>OX388267.1:0-10000000 GCA_947579855.1 Anticlea derivata | reverse complement strand
AATAGATAAGTTCTTTAACTAGAATAGCTTATAGGCACTTTTTAACTAGGTACCACGCGAGCGAAACAGCGGGCGTTATTATGTTTTACAATATCTGTTAGCGACCAACTAGGTAGTAGGTACTACCGACCTATTCATTCATTTTGTTTTGACTTTTACGATAGACAGTTAATGAACAAGACGTAATTGATAGCTTTATTTCAGGTTTAAGCTGTTTAAACGACATGCGATTTGTCACATAAAAAAAATATTTCAAACTTATCCTTACGTCCAATGAATAAAGTAAAGTTTGTTGTGTCAAATAGTTGGACTTTTAGGGGTCTGCGATATCGTTGATGAGCTAAATACGCACTCAAACGTCAAACGCAAAATTTACTCTAATCTGTAGACGTAAGGATCATTTGCAAATATATTTAAACTTATTTTGGATGCTATATCGCAGGCCGTTTGTACACGGCTTTAGTCCCTAGGTGAGTTTGACGTCGATACTCAATATCGGGAACCTTGTCAACATGAGTCATATTGAAAGCACTTTTTCCAGTCATAAGGAAGGTCTTGGGTTTGAAGCCCGTCACCGCTTTGTTCAGAGTTTGTTTACTACGCGAATTTTTAATTGCTTTCTAACGACAAAAGATTGTACGGAATGGCTAGCACGAGAATAAAGAATAGTAGATTATGCAACAAGGGCTTAAAGTAGTGTATTATGTCAAGGGCGCTATATTGAACCCCGAGAACGAGGGATTCTATGGTTAACACCCGAGCGGAGCGAGGGAGTTAAGGCAAGAATCCTGAGTACGAGGGGTTCAAGATCGCTCAAGACAAATACACATTTAAGCCCGCGATGCATACTCTACTTTTTATACTTTCTGCGAGGCAATTGAAAACAATGACTGTTAAGTAGAAAGAAATGATTTTTCTGGAAGTAAGTTTCCAACTATACCAGAGGCTTCAGATTGTATGCATTCTGTCGAGTCGAATCAAAATCACTGTCGTCGTCACTTGACATTTTTAGACACTTGACAAGTTTATTTGAATCGAAACTGAATTTCGGTGTAGATAACAGCACAGCAGTTTGAGCGCTTGGCGCCTTTTTTTCTTTTTTAGTAGTCTATTCTGTAGTGGTCAATTCGACATTCGAATAAATTCTTCTTCGTGCGCGGGTGAAAATGAATTTCGTAAAAAGTTTTCATGTTTTTCTTTTTTTAATTTGTAGGCAGTGCAAAGAAAATGGTAACATACAGCCTAATTAGAATAAAATCTCATTGCACCCAAACATTTTTGAAACCAACCTCGATCAAGCAATACATGGGTTGCATTCCAAATTCAAATCACATTATGTCCCATGGGAAATAATGAAATTCAGTACAACATTATGACCCGGCTAGACCGTAGGGCTGTAATGACTTACTTTAAGAAAGGTTTGCATGACACATAATATGCCATTGACGAGCAGGTAGTATAAAAATATGTTTAAGCCTAACATCTGTCATCGACATTCTAGCTACATTACGAAATCTCCTAAACTACTGGTCCGAGAGGTCCATTTGCACGAAAATTCTTAAAAAAGAATAAGGGCGTGCACTTTAAACTAATATTTTAAGTGCGATCGAATTTTGTTAATTCTTGAATTCAACCCCAAAAGGGGTTAAATTTAAGATTGAGTTTGACAGATGTCTTACATATGCATGAGTATTGCAGTCGTGAGCCTGTTTACTTTTGCCTCAGGTTTACTGGACTCTAGGCGAACCTGATGCTTCAGTTCCGGACAGCTGGCCTAAGGAGCTGGCCACGGGCATCAACATCGAGCACCCAGTCAATATGAGCGATGCCCAGCACTCGTACGGAGCTTTTATAACCGTGAGTAAACTATACAAATGATTGCATTGGGTACTTTCTGACGGACTGGGCAGGCATAGCCCAAGATTGTGATGTGTGCCTTTGCATTATTTGCCCAACAGTGGGACATGTAAGAGGTTATAAGTAACTAGCTGTTACCCGCGACTTCGTCCGCATTCATAATTATTTTCACCCCCTACTTAGCCCCCTTTAGGGATGATTTTTTGAAAATGATGAAACAAGTATTTCTTTATTTCTTACCAAAAACCCAAATATTAATTTTCAGAACCCGAACTTGAGGAATTATGGATTGCCCATACAAACATTCAACCCCTTTCACCCCATTCAAGATTTTTATTTATTTATTTATTTTTTTTGTGACAAGAGATGCCATGTTCTTCCCCAGAAATAATCTCCTTGCTAAATTTCATTACGATCCGTTCAGCCGTTTAGCTCGTGATGAGGTAAAAAACAAACAGAGTTACTTTCGCATTTATAATATTAGTATGGATATCCTACTAATATTATAAATGCGAAAGTTTGTGAGGATGTTTGGATGTTTGTTGTTCAATCACGCCGTAACGGCCCAACCGATTTCGTCGAAACTTGGAAGAGATAAAGTTCTTTACCAAGAATAGCACATAGGCTGCTTTTTATGTAGGTACACCGCGAACGAAGGCGCGTTTGACTTTTCTAGCGTATCGTAAGTTTAGCGCTATCGTGAATTACTCGTGCTTAGGGCACTGTGAGCCATAACTATCGTATCCTACATTCGACTTCATTCGAGACGCTCGCTAATGGAGAGTGCCGTTTGTAAAATGGCGCCATAACACTTTTATCTGTCGACTCCGCCGTAAAAGATAGACGTAATGCTTCTGGGGCTTTTAAAATTGTTAATACCGCGAAAGTGCCTTGTCGTTAGCTTATAATAGCTTAGTCGCAGAATAGGACCATGGCATTTCCATCAGCCTTGAGTCCACCGTCGTTATAAAAACAATAATAATGACTGGCGAAACGCTCGCGACTTCGTTTGCTTTAAGGCGTTTGTCTTACATACTTAGGGTGAGAATTTCGGGATCAGAATCAGAGTTTTTGCTTGCTTGTCGTGTCACTGATTCTTTCTTGGTCCTGTATTAGGTGAGTGACCAGGTTGAGGTATGGTGGCCCTGAAAAGGGCCTATGACCTTCGATGAAAGAATCAGTGTAGTGAAAGGATTAAAGTGCGCCTTTTAGGGGCTCCTTTCGAGCACATGTCACATGTCTTCGAATTTTCAGGTTCTAGAACATGCCGAGTTCCTCGCGATGATTCCTTCACCGTTTGAGAGCACTAGTATAGCGTACATAGATTTTCCGAATGGAAAATCCATTGGTGCAGAACCTGTTCGAACCCACGACTTGTGAATTAAAAAGCGGGGGCACTACCACCAATCCACCATACCCGTATTTATAAACCGCTATCAAACATGAAAAAAAAGCGATACGTTCTTTGTTGTCTTACCTCTCTCTTTGTTGTTTGTGTTCTTAAGAGGAGGTATGGCACAGCGAGATTTTCTCGTTCTGAATTGGAGCAGCCCGCCTGGGAAGGTACCTCCGCCTTACAGAAGATCGCAGCCAAATAACATTATTTGTTTCAAATAGTGTTGTGTTCCTGCGGTGAGTAAGGTTGCCAGAGCTCTTTAGGGGGGGAGGGGGTTCGGGGTCGGCAACGCGTGCGTGATGCCTCTGGTATTGCAAGCGCTCATAGGCTACGGTAACCGCTTACCATCAGGTAGACCGTAAGCTTGTTTGCCACCTCTGTTGTATAAAAAAAAAAAAAAACCTTGAGTTCACGAGATTTACATATAAGTAAAGTTATTTTTGCTTGCTTCTGCACCTAAAAGCTTTCTAACAAGATTATTATCTCCTTAAAGCTTATTCTCGGCGTAATAGTACTCCTGACCCGAGTCATTGGAGAAGGAACATTATATAGGGCAAAGGTTAAAAAACTGAACGCATTTATTCCTTTCACATATTGTATGCGATGGTATGTAGAGTGAGAAACAGTGTGATAAGAGAGCGTTGTAAGTTTAAAGACATTTATTCTCAAAAAGACAAACATGTCATTTACATGAGAATATTAATAAACATTATGCAATAGTTGTTAGTAGGTCGTTCTGTAGGTAGGTAGGTAATAAGTAGGTATAGGAAGTACGTAGTATTTAGGTAGGTTTTATTAGTAGATACACTCGTTCAATGCATTCCGCTAACCAAAGGGATGACTAGAAGTAGTTTTCAATGACGTGTTGTTGTAATTTAGCTTTAAATGCATTGAACGAGTTTACATTTTTTATAATCGAGGGTATTTTGTTATATTTGTAGAGTTGTAGAGTGAAAGAATACGTAGTTATGGGAATTGAGAAAGGTGTGCAAATGGCATGAAAGGTGCTTAGATAGTTGTCATTTAGTGAGGATGAATGAAAGAAGATTGACGAAACCGGTGTATAAGGCGAGTTTGAATGGGACCGTTGGAAGAGGAAGACCTCGGTTTTTCTTACACGGTACATAAGTAGTACAACAATTTCGACCCATTATAGCATAGCCTATCATGTAATAAAAAGTATAGGCAATATTATTTCTTAGACATAGATGAGTAGACGAAAATCCCTTCAAACTTCGTATTCCCTTGACAGTTTAGGTGTTGTGCTTCTTTAGATATTTTACACTTTAGGCGCTCAGAAATTTAAGTCATTTTTTGGTTAAGGTTTTCGGCAATGTAGTATTTCCCGTTTTAGGTATTTTGGTTCTAGGCTTTCTGATCAAGAAGCATTCTAACAGGTATTCAAGTCACGTGTCCTGTTTATGTTCCACGTATATTTCCAAAGCACTCTTCTAAATTGGTTACGAGACTTTGGGACTATGAGAATGTAATTGGACAGACTAACGACATTCGAGCATTGTTTGGTTTCAATAATTTATTCAGTGGAGGTTGACAGCGGATCGGGTGATAAATTACTCGTTTATCAACAGTGCTTATTGATTTATGTTTGTTACTTTTATTTATTTTAGAGTTTACACTTGATTTTCATCATCATCAGCCTAAAGAAACCCATCGCTGGTCATATACCTCTCTCAAAGAGTTTCATGACGCCTTTCTCCCTTCCAACCTTCACAAAGGATGGAAAAAAGACACTTTTGTGGACGTTTTAGAATAAAGGGAATTCCAACTTCAATATTCATTTATTCATTATAATCGCATGGATCATTTTGCAAAGTCTTATTATGCCTGTTCTTCGCGACCAAGCCTAGAAGGTACCGAGATGAAATACATGAAATCACGGTTCGGTTAAATTTTTTTTACGATCCATTTACAACTTTATAAAATAATCGGGCTTGAGCATATTCAGTCCCAAGCTTTTTATGTCATCCAAATAGTCGGATTTAGTTACCCATTGACTTATAGCTACCGGGTATACCACGGAGAGTCAAATGGTCAAAGAAGCTTTGACAATCTTAAGCGTCCTAGATATACCAGCCTGGGCTACCGGGCAACATACCAACGGAGACAAAAGAGGTCACGATTTTCAATAAGAGTTGCATTTTTGTCAATGCTTGAAAGTAGACGAATGCCGAATCTCAAAAAACATGCCACATTATTTGTTAGATACACAAAGCGACAATCAGGGTCAAAAAATGAAAAAACTTCCTAATGATTACAAATTACCCCGTAGTTAGTCCAGGGCGAAGGTTGTGCCATAGAATAGAACAAACAAAGTAGTTTGTACTGCGGCTATGGTGGTAGAAAACATTACGACTTAATTGTAGGTTTCGTGTCTCTAATTGTGACAGCAATTAGGTCGTACCTAGGTCGTAGTTCAAACTGAACTGAATACAGAATTATCAATGTTTGGCGTGTGTACTGTATAAAATAAGAGTTTTCACCACTGGCCGACCATAGACCGCCGGAAATAGTGACGGAATCCATTGAAATCATATCGCGTAAAAAGCAGAATGTGTATTGAGATGTATTCAATTTTTACAATCGTGTCTGAAAATACCTTAAAAGTAATAAATAACATTGGCTAATAGCCACAAAATAAGACATTTTTTACAAAAACTTAAAACCGACTTCAAATTCCTGAATAGTTCAAGATTCGGCAAGTGGTGATTTCAAGAGATGATGGCGTTTTTTTTAAGTTTTACGGGACAAGTAGCAATCCCTCAGGAATTTAATTAATATGGGACCACCCCGGGATCATACTCTATACACCAGCGAAAGAATTATCAAAATTGGTTTAGTATTGGCGGAGATATCGAGTACATACACACAAAAAAAAAAACAGCCGACTTGAGAACCTCCTCCTTTTTGAAGTCGGTTAAAAATATAACTTACTAGCAAACAAAAATAATTGAATTGTATAATTCTGCAAAGCGTGCGTTTTATTTTATTTAGCCGAAACAAAAGCATTGTAATTTCCCCTCCAACCCAACGTCAACCTGTCGTTTTCAACACAATGTTCTACGTTCAGATATTCTGCGAATATAATACGTATTCATAACGGTCTGTCCAGCTGTCAGCCAAAGCAAGGCTTTTGACCCGTTTGAGCTCGTTTCGTGTTAACTTGATTAATGAGAATGCTTTTAAGTTGTGAAGGTCTATAGAGCTCGCCCGCTTAGGGCCTAACTAGAGCTATAACCGCTGTACCTTCTAATGGTTAACCTAAGCGTAAGACTTCAGTGAATATTTCATAAAATAAAGTACCTTGGGGTTTAACGCTTTTACGGTTAAGGGTGACTGAATAAACGTTATTAACTATCGTAAGTACATATGAATGCTGTGAAATAGCGTAGCCAGGACGGCTTCGGAGGGGGGGGGGGGGGGCGTCTTATTTCAACACCTTATAGCTTCTAGCTAGAATAAGGGTTCTCCCTAGCTTAGACCCTAAACCATAACCCCTTTACTCATAATCACTCACTATCTTTACCGGCTTCATAAAAGTATGTCCGTATCTTTCTTTTGTTTACTGTAACAAAAGTATAGTACAGACAGAGTTATCGAGCCGATAAAGTTAGTGAGTGAGATTATGATCTTATTCATTAAGTTTTGCTTATATATTGGAGTCGATAGTGCTGCGTTATGGTGCGCCAATTTCTTTTTTTTTGTTTCCTGATCCAGGGGCTGTTGCCTCCTCCCCACAGTTGCTACGCCCTTTTTCGTGGACTTTCTTAATTTCTGATCTACATTTAGCAAGCTGTGGGGGCAAAGGACTCTTGTCCTTGTCGGAAGCGAAGCAAATGGTTCTTTTTCTACAGTTGTATCTACTAATAATAATAATACTGCCTTTTAGATTGCAAGAGTTTTTTTTATTTGCAACAGACACCGAACAAAGACATTCATGCATAAAACCTGCATAACACAACACTAAAGCTAAACATTATCGCATCGAAGTAGGTTGTGGCATAAACAAAGTTAATGATGTCAAGGCTGGATCGAAGCGTTTCAGCTTACTGTCTCGTCTTCCAAACTTTGGACCCATCAGACTTTGTAACTTCTATGTGCTACTTCGCTTTGTTGTTTTATGAATAGTATAAGATCGTACAGGCTTGGTCGTGGCTTAGCTAGTGCGTAAAGTCAACTACTTTTTATTAAATTAGTACCTAATTACAAAAGATTGAAAAATAATATCTGTGCTCAACCGCGGTGTGGTGAAAGGATTTAGTGCAGCTCGCACACACCTATTTTTCTGAATTCATCATGAATCCATTTTTTAGGCCTTGGACATGCCGCCGGTTACTTCATTGTTTTCATTTTCATACTCTAACGGTTCCAACTTTAAACACAATCTTTTGTTAACGGTAAACCAGCTTTGTATGGTATGGTTATCTACACTTCAAAATAAACGGCTTCGATTAGTATGTCAAAAATGTTTGAAGCCCTATACAATCTACGATCTAACCTTGAACATAGAACGCGGACATAGTAGGTACACTAAACATCGATATAATAATTGTACCGGTGGTAGTACCTATACCTGTAAAACATTTGTAACTATGATAGTTTGGCGGTTGTGACGACAGATATGCATGAAAACATGTCAGTTTTGGTGGCATGGTATAGGCGAATACCATCAACGACGACTGAGACGCGAAAGGTGCTATTTGCGTGATCAGCAAATACTTCACATAATAATTATGTCGAATAATGGATATGCTATTTATGGATATTTTTCCTTCGGCTTACATAAAAAAGAAGAAGAGATGATGCTTAACGTGATACCTAGGTACATATACTAGCTAAAACGAAAGTTTATCGGAATAATGCAAAGAAAAAAATAACTCAGGTTTGTAATCACCATGCATGATAGTGATCCTCTCAGATCTTCAGATCTCCGAGGTTGCTATGGAAATCTGTGAGGGAGCCCTATGTTTAGCAGTGATTCTCCTACGGCTGAAATATTGAGGATGCCTCATTTCGCAGTACCCTCGCCCACGTTTCCATACGTGGAAAAGACAGGCGATAAATGGAAGAAAAGAAGGGAAAACTTTACCCGGAAGTAGGATCCAGTGGGCTAATATCGGTTCGGTTTCACTGCGTCGGTCGTAGAGATCAACAGGGTCGTCACACGCCACCAGAATAAAGTTTATTGATTCAGACCAAAGTTAACAACAATCTGTATAAAGCTCCGGCTCCTAAATTAGCGTTAGCTGTATGTCAGGAGTCAGTTCCTTCCCATTTTAGATGTTAAAACTAATTACAATGGTCGTAAATGAAAACGACTAAAGAACTAGTACTAGGTAGTTAAATCTGTGAGTTTGTGTTTGTATGTGAGTATGAGTTTGTGTGTGGGAATTTGTGTGTTTATATGTGTTTATGAGCGGGGTGGTGCAGAGTTCTTGCATGTTAATATTTTAACCTTCTCTTTGTTGCAGAGTTCACCACCGCCGTTCAGTCCGAGTGGTAGAACCAATGACGACGACGCTATCGTCTCAATCATCGCAGCCGCGGAGGAGTTTGTGTACATATCCGTCATGGAGTACATGCCCGTCAGCCAGTTCACGCCAAAACTACAGTGAGTCAATGCAAAATCAAACCGAGATGGCCTAAAAATTCCAAGAATTTAGTCCTTTCACTAGACTGATTCTTTCACCAACGGTCATTGGCTCTTTTCAGGGACACCATACCTCTACCTTGGTAGTTAACTATTGGCCTCGCTCGCTCAAAGTCGCGCAACGGGCTATAGAGAGAGCTATGCTCGGAGTTTCACTTCGTGATTAGATCCGCAATGAGGAAATCCGTAGGAGAACCAAGGTCAAGGTCTGAGGTCTTAGAACTCAGAATTAGCAAGTTGTAGGTAGGTGCAGTGGGCAGGCCATATAGCTCGCTGAACCGACAACCGTTGGGAAGTAGGTAAAGGTTCTCGAATGGCGACCACGAACCGGACGACGCAGTATTGGAAGCCAGCACCCGATGCACTGACGACATTGTGGCCACCATTCGTCGTTCGGAGGGAGGCCTATGTCCAGCAGTGGACATAAGTTAATGATGCTCACTGACCAAGATGACCAAGCAAGAACCAGTGATACGACTAGCGAGTTCTCTTTGCAGGTTCTGGCCTAAAATCGACGACGCGCTCCGGAAAGTGGCGCTCGAGCACAAGGTGAAGGTGAAACTGCTGATCAGCTACTGGAAACACTCGCTGCCTTCGGAAGACTACTTCTTGCGTTCTCTCGCCGCCCTGTCAGCCTCCTACCCACGGGTCGACGTGCAAGTGGTTGGTACCAGCCTTATTTTCTAATGTGTCCAGCCTCGAAGTTGGGCAAGTAGTTAGCTTGGATGTTCATGTTCAAATGTGTCCAGCCTTCATCATCATCATCATCATTTCAGCCGTACGACGTCCACTGCTGAACATGGCCTCCCCCACAGACAGAGCAAATTCCTTATCATGTGGGGGGATTTGCCCATACTCACCACGCTGGGCATGCGGGTAGGTAGGGTAGTAGCGCAGTTAGAGCTATAGTTGTTAAAATGAGGGACGCTGCTGCCCATCCCCTAGCTTTTTTCCCTTAGTCGCCTCTTACGACATCCGCGGATAGGTAGATATGGAGGGGCCTATTCTTCAGTTGGGGCCACCACGGCCATGTTCAAATGTGTCCAGCCTCGAAGTTGGGCAAGTATTTAGCTTGGACCTTCATGTTCAAAGGTGTCCAGGCTCGAAGTTGGACAAGTAGTTAGCTTGCACGTTCATGTTCAAATGTGTCCAACCTCGAAGTTCATGTTCGAATGTGTCCAGCCTCGAAGTTATACAAGTAGTTAAATAAATAACACCCAACAGTTACATACATTAGTCCTGACCCCACACTAGGATTCCCTGTCGTGGATACCCACACACAGAACCGAAACAAATATTTGCAGATCATGCAAACATTTGTCCCGCAGCGGGAATCCAACCCTTGCGTCTCTGACGGCTACTCACCCGCTACTCCACCGAGTTTGGTATATTTAGGTACTTTCCAGACTTTTCCTATTTCGAATGGTAGAACCTAAATGGTATGTTTCACCTCGCTCTAATCTTGCGACCCAGCTGCCAGATCATCAAAATCTTTATCTTTTCTAGAAACGCTTCATCGTTCCGTCCACACCCGACCAGGACAAGATTCCGTTCGCGCGCGTGAACCACAACAAGTACATGGTGACAGACCGCACCGCATACATCGGCACCTCCAACTGGTCCGCGGATTACTTCATAGACACGGGCGGCGTCGCCTTCGTCTTCGAAGACGACCTGCAAAGGACCAGTGAGGTGAACGCGACGAGAGACATCCGGAGAGATCTGCAGGAGGTTTTCGAAAGGGACTGGAATTCGCCGTACGCTGTCCCGCTTTGGAAGAAATTATAGCGGTAGCAATATAAAATCTAACTACTATTATAAATGCGGAAGTTTGGATGGATGTTTGTTACCCAATCACACACACCAAAACGGCTGAACGGATCGGGATGAAATTTGGCACAGAGATAGATTATAGTCTGGAATAGCATTTTTACCCTCGTAGGTACCACGCGAGCGTGGTACCTACGCTGCTAAATGCTATTCCAGCGGACGGAAGCAAGCGTGTCAGCACTAGTTTAGGCGAATTTGAATCATAAATCTTTGAGACTATACTAACGTCAGCCCCTAAAAAAAACAAAAAAGTGGATGGTACAGGGCTAGGGGTTGGTATTGTTCCCACAAATTCAAAGGTAATGTGCAGTGAAATTATTTCTTCCAAGATTGTATTAGAGTAACAATAGACAATAAGGTCATTAACCTTTTTTTTTGTGTATAAGAAAATGTAAGATTAAAATAACAAAATGAATTATTGATACCGAATTTCTCGAAAAAATCCTACTAATATTATAAATGCGAAAGTTTATGAGGATGTTTGTGGTTCAATCACGCCAAAACAGCCGAACGGATTTGGATGAAAGGAGCCATTTCATTCTGGGCCTGATCCATGTACACTACATAGAAAACATAGGAAAAAATAGGAGATTACAAGAAAAATACAATTTCATTAATTTGAAGACAAATGCGATGGTACAAGAATAGTTCTTCTGGTAAGTTTTTTACTATGTGAACACTATTTGAAGGCCGCCATGTTGGTTTATAATTGGCGTTTGACATGATATTGACATATTTTTCATGTCATGTTGTTTGATTTGATGTTTTTGTTTTGTCAGATAAATGTAGGTTGTCAAAATGACATTTCACGCACGTCCATCCGCCATATTTTTGTAGCGCTGTGTGTTGCTCTCTTTGTCGAAGAAAATCATAATGTACCTTAGAACGAAGTCGATTTAAATAAAATAACCAATTAAATACGTTTACTTTATTGCTTAGCCATATTTTAGAGTAGTGTACACAGTGCAGGCCCAGGCTCCATATATTGATGAAACGCCTCTTTTGGCACAGATATAGATTTATGTAGATTATTATCTTCATAGGTACCACGCGGGCGAAGCCGCGGGCGGAAGCTAGTATTTCAATAAAACAGACATAGGTATTTCCATAAATGATGAATTTTCAACTCTCACATACTAATAATAATAGTAATAATTACTGATCGGTTCAAAGTAAATCTTCCATGTTTGATACACTTCTCAATTCGAGTTTGGACTTTATTAAACAAAGGCCATTAATTATTTGAATACTAGACTGTATTGTGTGTAGATAGGTATTATATTCAAGTTCTTGCAAAATTCTTTTTTATAGCGTAAGTAGTTTGTATTATCTATTGAAATTGCATCAAATGTACATGACCTGAAATTAGGACACTCGTGTCGACTTATATAGAATTGCTGTACAAACCAAGTGTAATAGGAGAAATGTATGTAGTCATGTTTCCAAGAACTTGTTTCAAAGAACTTCGAAACCTAAAACTGAATCTATGAGGAAAGTAGACAGCCTTTTTCCATACCAGTATTACCATTTTAGGAAACGGTCCGACATAAAATATCATCATCATTTCAGCCGTAGGACGTCCAATGCTGAACATTTGCATTCCCCACAGATTTCTTATCATGTGGGGAAATTTGCCCATACTCACCACGCTGGCTTAGGGCACAGCATATGGGACGCTGCTGCGCATCCCCTAGCTTTTTCCCTTAGTCGCCTCTAACGACATCCACGGGTAGATAGATATGGAAGGGCCTATTCTTCAGCCGGATTAATGAATATAAAACGAATATTTTCGGTGACTTACGATAATAAGTTTGCAGGGAAAAGCCGGCACTCCTCTTTCCTCCTAAAAATGTATGATAATTTGGATTTTGTGTGGTGTGTGCCTTTGAACTTCGTGAGACGACGAGTTCGTGGTAACCGTGTGATTGTTTATTGTAGATTTTATATCCTTTATTATAGAACTAGAAATATTCCAGGATAGAGCTTAATTCTCTTTCTTGGTTTACCTTAGCATATGAAAATAATATGTCTACATCTTTAATCCAACTAAGAAAGAAAATACAACTAAATGTTCTTACATTATTAACTTCCCTTCTTATTCATAATCAGGCGCTAACTTTATGGGCTCGATAACTATCGCCCTGTCCTTTTATAACAGTGAACAGAAGAGAGGCGGACATACTTTTATCAAGTCGATAAAGTTATTGAGAGATTATGACTTGGATTAGTTTTGTTTCATAAATATGTACTAAAAGAGTTTAGTCTACAATACATATCAGTATTTTAAAAAATCTACTTTGTTGTATTAGTAACTATTTCCAAAGTAACTACTTATTTTTTCTTTAAAAAATATTTAGCTCTAAAAAACAGTTGACTTGTATATACCTAAAATTAAAGTATTAGGCTAACCCTAATTATTCTTTAAAAAAATGAAAAATATTTAAGCCGTATTCGTTAGCGGCGATAGCATTGCAATCATGTATGAAATCCTATGATGATGCCTATCATGTATGGAATATTCACTACTACTGCAAAATGTGGGCATGTGACAAAAGTTTGGACGAGGCTCTGACTATCCCCATCTTAGGGGATCTCTACATCTTCAAAGATCTGATCGCTTGGAAACAAGTGTAAGCTGTAGACATACACACGGCTATCTGCTACTATCTATATATAAGCTTGGGGATAAAAAGTCACGAGCCTACTTATTTATTTCTCTGGAACCATGCTACTTTTGTGACCCATAGGTACTCTGCGAAATAATTAATAATTTCGGCATTTGAAACTTTCAAGAGTTGCCCAATAAAAGCAATCTTCATTCTCGTTTTAAGATAAGTATTTTAATAGTGTCTAAAAAGGTTTTCTATCAGTATTTTTTTAGCATTCGGTATTCGAGTAAGGTTCCGTTCTGAAAGCAATAGATAAGTACAATAAGTTTGGTTATTGAATTGTGCAATGGAGTCTGTACATAAATATTTTAATGAAGTATTTATTTCGTTTTATTTTCCCAGCGATTTGAATAACCTGTCATGAACTAGATATAGTCAAAAAGCTAATTATGTTCAAGTTCCAAAAATGTTTTAGGAATATAAATGGCGAAAAAGTAATCTACTTTTGATGCTGACTGAACCTTTTCGGTGACCTAGGTGGCGTGTTGGGCGATTAAAGCGAGAGGCTGAGACGCAAGAGCCGGTTCGATTCCGGGGTAATTATCATGTTGGGCGTGCTCTGGAGATAAGTTACGGACGTGTGGTACCGTTTGTATTCATTAAGATTTTTTTATTAACTTTAAAACGAAAAGTATGATATAAAAATAGTTTTATTCAACTTCAAAGTTAATTAAACTTTTTTAGAAGTTTTCTTATAACCTAACTTAATCATAACTTAAAAATATGTGATAATAAACTAACCCTCTTATAATCAGTCCCTAACTTTATCGGCTCGATAACTCTCGCTCTGTCCTTTTCTAACCGTAAACAAAAGAAAGAGGCGCACATACAGATATAATTATATAGAGTCGATAAAGCAAGTGAGCGATTATGAAAAAGGGGGTAAATGGATAGAGCCCACATGAGTGGAGGGATACCAGCTGTTAACGAAACCAGAAAAATATCAATAAATCAGTCTATTTCCCTTTAATATTACATAAAATAATCAAAAAACATGTCGCATCGCACCAATTACATTGCTGCTAAATTCATACGCGAAATTCTCGTTATAATTACATAAAATCTTGTACTTGATACAGATCAAATGTTTTAGAATAAGCATTTTGTATGCAAACAATATTTGAATCCAGACTTGAAATAAAACCAATACATACCTACTGTAACTGAAATATCACATCCATTCTAACATCATACAAAATTTTCCCTTAATATTAAAAGAAATAAAAGTCAAATAAAATTAACCTAACAATTTTAAAATCTCATCAACTTTGAAGAAAGTTTATATTGAGGTCACTATCCTCCAAATCGTAAGGAACGCCATGCGCCGTCGTTTAAAGTCATCCAGCCGGTCATTCCTCTCGTAACTGGTTGTGTTGTCACCCTGCAGGTCAATGACCCGGTAAAGTGGTTAATACTAGCCTTATGCAGATCGTAACTGGACTTGGCATCACAAAGGCGTAAACATGTTAAAATCACGCTCCACAATGTCACGGGCTTCCTCCTGCGTCACGCATTCCACATTTGACACTGCGTCGGAAGTTTGTGATGATGAATAGGAAATCTTTCGGATCATACATTATAACTATGCATTTAATACAATATGCATAGTTCGTGAATCATAAACTATTACAATCTATGCGTGAGTCCTGAATATCCTTCACAAAGTCGCGGGCTTCCTCCTGCGTCACGCATTCCACATGTGAAACTGCCGTAGAACCTTAGTGATTAATTGCTTTGAATAGGAAACCTTTCGGATCATACACACAACACAATCGGCATCTATGCGTGAGTGGCGCTATCCTCCACAAAATCGCGGGCTTCCTCCTGCGTCACGCATTCCACATATGACACTGCCGTAGAACCGTGGTGATGAATTGCTTTGAATAAGAAACCTTTCGGATCATTTAGTATCACAATATGCATCTATGCGTGAGTGGCGCTATCCTCCACAAAGTCGCGGGCTTCCTCCTGCGTCACGCATTCCACATGTGACACTGCTGTAGAACCGTGGTGATGAATTGCTTTGAATAGGAAACCTTTCGGATCATTTAGTATCACAATATGCATCTATGCGTGAGTGGCGCTATCCTCCACAAAGTCGCGGGCTTCCTCCTGCGTCACGCATTCCACATGTGACACTGCCGTAGAACCGTGGTGATGAATTGCTTGAATAGGAAACCTTTCGGATCATTTAGTATCACAATATGCATCTATGCGTGAGTGGCGCTATCCTCCACAAAGTCGCGGGCTTCCTCCTGCGTCACGCATTCCACATGTGACACTGCCGTAGAACCGTGGTGATGAATTGCTTGAATAGGAAACCTTTCGGATCATTTAGTATCACAATATGCATCTATGCGTGAGTGGCGCTATCCTTCACAAAGTCGCGGGCTTCCTCCTGCGTCACGCATTCCACATATGACACTGCCGTAGAAACGTGGTGATGAATTGCTTTGAATAGGAAACCTTTCGGATCATTTAGTATCACAATATGCATCTATGCGTGAGTGGCGCTATCCTCCACAAATCGCGGGCTTCCTCCTGCGTCACGCATTCCACATATGACACTGCTGTAGAACCGTGGTGATGAATTGCTTTGAATAGGAAACCTTTCGGAACATTTAGTATCACAATATGCATCTATGCGTGAGTGGCGCTATCCTCCACAAAGTCGCGGGCTTCCTCCTGCGTCACGCATTCCACATATGACACTGCCGTAGAAACGTGGTGATGAATTGCTTTGAATAGGAAACCTTTCGGATCATTTAGTATCACAATATGCATCTATGCGTGAGTGGCGCTATCCTCCACAAAGTCGCGGGCTTCCTCCTGCGTCACGCATTCCACGTGCGACACTTTGTTGCGGAACTTGACGCCGTAGAATTTGTGCGCGTGCTCGAGCAGCTCCGGCCGGAAGGTGGTGGTGATGAATTGCGCGGAGTCTGACAGCTCGTGGATCATGTTGGCTATCGCTTTACGATGCTGAGCGTCGAGTGCCTGGGGACAACGATAGCTTGAGTCACCAGAACACATAATGTCATATTATTCGTAACTAATCGAGCGAGCGAAGCGGCGAAAACACAAACATTTCACATCTAACTTGGCAGAATAATGGAGCCTGTCCTACGCTATGCTTTCCGGACAGTGGCGGTTTGCAATCCTGGCCGCTCTAGGCCCTAGGCCATGTGCCGCCCCTTTCTCAGCACCCATCATTAGACTAGGTACATAATGAATTTACTTTATTGCCAACTTTATATAAATCGAAATCAGAAATTTAATTAAACTATAATAGCTACTAATTTGTAAATACATTCCAAGATGATGAGCTTTTCTGCGAGTTTTCCGGAGGGTGCGTGGATTTGAAGAATCGGAGAACGGTCAAGTACATGGTTCCTGGGTCGTGGGTTCGAATCCCGATCGAGCAACAATGGTTTTCCATTCAGAAAATCAAAATTTCAAGTGTAGGAAGTGACACACTTATATTTTGAAGCCTTTCACTTCATTGTCTTATATTGACCGCAAATATAATTTTGTCGCGTAACAAAGAGCTCCTATAAGGTTTGCGTTTTTTTCAAATGAGGTACTGAGAATGAGAACCCTTATGAGAAAGTAACTCTGTCTCTATCTGTTTGTTACTTTTTCACGACTAAAACAGCTGATTCTTATGAAGTCTGCTATGGTCATAGCTCAAACCCTGAGTTTTTAACATAATAAGCTACTTTTTATGTGGGCAACTTACGTGCAAAACCGCTGCTAGTATCTGCCCGCGGTAGTACTGGGAAGTGAGTAAGTACCTGATCGATTTCGTCGAAGAGGTAGAACGGAGCCGGGTCGCACTTCTGTATGGCGAAGATGAGCGCCAAAGCGACTAGCGACTTCTGTCCGCCAGATAACTGGTTCATTTCCCTCATGTCGCCTTCGCCGCCTGTGAATGACACCTTTATGCCCACGCCGGTGAATTGGTCCGCGTTGGCGCGCTGTGAACAAAACGAAACATTTGAATCATTTATTTTGTTTATCAGAGTATTTATCAAGATGAGTGTAATCATCGAAAGTATTTTGGACCGATCGTAATCCCATAGTGGAGATTTTGTTAAGCAGTTTACAATTGAACTTTACTGATCTAAAAACTTTGTAAAAAGTGTACTAAATAGTTTGAGAAAATTATTTAAACAAGGTGATTATAATATGTATGCTATCCCGAGATAGGTTTATTTTACCTACACCGGATTGGCAATATGGTTTGTTCTATGACTAAATCATTTTAAACTCAATCTTTCGCAGTTTTAGGTAGCAATCTTATGTCGAAATTCTCGAACCTTTAAAATTGGCTATAAACATGATAAACTGACCAAAAAAAACAGTTAATTTGAAAAAGTTCGGAAAAAAAATGTATTTGAATATTGTAGTTTTTTTACGCAAATTTTCTTTTTGTTAATAGAATAAGACCCTTTCGGGATGGTATACATATATTATTATGTGAATAACCTTGTTCAATTGGTAATGATACTCACATCGTTGATAACCTCTGGTGCGTCATCTGGCGCCACTCTCATGATGAGGCTCCCTCGACCATGCGGCACCAACTTCTTGAACACCTCAGTGAAATTCTTGCTGACTTGTTTGAATGTGAACTGGATCGCTTCCAGTTTCCTGTGCTCTAGCGTTTCAATCAGCTCACGAATCTTTTCACCTCTGCAATGAGTTAAATAAATACTCAGTCAAAAACGATAAGGAATTCCTTGTGTTGTACATGAAAAGAATTAGTAAGTAGTAAGGAAGTATTATCGCAAAAATGTTAATTTGTTAAAAAATAATAGTGACAAAATGAACATCAAGATTACTACCTAAAACAGCTAAATAATTGAGTTTGAACTGATTTGACCCCAAAACAGCTGATGAGTTTTTCAATGAAAAAATGTTGAATTACCAAAAGGCATGGAACAAACTTATTTGAAAATTGGGTGTAGAATAAGCGCTTTTTGGGGATAGTATAAATTTATGAATCACCTTGATTATAAGCAACTTCATGGAATTTTAAAATCCACTTTAATACCGTCCAGCCTGTTTGTGTAACGAAGTAAATACCGCCAACATCGTACAGTTTCTCTTCAGAAATAAACACTTGAACCAATAGTGCTATGTTTCGATATTTATGCCGACCAGTCAACATCTGTTCAACCTAACCAACTCTTAACAGATGTGTCTATAAATCTGTTGTCAACAGTGGTAATCGTCTGTTCATTCGTTGGAGAACAGTGGCCCAAGTTTGTATGAAAACCCTGAAGGTCAATAACTAATTTTAAATGACTAACCGTGTGGACCGAATTATTGGCAAAATTAAGGTAAATGAGATCTCATTACTCGATAACATACTCCACAAAAACTATAGTTATCAAGTACAAGGTTAGTGGCAAAGGACTTAATTAGGATTGCTTGCTGTTCAAGGGTATTTCAATAGAAAATTGCACTTTAAAATATTCATTTGCCCGCCAAATGTGGTAGTGTTGTGTACAATGATTGCTATAATTTTACTTTTGTTAGCCACCAGTGTTTTCGGGTTATGGAGTTCAATCTACGGCGGTTTCGCGAATCTCATCGGAGGACTGACGTACGGGGCCGTGGGACCGGAAGATGCCTATCTGACCATCCACCAACTGGCCGACAAGTATGGATACCCGCTGGAAGTTCACACGGCTGTCACCGAAGACGAATATATACTCAAAATGCATCGCATTCCCTTCGGACGGAAGGAAAAAAGCAACGGCATGTCCGTGTTCCTGATGCACGGTATCTGGGAGAGTTCAGACAGCTGGCTACTGCAAGGACCGAACAAAGCATTAGCGTACATTCTAGCCGACGAAGGTTACGACGTGTGGCTCGGAAACGCGCGAGGGAACAAACACACATACGACCACAAATCGCTGAACGCAAACTCCTCCAGATTCTGGGAGTTCAGTTGGGAGGAGATAGGTGTCTACGATCTGCCAGCTATGATCGACCACGCCCTTAACATAACCGGCCAAGAGAGTTTATACTACATCGGATATTCGCAAGGCACGACCACGTTCTTCGTGATGACTTCAATGCGGCCGGAGTACAATAGGAAAGTGAAGCTTATGTTTGCTTTAGCACCAGAGGTGTTTATGAGTAACGCGTCAAGTCCGTTTCTGAAGCTTTTCTCTCCAGCGGCGAATTATTTACCATCTTTGTTATGGAACTGGAATGTTTACACCCCGGATTTTATAAGTAAAATCAGTCCGGTACTCTGTGTTATATCGCCTTTGAGTTGCGAGAATTTCTTTATAACGGTGATGGGGCCGAACAATGTGAGTGATGCTTTGTGGCCGATAGTTTTAGGGCATACCCCAACTGGATCTTCGATGCTACAGTTTCTGCATTACGGACAGTTAGCTTCCTCTAGAAGATTCTGCCGGTTTGATTTCGGTAGAAGCAAGAATATAGAGAAATACGGTAAGGAAACGCCCCCGGATTATAGGTTAGAAAATGTGGCAGCTCCAGTGATTTTGTTTTACAGTAATAGAGATGTGTTTTCTAATATGCGTGATGTAGCATTGCTTAAGAATCGTCTTCCTAATATTAAACGAGAGTATTTTGTAAAAGATTTCACTCACGTTGATTACATGTACGCGGATCTGTCTAGACCTTTTGTTTACATGAATATTGTCAAGAATATTCAAAATAGCTTGAACCCAATTCAGTTTTGAACTGTGTCCCCATATTTAATTTATGTTGTTATATAATCACACTTCCCACTAATATTATAGGCTGAAAATTTGCAAGTAAATAATAAGTGCTTTAATAACTCTATTTCTCTTTCTATTTGAAACCTTTTCACGACTTAACAGGTATTAAATTGGCATCAAACTACGAATAACATGGTACACTCAGACACAGACCATTCACAGACCAAGAAAACATTGTTCCCGCTGCGGGAATCGAATCGCCGAGGTCCATTTCTAAAATTATGTAGGTAACCTAAGGTTGTTGCGGTGTTTAGCCGATTAAAAAAACCCTAGAATTTTTGTTCTTTCGTTCCATGGCGTAGTTGGTATCGCAATGCAGATTCTAGTTATCATTTAAATTAATTAAATTCAATGTTATCATTTTAATTTAATAATATCGGTAAATTAATGGACTGTGTATAAATACGCCTGTAGAAGTCCAATGCTGGACATAGACCTCCCCTAAAAAGTTACACGACGAACGGTCTTGAGCCTTCTCCATCCACCGACTTCCCGCAACCTTCACAATGTCATCGGTCCATCGGGTGGGGTTCAACACTGCGTCGCCCGGTTCGTGGTCGCCATGATGATGATGATGTATAAATACGAACCCAACATCCAATTCTTCCTTCCGCTTGTAAAGTTTCTCTTTCTGTTCGCTGAAGCTGATGAACTGGTCCAGAGCTTTCTTGTTCACATGGTTGTATTTCTTGAGGTGCTGATTGGCCTTTTCCAGTTCTTTGAACAGCTGGAAAAAAAATCTGGCTTTTATAAAAAAAACATTAGTAATTCATAGTTCTTGACATTTATGTGCGCTGGGAAGTGCCCAAAGTGTGGGTGAAAATGCTTTTAGCAACTGAAACACTTGAATTTTTATTTTAAGAAATTGCAAAGCCTTGCTGCACAGAGCACACCATTCAATCGTCTGCCATTATCCTTTTCATTCCCTCTCCTTCATTCCTCATTCATACATTCAAAACCAAGCATCCCACATTTATTTATTTGCAACTAAAAACACACACATTTGCACAATATCTTACAACAAACAATAAAAGAAGAGATAACACGAGTAAAATAATCGAAATAAAAATGGTGTGATGTGTATGTATGTATGCTTCAGCAGCAAAATGGCCTCGGCTCAGCATTATGCCTACTGTTTTTGCAGCTTACGCTGGTATTCTACCGAAAACATTATCTACTCAGTCATTCAACCCTATTCCTATTTATAATATACTAGTTTCCACCAGCGGCTTTGCTCGCGTGATACCTACAAAAAAGTAGTCTATATGCTATTTTAGGTAAAGAACTCTTTATATTCCAAGTTTCAACTAAATCGGTTGAGCCGTTACGGCGTGATTGAATAACAAACATCCTCACAAACTTTCGCATTTATAATATTAGTAGGATTATATTATTTCGTTTTGTTGATACAATAAGCTCCTTTCGGGATGGTATAAAAACATGATGGAAACACTTTGTATAACTATGGAGGTATACCTGCTTCAAAGATAGCTTCTGGTATTTGGAGTGTAGTTCAGGCGCGTTGGGCAACGTGCCCAACGCCGCAATCTTGTCGAGAGACTCCTGAATCTTCTCCTGCAGAAGTACTTCCTTGGACGCCATCTTTTCTAGCCCCTTCACGTCCTCTTCCATCTTGTCCTGAGCTTCTTTCTCCTGTGAAACAGTTTGAAGAGCGTTTGAGAAAAGTTGACGTTTTCGATGTTATAAAATAGTGCTGGTTTGAGAAAAGCTGACTTTTTCAATGTTTTAACATAGTCCTGCTGGTTTGAGAAAAGCTAACGTATTCGATGTTTTAAAATAGCCATGCTGGTTTGAAAAAAGCTGATGTTTTAAAATAGTCCTGCTGATTTGAGAAAGGCTGACGTTTCCGATGTTTTAAAATAGCCCTGCAGGTCCCAGTTCTTTATCAAATTTTATCACTCTTGTTACGTGCTAGCTTGTGATATCGTTTACACATATTTTTGAGAATGCTTTAGTGCACTTTTATTGTTATGTACATCAGACCCTGTTTTTATGATGGTATTTTATATAATTTGTTAATATACATAATGTTTGTGCACATTCAACAAACAAATAAATAAATAGGTGACCTACCTTATTCCGCCATTTGTCTAGTTCAAGTTTGAGCGCCTTCTCGTTCTTGACGGCGAGTGTGACCTTCCGTTCCACTTCTTCCATCTCCTTGTTGATCTGCTTGATGCGTTTCTCCGCCGCGGCCAGGTCGGAGCGGCTGTTAGCGAGCCGACGCTTGCGGTCCTCCACCGATATCTCTTGGAGGGCTTGCACCAATTCGTCTTTACGTCTGTGGATCACAAATTCAACTTAGTATCTAACGTATAGTCTAAAGTTAAGTAGTAAATATAAAGGATGTATATCCTACTAATATTATAAATGCTAACTTTTTGAGGATGTTTGTTGCTCAATCACGCCTTAATGGCACAATCGATTTCGTTGAAACTAGGAACATATAAAGTTCTTTACCTAGAATAACACATAGGCTACTTTATATGCAGGTACCACGCGAGAGAAGCCGCGGGCGGAAGCTAGTGTATACTAAACTACATTACCGAAAAGAAGTTATTTAACACCCAATATGCAACAAAGTTGGTTCGACGACTTCTTGATATCTGATATGCTGCACTTTCCCTTCTGCTCTAACGGCCGTCTGTTCTGCAAACTATGTTGAATTTTCCCCACTGCCAATTCAACTTCCTAATCCTCTGGGGCTATGTCGGTGACTTTAGTTTGTCTATTTAAATAAGGTTTAAGATCTTTATTAATTCTCTAAAGATTACAAATCGCTTACGAGAACTAAAATAATTATCTTATAATAAAGTTTTATAATATTGTTCGTAACGAGCAAAACATAACAGATGCGGGTACATTTAAAAACTTTCACAATACGCACTAAACAAAATAATGGACACTGGCGATAACCGGCGAGGGCATGTTCACACGAGGTGCTTTTCATTTAAGTGTTATTCGTCGGCACAACCTTCAAAAATGTGGCGTTTTAGGGATAGTTTGAATTGAGATAATGTTTTCAATTCTTTAATGGTTTTGGGTAAAGCATTATACAATTGTGCTCCCTCAAACATGAGGTTTTTCTTGCCATAGTTAGTTCTAGCTTTTTGTAAACGAATATTTTGGGCATTTCGTAAGTTGCGTCTGGAGATGTCTTTGTTTTTAGTAAAAATAATTTGTGATTGTATATCATTATTTAAAATTTTTCGTATAAGTATACATGTGTTGTAATAGTATATTTGTGATATTTTCATAATTCCTGTATCATTATAGATTATCTTAGTTGGGGTCAGGTAATTGTAGTGGAACAGTACTTTGATTAGTTTGTTTTGCGTGATTTGTAGTCTCTGGAGGTTAGTCTTAGATGCCGTGCCCCATACTTCGATTAAGTAATCGAGGTGTGGCTTTACAAGGGAGTTATAGATAGTATATCTAACATTAAGCGGAAGGCATTTCACTATACCTCGAAGGCATCCCAAAAGAGATGAAAGTTTGTTAGTTATTTTTTCCAGATGTGGTTTCCATGACAATTTACTATCCATTACAAGTCCGAGATACTTTTCTTTGTCAACTTTATTGATGATGGTACCGTTTATAGAAAGAGGTTCAAAATCGGGGATTATTTTATTTTTGGCCGAGAAGATTATGTAATTGGTTTTTGATGCATTGATGGTAAGTAAATTGCACGAAAACCACGTCTGAAGTAAATTCAGGTCTCTTTGTGCCTCATCAATGACTGATTGAATGGTTTGGCCGAAATAGAATAGGCAGGTGTCATCTGCGTAAATAAATATTCAGGACATATCACACATGGTCAACTGATCCCAAACTAGGCATAGCCTGTACTATGGGTACCAGAGATATACATAATAGATAAATATTTAACACCCAGACATAGAGCAAACATCAGTGATTATCACACAAATGATTGTCCAGTGCGGGAATCGAACCCGCGACCTCTAGCGCAGAAGGCAGAGTTACTACCAACTGAGCTATGAGGCTATTGACAAAGATGTTATAGAATATAGAAAAACACCAAGCATAGCACTCTCAATAGTACTACAAGTATTACCTGATCAAATTGTTAGTCAGCAAGTTTTCCAGTTTATTCTTAGTGGCTTCTAAGTTCATCCTAGAACTAAACGCCTCCTTGTTCTCCTGCGTCAGCCTGCGAATGGCGTCGTTCAGTTCGTCCACTTTGCCCTGGTCTTGAGTTGAGAGCTGCTCCATTAGTTCCTGAGGAGTTTATGTTGATTTTAAGTTATTCCACGGATAGCAACACTATTTCTTGTCTTCTTCTTCTTCTTCCTGCCCTTGTCCCACGTTATGTGGGGTCGGCACAACTGTTTTCTTCTTCCACACTCTTCTGTTAGCCGTCATCTCCGCATTCACTTCTTTCTCACTCATGTAATTTTTAATACAATCCATCCATCTTTTCTTCGGCCTTCCTCTGGTCTTATATCCATCCACATTCATACCTAACGCTCTTCTCGTTACATGACTTTCATCATGACATGCCCATACCATGCTAACCTATTACTTCTCAACTTTTCCGTCACTGGCGCTACTTTCAAACTTCCTCTCAAACCATGGTACCACAATACCCAGACGCAAAATATTTGCAAATCATACAAACATTTGTCCGCAGCGGGAATCGAACCCCTTGCGTCTCAGAATGGCACTCGCTCGCAACGCCGCCGAGGTCGACAAATATTCATTTTTATCATTTCAGCGGTATGAAGTCTGCTGAAGCTGCTGAACATTGCCTCCCCCACAGATTTCCAGAATGTATTCCTATCATGTGGGGAGAATTTGCCCATACTTGCCACCCTGGGCACGCAGGTTGGCGAGTGCAGTTAGAGTGCAGTTAGTTAGTTAGCTATCTTTGTGAAAAAAGGGGCGCTGCTGCACATCCCCTAGCTTTTTTCCCTTAGTCGCCTCTTACGACATTCACGGGTAGGTCGATATGGAAGGGCCTATTCTATTTACTAGTAGTAAATATTCTGTTAGATATCGTTTTATGTTAATGATATTAATATGTATGGGTATGTACACTGTTGCATTAGGTGCCCCTGTAAAAATAGTTTACTCTTTAGGAAATAAATGAAATGAAATGTTTACCTGATGTAACTCAGACTCCAGGCCTTCCTTAGTGGCCTGCATAGCCTCGAGGCTGGAGCGACATTGAGCCAGCGACCGCTCCTTCGGCCCGCGGAATCTCTCTATGGAAGCCAACTCTTCCTTCATCAAACGGATATCGGCCTTCACTTTGTCGAATATATCCCTGGAATAAGAAAATTTCCATCAAAAATAATGTAGTTAAAAAATTTGTTCAATGTTAAATTGCTTATAAGCCTACAGTATGGCACTAAGTATGTAATTATAGTAGAGCACATTATTATGTGTAAATAAATTATAAAAAAAAAACAAAAAAGTAAAAATGGTGGGGCGAAATATCAGTCCTCCATCCATCCATGATACACGACCGGGATTCGAACCCACGACCTGTGGATTACGGATTACAAAACGTACGTGGTGAAACTCCAAGCATAGCTCTCTCAGGCAAAACTTCACATACACTCAGGCAAAAAGTTATCTGGGCTAGAATTATCCAGGGACTGAAAGCGGTAGAGGTTATAGGTACTGGTACCGTTAAAACATTTCGGTACCATTATGCTATACCGGTAGGGCATTACGGTACCGTTATTTCATACCGGTAGATTTCGGTACCGAAATTTTGAGTCGCGGCTAGTTCGCTAGGACAGTTGCGCCGCGGTAGCGGAGTGGCGGCGTTTCATCAAAGATAACCTTTAAAAACCTTTATTTATTTCTGTTATAGGTACCGGTAGCGAAATAAACCGAAATGAACTGCGAAGCCAGATTTTCCGGTACCGTTATATTTATCGGTAGATAAATATTCGGATAACCGGAAGTTATCGGTATGACGTCATATCGTTATTTAAAGGTACCTTTATATTCCGGTTATTCAGTCCCTGGAATTATATAACTTACTTGGCCTTTCCTTGTTTCGTCTCAGTCCTTTGCATTTCAGACACGATAGTATTAATACTGGTCTCGGTTTTATTGAGCTCCTGTCTGAGTGTTCCTAACTCCTCTTCGAGGGTTGTGATCTGCACCATGAGCTCGGACCGGGTCTTCTGCATCTCCAGTCTGGAGCGGGATTGGTTAAAATAGCCACCCGTTAGGGAGCCCTTAGACGACACCTGAAAATAAATAAGGCAAAAGCAAAGTTAGCAACTTTTAACGAAGAGGTTTTAAGATCTTTATTAATTCTCTAAGCGCGCTTGTACACGCTAAGAAAATACACCGGGCCTCTTTAAGAATTCGTGTCGTTTCTACAAACGAACTGTGTACACTATTTCGGAGTTTATCAAGAAATAAAATCTAGTCTGCGCTAGACACGACGCCACAAATGAAGCTAGGCTCAAAACAGGAATGCAGGAGGTGATCGGATCCTGATCCTCTTCATCCACAACATCAACGGGGATTTTCGAACAATGTTGCCACCAACCCAGGGTCCTTCTCCATTGCTTTAAGGAGTTAGGCTGGCTGGGGTGAGGTCAGCAGGGCTCAATGCACAATACCACCCCACGCGGGACGTCAGTGCAGATCTTATTCCCCCACTTAGAATTAGAATTAGACACGACGCGTGAACGTTGCTGTGGTGCGATGAGGGTAGGGCAGGCTGGTCACTGGTTAGGTAGTACAGGCCCCCAATTCCACTAATTCAATGGCTTCAAAATGACAATGGTTCAATGGCAAAATGACCACTTTTGCCACTTTTGGTATGCTGCTTTCACAGTCGTATTTCAATGGCATTCATTGTGGCACCAATGGAGCAATGAAATCAAAGAAACGAAGGTGGCAACAATCGTAACTGAATGATAATGGTGCGATCATGCGATTATCATTTTCAAGTCATTGAATTAGTAGAATTGGGGGCCTGGGTGTTGTAGCGGACTGCCTACTACCCCCTCAATGGTTTAATGCCACCCAGTGGCGCGCTCGGACACGGGTACCCTCACGCGTGAGAGAGAGACCGCGCACGGGTTTTACGCCGTTAATGGCCGCTTTTTTTGCGCCACTTCACATTTCACTCGAAATTGCAAAAAACTTAACAAAAAAACACAAAAAACGGACTCTAAAACCGTATTTCTATTGAATGTAAGCAATGGGCCATGTTTTTTTGAAGTTGCGCCGACACCTACGCACTTAGAAACTCAGTCAGTACACGATTTTGTGTAAACAATGTTTTGAAAACGAAAATAGTTAACATGACTAGTGATAATTCAAGCGACGACATGGAATTATTACTTCTCCACCGACGTAGACGTCGAAATCACATATCATTACTTTTTGTTCGTTAATTTTTCGAAATCAGTAGTCTGGCGACTAGCATGTCGGGTCGCGAGATGACTAGTTACAAACGCGTTCCTTTTGAGTAGCGTCCTGGACGGACCGCGATTGAAATACTAGATACATGGATAAATTGTTTACTTGACACACACAAATACAGCACAGACAGAGATAAAAGCAAACAGAAGAAACCACAGTGGGTAACAGTCACACAAAATAAAATAAAGCGTAGGTACTTAGTAGGTAGGCAGGTTAACAGTAAAAAAAGACTAATACAAGTAGCAATACAACATACAACATAACTAGTGCTACGACAGTCGGGCTACTCATAAGTGACTACATATAAATAAATAAATAAATATTCCGTACATATCACACACGGTCAACTGATCCCAAACTAGGCATAGCCTGTACTATGGGTACCAGAGACTGATATACATAATAGATAAATATTTAACACCCAAACACAGAACAAACATCTGAATTCATCACACAAATGTTTGTCCTGTCCGGGAATCGAACCCGCAACCTCTAGCGCAGAAGGCAGAGTTACTTCCAACTGAGCTATGAGGCCTTCACTACAGTTTGTAACGCGTTCCTTTTGAGTAGCTCCGTGGACGAACGGGCTTTTTGTTATAGCAGAAGACTTACCTGATCTCCTTCGAGCGTGACGCAGTCGAGGTGAAACTGCTTGCCGAGCTCCGTGGCGCACTCGAGGTTACGGCAGATGAGAGTTTTGCCGAATATGTACTTCATCGCCTTTGCATACTTCGCGTCGTACTTCAGCTTCTGCACCATGGCTATGGCATTCTGAAATAATAATAAATTATAAATAAATAAATATTCTGGACAAATCACACACGGTCAACTTATCCCAAACTAGGCATAGCCTGTACTATGGGTCCCAGAGACTGATATACATAATAGATACATATTTAACACCCAGACACAGAACAAACATCTGTGTTAGTCACAAATGTTTGTCCAGTGCGGGGATCGAACCCGCGACTTCTAGCGCAGAAGGCAGAGTTACTACCAACTGAGCTATGAGGCCAGTCAATTCAATTCAATTTCTTTGTTTTGGCTACTGTGGCTACTGTCACAATTCTGCCAATGTCCGTTTCATGCTAGAGTCATAAATCTTTACGGAGAAAGTGTCAAGAAAATGGCCGGTATTTTTAAAAATATGGTCGGTATTTAATTTATAACCAAATTGATTTTTCCAAAACATAATAGATAGATTGATAAATGAAAATACTGAAAAAAAGCGGATTTAAATAAGTACATACGACATACGACACAGGGAATCCTAGTGTGTTGCTAACTACTGACTAATTGCTGATTAATTGTGTTTGACCTGCAGTGCGATTGTGTAAGCGAAATGGGAATGAAATTCGCAATTTGGAGGATAAATTGATAGGGAATATTTTTTTTCAATCATGAATATGATTGAAAAAATATGAAGCTAAGATCGTTTTCGATATTTAGTATAATATCTCGGAACAGAATTTATATAACCTACTACTACTGTGTTCTATAGATAGTATTGTGTACTATAGGACTTCTACAGGTTGATGATGATGGTGATGACTACTATTGTTGTCTGATTTTTGTTGAATAAACGTATTTTATTTCTTTCGAACATCCTGTTATGAATATAAACTTACATTGTCATTGGGATAAACCATGTCCCTAACTTGGAGCCTGTTCAAAGGCATGAATGTGACCTCTCCGGGGAGACTCTGTCGGTTCATCTCTTTCAGGATCTTGGTGCCGACTGTGTCTGACTCCACGATGTGGTGAAACAGACGGTTACCAGCTGTCACCTGCAAATGGTTAATGGTTCAAGCGAAATGCGTGGCTGAGAAAGCTAGGAATCCTTTTACCACACTGATTCTTCCACAATCTTCAAAATAATGATTTCTAAAAATAATAAGAGGCAGTGCAGTCGTGCGGAATTGCTAAATAATGGAAACACAATGATTTCATAGATAGACTATAAAACGGAGATTACCAATCTTTATTTTAACAATAAATCGGACGTCTGACGCATTGGTGGAAGGCCCCCCCCGTGTGAAGGTTGCGGGAAGTCAGTGGACGGAAAAGACTCATCCAAGACCGTTCGTCGTGGATCTCCTTGGGGAAGGACTATGTCCAGCAGTGGACTTCGACAGGCTGATGATGATGATTTTTTTTATTTTTATCAAGCATTGTTCGCCTAGTTCTAGGTTTTCCGACTTTCGATCCGAAGGTCGTGGATTCGAATCAGCAGGTATTCTCAAAATCGGCTATAGGTTTGCTGTATTTAGCATGCGCCAAATATTCGGACATGTCTCAGGGGGGTTACCCTAGACATCTTCAAGGATCTGATTTACCTGGAGATCTGAAAGATCTACCATCAATGAACCACCACACCCCTCGTCAATGAACTAAAAGTCTTTGAATAGATGGAAACGATTATTTGTTCTGTAGGTGACGCTACAGCGCTTTCAGCCTTTTCGATCTCCTAAAGATTTTCGCTCCCACGAGAAGCGTCTCCGTAGCTTAACTAAGCTACGGAGACGCTTCTAGATGTGGTTAGAGCATCCCCGTATTTAGGGAAAGGTTGCGGGTTCAAATACCGTCAAAGTAGAAATTTTTGGGATATTATAAAATATCAAGGTCTACCATGCTTGGGGATAAAAGCCATGGCCTATTTTTTTACTATCTAACAATTACCTCCACAGCAGTGTAAATAGTTTTGTCACAGGTGAAGTTTTCAATCACAGGTCCATAATACTGCGTAGCGATCTTAGCCCACTCTCCTCCCCTTTCTTGGAATGTTTCTAGCACCTTGCGGACACTGTCGCGTCCATTCAGAATCGGCTGCAAGGAAAATAAGACTTTATATAACAAGGCGCTAATAGGATTAAAATAATTTAGCTAAAATAAATCTGCTAGGGATATTGATTGACGAATGTTTTATTTATTATTTTTAAATGGCTTGACATGTAATTAATTGAAGATTTTGATTATATTTTATTATTAAGTACACTGTTGCATTAGGTGCCCCTGTAAAAATAGCTTCTTTAGGAAATAAATGAAATGAAATGCTATTTTGGGGTCAAATCAATTTAAACTAAAATATTCAGCATTTTTAGGTAGTAATCTTGATGTGGAACTTCTCGAACGTTTTATAATCATACTATCCTACAAATATTATAAATGAGAAAGATTGTGAGGATGTATAGATGTTTGGAGGTTTGTTGTTCAATCACGCCATATCGGCTCAACCGATTTCGTTGAAACATAGAATAGCATAAAGGCTACTTTTTACAGGTAGGATGACAAAATACCAAATACAGCTAATTTGAAAAAGTTTGGGACAATCTGAAAAACGTAATCCTATTGTATCTTAACGCTATCGCGAATTATACGTCCTCTGAACATCTGTGTTGCCATTTATCGACCATCCAAACAGTATCTATGACGCCAGCAAACGATAACAACACAGTACTGTGATTAAAGTTATGAGTCCTCGTTTTATCCTTTATCTTCGTCGCCGTACTTGCGAGAACGAGATGCCGATATGAAAGAGATGCATAAATTGCGGCATAGTTCTGTAAAGGCTATGCCAAGGCCTATATTATGGGCTAAAGAAGGTTGAAAAGCATACCTTTCCAGCCATGGAACGCAGTGCCTGGTCGGCCTTCGCCAGATCTTCTTTGAGTGACGACAGATTCTGCGTCAAAGATGTTTCTTTGCGCCACAGCTCGCTGTAACATACAATTGTATGTCAGGGTGTAATCCAGACAGATTCAGATATGTAAACAGAGAGAGAGAGAGAGAGAGGCGTGTGTATGTTTGGGCGACTTGAATGTTAGAGACGTCTGAGATGTGCATCTCTGAATCTAGGTTCTTAAGTTCGCGCGTCGTGGACGCAGACGCCGGTAAAAAAAAACATTTCTCCACCATGTAACACGTTTTCAGTAAAGCTAGGAACTGGTTTTAAATTTACCGGTTAATAACGGTTATATACCGGTTTGTTGGTTCTTTGTTCGGAGCGCCAGCGTTATCCTTACCGCGAGTCACGCTCGAGCCACATGCCTGTGGCGTTTGTGCACCGGGGTATATTTGGTCATATGCCCTTTTTAGGGCCAACATACCTCAACCTGGTCACTGAACTAATACAGAATGAAATGAATAAATTTTCCCGACTTTCGATCTGAAGGTTCTTACCCAGTCGTGCCAATTAGTTTTTCTAATGGAAAAATTAAATTGCGCACTAACACTTGCTTAAAACGGTGAAGGTAAACAACGTGAGGAAACCATTAGTATTCTTGCAGCGGCGATGGGCTTGCAACATATGGAATACTCACTACTGCAAAATGTGGGCATGTACTAAATGATCGGACATGCCTCTGACTACCCCCATAGACATCTTCAAGGATACGATCGCCTGAAGATCTTCTTCTTGTCATGTCACTGATTCTTTCTTGGTCATCCTATCTTTGGTTAGGGACCAGGTTGAGGTATGACCTGAAGATCTGAGAGGATGTCTACCATTCTTGGAGTTAAAGGTCGTGAGTCTATTATATTTTTTAACATATTCCGGACATAACACACACGGTCAACTGATCCCAAACTAGGCATGCCCTAGCCTGTACTATGGGTACCAGAGACTGATATACATAATAGATATATATTTAACACCCAGACACAGAACAAACAGAATCTGAGAATCTGTGTTCATTACACAAATGTTTGTCCAGTGCGGGAATCGAACACGCAACCTCTAGCACAGAAGGCAGAGTTACTACCTACTGAGCTATGAGGCCTGTTATGAGTGAGTATATTTCTCCTTACTTCCTCGCACTTTGTTCCTGGTCCTTCCGTTTCTTGCACTCGTAGTACTGCTTGTTGTGCTCGTCTATGGCCACTCGTTGTCTTTCCATTTCCTTGGTGGTCTCTTCTATTCTTTTCTCGAGCTCGGTGAGTTTGTTCGCGTCGCGGCGCAAGTCGTCGCGCAGCTTCGTCTCGTGCTCCTTTTTGTCCTTTATTTGCTTGCTCAATGATCTGTCAAAAGATATAACATGTCATAGGAAGTTACCGTAGCCTATGAACACTTGCAGTAAATAACAAATATAAATATTCCGGACATAACACACGGTCAACTGATCCCAAACTAGGCATAGCCTGTACTATGGGTACCAGAGATATAAAAGAATAGATTATATATATATAACACCCAGACACAGAACAAATATCTGTGTTCATCACACAAATGTTTGTCCAGTGCGGGAATCGAACCCGCAACCTCTAGCACAGAAGGCAAAGTTACTACCAACTGAGCTATGAGGCCAGTTAAATGTATACAGTTTCACTCACTTTAACTCCTTCTCGATCCACCGATCCCTGTCTTGCTTGGAGGTGAATTGTGTACCTCTGCCTTGCTTGGCATATAATTCCTGTCGTTTTTGCTGGTTCAGCGCAAGTGCGCGGGTGCATTCTTCCTCGCGAGCCTTCATTTCTTCGTATTTAGGCTTTAATTCTTCCAACTCACGCTCTTTTTCCGAGATTTGCTGGCGCAGTCGCTCCAACTCCGCTTCGGCCCTTTCCTGAGGAAATTTGAAACGAATACTCTATTTGAAATAATAAAATACATTTTTATTATTATATCCTAAAAAAATCGACTTCGAAGGGATTCGAACCCGCAACCGTCCCTCAAGTACGGGGATGTGCTAACAAATTATGCCATCGAAGCAACACCTCGTCTTGCTGAAAATCTCCCCGGCTACTAAAACAATTAACTAATACATAAAAGTTTTGCGAGTTAAGTATATCTTTACCTACAGACAAGTACCACAGTTAAGTTGGAATGACGACCTCTGTGGCGTGACAGGCGAGATAAGACACACGAGATGCAGGTTCGATCCCCGCACTACTAAATTGGGGTCAGAACTAAGACGTTGGGTGTTATCTGAAACTTGGTACATATACTCATAAAGCCAAATAATTAAATACGGACTTTAGGGTTTTTCAAAAATGCCCCTTTTTATCAAGATACCACGCGAGCAAAGCCGCGGGCGTGCGCTAGTTATTCATATAACTAACTTTGATGAGATCGGTTTATAAATAAATAAGCTTGAAGGTTACCTTGTCCCCTACATATCTACCTACCCAACAACATCGTACAAGACAACTAAGGGAAAAAAGCTAGGGGATGGACTGCAGCGTTCCCTATTTCAGCAACGATAGCTCTAACTGCACTCACCAACCCGCGTGCCCAGCGTGGCAATATCCCGCCACATTAAAGGAAGCTGCTCGGGAAATCTGTGGGGGAAGCCTATGTTCAGCAGTGGTTGAAATTATGAGGTTACCTTAGACTTGTTATCGCCGTCGACATCGTCCGACAAGTCTTTAATTCCCAGTTCGAGTTTGGTCTTCTCTCGCAGCAGCTGCTGTTGTTCCGTCGACAAAATGTCTTTTTCTTCGCGAGTCGCCGTGACCTCTTTTCGAGCCTCCTTCAGTTTCCTATAAAAAATGAAATATTTAAACTAATTGGCGTTGTCTACGTTTTTATTCAGCCTATAATCAATCGAAAGAGGTCCAGTCCAGTGCTACCTGTCCCATATACGTTACTTACTATAGATGCGATAAAAACTAAATTTAATCTGTGTAAGAAAGGAGTCTTTAAAAGGCGCTATTGAGTCCTTTCACTACACTGATTCTTTCATAATCGAACCATAGGGAATTCGAACCCGCATCTTCGCCTAAAATCATCAATCAATCATCACCTACGGTTTATGCCTAACAAATATTATTGATACCAATTAATCGATAGTATTAAAAGGTAAAATGTTTATGTAGGTACTCCACCTGTTTGTGTCCCGGACATGATCTTGTGCCTCTCTCACTAAATCAGCGTAATGCTGTTGCTCCTTCCCGCTGTTTGCTCTTACTTTCTCAAGCTAAAACAAAAACAAAAGCCATAATATAACTCTAAATAATAATTTATTCATTAGCTTTCGTTCTATTAACCTGTTATAAAGAAATTGACTTTTTCATCTGCCCTGCCTCCCCTTCTCCCACATGGGTCTTAACCAGTTAACCGGTTTATAAAAAAAAATAAGGTTTTAATAACGCTCGGCTCTTTACGTAAAATACTATATTTATTTATACAAAGGATTGTAAGAGTTGAACAAACATTTGTGTGATGAACACAGATGTTTGTTCTGTGTCTGGGTATTAAAAATTTATCTATTTAGTATATCAGTCTCTGGTACCCATAGTACAGGGTATGCCTAGTTTGGGATAAGTTGACCATGTGTGATATGTCCAGATATTTATTTATTGTTTTTTTGCATGTACCGATTCGGTTACGTTCACAGCATGATCCATTGTAGTGGGCCCTTAATGGATTTTTTATCCTTTGTGCTATACGAAAGATGATTACGATGTCGTTTATCGCGTGTCGCGACTGCAAAACGTGTCGTAGTCGATTGCCCGGTTATTGCCTATCAGCCTTAGCTCGAGATACAAGCTGTGTTGGAAAGGGGGAGGCCTATGTTCAGCAGTGGACTTCTACAGGCTGATGATGATGGTGATGATGATGCTTCTACACATCACACGGAATCCTTCACTTGACTTCCATGTAAAGTCTACATACCTCTTCTAATTTCCTCTTATTCTCGCGATGTTCCGTGTCGTAGATGATGAACTCCAGCACACGTCGCGAGCGGTCCCATTTCTGGTACTCCTTCAGTTCCTCCTTCTCTTCCTCAAGAGTTTTCAGACGCTCTTCGATTGTCTGAAGGAACTCGTTGATCTTCTCGACCTGCAAAAACCAAGGGGTTCAACTCTTACAAAAATAGCCTTTAACTTGCTTGATTTAAGGTTCAGACGCGATAAAGAAGCTTTACTGTTAATTACGGCGTAGGCCTCATGTGGATTGGTGGCTATAAAAGTAATACTCTGTCTTGATTTACTTAACTTACATACTATAATCGAAAACAGTAGTCTAACCAAATATTTATAATAAGCTTGTTTAAATTCATAAAGATGCAACAAAATAAATCCACTTTCTCAACAAATAATAAATTATCTTGGCTTCTTCTCATTCTTGAAACAAGATCTTATCTTTACTTTATTTACTCAAGGAAATGGATCTAAATGCATTGAAGTGTACAATAGGTTTAAAAGGGCATTTCAATGAATATTGACAATGTATGTATTTCCCAAAATGCAAAGTAAATAATAAAACTATCTCGTACTCAATGAAGCCTTTGAAAGAAAGACAACCTCTCAGAAGGCTAATGTCACAGAGTACACATTTTTTTATAGCCCTATTTTGATCAATAAATATAATTCTTCATACACACTTCGAATTCCTATGTAAGGGTCAAGGGGATGTAGCGTGATATGACTGAGCCCATGTAATAATTTAGTTAAGTTTGTAAATTTTCATAAAGATCCACTCAGTAGTTTGAGATTAGCCTGAACAATTATGAAGTGATTATTTCTTTACCTTTCCCACAGTCTCCTTGAGGATAGTGACAGATTCTTCTCTCCTCTCATCATAAACCCTGGTACCGGCCACCTCACGCAAAAGCTTCAACCTATGGGAGTCAGGGGCTATAGCCATCTGATTAATCTGTGAAATAAAGATATATGAATTATTATGAATTAGGCATAAGGAATTCTCAAAGGAGTTGGAATAAGGAGTAAAGAGCTGGTGATAACAGTGCAAGAAGATTCTGAAGCTGAGAAGTTGATTAATCAGATTATAATGTGTGGACAAACTTTACAAATCTGAATCTGCATTTGAAATAGGAACAAACAAATGCTGGCCATAATAATGCCTCTAATTGCAGGGAGGTGCGAAGGCTATAATATCATATCACACCTTAACCTTAGTCCTCTTACCCAGAGGTTCCATTATCAACCTCACGCGCCATTATAAATAGCTATTTTCGTAGAATAACTGTTCTTCCGCACTGTTATAATTTACTATTATAATGTAACAACTTACCTTCTGCATAGAGTGTGCCATAATAGTTTAAATTTTATACTAACTTTTCCTTGCTTTACAATATAATATGGATTGGAGTTCGATAGTCCAGCACTTTCAAGCAAGTTGAGGACTTCAGATCTTGGCACAACCTTCTTGTTGAGGAAGAACTGATCTTTTTTTGAACCGATGACTCGCCGCAGGAAGATTTCATCTTTTTCAATCTGAAAATGTTTAAGACATTTAAAATTTGGTTCATAATTGCATAGCTTACAAACACTGTAACATGGCACAGAAATATTAGTGCCGTGACATTCTAGCTTCTTATTGGTTAATTGATTTTGTAACTGGTTTGTTGTAAGTAGCATCATAGATATATTTTTTTTAATGCTACTAAGGTGGCAGATAAACTAAATGGCCCACCTGTTGGTAAGTGGTTATCATAGCCTATGAACACTTGCAATACCAGATTTGATTTTGATTGTAAAACCAAAAACCATTGGGTCATAAAGATTCTTGAATGGCAAACCACAAACCGAGCTACACATTGTTGGAAGGCCCCAACCCTGAAGTATTGAGCCAAAGTGACCCAAAGTGATGTGAAGGTTTCGGGAAGTTGATGGATGGAAATGGCTCAAGACAGGAACCTCACTCTTTGGGAGAGGCATATGTCCAGCAGTGCACTTCTACAGTTTGATGATAATGATGATGGTCAAATCTCTCTGAAAACTTACAGGTATCCTATTGTCAGAATTGTCAAATATAATCTCCACAAAAGCAGATATGACCCTTGGTCCTGTCCCTTCGTGAAGCAGTGCCAATCTCTGTTCTGGTCGGAGATGAGAGAATTCATCACTCAGCACGAACTGAATGGCTGAAAAAAATAATATTAAAATGTAACGAGTAAAATAGGTAGGTTTTCTTTGTACTTGAAGGCTATTAACTATTGGCATGATAAAATCCGAAATGAGGAATTATGGTAAAAAATCAGAAATGAGAAATAATTCATCATTTCACATGTGCCTGTGGGCCATATAGCTCACAGAACCGACAACCATTAGGGAATAAAAGTCTCAAACCAGGCAACAACATTGGAAAGCCCCTCAATGGACTGATGACATTGTTAAAGTTGCGGGAAGTCGGTGGCTGGAAAAGGCGCAAGCGTTTGACATGGAACTCTTTGGGGGAGGCCTATGTCTAGAAGTGGACAGGATGGTCTATACATGATAAGGCGGCCGAAAGAATCTGGACTGTCTGTTCATATCCACCCAGCCAGATCCATCCGGCTTCACAGCTTCACATGTGTGTAGCCGGCATAAGCAAGCAGCGTCCACTGTCTTCATACAAAGTGGCACACATTGTTGACATGACAGTTTTGTAACTTACCATGGAAAAAGTTACTTTTTCCGGATCCATTTCGCCCGACGACTACATTGTGCCTTTTGTCAAAGGGCTCCACCACGATTTGTTCGCGATAACTCTTGAACCCCTGGATTATCACCTGTAAACGAGTAAAAATGAGCGTGATACAACGTCCACTTATCGGTGTCAAGAACTTCCAGTAGACAGCAATTTTTCAAGGAAGCAACATACTTATTGAAATACCTGTTTTATATGCATCTTCACAATAATTTTCAATAGTTAGTTTCTTTGTTTTTGGCTTCTGTGATAATTTTCATTTCAATACTTAGCTAAATTGGTTTTTGTTCATGAAAGAAACACCAAGCGAACCGAACGAACGAGCGCCATTTTTTATGTCAGTCCACCCACAGACTAGAGGTGGTTCGTATTTACGCCAGTGTTGCTATCGTAAAGAGTTGTGTTGCCGTATGTCACAGTCTGGTTTGCCGTATTTTAGGGAAAAAAATGTAAAATTACCGTATTTCATTATATAAAGTCAAAAAAAATAATTCATCATTTGTTTCCTCTCCATAAAGGTTTCTTATAGTTTCAATCACTTCGGATTCGCGTTTTTCTAGAGCGTACTTGTCCTTACTTTTCATTTTGTTGCACATGTTGCGTGAAACTTTAAACTTCGTACAATTTCCTTCATTTTGGATCAGTTTTCTCATTTGCAACCCTATTATTTTAACTAAGGCGAAAGAGATGGCACGATATGGGGTTATGGTCAAAATACATTGGTAACAGTGGTACATGTAGGTACGTTTCATTTCATTTATTACGCTAGTGAAAAACGTTTCCTTTCACCTACAGCCAATTGCCGTATATTGTGATACGGCAATGAGAGGCCTGCCGGATGCCGTATTTGCTGAAAATAAAACGTGGATTGCCGTATAATACGGCAATTGCCGTATCAATGGCAACGCTGATTTACGCTACCATAGGTTCTCGCGTTCTCATCATACTAGACGTCCCTAGTACGACTTCACGATACTTAGACGTCTTAAAAATACTCGGGTGCAAGTCCACCGCGCACCCTAGGACGCGACGACGCGCGCCGCGCGATACGAAAGTCTCGCGCCGCGGCGCGTCCTCGAGTACGCCGCGGCGGACTGGACTTGCGCTGTGGAATTGCGCAGTGGGCTCTTTTGGTCGACCAGTGCAAGTATATTTTACTAACACAGTCCCGCAACGGAAAGGCGACCTTACCTTCATACAAATAAGGAACGAAAGTTTTGCATTTTAATTTGTTTCTTATTTGTATGGTGATAAGGTTTACCTTGACAAACTGCAAGACACTTCTTTACAAAGTAAGCCACTCTATGGTCACAGCAATCAGCTACATTATCGCGTGTACAATCGTCCACCCATCTTTGTTTTGATTCAGCGCGTGGCGGGTTTGCAGTGTCCACAGGGCTGCCAACCCTGAAATTTGATTTTCCCCCAGACTCAGTGAAAAATACCCTAAATTCATCAATATATGCAAGTTTTCCCAAATTATTTTTTTGCAAATCGTACTTTTTCTCTAGACATAAATTATTAACTAACTTGTATGCTAATTCTCTATAGTTTAGGTAAAATGCTTTATTATTGAGTAGCCTGACTGCGATAGCACTAGTATTTCAATGCGCGTCCGTCCACGACGCTACTCAAAAGGAACGCGTTTGTAACTAGTCTCCTGGCGACTCGACATGCTGGTCGCCAGGCGACTGGTTTCGAGAAACTGTTGAAAAATGAACGAATAAACAGTAATTATAAGTGATTCTGACGTCTATGTGACTGGAGAAGTAATAATTCCATGTCATCGCTCGAATTATCACTAGTCATGTTAATTATTTTCGTTTGTTTATATAAAATCATGTACTGAGTGACTGAGTTTCAGGAAATTCCAGTAGCGTCGTGGACGAGTCAGAGTTTCCAATCAGTCCGCAACTCTAGTTTCTAATGAGTTCCGTCACTTTTGCGTAGCGTCATGGACGAAGGGGCTTACTGCTATCGCAGTCAGGCTACTCATGAGACTACAGTTTCAGTCGCGTTCCTTTTGAGTCGCGCCGTGGACGATAGAAGAGTACGTTTTTGTACAAATACGGTATATGATTTGCAGTGTCAAAATATATTGTCTTTACGTCAAACTGTGATATGTAGTTGAAAAAAGTGTCTTGTCACTAAAATGTTAATGAGGGGTGTAGGTCTTAGGGGGGCATGCTCTGTCAGGGAACATGCACCCACAAAATGCTAAGCTTGCCATAGCGTACGCCTAGGGGTGCGGAGCTTGGCTATAAGGCGCGCACCGAAAGTCTTTCATACACGTCCACGCCATCTCTATACTGCCGCCGCGGTATAGTGGTGGGCCCACATTCTCATCCATGTGGGTCGTCCCCTCCGGGCAATGCTGCGGTCTAGAACGAGCCCCGCACACTACATCTTCCTCGTGACCGCAGTAGCTAAGTATGAAGGGTTAAGGCGAGTCTTCGGCGCCATAACCGAATTACCTGACTAAGGGAAGACAACCCTGACGAAAAAATTACAACTATGGAAGAAGCAAGACTCAAAGAAAATCTACCCCAGGAGGGTACCGGCCTAGCCGGAGAATCCCTCCCTGAGCATAGCTCGGGCTGCCCCACGTATTCTGGTGGGGGCAAAGGATGCTATCCAAGGAAACAATGCCGGAACACCCAAAGAAAACGCTGACGCAACAACTTTTCCATCCAAGCTTATTTAATCGCCAAAGATCAGCATCTCTTTGTGATGCCACTGAAAAAACTCAAAGAAACACTGACAACTTAAGTATAGCAGAAAACGAAGCAAACAAACTTTTTAATCCAAATGGACCATGGCAACGAGTGCCAAATCAAAAAGATATCGTTCTCCAGATGAGAAAGAGTCGAGAATGAACCAAGCTAAAAGAACACAGCTAAGAGACAAAGTCCTCAACAAACATAGAGGTATACAAGAACCTGAACATGTTACTGCCCCAGAAATGGAAATTAGTAATAGCTTCTCACTATTGGAGGTGGAAGAGGTAGATGCCCCAGCTAAAAAGATACCTAAACCACCACCAATAATACTCTACGGCGTCGATGACCTTGCTAAGTTGACACAACTTATAGAAGAAGTTGTTGAAAAGGATGCTTACACTTTCAAAGTTGTATCAAAAAACCAACTCATCATTTCATCAAACACTGTTGACAAATATAAGACACTCATATGAAAGACCAAAAATGTATGAGAATTGTTATTAAACACCTCCACTTCAGTACTCCAAAGGATGCTATTGTCGAGGTAATAGAGAAAACCGGAAACACGGTACTGGGAGAAATAGTTACAGCCCGAAAAAAAGGAACAAAGGGCTAGCATTCGGCTTTAAGTCTACGTGTCCTGCCGCGCCTACGTGTTTCATGTTCTCGTTGATGTTATGTATTGTAGGATGAACTATGCTTCGCTGATATATGTATGATAGGTTTTTTGTAAAGGAGATTTAGATTTTCCTAAAAAGTACTTAACACACGTTTATATAACTTTTATGTAGGTAACTACCTGAGTAGGTTAGGTAGGTACTTAACTTTTCGTTAATTTCACTAGCATGATATTTATAATATATCGTATTTATTAGGTATTATACTATGAATACCAACTTTATAATGTGGGATGTTAATAAGAGTAGGTACAGGCCATATCTTCTAAAAAAAAACATGTACGAGTGTTTTAATGTGCTTAGTTAGCTTTTATTTGTACCTACCAATACCTGTCGTTTGTAATGTTAACTGTGATACAAGGTAAACTAATTAAAAGAAATTTAGGACCACCTACATTTTATTTTTCTGATATTTTTGTTAACAGAGGCTTACAGTTTCTATGATACATTTAGGTACAATAAGGATTCAGACATTATTTAGGCATAGATGGCATTAAACATTTAAATTACACACTTTTAGTATGCCGTTGTTAGGGAAATTTACACAAAACGATAAATAAAAGTAATAAAAGTTAGATAACACCATTTTTTTCATGCCGAGTAAGACCTCCTCTGCTCTGTATGCGTGCTCTGTCTAAGGTGTTTGGAACATTTTTTTTAACAGAATGACCTAGGTAGATAATTATTTATTTATTTAAACGTCAATGGTATTTTCTTTAAATGCTTCAATTTGCGCTATGGTGTCAAACATGAGCATTGTTTTTGTTTCAGGTGTAAATGTTAAAAGGAGCGCTAATAGTATAGCAGTTGAAGAAAACAAAATTGATGGCAATGCGTCAAGATCCTATATTTAAAAAAAAAAATATGTCATTATCTTACATTATGTAGTTCTCAAATAACATAGGCGAGTAGGTAAGTAACATGTTCATGTGTGGTTATGGCATATTAGGTACCTACGTAGTTCACGATTGTATTATTTAACTTTATTATAGGTATGGTAGTTACGTACAATCAATCTAAATTGATTGTACATAAAAACAGACTAATTACTATGCGCGGCAGGTGTATTACCTACCGTACATACTGTGCATAGAAATTAATCTTCGTCTATTGACAAAAAATGCCTAGTACGAACATAAGAAAAAAAACAGAAGGTATTATGGAATTTTATTGACTTCATATTGAATTGTAAGAAAAATGCAAGGTTGAGCTGAACATGCAAGTATACTTCCGCCGGGAATTGAACCCACATCTCTTATGGCCCGTCTCAGTCTCAGCAGAGCAGGCCACTTGCCTACCGCATCTCACTCAGTACCTACCTATATCATAATAATGTTGTGCATACCAATAATAAATGTAGCCCTTCATGAAAATAATAAACAGTTCAAAGAAATAAAAGTAATCTACAATCAGAAAGTTGGAAACAAAATGGAAACAAACTACCACAATCAAAAACAAGAACATACGCTAAAGAACCAAGGAACGACGCTGCAACCTATGAGCGGGCAACTGCCACAAATACTGTTGCTAAAGAGACAGCAAAGACAGTCGGGATGACCCAGCCAAAAAGTCGACACCTGAGTGTTATAGAAAGCCTGGAATTATACAGCGGAGTTGTTAAAAGTTGGTCGAAGAATACTCCGAAGAACAAAGCAGACAATGCTGTAGACCCCATAGAGACAAAAAGAACACACCCGAAAAACGACGCTGACTATCTCGAGTCACAGAGATCACACATAAAAGATAACGCTGACCATACAGAGTCACACAGAACCAACACTAGAAACCACGTTGACCAAGAGTCACAGAGAACACATCTAAAAAAAGACAGAACTGAAAAAAACACTCCACAAGAACACAGGTATAACCTAGAAGAACTAATTGTAAAACAGACTGAAAGAATCGACCAACTCATAACACAGCTTAGCACAATGATGAATCTCATCATGACAGTCATCAGTAAACTTCCATAATGATGTCCTTACGCATTGCCACCTGGAAAATCAATGGCCTGGCGCCAAATAAACACGAATTAGAAATATTGCTTAAAACCAACAAAGTGGATATCGCTCTAATATCTGAAACCCATCTCAATGACCGTGTGAAATTTAAGATGGACAACTATTGTGTATATAATACCAATCATCCTGATACTACATCACACGGAGGTTCTGCAGTGATAATAAAAAGTAATATTAAACACAAGAAGACTGGATGCAGGCTACAACTATCACTGTAAACGAAAATATGGGCCCAATTAATGTTAGCGCTCTCTACTGCCCACCAAAGCACAAACCAAAAGAGCACATGTTCGATCGCTACTTCAACACCTTGGGGAACAGATACATTAGTGGCGGCGACTGGAACTGCAAACACACCCACTGGGGATCCAGATTGACCACCACTAAGGGACGTGAAAAAAAGTGTAGACAAACACAAATTCACAACTATAGGAACTGGCAAACCCACGTACTGGCCAACTGATGTCAATAGTATACCCGATCTCATGGACTTTTTCATCGTAAAAGGCCTGTCCGATATATACTTTGATGTAGAATCTTCACTTGATGCCGTGTCTGATCACACCCCAATTATAGCAACATTCAGCGTATCGATAATACACAGAACACAAAAAACAACGTTAAACAACTATAAAACTGACTGGGATTCCTTCGTTGATTACCTGGAAAAAGAAGTAGGACTAAAGATCTCACTTAAAACAGAAGAAGACATAGATGAAGCTACATTCTACATAACGAATCTTATACAAGTAGCTGCGTGGCGTGCTACCCCGGTATTAAGCCACTCCACCCGAAGAAATAATATACCATTGGAAATACGCAACGTACTGAAAGAGAAACGAAAAATACGACGCCGACTACACGCAAGTAGATCCAATACAGATAGGACAGAATACAATAGAATAGCAAGGGAACTTAAAGAACTTATCTCAGAAAGCCAGAACACAACTTTCCAGCAGAAACTATCTACACTCTCAGCTCACAAGAAAGATAACTACTCGCTATGGAAAATATCCAAGAACTTTAAAAGACCACATAACCATGTCCCACCGCTAAGAAAAACATCCAACGATCCGTGGGCTAGAAGCGGAAGTGAGAAAGCTGACTTGTTCGCTGCACATCTTAGCGAAGTATTCACTCCTAACCAGTCGTATATGATGGAGTTTGAAGAGGAGGTAGACACACTCATCAATAGTGACCAACAGTTAACGATACCATTGGCTCTTGTCACCCATGGGAACTCGCACGGACTATTCGTCTCTTAGAAAATAAAAAAGCTCCTGGATTCGATCTAATAACGGGCGAAGTCCTTAAGCAACTTCCCAGAAAAGCTATAGTGTTTCTTACAATGCTATTCAACGCCATCCTTAGAATACACTACATTCCAAAGCTGTGGAAAATCTCACAAATATGTATGATTGCAAAACCCGGGAGACCACCGACAGAACCCAGCTCATCCATAAGCCTTCTTCCTTTACTATCAAAAGTATTCGAAAAAATATTTCTTCTCAGACTTAAGCCAATCCTAGAAGAGAACAAGGTCATACTTGACCATCAGTTTGGATTTCGGGAGAAACACGCAACTGTAGAACAAGTGCATCGAGTGGTCCACAAAATCAGACAGTCTTTAGAGAAAAAGGAGTATTGTTCAGCCGTATTCATAGACATTCAACAAGCATTCGATAGAGTCTAGCACAAAGGGCTGTTATACAAACTAAAACTACTTCTGCCAAACTCATTCTACATGGTCCTAAAATCATACTTGGAACAAAGAAGATTTCAAGTTAAATACGAAGAGGACTTTTCGAAACTCTAAAACATCTGTGCTTCAGTCCCACAGGGATCGGTGCTTGGCCCGGTCTTGTACTCTATACACACGGCAGACCTGCCTGAAACCGAAGACGTTGTAACGGCAACATACGCAGACGACACTGCCTGCTTGGCTAGCGACAAGTATCCAAACAAAGCTTCACTGAAACTGCAGGATCAGCTAAACAAAATAGACTTATGGCTGCAAAAGTGGAGAATCAAGCCTAGCGTAATTAAATCTACCCAAGTAACATATAGCCGTGGTGGCCCCGGCTGAAGAATAGGCCCCTCCGTATATACCTATCCGCGGATGTCGTAAGAGGCGACTAAGGGAAAAAAGCTAGGGGATGGGCAGCAGCGTCCCTCATTTTAACAACGATAGCTCTAACTGCGCTCGCCAACCCGCATGCCCAGCGTGGTGAGTATGGGAAAATCTCCCCACATGATAAGGAATTTGCTCTGTCTGTGGGGGAGGCCATGTTCAGCAGTGGACGTCGAACGGCTGAAATGATGAAGTAACATATACACTCAGAAAAGGTGACTGCCCACCAGTGTGTATGGAAGAAAAACCGCTACCAACCAACACCACCACAAAATACCTGGGCCTGAACCTGGATAGAAGACTGACATGGGCCAATCATATAAAAGCTAAGAAAACTGAAGGTACCATACAATTTAAGGGATCCTCTTGGCTGCTGGGCCGTGAATCCCAGTTATCCCCCAGCAATAAACTACTAGTCTATAAAGCCATCATAAAACCGATATGGACCTACGGAATAAAACTCTGGGGCTCTGCTAGCAACTCTAACATTGAGATTCTCCAGAGATTTCAAAACATTGCACTAAGTACCGTCTCAAGCGCACATTGGTTTGTGAGAAACTCAGAAATCCATAAATACCTGGAAATGCCGACTGTCAAGGAGGAAGTTAGCAAATATAGCAGAAAATACAAAGAAAGGCTTAAAAATCACACAAATGAACTGGCTAAAAACTTACTGCACACTCAGGAAAATGTCATGAGACTAAAAAGATGGCAAATCCTAAACCTAGACCAGAGAAACTGAATAGCTTCTTCTAAACTATACGGTGTTCGATTTGATGGAATCACACCTAATACACATCATCCCAAGACAAAATCTGATTATGGCAGCAGAGCCGATTGCAGATAATAATTAACAAAAAAAAAAAAAACATGAGTTAAGAATGCGAACCAATACAATCTTTAAGTGTGGAAACTCCAAAACAACTTCTTTTTAGATGCCACTGCGGGCATCGCTTTTTCTCATTCAGTCTCCTTCTCCTGTATAGCTGCTGTAATAGCTTCTTTCAAATGTCGCACGACATCATAATCAGAGAAGTATACACAATCACTGTCACTGACACCCAGCTTATGAAGCCGCTCGATCTTAGGCAACTGCAGGGCACTTCTACACGTGCTATGCACTATCTGACACCCCATGTTGATAAAGGTGTCGACGTTTTCAGCGTTCACGCCTCCACCGGGCATAATAATCAATTCCTCATTCCTGTATCGGGTGACTAGGTAAGATATGATCTCTGCAGCGCCCTCGTGGTTCACGCTTGGCTTTTGCCCTGACGTCAGTACCCTGTAGAAGCCCAAGCCAGCGAGGATACCGGCGGACCTTTTCGTTTCCCGTGTATGGTCGAAAGCTCTGCTGAAAGTGACCTTTTTAGGGCTGGCTGCGGCGAGGACTCTCATGCACTTGCTCTCGTCGATTTCTTGGTTATCGGTCAGTGCGCCGAAGACGAATTGGTCGACGCCCATTTCCTTGAACAGCTTGAGGTCACGCAGCATGTGCTGCATTTCGTAGTCGGAGAAGAAGAAGTCATCACCGCCGCGGCATCGGATCATGACGTTGAGTTTGGGTCGGTTGTTGACCGGCTGCTTTTTCACCTGTAAATAAATAAATAATAATAGTTTTTTATAGTCCGAAGACTATAAAAAAGTTACAGATGTTATTTATCTATCTTATTCTATGGTCCATAGCAATATATACCTTAAAACTAGCATACATACAAAATAAAAAACTTAATTAATAATGACGTGTTTAAATAACACCCATCAGTCACATACATAGTCCTGACCCCACACTAGGATTGCCTGTGTTGTGGGTATCAGAAACCACAACAGCCAGGACCGGAACAAATATTTGCAGCTGGAAGATGTTGTTTCTGCAAATGTCAATGCATTTAAAAACAAGCAGCATATTACATTACTTACTTAGAAATAACAATAATTACCAGCATTTGGATCTCATGTACAAGTCCCATAGAAGGAGTCAGGCCTCCATCATTCAGCGCACTGCATATTTCAATCTCTTCTGCCCCTCCATTAATTGCGTTGTTTGCTGACTCTAGACTATCTACACAGACCTCAAGCATTTTCTGTAAGCAGAAATGTATGAAATTATACATAATTTTATTCTTCTTCTTGTCATGTCATTGATTCTTTCTTGGTCATCCTGCAGGTCACTGACCAGGTTGAGGTTTGGTGGCCCTGAAAAGGGCCTATGACCGTTGATGAAGGAATCAGAGTAGTGAAAGGATTAAAGTACGCCTCTTAAGGCTCCTTTCGTGTACATAACTTAATTAAAAACTAGGAGCTGCAGATTGGATAACAGTAGTACAGCTCCTGACTTCATCATTAGTTCAGCTCTCTGTTATATGGTATTGTCATCAGGTCTTGATATTTATGCAAAGTTTCAGCTCAATCTAACCATTTGCTGAGGAGTTCAATGGATCAGCTCCTGACTCCATCATCAGATCAGCTCTCTGCCACCACAATATAGTATTGTCACCAGATCTCAATGCAGAGTTTCAGCGCTCAATCACTACTCATTAAAGTTACCTTATGTACAAACTTTAACAACCTATCGAACCTCCTTTTCTCTCATTAGTTTGTGAATTTTTCTGATGTTTTTATAGTTATTCGGCTATTCGGGGCAGAGACAAATCCAACAAATCAAGGATCATACAGATTGGTACAGCTGTTCTTGAGTTATAAATTATTATCAATTTTTGGGGTTTAGTCCTCCTCCATCCTCTGCCAATTTACTCTTTCCTGAGCAAATCTTGTCCACTTAGCGCCTGCTATAGTGCACTATAAAGTAGATACCTATATTTACAGTTTTATTTTATTTACATGTACAAATTTACATAAAATAAAATTAATTTTAGGGGAGAAGGTAAGGAATAGGAGGCATTTAAGGGATATAGGACGGGGAATTTCAGGGGGAAGGATATCATATAAAGGGCGTCTCAGTTTCGGGTAGTTAAAAAATATGTGGTCCACATTTCCCTCGTCTAAACCACACTCACACAATGAATGGTCCCTAATCCTAAGTTTGTTTAAGAATACTGGAGTACAGACATGACCCAATCTAAGGCGACAAATGGTTGAGGTGGTGACTTTATTAGCCGTTCTGAATTTAAAGAACCAAAGGGTAGTGGGAATATCAGGTTGAATGTCTGCATAACGTTTACCTTTTTCTTTTTTTAGAAATGTCCCATACTTTGGACCATGATTCTTGGAGATGAACTTTGGGGATGAGACAAAGGTCGTGCGAGAATGATCTAAAGTGTTCGAGCGATCCACTATTTCAAGCAGCTTTAGCACATGAGTCAGCTGTTTCATTCCCAGGGATTCCTGAATGACCAGGGATCCAGCCAAGGATGACGTTGATACCTAAACTGTGACAATGGAAGAGAGTTTCTTTAATTTTAAGGGTAGATGGGAATCGGGATAAAGAACGAAACGGTTTGGATATAATGGCTTGAAGGCAACTTTTTTAGTCTGTAAAAATAATAGTGTTATTCAAGTAGTAAGATTTTACAAAAAGGATAGGTTCTAAAAGAGCGATAGATTCACCTGTAAAAACTGAAGTAGATGAAGGACATTTAAAAGATAGAGTAATATTTGTAAAGGGGATCCAAACAGCAGATCCAACAGGACTTTCCGTGGATGTTTTACATGCGTCCGTAAAAATGGAATGCCAATCATTAAATTTGGTAGCCATTTGTTCGTTAAAGATTTCACGTGCATTTGTAGAGTCTTTATCTATTCCAAAGTATAGCAAAATGTTAGGTTGATGAATAAGAGAGCTATAAGAAGTGAGATAAAGTGGACTTGTTGGGAACTGGTGAACAGGGTTGTTAAGATGTGAAAATTTTATGAAACTACGGAGAAGGCATGGCATTTTATCAGGGTTATGAGTATCAAACAAGTTAAGGAGATAATTTAATTTTGGTAAGATGGGATGATTAGAATTTTGGATTAATTTAAAGAAGAACCGATCGGATAAAAATTGCCTACGTATATTTAAGGGGGGGTCATTACACTCAACTTGCATTGCATTGATTGGTGATGACTTCATAGCTCCCAGAATAATTCGAAGGCACTTTGACAGAATTTTGTAAATTTTTTCAAAACCAGACTTATTGAAAAGATTGATAAGAAAGGATCCATAATCAAAATGACATCTTATTATGGCATTGTATACGAGTTTTTGTGAGTAGGGGTGAGAACCCCACCAAACGCCTGATAGAGAACGAATGACGTTAATATTTTTTTCGCACCTTTGTGTGATGGAGTTATAGTGGGGAATACCTGACATTCTAGAATCTAAAGTTATACCAAGGAATTTTGCACTGTTCAACTGAGGGATGAGACCTTGGTTGATATATAACTCAATAGGAGGGATATTTCGTTTTTTAGTAAAGACAACAGTAGAACTTTTAGAAGCAGACAGAGACAAGCCATGGTTGGACAACCAATCATCAAGATATTGCAAGGCACGGTTGAGTCTAACCTCGGCCTGTTCAATGGACTGAACTTTGACGTATAAAGCCAGGTCATCAGCGTACTGCAGAACATCACAGAACGAGTCCACAGAACTTTCTAGATCGTATGTATAAATACTGTATAATAGGGGACTTAATACGGATCCTTGAGGCAAGCCTTTCCAAACGGTCTTAGGAGAAAGAAATCCATTACATGATTTGATCACTACCTATCTTTCCATCAAAAGGTTGCATATGAAACGAGTGAGCCTCACTGGAATACTCAGCTGAATAAGTTTATTCCTGAGTACCGGAAGTAACACATTATCATATGCATAAGCAATGTCAAGAAAAACGCCTAAAAGATTTTTTTTGTCTGACTGGTACTTATGAACGTGAGAGTGTTGGTATAGCCAGGTTAAGTTGTATGCTGTAGGTACCAACTTAAGTTATGACAGTGTGAGCGCAAGTGGGTGAGTAGAACGAGTAGTTTATGTAGAGGTGTGCGTGTGTATTTGAGTATGTGTGTATGTGTGTGTATGTTTTGTAACCGCTCTGTAATGGAAGAATTATAAAAAATAATAGTGGGAAAGCAATCTACGGGAGGGGCTGAAGGGGGAGCTATTTTGTCTGAAAATGCATATATCCATGAAGAAGGGTCGTTGGAAGTAGGGTTCTCAGAATTCAGAGAGCCTCTGAATCTTTTAATCTGCTTCCAGACCAGGGATGAAGGTGTTTTCGGAGATACATTTTCACAGAAACCTATCTATCCAAGTTTATTTTTCTTAGAAACAAGTTTTCTAAAGTTTGCTGCTGATTCTTGGTATTTCAGGAAATTTATTTCTGTCATATTAGAATAGTAATCACGTTCAGCTTTCTTTCTATTAGACACGGCCACTGTGCAGTCAGAGACCCACCACGGAGTAGATATTTTAAAAAAAATTGCAGGTTTTTTAAGTGGAATATGGTTATCAGCACAAGTAATAATATTGTCAACTAAGATATTATATGCATTGAGGGGAGAGATATCTAAGGAACCAATAGGGGAAGAGTCTAACTTGAGATCAAGGGAGGATGAATATGATGTCCAGTCAGCACTAGAAAGTCTGTTCTAAAAGCTAAAAAGTATTTCAATGAAGGACTAGGATTACAGAAAGGAGTGACCCTATTTGCAATAGAAATAAGAATGGGGAAATGGTCACTACTATATGATAGGGAAAGAATTTGCCATGAAAGAAAAGGGGTTAAGGAAGGAGAGCATAGCGAAAGGTCTACAGCACTCTTTGGGTTTGCATGCCTGTCAGTCCTGTCCTCCCTAATACAGGAGTAACCTGGGATCCGGAAATGGATTCCAGGCTTCAGCCATGTCTCCGAGAGGGCAAAGACTGACGGGCGGAATTTAGAGATTAGATAAATTATTTCATGTTTTTTGGCTCTGATGCTCTGGCATTTCCACTGCAGAACGACCACTGGATCCATAATGGCCAGAGAGAGAAACTAGTTGTGTAAGTTTTGAGGCAACGTGGCTTCAGACTCTGTGACCTCGCAACTGTCCCCAGAGTGCTCCTGGCCACAACGGAAACACTTTGGTTTGGATCTACACTATGCTTTGGTATGACCGTATCTGCAGCAAGAAAAGCATTGAATTGTGGGGAACTGATAAAGTTCTACTGGTAAGGAGGTGTAAAATGAGAAGACCTTTTTTGGTAGGAGTTAAAAGTCATTACCACTGTTTGGGTAGGGACCCATATTGCTTTTCCTTCTTCCATTACTTTCCGGTTTAGCCTTCGAGCTTTTAGATCCTTTCCACATCCTAGTGGAAGGACAAGAGTAGTAGCCTCCATTGACATGTCAGTGGAGGCTATCTAACCAGAACCATTCGGGTCACATTGTATGTAGGGATTGTTGCAGAGTATTTGCATCTAGAAAGAATCTCACTAGTAATGAAGTTATTTGCATCATAAGCAGAAAGGAATTCAACTGATATTTTATTTCTTCCAACTTGCTTTACCCCATCGGAGCAGATGTTCGCAAACTTGTGGATTGACAGAAACTGACCAAATCTTCTGGATCTTATAGTTGTTCCAGCTGATGGATCAGGTTCAGACCGGGAAATGTGGACCAAATAAGGAGCTTTGTCTAGTTCAGAATATGATTGTAATCCTATTACCACTGATGGATCAGTATTAACAGTTTGAATTGATGCAGACGCCATCTCAGGCAGCAGAAGGCTGCTCAGAATTGTCTGCTGAGCGTTTTTTTGGACCTGTTTACAGTCGTAAATGATTCATCAGGGTCCGAGGGATCGGGCGGGACGACAGGGTCGTAATCCATGGTTGAGACGCTAACCTCAACCACGAAATTACGTTAAACACAAAATATAATTATAGATTTACTTTACCAACACCTTATACCGACACCACAACACTTAAATAAATCAAATTAGGAATTTCGTGTAAGAAAAAGGTTAGAAATTTCAATAAAAGCACAAAAATCTCCAAATGGGTTACTCCACCAGCAATCGCGAAAGCAGAATCGATACCTCCACTGGTCACTGACCTAAACTAACCTAGGTGACCTAAACTAGGTGACAGAGAAAGAATGACACGACGAGCAAGCAAGTACAATGCTAGAACTGCTCAACATAAAAATATCTAACTTACCGCTCAGGTAGGTAGGTTTACCGAGGGAGGTAAACAATGGATAGCAATAGCGTTCGATTTAAATAAATAATTTGTAGAGATACAAGCCAAGATGTTTTTTCAGGAGTTGTATGCACCGTCCACAGAACACTATTACGCACCGTCTGTCAGAAGGTGAGGTGAGCGCAGGCGCGCGCACGCGCGCTAGGTTCATATCGGACTGTGAGACATTTAGTCGACACGATTATTTACGTTGCACACACGACTGCCTTCCGACATTACAATATTGGTAAGTACAATATTTCCTATTATTAAATGCTTAAGCTAGTGAATTATATTTATACAATACAATGTTAATGAGATGATTAATTTATGTATTTATATTACAGGTTCAAGGACTCTAATACGTAGGTAAGTATGTGATGGTGGAGTAGGTACGCCATACAAGTGTCAAGTTAATATGAATGTCAAGTTTGTTCCGAAGAAGTTGGCTGTTTTCTTCTAAACTTCAACTGCATTTTTAGTCAAAAAAGAAAATCATTTATTACACTCCCGTTCTATTTGCCTACAGCTGCGCGCAGGTAATTACACCGCTCCGAAGCAGTTCAACGGTGAGCCGTTGTAACCTCAGAATACAGAAAAAAAGACAGAAATGACGTACGATGAAATTTGTACGAGCTAATGTGTCGCTAAAAAGCATTGCGCATCCCCCGTGCGCAGCTTTTTAATGTTGCAAGTTGGGAAACGGTGTACCAATTTTAGGGTAATTTTTGTATGTTGGGTACCCAATTACTTAAACGGATTTCTACACTTTAGGCCGCCAAACAATTGTTGTGCATAGCAAACGTGTAGTACATGCAGCGCAATTAGTTTCAACCGCAGTGCAATCCGTCCCATATTATAATCTCCAATAATTCTACTCAGATTATTCTAGACTTCGTCGTAAAAAACAGGCGTAGCTTCACCTAGATTACCAAACCTTACAAAGTGATTCTTGTAATAAAAAACCTTAGTAACGAAAAAATAACAAACAAAATGATGGTTTCCAAATCTCTGGTCGCGTCGTTTGTATGATTTTAGTCCATTGCGCTCTTCTTATTTCATCAGTGGGGAACCGAAAGTGTAGTTTGAAATAAAATTTCAAACTACAATTTTACCCTCAAATATATTATAACAAAAACAAAATGGGTGAAAATTTTGGTTATGTTTGCAACACCTTTTTTCAAAGTATGAATTTTAGCAATTATTCATTATTTAGTGATTACAAACTTTAAATGTGCCAATTACATGCGATCCCATCTATTTTTTAATACGCCCAGCCGAATTTTTGCTGGTAGGAACAGCACATGATGGCATATTTCATTTTTTTTGTGACTCCGTACGATTCGACGTTCACAGACCAACTGACATAAACTACTCTCCATGGGATTAGTTTTAGTGGTGACAAGTTTCACGCGTGCTGTGCTTTCTGTCTTTTTTCTGTATTCTGAGGTTGTAACTTCATCTGCGAGCAGTGCTGTCGGGCTTGTCAAAAATTACCTGAAATGCTTGAAAAGTAGCCTTTTAGTGTGAAAAGTAACCTTTGATATTTTTTCCAGTAGGTAGTAGGATTTAAAATTGACACAAAATATGATATTGGTTGTATTAGCTTACAGAAATATGGATGATTTCCATGTTTTAATGTAATGTTTTCCATGTTATGTTGCAATTGCGAGCTACTTTTTTTAAACAGCTGAAATAAAAATAAGTACCCTTTTGAGTCATAGCAGTAACCTGAAGGAGTTAAAAATCAACTAAAAGGTTACAAAAGTAAGCTTCTGGCAAAGCCTGGCGCTGTCTGCGAGTCATGCGACCCGCGCGACACTCAGCAAAATTGTTTTGTATTTTCTAGGTCTAAGCCGACCCAGGGTGGCTGATGCGATTTCATACGACAGTAATTTGTGTATAGCGTATGGTGTTGAAAATAAAATCCTTAATAAAAAAGCTGAACCGTTTTATGAACTGATTGCTAGTACATACCCTTAACATTGTTTGCTTCACTTTACCTGATTTCAATTTATATTTTCCTTATTGTACTGGTGTCAAAATTCTGTTATTTCCGTTTCATGCTAGAGTCGCACATAAATCTTTTTTCTTCGGAACAAACTTGACATTCATATTTACTTGAGACTGGTAATATTGTTGACTGTGTAAAAACAGCAGACGCCTTAGATGAAAGATAGAAAGAAAGGGAGAAAGGACTTTTTGGTGGGAACTTGCGAAGTGATGTTGTGCTCTCAATTTATTTTACAAAACTAGTGTTAAATTGAATAATATTGTGTAATTATGGTGGTGTTTTGCGTAATATTATTTGAGTAAACCGCACAAGTGAAGTGAAATAGAATGATTGCGTGTATCGTCATTTTTCGAGTTGGCGCCAAGAGGTCCCTCGAGGTTTTAGTAAAATAGCCACCATCATATCTTACTAAAAATGAACTTGACTTGACTTGACGATGACTTGACCATGAATAAGATGAAAAATAAAGACGAAAGAATAAAAATAACAAGGAATATTAAACGTAAGACTTGGCGGTAAGGCCTAGATGCCATAGCCATCCCGAAAGGGGAAAAACAAAAAAAAAAAAAAAGGGGGAAAATGTCAAGAAAATTGCCGATACTTAAATAAGTTCGGTAACCGTTTATTCAAATTGAAAAAGAAAGATCACGCACGAAGTTTTCTTGCAGAAGTTAGAACTCGAACTTGTGCGAAAAATTACGAATAAAAAGAGTTATTTAGCTGGACAGCGCAAAGCCCAAAGCAATTTCAAGAAATGAGCAGCCACGAGGTAATAGATGTGTTGTGTTCGAAACACCAAATTCTCATGATCTTGTTTTATAATTTTACATCCCATTCATTTAATCGTTTAAGCTCATGAGGTATTTTCGTTTTAGGAAGATACAATAACCACTAGGCGGTCGCTCAAGACCCTATAATATACAGCTTCTGATAGAGAAAATTTAGTGGGAAGGCCATGCAAAAGTTTGAAGCATCAACTCGCCCAAGATACTCCTGTGTAAGTTCCTACATACTTTATAAAATAGCTTGAGATTGTAATCAAATAAAGCTTGTTAAGGTGAGGGTTTAAATGTTTCATGATTTTTGAATTATTTTTTCTCAATGACCGCAAAACGCACAGTTGTGATTTTTATGACAAAGATAACTTAAGCATTTTATTTACCTAAATCCAAGACAGAAACGCGATTGGTAAAACTTTTCTCGATAGATTTATTTATAAAGTTGGGTCCTCTGCAACAATTTTTTCGAAAATACTCTGAGACTATCTAAAAAATTAACTTTTTTTTTTAAATATTGTGTTACACAATAGCACTGGGTACCTAAATCCAAGACACTTTTAAAAAAAAATAGATAGTTTTTAAGATAATCGATATTTTCTTATATTTCGCTTACGTCGATTTCTTTCGAACGCCTTCTAACGCTTGCTATCTCTTTCCGCATTCAATTATAGTACATAGCGCTGTCACTTTCTTCACTCCGCCCACTCGACATTTTATTATGATTTGTGAAGCGCCTTAAAGTAATGCACCAAGCCATTTGAGTTGTAGGAAGTAAAACCCGCAGAAATCAGCTTGGCACCTGCGTGGATTGTGCATCCCCCACCACACACAGACAGACTATAATACACATTGTCAGATCAGACCACAGAACACTATTACTCCCGAGGATCAAACTGTCATTCATTTAGTTCACTCATTCACTTTAGTGTGCAGTGAAGTCAAAGGTCAAAATCAAACTAGTATTGAATGAATGAAAGAATAGATCAATCAAAGATCAAACAGCATGATCAGATGAGGATTCTAGGAATAAAGGTTCTCGAATGGCGACCACGAACCGGACCACGACGCGCAGTGTTGGAAGGCCTCCCACTCGATAGACCAACGACATTGTGAAGGTTGCGGGAAATCGGTGGATGAACAAGGCTCAAGACCATTCGTCGTGAAACTCTTTGGGGGAGGCCCATGTCCAGCTGTGGACTTCTACAGGCTGATGATGATAATGATACTTCTTAATGCCACCTGCATTAAGATGTATGACTTTACGCAAAACCTACCTATGACTTTACGCAAATAATGAAACTGCGCGGGAACAGCTAATATTTACAATAGTAATTTTACCTATTTAGTTTATGGTGAGGGAGGACAGTGGTGGGTGGGGTGGCGGGCGGTGTGGTGGACGGATCTTGGAAAAAGTGAAGTTGGTCGTTTGAATGCGTAATAGGTAATTTTTTTATGAAATATAATTGCCTGTGCGCTTCCTAACGGCTAACAGCCTGCGTCACTTATGAAGACCGGCAACAACACGATGACGACAAGGCGCGGCTGATCCGGCGCCGGCGCGGCGCCGGCCGTCTGGACAAACTACCTATACCTAGGTAAATTTAACTAAGTAGTGTAGATAAATTAAATATTCACCGACTGTATAAAAACCATTTATTTTGATAATAATAGCGTTCTTTTGAAGCTTATTAAATCGTAGGTACCTACAAATTTTACCTATCTCTTACCCTATCTACATTATTTTATGAAAATTGTTTTTTACTTAAATATTTCATAAGCTATTTTTATAATGATGTGTAAGGCCCTGTTGGCCTAACTAGTGGTATGTCACCAAAAGCTGAACCAAAATAATTACCTAGGTAGGTAAGTAGGTACTTAATTAAACCTTATTATAGGTTTAATTAAGTACACAGTGTAAACCATTCTCTACGAAATCTACGAATTAATCTCTCTAGGAAAAATTCTGGCAGGTTCTTCTTTAACGTAGAACATTTCAAAGAACGTCAATGCTAGCCGTAAAGTATAAAAATCGTAATGTTTAGACTTATAGCCAGTGTGGCGGAGTCTGTTGTCACGCCATGCTGCACGGTGGGTAGGTAATATAATAATTATACCGAATCGATTTTTTTCGGTAGGTAATAAGACCTAATTTAATATTTTTCTTTACTTTTTAATATTTTAAATTGCAATTATAATGGTTGTATTTTTTTAAAATATTTGTCAAATGTTAGGTCAAGAATGTAAATGAAGTTTAATTTTATTCGAGGGATGTGGAACATTCATGCCATTGACTTTATCATGATTGGCATAGCTATTCTACATCACATAAGCTGCTTTAGTTTAGATAAGGTTGTCTGGAAGAAATCACTGCTTGCGATAAGACAGCTGATTGTTGGAATAAAGTGTTAATATTAGGTAGGTATGTATATTATGTACCTACATGTCTTACATAGTGTCCTCACTCAATATATCATTATTATTAAGTATGATCCACGGAGAAACAAAAGCAAGAGAGTGACTGCCGGCATCCTTTATACGGCCACCAAATCCCCCGAGCTCGCCTAAGGAGTCGCAAAAGCTTTCAGCGCACCACATTAGCTACATATGACCACCCAAAAGCTACAAGATTAAAAGTGTGGAAAGCGGAAAAACCCCCGCCTCCTGATTTTGTCACCCCACAGGAGGAACTGCCCCCTGGACACGATCTGCTGTGGCCTATCTGGAAGTCGTTGAACAGACTTCGCACGCAGGTGGGCCGCTGCAGATACAGTATGTGTCAATGGGGGTTTAGGGACTCGAGCCTAGCCCAGTGTGACTGTGGTGCTCCAGTTCAGTCCATACCACACTTGCTGGAGTGTCCCCTGTGCCCGAATACCTGTACGCGAGAGGACCTCAACGCGGCCACGGATAGGGCGATTGAGGTGGCCGCCTACTACTCTAAATTAATTTAAAATGTGTGAAGCATCGACACGAAAAGAAGAAGAAGTATGATAATCATTAACTATGTAAAATGTACCTATACATTTTATTATAATAAAGCTAACCATCTCGTATCATGACCTCCAGTCTCTCCGATGGAAACACTAAGTCCTCATACAGTGATTTTGTACTAAAAATATACGATAATTCTCTCAGTGAAGCCCTAGAGGCTTGGAAAATATAGCCTGCCCCAACAACGACATGCTCTGGGGATGAGCTACTCTGTGAGCTGGTCCGAAATGATTTGATAGAAACGTCAAGCAGAGAGAGAGCCTAGCAGAGCACGCTCGTCTCTTCGTCGCCTCGGAGTGGGAGTCAGGGCTTTGGCTACATGACTGCCTTTCCATCTGTCCGGCACATCAGTGCGGGATGGTTGTGCAGCGGCATCAGCGCAGTCTCTCAAACGGCGCAAATATGTGCTTCTCTATCGAAGCACAATTTGCGCTATATACAAGGCGATTCATAACATGTATTCCATCCCGAAAGGGGGTTATTCTATCAACAAAAAGAAAGAACTTTAGCGAAAAAAACATAATATTTTGCATGAAAATTTTTTTTTCCCAAACATTCTCTAATTACCTGTTTTTGGTATTTTTATAATCGTTATAACTAATAATTAAATGTACGAGTAGTTCGGCATAAAGATTGCTACCTAAAACAGCTGATTCATTGAGTTTGAATTTGAACTCATTTGACTCCAAAACAGCAAATTAGTACATAGAGTTTTTTCAATGAAAATTGTCGAATTTCCAAAAGTCGTAGAACAAACTTTGCCAATTGGGTGTAGAATAAGCCTCTTTCGAGATAGCATATATATTATGAATCACCTTGTATTCGAGCCGTTTGGCATTACGCCCATGGGGATCAGGGGCTCACAAAATTTAAAAGGACCTGGTGGGGAGACTTAGAGTCCACGCGTGACCAGAATGCTGGCTTTTACTTTGGTCAGCCAATATGCATTGATTGCCATTCAACGTGGCAATGCCGCAGTATTTTGGGCACGCTACTTTCTGGTGGCGACAGGGATCGACTGGAATAGGTATTTAAGTAGTAGTTATACCTAATGGATTAGGGTTTGTTTTCGTTGTAATTTTAAAAGTGCATGTTATTCTTTATTGTTTTATGTTGGTAATAAAAACATATGCTATCAGGTTTAAATAATTGTGTAGCTACTTACCTGACTACATAAAGTTGTTCACAATCAATGTTGTTGGACCACTTTATCTCATACGAATCTCGTCGCTGCTCAGAAGAGGGCTATAGCAAACAAATTCAAATCGCATTAAAAATCTAAATAAATCAACAACATCCTTATTGCTTCATTTGAGATAATAATAAAAAAAGTGTTTTTCTAAACTTTAAAAGTATGGCAGGAACTAACCAAAAAGAAGAAGACAGTGCATTAAATAAATTACAAGATTTTGGAACATTTCAAACAATGCAGTTCTTTTTTATTTGTTTGCCGCTGTTTATGGTTTCAATGACTCATGTAAATTACGTGTTTGTTGCCGAGGATGTAAACTATCGGTAAGTTCTCGTTGATGTTATGTATTGTAGGATGAACTATGCTTCGCTGGTGTATTTATGACAGGTTTTTTGTAAAGGAGATTTAGATTTCCCTAAAAAGTACTTAACACACGTGACAAATCGAATTTCAATGGTTTATTTGGACAATAAGTCGATGTTAATAGGAGTCATTTATCTCAGGGATTATTCGTATACTTTATGTAGGTACATTAACAAATCACCGAGCAAGCAGAGCTTGTCTGTTTTTTTTATATATTTTTCATTAGATATTGCGATCCAAAAATACCTATCCGATGAGGATATTATTTATTATATTTCAATGATATACTAATTTACTTTAATGTTTTTCTTTTAAATTGAATATTATATCAACGAGCAATGAGGTTCCTCATTAATTAAATAGCTACATCTAAAAATATCCTTTTATTATAGCAAACGGTGTGGTTTCGATTCCCATGGCCACAGATAACATAATACTATACTAGTATGCCATGGCAGAAGAAACGTTTGCATGGCGCTCGGCAGATATTTGTGCGGGGTCAGTGCGCGCTCGCAGTTTATAAAACCCACGACTTTTAGGCATTTGTCTGAAATCGCGACAGGGAATCTTAAGTGTCATCAGCTAGATTACAGATACATTATATACCTTCATATTAAGTAGGTATGTGAGTAACTATTAGTAGGTAGAGTCATTTATTAACATAACATTATTTTATAATCTTAATTACCAATAACTAAAAAAGAAACTACTTGGCTACTTTCTTGCATCCAGTATAATACCAGCCACCTACCGGCAACGACCTGTTTATTGGTTCTTAAATGTCAGGACATTTGAATTTAAATTTTTGTCAATCGTTTTCCAGTGACCGGTCTACATGTTGCTATTAAACTATTATTACATGTTTCAAAAGCATAGAGTTGTCTTTCAATACTATTAGATCAGGTATAATTAATGGCCACAGAAAATATCAAGAATCAACTAATGACCAACATGTTTTGATAAGCAATAGCACGATTTGTTTGGCATTTTATTAGATTACTCATATTTATTTAAAAAAACTGTATGAGTGACCTTTTCACGAACTGAGATCTCACGATGCCCGGTAAAAGTTGGTGTTTCGATGATGACTGATGACGAGGACAAATAAGATGAATTTGAAAATAGTTAGAATATTATATAGTCGTCCGAAATAAAATATATTTTTTATTTTTATTTTATTTATTTATTATGCCAAATGTTCTAACGAAACCAATCTTACCTGTCCTCCCAGAACCTGACCTACACTGAAACTTTACCTGACAATACTACCTATACCTATACAAAACCTGACTGAATAATATATCAGATTTGCTTAAAAAACCACGAACCGGAAGTCGCAGTGTTGGAAGGCCCCCCACCGGATGGACCGACGACATTGTTAAGGTTGCGGGAAGTCGGTGGATGGAAAAGGCTCAAGACCGTTCGTCATGGAACTCATTGGGGGAGGCCTATGTTCAGCAGTGGACTTCATCAGGCTGATGATGATGATGATAATGATGACGCTTAAAAAAAAATGTCGTCATGCGGAGGCAAGAATGCCATGTGACTAGAAGAGTGTTAAATATGAATGTGGAAGGATATAAGGGGAGAGGTAGACCAAAGAAAAGATGGATAGATTGTGTGAAAGACGAAATGAGTAAGAAAGGAGTGAATACTGATTTGACGGCTGATAAGAGGGGAGTGGAAGATAAAAACATGTTGTGCCGACCCCACATGATGTGGGATAAGGGCAGGGAGATGATGATATCAACTTTGCTTAATATATCAGCTGGGGTCAAATCAGTTCAAAACCAATAATTCAGCTGTTTAAAAGATAGATACAATATTGATGAAGAAGTTTATTTTCTTTTAGTTGATAGAATAAGCCACTTCGGGTAAGTGTACCTACTAGTTACGGAACACGTTGTAATAGTGGAACGTAGGTATTTACCAACCAACCCTTTTTTTTCAGGTGTCTTGTCCCGGAATGTGAATTTGGAAATCCAACAATCGCTAAGCCAGAATGGTGGCCCGACAATTTCGATCCCAAATGTTCAAAACCAATCTTAGACACTAATCAATACAAATTATCCAATGAAACTTGCAGTAATGAAACGTTTTATGAAGTGCGTGGCGTTTGTGATGAATGGGTTTACGAGAATAGTAATTCTATAGTCGCTGAGGTTGGTATGGTACAATTTTTATTACAAAGTTCGCTTGTACACCTATAAAAATGCGCGCTTACAAAGAGCACATGCTTCATAAATTTAAAATAATGCTAATAAACAATAAAGCAACTTTTACGTTAGATTTATAAAGTAGCACTTTCATAAATATATATTTTGTCAAAAAACTCATAAAGGCGTTGTGCAGCCTGTCGAGTCACTTAATCAAAATGGTATGTTATAATGTACCTACTCTAGACTGTGTTTAGGTATATTTTGTATTACTTCGTTTAATAAAGATCTTAAATATAAAAAAAAATGTTCGCTGTTAATTTTATAGACTGTTAATCAATATATTAATTAATAATTGTGATTAATGGCTAGTTTACCTTAATTGACTCATTTTTAATAATCGGATTTCAGCTCAATCTTGCCTGCCAATCTTGGAAAGCAACACTCGTTGGAAGCGTACACAATGCTGGTATGATAGTTTCAATGATGTTTACGGGATGGATTGCTGACAAGTAAGACAAATTGAATTACCTACACACTTAACGCAACACAAATAGGCAAATATTGTTTTAAACAATTTATTTTCTTTATCAGGATCGGTAGGAAACCGACAGCGATTATTTGTTCAATCGGTGGATGCATTGGTGTCTTCAAAATATTTCTAACAAATTACTACGGTTACTTGGCCATTGAGTTTTTAGAATCTTTGATGGCGTCTGGTCTGTACACAGTAGCAGTAGTTTTGAGTAAGTTGAGTTTATGTTGAAAGAAGAATATTATGTCGTGTGCTGATTTGCTTATTATGAATTATATTTATTTGCAGTGATTGAAGTCGGAGGTGAATCTAAGCGGGTATTGACGGGAGTAATCTTCTCTTATGCAGTCTATTTTGGTGAAGTTTCATTCGCTTTCATTGCGATGGCGTTAAAGTACTGGAAATCCATTATTTTGGTTGTATATGCCCCTATGATTCTGTTTATAGCATATGTATTGATATTACGAGAGAGCTCTCGATGGCAAATAATGAGAGGTAAAATTAATGAAGCAAAAGATACGCTGAAATTAGTGGCGAAGTTAAATAAGATAGACATAACTGCCGCAGAAATAGAGAGTACTAGCCCAAGTGAGCTAAGACAAAAATTCAATATCGAAGAACAAAACGAAAAGGAGAGCATGAAAGTCATTTTTGAATCGAAAGAGATAATGATAAGGCTAGCTGTATCATCATTTTGCTTCTTCACATCTAGCTTTCTTTACTATGGTTCTGTTGTTCATTCCGTACTTTTGCCAGGAAACAAATACACAAATTTTATATTAGCGGCACTCACATCATTTCCTGGTGACTTGATAGCATATTTTACATTTGAAAAGTTTGGCCGGAAACTAACCTTACAGTACGGATACATGGTATCAGCTGTTTTTCTGATTGCTCAAAACTACGCTCCTGAATGTAAGTATGATGATGATCTTTAGACTTAAAATTAAATCAGTAATTAAATCAGGAGGAGGTAGGGCACAGCGAGATTTTCTCGTTCTGAATTGGAGCAGCCCGCCTGGAGAGGTACCTCCGCCTTACAGAAGAACGCAGCCAAATAACACTATTTGTTTCAAATAGTGTTGTGTTCCTGCGATGAGTAAGGTTTCCAGAGCTCTTTAAGGGGGGGCGGGGAGGGGTCGGCAACGCGTGCGTGATGCATCTGGTATTGGAAGCGCTCATAGGCTACGGTAACCGCTTACCAACAGGTGGGCCGTATGCTTGTTTGCCACCTCAGTTGTATAAAAAAAAAAAAGAAAAAAAAATTGTGTATTAACAAATATCACTGATTACTCTAATGATTATGTTACAGCGATGAACTGGTTAAAAGTGGCTCTATTTTTAATCGGCAAACTTGGAGTCGTTATCTGTTTTACTGGAATTTACACATATAGCCTGGAATTATTTCCTACAAGTGTGCGAGGATCTCTTCTTGGTTGGGGTAACACAGCTGCAAGGATTGGCAGCATGCTAGCACCTCTTACTCCTTTATTGGTATGCACAACATTATTATGATATAGGTAGGTACTGATGCGGATAGGTAGGAGATGCGGTAGGCAAGTGGCCTGCTCTGCTGAGACTGAGACGGGCCATAAGAACATCTCTTATTCAATACCGGGTTCAATTCCCGGCGGAAGTATACTTGCATGTTCAGCTCAACCTTGCATTTTTCTTACAATTCAATATGAAGTCAATAAGATTCCATATTACCTTCTGTTTTTTTTCTTATGTTCGTACTAGGCATTTTTTGTCAATAGACGAAGATTAATTACTATGCACAGTATGTACGGGAGGCAGTAATACACCTGCCGCGCATAGTAATTAGTCTGTTTTTACGTACAATCAATTTAGATTGATTGTACGTAACTACCATACCTAGATAAAGTTAAATAATACAATCGTGAACTACGTGTAGGTACCTACTCACCTATGTTATTTGAGAACTAAATTTTGTAAGATAATGTCATTTTCTTTTTCAGATGACGGAACTTGACGCATTGCCATCAATTTTGTTTTCTTCAACTGCTATACTATCAGCGCTCCTTTTAACATTTACACCTGAAACAAAGACAATGCCCATGTTTGACACCATAGCGCAAATTGAAGCATTTAAAGAAAAGACCATTGCCCATTGACGTTTAAATAAATAAATAATTATCTAGGTCATTCTGATAAAAAAATGTTCCAAACACCTCAGACAGAGCACGCATACAGAGCAGAGGAGGTCCTACTCGGCATGAAAAAAATGGTGTTATCAAAATTTACTTTTATTTATCGTTTTGTGTAAACCCTAACAACGGCACACTAAAAGTGTTTAATGCCACCTATGCCTAAATAATGTCTGAATCCTTATTGTACCTAAATGTATCATAAAAACTGTAAGCGTCTATTAACAAAAATATCAGAAAAATAAAATGGAGGTGGTCCTAAAGGACATGGGTAATCGTGGGCCCCAACCTGCAGTTATTTGATGAGTTAATTAATTCATTTTGTTAATTTAAAGTAGTAGTTTTAGTCATGAAAAGCTCTAAAGCAGTGGAGTTATATTAAACGCTGAAAATAGTCATTTCCGTGTTATGTTTATGCTACCTTCTTACTACGAACGCTTTTCTTCGATTGGTATAGTGCAGCGAAACAAAACCCTACCCGCAATCAATCGTTTTTGACTGTCACAATAAACCATTGTCATTTGTGACTTGCAGATTCCGTTTCGGTTTTTAGCACAGAGTACTTTTGTATATATACCGGTTTTTAGTTTTTGAGTAAAAAATGGAAATTCTTAATTACCAATTGCACTATTGCTTGAGGCTCAAGATTTCGACGATTCCTGGTACAAGACCAGCCACCGGTAATCCTTAATACTGTCACGTCTTGGTTAACCACATCAGGTAAGTTTCTACATTTTCCTAAGTAATATTATTTTACGATTCATGAAACCTCGCAGAACCGATAACCGTTGGGGAGTAAAGGTTCTCGAATGGCGACCATGAACCGGGCGACGCAGTGTTGGAAGGCCCCCCACCCGATGGACCAATACATTGTAAAGGTTGCGGGAAGTCGGTGTATGGAAAGGGCTCAAGACCGTTCGTCGTGGAACTCTTTGGGGGAGGCCTATGTCCAGCGGTGGACTCCTACAGGTTGTTGATGATGAAGCCTCAGGAGCTCCACACATCGAACGCGGTACGACGAGGAAAAGAGCGCAGCGCTATTTGTTTAAAAGTTAAATTACAACGCAACGCCCTGCCGTGTCTCTGCTTGTTTTTTGTGCATCATGTGCATGCATTCTCCTAAAGATGCATCATATAAAATTCGGCAGCCGCAAAAATGAGCATAACTAGTCGTACGATAGTCTGAAAGGGGTTGCTAGTAATGTAACTTTTTTATCAGTAGGTATATTTTAAATGAGGTACCTAACTACAATGACAATAACTATTATTTTTACAGATATTAAAAAATGACATTGGTGCAAAACGTTCCTGCGGAACAAGCTGCCGTTAGACGGTTTGAACATCGAAGAGTGTGCCGTGGATGTGGTTCTTAGGTCTTACGAGCAAGATCGCATGTTATTAACACTGCAGAAGGGGCTAGTCTATCATCATGGTTATCAAATTCCAACAGTGAATGAAAAAAAATTGATAGTGAAAAAGTTGTTAAATGCTGTAGGTATATTTTGTAAAGATTGATTTTTTTGTATTATTCAAGTAGTATTTTTTTTTATTTCATAGTTTATCAATAATATAACAGTTAATTAAATACCATTGGTTACTGCTAATCTGAAATAAAAATTGTATGTTTATTCATTTTTTTTTATTTAGGTTTAATAGGTAATATCAGAGTATCATTCTTGGTACTATTTAATAACCATAATATAGGTAGGTAGATATTGAATATGAAAATACTTTTACATGGTAGACATCCTCCGACCTGAAGAGGTCCAGGCGTACAGGATCCAGTAATATCCTCCCTTTTCACGTAGATCTGTCAGTATTTTAAACTAATAACAACATAGAATTGAAAATAAATATTGTAATGTTCAAAATAATTACATTTCGTACACTGTCAACCAGGTATTATAAAAAACTTTAACGACCTATATCTCTTTACTCCGGCTGCTTTACAATAAAAGCCGCACATATTTGAAATCTACACGATTAGCACAATGTAAAACTGAAAGTTTCATTATTGCAGGATTAAAAAAAATCGGGGCCCTGGCTCCATACAAATTTGCCCAATGTCCTTTCTTTTAATTAGTTTACTTTGTATCACAGTTAACATTACAAACGACAGGTATTGTTAGGTACATATAAAAGCTAACTAAGCACATTAATACACTCATACAATAAATATACCTATGTACTTATGTATCATCAATATCTTAAATAGTTTTGACCTTGGAAGTGCAGTATGTTTTCATTATTTGGCTATGTACCTACAAGGTCAGTCAAATCTTCGTTAGGTAGGAACTAATAGGTATTCACACTATTTATGGTATTCAGTCATAAGCGGGAACTAATAAAATTGATTAAGTGTTAAATAAGTAGTCTAGTGAATAATCAATAGGCACCTAAAGTGAATTGAGGTAGGTACCTACTTATTTTTAGGACTTCCAAAAGTATAGATGCACGCACGAGTGTAACCATATTAGAACGCGCTTTAAGTACAGCGTTATATGATGCGGTAGTTTTTCTAGAAGATATGGCCTGTACCTACACTTATTAACATCACACAAGTTAGTATTCATAGTATACTCAATACCTAATAAATACGATATATTATAAAGATCATGCTAGTGAAATTAACGAAAAGTTAAGTACCTACCTAACCTACTCAGGTATCAGGGGAATACTTTTCCAATTGACAGGGGAGTCAGGCAAGGTGACCCTCTCTCACCAAAGTTATTTTCAGCAGTACTAGAACTAATGTTTAGAAAATTGGATTGGGAGCATCTAGGGCTAAACATAAACGGAGCGCGACTAAACCATCTAAGATTCGCTGACGACCTGGTCATACTGGAGGAGAACCTAAGATTACTGGAATCCATGATACAAACGCTAGCAGACAGAAGCCGAGAAGTGGGTTTGGAAATGAACTCTAGCAAAACAAAAATGATGACAAACGCAATAGTGGTGGACATAATTGTCAACGGACAAAAACTCGAATATGTTGAGGAATATGTATACCTTGGTCAGATCATATCTCCAAGCGACCAAATGTCCAAAGAAATTGACAAAAGAATAGCTACTGGGTGGAAAAAATTTTGGGCTTTGAAAGAAGTAATGAAAAGCAAGGAACTCGGCATCAAGATCAAGAAAAAACTTTTGATACATGCATTCTTCCTTGCATCACATATGGCTGTGAAACCTGGGCTTTGACAATAAATCAAAGAGAAAAACTTACAAAATGTCAACGAGCCATGGAAAGAAGCATACTGGGGTTAAAGTTAAGAGATAGAGTCAGGAATGTAGATATCAGACGCAAAACTAAACTAACAGACATCCTAACACATATTGACCAACTAAAATGGAGATGGACAGGGCATATGCTCCGTTGTAAGGACGAAAAATGGAGCAAGCAGGTAACGGTCTGGTATCCAAGAGACGGGTCAAGGAGCCGAGGTCGCAAAATGAGAAGATGGGAAGATGAGCTGAAATTGACTCTAGGTCCCCTTTGGCTAAGAGTGGCAACTGATAGGAAACAGTGGAAGACGTTGGAGGAGGCCTATGCCGAAAGGCACACCGAACTTAGGGACATATTATGATAAGTGTATTAGTATTTCAGTAATTAGTAGTAAGAAAAGTGTAAGTTTTCGGAATAAAAAGGCTTTATTAAAAAAAAAAAAAAATTATTAATTAAACCTACTCAGGTAGTTATAAGTACACCTACATAAAAGTTATAAGTAGTTCAATTAAATATTGCACAGCGCTATTTACTCTTGGTAGATTATTTTTTATAAATAAATAATAATATTTTTTTACGGACATATTCACACGGTCAACTCATCCCAAACTAGGCATAGCCTGTACTATGGGTACCAGAGACTGATATACATAATAGATATATATTTAACACGCAGACACAGAACAAACATCTGTGTTTATCACACAAATGTTTGTCCAGTGCGGGAATCGAACCCGCAACCTCTAGCGCAGAAGGCAGAGTTACTACTAACTGAGCTATGAGGCCAGTCAAATATTTGTTGTAGGTAATTTTTCAGTTAGAAAAATAAATTGTGTCCATTCTGTCTCATTTTCCAGTATGTACTAGTAATGAAACAATCCACTCATCATCGTTTTCATTCGTTCTTTCTAGTTCTTTGAGTGGTTAGAGGCCGTCTTTTACGTTGTTTTGTCTGTGCCTGTCAATGTCAGGGTTATGTCAGTAGTCCTTAAAACTAACCTCTAAAATAAATTAATTTCCTAATTTCTTAGTGCTTTTAACTCATTGGTTTCTATAGACGTAGTAGTGGTTTCTTTACCACATTCTATTGTCCAGCAGATTGTATTTGAATTTAGATCACTCGCCTCTATATAAAATCAGGCAAGAAATAAAATAAATGATCACTATAACGCGATTTGCGAGTTTATGAATGTGTTGGGTTGTGTAGTGTTTCCGTAAAGTAGTTGAAATAATGGCATTGGAGGGTTTTGAAGTAAGAATTTCCAACAGCAAAAAGGTATGGACCCACCTTCATTTTTTAAAACATAGTTTATGCCTAATGACTTGAACTGAAAACATTACATTATATCTCTTTTAGGGCAAAGGGCTCTTCGCCACAAAAACGTTTGAGACAGGGGATATCATATTAGAAGAAGAACCATTGGTTTCCTGTCAGTTCGCCTGGAATGCAGCTTACAGATATTTAGCCTGTGATTATTGCATGAAGTAAGAACAACTTTACTACTATAACACTTGTAAATTGCGTACTTAATTTTACCACTGAACGCTCCAAAAAAACTGTAGCAAATTATTTGCCTACTACTGGTACCTACTAATGAAAGCGTTTTACCTAAAAATAAAACGTTTATTAAAATACTTACCTTATCCGAAGTCTAATATATATAGTGAGATATAGCTATAGCTTTCGCTTCCTTTTTGTCCCTTTTTTCTCCTAAGCTGTGTGTATCGCCTTCCTTTTTCGCACACCCTCACAACCACAGGCAGTCAAGTCTCGTGGAGAGGCTAGTCGATTTGGTTCCACATTAAAGTTGTTTTTGCGTTATCACCAGGCAGAATTTAAAAATATATTAGACTTCGGATAAGGTAAGTATTTTAATAAACGTTTTATTTTTAGGTAAAACGCTTTCATTAAAAAACTGTACCGTTCTCCGAAGTCTAATATATATAGTGAGAGATGTTTGTTATCGCCGTGGTGGTTGTTAACGTCAATGTGACTAAGAAAAATGTAAGTTACACTATTCATTTGACTTAATGTTTCATCAAAAATATCTATGTGATGATAAGATAAAATCATGAGTATTCTTTTATGCGACAAAATTACCTACTGCGTATTGGGGAAATATTATTTCTTGATAGAAAGATTATCGATACAAAAAGCTATTTTATTTAAAAATAGGCACCACAGTTATAAGATTTAATTCAAATCAACATTATCAAGATACTTCAATTCTTTAATTTATATAGCCTGAAAGGTTGGTGTTTCATTCACCGCTTTACTTGGTTGTACTATCTGTCTACAATAGAACTTTTTAAAAGTATTTTTAGATCTCCAGTTGCCTCTGGAAAGTATATCTTCAACGGGTGTATTTTCAATCCAGCTTTTAGATGCAACTGCAGCTCTAAAGCTACCAGATGATGCGTCTATACCAGCATCTTTCAATAAGTTCTTAATCCACCCAGAAATCACACACCTAGAAGCTGGTCTAGGCTGACCACACGTAGTGATAAAAAGATTAGTACAGTTTGTTGATTCCCTTCTTTGTTTGCCATTAGTAATCAACCGATTTATCCAATACACTGGATCTAAACTCTTATTATTAGGGTTTGCATTAAGCCTCCAGCCAGACTGGCGATAATTAACAGAATCAGTTTTTGATCCGAAAACTGGCCATAAAATTACAAAATCACTATTAAAAATACAATTCTCTGAATTTACTCTAAGAAGAGTCAAATCGTGTACCCTTCTTCCAGAAAATAAAAGTAAAATAGCGGCCGTATGCTTTGATATTTGGTAAAAATTATCAGTATTACAGTCCACCTGCGCCATCAACTTTACAACTAGGTCAACATCCCATACAGGGGGCTTAATCGGAATGGGATTTTTCAAGGCTATTGACTTTAAGATTCGTTTTACAAAGGGGTGAGTACTAAGCCGCTCGGTAAGATCTGGGTCACAAAGTGTAGAAACTACAGACTTGTGGACAAGAATTGTGTTATACGAGAGTTTCTCTTTGTAAAATAAGTCTGCTAAGAACCGAGCTAGCGCTGAACCGGTGGGCTTACAACTCGCAACATTATTTTGCTCTGTCCACTTGATCCACCTGCTCCACGCTGGCTTGTAAGTCCTTATGGTCGACGGGCGCCAGCTGTTAAAGAGAAGATTTCTCTGTTGTGGTGTCCACTCTTTCAATTGGTCACTCCAGCCCCACATCTCCATACTTCCAGCTCCATTTCCTGCACGTTCTGAGGAGGATTGCCCGTTGAGACATCCACTAAGACTTGATGAAGATCTCGAATGGTCCAGGGTGCTGCTATTGCCCGGCTTCGTAGATCTGGGCGCCAAAAAACTTTCTCCCACCTTGGTGCTACTATGAGGTATACACCGTGACAATGATGTAGATGTTGCAGGACTTTTGGTATCAAGAACGGAGGGGGAAACACCCATGCCAGCGGGTAATCCCATTTTCGTGATAGGGCATCGTGAAATTCCGCTTGTTTGTCCTTGTAATCCAGGGTGCAGTACCTGGGCACTACGCGTGTGATACGTGTCGCAAACAAATCTATGATCGGAGTCCCCCATTTGGCAAATATAAGCGTTGTTGCTTGAGGTAACAGGTGCCATTCTGGCACTGTCCGACGGCGAGATAGACGGTCGGCCTCGGTGTTGTATACACCAGGAATGTGGTAGGCTTCTAGATCTATTTGATAGATATCTAATAGTTGAAAAATCTTGTAGGTCAAGTCCAACAGATCTTGCGATTTCGACCCTCCTTCGTTGCGAAGGTAAGCAACTGCTGTTTTGTTGTCTGATTGTAGGTGTATAGAAGTTGATTGTAGGCTCGGACCTAGCTCTTTTAAGACTTTCAAGACTACGAGGAGCTCCTTCATGTTCGAATGCATATCCTTTTCCGTAAACAGCCAAACCCCTGACAACGTCGTGCTGTTCATCTGAGCACCCCAAGCTATACCCGAGGCGTCTGTTACCAAGAAATGTGTGGGATAAGAGATGTGTATTCGGGAATACCCTCTTAGGTGACCGAGCCACCAAATCAAATCCTTTTCTGATTCGTTGTTCAGAGAGACAACTTTTGAATTGAGACTGTGATGAACAATAGTCAGTTTCTGCAGCTGCCGATAATTGAGTCTTCCCCGAGGTATAACGAAACTTGCAAAATTCATCATGCCCACAAGACTTTGGAAGTTGACAAGTTTCATAGTTCGATTTTCTACTAGTTTTGAGATTGATGTCCTTATCTTTTCGCATTTTGTCTCGGGGAGAAACTTGCGATTTAGCCAAGGATCCCATACAATGCCTAGGTATTCTAAGTTCTTTCTTGGTTTTAGTACGGATTTTTTGAAGCTTACATTCCAGCCTAGATATTTTAGCATGTTCAGAGTGATGGTAATGTGCTCGCTTAGTACAATAGGACTTGTATTTGCTATTAGATAATCGTCTAAATACACCAGACGTCTGATTCCTTTTTGACGGAGTATCTGAGCAATCCAGTTGCTTACAGCAGCGAAGGTCTTGGGTGTAGAGCTTAGCCCGAAAGGCAGACAACTCATTTCTAGTAGTTCTTGGCGATATAACAGGCGTAGAAATCGTCTGTGCGTTTTCTTGATCGGTATATGAAAATACGCCTGTGAGATATCTATTTTCGCAAGCCAATCGTTTGGCTGTAAGAAAGATGGGATTTTGTGAACATTTATCAATCTGAACGGCGTTGTCAGAACATAGCGGTTTAACGATCTCAGGTCGAATATTGGCCGCATAGACCCATCTGTTTTGGGAACGAGAAACATGCGCGACAGGAAGCTTTGGGATATACGAACTGGAACTAGCACGCGTTCCACCTTCATTTTCTCTATCACTGTCGACATTTCTGTGGTTTCGTAAGTCACTTGTTGACTGTTGTATAGATCTGGCAGATGTAGAGGAGGTAGATTCGAGAAAGGGATACGGTAACCTGAAATAATTTTCAGAATATAACTGGGCGCACCCAGTTCTTCCCACCTTTGCCGATGATGCTTTACTTGACCGGCACGGAAAGGACTCGGTGAGTCAATATTTCCGGTTAGTTCTCCTATCCCGGTGGGATGAGGGAGAATGGTGTCTGTCACGTGTACCTCTCTGCGGTGCAGATTGGTCATTAGTCCTTCGACCTCTTGATGTGCCCCCTCTACCCCGAAAGGGCCTGTTAGAATTCAAGGAGCCACGAGGTTTGGCATTGCTTCCTCGGTAAGTAGGTTGATTCGGATATTGAAATCTGCTAGATGTACTCGCAGTCTGAGCAGTATTTGGACCAGTCTGCGTAGCAGGAGCGTGGTCTTTTGTTCTCGGCCAAAAAATTTTTCGAGAATCTCCCATTTTTTCTAAGGTCGAGGTGAATTTTTCAGTGTTAAATAGATTGCTGCATGAAGGGGGTATTTTCCGTAAAATACTTTTATGCATGGGATCTTTCACGGAAGCCAAAATAGCTTCTCTTCTATGTTGAATAACCTCAGCTCTGTGGCCGCAGACCAACTGAAGAGCGTCATTAGAAATTTTTGAGAATTCACCCGTTACAAAAATATCTTCGATCTTTTTATGGATCCCATCGTAGTTTAGGTCAGGCGTCGCCCTTGTCCAGGATAAAAAGTCGCGAAGTTCTTTTTCAAGATGATCTTTTTGTTTTATCAATGCATAGCTAATAGCAGCAAACGCTTTATCAGTATTGGCGGTAGTGCGGGATGTATCATATCGTTTAATTTCCTCGTTAGGTTCTAATTCAGTAAAACCGGGGGTATGACGGTAATTTTTTTGAACGTCTGCATACCTAACATTCTGCCATTCGACATCGTTAAATCTTTGAATACCTATCAAAGCCTCTAGGTAAGATGAAGAAGTTTTCAAGACATCAGGTTCCTTCAACTTGGTACCAATAGAAAGGGAGAACTGGGGTTCACCCTCGCCTTCACCTGAGTGGTTGTCATTGTATAAGTTCCCGCTAACATCATCATCGATACAATCAAAAGCCTGATAATGTTCACCTTCAGTATTAGAAATGCTTTCGCATGGTTCGCCGGTAAGCCTTGATTTAAGTTCACTAACGTCAGCAATCAGTTTATCTAGTTTATCATATTTATGATGAGAATGCGTATGACGTTTACGTTTCTTGCGTCGATGACGGCGAGAACGTTTGGCAGAAGAATGTAAATCCGAACTACTACTAGAATCATCACTTTCAGACGAGGAAGACGAAGGAAAATTCTTTGGTAGTTTTCTCTTTTTTGAAATTCCTTTATCGGTCTCGCTCATTGTTTGCCTCAGATCCAATATAAAACTATCGTTACTTAAATCCACTTCTTTTTCGTTCATCCGAAGACGTATATTTAATTGGGATCTAAAAATAAAGGTTAACCTGTTGATGATGGTTAAAAGGTTATAAAAGCATAACCTACCCGCATTAAAATAAAAATTGGACACGATGAAGAAAATTTCTAGATTTCAGCTCAAAAAAGGAAATAACTCAAAAACACACATAAATCATAAAATCAAAGTTAACGAACGGTAACACCGTTAAATTTTCGAAGTACGATCGGCAAAGTTATTGCCGAAATAAAATCAATTTTACATTTCTTTTCGTGGAGAAAAATAACTTAGGACAATCGAACTTGAACATGCACGGTAATAAAATCACTTACTGCGCTGCTGTTCAACACATTAAATGATTTTCACTAAATTCGTGACAAATTATTTGCACACAAAGAACATTCGAAAATTAAAATCTCTATGACGGTATGTAGATAAACTTTTTGTGTGGAATTTAGTGACGCTTGTAACAAAGAAATGCAACCGAAATGATCGATAAAAACTTGTTGATATAAATCATTCTAAGTTTAAATTTGAAAATAGAAATGATCAAATAAATTCTAGCACTTACCAGTGCACATCCGTTCGAAGCGAAAACAACAACGTCAATGTGGAACCAAATCGACTAGCCTCTCCACGAGACTTGACTGCCTGTGGTTGTGAGGGTGTGCGAAAAAGGAAGGCGATACACACAGCTTAGGAGAAAAAAGGGACAAAAAGGAAGCGAAAGCTATAGCTATATCTCACTATATATATTAGACTTCGGAGAACGGTACAGTTTTTTAATAACAGAATTGACACCAGTGTGTTATTAGAAATAACGAAAAAACTTGAGACATCTCCAAAGCCCTCTGGCAAAAGATCAGATTAAAATACCAATCAAAACAAGGTTGAAGAGAAAGAACAGTCTGGACAACCTGCTATACAAAGGGAAGAAAGACTGTTGAGTCTGAATCCCAAACGATATTAACCAACCACCTCAACCGCCATTAGTCCTCCACCAACCCAGTCCATGCTACATCACAAATTGTCATCTCTTCATTTGTTGTGGTGGCAGCACAACACTGATCTTACCTCCTTACCAAGCAATTAGAATACCTAATGCATAAACAAAATTAAATTTTCAGGCCTCTCGAAACCCCAGAGCAGAATGTTCGTCGGTTAGCCTGCAAACCAGATATAGTACTACCACATTCGGACTGCTATGAATCTAACCTTGGTAATCTCACAAGTTGCAGTCAGTGTGAGGTGCTTTATTGCTCGGAGGGTTGCAAGCAGCGGGCGTTTGTGTTGTACCACAGGACCCTGTGCTATGATACAAGAGATGCTCAACACCCTCTTATGATTCTAACAGAAGCTTGGAAGTAAGTTAATGCAGATTAAACACTTTTCAAAATCAGGAATCATCACTTACTTTTGGAATGGTGAAGCCATCTTGACTGACTGACCATTAATACACAGCCTAAACCAGAAACCTATTGTAGCTGAAGCTTCCTATTGTATTTGAGGGGTGCACTAAGAATGGAATTCTTGCAACTGAACCCCTAGGGGGACACAGCGGGGGATATTTTTCTACCACCTTGACAAGACCATCCTTGTATGTGCTGGTATTTTATCAAAAAAACAGTTTTAGATAAAGCTTTTAATTATGAAAGCATACATTTCTCAATTAGATTTAATGAATTACCTACTATTCTTAGACTCACAAGGATTATTAACAAAGCTAATGAAAAAAAAAACTTCTTTACTTTTTTTCGGGTTCGATTCCCGCACTGGCCAAACATTTGTGTGATGAACACAGGTGTTTGTTCTGTGTCTGGGTGTTTAATATTTATCTATTATGTATATCAGTCTCTGGTACCCATAGTACAGGCTATGCCTAGTTTGGGATCAATTGACCGTGTGTGATATGTCCAGAATATTTATTTACTAAGACAAAACAATCTTTTTCCAGACAAATGCACTATCCACCAGAGACAACAAACATAATGCTCCTTCTACGCATACTAGCATACATAAACCAGAGCTCAGACCCAGCAGCTACTGCCGCTCAAATCAAACAGTTCTGTCACAGAACAGTCAATGAGGATGCAGAATTAATGCACAAACTACTCGGAGACCAGTTTGCAGATCAGTTGAATACCCTGAGAGAGATGACAGCTGCTGTTATAAGCGGAGAGTATGTGCAAGAGGTGGGTATTCTTCCACTTTGGCCATGAGTTAGGGCACAGAAAATCTCGCTCTTATTTGGAGCAGCCCGCCTCAGATGCACCTGCTGCAAGAGCATAAATATGAATTTCAGTTCCCTAACTTGAGGAATTATGGATTGCCCAAACAAACTTTCAACCCCTATTAATAATCTCCTTGCCAAATTTCATTACGATCCGTTTAGTTGTGATAAGGTAACAAACAAACAGTGTGACTTGCATTTATAATCATCATCATCAACAACCTGTAGAAGTCCACTGCTGGACACAGGCCTCCCCCAAAGAGTTCCACGACGGCATTTATAATGTTAGTATGGATATGGATTATACCGCACCCAGAGTCGGAATCGCAAGGTGACTAAGAAAGAACCTGTAACGCATTAAACAAAAGCTCAATAAACTTTTCAGTTCCTAACCCCAGAGGGATTCTGCTCGTTAATGGCTTTGATCGGTACAAACGGACAAGGTATCGGGACCAGTCCGCTCGCGATGTGGGTATCTGCGGTGTTGGAGCTCGCTATGTCGGATGACGAGCGACAGCAACTAGACCTGTTCATTGATAAACTGTACGAGTATGTAGAACAAGGTGAGACAACAATACATTTAAAATCTTACGTTACTGACTGAGTAGAAAGAAGAAAGAAACAAAATACATTTATTTTGGTCAAACACAAGAACAGCACAAACTAATAAGATAAATCAGATACGACGAGGTAAAAAGAGGTTAGAAACGAAAACAAAAAAAAGTAGACAGGTAACAACAGAACTAGGGTAATCATTATCCGTGCTGAGGTGCATGCGTGAGCCAAAAAAGGTCCCATCTCAGCTTTAACAATCATAAAACAATTAAACCCTCACCGGGTTTAATTGTTTTATGATTTACGAATTGTTTTTTCTCAATGACCGCAAAACGCACAGTTTTGATTTTTATGACAAAGATGACTTGAGCATTTTATTTACGTAAATCCAAGACAGAAACGCGATTGGTAAAACTTTTATCGATAGATTTATTTTTTAAAGTTGGGTCCTCTGCAACAGTTTTTTCGAAAATACTCTGAGACTATCTAACAACAACAATTTTTTTTAAATATTGTGTTAGAAAATAGCATTGGGTACCTAAATCCAAGACACTTAAAAACAAAAATAGATAGTTTTTAAGATAATCGATATTTCCGCTTACGTCGATTACTTTCGAGCGCCTTCTAACGCTTGCTATCTCTTTCCGCATTCAATTATAGTACATAGCGCTGTCACTTTCTTCACTCCGCCCACTCGACATTTTATTATGATTTGTGTAGCGCCTTAATGCCGCACATGAAGTGTAGTTTGTCAATGAATCAGCTGTTTTAGGTAGCAATCTTGATCCCGAGCTTCTTGTATGTATTCTTATATTAGTTCTAAAGATGATAAAAATACCAAAAACAGCTAATTTGAGAAAGTTCGTGATTGTTTTTCTTTAAATTAAATGAAAATATTGATGTTTTTTTTATGATAGGATAAGCATCCCCGGGATGGTATACTTGTTATGCATTACCTCGTATTTAAGTAGGTTACACTGAATAAATGATAGAAATATGATAGATTTTTTTAATTGTAAAAGTAAATAAATAAATATTCTGGGCATATCACACACTGTCAACTGATCCCAAACTAGGCATAGCCTGTACTATGGGTACCAGAGACTGATATACATAATAGATAAATAATAAACACCCAGACACAGAACAAACATCTTTGTTAATCACACAAATATTTGTCCAGTGCGGGGATCGACCCGCATCCTCTAGCGCAGAAGGCAGAGTTACTACCAACTGAGCTATGAGGCCAGTCAATTACTACAAAAAAGTTACTGAATTATTTCGATTGTTTTCCAGAATCGGGCACATTCCTTAACACAGAAGGCTCCGGCCTGTTTGTGCTGCAGAGCGCGTGTAACCACAACTGTTCCCCCAACGCGGAGTCCTCGTTCCCCCTTGGCGATCATCGGCTCCAGCTGAAAGCTAAGAAACCGATCGCACCGGGCGACGAGATATGCATCAGCTACTTGGACGAGTGCAGCCTGCGCCGTTCTAGGCATTCTAGGCAAAAGGTAAATTAGTAATTCGCTACGAACCGATAGTCCTTTTCATGAAAGAAGTCACGCGGAAATCGGCGGAACTAAAAAGATACCGTTGGCCGTGGTGGCCCCGGCTGAAGAATAGGCCCCTCCATATCTACCTATCCGCGGATGTCGTAAAAGGCGACTAAGGGAAAAAAGCTAGGGGATGGGCAGCAGCGTCCCTCATTTTAACAGCGATAGCTCTAACTGCGCTCACCAACCCGCATGCCCAGCGTGGTGAATATGGGCAAATCCCCCACATATAAGGAATTCGCTCTGTCTGTGGGGGAGGCCATGTTCAGCAGTGGACGTCGTACGGCTGAAATGATGATGATGATGATGAAAAAGGTACAATGGTAAAATTCCGTTAAACAAAGACTACATCCGCCCCCCCTGAGGGACATCTTTCATGAAAAGTTCTCTACCTCGCGATGTTCCATTTTAAACTGGCCTCATAGCCCAGTTGGTAGTAACTCTGCCGTCTACGCTAGAGGTCGCGGGTTCGATTCCCGCACTGGACAAGCATTGGTGTAATTAACAAAGATGTTTGTTCTGTGTCTGGGTGTTAAATATATATCTATTATGTATGGGATCAGTTGACCGTGTGTGATATGTCTGGAATATTTATTTATTTAAACCATCGAATCGTGGATGGAGAAGCCTCAAGACCGTTCGTCGTGGAACTCTTTGGAGGATGCTTATGTCAAGCCGTGGTGGCCCTGGCTGAAGAATATGCCCCTCCATTTCCACCCGTATTCCACATTTCCATTTCCACATATTCTATTCTATTCTATTCTTTATCTGCGATCGCCAACCCGCATGTCCAGAGAGTATGGGCAAATCCCCCCAAATTATAGGTAATCATTTGGGGCTTATGTTCAGCAGTGGACGTCCTACGGCTGAAATGATGATGATGATATCGAGCAGTGGACTTCAGTTCAGACTGATGATGATGATGACCTCCTTTAGAGAATCGCATCGATCTAAACGAGGCTTCTCTTTCAGGAGCTGGCTCAAAACTACCTATTCGTCTGCTGGTGCGAACGGTGCACCGACCAAGCGACTGAACCCGACTGCACCAGTGAGGAGGAGATGAGTGAAGACGAAATCGACGCGGACGACTGATGCTCCAACTGGCTGGCTTTCTGCTTACTCGGGCTTTGAGCCGGCAATGTATTTTGAACTTTGCGATAGTGCCGCGAAAAAACAATGAACACTAACAATAATAGGTTGATGCATTTAGCTTTGAGCTGCCAATGTACATTGAACTTTGCAGTAGTACCGTGGATAGTGAATGATTTTGTGGAAGTGATTAAATCGACGTAAAGCCTGTAGCATGCTGTGAACACAAGATACACAGCAGTGCTTATTGCGTAATAAAAATGGGAATAAAGGTCGAAATTTTGAAGATGATTTTTTAAATCTTAGCGACCTCGGAAAGGATTGAAACTTAAAAAGGAATTAGTTAAGATCCTGAAGTTTTTCCTTGTCAAGATTGAAACGTTTTTGGTTTTGCTAAGATTTATTATATACAGTGGTGGTCATCTAATTAGAAACACCTAGTCACCTGACATTTTTATAAAGTAACTAACATTATTATAGCATTTAATAGGAGGTAAACATTGTTTCACTACTTTACAATGTACTTTAATATCTCTAGTTTAATTACAAGCAATAATATTTGACAACCAAGACGACAATAAAAATAAATATCAGTGAAACAAAAAGTATCAATATCGTTAGGACTGGCAGAATGGACAACTAATTAGAAACATTGTATGACTTGGTCCGAAATTTGATTTTTTAAACTGAAATACAGTTCTCACAATTGTCAATCACATTGTAAATATTGCCGCCATTTCTAACTCATTACGAAAAGTTACTATTTATTGTTGTTTTATTAAAAATGGGTAAAGATAAGAGCTGTGATGCAGCAACGAGAAAAATTATAGTGAATTTTCATTTAAACAAAAATGGAGTTACAGAAAGATCGCCGATTATTTGGAATGTTCCGTAAAGATGATATTTAACGCCCTCGCACATTTCAAACTACACGGAACATCAGATAACGTGCCAAGAAAACTTCGGCCCAGGAAGACTACAGTTCAAGAAGACAGGCTTATGCTTCGATTAGCTAAGGCGGACCCCTTTAAAGGATCCAATGTTATAAGAAAAGAGGTATTTTCAGAAGACGATCCTCGACACGTGTCCACTAAACTAGTTCGTAGACGGTTGGTTGAAGGAAAATTGTTAGGAAGGATCGCTAGAAAAGTACCACTACTAACCAGGCAACATAGAGAAAATCGTCTAGCATTCGCTCGCAAATATGGCAGTTGGACTATTCATCAATGGAAAAAAGTTTTGTTTTCAGATGAAACTAAAATTAATTTGATTAATTCCGATGGAAAACGATATGTACGACGACCAATAAACGAGGCTTTGAATAACAAGTACACTAAAAAGACAGTTACGCACGGTGGTGGAAATGTTATGGTGTGGGGATGTTTCTCAGGGTACGGGATTGGTCCCGTGAGAAAGATTGAAGGGCAAATGGATCAATATCAATACAAAAAGATCTTGGAAGAGACAATGATTCCGTATTCCGAGGAAAATTTGCCAGTAACTTGGATATTTCAGCATGACAGCACACAGCACGCAGCGTTAAAGCGTTTCTTACAGAACAATCCGTGACAGTATTACAGTGGCCTGCCAATAGTCCGGATTTAAATCCCATAGAAAATTTGTGGCACACAAAGACCAACCTGTTGCAGAAACACGTTACTAATATTCATGGACTTAACAGTGCATTTGAAGACGCTTGGAGAAGTATTCCTGTAGAAACTTGTTATAAATTGATTGAATCAATGCCGCGTCGCTGCAAAGCTGTTATTGATAATAAAGGCTACCCTACCAAATACTAATTGTCTAAGGATGTAGTATTTTTAGTATTTTTCAAAACTATTGGGGTTTTGTTCAAATTAAAAATGATTTAAGTAATGATTTTTTTGGTGTTTCTAATTAGTTGTCCGGTTTGTATCTCGTTTTTTATTTTGTTATTAATATAACTTTCAGTTTTAGAAAAACAACCGTTGTTTTCTGTTATTAAAATGGTATAACAATGAAATATAATATCCGATACATCGATTTTAATACGTAGGAACACTCAATGATACATTAAAAATTAGTTCGAAAGGGAATTTGCAATAAAAATATAAACCCAGGTAGGTGTTTCTAATTAGATGACCACCACTGTATATATTTTATTTTTATAGTGATACCACGCACTAAGGGAATACTATGATTTTTATAGAGTAGAAAAGTTCTATATGACGTACCTAGTATAAAATATAGTCTAGAAAAAATGAATATGCTGGACCTATTTATTCATCTAAGTTTATAACAAAGCGCTGGCGCTAATAAATCGTGACAGCTATAAGCTTATGTATGTTATTCAATATGTGAGACATATGTTGTATGTATGTTTAAAACAGCTTCTTCTTCTTCTTGTCGAGTCGAGTGATTTTTTCTTGGTCATCCTATCTGGTCAGTGACCAGGTTGAGGTTTAGTGGCCCTGAAAATGGCATATGATCCTCGATGAAGGAATCAGTGTAGTGAAAGGATTAAAGTGCGCCTCTCAGAGGCTCCTTTCGTTTAAACAGCTAGAAAATAATTTAAGTAAGAAAGATAGTAGGTGTACAGCGTGTTCAATAACTAGTATACATCCCCGGAACTTCTTTTGTTGAGGGAATATGAAATAATATTAGCGAAAAAACAATGTTTTTTTTACGAACTTTTTCAAATCAGCTGTGTTTGAACAGCGTCATTAAATCTTTATTTTTATCTAGTAATCTTGATGTCGAATTTATCGTAAAATACTTTTTACAGATGATATTAAGAGATAGATAAAGTTGAGAAAAACAGTACATATTTCTTCCGATAATATTATTTGTTTTTGTTGATTGAATAAGCCCCTATCGAGGTCAAGAATCAACTTGTTTAAGAGAGACGCCGATATTAATAGTTCTGTCAAATTAGGTGTTTATTATAATTTCAGAACAGATTTGACATCAATGAGAGTCAAGCACGAACTTAAAGTTTAGTGTTGTCATTATTTAGCTAGTTTGATGTGAATATTTGAAATAAGAGATACCTTTTACCGGTATCGATTGGTATTCAATACTTTCACCCAAGATTTTGTAAATAAGATAGTTTGATGTGTATATTTGAAATTGGAACTGTTGTTCGGTATCAAAATTCGGTAATTTTTTGTAAATGAGATACAGAAAAAGCAAATAAAACTTATTGCACAAAGGTATGTATTTCTGTAAGTGACATTGTAAGTCTTATGATTATGATAGTTAAGGTCGAAAATAAGCAAGAGTGGAAGTCAGCAATCGAATTTGAACGATGGTCTAAGAGTGTCGGTCTATAGTAGCCTAATGTCAATTTAATGCAACGATATGTACAATTAACTTAGTATCGATGATATAATGTTAAAAGTAGCAGACATATTTAGATTCTAGTAGTAATTTGTAACCGAATGGAGTATTTGATCATTGTTACAACTAGATTTTGATAGAGATGGGTCGTACTTGCTATTTCGCGTACCAGGTCTATAGCGTATCGTATGTTACAAGAACCAGGTACTAAATACTTGAAAGTATTACTTAGACCGCACGAGTGCACTGCGCAAGTCCACTTCGGAATTCCACTGCGCTCCACAGTGGAATTGCGTAGTGGAATCAAACTATACGTACAGTCGTACTAGGTACGTAAAGTTTGATGCGAGAACCTGGTTTAAAAACCTGGTTGCGTAAATACGAACCACCTCTACTGGCGACTGACCGAAAAGGAGCCATTTCATACTGGGCCTGGTCTATGTACACTACATAGAAAAATTAGGAAAAAATAGGAGATTACAAGAAAAATACAATTTCATTAATTTAAAGACAAATGCGATGGTACAATAATAGTTCTTCTGGTAAGTTTTTTACTATGTGAACACTATTTGAATGCCGCCATGTTGGTTTATAATTGGCGTTTGACATGACATTGACATATTTTTCATGTCATATTGTTTGATTTGATGTTTTTGTTTTGTCAGATAAATGTAGGTTGTCAAAATGACATTTCACGCACGTCCATCCGCCATATTTTTGTAGCGCTGTGTGTTGCTCTCTTTGTCGAAGAAAATCTTAATGTACCTTTGAACGAAGTCAATTTAAATAAAATAACCAATTAAATACGTTTACTTTATTGCATATCCATATTTTACAGTAGTGTACACAGTGCAGGCCCAGGCTCCATATATTGATGAAACGTCTCTTTTGTCGTAACGTAAGATTCGTTATACGCGAGTCAGTTCTTTAAATTACTAGCTTAGGATTATATAAATAAGGTTTCTCTACTTGTTACATTGTGACGATCTTGCGTTTTAGCTAAACATACATTATCTATGTAGGTACTTTGTCTCTCCTTTGTGTTATTTTTATCTAGCGGTAGGGTATGAGAAAATACTCTTGCTATTAACTCTTGTCAGCGAGAGGACATGAATGGGAAATTATCGGAATAAAATAGAAGTTATACGCATTGTAGATCATCATCATTTGATTCATTTGATCATTTCAGCCGTAGGGTGTCCACTGAACATAGGCCTCCCCCATAGATTTCTAGAAACTATTTGGGATGATTTGCCCATACTCAACACGCTGGGGCCTATTCTTCAGCCGGGGCCACCACGGCACGTTATGCATTGATAAAAAGTGCCAAAATATTATTACAAAGCATTATACAATATATATGTCCGTCCGACATACAATAATGTATGTCCGTCGATTCCCAATTGAAACAAAGATCAGTAGGATTTTATTTTGTAAGTACAGTTGCCTGCTCTGAAATGTATACATTTCATAATTTTAACTTTTTTTTATTGTATTTTATAGAAAGAACTTATATGAACATACATATGCCTATTATTTAAATCGTTAAAATTATAAGCATTTTGATCAATAAAGTTTGAATTTGTTTAGAAAAAGTTTAGTTTTTATTCCTACAGTTCTAATTTATGCAAGACTAGTTTTTTTTAACTTAATTACCAAGGTTATTAGGTATTAAGGTTCAAAAACAGGAAAATTAAATATTATAAAAAAACACGATCTATAAACTAAAGAAAATACTGAGTTGTAGGTATTAAAGTGGGGTTGGGTAGGTATCCAACCAGTATCCAGTACCTACTAAGAAGTCGACGAATCTGAAATAATGATGAACATAGCCCTTAAACTATTGTGAAACTGAAACATTCAGGGAATAAGATAAGTACCAACTTTATACATCAAAATTAGTTCAGATTTGTAAGTCATTACGGAATTATACGCGCGAATTCATTATTTTAATGATCAACTTTGGCAACGACACAATATATTTTCATTAATTGCTCAAGTCAGGGGGCTACTTCAATAGAAGAGAAATTCCTTAATGAAGAGTGTTTCAAACTTTTACGATTCTTGGATTTTCATTTCATTTATTCATTCATCATAACAATTTTTACATCGTGTCTGAAATATAAACTTACTTCTAAAGATATACAAGCATGCACAATACAAAAACACACACACTAATGAAGACGTTCACATTACATTTAATTTTCTCATTTTAAAGTCGTCCACTGTATAAAAGCACCCTTCCAGCAAAAGCTTTTTTAACCTAGTTTTAAATATATTAGGGCTGTCAATAGTTTTCATGTCTAAAGGAAGAGAGTTGTAGAGCGTGACAGCCTGATACCTACAGCCATGCTTGACCACGTTTAACCTCGGACACAGAGGAGCTTCAATATTCTTTCTTCTAGTATTTAATCTTATAGCTCTTTGTTCAGGAATCAGGATTCCGTAGGTACCTACTTTTCAAAGCATTGATGTAATTTCGTAACGGGAATGATGAACGGCGTTATTATGATGAGCCTTTTGTATAAATGGATCAGGACGTATAATTCGCTTTCATTCAGCCTCGGTATAACGTAACTTGGAAATGTTTGTAGCAAATCCCATTCGTAAAACATTAAGGGCGAGGTGAAAGAAATAGGTTGGCTATTGCCGTTTTTTGCCCGACTTTACAGAAGGAAGGGTAAAGCTTTTTCTATTGACTGGCCTCATAGCTCAGTTAGTAGTAACTCCTTCTGCGCTTGAGGTCGCGGGTTCGATCCCTGCACTGGACAAACATTTGTGTGATAAACACAGATGTTTGTTCTGTGTCTGGGTGTTAAATATTTATCTATTATATATATCAGTCTCTGGTACCCATATTACAGGCTATGCCTAGTTTGGGATCAGTTGACCGTGTGAATATGTCCGGAATATTTATTTATTTATTTCACTGATCTTCATCAGCCTGTAGAGTCCACTGCTAGACATATGCCTCCCCCAGAGTTCCACGACGAACGGTCTTGAGCCTTTTCCATCCACCGACTTCCCGCAACTTTAATAATGTCAATCCATCAGGTCATTCCAAGTTGCGTCGCCCGGTTCGTGATCGCCATACGAGAATCTTTATTCCCTAACGGTTGTCGGTTCCGGAGCTTATAGCCTGCCCACTGCCACTTCAACACATTTTACTTAGATTAGGTACACAAAAAGATTAGGGGTCACCAATACAATAATCGAATAAATTGAAAATGTATTTACAAGGCTTTTTAGCATAGGTACCTACCTAACCATGGTACCTTCAAATTACTATGGTATATTTTCCACGCTACACTTCTCGATACGCTTTTAGCGGAACATTACCAGACTTTTTTTTTTTTTATACAACTGAGGTGGCAAACAAGCACGGCCCACCTGTTGGTAAGCGTTTACCGTAGCCTATGAGCGCTTGCAATACCAGAGGCATCACGCACGCGTTGCCGAACCCGAACCCCCTTCCCCCAAAAGAGCTCTGGCAACCTTACTCACCGCAGGAACACAACACTATTTGAAACAAATAATGTTATTTGGCTGCGATCTTCTGTAAGGCGGAGGTACCTCTCCAGGCGGGCTGCTCTAATTTAGAACGAGAAAATCTCGCTATGCCCTACCTCCTCCAAAGACTCGCTACTCGCTAGGTTACCGCCTGTTTATGTACCTACTACTATTGGCTGTGGTGGCCCTGGCTGAAGAATAGGCCCCTCCATAGGTACCTATCCGCGGATGTCGTAAGAGGCGACTAAGGGAAAAAAGCTAGAGGATGGGCAGCAGCGTCCCTCATTTTAACAACGATAGCTGTAACTGCGCTCGCCAATCCGCATGCCCAGTGTGGTGAGTATGGGCAAATCCCCCTACAAGTTATAGAATTTGCTATCTGTGGGCATGTTCAGCAGTGGACGTCGTACGGCTGAAATGATGATGATGATTGGCGATTAAACTGCGAATTTGATTGTGTACCTACTGTTCATAAGCCTCTACAAATTATTATTTATTTTACCTTCAATCTTCATTTCAAGTAATTTTTCGGAAAATCAATTCGATCCTCCGCTAAGCTCTATCGGGTTCAACAAGTCTTCTGAATAAGCCTATAATTATTGAGTTTTGGATAAGTTCACTCGAAAATAAAGTACCTACCTACTACCTACCACAGATAATTGATATCGAGAGGTATCTTACCTAATTTGTTTTCTTGTTCGACTGAAACTTCAGTCTATGAATAATTTAAATTCTCGATAAACAATTTACTTATAAAATTTAAGGTGGCGTTAGTGGGCCAAGGACTGTTGTGGTTAATTATAACTTGACGACTGATAGGTGACCTTTACGGCCTACGTTTATAGAGGCGAACCTACAGAAATCCATTGAACAATTTTTTTATAAAACTTGTTAGCCGTATTTCATTTTCGATTTATTTTCAGAAAAGAGATAGATTGACCTTCAATGGTCTCAGGATAAAATCACGTTACATTGAACGGAAACTTGACCCTTTTTGTCTCCTAAATAAAACATTGCGAAAGTAACCGAGCACGAATAATCGAAACAACTCATGGTTACGCTTACGATGCGATAGCAAATGTCTAATTATTAGCCAATCAAAATTAAAAGATATCAAGCATCGCCGATGTCATTGGCATATATTTCAACTCATGGTTACGCTTTCGATGCGATAGCAAATGTCTAATTATTAGCCAATCAAAATTAAAAGATATCAAGCATCGCCGATGTCATTGGCATATATTTCAACTCATGGTTACACTTACGATGCGATAGCAAATGTCTAATTATTAGCCAATCAAAATTAAAAGATATCAAGCATCGCCGATGTCATTGGCATATATTTCAACTCATGGTTACGCTTACGATGCGATAGCAAATGTCTAATTATTAGCCAATCAAAATTAAAAGATATCAAGCATCGCCGATGTCATTGGCAATATTTGACTTTTACTATCGTATCGTAAGCGTAACGCTATCGTGAATTATGCGTGCTTGGGGCACAGAAGGGAGACTTACAAAAGAAACGTAAACGTCAAAAATCCCACTAAATAAATTGAATTATAAAAACAAACATTTCTACCCTAGAAACATTCTAAAACACTTTAACATTATTATCCCAAGACATCAAGTCACATTAAATTTTTTATTCATTTCATTTTTGCGGGATCACGGGTCTGCTCGCGGATTGCCTGCAATGTCTTTGATCTTAGCCCAACAGGACAGAAAAATAAACGAAAATGCACTTTAGCTGTCTTCATAAAGGGGGAAAATATAATTTATTCACGAGATAATTTTCTCCCTCTTTTGAGGATAGGTGGTTTGAAGTGGGGTGCCCGAATGAATGTTTGCATAGACTCTTATAGGGACGTCTCGCCTATTCAGTGGAGGAATTCGTATATTTCTATGAAAATGCGCTTTTTCATTTAATTGGATGCTCCGTTTATGAACTCTTCCGGGTTTGTTCTGCTTTATATTCGCTTTTATGCACATTTTAGTGACTACTTACCTATCTAAGTAGGCACTCAGGTAACTAGTAGGTACTCGTAGGTGAGAGCACTGGTGGAATAGTAGTGGTCGCCTTCCCATCCACAGGTCGTGGGTTTGAATCCCGGGCTTGCATCAAACATCAAAATATTATAATATTGATGTTTTTTCGCTAATATTCTTTCTTTTTGTTGATATAATAACCCCCTTTTGGGATGGTATACCCACCTACATGCTATAAATCACCTTGTACTTATACGGTAAAGTAAACGGAGGGTCCATTTTATTATCACTCACCATTTTGTAACTGGCATTTAGCACCACTTCTTTATATAGAATTAGAATAGATGTCAATAACCGATTCCTTAGCAAAGGACGAAATTGGTGACGAAATCTAGTCTTTGATTTACATCACATTCCCAATGATCATCGGCGTTACCAAAACCCGTGATTAATAAACGCAATGCGGTTTCAAAGGTCCGGTCCTCGTCGTAATTCGGGATCCGCCCCACTAGGCGATGGCAACTGTAGATAGGATCGGGCTAGTTGGAAAAGTAGGTAAGTTACAGTGTACTCAGGCTACCAGAAATATGGAGGTTATGCCTTCTATTAGTACCTACTGCTACTAACCTATAACTAATATCCTCATACTTCCTGACTTAAGACTATTTATACAAGGTGATTCATATATACAAATACAAATACAAATATTTTTATTTCAGTAAACTTAATCTTTACTTTGACAAAGAGGTCAACCGACGAATCCAACTCGGATGGGCAGCGTTTGGGAAACTTCGTCATATCTTCTCGTCACAGATACCGCAGAGCCTCAAGACGAAAGTCTACAATCAGTGCGTGTTGCCAGTGATGACATATGGCACTGAGACTTGGTCGCTAACTATTGGCCTCATACACAAGCTCAAAGTCGCTCAACGGGCTATGGAGAGAGCTATGCTCGGAGTTTCGCTGCGTGATAGAATCCGAAATGAGGAAATCCGTAGAAGAACCAAGGTCACCGATATAGCTTTCAGAATTAGCAGGTTGAAGTGGCAGTGGGCTGGCCATATAGCTCGCAGAACCGATAACCGTTGGGGAACAAAGGTTCTCGAGTGGCGACCACGAACCGGACGACGCAGTGTTGGAAGGCCCCCCACCCGATGGACCGACGACATTGTGAGGGTTGCGGGAAGTCGGTGGATGGAGAAGGCTCGAGACCGTTCGTCGTGGCACTCTTTGGGGGAGGCCTATGTTCAGCAGTGGACTTCATCAGGCTGATGATGATGATGATGATGATGAAACTTAATCTAGGTTACATTTCATGGGTTTGGGACCCTCTTTTAAGTATAGATATACCTGTGTTAGAGGGTCTCGCTCTTCCGTAGTACATAATTGTTAGAATTAAGTAAGTAAAGAAATTAAAAGGGATATTTATGTCTATAGTAAGTTAAGTTAAAGTTAAGATTTAGGAATACGTTTACATAGTTTGTATGTGTAGTGTGTGTGTGTAGCGTGTGTGTGTGTGTGTGTGTGTTTGTGTGTGTGTGAGCACGCCTGATCACTAGTCTACTAAGAGAATGGGTATTTGGGGAGTACATAGGTGCAAAGTGTGTGTTCATGTATGTGTGTGAGTGCTTCTGATCACCAGATCTCTTAAGAGCATGGGTATTTCAACAGCACCCAAGGTGTGAGTAGATGAGTGTATGAATTGTGTGTGGATCTATCAGTATGTTATGAAACAATTTCTAGGAGTTTTTCAGTTTCATCGTAGCTTAGTGTCAATAGCCATTCATTAAGGGATTTTTTGCATTTATAATTATTCATAGGATATATATTCAATGTTTTATTTATAGAGTTGTAGAGATAGGTAGATTGCGTGGCATACTGTCGGGATGCAAACTGAGACCGAGCAGTAATTTTAATAGCTACTCTATCCCATCTTCGCTTCTTTAATATTTTGCGGTTATACTCAAGAGATCTATGGAACTTCAAAACGGCGTTTAGGATGTAGAGTTTCCTGACTGATAGTAGGCCTGAATCTATATATCTCTCTCTTCTCATATATGTATGCAATCCCAAGAGGTCTCATCGATATCCTACCTAAAATAAAATGTCTTAGGTAGGATTACAAGTAGGTATATCCACAATACAGACGAAATTTACTTCTTTCTATTATGTGAGGATATCAACCAAAACGCAATTTGAGTCTACAAAGCGCAATACATTTTTAAAATTGCATTTTGTATATCAAAGGTATTGGAATAAATCTAGTTAGGTCCGCGTAACATTATTTGCAGTTACGTAATTTTCGCCCAGAGCCCACGACATGGGACAACTCGCTTCAGAGGGACCAAATTTAAATTAAAATCCGTCCCTTTGAAGAAATTGCTCGGGATTTTAATTGTGATCCGTTCGGAATATTGGTGTTCCACTAACGGGTGGCGTATAATTGGCGTATTTTATACTCAAATGCCTTTTGTCGACTGTTATAGTGGGTTACTCGAGCGTTCGAGATCGAAAAATCGCTTTGAAGTGTGCATCGAATGGAAAACTTTTAGCAAGTGGAGTAGAAACGGGTTGTCTGTAACGATGTCTCCTATCTTTGACTAGAGAAGTAAAAGGAACCGAGACTTGATCATGCAAGTGGTATGAATGAGTATTTTCATCGTCAGTTTTGTTTATGTCCCACCGGTGGGTATTCTTTTGAGACTTGTGGCTGTGGCCCCGTGACGGCTTATATGCATAATATGGGGGCTGGCCGCACACTGCGGCCAGCCTGCATATTATACATATTATTATTATTATTATAGTGTCATTAACGAGAATTTAAACATTAGATTGCTACATAAAACAGGCCTCATAGCTCAGTTAGTAGTAACTCTGCCTTCTGCGCTAGAGGTCGCGGGTTCGATCCCCGCACTGGACAAACATTTGTGTGATAAACACAGATGTTTGTTCTGTGTCTGGGTGTTAAATACTTATCTTTATAATAATTTTTATTTATTTATTTATTATTTATATATATATAATATATATTATTATTTAATAATAATAATAATTATATATTATATAAATATTTATTATTATTATTATTTATTTATTTATTAAACAGTTGAATAATTTAGTTTTGGGATCAAATCAGTTCGATTTGACCCTATAACACATGATTCTTGCATCGTTTTTTTTCAATGAAAATTGATGAATTTCCAAAAGTCGTAGAACAAGCTTTAAACCAATTAGAAAAATCCCCTTTCGGGATATTATACATATTTGAATCGCTTTGTTCGAAGCCTCTCTTTTATTTCATTTGATTTCATTTACCCATGTAATCAATCACACAAGATAGAGGGGGTGGCCTATACTGCGTTTTCATTTGCTATACATGAGAATGTTTAAAACACCTGACCTTATAAAGTCACTAAACCGATCACATTACAAGACAAGCGTGATACGACAAATCACCAAGGGTCTACTTACCTACTTTCAATTGAGTCTGCGTAAAACTGTTGGTCATGAAAGTCACGGGTGCGTGTCACGTTTATCGCGAATCATGCTGCGTACCAAGTTCTGCTTATTCATTGTATCTCTATTAGGATCCAGGTTGCCTTTTGGTCGGGAAGGCAACCAGCTAGTCTACCATGAAACTTAATTCTGAAGTTTCGGACCGAAAGGTAACAAACGAATGTACTCTTTCAAGAATGAATGGAAGATCAGCGTTGTGATGGCCATGTTCAATGGCTATCACAACATAATGCTGAGTCGGACGCCTTTTCGTAGCATTTCAGTTTTCTTTCTTTCTCTTTCTTAGTCTTAGTTTGTATAGTTTAATCCATAAGGTGTTGGGTAATTTTAAGGTTAATGCTACGAATAAAAGTATTTTCTTTCTTTCTTTCTTTCTGACTGACTTCATAGCTCAGTTGGTAGTAACTCTGCCTTCTGCGCTAGAGGTCGCGGGTTCGATTCCCGCACTGGACAAACATTTGTGACTAACACAGATGTTTGTTCTGTGTCTGGGTGTTAAATTATATCTATTATGTATATAAGTCTCCGGTACCCATAGTACAGGCTATGCCTAGTTTGGGATCAGTTATCCGTGTGTGAAGTGTCCGGATTTTTTTTTTTTTTTTTTTTCTTAATGTGTTCGGTTCATATCAGTTCATTTATCATAGAGACTACTGTAATCGAGAACAGACTTCTCATCTTTCATTCGATCATGCACGTATGCTATGGTTCACGAAAGAAAGAAATAAATGTGAGATTGTAACATAATTACATAATTATTTTTTACTTATAGGTCTCAACTCCTCTATTCACAAATCTTATCAAACCGAACACCGAATCGATCGAACAAATAGCTATTCAGACTTCCGAGGTAGTTTTTGCCATGGCGATTCAGTCCTAATATAGAACAAAATAAGGTTTAAAATCGCTGTTTTACGGCGCTTTTACGGCCGTGTTTACATCAGATAATAGGTATTCGATAGCAGATTATCCCGATGCATTTGTGTCCTTGTTGATTCCCGATATTGCCAAGATTGTTGTGAGATAAAGGAAGTTTGGATCGTCTATACGAGTTTTCAACATCAATTACCCCTTTTTTGGGTCTTCTGACCTAAATGTGACCAAATAAAAACCAGTGGCATGTCAAAAGAAGCCTCTAAGAGGCGCACTTCAATCCTTTCACTACAAATTCTTTCATCGACGGTCATAGGCCCTTTTCATGGCCACCATACCCCAACCTGGTCGCTGACCTAATACAGGATGACCATGAAAGAATCAGTGACACGACAAGAATGAACTTTTAAAACTAAAGTAAATAATTTGTAGATCTAGTTGGTTACCTATAGTATGGTTAGGAGGAGGTAGGGCACAGCGAGATTTTCTCGTTCTGAATTGGAGCAGCCCGCCTGGGGTGGTACCTCCGCCTTACAGAAGATCGCAGCCAAATAACATTATTTGTTTCAAATAGTGTTGTGTTCCTGTGGTGAGTAAGGTTGCCAGAGCTCTTTAGGGGGGAAGGGGGTTCGGGGTCGGCAACGCGTGCGTGATGCCTCTGGTATTGCAAGCGCTCATAGGCTACGGTAACCGCTTACCATCAGGTGGGCCGTAAGCTTGTTTGCCACATCTGTTGAATAAAAAAAAAAAAAACCTAACAAGGTGGTGTTTTGCTACGCCCGTAGCGCGGTGCTACGGACAGCTAAGAAAACGTAACTCGTCTACGAGTACGACACCCAAAAAAGATTTTTAAATCTTTGGAGTACCTACCTACATTTTTGCGCCTTCATTCTTTCCACGGGCCTACAGATAGAGAAGCCAAAACTTGCCTCGTAAATTGAAAACCGCAGCCCGTCCGTAGAAAGTCCGAAATAAAAACACAAACGAAATGAAAATAGGTTAAGCTCACCCCCGGGACGGAGCCAGCGAGATCGGTTCTGTTATCAACACATACCACTTTGTAACTTACCCTAATAAAAATTTAGCAATGTATCGAAACGGAAGTAGGGTTTAAGTTTGTTACGTGACTGGCTTGGGCAATTAGCTTGGTAACTTTATTTGAGGCTTTTGCTCTGGCAATATAGGGCAATGTTTTTTTGACTACAATTCCATAAAACTCAAATATTTATCCCACTTGATCAAGCAGCGGTATAATGCTAAACTAATTCCCGTTATTTGCCGTTTCGCAATAGCTACGCTGTACGTTGATGCTTTGTTACCATTTGCGTTATCAGATTTGGCTATGCTTTTACTTTGATTTTTACTTTTCCTTGTACCAACAACACCTACAATTTCCACGCTAGAAAACATCCTAAGCCTCAATTACGTTGTGCATCTCTCACGTGCATGTAAAGGGGGAAAACGTCTAAAAATATGTAAGATTCCAACAAGCTAGACTCGAATCTGTGTCAAGATTCTACAGAGCGTAGTTCTTTCATAAAGAACCACTCCCGTGCCGCTGCGCCGCGAGGTACCTGGGATTATGTGATAGTTTTATACGCTGTAGGTAAGGTTTACTGTTTTCGTTTTCTTTAGTTGAAACGTAAAATATGATTTTAATGAGTGATTTTGTCTACCAAAGCTTATTTTCTTTTATTTATTTCGACGCACAAACCATTACAACCAAAAGTAAAAATAATAATTATAAAACACAGATTAGAGCTAGGTAGTAACATAAATAATTATGTGCGTACAACAAAAGTATTAACAGTAAACAAAAGTGAGTGATATGTTTCCTAACGAACATCTAGTGTTTTAGGATACAAGATATCCTTAACATTTTTGATGAAATGGCACAATTTAGAACTAAATATATCTAATTGTAAATTATTTTTAGCCATTTCATTATAATGACGAGCCATCCTGGTCAAAGGATCTTATTCTAAGTTTTACTAAGTATAATATAACCGATGTAGTAGAAATAATAAAATGGAAATGGGCAGGACATATGTGTAGGATGAAAAACAGTCGATGGGGTCAACGAATAACAGAGTGGATACCAAGAAACTAAACAAGAGCTAGAAAGCTACCAGAAAAAGATGGAAATACATTTTCATAGGGAAAGTTGGATTAAATTGCATGACAAAGGCTAAAAATAGAGCATTATGGAAGGAAATGGGGGAGGCCTACGCCAAGGAGGCGACTACTACTGAAAGCTTAGCAAGTTAAGAAGTCGAATTTAGTATGTTATTTAGATATAAGTAGTAGAAATAAAGGCTCATTTTATTTGATTTTATGTATAATTTTAAACGCAAACGCGAAAGTTTGAAAGGTTGTTTGAGTTTCAATCGCCGAAGCGACTGGTTGTGTCAGGAATAGCTTATAATTTTGCTACTTTCTTACTGAATCCAAACTGGACAGTGAGAAAGAGAGTGAGAGTGAGAGAGTGTGAAACCGCTGGCAAAATCTAGTAGAAAATACAGCTTTTGTTAGAATAGAAAGAGAAAATCCTAAAGTAAATCATTTTTCTTTCTGTAAGCAACAATAAAGAATCTAAATTCAATTTACCCTGAGAGAATTTGTGGATTTGAGATATAAAAGACAATACCAATACTCTACCAAATTGTGTAAACCAATAAGTCCGAAAGACAAAGTGCGAAACTCCACGAAACTCCGCCAAATCCTTCCAAATCCTTTTCAGCCTATCGAAGTCCAAACAATCTGTCTGCTTACCCACGTATGCTCCACTTGCGATGTCAAGAAAAGTTAGGGCTCCCGTTAATTAGGGTCCCTTCGCTAAATAATGCCGATTTGGAGTGTTTGTTAAGCTTAGATCGCATTCACACACAAAGAAGGCATGGCTAAGGCTGGCATAAATTACGCCTGTAACGTACTGCGTTACTAACTATGGGCTTATAATGTGCTTGTTTTAAACATCCATGGTGGTAAAAAAGCTTACGGCTCACCCGTTGGATCCGATCCGATTGACCCGCTCTGGCAACCTTGTCTTTTCCATTCACCGCAGTAGCACAACAAATAATGTTAGTTGTCTTTTGTAAGGTGGAGGTACCTCCTAGGTGGGCTGCTCTTATTTAGGGCGAGAAAATCTCGCTATGCCCTACCTGGCATAAAATAGTTAAGGTATTTGAACTAAATCTAGGTAGTAGGTTGGTAATTTACCGATATTCTTCACTTTATACTAAACTCTTCGGCATAAAGACGCAGCTTCAGAGGAAACAGATACCTACTATCGACACTTGTAAACTACTTGTCGAAACCCGCACCGTAAATTAGGTAGGCAGGTACTGGCAATCTTTCTACGTGAATGCGGGCCTTTATAAGAGCGGCCTCGGTAATTCGGCCCCTACTAATCTACGGCCCAAGGAACCCACGGCTTAAAATTGTAGCCTTAATCCGTCAAACGTATTGTCTGGTTACGCGCATTAATATCTACTGGATTAGGTTTTGGGTCGCACTACTCATGTGAAAGTTTTGTTTGGGATAAATTACCTACCTACATCGTTTCGCAAAACTATGAAGATTAAAGCAGACGAACTTTTCGTTGAATGTTTTGTGTTTCGTGTCGTGGATTGCTTCCAGAGGTGCGCTTAACCCTTTCAACACATTGGTTCTTTCACCAACGCTATTTATCTTTTATATTCATCAACGAAGGGCAACGAAATGTAGCTGGAAAACACTGGATGACAAGAGCAGAAGACGGGGCTCTGTGGCGCGTCTAAGAGAAACCTATGTCCAGCAGCGGACTGAAGATGATGATGACTATAAGAAAAAAATGTCCACAATCTGATTTTTTCATGTTCTATTACCTTTTTTTTATTTTAAAAGTTTCCTTGTTGTTATCATCCTGCTAAAGATAAGGTTGGATTGGTATTTATGGCACATAATCCAGGGATTCGGGCAAGTCCGGACTGCTAAGCGACCATCAATCTTGCTCAAACCCGCATAGTCACAGAAAATGTTACAGCGGATTACCGCCCTATTTTTTAGCAGAATAACCACAATAGATTTATTGCTGCATTTTGTGTTAACTGACCTAGTAAAGTTAGGTAAAAATATATAATTTAACTAGTGGTTCGCCCCAAACTGAGATCTCACGATGTCCGTATAAAAACAATAACCAATCTTACCTGAACTACGAAACTATTGAAACTTTACCAAACTGGAGCTCACGCTTTATTTATTGTCTAATATTGCTATTCCGTTGTAACTTAAATATAGAGGCGTAGCATAAAAATCGTTTTGGAATGTATGAACAAAGCTTTTTCATTTGACACTCTACTTAATGTATTTGTATTACTTTTTAAACCCCTTTTGTACCCCTATATCTTGGCAACCCCTTGGCCAACTCAAGTCATATTTTTACCAGGAATTTTTGATAGTACAACCCATTGACCTACTAAATTCTATGCAGATCAATTTGACCGTTCAAAAGTTATGCTCTAACAAATAAACATACCACGCCGATTTATCCAAGTTCAAGGGATCTTCGCTCCCACAATCAATGAGGTAACAGGCATACCTAGGCTTAGAAAAGGGTGCATCCTGGATACCTGAGGGACAGACTCGTGTCGGGCTTGCACGAGTAAGCGCTGGCGGACCTGAAGAGTTTAAATTTCTCTGATTTCATTTCTCTGACCGCCTCGTTCGTTTTGCTGTTCGTCTCATTTGCCCTCACCACAAAACGACTGCCTTTCGTGGCATCTTCCGGTATGCTGCCACGAAATGCTGGAACAACATACCCCCTCCTATTAGAAACTGCAATACTATTTATTCTTTTAAAAAATCACTTAAAATTCATCTATTAAATTCACAAGTCCAACTCCAAAGGTAGTTGTTCTGGGTCAACTTTGATAGTTAAGCTGTCTAGAATAATAAAATTATAAACCTACATATTGTATTTGTTTAAGTGCTGTGTTACATGTCTTGTAAAATTTTGTTTTGTGTGTTAGTAGTTTAAGTAAGTTAGCTCATTTGTATTAGTAGTTTAAGAAATAAAAACATTATTATTATTATGTGCGAGTGTATCGTAGTTGCCGCGTCATTGCTCTGTGGCACCACAGAAAACCAGCGCCGCAGCAGCTCCACTGTGCTATGCGGCACCAGCTGAGTGGTGACCGTTTTTGTGTCTAGTTTTTAAGCTTATATTTTATTTGTTCCATTTGTTTAATTTGTGACGCAAAATAAATATTTTTCTATTTCTATTTCTATAAATGGGAATGGTAGAATACTATCGAGCATAAGCTTAAGTGGAAGGATAAGGCCGAAGCCTTTGCTCAGCAGTGGTTTGAAACAGGCCAAGGATTCGTAAAAGAGGGTGCTCACGGTTTAGTTAAACACGCCCTAGTTCAATTTTTGGTACAATTTGTCGGCTGACACAGTAGGGTGATAGCATCACCAAGGAATGTGCTAATAACGAGATCGAAAAACCCTGCTAAGATAAAGACGGGTCCGAAGGGTGAATTTTAATTAAATGCGTCTACGGACATTAACGGGATGAAACTGAACTTGGCCCTTTAATCGTGATTTGTTTGTCCTATCGCTCGAGGGTTTGGCACAGAATAGATATCACTTTACAATCAGTAACTGCTATGTCAAGAGGATCAGCAAAGGTTACCAATGTTTTTTCAGTCTCACTCTTAGTATCGTACTAGAACCAGTTGTAAAACATAAATGGCGTACCAGATTAACATTTTTTTTATTACGTTGTGAGTTGTAAGAAGTTGTAGTGATTGGATGATGTGTATTGCCATTAACAAGTGAGCACTTAAGTGCTTCGGAGGAAACGTAAAACTGCCGATTTTAGGTCGTAATGTATTCACGTGCCGCAGTGCTTAGTACTTACCTACATGTAGAACGATCTTTAATGTTATTGTTTTTCTGCTTATCTAAGTTATTGTTCTGTGATCGAGGGATCAAATTGCGATGAATCTCCCAAATCTTTTGAGGAGTGAAATGAAAGTCATCTCGTCACCGAATTAGATGCCATGGCAATGCCCCTTGTGTAGCTTTCGGATCGAATCGGTGTGAAATGTAAAATGAATCCTTGTTACTTAGATATAGGTGAATTCACTAACAAGGTAGAGGCAGGTACATCCGGATCAATATTTTATAAGCATACATAGACACAACATTCATTCTACTATCGCTTACTCGTTCACTGTTCATTATTGAACATACAAATGTTCAATAATGAAATGTAGCGGTAGGGCAGCTCTTTTTATAGTCATAGTCATGTCATTTATTCGCCTTTGGAATATTGGGTTCACTTGGTTTTGTTATTTAGGTAGGTACATCAAAATTTAGCGGCTGTACATAGGCCTTGTCAATACGTTTTAAGTAATCTATAAATAATAAATATTATAGTTTTTTTTTTTTTTTATACTACTGAGGTGGCAAACAGGCATACGGCCCACCTGTTGGTAAGCGGTTATCGTAGCCTATGAGCGCTTGCAATACCAGAGGCATCACGCACGCGTTGCCGACCCCGAATCCCCCCCCCCCCCCTAAAGAGCTCTGGCAACCTTACTCATAGCAGGAACACAACACTATTTAGTTAGGAACCATCCTATCTATACATATAAATAAAAATTACCACATGTATGACAGAGCATCACTTGTGAACCGCTCGACCGATTTGGCTAATTTCTTTATCGTTGTGTTCGTAAAAGTCTGGACACAGTTTTAATCAAGATTTTTATTGGGAAATCCTCGTGTATATTTGTTATTTTGGATGGTATTTTTATAATAAAAAAAAACTTTAAGCTAGAACCTGAGAAAGAGAGTCTACTTAATCCAGGTATTTTGCAATTGAAGCTGCGGGCAGTCCTTAGTAAAAGATAAAAAACAAAACTTGGCCATTAAAAAGAAAAACAACACCTCAAAGTGAGTTTTGTATAAAATATGCAAGAAGCGGTTTAAAGTGGTAACTCCGGACGCATCAAATTTTCAAGAGCTCGACCCAAAAAACGCGAGCTTTGACAAAATGGTGTCGTCTTACTACGCCTTAAAAGGGTTCCGTACTTTGTATCTCAAAGGAACAATAAACCTATTTCTTTTTGTTTTATCTTTCATTTCACTAGTATTTCCGAAGAATGATGTTCGGGTCGAGCCTCGATCTTATTGTATTTGTTTTGTGATATACGATTAGGTTCCGGAGAGCGAATATTTGCCCGATCGTCCGTCACAGCGCGAGGGCCCAACTTTTTAACTCGACATTTCTTCCAAACTTTTATGTACAGAGCCCTTTTAGGTTCATGATCGAATACTCAATTTGTACGCAATCAGAGTTACATTGTTCGGATTTTGGACATTTTGGAATCAGTTTGAAAATATTTAGTAAGTGTTGGGACTTAGTCAAGGTCATTTTAGCTCTGAGGCCCGAGTCCATAATGTTCGTGAGTCACTCACGAGTGACCGGTGAGTGGTGAATAGCTTGCCGGTTTTTGTAGAGGCGCTTTACGTGACACCATACAAAAACTATAAGCTATTCACTTTTCATGGTCAAAAAGTGAAAAGTGACAGCTCACTGACATTGCAGACTACGGCCTCAGAGTTCATAATGTTTGTTAGTTGTTCACTAGCGATCGATGAGTGGTGAAAAGTGAATAGGTTGTCAGTTTTTGTAGGTCCGCTTCACGTGACTTCATACCAAAACGGCAAGCTATTCACTTTTCACCACTCACCGGTTACTAGTGAGTAACTCACAAACATTATAGACTTGGTTTTCGGGCCTCTGCTCTTTCGAATTCATTTGAGGTGTTTTCGGTGACCTATACAAAGAATATGAATGTAATCTTTTTCTCTATTCATGTTGTGTATGATGTCCTAGCCAGAAAATTGCTCTTGCTCTTTGTTCTTATGACCTAACAGTAAGTTACTACCTAGTTAGTATTCTTTGGATAGGTATCCAAAAGTCAGGTCACATTTGTCAAAACAATCTGCCAATCTAGGTTGAATGAACTGTATTCGGACCAACAAACATTCTGATGGGTATTTTGCCGTTCCACAAAAGTAATTTTCTAAAAATTCAGTCGGTAAAATGGCCGCAAATTACGAGCAACGCAATCCATGCATACATTGCTATGCCAATGCAATATAGATGCATATTCGTGATATGGGTCACTAGTTCCTCGTTACCATATTTCCATATAGTTCAAAGCATGTCCGAGGCCAACGATGCAAGCGAATTGAATATCTTGTACGGTGCCCAAGAGAAGCTTTTGAGTTGTACCTTTAGCATTCACGGAATAGAGTTTAGATTTGTATAAATCAATGTTCTACCATACTTCGTGGCATGTCAATTTGAATGGACAAGAACGTACTCATATGTTAGCATCCTGTTTCTATGAAATTTTGCTAGAATCTAAATAAACTCAAGATATTATTCGTAAATTCGTGTAACGTAACCCAGTAATTATAAATAGGGTTATAATTCCTATTAATTACTAGTGGTTTATTTTCCGTTGGTTTGAAACAAGAATTTTTTAAACCAATGATATGTCTAGACATTTTCCTGATTTACTAAATCTTGGTGATGAAAAAGTAAATTGTAGAAGACTAACTAAGACTTTTGGGGTTGAGACGCTAGGACCTTGGGGCACAGGGGCGTGGCTCCTGTTCGATGCTTTATCTAGGAGGCTTGTGGATAAGACCAATGACCGAAGGGCTGGTGCTTACCTCGGACAAAGGATCAGTATAGCGATCCAACGAGGTAACGCGCCAGCCTTTTGGGAACGCTGCCTGTGGTTGGTGATCTGAACTCTGTTTTCTACTTGTAGTCGTAGTCGTAGAAAACAGAGTTCATTCCTAGTATAATATTATTTCAGCTTAATTTTCAACTGTTTTTATTATTATTTTTCTGTTAATAAAGTTTTATCCCCTTGAATTGTAGAAGTAGTTTTTATTTAGGGACTTTGAGTAGCGCAGCAACTATGTTAGTCCCATAGAGAACTCATAAAAACAATAACTACACTATACATCCTGCAGCAACCTGAACGCAGATTTGTAGAGCGCAATAGCGGCAACAGAAGACTGCGCCGCTAACACGCTCTGAAAAAACCCACATTAAGGCGGTTTACATTTATTGAGTTGGCCAACTCCTCCCTCATAGGTAGTAGTAGTTGATGTATAGAACATTCTATGTGCATGGATTTGGCTCTGGTGGACTGACGAACACCAAGAATTCCAGAACATAGTTGTACATGGGCACCAACGCATTTTTATCTTTTGTACGTATTTTTACGAGTCGAAAGTTACGCAATAGCCAATCCTTTAAAGCCTCAATAATCGTTCACCGTCTCAGGGCAACTATTTGTTAGCAATAAAGAATGCAAATTGGGGAATCCAATTTGTTGAACAAAATGGTTCCTTCAAATATGCAGTGGGGTTCGAAAAAAATACTGCAGTGTCCAAAGGGGATGAGTGAAGTGCGAGGGTCGTTATATACCGTCGGGGTTGCAATAAAAACTGGAATTCATTACTTCATTTCATCAATACATTACGCAGGCTGAGAAGAAAATTTTAAGATTTTGGGGATTTCTGTTTAAAATATTGGATATGCTTTGTTGTGCTATTTGGCTTATGGTGATTAAAGGGGTTTAAAATCGGAGCCATTTCATTCAAACAGTTAGATTTCGATACCAAATGCAACTTTAGCAAAGACACTGAGTTAGAAGCCCTCAAGTATTTACAATTACCATTGTATTTAACGATTTCGTTGCGGATACAACTAGCTACTTGGCAATTGTCCTGAGTATCTGTGCCAAATCTAGCCACATAGGGTTTACTTTGTAGGAGAACTGTAGCAAAATAATGCCATTAATTATCCAACATTACTTTCATCATTCATCATTTCAGCCGTTCGACGTCCACTGCTGAACATGGCCTCCCCCACAGACAGAGCAAATTCCTTATCATGTGGGGGGATTTGCCCATACTCACCACGCTGGGCATGCGGGTTGGCGAGCGCAGTTAGAGCTATCGTTGTTAAAATGAGGGACGCTGCTGCCCATCCCCCAGCTTTTTTCCCTTAGTCGCCTCTTACGACATCCGCGGATAGGTAGATATGGAGGGGCCTATTCTTCAGCCGGGGCCACCACGGCAAACATTACTTTAAAGCTACTTTATTTACAGAAAGAAACTTAAAACTAATGCAAGTTAATATTTACAAAATACACAAGAAACAGTTGAGCCATCTAAAGACCGTTACAAACGATCTATAGATAGCTCAACTGATCCAGATCACTACCAGTCGGAAGCGTCCCCAAGACGCTGGCGGAATTGCCACGCTGGATGGCAATGCCAATTCGCTGGGCCAAATAAGAGCCAGCTCTCGGGTCACATTACTTTAAAGCACTACTGAATCTAATAATGAATAAGATCGCTATGTGACGGTACCGCTGTCTCAGGAACCATTAAAACGGTGGGAAATTACTGTCATCATCACGCACCGTCTTTATTTCAAAATTATATAGTTAGTGCGTAGTCGTCACAGATTAGAAAATAGTTTCATCCGACTTGATTTAAAAATAATGAGTTTTCACATGAACCGTACATTTTTCCGGAATAAAAAATAAATAAATAAAAAATAAATATTCCGGACATATCACACACGGTCAACTGATCCCAAACTTGGCATAGCCCTATGGGTACCAGAGACTGATATACATAATAGATTAATATTTAACACCCAGAAACAGAACAAATATCTGTGTTCATCACACAAATGTTTGTCCAGAGCGGGAATCGAACCCGCGACCTCTAGCGCAGAAGGCAGAGTTACTACCAACTGAGCTATGAGGCCAGTCATAAAGTAGCCTATGTGTTGTGTGTAGTCAGACTGTGTGGTGTGTGTCTATCTCTGAGCAAAATTTCATCCAGATCCGTTCTGCCGTTCTGGAATGATTGAGTAAACATCCATCCATCAAATCTTTTGCATTTATAATAGTAGTAAAGTAAGATGCACCAGGAAACCCTGTTATTAAATAATCTGTGGCTAGGCTTTACCACAAGCCTCTTATTGCTTCATTGTATACCCGCCAGGTGGCGCTGAGATCAATACCGGTTCGCTAATCCAATTAAGCATTCCATTGTAATGGTTTGTCCCTTATTTCTATTTGAATTAAGCATAATTGACACGAAACTTGGCGTGACACAATTTCGTCGCAGATACTTCCTACTTCTTAACATTAATTAAATTGTTATCTATCCATTAAGAGAATGGAAAAAACGTAATGTGACTGTTACGGGGAAATGTTAATTTTGAATTTCCTTTGTTTGTTCACGTTTTTCTGAAAGGTTGTCTTAGAGATCAAATAAGTAGTAACCTTCTTTGCGACGATTTAGAATTCAATATTCTTTGTTCTGTGGAGGCTGTATTTTGCTTTCATGTAGTCTTTGTAGGTACTATCTTACTACTATTATTTATTACTACTTCTTCTATTATAATGCGAAAGTTTGGATGGATGTTTTTTACTCAATTACGCCAGAATGGATGAACGAATCTGGATGAAATTTGGCACATAGATAGATTAAATCTGGACCAGCACATACGCTACTTTTTATCATCCACACAGAAATGAAGCGAAAACTTCGATAAAATTACATGATAATGAAAATAAAGTGAGCTGGTACATGAAGTAAATTGATTAACCTTTATAGTTAAAAAAAAAGAAATTATTTAATGTTTCTATTAAATAATGATAATAATAATTGATTGTAACTAACTGAGTGCGTGTTTGTGCATAGCGTAAATGAAATAAGAGTTTTAGAGCTACATTATTACTTTTATCAGGTTCTCAGTCTCGTCATAAGTCATTTTTACGCCATTTTTCAATTCTTTTTTTTTTCGGATATATTACACACGGTCAACTTATCCCAAACTAGGCATAGCCTGTACTATGGGTACCAGAGACTGAATTTACCTAAGTTATCATACCATGATTTCAAAAAATATCTTTATGTTAGCTCTTCCTGCTGTCAAGATATCTCTAGGCTTGAGCACCTATCTATACAATACGATCCCTGTTATAACATAGGTAGTAAATTGGCACTGGTAAGGTAACTGGCGTAGCACATTTCTACGAGCAGCTACGAAGCACCTGAACAAAACAATTTTCGTAGCGGCGTAGCACCGACCTACGGGACGTCATAAAGCTTCAACGGTTATGCATGGACACACGTTTGTGGTCGCCAGAGACGGGATAGGGTCATCGAAAAGGGGGAGATTCGGAATGAGGTTTTTATAACTAACCAGCTGTCGACTGCGGCTTTGATATTGGGAAGAAATTAATCGGTCCCTTTTCAAAATGCAATCAAAATCGGTTCGGCAAAGCATCATAGAACCAGCAATGCCTCTACGGTATACCTTTGTGCTTTTTTACACAGCTTCATGTAGTGAAGCCTTAATTGTAGCTAAAGACAAACGACGACCTTGGCGCAGCGGGCGAGTGCCCGACTGAGACGCAAGGGGTGCGGGTTCGATTCCCGTTGTGGTATAAATGTATGCATGATCTGAAAATATTTGTTCCGGGCCTGGGTATTGTAGGACTATGGTACTCGTAGTTTCTGATACGACACAGGGAATCCTAGTGTGGGGTTCAGGACTATGTATGTGACTGTTGGGTGTTATTCTGTGGTAGTAGTTATGATGATGCTCCCAAGGCAATAAAATATTTTGAATCACAATAATGTTTTTGAATATTAATAAATGTTTTTTTTTCTGATGCCTTGACGAAATTAACACAATTTAAGCTTAACTTCGCTCAACTCTCCTAATTTACGTAATTAGAGCTAATTGTATGGAACATTTTATACTGTATAGGTTTCTTAACTAACATGTAAGTAAAACCTTGTTTTAGCAAACCAGGGGCTCCTAATTTGAGCCCGTTCCTATCGTAAACAAGGCAAGTTATAGCGGTTCAAAATGTACCGACTTTATGGTAGAGTCGTGTTTGTGTGCCATAGGCTTGATGCAAACATTTACATAGAGATTTGTGGTTTGTTTTGTCTTTGATGCTTTGCAGTATTTTAGCGATAGTCTACGTCCTCGGTGGCTTGGCGGGCGAGTGCCGCTGTGGGAAAAATGTTTGTATGATCGGCAAATATTTGTTTGTCGGTGTTCTTGTACCACGGTACTCGTAGTTTCTGATACCCACGACACAGGGAATCCTAGTGTGGGGTTAGGAGTATGTATGTGTCTGTTGGGCGTTATTCTTTCATTTATGTCTCTGAGTGAGGAAGAGCAGGTATGTCAAAAGCCTGACTTATAGACCTCCAACAGACTTCAGTAAATACTATACATCATTATCATCATCAGCCTGATAACGTTTACCGCTGAACATAGGCCTCCCACAAAGACTGCCATGACGAACGGTCTTGAGCGACACGTGCTGGAAGGCCCCCCCTGCTAACACGTGTCTTCCGGTTTAAGGCACTACACAAATCATAATAAAATGTCAAGTGGGCGGAGTGAAGAAAGTGATAGCGCTATGTACTATAATTGAATGCGGATAGAGATAGCAAGCGTAAGAAAGCGCTCGGAAGTAATAGACGTAAGCGAAATATAAGAAAATATCGATTATCTTAAAAACTATCTATTTTTTTAATGTGTCTTGGATTTAGGTACCCAATGCTATTGTCTAACACAATATTTTAAAAAAAGGTATTTTTGTTAGATAGTCTCAGAGTATTTTCGAAATAACTGTTGCAGAGGACCCAACTTTAAAAAATAAATCTATCGAGAAAAGTTTTACCAATCGCGTTTTTGTTTTGGATTTACGTAAATAAAATGCTCAAGTTAAACTTTGTCATAAAAATCAAAACTGTGCGTTTTGCGGTCATTGAGAAAAAACAATTCAAAAATCATAAAACAATTAAACCCTCATCTTAATACAATATCTACGTATTGTTATTACCTTTTCCAAGAGTTCTTTTGGAAGTTAAATGAGCCCAGATTACATGGCGAAAGAAAATATTTAAAAAAGCTACGTAGGCGTAAAAAAGCTGTTATAGGTAAAACAAACACATAGGTGCTGTAGCTACATCACATAGCACGGTTAAACAAAAACAAGAGCGTATTTTAGTAATAAACACAACCACATAGCCTTACGCAACATAGCCATGTACGTACAGTCCCTAAATAACCGATAAATTTGAACCTTACAGCAGGATTATAAGACCCAAAATGTAGAGCAACTTGTGTGGTTGACTGTAAACGTTACGACCTCAGGCGTCTATAACTTAGGGAGTTTTACGGCAAAGGATCACAGCCAGGGTCTAAATATTTAGGAAATAATTACATAAGTACTCGTACATACACGAGTACCGAATGTACAAGCGCCATGCTGGGTAGTAATGGGCCTATTTAGGTTTACGGCACGGTAAACAAGTGCATAATCACTTCCGAACCTTGCTTACACGTAATAGGGTTTAAAATATCATGAAAGATATACCTGTTTAGTTCTCAAGCTTATGTCATAATTCAAAATGCTGCATAGACAAGCTCTTACCTAGAAAGTTATTGCGTAACTGAACTGACAATCCTAATCGGCTTCAACTGTCACTCCCATTCGATTACCAGTGGGTTCGAATCCCGGTCGTGCACGATTTGATTCGGATGAACGCACATGGATTTTCCATTCGGATAATTTATGTGCGCTATAGTAGTGCTCTCAAATGGCGAAATAAAAAAATGATGAGGAAACCGGCATGTCCTAGAACCTAAAAATATGACATGTGTTCGAAAGGACACTTAAATCCTTTCAATACAGTGATTCTTCCACCGACGGTCATAGGCCCTATATGTGCCATCATACCTCAACCTGGTCACTGATCCAATAACGGAGGCATTACGGCATTACATCAACGGATTTTAGGAGAAGGTAGGGCACTGCGAGATTTTCTCGTTCTGAATTGGAGCAGCCCGCCTGGGGAGGTACCTCCGCCTTACAAAAGATCGCAGCCAAATAACATTATTTGTTTCAAATAGTGTTGTGTTCCTGCGATGAGTAAGGTTGCCAGAGCTCTTTGGGGGAGGGGATTCGGGGTCGGCAACGCGTGCGTGATGCCTCTGGTATTGCAAGCGCTCATAGGCTTCGGTAACCGCTTACCAACAGGTGGGCCGTATGCTTGTTCGCCAATTCAGTAGTATAAAAAATAAAAAAAACGGATGACCAATAAAGAATCAGTGACCTGACAAGCAAGCAAGCAGCTCTTTTGTCGGTCACTGCGTTTCGATAGCAAAAGCTAAAGTAAATGATAACTTGCATTTTCCAATCCATTTTTCAGAGCCACATAAAAAGTTAGTCGAAGATAAACGCTCCGACACTGACCGAGCGCTCACTAATCGTTCACTAGTTGCTTTCAGGACTTAAGCTTAAACGCTTTTTAACTTTTTAAACCTATAGAATATGCTTTTTGAAAAGAAACTTAAAACTAAAATCCATTTCACGCAAGTATTTAATTTTCTCACTTCGAACACTGAACTCGACGTCTTTGCAAATTAAATTCTTTGGGAACATTTAAAAGCGATCCTAGCATATCGTGCTTGACTTTTAATTTGAATGAGGGATTCACAAATAACTTATTAAAGGGTATATTTTTCTTTTGTATAAAACTTCTAGCCAGTCTCGTTCATTGACCATAATTACACTGAGTTGCTAAGAGTTCATTGTATTTTCTGATAATCCATTTTTTTTTATTATTATTTTTATGTTATACGGAGGCAAACAGGCTTACGGCCCACCTGATGGTAAGTGGTTACCGTCGCCTATTGACATCAGCAACACCTGGAGCATTGCTAATGTGTTGCCTGCCGAACCCCTCCCCCCCTAAAGAGCTCTGGCAACCTTACTCACCGCAGGAACACAACACTATTTGAAACAAATAATGTTTTTTTTGTGCGATCTTCTGTAAGGCGGAGGTACCTCCCCAGGCGGGCTGCTCCAATTTAGAGCGAGAAAATCTCGCTGTGCCCTACCTCTCGTGAATCCATTATTAAATATTACAATGTAAGCGTGCGCCTAAATTTTATGACTCTTTTTAAAGCTCTCTTAATCATCAATATCGTCATCAGCCTGTAGAAGTACTGCTAAATATAGTCTTCCCACAAAAACTCTCTGAGGAAAGGGTAGTCTTGAGCCTTTTCCATCCACCGAATTCCCACAACTTTCAAAATGGCATCGGTCCATCGGGTGGGCCATCCAACTCTGCGTCATCCGTTTCGTGGTCGCCATTCAACTTTCGAGAACCTTCCCGACGCTTGTCCGTCCTACTTGCTATATGGCTTGCCCACTGCTACTTCAACATGCTAATTTGGAGAGCTATGTAGCGACCGTGGTTCTATTCCGGACTACGGATTTTATCACGCAGTGAAACTCCGAGCATAGCCCATAGCCCGTTGCGAGAGCTTGTATATGAGGCCAATAGTTAACGAGAAAGTCTCAGTACTGTTTATAAATTGAAATAATCATGGTGTGTATTAAACGCGATGACTATATTATGTTAGCATTGAGGGTACACAGCGATTGTCATTTACTTCATAGTTGTAGTGACTAGTATTTAAGGAAACCTGCGTTCCTTAACTTATGCTGTTTCCGGGGGACAACGACAGTGACAGATAACAGATGACACCTGAGATGGAGAGATGGATGCATACTCTCTGGGAGTCAGGCAGTCTGTGGTCAAGCCGGCAAGAGCAGGCGCGCGGGAAATCACTGTGAGACTGTGAGATATTATATGTGATATAATAACAACGAGGGAGTTGTCCTACTAGGAACCAGTGAGATGAAAGGCATACACCACAATAGTAGCTTCAAAGTATGGACTACGCCAGAGCTCTTTACACGTTTAATAATACAGTCATCATCATCATCATCAGCCTGATGAAGTCCACTGCTGAACATAGGCCTCCCCCAAAGAGTTCCATGACGAACGGTCTTGAGCCTTTTCCATCCACCGACTTCCCGCAACCTTAACAATGTCGTCGGTCCATCGGGTGGGGGGCCTTCCAACACTGCGTCCATAATAAGTCAATAATACAGTACGAGTTAATAATACTGTATATCACTGCAGTCTGTGTACTAAAAATAAATCGCTTTGGTACATACATAATCGCTGGTTTCGTGCCCCGCCCCCGATGCACATTCGGACAGTGTCCACGTCCGGGCACTAAACACGTACACGGCATGTCTGCTGTCAGCTGGCGGACACGTTTCATGCTTTATTTCCTTCACTGTGCATCAACAATAATATTTGTGAACGTTTCCAAACGGTTTGTGTACGCGACGGATATTTTCAGGGTTTTCTGCGTGTTGAATTTTTATGTTCAGGCTTTTAATAAATGTTTCTGAAAGTGTCTACAAGGTGATTCATAATATGTACACTATAGAAAACTCATTAATAAGTACACGATTAATGTTTTCAAGTGAATAGACCCTTGCAAATTACGAGCAGGTACTTATGGTATGCGATTGCTTGATAAAATATAATAATTGTCGATGCTAACTGTAAATAATAGACTCGCGGAGCTAGGTGAGCGCGTGATTGTGACTGGCCTACTTTTTATTTAGAGCTAAATTTAAAATGAGAGACCTAAGTGATTAAAGAAGAAATAAATGTTAATTCTACACCCAATTGGCAATAAAGTTAGGTAACACCATCAGCCCGATGAGGTCCACTGCTAAACGTTAGCCCCAAAACAGTGCTGCGACGAACAGTCTCAAGCCTTCTCTATCCACCGACTTCCCGCAACCGTTTCTTTAGTGAATGCCAAATTACGTAATGCATAAGTAGGTAGAACACAAATATTTCTTTCTATGACTAAGTCATCATAATCATCATCATTTCAGCCGTATGACGTTCACTGCTGAACATGGCCTCCCCCACAGACAGAGCAAATTCCTTATCGTGTGGGGGGGTTTTGCCCATACTCACCAAGCTGGGCATGCGTGTTGGCGAGCGCAGTTAGAGCTATCGTTGTTAAAATGAGGGACGCTGCTGCCCATCCCCTAGCTTTTTTCCCTTAGTCGCCTCTTACGACATCCGCGGATAGAGATATGGAGGGGCCTATTCTTTAGCCGGGGCCACCACGGCCATGACTAAGTACAAAAAAATTTTTGAATAGTAAAAAGAGCTTTAAAAACAATAGCTCATGATTCAGATCACTGCCAGACGGAGGATTATAAAAATGCTGACTTTGTAGGGTTTCGTAATCTGAAGAACCCATTAAGCGTTTTATCCCAAAGAACCCGAAGGAGGTAAGGCTAAGGATACACCTGCCAATCTAATTCCACTAATCACTCGCGACTTTTTCCTCAGGTGGTCTCAAGAAACGGCGACCGCTTTATCACAGCCGATGTAAAACCAAAACGTATCAACACATTACCAGTGCACTCAAACAGTGAAGGTTAATACATCGAGTGAAACCAGCGCTCTCTAAACTCATAGACGATGGGTTTGCAACCCTATATAATGCTGACTACTGTGCAAAATGTAACCTACTGAGTGGTGTTGCATGAGTATTGTACAGCCTAACCCTGGTATTATTAATCGATTATATTTTTTCACTCCCATTAAAACTGTCTGAAATAATAGTAACATTTAATTTTAAAATGAAATTACAAAAAAAAACACAGCTTAGTTGGCTTTACTAGTTTACGAATAGGTTTTTTTTTGTAAGTTTTATCTTCGATCAGTTTTTTAACCATGAGCAAATGTTTTGATTTGGATTTGGTGTCGGGCAGAGTAACTCTCCTGCACGCTCTACACTAAGCACTCTTCTTTGCTTTCGGTCATTGAGCTGAATGACATCTTTTCTCCTGAGCCGGTGTGTGTATGCGGGTGTTGTGAGTCGCTGTGCTAGTTGATTAGGATGGCTTTTTAGCTTGTCTTGGTATGCTTTGACAGTTATTTTGACTTCTTCAGATACTGTGTTAACTTTAAGTATATCGTGCAGCTCTGTGTTTCTTATGAACCAAGGGACGTTAGATATGTTTTTCAGCAGGCTATTTTGAAAACGTTGAATGACGTTTATGTTGGAGTTACAAGCTGTACCCCATAGCTGGATGCCGTAAGTCCAAATTGGCTTCAATACAGTGTTGTATATGAGTAGCTTGTTATCTACCGACAGTTTCGAATTTCTCCCAAGTAGCCAGTAGAGTCCTCGGTATTTTAATCCAAGTTGGTCCCTTTTCATTTGTAAGTTTTTTTTTCCACGTCAGACGGCGAATGTTATACCTACCTATCTATATTTACCTGTGTTCTTACCTACTTTATTTCGTGTTCTATTTATTTATTTTTTTATTTCATTTGTTTAAGACACTACTTTGTATTAAGTCAGTAATATGACAGTGGCAGTTTGTAAGGGGAACGGAACGTCTCTCTTCTCTCTCAGCAAATTGGGTTAGGGTCCCTAATTAAGGATCCCTGGAATACGTAAACGGTTCTTGGCCAACAAGGTTCTTTTTATTTATTAGAACCAGAGCTCAGAAAAGCCACAGTACCTAACTCGCGTTCACGATGTTAAGAATAGAAAAAGCGAAGAAATAATGTAAAGACAATGCAGTGGTTTTTCTCTCGTACGTTTCTCGTTGGAATTGTTTTAAAACCATGTTGTGCATTAATATTGAACATGTAACCTATAAGATGTATACATTTCATAATTTTGCAAAAAGATGCCACAATACAATAAATAAAGGGAAGACACAGCAAAACCTCAAAAATTTAGGCACATATTAACCATCAATTTACGCTATTTCAACTTTACTGTGTACCAACCAACATCATGTTTGTTGCATCTAGGGAGTAATCAGATGTAAGTCTGAATTGAAAATTTATGCACATTGCGCCCGTTTTTGTAAAATGGGATGTTAGCTTATCGTCGCATATTATCAAAACCCACTTAGAATCTGCTTGTCGGTAAAAAATCAGTGATGGCCTGATGGTTCGAACCCGGTTGTGTTTCAATGATTTTTTCTGTTCAAAGTATTCTTATAAGTGGCGATAGGCTTGCAACCTGTCACGTATGGAATACTCACAAAAACTGCAAAATTTGGGCATATGCTAAAAGTTTGAACGTGCCTCTGACTACTCCCCTAAAACATGTTCAAAGGTTGATCGCTTGGAGGAAAGTCATGAGCGTCATTTAAATTTTTTTGGCGGTTAAAATATAATTACTTGATAAATATATTTGACTGGCCTCATAGCTCAGTTGGTAGTAATACTGCTTTCTGTGCTAGAGGCCGCGGGTTCGATCCCCGCACTGGACAAACATTTCTGTGATGAACACAGATGTTTGTTCTGTGTCTGGGTGTTAAATATATATCTATTATGTATATCAGTCTCTGGTGAAATATCCAGAATGTTTATTTTATTTTTTTATTATTTATACCTACTCTCAGTTTTAATTCAGAAAGATATCTTAGCTTCACAAATAATATAATTACCGTTTGTAATCGTTCTTACCTCGAATGCCTATTTTTCTATCAAAGGGCTTTGCTCAAGTGGAGTGAAATAAATTCCATCTATTTACTTTGGCCGGTTTAGCTGTAGCAGCCGCAGTAGGCTCACGGGGCCGTATTCACAAACAAATCAAGGATTCTATATTACTTTGTTCTAAGTGAACAATGAAGTGAGATATTCGCGGGTTGATAATAGCACTCAATGCATTTTTTTCATGCACTCTGTGCCCTAATCACTTCTCTAATTCACAATAAGATACGATAGCTATAGTCAAATATTAGCCAATGACATTTTCATTTTCATTTTGTTTGGTTAATAAAATATTATATCAAGTAATAAGTACCTAATGGTTATCCATTTATTTCATTTTTATTATCGTATCGTACACGACATTGTGAAAATTGCGGGAAGTTGGTGGATTGAAAAGACTTAAGACCGTTTGTCATGGAACTCTTTTGGGGAATGTCTATGTCCAGCAGTGGACTTCACAGGCTGATGACGATGATGATCACCGTACACGTAAAGTAAACGTGATTATTCGTCCTTCGCCTTCTGTCTCGCGAACCGGCTGAAAGAAAAAAGAAAGCCACAATATTTTAAGCCGAAACCATTCTAGACTTGCGTATAACAAGGAGAAAGACAGCGATATAAATTTATGCCTAAACTAATATATATAAGTATATGACACTATCTCCATAAATGTAAAAGACCATGTACCTATATATTCTATACTTCATGCAAATAAAAGCCATTCATTCATTCAATTAAGACTTTCGGGCGGCTGAAGTTAGGTATTGTTTGTGAATGCGGGGTCCAGTGCTTCAGCGTAAGTGGACACCCTCAAGAACTGTTTGGTCAGAAGGGATTTCACCTTTGCTCTTTTCGCTTGACCCTGCCACTCAATCACAAGCTTAACTCGCAAAACGCGAAACCCTTTGTATTTTTTGAGGTGCACTCATCCCAGTATTTTACAGTCCTATTATTGAACAGACAAAACCCACTTAGACTTAGATTCATTGAATGTCTATTTTACTTGTATTATAAGCTTATGTCTAGTCGTATCGCAATGCCTATTCTAGGCGAAGATGCGAGTTCGAATACCGCTGGTTTGAAATTTTTTATATGTTATCTATATGTGTTTATCACTTTAAAATCAAGAAAGAAAAAATAAACATCAATTGGTGCACGACCGGGATACGAACCCATAACCTGTAGATCGCGGGGCCACTACCACCACTCCACCAGTGCTCCGGTAGAAAAGCTTTTATTACTTTAACAGAAAACCCTTTTATGTTTTGTTCTGGGATATTTTTCCATTTATCCTTTCGACAGAAATATTAACACTTTAGTATTCTAAAGTATCACTTACAGGTGAGAGCCGGCCATTAGGGCCTGGGTAACCGTCATAGGGTAGTTTTGTTCGATATCTACCGCACCTTTCCTTCCAATTGTTTCTGGAACGACCATCAAATTATCGTCAAAGAAATTTACGTGACGATACCCTCCCTAAAAGGGTTTGTCAATAATGTTTTATAAGAGATGGTTTGCAGTCTTGAAACTGATGTATTGTTGATGTCACTAGAAGGGTATAATATTGATGGCTGAGTCGATATTAGACAGAGCGTACATTACACCGCTCTAAGATGATTAAAAAGATGATAACATTTATGATCATCAGTCCATATACTGCTAAAAATGCAATCCTACAAAAACATATTCAAACAAGTAACATCAATTTAAAAACGAGCTTGTCTTTGACTAGAAATAGATTTAAAAAAATTCCATTCAAAACATTATCAATATTTGTATAAAATAATCTGATGTAGCTCATTGGTCTCAAACGCAAAAATCTTCCATCTGAAAATACACAAAAACAGACGTGTTTCTGGCGCAAACGTTACTCACAGAAATCGATACCTGGAGCTTCCTCCAGACTCCTTAGTATTCGGATCACGGCACAGGCATGTTACGCTCTCCGTGAGCGAAAAGGTACTCTATAATTTTATTTTCAAACCTAAATGTAGTTACCGAGGAAACCGATACTTTCTTTTGAGGTGTTTTTTGAGGATAATCGTGTTTGTGGTAAACACAGTGTTTTATTTTGGTTTCGGATAAATTTGGTTCCTTTCCAACCAGTCCGACTTGCGGTAACTAAAGTTAGTTGATTGTAAAAGAGAACGCAAATAGCTATCACTTTGAAAGTCTTCCTATTAGCTTGATTACGATAAATTTACATCCACCAAAATGAGCGGAATCTATCTAAATCTAAAAAGATGTATCAATTTTATTATTTTGTTACCGCGCCTACTTTACCGCGCCTTAGGAGAATGAAAAGTAGGCTGCCTTTCCACAAGAGATGTGGTTAGGCCCACCACAGATTTCATAGAATTGGTGTGTTTCGAATTATAGCTTTGTTTCATAAGATGCCTACAACATAATACTGTCACTGTTGAATATAATACGGGTTGGTTGGTACTACATAATTACTTGTACTTCGCCTGGATTTTGGTATAAGTGTCTACTATAAAGGAACTTTAGAGAGAGGCGTCGTAAACATTTAGTAGCCGAGCTATAGGTGGGTGGGTAGTGTATTGTGCATAAATGAATAAACCGTTCCACCAGATTGGACCGAAACCAGCGTTTAATCGCTTCCGTGCGGTTTCATTCGTAAAAAAATTAAAGTCTCTGCAATTTTGAGCGATCACATTAAAATTTAATTCCATTAAATAATTCCCCTTGGTCGCGCGTTAATAGATTTGATTATTTGAGTGATTTTAATTTCATGAAAGATCTTACTATTTTTAACCGACGCCGAATGGAGGAGGTTTTTAATTCGGTGACTATGGATATTTTTTTAATGTTCTATCACTAATCTACCAGTTTTCCATCTGAAGAATGGTAGCGCTCAGTTGTTTGCCACTATCTTGTCACTTATACATTTGGTGACCGTGCTCAATGTTGCTTAGCTGATCAGTCAAGCTACACCATGATTGCTTCATTTAAAAAATAAATAAATAAATATTCCGGACATATTCACACGGTCAACTGATCCCAAACTAGGCATAGCCTGTACTATGGGTACCAGAGACTGATATACATAATAGATATATATTTAACACCCAGACACAGAACAAACATCAGTGTTAGTCACAAATGTTTCTCCAGTGCGGGAATCAAACCCGCGACCTCTAGCGCAGAAGGCAGAGTTACTACCAACTGAGCTATGAGGCTATGAATAAACTTCTAGCTAATACTCGTAGCACATATCACGTCCCGCCACATGCGGCCCACAATATCCGCAGTAGCGCCGTAGTGAATGTTATGTTATCCGTGGCAACTCAAAACGCACTATACTTGGATTCCATACCGTACGATCAATGTTGCTTCGAAATAACACGTACCGTAAGCAGGAATTGTGCTTAACAGACGAGCAACGAAAAAAGAGAATGAAATAACAAATATGCTCACGACTGTTGTGTAAAGGAATATGTTAAACAAATCACTAAGCCATCAGATACTAGAAGATGTTTACGGGGGGTAGCCAGAGGCACGTTCGTTTGGGACATCAAATCAATATTATATAGTAAAGCATAGTCCGATAATTGGCAACAGTGATTAGGTAGATTATGGCACTTGGACTTGGTCACTAACTATTGGCCTCATACACAAGCTCAAAATCGCGCAATTGGCTGTAGAGAGAGCTATGCTCTGAGTTTCATTATAAGATAAAATCTGAAATCAGGAAATCCGTGGAAGAACCAATGTCATCGACATAGCTCAGATATAGCAAGTTGAAGTGACAGTGGGCAGGCCATATAGCTCGCAGAACCGACAACCGTTGGGGAGTAAAGGTTCTCGAATGGTGACCTCGTACCGGACAAGATCTTAGTCATATAGTATGACAAGGAATTGCTGTTTTGATAGAAGCAATTTTTTTCATGACAACAATGTTACCCGTGTACACAAGCCTAGTAAAATAAATCGAACATGGCGGGGCCGCGGCTTACGCTTGATGTAATGTTGGTCGGAATCAATTCATTGCCGCTCGCCGCCGATTTACGACTACACTGGGTGTCCTGCAATTAAACTAGCAGGTTAATGGATACATTCTACGTTCTGAGATCTATGTATCCTCACTCGAGTTACTATTTTAGAAAAGAACTAGGAGAAATACCTGCGACTTCGTTCGCATGTTGTTTTCATAAAACCGCAACGCCCGCTGCACACACCTCTCAGTCTCAGATTTGCCAGCTGAAATACGATACAATAGGTAGCAGAAAAATAAAATTTACTAGCTTCCGCCCGCGGCTTTGCTCGCGTTGTACCGACATAAAAAGTTGCATGAATGGAACTTGGTATAAATATAGTTCTTTAGCTAGAATAGTATGTAGGCTTTTTATCTGGCTATCACGGGAGTGAGGCCGCGAACGCAAGCTTGTAAAAACGAATTTCAACCCTGCAACGCATGTTGAAATGTGTTTAGTTTACATATTTATCTCTATTTCAGAAAATGAACTCTATATTCATGCTACGAATACCCAGCGTCTAGACTACTCCAATGTCCAACCATTTAAAAGTACCAAGAAAAAGTTCAAACTAAAGTCTTGATTTCAAGCGAACGTAGCCGTCTGGTCCACCGACAGCCGACGGCGTTTGTCAGATAATAACAATAGCATCCAATAATTACATAAATAGTCCTGACCCACACTAGAATTCCCTGGTTCGTTGGTATCAGAAACAACAGGTACCATGGTACCACAACACCCAGACCAGGAACAAATATTTGCAGATCATGCAAACATTTGTCCCGTGGGAATCGAACCCACACCTCTTACGTTTTTTTTTTTTTTTTTTTCTATTTTATACGACTGAGGTAGCAAACAAGTTTACGGCCCACCTGTTGGTAAGCGGTTACCGTAGCCTATGAGCGCTTGCAATACCAGAGGCATCACGCACGCGTTGCTGACCCCGAACCCCCTCCCCCCCTAAAGAGCTCTGGCAACCTTACTCATCGCAGGAACACAACACAATTTGAAACAAAAAATGTTATTTGGCTGCGATCTTCTGTAAGGCGGAGGTATCTCCCCAGGCGGGCTGCTCCCGTTCAGTACGAGAAAATCTCACTGTGCCCTACCTCCTCTTCCTCCTACGTCTCAAACGGGTACGCCCTCGCTGCGTCACTGAGGTCGTCAAAGATAGATTCTTACCTAACTATATTCCTATTATGAAAACTATATCACTAGCCCCTTACGAAATAAGTTTTTTAATGGCTTACTTATGTACCGGTAATTTATTCCTAAGAAACCCTTTTGTGAATGGAAATATCTTTCTGTTAATTCCAGTACCGATGCGACGATGAACGAGAAGACGGTAGACGGTACCGTTCACTTAGAAATCAAGCCTTTACGAAACCAGACGGCATTGCATAAAACCTCAACTTTCCTCATTTCCTGCTCGAATCATGTGCTCATTAACAAACTAAATGGAATTAAAATTACTATGAAACTTCTAAGTAAGCAGTCTCAACTGGTGTGAAATAACTAGGAGTAGGTACGTCTGGTACCATAAAGTTTTTTGACTAAGCGATAATAAGCTCTAAATTTAAGTGAAATCCACGGGAGATTTTATATTATGAGTTTAATCAGCCAATAAGAATAGTAGTGTTACGGGAAAGTAAAATTTCCATTCACTCTACTAGTACTACCAAGCGGTAGTGTTTAAGAAAAGAAAGGAAAGAAAACACACTCAGTAAGACTTTGGTTAAACTTAGTTTAGGTTGAAAGCACTGGTGGACGAAGATCTCTCAGACAGAGTGGCTAAGACAGAATCTGTAATACAAAATATGAAATCTGAATAAATCAAAAACTTTTATTATTTTCCGATGAAATTCTTTACAAACAGAAAGAAAGAAATAACGTTTTATGGTTTCAGTATTCCCTTTTTATTTCAAACGTTTATAAAACAATCGCTATTAAAACATGTTCGAAAGTAAAATATTTTTGTGGAATATTTTTCTGTAACATCAAAAACATTACAATTTTCTAACAATTTTCCACAAACTTTCGCAAATTACACTGAAGCTAAACGTCAGCGTAGCATTAGCTACTAGCCTTAAGGCGTTGTTACACTGTTACTAGATAAGTGAGAACGTGGCATCTTGACCTATTTAAGGCTCGACACGTTGCGACTAGTTAAGTGCGACACTAACGATCTAAAACTTGTTATATCTCACACGTGAGGTAAATGAATGAGCGCTTTACTCGATATTATGTTTTGCTAGTTATTTTGTGTTGATATTATGAAGTGATTCAAAGCGCTGCCATATTCAGGGTTTTTTTTTTATTCTTACAATTTATTATTTTTTATGCTTTGAAGATAACGTACAACTTCGGGAGCATGTTTTTTTACCTTTTAACCTTGAACCTTTAGAAAGTCTGTCGACCTCGGTGGCGTAGTGGCCGATTGCCCGCCAGAGACGCTTGGGGTCCGGATTCGATTCCCGAAATTCCGTTCCGTTACGGGTCTAGGTGTTATGGTACCACCAATATGGAATTCACAGATATATAACGCCAGTACCATGATACCAAGTGTTTACAGTAGTGTGAGTTTTATTTTCTAGCAAACCCGAAATAATGGCTTTCCAAGTAGGTACCTATATCCGTATGCCTTTGTACACTATGATTTAAACTGTTTAAATATCAATTTTCCATTGTGATAAGAGTGAAAAGCGCCCATAATTATACCCTTGACTCGACTCAAACCATATAATTAGTGGACTGGGAACCAACAAGCACTAATTATAGAAAAACTTTTGAACAAGCCCTAATTATAGAAACAATTAGTTGTGTTGCTGTATCCCTTACTTCTACATAATAAATAATATTTAATGAAAATTAAATTTCATTTGGCCGTGGTGGCCCCGGCTGAAGAATAGGCCCCTCCATAACAACCTATCCGCGGATGTCGTAAGAGGCGACTAAGGGAAAAAAGCTAGGAGATGGGCAGCAGCGTCCCTCATTTTAACAACAATAGCTTTAACTGCGCTCGCCAACCCGCATGCCCAGCGTCTTACGGCTGAAATGATGATGATGAAATGTTATTTTAAATCCATTCATAGATTTTTATAAAATTCCACAAATGTTTGAATGTCAGGTGGGAATACAATCCGTGAACCTTCCCTAGGTACGGGGATGCCCTGTCCGCCGAGCCACTTCAGGCCGGATGAAATTGTTTGTGATCTATGATGAAGTGCCGTTAGCTCCACTTCAGCGGAGCGTTGCAGTATCTAAGCTTGTTCAATGCAAAGATTTTCGAGGACCGAGCTTTGCTCTTTCATCGAATTTCAAAAAGTAAAAAGAACATATATTATACCAAATTGTTTGGACATCATCTCCATTTCAATTAGATTACCTACATTACTATTTCATTCATTTTGACCACTCATTTTTACTTTTCTCATTTTAGGGACGTTTTTATATTTAATGTGCATTTTGTTTTATGGAGAATATTTTTTTCTCTTCCACTCTCCTTTATTCTTAATCTAACCATAATTTCTCTTCTAGATCTTCTAGATTTATGAATAATACGACATGTACAGTTCAAAATACGACTCTAGTCTCTAAATAACTAGTTACATTGCCTTCGTAAAAATTGAATTGCCGAGTAACGTAGGTAAGCAAAATTGCAAAGCAAGTTGCAATGAAAAAAGTTCAGTCAAAAAATAAAATAAAATTCGTAACGCTGCCGAAATACGAAGGCTTTAGCGCTCACACAGTTGGCGGAGCACTAGTTACGGCGTGAACTGCCGAACGCACAAAATCTATGAGGGTTTGGTCCTGGATGGAAATAATTTGAGATTTTTTACCTTTGTCAATAATAAATAAAAATAAAAAAGCCTTTATTTATTCCTTAACTAACATAGGTAATTTTAAACAATGTATAATTTTTAAGAAGTATGTGTGGAGTAACTTTGAAAGATAGAGTGAGGAACAGTGTGATAAGAGAGCGTTGTGGGGTGAAAGAAGACGTAGTGATGAGGATTGAAAAAGGTATGCTGAGATGGTTTGGTCATGTAGAGAGAATGAACGAAAGAAGATTGACGAAACAGGTGTATAAGGCGAGTGTGAATGGGACCGTTGGAAGGGGAAGACCTCGGCGTACGTTTAGTGACCAAATCGGTGACGATTTGGAAAAAGGCCAGGTCATGAGTGCACTAAACCGACGTGCATGTATGAGGAATGTGATGAGAGTGAATGAAGCAAAAGAGGTATGTCAGGATCGTAGCAAGTGGAAAACCGCGGTCTCTGCCTACCCCTCTGGGAAACAGGCGTGATTTTATGTATGTATGTATAATTTTTATAAGTAAAAAGTTAACAAAGGACCCCTCGGCGGGTATAGGCCTCCTCCAATAATTTCCAATTCTTTCTTTCCTTCGCTTTGTTCATCCATGACTTGCCTGCTATCTCTGTTATCTCGTCCTGCCATCTTTCCTGTGGTCTCCCTCTACTTCTCTTCCCCGTTGGGCCCTTCCATAACGTTACGTTTCGGGTCCACCTATCGTCTTCTGTACGAACCAAGTGGCCCACCCATTTCCATTTTAAGGCCTGTGCGTGATGAAGAGCGTCTATTACTTTGGTTTTACTTCTTATTAATGTGTTTCTTTGTTTATGTACTAGTTTTATGTTTAATAGGCTCCTCTCCATCACTCTTTGACAAAATTGAATTTTTTTTTCCTTATTGTTAAATTTCCAGGTTTGGCAAGCATACGTGAGGCAGGGCAATAAACATAAATTCATCACTTTAGTTTTTAGTTTTATAGGTAATTCTGATTTCATTTTTTCTTTGTAGCTCCAGAACTTTTTTGTTTGTCAATACTATGTAGTTATTTTCCTCATATTCTTACTAGTAAATTTTGATGGTAAAATTTTGACTACTTAATTCCTTGATGGTTCGAAAGTTATACTCTAACAAATAAACATACAAAGACAATCGCTCAAGTTGTGTAAGAGATCTTCGCTTGCTTCTCTCGCTCGATCAATTAAACAGACTGATGTATAAAAAATATTAAAAAATGAGAAGAAACATCTTCTACTAAACTACAACATAGCAAATGTTTTGTACGAACGGAGGCATAAAAATTGATCATATAATCATATATGTTTATAAAACACATAAACACAGCCTTTGAAAACATTGTGAAACTTATTACTCAATGTTTTAAAGTTCAGAAATTTAAATTGGCCTCAGAAGTATTGGTCTGAGAAGCATTTCAATGTTAAAATATATCTTGAAATATTATGTGTGCACGGCTTTGTCCACATATTTAATAAAAAACATGGACAAAACTTTCCTTAGCTTAACTTATTGGGCACTAGCTTCCGCGCGCGGCTTCGCTCGCATGTTACCTACGGACATAATAAGTAGCCTTTGTGCTATTCCAGACTATAATTTATCTTTGTACCAAATTTCATCCAGATCTCAGCCGTTCTGGCGTGATTGAGTAACAAACATCCAAACATTTATAATAGTAGTATAAGTTAGTCCGTAAGCTGAATGATCCAAGCAACAAACTCTATGCTACTAATTATTCGAAAACAAGTTCTAGGCTGTTTCTGAAACGTAAAAAGGCGAAATTGTATTTGGTGGTTTGTTTCCATATAGTCGAGAAATTAGATTGTCGTCGCTTGCAATGTTTTAATGCAACACAGTTTTGAAAAGCACACGGAGTAAGAGTAGAGTAAGGATACAAATTGCAGCCAAGCCTAATGCGATTGTTTGTTGATGATCCTAGATACGCTTAGCGATTTTTCTACTTTTTAACTCACAATGAATTAAAAGAGAAGTTTCTACGCTTTCCTCTATCTAGTTTACGCCCACAGAAAAAAGAGTTAATTTATGTCTTGTAGACAAAATAAATAAATAAATATTCCGGACATATCACACATTGTCAACTGATCCCAAACTAGGCATAGCCTGTATGGGTACCAGAGACTGATATACATAATAGATATATATTTAACACCCAGACACAGAAAAAACATCTGTGTTAGTCACAAATGTTTGTCCAGTGCGGGAATCGAGCCCGCGACCTCTAGCGCAGAAGGCAGAGTTACTACCAACTGAGCTATGAGGCCAGTCAGAAAAATGTTGTCTAGAGTTCATAAGGGTTTGAATGAAAGAGTCAGTGCTCGATTCGTAAATTACATCAATGTTCAGCACGGCCAAAGATAGGAGACCGCTACGTGTACGACGGAGCGGTTCAGTAAGTTGTCGTTCCCAGCTATAACAGACGCTTAGCTAGTGCGGAGGCCTTCAGATACATATGAACTACAACACCAAGGTTGACTTAAATACTAATACTTATTGTATTTTATATTAACCAGTTACTATAAATATTACGTCACTGCTCATTCTCATATCGTAGCTTGGTACCTAATCATTACTCTTGAGTTTAGCCCGCTGCAAGTAGAAAATTAAATCGCTTTTGAATGTACTACTCATAGCAAGTCGGTAACTTAAAAAGAGCGGTTCAAAATGTCTTGGAAAAACCACCTTTTTTGCAATCGCTTAAAAAATGCCAGACAGTAAGTTTCTATGCTTTTTATTTGAGTAAAAATATAACTTTTTAAGTGACTATTATGTGGATAAAATATCTAAGAGCGTTAGAAGCAAGATAAAACTCATGATATTTGGCACATCACATGCCCACATTTCGCATTCCATACGAGACAGGGTACAAATCCATCGCCGTGCAGTTTACTGCAGCTTCAATAGTAACTTAAAAAAAACACAGTCCAAATGGTGTAACCACTCACACCACAATGCAATAAAATCACAATTTGTGCTTTAATTCGATGAAAGGTTCAGACGAACGTAAAATGCACAGATGCGCCGGACATCTGCCCGTTCATTAAGCTACGAGGCACACCAGGTTGCGACATTTTACATTATTTATTGCTGATTTATCTGCTCGAAATTGAGGATCAGATCGGAACAGAAAAACTGCCTCAACGATTATAATTTCTATTGTGATTCACCGCAATGCCAGAAAAAAATGGGATACAGATAAATAGGTATAACGTTCACTCACTCACCCTTTATACAGTAACACGGCATTGCAAGTGTTGCTGATTCGCGGCAGAATTTATAGGCAAGAAGCCCTACCATGACGTCTGTATACGAGTCTGTGAAGTTTGAGGAGGGCGCCCTGGTAAGAAAGAACACCCCGCGCTCCAGGCACCTGACTTAGACTTACGTTAAAGTATCGCAAAGCCGTACCTTGTTTGCGTTTGTTGCGAATACCTGGTCGCATAAATATACAAAACCTCTAATTGGCAATGTGTGCCAAACCAATAGGATGTCCTAACCTGTAAGTTGGTTGGTTGGTTAGTAAGGCTAACTCCATAGACACATAACTCTCTGGCCAGGCCGTTGTTCCACCATACCCATAGTTTTAAAATTCCCATAAATTTAGGGCTGGTGTGACCCACGCTCATTTGAAAACAATTATAGGTAAAAGTAATTAAGCGATCACTCCATTAACCCCTACGTGGAGGGCGGCGCGAGCACTGAATTGAGCGATGGACATGATCCGGTTAACAGGTCTGTAACTCTTTCAATTAATGAATCCTTGGTGAAAGTTGTGGTCAGTTACTTCTGTCATTTCAGCATCATCATTTCATATATAAGCGTCCACTCTCAACACCACCTACACCATAGATTTCCAGAGCGAATTCAGATTTTCCAGGGCAGTTAGAGCTATCTTTGTGAAAATAGTGGACACCGCTGCCCATCCCCTAGCTTCTTTCCCTTAGTCGTCTCCTACCTACCACATCAACGGGTAAGTAGATAATGAGGGGCCTATATTGTTCAGCTAAGGCCACCCATTTTATCGTTCAGGAGCAGGAATAAAATTTGAGCTCCGCACGGAATAATGCCGATAAACACGTTTTCGTACGTGTAGCATTACGCTTACGATACGATAGCAAATGTCAAATATCACCAATTACTACACCACAGTTAAATTATTAAAAAAAAGTCATTGGCTAAAACTTGACTTTTACTATCGTATCGTAAGTTCGCTTTCGTGATTATTCGTGCACAGATTAGATCTAATAACGGATGGTCCGTTCGTTAGTGGTCAATGCCGGTGAAGAGGCGGCTTGCGGTCAGGCCTGCGTGTGACAGCGGTGACAGCGGTAACATACGTCACTTCAACTGTTCCGTTGTATGACACGAACATCGGGGTAGTTCCCATGATACTGAAAATTCGGTTAACATCCACAAACGAATAAACAAATGACTCAATATACTTTATTGTTCACCAAAGAAATCTCACTGAACGGTGCCGGTGGTCTTGCCCGTCTGGAACGCAAGGAGTGCGGGTTCGATTGCCGCTGTGGAGCCAAAGTTTGCATGAACTACATTTGTTCCGGGTCTGGGTGTTGTGGTACCATGGTCCTCGTAATTTCTGATATACGACACAGGGAATCCTAGTGTGGAGCTTATTATTTTATAGTATTCCTTTAAATATAAGAAATCATCTAACTAAAAATAACTTAAAATGGTGGGTTTCAGATGATTTGGTTTTCTTTCAATTCTTCAATTCTTGTCTTGAAGACACGAAAATTGGCACACGGCTTGAAAGTCATGAGAATGTTGGGAATCCGTAGCTGTTTCCAGTGGCGGCGTAAGGGAGGGGGGCGGCAGGGGCGGTCCGCCCCGGGTGCCAAGCACCAAGGGGTGCCAAAGGAGGCGCAGCTTTGTAGCCGCTCAATGACAATTGAATGTGATCGGATCTGAACTTTCGCATAAAATTCAAGTTCTTAAAATCCACAATGAGCCAAACACGACTTACCAATCTTTCCATATTATCCATTTAAAAATACAAGAAAGTAAAGTTTGATAATCTGATCGAATATTTTAGCAAAATAAAGCCAAGTTAGGACGTTTACGGTACGGTACATTTACGGGGTGTAAGGGGTTCCAATAACACCTTTCGGAACCCAAGCCAAGCTCACCGGCCCGTGGTACACCCTGCCGATCAACGAACGAGGCTCTGCCCACCACTGGACCAGCGTGGTGGGTTATGGACCAACGAGAAGTTGATTGAGCTGGAAGAAGTAGTAAATTGCGCTGGGATATCATAGAATTATCAGAAGCCCGAAGATAGTCTCCATTATCGTATCCTCCCCACACGATAATGGAGATGGAAGGATCTTTGCGATGAACTCATTTTTCAAGAAAGTATTGAGTCTCGTCAGGTGAAATCTATCTGTCAATTAGGCGCTCCGTCCACGACGCTACTCAAAAGGACCGCGTTTGTAACTCTAGTCACCTGGCGACTCGAGATGCTGGTCGCAAGGCGACTGGTTTCGAGAAACTGTTGAAAAATGAAGGAATAAAAAGTAATGATAAGTGATTTTGACGTTTATATAACTAGAGAAGAAATAATTCCATGTCATCGCTTGAATTATCACTAAAGAGTTCTGTCACTTTTGCGTAGCGTCATGGACGAACGGGCTTAGAATACCAAAATCGCTTCCAAAGCCTGGCTGAATGCGATGCAGTGGACGAGCTGAAAAACGGGCTAGTGGAAATTGTGCAAGCAGTTGGGTCGGAGTTCTTTAAGACCCACCGTGAAAATAGAGCCAAGAAACTTGCTGAGCATATTCTAGAACTCATGGCTGACCGAAATGAAATGAGACTGTATTCTTGAGTGGACAGGTCGAAATACGGCCTGCTCAATAGGCAGATCTCTAAGTCTAAGCGAAGCGACACGATTTGCACCTTTTTTATAACAGCGTTTGGTCATATCTTCTCGTCGGAGATACCGCAGAGCCCCAAGACGAAAGTCTACAATCAGTGCGTGTTGCCAGCGATGACATATGGCACTTAGACTTGGTCTATTGGCCTGATACACAAGCTCAAAGTCGGGCAACGGGCTATGGATAGAGCTATGCTCGGAGTTTCACTACGTGCTAAGATCCGAAATGAGAAAATCCGTAGAAGAACGAAAGGTCACCGACATAGCTCTCAGAATGAACAAGTCTATGAATATGTCTCTAGCACTGGACTTCTTCAGGCTGATGATGATGATGATGAAGCACTCAGTAGGAAACCGCCCCGGGTACCAACCCATGCTACGCCGCCACTGGCTGTTTCCAATGAGAACTGAGCTTCTAATTAAACTCACTTGTCAGGTTTGTCCCCCTCCTCGCCAACGGATGCCTTTGTTGCATTTTTCATCGCAGAATTTGCATTTCATTTTAATTAGCTCAGCCTTTTGTTTTCGCTCGCCGAGGCTTTATCAACGATTTGGAGTGAATTTGAAAATACTATTCTTTTTCATCGAAGCCGATGGTAGAGTTGAATAGAAATACTAGTCTATTATTGTCATCGTGGCCGTAATATTGAGGCGTGACAAAAATAATTGCGATGATAATAACTCCAGTCTATGTCACTGTGAAATAGTAAACTCAACAAAAGATACCATCATCATCATCATTTCAGCCGTAGGACGTCTAATGCACCATTCATTTGGGGGATTCTTAGGCAAGACTTAAAAACAGCATCTGGTTTTCGGATTAGGCATAAAGCTGAGTTGTTGCATAATTATCTTGCAGACTCTTTAGTTATCTCTCTCTTTGTTGTTGCTGAAATCACACGAGACAGATTTTATTAAAGTCTCTAGGTACTACATAGTATAAGTCAAATCCTATTAATCGAACATTGATACTCTATCCACGCACCAGTTCAATGACACAATAAAGGATTTTACCCACTGCAACGGACCATACTATAAACGTTACTGTATCGGCACAAAAACATTTTTTGTATTAATTAATATGAAACAATGCCCACTAGAACTCCGTCACCTACCAACACCGTAGCGTGCCATGACCGGTCCGACAGCGAATTCACGAGAGAATACTTTGCAGGTTTACGCTACGTGCATGGCCAATGTTCGTAGGCGTCAAATTGGTGAACATGCGCGTTGTGACCACATATGCTCACCGTTCTAAACGCGTTGCCACCGCGGCCGTCATCCGTCTGGCATGAAAAAGCAGGCAAAATGAACTGCAACCGATGGAACGGCCACCGTACGGGTATTATCCCGTATGCTACTGTTATCATTCTCATATGATACGTAGTTGATACGTTCTAGTGGGCACTGTAGTGTCTGGCCGAGTCCTTTACGTGTTTCAAACGTTCAAAGCGCGGTCATGATTTGATACGTTGTAGTGAGCAAAGGCCTTAATACTCATATGCATTAGTACGCCATCAACAATTTATCATAGGCAAATAAGCTATCGTAGCGCGAATATTCTAATTTCCCAAGAGCAAATACAGGCTCTTCGCTCAGTTGTGTCTAATTGATCGCTTTATACATGTTACTGTCGATGTTTGAAAACAAGGAATAAGTTAATATCGACTATTGTTTCTTATCCATATTATGGGTCGGTGCAGAACTTAGTTAAGTAAAAGAAAGAAAGAAAGAAAGATTTTTATTTTTCTTAAGAACTACTACACATAAAATAAAAATAAAATAGAAGAAATTAAATGCTTAGTGATAGAAGATATTGTGCGCAGCAGAGCTCTTGGAAAACATGGCCTCCGCTCAGCATTGTGCTGGATACACACTGATGTGTGCACCCAGCGTTGGTTTTCAGCGGAGACCATAGCAGTAACGTCACGACCTTCTAGAGGTGACTAAAAATAACACAACAGTTAGGACATACATAATTCTCAGTAAAATAGGCGGCAGAAAACAAATTACGTGGCAGAAAATAAAATGGGAAAGATTGTGAGGAAGTTAGATGCTTGGATGTTTGTTATTCAATCACGCCGTAACGACTTTACTGATTTCGTTGAAACTGTAATACACTGAGTTATTTATCTAGAATTAGCATATAAAAAGTAAAATAATATTGTTACGATTTTTATCCCAAATCATGGTTGACGACCACTTAGATTTCCAGATCCTTAAAGATGTTTAAGGGGGGCAGTCAGAGGCGCGCCCAAACATTTTAGCCCATGCCCACATTTTGCAGTAGTATTCCATACAGTCTGCAAGCCCACCGCCGCTTATAAGTACTTACTGGTTTTCTCACGAAGTTTTCTTTCATCGTTTAAAGCAAGTGTTAATGCGCACTTAAATTTCTCTAACAGAAAAACGAATTGGTGCATGCCGAATCTAAAGATGGGGTTCCTCCCACTAGCACGGCTTCTAGATAGTTAAGAACTCAAAATAAGACTTTCACTATAAGGGCCGTATACAACATTTTGAAAAGTTTCATTTGAATCGCAATAACATTATAGTAGGCTTCATAGTCTTGACCGTGGTGGTCCCGGCTGAAGAATAGTCAAAGTCAAAGGCAAAGGTTTTTATTTCAATAAAATCACTAGGATCACTTTGAAACGTCTTAGAAACTAGGTGAAGCTATGCCTGTTCCTCGCGACCAAGCCTTGAAGAATCAGGCAACAAACAAGGCTTGGGGCCTATCATTTTCCTCTCCATATTATCCTCCGTAAGCGGCGACTAAGCAGCAAGGCAGCAGCGTCCCCTATTTCGAAAACTATAATAGCTCTGACTGCGCTCGACAACCCGCGTGCCCAGCGTGGCGAGTATGGGCAATACTTGATCAATACCAATACCCAGATCAGCTTGAGGGTCGAACGGTTGGAGTCCCGCTACAGAGTCAGTTTCAACTCCTTTGTGGTGAGGGTACCGACCAAAAATCTTTCGACCTACCTAAAAGAAGATCTCTGGCCGAAGGGTGTGGTGTTCCGTCGTTTCCGCGGGCGGATACCTACTGCCATGGACAATTCGCGTCCCACGTCGCAGTTTCTACGTGGCATTAATTGTGTTATTTATATTATTATGTTATGTATGTTAGTATTTAAGGTATATATGGGCCGTAGGATAAGAAAAAATCCATCTGTTTTTTATTCTATAGTTGCCTGAAATAAAGTAATTGTATTGTATTGTTATACTAGTATTCCCCTCACACGATAAGGATGTCGCTCAGGTAATCTGTGGGGGAGGCCTATGTTCGGTAGCGGATAGTTCACTTCCAACGGCTGCAATGATGAGGCTTCATGGTAAGATCAGTATTCTCCGATTTCAGATAATAACTGTAACATAGGGCCTAAATAGCACCTACTGTGTGTAAACGATGTGAACGTTCAGCGTTATTAAAGTGTGGATTCATGAGATCTGTCTCGTCAGAGTCTGCAATCTATTTTAGATACCTAATAAGATTATCGTTTGACAATACATTCAGTTCGAGTACTAGTAATGATTACTACTTAACATGCTACATACTCGAGTGGTACTGGCCAGCGTTTGGGAAACTTCGTCATATCTTCTCGTCACAGATACCACAAAGCCGAAAGATGAAAGTCTACAGTCGCACTGATGTGCGTGTTGCCATTGTTACACTGGTCGCTAACTATAGGCATGATACTAGAGCTATGTCGGTGACCTCTGTTCTACGGATTTCCTCATTTCTGATTTTAGCACGCAGTGAAACTCCGAACATAGCTCTTTTCATAGCCTGTCCCATCAGATATAAATGAGATATTTTCAGAGTGTTACCTACACAGTTCAAAGCATCCATTGTGTCGAGACTTTATAAAAGAGTAAATCCATTTAAATGGAGGGAATAACATCATAAAAGTTATTTAAAAGTCTAAAGAAAGTTAATAAGACAGTTCTCATCGCAGAACTGCCAGGACTCATTCCACAAGTTTCTCGCATTCATTTTTCTTTTACTTTTAGGGTTCCGTAGCTGCTGGACTGTTGCTTAATAAAAGACATGCTGAAAGTAGCCTTCTTTCTTCGATTTCCTGGACCTTCGGGTTTTTCCCGCTAATATTCCTTCTTTAGCCGAGGTGGCCCCGGCTGAAGAATAGGCCCCTCCATATCTACCTATCCGCGGATGTCGTAAGAGGCGACTAAGGGAAAAAAGCTAGGGGATGTGCAGCAGCGTCCCTCATTTTAACAAAGATAGCTCTAACTGCGCTCGCCAACCCGCATGCCCAGCATGGTGAGTATGGGCAAATCCCCCCACATGATAAGGAATTCGCTCTGTCTGTGGGTGAGGCCATGTTCAGCAGTGGACGTCGTACGGCTGAAATGATGATGATGATGATTCCTTCTTTTTGTTGATAAAATATGACCCTTTCAGGTTAGTATATATATTATGAATCACCTTGTATATTACACCGGCAATTATTGCGTTACATTTGTACTGCACACTACAAACTGGTTCAAAAATCCAATTACATTTTCTTTTCGCCGTAGGTACGAAATAATAAATAAAGCTTTATTTTTAGGTACCTATGGTAATAAATTGTGATAGATAAAATCAATTTAGTTTATCTATAATCAGTACAGAGTGAATAGACTTTTACTTTGATTCTAAATACAATAATATAAATGAAAATCTTTTATCAATCAACAAAGAAAAGTCTTCTTTGTATTGCGCAAATGAAATTTTAATTAAACTAAGAAAGGAGTCTATCGATACAAATCACGATGTAATGGATCCACTCAATCAAATGAAAAAGCTCAGAGGTATATTTAAAATGTTTGCAAGAAATCTTGAGGTGCTTCACTTCTCTTTGATTAGCTAGGGAGAGGGTAAGAGGGCACCCTTACAGTTAGGGCTGTCATTTAACCAGTAAAGCCGGACATTGCGTCATGAGACACTAAAACCGTCTCAGACCGTTAAATTTTATTTTACAGTAAACACAAATTGTAGGGGTTCTTAAATGAGGTATAAAAAAGAACTAATACAAATACATGAACATTGGAAGAACGTCTTTGTTCATACATTCCAAAATATTTATTTTTTCTAGGCCATATGTATGGTTGATGTTGCAACTAAAACAGTATCAGTAGTTGTTTCGATGTAGCTGAAAGCCGGTATATTGGCCGGACAAAAGTACAAAAAGCCGGGCATGCCCGTAGACGGAAGTCGGCGCCCCACTTGGGGTAGATTTCATTCAAATTGATGACTTCATTGGTTTAACCCCAAAGGTAAGCGGGAGATTAGGCAGGAAGTTTGCGTAACACGGCGTAAGTGAATTGTTCCCATCGATTTTGGGAATTAGCGCTAAGCTCGGTGTAGGCAAACCTACAGCCATGGTGGTGCGTTGATTTAAAACAAATTGAATTAAATTATTAACTCATTTATTCAACTAATCTATAAATCTAGGACCGTGGGGCCTAGAGGCGTGGCTTTTATTCGATGCATCTAAGAAACTGGTGGATGAGATTAATGACCAAGGTGCTGGTGCATAAGAAAGTGCAGCAAGTGCTTACCTCGGACTTAAGTGCAAGTGCTTACCTCGGACAAAGGATCATTATAGGTAACCGATGAGGTAACGTCACTGGCCTTTTGGGCACACTGCCTGTGGTTGGTGATCTGACCTCTGTTTTCACTTGTAGTCGTAGAAAACAGAGTTTCAGCACAGAGTAGAATTTCTAGAATTAATGTACGTTAATTTTTCATTGTTTGTCTTTCATTGATTGTCACTGTCATTTTATTGATTATGATATGCAAATATGTTATTCTTTAACAAAAAAAACAACGATATAAATATAGAAATATTTATAACACACGGTTGATTTGAGAGCTACAGCTAGAAATTAGATTAGATTCAGATGTGACATTAAACAAATATCTAGAACTTCTTCGTTAATCTACCCATGTACCATAAGTTCGAGTGGGAGGTTCACGCATCTGCATTTTATTGAGCTTATGAGGAATTTATGAGCGGAAGACTACTAGATATGTATTTGATATCTTAGCTGCAGCTGCTGTTCGACTGATTCTGTTCTTGCTAACTGTTGTTTTCTATGTATAAAATGGTAGGTAAATACAACGCTTAGATACTTCCTCCTGCTCCAGTGACAGGGGCTTAGAATCTGATCTCTATTTTTCCAGCAACCCTAACCGCTAATAATGCACGCCACGGTCCATTTCCTCTGGCTCACAGCACAACGAATACGTACTCTGGTAAACGAAGGCAATGTCGTATCTGTATCGTGTTAGTATCGCTTCACAAGTGACGAATGCTAACAATGCGTGAAGTGTAGGACAGTGAAAAATTATGTGAATTTTTGCAAGAGGAATACCAGCCACATTATGGGAATGATGATTATGTTGATACTCAACTGAGATTTATCCTACAAACTTGATGGTTATGTGAAAATTGAATAAATGAAAACCACTCTTCTACAACACAACAAAATAGAGTCGTAAAAAAAGACGGTGGAATCATTCTATCTCGCTTCTTTACATTTACTTAATCCCAGTAGCTAAAGTAAAAACGTTTAAACTCGAACTGAAAAGAAAAGGTTGCTACTAAAGCCAAGTAAAAGATACAGAACCAAATAAAACGCGCTACTTCATAGAAAGACCGTGTCCTATTTACAGACTACGTCTATTGACTAATGAGTTTTAACCCTTTCAATCACCCTCTCATGTAAAAAAGATCAACCCTTCTAAGCGCATTCCACTGATTAATTACTGACTTTCTTCATTCACTGTTGGTACTTATAGGTACCTACTTTTAGCGATTTGTTTATTTTTATGATACAGTAGAGAAGATAAGTCTGGAAGTCCGAGGAAATGACGGAAATGCCGGAAGCGTTTAATTAAAATGGCAAATAATAACAAAATTAACAAGACAATGTCGTTTTTGTATGATTTGATATGGCTCTGAAGTTTGGTTAGCAGCGCCCCGGTATATATACAAAAGTACTCTGTGGCAGCGCCGTCAAGGCGGATTTTCGTGTCTTGCGTCAGTGACGTTACGACAGACGCGACACGTCACTGAAAAAGTATTGAGTATTAGTCATAAGTGGAATACAAACGGTGATCGATACGATTCGATCGATTTTTACAGATACCGGCATATTATATTCCGCCTTGTAGAGTTTATAAGCGCCGAAAAAACAAGAACAACAACAGACCGGGACAAGCTTTGCCGACTTTGATCCCTTGTTTTCCTTTGTTTGGTACAAAATAACCGACAAGTTTCTTCTAAGATGTGACTACCATTCAGAAGAAGACTCCTTTAAGCATGAGGTACCGCAACAGAGCGGCGCAGCGATGTGGTTAACATTATATATTTATTCTACACTAATATTTTAAAGAGGTAAAATTTGATTATTTGTATGGAGGGGGTAACTTAGGAACTTCTTTCACTAATAAAAAGCTACACTATCCTGTGTAACATAGGTTATATTTTATTTTGATAAAAATAACTTTTCAAATAAATGTAGGTCCTTTTTTCGTGTAACTGTTGCGCGCTAATTTAGTCCGTGGCTTGACCACAGAATAATTACTAGTATTTACTGAGGTTTTAGAATTAATTTTTATGAGAAAATCCATTTTGAAATAAAGAAGGTCGGATAGAGCTCGGCGCCCTGAGGCTTTCGTACACACGTCACATGTGACAAAAGTCAAGGTAGGAACATACTTGAACACCCAACGAAGTTGTGGGTGGATCAGCTACTTTATTATTATTGAACGTAAGGTTGAAAACAGCGGCAACCGCTATATCACGATTGACATTAACAAGAGACCGCTTTCTAGTAAACCGTCGCATTATCCCGCACAAGTACGTTGGTCCAAAGGTCCGCCAATCCAACACATACATAAAACGAGCTAGATAAGGCCCTCAATGTAACTCAGTACAATTGTACAGAATAGGGATGTAGCAAATGGATTATCGGAAACAAACCAAAAATAGTAAATGTGTCTATCTTTATGTGATAAGATTGGGCCATTTTAGCATAAGAGAGAACCAAATGGAAGGTGTGGGTGAGGATGGATCAAAGAAAAGGAGAGTCCAGAAGTATTTGTATCTAAAGTGTCTATTCAGTACTCACTGAAGTTGCCGCGGAGTCACCTAGAAATAACTAAATTGTACTTAACTATTAATTAATTTTTAAATCGTATAGCAGCAGAGTACAGAAGAGAGAGAGAGAAGAGTTTTAAATATTTATATGAACGTTATGATCCCTATATTACGTTTTTCATTGCCATTTGCAACCCTATTTCACGAGACCGAGAGCCTAGTCAGTTGAGTTGAGTTTAGTGTCGTATTAGATGTAGCATGGATTTTTTAACCGACTTCCAAAAGGAGGAGGTTCTCAAGTCGGCTGTTTTTTTTTTTTTTTGTGTATGTTACTCGATATCTCCGCCAATAGTAACCCGATTTTGATTATTCTTTCGCTGGTGTATAGAGTATGATCATGGGGTGGTCCCATTTTAATTTAATTCCTAAGGGATTGCAACTTGTCCCGTAAAACTTAAAAAAACGTCATCTTCTCTTGAAATCACTACTTGCCGATTTTTTATTTTGTCTGTATAGTATGGTTATCCTCGCGACTTTGTTCGGTTGCTGCTATTTTTACATAAACTTTAAACTAAGGGGTTGTGTGTCGGGAATTTCTTTCTGTTCACCCATACGTTACAACAGGAAGCTACTCTGCACATTTCATACTCTTAGTAGGCTCTGCGTTGATTTTCAATGAGAATAAAACCACTACGTTTGATTGTTATCAGTCAGTCAGTACCGTAAGAGTTATTATTGATGATGAATGGATGTCATAGTTACTTTTGTTTTTTATTCGAAAGTGTAGGTGGCCAATGTCATCCTCAGTAGGTAAGCAAAACGCAAAGAGGTTGATAACAAAAAAAGAGGTTGTTATTAATCTTGTAAATATTCAGGAATTTGAAGTCGGTTTTTAGTTTTTGTAAATAGTATCTTATATACTTAGTAACTAAGCATATTATAGTAACTTAGTTAGCGTGAGCACGGAGCAGCATGCGAAACTCGTGTTCAGCACTCAGGTGAGATCTAAAAATAATGCTCCGATCTTAGAAACAGAATAGCTACTAGGTACGTCTCTAGTAGTTTCTAGCCGAGACAGATATTCGCACTAGTGATTTCCCTCGGGCACCGTTACTCAATAATTCAACCAGTCCCATGTCCAAGGCTCGGGATACCGATGCCGAATAATTAATAATGAAACTTTAGTTGACCTACTTTGTTCTTGTTCAGTTACATTTGATGTAGGTACTTGTCTATTATACTAAGAATAAAATTTTTGATGTTTCTGTTGATTTAATTGCTGTTTTTATAGTATGCAATACGCCGTATGTTTGCTAGATATACCTATTAGTTTATTACTAAGGGCTGCCTGGGGCTTCTCGGTCTTGAGCCTTTTCCATCCACCGATTTCCCGCAACTTTAACAATGTTGTCGGTCCATCCCTCCCAACCCTGCGTCGGCGTCGCCTGGTTCGTGGTCGCCATTCGAGAACCCTTACTAACCAACGGTTATCGGTTCTGCCAGCTATCATGTCCTGCTCACTTCAAATTCCTGTCACATAGGTAAAAAATTGATTTCCAGTAGTTGTAATTTTGTTAAAGTTAAACGCGAGGTAGACCCTTTTCAAATTAATAATTTGCTCAATATTATATTGACATTTGCGATGAACCCATTAGAGGTACATACTTACAAACTTGTGTTATCTATCAGGCTTCAAAATTTGGCTCGAAATACATAGCACGTCATAACTAAAGCCTTTTCACACGTTCAAGCTCCAAACTAAGCTAGTTACCTGCATCAGCTAAAAATAAAACCTGTTCCTTCATACTCCAGCTTAGCATACCTTAACAGGGAACATTGGACAGTAATGTACCAAATTATATCAAAACATTTTTATCTACGTGTGGGAGTTTTTAAATTAGAATGTATATTCGCGTTGCTTCTAAAAATGCCGTGTATATTTTTGTTCATTTTAAAGGGTATAATTATGTTTTAATACTTTTTATTGCAGCAAAATGTGGGCATGTGCCACATTTTTGAACGTGCCTCCGACTACCCCTTAAACATTTTTAAGGATCTGATCGCCTGGAGGTCTGAGAGGATGTCTACCATGCTTGCGGATAAGATAAAGATAGATATAGATAATTTTCATCATCATCTTTTCAGTTTCCTCCACACCGACAAGAGTTAAGCTCTTAAATAATCTTTTCAGCTCTAGAACGTCCACTGAATATAGGCCTCCTCTACAGATTTCCGCAAACAATAATTTGGGGCGATTTGCCCATACTCGCCACGCGGGGCATGCGGGTAGGCGAGCGCAGATTATTTTCCCTCAGTCGCCTTTTAAAATATCCATGTTTACAAATGGAGGAGCGTATTCATTAGCCGGGGCCAATACCATTACCACGGCATATTTTTTTCATTATTGTAACATATTTTACTAAACATACGTAGATGTTTCATTATTGGCCCTCATCGGAATTATTTATCTGCTTTAGTGTTCTAAAGCAGAATATCCAATTTTATGAACACAAACAAATCTACGCATCTGAGGTCCCTGCGCACCGTTTCTTTAAGCGGGTTAAAAGAACCCCCGGACCCCTAATGATTGCCAACAAATCTTTCCCAATAAAATGGCGGAGGTCACATTAATTGTTATATAAAAGGGCCATTAAAGGCCATTAACCCCGCGTGTGTACAAAAAACAAGCTATAAATTAGTGGACCGCAGCTATATGTCTTCCGCCCCAGTAGTAAATTTCATTGCGAGTCGACGTGTGGCTTTATTACGCTATTCTTGATGGACATGGTAGCGAATGTAATAAACAAAATTTCTATTCCTATAGTAGTACAAATATGAGCAGTGTTGGCCAAGTGGGAGGTACCACGACTTTCGATCCGAAGGTCGTGGACTAAAATCCCAGTCGTGCACCAATGTATTCGGTTTCCAAATTTTATGTGCGCATTAATACATTTTTGGAGGAGGTAGGGCACATCGAGATTTTCTCGTTCTAAATTAGAGCAGCCCGCCTGGAGAGGTACCTCCGCCTTACAGAAGATCGCAGCCAAATAACATTATTTGTTTCAAATTGTGTTGTGTTCCTGCGGTGAGTAAGGTTGCCAGAGCTCTTTAGGGGGAAGGGGGTTCGGGGTCGGCAACGCGTGCGTGGTGCCTCTGGTATTGCAAGCGCTCATAGGCTACGGTAACCGCTAACCAACAGGTGGGCCGTATGCTTGTTTACCACCTCAGTTGTATAAAAAAAATATATATATATACGTGTTGAAAACGGTGAAGGAAAACATCGTGAGGAAACCCGTGGCTTATTTTGCTCCGAACGTATTGGCCGTGGCTTTTCTGTGAATAGGCTGAAAGGATGGTATAATTGCCAGGCAAGCCTACTCGATCTAAACATGTCCCAGGCACTACAGCGATTACCTGTAAGTGAGTTAAAAGTCCACCTGACGCTGTTAAACTCATATAGATCATATGTATAAAAAAAAAAAAAAAACTAAAATTAAATAAATCTAAAAAAAATACTAATATATAAAAAAATTACAATAGATGTAAGGCATCACTTTAATTTTTCTTTTTTTCGTAGCTACGAATATGTCTACGATTGAGCTACGAAGCGTAGAGGTAGAGTTTGCTGAATGGGCCATAAACTTTAAAACGATTTAAGTTTTAAAGATGTATAAAATGGTGCTGACAATTTAGTTCAGATCTTCATTTGTACCTCAATGACGTCATGAATCAAGTAAATCAAGCGTAACAGACTAAAAAGCTGACGCCGTTTATGAAACCAAGAGTTTTTGGCATTCTTAATGGAGTGTATTTTTTCACTCCCCTCACAATAACATAAATAGGTACCTATAGAATCGTTGTATTGGTTTAGTGGGAGAATCCCCGACTTTCGATCCAAAGGTCGTGGGTTCGAAACCGGTCGTGCACAAATGGGTTTTTCTATTCGAGAAATTAAAAGTGCGCATTAACATGTGCTTAAAACTGTGGAGGAAAACATCGTGAGGAAACCAGTCAAAATTATTAAATACGGTAAAATGTGAGCATATGCCTAATGTTTGGACATGCCTGTGACTACCCCATTAGACACCTTCAAGGATCTGATCACCTGAAAATCTGAGAGGATGTTTCCTATTCTTGAGGATAAAAGCCGTTAGCCTTTTTTTTCAAATTAACATCATTCTTGCATTATTTTCATCAGAAAAGCTATCGAATTTGATTCCTTTATTTTTCATTGAACGAAATTTCGATGGAATAAGCCCCACCAAAGCAACGCTTTTTAGGGTTAGAGCACGCTCTAGTCAGAAATTATGCAAGGTCTTTCAAAATACATACTGAGTAGATTCATGAAGCAGGGTTCCGTGAAAGATGGCTAGCGAAACTTCGCTTCCATAACATAAGTTTATGTCATTCGATTTGTCATGAATAAACGCTACGATTGTATACAGTTTGGTTTCCCCACATTTCAACGGGATGAGTCCGAGACGGAGCTAGCACCAGTTCAAGCGTTTTTCGAATCGCTAGCGAGTACACTAATATCATAAAAGCGCAAGTGGCTCTGTCTCTCTGTATGGTTTTTATTTATTTATTTAATCTTTATTGCACACAAATAAAAAACAATGTACAAAAGGTGGGCTTAATGCCAAGGCATTATCTACCAGCCAGCCTGATTGGGTAGAAACAGGAGGTTGGCGTGCGACAGATTGTTTAACTTAACTAAAAACTATACTATATATAACCATACACTATATATATATATATATATATATATATATATATATAATACACTGCAATAGATTAACAGATAGTACAAAACAGTGTTTTATTAACATTTTGTGTAGATGCTAGATGTTTTTAAGAAAATGTTCACGAGTTAATCGTTTAAATGAATCTTTGGAGTTAACTTTTTTGATATTATACGGAAGCTTATTCCAAAGTCTTACTGCTACAACAGAGAAGGAGTGGCCACGAAAACAAGTGCTATGCTCAGGGGTATCAAGGAGGAGGTTGTCAGACGATCTAAGAGGCTCATGTGTATCACACCGGAATCGGAAACGAGATTTCAGATATTCAGGGGAAGAAGGATCTTTGAGAACTGAGAAAAGGATGCAAAGGATTCGCAGATTCCTGCGATCTCGGATGGGGAGCCATCTAAGTTGTTATCTTTTCACGTCTAAACGGCTGAAACGACACGGCCGCTAGTATCAAATCCCCCTAATCTTACCACTATTATAAATGCGAAAGAACCAGTGACATGACAAGCATCTCTTTGTGCAGAGTCTGTCCGGAGAAGCCTGCCGATCTTGCAAATATACTATTCTATTTATGTTTTATGTAAGTCCCTTCCGTGCCTATCCCGTCACCGTTTCATGAACACCCCCAGAAGTAACGACATCGCTCGACCATGACATCGCTATGGAGAATTTATTCAAAAGGCACAAACCGATTCTGCGATATAGCATTGTAATGTTATGGTTATTGCAAATATAATTCCGGTGACGCAGGAGGTTACGAGATATTTTGACGACTGGTGGCATGGCGGTGAGTGGCTAGCTGAGATGTGAGAGTTGCGGGTTCAATTTTTTTTTTTTATACAACAGAGGTGGCAAACAAGCTTACGGCCCACCTGATGGTAAGCGGTTACCGTAGCCTATGAGCGCTTGCAATACCAGAGGCATCACGCACGCGTTGCGAACCCCCTTCCCCCCTAAAGAGCTCTGGCAACCTTACTCACCGCAGGAACACAACACTATTTGAAACAAATAATGTTATTTGGCTGCGATCTTCTGTAAGGCGGATTCAATTATTGAGTTGAGCAATGGATTGAGTGTATCATAAGTCTGAAGTCGCACGGCGGCGCACACGGCTTATTGATCGAGCAATCAACGGTCACTTACTACTAAGACAAATCCAGTCACTGAACTAATACAGGTGACCAAGAAAAAATCAGTGACAAAATCAGTGAAAAAATCACGATATGCAAGTAAGCGTAAGATATGATCGCTAACTGCACTAACATCATAATACTGCTGCGGGCTGTTAAGACATTACTTACCGTGGAGGCTTTAGCCATGTTATAACTACACATACTGCATCTAAGTTACGACCTTCCACCCTGCGGGCATTCTACTTCGTATGTACCAAGACAGTATAGAGTAGAACAGTACAACAAAACGCTCTTCTTCCCATCATTAGCGTGTAGAAGGCCTATGCTCAGCACTGGACTCCATCAGGCTGCAATCTCTTCATATTTTTGTAAAAATAGTTACCTACATTGACTACGCTAATTCGTTTCCCAGACTCGCACACAACACTATTAAAACAAAATGAGATAATAATATCCCGGTAATAAAGTATTTAAAGACCCAGGGTCCATAATTAATTTTGGCTGCCGGTGGCGGTTTGCGCGACATCTACAGATTAACTTCAGCACAGATAACATAATACTATACTAACTTCAGCACAAGTAATTCAAGATAGTGTTACGCTTACGATACGATAGCAAATGTAAAATATTAGCCAGTCAAAATGAAAAGATTTCAAGCCGATTTTCCACGATTTCATTGGCTATCATTTGATTCTGAGAACGTTCTCTCAGAATCAAATGATAGCTTGTTTGCATTGTTTCAAATTAATGTACTATACAACGAATATTGTTTTGCATGTGCCGATACTATGTATTACCTATGTTCATAGTATGATCGTACCTTCATGCGACATGTGCATGAAAGGAGTCTCTAAGGGGCGCCCTCCGACGGTCATAGGACCTTTTCAGGGCCACCATACCTTGTTAATAAGCTAATACAGGATGGACCAAGAAAGAATCAGTGACACGACAAGCAAGCAAGCATATAATACCTACCACAGATTATTGTATTTATTCCGTCTCTACAACCTCAAATCTGGGCCAAAATTCATGTCGTAGATATTCATATCTGGTTTCAAAGGAGTGGTGTACAATCGTTCAGTTAATTACTCCGTGTCCCAAAGGGCCACGTATCAGAGGGCTACGGCCAATTATAAAGTTTACGCGACTATTACCCAAACTAGCCTGACCTCCTATATCCCTCTCCTAAGCCACAAATCAGAGCAACCTAGAGTACCATGCAAAAATACGATAGGTCTAGCAAAACTGGTGGCGCCCCCCTTGTTTGCGTTTAGGTGCAAAGCAGATCTGAAACTTTGTCCTAAACACCGTCCGGTTCTGTGGAAGGGTGTTTAGTTGTAGTTTGGTAATTTGTGAATTTGTACATGGGACGGGTCATTTTGTAAACAAGCTTTTTGTTATCTCAACTAACTAGGAACTCGCTGCACAATTTTCTCATGCGGTTATGTTTGCACTTTGTTGTAAAATAGCGGTTGATACCAATTGCTAGCAATTGCTGCAAACGTTCAAATCCTTTCCGAGGATAATAGCGATATGAACTCACTGTTTTAGTTTAGCCGTTTCTCTGAAATAATTCCATATAAGTGAGCTTTAATTAAAATATTCAGTTTCTGAGCTATTGTGTAGTTTAAGGGTAAGGTTTTGTTCATGTAGTATTTGTAACCATTTATTAACTGGGATCAACGTTCAAAAATACGATAAGTTACTTTATGAATAAGAAATACGATCCATTACTAAAGTACCTTTCAACGAGAGCCGAAATATGACGACGAATTTAAAAAAATAATGTCTTATTGGATTACGGAATTCGAAAAAACATTAACCAGCAGTTTTGGGGTTCAATTCAATATTTTTTTTGGGTAGCAATCTTGTTGTCGATATTCTCGTATGTTTAGTATTAAGTTAAAAATATAAATATAGGTACCAAAACAACAGATTTTAAAAAGCTAGAGAAAGATCTGAAAAAAATATGATATTATTTTTTGCTAATATATAAGTACATATTTTTTATTTTTGTTGTTAGTATTAGTCCCTTGGTCCCGTGGTGGCCCCGGCTAAAGAATAGGCCCCTCCATATCTCTATCCGCGGATGTCGTAAGAGGCGAATAAGGGAAAAAAGCTAGGGGATGGGCAGCAGCGTCCCTCATTTTAACAACGATAGCTCTAACTGCGCTCGCCAACCCGCATGCCCAGCGTTGTGAGTATGGGCAAATCCCCCCACATGATAAGGAATTTGCTCTGTCTGTGGTGGAGGCCATGTTCAGCAGTGAACGTCGTACGGCTGAAATGATGATAAGTCCCTTTCAGGATAGTATACTAGTTACATTACACGTTGTATAGACCAGTATTTGCTCGCAGACCGTAAACCGCAATACCGTCAACCCGCCTTCGTGACTCAGGCAGATTAGGGCCGCTTTCTTCCTTGTTTTCCGAGTAGTCGACGCTAATTTAAAACCTGGAATCTCAAAAGCGAGACAGCTTGACATGAATAGCGTGTCCGAAAGCCGGCAGGCTTATTCTGTAAGGATTTCAATACATTGCAGAAAAAGAGTTGGTAGACTAAATTCTGTGGGCCGAGCCTTTGGTAAGTGTTAATAATGATGTTACTAGAGAAATGTCTTGCCACCTTCACGTGTACACATTTAAAATGAACAGGTTGGTTTCTGTCTAAGTTTACTTTTTGTCCACTTCGCAGTTTGAAGCTTTTGCCAATTTGGCCTATAGGCCACATTAAAATTGTATTGTTTATATTCATCCATGTTATTCTTCCATGCATTTGACAGCTGCCTGCAAACATTTTGGGATTGCACTGAAAATTTTAACAGAATCAGCCTACTGGTATAGGCAAGCAAAGGATACATTTGTAATGGAACTGACGGAAGTAGATTCGTAGTTTTGATGGGCGTTATTACACATGACATGAAAACCTACTTTCAAACAGTTTTAAATTGAGCTACCACAGCGATTATGTCTATGGATTAAGTCCCAGTTCCCAGAAAATTGGAAAATGCTTTTTTCTATAAAATGAAAAGACGAGGCTCGTATTTTTAGCAAATGACGGGAATTTTGAGGGGAAATAAAAAAAAATCTTTGACAGTTATTGTGATCAAATTAATGTTTATTAGCCTTTGGTATGATTGAGGTTACCATTATCAGCCTGTATTTATCCACTGCTGGACATAAGCCAAAGAGTTCCATGACGAACAGTCTTGAGCCTATTCCATTCACCGACTTCCCGCAACTTTCACAATGCCGTCGCTCCATCGGGGCCTTCCAACACTACGTCGTCGCCTGGTTCGTGGTCGCCACTCGAGAACCTTTATTCCCCAACGGTCATCGGTTTTGCGAGCTTTAGACCTGCCCAAATTAATTTATTTAATTTACAGTTGTATTACTTTACTTAATTATTTTTTCTCTTATATTGTTGTACACGATGTATCTCCCTATATTATCAAATCTCTCTAGCCCCAAAGGTTTGCTTTTGAAGAAAACTCTTGTTAGGTTAGGTTAGGTTAGCTCGCCTATGTACATGACCTTTGAAATAACCATTTATGTATCATGTTTCTGTGTGCGAAAAAGAATTACAGAATTACAGAAGTGTGTAAAGTAAGGGTATATCAATCAGTTCTCAATATGAAAAAAATAATACAACTTTCCTCAACCCCCACGCTGATACATTGAGTAGCCCAAGCAAACCCAAAGAAACAAGCGTCGAACACACAAAGACATCGAAGCTAGACTTTTAATCAGTCTACAAAACCCAGACGCATACACCCCGGGGCTGAATCCAGTTCTACACCGCCCTACACTCCGCGTGACCGGTCTTAAATTTCCTTACACGGAGCTCTTTGCAGTTGACAGTCTAAAAAGGAGGGGCGGAGTTGGTGTGTTCTTGTTGCTACAGGACGGATACGGGACGAAATTCACATGAATGAGGACATTGCAGAGTATTCAGATGAATGCGGACATTGCAGAGTAACAACTCAGGCATTTTTTGTGGATTCTTAGCCTCGCCTCGGTGTACACGTGTCGTGTGTATTTGACCGGCGACCGGCTTGAAACGTCAATTTGTGACATGATATGACACATGGCACTGGTCGTTAACCTATGGTCGTTATCGTACACGAGCTCAAAGTCAAGCAAAGAGCTATGCTCGGAGTTTCACTACGTGATATAATCCGAAACGAGGAAATCCGTAGAAGAATCAAGTTCAACAACATAGCTCACAGAATCAGCAAGTTGAAGTTGCTATGGCAGGCCATATATCTCGCAGGACCGACAACCGTTGAGGAATAAAGGTTCCAACCAGACGAAACAGAGTTGGTTGTCCCCCCTCCCGATGGACCGACGATATTGTGAAGGTTGCGGGAAGTCGGTGGATAGTTCGCCGTGGCACTCTTTGTCCTACGTCTTTCAGCAGTAGGCTTCCTCAGCTGATGAAACAAGTTAAACATGCTTTATAAAATATACACTAAAGTTAGGGCTCCGGACGGAGGCCAGAGCCTCCGTCCCGTTTTGTCATAAATAGAAACGGCTAGGGGAGGTTGTTTCCGTTCGCAAATATCGTGCCTAAATTAAAGTTTTGGCCTCGACTGCTTGAATTTGTTAGCTCTACAAGGCCCTTTTATTCCTATAGTACTTTGTATTCCATAGTCTATCTAGCCTTGTATTTTAGTTGTCATACTATCATGGCATCGGTCGAAGCATGCCTTACTGCAGGTAAAGCTCTTTCATATGAAAGCCCACTTCATGAAGTAGTATAACTTTTTTTTTGAAAACGATCCAACATGGTCCGCTATATCTTAGCAACCCCTTGCACAATATGACTCGTATTCTTACCTACTGGTTTTGACTATCAAGTTTTACTAAGCTAGATTGTAAAAACTGTTGAGCTACTAAATTCCATGTAGATCGGATCGCATAGACGGTTTGAATGTTTTGCCCTTACAAATATACAACGCCGAACGAGAGATCTTTGCTAGTTCAATCAATTATTCAGACTTCTCTATGAGTATATCACATTAATGTTAATTTCAGAAACAAGAATTCTATAAATCATTATGTTCACAACAGGTTTATAAGCAGACTTTTCTGTCGAGAAAGAAAATTAGTTCTTGGCTTGTCCGCCGTATATTTCAATTTGCTTGTTTTAATTAAGGCAAGGTAGATACGTTAAATATTTACAATGTGTTCCTAAATTGGAAAATTGCGAAAAACTTTGTGGACTTTTAATGAGTCTGTTTGTTAGATTTATAATGGAATTTTCACAATAGCACAAAAGTATTTTTCTAGAGACTATAATAAGAAACAGATGTTTGGCTTGTTAGTAATTTATACGTTATGTTTTTTTATACAACTAAGTTGGCATACTAAGACGACCTCGGTGGCGTAGCGGATGAGTGCCCGGCTGAGATTCAAGTCAAAGTCAAAGTCAAAGTATAATTTATTGCTTGAAATACATGTCATAAAGATGTCAATTACTATATACTATTGAATCAATGTATTCTACCTATATCTAGGCATGCAATATTTAATTTACAATCTTAATAAAATTTAATTAATAAAAAAAAAACAAATAATAATAAAAAATAGAAGAAAAAGAATGTCATTATGAACTAATTAAAATATTAAAAACAATTAGGGACTAGATACACAACAACTAAATATTATATAAGCCTTGTCAAAAAAATGAATATATTATGTCAACAATTTACACTATATTTTTATCTTTCATAAATTCGTCAATGGTATAGTAACTTTTAACTATCACAAACCCGACGAAACAGATCAGGGTTGCTTTTAATAAACATGGCCGTTTCGAAAATGTACAGTGAGGGTATTGTTAAGATTTTATGTTTTATAAAAAAGGGTTTACAAGAGTCTGTAACCTGAAGGTGGAACATTGCACGAACAAGGCATGCGGGTTCGATTCCGCTGCGGGACAAATGTTTGCATAATCTGCTAATATTTGTTCCGAGTCTGGGTGTTGTGGTACCTACCATAGTACTCGTAGTTTCTGATAACCACGACACAGGGTATCCTAGTGTGGGGTCAGGACTCAGGACTATGTATGTGACTGTTGGGCGTTATATAAACAAGCAGACGGACAACATGTTGGTAAGTCTGACTGCCCTCATAGCTCAGTTGGTAGTAACTCTGCCTTCTGCGCTAGAGGTCGCGGGTTCGATTCCCGCACTGGACAAACATTTGTGACTAACACAGATGTTTGTTCTGTGTCTGGGTGTTAAATATATATCTATTATGTATATCAGTCTCTGGTACCCATAGTACAGGCTACGCCTAGTTTGGGATCAGTTGACCGTGTGTGATATGTCCGGAATATTTATTTATTTATTTAAGTGGTTACCGTACCCTATGAACGCATGCAATACCAGAGGCATCACGCTCGCGTTGCGGCTACCTTACTCATCGCAGAAACACACAATTTGAAACAAATAATGTTTTTACTTAAAGGCTGCTCTCAGTGTGAGTGGAGGGAAAACATATTATTATCGGCTAAGAATACCAGTGCTTGTCACTAATAGTACCTATAAAGTGCTTGCTGTGTATTTTTATTTGTTTGGAAAACATAGTTCACGAAATACAATTTCCTTTGTTCTAATTTAACGCATTTAGTTCTGATTGCTACAAGTTGCTTTTATATAACGCTTGTTTGTTTGTTTGTTTTATGCCTACGAGGCTATTACAACATAGTGCAGTTAATTAAGGCACAGTAAAGCAAGGAGGCCCGGAGCGAAATGGGAAATAGGTAATTATGAAGTTGCGTACTGCCTTGCAGCTTGCCACCGCTTTAATTGTCTAAAGTACATGCTGAAGCGGGGAGATAGAGGCAAATGTCAGATGCAGGTGCAATTATTTTTCGAGTGAGGGAAGCGAGCGAAGATTTCTCAAACAACTTGAGCGAATCAGCGTTGTATGTTTATTTGTTCGAACTGTCAATCTGCATAGTATTCAGTATTGGTCAACAAGTTGTACTATCAATATTTCCTGGTAAGAATATGAGTTAAATCGGCCTAGGGGTTGCTAAGATATCCAAAAGAGGAGTTTAAAAAAAAAAATTATAGAAATACATAAAGCCGGGTGTCGTATGAAAGAGCAAGGAAAGAGTCTTTCTTACGATAAGCTCTTTCCGAAAGAGCTTATTTTATGCATCCCAAAACGATTTTATAGCCATATGGTTTTCGAGATACAACTAAAATACTTACTTCAGAAAACGTATTCGTTATTCGTATACTGTATAGATAGGTAATTTCTGATCCACATGAAATCCACACTAGAACATTCAAACTCAAATTAAATGTTTTCAGCCCACCACTCGCCTGACAGCCTCATTTTGTATGCTTTTTGGTTCGTTGAAAACCGCTTCACCTTGTGCTTTGGACCACGCAGTAAAATCTAGCTCTCTGAAGTTACACGAAATTAAAATGTGGGTCTAGTTCATTCTGGTTTATACTTTTGGTCGTAAGCGCTTTGTGTGGTTGCTTGCTTATCTTGTCACTGGTTCATTCTTGGTCATCCTGTATTCGATTTTCTTATTTTCATTTTTTTCTAGTTATTATGTATGTCAGGCCCCGGCTGAAGAATAGTCCCCTGCATATCTACCTATCCGCGGATGTCGTAAGAGGCGACTAAGGGAAAAAAGCTAGGGGATGGGCAGCAGCGTCCCTCATTTTAACAACGATAGCTATAACTGCGCTCGCCAACCCGCATGCCCAGCGTGGTGAGTATGGGCATGTCCTCCCACATGATAAGGAATTCACTCTGTCTGTGGGGGAGGCCATGTTCAGCAGTGGACGTCGTACGGCTGAAATGATGATGATGATGTATGTTAATTCGTGGTTTAATAGTTTTTTTGGTGTTCTATTGTTCTAAATATCCACGTTTGAGATGTGATTTTATTTTATTGAAGTTTGAGTTAGAACAAAATTTTAAGGCGTGTCTCTCGTTCCTCTATCCTGCGACTCCACGCGAGTGAAACCGCGCGGGCACAGCTATTATAATATAAGTAATATTGTTTTTTTTGTTGATAGAATAAAACCTTGCTGAACACGTTGAATTATGTAAATAACTTTATATTAGAAGGTGATACAAGTTTTCTCTAATATTCTCTCACAAAATTATTTTTAACAGTACCTACACAAAAGCAATTTAAAATTAGCTTCAAAATAAATGAAACCTATCAAATACAGACAGTTAAAGCTCTCCGCATCTTACACGCTAAAGGCGAATGTACATTGGCGCTGAGCTACCAACTAATATGAGTGGCCTCATAGCTCAGTTAGTAGTAACTCTGCCTTCTGCGCTAGAGGTCGCGGGTTCGATTCCCGCCCTGGACAAACATTTGTGTGATGAACACAGATGTTTGTTCTGGGTCTTGGTGTTAAATATATATCTATTATGTATATCAGTCTCTGGTACATCTTCATAGAAAATAAGTAAAGATTGTTTACAATTTTTCTTACATTCAATATCGAGAACCTATGTCTTGACAAACCTAACATAGGTTTTAAGACATTTACTACCATTCATTTGTATTCCTTTTGTGTAATAAATAAATATAAATATAAAATACAGGCTATGCCTAGTTTGGGATCAGTTGACCGTGTGTGCTTTGTCCGGAATATAAAAAAAAAAGAAAATGCGAATGTTATAATATTAGATACTAAATATAAAATATAATTATAAATGTAAGGATGTTTTTGGTTCAATCACGCCGTAACGGCTCAACCATTTTCGATGAAACTTGGAATAGATAGAGTTCGTTACAATAGAATAGCATAAATACTACTTTTATGCAGGTACCACGCTAACGAAGCCGCAGGTGGAAGCTAGTAGAATATGTATTTCAGTTTTTAAAATCCAACAAAGCTGGATACAGGTTCCATCTCGTGGGTATCTGAAGCCATGATTACCAAACCTTCATGGTATCACAATACCCAGAACCGGAACAATATATTTACACATAATGCAAATATCTATCCTACCGCACCACGAGGCGCATATCCAATCCCGCAACGATTGCGTCTCAGCCGTGCATATGCTGTCTAGAATATTGAGTCAGTATGTATCACGCCTTATGTCACGCTCTTCCGGAGTTCAAAAGCCTAGTCACAAGTGAATAGTGTAATGCCAGCTTAATGCTTTATGCCGTTTTGTTACTGTAATGTACGCGAGTGCGCGTTCACCCTTAAGCCACTCGAGGGCTGATTCTGAAGTAATTACGTCTGCAGCGATGTAAAGCGATTGCCTTGAGGCTTAAACGGAAATAGCTAATTACTAACTCGTATACGATCGTGTTATTTAGTCGAATGATTTAGGAAAATTAAGTTGTGTTTGAATTTACTATTTCTTATACCGATAGGGATCACCGATGGATGAACCAATTCAGAATAAGAGTTGAGGAAGAACAAGAAGAAGAAGAAGGAGAAGAAGAAGAAGCCGACCCTACATAATGTCAGAGAAGGGTAGAAATATGAAATCAATTCTTGAACGACCTCGGTGACATAGCTGGCGATCTCGTCTGAGATGCAAGGGGTGCGTGATCGATTCTCGCTGCTCAACAAATGTTTGCATGATCTGTACAAATGTTTCTGGTCTGGGTATTATGGTACCATGGTAGTAGTTTCTAGTAGTTTCTGATACAACACAGGGAATTCTTATAGTGTGGGGTAAGGTTGTAGGTATGTGACTGTTGGGTGTTATTTATTTATTCATTGGCCAGTTAGTCCCATAGATCAGATATTGGAGCCTTACGCTCTACAAGTCAGTCCTTCTTTACAAAGCGGAAAGCTAACTTTAATTTAACACAAAATATAGGAAAAATTATATGAAATAAGATAAATAACACTTTATTGATCATCACACAGAAATAATACAGGAAGAATATAACAATTACAAGGCAATACAATGGGCGGCCTTATCGCTAAGAGCGATCTCTACCAGACAACCTTTGGATGGACTGGAATGAAAAGATGAGAGAAGAGAGATTCTCTTATCTTTTCATTCCACCAACATGATGTGGCTTTAAATATAATTAAATTATAATCCAGGTGATATTAAGAATTAAGTTTATTCTTACAAACACAGACAGAAGCTTCTTGGCCGTAGGGTATCATATTCTCTTTGTTCTTGGCCGTTGAGTGCTCAAATGAGGTATACCTAATATGAGCGTAGCGGCTCCTTAACCTATGCCTTATATGTTGTCACAATCGAGTGTTTATATGTGTTGGCCTCTAGATGTATGTAGCCCAGTTATTGATCGCGCGATGTTAAGTTACCTACCCTTAGATCGTTACCCACCCTGCCTTTGTCCATATCGTCCCCTTACTGGCCTCATAGCTCAGTTGGTAGTAACTCTGCCTTCTGCGCTAGAGATCGCGGGTTCGATTCCCGCACTGGACAAACATTTGTGTAAACACAGATGTTTGTTCTGTGTCTGGGTGTTAAATATTTATCTTAGTATTATGTATATCAGTCTCTGGTACCCATAGTACAGGCTATGCCTAGTTTGGGATCAGTTGACCGTGTGTGATATGTCCGGAATATACATATATATATTTACATACATAACTACAGAATATATCATTCAAGATATATTTATAAATAAGCCATTTGGCGTCCAAGAACTGGATATCGGAACGGTCGGTCGTCCAGCAGCGATGTGGGCAGACAATATCGCAAGCATCGCGGGCCGCAACTGGATGAGCCTTGCACAGGATCGAGAATGGCACATACAAAGGGAGGCCTATACCCTGCAGTGGGTTAAGGCAGGCTGTGGACGATGATGATGATGATAGAAATAAGATTTACATATAAGTTGCAGGCTTCGAAAGATCATACGTAGAAAATCACTAGCTAAATATAACTATTTTGTTATAAGCTTTCCTGTAAGCTCGAAAGTACACAGAATGTGTCATGAGCAAGTGGCTCATATACAAAGAGATACGAAACACTAAGGTCGATAATAGAGATGCTTTGTTTGTTGGTGTATGTAGCCAGCAGCGGCGGGCATCGTTTGAACGCTAATGGAGAGTTTGCGTTTAGTTTTCACAAATAGCAAGAGAGAATACTTTAAAAAAGCGTTTTGTCGCCTACGACATGGATTATTGCTATATACAAGGTGATTCGTAACATAAGATACCTACTTAAAAAAAAAATTGCTCTTTTGATTTTTACCCACCTATTGTATGTACTTTGGTTTAAAATTGTTTATCTATGTTAATTGTGTGTGTCTGTAGTGCCAAATAATTTTTTTATCTATCTATCTATCTATATCATCCCGAAAGGGGGTTTCTCAATTAACAAAATCTTAGCTTAGAAAGAATCTTAGCGAAAAAAAATATCAATATTTTGCAAACTTTCTCAAAGGACTTGATTTTGGTATTTTTATAATCTGTATAACTAATTACTAAACGTACGAGAAGTTCGGCATCAAGATTTCTACCTAAAACAGCTGATTCATAGAGACTTGCCTGGCCTCATAGCTCAGTTGGTAGTAACTCTGCCTTCTGCGCTAGAGGTCGCGGGTTCGATTCCCGCACTGGACAAACATTTGTGACTAACACAGATGTTTGTTCAGTGTCTGGGTGTTAAATATATATCTATTATGTATATCAGTCTCTGGTACCCATAGTACAGGCTATACCTAGTTTGGGATCACTTGACAATGTGTGATATGTCCAGAATATTTATTATTATTTACTGACCCAAAAAAGCTGATTTTTATAAATTTTTTTTCAATGAAAAATGTTGAATTGCTAATAGTTGTAGAACAAACTTTATTGCCAATTGGATGTAGAATAAGCCACTTTCGGGATAGCATACATATTATGAACCACCTTGTATTTGCTAGACTGGACCTTTAAAAGAGATAAGTACCTACCCTTCTAGCATCTTCGTCAAAACAATAGAAAGAATCTGTGAGTATCACACTCAATCATGGCTTAGCCTAATAACTGACGGCGAACCGAATGTGGTGATTCATTGACTGATGAAGATACATACAACAGTCATTTATCTTCCATGAAATGGATTTGGATGACGTCTGCATGCGTGCCAAGTAATCCTATCCTGCTAATATTATTGATGCGAAAGTTTGTGAGGATGTTTGGATGCTTGTGATTCAATCACGACCAAACGGCCGAACGGATTTGGATGAAATTCGGCACAGAGATAGATCATAGTCTGGAATCTGGATTTTTTTTTCTTTAGGTACCATGTGAGCGAAGCCGCGGGTGGATGCTAGTTTCCTATAAAATTTCCCTTACGGTGATTAAAGATCGCCTGCTCTCTCATCTCAGTCACTTGTATTTTTGCATTCCGTACAAGAAAACGGAACAGTTTTTCACGAGAAAAAAGAATACTTTGGACTTTTCTATCAGACTTCATAGTTGTTGGTACTCTACGGCAGGCAAGGTGCCTTTGAAGGCTTTGCAGTGTAAATGTCACTCTATATGGTAATCAAGGATGTGAACGCTCTCTGAAAGACAGTAAGACGTTACAGAGACTCTCTAGGGAATATTTTATGGAAGACATTAATGAAAGGAACTCCAATGTGAGAGCGATTTTCTCGAAAATCTTTGAAGATATTGTTAGTATGTTCATTTTATTTATTACTAGCTGGTGCCCGCGACTTCGTCTGCGCAGGATTAGTATTTCGAGTATATTAGCGTGGCGTTACATTTCACACAATATCTTTATAAATTGTAGCCTATGTGTTATTCTGATGTATAAGCTATATTATTGTAATGTTTCATTAAAATCCATTCAGTAGTTTTTACGTGAAAGAGTAACAAACATCCATCCATCCATCCATATTTGAAAACTTTCGCGTTTATACAAGGTGATGCATAACATGTATACCATCCCGAAAGGGGGTTATTCTATCAACGAAAATGAATAATTTTAGCGAAAAAAAAGATTGTTTTTTTATTTTTTTTTTCAAATACTTTCTCAAATGAGCTGTTTTTGGTATTTTTATCATCTTTAGAACTAATAACTAAACGTACAAGAAGTTCGGAATCAAGATTGCTACCGAAAACTGCTGATTCATTGAGTTTGACCTGATTTGACCCCAAAACAGCTGATTTTCGCATAGAGTTTTTTCAATGAAAAATTACCAATTTCCAAAAGTCGTAGAACAAACTTTATTACCAATAGGGTGTAGAATAAGCCCCTTTAGGGATGGCATACATATTATGAATCATCTTGTACTATAAGTAGGATAGGATAATGATGATAGTGATGATGATAAGGGAATTATTTAAACCCACAATATTTATTTACTTATTTACAATGGTTTTAGCACAGATGGAAAGTGGCTCGGTAGCTTAGCTGGCAAGAGCATCCCCGTATCTAGGGGAAGATTGCGGTATGGTAGCTGCGCGGCTACGTGCAATGTAATGGAGGTAGGTACGATGAGGTTTGGCGATGTAGCAGAGGTTTGACGTTGTAGGGGTAGAGGTTTGACGATGTCCCTACCTAATCTCCTGCCTAGTACTGAGCTGACTGGTCCTAGCTATGATCACTTTTAGGTAGAGAGAATAAAACACCAAGAACTTACTGAACTCAATTTATTGTCAAAATTATCCTAACTATATACAAAATAAGTAGCACTCCTATTAGCACTACCGGAGCAAGCGCAAATTTATTACACGTCGTCTTCGCGCGGATAGCCCTAGACAGGGACAGATCCGCGCGCAAGAGCGAGACGGCATATCTATAACTATAACGCGCCTGTAATTGCTTGGCAGTCCCTGTCTCTACGACACTCCCAACGGCAAGGTACTTGAGAGCTTAGCCGACTCCCTCAACTTTGATGTCATTCCTCCAATGACACCGACCCACTATCCGCATAATATAGCCCACAGACCCGACATACTAGATATGGCGTTGCTTAAGAATGTCTCCCTACGGTTGCATTCCATTGAAACGCTCCACGAACTGATCTCAGACCACCGCCCTGTGCTCATGCATTTGGGCTCCCCCACTGTAACGACCCCTTTGACCAAGACTGTGGTGCAATGGAATAAACTCGAGAAAGCTCTCGAGGATATACATTCGCCCGCCTTGGACAAAATCCCCGACGACATTATCTCCCCGGATGACATCACAATTGCGGTTGACTCCCTGACTAGCCATGTCACCACCGCCATAAGCGGGTCATCGAAGCAGGTCCCAGTGGTGGCCGACCGCCGCTGGGCCTTGCCAGATGATGTGAAACGGCTTATCACGGAGAAGAACGCAGCGATCCGACGCTATAGCTCATGGCCCACCGACATTAACCGACGCCGACTGCGCGCTCTCGAGCGCCTAGTCAAGAGCCGGGTCCGCGACCACCGTAATAACGAGTGGGACAGCACGCTCTCCGGGCTCAAGCCAAGCCACCTGGCCTACTGGGACTTGGCTCGATCCATGAAAGCGGATACTGTTTCAGTCATGCCCCCTCTGACCCGCCCCGATCAAACTTGTGCGTTCGATGACGACGAAAAGGCTGAATGCTTAGCTGAAAGCCTCGAGTCCCAATGCTCCCCTAGCCTCAACCCGGTCGACCCTGTGCATCTCCATACGGTGGACAGTGAAGTCGAACGTCTAGCTTCTTCAGATCCAACCGACTGTCCCCTTAACCATGTTAGGGCCTCAGAGGTTCAGGCGATTATTAAAAATCTCCGCACGCGAAAGGCCCCTGGCGCTGACGGCATCAGCAATAGGGTCCTAAAGCAATTTCCCACTGCCCTTATCTATCTCCTCGTCAGCATCTTCAATGCGGCTATGGCGACCTGCTCTTTCCCCGATGCCTGGAAGGAAGCCACTGTCATCGGCATTCCCAAACCGGGCAAGAAAATGTCGGAGCCTACTAGCTACCGCCCTATCAGTCTCCTCAGCTCCCTGGGGAAAATATATGAGCGACTCCTTCTGAATCGTCTCTGGTCCCATGTTCTCGAACATAACCTCCTCCCGGACGAACAGTTTGGCTTCCGAGCCAGACACTCGTGCCCGCAGCAAGTGCTCCGCATCACGGAGCATGTGCTCTCCAATTTCTCCGGCACCTGGCCGGCTGATACAGGCGCGATCTTCCTCGATGTAGCGAAAGCTTTCGATAAAGTCTGGCACAACGGCTTGCTGTACAAGCTTTCCAAAATCGGAGTGCCAGTCAGACTCGTACTCATCTTGCGAGACTTCCTCCAAAATCGAAGCTTCCGATACCGCGTCGAAGGCACGCTCTCCAACCCCCGCCCCATCAGGGCCGGCGTCCCCCAGGGCTCTGCCCTCTCCCCATTGCTGTTCACGCTGTATACCAGCGACATACCTCGCACCCATAAGGTGGAAATCGCCCTATTCGCGGACGATACAGCCCTATACACATCCGATAGGAACGCCAATCGGGTGTGTATAAGGTTGCAGCAAGCCCTCTCCGATCTTGGCGAGTGGTTTCGCAAATGGCGCATCGAGGTCAACCCGACTAAAAGTGCAGCAGTGTACTTTCACCAGGGCATAACCAGGCCCAATAGCAAAAGTCCCCTCAGGACTATCACCCTCTTCGGCGAACCCATCCCTTGGGTACCGTCTACCCGTTACCTCGGGGTCATCCTAGACAGTCGTCTATCCTTCCGCGAGCACACTAAGAAAGTTGGCAACAACGCCAAGTTTTATCTTAGCCGGCTCCATGCCCTCTTGTGCAAGAAGAGTAAAATGTCTCTTAGAAATAAGTTGACGCTTTACAAAGCTTGCATAAGACCAGTCATGACTTACGCCTCAGTAGCTTTTGCTCACTCCAAACACGTAAAGTCCCTGCAAATTATCCAAAATAAATTCTTGCGGAAAGCCACTGGTTCACCATGGTACGTTCGTAACGTTGACCTACATCGAGACCTCAACCTCGAAACCATAGCCCAGTTCATGAAACGTGCCTCAAGGCGGTATTATGACTCGGCCCCTCACCATCCGAACCCGCTCGTTTCAAACGTCCCAGACTACCCCATCGTACTTAACGGTGAGAAATTCCTCCGTAGGCCAAGACATGTTCTTGAAGATCCAGATGACGAGATCACCTCCGCTAACGCGGAGGCGATCCCTTCATCTAACTCCGACACATAAAAACACTCAATACATCACACCGACCCCGCCGGCGGGGTCGACGACGACGTCCCGTCCCTGCGTTTCCACCCCGTCAGGGTGATGGCCTCCTCAAAAAACCTCTCTCTGGCAACAGCCCAAGCCGAGGTCCGTACCTAAGTGGTGCCCTTGCGCTCGTTGCCAAAACCTAACCTTTTTTCGGCAGTAGCGCCCTCTGCGCTCGCCTAGCCCGGTGTAGCTGGCAGTGGTCATAAGAGACCCACAGCATATAAATCCGTTCGAAAAAAAAAAAAAAAAAAAAATGCTTGGCAGTACGGCGACGCATGCGCTCCGGCGCATGCATGTGTCCCACAGCGGTTTCAAATCCCACCTGGGTCGAACATTTTTGGGATATTATAAAATCATGTTGTTAGTTGTTTATGAAGCAATCAAAAGTTTAAGAAAATAAATCGTCCTCATAGATTCATGTCAGAAACAGGTGCTATAAGGGTGTTCTACTATTGGAACTCCTGCTTGCTTGCTGGTCGTAACACTGGTTCTTTCTTGGTCATCCTCCATTAGGTCAGTGACCAGATTGACGTATGGTGGCCCTGAAAATAATGACTGATGACCGTTTGTGAAAGGATTAAGGCGCGCCTCGTTCGTAGAGGCTCGTCTGGGCAATTTTGTCGGTTATTTTTTCGTAGAGTATAATTGTTCAGCTCCTGTAAATTTTTACCCAGAAAAGCACAAATGTCTGTTAATTTTGTTTGTTTATATTTTTACAGCTGCTGGTTTTCTTCCTGAAAAGTCAAATACGTGAATGAATTTTTAGAAACGGAAGTAAAGTAACAATGCTCTACAGAACAGAATAATTCATTTGGGAGCACACAAGACGCCTGTTTGTGTCCCAATTTTACGCTTTGCTAACTCGCGGCGCCAACGAAATTAATTTCGATTGTCGGATGTTTAGTTGGACGGTTGTATAATTTACATGCAGTTTTCTAAGTAACCCTGCATGGGCCTTCCAAATATTTTTTCTATTCCGGTCAATTGAGTTATCTATTGATCGTTTGTAACAGTCTTTAGATAGCTCAATTGTTTCTTGTGTATTTGTAAACATTAACTTGTATTATTAATTTTCTTTCTGTAAATAAAGTTTTATTTCAGGTCAATTGACTTTGCTTTTAAAAATTCCTTTCTGTGAATTCAAAAAAATCCTTATTATCCTTTCTAATCCTTGATAGAACACCGTTTAATTAAGGTAAGAATGGTTATTATTTAGAAGCATTTTCAAAGCTATAAATAAAAATAAAATAAACTAGTGTGAATGTGTGTGTGTAGTGTAAATAAATTAAAACGACGAGTGAACAATGTCTCCACTTCACCAAACAATTTGTGGCGGCATGAAATATCGTAGAAATTGGAGCAACTCAATATACGAAGCTCCAATTTAACGAAATCTTGAAGAAACTTCTCCTACTAAAATCATCTCAGCCACAACACAATTTAATAAGAGCAGACGCAGCCATAACAATACTCATTCTCCTGTAATAATGACAATACAATGCCTCGGAAGATGCTCAACTCACTCCGGCCGGGAGAATGACCGCTGTGCTGCATCTCGACTTATTGCACCATACAACTCAAACCTTGCTAATTTAAACCTTGTGCTGATGAAAACAAGGTGTACGCAATACGTACAGATAAGTTGGTAATGTGTAATCCAAATGAAACGTTGACACTGAGCCCCCAGCGGCCGACGGAAGAAAATTGTAAGATCAAATTAGGCTACGGTTTAAAGCCTTCACAATAATAAGAATGGCTCGAAAATTAAACGTAGAGGGGATTTATTTTGAAAAGTTTGGGCGCTGTTATTTGTCTTATTCCAATAAAATGGCGAAATATTTGTAGGTACTTGAAATGGTAAGAATATTATTTGGATCTTTTGAATAGACCTTTTGAGACCGGAATAGATCATCATCATTATCATTTCGGCTGTAGAATGTCCACTGCTGAACTTAGACCTCCACCATAGATATATAGTGCGACCAACCTTGTACGGCCTGCACCTAAACAATCATTTTGTGGGGTTTGCCTATACTCGCCACGAATCACCACTTTTGGTGATTGGGAACGTTGTTGCCCATCCCCTAGCTTTTTTCCCTTAGTCGCCTTTTACGACATCGTGGTGGGTGGTAAGTGCTCCTTAAGAAAATGTTGATATTTGCTCACTAATTCTATAGAACTTTCCCTAATGCTCAAAGCAATAAAAACGGCACTACTTTTTAAAAGGCACCTAGCTGATAGATTGAGTTCCGACTTCCAAAGGATGCTTGAACAAAATCCATTAGGAATCCCGGAGGAGACAGCGACGTCTTCCGTTTCGGAAATTACATTAAAAAGCAATACTGCTACCCAATAACTAAAAATAAGACTAAAAATGCAAAGGGAATCTCTTTTGGCTCCGTTTTTCCCAAAAGCGGAGACCAGCATATTATGGCCATCATTAGGAGTCACTAGCGGAATGAAACGACCATGTGCATACAAATGAAGACACAGGGAACAACGGCTTATTATTGGCGAAAAGTTTAAGCTGGAGTTAGGTTCAGCTCGGATCTCTCGGTGCTCAAAAGATTCTCGAAGATGTCTGTGGTAGTAAGAGGCAACTGCCTCTGACCAGTTCAGACCTACAAACAATTTTGTAATTAGTGAGTATTTCATACGAAATAGGCATAGTTATAGTAATAGTGGTACATAAGTAGTTGCCCGAATACTTTTAACCCAAGCCACATGTCTGTGAATTTATATTATGAAATAATGGATGTCATAAGATAGTCCTCGTTTTGAGAAAATCTAACTTTAGCAAATCTGCGAACGCTTTTTAACCAATAAGATTTTTTTTAACTATGCATCGATTGCTCCATTCGGTTGCATCCACGCTTTTTTTTACAAAATACATGCCTAAATCAATTATTTATTACCCGAGCTTACATTGTACAGTCAAACCAAGCGAAAGGTCTCTTTTACATTATTGAAAAATAGCAAAGACATAACTGATTTGTCCCAGTAACTGTGCCACCAACGAAGATGTTTTCCTATACGAAAATTTCCAAAATTACCGGGGTTTTTTTCAACCAAAGCTGAGTGTGCTTTTGGGTCAGAATACTGTGTTTACTAGAAAACATAGATAAATAATATAGCTAGGGCCATAGTAACCATTGTAAAATTTAGTTTCTCAAATGGTGACCGCGAACTGGAAGAAGCAGTGTAGAAAGGCCTCCCACCTGATGGACCGAAGGTAGCGGGAAGTCGGAAGATGTAGAAGGCTCAAGAGTGTTCGTCCTGGCACTCTGTGGGTGAAGCCTTTGTCCAGCCGTGGCCTTCTTAAGGCTGATGATCAAGATGATTTTATTATAGTCGGTATAGTTGGTAGATACAGTGTATCAAATAAAGTTTTAGCAAACTGAGATAAAGGATACAGCAGTAAGAATATGGCACTTGGGAATAAGTCCTGTAATCGCTAAGTAGGGTAACGTGAATTCGCGCGTAAAATGGGAAAAAACAAAGCGAATCCTCTGAGGGGCAGATGTAGGAAGGAAAGTAGAGGTAGTAACGTGGAAATTCATAAATCTACATAAATAAGTGCAATGTAATTGTGTTCTTCTCTTGAATTATGTATGCGATTTAAAATATGTAGCGCTAGACCCGTCGATACCTATAGAAATACCATATCGGCGATAAGGGCCTCGAAGAGTTCTATGTTTTAAGCCGTGTTCGAGTAGCGTGCGATATGTCATCTGAAATTCGTTTCAAAATAATCGAAGAGTTGGTTTGACCCAACGGATCAGCATTGCCACCCAGCGTGGCAGTTCCGCCAGCGTCTTCGGGACGCTTCCGACTGCTATTGATCTGGAGCAATTGAGATATCTAAATATCGTTTGCAAAGTTCTTTAGATAGATCAACTGTTTCTTGTGTGTTTTGTATAATATTTGCGAATATTTTTTTCTTTCTGTAATCGATTGTAGTTTCAAGCGTGTTATTTGCCGTATCAAAACATTCGTACTCCAAGTGCAGACGACAGGAAACCTCCATACGACAGAAGCTGGTGAAGGCATATCCGATATTGGTCCTTTTCAGATTATTGATTCTGCTTTCTTTGTTCTTCGGTCTGAAATGGGCACGATGAGTTTTTCCAGGCCATGGTAATTATATTCACTTTGAATTGAAAACTCGCTTGGAGGAAATCTTTCTTGCTTTAATAAGTAGTTTGAAGGATTTTTGTACTGTAATCAACGTTTTTTTTACTGTCTGTATATTAAATGTACTAACAATTATGGTGAACAACCGAAATGAATAAATAAAAAAAAATTACTAGTTCTTTTTCTGAGATCTTAAATATGTTGACAAAGAAAGAACTAGGGATACGAACAAACTAAAGGTCATCAACCTCACATACTGTGTAGCCTGTGAAAAGCCATCCGCTAGTCTTGTAGTCTAAGAAATTACCAGGGCAGCCGAACCTGTGAGGATCTTACGATTTTATATAGACCAGGTAAAGTAAGTATTCAAGATTTCGTTGTGGTAACCAAAATTAGATTTTTTTAACAAGCATAAATTCATCCAAGTTTATCAAAGTACCAGAGCGCTAGCAACGCTGAGGAGTAGACTACAATGCTCAACAAACAAGGTAGATAATTCGTCGTTAGTCTTCGGGTCCGCGCAGACGGTAAGCGATTAAGTGAGGATTAAACACTGATTCTCTTGCAGTATTCACCCTTAAGCGAAGGATGTAATGAATACTAGAAATGGCAAGAACAAGCAAACTCAATTAGTAATGATAGGAAGTCGCTATCTGTGAGGGTCTATGCTCAGCTCTTCCAGCCAATCATTATTGAGCTTTAGCATTTTGGGCGCAAAAGAAGTATGGTATCGGATATATCAGTACTATTTCCTATGTATTTCTGCAACTATACGAAACCTCACACGTAAATCAAAATGTAGTGCCAGTCAACACAACGAATAAAAATAAACACATTTAACACAGTTGGCGTAGGTAAGATAAGCCAGTTAAACGAGCACAATAGGTGCATTTTAATTATTTCACTACACTGATTCTTCCACATTCTCAACCTGGTCACTGACCTGATACAGAATGATCAAGAAAGAATCAGTGACAAGACTAGCATGCAAGTAAAACGAGGCATGCGAACTATCTGAAAAGGTGTCATACGTACCTACAGACATACATGGTTTAAGACAAACTTTGTGGATGTCGAATCCAGTTCATTTAAAATACTCTGCGATAAACTGATTTATTTGTACAGAGCTTGCTAGTCAGCCTGTAATCGAATAATGGCCATTGAGGGATGTCGCAGTCTTGTTTGAAGTGGAAAATTTAATTAAGCTACGTGAAGCATGTCCTCAAATAGTCAAACTATTTGACTGTTTGAGTCCTGTTATTATGTTCTCTGGGTATGTCGGGACGGATTTTGGTTCTGATGGTTGCAAAATTACAGCCAATATCTGCTGCGCTTTGAATGTAATCTTAACGCAAGCTTCAGTGTCTTCTTGTTTTGCATGTGGCACATGACAGGCTGTCTATGATTTTGCAGAACAAACATGGTACTCTTGCGCACGTTAGATTCTTTTAGAGTAAAAAGATAGAGCAGTTCTTGCGGTTGGCATGACGTGTAAAGCTATTATGGGAATTTCATGTGTTTTATAATCTTTTAGAAAGTTTGAGTTGAGACGAGATTCTCCATTGTTGCTATTTATAGTTTTGACGATGTCAGAGCTCAAATAGGTGTTAAAGCAATGAATAAAATTAATTGTTAGCATGATAGGAGTAAGCGCGAGACGAACCTTTTATCACAAGGTCCTCTGCAAGACCTTCATACTCCATAATAATTCTAAACTAAGGGCCCAAGCAGTATGACCATGACCAGAAAATATCCAGTGACACGTAAAAAGAAATTAAGGCTACGAGACTTATCACAAACCCAAATATTCAGTAGGTAACTATCTTTATCGAGGTCGTTATTCATTGAACACTAATTGAAATAAAGTACTTGTTTTGTATCTAAATAGAACCAGTCAAGGTTGTAAACTAGGTAGTAAATTGATATCAGCGTTGTAAAACAGCTTGTATGAGTATATAAGATGAATGCGGTGGCCTCACAATCACAATATCGCCTTTGGTGAGGAGCATTAGCATACCTTCAACATGAACGCTTCTTTGGTGAGTTTCAAAAACGATTATTGTTTTAAAATTATCATAATTTAAAACATAATTTTCAATAAAAAGGGATATTTCTATTAATGTATATATTAATAATAATTTCAAAAATAAAAGATGTTTTGTATACTGTTCTGAATGGGGCTTATTCTACCCAATTTGCAATAAAGTTTTTCATTCATGGATTTTTCATTCAGAAACTGTATGTGCGCTTTAATAGTGCTCTCAAACGGTAAAAGTATTCTTTTACCGTTTGAGAGCAGTTTCTGATCGTGACGATACCGGCATGTTCTAGAACCTAGAATCGAAGACATGTGACATATACACGAAAGAGGCATCTAAGAGGCGCAATCCGTGTACTTTAATTAATTCTTAGGCAACATCTCACTTGCAAAAGTGAGATGGTGGTCAAACGCCTAACCATCATCAATAAAAAAAAATCTCTTACCGATAATCATAGGCTCTTTTCGGGGTCACCTCAACCTGGTCACTGACCTAATACAAGATGGCCACGAAAGAATCAGTGACAGGATAAGCAATCACGGAATCACTCAGCTCACCCATTTGGTGTTCGCGTTGGAGGTTGTTTTCCATAGCTGATCTATTACGAATGACTGGTATTATAGGCAGGATACTCTTCGACCGCTACTCAACTTCATTCATCATCAGTCTTGACTTATCAAGTTTTGAGTCTCCTAAAATGCCTGATATTATTTCCAGGTTTTCATTTGCCTCGTCCTAGCTGTCGCAGCTATAGAGGCTGTCCCTGGCATGCGAGGGAACGGAGCGAGCGGCGGCGCCGACGCAGACCGTGACAAAGCCAACTTTGCACCCAGACAAATCGCCATCGCCCGGGCCAATGCAACTGGAAATAATGCAAAAACCTCCACTTTCACAGAACAGAGAGAAGGGTTCAGTGGCTCAAGCGCTTCTGCGTCTAATACCGGAGGAGGACCAGTTTTTGCGTCATCCAGTGCCAGAGGATAGCTCTTAAATATGATTTGAAATATAATTGCATCTTGTTTCTCTGAACTTTATCTCCTTATTCATAATCAATCATATTGACTAACTTTATCGACTTTATAAAAGTTTATCCGCTTTTATCTTTTGTTTACTGTTAGAAAAGGATAGACGAGGTCTGGCAGTAGTGTCTGGCTGAGTCCGTTTCGTGTCTGAAACGTTCATAGCACGGTCATTGTAAGACCTTTTTTATTCCAACCTAAATGTCAACATACTCCTACACGAAGGTACATGTAGGTATTGTTAATAATATAGGTAGAGCGCGAATGTTTCCCCAACCTATATTATAAACATCTTCGTTGGAAAGCTTCCAAGTAGGTATCCTTTTGTAATTCAATAGGCGAACAGCAGCGTGACAATATGAATCTACAAATCCTCTCGTATTTCAAGAGTCGGTTTCCTTACAATCGAGCTTCCTTATTTATCCTTCAGACGTCCGGTCTGTAGTAAGGGGCTATCCACAATGTCCTCTTTGTATTTCAGTTCATTTTCATGATAATCAATTTTGAAAAAAGTTATGGTTTTTATGGAGTAGGTACCTTGTACCCCACTCTGTGGAGGTGTGGTTGATTTATTTTGATTTGCATACCTCATAGTGTATATCTGTGGACAGGCCACGTACCATCAACTTTGCGATTTTGTTTAGACGGTAACGTAACTTGACAGTCTTAAAAATGTATGGTTTAAATTGGTGTAAAATATTGCTGACATGCTCGCTTTCATCAGGAGAACTTTCAAGAATCAGGAAACGGACATAGTGCCTAAATATATTTTATTCGATAATCCTTTTCAAAGAAAAGATAAATGGATTGTATTAAAGATGACATGAGTAAGAAAGAAGTGAGTGCGGAGATGGCGGCTAACAGAAGAGAGTGGAAGAAGAAAACACGTTGTGCCGACCCCACATAATGTGGGACAAGAGCAGAAAGAAGAAGAAGATCCTTTTCGAAAAATGTAATGTACAGCTTCAGTGAATTGAAAGATTTATTCTTATTAAATGCCTTCTGAACACACCTTTATCTTACCTAAGGTTGTTACAGGATAAATTTAACGAGCTTGACCCATGTCACAAAAGAATGTTGTGTCACCGGCCAACCTAATTTCAACGGGAAATCTTGCCGCGATCTCCTCGACTGTATTTTTAGTGGGTTTTGAGATCTTTATCGTTTTAACTTAAATACTAGCTTCCGCATGCGGCTACGCTCGCGTGGTACCTACATAATATGTTATTCTAGGTAAAGAACTTTCTATTCCAAGTTTCAACGAAATCGGTTCAGCCGTTACGGCGTGATTTATCAACAAACTCACAAACTTTCGCATTTATAATATTAATGGGAAGTAGGATAGGATCCACCTACAATACAGCTGAACCTAGTTTTTCAGAAAGGCTAAGTGGGCGGGATAGATGCGCCGCTGTTAATATGAGCAGATGCCTACAACTGGATAACATATACAAAGAAGATGAAAGAAAATTTGTTTATTTAACCCACAACGCAGGTAGGTACAGTAGGTAGGTGGGTACATAGAAAATACTTTATAGGTAGGTAATACACAACGCAGTAGGAAAACATAAAAAAGTAAGTAGGTAGGTGGCTAAGTGGTAGGCTAAGTAGTAAGCGTTGTGTGAGGCAAATGGGTCCCGTCTCAGCATAAAGCTGCACCGAACATAATATTATGTACGGTGCAGCCTATATACCTAGCTAGTTATGCTCTAAACATACATTGCATCGCAGATTCGCCAATAAGTTTCAAATTGTTAGGATATGCGATTTCCTTAGTTTGGCAAATCGACTGGCCTCATAGCTCAGTAAGTAGTAACTCTGCTTTCTGCGCTAGAGGTTGCGGGTTCGATCCCCGCACTGGACAAACATTTGTATGATAAACACAGATGTTTGTTCTTTGTCTGGGTGATAAATATTTATCTATTACATCTATTATATATATATATTTTTTTTTATGTTATACGGAGGCAAACTGGCTTACGGCCCACCTGATGGTAAGTGGTTACCGTCGCCTATTGACATCAGCAACTCCTGGAGCATTGCTAATGCGTTGCCTGCCGAACCCCTCCCCCCCTAAAGAGCTCTGGCAACCTTACTCACCGCAGGAACACAACACTATTTGAAACAAATAATGTTATTTGGCTGCGATCTTCTGTAAGGCGGAGGTACCTCGCCAGATGGGCTGCTCCTATTTAGAGCGAGAAAATCTCGCTGTGCCCTACCTCTCTCAACCTATATCAGTCTCTGGTCACCATAGTACAGGCTATGCCTAGTTTGGGATCAGTTGACCGTGTGAATATGTCTGGAATTTATTATTATTAGTTTGGCAAATCTTTATAAAATCGACTTCAATAATCAGTCATTGTCAGCCAGGAACGCAACTGTTCAGCAAAATCCTTGATGCTGAAAAAGTTAGTTTGGGTTCGGTTCCAATCGCTCCAAAAGCTTGCTATAAAATGTTACTGCCAGAATCAACTCTTCATTTCACTTTGCACTGTCAAGTAAAACCCGTAACTAAATAGAAATCACTTTTACTACCTGGGTTGGCATAATAAACTTTTATAGAGAAGCCATGGTTTACAAAAGTGCGGCGACCGTCTTTTATTGTCACAGCTGACGTCAAGAGATGAAGCGTTGAAGTCAAATAAGTACATGATAATAGCGTTAGCATAACCATCATAAATCTATAGAGGTCCACTGTTGGACAGATGCCTCCTCCAAAGAGTACCACGGCGAACGGTCTTGAGCCTTCTCCATCCACCGACTTTCCGCAACTTTAACAATGTCGTGAGAGCACTGGTGGAGGGATGGTAGTGGCCCCGCCTTCCGATCCACAGGTCGTGAGTTCGACCTGTCGTGCACCAATGGATTTTCTATTCGGAAAATTTATGTGCGCTATGCTAGTGCTCTCAAACGGTGAAGGAAAACATCGTGAGGAAACCGGCATGTCCTAGAACCTAAAAAATTCGAAGACATGTGACATGTGCACGAAAGGAGCCTCTAAGAGGCGCACTTTAATCATTTCACTACACTGATTCTTTCATCGACGGTCATAGGCCCTTTTCAGGGCCACCATACCTCAACCTGGTCACTGATAAAAGACAGGATGACCAAGAAAAAACCAGTGACACGACAAGAAGAAGAAGAACAATGTCGTCGGTCCATCGGGTGGGGGGGCTTTCCGACATTACGTCTCGTCCGGTTCGTGGTTGCCATTTATGAGCTTCCGCCCGCGGCTTCGCTCGTGTGTTACCTACATAAAAGCCAAAGAAGCCTATATTATGTTATTCTAGGTAAAGATCTCTTTATTATTTTTTTTGTTTTTTTGTTTTTTTTACATATCACACACGATCAACTGATCCCAAACTAGGCATAGCCTGTACTATGGGTACCAGAGCCTGATATACATTATAGATACATAATATAACACCCAGACACATAACAAACGTCTGTGTTAGTCACAAATGTTTGTCTAGTGCGGGAATCGAACCCGCGACCTCTAGCGCAGAAGGCAGAGTTACTACCAACTGAGCTATGAGGCCTGTCGATATACAAGGTGATTCATAATATGTATGCCATCCCGAAAGGGGCTTATTCTACACCCAATTGGCAATAAAGTTTGTTCTACGAATTTTGGAAATTCGACATTTTTCATTGCAAAATTTCAAAATATTGATTTTTTTTTGCTAAATTCTTATTATTATTATTTTTAAATAAATCGCCTTGTGTAATAGAACTGTAATAATAATTTTTATCTGCCCTCATAATATGCCGATTACTGTCTTCTAGAAAACCGAAACTTTATAGTTCTGCCCCAACATTATGGACTACAGACACGGACTTACGATTCAGCTCACGTTCATTCTACCCCGAGTTGGAAAACTATGCGCTTAATGAAAATAATTCTACACTATTAATGACGAGTTCTTACGTGATGGACCTTACTACGCTACCAGGTTGTTGCTATTTAACTCAGAAAAATAATTAATTTAATTTGTTTTATGATATAATGAAAGAAGAAAGAAAGAAAAAACATTTATTTTGGACACACAAGCACAGCACAAACTAATCAGAAAAGACACTACAGGTTACAATACAAAAAGGTTCGCTTTGCTCGCTTGATCGAATATTGTTTTGTAATCTATATTCTAGACTTAGGGCCGTAAAATGACGCCGTTAATTGCAAATGAGAGAGGAGGTAGGGCACAGCGAGATTTTCTCGTTCTGAATTGGAGCAGCCCGCCAGGGAGGTACCTCCGCCTTACAGAAGATCGCAGCCAAATAACATTATTTGTTTCAAATAGTGTTGTGTTCCTGTGGTGAGTAGGGTTGCCAGAGCTCTTTAGGGGGAAGGGGGTTCGGGGTCGGCAACGCGTGCGTGATGCCTCTAGTATTGCAAGCGCTCATAGGCTACGGTAACCGCTTACCATCAGGTGGGCCGTACGCTTGTTTGCCAACTCTGTTGCATAAAAAAAAAAAAATGAAATGCTAGTGTATCAGAACTATTACACCCAAAGAAAAGGCGTTATTAAGTTCAACCTAAATCGCCTCTATAGAAAAAACTTGCATCCATTTTCACGAAAAAAAAATATAAAGCTAAGTAAACAAATTTTCCATTTCACGCTCTCAAAACTTGGGTAGCTAGAAGGTATATTTTTGAATTACAGTGAATTTGTCCTAAGTGTTATCATATCTTTGAAGCGTCTGAGTACATTCCATTAGTGGGATATGCTGGCATGCGACGACACGATAGCGAGTGAGTACTTTTTAGTTTTAACATTTTTCTTTCATTTAGAAGTAAATATTGAAGACAACTTGGACGAATAGACGTTGTACGTTTGTATGTTTATTTTTGCATGGAATTGACTAGGTCAATACGTAGAAAGATATAGTCTAGTATAGACAATAAATAAACTTGGAGCTGTTAACAGGCCGCGCACAATCAGTTGCTCTGGAAATCTATGGGGAAGGCATAGGCCTTCCACTGCTGAACATAGGTTCATCAACACACAATCAGTTCTACGGCTGTTATTTATGATGATGATCTTGGCTACTTTAAAGAATTTCGACTGGATGAGGAATTGACTCGGTAGCGCAGTTAGCTCAACTCGGATCTAGGGGAGGGCTGTGGTTTCGATTCACGCCTGAGACGATTTTTTGGAATACTATAAAACATTCTGTTCTATTGTATCGGTTCTAGTTTACCTGAATTCTCAAAAAATGGTCCCCTACACTCAGTCTAAACGTGCATACGAGTCTAAACGACGGCAAATGAAATTCAATAGATTGTTCTATCTAGATTTACTGGTAAGAATTTGAGTTAAATCGGCCAAGGGGTCTGCTAAGATATCAAGATCCAAAAGAATTACAAATACGTGAAGTGGGGTGCCACAAGAAAGAACTTCGTTTATGGTTTTAGTATAGTACTAGCTTCCGCCCGCGGCTTAGCTCGCGTGGTAGCTTTTTAGATAAAAAGCCTCTATTCTATTCCAGACTATAATCTATCTCTCTGCCAAATTTCATCCAAATCCGTTCAGCCATTTGGGCGTGATTGAACCACAAACATCCAAACTTCCTCACAAATTAATTAATAGGATAGTGTGATATCGTATCGGTTATTTAAAACATCATATTAGTAAGCTCTTTCTCAGCACTGTCTTGCGCCTGATTAGACATCACTTTTCCTCGCTTTTTCCGCTTCCAAATGCTACATGGAAATGGTTTTACTACCTACATCATACTGTGTGCTATACAGGAAATGTGCTTCGTACGCCTTGTTATTTGGGACTCTTCGATAAAATACAGCAAATTTTTGGTTGACTGATGAGCACTTCGTATTCCAGGTTGAATTCATTTCATTTCAATTTATTAATCTTTAGACATATTTACATGTGCTTAGATAGGTCAGAACAGAACAGATACATTTTTTTTTACTTACATAGTAATTATGTAGACAAACAAAATAATAACAATAATTGTAAAGGTTGCGGAAAATCTGTGGATGGAGTAGCCTCATGACCGTTCATCGTGGCACTCTCTGGGGAGGCCTACGTCCAGCAGTGGACTTCCTCAGGCAAAGTCATAGTAAATGTTAATACCTCGTAATGTTTTGGTGACCATGAAGGAATCAGTCACATGGCAAAGAAAATTACGATTGGTACGATAATTACGGAGTTCATCAAGAGCTCGCACTTTCTGATACGCTAATATCACTACAACGATGTTGCGTTGATTGATTTTTAATTTGATTAGTAAATATCAGCGACTATGGATTCTCTAGAAACTCTTTGACGACCAAACTGATTACAGTCTCCCGTAGTTTAATTTTACGAACAATAGTCTTTGTCTGAAATGGTTCTCAAATGATGTTCTTCAACATAAAAGCAGGGTACAGACCTGCAACAAGAATCGCGTTGTAGACGCGTCGCAGAATACCGATGACCCCCCGCGGTCGCATGCATTATGTATCGCCCTAAGTCCGCTCAAATGAATGCAAGGAAGAAAAAACACAACTGAAACAACACGATAGAGATAGCGGAAGCGGCAAAAGTTTTGAAAGTATTTTTACATACGGTAGGGTTGTGATTGGGCTTGTTCGAACCGGGCGACGCAGTGTTAGAAGGACCGATGACGTTGTAAAGGTTGCGGGATGTCGGTGGGTGGAAAAGGCTCAAGACCGTTCGTCGTGGAACTCTTTGGAGGCTCCTTGGGAGGCCTATGTCCAGCAGTGGACTTCTACAGGTTGTTGATGATGATGACGGTTTTGAATAGCTGGACGGAGAAGGTTACGAATGAGGAAGTAGGTACTAAAACTAGTAGAAGAGAAAATAGTTTTAAGTAAGACCATACAAAACAGAAGAGGAAAAATGATTGGACATATTATTATAAGTCATGACAGCTTCTTATAAAACATCATTGAAGGAAAGGTAGAAGTAAAAGGAGAAAGGTCGTGGTAGCCGTGGTGGCCCCGGCTGAAGAATAGGCCCCTCCATATCTACCTATCCGCGGATGTCGTAAGAGGCGACTAAGGGAAAAAAGCTAGGGGATGGGCAGCAGCGTCCCTCATTTTAACAACGACAGCTCTAACTGTGCTCGCCAACCCGCATGCCCAGCGTGGCGAGTATGGGCAAATCCTCCCACATGATAAGGAATTCGCTCTGTCTGTGGGGGAGGCCATGTTTAGCAGTGGACGCCGTGCGGCTGAAATGATGATGATGATGAAAAGGAGAAAGAGGAATACCAAGAATAAGTTTCATGAGCCAGATAAATGATGGAAAGATGATAATAAATAAACTTGGAGCTGTTAACAAGCCGTGCACAATCAGTTGCTCTGGAAATCTATGAGGTAGGGTTATGTTCAGCAGTGGAAGCTACGGCTGATAAATTATGATGATGATGAATCTTAACTACTTTCGACTGGACGAGGAATGGACTCGGTAGCGCAGTTAGCTCATCCCCGTATCTACCGTGTCGTGGGTTCATTTCGCGCCTGCGACGATTTTGTGTGGAATAATATAAAACATTCTGTTCAATTGTATCGGTTCTAGTTTACCTGAATTCTCAAAACATTGTCCCCTACCCTCAGTCTAAACGTGCATTCGAGTTTAAACGACGGCAAATAAAATTCCTATAAATATTGAACAACCATATTTTTCTCACTTTGTCGAGTCTAGTGGCCGCCGTGTTCGTTTGTCGCCTTCTATGGTAGCGGTAAGGATGTTTACTCACCGACCGACATGGCCGTGGTGCGCCCTGAAATCATTAGTTTTGTACTTGAAATTCAATTCTCTAGTTCAAAAGAATTGATTTAATGAGACTAAAATACATCGTGTCGAGCACTTTGAAAGTACTTGTAAAATAACGAAACTATACCTTCGAACCAAGAGCGATATTTAATTTTTTTTTAAATACTAAATTTCTCGTTGTATAACCTATATCCGTTCTATGTTTTTTGTTTGACAAACAATTATTTTTATATTCTATTTCTATTCTATGCCAATTGGATCATCATCATCATTATCATCCACATACTTCACCTACAGCTGGGCATAGGCCTCCTGTGATAGTCTTGCCATGTTTATTGCACTAAAATATTTGTTTTTGTTTTGCCCTATGTAGAACCTCCCTAATATCTTTCATCTATGCACCGCACATATTGAGGCTTTGAATCCGTTTTAGGGTACCGAGGGGACTGCGTTAGCTTTTATAGCCGATCATTTTTGGAGGATCAGGGGAAAATTGCTTACATGCAGTGGGTATAAAGTATGTATAAATACTGACGGTAGATACGAAACTCCAAGCCTGAAATTACCTAAAACAAAACATTGCGATGTTATGACATAAAAGAAAAATCTGGAACGCCAGTAAGATTGAACATCTGACTAGTTCTACACAAAAAAAGCTTTCATGATAAGTGATTTTGTAATTTCAGACAAATCCAAAAGCAACAAAGTTGATTTTCAATTGTTTAGCGAATCAATCGCTTCGCCGGCGTCGCCGCTCCGTTCGTCGGTGCTGAATTAAAGCACCAATTTCTTTGTATCGAAAGTTTTATGCGGGTTTTTGTCAGAAAGTGGACAACTGAAGACAAAGAATGGGGTGAGAGTTGCCAATGTCCAGCAGTAGGTAACTTTTTAAGGTGAAATTTATTAGAGAGTTGCATTTCTACACGATTGTATTTATTACCGAAAATCACATGGCACGAACGAATCGCCATATTTCTCAATACAGTGTAATCTACAGATGTCAGGTGTGCTATGGATGGATATCTTGTTTGTCTTTCGTATGTTTCGTATGGTACGCTGAGCTTGTTTGAAATATTGATCTCTACCTACCCTTTGTAAAGTTTGAGAAGCACATCTGGGCCTTATTCATAGAAAGACTATATAATTCAATTCTACTTTCCTCATTGTTCAATAATGTTTGCAGACGGACAGACACATTACGGATTAGTACCGTCGGCCCCGGTGGCCAGCCTCAGTACCGCGTAGGAAAATAGGTTTAAAAAAGCGTCATCCATCCCGGTGAAAAAATGACCGGGTCAGTAGTTGCTTGCCAGATTAATAGGAATTTGACAATGTTAGCTAACCTTATTCCATCGGCAGCGCACTGGAGTTCTACATTCCTTTCTATTGCTTGCTTGCTTGAAACTTGCTCCTTTCTATGAAAAAGATCATCAAAAAATAATATTAACCAAGCTATGTACATTGCTTTATTATTCTAGGCTTGGTTGCGAGGATCATGCGTATCTTCACCTAGTTTATAAGACGTTTCAAAGTGATCCTTGTGATATTATTGAATTAAACACATTTTTGGGACATACTGGGGATAGTTACTAAATAAACGGTACGGTCGGTCCGGTACGGGCCCCAAGTACGGACGCTGAGCAGAGTCAAGACGTGGGCGTTTATTATGCGGGACCTGCTAGGAATAACAAATAATTCGGCTTTAACTGATAATAATGATCATAGAGAAGATTATGGGATCGAAAACGCAGGTAAACTCTCATTAGTCCACCTACAAATCTTTCAATAAATACAGGGAGTTAGATATACTTTGCAGGCGCCAAATTATACATACACGTTCCATATTTGTAGATATTATCGGAAGAATAAACAATAAATAACCTAGCCACTGGTGGTCATATGATAAACTTGTCTTGCGCATTACGAAGTAAATTCGAAGTCAGATTGTGGGAGTGGTGACCACGCGCACAGTGCAAGTAAGTATAAGAGGAATTGTATTGTTTAAATAAAGGAATAATTTTTTTTACCCAACTAGTTGGGCGAGCGAGCGAAGCGAGCAAGGACATCTCAAACAACTTTGGCGAATCGGCGTTGTACGTTTGTTTAAAAGTATGTTTATTTTTAAAAGCATTACTATCTAACATCCAATCCGATCTGCATAGAATTTATGTAATACCTTAATTGATTAGTAAGAATATGAGTTAAATCAGCCAAGGGGTTGCTAAGATATATGTGTCTAAAAGAGAGTTCTTCAAAAAAAGTGGGGTGTCGTAAGTAAAAGCTTTGTTTATACATTCCAAAAAGATTTTTATTGTAGGTCATCTATTTATGAGATACATAGAAAATAGTAACATTGGATATACACAGTTGGAGTATTCCTAGCGTACAAGCTTGCCTAAGAAACTAACAGATTAGAACAAGCCAAATACATAGAAAGGGTTATTTCATCATAACCTATTCCGATATCCCGACTGATTATTCCGCTAAATCAACAAGACATGGGGTCTCCACCTCCGCAGCGGTAGTCCAGTAAACATTACGACTTAATCTAAGCTAAATTGCCAGTTATCTGTTTTGTAGCGACCGCTTGCATAATTGATGATGATGATGATGAAAGATGATGTAGACATTGAAAGGGAGCGGAGGGCGTTGTCTGTGAGAGCAAACATGATTGCCCGCAGGTTTGCTCGTTGCTCAATGGGTGTAAAAATCTGTTTATTCCGAGCCTACTGTACTAGCTTCTACACGAGCAGCCTGTGGGTAAGTTATACGCAAAAGCAGTTCAGCGCCCTTCGCGTTCAGTATAATAACGCATTCAGGGTGCTGGTGGGGCTGCCCCGGTTCTGCAGCGCGTCGGGGATGTTCGCCGAAGCGCGTGTGGACTGTTTCTACAGCACCATGCGCAAGCGGTGCACATCCCTGGGGCGCAGAATCAGGGCCAGCTCCAACAGCATACTGAATGTGTTGTCAACCAGGTTCGACTGCGAGTACCTAAACCATTGCGGTATGGTACATGCGCAGTACCTGAAGTAGATTCCACCTACTCTACCTACTTACCTTCCAGTTCTGCTTTCTGCAATAATAAGTATAAATAAGATGAGTGATATGGACTATGTTAATTGTCTGAAATAAATGATTTATATATTATATAATTGCAACTTCGCCTCGCAGAGTCGCAACCGGTTGCTTTTTGCATTTCATTACCAATGCCAGTTCCAATGAAAGATAGGAAAAAATTACTTTCATCATCATCATCAGCAGTAGAAGTCCACTGCTGGACATAGGCCTTCCCAAAGAGTGCCAAGACGCATGATCTTGAGCTTTTTCTATCCACTGACTTTCGGCAACTTTCACAATGTCGTCGGGCCATGGGGCAGGAGGCCTTCAAGCACTGCGTCCTCCGGTTCGTGGTTGCGATTCGAGAGCCTTTATCCTTTACCCCAAGTCTACGAGCTAGCTTAGTAGGTAGCATAAAATGATATAGGTAAGTAAGTATTTTGTTTGGTTTTGTTTCGCAATCGAAAACAGAGAAACAGAAATAAAGTGAATTCCCTCACGTGTCTCCGACTTTATATTCACTAAACTTCGATAAGTCCAGGGAACTAGCACCAGTTCTTGAATCGGTAGCGAGACCGTCGCCGTTTTCGAAAGGCGTGCTAAACGTAAAGTTGGTAAAATTATATATGTCATCTGAAATTGATTTCAAAATGATCCTAACGCCTACCGAATAGAGTCAGTTTTGAGTTTAACTTCTAAGCCGTGTTCAAACGGCGGGCGAATTGTCATCTGTCATTTATTTCAAAACGATCCTTAGGTCTGCCGAATAAAGTCAGTTTTGAGTTTGACTTTTAGGGGGCATAATATATCGTTGTGCATACCGTACGCCCCCAAATGTGAAACTTAAAATTGACTTTAATTAGTAGATATAAGGGTCATTATGAAACGAATGCTAGATATAATATCGCATGCTGTTAGAAAATGAGAAGATGTTAAAAAGATATGCTACGTCTTTATAAAATAGGCATTTTTCCCGGCATGTGGATAAATAGTATTTTATTTCTTTTTTTTTATTTTAAAATGATACCAACTACGCGTTCGTAACGCAAATTTAATGAATAAATAGTTATTAAGACAAAACTGATAAAAGTTCCCATTCGCCGTGCTATTCTAAGTCAACTCGTAAAAAGTGCTTGCAAATCCTTGTAGCCCCTTCGAGTGTTGGCAAAATAGTCGAGCAGAGTATGTGATAGCTTAGTCGAAACTTCCTCTTTTGGGAACTATTTTGTGTACGAGGAAAAATAAAAAAACTCGCAAAGGATGGTAAAATCCTGCCTGTTTTTGCGAATGCAACCTTTTGCAAAGGCTTCTTGTTTAACTAAAGCCGTGTTCAAACGTCGTACGAAATGTCATCTAAAATTTATTATAAATTCAACGGTCTAGCTAAAAGTAATCTAGCGTTTTTGCTGATTTAATCAGTAAGAACATGAATACTTTAACTTGGACTTGAACCTATAGCGAGACGCACTGAAATATTGAGCAGACACTTACATTTTCAAATTTACTTTTACCAAGCGATTTACGACTTTCTCGATTGCTTTGAGAATAGGACCTGGGCCCCGGAGGAGTCCACTTTCATACCGTTCGCTATTTACTGCCTTCGTCTGCCAAATCAATATTGCAGGTCGCAGATGCAGTGAAAAAGTATATTTTTAAAATAAAATTCGGCTGCGATCTACGGAAAGTTCGGCTAGACAAATCGATTGAAAGATAATTAAACTAAAAAAAATACGCTTACGACTTTTATTCCCTAGAATGGTAGACATCTTCTAAGATCTACAGGCGATCAGAATCTTGAACATGTCTAAGGGAGATAGTCAGAGGCATATCCGAACATATGGCACATGCCCACATTTTTCAGTAGTGAGTAATGTATGAGTGTACGTGAGAAGTGCAAAACCGCTTTTAGAATACTTACTGGTTTCCTCAAGATGTTTTCGTTCACAGTTTAAGCATGTGTGCACATAAAAAAAAATCAATTAGAAAAACTCATTGGTGCTCCACTGGGTTCGAACCCACGACCTTCGGATCAAAAGTCAGGGAAGCTTACGTATCTTAAATTATAACGGGCGGGCGGTGTACAAAAATACAAATACAAATACAAAAAAAAATACAAGGTGTGGGATGTGCAGGCGTCTTACACACAACACCTTAAATGCGCTCTAAAATAGATTATGTGAGAGAAGCATATAGTGTTTCTGGTTAACCCATTCGGCGAGTGTTTTGGTCAGAGATGTCCGGCTCGAGTCTAGACGGAACCATAAAAGTATGAAATCTAAATTAGATTTCGTCTGAATGTTATAGAAACCAGCGCAGCACTTATCGAGATGCGTTTTCACTCTTTTCCATTGTCGTTAAAGTTTAGTTGCTTTGAGAAAAAGCTTTACCAAAGGAAATGGTACAAAGAGCATTTTTTGTAGTAAAGATAACATAAAAAAACAACTTTATCATTTTAAGATACTTTAGGTATGCCAAACATTGACTGGTTCGTACACAAGTTGATTCATAATTATTGTACAATCGAAAAGGGGTACATTGATAATAAGGTTGTTCAAGGATTTTTTTCATTGAATAACACTATGCAAAAATGTTTTGGGTTCAAAACAGTTAATACTTAATTCATCATCATCATCATCATCATTTCAGCCGTACGATGTCCACTGCTGAACATGGCCTCCCCCATAGACAGAGTAAATCATGTGGGGGGGATTTGCCCATACTCACCACGCTGGGCATGCGGGTTGGCGAGCGCAGTTAGAGCTATCGTTGTTAAAATGAGGGACGCTGCTGCCCATCCCCTATCTTTTTTCGCTTAGTCGCCTCTTACGACATCTGCGGATAGGTAGATATGGAGGGGCCTATTCTTCAGCCGGGGCCACCACGGCCATAATACTTAATTATTTAGCTGTAATTAGGTAGCAATCTTGATGTCTAACTTCTCGTACTTTGATAATCAGAAAAAAAGGAAACGAAAGTTAATTTTTTTTTGTTTTTTTCTGTTTTTAGAATAAGGCCCTTTCGGTATAGTATACTAGTTACAATAACATTCATATAGATAAATTTTATTTACATAAATAAACATAAAACTAATACAAGTTAATATTTACAAAATACACAAGAAACAGTTGAGCCATCTAAAGACCGTTACAAACGATCTATATATAGCTCAACTGATCCAGATCACTCGGAACCAGTCGGAAGCGTCCCCAAGACGCTGGCGGAATTGCCACGCTGGATGGCAATGCTAATTCGCTGGGCCAAATAAGAGCCAGCTCTCGGGTCACGCGTCGCTTCAATCAGACGTCCTGATATCTTTTTGAAAACCCGGAGGGCCCCGTTTCCCCACGGACCCAGGGTCTCAACCCCAAAAGGCTCAAATATGTAAGCCCTATAAAGACTAACATATTTGCGCCTTATTTTCATATAGATTGTATTCATATCGCTGATACAAAAGCTTTAAAGTTATTAGACCCAGCGCAAATATTAGGTACCTATAGATATTGAAGATTCCCGGATTCGCCCCACGAAAGCACGTTCTCAAACGCTTATGAAATCGTCAGGTGTCACTCTGTGGAAACGAGTATCGGATTCCGATATTAAACCGATAACTTGAAACGCGGTATTCATATAAATGTCACGTTGGTTGCGCTCTCATCATCATCTTCATTTCAGCCGTAGGACGTCCACTGCTGAACATAAGCCTCCACAGATTTCAATAGCGGCTTCTATCATGTGGAAGGATATTGCCCATACTTACCACGCTGGGTGGTCAGCGAAGTTAGAAAAAAGAAAGAAAGAAAGAAAGATTTATTTCCCTTAAGAACTACTACACATAAAATAAAATAAAAACAATTAAATGCTAAATGATAAAAATATTGTGCGCAGCAGAGTTCTTGGAAAACATGGTCTTCGCTCAGCATTGTACTGGATACACACTGATGAGTGCACCCAGCGCTGGTTTTCAGCGGAGACCATAATAGTCACGTCACGACCTTCTAGAGGTTAAAGCTAAGAAATAAGTTAAAGCTATCGTTGTTATCACAGGGGACGCTGCTGCCCATCTTATCTTAGTCGCCTCTTACGACATCCACGAGTAGGAGACGGATGCCTATTCTTCAGCCGGGGCCAGCATGATCGGATTTCGGAATACACAATCGGAATTAATCAGTTGAAGCTTCAACCACCAATAATCTCTCTGATTTGCAAAGATTCCAAACCACGCCTCTACTCTATCTACGGCACCGAAGCTATTGAATTTTTAACGTCTCGCTAGCGATTCCCAAACGTACAGACAGATGCTACTACTATGATTTAAGAACTTAGCTCTTGTCGGTGTAATTCTAACTAATTCGGGTTCGATTCCCGCACTGGACAGACATTTGTGAGTAACACAGATGTTTGTTCTGTGTCTGGGTGTTAAACATATATCCAGTGGCGGATTTGCCCTAAGGCCAAGTAGGCCCGGGCCTAGGGGCGGCAAATCGTGACAAAAAAAATATCACTGATGATAACAAGAAATCAATCAAGTGCAAAGTACCTAAATATTTAAAAGGCTGCTCCATAGACTTATAACTACTAGCTACAGTAGACATGCAGCTTCGAATAGATTTCGCCGTTTCTGATTTCGATTTATATAAAGTTGGCAATAAAGTAAATTCATTATGTACCTAGTCTATATGATGGGTGCTGAGAAAGGGGCGGCCCATGGCCTGGGGCCTAGAGCAGCCAAGACTGCAAATCCACCACTGTATATATCTATATATCAATCTCTGGTACCCATAGTATAGGCGATGCCTAGTTTGGGATCAGTTGAACGTGTTTGATATATGTCCGGAATATTAAAAAATCTTGGTCTTCCTAAGACAGACTATGCTATGAATAATAATATAATATTCAACTAATTGTAAGTAAGGTAGGTAAGGTAGGTGATTATTTTAAGTAGAAATCGACCTAATTTGAATCTATTCCACCCAATTGTCCTCAGGAGGACAACCTGACAAAATTATACAATGACCTGAAATTATCACCGGGGCTACACCCTATATTTTCCTTAATTATAACGTTCATTATGTTTTAACATACAGATTATTTGTAATGAACAGCTATTTTATTTCATTTAAGTAAATGTAGAAAGTTTTAAATGAAATTACGAAATCGTTTGTAACACCATTATTTTTCATGGCAAAATGCCGTTGACGCCACCGTTGCGTTTTTTTTTAACAGAACACCCCGTTCTGTTAAAAACATGTCACTCACATTATACGTATAGAGGTAGTGGCGTAACATTTGCATTTTGATTAAAAAGAGGCGTCTGCTGGCTGTTGATGTCTGGGCGGGCCTGAAGGGCTGAAGGTTGCGTGGAGGAAATTGACTTAGCTGTTGAGGCACAAATAACATAGATATATCTCGCTAGTTGATCGAGCGAGCGAAAATCTGTCAAAAAACTTGGGCGAATCAGCTTTGTTTTTTTTATTTTTAAATGTTTATTTATTAGAACATAAGTGTTGAATCCGGTCTGCATGGAATATAATAATAATAATATAGATATTCTTTTATGATATTAAGATGTACTTTTGTAGTAAGAAATGAATTTTATAAATGAAATTTTTAAATAAATATATGTGAATAATAATAATATATGCTTTATTGAGGACACAATATAACACATGTACTTATACATAATGTATACACTTTAGTCCTACAATCGGCGGTCTTATCGCAAGCAGCGATTTCTTCCAGACACCCATAACTAATCTAATGTAGAAAAGCTATACCAACCGTGACAAAGGCAATGTCATGAATATTCCCCATGCCCCGAACTAGCGTAGAGCTGTATCTCGGGGGGCTGGTGTCCATCCCTAACATTGTCATCGCCACCATAGGGTATAGCTCTAGTATATAGTAGGACAACAGGTTGTACTATAAAAATTTACTGGTAAGAATATGAGTTAAATCGGCCAAGGGGTTGCTAAGATATTAGGGTCCAAAGCGGGGTTTTTCAAATAATTACCTAATTATAAATATGACAGAGACAGCAATTTTTAACATGAAGTCGGCTGTCTAGTGATTGACTCGTTTGCCATAAAATTATTTTCCTACAAAAAGGTCTTTATATTACGTAAATTTTCTTTTTAAGTCCTGGGTTGAATGGAACCATAAATTGTGTTTATTGTGAATTTTAACTATTTCCTGTGACTACGGAAAGGTAGCACTTAATGAAAATTGTGGTGATAGCTACGATAACAGAACACATAAAATTTTGTTGCCTGCCTTTTGTATTTTACCAATATTCTAGTCAGAACGAAATAAACCCATTTATAAGCGACCTATTGTTACCATTGTTTGAAGAACATTGAGTTTTGCATAGGTATCTAAGTAGGCCTCTTTTTGGACCCTATTCATGATCATCATTTCAGCCGTAGGATGTCCACGGCTGAACATAGCCCTCCCCCACAGATTTGCAGAGCGAGTTTCTGGCTTCTGGAAGGAAATTGCCCATACTCATCACGCTACATAGGCGTTGGCGAGACCAGTTAGAGCTATCGTTGCTAAAATAGGGGACGCTGCAGCCCATCCCGTAGCTTTTGAAAGAAAGAAAGAAAGAAAATTTTGGACACACAAGCACAGCACAAACTAATTAGAAAAGACACTACAGGTTATTGAGAGGTGGGTAACAAACAAAAGTAGGTAGGAAGAAACAAAAACTAGGATGTTCATAAGTCCGTGCCGAGGTGCATGCGTGAGCCAAAAAAGGTTCCATCTCAGCTTTAATGCCGCACACGAAGTGTAGCGGCGCTGGTTTTCAGATGGAACCCTTAACGGTGACCTCACGATTGCAGTGTGCTTGCTCTAGTTCGTCGAAATCGGTAGGTAGGTAGGAGTGGTGATGCTTAGGATAATAAATAAAAGGATGGAAGGGTAAGTAGAAGTATAAGTACATAGGTAAGTAGGTATACACTGTACTTTTATCCCTAGGACCCTATTAATAAATCATTATCATCTTCATGATCTCATTTAAACTGTAGGACGTTCACTACAGTCCTAGGGCTTCCCCATTATATCTCCTGGGTGACCGGTCTCGTGTGGCCTTCAACCAATTAACTTTCACCGACGGTCATAGGCCCTTTTCAGGGCCATATCTCTATCTGCTCACTGACCTAATACAGGATAACCAAGAAAGAATCAGTAACACGACAAGCAAGCAAGTAAAGCTTTTGTTCTTAAATTGGGACCATTTTGTATGAAAAGCACAGTCTACTAAATGGTGAGCGAGCTACTTATTATTTTTCGATTCAGCATAATAGGGCATGTTATGAAGAATAACGTTACAATTTCAACCTTACACGCAAATATGTAGAGTTTAAAATCGTGAGATGCGTTTATTGTACTCAAATCATGAGTAAAGTGCAGCTATGAGCCTTCCAAGGGCTGTTGTACAACAGTATCAAATAAAATGACGGTATTGGCAGGAATAATGAGGTAGAAATCCAATATACTGCGAAGATAATAGTTTCAGTTGAAGCTGATACGTTGAATGTTTAATCTTCAGGAAAGGTGGAACATCTGAAAAGAAGAACCTGTACAATTAACTTCAAAGGTTTTGAGAAATAAGAAAAGAAATAGTCTCACTACTTTAATACCCATGGATGTACATACATCAAGGGGTTGTCAAAGGCACGTCCAAACATAACTTTGGCGGATTGGCAGACATTTGGCAGTAGGTAGCATTCCATACGTGGCAGGGGTACAAACACATCACCGCTCCTAGTTTCCTCACGATATTTACTTGATGGGAAACAAGTTAATTGGTAAAAATTACGGCTCCCGCAAATCGAATTCTGAAGTGAAAACATTGCAAACTTCTTTCAGACAATCAAATTCTCTCTCAAAAGTGGATGCGTATCAGGAATAACGAGTACTTTCGTTGAATTTACAGAAATTTACGAGAATCACCGAAATTCCACGTTTGTGAATTGAATAGCGATTTGCAAGGTTTGACTCACCGCGATGGTATCATGCTGCCATCCCTAAGCTTTTGTTTGCGGGCCCGTTCACCCTTTCCCATATTGTTCCATACGAGTGGTTTCGCCTGTGTTTGCTCAATCTAATTGCGATTCAGTCACGGGCATTCATCTGTGCCGAATCATATTGCGGATGGTCGTGTGCACTGTGGTCCTTTCGAAGGTATTAAATTTTGTATCGGGCCCGTGGTTTGGCGGAGCCAGAAAGAGATTGGAATTGTATTGTTAAGCGTAAATTGGTATGCATGAATTGCTAATGAAGTTTTGTTTTGGATTAATCAATACTAGTGGTTCGCCCTGAACTGAGATCTCGCGATTTAAGGTAAAAGCTGCTTCGATGATCGTTGTGGCACAAATAAGATAAACTTTGAAAATTGTATCTTTAGCATGTTAAACGATGTCATTGATTCTTTACCAAACGAGAGTTGAGGGAGTTCACGTTATATTGGTTATTAGATGATAATACAATTTTCGTTGTATTTTAAAAATCATATCACCTGGAATAAAACTTAAAATCATTTTGGAATTTAATGATGGTAGGTGGAGTAAGGCCTTCACAGATGCCCAGAGCCTGAATGCACTTACATTTTTCGAATAAAAAAACTCATTGCTGCACGACCGGTTCCACGACCCACGACTTTCGGATAGTAAGTCGGGGTACCTCTCTCTAGACTATCACGGCTACACTCACAAAACATGTAAACAAAAAACAGTTTTTCCAACTCCTGAAAAATAATCTTATCATAGACATTATGCAAACGTGTCGGCTACAGGGATTATGCGCGGTTCGGCATCAATACCCTGCTTATAGGGATACTAGCGCTACGCCCCCTACAATACGCTTCTTTCGTTGCTTCGGAACGCTTACGAAAATGAAAACCTTTGAGTAGATAGACTTACCCTTGTTTTCTTAGTTGTTATTATTTTTTCTTACACTGGCTGTCTTTATATGCATGGCAAATTAGTTTTTGAAGTTTCTTTAAGAAAATTTTGATATTTTTTTTCGAATTTTTTAAAAGTAATTTTGGTGCTCTATCTGCAAGGTGACTCTTATGTTTACTATCCCGACAGGGGCTTATTATAATCAACAAAAAAATAACATTAGCGAAAAATTAGATATTTTTATAAAAACTAAAAACCGACTTCAAATTCCTGAATATTTACAAGATTAATATCAACCTCTTTTTTTTGTTATCAACCTCTTTGCGTTTTGCTTACCTACTGAGGATGACACTGGCCACCTACACTTTCGAATAAAAAACAAAAGTAAGTATGACATCCATTCATCATCAATAATAACTCTTATTTTATTATCTTTGAAAACCAACGCAGAGCCTAACCAAAAAGAGCAGGGTAGCTTCTTTGTTGTAACGTATGGGTGCACAGAAAGGAATTCCCGACACACAACGCCTAAGGTTAAAGTTTATGTAAAAATAGCAGCAACCGAACGAAGTCGCTGGCGATAACCATACCATACCACAGTCGACAAAAAAAAAATCGGCAAGTCGTGATTTCAAGAGATGATGACGTTTTTTTAAGTTTTACGGGACAAGTAGCAATCCCTCAGGAATTAAATTAATATGGAAGAACCCCGGGATCATACTCTATACACCAGCGAAAGAATTATCAAAATCGGTTTAGTATTAGCGGAGATATCGAGTAACACACACACAACAAAAAACACCTGACTTGAGAACCTCCTCCTTTTTGAAGTCGGTTAAAAAAGCATACGACAAAAGCATACGCTGTTTTTGATATTTTTATCATCTTATTATCTAATTATTAAACAGCTGAATAATTGAGGTTGACCCCAAAACAGCCCATTCCTGCATATTGTTTTTTTAAATAAACAAACGAATTTCCAACCAACTTCATAGGGCTCAAAACTATGTGAATCGAAACACAAGTTGAGTTTAACTTGAGTGCTTTAGGCTAAAGCACTCGTGAATATCGTTGACATGAATCATCCTCCGCCAAAACCACTCAAAAAGTGCAAGTTTTATCCTAATTGGAAACTCCACACATTTCCCTGCCACAGTTTCCATTTGCTCGTTCCATGTTATCTTTATCCCGCTAGTAGAGTTTAATTTAATACACCATTACAACTGGGTTACTGGAGTACACGAAACTAAATAACGCGGATCGCCTTATTGAATTTGCATGGAGTAGGCAATCTCCATGTTTTACACTGATTAATATGGCCGTTCGAAGTGACACGGGAATTTAAACTTAAAGCTTAGGATTTTCTTTCGGAATTCAAGCTATTTCTTCTCTGTTGGTTGAACTGGTAGATTCTGATATTTTATTCTTTTTTTTTGTAATTTCTCTTCAAAATTAGATTAACGGTGGCGAAGAACCCAATTGAGACTCAAGGGGCTTCATTATGAAACTGGGTTTAGACTAGGACTAACATAACCCTGGTTTTGTGACGTGTCATTTCATATATTTGACATGTCATATAAAGCAACTGTATGAAATAAAAATAATCAAACTTTATTTCAGACATATACATAAACACACATGAATAGTCTATATCACATAGGTCCATATCACATAATAAGTCACAAAACCAGGGTTTAGTTAGTCCTCGTCTAATAAAGCCCAAGGGGTGCAGGTTCGATTTCCGCTGCGGGGCACATGTTTGCATAATCTGCAAATATTTGTTCCGGGTCTGTTCATATTTGACTCTATGTTTGTACGTTTTGTGTAATGCTCGGCGTAGGTAGGTACACATGCATCAAGGAACGCGTACTTTTAACAATTCGTTCGTATAAAATGTCATCATCATCATCATCAACAACCTGTAGAAGTCCACTGCTGGACATTGGCCTCCCCCAAAGAGTTCCACGACGAAAGGTCTTGAGCCTTTTCCATCCACCGACTACCCGCAACCTTTACAATGTCATCGGTCCATTGGGGCCTTCCAACACTGCGTCGCCCGGCTCGTGATCGCCATTCGTATAAAATGTAATATTTAGAAATATTAATAATCTTGGTAGCCACCTACATAGTATTAATTTGCATCAACACACAAACAGCATTCTCAAATTTAATTGAATTTTGTTGACACTGCTAACAACTCGAAGTTATTACTCGCATTTCTACATTGCTGCGTTGTGTGCATGCTATATAGTATAACTTATTCATCACACGCATGTTGAGCCATGTTGACCTAGTAGAAGTTATCTCAGTTTTAAATCGAAAAGTGGGTTCGAATCCCGGTCGTTGTGGAGAGTTAAGAACATGGATAAGCCTACTCCATCGAAATATGAGTCAGGAATTACAGCTCGTCCTGAGAGTTAAAAATTCCAACAAAACTTTTATAAGTAAAGGGATAAGAATACTTAGACAAAAAAAAATACTACCTAATCGGATCTATTTTTCATCAGTTAAACTTTTCCTAAAATAACTTACTTACAAATCGTAAGATTTGTCAGTTTGATGCAAATTCCTTATCATGTGGGGGGATTTGCCCATACCACGCTGGGCATGCGGGTTGACGAGAGCAGTTAGAGCTATCGTTGTTAAAATGAGGGACGCTGCTGCCCATCCCATAGCTTTTTTCCCATGGTCGCCTCTTACGAAATCCGGATAGGTAGATATGGAGGGGCCTATTTGTTCACCACAGCCTTTATTAATTTAGTTACCTACATTTAATACCTATGTAAAATAACTTTTCTGACTGAACTATTTTGCTCTATAGAAATTAAAGGGGACAATATGAATAATTTTATTAGAGTTATCCAAATAAGTGCAGAGGGCACTTAGCAGCGAGCGGACTCTTTGTATGGTAATAGCTGGCTGGCTCATTTTGTACAAATGATGAGGGACTGCAAACGACACTTTGCATTACTTCATCATCATCATCAGCCTGTATAAGTCCACTGCAGGGATATAGGCCTATCCCAATGAGTGCCACGACGTACGGTTTTGGGTCTTTTTTATCCAACGCCTTCCCGCAACCTTCACAATGTCATCGGTCGTCATTCGAGAAACAGTATTTCCCAGTGGTTGTTCGTGGTTGAACTATATGGCCGGCCCACTGCCACTTCAACTAGCTTATTCTGAAAGTTATGTTGGTGACCTCGGTTCTTTTACGGATTTCATGACGTAGTGAAAACCCGAGCATAGCTCTCTTTACAGCCCGTAACGTGCTTCTGTAAATAAATAAATAATTATTCCTTACATATTGACACGGTCAACTGATCCCAAACTAGTCATAGCCTGTACTATGGGTACCAGAGACTGATATATTTATATATATATATAATAGATACATATTTAACACCCAGACACAGAACAAACTTCTGTGTTTATCACACAAATGTTTGTCCAGCGCGGGGATCGAACCCGCGACCTCTAGCTGTATGAGGATATAGTTAGCGACCAAGTTTCAGTGCCATATGTCATCACTAACACTGTATCATCTGTATAATCTGTAACACGCACTGATTTTAAGCTTTCTTTTTGAGGCTCTGCGGTAGGTATTTGTGACGAGAAGATGTGACAAAGTTTCCCAAACGCTGCCCATCCGAGTTGGATTCGTCGGTTTACCTCTGTCAAAGTTGTACCTAGTTGAATCGTCTAACCCAAATAAACAAAGTGATGTACAACTTGAATGGTAATGCATTACTTACCCGTTTACTATTAGTTTAAACCTCACACACATGATGGTCCCGAAACTGAAGATGAATATAAATTTTGTGATTGGATGAATTTTAGGTCGTAAATTTTGTGTCCTATCAAATCCAAAGAGGTCTTTGTATCCGAGGTAATCGAGCAGGTAAAACCAATTACTCACTCATCCCTAACACACCGCGAATAGATCTTAGGCTTGATTCCAATGATTACCCGAATTAAATCAAGTGAACGTTACGCCTGCAAATTATGAATCCCAGACTAAGTGTACCTCCCAAATACCTACGGGCTTCTAACTTGAAAATAGACAGGTAAAATAGGAGGTGCCTCCGCCTTACAGAAGATCACAGCCAAATATCATTATTTGTTTCAAATAGTGTTGTGTTCCTGCAGTGAGTGAGTTTGCCAGAGCTCTTTAGTGGGGGAGGGGATTGGCAGGCAACGCATTAGCAATGCTCCAGGTGTTGCTGATATCAATAGGCGACTATTTACCATCAGGAGGGCCGTTAGCCTGTTTGCCTCCGTATAACATAAAAAAAAAACTAAAACGCGATGCACAAATCAAAAGTATCTAGACACATCCTTACCTTTTGCACCTCAAAACTTGGTTCGATTTGTTTGAATTCGAGCGAAGTATGGTGTATGATTCGTCATACTTAGTAGTTAATAAAGCTTTCGTATTTCAAAATAGCTGACCCGACAGATGTTGTCTGCCCAATTTCAATACAAAAAAAAATGTGATCGTTTTGTGAATTTGCGAAAAGATATTGGAAATATGTAAACAAAGTAAAACTGAGAAGTAAATCTAAGTTAAAATCCAAATGGAAAATATTTATATTGTATATAAATTCTTCAATAACATGTTACAAACTTTTGAAAACATTCGACTGATTGTATAACTAAATCTTGAGATTTGTTTTTAAAAACATTTTTTTTACTATAGGCGTTTGCTCGCCCCATATGTCTATTAGTTATATGTACCTATGGATATTCAAATTCTAAAATTATAATACTAGCGGATGCCCGCGACTTCGTCTGTGCAGGATTAGTGTATATATACTTACTTGACACTTATCGTCATATTTTGGACAATTCACACAATATCTTTATAAATTGTAGCCTATGTGTTATTCTGATGTATAAGCTATATTATTGTGAAGTTTCATTAAAATCCATTCAGTAGTTTTTACGTGAAAGAGTAACAAACATCCATCCATCCATACATATATTATATAGTACCCAAATCCTTCCTACATATTATATAGTAGTAAGGATTTGGGTGCAGTGGAAATGGGTTTTTTATTTGCTGGATGTATACATTTATGTGGAGATATCAGTATAATAAAACCGAACATATGGCCAGACATCGAAATTCAGAAATTCAAATCATAGAATCCAGACACGTACTTAATCAAATTAATCACGTGGTTTGATAGTGTTATATGTGATTTAAAGGGTCATATCGACGAACGTGGTTGGAATGGTTCGCAATTAGACTTTAGATTCGCTGCCAGTTCACGTAGGAGATGTATGGAAGGAATAGAAGATGTGAAGCGGCTGATACATGGCTGGTTAAAAGATTTGTGTGAGGCTGCAGCGTCTAGAATATTTTGCTATATGTTTAAACCGCAACCAGCGTGGTTGAAAAGCGGGATAGTTCCTAGGATAGCGGGATGTTACATTCGGCCAGAACAATTGTTTACCACTTTTGTAAAAAAAAAACAATCGTGTCATTCGCTTACGGCAAATTCGCTTACCTACATCAGACGAGCTAATGCTCATTCTATCCCTACTCTATCAAATTATTTTAGTTTGAACCGACTAAGAGCATTCTTTCGTTGTTTTGTCTGCGTTCAGAAAGAAAGAATGAATAAAAAGCCTGAAAAGGAATGCTCTTGTTCTAAACTCTAGCTCTATGTTCATTTTGTTTAAGCCGGCCTCGTAATTCTCACATTTTGGTTTGCACTTTGAGAAAAGTATCACTAGTTACCTTTTAATCGATCTCTTCGTTTGCTAACTAATATTTCGATAGACGCTCCGCGTAGCAGACGTTAAGACGCACTCTGGTCTGACAGTGTTAGGATGTTTGTGGTTCAATCACGCCATAACGGCTCAACCTTTAACGATGAAACTTGGAAAAGATAGAGTTCTTTACATAGAATAGCATATAGCCCACATTTTATTTAAGCACCACACGAGTGAAAACGCTGGCGCAAGCTTATATCTTTTATAAATGAATGTGAAAAAAGCAAACTTCCAAATAATGTTTCGCATTATGAACCGTCATCCAATACTTCGCGAATTCGACGGCAGATTGATTCAACTGATTCCTGATATTCTGCATACAACCAGATAAAAACTTCAAACGGAACTTCAATGTCGCCGCCAGAGTAAGCAGACACCCCTGCCCCAAAACTTGCCCATTACCACTACGTGGACTGAAATGGCCACGTTAATTTGTAAGGGTCTGCTTTAATTGGTCACTGCGATGTCTCCTGACATTTGAGGAAGCGCGAATCGCCTAAAGCGGTCCCCTTTTTAGGGCGTGAAATTGAATCTTGTTGCGGGTGGAGGGTGCAGTCAAAACTTTAAATATTTAAGGGTTCTCCAGCAATTCAGAGGTGAGGTATTAATTTAACGAGAGCCATTGTACTCGTAAGGGGATATGTAGTCGTTAACTTGTAATTCGGAGGCAGGTTGGGACGAGACTTGGGTTTTGTAGTATTAATTAAAATTAGCAGCGCGTATCTCCCTTGTGAGCTGAGGTTGTGTGGTGTCGTAAAAAGTTAGCATCCGCTTTGGTTATAAGTAGGGAAAGTTACGCGCAACGTGAAGTTTATACTGTTTGGCTCGTAAAGTAAAGGACACCTATAACATATACATACCTCCGGCCGTGGTGGCCCCGGCTAAAGAATAGGCCCCTCCATATCTACCTATCCGCGGATGTCGTAAGAGGCGACTAAGGGAAAAAAGCTAGGGGATGGGCAGCAGCGTCCCTCATTTTAACAACGATAGCTCTAACTGCGCTCGCCAACCCGCATGCCCAGCGTGGTAAGTATGGGCAAATCCTCCCATGTGATAGGAATTCGCTCTGTCTGTGGGGGAGGCCATGTTCAGCAGTGGACGTCGTACGGCTGAAATGATGATGATGATACATACCTCTATCAAACCGACAGTGATCTGTATAAATTGTATGAACAGTGGCGTGGGTAATAATTTAAATACAAAAGTCAAAGTCAAAAAGTGTTTATTCAATAAAATTAATAGGATCACTTTGAAACGTCCTAGAAATTAGGTAGAGCTACGCCTGTAGCGCGACCAAGACTAGATGAATCAGGCAACAAAAACGGCTTGGTGCATGGGCATGGTGCCAATAATGGCATTATCAAAACATAATATTATAGTAGGTACCTACATGTTAGGTGTAGGCTCTGCAGTTTAGTAAAAGTAAAAAAAAAAACTTAAAAGTAATAATCTAAGTAGAATTAAGGGTCTCTGAGATATCGTACATAATCTATGAAGAAGCTGCAGGTCTGCAGAGCATTCATAATTCTACTTAAAATTTCATCATCCAATTTCTCGTCTTCAAAAATATGACGAGCCTCATATCATGTTCCCTTTGTCCTCTAAATTTTCAACAGAAACTCGTTAATTTGGTTCAGCATCGATACCTTAGTTTCCAAGTTTGGAACAATGTGACCGCAAGCTGAGGGTCACGTACCGCTCAGAAATAAGTGAGCAAACATGGGTATTCAAATTCACCTTTGCACTCAAAATACCTAGGTAGCTAGCCGGGCGCCTATATTACACGATAAGGAAGTACCTTTATCGTGCAATATAGGTTCCCGGCTTTTATCTCCAAGCATGGTAGGTAACGCTCACATCTCCAGGCTATCAGATCCTTGAAGATGTCTAAGGGGGGTAGTGAGAGACATGCCCACATTTTGCAGTAGTGAGTATTCCATACGTGACAGGTTGCAACGGTGATGTTTCAAGAATACATACTGGTTCCCTTCACGTGTTAATGCGCACATAAATTTTTCGAACAGCAAAATATCTGAAGGGTTCGAACATCGGTGCACCAAAGAGTTTTTCAGTTGTACAAAAGAGATGCGGTTGTACTTGAGTTGTTTAGCTCTATATGACTAAGATTGTACTTTGTTGGGATCTGAAGCAAGGGGTCTGGGGCCCCAAGGGAAGTCAATTTCATTAATACCGCGGTTCCTGAAACGCCTTCTTTAGGGGAGATCACTACATTTTTAAATGTATTAACCTTAATTGAATACCGTCTCCGTCTGTTTTTCCGCAGTGAATTGAGATTAAGATGTCGGGGGGTATGCACTCTGGTAATTTGTTTCTCTTTAGGGAGTTTTATTTTTGGAGGTGTAATTTATGATATGACATGCTTGTGCCCACGGCTTCGCTCGCGTGGTACCTTAGTAAAAAGTAACCATATATGCTATTCTAGGTAAAGAACTCTATTGAATTTTCATCGAAATCGGTTGAGCTGTTACATCGTGATTGAAAACAAACATTCAAACTCACAAACGTTCGCATTTATAATATTAGCAGGATTGTAGGATATATTAGAAGTGCGGTTTTGATATTTGATTGAACGAGCGAAGCGAGCGTCGATATCTCAAACAACTTGGACGAATCAAATTCCCTGGGTCGTGGGTATCAGAAACTACGGGTACCATTGTACCACTACATCTAAACAAGTCACAATAAATTTTCAGAAGTGCAAATATTTGTCCCACCCCGCGAATTAAACCCGTATCTCATGTTTATCAGCCGGGCCGGTCCATTACTGTATCTGAATTCAGGCCGTGGGACTCGGCTGAAGAATACCACCATATTATTAACTTTCCCGTGGATGTCGTAAGAGGTGACAAAGCTAGGGGATGGGTATATGAATGATGAATAGCGTCCCCTATTTTAACAACACTAGCTCTACCGGCACTCGTCAATCCACGTGCCTAGCGTGGTGAGTATGTATATATTCCCCCCCGCATGATATTAAGTCACTCAGAAAATCTGTGGGGGTGGGCAAAGCATATGTTCAGCAGTAGACATCCTAAGGCTGAAAGATGATGATGATATCTGATAGGTAGAAAGCTAATAGGTACATTAGTTTAAAAAAAATGCAAGTCCATTATTATAAAAATTGTACAGGAGACGCAAATTCATTACTCTCCAAAATCTTAAAAACCTTTAAGTGTATTTCTTGTCAGAAAAGTTAATAAGTTTTGGTGTTTATTATTCTAGCAGGGGAGGTAAGCCCCGGCCACCAAAACACATTTTTCGCATAAAGAAAATATGAAGGCTTAAGAGTTTCACTTTTTTGTGATGTAATCTTAAGGGATTACCTTGAAATACTTTAAAAGGGGAAAAGAGTCGAGGGTGGAAATAAATTTGTTTTTACTGAACAACACAAACTTGCCTTCTAAATTAAAAAAATATTAACTACTTAGTAAGATTATTCATATCTCTTTCTTATCGAGATATCGAATGCGTATCAGTACAGTCAGGGCTCAGTTAGTTTCGTACAGCGCTAGCAAACGCACGTCATGGCTGCCAGATACTTGCTTACCGTCGTGAGCCTTTTCTTCGCTCTACACGTCAATGCACTGGAAACCGTCAATGGAAAAATCAAGATCACCATTCAAACCACGTCTGGATGCGGCGATACAGTGACATTCATTCAGAACCAGCTCGCGCCTACGTATGATCTTTACAAAGAGTTCTTGGACATCGTATTCGTGCCATGGGGTCGCGCCACGAGGGACGAAAATGGCACCCTATCTTGCCAGTTCGGAGTCAACGACTGCTGGGCGAACAGAAACCACAGATGTGCGCTAAACATGCTCAAGGACAATCAGGCCGCTCAGGTGCACTACATGACTTGTGAGTTCACTAGCCCCTACCCCTCGTATATTCAAGGCAGCTATCTGTGCGCGCACGCGGTTGGTCTTAGCGTAGTCGATATGGATTACTGCGTCACCAGCCCCGAGGATGAGCTGGATTTAGCCGCAGAAGTCATAGGGAACGAGCTAACGCAGGCAATCAACTTCATTCCTTCTATCGTCTTCAATGACGTGATTGATGTAACTCTTCACAACGAATCGCGCCAGAGGTTGAGAAGTATGGTCTGCTTCGCCCTCGCCTCCGACCCCACAACTGGGGTAACAGATTGTGAGGTTTAAAGTGAAACGCTGGACATTTCAAAATCACTAAGATTTCACTAAATGGCACCGTTATAATTTTTTATATACTTAAATAAAACAAATAATAAATACTCTTTTTTGTAATGGTTCGTCATCTTCCTACCCTTATCCCATATCATGTGTAACGGTTAGTCTAATTCATTGGCTTTCCGCCACCTGATGATGGTCACCGTCGCCTATTAGGCATCTATTATTTTACTGCTTCAAGGCTCCACCAGATTATTCATCAGTTACATACAGGCATTAATATTCACGCAAAATTGGTGTCTATTACAAAAAATTTACATAAAATTATCGTTTGTTTTCTATTAACTATTGTATTTCTATTAACTATTTTATGTTAACTATTGTTTGTTTTCAAGGAACCATCTTTAGATTTAGCAAATCAAGCAATTATACTTAGAGATTAGTCGTGAATTATCTATCGTCTACATAAATTAAAATGAAGTGATGTTCGTTGGTTTGGCTTATTATTTTTAAATGTTCGTATACCAAAGCTTATTGGGGGAATAATTACTGTTTTTTCTGGAGAAATATAAAAAATTAAGTTCACTGCTGGACATAGGCCTCCCCCAAAGAGTTCCATGACGAACGGTCTTCGAGTTTTGTCTATTCACCGATTTCCTGCAACTTTCACAATATCGTCGGTCCACTGGTTCGTGGTCACCATACTAAAACCTTTACACCCTACGGTTTTCAGTTCTGCAAGCTATATGGCCTGCCCACTGCCACTTCAACTCGCTAATTATGAGAGCTATGTCGGTGACCTTGGTTTTTATCCTGTGTATGAGATCAAGAGTTGACGACCAAGTCTCAATAATGTAATTTGATTTAGCAATCACAGTCCTAAAAATAAAAGCGACAAGGGCGTACTTAGCTTCATCTGGTGAGGCTGACACATTTGCAATTTTAAAAGTTTTCGACTTAGTTCGGGAAGTTTGAGTCCGGTGCGATCGTTGATTTGCGAAGATTTTATCTTAGTTGGCCTCCGAGCTCGGATGCTTTCAGGGTTTGAGCTTAGCGTCCAACTTCTGCCCGCTTTTTAATCGATAAACTTCTGGACAATCATGTCAGAAGATATGGATAATGGCTCTGTAATTTTCGACGATAAGCTTCCGGATTATAGTGCTCATTTCTTGGCTTATTCTTTTAATTTCTTACTTAAACGTATTTAAGATAATGAAAATACTTATTAGTTATAAGTACTTAAGCACTTTTTATCTAAGATATGAATAGGTTTTAATTATTTTGAACTGAATGCGCGACCACGCTTAGTAAGACTACCTATACAATTATTTTTAAATATTAAAAGACTGGTAGATGGTCCCCCTGATAGACGCAGAATTTTATAGACAAGGTGGCAGTAATTCCCCAAACCGTCTATGCACAAAATGGTAGTGGTCAAAGGTTGTGGGTTTAAACCCAGTCGTGCAGACCGCAAAATATAAGTTTGTCCCTTCCTACACTTGGGGACTCGATGTTCCGACTCCGAAAGGTACAGAAGCCTCAGGGCGCGAGTGCTACTCGCACTTTTATGTCACCATCTTTATTTATTATCTTTATTTTTCAGACAGGAATTTTTAACATCCATCCTTTCCTTCTTCGCCATCCCGTTTTAGTTTTAAGAGTTTTCTTTTAATGGATTTGTGTTCTATCAATTGTTCCTCAATGATCATCAAATCACCAACTTTTACCACCTCGGTTCGGGGCGAACCACTAGTTATTATAATCTACTTATGTTTATCGTTACTCAAAGTAAATCTCATACTCAGTTTTATCAGTGATACCTACGATCCTATCTCTAATCCATTGATATGAGAAAATGGTTTCTATCTAAATGAGTTTATAATCATAATCGGTTGTGATTTGTAGGAGCAGTGATGAATTATCTGTATAAAAAATATTGTCTATCCAGCAACTTGCTATAGGTGGGTAGGTGTCTATTATGTTTGTTCTTAGTGTTCTTACTCCTTGTATGTTCCTTTATCTATACAGAACGAACTTCTATGTTTTTTTGCGTGAGGTTAAAATAAACGTTTTCTATTATTTTATACATAGTTTTAAGGACTATCCCGCATGTCTTTAAATTATGGAGTCCCGAAGTCATTATTCCGTTATGGACGGCCTCATGAGCCAATAATGCTGGGCCATTAAGCGATTGAAAAATGTCACAGGCCACTTTGCAACGCCAATGCGCTACATTAACCACGGCTGTCGCAAAGAATAGGTTCAACGTCTAGAAGGGAAACTCTCACTGTTCACTCAAAAATATTATTTTTAGAAATATTAGAAGTAGTTACAAAAGTTCACGGATATCTTGTAAAATTAAGTACATAATTAAGTGTAAAAAACACGTTTTTGGTTACGTTTCAACTCATGGTGGTACGAGTGGAAAAAAATCCTACCTACTATACCTACCTACTTCCTACTATAACTATTCTACCTATTCTTAGGCGTTTATATTTTCTCCTCACACTGACAGCAGACTGATATTATTTTCATAGAAATTCCTGTCCATATAATTTAGTTTTTGGTGGAAATTTTCCCTAAAAATTCTACTCACGACGATTAAAGATGTAAAAAATTCACCAAAGGATACTTTTCTATGCATGGTTCGCTATTGACTACCTATTCTATGACATGGAAAAGGGCACATACAATATTGAAACCGCTGAATTATGATGCAAGCGCTTAAGGGGAAGTTTGGTTATTTCCAAAGTGAATTTGAATGTGCTTTTGACTGAGTATTTTCTGAAGCGTAAATTCCATGTCAAGCGTGAAAATATATCAATGCGAAGCAGACCTTCTGCGTTGCGTTATTTTGTAGTCTTTGGTTGCGTTTGCATGTTACTATAGGTAGATACTTCTCGTAGCTAGATACTCATAGTAGGTACCTAGTAGATAGTTGGTAGGAACAGAATAATCGCAAGATGGATGAAATGGCGGCAGGTCACAGGAATCACACGTGATCGGCGAATGTCCCTTCAACTTCGGAAATTTTTCCAAATAGATCATAAGACATGTCGTATTGTATGGATCTGAGTGATGGGCTGCCACAGGGACGGATAAAAGAAAGTTGCACGCGGCGAAGATGCGAATGTAAAGTTGGATGTGTGGAGTGACGAGAATGTATCAGAGAAGGAATGAGTCTATAAGAGGAAGCTTGAAAGTGACGGAAAAGCTGAGGACTAATATGTAAGCGTGGTATGGGCATGCATGACGAGGAAATAATGTCATGTGACGAGAAGAGTGCTCGATGTGAATGTGCAGGGTTGTAGAAGTAAAGGTAGGTCAAAAACATAGGGGAGGAGGGCCTAAAGCGGGCACCAGGCCTAAAGCGGTCACCTTGCAATAAAGTCGAAATTTCTGTAACGAATGCGGCACTACTCCGCGTGAACATACCCCGCACCATGCGCCCCCCGCGGCAGTCACCCTGTCCGCCTGCGACCGAAATGATACGTGCGGCGTCGCACAAAAAAAAAATCGTGGTTTTTGAAAAAAAATGCAAGGTATGTAAAATGTGTTTTCATTTTTTGAATGACAGTTGCCTTAATTTCGAAACGTACGTTTTGTTTTATATCTATCTGGTAGTGTTTTTGTAGTTTTTGCTTGACTATTATCCATCAATTAGAGGTTAGCATTTGGTGATGAAAAATAACCGTCCCAAAGGGCAAAGCGGGCCGGGCATAGTGGGCATGCCCGCTTTGCCCGAATTCGTCTTTTTGTATCAGACTTTACTTTTTGGTTTTAGATGGTGAATAAGTACAAGAGAAAAAAAACGCAACAAGCTGCCTGGGATGAAACAGCTATGAAAAAAGCCCTTAAGGAAGTTAAAGAACTGCAAAATTCCGTAAAAAGCCAAAAATATGGAATTCCTAGGTCTACCCTCCAAAGACACCTTAAATCGGGATCTGCCAAAAAGAAGCTTGGACGGCACACTACAGTCTTTACTCCTGAGCAAGAAATAGAACTTATAGAATACGTCTTTCACATGGACTCTTTATTTTATGGATTATCAAGCACGTGCCCGCTTTGCCCAAAGCACGTGCCCGCTTTGGGCTCACCCCTTGGGCAAAGCGGTCATCAATAAGGATTTTTTTTCTACTCGCCATGCCTTGCCATTAAAAGAGTTATGATTAATTTGACCACGTCACATTAAAGTATATAAAATGCAGTCCAAGCTATAATAAAATTATAACAGAAAATCTTATGTTTAACCTATTTTATTTCCAATTTTACCTTAAGGTGCCCGCTTTAGGCCCCCCTCCCCTAATATGGGTGGACTGGAATAGTTATCTGATCCAGGTTTCCAAAATGGAATAATAAAAACAATATCATTCTTAACCAGTAAGTATAATGTTTTTGTTTCTTCGCGACTGGCCTCATAGCTCAGTTGGTAGTAACTCTGCCTTCTGCGCTAGAGGTCGCGGGTTCGATCCCCGCACTGGACAAACATTTGTGTGATGAGCACAGATGTTTGTTCTGTGTCTGGGTGTTAAATATAAATCTATTATGTATATCAGTCTCTGGTACCCATAGTACAGGCTATGCCTAGTTTGGGACCAGTTGACCGTGTGAATATGTCCGGAATATTTATTTTATTTTATTTTTATTTTCTTAGAAAAATAAACAGTCATAAAAAACTACTAATTTATCCTAAACTATATCTAAAAACCATTTTAAAGTTTCCGCAGATTGACATGTTAACACTGAATTTGTATTTGCACACTGTTATTATCTTATTCGTTATTCTCTTATTCGCCTCAACTAAACCTGCGTGCAATTACCACCTCGCTCGCTAATTTAAGTTTATTCATTGTAAATAGAAAGCCTTTGCATCGAATTGGCGACGAGTAATGGTAGTATGTTGTAAGCACTATGTTAACAGAGATATTAACATGGCATTATGTAGATATCATGTAGATACCTTTAACATTGGCTATAATGGAGTTGCTACTCTGTTACTCAAAGATTGGCTGTCAATCTATGTTTGTACGATGAATCCCACGTCATCATCAGCCGGATGAAGTGCCGTGCTGAATGTGGGCCTCCCCAAGGTGTGCCACGATGAACGGTTTTAAGTCCATCTATTAAATTCCCACAACCCTCACAATGTCGTCCGTCGATCGGATGGCAGGCTTTCCAACACTACGTTGTCCGGTTCGTGGTCGCCATTAGAGCATCTTTATTCCCCAACGGTCGTTCGTTCTGCAAGCTATATAGCCTGCCCACTGTCACTTCAACTTGTATCATCTGAGAGCTGTCTATGACCTTGGTTCTTCTAAGGGTCCCACGTGCAATAATTTAACAAAATACAAAAGTACGAACGCTAGTAAAACTGTACAAATTACTCACAAAACTGGTAAGTTGATTTCTAGGGTTCTTTTTAAAACTAAAATTAGGAATGATCAGATTAAGCCATATACGGAAATCTATCGACGCGGGTTTTACTCGCAATTGTTCGTATGCCTATATAAACTTGCAGTGTCAATTCAATAATGTATTTTGTGCTCTGTTATGAGTTTATGTATTTTGTGTTCTCTTTCATCCTATAAAACATACAATGTGCATAGAAGCCCGTACGGTTGTAAGTAGACCGCTACACAACATCGAGTGAGTTTTCATAGTAAAGGTAGCAAGCAGGTGAAACGTTTACTGACTACCTAACTACCTAGTAGTGCCTTCATATGCAGTTTGCTTGTTATTGGCCGTTGTAATGGTGTGGGGATATAGTAACGATGCGGCACCCTGCAGACGCTTCTATAAGCACTAAGATTAGGTCATCGAGAATATGGGAGCTTGTGAATTTTGAGTAGATTGCATGAGAGACATCGTTGTTTTAATCTAACGCATATTGCTAGGTACATTTTGTGGGAGCGTGAGACTATTATGCATATCAAAACGTTCAAACAAGCTTTCTGAAAATGTTCTTAGCAGTTAACTTCAAAGCACCTTCTATGCTGAAAACCATTTCTTTATTATACGGACTACGTGGCCGCTTAGTCTTCGTACGGGTTAAAGTTTCAAGGAAATCAGCATCATCATCATCATACTGAAAAAGTCCACTACTGAACAAAGGCATCACAATGTCGTTGGTCCGTTGGGCGAGCTATATATGGCCTGTCCACCGCCAATTCAGCTTGCTTATTTTGAGAGCTATGTCAATTATCTTGGAGCTTTTACGGATTTTGTCGTTGGTCCGTTGGGCGAGCTATATATGGCCTGTCCACCGCCAATTTAGCTTGCTTATTTTGAGAGCTATGTCAATTATCTTGGAGCTTTTACGGATTTTCCTTATTTTTCACAAAAAAACTTTATTAGACAGTTTTATGTCCTAATAGGAGTTCCAATCTTAGCCAAACTTCGAACTTCTCCAGAGACTTGTTCTCCTTTGTATTAATCAGTAGGTACATGTATTTATTGCAGATATTTCTTTCTTTGTTTAATTGCCTGTTCTGTTGTAAAGTAGATAGTGTCAGAAAATATTTTGCTCAAAGGATCGAAGAAACTTCAAAGACTGATTCAAGCACGACAGACTTGTATATCAAGTCTAGCACTTGTCATAAAAATAATCAAAGAATATTCAAATGGCTGCTCATCCCAAAAAGAAACAGTAAATTCGGATACAACATCGGCCATTTTACAGACAAATATTCTAGAGACATGAATTTTTATAAACGCTTCCAGCCACCTGTCAAGGGTGCATACCAGAACACACGAATATTTCGTACCATAAAAATGGAAGGGTACTCTCAGGTGAGCCGAATGTAACAAATGGCGATCCAGAGCCACATCACAAGAGAGAAACGTTTTTACTCTCTTTTCACCAACAAAACGTATTGGGTAGAATTAGACACTACCGCTAGACGTCTACAATCAGTGCGTGTTGCCAGTGATGACTTATGGCACTGAGACTTAGACGCTTGGCCTTATACTCTAGCTTAAAGTCACGCAGGGCTATGGAGAGCCGTTCGTCTTTGGGGGAGGCCTATATCTAGCAGTGTCTTTACCCGGTAGAAAAAGTATGAAAGCAAAGACAAAATATAATATCTGCTGTAAACCGGCACTACCTGTTTCCTTTTCGCCGTAGAACAAAGAGTACCTACAGTTTAACCATTCTCTCTTGCCAAAGCTCTCTTCTTTCCCGTAGAAGACGTAAATAATTGAAGAGTATGGTCCCAAACGTCCGCCCGATCGATACCGGCCGAACTCCGAGCAACAATGAGTATTCCATGCACTTTCAAATAATTTACACTATTTTGTGTGCGGTTTTGCTTCTTATAGGCAGGAAAAAATCGACATCAGCTCCGTACTTATTGAACAAGTGTTTGTCGAGAACGTGGCAGACTAGGCTATGAAGATATAGGTGCTGGACCGACTCCACCTTTAACATGAGCCCACTACAACGGCCTGTAAGCCAAGTTCAAACGAAGTGCGATAAGTTAACTAAATTTATTTCGTAATGAATCGTTACCAAATAAAGTAAATTATGAGTTTGACATTGAGGGTAGCGCGATATCGTACGGCTGTAGGTACTTGTTTTGCAAATTTAAAAATATATATGGAAACTCTTGAAAATTTGTTTAAAATTATAGACAGTTGAATTGATCCAGTGCCCCAAGCATGAATAATTCGCGATAGCGCTACGCTTACGATACGATCGATAGTAAAATGTGAAATATTAACCAACGGCATCGGCAGTTCTTGAAAACTTTTAATTTTGATTGATTAATATTTGATATTTGCTATCGTATAGTAAGCGTAGGTAACACTATCGTGAATATATCGCGCTCTGGCCCCCGGTCTTTATTATTCACAATAATATTATAACTTTAAAAAAATGTGCCCGAGAAAGTTATATTTTGTTAGTAGGTAACAAATAAACCTGATTAGGTACGTAACTTTAAAAATATTACACACTTAAGTTCACCCTCTTGATGGAAAGGTCTAATTAAATTTCTGTTTGAGCTATAAACCGCTCACCACGTGGCATTTTATTGCAGAATTTCGGGACTTATCACAGTTTATGAGACTCTGAATTATTCAATACGGGTAAATTAAAAATCTTGTTAAATAAGTTTGGTGGTAGGCCATATAGCTCGCAGAACCGACAACCGCTGGGAAATAAAGGCTCTCGAATGGCAACCACGATCCAGGTGACGCAGTGTTGGAAGATCACCCACCCAATGAACCGCCGACATTGTTAAAGTTGCGGGAAGTCGTTGGATTTTTTTTATACAACTGAGGTGGCAAATAAGCGTGCGGCCCACCTGTTGGTAAGCGGTTGCCGAAGCCTAAGAGCGCTTGAAATACCAGAGGCATCACGCACGCGTTGCCGACCCCGAACCCCCTCCCCCCCTAAAGAGCTCTGGCAACCTTACTCACCGCAGGAACACAACACTATTTAACGGAAACAAATAATGTCATTTGGCTGCGATCTTCTGTAAAGCGGAGGTACCACCCCAGGTGGGCTGCTCCAATTCAGAACGAGAAAATCTCGCTGTGTTCCACCTCCTCCTATGGAAAGGGCTCAAGACCGTTCGTCATGGAACTCTATGGAGGAGGCCTATGTCCAGCAGTATACTTCTATAGACTGATGATGACGATAAAACTTATTATGTACCTAGAGGTTGTATTTTATTCATTCCTCCAACAAGTGCGAAAGTTATCTAATAAACTGTAACAGTTTGAAGCAAACAAAACTTGGTGCGGAGTATTGTTAAGATTTTCCATAGTTCGTGAAAACTTCCGTTTCCGTTCAAGTATTCATAGCGAGTCGAAGATTATAGAAGTACCTAAGTTTATAACTCGAGCGAAGCCACGCACTATCCTCCTTTAATATTCTTAGTACGAGGAAGTTTAATAAAGCTCTAATATATTTATAGCCGACCCAGTACTATGAATACCTTTGCATTTATACTCCTTTAGTTTTCCTCTAGAGTTTTGAGGGAAATATAAGAAGAAACAAAAACAGCAATTTCTTTGAAAATTATTTTAGTCTAACTAGGTTTTCAAACGGTGTGCGATGTCATCTAAAATACGTTAAAGCTAATTCTGAGTTGTATATTTTAAACGAATTCAAATACATAATTGAAGTTGTTTGTGGATGTAGGAATAATTTTGCAATTAAATTTAAATGGCATATAGCACGCCGTTTGAACACGGCTCAATGTAAGCTCAAGGCATCAATGTAATAAAGTTATGGAAACATTTGCGAAATGAATAATTGGTTAAAGTAAATCATTCAAGCAATCGCCTGGAGATCTGAGATGCCTACCATGCTTGGGAATAAAAGTCGTAGGTAAGCCTTTTTTATTCTAGATTATATTGCTAGCTTACTTGTTGTTCTTGGTCATCCTGTATTAGGTCAGTGACCAGGTTGAGGCATGGTGGGCATGGTAGCCCTGAAAAGGCCTATGACCGTCATCGGCAAAAGAATCAGTAAAATGAATAAGAGAATTCTAGATTAAATAGATTCAAGCGATAAGTGTTTATTTAGTGCATAAACATGATCGATTTCAATTAAATTCGATTTACCAAACTACGAACCTCGATTTAAGGATTCGAGACTGCGCTACGATTTTCCCTCAATTTTCCATGCCAATAAGCGTCTGCTCCGGTGTTCCACAACGTATTAACAATGTCTTCCACATGGCTGGCCCCTCGGGATCTGCTAATTAGGGACGTGGAAACCGATCAAAAGAGAGCCTTTGATGCGGAGCTGGAAGGTGACTGAGTCAACGGAGCGTGCCGCATCGATATTTTGTTGAATTTGTATCGATATTGGGCATATGAAGGGTTCAAGATTAGCCAGCCGCGGTCGTTGTTCGCCAATGGTTTTTCGGGCGACTCATTGTTGGAAGGCCCACCCGATGGACGGACAACATTGTGAAGGCTGCGGGAAGTCGGTGGATAGAGAAGGCTCTAGACCGTTTGTTCGTTACTCTTTGGGGCAGGTCTATGTACAGCAGTAGGCTTCTACTGACTGATGATGAATTGTTCACAGGAAATTAATTCTTCCAGAAACGTTTGATTTTTTTCTGTGGGTTTTTTTACTAGCATGTATTTCGTGTGATTTAAGGTCGTATTGCAATGCAATCATTGATGATTGTATTGTGATTAAGGCAATTAAACATAAGGTATTTAGGTAAAATAAAGATTGAATCAAGATTGTTGTTATTGATACATGAAATAATTTGATAATCCAAGAAATAAATAATATTGCATCTATAACGACTGTTGATTTATCTTTATTGACGAAAACAGTTTTATCTTCACGTAAAAAGTAACTTATTTAAGTTATTTATTTTACTGTTTCCTCATTCATTTCAGCCGTAGGACATCCTCTGCTGGACATAGTACTCCCCACATGTGACAGGAGCCTCTAAAAGGCGCTCTTTAATCCTTTCACTTCACTGATTCTTTCACCGACGTTTATAGGTCCATTCCAGGGCCAACAACTCAACCCGGTCACTGACCTAATACAAGATGACAAAGAAAGAATCAGTTACACGACAAGCAAACAAGATGACGTAGGCTTTACTTTTTGTTCATAAACATTATCTAAACAGCAAAACATTTTCCATTAACGCCGCACCTATGCAAACATGCCGGGAATCGGATGCATAAAACTACGTGACGTCACTACTGAGTAGTGCAGTGAAAAATTCCGGACACGAATCGATTTCAATAAGCGATAACTTCTGCATGGCCGCGCGAGGCGAGGCTTGCGGACGTCAACGATCAAAGGAATGTGGTTCAATTTCTCATCGAATAATTTTATCGATATTAGTGATAGCGCATCACTAATATCGATAAAATAATATCATATCACAGGTATCTAACTAAATACTTTACCTGCATACGAATACCTACATAGTCCTGACCCCATAGTAGGATTCCCTGTGTCGCGGGTAACAGAAACTACCAGTATCATGGTCCCACAACAGCCAGACCTGGAACAAATATTTGCAAATCGTGCGAATATTTGTCCCGCAGCGGGAATCGAACCCGCACCCTTCTCATCTCAAACAGGCAGTCACCCGCTGCGCTACCGAGGTCGTCAATTGAGTATTGTTTTTTATGCTAATATTATTTCTTTTTGTTAATAGAATAAGCCCCTTTCGGGATGGTATACATATTAAGAATCATCTTGCAGCTCTACGCCATTTAAGCGTTTTCGTATGACAGACATGTAGACAAGATTTCTAAAAAAAAACGTATTTAATTTTTACAAATACACATCAAAGTGAAGAAAAATCTATAGATTTAAGACAGTGTGTTTTAATTATTCATTATCGTCTAGATGTACCTAGTTAAGTACCTCATCATCATCATCATCATTTCAGCCGTAGAATATCCACTGCTGGACAACTCTGGACTAACTCTTCGGGCATGAACCACTCTGTCACTTATAAAAGCCTTCGATAAACAGTACACCAACCGTATCCTAGCGCTAAATAAAACCAACCTTCGCATTATTGTTAGAGCCTTAACTGGACACTGTTGTCTTAATAAGCACATGTTTAAACTAAGGCTATGCGACACACAAACCTGCAGGCTATGCAAGGAGGCGGACGAAACGTCTCTACACCTGCTAGGTGAGTGCGGAGAACTTATGCTCAAACGTAGCATCCATTTGGGAAAACACATCCTCAGCCCAATGGAGCTAAAGCAACTCACCCCAAAGAAAATCCTTTAGTTTTTAACTGCTGCTGGGCTTTGCGGTGAACTTTGAAAGCCCTGTAAAGGGTCTCTACATATAAATAAAAATAAATAAAAAATAACTGCGTACTTTTTTTTATTCCCTCAACTGCTGGATAAACAAGATAGGTACCTAATTGTTTTTTTCAAGGGAATTTAAAACGTTCTAAAGTAGACATAAATCTATTAAAATATAAGCCTCTTGTTTAACTTAAAAACAATTTGCTATTCAGAAAAAAATATACAAAATTATAAATCACCCTCTGGAATGCATAAGTTAGAAAAATAATGGAGCTTTCTCGTAAGCAAATTACGAAGTTTTACAGAAGAGGGATACAAACGCATAATACAGTGCGTCCCAGAACACGGCTGTGTTATGCCGAATGGGGGCAATTCAACAAACGATGAAATAATGTTATTCTACGATCTACAGACTTTTTTGTTCTCACTCACTTATTTTTCACGTTACATTATGTATATAAAATAAAATATTACCAACGTTAAAACATCGGATGTTTTAAACAACTACATAAAGCTACAACTAGTGTTACGCTCCGAACTGAGATCTCTCGATGTCCAGTAAAGGTTGGTGCACAATTATTAGGATACTTTGAAAAAAGCATCTTTAGCGTGTTCTAACTATATGCAATACTAGCTGTCCCGCTCGCGACTTCGTCCGCGTTTGCATATACCTACCTAGCCTATTATCCATTATCCTTGTCAAAGTACTAACACTTATTATACAGATACTAACCTATTTCTACCTACCATCACTGTCACTGTAACCGTCACAGTCCCGTAACCATCACCGTCCCGACGCCTTCACCGTCACCATCACCGTTCCATCCCCGTCCCGTCACAGTCCCGTCACCATCCGTATACGTGTATTGTATTGTATTTAAAACTATTAACCAGAATGCCAATTTTCATGTCTCTAACTTAAAAAACGTGGGACTTTCTAAGAACCTTTCAACCCCCATTCCACCCTTTAGGGTGAGTTTTCATAAAATCCTTTTGCTATCAGATGTCTAGGTACACCCTCTGGAAAACCTACCTGACAAATTTCAAGCATGTTGTAGTCTTTCAAATATAAACGTTTCCCTTACAAACTTTCATCCCTTATTATACAACCCTAAGGGCTGTTTTTCAAACAAAATGTATAGATATATTTATTATTTAAAACCATTAACCAGAATCTAAATTTTCATGTCTCTAACTTAAAAAAACATGGAATTTTCAAAGAACCTTTGAACCCCCATTTAATCCTTTTGGGGGTTGAATATTCATTAAATTCTTACTTAGCAAATAATAAATTATTTTTGGACAATTCGTCAATAGTTTACTCTCTATTGACGAATTGTCCAAAAATTATATTATAACAAATGTTTACTGTCTATAAGGAACCTGCGTGCCAAATTTCAATTGCATGGTCTTAAAAAATAAAAAATCCCATATAAACTATCATCCCCTATTTACGCACCCTGAGGGTTGTTTATCAAAAAAACTTGTATCGGTATTTTATTATTGTGAACTATTTACCTGAATACCCATTTTTATGTCTCTAACTTGAAAATCATGGGACTTTCAAAGAAGCTTTCAATCCCCGTTTCATCCCTTTCGGTGGTGAATTGTCCAAAAATTATATTATAAAAAATGTTTACTGTCTATAGGGAACCTGCATGCCAAATTCTAATTGTATAGGCTTATCAGATAAAAAATTCCCATACAAACTTTCACCCCCTATTTAAACACTCTGAGGGTTGTTTAAAAAAAAGTATTATTAGGTATTTTATTGTTTTGAACTATTTACCTGATTACCGATTTTAATGTCTCTAACTTCAAAAACATAGAACTTCCCATACAAACTATCATCCCCTATTAACACACCCCAAGGGCTGTTTTTCAACAAAGGCTGTAATAGCATTTTTTTTTGACAATTTACCTAAAACCCGATTTTGATGTCTCCAACTTCAAAAACATGCGACTTCAATACAAACTTTCAACCCCTATTTCACCCCCAAGTGCGCGCCTACACGCTTTTTTGACTGCCTGTGCCAAATTTCAGACTCCTCGGCCCAGTAGTCTCCGAGTTTCCTGATGAGTCAATCAGTGAGTGTAATACTCCTTTATTTATTAGATATGATCTAATTAAGCAATCTTACCTGAACTATGAAGTCGTTGAAACTTTACCAAATAGGAGTTCACGTTATATTGGTTTGCTAATGTTTTTATTTTCGTTGTAATATATCAAATACCATATGGCACTGAATAAAAATTAAAATCGTTTTGGATCGTATGAGCAAAGTTATTTCTTATGACACCGCACTTCATGTATTTCTATTACTTTTTTTAAAGTCCTCATATTTTAGCAACCCCTTGACCGATTTATCTCATTCTTACCAGCAAATTTTGATAGTACAACCTTCCATGCAGATCGAATTGATGATTTGTAAGTTTTTTTTATCAAACATTCAACGCCGATTCGCCCAAGTTCTTTGAGAGATCTTCACTCGCTTCTCTAGCTCGATAAATGTACTCTGCGACAACCTACATTATTTTAGAAAGAAAAGGCATCTTAACAGAAATTCATATTTTACACTTTTGACAGATGTGTCTCCCCCTAAAAGATTTATTGTAAGGGAAATATGAAGTAACGTGTTTCCTTGAAGGAAATCGCGTTGTTTTCCACGAAAGAGATAATATTAAAATGCTTTTCTCGTGTTATGTTAGTCGGATAGCGAAGCTGGATGTATAAAATAAATCAGAGCGGAATCTAGAAATAGCGTTGAAGTGTGGGTATAACAAAGGATGACAATTTTTGCGAAAGTGTCACAGAATTTTATGTCTTTGAAGTTTATGAATTAAATAGCTTCCAGCCGCGACTTCGCTCGTGTGGTACCTATGAAAACAAAAAATAGCCTATATGCTATTCCAGACTATAAACGATCCCTGAGCTAAATATCATCCACATCCGTTCGGCCGTGCTTGAACAACAAACATTTAAACATCCTCACAAACTTATAATATAATTAGGATAGTAGGATTAAATTTTAGATGAATGGATATTGAATTCCCGGGATCGAAATTTTTGCAAATGTGCTAGAATATTTTTACCACAAAAACATTATCGTAATCTTTGGCAACTCCGGAAATCATCATCATCATCAGCCAAGTCCACTGCTGGAAATAGGGTTCCCCTTCCATGACAAACATTATTGAGCCTTTACCATCACCTGGGTCTTGGTCGCCATTCGAGAACCTTTATTCCCCAACGGTTTTTAATTCAGCAAGCTATATAGCCTGCCAACTTCCATTTCAACTTGCTCATTTTGAGAGTTAATCGGTAACCTTGGTTCTTCTACGGATTTCCTCATTTCGGATTTTATCCCGCAGTGTAACTGCGAACATACTCGTAGCATCCGTAGCCCGTTTCGCGACTCTGAACTCCGGATAACATCGCTTTAAATAACGCCGGTTCTAACGGTCCAACTTCGCTCGTCCATGCATAGTTTTCTAGTGAAAAGTATTTATTATCCGCGCGTAACTTTTCTGCCATCTTTCAAAACTCCATCGACCGTTAAAGATCTATCTTCTAAGTTTCCATCCTGGCGGAAGAGCCAACTGTTGTATAAATTTATCGTAGCAAACTTTGTGTTTATTAATTGAACATACAATGATTATATTGAACTAGCACAGCATTGCACGGCTTCGCTCACGTGGTACCCGGATCAAAAGTCACTATCCGGCTCTTTAACAATAACCATGCAAAAAATCACGCCAGTGCGCAAAAGAAAAAGCAACAAAACAACCAACAAACAAACTCACTTAGGCGTTTACAACATTAGTTAAGATAAGATTGTTCTAGAACTTGTTGAATTTAAGAAAAACAAAGAATTAGGTAGGTTCTTCGATTTTACGACGAAATCGGATTTCGGTCGGCCACGTAATCGAAAAATTATCGACCAATCCTAATTTTTATAGACGCTGAAAATGTATCTACTTAGAGTGTGTGGGAGGAGTTTGCAAAAATTGTGATAGGTAGGTACTTATGGTTCTACTTACATCTATAAAAGTTTTCATATTTTTACCATATAATCTATGTAAAATATTGACGGTTGGCTTCCCAACTCAACAGTTCCTTCCAGTTCCCTCGCCAGGCAAATTGTTCAGAAATATGTTTTGTTGCGAATTTGCGATACAAAGGAACGTTAGTAGCACATAATTTCATAGTGGTTTAATGGTTTGGTGATATCATAAACACCGGTTACCAGTCAATCACCGCTGTTTAGGAAATCTGTTTAGGTCTCTATTGAACTGTTCACGGCAGTAGCTGAGATGTGTCCATTTTATTAAATTGTAGGTAGTGACGATATGCACGACCAAACAGAAGTCTCATAGGCTTAATGCTCAGAATGTTTACTATTATAATAATCCTCGACGTACACTCGATTTCTATTATTATTTGTACAACTTGAACTTACAGGGGACCTCGGCGTATTTATGCGCCTGCGGCTCTGCTCGCGTGTTAAAGATAAAGATAAAGATAAAGGAGCCATTTCATTCTGGGCCTGGTCCATGTACACTACATAGAAAAATTAGGAAAAAATAGGAGATTACAAGAAAAATACAATTTCATTAATTTGAAGACAGTATAAGTGAAGATGGTACAAGAATAGTTCTTTTGGTATGTTTTTTACTATGTGAACACTATTTGAAGGCCGCCATGTTGGTTTATAATTGGCGTTTGACATGACATTGATATATTTTTCATGTCATGTTGTTTGATTTGATGTTTTTGTTTTGTCAGATAAATGTAGGTTGTCAAAATGACATTTCACGCACGTCCATCCGCCATATTTTTGTAGCGCTGTGTGTTGCTCTCTTTATCGAAGATAATCTTAATGTACCTTAGAACGAAGTCAATTTAAATAAAATAACCAATTTAATACGTTTACTATATTGCTTAGCCATATTTTAGAGTAGTGTACACAGTACAGGCCCAGGCTCCATATATTGATGAAACGTCTCTTTTATTTGCTTGAACATAATGTAGGTTATCAATGGTCATAATAACGTAGGTTAATATGGTGTTACCTAGTTAAAGAGTATATTATTATACCATTCTAGGAACTCTATCTATACGATAGGATGACGGTGGCCTGAGTAACAAAATAAATAATAGCGGGATGAAGACAATGTATAACCTATAATGAGTTGACACATGTGTTTTTATTACAATTAAACGGAATGTTGAAACGTTTGGTTATCTTTCATTAACCTTTGCTGTTAAATAGTATCGTATTATTAGTTACACTTACGGTATAAATAGCCGTGGTGGCCCCGGCTCAAGAATGGGCCCCTCCATATCTACCTATCCGCGGATGTCGTAAGAGGCGACTAAGGGAAAAAAAGCTAGGGGATGGGCAGCTTCGTCCCTCATTTTAACAACGATAGCTCTAACTGCACTCGCCAACCCGCATCCTCGCACCTCGTGAGTATGGGCAAATCCCCCCACATTATAAGAATTCGCTCTGTCTGTGGGGGAGGCCATATTCAGCAGTGGACGTCGTACGGCTGAAATGATGAATGATGACGGTATAAATATAATTGAGTGTTTTTCAGGTGTGTTTATTGTGTATTCAATTTGTATGAATTTTGTAATCCATATTCCAAATTCATTTTCTCTGACTTTTTAATACTAAATAATTATTAACACAAACGTCTGCTGTGGTCTGAACTGAACACCGGCAGCAAAAATTTATTTCAAAACGATTCTTAATTCGTTTAAATAAAGTCAATTTTACGTTTGACCTTGAGGATTGAGCGATTTTATCGACATAAACATAATCTAACACCGTTGTTGGAACACGGCTTCCGATGTTATTCTTACCAATAATTATTGATTCTTTTTGGCGTGCAGTAACTTCCATATATAAATCAGGGAGTTGTTCTGTAAAATTTCTCGGGTACATTTCTAGTTTGTCCCAGACGTCTGCCTTATCGAATATGAAAAGTTTATGTAAGTAATAAGTTCCCCGTACTACGTTGTCAGTAATTTAAAAGAGCCCATAGGAAAGTTGCGTAATTAAATTTTTGTTGCGAGCGGTGTAGAGCTGAACTTTCCATCGCTTGGATTTTTTGCAGACTCGTCTGATAGTTTCCCATCTGTTTAAGAAAAAGGTTAATTTGCTGCTGGGTGATCCGCCTAAGTAATTTTAAAGGGTCACAGCGTGTTTCGTAACTAGTAAACCATCCGGAAAGGGGCATATTCCATCAGAAGAACAAAAAATATTAGCGATAAAACTCATAATTAAAAAACAAAAACAACTAGAAAATAAACTGAAAAAGATCAGTTTATTTTCTAGCTGTTAAAACTGTAGAATAAGCACCTTTCCATCTTAGGCCACATCTCACTTGCAAAAGTGAGCTGGTGGTCAAACGCCTAACCATCTCCAATAAAAAAAAAAAAAACCTTTCGGGATTTAATAAAAAGTGTAAATCACCTTTTTTTTTTTAATTCCTTCCAAAAATTTATTACATAGTCATTTATAGAAATAGCACTAAAAAAAACCACTAAGGTTTGTAGAACTAATGCTAAATGTAGTCTTCGGCTATAGGTAGGAGCTACCTGGTAAAGTAGGATTCCGAGTACCCCTTATAGTATTTTGGTTGATGTCGGCGCCACGGGAACATATTAATTACACGTAAAATATCATCATCATCATCATCAGCCTGATGAAGTCCACTGCTGATCATAGGCCTCCCCCAAAGAGTGCCATGACGAACGGCCTTAAGCTCTTTTTTTTTTTTTTATACAACTGAGGTGGCAAACAAGCATACGGCCCACCTGTTGGTAAGTGGATATCGTAGCCTATGAGCTCTTGCAATACCAGAGGCATCACGCACGCGTTGCCGACCCCGAACCCCCTCCTCCCTAAAGAGCTCTGGCAACCTCACTCATCACAGGAACACAACACTATTTGAAACAAATAATGTTATTTGGCTGCGATCTTCTGTAAGGCGGAGGTACCTCCCAGGCGGGCTGTTCCAATTCAGAACGAGAAAATCTTGCTGTGCCCTACCTCCATAAAAGCATCTATGCTTAACACAAGTTTATCTTTTACAGTCAAGTAGGTACCTACTAACCTTTTAATGAATATTGTATGTGTATATTCAAAAGTTCATAGCACTCCAGCAATAGAATAAAAAGTATTTCTAAAACTTTACGTCTACAGAGACAGCAGAATGCTTTCAAAATAATGAAAAATGAACGTTGAAATGGAGATATTCTTTACGAATTTAGTGACGAACCCTGCTAGAGTTACCAGCCTACAATACAGGCTTTTTCCTAAATATGTGACTGAAAGGGGCTTGTTCTACACACTTTTAGGCCAAATCGTTTTGGATATTTGACATGAATCAGTGAATCTCCTAGCCATTTTCTAAAACGTCACCGATTTGGTCATTAGACGTACGCCTAGGTCTTCCCCTTCCAACGGTCCCATTCACCTGTTTTGACAATCTTCTTCTAAAATTTATCATGTAGGTACCTATATAGTAAATACCGGGAATAATATTTAGGCTACTTTTTATTCGGGTACCACGCGAGCGAAGCCGCATACATAAGCAACTAAAAAGTATACAATATATGCACATATTTTGGGGTAGAATTGGCAACCCCTGTCACCTGGACCTTCATGAATTATACAAGACGATTTGTTGGCGCAGTTATAAGGCGTTTGTGTCCGAATACATAGACAGCCCGAAAAGTGTATCTCATTTGTTACGCTAAGTTTGAAATGTTAAGGAGATAGCATTTCTATGGAAATTAACATTATAATGTAATAAGAAAATGGAAATTTTACTATATACGTAGTGCCGTGGTGGCCCGGCTGAAAATAGGCCCCTTATATCTACCTACTAACCTAACCTACCCGTGGATGTCGTAAGAAGCGACTTAGGGAAATAGGGAACTGGCAGCAGCGTTCCCAATTTTCACAAAGATAGCTAACTGCCCTCGCCAATACGCGTGCCCCGCGTGGTGAGTATGGGCGAATCCCCCCATATGATAGGTTTATTCCTATTCTGGAATCTGTGTTTCAGCAGTGGGCGTCTTACGGCTGACATAAGGGGAACTCCACGGGCTAATATTATTATTATTATTAATTCATTTATTTCAGACTATAGTAAAGTTACAGGTCTTATTTAACTTATTCTACAGTCCATATCAATATATACCTTAAAACTAACATACATACAATATAAAAACTTAAAACATTGTGACTACTGCGACGTGTCGATGTCGCAATCAGGGATAATAGATAGCTCCATCAACATTATTCACTTAATATTTTTGAATTTTTTTATAGCCTTTGAATTTTGCCTTATCCAAGCTGCCTTCTTCGATCGGCACCACACATGAAGCTCTCACATTCCATCCCATTTTGTGATAAGGATCATCGAAGAAAATAATAGGCTTCAAGCCGAGTTTGTTGCCTGGTAGTGAGGAACAGTCTAAGCTTCACCTAGCTTCCAAGACTTGAAATGTCTTAGAGACTAGGTGAAGCTTTTGTTGTTATTTAATTGACTTAGACTTAGACTTTGAATCTATTTATAAGCAAGGTGCATGAATAGGTTCTAATCTGAATATAGGTTAGCAAAAGATGCTAGACCATTCAAAGGAAATATCATTATACAAACGCCCGTTCGCGAAGATGAGTGAGAGATTCAATTACAGTGAAAGGGTTCGGACGCTTATGGATACTATGAATTGAAATGGTTTTTCCATCGATATATTCTGAAATCATTTTATGTTACCGGAATAAACGTTTATTTGAAATATGTATAGCTTATCTGAGGCTTTTAGTTTCTTTAATAAAACCGCATGGCCTGAAGTCGCTCTGCCCCTCGACAGCTAAAATGCCATTTTGCAATGCCTTTACAGTTTTTGCTTGCATCATATTTTAAGTATTATTTAATTTTATATAAGCATTAGGTACATACTTCATCACGTGTAGCGTGTGCTGCCCTTAGATCATTTGTTGAAGCTCACATATGTCTATTTCTTTTATTTCACATTTTTATAAGCTCTTATTTATTAGGGATTATAATTAGATTACATTTCTTTTGAGCCTCACCTAGTTCGATCGGCACCACACTGAAGCTTAAAATTCCATTTTGTGAAAAAGGATTATGGAAACCAAGCCGTGTTTGTTGCCTGATTCTTCTAGGCTTGGCCGCGAGGATCACTTTGAAACGTCTTAGAAACATAGCTTCACCTAGTTTCTAAGACGTTTCAAAGTGATCCTAGCGATTTTATTGAAATAAATGCTTATCGACTTTGACTTTGACTTTTATACAATTGCAGCATTTGCATGGTTACTAATCTACCTAATCAGTCCACATCTACTCACTGCTAGGTATAAGCCTCCTCTCTTATTTTTTCAATCCTGTGATAGTCGGGTCAACTGATTGATGGAAGGATGAACTTATAAAGGTTGCGGGAAGCCTATGTCCAGCAGTGGACTTCCACAGACTTATAAAGGTTGCGGGAAGCCTATGTCCAGCAGTGGACTTCCACAGACTGATTGATTCATATTTGATATGATGGCCCATATTTATAAATACTTTTATACATATTATGTAACCTTAGGGTACTAGGTACCTAGGTAGTTAGGTACACGTTTTATAGACGGCGATGTGTAACGCAATCTCGGCGTGTCGAGCTGACGATGCACCGAGTCACGTTGCAAACGATCAGACGGCTTAGCCAACTTGACGAAGCAGTTATGTTTTGGTGACGTTACAATGCAAAAATTATACGTATCTATGCTTTGTAAAGTTTTGTGCCACATTTCCTCGCATGTGTTCTTAAAATATTTCAAAACAAAAAGAGGGCAAAAACTTTTAGAATAAACTTTTTCCTTTATAAAGGGGAAGCGTCAGCTGCCCCTGAATGATGAAAGCTTAAGGCGATTACAAGACTTCCTTCAAGTTTAATAAAAATATAAAAAGATAACGCTCTTTTGAGTGTGTGTATTTTGTCGTTTTCAAACTTTTTATCCGCGTTCGTATTGGGTAGGGATGTTCAAGTAATCCGTAGATATGTTTCAGATTTTTGCGATTGGGCGTTTTTACATTGGAAAGATACCGCCCCGACACTGAAACGGTATCGGCAGAAAGTTTATTATTTACTACTGATCGTTTTCAAATTGTATTATTAGTGTCACCGATATCGTAGCTGACAGCGGTAGATGCCGATATCGGCCCGGTATAGGTGAGACATAGGCGAAGTACCTACTATGGTTGTGTGGTGCGTCAGTCGGTAGACACCGATAAGTATCGGGTCAGTCGGTGTTGGTTATCGGCGAATGTAAAAATATTTTTTTTTACATTTGAACCTTACGTCACCGCCTGAAAAAAACCGCATACTTGATCGTACGGGGAATTAAAGTTAAATAAAGCAAGATGCAATATTTTTATCCGCACCATTTTCCACATGCTCTGAAAAGCTGTTCGTTAGTTGCCCAAATCCGATCAATTTATTCGTAACACTCGGATGAAAACAGACATCACTAGCTGGTACATTGTAACAGTTGGCACTCGGCATTGCAAGGGGGAATGCAACTTGCCTAAGTGAAAGTTAATATTTACTAAGTTCTTTATATTTACGAATGGCGTGAATAAGGGAGCGTGTCAAATGCATTCGTGCTTTGATTCGGGGAATTTATAATCGATAAAACGTCCAAAAATATACCTGCGTATTTGTAGAACAGCTATACAACTTAACAAAGAAAACCTACATTCATAAAGCCTACATTCCTTCTCCGTTGTAGCAGTAAGACTTTGGAATAAACTTCCGTATAATATCAAAAAAGTTGACTCCAAAGATTCATTTAAACGATTAACTCGTGAACATTTTCTTAAGAACATCTAGCATCTACACTACATGTTAATAAAACACTATTTTCTGTTAATCTATTGCAGTGTATTTTATAAAATATAGTGAATGGTTATATATAGTATAGTTTTTAGTTAAGTTAAACAATCTGTCACACGCCAACCTCCTGTTTCTACCCAATCAGGCTGGCTGGTAGATAATGCCTTGGCATTAAGCCCACCTTATGTACATTGTTTTTTGTGCAATAAATATTAAATAAATAAGTAAATAAAGCATTTTTTAGATCATGAAAATGAAAATTATACTACATATTAATTTCTCGGTTAATTAATTAATTATTTCTCGGACTTTATGTACCTATACAACCTACCTATACAAGATGAGTCATAATAATGTATTTTATACAGAAAGATACCTAATTGGCTTTATTAACCATTGTTCATGAAAAAACGCTATGCACAAACCAGCAAATATTTATTTAATGCCTGATTATTTTTCTTTTGAGCCTCACTTTGTTCGATCGGCATCACACTGAAGCTTTACATTCCATTCGATGGAATAAATTATACGTACTAAGTAGTGTTAGTTGTTGGATTCTTTTAGGCTTGGTCGTGAGGCACGCGTAGCTCCGACTAGTTTATATGACGTTTCAAAGCGATCCTTGTGATTTTATTGAAATAAAATCCTTTTGACGTTGACTCAAAACCGTCACAATGTCGTAGTTCGGCGCTAATAATCGCAAACCTGCAAAATATTCCCACAACCTTAGCTTCACAAACGAACCCTCTGGTTACTCAAAGACGTAAAGTTCATAAAAGGGGGAATAAATGGAAAATAATATGCGTGATACACTCCCGATTAAATCGCGCCGCGTATTATTCGCTTCCGAAAGCTTACGGCTCGAAAACCCGGCTAATAGCCCGAAAATGAGCCTTAAACGGTTTAGGGTTATGCCTTAGTTTTAGGAGTTACTAGCTCGTACGAATTTACGTAGTAGGGGCAATTCGCTAGTTGTGTTCCCAGTATAAAACGTTTTTATCACGTTTACCAGTACCCGCCCACTCGAGTTCAGTAGTAAGGAAGCCTGTACAGACGGCAATTTCACTTAAAAAACTTCTATCTAATCAGACTCTTAATACAGTCTCGTCTCGTGTCACTGAAGTAATACATAGCCCCCAAAAATTCTAGGTGTTGTATCTAAAATATAAAGGTTCTCGAATGGCGACCACGACACGGGCAATGACGCAGTGTCGGAAGGCCCGATGGACCGACGACATTGTTAAAGTTGCGGGAAGTCGGTGGATGGAAAAAGCTCAAGGCCGTTCGTCCTGGAACTCTTTGGGGGATGCCTGTGGGAGCAGTAGACTTCTACAGGCTGTTAATGATGACGATGATGTTCTAACTTTCGTATAATTATACGAAAGTAAATTATATTTGAGGTAAAGAAATTATATTTGAGGTATAACAGGACATTATCAAATAAATAATATAAAAAATAATGACAAATTACATAAGCTTATTCTATGACTTCAACTAGAAAACAGAGGACAGATCACCAACCACAGGCAGTGTGCCCAAAAGGCGGGCGACGCCGACGTTGCCTCGTTGGATCGGTATGCTTATTTTGTTATTCGGTATATTTTATTTTGTACTGTTGGTATTTGCCGAAAATTACAAAACAAACTACGTAATCCCTTTAACAAAACATGTCACACTCTCCGGACATCGCCACCATTTGTCGCCCAACTCGAAAACTTGGTCGTGCGCGTGCAAGGGGGAAAAAATATATATTTCACAGCGCCCTTCGAGCCCTTGTTGCTGGAATCACGCGTCGCTTGCGCGCAAGATGGATCATTGGCGCGCGACAATAAGCTGTGCAGACGGGCGGGTTGCTTGCTTGCTTATCGTGTCACTGATTCTTTCTTGGTCCTATATCAGGTCAGTAGGCTATTCCATTATGTGTCCTTATATCATGACTTTTTGACACAAGTATTACCGCTTGCTTGTGCACCTTGTACCGCTTCTACCTAGCTTTTAAACCGTCCGTCTGTTGGTCTTGGTTTCGATTCCCAATCGAAAACCAATGGATTTTCCATTCGAATTTAATGTGAGCTTTACTAGTGCCCTTAAACGGTGAAGGAAAACATCGAAAGGAAACTGGCATGCACTAGAATGAAAAAAATCGAAGACAAGTGCACGCAAAGTGCCTTTAAGACGCGCGCTTTAATCCTTTCACTGCATTGTTTCTTTCACCGACGGTCATAGTCTCTTTTCAGGGCCACAATACCTCAAACTGGTCACTGACCTAATTCAGAATGACCAAGAAATAATCAGTGACACGACAAGCAAGCACTCTCGACTTTTGGTTCCGTTCTTGGTATCTGACACAAACTTTAAACATGCACCTATGAGTCGAACAAAATAGTTATGGGCGTTACAACCGCTTGTCTGCGCGCCCCCAAGCTCCCTCGAAGATGGATCATCGAGAGCGACGGGGGGGCGATCGCGATAACACTGCGATATGGAAAACTGCGGAATGCAAGCCACCGCACGACGCCATTGTGCTGGTTTTATACGAAATAAACACCTTGTATGCGAGTTCTGAATGCTTAGTGACAATGCTGTACGTAATCTAGAACGTTTTTCATTTTTGGGGAAAGTGATAGTTTTGTTCACAGACTAGACACAACATACTATTTTGTTTAGTTTTAGAATTTTACTAGCTTCCGCCTGCGGTTTTCTCGCGTGGTACCTATAAAGGTAAAGAATTTATATATTCCAAGTTTCAACGAAATTGGATTAGCCGGCGTGTTTGAACAACAAAAATCCAAATATCCTCACAAACTTTTGCATTTATAATATGACAGCGGTGCATTTAAAAGTGGATTTTCATTTATTTGTTAAATCCATTGGTGCTCGACTGGGATTCAAACCCACTACCAGTAGATGTGGCAGGAAGGCGGGCCACTACCACCATTTCACCAGCGCTCTCACACATGATAAATATGAGCGCATGATAAATGTTTGCTCTCTGTTTGAGATAAAATTTATTGCAAAATCACTACGATAAATCAATCTATACCAAAACTTCCGGTCTACAATATAAGAGGCTTATTTAAGGCACCATTACAGTTTCCTCAAAACTACGCCATTCATCATTGTAGTTATTTTGACATGTGTAACGAAGGCGAAAAACAGTCGGATCAGTGGAGGGTGCAAAGGAGCTCTTGCACAAGACTGTTGTAGAAGCGAAAAATTATGTTCAAAGGATAAATACGAATAAATAAGAAGACATCATCATAATTCTAATAAGATTTCTCCAGGGCAGGCAACGCATTAGCAATGCTCCAGGTGTTGCAGATGTCAATAGGCGACGGTAACCGCTTACCATCAGGTGGGCCATAAGCCTGTTACCACAGCCTGTGCACATTAATAAAAAAAAAAAAACAGCTAACCCCAAAAATTTTCAGAGCAACCGACCATGTACGGCCTGTAGCCCATTACCCAAACAATGATTTGAGGGGATTTGTCCATACTCGACGAGCTGGGCATGCGGGTTGGTAGCGCAGATAAATACATATATTGTTGATAGAGAACGTTGCTGTCCATCCCCTGGCTTTTCTTCCCTTAATTCGCCTCTAACGACATTCAAGGTTAGTTATTAAAGGGCCGATTTTTCAGTCGGAGCCACTATGGCAAAAGAAAGGAGTAAAAGAAAGAAAGAAAATAAGTTTATTCCACACAGACTAAAATGATAATTTAAAATAGGTACACAAGTTATTAGAAAAAAAATAAAAATAAAATTAACAAATAGGTACCTGGTAATTTTTACTTGTTGTTTTACGTAACCGATTTTTTGACATACTTAGATCGTTATCATAACAGTTAGTTAATCCTAAGGTAACCATCCGATTATTATTAGTGAATAGAAGCCCAAGTGATCCTTGTCAAATTCAAAAATTACCTATTTATTCGTCCTGCAATGATATTGTAACAAAGCAATAATATAGAATTTGAAACTACAAAACTGTTACCATTTCTATTCAAACACAGATGGGGTTGACAAAAGTAGTAGTAGATCCGAAACAAACTCCGTTACTAAATTATGCTACGAGTTTCTATGAACTTACCTACTGTTTTATAGATTTTTTTTTTCAATAAATTCTTTATTGTGCATTTACTCTAATCACCATGTGGCAAGTCGCGTTGAAAACATCATGTGCAACTACACAGGGGTCGTAAGTGAGACGTCAGGGGTCGATGAAAATTGATTTTCCCCCATCAGTCATAACTTTGTGTACGTATACACAAAGGCCAGCTTTTGTAGGCACCAGTGACTTTTACGTTATTTCAGAAAATAGATTTTGAAAATGCTGCATGTTCCAGTAACGAACCAGTTTGAATGAAACACTTCACGTGTAATGGATAAAGATTGAATGAAAAGGTTTTTGCAGTTGCGTTTTGGGTTTGTGGTTTGAACTTCAATTTCGAAGAGCTGCAGGAAAATTGCTTTGAAAAATTTTTTGTCGCTATACCTTTGAGGTAAATGAAAATCCGGTCCGTGATGAGCTCGGCTGAAGAATCAGCCCCTCTATCTACCTTCCCGTGGATGTCATAAGAGGCGATTAAGGGGAAAAAGCTAGAAGAAGGGCAGCAGGGGCCCCTGTTAGCTCTAACTGAAAGATAGCTCTAACTGCGCTCTCCAAACCGCGAGGCCAGCTTGGTCGTATAGGCACAATCCACCCCATATGATAGGAATTCGCTCTGGAAATCTGAGGGCCATATTCAGCATTGGACGTCCTATGGCTGAAATTTTAACAGAGAGAAGTGTAAGTTGACCTAAGACTTGGTAGCAAGCGGCCTTATACACGGGCTCAAAGTCACGCAACGGGCTTTGATGAGAGCTATGCTTGGAGTTTCACTACGTGATAATATACGAAGTGAGGAAATCTTTAGAAAAACCAAGTTTGTCGACAAAGCTGTCAGCATTAGGAAGTTGAAGTGGCAGTGGGCAGGTAATATATATAGCTTGCAAAACTGACAACCATAACATTCCTTCGAGTGAAGAATCATCACTTGACCTCTGTGTTATAGTTAGTTAAATATACGAGTACATGGTGGTCTACAATTTGAATGGTGAAAGAATTATAGGCCCTTTATAGGGCCACCATACCCTAAACCTAGTCACTGACCTAATACAGTATGACCAAGAAATATCAGTTACAAGACACGTAAGTATTAATTATAGTGGTATCAGAGTATGGTTTTCAAAGACTAACGGCAGAAAAGTCGATCCTAAAAGCCTCAGAATTCACAATATAATGAATAGGTAGTTATCAACTCATGTCAGTTAAAACTCTCAATTACGGTAATCAACGGAAGTCCAATGAAACGGTCTTTAAAATATTAAAATGTTTCACATAATTCCTTCCTGAAACTTCTTCAAAGACTGCCTAACATTCAAGTTAGCAGTTCACAAACATAGTTAGCAACCCCTAGTTAGCCATGAAGTATCTAAGTTAGGACGTGTACTACAGCAGGGGTGCACTTCGCTCTAGGTTTTGAGGGACAAATGTAGGATGCCCCGATAACAAAAGGAGACCTGATTATCAACTCAACCGGCCGTGGCGGTGGTGGCCCTGGCTGAAGATAGGTAGATATGGAGGGGCCTACCTCCATATCTACCTATCCGCTGATGTCGTAAAAGGTGACCAAGGGAAAAAAGCTAGGGGATGGGCAGCAGCGTCCCTCATTTTAACAACGATAGCTCTAACTGTGCTCGCTAATCCGCATGCCCAGCGTGGTGAGTATGGGCAAATTCCCCCACATGATAGGAATTCGCTCTGTCTGAGGTCATGTTCAGTAGTGGACGTCGAACGGCTGAAATGATGATGATGATGATCAATTCAACTTTTTTATAGAGAGAGAGAGAAAGGATTAAGGTGCGCCTTAATCCTTTCAATTCATTGATTCTTTCACCGACGTTCATAGACTCCTTCAGTTAAGGTATGGTGCACCATACCTTAACCTGGTCAAAGACTTATTACAGGATGACCAAGAAAGAATCAGTGACACGACAAGCAAGCATATCACTCAACCCAGCCACGAGTTTTATATTGTATCAGCAGATATTTTGTAGCGTTGTCCCTCCTACCTAAGTCCGTCCCACTGCAACGATGGAAGCCTCGCTAATGGCTGAGCACACAAAGTAATAGGCTATCCAATTGATTTATGATTTCAATGCGTGCTGCAAACCCAGCGATTGGAACGATCCACTTTGATTACGTCGAGTATTTTGCAAAGCCTGCCTGCGTCAGCTGAATAGGTCTTCATAGAGAAATAAGCTTTATCCTCTGACTTTTAATTAGACTTTCCCTTGAAACTAAGCTACACAAAAAGTATCGACTGAAAATATAGCGCGCACTCACGCCTTTGGTCCTCTTATTCGCTTCGGCCATCCTGTATTAGGTCAGTTACCAGGATGAGGTATGGCAGCATGAAAGGCCTATGACCGTCGGTGAAAGAATCAGTGTAGTGAAAGGATTTAAGTGCGCCTCTTAGAGGTTCCTTTCGTGCACGTTATATATGTCTTATATAGATCGCTGTGCTATCTATAGATCGCTTGTAACGGTATTTAGATGGCTCAACTGTCTCTCTTGTGTACGTTGTTTTGCTACTTGTATTAGTCTTTTTTTACTGTTAACCTGCCTACCTACTAAGTACCTACGCTTTGTGTGATTGTTACCTACTGTCGTTTCTTCTGTTTGCTTTTATGTCTGTCTGTGCTGTATTTGTGTGTGTGTTAATACACAATTTATCTATCTATCTCTAAATGTCTTCGAATTTTTAACAGGTGTAGCTTCACCTAGTTTTTTTGTTGTTTCAACAAGATCCTAGTGTACTGAAATCAACACCTTTTCACCTGACTTTGACAATTAATTAGTGATCTTGCTTTGCGTTTTGTAGGTGAACTAGGGCTTAACAGGCCAGTTGTGGCCGCAGTGACCCAATTGCCGCAAAAAGTTAGGGCTTAACAGTAAGTTAGAGTGAAAGATTCGCACAATGGGACTATTATTTCTTCTGTATTCGAGTGTTTTACATTGAATTAACGTTGTTGCTGAATAAATGTTTGTTTTCATTTACATTTCCAGACTGCTCAACTGCACTGGAATTGATATGGATTGGTTTGTTTGTTTTTAACTTTGTCACGATATGACGGTCCAAATTGAAACAGATTATACTAGTTTTGCCCCTAGGATTTGCTCGCGTGGTACCTAGATACAAGGTAGCACTAAGCTATTCAAGGTAAAGAACTCTACCTACTCGAAGTTTCATCGAATTTGACTGAGCCGTTACGGAGTAATTAATAACACCCAATAATAATAATAGCACCCAACAGTCACATAGTCCTTACCTAACACTACGATTCCCTGTGTCGTGGGTATCAGAAACTTCGAGTTCCACAACACCCAGACCCGGAGATCATGCAAACATTTGTCCCGCAGCGGCAATCGAACCCGCACCCCTTGCGTCTCAGACGGGCAGGATTTATATGAATATGAATATGCATATTGTATGAGTATGCTACTGCACCGAGGTCAATGCGTTGCATACGTTGCGTACGGACCAGTTCTTCTCTAGTTAAGTTGGTGCCTAAAGGGACTGTGTGTAAAGAGTTTTACCAACATATTCTATTTACGTAACATTGTTTGTACGAGTAGTATGAAAACAACCCTTCGATTGTACCAAAATTCACCAAAAAGCGAACTTTTTACAAAAAGCGCCGGACAAAAGCGGCGGTTCGTGCTAATAGCCGCTATTCAAATTGAATGCAGTCTCATTGATTTACGATTGAAAAGCACGCTCCCTACCGGTGGGTTACCGCAGAAGGATTAATAGTTAAATTCAAATGTCTCACTCAAATATATATATATATATTTTTTTATTGGAGATGGTTAGGCGTTTGACCACCATCTCACTTTTGCAAGTGAGATGTGGCCTAAGATGGAGCACGCTTTACCAGAAGGAACTTATTCACTCTAGATTTACAGACTCCAAGATTGTACTCATCCAAACACACCTTGGGCATTTATGTTTGAAGATCATGAGATAGATCATAGATCATGTTCTGGGGTCTCCCAGACTTAACGGGACTTAACTGTCTCGTTAAGTCTCATCTCGGCACTTGCCGAAACAAACGTCAAAATACAATGTATGTATTGTTTACCATCCTGAAAAGGGGTTATTCTACCCTAAAGAGAAAAAAAAGATCAATATTTAAAAAATATATATTTTTTCCCCCAATCTTTCTCAAATTAGCTGTTTTTGGTATTTTTATCATCTTAATAACTAATTAAAAGCGTATGAGAAGTTGGGCATCAAGATAACTACCAAAAACATTCATTGAGTTTGAAATGATTTGACCAGAATATAGCTTTTTTTTATACTGAGGCAAACAGGCGTACGGCCCACCTGATGGTAAGCGGTTACCGTTGCCAATAGACATCTGAAACACCTGGAGCATTGCTAATACGTTGCCTGCCCAGGAGAAAGCTTTTTGTATCTCTATAATATAGATATATAATAAAGGTATATAGAAATAATTATCATATATAAGGTACCTTTATATTCCGGTTATTCAGTCCCTGCACTCAAGTATTCGTTTACCCTAACGATAATCGGTTTTAAGGCGAACATTAGTATCATTTACTAATAATTAGGCATATTATTACACATAATAATTTTATTAATAATTAAATGTTTTACCACGATTTTATTAAAGTTTTGGAGTGAAATAGGCATGCGGTGTTCTACCTAGGTAGGTACTTTTGTTATGGTTTTTGCTGGTCAATTTATTAAAGAGATATAAAGCTCTTTGGACAAGTAAGAACCAACGATCTAATCTAGAAAGGTAACTAATAGGTTTGTGAACTAGCTGACCTAACTAGATTTTTGTTTCTTGTATCGTAGATGAAGAGGAAATATGATTAGACCTAAGTATTGAATAACTACTTATTTGTTTTGTATAATATCATACCTATCTACTTCGCCATATACTTTTCCATAGCTATCTAACCAAACGTTTTAACTGTACCCCAAGCACGAATAGTCCACGATAGAATTACGCTTGACCTCAACCCCATTTTTTATTGTTTTAAATAATGTCGACATTGACATTGGCAAAGTTGTGGCAACTGCAGTCACAGAGACCATATTTTGACTGTCTTATATTTGGCATTTTTTATCGTATCGTAAGCGCAACGCTATCGTGAATTGTTCGTGCTCGGGCCACTGAATGTTTTGATAGTACTTGACAGTCACTAATTTTCTAGGAGTATCGCCAGTCGATTCAAGTAGGTATGTCTTTTCAGTTTTTAAGTCCAAAACCTTCTAGGGCTTCTAAAAGTCAAACTGTAAATTATTTATCATCATCATCATCGTTTCAGCCGTACGACGTCCACTGCTGAACATGGCCTCCCCCACAGACAGAGCGAATTCCTTATCATGTGGGGGGATTTGCCCATACTCACCACGCTGGGCATGCGGGTTGGCGAGCGCAGTTAGAGCTATCGTTGTTAAAATGAGGGACGCTGCTGCCCATCCCCTAGCTTTTTTCCCTTAGTCGCCTCTTACGACATCCGCGGATAGGTAGATATGGAGAGGCCTATTCTTCAGCCGGGGCCACCATGGCCTATTTAAATTATTTATATTCCGGACATATTACACACGGTCAACTGATTTATAGGCATATTCTGTACTATGGATACCAGACTGATATACATAATAGATAATATACATATTTAACACCCAGACACAGAACAAACATCTGTATTTATCACACAAATGTTTGTCCAGTGCGGGAATCGAACCCGCGGCCTCTAGCGCAGAACGCAGAGTTACTACCAACTGAGCTATTAGGCCAGTCAATTGAATTTATTCTTTCTTTCGTTTACGTGTGGATCATTTTCAAATACACACATGCCGTTTGAACACGACTCATCGGTAGTACCAGCCAGCTTTTGTGGGAATTCAAGATAGAAAAAATAAACGCCGTGAGTGTTGCATTAAACACCGTAAGTGAAGACTATCGAACGAAAGTATAGAATCCAATTAGAGGTTTTGCGAAGTAGCCACCTTCTATGACACAGTAAATAATAGCAGTAGATGCTCATCTTCGTTCGAATGAATTAACACATACTTAGGTAATAATGAGTATTAATGTTAGTAGTTTTTTATAAAGTTATAGGTATCACTGATTAGTTAGTAGCACACATTTTGGGGACAGTTTACAGGCACATATCAAAAAGGCGGTCACTGAAAATTGTAACACCTTGAGAAAAAACGATTAGGTTAGTCAGTTGCGGCCACTCAATAGCCGATAATGTGATTGCGTAAACTAGTCTTCAGTCTTCATCCCTGTACCATCAAATTTTATATTTGTTTAGGCAATAACGTAAATTAACATTCGCAAAGATGTTCAAATTCGTGACACGCTTGCATTTTATTGGTAATTCGTTTTCCCCTAAATAGATGTCAAATTTTCTTTTCTTGAAACACTGCAAAATTAAAAAATCCCTCACTATGCACGATGTCAAAGAATACGTGCTAAGTTGAAATACTGTTCCTTTATAATGTCAACGGCGGTCAATGGCGTGTGGGACAATCCGAGCGAGACACCGACAGAAGCTTTACAACTCGCGTTAAATCTCATCGGCCCATAAAACTGTTATAAATCGATTCCGCAAGGTTTAAGAATTAAATGACTCGTAAAAATTAATAGGAGTCGCTGGGGGCACCAAGACACTGGTTATTCTAAAAGAAGTTCTTACGTTTATTGCAAAGTGGCCGAGATAAGAATGAGGTCAAGATGAGGCCAATTCAAATAAAGTCAAAGACCCAGGTGATATACATTTTAGGCAACCGAAGACCTCCTGCAACCTTACAAGGTGATACTTAGTACTTGAGTGGACTGGTTTGCGCAACTAGGCCGCTGCTGGGCCCTTTTTGCGTGACGGGTGGAGGTTGTTAGTCTGAAATGCTCATGAGTTCGCACTTGTCACCGGTGTTTTGTGAAAAATGAATAGCTTACCGTTTTTGTATGGTGTCACGTAAAGCGCCCCTACAAAATCCGGCAAGCTACTCGGGCCTCTAAAGTTTGCTGATGTCGACTACACGTCCATAAGTCTCATTTACACCAACTTTAGTCTGCACAACACGCTGCGCAGACTAAAGTCAGTCCACGCGGACCCGCTACAAAAATTAAGCTTTACGGAACTTATTTTTCGTTTCCTGATGATTTTTAGGGTTCCGTAACTCATTTGGAAAAACGGAACCCTTATAGGATCACTTTGTTGTCCGTCTGTCTGTCTGTCTGTCCGTCTGTCAAGACCTTTTTTCTCAGAAACGGCTTAAGGTATCAACTTGAAATGTATACCACCTATTAAGGTCTACGTCTTATAGTGCCGTATAAAAATCAAAGCTCTAGCTTAATGCATTAAAAAGATAATGGCAATGAATGTATCATTTTTGTATGGAACTGGCAAAAATGTATAACCTCTAGGGTACTTCCAGTTACCTCATAATTCTGAAATTTGGAATGCTAAGAGCTTTTGTAACACAATTAAAGGAAAAAGTCTGAAATTAAAAGGAATTTCGAAGTTTTTTGGGAAATTAAGTTATATTTGCGGTCAATGTCATACAATTACTAGGTGAGCGACCGCAAATATAAGTTTGTCAATTCCTTCACTTAGAATATTTATTTTCTGACCCCGTGTTTGGAGTTTCAGACTCGTAAATCAATTGGTGCACGACCGGGATTCGAACCCACGACCAAGGGTACGGAAGCCTCAGGGCGCGAGTTCTCGCACTTGACCGTCTTTATTATAAACACACCCACTGTGAGGGCTTATAATACGAAGCATAGTGAAAAGGTAATACCTACTAACTGCGTACCACTTTCTCAGTTTATGAATTACATAGCGAACTGTGATGGCTTTGTCATTTCGTTCGTTTTTCGCGCGTCACATGGTGTGGACGGATGCGAAATTGGATTTCTTTACTGAAGGGGTGACAGGAGCTTTATTTTTTTAATCTTTATTAAAAAGCTTGTTCGCTTGGCAAATATGGAGCTCCATAGGACAACCAAAAATAAAATTGCACACTGGCTTGGCCCGCAGCTTCATGCGCGTGTTCAAGTATTCTGATACTAATTAAGATTAAGGGTACCTACCTACCAATTGAGCATAATTTAACGCACCGATTGCTTGACTTGTAAGATTAATCGTTTGTAGATATTATTCCATTAGTCACTCATCATTCATGACTAATGGAATTGATTAATGAACTTGAACTACCCATTTATTTCCTAACCTTATAAAGTTCACAGATTTGCTATTTTACAAGACATTTTGTCTTCGACTTTATCCCCTAATCTGAAAACGATAGCTCTAACTGCGCTCGCCAACATCATCTTCCTGCCCTTATCCCACATCATGTGGGGTCGGCACAACATGTATTCTTCTTCCATTTCCCTCTATCAGTCGTCATCTCAACACTCACTCCTTTCTTCACCATATCCACTTTCACACAGTCCATCCATCTTTTCTTTGGCCTACCTCTACTCCTACATCCATCCACATTCATATCTAACACTCTTCTTGTCACATGACATTCTTCCCTCCTCATGACATGCCCATACCAAGCTAACCGCTAACTGCGCTCGCCAACCCGCGTGCCCAATATGGTGAGTAGAGCAAATTCCTCCCACATGATAGGAAATCGCCCTTGGAGCCTGTAAGGGAGGTGCATATTCAGCAGTTCGGCTGAAATGATTATTGATAAATGTATGATGTAATAAAACAGACAGATGTGATAAGACACTGTGAAGACGTCTTATTGCGATTCGAACTTGTCAGCATTATTATCTATCTGATTCTATTGTAAGTTTCATAGAAATCGGTTTAGTCGCTACGGCGTGATTGAGCCACGAACATCCGCACAACTTTCTCTTTATTTATTTATAGCAATTTCAATAAGCACTTTGTAGTTTAAAATAAGATCTAAACAGTTTTAAGTTCTACCAATCTAAGTTTCTGGAATAAATAAAAGAAAAACACATCAGAGCCGACATTTGTAGTGTGCACTCAACCGACCTCCTGCAGAGTTCTGCACGCCTGGTAAAACGACTACTGAAATAGCGAATGAAATATTTTTAATATTCAAAACACGGGAAAATTCAATTTGGAATTTATTTACGGCAATGCTCTTGCTGCGGCTGTAGAAACGAAAGAGGTTGTATGCAAAAAAAATCTCTCCCAATCTTTCGCTTAGTTTTTTTTTTTATTTTTAATATTCCGGACATATCACACACGCTCAACTGATCCCAAACTAGGCATAGCCTCTACTATGGGTACCAGAGACTGATATACATAATAGATATGAACATCTGTGTTCATCACACAAATTTTTGTCCAGTGCGCGAATCGAACCCGCGACCTCTAGCGCAGAAGGCAGAGTTACTACCAACTGAGCTATGAGGCCTGCAATAAGATTAGCGATATCAATGTATACATGAATATATCGCTATACCTAAGAATATATCGCTATACCTATGAATATCATCATCACCATAATCATGGACTTGTTAGCATTTTAAAAGCAAACTGGTGCTTTCTCTCATAAAATCTCTAATCATATTCTATCATTCATCGAATTCTAATGAACAAAACCGTTTCCCATACAAACTTGAAAGCGTAACAAATAAGTAACGCTTGTACAGGGTTCGGTGTCAAGACCTATCCTAAAATGGTGACCACGAGGGAAGGCGGGAAGGCGTGCACAGGGGCATGCCACAGGCTGTCCCATAAAACAGTGTGTGGTACGAAACGAATGGTCCCCCGGTCACGATGTTCACCTTGGCAGACCGCAGCTTAGAATTAACCGTGAAATGACGAGGTTGTATAAATGATTAGATAGATAGATAAAAAAAATATTTGGCACTACAGACACACACAAATAACATAGATAAACAATTTTAAACTAAAGTACATACAATAGGTAGGTATAAATAATATAAAGGGCAATTTTTAAAAAGTAGGTATCTTAGAGTAGGCAAGTTTGCGTGTGCTGCAGTACGACAAATAGGCTATGGCTCAGTGAAATATTTTGCTTAAAAGCAAAAACACTGATTTTCAGCCAAAACCTGATCGAGAGCGAGCAGAATGATTTTAGAATCAAAAATTTTAAAACAATCCATCTTACTAATATTATAAATGCGAATGTTTGGATGGATGGACGAATTAATATTTAATTATAATTATTGGCAAAAAACTGGGTTGTCTGGTGCCAATAGCTACAGTGCACCCTTCACGTGCTGACTTTCTAGGGCTGTTATGCACATATTTAATTTTAATTTTATTATTATTATATAATTTTTATCATTATTACACTATGCAGTTTGATATTATTATTATTTTCCACCTTTATTAATTTTTATATTTATAAACCTATTCCCTGACGATTCTAACATAATCTTAATAAGACTGTTCTCACAGGGTTGAATGACTGTGTAGGTAATGGTTTCGGCAGAATACCAGCGTCTGCTGCAAAACAGTAGGCATAATGCTGAGCCGAAGCCATTTTGCTGCTGCAGCACACATCACACCATTTTTACTTTCATTACTTTTCTCTTGTTTCTTTTATTATAAGTTTATTGTAAAATGTTGTGCAAATGTGTGTGTTTTGGTTTAAATAAATGTCTATGTCTATGTCTATGAATTTGGCACAGAGATAGATTATAGTCTGGAATAGCACAAAGGCTACTTTTTATCCTCGTAGGTACCACGCAAGTGAAGCCGCAGGCGGAAGCTATTAATAATATTAAATGCGAAAGTAACTCTGTTTGTTGCCTTTTCACGACTAAACGGCTGAACGGATCGTAATAAAATTTGACAAGGAGATAGATTATATCCCGAAGAAGGACATAGATTATCTTTTGTGACAAAAATAATCTTGGGTGGAATAGGGGTTGAAAGTTTCTATGGGCAATCCATAATTCCTCAAGTTAGGGGTCTGAAAAGGGGGCAAAGTAGGGGTACTAGCTTTCGTATAAATGCTGACAAAGTCGCAGGTAACAGCTAGCTAACATTTTAAATAAAAATCAATAGTCACAGTGTCACGGAACATCACTTGAGAAATGCCGCGTTCAAACGGTGTGCGATCCGTCATCTTATATTCGTTTCAAACTGATTCTTACACCTATGCTGAATACAGTCAATTTTGAGAGTGACGATGCTGGAACGATCCTCATGCCCGGTGGGACAAAATTAATGTTTGCTCTACCAAGAACTAAGCATTATGTCTGCGGCAAATATTTAAGGACCACTTAAAACTATGTCGATTTTCTATCCGCATTTGTATCGAAGATTCTATGTATTGAGGTTAATTTCTGCTATAATTGCACAAAACGCCGATAATACTGTACAGTTACAGCCTAGAATACCATTCAAAGTATAAATTATTGACGGAAGTGAAAATATGCAAAAGCTGTTTTGTATACATACGACATAAAGGCGTGCATCTATAATTTATTTTTAAATGATCCTTCAACGTCAACTTTATCAACTTTGAGTTTGACTTGAGGGTTTCGCATTATCGTCGACCTATGACAAATCGCAATCATAGAATTGGAAGATTAACCAGTTGGCATTAATTAAAAAAAAAAAATTGAATGAAATTAAAATAAATTTAAGTGACATAACGCACGTCGCTTATACCTAGATGGTAGTACCTTAGAAAATAAGATATTATGAAAAAAAAAAACTATAGTATGACTAAGTATACTTGTCCAGAATTTGTGTTGCTTTATACTTATTTAAGGTTCTATGTATTCTATTATTTCGATAAAACCAGCTCAAAAACAATAATTCGTCATACCCCGTTCTCCAGTAACACCCAAATCCAACAATGTCTTCTTAATTCCTGAGCCGACCTTAAATAATTCCTTCATTTATGTTAAAGTCAGGCTTACGGCGGTAAAAAAGTAGGAGCAACCGTGTTCGGATGAGCTGCGTTTGAATAATTTACACCTAAAGACGTCGAAAACTCTGTATACAACAACGTTCATGCGATTATCTTCGGACCTGTTCACCTTATGTACTTTTCCGTAGAGTCTAATTTCCATTGGCTTTTCACCTTGTTGATTTGCCTTGTTGTTTCCAAGGCTGTCACAGGTATCCATGTCTGATGTCATTTTTTTGGTGTGTCTTTTTTGCTGTTCCGATATGAGATCTTTTTAATGTCTTATTAGCTCACGGGTGTTCCGATAATACGCTGAGGTTGACAGGCGTAGGTGATTCGTAATGCCAGTCAGATGATATTTGTAAGGAATTTAATTACTTGACACGGGCAATACTGACTGAGATACAGTAGCCATAAAATTAAGAAAAAAAAGGAATTTTATTTGATGAGACGGGTAACGCACTTATGCAGATTCAGAATATTAAATATTTTTATGTTTTGTTTGACAACACTGATGATCAAGTGTTATGGCGTCTTCGAACGGTGTGATATACTATATGCCATCTAAAATTATTTTCAAAATGATCCTTACCTTTGCCTGAAATAAAGTTATTGTAGACCCATTAAATTTACAGTATTGTTAAAAAATTGGGCCATTTTGTCATTGCAACGTTAAAAGGGATGTAAGTAAACCAAACGAACCACGGTAACCAGATGAACTGATTCTTACAATAAATCGATTTAAAATTGTATAGCTACCTATTTCATTTTATTCGTTTAGCCAGTTCAAGAAAGTAATAATTTTATTTTATATATTTTAATTATTATTGTATTTTCTCTATCACTTAATAACAAACGCAGATTTTGAAATGTGAACCCGTTTAACACAATTTAAAGCTTCATCCACACATAACAAATCTTCTTCATTTATAATAAAAGAGTAGGTACCCCATCGCAGCCTTCCCGTCTACACAAGTAATTACCGGAGCCAGTTCCTCGGACCATTATATTTACATTATATTTAATGAATGGAGTTTGTCGTAAATAATATATATCTGTATGTATACTAACCTACAACTATTTTGTTAATGACAAATTGTATGTGGGTAGAGAAATAAAAGTTCAGTCTTGGTCAACCCATCTTTCATTTACGACAGAGTTCACACCGGGGCAATTTTTTTTTCCTACACTTTTGTCATGGCCGGTCACGTAATATTTTTACTGTTTTATGATAATTAACCTGTTTTTCTAATTTACTACTCAAACTATTCAATCTGAATTATGTTCTAAAACGAAATACAAGAAAAATAAATAATGCTCCCAATTTTAGCCCCAAGCAACCTCCCAGTTCTCTAGACTATCAGATTATTGAAGATGCCTAAGGGGGTAGTCAGAGGCGCGCCCAAACATTTTGCGAATTTCATACGTGGCAGGTTGCAAGCCCATCGTCGCTAAAATATCTTGAACTTTATTTACAGTGAAAGTAAATTAAATAGAAGAAAAGTGTTACGCAAATACGACCAAATATATTTTCTAACTGTGAACATAATCCTAATAAATGCGGAAGTTTATCAGGATGTTTGGATGTTTGTGGTTCAATCACGCGATAACGGCTCAACCGATTTCGATGAAACTTGAAGTAGATTGTTTATCTAGAATAGCGCTACTTTTTATCTAAATACGTAGCGGGCGAAAGCTTGTAATAGTTATAAATTCATTTATTTTAGACAAGTACAGAAAAACGCAATTTTTAAGCGCCAAAAACAAACACTACAATTATTTCTTATGCCTAACACACGTAAAACATAGCGGCTCTAGAGCTATTGTATAAACATCAGCAAAGATTTCACGGACATGATAAACTTTTTGTCAGAAAGTTTCCTAACGTGCTTACCTCATTCGTCTCGTTGTATTTACTCCGAGGTCAATTCTGATGCGGGCGTAAAATTTCATTACTGTCAACTTAGCAATATCCATCAATTCAAGATGACTGATCGCTTGCCTGTTTGTTAAGCATTGGTATTGTGATACTGATCTCTGATTGTCTGAATGAGCCTATTATTTTAAAGGGAGCCCTTTAGTGTAGCCCACACACGGTGGTCAACTTAATTGTCCAGTGAATTATCATAAAAATGACAGTCTACTATCAAACCAGCAGTGCAACTGAATTGGTTACCAGAATTAACAAGTCGATTAACTCATAATTGACTTTATTCGGTGACGCAAAGATCATTATGAAATACATTTAAAAGGAGATATCGCAAGCCGTTTGGGCACGGCTTTACAAGTTCAAAGTGGGAAGCTCTCTCCATCTAAGCAAGGCTAGAGACAGGGCCTGATAATAATGTAACATGTTTTTTATAATCTTGTGGATGGGCAATTTATATGCACCTTGAAAAACTTAAAAATATAAATGTTACTACAAAGGAAATGTTATACCTAGGTAGTTTCGAGAGTGTGTTACTTATGTGTTTAATTAAGCCACAAGTAGTTACTTTGTAAGTCCCTAGTAGTTTAATTAACAGCATTAATCTGCCTCTCAGTGATAAGTCAAACCCTAAAGTTCAGGGATCATCTTTGTTCTATATGCCTGGGTTTCCTGAGAAATGGAAGCATACCGCCGTAATAAAGCGGTGGTTACGATTTTGAACCTTGTGTCAATGAAATAATTGCCATTATCCCCATCAGCAGGCTTACTAATTGTAAACAAAAATAATATGAGTGTGGAATGTAGCAATTGATGAAAATTAAAAATAAGAAATAAAAAAAACTACCCACATACTCACCCAATTAATTTTATTTTTTCATAACCGTGACTAAGAAAAAATTTATTGATCTATCGAGCGAAGCGTGCCAAGATCCATCAAACGACTTGGATGAATCGGCTTTGTATGTTTGTATGTGTGCATGTCAGAGCATTACTTTCGAACCGTTAATCCATTGTGCATATATAGTGGGTCAATAAGTTGTAATTATGCACATACTATTAAAATTTGCTGGTAAGAATATGAGTTAAATCGACCAAGGGGTTGTTGGGTTAGTAGGGTCCAGAAAAGGTAAAAAATTAATTTGAAATGGGGTGTATGCATACATTCCAAAATTATTTTATTTTTATTCTAGGCTGTTTAGTATTTGGGATACGATGAACCTGACCTGATTATATATTATGTTTTTAGCTCAAACCAGCGCTATCTGGTTTTGGTCGATGACGGTCACCGTCTCTTACTAAACCAAGATTTAACTCATATCTAGTCCCTTATCCTTAGCTACAATTATATCCTTTAAATTAGCTTACCCCCGCGGTTTTACTCGTCCTTTAAATTATCCTCCAAGCCTGCTTTACATATAAATGGGCCGTTACAGGAGTTGGTTAGCCTCATAATAATTGCGTTGTTTAAACAACATTCATACGGATTACAATGCGACCAATAACAATAAACAGAAGCCAATTATTGCTTATAGAAGTGAATCTCCCGCAATGGTCAAATGTTACGTTACCTTACAGTTGGGTTTCCTACTAATATTATAAGTGCAAAAGTTTGTGAGGATGCTTGGAGGTGTGTGGCTCAAGCAATTTCGATGAAACTTTGAATGGGCAGAATTCTTATCTAGATCATATCTGCTATTTTTGTCTGGTTACCACACGAGTGTAGCCGCGGGCACGAGCTATTTTATTATAACTATCAAATAAGTCAAAACGGCCGTAACTATAAAGATAAGTTAAGATAAAGATAAAGATAATTTATTGCCAAAATTATACACATGATAATTGGTAGGTTTTACAAGACAGTGTTTTTATAGACCAAGTTTTGAGATGTTGTCGAGGCCCAAACTAGGCGTGTAAGCCTGTATCTTGGGTCTCAAGAGTACGAGTTACCGTTTGAGTTGTACATAACAGGGTGTGTATCAGCGATCGTGTGTTTGGCTAATTTATACAAATGAACTTATTAATCAAAAAGAAAAAAAACAATTAAAAGAAAGATTGGACAGTGGCAGAACTATCATTATTAGTAGTACGGTTTTTTGTGTGTACAAGTTTGGTTGTGAGTATGGTAGTGTGTGAGGGTGCGTGTGTGTGTATGTATGTGTATGTGTATGTGTATATGTTTGCGTGTGTCGGGGTATGTGTGCTAAATGATTTAATTTTATATTTATATGCACACTATAGTGATGTGTAAGTGTGTAAAGTATATATAAGTCTGAAATAAATGAATTATTATTATTATAACTATAGTAAAGTATATTAGTAAAGTGGGTAAGGTAATAATAGTCAAATTATAAAAAAGTTCGTATGTGCTAGTTCCTAATTTTTTTAAAGAAATGGTAGTTACTTTACTGCCTTTTCCTTGACATAATTATACAGAGATCGGACTATTCCGGTTGTACTTACGTAGCTTTTCAGTTTTGTAAGTTTGTGGAGTTTCATATCTCTAAAAAGGCAAACTGATACTATTACTAGTTTTACACAATACACTGCAGTAAGCTAGAGCTAATTATCATAATGAAATTATGCATTATTGTTGGTTAATTTTATTGTTATTAGAAAATTGTCATTGTTTAAGTTCATATTAGCATGTTATACGCGGGTCAACTCCAAATTGCATTCGGTGTGCTAGTGCCTTAAATTTTTCTAGTAAGCATAATTATTGAGGCGATATTTGCTGCCCACAGAACCGATGGAGTAATATGGATAGTGGTAGAGTACCTTCCGAACCATGACAACATAACTTCACCATGATAACTACGCTGCATTTTTACCCGACGACGGAGTGTTACAAGTTGCATTCGGTGTAGATATTGTTAGTAAATACGTGATTTATATATAGGCGAACCATGGCAACATAATATGACCATGGCAATTTTTATAGTTATTCTCTGTACGATACGTTATTAGCGTAACGATCTCAGTCTCGGTGCTCACACTATGGTTCTAATCCAATTGCAAGCGATAGATCACTGCAGTTTGTACACGCAGCAAACAATTCGGCCGGAAAGTGATAACGGCGGTTATTTACTGCCTAAGCTTAGCGGTTAGCTTTGCGGTAGATTTTTGGTTTAAAAATAATAAAAAAGTGATAGCCTAATAAATTATATTTACAGAAAGAAACTTAAAACTAATACTAGTTAATATTTACAAAATACACAAGAAACAGTTGAGCCATCTAAAGACCGTTACAAACGATCTATAGATAGCTCAACTGATCCAGATCACTACCAGTTGGAAGCATCCCCAAGACGCTGGCGGAATTGCCACGCTGGATGTCAATGCTAATTCGCTGGGCCAAATAAGAGCCAGCTCTCGGGTCACGCGTCGCTTCGATCAGACGTCCTGATATCTTTTTGAAAAGCCGGAGGGCCCCGTTTCCCCACGGACCCAGGGTCTCAACCCCAAAAGGCTCAAATATGTAAGTCCTGTCAAGACTAATTACTACTATTTGCGCCTTTTGAGATCCTCGGCCGAATCTGTCGCCGCACCCGCCCTAACTGATGTCCCCGGAAGATGTGTGCGCGCTAGTGTATCAACACAAGTAGCGTCCCACACCATAGGCCTACCCTTCTCCCAAGGGACCAAAGTCATACCGTCAGGCCGCTTACCATCATCACGTAGCAGCTAGCGGTCTGACGCACGCTAAGTACGCGTTCTATTTGGCAAAGCCTTTAGTTTGCTTTTGTTTAGTAAAGTTTTTTTTTATGACCAAGAAAAAATCAGTGACACGGCAAAGAAGAAAGACGGTCGAATACAAAGTATTCAACCGTGGTTCCCATAGCGGGCCTATGCCGTAAAAGGGGCGCTAGAGATGCTAATGGTAAAAAGTTAGACAACTTTTCCGCCACATTATCATTGCCATTTGTCATACAATGCAGTAAAATTAAATCGAGCGGACAAACCATAATTCAATAACCGAGAACTCGAAACTCACTTAAATCGCAAAGAAATCCATGCTTTAAAAATTCGGCGGCCCTTGAAAGGAATGCAGCCCAACTCAACTCGAGGGAGGCATCTCACAAATAAAGGGAGAATTGTATAGAACCTTCAAAACCAGACGTCCTAATCGACCCTTTTGAAATTCCAACTAACGGGAAACTCGTCTTTCCATAACAATAAAAATGTGATCCGAACATCTAGAAATGCCTGCGCGATATTCACGGATCATAAAATCGCACTCGCTCTTTGAATAAAGCACGACTGATTTAATTTGACCCCTGAAGCCTTAACGCGCTCGCCTTATTTACACCTATTAGTGAAGGGTATGGGGTATCACAGTTGTTTGGTTTTCATATTGTGAAGTGGCCGTTTTCGCTCATGTTCGCTCGATGCTGTTTTGTGGATGGTTTTGATGTATACAGAATGCCTGAAGATAATGCTGTTATTTCTGCTCGTTTAATTTTATGACTGAAGGCATTTTTTACAGTCTGTTGCGAATGGTAGGTAACCTATTCAAAAACATTGTAATATTTTTAAGGGTCGTAAAAGTCCCTCTTTACGGGTAACCTTTTCATTTTGTTTTCAATAATGGCTAAATAAATAGGTATTCGGCTAAATATAGGACAGTAAAAAGAAAAAAAAAACAAAAATAAGCTCACGCCTTTTATTCCATAAGAGAAATATCTGACAGGGCTCAAACCAGAAAATAATGTAAATGATTGAGATGTTTTCCCTTATCAAGTTTTTTGAGTTTTGGATAGTGCTAAGGTTTTCATAGTACCTACGATCTTCATAATAGTAAGCTCGCCACTAGTCTGGTACTAAGTAATTATACGTAGTAAAACTCAGGCTCAACCGCGGCTTGTCGTGTCAAAGCTCTAATGGGGACAGCCGTGTTGGTATTGGTAAGTATCTCGGCTTTCGGCCCGTAGGTTGGAGGTTCAAATCCTGCTCGTACACCATCATGACTTATTTGTCTGAGAAATTTAATTGCGCTCCACGCGTTCCAAACGGTGAAGGAAAATATCGTGAGGAACCCCACGGCTTATTCAGTTCATCAAGTATTGACCATGATTTTCCTGTGGATAGTTGTCTAGGCTCAGAGGATGGTAAATGTGCTGGGCAAGCCCACTACAGCATTCCTTAAGTGAGTAAATAAATTACTCACATTATAATCAGACTCATAAGCAAATCTACATCAGAAACTAATGCTAAAGGTAAAGGTTCATTGCCCGCTCTAGGGAGCCATCCACAACTACTATCAGTGCCCAAAAGACCAATTAGTTTCCTAGTTATGAACTTACTCTCTGTCAGATTTATACAGGAACATGTGGGAATTTATGTTGATAATAATATTTTACACCCTGTGTGAGGACATCACCCTTTTAATATGCTTGTTTATGATGTTTTTCATTAAGGTTATATGCACTTCACTTAAGACATTACGTTTTGTAGATGTTTAAATTCATAACTATTATTCGGTTTTTGTTGTATCTAATCTAATCTGTAAAAATGTTTACTATGTAGTAGTATAGAAAGAACAGAGGTTTATGTAATTATAATAACAGTAGGTACTGATGCACCTTACAAATAAAAGATGCGGTATGAGCCGGACTAGAATATCTGTGCCCCGGTTCATAGCGCCCTCCGTCCGATGGTTGGTAGGTATATATAATCATTGGTAGGGTTATGGCTTAAGTTAGGTAGGTACTGTGTTGTATTGTTAGCTTTTGAGAGTATCACGAACGTTAGTCCAGAAGCTGAATCGCCATATACCCCATACTCAGACTTTCGAAGTCGGGATGTCGATTCTGTTGTTTGATTTTCTTAAACTCAGTTATTTTGACAGCTTTAAAAACGTTGCCGTCCTGCCTCCCTCTCTATCACCTACATTTTTTTCACTAAGACACTGTCATCGTTTTACCGTTTTATATCTGGACAATATTGACATTGGGAAAATTGTGGCAACTACAGTCGCAGAGGCCATAAAGAAAAGAAGAAGAGGACGTTAATAATTACAGCTGTCATATTAATTAACGCTTAGAAAAATGAAACAGAATCGACACCAAGGCCACTATGTCTGGCGATACGCCAAACTTAAAACGAGTGCTCCTTTATATTTAGAGCTCTAAAGTTTGATGTAGTGGGCCAACTTATGAGGTCGCCGAGATAACAACTCTTTATTAACTAAGAGGTTCACTCCAAATTGCTTTGCAGGTAATTAAAGAGTTAACTTAATACAAAAAATATGTTAAGTTTGTGAAAATTCATGTTTTCAAAAGCTATTGAGCAAGTAAAAGCCTTTTCAGACTAGCGTTTTATACGAGCATATAAGCTCAAAAATAAAAATAACAACCAACAATCACATACATAGTCCAATGGCTAGAGCACAAATAATTTACGATAGCGTTACGCTTACGACATAGAAAATTTTAAGCATCGCCGATTTCATGGGCTACTATGGATTTGACTTTATATCATTACGCTATTGTGAATTAAATCCCGCAATAAAAAGAATCGAACCAGCACCGCTTGCGTTTGCCGCCGAGGACGTTTCACATTTATTTTATTCTTTTTTTCAAAAACTTAAGCCCCCACCATTATTCCTGGTTCCCTGCATGCACCGCGGAAGTCCACGTTTTTATTACACCCGCGTCGTTTGTCACGAAGAGACTGCGGGAAGCGTTAATTTGACAAGGGATCTCCGAAGTGACCCACTTGCCTGGATTACGTTATTATGCGTGTTACCTTGTCACAATCATTATAAATTACACAGGACGTTTCAGCCAGTTACAGTAGTTTTGTTGACTTTCACAACCATTTTTCACAACTATTTAAGAAACAACACTTTTTACTCCTTATTTCTTAAATGGTTATTAAAACGGAATAAAAAGTAGAAAGGAGAAATATGATTCTGCTTATGAACTAAGAACTAACTAGTTATGAAATAAGAATATTGTGTACTCGGATCGTTTAACTATAAACCTCATCGTTCAAATTACCTATGAGCCCCTAAACGCAGAAATGCACGACAGACGAGGCAACTAACGAGGCTTCGAAAAACTTGGGAGGTACAATTTTGACATTAGCAATAATAATTGATTATCAATTCTCATACTCAGCCTGGCCTCATAGCTCAGTTGGTAGTAACTCTGCTTTCTGCGCTAGAGGTCGCGGGTTCGATTCCCGCACTGGACAAACATTTGTGACTAACACAGATGTTTGTTCTGTGTCTGGGTGTTAAATATATATCTATTATGTATATCAGTCTCTGGTACCCATAGTACAGGTTATGCCTAGTTTGGGATCAGTTGACCGTGTGAATATGTCCGGAATATTTATTTTTATTTATTTTATTTTTAATTTATTTTAACTACCCTAAGCTCCGTTAATTTTCTACGAGGTACACTGAAGTCACATAGCACAGTTCTTCTACCATCACAAAGCCCTTTCCAGGGGAACCAACGTTAGAAGAGAAACAACCAGTGATGCGATAAATAAAATACATTTCACTACACTCTTCCACCGCAGTAATTTGTTGCTGGAAAAGAAAAAGCGAGAGAACGTGCTATCAGTTCCATTTGTTTTAATAAAACGCTACATAATTTTACAAGCGAGCCGCAGTTCTCAGCTTTTTTGTTTCTGGTTTCAGTATTTTATTATATGTTTATATATTTAAGTAACAGCATTTCATCCCAGGTTTATGCGTCAGGTTCTACAAGGTGATTAATATCTCAAAAAGGGCTAATTTTATGAAAAAAATGCCTATCAAAATTAAAAGATTTCGAGTATAAAGATTTAGAGCCTTACAGAAGATCGCAGCCAAATAACATTATTTGTTTCAAATAGTGTTGTGTTCCTGTGATGAGTAAGGTTGCCAGAGCTCTTTTTTTGGGGGGGGAGGGGGTTCGGGGTCGGCAACGCGTGCGTGATGCCTCTGGTATTGCAAGTGCTCATAGGCTACGGTAATCGCTTACCAACAGGTGGGCCGTATGCTTGTTTGCCACCTCAGTCGTATAAAAAAAAAAAAAAAAGTATCGCCTATGTCGTTGGGTAAATATATGACTTTTACTTTCTTATCATAACCGTAACACTATAGTAAATTAAGAAAAAGTGTTGCTATCCAGATTACTTTTTCACTTGCAAGAAAGGTTGAGGTACCAATCTTAGTTAGAATCATCATTTCAGCCGTTCGACGTCCACTGCTGAACATGGCCTCCCCCACAGACAGAGCGAATTCCTATCATGTATGGATTTGCCCTTACTCACCACGCTGGGCATGCGGGTTGGCGAGCGCAGTTAGAGCTATTGTTGTTAAAATGAGGGACGCTGCTGCCCATCCCCTAGCTTTTTTCCCTTAGACGCCTCTTACGACATCCGTGGATAGGTAGACATGGAGGGGCCTATTCTTTAGCCGGGGCCACCACGGCATAGTTAGAATATGACCTATTAAACGCGGAAAGAGCATATTCCTCTAGGTAGATTTCTATGCAAGCCTGCAAAAACTTTTGCCAATCCAAAAATTCGCAAACTCGAAAAAAATTCATTGCTATCATTACACAAAAAGACGAATACCTAAGTGATTTCATCTAAAGAAATCGCGGGCGCAAAAGGGAGCAACAAAAAATAATGTCTCTCCAAATTGAATCATTTGTAATATTCATTCTTTTTACTCCTGCTTCTGTGGACGGTTTTCTAAAGTCGGCAGCGTTGATAGAAAGCTGCTGAATGTGGCCTGTCAAATATTATCATCGCCCTTGGCCAGGGGTTTGGTTTTGTCTCCAAAAAGAACCTGAGCCTAAAACAGTGTCTCTGAATGACAATCGTGTCCATCTTCCGCGGTGCACGCAAGGTGGAGATAATTTGTGTATAACCAAAGGTTTAGCCGAACTGAAAAACTGTAAAAATTGTTTGAATATTTTGTTTTTTTATATAATATTCTTTCGTTTCTTGATAGAATAAGCCCCTTTCGGGGCAATCAATTTATGAATCATTTGTATAGTTAGTTCGTTCTAAGTATCACTTCAAAAAAAGAAGGGAACAAAGGTTCTCGAGTGGCGACCACGAACCGGACGACGCAGTGTTGGAAGGCACCCCACCCGATGGACCGACGACATTGTTAAGGTTGCGGGAAGTCGGTGGATGGAAAACGCCCAAGACCGTTCGTCATGGAACTCTTTGAGGGAGGCCTTTGTTCAGCAGTGGACTTCATCAGGCTGATGATGATGATGAAGTATCACTTCACTCTTTGTAAACTCAGTAACTCTTTGGGGGAGGCCTATGTCCAGCAGTGGACTTCTACAGGCTGATGATGATGATGATGATCACTTCACTTCTAGTATTCACCAAAATCTATATCGCAGACATCTTTCCAGAAGCTCGTTGCGCGATAATCAACTGTCTTCAGGAATTCGCGACGTCACGCCGATGAAAGCGGAAAGAGAATAATCCGTTTCTAAAGCATCTTATATTAATGTCCTCTAACCTTTCACTGTGTTTTTTATTATTAATGAAGTAGACAAATCGAACTAAATAAAATAAAGATTCTACTTAAAATACCTTCCTACTGATATCCTATTATCCTACTAATAAATAAATAAATAATAAATAAATAAATATTCCGGACATATTCACACGGTCAACTGATCCCAAACTAGGCATAGCCTGTACTATGGGTACCAGAGACTGATATACATAATAGATATATATTTAACACCCAGACACAGAACAAACATCTGTGTTAGTCACAAATGTTTGTCCAGTGCGGGAATCGAAACCGCGACCTTTAGCGCAGAAAGCAGAGTTACTACCAACTGAGCTATAAGGCCAGTCTGAGAGACTAATATTATAAATGCGAAAGTTTGTGATGATGTCTGGATGTATAGATGTTTGTTATTCAATGACGCCGTAACGGTTCAACCGATTTCGTTGAAACTAGTAATATATAGAGTTCTTTACTTAGAATGGCATATATGCTACTTTTTATGTAGGTACAACGCGTATACGCCGATTGAACAAGCTTATTGATATTCATAACATTATTAATACTAGCAAAGCTAACATACGAGTATCTACGCTTTTGTCTATAGTTACTAGTACATTGTTTGACGATAAAACAATACCTGCTTATTGATTTTGTCAATCAGATAGATAGGACAATAGGTCATGACGTGACTTAGACATTTCATATGTACCTGAGTTCGGGTCATATCACACGCAAAATAACTTTTGCAATACACTGCTCAATCAGGCGTTAGACGCCTCAGCTTAATTATAAAGTCGAGTTTTTGGTCCCAATTCTATTTCGTACACTCTAAATATTCGCCACTCTAAACTCTGTAATAACGTTTGAGAAAGGAGTTACAAATTGCAAACGCATATTATAGTCATGGTGACTAAGGTATTCAGTTATTTTTAAAGGAGCCTCTCCTTTCATGCATATGTCACATGTCGTCAAATTTTAAAGTTCTAGGGTGTGCCGGTTTTTTCACGATGTTTTCCTTCACCGTGTCAGAGCACTAGTTGGTATAGCGCACATAAATTTTCCAAATGAAAAATCCATTAGAGAGCGACTGGGATTCGTACCCACGACCTGTGGATCGGAAGGCTACTAGCACCAATCCAGCAGTACTCTCACCATAATCACAATCACGTTGTAAATCAGTAAGCCATGGCTTGGCCTTCAGGTGACAAAACCAGCACTAGGTATGGTCATGAGCTTATTCGAACATACTCAAGTACATTCCATCTATTATTATTTACCACGCTTCTTTGAAAAATTATCTTCAGAACAAATCTAGCCCGAAGCGAACCTAAATATGGTACCAAGAAATCAGTTTCATGCTCTTGTCTCGGATGGAGGGAAATAAAACTGTCGTTTATAGCGGAACGGGGTCGGACATGTTACTGCACCGGGTGGTATGCGGCCCCGGGGTTTGCCCAGGGCCTAGATGACCCCAGAAGGGGAAGTTTCTTTGAACGTCAAGCGTGACTGCGAGCCTAACAAATCACGCGAGTACGGCACGCGACTCGACAACGAACCTTTGTTACTAATTAAAACGCGATCTTTTATCTTGACTGAAATCCATTCCTTGTTTTCTAAGAAACAGTTGTTGAAAGTTGATGTTGAAAGAGCAATGGTTGTCATGAACAGGTAGTTCGGTCGAGATATTTTTTAAGGCTGGGTGGTAAAGCTCGAAATGTCAATAACTCTGTTTATTTTCTAGCAAACGCCTCCATAACTAATAAAAAATACCATTGAAATAACTCTGCCGCAAACGGAATATAGCACGCTACATTCCTCATACCGCAGAAACATGCGTGTCCATATACTTAAAAAAAAAACTTATTTTGCATTCTTATTCCAATGGCACAGGGTTTACATTACAATACTTTTTTGTTAGCATACTGTGAAGGTTTACACTCCACGCAATATCGGGTAGCTCGCAGTGTATCTAAATTAGTATGAACCGTAAGCATGGTTATAGATGACACAGTAACCACAAGACATATAGCTAAAAGGAAACAAACACATACCTACATGCGTAGCATAGGTATAGACAAGATCAATTTTCTGTTGGCGTTAATGCCAGCATGACGTTAGCGTGAAAGAAAAACGAAGCATGAGGATCTAGCGCCTGTTCTTCTTCTTCTTCCTGCCGTTATCCCACATTATGTGGGGTCGGCACAACATGTTTTCGTCTAGCCAATAATAGCAAAAATATTGGCTAGAATGAATAATGCCGGTACTGAGTAACAAGATGCAAGGTGTAGAGCGTCATGCTCTACACCTTGCATCTTGTTACTCAGTTCATTTGAGCAGTTCTTTCGTGTATGAAACTAGTTGTTTTCACAATATTTTGAAGTCCCAGGAATGCGAGGTATTTCTACAATAGCCTTGTTTTATTGAGGTCGTTGTGTTGTTGCGTGACATTTGAGCTGAATGATAGTGTGAAAGTCACCTTAATATTCTAGATTCTTAGTTAACAATTAGTGTAAGTGGAGCTTTAGTAATTGTACACGTCATTGGTAATCGAAAGGTCGAATTTAATGTGGTTGAGCCAGTAGTGAATTCATTTCTTATTCATTGCTTTTTAATAATAAATAAATAATAAATAAACATTCCGGACATATCACACACGGTCAACTGATCCCAAACTAGGCAATAGTCTGTACTACGGGTACCAGAGACTGATATACATAATAGATAATATTTTAACAAACATCTGTGTCAAATCACACAAATGTTTGTCCAGTGCGGGAATCGAACACGCGACCTCTAGCGCAGAAGGCAGAGTTACTACCAACTGAGCTATGAGGCCTGTCTAAGTTTTGATTTCAAAATAGACTTAAAAATATGGCTGTTATACTATTCACCACCACTGTGCGAAAACAAGCTTGCCGTGCTTCAATTTCCTTACCCATTTAAAGGGCTGTTTGTTGAAGAGGTGAAAAATCTTTATTAATTCTACAGTCAAAAGTCATCATTATCGTCATCATTTCAGCCTCAGGACGTCCACTGCTGAACATAAGCGTAGATTTCCAGTGTGACCGATCTTGTTCGGCTTGCACCTAGCAACGTTCATTAGGTCGTCTTTCCATTATATTGGCTAGTCTCTGCTGTATAACTATTCAGCCCCAGTCGCCATCGGTTCTCTGAGTTATGCCAATCAAAATAGTTCCTTCTTTACGTATTAGCTATTTGGTACTAAGGAGCTCGTTTTGCAAGTTCTTCAACTTGCATCATCATGGCGACAACTACCTATCACTGTGACTGTAACGACCCAAAAAGTATTGAAAATACACCAAAAATTACTTGCTCTCGTGTCACTGGTTCTGTTTTGGATACCCTGCATCAGGTAAGTGACAAGTGGTATGGTAACCTTGAAAAGAGTAAATGACCGTTTGTAAAAGAACCAGTGTGGTGAAAGGATTTAGATGCCAATCATTAAATGATGGATTGATTTTATTATTAGAATACTAGATACGAGTAGAACACTGCGCAAAACGTATGGCATTTTTTTCTATTCCACCTATTTGCTCATTCCGCCCACTGTCACATTATGGGCGGGCGGCAATTTAAAACAATAAGCGCGCTCTCGTCCGTACCAATGCTTTATGCTTAGTAAGCACGCGAGCCTATTACGTAGCCTTTCTTGCTATAGAACAGGAGTCAGCGAAGATAGTTTCACAGCATTCCTCTCTGAACACTGATGTTCTATATTCCGCTTTGTGAAAAATAACTAATCGCATTTTATGAAAAATATCATCGAAAAAGATTATAGCTCCTTATAATTTGATAAACTGTTTATTATGTAAGTATGTGGACCACTGTTTTTTGGTTTCTTTCTCAGAAAATATGATGAATTCTATATTTGTAGATAGTGTCTTGTAGAAATATGACAACTGGCTCTCTGTCTATAATAAAACGTAACCTTTCTTACAAAAGCTTGTACGAGCTTGAAAACGTGCTTATAACGGTCTGCTAAGTTCTTGTAGTAAGTACTTTACGTTTTTATTCAGAACTGGCGTTTCTAAGTTTTTGAAACCTTTTAAGACGCCGGTAAAATTACTCGTTATGGTTTTACGTCCTTGTAATCTAAAGTCTTGGTTTTAATTAGTATTTATGAGCTATTTGATGGGGTAAAGGCAAGATGCTGTTTAGATGATAGTTTCATTTTGGAGCTTCTTCCAAACCGAAGACAACAATGCAGGAACTTAATTCGCGCGATGAGTTTGCTTTCCCCATGAGGAAGTGAACTGAATGCATCAGCAAGCAGAGCGGTCTAGATATACACAGCTTTTTTTAATTTAGGTGAAAATTGCAGGGAAAAACGGGAGGGCTCTTTGTTCAAAGTCTATCCGGGAAGTACTGCCGCCATGCCTATAAATTCCGCTTTAAAGCAGCAATGCTTGCATTGCTGTATTTCGGTTTGAAGAGTCCGGTTGCCGATGAGATTACTTACCAACGCATGTATCTGGGGTCAGCATCGCGCGCGTATTGCAAACGTCCACAGACTATGGTAACCACTTAACAAAAAGTGAGGCGGCATACTTGTTTGTCAGCTTCTAATTGCAATTGCTGTAAAGATTGATTCATCATCCCAGCCTCCTTCAAAGATTTTCAGCGCAATCGACCTTGTACGGCCTTCACCCAAGCAATCATTTAAGGGGAAAAAAATTGATTGAGTGGAACTAAAAATATAGTTGAGTGATGACAGAATACCAGGGCAATTTGAGAGTCCGTTCGAAGGCCTCCGTCTGGATTGACAGCTTTTAAAACTAGCACTGCGTTTGAGCATTGATGCGCCCAGCTATTGTTTGCTTGAATACACAGAATTTCAGGTTTTACAAAGTTAAGTTTTTTTATGTACATATAAGGTGGCAAACAAGCTTACGGCTTACCTGTTGGTAAGTGGTTACCGTAGCCTATGAACGCTTGCAATACCAGATTCATCACGCACGCGTTGCTGACCCCGAACCCTCTCCCCTTAAAGAGCTCTGGCAACCTTACTCACCGCAGGAACACAACACTATTTGAAACAAATAATGTTATTTGGCTGCGATCTCCTGTAGAGGTACCGCTCCAGGTGGGCTGTTCCAACTGAGAGCGAGAAAATCTCGCTATGCCCTACCTTACGTAGAGTTTAATGAATAAAAACATTGCATTGCTGCGTTCAAAGAACTTAGCGAAATTGAAAAGTTTGTGAACCGCTATCACTGTGAAAGATCGTGACAAGAAATACCGCCGTCGACAGACTTCACAGTCTAGTCTAGCCCTTATCTGTGTTATGTCAGGCAAATGGTGTAGACGAGGTCGCTAGATTTGGGAATTTCAGTTTTGTAAGTTGTATAGTTTGCAGCTTGCTTGTCGTGTCACTGATTCGTTCTTGGTCATCCTGTATTAGGTCAGTGACCAGGTCGAAGTGTGGCCCTGAGAAGGGCCTATGACTGTCGGTGAAAGAATCAGTGTACTGAAAAGAAGGGACTTTAATATTTTTCCGTGACTTTAATAGTTTTATATATTTTATTCCCATCTATTTATTTATCCCATCATACCATAAATATTCGTTTATTCATTGGATTCGAAAGGATCATTTACATTTTAAATCAGATTAAAAGAGACGTTTCATCAATATATGGAGCCTGGGCCTGCACTGTGTACACTACTCTAAAATATGGCTAAGCAATAAAGTAAACGTATTTAATTGGTTATTTTATTTGAATTGACTCCGTTCTAATGTACATTAAGATTTTCTTCGACAATGAGAGCAACACACAGCGCTACAAAAATATGGCGGATGGACGTGCGTGAAATGACATTTTGACAACCTACATTTATCTGACAAAACAAAAACATCAAATCAAACAACATGACATGAAAAATATGTCAATGTCATGTCAAACGCCAATTATAAACCAACATGGCGGCCTTCAAATAGCGTTCACATAGTAAAAAACTTACCAGAAGAACTATTCTTGTACCATCGCATTTGTTTTCAAATTAATGAAAATGTATTTTTCTAGTAATCTCCTATTTTTTCCTAATTTTTCTATGTAGTGTACATGGACCAGGCCCAGAATGAAATGGCTCCTTTACGTCTGTTCTTAGCAACCAAGTCTGGAAGATAGGGGCAAAAAACCGCGGCTTGGTTATTTTTTGAACGATCCTTTAATTAAATAAACAACTATTGTTATACAACCAGCGTGAGAAATACCTTCTGTTCACAGAGTTTTAACACATTTAAAAGTTTAATACACTAAATAGTAGGTTTACGCGTACATAGCAACAGAAACTTTTTATGACTTCATCGTAAACGTAGGGCTATCACCGACCCTAAACTTTGGAAGGCTTTTAAAGATTAAAGCCATTAAATTTTTATGAAGACCCCTGTCAGAGCTCGCGATAAGACACTGACTAGAGACTTTTAGTTGCTTAGGTATCTCGAATCTATCGGTAGTTTGCTGTAATAAAATGAATCTTTTTTCCTCGAGATAGGAGTAATAGTTTCCTTGGGTATGAACCTGAAATTGCTGATGCATGACAATGTAAACGGACATTAAAGTAATGCTCATTTTTATGAGTCGTCTTACAAAGAAAATGTTAGAAAGTATTATTATCAAGTTTTCATATAGATTCTGGTGCGTGCAGGTTAAAAAAAAACATCCGCTACAGTGTGATAAAAAATGGTACGATGACAACATTACGATGATGATGATAACCGCAAACAGGGTGACGCAGTTTTGGAAGACCCCACCCGATGAACCGACGACATTGCCGTCGGTGGATGTAAAAGGCTCATGACCGTTCGCTATAGAACTCTTAGGGGGAGGCCTATGTCCAGCAGTGGACTTTTACAAGCAGATGATAATGAAGATGATTATGTGCTAGCTCGTGGAAAGCATGAAGTAGTTACTAAAGAAAGAAAACCTAGAAAAAAGCAGCTAGATAAGAAAAAATAACGAATAACGAAACTAGGGTAACTCTCTCAACGGGTGCTTATAAAACGTCTCAAAATACGTCCCCGAGGTGCAGTCTTCAACAAAAGACTCTTTCAGCTTTTCCAAGGAGCTGAATACAAACACCTTTAGAAGAAACTCATCATCAACATCAGCTTGTAGAAGTCCTCCACCAAAGTGCGCCCCGACATTGCGCCAAGGTCCTATAACTATGTTGTCGTGGTGACATTATCATCGGAAATTTGCCTGCCTTATAGCCTGACCACAATTTTGATTTCTTACAACCATAAATACCTTTCAGCTTGGTGTTTGATAGTTTTGGCTTACATAATTAACTCTCAAAATTAGCAAGTTGAAGTAAAAAATTACAGCAATTGCGATGAAAATAATGTCTTGTAAGGGAGTCCAAAAATACACTAGGAGGAAGTAGGGCACAACGAGATTTTCTCGTTCTAAATTGGACCAGCCCGCCTGGGAGGTACCTCCGCCTTACAGAAGATCGCAGCCAAATAACAATTTTTGTTTCAAATAGTGTTGTGTTCTTGCGGTGAGTAAGTTTGCCTGAGCTCTTAAGGGGGGAAGGGGTGGGGTTTCGGGGTCGGCAACGCGTGTGTGATGCCTCTGGTATTGCAAGCGCTCATAGGCTACGGTAACCGCTTACCAACAGGTGGGCCGTATGCTTGTTTGCCACCTCGTTGTATAAAAAAAACACTACAAGGAATTCCAGTGTGTCGATTGATGAAAATTTTGTGAAACTTTCGACAGTGACGTCAACGTCCGGTGTTTTCCGTCCAAATAACATACATTATTGAGACATTGTTATTCAATCACAAAGAAGCTTTATCCGCTTTGTGATAAGATACATTTTGCGATACATTTTGTGAGACGTAATAACGTGTCTTGGAGCGGACAAGGCTAACAATACACTTGTCTGGAAGGCTGTCGACTAAAGTGGCGACAAGAGACTTATTTTGTAAAGAAATGTGCTCCAAATATTGTATTACATAGAAAGTGTTATAACTGTTTACGTGAAAAACAGAATTACTTACTTATATCAAACTCACCTACATACGATAGTAAAACACAAATGTAAGCCAACGGCATCGGTGATTTTTTTTTATTTTATTGGAGATGGTTAGTACTTTGACCACCAGCTCACTTTTGCAAGTGAGATTTGGCCTAAGATGGAGCACGCTTTACCAGAAGGAACTTATTCCCTCTAGTTTTGAAGACTCCTAGATTGTACTCATCCGGGAAAACAGACGCTGGCAGATCGTGATGCTTGAAGTCTTGTTATTTTAACATTTGCTATCGTATCGTAACCAATCACTACTACTCTTATCTGTAAACCTTTTCAACCAATACCAAAAAAAAAAAGTTCTCGACCCCTGGAACTTAAAAACCGTCTCTAATTACCATGTCCATAGACACATTAAAATATATGTATAATCCGGTAACCCATCAGCATTTTTCAATCTCGAGATAGCTTATCTGCGCCATTGATTAAAGCAGGAATACATCACTCCCGTCGGATGCTTTGAGTTTATTCTGAACGTTGTGTCACAGTTTAATACTTTACGAACAGTAAAGATACGTGAAGGAAACGGGTGATGCGATCGCTTAGCAGGTAAACTATTTTGTAAATCGTGTACTTGAGATATATTAAATCAAAATTGGCATCAGTAGACCATCTTTTATTAAATAGGTGGAAAAAGCTTTTATTATTATCAGCCAAAGACATCGGCGATACATGCAATCTTTTAATTTGGATTTGCTAGTTTGTGACATTTGCTTTAGCATCGTAAGCGTAACGCTATCGTGAATTACTTATTCGTGTTTCGGCCATTGAACTGCATCATGAATGCAGTGCCGTGGTGTGGCTCTACTGTTTGTGAAACTTTACATTGCTGTGCGTAAAAGTTATCGATAAGAACGATAAAGTCGATTTACGCTGATGAGACTCATGGTGTTGCATATTAAGAAGCTGTACACAGTAGGCACAATATTTTGATGGCAGATTGGCGGGTTTGAATATTGATTGATGGCTTTTTCACGCGCCGCTGCATAATCCAGAGTTTAGCTGAGGAATATTCTTCGTGTTTTTACAGTGGGATATCGAGCTGGTGAAATTCACTTGTTTTGCGGTTGTTAACTGGTACTATTGAAAAAGAAAAAAAACGTTCATACAAGTTTATACTATTCTTATTCAACACTCAATTAGCAGTAATTTTTGTTACTGTCGACTTTCGGATAAGGACCATTTTCATTGAAAAAAACAAACGTTTAAAAATCTGCTCTTTTGTGGTCAAATCAGTTCAAACTCAGTTATTCAACTGTTTTAGGTAGCAATCTAGATGTCGAATTTCTCGTTAACTTAATGATTAGTTATAAAGATTAAAGACCAAAACAGCAAAAATGAGAGAGAAAAAAACAGGATTGAAAAATCCAGTTTTTTTCTCTCTCATTTTTGTCTAAAAGAAGCCCTTTTTGGAATAGTGTACTAGTTACGAAACACGTTCCATAATTTGGAATTAATTTACAGAAAGAAATTTAAAACTAATACAAGTTAATATTGTGACAAGGCCCCATTACAGCCGCAACATTACATTTATTGATTTTTTTTTGGTAGTTTCATTAAGTTATGACATGGCAATACTTATTTGACATTTTATTAGATTTATGTTTTAATTTTTCGTTTGATTTGTTGATTGTACCTACTGATTTATAATGACATGTTTTATTGGCAATTATTATTATTATATTAAAACATATTGACAAGGCCTATGTACAGCCGCTAAAACTTGATGTAATTAACAAAACCAAGTGTTCCCAGTGTTCCAAAGGTGAATAAATATTATGACTATGACTATGACTATTTACAAAATACACAAGAAACAGTTGAGCCATCTAAAGGCCGTTACAAACAATCTATAGATAGCTCAACTGATCCAGATCAATACCAGTCGGAAGCGTCCCCAAGACGCTGGCGGAATTGCCACGCTGGATGGAAATTTGGAACAAGTAATATCCTTCATCTCAGTGTAATATAAAAATGTGTTAAGCAATATCGTACGTTTAAAAGTACTACTCTTTAAATACTCTTGTCTTGTTATTATCACTACTTGTCCTTGTCTTTGAACTGTCTATCTATCTATACTCTTTAACACATTTTTACGTCTAAGTTTGTACGTTCATTTATTGCAGATGCACTAGTTCAATGTACGTAAAAAATAACATGGTAGTGCACCTGTATTATATGTACTCGCATCAAGATTAAAGGCTAGAATAATTTATCTACAGTCTGTAATAAACTATTCCTCATTCAGTGACGTGTGACAAGACCAGTGATAAAGCAAAAGTTATAGCCTTCTATGTGATTAAAAAAAGATCTTGAAAGATAAACATGTAACGAGCTAAAGCCGCATCTTCATGGCTAGCGGCAAGTAGAACATGATGATGATGATTATGATGACTATTCATAAGGTTTTTTTACAAGTAGAACATTTTAATAGTCTAGCTACATGATGACTATTCATAGTCTAGACTATGAATAGTCATCATCATCATCAGCTTGATGATGATGATGATGACCATTCATAACCTTTTTTCTTGAAGCCTGATGAAGTCCACTGCTGAACATAGGCCTCCCCCAAAGAGTTCCATGACGAACGATCTTGAGCCTTCTCCATCCACCGAATACCCGCAACCTTTACAATTTATCTATGGTCTAGACTCTATAATCTAGAGTCTAGATCATCATCTCATAGACTCATCATCAGGCTGATGATGATGATGATGATGACTATTCATAAGGGTTTTTTAAATTATCATTTAAATCGACTTCTATACTACGCCATTCATTATTGAAAGGAATGATCAATAATCGGCCCGTTAATTAAAACATCGATAATGAAATGTTACAAAGATGGCCGATACGCCTTTATTTAGTAGGTAGGTTGGGATTTTAAAATTAAATTAACGAATCTACCATACTGCATTGGTTAAGATACTGTTTTGAAATTGTAATTAAGCTTCATCAAAATATTAATAGTAGTAAAGATTGCATGATCTGCATATTGATCAGCATATCTTCTTCTTATGGTGGCTCTCCACTACTGGAGGTTAGCTGTCAGCTCAGCGAATTTCTCTCTGTCTTGCGCCAAGCGAAATAGATCAATTTTATTGTTCTCGTCCCTCTGACGTCATCAGAGACTGTATTTGCTATTATTATTATCTTATTTACTGATTATTTATGATATATGTATATGGAGTAGTGGTTTACAAGGTTTTATATACTTTCTTGTTTTTAATATCTTTTATAGTTACAAATTCTTAATATCTTGACGTTTTGATTTCCTTTATTATTGCTCTTATCTGAATATATTTATTATTTATCCAGGATGGTTGCAGTGGTACCATTGAACTAGTCTAGTTTCCACGACAGAGGAAGTCGTATGAAGAACTGTGTGAAGTCAAGACTAACCCTGGTATACTTATATAAATGCGTAAGTTTGTAAAGATTTAATAAATTTGGCATAATTATATGTAGTAAATAGCTTGGAAGAACATTAAAAGCTTCTTTTTCGTATACCACGCAAGCGAAGCCGCGAGTGGAATCCAGTTGTATATATGAGTAAGTAATATATTATTTTCACTCCACTTATACCTACAGCAGCCTTTACTTTCATATAAAAACTGCCAAATATGTTTTTTTTTATTTTTTTTAGAATTTCACTCTTGATTTGGTACATAAATTAAGTGACTATACTAACGTGACCATTTTATTTCAAAATATAAGACCGAAGAAATATAGCCCGTCCACATGAAATGAAACATTCTGCTCTTCAAACCGTGTACGCAATTTTTCATCCAAATAGAATTAATGAAAAAACGTGACGGACATGAAAAAATAATTACAGAGCATGCAAGCAAGCAAAGGGCTGGTTCAGAGGAGCGAAGCTGGTGATGTTTTATACATTTAGATGGGCTATCCTCCTTCATAACATAATCAGCTATTGCGCTAAGTGCGGGCGCATGTCATTCGCAAATTATTTTTGAACAGCGTAAGACTTATTTGAGAACGCTTTTTCTTATAATGATGTATTAAAAGAACTAACGTTCTGTAGTTTTTTTTAGAAAACGCTGCAGAATTTTCTCTTAAAATATAGTTATTAGTAAAGTATGCCACGACTCTTCATAGTCTAATAAATACCCAAAATTGTACATCTCTAGGTAAATATTTGTTCCGGTTCCGGGTCTTTTTACCTACCATTCTAGTTTAGAAGGGATTTTGCGATTGATATTTTAGTGGTATTCTTCCAATAATAATATAATAATAATAATTAATAAATATTCCGGACATATCACAAACGGTCAACTGATCCCAAACTAGACATAGCCTGTACTATGGGTACCAGAGACTGATATACATAATAGATATATATTTAACACCCAGACACAGAACAAACATCTGTATTCATCAAATGTTTGTCCAGTGCGGAGGAGAATCCGTTAGTACTTCTATCTCTATAATGTACACTTATTTTAGGTTGCCAGTAAATTAAAAAGCCCTACTATGACACTACATAATATCACAAACAATATAATAAATTCATGAAACAGATTTTAAAGTATGTAATAACCTATCTTTAAAAACAAAACGTCTTTCATTGGCAGTGGCATGCAAAGGGCTGGTTCAGGCGAGCGATATAAATTGCGATACAGGGCGTGGCGTCTCGTCATTCAATGTCCTTGTGCCGCCTTTAATTAACTTTTTGCAATCTCGTGCAAACAGCTTATAAAATTACCAGCTCAGACATGACTTGGTATTGCTAACCGAAATAAAACTTTATTCCCAATTGGTCTTCATAGTTCAATTTCATTTTATTTATTGGGATGTTAGGCTGGTATAAAAACAAATTGGATTTTGTTTAAAGTAAATATATAGTTTTTTTTGGAAAATGCCTGTAGCACAAAGTTGAAAAGTTAATAACGTTTAAAATTATCCTAGGTTCAAAGTGATTCTTGTAATTTGATTGAATACCTTCTTACTCTAAATACTTAAGTTTCAGCAATTATTTTATTATCTAAATAGTAAAGTACTTGCAACGGTGTGTTTCATTATAATTATCCCTGAGAGCCCAATACACAGCGGGGTCTTCGGACCGGGACACGTCATAATATTGTGCCGTGTCTGTAGAGTCCGCACCACCACTGAACTCCGATAGACGCGCCGCTGCTTTCGCAGAACTAAATGTTGTTTAGTTCTGTTAAAATTTAGTTCCCGCTTTTGCCGTAAGACTTCAGTGGTGGCGAGCACTCTACTTGCTGTACCGTGTGGATGATATTTTGATTCACAGCGACTTTTGTCTGCGCAACACGCTCAGCGTAAGTCGGTGCCGCGTGGATCCGCACTAAAAGCTCGTAGCGCGGCACCACGGCATTTCACGGTTCCGTGCACGGTATAAATACATTGAAAGTAGAGTTACTTAGCTAATCTTTTTATAAGCTGCAGTAGTGTTGTGATGTGTTGGATGTAAATCATGGCAGCCCGATCGCAACTCAAGTTAGTCTCATGTTGATTTAAATTAGATCATACCTCTTTAAACTGGATTTGGATTTACTTGATATTTTTTACTTCGTTTTTTCTAAATGGATGTTTATAATGAACTAGCGTACGTGCGCGGCTTTATTCGCATTGTATCTTGATCAAAAGGGGCAGTTTTGAAAAACCCTTCAATACCTATTTCAATAATTTGACTTTATTGTATTTGTACCAAGTTTCAGATAAATCTCTCCATGCGTTAAGATCCTCCCATACAAACTTTTACATCTCATTACACCCTTTCAAGGGGTAGTTTTGAAAATCTAAAACTACAGTTTTTCCTTATTTCTATAATTTATTATTTTTAGTTAGTTTCAAGGACTACGATTTTTCATACAAACCCCTTTTCACCCTCTTAGGAGTTGATATTTTTAAAATCCCTCCTTAGTGGGCGTGTTTGGTATATAAGGCAGCTACTGTCCAAATTTCAACTTTATAGCTTCAGCGTTTTGGGCTGTGCGTTGATTGTGGAATCAGGCCTTGTTATTATATATATACAGATGAGGGCAAGATGGACATAATATTCTGATTATTTTGCGAATAAGTAGAAACAAAAAAAATACATAAATCTATCTATATATATATAAAGGAATAGTCCACTCACTCACTGACAGACTCATCACGAAAGCTCGGAAACTGCTGGGCCGAGGAGTCTGAAATTTGGAACAGGGATTTTTTAAAAGATGTTACCGTGCATACCGTGTATAATATAATATAATAAATATATAATGTTGACTGGCCTCAAAGCTCAGTTGGTAGTAACTCTGCCTTCTGCGCTAGAGGGTTCGATTCCCGCACTGGACAAACATTTGTGACTAACACTGATGTTTGTTCTGTGTCTGGATGTTAAATATATATATATTATGTATATCATTCTCTGGTACCCATAGTACAGGCTATGCCTAGTTTGGGATCAGTTGACCGTGTGAATATGTCCGGAATATTTATTTTATTATTTTATTGAATAAGAACGGATTTTGGAAAATTCAGCTCCTAAAGGGGTGAAATTGGGGTTGAACGTTTGTATGAAAGTCCTATGTTTTTGAAGGTGGAGACATCAAAATCGGTTATCAGGTAGATAGTTCAAAATAATAAAATACCTATATAAGGTTTTTTGAAAACCAACCCTCAGGGTGTGTAAATAGGGGATGAAAGTTTGTATGGGAATTGCTATGTTTTTGAAGTTAGAGAAATCAAAACCGGTTATCAGATAAATAGTTCAAAATAATAAAATACCCAAATAAGTTTTTTTATTAAAACAACCCTCATGGTGTGTAAATAGGGGATGAAAGTTTATATGGGAATTATTTATCGGTTAAGCCGTACAACGTAAGCCGTATACAATTGAAATTTGGCACGCAGGTTCCTTATAGAGAGTTAACATTTGTTAAGAAATAATTTCACGAAAATTTACCCCCGAAGGGTATGAAATGGGGGTTGAAAGGTTGTATGAAAGTCCTATGTTTTTGAAGTTAGATTCATAAAAATCGGTATTCAGGTTAAGAGCTATAAGTAATAAGATATCAGTATATGACTTTTATGAAAAGCAGGCCCTTAGGGTTAATAATCATCATCATCAACCTGTAGAAGTCCACTGCTGGACATAGGTCTCCCCAAAGTGTTCCACGACGAACAGTTTTGAGCCTTAAAAGGCTCAAAACTGTTCGTCTGATGTAAACATCCACCGACTTCCCGCAACCTTCACAATGTCGTCGGTCCATCGGGTGGAAGGCCTTCCGTGACGGGACGGGACGGGTGACGGGAGGGTGACAGTGACGGTTAAGGTTAACGTTACGGTTACGGTGACGGTGATGGTAGGTAGAAGTAGGTAAATAGCTGCATAATAAGTGTAAGTACTTTGGTAAGGATAATGGAAAATAGTATAGGTAGCTAAACAAACGCAGACGAAGTCGCGAGCGGGACAACTAGTGTAATTATAATTGTGTTAAAATGAAGTAACCATAATTTAAAGCCCTCATTGGTTTGGTGAATCTTTATCCCCCAACGGATTGATTGGGTGTAGGCTGTAATGTACAAGGTCAGTCGTGCTGGAAATCTATGACAGAGGCCTATGTCCTGCGGCTGAAATGATGATGATGATGAAGCATACAATAGTAGCTAAAGTGCTTCAGTAAATATTTCTAAAAACTAGGTCCCTATTTTTACCCCAGCGGCTTGCGAGATAGGCTGCTTCGCTAAACTTTTGCGTAGAATAGGCTCTACGGAAAACTAGATCCACCGGTCTTGCGAAACTTTAATAAATAATTCACTACATCGAAATTGGAGTCTAAAAACGACTGTATGTAGCAACTTTGAGAACTTACATTACTTCACACAGTATATTATAAAGCTGATAACAGTAAGCACAGTAGGATATCGGTCAGTGGGCGGTTTCAGTGTTACTGATATGTAATCCTATCCTACTATAATTTTATAAATGCGAAAGTTTGTGAGGATGTTTGGATGTTTAGATGTTTGTGGTTCAATGACGGCTAAACGGCCGAACGGATTTGGATGAAACTTGGTACAGAGATAGATTATAGTCTGGAATAGCATATAGGCTACTTTTTATGTAGGTACCACGAGAGCGAAGGCGCGGGCAGAAGCTGGTCAACAATAATCGACAAAAAAATACACTTCTAGCCAAATTTGTACTAGCCCTTGCGCTACCCCTCGATCCCTTTAGACGCTAATGATAAATTCAGTATTGCCTAGTAATATCTTCCTCTTTATATTTTCAGTTATCTATTTCCACCCTGGCTGTTTGAATTTCTGCGTAAAACGGATCGAAAATATCAGAGATTTATCCTTAGATTTATCCTCTCAGAGACTGTGGGATGAGCCGCTTTGTGAGCTGGAACGGAAAAATTTAATTGAAACGTCCAGCTGCCCAGCAGAGCGCGCTCGTCTCTTCGCCGTCTCGGAGTGGGAGTCAGGACTTTGGCTACATGTTTTGCCTTCCAAAAATTTAGGTTCCCTTTTAGACAACAATACCTTCCGGGTGGCAACCTCTCTGCGCCTAGGTTCTCCCTGCCAAGTGGCACATCGGTGCCAATGTGGTGAGACCGCTGACTGTTTCGGTCACCACGCACTTTCATGTGCCCGCAGTGCCGGACGTGTGCCTCGACATAACTCTTTAAATGATATTATCCGTCGGGCTTTTACCAGCGTCAACGTTACAGCTGTTCTAGAACCGAGCGCCTTAATGCGAGACGATGGTAAAAGACCCGATGGCATGACACTTATCCCCTGGAAGATGGGACGGCCTCTAGTATGGGACGCTACCTGCGTCGATACTCTAGCGCCGTCACATCTTCCCAGCACATCAGTACGGGCTGGCTCCGCAGCAGCATCAGCGGAGTCCCTCAAACGGCGCAAATATATGCTTCTTGATAGAGGCTATATGTTCGAGCCGTTTGGGGTAGAGACATTAGGCCCATGGGGATCAGGGGCACACAAAATTTACAAGGACCTGGCGGGGAGACTCTTAGAGTATACGCGTGACCAAAATGCTGGCTTTTACTTCGGTCAGCGAATAAGCATTGCCATACAACGTGGCAATGCCGCCAGTATTTTGGGCACGCTACCATCTGGTGGCGACAGGGATCGACTGGATTTTTTATGACACCTACTCGTAAAAAAACCAGTCGCATTTTTATTAGTACTTAGTCGTTAATTAAATAGTTATTTAGATTATTTTAGTATATTTAGGATTATCTCTTTGTCTCTTAGCGAATTAAATATTTTCGATTTTCATTTAGCTATATATATGTTTTTAACCATACGCAATCCTTGGCCACCAAGCTATGCTAGTGATTTTACTGCTTTATTTTTTCTATTCTGTGCATTTTCTACGCTCGCAGCGGGGGAATACAGAAAGTTTGCCCAGCCAATAGAGCCAATTTCCTGTATTTGTGACATAGATATGCACCCTCGGGGCCTTTCTACTAATACCCGATACAATGTATTTGACAGACTGGAACTTTTCTAAGTTCCTACCTACTATCGCATATCGCATTCTCGGAAAGTTTTAAGTACCTATATCTGTACCTTAAGTCTCATAGGAATCTTTAGTTTGCATAAATAGAGAATACATATTTTTTAATGAAATTCTAAATAGTTCTTGTACTGTGCTTTTTGCATATTATTTCACGGGTCAACTTTGGTCCATACTTTTGATAAAAAGTTTTGTTAGACAAAACAGGGGACTGCTACCAAAGACTATATATAATAATACACGGCAGTATCCTTTGCTTGATGCGTCGGGAAGCACGTACCTGGTATCGTCGCAAGAAACACTTGCCATCGTCAATCACGTGACTAATGCACGTCATTGTAAGATGGCTAACTTTTTATCGTGCATATTTTTACAAAGTACATAGAATTTTCACGCTGCGTTGCTGTATATCGAGGTAGTATTAAAGGTAGTGCAAGAAATGCCTCGGATGGAAGATAGTTGGAATATAAAATAAGCTTGGTCCACTGACTCATAAAAACGATGAATGAATCAGTCAATGATTCTTAAAAACCGGACCCTAATATATATTTACGATGCCTTCTTACAAAATCACATAAATTACATTTTGTTGTCTCATTGATACCTCTGTGACTAATATTAAACAGAATGCGTTTAGCTTGTATTGTGGTAACTATAAATCTTATTAAAGACTTTTACTCCTATTTCGTAGTCACAAAATATTCTTAATTGCTTTTCTAGAAAACATTAAATTTGCAAAATTTATTGAGGATAATAAATGTGAAATTCAGCTGTGACTCAGAATTTGCTACAACATCAGTTTAAATGTTATATGTCACTATTGACTCTTTTACACTATTCACTATTGATATTTTAAAAATTTCTATAATTCCAGTACTAGTAGTATATTATGTACTATTTAAAAAAAAAACGTGGTTGGAACCCCACTTAAATGGTAGGTACTACATACGATTAGATAAATATGGTAATGCATTTACTGTAGTCTAATATGGAAACGGTGATCCCATATGGCACTGAGACTTGGTCACTAACTATTGACCTCATACACTGCTCAAAGTCGCGCAACGGTGTATGGAGAGAGCTATGCTCGGAGTTTCACTGCATGTTAAATCCTACATGAGGAAATCCGTAGAAGAACCAAGATCACAGACATAGCCGGCCATATAGTTCGAAGAACCGACAACTGTTGGGGAATAAAGGTACTCGAATTGCGATCACGAACCGGATGATGCAGTGTTGGAAGTCCCCCGATGGACCGACGATATTGCAAAGGCTGCGGGAATTCGGTGGCTGCAGAATGCATAGACCGTTCGTCGTGGTACTCTATTGGGGAGGCCTATATTCAGCAGTGGACTTTATCAGGCTTATGATGATGATGATTTAGCAAACAGAAGAAGTTATTCCAGAAAAATATCAACGGAACTTCCTGTAATTACTGACTATCAGTCGCAGAAACCATTTACTGGTAATCGTATAATAATCGATTTCATTAACGCTTTCCGTGGCAGGGGAGCGGACAGTGATGGTCAGTATCCACAAAAACTGGGAAAGTCTATGTGAGACTGATTCGATAAATGTTGGATGAGACCAGTAAAATTATAACGAATAAACATTTTGAAGCCTTTCTTTTCATATGAAAGGCTGATGTTGAGGGAAAACTCTTTTACTTATTCTCGTTGCCATAAGAAAATATTTAACTCTGAAACGCGTAATATTTCAAAGCAAATGAATAGGTACTACTTTCCTGTGGATAAAGCCGACTAGACTGAGAAGATATAAAATGTGCTGGGCATGCGTACTCCATCCAAACATGTCCCAGGAACTGCAGCGTTCTGTGACTAAAAAAGTTCCAGTAGACGCTGTATAAATCATCTAGAATAAAGGCCCGATGGACCGACAATATTGTCAAAGTTGCGGTAAGTCGGTGGATGGAAAAGGCTCAAGACCGTTCGTCATGGAACTCTTTGGAGGAGGCCTATGTCCAGCAGTAGACTTTTAAAGGCCGATGATAATGACGATGTGAGGTATCCAGGTAAAGACATCAAAAAAAATGTCCAGTAAAAAATTTATGATGATGAAACATGATCATAAGTTGTGTCCAATCCTGTAGTACCCGAAACGGTTCCATGCCATGTCCTTTAATGAACGTAGAGGCGCCGAGGGTGATTGCGGTCGGACGCAGTTAGTGGTTGCGGCGCACGCCCGGCACTGTTTACTGGTAGGGTGTATTGGTATACTGAGCTTAGTATCTCATCATCATCATCATCATCAGCCTGATGAAGTCCACTGCTCCCCCAAAGAGTGCCACGACGAACGGTCTTGAGCCTTCTCCATCCACCGACTTCCCGCAACCTTCACAATGTCGTTGGTCAATCGGCCTTCCAACACTGCGTCGTCCGGTTCGTGGTCGCCACTCGAGAACCTTTGTTCCCCAACGGTTGTCGGTTCTGCGAGCTATATGGCCGGCCCACTGCCACTTCAACCTGTTAATTCTGAAAGCTATGTCGGCAACCTTTAGTATCTATCATAATGTAATTTATTGCGGAGGCGTAAGGTCTTCACTTTCATATTATACGAAATTACAGCAGGAAAGGTATAAACAAAAGAAGAAGAACAAAGAAGGAAGATGAGGAAGAGGAAGACCAGGAATAAGTTACATGAGCCAGATAAAAAGATAAGAGAAGATTTTTTCTTTCGCTTTCGATTTTCTTTACTTCAAAAATTGCGTTATAGAGATCATAGGTTGTGAATAGGTTCGAACCCCGATCGTCAATAGATTTTCCTATCGGAATGTGTGGCATGCCCTAGACCTAAAAATTAGAAGAGGTGTACGAATAAAAAATTGACAAAATATGTTTCAACAAATTTTAAGATGCTCTATGCCGAAAGTCGGGGTCTCTCCCACCTAGGCCAATACGGCTTATAAAGCCACCAGCCGGATAAAAAGCTGAAAACTGACATGAATGGGTGGCGTTCAGGAAGTAGGCTAACATGGAATAAAATATATAAGGCTAAACAGTAGGCTAAACAGTAGAACAGTAGTTCTGTGGCTGCTAGCGCAGCCTCAGAACTACTGATTTTATTCCGTTCTGGAAGAACAGAATTCGTTCTAGAAGAATTCTAGAAGAACAGAACATAATCCGGGTTCTTCGCTACACACGCCTGGCGACGAGCTTTCTTACTTGGTGCTCATTCGTTATCCAGCCCTACCGAGTTACACGTATCATTTTGATGTTCTTTGAACGTGTGAGTTGACGACACGTATAAAATCATACCTGTTGTAAGTACCTACTAAACCTAAATATTTTATTTTAAGATAATTATCTTCCATCTGGACGAGCAAAGGCGTGGGAGCAGCAAGTGTGAAGTAAATCACAACATGGAATGTGATGCTGTCTAGCCAATTTTTTTCTAGCCATAGCTTTGTATAGGGTTGTCATACACACACTTTTTGGAAATCAGAAAAGGATCGTTCAGAAAGCCAATGCGGTTCTTATTTTAGAAATTCGGGAATTTTCGATTACTACATAGGCTAGAACACATTGCGACAACTCTAATATTTACAAAATAACTATTTTAACGACATTAATGATCATAAAATACAACCCTAACACGAACTCAAGTTTATTAAGCAAGTATTCCATAAATAACACAAATTCCTTACTTTTTTACAAGCTTCTTATTTACACTAGTAGTTCGCCCCGAACCGAGACCGTGCGATGTCGGGTAGAAGTTGGTACTTCAATGATCTTATAAGGTAAATTGATAGCATTATATCCTAATTACATCCAGTCTTACCTGAACTATGAAGTCATTACAACTTTATCAAATGGGAGCTCGCGTTATACTGGTTATCTAATGTTATATTTTTGAGAGATCTTCGCTCGCTTGGTCAGTCGATCAATTATGCTCACAAAGTGCATCATTTTAAGCAAGTTTTCTGTACTATTTTAACATGTTTTGACAACCCTAGGTCTTTTTCCCACGTCCAAAACCTCTAAGGGCAGACAACTCAATCATCCCCGTTTCTCTTCGGAACGTTAAGGAAAATTGGAATTTTGTCACCCTTTATACTGACTGATCTTTCTAAGCTTCGCACAATTTGCCAACCATCTTTGATTGGAGTGCGTAACCGGATATCCGGTCGCCATTTTTCCCTCTTTCGCGTTAAACGAATTTATTTTCGGTTGATATTGGTTTGATTTATTTATGGAGAAGAGAAAATGGGCACTTAACCGCCCGATTCTTTGGAACGGAATAACGGAAGGCAGCGAACGAACAAATTTGTTGTCATTGTTATGATTGCAACATTCCTTCGTGAACGATATATTTTGTTAAAACCCGTTTTAAGTTAAAATGCGATTTCTCTCTTTGTTACCTGCGATATCATTGAACTATATCGCAAGTTCTAAAATTGTTAACTCAAAATTGACTTTATTAGTTAGACGTAAGGTTAAATTGTCATATTTTGCATTACATTCACACGCCATTTGAACACGGCTTTACATGTAGTTCTCTCCGAAAAACCTTTCATCATCATCATTTCAACCGTAGGACGTCCATTGCTAAAGATAGGCCTCCTCTATAGATTTCCAGCGCAACCGACCTTGTACTGTCTGCACCCAAACAATCATTTAGTGCCCCCAAATGATTTGCTCATACTCGCCACGCTAGCCATGCGGGTTGGCGAGCGCAGAAAAGCTATTGTTGAAGGAACGCTGCTACGCATCCCTTAGTTTGTTTCCCTTAGTCGCCTCTTACGACATCCACGGGTAGTAAGGGCTATTCTCCATCCGGGGCCACTACGGCGAAAAGTCTTTACCAAAACATAATTCATCGATTATCTACCAACAAAACTATGAATTAAAAAAAAGCAAGAATAAATTGAACGCGTACAAAACTAACGTATAAAGTTTATACTCGTTTTATTCACTCCCCGTACCGTTCACATTATATAATGAATAGCGACGACGCGACATTTAATTTATTTAATTGCGACAAAGTTGCGGCAGCCCTGATTTTATTACAGCATAGTGGAAAGTTCACTCTGTTTTAGTTTTACTGCACTAAAAAACAGTGTGCGTTCAGATGGCGGGTGTACTTCTCCAATTCGTCTCATATGTTATTTGGTATCTCTTGTATGCATATGTGTACCTTTTTAAATATGAAATATTTATTACTTAGTTAGATTCATAGGCCTCCCCCAGTGTTCCATGACGAACGGTCTTGAGCCTTCTCCATCCACCGACTTCCCGCAACCTTAACAATTTCGTCGGTCCATCGGGGGAGGGGGGGCCTTCCAACACTGCGTCGCTCGGTTCGTGGTCGCCATTCGAGAACCTTTACTCCCCTGCCACTTCAACTTGCTAATTCAGAGAGCTATGTCGGTGACCTTGGTTCTCCTACGGATTTCCTCATTTCGGATCTTATCTCGGAAACTCCGAGCATAGCTCTCTCAAGAGCCCGTTGCGCGACTTTGAGCTTGTATATGAGGCCTATAGTTAACGACCAAGTCTCATTGCCATAAGTCATCACTGGCAACACGCACTGATTGTAGACTTTCGTCTTGAGGCTCTGGCTCTTTAGTTAGATTAGTTACTTCTATTATGTGATTTCTTAATTTAACGGTAACTGGTAGGTACTTTAATTTTGTGGAAGTCTTTTAACGTAAGTAGCTTGGCAACATACGATAAATCCATTTTGGTGGTAATAACTTCCTTTCAAGTCGGAATGTTTTTGACGATTGCTAAATAAGCGCTTTGACGCGTCAATAAAATTCATCTAATCGAAAACATTTTCGACATAAAACATTTCAAAGGATAAAGTAATTGTTTCCTCTCTGAACGTTCTAAAAGAATTTATGAGAAATACCTCTCATAAATTCTTCATTCTACTTTCGATATTGACTGACCTCATAGCTCAGTTGGTAGTAACTCTGCCTTCTGCGCTAGAGGTCGCGGGTTCGATTCCCGCACTGGGCAAACATTTGTGACTAACACAGATGTTTGTTCTGTGTCTGGGTGTTAATTATATATATATATATATATATCATGCATATCAGTCTCTGATACCCATAGTACAGGCTATGCCTAGTTTGGGATCAGTTGACCGTGTGAATATGTCCAGAATATTTATTTATTTATTATTATTTTATATATAATTTTTTTTTAAATATAATTTTACTGACTGACGCTGACGTATCTCACTTAAGATTCTTGGTATTTTGTTCTTCATTTGGGTCATACTAAAATTTATGGAATTACCCTCATCATTTTCATCATTATCAGTCTGAGGAAGTCCACTGCTGGACAGAGGCCATCCCCTAAACTGACACGAGGAGACTTAACATACTGGAAGTTTTATTTTATTTTATTAAATCAGGGACCAAGTTGGACCATAGACCATCATGCTGGTTCAGTGCAAGTACCAAGTAGCGCGTCCGGTGGTCGGTAGGGTGTACCGTATGTCGGTATTGTTTGGAACCCCATTCACTGCTGCTATATTTTTTCTCTCACTTTATACAACAATTCGAAGAAAAAATAGAAAAACTATTGATCCGGCGGATAAATATGGGACAACCTCAGGACCAGAAGGTAATATGATCTTGAAAGGTGAAGAGTCCTGTGTTAAAAGGATTCACTAAACCTCGCAGAGAGCCTGCAAGAAGTAAATGATGATTTGACTGCAACATAAACATATTTTTTTACCATAACCTTCTGAGTACTAAGAGGTCTGAGGAGTTGTCCATGCATGGGGATAACAGTATTTTTTAAGCAGAAATAAAAATATTTTTTGCAGGAAAAATCGACAAAACATTTACTGTGGAGTTACCCCTGTGTCATTCCAGTGGGGTGCGTCACGTGAGTGACATTGTAATGGCACTGATTGGTTATTGGAAATAATAACCAAAATACAAAATGGATTGTGTAGCAAAATAGCTAACAATAGTAATTTGATGTGATTCATATTCGTAATTTGTATAATAATCCCAAAGGATCTTGTGAACCCAATTGGCAATGAAGTTTGTTCTAAGAATTGTAGAATTTTAGAAATTCAACATTTTTGATTGAAAAAAAACACTATGCGAAAATCTGCTGTTTCGGTGTCAAATTAGTTAAAGCTCATTATTCAGCCATTTTAGTTAGCGTTCTTAAAAACGAACTCGTACGTTTAATAATTAGATATTAAGATGATAAATAGTCAAAAACTGCTAATTTGAAAAAGTTTAGGCAATTAACTGAAAAGATGATAATATATAAATAATAATAAATATTCCGGACATACCACACACGGTCAACTGATCCCAAACTAGGCATAGCCTGTACTATGGGTACTAGAGACTGTTATACATAATAGATACATATTTAACACCCAGACACAGAGCAAACATCTGTGTTAATCACACAAATGTTTGCCCAGCGCGGGAATCGAACCCGCGACCGCTAGCGCAGAAGGCAGAGTTACTACCAACTGAGCTATGAGGCCTGTAAAGTTGAAATCTTTCGGTTGATGATGATTCCCAGGTACGGTTCAGTGGTTAGGTTTTATTTTGAACTCTATACCGTTTCGATCCATAGCCGTGCAATCACTTAGCTATTTTATAAACGTTATTTTTTTTTCAATAAATTGGGCAGATTTTTGGCACGTGGAGCGGTCCTCGTTAAAAATAATGAGTTTGGTTTTGGTGATAAATAATAGGTTTCGGTCGCCCTTGTCGTTTTTAGGTGTTTTCAATAATATAATAGTGTCGTTTGATTTACGCAAGTGTCGAGCGTAATTGTAAATGATGGGGGAGAAAATAGTCAGATATTTTGTTGTTATATGTTTCGCAGAAATCATAAATTTATTTCATCGATTTACTCTTCGTTAGGTTTTTATTTGACCTATGAAGCGGTGATGTCACTTGCTTCATTACAGATCATCTTCAGAAAAGTTCCTGTCAATCTTTATAATTATAATGATTAGTGAAACGTTTGACAAAATCTCATTATTCAAAATGACGTCACTTCTTGGAAGAAAACTCGCGACAACCATTCATAGATTTTCGCTCAAGATGTGACGTAATCTCTACAATGAGATTTAGTCGAACGTTTCCGAGCATAACGCTCCTGAGCGGTGTGACCCATGAACCGTATCACCAGGTTTCACCACCGGCAAACCATCAAACCAGCTTTTAGAGACTACTTGTTCTCAAACTCAAAGACTACTAGATAATAAAAAATAATTTGATAAAATGTCTTTTGTATAAACTTCCAATAAAAAAACTACAATATAAATCATAACCTAGCTTACATAAACGTATATATATCGTATAGGTTCATAAATGATTTGCCGTAAGAACAATTTACGTTCACGCGAAAGCAATTTCGATACTATAAGTTAGCGTTGTTGCCCTTTGGGAAAGTCAGTGAGGGGAAATTACCACTGGTTTTCCAAGTAAAAAAATAATCGTGAAAATTTTTATTCTATTTTCAAAGATAGCTCTAACTGCGCTCGTCAACCCGCGTGCCAAACGTGGCGATAGGACTTCTCTTTGGAAATCTGTGGGGGATATTTTTTTTTATATTTAAGATCTTTATTAAACGAAGTAATACAAAATATACCTAAACAGTCTAGAGTACACTATATCATAACATGTTGATTAAGTAACTCGACAGGCTGCACAACGCCTTTATGAGTTTTTTGACAAAATATTTATTTATGAAAGTGCTACTTAATAAATCTAACGTAAAAAATGCTTTTATTGTTTATTAGCATTATTTTAAATTTAGGAAGTATGTGCTCTTTGTAAGCGCGCATTTTTATAAGTATACAAAGGTGGGAAGAGATTTTAAATCATCATAATCGTTTCAGCCATAGGACATCCTCTGATGAACATGGCCTCACCCAAAAATTTCCAGACCGAATTCCTATCATGTAGGGGGAATTTGGCCATACTGAAATTCAAAAGGTTACGTTATGTTTAGCATAGCCCATCCATGTATGAAATCCTTCACCCTTTTCAGTTGCCCTTTGGGAATCCGGGGGACATTTAACGGTCAAATACCAAACGTTTGTTTGTATTGACTGAATTCAAAATGCGTAGTGGGACTGCTTGGACATTTTGATAGGTCACGTCAAATTGTAGAGATTGGCTTGTTTAAACGCTTTTATTAACCGACTTCAAAAAGGAGGAGGTTCTCAAGTCGCTTGTATTTTTTATTTTTGTTTTTTTTTTGTGTGTATGTTACTCGATATCTCTGCCAATACTGAACCGATTTTGATAATTATTTCGCTGGTGTATAGAGTATGATTCCGGGGTGGTCCCATCTCATCTTCTCTTGAAATCACCACTTGCCGAAATTTTTTTTTGTCGACGGTGGTATAGTATGGTTATCCCCGCGACTTCGTTCGGTTGCTGTTATTTTTACATTAACTTTAAACTTAGGGGTTGTGATTGGGAATTTTTTCTGTGCACCCATACGTTGCATCAGGAAGCTACCCTGCAAATTTCATACTCTTAGTAGGCTCTGCGTTGATTTTCAAAGAGAATAAAACCACTACGTTTGATTGTCATTCAGTCAGTCAGTACCGTAAGAGGTATTATTGATGATGAATGGATGTCATAGTTAGTTTTGTTTTTAACCGACTAATTCGAAAGTGTAGGTGGCCAATGTCATCCTCAGTAGGTAAGCAAAACGCAAAGAGGTAGATAGCAAAAAAAAAGAGTTTGATATTAAAATCTTTTAAATAATCAGGAATTTGAAGTCGGTTTTTAGTTTTTGTAAAAAATATCTTATTATTTCTTAACAGACTTCGAAAAAGGAGGAGGTTATCAATTCAGCGCCTATGTATTTTTTAATATATGTAGGTACACAGGTTACTCCGAAACGGTTGGTTTGGTTTTGATTTGATTCCCATTTAAATTTTATTCCGGAGAAATTGCTACTTCTCCCTTAAAAGTCAAAAAAGGCATCATCTCTTGTAATCACGAATTGCCGAACCATTATTATGTAAAAGAAATATACAGGTACTGTTTTTTTTTTAAATTTAAAGTGTGGGTGGCAAGTGTTACCAGCTCTGGCAACCTTACTCACCGCACCGCAGGAACACAAACACATTTGGCTGCGATCTTCTGTATAGGCGAGCTTTGTTTTTTTTTATAATGGCTTTGCCCACCTCGCATAAGACGGTTGGTATTAGCACAAGTCCAAACATATTAGAATCGCAAATCACTCCTACAAATTAAGCAAATTATGAAGTCACAAATCAAGTGATCTGTTTTCATCAACACTTTCAACCTTGTCTCATAATTCCTAATATATAATAATCAATTACTTCGTCTAACATTTCCTAAATTCGCAGCAAAGTTTGTTGTTTACTTGAAACTGGATCGTTACTCGTATATTGGAGGGTGAAGGTTTAATAAGCGACGATTACAGAGTGGGGGCAAACTTGACACGGTACAGTCCAGCTTTTTGAGGGGTACACACGGGGTTATATTTACAGCTCACCCGCGTGTCACTAAAAAACTAAAACGGCCGCGGCGGCGAGTCAGCCTAAATTCACGATTTTCATGACACACGTTTTCCAAAACAGCAGATACAAAACAAGCGGATGTATTTTTTTCAGAAAAGCTCTTATTTCCTTTATACATTTTTTTATTTGACGTCTCTCTCTTACTCAATATATTCCAATATAAACTAAAGTCAGGTAAAGATTGATGGCCTTACTTAAAAAATCGGTGAATAGATAAACAATGCTTAAAAATTTTAATTAATTGCCATCTTTTATTATTACAACACGAAAAACAGTGACAGGGATGGTTTTAAACAATGCAATTTATGTAGCGTTTATAAGTAAAGATATATGTGATAAGATATAGCTAACAATAAGACTGTTGCGTAACTGACTGACTGATTGGCAATCAACGCATAGCCATAATCCTAAATGAGAAGCTCTAGGGCATGAAATTTGGAGGGTAGGGTAGTTTGCACTAAGAATGTAATCGAACCCCGAAACACCCGTTTGAAGTCTGTAAAAAAAGAAAGAATAGGCGAAAAAAATCGCGAGACTTTCCACTTGTCCATAATAAAACTTGGTAGGTATGTTTACTGAATACTACCAAGGGATACTACAAAAAAATCGTAAACCATCAGGAATAATGGACGAAGTTACCTTCATATCCTCAATATTATTTTGTGATAATTTCCCGTATGTTTACACCCTATACTTTGGTTATTCAGTTTGCAATATCTTTGTTTAAACTCGAGACAGGCTCCGGATTAGGTTAGATTAATTTTGATGGACTGTAAGGAATTGTTTAGTTGACAGCAGGCTTTGGAGGGCGAAATTATTTCGTAATTTTCAAGTTATAATTTTGAATTGTTTTAATTAAAGTTTCGAATGAATAATAGGGGTAAATTGAAATCGAACTGTTGAGAAAGGATTTGTCAATAATAGATTAGCTCTATGCACGTTTATTGTTTGAATACTAATAATAATTTAGGTCAATGATATTTTTGATGTTTGAGAAATAATAATCAAATAGTTTGACAATGAATATTATTTATTGCTTTGTAGAAAAGTAGGAGAGCAAAGTTTAAACACCATCTACCGCTAAGTAGCAGTACTTAATAATTCGAGGAACATCGACTAGATGGCGCTGCATGCCTCTTATGCGCAGGAGTCGAATAAGCGTTTGGATAAGCATTTCTGGGCTAATAACACTGTCTAACTAATTCTAGAGCTAGACAAAAATATATCTTATCATTGTTTCAATTAATTAATCACTAATGATTCATCTACGTTTGCTACACATTTAAACTTTTAAAACTATAACGCGGAATATTTAATTACCTACCGTAATATATGAGACTAATTGTTCCGATTAATATGTGTTTTTCAAAATCAGACAAAATTGACCTTGATGGCGTCGGTTAGCACACAGCTTTTTAAAGCTGCTGTTGTTTACAAGCGCTGGAAAAAAGCTGTTTGTGTCAAGCAGGTGGTGAACTGGTGAATATTGTTATCGCTTCTAGTTCGCGCCGCTTCAAAACTAGCTTCCAGTGACCAACGCTTTGTACCTAACATCATAGGCAACGCAAATATATATAGTACGTCATATCCATTTACTGAGACTGTTTATAAAATTTTTAGGTTGGTAGGCACGCAATGCCAATCAGAAACTCCAACCATGTAAAGCCAATTACGCACATTTCTTTCACTTAATAAATATTTGCACCTGCATTTTATCCGACATCCGTAACACATGAAATACCTTCACAAACATGGAATCTGTTCCATATTTAAAGTCAAATTGTCATGTCTGTTTTTTTATGTAATTCCGTTTCACTGTAATTGGATCCGAGGCCCGGAGCTCCGTGAAATCACTAATCCGACTAATTCTGACAGCCATATGTCACGCCGTAACGACTGCGTCGGCGGCGGCCTTAATAATGACTTATTCCATCATATTTTCAAGACAATTTTTGCCCGAAATCAAGGTGTTCAGTCCCCTTAGCACGATATTAGTTCGCAAAAGAAAACTTAGCGGTATCATCCTCTTCCTACTCCAAATCCCGCGCTATGCGGGGTCGTCGGTACAACATGATTCTTCTTCCTAGGATCTCTGCAGATACTTACCTACTCCCATTTTCCTTCTTATATCGTTTCTGTATATGACAGCTTATTAGGTTCAAATCTTTTTACCCAACTACAGCTGAAAGAAAGGTTATGAATTCATTACATTGTCATTCCTGATTCCAAATGTAACCCAAAATGATCGCTTGTGAGCATAATTCAACTCCGCATCGTCTTGAGAATCGGACAATCTTACTATCCTATCCGCCTGCGGCTTCGCTCGCGTTGTACCTCCATAAAAGTAGCCTAGAAATGCTATTCCATACTATAATCTATCTCTGTACCATATTTCATCCAATTCCGTTCGGCCATTTAGCCGTGATTGAACCACAAACATCGAACCATCTAAACAATCAAACATCCTCACAAACATTCTCATTTATAATATTAGGTAGGATAGGATTGTAGGATCGGATGCGAAAGTTGGTAAGGATGTTTAGATAATTTGATGTTTGTTGTTGAATCACGCCATAACGGCTCAAGTAATTTCCTTGAAACTTGTTATATAGATTTATTAACCTAGAATGGGATATAGGTTACTTGTTATATATATAGGTACCACGCGTGAAAAGCCGCGATGGAAGATAGTACCTACGCTACAGCTTTCAAAGTATGTGTATTTGCCGTTCCTCCTTGGTTATAATATTCAATCCATGATTATCAGAGCTGATTGGAAAAGACCCTTCCTCGGATTCGTAATAGCAAAATTTACTGGTGCTTAAGATACAAGGAAACAAAAAAATAAAATTATTCTGAATCTTATTCCCTTCTCATACGGATAAAAGCTTTACGATGTAATGACTCGTTTTCAAGATTGATACCGCCTCATTTGAGTGACAGCCATGAAATAAATAAATACTGTGTGATTCTGATACGATCTTTACGCCGCCACAGAGGTTTCTCTGGACTTAGTAACTATTGAACTGAATACTTACTTTGAAGCCTTTATGTTATTTTAAAAGATATAAAATATCATTTAACTTAAGGATATCAATAACATACCACAAAAAAAACATATCCCTGAATTTTTGAAGTGAACCAAAATCTATATACCTAACTAATATAATAACTCTCACACAACTTGGACGAATCGGTGTTGTATGTTTGTATGTTTATTTGTTAGAGCTTAGCTTTCGAACCGTCAAGCCGATCTGCATGGAATTTAGTCAATAATTAGGTTGCACTATCAACTGGTAAGAAAATGAGTAGGTAAAGTCAAGGGGTTGCTTTGTACAAATAGGGTCCAAATAGGGGGGCTTTAAAGAACTGGGATATCATACGAAAGAGTTTTGTTCGTGTATTCCAATAAGATATGATTTCAAATTTTGTAATTTTTTTATGCCTCATTATAAAGGGAAGATTTGTTTTAGTAAGAACATGTTAATGGTGCGGTTTTCAAATGTTATATTCATTCTACCTCAACGATCATTAAATAACCATCTTTTACCTGAGATCGCGAGATCTCAGTTCGGGACAAACCACTAGTTAGATTAAATTCAATTTTCTGGAAGCATACCTAAAATCCTTTTAAAAGGGGCTAAGCAAAGTCCTCGAGATGGCGATTACTCAAACTATAACTCGAATAAAAAGTATAGAAAAAAATATGTCACGGGTCGTCGCCTCGCATATTTCGACGGGGATTTAAACATGTGTGCTACATCATTTAATATCCTACACGAGCTTTTCTCGTTCTGAATTGGAGCAGCCCGCCTGGGGAGGTACCTCCGCCTTACAAAAGATCGCAGCCAAATAACATTATTTGTTTCAAATAGTGTTGTGTTCCTGCGATGAGTAAGGTTGCCAGAGCTCTTTAGGGGGAGGGGGTTCGGGGTCGGCAACGCGTGTGTGATGCCTCTGGTATTGCAAGCGCTCATAGGCTACGGTAACCGCTTACCAACAGGTGGGCCGTATGCTTGTTTGCCACTTCAGTAGTATAAAAAAAAAAAAAAAAAATCCTACACGAGCTATGTGCTAATTGCTCCATTCAGCAACACCGTGAAATTTCACGTTTAACGTTACGAAATGACAATATCTAGCACTATTGACATTGTTTAAGGTAGGATAATTGCCGGATATGTAGGTAAACCAAGAATTGGTTTTCTGTAATTATGGTATCTTTATAACTGTATGTAGGAATTCTTACAGAATAAATGCCCTTTTTTATCTAGTTAGTCCAGGTAACATAGACATAAAAGTAAAAAGTAGCTTTCGCTACCAAAAGTGTTTTTTTTCGGTAGTTAGGTATGTAGGTGCAATTTGGGGCCCTCATTAATATTACGAGTTTGCGACCTCGAGCGACCGCCATAGTTCGCGCCACCATGCGCTGTAATAGAAAAATGGCGCCCAAAACAGGTTTTTTGATAATAGGTATCTGTTTTTCGATTAATTTTACGATGACAAAAGTTATTGATGATTTGAATTAGAGAAAAATATCCTATAATTTGTTGGAACCTTCGGGGTGAAAGTTTGCATGATCATGCAAACTTTTACCCCGCAGTGAGAATCGAGCCCGCACCTCTTTGCACTCAGACGGATACTCACCCGCTACGCCACCGAGGTCGTCAAATTGAATTACTAACATTTGCCTACTTGCCAAGGGATTACAAAACCTAATCACTATAATTTACGAGTTCATGGAAATAAATATTCTGATGTCTGAAGATATCTCCGTGTGGATCTTTCACAAAGCTCCGCTATGCCAATAGTTGCAAAAAAACGCCCGTGTAGGAACATTTTGACATGTGTCAGAGACAGTAGCATATTTCAAACTGCAGTAGGCCAGCATTTAGGATACAGCGACCGGTGATGTGACATTTCAAATGGCAGATAGGTACGAGTGCGGATAGAAACATTCATTTAAATGTTACGGATACGGAACAATACCTATTTTATGATTTTTCAGCGTCATATCTACTGAGCGTGTAAGGGGTTCCAAATAACACCGTTCGGAAGCCAAACAAACCTCACCGGCCCGTGGTACACCCTGCCGATCAACGAACGAGGCTCTGGCGCTCCAACCACCAACCAGCATTGGACCAGCGTGATAGGGTTATGGTCCCTATCCCTCATCCCCTAGGCCTAAGTAGGTTATGACACTTTTTGGGGAGGTCTATGTCTTGCAGTGGACTTCTATGAGCTGATGATGATGACGATGCATTTTTGCTCCTAAACCTATTAAACAATTAGAAGTATCTGCATGTCTGTATCAAGTATTTCGAAACTCCTCTTATAAATCATCATACAAATAGTTCTTTACCTAGAATAGCATATAGGCAACTTTTTATGTAGGTACCACGCGAGCGAAGTCCCAAGCGGAAACTAGTAAGCTTATAATTTTCATAGTTAACCGATGATTCAAAAGGAACATCACTAGCATGGCACCACCGCCGTAAGCATAGACATATGCCGCATTAGAGAGGATTATCCTAAATAAGACCACCTGTTTTGGAGTCAAGCTTCGCAGGAAACATTCGTTTCAAAGTTATCTGTTTCAAGAGGTTAGCACAAGTTTATCCATACTAAATAATACGAAATAAATTTATTTTGATAAACACAGACAGAAGACACAAAAAACAATAGAATGGTAAAGATAGGGAGTTATATTCAATTGTACAAACTAACAAGTTATTGCGCAATATTTGATGGAGCAAGCGAAGCGAGCGAGACCTCTTAAACACTTGGACGTATCGGCTCTGTAAATTTGTTAGAGCATAACTTCAGAACCGTCAATTCGATCTGAATTTAATAAAATAGGTCATCAGGTTGATCTATCGAGATTTGCTGTTAAGAATATGAGCTAAATATGATTTTTTGATTTACAATGAAACCAATTGTAAACCAAAATAATGTGACCGCCCATGCCTATTCTTCAGCCGGGGCCACCACGGGTTATGCATTTTTTTCTCATTTCAATTCAGTCCACGCTCTATAGAGGCTTGATGATGCTAGAAACTGGAGCTAAGGGTGCAAAGTAATGCTAGAATTTATGTATTGCGGATGTGTAGCGATAAATACATGCAGATTTCAATATTTGAAAATGAAAGTTTAATATGCTTTTAACTCGTCCATCTACAAAATAATATCCAGAATTCAGATAACTTCTCTGAATTTACCAAAACAGGTAAGAAGTAAAGTTTCATCAAACATGGCTTTAAAACGGATTTGCCGAAATTCATATTTGATCAAAATTTCTGGAAAAGTTTTAATTTCTTAAGGCCGTCATTTGCTCGCCGTAATATAGTGGAACTGGGCGAAAGTCCATTATGTTTCCTTACTTTTCAGAGTATTTTTACAGGGTATTTTTACGATCAACGCAACAAAAGCATAGGGATTTCCCTAGCATTAAGCAATTTCAGTTGCCCGTGCACAGTAAAGAAGTAATAAATAATAATAATATATAATATAAATTTTATTTCAGTTAACTTAAGAATAGTACAGATGTTAAAAACTAAATTCTAGGACCCATAGAAATATATACCTTAACCTATAATATATAAAAACCTATTAATTAATTATTTAATTATTGCACACGTATAGGCAACGACGTGTGACGTAACTGCCCAGTGGCGGCGCCTCCGGTGTCTCGTGGCAGGCGTCCAATGAACCTCCTGAATTTGACACCTTTTTTTACTTTAATAATGTAATGACATAATATCATACGCCCCGTTTGTGCTTTGCTTACACGTACTTCGTAATGATAGCCGTAAAATGGCGATCACCGATTCTTAGGAAACCAGAACTTAAGAGCTTAAGCTTGTACTGCATGAGCAGTGCAGTCCTACGTACTCTCAAAACTAAAATTAATACGATTATAGTGGGATGGACGAGCATTGAGCACAAACTTTATCTAATCTCCCCTTGTTTCCTCCCTGAAGCCACTTAAAATGGAAGTGCTGATGCGACTTAAGCGATTACAGACGGTAATGACAAAAACTAAAGGATGTTATAATGTGTTTACATTAACAGTGGGAAAAAGCATGACGTTTTGAATTTTATAATATCTTATTCACCTTCTTTATCCCTAGATTACATTCTTACATCGCTAGACGAAATATAATTAACTGAGCGGCTGACTCTATATGGCCTATAGGGTCAGCGCAGACGTCAATCAGACATTATAATAGACCTCAAACATTCGATCTAAAGATCGAGGTTTGCTACGCTGACTGACACCTTTCATTTCCGAATTAGCTGGCATAAAAGGCTCCAAAAATCAGTCAGCGAAATACCAAAAAATCCTATTTTCATGTGACATGTGAACACTATTTTTTTTCACCGAATTTTATCTATCCCCAGAGGCAGCTACCATGATTGAAAACGATGGCTGTACCGAAACCGGCAACTTTTTACAAATAAAAAGTTGCATGAATGTTTTTGCGCTTGAAAAGGTAAACACTTTGAACAAAACACGTGAGGGTGTGAAATCGCAAAAAAATGCTTTTGAATTGCCGAAAAGGTGTAGATAATTATCACTTAGTTTAGACTATGAACCAGCGAAAATTTATAAGAACGGCAGCCAGCACCAATTTTAAATAACATAGAGCATTGGTCTGGATTATTGCTATGAAACATGCTTTATAAAAGTTGCTCTTAATTAAATATAATAACAATTATCAGGTACCTATTATAAAAAAGGTTATAAAAATGTGAAACAATGACAAATAGTGAGTTTTTTTTTATATTATACGGAGGCAAACAGGCTTACGGCCCACCTGATGCTGAGTGGTTACCGTCGCCTATTGACATCAGCAACACCTGGAGCATTGCTAATGGGTTGCCTGCCGAACCCCTCCCCCCCTAAAGAGCTCTGGCAACCTTACTCACCGCAGGAGCACAACACTATTTGAAACAAATAATGTTATTTGGCTGCGATCTTCTGTAAGGCGGAGGTACCTCCCTAGGCGGGCTGCTCCAATTAAGAGCGAGAAAATCTCGCTGTGCCCTACCTCCTCCAAAAAAGAGGAGCTTTAGAAAATGTTTTTAGGGCAGCATACGCTGCACTTGATGACTTACATTTGTACACTAGCTTCCGCCCACGGCTGTCGCGTGGTACTGACATAAAAAGCCTATATGCTATTCCAGATTATAATCTATCTCTATACCAAATTTCGTTCAGCCGTTTAGCCGTGATTGAACCATAAACATCCGAACATCCTCACAAACTTTCGCATTTACAATAATAAGTAGGAAGTAGGATATGATATAAGGATCATATTGAAATTAATTATAAACATATTAAAAGACATATCGCACACCGTTCGTACCTGGCTTGACTATTTATTTACGTTACTCTGGATATTTTATTTTGCATTTGATTTGACTTTATTTCAATACAAATTATAATCTATGTACGTACTGCACAAGGCGTCTGGCAGTAACTAACTGCTAAAGGACATCATAAATTGGGATCAATGGAGCGCGGGAGAGTCCTGTGTGCTGAAATATTAAACTAAAATGTTTATGAGGCTTTTTGTATTTTTTGTATCAAAGAAGACTGTTTATTTATTACAATAATCCGTAATCCCTTGATCTGACTATTTAGGACCCTAAGACGACATGGTGAGTGTGAAATAAACAATGCGAAAATATAAACGCTGAGTGTTCGTTGACGCTTGTCACTTCGTACACTTGAGATCTTGATTTTTTGACCCCGTGCTACGTGGCTACGGAAGCCTCAGGCCGTGAAACCTACTCGAACTTGACGAGTGTTTATTTCAAAAAGGATTCTCTACTTAACTGCAGGAAATTAACTCTAAAACCTCTGTAAATACTATAAATTATTCTGTGGTAAAGGCACGGACTGAATTAGAGCGCATTTATAACAGATTAGAAAATAGTTGCTTAGGACTTAAGCCAAGCGGCGATTTTTCATCCGGCTTGATATACAAATATGGAGTTTAGAATGAAACGTTACTTTTTTCAAAATAAAACCTATGATACACAAGGATAGTGTAGCTTTTAGAAATATATTTTCAGGGTTCAGTATACCCCACCCCCCCCCCCAAAAAAAAACCAACCAACTTTACCTAAGCATAAAATTAGTGCAGATATAAGTAGGTACATTCGTGATGCATTATTTGATCCTCTTCATTCAAGTTTGATGCTGTTTTGACACAGTCAGAGCATGTTAAATTGGTCCACGTTCTACTTAAAACAGCACTTGAGAGCAATTATACTTTAAACTAAGCCGGGCAGCCAGCGGCCCCAAATAAATTATTGTGAGCGTGTAAGCTCGGAACATATTAGGTGTATTTTTTCGCCCTTTCGTGGTGCAAAGGGACTTGAATTAATTGTAAACAAATTAGCGCGTTTTGTTTTGCGAACATTTATGTTTGGGATTTGGTGTGATGTTTTTTTCTATTGTTCAATGTAGGGTTAGATATCTTTGTTGTGACAATGTATGGAAAAAACAAGATTTGTTTTTTTTTCGTATTTTTCTCTTTACTTTAAGAATTTCCAAAGGCATTTTACATTTTACTGGATCTGATTTCCATCAATGTGAAAATTATACATCCCTCATCATCATCATTAGCCTAATAGAGTTCACTGCTGAACTGCGGTCTTGCGCCTTCTCCATCCATCACTTTCCTTAACCTTCATAATGTCGTCGGTCCATCGGGTTATGGTCACCATTCTAGAATCTTTATTCCCCAATGGTTGTCGGTTCTGCGAGCTATATGGCTTAAGCTTGCTAATTCTGAAAGCTATGCATCACGCAGTGAAACTTCAAGCATAGCTCTCTCTATAGCCCGTTGCGTGACTTTTAGCCCGTGTATGAGGCCAATAGTTAGCTACCAAGTCTTGAGGCTTTGCGGTATCTGTGACGAGAAGATAATTATGACAAAGTTTCAAAAACGCTGCGCATGCGACCTGGATTCGTCTATATCCCTCATAGTTTCATGATAACGTCGGTTCTACAAAAACAAGCATCTTATTCGTTCAGCCAAATTAGAAGTATCGTAAAGCCAGATCTAATAGTAACTGTTATGCAAAAAAGTGCAATATCACAATACACAGTGCCGCATAACTCAATCAACATCAATCCGACCTGAACGGGGATTTAACAAGTAACGTCAGTGCGCACACATTTGTTGCTGAACCATTCAAGGTGTTCTAGTAGTTCGCATAAAAATATGCCAGTGACTGGCTGGTTCAAAGATAAAAATTTAATGAGTATACCTTGACAGTACTTATATGACAGTTATAAGTATGAACGCAAAAAAATATTAATATGTTTAAAAAAAAATTGGTGATAAAACACTAGGTACTAGTTAGTTAGTTAGTTCGATTCAGTCGAGACCTGGGCAGTGTTACGGTCACTACAGCGGTGCCAGATCGACTACCGGTATATCGAAGTGTTGAAGTGTTTGTACAGCAAGGCCACCATGTCTATCCGACTCCAGGACCAGAGCACAAATCCTATCCAATTGCAAAAAGGGGTGAGACAGGGAGACGTTATTTCTCCGAAACTGTTCACCTCTGCATTGGAGGATGTTTTTAAGCTTCTGCACTGGGAAGGACATGGCATCAACATCAATGGCGAATACATCGCTCACCTTCGATTCGCCGATGATATAGTTATAATGGCAGAATCGCTGGAGGACCTTGGCGCAATGCTCAGAGACCTCAGTAACGTTTCTCAACAGGTGGGTCTTAAAATGAACATGGGCAAGACTAATATCATGTCCAATACTCATGTTGCACCCATACCGGTACAAGTTGGGAACGATACCATTCAAGTTGTAGACCACTATGTCTATTTAGGCCGTGACGTAAGTTGACAGTCTCAAAGATTTATAGTTCAAAATCTTATAAAATACCGACAGGCTTGCATTTGAATAAGTTCGGCAATGATTGATATCTTTTAATGTTGATTGGCTAATATTTGACATTGCTATCGTAAGCGTAACGCTATCGTGAACTATTCGTGCTCGGGCCACTTGCTTATTTGATTGTCGTATTATATATTATTTCTTGGTAATTCTGTATTAGGTCAGTTACCAGGTATAGTGGCCCTGAGAAGAGTCTATGATTAGAGGTTTTTTCAGGCCACTGTAAAGTGTGAACGCAGCTCTGTCACCAGGCGTCCCGTCCGATGTTTGCGTATTCCCTATCCGCGTAACTTAATTCGGAAAGCGAGTTGTGTGCCATGGCCCTCGTCCGAACAAGCTTGTCACTACAATGAATGTGCCCCACAAATCACCGGTTCGGCTGCGCCATTTTTTGTCATTTTGTTCATTTCACAGTGAAATTGAGTTCCGGGCGAAAATTTAAACCTTTCGTCCTATGTGGGCGGAGAAAAAGAGTTGTAAACAAAATATTGGCAAGTGATATATCATGGCGGAAGCGATGGGATTTCCGATTTCCGCATCCGTCTTGTTTTGGTGGGCATAGATGGACAGTTTTTTTGCATTGGCCACATGTTTCATGATAACAAAATGGTGCAGATGCAAAAACATGAGTGCCATAAGTAGACATGTTTAACGACCAGTTGCCTGTCTGGTTAGGGCACTTATGTTTTTCTTGAGCAAATGAAGTCACTTTGCGCGATATAGGCTGATTTAGATAAACAATATTATAAGCATTGTTTATCTTTTGGCAGATTTTTGTATGTAAATTCATATACTAATAATAGAAGCTATATTTTGGACAGACATTTGTTTAACAGATTTGCACTTAGTATTACAATCCAACTCCAAAATTGGTTTTCAAAATAATCGTAAAGCCTTGAGATGCAAAGAACAATTCAATTTTATAGTCCATCAATAACATACACATGTCAATGAGAGCACGAAAAAAATACGTTTTGACACTTGAAAACCTTTCGAAGGGCGAGCTTATAAACTTTAATTTATGGCGCATGCCCAGTAATTTAACTCGCGCGTTATTATATTTCAAAGTTTTGCTCGTAAATCAAGATGGATTTAATTTTTATGTGGCACGGTGCTTTCTGTGCGTCTTGAAAAACTCGTAATTTTGGTGATGTCGAACAAATTGTTGGGTTTGTGGGTATCATAAACTTCAGTTTTCTAATAAGCAAAGGCGTCGTAATTTAGCAGTGAAATCAAGATATAAGTCATATCACTCACCGCTTGTACTCGGCTCGTTAGCGAAGGCACAGACCCCTCAAAGTCATTTCGAGCATAAAATATATGACTAAGAGTTTAGCTAATCTGCCGAGCTAACTCGCATTCTCGACTCAAATGCGTCTCTTTAGGCTGGATTTAGTGTTTTCCTGATGTTCATTCATATAACAAACATCAAATGAACACTAAGGGCTATGTAAATTCGAGTTTGCTCGTGCACATAAAAGCTTAAATCAAATCCTTTAAAATACGGACGTAAATAAAAAGTTAAAATTTTTAAACAATAAATCATAACACGTGGAACTTCTAATTAAGCGAAAGCCAATTTAAATTAACGTCCCTAGTATACTCAAAGGGTCAAAAATGATTAATGACTATTTCAAAGAACAATATCGGATGGTCAGTTTAGAAACCAAATAAGATGATAATGAATCTTCATTACGCAATCGCTCGGGAATTTAAATGAGCAAAAATAACCAATATTATAATCATTGGGTGGAAAAATGGTAGATATACAATTATGCTGAATTATTATCCTACTTATATTAAAAATGTTAGTAAGGATGTTTGGATGTTTGTGGTCCAATCACGCCGTAACGGCTCAAACGATTTCGATAAAATTTGGTGTAGATAAAGTTCTTTCTCTACAATATATAGCATTAGGCTTTTTTATCTAGGTAAACTAATTCTTTCGCAAGCAAGCAAAAATATAAAATTGTTTATAACTCAATCAATATGAAATGAAAGTTGGCAAGTATGTAGTCAAAAGCCTGGAATAACATTCTTATAGGCTACTTTTATCTGGATACGAGCGCGGGCTGAAGCTAGTTTAGTAAATCTATAATTATAATTATTTTCACTATAATTATAATTATAGCCCTGCCATGGCCCTACCTGTAGAAGACCTAAGCATAAGAAAGAAGAGTGAATTTACAAACGAACATTTTTCTGAGACAACCCTGCAGCCAAAGTTGTTTTTATAAGAGTTTTTGGAGACCAAAGCTGATCACTAACTAGAGTTTGAATGAATGTAATTCACAATTTATCTAAACTAAGATCAAATTATTTATCGATTAACCCATTCATTTCGCCTTGGGCGGGCGGTCCGTCAAACAATATGTTTGCTAACAAATTAGCAAGCCCGCAAACTCGGAGAACATCTGAGTCAATTTAGGTAGTCCTTATTGAATTACAGACCGACACGTTACCGTGTCTGGTCCGTTCGCGTACCTACTAACCGTACTCAAAACCAGACCTTACACAGTTAATTGCTAAGTCTAACATCCTTTGGCAGGATTGCTCAGCACAAGTGAAAAGCTCATACAATATTGAATCATACGATGTAAATGATAAAGTTGGTTTTATGAGTTTGATAGATTCTAGGGCAGGAAACACGTGAGAGGTAAAAGGGGCGCGATGAGTGATGTGGCGTATGTAGCCTCTGACTCCATCGGGTGATCGGATGCGCCAGACTTGCGTCTTATCGGTCGTATTCATAACCAAAGTGCGACCAAAACTGTGTTGCATCTTTTAACTATAAAACGCTGATACATGTATGCTGGCTGGTATCCAAGTATCCAAAAGCATGGCAATATTGTGGCCCATTGGTACAACAAATTTCAAAGTTTGGGCCAAAATGGGTACAAAAATACTCGTGCCGTTTTTTATCATCATCGGTGTCAAGAATGCGGCTAATATTACTAACACAAAATGACCAAATTTCACGAGAATGCTATTTGTAATAAAACTATGAACTTCTTTACATAATATATTTCCCATGCTGATGCATACTATTTTTTTGTCAAAATTTGTCAAGATCGGTTCAGGCGTTTATTCGTAAAAAGGCAAAGACAGTGAAAGTTTGTATTTAGGGTGATTATCGTGATAACACTTCGATCTATGAATATAAGACGAATGGTCTGAGCCTTTTCCGCCCACTGACTTCCCGTGACCCTTGCGAACAGTGGTGAGCCTATTGCTTTTATAAATTTTCTAAAAGGTCATTCCATTGGTATAACAGAAAACCGAACCCACGATCGGGAGGCTATGAATACCACCACTCCATCAGTGCTCTCAACTGCTGCTAGAGCTATTGTAAGCATCACATTCAAAGCTTGAACAAAACCTCTCATCGAGTAGATAACAACAATATCATTACAGTCTGATACCCAATTTACATATTTCTTTCAACCACTCTCAAAATACTATAGCGCCATTGTTTTAGTATGTAAATTCCGAGATCAGTCGACAATAGAATTGAATACCCTTTTCTATAAAGCAGTCATTATGGATGTTACTTGTACATCGTCGGGGGGTCGTCGGTGATTCAATTTAGTTATTCGAACCTAATTATCTTTGGTTATACCTATCACTTCTTACTAATATTATACATGCGAAAGTTTGTGAGGATGGTTTGATGTTTGTTGTTCAATCACGCTTAAACGGCCGAACGGATTTGGATTTGGTAAATTTGAATATTTGGATGAAATTTGGTACAGAGATAGATTATAGTCTGAAATAGCATATAGGCTATTTATGTAGGTACCACGTGAGCGAAGCCGCGGGGGGAAGCTAGTTGTTTATAAGTGAAATATTGAGCATGGATCTCAGCAGCTAGAGAGTCAGATCATCAGAAGTAAACGCGGTCAAGTGCGAGAACTCGTGCTCTGAGGCTTTCGTACTATTTATTACACGAGGTCAAAAATCGAGAGCGCCAAGTGTGGTGACACTTCTTCATGGCCTCATAGGCCTCATAGTTTGGTTGGTAGTAACTCTGCCTTCTGCGCTAGAGGTCGCGGGATAAATTCCCGCACTGGACAAACATTTGTGTGACTAAATAAAATAAATTAAATTTTAAATTTAATTTATTTAATTTTTAAATAAATTAAATTTTAAATTTAATTTATTTAATTTTTATTTTGCGGCCGCTCACGTATTATATCATAAACAGATGCAATTTATATTTGTCTTATTTAGATAAATATAAATTTGTCTTGTTACGTTGTCACGTTGTCACTTATGCATCTTATGCAGGGGTGCGGGTTCGATTCCCGCTGCGGGACAAATGTTTGCATAATCAGCAAATATTTGTTCCGGGTCTGGGCGTTGTGGTACCATAGGACTCGTAGTTTGTGATAGGCAATTGGGTCAGAAATTAACCCCGGTCTTCCACACTACAAAGAACCTACGTGAATTTCACTTGATTATGATGGGAAATCTTGAATAACCCCAAAGTGTTAACCAAAGGTTAAGTGCTAAACCGTTTTGCCGCTCTTGCTCAAGTGATTCACGACTAGATACAATTTTCCAGATAATTTTATCAAAACTACATAATATATCATACATTTTATAGAAAGCTATATCATACTGAAAGGTATTTTATGTTGTGGTAGAGGCACAGCGAGAATTACTCGTTCTAAATTACAGAAGAGCACAGACATAATATATTTTTTTATAGTGTTTTAGTGTGTTTACCAGGGCTATTTAAGGGGAGGTGGGGTAGGGGTTGGCAACGCGAGTGTGATGCCTCTGGTATCTCAAACGTTCATGATCTACGGTAGCCACGTACCAACAGATGAGCTTCCGATTTTGCTATAATTTTGTCCCTTGATAGAATGCGACGTTGAATAAAATCTGTTTTCCTTTAGCATCATCGATGCGACATGCAAATCTATAGGAACCCGGCTATAATTGCCATTTAGCCAATTTTTTTAGCCTTTTGCCAATTAGTAGTGTTTTCATGAGCCTCCACAGCAGGAGGTCTTGATGAATTATGCATTGATTTATAATTTTGGAGGTCAATTTATCAATTTCTATTTTGATGAAGTAGCAGAAATTAAACATAACTAAAGATACCTACGGCTATAGGAATTTATAAAGTTCTAATTCATTATTTAAATTTACTATAACCAATGTAATAATCGTAAATTCACCTAGTTTTGTGAGACGATTCTAAGTAATTCTTTTGATTTTAAAATATATAATATACTATTGAATTTAAACAAAAACTAAGAAGTAAAATAAGATAAAAAATACGCTTAACGACTTTTAATTTAAACCAGGATTTTTTTATTGTAATATATCATCTCAGAAATAAATTGATTGGGCTATTAACGCCAAACTTAATATAAAATTAAATTACATTGTCATAAATGATTACGTCTAATATTTAGTATGGAGGCGTTTTAGTTCATTTAGGACGGTAACAGACGGACTTCACTAGATCAATCCAATGAACTGCAAGTTTGCAGTGAGCTAGACTGCAAGCTTGACTCCATTTAGAAGGGGCTTTAGAGAGAGAGCTCAGCACCAGTTTCAAGTCCTTGATTTTAGTAAGTGAATCAACTGGATAAGTCAATGTTTGGTCAATATAATATCTGAAGTAGCCGCCCAACTTGATTTTCACTATTGGAGTATTTGCAAGTGCTCAGGCCACTTTTTTGCAGCTTATTTAAAAACATACCCAGTTGTATGTCGCACCCACTGAGGACGATACCATCCAAGTTGTAGATCACTAGGTGGACCGACGACATTGTGAAGGTAGCGGAAAGTCGGTAGATGGAAAAGGCTTAAGACTGTTCGTCGTGGAATCCCTTGGAGAAGGCCTTAGTTCAGCAGTGGCTACAGGCTGATGATGATGTCTATTTAGTTCAGATGATTCAACTGTCCACCTTCGACAAAAAGTTTAGTGAGGCCTTTGTCCAGCAGTAGAATTCTACAGGCTTATCATGCTGATGCCTAGTGAACTGTGGCAGTTTTTTATAGGAACATCTAGTATTAGCTCTGTATCCAGTCGTGATATTTATGGTTTACTGCAAACATGGAGTCCGTCTGAAGTGGCGAAGTCCACCTATTAGCAAGAACGATAGAGACATTAATTTAAGCCGTCACACTTCGACACAAACTAATGTTATTATACCAATTTGTGAACCGGTATCGACAGAAAATGGTACAAAAACCCAATAAATTAAATGCTTTAACTGTCTATTTGTAGTAACGATCCGTAAAAGTAGTTATAAATTATAATTTATGCTAATCTCTTGTAGATTTTACGCCTACGACATGTGGCCGGCTTAATGACATAGCTTAAAATGCGTGAAGTAGCTAGGTTATCATCAGGTTTGGGCATCTTAAAAATATTCTTGAAATTTCATAGAATATAATGTTTTATAATTGTCGACTCTTCAAAGTTCTTCGACTAGATCTGGAACGCAAGACATGGAAATAAATAGGGAAGAGCTTTGCCCAGTTGGATAAAACAATAGATAGATTAGTAAAATGTTGGCCGTAGATCATCCCATTAACTCAAAAATTTAAAGAAAAACACTTAAAGCCTTTCACACACGGCAGCTATAATGTAAAAATGTTTATTAGAGCACGATACATCTCATTACATCTTTCCATAGAAACTGACAGAAGATACGAAGATGTAAAAAGATACATTATAGCTGCCGTGTGGGGACCACCTGACGGTTTCTATGGAAAGATGTAATGAGATGTATCGTGCTATAATATACATTTTTACATTATAGCTGCCGTGTGTGACGCGCTTAGAGGAAGCTGAAACCCATATTCAAACTAGCAGTTACTATTCTAGACTGTATTAATAATTGGCAGGCGAACACTTTCAAAAATTAATGTTATTGGCAGCTGTATCCTAAGCACTAGTTCCTAACGCTTTCGATTCGCTCGCAAATCAATTTAAAACGTCGAAATGACGAACCTGCCATGATAATCGTGATATTTTAACATCTAGTGGATTCATATTTTACATCAGCGATGGAATGAACTATCATGAATGTGTGAAACTAGTGCTAATGAGTACTGGAATAGAGTAGAAGCCATCAAAATATCACGTTTCTTAATCAAATCTAACGCTTAACTGTATTTTTCTTCTATAATAATACGAATCGGTAAACAAATTGATTTGGTTATTTGGATTATGGCTTGGGAATTTTAATGATATATTCAGTTATCAAATTATACCAAACTATCTGCCCCGCCCTCAACCTCGTCCGCGTGTTCAAATACATTTTCCTAAATTGAATCTTGTCACTTTGTAAACTCATATAGATCTCAAATCTTGATTTTCCGACCCCGTGTTACGTGTGCACGGATGCCTCAGGGCGCGAGCGGTACTCGCACTTGACCGTCTTCATTTCAAAATGGTTTCACCGACTTAGCGCAACTTTAACAATGTCTTCGGCCCATCGGGTGCGAGACCTTTGAACACTTGGTCGCCCGGTCAGACGAGTTAAAGAATAGACTTTATTTCATTGATCTAACGCAGGCTAACCAGGAAACATCCAGTGATAACGAGCAGGGGCACTACTGTATGCAATCTTTACAAGTCTACGAACATTGTTCACGCATTAACTCCCCCCCTAATGGGATTTATTTTTAGTTTATGGGGATGGCACACTATAGGCACGCGTAAAGATTTTAGACGACGCCGATTGTAATGTTTGGGGTATTTTTAATTTAATGGACCATTTGAGCTATATTTGTAAATGAGACCCTGCTTGTTTGTCTGATAAAATTGAATTTTGAGTGAATAAGAGGAATCAAAATGTTTTGATTATTGAGTCTGAGGTATAAATGCCTATTTGTTAAATGTACGATCAATAGCTAAGTTTGGTAAATAAAGTACCTATGTGGCTACTTATTTTAGAGAGTTAGTAGAATAGTTAGAGTTACTCCAGATGTTGTAATTTGTCAAAATTTGGTAATTACTCATCAAGTATAGCTCGCAGAACCGATAACCGTTGGGGAATAAAGGTTCACGAACTGGGCGACGCAGTGTGGGAAGGCCCCGTTGGATGACATTGTGAAGGTTGCCAAAAGTCTATGGATGGAAAAGGCTCAAGACCGTTAGTCGTGATACTCTTTGGGGAGGCCTATGTGAAACAGTGGACTTCTACAAGCTGATTATTGATTATGTATTGTGTGTCGTCTTATCGTGTCGCCATGTTTGAAATCGCTCGGGGCCTTTAATAATAGACGTAGGATCGTCACAGCTTCAATTGCGACTCTTCAATCGACGCAGTGGCTGTGATATTGTCCATCTCTGCCTGCAAGGCACTCGAGCTTTGCATTTTTTGTTCTATGTATAACAAGCACCTGTTTTGGATAAATACCCTGACAGAAGTATAGTTAATGGAGAGTGTAAAATATTATATTGCTCAAACGTGGTTGCTCCATATTATTTTGTTTCGTAGCCTAATTACACGAGATTTTAGTCATCATGAGAGACGCTAAAAAAACGAAAACCACTAAAATCAAAGTAGATATTATATTCCTAGCCCAAGAGCTAGAGTAGGTTATACTTAGTTATAATTAATTTTGTAGCTAGCAAAGGTAGTTTGGTTTAATAACCTATAAAGTCTGAATTTTATCGGATTTTAGAGATCGGAGAAATACGAGTACCTACCTAGGCCAGATCATTATGATGCAGTTTCAAAGTCATGACAAATTACCTACCCAAGTTGATGTTATCTTTCTCATAAATCTGACCAGTTTATCAAATTATTCGATTTAATGGGGTAAATATTCGACATTAGTGCTTATACTAGGCACATGCAAAAACTGTGGCTCTTTGCCGTCCGCTCAGTGGTCTCTGGATTGCTCTGGACGTTGGAAAAAGGGTGAATGAATTGAATTGCAGAGTTGTTTCGTGTTTACTTATTTGGACTTTTTTAAAGCAATGATGTACTTTCCGTGTATAGAGCATAAATTAAATGTCGCTTATTAAAAGGTATTAAATAGACAAACAAATATCTTAGCATGGACTACCGCAAAGTCACGCCTGAATCAATTAACTATAATATTCTACACCCAATTGGCAATAAAGTTTGTTCATCAACTTTTGGAAATTCTAAATTTTCATTGATATAAAGTTGAAAGAATCAGTTGTTTTGGTGTTAAATGAGTTCAAACTCAATTATTGGGCTGTTTAATAATTAGCTTTGAAGATGATAAAATTAACAAAAATAGCTGATTTGTATAAGCTCGGAAAAATAAATCGGATATATGTATATAATTACTAAGCCACTAATATTATTTCTTTTTGTTTATATAATCTCTTTCCGGATGTTTGACGTAACAAAACTTCGATCGGCTCTCGGTCTAAACTCTTTAATCAAATGTAAAGTAGAAAAGAGCTCCTGTTTCACAGATAGTTTCTCATTAAACTTCCTCTATCAGGTTTCAAAGGTTCTTAAAACACCAAAACGAGTCGACGACGCTTGTTTCGCTGTAAATTAGAAAAGTACCTTGCCGGTGTCATATCATGCTTTGATCATTTAGAGATGGCTTGTCAAGACTTTCAAGTGATCCTATTAGTAAAGAAGCGTTGAGAAACGAAAATCTTTGGGATTATGGTAAGTAGGTGTTGATATTCTATAGTAAATAAATATTAATATACGTAGGTATAAATTACAAACAGGCTTACGGCCCTCCTGATGGTAAGTGGTTACCGTCACCTATTGACATCAGCAACACCTGGAGCATTGCTAATGCGTTGCCTGCCGAACCCCTCCCCCCCTAAAGAGCTCTGGCAACCTTACTCACCGCAGGAACACAACACTATTTGAAGCAAATAATATTATTTGGCTGCGATTTTCTGTAAGGTGGAGGTACCTCCCCAGGCGGGCTTCTCAAATTTAATGCGAGGAAATCTCGCTGTGCCCTTCCTTCTCTAAAAAGTTAAGTTAGTTGTAGGTAATTATAAGGGATAATAATTGCCTACTTTAAAAAAGAAAATCTACTTGTCAAGCATTTTCTACAATTCTATCTGAAATTGAGACAAACCAACTGATATGACAGTGTAACTTGCGATAGGGTTTTTTTTTTTGTTATTTAACTTCAGTGGCTTATGTACTAATTACAATAGGATTATGATACAATAGAAAAAGTATATTAGCCAATGACATCGGCTTGAAATCTTTTAATTTTGATTGTGAATTATTGAGGAGGAGGTAGGGCACAGCGAGATTTCCTCGCTCTAAATTGGAGCAGCCCGCCTGGGGAGGTACCTCCGCCTTACAGAAGATCGCAGCCAAATAACATTATTTGTTTCAAATAGTGTTTGGTGCGGTGAGTAAGGTTGCCAGAGCTCTTTAGGGGGGGAGGGGTTCGGCAGACAACGCATTCGCAATGCTCCAGGTGTTGCTGATGTCAATAGGCGACGGTAACCACTTACCATCAGGAGGGCCGTAAGCCTGTTTGCCTCCGTATAACATAAAAAAAAAATGCGTGCTTATTTTTTTCGATCAAAACACTTCAAGAGTCATCGAAAAATTGTACCAGGCCTTTTACTTTTAAGTCAAAATGTATAAATTATTCAACAGTGTAGCTATATCACGATAATTTTGTCTATTACATAAAAAAATTAGACTAACCGATAACGATCTAACATTAACTTTACAAATTGCATCAGATACAATCATGGGTAGAGTTTACGTTTTTCTATTGTCTTTCCTACATTTAATGGGTTAAATAATGGATACTATGAAACTATGTAAATTACTGACACTAATGGCATAATGTACCTGTTTTATTTATTTAGTTAGATCGATGGTTTAACGGTTTAAATTAATCTTTTAACTTCAGTTTGAGATAGGTAAGTTTTTCTGGTTCCGTGCTTTGTAGAGCACTATATAAGAAGCTATCAAAGCTATAAAAGTCCTTCAACCACTATGGAGGCCTTGGGGGCCGTAGGCCGTAGGCCTTGGGTAACTCCATAACTAGCTAACGTGTTAGTAACTAGTTCATTCGAACTAAATTACTGTTGTACTGTCACTGGGTTCAATTACAGCTGACATTTTAGTTGATCGAGCGAACGAAGCGAACGAAAATATCTTCAACAGCTTGGACGATAGGCGGTGCATTTTTTTTTTATACAACTGCACCTCAGTTGTATAAAAAAAAAATGCACCAAGCAAGCTTACGGCCAACCTGATGGTAAACGGTTACCGTAGCCTATGAGCGCTTGCAATACCAGAGGCATCACGCACGCGTTGCCGACCCCGAACCCCCTTCCCCCCTAAAGCAACCTTACTCACCACAGGAACACAACACTATTTGAAACAAATAATGTTATTTGGCTGCGATCTTCTGTAAGGCGGAGGTACCTCTCCAGGCGGGCTGCTCCAATAAAATTATTTTTTAGAGCATAAGTTTCGTCAATCTGATCCGCATGGAGTTTAGTAGGTCAACAGGCAGTACTATCAAGATTTTCTGGTAAGGATATAAGTTTAATCAGCCAAGGGGCTGCTAAGCAATAGTGGTCCAAAATGGATAAATAAATAAATAAATATTCCGGACATATCACACATTGTCAACTGATCCCAAACTAGGCATAGCCTGTACTATGGGTACCAGAGACTGATATACATAATAGATATATATTTAACACCCAGACACAGAACAAACATCTGCGTTAGTCACAAATGTTTGTCCAGTGCGGGAATCGAACCCGCGACCTCTAGCGCAGAAGTCAGAATTACTACCAACTAAGCTATGAGGCCGGTCACATGAAGTGGTTTGTTCATGAAATAGCTTCGTTTATACATTCCTAATGTCAATACAATCCGAATGGATAGATAAAAAAAATATTTGGCACCACAGACACACACAATTAACATAGTTAAACAATTTCGATATTATTCGAATATTTTCTTAAGAGTTGTTTTCTAAGGGAGTGGAAATGGTTTAATTATGTATGACTTGCTGTCTGGATGGCTGCTAGTCAATTCTTATAACCCAAATATTGTTTTTCTAAAACAACCAAATGTCAAACACAGGTTAGCAAATTCTAATCCAAAGAACAACTAGTCAAATTTGCCTTTCCAAATTCAACAGAATAGGTTGTTGTTAGTTGTTAGTCTACCTCGGATACCTACAAAAGGCTTTGGAAACCTCGCCAGAGATTAAATAGTAGTTAGTGTGCCTATACTCACCAGAGTTTACTTAAAAGTTAGTATGACAAAGCCGATAACATGCTGTGTTTCTTCTGTAGGAATCGAGGTAGTTATTGTTTGCAACTGAATCTAGAATTGAATTTGGATACTGTTCAGACTTAGAACACGCAAAGCTCTTTGTGTAGAGTCCGTTTGTGGAAGTTTCGATATTCTATCAGCAATTAGGGGCCTACTACATTTGCTCTTGCAGACAATATTGTATTATGCTTCATGGATGCGCTGGCAATTAACTCACACACAACCCTCTGAATAAAATTTGGACAGCAGTCATCACATCAGCTGATATTTGCTTAATATATTTTGTATGCATGTTGCTCATGAACAACTACCAAACATTAAACAATACCATAAATAAGATATTTTTTTCAAAAACTAAAAATCGACTTCATATTCCCTAATATTTACAAGTCCAACCTCTTTTTTTTGTTATCAACCTCTTTGCGTTTTGCTTACCTACTGAGGATGACACTGGCCACCTACACTTTCAAATAAAAAATAAAAGTAAGTATGACATCCATTAATCATCAATAATAACACTTACGGTACTGACTGACTGACTAACAATCTCTCTTTGGTTTTATTCTCTTTGAAAATCAACGCAGAGCCTAACCAAAATCCTAAGAGTATGAAATTTGCAGGGTAGCGTAACGTATGGGTGCAAAGAAAGGAATTCCCGACACACAATCCCTAAGATTAAAGTTTATGTAAAATAGCAGCAACCGAACGAAGTCGCGGGTATTACCATAACATACCACCGTCGACAAAATTCGACAAGTCGTGATTTCAAGAGATGATGACGTTTTTTAAGTTTTACGGGACAAGTAGAAATCCCTCAGGAATTAAATTAATATGGGATCACCCCAGGATCATACTCTATACACCAGCGAAATAATAATCAAAATCGAGTTACTATTGGCGGAGATATCGACTAACATACACACAAAAAAAAAAAAAACAGCCGACCTGAGAACCTCCTCCTTTTGGAAGTCGGTTAAAAATAGCCAAAAGCTCCAAATGACGTTTAAAAGGTATCGTGAATTGGTGGATGCAGAAGGCTCAATTCCAGCACTCTTTTCAGGAAGCTTTTGTACAGCAGTGGACTTGCTCAGTCTCAATGAGAATTATGAGAAATAGTGTGGGAGTAAGGTATTTAGAGGATCTCGATTATATAAAATAATATATTTTTCTACAACAGTCTTCCCAATCGATTACATGTTTCAAGAAATTCTATAGAAGCAACGTGTTCACGCATAAACCAACGATTTCCCCTACAGACTATTTTTAAAGATCCGTATATAGTAGAATTGACGTAAAACACAGGTTGTCGGAGCGTGCCGGCGCTTGCTGATTGATATTAACTCTAAATAATTTTGCAAAAAGTTGCATTTCAATTGCCAGTCAATGGACAATTCAATTCAGTTGGCCGCACAAGATCTCTAACACTAAAGGACGCTAGGGAGAGGCCTAGTTATACTCGTATTCAACAGTAGATAGTCAAGGCTTTTGCAGAGTGTTTTTTGGGCTGGACATGTTCTATTGAGTATTGTGGGTGTCGTAGCGGGCGGGACAGATGTTTGTATGATCTTTGTCATCAAATATTTGTTCCGGGTCTGGGTGTTGTGGTACCATGCTACCCGTAGTTTCTGATACCCGCGACACAGGCAATCCAAGTGTTGGGGGGGGGGACTTATGTCAGTATGATTGATTGTTGGGTGTTATTTATTTTATTTGTTGATTATCCCAACCAGCTTTCTGTGTAACTGCGTCCCTTCTGCCCCAAACAGAAATACCTACAATGTTTTATGTTCGCTCATAATCACATCCTTTCTTGTAAAATGTCTCAATTAGGTACGGGAGGATGTGTGGACACGGTCGTTTTAACGACTCGAATATTCGCTTTTGATGGCCGCGTCTGATCGGTGACGGCGATGACTGTATTATGCCTTGGTTTCCCTCAAAACGGTGACTGTTAGCGATGGCCGTGACGGAGAGATTCAGTTTTTAACCTCCGACACGGTTTTTACTAGATCATCACCATCATAATTTTTAGCCGTAGGACGTTCACTGCTGAACATGACTTCTCCTTCAGTTTGGTTCCTCCTTGGTGTGATTTGCATTCTCACCACGCTGGGCACGCGGGTTGGCACACGCAGAGCTATACGTGTGAAAAAAGGGGACGCTATGGCCCTTTCCCTAGGTCTTTTCCCTTAGTATCCACGGGTAGATAGATGTGAAGGGTCCTATTCTTCAGCCGGGGCCTCTATAACCAATTATATTTCTAGGTGCTGTCGTTTGCTTGCTGTGTTATGGCCGTCAAATGACGGTGACTGTTCTTATGAAAACATAGCATATTGCCGTGTTATGAACTGGCTTCAGTCAAAAACTTTTGAAGACACAACTCAATAAACGTCAAAATAAAGACAGCGGCTAGAATCAACAGACGTAGGTTGATACATAGGTGTGTAAGTACCTACATTTCAGTATTGACGTGAAGACAAAGTAGTTATATAGTTTCACGCAATTAAACTTTGACTAGGGGAAATATTGATAACTCTTTAAAAACGCTTTGCCGGAAATTGGGAGGTAGAAAATCTTAACGAACCCCGTTTCTGAACCAGGTATCTGAAGTGGTACTTTGTAGCCATGGTACGTAAAATAGTAAGTGCGACCCCTAAATTATTCTATGACAGATACATTTCAGTGTTTCTGAAGCCAAGAAGATGTTGGCCCCGTCTGTAAAGGAAGTCATCGGCTGTCCAGAAACTGCGATATTACGAGTATAACGATACGCTTTCCAAACGGGACAAAACCGATGACAATAGTTCATTTACCCCGGCAGTTATAACAATGTTATGTCGCCCCCACGGCAATCGTATCGTAATATCTATCTATCGACACCTACAGATGCATTGTGATCGTAATGAATGTATAATGAACCGAATGAATGTAGATAATTCTAATGGTTTTCAATAATAGAAAATGCGATTTACCGATTGGTGATCTGAACAGGATATGAAAATTGCTCGATTTAGTTTGGATGTCAAATGAATGTAACGGGATATTTTGTTGTTGTTTATTCATCATCATCATTATCATTTCAGCCGTAAGACGCTCACTGTTAAACATAGTTACATGTATCTACCGCGACGGACCTTGCACGGCCTGCACCCAAGCAATCATTTTTGCCCATACATTATCGGTTTGTTTCATAAAAAATTTGAGTAGACTTGAAGTCATGTTAAAATTGCAAAATGTGAGCATGTGCCAAATGTTTGGACGTGCCGCTGACTACCCCTTTACAACCTCAAGGATCTAATCGCTTGGAGATCTGAGAGGATGTCTACCATTCTTGGGAATAAAAGTCGTGAGCCATTTTTTTCCATTTTATAAACATTTCTAGGCTGACTCCATCTACCTGCTTCCTTTGAATGCCACGATATAGTCACTCCAATGAGTTGGAACGCGAAGAACTTCACGTCGATCGATTCGTGGTCGCAAACGGGAAACCTTCACAAATATACATTCTACTTCTTCTAGCAAACATGAGCTTAAATTTCATAGAAACAGCAAACTTGAAACATTACAGCCATCATTTTCTATTTTAAATTATCCTACTTTCCCTCGGTAATGCAGTGAAAACAAAGCAAAAGGAAAAATTCCTCGCTTTCCGCTCGAAGGAACCTTGTAGTGCAGGGGGCTAAGTTTTAACACGAGACCTACACTCTAGTGCACCGGTGACTCATTACGGACCCCGCTGTGTAGGGGCCTGAGAGGCTCCTACCACTGCCAAACAGAAGTTTCACTGAGGAATATAACTGGATAAAACCAAATGAACCTAAAAAACACATATGATATTCATAATGCTTACTGAAAGTCATCAAATAATGATGAATAAAAAAAATAAAAAAAAACTCTCATATTCTAACACACGCACAACAACACACCCACACACACTCACCCACACATACTCACCCACACACACACACATATATACACACAACACATAGGTACACACACACACTTAAAAACTCTATAACATGTCTATTTCTTGTAGCTTATTTATAATCCATTATCATAAAGTTTTTGTTTTTTTCATTTTTTCTTATCTATAGTACCTACCTGTATTCTGTTAGGAACAAACTGTTCTTAGTCTAAGGAGGTGGGCGTTGGTGGCTGCGACACAGTTTTTACAACTACTGCAGTCATCATCGTTTTTCCCAATATTTTACTGCATCTTTGTAAATGTTCCAATAAACTTTTTTGAAACTTTTTTTTTTCATACCTCAGTCATAATTTTTGTAATTTTTTGTCTGCGGCAAATAAATGCCGTTTCTTTCTTTCTTCAGTCAATGTAAAAAAAGAACCAAAATATGTTCACGTCTTTTATCCCTAAGCATGGTAGACAACCAGTTGATCAGATCCTTGAAGATGTCTATGGGGGGTAGTTGGAGGCACGTCCAAACATTTTTATGGTATGCCCACATTTTGCATTTGTGAGTATTCCATACGCGACAGGTACGCTCTTATTTGACAAAAAAGCAAGACATATTCATTATCATCATCATCATTTAGCCATGGAACGTCCACTGCTCACATGGCCTCTCCCACACATTGCTAGAGCTTGCTATTATGTGGTAAATTTGACCTTTCCCACCACGCTGGTCAGGCAGGGTTGGCGGACGCATTTAGAGCTATTGTCATTAAAATACGCTGCTGGCGTTATTCGGCCCTTACGACATCTACGGGTAGGTAGATATGGAGGGGCATTGCTACCACCAACCGGGGCCACCATGGCCAATTATACTTCTTTATCAGACTTAATATGATCCAAACAAAGGCAATAGAGCTCATTTTGCATAACAAGCTGATCTATAGTGACATGTCTAGCTCCCCTGCTGCAAGGTGCTCTCGAGAATCATCTTTGAGTGCACGCACACACCCACCCAGGAACCTTAGATCTGTTTGCAAGCATTATTTGTTACGTTATTATCATACTGAAAAGAAGACTTTTCTAGACTGTCTCTGGGGCAAAAAATCAATATATGTATAAAATGGGTTATTTAATGAGTTTTATAACCGTTTTACAATATCTACAATAAGAAGCATGAAAGATTTACTTAAAGACGGTACTTGCTGACGAAACAGGTGTTAATGGGGAGTGTGAATGGGACCGTTGGAAGGGGAAGACCTAGGCGTACGTTAAGTGACCAAATTTTGGAAAAAAACCAGGTCAAGAGTACCCTAAACTGACGAGCATGTATGAGGAATGTGATAAGAGTGAATGGTGCAAAAGAGGTATGTGTCAGGATCGCAGCAAGTGGAAAGCCGTGGTCTCTGCCTACCCCTCTGAGAAATAAGCGAGATTTTATGTATGTATGGAACTTTCTCGTCAATGTTGTTCCGGTCTTTTGAATTGCTCCAGAGTTGCTGGCATTCCTTCGGTTTCAGCTCCCTCCAGGCTGCCTAGAGTCTGTTTCAACTTTAAGCAGCAACTGCATCTCAAACCTTGGGCTTACTGCTCTTGTGAATGTTGCTATAAACAGAAATAGGTTCCCAAATGTGAGCCGCGAATGCAAGGGTCACATTCGTGAGCCTTAAATCTATATGAGGGTAGTAGAGGCACGTCCAAACATGCCTACAACTAGTAGTAGTCAGCATTCCTTACGAGACAGATTTACCAGCCTATCGCTCCCTATAAGGAAACTAAAAATAAAGCGGTTACTGCAAAATCAGCCTTTATTTACATAACAACTCCTTACAATTCCATAATAATGTTGTATGATGTTGTAAGTTCATCCTTAAGATAGTATAAATAATGTACAGAGTTCAGTTAAAGCGACGAGAATGTGTGGCTTGAATTCTGCACACATACATCAGACTTTGCAGTGTCTGTTAATTTGAAATTGTCTTAATTTGTTTTGTAGGAACGGCACATCTGTTACTAGCCTCTAGGGTTTTCGTGTACTGAACGGCATAACTTCTGCTGTCTTATGAAACATTATGGTGCTAACAGACAGACTTCATTTACGTGTTCAGATGGACTGCACGCCTGGAGTCAAGATGAGACTTCACCCTTCATAACTTCATACCAATGATTTCTATAATATCGCAAAATTGATTCCGAATCAGACAAAATTTAAACCTTCCCCTAGATACATTGTAAATCTAAACGAGCAACTTAGATGCTCAGTACAAATGCAAATTGCAAATATACAGTTTTTCTGATCGTGCCCATGAAGTCCGTTTGCAAGAACCTAGTTTTATGAATTTGTTCAACTAAAATTAATGAGTTTTCTTTAGTTACAATGTTTATGAGAATGACTATTTGTAAATACTGTGTTACAAGTGGAAATGTCACAATTTATAATTAGAAATAGTTATATTAAACTTGGTAGTACCGACGACATTGTGAAAAATGAGGGAAGTCACTGGATGGGAAAGGCCCAAGACCGTTCGTCATGGAACTTTATGGGGCAGGCCTATGTTCAGTATGTTCAGTAGTAGGCTTCTTCTACAATGATGATGATGATGATATTCAATGTTAGTACACTGTCAACAACCGAATAACCAAAAGATTGTGTTGTCATAGTGACCATTCCTCAACGGATTACCGTGATTGGCTCCATGGTTCGGTATCATAAACTTTTATTTATTTAAGCCACTTTAAATAGCCTCGTTCGCCTCTTGTATTTTAGTCTCGGCTCGTGCATTGAGTCTTATATATTGTGAAACATTGTCACATAAATTGTCACTTAAACGCTGGTAGGGCTTAGCTTGGAATGCCCGTAAGGTTTACTTAGGAATTTGATGAAAATATAGATCCAATGCATCGATTGAAACGGGTATATGCGTTAGTTGAGGAGATATTTACGACAACGATTCGTATGTCACGTCGATTAAATGTTACTTGTCAAGATAGATGGGTATTTTTTAAACAAGACTCTATAAAAGCATTGGATTGGATACAATTGACAAACGTTTTGTTTATGTACAAGTAACTTGTGATCGAGCGAGAGAAGCGAGTGAAAATCTCTCAAACAACTCGAAAGAATCGACTTTGTATGTTTAGGTATTTGTCAGCAGGATATATCAGTTTACTGGTAAGAATATACCTCAACTTGATAATTCTGCCAGATCGACTACCGGTATATTGAAGTGTTGAAGTGTTTGTACAGTAAAGCCACCATATCTATCCGACTCCAGGACCAGAGCACAAATCCGATCCAATTGCAAAAAGGGGTGAGACAGGGAGACGTCATTTCTCCGAAACTGTTCACCTCTGCATTGGAGGATGTTTTCAAGCTTCTGCACTGGAACGGACATGGGATCAACATCAATGGCGAATACATCACTCACCTTCGATTCGCCGATGATATAGTCGTAATGGCAGAATCGCTGGAGGACCTTGGTGCAATGCTCAGAGACCTCAATACCGTCTCCCAACAGGTGGGTCTTAAAATGAACATGGGCAAGACAAATATCATGTCTAATGCTCATGTCGCACCCATACCGGTAAATGTTGGGAACGATACCATTCAAGTTGTAGATCACTATGTCTATTTGGGTCAGACGATTCAACTAGGTAGGTCCAACTTCGACAAAGAGGTCAACCGACGAATCCAACTCGGATGGGCAGCGTTTGGGAAACTTCGTCATATCTTCTCGTCGGAGATACCGCAGAGCCTCAAGACGAAAGTCTACAATCAGTGCGTGTTGCCAGTGATGACATATGGCACTGAGACTTGGTCTTTAACTATTGGCCTCATACACAAGCTCAAAGTTGCACAACGGGCTATGGAGAGAGCTATGCTAGGAGTTTCACTACGTGATAAGATCCGAAACGAGGAAATTCGTAGAAGAACCAAGGTTACCGACATAGCTCTCAGAATTAGCAAGTTGAAGTGGCAGTGGGCAGGCCATATAGCTCGCAGAACCGATAACCGTTGGGGAGTAAAGGTTCTCGAATGGCGACCACGAACCGGGCGACGCAGTGTTGGAAGGCCCCCCACCCGATGGACCGACGACATTGTGAGGGTTGCGGGAAGTCGGTGGATGGAGAAGGCTCAAAACCGTTCGTCGTGGAACTCTTTGGGGGAGGCCTATGTCCAGCAGTGGACTTCTACAGGCTGATGATGTGATGTGATGTGATAATTCTGACAGCTATACCGGTTTGGTTCTTCTAATGGTTTTCTTGTTTCGCTAGCTTCTTAAATTAAATAAATAAATAAATATTCCGGACATATTACACACGGTCAACTGATCCCCAACTAGGCATAGCCTGTACTATGGGTACCAGAGACTGATATACATAATAGATATTATTTAACACCCAGACACAAAACAAACATCTGTGTTAGTCACAAAAGTTTGTCCAGTCCAAATTCACAAGGTATACCTAACATACCTATATAGTGATATTTGTTTTTACTCAAATAAATAAGGCTATTATTTACTTGAGCCAAAACAAGTATCACGAACAATCTCTCACATTAGCACCCCTCCCGTCATTAGCTAAACCTCAGACAAATCTACTCAGATCGAATGCGACCATCAGTCTTAGTATAATGTAGGCTCATGATTTAGATTGATAAGCAACCCTAGCTAGTTTGGTGTAAAGAATTAAGAATGGATTTGAAATAGACAGGGCATCTCGAAAATCGTTTCAATGAAAAAAGAGTCGTGTTGGCTGAGTCAATTCAATTTTAAAAGTTCTTTATTTAATCAAATAACTATCTTAACTAGTATAATTCTAGTGAACATTTAATCCTAGAACGAAACAATCAAATTTAATTAATTTAATTTTTAATAAAATTTAATTTGTGACACGGATTTATTGTAAAAATCCCGAATTAGAAGTTACCACTTCTCAAAGTTCTAAGCCGTATCCTATTTCAAGAAACAAATGTTGGAGATCTAAATGTTCCCAGCTCTACCATCTGTACCTTGTCATTACTTAAAAGGATTACAATTTTATCCCTTCGCATGGGTCCCGCTATCTGCTGAGTCGTCAAAGTATCCCTGACTTTGAGCCTCCAATGATTGATGCGTTCGATCGAATGTATGCAGCTATTTTGCGATTGAGTTGTTTTTTTTTTGCATTGTGATTGAATTTTCGATTTCGTTGAACTTAGATGATAGTTCAATTGTTTTTTATTTGTATATTTTGCAGTCAAAGCCTGACAAAGCGTAAGACAGAACAAGATAATGCACAATGTCAAAGTGAGATGCGTATGAACGCCGCTCGTTTCTTTCAAAATCCAATGATGTTGAAAGAAACAGTTTTGGCGAGGATAGTAGCGTGACGTAGTTTGTTTAAAAAAGTAGAATGTGACATTGTCATTCGCCGTACCTACCTAGTGCATCATAGATTGAATCATGTTAGCAACACTTTGACAGAAAATGAAAAGCTGCAGCGCTAGAATTAAGCCTTAACAAATAAAGTTAAATAAGTACAATCAAAGAGTTATTAGAAATTTTATAAACGCCTACCTAGGGACTTGAAAACAATTCACCGTTGTCCACCGCCCCACATCGTTAGAAGACACGTGTCTTTTTAAAAATAAGTTCGTTATCGATAAGATTTCCATGCGAGTGAGCAAAATGAGGGCTTGCTTTTCTAGAAAAACAAAATTAAAGTTATTTGTTTGTTTCACTTTGTAGCTTTTTAGTGGTACTTCGTTTTTCTCTCTTGTACTCGTGCGTACACGAGTGAGTAACGTTCACGGATTATGATTTTTTGTTTAAGTTATTTATAACAGGGCAAAACTAAGTAATATTTTCGTCCCAAACCCCGTCATCGACGATAATATCAAATCATCAATTACGAACGATTTAAAATTGTTTGTTAAAAACTGTGATCGAGTAAACGTTTCAGAACGATTCATTGGGGCGGAAACTGCTTATTTTCTATACACAGAGTAATAAAACGCAACTCAGGTATCACCAGCACTAATAAATACCTATAAATAAAATAAAATCAGAAGGCCAATAACTGGCAAAAGGACCAATGTGTGCTTTTCGATTGTGAAGTTTGAAGGAAGCTGATGGATGGAAGCTAAAGACGGATCGCTGTGGCACTCTTTGGCTATGTCAAGCGTGGTCTTCCTCAGAATATTGATGACAATACCTATTGTGCCCTTCGCAGTCTCCTATAACGCTCTGTCGTAGATTATTAGTCTGCGAGAACTGCTCATTTTCTTACTCATTTCGATTCTTAGGACAAAATTCCATTATGTCCAGGTATAAATACCATAATTACGGGACTGTGAGAGCCGACCAAATTTATGTAAATTACATCTAATTAGGTTTTTAAATCAGCATGTTTGAAATGAGTATGATACGTATTGAAATTTTGAGAGAATATTCATTGAATTTTGCAAGAAAATTGCAAAATATTAAGTGATTTTTTTTCATCATCACGATGTATCATCAAACTTGCTTGCTAGTCGTGTCACTGATTCTTTCTTGTTCATCCGAAATCAGTGACTAAGTTGAGGTATGGTGGCCCTGAAAAAGGCCTATGACCATCGGTGAAAGAATCTGTGTAGTGGGAGGATGAAATACGCCTCTTAGAGCGTCCTTTCACGCACATGACACATGTCTTCAAATTTGTAGGTTCGAACTAAGCGATCTTAAGTTTGTTTTTATTTTGAACTCTTGTACCATGGTGTCCGGTCTGGCTACGAGGCAAGCGATGTAGGTTCAATTCCTGCCGTGAAAAAGATGATTAAATGATCTGAAATATTGTCCCGGGTCTGAGTTTGTGGCTCGTAGCTTCCTATATTCACATATCGTACGGTTTTAACTTTGTACGATCAATTTTAGCTATGGAATTTAAGCTAGCTAACTATGGAATGAGTTATGCATGGATTTTACTAGGTATTTGATAAACTCTGAAATGAGGAAATCCATAGAAGAATCAAAGTCGCAGACAAGTTCTCAGTGTCAGAAAGTTAAATCGGCAGTGGGTGATTCGCAAATGGCTACTACGAACAAGGCAACGCAGCGTTGGGATGCCCTCCAACCGATGGACCGATGGATGAAAATGCTCAAGACCGTTCGTCATAGCACTCATTGGGATAGGGCTAAGTCCAGCAGTAGACTTCTACAGGTTGTTGATGATGATGATAGTGAAGCATATGTTGTTTTATCTAAATCGTAACGAGCCGTATAAACATGAACCAAACAAATTAATAGCTCAAATGCCAAGGATCCATGAAAAACTTCCCATACTTGATTGATATTTAAACGTTGCCCGTTTATATTGGCATCGGTCGAACACCTTGCTTGGACCCACGATAATTTGATCTAATAAAAAATTAAAAGCATTTTCAAAAACATAATGATAATAATTGCTTAATGGCGGCCCAAATTGTGATTCCATATTATTTATTCATGCGCTGATCTTCACATGCGATGGATTGCACCAACCCGAAATTACTTCTCCCATTATGTCATCAACCGTTTTATGAATCTAAATTCTTTATTATAGAAATTAAGTCTCTTTTTATAATGGGTCGGTCATGGTTGCTTACACCCTCGCGATTATCCGTAATAAGCGTTTAACAATATTTTACTACAGAATATTGTAGACCACACTCATACTCAAAATCGTTTAACAAACTATCAAAAATTATAAAAAAATTGCGATTATTAGATAAGTAAATTTAATTTATTTTTGCAATAATAATTTGTTTAATGTTTTCTGATAATATGTGACATGAATAATTTGAAATCTGTTTTTATGGTTACTAACATAGTTTATAGGTATATAAATGTACTAACAATTATGGTGAACAACTGAAATAAATGAATTAAAAATAAAAATTAAAAAAATTAGCAAGACGTCAGCAAGTGTGGAACGTGGGAGTTCCTTGGTCCAACTTTTAAGGGACTACGGCAAAGCTAATAGGAACGGTTATGTTTTTACCACTCATGTTACTTGTAATAAAAATGCTAAAGTTTGGATGGATGTTTGTTACTCAAACACGTCAGAACGGCAAAACGAATCTGGATGAAGTTTGGCACAGATAAAGATATAGGCTGGAACAGCACAGTACTCAGTGTAGTGAGTACTCACAGCGAGTTGATGGAAGGTTTGTATAACATTATAAAGAATACCTTATCGTCGGTTTTGTACAGTGATTAGAATAACAGGGCGTGGTCGCAGGCCTCCCTTTCTATAAAATTGGAAGGCTAAGGTGTTAGAAAAATTTCAAGTGTAGCTCTACCATCGTTCTCGTCTTCCATCTATGTGCTATAGATGGAAGACGAGAGCTATAGTTATTTAGTAGACTGGCCTCATAGCTCAGTTGGTAGTAACTCTGCCTTCTGCGCTAGAGGTCGCGGCTTCGATTCCCGCACTGGACAAACATTTGTGGCTAACGCAGATGTTTGTTCTGTGTCTGGGTGTTAAATATATATCTATTATGTATATCAGTCACTGGTACCCATAGTACAGGCTATGCCTAGTTTGGGATCAGTTGACCGTGTGTGATATGTCCGGAATATTTATTTATTTATTTATTTGGTTGGGGAAATGTATAAATATTATGTCTCAATCTATTTTGGTTCTTTCCAGCACCAATCTTCAAATCGCCGTTTTGGCCTCGGTTGTTAGTTTCTGAGTGGTTTATACAAATAAATAAATCTCTTAGTGATCAAGAACTCTGTACTTGTAGATCTTTGGCAAGTCTGTAGATATTTGAACAGTAACTGTATCAGTTCCGAGAATGAAAGAATTATCTCGCCTAAGCGAAGTTTAATTGAGATGTCTGGAGTATTATTAGTCCATGTTTTTGGAAACGGATCAGACTAATAAACAAGATTAGTCAGTTGAAGTATATTTTAAATAATACTAGCAAAACTTTAAAAATAAAATCATGAAATACCTAGTTATAGATACTGACTTAGTCCAAATGGTTCTATTTGTTCTGCGGTAGAACAGAGATCGCTCAAAAAATACACTTTTGTGGCAAAAACTATGTTTTGGACTGAGCTTTTGAGTATTTTAGTAGTAATTTTAGTAAGATTCGTGGGGTTCGTCTGGATTGTCCTTTCCAGGGGTATGACCCGCAGCCCACGAGCAGGAATCAGTATAAAATGTGTTATGCAAAAAACGGTATTAATACCCAAATAACGCTTTGATACAGTTTTAAATATACTATAATTAGTAGACTATAATTTTTCTCACGGTTCATTCCCAATTTCTTTATCTATGTATGTATGTTTCAATTTTTGAAACTGCCATTAGAGTTGAGGTTTGTAAACGCAGTAGGAACGCTAGTACTTATGTTACTAGCATGATCCGGAGTTAAGCTGTGTTCAAATGGCTTGTGATATATCATTAAAAATTTATTGCAAAATTATCCTTACACCTACTAAAAAAAGTCAATTTTGAGTGTCTTTTAGGGGCTCGTGATATCGTTGAGATATATTTCACACCCTCAAATGTCAAACTCAAACCTGACTTAAAACAGTAGACGATAGAATAATTTTGAAAAAAAAATTGATAGTATATCGCGCACCGTTTGAACTTGGCTTTAATCAGCTGACCCCTGATAAGTATAAGTATCCTTACGACTACGTAAGGATACTTATACTAAGTAGTACTCAAGTAGTACTGTAAGTAGTAAGGGGGGGTGTCTATTAAAAAGATGATTTTCAGTTTGACATTTGAGGGCTTGCGATGTAGTTCAAAGATACCCTAGAAGACAAATTAAATTTATTCAATCAACGTAGGGATCATTTTGATATGTATATTAAACACATTATGTTAGATGGTATATCGCACGCCGTTTGAACACGCATTTATAATGCTTGATAAACCCGCTTCACTTTCCGATTCCGTGCCTAAAATTGACTCGACACAAAAACTATTCACGAATAACAAAATTAGTCGTTGCTGCGAGCGATCTCATTTCATTCCCCTCATTATAATGTTGTTAGTAACATGTACGGAACATAATTTTGTATTAGCATTTAATTTAACGGACGGCCGATCATCGTTCCCAAACTGAATAAAGACGAGTGCGAGAACACGCGCCCTGAGGCTTCCGCAACCAGTACACGGGATCAGAAAAGCCAAATTCCAAGTGTAGGAAGTGACAAACTTATATTTTGCGATCCTTTACGTAGTTCATTGTATGATATTGTGTACCGCAAATATAACTTTGTCTCGTAATAATCAAATTTTAGGGGTAAAAACATCAAAATTCAAAAATTTTAGACATTTTCCTTTTTTTTTTCAAATTTCAGAATTGTGAGCTAACTGGAAGTAGAGATTTTTCATCTTTGGCATTTCCATACATAAATTAGACATTAATTGCCATATATTTTTAATGCATTGAGCTAGAAACTAGATTTTGTTGAATAGTTGATACGGACCCTAATAACAATTGTGAAGTTGATACCTTTAGCCGTTTCTAAGAAAAAGGGTCTCCACAGACAGACAGACAGACGGACAAAGGACATAGGGGTTCCGTTTTTTTCAAATAAAGTACGGAACCCTAAAATTTATCTTTGTTCGGATGTTAGTGATTATTCAGATGCCTATTTAAACTTTAAAGAGGTCATGTCTTGTAGATCGTAATCGATTTTTAGAAAATTATTAGGTAGGGGATAATTGTGCCTTTAGCGGATATGTTGAGAGATTGGGATTGGTGCTGATTTTTTTGCGCGTGTTTTTCACTGTCTGAATCATAGATATCGTCATGATGCTCCAACTACTGGCTTTGAAATATATTTAAAATATAAAAATAAATATTCCGGACATATTCACACGGTCAACTGATCCCAAACTAGGCATAGCCTGTACTATGGGTACCAGAGACTGATATACATATTAGATATATATTTAACACCCAGACACAGAACAAACATCTGTTAGTCACAAATGTTTGTCCAGTGTGGGAATCGAACCCGCGACCGCTAGCGCAGAAGGCAGAGTTACTACCAACTGAGCTATGAGGCCATTTCTCTGAATATACTAGAGTTTTTCGCAGACTTCTCTGGGATCACCAATAATCAATATAAACAATAATAATAATAAATTTTTATTGCAGACAACTTAGTCCATAGCATATCACAAAATAGGTAGGTAAGGTACATACACAATAGATGAATGTTGAGCATTTAAATTATAACAGTCTTTACCCAGTGGTGAAGTATGGGGCAGTCGTTCTTTACAGATATTTTTGTATGTATAAATGTTCGATCTTTGCTCGTTTGGAAATATAGGGTAGATTTTTTTTTTTATTTTTTTTTTTGTAAGTTTTATCTGCGATCAGTTTTTTAACTATGAGCAAATGTTTTGATTTGGGTATGGTGTCGGGCAGAGTAACTCTCCTGCACTCTCTACAGTAAGCACTCTTCTTTGCTTTCAGTCATTGAGCTGAATGACATCTTTTCTCCTGAGCCGGTGTGTATATGCGGGTGTTGTGAGTCGTTGTGCTAGTTGATTAGGATGGCTTTTTAGCTTGTCTTGGTATGCTTTGGCAGTTATTTTGACTTCTTCAGATACTGTGTTAACTTTAAGTATATCATGCAGCTCTGTGTTTCTTATGAACCACGGGGCGTTAGATATGTTTTTCAGCAGGCCATTTTGAAAACGTTGAATGAAGTTTATGTTGGAGTTACAAGCTGTACCCCATAGTTGGATGCCGTAAGTCCAAATTGGCTTCAATACAGTGTTGTATATGAGTAGTTTGTTATCTACAGACAGTTTCGAATTTCTCCCAAGTAGCCAGGAGAGTCCTCGGTATTTTAATCCAAGTTGATCCCTTTTCATTTGTAAGTGTTTTTTCCACGTCAGACGGCGATCCAGATGCATGCCCAGGTATTTTACTGTAGCACTATGTGGGAGCGGGTGATTTCCCAGGTTGACCGGTGGGCAATCGCCCCTTCTTAGTGTGAAGGTTATGTGAACTGATTTCGAGGCACTTGCTTTAATCCTCCACTTTTTCAGCCATACATCTACCTCATTGAGGGTGTTTTGCAGAAGCTCTGATGCCTGGACGGGATTCTTACTATTTGCTAGTATAGCTGTATCATCAGCATAAGTGGCAATCGTCACATTTTGTGTTTCAGGTAGGTCAGCTGTAAAGATTGTGTAGAGAACCGGCCCTAGGACTGAGCCTTGTGGGACACCTGCGGTTATATTGCAGAAGTCTGATGTTTCCTCCCCATCTTTGATTTGGAAAATACGATCTTTAAGGTAGGAGTTCAGAAGAGTATAGTAGGTATGAGGCAGAAATGATTTGATTTTGTAGAGGAGGCCTTCATGCCATACTTTGTCAAAAGCTTGCTGGATATCCAAGAAGGCTTAGGAGCAATATTCCTTGTTTTCCAGTGCACTTCGAATAGTGTCATAAACTCGGTGGACTTGTTCTATTGTACCATGTCTTTGTCGGAATCCAAACTGATGTTCAGGGATGACCTTTCTATCTGCTAGGACTGGGGACATTCGTTTCAGCAGTATTCTTTCAAATAGTTTTGAAAGCACAGGCAATAGGCTTATGGGCCGGTATGAACTTACTTCGTTTGTTGGTTTTCCTTCCTTGTGCACCATTATTATCTGTGAGACTTTCCACAGGGATGGAAAGTGTTGCACTCTGAGTACTCCGTTAAATAGTGTTGTCAGGTATAGTATACCTTTATGTGGGAGTTGTTGCAGGACTTCTTTTGTGATTAAGTCAAAACCAGGTGCTTTTTTACTATCCAGAAGTTTTATTTCTGATTTTATTTCCTCAGGTGTCACTGGTTTGATCGGTAGGTCTAACTGAAGGTCTTGATTTAGAGTAGCCATTATGTCATCTTGCAGATCACTGGAATCAGCTTGATTTGGTGTGAACACTTTTTTCAGATGGTCTGCAAACGCTTCAGCCCTTTCTCGGCTGGACCGGGCCCATTGATCGTTAGGTAATTTTATAGGAGGATTCGTTTTCTGTGGTTTATTAGCTTTGGTTTTTATTGTTCTCCACAGTGAGTAGTTTGTTGATTTGGTTGCTGTTAGAGATTCTATCTGGTTTTGCGTGTCTTTTTCCTCGGCATCCCTTATCATGGATTTTAGGTTCACTGTGGCTCTATTTAAGGCAGTTTTGTCAGAGGGGCACCTACTGATGTGCCAAACACGGCGGAGTCTTCTCTTTTCTTGTATCATATTTCGTATTTCCCAAGGCACATTTTTCTGTCTCGCTTCATGTACTGATTTTTGAGGAGTACATTTCCAGCAGGCAATCTGTATCGTATTTGTAAGGTTCATAGTTGCATCATCAACATCACTAGGACTTTTGAGAGCAACTTTAAGTTTCAACGTTTCCTCTATTATAACACGAAATGAATCCCAGTCTGTGTGTCTATTATAGAGAGGAGTGCCTTTTTCTCTTAGCAAGACATTAGTACTCATTTTTAGTATGACCGGCACGTGGTTAGAAGCCCCATACAGGCATGTTTCAGCGGTGAATGAGTATTTGGATAATCCTTTGGAAATGAAGAAGTCTATAATGTCTGGCATCTTATAAGACTCAGTTGGCCAGTGTGTGGGTTCAGTTGGAGAGAGGTAGGTAAGGCCGATATCATCCATGCTGTATATATATAGGGTAGATGAATTATGTTTGCCGTTTTTTTTCTAGCGTCGTTTTCGAAAACGTCGCGCCTCTCGCGGAGGAATGGGTGGTTGGCGTGTGCAACTGCTCCAATACGATTGCGGCGCGGTTCCCCTGGGAAACTATTCCGTGAATAGCCAAGTTTAACTCTATGCCGACTGCCGTGTAGTGAAATCACCCGCTACGCTTTAGGAGGGGGTAGGGCACAGCGAGATTTTCTCGTTCTGAAATGGAGCAGCCTGCCTGGAGGTACCTCCGCCTTACAGAAGATCGCAGCCAAATAACATTATTTGTTTCAAATAGTGTTGTGTTCCTGCGGTGAGTAAGGTTGCCAGAGCTCTTTAGGGGGGAAGGGGGTTCGGGGTCGGCAACGCGTGCGTGATGGTATTGCAAGCGCTCATAGGCTACGGTAACCGCTTACCATCAGGTAGGCCGTAAGCTTGTTTGCCAAATCTGAAGTATAAAAAAAAAAAAAAAAAAATTACTCCACTGAGGTCGTATTATTTGATGTCGTATATGCCAAGCTCTATGTATATATTTCAAAACTGAAAAATATTATCTTAGATACTAAAAGGTACTTACCTAACTTTATTCGAAGTTCGCAAAGCGGCTTCTTACCACAAAGCCTTAAACATCGCTTGGAGTAGCCTTAAGTGCAAACCACCGATTATCCAGTTATTATGACCATTGTAAATCATTCAATAACTTAGACCTCCGTCCGATCGTGTATGAACTATGAACTATAAAATTGAAGTATTGCCCTTTATCACAAAAGGGTCCTATATCTCGTTATAACCGTCCAACAAAAGGTTGTCGTAAAAATTGCAAATAAGCCCGTTTATACGGCGGTTCAGCCGTAATGAGATGGATGGAGAATTTATTATAGTACGGCACATACGACATGAGAACGATATTACGACGGAATATGTGCCAAAGTGCCAATTTATGACGTCAAATTCTGATTCATGCTATTCAGGTGAGGGTTTTAAGAGGTTTTATAGCTTAACCAATAACCATACTCAAATATACAGCCGGCAATCAAAGTTTAAGATGAAAATTTCGATGTATGTATTGATCGAATAAGCATTTTCTTTGACCAGCATTGAAGCATTCAAAATAGCGTCGATGTTTTCTTATACGGCCCCGTACAACAACTTTGAGATTTTGTTTAGACGGAGAAGTAAGTTGACAAGACCGTCAACTTTCTTCACAGCCTAAACAAATCGCAAAGTTGATGGTAAGTGACACCACTTGAAAAAAGCAGTGTAGTGAAATGATTAAAGTGATAAGGCTGGTTGTATGATAGCCGGTTTTGTGACGATGTTTTCCTTCACCGTTTGAGAGCACTATTATTAACGTAGTTACATGAAAATTCATTGGTGCACGACGGGGATTCGAACCCATGAGCTGTAGATCAGAAAGCGGGGCAACTTCCAGCACTACAACAGTTCTCAAAATATTAATAAAATTTATAAATTCTTTTGCAATTACAAAATGTTTACCGTTTCAATTTTAGAATAGTGAAAAAAAACAGGTACCTATCACTAACAACATTCTTTGAAATGAGAAATAAGTATTTAAAAGTTGTGATGGCCGAAGGTACCTACTTATTCATTTTTAAAGCCCTAATATTGGAACTTAGACCAACTCATACATAAAGACCACTTAAATACTGTTTGAGAATCTTTGAGTGTTACGCGGACAGCCAGACGATTGGCTTTGAAGTCTAGACAAGAGATGCCAAAAGGTTCCTTTAAAAGCAACCACTGTAATAAAGCGACCGTAGTATTTACCACCAGTACATATGTTATGACTGTCTGATTGCCACAGAATCGAGGTATTTCACGTTGAGCACCAATTTACTGAGAACCCATCTGAAGAGCACCAATACTATTCACATAAATATTCAGACAGAAGTTTCCAAGTTTCAACGAAGTCGGTTGAGCCGTTACGGTGTGATTTAACAACAAACATCCAAACAACTTCACAAACTTTCGCATTTATAATATTAGTAGGATAGGATAGGATGTTATTAGGATTTCATCATAAAAGCTACATTTGAAGTGGCTGGCGAGCCGGCACGCGAGCAATTTATTTTTTTCTACTACGGTCGTCATATGACGGGTGACGCTATTGAAAGAAAACAAAGCTTTATCGAACATTTTGCACAGATGCTCGTGTACTTAATTGGAATGCTTGGGAGTTCGATTCTCCATTTTGGCCACCAATGCAATAGGTTTATTTATTTTATAAAATACCTAAATTCTCTATTATTACCATCTCAACCTACCCGTGGATGTCTTAAGAAGCGACTTAGGGAAACAAGGTAGGTGATGGGCAGCAGTGTTCCCTATTTTACAAAGATAGATAGCTCAAACTGCGTTCACCAACCCGCGTGCCTAGCGTGGTGAGTATGGGCAAATTACCAAAAAGCAATGTTCAGCAGTGGACGTCATACGGCTGAAATCATGATGATGAACCTAACTATAACGAACCGAACTAACCTAATCATATTTAGTTATTTCTAGCAGCGTTTATCTAATACGTTCATAAGCACAGTTTATTACCGTAGACAAATGACGTCAGAGCTTCTCTAATAAGCCTCTAACCTGAACGTCCATCCATCTCCTTCTTCATACTTCAAACGAGTCACTTTAGTAATAACTTGGTGTTTCCAATTACCGAGAAATGTGCAGTCAATCACGCCTCCAGCTGGTAAACCATATGTGCGACAAAGTACGATCGTAAAACATCCAAGATTCATCTCTAACGTCTAGAGGACAAAGTTCAAAATTGCTTGCTATCTTTTGCTACTTAAGGGACGGTACCAGTCATGTCTGCAAAGCACTTTATGGTGCAGGATGCCTGCGACTTATTAACGTGTGCGGTTTGAGGTAAACGAAAGGGTTTGAGGGTATTGCATTGTGCGGAAAATTTCAGGTGCAAAAAACAAACGGACATTTTTGTGGTTTTGGAGTTATTGCTTGAAAGAAAATGAATGGTTTATTATTTACCTACCACTTCTCAACAGTCTCAACTCTTGGGCCGTTTGTTTGTTTACTACCTTTTTTTTATACAACTGAGGTGGCAAACTAGCATACGGCCCACCTGTTGGTAAGCGGTTACCGTAGCCTCAACAGAGGCAATACCAGAGGCATCACGCACGTGTTGTTGACCCCTCCCCCGCTCCCCCCCTAAAGAGCTCTGGCAACCTTGCTCATCGCAGGAACACAACATTATTTGAAACAAATAATGTTATTTGGCTGCGATCTTCTGTAAGGCGGAGTTACCTCCGCATGCGGGCTGCTCCAATTCAGAACGAGAAAATGCTGTGCCCTACCTTCTCCTAACCTTATGTATACAAAAAAATACCACACGAAGATCACTGGTTCAACTGCCCTACATTTTGTCTCTATTGCGTGCGACTCTCCAACATAACTATCTGTTACACGCAGCGTAATGTATACTGATTCACCAATTAAAAACGACTTTAGAACTTTTACACAAACGACCGTCTGATTCATTAATGCATAATTAATTGCGTTCACTTGCCTTGTAATAAAATGATACGTCTTGCAACATACGATCATCAACATAATATCAACTGGGAGCCTATATTCCTCTAGACTTGGTCGCAAAGAACAGACGTCACTGACTGAATGATACTAAAATATTGAATTGAATAAAATAAAATATTGGCCGATGGTTTCCGAGGATCAAACCTGCTGTGACGACAGCAGACATTTTATGGCGAGGCTGAAAAGCAGCGTAGCTGAGCACTCGACCATTTCACCTGTCTACCTACATACATACCAAAACTTGTAAATTACCAATTGTATCTTTATAACTGTGTGTAGGATTCTTGGTGAATAAATGCCCTTTTATTTATTTATTTAATTTCAATAAAATCAAAACGATCACTTAGAAACGCCTAAGTTCAAATAAGGTGAATTCATCTAGTTTCTACGAGGTGAATTCACCTCATTTGAATTGAATTGATGATACAAAAATATTTTGTATCATTCAGTGACGCATGTTCCTCGCTACCAAGTGACAAGGAAATCACTTCAAAAGAAAGAATCAAGGTGAAGGATCAATTAGAAATGTCTTAGAAACTAGGTGAAGTTTTCATCTAGCTTCTAAAATGTTTTTGCTTTGTGGTTTTATTGAAATAAACAACGATTGAATTTAATAGAATATTTTTGTATCATTCAGTAAGTGACTTCCAGTAGTTAGTTTTGACGTGTTTTTTTAGTGTTATTATGTTTCACACACACACACAACATGAATGTTTATGTTTCATTGATAACATTTTTTTTTGCATATATGTCTAATTTTATTGGTCAATCTGAAAATTGCCTCTATTCTTAATTTTCTCAAAGAGAGATGACGCAGTTATGAAACTCAATAGCAATTTGATATTACCTTAGACTTAACTATTCCAAATCCGTTAGAGGTTCTACGAAACTCAACCCTCAGGGGTCTCATGACATACAACTGCTCGCAGCACTACCAGTTTGCAGATAATCCGGGTTTCAACTAAAAGTTTCTATTGAAAACTACTAACTGCTGGTAGCTGGGTGCATACGAGACGACAGCCCTAATTAGGAGCAACGCTGAACATTGTGCGACCATTATTGTAGGGGCAAGTTTAGGATGAGGATGAGCCTGTAGCTATTTAAAGCGGGGACTGAAAGTGGTTCAGGTATAAGGTACCAGTAAAAACGTTAGTTTAACGCCTTATATACGTCCATATAGCGTTATTTAACCTTTGTAAAAAGCGGTATCATAAAAAATCGAGCCGGGAACACAGATTCCAGTTCAAATATGACTGGACCAGTTGGTAGTGACTAACACAGATGTTTGTTCTGTGTCTGGGTGTTAAATATATATTTATTATGTATATCAGTCTCTGGTACCCATAGTACAGGCTATGCCTAGTTTGGGATCAGTTGACCGTATGTAATATGTCCGGAATATTTATTTATTTATGTATTTAAATAAACATCTGTTGAGATTGACTTGGATTTTGGCATGACAGACTCCATTTGGATTTTGAAATTAATCCATTTTGTACTTATTGGAATCGTCATCGTATTATAAAATGCGAAAGGATGTGAGAATATTTGGATGTTTTGGTTCCATCACGCCCGTAATACCTCAACTGATTTCGATGAAACTTGAAATAGAAGAACTCTATACCTAGAATAGCTTATAGGCAATTTTTGTAGGTACCATGCGAGTAAAGCCGCAAGAGCAAGCTAGTAAAATATAAAATTATCATTTTTGAACGAATTCACGTTTCAAAAGGCAAGCAAAACATTTTCAGCATCAAAATGTAGAGCAAAATAAAAATGTTTTTACTTTTTCCAATAAAAATCTCTCCATGTATTTTATTCAATGTTTATTCAGAATAGCAACTATTCAGTAATCTATCTTTTGTAAGTCTATGATTCATCGGAAGTGGTCAATTCAGTCGATGCAAATAGTAGGTCAATAGAGTGGGAATAAATATAGCCGAGCGTATTGCAACGAATTAAATTGCTCTGGTTCAATATTGTGATTCTCGGTAGGAATATTTGAACATAGGTAAATCATCATCATGCTCCGTGAAAAAATAACAAAATGGGCTAGTGACTTAAGTCACAGTGGGAGACAGCGAAAGAGATGGTCAGACGACATCAAGCAAGCTGCTGGCCCACTGTGGACGAGAGCTGCACGAGACAGGCAACAATGGAAAGAACTGGAGGAGGCTTTTGTGTCAAGAGGACACGCTGTTGCAAGCCAACAGTAGAATGGGCTTAGAAATAGAAATAGAAAAAATCATCATCAGCCTGCAGAAGTTCACTGCTGGACATATGCCGCCCCCAAAGATTTACCTACATTACGAACGGTCTTGAGCCTTTTCCATCCACCGGCTTCAAAAGTAACTCTGTTTGTTTTTTTGTTACCTCATCACGACTAAACGGCTGAACAGATCGTAATGAAATTTGGCAAGAAGATAGATTATATAATGGCTGGGGATGGATCTTTTGTCTCAAAAATAATCTTGAAGGGGTGAAATAGGGGTTGAAAGTTTGTATGGGCAATCAATTATTCCTCAAGTTAAGGATCTTAAAATATAAATATAATATAGAAATACGTGTTTTAGCATTTTCACAAAATCATCCCTTAATGGGCCAAAGTAGGGGATGAAAATTATTATAAATGCGGACGAAGTAGCGGGTAACAGCTAGTATAAAAGTAAATATATTTTAAGATTTTCTTAAAATATATTTCCAGCATAGCTCTCTACGCCATCTTGCCTTATCTCAGCAAAAACCAACAAAAGAAACCTCAACTGACCACAGGTCAGACAGACCTATTCAAGAACTTTCTATGGCACTCAGCAAATAAGTCGGCAGCACTAATTAGTACATTCGGTTTCACCCGCCTCGGACAAAAGGGCGAAGTTTGCAATTGCGACAGTGCAACTGTAGTGTACAGGAAAGGAAAGACGGCTAGTACAAGTCCCACAATGGATCAAGCAGCATAGCAGTAGGTTTAGTGAATTTAGTGAATTGTTGTGGAAGCAACATCAGCCGTAGTAGAAAGTCCACTGCTGAGTATAGGCCTTCTCCATAGATTTCCAGCATATATATATATTTTTTTTTTTATACAACAGAGGTGGCAAACAAGCTTACGGCCCACCTGATGGTAAGCGGTTACCGTAGCCTATGAGCGCTTGCAATACCAGAGGCATCACGCACGCGTTGCCGACCCCGAACCCCCTTCCCCCCTAAATAGCTCTGGCAACCTTACTCACCGCAGGAACACAACACTATTTGAAACAAATAATGTTATTTGGCTGCGATCTTCTGTAAGGTGGAGGTACCTCCCCAGGCGGGCTGCTCCAATTCAGAACGAGAAAATCTCGCTGTGCCCTACCTCCTATAAAAATATAAATATTTGCCTATACTCGCCACTCTGGGCATGCGGGTTGGCAAGCGCGGAATAAGTAATGCTTCTGACTAGTCACCTCTTACATCATCGAGAGGAGAAATAGAGGGGCCACCACACTCGCGTCCTGAGGATTCCGTACCCATTATACGGAGTGGGAAAATCGTGACATCCAAGTGTACGATGAGACAAACTTATATTTTGTGGTCACGCGTCAATCTAAAAACTCGACTTTTTCAGCAATTTTAGGCTAAAATAGAACTAAGTATGGTTCTGAAACAATTGCCTTAATAAAAAGAAAAACAAAGTGATCATAAACGGGTTTCGTTTATTTAATAATGAGGAAGAGTACCCTAAACCGACGAGCATTTATGAGGAATATGGTGAGAGTGAATGAAGCAAAAGAGGTATGCCAGGATCGTAGCAAGTGGAAAACCGTGGTCTCTGCCTACCCCTCTGGGAAACAGGCGTGATTTTATGTATGTATTTATGTATGAACGGCTTCCTAAAAGGCTTCACGATTCGCGCTTGTAGAGATGGTTAACTGTTTTCTTGAGCTGCAACTATAACGAGCAATGCTTTGTGTTCTATTGTTGTGGCATCAGCGGAAAACTGCGGCTTTTTAAAGTTGATAATTATTGGTGTTCTCTGCAAGTTCCAATAATTGGTGCCGTTTGTTACGGTGTCGCGGAATCTGACGGCTGTTATTATAAAACTTTGCAAAAATACATTGTTTTCGGTCTTTTGCTTTGAAGTTAGTATTATATTGTCAGTGGTATTAAACTAGAGATCTAGAGGTATGTCATAAACAAAACATGTTATTTTACAAGTACGAAGGAAACTGAACCGCTTAGTGAGAAGTACCTCGCCTTACGGTTCGTAGGTCGTAAGATAAAACCCCGGTGATGCACAAATGGATTATTTTTATTTGAAAAAATTATGCGCATTTAACACATGCTCTAAACGGTGAAGAAATAACATCGTGAGGAAACCGTGAGCTGCACACTTATTGTTTTTTTTTTTTAATATTGATTAGGCTGATAGGATGGTATAGGTGCTAGACAGGATAAGCCTATTCCATCTAAGCATGTCCCAGGCACTCACTACAATGCCCTGTAAAAGTGTAAAAAGTTCCATCTCACGCTGTATAAATCATCTAGAATAATAAGGCTTTAGGCTTTGGTCGTGGTGGCCCCGGCTGAATAATAGGCCCCTCCATATCTACCTATCCGCGGATGTCGTAAGAGGCGACTAACGGAAAAAAGCTAGGAGATGGGCAGCAGCGTCCCTCGTTTTAGCAACGATAGCTTTAACTGCGCTCGCCAACCCGCATGCCCAGCGTGGTGAGTATGGGCAAATCCCCCCACATGATAAGGAATTTGCTCCGTCTAATGGGGAGGCCATGTTCAGCAGTGGACTTTGTACAGCTGAAATGATGATGATGAATAAGGTTTTGAGACCTCGCTTTCGAAAATAAACAAAATCTTACTTCCTATCCTACTAATATTATAAATGCGAAAGTTTGTGAGGATGTTTAGATGTTTTGATGTTTCTGGTTCAATCACGCCCTAACGACCAAACGAATTTGGATGAAATTTGGCACAGAGATAGATTATAGTCTGGAATAGCATATATGCTGTTTTTTGTCTTTATGAATACCACGTGAGCGAAGCCGCGGGTGGAAGTTAGTATCAAATATAAAGGCGATTTGAGAACCTCGTATTTTATGAAGTCGGTTAAAAATAACGAAAACAACATAATTTCACAGCTGCTTCACCCGATAGTTTCCTATGGGAGCTGCATAGAAACAGGCGGTGTCGGGTGTCAGCTAATTAGTGCAAGCGTTGATGCGTACTGACTGACACGTTAAGGTGGGGGACCGACTTTGACGAGGATACTTATGTGGGATGTTCGTTAAAACAATAAAATTCTGTCTAACTGCATTATAAAAGTAAGTAAGTAGAGTTAAGTAGAGGATTGAGAAAGATATGCTTAGATGGTTTGGTTACTTAAATGGGATAAACGAAATAAGTTTGGCGATAAATAAATAAATAAATAAGTAAAATAAATATTTAATATTCCGGACATATCACACACGGTTAACTGATCCCAAACTAGGCATAGCCTGTACTATGGGTACCAGAGACTGATATACATAATAGATATATATTTAATACCCAGACACAGAACAAACATCTGTGTTAGTCACAAATGTTTGTCCAGGGCGGGAGTCGAACCCGTGACCTCCAGCAGCGAAACAGGTATGTAAGGCGAGTTTGAATGAGACTGTTAGAAGGAAGATCTTGGCATACGTTTATTAACCACATCGTTGATTTTTGGAAAAAGGCCAGGTCAAACCCTAATCTGACAAGCATGCAGGAGGAATGTGGTGTGAATGAAGCAAAAGAGGTATATCAGGATCGTAGCAAGTGGAAAGCCGAGGTCTTTGCCTACTTCTCTGGGCAACAGGCGCATTTTATGTATGTATGGTATGTAGTACCTCTTGGAAAGGACCAAATGGAAAAAAAAAAATTGGCAGGCCACTGGCTAGATGGTCCGACGAAATAAGGAGATTCCTAAAAACACATGACTGGACTGAAGCGGCAACCGACCGCAATCGCTGGAAAGAACTGGAGGAGGCCTTTACCCGAGAGGGGTCCTTACGGTGGAAATAAAATGAATAATGTAAATTAATTAAATATTAAATATAAAAATATTATTTTAACATTATAAATAAGTAGACATAAGAATTAAGATTGCATGAATTGTTAAATGAATTTTTTTAGTTAAGGAATAAACAGGCTTTTTTATTTATTTATTTTATGGTATGTAGTAGTCTCATCACAGTTGACCATTATCTTTTCTAATTTACTATTATGTTCGCAGTTTGCAATTTAGATATCAAAATGGTTATTTGGGTACAATAAGTATCCATTAATTGAAAAATGTGAACAACACGTGTGCAGGTTTTAATTTTCAAACTAAAATCATAATGGTCCCTATCATTAGCAACGCATCCGGAACCCTAGTTTATTAGGGAATTAGGGGTCCGCACAATAGATTCGCGAATCACTCTCGAAATGTCGCCAAAGCGTGTATAATTCTAACCCCGAGCACATGTTTTGTTCGCATCAAGTAATAATAGCATACCGCATCGTTCACAACCCTATTATAGACAGACATACAGACTGATAATTTTATAAACAGTGTGAAAAAAAATCTTTTTTTTTTTTTTTTTTTATATCACTGAGGTGGCAAACAAGCATACAGCCCACCTGTTGGTAAGCGGTTACCGTAGCCTATGAGCGCTTGCAATACCAGAGGCATCACGCACGCGTTGCCGACCCCGAACCCCCTCCCCCCCTAAAGAGCTCTGGCAACCTTACTCATCGCAGGAACACAACACTATTTGAAACAAATAATGTTATTTGGCTGCGATCTTCTGTAAGGCGGAGGTACCAGGCGGGCTGCTCCAATTCAGAACGAGAAAATCTCGCTGTGCCCTACCTCCTATAAATCTACAATCTTTTGTTTCACGTGCCCCTGGTTCTTTTTTGGTCACTCTGTGGATAAGTGATCAAGTTGAAGCGTTGCGTTTGCGTTGTTGTTGCGTTTCACTTTTATAGAACAAAAGCTCGCGCTCACGGTTTCGGTCGCTTGGTACCTAGATAAAAAGTAGCCTATATGCTGTTCTAGAGAACTCTATACATTCCAAGTTTTATCGAAATCCGTTGAGCCGTTACGGCGTGATTGCACCACAATCTTCCAAACATACACACATCTTCACAAATTTTCTGATTTATATTATGTAGGTACGTAGTATGGTCCTATTAGTTTAGTTTAGTTATTATGTTTTATATGTCGATTCATTGCCCATGGTCCGGTTCAGTTGTCCGGTCAACCGGACTACGGAAAAAATATTTTTTCCATGGTTAGACAACCAAAAATATTAAAGGACAGTGTTGCTGTTTAAAAATGTCGCCTCCACAGTGATCAAAGTACAAGCAAGTTAACATGAAAGCAGCGTATAACTTAGATATCCGATATCCATAGCAAGCCAAGCAGCAGGCAAAAGGTGGTATAAAAGAGGGTCAGTGAATTAGGGTAAAAGGGTCAATAGTGGGCCAGGATAAAGATGGGCTGCAACAAATTGTGTGCTCTATCCTTTTGTCGGTCCCTGCTGTTAATTGTGCTTTTGTCTGCTTAGGGCTTCTGAGATTGGTCATCTGACATTTGATTTTGTCATTGGGAACAAAACTCGTCTGCAGTGAATAGCATAGATTTACCCTTTGTATGTATTGTTTGATATAAATAACCTGATTATTTCCAAAAACTATTGCAAAATATGGGCATGTGGCAAATGCTCAGATAAGTCAAAGTCAAAGTCAAAAGGCATTTATTTCAATAAAATCACTAGGATCACTTTGAAACGTCTTAGAAACTAGGTGAAGCTATGCCTGTTCCTCGCGACCAAGCCTAGAAGAATCATGCTTATATGATGCCTGTGATATGCCTTTTGACTACTCCCCTTAGATATCTTATAGGATCTGATCGCCTGGAGGTCACCAAAAATAAGAGTACTCCAAGTACTGATTTTGAAAAGCATAGAGACTGCGGTTATTTTTTTTTTTTGTAATTCAACTCCATGATCAATCTATACTGCAAGACATAAGCCAAACAAATCAACCTACTTCCCGTAACCTTCAAAATATTATGGTTCCATCGAGTGTCCCTGCTCTTCGTGCCTACCGTTGTACGTTGCCTGGTTCATGGTCACCATTCGAGAATATTTTTCTCAACGGATGTCTGCTTTGATGCCAGGTTGATTGGCGATATATCGAAGTGTTGGATGTTTATTGTTTACACAATGATGTATCATGTCCGTTCAAGTTCAGTACGACAAAATCCTATCCAGTCTACGCTCCAAAATTTGCGCCGTGTAGTGAGACAAGGGGATGTTATATCAGGAAGCCCTCCAGAAGCATTTTTTTTTTTTTTTTTTTTTTTTTTTTTATACTTCTAAGGCAGCAAACAAGGTGGGGCGATTTGTGAAATGTAGCTGGCGAACACTGAATGGGAAGAGCGAAGGTTGATGATAATGACGTATATGGACGAATAATATAGCCGATGGGTCCTTAGACCATTAACACGTGCAAGCCTTTCTACCCTCTTTGCATGTGAATTCATACGATATCATATCGTGTTAATATCTATATCACCATCGTTAACGAAATAACCGTTTTAGCACAGTACGAAAAGACCACCCTTTTGCCATTACAGATTGGGCAGTATTTAGGCGTGTAAAAGCTCGTTAGCGGCGAGATAGGTAATTATATTCGCTATATGCTTGTCACACGCAGCTTAGTACAAACAGCTTGTACAACTACGCGTGGCAAAAGGATAAACAATCTTTCAAGCGGCAACACGTTTACAAGCTCGTAAGTATGCGCTCGCGCAATCAATAGTACTACTGACTGACGCAAATTGGTTCGCGCGAACGTGAATAATGAAACGCAACGATGAAGCGCAGATTACATTGAGACGTGCAAAGACAAACTTACGAACTAGTACTTACAAATTACACGCTCAATCTGTAATGGTGCTTTGTGTTATCAGAGAGTATCATTCGGCACTTCAGCGTACATTGTGGCCGTCGAACAATCGCATTAGAGCACGCCTCAAAAACGGCCTTTCACCGCGAATCGCCATCCTAAATAAACAATAACAGGAGGGGGACGCTGCTTTTAAACGATCTCCGGCGGCTCAGCTGACAGATTAGCTGAAGCTATTAACAAATTTAATATTCCACGACTACCCAATAATCTTAACATCTATTTTCTAGACCATAAAGGTGAAATTCTTGCAACAAAAAAGCAAATGGAATATTGTATGCAGATGGGTTTGTCTGATAGGTGCTTATGGAGTTTTTAGGAAAAGGCCAGATTCAACCACGTGCCAATGTATCCTGGGGGGCAATGTTTATTATATAGTAGGTAATAGTCAGTTGTTTTACGTTTATTTAACTTGCATTTGCATAATTAAATGAGTTTGAAGTTGGTAATGGCAACTAACATAGTTTATTGGAATGGAAAAGTTCAGCAAAAGTACCCAATAAACTTTTTGATTCTTATTGATTCACAACTCTAGACGGAGTTTCGTGTATTGGCTTTGTTGACACCAAAAGGGACGCGATCGTCAACATACCCATGAATTCAATAGTAGGTACCCATAGGTACATACTCCGAAATCCATCAGCGAAAAGCGTTACCCGTTAACTCGGTAAGATCCTCGTGGGAGCAGTAGCATATGCGCCCGTTATAATTAGCGTACAATGTTTGGCTTTAGCAAATCCCCTTGGGGCGTAAATTAAGAGATTCTCTTAGGATCGGGTTGAAATGCAGCGATTTCGTCCGACTTTTCAGACCATAACATTATATTCTCCGGCTATTTTTTTTTCATTTGTTTTTGCTAGAGAGTAAGGTTGGTAAAGTATGTTTCTGAACCAAATAGTGCTTTCATTACAGGGGAAATAGAATTGAGAATTGGTTTCATGATCTACAGACTTCAGTTTTCTCTACACTAATGATGTATTTAATGACCTATTTATAGTTGGTTTACTGGGTCACAAAACCTGAATTTTGTTGAGTTAAAGTTCACTTAAACGCTGAAGGGAAAGATAGTTTTTTTATACAACTATAATAAAAAAAACTCCTCACTCCTTTAATTCCTCATAAAAACGTTATGATGTAGGTTTGGCTAGACTTCTATAGGCTGATAATGATGATGGTGCGACCAACGCGGCGTAGGAGCGACTGTACCGCGAGTCGTCATTGGCTAGTAGATAGACTACATGAGAATACAAGGGAAGCCAACGTCGTGCGAATGACGCCTCCGCAGACACACCCGCGTCGCTTTGCTCGCGTTAGCTTGACCGAAGTTTTACGAGACCGGCTTTTTTGTTCCTACATTTAACACAGCCCTAACATCGGACAACTTTCGGATACATTTGCTTTAAAGCTTGGACTCATATCACCTATATTTGTATGCTTGTTGTATTTGCTTGCCCTTGTTTCTAATCCCTGCCTTATTTATGAAAGCTCTGGATGGTTAGAAATCGTAAAGAAGATGTTTTATAAGATCTTGGCTTTGACCTAAGGCCACATGTGTTAGGACTTAAAGTATTAGAACTTAGTCACAAGACTGAAATGAAATTTCACAAGTACATTGGCATCCAAAATAATGCAAATTTCTAATTCTAGTAACGCCCAAATAAACTGAGCCCACAAGCACACAGGAAGTAACTAGTATATTATACTATCTCAAAAGGGCTGATTCTATGAGCAAAAAAAAGAGTAATTAAAAAAATATTTATTTTAACCGAACTTATTCAAAATCCGCTGTTTTTGGTCTTTTTGCCATCTATACAATTAATAATAGCGTCACCTTGTATACGTCACAAGGCCTTTTTCAGGATGAACACACCTTATAGCGAGTCGCCACGGCATCGGTTTTGTCTGTGCAGCGTGCTGTGCCTTTAGTTGGTGCGAATGAGACTTGTGGACGTGATGTTGACATCGACACAAACTTCCGACTTCCCGTCTGCACGCATTTGCACCAACATAAGTCTGCAAAACATGCTACGCAGACTGCCGCAGTGCCGTGTGAGCCAGCATAGGTAACAAAGAAAACCCAAAACGTCGCTACATTCAGCCGTTGTTTGTTACACACCGTAATAAATATTTTAAGACCCAATCACAGCTCTGAGCAATGATTCTGCCCGAACAAAACACTCGTTAAACCAATACCACGATACGAATGTTCATTCATGAGCTAGTCGTATCTGACGTCACACGTGTTGATTTTGCGAAGGGGACTCTGCAAGCGACAATAATAGAAATATGCAAATACGCGGACAGAGATGTTCAAACAAGATTACTTGTGTAAATGTTGAGAAACGTAATTTTGAGGTTCATAAATCTATTGATAAAGGGGTGGGTAATATGTTATTCATTTCACATAATTTAAAAGGTAAGGAGGTTTGCCAAGCGTTCCGAAATTCCCAAGAACCTACTTGGAACGGCCCAGTAATTTGATATTGTGATTTTTCGCGTTCCTTAGAGTAAATAGGTGTTTGCCTGCACCCAGATGTATACAAGGTGATTAATAATATGTATACCATTCTGAAAGGGATTTTATCTATCAAAAAGCAAGAACATTAGATGTTTTTGTCATATTTATAACTAACTAGCCTACGTCCACAGCTTTGCTCGTGTGTTACCTTCATAAAAGTAGCCAATATTCTAGGTAAAAAAATCGATCGATTTTAAGTTTTATTAAGTAAATTGTGTATATTTTAGTGCATGCGACTATCTAAAAAATTAAGACACATGTCGTGCTCTAAAAGTTCAATAATCTCAAAACAAAACTCAAAGCTTATCTTAGAAAACTCAAAAAATTTAGTTTTCTAAGATAAGCTTTTTCATTTAATAATACTAATTTAAACCAAGTGGTAATTAAAAGAACTGGTAATTTTAAACATTACCTACGCGGCCGCACGCGAACTGCTTTGAAACGAGCAGGTAGCTTATTATTACAACCATGTTTATATTATAACCCACATTTTAATTTATTGCGTTCAACCGCAAAATAATGCAACGTAAGAATAATGGTTTGAAGTAAAGTAGCATGGTATCAGAGTTTTCCGGCGATGTAAGATTTTGTGAGTATTTTCTGCAGACAGTCTGTTTTTTTTATAACAATAGAATATCATCATATATCGCACTGGACAAACATTTGTGTGATGAACACAGATGTTTGTTCTGTGTCTGGGTGTTAAATATATATCTATTATGTATATCAGTCTCTGGTACCCATAGTACAGGCTATGCCTAGTTTGGGATCAGTTGACCGTTGTGTGAAATGTCCGGTTTTTTTTTTTTTTAGTTCTTCATCCTGAGGAAGTGCACTGTTAGTCAAAGTCAAAAAGCGTTTATTTCCATAAAATCACTGGGATCACTTTGAAACGTCTTAGAAACAGAAACGCGTGTTCCTAGCGACCGGACCAATTGTTGGACATAGACCTCGCCCAAAGAGTGCCACGATCCACCGATTTCCTGCAATCTTCACAATAACGTGAGTCCATGGAGTGGAGGGGCCTTCTCCAACGTCCAGTTCATGAGCCCCATTCTAGAACCTTCATGTTGTTTATTTTGAGCTACTATGTCACATTATGTCACTATGTGAAATAGTAGCTGAAAATAAAGTGAAAGAATAATCTTAAGTGGCACTTTTTCTTTACTTTTAGTATTAGGGAAATAGCTATCAGTCGGAAAGCAATCTGTCTTGAAATAGCGCGCGGCGGTAGAGCCAGATGCAACGCTTTAGAGATGCGACAACAATTAAAATATCTGACTAATGGACCGACAGGAATCTGAAACACGTTAATGAACATATCGCCTTTTTGTTCTTTATTTGTTCTTCTGAGGAACATTAATCATATCGACAGTTTCGTCGCTCGATACGCTTATTTGATTTGAGGAGGAAGTAATTTTAGGAATGCAATGAGAGTTTGCATGAGACCGTTGGGAGCAGACGACATAGGCGTACGTTTTTGGATAAAACCGCTGTTTGGAAACGAATTCCCATCGAGTCGCACTCAAACAACATGAATTGATGGAAAAAAAAACCCAACAAGTCACAGTGTAACTCATTTAGGTGTGTGTGACTGCTTGGGAACCCACCAAACGTTTCAGAAAAAGGCCCGTAATGTTCGCGAGTTACTCGTCTCTGTAACGCGTGAAAAATGAATAACTCGACGGTTTTTCTAGGGGCGCTTTGCGTGACACCATACAAAAGTAAGCTATTCACTATTCACGTCTCTTTCTGTGACAAGTAACTCACTAAGATTATGGACTAGGGCCCTAGGAGTACCCTAAATCAATGAGCACGCATGAAGAATGTGATGATTGAATGAAGCAAAAGATATGTTTCAGAATTATAGCAAGTAGGACCTCGGTGATCCCAGCCCTTTCGTGAAACAGCCGTTATATGAGAAATTATAGGTACCTATGTTTAAAAAAAAATGAGGAGAACAGAAGAAAGTGGCTCAGTGGCGTGTCTTGGGAGAAACCTGTCTGTGCCAATAATTATTTAAAGGTGGATTACAAAGTTTACGCTTTTTAATTTTTAAGTTAAATTTATTCATTTAGGTAACTATGTTACCACCTAATTGTAATTTTCATAATAATACAAATTCATGTGAACGCAGCATCGTATTACAAAATCATTTACGCGTGCTTCATATCAAACATCAAAGCAATAATTCAATTTTTATCAAATCAAACCTAGCCCCCAACAATTTCACAGCGATTGTCCGCACCCGGATTTGTACCCCATAAATCATATTCAAATGATAATTCAATAGAAGAGTGATTTGTAGGGTTCGGATTATATGTGATAGCGTAGTGGAGATTTTTTATAAATTTTTAATTCGTTTCAAAGATAATGTTGTCATTCACTTGTGCATGTCACTGCCATCTTTTTAATTGAAGTTGGAATCGGCATATCCAAAAGTTCATCATCATCATCATTTCAGCCGTACGACGTCCACTGCTGAACATGGCCTCCCCCACAGACGGAGCGAATTCCTTATCATGTGGAAGGGATTTGCCCATACTCACCACGCTGGGCATACGGATTGGCGAGCGCAGTTAGAGCTATCGTTGTTAAAATGAGGGACGCTGCTGCCCATCGCCTAGCTTTTTTCCCTTAGTCGCCTCTTACGACATCCGCGGATAGGTAGATATGGAGGAGGGGCCTATTCTTCAGCTGGGGCCTCCAAGGCCAAATGCAGAAGTTAATCTAATAAAAGTTAAATTAAAGGCTAGAATAAGAAGAATATAAAATAGTTTAATATAAAAAGAAACCTCATCTAAATAACTATTTACCTAACGACTACTTAAAAACGACTGAATTATTATTTAATATTAATAATACATTTGGCTATTTTTGTCACGTACTTACGTACCTACTTTTTCTAACATACATATTCTTGCATATTTTGTCTATTCTTAGTTTCAAATAATCGCTCCCTAGTGATTTGTGACCCACCCAATCTTTGCGGGGTCGCGATAAAATAAATAATAATCCGTATACGCATACATTATTTCTCTATGGCTCACACGGGACAGCTTATTTCAAGGCTATAATTTTATTCAGTAGATAAACTACTATATAAGATTAGCGCCTAAAATCTAATAGAAAATTAAATTTATGTGGTTCTTATCGCTAATGCGGCTGGGCGCGTGTCTGTGGAACAACAGGCCACCTAAATTTGGTTAAGGGCTATTAGAAAGAATAAAATAAATTATGAAATGATTTACAGCGAGAAAAGTTACCACTAACCCCAGCTTTGAATCAATTTAATGCTTGATTCAATTATTGTTGAAAACTGCAAAATATCTTTGCGCTGGCGCTGGCTGCATTTTTAATACGTTTTCCGTTCCTAGTATATTTAGATACTATCCCGAAAAAAAGCTTTATTATATACGTAAGCGAAAAGAAAAAAAATAGCAAAAAAAACAATATTTATTGTTCTGAATTTATCTCCAAATTATTAAATCAGCTGTTTTGGTCTTTTTATCATCTTTATAACAATTTATTTTATATGGCCCCAAAACAGCCAATTTTTGTAATGTTTTTTCAATACCTATTGCTGACCTCAGTGGAGTAGTGGGCGAGTGCCCGCCTGAGACGCAAGGGGTGCGGGTTCGATTCCCGCTGCAGGACGAATGTTTGCATGATCTGAAAATATTTGTTCCAGGGCTGGGGGTCGTGCTACCACGGTACTCGTAGTTGCTGAAACCCACGACAAAGGGAATACTAGTGTGGGGTCAGATTTTTTCTTTACAAAAATCTTAGAAAAAACATTATTAACAATCGGGTTTTAATACGCCCCTTGCAGGGTAGCATATATTTATGGTATCACCTTGTTTATGAGATCTTGGTTTCCGGAAAATTAATTATTCTAATTTATATATGATAGGACATAATGACCACGAACCGGGCGACGTAGTGTTGGAAGGCCCCTCACCCGATGGACTGACGACATTGTGAAGGTTGCGGGAAGTCGGTGGATGGAGGAGGCTCAAGACCGTTTGTCATGGAACTCTTTGGGGGAGGCCTATATCCAGCAGTGGAATTTGACAGGCTGATGATGATGATATCTCACCGTGATTATTTTAATTTTATCTAGTTAACTTACCTTTATTAAGAGAGAATACACAGTATTTCTGAGAAATAAAAAAATATTGTGGAACTCATATTGTTGAAATATTTTGAAATCCCCATCGTAACTTGAAATTGTTAACTCTCAACTAAAGCAAAATAAACATTTCACCAAACAAGCTATATTCAGATAGACAAACGATTTTCGTATTTGTGGACGAAAGCCAAACACTGAACTGGGACAAAGCATTATGAAGCTTCTGTGTCCAATATTCAGTTACTGTGCAAACACGTAACCCATCGAGTTTAGTCTTCGGTTACGGTTAAGTGAGTCGACCACCGCAGTATTATAGCTAAGACAGGGTTTACCTGGTTAAGTGCATTTAAACACAAACATACTGACTTTATGTACCTATGCACAGAACAGCCAAGCTAGAAAGACTAAGTTGTTTACTTTATGTCACTGATTGTTTCTTGGTCATTCAATATGGATGGACCAGATTGAGGTATGTCGGTGTCGGTGAAAGGATTAGTGTAGTGAAACGATTACCGTGTGCCTCTCAGAGGCTGTTTTCTTATCTGATGAAAACGACAAGGACAGCTTAATTTCGGTGCTGTCAAATTAAAGGTCTAGGAAATTGCGACAGCAAAATAAACACCCATAACAGTATTAAAACAAAATGAGCATGAGTCGTGTTTTTAATTTTCAAACTTTTTATCTCGTCTTTTTTTCAAAAATCTTTCGGTAGAAAAACAAATATAGCGTTTGAGTAATACTCGAAAACTGCACCAGCTGGTGTTCAGTGTGCATTAGCTGTGAAAGAATATTCCATTAAAATGTTTTCTTTGCTAAACTATCCGTCTTACACAACAAATAATGGCCCTTAATGCTGGAAATACAAGAGTATGAACATGTCGAGCATGCAAGTAGGTACCTAATTGATCGAGCGAGTGAAGTGAAATCTCTCAAACAACTTGGACGAATCTGCATTGTATGGTGTGCAAACTTGTGAGAGTATAACTTTGGAACTGTCAGTCAGATCTGCATGGAATTAAGTAGATCAACAAATTGTACTATCAAAATTTTCTGGTAAGAATATGAGTTAAATCGACCAAGAGGTTGTTGAGGGTCCGAATGGGGTTTAAAAAAGTGATACAAATACATGAAGTGTGTTGTGTAAGAAAGAACTTTGTTACCACATTCCTAAAAAAAAATAGTTTTTGTATATTATTATTTATTATATACTGCCCAGCGTAGTATATGCAATTTCCTCCCACATGATAGGAAGTCGCTCTGGAAATCTGTGGGGAAGGCCTATGTTGAGTAAAGGACGTCCTACGGCTGAAACGATGATGATGGTGAATGTAAAACTGAAGAGACAAAGCATTCTCATCGCTTTGAAATAGGTTAACGATTGAAATGGTTTTAATTGATGTCATCAAGACACTTAAACAGGCCCCGTAAACAAATGGCCGTCGTGGCCGTCAAAAAAAACCTTTTGAGAACTTGTGACGAAGTAGCGATCGCCATTTTTAGTATTTTATTGCGATAATAGTGACGACAAGTGACGCGAGTTGCATAGCCGATACAATGCGTACCCCGAGAAATGGAGCTGTAAAATGCCCATGCACACATCAAACCAGAACACAGTTTTGCTGTTAAGCATCAGAAATAAGAACCTACAGCTGGTGGTAGTTCCTACTTGTTCAGATGAACTCTTTCACAACGAGCTCTACAAAAGTCACTTCTCTGCAATTTCTAAATTGTTGCCATACAAATGTCATTTCTTTAATGCGGATAAAGTGATCATACAACGAACGTTCAATTCTATAGCATTCCGTCTATGCCCTATGTCATGGAACAAAATTGAATTAACACTAGAATGAAAGTTCCCGAGTAACCCCTCAAACATCGTTTTAAACGAATCCTTTGCTTCGTCACGTCGATATCCTCTTGTCTACAGAAGTTGGTCCAAAGGATTTAAATAAACGTGATGACGATATGAACACCATAAATTACTGCGACACAGATTAGAATTACGACATAGTAAAAGTCATCTAGTGTTAGCTTATAATGCGTGTAAATTATGAGAGGTAACTAGAGGAGACACAAAGCTATTAATATTTTAATGAGCAGAAATAAAATATCAACGAATTAGAGATGGCATGATGTTCCGAGAGGCAGAAAGTAGATGTTAGAAAGAAGCGGCTAAGATCACTAGACTGCTAGTTTAGCATTCGTGTTGACAATGCACAGCAAGAAACGTCCTTTGGATGATTGTGATGACCATAATGATTAAAAAGTGATTGTCAGTAAAATCATAATCTTAAGCAGATGAGCGCAGCTTTCAACCTATACGCCAAAAAAACAATCACAATCAATGAGGGTTGTCATTTTAAGAAGTATTTCAAAATTATCCTTTCGTCTACTGAATAACATTTAAGTCTAGCTGTTGACGTAAAGAACACTGAAATCAATTTTTTGATGACATCTCTCTCTCTATCACTTCTTGAGTTTAAGAAATTTTTTATTTTGGCCACGTCAGGCGCATCCGAGATAGATAAACTTGATCAAGCTATACGGCATTTAAATGGTCCCCGGGTTTAGCAAAGCTAGCTATATCCGTCAAAGGCCTTATTGTCTCCAACGGTCGACGGTGAACGACAATGTACTTGGATGGTAACTAGGACATTGCTATTCTCCTGTAGTGCGACTGAATTGAACCAATCAGTGGAGATCCGATCAGATGATTTGTTGTGGGTGGATTTATTTATTTATTGTTGGAACTTGTCACTTGCAAATTATCAAAATGAGCCATTTTATTAACAGACTTCAAAAAGGAGGAGGTTCTCAAGTCGGCTGTATTTTTTTTTGTTTAAAATTAACTTGGTTTTTTGGCAATTATGATCTAAAAAAATTGTGATCAACACGCCGTAAAAGAAATTTACCTAAGTTTTACAAAAAACCAAACAAATCAAATAATCTTCCTCATCTTCTCATCACCAAATGTCCTTACAATCTTTCTAATAAGAACAAGATTCTTAGCTGTCTCAGGACATAAACTTCATCATGCAGTTCTCACATGGCTAAAGTAATGTAAAACAAGTCTGATATTATACATGCATTAAATACGTCATGTGGCAGTAACGAGTAAAACCCAGAGTTCCGCAGCAAAAACTTTGTCCTATTCCTGTGTTTGATATCATAAGAATCTTTGGTGACCTTGGTGCTTCCAATCCGTGGAAGCACCAAGGTCACCGACATACCTCTCAGAATTAGCAAGTTGAAGTAACAGTGGGCAGGCCATATAGCTCGCAGAATCTACTACCGTTGGGGAGTTAAGGTTCACGAATGACAATCACGAACCGTGCGACGCAGTGTTAGGAGGCTGATGACATTGTGAAATTTGTGGGAAGTCGGTGGATGGAGACGGCTCAAGAACATTCGTCATCGAACACTTTGAGGGAGACCTACGCCCAGCCGTGGACTTCTACAGACTGATCATGATGATGATATGAAATTTTATTGAATTCATACGGAACCCTAAATCATCAAGCCTACCACTTAGTTCCCGCCGCCAAGGATATAATCTTTGCTCATCTGCGGTGACTCGAGCCCGATGCAAAATAAAGAGACATTTTTTCAATTACCCAGCGCCACCGAGAACGCAATCAGATTTCTCGTAATAATAACATGCAATTTTTATTATATTGTTTATTTTCAAAGTAATATCTTGAACGGTAGAAACTTTTAAGGCTTATCTCATGAGTAAATTTTCTTGTAATGGTAGTGTAATTGGCTTGAATATGATTTTATATTTTTTTCTTAGGGCTTACTACTTACGATGTTGTCTGTTAGTAATGAAAGGAAGAATCAGTTTTATAGAACTTAGGTGGAAAAAAGCATACGGCCCACCCATGAACGCTTGCAAAAACAGAGGCAATGCGCAAGCGTTGCCGCCTCCCCCCCCCCCTCCTAAAAGAGCTCTGACATCCTTGAATCTGGCCTAAAGAAGAACCTCCCTTGGCGGCTCCTCCAATTTAGAGAAAACCTCACTGTACCCTACCTCCTACTAAAATCAACATCAGTAATCTTTTAATTTTGATTGTTTATATATATATATAGATAGAAAAAGCTAGGGGATGGGCAGCAGCGTCCCTCATTGTAACAAGGATAGCTCGAATGCCCAGCGTGGTGAGTATGGGCAAATCCCCCCACATGATAAGGAATTTGCTCTGTCTGTGGGGGAGGCCATGTTCAGCAGTGGATGGAAATTATGAATGATGAAGCCCCTTCCGGGCTTATTTATATTATGCCTTGTATTGGATTACACTCTAGCACTCTGAAATTAATAATTATTAAAGTTTTATATTTTCGCTATAAATAAGTCAGGGACATGGCCGGGTTACGAAGAGTCGATACCGTCAGTAATTATGAATATCTACGAGTAACGATACCACTTGTGATTTATCGTGTCTTATAGATGAAAGTAAATATGGTTTGCCGCAGAGTAGAATCTTGTAAGAATAGCTCTACTAATTGACAGAAAACCTAAATTAATAATGAACAGGTGCCAAATACAACAACATTTTAACTTTTAATATTTTTAAAGCCCGTGTATATCCATAAAATGCAAAAGTAAGTCTGTTTATTTATTTGTGTGATACCTTTTCACGAATGCTGAATATATCGTAATGAAATTTGGCAAGGATTACATACACCTCAACGGCCGCAAAAGGCAAAATCAATATGGGTTTAAGTAAGGTACCTAGAAGCTTTCATATAATTCCGTCAACAAGCCATTGTTTTAGTTGTCCATAGCTCTTTAACCTACAATAATAAACTTCAGTTCGAAGTTCAGGTCACTGTACCACTTAGGTTGTCGCCACACTTAAGTCATGTGCGCTGGATGTTCTACCGTCTCGCACCTCTATGGCTATGCGTGTTTTATTACATTAAATACCGCCAATTCTGCCGCTCGCTCGATGTCACACTTGCTTGATTAATAGCGGGATTATCCAAGATTATGTTCGAGGCTTTATCCGTTTGTATTTGATTTAGTTTGGTGTATGTTAGAAGGTCGATTTTATAAAAGTGTTTCAGTTTTAATATTGAAAAAACGTAGATGGTTTAAGAAACCCCTTAAAATGAATTGAATCATCATTAAAATTCCTACCACTAGATGTATTTTATTCTGAACATTTCTTGTACCTTAGCCAGTTTCAGTAGTTTGCAAAGTGCCTTTGGTTAATGCGGCCATTTTTTAAGATATCCACTTCATTGAAAGACATTAAGGGTGGATTCGACCAAACTTTATCCATAGAATAAAATGACTATTTACTCTAGAGTAAGCCTGTTTTCGTTTTACCAAGTGCTATCCCAAGAATAACTCTACTATCCGAGATTATATCGCTATACCGCCAACATCCATGGGAATAGCAAGTTATACAGGGATTATTTTAATGGCGGCGGCCGACCAGCTCATTGCAACATGGCTTGCAAATAGGTTGAATTCAAATAAAAATATCTCTACGGCCCTGCACGTGTCAAGCAAAGAGAATTTATTTAACCACTAGCATCAAAGATAACGGCGCCGATGCCTACTCTCATTGTTTCTTGTTTTTTAATTGTTTATTTGGTGATTTCGGTGTTATTTTACAGTGCTTATTGTTTTCAAATATACTTCTACCTACTGCCATGGAACGGTGCAATAGCTGAATCCTACTAATATTATAAATGCGAATTTTTTTGAGGATGTTTGATAATCAATCACGCCGTAACGGCTCAACCGATTTTGTTGAAACTTGAAATATAAATAGTTCTTTGCCTAGAATAGCATATTAGCTACCTTTTGTGTAGGTACCACGCGAGCGAAGCCGCAGGCAGAAGCTAGTATAAAATAGGTATAAATGAAAATATTTGAAAGATTCTTATTTTTATTGGTTCAATACTCTTCTGGTAGTCAATTGCTTCCATTTTCTATTTGTGCAATTGCTCCAGTGAGGATGATGAAGTGTACATAGCTGTGTACATAGGTCGCCTTCTTGAAATCCAAGATATGTGTTTGTGTGTTCCTTCTTGTTCTTTATTCACTCGTAGAGAGTAGAAACAGGAGCTCTTAACAGTTGAGGGGTATAATCACGCTAATACTGAAATAAAGCAATAATAATGTAATAATAAGCACTAAAAGGAGTCCTAGTAGGAGGTGCCTTGACTTTCAATCCGAAGGGCGCGGGTTCGAATCCATATAGTGCAGATATGCATTCGAAAAATTGATGTTCTCGAATGTAATGAGCCCAAAACTGTGAAAGAAAACCTCATCAGGAAAACCGCGGTTTATTCAGCTCCTCTATACTATGTATTGACGGATAGTACAGGTGCTGGGCAATCCTACAGATGCTGTATAATGGCACTATTGCTACTTCTGATTAATTGAACCTGTGATACGGAAGCTTGAGTGGCGGGTTACTATTACCTATTGATCCTATTGAGTGAATCTTCCTCTTTGGCATTTTTTTTCATTGATTCCCACTGGGTTTTTGAATTCTCTGATGAACGCAAGCAGTGTGTAGTTTATCAATTATATTCTTTGGACAGCAAGTGTTTCTCAGATGCCAATTTGGGCTTCTTTTTCTCTTTTCTTCAGTCATTTTCAAACAAAGGACACCGCAAACACTATTTTTCTTCGAAAATCTCAAATCACAACATAAACCAGAAAATACTTTGTTGATGCTGTGATGACGGACGACAGACAATGACAATCGACGGCGCGCTCACTGCACTGGCACTGTAATAAACTATAGTGGCATACCATTTCGCTTGGCATTCTAACGAACAACTGTATTTTGATTTTAGTTCATATTCAGATTCATTCATTAGCTAGCACTAGAGTAACAATACCCAGTATTCGTTTTCGATGGAAAAATGCAAACCAAGTTATCTGGGATTAAATTCAGGGAATAAAGTTATGACAGGGATTGTTATTCTGGCATAACATAGCGTTTGGTCGAATCCACCCTAATACTGTTTAAAACGGTGAAGGTTTTTCGAGGAGGTAGGGCACAGCGAGATTTTCTCGTTCTAAATTGGAGCAGCCCGACTGGGGAGGTACCTTCGCCTTACAGAAGATCGCAGCCAAATATCGTTATTTGTTTCAATAGTGTTGTGTTCCTGCGGTGTGTAAGGTTGCCAGAGCTCTTTAGGGGGGAAGGGGTTCGGGGTTGGCAACGCGTGCGTGATGCCTCTGGTATTGCAAGCGCTCATAGGCTACGGTAACCACTTACCATGTTTGCCACCTCAGTTGTATAAAAAAAAGGAAAACATCGTTAGGAAACCAGTAATTATTCTTAAAAGTGGCGATGGGCTTGCAACCTGTCACGTATTGAATACTTACTACTGCAAAATGTGGGCATGTGCCTAATGTCCCCTCTAGACATCTTCAGGGATTCCGATTACCAGGTCAGTTCGACAATGAGGCCGCTGTTTCGTTTTATAACGGCCGACAAATGGCAGTTGAGGATTATAAGGAAGACTAAAGACTCACGGCAAGACTCCACACTTTATGATAGCTCGTAATTAATGTTCCTGCATAGTGCTTTATTGTAGTGAAGTTCGTATGCAATGCGTGGACGAATCTAGGATTTATTCAAGAGGGGTAACATAACTATACTTCACTGTTATTATGAAACTGGGTTTAGACGAGGTCTAACTAAACCCTGGTTTTGTGACGTGTCATTTCATACATTTGACATTATGACATAGAGCAGATGTATGAAATGACACGTCACAAAACCAGGGTTTAGTTAGTCCTCGTCTAAACCCAGTTTCATAATAACAGGGTAAACGTTCTAAAGCCGTGTTCAAATGACGTGATATATGTCATCTAAAATTTATTTCAAAATTACTTAATACAGGTTGACCAAGAAAGCCAGCAAGCACCGTTTTGAAAGAAAAGGCCTTTAACTTTTTTCATATTCTTGGTAGTACCCCCTGCAGCAAACCCTGCGTTCGCCCTCTATCTAAATTATGGGCCGACAACGTCGTATGTGAGTATTCTTAAATAAATTATATGAAAAATGTGTCAGGTTTAATATTGTTGAATGCAATGTCAGCTCGCTTAAGCATATGGAGGTAATTTACAATGCTAGACAAATCTGAACAATTTATATCTATGAAGGAGTCTTCCACTTTAAGGAGAGAAAATTGCCACGCGACGCCAAGCATTGTAGACAAGCTCTCAGATCTCCGAGCGATCAGATCCTTGAAGATGTCTCAAGGGGTAGTCAGAGGCAATTCCAAACATTTTGGTATATACATTTTGCATTTGTGATCATTCCTTATGAGACAGTTTGCAAGACCATCGCCGCTTGTAAGAATACGTAGGTGGTTTCCTCACGATGTTTTCCTTACCATTTTAAACACGTTAAATGCGCACTTGAATTTCTAGATCAGAAAAACTCGTGTGGAACGCATAGTTTCTGATACCCACGACACAGGGAACCCTAGTGTGGGGTCACGACTATTTATGTGACTCTTGGGCGTTATTAAAAACATTTAGTAATCTAATAAAATTATATTAAAATCGTAGCCAATTCACAACCGCACATAACAATCAAATCGTAATAAAGTTCTCACAATTTCTTTGCACATGTGTATTAGATAATCTGGGCCAACATCTGTAGAGCAGATGGCATAGCGAAATATTAGCCGTTCTGTCAAAACTTGTTATCAAAACATCTCCTACGAGGATTTTTATTTTTGTTGAATCCTTTGGTCATTATTTATGGTTTTTGTAAGTAAATGTTTGGGTTTTAAGTTATTGACCTCAGAGACAAGACATGCGTTTGCGTCTGGAGAGCGGGTGTACTTCTTCGATTCGAATGAAATGTATCAAGTTATTTGTATCTGCTTTACGTCTTATGTTTAAAAGTCTAAGTAAATCTATCCAGCCCATTTCTTTAATCACTTTTGATCCTTTGTGGGAAAACCATTCATTTCATGAATTTGATTGTTGTCGCAACCAAAAAAATCGGAAAGTACACTCGTCATCCAGACGCGCACTAAGATTGGTTCATTTGGTTCATTTCCTCTCTTACCCCAAACGTTTTCTTAGCAAAAACAATAGTATTTCTTTAAAAAGTTTTCGTCAAAATACAGAGCAAACCAATTTAACCAAACGGATATTACACTTTTCAACAGTAAGCTGTTAACGTAAAAGGATTATTTAAATAGTTAAGAACTTCCACAAGAAGATAAAAATGACAGCAGTTAATGACCCATTAACGTTTTGTTTCACACCGTCCGCCATTGTTTAAAACGCGCAATTAAAAACAACGGGCATCACAAATACCCCTTTACAACTTAAATTAATTTACGCATCGGATATAGTTTATATCTCGTATGAGCGCAGCGTTAAGCGTAGCGATAAGCGAGTTCCCCGAGAAAAGAACTCGGGCATAAAATCAAGGAAAAGTCCAAACATTATACGTAAAACATCCCCACTTTTTGCACAGTATTCCACACGTGACTGGTGCCAACCATTGTCACTCAGAAAACTTGTACGAGTGGAAACCTGTGTGACTTCGTTCGCGTAAAGCTATTTTTAAGCAAATTTCAACCCACACTGGACCTTCTTAGGGCATAAGAAAACCTCGCCTTTGTACATACCTTTCTTTTTAATTTTTGTATCTGTATTTTTCTTGTGTACAATAAAGAATAACCGATAACCTTTTCTGACTGTACTCTTACACAACAGTCAGCTACCCTTCAAATTCCATACTTCACATACTTAGGAGTTCTTGTTTAGGCTGTGCGATATTCAATTATTAACGTTTTAGAGAGCGCCACTACCGGTTTCCTGATTGTTTTTCTTCACTTTTAATACACCTGGGCTGGACAAGATACTGCAATTTCTAGCTTAGAGCGAAAAACTGTTATTACGCTCTCCAAGTCAATAAAAAAACACCATCTATAATTTCAAACCAGTTTGCTCGATTTTGACTTCAAGTTCTTCGATAGCCAGAGGCTACGCTCTAAAATTCAGCCTTTACCAACATTCAATCTTTTTAATTTTCATCGCTCAATGTTTTCTTGACTCGTTATCAAACCGACGCTCTATTTTAGCTACAACACAGTCTAAGGTTGTTGTCAGTACACAAAATAAAAACCCACCAAACGGTAGCTTTTAAAAATTTATAGCCAATCCCGATATCTCTATTCCGATTCGGCCCAAAGGTATTTATCGGTCCAATCTTATGACCGCTCAGTTATTAGGCGTTGAGTGTCAACTTAATGAGAATATATATCGACTTTGTACACAATAAATTTTAAAAAGTTCTAATGGAATGGCATATTAATTGGACATTAGTAGACGTCGACACCTCCATGGAGTAATCGATCCACTCGTGCTGACAGTCGAATTGGTTAAGCTCCTAGTGATGGCTGTACAATCTTCCAACTATATGTAGTTGGAGTGGATCACTAAGATGCCAGCAGTGTGGAAGCCCTAGTCAGAACGTGAAAGCATTTGAGAGTTATTCGAGGACTATAAAATTAGGTGGGTGTAAATTTTTTAACGGTGCCTCGGGCTATATTAGAACGCCATGTGAATTTAAATTTGTTTCCTAAAAGCTTTTAAGCGTTTGTTTGTGCTGAAGAATTGGGAAGTACTGCGACTTTTTAGGTAATTAAATGTTTTGTCGTGATTTGTTGTAATTGGTTTGGGATTGAAGGAGATTGGTCTATTTGTAACTTGGTTTTACTTCGTTAGGTATATATATATTATTTACCTTCTAATTCTAATTTTAAAATTTTGATAAAATAAAATTTAAAACTCTTTTACGTTATTCAACTCTTAACAAAACAATTAAATATTGAAAAGCATAATGATAAGGTACTGTCGCTATTTCATACATCTCGCATGTACATGCGGGAGTTACGTAGAGTTTTTTTTCTTGTTTAGAAACAGGGTTAGTAAACAATTTCTATGTATGCGCGTATCTCCAATATACTCTAAAAGCAGACAAGCATAAATCCGTACATAGTTTTAGCCAAAAATAGTAAATAGAGGCAAGGGCATAAATTCGCCGTTCGTTATAAATTCCTAAAGCGAGTAAATACTTCATGCATAAAACCTCCCTCAAATTACTAAAACTTATCTTAGCAAATTGAATTCCGCGATAAATCCGAGAAGATTGACTGACCACAAATTGGGGATTCATTGTCAAGCGAGATAACGTCGCAGGAATCTCATTACATTGGAACACTTGGCCTTAAACTGCAGTTCTTGGAGGAACAGCTAGCTCACTATGCCAAGTTTGGTGACAAATAAATTGATTAAGCTACAAATAAATACGAATAATTATCAACTAAGATCCTAAGGTTGTTCGTATAGCAACTGATGATTTTTAATTTCTGCTCTAAATTCCCATTTATTCTACGTTATGAGTGCTGTTGCAGTAACTGCACGCTGTGGTTCATTCGCGGTGTATTTGCCAATGTGCCCTTAGAGAACTTACTTAAGATAGAAGAACTTAAGATAGAAAAATAAACATAACTTTAGGGACGTCCGTAGGTAGAGTAATAGAGAGAGCAAGAGAGAGAGAAATACTAAACATTCGTAAACCTATGTAAGGTTGTTGCTATATTGTTCGCTCAATAGCAACCCACCAAAATGTAACCTTCGAAGGTGGAAAAGAAGAACTTTGTAACTTTAACTTTCAATATCTATCTAGAGTGACCCAGCCGTTTGATGTATGTGCTGAGTTTCCCAGATTCCTTTACATGTTCCGTACTTCGAAGTCAGGAATCTTGAGAGGTTTCGCCCGTTCAAAGTTTGAAACTAATGTCCGTCAGTTTCCACATAGCTGTATGTTATAGTTTAATAAGGGTGATGCATTTAATAATTTGTTTATGACACAGTAGGACGCGTTAGGGTAGTAAGGGGTTCCAAACAACAATGCCCAGAACCCAAGCTAAACTCACTGCTGGGCTTTGCAGTGAACTTTGAACGCCTTTCTAAAGATGGTAATGCCGTGGTAACAAAACGCTTTTAAGGTGACAATCCCAGACTATCTAGCACTGACGGAGTGGCGGTAATGGCCTTCCGATCGAGGTCGTGTGTTCGAATCCCGGTCGTGCACCAATGGATTTTCCATTCGAAAAATTTATGTACGCTTTACAAGTGCTCTCAAACGGCCAAGAAAAACATTGTGAGGAAACATAATCCTAAAACATAAAATACAAAGACATGTGCACAAAAGGTGCCTCTATGAGGCGCACTTTAATTATTTCATTATTCTGATTATTTGACCAATGGTCATACCTCATCCTAGGAGGAGGTAGGGCACAGCGAGATTTTCTCGTTCTGAATTGGAGCAGCCCGTCTGGGGAGGTACCTCCGCCTTACAGAAGATCGCAGCCAAATAACACTATTTGTTTCAAATAGTGTTGTGTTCCTGCGATGAGTAAGGTTGTCAGAGCTCTTTAGGGGGGAGGGGGGAGGGGTCGGCAACGCGTGCGTGATGCCTCATGCGCTCATAGGCTACGGTAACCGCTTACCAACAGGTGGGCCGAATGCCTGTTTGCCACCTAAGTTGTATAAAAAAAATAAAACAAAAAAAAAAAAAATCCTGGTCACTAGGCCTAATACAGAATGATTAAGAAATAAGCAAGACAGGACAAGCAAGCAAGTATACCTTCTACGGTAAACTTAATAGAAGAAGTGACTATTTAAAATAGCTTAACGTATAGGTACATTTAAAACAATGAAATACAAAACTGTAATATCTGCGATGATTGTTCCTATAATTAGCCATTTATATTCGTAGGTAGAACTATAAATTATCATGAAGTTTCTACGTTTGTATGACGCCTACGTACCAACGATTTGGCGATAACTTAATGATCTCTAATAGAGACTTCAAATGGACTTCTATAAATATTATTATATTGAATTGCATATTTATGCCAAATGCTAAGGCCGACGTCCACCAGGCTTATTTTATCATGCCGATTGCAAAGAAAGCTCGTGTGTCTAGTGTGTGTCGGCCTTTCTGCCAATTATTTTTTATTTAGGAGTTCATAGCCCCTGTTAATGTAACCAGTAGTTCAATAAATAACGCTTTAAATGCAAATATTGTCAGAAAACCGATCCAGATAACACTTTGTTGAGTTTATCTTTAGTACCGTAAAAATTTATAATTTGCTTTGCTAATAAACCTCATCTATTAAACATAATAATGCTGTGCCCATTCAGTTTGTGATTGGCCAAAATTCTATATTTTACATAATATGATAAGCAGATTTAGGATTATTTATGTCCCTATATTCATTAGGTTGTAAATATCATAATATTGCTCCTGATTTTGTTGAATTTATTCGAATTATAACTTATCTTATAATCTCTTCTAATAACATAAAAAACTAACTACGTCAGGTCTTCCAATAAAAATATATAAAGCTTAAGGTATTTAATACAATCTAACCTCAAGAAATGTTTGCTTTATTATGATATTTCATCATTCATCATCATTTCAGCCGTACGACGTCCACTGCTGAACATGGCCTCCCCCACAGACAGAGCGAATTCCTTATCATGTGGGGGGATTTGCCCATACTCACCACGCTGGCATGCGGGTTGGCGAGCGCAGTTAGAGCTATCGTTGTTAAAATGAGGGACGCTGCTGCCCATCCCCTAGCTTTTTTTCCCTTGGTCGCCTCTTATGACATCCGCGGATAGGTAGATATGGAGGGGCCTATTTTTCAGCCGGGGCCACCACGGCATGATATTTATTAATAACATAATTCAAAAATACATACTGCATCAGTCAGAAAACCCTATAAAAAAATGTTTGTTAAATTTTTGTCAAAATATTTCAATCATGTTTTGAAAAACCTAAGGTGGTAAAAAAGCATACGGCTCACCTGTTGATGAGTGGTTACCGTAGCCTATGAACGCTTGTAATACTAGAGGCATCACGCACGCGTTGCCGACCCCGAACCCCTCCCCCCCTCAAAACCTCGGAGGATGTTTGGATGTTAAGATGTTGGATGTTTGGGGTTCAATAATTCAGTAACGGCTCAACCACTTCCGATGAACTTGGAGTAAATAGAGTTCTTTACCTATTATAGAATAGGTATATTAAGTTACTTATTATCTGTGTACCACGCGAGCGAAGACGCGGGCGTAAGCTAGTATCTTTAAAATTTATAGATCTGATCGCTGTATCGCAAATTCAAAAAGTGCAGAGGCAGTGCAATGGAAATTTTAATGGTTCCTCGTCCATCGGGACTTTGAGAATAGAATTAAAAAGAAAAGCCGGGAAACGGTCTCCACTTTGCTTTTTAATTTTCCGCTTGCCGCCGGCTGGGGCCTTTATAGTTTGCGGCTTATTCAATCTATGGACTTATACAAGGTGATTCATAATTGTATACCTACTTCTGTTGAAAAGTATCTGAAAAGGGGCATAGTCTGTCAATAAAAATAAAGAATTAGCGTAATTAAATATAACAAAAATATTATAAATACATACATAAAATCACGCCTGTTTCCCAGAAGAGTAGGCCGAAACCACGGCTTTCCACTTGCTACGATCCTGACAAACACCTTTTTTGCTACATTCACTCTCATCACATTCCTAGTGCCTGTATAAAAATCATTTTTCATATTAGCTGTTTTTGGTCTTTTGTATTCTAATATTTATATATATGTACCTATTAATAACAAGATTACTATTACAAGATTACTACCTAAATCAGATGAATTATTGAGTTTTAACTGACTAGACCTCAAAAAAGATGATTTTTGCAATGATTTTCAATAAAAATTGTCGAATTTCCAAAAGTCGTAGAACAAACTTTATTGCCAATTGGTTGTACAATAAGCCGCTTTTGGATAGTTTTCATGTTATGAATCACCTTGTATTATAAGAGCAGCAGCTTTAATATTTCTCCTCTACCCCACCATCGGGAGATAAGGCTGGTGTCTACGCGGGTCTCAATAAAACAGTTGTTATTTGTTTAGCTCAAAGCTAACCTAAAATGTAATACAATTTTTAATGTTTTTTTAATGTCAACACATACGTATTTAAAAAAGGGTAAAATGACGAAAATTGCTCCATAATTACTAGTTTTAACCTGATTTTTATTAAGTTCACTAGATTCCGCCCACTGCTACGCTCACGTGTTACCTACATTCTATATGCCTAAAGTAGCCTATATGCTATTCTAGGTAAAGAACTTTGTCAATTCCAAGTTTCAACGAAATCGGTTGAGCCATTATGGCGCGATTAAACAACAAACATCCAAACGTAAATTTATCCTCACAAACTTTTGCATTCATAATACTAGTAGGAGTGTACTATGTATATAGTACTGTGCAATGTGCACATTGATAGGATCTTTTTATTTCATTTAGCAAAAAGCTGTTGGCCATATATTCCGTTTTATAGCTCGATAAACAGTATCGAAATAATTAAGACGGCATAATTACCGAGCCCAATGGTCGCCCATCGACGAAACGCTCCATAAACAAACTAACATCTCACTAAGAGAAGAGAATTAACATAAACATCGGTTCGATCGCTTTTCAACAACCATCCACTCGGCTTGAATACATTACAGATCACGTTGTTTTTTATCGAGTCAATAATTTTTGAATTAAACTGTTTTTTGACTTTTTTAATCAGGTGAATGCATTTACACTGAAACGTTTTTCCTTAACGTTTGAGAGAGATGCATACCTGTAGGTAAAAAATGTATGCATACTACTATTATGCCTACGGTATAACCAATGATAATTATTTATAGTATACCTAACTAAAATCTTCGTTGTTTTTGTCTGTGCTTTTTCATAAAAAAAAACAAAAGGATAATTTTAACTCATCGTAAATCTTGTGCTATTTGCGTCTATTTTTTGCGAACAAGCATAAATACTGGCAAAAGGCCGCGCTTATGTACTTAGAAATTAACTTTCCAACAAAATGAGCGAAAACAAAAATCTCCCACCCAGAGAGTTACTTTGAAAGTCAATATCAATATTTTTACTAGAATCACTTTGAAACGTCTTAGAAACTAGGAGAAGCTACGCTTGTTCCTCGCTAGAATCAGGAAACAAACACGGTTTAGTGCTTATTATTTGTTTCAATGATCATTCGATATTAAATATTGATAAAAAACAAAGCAGTTTTATCAAAGTTATGCATGGGTTGGTCGGCACTTATACCCGGCGCCGATAACCTGCTTTGTTCATAAGTGGGACCAGAAGTTTTTGTTTTTATCTAAATGTCGCGCGGTTGTTGGTCCTTCGCTCGTAAAAATCGATTACTTTATTCAACTTTATTCTCATACAAGATCGTCACTAATGAAAGTACCACAGGGTTTTTATGGCGTCAAATACAATACTACCAATAGAGTCGGAAATCGCTTTTGTCATTGTTTTTGGAGCATACCTACTCATAGTATACGGCAGCAATTAGAACTACTAATTGCTGCCTTATACTAACTCATTAAAAAATCCAAATTTAAACTCTTCCACCCTTATAAATAACTCACTATCGTTATCGGCTCCATAAAATTATGTCCACCCTTGTCTAATTGTTACACCATGCATATTTATAGATTTTCAATATTAGGTATATTTACCATTATCTTCTCTTGCACCTCTCCAAGATTTGGCAGTCATCCTTATAGTTATTTATGTCTAAGGCTAGCCTAAACAGAGATATTGCACTTTATTGACCCCTGTGTAGTTTGTGTGATGTTGTGAAGCCAAGATATTTCTCTACTTTCAACATCTGTTTTACCTGATAACTTTCCTATCATGATAAATCTGAGCAAAATTATGAAGCTTGTTCTATTAAAAATATGTAACAACGATATACAAAAAACTTACTAAATAAATAATATGAAACAATGTTGTGGACAATGGCTAGCTTTCTTTCTTCAACAAACAAGTCAATTTTGTAATTTTTCAAACACCCATCAATCTTCCTTTTCAACAAATTAGTGCCGCACACAAAGGGACACACAAAATCACCTTCACGGTTTAAATTTTGGGTCATTAGGGCAGTTTAAGAACAGTCCGGGAACAGAATTGGTAACAATACATTGTTCGGTATTGAATTGCCACTGTTCCAGAACTTAGCTCCGTGGCACGCTTCCAAACTCACAAAGAATGCGTGCTAAAGGCCGGGCGCAATGCGTAGCGTGTTAATTATGTGCAGTTGGTAGATATATGCAGCTTTATACTTTGTGGAAGGAAATATGGAAAATTGATGATCAAACTATGTAGAAAGTAGGGCATAGCGAGATTTTTCGCTCTAAAGGGCGTACTTACCTCCGCCGCCGATAGCAGCTAAATAACATTATTTGTTTTAAATAGTATTGTGTTCCTGCGACGAGTAAGGTTGCCAGAGATTTTTATGAGCGGGTGGTTCGGGTTGATAACGCATTCGTAATGCCTCTGGTATTGCAAGCGTTGATAGGTTACGGTAACCACTTACCAACAGGTGGGCCGTATGATTGTTTGCAACCTAAGGTGTATATAAAAGAAAAGAGCAACGATTTCCAAAATGAGATTTTGTGTTTGATATAGCTCAACGATATCGCCCCTAAAAGTCAAACTCAAAATTGAGTTTAATAAGAATATTTTCGAAATAAATTTCGGTTGACATATCGCACGCCGTCTGAACACGGCTTTATAACAGTGAATTGTTTAACCCAGTGGGATCTTCTCAGAAGGCTGTAAAGAGTCGATCGCGACTATTCTGCCCCGAGCCATAAGTTTTTATGTGCTGTGACGCAAGTGTTTTCTTTAACATTGAAACACGATTTTGCTCTAAATCCGAGTAATGTTTCGCTTCTTTTTGTTTTGTTGTATTCAAAAAGGATCGTTATTTTTTACTTCTTTTGTTCTTTTATAAAGTATCGTGAGTAAATACGCGCACAAAGTCTTCAACTAATGTTAAGTTAGCATTAAGTTGTTGCGGAGCGTAGTGGCTCTCATATCTATAATTATTCCTTATACCAAAAGTATTTAAAATTGATCGAACGCTGTTTGAAATATATTTTTTGGCCAGCTATAGGTAACTCAGAAAGAAAGGAGATGGGAAGAAATGTATGGAGGCTGGATCAAACCTATGTAGGCAGTAGGTTAAAATATATTATAAGAAAACTTCTTTGTCTAAATTAATATTAAACAATGCCCACTAGAACGTTTTGTGGCGAGCTACGCCACCACCATCACTCCGTCGCCGCCAAATTCAAATACCTCTCAGTTGGCATGGCGACGAAGAATAGAACGAATTGTTGATTCGGACGGACGACGGTCTGTCAGACTACTTTTACTTTTACTCTGGTCGTGTGCTGTATCGTGTTTCCTAAAATCTTCTATTATTTTGTAAATACCTTGTACTTATTGTAAATATTATACTCCTGTAAATAACAACTCTCTCTCTCTCTCTACACGTCCTGTAGGATCTCCACCAACCATAGTTTCTTCACCGACCAACACTGTGGCGTGTCAAGACCGGCCCGACAGCGAAGATAATAATATATTGATACGTTCTAGCGGGCATAGTAGTGTCTGACAAAGTCCGTAACGTATCTGATACGTTCATAGCACGGCCATGGTATGATACGTTGTAGTGGGCAAAGGTCTTAAACACAAAACAATATGAATTTTGTTCAACACGGTGTCGTTTGAGCATTAGATTGTAAACATGGCGGGTGGTCCTTTTATTTTTGTGTCAGGCAGCTATATGAAGACTTTTTGCAACGTCCTTTTTATGAACGCATCCTCGTTGTTTGAAGATAAACTTCATGCTGCGAAGTGGAACCTTACCTGTATGCTATTCAACCTACGTTCTCAATAATTGCTTTTAACTGTCACTTAGAAGAAATATACATGGAAAGTCAACCCTTTTTAGTAATAACATCCCCACTGATTAGCAATATAATTGATACCTACATCATTTTAAATGTATTTAGAAAACGCAACTTGAAATACCCCAAATCACTGATAGCTCTACAAATAGCTTTAGTTATTTGAGAATAGTTTTATAATACAAACATACCCAGGCATTTATGTAGTTGATTACAAGTTTGGTTATTCGTTAGTTTTACTAGCAACTGAATTATAAATGTGTCAAATCGGTCGAAAATGTCACCATATCTTTGATAATAATGTGTAAGGTGTCCTGTCTGACCTTCAAAATATCATTCCTAATCGTTTCTAAAACACTCATAATAAAATATTTATTATTAAACCTTAAAATTCATATGTACATATACGTTGTATAGCTGCGATTTTCAATGTTTCTCATATTTGTGCTTCAACGATCATCGAAACACCAACTATTACCACACATAGCGAGATCTCCGATCGGGGCAAACCACTATTTATAATTTTAAGGCCATCATCATCATCATCATCTCCATGCCCTTATCCCACTTCATGTGGGGCGGCAACATGTTTTTAATTGTAAGGCTTTATTTTATTATAATTTTAAGGCCAATCCATAATTAATTTAGCTAGCGCACCGGAGGACGCACTCCGCATTCCATTGTCGTGTTACTTACGCACGTCGTTAATCAAGTTGACAAGCGTTAATCCAGCTTCCGGGGATCCTACCATAGGAACTTGATGATGATTAATACCTAATCAACAATTCTATCAGTCAACTGAAACAATTTTCAAAATTATTTAAATGTATAAAAGGTTAAGTTTATTTAGTATGGCCGTGGTGGCCCCGGCTGAAGAATATGCCCCTCCATATCTACTTATCCGCGGATGTCGTAAGAGGCGACTAAGGGAAAAAAGCTAGGGGCTGGGCAGCAGCGTCCCTCATTTTAACAACGATAGCTCTACTTGCGCTCGCCAACCCGCATGCCCAGCGTGGTGAGTATGGACAAATCCCCCCACATGATAAGGAATTTGCTCTGTCTGTGAGCATGATGATGTGAGACCATGTTCACCAGTGGACGTCAAACGGCTGAAATGATGATATGAAAGTAAAGAAAATCTGCTCTACACCGGGTATATCAAGATTGGTGCAACTAAAAACAATGTCCTGTTGGTTGTAGGAATTCATATCGAGTGCGTGAATTTTTTAGTCTACTTCCACGGCTCCTGTCTTTGAGTACTGAGAGGTTAAAGTAATATTTTAACGGTTCTCATAATATTATTTTCAAGGACAAGGGTTCATTTTTAAATACCTATATAAAATAAAATATGAATAAAAATACCTATATAAAATTAAATTAACACAAAATATTCCATTGCTATAGAACAACTCCGTGGTAGGGCCCACGAAACCTCCCCTCCCTCTCGATGACAAATAGTTGCGTAAATGATAGTGTTCTCCCGCTGCTCCGCCTGTTTTTGCCGTTTGATATATGTCGGCCGCTTTGTGAGACATGGGGTCCTACTATGTCGTCTTGTTACCATTCAAATGCAAGCGTGTCAGCACTATTTTACAAGAATCTTACTAATATTTAAATGCGAAAGTTTGTGAGGATGTTTAGAATGTTTGTGGTTCAATCACTCCGTAACGGCTCAACCTTGAAACTTTATTTTATTATTCTTATTCATAGTACGCCTTTGTACATATATACATACATACATAAAATCACGCCTATTTACCAGAGGGGTAGGCAGAGACCACGATTTTCCACATGCTACGATCCTGACATATATCCTGACCTCTTTCGCTTCATAACTCTCATCACATTCCTCATACATGCTCGTTGGTTGTACTCTTGACCTAGCCTTTTTCCAATACGTCACCGATTTGGTCACTAAACGTACGCATAGGTCTTCCAACGGTCCCATTCACACTCACCTTATACACGTTTCGTCAATCTTCTTTCGTTCATCCTTTCTACATGACCAAACCATCGCAGCATACCTTTCTCAATCCTTATCACTACATCTTCTTTCACTCCACAACGCTCTCTGTGCCATACAAAAAAGTTAAATGAAGCACTGGTGCAGTATTGTATGTTTTTTGTATCGCCTCATTGGGTCAGTTGAGCATTAGTGGGATCCCAGCAAGAAATTAGGTAAGGTTACATAATTACTTTCTGCGGGACAGAAATCAGTGTAATTTTATCCTGTTACATTGATAATGCTTTTGATCTGGAATACGATGCCATTGGAACATTAAAACGCTAAGGTTTTTCACAGAATGACAAAATGAAAATTACCTATTACAACAATCTAAAAATACCTTATTTTTACTTCAAGTCATCATAATTTCAGCCGTAGGTCTCACCATAGATTTTCAGAAATAATAATTTGGGGGGATTTCCTCATACTCGATACGCTAGGCATACGGCTTTGCAAGCACATGTAAAGCTTTTGTTAATAGGGAACGCTGCTACCCATCCCCTAGGTTTTTTCTCTTAGTCGCCTCTTGCGGCATCCGCGGGTAGAAATAAAGGGGCCTATTCTTCTGCTGGGGTCACCATGGTACATTAAATAGTTATCCTATATAACCTACAACGGGGTCGGTAACGCGTGCGTGATGCCTCTGGTATTGCAAGCGCTCATAGGCTACGGTAACCGCTTACCAACAGGTGGGCCGTATGCTTGTTTGCCACCTCAGTAGTATAAAAAAAAAAAAAAAAAAACCTAAGCCATGCCAGTTTAAGTTGGATGAAAAATCAAAGTGTCACGTCTAAAAGTGAACTCAGCCCCAGGCAATATTCACAAAGTTTGGTACTATCGGGATATCGATAGGTACATTATACCACACAAGACAGTGTACTTTTTACTAGACTGGCAGTTGAGTCGGGTTAATGCAGCGATTTCTTAAGAATGACGATGTGTCAAAACATCTAACCCTTAACATAAACAAAGAATTATAAAAACAACGCAGTCGTAATCTTGTCTAAGTCCCTAAAATCTTCTCTAAGCCTCAAAAATAACAGACCTCAGACCACACTTCAAGTCGAACAGAGCTTCGTTGCACTCAATAAAAATACGTTTAAAACTCCCTAAGCACCTGGTGATGATAAACATCGTAACTATTGTAGGCCTCGAGAAATTCGAACCTCAATTTTGACAACAAAAAGGCCATAATCGATTTTGGGCGCACAAAAGGAGCATTATATTTGACAATTCGACTGTACAACGTTGTTTGTGGTACAGATTATTTCGGTTGAAATGAATGAAGGCAAAACACAATCCTGTGAATATGGTTTGTAATTGAAATCCGGCGTCCCTCAAGGGCGGGTTTTTTAGGTTTTTCTTGAATAGGTTCGAGTGTCGCATCCGAAGGTTTTATAGAAATTAATTTGATTTTGATGTGCTCGATAACTTTCCCATAAACGTGTATCTTAACAAAATTTAGTGACAAAATATTTTCCTTCCTGTCGCCTGCACTGAGCTGTCTGAGATGCATACAATACGTACACAGTAAAGGTGAAAATGGCAAAAGTGGATGTGTGGGCCTATGTGAAAAGTGGGTTACGTTCATATACGTGGTTGGCTTCATAGCTCAGTTGGTAGTAACTCTTCCTTCTGCGCTAAAGGTCGCGGGTTCGATTCCCGCACTGGACAAACATTTGTGACTAACACAGATGGTTATTCTGTGTCTGGGTGTTAAATATATATCTATTATGTATATCAGTCTCTGGTACCCATAGTTCAGGCTATGCCTAGTTTGGGCCTTTAGATTAGTTTTGACCATGTGTGATATGTACGGAATATTTATTTTATATTTTTTTGTACTGTTGCATCATTTTGAAGTTTATGAAATGAATACTTCTTATTGGAGTGACTGTACCTACAAGGTTACTAATATGGCTAACAATATAAAGAAACAAAAACTTTTAATAAACAAAACATTTTTAACCTTTTCAACCAGGATTGTAATCTTAGAAAAAACGAGACCTCAAACACCTTGCTGTCATTGTTCTCCAAAAAACATTTATTTTAACCCTGTGGTCTATTGATTAATCTTCATACTAAACAGGAAACGTATGGTAATAGAAAAACTTACCCGGGGGCATTCGTCATTACATACTTCTAAAAGGGTTCAGTAGAAAATAATGATTAATTATTGTAATTTAGTCCATGTCATCGGACCTCCACATGGCGTGGCCTCCGTTTAGTTGGTTTTTACTCATCAACCGATTACCCGCTGCTTAACCGATTCATTCTGACCGATTTTTATGTATAGCTGTCTTATAACAAACGGTTCCGGTAACCGCTGGTTGGTTTGTTTGTGGGCTTGATCTATCCAGGTGCTTTTTATCTGATAGTAAGCGTAAAGGGTTTTAATGGTATGGTACATTTTAAAAACATCCATAAGACTCATTACTGGGGAATCTTAATCATAGATGAGTGAAAAAACATTAGACAAATAAACCTCTGTTGTTGTTCGTCATGGTACTTTGTTTATGGAGAATTGATTTGATGATTTGATGTATTTCACATACTACACCAAGAAATTGTATTATTGTGGTTTTCAACGAATTTTTTTACGATCAAATTATTATTTTATTTTTATCGTCATAAGAGTCATAACCCACTGTAAGGCAATACTGTGATTTTATTACGCTTACGCTTACGATTGTTTAAGGCGATTGGAAGTCCTAAAGATTTTCACACAGATAGAAAGTGACTCGGTAGCTCAGTTGGTTAGAGCATCATCCGTATAGGGGAAGTTTACGGGCTCAAATCCCGTTGGAGTGGCAATTTTTGGGATAATAAGAAAATCACGTTATAAGAACATTTTATTTTATTCAGAAGTAGTAAAAGTTACTTTGCATCCGTATTCAGGTAAAAAAATGTTACATTGATGATATTTTTTCACACCCCAAACTTTCTTGTATAAATGGTTAGCAAAATATTTGGTCCCGCGAGGGCAATTTCCGTAAAAAGTTCCACATTTCGTTAAAGCAGATTTTGTGTGGAGCCAAAAATTTGTAGCAAACAAGAAATAGCATGGATAGCACGCAAGCTTAGCTTAGTTTTAACATATATTTTAAGTAAGACGCCCTGTATTTTATCAAGCTTTGAAGTAAAGTAAAAGTAAAATTTATTGATTAAAAACCAAAGTTAAAATCTTTATAAGCCCTGACTCCTGAACTAGCGTGAGCTGTATGTCAGGAGTCAGTTCCTTCCCATTAAGAGGTACCTAATTACAGTGGTCGTAAATAAAAGTAACAAATACTAAGAAACTAGTACTAAAGTAACAAATACTAAGAAATACTAACTTAATTTCGCCTAACTTCAGAGACCAAGCACTTTCTAAAATGTAAAAAAGTTGGAGAGGCGGTGCTCGTGGACTCGTATCAGTACCTACTGGATTAGTTTAGCTATATCAGATCATTTGCAATGGTTTTAGTCCTCAACCGTTTGTTCTGTATTTTGTAAAGTATTTTAAATATGATATAAGACCTAAATATAAAGTAGCATAATATATCCTTTTCTAGGTAAAAACATCTCCGTCTCTATCCGTTCCAAGTTTCATCAAAATCGGTTGAACCGTTTCGTGATCAGTCAGATTTGACCACAAACATCCTCACAAACTTTCACATTTATATTACCTATAGGATCCTTCTGGATACATGAACTCAATCAGTTTTCTTGCTTTAAGAATAAAAAATAAAGACTGTCAAGTGCGAGAACTCGCGCCCTGAGGGTTCCATACCATTGGTCGTGGGTTCGAATCCCGGTCGTGCACCAGTGGTTATGATCAGAAAATAAAAATTCTAAGTGTAGGAATTGACATACTTAAGCGCGTCACACACGGCAGCTATAATGTAAAAATGTATATTATTGGAAATAATCTCGTCCTCATTTTGTACTATGTAGTTTGCACACTTGCACTACTCGCTGTCACAATCGTTTAAAGATGAACGCATTCTATAAAAAAAAACTCTGCAGTCTATGGGACGTAGTAGGCGCGCTTTCTCCGGAACTGTCAATGTCATTGTACTTTTTTGTGCTTCGCGCTGTTCACGTCTCTGCTAAAAAATCTTAGTTTTATGCAAAATAATGGGAAAAAACAAAAGAAGAAAACGTGATGAGGTGATAAATGAGCTATCTACGCGATTGCAAGAACTGGAGAAGCGGTTATATAGAAGGAATCGTCATGATAACTCGGGTAAGTTTTATGTTCCCAATACCTACCTAACGTTTCTGGATTTCAAAATTATCTTCTGTAAAACACATTGGAAGACGCAAACTGATAACTTCTAGTCTCAGAGTTTTCACGAGAGGTTAACCATGAGAACATAATTTTACCATGTTACTTTACAATAAAACGATACCATCTTAGAGCTTTCACGAGAGGTTAGCCGGTGGAATTCTCGTTCAGCTCCATAAGGAAAGTGTTCTCACTGTATCCACTAAGCTTTCACGAGAGGTTAGCTACGGATTTGAAATCAGTCTAGAACCTGATACCATTTATCCTTCATAGATGGCTACGAAACCCGCTCAAGCCGGACCCGGTCCCGGAGCCGTTCATCGCACAGACGATACCGCCGCAGTAGTGTTCGAAGAAGCCGAACACCTCGTCGACGTCGCCGGCTATCATCCTCTTCGCCAGATGTATCCATCTATAGTGCTGCACCCGAAGATGACACCCAGTTAATGGAAAAAGAGGGGGGGACAGATAAAGTCAACGAGGAGGCGTCTAGTCCTATTGTGGTTCCTGAAAAAATTCAAGAGAATATGAGCGCTTTACCAGCTAATATTGAAGAATTACTGGGCCAAGAAGGTGTACCTTCTTCGTGCAATTCTGTTGACTTACATGAGAGTTTAGTCAAACGTTGGACTGCAATTCTTCAGAACGGTCTTAATACAGACACGAGATCCAGTATTCTTAAGAAACATGACCCTCCAAAGAACTGCGGCTTGTTAGTACCACCAAAACTCAATGAAGAGGTAGCTGCTGCTATGAATGATAGCGGCATCAAACGAGACAAGAGGATTTCAGATCAACAGGTTGTGCTGGCAACAGCAATTACAACCATCGGAAAGGTACTGGATGATCTGATAGCCACACAAAGCAACGAACATCATATTGAAACATTGAGTGATTCGGCTAGATTGTTGTGTGATTTATATCATGATAACTGCATGACACGAAGATCCTTGATACTTCCTGGTCTCAACAAAGATATGAAGGAACTTATGGAACAAACCCCTATCTCTGAATTTCTTTTTGGGGACAAACTTCAAGACAAAGTTAATGCCATCAAAGCTGTGAAGAAGTCTGGTCTGGAGCTAAAGAATACTCCTACTCAACCGAAGCCACCCTCCAAACCCATACCAAAAGCTTTAAACTACCGGGGCCCACAACGATCTCAGGTGGCACGTCCGAGTGGGCAAAAACCAAAATTCAGGCGAATACCGTTTCAAGCAATGAAACCACCACCACGTCCGAGGCGTTCTCCCCCGAGGCATCAGCAATTCCGCCGCCAGGATCGTCGTTAGATCAGGTACAGACAAGTAGATTAAAATACTTCTCTGAATACTGGGATAGTATCACCGCAAACTCCACCATACAGGCATGGATCAGAGGTTATACTATACCCTTTACTAACCTGCCTGAACAAACTGTTGTACCTCAAAATAACCGGTTCACAGCTAAGGAAAACAGGTTGATTTCCATAGAAATAAGTAAATTATTACAGTCCGGTGCTATAGAGCTATGTTCACCTGTTAATGGACAGTTTTTATCTGGTATATTTTTACATCCTAAGTCCGATGGCACTTGGAGATTCATTTTGAATCTTAAAAATCTTAATAAATTCATAGCTACTACACATTTTAAACTTGAAGACTTAAGAACAGTAACAAAACTTATGACTCAGGGGTGTTTTATGGCCACAATTGATTTGAAAAATGCATACTATTTGCTATCGGTAACCAAATCTGATAGAAAATATCTGCGTTTTTTATTTCAAGGTTCATTGTATCAATTTACTTGTCTCCCATTTGGGCTTAGTACAGCTCCGTATGTCTTTACCAAGATCATGAAACCAGTTGCACACCACCTGAGGTCATTGGGCTTACTTTCTGTCATATATTTGGACGATTTCCTTTGCCTTGCGGATTCATATGAAAAATGTTTACAAAATGTGTCCACTACTAAACTGTTTTTAGAAAGTTTGGGATTTATCATTAACAATGATAAAAGCCACCTTGAACCCAGACAGACTTGTCAGTATCTTGGCTTTGTTTTAGACTCTGTTAATTGCTCAATTTCACTTCCCCAAAAAAAGATAGAATCTATTTCTAAAACCATAGCAAGTGTTAAAAATAAACAGAGATGCAAAATTATAGAGTTTGCCCAACTGTTAGGTACTCTTGTCGCTGCATGTCCAGCTGTAGAATATGGTTGGCTTTATACCAAAGTAATGGAAAGTCATAAAACAGCAGCCTTGAAACACAATAATGAAAATTATAATGCTTACCTTTCTATTTCAAAAGAAATTCAAGGGGACCTAGACTGGTGGTCATTGCATGTTAAAAATAGCTATAATCAAATCAAACAATTTAACTTTAGTTTGGAAATCTTCTCAGATGCTTCAAGAACTGGCTGGGGACTAGTATGCAATAATATCAAAAAACATGGACACTGGACAGACAATGACAAAAAGTTTCATATAAATTATCTTGAGCTGTTAGCAGCCTTTATGGGGTTAAAAGCATATGCTAGTGAATTAAAAAATTGCGAAGTTTTACTAAGAATAGACAACACAACTGCCATAGCTTATATCAATAAAATGGGTGGCACTCGCTTCCAACACTTAAATAGCCTGGCAAAAGAACTGTGGCAATGGTGTGAGAGAAGGCGAATATGGGTGTATGCTTCTTATATTAGTTCAAAAGAAAATACTATTGCTGATTTAGAATCTAGACGTCCTATTTCTGAGATTGAATGGGGGCTATGTGATAAAGCTTATAAAATTATTATTGAAAACTTTGGTGAACCACAAGTTGACTTATTTGCAAAAAGATCTAATGCTAAATGTCAAAATTATGTATCATGGCTCCCTGATGCAGATGCATACGCCATAGACGCTTTCACGATTAAATGGCAAAATACATTATTTTATGCATTCCCCCCATTTGCGCTCATAAGTAGAATGCTACAGAAGATAAAGAGTGAAGAAGCAATAGGTATTGTTGTAGTTCCATGGTGGCCTTCACAGCCATGGTATCCATTATTTAATTCCATGGTTATATCTGAACAAATCATGCTTGAACCCCGTCGCGATTTATTATTGTCTCCTTCCAGAGATCCACATCCCCTACACAGGAGTCTCACATTGATAGCCGCCAAATTATCCGGAGCGCGTTCCTGAAGAGAGGAATACCATCCTCCTCAATGAACATAATGTTGGCCTCCTTATCAAACAAAACAAGAAAACAATACGAGTCAGCTTTAAATCAATGGATTCTGTTTTGTCGGGACCGTGATGTGGATCCTCTTGTGAACTCAGTTCCCATGGTGATATCTTTTTTAACGTCTAAGTTTGATGAAGGGTTATCATATAGTTCACTCAACAGCATTAGGTCAGCAATCTCTCTGATTTTAGGTCCTCAATTAGGGACAGATGAGAGAGTGACAAGGTTCTTCAGGGGTATATTTAAGTTAAGGCCAAAGAAACCCAAATATGAAGTAGTGTGGGATCCCAGTATTGTTTTGGGTTATCTATCTAATCTATTTCCCAATGAGACTCTTGGTATAGAGTTACTAACTAAGAAACTGGTCACCCTGTTAGCCTTAGTAACTGCACATAGGATCCAAACCTTGGCTCTCATCAATATTGAAAATATTTTAATTAATGGGGACAATATTAGCATTAAAATTCCAGAATTGATAAAAACGTCCGCACCAAATAGACCTCAACCTAATTTGATATTGCCATTTTTTAAAGAAAATTGTAACATCTGTCCTGCTACAACTCTAATATGTTATTTAGATATTACTAAAACTTTAAGAAAAGAATGTAAGACATTAATTATTACCACAAAGAAACCCTATCGTGCCGCATCCACTGCATCTATTAGTAGGTGGATTAAACAAATGTTATCCAATAGTGGTGTAGACACTGCTAAATTCACAGCACACAGCACCAGACATGCATCTACCTCAAAGGCCTCTGAAGGTGGCATCAATATTGAGATCATAAGGAAAGCTGCAGGCTGGACCACAAACTCTTCCACCTTTGCTCGTTTTTATAAAAGACCAATTGTCAGTGAATCTAATGCCTTTGCTTATGCTGTGTGCTGTATAGATGATTAGTTGTTGAAGTTACCACTTATTGTTTTATTATTAAATAAGTATCTATTATTTTTTATATCTGTGAATTGAGTCTGTTACCAATGATTAAGTAAATATTGAAGACTGAATCTTTATAGCTGAATAGTTCTAAGCAAAAAACTAGTGACATTTTGTAAAAATGTAAATGTATGAATATACATTGTTGATTATTAACACAACTTCTTCTTTAAACATCTACATAGTACAAAATGAGGACGAGATTATTTCCAATAATTTATAAGATCGGACTAACTTACCAAGTGACGTCCGATCCTCAATTATGGGAAATAATCTCGTCCTCATCCTAGTCCCAACCCATCCCGGATTTAATATCTACATCATGATCTAACTAACTTCATGATCTTATTATTGATATTTTATGACTAAGCCCATTTAAAAGTTGTGTTACAGTGCTTTGAAATAATGACATTGACAGTTCCGGAGAAAGCGCGCCTACTACGTCCCATAGACTGCAGAGTTTTTTTTTATAGAATGCGTTCATCTTTAAACGATTGTGACAGCGAGTAGTGCAAGTGTGCAAACTACATAGTACAAAATGAGGACGAGATTATTTCCCATAATTGAGGATCGGACGTCACTTGGTAAGTTAGTCCGATCTTATAAATTATAGCACGATACATCTCATTACATCTTTCCATAGAAACCGTCAGGAGACCACGCACGGCAGCTATAATGTATCTTTTTACATCTTCGTATAAATAAATAAATATTCCGGACATATCACACACGGTCAACTGATCCCAAACTAGGCATAGCCTGTACTATGGATACCAGAGACTGATATACAAAATAGATATATATTTAGCACCCAGACACAGAACAAACATCTGTGTTAGTCACAAATGTTTGTCCGGTGCGGGAATCGAACCCGCGACCTCTAGCGCAGAAGGCAGAGTTACTACCAACTGAGCTATGAGGCCAGTATCTTCTGACAGTTTCTATGGAAAGATGTAATGACATGTATCTAGCTATAATATACATTTTTACATTATAGCTGCCGTGTGTGAAAGCCTTTATAGTTGCGGTCACGTTCTCATTGTATGACATTGACCGCAAATATAACATTGTTTCCTTAGAAACTTCGAAATTCAATTTCATGATTTTGATTACACTATGGGCCATTAAGCCTCATAGCTCAGTTGGTAGTAACTCTGCCTTCTGCGCTAGAGGGCGCGGGTTCGATTCCCGCACTGGACAAACATTTGTGACTAACACAGATGTTTGTTCTGTGTCTGGGTGTTAAATATATATTTATTATGTATATCAGTCTCTGGTACCCATCATACAGGCTATGCCTAGTTTGGGATCAGGTGACCGTGTGTAATATGTCCGGAATATTTATTTATTTATTTATTTTTATTAAGAACTTTTTTAAAGGAAGGTTGACCTCAAATAAATAGTCTCAAAACTGTGATCGTAGAATTCACCGAAGTGTACGGCTCGGCTCGGCATCTTTAACAGATCAGTCACCAAACAGACATATATCTCTCTCTCTTTGTAGATTCTGCCTCCTCAATCGTCCGAAAAAATCTGGAAATAGCTAGATCGGCGAAGCATGGATCTAATGTTGCTATAAAGAACTGGTGCAATATTTATGAGATCCGATGCGTACAGCAGCGTCCATCGGCGCTGACCCTTAGTTTGTGAATTCAAATAGTAATGAAAGCTGGGTCCGTTAGCGCACTGGTAAGCAAATGGCGATGCCGCCAAAGCACCACCAATTTGCAGAGTTGCTGATGCGTGAACCGTTGAGCCTCTACGAAGGCCCGACCAATTATATCGGTAATACGACACTCGGTAATCCGTGTGTACGCACCTTTATGGTATTTGTTTTATGAAGTGTATCGTATATGTTTTACTTCGTTGTTTGACTGCACGAAATAATAAAAAATGGTAGGTATAAATATGGTTATTCAAAATATATATACTGTCACGAAAGGGGCTTATTCTACAACCACTATAGTTTGGTCTACGGCTTTTGGAAATTCAACTCAAACTCTATGCAAAAGAAGCGGTTTTGGGGACAAATTATTTTAAACTCAATAACTCAGCAGTTTAAGGTAGCAATCGTGATGTCGAACTTCTCGTACGTTTAATAATTTACCAAAAACGGCTCTTCGACTTAATATATTTCAATTAATAAAATAGCAATCTTGTTTTAGCAATATCTCAATACTTTCCAGTGTGAAAACGATTCTTATCCAATTAATTGGGTAAACTAATTCAAATGAAGCAACTTTAAAATTGATTGAGAGCCCTGTATTGACTTGTCTTCGAGTTCACAGTAAAAGCAATTCCAATGGAATCAATGAAGTTCCAATGTAACTGTTCATTTTACTTTGATTGAGAGTTTCAATTGATTTCGCAATGATTTAATTGTTCTTTGTCGAATTCGTTATATTAAAATGTTATCTTTGAATTGATTATTTAAATGAAATCGGTTTTCAGCCAGCGTCATCTTGCAAACGTCAGAATGTGCCTAAAAACGAATTCAAGGATTTTAAAAGTGCCTGAAGATCAAAATGGAAACCAACTAGATCATCTTCTTTTATATAATATACGAAATCATTACGTGACTGACTAACTATCAACGTACAGCCTAAACCAGATGTCCAAGGAGTCAGAAATTCGAAGGTACTACCTGTGTAGTAGAAGAAAGAGAATTTGTTTTCTATGCGAGGGCAGTGAGGGTTGAAGATTGTACGATAACTTCACTGGAATGGAGTCTCTAGTCAAAAGTTTATCCCAATAAGCACTAAAGCACCGCACAATGCATAAAAATTTCCCCCTAGCGCTGTATCATCTATAATTTACATAACTAAGATTAGTGTCAGTTTTGCTCTAAACTACAATACCTGAGCATCAACTCTACTTTAAGTAAGGCCATTTGAACTACCGGCCAACACATTCAGAAACTGTCCTCCAAGGCTCTACAAATCGGGTTTCTTAAGAAGCAGCCACCGTCCTTACGACCGTAAAGAAGCAGTAAATGCGATTTTTGTCGAATGTATGCTCTTTACCGCGTGCTTGAAGTTGTGCGAGTGACGTGTGAAGGCGTGAGCAGTAACGTGATTGCGCGTGATGTCTATCTCGCGTGCAATATTTCGCGCGTTCTTTTCTACGTGATGGAGTGCGCAATCAATCGCGCAGTAACGGCACTTAATTATAGTAGTTATCGTTAAAGGTTAAAAAGTCTGGTTTTTGACATTTCTATAAAGAAAATTCAGAATATATGCATTAAAAAAATTCACGAGTAATACTTATATCTCTCCGTTAGATCGTAAATATTTATAGCCGTCATATCACGTGGGCTGTTTCATAGGAAACCAAACCTAAAGAACTTCGGATATCGATCCATTAGCCTGGACGGCATCAATCACACGGCGCAAACATCGCGACGCTATTATATTGGACAAACACACTCTACGTCTGTCCCTAGCACCAGTTTCTGATACCATCGTCACATCATCATGATTGGAATAAATGGAAATTTTGAAATTTTGCGGATGGCCGCCACACATCGCCGTATCAGAGCCGTGCTGTGGATTTTTCCGGCACTGTGCCACGCCTGTTGAACTGATGTTATATTCTTAAACGATTTGAAACATCGTTGCTTGCTCGAGCGACAGTTACGGCGACGTTGCGTTGTGTGAAGGCACGGTACTACCTCGTAGAGAAGCTTTTTTTTTTTATTTAATTTATATCGTGGAGTAGCTACGTCCGTTTTCCTACAGCCTTTGTTATGCATGATGCCTAAGTTAAAGAAAACAGGTGCCAGTCTCAACTCACTAGCAAATTTCGGAGAGGGTCGGAAGTTTTCAAATTTATTGCTAGAATGTCGATATGCAAATACCAAATTATGAAACTGTATGTTCCATCATTTAAAAAATACATAAAAGTTATGCTAAGTGTAAAAGTAGAGGACGCTGGTTCCCATCCCTTAGTTTTTTTTTCAGGCGCCTCTTACTACATCCACGGGTAAGAGATATGGAGAGCTTTTTATTCAGCCCTTTTATATAGCTAACATTATAAACACATAAATCATCATTCGATAACATTTTTGAAGTTCCAGGAAGTTGGTGGATGAAGAAGACTCAAAACCGTTCGTCGTGTGAGGCCTATCTATAGCCATGGCCTAATTCAGCTGATGATGATAATAATAACAATGGCCACATCATTCACCCGCAATTGACACTCATTAAGCCAAAAGAAATGCAATTAAAAATACTAAAAAGGAATTTCCAGAGATATAAAATACCAAAAGTCAAACATAGCAACAGAACATTGATCTCAAACGGAGCGATGCCGGACCGCATCCGGCAAATAATTAAAAAGTAAAAACTTAACAAGAGCCAGTGAGATGTAGAAAGAAATAAATTTTCCACCCGAACGCACACTTTCGTTTTTATCCTCCGAGTGATTTACAACGCAAATTATTTTACCGTTGTCCAACAGAATTCAAATCTTAAAGGCCAGAAAATAGATATCTGATTTCTTGAATCTTCTTTTTGATATCAGTAATGATCTGGTTGTTCTTGATTGTAATTAAAATTTTCAGATTTTTGACACAAGCCTCATTATTTATCTGTTCGGAAAGATTTTTTTACTAAGTAATTTATACTTTCCGTTTCAGTTCCAACTTGTTCAATAAGGCTTTGGAACTCTCGGCTCGTTAACGTCTTGCCTCTGTCTACATTGAAATCGTCAAAATTCATACTATACATATTTACTGCAGAAAGTGACAAAAATCTCTACTAGCGTAAAACGAATCGGTATATCAGAAACGTAAGTTTATATGAGTTAGTAGCGAACTCTGATGACGGATTTCCTAGGCCTCCCAAAGGCCTCTGTCATGGTCCTTCGAAGCATGGAAACGCTCAAACAAGCTGTCGATCACCCATCTTTTGCAATTTTTTTGTCTCTATCTACGCGGATGTCATAATAATAAGGTTAAAATTAACATCTTCGCAAAATTTCAGACGTCATGATTGTTCGGATTTGACTTTCGTATGCAAGAGTGTAATTACACAAAAGTGTAATTTAAACCTTATGCGGATGTAACAGAGTTAATGTTCGCATTTCACTACATTTCAGACAACATGATTCTTCGGCTTTGCTTTCAGTTGTTGGAGTATAAATATTACGCAAAAGTGTAACTTAAACCTTATACGGATTTCATAAGATTTAAATTCGCATTTAGCTACATTTCAGAAGTTATGATTCTTCGACGTTGCGTTCCGTACGCAAGAGCGGCAGCAAAAATAATAAGGGTTTCGCAGTAAATAACAATATTATGATGATATCCGTTTATATTCAGCTTTAACGAGATTCCAACGAGCCGGCAACCAACTCAAACTACTCTTTAACATGAAATCAAAATATTTATTATGAATTAATTTACATAAACAGGACACGAAATATGCATACCCCAGAAAAATAATAGCGACATCGCTACCCATATTATTATAAAATGAATGCCTGGTTATCTGTCCATTTGGTCCGCACGCTATTGTTTGTGTCGGTTATAAGCAGATTCAATTATTAAAATGATGTTTTTTATAACATCCGACAAATTTTAGACTCAGACAAGATTTGAACTCGCAATCTTTCCCTAGGTACGGGGATGCTCTAACCAACTAACCTGCCGAGCCACTTACCGTATGAGTGAAAATCTATGATCCCCAAGCCTGAGTTCTAAGGTACTAATGTCTATTACATTAGGACCTTAGAACTCAGAAGTGAAATCCTAGAATATGCCTAGTCAGAAGCATGTATACAAATTTTTCATTTTTTACATTGGTGGTCACTGCTGCCCTATGGGTTTAAGCCTATGTCGAGCATCAATGGTACTTTTTTTTAGAATAAAATATAGTTCTTCAAAAATCTTAGGTACTCAAAAGAAAGAATACCTAAAGGAAAATAAGAATAAGTTTCATAACTTATGTAAACCTGAGACGACCGACAACCTTTGGTGAATAAAGGTAGTGTTGGGAGGCCCCCCAGTCGATGGACTGCCGACATTATGAATGTTGCGCGAATGTTGTAGATGGAAAAGGCTCAAGACTTCGTCATGCAACTTTTTGGTGGAGGCTTATGTCCAGCAGTGGACATTTTCTTCACTCCAATCACAATGAAAGTAGGCTGGTATTAAATTCATAGAACAAATCTTCTTTTTGGAAATTTGCCCTCGGAATTCCACTGACGACCATTAAAAATGACGCTTATGGGTTGTAACATAGTACTTATATCTGTATCTAACATAAAAATAAACAGCATGCACTAGGTTAAGGACATACCTCCCCAAATGTTGGATATTGATACATAAAAGGAACACTAAGAATAAATAATTATTTTTTTCGACTTTTTTTTGCCTTTGGGTCAAAAAGCCCTTGCAAAACCATCATACTGCAAATTGGACACTAAAGCAAGGTAAGTGGGTCCGTAAGAACGGACCAATAATTTGAACGAATGCATTTGCTCAATATCTGTAATTTGCGCAGCAAATCTTCCAAACCGATCTCTGTTTGCTAATGCTTCTGTTCGGTGCTACAACTTGTTATTAAACTTTATTTTTCTCTCCTTCCCAGCAGATATCATAAAAATGTTTTGCCAAATGTATATTGAGCTGTCAAACTAAGCTCAGATAGCCACGTACCGTGTAATTATTTCTGTGAATGCAACATTTGAGTTAGAAGAAAAGTATTAAATTACATGCCCGGGCACCGATTTAAATAGTAGCGTTTTTAGATTATACGATTTTCACACGATAAATTTTATTCTATTCACTATTCTAATTGTTCACCTTTTCACGAACACACGGCCGCCATCCATGTATCGCCGTGGACCAAGCACGATTACTTCACCGTAACCTACGATAGCAATAGGTAAAATACAATAGGCAAAGGTACAATAGCAATTGTCAAATATTAGCCATTCAAACTAAGAAGATTTCAAGCATCGCCGATGTCTCTGACATTTGCTACCGTATCGTTAGCGTAACGTTAATGTGAATTATTCTTGCTAGGACTCAAGTTAGTGATTATGATTATGGGATGTAGTGCTTACACGTTGGCAACTTTAATCGAGTTTTCAGCAATGCCATAGCGAAACATTAAACGTCAACATTCATGTATTCATTGATATCGCATGGATCATTCTAAAACGTCTTTATGCCAGGGTTCTTCGCAACCAAGCCTCAAAGATACACGCAAGAAACCACACCGTGGTTTATTTAATGATCGTTTTAGATTTTTTTATCACCTTGACGCCGACTTTTAGACGGCAACCATGTGTATTTGAAAAGTTGCTAACGTCTTCATTGTTTAAAATAAGACAACAATAAAGCTGAATGTAATTTGTGCGTTCATTAGTGAAACAAAAATATTTAAATGAGACAGTATTACTATTTGTATGTCAGTGAGAGAAAGAAGATTGACAAGCAAATGCTTAAATTTTGTGTAAAAAATGGAAAAGTCTCCTTACGGTTAAAGTAAGCCATATTTTTACGTCACTTACATTCGAAAGGTCGTGGGTTTGAATCTTTATCGTGTATTTTTTTACTAGAAAAGTTAACATGTACGTTATTTACGTATTATACGTTCCATAAACGGAAAGCCATGTGGGCCTAGTGGGTGGCATCCCGACTTTCGATCTGAATGTAGTGGATTCATACCCGGTCGTTTAATAATGTGTTTTATGTTTGAAAAAATAATTTGGGATGGCCTTGGTTCTTCTACGGATTTCCCTTTACCTACTTAGATTACAGAATATTACAAAATGAACCTAATAATTTACTACCAAATACGGTGAACATTTTCGTCCAGGTTGAAAAAAAAAAAAAAATCTCCTGAGGTAAACTAGTAACAAAATGCTTTGAATGAATGTTTTAACATTCCAGCCATAAAGACATTAAAAAAATATAACTCAGACCAACGGGGAGCAAACGCAGCTAATAAAAACACCAAATATTAGACAATGAAAACAAACCTTAAGGGAGATGGTAATAATTTTATGGCGTAAAAATGGGTCATGTCACAAAATGTGGGGCCGTTTTATTTGCCCGTTGTCAACGTTTTGTTTGATATTGTGGCTTTCACCCTACCTGGAATCAAGGAAGATGATAATAAATTACCAAGTGTGGACACTCTCGACGGGCCGACACAACACGCTTTTTATATTATTTAAAGGATGACTTATCGCCTGAGCTGAACACACCTGCTATGTTTGCATCCTGGCATGAACATGTTGCTTGATTGTCACTGAATCTTTCTTGGGCATCCTGTATTAGGTCAGTGAAAAATTAAAGAGCTCTGGCAACTTTACCGCAGGAACACATTACTATTTAAATCAAATATTGTTATTTAGCTGCGATCTTCGATAAGGCGGAGGTACCTTGCCTTACCGAAGCCACGGGTGGAAGCTAGTATTTCATAGATTCTCTTCATAATTCAGGTGATTATTGAAAAGTGCGACAGTCTAGCAAGCTTTTAACCCAACGTGCTTCGGATTTGATTCATTAAAATAAAGCTTTTGCATGTCCACTTTTTACTGAATGTCACATACGAGGCCTGAATATAAGTAACGAAGGTGATTTATTTTAACGGTGATTGACAGGGTGCTTGTTAAAAGTTCGGTAATACCTTTGGGATAGTGTATTGATATTTTCTTACTGGACTTTAACAGCCTTTGTTATTATAATTACAGGCGAGTTTATTGAACCTTTACCAGATAACTATATATATATATATTATATTAGATGACCACCACTGTATATATATATATATATATATATATACATATATATATTGAAATCAAATATGTATCCTACTGATTCTACTAACATTATAAATGCGAAAGTTTGTGAGGAAGTTTGGATGTTTGTTATTCAACCGCGCCGTAACGGCTTAAACGATTTTGTTGAAACTTGGAATCATCATCATCATCATCAGCCTGATGAAGTCCACTGCTGAACATAGGCCTCCCCCAAAGAGTTCCATGATGAACGGTTTTGAGCCTTTTCCATCCACCGACTTCCCGCAACCTTAACAATGTCGTCGGTCCATCGGGTGGGGGGGCCTTCCAACACTGCGTCCTCCGGTTCGTGGTCGCCACTCGAGAACCTTTGTTCTCCAACGGTTGTCGGTTCTGCGAGCTATATGGAGCTATAAACTTGGAATATAAAGAGTTAATTACCTAGAATAGCATATAGGATACTTTTCATGTAGGTACCACGCGAGCAAAGCCGCGGGCGGGAGTTAGGATATAATTATTTTCATTTCAAGGCCACACATAAATATGGTGATTCTTATTATGCATGCTATCCCGAAAGGGCTTATCTTACACCCAATCGATACTGAATTTATGTTCAACGACTTTTGGAAATTCGACTCATTTTCATTGAACAAACTCTGCAAAAATATCTAATTAGGTGTCAAATCAGTTCAAAGTCAAAGTCAGCTGTTTAGGTAGCAATCTTGATGCCGAACTTCTCGTACGTTTAGTAAAGATGATAACAACCAAATACAACTAATATGAGAAACATTGGGAAAAAATACAAAAAAAAGTTTATTTTCGTTAATATTCTTCTTTTTGTTTACCCCTTTCGGGATGGTATAGGTACATTTATTATGAATCACGATGCATTATACATTTAAAAAACTAGATTACCTACATTATTATTTTAAATTATTTTTTTTTTTTTTAAACGCATGCTGTGGTATCCTGTAATTAGTGGTACGCATAGACTTAAGTCCATTGTATTGATACTTACATTGTATTGTGTTATCACTGTTGGATATCCTAAATAAATAAATAATATGTATTTGCCTATCTAATTGGTTCCTCATATGTAATATCCGACAGAAATGATGCAAGCCACAGTTATGAAAACATCGAAAGCTCGCAGGAGCGTTTCACACAACTCGATCCATAAACAACGCACGCGTCACGGCTTTTTATTAAAAATTCCTTTAACAATTTCAGCGGTAAGTAGGTCAGTCGAGTTTTACATAGTTCACCCTCGCAGGCTTGGTCACTCGCCCGCAGTGCCACAGCCCGCAATGTACGACGAATAGAAAATAGTTTCAAAGTGAGTTATTTGGTATTCGCTGCGGACTCTATCTGAGGCTTTGAATTTCAATTATTGGGATTCCTGTTTACTGGATTGAAAGAGTTTCAAGGCTTTATGTAAAGGCTTTTATAGAAGCTAGATGGCTCGATCGCGCAGCATCAATTGCTCCTAAAATGAAAATCAAAAGAGATCATTTAGACATTTTTGCGCCTTGATTACTACTTTTTTGATCGTGATCAAAAAGTAGGCTCATTTATATAGCCAAAAATACAGAGCCCTTGTTCTCCAAAGTTAGTGAGATCTCACGTATCGACCGTTAAAAGTGAATAGCTTACTGTTTTTGATGGTATCACGAAAAGGGCACCTACAAGAACGGTTTCAAAAACTTTTCACGGTTGAAAAGTGAGAAGTGAGAACTCACTGACTTTGCAGACTAGGGCCCTGGAGCTCAGACATTCTGCGCCTTGATAACTCACGATCAAAATTGTAGGCGCATTAAGCCAACAATACAGAACCCCTACGAAAAATTGCCAATCATATTCGCTCACTTGGCCAAGAAATAACATCCCAGCAACTAATTCCGCTCCACGCTCGATTGTCAAACTTGTTTATACAAGTTTGAACACTGCCAAGGCATTCTTTGTTGACAGTTTTCTTTTGAGAGCCGTGACGAGCTCAAAGGATTGCCAGCGGTGCGTGGTCGTTCGAGATGAGGGCATCTGTTATATTAAATTAGATGTCTTCCATTGGTGGTTGTATAAATAGGTTTGTGGAGGTGTTATTTGCAACGTGGAATATGTTTTGTTGAAAGCGTGGGTTCTTGACATATATTTTTCATGTTTTATCAACCCAGTCTTTCTTGAATCTTAGTTTTTTTATAGCAAAAATATCCTTAATATTAACTGCTTCGACAAAAAAATATTTCTTAATATAAATATGAATTCACTATGACACTGTTTCTTTCATAGTAAGCTCCTGCATTCGGGCATGAACCTAATTCAAGTATTTGGTTACTTGATTTGAAGTATAAACCCACATTTAGGGAAATACTAAGATTTTATAATCGCGATTCGAGCCAAAGAATCCCTGGAAGAGTCAGGGACATGTGGACTCTATAACTCAGTTAGTAAGAACATCTCTGTATCTAGGGGAGAATGGTATCATCAAGGCGAAAAATCATCATAATCTGTTTTGCAACAAAAATCTTACAAAATGCGAATATAAGTAGGTAGTCTAATTAAACTATTATAAGAAATAATGGCCTCATACACTAGCTCAAAGTCGCCCAACCAGTCTCAACCTATGGAGAGAGCTATGCTCGGAGTTTCGCTGTGTGATTAAATCCGAAATGAGAAAATCCGTAGAAGAACCAAGGTTACCGACATAGCTTTCAGAATTAGCAGGTTAAAGTGGCAGTGGGCCGGCCATATAGCTCGCAGAACCGACAACCGTTGGGGAACAAAGGTTCTCGAGTGGCGACCATGAACAGGACGACGCAGTGTTGGAAGGCCCCCCACCCGATGGACCGATGATTGTGAAGGTTGCGGTAAGTCGGTGAATGGAGAAGGCTCAAGACTGTTCGTCATTGCACTATTGGGGGAGGCCATGTTCAGCAGTGGACTTCATCAGGCTGTTGATGATGATGAAGAAATAATGTTCAACGACAAAACAGGGCCTGCGTAAGTACGCCTGCCATGTCATTATAGTATAAAGTACAAGCAATGAACGAACTGGTTAATGGCACATACATGATACAACGTTCAAATAGAGTTCCCCGTCTTTGCACAAAGTGGACTGGGAGCCAGCGATGAGACAACCTATAAGATACACTGCAACATTGTGGCAAAGTAGATTTACTAGCTGATTAGCAGGTAACTTAAAAATATTAAATAAAAGTCAGTTAATATTTTTAAGTTACCTGCTAATCAGCAAGGGCTTGTAGCCTGTCACGTGTGGAATACTCACTACTGCAATATGTGGGTATGTGCCAAATTATCTTCGAACATGCCTCTAGCTAGACATCAAAAATGTCAAAGGGACCCTTTGACGTAGGGTTGCCAGAACTCTTTAGGGGGGTTTCGGCGTCGACAATGCTTGCGTGATGTCTTTGGTATTGCAAGTGCTCATAGGCTACGGTAACCATTTATCAACAGATGGGCCGTACGCTTGTATGCCACCTCAGATGTATAAAAAAAAAATGCCCGTATCGAACCAAATACCTATACAAACGATCTATAGATAGCTCAACTGATCCAGATCACTACCAGTCGAAAGCGTCCCCAAGACGCTGGCGGAATTGCCACGCTGGATGGCAATGCTAATTCGCTGGGCCAAATAAGAGCCAGCTCTCGGGTCACGCGTCGCTTCTATATATATATCTATAGATCGTTTGTAATGGTCTTTAGATGGCTCAACTGTTTCTTGTGTATTTTGTAAATATTAACTTGTATTAGTTTTAAGTTTCTTTCTGAAAAAAAACCTGTACGTATTTTTTAAAACTTAGGTAAAGGTGACTTGGTTGTAATAAAATGGTGTAGAATTTTACATTGTTATCTTGAACTATTTACTAACTTGTTATTGCTAGAACTGCTGCCGCAAACTAGAATTTCCGCCATGAAAATTAGATGGCAAATAATGCGACCATTAAAGACGTTCAACAAACCGTGAATGAAAATTATAGGTGGTGGGAAAAGGAGAGCGCCAATTTTATTATTGTAATTAAGAACAAACTAGCAGAAAATTTCGTCGCCGCAATATTTCTGCGACAATTCCTTTGAGTTACTCGACCAGCCTTGGTCGTGTTACATAGTTGTATAAACTGCTTGTAATTTATGCAGGCTTTGGTTGTGGAAAATTTACAAAACGATCATAAGACCTGTCGTACTGTATGGATGTCGTAGTGATGACTTATGGCACTGAAACTTGGTCGTTAACTATAGGCCTCATATACAAGCTCAAAGTCGCGCAACGGGCTATGGAGAGAGCTATGCTTGGAGTTTCACTACGTGATAAGATCCGAAATGAGGAAATCCGTAGAAGAACGAAGGTCACCGACATAGCTCTCAGAATTAGCAAGTTGAAGTGGCAGTGGGCAGGCCATATAGCTCGCAGAACCGACAACCGTTGGGGAGTAAAGGTTCTCGAATGGCGACCACGAACCGGGCGACGCAGTGTTGGAAGGCCCCCCACCCGATGGACCGACGACATTGTGAAGGTTGCGGGAAGTCGGTGGATGAAGAAGGCTCAAGACCGTTCGTCATGGAACTCTTTGGGGGAGGCCTATGTCCAGCAGTGGACTTCTACAGGCTGATGATGATGATGATGATGACTGTATGGATCTGAGTGTTGGGCAACCAAAGGGACGGATGAAAGAAGAGTGCATGCTGCGGAAATGAGAATGTTGAGATGGATGTGTGGAGTGACTAGAATGGACAAGATACGGAATGAGTACATCAGAGGAAGTTTGAAAGTAGCGCCAGTGACTGAGAAGTTGAAGAGCAAAAGGTTAGCGTGGTATGGGCATGTCATGCGGAGGGAAGAATTTCATGTGACTAGAAGAGCGTTAAATATGAATGTGGAAGGATATAAGGGAAGAGGTAGACCAAAGAAAAGATGGATAGACTGTGTGAAAGATGACATGAGTAAGAAAGGAGTGAATACTGATATGACGGCTGATAGAGGGGAGTGGAAGAGGAAAACATGTTGTGCCGACCCCACATGAAGTGGGATAAGGGCAGGGAGATGATGGTGTTTGGGGAATAAAGGTTCTCGAATGGCGACCATGAACCTGACGACGCAGCGTAGGAAGGCCCCCCCAGATGTACGAACGACATTGTGAAGGTTGTGGGAAGTTGGTGGATAGAAAAAGCTTAAGACCGTTCGTCGTTGCACTTTTTATGGAGGTCTTTGTCCAGCAGTGGACATCTTCCGGCTGATTTTTAACATATTGCAGTAGTTACCACTCTGTACCATCACCGCTTATTGAAATACTTTCTGGTTTCCTCATGATGTTTAGCTTTCAACGTTTTATGCACATATCATTTTTTTACATAAATCCACTAGCGCCCTTTTCACCAAAAGTAGAAGGACTTATTACTAGGCCAACACTTTACATAGATGTACTTGGCCGAAGAATTATTCTTGCAGAGTAAAATAGAACTTTCTTGAGATAAAGAAAATCAACAAAAATGTACATACCTACAATCGAAGCATCAAACGGCTCCCATATCTATGGTACCATCATTGAAAGTCAATAAGTCACATCGATGTCAAAACGTCATTATTACGTCACGTTTGAGTTCATTACAAAAGAATCGAGTGAGTGACAATTTAATGAAGTGTTGCCCCATTGTGTATTTAAAACCTATATTAAAAGCCTTAGCTCATATCACATTATGCCTTGTTTTAATCGGGAGAGTAACTCGTCCAACGTAGCAAGTAACTAAGCTTTGGTTCATAGTCAAGCCACTAGCGATCTAGAAAATAGTTAGATTCTCGCGTAGATCGCGAGATGGTGATAAGGTTGCGGTGAACTAATTAAATATCGGTACTCATCGTACACTGCAGTAAAACCTTGTAAAATTTTAACAAGTCTTTGTTTTACAATGCCAATAGAAGCGTGTCTATTTTGCATATGCGGACATTGTCCGTTTCAAAGGTTCAATACTTACCTAACTGGCTAATAAAAGGTCAAATACAGGTCAGTGTTGCCTCTCCGAATTACTAAAAACCTTACTACGTCTAAGCTATAACGATTACTTGTAGTTGCCAGATCAAACAACTTATCCAAAATACTAGCCCTATTCAAACGAGGCTTCAGCTACGACTAATAAATGGATGCATGATTGCGTCGGTTTCGTAATCGAAAATAAAGGTATTGAGTTTTAATTGGGTTCAATTTCTCATGGTAAGGTTTTGCATTGTGTTTTGTAATAAGGAGTGTAAAAACTACCCTTACAGGGCAAAAATGCATGACGCACTGTTAACAAAATGGCAGAAATTCTGGTTACGAAAACGTGATAAAAAATCCTCTATCATGCTATCCTCTATCAGCTCATGAGTATGAGTCAAATTGTTTGGACGTGCCTCTGACTACCCTCTTAGGGGGATAAAAGTCGTGAGCCCGTTTTTTTTAATTGTGTCTTATTACAAAACTCAATAATTAAAACGGACCAAAAGGTTTGTTCAAGTTAAATAAAATAAAAACTTTGTCTTCAAATACATAGTCAATGGTTTTTGACTAATTTGCGCCGCCAATCCGCGTGCCCAGCGTAGTGAGTATGGGAAACTTCCCCCGCATGATAGAAGTCGTCCGAAAATCTGTGGGGGAGGCTTATGTACAGCAGTGGACATCCTTCGGCTGAAAAGATGATGATGATGATGATGCATATAATTATAGCCCAATCTCTATAATTTTTATGAAGAGGGTATAATTATTAATGCCTATAGAACTGGAGTGACATGCGCGACAATAGAACGGCTACCGAGGCCGTGATTATAAAATTGGTTACGCAAGATGATTGATTAAAATACTGATCAATACTGAAAGTGAATTGGAAGAGATCAATGAAGTTCGTTATGCAAGGAATTATAAGCTTCATCATCATCAGCCTGATGAAGTCCACTGTTAAACATAGGCCTCCCCAAAGACTGCCAGGACAAAAGGTCTTGAGCTTTCTCCAACCACCGCTTTCTCGCAATCTTGACATAGTCATCGGTCCATCAGGGGCCTTCCAAAACTGTGTCATCCTGTTTGTGGTCGCCAACCGAATTCTGAGCTTCTTTGTCACACATTTGAAAAAGGTTGTAATTTTTAATTATAAAGTCTCCCACTTTGTAATATAACTTCTGTATTTGGCTCCGTTCATCATCGCCTGAACAGCGTTTGCTACAGAGAACCTCTGTGGCGTAGCGGGCGAGTGCCCGTCTGAGACGCAACGGGTGCGGGTTCGATTCCCACTGCGGGACAAAAAATTTGCATGATCTGCAAATAATTGTTCCGGGTATGGGTGCATATTCTGATACCCACAACACAGGAAATCTTAGTGTAGCGTCAGGACTATGTATGTGACTATTGGGTGTTTTACATTACCTATAAATAGTCATTTTAGACATAATGTATAGTCTTAAAGATATCAATAAATACAATAAATTTCAATAATGAAACTGCTTTACCTAACCATAACACATTAATTACGAATCAGTAACACGTCATCAAATTCTAATCTTATACATGGTTGATGTATCATAACGGTAGTAACGTAATAGACGCATGGTTCATACATTATGATGTAGGTAGCTGAAATTCATTAGGTATCTCAGTCGTGAAATTAATTCTCTGAACAGAGCCTACTGTTGTGGAATTACAAAGCGTAAGCGTTTAGTCACAGTCGACAAATATCTAGTTAACTTACATTTCTTGCGACTCTTTATAATATCATCATCAGTCTGTAGAAGTCCACTTCTGGACAAAACAACATAGGCTTCCCCCAAAGAATGCCATGACGAATAGTGTTGAGCCACCGACAACCCTCAACCTTCACAATGTCGTTGGTCCACCTGGTCTATCGGGCCTTCCGACACAGCGTCAGCCACCCGGTTCGTAGTACTCTACCTAGTACCTTTTACTATACTCACCCTTTACTACTCTACTCTACCTTTAACTATCGTATCATAAGTTTTACGCTATTCTGAATTATTGGTAGGTAGTGCTTGTGGCACAATCTTTTGACAAGCGTCGTTGTGTAGTTTTTCTAAACAGCTATGATTTTTTTTAAAATATCGTGTATTTTTTATTATGGCTCTCGGTGCCATAATCCAGGTAAAATATACAGTAATAGGTCCAACAAAAGACTGCGACCGATATAAAAAAAAATAGTTATTGTATTCAAGTGAGTGCTGTAACTGTTGAAAGAATTACGCTGTGTCTTAGTTTAAATTTCTCATTTCAAATTTCTCATTAGCTTACAGTAATCAATCAGCGATGTTTTGTTCCCGTGAGCGTAATGTCTGCAAATCTGGGTTTGTCTTTGGTCTTGGCTTGATTAATATGTTAAATTCCATCAAAATTACAGACACAGTTGTTTGCTAAAGCATGTTCATCAGCACTTAGTGGTGTTGACGAATTTCCAGTGTGATCTGTAAAACATAAAGAACATTGACAGATTAAGCCGATTCCGATAATCAGTTTAGTTAGGTACATAAGAGCCGTTGCTCATAATATAAAAAAATGGAGGACTAGTGGCCCAAGCACGAACCGTTGTAAAAAAACTTTCAACTTTACACCACAGGTTGTCTCAGGGATGTGGACGGTGGGTAAGAACCGAATATTTCGCGATAGCGTAACGCTTACGATTCGAAAGAAAATGACAAATATTAGCCAATCACAATTAAAAGATTTCAAGCATCGCCGGTGTCATTGGCTATAAATTTTGACTTTTACTATCGTATCGTAAGCGTGAAGCTATCGTGAATTATTTCTACTTGGGGCACTGTTCCTCGATGGAATAAAAACACAGTTACATGCGTAGGATAAATCAAATTTTAATATCGTATTCCAAATGTCATGAACGAAGCATGTAGAAAGAATTATATTGGAATAATTTCGATATAAACATCATAGATTTACCATTAATATCTTTAAATATGTATTGAGAACACCTTAAGGAACGGTAAGGTCTAAATAATTTAATCAACTCATGCTCTGAGCTTCTCAAAAGTCACGATCCTCATAATGACGGCGTAAGAATTAGGTATAACGCTGAACTCTAAATTAAATCTAAAATCATTCCTCCGCATCCGGTTTTAATTATCCGTAGACCGTAGACAAGTCTTTAGTCTCGAAGAAGAACACATTCGCTAATGTTTACCGTGGAGGCAATCAGTTTGCACACAACAACAACAATAACAACGACCCTGCCGGCGGGGTTGATAACGTCCCATTTCTACGTATCCGCTCCTTCAAGACGTTCAAAACCTTCCCTTTGATAACAGCCAAACCCAAGGTCCGTACCTAAGTGGTACCTTTGAGCTTCATCATTATCATATCTGCCGTGGCGCCCACTGTTAAACATAGGCCTCCCACATCCATTTTCAGAGTGCTGTTCACGTTGGGTTCAGGCCGCACAAGATGGGGGTCCAAGTGGGGGCAGTCCTACACTGCGCTTTCAAGCGTGTGGTCTCACTCTTGAGCCCGTTGTCCAACCATAAAATGTTTTTTACTTTTCTCGACTGCCGTAGGTATACAGAGGTCAACAACGTTACAAACAGTAATCACGAGCAAAACAAACTATCGTCGAAAAATAATATCTGCATCAGCTCCGCTATAAAGGTCGTCATAAGACGGTAACAACTTCTTATGAAATTAATTCTTAACTTAGCCGTAATCAAGCGATATTTAATCGTTGGTCATTATTATTTACTTAGTCAATATTAATTTTCATATCAACATGACTGACATTAATGCAGACTTTGGGAAACTGTAGAACAACATTAGGTATATACAAGGTGTTTTATAATTCTATTCTATTGTAAAACATATTATATAGATTTTGATTTCTCACTGTTTGAAATAAATAACGTTATTTATCTGCGATCTTTTGTAAGGCGGAGGTACCTCCCAGGCGGGCTGCTCCAATTAAGAGGGAAAAAATCTCGCTGTGCCCTACCTTGAAAAAAAAACAATTTTCCTATAGTTTTTGGTTGCAACTTAACAACAGACTGAGTAATCAAACTCATAAAATTAATGGTTCACCTTCAAAGGATCACAGTGTATAAAAAATAATCTGAACTGAAGTTTCAAAAGTGGTAAATTCTGTTTGTTTTTGTGATGGCATGAGTGGAGCCGTGGGCATTAACTAGTACAACATAATAATACGCTAGGCAATTCTATAAAACAAAGTAGTTGCTACTGTGCTTGTTACAAGCAATAGTTCCATTGTACGCTGTTTACAGCACAAAAAGTAGCTATGTATAACAAAAGCTATTATAGCACTTAAGGCTCGTGTCTACATTTTATTGCCTCTCTTGTATTTCATGTCAATAGGAATACAATGACTCATAACATTGCATGTACTTTATGATCTGAAGCAGATGTGCTCAACCTTTATTTATTGCGGACCGCAAATTCGCAATGTTTTTATAGTTTTTTTTTAAATGCGATGACACGTACTATTTTTATTCCATATTTAAAATACTGTAAATAGTTTTCTACATTTCAAAATATAAAAGCGATGTACATACAATAATAAAATTATATTTATGAAGTACCCTACTGAAAAGGATCCGACAGGGGAAGGCAGAGACTACGGCTTCCCATTTGGTACAATCCTGACATACCTACCTCTTTTGCTTTTTTCACTCTCACCACATTCCATAAGCATGCTCATCAGTTTACTCTCGATTTGATCAATAAACATAAGCCAACGGTTCCATCTTTTTCCACCCTTTCCATTCACACTCGCCTATTTGGTTAGCCTGTATTTTTATTGATCAACTTTAAAATAGTTAAGCTTTTCTGCCTACATTTAGAAAAGATAAGATAAGAAAAGGAGTCGTTTCTTTCTGGGCCTGGTCCATGTACACTACATAGAAAAATTAGGAAAAAATAGGAGATTACAAAAAAAAATACAATTTCATTAATTTGAAGACAAATGCGATGGTACAGGAAAAGTTCTTCTGGTAAGTTTTTTACTTTGTGAACACTATTTGAAGGCCGCCATGTTGGTTTTTAATTGACGTTTGACATGTCATAGACATATTTTTCGTGTCATGTTGTTTGATTTGATGTTTTGTTTTGCGTTTTTCGTTGTAGTAGTTCTGGAAGCGTGGGTTGGCTTGGGTGTGTTTCGGAGTTTTATTTTTCTGAATTTTTTCTTCTACGGACTTGGATTGTTTGCTTCTGTGTTGACCCAGCTTCAGTAGGATAATCAGACGTAGGTATTTCAGAAAATAACATAAACTAAAGCAACTAAGTATTTTACATTACACTTCGCTTTGTGGAGTATATGGATGCGTTAGATGGATGGATGATAAACAACACAGTACATAAACAAAACAACGAAGCTAAACAAAAACATGTCAACAGATAAATGTAGGTTGTCAAAATGACATTTCACGCACGTCCATCCGCCATATTTTTGTAGCGCTGTGTGTTGCTCTCTTTGTCGAAGAAAATCTTAATGAACCTTAGAACGAAATCAATTTAAATTAAATAACCAATTAAATACGTTTACTTTATTGCTTAGCCATATTTTAGAGTAGTGTACACAGTGCAGGCCCAGGCTCCATATATTGATGAAACGTCTCTTTTATTATAAGATTGATAGGGTACACAAAAATTTACAAGTTAATGGTCATTTTTACATATAGGTAGGTATTACATAAGGAGCCTGAACTAGGTAATCCTGTGTTTTAGGCGAGAAGAACACATTTAATTATAAAATTGACAAAAAAAACACTAATTGAATAGCTTTTAGTTACTAGGTAGGTAAAACATTTATAATTAGAGTTATAGTAGGTGATACTAACTCATATCACCTACTAAACTTACGTATTAAACTATATTTTAAAGTAATCCCATAAAATGAAAACTAAGCTTAAAATATAAATAAACTGAAATATCTACAGAGGTACTAGCATAAGTTATTTTATTAAACTAACAAATTCTCTGTATCATCGTAGGACATACTTATTGAGGCATCCTTAATGGTTGTCTTACACTTATTGTAATTTAGGGGATAAAAATTGTAAAATAGAGGACCATTGGCGGACATTGGCGGCCCCAAGAAACCATGAGCCGGCTCCGGGCCTTAAGTTGACAATCGCGTATCTTAGGTTTTTTCTATTCTTAGAAAGGGCTACCGGTGTTCGAAATGACAAATATGACAATAACAAAAGATTTTTTTTTGTCTTCGTCTATTGATTGAGTTTTGAAAATCTGTCAATGAGATCTTATCTGAGCATTTCTTAAGCTGTGCAAACGGTAAACAGTCATTTAGGAGCTTACAATATCGTAAGCTATATCGCACGCTCAAATATAATATAATTATCAATTATTATGTACATGTCATGTACAAAATCAATACTCAAAACAAAATAAACAAATAGCAAATAGCATAGCTTATTGAAAACAAACGGGTGTTTATCACCTGCTTGGTGGTGGTGTCACTGATCCTGTCTTGGTCATCCTGTATTAGGTCAGTGACCAGGTAGAGGTATGTGGTTACATACCTCGTAGACGGTCGTCTACGTTCTTACTATAATCAAGGCGAGATTCTATACTCGTATATACTGGGTATTCTACCACTTTTACGACTTTCTGCTCGACCACGCACTAGTATTTGGTTTACGCTACCAAACAATAGATGGCGTTAGTCTGCGCATTAAGTATTTTTAAATGGAGAATGTTAGAAGCGACGATTGCCTTACGTAGCAATATTTTTCCTTATTTTTTAATGATTTAAAATAAAGGTTTAAGTAACGGATCAATATTCGGGGAACCTCCCACTAGGCCAGTAAGGCTCAAAAATATTAGGCTTTGTTTATAGTTGGATGTTTACTAAATACCTTGTTCATTAAAGGGACTGCCCTCCTGTTTTGTATAGCCTTAGCCTAGTTACTCAAACAGAATTGTCACGACGCCAGACATTCGCCCTGACACTAACGACTACAAAACCCTCATTTAGGCTACATTAGGCACCAGACAACCGACATCCAATTTGGACTGTGAGCGCCAATGTCTCCTGTCTTGTCATTAATGTCAAGTTGACACTGTGGCATAGTAATGTTGAATTGATCGTATTTGGTCAGTTCTGCATTGAATTTATTGGGAAACTAGCTTCCGCCCGCAGCTTCGCTCGTGTGGTACCTACATAAAAAGTTGCCTGTATGCTATTCGAGGTAAAGAGCTTTATATTCCAAGTTTCAACGAAATCGGTTGAGCCGTGACGGCGTGATTGACTAACAAACATCCAAACATCTAAACATCCAAACATCCTCACAAACTTTCGCATTTATAATATTACTAGCTGTCCCGCTCGCGACTTCGTCCGCGTTTGTATACACCTACCACCTATTTTTGCCTCCCGTCGCCGTCCCGTCTCCGTCCCGTCACCGTCCCGTCACCATCACCGTCATCGTCACCATCACAGTTACCGTTACTGTTACCGTCACCATCATGGTCATGTCATAAACTTAAAACTATTAACCAGAATTCCAATTTTCATGTCTCTAACTTGAAGTTAGAGACATGAAAATTGGTAAACATGGTACTTTCAAAGAACCTTTCAACCCCCGTTTCATCCCTTTGGTAAAATTTTCGTATAATTCTTTCTTAACAAATGTTTACTCTCTTTATGGAACCTGCGTGCCAAATTTCAATTGTATAGGCTTTATAGATAAAGAATTCGCATACAAACTTTCATCCCCTATTTACACACCCTGAGGGTTGGTTTTAAAAAACCTTAAACAAAAAACCTTATATAGGTATTTTATTATTTTGAACTTAAATAGTTCAAAATTATAAAATACCTATATAAGGTTTGACCTGATGATGATGATGATGATTTACCTGATAACCGATTTTGATGTCTCTAACTTCAAAAACATAGGACTTTCATACAACCGTTCAACCCCAATTTCACCCTTTTAGGAGCTGAATTTTCCAAAATCCGTTCTTATTGCACGGTAAAACCTTTTAAAGAATGTCTGTGTCAAATTTCTGACGCTTCAGCCTAGTAGTTTCCGAGCTTTCGTGATGAGTCTGTCAGTGAGTGAGTACGTGAGTGAGTGGTCTACTCCTTTATATATATAGATACATATACTAGGATACGTTATGCAAAATTGCACACACTAGTGTACCTAAGTAGGTGTTAAACAGGATCGCAGGCACTATTTGAAACAAATAACATTATTTGTTTCAAATAGTGCTGTGTTCCTGCGGTGAGTACATAGTGTGAGTTCCCACTTTTCAACCGTAAAAAGTGTTTTTAATATTACCGTTTTTGTATGGAGTCACGAAAAGGCGCCTTACAAAAAGCAGTAATGTATACCCTTTTCACGGTCGAAAAAGAAAAGTGAAAACTCACACTAGGGCCTCTGAGCTCTTTAAGGCGTGGTTTCGGGGTTGGCAACGCGTGCCTCTGGTATTGCATGCGTTTATAGGCTACTCACTTGAGAAACTGCAGCGCAGCGAATGACTCCATGAACCGGACGACACCTGGCTTAAATTTGACCTCTGTGATGCAAAATGCATCTGATCAGATGAGAGCAATAAGTCTAGGTAGTTCGTTCACGCTAAGGAACTTTAATTGGGGAGATTTGATCTGAACTTTAATTGATTTGATATATTTGTTCAGAGTGGAAAAGTTGAGTGTTCAATTTTAAATCCTTGGTTCTCGTAGTTACTGATCATCATCATCATCCATAGCCTGACTTCACCCACTGCTGGTATAGGCCTCCTTTAGTATGTGCCATTATCCTCTATCCTGTGCAAGCCTCATCCAGTTGCGGTCCGCGATGCTTCCGATATCGTCTGCCAGTTACCTACTGATAACATACTCAAAAAAAATATTTGCATTTAAGAAACGTCTATAGCCGTGTTCGGATGGCGTACGAAATTAAATAATCAATCTAAAATTTAAAATATGCTATTAAAATGATTCTTACGTCTTCAGAATAAAATTAATTTTGAGTTTGACTTTTAGGAGCCTACGATATCATTTAGTTATACCATGGCACACCCCCAATGTTCAAACTCAAAATTTACTGTATTCAGAAGAAGTAAGGATCATTTTAAAACAATTTTATAATAAAATTACATATCAAGGACATATAGCATGCCGTTTGAACACGGCTTTTTTATCTTCACGAAAACTGAAAAGGTAATCGAGGTTGTAGCACACAGACGTACATACTAATACGAGTCACGTATTTTGCCATTTGGCTTATTACCAACAACTATGTTAATCTAATTAGAGAGGTTCTAGTACCTAATAACCTTACCATTTCGTAACATCTCTTTTATATGTAGATTTGTGAAACCAGATATACCTTTCAAGTCCAATATCATCATTTGCAGCCCAGCTCCCTTTGAACTCCCACTGAGAAAGTTAAGTTTAAAATTCCGCTGGTGGCTTTACCTAGAGATTATGATAGGAAGGTACCGCGGTGAGTGACCGCGTCATTCTGGTCACGTAAACTCTCCCGTGCTTTGTCAGATTTAGTTGGTACAGGTAGAAAGCTTTTGGGGTTCCGTTGTGCATCCAAGAACCGTTGCTTTTCTTTCCTAAGCATCACACAAATTGATTTCCTAATCTGAACTATTTATCATAAAGACATCGTTTACTTCCAATCTACATATATAACTCCATAGGTGAAGATATTTCGAGAAACTCTTGAATTGATATTACTTCTGAGACTCACTTAGTTATTTCAACATACTAGCGGTTTACCATCAAATCATTTATAGGTTCACCAAACCTCTCAAACTGGTCTTTAGCCTACTGAAATAGTAAGAATATAAAATACTTGCTTCCACTTGTGGCTTAGCTCGCGTGTACCTGGATAATATGACATTCCAGGCTACATAATTACTACATAAATTCCAAATTTAATTCTAATTTTTGCGGCGTAAACGAGTAACAAACATAATAACATACATTTTCATATTTTTACAAACTTCCGCATTTATAAGTATAGTGTCAAGTGGGATTATAATATTACTATAATATTTATATTTGTAGTATCTATGTATGAGCTATGAACAAAAATATAAATTTACAACGTTAAATTGTGTAGAACGACACACACTTTGCCGAATATTTTTTCATAATCTTAGCATTTGCAGAGCGCTCCTCTGCTCCTGACTCACTCAAATTAATATTTTTTGCACAGTGTCCTTACCTACTTGTTTCATGAAAGCTCTTTGTGTTGTGTTTTGGGATAATGAAATAAAAAAGGTGTAATGCAAAAATTATCACAATGGCTTTATTAAAGTACATAAATAGTATACCTGTGACTTACATTTATATAGACAACTATTTACATGATATATACAAAATTCACATAATCTACAGCAGTCTTATTAGATGTATTTACATTACAGTTACGAAACGCCCGTTCTGGCGAGGAATTACAAAAATAGATTAAAAATATTAATTATTTGGTAAAGCGCGCATTGCGATAACACAATATTCACATGAAGCTTTGACTAAATAAGTTACAACAATGATTTTTTTAGAGAAGCTAGTAGACTAGACGAGGTACGCTTGACCTGAGGACTGAGCATGAACATTAATCAAAGGTGGTGGAGGCGGCCAATGCCTGAACTCTCTCCTTCTACTAGGATTGTTACCACCTAATTCTAAAGAGGAATAATCTGAATCTATTGATGAATAAATGTGATCTGATGGAGGTCTTCCATCAGGCCCATACGCGGATGTCTGAACGTGTTGCGTTCGACTCTCGACAAACTCAGGAGCAGGACTCACCCCTTCAGCAGACTCTCTAACCTTCTCCGTAAACGAAAACGATCGCATTGTACCATTTTGCATACCGCTTCTCATCGTGTAGGAATTTATATTATTTCGATACGCCGACTTCTTAGATTTATATCTATGATCCGGCATTGCGTAGCGCAACTTCTCCCAAAATTTATTTTGGCCCCATCTTATTCTCGAACTCGTCTTTAAATACGGCCTCAAATCTGGATCACACTCCGCTTCAGGCAATACTGCACTCTCTTCTATCAAAACTAAGGTATAAATTCTAGTTTTTATTATTTCGTGCAGTGCCTGCCTGAACTCAAAACGTGACCATTCGGTTTCAATAAAATTTCTGGTTAATACAATTACAATTCGCCTGGATGCTTCCGCAGCCTCGGGAAGAGGTAGCGTGCACTGCATGTACGCTACATTATGTTGCGGTATATCTCTATAATGTAGACAAAGGTGGTAGGAAGGACTTCCATTTTCCAGCTCAGCGGCTAGCGTTTGTATAACAAAATCGTCATCTTTTGGGCTGTAGCAAATATAAGCATCGTATAATTTATCAGTGTCGTCGTACGCTCCAGTGAATGGGAACAATCTTATACCACAGCGTGTATACATCCATATGCGAATCGTGTCTCTGAATATGAAGATCACAAGGATGACTAGCATAATCAACATGAATCCGGAGAGCGTAGTCACCATCATAGGCATGTAATTTGAGACCAACATGTTATCTATCACAGAATCTCCGGCGTAATAGTCGCTACAAATTGTACCATTCAGATTGAGTTCTTTCTTTTGTGACGTTTTACGATCCGTGTTCCAGCACCAGACATCTGTGATGTCAATTACTTTAGGTACGTTATCGGAGATGTATGCTGTCAACCTTTGTAAATATCTGCACTTGCATGACCACATATTGTTACCTAAAGCCAACGCATTCAAATTCAAATTACTGTTCAAACTCCAGACAGTAAAGTCAACTAATCTGTTGCCATCTAACCTCAGAACTTTCAAGGAGTGCAGTGTCATAAACGTAGAGTTTGCAATATGGCTGATAAAGTTGTCTTGCAAATATAGCTCGTTAAGCTGTGTCAGATGTTCAAACTCGTACCCGTTCAAATGTTTCAGCTTATTGTTACTGAGATGCAATATAATAAGCGAGGATAAACCGGCAAACGTTCTGTTCTGTATAGTTTCGACTTCACTCGAATTTACATACAGAGATCTCATATTTTTTCGCCCGATGAATGCATAATTTTGCAATTCTTTAAAGTCATTCCCGTCTAAATAGAGCTCGGTTGCGTCCATGGGTATTTTTTCTGGTATTTCAATAGAGCGTTGGTTGGAGCAATCTACGACGTTTTTGTTCCACGTGGGATCGTGGTAGCACGAACAATTGTATGGACATGTCATTTGGCAATCACAGGCGACGTAATCGCAGCAACGGCATAATGTGAAACAGTGGGTTTCGTATGTACACAAGAAATCGGTCGACTTCAGATTGCTGAGTGGAATGTGCGTGACACCTCTAGTGTGTGTCATTTTACAAAGTACGTTCTCAAGATCCATTATTCTAGGGTGCTGTCTCATGGCGGTCATGTTATTGATCAAAGGCAGCCATTCCATGGAGCAATCGCAGTTAAACGGATTTCCTCCGATGTAGAACTCTGGTAAGGACTTGTTAGAGGGCACCGGCGCCAACCGGAGACTGTTGATATCTAAATGTGATATCTCATTTGCGTAAATGTCAACGCGAGTGAGATTCGCCTTATCCATAAACGTGTTCACTTGGATGTTGTTTATGTGATTATTGTTTATGAACAGTAACTCGACGCTGTTGGGGATCGCTAATGGCGTTATTTCAACAATGCGGTTGTGGCTTACGTCCAAAGTTTTTATGTGAATTTCCTCCTGGAGTTTGTAATAATTTCCCAAGTGCTCAATAAAATTGCTGTGTACGTCGAGCCATTTCAAATTGCTAGGTATAAAGGCGTAGTCAAACCAAACCAAATGGTTTTCAGACAAGTTCAGCCATAACAAGGTGAGTAACGTAGAAAAAACTCCGTTGATATCTGATATGAAGTTACCGTCCAGCCTTATGGCTTCTATTTGCTTGTTCCTATCGAAGCTGCCCCTTTGTATGGCTTGAATTTTATTTTTGGCTAAATTCAATACTTGTAAACTCGGGACATCCCAAAACATTCCTTCGCTTATGTTGCCAATTTGATTATCTATGAGACGTAAGCCGGTAAGTTGATCTAAATTTTTAAATGAACCATTTTTGATATCTGTTATTTGATTTTCACCCAGATCTAAAGTTTTTAACAAAGATAACTCCCAAATAGCTGTCGGTACATCAGTTAATTGATTTGAACTTAAATCTAGTTCTTTCAAATCAGAACAATTTTTGAAAGCCTTAAACTCTATGTTTATCAACAAATTATTGTTAAGATTTAGTTTACTAAGCACGAACAACCCATTGAATAGATATTCTTCTATCGTATGTAAACGATTTTCAGCTAAATTTAACGTGTGAAGGTTATACAATGACAAGAAAGTGTTCTCCTCAATATAACCGATAGAATTGTTCCTTAAATCTAATATCTGTAGGAAGAATAAATCTTTAAACGTTTTACCATCTATCCTAGTCAGGGCGTTATTGGATAAATTCAGAATGACTAAGCGTATAAGGCCAATAAACGTTCCGCCATCGACGTGCGCGCTAGAGAGTTGATTATTCGATAGATCTAAGACAAGCAGCTGTTCTAATCGGTGGAATACGCCTGCAGCTAACTCAAATAGCAAGTTATTATTCAAATAAACCTCTCGCAACTCTTTCGTGCTGGCGAACGTGCCTTCGGGTACGAACTGAAGGTTGTTGTTGGAAATATTTAGAATACGTAACGAAATCAGTCCATTAAAAGTTTCACTTGAAATATCCGTGATGATGTTGTTCTGCAGTTTCAGCTCTTGAAGCCTCTTGAGACCGGTTATCTCTGACTCCTCAGAGAGCGACTTGAGCTCATTGTAACTTAAATCCAAGCTCAGCAAACTGGAACCACAGTTATTCCCGAACCCAATACGATCAACACTTTTGATTTTATTGTGAGTTAAATTCAACACTTGTAAATTATCCAGTGGACAGAAGACGTTCGAAGGTATTGCTTTCAAATTATTTTCACCCAAGTCGAGGGCTTGCAGTTCACGCAATCCATTATAAGCACCGAGAGAGAGTTCTAAGTTTTTATTCGGGCTCCAATCGTAGTTTTTCGAACGGATCGACAACTTTTTTAGCTCGCGTAAGCCTTCGAACGCGTTGCCTGGTATTCTGAGAAGTTTGCAATTCTGAAGCGCTAGTTTCGAGAGCGCTGGAAATCGTTGAAAGTAGTTCGCCTCCAGAAAACTTTCAAACAGCAGCAGCTGATTGCACTCTACCGTAAGCGTCTTTGTAACATCGGTAGGTGCAGATGCTAAGCTGGCTCCATCGGCATCCAGTGTACGCACCCGGCACAAGGTGCCCTCATCACCTTTTGGCAGACGACTGCAATCGTCCACGCCGCTCGGTGCATAGGCCGCGTTAACACCAAAAGTCACAAACAAAAGTGTCAGCAATTGAATCATTTTCTAAACACATCTGTCCTTGCTTCAATCAAAATAACAGTTCACAAAATTTCGAATTAATGCTGCGTAGACATTTTATGTGGTCACTTCACAGATGTTTACGTCTCGCGTAAGTACGTTCGATGTTTGAGGCGACACGGGCGCGTGCCTGCCTCATCGTGGCTCGTGCGCGACTGGCGAGGCAACCGGTCCGTCAGCTCGCGAGTGGTGGCACTCAACGCCCCACCGCCCCTCCCCCGCGCACCCTCGTACCCCCACATAGTTACACGTCCCCTCGCATGGCGCCACTTGCGCGCCTGACAGCTCTCGCACAATTATGTAATGTTTTCTTAATCGAGCCTCCGCATCGGGTTAAAAAGAAAACTTGCGCCTGACTTTAGAAACAGTAATGTTAATAGGCCTACTTACGGATCGGTTTTCTATGAATAATCAAATCAATAATTCTATGAGTAATCGAAGGCTTTGTAATTCTTTTTCTTGTTAAAACTCTTTCTCGACTTATTTTGATAAAATTGTGAAAATCTTCGATGGTTACATTTAGAGGCCTTTTTTTCATGTCTAATAAAAAATCCTGTAACTGTTCGTAGCGTACGTGACAAAGACGAACAGGAAAGTCGAAATTGAGAACGGAGAACAAAGTGCATATTACCACGGGCGCCCTTAATTCTTTTTCTGTCACATATTGAATTCCCAACTCACATACTTTGGTGAAGATACCCAATAAAGCTTGTTTGGAGTAGCATGCCCCTACACATATTTTTTGCCCAAAGAGACGAACAGAATTTTCAAATAGGATGGCTACCATTTTGGCCAACAAATTCCTGTGTCTCGTAGAAGAGGTGCAAAGTTGGTAGGAGTTGATAATTTGATTTCCTTGTTCGACACGTAAAGTCGTTTACGGGTCTAACTGGAAGTTAGTTACAGAATACGGTACAAGTTTTTAGGGGCAAGCTGAGAATAAAGATACGGGGTTGTTTGGGTCGATATTGGTTTGATAGTATTATGAACTTGCCCTTTGTTCGATCACGAACCGTACCGTATCAGGCCGTGAAAAGTTTTTTTGTTCTAATCTTTAGTAAAACTTTACCAAAACAACTTATATTTACGTTGTTTGTTGTTTTGCAGAACCTTGAGCAGAAAAACTTCTCCACTTAAGTGATAAAACACGGTACGAAAAACACTTCGGATTTTGTGATATCCCTATTATTAATGTCTAGTGCCAGCGTATCCTGTATCAAAAGTTCCTCCCGTCGAGAGTTCTTAGCGCTTGATAAATGACTTTGCCCACTTTTGCGAAAGTTGTTCGCGTTTTTTCTATGCGTCTGATAGGGAGTGTCACGTGGTGTAGAACGTGTCCTGAATTCTGAAGGTTTATCGCGATCCTCATTACTGGTATCATTTTGATCCGCATTACAACTGTTGAAGCATTTGGTAAGCAGGTGAAGGCCGGCTGCGTATTGTGATTATCAATTGCAACATGGATAATATTTCTAAATATTGAATGCACTTTTTTTTTTCTCCCTTTTACGGGATATATTCTTATCCTTTAATTACGCAAATACTTAACGTTTATAATTGTATACCGCCGTGGTAGCTCCGGCTGAAGGGAATAGGCCCCTCCATTACTATCCATGGAGGTCGTAAGAGGCGACTGATGGAAAAAAGCTAGGGGATGGGCAGCAGTGTTCCCTATCAACAATAGCTTTATCTGCGCTCGCCAACCCGCATATGATTAAAGGCAAAGTAAAAGGTCGGTTGTGCTGGAAATTTATGGGGGAGGCCTATGTTCAGCAGCAGTGGACATCCTATGGCTGAAATGTTTTTTTTTTTTTTCCTAGTTTACAATATTTATTGTATCTATATTTATATATATAATATTACAATCTAGCCAAGTAGGCTAATGAGTAATTTGACTTTGACATAGTTTTATAAAATAAATTATAACTAAGAATGTGTCCAATAGCACTTTTCTTACAGTTTCTATTTAAGGTGAAGACACTTTGTTATTGTTCTTCTGTGTTCTTTATAAGTAAATAAGTAGTCACTATCACTTACACTGAATTTCACTATTTTACATGACTACACTATTTTACATGCTGAAATGATGATGTCTTAACGTTTGTTCAAAGCTGCGGGACGTTCAAAGGGCTATAAAGATAGCGTCCAAATATAGAGTCCCCTTCCTGAATTTTCACACATAAATATTATCAACTACAATCACAAAACTCAATAAGGCCAAATAATCGTTTAGCTTTTATCTGATCCATTAAGAATAACGACACAGCTCCTCGCATAAATTCAGAGGCAAGGAAGTGTAATTAAAATGCACGTTTTGCGCGTTTGCTGTGCCTTTGGCGAAGTTCAGGATACAATTACAACTAAAGCATGTAAGCCCTGGCTGTCTATTGATTTTGCTTCACGCTTAATGGCTAAAAGGACTACGTTTATGTATTTTTCCCATAATATATCACTGGTTTTCTTCTGTTCGATCCTGAACAGAGTCTGATTGCCATCATTGGTGTTCAATAGAGGAACCCAGAAAGCCATGCTTAATTTTTTATCATCATATCTCGGAACGCCGCTGAACATAGACCTCATACCTTTAGCAGTGATCTTCATCAATGTAATGATGATGATGATGATGACATTTGAAATATTACAGTTTTTTAAAAAGCTTTTAAAAAGAAACAGTAGAACAGCATGTTGACTACCAGTATAGTGGACTCTAGCAGTATAAATTAAATGATATTTTAATTCATAATATGTATTCCATCCCGAAAGGGGCTTATTCTACAACCAATTGGCAATAAAGTTTGTTCTAGACTTTTGGAAATTCGACACTTTCATTGAAAAAACTCTATGCGAAAATCAGCTGTTTTAGGGTCAAATCAGGTCAAACTCATTGAATCAGCTGTTTTTCGGTAGCAATCTCGATTCCAAACTTCTTTTACGTTTAGTTATTACTTTTGAAGATGATAAAAATACCCAAAACAGCTAATTTGAGAAAGTTTGGGGAAAAATATTAAAAAAAAAATGAAAAAAATTATGTTTTTTATCACTAGTAATATTTATTTTTGTTAATAGAATAACCCCCTTTAGGGATGGTATACATGTTATGGATCACCTTGTATAACAAGCGTATGCCCGCGGCTTTGCTCGCTTGGTATCTTTATCAAAAGGTGCATTATTTTACTTTATGAGTATTTCTACCAAATTTCAGATAAATCTCTCCATGCGTTAAAATTCTCCAATACAAACTTTGACATCTCATTACACCCTTTTATGGGGTAGTTATAAAAATCAAAAAATATAGTTTTTCCTTATTTCTATCCTTCATTATTTTTAATTAGTTTCAAATCTGTAGGTTCAAGGAAAACGATTTTTCATACAAACGTTTTAACCCTTTTTCACCCTCTTAGGAGTTGATTTTTAAAAATCCCTCCTTGGATCCTCCCTCATAGTGGACGTGTTTGGCATATAAGACAGCTACTGTCCAAATTTCAGCTTTTTATCTTTAGCGGTTTGGGCTATGCGTTAATTACACGGCCCTCGTTAAGGCCTTGTTCTTTTATATATACAGACAGAAGATGTTTCTTGCAGACATTTTTAATATAATTATTATGCTATGTAATACTTACATAGCATAATAATTATCAATATTATGATGTCAAAATGAACACAATCATAATTAAAACAAAAAATAAATAAAGTAAGATTCTTTTACATTATTTACATTATTATAATATTATTTACATTAATATATTATTATTTACATTATTCATTTACATTCATTTACATTACAATTTTAGGCCGTCTTCGATTTCGTGGCAATAAACTCCAGTGTCTCTTCACATTCTGCACTGCTTTGTTTGTGAATGTGCCCTTTGGCGAAGTTTATTCTATTGTTATCTGGTATCGGGCTGGAATATGTCTAGGAACTGTTATTGGTGGCCGTTATCTTGGGGGAATATTTTAGCGGTTTTGCGGTGGCAGAGCTCTTACGCACTACACAGGTAGGAAGCTTTTAAAGCTCATAAGCTAGGATTGTCTGAAAAACGGTGACCATCTTGTGACCGCCGTTATAATCGCTTACTTGGAAGTCAATGGTGTTACTTAGAAATGTTTGGATTTTGTATGGGAAGAGTCTAGCCAGTTCAGTGTAATTTTCCAAGATGGCGGACATGCGAGATAATAAAGAGCTCCTAGGTGGAAAAAGTTATGAAATTACATTATTAATATATTTCAACTTTTCAGAACTGTCATTCATTATTTTTCATTATTATCAACAATCATTGATAAACGAATGATTGGCTACTAAATTATATAAAAAAACACTATAAATGATGAGTAAAATCGAAAATAAGATGGTTTGGAAGACCTAACGTCGAAAAATAAATATATCAGGTAAAGTTTTACAAAAGAATAATCATTACTGTTATTCAAGCAGTTATTTTATGGCTTTATCGATAAAAACCTCATCAAAATTACAATTTTTTTTTAGGAAAGTGTTTGTGTAGGTAAAAAATATTACTATAATTTGGATAAGAACATAAATAAACCTAACTTACGATGTAATTTAGGTATTGGTTGTAGAAAACGTGTTTGGTCCAGGAGAGCTTTAGCATTATTATCAACCAGAAGGGAGACAGTGGAGTCCAATCGCTAGTAAATAACACGATACACAACTATTCAAACTAATTGCAGGCTGACCACGAATAAACCAGTGATTTTAGGAAAGTCAATGAGCCTACTAGATTTTGTATTTTGGCGCTTAGTTCGGCCAGAAGAATTATTGAGGTCTGAGACCAGTATTTTAATTTCAATCACCTCTTGAGACGAAACACTTGCTGGAGCGTCGTAATCTCTATCAAAGACGAGATCTGCCTTAATCGGCACCTGCAGCCCACTATTTGTATCGACGACACTGCCCGCGCGTGTACTATTCAAATCAAAGAGCGGCTTTACAGTACACGGTCCTAAACTCCAGCACTGATATTTTTGGCAGTAGTTTTTATGTTTGTTTCGTAACCGATCCGAAACTGTACCGAACTGTATTCACGTATGTAGAAATAGTCGATTAAAAAAATGTGTAGGTATATTAGGGCACAACTACCTAGTCCTGCGGAGTGCGGGTCGGAACTGTAGTAGAATGTTTTTGAATCCCTAGCGATTATGTCGCAAATATTCTTTACATGTCATTTGTAAGGACGATGTAAGTACTAGTCCATAGAGTGGCTTTGACAGTTGCTGGTCATAATCAAGCCCGTTTTGGCTGTCTGTAGTGCGAAATAGTCACAATTTTATCCATAGTTTTGTAGCGAGATTGAAACCCAAGATCGTTAGGCACTAAGCGAGCAGGCTGAACCTCACCTCACACGCTCTACTAACATCATTGCTGAAAACAGGGAGTTTGCTGATACTAAATCTGATGAATATTATCAATCTTATAATGCAAGAAAAATCCACTTTATCCCATCCCTTTTTCAGAATAAAGCGGCAAGCGACACGATGCGATGCGGAGATGTGGCGTGGCGTGACGCCTGAGTGGTGCCACTGCAGCGTTCAACATTGAAATATCTATTGTTATGACAAACGAATCGTTCCGTCGTCGCAATGCACGCACATATAATTTGCAAGCGAAACAAGGCGGCCGGCATTGCAGTTGTACAGAACGGAATTTGGTGCCACAGCACAGCACCATCATGGGTGCCTCATGGCAAGTGACAAAATAATAGCCGTGCAGCGCTGCAACGCATCGTGTGGCCTGGCCCTAACGTTGCTTCTGCCTCTAAAAGTTTTACTGAAAATTATGTTTGGTCTTCACTATTTCTCTCATAGCTTCAATAAGCCTCCTCTTTCATTTCAAGAAAACTCCATAAATATTTAGCTTGAAGGACGCTACGACATACCGATATTTTTCCAAGTTTCCCTATGTGAATTCTTAACTGATTTAGATGTCAGCTAATAAATTTATACTAGTTCTTGCGTATTCTCAGCTGTTTGCAAGTATTTTTGAAGCCAGCGCTTACTGGGCTTGAGAAATAGGTCAAGGCATTCGTTTTCAACATAAAACTAATTTATAGTGGTTTCTTTTACAGAATAGCTAATGTTTCATGGTTGAAGATAAATCAAGAGTTGGATATTTTAAAAGGAATAATAAACATTTACCTATGTTAGGTTGTAAACAAGCAGTTTCTATTCGGTTTTATTTGACTGAAAGCCAGGTGAAATGTTTTACGTTTTAAAACTTTAACAACGAACACTAAATTATTTGGAGCTTCTTTATTTGTTTTTTTTTATTTTCTTTACTTTAGCATCTTAACAACTTTTTATCAAGTTACCACGCGAGCGAAGCCTCTAGCGCAAGCTAGTAATTAATATTTATAGTAACAAGATAACTTATATAAATAATTATTCCGGACATAATATCACACACGGTCAACTGATCCCAAACTAGGCATAGCCTGTACTATGGGTACCAGAGACTGATATACGTAATAGATAAATATTTAACACCCAGACACAGAACAAACATCTGTATTCATCACACAAATGTTTGTCCAGTGCGGGAATCGATCCCGCGACATCTAGCGCAGAAGGCAGAGTTACTACCAACTGAGCTATGAGGCCAGTCATAAGCACTACACTTTAAAACTCTTTTGATACTTGAATGAGCCCCAAAAAGCAAACCCAGGTAACTAATTAGTGGAGATACTGAAAATCGTACGATATAAAGCGAACCGCCTCCAGCACCATAACACTTCGATATCCGCACAATTGACTTTAGAATAGAGTAGAGTTAGTGCTTGCCTCTATTCACGAAGATGTTCGTGATAACGATTTAATGTTTTCATTGTTACTGGCTTTGATTCATCAGGACTTCGATGGTAGGCAACGAAACGCAAAAAGTCAAGATTAATTTTATTATTCCAACAGTGAGTATACTCATCATCACTATTTGAGCCGTAGGACGCCCATCACTAAACATAACCTGTACCTATAGATTTCCAGTGCGTGCGACCAACCTTATACCCAAACAATAATTTCGGGGGATTTGCCCAAATCGTCACGCTGGGCATGCGGGTTGACGAGCGCAGATATTGTTGATAGAGACCGCTGCTACCCATCCTCTAGCTTTTTTCCCCTTAGTCGCCTCTAACGACATCCACGGGTACTAATGGCCACGGCCACGATACACGGCCTATTCTTTAGCCGGGGCCACCACGGCGAGCCATGATGAGCATGACGACGCATGCCATGGAAATTTATTTGGTTGTTGTGTTTATTTTATTTTTAAGTTAAATGGCGAACGCTATTACACTACGTGAGAAAATCCAAAATCAGGTGGAAATAGGTTTTTAGCGGTATTTATTTAAACTCGCAAACACCTCTATTTGCGGCCGTCATTATGATGCCCACTGTTTTGAGGGAATCAAGCTTCCATAGTTTTAATCACTCATGAATTCCCTTGTTGAGCGACAAATCTCCTACACTAGGAAATTAAAGGCACTCGCGTTGTAATTGAGTTCTCGCGAAGGAAATTAGACGAAGATTGTTCGTCAGCCCGGTGTTCTCGGCTCAATCGCTCCAAATAGTTCCAATAGTTCCAATCCGGGGCGTTGATTAAACAGAATTGGTTCAGTGGGACGCAGATGACGTGCGCGAATCGATAAGCATTGGTATACTAGTGGATCCCCTGACTTTGTTGAAGCTATACCCATAACTTAAGAGCTTACTCCCTTTTAAGAGGAGGTAGGGCACAGCGAGATTTTCTCGTTCTGAATTGGAGCAGCCCGTCTGGGGAGGTACCTCCGCCTTATAGAAGATCGCAGCCAAATAACATTATTTGTTTCAAATAGTGTTGTGTTCCTGCGGTGAGTAAGGTTGCCAGAGCTCTTTAGGGGGGAAGGGGGTTCGGGGTCGGCAACGCGTGCGTGATGCCTCTGGTATTGCAAGCGCTCATAGGCTAAGGTAACCGCTTACCATCAGGTGGGCCGTAAGCTTGTTTGCCACCTCTGTTGTATAAAAAAAAAAACTGTTTTGACAAACTTTGAGCACCCATGGTACTTTAAAGTCCTTTATAACATTGGTCTAAGCTTAGCCTTAGTTGAGCATTACTAAAACAAATAGTCTCACAAGTTCACAACTTTTATCCCCAAGAATGGTAAAACACCAACAAACCAGATCTTTGATGATATCTAAATACAAACATAGCCAAAGTTTACGAGGATTTCGGATATTAGTGGCTCAAGCACACCGTAACGGCTAAACCGATTTCGAAAAAACTTGCGATATTCCTTACCTAATGGAAAATATTACTTTGTATCTAGCGACCATACGAGCAAAGCCGCGGACACAAGCTAGTAAATATTACATACTATAAATGTACCTCGTTCTGCTAATCTGAGGATATTTTTATGATGTGAGAAGTGCTTTCGACTGTAAACCAATTTTATATAAGTGGCGGTATACATATTTATAAATAGTTTGTAGATGTTTCTACTCTTTTTTTTATTTACTTTTTGTGGTTATGGTGTCACTGCGGCCACAACTGGCCTACTGTGATCGCCACTTTATTTGTGGAGCCCCTTTACCGGGCCTTTAAAGTTCACCGCAAAGCCCAGCAGCTGTTAAAAACTGAAGGATTTTCTTTGGGGTGAGTTGCTTTAGCTCCATTGGGCTGAGGATGTGCTTTCCCAAATGGATGCTACGTTGGAGCATAAGTGCTCCGCACTCACCTAGCAGGTGTAGAGGCGTTCCGTCCGCCTCCTTGCATAGCCTGCAGGTTTGTGTGTCGCATAGCCTTAGTTTGAACATGTGCTTATTAGGACAACAGTGTCCAGTTAAGGCTCTAACAATAATGCGAAGATTTAAGTTAGGTAAGTTATTTCTAAGTTTAGTTTCATTGTCACGCCTCACCACCTTTTTTGCACGCCCAGGATGACTGCTAGAAAATGCTTTTGCATTAAGTCCTCCTTACACTAAGTTTAAGTGTGAAAGTATAAATAAATAAATAAATAAGATTGGTCTTATTTAGCGCTAGGATACGGTTGATGTACTGTTTATCGAAGGCTTTTATAAGTAACTTAGAGTGGTCTTTCTACTCTTAGATAATTTAATAGTTTGAACTGCTACTTGCAATATGATAATTCAATCCGAAGCCGGAGATAAGTAAAACGATCTAAACCTAATTTTTCAGACGCTTTGTAGGTTTGCCTACAACATTCGCTGCCTAAAACCTTCCTCAAGCAAAATTAAATTAGATTACATTTTCAAATTTAAGTTATAAATTTAACACAACATACAAAATGATACCTGAAATAATCGAACGAGCGGGATTCGAACCCGAATCTTCACCTTGAATAGGCAATACGATACCAACTAATCTTCTTAAAACAATCTCAAGAAATCGCAGGCTTCATTTTCATCCCATTAAAAGTTCTATGTTGTCGTGTACGAACAATCTCTGTACACGGTACTGTATACACAGAGTGAGTTTTACTTAAAGATATTCTGAATAAACCGTAACATGAGATCCCATGAAACTTCGTAGCATCTAATTATTTATTCACTCTGTCAATATGTACATACCTTCCTACAATCAGCTAGCAGATGCCGCTTAGTAACTCAGGTATCCAAATATACCTACGCACTCAATATTTCCAGCACCACTGACCAGTGTTCAAGAACAAAGCACCAAACTTGAATTGAAAAGGTACAAAAGTCCATAAATAACTAAGTATTGTCTCACAATAAGTCTGAGGTTTTTGTTTAAAGCATCAGCTATTTACATCAAGTAATTGTAAAAAAATAACATCATTATCATCATTTTCCGCCTGTCCACTGCTAGATATAGGCCTGCCAATTATGACAAACTACCTTGAGCCTCCTCCATCAATCGACTTTCCGCAACTTTCTTTCCATCAGGTGGTCCTTCCAATACTGCGTCGCGTCGCCCGGTTAGCAGTATCTATTCCTTTATTTCGCAACGATTGTCGGTTCTGTGAGCTATTATGGCCTGCCTACTGCCACTTTAACATGCTAATTCTGAGAGCCATGTCGGTGCACTTCGAGTAAAGATATACATGACAAAAAATATAATATTGTATAACTGTACATAAACTAAGAAAGTGCGTAGGTATTAATAAAACATGTCTAAGTTGCTAAGCTATTTCTGACTGTACACAAATATTATTTGATCCTCGATTTATTTGCGTTCAGTTCATTAAAACTTTGACAGAACATTTAATAAGATCACATTCGATATTACGGTTTTATTTACACACGCGATAATTTCGCCATTTGATGAATAACGGGCCATAAAATGGCGCTTTTAAATAAATCCAAAATTCCGTTCAAATGATTCTTACGCTGCTGATTAATGCTATATTTGAGGGCGTGCGATATAGCTCAACGATATAGCTCAACTAATATAAGCATTATTTTGAAAAAAAAAAATACTTTGGTTTTATATCTTATCTTAGTGTGGCTTATAGCTATTGAGAAAAAAACAGAAAAAAACAGTGCATCGGTAATTTCACCTGCGTCGACACGTAACGTGAGCGTGCGGCGAGGTGGAGCCACTCGATGCCAAACATCACCCGTCAGCATACCTACAAATACGACTGACACAGTTTTACAGGTAATTGACCGCCCGATCCCGATGACCTCGGCTTTCGGAACGTCAAAATCGCAACCTGCGACGATTTGTGCCTTCTTCTACTGCACGTTCTCAAGAGCAGAGGAAGAGTTACGCACAAGTGTCCCGCCAGCCTCAGCCGTCGCCCCTGGTTCCCAGCGCTGAGACACACCGAAGAGTTATATCGAAAGCAAAGAAGCCCGTTGGTGCGCAAAAGGTTGACCAGGACGGCTTCATCTTGGTCGAGAAGAAGCGTCGAACAAATTCATCGCGCAACCAACGTGGGACCGCCCCCCGATCTCCGCTGTCACTGGAGGTCGTAGAACCGACCATCGGGATCTACATCTCCCGATTGGATCCGAATACTACTGGGGAGAGTGTTCTCCGGTATGTGGAAGAAAGAGCCCGTCGTCGGATCAGTCCAGCTCCAGAGGTTCTTGTACATGGCCTGAAACGCCTGGAGTCGAGTAGGGCGACTAACTTCAAGTCCTACGTGCTCCAGGTAGCTGCCAAGTACAAAGAGGTGTTCCTCGCGCCCGAATTTTGGTCACCTGGAGTTGTCTACCGTCGCTACAGGGAGGCGCTCACGATCAAGAAAGTCCCTGACTCTAGATGTGGTGTAGTTATTTAAGTTTAATATTATATGTATGTTAGTCTGTAAGGTATTTATTAATATGGGCCATGGCATATTACACATGTTTGTGTAATATATCAAGTAGCCTGAAATAAAGATATTAATAATAATAATATTAATATTGTGAATTATTCGTGCTAGATGAGCTAACTAGCATGTTATGCCAGTTTGTTACTTGAAACAATTAAGACAGATTAACACATGTAGCTAAATAGATGTTCCTACACATTATTTTATTTTAGATGCTTAACTATGCTTAAGCGATTTTTTAGCGCTACAATGTCGCTTCCATGAGTAAACAGAGTGTTTCAGATAGATAATTACATACATATTTTTAATCGATAAAGTCAGGTGATGTTTTTGTAAATAATGGAATGAAGTTCTGATTATCCGATTATGTCAGTAGTGACAAGATTTGTTAGTTTTCCTATCAATCACTTTTTGCCAAATCTACTCACCAGGTATTTTCGAGCATCTGGGTTTAATTTATTTCTAAAAAATTGTACCTTATAGTCCAGATGGAAGTTCTGAAAAATATTTATGTACCTATACAAGATATATACAGTACGTCAGCTAGTTTTCTACTACATAGCTTAGGTACAGGACAATGTAGGCCCCGTAGTAGGCTCGCCTAGTTACAAAAACACCAACACAACCTATAAAGCCATAAACTCGTACATAGGAAAGACAATGGTCGAGACGTGCAGAATTGACTAAGCCGTGGGATTACACAGGATGCTTTTCTTCACCGAAGAAGTAGTTTAAAAACTACCTGTAAAAGACAAGCTATAAGCATGATTTTATGAAATATCAGTATTTTTTCAGTAATTTCTATTGTCTTCATGAATTCAATTCATAATGAAACATAATTAATTGTTATTCAGGGGTTAAACACAAGAGGAAACAGCCAATCCTATTACAGATTATGCCAGTAATTCGCAAACACGGACCCAATGGAGATGCAAAGTAGCTTTGATATTGGGATCAGAAATTAGTAACTTGTGAATTTGAGTGTTAAACCCGAATTTAGTGGAATTATGTTTAGTAGCACAGACGTTATACAGAGTCTGCCAAAGTTCTGGGCGTTTATAAGCTCTGAAGGACAAGTTTAAGCTTCCCTATATGAGCACCCGTATGCTAAAGCACGAAGTAGATAGTTAGGTAGTTAACTATTATTTTCGTCTGTGGCAGCAAGTCTATGTTTTGCATCCTACTTACAAATGTTTGAAAGAAATGAAGACTGTTGCAAGGTTTCAATCTGAAAAAATATTAGATGCATCCAACTAACGCGACTCTATTGATAACGGTTTTTTTTAAATATTAATTGCTTATTATTGTGAAATAGTCTTTTTGGTCCGGGCTGAAGAATAGGTCTTTCCATATCTACCTACCCGTGTCATAGGAGGCGACTTAGGGGAAAAAGCTAGAGGATGAGAAGCAGCGTCACCTATTTATTACTATTTGAAACAAATAATGTTATTTGGCTGCGATCTTCTGTGAGGCGGAGGTACCTCTCCAGGCGGTCTGCTCAAATTTAGAACGAGAAAATCTCTCTGTGCCCTACCTACTCCAAAATTCCTTCAAATCCTGTCCTCCTTAAAATTTTATAATGAAAAATTAATTTAAACATTTTTGATTTTATTTGTGTGTAGGTATACTTGAGCAAAGTCAAAGGGCTTTTATTTCAATAAAATCACTAGGATCACTTTGAAACGTCTTAGAAACTAGGTGAAGCCACGCCTGTTCCTCGCGACCAAGCCTTGAGGAATCAGGCAACAAACACGAAATGGAATGTAGACCTTCAGTGTGTAGCTATAATAAGTATGTACATAGGTACATGATTATGTACCAAAGTACATACTTATTATTGTTTTCATTATAATTCAGATACCGTAATTTGAAACAATTTCAATAATTATGTAAGTTTATGTTTATTAACGAAGTACAACTAGAATAGGCTCTAATCTGCCGTTTTATTGGTAGTTCCAACAAACTCGTGTACCACGAAACCAAATCAGCCGTATCAAAGTTGTTTGGAAAGTTTGCCAATATTTAGTATACAGGAGTAGGGTTGCCAGGCGCTTAATTTTAGCTAGGGGCTTGTTTGACCTTTTTCCATCGATCATCATTATCATCATCACCAGCCTGATGAATTCCACTGCTGAACATAGGCCTCACCTAAGAGTGCCATAACGAACGGTCTTGAGCCTTCTCCATCCACCGACTTCCCGCAACGTTCACAACATCGTTAGTCCATCGAGTGGGTCGGTCGTCGGTCTATCGATGTAGGCTGGTATTTCACTAGCGTAATGACTGGTGGTTACCATGAACATCGGTTAAAGTATGCCTCATACATTAATAACTTAACTTTCAATCAGTTTACAATAGTTTTTTTAAGTCTTTTTAAATGGGCCTCTTAGATGTTGGTTGTGTCCCCACTAATGCCCTAAAAAGGCCCAGGCTCACAAAAATATACGAAAATAAAGTGAAATAATAATAATAATTCATTTATTTCAGACTATAGTAATGTCTGGCTTTCTGACTGAATTACCCAACCCTTATTATGCCCAATTAGTTTGCTCTAATATTGGTAAACTAACTTTTGATTACCATCTCTGAAACTATTAGAAATGTAATGTTCCATACATTATGACATAATGGCAAAAGATGAACAAAATTTAAAAAAAAATACATCCCGTCCATACAAGATTGGTGAACAAACATTTAAGATATACTTTTGTATGATTTACCGGTTACGGCTAGTTTTGCCATATCACAATATGACTAATATTTAATTGAACGCGCGAAGCGACCTAAAATATCTCTGACAACTTGAACGAATCGGCGTTGTATGTTTGAATGTATATAAATCAGAACATAACTGTCGAACTGTTGGATTCGGTTTACTCATAAAATGCCATTTGTGTCCAGAATTTTATATGATTTATTTATGCAATCTGGGATGCCTAGACTATTCAATTGAAACCATTTCAACTATGTGTAATATAGTTTTTTGACGTAGATTTTGGCATTTACAAGGTGAATTATGTTGTGCCGCACATAATGTGGGATAAGGGCAGAAGGATGATGTAAAAGTGATTCATTTTATGTATATTATCCCGAAAGGGGCTTATTCAACATCCAAGTTGCAATAAAGTTTGTTCTACAACTTTAGGATTTTCAACATTTTTCATTGAAAAACTATGCAAAAATTGGTGGTCCAATTATTAATTCAAATTTTTCAGCTGTTAGGCAGCAATCTTGATGTTGAACTTCTAGTACATTTAAAAATTAGTTATAAACTAAGATGTTAAAAAGACCAAAAACAGCTGTTTTACAAAAGTTTTTGTTGTTGAAAGAAAGAAGAAGAATTCCTCAATCTCTTTAACTTTTGGTCCCAATTTTACAATACAGTATCACTCACTTCACTGACTGGTTGCCTGTGTTAATGAAATATTGGTCAAATTCAAAAACTAAACAAACTCTAATTGGAAAGGTTTAGTTGCCTTTTCAGCAAAATTCTATAAAATACGTTAATAACCAGCTTTTATTATTTAAACAGAAGAAAAGATTTTATTTTCGCAAACTTGCCTTTGAACAGACTTTAAAACACAATGGATATCAAGTAAAAAATGTGTTTCACGTTTCAGTTTACGCGCTCTCAAAGCGTTTTTGCTCTCCGATCCCGGTGACGCACATCCTATGGGTGTACAAGTTGATTCATAATATATATACCATCCCGGAAACGTATTCTATCAAAAAAAAGAAAGAGCGATAGCGGGAAAAAACCAAAATATTCAATTTTTTCCCCCAAATTTTTTCGAATTATCTCAATGGCGCCTCAGCGGTAATCACCCACATTACATACTTATACCATAATTGATGATTACTGTCCTCGGCTCTCATAAGATCCTCGCCTGACGGCTCGGGTCTCAATGGCGCCTCAGCGGTGATTTACCACGATTGACCACCTCGTGCTGTTGATATCGCATTATGCGCGAGTTTGCAAAGAGATTTCAATAAAAAATGTTTAGCTTACAATAGTCATAAAAACAAACTTTGTTTCCAATTGGGTGTAGAATATACCACTTTCGGGATAGCATTCATATTATGAATCACCTTGTTAAAAAATGATAAAAACTCCAACGGTGTTCCCACTCGTTTACAAACAAAGATACGTAAAAAACAGTCACCCGAATACAAGAACCGAAGTAAAACCGTGTCATAATATATCTCAGTTACAGGGGCTCTCGGCAAAGTGTGAAATATACGGTTGTTCAATATTTATACGATTTTTATTTGTATTATTTATTCACAAGGCACGTTTTGTCGTTGAGACAAAAGGAGAGTCAGCCTCCATATCTTATTTTTCGTTAGTATCTGCATTCGTTTTGGTCTTGCTAGGTCGCAGCTATAAATAATGCATTATCACGCGTCGGGTCTGTTCCCGAATGGTCAGCGGGAATAAAATTATTCCCCGGATTCTTAGCACTTATAAAACAACGACTCATTGTTTTATGTTTAAGTTAAATAATGTATACCTTGAAAATCATCGAACGTAAATAGAATATTACAATAAATCTCATACCTTATTCATTCTGTTCCGTGTAAGATAAATTTCACAAACCGTATCGGAATGGTGTTCCTGGTTATATCAGAAAATACGAATCAATAGGTTACTTAAATTAGCATCAACTGTTCCGTCCGCTGAAGGAAAACGGTGAACATTTAGAAACAAAAACTAAGGCTGTTCTGGACTGGTCTTTTAATTAGAATGCAAATTTAATAGCCTAAGGGGATTTACATGTCAATGGTTGCCTAAATAACGCGATCTGGGACACAAAAGAGCCGTCCATACTAGAGACGCTTTGCTTACCGGCTTCATATTGATCTCCAGGTTTATGAAGCATCCAGCGCCTATGAATACCATTATGTTCTGCAAATTTGAATTGCGACTCTGAATAGATTTCGGTCGAATTTGCATCTATCAATAGGTATAGCGGTCGTTCAAAGATGATTCTGTTTGCTTTAAAAAACGCACTAAATAAACATTTTACAGGCCTCATAGCTCAGTTAGTAGTAACTCTGCCTTCTGCGCTAGAGGTCTCGGGTTCGATCCCCGCACTGGACAAACATTTGTGTGATAAACACAGATGTTTGTTCTGTGTCTGGGTGTTAAATATTTATCTATTATATATATATCAGTCTCTGGTCACCATAGTACAGGCTATGCCTAGTTTGGGATCAGTTGGCCGTGTGAATATGTCCGGAATATTTAATTTTTAATTTTATTTTTAATTATGGTTGCTTGCTTGTTGTAACACTGGTTTTTTCTTGGTCATTCTGCTTTGAAGTCAGTGATCAGGTTGTGTTATATGAGACGGTCAGTTTTTATTTTTCTACCGTGCAATATTTGCAAGCTTACAATACATTACATAGGTACTACACTATACAAAACTTAATTTTCGACGCTATTATTTTTAAATATCTTTTATATTATGCATATTGATATATTTAAAAGTTTTTTTTATTAAAATTATATAATTCTGTAAATGAATGTCGAGGTTTAAACAAATAAAAAAAAATCACAAAAGTGTGAATGCCTTTTGTGGATTATTTTATATACGATAGATCAAAATCACACAGTATTATTTCCTACCAAGTAATCAAACATCACCCATCAACTAATTCCTGACACTCAGACAGGCTGACATTGAGAGCACTACATAAGTCACAAGATAAAGGCGAATTGAAATTCAGTTTAGTACTTACTCAATGAGCAGTTTAGTATGCAGTGTTGGAAGGCCCTCCACCCGATGGACCGACGGCTTTGTGAAGGTTGTGGAAGTCGGTGGATGGAAACTCTTTGGGGGAAACCTATGTCCAGCAGTGGACCTCTATATGCTGATGATGATGAATCAATGAGCAATTCAGTCAGTACTCAATGAGCATAATCGACGACCTCAGTGGCGCAGCGGGCGAGTACCCATCTGAGACACAAAGGGTGCGGGCTCCATTCCCACGGCGTAGCATCACATTTTATGATTTTTCCGGAATGTTAATCTTTAAGATACTAACTACCTACTCTATGATAAGTATAACCAAAAAAAGTATTATTAGTAAGTATTATTTCATTCTAAAATATTTATTTTATGAAACACTAGCTTCCATCCGCAGTTTCGTACGCGTGGAACCTACATAAAAAGAAGCCTAAAGGCTTAAATAAATGCTATTAATAAGGCTTTAATAATAGCATAAATGTTATTCTAGTTAAAGTTAAGTTTATGAAATCGGTTGAGCCGTTACGACGTGATTGAACAACAAACATCCAAACATCCTCACAATTTTTCGCATTTATAATATTAGTAGGAATGTTTGATCATCATTTACTTACGATAATGATTGTACCTACTGAATGATTGCATCCCACGAAATGTGTTTGCCCGCTCCTCTTTCGTTATACACCAAACACATAATGAGATTTCCGTCACCACCGCTGCTATCCTTATACACCTGCAATAAGCCTGCATAAAACTGTAATAACACTAATGGCATTCGCATGTCTTTATTTATATAGCGGGTCGTAAACATGATGTTATTTATTACGTTTTATGCATTGTTTTAATTTTAATCTTTACTAATACGTGGAGGGAAAATGTGGAGGCGAAAAACATAGCTGAGTGGAAATATTTGGTTGTCTGTAGTCCAAGCACGAATAATTCAACTAACATCCTTCGTAGCCTTTGTAGCCACCTGCTTTGTTGCTCTCACTTGGGCTGAACCTACTTAGTACTTACTTACCTACCTACTTCCTCTTGCCTGTTTCTTGGAAAGTAAACTAACTTAAACACTAGGTACTTAATAATTTTATTTGTATACCTACTTACCTATGTACGTATACTTCTACTTACCCTTCCATCCTTTTATTTATTATCCTAAGCATCACCACTCCTACCTACCTACCGATGAACTAGAGCAAGCACACTGCGATCGTTAGGTCGCCGTTAAGGGTTCCATCTGACAAACCAACGCCGCTACACTTCGTGTGCGGCATTAAAGCTGAGATGGAACCTTTTTTGGCTCACGCATGCACCTCGGCATTGACTTATGAACACCCTATTTTCTGTTTCTTCCTACCTACTTCTGTTTGTTACCCACCTCTCTATAAACTGTAGTGTCTTATCTAATTAGTTTGTGCTGTGCTTGTTTGTGTGTCCAAAATAAATGTATTTTCTTTCTTTCTTTCTTTCAAACACATTTATTTTCGAGGAAGTAGGGCACAACGAGATTTTCTTGCTCTAAATTGGAGCAGCCGCCTGCGGAGGTTGCAATTTCAGAACTTACCAATAGAGTTCGCTAATGCTTGCTTGTGGTGTCACTAATTCTTTCTTGGACATTCTGTCTTAGGTCAGTGACCAGGTTGAGGTATGGTGGCCCTGAAAAGGACATATGACCGTCGGTGTAAGAATCAGTGTAGTTAATGGTTTCAGGTACGCCTCTTAATGGCTCTTTTCGTGCACATGTCGCATGTTCTCGAATTTTAAGATGGCACATGCCGGTTTCCTCTCGATGTTTTTCTTCGCCGTTTGAGAGCACTAGCGCACATACATTTTCCTTGTGGAAAATCCTCTGGTGCAGGACCGGGATTTGAATCCATGACTTGTCGACCGGAAAGCGGGGCCAATTCACCACTCCACCAGTGCTTTCATTTAGCTGTGAAGTTTTTTTTTTCCGGGCATATCACACACGGTCAGCTGATACCAAACTAGGCATAGCCTGTACTATTGGTACCAGAGACTGGTATACTTAATAGATAAATATTTAACACCCAGACACAGAATAAACATCTGTATTCATCACACAAATGTTTGTCCAGTGCGGGAATCGATCCCGCGACATCTAGCGCAGAAGGCAGAGTAACTACCAACTGAGCTATGAGGCCAGTCTGTTAACTTAAATGCTCAAAGACTTTCGTCTTAACTAAGGTAATTTGAACTCTCTACCAATTGCCTCTTAATCCCCATTAACAATTCTAGGAAAATCTAAGTACTACTCCACATTGAACTGTCACATAAAACAACATCGAACCGTAAACACATTTCACTGAGGAAAACTATATACACGTTACACTTTGATACGTTTTACTACCCAAATTACAGTTTTACTTTTATACTCTCTTACAATGTAATGTAAGGGGGTTCAGAAGAAGTTTGTTTGCCTTTCGTATCCCTGGTTCTTTTTTGGTAATCCTGCACTGGGACAATGTCTAGGCCATGGGAGATTCTCACAATATTTTCAATGTTCGGTAGCAATATTATTGCTGACGACCTCGTTGGCGCGGGCAAGTGCTCGTTTGACACGCAAGGGGTGCGGGTTCGATTCCTACTGCGGGACAAATGTTTGCATAATCTGCAAATATTTGTTCCGAGTCTGGGTTTTTGTACCATGGTCCTCGTAGTTTCTGAAAGCCACGGCACAGGGAATCCTAGTATGGGGTGATAATTATGGGTCATATGGGTATGTGACTCTTGGGTGTTGTTTATTATAATTATTTACATATTATTTAATGCTGAACATAGGCCTCCGGAGAGTGCCACGACGAACGGTCTCGAGCCTTCTCCAACTTCCATCTTCCCGCAACCTTGACAATGTCATCCAGTTCGTGGTAGCCATTCGAGAATCAGATTTACATAGTGATTTTTTATCATCTGGGGGAATTAGCCCATACTCATCACGCTGGGCACGCGGGTTAGGGAGCGCTTAGAACTATCTTTATGAAAATAGGGGATGCTGCCAACGGGTTGGTAGATATTGAGAGGCCTATTCTTCAGCTGGGGCCACCACGGCTCATTATTAACCGACATTGAAACAAATGGGTCAAGATTACGTAACAAAGTAAATCTTACCTCACTAGAACTGGCAATATGATAAAATACGATACTAAGGACCTCAATTGAGTTCGAGAGTGGACCCGACTGTAATTTATCTTTGAAAACGAGAGAGTTCTCGTATCCCACGTCACGCGTGACGAGGAATGATCGATTGACCGAAAAGATACGGTAGAATTGATATAAGTGGCACTACGGCCCTTATGTCGAGGTTGAAAGGATTTCGCGAAGCAATATTTTATACCCACCTAATATGAGGAATGGGTTTTAGATACCATACTTTGTTTCAAATATCGCTGGAATGTAAAGATCTTTCTACTATAAGTGCCTTAGTGGTGTGGTTGTGGCCTCACCTTCCGCTTTAAAGTACGTGAGTTCTTCACCAATGATTTGACATATGGAATTGAGACTTGGTAACTATTGGCCTCATACACAAGCTTAAAGTCGCGCAACGGGCTAAGGAGAGAGATATGCTCGGAGTTTCCGACGCAGTGTTGGAAGGCCCTCCACCAGAAGGACCAAAGACATTGTTAAAGTTGCGCAAAGTCAGTGGAGGGAGATGGCTCAAGACCGTTCGTCGTGGTACTTTTTTGTGGAAAGCATCTTACGGTGGATAGGATAGTAATATTCTTCAGCCGGGTTTACCACGTCCCCGCAAACCTAATATGGGTGATACTAGGCTGTATTATTTTAAGGGTCTCTATCGCGAATTGTTAAAAGGACTGTACAACAATAAAATGTAGAAAAATACATTTGATTATAGCTAAAATGTATCTAATGTCTCTAGTCTATATATTCTAAAACGGGATTGACTATCAGCAAATATGCTTCAGGCCAGGATTCTTCTTCGAAGACTAGAATGAGAAAGGGTACGATGAGCCAAGGTTTATGTTATGTTGGCTGGCAGTAAACTCTTGAATCACATACCAAGTCGATTGATAGTCCGCACATCATTGGCACCGAGCGTCAGACAACGCAGTCGATTTGTCTGAGCCGGTGCTCCCTGGAGGCGAGCATAATGAATATTAACATCTTGCACGAAGGAATGACATCGTACACTAAGACCTCAGTAGTCTATGTCTACTCAAGCAATATAACTAAAAATTCATGTATTTTTTATGCGAGAATTCAATTAGCGCTTTCTCAAACAGAGAGTATTTGAATTCTACTCTGTTATATCAAACTGAGTACCTAGTAGAATATTCTTTGTTTGTTCCGATTTGTTCTACCATAGAACTAATAGTAGAGCTAATAGGTCTCACCCCATATTAATGCGATTGGTATTTGGTGTAGGTAATTGCCGTATTTTTGGCATGGTTCAAATGGCGGGTGATAGGTATTTCATCTTAAATTTCGTTTCAAAATGACTACATCTACTGATAATATTCTAGGCCATGTGCTATATTATCTCAACGATATCGCAAGCCCCTAAAAGTCAATGTCTGTTTGAATTTATTCAGAAGACGAAAAATTTGTTTGAACATTCGTAGTAGAGGTTGCTCCCAAAATACGCTTGCAAAGCTGAAAAAGTGCCCGGTATGTAACGCCACTATAAATAATCTGATGTTGGTAGTTGCCCTACTATTTTTCAGTTTCTGTGTAGGTGTAGCGAAGACTTGAACAGTGGATGAAAACAAAGAGGTAGATATCGCAGACTTTAACTCTTTCCAGGAAATTGCGTTTATTTCAGAATTTTGAATGTAGGGTTTACACTTTTATCTAGCCTCCGTGACTATATTAGTAACACTTTCTTGGAAAGGTGTCGCATGTAAGGCTTGAGAAGAATTCAGCGTTTTACAAGCATTTATTTTACCGCATGTATGTTGTTGCAAGCTGGGTTGGCATAATGGGAGGTACCAAGACATTTGACCCAAAGGCAGTTAGTTCGAGTCCCTGTCGTCCACCAATGAAATGTTCACATAATAAATCCCTCGTTATGGAGATTTTTCTGTAAATCGGCGACTAGTTGGGAAACTGAATCCAAACAAAACATTGACATCAGGAGCTTATGATGTATTAACAAAGTCATAAACCGATTCAAATATGTAGTAATACATCAAAATGCATTCTTTTTTCGTGTCATGGTTTTTTGTTGGTCAATGACAAATTGAGATTAGGTATGTAGCTCTTATAAATATTTTATAAAAATTACTTAATTATTAAATAGAGTAAGTTCGCCCCGAACTCTCCAGATATCACGATGACCAGTTCGTTGAGGCACGATTAAGAAAAACTTCATTAGCATGTTCTAACTTAAAAAATCTTACTAGAACGACTTGTTTGTAAGTCAAGTCCCATTTAGTGTTTTTTTACACTACTTTTTTATTGTATTTCCTTAGTTCGTGCTATTTTGGTTTTATTTTTTATATTTTTAATAAACCATTTCTTACATTCTCTCTAGAACAACGAAGGCAGTTCGGGGCGAACCACAAGTATATATGTGATGACTTGATCTTGTTAGTTTTATTTACGACTGCTGTATGAAAAGCAGAGCTAAAGCTTTTCCTGACAAGATAATTAAATACCAGTTCGTCCCATTACTGGCTCCTAGACTAACTGCTACGGTGGCGGCGACGTCTACTGTATGCACTGCAGCTGCCGGCGTGCATTAAAAGAAAATTAACGGAATTTGATGCATGGATTATGCAAATCAAGCATATCCGCCGTCGTTCTTTGTTATCACGTACACTAAATGTGTTTTAATAGCGCTTCTGACGCGGCGCTAGTCTGATTTTGGTGTTGGATGAGCATATTTTTATGTTAGTTTGTTTTCAGTATAGTTAGCATGTAAGCAACCGCTTAAACGCCGGTCACACATAGGTAGCTTCTTTTAAAGCAGTGAAACTAGCGAAGTGAAAGAATCGCCGTTTGTATACGCCACCAGCTTAGGTGCGTTAGCGTTAGGTTTTTAATAAGTTTACTTACGGTTTCATTGATAAATAGCAAAAGTTTCTGACGATTAAATTGGGTCTTTTTTTAAGATGAATCAAGTTACTTTATGTAAAAGTGACTTCTAAATATAACTAAATAGGATTACATATTAAATGACAAACAATTATCTATTTTTAATAAATTCAAATTTTAACAACATTTTACTATGTTGTAATGTTATAATGTCTTAGCACTATCTCTTGTTGTCCTAGCCGAAGAACGGATCACTCGCGTCTAAATACAAGCATAATGCTTAGTTAGAGCGAGTAGTCATGTATCGACTGTACACAAGGTTTTTGTTAGACTCTCATGCACGTATTTTGTTTTGTCACTATATAACCTTATTTTATAAGTTTTTCTAGGTCACGAAATTGTTAAACCTTTCCTTTGCAAATAAATACTTATTTTATTTATTATTATTTATTATTTAGATATGATCTAAATGTTTGCTCACACCCTAGCACGTCGTCTGAAAACAACTTGAACATCTAATCAAAAGGACCTATAATTACCCATTCAAAGTCACCAACCCGTTCTCCCTTGTCACCTCACTGGTTACAGAATATTCAGTGTTTTGCGTGGGCTAATTAATTCAAGCACCACCGAATCCACCAGGATTCGGTAATTTTGTGTAAACAGACCAAATATACTCAGCGGATGTTTGCTTTTGACTTTAGTATTTTGGTGAAGATTCTCGGAAGAACTCAGGATGAACGCTCCCAAAGACTTTCTGCTATATGTCTACACCGAATACTACAGTTCTTTGGCCATATTGCTCGCAAGAGCTCTGATAATCTTGAGCGCCTTATGGTGACTGGTTGAGGGTAAAAGGCCGCGAGGGCAAAGCCCCATACGATAGATGGATCAGGTATCCGAACACCTAGAGATCCAGTAAGCGCAGCTCTCCAATGGGCAACAGATAGAAACCAGTAGAGACAAGCAGTTAACCAATTGCAACAAAGGGGTCACGATCTTCAGTAATGAAGGAACGACGGAGGAGGAGGAGGAGGAAGAATCTCTTGAAGCTGTGCTCTAAGTACATACTAGTTCTTTATGCTATGAAATTACTATCGAGTCTTTGCATATTAAATACATCGGCGTGTCTGATAGTTTAAGATGAATTTACGGACGGGTAATAACGTCGTTTGGAATCTCTTTGGGGAGGTCTGTAGCAGTAGACTTCACCAGGCTGATGATGATGAACAAAAAGAAAACATAACAGCAAAGTAAAATTTTGTATAATTCCCTGCGCTCAACTTTTATTTTGTTACCGGGGATGTCGTAATATCATAAAATTTTACTGCACATGTCAACAATACGTGTAAATAAAAAAAACATTTTTACAAATACACCCCTCCAAAACAAAATTACTGTATCATAAAACAATGATTTAGACCTGGGTTATCGGTCTCGTTCTCCAATTATTATAGGGGGCGTGCAGACATGCAACTTTCATCTACCCAGGTATCTATAGCTTGATTTGATAATAATAACTTCGACTCGGGGAAATCAGGGGTCGAATCGTAGGGCGTGAAAATGTTTATACACTTTCATAATTTTCAAGGGGATGATATCGGATCCAGAACAAAGAGGGTTCGGGCAGGAAGGGCTTTCAACAAAATACTTAATACGGAAAATACGAGGTGGAAAACCTGGTTATTCCTAGCAAAAGCTATTATTAGGAGCCGGGATTTGTTGGGGATGTACCGTGTAGGGAAAATGGTGATGGTGCTAATAATAGTGTACTCAGATTTTACAATCAGAAAAACCATAAAGACATTAGAAACAATAGGTCATAAAGTACGTGCCGTTTTTTTATAAAACTTCTAAAAGCACCCAATTTTTCTTCATCTTTACATATAATAAGATATTTTTTACAAAAACTAAAAACCGACTTCAAATTCCTGAATACTTACAAGATCAATATCAACCTCATTTTTTTGTTATCAACCTCTTTGGTTTTTGCTTACCTACTGAAGATGACACTGGCCACCTATACTTTCGAATAAAAAACAAAAGTAAGTATGACATCCATTCATCATCAATAATAAGTAATAACTCTTATGGTACTGACTGACTGACTGTCAATCAAACGTAGTTGTTTTATTCTCTTTGAAAATCAACGCAGAGCCTAACCAAAATCCTAAGAGTATGAAATTTTCAGGGTAGCGTAACGTATGGGTGCACAGAAAGGAATTCCCGACACACAACCCCTAAGTTTAAAGTTTATGTAAAAATAGCAGCAACCGAACGAAATCGCGGGAATTACCATACCATACCACAGTCGACAAAAAAAAATTTCGGCAAGTCGTAATTTCAAGAGATGATGACGTTTTTTTAAGTTTTACGGGACAAGTTGCAATCCTTCAGGAATTAAATGGGACCACCCCGGGATCATAGTCTATACACCAGCGAAAAAATCAACAAAATCGGGTAACTATTGGCGGAGATATCGAGTAACATAAACACCAAAAAAAAAACAGCCGACTTGAGAACCTCCCCCTTTTGGAAGTCGGTTAAAAATAATTAAAAAGTGCGCAACAAATAACAATAGTCTTCATAATAATTTACAGAAAGTCAGAAGAAAACACTGTAGTAAAAGCTTGATACTTCAAAATATTTTTAAGAACTAAGCGATGCGTAAAAATAATAATGTACATACTAGATACGATCTTAAAGTTTTTTCGATTTAATTCTAAGGTCTTATAACATCTATTTTTAGATGATTTTGTACAGCGTCAGATAGATTTTTTCACTCACATAAAGAACTCTGCCTAGGATATGTTGGCTTGATGGCTAAGATGGCTTGCCCACTGCCCAATACGTATCTCATCCTCTCAGCCTAATTCGATATATTCCCGCGGCACCGCGTCCCACCGCGCCGCGCCTCGAGCCCGGCCTCGATTTTATTGCTTCAAGGTCAAGATTACCTCTAAAAGTACAGTCGCAAAGATAAATTAATTACGGTTTCACAATAAACTGTTATTAAACAACTAAATTATAGATAAAAAAAAATACTTTGTCCAATGATTAAGTTTACGTTGTACTCAAATTGTTGTATTACCTATGTAGGTATTAACAATCATCTGTGAATAAACATATTAAAAACTTAAAATAATGTTATATTAGTGAAGGGTTTTCATTTTTATCTTTGACTGTACTTTGGTAGACGCGGCGTGGTGGGAATGATTAGCATAAATTTGCATAATACCATAACAATAGATTTGCGGCGCGGCGCGGTGGGACGCGGCGCCCCGGGAACATATCCCTAATTCATAGTTAATTTTTATTATTATTATTCATTTATTTCAGACCATGTCCATATTAAAGTTACAAATAATAATTACTTAATTAATTACATAAAATCACTGTACACAATAACACATTACACAAAATTAAAATAAAATCAAATAAAAGCAATAACACAATAAAATAAAAAATGCTTAAAACCTGCTTGACGAAGATATTGCGATACTTTTTTTTTTTTTATTTTTTTTTTTATTGGAGATGGTTAGGCGTTTGACCACCAGCTCACTTTTGCAAGTGCAAGCCTAAGATGGAGCACGCTTTACCAGAAGGAACTTATTCACTCTAGATTTGAAGACTCCTAGATTGTACTCGTCCGGGAAAACAGACGCTGGCAGATCGTTCCACTCTTTGCCAGTGCTTATAATAAAGGTGGAGCAGAAACGTTTGGTTCGACACTGTGGTATGTCGACCAGGTAATAATAATAATAAAGTTTATTTATTTGGCACATTCAAGTTTACAATAAAAATTATAGTATAAGTTTACAACTGTTATGCAATAGTCTCTACTTATCATGAGTAGGTAAGGTAGTAGAACTTGAATTGATATATATTTTAATGCTTAATGCTATATATGCTTATATAAAGGTAGTATGCAGTTGGAATGCTGCTTTATGCAAGTTGACGATACTGGCCCCATACTAGGCAAAAACCTGTGTTATGGTGCCAGTGAAAGTAAAATTACCGTATAGTGTTGTGTGCAGCCTATAAAATTGCAGTGTGTATGTTCGGTAGTGGAGTATGTATGCGTGAATATTTTGTATGATTGTAAGTGAGTAGTTTACGTTGTGTGTGTATATTGTTTGTATGTGTTGTGTTAGTGTACCAACTATGTTGTACAGTTGATGAAGTATGGTGAGTATTGTTAGTGTAAGTTGCGTTTGTGCGTAATGTGTAGTGATGTGGATGATCATGACAATGTTTTCAGTCAAGTAGTTCTTCTGTTTCTTGGTATGTTTTAGATAGCAACCACATAGTTACTTTCTTTTTGGTAAGTGTTTTGGGACAATGAAGAATTTGAATAGATACATTTAGTTTATTATATAGGTGTGGTCCCAGATACGAAAAATATTTGCAAAAGAAAGAGGTTTTAAAAGTTGGTAGCTCACAGATTATATTGGGTCTTCGTATATTTCTTGGGAATGTTGTTAATGGATTGATGAGAGAGTGTTGGATGAGAACAATTTGTTGAATAAACAACTGACGAACGGTTAACACCTTACAGGAATTATACAATTCTGAGGTTGAGAAGAAATATGGTCGAAAAGTGCTTACTTTAAGAATAGCTCTTTGAGCGCGTTCTAATTTTAGAAGATTTGTTTTCGGGGCTCCACCCCAAGAGCTTATGCAGTAGAGAAGGTTTGATTGGCAGAAGGTGTAGTATACGGTTTTGATTATATCGAAACTTGCGATGTGTCTGAGTTGTCTGAAAACAAAGATAAGTTTGCGAATTCTGCCTGTCAGTAATTTAATATGGGGACTAAAAGACAGATTTTGGTCGATTGTTACTCCGAGGTATTTGATTGACTCGCATCTGTCAAGGCCACGACAGGGACATGCGGGGTCTTGGGCGTTTTTACATGTGTGAGAGATTATGTTGAACTGGTTTGGTAAAGGTCGTGTGGTATCATTGCGTATGGAGAAAGCTATATATTTTGTTTTGTCGTTATTGAGTGTGAGGATGTTTCCTGACAGCCATTCTGATACCGCGTTGAAGCCTAATTGGGCATGTTCAAAAGCATCACACCAAGTCTTCCCATGGAACAAAAGGGCAGTATCGTCGGCGAATGATAGAACTTTACCATTGCAGAGTGAAATGTTTGAGAGTTCGTTAATATAAATTAGAAATAGAGTAGGGCCGAGGATACTGCCCTGAGGGACACCGTAAGTGGCTGTGGCCGCTTCACTAGAAAAATCGTCAATAATTGTGATTTGTTCTCTATCTGAAAGGTAGTCCTTGAAGAGGTGGAGTTGGGTACCTCGAATTCCCATTAATTCTAGTTTGTTAAGGAGGTTGGGGATGGAAACCGTGTCAAACGCTTTAGCCAAGTCCAAAAATATGGCAAGACACTTGTAACCCTTGTCTAATTTCCCCGCAATTGTATCTGTAAGTTCTAGAACAGCATCAGATGTGGATTTATTTCTGCGAAAGCCGTATTGATTTTTGGACAGGAGGTTCTTTTCCTCGAGGTATTTTATAAGTCTATTGTTAATAATGCGTTCTAAAACTTTGGAAAGTGCAGGGAGTATAGATATTGGCCTATAGTTGCTGACACTGTTTCCATCCCCACCCTTGTGGATAGGATGAATGAATGATCGCTTGTAAATTTTGGGGAAGAATCCTGTTTGAAGAGATTGATTGCAGATGTAGGTTAGGACCGGGACAATGTATTCTTTATATCTCTTTAGGATTTGTGATGGGATACCATCACATCCCACCGCACAGTCTGATCTAAGGGATAATATGAGCCGTTCAACTTCTTCTTCGGTGGTGTCAAGCATGACGAATGAATGAACTGGATTTGTATTTGTGTGAGGTGTTTGGTTTTGTAAGTTGTTAGTATGCTTTTCGGAGGTAAGGGTGGTAATTACCTGTGCGTCTGCTTGTCCGGTAGTAGAAGAGGGAAGGAGGGATGAGGTCATGCAAATCCTGCGCACAGTCACCAAAGTGGTACTTGTAGAACACTGACAGTCTGGCCACACGCCGTCTGTGTTCAAGGCTTTGTAGATTGGACTCCACAAGCGATACTGCTCCGACCCCAGCATTACCTGCATCCACTTCGCCTGGATCGGACAGTCCGGTCGCAAAACAATCATCTGCAGGATGCCGTTGCTGCTGACTCGCGTACGCTGGAAAAGGGAAGCGACTTTCTTGCGCATAACCGCATGAAAGCCGTCCGTGCGCGCCTCCGCAAACATCCCAGATGCGCTGCAAAAGCGAGGCAGCCGCATCAGCATCCTGAAGATGTTGTTGTACTGGACACACAAAGAATCGGCAGCACGGCGAGTGTGGTTAAGCCAAAGGCTGCTCGAGTAAAATGACTGGCAGAAAGCCACGGTCAATATTGCGGAGCTGACTTAGCCGCGGGTTTCCTTACGATGTTTTCCGCTATAGATATATTTTTAGAAAAATATTTCTTAGAAAATCCGTTGTTTGTTACCGGGTTTTGAGGCCACGACCTTCGGATCGAAAGTCGAGGTACCTCCCACTAGGTCAACACGGCTTTATTTTATTAAAGAATTTGAAAACAGGCTTCTCTTCATTCTAAATTGAAAACCGTTGAACGAAATCGGATTTTGCAGGCTTTCAGGGTACACATTTCAGTTTTTTGCGCGAATTATTCAGGCTTATTGAACATCCAACGTCGGTGGGCGATCTATCACGGGGTTACAAGGGGCCCAAAGCCTTGTAAAGATTTGACCCAAATAAATGGGTCACAGAGCCTTTGGAAGTCGGACCTTTAAAAATTGGTTTTATTCAATCTGTGTATTCAGGAATAGAGTAAATATTGTGCAGTTGATTACGTTTTCTTGTATTTTTATTTAACTTTTCGGTTGGGTAGAGTTTGGATTTCTCTTGATCTTTTTTCCATAGACTCACAGCTCGCCATAGCTGAGCAGAGAGTCTTACTGTTGAAATGATGATGATAATTTGATCCCTCGGATAAGACGTCGGATCGCACAACGGCTCTCAAATTCACTAGCAATAAATAAAAATAATTGCTCCGCAGCCAACATTGTTCCAAGAACCTAAGCCCCGCTCTCCATTACTTAGCGAACTGTAATGTGAAGGCACACCAGGATTACCGTATACGGCAAAGTGGCGCCGTATCTCGGATCTGCAGGCTCCGGACCCTGGGCACCGAACTTTTATTGAGGCTGTAAAACATTGAATGACTTTGCAGCTTGCGCGAGATTCCTATAGAAATGAAAGGTACAATGTAGAGTTTAAGAACCTGTCGTGGTGGCGTCCACAGATGATATGGTTTTTTTGTATGTAATATTCACTACTTATGCATAAACAGTCCACAAGGTACAGATTCCTTGGTAGCTGATGAATAAATAGGCCCCTCCATTACTACCCGTGGATGTCGTAAAAGGCGATCAAGGAACAATAGCTGTGCTCGCCAACCCGCATGTCCAGCGTGGCGAGTGTTAGCAAATCCATCCAATTGTTTAGGTGCAGGACGTACAAGATCGGTTGCCCTGGAAATCTATGAGAAGCCTATGTTCAACAGTGGACATCCTACGGCTGAAATGATGCTGATGATAATACATCGCTGATGTTATTGTATAACATTAGTCTTTCGCTTTACAACGCTGTCGCAAGTTAGTCGTGCTTGGGACACAATATAGAACAGAATAGTTTTTCTGTCTTACCGACGTATTAATTTGAATTAATTTTAATCATCATCATCATGAGCCTTTGTATGTCCATTTTAGGACGTAGGCCTCTCCTAGCCTTTTCCATGCCTGGCGGTTGGATGCCTTCATCATCCAGTCATGGCCCTCATGTGCCTTTATATCATCCACCCATCGCTTTGGCGTCCGTCCTCGGGGTCTGGTGTTTAAATTTACATTCAAACAATGCTGTATTTTTCTCTATTCACCCAATATCTTCGCTATGGTCTAAATCCGAGGTCAATGTAATCCGGACTCCTAATAAGAGGATAACTGGAAACAATTTGATCCAATTTCTGCTCACTGCCTTACAATAAACTTTATGAAAACTTTGCTACTTTCAAATTCCAGATTCGTTCAAGATAAGCTATGTGACAAAAGATTAGAATAAGAATAAGAATTTATTTATTTGACAAACACAAACACACACGGTATAAAAACATTAACAACACAAAACAATAATTTTAACATTTAAAACAAAACAACATAGGTACCTACGCCTAATTAAATAAATGAAAATTTAACGTAGGTTACCGAACACTAGGTTAATAGGTTAATTCATTGTTTCAGGTAAATAGATTGTTTTTATCTCTGTCTGTGCTGTATTTGTGTGTGTCGAATAAATGATTTATCTATCTATCTATCTTAATAGAACAGGTAATATATAGAAATAGGTGAATATATTTACTGATTTAACAAGATAAAATTCGGTTGTTTCCAAAATTGGAAGGAAGGAGTTACTAGAATTGGACTGAAAGTTAGAAAGAGCTTTTGATTACGGTTCATTTAAACAGAATAAATTATTTCTTGTCATAGAAGTATGTACCTTCTTTACTTACTCCGTATTCGAAGTTGTTTAAATCACTTTTCAATGTAAACAAGGTAGTACATAATTATGTATGTATATGTAACTAACTTAAACTATACCCAATTGAGAATAATTCTAGTTCAACGACTCTTGGAAAATTGGACATCTTTCACTGAAAAAATACCATAGAAAAATCAGCTGTTTTGGGGTCAAATCAAAAGTAGACAACCTATCAGATCCTCAGATATCCATGAAGATGAAGTGGGTTTGTCAGAAGCACGTCCAAACATTTTGGCAAACGCCCCCATTTTGCAGTAGTAAGTATTCCATACGTGGTTGCAAGCCGATCGCCACTTAACTGCTTTCCTTCAAAGTTTAAAGGAAGTGCTAATGCGCACTTAAAATTTTATGAACAAAAAATCTCATTGGTGCACGTCCAGGTAGAACCCACGATCTTGGATCGAATACTTGGTCAGGATACCACCCACTAGTCCAACACGGCTTATTAAAATTACCTGAAAAATATACACCATCGAAAAATTATTGGAAAACTGTGTTGTACAACAAGCTTTTATTTCCCGGGAACTCCATTAACGCTCTTCAGTGCAAAAAGTAAATAAAATACCTAAAATACATTAACAGTGCCCTTGAGGGAATTTCCGGGAATACTGAGGGAGATTGCACACGAACAAAATGGCATAAAAAACAAATTATTTTCAACCCGGGTGCACAAAGTTCTATGACGCTCTGCCTTATACAGGGTGCATATAAAAGTGCAAACGTATTCGGAGTTCATGATTGTATGTACTCTCTGTACTCTTCTGCTTGTTGTACTTATTAGTTAGTTACACTCATTTGAGGTCAGAAATCAAATAATAAACGATTCCTATCTATACATACATATAATGAAACATTTAATCCCAAAATTCTTGTTTTTTTGGGCAGAAGACTTGGGTTGTCTGCTGTGTAACTACTAAAATGATCCTTTTTACAATTTTTTACAAAGTTATTGTATATGGCCTTTATTGTTACATAGTAACATCAAGCTCCCCAGGGATAGAGGTTCGAAATATATACCTATGTCTTCCTTAGCACACTCATTTCACGCATAACACACAAACATCAAAATACATTTTTACAAGTTTTTACATACAGCCCACTTCCACCCCTATAATAATCGCACAGCCCACTGCACTCAAGTAACAGTTTTCTTTGCCAGCACCTAGCTCAATGCAAATTTTATTTATTCATGTAAATTAATATCTATTCTCCGAGACGCCCAGTGAGGCGAGAAATTGAGTACGTGCAAAAATAAAGCTGCTACTACCTCGGCTTATGCAAACGACGTATCACCCCACTGGCTACCAATTAGATTGGCTATATAGTTTGCAGATTGTGTTTGTAGCCGCGGCATTCAGAACTAACTTCCTGGTAACGGGCACCATTCTCAAATTTTGCGTAGGTACATTCGCTTCAGCACGCTTGTATGTACATCAGGTACTCGTACGTACGTATCTGCCCCTAGACACCATCCCATGTTAGTCATAGCTCAATCAAACAAACGATTACTACGAAGAAACATAATTGAAATTACGTTATAACGCAAGTGTGCTCAAAGAATAGCGGGAAATGTTTGCTGACAAACATGGGGATATCAAAGACTTATGTTTGCCCGACAAACAATATCTTGACGTGAGAAAAAGTGGGATGTTACAACCTCGCGATTGTGTACAGAGTCTACGAACACAAGGCGTAGTGTGCTTTATGGTGACCTTGGATGTTTATAACCTTGTTTTAAATGCAGTTCTTAGCTCATGGCCAATGGAATAATCTGACATTTGCATAAATCCAAAGTTCAATATTCATCCAAAATATGTTTCAAATTTATTTCAAAAAGATCCTTACGTCTACTTTATAAAGTCAATTTAGAGTTTGACATTGAAGACGTTTGAGGACGTGCGATGTTGCATGATGTTCATCGATATCGCAAGCCCTTCTAAGTCAAACTCCAATTTGACTTTATTAAGTTGACGAAAAATCATTTTCAAGCAAATTTTAGATGGCATATCGCTAGCTGTTTGTACACTGCTTAACAAAGATGAATGAAGCATAGACTAAAATACTCGTCGCGTGAGAATGCACGTAGGCCTATTTGTGACGTGACCACTTTAATTGTCACATGGACCACATAAACTAGGCCGGAAATATACTCAATACTATAAAGAGTTAGCTGTGGTGGACCCGGCTGCAGAATAAGCTCTTCCAAAACTAACCGTGCATGAGTAGTAAGAGGCAAATAAAGGAAAATTGCCAGGGGATGGGCAGCAGAGTTCCTTATCAACAATAACTTTATCTAGAGAGTATGGGCAAATACTCCCAAATGGTTGTTTGGGTGCAGGCCGTATAGGTCGGTTGCGCTGGAAATCTGTGGGGGAGGCCTAAGTTCAGCAGTAGACGGCTGAAATGATGATGATGACTGCAAAGACTAAGCTATTTTTTGAAAGTTTGTGTGTTTAAATTCACAAATAAACGAGTTCAAATCTTTTTCATCACAAAAATATTATAGAAACGTTGAATTTGAATAATGTATTCGCCCGAACGCTATCGTATTTCACACTTCCATTAGTACCCCCATTTTCGTCAGTTCTTCTGCCACACGAAATTCAAATCCGTTTCAAGCGGTTAAGGTTCAAGGTTGTTTGAGTAATGGTGTTGTTATGGTGTGTATCAAATTATCAGTTAGGTGTTATGAGTGTACTATTAGTCTGTCTACTGTTTTAAGCCTAATGCAATTTATCTGTGGTAAGGGTTATTAGAGGGTTGACTCTTTCAATAAAACGATATTACTTAAGTGTCAGAAATGTACGAAATATAATCAACTTTACAGAGCAATAAAGGTTCTACGCATACCTTTGAAATTGCTGCATTCGTTGCAAGATTGTAGAACTTTGATGAAACTATTTTGAAATGATTTTTTGCGTCTTGGATGTTTGACAGAGAGGAAAATGCCCTGGCCCGGCCATTAAATAAACATTTGAAATGTTGAGCTCAAAGTCGCTTATATTTAGCCTTTATGTCCCAAAATTGATGAATGTAACATAAAATAAGCACTACATAAAGTACATTTGCAATTCTGTGGCCATGTTTATTCCATTTCCCAACATCCCTTGTGGAATTATCTCGTTAATGACTACAGATGTGCGGACACGAGGCTTGTTGTAGTTGATGTGGGAATTAGAACTTTAATGCTAACAAACATGAGTAGGAATTGTACTATAATCATCAACCTGTAGAAGTCCACTGCTGGAGATTGGTAAGTAGGTATGTAGTTGATTGACTAACATAAACGATACTTTTTATCTGGGTACCACGCTAGTGAAGCTACGACCGGAAGCTAGTATTGTATGTTGTATATTATGTATATCTTATTGTTTTAGCAAGTCTTAACCTAAGAACTATGGGTATTTGTCGCATCATATTTACGTTCATTTATAGTACAATTCTTGGCCTCATATACAAGCTCAAAATCGCGGGCAAACGGGCTATGGAGAAAGCTATGCTCGGAGTTTCACTACGTGATAAGATCCGAAATGAGGAAATCCGTAGAATAACCGAGGTCACCGACATAGCTCTCAGAATTAGCAAGTTGAAGTGGCAGTGGGCAGGCCATATAGCTCGCAGAACCGACAACCGTTGGGGAGTAAAGGTTCTCGAATGGCGACCACGAACCGGGCGACGCAGTGTTGGAAGGCCCCCCACCCGATGGACCGACGACATTGTGAAGGTTGCGGGAAGTCGGTGGATGGAGAAGGCTCAAGACCGTTCGTCAAGGAACTCTTTGGGGGAGGCCCATGTCCGGAAATAAGTCTAGAAAAAAATTGAAGTTTCATTTTTATTCGCTAGTATTTTTATCTTTTTATTGAAAAATAAGCCTCTTTCGGGATGATAAACTAGTTACGGAAAACATTGTATAAGTGAATAAAAATATTACAGAAATAATACATAAATGCGTTTGGCATCCTTCACAACCCAACAGTAATTAAGTTTGTCAAACACGAACTTATTCCCCTCAGTAAACAAATATCGAAGTGTTAACGGGCTGTCATTATAAGTGTGTGCTTTAAGTTCGTTTATTTTGCTTTATTTTGCATCTTGTGTACTTTAATTTAATGTATTCATGCAAGCACCCTTTGTTGTTCGAAGATGGGGGTTTTGGAGGTCCCTGGTTAGAGCAGTTCTGAATATTTTCGAGTCTAAGATATTGTGAAAATACCTAGGTATTATTTTAACCACGATAGAACTACATCATCATCATCATCACCAGCCTGTAGAAGTCCACTGCTGGACATAGGCCTCCCCTAAAGAGTTCCACGACGAACGGTCTTGATCCTTCTCCATCCACCGACTTCCGGCAACCTTCACAATGTCGTCGGTCCATCGGGTGGGGGGCCTTCCAACACTGCGTCGCCCGGTTCGTGGTCGCCATTCGAGAACCTTTACTCCCCAACGGTTATCGGTTCTGCGAGCTATATGGCCTACGATAGAACTACGTTCGGCCACAAATATATCACTTTATTTATTTATCAATAGGATCGCCAACAGCATGTGTATGAAACAATTACTAGGATCTCAACTATTTAGACTAAAACTGATGCAATAGCCAATTATAGGCAAACACAGCACTGGTACAGACAATAATACCATGCCAATCTAACCTTTCAAAAGTTTGTTTATGCAAAGTTATACTTACAAAATATAATCGACTAATAACTATGTACCTAGTTAAAAACTTAGAAGTATGTGTTGTTACATCTCTAGAGATCAAAGTTATTCTAACCAAGGTAGGTTTAGCTAAGTGAATAATATGTAAATATTTCAGTTTTATCTATTGGTTAAGCGACGATATTTGTATCGGTTGATGTCTATAGGCTTAGTTTGTGTGTTTAATTATAAACTGACAATATTTCAAAACAACGAATATTAAACAGTTACTATAGTTTCAGCTCCTGGTAGAGCAAAATATTCCTATAACCTAAGTTTTCTTTTCCTATGGACTTAGTTTTCTTTCCTGGACTAACATTTTATCATCGCTCGCATTTTTCATTATGTACTATTTTGAGCCAAACACAAATTTTAAATACTTAGATTCATCTATTGTTTTTCCGATGATATTAGTTGCAGTCTTCGAATAGGGCGTTGTGACAAAAATGAATCAATGAAACTGGAAACCGTTTACCAAATCGAAACTATAAAATTTGATATCAGCTCGATATCGCTTCACGATATTTCGCCATCGCCAATATCGTAAATTAAACCGTCCATTTCGAAACGTGTCACAATAAAGTCATAAAACAGAACTTTTCACAAATGATTTACGGGGCACAATTAGCGGGATTTGACGGAATCACGTCCACATTAAGAGCGATATCGCTAGTGATATTGCTGTAAATATTTCAACGGAGCGTTCAGCCCTGTGGACAACAGGTACAAGTATAACAGCTGAGTAATCTAAAGCCACTGTGTCTCATCAAGTGACTGACAATAAATAAATAATAAATATTCTGGACATATTACACACGGTCAACTGATCCCAAACTAGGCATAGCCTGTACTATGGGTACCAGAGGCTGATATACATTTTTTTTTTTTTTTTTTTTAATATTCCGGACATATTCACACGGTCAACTGATCCCAAACTAGGCATAGCCTGTACTATGGCTACCAGAGACTGATATACATAATAGATACATATTTAACACCCAGACACAGAACAAACATCTGTGTTAGTCACAAATGTTTGTCCAGTGCGGGGATCGAACCCGCGACCTCTAGCGCAGAAGGCAGAGTTACTACCAACTGAGCTATGGGGCCAGTCAAATAAATATAATAAATATATATTTAACACCCAGACACAGAACAAACATCTGTGTTAGTCACAATCATCGCATAGCCTAAGTTAGAAGTCCTAGGATTATGAAAGGAGTCCACTGCTGAACAGCGGCCTCCCCCACAGATTTCAAGAACGACTTCCCATTATTTGGTAGGAAATGGCTCATACTCGCCACACTGGGCATGCGAGTTGGCGAGCGCAGTTAGAGCTATCGTTGTTAAAATAGGGGACGCTGATGCCCATCCCTTAGCTTTTTACCCTGAGTCACCTCTTGCGACATCCCCCAGAAGGAGATATGGAGGGGGCTATTCTTTAGCTGGGGTCACCTCTGCCCGGTCAATAATAATTAGTTTCCTCGCACGTCCGTCCGTCCGTCGGCACTGACTGACCAAGCTGCTCTCTCAAGACTGTCTTCAGCTTTAATGGCTTAAGAAAAACCAAATAGTATTTTAGCCCATTCCAGAATCTCCTGTGATTCACCGTTAAATACACATCATTTGTTAAAATGTCTCCATGTCTTATTTAGTGGCCGCTTTGTTGTTTTAACCTATAAATATAGCTTGGAAAAGCAAAAGGAAGACGTTATTATTAGAATTAATGTATCTGACTACGTTTTAACTTAATTTTTTTTTTTTAGTAATAACTAGAATTAGTAGGAGGTATAATAATTATATATATTTTGATATATAAAGTTTTTATACAAATTTTTCAACTTTTCAGTATTTTATAAAACTCTTTACGTTGCAAATACGTGGCAATGGGTAGTTGCGTATGAAATTAATGAATCAGATGCTTAGGTTTATTGATTTCGTGGTCTAAGTAAGGAAAATACCTTTTAAAGTAGATTTTAAGGAGGTTGTTTGTCAAAATGTTTGGACGCCTGAGATCTTAGACGATGTATATAATGCTTGAGAGTAAAAGTCGTGAGTCGGATTTGAATCCTAAAATGCAAATTTTAGTGTAAAAGTTGCATCACTTTATTCAAAACTACTATCTCCAATCTTACGAAAACAATAGTGTATTCCGTAATTTTCTTATTGGCAACCGTGCAATATCAATGCGGTGCACGCCACGAATCCGATTAGATGGGTCGATAACCACCATTTTGCACCAGGTTTCACACGAATACGCTATTTACTGTGTTTAGTTTAGAGACTACACACGGATCCTTTTGAAGGGTACAGTTTTTTATACAACTTTATTGCGTGTATGAAGTACTATTTTGCGCCTAGATACTAGATGACTAGATGACTAGACGCCGTGGTGGCCCCGGCTGAAGAATAGGCCCCTCCATATCTACCTATCAGCGGATGTCGTAAGAGGCGACTAAGGGAAAAAAGCTAGGGGATGGGCCGCAGCGTCCCTCATTTTAACAACGATAGCTCTAACTGCGCTCGCCAACCCGCATGCCCAGCTTGGTGAGTATGGGCAAATCCCTCCACATGATATGGAATTCGCTCTGTCTGTGGGGGAGACCATGTTCAGCAGTGAACGTCGTGCGGCTGAAATGATGATGAATGATGAGATACTAGATAAAAAGTAGCCTATATGCTATTCTAGACTAAGAACTCTATTATTTTTAAGTTACATTGAAATCGAGCCGTTAACGGTGTGATTGAACTACAAGCATCCAAACATCCTCAATTTTTTTGCATTTGTTAGTTGGTTATATATAGTAGCGACGAATCCAAGTGAAGCTAAGTTTGAACTAAGTTTACGTCTCTTGTTTTCCTTAAAACTTTCGCATTTATAATAGTAGGTAATAATAAGTAGCCGTGTGTAAAATCTCTTATTGTTTTCATATACCAGTTCAAACCAGTCTGCTTTCGTAATCGATTGCATAATTCAACGTTATCTGTAAGGTTTGTTGTTGCAAAGAGGCATATACAAGGTGATTCATAATATGTATGTTATCCCGACAGGGGTTTATTCTACACCCAATTATCAAAAAAGTTGGTTCTATGTCTTATAGCAATACTTACAACATTTTTCATTGAAAAAAAATACTGAACTATTGGAGACAAATCAGATTAAACTCAATAATTTTGGTGGTTTTGGTAGCAATCTTTACGTCGTATTTCTCGTTTGTACGTATAATATTAAGTAATAAATAATTGTATTTACAAATGCGAGCGTTCTACAAAAAATATTTAAAAAATAAACGGTCATCCTAACGTTACTCATTGAAGTATTTTCAGTTATTATACAAGAATTGTAAGAATAAAAGAGAACAAAGAGAATAATTTGACAGTCATCGTGATGAAAGTAATTTGAAAATTATTAACGACTAGGATACTAGGGTTTTGTAAAGTATGCTGGAAAATAATTTCAAGTGGCTTTTCATTTTTTTAAGTACAGTTCATTTTCCAATGAACTTGTTGATTGATTCCATAGATAAAAGTATCAAGTGTTCTACGAAATAAACCCAAATAAGTCGTAACAGAATTCACTTTGTCGGTCATTCTGGGTCATTAGATAGCTTCATAAGAATTGGCTCCTTAAGTCACGCCACATGGGACGTTTTACGACGAGACTATAAAAGAATATGTCGTCTTAAATGAGACATAAACAGGGGGACGTGTAAACGAATGTCGCACATTTGTTTTATTGAAGTCATTAATCCGTTCGCTTTCGTCGCGTTTCAATGTTTCAGATGTGTCGGGAGTTGAGGTAAGGTTATTTGCCTAGACCTGAAATAAGCCACTGTAGCCTATGTAATGCCAACTGTCCTGCTCCCTATGTTTATAAGTGATCATTTTTTTATAATTTAAAATAACTATTTTCTATTTGTGTTCATACCTATGTTATCTAATTTTAACGTATTAAATAATCAGAATTGGCCGTGGTGGCCCCGCCTGAAAAATAGGCCCCTACATATCTACCTATGCGAGGATGTCGTAGGAGGCGACTAAGGGAAATATGCTAGGAGATGGGCAGCAGCGTTCCTCATTTTAGCAACGATAGCTCTAACTGCGCTCGCCAACTTGCATGCCCAGCGTGGTGATTATGGGCAAATCCCTCCATGATAAGGAATTCGCTCTGTCTGTGGGGGAGGCCATGTTCAGCAGTGGACGTCGTACGGCTGAAATGATGATGATTAAATAATTAGGTTAATTTTTTTTTTAATTTAATGACACTTCCATGAAATTGGCCACGGGTAGGTAGGTACGTGGTCGCGCATACTGAGGTGGTTACAGTTGCGTGAAACCCAACGCCTTTATTGTTATGGTTATCGTTATACTGTACACTGGCTACTTTCACGTCCAAAAATAATTTACGTCTTCATTATCACGTCGTAAAACGGTATCAAACGTGGAAATAACAAATAGAAGGGTAGCAACAGAAAGCGGTTTGCGTGCTGGGCTTGCTTTTGAATAGTGGCGTGTTTCCAGGGTAAATTCAATCGGACAGCTCGAAGGTTCCGTCTATGTGCTTAAAGTATTGAATATTTCAGACTATATAAACAAAGCGTTTGTTTTGATAATTGGAAATCAACACTTTGATTATTTGGCGCTGTTAAGTACAGTGAAGCGTTAGAAAAGGGCTTGTCTACGAGCTTATGTATGAACTTTACAGACTGGCAGTTTTACAGGTGTCTGTAAGAAGGTTTTTAAAAATTACAAACTTCATAGCGATTCCGATGAAAATAATGCCAGTGAGATGTCGATGTATTCGTAAAAGTTGTAGAACTCCCAAATTATGTAGCAATTAAAAGCTTATCTTTACCTAGTTTTTAGGACATTTCAAAGTGAACCTACTAATTTTATTAAAATAAACATCTTTTGACATAACAAGTCATGTCATGGCTATAGCGATGAAACAAAGATAGATAGATTTCACTTTCTCATTTACTAAAGCGCAACCTTAATTTACTCCACCATTCATTATGGCAAAACGTTCCGTTTCTTCGTGCATCAATTTAAATCGCTTTGCTTTGAAAAAATCGTAGGTACAACATACAAAAGCATTTTCCGTGTTATGAAAAATATCTACAGGATATTGTTAAATCCTTCCAAAATGAAAGTCACCGTGCATTACACTAAATATGACGCGTGATATATCAGAACGCACCCTTCCTCATTCGAGGTTTGGCCCCGCACCATCAACTTAGCGATTTTGTTTAGGCGGTGACGTAAGCTGTCAGTCTCAAGGAATTAAGGTTCAAATTAGTGTAAATTAGTGCTGACACGATTTGAATGGCAATGAGACGCCCATGGACTCACAGAGTACCATACATGTATACTGCTTGGACTTTTGTTTGGTACGGTCTCTTGTCAACGTCCTCAGCATCTACGAACGTTGATATTAATAATTATATCAATGCCTACCGAAACTCAGACTTCCAAATTGTTTGACGCATTGTAATTATTAATGTGGATGTCGTAAGAGGCGAGTATGGGAAAACATAGGGGATGGGCAGCAGCGTTCCCTTGAGAAAATCCACCAAATGATTGTTCGGGTGCAGGCCGTACATGATCGGTCGTATTGGAAATCTGATCTAAAGATACCTATATTTATTAAGATGATTAAAAAAACTGAAGTTTAGGTCTTGATTTCACTTCTGTGCAAAATCACAAAAAAACAACGGCGTTTTTCAAAACCCTTAGTTCGGAGCGATCCCTCTACTGACCGAGCAAGAACCTACAAACGCTGTAACACTAGCCAAGCCCTTACCCACCCACAGAAGGCTCACTTGCATCAGCTAAGCCTGGCTTATTTTTCAACATCATTAGCCACGTCACAATGCGAAAGGTTAACGCATTATTTGCAGTAACATGATAATGTACGGGGAGAGTGGAAAACAGCTTTATTGTGTGGCTCTTTTTGCGGAAAAAACTGTATTCTTTTATTAACAAAATTTTATATTGTGTAGGTAACAAAAACGCCCATAACAACCATGGTATTTACTACACCTTGAAAATCTGAAAACATGTTGCTTTCTCGTCGCGTCACTGATTTTTAGGGTTCCGTACCTCATTTGGAAAAACGAAACCCTTATAGCACTTTGTTGTCCGTCTGTCTGTCTGTCAAGACCCTTTTTCTCAGCAACGGCTTTAGGTATCAACTTGAAATTTATACCAACTATTAATGTCTGTAAGCTTATGGTGCCGTATAAAAATCAAAGCTCTAGCTTAATGTATTAAAAAGATATGGCAATGAATGTATAATTTTTGTATGGAAATGGCAAAAATCAAAAACCTCTAGGGTACTTTCAGCTACCTCACAGTTCTGAAATTTGGAATGCTTGGAGATTTTGTGACACAGTTAAAGGGAAAAGTCTGAAATTGAGGAATTTCGAAGTTATTTAGGAAACAAAGTTATATTTGCGGTTAATGCCATACAATGACAAGGTTAGCGACCGCAAATATAAGTTTGTCAATACCTAAACTTGGAATTTTGATTTTCTGATCACGTGTACGGATTTTCCGACTTAGTAAATCCATTGGTGCGCGACCGGGATTCGAACCCACGACCAATGGTACGGAAGCCTCAGGGCGCGAGTTCTCGCACTTGACCGTCTTTATTTCTTGGTCAACCTGGTCACTGACCAGGTTGAAGTATGGTGACCCTGAGAAGGGCATATGGCCGTCGTTGAAAGAATCAGTGCAGTGGAAGGAATAAAGTGCGCCTCTTAGATGCTTCTTTGTGCTCATGTCTCATGTCTTCGATTTTTTAGGTTCTAGGACATGTCCTCCATGTTTCCTCTAGTTGTATTCCTACACCGTTTGAGAGAATTAATAAAGCGCACATAAATTTATTCCATTGGTGCACTACCAGGACTCGAACCCACAACCTACTCAATAGTGTAACGACTCTTCCTCACTTGTTCTGTTATGAAGTGGCGTGTACATTTACGCAGTAGTAAAATATAAAGTCATTTTTGAGAGATGTTAGCGAATAGCAAATTTTTTTTTTTTTTTTTGCATTCAACCTCATTGATCGTATCTGTATATCATTAACTTTATATACCCACCTAAAAACACTTTTCATATTCAACAATCTCAATCATCTTATGAACTTTGAAACATCAAAGGGCATCTACCCCATCGCGTGCCGCTACCGATACTCGTACCAATAAAACCACGAAAATACGTGAAAATAGTCACTTTTGTTCAAGACTAGTCTTTAGAAATGTCGCCTTATCATGCACTGCATTGTTCTACCAACGAGGTGCCAAAAAGTTCAAGATTCAAGTCAAAACTGAATTTTAACATGTATTTATAATGCTTCATTCGAACGATGCTAGTAAAAGCTAGTAAATTGTTCAAGTGTAAGCTAAACTGTTATTGTTCATGTTTTTAAAATGTGTTAAATAACTCAATTCTCTTTTCTGTCTTTTTTTTTTTTTATACTACTGTAGTGGCAAACAAGCATACGGCCCACCTGTTGGTAAGCGGTTACCGTAGCCTATGAGCGCTTGCAATACCAGAGGCATCACGCACGCTTTGCCGACCCCGAACCCCCTCCCCCCCTAAAGAGCTCTGGCAACCTTACTCATCGCAGGAACACAACACTATTTGAAACAAATAATGTTATTTGGCTGCGATCTTTTGTAAGGCGGAGGTACCTCTCCAGGCGGGCTGCTCCAATTCAGAACGAGAAAATCTCGCTGTGCCCTACCTCCTCCTCTTTGTTTATGAATTCTATTGCCGTCTTGGCCTAGTGGGAGGTACCCTGACTTGCGATCTGAAAGTCGTGGGCTTGAAAGCGGTAGAGCACCAATGAGTTTTTCTGTATAAGTTTAATTGCGCATTAATATTTGCTTTAAACGGTGAAGGAAAACATCGTAAGGAAACCAGTAAGTATTGTTTTAATTGTTTTCCTATAAATAAATAAATAAATATAAGCGGCGATGGGCTTGCAACCTTTCACGTGTATAAAAGAAAGAAAAGAACATAATTCTCAAATAACACATTTAAAATTCACTAGTCACTACTGCACTCGCTTCTTTGTGGACGTGTGCCAAAATGTTTGGACGTGCATATGACTATCACCCACTGCAGGGTATAGGCCTCCCCTTGTATGTGCCATTCTCCTCTATCCTGTGCAAGCCTCATCCAGTTGCGGCCCGCGATGCTTGCGATATCGTCTGCCCACCTCGCTGCTGGACGACCAACGTTCTGATATCCATTGGATTTTTATTATTATAATTCTTGAATATGCAAGTAACTGACACTAAACCCAAAAATTACTCAAACAATCTACTTGAACCATTAACTTGAATAGTGTAAATGACCTATTCACTTTTCATGTAGACTCTTATCGTGCAACCGACCTATTTATCACTCTGAATCGGAGTTTTTTAAATAAACTGTCGTCTGACAGACTGTGTGGGTGTCTGTCTATTTAACTACGTCGAATATCAAACACTTTTTATGGAAATTAGTGTCAGATGACACTCAAAGATTTCGGAGACGAGCTAGGATGACACTCTCAGATCCAAAGATTTCGGAGCCAAGCTACGCTCTATAAGTCTGAAGCCGTGTTCGAACGGAATGCAATATGTCCTTGATAAGACATTTCGTTTCAAAATGTTTCATATTACTGAACAAAGTTAATTTTGAGTTTGACATATCAGTGCAAGGTTTCTTTATGGTCTGTTACTATGTCTAGTGTGAACGTGTGATATAGGAATCGGCTACCCCCAAAAACTCAATGGAAATTCAACAATTATTTTCATATTTGAAGATAACAGGCAAGCACTATTATATAAACGAATTATCATTATTCAGGGGATGCAAAGCCTGTAATGGTATTGCAGGGGTGCGTCAAGTGACTGTCTCACTGCCATCCATTATAACTGCGGTCTTATTCTGGACCAGTTTGTTCGTTCGTCCCTGGATATTTCTTTGATTCCTTAAGTTTAATAGAGACTGCGGAAGTTTTTAGATGAACAGGGCATTTAGGGCGTTGTGACGGATGAAAAAAACAATGTGGTTATAGAATTTGCTGCGCAAACGCAACTTATAGAGTTAAACTAAATTTTGAACTGACATAGCCATATCTAAATGTTTTTCAGGCACATCAAATATTGCGCATTTTCATATAAAATAATTTTATTTATCTATCCAGATATTTTTCAGAATAAGTAGTTGAAAGACGTTGCGTACACATTGCCAAGAGCTGCATTCATTGTGTGTATGTCTACAGCTTACACATAACGAATTTCTGAATTCTGAGTATGCAAATATTTAGTGCATAATTGGTGCAATCTGAAAATCCAATTCAAAATTTAGGTGCCAAAGAGGTTTCTGAGATATGAGCCAAAAACTATGTGTCAGCTGGAGACCCGGGTCTACAGCTTGCACATCCAGTACTGCCAAACGGCTGACGCGAGAGCTATGAAAACTAGCCAGATATTTAGTGCCAAATTAGTGCCAAAGGTACTAAAAATTTCAGGCCTGTAGCTTAAAAGGTTTCAGAGATATGAGCCAAAAACTATGTGTCAGCTGGAGACCCGGGTCTACAGCTTGCACATCCAGTACTGCCAAACGGCTGACGCGAGAGCTATGAAAACTAGCCAGATATTTAGTGCCAAATTAGTGACTAAGGTACCAAAATTTTCAGGCCTGTAGCTAAAAAGGTTTCAGAGATATAAGCAAAAAACTATGTGTAAGCTGTAGACCCGGGTCCCCAGCTGACACATTTCGTTACGCCAAACCGCTGATCAGAGGGCAATAAACTTTAGGCAGGATTTTAGCTTATAATTAGTGCCTAAGGTACCAAAAATTTCAGGCCTGTAGCTGAAAAGGTTTCAGAGATATAAGCAAAAACAGTTTTCCCGCCAAAAAATTCAAATAAAGTTATTGAAAATCGCCTCATTGCGACGTTGCCACTTCGCTTAAAAAGATTGTCAAACGACTTTAAACTTTATTTACATGTCACGAAGATTGATTTTGGTATTTGATCATTAAAAAAGTTAATTTGGTTTGTTGAGTTTAGTCTAGGAGCTCGGAGGATAAAATAGTTTTCAGCCAAAACATACCGTGTTGCCATCGATGTAATCGTATCTCGTAGACTTACGTCTTGATTGATGATGGAAGTCAGAGGCAATCACGACGACATCATCGCCCTGAGTCAAATTCTTTGTCAGTGTCGGCAAGTTATTTATAATCTCTCTGATAGGAGCACCTGGCTTACAAATGGATAGAACAGATTGGTAGTCATTATTATGTAAGTGTATAAATTCTCCAAGAGATTTTCCGTATGTATCGCACAATATTAGCATTTTCTTAGGTCTATTTTGTGAAATTACGGCGGTATCCTCAGCTATAAGTCTGGGTTCATGGTTTTGGGTACTGTTATTCGTTTGGTTTCCAGTGTTCTCCTCTGTCGTTAGCTTCTCTACGGATCGAAGTCCTATTCTCGTAGTAATCCCGTTGTCTTCTTTATTCTTTATTGTCACGACCTGTTTTGTTGCTATTGATTCACTCGTTTTAATTGTTTTTGTCTTCTCTTTTTTCGCTACTAATTTTTTTTGTATTTTTCTTTCTATTCTGTTAGTCTTTATCATGTTTCACTTGTTTATTCAATGTTATAATATTTTTACTTAAGTTCTTGGTCTTTGCTGCAGTTTTAATATCTACGGTGTGTCTAGAATTTTTTAATTTTATGTTTTCACTTTGGAGCTCAATTATTTGGCTTATTAAATTGTCCAATTCTTCATTAAGTATTTGGGTGTTCTCATTGGTTTCCAACTGGAGCGTTTTTTGTAGTGGTTCGAACAGCGCTGCATTATTTTCGTGCATACGTATTACGTTTAATGCTTCTTCATATTCATTGAGATCTGCAGTTCGTCGCTCAATCATCTCTTTTAGCTTATTTCTTTCCGTTTCAGTCTCTTGTAATTTTATTACTTGTTCTGCAAATGCTACTTACTTACTAAGTGACCCATTTTGCGCCAAGAGATTTTATAATCCTTCGCGCAGTCGTCTTGTTCCTTTAGAAGCTTCAAATTCAAGTTTTGTGCTTTTTGTATTTCAGCGGTCAATTTTCTAATTCTACGGCAACATGGTTTCTTGTTTGGGGCATTCTGGAACGATCAGAAAACGCAAAAAGTCGATTCGGATGAAGAGATTCGATCCAGGGCACGTCGTTACTGACGATTATTGAGTCCACCGCCTCGACCGCTATGCCAGCGGTACTTTACTTGCAGCGACGAAATAAGTGTAGAGGTTGAAAGAACTATTTCTTAGAGTCGCAGATCGTTGTAATAAAAAAATCGACCGTCATTACACTTTTTTGCACACCCTCATTAGCTTTTTAGTTCAATATGACTTATTGATAAAAAACTTTTATTTAGTCATTATAACGAGGCACTTACGTATAATATTGTGACGCGTTCGTTATTTTGGTTGTTATAATTTTTGAGAGTAGATCGCCAAAATGGTTTAAGGTAAACATCATGAAGAAACCAGAGGTATAGTCAGATCGCACACTACGAGTACTTACGTGTTAATAGGAAACAATACAATGCCACAAATCTGGGCCCCGATCGCGCTAAATTTTTGCTTGTGGCGCTCTGCGGTATATTTTAAGGGATGAAGATGAAGTTTTCCAAACGCTGGCCATTAGATAAAACAGAATCGAAACCATTGTGTAAGTATCATCATCATCACCTATTTGAGTCCACTGCTGTACATAGTGTACCTACCACTAATTAGAGGTGGATAACTCGAGTCAGTGACCGTGGCGGCCCCGGCTGAAGAATAGGCCCCTCCTAACCTCCTACCCGTGGATGTCGTACTAGGCAGGCGAGTAAGGGATGGGCAGCAGCTTCTCCTATTTTCAAAAAGATTTTCAAATTCCCCCCACCCCCATGACAGGAAGTCACTCCGGAAATCTGTGGGGGAGGCCGCTGTTCAGCAGTGGACTTCAAACGGCTGGAATGATGATGATGAACTCGAGTCAGAACACGCATCCAGATCGAATCACAGGGTACTGAGCCGCAGGTAAATGGATCACGTCGCTCCCAAGCAGCTGAAGCAGCTCAACGGCTCAAAGTAGTTCTACTTCATCTGCGATTTATGCGACCCTGACCCTGATTAGAAACGATTTCATACGATAACAATTTGTATTATTTTCAACACTATTAAGTCCATATTAGAAAAGCTGACCCGTTTGATGAACTGATTGCTAGTACCTTATTGCATTGTTTGCTTCACTTTACCTGATTCATCTGAAATCATTCATAGATCTACTTGCGCGGTTCAAGAGCGCATGCTGCGAGCTGATTTGCAGCTCAGGTATTTTGAGTGAGTTACCCACCACTACCACTTAGAAACTTTGATGTACCAAATAAAAACTATAGTAGGTATTATTATAATATTATAACTACAAAATTTTTGTTTATTTTTAGATTATGACGCCTTTTCTTTTTTAGTTACCAGCATAATTTTAGTGATACTTCATCATCTTATCCTATCTAAGCTTCTGAATTCTTTAACCTACATGATATATACTTTAAACATACATAAGCCTCTCGATTTGAGAGCAAAAGACTTGGCGGCAGGAATAAGAGCCAGCCCGAAAGGGAAAAGCATAAAAAAATGCAAACTTCAAGAAGGAAAGAATGACACGATAATGTTACGCGCCTGTACAATATCGGGCAGCCTGTAAGGACGTGGACACTCTGATAATGTACAGCCAGCCATATTCACAGCATCTAATTCTAAATGGGGGAATAAGATCTGCACTGACTTCCCGCGTTGGGGTGCGCATTCACAGCATTTTATTGCAATAATTTTTCCAATAATACGAAGCCACCTAGCTTTAGACGGCGGAGTCATATATCTCATCATGTCACATAGGAACCAACTCATCATGTCACATAGGAACCTACTCATCTATTCCTTTCGTGACGTGGTTTATAAGTGGTTCACATCTACCTACCTTATGTGAGGTACCTACCTACTTCCCTATGTTTTGTAGGTCTAGGTACAAAGTGTAGGTACGTAGTACCTAGGTATAATAAATACTTGGTACCTAGTAACCTATACCTAGGTAGACCTACATAAGTAAGTACCTTACATAAAGTACGTAGGATTGTATAATATTATGCAAACACGTCACGAAAGTAATAGATGGCTTCCTAGTACCTAGAGCTAACCAAACTTAGGTAGAACTAAATTGCCTAAATGCGTAATAAAACACTTCAAAAAACTATAAATAGGTAAATAACTAGTACCTAGGTACTAGGTAACTACCATCTATAATTTACTAGCCAACTTAGATATGAACAAAATGAGCAAATACGTCACGGTAGTACCTAATAGATACCTGCATATCCAACTTTCATATGTGCTCCCTACCTACCTACCAAGGTATCTTGATTAACCTAAATACCTTACCTGACTTCTTCTGACAGACTTTTATTTCTGTTTTAGTGTGTGGCTAGGCGGAGCAATGATCTATGAAATGCGGGGCGGTGGCGCGGGCAGAAAGTGTATGAGAATGGCCGGACATAGGGCTCAGTGGCGCGTATTAGGGTTGACCTATGTCCAGCAGTGGACTAGTGTGGGCTGATGATGATGATGGCTACAATGGAGGCCAATTTCATACGTCAGTTTCGAAATTGAAAATCTATGGAACTTCAACCGAAGTAACAAATTATGTAGGTAGGTACTAACCAATTACTTACAATATATTTTTATTTTATCTAGATCGATCGACACCTATCTTACATATGAGATAACGGCTAGGTTAGAAGTACAACAAATTCAGAAGATGAAGATACTACCTAATAAGAAGCTGTGTAGGTATCACAAAAATTATGCTAGTAACTAACAAATGTTAGTAACTTACCTACATTAGAGGTAGGTACAGTATGTCCAGTGGACTTCAATAGGTTAAAGATACCTCCTACATAATAGTTTCGATTCTGTTTTATCTATATCCAGCCAATTCTATCCATAGCCAGCGTTTGGAAAACTTCATCTTCGTCGCATATTATATACCTACCACAGAGACCCTCAAGACGAAAGCCTACAGTCAGTGCGCGTTGCCAGCACCAAAAAGTTACGAACGGCGACCACACACCGAATGACGCAGTGTTGAAAGGCCCCGCACCCTATGGACCGACGACATTGCGAAGGTTACTGTAATTCACTGAATGGAAATGGCTCAAGACCGTTCGTCGTGGCACTCTTTATGGGAGGCCTATGTTCAGCAGTGGACTTCTGCAAAATGAAAAAATATTTTTGTGATACATGTCCTCTAATAGGTAAGTATCCAAAAGGGAGGTCATTCAACTTATCGTTGATGTGTATATACTAATTCCGGAACATTTTGTATACATACACTAGTTCACTGAAGTAAAAGATAAATCTCTCTTTTTCGAGGTACGACACACAAGGTACATCGATGGCAGCACTGGGTATGTTTTGGCTGAAAACTATTTTATCCTCCGAGCTCCTAGACTAAACTCAACAAACCAAATTAACTTTTTTAATGATCAAATACCAAAATCAATCTTCGTGACATGTAAATAAAGTTTAAAGTCGTTTGACAATCTTTTTAAGCGAAGTGGCAACGTCGCAATGAGGCGATTTTCAATAACTTTATTTGAATTTTTTGGCGGGAAAACTGTTTTTGCTTATATCTCTGAAACCTTTTCAGCTACAGGCCTGAAATTTTTGGTACCTTAGGCACTAATTATAAGCTAAAATCCTGCCTAAAGTTTATTGCCCTCTGATCAGCGGTTTGGCGTAACGAAATGTGTCAGCTGGGGACCCGGGTCTACAGCTTACACATAGTTTTTTGCTTATATCTCTGAAACCTTTTTAGCTACAGGCCTGAAAATTTTGGTACCTTAGTCACTAATTTGGCACTAAATATCTGGCTAGTTTTCATAGCTCTCGCGTCAGCCGTTTGGCAGTACTGGATGTGCAAGCTGTAGACCCGGGTCTCCAGCTGACACATAGTTTTTGGCTCATATCTCTGAAACCTTTTAAGCTACAGGCCTGAAATTTTTAGTACCTTTGGCACTAATTTGGCACTAAATATCTGGCTAGTTTTCATAGCTCTCGCGTCAGCCGTTTGGCAGTACTGGATGTGCAAGCTGTAGACCCGGGTCTCCAGCTGACACATAGTTTTTGGCTCATATCTCAGAAACCTCTTTGGCACCTAAATTTTGAATTGGATTTTCAGATTGCACCAATTATGCACTAAATATTTGCATACTCAGAATTCAGAAATTCGTTATGTGTAAGCTGTAGACATACACACCATTCATTAACTAATGTATAGACTTTCAAAATATTTGCACATAAATTTCGCTTAGGGAAGGGAAAAACTTAGGTGGTAACCGATAAAATGGCGACCGTAATATAGCGTCTCTCCCCCACCTTGCAAAAATGTCTTACTTGTTGAGGTTTTGATCCTATTTGTGATTTTAGTTGGCACGATGTGTCTCCATCAGGATCTGTCCTCTTCAAAGCGTCGCTTATACTAAAGTCTAGTGTTGAGCGTATCGCTGGTCTATCCAACGCTCCGTCCCCACAGTCGCTTTCCTTGCATTTTGCACGTGAATACCAGTTTTACAAGAGTAGGTAGGTAGGAAGGTATCAATATTTCTCCTGGCAGTGTCTTTTAACGTGGAGGATGGCACAGAAAATTATTATCGTTGGACGTGACGAATAATTACATTGAGATAACAGCATTTCAATGGCCTTTTCTTACCGCATCTCTTAAAATGTCTTCGGTCCTTCGGGTGGCCCGGTTTGTGGTCGCCATACCAGATCCTTAATCGGTAAGAGTACCTCATCATCTCATTTTACTGAAGATCATTGCTAAATAACATTATTTGTATCAAATAGTCATGACATGTGTTCCTTTCCTACGGTGAGGTGAGGTTAGGTTGCCAGAGCTCTTTAAGGGTGGGATGCTAGTACTGCACTTACTAACAGGTTGGTGGTATGTTAATTGCCAACATAGCTGTATCAAAAAAAAGTTGCTGACTAAATTTGTTCGTCATTTGACGGTTACCGGTTTTCAGGAAGTCTACGTTTGGAAGGGAAAAGCTGGGTGGAGTCCGACGCACGGATAATGAATGGTTTAAGGCGATCATTATTTTTATGTTCTTCAGATGTTTTGACTTTCATTATAATCTTTGGTTTTATGTCCCTTTCAAAGATACTTTACTGGTGTTAAAAATATAATTTAGTAAACCCGCTGGACGTCCAGTCATCCACTGCTGGACACAGGCCTTCTCCACAGATTTCCAGAGAATTCCTATCATTTGGGGTAACTAACATCCCATTCGTATGTATTTTATCCCCGATCTGTAATGAGCAAAACGTCACAAACGTAATATTATTTGCTAACTTCAAACCCATAGGCCGGTCGCATTTTGGATACAAATTCGTATCGCACCAATTCTTGTCGTACGTTTTGATACGTGCGTATTCCCGTGGTTACGTTATATGGCCTATTCTAATCAGTTATTCGCAGAACTTCCTTGCATACTGGCTTCTTTATTCATACGACACGCAATATGTTCCCAACAAACTGTTGTTTAGTGTTTGACTAATTCGTACCCAGTCTCTGCCATCTCAGCTCTGAGTCTCAGCTCTCAAGCCGTGTTTAAACGGCGTGTCATCTAAAATTTAGTTCAAAACGATCCTTCATCATCATCAGCATCATTTCAGCCGTACGACGTCCACTGCTGAACATGGCCTCCCCCACAGACAGAGCAAATTCCTTATCATGTGGGAGGATTTGCCCATACTCACCACGCTGGGCATGCGGGTAGGTAGGGTAGTAGCGCAGTTAGAGCTATCGTTGTTAAAATGAGGGACGCTGCTGCCCATCCCCTAGCTTTTCTCCCTTAGTCGCCTCTTACGACATCCGCGGATAGGTAGATATGGAGGGCCTATTCTTCGTCCGGGGCCACCACGGCCCCGATCCTTACGTCTTCTGATTATAGCTAAGTTTGAGTCATAGTACTTCGAAGTTTGAAAGGTTCGTACGTAATTATATGACGTATTCAGACTTTTCAATTTCGTACGAATACTTTCCAAAGTGCGACCGCCCTGGAAGGTAGTATTATATAAAGCTGTGCTCATAAGAAGTGTTCAGCTCCTGCGTAACACAAAATGGAAATTCTTTTCATATCTAACTCCCAGTTATTCTCATGAATTGCGTTAAATGGCTCCGTCAGAGGCACAAAGACAAGCTTAAGCGCGGTTTAAAGTCGGATAAAGTCATTTGGAGCGCACATTTTAAAACTACATTAATAACCCTGAGATGAGACAAGCTCGAACTTTAAATTTGTAAAAAGATTAACAAGAAGTGCCTTAGATGTAGCTCATTATATAAGGTGATTCGTAATATGTATGCTATCCCGAAAGGGGCTTATTCTACACCCAAATAGCAATAAAGTTTGTTCTACGACTTTTTATAAGTCCGCATTTTTCATTGAATAAACACTATGCAAAAATCTGCTGTTATGGTGTCAAACAAATTCAAAATCAATTATTCATCTTATGTCGAAGAAAGAAAAAGTTATATAAATAAAAAAAAAAAAAGTTGTAAAGGGGTTTTCTTCCTTTTGGGATAAAATTAATCACCTGTTGTGTGAAATTGTTATTTTATGCTCAAAGATGCTCCTCTAAATTTCGGTTTATTATTTTTAAATTTCTGGCAAATTAATTCAATGACAACATTTTACAATGGTCTCTGTTTATAGCTTCACAAGTCTTGGTTTGTTTCCTTGGCCACAAGGCAACGAAAAATCCACGCAGCTCTTAGATAGATGCAAACATTAATGAAGCACTAAAGATGAAGCAATGTTTTTTTGAAAACTATAGAATCATGTTTTTGGGATGGTACCCAATTTTTTTTTTAAATAAGATCTATTGAAAATAACTAACGGCTGCCCGCAGCTTTGATCGCGTGGAATCCGGTTAAAAAGAAACATATATCCTTTATCAGAGTTTGCCTCTCTCCATGCCAAATTTAATCAAGATCGGTTCATCCGTTTATTCGTGAAAATGTTCCAAGTGATTTAGTGTGACGCCTCATTCCTTCGAATATTATCTATTCTTAATCTACACCCCAAAGGAACGTCTATTAGGAACTACTCAGAATAAAAACTAACACAATGCTTTTAGTAGTCGCTAACAAAAATGGGTCTATGAATCATTGCCATCATCATTTCAGCCGTTAAATGTCCAATGCTCAACATAATGCCATATTAATTGCCAAAGTGAACGATCTTGTACGGCCTGCAACCAGCGGCTTCCAGCAACCTTTGTTAGGTCATCTACATCTAGTAGAGGGGCTTCCTAACCTGCGCTTTCCGGTGCAACCTCTATGAGTGTCCCATGAAAATCTTTCTACATTATCTGTGCCCGAGACAGAGTAAGTCTAATATTTCAAGGCGGCAGGCCACAGCGCGCAATCACGGGCCGCTTCTCAAAGCTGTCAGCCTGACGTTTCTTGTTAGTTTACCTACTGCACTTGGTATACTGTGCAAGTATTCTCATTAATCTTTGATTATCTCGCCTTTAGCTATGTTTCCTGGGGTTTGGTTCACCAACAGTTAAACCGGCCGTTCTACGGTTAAATAATCAAACTTTTGTCAAATAGTTTCGTTCATCTGTAGATAGTTTTGTTAAAATGACAGACGCCAACGAATGAATGTATGTTCTTTGATATATCGAGAACGACTTACTAGTAAAACTTCGCTGTACAATATTGATGTTACATTGTTGCTTCACATGTCAATTAATTTGACGATAAAATACCATTCACCTACACCAAAATAAAGTTTATATTTTGCCTCAAGTAATATACTTTTAGTATAATAATAATGTGGCCATTATTAAAAGATAATAATGGTCAAATTGACATGTTTATGCTTCATTAATGAAATGCTACCAACAGTATTTCCTACTGAAAGAATATCATACTATAAAGGTGAAAATTTGTGGTTCAATCACGCCGTAACGGCTCAACCGTTTTCGATGACACTCGGTATAGATATCCATACCAAGTTTCATCGAAATCGGTTAAGCCGATTAATACGACACAAGATGACACAAGATAGACACGAGTGCATTTAACCGAGCAGCGAGTCTGGAATCTTTACGCTAAAAACGTATCGCATTTAACCATTCGTTTTAGCTAATAATTAGTTTAGTTGCCATGATGACGTTTGACGACATGAGTTTTAGGCACATTAATATTCCTTTGAACGCGTCATGATTATTTTGTGTAGTATATTTGAGTATTTGAAAGGTTCATTTTCGATGAATGTTAAACCTGTTGTTGATACAACAGGTTTAACATTCAATAATGGCTACTTTTCTTACAGGGGCCGCCGGACAAAGCCACAGGCAGCTGCTATAATATTTGCGTGTACTGCATCCAAGGTGATTCATAAATTTATACCTACTATTCCGAAAGGAGCTTATTCTACATCCAATTATCAATAAAGTTTGTTCTAAGACTTCTGGAAATTCAATAGTTTTCATACAAAAAAACTTGTGTGCTACAATAAGTGCAGAAATCTGCTGTTTGGGGTAAAATCAGTTCATTATCAGTTGTTCATCAGTTTTAAGTAGCGATTTTGATGTCAAACTTCTTATGCCTTTATTATTGAGTTAGGTCTTAAAGTTATAAAAAGAAAAATATCAGATGATTTGGAAAAGTTCGGGAGAAAACGGAAAAAAGTATTGAATGTTTTTTCGCTGATTAAAATGTAACCTTTTGGGATGTTATTAATATAATGAATCACCTTGTACTCGTATAAGTACCAAACATTTCAATCCCACATAAAAACCTTTTTTAACCCTAACGCGGATGCGAGGTACTATCGACCGTGAATGAACGAGTGGCAGGCAGTCAGACTCCCCGTATTGTCCGTCAGTCGAACCACAGGCGCGGCCGACGTCCACTGAGGCGCCTTGCCGACGTCTAGAGGTTATTTAAGGGCTCATTGTGCCACCGACTGACTATCGCGATTTGACTGCTGATAAGCGATTGTTTCGACTGATGAGCTTCACGTTGGGCATTTTATTTAAATCAGGACGATGCGATTGCGCATTTACAGATCAATGTAGGGTAGTTTATTATGTATTGGTCTTGAGAATGCTCTTGTGGATTTTAAAAACCTCAATAGATATTTATTTAAAATTATTAAAGAAAAATAAATTGATATTTAAAGAACTTAAAAATTAATAAGTACATATTCATTTTTATGTCTTTTTTAATGTTCTTCGACATAGAGGTCAATCGACAAATCTTACTGCGATGGGCAGTGTTTCTGAAACTTCTCGTAACATAAATATATTCTCGTTGCAGATACCGCAAAGCCTCAAGATGAAAATCTACAGTCAGTGCGTTTAGTCAGTGATGAATAAGACACTGAGACTTGGGGGCTAACTATTGGCCGCATACACAAGCACAAACTTGCGCAGCGGACTATGGAGTAATCCGTAGAAGAACCACGATCACCAACGTAGCTCTCAGAATTAAGAAGTTGAAGTGGCAGCGGGAAGCCGTAGAGCTCGCAGAGTTAACAACCGTTTTCAAATGGCGACCACGAACTGGGTGTTTGGAGGATGGAAGGCCCCCACTCGACGACATTGTGAAGATTGTGGGAAGTCAGTGGATGGAAAAAGCTCAAGACAGTTCTTCATGGCACTCTTCGGAGAGGCCTATGTCCAGCAGTGGACTTCTATAGCCTGATGATGATGTTGTTAATAACTAATATCACTATTAATTAACTAATAACTACGTTTTAAATAACGTTACTTAATATTCGATTAGACGGCAAAAGTTCATTATTACACGTTTAGTGTCATATTAAAAGAAAACACATCAAAACTAAATTGATTTTGTAGGCTCATTCATCAATCTCCTTGACTTATTGATTGATGATTAGGCGTTGTATTGACGGAAAGTAATTAAAAAAAACCACTCGTACCATATCGTATTTTCAATATGTTCAGAGCGACCAGATTAGGAAGAACGGAAAGGGTTAAGTAAACAGAGTCTTTTTCAAGAGTATTGAGGGTCAAAGACAGTTGGTGGTGTGAGATGGTTGCGTCAAATTATCTTATTATCGAATGTACAATCGCTCGGTGCGTGTGTTGTTGTGCCATTTTATTTCGCTTTGACAGGCTATTTATTTTATGTGGTACACAATAATGAGTCTTTCAAAATGGGAATCGCTAAACTTTAAACCATTAGCGGGGGCCATTGGTAAGCCATAACACAGGCAATCATTGTTTGGGTACCAATGTTGTCCAACCAGGAATATTAGTTGATTATTTTGTACTAGCTACATAAAACTTAAGTTCACATTTTATGTTACTGTTAAGTTTGTTATTTAATAAATTATCAATTTCAATTATACACGTCTTATTTTTAAGATAGCTTAACCTTTGTGCTTGTTTGATCGGAATTGTATATCTTCTTTGGTGAATAAATGCAAAGACGTTGATTTATTTACTGGTTTTTTAATGCAAAGACTTATCATCAATGGACAATAATAAATGTATACATATATGCTTGAGGAACAGTTTGCAGAAGGAAGAGTGGATAAGGGCATGGCAACGAAGAGATATAATTGCTGAACAATTAAAACTCAACCTTATTTAGTTCTAGATGAGGCTGAAATTATGAAATCACACAGCGCGGTTTTGGTTTTATGCGGTATCCATATTAAAGTTACTTGCCTTTGTCTACTGAATAATGCCGATTTTGAGTCTGACTTTGAGTTGTCAGCGATATTGCACACCCCTCAAATAATTTCGAAGTCCTGTTAATATTGGATTTTAGTTAGAACATACAGATGTTATTTTCAAAGTGTAGCTCGGTTGTGCTTTCATTATCATCAAAGCACTGACTTTACAAAACATCGCGAGCTCTCACTTTGGGGCGAACAAGTAGGTACTTAATTTAAATTAAAGTTTAGATGATATATGTATATAGAACGCAGTTAGTATGCTAGTATGCTATGTGCAATTTGGACAGACACATGTACGGTACTTCTACCCTATCTATACTTGATGGAGAAAGATGATGGATGGTCCTAACTGTCGGTTTATATTCTGCGATACCTACGGTAGAATCGAATCTTATAACTTGACACTTTTTAAACTCATTGAAATTAATCGGATAAGCTGAAGTTAAAAACTTGCCAGACGAACAAACTATTAATGAATTTTATTGACAGGCGATAGTTAAAGACAGATAAAGTTTAATTGAAACCTTAAAGGATTTTTATTTTTATTCTTAAATTATTACAAGCGCTAAAACGTGTTCATCAGTGAAGCCGCACACTCACAAATTCTTTCCCTGCATAATTACAATCCACGTATCTAGTAGGTAATAGTGCTTTCAAAAACAAACAACCGGTGCTTTAGAAATAAACAATAAAATACTGAAGAGCCACAACTGTACAGAGGCCCAAGCACGAATATTTAACGAAAGCGTCCCGTTTACGATACGATGGATTAATTAAATTTCAAGCATCGACAATTGACCAATGACATTGGCTAATATTGGACTTTCATTATCGTATGGTAAGCGTAACGCTCTCGTGTATTATTCGTGCTTGGGGCACCAGATTACGTCCGAGACGTTTTCTGAATTGCCTTTTAAAAAGTCGACGTTGATAACATACCAATATCAACCTACTAGGGTAACTTTTCTTGCACCAAAATAACGTAGTGGTAGCCCCGACTGAAGAATAGGCCTCTACCCATGGATTTGTAATCCTATTACAAATCCATAGGGAAAAAAGCTAGGGGATGGGCAGCAACGTAGCTTTATCTGCCTTCACCACCCATGCGGGTTGACGAGCGTTGGGCATGCACCCAGCATGCTGAGTATGGGCAAGCAATGATTGTCAGTACAAAGTCGGTCGCGCTGAAATTCTTTCTTGGTTGCCCTGTATCAGGTAATAGCCCGGTTGAGTATAAATAAAGCAAATCTGGAATTCAAGCTTATTAAAACGCAGTCATAATTGCTCCATACATCGTTAGAGTAGGTATTTATATCGCGACGCATATGAGAACTAGAGCAAACTTGGTTTGATGCTTTTTCTTCAAAAACGTTTGTAATATAAATAAAGAGCGAGCAAATTGCAACTTTAATCCAAAGCATTTCTTTTCCACGGTCATTTTAAAATTCAAAGTAAAATTAGGTATTTCCCGTAATAAAAAGTGGTCGCGGATTGCTATTTAGTCGCTAACAAGGAATGATCAGGTTCTGAAATTGGACTGAGATCTATTATTATCGAGTTGAATCGATTATTGGAAACAATTGTGATTGGTCTTGTTAAAGTCTAGTTTGCAGGAAAATTGCTCCTTCATTTTAAATCAAGTATTGATTTTAAAGTTATAATTGTTGTCTATTTGGCATGCAGAAATGGAATTTATCATGATAGTTTGCAAAGTTTCTAGGATTAATTTATTTCAATACTATTTATAGTTGACATTAGGAATAATCAGGGCTGAGATCTCGCGACGTCAAGTTGGTGCTTTGGTGATCATTGAGGCACAAAAAAGATAAACTTGGAAAATAACATCTTAATAACATCCAATCTTACCTAAACTACGAAGTCATTGAAACTTTACCATATGAGACTACACGTTATTTATTGGTTTTTAAATGTGACTATTTTCGTTGTACAAAACCATATGGCCTAGAATACAATGCATTCTTTTTGAATATATATGACTAATAGTAAGTTATTTCATATGACTCCCTATTTTATGTATTTGTATAAATTTTCCAGCTAAGATATAGGGTCCAAAAGAGGGGCTTAACTCTTCCCCTATATTTTAGCAACCCCTTGGCCAATTTAACTTATATTCTTACCAGCAAATTTTGATAGTACTACATATTGACTTCTTCACACATACACATTGACAACTTCCATGCAGACCGAATTGGCGATGCAAAAGTTATGCTTTAAAAATACAAACATACCTACTCTTACAAGTTTTTTGAGAGATCTTCGCTCGCTTCAATCGCTTGACCAGAAACGCCAATGTTAGAAATAATATTTATAAATTTTTAATTTGATGGGGTCTTGCTTATATTATATTCTTTGAACTCAAATCGTTTCAATTCAGTACGGACTTTTCTGTAATGAACACTTATGAAATCGATTTCTGCAAAATTGGATTCGATCGAAATAGTTAAACATAAAATTTTATCTCTCCTCTCAGATAGGATAAGTAAAATTGGCGTAGTCTATTGAAAATCTCTGAAAATACTTATTTTATGGAAGCTCTGAGACAACTTTTATATCATTTTCAACCTTCTGACAAAATAAAACCAATATTTTTATATAAAAAAATCGTAAGTAGGTAGGTAAAAAGCTGCATATTAAGTGTTAGTACTTTGGCAAGGATATTGTAAAATAGGTAATTTTGGGTAGGCAGAAACAAACATAAAAACGTAGACGAAATCGCGAGCGGGACAGCGGGTTTTAAATATTCAAAGAAATTCTGTCCCTTCCATACATGAGACATGCATCTTACCACTGATCTTGACCCTTACCAAACGAAGCTTCCCCCAAAACCATGAATAAATACATGAAGCCTAGGCCTCATAACTTAAGGAAGGTATAAAAATGTGTCTTCAAGATATTGTCGTACGTGGGTAACATACAATATTGAACCACATTTTACATAGAAAATAGTAAGCACTAGTAAACAGGCTGTTATTTATATATAAATAGGGCAAATAAATTTTATGACGACAACTCAGTCCTGGGAAACTTTGAATACGTTTGTGCACTCTATTGCCAGTTGATGTCAGCTTTGCCAGTACATTGGCTCCGCTTGGGCTGAACTTTGGATTTAGAACCTACTCATTCATAGACATAGACATTCATTTATCAGCATTTTCTATCTCTGTAAGCACATAGGTATTTAAATTATATATATTTGTTTTATGGTTTCACAAGTAGGTATATATATTATAATATTATTATATAAGTAGTTGGTTCATAGTGATAAGTTTATATTAGGTATCTAATATAAGTATATTTTGTTAGAATAGTTTGTTTATACATCTACTATTTTTTTTATTCATTGGTCTTGTACACGAACCCTACCTCTATAACCACCTATCTCTAGCCTCAAAGATTTGCTGGAAGAAAACTCTTTTTAGGGTTAAGCTCGCCTTTGTACATGCCCTTTCATTTAGTTTGTTTTTTGTATGTGTTTTCTGTGTACAAAAAAGAATAAATAATTTATTTGCAACTAAAACATACACACACTCACAATTTTGCAACAAACGATTAGGTTAAAAAAAAGGAGCAAAAGCAATTAAAATAAAATAGTGTGCTTTGGCACCGGTGTCGGTGTCTCGATTAAGCAGGTGTCGGCGCCGGTAACCTGCTATGATACAGTCTTTCGCGAGGTGGAATTTTATGCGCCCTTTTAACGGCCTTTGTATGTTTTATTTAGGTTTCTCTTATCATTTCTGTGACATATTTGCGTGGAGTCAGCTCGTGGAATGTTTCAGTAGTTGTGGCTGATATTTGGGGCTAGCTCACATCATCGTATCGCAATGAATTTTCTCTGAATTATGATAAATAAAAAGGCGTTAGGACTTAAATAATAATGATGAAGATTACCCACAATATTTTTTATGCCGGAGGTTGTGGTCGTGCGCCACTGAGTTGTTAAGTTCGACTTTAAGTATCTATGCATTAACACGTGCTTGAAACGGCGAAGTAAAACATAGTGAGGAAACCAATAACGTATGAAATACTCACAACTGCAAAATGAGGGCATGTGCCAACATATTTGGACATGCCTCTGGCTACCCCTGACTACCCCTGCATCAACGAGTGCCATAAGAGGGAGGAGAGTTGGACTATGACCCACCACGCTGGTCCAGTGCGGGTTGGTGGGTGGAGCGCTAAAGCCTGGTTCGCCAAAGCCTGCTTCGCAAAGAACGCAAGCCAACCAACCCGAACCAGCTTGAACACTCGGCTGACCAGAGTGTTCCACGGGCTGATTGGCTTGGGTGCCAAAGATGTCAGATAGAACCCCTGTTATTACTTGTAGTTAGGGTAACATCAGTGAAAATCTTTGTGAGCCGTACGATATCATATCAGTTTTTTTTTTTTTTTTTATACAACAGAGATGGCAAACAAGCGTACGGCCCACCTGATGGTAAGCGGTTACCGTAGCCTATGAGCGCTTGCAATACCAGAGGCATCACGCACGCGTTGCCGACCCCGAACCCCCTTCCCCCCTAAAGAGCTCTGGCAACCTTACTCACCGCAGGAACACAACACTATTTGAAACAAATAATGTTATTTGGCTGCGATCTTCTGTAAGGCGGAGGTACCTCCCCAGGCGGGCTGCTCCAATTCATAACGAGAAAATCTCGCTGTGCCCTACCTCCTCTTAAATCAGTACAACTATGGTTAGAAAACGAACTATCCCTTTTTCATAAGGGAAGTGGGAGGTAGCATGGGGAAATATATGAAGGGGCGTTGACCTCTCCATATCTATGGGACAAATCCCTTGCAATTTATTGTGATTTATGTTTTATTTTATTTATTTCGTATGTAAATGCGATGGATTCTGCAAAATTGATGTAGGTTACATGAATTTTGTGATATTGGATGGATCAGTTTATCTTTACATTTCAACATTTATGTTGATAAACTGATCCAAAAAGAAGAACTGAAGAAAAAAAATCCACGAATTGAATTGAATTTGATTTTTTGCTCTAATAATCGTCCGTTTTCTTTTGCAGGTACACGCGGGGGTGGTAGCTGATAGTGATGCGGCTACGAGAAGAAATCTAGACGACCAAAATTTTGAAAAAAACACAAAAATATGAGTTTTTACTATGATTCAACTTCGATTTTTTTTCTTTTTATTATCTTTAAACTGTTATTTTCTCTACATATTTTATAGTTTTCATCCAGTTTTTTGATTTTTTCGGATTTGGTGACTTTCTTTACGAACAGGTAATCATTGCATGAATTGCCAAATAAATGTACACTTTGTGTTCCATCTTAGGACGAAATAATTATCTTAAACTCGATGTTTTACTATTTTATCATCCTCACAAAAAATACATAAATCCGCACGTAAATCCTCTATACTGATTCTTTCACCAACGGTCATAGGCCCTTTTTAGCGCCACCATACCAAAACCAAATTTCTGACCTAATGCAGTATGACTAAGAAAGAATCATTGGCACGACCAACCCTGGCTACAGCAGACAGCCGGCCGGCGGGGCTATCTTCTTCTACTAACCATTACACAACACTTTTTTTTTTTTTCATTTTAACACTTTTTTTTGTGCACGAAAGTAGCCTTAAGAGGCGCACTTTAATCCTTTCACAACACTGATTCTTTCATCGACGGTCTTGGGCCACCATACCTCAACATGGTCACTAACATAATACAGGATGACCATGAAAGAACCAGTGACACGACAAGAAGAAGAAGAATTGACACGACAAGCAAGCATCATCGTCATCATAATCTAAGCCGTGTTTTCAGAGCTACCAATCTTGTGCGGACGATCAAATTCATTTTGAAAACTAAAATACGAATTTTCCTCGCGTGTTCCAAACCAGACAACATCAATCTTTCTCTACGTACAGGATGACGTCAAAATTACAAATTCAAATATTATTTCAAGCGAAAACTTTCACAAACCCGCTTTGCATGAGCGTTCTTTACGTCACGCTATAACACCTCGCAAGGGTGGCGATGTTGCCATAGTTTTCAATATAAATATGAGGTTTCGTGTAAATAATATTTTCTTTGTTAAAGTTTATTGTATAAAATCAGCAGACTGAATATCAACTTTTAACCGACTTTAAAATAAGAACGACGTATCAAATCGGGAGCGTTGTACTTTTTTAATTTAAAGCTATTATTCCATATGGCTTACATAACCGACAACCGTTGGGGAGTTCTCGAAAAGCAACTGCGAACCGGGTGGCGCAGTGTTGGAAGGACCCCTGATGAACCTACGATATTGTGAAAGTTTCGGGAAGTCGGTGGATGGAAAAGGCTCAAGACCGTTCGTCATGGAACTCATTGGGGGAGGCCTATGTCCAGCAGTGGACTTACATATACTGATGATGATGATAACTCCATTACTGCTGATCTGATTTCAATTCTAAAATAGTCTCATATTAATTTATGTGAATCGTTTTTCGAATACTTCAGAAATCTATCAAACCCCTATGAAGAAAAATGTATGTAAAATCCTCATCATCATCATCATCATTTCAGCCGTTCGATGTCCACTGCTGTACATGGCCTCCCCCACAGACAGCAAATTCCTTATCATGTGAGAGGATTTGCCCATACTCACCACGCTGGGCATGCGGGTTGGCGAGCGCAGTTAGAGCTATCGTTGTTAAAATGAGGGACGCTGCTGCCCATCCCCTAGCTTTTTTCCCTTAGTCGCCTCTTACGACATCCGCGGATAGAGATATGGAGGGGCCTATTCTTTAGCCGGGGCCACCACGGCCTAAAAATCTGTAAAATCCTATTCCTAACAAACTAAAAACTAAGCAAGTATATTCTTCAAAATAAATAATTTAGAGCTAAATCTACGCAGACGAAGTCGCGGCTGGGTGTCAGCTAACTATAGACATAGTAACTAATAAATTAAATCATGAGTAGGTGTAGTATTTGTGTTTCAACAAATAATCAAAATCAATGATTACCTAGTAGTCTATGATTATTTAAGCTATTTGTTTTGTACAAATAGCTAATGTTTATTTTATAAAGGAGCCTTTATTTTCTGGTTTTTTTTTTATTTTTATTTACTAAAGAAATAACGGGCCAGTTTTCTACCTAGCAATATAAACAATTGAATAGGAACAATTTAAGAGAAGCCAACCTTTTTTTTTTGCAGGTTTTATTCATTTTCAAAAGTTAAATGGTCTTAGAGCTTTTCCTTTGCAGGGATGTTCAAGGCTTCGTTTTAACATGAATTTCATCATGAAATAATCTTTTTTGTTTATTTCTATACTTTTGTTTATAATAGATAAATATTTAACACCCAGACACGTCCAGTGCGGGGATCGAACCCGCGACCTCTAGCGCAGAAGGCAGAGTTACTGCTATTTTTATTTTATTTTTATTTTATTTTACAAATTTTAGGAAAACTTACAGCTAAGAATGTACAATTAGGTATATGCTTATGATAACATGCACGATATACATGATATGCTATTGAGGGCTAATTAAAAGTTTCCACATATTAATAACTAAATAACTTAGGTAAAAAAAAAAGAAATCAATAGACGACGATACAAAGAGATACGCTCACACAAACCGATAAATACACAAAAGATTAAATTAAATTTAGAAAAAGAAGAATCTACATACATACCTATCTAATACATAACAAATAAGATTATTTGAAAATATAATCCTAAGTTTAATATTCGTTTAGTCACTGTCCGAAAAGAATTTATCATTAAGGATACGCTTTAATTTGTGCACTGGTGTATTAAAAATATCAATGTCGCCATTTTCTTTTGTTAATAAGTTGAAAGAATTACTTGCTCTAATAATAAATGCGTTCTGCCTGTAGTTGGTATTAACACGCGTACGTACAACGTATTCGGGTTTCTCAAAGCTCTGCTCGTGCGTAATCCCACTAGCTCTAGTAATTCAGGACAGTCCACTTTGCCGTTCGCTATGTTGAAGAGGAATGCGAGGTCGGATATGTTCCTTCTTTCGTAGAGGGGCAGAAAATGAAATTTACGACATCTCGATAAGTAGTCAGGAAGATATATTTTGGCACGATATTGTAGATATCGTAAAAATCTCTTTTGAATACCCTCCAACCGTGAGCTATAGATATCGTAGCACGGGTTCCATACTTGACAGGCGTATTCCAAAAGACTGCGCACGAACGAACAATACAAAATTTTAATTATCTTTATGTCTGAAAACTCAGCTGACATACGAAGAACGAAACCAAGCGCTCTGGATGCTCTCTTTATTATGCTTTCAATATGGGTATCAAACAGTAGTTTGCTATCAAAGGACACACCTAAGTCTCGGATGGTATCGACTCGTGAAAGATGCGTGCCGTGTATAGTGTAGTCAAATTTGATAGTGCTGAATTTGCGAGTAAAAGAGCAAACAAAGCACTTGGTGACATTAATACCTAGTTTGTTTTCAGTACAGTAGTCTTGAAATCTCGTCAGGTCATCTTGCAGATGATATGCATCAGTGAGAGACTGTATTTTATGAAGGATTTTCATGTCGTCGGCATAAAGTATTATTTTCGAGTGCAAGAAGCAGGACGAGATGTCGTTAATTGAAATAGCAAAAAGTAGAGGGCCTAATAAAGACCCCTGCGGTACTCCTGAAGGAATAAACATGGGTGATGAGGAATAACCACTCAGAACAACTGTCTGGCATCTATTAAAAACATAAGATGTGTCTGAGCTATGAGGCAAATCTGCATTGTTGGATGTTTTTAAGGTTCTGCACTGGGAAGGACAAGGCATCAACATCAATGGCGAATACATCACTCACCTTCGATTCGCCGATGATATAGTCATAATGGCAGAATCACTGGAGGACTTTGGCGCTATGCTCAGAGACCTCAGTACCGTCTCCCAACAGATAGATCTTAAAATAAAAATGAGCTAGACAAATATCATGTCCAATGCACATGTCGCACCCATGCCGGTAAATGTTGGGAACGATACCATTCAAGTTGTAGACCACTGTTTCTATTTGGGTCAGACGATTCAACTTTATATACGTATTTTTTTATTTTTTACTGTTTACCTGATAACCGATTTTGATGCCCCTAACTTCAAAAACATAGGACTTCCCATGTAAAAATTTCATCCCCTATGACCACACACTCAGGGCTGTTTTTCAAAAAAATGCTGATAAACGTATTTTTTATTTTTGTCAATTTACCTAAAACCCGATTCTGATGTCTCCAACTTCAAAAACATAGGACTTTCATACAAACTTTCAACCCCTATTTCACCCCTTTAGGAGTTGAATTTTCCAAAATCCGTTCTTAATGCACGTTAACATCTTTTAAAGAATGTCTGTGCCAAATTTCAGACTCCTCGGCCCAGTAGTTTCCGAGCTTTCGTGATGAGTCTGTCAGTGAGTACGTGTGTGAGTGGACTACTCCTTTATGTATAAGTGGTGATGATAGAAATAAACACAAACGAGCATTTATTGAAACCATTCGTGTTAAAAATCAAAGCCTACATATAATTGCAAAGGAAACGCTCAAAGACCATTTTACTTTAGGATATGAATAGAACCTGTTAAAAATAACAAAAATTGAGTGTACTAAATGGTTTTTACTTGCATGGGCAAACGATTTATAAATAGCTCAATTCAGATAACTACCAGACGGAAGCGTCATCAAGTTCAACTTTTATTTAAACTTAGAGTTATAAAAGTCAACAATTATCACACGTCGTCCTATAAATAACTCTTATCACAATTGCTCTTTTTTAAACTGTTTTCTACAGATTAGAACGAGTATTTTTTTTAGATTTTTGCGATTTTCGTGTCTGTTTTGGAGTGTGTCCAAGCAACACTTTCCTCTGCTTTATTTTTTTTTGACGTACAGTTTTATTTTCCGTCATTATTTTCTTCGGCTCCAGCTTTTGTCCAAAATGACTTGAAGAGCCTGTAAGTGACTGTAATGAGCCTTCACTACCATGCAGCGAAAAACGAGCACGTGAGAACCTATCGAACGTTTTGCTTTCGTGTGAAGTGTAAACTGTACAGAGGCGTTGGGGTGTCAACTTTAATTGGTGCTGTATTTCAAGCCAGCCCAACGGTTCGTGCTCGTGTGCATCCGGATTGAGGAGTGGGCACAGTAGTAGCGGGAAGTGGGAATCACAGAAGAGCGATAAGCGATACTAGATAGCGGTTGAACTACGGGGCATTGGCAAAGCATATTTTACCACTGGAGGCTTCTATTAATGTTAACACAAGAAAAAAATTACATTCCTTTACATGTCACCGTGATTTGATGAAATTAAGTTATAGGTAATTATTTGCCTGTTAATATACCTAGCTGCTATAATTTGGGATTTGGAGTACCTATAGTCGCTGAAACACTTTCAGAATGATCCTACGATACTTTCATCGTTCATGACTTACATCTTGAATTTTGCAGACGTAGAGCATAAACTAACACTAACTTTACCGGTTTGATAAATGTATCATTCTTTTGTTTACTGTTAGAAAAGGACAGGGCGAGAGTTATCAAACCGATAAAGTTGACTGATTATGAATAAGAGGGTTCGGCTCGTATTGTTAATGCCATTGTTGAAAACGCTGTAAGTGAAACTGCGCCTTTTACAGAATTTTAACGTGCAATATCGACGCTTCTATTGTCTTTTTTATTCGAAAAGTGTCTCTAATTGGATGGGCAAAAGAGAAGAAAAAGGGGTTGCCATTGTACCTACTATTTATTTTACACGTAGGTACTGCCCTCTTAGAAAATAATTTATTGATAAGTGTATTATATTGTTTAGTTTTTTTAAGCCCTTTTCAGTATATTAGTTATTTACTAGTTAGTTACAATGTTTTCCCATTGTATGTGGATGGATCATTTGTGCGAACCGGAAATTTAATTTATAGGCATGTTTTTATCCGGATAACGTTATTATATCCAGTTTTTAAATGAATTTAGTTAGAACCGTGGGCAGAAGTTAGTCTAATAAAAGGCTTGTTCAAATTGTTTATACTAAATGGTTCGCTGTGACTAAACAAACAGGTCACTCAAAGTCGTAACGATCCTTAATTTTCGTCGAAACGCCCGAAATCGTGGATCCGATAACTTCGTTTTATATTAGCTCAACAATAATCGACTTTTTGAGTAAAAATTTACAGTACTTTTTAGACTTTACTGATTCATGAATAGAGTTGAAAATTGTACGGTTGTAGTGGAGGATAAAATACAAAGAAAGCGGTAAGCATGTTTGGCTTAAGCTTAGCTGTGAAAAGGTTACTGAGATGATGGGTGGGAATATTTATTCGTTTATCAATATTGGCATAATACCAACTACGTGAACAAGACCAACAGATCATTCTATTTCACGATTCGTTTACAAAGAATCGCTTCAAAATTTTGCTGTTTCACAAATTATTTTTGTGTTTTCACTGATAACATTGGCAAATTTGTCTTGAAACCCTCTTAAATATTTACGAGACCAACGTAGATCTTATTAAATTTGTAAAATTCATAAAATCTCAACATCTGTAGCCACAATATTGTTTGTGCCATGAGTCATAAAGTTTTTTGTTTTAAAATAATGAAAAAAATCCTCTCCAAAATGGCAAGCTTTAAACTTCTTTGGTGAGAAATGTATGATTGTTACTGAGAGCGATATTTGAAAAAAAATAATCTAAATTTTTCTCTGAAGCTCGCCACACAATAGCGTTCGCTGTGGACTGGAAATCTATGGATGAAGTCTACGCCCAACAGCGGACATCCTATGGCAGAAGTGATAGATAATATTAAGACTTTACACACAATAGTATGTCTTCAGAAATTAGACACAACATTTGACTAGGTTAGATAATAATCTAACAGTCATCATCATCATCAGCCTGTAAAAGTTCAATGCTAAACCAGTCCAGGCCTATGCCTCCCCAAAGAGTTCCAAGACGAACGGTCTTGAGCCTTTTCCATCCACCGACTTCCTGCAACCTTCATATAACAGTATTAACAGTTTATTCTGTGCTCTCAATAAAATGAAATAAGGTCACTACAGCGACAATAGGGCGTCTGAGCCACGTTAGTGCGTAAGAAACAACGGGGTGCTGGCGCCCGTTTTAGCCCATCCATTTGTTTCACCCATATTCAGTTTCATTGGGTTGAATGACGTCAGTAGACTATGTTAAACCTATAAAATTTGTGTATTGAGTGTCACCAGCCCTTTGATCACCATCTACTTTGAAAGTCTGTTAGGACCCGTAGAGAGGACTGAGGTCCAATTCCAAGATGTTCATGAGTAACTCACTTCTCACTTGTGAGACGTGAAAGTGAATAGCTTACCGTTTTTGAATGGTGTCACGAAAAGCGCCCCTACAAAAACCGGTAAGCTATTGTTCCCTAGATAATCCAACGATAGCTTTATCTAATTATCTTTGTCCTTTTTATATTGATAGTAGGTACCTTTTTGTAATAAGGTACATATTGCTTTTTTTTTTTAGTCTGTTTATGTGGAATTTTTTTTTTTCTTTCTATCTACGCTCGCCAACCCACATGCTCAGCTTCGCGAGTGAAGCAAATGCCCCCAAATATTTGTTTGGGTGCATTTGCCGTACAAGGTCGGTTACTTTGGGAAGTTCAGCAGTGTTCATCCTTTGGCTGAAATAATAATGATATCAAGAGTTGCATAGAGTTTTTTCAACTTTATTTTGGTGTAAAATAAACCCCTCTTGGGATAGCGTACATATTATGAATTACGTTGCACCTATAAATAAGAAGGTAAGTAATTGATTTGCAGAACATATTTTAAACTCATTGTGAATTATCAGAATTCAATAAACATAAAGATTTATTCGCAAAAGCCAGAGGTGCTAAGGATCGGTCAGTTCGTGCGCACCTCATGCTAAAAAGGCAATTCTTTTGACTGCATAAGAATTAATATGGCCACGCTTTGCCTGCGGACGTATTGTGGTGTCCTGATACCGGATTTTGCCAATGCTTTAGGAATTATTTTGTAAAATGAGCGTTATTTATCAATATATTAGAATTCAATATTGCTTGGTTAAAGATACCTACTATTAGAAACTTACTTAACCCTAGGGTAGGCGCGCTTTCCCGTGAAACGTTAGTGGGCGCGTGGGGAGCATTTTGCCGCCCATGTTTAACTAACTATTTTGCAAACATATAGTTAAAAATTAACAATATTTTTTTCCAGGGGTTTAAATTAAACCTTAGAAAATTCAAGATTCATTTAAATAGGTTACTAATTATGAGGCACTTTGGATTATAATCATCTTTGGAAAATAATTTGTTCTTTAGGAACACATTTTCTTAATCTACATAAAATCATTAAAAAAAACATAAAATTGAATAAAATTATATGTCATCGTCTTCGCTAGCATATTTTTTAGCAAAACAGCCTTGGCAAAACTACACACAGTGGTCACGGCACAGTAAGTTTGAGGATATATTACACCCTTTTTTGGTCCTCCTATTTTTCATAATGTAGGTATGTGGGGTATTATGGGGCACGGAGAAATCCTAAAAATAATAATAAGTAGACATCAATCTACTTTTATGAATAGGTAGTAGAACTACTTTCAGTAGTAGATACTCGCGATATCTTCGGCAAGTAAAAAGTAGGTACGAATGAACTCACCCATATCTACATCTACATAGCTAGGTAAAATTCATACAAAAGTTATGATAACCATTCAGGGTAAATTATGTATACTAAAAAAGTTACAAAATGGATATTAAACTATACAAATTCTAGTTGTAGTAATAAATACAGTAAATTATTTTACTTACGTGAGTAGGCGCGCCGTGACATATTTGCCGCAGCGCGATACCTGGTGGCAACAACCCTCTCTTCCCGCAGCCGCCCGTGCACCGATCGGGCTCAAACTTACAACACAGGTAGATGCAGAAAGAGGGGGCAGCTACTGGAAAGCTTGACCTTAACACGTGTATAGTTGTTAAAAGAATTACATTTGTTCACCAAAGGCGGCAAAATTGACATAGCGCGCCCACTCTAGGGTTAATTCGGGTGTTGCACGCACTGGCAATCAAGAAAATCAATACTCAGTACTTAATGTATTGCTTTCTCATGGCTATAGAGGTACATAGTCGCGCTTTATTCTCAGTCGACGTTGCATTGGATATTCATAAGTTACTGCGTTTGTAAGAGAGACGCATCTCTACAATAGCACTGTATTCATTCTGTGGTACTGGCGTCCAGATACTGCGGAAAGTTGAAATTTACGGGACCGCTTGCTCACTAGATTTATTGTCTATATGGTGCTTTGAACCGCAAAATGATTTTAAATGGGCCATATTTTAATCCCTTAGTTGCATTTTGGCTGAGCTCAAAGAGAGCTCAAAGAGCAGTATTGTGTGATGTGTACTACAACAATCAAAATTCCAAAGCTTGAATACGTCTTTTATTTATGTCGCATTCGGGTTTTTTATTTTTAATATTTTTTTGTTTATAGAATAAGTCTTATCCGGGATAGAATAATTTATGAATCACCCTATATATCATTACTTACTAACATATCATTATCACCTAATATAGTTTTATGGAAAATTAGATTATCATCAAATATGCAAAAATGGCTTCTATGGTGTTATAAGAATTTAAACCCCAATAATCATCATGGGTTATTTTAATTCTATGGTCAGTAGAGAGCTATCAAAAGTATCGATTTCTCGAATGCAATAAAAACACCGATAAAGCTATATTCAGCCAGCGTTACAGCTTAGTAATAACAGTTGTTATTTTCAACTATGGTAATTAGGTTCTTGCTGCAGCTTAGCGATATAAAAATGAGTTATGACTAATTACCTCCCTATAATTATACCTACTTATAGGTTTGCGACGTCGTCGTCGTCCCATTCATCAGAACTCTTAGCACCAGTTTTGGACGATATTCAAATAATTGCCAATGTGAACGTGAGTCGTTACTCATCACCATCAGTCAGCAATCGCAATTGCCTAAAGATCGAGTGAGCTTCTTTACTAGAGTAGGTAATAAATAATGATAAAATTAAGATTAGCTGTATTCGTTTACAAATGACTTACTATCTATTTTATAGCGAAAACTGGTACTGACTTGAGTACAGCGAGGAAGTTGTTATTAGAGACCGGTGATTTGCATGGAAATAATGATTTTAGAATTAAATTATATGCTTTGGTGACTTTCATCATTGAAAAGAGAAAACACAAATTCCAGTTATCAGTGAACTAAAACTAAAATTAAATCCATCTCTTACTGCATTGTTTGAGATTAGATGAATGAATTAATGGATGGCAATGTATTATTGTACATCAAATACAAACAAATAACAGAAACTCAAACATTAAAACAAAATTGGACTTATCACTAAGGTTTTTTAATGTCATCGTGTATCGCCCTGATAGGGGTGTTGTCGTGGTGGGTATAAGAAACAGTAATGAGAGATCGTTTAAGACCGGGATAAGTGAAAGATCTTAGAACAGACCTTTATCCAGCAACAGGACATATTAGGTTTACAAATATAAACTATAATACATATGAAAATTTCGATTTAATCGGTTTGAAAAGAGTGCCAATAAGATTGAAACTTTACCGCACACTGCCCAGATAACACATTCAGAGGTAATAATAGAGAATGAAGCGGCAATTGATACGACAATTTGTTGAATGACGTGTCGACACCAACAATAAAATGTTACGAAATACCGTAATTTGTAGAAACAATGGACAGGCGTTGTGAATAACAGTTCAGAGCTTTTTTACACCCAATGATATAATCGTATACGACATACGACAAGCCGGTTTGGTCGTCGTCAGGTTAGGTATGTGTAACTAATAAAATAAAAATTGATTAATAGAGAGATAAAATTGATTTGACATAAAATCATGTCAAAATATTGAAAAAAACAATGTAACATACACAGGTAGACAGATAAAATACTAGATATTTTCAGAGACCGGGCCAACGCCCCTTAAAAAGAGTGGCATGCAGGCTTAACCTATGCCCCATAAACGCAGAGTTGAAACCCAATGCTAATGCATTATACATTTTGTGGAAGTGAGCGTTCTTTCCCCAAACTTTGCTGCCCCCTCCTTCATCCTCATCTCGGTACACAAGCTGCTCCCACAAAACTCAATGATGAACAGAACGTGTCGCAAGGACATTCGAAGTGTCACCTTATAAGTTGATCCCATCAATATCGACTATCGTGAGGATAGTATCGTTGGGTGTAAAAAACACTCATAGAGTTGCGCAATGTAATTTGATTGTAGTACCTACTAGAATTTTGGAGTTATAGATGTTTTGAGGGCAATCGTAAGTAATTTTATTAATTTAGTATAAACGGGAATTTTTATTTACTGGGCTAGCGGTCCGGTCTAATAATCGAGGTCTAATACCTATCTGTCTAATAGAGCTTCTGAAAGCGGGTGGAACACCGGTACTTAAAGTCCTTCAGAAGCTATTTAATTCCGTCATCCTCGAAGGTACAACGCCTGAGGCGTGGAACAGGAGCGTGGTGGTACTGTTTTTCAAGAAAGGTGACAACACCCTCTTGAAGAATTATAGGCCTATCTCGCTGCTGAGTCATGTCTATAAGCTGTTTTCGAGAGTTGTCACTAATCGGCTCGCCCGTAGGTTTGACGACTTCCAGCCTCCCGAACAAGCCGGGTTCCGAAAAGGCTTTAGTACCGTAGACCACATCCACACGCTTCGGCAGATTATACAGAAGACCGAAGAGTATAATCGACCATTATGTCTAGCGTTTGTGGACTACGAGAAAGCCTTCGATTCAGTCGAGACCTGGGCAGTGTTACGGTCACTACAGCGGTGCCAGATCGACTACCGGTATATCGAAGTGTTGAAGTGTTTGTACAGCAAAGCCACCATGTCTATCCGACTCCAGGACCAGAGTACAATTCCTATCCAATTGCAAAAAGGGGTGAGACAGGGAGATGTCATTTCTCCGAAACTGTTCACCTCTGCATTGGAGGATGTTTTCAAGCTTCTGCACTGGGACGGACAAGGCATCAACATCAATGGCGAATACATCACTCACCTTCGATTCGCCGATGATATAGTCATAATGGCAGAATCGCTAGAGGACCTTGGCGCAATGCTCAGAGACCTCAGTACCGTCTCCCAACAGGTGGGTCTTAAAATGAACATGGGCAAGACAAATATCATGCTAATGATGATGATGATGAATACCTATCATTTATCTGCTAATTTTAATTCCTTTCTTCACATCTATCTATCTACATATATTATTGTGAAATTAAAGCCATGACGTGACTCTCAGAGTCACTAAGATAATTTTTTGAATGACAGGTTGGGGCCCACAAATTCCGTGTCCTTTGTGTATGGATAAAACAGTGCAGTTTTATATGTTTTTAACTGTACCGTACGATTGTTCTCTATACCTGCTATAGTTTGAAGTGTACTCAAAGCATAGGTACAGTTTGATAAAAAATTAAAATAAGATTAGCGCTAGCCGTATTTCTCGTATTTCAATTGAACTTTGAATCGTTTATACTTATAATTAATTAAACAGTTATTTGTATTCTTAACTGCAAAGAGAATTACTTAATTATTTTAAAAGTTACTTATGTTTTAAACTGCACAGAAAAAATCCAAAGGCCAATTTAGTAAAAAACTTCAAATCTTCAGATTGACTTTGCAACTCCAATATACAAACATTGAAAACTGGATTTCGCAATGAAATTCTTCAGCAAATATTTGACAGTGCCCTAAACAAATATCTTGAGTTAATCTTGAGCGTACACACGAAGGAATAAACTCATCTAATGGCCAAAAGGCAAGTGAATACTGCAGAGTTATTACTGACGCTATATTTTAAAATAATAACAATATGCCACGCATATGAAAAATTCCTTTTGTGGGTATGGCGTATAAATTTTTCCTGCGCCATAACTGTAACCTTAGCACGAGTTCATAGGCAATAAATCAAATTATCCCCGATTTTTGCAAATCTATAACATAACAGATTAATTAGAAATTTACAAACATCCTTGACAGAGGTATTGCTACATTTAAATTTATGCGTTCTGCAGTCCTTTCGATATCGAAAGAAACTTGTGCTTCGTTTACAGAGAGGGGTGTATTCCGGTCATAATTCCGTTTTCATTGAGACAAATATTCATATAAGGGGTAGGAGTGTGCGTGCCTTGAGTGTATAGGGCAGCTAAGTTTGAGAAATTTTCAAATTCAGTTATGAAAATGTGCGAGTGAATTATGGCGGCGAAATGAACTGTTGAAGTAAATTGTGTTTTAATTCAATGCTCGAACTGAATTCAAGCCATATTCTGACGTAAAACTGAATGCCCATCGGAAACAAAAAAAGCCATTATAAAAAGATAGCATTGACCATAAATGTATATTAAGGAAGCAATTGATTGAACATTACTGGCAAGTAGGTATGTAAAATGATAGGTTCTAAAGGCTATCACGACAATTTAATAAATCGGCAAATCTCCACAGAAGGAACTATGAATAAATGGATTCTGAGGTAAGATTGTATCATACCATGTTATTAAATGGTAATACAGAAAATACGGCTACTAAGCGACAAAGTTGCAAACATTGTTTGCCAGGCCAGGAACAGGTTTCACTATGATTGGATTGGAACTCCCAATACCGATTTTACTACTTAATGGACGAAGACGAATTTCATAACGTTTTGACTTGTACTACATAGTTAGACATTGTCATTTCACTTGGAAGCAAATACTTAGTTGCTCTACGTATATTCAAAGTCGTCTAGCAGGTAAATTTAAAAAAATACCAACAAGGTGCAACAACATACACCTATATTCCAAATGATCCCACAGTAGGTACTAAACAGTACACACAATGCCAGGTGCATCATTTTGAAAATTATGAAATGTATCTTAACCCAGCCGACTGTACAATAACGAAGTGGCCATTATTTTCATCGAAATTGAATTTCCTTCATCTTTTACATCATAAAAATAAATTCTCGAATCGCCGGCAAAAGTCATACAATTTCGTAACCCGTAATTGCTCACGCGACACTGATCTCGCCGTAATGAAATTCTGTTTAATATTAAGGCATGGAAACGATACTTTAATGCCACCTTCATTTTGCGTTCCCTTTACTCGATTCTAGGGAAAATAGCTCGAAGCCTTCATGTGAAATGGCAAATGAAATATGAAACGCCGGATTAGGTAGATATTATAAAAAGCCGGAATTCTAACATTTTTTTTTCAAATTTACATGAAAAACTAACCATATGTTTATTCTAGTCAAAATTATATTCATATTCATATTATGGTCATGATAATTTCAAAAGTATTTTTTTGTTTTTAAAGTTTTACTAAGACAAATAGAGCAAATGAATGCATATTGTATTCTCTTCATATTTTATTAGTGAAAAAGTTAAAGAGCATTCTTACGGTTTATCACCAGTATTGTGTATGTTTTTTCTAAAAAGAAAAATCCTTTTATATGCGCTGGTTGCTTATTGTTTGTAGCAAAATCCTGCCGATTTGTTAATTGCTATGACACATTTATGAGAATAATAATGTCTATTTATTAGAGAGCTATAAGCTCATCTGGCACGCTTTTACACAAAAATAGGGATAAGAACAGTTTTTTTTTTTTTTTTAAATCCGGACATATTACACACGGTCAACTGATCCCAAACTAGGCATAGCCTATACTATGGGTACCAGAGACTGATATACATAATAGATATATATTTAACACCCAGACACAGAACAAACATCTATGTTAGTCACAAATGTTTGTCCAGTGCGGGAATCGAACCCGCGTCCTCTAGCGCAGAAGGCAGAGTTACTACCAACTGAGCTATGAGGAGAGTCGAGTTAAACGAAATCAGTTTTTTAACGTTCCGGTTTTTGGAAAAAAGACGGACAGATTTAAAGAAACATACCTACCATCCTTACTTCTATGAAAACGTGACATGTGTGAATTAAGGAGCTGCCGTGAATTAAGGAGCTGCGATGTAGAGAAACTTGAAGTGGCTGAATAGCGAAATTATACGTTTGAGGTGTCTTTCTAAGAAAACGTTTAGAGTATATTTTATGAATATATATTATATTGATTCTGTACTTCGTACAGGTACAGAATCAATCAATCATCAACTCAAACAACTTGGACGACTCAGCGTTCTATGTTTGTATGTTTATATGTTCGAGCATATCTTTGTCAGATGGCATATTATTATTTTGTACGTTACGTGTATTTGCTAAGCTTATACGCAGCAAGAAATTTTTACCTTCAGTTTTAGAAATTATAATAGCCAAATGGAAAAAAATAACTGATGTATAGGTTTCATTCACCGCTATAGTTTTCGCCATAAAAATATATAATTATTTAAAAAAAACAAGTTACATAGGAGGATAAATCATCCAACAAATGAAAACGATACGATTTATAACATTATACTGCCCTCTCTCTATTTTCGACATCGATTCAAAAACAAAACAACGCGTGTATTCAAAGAATGCCCAGCGCTTCTTGCTTCATCTTACTTCACACATACATACGCTTCGTACGCGTAGGTGTATCCTCATTTTGGAATCATTACACGAAATAGTATCACCGTATAAACTCTCCAGGGAGAAGGGAGTGACTTAGTGGCTTTGTTTATACACACCCTCAGGACGCATTTACGTACAAAGCGGCTATCTGCTTTATACAGGCGCATGGCGTTCTACAGGCAGGACTTAGACCAGCTCTCAATTAACCGGATAAAAAACACTATAAACCGATTTATCAAAATCTAATAAAATTAACTTAGCCCTTCTCAAATTGGTCTTCCTTAAAGGTCTTCCTCAAAAAAGAGTATTTGTTATGTAAATTTTGTTTCTGCATATTATGCTTATACGGATACCGGTAACCAGTAAACAGCCCGTAGCCATCATCTGTCTACGTAAATACGGCCATATATATTTTGGTTAATTAAGTTTTTGTGCGGTAGGATTAGTGTGGGGGAGGCCTAATCGTGATGGAGAGTGTAATGCGGAAGGCTGCGTTTGTATGAAAAAATGTTAACGTATTTTTCAAAATGATCATGGGAAATTTATTATAGCAGATTTAATAAGAAAATCATCCAATGAGTTTTGCGGTAGGGGGTTTTGGGTAATGAACTGATATAAATCCCATTATTAAGATACGATAGTTTGTAAAGATGTGAGGATTTAAAAATATTTTTGTCTCCATTACGCCGGCCGCAACCATTGTACGGATTGCAATGAAAGGCATAGGTGGAATACATATAGGCTAGGAACTTTTATGCATACCACGCGAGCGAAGCCGCGCTAGGAAGCTAATCAGGTATATTTCGCAAAAGATTTTCAAAGCTTGTGTTGTTTGAAGTGATGCATCTGGTATTGCAAGCGTTCATAGGCTACGGTAACCACTTACCAACAGTCGGGCCGTATGCTTGATTGCCACCAAAATAGTGCTATAAAAAAAATGCAATGAAAATCAGTGATGATGACAAAACGCACATTAAGGTACCTATCATGCTATACGATAGTCATGGAAACAACAGCATAATAGGTTTTTATGGAAACAGACGTTAAATTCGAAGCCTGTTCCTATAATACTCGTATAATACCTAACAACTTCCCGTGAACCATTAGTCGTGTCGCAATTACCCAGTTTTGTGAAACAGATTGAACATCAAAGAGGACTTAATTAAGCCTTAGAAAGGCCATAAACAGCCAAAGCAACAGTATAATATCCTTAATTGACAGGCAGTAGAGGAACTTTTACGAATTTGGTATTTGAACAAGTCATGACGCTGGCTTTCATTAAGTTAATCAAAAGTTGAAGAACTTACATATTGCATCTATAAGAAATAATCATAACTAATCATACAAAAGTAATCCTACTAATATTAAATATACGTATGAGAGGATATTTCGATGTTTGTAGTTCAATCGTGCCGTAAACTTGGAACAGATAGAGTTATTTACCTAGAGTAGCATATAGCCTACTTTTTATTCTATTACCACGTGAGCGAAGCCGCATACTCAAGCTTGTTAATGATATAATTCATTAACAAAGCTAAATATTCAATCAGATTCTTAGTCACTCGCTCTGGTCAAGTCAAATTAAATAGTGGTGGAATAATATTCAGTTGAAATTCTACGGCTATACTGATGCTACAAGTTAGATTCACTGGTTCTTTTGTAAATGTACATTGATTCAGAGAAAATGAAGACAAATAATCGCAAAACGAGTTTTACTTCGAACAATTAAAATTATTAATGGCATAGGCGACCACGAACCGGGTGCGGAATGTCCCCCGATGGATCGAAGACCTTGTGAAGGTTACGGAAAGTTGGCGAATGGCTCAAGAACTTTCGACGTTCGACTCTACAAGGTGATTCATAATATGTATGCAATCCCGAAAGGGGCTTATTCTACACTCAATTGGTAATAAAGTTTGTTCTACGACTTTTGGAAATTCGAAATTTTTCATTGAAAAAACTCTATGCGAAAATCATCTGTTTTGGGGTCAAATCAGGTCAAATGAATCAGCTGTTTTAGGTAGCAATCTTGATTCCGAACTTCTTGTGCGTTTAGTTATTAGTTCTAAAGATGATTAAAATACCAAAAAACAGTAATTTGAGAAAGATTGTGAAAAAAAAAAATAAAAAAAATTGAAAGTTTTGTTTTATTTTTTCGCTAGTAGTATTTCTTTTCGTTGATAGAATAAGTCCCTTTCGGGATGCTATACATGTTATGAATCACCTTGTATAGGGGAGGTATTGCTGGACATAGGTACTTCTTTTGGACTTCTACAGGATCGTGATGATGAATGTCATAGACTGTGCTACCTTCACACTCTGTCGCTTTTGAGATGTTTGGAGGCCTACCAAGCCTTTAGTGTTTATACTGGTTGTAATTACCTACTACTGTGGTCACACTGAAATATTTACTTAGTCCCTCTAACGTTTTAATTGGGTCTGCGAAATTTCTTAAGGTCACTTTGAACCTCTTAATATTACTGGTGATATATTTCGGTTGACTGAAGCAAATAGCGAGCATCAAGTTTTGATTGAGCCTTTTAGTTCATTATCGATAGCACTTTTTTTCAAGACTGTCTCTTTTTATACTACTCATTTAAAAAATAGAGCCAACTTTGCAATTTGACATGTTTGGATGTTTGTTATTCAATCACGCCCGTTACGGCATCCAATCGATCGGCGTTCAACCGATGTCAATGAAACTTGTACCTAGATAGAATTCATTACCTAGAAGAGCATGTAGGTAAGGTTTTTATCAAGGTACAACGCTAGCGAAGCCGCGGTCGTAAGCTAGTTATTTATAAGGATAATGAAAAGACCAAAAACAGGCCATTTTAAAAAGTTCAGAAAAAACATATTTTTTGGCAAATTTTGTTATTTTTTTCGTTAATACTCTTTCTCACTGTTGATAGACTAAGCTCTTTCTTGATAGTACCTACCTATCTTTATGTGGTTATGGTGTCACTATGGCCACAACTGGCCTATACCTATACATATCATGAATCACCTTGTATTTGAGAAATACCTACATGCCGTTAGCTTTATACAATTGCCATAATAATTAATACTCAGATTGGTAATTAATTTGATCCGATACGCCCCAATGAAGGGCGCTAAATATAAATTAATGTTGATTTTACCCACTGTTTTCATTTTACCAAGTAATTTGCTTATTGATTGCCACCATGAGCCGTGGTAATTAGTGGCAACTTTTGATTCAAAGGTTGTAGGTTCAAATACGGGTTACGGACACGGTTTAAAGTTACTATTTATCTTGAATCTTAAAAACCTATACCTAATAAAAATAAACATCGTTTTGGAATGTATGAACAAAGTTCTTTCTATAGACAACCCACTTCATGTTTTTTTATGAGGTAAAAAAAAACACTATTTAGTCTTAGCCGATTTAACTCATATTCTTACAACAAATCTTAGTAGTACAACCTGTTCCGATTCGAAGTTATGCTCTAACAATACAAACAAACATATAACGCCGATTCGTGTTTATGAGACCCTCAATCAATAACTCTGAGAAAAATATCAAGAAACAGACTGAAACTACTAAAATAATATGAAGATCCCACTGAACTTACTAACTCATTTTACAGGCTTTGAAAAAAAAACTGTTTTTTATTTGAAATCTTAATTTATTTTATTTTATTTTATTTTATTTGGAAAACAAACAGTGTTAAATACTTATTAAACAGCTTATAAAAGAAACTTAAAACCAATTATATGTTTTCGCATATAGAAACTAAAAGTACATGTTTGCCAGATATAAGAATAAAAAAGAAAAATTACATTGTAAAAATAGAAATAAATAGATAATACAATACATATAGGTACATCAGTTATTGAACCAAATTAAACCAATGGTTGGAGAGAGCATGTTTGAAAGTAGATGGCTTAGAAATGAAAAGATCCAACTCGGGGAAGCCAACCAGTTCGTTATAACAATATGCTGATCTAATAAAGAACGAATTTTGTCTATAATTAGTTGCACAATGAGGAACGTATAGAGAGAGAGAGGGAATTCTAACGCTTCTTGTTGGGACACGTAAGCGTATTGAGGAAAGAAGATGAGGAGAATCAATAAGAGACTGCGCAATCTTTACTAAAACAGAGATGTCAGATATTTCTCTTCTCTTTTCAAGTGGTAACATATGGTGCCTTCTACATCTTGCGTCATAATTCTGATCGTAGGTTTTGCACTTGTACTGAAGGAATCTCATAAATTTACGTTGAATGGTTTCTAACCTGTTGCTGTAAACACCATACTGAGGATTCCAAATTTGCGAGCAATATTCTAGGATGCTGCGTACATACGAACAATAAAGTATTTTAACAACTTTTACATTTGTGAATTGAGAGCAGGATCTTTTAATGAAACCCATGGCCCTATTGGCTTTTTTAGCTATGTGATCTATGTGTTTCTCATAAGATAATTTAGAGTCATGTATAACACCCAGATCACGGACTTCGGTTAATCGCTTAAGTTCAGTATTTTTTAGGATATAACTGTGCTCAACTATTTTAAACTTACGTGTGAATGTAATAGAGTGACATTTGGAGACGTTGAGCTCCAGATTATTTCGTTGGCAGTACTCTTCAAATCTTACTAGGTCTTGTTGTAGTAAATAACAGTCATTAAGGGAATTTATTTTTTTAAAAATTTTCATGTCGTCAGCATACAGTAAAAATTTTGAATGTATGAAACAAAAACTTATATCATTGATAAAAATATTAAATAGCAAAGGTCCGAGCAGAGATCCTTGGGGAACACCCGAGGGAATAAAACGCCAAGTCGAGACAAAACCATTCACTGTTACAGCTTGGGATCGATTTTCAATATAAGAGGTAAACCACCTAAACAAATTACCGTGGATGCCAGCAGATAATAGCTTTTGTAGGAGTATTTTATGGTCTATACGATCAAATGCTTTGCTGTAGTCAGTGAAAATAGAATCGACCTGTCCACCGGCGTCCATACTAGAAGTTGTGAAGTCTATAAATGACAGCAAGTTGGATGTAGTGGATCGATTTCGAAGAAAGCCGTGTTGTTCTGGAATAAAAGTGTTTAATAAAGAGCTGTAAACCTGGGTGTAAACAAGACGTTCAAGTATTTTCGCGAAGAGACATAACTTGGATATCGGCCTGTAGTTCTTGACTTCCCCTTTATTACCATTTTTATGAACTGGCGTAATAAATGCGGACTTCCATAAGCTGGGCACGGTGCCTTCTTTCAATGAGCGCTGAAAAAGCAGAGTAAGTGGCATGGTTAGTGCACTGGCACAGTTCACAATAAAAATTGGTGGAATAGAGTCAGGGCCAGCTCCTTTAGTTAAGTCTAGTGATTTCAGAGCCTTCAACACCATATCGGTATTTATTTCTATATTACTTAGGGCATTAGCAGAGTTCGAATAATCAGTGTTCAGAGTTACGCTGCTATAGCGGATTGAAGAAGATAAAAAGGTTGATTGAAAATAAGTAGCAAAAAGATTACATACGCCCTCACTTGTGTCAGCTGATTGCCCTTCGTAAGATAGAGTGGGGGGGAGAGAGTTAGAGCCTTTTTTATTTGATTTTATGTAGGACCAGAACAATTTTGGGTTCTCAACAATAGCGTCCTCAGTTTTTTTTAAGTATGCAAGGTAGCATTCTTCCTCAATAGCCTTAGATCTCTTACGAAGTAGAGAAAAAGTTTCGTAATCTGAGGTGTTGCCGTACGTGCGATATTTCTGTAAGTATTTCTGTTTTTCTTTAAGGATTTTCTTTAGGCTAGCGTTAAACCAAGGGGGGTGTGTTGAAGGATATACAAAACTAAAGGGTATATTTTTATCTATTAAATCGTTTAAGGAATTGTAAAATTGACCTATGGCTTCCTCCAGCGGTTTACTAAAAAGGCAATCCTCCCAATTAATCATATTAAGTTCAGATTTAATTTTATCATAATTTCCAGATGCATAAAAATATTTTTTCCTAGGGCTAGTTTTAAGAGGCGCAATTTTGATGAACTGCAACAAGAAATTTAAAGATTTGTGATGATCGTCCTCTGGTACTAAGGGGTCATCGCAAGCCGCAACTGATAGATATTCATTGCACAAAACTAGGTCCAGAATTCTAGCATTGGAAACATTGCGGCATAAATTAAACTGGTTTAAATTACATTCTGCTAGAGTGTCGAAAAAATATATTTGCGTTTCACCTGATATACCCAAGGGTTGTAGGTAATTTCCATCATCAGTCCAGTCGACCATCGGCATATTAAAATCTCCCATTATAACGAAAATGTCATCAGGATTAGATTCAACTATTATAGAAAGGTTGTCTGCAAAGTTACTTAATTGGGTATTAAATGAATTACCTAGGTTTTCATCGCAGAGGTAGATCGTACAGAAGTGAATGTTTTGCGATATTCGGTTTTTATTTTTGTAAGTAACGGTGACCCACAAGTCCTCAGCCGAAGAAGTCCAATCTGGACGTTCTACCGTAGTTAGTTCACGGCGCACTGCTAAAAGTACTCCGCCACCCTTTGTTTGTTTGGTTTTTGAATAGTCTCTATCCCGACGCCAAACCATATACCTATCATCAAAAAGTTCGCTATTGCTTATACTATCAAGTAACCAGGTCTCCGTTAACGAGACAACATCATACGAACTTAGATATAGATTTCGCTTAAAAGTATGTGTCTTTGATCGCAAACCACGAGTATTTTGGTAATAAACATTAAAGGAAACCATCATTAACAGAAATATTACAAAAGCTAAGGTGCAGCGCATTTATAGTGTTAAGACTCTTCAGTGCAGGTGCAAATATAACGCAATTTATAAAACGTAGTTTTGGAGCAAAGCCATTTGTTATAAGATCTGTGCATAAAGCTAGAAACGATCTAATAATGAGCAAAATCGCAATAAAATATTTTATAAAAAATACGGTAGTCTTGTGCATTACGTATAGAAACAAAGTTACACATTCCGTTAGAAAAAAGTTCAAGAATAGGCAAGCGCATGCAAAAATGACCGCTATGCCGCGAAGTGCGTACACGCGTGCGAGTGGATATCGAGTGCGCAGCAGGCACAAACTTACTTGCTCCTCAAGTGCAAACTGGTTGGCGATTATTTTGTACATCGTACGGCAAGCCGGTGAACAATAGACTTCGAGGTTGAATATGGTTCTCAAACTGTATGTAGATGTTCTGAGTAATGTAATATAAAAAATTGGTGATAACATTATAACGATTAGGTAGTTTATGCTGTAATTTTTAACAAATCGTTTTCGCTTTTTATAAAAAATATAGGTGCAGTGTCTGATTTTCTGGCCATAATTTTACAGTGCTTGACCCATATGTACTGGAAGTGCTTCTCCTTGGCCAATGCCCTTGCCTTACCCAGGAGGGTTTTGTTGGCTTGTGTCAGATGATCGTTGACATAAAAATTCCCTGCCGTAGAGAAACCCAAATTAGACAGGTTGAGCTGCTTATTTTTGCGTGACGATGCCACGAACTCTTCTTTTGTGTAGCGACTATTGAATGCTACCACAATCGATTTCTCAGCATTTTGGACACGAGTAGGTATACGAGCGATGTAGTTAATTTCCTCCTTTTTGATGGCAAAATCACATAATTTACCAATCTTCTGAGCAATCTCATAGAGGTTTTCATTCTTCTTTTGCGGAATGCCTCGAATCTCCACGTTATTCGCTCTAGCCCATTGGTCTCTGTCTTGGATTTCTCGGTTCAATTAAGAACTTCATTTGCCACACTAACTCTTCGTAAAATGTTTTTATCCATATTGAAGTGCTTCAGACATCCATTCAATTGGCACTAAATCTTTCAGCAAAGTTTCCACTTTTATAACTAAACGATGGCATAGGTCTGTATGTATAACTCACTGCCCGAGGCATTCGGAATTTTATTAAAACTTTTCCCCTTTTGAGATAACTTGTGTTTGATAGAAAACGGACAAAAATACATCACACGCATACTTCATACATACGCATGGTCAAAAATCATGCCTTTGGTTTATGACTATGCTGAGGTACCTATGCGTTTTTACAACATCGTTTTTTTTGAGCGCACTTTTTGACGTTTCGCTAGTCCGTCGTTCATATTCCTGTGCTCCAAGCACGAACGATTCACGATAGCGTGACGCTTAAGATACGATACTAAAAGTTAAATGATAAAGGCGATGCTTGAAATATTTTAACTTTGGTAGGCTTATATTTGACGTTTGCTTTCGTATCGTAAGCATATCGTTATCGTGAATTATTAGTGCTTGGGCCACTGTTTCGCGCAACCGCGCAAAAAACTTATTGAGATTCTAATTAGCCCTAATCTTAATTATTAACTCTTTTAACATGACTTTGAACCTTCAATACACTACGTCAGCACAGTTTTTATTTGAATTGATTTGACTGGAGTATCCTCATAATGCAGGTCAGAGCTGAAGCTCGCAATAGTTTTTAGTTCGATCATGAGACAGATGGGAAAATTCCTCCCCCATTCCTCCACTACCCATTTTCCAGCCCTGGCAATTAATGCCGCCATTTACAAAATTTTATTTCATTTGCAAATGCGAACTCCCGATTTGATTATTAATAAAAAGAGCTTTATTTTGTTGCTCATTTGCATAATTGTTTCATTTCCACTTTCGCCGGCTGAATTCGATAATGTCCAAGTCTGGGGAATCTCTTTAAAAGAAATTAAACTCTAATTTGACGTTGGCGGGGATTTTTAGTGTTTTTTGACGGGATTTCATTTGTGAATGCTCTGTAGGGAATTGTGTTGCCACGCATAGCTATTTGCGCTGAGACGGGTGAATTTACTTTTTTGTTTCGGTATAAAATTACAACTTGCCAAACTCATTTTATTATTCTTTTACATAACTCAAGTATTTTTTGTTTGACTCAAACATTTTGTATGCAATAAAGACCTCGAAATGATAAAACAACCGAATGAAATTAATAATTATAGATTAATAAATTAGATATAGGTACTTATCATAGCCCAGCTAGACCATTTGTCATGTCCTTTGTGAGTTATATTATTATTATTATATGTGTATTATTATGTCCAACAGTGAACTTCTTTATGCTGATGATAATGATGAATCTGATGATCCTAGATCCATAATAATAAGTACGTAAACATTATGAAAGTAAAGTCATTTTCGAATAGATAAATGAATTTCTATGGTATCTAATATATGACATACTTTTTTTTTTAAGACTTTATTTTAATTGTTAGTACTATAATTATAATTTTAATGATAATAACAATGCACTATGTAATCAATAACTGAAATGGAATTTGCATGCTGTAAAGTAGGAACATGGCTGAACTCTGTAACTCTTGACACCTTTTATACCTGTGTTTCGTAAATAAATGAATTATGAAAAAAGAAAAGAAAGAAAGAAAAGAAAGAAAGATTTTTATTTCCCTTAAGAACTACTACACATAAAATAAAATAAAATAAATTAAATGCTAAATGATTAAGAATATTGTGCGCAGCAGAGCTCTTGGAAAACATGGCCATTGACTTGAAATCCATTACGCGACCGAGATTTGAACCCACGGCCTTCGAATCGAACGCCGAGCTACCTCCCACTAGGGCTATACTTTTAATTCCAGAACACCTAGAAGTACCTACACATAGCTAAGGGAGAGTCCACATTAGCAATTACCGAGCTGATTGCGAACAGATTGTAAGAAGCGCGCGTGATGCGCGCGAGCTGATGCAGTAACTGCGCGGAAACGGCGCATTTGCTAATGTGGACGATTCCTAACCCATAATGCACAAGAGCACTTTATCCACGCAAAGCGTCTGGTCCGGTTCTAACACGTCCTGCATGAAGACTTAAAATAAATCGTGTGAACCTACCCTAAGATGCTACCATTTTCACACTTTATACGAAACTGCGTTACTGGTCCGGCAGTTTACAAAGTGATAATAATTTCAGCGTGAGACCGGTTCTTAGGGTACCTACAACAGCTGCAGTCGCCGTGAGAATTAAAAGGGACAAGACATTTTGCAACGAGACCACCTGAGTACATTAAATAATGCAAGATTATGAAAGTTAGAATAACTGCGAGGTTTGAGAGAAGTGGATCGTAAACACGCTGTAGTACAGATGCTAGCATGAGGTCGTACGCTATCGAATCGCTAGCGAGTCGATAGTTTATTTAATGAGTGAACTGAACGAACTGAGTTTCTTATTAGCTGTAATTAAACAGATTCGCACGTTATTTAATTACTTGTGATGTCGTCGTATCCTTGAAACGAGTGCTAAAGGTACTAAAGCTGTTGGTTGAAGTTGAAAATTGGCGGTTATTCGGGTTAGTTGATGAATAATTTTTTAGTTGTGCATTTGTAGATAAATGCTTCCAGCTTCAAAACAAAACTGTTTATTTATTTATTTAATTTAATATAAATACAGTTGCACAAAAGGAGGGCTTAGTGCTACAAGCATTTTCTAACAGCCAACCTCAAAGATAACAAGAAAAAAAAGGTCAGCGTGCGTAGAAGAAAGAAGGGAACAAATATTGGAGAGCTGACAGGGATGATTGTTTACAATGTTTACAATGAATCCAACTGCTTTTAGAATCCCAAGCTAATGTTTCTTGCGGTTCGGTTCGATTCAGTTCAGTTTAATTCTGTTACGTGCAATCTCTGGTGGACATTTGAAAAGCCGCCCGGAGGCTTCCGTCGTGGTTTGACCGGTGTCGCGAATACAATCTTTGTAAAGCGAACGCCCTCAAAAACGCCCGTCGCTGTGACCAAAATTCTAGTCAAACTGAACCGTATGACTATTCTTTTGGTCACACAATTCTTGACAGCTGTGCTGCAAATTTTTTAGTTTGACCACAACTCTTCTGACCGCAAATTCTGCATCAATTCTTATCCCAGACTCATGATTAAAATCTTGATCAGATACAAACATTCCGTACAAACGGCAAGTCAGCCCTTCTTAATTACAGAATGGACAGGAGTGTAGAATTGAATCGAATTCACATTTAATAGCCAGCAAACACCGCTCGAATTCTCTATTATCTGTATGGGCCCTTTCGATATAATTATTTTTTCTAGAGCTGTTGTAACCACTTTAGAACTGGTTCCAGGAGTGCTTCTTCTTAGAAATAAATATCGGACAACCTTCCAACAACTAAGTTTTCTAGTCTAATTATGTGGCTCCGTTGCGCCTTAAGAAAACTGACACAAAACAAAGCTTTTCTAAGGCATACTTTTCTAAGATACTTTTATTTTATTTTTGTAATGCCACAGTACTATAGATAGGTGTGCACAGCAAAGTCTCTAATAGTATGGAGATAACCATCAACTACACTGTTATTACTAATAACAATAGCTTTATTAACCGCGAGCGTGGCGAATCCCCCCAAATGATTGTTTGGTAGCTGGCCTTACAAGGTCAGACAAAAATAAATCTAAATGTATACACAAGTAATTGAATTTCAAAGGAAAATCATTAGTGTAAAATGGCCAATTAATAGTAGGTAGGGTAGCCTTTTTAAGCTCTAGACCTAACTCTTTGCTCTTTGTCTGGAGGTATCACCATCTCTATAGAAATCCCCACATTTAAGGCTCTAAGAAGGAATGCCGTGGGTTATTCACCCACACCAGTATACAATATCTGAAAAGCTGTATCTATGCATATCTGATAAAATAAAAGGTTGTTACTTATTATGAAGCATCGTTTTAGGAGGAGGTAGGGCACAGCGAGATTTTCTCGTTCTGAATTGGAGCAGCCTGCCTGAGGAGGTACCTCCGCCTTACAGAAGATCGCAGCCAAATAACATTATTTGTTTGAAATAGTGTTGTGTTCCTGCGATAAGTAAGGTTGCCAGAGCCTTTTAAGGGGGGAGGGGGTCCGGGGTCGGCAACGCGTGCGTGATGCCTCTGGTATTGCAAACGCTCATAGGCTACGGTAACCGCTTACCAACAGGTGGGCCGTATGCTTGTTTGCCATCTCAGTAGTATAAAAAATAAAAATAAAATATCGTTCGGCGCAGTCACCAAAAGGATGGGCGCAGTCATCGCTAGTCATCATAAACACTTATGTATGATTCAGTGCGTCGAACGCTAAATTAGGAAGTCGGTCCCGGCTAGCTATTTACAGGGTCACGATACCTCGTTCTGGTCACTGACCTAATACAGGATGACCAAGAAAGAATCAGTGGCAAACTACCAAGATTATAGCTTCATAAATTGCTTGGTGCCAAACTTTCTAGAATTCCTATCGATGCACATCAGTAAAATGTCGTAAGATTCCAATAAATGGAACAATTTCAATTTCCCGTGTACCTGGACAATTGCCTGAGTAGATGAATGTCAAGACAGGTTAAGACATTCTTCTTCCACGCCGTGGCAATGATGCGCTATCTGTCAAAACATTGATCTATGATATGGACACACGATACCCTAAAATTTGACTGGCCTCATAGCTCAGTTGGTAGTAACTCTGCCTTCTGCGCTAGACGTTGCAGGTTCGATTCCCGCCCAGGACGAACATTTTTGTGATGAACACAGATGTTTGTTCTGTGTCTGAGTGTTAAATATTTATCTATTATGTATAGTAGTCTCTGGTAGGTACCCATAGTACAGGCTATGCCTAGTTTATGTCCGGAATATTTATTTATCATTATTATCTAAAATTTGTGTTTTATCAGCATAGGTGATTCATAAAACTAGCTCAGGTTTGTTTTTGATGACTAATTAGGTGAAGGGATGGTGACAAATATTATAATTATGACGTATAAAATTAAATCACATATGACTAAAGCTTTCTTGGAAACTTGAGGTTTTGAAAGTGGGTTTTGATTTCTCGCGATTCATAAGTTTCAATAGAAGGTACTATCATTAAAATTAATAGGTACAAGTGTTTTCTTTCTGTAAATAAATTTGGTATCATTAAACCATATATTTCTTGTGTATAAGGCTGACTAGGCTAAGAAGATGGTATAGGTACTGGGCAAGGTAACTCCATCCAAACACGTCCTAAGAACAAGAGCGATCTTCAAGTTAGTAAAAAGTTCCATCTGACGCTGTATAAATCATCCAGAATAGATGTAATAAGGCGTTGCTTTTTTGTTGATCAATTTTCTTCGATAAAAAATGCACATATGTAGAATAATGGACCTACTGTTCAAATGCCACGTTGATTACTTCAACGAGATGTAATTGTAGTAAATAGAGCCTTTAAGAACACTTTGAGTAAGTGGGTTGTAAGCCTTGGTCGCATAAGAATCGGCCACCGTCTTTAACAAGTAAACATAATTCTTGATTCCCCAATTGAAAATTTGCTCACGGGGTACAGAGGCTCGGCATTCATAATAGATCAGCTAAGTCGAGCAAACTTTAGTGCGGCCACCTAAGGAATGTGTGATTGCTAGGAGCATAAACAGTTGAGTTTGCCAATCAATGTCATTGGCAATTACTATGCGTTACACAATCGTGAATTATTTGAATGCCCCTGAATTGACCGGAAATTCCTAAAAGAGAATCATGTCAGCAGTATTCATGAAAATTATGTCAATCTAATGTCAGGGACGACTAGGAATAGTAGGGGCATATTATTTAGGTTTTTACCTTAAGTTTTTATATAAATAATAAAATCAAGATACTTACATCTTGATTTTATTTGGAACTCTGTTTTAGATCACGGGAATATGGTATACAAGGCTTACCAAAAAAAATTCTGACAGGTTTTTGTGCTGTGTCTCTAACTACATTGCAGCGAAACCGAACTACCTATGTCGAGCGCAGAGGTGGCTGCGCCCGTGAATAAGGATTGAGCAATGAGCTCAAGGGCACCAATTAGGTACCTCGGCTTAGACCGTTGCCAGAGGGAGGTTTTTTGAGGAGGCCATCATCCTGAAGGGCCAGAAACGCATGGACGGCTTACCTGAAGCTTTTGTTCACTACTTTATAACATATTCGAAATAACGGTTACCGTTTTATGGAAACCATAGCGTAGGTCCGTTTTAGACCTTTCAAAGACCTATTAATCTCCTTGGTGTTTAAGGCTTTCTATCGCATACAAAGCCTCATTTTGCAACATGTAGTCTAAGCGAAAAGGTTTGCCCTCTATCTACACAAGGTAATATTAAAAATAGTTACACTTACTTTGGAGCAGAAGCTCTAAATCTTACTAATATTATTGTCGTGTAAGTTTGTAAGGATGTTTGTATGTTTCCATGTTTGTGGATCAATCACGCCGTAAGGACTCAACCGATTTCGATGAAACTTGAAATAGATAGAGTTCTTTACCTGGAATTGCTTAAAGGCTACCTTTTATCTAGGTAATACGCGAGCGAAACCACAAGCATAAGCTAGAGTACTATAAAATCTTTATTACCTTCCAAGCTTTTTCAAAGTTTCCCCATTTAATTACTAAAAGTCCGTTCATCAATCAAAGCTATAAATCCTTAATTGAAACATAGCTACCTTGATTTCTTTTTTCATACTTCTCTTTCAGTTGAAGTGTGAGAGTGCTCTTAATTATCAAATTCATAAGACTAGGAATGGAAAGATATGGCATTGTTTGTTTTACGAAGTGTAATACCAATCCTCTTGCTCAAATAATTTCAACATAATGTCGTTAAAAACAAAGTCTCTCAAGAATCCTTGACGGAACGTTATAAATAAATTAAGATGTTCACAGAAATTTTCAATAAATTAACGAAAACTTACTCTAAACTCATAAGCACATGGCTAGCTAACACTAAAACAATAATAAATTTTGCATTCCAATATTTTGGCTAGAAAAAGTAAATGGATCTTTATTAGGGAACATTATAATATTTAGAATAAACTTCGGGAAAACGCAACGAAACCTTCTAATAGAAGATTTAAAGTAAAGTAAAGTAAAGTAAATATTTATTTCAAATAAATGGTACAATTTCTTGTAAAGTGTACTTATATATCAGCTATAGGTCCAATGGACTTATTTCCATAAGACCGCAGTATAATTTCTCTACTCCCTTCTTATTATGTACCAACTTCTGAAGTTAATCAATCGTTTACAATTCCTCCCAGCCAATGTTTCGAGCGAACTCTAAAATAACAAACAATGGACTGAAATTCAATAACTGAATCCCTCGAGCATGACTTTTAAGGTCTTGCGCATTATGGGCTTGGACGAAAGGTCAATGCGGATAATCCTTTAACTGTGTTTTCCTATAGCCAAGTTTCGCAGGTACAGTGAAGTCTTCTTAGAAACAGATTGACGAAAGCACTTCTCTTGATCTATCAGTCATGTAGAAAATAAAGAAAATTGTCCCAGAAAGTAGAAGAGAGTCGATTAGATATGTTCTATATCTAATCGACTCTCTACTACTACTCTTTACCACTCTACTACTCTTTACCATTTTCTTTGGAAGTAATTATTATTATGCAATACTATCAGCCAAGAGTTTAAGAATTCATTAAAAATTGATAAATCAGTAATAGAAAGTTTTTCTTTTAAAACGGCCTGAAATCTACTTAATGCCTAGCACATACGTAACGACAAATCGCTATGATCAGACGGTACAGTTCGAACGGTAACAATTAATCGTAAGTGTGTGTCGAAAACCATAATAATATGATTTTCCACGATTTGTGGCAGACGCGTTAGGATGACAAAGATTTTGACAGGTTTCGACAATTCATGGTGCGTTTGCAAGCTATAGGTTGGATTATAAGGATAAGTACGAATAGTAATACATTAGGATTTGTACATATTTTTAACCATGAGTCCATGTTGTCTCAACCCATGTATTTTTTAAAGTGCAATTTTATGATGTTCAACAATGGCAGTCTTAAGGAACTTACCCATGGAATAATTAACGTACTTACTGAGCGTGTCTAATTACCCACTCTTTAATTAAACCTCGAAGGTTATTGATTTCGTTTATTCGTAGAACTTGCTTTACTTGCTTTTAAACTACTGTAAAGAACTTGTTTGCATTCGAGGTCTATGCCCACACCAACGCACCATACCAGCCTTATCTTATCAGCACATGCTAAGAAATAGGTATTATTTGTATAGATCGAACTATATAACGCTACCCGTTACACCGTTATATCACCATAAAGTTTAGCGTTGTCATGGCTGTATACAGCCATAGCCAAAAGTATTAAGCATCCTAAAAAATTGCAAAGGTTAGGCTTACCCTCCAAAAGTTCAGAATTAGCTGTGTTGATAGTCTGCTATTTAATTGTGCTTTATGTAAAATGATTTAAAAAGATTATCATTAAAACTTGCTGGTCAAAAAAACATATTCAATAAAAATCTCCATATTTTGTCTATGGATATTAATATACTATGGTGACAGCAACTTGACGGACCAGTCATGGCACGCTACGGCGGACAGAGCGGTATAGTGGGCATTGTAGTAGGCATAGAACTTTGGTCTACGTTTATTATGTTTATTAGAAAATAAGCTAGTTTTGAAGTAGCGAGAACTAGCAGCGAGAAAATAACGCCACTTCTATTCGCAGCCTGTACACGCTCGCTTAGGCATAAAATCTACTCGCTGCGTGTGACACCTAAGCTGTATGTATCCATGTACATGTTGGCAATAAATGAACACGAATAAACTGAAACGCAGCTTTTTACTAGCGTTCTGTGTGACCAACCTCTAAATGTCTAGACTCCAAACTTGGTGCTTTACCTAGGACAATTCAGACGAAGAATTTTCATAATTTTGTTAGCTTTTATAAAGAGAAAATAAAATTAATTTAACTCTGAGTTAAAGTTAGTCCTATATAATTAAGCCTATATAACCATTCAAGGGCTTACCTACCTTACTACCCAGTAAGACTTTGAAACAGTTTATTTATGAGAGCCTGAGAGCCAACACTCGTAACCACAAATAGTGATGTGATTACACTGTCGATTTTGTTGAGATTTAAAAAGGTAAATTCTTACATAAATATCTTCATAGAACTCTAAATCGAAACCTACCTATAATTTATACATTTAAAAAAAAAACTTTTATCTAAATGTAGTAGCTACGAAAAACTAAGTAGGTAATAGATGACCATCAAATTTTGAGTTGCACTCGAATTAACCCATAATTTAACCAATATTTAGTACAAATAACGTAAAACCTATTATTTTTAATCGGGAAATAGTTTAAGTAAATCTCAGTATGAAAATCACCTATGAATTTATTGTAATAAAGAAAGATGTTTTTTACTCAATCACTTCGTAATCCGTAATTATGCTTAACTTCTACATTTTTTGCCTAAAATACTTGGTTCTTCTGCGGATTTCCTCATATTTTCGGATTATATCACATAGTGAATAAACTTTGTTATAATCTGATTCGTTTTGACACTAAACCTATCGATGACTTCTTTCTGGCGCATCCCTAAAAGCAGCCAAATTCAGCCACATATCGGTAGATACCAATGTTTTGGATGTTATACGTGGGCGTATCTGATCTAATTAATTCAACATTGATTGATACTAATGTATGTAACGTCAGAGCACTGTGAGTAATTGATTGTCACAACATGATGTATTTGGATATAAGTATCGATAAACAGATGTTCGAGTTTGGAAGCTTTTTGATGCAATCTGTTGCGACCGAAATGAGGAAATCCGAAGAAGAACCAAGGCACATAGCTCTCAGAATTACCAAGTTGAAGTTGCAGGCATCCATATTATAGCTCACAGAACCAACAACCGCATTCGGAAGTAAAGGTTCTCGAATGGTGACTACGTACCGAATGACGCAGTGTGGGAAGACCCTCAATGGATCGACGACAAAGGTTGCGGGAGTCGGTGGATGGAGAAGGCTCAAGACCGTTCTTCGTGGCACTCCTTGGGGGAGGCCTGTGTATGTTTAGGAGTGGACTTTATCAGGCTGATGATAATGATGAGTCGCAAACTAATATTTGTCTTAGCCTAAAAATTGGATTTATGAGACTAGACCAGGTTTTTGTGATTATTAAATATTCTTCTAAAAGCGCATTTAATATTTTGATAAAGTGATTACGAATGAGGGGGTTAGTATTCGACAATTTGTAGGTAACCACTTTTATATAACACATATAACACAATAACAGTTATCTTTTACTTCGGCTTGCTTGTCGTATCACTGATTATCTTTTGGTCAACCTTTATTAGGTCAGTGACCAGGTTGTGGAATGGTGGCCCTGAAAAGGGCCCGGTGAAATATTAAGTGTACCTATTGAAAGGATAAAAGTGAGCCTCATAGAGGCTCCTTTCGTGCACATATCTCATACTTCGATTTTCTATGTTGTAATGTAGGACATGCCGGTTCCTCGCGATGTTTTCCTTTACCATAAGACAGCACTAGTTAGCGCACATACATTTTCAGAATCGAAAATCCTTTGTTGCTGGACCGGGATTCGAAGCCACGACCAGGTGCAATCGGAAGGCGGGGCCACTACCACCACTCCACTAGAACTCTCGGCAGAACAAGATAATGTTTAAGACAGAGGTGTGTCTGTTTGTGTCTTGTGTCAACGCCAGTATTGTTTCTCAATAATCCATTTACCGCTTCCGTCCAATTAACTTGTAAAGTTAGATCTTAAATTGCCGTTTATTTGATTTTACTAAGCGTGGGTCGGCACTATAAACTGCAATAGTTATTAGGCCAGATAACTTAGCACTAAGCCGAATAGTGAAAAGAAGCAGCTGGATCAGTCACTTAAACATACCCACATACATACGTTCGAAAAATAATAAATAAGAGCGCCGCTGCAATAAAATGATAAAAAAAACCGGGCGTTCAATGGTTATTTGGTCGGCTTTTTTATAAAACTATTAGTGTAGGTAAAAGAAGTATTAAATTGCACAATACATTAATATCAAGGATTTTTTTCAATACACCATGAATTTTCGACTTAGACGGGAACCCCAGATACGGATAAGCTGACAACTGCGCTATATTTGTCGGCCAAAATTCTTCAATGGTGAATTTTTGGAATATTATAAATGTTATAGAATGAGTAGTAGTAAGAAGAACGAATAATAATAATAATAGAGTATTTTTGTGACAATAAAAATAATGTTTTTTTGTAAAATTGTTTTTTGAGAAACAGTTATCAAATTGCCTGGTAAAATAATAATTTGATTGCACTGCATTGGCCGTCAGGAACCAACATATACAAAACCGTCGCGATAATAATTTAACTAGTAGGTATTTCTCGTTCATAGAGTGAGCTAGCTGGTTATAAGTTTTCGGTACTTACCACTAAATTGTATGGGACACTTATTGGGTTTTACTAAAACACTATGTTAATGTAACAAATTCTATTTCACAATGAAATGAGATCTAATGGAACAGATGAAGAAGTTTGGAATAAAAAATAGATAAAAGTTAAAGAGCGTACACCAGGCCCAGTAAATAAGATCTTCATATTATTATAATTTAAATAAATGTAATGTCTTAGATGATTTATCCAAGTAAACGTGGCCAACTGTCAGTTTACTGTCAGATTGAAATTATATCTCTGCCGAAATTTTCTTCATGAACTAAAATTAAGTCATTTTCCTCACTCTGGATGACACTTTCGAATATGAGAAGTAGGTATTCAAAAAAATCATTAAAACAATCATATTAAAACATTGGATCAAGTCGTGGTTCCAAAGAGATCATGACATTTTTTTAAATTTTGCGTGCCAATTAGCATTTCCTTAAGAATTAAATTTATATTGTACCACCACCTCGGAATTATTCCCTACACAAAGATAAAAAAACCACCATCGAACCTGTCGCTACAAAATAATCGAAGTAAATCCGTAGAAAATAATATCTCTTCCTTTTTTTAAGCATGTTGACATTACAAGAACCGCGGTTCTAAAAAAACTGTCCACTTCACGAAGAAATATAAAAGAAAATAAACATCGATTGTAAGTATGGACTTTGTGTACACAATACGGGTGCATGTTAGTAAAACTAACATCGTATCTAAACATAGTTTATTGCGGAGATTGTACAGTCAGTTACAAAAGTTGATAAACATTAAATATTCCACAGTGTCTCGCTTGTATGCTGCAATGACAGACAGATTACGGGGACATAACTCTCAAAATAAGCAAATTGAAGTAGCATAAATACAAAAACATTTCTCCAGGGCAGGCAACGCATTAGCAATGCTCCAAGTGTTGCAGATGTCAATAAGCGACGGTAACCGCTTACAATCAGGTGGGCCGTAAGTCTGTTTTCCTCCGTATAACATAAAAAAAGCAGTGGGTAGGCCATATAGCTCGCAGAGCCAAATCGGTGTATGAAAAAGCTCAGAACCGCTCTTCATGGAATCGTTTGGAGGAGGCCTATGTCCAGCAGTGGATTTATACAGGATGATATTTAGTTGATAATGATGTAGGTATTAACTAAAAAAATCGGTAAACGTGTGTATGATTTTAATATTCACCTTTTGCATCAGACTGTATCTTCAATAATCATTGGCAAACACGGTGACTTTGGAAGGTATTGTAGTTGTTTGAATATTGATAGGTCGGAACTTAATTTATTTTCTTTTGCTAACCCTTCGTAAGCAAGCAAGCAATAGCAAGATTTTATCGCTCTAAATTGGAGCAGCCCGCCTGGGGAGGTACCTCCACCTTACAGAAGATCGCAGCCAAATCACATTATTTGTTTTAAATAGTGTTGTGTTTCTGCGATGAGTAAGGTTGCCAGAGCTCTTTAAGGCGAGGGGTCGGCAACGCGTGCGTGATGCATCTGGTATTGCAAGCGCTCATAGGCTACGGTAACCACTTACCAACAGGTGGGCCGTAAGCTCGTTTGCCATCTTCGTTTTAAAAAAATATTGAAATTAATTCTGTAGTGTAGAAATATTTCAAAATTTACACATTCAACGCTTTTATGAATAAAATTTTCATCAATACCTTTTATAAAAGCGATTTATAACAGTTATTGCTCGATTTACATATTTCGTTAGTTTTATTTATTTCGATATAATTTTTGTATTATTGTAGTGTTGGAAGGCTAACCACCCGATGGGCCGATGAAATTGTGAAGGTTGCAAAGTCGGTGGATGGAAAAGGCTCAAGACCGTTCGTCATGGCACTCTTTTAGGAAGGCCTATGTCCAACAGTGGATTTCTACGTGTGCGTTCCCCCAGCAGAATGTTGTCGAATTTCGGGATTTAAAGTATGCAGGGAATTAGAGCATGGTTTCGTGTTATTGTGCCCGATATTTTAAAATTGTGCGTCCACATTAAAAAAAGTTATTCATGAAAATAATGGACGTCATCGAAATAATGGACGAAGCTTAAAACAAACAAGATGGTCGGATAGCTTGAATTTGTGCATCCAAGGACTACGGAGATAGATATTCAAGGTTTTGCTGACTATGGCGAAACCTTCAAGGTCGTTTTACTCGTGTTCTAGACAATTGACAGTACTAGGAGTTAGAGCACAAATAAGAGCGTCGTGCTATCTAATAGTTTTGAAAGTTTCAACGAAATATTATCACTAGTTTTGGAATTATAATGACAAAAGGCGAAACAAGTATAATCTGACCGGCATTGAAAGACGGTTAAAAAGCGGCGCTACAGTACATGATGGTGACCTTCGTAAATTGTCCGTATTATAATGAACGAACTACTATTTTTACATAGTATAGTGGTACTCACTAACTTAGAAGCGCAACGTTAATGCTACCTACCTACTTATCAATAATTATCAATCCTTGCCTGTTCAAAGAGATCCTAGTGATATTATCGAAATAAACATGGTTGACATTGTTAGATACTAGGTAGGTACATACAATTTTCCTGAGGTTGTCATTCGCCTTTGGGTAGGTAGGTAAGTAGGTAATTGAAGTTCATTTTAGAATCACGTGATCATCAAGATCTAACAATCAAGAAAAATAGCATCATTATTTATTGATTTCTGTAGTACGAAAATAGGTAAGTACTCAACCTTCTCGAGGCTAATCTTGTACAGAGAATCAGGCGCGCGCAAGTCAGCTAGAGATGAATAATACCGCAATTTTAAAAAACTCTCCGGTCACTTCGAGGTAAAAGAGGTGAGAATCATTGGGCTACTATGAGTAAACTATGTCAACTAGTTTCCTTCATTATAATGCGGACAATTTAAGATGGTCGCCATCATGTACTGTAGCGCCGTTTTTTAACTGTCTTTCGATTCCGGTCAGATCTTTCGATGTTTTTTCATTATATTTCCGAAACTACTGATTATATTTCGTTGAAACTTTCAAAATTGTTAGATAATACGACGCTCTAATTTGTGCTCTAGCTCCTAGTACCTACTGTCAATTGTCTAGAACGCGAGTAAAACGACCTTGAAGGTTTCGCCATAGTCAGCAAAACCTTGAATATCTCCGTAGTCCTTGGATGCACAAACTTCGTTGTTAGTGCACAAATTATGCACAAATTCAAGCTATCCGACCATCTTGTTTGTTTTTAGCTACGTCCATATTTCGATAACATTCTGCTGGAGAAACGTTTAAAACGTTCCCCCGGAAAAGCGGAATGTGTTTTTCATGAATAACTTTTTTTCCTGTGGACGCACAAATTTGAAATTTCGTGCACAATTACACGAAACCATGCTCTAATTCCCTGTATACTTCAAATCCCGAAATTCGACAACATTCTGCTGGGGGACGCACACGATTTTCTACAGGTTGATAATTAATTTAGCATTGAACTGTAAATTACTAGATAATAATAAAATCTGTATTTCATATTTTGTAACATTTTATTGCTGTCTTTTGCAGTGCAAATTGGCACGCAATGTCTCAGACTTTTGAGGACATGTACTTTCCTACATAACTTATCACCTTAGGCGTTTATTTACCGTACCAAATGTATACCGAGCTCCCGTTTTCATAATATACCCTGACTGAACGTCACTAGTTACGTACTTTTGATTTTATAAATTCCTACAAGTATTAAATCTCTATTTCTCAGTACATATTAGATTGTTAAGGCTCTAAGTACCTGATACTTAGGGCGTCTATGGACGGAGTGTCGCCGAAGCGACTTATATGATAAATATTTTAAACACAACCTTATTTTCTAATAGATACTGTTGAAATTATAAAATCAATCGTGAGCCTCAAAGAGCTTCGCACGCGCGGTAGTGGCGCGCGGGTTCTGTAAGGGATATATACGAACACGGCAGCTTATTACAAAGAAACACGACCACAAGTGACACCGGTGGTTTTCGTTGCGCAAACTGGAGCTGCCTACGGCAAACTCATTAGTCCACCAATTACGTTCTTCAAAATGCCAGATGATTACATAGAGCCGAGGCTGGAGGCGTCAGATGCCGGTCTTTGTTACTTTTCGTGAAACTGGAATTTTACGTTTGGAAATTGTGGGAAATGATGTTGATGGCAGATGGTGGCAAAGAATTAGTTTTTAGACTCGTGATTGATCTAAATACTAAGCCAGTACAGCGCCTGCTATGATTGACATGGATCGCTATCTATCTATCTACAAATTCACCAACGGTCAGTAGCGGTAGAAATGAACACTCAATTTGTATAAAGTAGCTTTTAATGATTCAGTTGATACACGGGTGTTGTAATTGAATCATAAAAACGCGTTTCGCGAAAATGTAGAGCTCTACATTTTCACCTACAAGTTAACATAAAGATGCTGGCAGTAGTTCTGTGGACTGTTTCTATGAAGGAACTACTGAGCTTTTCCTCATTTGACTTGCCTCTGCCTATCTCTAAGCTTTAGTTGTCCTCTATCGTGAATATAGGTTTGAAACAGAATTATTCCCACTGCGGGGCAAGGTTGAAAAAATAATGAACTACACTTACAAAAAGTTTGTAAAAAAAGAAGATCATCAATAGGTGCTCATTGCCAGTGAAAAAGTTTCATCAATATTGGTTTCCTAAGAAACGGTGAATGTAATTTGACGGACATAATATGGCAAAGGCGTTGAATGATCGATTATTAATCTGATGGCTTAGAGATCGGAGGGGCTTCGACTTTAAATCCGATGGTCATCATCATTATCATCATGTCAGCCGTAGAATGTCTACTGCTGAGCATAAGCCTCCCCCATACATTTCCAGAGCGACTCCCTATTATGTGGGGGAAATTTTCCCATACTCACCACACTGGGCACGACGGCTGGTGAGCGCAGGTAGAGCTATAGTTGTTTAAATAGGGGACACTGCTACCCATCCCCTAGCTTTTCCCAATAGTCGTCTCTTACAACATCCACGGGTAGGTAATACACGGTTCTATTCTTCAGCCGGGACCGCCTCAGCAATCACGGCACCATATATTTTGATGGTAGTGGGTTCGAAAACGGCTCGTGAACTAATACATTATTCTACCTATTTCAAAAAATATGATTGTATGCATAAATACCTAGATAGGTACGTACTTAAACAGAGACAGGAATACGGCGCAAAATTACTACTCGACTAAGCTTTTGAGAATTCAACTACAAGAATTCTACTTTGATCGCATAATTGTGTTTAAGCGTGAACATATTATAAACGTTCGTATTTACTTTGAGTAAGCTTTGTTTTTGCTTACGAATAGTACCTTATATCGTACTATCTATGATTCGTCAATCGACGACGGACGACAACGTTCGCTTAGGAAACCAGTAAATCTCACGGCTTCACAAAGAATAAAGCGTTTCAACATATCAAATGTAATTAAAATAACGTCCAATTAATATATTATCTCCGACTGACAGGAGCAAAGAACAAATTAAGAAGCCAGCAAAGTTTGTGAACATCGTTGACCTAAATAATTCGAATGTTGCTCAAACGATTAATGATACTCGATAATTAATTCTATCGAGATAAAATCGAACATGAGTGGTACTGGCATGCTATGAAGTTACTGCTGACGAATGCATTTTGGCCATGAACAAAAAACTCAAATAACAGACAGGTAAAGCCGATTCCGATAACTAGTTAAGTGACACATTAAGGCGACAGATGCTGATTGCATAATGGAGTACCTACATGTAACGTAATATAAATGCATTTTTCCTTCCAATGATATTAGCCTTGCAGGTGTATTGATTTTTAATATTTATTAATTTATCACTTTCGTTTTAAAACGCTGCGTAACATGGGCATCTCAAATTTTACATTGTAATGATGATTCTAATTTAACCTAACTAATAACTACGCTGACCAATAATAAATAAATAAATACCACCCCAACAGTCACATAGTCTTGACTCCACACAAAGATTCCCCGTGTCGTGGGTATCAGAAGCTACGAGTACCATGGTACCACAACACCCAGACCCGGAACAAATATTTGCAGATCATGCAAATATTTGTCCCACAGCGGGAATCCCTTGCGTCTCAGACGGGCAATCGCGCACTACACCACCGAGGTCGTCACTAAACTGACCAATGAAAGTAAACAAAGAACAAATCTGTCAGAAAATACTTCACAAAATGCCAATACAGCAGTAGCATCGTTACACACCATTGAAAGTGAGCTTCGCAATTACTGTCTGCCGGTGGTACAAAGGAACCGATAATTTTGTCTTCATCAAATTGCAATAAGCACTGATCAGTAGACATTATGCAGCCTTGTGATCTATTGTGTAAGAAAGTGAAAGTTTGATGTTCTATTGTTATGAAAAGCAACATACCTCATAATTCTAATTCGAAGTGGGGTAATAACATTATGCACTGACGTCCCGCGTTGGGGTACAATTACCCCTGCTGACATCAGCCCAGCCAGCTCAACTCCATAAAGTAAAGGAGAAGGACCTTGGGTTGGTGGCAACAGCAACATATCTCTTGCGATATACCTTCTCAATAACATCTTACCGAAAAACTAGTAGGTGCTTTTTATAAGATCTCTCGAAAAACTTGGACGAATCGGCATTGTATATTTGTGTGAATATTTGGAATTGAATTTATTGTATACAGCATAACTTTCAAACCGTCAATCCGAAATGTATGGCATTTAGTAGGTTGCTCTATCATAATTTGCTAAGATTTGATACGATTATGAGATAAATCGGCCAAGAACTTTCAATGATATAGGGGTCCAAAATAGAGTTTAAAAAAAGGATACTAATACGTCATGAAGTGGGGTGTCATTGAGATATATTTCATATCCTATAGTGATTAAAGTGTGTTGGAGGAGCTTGTAAGCGCCGAAAAGTAGCCGAATCTTTAATAGCACTAAGGATTGTTTCTTGTACATAGTATGTGTTTCTGCTGGTACCGTATCTTGTTCGAGGCTCGTTTTACAAATACAAAATCCAGAAATCACAGTTCCTAGATGTCTAATAGGATATTTGATACTTTCGTAGACGCCAAACATGTACCGATGTGGGTGTAGCATGGTCTATATCCCTTTAGCCGCTTTATGTTTCGTAACTTGAACGTAACTAGTCATTTTTCCATAATAAGTTTTGAGTAGCTTTAAGCTAATTTAATTAATAAACGTTTATAAACACGTATGATTGTTACGTTCTAGGATTTAATCTACACTGGAATTGTACTAATAAAGGTTGTTATTTTATTAAATAAAGAGCTTTTGAAATTGTAAAAATTTAAAAAAAAACCGCTTTAGCATTGCTTTAGTTATGTACTAAGAAGCGCGGCTGATGTAGAATAGTTATGATAAATGCGAAGGTTTGTGAGGTTGTTTAGATGTTCGGATGATTATATAGTTTGGATGTTTGTGGTCACTCACGTTATTACGTCTCAACCGATTTAGATGTAACTTGGAATAGATAGAGCAATTTAACTAATAGAACAGCTTAGAGGTTACTTTATATATATATATATATATATATACCATGCTAGCGAAGCCGCGGGTACAAACTAGTAGAGTTAATATAGGTTTTTTTTTTATACAACTGATGTGGCAAACAAGCATACGGTCCACCTGTTGGTAAGCGGTTACCGTAGCCTATGAGCGATTGCAATACCAGTGGCATCACGCACGCGTTGCCGACCCCGAACCCCCCCACCCCTAAAGAGCTCTGGCAACCTTACTCACCGCAGGAACACAACACTATTTGAAACGAATAATGTTATTTGGCTGCGATCATCTGTAAGGCGGAGGTACCTCCCAAGCGGGCTGCTCCAATTTAGAACGAGAAAATCTGGCTATGCCCTACCTCCTCCTAACTCTGTCTGTACTTACGTAAGTACGACTCATCTCTATTCTTCTGTAAGACGGAGGTACCTCTCGAGGTAGTTATTACAATGACTCAGTCTGTTTAATCGGAGCAACATATGAAACTTTTATTTCGTTTGATCATGTTTTCTTACAACTCAGAGAACCTCACTCAAACATGCGTCACCCGCTTACAGAGTATGCGACCGTGATACAAAGCTTAATGTTTCTGAGGACATAAAGGCTACCAAATAGTTCCGGATTGCGTGACGGTCTAAGTTGTTAGATTTTGGCGTTTGGAAAATTAAGGATTTCATAGGTATTCGTATTAGGCTTTTCATCTTTTCGATTCAAAATCTCCTCGAATAATACGAAGCAACCTCTATCGCCCTTCTTGATGCCTCATTTAGGCCTCGCAAGTGAAATTGGTCGTGCACAGTGGACAGGAAAGCAGATGCCTCATGTCGGCATCATTTGGGGGGACTCTACGACGGCTCCACGGCTCTCTATTTTCACAGCGGCTAACCTGGGACTGGAGCTCAGAATAACTAATATGGACCACTGCATATTGCGTCAAGGCAGTCGGTGTTCTGCTGGGGTAATACGTTTTGGCGATAGTTGATCGAGCGAGTGAAGTCAGCGTAAATTTGGACGAATCGGTTTTATACGTTTGTATGTTTGTTCATTAAAGCATAACTTTTGAATCGTCTTTCTGATCTGCATTTAACAGGAATTAACAGGACAGCTGGTTATACTATCAAAAACTGGTAAAAATATGAGCTAAATCGGCCAAGGAGTTGCTCTAAGGGTCCAAAAGAGGCGTTAAAACAAACAGGATTACTAATGCATGAAGTGGGGTGTCATATGTAAGAGCTTTGTTCATACATTCCAAAACTAGTTTAGTTTCAATTTTTGGCCATTTTTGTCATGGCAGATGATACGAAAACTCGCCATCATCTGCCAACTTACAATTCAGGTGTAAGCAATAAAGAGGTGGACAGCCCGCAGCTATTGTTGATGTGCCATGAAACTGGTCCAACTTAAGATAAAACCATGAGAATGTACTGTTTGTCGTTAGAGAGGTCTTGTTTATGAATAGTTGGAAGCTGACCCCAAAATGGGAATGAGACTAAATGGAAATATTGTTAAATTTGTGGTATTCATAATTTCAGCCGCAGGATGTCCACTGCTGAACGTTATGATGTCCCCACAGATGTCCAAAGCAACTTTCAATCATGTGGCGAGAATTTGCCTTAACTCACCACGCTGGGCATGCGGGTTGGCGAGCGCAGTTAGAGCTATCGTTGTTAAAATGAGGGACGCTGCTGCCCATCCCCTAGCTTTTTTCCCTTAGTCGCCTCTTACGACATCCGCGGATAGAGATATGGAGGGGCCTATTCTTTAGCCGTGGTGGCCCCGGCTAAAGAATTGAGGAATATATTCGTATATAAATAAAATAAGAATAGATAGATCAACTGTTTCTTGTGTATTTATAGATATATAAAATAGTTGTAAATAGCTACCTGTAATCGTTTTTTTTTTCTTAAAATAAAGCCACACTGCCAACATGAAATTGTGGTGGATTTGCCGTCTTATAGATAACATCAGGTTACTGCTATAATAAATTATTTCCATTTTCTCCTATTAAAACTAAAGTCATTTATTTTTTATTCAAAACACATTAAGTTTCTTACAAAGCTCCCGCTTACCCTAAAACTACAGAGAACCGGCAATGTCGCGCCGGGAAAGTTTCACTTGCTTACAATTCATAGACTTGACTAAACACTTTGTACGAGCGATAGCGATAAGCGGAAGCGATGTTTCGCCTCAAACTAAAATGGCATAATAAGGCTCCTACCGATGATTCACGTATTACCCTAAGCAGAATAAAAACCCTGCACAATTTGATAATGACGGGTTAAATATAAATATAGGGCACTAAAAAAAATCACCAAATAATGTTTGAACTGCGGATTATGTACTTAAATCATTCTATCACACTTTTAATTAATGGTATTTTATAAACTTATAACCTAGTGGTGGCCCCGGCTGAAGAATAGGCCCCTCCATGTCTACCTATTCGCGGATGTCGTAAGAGGCGACTAAGGGAAAAAAGCTAGGGGATGGGCAGCAGCGTCCCTCATTTTAACAACGATAGCTCTAACTGCACTCGCCAACCCGCATGCCCAGCGTGGTGAGTATGGGCAAATCCCCCCACATGATAAGGAATTTGCTCTGTCTGTGGGGGAGGCCATGTTCAGCAGTGGACTTCGAACGGCTGAAATGATGATGATGATGATGATTACCTAGGATGGTTTAATAGGTATGAATCATGACTAAATCTTCTAATCATTAAGAATTACTTATGCAAATCTTGATACATAAGAAATGATAGATCATCCTATGATTTAAAAAAAAACATCACGCTCAACATGCCTTCAAGAATAAAATTTGCTTCACGCTCATCCCATACCCTAAATAGGCCTTCAGCCTGACAAATTCATAGCACCTCGTCCAAACTCAACCAACCTCGGCTTAAGCAATCAATGAAAAGTTCTATAATGGGCATTAAAGTTTTGAGTGATTTGCATAACGCTTGATTTTAGAGGGTCTTAATTCCTCGGGCTGTTAGTATAGTATAGAATTTTCACTAGTATAGAATTTTGCACGCGGGTTGGCGAGCGTAGTTCAAGCTAACGTTGTTAAAATAGAGGAAACTGCTGCTATCCCCTAGCTTTTCTCCCTTAGACTCATGCGACATTCACGGGTAGGTTGATATGGAGCGGCCTATTCTTCAGCCGGGGCCACCATGGCCTACTTATAAAAAAATCCATATTAACTTCATGTTACGATTTGCCTTATCCTTTGAGTTCGTAGTAACAAATGTTACACGGTCCACCTTTCGATTACCTTTGGAGCAGCATTTCAATACAACATCTATTTATGCAAATGCATAGAATCGAAATGTTAACGGCACGTAATCCCATACCAACAATCTTAGACTGAGAGCTAGTGATCAGTATCTTCATCATCATGATGATTTCAGCCGTAGGCCGTAGCCATCCACTGCCGAACTTAGACCTCTCCCATAAATTTTCCGAGTGACTGATCTAGTGCGGCCTGTATCTAACGGATCCCAACCTTCATTTGGTCGTCTTTCTATCTAGTAGAGGGCTGCCTACGCTGCGCTTTCCAGTGCATGGTCTAAACTCTTGAACCTTTCTACCTCACCGGCCCTTGGTTCTCCGAGCTATATACCCCGCCCACTGTCACTTCAAATTACCTGATACTTTAACTTTTATCTGGAGTCAATTTTCTTTTAAAACTTTAAACGTAGATCTGTGGTCAAATTGAACCAAAAATTGCTATTGCTTAGCGGCATCCGACGCAATGTTGAGGTCAACTCTGGTGCAAATAATTGAGGCATAGTTTATGAGGAGGCACCACAGTTACACTGTACATAAGTCTTATCTCGCATAAAAAACTAGCGTAATTCAACACTGCACCAGTCACGTGACTGACGATGACATGTCTACCTACCGACCAAGTTGTGCGCTTGAACAAGTTTCATGTGTTTCTCCCAGCAAGTACTTGCCAAAGCTGAATAATAATATAGCGTAAGATGATGGGCGCCAGCTCCGTATCTAAGAAACGATACTGTATTGCTTGAAGGCATGACCGTGTCGCAACATTGCTCTATTAAAAATGTGTCATTCAAATTGTGTAACAGAGATAGGTACCTTCGAATCGAATGAATTGAAACTGTCACAGTTTGATCGCAACAGATAAAGTGTAATCTACCTATCGATGTCTGCAGGTGTGTTGCTTTGATTGACAAGGATACAAATAGAACATTTTTATTTTGAAATATTGTATAAGGCCGTGGCCTTGGTGGCCCCAGCTGAAGAATAGCCCTCTCCATATCTACCTACCCGTGGATGTCGTAAGAGGTGACTAAGGAAAAAAGCTTGGTAGCAGCGAGCGTCCTCTATTTTCAGAATTATAGTTCTAGTTGCGCTCGCCAAACTGCGTGCCTAGCGAGGTGAGTGTGGGCAAATCCCCTTCAAATGATAGGAATTTGCTCTAGAATCTGTGGGGGAGGCAATGTTGAGCAGTGAACGTCCTGCGGCTGAAATGATGATGAATAATAGGAATAGTGTCCATTTTAATCATAATCAGCCTGAATTAGTGCTGGACATAGGCCTCCCATAAAAAGTGCCACCTTGAACGGTCTTGAGGCTTTAACATCCACCAACGAATAGTAACGGTATAAAACTTTTACTATAGATTTTTACACCATAGTTTATTTGCTTCATCAGTTGTTTTTTTTAAATTCCACATACTGTTTCATTTAATCTATAGAATTAAAAAAACTGAAAGCTACATAGATGTATATGTAATGAAGTGCTACATTCATGTGTAATGTAAATTAACAGCAAAAAGCCGGTATCTTCCTTGGGGACAACATTATCTCAGCGGATAATGTCCTATTAAATAAATGAGACGGCATTTTATGCCAGTTACTTTTTTAAGTACTATCGATTGAATACGCCCACATGCCGGGACAAAGCATCAGATACGTTTGAAAACTAAAATGTCTTCCGACTAAGGTCTAAATTTATGGCATTGTGGCTCATGTCTCGAATAAGAGCTTGTTTGACAGTTATCACGTAGAAATGCAAGTCGAATGGTATTGTTGGTTTAGCTTATTGGATTTATGTGGTGTAAGCTTTAAATACTTGTAATAGAGTCTATGTATCTTGTTGGCGAGGCTTAGACGCGCATTCGTGTCGATTGTAACAGTTGGGAAAGGTTCCAAGTATTGGATTAAATTTACTATTCAAAGTGAAATTCGAATGGGCTTTTGACTCGCTACAATTCGATTTGACCAAGTCTATGTAAACTATTACTTCATTTTGATAGATATTTAGAGAGTTACCAAATTACCGCACTGCGTCAACTCAATTTTATCATCATCCAGGATCAAAGGACCTACCAAAGTCAACCTTTTTACACCGTAGTCATTGCGATGCTTATTTGTAATGCCATGATCACAATAATACAGCCATTGTTGAAAACTCTTAATCAACCGAGTCTCCCATTGACGGTTCATCAGATCGCAATGCATAACAATAACTACGCATGTCAGTGACCATCCATGTTACTGTCAAAGTTGTAACTTGGTTAACAATATGTTTGCTATCAAATTAACATTATCAACCTGTATTAGTCTCTGCTGGACATGGGACAGCTAAAAGCGTTTCATGATGGTCTTGGGCCTTTTCCATCCACCAACTTCCTGCAACTTTAACTTGGGGAGGCCTTCTAACACTGCGTGGTCGCCTTTCGAGTTGCTATGATATAAAATAAACGTAACGTTTATAATAATCGAATTTATTGGACAATATCAGTGGATAAAGTACAAAAGCATGTTATAATTAATTACCCGTTTGCTTTTACTAGTTTGTTTTTCATAGAAAATAAATAATGACAAAAGTCAGTGCATGTTAACACTCATGACTTGTAGAGCACAATGTATTAAGTACCTACAGATTGAGTTGAACTATTCCAGTTTATGTTGAATTCTGATATTGACAGTGACATTATACCTACCTAAACGCCATAGTCAATGGTCATCCATTACACTACACATTTCGAATCTGACGTCAATATATTACGGACAGCCAACAAAAGGCCCAATCCATAAATTGCGAGACGACATGTTTGCCAGACGCAGGACATACTTAGTTTGTGCTAGGATTACGGTGAAACTTGATACGATATGAAAGAAGACCCATAAATCAATGGCAGGGTGATGCTGGGAAATGTTTTGCATTTCTGTAGTCATTTAGACCAAGCGGATTACACTAGTAATGGAAATTAAATAGGTAGTAAATATTATACACTAGGGCTCATGGTAAAGAAATCATCGTCAAAAAATCCACAACTGGTGGTTAAACTTATTTTTGTATTAGGTAGTAGTCATTGTAAAATAGGAAATATTAATGGATTCCTGTTTTTCTTTCTCACTTTGTCTTTTGTTTTTGTGTTAAGTTGTGTTCGTGTTAGTTTAGTTTAGTTTCAATATGGCAGTGTGGGGTTACTCAGCGTAAAAGTGATTCTGTATAGGTTATAAAAACAATTAAAAAAAAATGTTTGCTAACTTCCACACCATACGCATTTCCCTGTTTGTTAGGCGAAAGTGTGTTATTATTATTCTTTTAGGAAAATAAAAAAAATATCTACTCATCGGTAGGCTGAATGAAATTAATATTTCATTTCAATAAACTCTGAAACAAATAATTATTACGGAGTATAATTGCAGTCATTATTTTAATTTGTGGACTGAGATTAAATAAACCTCAGTTAATTTTATTATTATATATTTTTAAATGATATCGTATTATAATATATCCTATCCTATATATTATAGTAATAATAGTAATATAATTAAGAAATTTAAAAAGATGCATTTGAACCGACGAGCATGTAGGTATGAGGAATATGATGAGATAGAATGAAGCAAAAGAGGTATGTAAGGATCGTAGCAAGTGGAAAGCCGTGGTCTCTGCATACCCCTCTGGGAAATAGGCGTGATTTTATGTATGTATGTATGAAAAAAGGTGCTTTTTATAAAGATCTATGTTAATAAGTCTATAGCGCTGTAACCACTGAAAGGATTGAAATAAAACTTGGAATAGAACAAAGTCAAAGTCAAAGTCAAAAGGCATTTATTTCAATGAAATCACTAGGATCACTTTGAAACGTCTTAGAAACTAGGTGAAGCTATGCCTGTTCCTCGCGACCAAGCTTAGAAGAATCAGGCAACAATATAATTAGTATATATATAATTTATATAATTAGTAATCATAGTGTAACGTTTTTAAGTTTTGTTATACTCTATAGTAGCTTATACCTAAGATTTGCAAATTGGTCCGAAACTGTCCGACAACAACCATTCATACGATAAATGAACTCTTTGAGCTGGTCAGAGCAAGAGCCCTCGCATCTACATACAAGTCCCTACTTAGTTAGAGCGAGGAACTCAAACAACGTCTAGCCAAAGGTCTTTATTACACTACATCGAAAACTATTTGCATTGTAATCCTTATCCACTAGGTACTTATATTCTAATGTTGTATGTGTAAGTTTAAGACAGTGCAATCAACATTTTATATCTTTTATCTAACAAACACGGCTTGGTGCCTAGATGTAGATCATGGTCTAGAATAGCACTAAAAAGACTTTAACTTTAACTAGCTCTTTATTGGGTTACCACGCGAAGTGAAGCCACACGCAGAAGCTAGTCCTTGATAATCATGGTATTGAAGGTGATCGACAACAAAATGAAGCATGGTTTTGTGCTAAATACATTAAATTAGGACTTACCTAACGAATGGATACCAACATCAACGTGCCTTCCGGAGCATAGAAGGGTTCTAACACACACGTAAGAAAAAAAAGGTTGGTTATTATTTCACTGAGTAATAAAATAGTATAAGTATGATCGAGTATAATCGGCCATTATGTCTAGCGTTAGTGGAATACGAGAAAGCCTTCGATTCAGTGGAGACCTGGGCAGTGTTACGGTCACTACAGCGGTGCCAGATCGACTACCGGTATATCGAAGTGTTGAAGTGTTTGTACAGCAAGGCCACCATGTCTATCCGACTCCAGGACCAGAGCACAAATCCTATCCAATTGCAAAAAGGGGGAGACAGGGAGACGTTATTTCTCCGAAACTGTTCACCTCTGCATTGGAGGATGTTTTTAAGCTTCTGCACTGGGAAGGACATGGCATCAACATCAATGGCGAATACATCACTCACCTTCGATTCGCCGATGATATAGTTATAATGGCAGAATCGCTGGAGGACCTGGGCGCAATGCTCAGAGACCTCAGTAACGTTTCTCAACAGGTGGGTCTTAAAATGAACATGGGCAAGACTAATATCATGTCCAATGCTTATGTTACACCCATGCCGGTACAAGTTGGGAACGATACTATTCAAGTTGTAGACCACTATGTCTATTTGGGTCAGACGATTCAACAAGGTAGGTCCAACTTCGACAAAGAGGTCAACCGACGAATCCAACTCGGATGGGCAGCGTTTGGGAAACTTCGTCATATCTTCTCGTCGCAGATACCGCAGAGCCTCAAGACGAAAGTCTACAATCAGTGCGTGTTGCCAGTGATGACTTATGGCAATGAGATTTGGTCGTTAACCAAATATTATGGCCTCATATACAAGCTCAAAGTCGCGCAACGGGCTATGGAGAGAGCTATGCTTGGAGTTTCACTACGTGATAAGATCCAAAATGAGGAAATCCGTAGAAGAACTAAGGTCACCGACATAGCTCTCAGAATTTGCAAGTTGAAGTGGCAGTGGGCAGGCCATATAGCTCGCAGAATCGACAACCGTTGGGGAGTAAAGGTTCTCGAATGGCGACCACGAACTGGACGACGCAGTGTTGGAAGACCCCCCACCCGATGGACCGACGACATTGTGAAGGTTGCGGGAAGTCGGTGGATGGAGAAGGCTCAAGACCGTTCGTTATGGAACTCTTTGGGGAAGGCCTATGTCCAGCAGTGGACTTCTACAGGCTGATGATGAAAGTTTCTCGAATGGCGACCACGACGGGCGACCCAGTATTGGAAGGCCCCATACCCGATGGACCGACGACATTGTGAAGGATGCGGGAAGTCGGTGGATGGAGAAGGCTTAAGACCGTTCGTCGTAGAACTCTTTAGGGGAGGCCTATGTCCAGCAGTGAACTTCTACAGGCTGATGATGATGATGATGATGAGTAATAAAACAAAATTTCGACTCATACTTCGAAAGTTACCGTTAAAGGAAATAGCTTCATAGAAAATAAAGATTAAAATGTTAGTGTTGCTAACAAAATGAGTCACCTTAATATACTCATACAAGCCACAGGCGGCAGTTTGCGTAATAAGCTTGGTGATTTCCAACTTAAAACAAATTCTAAGAAATTAAACCACAAAGTGACTAATATTCAGATGTGCTAAAGAGATAACTTAGAAATAGCACTTAATATGCCTACCTAATTATTGTAATTATGTACCTATTTAAGGTTAGTGCAAATAGTAAGATTGCGCATACTCATTTAATTATAGTGGTTCCTAAGGATAAGTAAATTTATATAGCCGCTATTTGAAGTATCCTGATACCTAAATCCTATAAAAAAAAAACGGATGTTATAAAAACTACGTATTTAAATAAAAATTAGTCCTGAAATTTTGAGAAACATAATTTTTTATGGTTTGACCGGAGCATCATACATATTTTGATTGTAAAAATCTTTAACAGTAGGGCAGACGTATAAACGATTGATAATTTCACACATGTCTTTCTAGCAATTACATTTATATTATTCTTGATGAAGGCTATCAGGCGTGAGTATAACTTAATAATCTTCATAGATACTTTAGTAGATAATGAAGGTCAAGGAGTTAACTAAACCAGAATAAAAAGATTATGTTATCGGAATTCACATAAATAAAGTTTATATGTTACAGTCTGATTTAAATCTCAATACATAGCTCATAATACAAGTCGCCAAACAAAAAAAAAACTAATTTTACGGCAAATTCCCAAAGCCTGATGACAGTGAAAAAATATTCTCAACTTAACATAACAGGGTATAGCAATGACTTACCTCTGAAATGTCAAACCCGTAGGCAAAGATTAAATTCCAGGAATTTACATTCTAAACTATAGAAAGTTGTTGAACAGTCTGATTCCAGCCTTAGACAACCGGTACTAAGGTCAGTCTTGCCTAACAAAGAATTATTATGATCTTAATTATAATATCTGTGACAGTTCTAACTTGCCCAGAGGTAAAGTTTTAATGGTATTATTAAAATTCAAATTGAATGTGTGATTGATCGGTTTGGTATTCATATTCATATAAAGTAGGTCAATTCATTCGAAGGATAGCCTCAGTTTGATGAAGAATGATGTTAGCCTGCACAACAATATGACGATAGCTGGTTGTAGTGATGATGTTGGCAAGGTGAAAAATATATTACAATAAATTGTTCAAACAGTATTTCAAGAGACAAACTTGCCACATTACCAAACTCCTTAATTGGACCTGCATTTCACAAACAAAGGTATCTCTTATGCAATGATCTCGATAAAAACAAATAGACTAGAGATAAACGACAAAAGCGAAACGAGATCTTATCTACCAGTAGTCGAGTAGGTCGGTAATTAGAAATGGAACTCGCATACCTATTTATCATGATGATCGAATGCAAAACCTTGGGTTATTATTGGCTCATTAAAATTATATAGTTCGGTCTATCGGTGTGCTATTAGAAAGCAAGGTCGATACAATTTTACTCTGGTGTAAGCGGTACTAGGCAGTTTGAGCTAAATACATAAGCGGTGGCGAATTGATTAATTATAATTCTCACGATTATTTTTTTATGTCAGCAACCTTTGCTATGCTCAATTAATCGCAGTAAATTCTAAAAATCTTATAATTACATATTTTAAAAACTTTATAAACAGTACAAGAAGCCTCCTAAGTTTTATTTTTTTGATAACCAGTCTAAAAACTATAATAGAGCAAATGTAATTAGAAAAAATATATGTACAAGTTTAGTTGTCGAAGTCAAACGCATCGAAAAGTTTTTGGCACACGCAGTAATACGACGTCATGTTAAGGCCTCAAGCTGGAAAGATACAGAACGGCCTACTTATATTTTTAAATAGTTGTATCTTGCTTCTGCGTATAACTTAGCCCAGACAGCGGTAGCTGCATGTGATCCAGATAGAGTCAAGTCACAAAGAGGCCCCGGCGACAAAGCCTGAGAATTGGAGCGGTTACCGGTACAAGCCGCTTGTTGCGTACCTGTGTCCTACAGGTACGCGACTTGCTGAAACACTGAGGTGTGTAACAGGAATACCTTATTCTGACTGTTTTCATGTAGTGTGAGTTTTAAATGTTTTTGAATCTTTAGGATGTTTTAGAAACGCCCGGTTTCTGTTTTTTTTTATTATTGTTCACCATTAGGAAGTCACTCCGGACATCTGCGGGGAGGCCAATGTTCAGCAGTGGTCTTCAAGCGGCTGGAATGCTCATTCGCTATGGCTGTTATGCTAACAGCAATTTAATCAAATAATTTATTTTGTACTGATTTGACCTCAAAACAGCTGATATTACATAAAGTATTCTACAACTTTCGCAAATTCAACATTTTAATTTCAAAAATCATAATGGGTGTTGGAATAAGCCCCTTTCGGTATAGCATAGGTACATTATTATAAATCACCTTGTAAATAAAACCTATTTATTTTGTGTATCTATAACCTTATTGTGGGAACATGCTGATGAAATTACCTGCCTTAATTGTGTACTACATTATCTTAAAGCCAAGCAAGTAAATCAAATAATTGACACAGTGCGTAGGTTGGTTATTTGATTGCGCTAGGTGAAAATGTTAATTACGGTTGCTTAAACAAATCTAGGAACAGGTTCAATTGCAATTGTACATAGTTGTTATGGTGCAATACCAGCACCATATTTATCACTATCCACCTAACTTATATCGATGTACATGTCCAACGATCCTCGGATTTCATGTAGGTACCCATTTCATACCTAATCTTCAAACTTTCAGCATCCAAAAATAAATCAACACCATAATAAATACTGGCAACTTATCACACCCTAATAAAATCATTGAATGTGCATTTTATCGTGGGCTTCATTATAATTCCCGACATGCAAGCCTCGCATAAATCGAACCGCAAATGCCAATATCGAGTTTAAAGATTTCATACATTTTAACGTCAGGAAGCCGGGAGGAACTACTTACGGTGAGCTAAGGTATCATTCAGACACATCACTTGAGCCAGGGTGAAAAAGTTAGTTCTTCACTAGTGAATGTTATAATGCGGACGTTTTTAAATATGTCTGTTGCCTACTCAATCACGCCGTAATCACTGAAGGGATTGGAATAAATTTGGTAAATAAGTAAGTAATAGCCTGGTGTAACATATTATAGCTACTTTTTATCCGGGTTACTTTTTATCCATATGAGAAACAAAACTTTTTAGGCTCATTCATATTAATATGCCAAAACACTTTAAATGTGATGTCTGTGTAAATAAGACCTCTAGGTCAATTTGACGGCAGAAATAGATATAAACAGTATCAACCATTAATTAACATGATCATGATTTCAAACCCGCATCAATACTTGAAAACTAAAGCAATACTTGAAAACTAAAATGCTTATCTACTCGTAAGTTTCCATCGAAGTTGCACCTACCAATTTTTGTAGTTGTAGATAGAAAATGGCAGGTCTGAAAAAGCCTTAAGGCGTTAGCTTACGGAATGTAAATGTTGTGTTTTGATATTGAAGGTAAAATATATTTTTCAGATCGAAATACTTCTTAAAATACTGAAAAATTCATATTTCGTAAAAGCTTTTATGGCCTTACTTATAAAAATCTGTCAAAAGGTAAACAATGCTTCAAGTATTACGATCTTATACTATTACCAAAGACAATATACCTAGTCATTTTACGTGCTTTAGGCTAATTGCCACGTTTTGAAATGAGATTTGAGATATCCTACTTTTACTGCAAGTGCAAGCTCCTATTTCCGCTTGGCATAAATGCGAAACACAGGAAATCTTTCCAACTACGAACACTTCACAAAGTAACATTAGTAACAGTTGCCGCATTGACTCCCGCCCACGTCGGAGTGGAGGTGCATAGCTGCTAAAGAGATAAACTTTGAATCATACTTTTAATGTAATTTATTAGCCTTGTTTTTTTTTTATTTTTTTATACAACTGAGGTGGCAAACAAGCATACCACCTGTTGGTAAGCGGTTATATTTATAAACAAGGAACAGTTAAATTCATAGTCTAGACTTCACACTGGGATTTCCTGTGTCGTGGGTTATCAGAACTACGAGTACCTACCATGGTACAACAACACCCAAAAACCGGAACAAATATTTGTAGATCCTGCAAACATTTGTCGGGAATCGCACCCCGAAAAATGTTTGCGCGTCTCAGACGGGCACTCGTCCACTGCGCCACCGAGGTCGCTGACCGAATATTGTACATTTTTTTTTTTTTTTCGACAATATTTCTTTTTGCTTAAAGATATAGCTAATTAAACTATTTGGAACAGTATACAACTAACGGAACACTTGATGTAAAACAGAATATTTAGAGATTTTTTTTAAACTGTGCGTGTACACCTTTCCATTCCATACCAAAGTACGACACTGACTTATTAATAGTAACGAATTTTAGTGTTTTTTTGTAAAAGGTATACTTATGAACCATGGGAATGTAGAGTCAGCATACACCCAAATATTCCCCGTCAGAAACCCACATAAAGGTGAATACACGTTAGCTTGCAACCGTGTTCCGACGTTGCAATATACTGCAATTAAAACTTCCCTCGAGTTTGTTTACGAGTGCACCTTTCGGCGAAAATTCGCCAAGTTATCCCAGTTACTGGCTATGCATATTTTATATAATAGCTGAGATGAAAAAGGCAGCGGAAGCGGCTGCGTGGAAACTCCCAGGCAGTGTGTACCAGTCATTATGATTTGAGATTTGTCAATCTAATGAAGGGGCCAAGAAAGACAGCAAGCAAATTTTTAATAACGTGCTCACTGAGTTTACGAATAAATGTATAATCAGCGGAAATTCTACAAGATGATTCATAATTATATATGCTATCATGAAAGGGGCTTTTTATACACCCAATTGGCAATTGAAAAATAAAAAAAATTAATTGAAAAAACCCTATGCAAAAATCAACTGGTTTGGAGTCAAATCAGTTCATTCAGCTATTTTATGTAGTAATCTTGATGGCATACTTTAATAAAAAGACCAAATACAGCTAGCTTGTTTTTTTCCGCTAATAAAGTATTCTTTATTTTTTTTGTTACAATAAGCCCCTTTCGGTGGTTTGTTCCGTGTCTGATACAACGGTCATGGTATGATACGTTGTAGTGGGTAACGGCCTTTAAACAGAGGATTTTGAGATCAGCGGATTTTATGTGTCCGCTTGATAATCACAGTGCTTAAGTTTTTCCTTATCACAATGGACCTGGAAGTTTGAGGGCGGTGGGTCTTGCTTCAATATTGTTTGAAAGTTCTGGTAATAATGTATGACATCGGTAGCATGTTTTTGTGTTCACATTCCACCACAAGAATGTGAAGTTTTGTTTGTATCAAACACTTAAAATGTGTTTGTTTTCGAAGGTTAATTTTACGCTTAGTTGTCCTGTCACTGATTCTTTTTTGGTTATCTTATATGTATAAGGTCAGTGACCTTATTGAGGTGGCCTTGAAAATGGCCTATGACCGTCGGTGAAAGAATCAGTATACTGAAAGGATTAAAGTGCGCTTCGATGTTTTCATACATGATTGTCTTCAAATTTTCAGGTTTTAGGACTTGCCGGTTTCCTCACGATGTTTTCCTTCGTTTGAAAGTACTAGTATAATAGCACACATACATTTTACGCTCTAAAATATATTTCACCGTAACTTCTAATTGAGAAGCTCTAAAATTGTAACAATTTGGTCTACTTCAAAACTATGATTGATTCCCTGTAACCCTTCTTCGCAAACAATAAGCTCCTAATAGTTAAACAAGTTGCTATCATTATTCAGCCAATTAATAGGAACTTACCCAAAACTACTTTTGGTGAACACGAACATATAACAATGCTCTTATAATAAACTACTTAGAATATCACTCTATTTGGCAAAGTTCTTGAGCTCTTGTGGGACCTAAAGAGTGCTCCGATATTGCTTTTAAAGTTATGAAATATTATCTCATACATTGTCTACACTTGCGCCCAGCGAGTTGCTCAGACTTTGGAAATTTATATTAGGTACTGTATTTTGAATTCAACGGTAATGGACGTGCCCAACGAGCTTTTATATTAGAAACAAATTTATTATTTAAGATTCGGAATATTTACACAGATTACAATATACAACTGAAAAAGCTTAAAAATATAAACAAACATAGCATGTTTTATAGATTACACAAAAGAGGAATCACCCGTATGTAGGTGACATGAAAATGAACGTAACTATTTTGGCAGATTAAATAATTTGTCTGCTTTGTGCTGGCCATTTCACATCAGTATCTACAGAAGAAAATATTTTAGGTAGCTAATATGAAAGTATTTTTTGGGTTTACGTGTATGGTCCTGAAAAATCTTTAAGCTGAACTTCGGTGTCGATGAAATAAATATGCTTCAGCAACAATTAAGTATTCTGTGGTAACGGCAAACGTAGGTACATAATTCAGAAGTGGTATTTAGTGAATAATAAATGGATACCACCCATAGTGTTAAAGAAGCAGGTGTGCTTTTAATAATTAAACGTTTTCCAATAACACGAAAGCTGCCCCCACCAATCAAATTTAAACGTAAAGTCTTTATTGTAGGTCATAATAATGTAATTCTAGTAGTTGTATAACGATAGTGGAAGTACATTCTTTGGTACATTGTTTTAAGTGAAGCAACAATAAGCTGAGTCAGGGCCTGTTTGGCTGCACTGGACATAGAGCACTGGTTGGCTTCTACTTGTTAGGTGAAGCATATGTTAATTTCTTGTTATTTCATTTGTGTTCTTATTCTTACGGCGATTATGAGTGCTTAAGTTTTTACACAGCAAGTTTGGCTGCTTCAAAACTACGTGTGACCGACGTATTTTTCAATTTTTTTTTGTAGCGTCCACAAATCAATTTCACATTTAACACGTCCGAATCTCACAAAAACCCTCCGCGGCCATTAAGCCCAACAGAGTGCCGGTGACGTCATAAAATATATTTTCCGATAGTCAAATTGCTGCATCGGCGCGGGTCACAAATCTTTTCCGATAAATTTTGACGGCAGCCCAACTACTGCCGCTGTTCTCATTAAATCCTCGATTCGGAAAGCTTTCGATTTATTGGTAAGGCGAGGTGGTAGGTGGTGACCTTCATTCGTAGCCGACCCCATATAAAGTGGGACAAGGGCAGGAAGATTTAGTAAGAGCTTTAATAAATCACACTAATATTATGAATGTGAAACTGATTCTTGTCTCTCAATATTTTTGTCGATCTCTCTGTTTGTAACATTTTTATGACTAAATGTATGGAGATAGTCTGAGGAAGTACATATACTACTTTTTATCTGGGTACCGCGTGAGGAGGCCGCAGGCAGCCTCTAGTTATCTGCAAAGGTATAAAAGTGTATCAAAAGTATGTAACGCTCAGTAGACGGTTTTGGTTGTCTTACAATATAGAGTCGTTGGGGAGTTAAGGTTCTCGAATGGCGACCATGAACCTGGCGACGCAGTGTTGGAAGGCCCCCCCACCCGATGGACCGATGACATTGTAAAGGTTGCGGGAAGTCGGTGGATGGAAAGGGCTCAAGACCGTTCGTCGTGGTACTCTTTGGGGGAGGCCTATGTCCAGCAGTGGACTTCTACAGGTTGTTGATGATGATGATGATGACAATATAGAGCCTCGATTTGAGGGCCAGTAGTAGCGGGTCATAGAATAGAATAGAAAACTCTTTATTGTACACCTCAAGAACATCTTACAAATTACACACAGGTACAAAATTCAACCTATTGCGAAGTACAATGGGTGGTCTTATCGCTAAAAGCGATCTCTTCCAGACCTATGGATGGACAGGAACTGAAGAGAACAATATGGGTCGGTTACAAAAATAAAATAAATCTTAGTACCAGTAGTAGCAAAGTTTGGACGCGACCAGGACGCCGCTGCCGTAAATGCATTTTGTGAATTATGCCGGCCGATGCGGTGAGTGGTCAAATTGTTGGCACTAACTGGACGGATTCCTCTCACCTGGTACAAATGAACGGAATTTCGTGGACCGGTAACTCTACTGAAACAGATTTCGACAAAAGCGGTTGCGTGGCGGGTTAGTGCCCGTCCCGCCCGTAGAGACGCAATAGGTTCGGGTTCGATCCCCGCGATGTGACAAATTATCAGTAAATATTCGCTACTTTAAAAACGTGCCTCTTCATATTTAGGCCTGCTCGTCATACAGCGAGGAGATTGTTATACGCACCTTTTTTATCACCAGTGTTTTCAAGGACTAGCAGTTAGCAGCTGATGAGCCGGTAGAGTCAGCATGTTACTTAAGAAAATAAAATCTAAGAACATAATTATAATCTCAATCGACTCATCCAACGTCTCAAGTACGAGCGAAGAGACACTCTGGCGAATTCCGTTACACGAAGACAACAGTGACTCCGTGGTACTTCTTCAGTGATAAGGACTCAAGCGGCCGAAAAGCATCGCCTATTCGCCTCCTGCTTGTCACACGCAGCAAGTAGATTGTCTCACGCAGCTTTTTATGCAATCTTAGACCATAAAATCTCAGTTGATTCAGCCAACGTCCCAAGTACGACCTATAATTAAGTGAAAGGTACACAGTTAAGTTGGCATTTTATTTGTCACGTATTGTGACACCACTGGTATTTGTGGTGGCCAAAGTAATCTCGAGTCGCGATCTGTGTAGTTATTTGTTTCTCAATGTTTTAGTTAACATTGAACTGTCTATAAATTTTACTTTTACTGTGATTTGCAAGGCTGCAGTAGAAAAAAATAGAAATTGGCTCGCGCACGCTTATTTCAAAATGCCCTTTAAAGAAGATAGTTTCAATAAACCATACAATTCCACAAAAAAAAATCGGTCTGATGTTAGTGTGAGTTGAGTGAAAAAAATAAGTACATACAAGGTGATTCATAATATGTATGCCATCCCAAAAGGGGCTTATTCTACACCTAATTGGCAATAAAATTTGTTCTACGACTTTTCGAAATTGGACATTTTTAATTGAATAAACTCTATGCAAAAATCAGGTGTTTTGGGGTCCAATCAGGTCAATCTCAATGAATCAGCTGTTTTCGGTAGCAATCTTGATTCCGAACTTCTTATACGTTTAGTTATTAGTTCTAATGATGATAAAAATACAAAAAACAGCTAGTTCGAGTAAGTTTTACAATATTTTTTTTTTTAATCCCTTTGAATTTTTTTTTTCGCTAAAATTATTTATTTTCGTTGATAGAATAACCCCCTTTCGGGATGGAATACATGTTACGAATCACACTTTGTATAAATAAGACTATAACGACCAACAATGCTGTTAAAAAAAGTTAAACATAAAAATAATCTCGATTCGACGTTTTCTTCAAATAGGTATGTTTTCGCTCAATACTTACATATTTTTCTCCTCTGTATAGATTTAATTTGTAGAATTACTGTATTCGATATGCCAAATGTTTCACATCCCTCTGACTAACCCCCTTAGACATTTAAGGGTCTGATCACCTGGAGATCTGAGAGGATGTGTACCATTCTTGGGGATAAAAGTCTTGAGCTTACTTTTTTTTTTCTAGGAACAGCCCACTTATGAATGTTTTACAAAGCACTTATTGCCGTAATTACAGCAAAATGGATTTGTCTCGAGGCGAAAAATGTTAAAAAACATCCAATTACAAAGGACATTTTGTTAATAACTAAAAACTAAAGAAATAAACAGACTAATTGCCAACGTAGGTTTTTTAATTTTTAACCCTTTGTTTCAAAGTTGATGTGCGAAGTTGACTATAAACAGATGGTTGGACAAAAACCTGTTAATTGCGAGCGACTTTTGCAATACATTTGCCTCGTAGAAATAACATACTTTTCGATTTTTTTGATGAACTTAGTGGCTTAGCGTAATGCCCGTCTGAGACGGAAGGGATGCGGGTTCGATTCCCGCTGCGGGTCAAGTGCTTGCATGATCAGCAAACATTTGTTGCGGGTCTAGGCGTTGTAGTACCATGGTATTCATTGTTTCTGATACCTACGACACAGGGAATCCTAGTGTGGGACTAGGACTAAGTATGTGACTGCTGGGTGTTATTTATTTATTAAAGCGGTGACTGACATTGACAGTCTCAAAGATTTATGGTTTTAAAGTCGTGTAAAATAGAGCTGAGGAGATCGCATTTATATGGCAATAAGACGAAATGGTAGGCCGCCCTACTAGTTCAATAATTGGTTGTACGGGCGCGCGACAGTGTGAATAAAAAGTGTTTCAAAAACATTGTTGCTCGTCTTGATACCAGAACATGTTGATTGAAATGCAAAGGGACCTGAAGATGTACCACAGCCAACTTCAGTTTGAATAACTACTTAAAATGTGTGTACTTATTCGATTCGGTTCGGTTCAGTTTGGTTCGGTTTCGTTCAGTTCAGTTTGTTATTGTGTAATATGGGTATGTTAAAGATAAAGTTATGCAGTTTTAGTACCTACTGATTATGAAAACGTGAGGATAAGCGACTAATTTTACACCTTATTTGAAATAGGCAAGTAGATCTGAAAGCTTGTCAATACAAAAATTTGTCTGTAATTTCTGAGACTAGTTTTACCTTTTCCCTCTTCGCCGTCTCCTTATCCCAGGCTATTGAAACTCAAGTCTCCTCTCAGACATTGAGCCAATTTTCTATTCAAGTACAATCCATTCTGTGCATTCAAACTTCTGTGATTTGAATGTACTTACATCTAAATTGATCCCGCAATCATGAACAATGTCAGTCGTACATGCAAATTTGTTTTGTAGGTACAATACAATTTTAATGCGATATGTTTACCCTATCTACGATGTTTATTCTTTAGCCTTTTGCCATGATTTCAAGCATCGTTCGTCAGCTGCCATCAAGGACAGCAAAATGTATCGGGACAGTGTTCTTGCAGACAATAATTATGGTCTTAGACCAAACAGTCTGGAGCCCTAAGTCTAAGGAAGCTGTGAGTGGACTATAGGGTTGGAAGAGGTCTAGTTTTATTGGTCAAGAGCTTAGTAATTATAGCATACAATGCAAACAGCGAGCCGTGACGTGATGGTGGTAAATTACGTACGAGTACGCGAAGGAGGAACTTTGAGATTTCACTGTGCTGTGTTAGTTATTCAATTGTTGGGTAGTTTTTGCTATACATTCTCCGCTTTGATGGGCAATTTTGCGTCCATTAAAAATTAATTGCTGTAACGATAAAATTCAATATCGTACCTTCATCATCAAAATAATTCTTTAGAAGGCAACTGCTGGACATAGACGTTACCTACCCCAAAGAGTTCTATGATGATCGGTCTTGAGCCCTTACCATGCTTGGGCCTTCGAACACTGATTCACCCGGTTTGTGGTCGCCATTAAAAAATCCTTATTCCCCAACGGTTGTCGATTCTGCGAGCTATATGAGTCAGGTGACTTAAACTAGCTTCCGCCTGTTGTTTCGCTCACGTGGTACCTACTTAAAAAGTTGCCTATATGCTATTCTAGATAAAGAACTTTATCTAAACCAAGTTTCAACGAAATTGGTTGAGCTGTTAGGGCATGATTGAACTACAACCATTCAAACGTCCAAACGTCCAAATTTATAATATTAGTAGTATAAACCAAAATAGCTTAAAACATAATATTTTAAACAAGAACAAGATAACAAATTCGTGTACCACTGGTTTTTTTTCAGAACCAAGCACGTGTAAGTTATAATCTGTCCATATAAAATCGATGAACGATGACCAAGGTGCTCGCAGTAACTTGCTTTGAGCGAGTTATTTAAAGATGTCGCATCCTCGATAAATTAAATATCATGCTCTTCTTGTCCGGTTAATTAAAACTCTATGATGCAAAAAGTTGGCGACACAATGTAATTTTAATTAGAATCGGTTCATAAACATCTGCTGTATGAAAGAATCTATAAAATCACTTATACAAACGACACTTTAAGAATGTACCTAATTAGGCTTTGTATTTTAGCTTTCTAATGAGCGTAGCGGTAGCAATATGGCGTCCGCAATATAGCGGTCGACGTGAATTACATATTTATGACCATACTAGTGGCTATAGTGGCATACTTGTGCCATACTACTGGTGAGGTGGTGGTAGTGACCTCGCTCATGTGCTCATTAACACGGGCTCGAAACGGTGAAAGAAAACATCGTGAGGAAACCCGCGGTTTAGTCAGCTCCACACATTGAACTTGTATTTCCTGTAGATAAGGTTGTCTAGTCTGAGAGGGTGGTTGGTATAGTAGTTTAGGAGGAGGTAGAGCACACAATTGGAGCAGCCCGTCTGGGGAGGTACCTCCGCCGTACAGGAGATCGCAGCCAAATAACATTATTTGTTTCAAATAGTGCTGTGCTCCTGCGGTGAGAATGGTTGCCACAGCGCTTTAGGGGGGGGGGGGGGGGTTCGGCAGGCAACGCATTAGCAATGCTCCAGGTGTTGCTGATGTCAATAGGCGAAGGTGACAACTTACCATCAGATGGGCGTAAGCCTGTTTGACTCCGTATAACATGACAAGACTTTTCCATATAGGTACATAATGTTCCAGGCAATAATCCTATAAGTGCTTAAACAGTTTCACCGGACTCTATGTTATAAATTGTCTAGAATAAACGTAATAAGGGTTTGACATACCAACGTAAGGAAACTATTAAAAAACGCATAGCTTCCGATGATTTCCGTCACAAAAATAACAAATGCCATTTTAATTATTTTTGTGGTATTTTCAACTCGTTACCATTTTTACTTTGTCGGCAATTTGCCGCTCTAGCAGACTATTATTCAAATTCTCAGATAAATTACTTTTTACCCCATGACACTGTCATTACATTGAAGCCTCATGCGCATACCAGTAAAACAAGTCGTACAAGACTGTATCACTCTAGAAAACTTTCAATTTAATATGAGTTCTATCTCACATATTTAAGACTCAAAATAGCTCAGATGCAACGATTTATCTTGGGTGCCTCCTAGTTTTATTTTATCAAACGGAATGATGAACCTTCGTCTATGTAGGTTCTCATATAAAATTGAGCTCAACCAATCTGCCTCTGCAAATTTCCTCTGCGAGTGAAACTTTGGTATGATATTACTATCATCTGAAGTATGTACCAGGTGGGAACTAAAATAGATTTTAAATATAGTCAGTAATTGAGCGCTGAGTGAGCTTTAATTTCCTTTGGTTGCTAATGGATAAAATAATCATTTCAACTGGAAGGCGACGTATGAAATTTTTAAACATAGGTAATTGAAAAACTATCTCGTCTTAGCACGATTTATTGGGTTTACTTGTACCGCTGCCATCAGCCACAATACATGGTCATTCATACCATCCCGAAAGGGGGTTATTCCATCAACAAATAGGCAAAAAAAAGCATCACTTTGTCATATATTTACAGTTTTTTTCCCCAAACTCTCTGAAATTACAAAAACGACTGGCCTCATAGCTCAGTGGTAGTAGCTCTGCCTTCTGCGCTAGAGGTCGCGGGTTCGATTCCCGCACTGGACAAACATTTGTGACTAACACAGATGTTTGTTCTGTGTCTGGGTGTTAAATATATATCTATTATGTATATCAGTCTCTGGTACCCATAGTACAGGCTATGCCTAGTTTGGGATCAGTTGACCGTGTGTGATATGTCCGGAATATTTATTATTTATATATTAGAAATTAGAATTAATGAAAATTAAATTTTTGGTATTTTATCATGATTATAAGTAATATATACAATCGTATTAGAAGTTCAGCATTAAGATTGTGCATACAGCTGATTCATTGTTTGATTTGGGTCAAACCATCCAAAACAGGTCTGTTTTGCATAGTGTTTTTTCATTGAAAAATGTCAAATATCCCAAAGTCGTAGAACAAAATTTATTGCCTATTGGGTGTAGAATGAGCCCTTTTCGGGCTAGCATAGATATTATGAATCACCGTGTAGAATGAACAAGTCTGATTACCTGCTAACTACGTTCAAATAACCCTTTCCCCACAGCAATTATTGTTTCCACACGTTATCACTTCCTCCCTATTATTCACACGAAGTTTTTTTCCATAATATCCAGGTATTTAACTATTAGGCCAATGAGACAGGGGTTTGCTATGGACATCCTGAATTGCTACATACATATTTCAAACAAATAACACAAAGAGACTTGTGAATACCTATTTATTACGTTGGTTACTATTAACAAGACTTACAATTTCAAATGCTACCAGGTAGCATTACGTGCCAATTTGCGTTTCTTTTCTTTCTATAATAGGTCATTATCTACGACGCCAAAGTACAGCCTAGGTTATATAGCCTAGGCTGTACTTATATATATATTATGTGAGCATATTATGTCGTAATTTTTACTGTACTTAATGTATTGGATATATATTCAACCTATTCTCTATAACCTCCAAAAAGTCTTGTAATTTCTGTAATTCCCTTCTTTTGGTCGTTGCATTATTGCATTTTTTATGAGAGCAGGGCCCAATAAAAAAAAAAAAAAAACTGTGTCGAATAGCTAGCAAATATTTAGTTATAGTTGAGTAATTCAAGAAAATGTCCGACTAATTACGAACAGACTATATCTGTTCGTAATTTTCTTATTCCGGTTCGTACCGACATGTGTCCGTCAATAACGGACATTAGTATTGTGTGATGGTTTATTGCATCAACAAATCTGAACATTTGTAGTTATAGGTATCTCGAAATGTATTAACCTTTTTCTGTGTCACACAGCATAATATGTTGTTTAATTTCCTGTCCTAACCGATTACATTGTATTTGTTACTATTATGGTTGAATGATTTACAGATTGAAAGTCAAGAGGTATATATCACTTTATTATTTATTTTATTTGCAAAAATTTTCACGCTAGACTGTCTATAGTAACTGTCTTTTATTCTTGGTATCTAGAAAGAACAAAAGACAGTCAGTGGCGCATCTTGGGAGAGACCTACGTACGGCAATAGACTGATAAAGGTTGATGATCATCATGATGTTTTTTTCGGGGGTAGGTGTGAAACTTGAAACAAATGTTGTAAAGAGCTCCTATAAATAAAAATAAATTGTATCGGAATATATACATAATTTAATGAATAAAAGTATTAACTAGTGTACTACACCTGCCGTCCAGTGAATCTCACAATAAAACTACACTAACACACTTCCACTACATTTCTACCGGCTGGCCGCATCACTAAAGGTCTTATCACACACAAGATGGAAGGCGTCAATGAAGCTATCAGTCACACACTTGCTGAGATGATGGTGACCTTCACCAAAAGGATGGATTCCTTTGATGAAACCCTGCGGAAGAAGACTGCACCCCCAGTCAGCATTGAAGGCCTAGCGGAGGAGTTCGCGGCTTTCAAAACTTTCATTTTAAGCTCCCTTCGATCTCTTCAGCTACAGGTGGCTTGTGTTGCACGAGAAGTGGATCAGCTTGAAATGCGTAGCAGGCGCAAGATTCTGTTGTTGCATGGGGTCCCGGAAGATCAGAGGGATGATACGGCTTCCACTGTAGTCAGGACTGTGGTGGGCCAATTGAAGCAAGGCAGATTCACAGCCAGCGACATCAGTCGTTGCCACAGAATGGGCCGGCAATCGACAACTGGTAAGCCCAGACCAATTTTGTTTAAGCTTCGGGACGCCACTGTCAGAGACAAAATCTGGTCTGCAAAGTCAGCCTTGAAGGGTTCGGGTACAACTCTATCCGAATTCCTGACCAAAGCACGGCACAATGTGTTTATGGCGGCGCGACAACGTTTTGGGATGTCCAAGTGCTGGACGATGGAAGGTTCCGTGTACGTGATCGGGGCCGACGGTAGTCGTCATCGTGTCCGGTGCATGGAAGACCTGGGTGCCATCGAGGAGCGGAAGGAGGACGTTGCATCATCGCCGCCGGCCACGGTTGCGCCAAGGGCCAAAGTGACTGCGGCGCCGGTGACTGCGGGGTCGTCGAAACCTAGACGGGCTGCTGCGGTTAGGAAGTAGTGTTGTTTCACTCTTTTTAATCCAACTGGGTACATGATTTTCTACCGTACGCGGGTAACGAAACATTCATTTTTCTTTTCAACCATCACAAACAAAATATTTTTCTCTTCGATTCGCACTAACTTCAAGTTCATTCACTTCACTTACAGCTATGACGTATTCCTATTCCATTCACTTCACTTATTCAGATGTCACTGTCATCCGGATCGAATGGCACTGTCATTGCCTAGTTTGTCAAAATTAATAACGATTGAGTGGCGTTCAAATACTGAGTGCTGGTGCATGCATAAATAATATCCCCCTAGCGTTACCATTGTTAGTTTATGCTAGAAATAGTGTATTTTTGGTTTTTTTTTATTTTATATTACTTGAATGTCCAAACTTAGGTACTCAGTTGGAAAAATGTGTTTGGGTACTACAATCTACATTTACCTAGGAATCTATTGTTTTTATTTTACCTTTATTGTTATGAGATATATAGGTGTGTGCATATGTAGTACCTAATTATTACTTACTTTATATTAAAATCTCTTATTTTTATTATTCTTTATTCTCTCCTTAGACTATTGTTATTGTGCTATGCTGTGTAGGTATGATTCACAACTGGCGGGTGGACTAGTTGATAGGAAAAACAAAACCTATTTGGCGCGTAGGTTATCTGTGCTCTAACATTTGTTCGGGCAGGTACCTACGTTTTGTTTGTCTCTGTATTTATATTATTAATTTTATTATAATAGGGCAGTTATTTATTTAACATTATTTATATATTTTACGCGGAGTAATGCTTGATGATGATAATGATGATTTTGTTTCTTGTTGTTCCTCTGATATTGACAGCGTCGACAGTTTCAGCAGTATTCCTTCTCTTTCTTCCACTATAGATTCATTTGTTTCCGGTTACCCTAAAAACTTTAACGTCCTGCATATTAATGCTCAGAGCATTCCGGCCCATTATTCAGATATGCTGACGTCATTTGAACATAAAAACATTCATGCGATTCTTATTTCTGAATCTTGGTTAAAACCTTGTCTCCCTACAACCTCTTATTCCTTACCTGGTTTTGTACTAGTTCGTAATGACCGAACTTGGTGTGGTGGCGGTGGTGTTGCCATATATCTCCGTGCATCTATTCCTTTTAAAACTATTAGTATGTCAGCGCAACCATCACAACCAGGCGCCGGTGAACATCTCTTCTTGGAAATTATGCTTTCTCATAGAAAAATATTACTCGGTGTATTCTATTGCCCTTCTGAGCACATTAATTATTTTAATTCTTTTGAGACGCTTATAGAGGATTTGGTCGGTACTGTCGATCACACTATTATTATGGGTGATTTCAATACCTGTCTACTCAAACAGAACTATCGATCCAAATCACTTGAGACCATAGCTAAGGCGTCCAATTTGACTATACTCCCTCTAAATTCTACACATCATTTTCCAAATTGTTTGCCCTCTCTCCTTGACCTTATTCTTGTGTCTTCTCAGACTCATGTGGCTGACCATGGACAGTGTCCAGCGGATGCCTTCTCTTACCATGATTTGATATTCCTTTCCTATAAAGTCCGTCCTCCCAAAGCCAAACCTAAAATTCTCCTCCAGCGCAATTTCGGTAGTATGAACCTGGAGAATTTAAGAAGGGATGCTCAAGGCATGGACTGGAGTGCCATTGCAGATGCTGACTCCGTCAACGACAAACTTGATCTGTTTAATCGTGCTATGATCCAACTGTATGACGTCCACGCTCCTGTAAGAGCCATTAAGCTCAAGCATCTCCCTGCACCTTGGATCACGAATGAACTCAGATCAGCTATGCATAAAAAACTTATCGCAAAATCAAAATACAAACTACGGCCATCTGAAGCAAACCGGGACAAGTATATAGAGTGTCGGAATCGCTGTAATAGAGTGTGTAGAGATGCACAACGCCGTTATATTCATGACTCTATTGATAATCAAGATCCAGCCAAGGTTTGGAAGTTTCTTAAGTCACTAGGAATTGGAAAATCTCGACAAGACAATACTCCTAAAGACTTGAACATCGATTCGTTAAATAAACACTTCTCAACTTCTACACCATTTGATAGTAACAAGAAAACTTCAACATTGAATAATCTTTCTGTTATTCCAATTCCTGACTATCCTAATTTTGACTTTTCTCAATTTACTGATAGTGATGTTAAGAAGAGCATAATGTCCATATCCTCGAATGCCATCGGAAGTGACTGTATTAGCCGGAACATGGTCATCCCCATCATTGATGAAATTGTTCCTGTCATCCGGCATATACTTAATGCGTCGCTTACAACTGGCACATTTCCATCAGTATGGAAAGAAGCCCAAGTGATTCCTCTTCCTAAAAAGCCAAACCCATTATCCTTCTCTGAATATCGCCCAATTTCCATTCTTCCATTCCTCTCTAAAGTCTTAGAACGTTTAGTACATCAGCAGTTAAGTTCCTTCCTTGCTAGTAACAACCTCCTCAATCCGTTTCAATCTGGTTTCCGCTCCGGCCATAGTACTGTATCAGCCCTGGTGAAAATCACGGATGATATTCGCTATGGTATGGACAACGGTCACCTTACCGTACTGTCTCTCCTTGATTTTAGTAGTGCCTTTAATAATGTCGATTTTGATATATTATTGGCCATACTCCGCTCACTTAACATATCTCCTACGGTAATTGATTGGTTTCGCAGTTATCTGCATGGCCGCCGGCAGCGTATCCGAATAGATGATTCATTTTCATCTTGGTGCGATACAAAAGCCGGTGTGCCACAGGGCGGCGTTTTATCTCCTCTTCTTTTTACAATCTTCATAAATTCTATCTCCCAACACCTTTCCTCGTCTTATCACCTCTATGCAGACGATCTCCAAATCTATACTCAGGCACCCTTAGATCTGTTACACGAGGCTTTTGAGACTACAAACTCTAATTTGCGTCGTATACTGGACTGGAGTAAATGCTACGGTATCTCAGTCAATCCGGATAAGACGCAGATTATTGTTATCGGTAGCTCCAGAATGATCTCAAGGATTGACTGGTTTCATCTCCCTCAGGTGATTTTTGACGGAAAATGTATTCAGGTAAGTGATTCGGTCAAAAATTTAGGCGTACTTATTGACAAGCAACTCTCGTGGCGACCACAATTAGCTGAAATTAGTCGGAAAATGTTTGCTTCTGGTGCCTCACTCAGAAGGCTTCGGAATTTTCTTCCCACCGCTACCAAAATTGCGCTCGCACAATCCCTCCTCCTTCCAATCCTTGATTATGCTGACGCCTGCTATCTGGACATCACTGAACAGCAACTTAATAAGCTTGAGCGCCTCCAAAATTATTGTATTCGGTTCATATTTGGTTTGCGCAAATATGACCACATTTCCGAATTCCGCACTAAGCTCAAGTGGTTGCCAATCCGCTTTCGCCGGAATGCTCACATTCTCAATCTCCTATATAATACTCTTTTTTCTCCATTGACTCCTCCTTACCTTAAGGAACGGTTCCAGTTTTTGCACTTATCCCATTCTTGCAACCTACGATCCACTGACACCAACCAACTTAAAGTCCCAGTTCACTCTTCCACCTTCTATGAGAAGTCGTTTACAGTCCAGGCTGTTCGCTTGTGGAACGCATTGCCTGTCAATATCAGGAAAGCCAAGTCTCTTGCTATCTTCAAAAACATGGTCATCACTCATTATCTGGCATGCTGCTCTTTGTGAAGCACAAGTTTATTGTATATTATTATTCTTAAATTATGTGTACCTATTATAATTATATACGATATAGTATCTGTATGTAAATATAAATGTAAATATAAATGTAAATATAAATGTCACTATATGTATTATATATATATATATGATTATCTTGATTTATCTATTTAATATACCTTCTTTATTCTGTTTATAGTTAATAATTTTTCTTCATAATTTAGATACACCATCTTGCCCCTTCTCTAATCTTTTCAGTCCAGTCCATCCTAAGGTTGCCTGGCAGAGATCGCTCTTAGCGATAAGGCCGCCCATTGTATTGCCGTGTAAATTTGTCACAGTGATCTTATGTATTATTTCCGTATGGTGATCAATAAAGTGTTATCTATCTATCTATCTATCTATGATTAACTATTATGACAAACTGATTACCATTGATCGGTTGATATACGCAAGGTATCATAACAAATTATCAATTTAGTTTCATAATTTACTACTTAGTACAGAAAATTAAGGCTGTTTATCATAAACCCACATTCGACGACCATCAAATTTCAATCAGCCACAATACTAAATCAACTTGCATTACGCAAACGGAATTCCTATTATTTGCAGTAACAATAAAACTGCCAATTGGTCACGTTATACAACGTGTTCCGTAACTAGTAGCATTTAATAACAAAAAAAGAAAGAAAGAAACTAAATGTTCCAAATACATTTTTTTCTGTTTTTTTTTCCCAAAATTTTAAAAATCACCCGTTTTCGGTATTTTTATCATAAAAATTTTGTATTATAAAACGTTTGAACTGATTTGACCCCAAAACAGCTGATTATTGCTTAGTGTTTTTTCAATCAAAAATGTGGAATTCCCTAAAGTGTAGCAAACGTTATCGCGAATTGGGTGCGAATGCGGAGTCCCCTCCACATATACAATCAATCCGCATTATAGTGTAGTATACTTTTTATGGATCACATTGTTTATTACTTTATTTCAAAACATATATACGAAAGCCACTTATAATTATATCTCTTATTACATCGGCCTTGTCAAAGTATTGAAACGGTAGCTGATATAACTATAAGCTAATCATACGGTTGCAAGACGTAAATAGAAACTACACACTGGGAAAAAATTAGGAAAACAAGTGGACTATTTAATTGATAAGCATTACAACATATAAATTTGTATTTGTATTTAAATCCATAGAAAAACAATAATTAGGCCTTCCTACTTATTATTTAGAAGATTTAGAAGTATCTAGATAGGACAAAGAATAGTTGGATATATTCCCAACCACCCCACTACAAAAGTCAGTGGGGTGGTTGGGACAAACCACCCCACTGACTTTTTAATAATTTAAATATTACCGACATAGCTTTCAGAATTAGCAGGTTGAAGTGGCAGTGGGCCGGCCATATAGCTCGCAGAACCGACAACCGTTGGGGAACAAAGGTTCTCGAGTGGTGACCACGAACAGGACGACGCAGTGTTGGAAGGCCCCCCACCCGATGGACCGACGACATTGTTAAGGTTGCGGGAAGTCGGTGGATGGAAAAGGCTCAAGACCGTTCGTCATGGAACTCTTTGGGGGAGACCTATGTTCAGCAGTGGACTTCATCAGGCTGATGATGATGATGATGATGAAATATTAAATCTCACCATTCATAGGCTTCACTATTCCCATTATTGAGTTAGTAGGAAGGAACAGTCTGAAATAAAAAGCCAACTTATCTGAGCAAATCAAGTTCTTGTTTATTGTCAATAGGTAACACTTTCGTAAAATAATCACTACGTTAATATGTTACACTATCTTACGCACTTATCTTTTATAGATGTGAGTATAGTTAGAAACATGGTGGGGGTAAGAAAGGAGTAAATAATGAGATGACGATTAATAGAGAAAAATAGAAGAAGAATACATCTTGTGCCAAGTAGTGCCAACCGACCATAATGTAAGCAGAAAGACAACGAGAAAAATAAGCATTATTTCATGCAACAAGATCAGATGTGGAATGATGTAAATAAAATTTGATAAAATATTTATTCATGAAACCTAAAATGTAAAGTCTGAAATCAAACAATTTTATTGCATTACCATTCAAAATGGTAGTATGTTCAATCTATATACGGTTTCAAATATTTGATTTTACAAAGCTATTATGTCAACTCCACTCAATTCATCAATACAATCCGTTACAATCCTATTCATCAACTTAGTTTGAACTCGTTGGCGTATATTTCCAAATAACCTGAAACCTAATCAGTGCTGAGTGGCAATAACATTCATCAATGTTCAAAACTTGTAACAAGCCATCAGGCGTTTAGAGTTTGTTCGATAAAAGTGATATCACAAAATCTGATTTCAAACTAGATTTACTGAACTAGTAACAATTCTGAGAAGCATTATCATCATTTTAGCGGTAGGACGTCCTCTGTCGAACATAGGCCTCCCCCTAGATTTCCAGCGTGATCGACCTTGTACGGCCTGCACCCAAACAATTATGTAGGAGGATTTGCCCATACTCGCTACGCTGGGCATGCGGGTTGGCGAGCGCAGATACCCTATAGATATATAGGGAAAACTGATGCCCATCGCCTAGTGTTTTATAAAAAAGACTCAGATTTCGTTTTTAGTAAGAAAATTGTTCTTCTGATTTTCTATTTGTGCTGTGTATTTTCGTTTCCGTGTGTATCACAACGGTGGAAGATAGAATGGGCGTTTCATTCATGTGTTGCAGAATAACACATTATCATAGACCTTGTCCGGTGAGCAATAGATCGAAAGCTCAGAGATTGAAGTCAAACTATCTATAATGTATTAAAAAGTAAAATGTTTTTTCTTTGCCTATAAAACGTGTTATTTTAGTTTACCTAATATCACGCTTCACCCCCTTGATTATGGAGTGGATGAATTCGAAGTTTATAATGTTATTTTGTTTGTATGAATTTACTGGATGGGAAATCCATTGGGGCACGACCAGGACCGAACTCACGATGGATTGGAAGACGGAGCCACTACCACCAATCCAACAGTGCGCATTGATCGCGTACACCTAAATCCCACCTTAAAAGAGACGTTTCATCAATATATGGAGCCTGGGCCTGCACTGTGTATACTACTCAAAAATATGGCTAAGCAATAAAGTACACGTATTTAATTGGTTATTTTATATAAATTGACTTCGTTCTAAGGTACATTAAGATTTTCTTCGACAAAGAGAGCAACACACACTGCTACAAAAATATGGCGGATGGACGTGCGTGAAATGTCATTTTGACAACCTACATTTATCTGACAAAACAAAAACATCAAATCAAACAACATGACATGAAAAATATGTCAATGTCATGTCAAACGCCAATTATAAACCAACATGCCTTCAAATAGTGTTCACATAGTAAAAAACTTACCAGAAGAACTATTCTTGTACCATCGCATTTGTCTTAAAATTAATGAAATTGTATTTTTCTTGTTATCTCCTATTTTTTCCTAATATTTCTATGTAGTGTACATGGACCAGGCCCAGAATGAAATGGCTCCTTTAGAAAAAGGTTGCAGTGCACGATATAAAGGACAAGCATGTCAAGGATAACGTCGGCTATTTTACAAATGCTTGGCCTTGCCCGACGGCAAATCCTTTGTTTACTTATTAAGATAATAGTTCTCTTTAATCAGCTCTAAGGTTAAAACTATGCTCTTGTTTGTAAGCAGAACTTTATAATTAAACGAACTTTTCTCTAAGCTTGTTATAAGTAGTCTAAGTTAACCGAGATAAGGCACCGCGAGAATTTCTCGCTCTAAATTGGAGCAGCCTGCTTGGAGAGGTGCCTCCGCCTTACAAAAGATCGCAGCCAAAAAACATTTTCACAGCTAGGTACTTTGAAAAATCTGCCGTTTTGTGTGTTAAACAATTATTCAGGGGTTTTAGGGGAAAATATTGATACTCGTGTCGTACGTTTGATTATTCGTTTTGAAGTTGGTGGTAGCAAGACCAGGTGGTACATACAGCTGATTTAAAAATAATTCGGAGGAAAATCTGCAATGTGTAATTATAGTTAAACATTACCGTGTAATTTTAAGTGGATATTTTTTACTATATCTTTAAGCTTCCATAGCGGGTACTTACATACTTTACTATCTACTCCAACTACACATTAACTAAACGCCTCCCAGAGGTACCGTACAGGCTTGTTTAATCCACGGGTGAAATACAGCACATCATGTATATTAATGTGGCGTACTTTTATTGCTTTCATTGTTCGCAATTTATTAGAGCAGTTTGCTGGGGTAATATTTTAAAGTTTATTTTCTGCCTACAACTCATCCGTTTAGTTTTGTGTTTGTTAACCGACTGTTTGGAGTTGTAAATTTTATTTCAATCATCTTTATTCATTGAAATAACAAGAAACATTTTGAATAGTCTTAAATCTAGTTAAATTTACGTCTCTACTTTGTAATAAAGCCTTGATTGCAAGAATTCAAAGCTATGCTTTTTTAAATAGATGATTGTATTGTTTTTCAACACTACAATGCGCTGGTTGTTTACGCTAATACGACTCGAATGTGTTGTACTTACCTATAGGTATAATCGAGTTACAAGCAAACCCATATTTTAATATTAATCGAAATTTAATCCATTCACTACACTGATTCTTTCATACAGTCATAGGTCCTTTTCGGGCCACCATACCTCATCCTGGTCACTGACCTAATACAGGATAACTAAGAAATAATCAGTGTCACGACAAGCAAGCAATCATGGATGGTAGGTAGGTGAATACTTCAATTATTTTCAAAAGCGGATTAAATATACTTTATAAAATATAGAAATTTCTCACTATCCAGAAATGGCGGTACTGCAAAAAATGTAAACGGTATACCTTACCATTAACAACATTTTCTACCGGAGAACTCTAATGCGGAAAGAATTTCCATCGAGTTTGTTACGTACATGGCATTTTGTTGTTACAGGACCGCCATCGCCAATATACAAAGAACTACCCTGACCCGCTATCCCGCAACACAATGGAAGAATGCAGGGTGGTTGAGAGGAAAAGGAGAGGTCCAGGAAAAATGGCTAAGTATACGTGAGAGCATGCTTCATTTGTTCGCGGACCATGGCTTGAGGCGCTAGCACCCGGTCCATTGTTTGCGAGAATAGCCAATTATATGTCTTTACAACACACTTCACATTTATCGGTATATTTTTAATGATAAAGATACTGCCTTAACTCGCTGGTACATCATTATTTGTGCAGTTTTTTTACCGTATCTTCTAATAGAACAATCTTATAAAAAATATATATAATTTTGAGCAATAAAGTATTTGAAATTTGTTTTTTAGTTAGGTTTATACAAAAATTACATTATTAATAATTTATTATTCATTATTAATAATTAATTATTGTTACACAGCTCCAAGTACGGCACGTCTTGATCGCATTTTCCCAACAAATTACGTCAAAATACGCAAGAAAACTTTTTTTTTAAATTTCATTATATCCGTTTTAAAGGTGTTAGGTAGTATATTCATACTAGGTGATTCGTAATACGTATACTATCCCAAAAAGGGCTTATTTTACACCCAATTGGCAAAAAATTTCAATGAATTTTGTTTTATTACAAACCTTATGCAAAAATCATCAGTTTAAGGGTTTAATCAGCTCAAACACATTCTTGAGCTGTTTTAGGCAGAATTGTCGATGTCAAAATTCTCGTTCGTTTAATTTTTTACCCCCCTTGAACCCCTCCTTCCCCTAAAGAGCTCTCCTTAACCTTACTCACCGCAGGAACTCAACACTATTTGAAACAAATAATGTTATTTGGCTTTGGCTTTTATAGTTACTTAAAAACAAACGAAAAAAAATGTTTTTTTTATATTTTTTCGCTAATATCCTTTTTTTCGTTGATAGAAGAAGCCCCTTTCGGAATAGAATACATATTATGAATCACCTTGTATTTATCGAGCACAGCATATTGACAAGCGAGACACATGGCATCAATTATTTGACGCCCCAAGACTTTAGCGGCTTTTAATACAACCTCAATATAAACGCTCAATAATTGTCAGTAATTTACAATTGTCGTCTCACCCACGCTGTTATTACCAAACATTATGTCCCAAGTCACATGGCCCTGAAGGTGTAGCTACATAAGTTCACATATTTCAGTAGCAAAGATGTCATTCTATAGTCATTTTATTTAACACCTCAATTCAATAACTCCTAACTCAATTCAATTTTGTACAAAAACAATTTAAAAAAAAATGTATATATAATAAAAAAAACAAAAAAAAAAAGGATCATCGACAAAAATGATAGGCCCTAAGCCGTGTTTGTTGCCTGATTCTTCGAGGCTTGGTCGCGAGGAACAGGCATAGCTTCACCTAGTTTCTAAGACGTTTCAAAGTGACATAGTGATTTTATTGAAATAAAATCCTTTGACTTTGACTTTGACCATGAGTGCGTATTATAAATACATACATAAAATCACGCCTATTTCCCAGAGGGGTAGGCCGAGACCAAGGCTTTCCACTTGCTATGATTCTGACATAACTCTTTTGCTTCATTCACACTCATCATATTCCTCAGGCATGCTCGTTGGTTTAGGGTACCCGAGACCCAATTCCAAAACGTCACCGGTTTAGTCACTTATCTTACACCGAGATTTTCCTCTCACAAATACTAAAATACTTTTAAGGAAATGCGCTAATTTGGACATGCTGAAGCATTTTCACGTATGTGGCTCTACCATAATAAACTGATATCCTGCACCTGCCATAATTTGAAGCACATAGAATTTATTGAAGCTGCATTACATGCACCCACTTATAAAAAGAAGTAATCGGCAGGTTCTTTCAGTCCTATTAGAAGATTTACCTACATAAAGAATAATCTTATTGAGAAAGCGTTATTATATTATTTATAGAACCGTATGATGTTATTTTATTGAAATATAAAATACCTTTAGACTTTAGACTTTGACGTAACGTATGTGAAAACTTTAATTATTTAAAGTGTATTTTTGAACTCTTAATTTTTGGCTTTCATTACAAACAACTTACAAATTTTAGTTCGTAAATTGAAGCAGTGGTAAAAGCTGAATATAAACTACAAAATCCATCAAAGATACCTTTAGTGTCATTAGCATATTGGGCGTTTTCGGTGCGACAAGTTTGTTTTAACAAACTCTCGCTGTGACAGTAAAAACCAAATTAGACGACTGAAACTACGCCCAATTCGCCCGTACCAAGGTGCACAGACTGTAAGACAACAATGACCTGCAAACTCAACTTATCGTTAAAATAACTTTATTAAACTGAAACCGCATGTTCTCTTTGTAATATTAACTTGCTGGACCTATACATACATATAACAAGTGGTTCGCACTGAGGTCTCGCAATGTCTGATAAAACTCAGTGCTTCGATGATCTTTGAGGCACAATTAACTTTGAAAATCGCACCTATAGCATGTTCTAACTAATAACTTATCTTTCCTTAACTACACAGTCATTGAAACTATACAAAATGGGAGCTCTCGTTATATTGGTTAAGTTATATTACAATTTTAGCTGTAGGTATATTTAGATTTTGATAGTAGGTACAAAATTCCATGCTGATTTGATTTACGGTTCAAAATTTATAACAAATATAGATCAAAACATCTACTTCTACACGTCACGTATACACAAAAAAACAAAGATACCTACGTGAGAATCATACCCTAGTACCTATGACTCCACGCGTGTCCGCGCAGTTACAGCAAGTAGGTACATAATTATTTCTAATCTAAGATAGATACCAACAACCCTTTTCAAACAACAAGAAGAGTTGAATGGAATCTCATAAGAACAAGTTTTTTCCTAACACTCGGATCCAGAACGCAGTGTATAATCTGAAGAAAAGTTAGCAATCACATTGGAGCAAATTGTCCCCGCGAGCCGTCTACCGGACACGCGTAAGGCTGTGGTCATACTGAACGCGGTGGCTGTACTGACAAACTTCTAACTTGAACCTGTCTTAGAAACGCTCATGGCGAAGCCTACCTAGTCGTTTGTATACAAAGTAATTCATAAATTGTATAGTACTTTTCCGAAAATATGGGCAAAATAATATAATTTAGTACCATTTAGTAAGTCTTGTACGGTTTTTTACGGGATCATTTTGAATTGTCTTAAATCAAGATGAAATTATGATACATACCTGTTTTTCGCCTCGAATCAGGCCTCGAAGCTTGCCTCTTAAATTAGTTTAAAAATGTAACCAAAGACAATAGAATAAAGTATATGCTATAACTTGATCCTGATTAGATTAGATTTCGATCTAGTTTAAATATCAATCGAATATCAATCAAATGATATTTTTTTGTACTCACTGCTTCATCGTCTCTATTCAAATGGACCTTCTGTTTTATTCAAGGTCTTTCAAACTCTGTTTTAAGCTCTATATTTTTCAAGTCGCCGTAAAGCTTTTAAAAATCAAACCAAGTCAGTATAACCAAGCCTCAAAAAGCTTGAACCCTTGGGCCGTCAGTAATGCACCAATTGGTGTACGGCATACCGAAATTACGTGATGCTTTATTAGTACTTACTGATGTGGCTCATAATACTTAAGATATACACCTACCTACCAACTACGTACAATGTTCCACTTTAACGTTAAAAAAATTGAATCAATATTGAAAGTGTTTGCCGGAACAATTGCGTTAGATAAACTCCTGTAAGAGTCTCCTTCGGCACCATATCGCACATTCTTCAAAATGAGTGCATTTATTACATTGAGTCTTAAGACAAAGGGATAAAGTTCAATTTATATGGCATGCTGATTTATAGTGACACATTCTACCAAAGCCATACCATATCACGTTTGATGGGTTTTATTTTGTTTGATTGATATCTAAAGTAACGATACCCTACTTACACCTACTAATCAATGAGTTTATAACGAGTCATAATGTTCAGGAATGTAAGATTATAGAGGCTAAAATTATTCTCTCATAATAATAATGTTGTATGGAAGTATTTGCCCTGGAGTGGTTCTATTCAAACCTATAAAGGAACCTGGAAAGGAACCGTTTTTGCTGACGCTGACGTTATATTTTATTTATAACCAACGATTGTTACAATATTCCATTGCTAAAATAACAAGCAATAGGGTAGAATTTGAAGACAGTACTATCTAATATCGCTGAGGCACAATTGAGATAAACTTTTATACTACCGAAAGGGGCCAATTCTAAACCCAATGGCATATTTTTTTTATCTTAAACTTTTGAAAATTCGTTATTTTTCATTGAAAAAACGCTGCAAACATCAGCTGATTTGGTGTCAAATCAATTCAAACTCAATTATTTTGCTGCTTTAGGTAGCAACCTTGATGTCGAATCTCTTGTATGATAATTGATAAATAATTCGTTACAAAGGTAAAAAGACCAAAAACAGCTGATTTGAAAGAGCTTAAATAAAAAAAAGTTTGGTAAAATTGGAAAAAAAAAGTTATAATGTGTTTCTTTCTCGGGATCCTATATTAGTTCCGTAACTAATATACGATCCCGACAACACATTGTACAAGGTCATTTCGTGTAGGTACTCTTAAACCTCAAGTTCGGCTTACAAGTGACATATTTTTCTAAGCAGTGTAAAAGTACTACAGAGCACACAAGAGTCTTAGCTAGGACTCATTCTTTAGAGAAGGCTTGAGTGAACGTTGCAGTTGGAGGATCAACTTTTCTAAGTGGGTATTCGAATTCCATTGCGGTTCTTTTTTTTAAAGTTCGTTTCGTATGTATGTGTATGTGTGCTCTATACGCATAAATAAAAATATAGGCCAGTCCAATATTCCATAGTGAAAAATATAAGGCTATAGTAAATTATTTTCTGTAATCGCGCAAAACTTTGACAAACAAAATGCTTTTGGTAGATTATTATGTTTTGATCTTTTGATTTATTTATAGAATTAAATGTTTCCGACAGAAATGTAATCAAAGCTATTTTGGAACGAGTAACAAAATTGTACCTACTTATGTTTATTTTCGATGAAGGATACGGCTTATTGATATTGCACTAATGTTTGTGAAACAAAATCATACTAGAGATTCAGGATGTTAAATCTGTTATCTGAACGACTGTTCTAGATTGTAGAGTAACGGTGCACTTCTACGATACGGTTCTAGTATTTTTAGTTGAAAATATATTTTACCACATAATGACGATAGATTGACATTATTTTCATCGGAACTGCCGTGAAAGATTCAAACTTTTTTGAATTTGTTCCTCAAAATTCCATAAATTAATGTTCTCTCATACTGTTTTATAAATGTTTGCGACTTGATTAATAAATATTGTGATGTGTGTCCCAAATCTGTCTTTGTTTTCTAGGGACAATAATTTTTGATCGAGCCAGCGAAGCGAGCGATGAAATTTTTTAGGTCAACTTTATATGTACCTACCTATAATATTACAAATACTTGATAGTTCAGATATGATTGGATATAAATATGTAAGTACATGTTAAAGCTGTGGTATTCAAAGGTTATCTTAATTGAGCCTCAGTTATAATCCAAGCACCAACAGACGTCGCGAGATCTCAGTTCGCAGCACTAGTATTTTGGTATAAATAACATATTAACAGTAACAAAATTATTCTGCATTATTCATTACAGAACCGTAACAAATATGTACCAAGCGTATAATAATAATAATAGGTTTAATAAAGACATAATTTTGTTACCTACGCATAGTTTTTATGGGCAAATTAAACCGCCCAACATAAAATGACCCTTTTGTGTATAATATTTATTACACATAACTGAATAATTAAAGTGTCTGGATACAATGGTTGGCTAAGAGCATTTGCTGCGTAGCTTAGGGCTATAGATCTCATGATTAGACATCATCAGACCAAAATACCTTTATCTGAATCATTATAGTCATTGGATACCTAAATTTGAATCAACAAAGAACATTTAGATCGTGAGAATTCAAAATTAAATATGAATCATTAGTTATGAAAATGAAAAAGAAAAATATTTATCAAAAGACTATTTGAAGAAACATTCTACAACTCTACCTACAGTGTTTCATAATTATCATTATTTCAGCCGTACGACGTCCACTGCTGAACATAGCCTCCCCCACAGACAGCAAATTCCTTATCATATGAGGGGATTTGCCCATACTCACCACCACGCTGGGTTTGCGGGTTGGCGAGCGCAGTTAGAGCTATCATTGTTAAAATGAAGGACGATGCTGCCCATCCCCTAGCTTTTTTCCCTTAGTCGTCTCTTAGGATATCCGCGGATAGGTAGATATGGAGGGGCCTTTTGTTCAGTTGGGGCCACCACGGCCACCTACAGTGTTTAGAGAGTAAATATATGCGCGTCCTGAGTGTCCGAGCGGCTCGCGAAGTGAGGGTGTAGTTTTAAGCGGTTGTTATTACTTTTATAGGAAATTATAATGAGTAGGTCATCTTTAGAAAATAAAATATAGCAGCTTGTTACGTGGTGTACAGAATGGATTGTTACCAAAAAGGCTAGCATATTTTAGGTCGGCTCTTTATTGGGTATCTATACTCGTAATTGTGAGTAACTCCACTGTTAGAAATATTAATGTTTAGAATGTAGAATATATTTAAAGTTTGTTTATAATAAAAAAAGTAAGAAGGTTTGTGACTGATTGAGGATGTGAAGAAGTTTGTTACTCTGTCACGCCGCAACCATTAAACTAATTGGAATGAAATTTGGCATGATTGTAGTAAATTATAAAAAATTACATTATAGGCAACTTTTTCAAACAAAAAAGACATGCTAAAATCGACTTATAAGTACGCGTATTGAAACTTGTGTACAGTTTTGTTAGCCTGCAGGTGAATGGAGATTCCTTTTTATCAGACTGATGATCGGTCCAATGATTGAGAGATAAGGTTCATTATCCTGTGGCATTAAAATTTACTATAAAGGCAGTGAGAATTTTCGTAAGACCTTCCCAGAACGATTACACTGAATTACACAAGCTCTTAGCTCGGTAGACCGCTAGCTTATTTGAGAACAGTCACAGTACTACAATGAAAATTATGGGCCTCGGATATATCTTCTTCTTCTTATAATATGCATCTTGTTCTCTCTAATGCATAAACACAAAGTTATAGGTTACCAAGTTAATAAGCCTAAAACTACAATACTTATTTTTTTTACTGTTATTTATTATAGCTTAGTCATACAGAAATTATTTAAATTTATGGAATGTATTCGTCAAGTCCTTTCATCGATATGTGTTACCATTTTTTTTGAGGTCAGTCATTCGCCTTCATTCTCCGCTAAGTATAGCAAACTACGAGTGACGTCATGTAACCAATGACACCCGGATCATAACGAGATACCTCATTTGACACCTAATTTGTACATAGAAAGTCGGGGTACCTCCCACTAGGCCAACTCGGCTTTATGTTAAACTAACATCCGCCCGTGGTTTCGCTCGCGTTGTACCTACGAGGATAGCCTATGTACTATTCCAGGCTATAATCTATCTCTGTGCCAAATTCATCCAGATCCGTTCAGCGGTCCTGGCGTGATTGAGTAACAAAATCCATCCATCCATCCAAACCTTCGCATGTATAATATTAGTACCTACATAGGATGACCTGGATGATTTTTTATTAGCTGTGTCTCTCTGCTTTAGTATTCACAGAAGCTTCACTCTTGATATTTTTTAAAACTCTTATTACTGCCCTGCGTTTCTTTAAAAGCTTAATAAATAATTAATTGGGAAATATTTCAAACTCTTTGCCAAAAGCTTTGGAGAAAATTTTATTCGCGAAGCCAAATAAATAATCAAACGCAATTTTGAATGTTTAGAGATAGAAATTCGGTGGATGATGTTTAATTTAGATTATTTTGCGTAGCCGTTCGCATTTTCAAATATGGTATTTTGGTATTTTCTCTTAGCCTTTAAGGCTTCCACACTTGCTGGCAATGAAATGAATAAGACAAGTATTTATGGTTTAATGTTGTTAAAGTAAACGATAAAAGGTACATAGTTTTAACTTTTATAACGTATAGGTAGTTTTAATTTTTACGAGATAATATTTTCTATGGGCCATTATGATCAATTCAATTCAATTCAATATTCATTATGATCTCGTGGATCATTTGAGACGTCATGAATGAAGTTGAATTTGCAAGATCTAGTAGTATAGTAGCATTCCTCATACATCGGTTAAGAGTACTTTGGCCTTTTCCAAAACGTCACCGATTTGGTTAGTAAACGTACGCCGAGGTCTTACCCTTCCATTCACACATGCCTTATACCTACTCCGCCGTGGTTCCCTGGTTGAAGAAAAGACATCTCCGTTACTACCCATCGATGTTCTACGAGGAGACTTAGGGAAAAAATCTAGGGAATGAGCAGCAGCGTTACATATCAACAATAGCTTTATCGGCCCTCCCCAACCCGCATGTCCAGCGTGGCGAGTATGGGCAAATCCCCACAAATGGTTGTTTGGGTTCAGTTCGTACAAGGAGGAAGAGGTAGGGCAAAGCGAGATTTTCTCGTTCTAATTTGGAGTTGCTCGCCTCGGGAGGTACCTCCGCCTTACAGAATATCGCAGCCAAATAACATTATTTGTCTCAAATAGTGTTGTGTTCCTGCGGTGAGTAAGGTTGCCAGAGCCCTTTAGGGGGAGGGGGTTCAGGGTCGGCAACGCGTGCGTGATGCCTTTGTATTTCAAGCGCTCATAAGCTACGGTAACCGCTTACTAACAGGCGGGCTGTATGCTTGTTTGCCTTTTCAGTTATATAAAAAAACAAGGTCTTTCGCTCTGGAAATGTATGGGGGAGGCCTACGTTCAGCAGTGGATGTCCTACGGATAAAATGATAATGAACTCTCATAACTGAGATCCCCACGATTTGCCCGTGACCTCTATCAAAACACTAGCATCGGTCAGTTGTCTATCAGTGTACGGTACAACGCCCACTGACGTGGCAAGGTCACAGGTGAGATGACTGATGTAGACGCGCTATGCCTTTGACTCCGCGTCGCTCAACGTCGGGTCTGATCGCGTTCCGTTATTATGTTAAAAAAATATGGTTCAAAAGTGAACGATCGAGTAAAACAGTAGGTATTCATAAATAATAAAACAAAGAAAAACACAATTTCCGTGATGAGCACATTTTTTTTTTAAACAATGTCAACTGATCCCAAACTAGGCATAGCCTGTACTATGGGTACCAGAGACTGATATACATAATAGATATATGTATATTTAACACCTAGACACAAAAAAAACATATGTGTTAGTCACAAATGTTTGTCCAGTGCGGGAATCGAACTGAGCTATGAGGCCTCAATTATAACATCAATTATAACTAACTAAAAAAACTCTGAAGTTTTTGAAAACACAAGTCCGTTTGCCAACTGAGGCTTTAGTTATAAGTACCGTTTCGAACTAACCAAAGGCAAGTTGACTTAAAAATAATAATAACAAGAAAATGTAATAGCTGATAAATTCTATGAACATTTTCAGCTTTTCACAAAGGAAAATACAAAACTGGAAAAATAAAATACAACGCTTTGTGTCCTGATTCGCGAAAAACACCCAGCAACACGAGCCTAGAGAGATTCCTTTTTGTGCCTAAAATGTCGTTTAAATATTTCAACCCAAAAACAAAACTTCGCAACAAATCGTCCCCATGAGAGCCCATGTCACTGTCGCCAAGTTCTTGTCAGGCGTCGCCAACATTTTACCCAAAAATAAAAGACTATCGAGAGCCGGACTATAAATCGTGCACCGTACGGCCGCCGGCCATAATGATTCATTAAGTGCCTCCCCGGGATTACCTTTTTGTAATTGACCGATGATGCGAGAGCCATATCACTGCTTCTCTTTTAGTCTCGGCGCAAGATATGAGAAATGGCGAGGAATGAATGATACTAATATTATAAATGTGAAAATAACTGTCTGTTACCATTCTGACTAACAAATACTGAGCAGATTTTAATAAAATCTGGTAAAAATAAAAACAAGTTAATTTTACATAATCACAATAACAACATTTATAAAAAAATCCCAATTAAAACCAACACAATCAAATTAAAAATAGTACTCAAAATAAATTTGTGTATTACCGCGGAAGCAGAACTTGTTGAATTTATTAAACAATGACATTTCAGCAGGATATAAATATGTAAATAACAAATGAACAAATCGCGTTCCGTTCCTAAATTGCGTCAAAATATTGCTGCGTACATTGACCATGACATCCATGAATTTTATAACGTTATATAATGGAAATAGCAAAAATGTTTGACAACTCTGACTATTAATTTGACAGCACGTGTCAAGCTTTTTTATAGTAATATTAACAGCTATCCCATTTAATGTAATTAATGCGAAAGTTTGTAAATATTTGTTTCTCTACCACGCCGCAACCATATAACAGATTGGATTAAAATTTGACATGTATGTTGTAGTAAATACCAGTGTACCATATACTCGTAGTTTGTGATACCTACGACACAGGGAATCCTAGTGTTGCGTCAGGACTTTGTATGTGACTGCTGGATGTTATTTATCTATTAATTTATTATTTAAATAACCTGGAATAACAAAGAGACTACTTCGTACTTTTTACCTTGCTCGTGTGTCGTGTTTTACCAGTGGGTGGAAGCTATTTATAAATCTAACGAAATGATAAGATTATTTTCAGATAGGTACTAAAAATAAAATCCATAACTTTAGTAACACAAGTATAGGTTATATTCGGTATACAATAAAACATACCATTTAGGATTTATAGATAACCTTTAGATATTTTTGAATATTAGATTCTATTATTAAATGTAGGTATTAGGTGGGTCATATCTGACACGTGGCAAAAATAAGAATTATTTAATCAATATTTGCACAATGTGAGAACCGGGATGAAGTATATTATTAATATAATAAATATAATAAAAGCTCTTCAAAAAAATTATACCAACTTTGGTCGACGCCGCCAGTGATAAGAGAGCTGGCTCATTCCTTGCACAAAGAATTTCTTTGGCAATTCAACGCGGGAATGCAGCCAGTGCTCTTGGCACCTTGCCGCATGACCAAAATTATTTGTTTATTTAGTTTCTATTTTATTTTGTAATTATTTCATTTTATATTTTATAGTATGTATAAGTGTATATTTTTAAAATCTCAAATTAATAATTATCTTCAACCCGTGGAAAAAAAAACAAAAAAAAAAAAACTAAATGAATATTGTAAAACGTTCATATACTAACTGCTTAGCTACTTTTTTAATGCACATTAACCCACCATAAGAGCTGCCAATTTTAATTAATATCACATGTACTATATTTACAGTATCCTCTTTAACATGTTATCCTCTAAAGTACCATCGTTCATTTGCCCGAAGCTACTTTAAAGGCCAAGTACTGACGATGCATTTCATCGCGAGCGACTTCAGTCTTTCATGTCCGTGATTATATTTAATGTGATTAATTTTAGTCTGTTATTAATTTTTATTTGCCTAACCGTGGATGTCTTACAACAGTCGAATGCCATTGGCGACGCTTGATTTATTTTAATTTTGTTTCCTTATATTTTGCATTTACTATGATATCGTAAGTTTAACACTATCGTGAAATAATCATGCACCACAGACCACAGAGGTGGACTCAAGATCAAATATCTTGACAGCTGTGTTAGTTCACCCTTCATATTATGGCTATAGGTATGTAAGTTCAGTCATGTCTTACTTACTTGTCACATAGTCTTACTAGTGCAAACTTCGCTGTCTTGTCACAAAAGCTCGAATTTATACCGTAGCGCGTAGAAACAGCGCCGTGTGTTCCTGCCCTTCTTCACAAAACAAAGGCCTTGTTCATCGTCTCAGGCTATACGCCCGCGCACCGCAGCAATAATTTTCATTTAACACAAACAGAGAACCAAATAAATCCATTAAAGTTACCTTCGACGTACGTAAATTGAAACATCAAATACGTTTATTAAACTACATAGTAATGCTTTTTATTTGACAATGCGTGTGTTCATGTCGGTGTGTTAGGGAAGGTTATCTGAAGCCGATTTGAAGATATTCAAAAATGCACTTAATTATTCCGGATTTATATATAAAATTCTATTTGATTTCATTCAAGGACACTATTAATCATACGTTGTTGTTCATCAACCATTCGTTCTATAGATCACTTTTATCAAAATAAAAGTGATCTATGGAAGTACCGCTTTCTTAATTCGGATCATCGAATGTAAATCTCAATACATTCTTGAATCATTCCTTATATTAAGCTAAAGGTCGGGGGTTCGAACTCGACCGTGCACCAATGCATTTTTCTGTACGAAAAATGTAATTTATACGATGAAACAAAACATCGTAACCAGTAAGTATTCTTATAAGCGGCGGTGGGCTTGCAACCTGTCACGTATAGAATACTTACTACTGCAAAATGTGGGACGTGCCAAAATGCTTGTACGTGCCTCTGACTACCCCCCTAAGACATCTTCAGGAACTGATCGCCTGGATATCTGCGAGGTTGCCTACCACGCTTCGGGATAAAAGTTATTTGCATAGTTTTGTTTAAAATTTTTATTTAAATTCTATATTCCTATCAATACTCCCTACACTGGTGGAGGTTGTAAGATTGTTTTCCAAAATCGCCACTGCTACGCCGCAGCACGGTCAGAAACAGCTTTTTCTCTACCAATTCGGTCTCATTGGTGACGACACCGATCACAAAATTTTATGGTTGGTAAAAATATAGGAAAAATTTTAGGTTCCTTGCCTCTGATTAAAATAAATATCATGAGTGTATTTTAATATCCCTTTGTTAATTAATTCTCTGCCTACCTAAGTGATTATAACTTTACCCAGGTAAATAAACCAACAATACAACGCTAATTGCGAACAACATCCGCCAGAAACTTTTTTAAGACGTTCTACAAGTTCACTTAATTACACAAGGGATTTCCTCAAAGCAGAAATCAGATCGCCGCTTCACCTTGATGTAAAATAAGATGTTTATCTCGGATAAAATATTATTAAAAGTGGGCACTCGTAAAATGTTTAAAATTTGTATATTTTTGTGTTTAACTGCACTTAACATTCAGAGCAATTATTCCGTAATGCAGTGAGGATCGTAAAATTCATATTCAAAAGTCATACGTGGAATGGCCCGTTAGGTAATTTGTATAGAAAGCAGGTTTCCGGCGCTTGACGTTAGTAGGCTTTCCAACAATCATCACAAAATGGAATATGGACTTTAGCGCTTGAGTACACGGCACCGCCCGCAGCGCCGCCACCGCTCCGCTGCCGTGCCTCTGTGCTGTGTATACGAGACAGCCATCGCGCCACGCCGCCGCGCCGCTTGATTTCACCATACCACTATACGGTTGTTGGTAATACATTGCTAGACACAAAGATCACATGTGTCGCATCGGGATGGCGGGGGCCGCTGCGGCGGAGCGGTCGCGGCGCGGTGGCGGTCTCGTATACACGGGCAATAGTAGTAAGCGACCAATTCTCAGTACCATAATCATCATTGGCAACACACAGTTATTTTTAATGAAGTAATGTTTGAAGACAAAATATATAAATGTGATTTTATTTGGCTGTTGCTATAACGATATATATAGTCCTCCTCATCGATTTCGATGACGGCGACCCCAACTAAAGATATAAATGTTAGTATTGTAAAAGCCGACAAGTACATGTCCCGGCTTTTTATGTATATTGGGTCCCATTAATTGAGACATTAAGGTGATACCATGAACACAAAATCACTTAGAGGCTCCAAATCACTTTTTTTTTAAAGGCAATACAATTTTATGAGGAACTAGTCTTTTGCGTTGTATTGCCCTATCAGTAAGATAGTTAGATATATTATGTGTAGTAAAATGGAACAAGATTGTCAAAACTGAAAACCAAAATTGCAGACGTGGTAGAACAGCATTACTTAATTCAAAAGTCAAAGTCAAAAATAAAGTCAAAGTATTATTAAGTATGTATTATTTACATTTAATCACTTTCAAATGTCTTACAAACTAGGACAAAACGCGCTGTTCCTTATGACCAAACGAAGCAGAATCAAACAAACACAGCTTAGTGCTTACAATTTTTTCGATGATCCTTTTCTCAAAATGTGGAATGACCATGGGTTTCATCGTAATTGGCAACGCTGGTGGTGTCCCTGGTATTGCCAGCGTTCATAGGCTACGGGAACTACTGTTTGCCAGTTGTTTGCTTAGTTGTATTAAAAACCTTCAAGATAAATGGTCGGGTTTTGTGATCATTTAGAAGGGAATGGCTTTTGCTTGTGGGATATAATATCAAAATGGTTACATTTATTTCGAGAACAAACATTTAAAATCGCTCATTACATGTAATGAGCCGTTTTGGGAAAAATGTTAGGTATGTCATTTTAAAACAAGCATTTCTAAACATTTCGCAGTCTATGATATTTCAAAGGAAATTATTCAAACCGCTAGAATGCTTAAAAAAATACTTTCCGAGCTTTAACCGTGCCACGGCAATTATAAATTTGTTTCGCTCGTGCCGGTACGATACTGCTACGAACGACGCGGCGAAACGTAGATGCTTTACGTAGGCAGAATGGGCTATACAAAAATGGCGTGGGTGGTTAACAACGTAGTGGAGTGGATACTGGTTAGATTTTTTCCGTTATCTCCACTGGTGGAGTTAGCTAGTGCAAACGGTGAGCAATATTGTCATCCACAATTAATGAATTTTGAGTTTGACTTTGAGGGGACGCTCTGAGTCGAGTGCAGCTATAGGAGCTGCAGTCGACTCTGAGCGAGACTGTTTGGCAGGTTAGGTAGATACCTACCTGTTGGTGGGTTGGCAAATAATCATATTATTATTCTATTCTGTGCTAATCTATTCTTTATGTCCATAATAAAGTAACTAAAGTTAAGCTTAGAAACGAAGTCAGAACCATTTTTTCTTTCACAGCTACAAATCCCCAGTTACAAGCAATCTGTGGTACAACAATACGGCTGTTTTTATGAAATAAGTAAAATTTATATCCGTCATAAATATTCTGATACAAGTAATTTCGTCATAAAAGTACGTACGAAACAGCAAATTGATCGGCTTTTACAAGCCTGTAAACAGAGAATCCCCTCTTTATGGATGGTTAAAGTTAATCATCTATTCATAATAGAACCTCTCCTTAAATCCCCCGTTTCTTTAATTTTATAGATATTAAAATAGAAAATCGTAAAGTTTTATTACAGAATTTTGAAATGCCGGATTTTTTGTGCGCAACGTGTCTGACGCTAGCGTCGATAGGATTAAGGGTTGGGCTACATATCATAGCAACCTTACTGCCTAGCGCGAAGTTAATTTCACTTCAAATGAATTACATCTCAATGCTATTAAAATAATTCATTTCAAATCTGATGATGGTGTATAGTACTGCTACCATCATCATTATAATTTTCAGCCGAATCGTTCACTGCTGTGAACGAGCCTCTCCTTTAGATTTCTTTCTAGGAATTGCTGAATTTCCAATAGTCATCGAACACATTTTATTGCCAATTGAGTAGAATAAGTCCTTTTTGGGATAGTATACATATTATAAATCACTTTGTAGAGAAGGCCATCCTACGCTACGCTTTCCGTTGAGTGGTTTACTCGAGTTCCACTCTGCCGTCATCGTCCTTACCAAATACTATTCACTTCAACAAAATTGATATAGGTGCAATGCTGAAGCACATCATTATCTGTAGGTCGATCCAAAGGTGTATTGACAAAGATGCTCTTACCGTTGTCGTTTAGTCACTAATAGCCAATTTTATACCCAAAACACTAAACTTCACGCCTCTATACAGTCCTTAGTTACATATAAACAAGGTTGAAATTGCAATGAGGTTAAACCAGTAGCGGCACAATAAAAATTGTCGGCAGGTATTATAAAATTATACGACCCGGTGTTTGAAAACATACTTCGGAATCGTTACGTCATTGTATGGTGGGTCATACTCGTATAAAATTTATGTTGAGCGCCAGAATAAAATGGTCTAACCACTAAACATTGACTTTTGTTTCTGGAAAAAGGAGGTTATCATTATTTTTATATGGTCACTACGTGATAAATAATATATATTATAATATAATATAATATTATATAATATATATATATATATATATAATATAATATCCGTCCGTATAATCCGTATATATATAATATCCGAAATGAGGAAATCCGTAGAAGAACCAAGTTCACCGTCATAGCTTTAAGAATAAGCAAGTTGAAGTGGTAGTGGGCCTGCAATATAGCTCAATAACATTTTAATATTTGTTTGAAATAGTTTTGTATTCCTGCGGTGAGTAAAGTTTCTAGAGCTCTTTAAGGGGGGTTTGGGGTTGGCAACGCAAGCGTTATGCTTCTAGTATTGCAAACATTAATTGGCTACGGTAACCACTTACCAACAGGTGGGCCGTAAGCTTGTTTGCCACCGTTGTATTAAAAAAAACCGGTACAACGCGGTCCCAGTCTCCCCAAAGTACCCTTGGTATATTTTACCCATAAAGGGAGTCGTTGTCCATCAAATTTTGTTTGACCTTACAACGCCGTTCATGGGTGTGCGATGCCGACCGCGTTGGGATCTCACCATGTGTGTTCCGTGTAGACGCTTATTGCCAACCAGCCACTAAGCGAGCGCAGATTATATATATAGATAGTAAGGCCTTATGTTCAGTAGTCTTATGCCTGAAATGATGATGAATTTGTATCAATTTAATTAAGCTTGCTTGCTTGGCCGTGGCGGCCCCGGCAAAATAATATGCCCCTCCATATCTACTACCCATGGATGTCGTCAGATATGATTATGTGAAAAAAGCTAGGGGATGGGCAGCAGCGTCTATAACTTTAACTGCGCTCGCCAATCCGCGTGGTGAGTACGGGAAAATACTCCCACATTATAGGCAGTCGCTTAGGAAATATGTGGGGAATACCGATGTTCAACAGTGGACTTCCAACGGCTGGAATGATGAAATTAAGCCTATACGACGTACAATGCAGGTTCCTAAATCAAAAATCAATTATTAACTTTATCTCTCTTGAATTTAATTTACCTAGGGTTTATTAAGCACTAAATAACTTATGCAATTACCCAACTTAAATGAATCCTGACTTTAAGCTAGATTGATTTAAGACGTGAAAAAGAACAGACATAAATAAACAAACAAAATAAATGGGCTACTCAGAAAATCCAAAAATTGCGAAGACAAATTGAATTTGGGTATGAATAAACAAAACTAGAATTCTATTTAAAAAAATGTTAAAACTACAGTTTCAAAGAAATATAAATTAATTTCATTAGAGTTGTTATTATTTTGAACGACATAAAATAAGTTTGTCTTAGGCATACACTTTTACTATTTTGCCGTGTTTTCATACAAATTATTCTAGTTTGGTCTGTCTGGTTAAGACAAAATGAATAAAAAGCTTAAATCTCTCCTTCTATAAACGAAGAAGATCAAAAAGAAATAGATCAGTCTATGATAGTGTCATCTATCTTGCTGCCGCTAACAACAAGAGATTTATTTTCCCTATCTTTCCCACAGTGATAATCACTCAGTACACCAAAGAATACTTTACGCATTTATTTTGTCACTAAAAGTTAAAGAGTTATTTGATAACGTCATATTAAGCGTGCCAAAGGTATAAGTCTCATTGCGTAACTTTTATTTTTTTGTTGTATAATTCATGATTCCCTTTGTTGTTTTCCTTACAGTTTATGGAACTGTAATTCATAAAGAAGTTAGGCCAGCTCAGATGTTTCATAGTGATCCCAACTTGTATAGATTCCACTTAATCTTGATGCTTAATCCCTTATTTCTCGGACAATTAAACTCACGATTTATAGCAAATCGAAAAACTCTCGGAGTCATAGAGTAAAAATCAATGATACAGCTTATACCTACGAGAAACGCGATACTAAATATTATAATGTTATACAAATAAGTACATTTATAAAGTAAGATAAGTGGATGCTTTTTTAGATTTATATAACATTTTATTGATTAGTGATGAAAATATTGCAGTATGTATAATTTTTAAAGTTATATTATTAGTACGTAATTTTAAGGCTTTGATTTGACTCTAAATGATATAATATTTTTGCATTGTTTATTTTATTTTTCCGTCAGAAATTGGCCGTCATAGGTTGTCACTTACTCATTTAGGACCATGAACACTTATCATTTGAGACCTAGTATGACCAGTAGTTTCGGAGTCACGAGGGAACAAATGAAAACATCATTAGTCGGGTAATAACCACAAAAATGTTAATGAAATAACAAAACAATTCTAGATCTCTGGTAGATACATAGTTTAAACACACATGCATAATTATGTACACTCTGTAAATGTATGAAATTATTGTTATGTTCAAAAAAGTAGTTAAAAGATAGTTATCTTCATTAGTTATCATTTTAAATAATATATCAAATCGTTAAATGAATTCTGCTTATGGCTCAATCAGAAGAAAATAATGGTTACATGGCTCCTCACTGCTCGTTTACTACTCTAAGATCTGTGCTGTAGGATAGTAATATGCAGTAACTATTGATCTGCCATTTTAGTTTCACTAAAGCTTCAGTTAAGCTTATGCGAATAAACTTGAACTGGATTCCATTGCGAGTGTTCTGAGTGATAAGTTATTTTTTCTTATTTTTTTTGTGTCTTATGTAAAAAGTTAGTAAGTACATATGGCCATAATAGGCATCCCTGATAGCTTCCAAAAGCCTCCGTCAAGTGTATTTAAGTCCAGTTTGGTATCGAGCTGAAAGTGTGAGGAAAAACCGCGTGGCGGACAGACCCTTCGGCGTCCCGATCAGCCCTGTGCTGCACCCACGGCGGTTACTGTCCATACATTCCTTCAGGCAGCGGAGTTGCCTAACGGTTGAGGCGGTCTCGTAGAGCCCATTAGGACTGGTCGATAAGGGCCACTAGCGTGCGCTTGTTTTTCTGCTGTCCACATTACATTCACTCGAAGAACCCCCATTATTACTACTTAGCTATTGGATATCTTAGCATGCCCTCCGAAGCTCCGAAAAGCTCCGCAACCGCTGGATCCGCAGCCTGCGGATCTTGATATTGAGGCAAGTGCATCGCCATTATCAGCCACTGATCCAAAAACTGTGGTCATAGATAACAGTAAAAAAATATGACAACGTTTTATAGAGATATTTTACAGTTTCATATCTTGTACAAACTTCTAATTTGAACGGACTTATGTTCGTAATAAGATTAGGGCCCTCGTATACGAAAAATATTCCATCCCGTTCCCATGAGACGATCAAATGGATACTAAACCATCGGTATTGTAGTGACTGACAGCATCAATTAGAAATTGACGTTGCGGTGTCGTGTTACAAAGAAGGGAGCTTACGGTAATGGCTATGCTTTTAATAACGTTGATCTAAGCGGGACCTATAATTTCATTATTTTGAACTGATATACAAGATGATTCATTACATACATGCTATCATGAAATGCTTATTCTACACCTCATTGGCAATAAAGTTTGTCTTTTGGGAATTCAACATTTTTCAGAGTCATCATCATCATCATCAGCCTGTAGTAGTCCACTGCTGGACATAGGTCTCCCAAAAGAGTTCCATGACGAACGGTCTTGAGCCTTCTCCATCCACCTACTTCCCGCAGCACCCCCTGCTCCGCCGTTACCGTAGCCGTTACCAGTGCCAGGAATAGCGGAGCTGCCGGGGACTGGGGGCCGATTTTTATTATGTCCTATCATAAGGGGGGGATTGGACTATAACACACCACGCTGTTCCAGTGTGGATTGGTGGGTGAAGCGCCAGAGACTCGTCAGCTGATCGGCAGGGTGTACCACGTGCCGGTGAGGTTGCCTTGGGTTCCGAGGTTTGTCATTTGGAACCCCTTACACCTTTGGAACTTAATTAATTACTTATGATAAAAAGACCAAAAACAACTATTTTAAAAAAGTTCGGGACAAATCATATCTTTTTAATAGGTATTTTGATAGGTATATTTTTCCGCTAATACTTAACCCTTACTTACTATACGCTTTATTCTATCAACAAAGAGAAAAGGGGCTTCCCTTTCGGGTTAGTATACATTTATGAATCACCTTGTATTCTATGTCAGGTGTAAGGATAATGGATTAGTCGAGCCTGTCTGACAAGCATGGATGAATCGACAAGAAATCCCTTTGGTGCCGACCCTGTTCGAACCCACAACCTTAGGGATTGAAAGTCGGGGATCCTCCCACTAAGCCAACACGTATTGAAATAACTGTCAATACATTGCCCCATATTTTGCTACTCGATGTAGCATAAATAAAGTTGTTATGCTGCTTCCAATCCAGTTTAACCGACAGATAACGGATTGTTGGTAATAAAACTTGCTGATTTAATACCAGTGGCTGATTGACTACAAGTAGGTCGTAAATTGAATCACTTTGTAATTCCAAATTACGATCTAAACAGCTACAAATTGTAAACAAATCGCTAAAATTATAAATAGAATAAAATCACTAGGATCACTTTGAAACTTCTTAGAAACTAGGTAAAGCTACGCCTATTACTCGCGACCAAGCCTAGAAGAATCAGGATCATTTATCATCGAAAAATCATTATTATCATCATTATCAGTCGGTAAAAGTCAACTACTAGACATCACCAAAGAGTACCATGGCGAACCGTCTTGAGCTTTTTCCATCCAACTATAATTTCAATTTACTCGTCGGTCCATCGGGTGAAGGACTTCCTAACACTGTATTGACCGATTAATGGTTGCCATTCGAGAAGTTTTATCCAGTTGTCAGTTCTGCTAGCAATATGGCCTGCCCACTGCTACTTCAACTTGCTAATTCTAAGAACTATGTCTGTGACCCAAGTTCCTAACGATTTTCTCATTTTGGATTTTATCATGCAGTGAAACTCTGAGCATAGCTCGTTGTGCGACTTCGTCTTATGAATTATTTCGACACAATTCGAGTAAAAGAAAATATGTTAAGAACATAAAATACTATCGCAATCACAAAATTGTTATTCTAATTAACAAAGTTCTATTCACAAAACTAAAGTCGCCATAATAACGTCAAAAATAAATCAATTCGTGTGTTGCGTGTTCTGTGTCGTCACGCAATGAAAGTTAAAATTCATAGGAAGTACGTTTTTGTACTGCCCCTACTACTGAGACTACTATTAACCAACACCTTTACCTAGCTCGGGTGGTTACTGTAACAATCATCATCATCATTTCAGCCGTTAGACGTCCACTGCTGAACATGGCCTCCCCCACAGACAGAGCAAATTCCTTACAATGTGGGGGGATTTGCCCATACTCACCACGCTGGGCATGCGGGTTGGCGAGCGCAGTTAGAGCTATCGTTGTTAAAATGAGGGACGCTGCTGCCCATCCCCTAGCTTTTTTCCCTTAGTCGCCTCTTACGACATCCGCGGATAGAGATATGGAGGGGCCTATTCTTTAGCCGGGGCCACCACGGCCACTGTAACAATAATGCCGCTAATTGTATCAAAGCATCTGATAGAGGTACACCCGCCATCTATACAATGTATGTACCTAAACGCGTACAAATTCTCTCGAGATGGAAAACAAACGCAATCAGTAATTTTTCGACTGCCGAAAAATACCTTGCACTGCACATTTGCTAAAAAAAACTCGACTATGTAAGTATCATTTGGAAATATAAAAGCTCTGCATCGCGCGTTGTATTGTCAAAGTACTGATTGCTTAGAAACAAGGGCCACTTTAGTAAAAATAAAGGAAGTCTGGGCTTTAGGTAGTACGAAGATTTAGCTTACTACCACAGTAAGGTCAGTTTTATATCAAAAAAACATTCGTTCCCACAAGCTTCACCTAAGTGGGTCAAACTCTAGAACAGATTAAAACTTGTGATGAATCGCTATTTTCGTTTCCCGCTTCAACTTCTAGATACGAGGCATTTACTTTATGTGTGGAAATGTAAATACGTTCCGACTTCACCGCTGTTACAGTAAAGAAAGATCTCGGAGTAGAGACACTATACAAATAAATAAATAATAAAATAAAAGGGCATTTAGGTATTCATTAAAATGTATTTTTTTCATTATTTGTTACGAACATGCTCGCCCCACTAGCTATAGAAATAAATGTTTTTAGCCCAAGTATTTGAATTGCTAAAAAATAAAGACGGTCAAGTGCGAGAACTCGCGCCCTGAGGCTTCCGTACCATTAGTCGTGGGTTCGAATCCCGGTCGTGCACCAGTGGTCAGAAAATAAAAAAAATAATTGTAGGAATTGACAAACTTATATTTGCGGTCGCTCACGTAGTCATTGTATGACATTGACCGCAAATTTAACTTTGTTTCCTAAAAAACTTCGAAATTCCTCAATTTCAGACTTTTCCCTTTAATTGTGTTACAAAAGCTCCTAGCATTCCAAATTTCAGAATTGTGATGTAACTGGAAGTACCCTAGAGGTTTTTGATTTTTGCTATTTCCATACAAAAATTATACATTCATTGCCATATCTTTTTAATGCATTGATCTAGAGCTTTGATTTTTAGCGGCACTATACGGCACTATAAGCCCACAAATTTTAATAAGTGTTATAAATTTCAAGTTGATACCTTTAGCCGTTTCTGAGAAAAATGGTCTTGACAGACGGACAACAAAGTGATCCGTTATATAAGTGTTCCGTTTTTCCAAATGAGGAACGGAACCCTAAAAAGTAACCGATTTATTTCAAACCCGCACCATCGCCTGAATCGGCAATGCGTACCATTGAATGAATAGCTCTGGCTTTTTGGTAGACTTTAATTTAGATTTATTAGATTGCACTTTAAAATCAAGAAAATAAAACATAATTTAAGATATATGTAGGTAAATAACCTACAAATTTTAATAACAACGTAAAGACATTTTATTAAATACCCTGAAAATGGAGTGCCCATAGAAACGTTAATCAAAGGTTGAGTCAGTCGTACTGTTTCTGTAGCTTATCTTTTCTGTGCCACTGCTAAGGAAATCGCGTTCGCCAAGTGTTTACACAGACATGACGGCTTTTCTTAGTAGATTATTTAAAGGATTTGCTTAATGCTCTATGCTTGCTAAGATTAACGACTGTTTGCGTTCGCGATTACAACAGCCTTTTAATATTGTTTTTGTGGATAATTTGCTCAGGGCCTTTACCACCATCCAATAACAGTTAGTGCATCATGAACGTCAGTTTGATTTCTTATACTTACTCCACTACATAAGCCTCTATAAAACACCTCAATAAGGGTACCATTTTGGTAGTTGCTCAGATATGGGTCCAAAAGGGGGTTTAAAGTTATACGCACTAATACATGGAATGGGGTGTTATATGAAAGAGCTTTTTCCAAACATTCTATAACAGTTTTTATTCTAATCTAAAAGGTTTTTGAGATAGAACGAAAAACCATTACAGCGTGAGCTCCTTTTTGGTATAGTTTCAATGACTTCGGTCAAGTTTGGTCATGCTAAAGGTGCAATTTTGAAAATTGATCTTAATTGTATCTCAACCATCATCGAAGCACTAAATTTTTCTGGACAGGGTGAGAACTCAGTTCGGGGCGAACCACTAGTTAGAAATCTACTCATAGCCAGCATAACAATTATGCGTAGGTTAAGCTCATTAAGGTTTAAGTCAGTCATCTGCCGACAGTGGAAGAGGCCTTATGATTAATGAATTCAATGATGATGAACGCAAATTGAATGGATAATGTCAGGTCGCTGCGATAGGTCACAGTTTGTTCATCGATACGAAGCTTTAATGATAGAAGTGAGCAAGCAAAAACAAAGTCGTAGGAGGCCTAATGATATCCTAATCTACAGGACCGCCGCCCACTAAAGCGTAGTACTCAACAGTACCTATAAATATTCCTGACCTCCCATGCATAATAACTGTTGTAAAATCGTTGAATAAAAGCCAAAACACACGAAATATAATATTTACATTATATACCTGTAAGATCTAACTAACATAATCTTGATGATTTTCACAGTGTCAAGTGGAACTTTTTACTCACTTACAGGACACTGTCGTGACTGGAACATTATTTAATTCAACGGAGCAAGGTTTGCCAACCATTACCATTCTTTCAGCCTTTAGCCTAGTCAACCTTATCCACAGGAAAGACATGGTCAATACGCGTGGAGCTGACTAAGCCGCGGGTTCCCTCACGATGTGTTTGTTCTTCACTATTCTGAGCACGTGTTAATGCGCACATAAATTTTTAGAATATTAAAATCAATTTGTGCTCGCCTGGAATTTGAAACTACGACCTACGGGTCGAAAGTCGATGTACCTCCCGTTAGGGCAACATGACAGTATTCAATTAAATTGTATTCTTCCAAGAATATATATTATGTTGGCTATGGCTACATTTATATATCCCTAGCTTCAATCACTAGTATTGTTAGCGTATGCATAAGTGGCGTATGCGTATGCAATGATGCTTCAGTATATGGTAGCCTTTATAACGTTTATGTTGCATATTAGACTATAAACCGAGCCTAATCAAGCTTTAGCAAAACATTATCCAATTGCATTGTGCGATAGTTAAATTGACAGAAACAAACTGGCTATTTTGCTTACAATACCACGTCCCTACCAATAAACTAATAAAAGTTTTGTTTGTATGTGTGTTTGTTTGTCATATTGTCATGCTGAAACATCCGGGCTATTTCAAAGATCAAAACATGGGTAAATCATTGTTTACTTATCATGACTAAATTTAATCCGATTCAGGAGAATATCAGGAAACATTCAAATCTTCAAATTATGTTAGTTAGTACACGTATCATGCGTGTCTGAGACGGTTTACAATTTGGCGAACATTGTAAGTGCTAGAGACGTATTAGTGGATCAGGGGTCAACTAAGATATATAACTATTTCAAACCCTACAAGGTTGCAATAGGGTCCAACTTTTTTAAATTACTTCATTTGAAGTCGTCGGCGCTCCACTAGTTTTTAATAAAGGACGGCAAGTTAGATACAAAGGCACAATAACATGTAATTGCAAATGATGCAGTGTCGCACATACTGTAGTTCGCTTATACCATATAAGTCGTCCCACGCTGATCGCAACCATAATACGGGAATATTAGAATGCCCGTGACTTTGCTTAGTTTACGAGTTATTTCATTACAAATACAAATACATTTATTTACCAAAAATAACAATAACAAGAAAAACCAGTTACTAGAGGAGGAGGAGGAGGTCATTTTGTTGTCCCCTCTGAACCCGCTTAGGGGTTTTTCGGGAAATCCATTCTTACTGAACCCTTGGAGATTACTTACCTTTCGAAATGGTCAGCTGCGCATAAAACGCTGCAACCTCTTAGGGGTTTTTCGGGAATGAAATCTCAAAGCACCCAAAAAGCACAGAAAGATACGTATCTACTCTAAAAATAAGTTTTCCTTTTTCGTCCCTAGTAGATACATTTTAGGATATTTCTCAATACATTCGTTTCTGTCTATTGTGCCAGCATGGAAGCTCCTTTACATTTCGTGTTTCCGTAATCTCGATTCATATTTTCGTTTGTTTATATCTTTCAAGGCGCGCTTTTATGGACTTAGGTACATTACATTTTATGTGTGGTAGGCGTTTTATTTTTTTGAACGTATTTTATTAAGAAACTTGTATCTTACGGTCCTGTTTATTGTTCGTCCATATCTGCAGATAAGAGGACATGAGTTTCGTTTCAGTTGCTTCATCGAATTGTTCACACGATAATTAACTGAAGGATTATTTTATGATTTATAAATTATCTTGCGAGTTGTTATGTATTCGCCTCTAAGTACTTACTAGCTAGCCGCAAGCAAATACCTGGACATTATTAACATACAATATATTGTGCGTATTCAACTTTGATTGGGATTAAAGTGGGTTTTATAGTTGGGTATTATAACATATACATATATTCTAGATTTTTACAGCATGACGCGTGACCCGAGAGCTGGCTCTTATTTGGCCCAGCGAATTAGCATTGCCATCCAGCGTGGCAATTCCGCCAGCGTCTTGGGGACGCTTCCGACTGGTAGTGATCTGGATCAGTTGAGCTATCTATAGATCGTTTGTAACGGTCTTTAGATGGCTCAACTGTTTCTTGTGTATTTTGTAAATATTAACTTGTATTAGTTTTAAGTTTCTTTCTGTAAATAAAGTGTTCCTACAGCATCAAATTAAATTTTTTACTAATTTACAGCACGCTGTAGTGCCTGAGACGTGTTTTGATGGAGTAGGCTTGCCCAGCACCTGTACCGTCCTCTCAGCCTAATTGGCCTCATCCACAGGAAATACATGTTCAATACTTGCGATGCTGACTAAGCCGCGGATTTCCTCACGATGTTTTCTTTCATAGTTTTGTGCGGATTAATTTTTTCGATTACAATAATCATTTCGTGCACCCCAAATGCAAAGATGACTAGTTCCTAGTAGGTATTCTAGAAATCCTAGTTTTGGGTTAAGATAAGCATCTGATTGATAGGTGTTATTTAAAAAATCATCAAATAGGGTTAATAGGTAGGTATACTATTGCTTGCAGCGTCAAACTACCAATCACCGTTTTTCATGAAAACAGGGCTTATGCATTTGCTATTTCTAAAACCGTAGCTTAAAAGCTCTAGATAAAATATCCATTGTAATAACCTAAGGGTTTCCCATGAATCGTGCCACCGGTTAAGGCTGGCCCACACACATTGGGTTAAATACCTTATTTATGGCGTACTTATGCTGACCTTTAATGCGGCCTACTATAAAGGTATGGTACAACTGAGAAAGTGATAACTTTTTAGGTTAAATATCAGAAATGCTCATTTGCCTGCAATTTCTTGCCTGGTCGTTTGTTTTATGTTTTTGGTTGTTTCATGGTTACACTGTAGGTCAGTAGGTAACTAAAAGTTTGATCCCTAAAAAATTAAATACCTACTGTATGAACAATGGTAAGTAAAACCAGTGTAGTAGAACAATTCAGTGTGTCCTAGCAGCTATATTTTATAGAAGCGCTGATGGGGTATATTTGGAACAATTCAAAAAGACTCCGGCCACAGGGCCGGTACCTTATCTCGTTACCAGAATTGAATATTATTGTCGTGAGTGGAATTCTGAGGCGATAATAATATAATATATAAAAAGCATCAGCTTTGATAGCTATTTCTTTGATAATAATTACTGATAAGTGTCGGTGTGATTGGAGTGAAAATCATAAAAAAGACTAAGAATACTAATATGATTTATTTTAAAACATAGTGAACTGCATTGTAATAAAATGATTGCATCAAAATTCTGAGTTATGCCGTTCCTTTTTCAATCACTTCTAAATATGGCACTCGATCTTTGTATCGAATATTGGTATGTTCGATATTGTTTGCCCTGACCATTTCGTGTAGGAAACGAACTATTGAAATACGCGGAAGTTACGTGTTATGAAGATTATTCCACAGTTAGTGGAAAAAAGCTAAGCTGCTAAGTAGGATTTCTTTATGAAATAACTCTCGTTCTAATAAGCAACAAAAATTCAATGAAAATAATGAGCTTGCATAGCAAATTTTCTAAAACCCTACATTTGTATTTAATCTTATCTTACTTTTTTTTTAAATACAAAATAGGCTTACGCTTTACCACAATCTCACCTGATGTTAAGTGACGATGAGGTCTACGGTGTAGCACGTTTGCCTAGAAGAAATCTATTCACTCTACTCTAAAAACACCTATATTATAGGTAAATTATAGGTGATTCTCCGGATTCGGGTGACAAAAAACGGAAGTCTAATGAGCTCTTACACGGGCCATTGAAATTGCTTCTTCAGTCAATACTTACGAAATTTTTGACGTCATATTCTCAAAGGTGGCTCTGTAACTGTAAGGCCTTTTGATAACTATTCTTGATGATTTTTAGGCATCAGGTGGATTTTACTCACCGGGACACTTTAGTGCCAGGATCAAGGGACAGAAGGGATGGAGTAGGCTTGCACAGCACCTACAACATTCTCTCAGCTTCATCATTTCAGCCGTACGACGTCCACTGCTGAACATGGCCTCCCCCACAGACAGAGTAAATTCCTTATCATGTGGGGGGATTTGCCCATACTCACCACGCTGGGCATGCGGGTTGGCGAGCGCAGTCAGAGCTATCGTTGTTAAAAAATGAGGACGCTGCTGCCCATCCCCTATGTTCTTTCCCTTAGTCGCCTCTTACGACATCCGCGGATAGGTAGATATGGAGGAGCCTATTCTTCAGCCGGGGCCACCACGGCCAGCTTAATCAGTCTCTCAGCTTAGTCGGTCCTAATCAAAGGAAAGACATTTTGAGGTCATTAATAATAATAAATATTCCGGACATATTCACACGGTCAACTGATCCCAAACTAGGCATGGCCTGTACTATGGTTACCAGAGATTGATATATATATAATAGATAAATATTTAACACCGAGACACAGAACAAACATCTGTGTTTATCACACAAAATGTTTGTCCAGTGCGTGGATCGAACCCGCGACCTCTAGCGCAGAAGGCAGAGTTACTACTAACTGAGCTATGAGGCCAGTCCATTATGTACAAATACCTACTGATTTGACTAAACCGCGGGTTTTCTCACGATTGTTTTCCTTGTTTGCTCTGAATAATTTTATTAGCCCTGTTACATAATATGTTATATTTTAAGGATATTGCACGTTTTGAACAAGTAGATGGTTATTGAACCTAGTTCCTACGCGGTGGTCTATTTATCGAGATCGTTGACTTACAAATCTTCAAGAATAAAACAGATTTATGGTTTCATTTCAATCAATCATCTTTATTGACGAAATAATTGGCAACGATTTAACCCAAATGAAAAGTATGTTAGCAGCCGTATAATTTGAAAAGGTCAACGACTGTATTCATTTGTACATTAAGAGCTGATTATATATCTCTTTTTATAAAGCGATTTTGTCGGAAACGCAAGGCAACTCGTGATATAGAAATAATGAAACGGCTAAGATACTTTAACACGACAAAGAGAACGAGAATCTTAGAGCCTGTAAAACAATGATTCTTAGGGTCTGCGTTAATCAAACATATTAACGCAGACCCTGGCATAAATAAGATCACCTCAAGGACAGGCCTTTAGATCTCTTCACTTCTTTAGTTCTCTTTGACACAAAAAAGCTACGTGTCTAGGAAGATACGTATCTTTTTTTAGTCCAAGAGAACTAGCGGCAAGAAGTACTCTGCAAAGGTGGCTTTCATTAGCAGCACGTAGACTGTCATATGCAGCTACGTGTGACACTTAAAAGATAAATTTTAATCCCCTATGTAGGGTCACTGAGCAATTCAAATTATCAGAGTGACCGAGCCTTTATTATATTTCCTTGCTTGTGTTAATGCCCGGCGGTCATATCAATGCAGCTTTGGGAAGAAATTTGGCTATTAAATGTACATATTTTTACGCACCCGATACTGGAGCTGAGTGTCTTTGAAAGCTATTTTATGACTTTTAAATGACGGGTGCCTGTTTTGGTTTCGGTCGTAAAACTTTTGGAAAGAACTGTCTTGTGGTATGCAATGTTTCCACCTACATTAAAATAATTATGAGTAGGTAGTATCATGTTTAATGTTTAACAACTACAGTGGCTCATTCTGTTTTATGATTTTGTAAGCATTAAATCAACACAAGCTTTATCCCTCAAACACAAGCTCAAAATCACGCAACAAGCCATGGAGAGAGAACAAGCTCAAAGTCAAAGTCAAAGGTTTTTATTTCAATAAAATCACTAGGATCACTTTGAAACGTCTTAGAAACTAGGTGAAGCTATGCCTGTTCCTCGCGACCAAGCCTAGAAGAATCAGCTATGCTTGGAAGCTATGCTTTTATTATTCCTGAAAGGTTGTCCGTTCTGCGAATCGTATTGCCTGCTCACTGCCACTATAACTCGCTAATTGTAAAAATGCGTGTTCTTAAATTGGCATTTGATTGATGCAAAAACTATAATAGACAATGATAGAGTGAAGTCTCAGAGCTTTAGATTACTAAGGTAGGGGAAACAAAAAGGTCAAATGATAAAGTTCAGAACGAGCCTGAACAATGACCCCGGGCCGGACTCTTGATCAAAAGCGATCGACCTTGACTCGTTTGAACTTAGGCGCATTCCAAAACAAAGGAATTCCACAATCAAATTATAAATCAGGCTCTGGCGTTGAGTAAGTACCCTGATAGAGCAACAAAACATATTACGTTAAGATGACGACAAAATAACCGTTTAATATTAGCCTTTTTTCATGTAGTTACATTATATTTTTTTCAGCCTATGGGTATTTGTTTAGGACTTTTTGTGCAATTAGCACAAATTGTTGATGCTAGCTTACGTGATAAAAATTTACAAGTCAAACCCTTTACACTCCATTTATATAACCAGGTTCGTTATCTAGAGCAGAATTTAGTCAAAGAATCGAGTGGCATACTTATTTACACTGACATCAGGCATTATTTTCAACGAAATTGCTGTCTTGATTGATTCGTTTTAGTTTATTTCGCCGCAAAATGTACCATCCGAAAAACGTATTTAATTAATCTAAAAAAGGATACATTTTAAGCGTCAGAGCCCCAACTATGTAGGCTGTAAGCGGATAGGGCTATGAAATAGTATTTCATACGTAGATGCGATAACAGAAATTAAAAAGATACCTCACGGTGATGCAGCAAATCTGAATTATGCTTGTGCCAGTTTAAAAAGCTTTCAATTCAAAAGTGATTCTAACTCACTGGCGTTAGATTCAAAATGCCTCTGATGAGAACAATCGTCCAAACGAATCAAAAAATATTCCAAGCAGACATGTTGAACTTGCGTGCCGTCGATTTGACAGGCACTGATAGGTACTGGTTTCACCGAAGTTGGTGGATGGAGAAGACCCTTTATCGAGCAGTGGACTTCTTCAGGCTGATGATGAGTGGTCGTTTTTTACAGCCGAGTTATTTAGTATTTGTTTTGTAGTAAAGTAAGGTATTTCACCGCAAAATCTTCTCTAATCTCTAAAATTTTGGATATTTCGTTGATCTCAGATTGCAGATCGAAAAGTGAAGATTCTATGCATTTGCTTTATTATTTATTCCATGGCTTCAATACTGATGCATTTAATTGCTCCCTGATACCCACTAATGCACCTGTCAAGTAAACAAAGGGAATAGATAAGATGGAATGAAGGCACGATCGGGCTCGAATGTAAATGTTTATACTCTCTCTGAACGCTGATTTGGATCGGATGCCGGTCATTTGTCATGAAATATGTTTTTGTCATGTGTATGATACGGTATTTTGTCATTTCGATGGCACGGTTAGATATTTATGATCATTTTTGATAGGATTCAATCAAATGGCTCAAGGATTAGGATTCAAATCAAGGCTCGTATTTGCAGTCGTGAGGAGAATTTTTAGGAATAAATAAAAAAAACTTGTCTTTTAAACAAAGTTCTACGCAGTAGAGTAATTAAAAAAAAATATTGGTAAGGTTACTTCCTAAGGTTAAAGATAAGTTTCAGCAAGTTGTATCGAAAAACAGTGAGTAATTTTTCATCGAGACTACAATGCATTCAATGCATATCAGATCCTGCGGTATTTTATATTATTAATAGACCGAATGTAGATGGGAGTTTCGCTTAACGATTGGAACTAGACCTCAGACTAGACTCAACTTAATACAGGTTGTTTTCTCTATCTCTGTAATTTGGTATGGAGATATAGAGAGCCCTAGGAAGCCCTATAGCAAATTTTTACCCAGGTAGGTAATGCGCGATCAATGCCGCTAACATTGTAAAAAAATACAACACAAATATACTAGTCAAACCCTACCTGTGGTAGTATAAGTCATTTGCATAAATTCGTTCAAGCAAATTATCATCCAATGGTTGGTTGATCAACGATCAGGCCGATGCATTCTACCGGGAGCTTGTAACGAGGTGGTGGTGGCTCACAATGCTATCTACAAACTCCAGAACCAGTTATGATCCATTATCAGATCCTATGCCCGAGGTGGCATTAAAACGTTGGCTGGTCGGGCCTGCTTTGTTTATTAAATTATGTCTGAGACGCTATAAATATCGACTGATGGCGACTACAGACTCATGGCAGGTGGAAAGCCTAATAGCTGTTGATTAAATATATAAGGTTAATTAGTAAGTTCTTATGACCACACTAGCTATGGTTTCGGAGTTTTTACGCCGTCTGGGGATCTTCGTCATAGCATAGCTAAAATATGTTTTATTGATTGTATAAGTTCGGCTGGGTGAACCGGGCGACGCAATGTTGGAAGGCCCCCCACCCGATGGACCGACGACATTGTGAAGGTTGCGGGAAGTCGGTGGATGGAGAAGGCTCAAGACCGTTCGTCGTGGAACTCTTTAGGGGAGGCCTATGTCCAGCAGTGGACTTCTACAGGCTGATGATGATGATCATGAAATGCTAGTGGTCGACCATACATACGGTGCCCGCGCTCAAGGTTGTTTAACTGAGCTCATCTAAAGATTGCCTCTTTAAATAACGCTACGTTAAATAACCTTAGCGCTTCATTAATCAAGGAATGTGATGTTGATGAGATTATCCCCCACGCATCCACCATTAGTAATGACGATATGCTTGAGCATCTCTGCCTTATAGCGCCAAGTACATAGGTACACTCGTGCTAAAGCTCCTATGGCCACTTGCCATGAGTCTGTCTCCATCAAAAGACGCGTTCATTTAGTGAAATACCGATCCGTGGAGCGATACTGCATGAGTAATGCGTTGTCCTTAAGAATAACGTTTTAAATCATGCACAAGCTTAAGTAAAGAACAGTAATCTAGATTTTGGACCTGTTCTAGGTTTACAGTGTGATCATTTGAACACGCACACAAAACAATTGTTCATGAAATTACGAGGAAAATGACTAACTTTTATATCAATTGATACCGTACATACAAGAGATATAGTAAATAAATGACAAAGATGTAGAAGGTATGAAACCTGTGGTGAACATTTTCATAAATGAATGTGTCTATCTGAATACTGATTAATATATAAAATACAAAAAAAACGATGGTTTTTATCTTCAAATCTTAAAACCCTATGAGTCACAACTCTTATTTTACATTTGGGCCTAAAGAGCCCCATATCATAACGATCTTACTAAACGATCAGTCAGAGCTCAGTGTAAAAAGCAATTGAATCAAAAACAAACGATATCCGCGGTCGAGAAGGAAGAATAAAGTGTGCAAAAAGGTAAGAATCCTGATGTAATGACGTAGATAACTACGAACCAATTACAGAGAGCGGTGAAGTGCAGAATCAGCAGATAAAAATGGACGCCGCCTTGGCAAATATGCGATGGTGGCGTTAAGATTGACTTCACACTTCCAATTATAACTGAACGAATAAAACTGTGCAGTCCATACAACACATTCTTAAAAGAGATAGAAATGGGGCTTAAGCAGAAAGGGACAACAGTTCATCTTTATAAGTTCAATTACAATTTTCTGAAATTAATTTATAGGACAATATTAATATCGTAAAAAACATAGCTAAATAAACTGTTGGCTGTAGCATTAATAACTACAATTAAATTTTATCTAAGTAGCTTTCGCCTAGTTGCTTATCAAATCTTCAAAGACCATAAAAGTTCAAACGTCAATATTTCAAACTGCACAGTTTAATCCTACAGTTTCACTGATGTTGTGTAAAGGGCCTGAAAATGGACTACGCTGGCAAATATGGAAAGTCACGAAGTAGGAGTTTTTCCTTTATTCAGTTTCTTGAGACTGGAAGTTGATAAGCAAATTCCTGTAGCAGTTGCGAAATTGAGTTGGAATTGGTACGCAACAAGCATTCTATTTGATTATAAACACGATAAAAAATATTAACGTCTTTCATGTACTAAACTAGCTATACCCGCGCGGTTTCGCTCGCCTGTAGGTCATAGGTAGGTACCTACTGAAAATATATTTGATGAAAAAAAATACAGACTTAAAATATTTCCCAATTCGGCACAAAACCTAGCACTTTTTTTTATTACCACAGATTACACTACCGTTTACCTGTATGTTCATTTGCAAATATACCCAAACTTTACGACCTGAGGACCTGATGACCTAAAAGAGATCCCTTCATATTCCGAAGATTTATGACCTCGACATTTGTTGCCAGTTGTTCCAATGTCTCTTCGTAATTTAAGGTCTGGGCCAGACAAAGTGTGAAATGCTAGAAACGAAGCCCATTGCCCGGACGTGCGCCGTGCAAACTAAGGAGTGGGAACCTAATACATAGATTTTTCTAATCCTACTAATATTATAAATGCGAAAGTTTGTGAGGATGTTTGGATGCTTAATTATTTGGATATTTGGATGCATGTTGTTCAATCACGCTGTAACGGCTCAACCGATTATGTTGAATCTTGGAATAGATAAAGTTCTTTACCTAGAATAGCATATAGGCTACTTTTTACGTAAGTACCATGCGAGCGAAGCCGAGGGCGGAAATCTATATGTCTACATTCTTGGAGATAAAAGTCGTAAACCTATTAATGAAAAACAGAAGGGCTCTTTGCGCAGAGTTTGTCCGGGGAAGTATTTTACTATTCTGTGTTCCAGTTTGCAGAGTAGCTGGTAAAATTAAAGGCACGTGTGACGATGAACGCAATACAATATCACGCGGGCTGTATCCTTAGGTTGTATTGCAACTGTGGTATACAGAGGAGGCCGCTTACGATCAGTTAGATCATTGTGTAAGCAAAATGGCAATGAAATTCGTAACTTTGAGGATTATTTTAACAATCTTAGAGACATTCAAAACGTTGACACTTGACAAAAGACAACTTCACGATCATGAAATCTTACCGTTCATATCTGAAACCCTTCAGATGTCGCTATTACTGATAAATTCATCCGCAAAGTGCGACCTTCATTCCCATTTTACTTACGCTATAGCACCCCAGGTGGGCCTTCTACCAATCTTTTACTATTTTATAATATAAAGCGATATAGATTTGATGGTCTATCTGGCAGTCCATCTGGCGGTCCATACTATTAATATAAAGCGATATGTAAGCTTTTTTAACAATAATTCGAATGCAGTAAAATAGGTCCTGCTTAGATTTGAATGCCTATTTCATGTAGATGGTTTATCTGATTCAGACAAATCGTGGTGATCTTGAACTTTGAATGCTCTACATTTGAATTCAAAGTGATCCTAGTGATTTTATTGAAATAAATGCCTTTTGACTTTGTTATAATTTTGTTATTGACTCATTCGGAGGTAGGCCAAAATAGGGATTTACCTCTAGAATACGATGTGATTCTTAATATGTTTACTATCCCGTAAGTGGCGTATTTTGCACTCAGTTTGTACCTAATAAAGTTGATTTTACGACTTAAGAAATTAGATATGTTTCGATGTTGAACTTCTTGCACGTTCAATATTATACAGATGAGAGATAGCAGATTTGAAAGTTCTCGAAAAATTCATAAAATTTTAGATATGTTGACGCTTTTCGCGCGAATTTCTGTCATATCATTGAAAGAGTAAGCCCCTTTCAGGATAATATGCATATTATGATCACCTTGTACGTATTGTCTTTGAGAACGCACATAATTATTTTGTATAATTTTCGAAATACCTGTCTAGATACTGCCGACTACCGAAAAAAGATAACTCCATCGCGTTACGTTGATTATGAGTCAGCAACGCTATATATTTCCTTGTAGTTTCCGACAGGATCACCAATAAAATTACTTCAGATTTGCGTTTATAATATTTCAATACAGTTAATTTTGTGCTGTCAAGGATATCTCGGCACGGTTTAAATTCGCGGCCCAATTAGCTGAGTATTTCTTTAATCAACTGCATAAAAAGCTTATTAATTGACACACGTGGGCACACAATCGTATAATTACCATCAGTTGAAATGCGTGGGCAGCCTTTACATTCTTGTCAAGTGTATTGCCTATAATACTTTAAATGGTTTTTTATTGTTTGAGTTCAATAACAATGAAAATGGTAGTATGTTAAAAATGAGAAAACTTATTGACATGTTCTTATCTAGTTGGAATCTGATGCAGTCGTTATAATCCAATGCGTACCCGGGATAGGCCAACCCTGTTTATGCATTGAGAACATCCTCAGGGTATAATGGGTGGCTATGATTTTGGTTTCATTGTAATAATAATTTATAAAGGTAGATAATCTACCCCTTTTAGTCTTTATCTATAGATTTGTAACCTACAGTCGTATAAATTATTGAAGACCCAGATAACCTGGGGTGGGATTGCATTAATTAAATAATTATGACATATTGTTCGAACATTTCAATGGAAGGGTGAGGCCGATAAGCAACGACACGTATGAACCCGTTCATTATTAATTCCGAACAGCGGAACAGTGCCCTAACTAAGCATCAGTTTCTCATATCAGGTCAGATAATATGGGCGTTGACTTGAACCTACCCGTGAAATCAACTCATATTTTTTCATATTTTAGCGACTCTTAATCATTAAATACTGCTACGGGTACCGGTTGGCCTCTGTTTTTATCATAAGGCTCAATATCGGCCAAACAGGCCCGTGTTACTTTGAATCGGCTTTCATTGTATAATGAGCGTTATTCCAGCGATTTTAGATTCAATTTGACAAAGATAAACTTTTGTATCAAGTCTTACCGTATTTATGAGTGGCATTACAAAACATTAGTACTATTATTCGTTCGGTATCTCGTTCAATATCGCTCATGAGTTTGAAAATTCAAACATTGATTCAATCTTTACGATTATTGCTACTAAAGCCTTATCTATAATGAGAACTATAGTTCTTACTTTGAAATAAATTAATCGTTTTTATACAAGACCTCATAGCTATCAAATTACCTACAAGTCATTGAAGCTTTAGTTTTGAAATATCGTGTTATCTTAATGGAAACAGTAGCGGAGTTTTTTTAAGTATAACCGGTGTAAACTGGCCGAGAAATTACTATGGTACTCTTTCTTCATCATGATAACAGCTCTGTGTCACTTATGGGCGTGTTTTAATTTAAATTGTGGATATAAAAAAAAGGTTAATAGGCTCACGAATTTTATATCCAAGCATATGTTAGACAACCTTTCAGATCCTTGAACATGTCTAAGGGGGGTGAAATTTTTCATGAGATATTCCATACGTGACAGGATGCAAGCCATCACCCATCGTCCAATTTAGTTTAAGAATTCTTAAAGAACAAAAAACTTATTGGCTCACGACCGGTTTCGAACCCAGGACCTTTGGATCGAATGTCAGGCACCCCGACACCACGACTTATAAATTGTGCATCATAGGTTTCAAATCTAGAATCTCATTTTTTTTTGTACAACTAATGTGGCAAGCATGCATACGGCCCACCTGTTGGTAAGCGGTTACCGTAGCCTATAAGCGTTTGCAATACCAGAAGTATCACGCATGCGTTGCCGACCCCGAATCCCCCCCCCCCCTAAAGAGCTCTGGCAACCTTACTCACCGCAGGAACACAACACTATTTAAAATAAATAATGTTATTTGGCTGCGATCTTCTGTAAGGCGGAGGTACCTCCCCAGGCGGGCTGCTCCAATTTAGAACGAGAAAGTCTTGCTGTGCTCTACCTCCTCCTCCTCATATAGATGTATGTTTTGTCTAATGTCTACCTTTACTTTGGCTTAATATAAAGCAAAATGTATTTCTATAAAACAGCAGTTATCTATATTATGGAATTATCCTTTTGAACAATATTTATCTTAATTTTGGTTTCGAGGCACAAGTTCACCTAGTTTTTTAACCAATTCTAATTTATCCTTGTAATTTTATTGATATAAATAATATAAGACTTTAGGCATATCAAAGACAATTTTGACAAAGAGCTATACCATCAAAGTGGAACTGTTTATACGGAACTATCATATATTCAAGTTAATGCTGTGGTCACACGGGATTGCGTTGAGATCATGTAGTCTAGTAGGTTGTAGTAGAGCCATAACGAAATTCTTGTATAATGAATAAATAAGATGTAAGTTACGATAGGAATAGCATGACAAGCGACATACTTTAGAAAAATTACGATATAGTTTCGGTTATACAAGTTTAGTGCCCTGGTTTTGTTTAGTTTAAACTCTTTTAAGTGAAATAGGGCTCACAAGATGGGTCACGCTGGAAATTTATGGGGAGGCCTTTTATCAGCAGTGGATGGCCTACGTCTGAAATAATGTTAAAGATGAGAAATATAATATTAGAAATAGTAGGTACCTAACAATAACACGGTCAGAAGAAAATATCTGAAGTATTTATAAAATTTGTACTTAAAATATAAAGCACTAGCTTGTGCCTGTGGTATCGCTCGCGTGATACCTAGATAAAAAGTAGCCTTTACGCCTATATCTACGTCAATAATTCTAACGTTTCATTGAAATCTGTTGAGCCGTTACGGCGTGATTGAACCACAAATATGTTTATATGTTTCTTTTACTCCGTAAAGGCTATCCTAAGCATCGTCGCAAACTTTCGCATTTTTTATATAGGTTATGATTATTTTTTGTTCCAGGTTTTTCATAGACACCCAGCACCAATATAACGTTGAAAAAACCTCAATTTAATAGTCATATTTAAATTAGCAACAGACTAACATACAGACTACAAATTTCGTCACACTCTAGAAGTGTTAAAATTCTCATTGACTTTATAATTTCACTAATAGGCTCTAAACAGGCTTATAATTTGTTGTAGTAAAAACAACATGGCCTCATTCAATGCTATTTAAACTGTATCAAATATAAAATATAATAAACAAGTTTCTGGTTTTTTTTCTGGTATTTTACATTAGATATTTACATTTCAGTTCCCGAATGGACTAAGATCCCTCCTACCTACTCTACCTACTATTAGTGATTTGTTTCTCATAGTCAGTGCCTATCACCAACACCTCGGTTGTTCATTGTTTCTAGTATATATTTTTTAATATAAAGTATCTTACCTACTAATAGGGGATCATATTATGTACCTATACTATCCCTAGAGGGGCTTACTCTACACCCAATTGGGAAAAAAGTCTGTAATACGAATTTTGGAAATAAATCCGACATTATACATTGAATGTATAATGTCAAAAATCTGCTGTTTTGACGGTCAAATTAGTTCAAAATCAGTTATTAAGGTGAGGGTTTACATTTTTTTTCTCAATAACCGCAAAACGCAGTTTAAATTTTTATGACAAAGATAACTTGAGCATTTTATTTACGTAAATCCAAGACAGAAACGCGATTGGTAAAACTTTTCTCGATAGATTTATTTTTTAAAGTTGGGTCCTCTGCTACAGTTTTTTCGAAAATACTCTGAGACTATCTAACAAAAATAACTTTTTTTTAATATTATGTTAGACAATAGCATTGGGTACCTAAATCCAAGACACTTTAAAAAAAAATAGTTTTTAAGATAATCGATATTTTCTCATATGTCGCTTAAGTCGATTACTTTCGAGCGCCTTCTAACGCTTGCTATCTCTTTCCGCATTCAATTATAGTACATAGCGCTGTCACTTTCTTTACTCCACCCACTCGACAATTTATTATGATTTTTGTATCCTCTTAAGCTGCTATTAGGCAGATACGAAAACATTATAGATGGTAATAAGTATGAGATCTAATTTTTTATATATTTTTGAATGTGTGTTTTATTTTACTTATTGCTATTATAATCAAAATAATCTTAATTATATAGGAAAATATTTTACTAACTTCGTTTCATATATTATTTTATAAACTAAGTATCAACTAAGTACGTCAAATGCAGTAATTATTAATGTGCACGCAGTTCCCTGTGGGCTGTAGCCGCGTTTTACATTTTACGCAACACCACTGGAATATTGCGGTGCGTTTTTCATATGTAATTGATATTATTTTTTAGTGATATACAAACTGCACTATCTACTTTAAACAGATGTTACCTTATGACGTCAGAACAGATCAAAGACAGGTAGATACCGCATTCGCACAAGCCGTTAGCATCAGTTATGTTAGCGTGGCGTGGGTTCGTTGCCAGGGAATGAAGATCGCAACTTTGAGCATGATTTTATCTATAATAGCTAGATCTGAAAGATTTCAAATATGAACACGAAGATTTTATGATGGTGAAGTTGTCCCTTGTCAAGTATGAAACGTTTTGGATGACAACTTCAACTTCAACGATTGTTAAAATAATCCTCAAAGTTACGAAATTCATCATCATTTTGCTTACGCAATAGCACCCCGAGTGCCCTAAACCGACGGGTATGTATGATGAGATTGAATGAAGCAAAAGAGGTATGTCAGGGCAAGTGGAAAGCCGTGGTCTCTGCCTACCCCTCTGGGAAATAGGCGTGATTTTATGTATTTATGTACAAATGAAGTTGCGGGCGTTTCACTAGTGTATCATAAACATCTCCAAGCGCTATTTCATGATTTTGTTAATGATTTTTCTTAATCAGTATCTATCATACATTTTTCTTCCAGGATTGCTATAAGTGGCGTGGTATTTCAAAGTAAATAAAACCCCCTTATCTTGTATTGCGTCACTTTTCCACCACACCGTCTGCATTTTTTATAATGGCAGCCTATAAATTATTTTAAGCTAAAATATATGGCATCAGACGCGATTTATTTCAAAGGTTTGATTTACAGCTCGGATACGCGATGCCGCCTTTGTCGATATCGTATCGGACATTTTAAAAAATATCAAAAAACATCACCCTTTGTTCTTTGTCGCCCTTGCGTATGCAAATGCTGTGTCTTGGGCGGGTCTGATTTAGGACCTGGATAACTGATTCGCAAATGTGTTTTTTTTTCTATGTTTTTTTATTTTTTAACACGTACTTAAAACGGTGAAAAAAGACATCGTGAGGAAACCAGCAAGTTAATTTTAAAGATACAAATAGTTACATAGCTCGCAGTACCGACAACCGTTGGGGAGTAGGTAAAGGTTCTCGAATGGCGCTCACGAACCGGGCGATGCAGTGTTGGAAGGCCCCCCACCGATGGACCGACGACATTGTGAAGTCGGTGGATGGAGAGGGATCAAGACCGTTCGTCGTGGAACTCTTTGGAGTAGGCCTATGTCCAGCAGTGGACTTCTACAGGCTGATGATGATGATGTTTGCACTCGGCTTGATAGTTAGTGCGAACTTTAGTCCGATGTCACTGTTGCGCGATACATCTTTACCGCAATTTTATCTTAACGGTACAGACGTCGCATAAAGTATCAGGCACCAAATGACACATCTACACCTTTTTAACGCATTAACAGTATTTTAAATCACTATTTATCAAACTACTGGCAATATTTAAAGCCCGAAGCGATTTACGGTCGCAGATACCACTTGACAAATTGCAAGCTCTTTCCTTTTGACAGAGGCTTGCATTGTTCCAGCTTATTCAATCATCATCAACAGCCCGAAGAAGTCCACTGCTTAAAATATTTTTTTTTTTTTTTTTTTTGTTATTCCCAGAGTACAATATTTATTATACTCCACATATTATTACAATCTAGCCAAGTAGGCTAATGAGTAATTTGACTTTGACATAGTTTTATAAAGTAAATTATAACTAAGAATGTGTCCAATAGCACTTTTCTTACAGTTTCTATTTAAGCGGAAGACACTTTGTTATTGTGTTCTTTATAAGTTGTCACTATCACGTACACTACATTTCACTATTTTTTATTTTACACTACACTAACTCAAAAGGCTTAGTCCTTTTGAGTCTTCTCACTATGTCTGTGTTGTCGAGGAGCTGGATTGCCTCGACGTTCACATGGTGATGAAGTCTACGTTCGTGAGCTTCTGCATATTTTTTAATGACTGTGTCGACGAAGTCAATGTTGAGGTCCCGGTGCAGGTCTTCGTTTCTTACGTACCAGGGTGCATTCACAATATCCCTGAGTACTTTGTTTTGAAACCGTTGTATGATTAGGATGTAACTTTTTTTGGTACAGCCCCATAGCTGGATACCATAAGTCCATACTGGCATCAGGACTTGTTTGTATAGTATAATTTTGTTATGTACTGAGAGGGCAGATTGTCTTCCAAGCAGCCAGTACATCTGTTTGTATCGTATCTCTAACTCGTCTTTTTTCTTCTTGACGTGTGGCTTAAAATATGCCTTTACCTAAAATAACATATTATAGGTTATTTTTAACTAGGTACCACGCGAGCGAAGCCTTGCATAAGCTAATTACTTCATAAACGAATCTTTAATACTTAGATATATTTTTTTACAACCTGGGGTGCTATTGCGTAAGCAAAATGGCAATGAGGTACGTAACTTTGAGGATAATTTTAATAATTTTAGCGACAATCAAAAACGACTAGGGACAACTTCACAATCTTAAAATCATACTGTTCATATTTTAAACATTTCAGATGTCGCTATTATTGATAAAATTATCCTCAAAGTTGCGATCTTCATTCCCATTTCGCTTACGCAATAGCAACCCTGCTTGGTCCGATCCGGACGACTGACGATCCGAAATCTTGATGCTTAAGATTAAAGGTATCCTAAATGGTTATATAAAACCAGATCCATATCATAAACCAGACATTTTGCCACTTTACTAGTTTCACTAGTGAAACAAACGATTTTCAATACAAGCATCATTAATTTCATCCCTGTACTGACATGTTTACATGAGACCTATTGTTGTGCCACTGAATTTTAGTCTTTGTTCAACTTAAAATAAGGATGTTTGTGGTGTGGGTGGTAGTAAGTTGAACAAATGATCGTGCCCTGTTCACTTTTCATGCGTTTATTGCGTCTTGGCACGGTACGAGAGCACTATTGATTCGGTTTTATCATGTTACTAAGTAGTATTAAGCCGCGTTCAAACGGCGTACGATACCTATGTTATTTAATTATTTCAAAATGATCCTTATATATAATGAATTGTGCACGAAAGGAGCCTCTAAGAGGCGCTCTTTTATCCTTTCACTACACTGATTTTTTCATCGACGGCCATAGGCCCTTTTCAGGGCAACCTGGTCACTGACCTAAACAGGATGACCAAGAATGATCAGTGACACGACAAGAAGAAGAATGAATAAAGTCAATTTTGAATGTACGATATGTCATAAAATGGTTTAAATAAGTTTGCAAAATTATTCAAAAACAATTAAACTGAAACGCTTTGCTGAATGTTATCAAATAAATATCTTAAAAAAATATTTGCAGCTTTTGCCAAAACAATTAATGGCATATAAAAATTATAGGTAGGTATTGCGAAAGTTAAATTCATTTCATGCCTACTGAAGTATCGAAAAGTGATTAAATTCTAAAATTAATTCAATTCGAATTTGATCGATGTGGTATGGATATAAAAACACTAAAATTTGCATTATTTAAATAAGTTGAAAGGCAAAAATTTTATTACTCAGAATTGTATCAGATGTAGGAAAAAATCCAAGAAATTATGACTCAAACTAAGGAGATAAAATAATTTAAAAATGACTTAAGAAGAGTTACGACTTGACCATAAGCCACAAGGAGTCATCTCTACGTATGAATCATATTTTGCGGAAATAGTTTATTTACGTAAGTATGTATTAACAAGCCGTTTTTGGCCTAAATGAAATGAAATGAAATGAAATGAAATGAAATGAAATGAAATGAAATGAAATGGAATGGAATGGAATGGAATGGAATGGAATGGAATGGAATGGAATGGAATGGAATGGAATGGAATGGAATGGAATGGAATGGAATGGAATGGAATGGAATGGAATGGAATGGAATGGAATGGAATGGAATGGAATGGAATGGAATGGAATGGAATGGAATGGAATGGAATGGAATGGAATGGAATGGAATGGAATGGAATGGAATGGAATGGAATGGAATGGAATGGAATGGAATGGAATGGAATGAAATGAAATGAAATGAAATGAAATGAAATGAAATGAAATGAAATGAAATGAAATGAAATGAAATGAAATGAAATGAAATGAAATGAAATGAAATGAAATGAAATGAAATGAAATGAAATGAAATGAAATGAAATGAAATGAAATGAAATGAAATGAAATGAAATGAAATGAAATGAAATGAAATGAAATGAAATGAAATGAAATGAAATGAAATGAAATGAAATGAAATGAAATGAAATGAAATGAAATGAAATGAAATGAAATGAAATGAAATGAAATGAAATGAAATGAAATGAAATGAAATGAAATGAAATGAAATGAAATGAAATGAAATGAAATGAAATGAAATGAAATGAAATGAAATGAAATGAAATGAAATGAAATGAAATGAAATGAAATGAAATGAAATGAAATGAAATGAAATGAAATGAAATGAAATAAATTTATTTTGACAAGCTCAGACAGAAGACACAAAAAACAGTAGAATAAAAGATTAACGATAGGGGGCCTAGTGGATTTCCTCCACTTTCGATCCGTCGGGGGCTCAAATCCCGATCGTGCACCAATGGATTTTTATTTCGAAAAAACATGACAAAATCGTGCTCAAAACGGTGGAGGAAAACATCGGTAAAACCTCGGCTTCGTCAGCTACACACTTAGTTAGAGGTAAGGCTCTTTGAAAACAAATTTTAAATGAAATATCAAGGACATACCTATCTCATGTCGTTTGAATACGGCTTCAAGGTCGCAAAGAACAGTCGTAAATTCCTGTAGCCTAAAGAAGATTCATAAACCAGCCTTTTAGGCTGTGCTTTGTTTATACGTAGGTATGTCAATCAATCGTCAGTCAGTCAGGACTTGATTTTGATTTTGCCATATTGTTAATTAACCTCCTTTTAAACCGTATGTCGTTACTCCCACGTACTTCGGATGACCCGGATTGCTTACGTCTGTCCTTAGCCACCATTTGGTCAACTGCCTTACTTTGTTCCAAAATAGGTTCAGAAGAGCGGCTCTTTTCAGGTTCAAAAGATTATTCTCGTATTTTCTGTAGTTGCTTTCTTTGTAAAACAACTTTTCACATAAAGATTCTGTGTGTACTCGCCCTAAGATCCTTAGTTTGATTTATTGCGTTTCGTCCGGTACATACGGGGTTTGAGCGATAAAAGATGAATCACACTGAGATTCATGTTATTTCCCAGGCCTGTGTCTCTCCGAACCGGCTCTCCGTACCTACTACTATATAATGTAGCTTAACAAAATTAACGCAACTTTAAAAACAAAAAAAGCTTACGGTCTTAATTTCTATGGCATTAACTCATGCGTATGCTATTTATTTCCTCATACCTCAAGAAGATTAACCTCGGTATCTTTAGAAAAGTGGGCCGAGTCGGGAAGGAAAATAAGATCTTTTTTACAATTTCGTCAACTCGTACCGAAAGGGCCGACTTTCCGGTTCGAGATGACGAACTACTCTATCTTTTCACATCACTCACTGTGACAACAAACTGATATTATTTTCTGTCAAAATTGGTATTATAAATGGTTTCTAAAAATTTAGCTACATCCCGCAGGGCCAGTTGGTTAAATTCCAAAATACCTCACAGAAAATCCCGCCGGGATTTCGACGACTAGAAATACGATCCCTATATTTTTCAGCATACAAGCCAGAGGCAATGCGCAAGTCCTATTTAGATTTTGTATGCGTTTTGGTACAGTAAGTCAGAGTGAAACTTGAACAATTGATACTCCTGTGTTCTGTGTTCCAGTGTTCTCTTATCTGTCGGCAAATAGTTTTTTTAAGGGCCGTGTAAGACAAATGTAATGGACTTGAATGTATTTTGAAATTTATCATTCGATGTTCTTGTATCGTCTGATTCATTGTTTTATTTACATGTCAGAAATAATTGTTAAACAACAATTATTTCATTGTTTTATTTAAACTGAGTACACTAAAGAAGTTAGTATTCTCAAAACATTGAGTAATACGCCACTGTACTATGTTTTGGAATGGAACTAACTAGCTTTTTGCCGTCACTTGTATCACTTTCAGTTTTCTGAGTCGCAATTTCGCAGCGATATCAAGCAATAAATGTTGCAATTACGGCAATAAAACCAACCATCTGCTAAATTATCAGTTACATTCAAAAAAATGCTCTAAATCCAACCGTTGATTCGCAAACATCTGGCTAGGATATAGAGTTTGTGGGGTTACCACACGTGCTTGCGACGTGACACTAACTTGCTCCAGCGAGTTATAAACTGGGTGTTTACTAGATTATGAGCGTTCCACTAACGGCATATGCCAAATCATAGTGAGGGACATCAAATGCATCGTTTCATGATCAATACCTACAGCCGTCAACCATATAAAACCTACTATGTAATAGGTATGTGATTCTTGTTAAAACTATCTTGATATCAAGATGTTTGTGTAACCAACGCTGAACTCAGCGTAAGACCAGCGTTGCTGCATGGCAACATGGATAATAATGCTGAGCTTCGGGCCATTTATTTAACACTAATTTACTTTAAATTTTATTTCTTTTTAGTTTATATTATTATTTAGTTATTATGTTCCATTCCAAATCATAGGCTACTTTTTATCGTCTCATATCTCAGTGCCTGATTTCATCTAGATCCGTTCAGCCGTTCTGGTGAGATTTAGTAACAAACATGCAAATTTAGCATTTATAATTAGTAAGATTCTAGATAGCACGTGTAGCAACTCTTTTAGTTACATACAATTGCAAGGGCGGTGTCATTCAAGAGTTTGGTGTATTAGCATAACCGCAGAATAAATAATAATTACTACGCAACGGCACAGTACACCGCGTACAAAGTTACGAATTAGGGTAACTGCGCCATGCAAACCACGTGCCTTTTGTCCTCACCCCTGTACCGCACGAGTGCTAATTGTATTTTTGTTTGTTATTTTACGCGCGAATATCACTTTGGGATCTCGAATGCGCAATTGAAATTGAGACCCAAAATGTTTTTCGAAAACTCAGTTGGTAAATCTTGCTTAACAATTTGTTAAACTAGCACTACACACTGTTATGAAATGAGGAAATGAAATAAATTACTCACGTTATACCATAGAATAACAATGGGGTTAGCAAGTAGGTACTTACTATCGAAAAAAAATTGGTAATTTCAGTATTTTTGGACAGCATCTTTAAAAGTTTTTCACGGTTAAATTAAAGAATAATCAAGCATTTATTTACCACGTTAAATTATTCTGCAAATAGTTCAACCATTATAATTACTTACCAAATTTTACGGAATGATGAACGAAAAGTACACGAATTATAGCTCATATTATTCAACCCCAAAATTGAGAGCTCCTCAATATTGGCAATCCGGCCTAAACCGTGCCTGTCATGAAGCCCATATGGTACCGTTAACAATAGAATTAGTCGTCATTCAAAGTAGCGAAGCAAATTCACAACATATCTGGATAACGTGTAGCAAGTGCACTCGCCGGAGTGACACTTTGAGCCCCTCGGATACTGACATTATGTGACAACATCGAGCTAGGGGCGTGCGGCCGCACAATGGACGATTATTGGTGCCTTCACCCCATTCATGTGTTCGATTTCTGGAATGGTGATGAATTTAAATTTCGAATATTTCAACTGAAATAAATTACGTTAAGTATAACTTAGTCAAATGGATCAGTTGAGCTATCTATTGATCGTTTGCAATGGTCTTATGTAGCATGTATGTATTCTTTATTTTTTTAAATATTTGTTTACAAAACAGATTTTCTCCCTACAAATAAAGTAAAATGATTTATTGAAATAAAAAAATATTATGTGCGGTAACATAATGAATTAAAGCATCAGTAAATATCTATATCCTAGAATTTTATTTTTACTCTCTCGATTTTGCATTACGTCAAGTTAAAATACCGTTTAGAGCAACCCCGTATTCAGGGGAAGGTTGCGGCTTCAAATCCCGTCGGACTCGAAACTTTTAGGATGATATCAAAGTTAAAATACATTGTTAAAAATATTACATTTATACTAACTAGTGTTGAAAATTGTAGGCGTTCAATTTTCAAATTAAAGTCCCTGAGCTCCACAACAATACTTTTTCTAGCACAACGTTCTATGAAAAATCTAAGCTTTATAATTTAGAGAGAAATAAATTCAGGCAAGGCAGCTTCAAATATTCAATGAAGAGATTTTATGAAGAAAAAAACTCTTCATTTGCATCTCAAAGAGATGCGAGTTAATGGCGCCGTTTCGAATGCGAAGCACGTCATTTCCCACTCGTCTGCACCAACCCTTATGCGATATAGAGTTAGGGACTTATCACACTGGTGATTTGCGAGCGTGTTTATAGCGAGGCGACCGGTCAACGCGCCTCGCACCACGACCGACAACGCGACGAGGCCGCCGCTCGCTGACATAGTCTCGAGACAATGCCATATAATAATATGCTGGTGAAAAAAACATTGAAATCGGACCATTCTTTACGGAGTAATCTGTGTACAAACATACCTAAACACACATAGTCAGCGACTTGAAAACCTCCTCATTTTTTTGGCGCCGGTTAAAACAGTCAAAGGGATAATTCTGATGAGAGATGAAGCAATTTTAAACATCCGTGTAGAGTAGCTTTAGTGCTTCTAAGCGCCTTAAACATGTCATAGAAGTAGTATCTTTTTTGTCATTCAAATCATTGCAAGAACTTCAAGAAACAAGTTTCTTTGTCCATAAATTTCGTGTTATATCACTAGAAATCTTCCCACTACTGTGTTTTGTTGAATTGTATCCGGTTAGGCCCGTTCGAATATTTCACGGAAAGCTTTTGTGAAGGATGTTTATCGCATAGTTACAACTAAATGCACATACTTTTTTATAACTTATAATTAAAAGTAAGAGAAGTCCAACACAACTGATTTCGTTGAAACTTAAGAATAAGAGAATATAAAACTAGAATAGCATTTTTGTCACGTAGTGAGCCGTAAGACATGTGACTAGCTCTTCATAACTACGCGGCATTATATTGGCTTTATCAACTGACATTTCATGTTATTCGACATTACCACTTTGATAGTCACTCAACTGCTGCATCCTACGTTATGTTTAGCAAAGCCTTTATGCAAATCCCTTCGAACAAAGCAACCGTGAAGGTATAATTACGCAACATCGCGTATCGACGGCCGATCGCTAGCGATCTCGATCGTAGCAGCGCGACCAATTTTATTCACGAAACATTTAGCTCGAGATAAAATCTCTGAGCGCTCCATAATGGCCTTAGCTGATTTGAAAACAATAAAATGCAAAGAATGAGTGCGATTGTTAGTGTGAATCTGATAAGTAAAATAGATAGAATACAGTTCGGTTTATTGTGATATTATGCAGGTTGCTTTCTTGAAGGTAATGACTATAGCCTTACCGCTTCCAGTTTATTGAACAAACAGTGTTATAATAGTACAAGGTGCTCCTCACATAGTATCCCAACAATGTACAAAGGTAAATTTTACAGATTTTTTTCGAAAACTTATTCAGATAAGCTGTTTTTGGTCATGGTACCAACCTTAAAAGTAATTATTTAACATAAATGTGAGCTTTGACATGAAGATGACCTAAAACAGTTGAGTTTGAACTGATTGGTGCACCGAATTTTTGTATAACGGTTCTTCAATAAAAGAGCTTATTTTACAGCAGTAGAACAAAAGCTAATGCGTGTAGAATAAGATAGATAGATAGATAAATCATTTATTTGACACACACAAAAACAGCACAGACAAAGATAAAAGCAATCGGAAGAAACAACAGTAGGTTACAATCACTAAAAACAAAAGCTTAGGCACTTAGTAGGTAGGTAGGCTAATATAAGCTCCTTACATATTATGAAACACCATGTACCTATAACTATTTAAATCGTGCTCCCGTTTCTCTTCAGTAATTGCATTGAATGCCTTGGTTTACGTAAGTTTGAATGAACTACCGGCTGCTATACGGGCGAAGTATAGCAGAGAAGAAAACTTCATACGAGTTAGTTGCCAAATCCGGCGGAGTTTTTTTGGCCGTCAGAAGTATTCATATTATAAATGCGAATGTTTGTAAAGATGTAAGATTGTGAGGATGCGAGGATGTGGGCATTAGAAGATTTTCTCGTTCTGAATTGGAGCAGCTCACCTGGGGAGGTACCTCCGCCTTACAGAAGATCGCAGCCAAATAATATTATTTGTTTCAAATAGTGTTGTGTTCCTGCGGTGAGTAAAGTTGGCAGATCTCTTTAGGGGGGAAGGGGGTTCGGGGTCGGCAACGCGTGCGTGATGCCTCTGGTATTGCAAGCGCTCATAGGCTACGGTAACCGCTTACCATCGGGTGGGCCGTAAGCCTGTTTGCCACCTATGTTGTATAAAAAAAAAAAGATATTTGTTACTCTTTCACGGCGCAATTCTTTATTTCGGGCAGATTTTTCCAAGCAGTGAAACGAGTGAAAGAAGATAGGTTACGTCAAAAAAATGTATGTAGCTTCGACTCAATTATTTTTCCCTCCAAGTGCAGATTCACGGAATTTAGTAAAATAAAGTACAGTCATTATCAATTTGTTCCCAAAAGGACTATTAAATCGGTATTTTGGCTGAGAATTCGGAAGTTCAACATACGTAATTGCGGGCCATGTATCTTCGTTGATCGCTATCAGGGCAATTCCGATAACGGTTTTTGAGAAGCGATATCAGCTGAAAGATTTATCTTAGAAAGTTAAAAATCTTTAATCACTTCGTCAAAAATCTTTTGCTGGAAGAGACTACACACGGTGCGGTGCAGTAAAAATCCGTTGTTCGACTTCGAATTTCGAATTATAGCCGTGTTTGTTGCCTGATTCCTCTAAGCTTAGTCATGAGAAACAGAGAAACAGGTAGCTTCACCTAGTTCGAAGACGTTTCAAAGTGATGCTAGTGAATTTATTGAAATAAACACTTTTTGACTTTGCGTTTTTTTTAAAACGAACATTTTAGATTTGAATATTTTTGATATTGCATAAAGTAGCTTTTGATGTGCTACCGGCACGTTTTTACTGATTGAATTACGCTTCGTACCACGTGTAGCTAGTGACCGCGCCGATTATTAAAAATCTTTCTTGATAAAATCGAGTTAATGAAGAACGGTATCCGATATCTCGATCGAAGTTACTCTGAAATTGATTTCATTCGGACACGAGCCGATCGACTGCCCTGATATAATTTGCGGAAGTATTTCTCTTCGAACGGTTATCCTTCGTTGCGTCATAGTTGTGCCCGAGATTTTATCAATTATGTACGCAAGAAATTATTAATAACGGTTAGATGGGGAAGATTGACTAAGATAATGTATTTGAAGTAAAGTTTTGTATTAAGGGTTATGTAGATATTATATTGACATGAATCCTGGCAAAATATTTGATTTTGCCAATGAAATTTACAATCAGTGCGTGTTGCTAGTGTTGACATACGGCACTGAGGCTTCGTCGCTAAATATTGGCCTCATACACAATGTCGCGCAACGGGCTATGGAAAGAGCTAAATTTTCGCTACGTGATACATGATGGTGAATCTGAAATGAGGAAGTCCGGAGAAGAGCCAAGGTCACCGACAGCTCTCGGAATTAGCAAGTTGAAGTGGCAGTGAGCAGGCCATATTGCTTGAAGAACTGACAACCATTTTGTAATATTAGGTTTTCGAATGGCAATAACGAACCTCCGATTTCCCTCCGATGGACCGAGGTGATTTTGTCGGTTCATGGAAAATGATCAAGACCGTTTGTAAAGACACTCTTTTGGGGAGGCATATGTCCAGCAGGGGACTTCTACTGGCTGATGAAGATGATAATGATGCCCATGAAATAAGCTTAAAATAAGTTAATTTATCACCTTCTCGTTTGCTCAAATTAGAAGGTGATAAATGTAAATCAGTAAAATATTGCATGCAAAAGATACAGTCCTACCAAAAACGCTAACGAACCGTCTCTATCGATTTTCCAATAACACATTCAATTTATCCGTCCCCCAACAGTTGGTGTGTCAATAATAATTCTGTAACTGTATATTGTTGAATAAAATGATTAACCTACGCGGACCGATTTTGTTACCATTGGCTTACACAGGATGGTGTACACGCGACCTCTTCATTTATCAAAATAATTAATGGTTCGAAAAAGAAAAGATAATTTGTTTGAGCAATTAATTACAGTATTGTGTAAATATTATTCCTTTCGAAGTTTAAGGTTATCGTTTAGGAGGAGGTAGGGTACAGCAAGATTTTCTCAATCTAAATTTTATTTATTTATTTATTCATCAATAATATACTCAGCATTACGGATAACACTAATGCGCCGTGATGTACAAATTTAATTAAAATAACAAATTGGAGCAGCCTGCCTGGGGAGGTAGCCCCGCCTTACAGAAGATCGCAGCCAACATCGCACCCAGTGTTCTTGCGGTGAGTAAGGTAGCCAGAGCTCTTTAAGTGGGGGGGGCGGGGTTCGGGGTTGGCAATGCGTGCGTGCTTCTGGTATTTCAAGCGATTATAGGCTACGGTAACCACTTACCAACAGGTGGGCCGTATGAAGGTTCGCCACCTTAGTTATATAAAAAAATCTTTTAGTCGTACGATAGGATTCTAAGGTTCCATTTTCTACAAATTCTTTGCCGAACTCTACATAATATTGCTCTTCAAAATAAAGACACATAATCCCTTAGATGACAAGGAAAACTTTTGTTTCCAACATAATGAATCTGCGACATTTTCCTCGAAACAATACCCACAATTGCCAATTTACCAACCTTTCGGCGACATTTGATTCGAAAGCGAACACAATGGAGCAGCCTGTATTGTTTAATATAAATGTCAACATTGAACTTGTGCGTATTTCGGGATATGACATAAATTTCGCGTCAACCCTCGTTTGGAATCGGAATAAAGACCATATGTATGCCAGCTCGTGTTACGTAGGCCAACGGTGCTAATTCCCTACCGTCGGTATTGGTGCAAGTTGCAACCCCTAGCGATTTAAAAATTATGAAAAAAGGCTCTCAGCTTTTATACTCGTGCATGGTATAGACATCCTCTCAGATCTCCAGGCGATCAGATGAACATGTCTTAGGGTGAAGTCAGAGGCAAGTCCAAACATTTCGCACATACTGATAGGTTGCCCGCCCTTCACCGCTTATAAAAATACTTGCAAATTTTCTCATGATGTTTTCCTTCTCTCGTATATTAACTGCTACTCTAGTTTTTTATTTTTTCATCGAAGAAAACTGACTTTAGGTATATAGATACCGATTGCTATCAAGCAACAAAAGCTAGATGGGTATTAATTTATGTAATCATTGTGGCGAATTTAACCCGCTACTGCTCTTGATGGAATCCGCAATCTACATTGTAACATTGTCAGAAATCGAAAGCCCTACGATTGTCATTGTCAATGGCATCTATGACAGTATGACAGGTCATAGTGGTTGTAATTATAGAGTATTGTTCATTTATGTTGCTCACATATTGTAGGGTTGCGCTGGTGGCAGGGTCAAACCACTTGTCATTTTTTAACCTGTTTTATGGTCTTTAATAACGGGATCATGTTATATTTCAAAATTTAAGTTTGAGAGCTGTCCAAGGTGATTCATAATATGTACGCTATCCCAAAAGGGGCTTATTGTACAACCATTTGGCAATAAAGATCTATGACTTTTGGAAATTCGTAATTTTTCAGTCTAACTCAGCAGTTTTGGGATAAGAAAGAACATGATGTTGTCCCGTAGTGGGAATCGATGACGGACCTTGGACCCCTTGCGTCTTAGACGGCCACTCACCCACTACGCCACCCTTGTCGTCAAATTATTGTTAAATAATATTATGTGACTAAACTAACACTAACTAACTAACATACATAGTTGTTTTATTTTTATAATTTTCCTTCTATGTCAGTGTACGCAGTCGAAACTTCCTAAACTATCCTACTATCCTGCTAATATTATAGATGCGAAAGTTTGTGAGGATGTTCAGATGTTTAGATATTTGGATGACGTATTCCTAAAATTATTGTATTCGGTTCATATTTGTTTTTCGCAAATATGACCACATTTCCAAATTCCGCACTAAGCTCAAATGGTTGCCAATCCGTTTTCGCCGGAATGCTCACATTCTCAATCTCCTATATAATACTCTTTTTTCTCCATTGACTCCTCCTTACCTTAAGGAACGGTTCCAGTTTTTGCACCTATCCCATTCTTGCAACCTACGATCCACTGACACCAACCAACTTAAAGTCCCAGTTCACTCTTCCACCTTCTATGAGAAGTCGTTTACAGTCCAGGCTGTTCGCTTGTGGAACGCATTGCCTGTCAATATCAGGAAAGCCAAGTCTCTTGCTATCTTCAAAAACATGGTCATCACTCATTATCTGGCATGCTGCTCTTTGTGAAGCACAAGTTTATTGTATATTATCATTCTTAAATTCTGTGTACTTATTATAATTATATACGATATAGTATCTGTATGTGTTTATATAAATGTCACTATATGTATTATATATATATATATATATATATATATATATATATATGATTATCTTGATTTATCTATTTAACATACCTACTTTACTCTGTTTATAGTTAATTATTTTCTTCATAATTTAAGAAACACCATCTTGCCCCTTCTCTAATCTTTTCAGTCCAGTCCATCCTAAGGTTGCCTGGCAGAGATCGCTCTTAGCGATAAGGCCGCCCATTGTATTGCCGTGTAAATTTAATGTGATCTTATGTATTTCGTATGGTGATCAATAAAGTGTTATCTATCTATCTATCCTCGTAGCGCACCCAGATGAAGCGTAGCATGTTTGTGGTTCAATTACGTCGTAACGGCTCAACCGATTTCGTTGAAACTTGGAATAAATAAAGTTCTTTACCGGGAATAGCATATAGGTTACTTTTTATGTACCTAGGTACCACTAGTTATATAATAAAGCAAATATTATTTTCTCTTGTAATTTAAACACAACAAAACATGGAAGTTCAAGCTCATCTGATTTTAAACAAAACAACGTTGACAGGAGTAAGCGAACCCGAAAATCGCTACACAATTTATTGCGAACAACATGCATTTGTCACAAACGGGTTCCAATCGGCAGCTCATTTTGTATTATCTGCGAATTAAAGGTCCGCCGGATTGGAAACACTGATTGTTTTCCCAAATTAGGGTTTGTTTTGACAGAGGTAGCATCGTAAATAATAATTTGAAATGCGAGTTGAACGGTCGATTTGCTATGAACCTTTCGATGTCTACTTAAAAAAATATCTTGTACAGAAATGGCATAAATAAAAAACCCTCTAGGGTTCCTCCAGTAGCCTCAAAATTTATACTGCTAAGGTGCTAAACAAGCTTACGGCCCACCTGTTCCTCCGGTACTATCAATTAGTAAACTATGTAAGCGACCGCAAAATATAAGTTTATCAGTTCCGGCCCCGTACTGAAGCGAGGGCGTGAGTACTACTCGGCCCGCGAGTAATACTCGCACTTAACTGTCTTTATTTTATAAGAAAATACATAGATACGTATCATCATCATCATCATCAGCCCACATTAGTCCACTGCTGGACATAGGCCTCCCCCAATACACGCCACTGAGCCCGGTGTTCGGCCCTTCTCATCCACTTACTGCCCGCCGCCTTTCGTAGGTCATCGCTCCACCTAGCCGGGGGAACGATGACCGTACGAGATACGTATACTTAGTTTTATATTGGCAAATGTATTTCCGTCCTAAAACTCAACTCTGATTGGTTATTCAATACAAAGCGAAAATCTTGTTATTCTTAGCAACTTGCAAACAAAACTGGAAGATGCAAATTACGTTTATGAACGAACTTGTGTTTTATTACTGAAGCGATTTGCATAAATAAATAATACAAGATCAAAATTGAGTCGAACTACGCTGTGCATTAATCCTATGGGCGCAGTGACACCAAAACCAGACAGTACAGTCGCCTGCAAAAAGATGTATACACTTCATAATTTTCAAAATGATACCACAATACAGATGAAGATGGTAGGTACTCTGCCCTTACCCACTTCATTTTGGGATAAGCATAACATGATATTTTATTTAGTCTATCTCTTGCTTTTATTTATATGCTTCCTCATTCATATATATACCACTCTTCTCGTCTTCTCGTCACAAGACTTTCTTCCATCCGGATGAAATGCATATATATCACTCTAACCTATTGCTTCTAAGTCACTGGCACTTTCAACCTACATCTGATGAACTGATTCTGTATCTTGTACGTGTTACTTGCACTCGTTACACAAAATCTTTTAATTTTCATTATCTGGCATACTTTTGTGGGACCTACCATGGACCTGGCATATGTATCAAAAAACCTGTTTTTAACGTAAGTGCGCCCTATGAGAGAATTATCAGCTGTCGATCGATGGGCTTGCAACCGTTTTACTGTAAGTGGATTTATTAATTTGCAAAACAAATGAGATATTTTTATACGCTCACACAAAGGTAGGTTTACAACGGAAGACTAACTTCACGTTCACTAAGTATATGCATAATAATACATATACGTTACCGAAAAGGGCTTATTCCACAATCAAATTTGCAATAAAGTTTGTTCTACGACTTTTGGAAAATTCGTATTTTTTCATCGAAAAAGCACTAATGCAAAAATAAGCTGTTTTTGGGGTCAAATCAATCAAACTCAATTATGAAGCTGTTTTAGTGAGCACTCTTGATGTTGAACTTCTGATACGTTTATTAATTTAGTTGATATTGTGTGTTGATAGAATAAGCCCCTTTGGTTATAATATAATTAATAATCGTTTAATACATATTAGAAATCACCTTGTTTATTAGTATTGAAGTCAAACCAAAAATCGATGTCGACACACACAAACGTCTAACTACTAATAACACATTAACATCTACCTATACCTATGTGTTTACAGGATATATATATATATATATTCTACTAAATATAAACTTACATTAAACTTTTCCGTATATTAGCAACTAATATCACAGATTAAGTATTTGATGTAGGTACGCGCCTATCCGTGTCTAGCAACTACCAGCAGCATGTATATCTATCACACTCTGGTATTACCTAGGTTATGTACCTACCTGCACGCACACATCAGAACTTCTACACAACACATACACTTTCACTCCACAGAAGACAATCGACACTAAACATCATCACATGCACACCAACACTAATCTTTTACTTACCTAACTAAACTTACCTGTCCTACTTACCTAATGGCGAACACTGTGCTCACCATTTTTTCAGAATACTTTACTATATATATACTGTTCAGCATAATTTGGTCTCCACAGCACAGGGAATCCTAGTGTGGAGATCAAAGTTATTTCATAGTTAATTAATTTAAACTCTATTTTTAAACTCTATTTTTTTTTAACTGTTTATACTTAGGTAGGTAGGTACCTTGTACCTACCTAATTTTTCTTGTTTCATTGTTCTTTTCTGTGTTTTTGTGTCAAATAAATCATTCATTCATTCATTCAAAAAAAAAATTCATTCAAAAATCGATTGCTATTGTGTCTTTTTTGCCACACAGAGAATACCAATCGCCACAAAGAATATTTATTGCATTATCAAATCACTAATAAATGATACTGTTTAATAAAGTTAGTCATGTAGGTACTACCGTTATTTTGACTTCCGTTTCAAAATGATTTATGTTTATCGTCGACATATTTATTTCCACATAAAAGTGATCGATATAATCTAAAAGTGAATTAAAATCACACTATAAACTTATTTTATTATCAACAGTAGGTATGTGGTGACCATTTAAATAGGAGAGTCCAATTTTGTTTTATGGCGATTCTTTGTTATGTAAATTGCAGCCCATCAACGTTTATTTTTAATTAATATTTATGGCTTGTGAATCGGGATAAATATTGTATGATCAGCTACCGCCCGTGGCTTCGTCTGCAAGGAAGTATACCAAGTTACTAGTTTTACAAATATAAAAGTAATTTAGTTTGCTCAAACCGATACACTAGGCTTATAGGCATCGGTTTCAACTGAAAACCTACTGTAGTCGACAGTCGTTTAGTGATGACATAGGATTTCAGTGTCTGTCTATGGCCGCCATCGCAATTGCGCTCTAAATTGGAGCAGCCAGCCTGGGAGGCTTCCGCTTTACAGAAGATCGCAGCTAAATAATATTTTTTGTTTCAAATAGTGTTGTGTTCCTGCGGTGAGTAAGGTTGCCAGAGCTCTATAAGGGCATTGCCGACGTGTGCCTGATACCTCTGGTATTGCAAGCGTTCATAAGCTATGGTAACCACTTACCAACAGATTGGCCCTAAGCTGGTTTGCCACCTTAGATGTATGTACCCACACAGTGACCAAAGAAAGCATTCACTTCGAGTGACGCGTAATAAAATTTTATTTCATTTCCTTGAGAGTGTACCTCAATGTTTATTGGCTCAGATATTAATTTCGGGAAGGAAGGAAGTTGCTTAATCTAAAATATCCATACAAGGTGATTCTGTACAAGGTGACTGGCCTCATAGCTCAGTTAGTAGTAACTCTGCCTTCTGCGCTAGAGGTCGCGGGTGCGATCCCCGCACTGGACAAACATTTGTGTGATAAACACAGATGTTTGTTCTGTGTCGGGGTGTTAAATATTTATCTATTATATATATCAGTCTCTGGTACCCATAGTACAGGCTATGCCTAGTTTGGGATCAGTTGACCGTGTGAATATGTCCGGAATATTTATTTATTATTATTATTATTTATATTATGTATTGTATACTATCCCAAAAGGGGATTATTATATCAACAAAAAGAAAGAATAGCGGAAATATTCATTTCATCTGTATTTATCAACAATCTTTTTCAAATTAGCTGTTCTGGTCTTTTTTAGCACGTTTATAACTAAATAATAAACATATGAGAAGTTCAACATTGCTAACTACAACAGCTGCATAATTGAGTTTGAACTGATTTGATCCTAAAAAAAAATCCAAAAGTTGTAGAACAAACTTTATTCGCAATTGCGTTTAGAATAAGCCCCTTTCGGGATAACGTACATATTATGAATCACCTTGTATGATGTTTTGATATCCAGGTTTGTGGAAAAAATAATTTACTGTATGGAACTTGATTGGCATCTATGGATTTCTTCGTACGGAATTGGAATATCATAATGACTATAAATGAACGATAAAAATAATTTTGGGTAACTACCACTTAGTGCTTGTACACAAAACTGCGAATCGGCGCCATGCGAATTCGCAACGCAGAAAATGGCTGCGATGTGATTTAGCGGCAAGGCATCTGTCTCCTTGTGACGCATTATCGCAGGAATGCGCGATGCGAATCAATTCGCAAGTTCTTGCGATGCGTCGTGCGAGTTCGTAGATTTTTACTATGCGACGTCGCATCGCATCGCACGTTGTGTAAGCCAAAGGCCAGGACCGTTCGTCATTGAACTCTCTGGGGGAGGCCTATGTCCAGCAGTGGACTTCTACAGGCTCATGATGATGATGCCTGCCCTGATACGCATTCCAATTCATGTTCCATCCTGCCTACACAACCGGTGTAATCCGCACTCATGTCGGAGGCTTAGGGATCATTAATCTCTGGATGCGCTAATCTTTGATAGGTAATTGACTAATGGCTTTGCTATGCATATTCCTGCTGAGTATATGGTATTACGAATGATACCGCCATGAATAATTCCTCGTTTTAATATCCAGCTAGATTTATATTCCTGTAGTTATATACCTCTGCCTTTACTTATAAAAATCTGTTAAAAATATTGTCAACTCACAATGAGAAACAGTGGCAGGGGTAATTTTAAACAATTTGAATTTCACTAGCTTTTACAATTTTAGTAGGGAGGAAAACCTTTTAAATACATTTTCACCTACAAGGGCTTCTGCGGCAATTTTCTGTTTTCCTCGATCCAACCTCTATTGAGTCATCATTATCATCATTTCAGCCGTACGACGTCCACTGCTGAACATGGCCTCCCCCACAGACAGAGCGAATGCCTCATCATGTGGGGGGATTTGCCCATACTCACCACGCTGGGCATGCGGGTTGGCGAGCGCAGTTAGAGCTATCGTTGTTAAAATGAGGGACGCTGCTGCCCATCCCCTAGATTTTTTTCCCTTAGTCGCCTCTTACGACATCTGCGGATAGGTAGATATGGAGGGGCCTATTCTTCAGCCGGGGCCACCACGGCGTAGTGCGGCTCTAGTGAGTACTAACTATGATATAATACCTCGATAATATGTTAATAAAATGGCCCTCAATGTTAAAAAATTGATTGGTGTTTGTGTTTTACTCTTTTTTTTGGATCCGAACATGGTAAAGTGATGGCAGTTAAGAAGCAATAGCGACATAGGTTTGAATATTTTCATACATCAAACGATTTCGATGTGCTCACAATATAATCGAGTGTCGTATAGCAATCGAGTATATTTGTAGATTCTGTTGATAAAAGTTCTGTTTATGCAATAATATCACAACCATTTGCCTAACATGAGCCTTTGAATTTTTAGTAAACCTAACAGGATTAGTAGGTTCACTTTCACAACCTACATAACTTCGAATTTTTAAAAACATTATTCAGTTAGCAAATGGTGTCCGCTACAAGGATTACTCTTTTTCTCATTACTTAATAACTGTGGATATCCACGGCTTTGCTCGCTCATTACTTGTAAATACTTATATAACTTTTGAAGGAGGTAGATTTTCTCGCTCTAAATTGGAACAGCCCACCTGGGAGGTACCTCCGCCTTACAGAAGATGTGTTCCTGCGGTAAGGTTGCCAGAGCTCTTAAGGGGGGGAGCAGACAACGCATTAGAAATGCTCGTGTTGCTGATGTCAATAGACGACGGTAACCACCTACCATCAGGAGGGCCGTAAGCCTGTTTGCCTCCGTATAACATAAAAAAGTAGCCTGTGCCCTTCCTCAGGGCTTAGGAAAGTTTCAGGGCAAATGGGTTGTGACACTATTGCATAAACAGAACCATTTAAAAGCTTTACAAGTTATGCGTCAGGTTGAAAACTTTTGTAATATACACTTCAAAGTTCAAAACTTCGCTACAAGTTACAAAGTAGGAAACTATTCCCCCTAATAAATGATGTGTGATCACATCACATCCCTACAACACGGCTGATTTCCCACGACGAAATCCCGCACTACAATGAAATATGCATGCGTGACATACACCATGAAATTACGTTAGCTATGTTGGCCCACATGGCTTTGCTTCCCATGTCAACATTCTATAAATTATGATCGATGTATACTTACTGCTTACCTAGTTTACACACAATGGAGTAGTAAAAATAAAGTTTATTTAAGCCTAAAGAGAATCCTTTTTTCAACCTATAATTTTACAACCTTTATAAGTAATGGAGTTCATAAAAGGAGCAGGAGGCGTTGTATCTAGGTATTGTTCTATGTTGGGCACACTTGTCCAAAACTTGCTAATTCGAAAATGCTTACAAAAATATAAATACTCGTACATAGCTTAGGCATACACAAAACCAAAAGTCTTGACCGATAAAACATTGAAATCTCATCTACAATCTTCAAACCAACATCCACCAGTTTCTCAATAATCGCAAACTTTTCGAAAATATGCCTTGCAGATAGGTAAGAATCGATTTTGTCATTAGACGCGACTGGGGAGTCAGCTACAATGTCGATAAAGTTTGATATAATTTTTTGATATCGCCTGAGGCGCGCTTTGACACGGCCATAGCTCATTACAGAGATAGCTATATAACTTTCAAATTTCATACACTCGTTTTACATAAAAAAGGTCCAGGTAAATGAGTGAAGTTTAAACTAAAACCTACAACTTAGGTCGACCGTGAGATGTTTTTTTACGAAATCCCAATCCCAATTAATTCTAACACTGCGTCGTCTGGTTCGTGGCTGCCATTCGATAACCTTTTTTCCCCAACGGTTGTCGGTTCTGCGAGCTACTTGTGTATGACATGCCTACAGTCACTTGAACTCTTAGCGCTGATTAGTTTTATTTAACCTCGGTAAAAATGACTGAGTGAGTGAGCCACTTTTTATAAGCTTCGTCAACAATGAAGCGTTTTCGATAAATTCCTATCTGAATCCAATATCGCCCTTTATAAGTTGAGTTTTCTAGTGGAAGATCTTTCCGATTGAAATGCTCTTATGCTTATACAGAGACAAGAATAGCCTCAAAATGGGTTCTAGGTCCTGAGGCGGCTCAGGGCGTAAGCTGGATTAGTGAATTAGAGAATTTCTTTGTTTTAATTCGGATGAGATTGAGGGTGAGTTTATAAGAAGACCTTAATGGAATATAAAGCTCAGAGGTAGTGTAATTTCAATAAAAAATGCTCATAGGTACGTCCTTTAAATGGCACAAAAGCAAACTAGATTCGGACAAGTGCGTGCTACAAGTGAAACTAGAGTCTGGCCAGAGGGTCCTGCTCTGCTGTCACAAGAAAAAAAAAACTTGCTGGCAGCATCCAATTGAAGTCGGAAAAATCGAATTTGATACTTTTATTTATTTATACATACATACATACATAAAATCACGCCTGTTTCCCAGAGGGGTAGGCAGAGACCACGGTTTTCCACTTGCTACGATCCTGACATACCTCTTTTGCTTCATTCACTCTCATCACATTCCTCATACATGCTCGTCGGTTTAGGGTACTCTTGACCTGGCCTTTTTCCAAAACGTCACCGATTTGGTCACTAAACGTACGCCTAGGTCTTCCCCTTCCAACGGTCCCATTCACACTCGCCTTGTACACCTGTTTCGTCAATCTTCTTTCGTTCATTCTCTCTACATGACCAAACCATATTATTTTTACTTTTATTTATAAACTATATTATTTATATAATATTTATATTTATAATATTATTATAAATATTTTTTACGAATTTACGAAAGCACTATTTACAAAATACATAAATAAAATAAAGACAACACCCAACAGTTACATATAATATACTCCTGACCCCACACTAGGATTCCCTTCCGTCGTTATCCACGACACAGGGAATCCTAGTGTGGGGTATCAGAAACTAGAGACTACCTTACCACAACACCCAGACTCGGAACAAATATTTGCAGATCATGCAAACATTTATCCCGCAGCGGGAATAGAACCCCTTGCGTCTCAGACGGACACTTGCCCGCTACGCCACCGAGGTCGTCGGAGAAGTAAATAAAACAATGTTTTGCGTGCTAGCGTTTATTATATTAAAGTAAACTGTTCAGCTATAAAACTCGGTGCTATAGGTATAAAAATAATAATTACATTGTTAATTTTCGCATGAATATGGTTAGCCATAAGCATGTGAAAATTAATTCATGCCAAAGTCCTTGCTTTCACATTATCAAGAAGTCACTGTTTATTTACTCACACTTGGTAAAGTGGTTCCGCACATGCAAACATTTGCATTTCATTACGTACCTCACCTATGTGTACCAACTGTTGTTTATTCTGCGCCCCCGTTAGTTGCATGTTACTGATACGCGCAGTAATATTTACTTGCTACATAATTTAAATAGAGTATCTGGACTTACCTACCTTTACTTAGAGTATCAAAGAGGTTTCATAGTGTAGAACATAACTATCTTGCGCCTGAAGTAGCCTTATATCCTATTAGTTATTCAAGGTAAATACCTCTATTTCAAGTGTCATCGATGGATGGAGGAGGTAGAGCACAGCGAGATTTTTTCATTCTAAATTGGAGCAGCCCGCCCGGGGAGGTACCTCCGGCTTGCAGAAAATCGCAGCCAAATAACATTACTTGTTTCTAATAGTGTTGTGTTCCTGCGGTGAGTTAGGTTGCCAGAGCTCTTTAGGGGGAGGGGGTTCGGGGTCGGCAACGCGTGCGTGATGCCTCTGGTATTGCAAGCGCTCATAGGCTACGGTAACCGCTTACCAACAGATGGGATGGGAAGAGTATGCTTGTTTGTCACTTCAGTGGTATTAAAAAAAAACGGTTGGCCGTTACCATCCAGACATACAAACATCCTCACAGATTAGTAGGATATAATGCTTTAGTTAGTCTTTATTGGCAGTCATCTAGTTTTACCCTGATGTTCTCAGTGGCAATGCGAGCGAGTGCCCACCTGAGACGCAAGGGGTGTGGCTTCGATTCCCGCTACGGGAAAAATGATTGCATGATTCGGGTCTGGGTTCTTCTGATACCCCAGGGAATCCTAATGTGGGGCTAGGACCATGTATGTGACCGTTAGGTGTTATTATTATTGCTTGCTTGTCGTGTCAGTGAGGTATGGTGGCCCGGAAAATGGCCTATGACCGTCGGTTAAAGAATCAGTGCAGTGGAAGGATTAAAGTGCGCCTTTTAGAGGCTCCTTTCGTGCACAATTTTTATTATTGACACCATACTGACATAGCAATTAAAGTAATTTTTTTTGGGTTATGGACCACACCGCTTATTAGGAAATCCAACACTGATAAATCCTTTTTTTTATTTTTTTTTTATTAACTTTTTGCGGCTATTGTTTCACTGCGGCCACAACTGGCCTATTGTGATCGCCACTTTATTTGTGGAGCCCCTTTACAGGGCCTTTAAAGTTCACAGCAAAGCCCAGCAGCTGTTAAAAACTGAAGAATTTTCTTTGGGGTGAGTTGCTTTAGCTCCATTGGGCTGAGGATGTGCTTTCCCAAATGGATGCTACGTTTGAGCATAAGTGCTCCGCACTCACCTAGCAGGTGTAGAGGCGTTTCGTCCGCCTCCTTGCATAGCCTGCAGGTTTGTGTGTCGCATAGCCTTAGTTTGAACATGTGCTTATTAAGACAACAGTGTCCAGTTAAGGCTCTGACAATAATGCGAAGGTTGGTCTTATTTAGCGCTAGGATACGGTTGGTGTACTGTTTTTCTGATAAATCCTTACCCGTTACACGAATCTAACATGCAAACTAGGATACGTGTGGTCTCTTTCTACTCAAACTACTCGTAAGACTGATACTTTTCCATCCGCATAAATTATCCTTCATTATGTACGCGAATGTTTTATGTCCCAGGATGTCGTGATGACGGCTTCGGAGGAAATAATAGGGCCTGTTCAACGTGCTGGATATGAATGTTGTATTGTACACCCAGATTTACTAGAAAGCAAGCAGTCGATATTTTTTATTGGGGCATTTTTAACCGGAGAGAATTTTTTAATTTCCCCCAAATCCAAATTTTTTCATGCTCTTTTTCAGCTCTATGCAAATATCTGCTGTTTTGGAGTCAAATCGGTTCAAAGTCATTCAGTGTTTTAGGTAGAAATCTTGACTCGATATCTCGTACGTTAAATAATTAGGTACCTACTTATAATGATGATAAAAAGACCATTAAAAAATTGTTTCGTTTCAGAACGGTTCGGAAAAAAAAAAAAAAAACATGGTTTTTTTTCCGCTGATGTTCTTGTTCTTTGTTTATCATCATATTTTCAGCCGTACGGAGTTCACTGCTGAACATGGCTTCCCCCACAAACAGAGCAAATTCCACTTCTGTGGGGGGATTTGCCCATACTCACCACGCTGGGCATGCGGGTTGGCGAGCGCAGTTAGAACTATCGTTGTTAAAATGAGGGACGCTGCTGCCCATCCCCTAGCTTTTTTTCCTTAGTCGCCTCTTACGACATCCGCGGATAGAGATATGGAGGGGCCTATTCTTTAGCCGGGGCCACCACGGCTTTGTTTATAGAGCAAGCCAATTTTGGGATAGTATACATATTATGTAACATCTCGTATTATTATTGCTGAAATTGTTCTCATGCGTGGATAAGTCTCAAGTTATTTCGAGTTTTTATCGGAAAATATAATTAAATCAGTTAATGAGTCACGATAAAAATGCGAAAGTTGATTATGTACCTACAAGACACGTTTTGTCAGCACAGAATACATAAAAGCTAATTTGGGAACAAAGATATAACGGTAAACTTTAACAGGTCTGATTTCCAGTGTTTTCTATACCAACCCTATATTTCAGGCTTCGTTTTGTACGTGACTTTACGCTATTTTTTACTACAACTTCTAATGTCGTTGTGCGCGCGAATTCCTCGTTTTCTAAACAATTCACGTTACGAAATAATTACATTTCAAATTCAAATTAATGTCCATTTCCTGTTGCATGGTATATTTTAATTGCTATTTAAATACGTTGCTAAAAAGGCTTTTTTATCAGACGTTCTTTAACGTAGGTAAATTTCAGAGTAAGATAATAGAGACTAATTACATATGATCTGCAAATTTTTGTTCCGTGTCTGGGTGCTGTGGTACCATGGTACTCGTAGTTTCTGATACCTACGACACAGGGCATCCTAGTGTGGTGTCAGGAGTATGTATGTTCGGTATTATAAAAAAAAATATTGAATGATTACATACTGTTTTACTTTTGTCTGTTAGGGGCAGGAACTTTGATTCCACAAACTAGTTTTTTTAACGACAGTCAGAGAAAAATCTTAAATTTTAGAATAATCTTTCACTGACTTATCTGTTAGAAAATCAGCCGTTGCCAGAGTCGTTGTTTTTCGAGTCAAGGGCTGAACGCTTGACAACTTTGGTGTTATGATGTACCATAAACTGTATTAATCACCGATAAAAACCAAAGTCTTCACAGAAAGGTCTCTAGAACCGTATCTTCTTACATTTCTACAAATAAAGATATTATACATAACTTTTGATGGTAATCTGAGCCTGAACAAGTTGGAACACAATCAAAGCGGAGACAAGACGCGAAGTTAGATTGTTAACTTTACTTAGAACCTTAGAGCCAGACTGCTGTTGCAATCGGTTTTATTATCAATTCATTATCATAGCGAATTCCTATCATGTGGAGGGATTCGCCTATGCTCCCCATGCTGGGCACGCAGGTTGAAGAGTGCAGTTAGAGCTATATCTGTGAAAATAGGGGATGGTGCTTAGTCGTCTCTTACGACATCCACGGGTACGTAGACCATGGAGGGACCTAACTCTTCAGCCGCGGCCACTAGGTCTCGGTTGAGAAACGGTGTCATTGATTTATATAACTGTTATACATTTTTATCCTCTCTATTCTGAAGGTCTCTATGGCTAGGTAGGAATAAGAGATACGTTAATAAGTTGGACTATAATTTCCGTAAGGACTATCACAATAGTTACAGTTAACCCAAGCTCGTTATTTCACACGACCGCCGAGACAGCCAACTGCCAACTCTTGCGCATTACTATAACGTCTAGGAAATGCGTTTACTCGCACATTTGTTTTTATGACGCTCTCCGAGGCTTTGTTGGTAAATTGTATCACAATCACGGTTATTGTTTGATAATGTACCAACCTAGTTTAGAGTAACTAGGAAGTAATTTAGAGTTACTAGGAAGTTAAAGTAACGGATTTTGAACTATCTGATATAAATTTTATTAACTTTGTGACATAAAACAAAGCAGATGAGTCAACATCATTACTTTTGATAACATCTTGTATCGAAAGGAGCCTCTAAGCGTACTATAATCCTTTCACTACACTGTTTCTTTCACCGACGGTCATCGGTGAAAGAAACAGTGTAGTGAAAGTGACGGTAACGAGCCCTTTAACGGGCCACCATACCTCAACCTGGTCACCGACCTAATACAGGATAACCAAGAAAGAATCAGTGATATGATAAGCAAGCAAGCATTTCGTGTACCTATATTCTGGTTAATGGAATTATTTCTAAGAGAATGTTGGAGATAAATGATAATGTTGTTTTTATAAAACTAGACATTGAAGTTAGCAACGCAATAAATGAAGTTTGTTTATTAAAACGCTCGATAAATTTACATATTACTCTCGGCTAAATGTTCAAAATGAGTGAAAGGATCTATAAAATATGATGCAAAAACACCAACACCATACATCAATCCAGTCCGTCCGTTTTTGCTTACCACAGGCGATGCTATCAAGCAACAAAGTGTTACTTACAAAACATCGATATAACCTACACTCTAGTAAGACATAAATAAGGTTTAATTTCCTGGGGAGATGTTGTATGATGCCTCGCTGACGCGTCGCGCCGATCTAAGCAGATAACGTAAGATATTTTGACGTGTGAAACAAAAAAGCTGAACACATTAAACACATGTAGGTAAGACGGGAGATTAGATCGCTGGCTTTAATGAAGCCAATTAAATGTTGGTTGAGAAAATGAGAATGGACAGTATGTTAATTATCTGGAAAGTAAATACTGTGATGAGACGTGTGATTCATTAGCTATCATTACTAGTATTCCGAAATCTGTGCGGGTGTTAAGTTATTGTTTCAATCACGATTGGAATTTACCTCTCTTTACCAAGAACAGCACAACATTTTATCTAGGTACCTCGTGTTCAAAGCCTCGAGCACAAGCTAGTGTAAACTATATTGATGAGAGTTTGGTCACAGAACGTATAAGTCAAATAATTTTAATACCAAGCATTCTCGAACAAGAATACGACAATACATAGGTACATACAACGCTGAATCGTCCAAATTGTTTCAGAAATTTTCGCTCCTTTCGCTCGCTCGATCAATAACAATTTTACTTAGATATTAGATTTTCAGGTCGCAAAAGAGCTCCTTGAAGTGGGTGAGGTAATTGGTGCAGCATCTGTTTCCAAATCACAAATTGCATGAGAAAACGTAATTAACCCCATTACAGTAATGAACCGAACACACCCTAGAGTAAACATACTGAGGTGTCACATAAACAGGGTGGTTATAGCAAACAATATTAATTTGCAACTTGTTGATGATCAGAGCTTAGTCCGCTCCCCCGTACATTAATCACGTGACCTCTTCTCGTAGTTACCGTGGAATAGATGAGATAGGGTTAGAAAGGATAAGGTTGCCTAGATTCATCATCATTATCAACATGTAGAAGTCCGCTGCTGGGCACAGGCCTCCCCCAAAGCGTTCCACGACGAACAAACGGTTACTATGTGGCCTTCCAAAACTCGAGAACCTTTACTTCCAACGGTTGTCGGCTCTGAGAGCTATATGGCCTGCCCACTGCAACTTCAACTTGCTTGTTCTGAGAGCTACTTTTATGTCAGTGATCTTGGTTCTTCTACGGATTTCCTCATGTTGGATCATAACACGTAGTGAAACTGCGAACATAGCTCTCTCTACAGCCCGTTACGCGACTTTGAACTTATTTTTGAAGTCAATAGTAAACGAACAAGTGTCACTGGCAACACCTAGATTACCTACCTATGAAAGAGGCATAGGCTTTTTATTCAGTTACCACGCGAGCAAAGCTGCGGGCGGACAGTTAAGGGTACCGCTTTAGTTACTTCACTGTTTAGCTTCATAGTTTAAAATTACAAGAAGGATACTTTAATGGTGATCATCAACTTTATGAGTGGAAAATCCATTAGTGCACAATATTAACCACGACGAAACGTATTTGAAAACTACTTTCGCCTCGTGGACGTACCAGACACAACACTGCAGTTGTAGCACTGAATGTGTTATATCAAAACAAGCCTGTTGCTGTTCTATTTTTAATATTTAGTTCTTAATTCTGCTGTTGTATACAGGGAGAGTTTTTTTTTCTATATTCGTTGATGGGCTGCAGCAACCCCTATATTAACAAGGATAGCCCTAACTGCGCTCCCAGCGTGGTGAGTATGGGCAAATTACCCCCACATGATAGGAAGTCTCTCCGGAACCCTATGGCCTGTCTCGGCGGCCGATGCGATGTTCAGCAGTGGAATTTAAATAGCTGAAATGATGATGATGATATATTCGTTTATTTTGGATCTGTCCATTCTGTGTTGTTTCACTTAATCTCTGGAACCGACATTCACCCTAAGGTGAGACGCGTCAGCTTGTTAGGGGAGCTAGAACTTTGGGGTTTACTTTATGGGGACGAGGGAATACGTTTCTCGGTCCAGCTTCCGTAATAACATACCTGCACGATCTCAGACTTACATAGAGTTGAGAAAAATTAGAGGCGCAGATTAACACATTGATGAGCATAGAAAATTCAGAGATGCAAATCAACTTTTATGAAATTGTAATACTTGAGAACCTTGTTTTTCGTTTTCCTAACAATTTTTATACCTCACAGATGACCTGATAAACTTGGTAGAGAAAGTTTTGTGAATTTTTAAAAAAGGTATTGGAAATATAAACTCTATATTTCGGCAAGTTTTCACATATTTCTTCCCTAAAAACCTTTATAGATGAGTACTTTTTTTAAAAAGCTAAATCAGTCCAGCCCTAGGTCCTCAAGTGATGCGCTTACCAACCACCATGCTGTTCGCATTTATTTTTTATTTACATATTACAACTAAATTTTCGTCTAGTAAATGCTTAATATACCTAATATTAAGCATTTACTAGACGAAAATTTAAAAAAAAAACTGTGTGTCTCCTCATATCGCAGAACTCTTACATTACCTATCCCTTTCATTAGTACGGGGTTAGACAGAGATGTTATTGAATTTTTGACATATGTTTCATTCAAAGCGGGGGATTACCGTTAAGGTAAAGCTCATGGGAAATATAAGTTAGCCCCATAAGTAGGGGTGAATTCTCATATATGAAAATTCAAAGGGCTGTCTGTCTGTTGTCTTGCCGCAGGCATTTAAATTTGTTTAATAAGCGAATGCAACTGGAATTTTAAGATGGCGGATTTTCATTTAGATATTTTATTTATTTTGACAACGGGAATCTCTGTTGTTGGAACATGCTAAGTAAACAGCCAAAAATATCATAATAATTTATGTGATGCCAGGTGTGTTCAAAATATTGCTTTCTAGCTGATTTACCGGCTACGCTAATATAGTGTAGTACTTTTACCTATAAGTACATGTTCCTAGAGGTAGCTCTCAGTATAGATAATCAAATACCCACTTATTTAATGGAATATTCATTTATAAGTAGGTATAAAGTCTACACGTGGGTTCTACTAAATTACAGACTAATTTCATAGTAGAGTTGTTCCTACCAGACATATTAATATCATATCTTATTAATAATACATTACCAGTGGAAGAATATTTTGCACTAGGCAAGACCAATAAATCGCAACGGTTCTGCTATCTCCCAATATTCACGTGAGTCATTCACGTGTATAGGATGACAATGAGTTATTTAGCAAGTTTTGCGCGCATATCGAAATAGCAAAGCCGTTGTAGTTGAGTAAATAAGCATAGGTTTAGGGAAAAAAAAGTGACAAGACAAATGTTGAAATAAATTGATGAAATAAATAAATAACACCCAACAGTCATTAGTCCCCAGAATACAAAGATATACCCCCATAGCCCTGGCCCCACAGTAGGATTTACGAAAAACTTTTCTTTATTTGCTTAGCTATATTTTAGAGCAGTGGACACAGTGCAGCATCAAGATCCGTCCATACTTATGAAGCTCCACATTTATGAAACATCTCCTTCTTGACTTTGATTGGTTACCACTGCTGTTATTTGTCTTTGATCTTTGAGATTTAATCTATTTGAACTGCACATTGCTTGCTAATATATGAATTCGCGGATTTAAGTTTCATAGCTGAAATAAATGAGTATTTTGTGAAGCTACATTTAAACCACCGACATGGTTCTCAGAATTAGTGAGTTGAAGTGGCAGTGGGCAGGCCACATAGCTCGCAGAACCGAAATAGGTTTCGATGATGACAATGAACCGGACGACGCAGTGTTGGAAGGCCCCGATGGTTTAACAACTTTGTAAAGGTTGCAGGAAATTGGTGGGTGGAGAAGGCTCAAGACCATTCGACGTTTTTGGAGGAGGTAGGGCACAGCGAGATTTTCTCGTTCTAAATTGGAGCAGCTCACCTGGGGAGGTACCTCCACCTTAAGAAGTTCGCAGCTAAATAACATCATTTGATTCAAATAGTGTTGTTTTCCTGCGGTGAGTAAGGTTGCCAGAGCTCTTTAGGGGTGGAGGGGGGGTTCGGAGTCGGCAAAGCGTGCGTGATGCCTCTGGTATTGCAATCGCTCATTGGCTACGGTAACCGCTTACCAACAGGTGGGCCGTAAGCTTGTTTGCCATCTTAGTTGTATAAAAAAAAAAGACTTGGCACTATTTGGGGAAGATCTAGACTCTCCTCATAGCTCAGTTGGTAGTAACTCTGCCTTCTGCGCTAGAGGACGCGGGTTCGATTCCCGCACTGGACAAACATTTGTGACTAACATAGATGTTTGTTCTGTGTCTGGGTGTTAAATATATATCTATTATGTATATCAGTCTCTGGTACCCATAGTACAGGCTATGCCTAGTTTGGGATCATTTGACCGTGTGTAATATGTCCGGTTTAAAAAAAAAAAAAAAAAAAAAAAACTGTCCAGCAGTAGACCGCCTCATGCTGATCATAATGATGATGACATTACGACAGGTTTCATAAAATACTTTTACATAGAGTTGTAGAGTTTGGAGAGTTAGAAAACCTTGTTTCTTTTGCAATTAATTGTTTTTTCCAGTACCTAATATTTAATAAAAACAATAAAAAAGAATTAATCAGATTGTTCAAATTGTTTTTCGACCAAAGAAAATACCCTTCAAACAAATTTCGGTGCTGTTTTACATTCTAAATTGGCATAACAAATCCTTTGGGGACGAAACTTCCTAAGCACCCAATTATAGATAATTGTATAAGTCATTAGATGGTTTCTCTATACGTAACTCGTTTATGAAAAACTGTATGAATGGCTTGTTAGCGTTTTCCAGTTGGTCTCGAGAGCAGGGCGTGAGGAAAATCGTTAAGAGTGCGTCCTTCGCATGAGCGGAGCGTCAAAAGTAGCTGAACATCTGTAGATCACGACTTCCGATAATAATAGTAATATATGCTGGCCTTGTGGGAGGTACTCTGGCTGTCGATCGTGGGTTCGTGGGTTCGAACCCCGGTCGTGCACCAATGATTTCTGTTCTCTCTGTTCGAAAAATTTAAGTATATACGACCTCGGTGGCGTTGCGGGCGAGTGCCCGTCTGAGACACAAGGGGTGCGATTTCGATTCCCGTTGCGGGACAAATATTTGTTCCGGGTCTGGGTGGTACCATGGTACTCGCAGTTTATGATACCCACGATACAAGGAATCTTAGTGTAGGATCAGGCCTATGTGTGTGACTCTTTGGAAAAGAAGAAAAGAAAAATTAAGGTTTTCCGTTCGGTTAAGGTGTTCCGTTTAACTTACCTATCCTGACCGTCCACGCCGCCGCCCACAGTGACCCGCGCGTCAGAGGTACTTTCGATCTTCTCTAGCAAGCCAACGGACAAATACTGCGCTAATTCCTTTGAAAGGGGACCCGCCTGGCCCTCTTGACTATCCATACCGTTTGGTTAAGTTACCTACGATTATGTCTTAGAAAAAAAGTCATTTCAAGTGACAAGGACCTACAATCTGCCATTTTACTCCCCAACGGTTATCGGTTCTGCGAGCTATATGGCCTGCCCACTGCCACTTCAACTTGCTAATTCTGAGAGCTATGTCGGTGACCTTGGTTCTTCAACGGATTTCCTCATTTCGGATCTTATCACGTAGTGAAACTCCGAGCATAGCTCTCTTCATAGTCCGTTGCGCGACTTTGAGCTTGTATATGAGGAGTTTGGTAGTAAAAAGACATTAAAGACATAAATGCACTTAAAAACGGTTGAATAGGAAATACCATTGGCGCACGACTGGGATTCGAACCCACGACCACCGGATTGGAAGTAGAGGTATCTCCCACTAAACAAATAATAATATCACCGTGCCCGCTACCTTATGGCAGGTCATAATTTTCGATCGTTGAATCCGAGGGGAGCTTACACAGCAGTAGGGAGTGACTTTTGCAATTGGTCTCATGCAATAAGACATATTTTTCTTAATGTCAAATAGGTGTGGGGAGGTTTACGACGTAGCTATTACTGTAGCTATTTGTAGGTATTTTGTTGTTTAAAGCTGTTTATTATTTTGAATTAAACCGCTTTTGGTAGGACATTGTATCGACAGGGACAGGTATCGACATTGCTTGTTGGTGCTAGACAATAAGTTAGAAATAATGCTATGTATTGAATGTCCACTTAGGAAAGCGGAATAAATATATGATCAAATTAAAAATGCATTTTACTCGTACGTACCGATAAAACTAAACTAAAAGAGAACTCCTAGAACGTAAAAATTTAAAATTATTTGAATATTTTGCTTTCTTTTTGTTGATAGAATAAGCCTGAATGGGGGGGCCCCCCATTCGGGATAGCATACATTATTATGAATCATATTTTTCGTACATAATTTTTCACGAAAGTTTCACTTTAATTATTTCATCATCGTGATCAGCCTCTGTTTTAAAAATTTCAAAGTAGTACATAGTGATATTTTATGTAATAAACGAAATTCACACTGAGCAATATGAATTTCTTAGCTTCCAGAAAGTTTCGGCCTCATTTTATATTTTCCTAAGAAAATACCTACTTACTCAATGTATACTCATTTTGGTGACTATAAAAATATTTCACAGTTATTTCAGTAATAAAATATCTGATAGCATATAGGGTATTAAGAGAGGCTTAACTAAAACAAACGAACGCCGCAGGTGTCATGGCGACGCGGTGTCAAATCGGACAAGCTCGTCGCGTCCGCTTGTGTCAACTACTTTTTTAGGGTTCCATATGCCATGCGGTTCTTATTATTTTCTTCTTATTGTGTGTTCGCTGCATCGCTTGCATTGAACGCCTTGATTTGAATCTATTCAAACCTGCATATTACAACTACTTATTGTATTATATTCCTTGTTTCGTATTGGCTCACAGCATTAAAGAAGAAAATTATCATCATTTCTGCCGTACGACGTCATGGCCTCCCCCACAGACAGAGCGAATTCCTTATCATGGATTTGCCCATACTCAGCACGCTGGGCATGCGGGTGGGCGAGCGCAGTTAGAGCTATCGTTGTTTAAATTAAGTTGTCGCTGCTGCCCATCCCCTAGCTTTTTTCCCTTAGTCGCCTCTTACGACATCGCAAACATAATAAGAAGCAATAAATCAATGCAATATTTATATTACCTACACTTTAGTACTAATGCTATAAATATATAATATTAAATTATAAAATGGAATACATAGAGTTCTTTACCTGGGATAGAATATAGACTACTTTTTTTGTAGGTACCACGTGAGCGAAGCTAGTATTTATAATAAACCATTACAATTATATAAAATCGAAATCTTGTGTCGTAAATTTTCTCTTCAAATTTATCAGCCAACTGAAATAAGGCATAATGCTTATTTAAATAGTGTTGTTTTGGGACCGTTACTTTTTGATACTTTTGTATACTGAACCCAACAAATATTATGATCAACTCTCACACCATTTTTTTTAATTCACTTCCACCACCTGCCGGGTGGCTATTACGGCCGGAACAGACGACCGTCACTTCAAATAAATATAATTTTATTTTGATTACTCTCTCTAATGTTGGCATAACGGTTACTGAATTTTTACCAGCCTGTGTCACTTCAATGCACTCTGCCTTTTTAACCGACTTCAAAAACGAGGAGGTTCTAGATTCGGCTGTATTTTTATTACATTTATATCATGCGTTCAAATTTTAAAGTTTTAACGGAATCGAACAACGGGAAATGTGTTAAAAATTGGCTTTTAAAATACAAATAAACACACAAAACAAAAAAAAAAAACCGGACATATTCACACGGTCAACTGATCCCAAACTAGGCATAGCCTGTACTATGGGTACCAGAGACTGATATACATAATATATATATATTTAACACCCAAACACAGAACAAACATCTGTGTTAGTTTGTGTTGTCCACAAATGTTTGTCCAGTGCGGGAATCGAACCCGCGACCTCTAGCGCAGAAGGCAGAGTTACTACCAACTGAGCTATGAGGCCAATCAAAGCAAGTTTAAAAGCTTGTTAAAAAAAAATAACTTTATTCATTAGATGATGATTTTTTTCACTCCAGGATTTCCGGCGGTGGTTGTCAGTGCAAATAGAACTGATAAACAACGGCTATATGTATCATTATCGTTCGAGTGCGTCTCACACTAGACGTGTTGATGTGAGACTTCTGTAAGAAGTGTTTTATTAATTCTGTGCCTTCACCACATACTACCTATCATTACTATGCAGACGATCACATCAGTTTCTAATGCATTTTAATTGTTCAATTGATTTTACAGTTAGATGCATACTTTAAATAAGTTTATTGATATTGTTTAAAAATTTTGATACCCGTTATTGGAATGTGGGAATGAAAGTTAATTGTATAAAATTATCATTTAATTTAATTAACTTATATAATACTTAATCTGAGTAATCTACAAGCCAAGCCAAAAATAATAAAAGCTGATAGAATGCCTAAATATAATTCCTATGTTTTTTTTTTGTATAAAAGTTATCGTTTATGGTCCGTGTTGTGTATTCACACTGAATAAGTTACTGAAAAATATAAGTCATAGTCTTTAGACATAAAATGACATAATAAAAAAAACTATGTGTTGAAGAAATAGTTCATCCAAAACTCCATAAACGCGAAATGCTACGTTGTAAAAATAATAAAAATTATAATAAAAATCAAAAACTTTACTTTTAATTAAACAAATGACAGCTCATTATTTTAACCATGCGGATGACGCGGTTCTATCAGCAAGGGCCGCGTTCGGTCTTTTGCACCCCAGAACGCCGACGGCCGAAACTATGGAAAACAGCTGGTTCACTTACCTAAATCCGTACGCCAGAAATAAAAAAACAGGCAGTAAATCAATAAACTTACAAGTACATTTTTTGTCCTCCATCTATACCTATTAAGAATTCTTCTTTATAATTTTTGTAAACAGGGTTTAAATGTTATCAAAGTAAAATCATATATGAGTTGTGCGCAAATCTGGACCGGAGGTTGACATTCATCTATTTGGTGACACTTGGTTGAAGGCTGATTAAGATTATCTAACTACGAGGCAAGATAATATATGTCAAGAACGTTTCCGATTCTCAAACAGGGTCCAGTTCATCCAGTTGGTCGACTTCGACGTATTCTCATAAAGCTACGAAGAAAGGTCTTTGATTTTCTCTCTTTCTCTCTGAATTGTATCCTATCGACGATTCGGTGTCTGCTCCTGGCGAGTTGTCTTGAATGCGGAATGCTGCGGTTTTGGTCTGTCCACCATATCGGGTTTAAGTATCGTGGTTTGTTTGCTCGACCTTACCAGCTGTTGCGAGATTTGCCAGCTTTTCATCCGATTTTCTTGTTATATTCCCAAAAGATTCAAGTACTCTCGGTTGTTAAATAGTAGACTGTACCAGCTGATAGCTCAGTGATCGGCGCCCTAGACTGCTAACCTGTAATTATGGCCGCGTTTCTTTCACCGACAGTTTATCTAGACAATTTATCTTGTATATCTGCCTGTGTACTGTTTGTATGCTAATGGCTGTAGTCGTTTTAGACTTTTATGAATTGGGATTTTAAATTCAGATAATGTTAGTGAGGTATTTTAGCTTACAAGCAATGCAGGATTATAAAATCGTAAATAGTTCATATAGATTTTATAATATCCCAAAAGTTTTAGACTCAGACGGGATTTGAGCCCACAACCTTTCCCTAGATACGGGGATGATCTAAGCAACTAAGCCAGTTTTCTTCTGTGGGAAAATCTTTGGGACTTCCAATCGGCTTATAGTACCGTAAGCATTTTTACTCATTAGTAGGTAGTAAAGCCTTACAGAATAACTTCACTGGGTTAGTCTAAAAAAGTACGAATATAATTTTTACTGAGTACATGGATCAGGTATTAATAAACAGACACGAATAGGGATCTACGAATTAATCGGAAAATTAATCATTAACTCGTTGATTAAATAGGCTAATGACTGTACTACCCAATTATGTATAATATGCATTCTCTCTGATCTGATTTAATTAAAACATGGTGAGGTAATTATTTGTATGAAACGAAGGAAATTTAAAAGTAGTCACAAAATTTCTCAGTTGGCCTCATCGTGACGGCACAGAACTTTAGTAAATCAGCCAAATTGATTTGACAATACAACAATGTTAACAGACTACAATACATCCATCACGCGCGCACTCACTTTTGACGTCAATACACGTAAATTTATGACGGAAACTAACCCTTGTTGGGCCGATTATTGTAACTTTACACCAAACTTTCACCTTTAACGTGCGAATGTCAGGCGTTAGCGTCATAACAAGCCAAAGGCGACTCACGACACCGTACTCTCACTTATGACCATTATCTGAGAAAAATATTTGGGTATAGAGCACACCAAGGCCTCTATGAACAAAGTTTGGATCCGAAGCAACCCGAGCGTACTTAATTCATTTTATACAAAGACTTTGAAACAATTATAGTCACATCATCATCATTTCAGCCGCAGGATGTCTACTGCTGAACACAGGCCTCCCTCGATTTCTAGAGCGCTTTCCTGTTATGTTGGGGAATTTTCCCATACTCACCACGCAGGGCGCGCGGGTTGATAAGCGTTGTTAGAGCTATCGTTTTAAAAGAATGCAGCTGACTATCCCCGAGTATTTTTTCCATAATCGCCTCTTACCACAATTACGGGTAGGTAGATGGAGGGGCATATTTTTCAGCCACAACGTATTTTCACATACGTCAGTAAAATCACTAAACACGACATAGGATGGCTTGCGGAAAAAGTTGATTGATCATTGATACCATAAACGGGATTGTAACATATAAAACGACATCCTGTATTGACACATTTTTTATATAATTACAATGTTTAAGCAAATTGACTGGCCTCATAGCTCAGTTGGTAGTAACTCTGCCTTCTGCGCTAGAGGTCGTGGGTTCGATTCCCGCTCTGGACAAACATTTGTGTGATGAACACAGATGTTTGTTCTGTGTCTGGGTGTTAAATATATATCTATTATGTATATCAGTCTCTGGTACCCATAGGCTATGCCTAGTTTGGGATCAGATGACCGTGTGTGATATGTCTGAAATATTTATTTATTTATTTATTTAAATATCAACACGTAAGTAAGTAGGTGCGGTGCACTCATCAGTATATTTTGTCTCTAAGACCATTATCTTATTTCGTGAGATTACTACCACTATGGTCTATAATTTGACAAATAGAGAATGAGATGCATTAGTGCGCATTTCCTACGTAATAGGGTACTTCGAACCCTGGGTGTATAATTTAGCGGTACGGTCGCGAAGATGGGTCGCGGCAGAACGGTTAATGTTTAATAAAAAGTTTTGGTGGTGTTTTATTTGACTTCCATATTTGAATAGACGTACCATTTCGATGTAATGGCCTATAGTACTTTACTGTCTTCATACGGTTGTTTACTGTCGCTGAATGTTATATGACTTTTGAAAGTTTTACGTTGAACTGTTACTAACTTATCCGCGAGTTGATGGATGAGTTTAGAAGTGAAATGGTTCAGAACCACTTTTGCACTGTTTACATCGTGAGTCAGGAAAATGGAATATGGAAATGATACTTGTAGTAAGACGAAAATCTATGACTAATGTGTGTTACCATAATTTGGGTTTGTTGCAATAATGGCCAACGGTACAGCTTTGATTTGATTATTTGAGTATTCTATTAATCTTAAATGATAGATACGATACCTACACGATGATTTATTTTTCAAAGTTCTTCTTTTTGATTTTGCTTAGAATTCAAAAATATTTCTCAGTAATTTCTCACTTTTTTGTATAATTTATAACTTTTATCGCTATCGTACTAATTATCTAAATGCGATAGTTTGTGATAATGATGCTACAATCACGCCGTATCGACTCGATTGATTTTGATGAAACTTGAAATAGATAGAGTTCTTTATCTATAGGTTAGTTTACAAATAGGTATTATGCAAGCGAAGCCACAGGCACAAGCTAGTACGGAATACATCACCATCTTTATGCGCCATGGCAAGTGCGAGCCAATTTGAACTATAGTGCCACGATTTTATAATAGACATTCAAATGTACGCGTTGGAAAGTCACATCCAAAACTGACATGAAATACGAGTAGGAGTACAAACGAGCCCCAAACAAAGTTATTTACATTGATAGCTTTACTCAGTACATTTTACAATCAATCATTAATATTTAACGACGAGGATGTTGCGAACTCGTGTTACAATAATCCATATCTAATAAAGTCACATCAAAGTCGACGATAAACCATAGTCTGTTTACGATTCCACTATAAACCAATCTTATAGTTTTAAGTCCCACATCTCGCCTCACAAATTGCGTTTTATTAGGTCATGAACAGTTTACTGCGAGTGATATATAGGGGGAACAAAGTTGCTGCGTTGTCGATCATGTTTTTCGCGGTACGAGACTTTGTTGCTTTTCAATTTCAATTCGCTAGGTCTCGGTTCAAATGAAAACTTTCAAGAAATTGTTTACGCAAACTCTACCAGTTTGTATTTTTAGGTTATGCCGTTGAGCTTAATAAAAGCTGAGTAGAATGCAAAGTGTGAGCTTGAAATAATAATAACTCAGAACCATCATCAGTAGGCAATCCTAACGAATATTTTAGATTTGAAATTGTGTTTGGGTTTGGTTGGCTTGTCCATCCACGAATCAACGCAGCAATGGATCGACGTGAGTTTTTGTACTGATATAGATAAAGACCCAAAGTGACAAAGGCTACTTTTTATCTAGGTACCACGTGAGCGAATCCACCATCGGAATTTAGTCTACATTAGCCGTGTTGGCCTAGGAGGTACTCTGACTTTCGATTCGAAGTTTCGTTGGTTCGAACCCGGTCTTTTTTTGCATAAAGTTATGTTTGAGTTTGACTTTTATGAGCTTGTGGTACCGTTGAGCTATGACGTACACTCAATTGCAAAATAAGAAACTCAATAATTTACTTTATTAAGTAGACGTAGGGATTTCTTTGAAATGAATTTAATATGGCATACAATATCGCATGCCGTTTGAACATCTATTAGTTCTTAGAAACACTAAATACAAAAGCAATGATCGTACGTGTAGGTAAAACGATTTAACCTATTTGTCTCCCTTGATAATTTAATAGATTCTCCAGAGCTGTTGTCCTTGGTATCATTCAATATTAAGTTTGGGGCACGTAACTCGAATGAAAGAAATCTGTTTGCCTTACAAATTTATAAAAATAATATTTCCTTTTACAATCCTTTGACCAGGATGGCTCGTCAATATAATGAAATGGCTAAAAATAATTTACAATTAGATATATTTCGTTCTAAATTGTGCCATTTCCTCAAAAATGTTAAGGATATCTTGTATCCTAAAACACTAGATGTTCGTTAGGAAACATATCACTCACTTTTGTTTACTGTTAATACTTTTGTTGTACGCACATAATTATTTATGTTACTACCTAGCTCTAATCTATGTTTTATAATTATTATTTTTACTTTTGGTTGTAATGTGTTTGTGCGTCGAAATAAATAAATAAAAAATAAAAAGATAATCGTACCTTCGATGTGAGAAACTCCATGAAGCTTTTACAAGTTTACAAATAAAATTCTAATCTTGTCAATTCTAAACTATTGATCGAATTCTAGAACTAGTTTATAGAACTTGCAAAAAATAAATCGAATTCAGCACTCGTTGTCAATTAAAAGTTAAATTCAAATCAGGGTTGACGAATGATCAAAAAATCTTTACGTAATGTAATATTTTTTAACGTAAAGGTAACTAAGTTTTTAATTAATTTAATAATCCGTATTGTAATTAATTATTATTATATTATTGGCCGTGGTGGCCCCGGCTGAAGAATAGGCCCCTCCATATCTAACTATCTGCGGATGTCATAGGAGGCGACTAAGGGAAAAAAACTAGGGGATGGGCAGCAGCGTCCCTCATTTTAACAACGATAGCTCTAACTGCGCTCGCCAACCCGCATGCCTAGGGTGGTGAGTATGGGCAAATCCCCCCACATGATAAGGAGTTTGCTCTGTCTGTGGGGGAGGCCATGTTCAGCAGTGGACGTCGAACGGCTGAAATGATGATGATGATTGTAATTAATTCTAACTTACTGTTGTTTTTGAAACATTTTTTAATAATCAATGTTTAAAGCCGAGTTCAAACGGCACGCAATTCTTAAAGTCAAACTCAAATTGATTTATTCAGTAGATGTAAAGATCATTTTAAAATGAATGAATTACAATTATTTGGCAATGACAACAAAAATTACGTTTTGGAAACTAAAAACAAAATATTCCTGTTGAAGTCTCTTGTGGCATCCTTATCCTTGAAAATAATAGCACGTCCTCTTGAGATGCAGATTCTACGATCTAGATGCAGATACCGTTAAAGGATTATCTTGAGTGACGGCGAGTAACACCCGAAAGACGGGCCGTAAACTTTTCCGCCCTTATGGTCGCTCCTGAGAGTGGGGCCTATTCTACAGCCAGGGCCACCACGCATAGCACTATGATATTATGATTAATATTACGTTATGAGAAACAATTGCAGGATAATTTAAAACAATCCTTAAATTTAAGTACCTAGCGTTTATATGTAAGGGGGTTTATTGGTAAAAAGTTATGAAGTTTGGGTATGATAGGCAACCCTATTCACAAGAGACGTGAAACGCAATGTGCCTGGAGTACAGTGTTTATGCACCGTTGAAACATAAATTAGTGCATACAACACTTCAAAGATGGTTTACAGTAGCTTTTAGGCCCGATGTTCACAGTATAAAGATATTAATTTTGCCACGGCCTTTTTGAATAATGAGAGTTTATTGTTAAAATTATTAATTGGAGACAGATACAGAGATACAGAGAGACGGAGTTACTTTCGCATTCATAAATTTTGTGTTCCTTAATCCAGAAACATTGAGTACATCTCTTAATTTGTAATTTCTTAGACTTTTCTTACAAATATTGTGTATACTGCGTAGAATTTTTATAATATTTGCCCATAACATGATCAAATTTAGAAATTGCTTCTGAATGTGATGCAACTACAAGAATGTAATATCTGTCATTTAACTGAATAGAGGAGAGGACTTTATCCTGTTATACCTCAACTGAAATTGTTATAGTATTATGCTTCCTCGGAGTATCTGTTCAAAAGCATGAAATCTTCTTGGCCATGAAATTTCTTAACAAATCCATTTCTACCTACTCGTGGGTGTCGTTAGAGGCGACTAAGCAAAAGAAAGCTGAGGGATGGGCAGCACATCCCCTAATTTCACAAAGATATCTCTAACTGCGCTCACCAACCAGTGCCCAACGTGGTGGGATTGGAAAAACCCCCACATGAATTCGCTTTGGAATCTGGCCGTGTTCAGCAGTGGACGTTCCAAGGCTGAAATGATGATGATAAGTATATTAAATAAAGCTGGTCCAGCTGGTCTAGCTGGTCTTCATGACATCAGGGTTCGAGCATCGTGTGGAATAATATTCCCCGGATATAGATTTTTATTACAATGATAACGAGAAGGTAAATATATACAAACCATCCTCAAAACGCAATAAGCCCAAGATCACAATCGCGACCCAATTCAGCAAACACCATTACACCTGTCGCCATATCTCAATGTAATTCCCAATAAACCTATTTCGTTCACAATGAAAAGGTTTGCATGTAGGAGTCTCGTGAAAATTGGCCGGTTATCGCTATTTATTGTAACGAATGAATAAATTTTGTCTCACCTGGAATGTGCCAAATAATGGTGATAAAATTTGTTGTGAAATACTTGAACTGAAAATTATATTCGTGCATTGCAAATGAATATAACGCTAGTTCTGGCCATAGTTTATTTAATTCAGAAGAGAGAGGTAAAATTAACAACCTATAACTATAGGTTGTTAATTTTCGATTTTACTTGTATCAAAAAATGGAATACAAAGTCTGATGCATAAACAAATAGAATTTTACGATGAGGGTGTACCTAAATAAACGACCTTTGTATGGAAAAGACGTGACGTCGGTTACCGCTTAAAATATACTTTTGTATGTTTAAACAAGGTCATCCATGCCGATATACTCGTATAAATATCCCAAAAGAGGCTTATTCTATATCCAATTGGGTATTACTTTTGGAAATCGGTCATATTTTATTGCAAACCTATTATATTTTGTTCAAAAACTAAAACTTTATTTGTTTTTTGTATAATTCAATTTCTGGATAGTAGGTATACTTGTTGCAGAATACGTTGTAGGGCATCTAGAAATCTGAGACAATGTCTTCCATGCACACGAATTCTAGTTGTCGGCCTATGTTAAACTTTTCATCTATAAACTGAGCTAAACTCTTACATTTAGATAACATCTGAACATCGCTGTATTCCCATTACATGCTACTAATTATCGCTCCAACTGTAAACATCACATTCAATCCGTCACGAACCCGTTATGTTGCGGTCAAACTAAAAAATGTCACCTACAATTGGTTGAATCGGTCACTTCAATTTAAATACTACTTTTTAAAGTGGCTAAATCTAACCGCAGAATCTATAAGTGTCAGAAAGCTGCTAAGTAACGCCTTTCTGAATAGGGGAATTTATATGATTTGTAATTTGATACTGCCAGTTGAAGTGACGCAGTAAGTTATAAGAAGCGTAGGTATAAGGCCGTGTTCAAACGGCATGCGTTCCTTGATACGGCATATACCTTACCTCTACAATACAAAGTCAATTTTGAGTTTGACATTTGCGTCAAGACAAACTCAAAATCTGCATTGTTCAGAAGACGTAAGAATCATTTTAAAAATAAATTTGAGAGGACATAATATCGGACCCCGTTTTAATACAGCTAAAATAGAATTGGAACTATAATAGACCCGGTTGACCCGGTCTTTGGAGACCCTTTATTATGAACCCGCACGAGACTATATCGGTGACCTTAGTTCTGTCAATGACTTGAGTAATAATTATTTTTAATTCATGCAACAAAATCACTGTATCTTTCATGTTACAGCATAAAAGTTACTTTGTTTTTTTGATCCATTGCGTAAATTTCGTAGGCGTTCAAAATTCATTATCAGCAATCATTTAGTTCGATAACTCAAACATAACCCAACCCAGACAACCTACATAGTACTCAAACACAAAATTATGTTAAGACTCTAGTTTCCCAAGAAGCTGCAACCGTTATAATGACAACCGTCAGTATAGTGCAGTAGTTATTAGTTATAAGTTAACTATTTATTAGAAGTACGAGTATGTACAACTTTTAGTAATATAAGCTTAGCGATGCAGTTGGCAGAAAGTTAAGGTCCGTATTTATACGTCGCTCTCAAATATATATATTTAGTAGAGTTAGTATAAGTTGACCGCAGTTTTATTTGTTAACTAATGAATTATAATTATGTTACTGATTTTTATGAATTGTATGTTAATTAATTTTGCGATTAAATTAATACTAATAAGAAGTAATTCAAATTAAATTTAAAAATGTTCATACGCCCGTAAAGGCAGGCTTTAGTAGAACGAGCTAGATTTAAGACCTATTGTAACTGAAACCTTAATGAATTAATAAATGAATACTGAATACAAATCTGAACGCGATCCTGAGATCAGGGAAGCTTAGTCTACATTATACCGCATGAGCTGAATAGCTATATGAGTCTATGCTATGCATCCTTGCGTGCTTGTAGTGTCACTGGTTCTTTCTTAGCGTAGTAGGCAACGTTAGGATGCAAAATTAAACATTTTACATCCTAACGTTGACGCGGCCATACAAACACACGCACACAAAACCGTGTAATATAAAACGTTCATACGCTTCATTCTATATCTTTATTGAAACTTATAAAAACTTGTGTATGTAAGGATGTGTTCATCTCTCTCGCTGCTCTGAGCTTGAAAGGCGCCCTTTCACTGCCATATTATGATGGACGTCATATAACTGTCACTGGGCCTAAGAAAACCAAAGCTCTAAAACCAAAGACGCAAACACACCGTTACGCTCCGTATTTAGTATAATCGGATTATCGCAACTGCGATTTGACGGACTCGGATATATAGTTGCGCAAGACATCTCTGTCCACTGAGATACGGCGCATTTATACCAAGACATATGAGAATAAAGAGTCAACTAGTTCAAATACACAGTTTTGTTAACATGATGATTGCAGTGGTTTCAGTAGAGTTTCCAAATCGAAAAGTATAGAAGATATAAAAAAGCGTATAACAGACCACTAAACGATTCCCGTAGTCCGGTAATTCGCTCAATATGTTTCATATAAGAGAAGAGTGGAATGATCTGCCTGCGTCTGTTTTCCCGAAAGAGTACAATCTGGGAGTCTTCAAATCTAGGGTCAATTAGTTCACTCTGGGAAAGCGTGCCCCATCTTAGGCCACATCTCACTTGCAAAAGTGAATTGTTGGCCAAACGCGTTACCATTAGCAATAACAAAATTAAAAAAATTAGGTGTAATTTTTGAATGGATTGAAAGCTCATTGTCATCTTTTATCGTTTCAGATATTTTTAATTCTGCTAATCAAATAATTTCAATTTATATAAATTATACTCGTTTAGGCCGTGGTGGCCCCGAATGAAGCATAGGCCCCTCCATATCTACCTATCCGTGGATGTCGTAAGAGGCAACTAAGGGAAAAAAGCTAGGAGATGGGCAGCAGCGTCCCTCATTTTAACAACGATAGATCTTACTGCGCTCGCTAACCCACATGCCCAGCGTGGTGAGTATGGACAAATCCCCCCCACTCGATAAGGAATTTGCTCTGTCTGTGGGGGAGACCATGTTCAGCAGTGGACGTCGAACGGCTGAAATGATGATGATGATGATACTCGTTTGGTTTTTCTGCACTCGCCAGCCCAAAAGCCCAGCGTGTCAAGTATGGTCTAATCTCCCAAAATGTTGTGTCTGTCAATGGGGGAGTTTTATATTCCGCAGAGGACGTCCTAAGGCTGAAATGGTGATGATGATGCTACTCAATTGGTACAGAAGATTCTATCTTGATTACCCAACACCACAACTTAAAAAGACACAGAACTGCGCGGGATAGCTAAATAACACACAATATAAGCCGCTTAAGTCGCTTAGATTTAACAGATGAGAATCTATTTGTAACGGTTGGGCCATTTTGAATTAGGCTTATTTCATTTCATTTTTATGATTACTTATAGATTATTGACGCCTAGTTAACTTTTGTATCGTTTAAGTGGCTACAACGTAGATGACAAAGTTGATGGGTATTAGAAGAATATAAAAAAGTCGGTGAAAAATTCCGAACGGCAATTTGATTTTATTAGGTATCAAAATATTTTAAAATTTTGTAATTCATTACGATATATGCCTAGAGGTGCAGGAAAACGTCTGTAGTAGATAGACAAGTATAAAAGAGATCTACGAGCTAGATTTAATTTATTCGGAGAGCAACGAGACGTAGCTCTAGCGATGAAACCTATTTTCTCTGTTTCTTTATCTCTCTCTCATACCTTAAGCAAAGTCACTGACCTCAATATAGGATGACCAAGAACGAACCAGCAACACGATAAGCAAGAATATTTCTTGAAAATCTAAGAATAAATGCCTCTGTCTTATAAAAATGGACACAAAACAAAAACGGATTCGTTCTGAATTCCGTAGTATCAACCAAAAATAGAAAAATTACCAGTTCAGTTTGCCGGTTATTTATTATGATAGTTCATTTGCGCCCACGTTTCCAATTTACGGGTGACCTTTGGATTTCTGATGAGACAATCATAACGGTCTGTAAGTATGTGATAAATAAAGAGCACTGCCTACTCTGAGTAGACCAAAATGTTAATATGAGAGAAAATAAATGTCGACCTTATCAGATCGTTTTAAACTGAGTTATGCTGCAAAAGAGAACTTTAAATTTTTAGTGCTGACATATATTTCATAATACTTTGACTACTGAAAGTATTAATGAAATATGCAAGCCATCCTAGAAATAACCAAAACAATATGAATGTTTTACTAAAAAAATACGAGCACTATGCCACTACAACAAGCTAAACGAGGTTTCTTTTCATAAAATCATGTTAACATTTGTTTGATGATGATGACACAGCGACCGGGCGCTGTGTCATCATCATCATTATTTTTTATTTATCATCATCATTATTTATGTTTTTAAGTCCACCCCGACCAATCTTCCTCTAATTTTATATTCACTCCATCCAAAGGTTGTCTGGAAGAAATCGCTTTTTTAGCGATAAGACCGCCCATTGTACATTTAATATAAAATAAAACAGAAACTAAAACTAAAGACCATTCTTTAGTTTTAGTTTCTGTTTTATTTTATATTTTTAAATTTGTAAGGTGTACAATAAAGTATTTTCATTAATTCATTCATTCATCAATATACTCTAATATTAATAAAAAAGTAAAATTTTGTTATTAATCTGACTCTAATTAACCGATTTAAATATTTTTTTCTCTAAAAGAACTCTACTATCCGCGACTATATAAAGGCTATGAAGGGCATCAAATTCGTGTTAAAATAACATCACGAGAACAAAGTCAAGCAGTTTTCCACCAGTTGTTAATACAAAGGGAAAGCGAATAAAAAGTATGACTTTCATTCAATAATCTGAATGATATCAAACGTATACGAGATACGACATTTCAACGCTTTCGTTAATATGTAATGCGTCCCACAAAAACTACCGAAACCACTATGTAATTGAATACATACTGCTACTCATTTGGGCTAAACTATTAATTTACTTATAATAGGAGCTGTTTCTTGGCGCGAGCATGCGAACATAAAATATCATCGGTCCGTTTTTTTTTTTTTTTTTTTTTATACTACTTATGTGGCAAACAGGCATACGGCCCACCTGTTGGTAAACGGTTACCGTAGCCTATGAGCGCTTGCAATACCAGAGGCATCACGCACGCGTTGCCGACCCCGAACCCCCCTCCCCCTAAAGAGCTCTGGCAACCTTACTCACCGCAGGAACACAACACTATTTGAAAACAAATAATGTTATTTGGCTGCGATCTTCTGTAAGGCGGAGGTACCTCCCCAGGCGGACTGCTCCAATTCAGAACGAGAAAATCTCGCTGTGCCCTTCCTCCTTGTCAGTCAGTATATAAGTCGTCTTCTATTAATACGAGTAGTGTTTCGATAGGAAAATGGTATTTCGAAGTTGGGTATTCCTATAAAATAGAACATTCAGATTTATTTTGAAGGGTGTGGGAGAATCTTGCTGTCAGTTTATGTACTCTGGGATCGTGCGACCAAAACTTTTCAGCGTCGTCAGTAATAACTAGTGCTTAGAACTGGCATACATCAATACGTCTCCGTGGCGTTTGTGTTTCTTGTTTCATTTTTGAACAACAGCAGCTCGGTACGGTGCCTTTTAGGGCGTGGTGATGTGTACTGGCCCTTAGAGTCACATATAGGTATTAAAATTTGCTATGTATTACACTTTCGGCTAGCAGAATTAGAAACTTAAATTGGCAGTGGGTAGGCCACATAGCTCGCACAACCAACCGGAATAAATAGTGACCACGAACCTTATAGACCTACGATATTGTGGTAGATGGAAGAGGCTCAAGACCGTTTCTAATGGCACTCTTTAGGGAGGACTATGTCCATCAGTAAGCTTGTACAGGCTGATGATGATGGCAAAGATGTCTTCCTACTATTGTATGCTTACTTTATCAAAGAAAACTAATTAATAGCAAGGAATCTTTAAACCCGTAATAAAACACGCTTGGTAGAGTTATTCGTCTTCAGGAAACAGGGGCTTAACCCAAAACCGTAACAGGTCACCCGAATCACACGCCTGTCCACTCATATTAACCTTACTAATACATTTATCTGACAACTGAACACTCGATAAGATTTCATAGTCTACTGAACAACTTTTAATTAAAGAGTACCTACCCAAAAAGCCAAGAGTACGGATTAGTAAAAAAAGTTTATAGACATGACCAGACAGCCATTGGCAAGATGAAATTTTGCTCTGAGTTTGATTAAAGCCTTGTTGAACTTGGTTTAAGTAAGTTTTAAATTACCTAGGGAGTGGAAATGTATAACTTTGTAACAAAATAAACTTGAAATAATTAATTTCCTTCGATACAAGCTTCCGCCCGCGGCTTCGCTCACGTGTTAGATTACCAGATCCATGCAAAAAATCACGTTTGCCCGTTGTTACCACGTGAAGGAGAGACAATTCAACTACACTTCACAAACAAACGCACTTTTGCATTTATATCAGGAAGGAAGAGTAAGAGACAAGTGAAAAGGTCACTGGTTTTTTTATATAGATCGTGCTTTATGTCATTATCAACTAGTAAGATTACGAGTTTCTGATACCTTGTATTAAAATGGTCCTACAAAATATCTTGCCGATTCAAAGTGAGAAAAAGCTAAGCCAGCACACGATGATATATCCGCTGATAAAAAGAGCATTTACTAAGGATCCAAGCTATGCGGGCGACCCATCCACTCCCTGATCCTATTTTACCACCACAACGTAAAAGTCTAGCTAGCACACACCTTAAGAATAATTTCTTGTTTTCAATTCGAGAGCCAAAGTTTTTTCATAAATAAAATTGTAGGTCTGTGTCAGATTTCGTTAGCCCAGAAATTTTAACCGTTATGGTCGGATCCGCATTCATCATTACCAAAACATGGCAGTTCTCTACCGTGCAGTGTCAGTAAAAATGGAGGACAATCTGTACGATGAACTAGCTGTTCTCTTCTAGGGATGGTGGTCCCGTAAGCCAAAGTTGATACGAGGTATTATTGTTTGGGATGTTTTGCAAGCAATGAGGGTACTCAGAGATGTGACTTGACATGTCTTTGTTCATAAAATCATTTTCGGTTGTCAGTTATTAAGTTTTATAATAAGTGCTTTATTTATAAGTCATGTATAATTCGTTTAAGTTCAAAGGCTGCTTCTATGCGTTAATTACTATTCCTTCCAATATAGTTAGGTTAAGAGACCGTGATAGCTAATATTAAAGGCCAAGGAACGGCGTCTTAATTGCGGTGCAGACGTGATGTGAGGCTTTAAGGTAAATACGCATTTAGCGGACGAGTTTAATAAATGATTATCCGCTGATTTACATTGTTTTACCGACAGCGGATTGTACGAAAAATTTGGAAGATGATTGGCCGTTTAATCAATTGTTTCGGTTCTTTGCTAGGTTGACTGACTTGAAGCTTTTGCACAAAAGCTTTTGTCTTTTGTTTTTTTTTTTAGTACATATTATATTTATTTAATGTAACTCTTTATTTATTTATAGGCCTTTAAGTCGATATTTTGTAGTCTATTATATTCTACTTAAAACATATTTATTTTGCAAAATATCCGCTTGCTATAACAATGAAACCGGATCCAGAACTGTGCAGCTAAGAGAATTTTAATACTGAATTTTAAATTGTTCATTAGTTTTTATGGTGTTTTAAGAAGTTTGCTTTTGTACTGCGTATTTTGTATGATAATTTCTGTTTTGCCTTTCAAAGGAAGCAAAAGTTCAACGTCACTGATTACATCCAATCGTTATTAAACCTCTTTCGGTTATGACTCCCGCTCTCGTTAATTGGCCTGGCCCTTGTGACTTTAAAAAGCCATTTTAACTAAGGTGCCTGGCTTGCTTGCCATCTCACTGGTTTTTTCTTGGTCAACCTGCTTAGGTCAACGATCAGGTAGACGTGTGGTGGCCCTGAAAAGTGGTTAAAGAACCAGTTTTAGAATAGAATAGAATAGAAATATCTTTATTTATAGCATCATGAAAACATAAAATTACCCAACACCATAAGGAATATACTAAGACTTTTAAACGATTATAGTGCAAAAGTTACGGTGGAACGTGGTGCTATACAATACCTATTTGGCTTAAATGTTTTTATAGGCGTATTTACCAATTATAACGTTGATATATTTTATTAAAGTTATTATTGTCAACGAAAGTTTTGTATTGTATGATTAATGAAAGATTTTATAATCAACACAAGAGGATTTAAAATGTCCTGATCAGAGTTGGCCATAGCGAACGAATTAACTGAGGAACGGAATCGGAAGACCTTAAGGTTAACTAGTAATTGGTTGTAGGTAAAATTGCTCCTTCAAATCCCTCTACAATTTAATGGTTAGCTTACACTGTAAGTTCGAATACATTAGCCCAGAAACGATGATTTGATTTCAATCAAATCGTTTAATTAAGGTACCGTCTCACGACAAACAAGATTTGAATCCGCACGAGAGATCCATGGCTCACGATCCCCTTTATCGAATGCAATGTATCAATGCTCATTCGATGTATAATGTTCAACCGGTAAACAGTTGCAGGATTGTATACTGCTTAAAATATCACATTTTATACAGGATAACAACTCGGATCCACCTTGGATGGGCAGCTTTTGGAAAACGTACAATCAGTGCATATTGCCAGTGATGACATAATTAATACTGAGAATCGGTCGCTTACTAAATTGGCCTCATACACAAGATCAAAGTCGCGCAACGTGCTATAGATAAATCCAATATGAAAAAATCCGTAGAAGAACCAAGATCACTCATATAACTCGCAGATCAAACAACCGGTTGGGGAATAAAGGCTCTCGAATGAGACTACGAACCGGATAACGCAGTGGAGGCCCTCCTCCCCCACTCGAGTCATTCCCACTCGATAACACCCTGTCGTCAACACTGTTGACGAATGGTAAATAAAAAAATGATTGATTTACCCATATAGTCCAAGATTCAGAATATGAAAAGCGGATTTCAATAAAAGATGATACAGATTTTAAAAATGATTTATAATTATAGCTTACCATATATTTTTTTATACATAACCGAATACTGAGGCTAATGCTGAGCTCATTTTTTTTAAACAGATTTCCAGAATCTTTCAGCAATGCACCCTGTGGTGCTCTGATTGGCTAATTCAAGGTCACGATAGATAATGCACTTGCATAGGCTTGTGGCTAGTGGTGTGCGAATCTATTGTTTAACCAGCGCGGCACCACCATACTTACCCACCTGCCATAAAAATGAGTCACTTTCAAGCCACCAAATTATATTCTACAAATTGAAAAATATTAACAACAATTTTTATTACATAATATAGGACTGTCTTAGTTCAATTTTTGCTTTGAAAGTCGTAAGTACAAATTTAAATAATACAAATTTAGATGGATACGATCGGGAAATAAAAAATTGCGTTCGTCAACACTGTGAACGAGTGAAACTTTTTATTTCCCATTCGTCAACAGTGTTGACAACAGGGTGGTACCGAGCGGGAATGACTCCCCCACTCGATTGCGGGAAGTCGATGTGTGGAGAAGGTTCATGATCGTTCGTCGTGATACTCTTTGAGGTGCCTAAATGCAGTGGACACTCTAAGCTGTTGATGACTGTATGAACCAGGTCTAAATAGGTACAAGTAAAAAATACATTCAACTCAAAAAGCACCGTAGGAAACATGAAAATAACATTCGAGCAATGTTTCCATGCTGATTCAATTTCCCGATCCGCATGTGTACACCACTTACCGGCACCAACTGTTCTCATAGAAAGAATCGTGACTGCGGAATCTACGGTAGCCGAGTCGGAAATCGAATGCAATTTACTTCATTTGCTCGCCGATAGTTCACTTATGACTTTGGGAACGCATTATGTAGGTTATTTTGTTATTGGTCATCGTGATTGGGTAAGTCATGAAGAGGGAAGAATGTCACATGAAAAGAAGAGTGCTGTATGGATAAGGATCGATATAGGAGGTAGTGAGTACCTTATATTTAGTACCTATTCGTGCGTACACAATCAAATTACCTACGTGCTACGGTCGCAATATTATTTTGTTTTTAATTGCAAATTGTTATTGTAAATGCCGCAGGACATTACCAGATTACTGGCTATACTTTTGTAAGCCGGAATATTCAAGACAGGCCTCCGCTTAGTGAGGCAGATGAAAAGTAAACATAAGTCTGATTTACGAAGATTGAAACACCAGTCTCGGAGGAAAGTTTTATTGGATCTGAAAGCATCACGCCACTTATTCTACCCCCGGGAACGTAGGGTTGCTACTTAATTCATATCCGCTTAACATGTCCAGCCTTCATAATCGCTGAACTTTTTTTTTTTTTATGTCATATGGAGGCAAACTGGCTCACGGCCCACCTGATGGTAAGCGGTTACCGTCGCCTATTGACATCTGCAACACCTGGAGCATTGCTAATGCGTTGCCTGCCCTGGAGAACTCTTTTTGTATTTTTCTTAAAGCTCTTCATGTTGTAGGTTAGCGGTAAAACCTCGGAAGGAAGCTCATTCCACAATTTGCACATATTTATTATCCATCCAAGCTTACAACTAATTTGGACGGTGGCCTTAGAACATCTGGAGCAAAGATTTTAGCTCATAGTCTCATGCTTGTGGGTACTCGATGACATAGGGCTGCCTAGTAGGCATTTGGCAACCCTAACCGTAGGTTCTGCAATAGTTAGTTTGAACTTACTTAGTTTTTGTTCAAGAAAATGTATTCAATTCACTTAGAAGTATGATTGGATTTCTTTGCATGTTTTGGTGATCTTTACTAGCTTGGTTTTCAATCTTTTTTCCATACAAAAATTAGAGATAGTTATTGTGATTAGAACATAAGCAGGGTATCAAAAAGGGTATCGTAAGCTTCTAAAAATCAAACTCAAAATTAACTTTATTCAAAGGAAGTAAGGATCATTTTATATAATATTAGATGACATGCCAGCCAGCTCTCGTGTCACGCCGTGTCACTTCAATCAGACGCCCTGATATTGTATTTGAAAACACGGAGGGTTTCCCCACAGACCCAGGGTCTCAACCCCAAAAGGCCTAAGTACGTATACCTAAGCCCTATCGAGACTAACTTTGCACCTTTTGTACAATAGCGCAATGCACAAAAATTTCAGGTTACTTTGGTCATAAAATAACAAGTTTTCTGAGTGTCATTTGCCATCAGGGACAGCCGAGACGTAAACGAGAAAGGTAATAATGTAAAAGTTTTTTAGCGTTAAGTAAAACTCGTTTTATGCTTTTTTACTGGCGGTGAAAATAATTTGAAATTCTTTATTATTAGCGGTCGTAAAGCGTGCGAAATTAGGTACTACTATAACTTTCAGTGAGAGCTAATTTTGGATAATAAAAGGTCTTCAAGACCTCTTACAGTCTTGATGGTTGGGTGGAGTTTTAGGACGAAACACATGTCATATTACAGCTTAAAGCTGTTGATATTTTTATAATATAAAAATAAAAATAAAAAATACCCCTTTTATCTTCAAACATGATAGACAACCTCGCAGATCTCCAGGCAATCAGATCTTTGAAAATTACTTAAGGGGATAGTCAAAGGTAGTTGAAACATTATGGTACATGCCCATATTTTGCAGCAGTAAATATAAGTATAAACGTGTAGGAATTCGAATAATATATTTTCTATATGTTCAAATATTTGACTCAGACAGTAATCGAATCCGTCATCTTCTCGGAGATAAAAGAGTACGCTAAAATAATTCAAATTTGTTGTCTAGGTGTATTGAACTAAAATATCAGAGCGAAATCTTCAAGTGTAAGTGAAGCTCACTTTGTCCGTGTTTTTTCAAACAAAGTAGATGCTAACTGCATTATAAGTTAGGAGCTGAGACGTTCTTTATGAACTTTAAGCTTACAGTCTTTGTCGGTGTTCCCGGGATGCGACAAAACTAAAAGCAAATTGTTGCCTTGTGTTAGAGCACAAAAAATTTAAGAATCTTTATGCAGAAACGATGCTTACTTCAACAAATATAAAAAAAATGTCTGCCCTTTTTACTTTCACTACTTTCACAATCACCAAGGAATAATATATACCTCGGTGGCCACGTCTGATCATAGGTAGATCACCATCCATTTCTAACAGTGGATGTCGTAAGAGTCGACTAAGAGAAAAAAAGCTAGGGGATGGGTAGCAGCGTATCATATTAACAATAATAGCTCTATCTGCACTCGCCATCCCGCATGTACAGCGTGGCGAGTATGGGAAAATCCCCCAATATTATTGTTTCTGCAAATCTATGGGGGAGGCTTTTGTTCTGCAGTGGACGCCCAACGGCTGAAATGACGATGATGATGAATCCCGAAGGATGGCAGACATTCTCACAGAACTTCAGGTGCTTAGATATCTAAAGTGGGAGTAAAATTTGCATTGTTGCATTTGAATACGCGCAAAATTCTGTGAAACCAATAAAGAAGATCAATATTTCTAAGTCCGCCGCTGTAAATTTAAATTATTTTATTATATTGCACGAAAACACCTAAACCATACGCCCGTACACGAACGAACACACTAGGATGCCCTGTCATGGGAAGAACGCTAATAATAATAATGCATGCCTAGAAGCTAATGTAGATACCATTGTGCCACAAAATGGCCAAACAGAGGCCTGACACTTCCGCAAAAATCTCTTAAACCTAGAAATCGACGAATAGGGGGTATCATTTTTTTTTTTTTTTATGTTATACGGAGGCAAACATGCTTACGGCCCACCTGATGGTAAGTGGTTACCGTCGCCTATTGACATCAGCAACACCTGGAGCATTGCTAATGCGTTGCCTGCCGACCCCTCCCCCCCTAAAGAGCTCTGGCAACCTTACTCACCGCAGGAACACAACACTATTTGAAACAAATAATGTTATTTGGCTGCGATCTTCTGTAAGGCGGAGGTACCTCCCAGACGGGCTGCTCCAATTTAGAGCGAGAAAATCTCGCTGTGCCCTACCTCTCGTAAAAAATTCCTTCATTGATATAACGGTCGAGAGCCTATTTATTTCAAGCAAAACTTATAAATAGTTTTCTAAGTAATTAAATAAACCAGCTAAAACACTCATCAACTTTCATAAAAGTGTCACACACAGTACTTTACGACGAGAATGTCGACGAATTTGGACAGCACATTAGTTCTAAAGTAAAACGCAGTTAAAGTAAAGCACGCGGAATTAATAGCTCGAGTAATAAAATTTCACCTATATAAAAATATCTCGCTGTTTATTCTTTAACTTTTAATGTTTCAACGTAACATTCTTCAAAGGATTCCTTACTGCAGGAATTGTTTAAGAATGGCGCTATATGCAGACGAGTACCGTGTACGTGGGCAACTCAGAGCAATTTTTAACAAGGCCACCAATCCACCAGGAAATCTAGAGAGATGCTATTCTAATATCTCTGTGAATCAACTTAATGTTGCTCGGTCAACTTACAACCTTTTTAACCGACTTCAAAAAGGAGGAGGTTCTCAAGTCGGCTGTACATTTTTTTTTTCATCTTGTAACATACTACTAGATATCTCCGCAAATACTAAACCGATTTTGATAATTCTTTCGCTGGTGTATATGGTGGTTAGGTTAGGTTAATCTTGTAAATATTCAGGAATTTGAAGTCGGTTTTTAGTTTTTGTAAAAAAATATCTTATAACAACATTAAGACGTGTTTAAACGTCGTGCAACATGCCATCTAAAATTAATTTAAAATTATTCTTCATCACCATCATCATCAGTCTGACGAAGTCCACTGCTGGACATAGGCCTCCCCCAAAGAGTGCCATGAAGACGGTCTTGAGCCCTCTTCATCCACCAACTTCCTGCAACCTTCACAATGTCATCGGTCCATCGGGTGGGGGGCCTTCCAACACTGCGTCGTCCGGTTTGTGGTCGCCATTCGAGAACCTTTGTTCCCCAACGGTTGTCGGTTCTGCGAGCTATATGGAAAATTATCGAAACTATCGAGGAAAATTATTCTTACTTCTTATTCATAAAGTTGGACTTTTTTAATATCAAACTATAATCAATTTATTCAGTAGAAGTAAGAATCAGTTTGAAACGAATGATATTTATATGACGTATTAAGAAAATATCGCATGCCGATTGAACACGGCTCAATGCTTCAAACAAAAACAATAATACTTAATGGAATTTTAATCGTGGATCAACAGTGCAATCCCTTACTGTTGACGTAAATCTACTGCGGTCTACCTAAAGTAACCATGGAATCGCCTCTTGTGCTCGTTCACAGTTGCCCGTGTAGCTTATCTTTACCGACGACGGAATGCATAATATTATTTGCTGACCTGGAAATGTATTTTAAATGAATTTTCATACCATAATAGTGCAAGTATGTTTTTGTATGAGTACAATGTATATTGTGCTGTACCTATTTACTTACTGAGCCCGCGCAAGAATAATTCACAATACCGTTATGCTTACTATCTACTTTATTTTTACTATCGTATCGCTTTCATGAATGGTTCGTGCTCGAGGAACTGTGCACCAACAGTTTTATAAGCTATCGGTTCTTGCTGTCATCCGATAAAGACAGGAAATGATCGTTATAATTATGAAGAGTAAAGCGTATTTTTAATTTTTGTTACAAATATAGCTTATCGTCGTCTCCTATGAATTGTATCAATATCAAATTAGTGGACTTTCATAAATGTTGAATGACGGCCTACCAACTGTACTACAGTACCTACTACGCTTAAGCGATTCTAACGGATCTTCCCAAGTACATCACATCACATCACTGTTTGAGGGCTACCTATGTCCGGACTTGTGAACTTAGTGGACTTCTATAGGCCAATGATAACGACGATGAAATAAAGCCAGAAAGAGCCGTTCTTCAATGATAGGTATATTTATTTTCAAATGATGCATAATTATGTGAACAGTTGCGGTAAACTACACGCTCTGTTGATCGCGTTTCTAATGAAGTAATCACGATAATAACATACGTAGGTTCAAGCTTTTTTGCAATATTGTGTGTAATTTTTTACAAGTTCACATCTACGTGTAATAAATAGAAGTTAATTGTAGCATTCAAGTGTCTCAATTAAGTTGAACATAGGAGAAATATTCAGGTACAAAGCGAGTCAAGCCGCGGGCGCATGTATAAATATTTCTTGACATGAAAAAGGATAATGAAGACTCAAAATAAATGAATTCCAAGCTAAGCCTTTATAAGGCATTTTAGGACCTTTAAATTGGGAGCAATCAAAGTATCGTAACAAGTGGAAAAAGTTCAAAGGGACATCAAGAGTATTATAAAATAATCCGACAGATCCACTTTTAAATTTGTTGACGCACGAGTCACGTTTCAAGGATTTTAGGAACTGCTTTAAAAACGCTATTAGGTCGATCGTTAAACTTTGAATGAGTGACATCTTGGACAAAACCGTCTTCACCTTTCATATAACCATCAATGTTATCGGCAAAAACAACCTTAAGTCTTCGAAATAAGGGCTAAATATTTATCATATTGATACAATAGTGGCATAGAAAACATGGTTAGAGTAAGTTGTCGACTACGCTGTCACAGAACAGTTTTTAGATCATCACTCGCATTTGATGTGTTTCGAGAATCGGAGTGGATTAATTTTAGTTTCATAGGAATTCAGATGCGCTTGACGCCCAGAGTTCAGAAATGGTTAAGTCCGATTTATCGGAGTTTTATAGGAGGCAATGTGTAAAAGTCATCAAGTTAGCGCTTAGAAGCGTTTAATAGCTTTTAAGGACACGTAGAGGTGATATTTAAGGTGTCTATTTAAGTCGCACAACGGGCTATGGAGAGAGCTATGCTCGGAGTTTCACGGCGAGATAAAATACAAAATGAAGAAGTCAATATAAGAACAAAGGTCACCGACATAGCTCTCAGAATTTGAATGTTGAAGTGGCAGGCCATATAGCTCGCAGAATCAACAACCCTTTGGTTGGCAAATAAAGGTTCTCGAATAGCAACCACGAACCAGGCGACGCAGTGTTGGAAGTCCCGACACCCGATGGACCGACGACATTTTTAAGGTTGCGTGAAGTTGGTTGATAGAAAAGGCTCCTCATATAGGTATGAACTTGTCCATATTGGACTTCTATAAGCTAATAATGATGATTAACGTTTGAGTAGAACTAATTACGCTGAGTTCTTAACCTAATGACGTGTTATAAGGATTGTAGAGTTTGTAATTTAGGTTGTACTCCTGACAGGAGAATGAAAGATAAATTCAGACCTTCACAAGTCACAATAATTTTAAAGCGTAAAATCTAAGATATCTCTGCTCCACAGCCTATTACTGAATACAATTTTACCAATTGTGAAAAACAGAAGCACATGCTTAAAGTGCACGAATTTTCTCATAACCATCTCAATGAATAGGTAATTTACCGCATTAAATTGCTACAAAAAGTATCACTCACATTAAATAACATTGTTTCCCAACATTATATCGATGTTCCCTGTTAGAAATTAAGCTATAAAGTCGAAGAAGACGCGAAGCTGAGCACTGCGGGTATCCAAGAGCATAACACATTTTAGAACTATTAAAGAAAACAAGTGTACAATGTAACTGGAAGATACACACTGTTGTTTACAAGAAGTCAAAAGCTGAGGTCACGCACACGCATAAAATATTAACATCAAGTATGGGAGGCCTACCATGACGTCGTATTGCGATCCACATGCAAGCGTGTCAGTGCTATTTTATACAAATTTGAACCATAAATATTTGAGACTTTTAACTTTATACACTTCCTAAACAAAACAGCTAAGTTGATAGTACGGGAATGCAGTTTTTTGCTTTTTAGGTAAAACGACGCGTCGGTCACACATAGTTTTGAGACAGTTAGTTCTAGAGATGAGAAAAATTTACCGCTTTAGTTCGCCACCTGCTTATCACACTCAGTTTTTTAACAGGACTTTGAGGACTAGTGGTTTTTATAAACGTGTTACTGGCGCATTAAGGTATTTCTGTGTCTGAATAATCCAAAGTTCTAAAAAAGTTCTTAGTTATTACATTTTAAAATGATTAGAACTAATTTTATTCAATCTGAATGTAAACATGACGGTAATAATTTTACAAGTCATCAGTCTCGCACGTGTGTAGACTAAACACAAAATAACTCAATACTGGTAGATCTACGTCTAGTCTAGTCTACGCATTATTGAGGTACTGTATCGATAGCTCTACTATGTTACAGGTTTATGACTGCCATAGACCATCCAACAGTTTCTACCCCGCTCCAACGGGAACCCACCACGATACCAATAACTGTTTCAAACTAAAGTTATTGCATGTAATATTTGTTTAAAGCCTTTTTTCGGTGCTTAAAATTAAAATAAGTTGCCGGCAGTAGACAACGTTTTACGTGTAAGAGAGGTTGATAGTCGAGTGTTAGCTTTTATGGTTATAGCACGGCATAAACGCTATACAAGTGCTTGTTGTACTAAAAATAATAAAAATAAACGTATGCCTTTTATAAATATCTCTTCCATGAATAAAAAATAGCTTTCTTTAAATATAAGGTGCTCATTTTTCGTGACAAGGGCTTGCTGTTTATGATTAGTAAATACATTAAATTTTTGTCGAATTAGAAATAATAATTAACTAGCAAGTTGAAGTGGCAGTGGGTAGGCCATATAGCTCGCAGAACTGCCAATTGTTGTGTTGGGGATTAAAGGACCTCGAATGGCGGCCACGAACTGCGAGTGTTGTTCGGACATGCCTCTGACTACCCCCTCTAGACACCTTCAAGGTTCTGATTGCCTGGAGATGAATGTTTACCATTCTTTAGGTTAAAAGTCGCTAGCCTATTTTTTTTTAATTTGTTCTGGTACCATGATTCTATATTTCCTGACGCCCTTGACACATGAATAAAAAATACAATCGTCATTTATTTTAGTACTATAGCTACTGAACGTTCAGTTTGTATTACCACATTTTTTTGGCTCCCGTTGTTAACGATACAAAATTTACGACGTAAAGGAATTGCCGGACGACTAAAAATTATAAAGATTCCACAATTTATTGCCTTCCAGTCGTTCGTACGTAATCCTCTTAGCGTCGAACAACTTATTAAGTGAGGGCCAAATACTGTTATATATTTCTACATCGCGTGCTGGGAATCCTTTACTAAATATGTGAAGCCTTCTCCAGATAACGAACACCGAACTGAGAAAAAGGGAAAATAAAGAGATAGGCTTCACAATAATGCCGTGTTTAAACGGCGGGTGTGCCATATTTTATTTGAATTTATATTAATTATCCTTAATCATCATCTTTTGTCTGTAGAAGTCCACTGCTGGACATAGGCCTCCCCCAGAGCTTTATCAAGAATGGTCATGCTTGAGCCTTTTACATCCACCGACTTCCCGCAATCTTCAGAATATCGTGAAGATTGCGGGAAGCATCGGGCCTTCCAACACTGTTCCGTCCGGTTCGTGGTTGCCATACGATAACCTTTATTCCCCAACGGTTTTTGGTTTTGCGATGTATATGACCGACCCACTGCCACTTCAACTTGCTAATTCTGGAAGCTATGTCGGAAATGTTTTTTACGTCTAAAGTCAGGGGGCTCGCAATATCTTTGAGCTGTATCGCACGCCCTCAAACGTCAAACTCAAATAAGTACTTAGTCATAAGGATCATTTTGAAACTAATTTCATATATATCTTACGCCGTTTGAATACTGCTTAACGGTGAACATTCCCATTCCCATTCCCATTCGTAAAGATTGCTGCATGGTTAAAAAAAAATCAATATTTTATTTGATTTTTTACAGAGAACTTTTTTTAATCATCTGTTCTTTATTTATTTTTTATTATCTATAAAACTAATTTATAAAGGAACTTTAAATTAGTTTTATTATAAATTAGAAGCATAACATGTAGATAACCTGAAACAGCTAAATAATTGAGTTTGAACTGATTTGACCTCAGAACAGCAGATTTTTGCATGGATATGGAATTGAGAACCTTCTCTTTTTTGAATTATTTTATAAACGATCTGGACCGATCGAGTCCAGCTAGTTTGTAAGTTGCATTTTGAATTATGATGCCATTTAATCAAAAGTCAATTATAGCGTTGATAACCATTCAGTCACTCGTCGAAGGATTAATGTCTCTATCGTCGAATCCCAATGGCTTTCAACATAATCACTGGAGGCGATAATTTCTTTTAAGTACCCAGTTAATGACTAGCGATGGTCATCAACATAACAGTTAAGGCCGTGATCCACGTAGGACTGTGCCAGTATGCCAGGTTCTGGTAAGTGTATCAAAAATTTAAAGATATCAGGAATTTAAAGAGATAAATACATGCTAGCATGTTAGGTTCATAACTGGCATGCTAGCATGTACTTTGTTTGACAAATTTGACACATTATAAATCTAAGGAACCCATTGATATCGAGACGAAGAATCTGACTGTTCATCGTTAGATCATATCATCGGATGATCGTATTAATAAATGTTGAAAGCGATCGGTCAACGACCCGAGCTATCAGATAAAACGCTTGTACAATCGTGAACAGAAACTAATAGTAACTTCTAGGTGTTTTCGAAAAGTATACTATCGCTAATTCTAATTCTTAATAGAAAGATGCAAATTCTTATCGTGAAAAAAAAAATTAGGTACCGCAATATTTTTTTTCAGTTATATTTTAGTTTTTCTAGGTCAGCTATTTTTGGTCTTGATACTTAGTTATGGCTACAATAAAACAGCTGAATAAGTGTGGGTTAGAACCGATTTGATCTCAATACAGCAGATTTTTTTTATAATGTTTTTAAATGATGGAATAAAATAAACTCCTTTTATATGAAACATACTGTACACATTCAAACATTTTGTATTTTAAATTCAAAAACCTACATAAACACTAAGTTGCATCAAGTTAATTGTTTTTGACGTTCGATAGTAGATGCTGGTAATTTTAGATAAAATTACAAATAATACAACTATTTGCAAATACATTTAAAACCAGCTATATAGCTAGTTTTTAATTAACTTTTTGGCCGTGCTGTGATCATTTTCATTGAATGCTGCTATACAATATTTTTGGTCATTTGAGATGGACAGCTATTTTTGGCGACTGTACTATAATATAAAGTCCGACAATAGAAATCTATCCGATGAATAATAACTCATTGTCTTACTTTTTGTTGAACTAATCACTCGATTGTTTCACTATTATAATCAATTATTCGATTAAGTTTCATTTAAATGATGGCTTCGGTCTCATCGAATGGAAAACGTCATTTGTTAGCTTTGATGTATGTAAATTAATACCATCGGCTCTTTCTTATAAAGTTATTTAATATTACTTTAATACGTCATTAACTATCTGATTATATTTAATAGACATTCTATTCGATCGCCTACCGTATTTTAATCATCATATATTTGATAAAAGTCATTAGAAAAAATACCGATTGGCTTTGATCAATTACAAATCGAAAACAAGTTTTTGTGCGGCTTTTGTTTTTGAGAAACATCCAGCCTAATTTGGCTTGCTTTTAAGTCTTCAGACCACCGCGTTGTTAATACGTTTACAACCTTTCCGCTCATTAGCCGACAATCCTAAGACGATTAAGTTGTAACGTGTTTCAAAAAACCTACTTGTGTGTACCAATTAAAATTTATTCCCTCTAAAGAGTCTCACGCCTCGCAGGTAGATACCGATCTTTACGATAGAAGAAGAGTTATTGTACAGCAATATTTTGTGTACTCAAAGATCTCCCATGATGTTTTAATAAACTTTTCTCTATTATTTTCGAAATGATTAATGTTTCTAACGAATTATGCCTGAAAGTTTGTAGCGTCACTTCCTGTCATCAATCTTCACGATTTTGAAACTGGGAACGGCAAATCGGCAACGTTTTAAAAGTGTTCTGAAAATATTGTCCACCATGCAATTTCTTTTCGGGTATTCTCTTTCGTGAAATCTTTTGCCACGTTATTCCTCGAACTTTGGGTTCTTGCTTGGTCATTTCATGATCTTATTCCAAAGAGATAGGGTTTAATTTTGGTTGGCTGTTCTTAGTGTAGGTTTCGTAAGCTTCAAAAAAGTGTCAAATTGATCATGCAGTACGGTCACGTTCCGCTTCGCCGGTCAGGGATCGGAAGTCTGTTCTGTGTAACTAAACCAATCAACGGACCATTGTCTCAGATGATACAGCGTGTATCAGCTTGCTTACATACGTACTCGTGGCATATAATTGTTTCGGTTACCGAAACTCATTATTTTTTAGAGAATTTCTTGAATAAAATATTGCTTTTCGGCAACAAACCTAAATGTTTAGTTGTTTCAAAACGATCCATGCGATTCTATTGTTTAAATACATTTTTGAGTTTGAGGTTTTCATAAAAAAAGTTCTGTTACTTTGGAATAATGTTTTATATTCTTTGTCTTTTAATGGTTTCAAAAGTTAAGAAGTAATTCATCATCATCTTAATTATGTGTCACTCAATTTTAAAGAGTCTATTTCAATAAAATCACAAGGATCACTTTGAAACGTCTTAGAAACTACGTAAATCTACGCCTTTTCCTCGCGACCAAGCCTAGAAGAACTAGATAACAAACATAGCTAGTCTATCATTTATTTACATGAAACTTTTTTACAAAATGGTTTTTTTATTTTTTATGTACACTTAAAATCTTCTAATAGGGAGTTTTGTTGCGTTTTACGGATGTTTATTATAGAACCATACAATATTCCCCTTAAAAGACTTATTATCTTCCCTAGTCAAAATTTTTGAATAGTCCACTGCTGGACAAATGCCTCCCACAAAGAGTGCCACAAATAGTCTTGAACTCCCTACACTGTGTCGTCCGCTTCGTGGTCGCCATTCGAGCAAGTCTGCATAAAGCCAGATTTTATTTTCATGTTCTCAGAAAGAGCTCAAGTCTGTCCAATCATTTTTATGAGCTCTCCAGCATAAAATGTCAGTGTTTTAGAGTTTGAGACGCTTATCTCGAGCTGACAAAAGGAGACGTAAAATTCAAACGTGATACACAAACCGTTTCAGTGAAGTATCATCTTCGGTTTAGTACTCCCGAAATGAGAGCTTACGAATAATGAATGTTTGCAATGATCTGTCTCGAAATAGATTAAAATTAAAAAAAAATCGTCTCGACTTTTATCCCCAAGCATGGTAGACAACCTCTCAGACCTCCAGGAAATCATATCCTTGAAGATGTCTAAATGTAAAACGAAATTTTATTTCATTGTATGACCTTTTTTCTCTTTTCTGAAATAAGAAAAGCTAATGTTGAATAGCGCGTAAAACTAAAGCAATTTTAATTCGCCAAGGTGCTTAAGTAGCCTTTTGCTGCTTGGTTTACCCTAGATCTATGAAATTAAAATAAAACATCCACATTTGAACTGTTGCGTAACATAAAATTCTACGTTACATCTGATACAAATCTTGCACCTAACAACGGCTAACAACCCAAGTACGTGACTTGATACAATCAACTAGGATTTACAAATTTTTCTACTCGACATTACTACGAAGGACTTTTGAGTTTATTTTCTTACCTTATATAAAAATTCAAGGATGAATTTGTTTAAATATAAATGCCATTGTATGATGAGGTTTGAACAGTTGTGCCTTGTTTTGATCCATGTAGGTACGTACCTACTATCGTTGTTGAAGTGGCCCGGCTGAAGAAAAGGATTGATTCGGGATTGACACGTGGATGTCATAAGGGGTGACTAAGGAAAAAAAGCTAGGGGATGGGCAGCAGCGTTCCCTATCAACAATAGCTTTATCTACACACGCCAAGTTGGACGCGATGAGGGTTGGCGTCGCCAACCGTCCAACGTGGTGAGACGTCCTACGGCTGAAATGATGACGGTAAGATGACATTACATGACTAATAAAACTAGGAGGATATAGAACTTTATTAGCACATGATATTGAGTGTTATTCTGAAAAAAAAACATTGGGTACTTACTCTATAAACGACATTGACGTAATTTTATGTGTGTCAATACATTTACGGCAGTCGCAAAACATAGTGGAAAATATGACGTCATTAAAGCATCCGACGTCGGTAATGTCGGTTTTATAGCAGAGGGAGCAACGCTAAGGGACCGTGTATTTGTAGATACCGTAAAGATTTTCATCTATATTGTGGCCTGCGGCGTTGTTTGCTTTTATTTTGTTGGCCCTTATGTAATACCAAGACGCGTAAGCTTGACTCGATCTTTATATTCTGTATTAGTGGTACTCTAGTTTTGACTAACAATGTCTCTGATTCGAGATAGCCTTTGTATCCAAACATGAGAGTTTATAATTTGTTGTGGAGAACGATAGAGCAGGTCAGATTGTGATAGTGACTAAGCCAGCCAGCCAGGTTCCTTGACAGGTTTGCCTCTCCAGACTACCTGCACAGGTAAACCTTAGCGATTATGTTGCACACTGAGTACAGGTTTCCATACTAATCACTTCAGCTTGAGTTAACCTGAAAGACATACCTGGGCTTATTCCAGAAATCATACTTGTACCGATAAGCCTCTCAGTTCCTAGCGTGGTGTTTTAGCTAACTCAGCTAGTCTTTTGCAGATTTACAGAATTTAGGAACTCGTTCTAAGGTTATATGGTTTTGGATTTCAGTCAAAGATCGTAACAGCTGTGATAGATAGATTCCCATTGTGTAACAGTGTTATAAATTGGAAGAGAAATGATATTTTACAATGAGAGCTTCTAGCGCAAAAACTTATATCATTTGAAATTATACCTACCTCGTTACCCAATAAAAATCGTAAGACTGCTTAGAAAACCTCGCAAGCGTTTTAAGCTAAAAATGCGAAGCCGTTGGAAAAATACCAATAAACATCTCCGGACAAATAGTCCTATTTCCGCGAGTTTACCTAAGTGCCGGACCATCTAACCACGGCTTGGGACTGCAAGTCACAGAGTCCTTTACAGTATACGACTTTAATTTCATTTGAATAGGTACATCAGGAGTTTTGAAACATCACCAGTAACGGAAAAGTTGATGAGTAATAATACCTATGCCTGGTAATTTTCATTTGGAAAAGTACTTCATCATCATTAATATCATCATGAGTTATGTTTCATCATCATCATTTCAGCCGTACGACGTTCACTGCTGAACATGGCCTCCCCCGCAGACAGAGTATATTCCCTATCATGTGGGGGGTTTTGCCCATACTCACCTCGCTGGGCATGCGGGTTGGCGAGCGCAGTTAGAGCTATCGTTGTTAAAAAATGAGGGACGCTGCTGCCCATCCCCTAGCTTTTTTCCCTTAGTCGCCTCTTACGACATCCGCGGATAGAGATATGGAGGGGCCTATTCTTTAGCCGGGGCCACCACGGCCACGAGTTATGTTTAGGTGCTATCTTAAAGTCCACCAATGAAGTGACGCCTCCCACAAAGAGCGCCATGACGAAAGTTCTTGAGCCTTTTCCTTCTACCAACTCTCGGCGAGCTTCAAATTGTCATCATTCCATCGGGTGGTCTTCTTAAACTACTTCGTCAGTTTTGCGAGCTATACGGCCTGCCTATTTTGAACTTGCAAACTCTGAGAGCTATGTTTGTTACCTGGTTTTTTGAAAGGTTTTTGATTATTTTTACTATTTTCGTCATCTTCAATTCAGCCGTAGGACGTCTTCTACTGTACAGCCTTCCCCGCAGATTTTCAGAGCGACTTCCTATCATGTCATGTCATTAAGTATTTACCCATATTCACCACGCTGGGCATGCGGGTTGGTGGGCATAGTTAGAGCTATCGTTGTTAAAATGGGGAACACTACTACCCATCTCCTAGCTTTTTTCTCTTAGTCACCTTTTGATATTTAAAGGTAGGTAGATATGGAGGGTCCTATTCTTCAGCCGAAGAAACAACGGTCCCAACTGAAGAAATGTTTTTATTGTTTTAGTGGTAATAAATTTGTGTATATTTAATACGGTACGGTAGGTGTCAAAGTCATTTCACACATCAATGAAAATTTGTCGGTTCATCAATCGAAGTGTTAAAATGTTGAGACATAGCAAGTTAGTAGTAACAACTGTTACGTTTAGAAATATAGAAATAAAATCGTCAATTTACTACAGTAGTAATTAGTAGGTATAGGTAGGTACAAAATGTTATGTGTATTATAGCTTAGGTATGTGCCAACGATGTTATTAATAGAGATGGGGAGACTAGCTTCTTTGATACAACGCACCTAATGTGTCAGTCAACATCGAGTGACATATCATGCTATAGGTACGTATGAGTTTGCTTGTATTTGTATCTTTTCCTTTTGTTAATTAACTAACATTGCGGTTAGAGCGTATCGTATCTAATAATTGGACTTATTTTATAGTAGGTCTTCAGAAATCTTGGTGAGAAATTGTATAGATATATAATTAGGTAAGTACCTACTTATTATGTCGTTGGAAATAAACAAATTAGTTGAATTTAAAATATCTTTACCATTGATGACAGGTTCAGGTCAGGCTCTAGGTATAATTGTGTTTGGATTTGTAGTCAAGAATTTTGTAAAGGTTATTCAAAACTTAATTTTTTAGTTAATTACATTTGCAATAAGAAAGTTTTCTGCGTCATTATAACTGAAATATTTTATGAAAAGTCTGAAGATATAAAAACTACGGAAGCACTTGCATCGTGGCTACATTGGCTAATATCGGAAACGACGGCCGCTTCTCTGGTCTAAAATTGTACCATTCCAAAATACGCTTACTCCGACACATTATCCCGTTTTATCACCTATAAAAGTCAAGTCGAACGTACTACATTTGTGCTACAGCCCTTATTTCCAGAACAAAATAGCGCATTCACGTCGTAAACTGGTTGCAAAAATATATCTACCGGCTTTAACCAGCTTTTACAGGCACAAAACGGCGGAATAGTTTCTTTCATTGGGTTGGGAGAATTTTTTATACCTAACACTTCAGTTAATAAACAATAAAAAAAAATCTGTTCCTAATATAAATGTTGTTGGTATTACCTGCTTGTGTAAAGTTCGATGAAATATCAGAGAAAAAGTACCTACACGGAGTGAAAAAGTAAGTACATCATTTACGTCATCCGTAAAGTACAGTTGGAGGAACTTACGACTTGGTTGTAATTGTTCGCTGATTACACTAGGTGACAAATAGAGCAACATTCCGCGGGACTTGATGCACGCGGGTCATCTACGTTAATATCCCGGGAACGGTCTCAGTGTAACGGAAATATCACCTGAGGTTTAATCAAGTTTTCCCCTCTGATAACTTATAGAAGTTATCCCCTAGTGAATCCCTAGTTTATATTACCGGTGAGTACCAGTAGGCAGGCGACCTGCTTTCTGCGTAATATCGTTTTTGAGCATTTCCTTTATTGGACCTCCTGTCCTTATATTTTATTGCATCAAACATGCATAGATTTTTTTGGCTATCATTTTACTTTCACAATAAAAATGGTGTTTATGTTGATATTTTATTGTATGTTCGTGACGTTTTGCTAATGTGGTTTTTTATATATTTCAGAAGATAGGTAGAGGTCGTAAACTATTTTATTTGTTACAGTTGCAACTTTGAATGAATGGTTTAAGCTTTGTTTATTTTATATAAATTGACAAAAAAAATCATAATACTGACTTAAAGCGTCTTTTTGCAAATTACGTTTCACAAAAAATTTGGAATTGTTTGTTTATTTTCTTCTGAGATTTTAAATCTCTCTCGTTAATTTCAAACAACCCCCGCGGCTGGCTTTCCTAAATTCACTTAAGTAAGTTAAGCTTTTACGTGTTAATGAAAAAAATGTTTTATAATAATGACAAAACAACAGATTTTTAAATGAATATTCTTTACCTATTTCAACCACGTTTTGTAATCATTGAGATAAATATCAGAAATGTAAGCATCCAGAACTGACCTTTTTAATCCGAGAAGCGTTCGCTAATGGAATTTCGCAAATTGACGAAAATTCGGAAACAAAAGGGTAGACAGATTTTAATTTTCTTATCCCCGGGATAGCTATTTTATTTGTGTCAACGTCTTTGTCTTGGTTATTGAAAATATAAAATTCAGGATTTATAACGGGATATTGATTAAAATTGACAACCCTAACTGTAGTGTATGCCTTACACCACGCTGGTTCCTAGCAGGACAACTCCCTCGTTATTATTATATCACTTAATATCTCACAGTGATTCCCGCGCGCCTGCTCGCGCCGGCTTGACCACAGACTGACTCACTCCTAGAGACTATGTATACATCTCTCCATCTCAGGTGTCATCTGTTATCTGTCACTGTCAGTTGTCCCCCGGAGACAGCATAAGTTAAGGAATGCAGGTATCCTTAAATACTAGTCACTACATCCCTTCCTTGTTAAAATAATTTTAATGAATCTATTTTCGACCACCATCACTTTCGCTAGAAGTAATGCTTTGGCGAGTAGACAGATTCTACCGACCCTCACTACCGTTCTTAGCTTCTACTATACAATTCAACTACCACTGAAATAAGGCGTGTTATTTCAAGTAACTCAGCCGCGTGATACCCACCCCACAGTGGGGGTATTGCTTGATAATTCGATGACACACGAGTCGGTAACTGAACGCAGCCCGTTCGTTAGTTCGTTTACTTCAGATGCCGGTAGCAGGTCAATATGACTGAGCTATCGTATCACTACGATGCTGAAAGCAAGGGAAATAATAATAATAATAATAATAATAATCTAGCGCATTATCCCTTTCGAGAAGAAACCTGTAATGAAAGCCCGGTTAGCCGATGTATACCCGATAGCCAGATCATTTTAATCACTAGTAGGTACATTTGAACATCCATACCCTGATCATAACTTAGAACCTACTACGCCACCTACCTCTCTCCCTCCTTTTTCTTAATTTTTTTTTTTTTTAAATGAAAATGACGGATATTCTAATTGGCCTACCGGATTCTTGTAGTTTAATAGGAACAACCACTTACAGAACATCGAAGTCACAGCAGTCTTGACCTAACGCCAGTATCTCATGTGCCGTCAGGTATTAAGAATTAGATATCAGTTCGATATACTAAAATCTCGTAAACCATTTAAAACTGGTCACTAAATTTGCTACTAAAACATGGTTAACTCCTTGGTCCACCGCTAATCAACTTGTTGGTGTGCCTTTAAGCAAGGGCTATTTAACCCCTTTGGTCCACACTTTGCATCCAATTTAGTGGAATACCTCCCACAACCAATTGAATGGCAAGCCCTTTGGTTCACACTTTGCATTCAATTTAATAGAACACCTTCCCCAGCAATTTAATGCTGGACGTCTGACCAGCAACCTTGCAACCAATTTAATAGTACGGCTCAGTCAGACTGCCGCCAATCCAATGACACGCCGTGCCACCAATTTAATGGTACGCCTTCCCATCAGCACATGTGCAACCAATTTAACGGTAAGCCTGCGCTCGACAGCATTCAACCAATTTAATGGTAAGCCTGTGTGACCAATACTTGCAACCAATTAAATGGCAAGCTTGTGTGACCAATACTTGCAATGCAACCAACAAATGGGCAAGCCTGTGTAACCAATACGTTTGCGACCAATTAAATAGCAAACTTGAGTGACCAAATCGATTATCTTGAACGTTAAGCTACCTTTTCTTCCAAAAGTTGCAGTTTATTTGAGAAATGCTGACTATTTATTGTGCTCTTGAATATGATGAGTAGTAGTTTATTTAGATTTCCCTTTATTTAAACAGGATTCATAATGAGGCCCACATGACTCTAACATATTAGTATTAAGCGTTCATATCTCTATGGTCTCGTTATGTACGTATTTCGATATTTGTTACTATTATCGAGTCGTGGAAAGAAGCTTTAACAAATTATCTTTCAAATCAACATTTAGGCATATCGAATTTCCAATTCTCATGCATGACAGTAGGTAGGCATTCGATTTGACGAATGTTCACTAGGGCTTGCAAATATTCGAAACTGTAGTATTCGACCATTCCTTTGGTGGTATTCGAATATTCGATTGCATGTCTTAGTTCACTAAAACTCGCACTAGTGTTGGTCGAGTATGAATGAACACACCCTAAACAACAACAATCCCGAAACAGTTTTCATGAAACCACGTTTAGTGTTTGCCCGGCTGACTGTCTTCTCGGGAGTTCGGAATTGTTAGTAAAACGCCCACAAACACTAGACTTTTAATTGGACATACAAATACACTTTTAACACAAAATAACTAAATATACATAAATATTACGGACACATCACACACGGTCAACCGATCCCAAACCAGGCACAGCCTGCACTACGGGTACCTGTATCTGTGATAGTCACAAATGCCCGTCCAGTGCGGGAACCGAACCCGCGACCTCTAGCGCAAACTAACCGAAAACAATTAAACACGTAAAACTAAGGAAAGTTCTCGAGCCGAATCTTCAATCGCGGAATCGCGCGGGCCGCCTTGTTCTTCATCACTCGCCGCGCGATGGTGCTAGTCGTGTAGGAACCGTGGCGCGTAGGAGAGACAGAAGTGTCGTCGTCGCCGTCGGCGCGGCATGGTGCATTTGAATTCAAATAAGTAGACTGATTAGAAACGCGCACTATACACGTTACAGGTTTTGTGAAACACATGTGTGGTCGGGCAGTACTTTTGTTTTGCCGCTGATTCTGAAGATTTATCTCTAAGATTGATTTCTTGTACCAATCACCTAGCTATTACAACGCTGCTGCATCGCCGACGCCACTCTGCGCCGCGCTGCCAACACGCCCATGACATGACGCCAGCGCCGCCGTCTTGTCGTCCGACTTCTATATTTTGTCTTCCTTCATCCAAAGTATGGGTTTATGGTTAATAGGCACTTCTTTGTGATCTTATCTCAACTTAACATGTTCCTCCGTTGACGTAATACATAAGAATATCCACTGTTACTAAACCATATTGTGTTCTGAAGTTACTTCCAACAATTATCGTTCTTCACACATTTTCCATGTTGATGTCCAGATGAAACCTCACCTCTTAATTTTTTTTTTTGGAAGTCCTTACTTCAGTTTATGCTATTTGACCATCCACTACCTCTCCGTCAAATAAGAACGTAGATCATCAGAACTGCCATCGTACCTACTTACATGAGTTATACCTACTTATAGTATCTACGGCCTCTGGGTGCCGCTACTTATGTATGTGCGGACTACCTACCTCGTCGCGTCACCAGACCTAGTAGTTAAATCGGTTGTATACTCATGTATAAAATCTCTAAACATTTCCAGTCTTAACTCAAAACACGAGAATTTGAGTTTAATTATTCTTTTATTTTCAAAACTTTACGCAAGTTTTGTTTTGCTAGTTAATACTAACAAAATTATTCCTCACTCATGAATCTTAAATGCAATTATAATTAGGCACTTATCTTCTCTTTTATTGTGAACCTAGTGACTGCAGGTTACATATGTCGCCATTGACCTTTAGACTGCTTCCATCACGGACACAATAGAAAATCTATTGTGTCTTGTGTAAATCTGTGTTTAAGCAGACAAGGTGTTAATTACAAAGCACATAAACTTATACTTATCATGTAAATTACTTTGGGAGGAAGTTCGCGCTATTTTATTTCTACATTCTATTTTCACTCTTAATCACTAATTATCGCTAGGTAGTTCAATTCCAGCATGTTTGAAATTCTGTTTATTGACAGCTGTACCTACATCTACCAAGATGCACCAGCATAGATAGCTGAATCGACCACAAACAGTACAATTTGCATAGACAGAGAGCTATTGAGAACCCATGATTCAAGGCAACTAAACTGTTACCTATGTTAGCTGTGCCATACATGGTCGATATACCTACTAATTTACTAAGATTACTCTCTAGCTACCTAAAGGATCTCCTGATGTGCCTCAGGTAGGTATGTTAACTTACCTAGTTATCTGGTATATTATTAGTAGGTAGTTAGCTTCTTTAGGTACCTACTGACTTATAATTAACTGGGATATTTCAAAGAAGTAAGTTCTTTAAAATACTTACCTTGTCTTTTTTGAACAAGAGTATTTCCACTATCACTGAACTCTGCCAACAGTTGTTAGAATAAACAAGTAACTAAATGTTAACATGTTTTTTCTTTCAAATAATCCATTCTCAACACAGGAAAATTTGGGTTTAATTTACCTTTTATTTTCAAACGTATGGTGGGAAGGTATTGGTACTTTAATACTTATCTCAAATAATTTGTAAACACACTAGGTAAAAATACTTTGTGAGTAGGTATTATCTTGTAGGTAAGTAAGTTCCAATCATCATCCAGGTATATTACCAGAAATCTTACATTACCTACCAATCTTTCCATTTAACGCCTACATTCTTTTTTTGAAATGGTAAATTAGTTCCATGATTTTTTCTGCAGTTTGTTATACACGCATCACTTTCAAGTCGCACCCATGATAACAACTTACCCCCATACTTTTAAACGAAACGCAAGCAATGCTTAAAATTATCCCCGTCTGTATTATCACTGCTTGTCACCATGCTTGTCAATAGCAAGAGATGGCAATACCTTAGCTCAGCTCCCATATCTATGACCCCTAGCATTGTCCATCCCTTATCAGAAGTTTATAATTAAGGCATCAGATTTTATGCTCCAAAGTTTGTTTAACCCAGCATGATATTACTTTCAATAACAGTTCTACATTAACCTTAATTCCCATACCTTTTTATAATTTTTTGGAAGAAAAAAAAATCATTTCTACAAGGATCTTTGGTAGAATACACCAACCGTCTCGTGCCAAAATGTTTGGCAAAGAAAAGATAAAAAAAAACAATGCTTTATTTTTGCCTTTTCTATCAGAAACACACAAAATATAGATTCCTGAATCCTTGTAGCATAATAATGACCTAGATAACCAACATAGGATATCACAGTAGGTATAATTTGCAATAAATTAGCCTACACAGGATGGTGGGCAACTTTTTGTGAAATTGTTTGTTTGACCGATTCGTACTTATGTTCTCTAGATTATACATAAATACCTCGTTATCCTCATCGCCATTTGTAGTGTATGCCTTACACCACGCTGGTTCCTAGCAGGACAACTCCCTCGTTATTATTATATCACTTAATATCTCACAGTGATTCCCGCGCGCCTGCTCGCGCCGGCTTGACCACAGACTGACTCACTCCTAGAGACTATGTATACATCTCTCCATCTCAGGTGTCATCTGTTATCTGTCACTGTCAGTTGTCCCCCGGAGACAGCATAAGTTAAGGAATGCAGGTATCCTTAAATACTAGTCACTACACTAACGTTAGTAGATACTATTTTCGATGCGAAAATGTGTTTATTTGTTGATTTGTCCTCCTTTCATACAGCAACGGAGCAACGAATCGGCGTGTTTTTTAACCGACTTCCAAAAGGAGGAAGTTCTCAAGTCGGCTGTTTTTTTTTCGATATCTCCGCCAATAGTAACCCGATTTTGATGATTCATTCACTGATGTATAGAGTATGATCCCGGGGTGGTCCCATATTAATTTAATTCCTGAGGGATTGCTACTTGTCCCGTTAAACTTAAAAAAACGTGATCATCTCTTGAAATCACGACTTGCCGTATTTTTTTTGTCGACGGTTGTATTGTATTGTAATTCCCGCGACTTCGTTCGGTTGCTGCTATTTTGACATAAACTTTAACCTTAGGGGTTGTGTGTCGGGAATTATTTTCCGTGCACCCATACATTAAGCTACCCTGCAAATTTCATACTCTTAAGATTTCGGTTACGCACTGCGTGGATTTTCAAAGAGAATAAAACCACTATGTCATATTATCATACTTATTATGTCATACTTACTTTTGTTTTTGATTCGAAAGTGTAGGTGGCCAGTGTCATCCTCAGTAGGTAAGCAAAACGCAAAGAGGTTGATAACAAATAAAAGAGGTTGATATTAATCATGTAAATATTCAGGAATTTGAAGTCGGTTTTTAGTTTTTGTAAAAAATATCTTATTAGCATGATATAGGTGCCGGAGAGTGACATTATGCGACTTTTTGTCCTGAAACGAAGCTGCGCGCGTAATCTGGTTTGCCACGTGAAAATCTAAAGATCGATCAACCATTATACAATATCAAACGTCTCAAAAAAAGGGAATGACGCTAAAAATCTATTTAATTTGAAAGTTTTCTTATATCTCTACTAATCAAACTGGTTGACTGAAGATGAAATCATAGAGAACCCTCAAGTTACACCTTAGTTATGAAAACATTGCAAAAACCTTTCTCATACAACCATGTAGCATTTCTGCGGTTTCTTTGCGAGCAGGATATTCGACGTGAATGAATCGCTGCTTACGTTTAGGGCATTTATTTTTTGCATTCCCACGACTTTATGATATGGTAGACTACGGTAATCTAGACTTGCGACTGTCCGCAGCTTCGTTCACGCGATGCCTAGATAAACAGTAGCCTTTAATCCTTCCCCGGGGTCCAGCTTACCTCCATACCGAATTGAATTAAAATAGGTTCAGGGTGAGACTGTCATTTATTTTTCGCATTTAAACTTATACTTCTACGAGTGACCTTGCACGCGTGTTACTGCGATAAAAATAGTCTGTGGTCCTTCCTAAGGGTTCAAGCTACCACCATACTTAATTTCATGTAAATTCATTCAGCCGTTACTGAGCTCACTCTAAAAAAACACACACTTTTTCGCATTATAATATTAGGATCTAGAACCGACAACCGTTGGGGAGTAAAATTTCTGGAATGGCGACCACGAACCGGCGACGCAGTGTTGGAAGGCCCCCCACCCGATGGACCGACGACATTGTGAAGGTTGCGGGAAGTCGGTGGATGGAGAAGGCTCAAGACCGTTCGTCATGGAACTCTTTTGTGGAGGCCTATGTCCAGCAGTGGACTTCTACAGGCTGATGATGATGATGAATATTAGGATAGAAGGATAGGATTAAAGAAAATAGGATTTCTATAGTATTTCCTAACCTAATATCATTTCATATTGTGATTTTATAATGAGTAGAGACATCTCAACAATGTTCGATAAATTGTTACCAGCCTGTGTGTTCGCTCAAATGAACTTACGAACCTTTTGATCGATTTCAGTAAGTTCAGTATTTCAAAAAGATACCATCTTGCTATTTTATGAAAAAGTTCATTCGTCCATTGGTTTTCCTCTCATGAATCAACCGCAATACGACACATGCTCCTTATACATGCTCTAAAGGAATCCACAGCAAAAAGTGCTCAAACCGTTACCATAATTATGAACTGCCGGCGTAAACAGATGGTACCTTCAGCTACTTTATTGCACAGTATAAATATGTTTTATTAAAATTAAAGTGGCAAACAAGCTTGCAGCCCAGCTGATGGGAAAAGGCTATCATAGCCTAGGATGCTTGTTAGCTTGTAGCTTGTTAGCTTGTAATACCAGTGGCGCATAGCTAATCTCTGAGACTTGCGTTGTTAGTCTCATATGCCTAATTCACCAGCTACCTCACCCACCAAAACAGCATTGCAAGCATTACTGCTTGGCGAATAATAAAACATGTTGTATCTATTTTAAGAATATCACCTAGATTATTTTATATATAAGTTATATTTAAAGCCACACCAACATGCCCTTCTCTTATCTTTTCATTCCAGTCCATCCAAAGGTTGCCTGGTAGAGATTGCTATTAGCGATAAGGCCGCCCATTGTATTGCCTTGTAATTGTTATATTATCTCTGTATTATTTCTGTGCAGTAATCAATAAAGTGTTATCTATCTATCTATCTCACATAAACAAAGGCAGGAAGATGATGATGACTATCGCTATTGTGAATTATTCGTGCTTTACCATTTCAGCTGTAGGATATCTACAGCTGAAGCCTCCCCCGCAGATTATTTATCAGAGTAACTTCCTATCATGGATGGAGAATTTGCCCATACTCACCATGCTCGGCAAGCGAGTAGGCGAGCGGTTAGTGCTATCGCAGTTAGTGTTAGTCGCCTAGGCCCCGTCTGAAAACCAGCGCCGCACCGTACATATTATGTTTGGTGCAGCTTTATGCTGAGACGGGACCCATTTGCCCCTCACAACGCATACCTACTCAACCTACCTACCGCCTCAGCTACCTACATGTTTTTGTTTTCTTATTGTGTTTTTGTATTACTAGGTTTAAGTATTTTTTTTTCTTTGTATCTTCCTACCTACCTACCTACTTACTACGTTGTGGGTCAAATAAATACATTTTCTTTCTTCTTCTTTCTTTCTATCGTTATTAAAGTAGGGACGATGCTGCCCATCCCCTAGCTTTTTTCCCCTTAGTCGCCTTTTACGACATCCACGGGATATATATCCATAGTTAGATATTATGGAGGGGCCTATCCTTCAGCAGAGCCCATTACGGCTATTCGTAATTGCACAGTTTTTCCATTTCAGTTTACAAAATTATGATATACTAACAGCAGTTCACTGCAAATCAACTGTCTTCATATCCAACCATATCTCAGCGACAATTAAATCCTAAGTTATCACGACAAATCATTTTGCATTGAAACTAACTTTGGAGTGACGTAGCCTCGGCTACTTAACGGGGCAGATTTATTACAGGTGAATTATTCAGCATCATATTACTGAATCCGGTGGCGTGTCGACACATGATACGGATTGACCAAAGCATGCAAATCAGGGATGAATGGGTAAATCCTCTGGAACGCAAACTGTCATCCGGGCCTTGAAAATGCTCACGGTTTTAATGCTAATAGCAGATGATGTCTGGTCTTTAGTTCTGTAGTCGACTGCATCCCACTGCGAGGCAAAGGTTACCTCCCATTCTTCATGATTCGGTAAAAGTTTAGAACATTACCCACCACACTAGTTCAGTGCAACGCCAGAGACTATATCACAAGCTACTGGGTGTACCAGGGTGTACCATTTATTGTTTTGTACAACGGCCGGGGGGCCCCCACTGGATGGGTCGTTGACATTATAAGATAACAAGTGGAGAGGCATTTTAGAAGGCCTATATACCTGATAGTGATGTAAACACAAATCAAAAGGTTCTATCGGTACCAAAATTGGGACCAAAAATTTTATGTAGATACGTAAAATTCAAGTGAACTTTAATTCTTCAATCGAAAAAGTTCAAATTTAAATTTTATACTGCTTGTTCCTCATATTGTATCGCGCTGGCAATTTTTTTGGTGGCAAACCTCTTTAGTAATTATAAAATGGAAGTGGAATTGTTCATTGAAATTTAAAATTATGGGCTCCCATGTGGCCTAAGTAGAGTTCGATGTAGTTAATTTGCAAAGCGAGCGAGAAAAATTGGTTGCTCCCGACCTAAACAAGGTTTAATTTGTTCGTGTTAATAATGATGATGAGAACTTATTGCCCTCCGAGATTACAAAATTTGGTCTCCCGCATACAAATTCAGACCTTTAGGACGCGAAATCACATAACGATTTTTTATAAAATTTATTTGCGTTCAAAAATAATGAAATCATTCATCGTATTTTCGAAAAATGATACATTTTTTAGCTAACTAATTAATGAGTAATTAAAGTAAATATTATTTTATTATACTTATGTTAAAATAATAAATAGATTTACCCAATCCTAATTTTCGGTGTTACAAATTATAAATCGATCACGATCAAATATTAAAGGTACAATTTCACTCATACATTATTTTTACTTACGTTGGAAACGTATAGGAAAGATAGAATCTCGTATCTAAATAACTGGTGAGGTGGAAGGAACTGATTGACAAAGCCACATTTTTGGGTAATTTTATTTTTCGTATTTCCAAAGTTCAGTGACCCACCTGACAAAGTCTCTCATTTAAAAATAGCCCCGAATACGCAGAAACAAACACTACACCATTATTTACTGTCCCGCGCCATTCCATCGGGCTTTATCAACATTACAGTAATAAACTAAGCACTCTGCTGCTCCATTCCTCTGAAATTGATAGACATAGAGTTATCATTTGACAGTATGCGTGCTGTATTTTGTCACGCGAGTCTGTTTGCCAAGCCCATAGAGTAGGCTTTTCCTAGAGAGGTCACGGCCGAATTTAAAGCACAGTTTTTAAGGGTCATAGGCAACGTTTAGGAAATGGTTCTGAAGCTCTAAAAAAACTTTGAGGCTGATTTAAGCTCGTAAAGTTTATTGCTTTATGATCAGAAATAAATGATGGTCCAAAAATTTTAGTATACCTAGAAGTAACGTGCCTGCTCACAAGTTAATGCCCTTCAACAAGTTAGATAGATATACTATAATAATCATAGGAAAGCACTCTGGCAATCTGTGGGGGAGGCCTATGTTCAGCAGTGGACAACTTACGGCTGAAATGATGATGATGATGATAGCTATAATAATATACGAGAGATACACACCGTGTGTTACACAACAAACATGAGCACACATGACTTTTGAAGAGTTCATCATAATCATCAGCCTGATGAAGTCCCCTGCTTAACATAGGCTTCCCCCAAAAAGTAGCCCTCTTTGACAAACGGCCTTGAGCCTTCTCCATCCACTGACTTCCACAACCTTCACAATGATATCGGCCCATCGGGAGGCCTTTCAACACTGCGGTTCGTGGTCGCCATTCGAGAACCTTTACTCCCCAACGGATGTCGGTTCTGCGAGCTATATGGCCTACCCATTGCCACTTCAATTTGCGATATACTGTACACCACAAATACTGAGCGCTTTGTCGTTTTCCTCATTTTAAAAATTATCACGCATTTTAGACATTTTATTTGTAGAGTTAACAATTCTTTATAAAACCGTGGGGTTTTACACCGTAGATCAACATGTCGTATGCAATAGGTAAAACTAGCTGTGGCCATTATGGGGGCAAAGACCCTACTTTAGCTTTTTTTTCTTGCACCCCTTTTATAATAAAACTTAAAAGATTCTTATCAATATTCTTGTAAGAACATTTAAAACTTGTATTTATGACCTCCTTATCATGAGTGTCACTTTTTTGTCTGAAACTTGAATTTGTCATACGCGTGATGGAATGTGTGTTTGGTGTTTTTTTATTAATTCTAAGAGCTAGAGAAAAATAATGTGAGATTCGTTGAGGAAATCAACTAAAGTAATTATAGAATAAGACATTTTTTACAAAAACTAAAACCCGACTTCAAATTCTTGTATATTTACAAGATTAATAACAACCTCTTTTTTTTTGTTATCAACCTCTTAACGTTTTGCTTACCTACTGAGGATGACACTGGCCACCTAAACTTTCGAACAAAAACAAAAGTAAGTATGACATCCATTCATCATCAATAATAACTCTTACGGGACTGACTGACTGACGTAGAACGTAGACGTGAATCAAACGTAGTGGTTTTATTCTCTTTGAAAATCAACGCAGCGCCTACTAAGATTATGAAATATGCAGGGAAGATTCCTGTTGTAACGTATGGGTGCACAGAAAGAAATTCCCGACACACAACCCCTAAGTTTACAGTTTATGTAAAAATAGCAGCAACCGAACGAAGTCGCGAGGATAACCATACGACACCAAGGTCGACAAAAAAAATTCGGCAAGAGGTGATTTCAAGAGATGATGGCGTATTTTTAAGTTTTACGGGACAAGTAGCAATCCCTCAGGAATTAAATTAATACGGGACTACCCCGGAACCATACTCTATACACCAGCGAAAGAATTAACAAAATTGGTTTAGTATTGGCGGAGACATCGAGTAACATACACACAAAAAAAAATACATACAAACCTCCTCCTTTTTGAAATCGGTTAAAAAGACAGGGCAATTCAAGGATAATCATGACAGGGTTATGTGCTTAAACGACATGCGATATGTTATAGAGATTTTTGCATAGAGTTTTTTCCATGAAACATGTCGAGTTTACTAAAGTTGTAGAACAAACTTTATTGCCAATAATAAAATTGAGATAGCATATTATAAATCACCTATAAAAACATTATGTTTATTATATGCCCCTTTTTGAACTGTGGTTATCCGAGTTGAAAACCCATTGCCGCTTATAAGAACACCAACCGATGACACAATCCGGGTGCTTCTTATAATCCTGGTAAAAAAACAATCAAAGCAACTTAGCAAAACGAGCTAAAGTCCCATAATTCCTTGAGGGTGGAAACCAATTGCCATATTTTACGTAATTAAGCATTGGGACTGTCACCACGATCGGACACGCACATTGGCGTGATACCGACCCACCAATTAGGTGGGGTTTCTTTGTGGGATTTGGCTTTAAGTGCGCAAAACGTAGAGCTATTTTGAATAACCTTGAGAAACAATTATAACTTGGTTGACTTTTGAAGTTGTAAGGTAAATTTCTTGATAATTTGTTTACAAGCCTCATCGTATAAGGCTTCAACAGTACAAATGAGTGGAATTCTTTGTTATTAAGATCCAATACAAGGTGATTCATGATAAGTACGCTATTCCTAAATTTGCATATTCTACACTCAATTGGTAATAAAGTTTTTTCTACGACTATTGGAAGGTCAACATTTTTCATTGCAAAATCTGTATGTTAAAATCTGATGGTCAAGTCAGTTCAAACGAAATTATTCAGCTGTTCGTACGTTTAGTAAGCACTAAGACAAAAAACATTTATTTTTCCGTTTTCAGGATGGTACACATGTTATGAATCACCTTATATAATTATATATATATACATGTGGGGTAGGCTTATGTTCTTTAGTGGACATTCTATGGCTGAAATGTCCGCTAGAATCTGCATCTTTGTCCGAGCAATTAATGTCTACCTAAATAAAAAACATATGAACACTTTACCCCATCTTAAAGTCCCGTTTATTTTACCAAAATGCACATTAAAATCGATTGCACCTTAACATAACTTTTAACCATTCAGATGACGATAACACGGAAACCAGGAAACACAAATATTCGAGCATAAACGTTACGCGACAGACAGTTCACCCATATTATTTTTTTCACCCACACAGAGAAATTCCGAGTCGTTTCCTTTTAACGCATTCTAAAAAGACCTCTAAAGGGACTCTCCTATTCATGTCACTACGGGACAGGAACGAGACGGACTGTGACCAAACCAATGAGTCTCAATTGTATGTACCTATAATGTTATATCTTTGTTGCAACCGCATAACTTCTAGTATAAAAAGCTTCTTTGTCGACTGAACGTAAACACTGACGAAACATGTCTTTAAAACAACGTTTTCACACTAAAACTTTTCTAACTTCATCTGCCAAATTGATTAACCCCTTTATTCATAATCAAAAATAAAATGTCCGCCTCTTTCTTTTGTTTACTATGACTCTCACCCTGCGAGTTACTGAGCTAATAAATTTAGTGACTGATTATCATTTATAGTGGAAGGTCCAATAATAATATAATCGTATATCGAATAGGCTCGTTGTATATACCCAAGTAATATGCCCACTCCAACAAGGGTGACGACCAGAACCAAATGCAAAAAATAAATATTTCTCTTGAAAGTGACTATGTGACTTAATCTACCGTTCCAAGGTCAGACCGTCACGCTAAACCTGATGGGAGCAGCAATCGAAGCGGGACGGTTACATTATGAAAGACTAAGATATGTTGATGAAGATATTGTAAACAAAATAAATTTTATTTGATGCTTGCCTCCGTCCCGTTCCGTATCCAAACCTTTGCAATATAAAAAGAAAGCTATAGGCGAAAATAAAAACACGAGTAACCCTTTTGAAGCAGCGTTCCCGTTGTTTCTATTATCATTGCTTTTTCGAGGGGATACGAGTTTTTGCGTTCAAAAAAAAACAAGCAAAACCCGGATATAGAGCCCGTTCTCCATCTGTTTTATTAAAACTGCGATATTGATCTCAATCGCCGTTTCACAATCGGTTTTAATTGAATGAATCGATTCGAATCAATGCAAAACCGATTGTATAATGTTTGAGTTGGAGCGATTTATCGATGTCATAAGTAACTTGTGTTGTAACGCCTCTTTGACTTCCGCGGTGATTGCGTGCTTATCGATGTATCGACATCGGTTCGTTATCGGAAGATAAATTTGAAGTGATTTTAAAAATTGAGGTTCGAGAAAATAACTTGAGATTCAATTCGAAAGCTTGTATGATTTTTTTGTGGGCTTGACAACGAGAACGTCGAATAAAAGCGTCGCTATTTGGCAATTTTCTTGACAGAATATTGTATGACTTGTCTCAACCCATCGATTGTCTTCAAAAACAGTTCTTTAAAGCAGCAAGTCGAGATTCTCAAAAAATATTTTACTTTATCGCAAGTATGAATAAAACAAAAAGGTGAAACGCTTGCAAAAACTTGCGGACTTAAAAGGTGTGTATTTTTTGAACAAACAATGATGGAGAAAAAGTTCAAGTAGATACAAGGCTTATTTACAACGAATACAATCAATTACGACGACCATCAGTGGTCACCTACCGAAATATACGGGCACTTGACGTGAAGAGATGAGTTTGGACTCGGCAAAAAATTCAACCGTCCGTCGTTTGCGACGAATAAAAACTCCTTCGACCAGTCGGATGGTGAACGCAGCAAAAACTATGGATGTCCAAACACGGGAATGCCATGGAAAAAATAAGTATGATTGGATACGGCATTTTGCAATGACCACGGTATTTAAGGTTTTTTATAGGGGCTTTGCGTATTATTTTTTGTATCATTAATAGCCGTGATTTGTACGGTATTATTATTCTCCACATTGTTAGTACTTTTTTCAATCATTGCCTGGTTTTTCCTTTATGTTCAAAGTATCAGGGCTAACTCAAATCACGAAGCATAGGTATTCTGTATTGTCATACCTGATTTATATTACTACTTAAGCATCCTATAATAGGAAGAAGAGGGGTTTTTCCCATTACAAATCGAACTATTAAGCGAATAATTCGGATTAGTCCACCACCGAGTGAATTATACTCAGCCTAATTCGCAAAGGTGAGTTAGCTGCGCTCACAAAACCGTTTACCTAATATTACGCAAATTTAATATAACTGCGGTGATGAAACCTGCCACTGTTATTTGCATGTTGCAAAATCGTAACACTGTAATTTAATAGGGTATAAGCATAGGTTTTATGACATTACGATATTTTGAACAGCAATTGCGATTTGATATAGAGCATATCATAAACGGTACTTCAATTACCATTTTGATATGAGTTTATTGGCATCTATGTAAACATTGTTGAAGGTCCCGATAAATATCCTTTGACTCTTCTTGTCAATCCCGATATTAACTCTTGCTAGAACATTAAACACAATTGATAGAGAACTGAAAGAAAGCTCTGAAACTGTTTATACCAAGAAAATTTGAAAGAACTGTACGAGAAAAGGGAGTTCTTTGTTTGGTCTCAAAAATGTTGTTTGATCTTCATCCGGAAATTTTAGAGACGGAAATCGTAAGCTTAAACACATTCCATTCACATCAAACATCATAACTGGAATAATCTGAATGTGTGTTGAGTAGTGTGTACCCGAAATCAGGAAATCCTGAGGGAAGCATGTCACTGATGTCCAGCAGTGGACTTCTACAGGCTGATGATGATTATTGAGTAGTTAAACTTATGTATTACACATATACATTCCATATTTATATACATTCCAGGCCGTTTCGAATTTAAATATTATGATTTCTACCTTCAAAACATCAGGATGTCTGACGCTGGCGTACAAAGCGTTGGCACAATGGTAGTTCCTTTTGACAAAATCCACTTCATGACTACTCGGACGCTACTTTGATCGTGGCAAAAGTTATCAGAAATTACTTAGACATTAGCGTCCAATCAAAGTTGAATTGAACTCAATTTTTCAAAGTCCACTTGGACTACGTCTTTAAAAATCTAATGTACAAACGAACTAACCCGAGTGAACTATGATACACGTTAAACTATTTTACAGAATACACAACAAAAAAGAACAGATCAGCTCATTAAAGACTGTTCCAATCGATCTATTGGTAGATCAATTGATTTCGATCACTGCCACTAAAAAGCATCCCCAAAACGCTCACGTGTCAGTTGACATCCAAGTGGGCTTTGATAAAAGCTATTATTTCAAAGTGGACTTTTATCTTGTCAAATAGCATAAATCGTAGAATAACTTACTAGGAGCTGCTTCGCACATCTTGCCGATTGCTAATGAAATCGTGTCGATGTAGAAAACAAGCGGCGGCGATCGCATCAAAAAGCGCTTACAACGCTGACGTTTTTTACCACTAATCGTAACTTATACGGTGGGGGACTCGAGTCGAGCACCCAGGGTTTACTGTGTGTGAATTGAATGAAATCGGAACTTTTAACGACGTTTCTTACAGGCTGTAAATGGGAAACAGAAAGCTTTTTTTCCAATAAATAAATTAAAGAAAAAGAAAATATTCTGCCCTCTCCAGTGACTACACACACGCCGCGCCGCTTGGTGTAGAAACCTTAGGACCACGGGGCCCAAGTACCAAAACCTTTTCAAAAGAATAATACTTACCACCTTTAATCAACGCCGTCGGTGACAAGAAGGCTGGCTCATTCCTGGCGGAAATAATTTATTTGGCAATTCAACGCGAGAATGCAGCCAGTGCTCTTGGCACCGCGTGATCAAAATTATTTGTTTTCAGTTTTTAGTTTTCAATTCTTTAATTCATTTTCTAATTTAATATTTACAGTTTGGTTGTTTGCTTTAACCGTCGTGAAAGACTACTGGCTGATATATTCCTCGTACCCAATCGGGAGGATGCTCATAAGCAGCCTTTAAATGAAGCCACTCATATAACAATTCATGCAACCACGATATAAGATACAGAAACTAGGATTCTTTTTATAAAAAAAAATATAAATCCTTTTTTATGAAATATTGAATGACGTGCTTGAAATACATTATTAATTTAGCTAAACGACCTCGCAGTTGGCGAGTTTTCTGATATTGATCCATGATAAGGTAAAATTAGTCGAAGTCAAGGAAAAAAAGGCATGGTTTCAATTTTATTATGTCTTGTTCAAGAAAATGATGTCTGTAAAACATCATCATCATCAGCTCTCTTCTCATCTCTTTCTCCATGAAGTAGACCAATCGCTGACTAGCTAGCTAGCCTGGTGACGCGTGTTGAAGTCATCATCATACCTGTAAAGTGTGTTTTCGAGGCATGCGTGGCATTTGAAATGTCGTCATACATGTCCTACACTTCATTGTCCTGGTGATTCGAGTGCGGGTTGTTTTCTTGTATGACCATCAGTGAATACCGTTCGGTGATTCTCAGTATAAGAACGCTCTCAATTTCGCATAAAATAAATCAATGAATATAGAAATGGATATGGGATGGAATAGAAATGGTAAAACTCGATTAATCCTCACATCATTATCTAAAAATAATACTAAAGGGAAAGGTTCTATAAAAGTGAATAGAATAGAATAGAATAGAAAAATATTTATTTTGCGTCACAAATTAAACAAATGGAACAAATAAAATATTAGCTTAAAACCTAGACACAAAAACGGTCACCACTCAGCTGGTGCCGCATAGCACAGTGGAGCTGCTGCGGCGCTGGTTTTCTGTGGTGCCACAGAGCAATGACGCGGCAATTGCGATACACTCGCACATAATGTTTTTATTTCCTAAACTACTAATACAAATGAGCTAACTTACTTAAACTACTAACACACAAAACAGAATTTTACAAGACATGTAACACAGCACTTAAACAATATAATATGTAGGCTTATAATTTTATTATTCTAAACAGCTTAACTATCAAAGTCGACCCAGAACGACTACCTTTGAAGTTGGACTTGTGAATTTAATAGATGAATTTTAAGTGATTTTTAAAAGTGCATAAATGCTTACCTACCAGAATGCTTAAAACAGAGAATATTCCTAAAAACTACAAATAAATAAAATCTTTGTGATTTGTTGCATAAAATATCGCATTTCTTAAAATATTTGAGAAACAATATTAAAGATGATATCGCGCGCCAAAACAAACGCTCGTATATCTCTAAAACCCGAATAAATTTATAAAAAATTCAAAGCCAGATCACAGTGTCTCGATATCATAAAGCACGCAATATCGCATTCGCTGACAGAATATTAATTTCATGTTATCACTAAGCTAAGGTATCTAAGAAGCACTGACCGTTATGTTACGAAGCAAAATAACGTATGAAAACTACATATACAAGAGCAATTTCTTTGACAACTCCTACATTGTATACAACAAGATGATTCATATTATGTATACCATCTCATAAGGGGCTTATTTTACACAAATAAATTTGTTGTTACCTGTACACTGAATGACCTCTACGAAGCCACTGACAATGCCGTAGCTGTGGCGGAGTACTGGTCCAAAAAGATTTAGTCCCCCTGAACCATCGACACGACAGAAGAAGAATTTGTTGTTGTGTTAAAATTACAATATGACGGCCGGCATAAGACAGATCGCTTTTCAGGAAACCCCAGCCCCCTGCAGTGAAATGCGAGAACAAAACACCTAATAAAGCGTATGGTTTTAAACAATAAATTAAAAGGTTTGCCGCCTTTTCTTTGTCGAAATGCTTAAAGATATTTTTTTCAGGTTTTTGTAGCAATAAAAGTTTTTTTTTATTCTATAGGTAATAAGTTCACGTTGTTGTTTGCTTGCTTGTCGTGTCACTGATCCCTTCTTGGTCATCTTGTATTGGGTTAAGGACCAGATTGATGTATGGTGGCCCAGATTGATGTATTGTATGTAAAGGGCCTATCACCGTCGGTGAAAGAATCAGTGTAGTGAAAGGATTCAAGTACGCCTCTTAGAGGCACACACACCGGGTCATCTTTCTCCTCCTACTGGGGGAGATAGGTTATGGCGATAGGTTAGGGCGTTACACAACGTTGCACGTTGTGTAACGCCCAAAAGTAAAGGTGGTTTACATCAGTAGTAAAAAATTCCCTTAGTTGCCCATGTACGAAGAATTTACGATAGGGTACACGCTTACGATACGATAGCAAATGTCAACTGTTAGCCAATCAGAATTAAAAGATTTCATGCATCGCCGATGTCATCGACCATATCGTTAACGTAACGCTATAGTGAATAATTCATGCTTGGGCCACAGTTACTTCGTCAATTTTTACAACTTTTTTATTCGAATATGTAATGCTTCTTCCTTGACTTAAATATCTCAGTCATAATGAGTACATGCCTCGTTGTAGTGCTTGATATGATGCCCAGCTATTTTTAGTCAAGGCGTTTATTTCAATAAAACCATTTAGGATCACTTTGAAACGTCTTAGAAACTAGCTGAAGCTACGCCTGTTCCTCGCGACCAATTCCTTTATATGTTATCTAATGTAATATGTCCTTCCCAGCAGTGCAATCTTCAGATAACGAGATTTTGAATCAACTAGTTCATTAATATTCATCTTATCTAACTTTTTTGTTCAAAATAAACCTACTATCTTTATCACCTATACCAAACTGAGCGCAATACATTCATCCCAAGCTACATCAGCCGTGTATCCGAGGGGCTACCACAGAACTCATATCAACACCAACACCACTAAATAAAAGTCAAGCTGGTTCCGACTATAAGTAAATCAATAACAAAGTACACTCAGTAAGATAAGTACCTACTTATATTAAGTACATCGGAGTTATCCTGCTAAGTACCACCGAAGATAATACATTAATTTAGTACGGATATGGGCATCATACAGCGTGACCGTGGTAGCCCCGGCTGAATAATCGACCCCTCCATATCTACCTACCCGCGGAGTCGTAAGAGGCGAGAGAAAACCTTTATTCCTTTATTTTAAATAGCTAGGGGATGGGCAGCATCGCCCCCCATTTTCACAAAGATAGCTCTAACTGCGCTAGCCAACCCACGTGCCCAGCGTTTTAAGTATGGGAAAATTCCACCTACATGATCCAAGTTTGCTCTGGGTAGTGAGGGAGGCCATGTTCAGCAGTGGACGTCCTACGGTTGAAATGATGATGTAGATGGCAGCGTAATTTCATCAAGGAGAGTCAATAAAGGTAAGTCTGAAAGTTAAGAGTTTAAGTTAAATCGAAAGAGCCATGTCGAACGTATTGGAGAAAGTAAAAACTGCATGCGTTTTTCATAGATTTGTTTTATTTTACTTTCCTTTCTGTTCACAAAAAAGGCACTGTGGCAGTTATCCGGTGTCTGGCAAATAGCCCGTGCCGCTAAATCGTGCGTAGAACAATATCGATGTGGCTGCAGCGTCATTGTCGCTCGATTGGCTGCACGCGCCGGCCTGACCTTGTGATAGATAATGAATAGTTTAGGGTAGATTTCAGGGACCATGGCAAATTTGTCATCTTGCGAGTAAACTTTGGACCGGTTAGGACCGGTTATCAAGTTTTAGATTCGGAGGCCCGATTCTGAGATATCTGTGATTTTCAATGTCTCACTTTTTGACCGTGAAATGTAAATAGATTATTGGTTTTTGCTGGCGCACTTTTCGTGACCGTACCAAAAACGGCAAGCTTTTCATTTTTCACGGTCGTAAGTGAGAATTGAGAACTCACTCATCATCATGTGGGGTCGGCACAACATGTTTTTCTCTTCCACTCCCCTCTATCAGCCGTCATATCAGTATTCAATCCTTTCTGACTCATGTCGTCTTTCAAACAATCTATTCATCTTTTCTTTGGTCTAACTCTCCCCTTATATCCTTCCACGTTCATATTTAACACTCTTCTAGTCACATGGCATTCTTCCCTCCGCATGACATGCCCATACCACGCTAACCTTTTGCTCTTCAACTTCTCAGTCACTGCAGTAAGAATTACTGATTTTTTTTTTTTTGTTTTTTTTTTTTTTATTGATAATGGTAAGGCGTTTGGCCACCAACTCACTTTTGCAAGTGAGATGTGGCCTAAGATGGAGCACGCTTTCCCAGAGTGAACCTATTGACCCTAGATTTGAAGACTCCTAGATTGTACTCTTTCGGGAAAACAGACGCAGGCAGATCATTCCACTCTTTGGCAGTACTTATAATAAAAGTGGAGCAGAAACGTTTCGTTCGACACTGTGGTATGTCGACCAGGTAAGGGTGGTATTTACCTGTGCGTCTGCTTGTCCGGTGGTGGAAGGGGGAGGGAGGGATGAGGTCATGCAGATCCCGCGGACAATCACCAAAGTGGTACTTATAGAACACCGACAGTCTGGCCACGCGCCGCCTGTGTTCAAGGCTCTGTAGGTTAGCCTCCACAAGCGATTCATCTCCTATGAGCCTAACAGCGCGACGCTCAATCGAGTCGAGGGCTTCAAGCTGGTATTTAGCCGAGCCATCCCATAGATGGCAGCAGTACTCCATGCAGGATCGGACTTGTGCTTTATAAAGGTTAAGAAGCTGTCCCGGTGAGAAGTACCGCCGAACCTTCGCTAGGATGCCCAGCTTCATAGCAGCAAATTTGGCCTTCGACTCGATATGTAAGCCAAAGTTCAAATTTGAGGTGAGCTCAACACCCAACAGGCTCAGACTGTCAGTGATCTGAATAGAAGTACCACGGAAATTGATCTCAGGATTAAATACGGTCTTCTTCGCCGTAAACACACATGCCTGGGTCTTGGATGCGTTGAACTTCACAAGGTTTGCGTCACCCCACTCAGACACCAACCTCAGTTTGATGTTCAAACGACCCACCATCTCATTACGGAGTTTGTGAATCTCATCCGCACTAACACGCGGGCCGGCAAAATATCTATCAACAACTGTGCTGTCATCTGCATACCCAAAAATATCCGGTATTAGCAGGTTATTAATGTGCAGCAGGAATAAGGTTGCTGAAAGAACAGACCCTTGAGGTACCCCGGCATTAATAGCCATTAATAGCCTTCCAGATCGGAAGAGCAGCCACTAATGACGACTCGAATCGATCGTTCCCTCAAGAAGATTTCTCAAAATCGGGCCTCTTTTTTAAGGTGACGTGTTCATTGTTTTTTTTTTTCTTTTTTTTTTATATGCGTTGATACTATAATTTAAAAAAATATGCAAGATCGTACTAACTATTCTGTTTAGGCCTCCATTTAGATGGCAATAAGACGTTTGGTAAGCTTCATGGCGCCATACCGAATTTGAACTATAAATCTTGCGCTGCATGCAATACTCTCTTTGCCATTTTATTATTATTTTTTTGTGTATCCTGCTCTATCATAATATTTTTTACGCCACTGCCTAAACAAAATTTATGGCACGGTGATCTTCATTTGATTCGCGATTCAATAAAACGTCATAGTAGGTGTTTAAGGAACAGGTCAGGCAATCTGGCTTTGTACTATCATAAAGCCGATTCTTTATACGATCACTGTTTCTGACATTCTCCGTGTGATCCCCAGAGCAATAAACTGCTACGTGTCCTGAGAATCTCTTATCTCAGAACTAGACCCTTACATTAATTCTTGTACTAATTAGTATTCCCAACCAGACCCTTTACGTTACCCACGGCAAATATATTTGTGTAAAATATTGTTTTTCATAAGATCAGCTGATACCATTTTGAGACCTGATATTTTTTGCTTCACCTATATTACGTGGTATCCTCAACTTTTAAGTTTGGGAAGCGAGGTTATTGAGATAAGATTGTGATACTTATTTTTTTGTCCTAGTCTTTTGAATCAGGTAGTTGAATTTCCAGTAGGTACTATAAAATCAAGGTTTTGGTTCTTTCTACTACGATTTTTATTATGATCATGTTTAGAAGTTTTTTTAACATTAATTTACCGTGACTTTGCGGTTTTATATAGGCTGTGACTTTAGTTTACATACTCAAAAATGTATGGTTCAAATTCCTTCAAAATAGTTGACACGCTTGCATTTGAGTGGACGTGATAATTAAAGTAAAGCAAAAAGGTAGGTTTGCCGTGGTGACCCGGCTAAAGAATAGGCCCCTCCATATCTACCTATCCGCGGATGTCGTAAGAGGCGACTAAGGGAAAAGAGCTAGGGGAAGCAGCGTCCTTCATTTCAACAACGGTAGCTCTAACTGCGCTCGCCAAACCGCATGCGAAGCGTGGTGAGTATGGGCAAATCCCCTCCACATGATAAGGAATTCGCTCCGTCTGTGGGGGAGGCCGTGTTCAGCAGTGGACGTCGTACGGCTGAAATTATGATGATGATGATGAAAAAGGTAGGTACATAAATGAAATACTTAGAGCCGTGTGAAAATCTTATCGAAGTAAGCCATGAAATTGGATACGCAATTTTAATTACATACAGATGGAATCAGATCAATTATTCCCTAATTTTATGTTCCATTTATATGTAGGTACCTAAGAAAGTTTCACGATATGTACTTTTCATTTAAATAGTGCTTTTTACTGGACTTCGGCAACGTTTTATTCCATTTTAGGGAGTCCATTAATTTGTATGAGCTTGTTAAGCAAACTGATTAAGTTGAACTTAACATTTTTATGTTAATTATTTATTATTTAACAGAAGACAAATTTCATCATTTTTTCACATTTTAATAAGCTTTATTTAATACCTGATTACTTTTCTTTTACCCCTCAGCGTTTTAGATATACACCAAACAATTCTATACTATTCATTCCATTTTGTTAAATAAGATCATCCAAAAAAATGATAGGTACCAAGCCAAGTTTTTTGCCTGATCCTTCAAGGCTTGGTTGCGAGGAACACGCCTAGTTTCAAAGATGTTTCAAAATCCTGATTTAATGGAAATGAACACCTTTTTTACTTTGACAAAAAAAAACATAACATTTTACAAAATCACTAAAAATTGCTGTAACATTCGGTTTTTATTGATGACTGTAAATAATAAACTGTGTTTTGCTGAGCACTTTCCATGATGCTCAAAATAGTTTTTTTTTTTTTTTTTTATACTACTGAGGTGGCAAACAGGCATACGGCCCACCTGTTGGTAAGCGGTTACCGTAGCCTATGAGCGCTTGCAATACCAGAGGCATCACGCACGTATTGCCGACCCCGAACCCCCCTCCCCCTAAAGAGCTCTGGCAACCTTACTCATCGCAGGAACACAACACTATTTGAAAACAAATAATGTTATTTGGCTGCGATCTTCTGTAAGGCGGAGGTACCTCGGCGGGCTGCTCCAATTCAGAACGAGAAAATCTCGCTGTGCCCTTCCTCCTCTAAGATAAAGCTTTTAATATTCCAGTAAAAGTGCCAGCAATGCTTATACGTTAAACGTTCAATTAGCTTCATAGCTAAATATCGAATCTTTATTAGCACATTTTGCACGCCATTTTTTTGTTATAATTCTAATTTACATGAAAAAGGGTTACAAAGTTCTTACATTGCCTATATCGAAAAGGAATGTTGAACGGAAGAGCCGAGTCAAATGATTTTATGCAGTAGACATAAAGATCATTTAGATTAGCTGGCTTGCGTGATTGAGGAACAAACGTTTGACGTGGCATCAGCCGTAGCCGTAGCGCGTAATGCACTAAGCAGGAATAATGCAATAAAGAGTTACGCTTACGATACGTTAGTAAAAGTCAAATATTAGCCAATGACATCGGCGATGCTTAAAATCATAAGCGTAAAGCAATCTTCAATTATTCGTTCTTGTAAGTACTTACCACGGATTGCACGCGTTTGTTGCAACTAACCTAATTCACGAAAGTCCGCCATTACGTTCGCCTTAGAGACAGTCCCAGGTATAAGCCTCTATATTTTCTGTTTTGATTTTATTGTGTTAACAATCATGACCAACATCTATTGAAGCCTATTGATTGTAAGATAAGGTTTGATGGGGCAACACTAACAGCGGGGGAAGACTATCACTTTCAAATATCTCGAAAAGTACCGCGTTATTGTTGAGTTGGCTATGTCGATAAAACAGTTTTCATGAAAAGTGTCTTGGCTCAAAACACAGATGTCGCTTTTGCTGGTAAATGGCGCCAACATACCGGAAAATAAATGTCTGTTGTTAAAAAATAAATTTGCACGTGGTTGACTCTGACAAACTTTTAAAATTTTGGTGATAATAAGTGTTAAATTGAGATGTGTATGAATGTAAGTAGCATCATATTAATATTGTCTTTTAAGTTATTGTAATATTATGGGTTTAAACTAAAGATTTCCTTTGATATTTTACGAAACCAAAACCTAACCTAAAAATATCAAAACGGGGGAAGACTGTCAGTCTTTCTGGGGTAAGACAGTCATATGTTATTCTTGCCCCAAGTCAGATATAATCAACATTTTCTCATCATGGTACATATTTTTCTTTCGAGTTTGTACTTACAGTAAAATCTTACCGAAGCTACAACCGTGGTTTTAAATGTTTATCAAAATAAATAGGTATTAAAGTTTAAATAAAACAGACGCGCATTTATCAATATTATTAGTGTGGCGGATTTCATTGATTGTCAGTTGTTGTAATCATTGAATGTTTAAAAAAGTTATAATTGATTCTTCGATCAAGCGTTTTGCAATTTCATCGTCGGAGAAATGCAGCAGTAAATAAAACGATATCCTTTTTGTTCATTGCAGATAGCAAGATGGTACGCAATTATGTTCGAACAACAAATAGGGCAGCCACTTACACAAGAGAACAATTGCTAGAAGCTGTAGATAAAGTAAAGAACGGCGAGTTAACAGCTTATAGAGCCGCTATAGCATACAAAATTCCTCGTCCAACGATCGTAGCCCGAGTGTATGAAAAATATGGTTTGAAATCAAAGTCTTTAGGGAGAAATACAGCTATTCCTGAAGAGACAGAAAACAAATTGGCAGAGAATTTACATGAAATGGAAAAATATGGCTTTGGCTTGACTAGAACAGAAATAATGGAAGTTGTTGGAGACTATGTGACTAAAAATAATATAGAAACTCCCTTCAAAAACGGTATACCGGGAGAAGATTGGTTTTTAGCGTTCAAGAAACGCCACAATTTGACCGTTAAAAAGCCACAAGCAGTGGAAAACTCACGCAAAAAAGCATGCAATCCCTGGGTGATATATTCATATTATGAGTTACTAAAGAATACTATGGACGAGCTGGGATTGCATGACAAACCCTCACATATATGGAATTTAGACGAAACAAGTTTTAGCAAAGACCCCAGTAAAACCAAAGTGGTAGGCTTGAGAGGTTATGCCTCAACAAGAACTATCGCATCACCCGGTAAAGATAACACAACAGTTTTGCTGGGGTGCAGTGCAGCTGGCGGTAAAACCCCTCCGCTTATCATATTTAAAGCGAAAAATCTCTGGGATGAGTGGACTTCCGAAGAAGACTATCCAGGCACTGTTTACGCAGCAACAAAAAATGGTTGGATGGAGACAAATGTATTTGAGACATACTTTGAAAAGGTGTTTCTGCCCACCGTGGGTCAAAAACGGCCAATATTATTAGTGTACGACGGTCATTCTACTCACGTGGGAATCAACATAATTGAAAAAGCTCGTGCAGCCGGAATTACAATCATGAAAATTCCTCCACATACTAGTGACAATCTACAGCCCTTGGATCTAGCGGTCAACAAATCCTTTAAAGACAAATGGGATCTCATGCTAGTAAAATGGCAAAGATTACACGTGGGTCAGGCATTGCCCAAAAAAGAATTTTCGAAATTGATTGGTGTCGTTTGGGCCCAAGTTGATCCCAAAGTATGTGAAGCAGGATTCCGAAAAGCTGGAATTTTTCCTTTCAATAGTAATGCTGTACCTGAAGAAAAATTTAACCCACACCAACTGGCAGAATGGAAAAAACAACAAGAACAGTCTATTGGATTAAATGAGATAACCACTACATCTGACGACGACGTTTTGAAAAGTCTAGATCGTGGCTCATCTGATGAGCCATTTTCTTCGTGCTCCAAAAATCAAATTACTGGTCTACGACAAACTGAAATTCAGTCCGGAAATAATGTGTTATACACAAACGATCCTTATCCAATCTCGATCCCTTCATTACAATCCATTTGTCTCAATTATTGGAATTATGCCATAGAACGTACCACAGATCACAAATCAGTAAGCGATGACAGGCGCATAAGCCCATATTGTAAAATTGCATTGCCTCAGTCATTTATTTGTGACATGAGAAGTTTTAAAAAGGTGGCTCCTGACCACAATGTATCAAAAAATGTTGCTAAAACATCGCTAATGTTATCAAAAGTGACTGTAATAGAGGATCGTCATTTTACATTTGAGGAATTATTACTACAAAAAATTAATGCAGGAGGGCACAGTAAACAAAAACGTACTAAAATTGCTGGTGGTGCCGAAGTCATAACAAGTGAAGACGTTTATAAGAAACAGAAGAATATCGAAGAAGAAAAATCAAAGAAACTGAAATTAAGAGAAGAAAAATTGGCAAATAAGCGCAAAAATGATGAAAATACAACAACAGGACTCTACAAAGACAGCAAAAAAACTAAAACAGGAGATTCTACGAGTGAAAGTAAGATTAAAAAACAATTATTAATAGACGAAGACAGCAAAGATCATGATGACAATGGGAAATTGCGAGAAGAAAAATTGGTGAACAAGCGAAAAAAAGATGCTAATACGAAAACGAGACTTTGTACAGACAAGAAAAAAACAAATACGGGAGATTCTACAAAAGAGCGTAAGATAAATAATCAATTAAGAGATGAAGACAGTAAACATTATGATGGCAAAACGAAACTTAGACAGTTCAAAAGGTTTAAAAATAGTCACAGAAAAAAGGGTATGAAACAAAAGAAGATAAAGAAATTAAAAACAGCAGATGACTCCACAAGTGAAAGTGACTTTGAAATGACATTGATGGATGATAGTGATATTGAAGGTTGTGAAACATGGATAACAGAAGATTCTACAAGTGAAAGTGAGGTAAACAAAGGATCTCAAAGGATATCAAAGGATGACACTTATATTAAAGACATACCAAATTATGAAGATGAAATAGACCAGAATACAGAAATAGATTCAATGGAAAATAGTGATATATATGACAGTATTCACAACGCAAACAAGGAAAATTATAACGACGAACTCGTAGAAAATGATTACGATGAACCACCTACAAGTACCGTCGACAAAGGACAGTGGGTCTTAGTAAAATTTTCTACTAAAACAAGCATAAAACATTATGTTGGAGTTGTTACAGATGTAAACTCTGATAGCATACCAACTATAAAGTTTGCTCGGAAAAGTTTTTTTAAAAGCAGCCGCGGCGGAGATGATTCTAGAAACACTTTTGTTTTTCCACACGTCCCTGACATATGCGATGTTACACACCTTGAAGATATAGTATGCAAACTACCCGAGCCGATGATAGATCGTAGAGGAAAATTATCATTTAAAATTTCCTTTCAAAGCTTTAATGTTCAGTAGATATTAATTCTGATTAAGTTAAGTAAACAAAAGTTCCTGTATTGTGTTCCTATTATTAAGTAAATGAATGTCCTGTATTATGTTAAGAGTTGGTAGGTACAGAATAATATTTTTTTAATAAGTGTTTTGATATTGTAGTAATTTTATTTCATACGCAAATATAAAATTTGGTTTAACTTATTCCTTGTTTTTTATATTAATTTAAGTATGTTAACTGGCGTGCAAAACAGGAGGGAGGCCTATACCCGGCCAGCAGTTGGTGTCGCAGGGCATATGCAACATCTAGTGGGTTCCTGTGCGTGCGCAGTAGCTCCTGGCTGATGTTTGATAATTGGGCCTGTTGTAATCTCAAAAAGATTCTCTATATCGATGTAGGGTAACTGGTTGAAATCTCCGATGAGAACAATTTCGCCCACATCAGACAAATGAAAGGCCATGATGATGGCTCCAAAGTGTCAAAGGGCTGATGATGATGATGTCTAACGCACAAAGTGACATTAAGCTATTGATGTCACTTAAAAGGTTCTGCGCCTCTGATTCCTGTTGTGTGTTAGTCTTACCCCAATTCGTTTCTTGTACGAATTGCCGCAAAAATAAACGTTGTAGCGTCGTGATAGAGTTTAAATTAAATTACAGAACGTTTAAAATTTACGATTTTCTTTTAGGAATTCTGATAAGTTTATTTTTTCAGCAAAAAACTGTCACTGTTAGTCTTACCCCAATTAGTGGGGCAAGACTAACTATTTTTATTGGCTTTTAATTTATTCAAAATATCTATTCTGAATGCATTACCGGAAATATACTCCCTATTTCCTAAAACCTTATAGTTTTGTAGTATCAATTACATGATTATCTCAGAGGCATGTCAAATATCTTAGCCATAAAAACCGATCTTTTCGGTCTAGCAGGAAACTATGTTAGTCTTACCCCATCTAACCTTACTCATTCTTTTTACCCGGTTCACAAAGGAGCGGCCTATACCAAAGGCTGGGACAAAACCTTTGGGCCCATATAATTAATGCGGTGAGATCTAATTTGTTATTAAATGGGACATTATGCCCCATTTGGTATACGGTCGAGGGTGGCATTCGGAATCCATTGAATTTAAACTGTCATCGGAGAAATTATAATATAAAATGGGGGTTTAATGCTTCCGTTCCAAGGTTAACGTTGCTGTTAAGTTTTTTGAATATACGCTTGAATGCTTTAGCTTTTTAACGTTACTTATCATTTTAAAATTAAAGCCACTGCAATATTATAGTTACCTTTCTTGTAAGCTGTGTTGGAAGGGGGGGGGGGGGCTGATGGCCTGACAACATTGTGAAGGTTGCGGGAAGTCGGTGGATGGACAAGGCTCAAAACCGATCTTCAAGTCGCTCTTTGGGGGAAGCCTATGTCCACTAGTGGGCTACTACATAACAGGCTGATGATGATGATCACGATCTCCTCGTACCAACTTTGATGAAATAATAAATATTTATAAAGGCATTTTGTCAACTTGATAGAATAAAATTTTCCTTATTGTTTCATCATCATCATCATCATATCAGCCGTTCAACGTCCACTGCTGAACATGGCCTCCCCCACAGACAGATCGAATTCCTATCATGTGGGGGGATTTGCCCATACTCACCACGCTGGGCATGCAGGTTGGCGAGCGCATTTTGAGCTATCGTTGTTAAAATGAGGGACGCTGCTGCCCATCCCCTAGTTTTTTCCCTTAGTCGCCTTTTACGACATCCGCGGATAGGTAGATATGGAGGGGCCTATTCTTCAGCTGGGGCTACCACGGCCACCTTATTGTTTGGCCATTGATAAATATGTACTTCAAAACGTACCTATGTGTATATTGAGTAGAGAATGATGTAGAGTGAATTATACATTTTAATCTTGGAAACCTTGGCAGTAGTTAAGAGCATGTTTTTTGCCTATCATTATTAAGTCGGTCTATAAAAGTAAAAAACTTAATAAGAACCTGTCCTCTAAGAACATACATAACAAGGGTCGTAACACAAACGTTATCGCAACCACATCGTAGAGATTAAGGCTGCGACGAAGGTGAATGCATCGTCATGCTCCTGAATTTGTGGTGCAGGTCATAAGATTTAAGTACGCTTCCTTGCACGCACTGTAAACACGCAATGGACAAACGCAGACATCATGTACGTATGTGCATTGCGTGTCATAGATAGATAGATAGATAGATTAACACTTTATTGTACACAAAGGATTGCATATTAAATCTATTACAAACTTTATGTAGTAAAATGGGCGGCCTTATCGCTGAAAGCGATTTCTTCCAGGCAACCTTATATATCATATGTAGCAAGTAACGCGTATCTTTTTAGCGATTACTCCTTTTGCACTACCAAACTACTTTTTTTTTGGAGGCGTTAGAGCACAGCGAGATTTTCTCGCTTTAAATTAGAGCAGCCCGTCTGGAGAGGTACCTCCGCCTTATAGAAGGTAGCAGCCAAATAACATTATTTGTTTCAAATAGTGTAGTGTTCCTGCGGTGAGAAAGGTTGCCAGAGCTCTTTAGGGAGGAGGGGTTCGGCGGGCAACGCATTAGCAATGCTCCAGGTGTTGCTGATATCAATAGGCGACGGTAACCACTTACCATCAAGATAACATTAAAAAAACACTATTTCTAGAAGTATCAAACCTTGAAAAATCTGAAACCTAGGCTCGTATCTTAAAATGTAATCTGGTAATATTGAGTTCAATTAAAATTAAAGTATCAAAAACTAAGAACAAAAAACCACAGCGAACAATAAGAATGTCAAGATTAAGTTAATTAATTATTTAACCTCCAAAATGAAACGAATGACAAAATTCTTAGAAGTGTTTATTCCTTGTAAGGCAAATAAAAATATCTCTTATGAATTAGACCCCACTCATAATATCTTCTAAGCCTCAGGGAATGGACAAAATAAAAATGAACAGTCTCCATGTTGGCTTATTGGAATAGATTACTTTTTTCAAAATGTCCTCAGTAGGTAGGTACTGGAGGGTCCCAAATCGAGATTTTATAAATCCTTTAGACAAAGTTGACCTTTTCTGTTTTGTGCTCAATATATTATCCTCTAAGTAAGATCTGCTCAAGTGCTATTATTAATTAGTACTTAAGGTACTAATTAATAATAGCACTATTGAATTTAAAATAACGTCAATTATATACGTAGATTGTAGGTTTCGTATATTAAGTATTGAATCAATCTAGCTGAATTGACGATTTGGGAAATTTAAATCTTTTGGAAAGAAAAGTTCAATTGAATTTCATTTTAAATGTTTTTGATGTACGGGTGTAAGAAAAGAATTGGGAGCTAGGTGTCGGCTATATTTTGAGGGTCAAAAAATGCTAACATGAAGATTTCCTTGCGCACTACACATTATTTTTCTAACTCGTATTCCTTTTGTGAAGCACGTACGGTGCTTCTGTCTCTCGGTGGCATTACATGCGAGGGGGGTGTGAAGCTTATCTTAAGTTGCTTTCAATGATTGATATATAATATAGCTCACCTTTTAACATAGCTATTCAGCTATGTTATAAACTCCACATCCTACTAATATTATAAATGAAAAAGTGTTTGAGGTCAATCGCGCCGTAACAGCTCAACTGATTTCTATAAAACTTGGAATAGACAGAGTTCTTTAGCTTGAATAGCTTATAAGCTTCTTTATAACTAGTTATCACGCGAGCGAAGCTTGCTAATATCCCATAGTTGTCGTCGCACGTCATGGGTGCCATTATGCAATCATTGTGGATCCAAAATGACAGTTATCAATGGGAAATTGTGTTCCAAGCACGAATAATTATATTGATATATATATATAACAAACACTATATATATTTATAGTGTTTGTTCTGTGTCTGGGTGTTAAATGTATATCTATTATGTATATCAGTCTCTGGTACCCATAGTACAGGCTATGCCTAGTTTGGGATCAGTTGACCGTGTGTGATATGTCCGGAATATTTATTTATTTATTTATTCGTGCTTGGGCCTCCCTTTGATTATTTGATAATCTTAAGTGCGTATTTCACCATCTCTGATTATGGCTACCTACTTAACAGTTAAAAAACTTATCCATTTCTCTCTTTGACATGTAAACGTAAAGGAAATGGGAGAACTATTGTTAACCATCAAGTAACAATAATAGGACATGGTGAATGTGAATTAATCTTTTATTTGAAAAGCTAGATGAAATGTCAAAACAAGCACCAAAAAAACCCCAAAGCAGTACAACGCACGCCGTTTGAACGCTGCTTTGAGATGCTGCAAGTGAGATACGTAGAGTTGATCTCATGGAGATTCTGTGTATGGTAGGCTCGCGTGTGGGCGAGCTTAAACATAATAACCACTTTTACGCCTTATAACATTGCCTACCGCACGCAGAGCAGAGTGAGTAGTCACTTTTGAAGTATCAACCAGCGTTATTCTCATACCGTTGTTTCGTCCATTGTTTTCTTAGGGACATATTTATGTTGTTAGTCGCACATTTTGTTCATTGTTTTATTATTCGGTTCGTTGTTTCGTTGGATTATTTTGTAAAGTTACTCTGGCTGGATTTAGTGATCCGAGTAATTAGAAAGGCTATTTTTATAAAGTAGCTTTTTTTCTTTAGAAACATTCGCTTGAAAGTAAACTCTTATTTTGTTTTGGCCGAAAATATCTCTATTTTATTGTTTTATTTTTCAACACAATTGTGTTGCGCATTTTCTGTAGGTTATTAGTTTGTTCTTTATTTTGATTTTAGAATATTTTAAACAAGAACAAAAGAGCTGCGCTCGGCAACGGGCGTGGTGAGTATGGATAAATCCCCCCACATAATCAAGAATTCGCCCTGGAATGGCCACGTTCATCAGTGGACGTTCTATGGTTGAAACGACGATGATGAGGTAAACTAATTATTTTTTAACGGATGCTGCAAAAAACTAAAGAATAGTGCATCTTATTGCAGAGTTATTTTTTTTGTCGCGGCATATGTTGAGAATATTTATGATAGCTTCATTTCGTATCACTCCTTTGTAACGTTTTGTCTCATTATAATTCGCCACGGGGCGCCCGGGTTTCTCTACAAAGGCTTAGCCACACAGAATGTGGAACACATAGCACGCATATCACGTTACGATGATAAGTGTAGAAATTTCATATGGCGACTCTGCTAATAGAGGTCCGAAATTGTTGTTATTAGCCCGTGGTGTCCTAATTCCTGCTTGATAACGTGTACGCCAACAACGACTCTACGATCTAAAATAAACTGAAGCTGAACCGCTCTGAGTTGCAACGCAAACACCCAGCAATGTATGGCCACGGCATAATATTGGGACAATAGGGATGCTAAATTGTTTTAATAGACCCGCGGAATTTTGAGAGTCATTACACATTGTGCCTATTGATCCCCTAACACCTGGTTTATAGATGTTTATCATGAGTGTTTTAATTAAAACACGTATCGGTATTATTGATCCATTTGATGGGAGAGATTTGATATGACTCTTTGTTTTCATATGAGTACCTTTTTCGGGTACGTCTGTTTGATATAGTATGCTATGATGTGATCACCACTTATTATTAATGTAGCCCAGCAGCTGTTAAGAACTGAAGGGCTTGATTTTCTTCGGGCCAAGAGCTATGTATTAGACCTTCTCATTTTTACTCTTATTATGATTAAATATCTAATATTTTAGAAAATATTTCCAAGGCACGAGTCCGTAATGTTCGTGAGTTGTCTACTCACTTGTCATCGGTGTGGTGAAAAGTGAATAGCTTGCGGTTTTTGTACGGACACTTTACGTGACACCATAAATAAACGGTAAGCTTCACTTAACACTTATCAACTTTCACCACTCACCGGTGTGAGTAGCTCACAAACAGTAGATAGGTAGATAAATACATTGTTTATTATTCATTACGGACTCTGGCCTTCGTTCTGAAATGATGAAGATTGTTTTCGAGTAATTTGCGTTATAGGCCAAATTATTATGGTTTCTAAAGTTGAAAAGTCACTAACCATCAGTAGTTTTATGATTTGAATAAAAATACAAGAAATACCTTTAGTTATTTAGATTCATCATTTCAGCCTAACGACGTCCACTGCTGAACATGGCCTCCCCCACAGACAGGAGGAGGAAGGGCACAACGAGATTTTCTCGTTCTGAATTGGAGCAGCCCGCCTGGGGAGGTACCTCCGCCTTACAGAAGATCGCAGCCAAATAACATTATTTGTTTTCAAATAGTGTTGTGTTACTGCGATGAGTAAGGTTGCCAGAGCTCTTTAGGGGGAGGGGGGTTCGGGGTCGGCAACGCGTGCGTGATGCCTCTGGTATTGCAAGCGCTCATAGGCTACGGTAACCGCTTACCAACAGGCCGTATGCCTGTTTGCCACCTCAGTAGTATAAAAAAAAAAAAAGACAGAGTGAATTCCTTATCATGTGGGGGGATTTGCCCATACTCTCCACGCTGGGCATGCGGGTTGGCGAGCGCAGTTAGAGCTATCGTTGTTAAAATGAAGGACGCTGCTGCCCATCCCCTAGCTTTTTTCCCTTAGTCGCCTCTTACGACATCCGCGGATAGGTAGATATGGAGAGGCCTATTCTTCAGCCGGGGCCACCACGGCCTTGTGAAAAAATCTAGTAGGTATTTTTTTTTCAAGATTTGGTGAAGATAGAAGTCGTAAATTTTCCTCATAGCCCATGTTAGCGGCGAATTCTTCCAACTCAAAACGTATTTTCACCTCACATTCAATCCCACTACTACAAAGTCTCTATCTATCAAAGAAAGCGGCTTACCTGACTTGAGGCAATTTCTCTGTCCACTGGTTACGGGCAAAGGGAACTAAGCCTTCTAAGTCTTTGTACTGGGGCTTGTAAAGGTTGAACTATACAGTTAAGTATGCTTCAGCTTTGAGTTTCTCATCTATATTCCACATGAACCGTGTAAATTCCATTGGCCGTGGTCGCCCCGGCTGAAGAATAGGCCCCTCCATACCTACCTATCCGCGGATGTCGTAAGAGGCGACTAAGGGAAAAAAATTGCTTTTTTCCCTTAGATGGGCAGCAGCGTCCCTCATTTTAACAACGATAGCTCTAACTGCGCTCGCCAACTCGCATGCCCAGCGTGATCCCCCCACATGAAAAGGAATTTGCTCTGTCTGTGGGAGAGGCCATGTTCAGCAGTGGACGACGAACGGCTGAAATGATGATGATGATGATTCCATCAATGTACCTACGCACCTTAATCCAGTGCCAAGTGCATGAATCATTAACGATAGCGTTACGCCACCACTTGTCTTAAGGTTCATAACCATGACAAGAAATGCAGTATGGACGCAATACTGAAGAATGCAACCATAATATGTAGTTGGACCCCACCCGGATGAAATGAATGTGTCTGCTTTGCTCCTATCGTGGTCTTTGAACATAAAATGGTTTCTTTTATAGATGCAGGGCTTCTAAGTTCACTGAGGTGTAAGTACATCCTTATTACCTCCTATAACTTCACAAAATTGTAGAAAGGTGTCTTATGATATCTACGCCGTGTGAGTAAATTCTTTAATAAAGGACAATATTTACGTTTATTATGAATCATCTTGTATAACTTGGTCCCAAGCGATATGCTAAAGTATTTAAAAACATAATTAAAAGTATATTATACTTATAATTATTATTGCAATACAAGGTGATTCATACCATGTATACCATCCCGAAAGGGGGTTATTCTGTCAACAAAAAGAAATATTATTAGCGAAAAAAAACATCACTTTTTTCATTTATTTTTTTTTGATTTTTTTTTCACAAACTTCCGTAGATTACCTGTTTTTGGTATTTTTATTATCTTTAAAACTAATACCTAAACGTACAAGAAGTTCGTTATCAAGATTGCTACCTAAACAGCTGATTCATTGAGTTTCACCGGATTTGACCCCAAAACAGATGATTTTCGCATAGTGTTTTTTCAATGAAAAATTTCGAATTTCCAAAAGTCGTAGAACAAACTTTATTGCTAATTGCTTGTAGAATAAGCCCGGGATTTGGGATGGAATGCATATTATGAATCACCTTGTATATACGACTATTTCAATGGTAAAATAGCTTGACGCAATGTTGGAAGGCCCCCCGATGGACCGAAGAGATTGTGAAGGTTGCGGAAAGTCGGTGCATGGAAAAGGCTCAAGACCGTTCGTTGTGGAACTTTTTGGGGCCTATGTCCAGCAGTGGACTTCTACTGGCTGATGCTGATGAAGCTTGAGACTGAATATGCTTATAAAACTTTAAAAAGAAAATTAAACTAGATTTTAGTGTTTTAAAATGATCCATGAGATTTAAATGGATGATTGAATATTGAAGTTTGAAATAACAGCTACATAATTCATAGACGAACGGTAAAAACGAAATAATTTATTTTCTCTTTCCTCAGATCTTCCATTTGCCTCACGCAGAATAAGTGAAGGAGCCACTAACCTACTTCCCCACGGTACACCTTCACAAACATCATTTAAATCGCAAATCAGGCGCTCGGTTTCTCTTCGTTCCGATGTTTGAGGTTATGATCACAGACAGCTTGATTTTCAAGTAGCCCAACTGACTGCAATGTTGTACCTACGTGTGTGGAAGGAGCTTACTTGTGATGTGTATTTGAAACTCCTGGACTTTATTATATAACCAAAACAAAAAACTCAGTTCTGTATTTTATCATCATTTCAGCCGTAGGATGTCCACTGCTGAACATAGCCTCCCCCACATATCAGAGCGACTTCCTATCAAGTGGGGTGAATTTGCTCATACTCACCACAATACGCGGGTTAGCGAGCGCAGTTAGAGCTATCGATGTTATAATAGGGGGACGCTGCTGCCCATTCTCTAGTTTCTCTCTCCTTATGCTCAAAAATGAATCTTAAATGTTACATTACATGCGAACGCTCCCGATGAGAGAGCACCTTAAAAGTTAAATAATCATTCGACAAATCTCCACTTATCGCATTTCTGAATAAAAACAGTCAAGTGATTGTAGGATTCACACCCTGAGCCTTCTGTACTACATGGAGTTGGAAAATCGAGCATTAGTATCCCAAAACCGAAAATCGAAAAAAATCGACGAATTTAGGTTTAAGTTATTTAAACGGTTGTCTGGTAGAAATCGCAAACCGCGATAAGACCGCCGATTGTAGGACCTTATCTTAGGCTTATATTAAGCTATTTTGTATAAACTGTGTTTTCTTTTTTAAAGGTCCTCAATAAAGTTTTATTTCTTTCTTTCTTTCTTTCAAAAAAATCGAAAGTTAAATAAGTTAAAAAATAAGTTAAATTAAAGTTTACTATTACTTAGTCATATAATGATATTTTCTAAAGAAAAAAACATAATATGAATCAATCTGGATCACAGATTTTAATTGGATTAACGGGTCTCGCGTACTTAACTGTTCTAAACTATTTTCTCAACGTTCATGAAGCTAGGCACAATAATTATACAGGTTCATAGAGCTACAAAAACAATGCTAGGTATCTGCAATTTTCTACACGCACTTTTCTTAGACTAAGCCCGTACTATTAACTCAGCGATTTTGTTAAGATTTTTTCCATTGGTGCACGACCGGGATTCGAACCCACGTCCTGTGGTCGGAAGGCGAGGCAACTACCACCACCACTGCACCACTGCTCTCACGGCTTCGATAACCGTGTTTTTGTGTAAATATATATTTGTTGTACCTACCATTTTTTAGTAAAATGGATATTAAAAAGCAGTTTCATACATTTTTCATTACAAAAAGAAAGCCAATAGCCTCAGTGCTTCCCCGTGAACTTTAGCAACAAATTACAGAGAAGCAAAACCGCCATCGTGATTAAGGACAGGCGGTTAGAGTGATAGAACTTTACCCGCTAATAATGCTTAATTTGATGAGTTTACTGTGAAAGTTGCGAACGGAAATACTCATAAAATTGCAAGTTAATGTTTTATTGAATCTACTTAGGTAAACGAACATCGCATGAGCGTCATCGGTAGTTTAACAACCTCTGTATTTATTCGGCAGGGTAGTAGGCGGGCCATATAGCTCACAGAATCGAAAACCATTGGGGAATTAAGGTTCTTGAATGGTGATCAGGAACCGGGCGACGTAGTGTTGGCAGGCCCCCCACCCGATGGACCGACGACATTGTTAAAGTTGCGGAAAGTCGGTGGATGTAATCTTTGGGGGAGGCCTATGTGTAGCAGTGGACAGCTACAGTCTGATTATGATGATTATATACCAAAGAAAAGTTTAGAATCTCAGCTATAATAGGAAAAAAACATTGCAGGGTATCGTAACGAGGTATCCGTTCAATTAGAGGAATCCCAAAATATCTAAATACAGAGCCAACAAAGGAGCGTTTAACACTATCTATTTCCATCGTGATAGATAAGTGACATTCTTTATTTCACTTGTCAACTACAAATCTCCGGGACCCACCCCCATGTCTGCCATGTGTCGAGCAGTCACATGTTACGCAGGGATACATACTAGTACACATACGTTTCTTCTTCTAGGATTACCAAGGCAACGGCTTTAGCGATTGTGGTAGGTTAACTTTTTAACTTTCAGAATCGGTCTGGCGAGAAATATTATAATCAGTATGAAAAAATAGGCTCACGAGTTTTATTCCCAAGCATACATGCTGAGATGAGATCTTGAGCAGATCCTTGAAAATGTCTAAGGGGGTAGTCAGAGATCGAAACACTTAGGCACATGCCCACATTCTTTTTCATTTCTATTGCCAATTCTAGGCAAAAATGCAAATTCATCATCATAAAAACAAAGGTTCTTATAAGCTTTGCTAGTAAGACTCCGACGTTAAAATATCAATACATTATGCTATTCAAATAGAATTTGGTTGGATACCAATTACTTATTCGTAAAATTTTCCGATAAATAAGGATAACAGAAGCCAAAATCTGCCAACCGAGTGAAGGCAAGTAGATGGCAATTAGATTCTTAGAAGCGAAATTTAGTCAAAGAAGCTTTTTCTTTTACCTTGGACTGAAGTTAGGTATGATGCTGTCCTATAAATAGGTCCACTTGATGAGACAATACGATCCAATCCAGAGAGGACAATGTGCACATTCAAATAGTACCTAAGGATGGTCCATTCTAAATGTGCAGATTAATAATAGTAGAGTAAAAACTGAATTTCACTTGAACGATGCCAAAACCCCTTGTACTTTATACCTATTTTAATAGTTATAATAATAGTTTGTTCCCACGGCTTACCTCCCCATTTAATCCAGCTGTATTTAAAAAAAAAGTTTTCATACGACCTTGTCCAACTAACAAACACAACAAAAAAGAAATTAGCCAAATCGGTCGATCAGTGGCAGTGGCCAAGCTATTTAGCTCGCTGAACCGATAACCGTTGGGAATCGAATGGCGTGGCTCATTATTGGAAGGTCTTCCACACGATGGACCGACAAACGGCTTATCACGGAGAAGAACGCAGCGATCCGACGCTATAGTTCATGGCCCACCGACATTAACCGACGCCGACTGCGCGCTCTCGAGCGCCTAGTCAAGAGCCGGGTCCGCGACCACCGTAATAACGAGTGGGACAGCACGCTCTCCGGGCTCAAGCCAAGCCACCTGGCCTACTGGGACTTGGCTCGATCCATGAAAGCGGATACTGTTTCAGTCATGCCCCCTCTGACCCGCCCCGATCAAACTTGTGCGTTCGATGACGACGAAAAGGCTGAATGCTTAGCTGAAAGTCTCGAGTCCCAATGCTCCCCTAGCCTCAACCCGGTCGACCCTGTGCACCTCCATACGGTGGACAGTGAAGTCGAACGTCTAGCTTCTTCAGATCCAACCGACTGTCCCCTTAACCATGTTAGGGCCTCAGAGGTTCAGGCGATTATTAAAAATCTCCGCACGCGAAAGGCCCCTGGCGCTGACGGCATCAGCAATAGGGTCCTAAAGCAATTTCCCACTGCCCTTATCTATCTCCTCGTCAGCATCTTCAATGCGGCTATGGCGACCTGCTCTTTCCCCGATGCCTGGAAGGAAGCCACTGTCATCGGCATTCCCAAACCGGGCAAGAAAATGTCGGAGCCTACTAGCTACCGCCCTATCAGTCTCCTCAGCTCCCTGGGGAAAATATATGAGCGACTCCTTCTGAATCGTCTCTGGTCCCATGTTCTCGAACATAACCTCCTCCCGGACGAACAGTTTGGCTTCCGAGCCAGACACTCGTGCCCGCAGCAAGTGCTCCGCATCACGGAGCATGTGCTCTCCAATTTCTCCGGCACCTGGCCGGCTGATACAGGCGCGATCTTCCTCGATGTAGCGAAAGCTTTCGATAAAGTCTGGCACAACGGCTTGCTGTACAAGCTTTCCAAAATCGGAGTGCCAGTCAGACTCGTACTCATCTTGCGAGACTTCCTCCAAAATCGAAGCTTCCGATACCGCGTCGAAGGCACGCTCTCCAACCCCCGCCCCATCAGGGCCGGCGTCCCCCAGGGCTCTGCCCTCTCCCCATTGCTGTTCACGCTGTATACCAGCGACATACCTCGCACCCATAAGGTGGAAATCGCCCTATTCGCGGACGATACAGCCCTATACACATCCGATAGGAACGCCAATCGGGTGTGTATAAGGTTGCAGCAAGCCCTCTCCGATCTTGGCGAGTGGTTTCGCAAATGGCGCATCGAGGTCAACCCGACTAAAAGTGCAGCAGTGTACTTTCACCAGGGCATAACCAGGCCCAATAGCACAAGTCCCCTCAGGACTATCACCCTCTTCGGCGAACCCATCCCTTGGGTACCGTCTACCCGTTACCTCGGGGTCATCCTAGACAGTCGTCTATCCTTCCGCGAGCACACTAAGAAAGTTGGCAACAACGCCAAGTTTTATCTTAGCCGGCTCCATGCCCTCTTGTGCAAGAAGAGTAAAATGTCTCTTAGAAATAAGTTGACGCTTTACAAAGCTTGCATAAGACCAGTCATGACTTACGCCTCAGTAGCTTTTGCTCACTCCAAACACGTAAAGTCCCTGCAAATTATCCAAAATAAATTCTTGCGGAAAGCCACTGGTTCACCATGGTACGTTCGTAACGTTGACCTACATCGAGACCTCAACCTCGAAACCATAGCCCAGTTCATGAAACGTGCCTCAAGGCTATGACTCGGCCCCTCACCATCCGAACCCGCTCGTTTCAAACGTCCCAGACTACCCCATCGTACTTAACGGTGAGAAATTCCTCCGTAGGCCAAGACATGTTCTTGAAGATAACTCCGACACATAAAAACACTCAATACATCACACCGACCCCGCCGGCGGGGTCGACGACGACGTCCCGTCCCTGCGTTTCCACCCCGTCAGGGTGATGGCCTCCTCAAAAAACCTCTCTCTGGCAACAGCCCAAGCCGAGGTCCGTACCTAAGTGGTGCCCTTACGCTCGTTGCCAAAACCTAACCATTTTTTCGGCAGTAGCGCCCTCTGCGCTCGCCTAGCCCGGTGTAGCTGGCAGTGGTCATAAGAGACCCACAGCATATAAATCCGTTCGAAAAAAAAAAAAAAAACGATGGACCGACGACATTGTGAAAGTTGCGGGAAGTCGGTAGATGGAAAAGGCTCAAGAGCGTTTATCACTCTTTGGGGGAGGCCTTTTTTTTTTTTTTTTTTTTTTTTCAGTGAACTTCTTCAGGCCGGTGATGAAAATATTGTCCACCACTGGCGGATATTGGGAAAAAAGCTGCGAAATCCACCAGTGTACACCATTATTGGTTGCCAGGCAATGACTTCAGTCTATTCTATTTCTTGGTTAGTGGTCGATAGTCCCTAACTTTTTGGTTTGATTGTCGATTCAGCAATTTGAACAGCGTTTTGAGTATATTCATGAATATAAAGTGCTCAGTCGCACGCAACATTGATTCTTAATTTCATAGCGATACAATTCAATTGCAATAATATGGTAGCGTTGTGCAGAATGTGCAGCAACTCAAAAATTTACGATTTTGGTTTCATTTAATACTGAATCTTGAGGCAGAGGAATAAAATTTATATTTAGTTGCAAGCTGATTAGAGTGATGTAGGCGTTCTGTATGCCTTGTTTATCTCAGCCTCTTGTGTTAATTCTATTCATACAGCTTCAACGCATTGTTGTGCTTAGAACCTACTTTAATTTATTGTTTTAACATTTTATTTGCCAATATGGACTCTTTGTGGCAAGGTAGACACTAATTTTAATTAAGGCAAGCATAACATTATTCTCTTGAGTTTAGCTAAACACTCAGTAAATTCAAACTAGAACATAAAAACATAACTAACTTTACTGATAACTTTAAATACATTAAAACTTTGAGCCTCACAAGAGTATCAAATGAATTTTCATTAGGGTGTGTTGGTGTCAACAAAAATAGTATGTCAAACCCCCGTCAAGTTATGTCAAGACAGTTCTTCTGAACCCTAAAAATGTCCTCTGTTCTTTTACTTTTTATGTTTACATTAAGAATTTCACATGGGAATAAGAATATTACAGTGCTTAAAAGGTGCAAGAGTTCACCAAGACATTAAGAAGTTGTTGAAAGGGTGTATTTAACTGACTTTAAATAATACCTACTATCATGGTTTTGGTTTTTTGATCAAGCGAGCAAAATAGCGAAGATCTCTCAAACAAGTTGGCGATCGGCAAAGTCGATCTGCGTTGCATGTTTGTTCGTATATTTGTTAGAGCATAGCTGTGGAACCGTCAATCCAATCTGCATGGAATTTAGTAGGTACTGTCAAGATTTACTGGTAATATTAGTTAAATCTACCAAGGGGTTTTTTAAGAAAAAGGGTTTCAATAACTTATATCAATAACAATATATTATAAAAATAAATTTAAAATCGTGAAGTGGAGTGTCATATAAAAGAACTTTGTTCTTGTATTCCAAAACTATTTTAATTTTTATTCTAGGCTTTATGGTTTTATAGTGTCTTACGAATGTGACTTTTGAAAATCAATCAATATAACGCGAGCTCCTATTTGGTAAACTTTCAATGACTTACTAGTTCAGGTAATAAAAATATTAGTCAGCAAAGTTTATCTACTTTTACCATGCATCATCATCGCCGCACCAACTTTTACCGCAAGTTATAGTAATAACCATAACAAAAAATCATAGTACCTACTATCATACTTTTAAGCTTTGCATATTTATTCCTGCATTCATAATTAGATGCCGTGTCATTTCGTATTTAGGAGATATACCGAACTAAGCTGCACAGACTTCGGAAGCCTACACCGTGCGTGGCCCGACACGAGCTTGGCCAATTTATTGAAACTTCAATTATGCGTTACCTTATAAAATACTGAACATTATTTTGAATATAAAATCCTTAGTAATTTAGAGAACCCCAAGGCAGCTTATAAACTCCACTTAGTACGTGAAGTGTAGTTCATTGACATGCTCGTATTAAGGGTCATTATTGTGAAACTGGATCGCATAAAATGTACACCTACGTCTTAAATAAATAATAATAGTGCTTAGAAGTGAAACTTCCCATTTTAGCAAGAACTAATTACGTGACAAGTGGTACCATTCGGAAGCCAACCTCACCGGCCCGCGGTACACCCTGCTGATGGACTAGCGAGGTGGATTATGGTCCAACCTCCCCCCCCCCACCATTCATACATTATGATGAATCGCGTGACATTTCACTAAGTTTAGATGCAAATTATTCTGCAAGCGCTGACGTTATATATTGACGGTTTTCATAGAGAGATTGATCATATTTGACTTTGCGACGGACTCGCAAGTGTATAAACTGGTGCTAATGCAAATAACATCAAGAATTTTATCGATTGCCTCAATTTCGCTTCTATACGCTTTTATTTACAAATATTTAATACCTACGTTTATTACCGTCCCGCAATCTAGTATAACGACTTATGAACAAGCGTATGACAAGGCTTGATCTCTAAATTATTGATGGCAAGTTGGTTATCATAAAATCGAACGTGATATAGTAGGAACGGTACTTCTTAGAAGGGTTGCACTAGTTTCAGCCTATATTTTTAATTTGTAAATTGATTTCCGATTATACAGCACATTCATATCTATCCTACTATAATATTATAAATGACTAGCTTACGCCCATGGCTTCGCTCGCGTGGTACCTACATAAAAAATAGTCTATATGCTATTCTAGGTATAAAACTTTATCTATTCCAAGTTTTAACGAAATCGGTTGATCCGTTACGCCCTGATTGAACCACAAACATCCTCACAAACTATCCCATTTATAATATTAGTAGGATAGGATCAAGTTTGTGCAGATGTTTAGATGTTTTTCGTTCGACATACCTAAAGAATATAAAACTCAAACTTGTTCAGTCTTTTCAGAAACTGGCTTTCCCTATGCTATCAGTTGAGTGTCTATATTTTTTACTTTTTTACTGACATTAGACGACATTATTTTCATCACATTTGCTATTATTATTATTTCCCTCAAAATTCCCCTCACGAATATTAAACAAACGATGATTTAGAATAAACACAAACAAAAGAATACCGGCGACTGATGGGCGTACAAAAATATTTATACCATACAAATTGTTTATTAACATTTTCACTGTTCATAAAGCGGATTCAATAACGCTAATGTGCATAAAATACGAATAAAAGGCGGAACGAACGTGTGTTTTGATTGATTCAGGTGCACTTACATAAGTATGTGGGTGGAATAATTTGTAACTTGCGCTCCTGGGACCCGGGAAGCGTCCATTGCTGGTTCGAAATGTATGGATATGGTTCTATAAAGTCATTATATTGCAATGCAGTCATTGTGGCCGATGGCCCTACGAGTATTACGCTAATTGAATCACTTTCATGAAAGGAAAGGCACCACAACTCCAACTCCAACTTTATGCCAATAAGAATAATAAAGAGAATGTTAGCGATAAAAAAACATCAATATTTTCATTTTTTTTTCAGTATTTTTACCAAACACTCTCATATTCCTACAACAACTCAACTCAAACTCCTACAACTTGCACAGATAGTGATAGAAACGAAATGTTTCGATTAGTACCTATTTATTATAATGTACCTACTAATAACATATGGCATCGCCTTAGGGATAAAAAAAACCTGTTATGATGTTATACTGTATTCTAAATAAATAAATAAATAAATATTAGCTGTTTTTGGTATAATTATTATTTTTATGTTATACACAATCATCTCTTTTAACTGATTAATAAACGTTTGAGAAGTTCGGTACCAAGATTGCTTCCTAAAACAGCTGATTCGTTCGGTTTGAACTGATTTAACCCCAAAACCGCTAATTTTTGCATAAAGTTTATTTCAATGACATTTCTTTCATCGACGGCCACCATACCTCAACATGGTCACTAACATAATACAGGATGACCATGAAAGAATCAGTGACACGACAAGAAGAAGAATGACAAAATGTCGAATTCCCAAAAGTCTCAGAACAAACTTTACTGCCAATTGGGTGTAGAATAAGCCCCTTTCCGACAACCGACAACCATTGGTGAGTAATAGTTCTCGAAAAGCTACCACAAACCGGGAGACGACGCAGTGTTGGAAGGCCTACCACCCAACCACCCAATGGACCGACGGCGACGATATTGTGAAGGTTGCGGGAAGTCGGTGGATGGAAAAGGCTCAAGACCGTCCATCGTGAAACTCTTTGGGGGAGGCCTAATGTCCAGCTGTGGACTGCAGACTGATGATGATGATGACTTTAAAAAAGTCCTATCAATATCAACATCGACATCATCAACCATACAGTTTACCATCCCCGATTCAGTATTATGTCTAGTCATCTCTCGAGCCTCCAAGACAGGCTTACATTATTCAAATACATTGGTTTTGACTGCACTATTTGGAAACACCGAATCGTAACCCTCTATCTTACTAATAGAGTTCAAAATGGTGTTTGATTTTTTGAAAATACGGGTTGTGATTGTCATGAGTAGACAAAGCAATGGTATGTAGAAACAGATAGCATTAACACAGGTAATGTTGTGTTAATGTCCACTGTATTCTGATCTTGCAAATTTTCTATGAAATATTCCTATCAAGCTAAAGCTGTGTTGGCCTAGTGGGAGGCACCGTGACTTTTGATCCGTAGGTTGTGGATTTGAACCCGGTCGTGTATTTGTTCGAAAAATTTAAATGCGCATTTACACGTGCTTTTGAAGGAAAATATCGTGACAAAACCATGTAAGTATGTTTATAAGCGGCAGTGTGCTTACATCCTGTAACGTATGGAATACTCACTACTGCAAATTGTGGCATATGTTTGGACGTGGCTCTGATTATCCCTCTTAGACATCTATAGGGACAAGATCGCCTGGAGATCCGAGATAATGTCTATTATGCTTGGAGATAAAAAGCCTTTTTTTTAGTCTAAAATTGTTGAAAATTCGTTTATCTTTGAAGAGCCTGTGTAGACTTTTTAGATTTAAATTTTAACCTTAAACCAAATTTAAACATAACATTTCTCTTTTATTCATTTCTAAATCCATTTAAATATGAAACATATTATGTTTAATTGCTTCTTTCGCTTCCAATAAAAGGTAATCTAGACTCTAAGGGATCTCAAAGCTAAAGTAAAAAAGATTAAGCTGGCTCAAAGAACATTCAAAAGCTTCGTGATAGTAGAATCAGCCAGGTTATTGTGTAAGCAAAATGGTAATGAAGATCGCAATTATAAGGATGATTTTATCAAATTTAGCTACATCTGTAGTTTTTCAAGCATGAAAAGGAAGAAGCTAAGGTCTTGAAGTTTTCCCTTGTCAAGTTTGGAATGTTTTGAATGTTGCTAAGATTGTTAAAATTACCCTTAAAGTTACGATCTTCATCGCCATTACGCTTACACAATTGCACCACTGGACTGGTTTCCAGCTACTTCAATCATGCTTAAAAGCCTAGACTTAATTGCATGATTCGATACGGACTGAACTTTGCATAAAATACGTTAGTTAAGTATAGATTGCCGTGAAATTGAACAGTGAATTCATATTGAATAATATAAATTATTAAAAAATATAAATTCGTTCCATTGAACTCAAGACCAGAAGTCAAAAATATCTTGATCAAAACTAAGAGCCATACTGGCATAGTGGTGGGAATTGTGCGTGAGCGGAGCCTCTTAAAGCGCACTTTATTACGTTCACCAAAATGATTCTTTCTAGGCCACCATACCTGAACCTGGCCACAGACCTAATACCAAAAAAAACCTCTATCGAAATTGATTTCGTATTATGAGTCGCCTTGTATGCATTCCATAAAAATATAAGTTAAAGAAAGGAGTGTATCAAAGTGGCAATGTTTTGGTAACCACAGAGTGGTAAACAAAAAATCTTATAAAAATATGATATTCGTATTGGAAACACGAGACCGCTAAAGCGATGACAGGAGCCCAGCCGCAGAATACTAATCGAGAGATTTGCTGGTGACCGCAAACGATGGAGTGGCTAAAGCCGATTTTAAAACAATAAAGTCATAAGTTTGCCAGTTGGTACAGAATAACTTGGTGGATAGTCTTGTAGAAAAAGCGTACCGCTAACGTCTAACCCTGTTATTCTTATTAGGCTCGTATTCAGAGACACGATTCAAGCATAGATTTAATCACAACTCTACTTAAATATTGAATCTCTTCTCAAACATAGCTTTTATTCAAAAACGGTACTTAAACTATTCTCAGCTGAATCGAGTCTCAAATCTGTACTCAAATGTTCTCGTTTACATTTTGATTTATTTATAATTTTCGATCCGTTTTACGCAGAAATTCAAACATCCAGGGTGGAAATAGAATAGAACAATAAAGTGATGTATAAATATGCATCAAAGTACGTGTAACGGAACGAAAATGTCATTTGATTAATGTCAAATCAAATCTAGATTTATGTACCGATTTCGTCTGATTGACGTTTCGGAATAAGCATTTACTCAGGTGAACTGTGATCATTGAATCTATACTTATGTACTGTTCAAGAATTAGAATCTCGACTCAAATCGAGATTTAAGTACAGATCAACGCTTGAGTCTTGTCTCTGAATACGAGCCTTAGTGTTAATATTGTTTCTCTGCCCTCATACTGACATCAGACTGTCATTATTTTAATCTAAAATTCCAGTCATATTTGATTATTTAATTCATCATATTAGCCGTTCGACGTCCACTGCTGAACACGGCCTCCCCCACAGACAGAGTGAATTCCGTATCAGGTGGGGGGATTTGCCCATACTCACCACGCTGGGCATGCGGGTTGGCGAGCGCAGTTAGAGCTATCGTTGTTAAAATGAGGGACGCTGCTGCCCACCTAGCTTTTTTCCACCCTAGTTTTTTTCCCTTAGACGCCTCGTACGACATCCGCGGATAGGTAGATATGGAGGGGCCTATTTTTCAGCTGGGGCCACCACGGCCAATTATTTAATTCAAATTTTGAAATTCCCCTAAAAATCCGAAAGATCAGTCGAATATCAGTTTAAGAGGAGTGAAAAAATAAAAACGTCTAAGGACTAACCTACTGTTTGCCGAATACCTTTAGATTATGATAGCCAAACTCCAATAGAAAAATCAAAAAGAACAATAAAATAATTCAAAAAAATAATTCAGTGTTTTCGGTAATCGAAACCGCCATTTGAATGATATAATACCAAATAAAGATATTGAGAACAACGAAAAAATAAAAGCACAACCATTATTGTCCGTTCTCAGATTAAAATAGAAAATATTAGAATTACATCGAAGCCATTACACAAAAACGGGAGACGATCAGATAAGTGTCACACAATGGAACCACGACATAAAGACATCATATCATTCTACGACAATAAATTTAGGTAAGGCTGTTTAATATTACACAAAAGATTGAGGTTTTTCGGAATCCCAAGTTTTTTCAAGAGCATTTCGAAGTTACGTCCCTTTTGTACAATATGGGAACAAGAGGAGTGATCAAAACGGGGAAGTTTTGTAGATATAATTTGTAGTTTTGTTTGCAAAACGTCATAATGTTGAAACGCGCTTTTTGTAGTGAAAAAAAGTAACCTTTCAACAAATCAAAATAAATTAATCAAAATATTTTTGTTGCTAAAACGTCGTCGGTCACACCACACCACCACCACCACCTTTTTAGTTGCCTGATTCTTTTAGGCTTGGAGTCATATGCGTTGCTGTACCTAGTTTCTAAGACATTTCAAAGTGTTTATAGTGCATTTATTGAAAAAAGCACCTTTTGACTTTAACTTTCAGTCATTTTTATTGGGAAAGTATGTTTTTTTGCCTTTCTTTCACGCCACGGAGCATCCGATCGACGTAATATTTACATGGATATAGTCAAAGGGCCGGAGACTGACATAGACGAGTTTTTATCTGCGCACCACGCGAGCGAAACCGCGTGTGAAAGCTAGTTGAGCAATAAGCAGTTCGGTCATTCATATAAAGTTACTGTGGAATTTAATTGATTATGACCGCTAGAACTAGTCTATGCTAATGTTTTTAATTAATCTCACTATCCCAAGTTCCAACTATCACGTTTCATCAACGATATCGCATATTAATTCACATTATAATTTTGTGTTCACCAACAGTTGTCTCACTAAAGCAGATTAAAAAAAAACTAATTTTAGAGGAATATCTTTAATGGATGTGGATTCGGGGTCCACAACGTGTGCGTGATGCCTCTGGTATTGCAAGCGTTCATAGGCTACGGTAACCACTTACCAACAAGTGGGCCGAATGATAGTTTGCCACCTTAGTTGTAAAAAAACCACGTAGTTCCTTGACGTTCAAAGTTAGATTCTACTTCGGTTTTGTGCCCAATTGATTTTTCTATTCGGGCATTATAAATTTAGTATAACACGTGCATAGACGGTAATAGGACTAAATGTTGAGGAAACGTCACGACGTATTAAATGATATCATTGCAAAATGTAAGGATATAATGCCAAAATGTTTCTTCAAAGACTATATTGCCTGGAGGATCTATCAGCCGTAACTTCTAATAATATTAAGGTATTTTACGTTCAAGATTATATTATTGTGGTTCTAATAAATAAATAAATAAATAAATATTCCGGACATATTCACACGGCCAACTGATCCCAAACTAGGCATAGCCTGTACTATGGTGACCAGAGACTGATATATATAATAGATAAATATTTAACACCCAGACACAGAACAAACATCTATGTTTATCACACAAATGTTTGTCCAGTGCGGGGATCGAACCCGCGACCTCTAGCGCAGAAGGCAGAGTTACTACTAACTGAGCTATGAGGCCAATCATCTTGAACTGAACTGTTTGTGTGTTGGTGAATACAGGCTTAAGAACATTAACTTCGAAAAAGTTATTCCATATCTCCGGTCAAGTTACGCGTTTAATTTGTCTAGATCGCGTGCTAAGGGACAGCGTTAATAAATAATGTTTTTTATCTTGACACCGTTGAGCTCTAGGCAGAAATTCTTACACGTTGTGTTCGCTGAATCAACCCTTTTTGGTTTAGTTGATGTGTTTATGGCGTCAACTTAAGTTATGAAAGCGCATGCGCACGGTTTTAAAGAGTTATACGTATATTCCTATAATTTTATTTTATTTGCTAGGAGCCGTGCTGGCCTTGTGAGACATTCCCTGACTTTCGATCTGAAGGTCGTGGGTTCAAACATGGTTGTGCATCAATGAATTAAATTCGAAAAAATTAAGTGCGCGATAACATTTGCCTTAAACGGTGAAGAAAAACATCGTGAGGAAGCCAGTGTAGTAGTCTTAAATGTTTAATGTGGTAAACGACCGTAAGCGATCGTAAAATATAAGTTTGTCACTTCCTACACCTGGAATTTGGATTTTCTGATCCCGTGTTATGGTACGGAAGCCTCAGGGCGTGAGTTCTCGCACTTGATCGTATTTATTAAATTTTAAATAAGTTTTAACACGAATGAGTAAACAGAAGCGGTAGATCATAAACTAAAACACAATAAGAGTTTAATGGCAACAATACAACACAATAGAGACTAATAGAATTGCCTTCGGTTATAAAAATGATAAACTGCAATGTTTGTACTTTAAAAGTTTGAATGGACATACGAAATGTGCGTTTCATGAAGTGAACAATAACACCAGCTGCATAAAATCAGATAAAAAGAGATGGCATCTTGATAACGTACCCACATTTTGGCAAATGCATCACAGCGGGTCGCCGTCACAATATTTTAGTATCTACGACTGTATCTGTCTATGTGGTCCAAGATATTACTTTATCTGCTTCGATTTAATAATGTCCTTTATGGTGACATTTTGGCTTTAGGATTTTATCGGCCCTAAAGGAGGTATATTCTTTGTAAAGTATGAGAGTGCAATACGCCTCTTCAGAATAAAGTTTATAAAACTACTAGCTTTTTCCAGAGGATTCACTCGCGTGGTACTTAAAAAAAAGTCTACAAGGTGATTCATAATATGTATTCCATCCCGAAAGGGGGTTATTCTACAAGCAATTAGCAGTAAAGTTTGTTCTACGACTTTTGGTAATTCCACATTTTTCATTGAATAAACTCTATGCGAAAATCAGTTGTTTTGTGGTAAATCAGCTGTTTTAGGTAGCAAACTTGATTCCGAACTTCTTGTACGTTTAGTTATAGGAGTATAACAAATTAAGAATTAATCCTTAATATACTAAACGAATCTAAATAACTATTTTACTAACGACTAAGTACTAATAAAAATGCGAGTGGTTTTTTAGTTATTATTTTTAAAGATGATAAATATACCAAAAATACCAAAAACAGCTAATTTGAGAAAAATATTGATTTTTTTTTCGCTAATTTTATTTCTTTTTGTTGATAGAATAACCCCCTTTCGGGATGGTATACATGTTATGAATCACCTTGTATAATTATGCTATTTTAGGTAAAGAACTCTATCTATTCTAAGTTTCATCCAAATATCCAAACTTCCTCACACTTCACTCACACAATTTTCGCATTTATAATATTAGTAGGATAGGATAGGAAACATTGATTTTTAAAAGGTAGGTTTCAAAACTTGTTAGTCACAAATCATTTAATAAATAAAAGGAAAGATAAAATCCTCCTGTCATGCTACCAATACTGAGATCAAGATCAAGAATGTTCATCAGCTGACTCATCACATTCGTCATGTCAATCGTCATTAGCCGCTAGCCTAGACGATATTTGAAACGTCCACAAAATGCCTAGACAAGTATACAGGTACAGTTTCGAACATGTCCAAACAAAACAACCGTAGACAATGATGCAACGAAAGTACCGGTTATGCTTTCAAACAAGCAAACTCAAAGAAGCCACAATCGCTCTTCAATTCCCACTTACCTCACTCGAGCTCCGGCAAAAACTGAATACACGGCTACAAGCGTACTTGAGTGACGAGAAAAAACAGCCAGGTGCCTACCGAAAGCGTTCATTGTTCCTGTGAACGAAAAAGATTAATAAATCTTTAGACAGAGGAGTATATCAGAGGCCGATCTTGCGGGATGTGAGCTTACAGGACGTGTTATTGCAAGCCCATTCACAGTTCAGGCAAAACAGCCCCTTTGTCATGACAAAGGTGTCGCGCAGAGAAAAATGGGCTCTATCGACGATCTGCCTTATCAGAGTCGGTTCCCTTCCGCGAGGTCTCAATGGGATAGTCTGGGTTTTTAATGCGGATCTAATTCCCTTAGCCGCAATAACGTATGCGTATTCCAATTAAGCCAGGACATAAAGAGCTATATACAATTATTGGATCATCGGAGCAATCAAAACTATGGATTCGTCACATTTACAGTAAAAAAAAATAGCACCCGTTAGGGCGTTATAGGCTTATATTGTTCTGACCCCACACTAGGATTCCCTGTGTCGGTGGTATCAGAAACAACAAGTACCATGGTACCACAACAGTAAAAACCGGAACAAATATTTACAGACTAATCGATCCCGTAATGCCACCGAGGTCGTCTATCACACATATCTTTCAATGGTTAAATGACATCTAGAGGCTAGAAAGAGCAACTTTTAATCAATTTTATCTTCAAACAATTTAGAAGACACGAAATCAATTAACTAACACAAAACCTACGACTTCGCTTGAATGGTATTTTATTTGACGTAAACTGCCAATTTATTAATTCCACCGTCATCTCTCATCATAAAAACATTTTGATTGATGCCTACACGATTGATGAAGCTAACTGCTAATATTTTCAATTTTAATCCCAACAAAGTGGTGGTAATCAAAATATTGAAATGAAAAAATGGCTGTCATTCCAAACGTACCTATAAACACCTTAAGGTTTTTGTCATCATCATCATTAGCCTTAGGAATTCCATTGCTCGACCTCGGAGAGGTCCTCCGAAAGAGTGCCACGGTGCCGTCCATCTAACGACTTCCGGCAACGTTCACAATGTCATCGATCCATCGGGTGAGGGCTTTTCAATCCTGCTTTGCCCGGGTCTCCATTCGAGAACCTCTATTCCTAACAGTTGTCGGTTCTGCGAGCTATATGGCATGCCCACTGCCACATCAAGGTCACTTCAACAGTAAGGTGACGTCAACAGCAACGAGCGCAAAATCAATGACACAGCTAGAACCGAGTGTGCCGCATTAGTCAATATCATTACATAAGATTTCTCATTGATCATCCACGCATCTAAAATTGCTGAATTAGCCGAAAATGAAATGACGTTTCGTGATTGATGTTTATCCTGTAACCCCGCGTTCTCCATACCTAAAAAGCTCAGTTCTTTTTTGCTTTCTAAAAATCGAAGATCTACACAATACTAACAATTGGTCCGATCAAACGTAGTATTAAGTTCGCTTGTCAATTTAACTATCGGTCTCCAACTCGTCACAAATCACATCAAATCTTTCAATTAATTCTACATTTTATTCTAATGGTTTAAGAGTGTATTTCTGTTTGGCATTGTGTCTAGGAAGTGTTCCTAGAAAGGTTATTGTCAGGCTCGTTTTATGAGTTATGATTTATGACCGGTGACTCCCAACGGGGTTTAGTCTCGTGATAATCTTATTCAGACGCGCCTCTTGTGGGGTTCACAATGCTACCTAAATTAGCTATAGCCGTATCATAGGCCATTTTGATGTTTGGAAGTATAAGAGGTCTTTCGGACCGTGTGTGGCACACAAACAAGGTATGTTTGTCGTTCCTTATACAATGGACCGAAGTTTTTAAATCAAGATTATCGTTTCCATACAATAAACAATGACATCGACGCGGTTCTAGGATTAATGGTTTTATAATGAAGTTAAATATTTGTGTAAGTATTGGTTCGTGACTGTTATTTTTGAGGTGAATAGCTTTGAAATGATTTCAATGTTTACTCGCCTTATTGGATACATAGATGATGATGGTGTTTTGTATTACCTCAGATCCATTTTCAATTACGTGTTTATTCATTATATAACTCTTTCATAAAGCCTTGTTTCTATAAAAACGTATTCTTTATTATTTTTATCAAAAAATATCAGAAAATCTCGCACAAAAAGCATTGAGACAAAAATACCTCTCCAAACTCAACAATAAGACAATATCCGCACTGAGATTTCAATAGAATACTCACAATATGACAATTCTAATAAAACGCATGAGAAATGATTCAAGCGAACGTATTTTTGTGACAATCTTTTCCTGGCGACGGGATCGATCCTTCATATGAGACACGACATTACGTCCCCTGAGGTTTCATAAATAAAATACTAAAAAAATGGGCCTATTCTTCAACCACCATTGTAGAGCCTCGCAGCAAGTACAGATTAGTCGAGAAAAGGGATAAAATCTTAACGATGTGCTTCGTAGCTGGTTGGCCGCATAACAAGTTATTTCTAGTAGCGCATTGTTAGTTTTTGATCAAAAGATAATGTTTCATTATTATGTTACTGTGTTGCTTGCGACCAGTATAAAAATGATAACAAAATTATCACAGAGTACTTTTTTGGGCTCATCAGGGACTTTTATAGCAATTCTTAGTTGCTCGCGCCTTAAAACTTATGTAGGTAACTAATCGGGGTGTCCGGCATCCCGAGAACTATTGTTTTCGTTATTTTTTTATGACCAGAACCTGCAAATCTAATTACTGGGATAAAAATGTATTCAAACAAGGTACACAAAAACCATATTATTAACAATATTGACTGCCTTGGTGGAACATAGTGCGAGTGCCTGACTGAGACGCAAAGGGTGCGGGTTAGATTCCCGCTACGGGACAAATTTTTGCATGATCTGCAAATATATGTTCCGGGTCTGAGTGTTGTGGTACAATTATACTCGTAGTTTCTGACACCCACGACACAGGGAATCCTAGTGTGGGGTCAAGCCTGTGTATGTGACTGTTGGGTGTTATTTATTTATTATTTTTACTTTATTTAGAAGAACACGCATCTTTAGGAAGCTACTAAAGTATCAGCACATTTAATTAAAACATGCTCTCTTGGTATATAACCAAACCTACTGTGACGACAGCAGACATTTTATGGCGAGGCTGAAAAGCAGCGTAGCTGAGCCCTCGACCATTTCAACTGTCTACCTACATATATACCAAAACTTGTAAATTACCAATTGTACCTTTATAACAGTAACTGTGTGTAGGAATTCTTGGTGAATAAATGCCTTTTTATTTTATTTATTTTTTATTTTATAACACTCCATGCGAGCAATAAAATAATGCCTATTCTGAGATATTTGGTCTTTCGAGTTCATGACTATCAAATCATGTTTAAAATTAAATTTATTCGGTCATCTTTGTTGATAAGAATTCTTATAGGTGTTCATACGAAGATGCAGCACTGTGACAAAAATGCACTATGGCATAGTTCTTGGTAAGATTTTTATTGATAAGGATATACTCATCTATTATGTTGCTTACGTGCCTTCTTTTACCCCGATTGCTTCAACCACGGCAATTTATACTTGAACTAAGCCATTTTGTAGTAAAATGTCAACTTAATACGGAGTTATAATGGTAACCCTTGTGAGAGCAAGTTAGATATATATAGGGATTACGGCTGAGCCCCTCACATTTTAATAGTTTTTGGATTGGTCTATTTGACTATTGGAATGGATGTATTTCGATGATCTTCCTACGCGTAGCTATTATAAGGCCCTTGATGACTCATCTTTAGAAGTTCACACGTTTTACGGTTATAAAATATTTTATAGACTAATAATGGGTTGCTAATATGATGGTCTATCTAATGCTAGCAGCTTTGCTCGCACGGTACCTGAATAGAATGCAGCAAGTTAACACGGCCGTCCTACCGTTACCAGTCGAGGACTTTTGCAGGCAAACCTCATTGCGAGTTTTCCAAAATATAGGGTATAGACAAAATAAATAAATAAATAAATATAAATATTCCGGACATATTCACACGGTCAACTGATCCCAAACTAGGCATAGCCTGTAGGTACTATGGGTACCAGAGACTATATAAAAAGTAGTTCAGATAATATGTAATACATACCTACATTAATACCTATTTAAATCGCGCCTACGTAGTAACATATGTCTACAAGGTTATTCATAATTATGTATACAATAACGAAAAGCTTATTCTGCATACAACCGAACAAAAACTAACCGATTTTGACTATAGTTATAGTGCACTTTTTAGTTATCAAATGAAAATCTAAAAATATGCTGAAATTATGATTCAGGGCTCTAAAATTTACCTAATAAGTATATTTCTTTTAATCTGCCGACAAACAAAGATTCTATAAACGGATTATTAAAAACAATAAACAATATACCGGATAGCATTTTAAACTATTATGTAGGTAACTAAAATGTCCAAACGGATACCTTAATGCTCCGTAAAATATATTGATTGTTTTTGTTATGTTTACTTGAGGCGCTATGGTTAATTAGTTGGTAAGCCCAGACCTTGCAAAAGCCAGAGCGATAAGCGGAGCGTTCAGTGACACTTCTATCAAGGAGTGAAACCACGACTACCACACTCCAATTTCTGGAATAAGCTCTCTCAAACAACAAACTTATGTGAAAAAGGTTCATCCAGCGTTGTTTCCGCTCGACGCTCCGCTTAAGCGATGGTGAGACCTTACCTTAGTCCCTATTCAATTGAATCCAATGGTCCGCATCGGCTGTCTTTTAAAAGCGGTGAAACATCCTGTTATAATTAATTAATGCTTAAAACATCGAAATGAGTCTTGGTTTTATTATTAGTGGACGGTCGTAATGTAACGGTTGGAAAATAAGATTTAATAACATATTTTTTACAAAAACTAAAAATTGACTTCAAATTCCTGAATGTTTACAAGATCAATATCAACCTCTTTTTTTTGTTATCAACCTCTTTGCGTTTTGCTTACCTACTGAGGATGACACTGGCCACCTAAACTTTCGAATAAAAAACAAAAGTAAGTATGACATCCATAAATTCATCATCAATACGTACGAACTCTTACGGTACTGACTGACTGACTGTCAATCAAACGTAGTGGTTTTATTCTCTTTGAAAATCAACGCAGAGTCTAACCAAAATCCTAAGAGTATGAAATTTGCAGGGTAGCGTAACGTATGGGTGCACAGAAAGGAATTCCCGACACACAACCCCTAAGTTTAAAGTTTATGTAAAAATAGCAACAACCGAACGAAGTCGCGGGAATTACCATACCATACCACAGACGACAAAAAAATATTTCGGCAAGTCGTGATTTCAAGAGATGATGACGTTTTTTTAAGTTTTGGGGGCAAGTTGCAATCCCTCAGGAATTAAATTAAAATGGGACCACCCCGGGATCATACTCTGTACACCAGCGTTAGAATCATCAAAATCGGGTTACTATTGGCCACAGATAACATATACTAGCTATTGGCGGAGATATCGAGTAACAAACACAAAAAAAAACAGCCGACTTGAGAACCTCCTCCTTTTGGAAGTCGGTTAAAAATAATACCTATATGTTGTTTAAAACTGTCAATTTCTGGCTAATATGAGTAAGTTTGGAAACAAATTGAAAAAAATTGATGTTTTTTTTCATGTTCTTTTGTTGATAGAATATTGACCCGGGATTGTATACATGTTATGAATCAACTTGTGTTTGTGAGTTGGGCCATGGCATCGCACTGATTGGTGGTGGAACCTAATAAGATTAAGTCCAACTAGTGTTTGCTCGTATAAGCAAGTGTGGCAGAGTGTGGCTTACTTGGCCATATTCAACAGAACGGACAACAGATGGACTACGAACCAAAACACCACATAAAATAGTACAAAACGAACGTATGAACCTACGAAATTACGACTTTAGCAAATCAGTGGCTTCGGCAATTTTAGATTGTAAAGTTCGTCGGACTAGTTGTGCTAGCTATCCATTTCGATGCCACTAGTAGTAATAACAGCTGGGCAATTTACAAAATTCCAAAGAATTCTTAAATAAGCGATCAGGGGCCACTATTATTAGTTAGGTACGTCTTATTGCAATAAATGCAAACGTCTCAGCACAGCACTTTATTTTACACGAATTTGAATCGAAATCTTTGAGATTATCAACTTACGTCACCGCTTTAACAAAATCGCAAAGTTGATGGTACGGCCAGGAAACAAAAAAAAAGGTCAATTAATTTTCCGTGAGCCTCCACAAAATGAGAAATTACCGTCTATCCTTTTCGACAACCTCACCGTACATACATTAACAAGACTCGGGTTTCCAACACTGAGATGGGTACAAAGATATTGGCTTTTTATTTATTGACATTTTCTAATGTGCTTCAGAGGCGATTCATCATGCTGGACTTCGATAGTCACAGCTTTTGCGGAGAACAGCTCGACCACAAACAAACCTACAAGGCCAGTTGAATCAATGTTTTAAATTGGTTAATTTTCTCTGCCATTAAATATAAATAAATAAAATATATAAATATTCCGGACATATTCACACGGTCAACTGGTCCCAAACTAGGCATAGCCTGTACTATGAGTACCAGAGACTGATATACATAATAGATATATATTTAACACCCAGACACAGAACAAACATCTGTGTTCATCAGACAAATGTTTGTCCAGTGCGGGGATCGAATCCGCGACCTCTAGCGCAGAAGGCAGAGTTACTACCAACTGAGCTATGAGGCCAGTCAAAGAAGGGGCAGAAGGTTTCTAGAGTCAAACGCATCGAAAGCGCATCGAAAGCGCAGCTTAGGAATGCTCTCATTAGATGGGAATATGACCAAATATGGTTTTTTTATACCTACATGTATGTAGATACTAAGTTATATTATTTTTATAGTAAGTATTGCAGTGGTAAACTTTTGTACACCGCCCGCGCCGTCTTATTTGATTTGTTTACCCTGTTCCACCAAAGGTTTTCAGGAATAGATTGTTTTTAGCGAAAAGACCACCAATTGTACTTAATATTTGTTGGTATCCTTATGTTATTTTTGTTTGTGTAAAATTAAGAGCTTGTATATCTATTGCTTTTTAGGAGGAGGTAGGGCACAGCGAGATTTTCTCGTTCTGAATTGGAGCAGCCCGCCTGGGGAGGTACTTCCGCCTTACAGAAGATCGCAGCCAAATAGCATTATTTGTTTCAAATAGTGTTGTGTTCCTGCGATGAGTTAGGTTGCCAGAGCTCTTTAGGGGTGGGGGGGTTCGGGGTCGGCAACGCGTGCGTGATGCCTCTGGTATTGCAATCGCTCATAGGCAACGGTAACCGCTTACCAACAGGTGGGCCGGATGCTTGTTTGCCACCACAGTTGTATAAAAAAAAAAACTATCTATTTAAGATAGATAGATAGTTACTAGGAGCCGTGGGATTCCGGTTGCATAAGTTCAGTAAAGTTGTAGTAAAGTCTTCGGGCTGAAATTATGCTGATGACGAAGTTTATGTCTTGTAAAAATATTATTATATTCTATTCTAAAAATATTTGTTTAAAAACAACAATATCCCAAGTTTTAAGCCGTTTCCTCTACGGGCTGTACCTGATATCGCGTCTGATAAACACTCCTCATTGTTTGCTGTACGCATACCTAATGGATTATTGATAAAACATGTGGGTGTTCTTAATCTCTCGGCCGGAGTAAATCTACTGAGATGTCGATGAACGAAAATAACTGTGTGTCTGAACAAAATGTAGTTACAACACGTCGCTTTTTTTTAAGATCGCTGATTTTTTTTTGTTGGAAATTCTGTTCTCGTTTTCTGTACACCCTAAGATTTCAAAAAGTTCTTGCAAATGTTTGTAAATACGACACAAACTATATATTTATGCATGATGACCCAAATAAGTTATTTTCACTTGATAATATTGTCAGGAAAAGAGCGTCTAGGAGCCGCACTTTAATCCTTTCACCACACTGATTCTTTCACCGACGGTCAAAGGCCCTTTTCAGGGCCACAATACCGCAACCTGGTCACTGACCTAATGTAGGATAACCAATAAATAATCATTGGCACGACAAGCCAGCATAAATTAACCTGGTTTTTATAAAAACTATTCACAATTTCCTTAAAACAAAATTAAACTGGAAAGTTTGAGAAACATAACTCAAAATAATGCCTAATGAATGATCACGGGCTGATATTAAGTGGACACGATTTATCGTCTTAATGTAGAAATTTGTGATAAAGCAGCAGCTCCTAAATGGTGTAACAGTAATCTCGGATAGTTAGAACGTATGAACACATTAGTCAATGTTACGATAAAACTTTTCTAGAGATTAACCCAAGAAGGGAATCTAAGTTTTTGTAGTCTTTAGGCCGCATTTACAACGAAAACATAGCTTATTATTGAGAAAAGCTCCTAGTCAGCGCCTCTAACATGATTTTCACCTGATCTGGAAACAATGTATTGAATTTAATGCGTAACACTGGTGGCAGGTTGGCTTAGATTATTCACCTACCTGAGTTAATAATATTTCATACCAACTGATACAATCGTTAGCAAATTTCTTGAAACCGGCAAAGGTAGCGTGCACACGGTTTTCTGCGTAAATAATAAATTGGTAAGGTCAAAGTTCGCGATTCTTCTTCTAAAATATTTAGATGAGATAAAACAGAATTTCGATTAAAATTGATTAACGCTATAATTCAGAAAGGACGCATTGCAATTTATTGGATTCGAATTATGCGCGTTATCTCGAGCACGCCTAATCTGTCTTCTGAATTATGTATCGTTCTTTCTCATATATCCATTTGTAAAACCTGACACATGCCTATGTCGGTAATTTTACTGCTTGGTATGCAGTAGAGTTATTAATTTATTCGAAGATTTCATAACTTAGTACTGTGAGGCTGTAAAATATATTTATGAAACAGGCAGCAGTAGGTAGACTTTTACAAGTAAGTCTAGTCTGAAGCAGTTCACAATTTACTCGTATACGAGTAGAATCAAATTCTACCTTACTGTTAAAATTCACTCTTCTACACTGTAAGTACCTACCTATTTCACTATATCTGTGTTCAAACGGCGTGCTATATGTCACCGGAAATTCGTTTCAGAATGGCCTTTAGGTACTTCAACTAAATACAGTCAAATTTGAGTTTGACTTGAATTTGCGGAATGAACATTTTAAAATAAATTTTAGACATATTTTGGATGCGATATAGCACGCCGTTTGAACACAGCTTATCTCTAATTATAGTTTCTTGACAGTAAAAAACAGATCTATCCCCTTCTTTTATATCTCTAAAAGAGAAATGGACATTTTGTTATCTATCAGGTAGCATTAATCAAAGTTGGTGAAATAGGCACATTTTTTCAACAGCCGTAGATGAAATCCTAATCAATTTCCACCTTAAATTCCAAACTAACAAAAAGGGGAAATCGATAGCCAATATTGCGGAGTCGCGTAAAGTTTGAAGTGAAGTCGGTTGAACCGATCGTGAATTTCCCTCAAGTAATTATCGAAACAATAAACCTAAAATTGGCGCTGAGCGTCCTGGAACTGCGGTCACTGATCTCGACTTTCCACCAATTAGACTTCGCGAGATTTGCGACCCACTTTGCTGAACGGGAATTCATTAGGAGCTATTCAACTTATCACAATATGACTATTAGGGCACCATTCATTTTTTAATTAATCTAGTAACGGCGCAGAAAGTCCGGTATATAAACCTTAGGACGTTCGAAGCAACTATGCTCCAAGGGGCTTCCAGGAACTCTTTGATGTTCGCATTTTATAGGTGGAATTGCGGACTATTTATGTCTCATTTTATAGGAATTTATGTGCGAGCTGAGACGTAGCAAAGCTTCGTAAATAACGAACGTCAAAGCTTCAAAATAATTTACGCGTGACTTCGTCCAGGGAAAGGAAGTCAACATCAAATAGGTACTGAATATGATGAACTTGTTGCTCGATAGGACTAATCTTTGAAATGGGAATTTCTGTTCTCATACTAACATATTATTAGCAAAATTACTTATTTTTAATTTTAAAAAAATGGGCTTACGACTTTTGTCACTGGTACTGGCTGGCATGGTAGATATGCTCTCAGAACTTCAAGCGGGCAGATCGTTGAAGATGTCTAAAGGGGTAGTCAGAGGCATGTCTGAATATTCTCCACATGCCCACATCTAGCAGTAGTGAGTATTACATACGTGATAGGTTGCTTGGGGCAGTGTGTTAGGGTTTACTAAGAAAGATATTCTTAAAATTTAACCTCTATGAGGGTGTAACAGGGTTTAAAGTTGGTATGAAAAACTTCACGGGAATAAAGTCCAGAAAGGCTTTCACTAATTTACAATATAGGAAGAATGTGATCTTTCAAAACACAAAATCAAATAAAGCACTTCGCAACAATCCAAACCCGAACGTCTCAATCTCAATCAGCAAAACGGAAGCAAATAAAGTTTCCAATTTCATATATCGAGGTGGGTAACAATTTCTAAAACTGGTCGCTCCAGATGTTCATGAGAAAATAACTTACGCCGACTGGAATGAACGCTAAATCTTCACCGGGTGGATGGGTTCCGCGCCAAGAATTGAATTTGCCTGGCATTCTCTCACACGTTCCAAGTGTGTTTTCCAAAGCGAATATAGTCTTGTAAGACTGCTCCGTAGTAATTCTCGTTCTATTACGGAACTCCCTTGTATTACCAGATGTAATATCTTCAAATTGAAGCCGCAGACGTGACATGCAGGAACTAAGAGAAATATAGATTAAATTAAAGCTTCGTCACTAAGTAGAAACATGTTTTAGATGAAATAGTTGGAATATAAATAACACGCAACATTAACATAGGTAGGCACATAGTCCTGACCCCACACTAGGATGCTTTGTGCCGTGGGTAACAGAAACTATGAGTACCATGGTACCACAACACCCAGACCCGGAACAAATATTTGCAGATCATGCAATCATTTGTCCCGCAGCGGGAATCGAATCGTCTGAGACGCAAGGGGTGCCCTTGCATATCAGATGGGCACTCTTCCGCTGCGCTACTGAGGTCCCCGAAATTGTTCTAAGCAATTCGTTAAATATAAAAATTATATTGCAAACAAAAGTTTTATTTTATTTTATTAGCAAAAATGGGCCTGTTCAAGAATTCGTGTCTGGCTATTTCGCAAGATAAAATTCAGTTGAAACAACTTTTGTGGGACACGGCTATCTCTTGAATTAAGCACACTCGACCATTCATGAAGAGGATGTTAATTAAGCCTCTAGGAGCATTAGTAAAAGCATCCAGTCTTTTGAATGAGCTCTCCGAGCGATGTGTTCAAAATTGATGAATATACCTTTGTATCCTTAGTAGCTTGGTGCAATGATCAAAGTGCATAATTAAAGAACACAGGAATAGTTTACGTCACGTTTGGAAATTTATCAGAATGGTAGACACCATTCTGATACATTATCGGTAGCTAACTTATTTCGACAACTCTAAAATTATCACCTTTCTTGTTAGGGGGGGGGGGGGGGGCTTAAATAATTAGCTAAAAAATTAGTTGAAACAAATAATGATATTTGTATGCGATCTTCTGGAAGGCGGAGATACCCCAGGCAGGCTGCTCAAGTTTAGGTTAATGCAACAAAAAAATCGACACCCATATGATGGTTTTTTAAATTGCTTTAGCGTTAATCTAGAACATTAATAAAATAACAGCTGAACCAATATTTATCACAGCAAGTAAAAAGCTCATTGAAAATATGATTTTAAATTTAAAATGTATCCGCCGCTTATAAAATATCCTCGCCAATACATCGCGCGTTTGCATGACGGTAACTGAGCCTGCCTACCTAGACTTGCACGTCGCTCCACAAATCTTTTAAAGCTTTATTTACAGCCGTTCCGTTCGATCACGTTCATAAATTGAAAAATATGTAAACGAGACCCCGATATTCAATGTGTCGCGAGAAAAAACATGAAGCTGTCAGTTTTAACGTGCGATAGATGGCGTGCGGGAGCGCTAACACAGATAAATCGGTCGGAAGGCGCCGGTACATTGCCTTCCTTAACGACCTCTGCTACGGAATCAGTTTAGGGTTAAAGGTGATTTTCTTTGGATGTGTGTGTAGCGTTACGTCAAAGGATGTTTCAAAGGAGATGATATGATTTTACGGAGAATGTGTGTGAAAAATATTCCGTAATTTACGGTGCTTTTGTTGAAGCATTTCAAAATTATCAACATAATTTGTGTAAAAATTAGTTCATTACTATGCTTGCTTATCATGTCACTGGTTTTTTCTTGGTGGTCCTGTATTAGGGTAATGGTATAGTTGGTGAAATAACCAGTGTGGTGGAACGATTAAAGTGCGCCTTGTAGAGGCGCCTTTCGTGCACATGTCACATATGTTCAATTTTTTAGGTTCTAGGACATGCCGGTTTTCCAATGTTGTTTCCTTCACCATTGAGAGAACTAATATTGCGCACATAAATGGAATTCCGAATGGAAAATCCAGTGGTGCACGGCCGGGATTCGAACCCACGACCGATTATTATATAGAATAGGCAAAAGTTTGTAAGGTTTTTGTTGTTCAATGATGCCGTAACGGCTCAACCGATGTCTTTGAAACTTGAAATAGATGGAGTTCTTTACTTAGAATAGCTTAAAGACTACTTTTTATCAATGTACCACGCGAGCGAAGCCGCGGAGCAAGTGTGTTATATAATAAGCCCAAGCTCGCTAATAGTTTAGAGTTATGATTTACAATAAAGCTATTAATATTAGCCCACAGCAACAATAAATAAGTTCCAGACAAAACTATAAAGTTGTCAAGAATGCAACAATAGAGTATGTGAGGGCGTTAGTACATGGTGTTACCGACCGTTACCTAGATTAATGTGCGTGCCACATCGAATGTGAAGAAAGATCTTTGTGGGAACCGCGTTCCAACCAGTGAAATTAGAGTGACACAGTCATATTGAGGGTTTGAAACCATCGAGCAAGTTTATGCGCTAGTTGGATCATCATTTGCTAATAGAAATGTAAATAAGCGTATTTGATTAGCTTCAATCTGAAGCTAATCAAATACGCAGAGAAGTAATTCTACGAAGATATAAAATACAGAGTTTAAATTTGTTGGTTATACAAGGAGATTCATAATAATATGTAGGTATGCTATCCCAAAGGGGGCTTATAGTAAACCAGGTGCTTATTGTAAACCTTATTGGCAATTATAAAACTTAACTACAAGTTTTGAAAATTCTACATTTCATTGAAAAAGCTCTATGCAAAAGAGCTGCTATGGGGTTGAATCAGTTCAAACTCGATTATTTAGTTGTTTTGAACTATACTTATCAATATGATAAATATACCAAAAACAGCTTATTTGAGAAAGTTCGGGAAAAATCAGAGAAAAAATAATTTGATATTTGTTTATCCGCTAATATTTTTTCTTTTTGTTGATAGAATAAGCCCCTTTTTTTGTGATGTATACATACGATTAATCACCTTGTATTGGTATGGAAAACAGTAACAGTTAAAGTATGTTTGTTTGTTGGTGAAACTGATGAATTTAAAAGTACACACTAAAACAACAAAAACGTTTTTAAGAATTCAAACGATGCAGTTCAGGTGCCGGTTCAGATGAAAAATATTTGATTATTCCTACGTTTTACTTTAGTAATAGTAGTTCGTAGAACTGCACATCAAATACATCTAATGTTGAGTTTTGTGCCTACAACACTAGTTTGCTTTATTATGTGTCTGTGTGTAGAACCAGCATCTTCATTCCGTCAAGCCATCTTTTGTCTGCGACACTCCCTTACAATTTGATTTATAGATTCGTGCGTTGAGTTGTCTCCAGAGCTTATTAATGAATTTATTTTAACGCTAATGAACAAGTTGCGTTTGAGACAAGTGAAACTAATTTATCTGGAAATGTTATTTCAAGCATACAGATGCTCTAGTTTTGTCGTCAGCGTAAATATGGTGACGCTGTGATGTGATAAATGGAAGAGTTATATTCTCCTACTTAAAAGTGCTAACTTTTAGTTTGTCTAGAATCAAAACTAAAAGTTCATCATCGCTACGCGACAAATATTTGAATGATCTGCAAATATTTGGGAATTCCGGGTCTGAGTGTTCTGGTACCATGGTAGTCGTAGTTTCTGATGTACCCACGACACAGGAAATCCTAGTGTGGGGTCAGGACTATGTATGCGACTGTTGGGTGTTATTTATTATTATTATATTTATTTATACAACTTTGTCGCTGACACTGGTTCTTCTATGGATTTCCTCGATTTGGATTATATCACGTAGCGAAACTCTGAGCATAGCGCTAAAAGTTCTAACTATCGTTAATTTTATCCCTAAACCCAAAGCAGCGATCTACTAAGAAACTATTATCTATTTGCTCCAATATGTTTAGAGTACCGCTTGAAATCTTTTTAACGTAATTATGCGAGCTTATACCTGTTATCTGTCGCAGATACCGCAGAGCCTCAAGACGAAAGTCTACAATCAGTGCGTGTTACCAGTGATGGCACTGAAACTTGGTCGTTAACTATAGGCCTCATATACAAGCTCAAAGTCGCGCAACGGGCTATGGAGAGAGCTATGCTTGGAGTTTCACTACGTGATAAGATCCGAAATGAGGAAATCCGTAGAAGAACGAAGGTCACCGACATAGCTCTCAGAATTAGCAAGTTGAAGTGGCAGTGGGCAGGGTGTGTATGTCTACAGCTTACACATAACGAATTTCTGAATTCTGAGTATGCAAATATTTAGTGCATAATTGGTGCAATCTGAAAATCCAATTCAAAATTTAGGTGCCAAAGAGGTTTCTGAGATATGAGCCAAAAACTATGTGTCAGCTGGAGACCCGGGTCTACAGCTTGCACATCCAGTACTGCCAAACGGCTGACGCGAGAGCTATGAAAACTAGCCAGATATTTAGTGCCAAATTAGTGCCAAAGGTACTAAAAATTTCAGGCCTGTAGCTTAAAAGGTTTCAGAGATATGAGCCAAAAACTATGTGTCAGCTGGAGACCCGGGTCTACAGCTTGCACATCCAGTACTGCCAAACGGCTGACGCGAGAGCTATGAAAACTAGCCAGATATTTAGTGCCAAATTAGTGACTAAGGTACCAAAATTTTCAGGCCTGTAGCTAAAAAGGTTTCAGAGATATAAGCAAAAAACTATGTGTAAGCTGTAGACCCGGGTCCCCAGCTTACACATTTCGTTACGCCAAACCGCTGATCAGAGGGCAATAAACTTTAGGCAGGATTTTAGCTTATAATTAGTGCCTAAGGTACCAAAAATTTCAGGCCTGTAGCTGAAAAGGTTTCAGAGATATAAGCAAAAACAGTTTTCCCGCCAAAAAATTCAAATAAAGTTATTGAAAATCGCCTCATTGCGACGTTGCCACTTCGCTTAAAAAGATTGTCAAACGACTTTAAACTTTATTTACATGTCACGAAGATTGATTTTGGTATTTGATCATTAAAAAAGTTAATTTGGTTTGTTGAGTTTAGTCTAGGAGCTCGGAGGATAAAATAGTTTTCAGCCAAAACATACCGTGTTGCCATCGATGTAATCGTATCTCGTAGACTTACGTCTTGATTGATGATGGAAGTCAGAGGCAATCACGACGACATCATCGCCCTGAGTCAAATTCTTTGTCAGTGTCGGCAAGTTATTTATAATCTCTCTGATAGGAGCACCTGGCTTACAAATGGATAGAACAGATTGGTAGTCATTATTATGTAAGTGTATAAATTCTCCAAGAGATTTTCCGTATGTATCGCACAATATTAGCATTTTCTTAGGTCTATTTTGTGAAATTACGGCGGTATCCTCAGCTATAAGTCTGGGTTCATGATTTTGGGTACTGTTATTCGTTTGGTTTCCAGTGTTCTCCTCTGTTCACTCGTTTTAATTGTTTTTGTCTTCCCTTTTTTCGCTACTAATTTTTTTTGTATTTTTCTTTCTATTCTGTTAGTCTTTATCATGTTTCACTTGTTTATTCAATGTTATAATATTTTTACTTAAGTTCTTGGTCTTTGCTGCAGTTTTAATATCTACGGTGTGTCTAGAATTTTTTAATTATATGTTTTCACTTTGGAGCTCAATTATTTGGCTTATTAAATTGTCCAATTCTTCATTAAATATTTGGGTGTTCTCATTGGTTTCCAACTGGAGCGTTTTTTGTAGTGGTTCGAACAGCGCTGCATTATTTTCGTGCATACGTATTACGTTTAATGCTTCTTCATATTCATTGAGATCTGCAGTTCGTCGCTCAATCATCTCTTTTAGCTTATTTCTTTCCGTTTCAGTCTCTTGTAATTTTATTACTTGTTCTGCAAATGCTACTTTGAGTGACCCATTTTGCGCCAAGAGATTTTATAATCCTTCGCGCAGTCGTCTTGTTCCTTTAGAAGCTTCAAATTCAAGTTTTGTGCTTTTTGTATTTCAGCGGTCAATTTTCTAATTCTACGGCAACATGGTTTCTTGTTTGGGGCATTCTGGAACGATCAGAAAACGCAAAAAGTCGATTCGGATGAAGAGATTCGATCCAGGGCACGTCGTTACTGACGATTATTGAGTCCACCGCCTCGACCGCTATGCCAGCGGTACTTTACTTGCAGCGACGAAATAAGTGTAGAGGTTGAAAGAACTATTTCTTAGAGTCGCAGATCGTTGTAATAAAAAAATCGACCGTCATTACACTTTTTTGCACACCCTCATTAGCTTTTTAGTTCAATATGACTTATTGATAAAAAACTTTTATTTAGTCATTATAACGAGGCACTTACGTATAATATTGTGACGCGTTCGTTATTTTGGTTGTTATAATTTTTGAGAGTAGATCGCCAAAATGGTTTAAGGTAAACATCATGAAGAAACCAGAGGTATAGTCAGCTCGCACACTACGAGTACTTACGTGTTAATAGGAAACAATACAATGCCACAAATCAGGGCCCCGATCGCGCTAAATTTTTGCTTGTGGCGCTCTGCGGTATATTTTAAGGGATGAAGATGAAGTTTTCCAAACGCTGGCCATTAGATAAAACAGAATCGAAACCATTGTGTAAGTATCATCATCATCACCTATTTGAGTCCACTGCTGTACATAGTGTACCTACCACTAATTAGAGGTGGATAACTCGAGTCAGTGACCGTGGCGGCCCCGGCTGAAGAATAGGCCCCTCCTAACCTCCTACCCGTGGATGTCGTACTAGGCAGGCGAGTAAGGGATGGGCAGCAGCTTCTCCTATTTTCACAAAGATTTTCAAATTCCCCTACCCCCATGACAGGAAGTCACTCCGGAAATCTGTGGGGGAGGCCGCTGTTCAGTAGTGGACTTCAAACGGCTGGAATGATGATGATGAACTCGAGTCAGAACACGCATCCAGATCGAATCACAGGGTACTGAGCCGCAGGTAAATGGTTCACGTCGCTCCCAAGCAGCTGAAGCAGCTCAACGGCTCAAAGTAGTTCTACTTCATCTGCGATTCATGCGACCCTGACCCTGATTAGAAACGATTTCATACGATAACAATTTGTTTTATTTTCAACACTATTAAGTCCATATTAGAAAAGCTGACCCGTTTGATGAACTGATTGCTAGTACCTTATTGCATTGTTTGCTTCACTTTACCTGATTCATCTGAAATCATTCATAGATCTACTTGCGCGGTTCAAGAGCGCATGCTGCGAGCTGATTTGCAGCTCAGGTATTTTGAGTGAGTTACCCACCACTACCACTTAGAAACTTTGATGTACCAAATAAAAACTATAGTAGGTATTATTATAATATTATAACTACAAAATTTTTGTTTATTTTTAGATTTTGACGCCTTTTCTTTTTTAGTTACCAGCATAATTTTAGTGATACTTCATCATCTTATCCTATCTAAGCTTCTGAATTCTTTAACCTACATGATATATACTTTAAACATACATAAGCCTCTCGATTTGAGAGCAAAAGACTTGGCGGCAGGAATAAGATGCCACAGCCAGCCCGAAAGGGAAAAGCATAAAAAAATGCAAACTTCAAGAACGAAAGAATGACACGATAATGTTACGCGCCTGTACAATATCGGGCAGCCTGTAAGGACGTAGACACTCTGATAATGTACAGCCAGCCATATTCACAGCATCTAATTCTAAATGGGGGAATAAGATCTGCACTGACTTCCCGCGTTGGGGTGCGCATTCACAGCATTTTATTGCAATAATTTTTCCAATAATACGAAGCCACCTAGCTTTAGACGGCGGAGTCATATATCTCATCATGTCACATAGGAACCAACTCATCATGTCACATAGGAACCTACTCATCTATTCCTTTCGTGACGTGGTTTATAAGTGGTTCACATCTACCTACCTTATGTGAGGTACCTACCTACTTCCCTATGTTTTGTAGGTCTAGGTACAAAGTGTAGGTACGTAGTACCTAGGTATAATAAATACTTGGTACCTATACCTAGCTAGACCTACATAAGTAAGTACCTTACATAAAGTACGTAGGATTGTATAATATTATGCAAACACGTCACGAAAGTAATAGATGGCTTCCTAGTACCTAGAGCTAACCAAACTTAGGTAGAACTAAATTGCCTAAATGCGTAATAAAACACTTCAAAAAACTATAAATAGGTAAATAACTAGTATCTAGGTACTAGGTAACTACCATCTATAATTTACTAGCCAACTTAGATATGAACAAAATGAGCAAATACGTCACGGTAGTACCTAATAGATACCTGCATATCCAACTTTCATATGTGCTACCTACCTACCTACCAAGGTATCTTGATTAACCTAAATACCTTACCTGACTTCTTCTGACAGACTTTTATTTCTGTTTTAGTGTGTGGCTAGGCGGAGCAATGATCTATGAAATGCGGGGCGGTGGCGCGGGCAGAAAGTGTATGAGAATGGCCGGACATAGGGCTCAGTGGCGCGTATTAGGGTTGACTTATGTCCAGCAGTGGACTAGTGTGGGCTGATGATGATGATGGCTACAATGGAGGCCAATTTCATACGTCAGTTTCGAAATTGAAAATCTATGGAACTTCAACCGAAGTAACAAATTATGTAGGTAGGTACTAACCAATTACTTACAATATATTTTTATTTTATCTAGATCGATCGACACCTATCTTACATATGAGATAACGGCTAGGTTAGAAGTACAACAAATTCAGAAGATGAAGATACTACCTAATAAGAAGCTGTGTAGGTATCACAAAAATTATGCTAGTAACTAACAAATGTTAGTAACTTACCTACATTAGAGGTAGGTACAGTATGTCCAGTGGACTTCAATAGGTTAAAGATACCTCCTACATAATACACTCGAGAGCATAGAAATCGCACATAGCGGAATTTTGCTACATTTTAATTTCGACCCTTATTTTTTTTTAAATTAATGTGATGTTGCAAATATAACTTAAATTAAATTGAAGTACACACTGTTAGCTTCCTAAAAACACAAAATGTCTAGCCTTGACCTTCGAAATCATAACAGTGGCAACTAAACAATAGAATGGCCTAAATTAGCTCGTTTCAGGTAGCTCGGTTTGTGGGACTTTAAGCAGGTATAAAACGATAAGGGATGATTGAAATTACATCATTTGCATACCAACTCCCAGGCAGAAAGGTCCTTTAACGAATACGTCATCTCTCTAAACAAGAAAATGGATACCACACCAGAAGCAGCGTCTCAAGTGGTTGCACTTATCGAAGCTGGACAGAACCAAAGTCAAGTGGCTCGTCAATTAAATTTGAGCAGATATGCTGTTCGACGTGTATACCAGCGATATCAGCAAACTGGTGGCTATACCAGGCGACCAGGAACAGGCCGAAAACGTGCGACAACACAGCGCGATGACCGTTTCCTTGTGAATACATCACTACGAAATCGCCGGTTGAATGCAGTTCAACTCGGACAGCAGCTCCAGGAAGTTAGAGAAGTGGAAGTCAGTCGGTGGAACGTTAGAAGAAGACTAGCCGAAGGAGGTCTGACAGCGCACAGACCAGCAACTGGCCCAAAATTGACCCCAGCGCACAGACAAGCACGCCTTCAGTTTGCTCGAAATCACGTTAATTGGACTATGGATCAATGGCAGGCAGTCCTCTTCTCCGACGAGTGCAGGATGTGCCTTCATGGTAACGACGGACGAGGTAGAGTCTACCGAAGATCTGGTGAGCGTTTTGCTCAATGTTGCATCTCCGAACGGGTCGCATACGGCGGTGGTTCGTGTATGTTCTGGGGAGGCATTTCTCTGGAAGCGAAAACCGAACTTGTCTTCATCACAGGGCCCGATACCGACCGTCGATCGGGTGGATTGACTTCCCAACGTTACGTTGAGGAGATCCTGGAAGAACATGTTGTGCCCTTTTCTGGATTTATCGGCGAAAACTTCGTTTTTATGCAGGATAACGCTAGACCACACACCGCTGCTATAGTACGCCAGTACTTGGAGGAGGTTGAACTACTCGTTATGGCGTGGCCTGCTCGAAGCCCAGATCTCAATCCCATTGAGCACTTATGGGACGAACTAAAGAAACGAGTAATAGCTAGAAACGCAGCGCCTACGAGTCTCAGAGAGCTCCAAACCGCGATCAAGGAAGAATGGGACAGCATACCGCAGGATTTCGTAAAAAAAATGATTTCTTCAATGAAACAGCGAATGGAAGCTGTTATTCAGGCTAGGGGAGGCAATACCTCGTATTAATAAATCGATACATTCACAAATTTATTGTTTTTTTAACCTTTTATACCTGCTCAAAGTCCCACAAACAGCGCTACTTGAAACGAGCTAATTTAGGCCATTCTATTGTTTAGTTGCCACTGTTATGATTTCGAAGGTCAAGGCTAGACATTTTGTGTTTTTAGGAAGCTAACAGTGTGTACTTCAATTTAATTTAAGTTATTTTTGCAACATCACATTAATTTAAAAAAAAATAAGCGTCGAAATTAAAATGTTGGAAAATTCCGCTATGTGCGATTTCTATGCTCTCGAGTGTAGTTTCGATTCTGTTTTATCTATATCCAGCCAATTCTATCCATAGCCAGCGTTTGGAAAACTTCATCTTCGTCGCATATTATATACCTACCACAGAGACCCTCAAGACGAAAGCCTACAGTCAGTGCGCGTTGCCAGCACCAAAAAGTTACGAACGGCGACCACACACCGAATGACGCAGTGTTGAAAGGCCCCGCACCCTATGGACCGACGACATTGCGAAGGTTACTGTAATTCACTGAATGGAAATGGCTCAAGACCGTTCGTCGTGGCACTCTTTATGGGAGGCCTATGTTCAGCAGTGGACTTCTGCAAAATGAAAAAATATTTTTGTGATACATGTCCTCTAATAGGTAAGTATCCAAAAGGGAGGTCATTCAACTTATCGTTGATGTGTATATACTAATTCCGGAACATTTTGTATACATACACTAGTTCACTGAAGTAAAAGATAAATCTCTCTTTTTCGAGGTACGACACACAAGGTACATCGATGGCAGCACTGGGTATGTTTTGGCTGAAAACTATTTTATCCTCCGAGCTCCTAGACTAAACTCAACAAACCAAATTAACTTTTTTAATGATCAAATACCAAAATCAATCTTCGTGACATGTAAATAAAGTTTAAAGTCGTTTGACAATCTTTTTAAGCGAAGTGGCAACATCGCAATGAGGCGATTTTCAATAACTTTATTTGAATTTTTTGGCGGGAAAACTGTTTTTGCTTATATCTCTGAAACCTTTTCAGCTACAGGCCTGAAATTTTTGGTACCTTAGGCACTAATTATAAGCTAAAATCCTGCCTAAAGTTTATTGCCCTCTGATCAGCGGTTTGGCGTAACGAAATGTGTAAGCTGGGGACCCGGGTCTACAGCTTACACATAGTTTTTTGCTTATATCTCTGAAACCTTTTTAGCTACAGGCCTGAAAATTTTGGTACCTTAGTCACTAATTTGGCACTAAATATCTGGCTAGTTTTCATAGCTCTCGCGTCAGCCGTTTGGCAGTACTGGATGTGCAAGCTGTAGACCCGGGTCTCCAGCTGACACATAGTTTTTGGCTCATATCTCTGAAACCTTTTAAGCTACAGGCCTGAAATTTTTAGTACCTTTGGCACTAATTTGGCACTAAATATCTGGCTAGTTTTCATAGCTCTCGCGTCAGCCGTTTGGCAGTACTGGATGTGCAAGCTGTAGACCCGGGTCTCCAGCTGACACATAGTTTTTGGCTCATATCTCAGAAACCTCTTTGGCACCTAAATTTTGAATTGGATTTTCAGATTGCACCAATTATGCACTAAATATTTGCATACTCAGAATTCAGAAATTCGTTATGTGTAAGCTGTAGACATACACACGTGGGCAGGCCATATAGCTCGCAGAACCGACAACCGTTGGGGAGTAAAGGTTCTCGAATGGCGACCACGAACCGGGCGACGCAGTGTTGGAAGGCCCCCCATCCGATGGACCGACGACATTGTGAAGGTTGCGGGAAGTCGGTGGATGAAGAAGGCTCAACTCTTTGGGGGAGGCCTATGTCCAGCAGTGGACTTCTACAGGCTGATGATGATGATGATACCTGTTCAAGAACATCAGAAAGTATTGTGGCCAAGAGTCTGGTCAATATCATGGTCATACACACTTTGTAATCATTTCTTTCAAGTCATTCATAAACAAAAGTTAGCACATCGTTCTTTTCAACACCACTTTTAGTTTCTCACGTAATCGTTTGAACGGAGCAACACAATAGACTGTCGCTAATAGGAAACAGCGCTGGTAAAGAACGTAAATGTTTTCGTTTGAAGAGAAAGGCTAATCCAAACTGTTTGGGATTAGCCGCAGCGGATATGAGAATCTTTTGTGGAGATATTTCGGACCAAAGATAAACGTAATGTTTTGTTATAAAAGCTAAGCTAGGCTCACTCGAAGGTATATCTCAAAACGTTCGCAGAATTACCACAATCATCATATCATTTGTTTTGGTACGCAGAAAAGAATTACGCAATAAATTTTGTTATTGGCATTTTCAACAAATTTTTTGAAGACTTGATTCAGTTTTGTGTTTGAAAACATTCCCTTGTTCTCATTTATCATCGTCATTGATGACAAAATACTAATAAGGTTATCGGTATAATCATCATTAGCCTGTAGAAGTCCACTATTGAACATAGACCTACTCAAAGAGTGACTCGACAAACGGTCTTGAGCCTTTTCCATCCACCGACTTCCCACAACCTTCACAATGTCTCCGGTCCGACGGACTGACGATCTTCCAACACTAGTCGTCCCGTTCGTGGTCTTTATGCCCCAACAGAACTTAACGGAAGTCGGTTCTGCGAGCTATATGGCCTGCTCACTGCCACTTCGATTGAGCACTGTGCCACTGACGTCTTTCTTGCCTTCTTCTAGTTTCTATCAAGATAAATCTATAAGTAATTTTAACTTTCATTCTTCGGTCTCTACTAAACGGACATTACATAAAGTCGACAAAACAACAATGCCTTTTGTGTACTACACTTACAATACAAATTATCGCCAACAACATTTCGTATCTTAACTCCATCTTGTCACGATCCCAACAAGAAAATAAGAAAATATGGTTTAAAATTTTTAAAACTGACTCTGATACATTGGCTGCAAATACATTGAATTCCGAAGTTAAATAAAATAAATAAATAAATATTCCGGACATATTCACACGGCCAACTGATCCCAAACTAGGCATAGCCTGTACTATGGTGACCAGAGACTGATATATATAATAGATAAATATTTAACACCCAGACACAGAACAAACATCTGTGTTTATCACACAAATGTTTGTCCAGTGCGGGGATCGAACCCGCGACCTCTAGCGCAGAAGGCAGAGTTACTACTAACTGAGCTATGAGGCCTGTCAGTTAACAGATTTAACAGATTTATGGGCGGGGTAGCTAGCTCAAACAGTAATAGTAACACTTAAAACCCTTAGCAAGAGGAGCAAGGCAAATATTGACTAAGGACTTACTGATAAAGGTGGGTTTTACGAGTAATTTGCCTGCTTTGCCTGCTTTATACAGTCAAAAACTGGTTGTAATAGTAAACCTGCTTTATCCGTGAATGCACCCTTACAAAACTTCAAAATCAATGCTTGACGTTTTTACAGATATTTGAGATATCAGATTCTCATAATCACGACATTCAAATGACGTCAAATACTATTGTCGATTGTAAAATGTTTCATAGAGAAAGCAAAAGGGATCGGAAGCCTTTCTTTAGAAAAAGTTGAAGTTCTATTGCAAGTGATTCATAATTATGTATACCATTCCGAAATGGTGCTTATTATATTAACAAAGATGAGTAATAGTAGCATAAAAACCCGTTTTTTCCCCCGAACTTTATCTATTTAGTCATTATATCTTTTTGGTCTTTTTATCATCTTGTGCATGAAAGGAGCCTCTAAGTGGCAAGGCCACCATACCTGAAAGTATACCTACCTAAGTATACCTAAGTAGTACCTGAGAATAAGTGGCACGAAAAAAAAAGCGAAGAGCGGAACCAACCTGAAAAAGTAATTAAAGACCGATTTGGCTTCAATTGACTTCGTTCGACAGGTTAAAATTCAAATCTCCAGTACTAAGAATGTTCAAAGCAACAACAATACTCTACTTTCACTTCGCACGAGCTGGTTAAAATAAATCGTTTATTGCAACTGCAAACGATTGCTTTAACTCTCAGTTTCGTTTATCAAAACTTCTAAATTGGTTTCTTTGTAGGTGAGTACTTAAAGATTCCGATATAGGTAGTACGTAGCACTTAGAGAGCTGATCGTAGCGCAATTAGCCTGTTTTCACTAATATTCAATCTTACTTGAACTTCGAAGTAGTTGAAACTTTACTAAATGGGAGCCCACGATGTAATGGTTTAAAATGTTTAAAATTTTCGACAGACATGACAAAAATCTTTCATATGAAACTCCTATTAATATGTATTTATATTACTTTTTTACCCATAATAGACATAAAGAGGTATATATCTTAGTAACCCCTTGGCCGATTTAAATCATATTACATCCGGCAAAGTTTGATAGTATAACCTGCTAAATAACATGTAGTTCGGAAGGTTAGAAAGTTAGGCTTTAACAAATAAACATACAAACACGAAACGCTGCCGATTCGTTCAAGTTGTTTAAGAGGTCTTCGCTCGCTCGATCAATACTATTAATACTTTAATAATTCTTGACATTCTATCAGTTATAATTATTGACCTGATGCGTGTATAATCATACCAGAGCACTATTTATTCATATATAGGGCTAATACCTAGGGTGAAATACCTAGAAGAATGATCAAAAAACTGGTGAAACAAAAAGATTACCCAGTTTTCTCACCATTAAAGGTAACTTTAATAATTAAGTGCAAAGAAATAGACAAACAAAGATATATTCAACGTAATAAATACGCTGTACATGGCGACAAGAAGTAACAACAACGTACATATTCTATAAGCGCGCGTTACTTTATCACAGCAGATATTTTGTACTTTTTTATCGCACGTGATTTAGTAGACATGTTCGCAAAGACCCTATTGGTGGCAGCCATGGCATCCAGAGGTCTTCTTACGCCTCTATGATTTATACTGTGAACTGGAAAGAGGTTCCACCATCCAGTTTAATATTTTTGATTTATGGTAGAAACTACGCGTTTAAGTGCCAGTTCCCCCGATGATATGTTGCTTGACTGTTACGATTCACTCCTTTTTTTGTTTCGAGAATAATGACATAGTGTAGTCGTTTTAATAAGCGGCCGCGAGTCTACCGTCGGAGCCTTAGGCGCAAAATTTACAACCGTCCATTTTGAAATGCATTTTTATTGAGGCTTTCGAAATTAAGCTCTAATGTGAATGTAGTTGTAACGGAAGTTTTGATTTGTTCGATATTAATTTACTGGATCTTAAATTGTCGTCCGGATATCACAGATATTTACATCTTACTTATTATTATTGATGGTCTGGTTTTGTCAGCTCCTGAAGCTTTTAAAATGTAGCTTTAATTTCGTAGGAGTAGCTACTAAATGTTTTAAAACTTTTTAATTTTCACCTAACTCATTTATACGGTGTCAATGGGTAAGTGTTTTAAGAAACCCTATTTAAATACAGAGATGACATATAGCACTGCGACTTAGTCGCTAACTATAATTGGCCTTATACACTAGCTATAAGTCGCGCAACGTGCTATGGAGAGATTGAGGAAATTCGTAGAAGAACTAAGGTCATCGACATAGCTCTCAGAACTATCAAGTTGAAGTGGCAGTGGGTAGGCCATCTATCTCGAAGAACCGACAATCATTGGGGAATAACCATTCTCGAATAGCAACCACGAACCAGGCGACAATGCGGGCGAGGCAAATGGACCGACGATGACAAAAGCTTAAGACTGTTCGTCATGGCACTCTTTGGGAGACACCTATGTCCAGCAGTTGACTTCTACAGGTTGATGATGACGATATATTATTATCAATTTTACAAAATTATCTTATTTTTTATGGTGTAAAAATTTATTTCCAGTCCACAGATAATACAAATGAAAAATATATCTCTTAGTCACAAACCTGTGTTTTAATGACAGCACCATAACTCATCTTGTAGTGTAGAAACTATAGAAAGTTACAAGCTATTTCCAAAACAAATAGTTTTGATGTCAGAAGGGGGTTTCAATTGAAGAGCTTACTTGCCATGTGCGCGTATGTTTGTAATCTTCTTCAAAGACAAACATAAGAAAAACATACTTTAGCTTCATGCACTGTTAAATGTAAATCTCCAACCAATTCTAAACCCAAACGATGTGCGCTAAGTTTCAAAGTCCTGTTCGGTGAATTGAAAATTGTTTGAGAGTATTTTGAGTACGTGACAGTTAGAATTGAAAATGTTGGGTGTGTTTTTCCAAAGTTGAAAGTCAATTGACAAGTTAGAAACAACATTGACTGTTTTAAGTTATCATTCTTAGGTAGGTTTGAAGTAACATGAAATTGCTTGTATTTTTTTTACTTTTCCATTACTTAATCTGTCTCTGAAAACAGATAACTTTATCCATATGTTAATTGCGAAGTACTACTTTTAATTAAAATTCCATGTAACGGGTGTTACAGGTCGAACACATTTACGACGTATTTTTACAATGTTCATACAAAAGCATGTTATTTTAAAGGTTGTAACACTCATTCCTTACTCCCCAGTTCCTTAAAATCGAGCATGATTTCCAATATTATTCCCGAGATTTTCGAAATTCTACCATAAGAATGTGTAACGGGTATAACATCATTTTGCCCCTGCCTTCCAAGTAGTCAGACATAAAAGTTGACTCTGTAAATCCTGCTAATATCATATTTTATAAGTATAAACTTTATCGGTATAAACGATAAACTATTAAACCAAAGGACATTGGGTATGTTCGGGTATGATTTCAATTTCAGAACTTGTCAACGTTTTTGTTCAACTCTGTACACCTTTAATTCTATACTGCAACTTTTGTAGCTGACTAGTGAAGTAGTGATTTTGCACTTTTCCACTCTACTGTGTTAGGTTTACTTAGCCACTTGAAATAATAACCCTCAATAAACGAGGTTACTCTATATTTATTTTACAAACCCATTGGCATGTGAAAGTGTCAATTGTCGACAAACTCCAATTTTAAAGGGCTGTTTACACAATATTTAAGTTCTTGCGAATTCTTCCAATAGATTGAATTTTTAAGAATGTTTATTCAGAAGTGGCGAGGTACAGCTAAAGAAACAAGACATACAGTTCACTACTGTGGTCTCTACCATATTTTTGTAATGCTCTTAGTACTGAAGCATTTAAGTTCAAATCGGAAAAGAAAATCCCATAGACCAAAAAGTAAAGTTGTAGAACAGACACGTAATCCTTTTTGTAATTTCGTGATGCCTGTCAAAGTCACCAATTGTTTACGGCTCTTTCCCGAATAAAGCGTTATGACAGTCTTTTGTGTCATTTTATGTAATAGGTAAACACCATAAATTATTTTGTCAATCCCAGTTTTGTTCGTACTTTCGACCACACGAAGTTTTTGTGGAAGACAATGGAGTTATTGAAAGGTACTTTTTGCGAGACCCCATGAAAAATATGCTAATACTTTTTGCGTTTGAATGATTAGAATGATTAGTTTGATTGAATGAGTGAAAATATATTATTTATAAAAATATTATTGAAAACGTTACCTTATTGAAGTTCGATTGACATAGTTAGGTATAGTTTCTCATACTAACGCTTTCCAGTATGACAAACCGCAAGCAAGAATCTCACAGGCGATATACGATCGATATTTACACACAAACATTAAAAAAACAAGCCGTACCTACCTAAGATAATTGCACATCGTCTTTACAGATAAAACTTGGAATTATTGATAGATATAGTTTGCGATCTATTATAGACTCTACTAATATTATAAATATGAAAATTTGTGAGGATGTTTATGCACGCCGTAACGGCTCATCCGATTTCAATGAAACTAGTTTTATTTAGGTAAGTACTACCCGAGTGAAACCGCGGTCATAAGCTAGTTGCAGCTAAGTACTTTTCATCCGGTTAAGTACCACGATTCGAAATTATTAGCCTAAAACACGGTCAATCATTCTCAAGTAATAAGGACAAAATCGCTTATGCCTTGTAAAAATATATTTACATCTTCCGATTCCGCCCCGGGCTGGACGGTAGGAATGAATAATAGGAGTAATCCTCTTGTGGCCAGCCTTAAGCGAAGGGTTACCTACGAGCCGTGCCACTGTAAGTAAAGAAACAGTATTACTATTTCACTTTCAAAACTATCGCGAGTTGTACTATTAGACATTTTTACAGTTCGCGCCTCACACAGTATTAGACGCGAACAGATGAAGATTATCTAACTAGACGTATCCAAAAACGAAACGAGTTTTATCTATAAATGTCGATGAAAATAATTATCGACATTATTAGATAAAACTCGTTTTTCAAAATGACATGATCAATACGTGCCGAGCTGACTAAACTGCGGGTTTTCGCCGTAAAATTCAAATATTTCTCGAAGATAGAAATCCATTGGTGCACGACCGGGATTCAAACCCATGATCTTCGGATAAAAAGCCGAGGTACCTTCCACTAGGCCAACACAGTCTGTCTACATTTGATCTCTACTATGTTTAATACTCTTGTATTTATTGGCACTAACTTGCGTAGTTCGACCAAATCCGCTAACTGAATGCGATGCAAAAATGAAGCTGTAATGTACCTTTAGTAGGCTGATGGTCAGATGGCTAAAGCAGAAAATATCTGGACATCAATAGTGGGATTGGTTGGAATTTATCTCGTATTTCATGGAAAATATTAATTAATGGGAACCTTACTTAAATTTGTGTTGAAACCTAGTTATTTGCCGTAAGCCAGCATGCCCCATAAAATTAAGAGGAATAAAATAAAAAAAAATCGAGTCTTCGTGTTTGAGAATCAAGTTACCTACTTATTCAAGTTATTAATTTGTACCATATACTGAATACCACCCTCTACTGAATAGGCAACCTCTTTCGCATGCTATTATTTTCATATCCAGTCAAAATAATATATTGAGTGAGTTTGAAATGATCTTGAATTTGAAAATATTAAGGACACGGGCGGATTAAAGTGCTTGTTTAAGTGGTATGTACGTACAGTAATACCTAGTGGTAGTTTTGTTTTATCTGTAACTGCACAACTAAAATAGCTCGAGATTGTTCTTACAACTTTAAAAGCAAAGTTTTATCCGTCTAACATCCTTGTACTCCGGAACTACTGAATCAGAGAGCAATCTTTCAGAATGACAAAATAAGCGTCGTCCCATATTTATATCTCGGAAGATAAAATTAACTCTATTGTGTGAAACGATTTTGGAAAGTTTTAACATTACGTGTTTCTTCACAACTAGCAAGAGGCTGTTTAGCGGAGTATTATGTCTGAGGTATCACGGATTTGATTGGGTTTGTTTTATCTTATTGTTTTTTTTGTTTGATGCAACCAATAATTGTACATAACTACAAGACAACATAATTTATGTAGTTATTTCCGTCCTCTTTGTCTAATTAAGCCGTAGCTGTATGTCAATCACTCAATTATTATCAACTTTAATACACTCAAATAGATTACGGTCAGAAACTATTTCTGTAAATGCTATTTCCGTTTGACCACTAATATCGTTCTATCGATTCCATAAAATATTCACGGGATGTTTTGGTGAGCGTCGGTGGCACATTACTGCAATGAGCCCTTAAATAGTGACATTTTCGATAATCTTGTGATAAAGGACCAACCCACGCTCTTGATACGTTATATTTATACGATATACTTAGGTACCTACTCAAAATAAAGATATACTTAGGGTTCGGTACTCATAAATTTGTTCTCATTTGATTTGAAAACAAATTAATTTATATCTCAGGATTGTTTAATTCTGAGATATAAATTAATTTGTTTTATCAAAACATTCCAAACAATGCGGATACGCAGAGGAGCAGGCTCTTAAATCACGTCCCTCCGATGACATCAATAAATTCCAATTCTAATTATTTAAGAACGATATGCTGACAAATAAAATAACAACGCTCTCAGCGCTCGGATATTGAGCCATTCCAACTTTAGTAAACCCCAAATTAATTTATCGAAGAATTCGGAGACTGGAACGCAATTAACATCTCTTTTTTATTTCGTGAAAATTTATTCAAGACTCGAATTGTATATTATAACAAAGCAATAATTCAGAAAAGAAAGGAAATTTCACTGGTAAAGGAAGAATTAATTTCTCCCTTTTATATTATTCTAATGGAAAAAAATAAATACGAAAGGCGGAAATGTTAAAAGTTGAATTTTATCCGCGAGCGTTCTGAAACGTTTAATTTGTACACCATTGTATCCGAGAGAGACGACCGACAAAATTAATTACCGTTTACTTATTTTTTAATTAAAATTAGATTTTATAAAACGACTTCGCCGTAATCTTTAATATTTCATGAAAGATGGAAATCTCTAGTGGCGCCATATTGTGAGAAAGGCATCCATTTCGGCAATATTTTGCATTACTTAGTGGATTTATTTCACGGTTAATTCGACCTACTTTCTTCGCGCTTTATGACCGTTCTTGTTACATAAAATATTTAATATTACCCGAAACGAATTCGACTTTATTGTTTTCAAAGCACCACGGTATAAGTGAAACCTCTGATACAATAAAAATTCTATCGTGATCTTATTTAAATAGAATCTGATCAGAACGGATATCTCAATCGTATTGAATTTTTCTCCCCATCTAGCAATTTGTAAACATTGGAGTGATCTCCGAAGCCGACACGGTTCAAATTCAAAACACGCCAACGCACCGGGAACCCAATCACTTAGTGGGTCATATTGGTTCTTTCGTATCGACTAAATTAACATATTTTCTTTTATCGTCGAATATGGGGGTCCGGCCTTATCAAGGATGCTTCAACCGAAAATATACAAGGGCAAGTATATCACGGTTCTCGGTTGAACAATTGCGTCTCCGCCCACGAGAGAGGAGATTACCGCATGTTTGGGTATAAATCTTTGAGACAGTTACGTACATTTTGTGGCTACAAATAAATGTCGTTGGCGCTCCCCTAGTCTGGTTTTGGCTAACCACAGCCAGAGGTTCGACATCTTGCGTCTTGATTGCACAAAACCATTTGTAAGACATTCCATTTCGCTCGCTGAATTAAACTAAAATAAACAATGAGGAAACCGATTACCGAAGTTTCTACAACTCTGCTCATTTGTAGTTACTACTATATTGTGCGTTAATTCAACTACTACGATGATTTAATATGGCAATTGATATTTAAATAAAAAAACAGCTGGTGGTTTTTATACTTAAAAGTAAACAAGGCAATTTGAATTTCAGAGTAACATGACTGTGTTTCAATTCATAGTTGCCTTAAAAAGTTTCCTTCAGAAGACATGTTTCTATGAGAAACATACTGAGATCAAGACAATAGGATTAAAGAAGAAAGGCACTAAAAGTTGACCCTTACGAGCGCCGCGTTGCATCGTTGGATCAGCAAGATGCGATGCCGCGATGTGACTGTACAGACTAGAGAAGTATTGATATTAATTAGATATATATCGAAAAAAAACAACTCCCAACACATCTTCAGCCTTTAGAAGTCCACAGCTGGACAAAGGCCTCCCCTAAGAGTGCCATGACGAACGGACTTGAGCCTTTTCCATCCACTGTCTTCCCGCAACTTTACAATGTCGACATGCGGCCATACAATTAGATTCGTGATAATGATGTTTCGATGAAATATTTTACAAAATATACAAGAAACAGGTTCCACATTAATTAAATAAGAAAAATGTACGGACGTGCCTCTGGTTACCCTCTTTGAACATCTTATAGGATCTGATCACCTGGGCACCTGAGAGGTTCTCAACCATGCTGGGGGATAAAAGTCGCGAGATATTTTTAGGTATTTATTTACAGGCCTAGAAACTTGTCGTCCAGAATACCATTATCTGTTGTTTCGGAAAATATACTACGCGTTTATAACACCACGGAGTGATAACCAAGTAGCCGTACAGTCGTTATTATATTCGTCTCCCTATTTGTCGTGTAACACCATTATGGGGACTGAAAAACCGCTTTATCGAACAACTAGGGCTCGATCCATTCAAAGCTTTTGATTTATGTGTCTGTCGACCGCTGAAGATTACTTATCTGTACACAGGAATAAAAGCTTATTTATCAAGGATATGAGTGTGGCGGACGAAAACAAATCAGTGGTGATAAAAACGAATAAAATATTGTTTGTTTGACTGGAGACGTTTTTTGTCTTGATGGCGATTATTTTGATTGTTTAGTTTCAATGATAGCTACTATCCTTCACTACTTTTAATACAATAATAAATGTATTTATAATTTCCTACTTGTCCACTACGTAGATCGACAAACATTTTCATAAATAACATTTGGCAAATATAAATTATCTTTTAAAGAAAGAAGATATAAATCTGATCTGATTATGAACATTATTTTTCAAATGGAGACCCTCGCGTATCTTTAGTGTCGAATTATCCTCCACTCGTACCTAGAGTTTCTTTAAAATAGTTTTAGCAGTAACTTGAAATCGTATTTACCTAGTTCTAGGAGGTAGGCGTTGGTGATTACGACATAGTTTTTGTAACTACATTAATAACTATTGTAATTACCATCGTTTTTTCAAATTGTTATAGTCTATCTCTATTATTTTATTCCTCCTAAATTGGTACATAATTTATTTTCTTAATTTGTTGCTTAAATCTACTTGTCCAGAGTCGGTAAGTTACACTGGACGGAATATACTCTAACTAAGTTGACAGTTCAATACTGCCTACCAAATATTACAGGCTATGCCTAGTTTGGGATCAGTTGAGTTATTTATTTATTTTTAAATACTTTGAGTGTGATGTCACTTTACAGAGGGGCGATTTTTTCAACAAAAGACACGATTACAAGTCTAACTTAATTTTACCAAATGGAAATAAAACTTCCCCAGTTGACACATCTCAATCACCGTCCACACCCGCACTGAATTATCATTGAATAGTTGCCATAATAATTTGGTTGTGGCCAATGCAATTATAGTTCCGTTTAACATACTTTTATCACTTCATATCAACTTTTAGTTGTAGAATAGACTTCATTGTAGAACTGTTTCTAAAAACATATTATAATAATAACTTACTCCACTAAGCTCCCTTAGAACTTATGCTAAAGCTCATCATTTGTCTTTTTCACACTTTAACAAGATTGTACCTATGTATTTAGTACCTACCTCTTTTTTTTCTTTTCTTTTCTATTCATCTTGTTCGGTGCCGATCGCTTGAAGCTCTACATTCCAATTTAAGAACAGGATCATCGAAAAAATGATAGACCACATACAAGCCGTGTTTGCTGCCTGAACCTTATGCTTAGCTAGTTTCTAACAAGTTTCAAAGTGATCAAAGTGATGATGATGAACTTTGACTAATTTGCCTTGGTCATAGTCATAGTCCTTTCGTGGTACTTATATTCATCTACATGATGCGTAAATTTTGGTTTCTAGATTAAAGTGGAATGACTTGACGTTATTACTATATCGTTATCTATGGTAATACACCCCGAAATCTCATTGGGTGATGATTGCATCAATTGTGTGGCATGCGGGCGGCTTGTTGATCCCGATATAAATTGTTATAAAATTATGAAAATGCCGTCAGGGACGTCATAATTGCCACGCTTTGCCGCAACAGCCACCATTGGTTGGTCTTGTCAATTGTCATATTTATTGGATTTAGCAGCCAGTTTCTTCAAAACAACGTTGAACCTGTGTTGAAATGGCTGACACTTTCGGTTGTATACTTATATTGAAGGTCTGAATCCAGGTGCACAGCAATGGCTATTCCATTCTGATATAAGAAGTACTTAGAAAATATATATCCACCAACACAGTTGAGCATATTTTTACTGACTCTACAAGCGAGACCTCTTTTTTATTTTCTAGAAACCAAAAAAAATAGGAGGTAGGTATCTAAGTTACCAAAATTCCTGTCACAAAGATTCAAACCGAGACATTTGAAAAAACATAATTCGAAAATAATTGAAATATTTCTAATGCTAAAATGTTTCTTCTGCTTATCAAATGATGGGGGTCGTCTCCTCAAATGAAATGTGCCTGACTAATGCACGGTTTAAGAGTATCTCTATCCCTTTCTTTCTTACGTTGTAAAATGTATGAGATAAGGATGCAAAATAAATTAAAGAAAAACATAATGCAGGGTTGAAAGCGCCGGGATTCGTGTCACCTTGCAGGTAGATCAATAAAAGGCCCGTTTCATTAGCTCTTTGTCAGACAGCACTTATAAAGACATTAAAACCTTAGACTTCCATATCCTTTTAGTTCCTCGTATCGCTTTTTTCAATCTTGTATTTTCTGTTCCCGATATCTCGAACAAATTTTTATCAAGATATAACTGCTGCTAAAAAAGCTGACTTAATGGCTGACAAAACAGATCAAGGCGATATCAATCTTGAAAATGTATACTAAGCAAAATCTCATAATAATAAATTCATATAGTGTAAACAATGAGAGACGTCTTAGATTTTAGACTTATCAGAGAAATACTGAGCAGATTAGATAGAAGCTCCGAATGCATTCTCTAATGAGACGCTGAGGGAGTATAAACCGAAGTGAAGTAATGGGACTTTGTCGGCGAGTAATAAATATCATCGAACAAAACGGCGAATTGAGGAAGTAGTTGGTACTTTGTTTAATATAAAAACCTGGTAGGTACAGATAATTAGTTAGCCAGCACGGAAACGCTCGGTTATATATGTGACGAGTGGTCGAACATCCAAATCTTAACAGTGCTATTGGTCCGTTTGGAACATTAACGATAGCCCAGAAATCCACAAGTATATGTGGTAGAGGTTGGCTCATAGCTAAGAGAATCGACGGCCGTTGGAGTAGAAAGGTTGGGGTAGACTACGCATCGAAAAGTGCAGTTACGGACGGCCCCCCCTTAGATGGAAAGACGACCTATTAAGGGTTGCTGGGACCCGTTAGGTTCAGACCGCACATCTACAGTTGTAAATCTTTTTCAACATGGGACATCCTACGGTTATAATGATGAAGCAAACAATGCAAAGATTAGTACTTTCTAGTTCTGAGCTATATTATACATTTTCTGTAAAGTATGACGATCTAAAACTGACAACACGTTACTGTAATTGGCCGGGTATCTTGTCACTTATCCATGATCTATTGTTTTCCAACAATAAACTCTTTATAAGTGAAGAGTCTTGCCTGTTCTTGCCAAAGTCGAGAGGCTGTGCCGACGCTTTGAATGAAGTGAATGATAAATGGGTCGGACGTGGAGTGTGCTTACGCCTATTTATAAGTCTTTTGTTTTGAGTGCCTATGTTCATGGATAAGGTCACTTTTGAAGGATGAATCTGCTTTGTGTCGGTTACGTCTAATTTAATGCTTCAATAATGAAAAGTTTGAAACTGGCATATAGTTAATATGCCAGTAGATATATAAAGTAGTTCAGTTTTAAAGGAAAAGTAAACTAGAGTGATTTGAAGTGGTTTCTATAATTCATCATTGTAACTATTGCGAGTTATTACAAACTATTGGCTGGCTCGCGCGATATATACTTCCTCAAAGTTAAGTCTATGTCCATACCAAATTTAATCGAATTCGATACAGCCGCTTAGCCGTAAAACATAACAAACATACAGAGTTACTTTCGCATTTATAATATTGGTTTGGTTTTACAGAAAATCTCTTTTAAGCAATAGGAAACCCTGACAACGTTCTATAAGAAATTTTATTTTCTTTCCGTGGTCTGGATCGAACATGTTCGCTATCTTCCAATAAAAACTAGAATGCGCCATCTTTATACAAATAAAAAAGCTGTACATAAAACATTCGATTGTCCTTCATTATTGGACCTCACAAACATTATTTAAAGCAGGCCCGAGAACCGCGTCAAGATATCCACGATAATAAATCAAGAAAGGATATCTTGTAATAGACACCGAGGACGGTCCCAGAAGAGACATAAATTTGTTTTTGTACGTTTTTTACTAAATCATTTTGCTGTAGAAACACGAGAGTTACTGTGACAACGTATCGGTGTCCGAATGAGGTTTTTATACTCTTTGTTTTAGCATACATACATGTCATAATTACTTATTACACTGTCTCACATCTACGACATCCTAGATGCTTTTCTCTCATCATAATATGTATGCTATCCCAAAAATTTCTAGTGGCACCACTTTTCTGATTTTTTGATCATAATTATTGAACATACGCCTATACTTTTGAGACAGAAGTTAAATTTTACCCTGTCATCTATTTCTTATTACTCCAACAACTTACCACCTGGTATCTCCAAATTATACCTCAAAAAGCATGAGGTGCTAATGTAGCAACCGATGTGTAATTTACTTAACACCAATTTCGACATAATAATACCATGGATTACAGACAGTGCGCTAAATCGCTACACGCCATGTGTTTCGCCCTGATGTCACCTACTAATTCGACTTTGATAAATAGGTCGAACATTATAGGACGCCTAATGCTTGGCCCTACTATTGAAAAGATCCATGATACGAATCCAATCTCGACAGCGATGCTATTTTAACTCACCCTCCCTATGTAAGTCATAATTTGAACTTTCTCTAGTTTTCATAGGTACTTAAATAAAAAACCTAAATAAAACTGATAAAACGTCGCTTTAATAAAAAATCTTGTTTCAAACCATAAATGTATATTAAATGCTGAAATATTTACAAGTCCTGTTTGTTTAAGGATCAAATTAATAAAACTGACCTCTCTTGGAAACTGAAACAAAAGCCCTGCATTTTTTAATATTTCAAAAATTCGTCTCATAGGGACTCTAATCCACAACCTTCACTAGATACGTGGATGCGCTAACCACTGTGTCATGGAGTTGATTTTTTCTCTTAGTGCAATAGGTATAATGGTTCAAGTCCAAAATGTATTACCACCTTGAATGATTCTTAGATACTAACCTCAGATAATTCATAGCGAAGTGTATTTTACACTGACATCTGACTGACTTGATTCTTTTTGATTCTTATAAACTTTCCCTCAAATTCCCCTCACGAAGACTAATGGTTAGGTAAATCACACGGCATATCGGATCGCCTCACTCCGAAAACAAATACCGTCTGATAATTTATTCTGAGGCGAGGCTAGGCCGTTACGATGCTGACTATGCGTTAAACCGCTTGGGTTGAGGCGATGCCGATCCAGTGCCGCCGGGGCGATAACTGTGTCCCATTAAGATACGAGCCTTAGTAGTGGACAATAACGTAGTTATCCACGCATGTGCCACATGCTTTATGTTTCACTGATCTTCAATTGATTGACGGGTGGTCTGGAGTCAAGTACCAACGGATCGCTCACTGGTTATGGGTTATGACTGATTTAGCAGCTAATAAATAATAATTAGTTGGTTTATTACTTCTTGGAGTGAAGGCAGTTCTTTGTGTTTAGGAAGCAGTGCCATTTAACAAGCTATGAATCTTTTATGATGGGCAGATTTCCTAAGCAGAATGAGAGGTACTAAATGTCTATGAGTCAAAGCTAATCGAATTCGCGTAGCCTTAGGTACACCTGTTCTGCTCTATAAAAACTTTGACGAAAATAAAGTACTACGTAAGAGCATTTTAGTCGTTGCTGTGTTCTTAAAAAACATTGAAAGTTGCAGTTACTTAATCAAGTGAAAAATCCAAAAGAATAACTTTCGATAATCTCATCCAAAGGCGGTCAAAATTCACACAAAAGGGAAACGAAACTTTGAACGATTCCCATCACGGACCCATCAAAATGTCAAACAAAATCATTCATTCACACTAATCTAATCACATAGCCGGCTTCCGTAGCATTCTCACAGCACACGTATACAAGCGGTAAGTCAATACAATGGTGTATACAAGTAGGTTCAAATGTGGGTGGTCGAATGCACCTTACACAATGCTCTGCTCATTATGATTACACTCTTTATTCAAGGCAATGACGCCAGAAATAAGTTTTCAGACGAACACTTATAGCCGTGTTCAAACGGCGTGTAATATATCATCTAAAACGTATTTTAAAATGATCCTTATAACTTCTGAATAAAATTAATTTTGAGATTTACTTTTAGGACACGTTCAGCTGAACGTATCCTAAAAGTCGCTATATCGCATATCCTTAAATTTCAAACTCAAAATTGACTTTATTCAGTAGAAGTAAGGAATATTTCGAAACGAATTTTAGATGATATATCCCATGCCGTTTGAACATCGCTTAAAGCCATCATCCAAAATATGTTTAAAATTCATTTCAGTATGATCCTTAGGTCCAATGATTAAAGCCAATTATGAGTTTAACATTTGAGGGCGTGCGATGTAGGTCAACGGCCCGCATATTCCAAGCCCTTAAAAGCTAAACCCAAAATTAACTTTATTCAGTTGAGTTCAGGATCATTTCGAAACTAATTGTATATGATATATCGCATGCCGTTTGAACACGGTTTAATGGGATTGCCGATGAAAATAAATTAAGATTGAAAAAACAATTGACTGATATTTACTTTGGCAGTAAGAACCATCATCCGATATGATATCATCTGATAGACCTAGTTTATAGGTCGCTCGTAAAATCTGGGAGGCCTTGCATTCTATCAATGCACGTCCTACGGCTGAAATGATAATGACGATGAGCGGAAACAAATCCTTACCGGACTGCGATTTCTTGTCTAGACAATACAGTAAGTTCCTTTTAGCTCTTTTCACACAAACTAATAGTTTTTACTATCCGTTTTGGCGCCGCAGCTCATCCGGCGATAAAGTATTCCGGAGCCGTCCGCCATATTTCTTTGAACACCCGAATGCATTATGCTAATTCTGTGATTTCCTGTTAACGTTTAGAAAAGGTCAGAATATCGCCTGGATCCGATTGTTTCCAATTTCTTAAATATTTCTGAGAACGTTGAGTTGTGAAATATCTAGAAATCAACCATAAAATCTGCATGGGAAATTTATGGTCTGGAGATTAGAGATGGCATTTTTCGCTCTCATGTAAAAATCTAATTTAGATAAATTCATGGTTTATGGAGACGTTATTGTTATTTAGTAGGGTTCTAAGAATGTCTATAAGGTTTAATGGTTTGAGGGGAAATAATGTAGATATCACACAAACTTTAGACAGATATGAACCACTCTCACTCAAAATTAGGTAACCATTACAATGTAGCGTCGAGTTAAACAGTAAAGAAAGTTAATGAATTTCATTGATCTGCCCAAACGTGCATTACAGATAATTGAACACTAAATAATAACTCACTCAATATTGACCCATATCAAATTCAAATACTCGGGTATAGGGTAAAAAATTCCTGGGCACTGTCATAGAACTTAGCATTCAAGCGTGCTCCATCGTAAATTCTAACTCCATGGTTGGATGATTTAGAGATATTAAATCTGCGGTCAACGCCGCGACCGGTACGCTCTACCACTAATCCTTTGATTAGTCATTAATAGCTTTTCGATTGTTAATCTTTTTTGAGACAAAATTTATTTAGAATATAAAATGTTCGGGTATTTATGTTTAATTTCCATTTCTGGAACTGTCGTGGACCTATTTCATTTAGGCCATTAATAATGTATTGTATTCTTAGTTCATTCTAAGAGGTAGTTAAAGAATAACTCTTATCTTTAGGTATTCATATTTGACTTGTGCCTTAAAATATATTAAGTATTTTATGTTCTTTTCGAAAAACTGTACCTACTACAGAATTTATTAGCTAACCTTTGCATACTGCATACTAATATTGCATCTATTTAAATTATTTTTAAGTTTGTTTAACAACATATCAATATCCCACTACAGTACAAACAGTGAAATGCAGTTAGATTTCTATAAAAAGCGTAAAATAACTGAACTAGATTGCGCAAAAGAGCTAGAATGTAAATCTTCGTCATTTACTGCACGCATTTCCTGTTGCAGACTTGTTCATTTCCATCCAGGAAACAAGAAGCTTGAACTGTCTCATTGAACATTCTTCAAAATTAAAGTAAGACCAGAAGCTGAGAAGTTTGAGTTAGAGCGATAGTGTCCCTTGATGTTAATTTTATGTCTCAACCTTCCTCTACTAAGAGAGCACTGGTGGAATGATGGTAAAGGCCTACCTGGATCCACCGTTTGAATCTCGGTCGTTCGCCAATTTTCCAATCGAAAAACTTATGTGCGCTATACTAGTGCTCTCAAACCGGTGAAGGAAAACATCGTTAGTCCTGGAACCTGTAAGTTTGAAGACATGTGACATGTGTAGGTACGAAAGGAGCCTCTAAGAGGCGCATTACAATCCTTTAACTGCACTGATTCTTTCATCATACATCATTAGGTCCTTTTCAGGGCCACCATACCTCAACCTGGTCACTGACCTAATACAGGATGACCAAGAAAGATTTAGTGACACGAAAAGTAATCACTGGTATTCGTGTCACTGATTTTTACTATTCTCTTTGTATATTTGGCTGTGTTATCAAAATTACCGAACGATCTGCATATTGGGTAGGTAAACCTCATACACAATCAAGCTAATAATTGGAATGTCTGCTCGATCCATTATCAAGTTTCTATGTTAATTCGAATTGTTATTGTGTAATGTCTACGTGATCTTATTTCGTTGCCAGTTTTAGTTCCCGCTCTGTAATGGAAACTGTTTGTCTTAATTGGTTTCATTACAATCACAAAATACTCTATTAAGCCGTGTTGTCGTGGTGAAAGCTTCCCCGACTTCAAATCTGAAGGTCGTGGGTTTGAACCCGGTCTTGCACCAATGAGTTTTTCAAAAAGTATAAGTGCTTAATTAAAAAGTTTTTTATACGGTGAAGGAAAACATCGTGAGGAAACTAGTACATATGTATATCCTTATAAGCGGCGATAGGCTTGCAACCTCACACGTATGGAATATTCACTATACTGCGAAATTTAGGCATGTGCCAAAATTTTGGATGTTCCTCTGACTACAGAGACACTAAGACGTCTTCAAGGATCAGATCGCCTGGAGATCCCAGAGGCTGTCTACCATATTTAGGGATAAAAGTCGTAAACTGTGTTTATATATGTTTTTTTTTTTAATTATATTCAGCTCAATTTTCTACTGTGTTGGAACAAAGTCACTCATCCGGTTTTTTCGTCGTCTACAATGATTTAACTAATGCGCGGAGAAAATCACACTTCAATGTCTCGTCGTGCGCTCCACGCGATCTATTCATCAAAGTCAGGCAGATTTTTTCTGAAAACAACAAAAGCCCTGACGCTAAACACTTCCATTATTACGTCCAAAATAGACAAAGCAACTTTGTTCAAAACAAAAGCGTCGAATAAAAGCCTGTCGCCATTAATTTCTACATTTCTGACATTTGTAACGGCGCATCTTTTGAAAATCTTAACCCCGTAGAGGGAAAAATTGGCGCGCAGCGTGTGTTATAATGCTACAATGGAATTGTTTCATTTAAATGTTTCGCTTTCGGCGTAATCATAGACTTTTTGTCGAATCGAACGAATTAGTCGCGCTGCAGTGTCACCTGAGTCGAAAGACCCGGCCGGAGTCGGGACCTCACACACAAAGGTGCGTATTTTGGTCCCCGACTATGACCATTCACAACTCAAAAATAAAATATATTGTACGTCTGTGTTCTCATAGACCCCACGGGAATGTGAGACCCACCAAGGATATTTTTTTATGTTCATGCTTCATATTATAATTGTGAGATATGATATTTTTGTAATTATTTACGACCAAGCATACCAGTTAACATCCTAAAAGTGTTGATGAGTTATTAGAACGTAAATCAGGTATAAAACGATTTCATAAAGTAAAATATTTAGACATGATTTATTTAGACGGGATATTTAGCTAAGAATAAACCAAAACATCGTTAAACTAGATAAGTACAGATAAAGGCAGCATAATAAGTTCCTTCCATCAAGTTATAATGACTTACTTAGGTCAGAGGATAGACGTGGGAGGTATTTACTACCCCCCAGCACAAATTCTATTAAATTACAACTTGACTATCTGATTTCATCTTTCACCCTTGTAGGTCGGAATTCTGGAATGCCTCTAAACAATCCTACTAATATTATAAACGCGAAAGTTTGTAAGTATGGATGTATGGATGTTTGTTACTCTTTCACGTAAAAACTACTGAATGGATTTTAATGAAACTTTACAATAATATAGCTTATACATCAGAATAACACATAGGCTACAATTTATAAAGATATTGTGTGAATTGTAACGCCACGATATAAGCTACTCGAAAGACTAATCCTGCGCAGACGAAGTCGCGGGCACCAGCTAGTTGAACACAAACCTAACAAGTCCTAGAGTTTATGAGGTGCCACACTTCAACACGACCCAGTCTAGCTTCGCCCTCGTAACTATCTAACAACCAACTGAATGAGCTCTTCGCACGAAATGCGCAAACTAAATCTCCAACAATTTTACCTGCCAATTCGCTTTCCATAGGAAAGTTTGAGCGTCAGCAAAATTTGAGCTGAAAATACCCAGAATGTTATACAAAATTATTTTAGATATAACAGTCATTTTTATTTAATGTAGTTCATTATTGTCTTGCCTGTGTAAATTTCAAAGAATTAATATTACTTGGTAGGTACCCAATAGTACTATTATACAGCAATAATGTTGATATTGGAAAACATTGTTAAATATTGTTTACATTCAATTCTAACGATAAACAATTTCTGACGTGAAAAAGAAGCTCTTAATCAATATCCCTTTTTTTTTATTAAATTTATGCTTAGAAAGCCTCAACATTTGCCTCTTTTCGATCAAGCAAAAGAAGATTCTATTGAAAAATATTACACCATATTCAACGGTACCCCATAAAGTAAGTCTGAAATAATCTGGAGCGCCCCCACGTAATGGATCCTACAGTTTACGACGTGCTAAACTCTCTCAGTATGGATGAAGTAATGTTCATAACAGCGAACTGTGTCAAGAATGAAATTCCAAGTTCTTGACACCTTTGCTCTCAGTTCGCGACGAAAACTTTTGAACACTTTCGGAAGACCTTAATTGGAAATTTTGTTAGAACTTCATGCTAAAAGGACAGGTATTTTAGTCAAAAACCTTGATATGTAAAACATCATGATTTGTCTTTCATATTCAATTTTAGGAATGTATTTTTTGAATCAATATTAGCCACGCTTCTAAAAAGAAAATCGTTGAGAATTGGTTGTTTTTGAATTTAACATCCCGCTGGGTGTCGTTGCCAGACGTTGTTCGATACACATGCAGCGCTGACACAAAGCGAAGGAACGCTTAACGCTCACATTCTGAAGATCAAAGAATGCGCAATCTGTGTGTAAAAAATAACGTTTTGGACCCAAAAGGGCGGTCCCGTTTACGCGACCCAATTCACGTGAGCGGTTTGGACGTCGAAGAAATTGAATTCATGCCCGCACAACAAATTCGAACGCGTATCGAATTGTTTTACGTTTGACGAATTCGCCTTTGAAAAATTTTAAATTCGCTACAATAGGCTATAATGATGCTGGGACGCTTCTTTGTCCATAGCTGTTTAGGAATCTGCAGTATGAATCTGCTGGCATGCCATAAAATATTTGCTCTCGATCGTGTTACGATAGTGAAAATAAAATGGTCTCCAACTTTTTGCCTACTTGTGTTGCTAAAATTCCCGACGTGACTGTGAACAACGTTGTTCACATTTTTAAATTAATTAATGTATTAGCACAAGTAAAATTTTCACGTCGCATCTTGTTATCTTTTTGCGAGACTTAAATATATTGCCCGTTCTTAAAGCTATACATGTGCTTGATAAGTACATTAATCATATCATAAATGAGAAAATTGCGTCGGGAAGATTGCTGTTCATTTTCCTTGGAGATTCAAGCTGCCATTTGTTAGTGTCTTGTTTAGAAAATCACATCTGCTAAACTTTATTAGCTGGCTTTTGACAAAGGCCAAGTTGATGGAGGCGCGTATCAAATCAGGCGATTCAACGCGCTCCTTAGCGCAGCTGGTTCGGGCGAATCGAATCAAACTATTTATTGTTCAAAGATCTTATGCGTTATTTATGAAAATCCGTAGTGATTTCGCTACGGTACCCGTACCAGGCGGGCTGATTCGGCGAAAGTGTGTCACCTTGCTAGAATTTGTTACGCGTTACCAGTTGATGCATGGTCTTCTATCACGATTCCGAATTGTCGGTCTCGGGATTTGAGTTTTAAGTTTCCATGATTGATGTTATTCCTTTATGAGAAAAGACCTAGTAAAAAGTTTTATCAATCAAACTGAATTCCAATTTTCACAGTTTGTTTTGAAATCAATCGTTGGTTGAATTTAGAATATAAATACTGGTGGTTATTTTAAAATAGCCATACGTTTTACTCATTGAACGACCTTTCTGTTACCACTTCGACGAGTTTCTGAATTTATTCCATCGACGCCATTGATAGAAAAGTAAAAAAATCTAGCAATGCTACTTTATTACGTTGGCTGATGCTGCTGCCCGTTAGTGCCGCCGAGCGCATCCCAAGTTGAAGTTTTTTGCCGCACGGTAGCTGCACCGATTTGATTGCTCTGCTTTTTGCTCTCCTTTTCAAATGAACCAAAGTAATTGTTTGTTCTAAGTCCCGTAGATTGCGTCCGCCGCTCGGATTTGTTACAGACATTTTCGGTGTTAGAAAATAGAGACTTCAAAACGGTTGAGCGGTTCCACTCCCAATCTAATCTCCGGTTTGTTAGGAACCACTGTGTGATTTTAACCATTCTGGTTCCGAATGTGAAATTAATTCTGAATTACTGCGTTGCTTTTTGCTCCAGAGCAGGTAACAGGAAACGGGTTGTCTCAAGTTAATCCCATAAAGGGCGCGTGTGTGCGTTTGTTGTGTAATCAGAGCTATGAGTGCGTGCGCACCATGGACGTCGCCTGGTTTTTGTGCAGTCTAGAGCTGGTCGCTGTGGAGCTATCAAGTATCGTTTGACTAATCACATTATCTTGCATCTCGCTTGCACTAGTAAATGGTGTGTGAGATAAGAGATTCGTAGACTTCTAGCTGCCGGCTACTGCGTTGCTTCAACATGTAAGCTGTATTCCTACAACCGCGCTCAGAAATGCTTAGAATGAATCTTTATGATTTACTTCCCTGGAGCGACTAGGAGTTTCTCAGGCTACTGGTAACTGGTTTGTTTCCGACATGACTAAATAAGGCGTTCATATTTGCACCTCATATTTTAAAGGTAGGAGCTATGAGCGGATTTCATAACATTCATTTTGATTGGGAGCCAGGAAACCAGACTTGACTCGAAGGAAATAAAAACAGGTGAATATTTTCTTTATAGCTAACTAAGTATGTGAAGACATTTTATTTCTCTTGAAAAATCATTTTAATACAAAGATTCTCAATTTGTTACTTATTTGGTTGCATATTTTATAGTAATTTCATTGCATAATCTAAGTAGCGGAAGGAAAATATTTTTAAAAACAAAATCAATGACTTCATTTGAGACTCCCAAACTCAACTTTGATTTAATTACAATTTTATCTTGCCTGAGTTTTCCTCTGCAATATAAACACTGGACCGTCAGAATCCTCTAAAGCACAGGTGATTATAGGTGATCCAATAAGATTTGTATCAGTTTACACATCAATGACAGTGTAATCCTGCGTATGATGCCGGTTGCTATGAGTGAAAGCTGTCGAGAGGAGATTACGGCAAGTCCTGTGGAGTCCTGGGGAAGATAATCCGACTCTACGCAGGCGGCCGCCCCTCGCTTAACGTGGCCAGTGGATTTTGTCTGTTCTCCTCTCTTGTCAGGTGACAACCAACATAACGTTGTTTGCTCTTTTTTGTAGAGGATTTTTATTCTGTCAAGCTTGCCAGGTGTCAAGCCTAATTCGCTACAATTCACAAAGTTTGAGTCACTTTTTCTTCTGATCAAGTGCTTAATTAAAAGCGCAAATATGCTAGTCTCGATAGGGCTTACATATTTAATTTTGAGCCTTTTGGGGTTGTACCCTGAGTTCCTGGAGAAGCGAGCGTCTGGTCGTAGCGACGCGTGATCCAAGAACTGGCTCTTATTTGGCCCAACGGATCAACAATGCAATTCAGCGTAACAATTTTGCCAGCTTCTTGGGGATGTTTCCGACTGGTAGTGATCTGGATCGATTGAGATATATATGGATCGTTTGTAATGGCGTTTAGATAGCTCAACCGTTTCTTGTCATACACAGGTAAAGTAAGTGACTGTAGGGTGTTATTTATTTATTATTATCTATAGCATAATGATAAAAAAAGCCTATCCTAAGTTATTTTTCTTCAACCTGGCTCTAGGTTAGTCACAACACTCCCAATTTAATAGAAAAAAGTTTACAAAAAGTGATGACGAAATTGGCTTGAAAGTGTGTTTGCTCTATAATTAAAATAATGATCTTAATTTCTGGCCAGTTCCAATAAACGCGTTCTTTACCTGCCATAGTGATTAGCTAATGATTGTGCTTCTCAAAGCTGATGTTTTTTTTTAACAAACAAGGTTATCTGGTTTTGAAGTTGGTTAACATCAGTTTAGTGTTTGCCTGTGAGAAACATTATGTAGATAAGGGCACAGCTTATAAAAGAAACAGCTACTTTAATACAGAACACCAGGATATCTCTGGTCTACTGATTCAGACCACAACTTCTAACTAATGACCCTGCTATTCCCCAACATGCTGTAACAAAGGTTCTTGAGAACAAACTGACGGAAATTAATTCAGTTTATTGTTATGTTAAATTTCAGCACAAACAGTTCCTTCCAAAATTCAATACAACTGTTATGTTAAGACAGCAGAAATAAGTTTCTCTGCGTCTATAGTATTCTTATATTTAAATACAAGCCATATTTAATCTAAAAATTGTACAATAAAGCATATTTTACAGTGGCTTGTTTAGAGTGACACGCAGGGTCTGGTTATGATTCTGATAGTTCCCTTACTAAAAACGCTGTATTGAGGATTAGTGTTGAATTATTACTATTATAAATTATATTTTAATATCCTTTGAAAGAGCTTTCGAACCGCCAACTAAATTTTGACAAAGGTCGGCTTAAGTCGATGGAATGGTTATATGATTTTAATATAATTTGGTCGTTATATTTTTGTGTACTTACGCTAAAGGATTATGTTTGCTTATAAAGGTGAGTGTGTCTAAATGAGAACATGCCAAAATAAGTGGGATACATTGTAGCTTCTACATTTAAACTGTCTTTGTGTCGTCCCTCTGACTAAAGACGTCTACAAGGATCTGGTCGCCAGGTTTAATCAGCGGCTGCAATGTCGTGGGTTTTGTCGGTATGCCACAAAGGTTGGAATCTCTTTTTATGTATTTGTGAAACTATAAGTAGGTATCAATTTGCAGTGGTCCAGTTAATTACCAATTCGAAAATACTTTCCACTAATACATAGTCAACCCAGTCAAATATTTTTTCCATTCCATCCGTCCCACCCAGGGTCTACTACAAAAAGCGGCGCCGTAATCCCGAAATTCCGAACAAATTTCCGTAATGTCGTTCCCAAAAAGTTCACTTAACGACATAATGACAGCAGTGCGACTCTGCCGAATAGTCTTGGATTAATGTCGATTTAATTAAACCTGTATAATTTTGATCCGGCCCGACTAGGGGCAGGAAACTAGGAGGGCGAAGGTATAATGTTACTGGAGAAGGTAGTTTTTAGTCACAACGATAAGAATACTGCTTTAGAAATTAAGCATGGTTTTCTTTTCTCATCATCATCTCCCTTCCCTTATCCCACTTCACTACACTCCCCTCTATCAGCCGTCAAATCAGTATTCACTCCTTTCTTACTCATGTAGCATGCTTTTCTTTTCTAACTTAGCAAATATTTGTTCCGGATCTGGGTGCCATGTTACCATGGTACGTCTAGTTTCTGATACCCGCGACACAGGGAATCCTAGTGTGGGGTCAGGCAGGAGTATAAACGTGACTGTTGGGTGTTAAAAATAGACCAGACTACAATCCTACTAATATTATAAATACGAAAGTTTGTGAGGATGTTTGGATGTTTGTTGGTCAATCACGCCCAAACGGCCAAACGGATTTGAATGAAATTTGGTACAGAGATATATTATAGTCTGCAATAGCATATAGGCTACTTTAGATGTAGATACTTTATATGGAGCAAAATAGAGGAGGCCTTTACTCGTTGAGAGGTCCTTACGTAGAATAGAATAGAATTGAGAATTGAATTGAATTGAAGAAACGTTTATTCTACTACCTATTTAAACAATCAAATAAAATGTAAAAATGAAATTCAATAGAATAATGATTTAATCTAATACTTAATGCATGCTTTAAATATATTTTGTTGATTTAATATTATATACTACTTAATTTTTACTATTTACCATTTGCTTATGTTTTTATTAAGGAAATAAAAGGCTATAATAATAATAATAATAATATGTAGATACCAAGCGAGCGAAGCCGCGGGCGGAAGCTAGTAATAAATAAACTACAAATCGAAATAGCAGGGCATCAAGTCGCATCAAAAGTTTCCGACATCTACGCCTAGATTGAAGGTTGCGTGGGCTTACCCTCAAAGAAAAGGTCTTGTAGGCGTTCCGACTTTATCAAATTACAACCTGTGCCGTTTTGTGCCGACAAAGGGACGCGGCCCACCAGTGTTTGACTGCGATGCAAGGTAAACCTTGTTTTGACGCGTGACTTTCTGATGCAAATAATAACTTTTGTAGGGTAGAAAGGTGCTTGCTCTGCAAAAAGAAACGGTTTTAGCAAGTATTCTGACAAAGTTACATAAAATATCAAACCTGAGTCTAGCTTGTATTTTTAGTTCAAACAAGCAGTTTAGGCGAAAAAACGAATTTAACAGAAATTGTGATGAAAATAATGTCAGTCTGACATCAGAGTGAAATTCGAATAAATATTCCCGGCTAAAGATACCACCGTATTTTAGAGGATACTCCTTAAACATTTACCAAGTTTAAGTTCATTTGAGAACAAAGTTTATTCGTACATACCTACCTAATTATTTTCCTATACTTGAATTTAAAAACACAAGGCAAGAGTACTAAATATATAGTCGTAAATGGTCAAAAGGTTTTTACTGATCGCGACGTAATCAAGCCAATATTCACATCCTACCACTCACTTTCAAAAAATGTTTCACAAAATTTTATGTAAACAGCACTAATTGATAAACAAACAAAAAACCTTCGCGCCTATTTTAAACTGTTATTAGCCCAAATTCTTTATTAAAACAGAGAATGCCCACAATGGTCCTTTTACCTGAGACTCCGGCGTTTAGAGGTAATAAATTCTTCACTAATATTTCCTGTTGATCTAATAACTTTTTTTGACGTCTGCTCGTCTCAATGTGGGTGAAATTATAATTTTTGTATGAGAATTTATTTTTTATCGGTACAAACGTGTCAGCAGTTGTGGTTTAACTAAACTCAAAAAGTGGCCGTAGTTGGTAGTAAATACACTCGGAGCTAAGGAAATCCGTAGAAGAACCAAGGTCACCGACAGCTTTCAGAATTAGCAGGTTGAAATGGCAGTGGGCCAGCCATATAGCTCGCAGTGGCGACCACGAACCGGACGACGCAGTGTTGAAAGGCCCCCCCCATCCGATGAACCGACGACATTGTGAAGGTTGTGGGAAGTCGGTGGATGGAGGTATGCTCAAGACCGTTCGTCATGGCACTCTTTGGGGGAGGCCTATGTTCAGCAGTGGACTTCATCAGGTAGATGATGATGATGATGACACTCGGAGCGTTTTGTTGCTCAAAACATGCTTCATTGGTGGATTTATTTGTAAGAATGTCAGGTCAATCGATGTAGCAGATACTGGCGTTGAACTCCCTCCGTAATTCCATCAACATTTTATAGTTTTGTACAAGTATGTACTTTTATTAAAATAGTAGAATGAGAAATGAGTTGGTTTATGGAATTTATTGAAATGCACCAAGGATTTCCGATGCTTGTATTACTTACAATATTGTTAACGTATCTAGGTTTAAAGAAATTTATTCTAGACTAGCAATATAACAAACCGCAAAGCTTTGTACACAAAATAAATTTCCCTCTGAGGCGCCGAACAAACTCACAAGTATTTTTACTCTCAAACCGATAAAAATAATCGCCGATACAAAGTATGGCAAGAATTTATCAGCAAGATAAAGCTACACGCGAAAGCTCTACCATGACTAAGCTACAACTTCATTAAGGCGATTCTCTTCTACCACATTGCACTCAGAAATAAAAAGATTGGTTAAAAATGCCAGTTTGAACATCAACTTTCATTAAGTTTATCTGACGGCCCACATGATGTGTATTAATTAAACAGCCCTAGCAATGTACTCATGAATTATCATGAGGTTAATAGTCACCAATGAGCTTGGAGTCATTATGGAGATGAGGCTTTGGTGCGCGCGCGCAGTGGAGGGGACACTGTCCAAGGTCAGAGAGCTGCTGCGTACAGATAGACCATTATTTAGATATTTACCAACAGAGATTTACAAACAATCATCTCATCTACAAAAATGTATCTAAAGGGATTACGAATTTTAGGAGCAGAAGTTTCAAATCGATTTTATTCACAAAAATAAGTTCTGCATAAGATAGGTATATGTATAATTATATGCAGAAAGTCAATATAAAGGTTGGATTATACGTATTGAAAGGTACATTCAGCCAGTTTAACGCATAAGTAGGTATTTCCTTTCTATCACAATTTATATATCATCATCATCTATGCCATAAACTATCACTATGTTCGTAAAAACCGTAAGTATTTTTGTAGTGATTAATTAAATTGAGGCAATAAACTAATTCACTACTTTTTCTTTCTTTCTCAGACTTATCAGATAAACCTCCATCTGTACGTTGACAAGAGTATGCTCTACGATGTGCGTTCGCGCAGGAGGGCGGGCCCAACTCGACGCTTCGCGCAACGCTCGCGTGCCCGCGCTCGCGCCACCCAAGCGCGGCTACCGAACACATAACCCACTTGTAGTGACGTCATGAACTGGAAAGCTATTTTTGGAAGTTTTGGACTTCACTTGCCTATTAAGGGTAGTTTTATGAATTTTATGAACAGAATTGGAGGTACTACATGGCCCATAAACCATAAACTTTTAATTGACTGGCCTTATAGCTCAGTTGGTAGTCACTCTGCCTTCTGCGCTAGAGGTCGCGGGTTCGATTCCCGCACTGGACGAACATTTGTGTGATTCACATAATGTTTGTTCTGTGTCTGGGCGTTAAAAATATATATGTATTAAGTATATCAGTCTCTGGTACCCATAGTACAGGCTATGCCTAGTTTGGGATCAGTTGACCGTGTGTTATTATGTCCGGAATATTTATTATTTATTTATTAATATAAATATTTATAAACTAAAACTTTGTATAAAACATAATAATTGGACATATTAAACGACATGACAGCTTCATAAAGAACATCATTGAAGGAAAAGTAGAACGAAAACGAGGAAGACCAATAATAAGTAACATGTGCCTTGGAGGCAATTACATCAGTATACAAGCGCACTTAAATTTAGTAATATTATCAAAAAACTAGAATTTATAGCTATACCGCGAACTTAGCTAACTAAGCTTACTTTAGCTCATGTAACTGCAACGTTCTCTCATACTTAGGTTGCTAGCTAGCTAAGCTATGAAAGTATGAAAAGAAGAAAGCAACTACATGACTACATGCAAAACAAGCTAAGCTTGCAAAGCTTAAATCACTGTGAACAAGAAAGAACCGTTTCTATTCAAAATTACGAACCTTTAGCAATTTATTCCACGCACATACCTACACTTGTTTTCTCTCTTTCTGTCCACCTCTATGGTTTTTGTATTTGTGTGTGTCATACTTTTGTTCTTGTTGTTGTGTACAGTTTGTGTGAATAAATGATTTCTACTTCTACTTCTACTTCTACTTTATAACTTTTCATCACCTGAAATCAGAGTTATTTTTATGAGAATTTTGTTATTGATAGATTCGAATGCGTATTTTATAGAACTTTATCAGCTTATAGATCACTGCTCGGATTTATCCGTCACATCTTTCTCTAGGCTTAAAACAGGGTCTAATACCTACCTAGACCTCCGGCGCAGGTGGCCAATGAAGGCATTAAACTGAATCGCCCATTATGATTACAGCCGGATTTTTCAAAAAACGTCAGGTGTGATATAGCAAACTTAGCAGAATATTCATTGCAATTGATTTCAACTCGTATATTTGTATTGTTGTACTGAAGCGTGTTTCTAACTTTCACTGCGTCAAAATATACGACACAGACTAAAATGCCGACGCTACATGCTAGTAAATGGGTTTATTTTATGTATGTTAGAATAAAGTATATATTATAGATGGGCCGTAGTTTTTAACATCCTGTACTAGTAGTCTAATGTTGCCTGAAATAAATGGTTATTATTATTATTAAAACATTAAATATGTCTTTGGCAATCAAATTGACCCCTGTGGCTTTTATCAATTTTTTTTATATTTATTTATTTATTCAAACAATACATCTATAATTACAGTTTAAACCTAATGCAATAAGAGTTGTTATTAATTAATATGCTGTAACAAGTTTTTATGGAATATACGATTGGGTACTTGTAAAAAACTAAGGTTTCAAATTAAAATCATTTTATCTCATTAAATCTCCATTTTGGAGCGAAGTCTCTACGACCAGTGGTGTAGGCTTAAAGTTGACTATAGTTGTCAGTAACTCATCCAGGACTTTAGTTCTTATATTGATAATAACACTTCAGAAGTTAAGTTGATAATAGAAATTACCGCTATAAACCTTCATTTGTAGTGTACTGCTTTGTAGAGACTCTGCCTTGAGCAAAATTGCTCGCCTAGTCTATGTTTGCAATCAGCTAAAATAGTTGAAGCCCCCAGGGTTATTGATTAGTCTATTCTGTACTCTAGTGATCTATGATAAGTGTCGCAGGTAATTATTAAGTGCTTTGCGAGATGTAACGATTGGGACTTCGTTTGAGATGAATTTATAGGCCTTGGGTTGATTAAACTGGTATACCTGTACCTAAGGTACAGGGAAGGTAGGTATCTCGGTTTCAATCTCATACACATGAAAGAACACCGTATTGAGAAGTTTACTATTGCGCATTTTTTATGGAATAAAGTTATAAAAAAAAAAATTATAAAGGTTATGCTAAATAATAACACCTCCTATTATTTTATTCATAAGATAATAAATGATAAACCATTTTGGCAAACAAGCATACGGCTCACCCGTTGGTAAGTGGTTTGGTTACCGTATGAATACTTGCAATACCAGAGGCATCACGCACTCGTTGCCTACCCCAAACCCCCCCCCCCCCCTGGCAACCTAACTCAAGAACACAACACTATTGGAAACAATAATGCTAATGTTATTTAGCTGCGATCTTCTGTAAAGCGGAGGTACCTCCTCATGCACACTGCTCCAATTTATAGCTAGAAAATCTTGCTGTGCTCTACCTCATAACCTGTTTAACCCATAGGTACCTGTAATTTTAGGAAAAGAATCAAAATTCAAAAACATTTTCTATGAAATTAATGTCAAGTAATGAACGAAGTGCAACGACTTAGAATACCAAGGATGGTTTGTTAAAAGCCTCAAGGGTGTACGTACGTCGGGCATGTTCTCAACCACATAATCAATAAAATTAAAGAGGACGATTGTTTCTCTGAAAATGCTATTCGACAAGCAATCAAAATATTTTCCATTCCGTATGGGTGGGCTTGCTGACATATCCACGCAAAACATTTAGCAGTAATGATTATTGAGGTACTGTTTATAAAAACACTGCTCGATTAAAACCTTGTCACGTTGGAACAACGCTGAAGTTACTAAACCGAGTTACTAAGACAAAGTTCTAAGGTAGTATAGCTTAGCCTATCGCATTCCTTCACATTTGGCAACAATAAACGGTGTCACCTTACCTATTTCCATTCAATGGGACATGCAATCAATGGCCACACAAGTTGTGGTACTAATATACGTTATCCTTAAGGATTATTTTTAAGTTCATACAACCTTTGCTCACTATTACTATCACAGACTATCATATGGCTAACATCAGACTTTAATTATTTTGAAAATTTCAAAGAAATTGCACCGTAGCAATTTTACAGGTAGGTGTTACTAGTGGGTGGTGCCCACTTTCGATCCGAAGATTGTGTGATGGACCCGGTCGTGCAACTTTAAGATTTTCTATTCTAAAAACTTAAGTGCGCTTTAACACTTGCATAAATCGGCGAAGGAAAACATAGTGAGAAAACCAGTAAGTATTCGTATAAGCGCGATCTGAGAGGTTGTCTACCATGCTTTCCCCAAGCATGGTAGACAACCTCTCAGATCTCCTATGTAAAAGTCGGGCGTCTATTTTTTTACGGTACCTATGCTTCGAATATTAATAGACCAGCCAACTTAAAATTCCCATAGGAGTGTCGGCTCATGTTTGTAATAGCAATAAGTGACTCAATATTCATAAAACATATCTCTGTTTCCCTTTTCAACGGCTAACTTCACAGATTATACATACTTCAAAACCCGAACAAGTTTCCAGAATTTCAAGTGTAAGCAATGCTTCCTTATTCCTCTTTCTTTCCTTTCTGAAATTTCATCTTCATCATCATCAATCATTATCACCAGCCTACAGAAGTCCACTGCTGAACATAGGCTAGGCAAGGAGTGCCATTACGAATGGTCATGAGCCTATTGCATCCACCGACTTCCCGCAGCTTTCACAGCATCATCAGTCAATCTGGCCGTCAAACACTGCGTCGCCCGGTTCATGGTCGTCACTTAATTCCTCAATGGTGGTCGGTTCTGCGTATATTATTTAAAGGAATTGCTACGTTTTGCGAGCTATATGGCCTGGCCTAATTTTGAGAACGATGTCGGTGACTAGTATGGTTCTTCTCGTTCCGTATTTTATTACACAGTGAAATTCCAAGCATAGCTCTCACCGAAGCCCATTACGGGACTTTGAGCCAGTGTATGAAAGCAACAGCAGCCATTATGACAATAGCAGGTGTTTAAACGACACAATTTATTATCAGCTCTCTGTGTGACAATCTTGTTTGACTTCACTATGGAGTTCCCGCAAATTGCTAAGATCCACATCATAACGGATCGCACCCACAATGGCGATACTAAAACTGGTTCGCAGAGAGCTAGCACCAGTTTATGCGGTTAGATAAGAGAGCCAGTCGCAAAAGTTGACAAATGCCGACCTACAATAACGCAGAAGCGTGTATTGAAATCTATAATTTTTTTTAACTTAATTTTGCAAGGAATTCGCTAATCTTTTATCCAAGCGTAAAACGCTTGCTCGTGTTTTCTATTAGCTAATTCTGAGGCATATTCCTGTAAGATAATCAAAAGTAATATCCCCCTAGCTAGACATAAATATTCCATCGAACGAATCGACAGCTTCGAACAAAAAAAACATTTACCTACTAAAACATAATAAACCACGTATTACTGCAATATTTTCTTTCAGCTCCATACATTTTAAGGGTTTTCTTATAATTTAATCGCTTAAAGAATCTATAGAATGTTAATTTGTCTAGCCCTTACGTTTTAAAAATCCAATGAGTACATTGCAGGTATTTTAATTTTACTAGTCAAAGAAAATTCAGACAACGCCTCTTAGTGCCTTTTTCACCATCTCTGATTATAGCACTACTTAAAAATAAAAATTGTTCTCTTCCTTTCTGTTTACATGTCACAGAGAGAAATGGATGGATATATTTTTATCTGTCTAGAAGCGATTGCTAGGCACAAATATGCACTTACTGTTACAAGTATTGTTCAATAGTTTATAAGGCAAAATAACTCAAGATAATAAACTAATTAGGTACGCCTCTCAATTAATTATGTATTTGGTTGGAAAAAGAGGTAGGCGATCGACTTACTATCGTTTAAATATCGCAGATGCGAACTTGTGCTATCGTTTTGTTAGGTGATAGTCCTTATAGATGTCAGCTGTCACATTTGATGGATTGGATGATAGATGAATGGTCATTTGGACTTGCAGTGCAAATCTAACTGTACATCAATGTAAAGGTACATAATACAGACGCCTAAATGCTTCTGAAAAAAATATTATCATTCCATCGGATGGAGGGCCTTCCAACACTGCGTCACCCGGTTCGTGGTTGCCATTCGAGAACCTTTATTCTTCATCTATTATCTGTTCTGAGAGCAAAATGCCTGCCCACTGTCTTTACAACTAGGTTTGCTAATCCTTATTAAAAATGATAAATTGTGCTTGTGGTTTAAATACATTAATGAGAAATATTATTAATTTAAGACGTTTCACAATGGTTCTACCTCAACCTGTTCACTGACCTAATAAAGGAAGACAACAATGAAGAATCAGTGATACGACAAACAAGCAAGCAAAAATGGTCCTTGCGATTACAATTAATAAATTATTTTAAAATTAACAAAAAAAATCATCATCATCATCATCATCAGCCTGTAGAAGTCCACTGCTGGACATAGGCCTCCCCTAAAGAGTTCCACGACGAACGGACTTGAGCCTTCTCCATCCACCGACTTCCCGCAACCTTTTCAATGTCGTCGGTCCATCGGGTGGGGGGCCTTCCAACACTTCGTCGCCCGGTTCGTGGTCGCCATTCGAGAATCTTTACTCCCCAACGGTTATCGGTTCTAGCTATATGGCCTGCCCACTGCCACTTCAACTTGCTAATTCTGAGAGCTATGCCGGTAACCTTGGTTCTTCTACGAATTTCCTCATTTCGGATCTTATCACGTAGTGAAACTCCTAGCATAGCTCTCTCCATAACCCGTTGTGCAACTTTGAGCTTGTGTAAACAAAAAAAATGTACACTAGTGAACATTACTCAAGCATTCCTCTGAAACCTTTTTTGAAGCTTTTTTTTTTGTTCAGATATTGGACGGTTGCAATTCTTTCCATTTATGCAAGTAAGGAAATATAAACCAGCTGAACTTTAGAGATCTCTTATCTCTCAACAGTGGGTGATTGTGTAGGAGTATCAGTGCGTAGAACAGAGAAATGTAAGCTGGGTAACTCTTCAGATTCAAATTCTTACCCCAATCAACGAGCAATGCGATCGCACAATACTTATTGGTATTGGAATAAGAGGAAATGCATAATCATAAATACGTTTTTTTTTTGTTTCCTTACTTTATCTGACAAGTATTTATCTTGATTTATAACATTATCAAGTTTTCTTTACATTCAGAATCTTACCCCAATCAACAAGCAATGCGATCGCATAGTATTTTTTGGTATTGGAATGGGAGGAAAAGCCTAATCTTAAAATAAGTTTTTTTTATTTTGTGGTTTCCTTACCTTATCTGACAAGTATTTATCTTGAATTGTACCATAATCAAGTCGCTAGTGAGCTCCTTGCAAATGGTTTATTTCAGGTAAGTATTAGAGATATTTCCAGCCAAACCCAGGATGCGCTTCGCGATCAATAGAATATTGATATAATTATTGATTCAAATAAAAAACTATTGAAAATTAGCATTTGTCATCATCATCATCATCAGCCTGTAGAAGTCCACTGCTGGACATAGGCCTCCCCCATGACGAACGGTCTTGAGCCTTCTCCATCCACCGACTTCCCGCAACCTTCACAATGTCGTCGGTCCATCGGGTGCGGGGCCTTCCAACACTGCGTCGCCCGGTTCGTGGTGAATGGCGACCACGAACCGGGCGACGCAGTGTTGGAACCTTTGCATTTGTAAGCTCTGTCAAATAAGTGAAATGATGAAAAAAGATATACTTTATTTACAGAAAGAAAATTAAAACGAATACAAGTTAATATTTACAAAATACACAAGAAACAGTTGAGCTATCTAAAGACCGTTACAAACGATCTATAGATAGCTCCATTGATCCAGATCAAGTCAGATCAAGAGACAAGTCGGAAACGTCCCCAAGAAAGCTAGGAGATGGGCAGCAGCCATAGCTTTATCTGCACTCGCTAACCCGCATGCCCAGCGTGGTAAGTATGGGCAAATCCCCCCGAAAATATGAATAGAGCTAGCTTTTCTGATTTAGAGCTGTGGCCTGAGATAGAATGAGAAATAGCTCGTTAGTGTCACGAAATCATCGATAAAAATAATATCGATAGTGTCCGCCTCTTTGTTTGCGAACTGTTTTCGATCTGATAAAGATTTTATTATGTGATTAATATTTTGTTGCTGTACTAATATTTTCTTGATGGGATTAACGTTTCTCGTTCGATTTCTCACGAGTGTTTATTTATTTTTATTTAAGTGTACCTTCTCAATTAACTTTATTCAAAACATTTAAGGATCATTTACAAATATATTTTCGACTAGATTCCGCCCGCAGCTTCGCTCTCGTGCTACGTATGAAGATAAAAAGCTATTCCACACTATAATCTATCTCTTTGCCAAATTTCATCCAAATCCGTCCGGCCGTTTGGGTGTGATTGAACCACAAAAATCCTCACAAATTTTACAAATACATATACAAATAAATTGATTTACCAAAAGTTAACAAATCGCAGTGAACAAGTTACTAGAGGTCCCCGCACTAGACTAGCCTGTATCGCGGGAGGCCATGTACAAAAAAATACGATTTACATTAAACTTAATTTTAAAAAACACTGTAACAGGGCAAAACCAAGGATAAAATAAAACGGAATTATAGCAACTTAGTGAACTTTCGCATTTATTATCTTAGTATGATGACATATCACACGATCTTTGAACATCCCTTCAGACTTTTTGTCATTTATTTCAATCTAGTGTTATTAGGCCCACTAGGTTTAACATTGAGGGCAACGTTTAAAGGTGAACAAAAATACTTCTTCAAATCACAAAATGACCTTTGAACTAATTTAAAACAGAAGCACTGTGTAGGTGTTTTCAATCACACAAACGCCGATATCTGTAAATCACTCCCAATCGTGTTGCGAACACGGTAAAGGTTAAACGAATGTTTGGCAGTTAAACAAAGCCATTTCGGTGAGACACCGGTTAGGTATTCAGTGCCTCTGCTAAGAATTTAGCAGATTAGTATTTTTTTTTTTTTATACAACAGAGGTGGCAAACAAGCATACGGCCCACCTGTTGGTAAGCGGTTACCGTAGCCTATGAGCGCTTGCAATACCAGAGGCATCACGCACGCGTTGCCGACCCCGAACCCCCTTCCCCCCTAAAGAGCTCTGGTAACCTTACTCACCGCAGGAACACAACACTATTTGAAACAAATAATGTTATTTGGCTGCGATCTTCTGTAAGGCGGAGGTACCTCTCCAGGCGGGCTGCTCCAATTCAGAACGAGAAAATCTCGCTGTGCCCTACCTCCTCCTATCTCGATGTGCCCTACCTCCTCCTAGTATGCACGTGGAATTAATTCAAAGCTTAGTATTAGACATTTATTCTTCTTTTTCTTGTCGGTGATGGGGGTCATTCAACCCCCAAATCCAACCCAAATCTAATCAGTGTGTGTCAGTATTTTTACACTACTCCACATAAGGTATTAGGGTAAGTATTACAGCAAGCATACAATATAATCGTACTGATAAAGGAACCGTTTTAGGTATGCCATTCAGAGAGAGATTGGCAGAAATAAAGTTAAGATCTATTTCTTCTAGAATTAGGTGCCTTTGCACCTAAGACCTCAGTCACACGTAGCATTTTTGAAGCAGCAAGAACTAGCGGCGAGAAAAACTTGCCCCAACAGTGTATTTTATTAGCAGCGAGAAGGTCACATGCAGCTTTTTTACAAACGCTAGTCCTAGTAGCTTGGAATGCTATGTTTGACCGACGCTTTAATCAGTTCTGCTTCTACCAATAGTGTCGTATGGCTGCTGCCCATCCCCTAGCTTTTTTCCCTTAATCGCCTCTTACGAAATCCTCGGGTATTCATGGCCAATTCTTTAGCCGGGTCACCTCGGCCAGTCGTAAGAGGCGATTAAGGGAAAAAAGCTAGGGGATGGGCAGCAGCCATAGCTTTATCTGCGCTCGACAGCCAGCATGCCCAGCGTGGTGAGTATGGGAAAATCCCCCCGAATGATTGTCTGGGTGCAGGCCAAACAGGGTACAAGGTCGGTCGGGCTGGAAATCTGGGGAAGGCCTATGTTCAACAGTGGACATCCTACAGCTGAAATGATGATGAATAGAGTCAAACAAAGGCGTCGATCAATTATTCGACTAACTAAACACAACTTTACTCAGTAATTAGGTGGGTGTTTTGGTCCTCACGGATAAAAGGATGCTTCACTAACATCCACAAAATTATCTTCCAACTTATTGCGTATGATTCTGCATCTCTATGCAACAACAACATTCCATTCGACAATAACCAATTGTCCGTTCCCCGAAGCAACTGTGACGTCATGGCTCGGGTTACCGCACAAGTGGCGATTATTTATTGAGAGGCTTAAAACAATGCCCTCTGCTTACAAACAAACATGCGCTGTATTAGGAGTACGTAAAGCCACATTTACACTAAAAGCGGGCTACCTGTGCCTACTTAACAGCGCTTACTAGTACCCTATACCTCTAATTCATCAAAGTACTACTTCTGACTATGGCGTTCATTTCAAAGTCAACGTAAGTATTCGGATACAGTAAATTCAGAGTAGTGTCACATTCTTTCACACAATGTGGAGCTTACAGAAAGTGTAAGGTACCATCGCCTGCACTGAAATGTATACATTTCATAATTTTCAAAACGGTTCCACAATATAGTTGAAAATGTTAGGTACACAGTAAAGTTGAAAATAGCACAAGATAATGGTTCGGTAAATAATTGAGGTATTATTGTGGGCATCTTTATTTTTGGTACAGTGGCATCATTATACATCTTTGCGCAGGCGACTGTACCTGGTGACAAGATCAGCCAGACTAGCGTTACCATGTATAAGAGATATTCCTCTCGTCAAAGCGCGTCATGGCAATTTTGTTTGTCTGTATCAATAAAGTACCTAAAAGTATGTATCAGTTCTATAATGCGCAGATGCCTGTTTTCTATGTGAATGTAACTGTAGTGTAAGAGTCGGCCGAACTTAACTCTCTGAGTTGTGGTTATTGTTTCAAATAAGGGTTATTATAGCGTGTCACGCTACTTCTGAAGTTTTTAGGTCAGCAGGTACAATGTACGAGTACAATGTAAGCATTCAAATTTCACTCTATTTACTCGCAGTGTAAAAAGGTGCCGGTGGACTAATGACATTTTGTAGGTCGCGGGAAGTTGGTGGATGGAGATGGAGATGGCTCAAGACCGTTTTCTATAGAGCTTTTTGGGAGGCCTTATTTCTAGCAGTGCTTGCTTGCTTGTTGTATCACTGATTCCTTCTTGGTCATCCTTTATTGGTCAGGTTGGTGGCCCTGAAATGGGCTATACTTTCAAGTTGTAATTAGTGCCGAAAACATTAGGGCTTATGACCGTCCATAAAGAATCAGTGTAGTGAAAGGATTATAGTGCGCCTCTTTCAGACTCCTTTCGTGCACATTTCTAGCAGTGGACTTCTGCAGGCTGATGATGATGATACACTCGATGATACAAGACTCTCTGTTTTACGGTCAGTTATAAAATATTCAGGTTTCAATCTCTCAGACTAACCTCCTGTCGGCTTCTGTTTAGCCTTGAGTGATCCATTGTTTAATCTTAGCTAGAAGCTTACTTTCATGCTATAACACTACCTGCGAGTATGGTTGCGTAAAGAGACGGTAGGTATAGAAGGCTGCAAGCTCTATGGACCTACGACGTCGTGTAGGTCACAGGAAGGATGGAGGCAGCGCAGAACAAAACAGGAAGTTGAGTCTAGCAATCGAAATATTTACAATACAATAACTTTATTTCAGACAACAATAGAATAAAAAACAGATTAGGTTTTTTCTTATCCCACGGCCCATATACATAAATACCTTAAAGACTAACATACATAATAATATAAATAGCACAATTAACTGCCACGTAGAAACTGCGATTTACGGCTGATAATAAAAATACTATGACATAATAATGGTGGCTCTAAATTGAAAGGATTCAGGAGCTTTTTTCATACGACACGGATCAAAAATTCATATTCATTCGTATCAATCGATTGACTTAATTATTGTTTGAAACTCGGTCATGATGAATATTCAATGTAAATTGTATTATGCTATAATTCAATGATTGCACTGATTAATTGCAAACGTTTCGAACCATGAAGAATGATCCATGTTATATCAATTGCGTATTGACTTTATGGGAACTACCTACATTGTAACTAAATTAGGGCCATCATCTGCCAAAATGAAGCGAAGCAGAGATATAATTTGTAAAATCAATATGTCGAACCCCTTGAAGTATGACAATGTTACATAAATTATCGCGATAACGCAAAGTTTCGCGTTGTCGAATTAATGTCATCTAAAATTTATTCTTAAACTAGCTTCCACCGGCGGCTTTGTTCGCGCGGTACTTACATAAAAAATAGCCTATATTCTACTCTAGGTAAATAACTTTATTTTTTCCAAGTTTCAACATCCGTTGAGCCGTTACGCGTGATTGAACAACAAACAACCAAACATTTAAAGATCCTCAGAAAATTTCGCATTTATAATATTAAAGTAGGATAGGATGATCCTTACGTCTTCTGAATGAAGCTAATTTTAAGTTTGACTTTCAGGAGTTGAGTTGTCTCTCACACCCCCAAATATCAAACTCAAAATTGACTTTGTCCAATAGAGGTACAGATCATTATAAAACGAATTTTACATGATATATCAAGGACATATCGCATACCGTTTGAACACAGCTTGAGACCTGGGTAAAGGAACCTGGTAAAGCAGTACCTATGTTATTATTTACCTCATTATACCTGGATAAAACCTTGAACAACCTAAATTGTGCCTGTAATATTTTTGTTATTCAGTCTATCTTTCATCTATTTCACTTCATCACGCAAGTATTTCGATACGCATTACTTTCAAGTTGTAATTAGTGCCGAAAACCAGCTCGCTACTATAATAATGTTCTGCTTTAAAATGATGCCTTCGTTATAACATCAAGGGGTGGGTCCAACATTGCATCATCATCAGCCTGATGAAGTCCACAGCCGAACTTAGGCCTTACCTAAGTAGAGGGGGCAGTTGGACCACGCTGGTGCAGTGTTGGTTGTTGGGTGGAGCTCCAGAGCCTTGTTCGTTGATCGTTAGGATGTACCTACCACGTGCCGGTAACGTAGGCTTGCGTACTGATCGGTGTTTTTGGAAACGCTTACACCCCAACCAACGCAACATTTGTAACGTTTTTATAAGTATTGTAGTAAAAAGTAAGCCCCGTAAGGTTAAAAGCATTACCTACTTCTTGGCAGTTGGGTAAAAAGTACGAATGAGCTAGTGGCCAAATCTGGTGACGACGGAGTTATTTTAAAGCTTACTGATGACCTCTTTCGTAGCTTAAAAAGTTTTATAGCCAGGACTGACATCTTTCCGAAGTCCGGAAGCACTCAGCTGTTAATATAACTGGCAGTTAGGTAATATCATCATGCTGACATCTTTCCGAAGCAAGAAAAACTCAGCTGTTCATATCACTAGCTGTTCATATCATTATGCTAACATCTTTCCGAAGCACGGGAGCTTGGTAGCTGAGACTGACAGAAAAACGCACGGAAGCGCACTAAAAACGTCAACATCAGTCGACCGTCGGAACTTTTACCTCGCTCACCGTTGTATTTATTACCTAGTTGGTCATACAACAAAGCTACAGCCACGAGCATTTCTAGATAGAAAATGTGTAAATCTATGCATTTGTGCCTTCAAATGTATAACATTACGCAACGGTAAACAGAAAAGGACCTTGAGCTGAGTTACTTTAATGAAATACTCCTAGTACTAGAACGGGACAGGCTGTGGTGGCAGAACACAGTAATTCCTTGTCATTATGGTATTATTTATAACCGGAGCGCAGGCGCAGTAAACGCACTGCATGCAGCGTCATAGATTAGATGTTCAGATAGGAATGTTTAAGATAGACCTTTTATAGAGCGGCCAACCTGCACATAATAACTATACAACCATTGTACAAAATGTATAAATTGAATTACCTAATTTATACATTGTGTACTTACCTTAATCCGTATCTGTGTCTATTCAATGTATTCCGTAACTAGTAGGTATACTTCTAAAACTGATCATTTATAGAATGTTTTACCATAAATATCACTGCAGTCAAATGCCACCTTACTGCGTACGTCCAGTGGTAATCGTAATCGGCTTCAACTGACAAACTCGCGTTGTGTTTTGATAGTTACCTACACAATACTTATACTACTACAGATTTTTCCAGTTCAGTGAAATAATCCTCTAAAATAAAGATACTATTTCCTGGTAGGTTCGGTGCATCTGCTCAAAAGTCTATCCTCGTAACGCCAGCGGCAACCCAACCTGTTCCTACACAGAGAGTAGTCATACGTCATTGGACCGACTTCAAAATTATTCCAACATTATATAATAAATCATAGTAAGACGGTAATTAAGTCAGTCATAACCAGAACTTAGAAATAAAAAGAGTTTAATTTTTTCACATTAAATATCCATTTCGGCCGGCCGTTCCGTCTAAATGCTGTTCGATAAAAGTTTTTTGTTGATGTGCTGTAGTTTTTGAACAATTATGAATGATCGTTAATAGAAGCTTGTTTTTAATATTTGGACATGATAAAAGTACGCGTTCCTTACTGCGTACCTATGTATCGCATTCTGAACGGTAACGGCGGCGTCTCAAATAATTGAGACCATCTGACGTTTCAGTATTCGGGCGTAAGTCAATTTTGAGTTAGACATTTGAGGGCGTGCGATAGAGCTCAAGAATATCGCAAGCTCCCAAAAGTCAAAATTGATTTTATTTAGTTGGCGTGAGTATTAATTTGGAGTGAATTTTAGATGAAATATCGCAAGCTATGTGTACACCGGCTTTACCGCAATGCATTAGGGTTCTCTAGGAATAAGGTTCAATGAAACATTGGATTCAATGGAAGAATAAAATTTTCAGAAGCCATCAAATTATTCTTGACGCCACATGAGCAAAGCTCAGCCTACAAAATTTCAAAAGGAATTTACTTTCCAGAAACCTTCATGTAAGTACTGGCACCTGCAATAAGATTTACACATTGATACCCCAAAACAAATGAATATGGCAGTTGAAAATGGCATAATGCTAAGGACTCACGAAGCGGTTTTGACCCGCGCCCGCCGCGATGGCGGAATGGAGTTTTATTTTCAAAACTCACGAGACCGGAGTTTCTTGCGGTTACGCAGCCGTCGCGGTTGAGATTATCGCTAGACGGGCGGTTAAACGATCAGTTAAGTTCCAGACGCCAACTGATCGCAGAGCGCGCGGGTGCAACCCGCCGCGGCTGCGGGACCGCGACCCGCGCTCGCCGGTACAAGATGACCACCGGTGCAGCGGGACCCGCAAACAATCGCACACGCCGCGGGCGTAAAACGCGTCGTGAAATGTGCTTTAATTTTTTACATAAACATCTGTATTCTACAAAGGCTGCGAGCCCGCAACCGCGGCAGGCGCGGGTGAAAACCGCGTCGTGAGTCCTTAGCCTAAGTTGTTTGATTACGCACATCGTTTTCTAGTTTTTAATGTGTATATTTTTATTTTTAGTACCTACTTTGCCAATATTTTGAAAATTTTGGAATTTATATATTTTAGTGCAGGTGACCGTACACTGCAACGAATACTAGCTAAAGCTATTGAAGCCACTGTTTTATTGGTTGGTTGGTTTTACCAGTCCAACCCTGATTTGGCTTTGCCGTAGTTGGATTGCACTGCGGAATGTCCATTTGCCTAGTTTTGCCAATGTGCAATAGGCATAACTTCCACCGCAGATCCAATCTGCGAATTCTATATTCAAATTCGCAGTAACTATCTCTGTACTCCGAACTGAAATAACTGCCTATAAATCATGGCACTAATCGGTTGAACAGAAGCCATTTCTGGTAGCGGATCCAAGGAATGAGACGCCCACAAACCATCAGTGGAACTTATTACTAGCACACCTTATGGGTAGAGTTAGGCCGGTTGAGCTTTGCCCGAAGCCGAAATCCCTCGGCCAAAGTGTAGCCAATTACGTCATAGAGTTCAAGTTCATTACACTAGTAATTTTTCATGCTAAGCAATAGGTTAACCAAACCAAACCCCAGGGAGTAAGTCTAGTATTAATGTACCTACTAGCGAAATAAAAAAATATTCAATTTAGTAGGTACATGGATGTCACTTTTGACTGCTACCAAAACACGCATGGTTTGGTAACGTAATTCAAAATTCTATCAGAGTCATAATTTTATTTATATTCCATTTAGCCTTGTTCAAACGGTATAAGATAAGGCCTTGATTTGATATGCCATATAAAATTCGTTTCAATATAATCCTTAACTCTACCGAAAAAAAATATCAGTTTATTATTAAAAGGTGTGCGATATTAATGGTTAACAAAACGTAAAGGTTATTTTAAATAAATTTCAGATGACATATCGCAAGCCGTTTAAAGGCAGCCTTACATATCATAGTACCTTGTTATATCAAATCATTGCTTATTATGTTACATATCGACTATATTCGGCTTGAACTGGATTGCCGAAACTAAAACCGAATTTGAAGCAACCTCTAAACGAGTTCAGAACCTACTCCATACGATCGTACCACGCATCGCGATGGTGATTTGCCTTAATAACTTTAAAAACTCATTAGGTACTTTTAAAGAAGACCGTAAACGTTTACACCGCGGTTTTACGGTAAAAGTATTAAGGTTTAATATTTACGGATACTTTTGAATTACAAATTATTTTTTTTTCTATTAGAGTGGATTCGACTAAACGCTATTTTATGCCAGAGTAACAATCCCTGGGATAACTCCCTGGTAAACAGGCTTACTCTAGAGTAATTAGTCATTTTATTCTATGGATAAGACATAAACTAGTTTGGTCGAATCCACCCTTAGTAAACTGTAAGTTAAAATAAGTAGGCATATAACTACTTAGTAGAATGCCTAGTACACCCACTTATTACTTGCTTGCTTGTCGTGTCACTGATTCTTTCTTGACCTGTATTTCTAGTTCGATCGGCACCACACTGAAACTTTAAATTCCATTTTGTGAAAAAGGATCATCGAAAAAAATGATAACAAACACGGCTTGGTGCCAGCCGTGTTTGTTGCCTGATTCTTCTAGGCTTGGTCGCGAGGAACAGGCATAGCTTCACCTATTTTCTAAGACGTTTCAAAGTGATCCTAGTGATTTTATTTAAATAAATGTCTTTTGACTTTGACTTTGACTTTGAGGTATGGTGGCCCTGAAAAGGGCCTAAGAAGACCTTCGGTGAAAGAAAGAATTAGTGTAGTGATAGGATTAAAGTGCGCCTTTTAGAGGCTCCTTTCGTGCACATGTCACATGTCTTCGAATTTTTAGGTTCTAGGTCATATGCTAGTTTCCTCACGATGTTTCCTTTTCTTCGTTTGAAAGCACTAGTATAATAGCGCACATATATAATTCAGAATTTAATAATAACAATTGTATGCAGATCATGCAAACATTTATCCTGCAGCGGGAATCGAACCTGCGTCCCTTGCGTCTCAGACGGGCACTTGCCCGCTATGCCACCGACTATGTCGTTATGCTTTAAAAAGCCATTTATTCACTGAGCACGCGTTATCATTGTGTTAGGTACGTACTGTTGGAATGAGTGATAAATAATTTTTGTTTAAGCGATAAGATTCCTACCACAGCTACATACGTTGAATGAAAGAATACACTGTGTTTCATAATATGTACACAAAGCCGAAAAGCTTCTTATTTTACATTCAATACGTTTGTAAGACTATTGGAAATTCGACATTTTATTTGATAAAACACTGCATTATAATAGAAGAAAGAAAGAAAATGTATTTATTTGACCCACAACGCAGTAAGTAGGTAGGTAGGTAGGTAAATACAAAGAAAAAAAAATACTTAAACCTAGTAATACAAAAACACAATAAGAAAACAAAAACATGTAGGTAGGTGAGGCGGTAGGTAGGCTGAGTAGGTGTGCGTTGTGTGGGGCAAAAGGGTCCCGTCTCAGCATAAAGCTGCAACAAACATAATATGTACGGTGCGGCATAAAACGGTAATAAAACTCAACTACATAAATTATAACTGTATTTAACTGTTCTAGTTAGTAATATTCATGTCTTATACCTAGTACGTTTAATAATTAGTTAGTATCATCATCATTCCAGCCGTTTGATTTCCACTAGTGACATCGGCCTCCCCCACTGATTTCCGGAGCGACTTCCTATCATGTGGGGGTAATTTTCCCATACTCACCACGCTGAGGACAGGATTTTTTTTCCACATGTTCGTACGAATATATTCGCTAAATATTCTTTTCTTTTTTGATATAATAAGCCCTTAGACACGGAACACGTTGTATAGGTACGGCCAATGAATTTATTGACTGTCGGCGGCTTAGAATTTGATAAGCGGCAATTTAGGGAATTGATTATGAGGCAAATAACCTTCAAGGTTCATTTTGTGGAGAAAATAGGGCACTTAAGAACTTAATTATGTTACCGGATGTACTAAGTATGAAGGTAAAATGTGTAACATGACAAAGTTATTCTGTGTTTAATGAAAACTGTCATAAAATTACGTTGCTATAAGTAAGCGCTGCTTAGAAAAGTCTTCAGTATCTATTTAAAATTGTACAAAAGTTGCCGCTTCTTAAAAAACTGGACTTCCGTATTTGAAATAAACAGTTCCGCAATACGTATTTAAAGCAAACCCTTATTTAAGATGAAAAGTAGGGCTTTTTAAAAGAAAGAAATAATGGACACTTTGTAAGCGTGGACTAGGAAGGAGCTTATCGGTAACCTATATAAAACAACAATCAGTAAACACTAAAAAAAACGTAAAAGAGCAAATGGGACGGTCGCTGCGAAGTGGCCCAAGTTCCAAGGCTGCCCGTTCAGTATCCTGAATAAATTAGTTTTCGGAACGGGCCGAGCCAATAAAAGTTTTAAACAAAAGAATCATAAAACGAACAGCCCAACTTCGGTAGCAACAGGAGTACTTCAATGATTTACGACAAAACTGGGACACAATTGTCGAAAACTTTTCAAATAAACTAACCATGAATAGACAAACATGTGTTCCTTGCTATCTGCTCTCGGTATGTTATAATGAGGGCTGTGCCGTACTCAAACTCAAATAATACGAGAAACTCTTCCACCAACTACAGATAGATTAGTAAAATATGCGAGGCTCTTTTATAGAACCTTAAAAACTTGTGAATATAACCTCCGCATCAGCTTCCTCATACATAAGAACAGTGGTAGAAGAGGCCCTAAATGCTGTCTGTGCTATGTAAGTTGAAGTCGTAAATCGAATAGATTCCCAGATTAGACACCATTACGTGTAATTTAAGAGAGATTAAACATCGTTTTAAGATTAAATTAAACAGCATAAGAGAGCATTCAAAGTAATGGACATAGCTAGCTACAGAAACTAAAATGTGGGAGTTTCGAAATTTTTAATGGTTTACGTTTCGGTATTAAGAAATATGCCGGCTAAATATACTAAGAATATAATTTATTTATTTATTTATACGAAAAGTTACACTATTTTTACAGGAGCACCTAATGCAATAGTGTACCTCTATCCTTTAAATTATTATTATTAAACATATCAAACATTTTATAAAATTAATTTTAATTCATAGCTTATTACCTACTAGTTAAGAAACAACAAACATATATCTTCAATTAATAAATTCAAAATACATAATGTCAAGCCTAATAAAAAGTAAATAGAAAAATTCGTCAATCCATATATGTCAAATAACAAAAATAAAAATTTGCCACAATAAATACAAATTACATAATGTCCTACCTAATCAAAATTAAAAAAGAAAATAATAATTCGTCAATCAATAATAATGTCAAATAAAACTCGAAGTACTTAAAAAGGTAATCGGTCATCGGTCATGCATTATAATGCATTTTATAGCTTTTTACAACATCCCCATAAAACGCGGTGGCTACTATCCGTGAAGATATTTCTATTTTTGCTACTTCACAACCCTAAGGACACAATGGGCAAATTAAATTTTATTTGATGTCTACCGACTGCTACTGATTGTACAGGGGAGAGAGTCTTTGGCATAAACAGGACGTCACGAACGCCACCAAGCAATAAAACTTTGTATGTTGTGAGCATCAACGGTTCTGGTCCGCTGATCCTGCATAATTATGTTATGTCAATGTGGCCGCAAAAAACGAATAAACCCTTTTAGTTTCTTTCTTCAATCGGCGGCGATATCTTTCAAGTCACAGCTAAATACAATTCTTAGTATTTTAATAACACTTGGCTTTAATGTTCCGGCGATAAAATTTTGAGTTCTGTTGCAACATTTCGCTATCTTACGTTGCAATTTGGACGTCATGTTGGGAACTCAATTGCTACTGAACTGTTATTAAAAACCTCGTTTTTTATACTCAATTGAGACGTTACTTTTAATGAGTAGAATAGGACAAGATGCAAGTAATGACAAGAATACAAAGATGCAGCGTTCAACAAACATTGCATTATTGTGAGACAATGGTCTCCCAATGGGAGCCCAAAAATGTCTCCGTCCTTTGTTCAATCCTCGTTATAAAACAGAAGCTAAAATTACAATTGTGCCGCTGTCAAAAGTTACTAAACAAGAAAAAATGTTACAATGTCGTAATAAACTTAGAGACGTTTTACAACGAAAATATTTCTGCGCCAGTAGCTTGGCTTTGTCTTTAGTCCGTTCCAGCGTTTATGGCCCATTTTGCCTTATTCTTTCACGGAGAGCCATTTTATTTTTGTCGTATCTATTAAAATAAGACATAATGTTCTTAGAAACGGGACATTAGAATGGACACGTCGGGGGCTTTCTCTTTTTGTGAGGGACACGTACGGAGGATTTTATGGTCAATTGTTTCACTTCGACGTCGACCAGTGCCCCAAGCACGAATATTTCACGATAGCGCTACGCTTACGATACGATTATAAAATTCAAATATTAGTCAGTGCCATTGGCGATGCTTGAAATCTTTTAATTTTGACTGGCTTATATTTGACATTTGCTATCGTATCGTAGGCTTAACGCTATCGTAAATTATTCGTGCTTGGTAGTAGAAGCCATGATCGTTATGTTACTGAATGATATTTTGACTATTATATTTTTTTTTTATACAACTTAGGTGGCAAACAAGCATACGGCGCACATGTTGGTAAGCGGTTACCGTAGCCTATGAGCGATTGCAATACCAGAGGCATCACGCACGCGCTACCGACCCCGAACCCCCCACCCCTAAAGTACTCTGGCATTATTTTTTTTATTTAATGAAGATGATTGATATTTTGAATATTATTTTGTAATACAAACTTATCAACTTGTTCAAAGATAGTTTAGTTTTATTTTTTAACCTTGCTTTGAACCAATTGTTACTTCCCAATCAGCAATAAATAACAGTGTCTTTAAAATATAATAAGGCTTCATTACATAAACTCTATATGATACAGCGTCACGTGGAATTTCTTCCTCATTTAAAGGATTCTGTTGTGCCTGAGGCATATGGAGATGGAATAAGTATACTCAGAACACACACCATAAAATATATTTTTATTATGAAAAATAAAGATAATGAAATGATATTATAATGACGCGTGTGTACAAAAGCAAATTACTTACATTTATCAAGCGTTTCTATGGAAAGTGTGGTAAATGTTTCGTACAGAGAAAGTTAATGACATTACGTATATTCTACTGGAGCGTATCACGTGTAACGTCTTTATAACGCTTGGTTTAAAATTTCAAAAACCGCAAAGTGAAAGCTTTTAAATTTTAGATGCTGTGAATGGGATTTTTATAGCAGGTGGTCCTAATGTGCAAATGGCCTAGTGACAGATATGTGTGATATAATAAATTGGATGAGAAGTGCGGCTTTTGAACAATAAACAATTCAATGGCAATGTTTTCGTCAATAATAAACTTATGTTCGTGAGAACTTAATTTGTATTTTATGCATTTTCAAGATTTTTTATTTTCTTTTCACACAGTGAACTGTAAATGGTAACAGCTCTTGGAATTATCAAGTTGAAGTGGTAGTGGGCAGGCCATATAGCGTGCAGAAATGAGAATCGTTGGGTGGCACTACAGTCCACTGCTGGACATAGGTCCAGCAGTGGACTGTAGAAGTCTAGACTGATGATGATGATGAAGTCTAAATGGTTATATATTTAAAGTTTTCAACCCCTCACCATGAGAAATACTAAGATTTATTATAGTATCCCAAAAAATCTACTCTTGTACAGAATAAATTAGCTCCTGGCAGGATTCGACCCGCGTCGATCCCCTAGATACGAGGATGTCAATTGTCCTGAATGCTATAACACCGAGTCAACTTCTAAAATACTGTACCACAGAGACTGATATAGGTACATAATAGGTAACTGTTTAACACCCAGACACAGACTGGACAAACATTTGTGTGATTAACACAGATAACAAACATCTGTGTTAATCACACAAATGTCTGTCCAGTGCGGGAATCGAACCCGCGACCTCTAGCGCAGAAGGCAGAGCTACTACCAACTGAGCTATGAGGCCTGTCGCAAATTTTTCTTGCTCACGTGGCCACGGTTCCAGTTTTATTTACAAAGCCATCGTCACATCTATCGAAATTGGTAACTACCTACTCCACAAAAGTGTATTTAACACTTGAAGTCAATATTTTGGTGGAATAAAAAGATACGGACTGGCCACCTACGATACGATACTGTGCACATAATAAAAAAATAGGTTAGCAAAAGCTGAGCGTTAAACAGAGCTTTTTAGAGCAGACCGTGCAGTTGCGTACCAACTATGAGAGCTTAGTAGAAATACCTAGTGAATTTGAGATCAGAGAAGATGATAAATATATCCTAAAACATATTTCACGTGAACTTTCAAAATAACGTTTAAAAAGGTTTTTTTTTTAATTTAGAGGGCACAAACAGTTTTAACCGCGTTGTATTCCGAATTCATAAAAAAAAATGGTTTACACTAAGGTTGGTTAATCAATGCTGCATCCAAACTGCGTGCGATATGTCATCTAATGTTTATTCCAAAATGAAGAAAGGCAATTTTGATTTTACTATGAGGGGAGATCGTTATCCATGATAAATGGACATAAAAGTCAATTTTGTAATACATTTTGGATGACAGTAGGTACTATTCCTTGAGCGACTAAAACAGTGACGTTTAATACATCCTAATAACTTCCGTTAGTCCTTCATGTCACTAGTCCTTTCTTGGACACACAGTCTTAAACCGCAAGAGCAGACGGGTTCTTTGTACAGATTCCGTTCGGAAGTACTGCCACCTTGCTTTCCTTAAAATTTCACTCAAAACCGAACTCTCTCACGCCACCTCATATTTTATTTACTGCCGTTCAAACATTAGCATTGGTAATTTACAGCAAACATTGGAATTGCTCTGTCATGGCGAATATTAATGACCAGCTAAATAAACCTGTAATAATTACCTAACACTGGCATATTAGGTAAGTATTATTTCAAATACTGCCTCTATAAAGGAGCTTTCAAGCGGCCACTGTTGGTATAACGGTAAAGCGCTCATTAAGGAAGTGAACAGGAAAGAAGCGAAACTAAAATTTTGAAGCATTTTGTTGATAAATCGAAGGGTGATTATATTGGGGTTTGAACTCCATTATTGACTTTACACCAATTTGACTTAAGATAAAACATTTTTAGGAAGTGTACTTGTACGTCACGAAGTACGTGTGAAGAACGCGATGCCCACGCGTTCAATAAAAGTATAAATAACTTCAAGTCCTACGTGCTCCAGGTAGCTGCCAAGTACAAAGAGGTGTTCGCCCGAATTTTGGTCATCTGGAGTTGTCTACCCTCGCTACAGGGAGGCGCTCACGATCAAGAAAGTCCCTGACTCTCGATGTGGTGTAGTTATTTAAGTTTAATATTATATGTATGTTAGTCTGTAAGGTATTGATTAATATGGACCATGGCATATTACACATGTTTGTGTAATATGTCAAGTAGACTGAAATAAAGATATTAATAATAATTAATAATAATAAATGCTATGTATACCCAAAATTATCGAACTAGCAAGATTCGAACCCGCTTCTTTGCCTTGAACCTACGCGACAGTTCAAATGACGTTGGCTTAAAAAATTAGGGCAGATGAAGTAATTTTATCGGTTCAGCATCGCTAGCCGATAAATATATCAATTATTTAAATTAATGTTATCCATAAGTGTAAAGTACCTAGTGACTGATATAAAGCTATAGTTCCAATGCTTTGAGTAAATGTGGTGTTAAGTCGTTATGGATAGTAAACATCTCGAAGGCGAAATTGAATCCCATGCTCAGCGGGAATGTCAAAGCTGGATATGAGATATACCTACTTAGATTTTTTTATTTCCAGCAATTTTTATTATATGCCATTACCGTCTCTATTCGTTACTAACAATCTAATTTGCCACTATAGTGCGGGGTATTAGTAGATGCTTATTTATGACCATGGTAATGACTTTTGCCATTGGCTTCACAGAGGCTCAAATCTGGAATCAGTATTGAGTAGGTAAGCTATTTGTAAATTCAAATTGGTATTGGTTTGCTTTCGCAATTTCCTTCTCATCATTATGAAGCCTTCAATAATGCATATTTTTTTTCCAAACATCGCGGCACTGAGCCAAAATCCAGCAAGCGACTGCTGCCGGGGCCGTTGATACAAAATAAAGACGGTCAAGTGCGAGAACGCCCTGAGGCTTTCGTACCATTGGTCGTGGGTTCGAGTCCCGGTCGTGCACCAATGGATTTATAAAAAATAATAAAAATTCTAAGTATAGGATTTGACAAACTTATATTTGCGGTCGCTTACGAAGTCATTGTATGACATTGACCGCAAATATAACTTTGTTTCCTAAAAAACTTCGAAATTCCACAATTTCAGACTTTTCCCTTTACTTGTGTTTCAATAGCTCCTAGCATTCCGAATTCCAGAATTGTTAGGTAACTGGAAGTACCCTAGAGGTTTTTGATTTTTGCCATTTCCATACAAAAATTATACATTTATTGCGATATCTTTTTAATGCATTAAGCTAGAGCTTTGATTTTTATACGACACTATAAGCCCACATACCTTAATAAGTGGTATAAATTTCAAGTTAATACCTTTAGCCGTTTCTGATAAAAAGGATTTTGACAGACGGACAGACAGACAGACGGACAACAAAGTGATCCTATAAGGGTATCGTCTTTCCAAATGATGTACGGAACCCTAAAAAGTGTCATCCGTTCCGGTGAACAACTTATTTTCCTATCTGCCCCGGTACCGGGACCGAGGCCGATGGGACTAATCCACTGGACAGTACTCAACAATCTCAATAAGTAAGAAGCTAGATATTGAATGTAACTGCATTAAAAACAAATTCAATTGTAAAGTTTGTTATATATAAAAATATACACTTATACAAACTATAAAATCAAATAATTACAAAATAAAATAGAAACTCATTAAACAAATAATTTTGGTCATGCGGCAAGGTGCCAAGAGCACTGGCTGCATTCCCGCGTTGAATTGCCAAAGAAATTATTTGTGTAAGGAATAAGCCAGCTCTCTTATCACCGGCGGCGTCGACCAAAGTTGGTGTAATTTTTTTGAAGAGCTTTCTGGTACCTGGGCCCCATGGTCCAAAGGATTCTACACCAATAATTGAATAATTGAATACTGCATTAATGTTTTATTTTACCATTAAAATATTTAAGAAGCCTGTTCCAAACAATCTAGGATAACGTATTTTTTTCACTGTTAGAATTGTAATTTGTTTAATTTATTCCTTGACAAGGTATGTCTTATTCGCAAAAGAATACCGCTATATGCAAATTTCCCACAAATTAAACAGAAACAATAAAAAAAGAATTGATAACACACCAAATTTACAATACTAATTATTAACCATTTGAATTTTGAATAGCATCAGGTCACATCTTTAAAACAATTTGCATGGCGATTTTCAAGAGCTAAATTCAATTACAAACCTGTTTCCATGCTAGTAAGCTAACTGTATTGATTGAATAACCCACCTACTGCTATAAAAGATATCGCTTTATCATTTTAAATTGTATTTCGGGTCATTAAAGACCAAAGTAGCTAAGCATTTGTACTGCTGGCATAGCCCGATATGAACGACATTTTTGCACCGATAAAACAATTGCACTGGAAGAATTACTAATAGAAGACGTGTCATTTCACACCTCATGATTAAAATTCACTCAAAAAAAAATTCGCCAAAGTTCTGTGCTAAAAAAAACAGGCGATACGGAATACAGACAGACAGAGGACTAAAAACAAGTAATGTATAGCCGTGTTGGCCTAGTGGGAGGTCAAAGCCTATTTCCTATTTTTTTGTTTGGTTACAGGATGGATATATCACCCGCGGAAGTCGTAAGAGCCGACTCCGAAGATAGGGCATAGGCAACACCGTCACCAATTTTCACAAAGATAGCTCTTACTGCGCTCGTGCTCAGCGTGGTGAGTATGGGCAAATCACCCACAATAAAGTTATTCACTCTGGAAATCTGTGTTGGAGGCAATGTTCAGCAGTGGACGTCCTACGGCTGAAATGAAGTAACATTCATGTTTTCAAGAAAAAACCTAAAACTGGCTTATCCAGCAAACTTTAGGTTTAGGTAGCGAGTTAATTTTGTTTTTATTTTATTAACTTATGTGACACATATTTATTCAATTAGTCATTTTATTTCTACATTTTTGGTAGATACTTTTCATGATTATTTTTTTTTATAATTTGATTCTGAAATTTTATTAATATGACATTTTGATTGATTATAGATCATTAATGTGTGATATTCTTAGTATTCAGTATTGATTTTATTGACATCGCATGGATTATTTGATAGCTGACCTTGAATTATATCAACCTCAAATCACCCGCAACTTAAAAAGCCATTGAACTTCCTCCCAAAATGTGCTTTACGGCGCCATAACTCAGCCGAAGCATTGTCAGTCCAGTCACAAGGTTTATGAGCTAATAGGACATTACAAATTCAGCTGGCTTCATGCGCCTCGACTGAGCTTGACAAGCCGCCTAGCACAGAATAAGTAATACTTATTACACGGAAAACCGTGTTGGCCTACTGGAGGTACTTTCGATCCGATAGTCATGGGTGTAAGCCGGAAAGTGAGTGAGTTTTTCTGTTCGAAAAATTCAATTGCACAGTAACATGTTCTTAAAAATGTGAAGGAAAACATCGTGAGGAAACCGGCATGTCAATCCATTGGTGCATACCCATTATTTGAATCTACGACCTACGGAACGACAGTCGAGTACCTTCCTATAGGCCTATATGAAATCGAGCGCTAAAGAAATACATCTATTGTGTTCCTGTTTATCTATTGTGTCAGTTGATTAGACAAGCCAATAAAAATCGGGCAGATTTCAGGCAGTCGATCTGTGTTGAACCCATAGATAACGGAGCGTCTACGCTGAACCTGAACACACAGATTCCAATATCAAGGTAATTTTTACAGCAACTGTGGACAGGAGGTTTTATTGCTCACGTGTGGCACCAGGGAATCCAAGTTTAGTTGAACCTAAAAACACAGCATTTAAGCTCATTTTGCATTGATAACTAATTCACAGTGACATAGCTTGCTCACGCTCTACGGATTTCAAGCTATGTTGAACTTATATTCATAGATATAAAGCCCGTTTTACATTGATAACTAATTCTGAATGACATAATCCGCCTTGGACTAAAGAGGTAACGCTGGTCACGCTCCTCAACGGATGTCGCGTCCGGAAAAAAACAATTGTTGATAGATGCTTTGGGTTTTTTGGACTTGATTAATTATAGTTTGTTTGGCGCCTAGGCCTAGTTGGGGCGGAAACGACGAAATGTACTAGAGGCTTAGAGATGTAGAGCCTTTTTAAACTGGCTTTCGCTCACTTCTAAGCATTCTCCATAAAGTTACACGATGACAAAAATAAAGTTGATGTCCATAGCTATGGGCTACTAAAGATCGTAATCAAATCTTCAAGACCAGAGAAATTGAGCTGAAAATATATAAAAACACCGAGATATGCTCAAGGCAAAATGGCTTCTCTTTTCCACCTAAACTTGTTTTAGTATATTCGAGCCAGTTTCATTAGATGACTTTATTGGCACAAATTAGTCGTAATTGGTTTAATCAACGTCTGCTCGTACCTATGTACTTGTTGGTTCTTATTACAAACAACTAGCTTAAACGAAGTCTTAAAAGCAAGCAGTGGGCCAAGCGTAAATAATTTGTTCAATACCAACAACAATGTATATAATGTGTATCCGAACGTTGGTCTAGGGAAGAGCTGAAGGGTCTATGGTAGGACTTCCGGTTGGTTTCCATCATCATGTAATGTCATTGTGTGTGTAAACTAAAAATTAATTAATAAACGTATTTCTATAAAATACCAAAAACTTTTTCTTCTGTCTTGTACAGAAGAAAATGGTCCTTCGGATTTATACATTAACACGATAGCATTACGATACGCTGCTTGTTCTCGCTAACGTTATGATAGCCAATGCCAAATGCTCTTTAGGGGGGGAGGGGTTCGGCAGGCATCGCATTAGCAATGCTCCAGGTTTTGCTGATGTCAATAGGCTATGGTAACGACTTACCATCAGTAGGGCTGTAAGCCTGTTGTTGTTGTTGCCACCGAATAACATTAAAAAAAAATGTTGCCAAAGCTGTCAAAACCAAACAAAATTAAAAGACTTCAAGCGTCGCCATCTCTACTACATTGCATTACGACAAGATTGTATTTTGTTGGAATGCAGCCTTTTTGAAGTTGCTCTATAAAGTCTATTTTCCTTTACCAATCATCGGCGCGAGATGCGAACTTATTGTAACGATTGCCGGTTTTTAATCTACTGTGCGTTATCCTAAACTTATTTTGACAGCTCTAAAAATATTACCATCGCGAAGTTGTTATTTCGATCTAAAAAAGAACGGCGCCATTTTTAATTTAAGTTAATCTAGTTTATAAATGGACACCTTTTTGAAACTTACTCACTGAGACAGCTGCTTTTGTAAAGCCGCGTTCGTACGGTGAGTGAAAGGTCATCTAAAACTTATTTCAAAATCATCTTTACATCTACTGAATAAAAGCAATTTTGAGTTTACCGTTTAGGAGCTTGCAATATCATTGAGCTATTTTGCACGGGCTCAAAAGTCAATTTATAAATTGAGTTTATTCATTATTCAGATTTTGAAATACATTTTAGATGACGTACAATACCACTTATCATCTAAATAAAACCAGACAGTATTGATGTACTAACAGTACAGTGGCCCTAGAACCACGATATGAGCCAATGACATCGGCATGCTTGAAATTTTTTAATTATGATTGGCTACTATTTGACATTTGCTATCATAACATTATTGCTCGGCTCACTGTTCACATTCATCATCATCATCAACAACCTGTAGAAGTCCACTGCTGGACATAGGCCTCCCCCAAAGAGTTCCACGACGAGCGGTCTTGAGCCCTTTCCATCCACCGACTTCCCGCAACCTTTAGAATGTCATCGGTCCATCGGGTGGGGGGCCTTCCAACACTGCGTCGCCCGGTTCGTGGGCGCCATTCGAGAACCTTTACTCCCCAACGGTTATCGGTTCTGCGAGCTATATGGCCTGCCCACTGCCACTTCAACTTGCTAATTCTGAGAGCTATGTCGGTGACCTTCGTTCTTCTACGGATTTCCTCATTTCGGATCTTATCACGTAGTGAAACTCCGAGCATAGCTCTTCCCATAGCACGCTGCGCGACTTTGAGCTTGTATATGAGGCCTATAGTTAACGACCAAGTCTCAGTGCCATAAGTCATCACTGGCAACACGCACTGATTGTAGACTTTCGTCTTGAGGCTCTGCGGTATCTGCGACAAGAAGATGTGACGAAGTTTCCCAAACGCTGCCCATCCGAGTTGGATTCGTCGGTTGACCTCTTTGTCGAAGTTGGACCTACCTAGTTGAATCGTCTGACCCAAATAGACATAGTGGTCTACAACTTGAATGGTATCGTTCCCAACTTGTACCGGTATGGGTGCAACATGAGTATTGGACATGATATTAGTCTTGCCCATGTTCATTTTAAGACCCACCTGTTGAGAAACGTTACTGAGGTCTCTGAGCATTGCGCCAAGGTCCTCCAGCGATTCTGCCATTATGACTATATCATCGGCGAATCGAAGGTGAGTGATGTATTCGCCATTGATGTTGATGCCATGTCCTTCCCAGTGCAGAAGCTTAAAAACATCCTCCAATGCAGAGGTGAACAGTTTCGGAGAAATAACGTCTCCCTGTCTCACCCCTTTTTGCAATTGGATAGGATTTGTGCTCTGGTCCTGGAGTCGGATAGACATGGTGGCCTTGCTGTACAAACACTTCAACACTTCGATTTACCGGTAGTCGATCTGGCACCGCTGTAGTGACCGTAACACTGCCCAGGTCTCGACTGAATCGAAGGCTTTCTCGTAGTCCACAAACGCTAGACATAATGGCCGATTATACTCTTCGGTCTTCTGTATAATCTGCCGAAGCGTGTGGATGTGGTCTACGGTACTAAAGCCTTTGCGGAACCCGGCTTGTTCGGGAGGCTGGAAGTCGTCAAACCTACGGGCGAGCCGGTTAGTGACAACTCTCGAAAACAGCTTATAGACATGGCTCAGCAGCGAGATGGGCCTATAATTCTTCAAGAGGGTGTTGTCACCTTTCTTGAAAAACAGTACCACCACGCTCCTGTTCCACGCCTCAGGCGTTGTACCTTCGAGGATGACGGAATTAAATAGCTTCTGAAGGACTTTAAGTATCGGTGTTCCACCCGCTTTCAGAAGCTCTGACGTTATTCCGTCCTCCCCCGGTGCCTTATTGTTCTTAAGCTGTTTGAGGGCCGTCCGGATCTCGTATAGGCTGACGTCCGGGATGTCTTCGGTATAGTGCCGGGTCAGACGGGCTCTTGCATCGCTTGCCGTGCTTGGAGCAGGACTTTGCGATGAGGTGTACAGTTGTCCATAGAACTTCTCGAGCTCTCGTAAAATCTCAGGCTTCGACGAGACGATATTGCCGCTATCGGTCTTCAGTTTCGTCAACTGACTTTGTCCAATAGACTGATCTTTTGCGAACACTTTCGAGCCTTTATTGCGCTCTATGGCGCGTTTAATACAAGCTGTATTAAAAAGGCGCAAATCGTGTCGCATGGACTTAGAGATCTGCCTATTGAGCACGCCGTATTTCGACCTGTCCACTGAAGAATGCAGTCTCATTTCGTTTCGCTCAACCATGAGTTTTAGAGTGTGCTCAGAGAGTTTCTGGGTTCTATTTTTACGGTGGGTCTTAAAGAACTCCGACCCAACCGCTTGGACAATTTCCACTAGCCCGTTGTTCAGCTCACACTGTTCACATTGGGTTGGTAAAAATATTTGACATTGTTAGGAATAAACATTAAATCGTATGATGGTAAGCAAGTGTCATTCTTTTGATAGTCATCTTAAAAAAAAGCTACTAAATTAGATTTCGACATTTTGTTGATATCATAGGTATTGTACTATTTGAATTTTATAGTTGTTTTGACTTTTTTTCCGATTTTCTAATGAGTTATGTTTTTATTAGTTGCATGTTGAACCAGTTACAAATTTTGTCATCCACTGTACACAATATAAATGCTAAAGCAAATAAATTATCTTTAAACCCTGAAGCCTTTTCAGAATACGCTGCTTGTTCTACTTAGAAGTCTACAAAATTACGTAATACTTGAACGACAATGAAGTTATATAACTACTTTAAAAGTTCGAGCTAAAGCCAAGCCAAGCCCCAAAATAAGCTCAACACAACAATAACAGTGAATCACACGTAATGGAGATGAATCTTGAGCAGCATTATTCTGTACAAACCTCTACGGCACTCCAATTGAATTTCAATGTAAAAACAACTCTATGAAAGTTAGTATTAAAGATTAATATCGGGCGTAAGCAATCTTCATTTTTGAGATAATTTAATATCCCAAAATGTGATCGAGGGACTCGTCAGTGCTTCTGGAGAGTCCGTCTATACCGACAGGTATCGATAGTACCTATGAGTTATATTGACCTATCAGTTCAACGGTGTAGAGTCGTATTTTTGTTCAAAGTTTGTGATTTGACTGATAGTTGAAATTCACAAGTCTCACTAATGACTTGATAATAACAGAAACTAGTGCTAAGCCCTCAGTGTTAAGGCACAGTACTGGATGCAAGCCAAAGTGAATATCCGATTAAGCGAATGATAGAGCATTACTGCACTACACCATGGAATTATGTTATCTGTGACCATGGAAACATATAATAAAGGACTCTTTGTTTAGATTTTACGAGAAAAGTGCCAGTTATACTGAAAGTAATATTCTTATCGGACTTTTCAGATTCGTAAACGTTTTAATTGTTAAATTCTATCGAGTGTGAGGAGATCTCTCGAGCGTAGTATGTTGTTTAAGTATAATTTTCGTATTGACAATCCGATCTGCATGGAATTCAGTAAGTCAACAGGTTGTATGAAATAAGAGGATAATCGTTAAAAGGTTTGATAAATTATAGGTAGGGGTCCAATAGAAGGTATTAAGGTAAGGTTTATTATACAGGGTGAGTTTTTTTCAGGGCCACTTAGGCGAAATCGGAAACCATGAGAGTAATCGAAAAGTGATGTTAGGAATTACGGGCTCGATTTTGAATAAAATAAGATCTGCATTAAAAAAAGTTGAAATTTATTTTTAGTTTTTCAGAAAATGTAGGTTTTTTGAAAAAACAATTTTTGCATTTTTGTGTTCTTTGTTTGATATTAAATAAATAAATGTATGATAACTATGTGTCTAAAGTTGTTGGAACACCTTCAAAATTAACTCTACCTATCCCATTGAAATCGGTTGAGCCCTTACGGTGTGATTGAACCACAAACATCCAAGCATACAAACATGCCTTAAAAACTTTCGCTTTTTTAATATTAGTAGGAATAGGATAAATATTTACTTACCATTTAGGATTCCATTTTTGTATATATAATAGTTTTTGTACTCACCATTATAAAAGTCTTCTTGGGCTTTTTCTGTCACTTAATTTCATTAATCACTATATAAAATGATGATTCTGTTTGGTCACGAATTACAAAATCAACAAAAATATACCCGGTAAATTATATACCTACCATCCTGGACATTATTGTCTATTCTACATGTCATTTCAGATTGTAGTTCGTTTCAGTGGCGTTCATATAACTGGCTTTAATAATGTTTGCTTTTGCATTTTCATGATTTAAATATGTTTAAGCTTTTAGTTTAATTTGATTGAGTACACTATGAACGTTTTGTGTTACTAGTATATTATCTCGAGAAGAGCTTATTCTATAGTAAAAAAAGCTGTTTTTTACTTCCTTTCATCGTTATGACTAATTATTAAGTATGAGAAATTTGATAATAATTATTCATTACCTAAATATGTAAACCTATTTTACGTTCAATAACTTTTGCTAGTGTTGTTATAATATTGAACGAAGTAACGTGCAATTTCTTATTCTAGTATTATTCCTATCTGAATACCTATATTACTTTTGTATATGGCAGTTGAGGATTGTTAAATAATATTTCCATTTATAAATCTTCATCACTTTAATTTTCTTTTAATTGTATAAATAACGACATATTATTACTGATAATATAGTATGATCACTTGTTTTTCGCTATTTACATTAATCATATACTACAGCAGTCTTTAAATTTTACTTTATACACAGGATAACGATCAGGCAATAATCACTTACATAGATTTGGTATAGCACTTACCGACTAATATTTTACAATTATGTACAGCGCACTAATTAGCATCTACAATATTCTACATATTTACAATATGACTGGAAGGTGGGCGATAGGCCCTCTAGACTAGGTAGGCTTGCACGGAGTTACCCGTGTCTACAAGAGGTGGGGGAGGAGGCCACTGTCGCATGTCTCGTCGTCTACCAGGGGCCATACCGTGCTCTAAAGACGAGTAGTCAGAGTCTATTGAGGAATAAATGTGATCTGAAATAGGCCTTCCATCTGGCCCGTACAAAACACCCTGAGTTTGTCTCACAGCTGAGGGAGACTGTCGCACTTCTGTCGCATACTCGGGTGGAGGAGCGCTGACTCCCTGAATCACACCACCCATCACAGGCGATTTATTCGGGAACTGTAGAGTGCGAGGCCCACCGTTAGGCACCGACGAATCTAGTGTGTAAGTATTTATACTTTTTCTATAACTATGGCTCCGCGACTTATGATTTGGAAGCGAAGAGTCCGGCATCATGTATCTGAGTCTCTCCCAGAATCTCTTCTGACCCCATTGTAATCTCGAACCCGTTTTGAGGTACGGTCGCAAATCGGGGTCACACATGGCATCTCCCACGACTGCGCCTTCTTCTATTAGAATAAGTTTATAAATGCACCCTTTGAGCGCTTCATGTAACCCTTGTCGGAATTCGTAACGAGACCATTCCGTCTGCATGAAATTTCTCGTTAGCACGATGATTATTCGTTTCGATGCTTCCGCGGTCTCAACTGCCGGTGGCGCGCATTGCATGTACTGAGCGCCGTGGTGTGGAATGTCTCTATAATGAAGGCAGAGATGGTACGATGGATTCCCGTTTTCTAGCTCGTTTGCTAACGACTGCACGACAGATTCCTCATCTTTCGGGCTGTAGCACACGTAAGCATCATAAAGCTTCTGGCTCTCTTCGAAGGTGCCGGCGAATGAAAATAATCTTATACCACAGTTCGTATAAAGCCATACCCTGAGCGAGTCTCTAAAAAGAAATAGTACGACAAGAGCCAATAAAATTAACATAAAACCGGTGAGAGTGGAGACCATCATGGGAACATAGTTCGACACTAGCATGTTTCCGATGACGGAATTATCAGCATAATAATCGCTGCAGGCCGTACCGTTTAAGTTGAGCTCTTTTTTCTGAGGAGGTTTTGCTTCGCCGTTCCAACACCATACGTCGGTTATGTCAATGATTTTTTGCGCGTTCTCGGCCAGGTATGCAGTTAATTCTTGGAGATAGCGACATTTACAGGACCACAAGTTGTTTCCGAGTGACAAAGCTTTTAAATTGGGGTTGTTATTAAAAGTCCACACTCCAAAATCTACAAGCCTGTTTCCATCAAGGCGCAAAGTTTCCAGAGATTTCAAAGAAAGGAATGATATGTTTGCAATGTGGCTGATAAGATTATTTTGCAAGAAGAGTTCTCTCAGATTACTCAGCTGAAGAAATTCGTAACCTTTCAGTTCTTTGAGCTTATTGTTACCAAGGTGAAGTATTTCTAAAGCGTTTAGACCGGCAAACGTTCTGTTTTGAATATTATCGACGTTGCTATTGTTTACGTACAGAGATCTCATCTTCTGACGCCCGATAAAAACATGATTCTGAAGCTCTCGAATGTTGTTACCATCTAAAAATACCTCTGTTGCGTCCATAGGTATCTTGTGTGGTATTTCCATTGACGATTGTCCCGAGCAGTCGACCACATTTGTGTTCCATAAAGGGTCGTGGTAGCAAGTACAATTTTGTGGGCAGGTCATCTCACAGTCACACGCGTCGTAGTCACAACAATGGCAGATGGCAAAACAATGTGTCTCGTACTTACAAAGAAAGTCTGTTGTCTTTAGGTTGGTTAAGGGCACATGAGTTCCGCTCCGAGTGTTCGTCATTTTACACAATACGTTTTCCAAGTCCATCACACGCGGGTATTGTCTCATAGCGGTCATATTGTTGATGATAGGTAACCACTCCATAGTACAATCACACTGAAACGGGTTGCCACCGATATAGAAATCCGGCAACGTTTTATTGTCCGGCACTGTCGATAAACGTAGACTATTTAGTTCTAAATGCACTAGTTCATTCGCGTACATGTCCACTCGCGTAAGGTTCTTTTTATCGAAAAACGTATTCACATGGATATTGTTCAAAAAGTTATTGTTTATAAACAACAGTTCAACACTATTTGGTATCGCCATCGACGATATTTCCACAATACGATTATGACTGGCGTCTAGAGTCTTTATGCGAATTTCATTTTGCAACTTGTAGTAATTGCCTAAGTGTTCGATGAAGTTGCTGTGAATGTCCAACCACTTTAAATTACTGGGCACAAATGCGTAATCAAACCACACTAGATGATTTTCCGATAGGTTTAGCCACAAAAGGCTTGCGAGCGTCGAGAAAACACCGTTGATATCCGACAGGAAGTTCCCGTCGAGTCTTATAGCTTCCAGTTGAGAATTCCTAGTGAAGGTCCCGCGTTCGATCGACTGAATCTTGTTCTTAGCGATGTTGAGTACTTGTAAGCTCGGTAAGTCCCAAAACATTCCGACGGAAAGGTTGCCGATCTGGTTGTCAATCAGCCGCAATCCCGTTAATTGGTTAAGATTCTTGAAGGATCCATTTCTAAAAGTTGTTATTTGATTCTCTCCCAGATCGAGTGTCTTCAGAAACGGTAGTACCCACAAAGCTTCGGGCACGTCCAATAATTGATTTGAACTCAAGTCTAATTCTTTCAAATCTGAGCAATTTTTGAATGCATTTGGATCAATGTTCACGAGCAAATTGTTATTGAGTGTCAATTTGCTTAGAACAAACAAACCATTGAATAAGTTTTCATCAATTGTGTGAATTCTATTTTCAGCCAGATTCAAAGTGTGCAGATTGTACAAAGGCAGGAATGCATTATCCTCGATATAGCCGATTGAGTTGTTCTTCAAGTTCAATATTTGAAGAAAGAATAAATCTTTGAATGTTTTCCCATCCAACCTTGTTAGTGCATTATTCGATAAGTTCAAAACGATAAGTCGAATCAGTCCCAAAAATGTTCCATCGTCGATATGGTTACTGGTAAGTTGATTGCTTGATAAATCGAGCACAATCAACTGTTCTAAGCGGTGAAATATGCCTCGAGCCAACTCAAAAAGAGTGTTATCATTCAAGTAGATTTCCCTCAGTTCTCGAGCGTTCGCAAAAAGCCCTTCAGGCAGTGTATGTAAATGGTTGTGTGATATGTTCAGAACTCTCATTGAGACAAGTCCATTGAAAGCTTCGCTTGATATGTCGCTGATATTATTATGTTGCAAGTATAAATGTTGCAAACTTCTCAGTCTCATTAGCTCGGATTCCTCTTGCAAGCTTTTGATCTCGTTGTGGCTGAGATCTAAGCTATGTAAGCCCGAACCGCATCCTGGACCGAATCCAAGTTGACCAACGGTCCGTATTCTATTCTGAGTCAAATTCAGTGTATTCAAACTTTCAAGCGAGCAGAATACGCCGGAAGGAACAAACTTTATGTTATTTTGAGCGAGATCCAATGACTGCAGTTCCGACAATCCATTGAATGTGTTCAAAGACAATTCTAAGTTCTTCGTAGGGCTCCATTCAAAGTTCTTTGAACGTAAATTTAGACGTTTCAGTTTTTTGAGATCTTGGAATGTATAATCTGGTAGTTGAAGAAATTTGCAATTGTTGATTGATAGATCGTTGAGTTTGGAAACAGTGCTGAAGTAGTTAGCCCTTAGAGAGCTTTCGAAGAGAAGTAGGTGGTTGCATTCGATGGCTAATTTACTGGTGTCAGAAGTCACTGTAGATATTGTGGTGCCATCACCATCGAGGGTGCGGATCCTGCAGAGGGAACTGCTTTCCGAGCCCCGGTCTGAGACCCGCACGCATTTGTCCGATCCGTAGGGTTGGAAGGACCACCCGAACTGCACCAACGCACAAAACACGGTCACGTATGCGTACATTATCACAGATTTTTCATTTCACTATAGAACGTCTCATAAACACACCCCGTGGGTCGATATCACCATTTCCGAAACAAAGTCCGTATACACTTGGACTAAACAAAAACTTCCTAACATTTCACTTCACTGTGGTCCATGGCGATTTGCGCGATAATAGTCCTCGGAGATTAATGTTGATCGAAGTTTTCACTTAGAAATACGTGCTAGTTATTCGTGATCAGTTTGTGTTATTAAATATTTATTGCGAGTTGTAGACACCGGCGCGGAAAGTATGACGACCTATCCGCTGCGCGGTTGCGTTGCGACTGACAAACGGAACGCTTGAGTCGTGGAAGTGGCAGAGGGGACGCGCAACTTAGCTCCTCCTCACTCCCCGCGCCTCAGGTCCCCTGCGTAAGCTCTATGCTTGTCCGGCAATACTGCTAACGACATCTGGCGTGAAATAGCGCTTTTGGAACTTAACTTTGTGCCTGAGCTTTTTGCTATAAAAGCACAGCAAATAAAAGCGAAGCGAGATAAAATTTATAATACTTGGGTATTCGATTTATGTTATTCATACTTATTTCTAAAAAATATGAACTTCAAACTTTAAGCATTATTCAAAAATAAATTGGTGTTAAAACCAAAACATATATTATAAGTAATCTAAAAGTCTATAATCTTTTTAGTTCATCTGAAACTTATTGTAGGTTCAAATTATTATTTTTGGGCATACCAATTATTTACTGTTTTTAAGTAGGTAGCATTAGTAGGTACATTTAATTTTGCGTGAGTTGACATTAACAATAAAGTTAGATTTTTTTTATAAGCCTATATTGTCCCACTGCTGGGCAAACATATCTGTTATACTGGTTCTTCTTTTCAAAACAATCCTAATATTGTCGACTAATCTTTGCTCTTGAAGAACTCTACAGCCTTTTATGAACTGAGAAACTACAGCACGCTATTCACCGATAGATGGAGCGAGTAGAGGTCACCTCTATCTTTTGCTCGCACACGAACAGACACAAAACGTACCGTCAATAAATTACTTAAATACCCAAAACCTACCTATCAACATTTTAACAGGCATTTTTAAACATTCTCACAAATCATTAGCGTAAATCATGACGACATCGTAAAAGCTATTAAGAAAGGCACTTTCAAATTTTTACGCTCATAACGACTATAAAGCGAAAATTCAAAATTCAGTTGAATGTTTTATCGTGTCTTAATGTTTTTATCGTTGAGAACTGTCTCTGTATTGTACACCCCATTTGGGGCGCGGAAAAATAGACGAGTCGTGTTTTCGTCTCTTGCCAGGTGTACAAAGTTAGAATTGTACAAGGCGATTCTTGATATGTATATTACCCGAAAGGGACTTATTCTGCGTCCAATTGTTAATAAAGCTTCATTTGGAGCTTTCGTTAATTTGGAAATTCAAAATTTTTCATAATGAAAACTCTTTCCGCTCTGGTAATCTTGATGTCGAATTTTCGGACTGTTTATTTAAAAAAGTTCGGGAAATAAATATGAAATAAAAGATTACTTACTAATATTATTATTTTTATAGAATCTTCGGGGTAAAATCGTAGAACGTACTTTAATACCAATTGGATATAGAATTAGCTTCTTTCGGAATACTATATATACTATAATATATATATATATATACTACATATATATATATATATATATATATGTAGTATTCCGTATACTATATATATTATACATACCTATTATGAATCACAATATTTTCCACTCTACCCTTAGTTAAGAAAAAAATATCATGCATTACGAGTACAATGCAACAATTTATCTAGGCCTCCATTAGCAACATCCGGTATTACGCCTAAGACCCAACCCTTCATAATAACTACGTGCTAAGCTGCGACACCTTCATAAAAACTGATATTTTAATCTATGGTCGGAACCATAGTAGCTATGTAATATTCTGTGCGCACAGGTAAGCCTTATCTGTCCCTGCATTAACACTTTTCGAAATAAGCTATTGTTTTGACATCATATTTACCAACTTTGGTGAGTTAGTATGGGAAAAGACTGGCCACACAATGGTTTTGTATCGACAGTATGAAACAATTTTTGTTTGTGAATCCTATCACGATTTCTCACGCCATTCCTTCCGCTGGGAGTTCGTAGAGAGAAGAGCGTATTACCTAGGTTCAAACGACATGATGGGATGGCCGTGGTGGCCCCGGCTGAAGAATAGGCCCCTCCATATCTACCTATCCGCGGATGTCGTAAGAGGCGACTTTTCTGAAGAAACATTAGTTATCTTCTCTAGGCTTGGTCGCGAGGAACAGGCATAGCTTCACCTAGTTTCTAAGACGTTTCAAAGTGACCCTAGTGATTTTATTGAAATAAACGCCTTTGGCCGTGGTGGCCCCGGCTGAAGAATAGGCCCCTCCATATCTACCTATGTCGTAAGAGGCGACTAAGGGAAAAAAGCTAGGGGATGGGCAGTAGCGTCCCTCATTTTAACAACGATAGCTCTTACTGCGCTCGCCAACCCGCATGTCCAGCGTGGTGAGTATGGGCAAATCCCCCAAAATGATAAGGAATTTGCTCTGTCTGTGGGGGAGGCCATGTTCAGCAGTGGACGTCGAACGGCTGAAATGATGATGATGATGAAACGACATGATGATTAACAGGCACAATACTACGCTAAGAATGCTCGCAATAAAAACTAAAATCTATTTGTGTAACAATACAATGCAAGAGGTAAGGATAAGATCTCAAACAAAGGTTCTTATCGACCGTGGTTACGCAGATGTCTTTGAAAGGAATTCTAAGTACTCATTAATCCTGGTAAAACTGTGAATTTGGTCAGCTTGACTCAATACATACGATTGCAGATTTTCACACGCAGATTATCCAAATAACTTTGGTTAAAATCGTTGAGACTAATTGCATAAAAATATAGTGGCACTTCTTTCCCACTCCATTTGTACGAAGAATTAAAAAACACATCTTAATGGCTTGCTTACTTTTCATGTCACTGATTCTTTCTTGGACATCCTGTATTAGATCAGTGACCAGGTTGAGGTATGGTGGCCCTGAAAATGGCCTATGGTCATCCGTCGGTGAAAGAATCATTGTATCGAATCTTTTCACTACACTGATTCTTTCACCGACGGTCATGGGCCCTTTTCAGGGCCACCATACGGTATGGTACATACCTCAACCTGCCGTAATAGATACAGGATGACCAAGAAAGAATCAATGACACGACAAGCAAGCAAGCGGATCATAATTGAGGCTTTAAAGAAACAGCACGAACGTGTTGTCTTGTTCATTACTAATATTAATATTTAAGGCTGGGCTTGTTGACTGCATTGAAAATTAATCAGCATATTTGGACGACGCATTCTTCGTTCATTGTTTGAATTGTTTGTTTGGGTCATTGTTTGCTAATGACAGACATAAATTAGGTCTTATATTTACAAACAAGGGGGTATATAATTTGATTTGCTAGCAAGAGACGACAAGCCTATGTAATTATCCTCATATTGAATACCGCTTGAGTTGGCTGACAGTACTTTTTATTTATATATTTATTAAGAGGATCCTCAACATAAGTGTATTCAGAAATAAAATTTTAAATAGATAAATAGGCTGCTCCCGCTATAATCCCAAATCCTCGCAAATCTTTCACACAGTCCTATCATCTTTTTTTTGGCCTACATTTGCTTCTTCATCCATCCACATTCATATCTAACAATCTCCTCGTCACATGACATACATGCGGCAGGTCGCAATTAAGCATACGGTAACAACATGTTCGTAAGTGAAAAGTCTGAATTGGAGCAGCCGCCTGGAGAGGTACCTCCGCCTTACAGAAGATCACAGCCAAATAACATTATTTCTTTCAAATCTGGTATTGCAAGCGCTTATAGGCTACCGTAACCGCTTACCAACTGGTGGGCCATATGCTTGTTTGCCATCTCAGTAGCATAAAAAATATATATATATATATAGTAGCCTATGAATGCTTGCAATACCAGGCACAATATCACGCACGCGTTGCCGACCCCGAACCCCCCCCCCCGCCCCCCCGCCCTTAAAGAGCTCTGAAAACCTTAGGAACACAATTTGAAACAAATAATGTTATTTGGCTGCGATCTTCTGATCCACAGGACATAGGTTCGAAACCTGTAATGCACCAATGGATTTTCCATTCGGAAAATTTATGTGCGCTAGCTAGTACTCTCAAAAGGTGAAGGAAAACATCGTGAGGAAACCAGCATGTCCTAGAACCTCACAATGCGAAGACATGTGATATGTGCACGAAAGGAGCCTCTAAGAGGCGCACTTTGATCCCTTCATTACACTGATTGTTTCATCGACGGTCATAGGCCCTTTTCAGGGCCACCATACCTCAACCTGGTCACTGACTTAATACTGGATGACCAAGAAAGAATCAGTGACGCGACAAGAAGAAGAAGACCTCAAAATCAATTTAGAGCGAGAAAATCTCGATGTGCTATATCTACCTTCTCATCATCTTCCTGCCCTTATCCCACATCATGTGGGGTCGGCACAACTTGTATTCTTCTCCCATTTCCCTCTATCAGTCGTCATCTCAACACTCACTCCTTTATTCACCATATCCACTTTCACACAGTCCATCCATCTTTTCTTTGGCCTACCTCTACTCCTACATCCAACCACATTCATATCTAACACTCTTCTTGTCACATGACATTCTTCCCTCCTCATATATATCTACCTTCCTACCTATATCTACCTTCTCTAAGTTAAAATTCAATGAAATTCTAAGCTTTCAAAACCACGTCATTACCAAGAATCCACATAGTTGAGCTACATGCACGGGCATCAAACGACATCAAAGTGTGCAAGAATGTTTTTCCAATATTGGAATACCCATATCTTCAGGAACGTGTGTTCACGTGCTAGAATTTGCGGTGTCGGTTCCGTACGTGCATATTATATGGACTTGCTGAACTCTTTTTTATTATTTAACCCCAGCGGCTTCGCTCGCGTGGTACCTATGAAGATAAAAAGCCTATACGCTATTCTAGACTATAATGTATCTCTGTGCTAAATTTCGAAATGTGGTGCTGGAGGAAAATGCTACAGATTCCCTGGAATGCCTTCCGCACCAACGTGGGATTCTACGGGAGATCAAGGTGAAGTCGAGACTGTCCTCCATCTGCCTCCGCAAAGTTCTGGATTTCTTTGGTCACATAGCCAGAAAAGACGGTGAGAACCTCGAACAACTGATGGTTACCGGGAAGGTAGATGGCAAACGACCAAGAGGGCGCAGCCCACTGAGATGGAGTGACCAAATTCGCTCAACCCTGGATACAAAGCTCCATGTTGCGTTCCACGCCGCTAAAGACCGGAACAGCTGGCGTGATATTGTTCGGAAGAAGATGCTTTAACGGGGATTTCACGTTACCTCAGTTACAACCCTCAGTCATGAGGAGTACGACGCGAGGAGGAGGGGGTGCTAAATTTCATACAAATCCGTTGGGCCGTTTGGGCGTGATTGAACCATAAACATCCAAACATCTTAACATCCAAACATCCTCACAAACTTTCGCATTTATATTATTAGTAGAATTTGCAGATCATGCAAACATTTATCCCGCAGTGGGGTTCGAATCCGCACCCCTTGCTTCTTAGACGTGTACTCGCTTTGCCACCGAGCCCGCGAGGTCGTCAACAAACTAGCCCTTAGCAATTGTAATAGTAAAAACAATTCCTATTTTAAATCTAATTAAATTAACACATTCCCTGTTTATTTAAATTAATACGTAGCAAACCCCATAGAAAAACTTTAATTAATCAAGATTAATCGCTACAGTTTAGCACTACCTCTGGGGTAGCCAGGCACCCCAAGGAATAGTAATTAAGCTACAACTTGGACGAGTTGAGCAAATTGCATTCTTTGTTTGTTCTGTACACTTGGAATTGTTGAGCCAATGCGGAATAGAATTTAACCTGTGGCCTGTGGAGTTTCAAACAATTCAGTACGTCTCCTAGCATGACAATAACCTTAACTACGTACGTTTTAAAATAAAATAAAACAGATTTCAATGGGATTAAACTCCTTGAGGCCTACCTATTAATATTTATATCATCAAACAGTAGTTAACGTTTCTGAGCATGCGCGAACTCACGTCGTTTTGACCAATCAAAAGTATATAACAAAATCACCCACAAAAAAAAAATCGGCCAATCTTAATTCCCAGAGATGATGACTTGTCTAAGCTTTACTGGAGTTTCCTCGGGAATAAAATATAATAAATATATAATAAATAAATTATGGGACGTCTTCGAAGTTATTCCCTACAAATAGTAAAAAAACCGGGTCCAAACATTAAAAAAATACATAGTCGCCGAATTGAAAACCTCCTCCTATTTTGAAGTCGGTTAACAAAGTATATTATATTGTGTTCCACTTTCAAAGTTTAAAGATAAGGGGAAAACAAAGAAAGTCGATTTTAGACCCTTAAGGGTAGGGAGCGTATTAAATTTGCATTAGACTAAATTGAAATACGCCCTTCGATGACTCGTTACAAGGGCTCGTATTGCCAGCTGATAGTTTTTTTTGTGGCTAGAATTTACACTAAAAGAGGCTACATTACAATTTATGTTAGTAATACTGTGGACTTAAAGTTTACGAAAAGCTCTGATACTCTAGAAAAGGGGCGTTGTTAGGGTTATTGTTGCCCATCCAGGGTAGATAAATGTTGCGTAAAACCTTTGAATTTCTGAAAGGTATTATTAGACGGATGTTTAAGTAACAATTTTATGAAGGCTGTTATTCCAAGTTTGCTTTACTAAAACAAAAATATACTTTGCATCTGTCATCATCATAATCATCATTTATGCAGTAAGACTTTTTAAGATTTCGCTCACTGCTGAACATAGATTTCCAGAGTGATTGATCCTTTGTAGTCTGCACCCAAAGACTCCCAGCAACCTTGTCCAAAGGATTAGCACATTGAAGTGGCAAGCGGGCACTTAGGTCGGAAAAACGACGGCCGTTGAGGTAGAAAAGTTTTAAAGTGCAGAACAGTTAGTAGGACGGCCCTACACCCGATAGAAAGATGAAGAAGATAAAGGTTTTCATCTGTGGTGGAATATGTTTCCGCTGCAGTAAAGGCTTGGTTGTGAGGAACAGGTGTAGCTTCCCCTAGTTTCTAAGACGTTTCAAAGTGAACCTAGTGATTTTATTTAAATAAACACCTTTTGACTTCGACTTTGAATCAAATTGCGTTCATCTTCTTCTTGCCGTGTCATTGATTCTTTCCTGGTCATCCTGTATTAGGTCAGTGACCAGGTTGAGGTATGGCGGCCCTGAAAAGGGCGTTGCCTTGCGAAAAGTGGCTTGATCTAGCCAAACTGTCGCCTTGTTGGCCACTCCTTGGCTTGGGGAATACAAGGAAGACTAATAATCCCGTCAATTCTCATCGAGAAGATCTTCAAGTCACGGTGTGACTGTTTGATTAATTGAATCATTTTTTGCGATCCCTTCAGAAGGTGGAGGATAATTTGTCAATTTACATCGTCATAATACATTTCTATTGTGAGTTTAAATTGGTACGAATTTTTGAAACGCGAAGAGAATAGGGTTGTTTGTTTTTTTGCGCAAAAGTTTATTGTGTTCACTTAGATATACATAGGGTTTTTTGTTCTTGTAAAATTTTGCTATTACGCTGGAGTTGATATTAGGAACTGCAATTGAATTAATAAGTGCCTATAATCATATTTTTTTCAATAAAGTTAAACAACTAAGTAATTTGAGGTTTTTGATATTAGGTTTAGTTTTTGTTACCAGTATAATAAAAGCATTCATTAATGATAGTCATTATTAGCCTGGGCAGGTACCTCCGCCTTACAGAAGATCGCAGCCAAATAACATTATTTGTTTCAAATAGTGTTGTGTTCCTGCGGTGAGTAAGGTTGCCAGAGCTCTTTAGGGGGTGGTGGGGCTTTGGTTCGGCAGGAAACGCATTAGCAATGCTCCAGGCGTTGCTAATGTCAATAGGCGACGGTAACCACTACTTACCATCAGGAGGGCAGTAAGCCTGTTTGCCTCAGTATAACATAAAAAAAAGTCTTATTGCAGTTATTTTGAAGACCTAATACTGAATTTTAAGCAATAATTTTTAATCTATAAGACTGTCAACTAACTAGATTCCTTTTCACAAAAGAAACCCCTCAGAGGGGACGCTGTAATCTTTGTTTAACGGAATTTTGCCATTATTACCATCTTTTTAGTTCCGCTAATTGCCGCGAAAGTTTATTAGTAAAAGGAAGCTACGTCACCGTCGGTCGTAACAAACCATGAATAGTCCACGGATAGTAGATCTACAGTGCCAAAATTAATAACTGAGCTGGTTATTGTGTGTTGTTCTGTTGATACTGCCTAATGCGGTATACGTATATGCTTCTTGAGACTGAGCAAGCTCGTTAGCTCATCCACCACATCTCCTTAATTTGTTTTGCGCGTTGCGTTCGTCCGTGTAGATAGGTTGCAGAAAAAAAAAAACAAAACAAAATGCGTCACTTTCAAAATATTTTTACGACCAGCCCAAAAAGTGACAGTTCACCGCCGAATCTCCGGTCGTGACATGATCGTAGTCACGTACAGAGCACGCGTCTGCTCCATCCATAGAGTACAGAATTCATTCATACGTCATACCTCACCTAGAGACTCCTAGTTTGACATCAAATTTAAAAGCGAGTGATCTATTTTAATATGCTATCTATACATATATTACAGATTTTGTTAAATTCATTATCATGGTTTTTATATAAGATTCGGTATGCTTTGGAGGTATTTTTGTTCTTTGTGTACAAAACTTCGGCTTGTTGTTAACCTTGCAAAGTCAAGTCTTTTACTCCATGCTCTAAGTATGAATTTCTATGCAGACGCAAGGGATCTCTGCTTCCAGAGAATGTGACTCGGTGTGTGATTTGATTGGTCAGTAATTGTAAATGGGACCTTCATCTTACAGTAATATAATCGTAGAGGAGCTTGTCCATAATCCTAAAACTTACAAGTAGATACTAAAATAAAGGTATGTACTAAAATAAGAATCATAGAAAAAAAACATATAATTAATGAAATATCAAACGATATTTAGGATGAGTCAGTTACTTGCTGTATGGTGATAGTTTAGACGATATTAGGAATCAGAGTGGCACGACGCAATTTATTGTGTTTATTTGCGTCTACCTAAAAATTGCGTTAAGTTTTCGTTGCTCTACGCCCGCCTACTATCACGGGCCCCATCGACCTCCGACGTTGTACGTGATGAGTACCCCTTATTTAATTAACCGACTTCTGGAATGGATTCAGGTATTTTTTTATTTGTAAAGACATGATTTTTGTTGTATCATAGTAGCCGTGGGTCGTGAAAAGCAAAACGCAGCCAAGCGGTCGTTATCTTTATTACGTAAGTTCGTAAATACAAACAAAGTCACCCTGGTCAGACTATTTTTAGTGCCTAATTAAAAAAATCCTTTCGAAGCGAGCAATTATGTCCTAAAAATGTGTATTTACATTTCTAACCCTACTATTATTAATCCCCCACCCGATGGACCGAGGACATAGTAAAGACTGCGGGAAGTATCAAGGCCGTTTGTCGATGCACTCTTGGGGGAGGCCTATGTCCAACAGTTGACTTCCTCAGGCTGATGATGATGATGATGAATGATTATAAGCATCAATTTCTTCCTGAATTCAAAAATCAAATGAAGCAATCAGCCCGTCAGCTGCCGGAATCCAAACATTTCATCCCATGTCAGCAATATCTAGATCTTGAGAGAATGTGCCTAGAATGAATTTAATTAATCTAGCCTGTCCGGTGAGATAGAAGACATGCTATATTACGGTGGTGGTCTGGAGGGTTAGCACTAGTGCAGACGTTTTGGTCCGTTTGTATTCGGCTTTATTTCTGGCTATAACAAAATACGATCCGTATTTTACTGCGCACGGTTACTAAAATTGACTTTAGCGTAAACGAAGCGATCCAGTTTTTTTTTAATTTTTTTTTTTTAAATCTAAAATTAGCTTTAAAATGATCCTTACATCAACTGAATAAAGTCAACTTTGATTTTGACTTTTAGGGGCTTGCGATATCGTTGCGCTATATCGAACTCTAAATTGACTTTATACAGTAGGAGTCAGGATCATTTTTAAATAAACTTTAAACAATATTTTGGATGACATGTTGCACGCCGTTTGAACAAGGCTACTTGGGTATTTTAAGAAGATAGCAAGTAGAGTCTACCGTGGTGGCCCTGGCTGAAGAATAGGACCCTCCATATCTACCCGTAAGAGGCGGCTAAGGGAAGAAAAGCTAGGCGATGGGCAGCAGTCGTGCCCAGCGTGGTGAGTATGGGCAAGTTCTCCCCAAATGATGGGAATCCGCTTTTTAAATCTGTGGGGGAGTCCTATGTTCAACTGTAGATATTTTACGTCTAAAATGACGAAGATGAAGAGAAGACGAAGATAAATGAGTCTATCTAGGTTATTGAAGTCGTTGAACATTATTTACGACTAACCCGCTAGCGATTCCAAACGTTTGCACTAGTGCTAATCCCTCGGGTAATTTATACGGCCGGGTAGTTAGATTCAGTGTGCGTGTTAATAATATTCGCTACAACACTCAGGTATTAAATTATTTATATTTTTTGATAGTTCCTATTCGTAGAAAAAAGGAAAAATAAAGAAATAGGCTTACGACTTTTGTCCACAAGAATGGTAGACATCCTCTGAGACTTCCAGGAGATCAGATCCTTGAAGATGTCTAAGGGGGGTATTCAGAGTCATGTCCGAATATTATATGTGACAGGCTGCATGCACATCTTTTACTCACGATGTTTTTCTTCACCGTTTTAAGGACGTGTTGTTTGATGCGCACTTAAAGTTTTCGAATAAAAAACTCATTGGCGCACGACCGGGTTCGAACCCACGACCTTCGGCTCGAAATTCATGGAACCTTCTACTAGGCCAACAATCCTATTAATATAAACAAGTTCTAATTAAAATAACTGTATCCTATAATGTATACCTTCATCACATAAAACTATCATAAACCAACTTTTACTCTAATTACCGTAACGACTACCCACAAACTACCTAAACTTTCATAAACCCTTTAACCAGATTTAGCCCGTGTATCAGATAAGGGTGTATCTCCACTGCCAAAGCTCAACGTCACGTTCTCGACACGTGCCTGAATCACGCGCGTCACGCAATGTAGAGCCGGCTTAATTTGTCGACGGAGAGGTAAGAACGCGGTCAATTAGTGAGAGCAAATAGAGTGATGGTAATTTATCTTTGAAGACTAAAGTAAGTCATCGTCTTAAACAAAGGCCTTACTTAAAAGTTCCTGATAAATTGACATCCGCAATTAATTTTCGCTGTTGCTCAAAAATGCTCAAATAATTTTATAAGCAAGCAACAACTGGTCAGTAGTTTTAGTCACCTGTGTAATAATTACAAAATGGTGTCGCGTTGACCACTAAGCCACCTTCAAATGGCTTGTCATTTAAAATTGATTTCAAAATGATCCCATTGTTCAGAGAATAAAGTCGATACCTATTGAGTGAGCATTTAGTACCTACAATATCAAACACCCCTCAAAGTCAAACTCAAAATTAACTTTGAATAGTAAATGTAAGAATCATTTTAAAATCAATTTTGTTTTGACTTATCGCACGGCATTTTTACTCTGCTATTATCACGTTGTTTATAAATCCCTCTCTCCTAATCTGCCCTCAACTATTTTTTTAAAACTTGCAAGCCCCTGATGACATTGTACTAATGAACGTCACGCGTATTTTTACTCCCGAAAAGGCGCGGTGAGAGACAGTTTTGAGTGACACGCGATGCTGTAGGTAAGGTGAAGGGCGACCCTTAATGACGCATTCCCTGCATAATTTAGTACAGGGCTGTCACTGATAAAAAGTTGAAACTCGGTGGAGTACACCGTTTAGTAAGTTCAGTTCAGTGATTTTGACTGTTATCATACCTAGAGATTGTAGGTAAACATCCAAATTTTAAATGAAAAGCTTTCGTTCAACAACTTTATAATAATAATAATAAAGCCTTTTTATTCCGAAAACTTACACTTTTCTTACTACTAATTACTGAAATACTAATACTTATCATAATATGTCCCTAAGTTCGGTGTGCCTTTCGGCATAAGCCTCCTCCAACGTCTTCCACTGTTTCCTATCAGTTGCCACTCTTAGCCAAAGGGGACCTAGAGTCAATTTCAGCTCTCAGCAACGTTATATGTAGTTAAATATAGACCTTTGACCTATTAAGTTATTAAAAATTAAACTCTCCTTCAGTAGGAAAATCAACTAGCTGACGTTAGCAGCTTTGCTTGTCGTGGCCCTGAAAAGAATGTATCTAGGTAAAACGATGATCCTACTGTTTTTCGTTGACTAGAACCGTTGCACGCCTTCTGACATTATTATCGGACCGTGATCCTCATCATCCATTAAACATTGCACATGCACAAAACATTTTCCAACAGCCTAAACATGACTTTCCTATTGAAAATTGCCCAAAGTTATCTTTTTCCGAATCCATCATCCATTCACTACACTGATTCTTTCATCGACGGTTATAGGCCTAGCCTCATAGCTCAGTTGGTAGTAACTCTGCCTTCTGCGCTAGAGGTCGCGGTTCGATTCCCGCACGGGGGACAAACATTTGTGTGATCAACACAGGTGTTTGTTCTATGTCTGGGTGTTAAATATTTATCTATTTTGTATAACAGTCTCTGGTCAGTTGACCGTGTGTGACATGTCCGGAATATTTATATAGGACCACCATACCTCAACCTGCTCACTGACCTAATACAGGATGACCAAGAAAGAATCAGTGACACGACAAGATGAAGATGAAGATCCGACATCCTCATAAAGACATCGTTAAACGTCCTTGAAAACGACACCACACTATTTTTTTTACTAAGCGGTCTCATTTTGACTATGGGTCACCAAAGTATTTGACACTTAAGAACTAAAGCGTCACTGTAATCGAAATAAAAACATAAAACTCACATGCCTCTGACTACCCCTCTCAGTCAACTTCAAGGATCTGATTGCCTGCGAATATAAGAGGCAGTTAACAATTCTAGGGGTTAAATGTCGTGTGCCTATTTCTTTCTTTATTTTCTGACTATAAAAATTCGTAGTGTTTTCCGGAAACTACATTTTCACATCTCTCGCGTTCTAGATTCGGCCGGAAGTCACAAAACTAGGGCATATCCAGGAAAGCCATTGGCAGCCCTAAGTGACATACAAGATGACACACGGCGATACAGTTCCTGCTATGATTTATGTCTTCCGCTTTCATTTCAACACGTAGAACTGCGTTTTAGATTAATTGGGCCATGTTTTGCTCATAATTTTTGACGGTGAACTTGAAATAAGATATTCCGTCGTAATCTTATCTAGGGCTCGTATTCTTAATCGTCGCGAGGAAGATGATTTTGAGGGATTTTTTAAGATAATAAATTTTATCCCAATTTTAGGTAATGATAATAATGTGAGTCTGATATTAGTGTAAAAATGATTAAAAGTCCTCTGAGGAGAATTTATGTTCAGTCTAAAGAGCTGAAGGTTGACCGACTATACCTGGTATTCTGATCGTTAATATTTTTCACTCGACTCAAACTGACAGTCTGCCACAAATTCATGCAAAATGCAGTCTAATTCGGATATTTTTTAAATTTCTCCTGAAAATTCTACTAACAACAACAACAATATTAAAAAGAGCCCATTTCTTGTTTTAATTATTTTTTACTAGCTTCCGCCCGCGGCTTAAAGACAGTACAGACCGGGATAAAAGTAGCCTTTGTGCTATTCTAGACTATAATCAATCTCGGAGTTGCGGAATTTCAACGACGACCACGATCAATAAATTTAAATTCATAAGCCTCTGTACACTTCCCTGCTAATCAGTAGGGGGCCAGTGTTACAAACAATATTTTTGTCTCTAAACTTGGATTAAAGGTAGCAAAAACGTTTGCTTTAGCAAAATAGCCTCTAATTGTTTGTATCAGCCTAGATACTGACACCAGCAGAAGTAAATTCAATAAAACCAATAAATGTTTATTTTCGTCACAAATTGACACCATCTCAATTTTCCGGCACTATTAATATTTGTTTATAGAGTGAAACATTTTTATCGCTTTTATGGCGCAGCCCACCAATTAGGAAGAATTCAAATGGAATTTTATAATTACCTTTACTTGTAAACAACTATGCGGTAGTTTGTTTACATCCATATAACTTTATTAGTTTTGGAGAGCAGTTCCTAATTATATCACAGAATAATTACAGTTCTTGATTAGGAAATGGCCCTTAGTACATATTGGTAGCTAGGTAAAAACCAAATGGAGCTTAGATATGAGTTGAAATCTTTATATGTAATAAATATATCTGACATACAAGTGCCTAATACGTATTTATACCTACCAATCGATTCATTTGAAAATAAGAACGGTCAAGTGCGACCGATAACCGTTGGAGAGTAAAGGTTCTCGAATGGTGACCACGAACCGGGTGACGCAGTGTTGGAAGGCCTCTCACCCGATGGACCGATGACATTGTAAAGGTTGCGGTGGATAGAAATGGCTCAAGACCGTTTGTCGTGGAACTCTTTGGGGGAGGCCGATGTCCAGCAGTGGACTTCTACAGGTTGTTGATGAAGTGCGACTAGGAAATTGTTATGGCCCTTTTCGAGTTTCAGCCACTTTCTCCTACAAACTTCACCATCATTCGTCAATTTCAAATTAATTCCTTGTTTTGGTGTCTCAAAGAAACACAATTCACACTCACCATTCTGTAATTTGGAAAACTAAGAGTAGCATTCCAAAAAACAGAATTGTGAGGTTACTGGAAGTATTCTAGAGGTTTCTCATTTCTATACAAAAATTAGACATTCATTGTAATGCACTAAGTTAGAAGCTTGATTTTAATTTAAAGTTTTTGCTTTTAGCCATTCATCAGTAAAAAGGGTATTGACAGACAGAAAGACGGATAACAAAGTGATCATGTACAAGTTTTTGTTTTTTTTAAATAAGGTACGGAATCCTAAAAACTAAGTGGAAGGAAAAATTATAATATATTCTGCGAAGATAAAGCATTTATATTATCCCGCGCTTCGCTCATGTATAATTATATCAGCTCAGTATTGTACTATTTAGAAATACTGCCAGCAATAGAAACTGGTCCTTAACTAAAAATAGTAACATAAAGCTCATTTTGCGGTGCAAGGAATGTAGAGTGGCACAAGCCTGCTATTAATATTTAGTATAGCGTAATATTTGACGTTCTCTATAAAATATAATGAACTGTATAAAATCCAGTTACGAAGGTTCTGTTTGATTGCGGTAAGCCCGTTCTGGGCTTGGATATAACAGATTGATAATAGTCATAATAGTCATTTAAATGCGGCCAAAATACAAAGTCTAATGTCGTCGGTCCATCGGACGGGGGCCTTCCAACACTGCGTCGTCCAGGTTTGCCATTTGAGATCCTTTATAAAAATACTTTACAAAAATATAAGTGATGTGAAGATGTACATTTATCTGCATAGAGCTTTTATAATTTTCTTATGCTCGATTTTTTTTTTAACTCTCTGTAGTCTCTCGTCATTCAGCATACACTAAGATTCCCTTTGTCGTGGGTATCAAAAACTACGAATAACATGGTACCACAACACCCAGACCCGGAACAAATATTTGCAGATCATGCAAAAATTTGTACCAATCGAACCCACACACACTCCTTGGGTCTCAGACGGGTACTCGACCAATACGCCACCAAGCGTCACAATTAGGTCACAAATTCGTGAAATTCACAATCACAAAGCGACAACAGTCCGCAGAACCGACACTCCATCATAACAACGTAACCATGGAAAGAAGCAGCATGAATATGGCTGCATGATGATCTAATTTCATGGCGCGTGGTCCATTCGACGCTCGATTACTTAGAGGCAAATTGAACCATTCATTGCTGGAGCTAAGTCTCCGAGCGGCTTGAGGCGTCGTTAGGGCACAGTTTCGCTTGAAGCAGGTTGACGCTGATTTTTGATGCAGCCATATTTGCATGATCTACTAGTAGGTACCTCTATTTGATTTGCATTTGGGACATGGCACATGGTCTCTATTGTATGTTCTGGACATGTATGAGACTGGATGTTTATTTATTTTTAATTAGGCATTTTCGTGCGTTCTTGTACTTTATTTTATTACAAAGGAAGTGAATGAGGACGACCCTGATCCTAGGCTTGGTTCGTTGCCAAAGGAATGTTTTTGAGGAGGGAATTACCCTGAAAGGGCGGAAACTTATGGGTTGGCTATCATCGTTGACCCCGCTCGCGAGCAGTGTGACTATCTCCAAGAACTATCTCAAAGTGATCCTAGTGATTTTATTGAAATAAATGCCTTTTGACTTTGACTTTGACTTTGAACATATCTTGGTCTACAGGGGGATTTCAGCCAAGAAATGGCCCAGTATGCGCTAGTACCTGTAAGCACCTGCAAGTCCTTATAGCCTGCTTCACACCTAAATTCACACGAAGCGTCTTGAGGCATCCTATTGTCTAAATGAGACTGTTATCTTATACTTAGTGCTAGATATATACTGTACGCTCCTTGAATGGCCTTTCGGGAACTGAGCTCCGTTAAGGGGATTTATTTAGATTACGTTTTGTTACTCTTGATCTTTTGCTCGTGGGTTTGTATCCGGGAAACGGTGGTGGAGATGTTGGATGAGGATTGTTTGAAATAAAAAATGGTGCTATAAAGTGGTGAAGAAAATGTTTTTGTTTTAAAAACTAAAAAAAACCGACACCAAGTTCGACGAAGTTTCATATGTGAAAGCACCTTGTAAATTAGGGTATTTTGGGCTGAGAATTTATTTTTTTCCAGAAAGTAAAACCTCATTATCCATATTCAACCTCTCAAACGAAATGAACATTGAACACGTGCAAATAAAATGTTTATGACGCACGAATGGACGCATACATGAGCGGGACCATGGTCATGTAACATTTGACTCGACTGAGTATAATCTAGACTTTTTGACAGGAGCTTGCAAAGTGATCTTGTGTTAAACTAAGAACACAAGATCACTTTGCAAGCTCCTGTCAAGTTAAAGAAAATGAAGGCTATTATAGCCTTCAGCAATAATAATCCAGACTTTGATTTTCGAATAAAACTTAAACAGAGATTTTATATTTCAGCCAAGCTAATAATCACGTTTTAATGTTTTTCACCAAACAGTTTCCAGGGCTTTTGATAGAAATCCATGCTCATGTAATGTCTACTTTTATCAACTTAAAGTCGATATTCATTTGAGTTTTCAAAGTCGCTGGCTCAGTGCAACATTCATTTCGTTAAGTGTCGCGCGACGGAGCGGGCGCCACTCCAGGGATTCATACAATCGACTTTATCGACTTTCATAGTTGTAAATTTCAGTTTTCTTTCAGAGCAGTGTCCCCTACGATTGTTTTTGTAATACAAGTCTTGTCTTTTGGCTGGCTAGAGGCTTTTACTCGATTCAAATGTGTTCCAATGTTATTTTTATAAATTTGATTTGCTCAATCTGAGCATGGTACGTTATTGATTTATATTTATTTTATTTTATTTTAATAGACTCACGACTGCTACCCTCAAGACTGGTAGACATCCGAAAATGACTAACGGGGGTAGAAAGAGGCATTTCCCAAAATTCGGCACTTGACCACATTTATGATGTACTATTATTGCGCTTGTATCACTAACTCCTCATAAGAGATTTGCTGGCCTGCCTAAATGTTCGTAGCAATTTGCTCCCCTAAAAAGCAGTAACCGTAAAAACGGCCGTAATGTTAATATATCAATGACCATGTTCATAACATAGAAAGAAGAACTCAGTAGGTTCGGCTGTTCTGTGACCAATTAATGATACTATCCTAATAATACGCCCTAGGTGTCGCAGCGGGCGAGTGCCCGGCTCAGACGCAAGGGGTGCGGGTTCGATTCCCGCTGCGGGACAAATGATTGCATGATCTGTAAATATTTGTACAGGGTCAGGGTGTCGTGGTACCATGGTACTCGTAGTTTCTGATACCCACGACACAGGGAATCTTAGTGTGGGTCAGGACTATGTGACTGTTGAGTGAGAAATTTAATCCAGATCGGTTCAGCTGTTTAGTCGTGAAAATGTTACAAGCAGTCATACGGAAAGACAGACATAGTTACATTATTTATATTAGTGAGAAGTGTAAAGTGTGATTATAAATCAGACATGTTGTTTCTGCCGACTCTTACAAAACTGAAGCTATCGCAATTTTTAATATCCATGACCTCACACAAAATAGAATGAGACAATCGGTCCCATCACAAAACGAGCAAACGAACTGTCCCCAATTAAAATTGACATCGACAGCTTCCAGCCCAGGAGGTGTCGGGGCTCGCATCAGTCGCACGCGATCTCAAAAGCGACGCCTGGTAATCGATACCATTAATTTTATACTGTCGGATGTTGTTTGCTCAGACATTTTTGGCCATTTTATTGGAAAAAATAAAAACAATAAATCATTTTTGAAATTAATTTATTATGGTTGTTTAAGATCTCGGGGTCAAAATGGTAAATTTTAGACATATATAATTATGATTCGCATGAAAGTCATGTAACGATATGAGTATTAGGTATGAAGGTGGAATAAAAGAGTGGAGGAAGGCCAAAGAAAAGATGCATTGATTGTATAAGACGACATGAGTAAGAAATAAGTCGCTGCAGAGCTGACGGCTAACAAAAGAGAGTAAAAGACGAAAACATGTTGTGCCAATTCCACTTAAATAATAATAATATTTATTTATTTTTCATTTCAAGCTCATCTATCACACTCAACACTCATGCAGTATAATAAAAGTTATTAATAATGGATTGTCCACAAAATTTAGGGTTACAGCACCTACACTAAGGGCACCAATACAGGGCTGGAAGAAGAAGGATGATTCATATGAAGCAATTCAACTGTTTGACTGCTTTGTTTGCTTGTTCAGCGAAAGGAGCCTCTAAGAGGCGCACTTAAATCCTTTCACTACACAGATTCTTTCGTCGACGGTCATAGGCCCTTTTCAGGGCCACCATACCTCAACCTTGTCACTGACATAATACAGGATGACCAAGAAAGAATCAGTGACACGACAAGAAAAAGAAGCGCATTGGCAATTATTTATCATAAGATTAAAAAGAGAGGAAATTTCAATAAATATATTATCGAATGAAAGTGTGAAGCATTCGTCATTATAATAAGTCCTGGATAAGTCTTATAAATTTAGTTTCAATAATATCGGAGGAATAATGTAGGAGGAATAGGAATAATTTAGGAGGAGGTAGGGCACAGCGAGATTTTCTCGTTCTGAATTGGAGCAGCCTGCCTGGGGAGGTACCTCCGCCTTACAGAAGACCGCCGCCAAATAACATTATTTGTTTCAAATAGTGTTGTGTTCCTGCGGTGAGTAAGGTTGCCAGAGCTCTTTAGGGGGGAAGGGGGTTCGGGGTCGGCAACGCGTGCGTGATGCCTCTGGTATTGCAAGCGCTCATAGGCTACGGTAACCGCTTACCATCAGGTGGGCCGTAAGCTTGTTTGCCACATCTGTTGTATATAAAAAAAAAAAAAACCTTACCTCTGCTGAATAAAGCAAATAGAGTTTGAAATTTGAGGACATTGCGATATAGCTCAACGATATCGCAAGCTCTTAAAAGTCAAACTCAAAATTACTTTATTCAAAAGATATAAGGAACATTTTCAGATGAAATTTTAGATGACCTTTCTTTAATTCTTTAATTCTTTATTGTACACAGAAAACATACAGATATAAAACATAAAAATACAGGCATGTACAAAGGCGTGCTTAACCCTACAAAGAGTTTTCTTCCAGCAAACCTTTGAGGCTAGAGAGAGCTGATAAAAGTAGTGGGTACATGTGCACAACAATAAAAAGGGAAATATACAAATAAAAGAAAATGTTTACAAAATAAATAAATAAATAAAAGAAACCAAAACATGCAATACTATAAAATACATATATTATTTTAAATATACTTAATAAAATAAATACATACAGAACATATATATAACAAACTTATAAAGACAGATAGTGTTCTTTCACTTTACGCTTGAAAGTGTCTATTGAAGGACTAGCGCGAATCGAATGAGGAAGGGTATTCCACAGCTTGACAGCATGGACAGAAAACGAGCCGCTATAGCGTCTTGAGGAATGAGGGGGAGTTTTTAGCAGAAGGGACATAGCGGTTCTGCAAGGCTCACCACGCGGAATAAGGAAGTCAAAGCGCTCACGGAGGTAAGAGGGAGAAAGAGGATTAAAGATAACGTTAAAAAGAAAAGTAAGAACATGAAGATCACGCCTGCGACGTATAGGAAGCCATTTTAATTGGGATCTGAATTCTGAGACGTGATCAAACTTGCGCAATCCGAAAATAAAGCGGATGCACAAGTTTTGGAGGCGTTCCAGTTTGTTTAAGAGTTCCTCCGTGGCATCAAGGAAACAGACGTCAGCATAGTCAAGAAGAGGTAACAAGAGGGATTGGGCGAGAGTTATTTTAGTTTCAATAGGTAAGAACTTCTGGAGACGCTTGAGAGACTGAAAAGAGAAGTTGACCCTTTTGCTAATCGAGTTAACATGACTGGCCCAGGATAATTGACTGTCGAAAATTACACCTAAGTTCTTAGCGTTGGAGGCAAAGCAAATAGGAGAGCCAGCATAGAGGATCTGAGACGGAGTCGACCGACCTACAAGATTTAACATATAAGGGCTCCCAAATATCAAAGCCTGAGATTTTGAAGGATTCACTAAGAGACCAAAAGCCTTCGCCCAATTGTAAATACTATGAAGGTCGGAGTTAATTACATTAATTCCTTCTGAAATCTCGTCAACTTTGAAATGGCGATAAATTTGCAGGTCATCAGCATAGAGATGGAAGTGAGAAGAGAGAACATTCGTGATGGCATTAATGAAAACTGAAAAGAGGAGAGGAGAGAGGACACCTCCTTGAGGTACTCCAGCAGTGATATTACACCAGTCCGAGCAATGCTCGTCCGAGCGTACACACTGCGAGCGACCAGAAAGATAAGACTCGAACCATGAGATTACTGAGTGAGAAAGATTGAAGGAGGAGAGGATGGAAAGAAGAATTTCAAAGTCAACCGAGTTGAAAGCACTGCTGAAATCCAGTAATACCATGACAGTTAGTAGTTTATTGTCCATGGCCCAGCGTATGTCATCGGAAATTTTGGTCAAAGCACTAACCGTGCTGTGACCAGGACAAAATCCGGACTGATAGGGACTCAGCAGGCTATTTTGGGAGAGGAAGAACAATAATTGCTTATGCACAACCTGTTCAAGGATTTTGGATAGGACAGGTAAGATGGAGATAGGCCGAAATTGGGATACTGTAGTGGGATTAGAAATTTTAGGGAGAGGGATGACAAAGGCTTTTTTCCAACTGGTAGGATAAGAGCTCGTTTGGAGAGAGTAGTTGATGATGTGGGTAATGGCAGTAACAAGCTCAGAGGAAAGAAGGTGAAGCATTATAATATGGATTCCATCAGAACCCACAGCCTTGGTAGAAATGGTCCTAAGAAACTTCAGAACCTCAGACTCAGTAACCTCTACAAAGTCAAAAGTTGAGCACTCAGGCCTGGGCAAGTGAGATAAGTGATTAATCGTGGAAAGTTTATCAGATTGATCTAAATAAGAGGGAGATTTGGAGAAATAGGAATTAATCAAGTTAAGATCAAAAGAGACAGGAGAATCACTAGAACCCTTACCCAGTCCAAGAGTATTTAAGAATTTCCACAATTGAGAAGGACTACAATTTTGAATAGAGTTATGTATGTGGTTCCTCTTAGCATCTCTACACATCTTGCTGCAGCGATTTCTAAGCCTCTTGTAGATAGCCAAATTCTCGTCAGTAAGAGCCTTACTGTAAGACCTCTTCGCTTTGTCCCTTTTAGCCATCAATCTTTTAATATCCTGAGAGAGCCAAGGGGCAGGAGGGTGTCTAATCTTAACACGCTTTAACGGGGCATGAACATCGTAAAGACGGGTGATAATCGTATTAAAAGCAGACACCTTGTCGTCCAGATCAACCCCATCAGCAACCGGAGACCAATCAATGGCATTAGCATCAACCTTCAAGCGCTCCAGGTCAATATCTTTGAAACTGCGAAGGAGAAGGATTTTGGGCTTACGCCGAGGGCTACGTATTTTGTAAGAGAGAAAAAGAAGATCATGGTAGGAGAAGGATGCCGATAATTGACCATGAGTAGCCACCCGATCAGAGTCCGAGACTAAAATAAGATCAAGAAGTGATGGAGTGGAGTGGGGAGCGTGGTGCGTGGCAGAGAGAGGAAGGATATGCATATTGACAGAGGATACTAAAGAGGTGAGTTTTAACGCTCTAACATCATTTTTTATGAGGCACGTATTAAAATCCCCAAGAATAATTGTGTGATCGTACAAAGAGGTATAAGCTTCTAGTTTGGATTCAAGAGAGGAAAAGTAATCGATAGAGGAAGAAGGGGGGTAGTACACCCCAAGTAGTACTTTGGAATGGTTAACAATAATTTCAATAAAAAGATGTTCAGAAAAATTTGAGTATTCATTGGGCGAGAAATCAATAACATTAGAGGGGATGTCCGCTCTTAGATAGACAGCTACACCACCACAACCCTTACCCACTCTGTCGTTTCTGAGTAGCTTAAAGCCAGGTAAAGGGTATTGAGTGGATGGTAAAGAAGGTTTCAGAAATGATTCAGAGACAAGGACAGCATCAATGAGTTTGTTATCAAAAGATGAAAGAATATCCTCATAGTGGGCCGGAATGCTTTGTGCATTAATGTGCACAATATTAAGATATTTGGGGTAAGCACAGAATTTGGCTTCCAGCTGATCATGTAAATGGGTAGTGGAGTCATTACTACAAGCACTAGCGTAATCGTTATCAGATGAGCAAGAGAAAAAACTATCATTAAGTCCAATATTATCCATGATATATAATCCTATGTTTATATAAAAATAAATAAATAAATGATAAAATATATAACTTACAAGATCTAATTTATTAATTTATAAATTACCTCTAAGGTAAACTAGTGTTAAGACTATAAACAGCCCTCTTCTATACTCGCTAGTCTACGGTAAGAAAAAAAAAATATTCTATAAAAACAAAAAAAAAAAACACTGCATTTCAAAACATGTCACACTCAACGGAAAGTGGCTCCTCCAAAATATGGGCACAAAACAAAAATTGACACTGAATTGAATAATAAAATTGAATTGGCACTCAAACTTTGGAGCCAGAATAAAACCACAAGAGAAAAAAAAAAATAATAATAATAATAACACGAATACAAAAGAAAAAATAAAACCATCGAGATATCTTAGGTACGTGTAAAAAATTACATTTCTGAACGAAACTAAAGTGACTGACATTTGGTTTAATACTAACTTGGCATTGACATATCCTTAGCTCCATACTCAGTGACAATTAAATGTTGACATGACATTATTGACAATAGTACCGGCTGTAAACAAGCACCCAAAAAAAATAATAATAGAAAAGTGCAGGTAATGCAATAAATGCCTAAAAGTGTTGTGAATTTAGGAGAAACGACTACCTACAGAGAAAAAAAAACGATATAATGCTGCTAAATGGAAATGTACCAATGATTTTTATGCAAGAAAGAAAACACGATGAAGTCAAAAACTCAGAAGAAAGTAACGGCACTGTGTCTTCACTTCGCAGCCCGCCTGGTCCTGGGTTCGGCAATGCTTTTGCCGGCCTTTGCTGCAGGCTGAATGGGGGTCTTCGTCTTAGCCTGGGAAGAACCAGCAACCCTCTTCTCAGAGCTCAACTGTGCCGAGGGATAATCGGATAGGAGTGGTTTCAGTTCCGACATGAACTCAAGCCGGCGGCGCTTGTTATCGGGCAAGAGGATGACAATTTTACCTTCAGACGACCAGCACTGTTTAACCCCGAAGTGATTTCTTGCGGTAGTGAATACTTCGTGCCGGGATTTAGTAAGGAACTCAGACACGGTAATTCCCGAGTTTTTCAATGCGGTCTTAGCATTCCACACTAAGCTGCGCAACTTGAAGCTTGCAAATCGCACCATCAGTGGTCTGGGTTTGCTAGTGTTGGTTCCAAGACGATGGCAAGCAGAGAAATCATCAGGAGAGACCTCAGACATTTTAAATTGGTCGTTTAAAATCTTGGTGATGGATACTTCTGCGGCCAGATCACTTCTCTCAGCAACACCATGGAATAAAAGAACCTTCCTGCGTGATGTTGTCTCCTGACGGTCCATACCTTGAACAAGGAGCTCCAACTGCGACCTCATCATGGCAAGGGTTTTCCACATGAGAGATTTGAAGTCACTGAACTCACGTGAAAGTGCAGCAAGATCCTTGTGAGGCACTTGGTCAGTGCCAGTCAGTTTTTTAAGGTCATTCTCATAGTTAGCCATCCTGGAGTCAAAGGAGCCAGCCAACTCCTCCATGTTTGAAGATAACTTAGCAAAGAGATCCATAACCTTGCAAATTGCTGTGTTTAAGGTGAGTGGAGAGGAAAGATTATAGACTAGCGAGTGAGGGAGGGACTAAACACTAATTATTGCACAACCACATATACTATTAGGTTGTTATATAAATTAAAAACGTAAATAATTGAGAGAACAAAACTTAGTTGTGTTGTCACTCTGCCTACCCACAGAGAAAAAAAGTTATCCTTTGCATGTCGTTTGAACACGGCTTGAAGAGTGAATTAGAATGCCATTGTTAGTTATTTTTTTTAATTTCAAAATTACCTCGGTACTTTTAAATATACGAGCCAGGGTGAGTTTGTGTAGGGTGCGTAATTAAAACAGACGCGTCCGCCGTGCGACAGTGGCACGGTCGTGAGGTGCATGGTGTCTTATCAGTAAGGGTTTTAATTTGAGCCAGCCATGAGACACGCGAGCCGATCACGCGAACGCATCGCCTCAACACTATGAAACCTTTTTAAAAATAATTATTTTAAATATCATTATCGTTCGAATCCGTCCAGACATTTCGAATTCAACCAGTGCTTTGTCATTAAAAATGTACCAGTACTTGCAACCGCAGAATTTTAGGTAGGTTCAGCCGTAATCTGATTATTAAAAGGTAGAGTTTTATCGAGAGCATAGGGGAACCTTTTGTTTGTTTTTTGAGTGGCGGGACAAAGAGTTTTTAAGTTGGGCTCGGAAATGAGATTTCACGTAACAGTTTTTTGGGACAACGTTTTGGTTGCGTGTCGGATTGTAAATGATTATCTCATTTTGCCGCGCCTACCGGGACGTCGGTGTCGAGCTATTGTTTGTTTGCGTAAGAATTAAAAAAACAAACGTCTTCCTTGAGATGTTCCCTTAATCTTTGTAAAACATCAATTGATTTACAAACTTCAGAAGTAAGATAACACTACACAAGCTCGAAGTCACCCAACGGGCTATGGAGAAAGCAATGCTCGAAGTTTCACTACGTGATAAAATCCGAAATAAGGATACCCGTCGTAGAAGAACCAAGGTCACCGCCATAGCTCTCAGAATTGCCCAGCAAGTTATAGCAGGCAAATTGATAGAACCGATAACCGTTAGAGAATAAAGGTATTCGAATTGCAACCACAAACCGGACAACGCAGTGTTGGAAAGCCATGCACCTGATAGACCAAGACATTGTGAAGGTTGCAGGAAAACAGTAGATGGAAAAGCTCAAAATCGATCGTCATGTCACTCTTTGGGGAAGGCTTATTTCCAGCAGTGGACTTCTACAGGCTGATGATGATGATAAGGTAAGAATTTAGAGCTAGGTTTCTGAAAAAGCTGTGTCATAAAGTAGCAGAGAGGTGGGAGACGATTTTAATTCGATATAAGGTTAAAATTTGCGCTATTATTACTGCCTAGAAGCGGCCAGCCTAGATGATGCCAGTTTAATAAGTAACCGAGGCTTTTTGGTCTTTGAAGTGGCATGCTTATTAATTACTGGCAATCTACTTCAAAGTCTGCAAAGGACAATTTATTAGTTCTCTGGGAAGTTAGTAACTAATTCCTTCATTAATTGGAGATTGGCTTAAGAGCGGTGAGAAGTTTTGTAATATTTCCTATCGTTGCTATAGCTATTGATTAATGAGTTTAGCAAAATTAGATCACAATAATAAAGTAATAATAGTAAGCATATTTTTCTTAATATTATTATAACTACCTCGGATAGTCAAGTACTACCCAAAATTTTTGAATCATCGGGATTTGAACCCGCATCTTTACGCTACAAAACTAAAATATTTCTACTACTAAACATGACATAATTTTTGAGTACCTATGATTAGTACCTCTTTTTTGGTTTTGAAGCTTTTTTTAGCTGAAAATATCCCCATAGATAATTGATTATTCCTGCAACTTACACCTAATAGAAAAATATGATTTTCTTCTGGGGTATCGTTACCAACGCGACAATAATCAAAACATATAAAAAACTGATAGCTGCCATCAAACAGAATAAAATATCAGTAAGTAAATAAAACCGTAAGCCACTTAATCCAAAACCGTAAGGTTATCAAATAAACCAATTTCAACGTTCAGATCACGTTACTAAAACAAGAAGGTTCTAGTGTCGCTAGCACCAGTTCACATATTTTGGAATCGACTCGATCGCAAATGTTAAAACTGAAGGCGGGACCAGATCGGCGGCATCCTCAAAAAAAATTATTCACCCCTGTCATTCGGAATATTAACATCTTCCTGGCCCCTTTCCTACATTTACTAGAAGACCACGTAAAATGTTACAAAAACTGAGCTCGACAGGGACAAATGGAGAACTATGCTTCAATTACACCGTCAATTAAAAGAAGAGTCAAATAAGGAAGATCTCGCTACGTTCTCTCTACGTTAAATGAAAACGTCGGCACTGGTGCTAGTCTCTCAGGACCTCGAAAAATTCAATCAATTCTCCCCTCCCTCGGTTCCACCATCTGATTGTTTCCAACAGTAGCTTATTTGTCACAAGTCTATTGTTTATTAATATTGGATGTAGCATAGGGTAGGGGTAGAATAGGGTTAAGAATGAAAAAGACTCGCACGGTTCTTTGATCGACGCAGTTTTTTCCCATTATTACTAGATGAGAAAAAAATACCTTTGACTACGGAATAGAATGTTAAAACCATTTTTTCGCGCATTCAGAATACTAAGGATAGCTGCATAACATCAGAAAATGACAATCTCTATCAATGATTACATTTTTCTGACAGAAATTTTCTGATGGTAAGCCGGCAGCCTAAATCCCATAAAGTGCGTAAAGTATCGGTGACACGCAGAATTTAAATTCTTATGATAGCAATTGACAGCTAGACGAATAGCCGCTACTGGGATTAAACATATTTAATTCTAACCGAAAAGTCTACTAGATTGAATTGGACTGGATTTTTGCCGTATTCCTAAGGTTGCGGGTTAAATTCAGCACAGAGTGGGTCCCACGAGGCAAGCGGCTGCGTGGTCGGCCCAGGCGGAGATGCGAGCGATTATTTTTTAAGCCGTGATAAATGGTACAGGTTTAGTAATCCTTCTGTGGGATCAAATAGGCAAATAAGAATACGACCAGATCTTAGGAGAAGACCTTGGCATACGTTTTTGGACCAAATTGGAAAAATGCCAGGTCAAGAGAACCCTAAACGACGAGCATGCATGAAGAATGTGATGAGATTGATGAGATAATTATACGAATCGATATTTCAGGATCGTAGCTAGTAGAGATTTGTGGTCCCTACCTACTTCTTTGGGAAACAGGCGGGATTTTCTGTACTTTTGTATGTAGATCTTTGTATATAGATCTTGTATGAGCATTTCTATAAGTTTCAAAAGCCATAGGTTTACGAATGTCAAGAATGGCGTCGTTATTAGTTTACAAGTGTATCAGGCGGCCCTTTGTTTATTGACTCAGTACTCGCGGGAGGGTGATATTACTTCCCAACTCTTTCCAAGTTTGCCATCTTTGTTGACATCTGGCGTTCGATTATTGGAAACTACGAAACGTTTCATTTTCCACGGTAGTTATTAATTTGCTTTGTAATTTCTATACTGTTTATTGAGCCATGAATAACGGTATTGTCTGGGTTTTGTTTGATAGTTTGTGGACTGATATTAGTTTCAGATATTAATGATACTTAGAGAACTTTGAAGATGGTGGCAAAATTAATGTTTATTGAAGCTAAAATGCTTTTCAAGTTCTAATTAACTGGGTCGCATTCATTACATGAATATCAGACTCATAATTTTGGGCAAAAACAAAAATGGTAATCTTCCTCTGTGAGGCCCTAATCCGTAGTTTTCGTGAGTTACTCACTTGTCACCGTGATTCGTGAATATGGAATGGCTTATCGGTTTTTGTAGGGGCGCTTTTCGTATCACCAAACGAAAACGGAAAGCTATTCAGTCTTCAAGTCTCATGGTGACAAGTGAATAACTCAAGAAGATTACGGAGTCGGGCCTCTGTTCTTGGTATTCCTTCAAACCAGCTACTAGGTGGGTTCAGAGGCACCATCAAAAAGGTGTCCAAAAAGTTTAGATTCTCATCAATTGTTTGTTGTCGGTTCATTTAATACTATAGAAAACTAGCTCCCATATGCAGCTTTACTCGTGCGATACCCAGATAAAAAGTATGCCCTTCCCCAACAATCAATGTATACACCGAATTCATGAAAATCTCTTCGGCCTTTCCGGAGCCTAGTGGTAAAAAACAACCACACACAAACTTCCGCATTTATATTACCTACTAAGTAGAAATAGTAAGTAAAACCCTAACCATGTTATTGACTCAAATCTTGGAATAATGAATGCCTCCCAAAGACATTTCATTATTTTCCTTCATGCAATTTTTCAAGATTATTCTTTGCAGAAACAGCCTTTGTCTTATACTATCAGAACCAGCATACTATATTGTAGTTTTTATTGTCTAAGCAACGACCATAATCGTTGTAAGGCGACAATTGCTTACCAATTTTCCTTCTATTTTGACATTTCCCATAAACTTTACTATTTATGCTCCCCAAAGGTTTTCATAAACACCAATAAAGAACACTAGCGTCCTCCACTGGACTAACAAGCCAATACTGTGAGGATTAGTGGTCAGAACGTTCATAAGGAGCTGGCCCTTAACATGACGAGACTGTTGCTCAAGTTGCATATTGCAAAACTGGACCTTCCACAGCCGAATCAGCCACATTCAGCAAAGGCACCAAATAGAAAGGATAGGATAGGTTGTGGTACCATTTGCTAACTTTGGGATCCAATATCTCAAAAACATGATACTAGTAGGTACGTAAGTTCTAATACGTATTCTGAATTACCTTAACAAGATTTATTACAGCCGAGTTAGATTATCGAGTAGTTTTTGTATAATTAATCAATAAAGAAAAAAAACCTGCACATTAAGATATACTTACGTGAAACTCATAGAACTACCATACAGAAACATACACACATGCACACACAGACAAACACACCACAAATATATACCAACCACACTATAAGGACACACCACATCATAATTAGTATTATTATAAGGATCACACACTTTGATTTAAAAACTAGCTTAACCTTTTTTTCTTACCTTTTATTTTTCTTCTTAAACTCCTAATTCTGTTAAGTACATAATTTACAAGATACAACACACGTTATATGTCAAATAAAGAGAAAAGACCGTCCGGCGAGTCCCTGTGACCCCGCTATACTAGCTTATTAGACTAAGTGCGGGGAACAAGGCCTACCTGTGGTAAAATTTTCCATAAATAAAAAATTGTATATCTTGTAACTAGATAATAAATGTGTACCAGATAATTATATATATATTATATATTATTAACTCCTATTATAAATGCGAAAGTTAAGTTAAGTTAAGTAACAAAAATCCATCCATCTATTCTAATGGATGGAATTTTGTTACTTAATCATGCCAAAACGGCTGAATGGATCTGGATGAAATTTGGCACAGAAATAGATTATAGTCTAGAAAAGCACATAGGCTACTTTTTATCCTCGTAGGTACCACGCGAGCGAAGCTGCGGGCGGAAGCTAGTGTAAAATAATAGGTCACCATGATACACCATAAGTTTATAAGCTCGCTGGTGATCACACCAATCCCTTCCAAGCACGCGGGTAAAGCAATGTGACGTCATATATCAAGGGTATGTGAATTACTGTTATGATCCCTTTCGCAATAAAGGTGCCAGCCCTTATTTCGAACTCTGGCTTTCTGATAAAGGAATACTAAGAATGTTTCTTTTATTAACCGACTTCGAAAATGGAAGAGGTTCTCAGCTGTATTTTTTATATAGTTTATATGTAATGTAAGGCCGTGGCCGTGGTGGCCCTGGCTTGGCCGTGGTGGTCCCGGCTGAAGAATAGGCCCCTCTTTATCTACCTATCCGCGGATGTCGTAAGACGTGACTAAGGGAAAAAAGCTAGGGGATGGGCAGCAGTATCCCTCATTTTTTAACAACGATAGCTCTAACTGCGCTCGCCAACCCGCATGGCCAGCGTGGTGAGTATGGGCAAATTCCCCCACATGATAAGGAATTTACTCTGTCTGTGGCCATGTTCAGCAGTGGACGTCGTACGGCTGAAATGATGATGTAATGTTACTGAACATCTCGTCCAATTGCTTAGGTACCGATTTTATAATTATTTCGTTGTTGTATAGAGAATGATTCCGAGGTGTTTCCATATATTTATTATTTCTGAGGGATTTTCACTTATCTCTCAAACCTGTTCTGAAAATATATCCATCCATATAAAGAAGAGTTCTCACAAACAACAAAACTCCTACCTCAAACTTGAATCGGTTTTTTCAAGTTTTTTAACTATAATTATATATGCTTCACCCCTTTACGAAACAACTAATACTTATCGCAGCAAGTTGCAAATTAATTCGATGATCTAATAACTGTCAAACTACGTTTAAAACGACGCCACGCGACGGATGCGCAGCAGCTTGTCGTGGTTTACGTAGCTGCAAAACATTTCCTTTGTTCATTGTATGGAAGTATTGGTACGCGTTCATAGCTGCGTACAAACACAGATAAAGTTATAACATTGATGTAGGTAGACGTTTGTCCGCATTAAAGACCCCGATACTCTAAATTTCAATAAGTCTACGTATCGCGTGTTCATGAATATAATATATAATAATAATAATATTCCGGACATATTCACACGGTCAACTGATCCCAAACTAGGCATAGCCTGAACTATGGGTACCAGAGACTGATATACATAATAGATATATATTTAACACCCAGACACAAAACAAACATCTGTGTTAGTCACAAATGTTTGTCCAGTGCGGGAATCGAACCCGCGACCTCTAGCGCAGAAGGCAGAGTTACTACCAACTGAGCTATGAGGCCAGTCAAATTTGATGAGGTCAGTCATTTCAACGTGATTGAGTTACATATCCATCCATCCATCCAACTTCCGCATTTATAATTATAATAATTTATAAAATTATTATTCAATGTATTTGATGTCTTCGTAAATACGCAAGAGAGCAGCGTACACACGCAATGGATGCGCTGCGCTTATACGCAGCAAAGAACTCGTACCTTAAATGACCAAGTAAAATCCTGATTCTGATGTCCAGTCATAAAAAAGCAATTAAAAAGTTGGAACATAAAACTAAGTTACCACACATTAAAATTCAATCCAATTTAAAACACACCCCTTTGTCAAATAAAATTAACATATCTCTGAGACCGGTCACACAAAACCCTAAAATTAAATCCTTTTTACGACCGTAATAAAATCTAAGGTGAACTAAACACAGTTCCGTTATCAAGTGTTGCAGGTACCTAAATATAATTAATTAATGGTCAGACCAAATATCAAAGAATAGATTTACAGAAGTACCACAATGGTTAATTCTACTAATAATAATCATCATCATCATTTCAGCCGTAGGGCGTCCACTGCTGCTGTCTTCCCAATAGATATCCAGCGCGACCGACCCTGCACGAATTGCATCCAGTCAATAATATGGGGGGATTTAATAATATGGCCCATACTCGGCACGCTGCCTGGGCATGCGGATTGGCGTTGAACTGGATTTGTTGTGTGTTTTTTTTTTATCAGAGTACCACGCGAACGAAGCCACGGGCGGAAACTAGTAATTCATAATAATTATACAATTGAATATATTATACAATTATATAATTGAACAAATACCTACTGACTGATACGATGATGATCATGAGAAATAAAAAGGCTTTTTTATTCCAGAATTGAGTTTTCAGTTCAATTATTCTCCATAAGCACAAATAACGCAAAAAACTAAATTAAAATACCGTACCTACTAGTTTGTAAGACGTTTCAATGTGATCCTAGTGATTTTATTGAAATAAACGCCTTTTGACTTTGACTTTGACCTAACAGAAAGAAAGATAGAACCAGTCTCAAAATAGCAAATAATTGTACGTACTGAATGCGCCAGATGCTATCGCAGACAAAAATTTAATAGCTGGAATAGCCCTGCTCGGCGCATTTTAATGCGAGGTATGACTCATTACTAAGGTATTCTGACCTGTGTCCACCTGTGTTTTGCTACTATTGTGGCCTCTTCCAGCAAAATTGCGTTTACTCTAATAGAGCTTATCTCATAAACTTTGTTTTAATTTAAAAATATAGGTATTATTTTGGCGACATAACTACTAAGATGCCAACTAGTCTACTAGCCAGCATTTAAATTTTTAGTTCTTTTTTTTTTCTGATACCAGTCGAAATACAGCCGTGATACGAGAAGGTGGTGCTTTCTTCGCGTAATAATTATGTATAGAGAACCGTGAAGCTATGGCTATAGCTCGGAAAACCTTCGGCTGTTAGAGCAGAAAGGTTCTAGAGTGAAAAACGTGCTCTGTAAAGCGCAGCGTAAAATGGCCTTCCACTATGAAATGAAAAAATAAAATGATGGAAAGACGACCTACTAGTTTGCTAGGACATATTGGTTGCAGGCCGCACAAGATCCGTCGATCTGAAAATCTATGGGGGACGCCTTTGTTCAGCAGCGGACGCGTTGGTCGAAATGATGATATTTATCTTGAACAATTTTGTGCTAGTTCAGTCAGGTTTTCTTAGGCAGCTTGAACAGAACTGATTGTCTTAACGAATTCTTATTGGTCCTTGAAAAAATTGATTCTTCTTGGCTTTGTCATGAGAAGGTTTAGCTTTAACTAGTTTCATAGATGTTTCAAAGTGATTCTAGTTATTTTATTGAAATAAACACCTTTTGACTTTGACTTCCAAATACTTCCAATCAAATACATTTCAGTTAAAATCAAAACGAGCAGAGCTAAATCAAACTTTATGCTTACAAAATTAGTAAAGTTAACACAAAACTAGTTTTCTAGTTTCTACAAATACCAAACTCATTAAACTGACACGAACACAACTGCCTTATTCTCTAAGAAGCCGAGCCAGAAACACGATGAAATTGCGCTGAGAGTTCTTTAATAAAAATTGTTCAGCTCATTTTCATGTGTTCCTACGAGTAAGTGCCTGAAATTTGAATTGCGATGTCTTATCTTGTTTGCTCGCGTATGAAGACAAAACATGCGTCAAGATGACAAGTTTACTCGCGCTGGAAAAACACCCAATATGTAACGGTGCTTAGAGGTAAACTTTCAAGAAACGCGGCTCTGGCGACATTGTAGCAGTGACAGTGCCACTGCTACACCGCGAAAGTGAAATGCCGTGCCGTGAAAGGCCGTGGTGGCCCCGGCTGAAGAATAGGACCCTCCATATCTAGCTATCCGCGGATGTCGTAAGAGGCGACTAAGGTGAAAAAAGCTAGGGGATGGGCAGCAGCGTCCCTCATTTACCAACGATTGCTCTAACTGCGCTCGCCAACCCGCATGCCCAGCGTGGTGAGTATGGGCAATTTCCTGCCACATAATAGGAAGGCGGCTTTGGAAATTTGTGGGGGAGGCCTATATTCAGCAGTGGGCGTCCTACGGTTGCAATGATGACGATGATGACTATGGAAATGTATGTCGTCGGCCACTGGAGCCACTTAGCTTCAAGCGGCGTACGATATGTCAATTAAAAATTATTTCAAAATTATTCTTACGTCTACTAAATAAAGTCAATTTGACTTTTAGGAGCTTGCGATATCTTAGAGCTAAATCGCACGCCCTGAAATGTCAAACTCAAAATGGACTTTAACAAGTTAAGAATCATTTTGAAACTATATATTTTAGGCGATATAGCGCACGCCATTTGAACATGGCTTTAGATAGTATTGCGATACATAGTGATATAGCGTGACATCATGTCTGTACTCAATTCTTCTTCACAGTGAATAAGGAGATTGCTCTCATTCGCCAGACGTGTGAGTTTAATTAAACTGTTAATTCAGCAATATCCGCCGGTACATGACCTGTCCCAGCGTTTATTCTCATATCAAGCTCTAACACCTCTGATAACCTTTTAAGGCGCAGGCAGACAGCGCAGACAGACGGTGCGGTGCGACAAAGACGCTGCATGCGCATGATTTTTGGAGCAACTACGATCGTACTATAAAATTTTGCTGAATTCTATACAACGCACGATACACAAAGCAAATCTTTACGTCTATGGACATAGCTCTGAATGGATCAATTTAAATAGCCTCTTTGGAGCACTTGGAAAATTATTTGCGCACCGGAAACACCCGTCTCTTCTCTTGTAATTATTATTATTATTCTGGTATCTTAATTTGCCTTACTAATATAATTTTTGTCTTTATTTTGCGTAGAGGTGTATATTGACCTCATATAATAATAAAAAATAATAAATATTTCGGACATATCACACACGGTCAACTATCCCAAACTAGGCATAGCCTGTACTATGGGTACCAGAGACTGATATACTTAATAGATATAGATATATATTTAGCACCCAGACACAGAAGAATATAATAAGAATTAACATTGTTCTGGAAAACTATAGGGAGGCCTTTTAGCGGTTGCTGAAAAATTATGATGGTAGATCAAATTGTAGGTGGTAGATGGTAGATGGTAGATTTAGTGAGAAGGAGCAAAAGATACCAGAGCTCTATTCTATTTCCACTGCTAAACAAAGGCCTCCTCCATAGATTTCCAAATCAACCGATCATGTGCGATCTGCACCCAACGTCTCCCAGCAACATATATCAGGTCATCTTTCTATCTATTTGATGTAATATCTTACATCAGTCTCAATTTTAATGGTACAATATAAAATCGTACCGTTTCGTTTAGCTGATACTACGGCTTTGTCAGTAGAGATTAAAGTCATATGTGAATCAGCCTTTAGCAAAGGTTGGAGTTAGCATTGAGCGATGTAACATTGTCGTTCTGCCAGTCTTGATTAAACTTTATGCTGACGGTATAAGACCGTGTTTTCAGCTATTAACAAAGGATAAATCATTTGGATATTTTATTTTCGCAAACTTTTTTATTTTTGCTAACTCTTTGTATAAAAACAATTGATCAACAAAATGTTAGTTCGAACTAAAACTTCTTTTTCCTAACTATAATTAAATTACTTACAATAACTGAAAACGATGCAATTAATTTATCAAGTCCTGTATCATTACATTATCGATTTACACATATAACATATACAACTTTGCCATTTTCTTAGATTTTGCCCTTAAGAAATAAGTCTTCATGGTAGGGTTACCATGAAGTCTTGTCGACATTCAAATACAAGAGTTTCAACTCTATTTTACTAGAATCCGAACCATAAATCTTTGAGATAGCCAACTTACGTACCGCCTAAACAAAATCACAACGGTCGATGGTGCAAGGCATCATGTTATAAAAATTATGCACGAAAACAATACTAATTAACATTTCACGAAGCTCAAATTGAGACAAGATAATTTCCTGAACAATGAAATACGGCCTAAAATGTTATTAAATGAAACGTCACTTATCTAAAAAGTAATTGGAGTAGATTCACTGCCTGACTGTGGTTTGGCTCGCAGGGCATGGAAAGAATGATGGCGATCAGATAGAGACAACATCAATAATTTTCTTGTTGACGAGTTATGATCATTGTCCTCAACTGTGTAGGTATAAAGGTAGTGGCTTTAAATTACTTTTCAAATTTGACAGTTCTACCTTTATCCACACTGGGGGGTTTGCGAGGGTTTACATCATATTATGTGATTTCTAGCGGCACCGCTAAAATTTACTGAATAAACTGTGTCGACTACAACTACAAACCTAGTATTAGCTTGCTACTAGGGTAGTTTTTAAGACATTTCAAAGTGATCATATTGATTTTATTGAAATAAACGCCTTTTGACTTTGACTTCCTCGAAAGTTCAACCAGTGTGGAGCCGTAAGCTGTAAGGTTATCTTCCAAATTTAAAAAAAAATGGTCCATGCTCTTTATTATAGGTACAGATTGGTTATGGAATACTTTTGGGGAGGTTTATTTACTTTTTGCGGCTATTGTGTCACTGCGGCCACAACTGGCCTATTGTGATCGCCACTTTATTTGTGGAGCCCCTTTACAGGGCCTTTAAAGTTCACAGCAAAGCCCAGCAGCTGTTAAAAACTGAAGAATTTTCTTTGGGGTGAGTTGCTTTAGCTCCATTTGGCTGAGGATGTGCTTTCCCAAATGGATGCTACGTTTGAGCATAAGTGCTCCGCACTCACCTAGCAGGTGTAGAGGCGTTTCGTCCGCCTCCTTGCATAGCCTGCATTGGGGAGGTTTATGTCCAGCAGTGGAATTCTACACGATGACGATGATGAAACCGCCAACTTTTGTCTCCACTTCTTTAATGATAACATGCAATTAATATTTCTTACAGAATGAGGTCGTCATCATCAATAAAGTTTGACTACCAGGCAGCTAAAGCACCTCTGCTAGTAATGAGTATGATTGCTCTAGTCTGAACCTGACTCATCACATCAGCTGAAGCCGATTGCTTAGTAATAGCAGCTAACCGCAACGTTGTATGAAGCTGTTCTTTGACACTTGAAGTGTTTCTGAAATTTACCTGCTGGTATTGTTGGGAAACTATCGATGAAAATTTTTTTTTTTACCTTGTAATACCTAGGTAGGTAGATAACAAACAAACACTCAATAATCACCAACATAGTCGTGACCCAACACTATGATTCACTGTGTTGTAGGCATCAGAAACTATGAGTATCATACCAAATCACATGCATCAAATATTTGCAGATCAGCCGTTTATCTCAGTCATTTAATTAAATAACTTATATAATATACGAGTATACTTACCTAAAATGGTTCTAGAGTCGAAGCCGTAGGACGAATCCTCACAGTTCAAGATTGAAAAAAGACCTAATAAAGGTTGCTTGGTGCCATTGCAGGCCACACAAGATAAGTCACTATGGAAATTTATAGGGACGCGTTCAGCTCCATACGACTAAAATGTTGACGATAATGATAATCATCGACACCCCATACTTATTCCCATCGATACATCTCAAAACATGTTAGCGTATCCCATTTCTACCCCGCCGGATTGACGCGTTGTACGAGCAGTTGCCAGCCAAGACGTAATTACTTTGCGAGCAGTTTGTCAGCCAATTAAACACCTTTGCTTTATTAAGAAGCCGCAGCGCGCGGTAAATAGAGAATCAAAGGGGCGCAGAATACTTTAAAGTTCATGTAACGGCAATACAGGAAGCTCGGATGTTTTCCACGTCAGCCGGCGGTTTTGTATGTTGTGGTGGTGAATTTAGACGGAGCTTGTACCTGTGATTTTCATCAAACTCGTGTCTTAATTATTTCTTTGTAAATTTTTTAAGAGCCGGTATCCATGCCTGGTACAAGAGTTTCTTGAGAGTCCGAAGGCCTACATCGTCCTGATAAAATTAGTATTAGTATTAAAGTTCAAAAATCTTAACATGTTTATCAGGATGTTTTATATATAGTTCTGCAACCCTTTTATAAATAGTCGTTCTAAACCTAAATCCCCAACGGTTGTCAGTTCTGCGAGGTACCCCTGTCAATTTTAACATTATTGAAACATTTTTTTCCTGAACTTATAGTAGAATTCTGTGGGTAAATTGAAGTAAAAAGAATCAAATTTGACACTAATTTCCGAGAAAATAGTGTTACTCTGATGTAAGTGTGAGCGGAGTGTAAAATAGTAAAGCCTAAGAATGCCCCGGGGTGAATCTATTGTTGTATGACCGTAATTGAAAACTATCATTGTACGATTGGTACACACTTATTGTTATTTAAAACCACAACAGACTCTAGTTAGTTCTTATAATAATTATACAAAACCTCTGCAATGTTACCTTCAATTTCATTTAATTTCTTGAAGAGGCAATAAAGCTGTACAGCATCGTAAATATGCTATTGTTTATAATGACTGCTATAAATGACTAGGCTTTGCCACTTTCACGTAGAAAACAGATTTAAGTTCTTACCTGCCTGTCTTTCTGTGAGATGTGTGTATCGTATAAAATCGGTAAGTTGGTTGCCAATATCAAATGTCCACAAGTGCGCAATGAGAAATACCTGCCTACCAAACGGAACCAATTCTTGTGTAGGCTTTGTCCATGATGCTGAATCTTTGCAATGCATTATGATGTCTAATGTACTCATCAGGTTCCAAGCGTTTTTGGATGCAAGAAGATATCATAATCATATCTAATAATCATAATTTATTCATAAGATTGATTGGTACACAAAAATTTACAAGTTTATGGTAGGTGGTTTAGGTAGGTGTTACATAGGAGCCTGAACTAGGTGATCCTGTGTTTCAGGCGAAAAACACACATTTAATTATACAATTATCAAAAAATCACTTATTGAATAGCTTAAAGTTAATAGGTAGATAGGTATAAAAACATTTAATATTTAGAGTTATACTTACGATACTAATTCATATTACCTACTTAACTTACATATTAAACTATATTTTAAACTTACTTTTAAAATACAAACATACTTCTAAAAGTATGTTTTGTGCCTCCTGGTTGTTGAGGGCAAACTTTATCTTTCCGTCTTTTTTAATGAATAATTCAGTGTTGTATGGAAGGACTGCGTGCTGTTTTAGTACTGTGTGCATAATACATAACTGTCGGACTGTTAAGACTTAACAAAATTGATACAGGTTAGTAGGAAAAATAAAAGGGCTGGGGATATAGCTGATCGGTATCCCGGTAGTAGAATAAGTAACCGGAATTTAGAATTATCGTGTCCTCACCCTCTCTTCGGACTTCTGATAATCCTATGATATCCCAGCGCAACTTTCTTACTACTTCTTCAAGCTCAATCAACTTCTCATCAGTCCTCAGTGCACGTGCTTTATATGTTGCCAAGTCCAGAGATCGTCGGGGTTGGCAGCGGAATCTCCTCCAGACATTCTTAGCACCCCTTGCCCCGCCGTTACCGTGGCCGCTACCTAAGCCAGGAATAGCGGAGCTGCTGAGCACATGGGGCCTTCTTTTTGTTGTACTTGTCATACTCAGTGGTTGGATCATAAACCCACCCAACGTAAGCTATAAAACTAAGACTAAAATCAAATAAATATTCTGTTGGTGTGAATACGCTCAAAAGATAATGAGAGTTTCAATATCACACATGGAGTTTCTATGGTTAATAGCATAGTACAAAAGGTACTTACTCGTAGATGTAAAAAGAGTCCCACACGCTTTTTCTTTGACAAATATGAAGACGTAGACTTAGCCTATTCATAAGGTTGAAATAAAGACTGAAGGAATGAAAAGGATTATTGTTTTAGTTTTATCTTAATCTAACGATATGAGCCGCTTGGTAAGATGACGGCGAGGACAGGGAATGGAATGGAGAGGAAAAGTGATTGTGATATTCAAAAGTGGCCTTACTTGTAAAAATCTGTCACAAGATAAGCGATTCAGAGTATTGCCATTTCTTACTTTTGCATAATGTTATAAAATAGCGCCCAACAGTCACATACATAGTCCTGACCCCACACTAGGATTCCCTGTGTTGTGGGTATCAGAAACTACAAGAAAGAAAGAAAGAAAGAAAGAAAATACATTTATTTTGGACACACAAGCACAGCACAAACTAATAAAATAAAAAATAAAGACACAAGGTACAGGTTACAATACAAAAGGTAGGGAGGAAACAAAACAAAAGTAGGTAGGAAGTACCAAAACTAGGGTACCGATGCATGCGTGAGCCAAAAAAGGTTCCATCTCAGCATTGATGCCGCACACGAAGTGTAGCGGCGCTGGTTTTCAGATGGAACCCTTTACAAGTACCATGACTGCCATTGTACCACACCACTGAGACCCGGAACAAATATTTGCAGATCATACAAACATTTCTTCTGCAGTGGGAACGGAAACCTGCACCCCTTGCGTCTCAGACGGACACTCACCCGCTACGCCATGTGCCACCGAGGTCGTCACCGCTACCGGGAACGATGATGTGTCGTGTTCTAAATTTTTCTTTTTTAGTGTTGTTAAGCTTTTGGCAACCAACTCACTTTTGCAAGGAGGCCTAAGATGGAGCATGCTTTCCCAGAAATAACTTAGATAGATAGATAGATAAAAAAAATATTTGGCACTACAGACACACACAATTAACATGGATAAACAATTTTAAACTAAAGTACATACAATAGGTAGGTATAAATAATCAATAGAGCAATTTAAAAAAAAGTGGGTATCTTAGAGTAGGCAAGTTTGCGTGTGCTGCAGTACGACAAATAGGCTATGGCTCAGTGAAATATTTTGCTTAAAAGCAAAAACACTGATTTTATATTATTACTATATTATATTATTACTACTATTTGAACTTATTGACCTATTGAAAAAAAAGAAATTCCACGCTACACATTTTTCTGTTCCACCACCACTTCATAGTCGGCGCAAGACAGCGACATTTCGTGCTCTCAGTCATTAATTATTCGAGCTCATTGTCCCTCAGGCTTTCGAGTCCATTGTGACAATATTTGGGTCGTGCTTTCAAACCCACTGCCGGAACATAGACGGATCGTCTTGATGGGAAACGAAGGTACCTATCAGTTTATAAATTATCAGTTGCTGCCATGATTGTTCTAAAATAAAGCAATTAAAAAAAAAGACTCACGTCTTTTATCCCCAAGAATGGTAAAATATCCTTTGAGATCTTTAGGCTATCTGATCCTTGAAAATTTCCAAAACATTTAGCATATGCCCACATTTTATAGAAGTGCTTGCATGCTTGTCGTGTCACTGATTCTTTCTTGGTCATCTTATATTGGGTCAGTGACCAGGTGGTATGGTGGCCCTGAAAAGGGCCTATGACCGTCGGTGAAAGTAGTGAAAAGATTAAAGTGCGCCTCTAAAAGCTTCTAAAAGCTCCTTGCGTGCAGGATGTCACATGTCCTCGATTTTTTTGGTTCTGGGAAATACCGGTTTCCTCACTATGTTTTCCTTCACCGTTTGAGATTACTAGCATAGTGCACATAAAACCGAATTAAATATTCATTGCACGACCGGGATTCGAACCCACGACCTTGTGATTGTAAGTTGGGGAACCTCCCAATAGACGACGACTGACTAAAATAAAGTATGAAGGAAAACTGTTATTATTTCCGAAACTTTACATGCAAACTATTTTCATTAGTTGACTTAACTTAGTCACTTTTCATAAAGGGCCGAGAATGAAGTCTAAGTTGAAAGTAGCAGTATTGTGCAAACTACACACGCCTAATGAATTAATTTACTCAATATAATTCTGCCAATGTACCCTAATGAACCGGACCGACACAGTAAAATATATATACTAGCAGAATGAATATTAAGTTGCTTCTTGAAAAAACACGCCTTTCTGATAAGAAACAGTTGTAAAGAATAACGTAGGCCGATGTCCAGGATCTCTTTGAATACAATTGTTTAAATTCAGTACCTAGAAGAAAATCGAACCTGCTAGTAATTTCCTTCTCCTCGACATTGTCTAGTTTTTATGTAGTTAAGTTTACATTTTTATTAACATTTAGTACCTACCTAGCTGATCGTTTTTAGTTTAATGTAGTCGATATTGAAATAAACTTATTTATGCCTATTTGATATTTCCTACGCAATGGCGTGTGCAATCAATTGCGTGGTAAAGCGCGCACGCATAAAAGATAAAAGTGGCTATTACCTATCACATTTTCTATACACATATGAGTGTGGGTGAGCGCTGAGGAAAGCTTGACACTTTGTTTCCTAGCCATTTTACTGCTTCTCCTCTACCATATATAGTACCAGTCTCGAATTAATTGTCAAACGTGCTCTGCGTACCAATTTGACCAACTTATCTTGACCCTAGTACCCCAATACATTCCAACTAATTTTAAGCAGTAAAAGTTGAACAGGGAGAAAGGCAAAAGGTCTAGAATAGATGGCTTATCGACAATAAAGGTCGTTTATGATAGCAATTGTGCATAGAAACCCGTGTACGGATAACTGATACAAGACGTGATTAGGTGTTTTAAATAGGACTTACGTTAAGACCCAAGGGGCTATTAAATAGGTAACTTCCAAACCTCAGCGCGTGATAAAAGGTAGCTTATCAGTACCTTAAGTCGTACAAACATAGAACATATTGGAAGTTTAGTAAAACTAGACAAGTTGGACAAACTTGTCTGATTCTCTACCTGAAGGTCATGTCATGCACATTCTTTGTCTATCAAACAAAATATTGTATAGATATTCAGTGACGTTACGCAAGTCGAATGAAATAAATGCCGAAATAGTCCCAAGGCACGTATACTCCAAACATGCAAGGGGCACCGTTGTTGTCGTAACTAGGTCGTATTGCACACAAAATGTACCTATAAAACGCCATAAAGTGAATTTTACTTTGAGGCTCATTAAAATATTCATTATAAACACGATTAGACCGTAAACAAATACGTTTATGGCAGCTTCCGTTTCAATTTACAATGCCATGGTTGAATTTATATACTGTACAAACAATCCAACTTGACTGGCCTCATAGCTCAGTTGGTAGTAACTCTGCCTTCTGCGTTAGAGGTCGCGGGTTCGATTCCCGCACTGGACAAACATTTGTGATTAACACAGATGTTTTTCTGTATCTGGGTGTTAAATATATATCTATTATGTATATCAGTCTCTGGTACCCATAGTACAGGCTAAGCCTAGTTTGGGATCAGTTGACAATGTGTGACATGTCCGGAATATTTATTAAAAAAAACAAATAGACTCCGTTAGTACCAAATTTTAAGATGGTAAAAAAAAGCCACAACTGTAATCCTTCGGTCCATCTGTCAGATGGTAGTGTGAATTTATAGTCACATTACTATCTGCCAGATGCACTGAGATGTTATGACACGGCTCTATAGCGAATTACGTGTGATATATCACTTAAAATTTATTGCAAAACTAGGTTGCGCGCCTTTGCTCAGGTGGCAGGTATTTGTTCTCTATTCCAAGTGTCATCAAAATCGGAATCAGAATCGGATTTGACATCTTTAATAGCCCTTATGTTGGAAGCAAAGTTGGAAGGCCCCCCAACCGATGTACTGACGACATTGATATAGTTGCGAGAAGTCGGTGGATGGAAAATTCTCAAGACTGTTCATCATGGAACTCCTTTGAGGAGGCCTATGTTCAGGAGTGGGCTTTAACAGGCTGATGATGATGACGAATTGTCCTAAGAATTTTTTTTTTCTTTGGCTTTTCCTTGGCCATCTTGTCATCTTGCGTTACGTTAAGTTAGGTTAGCTGCTAAGCTGTTATGGTGAATAGTCCCAATTTATCAAGTCTGAAATTGGGTTTGAAATTGGGTTGTCCGTAGTTATAACAATTGCTGAGGCTTGGTTTGAGTTATAAATGTTTTTATTTCAGAATGGTTATTAAGTTAACGATTCCGTAGGAATTAACTTATGTAGGTACTTATAATATATGTTGAAGAACAATTTTTTTTCTCCTCATAATAACTAGTGGTTCGCCCCAAACTGAGATTTCACGATGTCTGGTAAAAGTTGGCACTTGAATGATTGAGGAAAAAAATACAGCCGACTTGAGAACCTCCTCTTTTTTGAAGTCGGTTAAAAAATAGGGTAAAATTTAAAAATCGGATCTTTAGAAGTTTTACAGGATGACCAAGAAAAATTAGTCACATGACAAGTAGAAGAAGAAAAAAGTTACTATTTTTGTTGTGTTTCCAAAACCATATGGCCAGAATAAAAATAAAAATGGCTTTGGAATGTATATAGGTACAGAGTTCTTTCATATGACATCCCATTTCATGTATTTGTATAATTTTACTTTTAAACCCCCTTTTGTAACCCTGTATCTTAGCAATCCCTTGATTGATTTAAATTATATTCTTACCAGTATAATTTGATAGTACAACCCGATGGCTTACTAAGTTACATGCAGATCGGATTGACGGTTCGAAAGTTATGAGTTATGCTCAAACAAATAAACATACATACCTACAAACAACGCCGATTCGCCCAAGTTGTGCGAGAGATCTCGATCAAAATTATTGTTAGCTAGAGCGCATTTTTTTTCTACACACACCTCCCGTGGGCAGGTAATTTTGTTTATACAGATACACATGTCACCTGTATGTTCGTATGAACAGCTACATATCTCAAGCAATGGAGTTTTCAAGTTCATCATCATCTCCCTGCCCTTATCGCACTTCATGTGGGGTCGGGGTCGGCACAACATGTTTTCTCTTTCACTCCCCTCTATCAGCCGTCATATCAGTATTCATTCTCTTCTTACTCATGTTGTCTTTCACACAATCTATCGAATGGAGTTTTTAAGTTACCAGCCGAAAATTACCCGAGGACACTCACGAGAGATCTAGCTTACCCAATTCTCGCTATCGCATTTTATGACATTGAAGAGACTCCTTTGGGAGACAAGTAGCTACTATGAAACCGTTTTTCTATGAAATAACTATCTTCACTTTTAATCTGGCACGCGAGTTTCATGCAAACATTTTAGCTCATATATGAAGGTAAGCATGTAAAATTGCCCTGTTTACTGCCATTTACCCGGTTTTAAAGGCATAATATAATAGACATTGTGAAATTGTGATACCATGTGGGTTATACGGGGAACCTCGTATTATGTACCTAATACTACGCAAATTACCATACTGGTTCACAATATAATAGGAAGTAAGCAAGTTGCCAGAAATCTAATAAAATAAAAGAGAATCTCTGGATTAACAAATACTGATCAAGTCCCGTACAAGATGGCTGGATTACAGACAATATCCTCTGAACAGGCGATTGAACAAGAATGAACAATAACTGAGCATAACAATTCGCGCAGAATTGTTTTCGGCGGATTAAAGGACGTTCTCTATAATGCCTACCACAATGGGCCACCAGGACAGTTTATATAACTTGATACAAAAATGTGTAGTAATCGTCTGCTATGAAATATTATGATCATCATCATTTCAGCCGTACATCCACTGCTGAACATAATTCTCCCATAATGCAACCAATCCTGTGCGGCCTACACCGGCTCGCAGCAATCTTTATTAAGTAGTCTAGTGGGGGTCTTCCTACGCTGCGCTTTCGCCGTGTAATAGCTTCAAGAATAATAGTTACACGCATCTAGAGCAGCACTTTATGACTGTAGCCCCCGTACCATCTACTTAGCGATTTTGTTGAGGGGCAGAAGTTGTTCAATCGTCCTGATTTGTGGTTGAAATTTGTTTAAAATATTACTATCACGCTTGCCTTTGAATGGCAATAAGATGTCATGGTAGAGTCTTTCGGTTCCTGATAAAATCGATGAAAGCACCGCCAGATTCAACTCCATTCGAACTACACCTTTTTTATTTGTTCTGTAAATACAATGTCACTCGCAAGGATATTCACACAATAACAGTTCAGCGTCTTATTTACTCCCACAATGCTAGCGCACACGGAAAGGAAGATGTCATCTTTGAACAAACAAATCATTAATTTGCCTTGGTTTGCGGAATTGCGGCTGTGGTGGCCACAAAGGAAAAAAGTAATCGTTTTAAAAACATAAGTAGGTACTGCTGAAGCTTGGACCCCGGAACTGGGTAACCAATAAAAGGTAAAGGAAAATGTGTAAAATTGTGTCAACAACAGCCTATGCATTATTACGCGATGGTTCATATCTAGTCATGAGTCAGTCAGAAATGCAACAAAATTATATCAGTGCCAATAAAACCGTGTACAAACGGCATGCGATATGTCATTCAAAATAATCCTTCATCATCATCATCATCATTTCAGCCGTTAGACGTCCACTGCTAAACATGGCCTCCCCCACAGACGAGCAAATTCCTTATCATGTGGGGGGATTTGCCCATACTCACCACGCTGGGCATGCGGGTTGGCGAGCGCAGTTAGTGCTATCGTTGTTAAAATGAGGGACGCTGCTGCCCATCCCCTAGCTTTTTTCTCTTAGTCGTCTCTTACAACATCCGCGGATAGGTAGATATGGAGGGGCCTATTCTTCAGCCGGGGCCACCACGGCAATGCAAGAAATAATCCTTGCGTTTACAGAATAAAGTAAATTTTTAGTTTGTCTTTCATGGACTTGCGATATCGTTGAGCTATATCGCACGCCCCCAAATGTTAAAACAAAACTCGAAATTGACTTTAATCTATAGACATAAGGATCCATATAATTAAAGAAAAAAAAGACGGCTTATTTTAAAATTTATTTTATGCATATTTTAGGTGGCATATTGCTCGCCGTTGGAACACGGCGTAATGCGGTCGATGGAGGCTAGCGAAGATAGGTAACAAAAGAAGACATGAAGTAATACAAAAAAAAATACTGGATCTTGAATGAAAATCTTGCAATCCTTGCATTGTTCCATGCCATAACAAATCGGCTGTCAAAAAACGTTTACAAAAAGAATTAAACAACGACCTCGCACCTCAAAAACAAAATGTTGAGATAAATTGATCTAGCAAGAGCACATCGTGTGTGGCTCATAGACGAATCACAAGATTCACAGATCAAAACCGTGATAATAGCCGAAGCTCAAAATTCCATGAAACGTCACGACATTTTACATACCAACGCTCTTGAATATCTAAATTCCTTTGATACAAAGGATTAGTGGTACTAACGACATAGATTTAAGTGTCTATTGTGAAATCCAAGCTCCCGTTTTCTTACAATCAGACACCGCCACATAATTGCGTAACGTAACAGCGAAGGCGTGAAAAATTCTCCTGTACATACTTGTGTCTAGCAATATGTAGAGTTATAATTGTTGCCTGACACTGATCTTGCGATCTCCTTGAGTTATAACTAAATATGGGTGCTTTATTAATTTGATTCCAGTTTGAAAGGCTTTTGACCCTTTATAGCGGACACCGTTTTTAAGAAGTCGAACCATAAGCTCCTTTGCCTTTAAGGGTTGTATTTTGATGCTGCGTTGTCATTAGTGTGTCGTTTCGTGTTGTTTCTTGTTAATGGTTTTAAAATCATTTAAAAACTAAGTTACAGGAGGCTATAGACATTAAAGGCATCTTTTTATCTTATTATTGAATTAGTTTTTTTCATAATTATTATTTTACTGAAGGTTAAGCTTAATTATTAGACTAACTGGTTACTAAACTTAGGGAACATTTTTGGGTCTAACATAGAACCAAACCCGTACCAAATAATGAGATCATATCTGCCTTACAAATCTTGTACTACCTATATAAAAATAACAGCTGTTTTTACTACCTATTTCTCGTTAGAACTAAAATAACAACCCAAACCAAACATAACCATTTGTCAACAAATCCGCAGAATCGCCGCACAATATCAAGATTTCAATTCGTGTCATTGTCGAAATTCTATAACGTTTCGCCAACGCAAACACGTGAAGGAAGTTTACTCATGGCTAAAAAAACTGCGGCTTGGGTCCCTTTTATACTGTGATTAATCCTGACGATAAGGCACAAAAGTAAAATGTGTGCTGAACAGATTCCAGATTGAGAGCCGATAAACTCACTTTTGAGGTTGAAAATGTTTTTTTGAGTGAATTATCAAGTTTATCGGCGATCTCGGAGCACGTGTTTTGACTCGCTATTATAATTTTGCAGGCGCATCAGTGGCTTTCAATTGTCTGTTACAACCTTGCGATGGTATCGGTGGCGGTGTCATCTGAGGTTAGAGAGCACATGGCGTAGGAGCTTACATAATGTATGGCAAAACGTAGATACTCATCGCTGAAATATTCTAAGATATAGTAGAACGCGACGATAAGCTCAAAATATGCAGCTTTCAAGTACCCCCTATTTGACCCAACGGATTAGCATTGCCATCCAGCGTGGCAATGCTGCCAGCGTGATTTAGATCAATTAAGCTGTATAAAGATCGTTTGTCGTCACATAGCCCAGCTCTTTTTTGTGTATTTCGTTAATATTTACTTGTATTAGTTTTAATTTTCTCTCTAGATGTAAGGTTTTTTTAAAACCCTTTAAGCATTACAAATTGATGGGAACCTAGGGTTAACATTTCAATGTGGATTCTGTACCAACCTACCTAATCTGGACGGTTTGATTACAAGAATTTGCGCATTCGCTGATTTAAATTGTTACACTAGATATGGTAAAATTATTATTAATTATTTACTGGTCTCATTATCCAGGATCAATTTCATTGCCAAAAACGATCCCCAATGAAAATATTTCTTTATCAAAATACCCCACATTCTCATGAACCTTTTCTATTTAATTTCGAATCCTTTGTTTCGCTCGGTATTTTGATAAAATTGAAAGGCACGTATCCGGCCCAATGTCGTGCAAAAGTAGGCGTGCTTTATTTATATTCTGTTTTGATCATTGCACAATTGAACAAAAACTCTTTTGTGTGATCCATGACGTTAAAATGATGGTACTTTATTTCGTGCAATGTTTTTTGCCGTCAGATGGGATGGGTCGGTCTATTGATGATTTTGCGACAACCATAGGTATAGAAAGCTAGGTTTCGTATAATAAAGGCTTAAAATATGATATACCTACTTATTTTTTTTAGCAATATGTTTTTTAAATTTCTAATACCACCATACTAATATTCACAGTTAGTTCTATATAGTCCTATACAGAGTTCCCTCGACATCTACCCCTTGGTCACCTAAGCAAGCCTTAGGCAAAATCAATAACTTGGGTTATGTAAGCAGTATTCAGATACTAGGAGATTTAAAAAAAGCTGAGTAAAAAATCGAAAAGTAAATAATTCAAATAGAAATCCCATCATCAATAAGTAATAATTTAAAACTGTGAAGCTATGGCACAGTGTAAGCTAGAGCTTTCCTGTAGTAATATCCCATACGAGCATGATAACCAATTTGATATAGATTAAGAAATTACGCGAGCTTCCCAAACAGGAATGCCTAAGCACATTGTAAGATATAGTAGGAATAGCTTAGGAATGCTTTAGTAGAGAAGATTTAAGCTGTGTCCAAACGTCGTGCTATATTTAATTTAAACTTTATTTCAAAATAATCTCTATGTATACTGAATAAAGTCTGCTTTAAGTGGACAAAAGCTTGTGATATCGTTGAGCTAATATCATTCACCCTCACATTTCAAACTCACAATTATCTTTAACTAGTAGACGAAAGGATCATTTTTAAATAAATTTTAAACGCAATTTAGTTGATATATCGCACGCTGTTTAAACAAGGCTATAGGCGTTGGTTTCCTAGAGAAGACAGTATTTAATCAAACTATCGTTAGAAATGTGCTTTTCTATGGTGAAGGACGTTTTTTAATGGAGATTTATTGACGGCATCGTTCGTATAGGAACCCAGGCTTTACGCACTTCTATCTTCACAAAGGTAATATGGGATTGTTCAATTATCTAAAAGCAATAATTATTAATTGATCGGCCTTTCCAACGTACCTACCAGCTAGCAAATAGAACTTTACCTGCAAAATTTAGTATCCAATAACGCCGGTTCGACCAATAATCGCCTCCTCGGCCTATCGTATTGATAGACTTGGCCCTTGCATCGATAATAATGGTTATTTGCTATACTATTGTCGACGTGGGCCTTCAATGGAGGTAGCGTCATTATTCTGTCAAAATCGAAGAATCGTTTTGGGGTTGGTAGTGATGTGAGTGATCGGCGCGAATTAGTTTTGTCGACATCGATTTTAATCCAGCTAAACCGATTTAATTACCGAGTTTATAAAATTGAGATAAAGGAGCCATTTTATTCTGGGCCTGGTCCATGTATACTACATAAAAAAATTAGGAGATTACAATAAAAATAAAATTTCATTAATTTTTAGACAAATGCAATGGTACAAGAATAGTTCTTCTGGTAAGTTTTTTACACTATTTGAAGGCCGCCATGTTGGTTTATAATTTGCGTTTGACATGACATTGACATATTTTCCATGTCATGTTGTTTGATTTGATGGTTTTGTTTTCTCAGATAAATGTAGGTTGTCAAAATGACATTTCACGCACGTTCATCCGCCATATTTTTGTAGCACTGTGTGTTGCTCTCTTTAGAAGAAAATCTTAATGTACCTTAGAACGAAGTTAATTTATATGAAATAACCAATTAAATACGTTTACTTTATTGCATAGCCATATTTTAGTGTAGTGTACACAGTGCAGGCCCAGGCTCCATATATTGATGAAACGTCTCTTTTCTAGACTCAAATTACTATAAATCTCATATTTTTTATTGAATCTCAAATGATATTTTTCTAACTCATCAAGTTATGATATAAAATGAATCAAAGCTACTGTATAGCCAGCCAATTCCTTTCATCATCATCATCATTATCAGCCTGTAGAAGTCCACTGCTGGATAGACCTGCCCCAAAGAGATCCATGAAGAACGATCTAGAGCCTTACATCTATCGACTTCTCGTAACTTTCACAGTGTATTTTTTTATGTTGTCGGACCATTGGGTGGGGATCGGGTCCTTCCAACACTGCGTCACCCTTCAATATGGGTTGTTTAATTATTCTGCCTGTTTACATTGACAGTAGTTTGCCAATCTTCACCGCGTTATAGTTTATCGATAGTTCCGACACATCACTAAACTACCACATTACCGTTCCCACATTTTTTTGCGCAATCGGCCCACAGGGATTACCAAACAATGACAGGCGCACACGCAGGCCAGCAGCCCACACATCGTCTCAAACAAGCGTAAGTTTTTTTTCGACACATTTAATGGAATATATGCAATTTATTGTAATACGATAGAATTTGTAGGCTAGTTGAAGCTGCTATACAAAAAGGTACATAATATTTGATCGACCGTAGAAATAAAATACATTTAAGAAATAAAATAAAATAGGTAGGACAGTAAACCAGTCAGCCGATGCTTAAAAAAGGAGGAGGAGTAGGTAAGGATCTCGAATAGCGACCACGAACCGGGCCAAGTACATTGAGAGGCCCGATGGACTGACGACATTGTGAAGGAAATCGGTGAATGGAAAAGGCTCAAGACCGTTCGTCGTGGAATTCTTGGGGGAGGCCTATGTCCAGCAGTGGACTTCTACAGGCTAATGATGATGATGATGACTACAGATGTTTCAACTGTAGTACATAAATTAGGTATTATCGTTAAATTTATAAGTGTTTTTACAACTCTAATTATTTATTATGCCTCTTCCCAGTTCTCTACTCTGTTTCTCATTGAATGAAGTATCTTCACTAGATACTTCATTGATATTCACTAGATATTTCTCATTAAATCTGGTAGAGCTATTCCAATTCACGAAGATGGCAGAATCATTGTAATTTGAATCTTATATCAATGATTTAAAGGTCACCAGACATGTCATCGTGAAATGGAAAAAACTATATCAGAGTTAGGGGTGGTTTAAATACAGAAAACTTATTTCCCTTCACGAAAGGTAGGCTTTCATCCGCTGCTGCTAGTTCGAATGTTCATAGATAGATGGCGCTGACTTGAATAAGGCTCGTGACACAAGAAAAATAAGATAAGTAGGTAGGTACTTCATAATCAAGTTGATTCAGAATATGTAGACATTCTATTGCGAAAGGGGAAAGAACGACATTAGCGAAAAAAAAATTTGTTTATCCTGAACTTTTCAAATCTGGTCTTTTTAGCATGTTTATAGCTTAACGTTAATTATTGAGTTTGAACTGATTTAACCCAAAAAAAAACATGTTTTTTGCATAGAGTTTTTTCAATGAATACCCACAAATTTCCAAAAGTCGTAGAACAAACTTTATTACCAATAGGGTGTAGAATAACCCCCTTTTCGGCAAGTAGGTACGCATATTATAAAACACTTTATAAAAAAAACTTATCATTAATATTATTTATAAGTGTTATTATAATATTTGCCAAGGCCTCATTAACACGTAGTTGAGTATTTGTTTTTATGTACGACGGGTAGCGAGAATTTAAGAATATAGACATAACAATTAGTTTTATTTAGGTAGGTATAGTACCAGCAAAAGAAAATGAGTTTTGCTCTTTAAAAGTGTTAGGTATCTACAAATTGGAGTACAAAAGAGTTTTGGATTAAGTATATAAAAATTATACAGCCGAATCAGTGACCTACCATAATGTATCATGCAGAGACTTGTTCAAGAAACTCAAAATAATGCCATTACCATGTGAGCTTATCTACCAGGTAGCGCGGTTCACACATCATAATTTGGGCCTGTTCCAGCGCCGTGGTGTTAATCCTAACCGCGCTCTCCGTAGCAATAAGTACTGCCACAGGCTGGTCACGCCACCGCACAAATTATGCAAGACCGAAAGATCTGTGTTTGTTATGGGCCCTTCGATTTATAATAGAATACCGGAAGCGATAAGGAATGCCGCTTCCACCGCCATTTTTAAGCATAGAATAAGGACATGGCTGCAGGAGAGGGTGTTCTACAGCATGGGCGAATTCCTAGAATTACCTGAACTGTAGAACACCGTCCCCGCGCCTAGTTAATTAAAATTCTAAATTTAAATGAAATAGTAGTGTTTAAAGAAAAATGCTATTATTATTATTATGTAATTAACCAAGAATTATAATTATTACCTACTTAATTTATATATGAATTATATAAAATACAATATAATAAAATTGTTACTTATCTTAATATGTAACATTCGACTTGTAAAATCTGCTTTTACTAATAAAATCTTGTATCTTGTATCATAAAGTTATATTTCTTTTGCGTATATTTTAAAATATACCCTATCACATCACTGATTCTCAGCAAAAAAGTCGCGATGGCGCCACTAGATTTTAACATCAAAAGAAACACAAGATATACATAATAATATGTACGTTTTGTGGTTGGGTGTTGTAAAACAATGGTACTCGCAGTTTCTGATACCCACGACACAGGGAATCCTATCAGGACTACGAGTTCCTATGTATGTCACTGTTGGGTGTTTTTTTTTAACTTTAAAATTAACCTAATGTTGCCTAAGAACAAATCCATTTAACTATAAAAGAATAGCAACCTACCCTGGCTCATTATTTTGCCCCATTCTGTATAGTCCTTTGCTTTATTGTTTCAACGCAAAATCACTGAACTTTAGGTACAAGGTCTCAAGGACTCAAAGCATTCGCCGTATCTAACGCTAATTTAATTAAAACCCGCATCGTAAAAGAAGACCCATGTTAAAGATACCGTAATGTGTTTCGTCTAACAAATTCTAACCAAAATCTGATAAAACTCAACTCGATCCATTTCGGCAGAACTTTCCTTTATCTCGGCGAAGAACCGAAACGTCTACTGTAGGTAGCGGGTTAGGTATAGGTTTATCTCTAAAACTTTACCTAATTCTATTTTATATTCAATCTTTCAAGGCACTGCTGGTTGTTGATAAGGCTTCTTTCAATTTCCATAATGAGCTCCACATTATACAAATGAGTTTGCTTTATCTAAAGTCGTCCTTAATATTGTTTTTCAGGAAGAGACTTGTGAAAATAATGAATGATCCTACTGATATTATAAAATAAGCTTGAAATTCGGCTATTCTGTAGGTATTGGTGTGTTTCACCACTCTCTCGTTGGTCATCCTCGACAGGTGCCCACACCAATGAAGCTGACGGCGCTTAGTATAATATGCTTCCATTCCGCAGACATTTGCTGAACGAAGGCGCGAACTTGACAAGAAATGAGACCAGCTTACAGCTAAACCGCCTTCAAAAGTTCAAATATTAATTATAATTACAGCAACGATGTTTTGACATTCAATATTTGTGCACGCACTTTCAAAGATAAAATTGGTTATTTATGTGATCTAAAAACACACATGGATTAAGATACATTAGTTTGTAATATAATATGTTTGTAATATGCAGAAATTATGTCGCCGTAGTCGAAATCGGCTTGGACGATTATCATCATTATGGTGTGTTTATTTTTCAATCATTCCATAATAAATTGAACCAATGGAAATTGTTGATCCTCAATAGGTATTATAATTATACAAAGTGATTCATAAAAATTATGTATGCTATCCCGGAAGAGGCTTATTCCACACCCAGTCAATAAAATTTGTTTAATTACTTTTGGAAATTCTACTTTTCTTACGTACTTTTCGAATTTTTCATAGAGTTCATGCAAAAATCTGCTGTTTTGGGGTTAAATCAGTTCAAACTCAATAATTATTCAGCTGCTTGTTGTTGCTGTTGTTAATAAAGATCATAAGAAGACCAGAAACAGCTAATTTGAAAAAGGTCGGAAATTGCTGCACGTGGAACACCACACAGGAACACACAGGTTGGTGCAGCTAAAGCTTTCATTGTGAAAATAGACGCTGATGCCCACCCCATAGCTTTTGTCCCCTAGTCGCCTCATATATCTACCTGTGGATGTCTATCCACAGGTAGATATAATATTCAACAGAGGCCACTGCGGCATAGCATCATACTAGTCCAAAGCCGCAAATTCAATCCCATTGAATATTTGTTGCAAATGAAATCAAATTTTAAAAAATTCTTTGGTCTCATAATACTCCTATCGCACTTGGTCACTTATCTCAACCTGGCCGAGGGTAAAGAGGGGAGTCAAAGTGTATATAAAAATAAACCCGAGTGGAGCCAAAGTATTTATAGGTTATATTTATAGGCCATCATTTATAGAGATGAAAAAACTGATAAAAATACCAAGAATTATTTTTATTTCCAAACACAATATACCTACTTCACCTAATCAAACAGAATCGACGAAGTTCTCTTTACATATTGACTGGATTTATGCAAATACAAATATGTATTTCAATCCGTATTGCCTCACTCAAACATTCCTTTTTTTTAAACGGTAACGAAGCTTTTTTAAAAAAAAATCTGGAAAATCTATTGATGCACATCCATCAAGCGAGTTCCGGTCGTGCACCAATAGATATTCCATTCGGAAAACTTATTACGCTGTACTTGTGCTCTCAAACAGTGAAGGAAAACATCGTGAGGAAACCGGCATGTCCTAGAACCTAAAAAAACTAAGAGATGTGACATGTGCATGAAAGGAGCCTATAAAAGGCGCACTTTTTTCTTTCACTAGGTTTTCAGCACCAAACTTCAACCTGGTCACTGACCTAATATATGATGATTAAGAAAGAATCAGTGTCACGACAAGCAAGCTAGAACATACTTCTGGAATACTACACAATCTGCTTATACTATTTCCAACCCATGTTATGGGTAACCGCTTACCAATTGTCACCTCAGTAGTATAAAAAAAAAAAAAAATTGTGCATGAAAACTTCGAATAAAGGCAAATTATGTTTTATGGTAATTCTTTAGTAAACTAACAATTTGTGTTAGTTCTCAATTAGTTTACTTAGAATTTAGGTTATTAATAAAATAACGCATTTTTACAAAATTTGCCTTGTATTTATCCGTAATAATGTCAAAATATGTTGACCCATAAAGTAACTTTTTATATACGGAGATAGATACCATGCGTTGACCGTCTGACATTTCTTACAAACAAAGTCATCCATAGAGTTCTTAATTATACATATGAAGATGAAGATGAAGATTCCATGCCACCATTCCCATAGTCATTCGTCTGATGATGGAACATGGAATTGGCTGACGTCTGCATGAGTGTTTAGTGGATGTCCAGAACCTCTCAACTCAACTCAAATCACAGAAGCACGGTGTTCAAATATTTTCCGTTTACAAGTAGCTTGACTTATGACATTTTTTGTTTGTTCGTAAATAAATTAGCTACGTTATATGACAGGTTTTTTATCCAAGGCAAAATAGGTACCTTAAAAAAGCTGGGTTCAACGGTCGTACAACCTGTTTTTAATATGTTTTCGTAGGTAGGTTTTAGTGCGAAATCTATCTCAAACCAGCTATTGTGTATTTTATTTAAAATAAAATGCGCCTATGTTTCTAGGTAAATAAGATGCTATAATAAATTCAGTGGGAGTAAAAATTTGTTATTAAAAAAAAACGCTTTATTTCATTATACCATTTCTAGCTATCGCGCATGAATTCGCTCGCGTGGTACCTATTTAAAAAGTGTCCTATATGCTATTTTAATAACAGAACTGCTTCTATTCCAAGTTTCATCGAAAGCGGTTGAACCGTTACGGAGTGATTGAACCACAAGCATCCAATCATACTCACAAACCTTCGCATTTATAATCTAAGTAGGAAGTAGGATGAAGGATAAACAATTATAATTGGCTATGAAGGTACGAGAGAGTGAACGACAACGCCATGTTTCAGAAGAGTTCCTCGCCATGTGCGTTTCGATGATATAAAAAAAAAGTCGAGCGATCATGACTCTTCGAGTTTTTATTTATTTCTTGTGTCAATGTGACATTGTTACGTATAAATTGAGATTTCATTTTATTCAGTTTTTGGACGAAACTTCTGCTTTCGCGTAAAACGGAACGTCTTCTCAATACTTGTGATCAGTCGATTGCCAATTGAACTTCTGTTGTCTCCGTATGGAACGTTTTCTCAATGTTGACAGGCAGGCGATTGCCAACTTTCGAACTTAATTTTGTCAGAACGATGTCAAAGTTATGGATAGTAGTGATGGATTAGTGTTGGAATGGACATTGATTATAAAATTGATATCGCCTGAAAATTCTGGCTTATGATTTTTTAGCAACCTAGCGTAGCTTCGGTCTCTCTCCGGCAATTCTCGAAGTCTTGATTTCATAACAGATTCGAACTTTGCACGATGAGTATTACCTACATACAGTTCATACATAGCTATAATATCATAGGTATGTATTTATCTACATGGTGGAAAAAAATAGTTAATCAAAATCTAAATCCTGTTTATTCGTTCAAACTCACTAATGAAGCTCACATTCGCCGCCTAGGTACATCTCATAGGACCATTTAACAAACAAGCTGTTACGCGTGACTTCGTCCGCATTTTTTATTTTTTTTTAATGTTATACGGGGGCAAACAGGCTTACGGCCCTCCTGATGGTAAGTGGTTACCGTCGCCTATTAACATTAGCAACACCTGGAGCATTGCTAATGCGTTGCCTGCCGAACCCCTCCCCCCCCTAAAGAGCTCTGGCAACCTTACTCACCGCAGGAACACAACACTATTTGAAACAAATACTGTTATTTGGCTGCGATCTTCTGTAAGGCGGAGGTACCTCCCCAGGCGGGCTGCTCCAATTTAGAGCGAGAAAATCTCGCTGTGCCCTACCTCCTCCAAAAAAAATTATATCAAAGCTAGTACCTCAAAATTTTAACGCCCTACTTTGTCCATGTTTCAATATTTTTGTAAAATCATCCCTTAAGATTTTACAAAAATATTGAAACATGGACCTATATCTTTCTTTCTTACCAAAAGCCTAAATATGAATTTTCAGATCCCTAACTTGAGGAATTATGGAATGCCCATACAAACATAACACCTATTTCACCCCCATCAAGATTATTTTAAAACAAAAAATAGCCTTTGTAGCCCCAGGATATAATCTATCTCCTTGTCCAATTTCATTACGGTCCGTTCAGTCGTGAAAAGACAAATAAACAAACAGAGTAACTCCCCCGTTTATAATATTATAAAGTATGGATATAGATATATGGCAGTAGGATTGTAGGAGATGCTTATAAATAAATTAAGTACTTTGCAATGACGTCTTTAGTTTTATTTCCTATGGAAATAAGCGCGTCATGAATAAATTAAATTGTTGTTTATTAATAAGAGTCGAGACGAGTGGCAATAAAAATGCCACCGGTGTAGGCAATATTATTTTACCTACCGTACTATTTCCTTGGTGCACTATTAATTTAAGTCTCTAGCATGTAAATATAAATAATCCCATCAAATAATATAATATAAGGCGTTTATTTCAGGCAAAGAACATGGGTCTGTTTATTCACTAACACATAATAGTAAATATAAACTAAACTAAGACATCGCAACATAATACTATATGTTTTATGTTGTGTTGTCTTAGTTTAGTTAAGGTTCTCGTAAGGTACTGCATACCTACCTACGTCATTTTTTGTTTCCGTTCCGTAATCAAAAACAAAATGTGAAAACGGGAGCCAAGTTCAATGTTAAGAATAAGCGTGGTTATCGACTTTGCCGACTAAATTGAGCAAAAAAAGCAGAGAATTGAGCTAAATGGGTACCAAGTTCTGCCAAGGTCTAGATTTGACTTGGCTATTATTGCGGCGTCGACTATCCGCCCTGCCAGGCTATTGCGTAAGCAAAATGGTAATGAAGATCGCAATTTTAGGGATGATTTTATCAATTTTAGCTACATCTGAAGTTTTTCAATCATGAAAAGGAAGAAGCTAATAATGTCTTGAAGTTTTGCCTTGTCTAGTTTGGAATGTTTTGAATCTTGCTAAGATTGTTAAAATTACCCGCAAAGTTACGATCTTCATTGCCATTACGCTTACACAATTGCAACACTGGTCGGGTGGGTAGTCGACGCCGGACGAGGCGCCCGTGCTGGTCCAATGATCGAAACCTTCCCCTGTTTTCTCATTCATGTTTCTTCACTCAATAAGAAGCATGAAGTTCCACGCTTGGTTTTTGATAAGGTTTAAAGGTCAACAGTTATTTTTAATAAATGTTAACGTTGATAAAACACGGAGAAGGTTAGGTATTAAAATAAAATATTTGTACGCAACAAAAACCTTGCCTACTTACGAGTAAATAATCATGCTTCTAACTTTTTCTAGTTGGTCTTATTTTATTGATAAAACGAAGGTATGGTTTACGGCTTTTGCTTTGGCACATCGTGATGGAGAGTTTTTTTTTAATATAAAGTAGCCGTTTTAGATGGTTGCCTAGTATTAAGTACCTAGTGGAGTTTTCTAATTTTGAATCATCAATGACAAAAAGCACCAAAAAACAGCATTTGCAAAAATATATGAACATGCAAAAATATTTAAATAAAATAAAATAAAGACTTTATTTCAGACTCGAGATCGATATTTTTGTGTAAAAACGTATAATGTTATTAACTTAATCAGAAATAACGAAATAATCAGCTTCTGAAACCGAGATGCAGTCAGGTGTAAGTAGCTACCACTGGGTGCATCTCCAGCCAGTGCTGTATGAGGCGGCCAATCGAGCCTATCAGCTGACGCACTGCACCATCGTGGCAGTCGCAACAGCACCCTGAACGCGTCATTGAACTGAACGCGATTTGAGAAGACACCCGGAGCCAACGTCGCATATTGTGGTGGGATTACTATGCAATTGTTAACATGCATTACGACTAAATTTTATTTATCTCTTTTACTTTTAACAAATTTCTATTTGTGAGAAATACTTGACGGCTCAGGTCTGCTTCGTAAATGCTTACCACGCGGTTGTGCTCGGATGGCTGTTTTTTTCAGCAACATTAAGCGACTCAGCTTTCCGTGCTTTAAATGGCATGCTTTGAAAGCCGAAAGACCTTTATAGCCTTTATAATGAAATGTAGCCTAAAACTCTTTGTCCATTAGATGTCCATCGCACACAAACTATGAATCTTGTGCGCAAGATGCCATATTAATAGCCGGTGTGTATAATTGGTGGATTTTTTGTTGCAATATTGGTATATATTGCACAAAAACAAATATTTTGAAGGTTGAAAGGTATAGTTCCCTATAAATATATGCAGTAACGACAAACGAGATCTATTTGCTTTGCACCTAAACGTGTATTAGTCTATTTAAAAGTACAAGACAAAATGTTTAAACAATATTTATATTTGGTTAGCACGCTTTTAGTTTTGTCTCTTATAGAATGTGCACCGCGTGAGTTTTTATTTTATTTTAACTGGCTTCTGCACGCGAATTTGCTCGCGTGACACCTTACTGGTTTATTGATCAGTGTATCTTTCTACCAATTTTATAATCCTACTTAATATTATAAATGTAATGTTTGGATCTTTGTGGTTCAACCAGGCAGTAACGGTTCAACCGATTTCGATGGAACTTGAAATAGATAGAGTTCTTTATCTTAAATAACTAAAGGCTCCTTTTTATTTGTGTAAAGCCGAGAGCTTAAGCTGGAATAAAATAAATAAATAATAAATAAAATAACTTAATGATTAAGTTTAAAACCATATTTCACATAATTTCATCTGCATTTTTTACAGCTGAAGGTATAAATAAATGCAAATCAGATGATTCAAAATGTCATACAGAATCAGCCAAAATGTTCCAGTCAATTGTCGTGTCTGGGATACCAGAATATGGCGTGGAACTATTGGACCCTCTTACGATTAAGAGCATCAACGCTAGTAATGGGAACTTACTCTTCTTGTTGAGCGATGTTACAGTTAAAGGACTGAAAAACTGTGATATTCACGAAGTAAGGTTAGTTCAAAGACATACATTATCATCATCAGTTCAAATCCAAAGTCCGGCCACCACTCATTTAAATGACTCTAATAATTAATTATATTAACTTACATGGACCGTAGTTTTTAAGTATTTAACATCTTGTACTAGACTAATGTTGCCTGAAATAAATGGTAATTATTATTATTAATAACTGATTAACTAATAGATCTTCACTTCAACATATTTTGTACCTCTGTTTCATAATGATGTACATACACATTGCTTGGGTTGGTTGAACCGTCTAAATGTCACAGGTTACTCTGGATGGAGTAGGTAAATTAAATCACCCGTGTATCGTTTCTCGAAATATTATCATGGTACATTAGAGCTTTTAGCATAATTTATAAGAATGACATAGGTATAAAGCCGTGTTTCATATAGGGCGTGCGATATGTCATCTAAAATGTATTTTAAAAATATCCTTACCTCTACTGGATAAAGTCAATTTTGAATTTGACATTTGAGAATTGAATTCATGCATTAGAGATTACGATCATTTTGAAATACATTTGGATTACATATCGCAAGCCGTATGAACACTGCGTAAGAATGAAAAAATCTGGGCGGCCGTTTTAAAAATGACCCTTGTGTTTTTAGGTAGTGAATAGGGCACACGGGGGTTTGAGGGTGGAGGCTCGTGATGACTTTTCGTTATCTTGGCTGGCCTCCATCATCGAAAACCTACCTGGTCTCTGGACGGGCTCGGAGGGGTACGCAATTGTTTCCGAGCATGAGCTGCCCAAATACCACAAAGGCGTGGTGATCGTTCCCGACTTCGAGGGCGACGGAGAGTCCATTAGGGACTTCCTGTCGTTTTTCAACGATCACCTGCAGATAGGTACATGGCCGATCTTCGCCCACCGAGTACAGAGGGACGGGAACACGACGAACAACGTCATGGTGTTCGGTATTCCGGTGGGCGAACTCGAAGCCCTAAATAAACATAGGCGCAGACTGACGTACAAGATGGCGACAGTGTACGTCCTAGTCAGAGAATCGAGGACGGGGGACGTTAGGACTCCGATCGTGGCGCCCGCCTCGGAAGCGCCCTGCACTAGCAGAAGTGAACCAGAGGCGGGATCCGCGAACGCTGGCCCCGAACTCGACATAGGGGAGGGGGAGTTCTCGCAGGACGAGATTGACCTGCTGCTGGGCGACGCGGGAGTGGAGATTGCGGGGGGCATTTCATGCCTCAACCTTCTCTCACCGGCGCCGCCTATGGACGCGGGTGAGTCTGTGACGTCCTGTGAGAACTCTCACTCAAACCCAAGCCAACAGTAGGACAGTCGTCCTCAACGACTTTCCTACCTCCCTCCAAAACACCTCAAACCCCATAATTGTAATCATGATGTTCAACAAGACGTCTCGTAACAATCAACAGAACCATAAAACTCCAAACTTTCCTTCTGGAAGTTCTGGTAAAATCGATAGGTCAAACAGAAATACAGTTAGCAAAATTAACGTCATTCAAGCCAACATCCAACACAGCGTCACAGGGTTCGCCGCCCTAAGAAGAACCCTGGAAGAGCAACCATACACGATAGCACTGGTCCAGGAGCCCTACATTGTCAAAGGAAAAGTAAGTTTTACCGCCCTCAAAGGCAATGTCTTTACTCCTCCCGTGCAGAACAAAACAAGAACACTAATCTATGTCCCAAACACCATCAAATCATCCTTGGTAACACATCTGTGCACGGATGACCTAACTGTGGTGAAAATAGAAACAGGTTTAGAAGGTAATCTTAACACTTTAATTCTAGCATCTATTTACATGGACGGTGGAGCAACAGCACCACCTCCGGAACTTGAAAACTTGCTAATCCACTGCAAACAACACAAAATAGAATGTATCGTAGGCTGTGACGCAAACGCACACAGTACAGTATGGGGATGTCATGACACGAACGAGAGAGGCAGAGACCTACTCGACTTCATTCTGATACATAACCTCAACATTCTGAACAGAGGATCAGAGCCAACGTTTGTAACGTCATGGGCTAGGACCATAGTAGATGTTACATTAGCCACGGAGGCTATTGCAGAACTCATCAATGACTGGCATGTTGCTATCCAAGAGGCATCGTGCGCAGATCACAGACGGATTAGATTCAGTCTGAAGACCGGAGAACTCACACCCCGCGAATACCGAAACCCCAAGAAAACAGACATATCTGGCTATGTGGAAACGATGGACAAGGCCTTAAACGAGCTAACGGGGATTGAACCCACAGCTATACTAACGCCATCAGAAATAGAAATGACACTCACATCACTGGTACACTCCATGAAAACCAGCTATGAAAGATCTTGTCCTCTAATAACGGAAAACAATAAGATCGCTCATCGCAAAGATAGATGGTGGAATAAAACCCTAACCAAACTAAGAAAGAAGGTGCGCCATCACTTTAATAGGGCGATGAACACCAACAACGACAAAGACTGGGAAGACTACAGGGTAGTAAGACAAGAACTCAAACGCGAAATAAAAAGCAGCCGCAACAACTCATGGAAAAAATACAGTACCTCCATATCATCCCAGAGTGAAACGGCCCGCCTAAGCAAAATACTCTCAAAAGACACTAAACTAAAACTAGGCACTCTCAACCGACAAAGAACAATTCGAACTACTGCTAAGAACGCACTTTCCAGATTGTACTCTAAATAATGACACCAGTTGGGATGCCGACCACGGTGGACACACCCCCAAAACAGAAGACTGGGAACTAGCCGGAGCCATTGTCACGGAGGAGGCTCTCGTATGGGCGATTAGAACATTTGAGCCCCACAAAGCGGCCGGCACCGATGGTATTTTCCCGGCGCTTCTGCAGTGGAATCTTACAGGAATTGAGGCTATACTGACTGCCATTTACAGGAGTTGCATTGCCTGGAAATACATTCCTCATGCTTGGAGGGAAGTCAAAGTAGTCTTTCTCCCAAAGCCAGGTAAATCCGACTACACCCAGCCTAAATCGTTCAGGCCCATTAGTCTTAGCTCGTTCCTACTAAAAGCTTTGGAGAAACTCTGCGACCGACACATACGTAGCGGACCTCTGGTCAAAAACCCCGTAAACACAAACCAACATGCTTACCAGTCAGGTAAATCCACGGAGACGGCACTCCATCATGTAGTGCACAAGATCGAAAGCGCACTAGAATGCAAGCAATCATGCCTGATCGCGTTCATTGACATTGAAGGCGCTTTCGACAAAACAACATTTCCAAGCATTGAAAGGGGCTTGAGGAAACAAGGTGTAGAAGAAAATCTGAACGAATGGATCAATACAATGCTGGCAAACAGGGCAGCCCTAATAGAAAGTTCAGATGTAACCAGATGCTTGGTCACTAGAGGATGCCCACAAGGAGGAGTACTGTCTCCCCTACTGTGGGTTCTAGTAGCCAACGAACTCATAGATTCTCTAAACAAAGACGGGATACAGACCATCGGCTACGCCGACGATTTAGCGATCATGATATCCGGGCTCTTTGAGTCAACTCTATGTGAGAAAATGCAAAGGGCACTCCGAATTGTGGAAACATGGTGCCGCATGCATAGCCTAAGCGTAAACCCCACCAAGACAGAACTAGTGCTCTTCACTCGTAAGTTGAAGCTGCCAAAGCTAAATCTTCCCTCCTTATTTGGAACTAAACTGACACTCAGCAAGGAGGTCAAATACCTTGGAATATGGTTAGACAGCAAACTCCTCTGGGGTAAACAACTAGAACACACGACGACGAAAGCCACAAATGTACTATGGCAGTGCAGACGCGCCGTCGGTAAGGACTGGGGCTTAAAACCCAAACTCTGTCTATGGATGTACACAGTCATGGTTCGACCTGTACTAACCTATGGTGCAGTGGTATGGTGGCCAAGAACAAACTTAGTCACGACAATAAACAAGCTGCAACAGGTTCAGAGACTCGCCTGCTCTCTTATCAGTGGATGCGCAAAATCAACTCCATCTGCAGCGCTAGACATAATACTAGGCTTGACGCCGCTCCACTTGTATATACAACAAGAGGCGATGGCAGCGGCGCTAAGAATCAAGTCTACAAATCAATGGAAAGGCAGTTCCAAAACAACAAACCACTGCAAAATTCTGGATAAGGCTATCCACGCAATACCCGAGGCGCTAAAAGGCACCGACAGAATAGCCACAACATATCTCACTTGCAAGCGGTATCAAGTAAGAAGTTATGAGAGAATGGAGGAAACATCCTCGGCCTCTGACATTTTTCATATCTATACTGATGGAGCCAAACAAAAAACAGGTGCGGGTTGTGGCTTCTACTGTCCAGAAAATGGGCTATCGCAGGCACAACCCCTTGGCAAAACAACGACCGTCTTCCAGGCAGAAACCATGGGGCTCCTTCTGGCAGCAATAGAAATGTCTTCATCATTAGAGTCTATAACAGGTGCGGCCAATGCAAGCGCACAGGCTCAACTAATTTTCACAACAGACAGCGCAGCACTCATCAATGCACTGGGAAGACCAGATACCAGGTCAGAATCCATTGCACAATGTCATGCTGCTCTTCAAAAGTTGTCCGAGAAACACATTGTTAAAGTGAAATGGACAAAAAGTCATGGAACATGTCCAGGGAACAACAAGGCTGACTCCTTAGCAAAAAAAGGTACAAAACAAACACCAACGTCAAACGATATCAGCCTCTGTAGACCCTCATCAACAGAGATTAAAAACCGGTTGAAACTGAACTCCGAAAAGGAACATCACAAGCTATGGGAGCGCAGATTAGACTGCAAACACTCAAAGATTATGTTCCCAATACTAAACAAACACGTGACAACAACGCTACTGAAGATGAAACGCGAAGACCTAAGGCTGATGGTGGGCATCATCACGGGCCACTGTGATCTCAACCACCATCTCCTTAAGATTGGAGCTACAGACAGCGGCCTCTGTCGCGGCTGTCTTCAGCACGAAGAAACAGTGGAGCACGTCGTACTACACTGCACTGCCACAAATGAAGCTAGGCTCAAAACAGGAATGCAGGAGGTGATCGGATCCTGCTCCTCTTCATCCACAGCATCAACGGGGATTCTCGAACAATGTTGCCACCAACCCAGGGTCCTTCTCCGTTACTTTAAGGAGTTGGGCTGGCTGGGGTGAGGTCAGCAGGGGGACAATGCACAATACACCCCAACGCGGGACGTCAGTGCAGATCTTATTCCCCCATTTAGAATTAGAATTAGAATTAGATTAGGTAGTGAATAAATACAGATTGTATTTTATCAAAAAATTAGATTAGAATCTTGAATGGTACTGTATCTACTAACCGACTAGGCTGAGAGGATGGTATAGATTCAGGGCAAGCCTACTCCATCTAAACATGTACAAAGTCCAGGAAGTAAGTTAAAAGATCCACCTGACGCAGTTATTAAAGATGTTAATAAGGCCTTAGTGTAACTCTTAAATTTATGTTTTAAGTGTTCTGTTCTTTACATTTACGAAAGGTAATTTTCTAATTTCAGCCGCGATCGTACCAAATCCACGATAACACTTAAAATGCAGTGCACTAGCACGCTGGATGGAGACTATGTCCTCAAGGGTTCAGTTCTATTGCTTGCTGTTGAAGGAAAAGGAAAGATTCATGTTGATCTCAGTAAGTATTGAACGTATTTTATGGATTAATGACTACATTAACAAAACAAAAAGAGCAGGACGGATCTTTGAGCAGGGTCCGTCCGTAGAAGCAGTGCCTATAAATCCTGCCACCGAGCAGCAATTATGGCAAGTACTTTTGAGCCAGTTTGGAGAGATCTACTGACCGAGCAAGAACAAACCTAAGTTTTTTTTGTTTTTTAGGATCTGCCGTATTCCACGTAGATATGAACATTGTGGAAAAAACTGGTGAAGATGGCAAGAAACACTGGAGCATCAAGTCGTTCCAGCACACTTTAGAACTGAAAGAAAAGTCTGATGTTGTTTTTGGGGATCTTTTTAAAGGAAATGCAGTTTTAGGTAAGGATTTCGATACTCTTTTCTTATGCACATTCCGTTTAATATTTTTGGTAAAAGTTCGCAAGATCAGGGATGATACTGACTGGATGGACCGAGGACATTGTGCAAGTTTCGGGAAGTCTGTGGATGGAAAAGGCTCAATATCGTTTGTCATGGCGCTCTTTGGCTGACGATGGTGATGATGATGAGGGGTCATACTTGAGTATTTGCTCGAGGTCGTAAGTGACTTAAGCGGTAGTATGCCTGATTTGATTTAGATTCCTGTGAGATCATGTTACTCAAATTTACTCAATACATTTTCGGCAGCGATCTCAGAGGCAAACAGGATTACAACCCACCTGTTGGTAAGCGGTTACCGTCGCTTATTGACATCTGCAACACCTTGAGCGTTACTGATGCGTTGCCTGCTCTGGAAAAATCTTTTTTTACTTTTCCTGAAGCCCTTCATATTGTAGGCCAAGTTTTTTAGTCTCTGACCATCATATACAATGGTCTTTTATACATAACCTAACAAAACATTATTTTTGTTTTAGGTCAAGCAGCGGATGAACTCATAAGGAACAACGGCAATGACGTTATCCTAGAAATTGGAAATCCAGTCTTCGAATTTGTTATTGGTAGAGTTGTAAAGAACTTTAAACGCATGTTTAATGCAGTACCCATCGAGGACTTGAGCATTGATTAATTTTTTATATATACAAGGTGATTCATAACATGTATACCATCCCGAATGTTTTTGGTATTTTTATCATCTTTAGAACGAAAAACAAAACGTACACGACGTTCGGAATCAAGATTACTACCTAAAACAGCTGATTCATTGTGTTTGATCTGATTTGACCCCAAAACAGCTGATTTTCAAATTGAGTTTTTACCAAGAAAAATGACGAATTTCCAAAAGTCGTACAACAAACTTTATTGCCAATTGGTTGTAGAATAAGCCCCTTTCGTCATGGCATACATATTATGAATCACCTTGTATACTTTTTTGTTCCCTAAGTGTGGGTAAAAACTTTAAAAACAAATAACCAAATAAGGAACTGATAGTCATTTTGATAGCTATAGACAGTTGCAAATGTGGTTTAAAAAAACTTTTTATTTCCATAATTAAAAATAATAAAGTAATTTATACATTGTTATGTGCCTATTTAATTTAAATTAGTAATTTAAAATATTCATAATTAGTTAAGATCGTGGAAAATGCTAGTTAGAGAATCGTTTCGGTTGGATGACACAAACAAGAGCTTTTGCTCAGCAGTGGGTGAACTTGTGGATGTGATAATGATAATTTAGAATATAATTTGGAACAAGATTTGGAAGTGATTATTTTGGGGATATAGCAAGTTAATCAATAATAGGTTGCTGAAAAAATCCTATGACTTTTTCATCATCAGCAATCAATAATTTACCTTCTGGTTTTCTACTAAATCACATTGGTACATAGAGCTTTTTCAATTACGAATTTAATGACGAAAATGACGAATTTCCATAATTCGTAGAACAAACTTTATTGCCAATTGCACGTAGAATAAACCCCTTTCGGGATAGCATAACATATAATGAATCACCCTGTAGAAATAGACATTTAAAAAAATAAGCCTGTTAGAGTCAGTGTCCTCTGTTAGTTAACAGAGTTAACTCATCGCGATTTTTTACTATTCTTAGTAAATTTTATCTCGACGATTGACAGATCACCTTTTAGTTCAGACAAAGTAGGTATTCAGGAAATCTTAACTATGAAAACAGATTCAAGCAATGAAGAAATGAGGCTGAGGCTTCCGTATGTGTACAAGGTATCCGGAAATCGAAATCCCAAGTTTAGGAAGTGTCAAAAATCTTCCATGCACGCCAAATTTAAAGACTGCGGATTACCATGACGAAGTCTATAAGATGTTTATAAGATCAGTAAGTGACCTTTTCTATGAAAATAAGTTTCCAACCATTGCGCTTAAATAAAAACTTATTTTTTTTTATAGAAGTATCAGGCCATAGACCTTAGTATTTGATGTAATGCAATACAACTTGGTACCTCAAGCCGCTGATGAGAAGAAAGGTGATGACACATGGATAAACAGGCAGATAGATGGACAACATAGATATCCTATAAAGGTTCCGTATTTTCCATAAAGATGTAGGTACGGAACTTTAAAAACTAACGAACCATTCATCGTCTTCTATGTGAACGAAGAATGAATAGGCTTTTATAGATGCATGCATTGTAGACATCCTCTCAGTTCTCCAGGTCTTCTATAGTGCCTCTAATATAGATCATAGCATGAAAGTTCCCTTGACAAAAATTATTTATTGTCTCGATTTTAAAGTAAAAACAACACCTATAGATAGCATTAAATTTACCTTAATGCTTCCAAAAAATAACAAACCAGCAGTATTCAAACCTGCATCTTAAATTTGCAATGCAATACCAACTACGCCAATGTTCGAATTGGAATCGGGTTCGAATCCCACTGGTTTGATAAAATTTTTTTTACAAAGTAGGCTGTGATGCGATATTGTGTGTGATTTTAAGTAGCACTCAAATTTAATATCCTTGTGGTCATCTAAAACCAATATTGCTTATACCCGAAAAGGGAATAATTGCCAAAAAAGTTTGCGCTACGGCTTTTAGAAATTTGTCATATGTCATTGAAAAAACACTACAAAAAATCTGCTGTTTTGGGAACAAATAAGTTTGTAATACACCTGTTTTAGGCATCTTAGACGTAAATAATTTGTAATTTGTTAAAAAGAACGGAAACATTTAATTTAAAAAGAATAATAAATATTTGCTCGCTTATTTTTTTACATCTTTTTTTAGAATACTAGCTTCCACCTGCGGCTTCGCTCGCGTGGTACCTATATGACTATATGCTATTCCAGATATAATCTATCTCTGTTCATCCAAATCCGATTAGCCGTGATTGAACCACGAACATCCAAACATCCTCACAAACTTTCGCATTTATAATATTATTTTATATTTTATTATAATATTATTTATAAGCCGCTTTCAGGATGGTAAATTTCATAAGACACATATAGAACCAATTATGAATCAAAACAATCAAAACTTCGCGCTTGCACAACGTGAAACTTCGTAGGCCAAGATAAAATGAATAAAAAAACGAAGCAATCACGAATGTAAATGTAGGAAACTAGTATTTCGAGTATAATTTTTTGTGGGCATATTCCATTACTTATAAAAATGTAAATCAATAGAGGAAGTCACTATTAGTACTGGGAGACCGGACTAGTTCAGTTGGGTGTTTTATTTTGATTCTATAATTTTATTTTTTAAAAATGTCGCTAAATCTAGTTTTGGCGGCGTGCTTCTTGGCCTGTCTACAGCCTATTTTCTCAAATTCGGGTAAGTGCTTCCTAAATTTTGGTTTAGTAATGTAATTTGGCTGTGGTGGTCCCGGTTGAGGAATATCTACCTACCTGTGGATGTCGTAAGTGGCAACTAAGGGAAAAAAGCTATGGGATGGGTAGCAGCGTCCCCTATTTTCACAAATATAGCTCTAACTGCGCTCGCCAACCCGCTGAGTGTTGAGTACAGGCAAATCCCCCAATTGATAGGAATTCGCTCTGGAAATCTGTGGTGGAGGCAATGTTCAGCAGTGGATGTCGTACGGCTGAAATGATGATGATGAACCTATACTCATCATCATCAGCCTGTTGGGGTCAACTACTGGACATATGCCTCTCCCAAAAATTTTCACGACGAACGGTCCTGAGATTTCTCCGTCCACCGACTTACCGGCTTTTTTACCTGTACATGTATTTCAAGCAATAAAAGACACTTTACTTTACTTTACTTTACCAATGTCGTCGGTCCATCGAATGGGAAGGCTTCCAACATTGCGTCGTCGCCCGGTTCGTGGTCGCCAATCTAGAACCTTCTGCCCACTGCCACTTCAACTTGCTAATTCTGAGAGCTCTGTCGGTGACCTTGGTTATTCTACGGTTTTCCTTATTTCGAATCTGAAAACATAGTGAAACTCCGAGCATAGTTCTCTCCATAGACCGTTGCACGACTTTGAGCTTGTGTATGAGGCCAATAGTTAGCAACCATCAGTGCCATTAAGGCAACACGCACTGATTAACCAATACTATAGGTATACCTTACATTCATATAAACACTAAATTACTTTAATTGTGCCACCCTCTGAATCTTTAACAATATTAATGAAAGCTCCGTTGCTGTGTGAAATAAGGAAAAACAAATCAAAAAACCAACACATTCACATTATAATATCAGTTAGGATAGTTGGTTATTTTTGAGTTTGACTTAGAAGGGCTTGCGATATCGTTGAGCTATATCTAATGCCCTCAAATCTCAAACTCAAAATTAACTTTATCCAGTAGCGTAAGAATCATTCTGAAATAAAGTTAAACACATTTTAGATAGCATATCGAACAGCGTTTGAACAAGGCTTTAGTTCTACGAGAGTGTGTGACACGACAAACAAGAATCATTGATTTTGTTCCCCAGTAGTTCACCTAGTGATTTATTTTATTTCAGTGTCTTTCATCACAAAATGCCGCGGAGAGGACGCTAAATGCATAAAGGCATCAAGTCAGATGGCTATCCCCGTATTCGCTGAAGGCATCCCGGAATACGGCGTGCAGAAGATGGATCCTTTTACCATGAAGAGCATCGACGGCAGTTCTCCTAACCTGAAGCTCTTTTTAAAAGACATCGAGGTTACTGGACTCAAGAAGTGCGTTGCGAAGAAACTTCAGTAAGTACCACTGTGTTTTATTGGGGTAACACGACGTATCTCAACAGGAAAAATGGAGCCCTTACTTACCTCTAGCCTCACTTTGTTGTCCATCTGTGTGTCTGTCAAGCAAGACCCTTTTTCTCAGGAACGGCAAAAAGATATAGATGTATTCTGATTTAGTTATGGAAATTAGAAAAATGAAAACCAAGGTTATGATTGATCATTAGCATGAATTCCCAACCACAATAATTTAACTCTTTAATTCAGCAATCAGGTTTATGTTTTCTAGAAATGGTCAGAATTCCTTTGGTCAGCAACCATCGGAGGATTATGGTTCTCGAATAGCGTCCAAAAACCGGTGACGAAGTTTTGAAAAGTCCTACACACGACGGACCTACTTTATTGTGAACGAAGTCGGTGTATGGATAAGGCTCAAGACCGTTCGTCATGGTACTCTTTGGGGGAGACCTATGTCCAGCAATGGACAGGCTGGTGATGTTATTGATGATTATGTTCAAAATATTTAAACATTGTATTAAATTAATATAAATATAATAATATTATATATTATTATAAGTATTACAGCCCACGTAGTCACTGCATGTAAAAGTGATAAAAGTTTATGTAAAATGGCAATCTATAATATTATTATGTTTTTTATTATGTTTCTAGTATTGCGAGTATTTCTTTTAGTAGGGAGATATCAGTCAAGAGCTTGTTTTTTTGTATTTTATTATGGCCATTATAAAGGAGGTATAAAAATTAATTTGCGTTAGTCATCGGTATTCTTGTTTTGAGAAACTTTTAGACATTTTCAAGGCTGATCCCAAAGGTTATTAAATACTGGCTGTGTGCGTCTTATGTTTGTGATGTCCGAAGATATTTCCCTTTAAGTACCCGTCTATATTATTAGCATAATGTGCCAATCCTTCATTAGAACATTTTAACTACAAATATACAAGATCCTCGCAAACTTTCGCATTTATAATATTAGTTTGATGGGGGTCTTACCTTGTCGGGCGACCTAAATCTTTGCCATCAGTGGCCTTTGGTAAGTGGGTGCTTTCTCTGGATCTTATTACAAAATATCCGACTATTTAGATGACAAAAAAGCTTTGGACTGAATATGCTCTAACTCTATTATGATATCTTCTAGGTTTGGTCGCGAAAAACAGGCTTAAATTCAACAAAACTTAAGAGTATCTACACGTGGATGTCGTAAGAGAACTAAGGCAAAAAAAGGTAGGGATTAGGTAGCCGCGTCCCCTATTTTCACAAAGATAAGTCGTCAACCCGCGTGCCCAGCGTGGTGAGTATGGGCAAATCCCCCCACATGATAGGAATTCGCTCAGGAATCTGTCTGTAGGTGGTTCCCACCACAATCTCTGTGTGGTGGGAAGCCATATACAGCAGTGGACGTCCAACGGCTGAAATGATGATGGTGAAAATAATCCATGCGATGTCAATGAATGAATGAATAATAAAGATTGAAGTTTGGTTCTTACGAAATTATTTTTTTGCAGGCTAAGTGAAGACAAGACGAAACTCTTAGTAAAATTGCTTTGCACAGTTGATGCTAAGGGCCAATACGACATGGACGGAAGCCTTCTGGTGCTCAAAATTGAAGGAAAGGGAAATGCTCACGTTGTGCTGCGTAAGTTTTTTGTTAAATATATATTCACTCAAGCTTGCTTGCTTGTCGTGATGGTTGCCCTGAAGAGGGCCTATGATTTTCGGAGAAAGAATCAGTAAAGTGAAAGGATTAGAGTGTGCCTCTTATAGGCTCCTTTCGTGCACATTTTGAAATAAGCTTTAAACATTGCAAACAATATACAAGCTAGGGAGCTACAGGTAGACAGACATACAACTCAAACTTATTACACCCCTCTTTTCAATCGGGGGTTAATTATACGTAATGATAGTCAACTCGTAAAACATTCAGTGGGTAATTTTTATGCAAGATGACTAATTCTATTAAATTATTTTTACTTTTTGATTTTAACGTCAAAGAAACACTTACGGATTACGACATTAAAGGTGCTAATGATGCTGAACTGATCAAAATATGCCATCTACCCCAGATTTTCGAAGCCAGCGTCATTCAAAACATATACATGCTGATTTTTTCCAAGCCTCTTCTGAATGGCCATAGATAAATATGTGATAAACACGAAATAAATTATGAATGGCAATATCCCTTTCTTGTTATCCTTTAAAAAACAATTTACATTCTTTTTCAGGGAAGGTACTGATTCAAGTGGAAGCTGACCTAAAGGACGTGACCGGTGCCGACGGCCAGACTCATTGGAAGATTACCAAGTGGAATCACAATTACGAACTCAAAGAAAAGGCTACCGTGGAGCTTGACAATCTGTTCGATGGAAATGAAGCTTTAGGTTTGTATTATTTGATAGAAAGTTACCTAGATAAATTATTTATTCGACCCACAAAAATAAAGCACAGACAGAAACTAAAGCAAAAGGAAGAAACAACAGTTAACAAGCAAAAAAGTAACCTAAGGAGATACCTATACCACATTAACAATTAAAGGAGGCTCCTTACCACAAACCCATCAAGGTGCCTGTTGTCAAAGTCAAAAGGCATTTATTTCAATAAAATCACTAGGATCACTTTGAAACGTCTTAGAAACTAGGTGAAGCTATGCCTGTTGGCAGCATTACATCTGTTGGTGATACCTACTACTGTAGTAAACTATAGTACTACTGTACTAACTGTTTTAGGAGGAGGTAGGGCACAGCGAGATTTTCTCGTTCTGAATTGGAGCAGCCCGCCTGGGGAGGTACCTCCGCCTTACAGAAGATCGCAGCCAAATAACATTATTTGTTTCAAATAGTGTTGTGTTGCTATGAGTAAGGTTGCCAGAGCTCTTTAGGGGGGGGGAGGGGGTTCGGGTCGGCAACGCGAAATCAATACCAGAGGCATTACCTCTGGTATTGCAAGCACTCATAGGCTACGGTAACCGCTTACCAACAGGTGGGCCGTATGCTTGTTTGCCACCTGTTGTATAAAAAAAAAAAAAAGTCTACGCTGCAGTCACATAGGTCAAAAATTTCCTATCTCATCTTATTTTAGCAAATAATAGTAGCCTACATATAACTCCCCGCGGCGAACAGTGGGTCAAATGTTTGTCATGGCGTCTTATAACCATTCACCTTTGAGACTGTCAACTACGTACCGCCTAAACCATGAGAAATAATCCGCAGATCGTTCCATGTCTAGGTGTTGTGGTGTCCTGGTGTAGTAAAACCCAATTCGATGTGAAATGATTGTAAACAAACCGCCCAAACCTAAACCTAAAATTATATTGCTTGTCGTTGAGTTTTTGACAGAACTGAGTATCAATTTAAATTGAAATAAAAAGCTAGTGGATGGCCTATTTTCACAAAGATAGCCCTTACTATGCTCACCAACCCGCGTGCCCAGCGTGATGAGTATGGGCATATTCCCCCACATGATACGAAGTCACACCGGAAATCTGTGGGGGAGGCCGATGTTCAGCAGTGGACTTCAAACGGCTGGAATGATGATGATGAAGTCAACGCATCATCATACCATTCCAATTAGGCTAACCTAACCTAACCCTCATGATGACGAATACCGTTCATAGAGGCCCTTTATGGGGAGGCCTATGTGCCGCAGTGGACTTCTTCAAGCTGATAATGGTGATGATGGTGCTGATGATGATAGTGGTAATTCACTTGTTTTTAATCATAATGTTATTTCTTAGGACGCGCTGCTCGGGATCTCATCACAAACAACCCCAACGAGATTGTCTCAGAGCTCGGACCGCCCATCATCAAGGCTGTTTGTGCAGAAATCATCAAAAATGTCAACAAATTCTTTGGCAAAGTGGCCAAATCTGACTTGGTTGATTAAATGTTCCTAAAATATAAGTTCCTAAATAAATTATCCTGCAAGCGAACACTTTTTTTAAAGATACCTATATAGAATAGTATAATATATAACTTTAATGTACACCAAATTAAAATTAATATTTTTATTATATGTATTCCATTGAGTATACCATACGTGACAACCTGCAACTTTCTTCTACTTCTTTAGTTCCAAAGAAACGCAGAACAGGATGGTCAGTTGTGGCTGGGATCACACGTTGTTGCTGGAATACACATTGAGGCTGACATCCTTTTAATTTATAAAATGCGAAAGTTTGTGAGGATGTTTGTCATAGACTACTTTTTATGTAGGTACCACGAGAACGAATCCGCGGGCGGAAGCTAGTATTATATTAAAGACTAGCTGACCCCGCAAACGTTGTTCTGCCAATAGAAAATTTAAACTGGATAGGGACACCCTAATCAACTAGCGGTATAAAATATACTTTTCCAATTTTTTTTTTATTTTTTTATTTTTAAGTTATACGGAGGCAAACAGGCTTACGGCCCACCTGATGGTAAGTGGCTACTGTCGCCTATTGACATCAGCAACACCTGGAGCATTGCTAATGCGTTGCCTGCCGAACCCCTCCCCCCCTAAAGAGCTCTGACTTATTCTCATACCTACCAAATATACATAAAAATTTCATAAAATCGGTCGAGCCGTTTCGGAGGAGTGCGACCACAAACACCGTGACAAAAGTTAACACAATAATGCCCTAACTTGAGTTGATTATGCTCATCAGTAAGACTAGTAACGCAATTTAAGTGAGTAATGCTAGTCGCAGTGATTCTAATTACACCAAAATGGGCTATCTCGTAATTAAACTGTCATCAGCACTAAACACTGCGTTGGTACAATAAACTACAAAAGCACAATAATGCGACCCTTCACACGCATGCTTGAAATAAAAACGTCAACACTTTGAAAGCATATGGATGCAGTTGGACTATTTTAGGACGAATAAAATTGAACGATAAAGTTGCCGATAAAAAATGGATGATATAATTTGAAGTGCTAGGATTTTTCAAAAGTTGCAGATATGAACGTTTCATTACAGAGTAGCGCCTTATAATTCCAAGTTAGGTAAGCAAGTTACATAAATCCGCCCCATAACCTAAGCTTATCAATCAATTCTTGGATAGTGGCCTCGTGAGGATCGCCACAGTTTCGCCATGTCATGCAACAATATGCAAGGTGATTCATGATAAGTATAAGTACCATTCCGAAAGGGACTTATTCCTATTTCGAAAGTCGTAGAACAAACTTTATTGCCAATTGGGTGTAAAATAATATTTAGGGCTAGCATACATATAATGAATCACCTTGTATCTAAGCTTTTAAACTTATTAACAGGTGGTATGACTGTTTGGCACCTTAGTTGTATAAAAAAAATAACTGCTCCAGGGTAGTCTCTGACATTTTAATATCACGGCCACGTAAAACAAATTGTGATAAAAGTACGCCTAGAAATATATCTGAGCAGTGTTTGACAAAAACTACATGCTAAACAAATCCATAAAATCTCAATAACATTACGCATTAGCGTAGCATGAACCCCAAAATTGGCCTAAATGAGGAAGAAAACCGAATGAACCGGGGCGTTACTAACAACCAATCAATATCAAACTGATTTATTCCCCAGGGGTAGCTACAATATCAATGAAAATCTTTTCAATAGTAGTTAATACGGTCGGAGTGCGAGCAGCTAAAGGGCTAGAAACAATAAAAGAAGAACCAAATATTACACAGAAAAATATATTTGCGAAAGAAGCAGCTAATCTCGTTTTCCAGGCAAGAGCTTCAGGTTTTGCCATATTTAGTATATCAGCTAAACAGCTGCAAAGATTGTTTAAGAAGCATTAAAGAACTAAAGTTTACAAGGTGATTTATAAGATGTATGCTATCCCAAAAGGGGCTTGTCCTTCACCTATAAGGCAATACAGTTTATTCAACGACTTTTGGGAATCCAACATTTTTATTGTTTTTGCAAACTATTATCTAATTTTTTGGGCTAATATTCTTTCCGAGTGGTATACATTTTATCAATTTCTACTAGTTACATCATCTTTGATATTACTAATAACCTTGTTTATAGTTTGGTCCGCAAAAATTACAAATTTCCCAGTCAAGTGACATTCAAAGACATATTTGACTTCAAGCAAAAAGCGATTTCAAGCAAATATATGTAACAAAAAAAATTGGAAACCGCTTGTTATCGGAACCCACCACGATCTGCAGTACTGTAAACGACAAACATCAGATACGCACTGACGCACGTGCCGAAGCCATTCGCGTGACGACAACGTTCCCTTGTAAAACGACAACAAATGATTCGGGGTTTGTTTGATAAGGGAGCCGAAATCATTCCTCGAAACCCACCAAATAAGAGTCAAAATAAAATGTAAAAATAACATCGTGATGGGGCGAACTTTAGAGAACTTTACGCTCGAATAGAAGATAGTATCGTATTTCCGTAAAATTGCAAAAAGATAACCAAACCTTAATTTCCAAAAGTCATTATAATTTTACGGCCAGTGGCTTGATAAGGTAGCTTTTAAAATTCCATTATAAAGGAAGTGGTGGCAGTAAAGACTAGCTTAACTTTAATGGGATGAAGGAATGGTGCAATATATTATTTAAATATTGTTTGCTAAAACCCAAACTTGCTAGGTATATTTGCGATACCTAAGTAGTTAGTAAGAAACACAATGTCACAACACACTTATCACAATAGAACACTTGATAGAATCCTAATTTTGAGGCCAATTTTTTTATGATTTATTTAGTATACCGGGATGGGAGTAAAAATTATGGTTTTACGAAAAAATAGGAGAATGTTATAATTTCGGTGACTTTGTGTTATGTTCAAACTTAAATTGCATGTACTTATAGATAAAATAGACCACATATTTGGCGCTAGATAATATATTCGTTCAGAAATTGATGCCTAGACTTTTTCAATTTTCTAACTTAAGTTCCAGGTTTAGAAATAAAAATAAGTAAGACAATCATGGTCTTACTATCGGTCTTACTATCGGTCAAAGCCCCCGCGACTTCACTCGCGTGAAGATTTTTCAAACAAACTTCAACCCCCGCTGCACCCCCTTTGGGTTTGAAGAACATGAAATTTCAAGAAAGCCTTTCTTAGTAGTTAGTTGTGGCATGGTAGGTATCGGATAGAGATATACATAAGTGCACCTACTGTAACAGTAAGCGTGCCTTACTTCCGTTTTCGTAAACTTAGTACGGAATACTAAGAAACATTTTTCTATGCATTAAAATTGACTAGCTTCTCCGAAGTAATTTCCCCATCATCACTTAGGTCCAATTAGCTTTATCTACGATCAGGCCAGTTACCATTTGAACCCAATAAATTACATTAGAAGAGCAAAAAATGTGTCGAATCACGAACCGCTGAGAGGTTTGTTGAAAAAAGTTTTATCTATTTCAAGTTTTAATGGCCTCTGCATAACAGGATATGGGCCCAGGCGCACCACATACGTATACAAGTATCTACTGGTTTTTATATGGTCTATGTAGCTACTGTTTCTACTAATAAGTGAGGTTCACTTTAAGTGGGGTAGAGCACAGGGAGGTTTTCTCGCTCTTATTTGGAACAGCCCGCCTGGCTGGAGAGGTCGTCCGCCTTACAGATCGCAGCCAAATAACATTATTTGTTTCAAACAGTGTTGTGTTCCTGCGGTGAGTCAGGTTGCCAGAGCTCTTTAAGGGGAGGGGGAGTTCAGTGCGGAAACGCGTACGTGATACCTCTAGTATTACAAGCGTTCATAGGCTACGGTAACCACTTACCAACAGGTGAGTCGTAAGCAAGTTTGCCTAGTTAGTTAAACTAAAAAATAGGTTGGTTAAAAAATAAACGTTTTCTATTTTATTCTTATAGCACTGCTGTTTATCCTAGTTATTTAATAAAATGTTTCTGTACATACCAGAATATGCCTTTGAGTTCCAAAGGATATTTAAAACAGACACGATTAGTACCCAAAATGTTCCTTTATTATAAGGAAATCAATTAAATGGACTAAAGAGCGTGAGTAAATTATTAAAAACCGTAAAAACAATACTTACTTAACAATAATAAGAAAGCGTAAAAGGTGTGGTCCAACTCAACAGAAACACATCTTAAACTACATATATTTTGCTTGATGAAAAACTAAAAAAGTAAATTTTGATATAATATAATAATAACCTACTAATATTATAAATGCGAAAGTGTGTAAGGATGTTTGGATGTTTGTTGTTCAATCGCGCCGTAACGACTCAACCTATTTCGTTAAAACTTGGAATAAATAGAGTTATTTCAAATAACTCTACCTATTCCTAGTTTCTTTGCCTAGAATAATATATAGGCTACTTTTTATCCAGGCATGACGCGCGCAAAAGCGCGGGCTGAAGCTAGTGTTATAGAATATCATTCATCATGGGTTATATAATTTTGTTAGTGTTATAGAATTTTGTTCACGATCATGCGTCAACATTGTCAAGTCACTATTATGCTATGCTATGCTGAATACTTTGCTCGAATTTCTATGAAGGATAAATCCGCAACATTTATCATGCAGCGGAAATCAAACCCGCACCCCTTGCGTCTCAGAGCACTGACCCACTTCGCCACCAAGGTCGTCGAATGATTTGTCACAGTTATGATGATGATGAACTGACATAGTTTAAAAGATAACTAGGTCAAAGCGACTTGAACAACTTTTCGCAGACAGACACAGACAGAAGTTATAAGATCGAACAAAATTCAGATGGTAGGTTGGGAAAAAATGGATACAAATTATTTGTTCCGTGATACAACTATAGCCAACTACGAATGCTACGAACGAATGAACGATCTTCTCCGGATGAAAAGTTACAAAATTGAATCATGACCTCGCTATCGTAACGAGTGTGTCTGAGACACAAGAAGTGGGGGTTCGATTCCCGCTGTGGGACAATTTTTTGCATAATCTGCAAATATTTGTTCCCAGTCTCGGTGTTGTTGTACCATGGTACTCGAAGTTGCTGATACTAACGACAGGGAATTTTAGGGTGGGGTCAGGACTATGTATGTTAGGTGTTATTTTTTTTATTTTAATAGTTGTGTGAGTAAAAATGTGAAGAAATCGCTTACACTTAAGCCTTGTCTACAATTTTTTTGTTATGAAAAACGAATTCACTCTTAGAGCCATTGTTTCAACTGCGAGAACGGAAGCCAACGATTAGGGGTTTTGCTTTGCGGTGAAAAGCCTTGGTGCAAATATTTCTTCACATTTTACAACGTGTAATGAGGGCAATTAGCCGGAAGCCATTATAACTTACCAAGACTCAAATGTTTTTTTAATAATAGTTTAAAGAAAGGTAAACTATAAAATACCTTAATATTCATAATAAGTCAAACTTACCCTTCTGTCCCTTATTTTAAACAGAATTGAGGTAGAACTTTCAAAAAGTTAACACTTTCTCCTTGTTTTCTACTAAACTTGATCAAATATTTGTACCACGCGCTCAGTGGCAGCCCTGCTGTTAATAATTCATTGCGGCCGCAAATCACGATAGGTAAACAGCGACAGGTCGCGTGCCAACCCTGACGAGTAGGTAGCTCTACTATTCATGACTCGACTAAGATGTTTGTCAATGAATAAATGAGCTAGGAGGGCTTCAGATTATATATTTTTAATTAACTAAGGCGACAATCAAGCTTACGTCCAACCTGTTGGTAAGTCTAACTTCCCCTAACTCATCGATAGGAAACTAATATTATAAATGCGAAAGTGTGTGAGGATGTTTGGATGTTTGTTGTTCAATCGCGCCGTAACGACTCAACCTATTTCGTTGAAACTTGGAATAAATAGAGTTATTACAAATAACTCTACCTTTTCCTAGTTTCTTTGCCTAGAATAATATATAGGCTACTTTTTATCCAGGTATGACGCGCGCAAAAGCGCGGGCAGAAGCTAGTGTTATAGAATATCATTCATCAACGGTTATATAATTTTGTTAGTGTTATAGAATTTTGTTCACGATCATGCGTCAACATTGTCAAGTCACTACTACGCTATGCTATGCTGAATACTATGCTCGAATTTCTCTGAAGGATAAATCCGCAACATTTGTCATGCAGCGGAAATCAAACCCGCACCCCTTGCGTCTCAGAGCACTGACCCACTTCGCAACCAAGGTCGTCGAATGATTTGACACAGTTATGATGATGATGAACTGACATAGTAGCTGACAAGCTTACGGCCAACCTGTTGGTAAGTCTAACTTCCCCTAACTCATCGATAGGAAGAACTGTGCTAGCTACATCTAGCAATCTAAAATCGAACAAGATAGTGAACATCCTGAATCGCGTTTTCAAATTTATTTCGGAGTCTGATGATAAGTAATACCTTCGAACAATATCTGTCGGTCCGTGGGTCAGGAGCCGAAGGTCGCTAGGTGGAAGATCTTACCTTTTCGTTGGAGGACACTCATTCCAACCATGTTCTTCAAACTATCATTGATAAATATAATTATTGAAGTTTGAGACACTACAAATCGTCGGAAAATGTTAAGAGCCCAACTCAAATAACAAACAAACCTGACACGTGCTCTTGACCCCAACACGTATGATCGCCTCCGTAAGCAATCTAGTAAGGTCGCTCTCATACATCGCATAACAACCTGCGATTACTGCCGGGTCAACGATATAGATCAGAGAGTGATAAATAGGAGTACCTTACTCGTACGTACGTCTGGTTATGCGCATTACCATGAACCACGGGCATTGTGTACTAACACAAATTTGATGTTCGCAACCTTAGATTATCTAAGTTCGCAACATAAATTAACTAGCTGCTTATGAAAAAGATGTCGAGGTAGAAGCGGCGCTTATTTCTAGCATGCAACGTAAAGTAACGTCATTTATAGAGCTAAGGCTCTGAAACAATAAAGAAAAACATCGTGAGGAAACCGGCATATCCTAGAACCCAAAAATTCTAAGACATGTAACGTGTGCACGAATGGATACATACTGGTTCTTTCCCGAACGATCATTGACGCCTTTCAGGGCTACCATACTTCAACCTTGTTACTTACCTTATATGTATTGGCCAAAAAAGAACCAGTATGAACCTTAGCCTCGGGCATGATTGGTATAAACTTTGTTGGTAGTAAGCATTAACAATAAGTTAAATATTTAGGTTTATTTCTTGATTTGTTATATGTCTTTTTTTGAATAAATTTCACTTTTACAATTGATACCATTAATAGACGAAAAAAAACTAGAATCTAGGTTAAAATTTCCCATTAACACGTAACGATATTTCAGAAACATGGATCGAACAGGCGCCGTAGGAGTGTGTCTGGAAACAAAATCAAACAGGATTCTTTTGAATTTAGTAAAAGGCCAGTAGAATGACTGCTTACATCATCATCATCTTCCTGCCCTTATCCCACATCATGTGGGGTCGGCACAACATGTATTCTTCTTCCATTTCCCTCTATCAGTCGTCATCTCAACACTCACTCCTTTCTTCACCATATTCACTTTCAAACAGTCCATCCATCTTTTCTTTGGTCTACCTCTACTCCTACATCCATCCACATTCATATCTAACACTCTTCTTGTCACATGACATTCTTCCCTCCTCATGACATGCCCATACCAAGCTAACCGATTACTCCTCAGCTTTTCCGTCACTGGCGCCACTTTCAAACTTCCTCTTACATACTCATTTCTTACCTTATCCGTTCTGGTCACTCCACACATCCATCTTAACATTCGCATCTCCGCTGCGTGCAATCTTCTTTCATCCGTCCCTTTGGCAGCCCAACACTCAGATCCATACAATACGACAGGTCTTATGATGGTTTTGTAAATTTTCCCCTTAAGTTTAAGGGGCATTCGCCGATCACATGTGGTTGCTGTGACCTGTCGCCATTTCATCCATCCTGCATTTATTCTATTCCTCACATCCCTAATGACTGCTTACATCACTCTCCTAATTAGCCATGTTATAAAAACCAGAGATGGTGAGGCAATCTAACCCCTTTTAAGAGTGTACTGTGCACGAAACACAAAGTTTTGCTTTGATGTTTTTGTCTATGTGCAACTCTCGCTCGGTATACTTATCCTACTCTGTGTACCACAGACAATGATTTATAGACGTGCCGTCCAATCCGAGTGATTGCTGTAAATTGTTTGTTTGAAGCCTCAAATGTGCTACCAACAACCCGGGGTCAGGGGAAACGAAACGAGGTTTCTAGTGTTTATTATCACTGTTATTGTATGTTGATTTCCTACAGTAAAATTGTGAAGCCTTTGAATAAACCTTTTAATCATTTTGCGTAAGTTAACTTATTAACAGTAAAGAAAAGGTTTAGGACTTTTCAATATTCACTTGTATTTTTTTTTCGCTGTGAAAATCCTTATCAAACTTCTAAGCTTTTCGCCTGTACATTTATTTTCTTTAGAGCGCGTACGAACTGTGTTTTGTAACCAGTTACTTAAACTTAGCCATTAGCTATCATAAATTCTACCACGAAATTATATTTTACAGTTTCAAAACGGGAAGAGGCAATTTTACACCTAAATAGCTTTCAGTCCACGCTCTGTCCTACATTGCCCAAAACCATTTAGGCCACACAGCAGAAACTGTTACATAAACGGGGAATGCTCGCATTATAAGCTGAGCTCCAAAACGATTTAGAATAGCTTCGGGTAGAGTTTCGCTACATTTTTGCTCTTCAGTGCTGCTTTAATTTACGTTGGTAGAAATATATCTCATAAAGTTTTTCCTGAAAATGAGGTGCTTTCTTTCATAGTTTGGCTGTATGATCAAAGCACATCAACGGCATACAGCCCTGCAAAGTATCTATACCTTTTTCACTATCAGTTCTAGTATAGCTTGGACACCCGAAAGTCGTTGGGGCAGAAATGCTCCAGAATTGAGACCACGTAGTGAAATGTGCAGCGCAGGACGGTCCCCTACGAGATGGAAGAACGACCTAATAAAGGTTGATTTTTCCATTAATTGCAGGCCACATAAGGTCGGTCGTGGTCCTACGGCTGCAATGATGATGAAGACGTAAAGCTAGTATCCAAAGGCCTCCGTCATAGCTAAATGACTATTATAGCCGGGACATCTAATCATGTCACCCGATATACGGAACTGCTTATCTCGTCACAAGCGGACTCGGTTATTGGTGATATTGACTTTTGTTATCAAAGAAAAAACCTCATGGTGAAAACCAATGTGAAATCAAAAGGCCTTCCTAAAAAGTGCAACGTAAACACTAAGTAATATCACACATAAAATCAATGAGGCTGAAACTCAATCACATCACACGAATGGAAACGTTACGAATCGCCAATACCGTGCAACTCATGCCCCGGGGACTACGAGGAATGGTTCTGGCTAGCATCGGATAATAAATCTTTTTCTGGTCGAAATCTAGTTCATAATATAAAATGCGCTGTAAGTAACTAGATAGATAGATAGATAAATTGTTTATTTGACACACACACAAATACAGTACAGACAGAGATAATAGCAAATAGAAGAAACAACAGCAGATAACAATCACACAAAATAAAATAAAGCTTAGTAGGTAGGCAGGTTAACTCTGTCAATTGAAACATAAGTTTCAGTATTATTGAGAAAACTCATAGCTTGTTCAAATGAGTAATCTTCTAAAAGTAGGGCGTACTTTGTAGTGGATTGAGCTCTTGCTAGTAGGTACTTGTTTTGAAAAATTCTTCTAAAAGTATAAATAGGCCGTGTTTACAATAAATTAAAATTTAACAGAAATCGCCCTAGATAATCTTACGGTAAGGTGCAAATTTCTAAAGCGGCATAATATGCGCCATTAAAATGTGTTATTTTCGCGTGTATTCCAGTTGTCAAAGAGTTTGTACCTACACGTACCGGGAAAAAGGGCTAAAAAAAAATGGTACTTACAGGAATTTTCAACAAGCGGAAGATACTCTTTTAACCTGCGTAGGTGGAAAACTAATTTAGCCTGTATTGTTTCAGTGGATGGACCCGATCCTTCCGCGGCATCAGCTCTGATTGCTATAGCTGTTTAATTGGCGCATTTCCCATACAGCTTGGTACAGTTAGATCACACAGCCTTGTTGAATAGCTGGTTCATTATTCAAATAGCAAATTGTAAGTTCCTGAGATTGTAAGTTTTTCCCACGGGTGTAAGTTTTTTAAAGCATCTTATTATTTTAATCATAATTTTTCACATGGAACTTTTAAAAGCTACTTGTGATAACTTACTTGCTGATAATGACAGCCACTTTTGCAGCAAGTTTAAACGCATTGAATAAGCGAAAATCTATAAAATCGCTGAAGCAAAATCTCTTAAAGTGCTCAAGGGATATTACATAATTTGCTACTGATCTTAAACTTAAACACCTTCTTTATTAACCTCTTTATTCTTTATTCTTTATTTTCTTTTTTATTCTTTTCTTATTTCTTTATTAACTTAAAGTAAATAAAGAAGACTCAAACACCTTCTTTATTAACCTCTTTATTCTTTATTCTTTATTTTCTTTTTTATTCTTTTCTTATTTCTTTATTAACTTAAAGTAAATAAAGAAGACTCAAGAGTCTTCTTTATTTACTTTAAGTTCATCAAAACGTGTCTCTCTGCTTCTATCTTGTGGGAAACAGGCGTGATTCTATGTATGTATCTCTGTCTAGATTCCTTAGATGTCAACTTCGTAGCAATTTGTTACGTTCGTAGATAACCAGCCACCCGTAACAAAGCTGTGGCCAGATCGAGATACAAATCAAATAGCGGTATCGAAATCAACATTAATTGTTCAACCCGATTGTGATGCTATGAATACGATAGCACTATTTAAACTTGCAAACAACGTTCAACTTAATTGCAGTGTCATAAATACTAGAGTCCCTTGCACGCCGACGACTCGCTGAGTCAGTTTAGCTGATCAATATAAGTAAGTAGGTACTAGACTGTCTCATCAGAGTTTAATTCTTTTGTAAATGGGCAACAAAAAACAAAATGGCTTTATCACGTTTCTTTAGAAGTAAACATTGGTTTGTTATTTGCCAATCAGTTTTACAATGTTTTTGCTGTGCTTGAGTCTAATAGCTAATTTAATTTGCTTTGACTGGCATAAATTAAGTATTCATTGAAAGACAGAATTCAAACATCATTAATGTTCTGGAAGCTAGAATTAGCTAATACTTATATGTAAATACAATACAGGTAAGAACGTGCTCATTTATTATTTACTTTACCTTGTAAACTCTATGGAGAGACTGACAAGGCAATAGTTTCGAACTAAATCCAATAGTTAATATCATCAAAGCGAAGAGGAACTATACTTTTATAGTGCAATATGTAAGCGTGGTATTGGCGTGTCATACGGATTGAAGAATGTCATGCGATGAGAAGAGTGGTTAATATGTGGAAGGATATAAGGGAACAGGTTGACCGACCGAAAGATGGATGGATTGTGTGAAAGATGATATGAGGAACAAAGTACTGACAGGACAGGCTGATAGAGGTGAGTGGAAGATAATACCACGTTGTGCCGACCCCGCATGAAGTGGGATCACTTCAATGATGGTGATGATGAGATCATCATAGCTAAGTTCCAAACCCCACCGGCGCGAAACCTAGCGTTACTGCTGTTGTATGAAATATGGAAAAAAGTAAAACTATCTGCTCAAACGCATTACTTTTTGCTGCTTCAAAATAGCTACGTGTGAACAAGGACTAAGTAAAATAAAATAATAAATAAATAAATATTCCGGACATATCACACACGGTCAACTGATCCCAAACTAGGCATAACCTGTACTATGGGTACCAGAGACTGATATACATAATAGATATATATTTAACACCCAGACCCAGAACAAATATCTGTGTTAGTCACAAATGTTTGTCCAGTGCGGGAATCGTACCCGCGACCGCTAGCGCAGAAGGCAGAGTTACTACCAACTGAGCTATGAGGCAAGTCTCATAAACAAGGCTGTTATGAATAACCCGCGCGGCAACAAATGGACGTTATCAAGCACGTGCCGCGTCGCGTGCAGCAGGCGGTAAGCGATGGCAACTCTCAAGTTTTGGATGTGTGTTAATTGATATCAACCTCTTTTGTAGTAGAATTTTTACCCACTCACGGGACACTGTAGTGATTGGGGCAGTTTTTAGATGCGACTTGCCCAGTGCCTGCACCACCCACTTGGAGAGAGCCACACCACAGAGCTTGGCCGATCTTATCCACAGGAAAGATAATCATAGTCAATCCGTACCCGATAAGTCCCGGGTTTCCTCATGATCGATACTTAACACCGTAATAAAGGTTCGATGGCGGCCACGAGTCGGATGACGCATTGTAACCCACCTGATGGGCCGACGACATTGTAAAAGTTGCAAAAATGTATGGTTGGAGAATACTAAAGTCTCTCTTAGGGGATGCCTATGTCCAGCTGTGTTCTTTGATGATGATTATGACCAATAAGGACAAACAACTGAGCGCGATCGCTTTTCTAAAACTTTTGCTACGAACTTATTTGGTTGATTTTGTTCCAAAACATACCAACACGTAGTCATTACCCTTATCTACTTGCTTACCTACTTTACTACACACATTCAATGCTCGAGCCCGCATTATCTTAGCCCAAAATACACCAAGCCTCATTTAATTTATCTCGTTTCCTTTTTAGCCAAATAAACCACATTCTGCGTAATTAATTCGATTTAATGGCCGAGCTTGTGCCAACGTACAAAATCTATTTCAGCCAAATCGGATTTCACAGAAACAATTCTTGTATTAATAACGTGTCATGGAAGTATTTTAATGGGTTCGGTAGGTATGATGTATGTTTGTTACTGTACATGTTTGAATTTGGTGATTGTTGACATTGATTAATCTATGATGATAAATCTCCAACAAAGCTAAGCGATTGGTAGCTCTGTAAATCAATAGGGGGAAGCCTATGTTCAGCAGTGAACATCCTACGTTAAAATGATGATGGTGGTGGTGATTAAAACTTTCAAATATGCCACCCTTATCTTTTCTGCAGCTTAGGAATCAAATGTTGTTATCAATTTCAGACTTTTAAATGCGTAGGTAAGTGCGTATAGCAAGTGTATTGTCTTCGCACTCTGTTTTACAATTATTTTTCTGATACTGTCCTGAAGCATAGCTTTTTAGACAGCATTTCAAATGATGCAACAGATAGGGCCATCGAGGTTGCTAGACTCGAAAAGAAGAAGCATTTCATTGAAAATAGTAATCAAATCTAAATGCATACATAGTTCTTTTTTGGAATCACAATAAATGAAATGTCTGTTTTCCTAAATGATTGATTTAAGCATTTATGAGCATTTACAATGATTCCATTAGAAAAATGTATGGCCCCTGATGAACGCTATGGTTTTTACTATGTCCTGTAAATGTTCTGCTCTATTGGTTCTGATACTTTGGTAGTAACGGACGTAATAAATAAACTATGACGTAGAAGACGTCCCGTGCCACCCATGATTACTCATCCGTCTTCAATAATATGAGTGGCTGCAATATACAATTGTCCTTTTCATTAATTAGTCACAAGAAAATAGTAAAGTCACAAAACCAGTATTTACAATAGTGTTGTGTTCCTGCGATGAGTAAGGTTGCCAGAGCTCTTTAGGGGGGGAGGGGGTTCGGGGTCGGCAACGCGTGCGTGTTGCCTCTGGTATTGCAAGCGCTCATAGGCTACGGTAACCGCTTACCAACAGGTGGGCCGTTTGCTTGTTTGCCATCTCAGTTGTATAAAAAAAAATAAAAAAAATAAAAATGTAATCGTAGACTTCGTTATCGCTGTAACGGTTCAACCGATCAAAACAAGCTCGAAGCTCATCTTTTGAAGGTCAATTCAATATTTATTAAAATTCTATTCTTTAAGAAAATAATATATAATATCAAATCAGTACATAGCGTTTCTTTAAAAATATTTCTGAATGAATGTACATGGCCTTACGAAAAGCTATAAACGGCCATGAATTTTTGGTATATCTACTTATGAATTCGTCATGATTATCATCATCAGCCTGAATAATTCCACTGCTGGTCATACGCCTACCCCTAAGATTGCCACGACAAACGGCCGTTAACTTTCCCGGTTCGTGGTTCGAGAACCTTAACTCCGCAACGCTTTTCTGATCTGCGAGCGATATGGCCTGCCCACTGCCCCTTGAACTTACTAATTTTGAGAGCTATGTCAGTGACAGATCTTCTAAGGATTTCCTCGTTTCCGAATTATCACATAGTAAAACTCCAAGTTTACTCTCACCATACTTGGTTGCTCAAATTTGAGCTTTACTCTAATGCTTGAACTGTGGAAAATTCAGCAAGTCGTTATAGCAATGTTCGTCTCATGATTCACGCTGATTGCGTTAGTTAATTGTACAAATATAATTCCAACAGAGGAAAATCTTCTCATTTATCATCAGCAACAATATGCACTCTACTACCTTCCCGTCATTAAAGACCCTCCGAATGAACCCTACATACGGAACCCCACATAACCGGCATTACAGTTATAAATGACAAGGGAAGATAAAGTGAAGGATTTGGGGAGCCCTGAACCAAGCTTTGAGTACCTTGATAAAGGAAAAGATGTTGACTTGGTAATTAATGTGGCATTAAAGATGATTTTTCCACAGTACCTACTGCTCTAATGGCTATCAGCAAATTGCTTTGTAATGTGGTAATGGGTAGGTACTAAGTAGGTACGTCGTACCTTCTCCATAAAGAAATGACGCTGGCAATGAGTTTCCGAGTTTCCTGAGTTACGGGTAAATTTATTTCTTGTTATGTTAGTGCCTCTTTTAATTACATATTAAAAGTGCCAAATATTCGGACATGCCCCTGACTACTACCTGCACATCACATCTTCAAGGACCTGATCGCCTTTAGATCTGATAGGATGTCTACCATTTCGTGGAGATAAAAGTCGTGAGTCTTTAATCAGTAAAAAAAAAAACTTAAGTGTTTTACAGGTTTCAATGAAAAAATGCGAAGAAACCTCCACTTGAGTCTCAACTCTGAAACTTTTTACCTTAAAAGACGTTATGCAGTTCACGGTAGCAGTTTAAGCGTTTTTTTTCCAAAGGTCAGGTCTCGGATGATTTACCTCTCCGATATTACTTTGAGTCAGGTGGGTGGGTCGGACGACGGAATTAAACTCCCGAAGGAAATATGGCCGTGTCCTGACAACGGGCCTGGATAATAATGCGAAATTACACGAGATTGTAAGCGCCTTTTGATTTTGAGGAACTGGGCTAGTATCACAGGACTGATGATGCAATTATTATAGTCTGGAATAGCACATACGCTACTTTTTACCCTCGTAGGTACCATGCCAGTGAACCCGCGGGCAGAAGCTCGTGGATGATAATTTTCAAGTTTTAAATTGTTATAAACATAATTTTTACAATAATTTGGATATTAGGTAGGTATGTTTATGGATGATATTGACAATTAGTGGTGGTAGTAGATACAGTTTTTCAAAAATTGAAGACAGCGAGCGCATGTGCTTCTAAAAAATGTTCAACTCCTTTTCTTTATTTCTCAACCAAAAATACCCAAAAACTCGGATAAAGCAGAGCAACGGAAAGGCGAAACAATTCCGCTTTATAGCTTCCGCCCTACGCATTATGAAAATGAAGTTTTTATGTTCAGAGTACCTAAGGCATTCTTTGGATTTTACTTCGAATTAACACCGAACGTTTATGATTTATATCCTCCTTTACGACTGTTGAATCACATTATGAATGAGTAAGCAGTGATTCTTATCCAGCGATCAGAGAAAAAATAATACATCGACTCACGACTTAACCCTGGCAATTCCTATACCTCGTCTGTCTTCTTAATGCCAACTTCCTCAGTTTGCCTACGTTTTGAACCTTTTGAAACCAAATCCATTTTACCTACATTCATGTCTTCATACCAGTATTAACTTTTCGCCTACTTTAGAATAGCTAATTTACTGTAATTTACTTAAAGTCATGATCAATTTTCTAAAAAATTCATCAAATTTTACAGATAGTAGGGTTAGTCGTTAATATTTTTTGACTTACACTCACACTGACATCAAACTGATGATTTTTGAATATTTTTTATTTGCCCAGTTATTTTCCTTAAGAATCATCATCATCATCTTGCTCTCGTGCCACATTATGTGGGTCGGCACAACGTGTTTTCCTCTTCCACTCTCTGCTGTTAGCCGTCATCTCTGCACCCACTTCCTGAAAATCTCCTTCAGCATGGTAAATAATAAATTATATATCTACTGGGGTCCTATTATTGTTACCAGGGTGTAGGTTACCTATATTAAAAGTCGAACCAACTGTGAAACTTATAAAAACTTACGATTCAAGTGTAAATACCTACTGAAATATAACCAACGTCCAAGATTGTTTTCACTCGCAAATAAGTCAAATAGTACAAATTAATAAAAAAGGGACCGTTCCCGCTTAAAGATTATTAAAATAAACGACTATAATCATACTAAGAGAAGAAATAAGAGAGTTTTCCCGCTTCAGTTATTAAAATAATGATAAACGTAAATAAACGCCAACTATCGCCATTAAAATTACTTCGTAAAAATGCCAAGTAGCAGCGCACAGGAAGAGTAATAAAGTCCTAGTGACTTGTTAAATGATGGAATAACTCTCTCACAGTCTGACGCCTAGGAATCCCTAATTGTGCAGGCATAAACCGTGCTACGCTCGCAAATAGCGGAGCTCACCTGGGTTTCGTTTCAATTATCTCTCTGACGACCGCGGTGGCGAAGTGGTCTGAGACGCAAATCTTACCTGAGTGTTCGATTCCCACTGCGGGACTAATGTTTGCATGATTTCAAATATTTATCGGTCTGGGTGTTGTTGTACCATGGTACTCGTAGTTTCTGATACCACGACTCAGGACTAAGTATGACAGTAAATGTTATTTTTTTTATCTTTTTATCAAGCAATATTTTTCTAATACGTTTTGAAAATTCTCGTAAGCAAGAACACAAAACAACTTAGGTAGCTAGGTATAAATTTTGCGACAACTCTGTGATGTGGATTTGAGAATATGCTTCCACTATGGATTATTAAAATAAAAGACTCTCAATACTAACTTCTTGACTAAATACTACAGAATACATTTTGGAGAGTGAGAGTAATTGAAGTGTGAGGAAAATTCGAAGAATGAATGAATGAATGAATGAAAATTCTTTATTGTACACACACCTTAATAACTAATTACAATTGATTATAGACTAAATAAATTGAAGAAATGTGACACGAAAAGATCCTCTAGGAGGCGCACTTTAATCCTTTCACTACACTGATTCATTCATCATAGGTCCTTTTCAGGGCCACCATACCTCGACCTGGTCACTGACTGACCAAGAAAGAATCGGTGACACGACAAAAAAAGAATTTCTGAGAGTGTCGGAGAGAAAAGATTAAAAATGAAGGGGATCAGTGCCACACTGACAGCGTCTTGCAATTGGAAATTCCTGTCATGTTTTCTGTAAGCTATATTTTGCGTTCATTTTGCAACAATGCCAGAATGCAGTTAGAAAACCGCTAGCATTTGTCCAACGTTACTATTTGTATTAGTAATTGGCGCAGCCGCACGCGATGCGATGCGATGTCAAGTGACAGCGCGTTTGCCGCTTCTCGCAAATTGCTGCCAACTGCAATATCACCCGTTACTTGGTGCCTGGGGTCACAACCTTGTGAATAACAGCTGGTCCCCTATTCTGTCGGTACAACCGATTTAAACTAGTGGTTCGCCCTGAACTGAGTTAAAATAAATAAATAAATATTCCGGACATATCACACACGGTCAACTGATCCCAAACTAGGCATAGCCTATACTATGGGTACCAGAGACTGATATATATAATAGATATATATTTAACACCCAGACACCGAACAAACATTTGTGTTAGTCACAAATTTTTGTCAAACCTTTGTGTTAGTCACAAATTTTTGTCCAGTACGGGAATTGAACCCGTCAGTTCACGATATGTCAGTAAAAGTTGGTGCTTCGATGATCGTTGAGGCACAATTAAGATTAACTTTGAAAATCGCATCTATAACATGTTCTAACGAATATACAATCTTACTTGTACTACGAAGTCATTGCAACTTTACCAAAAGGGAGGTAACTTTAAGTTGGTTTTCAAATTTTACTATTGTCGTTGGTATCTCATAAACCATATGGCCTAGAATAACTTCAATACGCCATTGCCGTTTTGTATGTTTCTTTTGCCAAAATGTAGAGCCAATAATTACCTTCTATCGGTATGTTCAGTTTTTTAAAGCGCCGTGACTTAGTCATCTTTGTTTTCAGTCTGTCCGTCAAGCTTTTAGTGTTAAGATTTTGTTAGTTAGTTAAGATTTATACAACGTTAACTGTCATTTCACGTTGTCAGTCTGCAGTGAACCAGTTGTTATCTATGAGCTGTGGCATGTTGGTTAATTTTTGTGACATATCGCATTCTTTTAAAACACAATGTTGCATTGGGCATGTTCTTGGAAAATAATTCGCTGGTTATTTTGTATGAAAAAGGCATCGTGGTGTCCAAAATGCTCACTTTGAGGGCCATTGCCTATAATACCACTAGTATATAATACTAGTGGTATTATAGGCAATGGCAATAGGCATGGTAATGGCCTATAATACTAGTGGTTCACCTAGAAGAAGAGAGAGATCTCGTTATCTATGTTAAAACTTGGTGCTTCGATGAACGTTGAGGCACAATTAAGATATATTTTGAAAATCACATCGTTAGCATGTTCTAACTATAACCAATTTACCTGACCTATGACGTCATTTAAACCTTACCAAATGCGAGCTCACGTTTATATTGGTTTTTTAATGTTATTATTTTCGTTGTACCTACCTCAAATCCAAACCTATAATAAAAATCGATTTGGAATGTATGAACTAAGCTCTTACATTTTGACATCCAACTACATGTATTTGTATAACATTTTTTTTATACCCCTTATTGGACCCCTATCTTAACAACCGCTTAGCTGATTTAACTCGGGCTATATTATGGCCCGCCCACTGCCGATGCAGCTTAAACTTGCTAAATCTGAGAGCTATGTCGATGACCTTGGTTCTTCGAAAAAAGTTAGTAGGAAAAGTACATAAGTTCCTTTATATTTACTATGAGCAAAGCTCTGTGCCAAATTTCATCCAAATCCTTTCAGCCATGATTGCGTAACAATATATCCATCCAAATTTTCGCATTTATAATAATAGGAAGATATTGTAATGATGACGAACGTATTTGCAGATGTTTGTATCAGGGACTGAATAACCGGAATATAAAGGTACCTTTAAATAACGATATGACGTCATACTGATAAATTCCGGTTACCCGAATATTTCTCTACCGATAAATATAACGGTATCGCAAAATCTGGCTTCGCAGTTCATTTCGATTTATTTCGCTACCGGTACCTATAACCGAAATAAATAAAGGTTTTCTTTGATGAAACGCCGCCACCCTGCCACCGCGGCGCGTCTGTCGTAGCCGCGGCTCAAAATTTCGGTACCGAAATCTACCGGTATGAAATAACGGTACCGTAATGCCCTACCGGTATAGCATAATGGTACCAAAATGTTTTAACGGTACCAGTACCTATAACCTCTACCGCTTTCAGTCCCTGGTTTGTATTCTCTATACGGAAAACATTACGCATAATTTTGTAATAAAAACGTCATTGAATAAAATTAACTTATCAAACAGTTTAAGTGTTTAATGGTCCGCTGGGCGAATAAATATAATTGTTTATAAAACATTGAATTTAAATTTATCAAGTCTATAATAAACTTCAGCTATAAAAATATCGGAGATGTAATAAAAACTTTTTAATAACTATTCAATTTATTCTAACACGGCTTTCGTTACCTTACAATGTGGAATTAAGGTACTGTTTTACTTTATGGTGTTTTAATGGTGCCATAAATTTTAGGTGAATCTCTACAGGAATAATGTTATGCGTAATCAAATTAGGGGTTAATCATAAAACTGAGTCAGTACGTAGGTAGGTATCTATAGATTAGGGCTGATACAAATGACACTCGGAAAAACAAATCGATTGGTTGACAAAGACAAAGTCGGTACCAACTAGAAGTATTAAATTGGTAGAGTAGTTCTTCTAGTCCAAGTTTCATCGAAATCTGTTGAGCCGTTGAGGCGTGATTGAACTACAAACATTCAAGCATCCTCACAAACTTTCGCATTTGTAATACTAGCCTTCGCCAGCGGTAATAGGCTCTTTTCAGGGCCACCATATGACTCAACCTAGGCACTGACTTTATACAGGGTGACACGACAAGAAGAAGGAGAAGTAGCTTTTGTTGTAGAAGAAATTATGACATCAATATTAAATCAATATACTTAATATATTATTTTATATTGTTACAGTAATTAAAGTAGGAACAACCCTGCCATCGAATTCATCACTTAGTTAACACCACGTGGGGGAAATTTATGGACGATCTTGAAATATAATGGAATATGAAAGTTGGAAGCGTTCAACTTTTAACTTTGTTTTAGGGCACGACATGACACGTGTTATTTATTGCTGAGAGTCGAGCCTTACCCTTGTATTCTGGGCTCGCATCTATAAACCGTCTTGAGGGGAAAAAATATCATATTTGATGGCAATTTTGTGCACAAGTTTGAGTGTAGTGAAAAATAATAACGGCTAAGAATACCAGGGATAGTCGTTCGTAGTTTCTCCTCATAAATGTGGTTATTTATACCTGAAGAACTGAAATCAACGCAAGGAAATAATATTTTTCAGAAAAAACTAACTGTGTCTACTTGATAAATGTTTTAATAGTCTGTATTAATTTTAGAGTTTTAATTGTGATTAAATTGATAGATGGGTTAAAAAGATTGTATCTTGTACCTACGTATCATAATTTTCATTGCAATTTTTAGCTACAATGATTTCATTCGCTTTGTGTTTCCTCACACTTATGACTAATAATACCAGGGTTAATCAATGTTGGTGTGGAATTCAGCTGACTTGACAATGAAAAATGGATTTCAACTGAAATTTCAGAGCAGAACCTGTATTTCAGTTTTGGTTGTTGCTCAGACAGATGCCTATCATTTAGTTGAATGTACTTACATTATTTAAACAGCAACACACAATTTCCTTTTAATGTTGCTACAAAAGATTGAACACAATCATATTTCCTAATGTAGGTAGCTACATTTGGAAATAACGTTTTGATGAACTTTTACCTATATCAGAAAAGCGAATGACATCTTATTGTTTTGATGGGCTAATATTGGGCCTTTGGTATCGTATCGTAAGCGTAACGCTATTCGTAATTGGGCTACTATAAAAACATACTACTCAAAATGCTAAAAGATAACAAGGCAAATTGTATGCAAAAGCAATAAATAGTAAACGTACTAACCTCCCCATTACCTTACCATGCTAGGTACCAACTCATACGAGGTAATAAAGGGTACACTTAAGCATCAATTTGGCTTATCACACCGTGCACGCCGCTAAAATTGTAGCCCAAACCTACATCTCAATAATTAATTTGAGTTCCCATTAGCCAGCCGTGATAATCTTTATGGCTCCTTAGAATAGTACCCCGTTGAATCACGGCGGCGCTTCAGCTCGATATTATCGCAGTTTTACGTTCATCCTTAAGCTGGGAAGATTTTCTGAGACGCGACTTTTTGTCCTGCCTACCTAATCATCGGCCTGAAGAAGTCCACTACTGGGCATAAGCCCCCCAAAGAGTGCAATGACCGATCCGTGTGGTCGCCGGGTGGGCCCCGGCTAATGAATAGACCCCGCCATTACTACCCGTACCTAGATGTCCTAAGAGGTCGCCTCTTCTCTAAGGCAAAAAAGCTAGCGGATGGGTGTTCTATACCTACAGCTGAAATTATGATTATGATTATGATTTCAGCTGTAGGTAAAATTATAAGATATTAACATACCACGTTCACTAAAAACCAAAACGATAGTATATTTCGTTAGGTCGCGTCTTAAACTCCGTTCAAAGCTTTAATGTCGTTCCTCAGTCAAAATATCACGTATTTCCCAAGATAAGTATGATGTATGCCTTCACTTAGAACTTCATGTGTTTTAAATTCATGAATGAAAGCTCTCCTGCCGTAACTGGGTTACCTGAATGTTTACCTGAAAACTTGGGCTTTTAAACTTGCGATTACATTTGTTTGGAAGCTAACATTTCTATTAGGGAAACATGAAATTTAACAACAGTTAGGGCCATCATTTTATTCTGCTCATAATATAATTTAATTAATGATTACTGATTAATGCAGCCGTGTTGGCCTAGTGGCAGGTTTTTTCGAGCGTGCATAAAACGGTTAAGTAACATCGTGGGGAAACCAGTATTTATTCATAAAGCGGCGATGGGCTTGTAAACTGTTACGTGCCAAATATTCGGACATACCTCTGACTACCCTTAGATATTTTCAAGGACCTTACCGCCATCCCAAAAACTCAGTGGCTGTCACACACGTGTTTATTAGCAGCGCTTGAAGAATTAGCACCCTAACTTCTGCAAAATGGCATTGTGCCTCTGACTAACACCTTACACATCACAATTAAGTTTGCCGCAGTTTTTTCAGTGACTAGGCAAACTCAGTTCCCCAATATCGCTGTTCTAATAAAAAATTGCTGGGTCCTTCGCCGAAGGCATGGAATGCGCGCAATCAGATATTATGAACTACCACGAGGCTTTGGAGACAGTCGCTGATCAGAAACCTCCGGATAAGATTGAGAAGAAGAGCGGTAAGGAAACCACAAAATCCTTGAATTTAAAGGAACAATGTGGTTCCCCAGCTGCTTTTCGCAAAATCATAGCATCTCAATGAGATTTCGTCTTAGCATACAGACTAATAACATAAAAAATACAAAAAGCGCCAAACATTATCACAGCGCTACGCTCAGCGGATCTTTGTTTATCAACAAAAGGAAATGGCTCGTATTGTACAATTTACACCCAATTAACACCCTACAAAAATATGCCTAAAAATATCCTTAACGCTACCCGCTAAGATAAGGTTTGCTTTGCTTTAACCTTTTTCGGCGATAAGAAGAATTAAGTCCCGGCGTTTTGTCGCCATAGTGAGAAGCAGGTGTTATTAGTATCTACATAATATACATAGTCTGGTCTCAGAGGATTTTAGTCAGTTTTGTGAATTCATCTAATATTATGTTTAAAATTTGTATCAAACTTATCCTTACTGAATAAAGTCAATTTTGAGTTTAATATTAAGAGCGATGATAACGCGCTCAACGAAATAGCAAGCCCCGAAAAGTCAAACTCTAAATTGATTTTATTTAGTAGAGATAAGGATCATTTTAGATAAATTTAGATGACTTTAAAGCTAAACAAAAAGGTTTTTTTTAGTTATATGTTAGTTTAGTGCCTCTTGCGCTTACTAAAATAAAACCTACGTAAAAGTGGCTTCTCTTGGTAGAATAAACCAGCCATGATTGATAAATCAGAGGTTAGAAACTTTTTAAAAGAAAAAAAGTTTCGTCGCATCTGTGCGTCAATATTCATTTCCCAAAACTTATCACCATGACAAAAGCAGCATCAATATCACCACCTTATTACCACCTGCCAGGCGGTCACCGTGACAATTTTATCATTATTGTGTTTTAGTTACTACGCTCGGAACACACCTTGTCACCCCTTTGTTCCGGGGATTAATTGAACTTAATATAAAATGTATTGAAGTAAGAGTCAAAAGGTGTTCATTTCGATAAAATCTAACGACAAAACTGACTAGTCTTAGAAACTATGTGAAGCCTGTTGCTCGCAGCCAAACTTATAACAATCATATAACTTGATAAACATTGGTATATATATTATGTAGTATGAATTATTAGGTACTAAATGACTGTGCAAAGGGATTCGCTCTGTCTGTGGCCATGTTCAGCAGTGGACGTCGTACAGCTGAAATGATGATGATGATGACGAACTGACTGTGCTTGTCGTCATTTTCATTCGTAATACCTACATGTGTTCGTAGTTATAGTATTGTATAGTGTAGGTATTATATATAATTATTGTGCATGTTTATTTTTGATTATACTCCTTCAGCACTTATCGTACTCAATTTTTCCAGTCCATCCAAAGGTTGTCTGGAAGAAATCGCATATAGTGATAAGACCGCCCTTTGTACCATCGCAATTATTTCTAGTTTTAATTTATTTTTAAGATACTTTTGTTTACTGTGTGGTGTAGTACAATAAAGAGTTTTCCATCTATCTACATATGGTTTTATTTTTTCGGACATTTTCTTTATTATTTTTAAAACATATCTTTTTTAAATTAACTGTAACTACAAAAAAACCGTAGTCGCCCTGCTGCAGAACAGCCCACTCTAGCACTATCCGTGAATAGATGATAATAAATGTTTTGAGTATTGGATGTCATAAAATCTATAGTGGAGGCCTGTGTTCAATAGCAGAAGTCCTACGGCTGAAATGATGAACTACGAAAACGTATGTCGTATCCAACTCATAAAATAATGTGACATTCAAAGGGCTTGTAAAAAACTTTGTCTAGACAGGACGCTCTATAAATCTGATAGTCATTTTTAAAAGGCGGTAAAGTCAACCATTACCCTTTCTATGAATTTTAGGAACGGACGCCAAACACGAAAATGAGCCCCAAAACATTGCAAGCATACAAAACTCAAATCCAAATTCATGCAACACATCAGATTTAAAACAAAAAAAATATAAGGGATGCCATTTAAGTCTGCCATCATTTTTTAACACACTAAGAGACCAGTTTAGCAAGAACCGTATCGAGTATTCAATCGTTCGCATTTTGTGGCGAGAAATAAGAGTTTTGCGGGAAACGAGAGGTCTTAGCGTTTGGTTTTCAAAGTCTGGGAATTCGATATCAAGATTCTAAGCAGGTGTGTTTTAAGACAAGGCGTCTCTTTGAAGAGTGACATATGGTAAGGAAAATTAACCAGCACTAAAAGGTACTACATACATACATACAACCTAGTAAAATCGTTTATGTACTTAGATAAGTAGGTAGGTAGGTACTATTTGTAAAGTACGTTACAAACATCCAACAACCAAACAACTAAACATCCTAATATCCTCACAAACTTTCGTATTTATAATATTAGTAGGATGACTTTAGGCATGCTACCATTATTTAGACGCTCCGATCTTTGAAATAAAATAAAGCCTGGAAGATCATAAGTTTAATTATAAAAATGTTTTGTTCCAAGACTGCACAAAGACAACATGTTCATTATCCTCTCCGACCGTATTCCCCGCGGGTTGTAAAAAATGTCCGGACTCCGTCGCGCTGTCTTCTGCCGCTTTGTCGGCACTTTTTGTTGTCACCGTGACTGTTTTAGTAATCGAATAGTGATCATGGCAACCCTGCAACATTGTAAGTACCACGCAGTAATCAATCTATATGTACTACGAGTACGATTAAAGTTATGCGACTCGACAATCTTCGTTTTATGCGGGAACGAGATGCCGATATGAAAAACGAAATTTCCGAAGCGCATAACTTTAATCGCAGGATGATGATGATGATGATGACAGCATCATCATAATCAGTCTGTAGAAGTTCATTGCTGGATATAGGCCTCCCCCAAGGAGTTCCTTGACGAACGGTCTTGAGCCTTCTCCATCCGACTTTCCCAATGTTTTTTTTTATTACTGCAGTGTTATTATAATACTGGATTCAAGATACTATGCCGTCGTGGCTTCTTAAGTAATCGGCCAGTGATTCGTGGCAGTGCTATGATCAGGTAGCGATGAAGTAATAAAATATGAATGAAAATAAAAGTCAGTAAGGCATTTTATAATCGCGTGCCCTTTAATTTTGGATGGTTCGGGCTCAATTTAGAAATGTATGCAGCCATCAACACGATTTATTAGACTCCGACTGTACTTACTAATTTCATAATTTTCACATTGTTTTATTTTTTTTCCCAAACAAAGGTGGCAAACAAGCTTACGGCCGGAAATGGCATAAATTGATGGATAGGTACATAATTTTGTAATAAACTTTACATTGAGACGACCTCGATGACGCAGCGAGTGCCCGTCTGAGACGCAAAGGGGTGCGGGTTCCCGCTGCGGGTCAAATCGCGGTTTTCACAATCGCAATTAATGTCAATTTGATTGAGTGAGCCTCCAATGAAATTGAAGCGTCGGACAACGCCAGAGAACCGATGCAGATCATTCTCGGGATTCTGGCGGATTTGCTCACCACCATCGTCGCCGGGGGAGATCTCAAAGATGCGGCGATGCGGGGACTGACCGCAATAAAAGAAAGTCAGTATGGGTAGCCACAACCAACTACGGCTCCAATACTGAGATCCCGGAGGTAAAAGGGACAAAGTCCCCCCCCCACCCCTGCCTACTCTCACACTGCCAGAACGCGCATATAGTTCTACAGCAGCTGTTCTGGTCAGAAAACACGTTGTACTCATCGCGAAGACTGAGTGACGAAGTCTGCTAAGAAGCCACCGTAGTAGCCGAGAAATCGGCAACGTAATGCCACTGAGAGGCTGGCACTCACAGGGCACCCAGCGACTCAGAAGCAGCAGTTCCCGAAGTTGACGCCAGCGATTCTTACCCGCACCTCCTAAACCAAGATGGTAGAGTCGAGGTGTAGATGACTCATGATGATGAATGAAATTGAATGATTTAATGTCACGGGATCTATTATTGAAATCTGGCATGGCTTTCTGAACAATATTCCAAAAGTTACATCGCACCATTGAGTAACCTAAAGTTTTAGACTTATAAGTAGTTATATTATTCTAAAATATCAGCTCAGGCCATAGCGCACTACTGTGTATAAAAACCAATTTTTTCATTGATTTATCATCAGTGACCCCGCCATCGTATCCAAAGTGTCTTGGGCTCAAATACCGGCCGCCTACAAATGGATAATCATTTTGACAAAAATATACGCTTGCTACTGTCAATTAGCCGATCATGATCACTTTTAATCTTTCCCAATATAAATATCCACACAAGCCCACACTCATACACACTACAACCACACACTCATTCACAAAACAACCCCACATTCACTACACACACACACCCTCTCACTTGCACACACACACACCCACACCCACACACACTCATCCACGCACTCTTGTAGAAAAAAACTTAACTTTCCCCCCATTTACACCAACATCCCAACCCCCCACCCCCTTACCATGGCTAGATGTTAACATCTAGCCATGTACCTTCAAGTAAACCTTTTCTTACAACTGTGGAGGGAGGGCCTGGTGACCTGTAACAAAGATTTTTAAAATAACCTACTTCAGGCACCAGCCCCATCACGAAACAGGTTTCGGATTTATATTTAAGAAACCTAATTGTGAAGGGAAATAAATCCGTTTTTTATTATTATTATTATTTATAGCAACTTAAAATCAAAAACGCTACCCGTATGCCGTAGCCGTAGTAACTATTTTTTAATCTACTCCTTAGCTACGCTCACAAAACATTTGCATTAAAACATTACTTGTAGCGCCATCTATTGGTGAGTGGACGAATGAATTTTGCTTCAACGCCGAAAACATGAAAAAATAACCTCAGTGAACAAAAACCATGATTATTGATAATTAAAAATTGTGAAGTAGTAAAGTATTAACGTACTTGTTTTAATTTCTTGAGGTTCTTGTTTTTTTTTGTATTCCCTAACACACACTCCGGAAACACTGCCCTTTGCCGACATCTAATTCCTGAAATGTTCCTGTTGCTAAGAAGAGTCTCACGTAGTTTTTAGTTTTAGTAGTAAAATCAATTCAATTTCTGTTTTATTAATAACTGGCTGGACCCAAGGTAAGTAAAACAATCTAATGGAAAGTTTTAGTAAATTTCAGTGTGGGTGAAGTAAAAAAATATTCCACCTCCGTCTTTCCTTCATTGCGAACATGACCGGGTTAGTCCATAACATGACCAAGGTTAGATTCGGAGACTCAATAATGTACCTCAAAGCCCGTTGGTCGGCCACCATTACAGTAAATGCACGTGAAGTTCCTAGCGCCTAAGCTCTATCTTCTTTCTCTCTTGAAAAGCTTTAGGCCAGATAGACCAATATTGACTGGCGATTATCGGAAAAGAGCGAGGTTAGAGAAGGTGACCTAAAAAGTTTTAGATATTATACCTTGTAGACCTTGCACCCAAGCATTAAATGCTTTTCGTACTAAGATCACTGTAATATCTTTTAAATTATAATTTCAGTATGCAGCAAAAGAGCTTCGTTAATTTTTTCTGTACTTTTAAGCCATTTTAAGCTTAATTACCTACCATCTCCTTCAGGCTATGCATTTAAATGTTGCTTTAGGCTGAAATTTGTATGCAGTGTAGCATGCTTCGCGAAAAAATTGGACCAAATGAGGTCGTTGGAGTGCCTTTGAGTTTCGCTACTTGTGTTTATAAAGGAGGCCATTTTTAAAACGTGTTTATGAAGACTTCATACTTTAATTAGGGTAACTAATAAATTACTTGGTAGGTATAGCGATCTTCCTAATTATATTTATTTTGAGGACTTTCGATTAGATACAACGTATCGGAAGACGTAGAGGAAGACTGTGTCCTGCACTCGATGGACCGATGACATTGGTGTAGCATTTTTCTACAAGGTTTATGCTGATAATATGAAAGAAAAACTCCTTCTTATACACACCGTGGCTAAATTTATAAAATTAAAATTTATGATAGTAGGTACCTGTATGCCGTGGTGGAAGCCGTTGCCGGCTTAAGAATAGGCCTCTCCATTTCTAACCTTGAAAGTCCTAAGAGGCGTCTAAAGGGAAAAAAATATATTTGTTCCTAGTCTCGGTGTTGTGGTATCTACTCCTAGGTACTAATAAAATTAATACTGACGAGTAGGATATCCTACGGTAATGATTCATTTTCATTGACTAAAAGAATATTGATATTTCAAATTTCCACTTTATTACCGCCGAAGGCCTTCGGCACATTAAAATATGCTGATAAACTAACTGGTCCTATGTAGAACGGGTTTCAAACCTGATATGTGGGGATCGTAAATGCTTTATTCCAGATCGGTGGACGCGATTGCAACTTGATAGAACGCTTTCCTGTCCGCGATACCACGAGGTATTTATATAAACAAAATAAAAAAATAAAGCACTCAACGGTCACATACATAGTCTGACCCCACACTAGGATTCCCTGCGAAGTGGCTATCAGAAAATACGAGTACCTAGCATGGTACCACAACACCTGGAACTCGGAACAAATATTTGCAGATCATGCAAGCATTGGTCCCGCACGGAAACATTGGAAACGGCCCAAGACTGTATGTCGTGGGACTCTTTAGTCGGCTAAAGATGATGATGATGATGAGGTATAATTGAAACAATGCATATAATGGAGCTACCGTATGAGGTAACGATATCGTTTTCAATCATACATTTCCCCTAAATTTTTCTTTGTTTGCTACAGATAGTTTGCTATTTTCATTAGATAGAGTTTTTTTTACCGTGATTACATCTAGAGTAAGCATAGTTAAGCTAGTGAGTTAATGATTTAGAGCAAATAATAATAAAAATTGAAGCAAAAATTATTATTTTCCCAAAAATAACAACAATCTGTGTTGATTATGCCACCCGCTGCGCACCGCTAAATCTCTCGTGAACAAAACAAAATGGTTTCCAGTCGAAATTAGACATCTCGTTTCACAGCCAATAAATTTATTAGACCAGCCTGAGCTGATGATTTAAGCGCACCGCAGACTATCCACAAAAAGCCAGACTTTCAGAAGCAAAACTTTAAACCAATTTTAACTATGACTATTAACTAAGCTTAGGCCACTGTTGACCAACACATATCCAGTAGAGATAAGGATTATTTTGAAATACATTTAGATGACATATCGCACGTCGTATGAACACGGCGTAAAACATAAAAAAAAACTCAAACTCAAAAGATGTTTATTTCAATAAAATCACTAGGATCACTTTGAAAGACATTTAAATTGGTTCATATTTATTTGTCTTCCCTCAAACCTAAGCTTATTGGTATGATAAAAATAAATTTTCTACAGACTAGCTGGCCCGCCTGCAACTTTGTCCGCGTGTTCAATTATGTTCCTACCTTGACTATTGTCACTTCGTACACTTGAGATCTGGATGTACGGAAGCCTCAGGCTACTCGCACTTGACATTATTTCAAAATTTATTTTCTCTTAAAAATGATCTCTAAAACCTTGTAAAATACTAGTTATGAATTATTATGGGGTAAATCCACAGCTGAGTCGTCACAGATTAGAAAATAGAATAGAATATACGTTTATTTGACATACACACGAAAACACAGAACAGACATAAAATAGTTACTAAGGACCTGAACCAAGCGGTGATTTTTCATCCAACTTGATTTATAAATATAGAGTTTGCACACGAACCGTACATTACCGGGAAAAAAGTAGCCTAAGTGCCTATGTATGTATTCCAGACTATAATTTAATCCATGTGCCTAATTTCATCCAAATCCATTCAGCCGTTCTGGCGTGATTGAGTAACAAGCATCCATACAAACTTTCGCATTTATAATAGTAGTAGAATTTACCAAATTTTCCTTTCGAAATTAGTATTCCTTCTGCGCCGCCCACAGACAGCGTAGGTGCCTAATTAAATACTCATCTCGACGAATCCCTTCAATACAAATATATTCAGAGAGCATCCTCAAATCCATTATCTCTGACACGAGACACGGGGCCACAGCTGATCCGATATCGTAGTCCCTTACTTGCACATAAATTCGATTTCTATACCAATGGTGTAATCAGAGCTGACAGTTCAGTGCGCATCTGTGGATCTGCACCTTGCATACTCTATGACCAGTCGAAACAAACTGAACTTTATCAGAATGCGATAAAGTAAACTTTGAATCTAACGATTTAAGAAAGCGTTAACTGAATCCTGTCGATTACTTGATTAGGTTTTTGTTTTCAAAGATTCAAAATCAGATGAGACAGTCCCGTATTTTTTTTATTCCCTACCACATGTTGCTGTTAGAAAATCTGAGTTATCAGTAATTTGACTGAATTTGTTGCTTTTATCTCCAGTTTACTTATCTTACAAATAATTTCAGAATAAGCAAGTTAAAGTGGCAGTGGGCAGGCCATATAGCTCGCAGAACCGAAAACCATTGGCAGCTGATTATAATGTTAATCGTTGTAAATAAGTAGAATGGCCCACTCCGAATTGACTGATCCTGATCCTGATCGACGATTGACGCAATGGCCGTAAAATTTGACCCATAGACGGGGAGGTCTATGTTTAGTTCAAATTAAGCATCCTGATCTTTATTCCAACTTTATCTTTGACCAAACTGGCCACACGTTCACAAATCCGCACTAAGACTGTCTCATTTGTTGTAAACTAGTACCAAAGTATATATAATTTGCCACCAAAGGGGTGAAAGTATCAGAAGGTGCTTTAGAAAGGGGCCGTTGACAAATGGAATCGTAGAATATTATGACACTTCAATAATAGCAAGTGCAGGACTTACTGGAGGGCGCTCAAGTGGATTTAGAATTCAAAGACGATATAAAATGTAGCATGGCGTATAACTGGATATAAGAAAATAGAAAAATTACTATTGTCGAAGAGCCATGTTATATATTTTACATGAAAAACTGGATGTGGAACTACTCATGTATTTTTGTACAGTCAGCGATTTTGATTTGTAGTTGTATAGAAGCTTTTCAAACTAAATCAATCATGACGTCATTTCCTTTTGTTGAGACTCGATTGTTTTTCAATCTCACTTTAACTGGTACAATGGGTAATAGACCTTTATTTTGAACCAGCTTCTGTGGCGGCTTTCTCGGGTGATCGTATGTGACACGTATGTAATACTCGCAAAATCGAGTCATGACGTGTCGGACTACCGCCTTTAGACATCTTCAAAGATCTGATCGCCTGGAGATTTGAAAGGATTTCTACCATGCTTGAGGATAAAAGTCGTGAGCCTTTTTCCTATTTATTTTATAAGCTGATCTTCGAGCGCAATTGCAGTGTAAATAATGTAAGAGTGAAAAAATACACTCCACTAGCAATGTTAAGAATTTCTACGGAATGAGGAAACCCGTAGAAGAACCAAGGGCACGGACATAGCTCTCATAATTGTCAAGTTGAAGTGGCAGTGGGCAGGCCATATAGAGCGCAGAACCGACAACAGTTGGGGAGTACAGGTTTCCGTATGGAAACCACGAACCAGGTGACGCAGTGTTGGAAGGCCTCCCACCCGATGGACTGCCGACATTGCGAAAATTGCGGGAAGTCGGTGGATGGAAAAGGCTCAAGACCCTTCGTCATGGAACTCTTTGGGGGAGGCCTATATCCAATAGAGGACTGCTACAGGTTGATGACGATGATGATGATGATGAAGAATGTCCGGGTAAGAGGTTAGCAGGGTCAGTTCACAACAGCTCTACTGCAAATACTTGAAGAGTCGGCATCCGGCATACCACAGATACCGCACCAAGTCCCGCGACGCAAGTTTTAATTGTTTTAGTAATTGTTCCACTGAAAATTGTTCTAGAACAACGTAATTTCCAAATGGATAAAAAGGTAGAAGGCTTCCCGTGTTTACGATTTAAAAAGATTGTTCGAGATAAATCTTATGCCCGGGATATTACAGCTTGTAGCATGATTGCTTGTAATAGTTTGAATTTAAGTTGTTAAGACAGGCTACGGAGAGAGATATACTCCGAGTTTCAAAGCGTAAAAAATCTGAAATGAAGAAATCTGTAGAAGAACCAAGGTCACCTACAGCTCTCGTAATTAGCAAGTTGAAGTAGCAGTGGGCTGGCCATATAGCTCACAGCACTGACAACGGTTGGGGAATATAGGTTTTCGGATGGTGACCACAAACAGTGCGGCGAAGACTACCAGCGGATAAACTGCCGACATTGTGAAGATAGCAGGAAGTCGGTGGGTGGAAAGGGTAGAAAAACCGTTCGTCATGGCACTTTTTGGGTGAGGCCTACAGGTAATGATAATGGTGATGAAGTTGCTAAGAATATATACTCGTATTGCTAATACTTTAGCTTAGTATTAGAGACTCTTATTATTACCTAGTATGAGATGGGGAAGGCCTATGTTCAGTAGAGGACTTCATCTGGCTGACGATGATGAGAATTAGTATTCGTAAATTATCTTTAAGCAGCTACTGCTTATCTAAATGATTATTCAAATATCTGACATAGTGCACTTTTATGTCGCATATAAAATAACGAGAAGACAAATCTGAAATAGTCCTTGGTCCAATTGTTGCTGACTCAGCTTTTCCTCAACTCATGAAATCAAACGAATACATCTCAATGGCTGAAAATTTTTATTGAACGAGATTCAAGGTACGAGATCCTTCTTTGGTTTTAAAACATCTGTCTGGAAACATAGAGGTTATGCAAAATACGTCAAAGAAAACTTTATTCGCTTGCTGCACGATAGACGTAACGAGCCAACAAAGCTGTTACTCGTAAAGAGCTGTCGGCTTGGGTGTGGGTTCGATTACAGACGCAAGCGGGCAAAAGACTAGTTGGATTTACTTATAAAAATATGTCTCAAGCAAGTGATGAACATTTTTTTTTTTATTGGATATGGTTAGGCGTTTGCCCACCATCTCACTTTTGCAAGTGAGATGTGGCCTAAGATGGAGCACGCTTTACCAGAAGGAACTTATTCACTCTAGATTTGAAGACTCCTAGATTGTACTTATCCGGAAAAACAGACGCTGGCAGATCGTTCCACTCTTTGCCAGTGCTTATAATAAAGGTGGAGCAGAGACGTTTGGTTCGACACTGTGGTATGTCGACCAGTTAAGGGTGGTAAAATTGCTAAATATTGTCATCTCTTACAATTCATAATGAGAAACAGTGACAGGGATAATTTTAATCAAAGCTTGAATTTAGCTAAAGTTTATATGTAAGGGGGTAGCTTACAACTGGGATTATTAAAATCTGATCTTATCTTTTATCATTATATCTACTTACATATTACTAAGACGCATCTGGTTTCTTGTGTGTTCGGGGAGGTGCCTGCGCCATACAGAAGATCGCAGCCAATCTTTATCAGCGGGTTCCTGCAGTGAGAAAGGTTGCAAGAGGTAGGGGGGGTTTGGGGTCGGTAACGCGTACGTGAGAGGCATCATCTAGTATTGCAAGCGTTCATAGGCTAAGGTTACCACGTACCAACAGGTGGGCTGTATGCTTGTTTGCCATCAAAGAAACAAAAATCTCTATTCTAATCTACCTTGTAGGCACATGACGTCACAAATCATCAGGTTAGGTGCTAAGTCGATAGCTTTTACCCAACATTGCTAGATGCAAAGCTTTCCTTCACCACAGGCCTGAACTTTGAGACGTTCCCGACTAAGCGTTTTATCGCCTAGGAGCAGTTCAGCTGATTTCCAGCGTTTCTCATTGCTCAGACTGTGTCTGTGTTGTTCTGTTCAGAAGTTTAAATTAAAACTAAGCAATGTATTCTTTGAGCAAACTTCATTTCATTAGCTTAAAGCATTGAAAATTGTACAGAAAATAAGGCATGGATGATCAAGTCTTTAATTTTTAGGTTTCACGCGAGGTACGGCACAGCGAGATTTTCTCAATAAGAGGCGCACTTTTATCATTTCACTACACTGATTCTGTCATCGACGTTTATAGGGCCTTTTTTAGGGTCACCATACCTCTCCCTGAATACTGAACGAATACAGGATGATCAAGAAAGAATCAGTGACACGACTAACAAACAACTATCATATCGTAAGCGTAACGCTATCGTATATTAGATAATAACAGAGATAATAAACGACTACTGAGCACGGAATGAGTATTATTTATACTTATATTATAAATAATGCTCATTCCTAAAGTAACAATACATTTTGATAACAGAATCATTAGGTTTATTTCAAAACAGTTTACAAAACTTAAATATATTTTACCAATCGTTACCGAACAATAAAATACAAATATCCAAATACACACAACATTCAGAACTCAAATAACACAAGTTTGGAAAACTAATTTTATACTCACAAGCCCAAAGGTAAAATGCAAACCGCAGGGTTTCAAACGTGTTTCTCCTATTTGTGGAATACAATAAAGTAACCCGGGAACCCGAAATAAAACCCTTTTCGTTTCCACCTTGAAACAAATAGGATACAACTAGGTTTTCGTGTTGTAGTCTATGTAAATTCGAAGTAGTTACCTCGTTCAATCAGTGGGCTATCACGCTTACAAAAAACAGCATTTTCCCGTTCACAGTTTTCCGAAAGCAGGGTCTATTCTTCAGCCGGGGCCATCTTCATTCTTTGTGGTAGGTACATGTACGTATATAAGAGTTAGGTACCACTTTATGACGAAAATTTAATAGTGAAGTGAATTAAATGAAAAGCTGATCTGATGATTCTGTCTCATTAGTTCGCACTGATCACGAGTATGGAGTCTGTCTACAGTAGGTACACAAGTTATGCAACATCCCTATTAAGGGCTTTCAGTAAATGTATGCATATATCAAAAATACCCGTCTAAAGCCATGTGCAAACGACATGCGACATGCCATCTAAATAAAAACGACAAAAAATAATTTCAGTTTGACATTTGCTCCATAATCCATATAGCTCAACAATATCGCAAGCCCATAAAAATCAAACTAAAAATTGCCTCTATATATTCGGTAGACGCAGGGATCATTTTGAAATACATTGATGATGATACATGAGATATATCACGCCGTTTGTACGCTGCTAAATACCCGTAGAAATCCAAAAGGTGTTAGCGTGGACAACATTGCGGGCAAACGGTTAGCAAACACAGCGCGTAGGTATGACCTCTCCAGTTCGCCACAAAATCGTAAACTCTACTTTGTTGACACTGACCGCATGATTTAGGCAAAACGCTGTGTTGCGGTCACGAATATTCATGTCAGTGATATGATAACATACATCTGAGTGTGGTCGGGTCATAAGTTCTGCCTTTTAAAACTAACCCTTGAAATCCCTTTGAAGGTTCATGATTTGCGGTTTTGCACGTATCATTTGTGAATAAACAGCAAAACGAATTAGAATTATGTGAGTTACGGTAAATACCTATTTTTAAGAAATAAAGGCGGTGGTCACGTGCTAGAACTTGCGTTTTGAGGCTTCCGTACCATTACACGGGGTCAGGAAATTTTTATTCCCCATTGTTGGAAGTTACAAATATATATTTTAAGGTCGCTTACTATTTCACTGTATTAAATTGACTGCAAATATAAGTTAGTTTCGTACTAATTCCTCAAGGGACTTCAATTAAATGATTATCGGATTTTTTCCTTTACCTACTTGTGCCAAAAGATCTCAATCCTAGGTCGATAGACGAACTAAAACTTACCTAAGGAGTAAAAATAAGTGTAAAAATTCACTATCTACATCTACATTATACACCTAGTTTAGCATCTTTCGAGCCATCTAACAATCACCTCAACCATTTACTTGCCTTTGTATTACATAGGTCTTCATTCTAGAAAACCAATTTGTATGAGGACTATTGATTGGAATATCTCTTGTGCAATTTGTTTTATAGATTCGCTTATTCTTATTCCGAAGGCAACGTTACTTGAATTGTTAAACGATTTTTCATACGATCGCGAAAGCCCTGATGTAAGTAATGTAAAAATAAAATGTTAAAAATTACGAAAAATCGTCAGGTTTCGTCGTGTTGTCGGTGCGTGCACCTAAAGATGCCATTAGGGGAAATGCGAACGGTTCACGAATAAATTCGGGCTAGTCTTCGTATATTCAATCACCGTGACGTAGAAGTTCACTGCTGGTCGTAGGCCCAAAGAGTACCATGACAAATGGTCTTTAGCGTTTTACATAGCGACTTTCCGCAACCTAAAGTCGTCAGTCCATCGGGAGGTAGGGGCCTTCCATAACTGCGTACGTAAACCGTTCGTGGTTACCATTCGAAAACCTTTATTCCCCAACAGTTCGGTTCGTTTCGGTTCTTCAAAACATATGGCCTATATATGACCACTTAAAGTACGGTGTATTTTTGATACTATTGGTACTTAAAGTCGCTTTGTGATTCTGCTCTATCTCAGCCTCAGGCCGCTTTGTCGGCCGCGAGCCTTTAAAGATTGATTGAAAACACACAACAATAAGTAAACAAACAAATTCAATTGCTGATAAAATGTTCAAAGAAAACACGGACAGGTTAGTAGGAAATAAATTTCACTAGCGCACCTAAGATTTTCATTACATTTGAAGTCACTTGACCGACTTCGAACACAAAAGCATCCAACTTTTATATCTTATCGAGGCATTTATTGCGGTCAGCAAAAAAGGTCTCTACATCAAAGGAGAGTATAAAATGTCTTGTTGGAAGTAAAGGCTTCTTGTTTTATTTGTTCGGAGATGAACGAGCTGGATTGTTTCTCTGATCTCTATCTTGTGATGTAATTTGTTGATCTTGTTGACATGATTTGATTTAGATGACCATCATCATCATCATTACAGCTATTAGAAGTCTATAAAGAAATATTGATTCAAAGAAATAAGAAGAAAAAAATGAAATGGGCTCAAGACTTCTATCCCTAAGAATTCAGATCTCCATCCTTGAAAATGTTTATGGAGGGTAGTCAGAGGCATGCCCGAAAATTTTACACTTGCCCACATATGGCAGTAGTGAGTATTTCATACGTGACAGGATGCAAGCCCATCGCCGCTTTATGATTATTATACTAATTGGCTTTCTCTAGATGTTCTCCTTCTCCGTTTTAAGTTCACATGTGTTAAAACTAAATTAGATGATTAAATAAATGGCCTGTTTTAATTTGAACACCAGGGACAACTTTTAAGGTCAACTTAAAAGCACAAAATAAAAAACTTAATATATTGCATTAAGTTCTTTAAGTTTAGCCACTTAATTTCAAACAAACATGCTACAAGCGTTACAACAGTCTCATAGTTTTTATGACGAAATGTTGAAAATAAAATTACACAGGAAGTCATCAACATAACAACATTTCTAAAAGAATTTTCTGAAAGAAGTAAATTCATCTATATAAACTGTAGAGAAATGTAGCACTTTTTCGCTCCACATACTTGAATGTCACGCAATTAAACTCCACGCTGGAATGCGCAGCTATCCAAGGGTACTTAGGTACTTTCAGACTGACTTCACTGACATATGCAGATGGACTGCACATATCATCATCATCATCATCAGCCTGTAGAAGTCCACTGCTGGACATAGGCCTCCCCTAAAGAGTTCCACGACGAACGGTCTTGAGCCTTCTCCATCCACCGACTTCCCGCAACCTACACAATGTCACCGGTCCATCGGGTGGGGGGCCTTCCAACACTGCGTCGCCCGGTTCGTGGTCGCCATTCGAGAACCTTTACTCCCCAACTGCACATATGCAGTCAAGAAAACCACTTGTCGATTTAGACCAAATGAGCTAACTAGTGTATTATTTAAATGCTATCCAAAATATGCGAACTGGACGGATTTGAACGCTCAACTTCATCTAGAATCGGCAATATGATACCTTTTTTAAGTACGCATACGATAATATGTAGTTCTTATCGCATTGCCGATTCTAGGCCAAGATGCCGGTTTGGGTCTTAATGGTTCTAATTGGTAGAATTTAAATTTAATGTTATCCATATGTGTTACTTTCTATCAAATCATGAAAAAAATAATTGAAACTTATACACTAGCTCTGCTCTTTCATAATATTCTCTTGACATAAAGTTCAGTTCTTTGTACGTGCTTGCTAGAGCTTCTTGCTCTCCAGAACGCTCCAGATATTTTGTTTTATTCGAACGCGTTTAACGCGGCGCGTCCGACGCGCAGTCTGATGCCAGCGTTGAGGGTTTTGTGACTGCAAATATGCAGTCTGTCTGAATATGCCAGTGAAGTCGGTCGGTTAGCATTCAATGACTTTTCCAGCCCCATGAGAAAATACGTCGCGCGATCCGCGGCATAAACGAGCGCCTCTCAGCAATTCTTCATTTCTCGACTGTGAATGCACTAGATTTATTTGTAAGAAAAACTTTGAAATAAGCTTTTTCTCCTTTTACCGAGTCAAATCCAGTTTCTCGCAGTTGATGGAGCTCTTTTCATTGTCGAGTGGACAGTTTTGGTTCGTTTGAGAATTTTAATAAAAATATTATGGTGCTTTTGACCCTATTAAATAATCACAACAAACTGTAACCAAACAGAAATCAGCCAGTATAGACTACAATTTTAATCTATCAGTCAAAACTAATCTACCAATAGCAGGCAGTGATGAAACAAAAGACCAACAATGAGACCCTTTCCCAAATTGATCACATTCTAATTTGCGAATGATTGCAAATCTAACAAACTGAAACGAGTCAGTCGAATAAGAAAGTGCCTACAATTTAACTTAGTAGCAGGTGATTGGATAAAACTTTCTGCGGGATTGAGCAGGTTCGTAGTCAGGAAAGGGGCGTAAAGTACCCAAAACATCAAAAATCGAGCTTTGGCATTTGTTTAGCCTTGAAAATATATAATTAAACCAGAACTAGGCAAGACGATCCATAATTTATAGGAAGCAGACTATATTTAGCTCCTACCAATAGCCGAAGACTACATTTAGCATTAGTTCTACAAACCTTAGTGGTTTTTTTTTAGTGCTATTTCTATAAATGACTATGTAAACATTTTTTTGGAGATAAATAAATTAAAAAAAAAAAACAAATGGAAATAATTTCTGAGAAATCCCAAATTTCCCAAAATCAGTGTCACGAAGCAAGCAAGCACTACACTGATTTTACCACCGACAGTCAATGGCCCTTTCAAGGCCACCATACCTCAACCTGGTCACTGACATAATACAGGAATACCAAGAAAGAATCAGTGACACGACAAGCAAGCAACCTCAGTAGTAGATTCATTTTATATCCTGGTGTTCGTCTTGGGTAGCTTGCTACGACCCTGGATGTGATTCAGACTGTGTAATTAAAACAGCCATGCAGTTCCGAACTGCGAAGTCTGTCGCGACATGAATATTCCATTGCTGACTCCCGACTAGGGACGTAACGGAATGTGGGCAGGTGTTCCGTGTTTGTAAAGAGCTGGTAGAATGTCCGGCTAATTAATTGAGAGATAAATTAAAAACAGTATACTGGCGGGTTCATAGTACCAAGTAAAGTCTCCTACACTAAGCGTCACTGCGATAAAGATTTGTATACATCTTGATTTGTTGACATTGTATATAGAACTGAAAATAAAGATGAAAAAAAATCCTCTCAGATCTGGCGCTCAGATCCCTGAGAGAGGATCCTTCAGAGGGCACGTAGTCAGAGGCACGTCCACACATTTTGGTACACACATTTTGCAGTATTGCCCATGCCCATTTGCATTATATCCCATACGTGACTCGGCTATAAAGATGTAAAATTAAATAACCATCAAATTCATTTTCAACTCGACCGTAAACCTATCATCTTCATTTGTAAGGCCCCCAATCCGACAGACCAACGACATTGTGAAAGTTGTGGGAAGTCGGAGGCTCAAGACCGTCAGTTATGAAACCCTTTGGAGGAGGCCTATATACAGCAGTGGACTTCTACAGGCGGAAGATAATGATGATGATGTTATCATAAAGAGTGTATGGATCTTTCATACAAGCTTGGGACGGGACTATCAAGACTGAAAATAAAACGTTATATATCCACTCATCTCTACCCTCAGATAAGTTTCAGCCTGAATGGATTATAGCATGATAAAGTTAAGTATTAAATGCAACTCACAGCGGTATTCAGTTATTCTGATTGATGCTTGTCTCGAGGTAGGATGCACTGGATCCTGAGGGAGTTCATCTTGGGTTGCTTTTAGTTCAGTTGAATGCAGGTAAATTAGACTAGAACTTTTCTTAGGTAGAATCTTCAAATATAGAGAGAGGAAATTTAAAAAAATAATCGACAGTTTTAGCTGTATTAACAAGTTTTCATTTTATCAAGAAGTCCCATTAAATCGCTTCTCTCTTTTACATTTTTCTACTCTTTTACACCGCAACCACTTTACGGATTACAATAAAATTTAGTTAAATAGGAAGGATATGATATGATACATAATATAGGCAATTTTTTGCAAACGGATTGCAATAAAATTTAGATATAAAGGCAGGATATGATATGATACATAATATAGGCAAACTTTTATCCGGTTACCACGCGATCAAAGTCGCAATAGGAAGCTAGTTGAACATAAAATAGAAGGGGTTAGGAATCAAGCAAAAACTAGTGTTTTGTGTACAAATAGCACTTCATCCTTGCCTGTTCCTCGAGATAGGAGGTTAATCCTTTAACTCACAAACAACGGTACGAATAAATCCTAATTTAACTTGGAGAACCTAGTGCAAATGGAAACTCGTTTTCTTAAACTAGGTCAGATGGAAATTTTAGAGTTGCATTTAACATTTTAATGGCTTTTTTTCACATCTCTACAAGGTTATTCATAATATGTCTAGAGTACTATCCCGTAATTGGGCAGCTAATAGTAAAGTTTGTCGTATACATTTTAGATATTCAAATTTTTTCATAGATAACACACTTTACAAAAATTAGTAAAAACTGTTCGGTCGAATCAGTTCAAATTCAAAATTATTCTGCTGTTATAGGTCAATCTATGACATAGAACTTCTCGTACGTTTAACAATATATCTTAGAGATGACAAAAAGACCAAAACAGCTAATTTTAAAAAATCACTAAAATATCTGAAAAAAATAATAATTTTGGTTATCCTAATGCTTTTTTTTTTCTTTCTGTTCATAAAATAAACCCCTATCGGAATAGTATACTACTACATGGCTTTTTATTGCGAGCGGTGAGGGAGATCCGCACACTGTATTTTGTAAGGCTTATTGGAATAGATAAGCGAAGTAGTACTAGATATTTGTTTAATAACCTAACATCCCGTTTCACGGATTGGTTAACACAACACTGAGCGAAGTGTGAATGATCTACAGAACAGCTCAAAGATACAAACAATAGTTCACCTACATACCACAATTGGTGAATGAACAATGGCGCATGCTTCGCTGGCCCCGACACAAAAACTGTTCAGTGATTGATTGAACTGGACAAAGCGGACCGATTTTATATTACTTAACTATCTATGAATTTGAAACATTGATTTTAGATTCGATTCTTCATTGATTGATTCGATTTACCCATGATATAGTCATCGCTAGAGGACCTTAGCGCAACGCTCTGGGACCAGTTGAGTCTTAAAATAAACATATAGGTAAGACCAATATCATGTCCAATGGTCATGTGATACAATATGTTATGTCAGACGATTAAACTCGGTAAGTCCAACTTTGACAAAGAGTCCAACTCGGGTGGGCAGCATTTGGAAAACATCATCATAATCTTCTCGTCACAAATGTCATAGAGGCACAACACGAAAATCTACAATCAGTGCATGTTGCCAGTGTTCTTTTTTTTTATTTGGTTCACTACTTGAAATATGCACATTATATTGCTGTATTTAAATTGTGGCTATGGACATTTACAATGCAATTTCTAATAACAGTCAACACAGCAAGTGATAATATGTGGGCAATGCAATCTGAAAATGTATATAGGTATACCTAAAATAGTTTGGAAAAAAAAATAGTTACTAAAAGAAGTGATTAAATTATGGCACCGAGACTTATTCGATGATGTAGTGATGATGATTATAATATTTGTTTACATGACTGTATTAGTGCTTTCGTCACTTTTCCGAAACTTTCAACACACGTTTCTATTTATTAATATTTCATCATCATCATCAGCAACCTGTAGAAGTCCACTGCTGGACATAGGCCTCCCCCAAAGAGTTCCACGACGAACGGTCTTGAGCCTTCTCCATCCACAGACTTCCCGCAACCTTCACAATGTCGTCGGTCCATCGGGTGGGGGGCCTTCCAACACTGCGTCGCCCGGTTCGTGGTCGCCATTCGAGAACCTTTACTCCCCAACGGTTATCGGTTCTGCGAGCTAATATTTATTAATATTTATTTACAAAATATTTCTGTAAGCATCTCCCTATTTGCCTCACATGCTGATAAAAATGCCTATCAAGCCTCATATAAGATCCCTTTGATGACACCCCTCGGTTAAACATTAGTGAAAACGTTCCGAATAATTATAATGCCTTCTTGAGCGGGAATAGTATGGATAGAGTGCACTTTAGAATAATGATGTGGAGGGTCGAAGGGTGTACAGAATAGTGTTCTAGATGTTTCAACTTCAACATTGTGTAGAGTATAAAAAGTAGTCAGTAAAAATGTGATAAATAAATATTCCGGACATATCACACATGGTCAACTGATCCCAAACTAGGCATAGCCTGTACTATGGGTACCAGTGACTGATATACATAATAGATTAATATTTAACACCCAGACCCAGAACAAACATCTGTGTTCATCACACAAATGTTTGTCCAGAGCGGGAATCGAACCCGCGACCTCTAGCGCAGAAGGCAGAGTTACTACCAACTGAGCTATGAGGCCAGTGATGCACACGATGCGTTGCAGCGGCGCGGTGCAGCACAGGAGCAGTATCACTGCAGCGTTTTACATACAAATATCCACGTTCCGCCCTCCTGCGCCGCACCGCACGCGCCGCGACGCCCCTGTGTGAACACACACTTAGATTATACAAACATCAGTTTTGAAGACTTCCATTGCATAAGTTCACTGAACTTTACCTAGGTATCTAAAACGACTGACTTATCGGTAGCAACATCATACATGAACGAAACCAGTGATCTTAAAGCGGCGATGCGCATGCAATCTGTCAACTATCGAATACTCACTACTGCAAAATGTTTGGATGTGCCTCTGACTAACCCCCTCGGGCATGTTTAAGGATCTGATCGCGTGGAGGTTTGAGAGTATGTCTATCATTCTTGTGGATGAAAGCCGTGATACTGTTTCTTTTTTATTTTCATTTATTTTTATCTCTCAAAACTCACGCGGACAATACCGTCAGTACTTACTAGAAGCGTAAGCTAGCATTTGTTGGTGCCGACGTGTCACGTCCAGCGCATAGATTTCGCTCTATATTCGTGAGCAAAATATCTGGTGGAATGTTAGGTACCATATTCATAGCACGCTACTAAAGCTTGTTTCCTAAAAAGCATTTCTTCTTTGAGAAAACTGATCTCTGTCCGCAATTTCTTCAAAACTTCAATGAGATGAAATCTATATCACGTTAAACTTTGTCCTTTCTTCCGACGGGTAGAGGATATCCGTCTTCGGCAAATTACGGTCATGGATTTACTGGAAACCTTACGTTTACCACATGTATCTACATATTTAAGATTAAGCTTATACAAAGACATTGCAGCTGCAAACTTCTTTTTTTTTTTTATACAACAGAGGTGGCAATCAATCTTACGGCCCACCTGATGGTAAGCGGTTACCGTAGCCTATGAGCGCTTGCAATACCAGAGGCATCACGCACGCGTTGCCGACCCCGAACCCCCTTCCCCCCTAAAGAGCTCTGGCAACCTTACTCACCGCAGGAACACAACACTATTTGAAACAAATAATGTTGTATGGCTGCGATCTTCTGTAAGGCGGAGGTACCTCCCCAGGCAGGCTGCTACAATTCAGAACGAGAAAATCTCGCTGTGCCATACCTCCTTCTAAAGGTGATATAAATTTTATTGATGTTTTTCAAAGACCAATACCGTCCGAAAGCCAAGGCAACCTCACCGGCACGTGGTACACCCTGCCGATTAATGATCGAGGCTCTGGCGCTTCACAACCAACCTGCACTGGAGCGTGGTGGGTTTATGGTCCACCCCCCTCCCGAGTATGATATATGCTCAACTCCGTAACATTCATCGTGGCACTCTTTAAGGGAGAGACCTATGTTCAACAGTGGACTTCATCTGTGATGGTGATATATTTTTTACTATCAAAATAGAGCAGGACTATGGCAGCTGGAATCAGTGGCACTACAAGAAAGCAATTGCTTGTTTGCAGGTCAGTGACCAGGTTGAGATATGGTGGCCCTGGTAAGGTTACCTTTCACCGACGGCCATAAGACTAAGGTCCTAAGACCGTCGGTGAAAGAATCAGTGTAGTGTATGAGCTGGATTTATTCTAAATAACAAAGTCTAGTATTTTGTTATTTAGAGTCAGCCCGATACTACATACCTTCTTTAAGTCTATGACGATATACTATTGCGAAAGACATCGAATTTATGTAAGCATCCCCAAGAACCAAAAAATCGATACCGTTCATACGTAGGGTACCTAAATATTAATGTGAGACTTATAACCGCTCCTGTCACACCCTTCCTCGTAAATCATAAAAAATCAGACTAAGGCAGCCTACAAATGTACTAAAAGCTATTTGCTTTTGATTTATTTCAAGGGTAGACTATTTAGACGATATTCACCGGGTTATTATTGTTGCCATCGCTTTTCAGGGTAAGTGAAGATTTATTTTTAGCGAAATTGGAAGCACTGAAAATACGTATGCTTGGTGCCTATTTACGATCCGTTTTATCTTCATGTCAAAGAATACTTGTATTTACCACGTCTTTGCTGTAAGTTTCAGCTAAACCAACGGTATTTATAACGATTTGGGAGCATCAGCCGCATGGCAGTCGTTTCTCATGTATTCTAGTATACTCGTAGCTGCAAAAATCTATGATAACACACGGCGCGGGAGAAAGTAGAACCTACAGATCTTCTAATCTAAAACTGAACACCTTACCACATCTACGCTCCCTCCGATATTTAGTGGAGGGGTGTTCAGTTTTAGATAAGAAGATCACTAGTGAAGTTTGACGTTATAGTCGCTTCTAATTACACACCCGCGCTGCTTTGATCGCGGTGTTTTAGCCAAAACGTCTAAAAGCGGGCGCAGTTTCTGGTGAAATTCGGGCTTTAGCTTTGAAGAAATCAAAACATTACAGCAAAATAATGAACCAAACGTAGGAGGCAAACAACATAATAATCTTTTTGCTCTCAAAAAAGTTATAAGTAGATTTAACTTTTATCATTTAACATTTCCCATACATCAAAGTAAACGTTGTATAAATCAAAAGTTTTTCAATAAGGCCTTATTATTATGTGGAAGTTACATGCATAGCATAAATTATATAGCTGGTTCATGACTTGTTCTTCACCATCATCATCATCAGCCACGTAGAAGTCCACTGCTGGATATAGGCCTCCCCCAAAGAGTTCCAAAACGGTCTCCATCCACCGACTTCCCGCAACCTTCACAATGTCGTCGGTCCATCGGGTGGGGGGCCTTCCACCACTGCGTCGCCCGGTTCGTGGTCGCCATTCGAGAACTTTTACTCCCCAACGGTTGTCGGTTCTGCGAGCTATATGGCCTGCCCACTGCTACTTCAACTTGCTAATTCTGAGAGCTATGTCGGTGACCTTCTTCGGACAGTTCTTCTACGGATTTCCTCATTTCTGATTTTATCACGTAGTGAAACTCCAAGCATAGCTCTCTCCATAGCCCCTTGCGCGACTTTGAGCTTGTTTATGAGGCCTATAGTTAACGACCAAGTCTCAGTGCCATAAGTCATCACTTGTTACTTGTACAGTCATGACTTGTTCTTAAAGATAGGTAATAAGCTTAAAAATACTACAGTAGCGCTTGTTAGAATCAGATTTTTAAAAAATCCCTTCTGGAGTAGTATACTCTTCATTTAGAAATAAATAACTGCTCTGGCGTTGTTAAATTAAAGTTGACATTAGAACGCGTTGCTAAGCGGCGCATAAGAATGCTGCACGAGCCCAAATAGGTACAAGCAAAACGCAGTTATTTTTTTCAATAAAAAATCTACTTTTTGACTAGGCTTAGAAGATATGTGCTGGGCAAGCCGACTCCATCTTAATATGTCCCAGGCACTACAACCTCCTGTCCTGTAAATGATTAAAGGTTTTCTGGCGCTGTAACTGGCTTTCTGTTAAATCTGCACAAGCAACAACCCTGAATACTATGTTGGCTTGAGTGACATTTTGGAGGCATTTTGGTAATGCATGCTACAAGCGATTACGTAAGCACGAAACTCGTTCACATTTCTAAAGTTAACCAGCTGTTCTGAAGCTATATGCGCATACTCTTGCGATATAAAATTATATACGCCATCCACTTTATTAGAGCAAGCACCTCTGTTAGCAGTACTTTGCAGCCAGGAGGTTTCAAAGTACGTACTACGGCGTTTTAAGTGTCAAGCCGTGTTCAAACGGCGTGCGATATATTAAGAAAAACACATAAAAAATCAATTTCAAATAAGCGGTACAATGTGCCGCCTTATCGCTCAAAGCGATCTCTTCCAGGCAACATTTGGATGGACAGGACAGATTAGAAAAAATATTATGTCATCTGAAATTGATTTCAAAATAAGCATTACGTTTACGGAATGAAGTCAAATTTGAGTTTGACTTTTAGGGGCTTGCGATATCGATGAGCTATATTTGGATATAGCTCAACGTAGCTATCGCCCTAAACGTCAAATTCAAAATTGACTTTCATCAGTCGTCCACTGAGTAACCAAGTAGACGTAAGGATCAGGTTCAAATATATTTTATATAACATCTTGCACGCCGTTTGAACACGGCTTCTCGTTGATTTCCTCCCGTAGGCGGGATAGGCCCCATATCGACGATATTCAACAACCATCTATACCTATCTACTTATAAATACAACACCTAGGCAACCGTGGGTCATTATGTATACAAAAGGTAAGATTCTAGCAAAAAAATCTCCGTAGAGGCAAATATTCATGAATATTGAGCGTCTATTCCGTTCAGGAACCGCTGTACATCACAACATGCACTTGTTTTTATAGACAATAACAGAAAAATCTGTGCAAACACGCGCTCGTGCTCCCATTCATTTTTATGAGATTGTTTGTATTTCAAGCTCAGAGGGAATAACTGATCGAGCGTGCGAAGCGAGCGTAGATCTCTCAAACAACCTTGGCGAATCGGCTTTTTATGTTGGAATGCTTATCAGTTACCAAGTACCTATCCATAGTTAAATAAAGACTAGATACAGAATGTACAAACATCATAAAATGGTACATTTGCCCACATAATTTATGCCAATAGCACCTAAAATAGGCTTCTGTTAAGAGCAGTCTTCACTCAGAAGGTACAAAATGTTATAGAACAGCTTACCTACTCATCATCAGCCAGGTAGGAAGTTCTAAAAGCAAATTTGCCTAACACTGACCCTTAAGAAGTTCTCTGCTGGAAGTATAGCTTCCACAAAGAGTGTCACGGCGACCGGTCTTGAGCCTTCTCCATCCACCGACCACAACCTTCACAATGTTGTCGGTCCTTCCAACCCTACGTCTTCTGGTTTGTGATAGCTATTCAAAGACCTGACCGTCACATCAGTCGGAAATAGAATAATCACCGCTAGTAAAGCGCATTTTCTCGATCACATCGGCACTTTTCTTGTGGTCAAAAGCCTAGCTTATTTTATTTTCCTACCACTTTCCCAGCCCCTACTAACCACTAACAGCTAGGTTGAGCAAGCTAGGTGGCTATCGCGTTAAATTTGCATACAAATAGCGCTAGCCACCGGAACAACTCGCTTGTGTACCGAACTGTTGTGATTGCCCGCCCATGTGTGAACCGCCGACCGGCTAGGTACATGAATATTTTTACTCCACGACTAGGAAAGCCCTCGGCTTCGTTTACGTGGAACTATGACCTTGCAAATACCCATTACTAATTTAGAAGTCTCCTATAACCGGTCTGCACCCACTGCTGACTGGTATAGGACGGCTCTTTCTAACGCCACTTTTTCCCGTCCCTTGCGAGTTTCATCCACATATTGACATGTTGACATGGCCGTGGTGGCCCCGGCTGAAGAATAGGCCCTTCCATATCTACCTATCCGCGGATGTCGTAAAAGGCGACTAAGGGAAAAAAGCTAGAGGATGGGCAGCAGCGTCCCTCATTTTAACAACGATAGCTCTAACTGCGCTCGCCAACCCGCATGCCCAGCGTGGTGAGTATGGGCAAATCCCCCCACATGATAAGGAATTTGCTGTCTGTGGGGGAGGCCATGTTCAGTAGTGGACGTCGTAAGGCTGAAATGATTGACATGTTGACAAAAAAATTCGACCTTTGCACTGTTGGTCTTGGCTGTCGAAAATCCTTTGACCACCTTTCCGTGAACCCATCAATAATTTTATGCTGGCTGAAATGCCAGCATCCACAGATTCCTTCCTCTACTTAACACCATAAGTAAATCTGCCCTACTTTCAACTTTCGATAGAGCTTACGGTCCCTTAAACACATTAAAATGTCGTCATACTCGTGACGTGACCAAATCGGTGACGTTTGGAAAAAGGCCAGGTCAAGAGTACCCTAAACCGACGAGCATGTATGAGGAATGTGATGAGAGTGAATGAAGCAAAAGAGGTAGGTGTCAGGATCGTAGCAAGTGGAAAGCCGTGATCTCTGCCTACCCCTCTGGGAAATAAGCGTGATTTTATGTATGTATGACGCGACACACAGGAGTGCTAGGATAGGCTGCGTGTTGATTGACAGTCAGACAGTAACAAAACAGTTTGTAAACATTTGGAATTAGAAAGATAAAACTACAATAGAGCAGTTTTGTATGTAAGGTTTTTTATGCAAACCACAATAGAAATAGGTTAACCGAAAAGCAGCGGGATTGCAATTCGAAACTCCTTACGCTTTATAAAGCTTACAAGCCATTTAGTTCAAGTTAATTACGTTTGTTTAGAACCACAACTACGTAAACAGCTTGTGAAGCTCATTATGAAAACTGTAGATATTATATACAAAACAATATCAAGGCCGTCAGGTTGAAGCGACACGTGACACCGAGAGCTGGCTCCTATCTGGCCCAACGGATCAGCATTGCGATCCAACGTGCCAATCCCGTCAGCGTCTTGGACGCTTCCGACTGGTAGTGATCTGGATCAATTGAGCTATCTACACATCGTTTGCAACGGTCTTTAGATAGCTCAACTGTTCCTTGTGTATTTCGTAAAATAATTAATATTGACTTGTATTCGTTTTAATTTTCTTTATGTTTAACTAAAATATTTAATACAAGGTGTTTCATAATATGTATACTATCCCGAAAGGGGATCATCGTACAATGAGTATACATGGTGATTCATAATATGTATGCTATCCCGAAAGTGGATAATGATGTGTGAGTATCATATAATATGTAATTGTTACAATAACCGAGCAACGGCGAATCCATACTAATATTATAAATGGGAAAGTAACTCTGTTTGTTTGTTTGTTTGTTTGTTTGAACGGATCGTAATGAAAAGAGACGTTTCATCAATATATGGAGCCTGGGCCTGCACTGTGTACACTACTCTAAAATATGGCTAAGCAATAAAGTAAACGTAATTAATTGATTATTTTATTTAAATTGACTTCGTTCTAAGGTACATTAAGATTTTCTTCGACAAAGAGAGCAACACACAGCGCTAAAAAATATGGCGGATGGACGTGCGTAAAATGTCATTTTGACAACCTACATTTATCTGACAAAACAAAAACATCAAATCAAACAACATGACATGAAAAATATGTCAATGTCATGTCAAACGCCAAATATAAACCAATATGGCGGCCTTCAAATAGTGTTCACATAGTAAAAAACTTACCAGAAGAACTATTCTTGTACCATCGCATTTGTCTTCAAATTAATGAAATTGTATTTTTCTTGTAATCTCCTATTTTTTCCTAATATTTCTATGTAGTGTACATGGACCAGGCCCAGAATGAAATGGCTCCTTTGGCAATGAAATAGATTATATTCTGGGAAAGGACATAGGCATCTTTGGGTCCAAAAAAATATCTTAAACGGGCTGAAATAGGGATTAAATGTTTGTATGGGCAATTCATAATTCCTATAGTTAGGGATCTGAAAATTCATATTTGGGCTTTTGGTAAGAAATAAAGAAATCCGTGTTTCAGCATTTTTATCATCCCTAAAGGAGGCAAAGTAGGGGGTTAAAATTATGAGTTACTTGCTAAATATAAATGCGGACGTCGCGGATAACAGCTAGTGTTATATAAATTACGGAGTACTTACCTACCTATGTCTGCAAACGGAACATAAGTCAAAGGTGCAGGTAGCCCCGGCAAGCAAACTTGGCTCGAGTGCTTCACTAAGCGGATGAATGTTGTATGAAATACCCTGATGCACGATGCACCCAATGTTTATTATGGCTATTTTATTTATGATGCACGGTCAACGAAACTGATGTACCGTTTTGGGTATCATCGTAATTTAGTCCTGTAGTAGTAACCTACGCCATTGTTTTGTATCATGTCAGTGTGGTGGTCAATAATTAATAGGTATTTTATATATATTTTAGGTTAAAGTATATATTTCTATGGGTCTTAGAATTAGTTTTTTACCATCTGTACTATTCTTAAGTTACCTGAAATAAAATTTATATTATTATTATTATTATTTAATAATAATAATAAAGTGTTGTAAAGGAGCCATTTCATTCTGGGCCTGGTCCATGTACACTACATAAAAAAAATAGGAAAAAATAGGAGATTACAAGAAAAATACAATTTCATTAATTTGAAGACAAATGCGATGGTACAAGAAAAGTTCTTCTGGTAAGTTTTTGACTATGTGAACACTTTTTGATGGCCGCCATGTTGGTTTATAGTTGGCGTTTGACATGACATTGACATATTCTTCATGTCATGTTGTTTGATTTGATATTTTTGTTTTGTCAGATATATGTAGGTTGTCAAAATGACATTTCACGCACGTCCATCCGCCATATTTTTGTAGCGCCGTGTGTTGCTCTCTTTGTCGAAGAAAATCTTAATGTACTTTAGAACGAAGTCAATATAAATTAAATAACCAATTAAATACGTTTACTTTATTGCTTAGCCATATTTTAGAGTAGTGTACACAGTGCAGGCCCAGGCTCCATATACTGATGAAATGGCTCCTTTGGACAAGCGCAAACGAACAAATTATTAATTTCATATTACGTTATATTCTATTTTCAGCCGTTTATATCCCACTGCTGGGTAAAGGTCTCTCCCCATTTCATCCAGACCTCATGATCCTGTGCCAAGTTAACCGTAATCGAGAAGAATCAGGGTGGAATCGGGAGCCCAAGCACGAATAATTCAAGTAATGTTACGCTACGATGGAAAAAAAACGCGATAATAAAAGTGAAATATTAGTCAACATCCAAGACATCGGCGATGCTCGAAGTTTACTAAAGGGTATCGTATCGTTAGCGTAACGCTTAAGAGGATACAAAAATCATAATAAATTGTCGAGTGGGCGGAGTGAAGTAAGTGACAGCGCTATGTACTGTAATTGAATGCGGAAAAAGAAAGCAAGCGCTAGAAGGCGCTCGAAAGTAATCGACGTAAGAATATAAGAAATATAAGAAAATATCGATTATCTCAAAAACTATCTATTTTTTTAAAAAAGTGTCTTGGATTTAGGTATGCTATTGTCTAACAAAATATTTTAAAAGAAGTTATTTTTGTTAGATAGTCTCAGAGTATTTTCGAAAAAACTGTTGCAGAGGACCCAACTTTAAAAAATAAATCTATCGAGAAAAGTTTTACCATTCGCGTTTCTGTCTTGGATTTACGTTTATGAATAAAATGCTCTAGTTATCTTTGTCAAACTGTTAAACTGTTGTTGTTAAACTGTGCGTTTTGCGGTTATTGAGAAAAAACAATTCAAAAATCATAAAATAATTAATTGGGTTTTTGAAAAAAAAATTTTTTTGTGATAAATGGAAAGATTATATTTTAGTTTTATAACAAAACTATTTTTTTTTTTTTTCGCTATAATTCAAAAGTTATTTCAAATTAAAATTTTTTTTTTTAATCCAGTACCGAAGACACGCCGACAACTCCCGAACAAACCCGAGCGCGTGTGACGTCATAATGTTAGTTTTCACTCGTTGCAGTTGATAGAAAAATAATAAATACAGTGTTTTGATCTATTTAATTTTGTTGTCAATATTAAATATTTAAATTTATATTAAAAATGTCGAACCTCAAAAGTTATCGTTCTTGTTTTGTACCATTATGTACGAATACTACAAAGGCAACTCCTGATAAAATGTTTTTAAATGTTCCCCAAGATGACAAACGTCGAAATAAATGGTTTCAAGCAGTGCACCGTGATAATCCCCAAACAAAATCGTTTTTTTTTGGCACCTCGAACTTCAGCAGAATTAAACCGAACGTCATTTTTTAAAAAATCGGTGATCATAAATATATCAACATCAGGAATATTATCAGACTTTGCCTTAATAAATCCTTTATCACACATAGCTAATCGAAACCAACTAACAACTCGTATTTTAGCAATAAATTTTTAATATTATTGTCTAGACACGTGTAATAGCCGTAAACGCTGTACTGTTATTAAATAGCTATAACATTATGACGTCACAACTATGGTGACCAATCATGGCGCGTTTATAGTCACGTGATTTTTATTTAAATTTCATCAATTTTTAATTGTTTATAATTAATTGAAAAAAAAATTTTTTGAAGTTTTTTGCATTAAATATCAATATTATTAATAATAAAGTTTTAAAATACATAAAAAAAATCAATAATTTTTTTTTTTCAAAAACCCAATTATAGGTAAGTGCTCGGGCCACTGCTTTCATTTTTGTAGGTTGGCAACTATGGAAAACGAATGTATCAAATTTTATCAATAAAATCACTCAAACTCAAAAGGTTTTTATTTCAATAAAACCACTAGGATCACTTTGAAACGTCTTAGAAACTAGGTGAAGCTATGCCTGTTCCTGGCGACCAAGCCTAGAAGGATCTTGGATAACTAGGATAATTTTTAAACATCTTTGAAACGTTTCTAACAAGATAACATTTCAAATATGTTAGTCAGAATCCTGAAAGTTAATTATTTGTCTGGCTGTAGCTATCTGGAGTCGAAACTGGATTACATTCTGGGCTGACTACGAATAAAAAAATCAATAATACATGCGATAGCAAATTACAGCAATGTAATATAAATTGAATTTGTCGGTAACTGATACCAATATAACGGTGCCATTGTTTTCGGAAATCTCTTCGACGCAATCTACACAAATAATATAATAATGAGGTAAAATTTGTTTGTTTGTATGTAGGGGTAATCTTAATCAAGGGGGTAAACTACATTTTTATTTTTTTTTAATACAAAATAGGCTAACGTTTGACCACAATCTCACCTGATGTTAAGTTATGATGTGGTCTACGGTGTAGCACGTTTGCCTAGAACACAGATAACATAATACTGCCTAGAAGAAACCTATTCACTCTGGTCTTGAAGACACCCAAATTATAGGTATTCGGAAACACAGACGCCGCCGCCGGCAACGAGTTCCACTCTTTAGCTGACACACAACCGATTCTTAATTCTAAATTCTAACCGGTTATGTAGTTCAAGGAGGTAGTATTGTAGTTCTAATAGAAAGCTACACTATCCTTGTGTAAAATAGGCTATATTTTATTTTGATAAAAATAACTTTTCTTTATGAAAACTCAATATTGTAAATCAAGTCTGATAAAAATCACCGCTTGCCTTAGGTCCTAAGTTACTATTTTTTTGTGAAAATTCATTTCAAATATAGACGATCAAGTGGGGCTCACACCCTGAGGCTTCCGTACACACATAACACGGGGCCAGAAAAATCACAAAAAGGTGTATGAAGTGACATGAATCAATGTAGGAAGGAACATAGTTGAACACGCGGACGAAGTTGTGGGCGGGTCGTTAGTAAATCAATAAACATACAATATCAAACGTCCTAATGAGGTGGATTAGGATTTTCTGTGTGTTTTCTCGCTTTACGAGATCCTTTCTCCCCAATACGTGCAAATTGTGGAATGAGCTTCCTTCCGAGGTTTTCCCGCTAACCTACAACATTTACCTTTAAGAAAAATACAAAAAGATTTCTCCAGGGCAGGCAACGCATTAGCAATGCTCCAGGTGTTGCAGATGTCAATAGGCGACGGTAACGGTAAAGAGGAGGTAGGGCACAGCGAGATTTTCTCGTTCTGGATTGGAGCAGCCCGCCTGGGGAGGTACCTCCGCCTTACAGAAGATCGCAGCCAAATAACATTATTTGTTTCAAATTGTGTTGTGTTCCTGCGGTGAGTAAGGTTGCCAGAGCTCTTTAGGGGGGAAGGGGGTTCGGGGTCGGCAACGCGTGTGTGATGCCTCTGGTATTGCAAGCGCTCATAGGCTACGGTAACCGCTTACCATCAGGTGGGCCGTAAGCTTGTTTGCCACCTCTGTAGTATAAAAAAAAAAAAAAAAACCGCTTACCATCAGGTAGGCCGTAAGCCTGTTTGCCTACATATAACATAAAAAAATAAAAAAAACTACGAGGACCTAACCTACCAAGGTACCCCAAAAAATATTTGCAAATCACGCAAGCTATTGTTCTACCCCGTGGGGATCAAATCTGCACCAAACTGGTTATTCAGAATCCTGCCAAGTATAACAACCTTCTATAAAAAGATAATAGGCAACCTCATTTTAAAAATAAATTTAGCGCATAAAAACCATAACTCTGAGGGCACTGTAATAACACTAGTATCTAGGACAATAGTGTCACATTGATATTTTAAATCTTCTTATTTTATTTCGACCTACCAACCACTTTAATGTCGTTAGACAATGTACTTAACTTGACCTGTGATCCGTTTGTTTGAGTCGGTACGTGCAAAAAATATGCAACTAGATACGTACCTACTTACCTATTTTTGGTTCTAGGTCGATATGTTATTGTTAATACGATCAATGACACCTTGAAAACCCGAAACTCCAACATCACCTACGGTGCTCATGTACCTGAAACGACACTTAGGTGCAGTCACGCCTATCAAAACAACAAGTAACTGCCATAATGTGTCAAAATGATACACAGTTGAAGCTGGCATACTAGTTACTAGCAACGCTTTGTGAAGAGCCATGGCAGCAATGCCAGTTTCCCTCTAAGCTGCGTCGCAAGCATTAACAATGCACTAGCATAGCATACGAGCTACTAGCTCGTTACACGTGCTAGTAGACCCATTAGCATACTTTTGTGTGAGAGAAAATATAAAATGGCCCGATTTTTTATAATATTTAAGTGGAATCCCCCTTGGTTCGCGTGATGCTACTTTCATTTCACACAAACTTCAATCTCTCTTGTAGGGTTTGACTTTTAGGAATTCCTTTTAGCACAGTATGAAATTTGGCACCTCTAAATTCCATACTTCTGGGACTAGTTTAAGCTATGCGTTGATGTTCAGACAGTCAGTAACGTAATAGTTTGTGTAACATACCAGCTTGTGCCCGGTTTTTAACGCTGGTATTCTAGTTAAAACATATCATCGAAATCAATTGAGCCGTTACGGCATTGTAGAAACACCATACATCCAAACATCCTCACAAACTTTCGCATTTATAATATTAGTAGGATTGATAGTGGGTCAAAGCATTTATCACCTCCATCGACTTTATTGAACGGTTGCCGGCGACGTTCAATAAAGAACTTCTGCCCCAAAGGGTCGAACTTTCTAAGTGGGTTAGACAGTTTTTACAAATCAAATAATAAAAAGGCAGTCGGTTGCTTAGCTTTCTGAAATCAAATAGCTGAAGGCGTAAATTAAACATTTTTATGCGAGATAGGGCAGAGCGCTCAAAATTGGAGCAGCCTGCCTAAGGCAGCTAACCTACATTGCGTAGGTACAAAAAACTTTGTAATGGTATCGAAAATAAAAATAAAACATTTCAATTATCGATCGAGTTAACCAAATTACTGTGTGTGTGTGTGATGTGATAAACATCAAAATAAATATATTCGGACTTATATGGTAGGTATATATTTTTTATACTTGTAAACCTCAGTTGTGCTCTATCTCTGGAACGATAACCGTACTAGGCACAGAATAAATATTAATACTAACTTTGGTCGACGCCGCCGGTGATAAGAGAGCTGGCTCATTCCTTGCACAAAGAATTTCTTTGGCAATTCAACGCGGGATTCTATTTTATTTTATTTCGTAATTATTTAATTTTATATTTTATAGTACGTATATAGTATGTATAAGTGTATATTTTTAAAATAAACTTACTAGAAAATAAAGTTCGAAAAAAAAAATACTACTACGGTATATGTAGGATGTAGGTAAGAACTTAATTAGTTGTACCTAGTTTCTAAGACGTTTCAAAGTGACTTTTGTGACTTTACTGAATCAAACACCTTTTGTCTTTGACTATGATTCTATAGTAGCTAATTTGTTTGGATTTGTAAACCTATTAAAGGTTTTCTGGAAGAGATCTCTCTTAGCGATAAGACCGCCCATTGTACTTCGCTATTAATTGAATGTTTGTACCTGTGTGTAATTTGTAAGATGTACTTGTGGTTACAATAAAGAGTTTTCTAATATATTCTATTCTACAACTTTTTGTATATAATAACTATTATTAGGCTTAGCAACTTGTTTTAATATAAGTGATTTATAATCTGGCTTTATGTCTTTTGAACAGTGCTTTATATGACGTCAACTCTGACGCTAAACACTGCACAGTACACACAAAAAAGTAGTTTATTCCGGTTGCGACCATTTTCCTTTATTTATCATTCAAAGGACACGTTCACCATAACACTAATCGTCAACTTTTAGAACTATCATAGTTGTGAACCTAGCTTTCGAAACAATTAACCTAGCTTTTGAAACAATTAACCGTGAACATATCGGGGGCCATTCAAACATCAATATTCATTTATTTATTGAAATCGCAAGGATAATTTATTTAAAAAAGCCTTAAATCTAGTTTAATTTACGCATGTTTTACCCACCAAACCAAGCCTAGTAGATAGAGAAAGCACGAAACCTCGGCTTGGTTATTTTTTTTAATGATCCTTTTATAACTTTATTATTGGTCAAGTTAAACTCAGAAATCGTGGTTAATATCCCGTTTTCAGAGATTATTGTTATTTAAATTTCATAAAAAAAATCTGTCAAAACATTGTTGGCATCGTTAGATCAGTTGCAGATGTTTCACAGGCTAATGCCGTAATGGAACAAGTGCGATTTATTTCGCACTTATGAGAAACGAATGTGTCCAATAAGCTTGCTCCTGCGAGTAAACCAAAATTATAATATTCGCATTTACGAGTAGTTCCTACGTTTTAGTGGATATATTTTCAATATATTTTTATAGGTAATCTGAAATAGATGCAAATTGGTCTAGTATCATTAACAGGGAGAAAATAGAGGGCATCGTTGTATGGGAAGTGCTTATACATACACAAACTCCAGCCCTTCTTCACTACTAAGTTTTAAGCTTAGGTTAAATAGCCGTTTAACGGATGGTTAATGTATTGATGAACATTAGTATAAACCAAGTTACGAGTGAATACTTTCTTTGATTAACCTTCTAAGTTTAAGTCAGGTGAGTGATGTTGTGGTCATTGGTCCAACAAACATGACCGATCTTTAATTATTTTACAGGTCATAGAGGACGTAATAAATAAAGATGGTCAAGTGCGAGAACTCGCGCCTTGAGGTTTCCGTACAGGATCAAAAAATTTAAATTCGATGTATAGGAAGTGACAAACTTATATTTTGCGGTCGCTCACGTTTTGATCTTTTGATTGGCCGCTTTGTCTCCTATTAATTCCACACGGATTTGAAATAAATCTGCAAGTTATATACCTAGGTATTTCTTGACTGAGAAACCAACATTACCTAAATTATTTCGAAATCGTTAGAGCCCTTTTCGAGTTTCAGCTACATTTTCCTATAAATTTCGAAATACAATTTTAAGGGTAAAAACGTCGATATTCCTCAATTTTATACTTATTCCTTTATTTGTTTCACAATAATTTTAAGGTAACTAAAGTACCCTAGTGGTTATTTTTTAGCCATTTCCATACAAAAATTAGACATAGGTAAGAGATCTCTACGTCCACTTAAAATCAATTTTTTGTTTGGCATTCGAGGGCTGGACTTTTGGAGACTCCAAAAGTAGAACGCAAATTGATTTAATTCAGTAGACATAAGGATCATTTTGAAATAAATTACAATTAACCCTAAAACTTAAAGTAAAGAAATTCTTCTATTTTTATGCATAATTATGTAATGTTAAATAATACAAAACTAACATAGCTCTTGTCTCGCCCTATATAAATCTCAAATCTACTGAACATACCTCAGAAGTAGATAAACCTTAGACGCTCTTAGTACTCTCAAAACAATTTTGGAATAAATTAGCAGTTTTTAGCAAACAAGTGATCGAACAGTTTGACGTAATGTCTCTTACGAACAGTGTTATGTTTATCTTGGGGCTGAGTTTGATGGTTTTAGGGGCTAATGGCAATGCCGGTAAGTAAAATAAATAACACCCAACAGTCACATACATAGTACTGAGCCCACACTATTCCCTGTATTGTGGTTATCAGAAACTACGAGTACCACGGACTACCACAACATAACACCCAGACCCGGAACAAATATTTGATGATCATACAAACATTTGTCCCGCAGGATCGAACCCGCACCCCTTGCGCCTCAGTCGGGCACTCATCCGCTGCGCCACCGAGGTTATCAAAAATATTGAGCTACACCATTTCGTTTTAATCATCATCATCATTTCAGCCTTAGGACGGCCACTGCTGAACATATCCCCCACAGATTTACAGAGTGACTTCCTATAATGTGGGAGGAAATGTGAAAGCTATTTCCAATGTCCATATCTAATCAAAATCGGTTTAGCAGTTTCGACATGAAAACGTAACAGACAGTCAGAGTTACTTTCACATTTATAATGTTACCTCTAGTTCGGATTAGTGAGGTATACGTTTAGTCATTCTCGAATGGCTACCACGAACCGGATAACTCAGTGTTGGAAGGCCCCGCCGCCGCCATTGTGAAGGTTATGCAAAGTCGAAGTATGGAGAGCATACGCCGTGACACTCTTTGGGAAAGGCCTTTGTTCTGCAGAGGACGTCAGCAGGCTAATGAAGATGGTGATGATGAGGTATAAGTGGATCTGTGTATTTTCAGCTAGCATCATCGACCCATGCCACATAAACGACAACGCCTGTATTCTAGCTTCCTCACAAAAAGTCCTACCGTTGATTGTTAAGGGTAATAAGGAGCTTGGAATCGCTTCTTCCGACCCAATGCATTTCGATCACGTTGCTGGCAATGCTGGAGAACTTGAATTGTCGTTTGATGACCTGACCGTCGTAGGAGCCAGTCAGTGCAAACTATTGAAAGTGGAGTAAGTACCTTTAGACCCACGAACACAGAAAAAAACTGCGTTTGTTTAGCACAAAACCAATGTCACCATGAGCTGTACACGTATTAAGCTACCTTTCCAAAAGAGATGTGCTATGTTACGTTGCTATGGATGCGTTTGTTATCCACATATCATATTCATGGGTCCACATAGCACTGGTGGAAACGGGTTCAAGTAAGCTATGTTTTTTATATTGATGGATGCGTGCTATGTATGGTCGCGTGCCTCTCTCGGGCGCACTTTAATCCTTTCACTACACTGATTCTTTCACCGACGGTCATAGGCCCTTTCCAGGGCCATAATCAACCTAGTCGATGACCTAATACAGGATGACCAAGAAAGAATCAGTGACACGACAAGCAAGCGAGCATCAAAATGGCTTTTCAAATATATCAAAATGTCTTCCGGAGCTATCAAAATTTGTTCGAATAAATCCTTATTTCCAAAGTTGAATTTGTGCGGAGCGCCGGGGCGGGCCAACTGGTTTTAATTTAATACCCAATTTTACAGGCGACCTGAGAAATATACAATAATACTAGCGGTAGAGTGTCCGATTTCTGCAATCGGCAAATACAATGTCAAAGGAAAACTGATAAACCTGTCAGTCCACGGCAATGACGACTTCGAATTTAAGACAGGTAAATATCGTACCTATAGAACCAGTGCAAATGTTACCAGGAACTTTCTCTCCAGCGCACACGCCGTACATCATTCGTGTTTAAAATGCGTGTAGCGCCCGTGATTGATAAGTTGAGGAGCTAGAGGATAGGTTTCCGTGGTTTGGGCATGTCACGCGGAGCGAAGAATGTCACGTGACACGTGGGAATAGGTAGACCAAAGAAAAGATGGATAGATTGTGTGAAAGACGACATTAGTAAGAAAGGAGTGAATACTGACATGACAGCGGATAGAGGTAAGTGGAAAATAAGAACATTTTATGCGGGCTCTACATGAAGTGGGATAAGGGCAGGGAGATGATTAACAAAAAAGTATACGATTCTCCGGATTTCTAAGTGGTTAAAGTTGCCTATGAACGCTTGCATAAAGGCATGCGTCAAAGGCTTTACGAATACGTGTTGAGGGACTGAGACATGCGCTAACGGGGCGAGACTAACTCGTTGCAAAAGCTGTCATTATCAGTGAGTAGGTGGCCTTAGCAGCTTTTTTACCAAGGAACTAACAGCTTTCTAAGGACTCAGTTTACAAGTTCATAAGACAAACTTCGTTTATTGCAGACAAAATTAGAATCGATGTGAAACTAACGTTGAAGTCACATGATGGAAAAGACGGCCAGGAATACTACAAAATCTCTAAATTTGACTTCACATATGATCCTATTGGAGAAGTGAAATTAACTTTCAAAAACTTGCACGCTGGAAGCGAAGAAAACGGTAAGAAAGATTACTTCTTCTTCTTTCACACTACAGTCCAATATGTTCTAACCCGGTCGTGCACAAACGCGTACCAATTTCTCCACCGAAAAATTTAAGTCCTCATTACCACGTGCTTAAAATGGTGAAGAAAAACATCGTGAGTAAACCGGAGATGACTGACTGGCGATGGGTAACCTGTCACATAAGTAATACTCACTACTGCAAAATGTGGGCATGTGCCAAATGCCTTCAAGGATCTGATCACCTGGAGACCTGAGAGGATTTCTATCTACCATTCTAGGGGACAAAAGTCGTGAGCCTATTTCAAATCTTTTTTTAATGAGAAAAAGACATGTTTAAAATCTATGTTCAAAAACTAAAAAATTATGGCATGTGACATTTGCACGGTGCATTTTGATGCTTATTGTTCCCTTTCAGTACCACCATACCTCTTTCAAACCCAGCGTCCTGCAAGATAACCAAGAAAGAACTAGTTACACGATATAAACATCCTGATTCTTCTTTCAGATGCGGCTATCTACAAACTCATCGAACAATCTCCTAAGGAACTCCTGAGCACGCTAGGCAATGCGGTCGTCAAAGAGATAATCACGAAAATTGTCGAAGTGGTGGGTCATGTTTTCAACGTGATACCTGCCAGTCAAATTGAAATAAGAGATGACTAAATGATTACGTTAGCTTTAGGCTTGTTTCTTTCAGGCAGATTTCTAGGCAGTGGCGATTAGTTTAGCTACTAAATTACTCGGTGCTCGACTAAAATACTAAAGTGGTGACTGTCATAGTGAGGTTAAAATAAGTAGAGTAAACGCAATTTTGTTTATGTCCACCGTCCGCTCTATGATAGTCACAGTACAGTTTTTGCCAAATATATTTACCTTGCCTATTTTGCAATTTTATTTAGTTTCCGTGGTGACCCCGGCTGAAGAATATGCCAATGCCCATATCTTACCTATCCTATATTTCCATATTTAACGGGGAGACAGGTATTTTTAGCAAGGTTTTTTTTCACTGTACGAGAACTTTTCCATCAAGATTACTGCTTAAAAGAGCTGAACTGTTGAGGTTTAATTGATTTGTCCCCAAAACAGCTGACATATGAATAGTGTTTTTTCAATGAAAAATTATGAATTTCCAAAAGTAGTAGAACCAACTTTAGTGCCAATTGGGTGAAGCTTACATCATCTCCCTGCCCTTACCCCACATGAAGTGGGATAAGGGCAGGGAGATGATGATGGGTGAAGCTACATATTATTATGTTTTATTTTTTATATCGGTCGGCTGGTGCGATTCAGATCGCCGTCTGAACACGGCTTTGCATCGTTACTACAAAAGTAACTGTGTCTCTCTGCCAGTTTGTTACTTTTCAAAACTAAACGGCTAAACCGATTTTGATGAAATTTGGTATGGAGGCTATTCCAAATATTTTATCCGGGTAACGCGCAAACGTTGTCGCAGTCAGCTGCTAAAAGATTATATTATATCTGTGGAATACACAAACAAAACCACAAGCCAGAAATATCTTACACACCGGGGGGTAACAAATTAAGTCTTTTATAGTCATAATAAATTTAAAGCGGCTTTACTTTTCGTAATTACTTTCTATTACCTACTACTTAAAAGATGTACCGTTTTATTACAAAACCACGAGACTACCAATTCACATACCTACATACCAAAAGATACTGTGTAAAGTCATTTCTAGCTGTGTTAGAAAATTATTTCGTCTTACATAATAAGTTTTATACATCAGATTCAGAATTAAAAAAAGTACAAAAGTATAGTGTAAATGTGAAAAATTCTAATTTAATGCAAGACAAAGAACTCATTTTAAGTTTCAAGCAGAACAATCGATGGACCAAACTGCAACAGAAATGTTTCGACAAGTTGTGATGATAAGTGAGGATAGGTATAACTTTTTCAAGAGTGTTTTATTTCTATAGTTATATACATATGTCCGGAATATTTATTGATTTATTATTTATATGGTACCATCTCGAGACTGTCATGCACTACACTATAGCGAAAAAACATCATTGTAGTTGTATTCCCCTTATAAAAATAATTCTCAAATATGTTAAACAGCGTGAAGACGCTCAAATATAAAAAACCAGAAGTGGTTCGGGACGTTTTGTTTAAACAAATAAAAACAACTCAATCAAATAAAAATAAATTTTAGTCCGTTTTACGATTCAAAAATAATTTTGTAACGAGTTTATTGCGTTACCACCATCTATGGTGTAACCACATGTTATGTTAAGAATAACGGCTACTAGAATAAAACCTTAGGAGTATTATGTTATCTGTGCCTTAGGGTTCCGTACCATTTTGACTGGCCTCATAGCTCAGTCGGTAGTAACTCTGCCTCCTGCGCTAGAGGTAGCGGGTTCGATTCCCGCACTGGACAAACATTTGTGACTAACACAGGTGTTTGTTCTGTGTCTGGGTGTTAAATATATATCTATTATGTATATCAGTCTCTGGTACCCATAGTACAGGCTATGCCTAGTTTGGGATCAGTTGACTGTGTGTGATATGTCCGGAATATTTATTTATTATTATTTATTTATTTATTACACGGGGTCAGAAAATCAAAATTCCAAGAGTAGGAAGTGACAAACTTATATTTTACGGTCGCTCACGTAGTTCATTGTATGGTACCTATTGACATTGATATTGATAAGTTTACTGACTGAATAATAGGTAAGGATATAACCTTTTACGAGTAATTTTATACGTATTTACGATACAAATCTCCAGCCTCAAGAACAATGCTCGGTTCTATTTGAAGACCACTAAATTTACGTCGCGTTAATTTGCTCGTCACTTGTCGAGTGTTCCAATTAGGGTTTACGATAGTAGACATCGACACGTACTAGACCAATAACGTATGGAGTTGCACTATGTGGTTATTTTGGAACACCTAACTTATCGATTTGATAGTCTAGTAGGGGCTAATTGTAATAATATAATTTTTTTAGAGAGGTAGGGCACAGCGAGATTTTCTCGCTCTAAATTGGAGCAGCCCGCCTGGGGAGATACCTCCGGCTTACAGAAGATCGCAGCCAAATAACATTATTTGTTTCAAATAGTGTTGTGTTCCTGCGGTGAGTAAGGTTGCCAGAGCTCTTTAGGGGGGGAGGGGTTCGGCAGGCAACGCATTAGCAATGCTCCAGGTGTTGCTGATGTCAATAGGCGACGGTAACCACTTACCATCAGATGGGCCGTAAGCCTGTTTGCCTCCGTATAACATAAAAAAATAAAAAAAATTACAACGTTTTGAGTTCTAATCAGTTTCAACTATGGTTAATTTCCGATCGCAGTTCGAATATAACCGAAAATGCCATTTTACTATACGAGGTGATTGCTAGCATAAGTATCTAGGTATACCATCCCGAAAGAGGGTTATTTAGTTTTTGTATCCTTCTATGTAATGTCCGTACTAAATTTAAATGATAAAATGAAGGGCAGGCACTATTTGCCAAAAAACAAATTTATACTTAGTTTGGTAATTAGGGCTACTTGGAAGTGTAATGTACCTAAGTGAAATAAATAATTATCTTATCTTATCTTATCTTATTATATGGAATATTCTTGAACCTTCGATGATAACACCTATTTTACGAAATCGTTCTGAATTGGAGCAGCAACCTGGGAGGTACCTCCGCCTTACAGAAGATCGCAGCCAAATAACATTATTTGTTTCAAATAGTGTTGTGTTCCAGCGGTGAGTAAGGTTGCCAGAGCTCTCTAGGGGGGAAGGTGTGCGTGCGGTCTGGTATTGCAAGCGCTCATAGGGTAACCGCTTACCATCAGGTGGGCCGTAAGCTTGTTTGCCAACTCTGTTGTATAAATATATATATATATATATATATATATATATCAAGGCAATAAATATTAACTTCAATCAGCAGCACTAAACATAAACATGATCCAATTAAAGCTTCACTTCACAGACAGCTATAAAATCGTAAATGATCCTAAATTACTCAAATTACTACCTGTAAACGATCTTGCTACTTACTTTAAACTACTAACTAAACTACTTAAATAGGATCATTAACGCTGGTCACATAAAATTGAAAATTAACTCGATGTTTAGAGAAGCTCGCGGTAAACATGTAGGGAAGTTCAGTCTTCCGCGTTCGCTCTTGTAAATCAGAATACAGGATGACCATGAAAGAATCAGTGACACGACAAGCAAGTAAGCTAGGATATGCCAGTTTCCTCAAGATATTTTTCTTGAAGTGAGAGCATTTTCCGAAAGGAAAATCCATTGGTGCACGACCGGGATTCGAACCCACGACCTTTGGATCGGAAAGTGGGGTCGGAAACCACCATTTTACCAGTGCGTTCGTCCGCCTCAGTGGAGTGTATATATCCTCCCCATCAACATTTCCCTCGATGATTACTGATACGAGCCTAGTGGTGCTAAAAGTATTGTTCAGAAGTGGCGAACCGCGTAAGCTAATAAAGATAAATTTATTTGCTTGAACATAATGTAGGTCAACGATGGTCATAAAATAAATAGGTTTCAATTATGTTCTACCATAGTCGGCATAGCCGTGGTGGCCCCGGCTGAAGAATAGGCCCCTCCATATCTACCTATCCGCGGATGTCGTAAGAGGCGACTAAGGGAATAAAGCTAGGGGATGGGCAGCAGCATCCCTCATTTTAACAACGGTAGCTCTAACTGCGCGTACCAACCCGCATGCCCAGCGTGGTGAGTATGGGCAAATCCCCCCACGTGATAAGGAATTTGCTCTGTCTGTGGGGGAGGCCATGTTCAGCAGTGGACGTCGTACGGCTGAAATGATGATAGTCGGCATGCAAAATTACAAAAAAAAGAATGTAAAAAATCGTATAGCTAAAATTTTAAATAAAAATATTTGAGAATCGTATTATAAAAATCAACCACACAGCTACCACATTCATATTGGAATTGAAACTCGTAAATCTTTTATTCTTAACTTTCCAAATTAATTGTTTATTTCCGTGCTTCACTCGTTAACTTTCTTCGAAACCGCAGGCCGCAGTACGCCATGTGTTGCCAGTTCAAAATATGGATGGATAAAATTTTAGAACATTATTTTATTAGGAAGAAAATAATTATTACCAATTTTGTTCCCTTTGAATTCCTGTAGGTATTATTATTTTTCTTCTTTAATAATAGATGTTCTTGTAAACAGTTTCATAGCGGTGACTCTACACGTTAATTCTTTGACATCGTTCTTCATAAACGAAAAGTTATTAATTTACTTCGCAAGATTTTATGGCCCATCAAACTCTGTCATTGTAGATATATGAGAGTCTACATTAGTCGATGTAGTGACATTCACATAGGTACCAACTTCCCAGTATCGAAAAAACCAGTACTTCAACTCCTTATAAAGTTTCGGGTTTGAATCAATTAATGTTTGACTTCAGTCATAATTATAAGGAGACTAATTCCTCTACCTCCACATAAAAATATACGTATTCAGTTTTTAAAACGAAATTAATTTATGGAAGCCAAGTTGAAATCAATGTCCGGTATCAGTGGCGCAGCAGACGAGTGTCCATTTCAGACGCAAGGGGTGCAGGTTTGATTCCCGCTGTGGGACAAATGTTTTCATGATGTGCAAGTATTGGTTTATGATACCCACGACACAGGGAATTCTAGTGTGGGGTCAGGACTATGTATGTGACTGTTGGTTATAATTTATTATTATTATTTAACTCTCTCTACATTCACTCAAAAGATCTAATTCTACGTTTTCAGTTAATACTACAAAATTTATTTGTAGAAACCAAAGTCAATTACAAAAAAACAGCGTACTTATTAACTATGTGATTCTGGGCGTATAATAAGATGAGCTGAAGTCATTACTGTAGCACTAATAGGCACTAGCCTCTTAGAAGGAATAATACTGACATTATACACTACTTTGGCTTGTACTATGGCAATCGGAAGTTTAGCCATAAAGCTTTAGCTGTGAATTCTGCGATGCGCCGGCTAAGTGAAAAGTTGTACGTTGCCGCGTAACTGGTGTTGAGTTACAGCCAAATAAAAGTGTTACGACAAAACTACTTTTTCCGTGACTGTACCCACTATGCAGTTTTCACTTGACAACTTTTGAAACTGCTGAAAGTGGCGCTTTTTTAGGGTTCCGCAGTCGTACTAGGCACCCTTTTATTTCCGTGTCGATGTCATTTCCGACGAGTCAGTCGTTTTACTTAGATAGATAGATAGATAGATAAAAAAATTATTTGGCACTACAGACACACACAATTAACAATTAACAATAAACAATTTTAAACTAAAGTACATACATTAGGTAGGTATCCATAATCAATAGAGCAATTTTTTTTAAAAAAGTAGGTATCTTAGATTAGGCAAGTTTGCGTGTGCTGCAGTACGACAAATAGGCTATGGCTCAGTGAAATATTTTGCTTAAAAGCAAAAACACTGATTTTCAGCCAAAACCTGATCGAGAGCGAGCAGAACGAGTACAAACGAACAATGCGTAGGTACCTAGCTGTGAATTTGTGTTGTTGTGATTGTGTAATTTGCTATCAATGATTACAAAATATGAAATATAATAAATTAATGACAATAGTGCGAAAAAATATAATAATAATAATGAACAAAATGAGCTTACAATATTTTTGTTTATTTTTGGCATACGAAGTGCTTGGGAACACCCTCTATTTGCTTTTGCAATAAAAACTTTTTAAGCTTTAATTTAAATGTGTATTTAGTGCTAACATTGCGAACAGGGGGAGGAATATTATTCCAGCACTTCGTTGCCGCATATCTGAAACTTCCCCTGAAAGCTGCAGTCTTGTGATTGTGATAGGAAAGTGCAGATCTTAGTGACCGTAACCTTTCACCAGAGACGAAGCTGAGTTTTGAGTGCAGATACTCAGGCTTTTTAAACTTAATAACGTCAAATATGAGTCCACCCAGGTGCAGTAGTCTACGTGATTCCATATTCAACAAGGACATGTTATTCAGGTATGGTGTTATGTGACTACGAGGCGGAATATTGAAACAGAAGCGACAACAAGCATTCTGCACTCTTTGTATAGTACGCTGGGTTCTCACAAGTAAACGAGGACCAAAAACAATATCACCATAATTCAACTTGGAAATAATTAACGATTCGCAAAGGACGACATGGGATTCTTTAGTCAATTGATTCCTAATTTTGTAAAGTATCTTAAGGCGGTAAAAACAAGTTTTTACCAAATTAAGAACATGATTCTCAAATCTGAGGTGACTGTCAATGACAATTCCGAGATTCCTAGCTTCCTCCACTCTGTCCACTTTAGTGTCACCGATCATTACGTCAGGGTCGCCATTTAGCTTGCCAATTTGGTTTTTGGTACCCAAAACCATATACTGTGACTTTGTTGGGTTTAACACGAGCGCATTACGCGAGGACCAATCTGCAATGGCGTTCAGATCTTTGTTTAACAGTTGAACAGCTTGTGCTAATTTGTCAGGTGTCTCTGATACATAAATCTGCACGTCATCTGCATAGCAGTGGTACTTAGAATAAGCAATAGCCTTTGACAAATCTGCACAATAAATAATAAAAAGAAGAGGTCCAAGTATAGAGCCTTGCGGGACACCACGAACGATAGGCATTGGTTCTGACAATAAAGTCGATCCATCATTTTTTGTCAATTTTACAGTTTGTAACCGAGAGCTAAGATAGCTATGGAACCACATAATAGATGAATGACTTAAACCATAATAAGAAAGTTTGGCGAGAAGGAGTGGTATGTTGAGGCAGTCAAATGCACGTGAATAATCAAGCAGGGTTAATACTGTGCAGCACCCTCTATCCTGCTCCGCCAGAACATTATCTGTGACATCCAGAAGGGAAGTCACAGTTCCACGACCTTTACGAAATCCAGACTGCAGAGGAGGCAAAATGTTGTTTGATTCCACATACCTTGTAAGTTGGTCACTGATAACTTTCTCAAGGAGCTTCGACATGAATGGCAGAATGCTTATTGGCCGAAGATCTTTTATCTCAACCGGGGTGTTAATTTTCGGTATAGGTGTAACGATAGAAGTTTTCCATTGGCTTGGAACCGTACCTGTTATAATGGATTTATTTATTATTGCTGTAATGGCGTCCAAGGTACAAGGAAGCGAGAACATAATTATTTCTCTGCTAATACCATCATCGCCAAGGGCGTTCGACGTTATGGACTAAGACTAACTTACTTGCAGACTAAGTTTATGTATCTACTATCATGCTATTTTGCACGGTAAGACTTACATACAAGGTGATTCATAATATGTATGCCATCCCGAAAGGGGCTTATTCTACACCCAATTGCCAATAAAGTTTGTTCTACGACTTTTGGAAATTGGACATTTTTCATTGAAAAAACTCTATGCGAAAATCAGCTGTTTTAGGGTCAAATCAGGTCAAACTCAATGAATCAGCTGTTTTCTGTAGCAATCTTGATTCCGAACTTCTTGTACGTTTAGTTATTAGTTTTTAAGAAGATAAAAATACCAAAAACTGCTTTTTTTTTATCTTGATGTTTTTAGCCTACGGTAACCACTTACCAACAGGTGGACCGTATGTTAGATTAACACCTTAGTTGTATAAAAAAAAATATGACTTCTACAAAGATATGAAACAAAATATAAGCAATATTATTTTTTTGGGTACCTCCTTTACCACTCGTGATCCATTTCATAAATAAAACCACGAAAGGGGCTTAATCTATTAAGTATATGTACATATTAAACACAACTTTGTAAATATGAAACAAAAAAATGTCGATGTAAACAAGTACACCAATCAAATGAAAAGCTCATTAAGCTCATTTACTTTAGTAGTGAAGCGGAAATCAGATTACGTCATAAATGAACCACTCGTATGTGGGCCAGCTCATGACCTCTGTGTTGTATGAGCAAGCTATAGATTACGCTTGTATGATCTTATTGAAGATGGCAAGGAACCAAACTCCTCACTTCTATTTTTCAATAGCGGATGCCCGCGGCTTCGCACCCAAGGTACCCGGATTTAGTAGCTTTTGCCCAACCTATAGGTATTAGAAATAAAATACATTTTTGTTGTATTTTTACGACTGTGAATGTCGTTTCCGCCTTTATTATAGCCGATTATTCTGTAAACGCAACTTTCTCCTGGATTTAATTGTTGTACGTATTTAATACAAACTATGTAAGTATTGTACAACTAATAAGCCTGTATGCATGCGAGCCAGACAAGATTTTGGTAGAGTTTTATGGGTCAACAGTATTGTTCATACCTGCGAGTACGCTATACCTGTTGGTATATTACTCCAAGGCTCTGTGTTTGCATGCATTATATTATTCTCATTGCCTTATTCATTCGCAGTTTATTGCAAAATAAATAATTACTTTGTTAATATTTAGCTTAATAAAACCTCAAGTTAAGTTTCAGATTCTGTAAATTGCTGTACCTACTAGTTGCCAACTCACGTGAGTTTATAGGCCACTCGAAGGCCTCGGTCGTGTCCTAACGGCTTTTACCAACATCTTAACGTGTCCTTTGCGGGACGGAAACACTCAGCTAATGCCACTAGCAGTCATCCATACATTTGATTACTTCATTTAGGGTTGGCTGTGTCAATCTACGCTCGAAAGCATAGAAATCGCACATAGTGGAATTTTCCTACATTTTAATTTCGACCCTTATTTTTTTTTAATTAATGTGATGTTGCAAATATAACTTAAATTAAATTGAAGTACACACTGTTAGCTTCCTAAAAACACAAAATGTCTAGCCTTGACCTTCGAAATCATAACAGTGGCAACTAAACAATAGAATGGCCTAAATTAGCTCGTTTCAAGTAGCGCTGTTTGTGGGCCTTTGAGCAGGTATAAAAGGTTAAAAATTCAATCACATTAATTTAAAAAAAAATAAGCGTCGAAATTAAAATGTAGGAAAATTCCCCTATGTGCGATTTCTATGCTCTCGAGTGTACAATTTCCGCAAAAATACCTAGGGTAATGCTCCCATATAATATAATGCATTCTTTTAATATAATTTCATACAGTTAACCAATTACATTGCCTCATACACAAGCTCAAAGTTGCACAACGGGCTATGGAGAGAGCTATGCTAGGAGTTTCACTACGTGATAAGATCCGAAATGAGGAAATTCGTAGAAGAACCAAGGTTACCGACATAGCTCTCAGAATAAGCAAGTTAAAGTGGCAGTGGGCAGGCCATATAGCTCGCAGAACCGATAACCGTTGGGGAGTAAAGGTTCTCGAATGGCGACCACGAACCGGGCGACGCAGTGTTGGAAGGCCCCCCACCCGATGGACCGACGACATTGTGAAGGTTGCGGGAAGTCGGTGGATGGAGAAGGCTCAAGACCGTTCGTCGTGGAACTCTTTAGGGGAGGCCTATGTCCAGCAGTGGACTTCTACAGGCTGATGATGATGATACAGTTAACCAGTGATCATAGAGTAATAATAATAAGGCCTGGTCATTTTCCTAATTACTCTACGGAACTATTACGGTCTCGCTGAAAACGGTACTTTTATGGAGTTTTGGTTTAATTGGTCTGTTATAAGGAAACAGATTAAGGAACTAATAACACCTATATTAGCACCCCGACGAGTGCATCACCCTGGCGTAGTAACTATTATTAAATATGTGGCTCGCTTTTTTCGGTACCGCTATTTTATAAAGTTCAAATAACGCTATATATAGCCAAACCTTTATGGGAAAGCGGTACACTTACATTTTTATTGTACTGGTACCATAAACCTTAACCACTTTCAGTCCCTGTTCAAACTAGCTCAGAATGATTAGCTATTGATGGATTGGCTACAGCCGTTTGTTACTGAGATACGGGCATAGGGACCTGGATTCTGGTGGTAATAAAAATGCCTTTAACTTTCCAGAAATTACCAATTCGCCACAAAAACAGGTGACGTAGGTGGCCGTGTTGGCCCCGGCTGAAGAATAGGATATCTTCCATATCTATCTATATGTGGATGTCGCAAGAGGTGACTACGGGAAAAAAGCTAGGGGGCGCTCGCCAACCCACGTGCCAGGCGTGGCGAGTACGGGCAAATCCCACCACATGATAGGAATTCGCAGAACCGACAACCGTTCGGGAATAAAATTCTCGAATGGCGATCACGCACCGGACGAAGCAGTGTTGGAAGGCCCCCACCCGATGGACCAACGACATTGTGAAGGTTGCGGGAAGTCGGTGGATGGAGAAGGATCGAGACCTTTCGTCATGGCACTCTTTGTGGGAGGCCTATGTTCAGTAGTGGACTTCATTACACTGATGATGGTGATAATTTGAATACGCTCAGGAAATCTGTTGTAGAGGCCGTGCTCAGCATTGTACGTCCTACGGCTGAAATGATGATGATGGGATAGCAGTTCTCAACAAGCAGGAATCAAAAACACTTTGGACCTAGAAAGAAAGAAAGAAAAGAAAGAAAGAAAATACTTTATAGGTAGGTAATACACAACGCGGTAGGAAAACGTAAAAAAAATAGGTAGATAGGTGGCTAAGTGGTAGGTTAAGTAGTATGCGTTGTGTGAGGCAAATGGTTCCCGTCTCACCTAAAAGTTGATGGTACAAGCCCCCATGGTACAAGTCAAATTCGACACATACGACGGACTCGCAAGAAATCATAATGTCAAGAACTAATGCCATGGTTTTGTACAGTGCATTCTGTCTGGGAAAGCCAAGTGAAGTTACAGGTCAAACTGCATTGTCTTCAGCTTCTTAGTGGAGTTTGTGCATATTGTTCCCCTCACAATGGGCATCCATATTGCTTGTTAGTAACTTGCTACGGGTAATGGGCCGCTTCACACAAGTTGGGACGATTTACTCCCTATACACATACCCTTCCGGAATACCTATACATACGATACAAGGTGATGTATAAAATGTATACCGTCCCGAAAGGGGCTTATTAAGAAAAATATATAATAAAAAAGAATATAAAATAAAAAAAACACAATATTCAAATCTTTCCAGATTTTTTCCTGAACTTCTTTCAAATAATATGTTTTTGGTATTTTATTATCTTTATGAGTAATTAATAAACGTACGATGAGTTCAACATCAAGATTGTTGCCTACAAAAAGCTGAACAATTGAGTTTGAACTGATTTCACCACTGCAGCAGATTTTTGCATAGTCTTTTTTCACTGAAAAATTGCGAATTTCCAAAAATCGTTGAATAAAACTTTATCGCCGAAAGGGTGTAAAATAAGCCCCTTTCGGGATAGCTTACATATTATGAATCACCTTGTAGTAAGCAGAAAGAAGCTTAATTACACATAACAGGCAAGAGATTTTTATTACTTAATCCATTAGTGCGTTGATTCGAACCTACGATCTTAGAGTTGAAAGGCAACACCAGCGCACCAGCAATTGATAAACATAAAAAAATCTGTCTATATGACAGTCAATTTCTGGAACTATATAACAGCAATGCGAACTTCAATATGCGGGATTCAATGCATGCGACCCGCTTAGCACATTTGTCGAGCCAGCGCGGCTTAGCAATTAAAACGGACAATATGAACTGACGCACACCGGGATGTAGGAAGATTCATAAATTCATCTGTTGAAAAGACTTTTATTTTACGGTGTTTTATGTTTCATTTTATCGAGTCTTTATTTTATATTCTTATCACTGTCACTTTCATGTCAACGAAAAGAGATGGCAATAGATTTATCGGGGATTTTAGCTTTCGGAACTATTATGATTAAGGGGAATTTTGAATCGAAAGGCCCATACCTGGAATAAGTCTTGAACTCTTAAGATTATTTCAATTAATGCGTACAATATAATCTTAGATATTATGTGTACTATTTTATATATTATGCCTACTCTATATTTGTACACGTTTCATAAAGAAGCGGCCAATTTACACATTACGAGTGCGTCCATAAATATTTGGGCATTATCCTTTTTAAAAACAAAACAAAAGAAACTATTCAAAATGTGTATTTGTTATTTGTAAAACGCTCAATCGATTTTCTTAAAATATTTCACTCTAATGGCCGTGGTGGCCCCGGCTGAAGAATAGGCCCCTCCATATCTCCCTATCCGCGGATGTCGTAAGAGGCGACTAAGGGAAAAAAGCTAGGGGATGGGCAGCAGCGTCCCTCATTTTAACAACGATGCTCTAACTGCGCTCGCCAACCCGCATGCCCAGCGTGGTGAGTATGAAAAAAAAATCCCCTCATATGATAAGGAATTCGCTCTGTCTGTGGGGGAGGCCATGTTCAGCAGTGGACGTCGTACGGCTGTAATGATGATGATGATGATTTCACTCTATCCCGGAACCGGGGCAGATGGGATAAAAATGTTGCGTTTCCTTGCAGAGTCACCTTATTTTATCCTTCAGGTAGGTAACCATATATATTTACATATGGTGTAATGTGACACCATAAAATTAGTTATTATTACAGTCTATAAAAGGTGATTCAAAATATGTATTCTATTCCGAAAGGGCCTTATTCTACACCTTAAAAATTTGGAAATTTGTTATGTTTCATTGAAAAAACACAAAGCAAAATCAGCTGTTTTTATGTCATTTCAGGTCAATCTCAGCTTGTGTGGTGTTCAAATTCAGGTCAAATTCAACTGTTCTAAGTAGAGATCCTGATGTCGCACTTCTCCTGTGTTTAACAAATTAGGTAGTTATATTTGACAACGTTTGGGAAAAATACTTATAAGGCTAATAATAATAAATACATTTTCCGGACATTTCACACACGGTCAACTGATCCCGAACTAGGCATAGCCTGTGGCTGTACTATGAGTATCAGAGACTGATATACATAAAAGATACATATTTAACACCCAGACATAGAACAAACATCTGTGTTAGTCACAAATATTTGTCCAGTGCGGGAATCGAACCCGCGACCTATAGCGCGGAAAGCAGAGTTACCTACTACCAACTGAGCGATGAGACCAGTCAACAAAAATAATTAAAAATAGCACCTCCATAATTTACTACCAAGGTACTTTACAGTCGAACCCATAAATATTCATTGTCGACTCAACTGACTGGCGCAAGTGGAAATTTAAGGCACTCCGCTGCCCTAACTCGACTCGGTATATCGTCCGAAATCCCACTTGATTGTTTCTTGTTAGGAAATAATACTTAGCTCTTTTTCCTCGTCATTCATTTGCTACTATGTATTAGTCCGAAGTTACCCACCCACTGATAGCACTAACTAACCATGCCCCGAGCACGAATAATTCACGATAGCGTTACGCTTACGATACGATAGTAACAGTCAAATATTAGAAAATGACATCGGGGATGTATGAAATCTTTTAGTGTTTGATTGGCTAATATTTCATTGCTATCGTATCGTGGCCGTAAAGCCGTGATGAAACGGCATGACATCCACGGGTAGGAGATATGGAAGGGCCTTTTCTGCAGCCGGGGCCACCGCGGCCTTTTAAGATATGCCGTTATTAATAAACTCAATAATGTAAAGGCGCGATTCACATTCACGTGTCGCCGACCCCGAACCCGTCCCTCTGGCAACCTTACTCACTGCAGGAACACAACACTATTTGAAACAAATAATGTTATTTGGCTGCGATCTTCTGTAAGGCGGAGAGGAGAAAATCTCGCTGTGCCCTACCTCCTCCAAAAAAACTCAACTTAACTTTAATAGATAAAGCGGATTGTTTAAATATTCAGACAAACAAGAACTCCTATCGTCGTCCTAATTTGCCTTAAAAAAAACAAAACGTCAGCCATTTCCCCTCCAGACAGCCCTCGACTTCAGACAAGATAAGAAGGTACCGTTCGCCGCGAAAATGTATCGATTGGTGCTAGAGATATGACACCTCGCTACGGGAACCCTTATCTCGTAGAATTGTCCCTTCGATTGCTTGTTGATGGAGTTTTCTGGGGGAGAAATCAAGCGGTTGATGTACATCATGATGTACATGTGACGCGAGCAACGAAAGTGCTATCTGATTTTTGGTTTCGTTGGCAACGAATGTTACAAGTAACGTAAAGTGCATTAATTTATTTACTATTTATTTATTTATGAGGTTTGCCAACTGTCTACAATGAGTACAAAGTTAAGATTAAAAACTAAATGTCTTAAGCTACATGCGAAACCAATAACAGGCAAACACAGCATGCGCTATAAACAAGGCCAAGTATATATAGGTACTTGTACTTATAATATCTAATGGTAGGTCAGTACGCACAGAGAAGCGCAGTATAGGACCCCTACTAGATGGAAAGACGACCTAATAAAGGTAAATGCAGCAGTGCCAGATCGACTACCGGTATATCGAAGTGTCGAAGTGATGCCACCAAGTCCATCCGACTTCAGGACCAGAGCACAAATCCTATCAAATTGCAAAACATGGTGAGACAGGGATCCCTGATGGGTGCCGGACAAGTTCGGGAAATCTGGAAATCTATGCATCGTCATTATCATCAGCCTGATAAAGTCCACTGCTGAACATAGCCATCCCCCAAAGAGTACCACGATTAACTATCTTGAGCCTTTTCCATCTACCGACTTCCCGCAAACATCAGAAAGACGTAGGTCCATATTGTAGGTCATCTTGTGCTTATGGGACGAATAAATAGTTTTTCTTTCTTTCTTTCTTATATTAGGCCTTCCAACACTGCATCGTCCGGTTCGTGGTCGCCATTCGGGAATAGACGGAATAGATGAGCTCTACATACCTATAGTCACAATGGCAGCAGGAAATAATCTGTAGATTGTGTGTGTGCGTGTGTTTTAGATATAGTTACAAATCAAACAAGTGCAGTCGAGCCACCCATCACTCTCGAGCCCCATAGAGCAGTATTTTTTGATTTGTTATCCGTCCGCCGTCACTGTTATTGATGTGTTGCGAAATTGGAAAGTTCAGAGGCACTTATCTCTCAGATTTAGATAGCGAGGCAATTTATAAAGCGGGGATTTCTTCCCCTAAAGTATCCTCTTGACAGCACGCGAGCCCGCGGCCGTGGTAAGACCAAGTAACTGAAGGATATGCTTAGTATACTTAGTGTAGAGTATAGTTTGTCAGTAGGTACTATTAATGATTATTTTATTAGTTTCGGTTTTTGTTCGTATCTCCGTATTCCACACTTTATAAGTGTTTCTCTTACCTACTTATTCTTATATTTTCTGGCTCTAAAAGAAAAATCATGTTTTAATTCATCTGCGGTGCAGAACCAATATTACCTTTGGTTGAGCCGTCTTGAGTAGGTACTATGAAGTTAGGTTTTTGATAGAGCGGTGATCAATTTACAATGTTATGTAGTGACAAAGAGACAATTTGGTGGTCACATGGCTAACTTCAGAGCTGCTTAACTTTAGATGTACTTTTAAGTAGTGTTAAAAATTGAGCTATGTAAGTAGCTCTCTTTCGTCCCTCTATAAATATACAGACTGAGCTTATCCACTCAAACTCTATAATCCTTGAACAGTTGTCGCTCCCAGTCACCGAGGCCTTGGATTATTGAACTTGTTACATAAATACTGATATCTAGGCTCATTTATGTTACCAACTTTTTGCGGATGATGGGGATAATAAGTTTTAGAGGTTATGTAAACGGGTTTCTGTCAGGGCATAGGTACTTTTGCATGGAGGAGATTCGTAACTTTTGTTTTCCTGTACTTACGGACATTTTACCAGCTCACGGTAGGTATACTTAAAAGCATATCTACCAAATTTACAAGTTGGCTGTCAATTTGTCATACTATAACTTCACGATATCGTGTCTACTAAAAAGTTCTATGACGAGGTGATTCATAATTATCCCCTAATATTGGCCTACGGAACAAACTTGTTACTAAATCCTGAACACCTATTCGTCATAGCCCGATAATATGACTCGAGCTTTAGACTAGCATTGCTTGATGCAAATAGCCATTTGCTAATATCAAAAAGAGCCACATGGAACTGACTTCAAAAAAATCAAAAACAGCCCAATGACCTAATTACATTTTTTCATTAGTCCCATTTAATTTCCAGCTCGCCCCCGCTTCGTGTAATGTCCACAAAGAACGGTTTTAATTACAATAATGCATCCGCATCGCAATGAAATACGGCGCAACGTGAATAAAATAAATGAATTGCTTGTAACTTGCTGCATATGGCGTTTTACGATTGCACTTACTTTTGATGAACCTATAAAACTAGAAATTAGAGGTGGTGTTTACGCGACCAGATTTTAAAACCAGGTATTCATCAAAGTACTCGACCCAGGTACGACACAACGCACAATAGCAAGTACGAACTAACTCTAATAGGAATAACTAAGAATAATCGTCATAGCAAATGACCATTTAGGCTTACGGTAATTTGTATGACATTTCGTTAAAAGTTTCCTACGATTACGTGTGCTATTGATATTTCTCAGAGCAATTTATATAGACCTAGCTTCCACCGGCGGCTTCGCTTGCAGTGTACCTGGATAAAAAGTAGCATATATGGTATTCCAAGCTATTTACTACATACTTGCAAATTTCATTTTAATATCCTTTCAGGAAACCGCCTGATTGAGTAACAAACACTTCGCATCCTCGCATCTTCACATCACGACTAAACATTTCACATGCAGGCAACTGTACACCGATACAGGGGGCCTTTGCAGGAGTGGCCTGATTTAAATGGTTCACCTACAGTTTGTCACTATGATCATTACGCATGAACAATTCGTCTGGAATGGCTAATCATGTCTCTACCATCTTTGTTGTTTAAAACCTCCCACAATAAATCTTCCAACTGTCAAACAATTCTCTCCATCATTAAATAACAGCCACAGTTTGGAATAGCCCAACAAAATGTGGCAGCAATTCAGTTGGAGCAATCAACCCACTCAGCGTCGTCAATGGGGCGAGACGAACAATATCAATAACAGAAACTAATAGGGAACCGGCACATGTTTACTGAACGCACCCCACTCGGCCAGAGCAAACAGCGGGAAAAGTCTTGGTGAAATTGTTTCAGGATCAAACAATATCAGATAAGATCTTGACATTTAAAGGTATCTAGTGGTTCAACCCGACCTTAAATCTCGCGATGACCGGCAAAAGTTGGTGCGTTGTCGTAACTTTTGAAATGGCACCCCGAATACTGAAACGTCACTTAACTATTTGAGATGGTCTCAATTATTTGAGACGCCGCTATCGTTCAGAATTTTATACTCATACATCAATTAGATCACTACTTATATTTAGGTGACGTTTCAGTATTCAGTAACAAATTACAAATTTAACTACGAAGTCATCAAAACTTGGTCGAATGAGAGCTCAAGTTATGCTCTAAAAAAGATACATTTGACTGGTCTCATAGCTCAGTTAGTAGTAACTCTGCCTTCTGCGCTAGAGGTCGCGGGTTCGATCCCCGCACTGGACAAACATTTGTGTGATAAACACAGATGTTTGTTCTGTGTCTGGGTGTTAAATATGTATCTATTATGTATATCAGTCTCTGGTACCCATAGTACAGGCTATGCCTAGTTTGGGATCAGTTGACCGTGTGAATATGTCCGGAATATTTATTTATTTATTATTATTTATTATACATACCAACATAAACATAAAACGCCCGTTCGTCCAAATTGTTTGAGAGATGAACTATGCTTTTTCGCCTAGGTGTTTTAAGTAGAGTTAGTATAAGCTAAGCTTAGCAAGCTTCATTGCGGTCACCAACTGGTGACTGTTAATAGCACTGTTAGCAGGGTCCGTGCTTTGGACGGCACGTCGGTTTAGCAGGTTTAGCAGACCGAATGGTGTGATAGCTTTCTAATTGTCTAGATATTAAAGTTCCATGAAAAAGTCTAGCAAATACTGTATTACATAAATCCTCCGCCGAGAAAGTTAGATTAATCTCATTAAGCTGAGATACGCCGCAAATATTCTTTGATTTTTTTCCAATTACGATAAATTAGTTTACCAACAGTTTTTGTACAAAACAATAGCCAGCCAACCGCAAAGTGATTCCTACGGTGCCTGCGTAACTTATAATGGACGAACTTAGGAGTGTTACAGGGGGGACCTTTTTTGTAGGCATAGTAGGTATGTACCTACCTACCTATGGTGCGGATATTTATGTTGCATTGCTGAAGCGTTTATTATGTTTGCACGAGCATGGCACGCTCCATTGCTCTCTGTGCAACCTGATAATTGTTAACATCAGCTATCAAGTAGAAATCCCTTAAGATTAAAATTACTTAGTTTCTTAATATTATATGGGACTACATAGTAGTTATGCGCTACACAATAGCAAGAAATCGGAGCTGTACTTACATTTACATACATAAAAAAACAGAGTCACCAAATTCATAATCTCCTCCTTTTTTTTGAAGTCAGTTTAAATGGTCCGATATAGGTCATTGAAAAGTAGCTACTTGTGGGCAGAAAATGGCTCCAGACAAAGATAATTCTGAAAGTTTCTAGAGCAAGACAATGGCAAGGGGCAGCCGCCCCATCCCTACGTACAATCATGCGTAAAGTCACGGTTGTCGAGCATTGCACGGCTGATTGGCCGCGGTCAACGTTCATAGCACTTGATCGATAAACGCCAATAAATGGTATACCATAGATATTTGTTCAGCATTTTACGATACTGCGGCAGGAGTTGTTCGCCCTAAGAATCACAATCCAGTGATTTGTTCAACTGTTTATGACCTACCATCTGCCACTGCATTCAATCGCATTCTTCGGTAAATTGAAGTAAATTGCAGAACGTTCTTTAGTATTACAATAATTGCTCTATAAACCGTGGTCCGTAACTATTATTGCCGAATTGGACTTAGGTATTCTAGTAATAAAAGAAACGAATATCAGCTAAAAAATACCTAAATAAATTCCCTCAAAAAAATTTTTTTTGGTCTTTTTATCTTATTACTTTATACCCCCTACAGGCTATAGGGCCCTAATATCTTAAACGCCCCTTGGCCGATATAAGTCGTATTCGGACCAGAATTTTTTTATAGTCAAACCTTTTGATCTACTATCATGCAGATCGGATTTTCGGGTCGAAAGTTGTGCTCTAACAAATACACATACAAACATGCAACGCCAATTCCTTCAAGTTATTTGAGAGATCTTCGCTCGCTTCACTCGCACTCGAAATCTTCATTATTTGGAATAATGAGGTTTTTCTTTTTCTCTCAGCGGCTATTCTGTCCTCTTTATGCAGAATAACTACTGTTCATTTCACTTTCACCTACATTCATCGGCATCGGAAATTAAGAAGAGATTGTCTATTTAGCCATACGATCAGAATCGTCAAATTGGCCTTTGTTTTGTACCCTCTTATCTGAAATCAAAATCGCTTTCTATAAGCTAACGCGTCAATACGTTCATTATGCTCTCTGTTTTGCCGACCAACCTGCTCTATAATAATTACTTATGCGAATGTTTGTCTGTGAAATTGAATTATCCAGCTAAACAATTCTGCATCTCGATACTTATATAAATAGGTAAGTAAAGAATAAGGATATTTAAAATAGTTATTTCTACTAACCACATAAAACGCCTATATATAGCCTATATGCTATTCTAAGTAAAGAACTATTTATATTCCAAGTTTCAACGAAATCGGTTGAGTTGTTACGGCGTGATTGAATAACAAACATCCAAACATCCTCACAAACTTTCGCATTTATAATATTACGAGCTTCCGCCCGCGGTATCTACATAAAAAGTAGCCTATATGCTATTCCTGGTAGAGGCCTCTATATATTCCAAGTTTAACCGAAATCGGTTGAGCCGTTACGGCGTGATTGAACAACAAACATCCAAACATCTAAACATCCAAACATCCTCACAAACTTTCGCATTTATAATATTATTGGATATAGGATAGGATGTACGTTGCGATCCTGTGCGCGGAAGCGCTACTTTAGTCTCAGTAATGTGAGCTTCTGGGTGTTGCTTTTATCTTCATGGTTAGTAAGGTACGTATGTTGAAACAATACAGATACAGGCCATACAAACTAGTCCAAAAAAAGTAAAGACGCGAAAAAGATAATCGGAGATGTGATCTTCGCCTTAGGCTCGCATTGTTTGTAAATGAGCGAAAATAAAAACAAACGCCCATTTTATTATGCCCTTCGACTCGATTGTTCCGGACCTTGAATCGAGTCATTGTTACTTTTTTTAGAAGTAGGTAAGTAAATAATTATTTCTGGGTGGCTTTTGTTATGCAAATTAAATTATTACCGAAAGTCGTGTTGTGCAGACCAATATTGCCTGTAGGCGTTGATCGTATAATATGTCAGCAATGACTTTTATACCAGTGCCACAAGAAGTTGAGATAAGGTGTACCTATTAAGAAGTTATTTGTGCTGAGTGGCTTTATTTAGTAGAGGTAAGCATCTTTTTGAAACGAATTTTATATGACATATAGCAGCCGTTTTAACACGGCTTTATCGCGGAGTATCTGGGTCTTTCTTCAGTACCAAGTACCAACAACATGCATCTATCATTACCGAATTGCCAGACTTTGCTGGTCATAACATCGTACCTAATTGGTATTGTCCCTGAGGTGGATGGTCAAAGGATGACTTATTGGCGATATGTTTCAAACTTAAAATAAGATTTATGGTTTGAGAGGATCAAAAAGGTCTTATGATGCAAGTGCACGAAATGAGCCTCTTTGAGGAGTACTTTAATCCTTTCACTATACCGATTCTTTCACCAACGGTCATAGACCCTTTTCAGGGCCACCATACCTGAACTTTGACTCTGACCTAATACAGGATGACCAAGAAAGAATCAGTGACACGACAAGCAAGCAATTACTTTGATTTGTTTGCCAGCAGAGCATAAGTAGGTACCTAATGAAATATCTAAACATCTTGAAACATCTCTGCAATTTTCAGTCATTTGAGAAGAAACCCGTTTTCAGATAATTCGCAAGAAATATTTATCAAATCTAAAAAACTTAATCTCAAAATCTTTAACATTTCAACCCTCAATTTTGTCTTCAAGATATTATAGGACTTCGAAGTAATTAAATTCATAAGATTACAGTCATTGCTCAAAACATTAGGCCCTACAAAACGGAGACCGTTAGACAGTCATAGTAAATCCCCTACAGCGGTAACCGCGATTTTGGTAGATATTCAACGTCATAAATATTATAAACGTTTATTTACGACCGTCATGTTAAGGAACAACGAAGTTTAGGGAAAACCCAGAGCTTAGCAATTTATTGTAGGTACATCACCATACCATCTACTTTGCGATTTTGTATAGGCGGTTACGTAAGTTGACAGTCTTACCCTTAAGTACACAAAACGCCTATGCCTAAACAAATCAAAAAGTTGATAGTATCGTGATGTACCACAGTAAATGGCTAACTCTGGGTTTTCCCAAAACTGCGTTGTAACAGTAGATGATATTTATGAAGTTGAAAATCTACTAAAATCACGGTTACCGCTGTATCTTAAGAGATTTACCCTCTTATCCACAAGCCATAAGCTTTATCGGCTCGATATCTCTCACCCTGTCTTTTTCTAACAGGATCAAAAGAAAAAGGCGGACATACGTTAATCAAGCCGATAAAGTTAATGAGTGATTATGAATAAGAGGGTTATAGTTCAAATTCCTGTAAAATAGTGCTGTGAATGGCAATAAGACGTCATGGTAGGGCCAATGATAAATCGATATTAATGAACCAATCATGTTTCGCAGAACCGACATCCGTTGGGAAATAGCTCTCGAATGGCGACTACGAACCGGATAACGCAGTGTTGGAACCCCGCCTTGCAATACTGCGTCGTCTGGTTCGTAGCCTGAACCGATGGACCGAAGACATTGTGTAATGTCTGGTTCGTGCGTGGCTTTAACCGATGACATTGTGAAAGATGCGGGAATTCGGTGGATAGAGAATGCTCAAGACGTGGCAATCTTTGGGAAGGATTAGGCCAGCAGTGAACTCCCTCAGGCTGATGATGACGATGAAATCATATATCAGAATATAGCCAAATATAAATTGTAGATACCTATTTATTACGGAACATGTGAATGTTCAAAATGAGTTATGTGTTTTCGGCGCTAGTTTATAGTGGCTATAAACGGGGCTTAGATGAATTCATGGTACGAGCGAGATATTGCATGTATTACTCATACAAATTAACGATGATTTCTTGACGCTGTGGGAACAAAATCATTGATTTAGGGCTGTGATTCGAGAACAATTTATTGGTATATAAATATAAATTGTCACTAAAGAACCAACTCCGACCCTGCAAGCTATCTCAATAGCTGATATCGTACTTCCTATCTTACACATATAGGTATAAAATAATATATACAACATGTTCTGTAAATAGTGTACTATCCTGAAAGGTGCATATTAAACAATAAAAATAAAAGCAAAAACAATAATCATAATTTAATATTGGAATTAAACTTTCAGATACAGGTCATGATCTAGATTAGCTTAAATGCTAATTATTATCCAGGGAATAAAGCCTCTCGAACCGGTCGACGCGATGCAGTGTTGTTGGAGGGCTGGGGCCCCCACACCAGAAGGACCGAAGACATTATAAAGGTTGCGGGAAGTGAGTTGATAGAAAAGGCTCAAGACCGTTCATCATAGAACTCTTTTGGGGAGGAACAGCAGTGAACTTCTACAGGCTGATGATAATGATGATTGAACTTGTATTTCATCTTCAATTTCCATAACAACACTAAACAATTAACTAGCAAATAGCTTGTTCTCATGTAAACCGCGAGCGTTGCGAATGTCGTCAATGATTGATAGCTTCCGTTTCCGTGTGACTACATTGGACTGATGTTGAAATCCTGCCTGTTACAGTTGGTACTTAGCTGAAAGTGGGTACAGTCTGTACTAAAATATTACTACGCAGTTGTATATAATAGCAGGCCTCATAGCTCAGTTGGTAGTAACTCTGCCTTCTGTGCTAGAGGTCGCGGGTTCGATTCCCGCACTGGGCAAACATTTGTGACTAACACAGATGTTTGTTCTGTGTCTGGGTGTTAAATATATATCCATTAGTATTATGTATAACAGTCTCTGGTACCCATTGTACAGGCAATGCCTAGTTTGGGATCAGTTGACCGTGTGTGATATGTCCGGAAAAAAATATTTATTTATTTATAGAAGATAAAATCATCATCATTCCAGCCATCGGAAGTCCACTGCTGGACATTAGCTTCCCCCGCAGATATCCAGAGCGACTCCCTATCATTAGGCTGCACTCTTATCAAAATGTGACTTTTCATATACACTGGTACCTATCACACAGGTTTTTGCCTAGTTTAGGGCCATTTTTGACCACTTAGATATATTTTTGCAGCACTAAGTATAATCTAAAAGGATAATATTCAATTTAATGTTAACCTCCCAAGACTGTTAGTTCTATTATACCTACTACAACAAACTGTACTATACTATATTGTCTAAATTACCTACTACACCTACATCTAAGTTGTATGTAATCTTCTTTTTGGTAATAAATACATTTTGTTATTTAAAAAAAAACATGTTAGGGGAATTTGCCAATACTCACCACGCTGGGTACGCGAATTGGTGAACGCAGTTGTTATAACAGAAGACGCTGCTGCCCATCCCTTAGCTCCCTTAGTCGCCTCTTACGAAATCCACAGGTAGGTAAATATGGAGGGGCCTATTCTTCAGCCGGGGCCACGGCAGCCAGAACATAGAATAAGACCGCCTATTTCCCTTTAATATTCTTTCTTTTTGTTGACAGAATAGGCCCCTTTCAGGATAGTAAACATATTATGAATCACCTCGAATGTATGAACCTCAAAAACAGTCAGCTCGATGCTGCCATATACCACCACGATCTTCGGAATCCTCAATACCTAATATCCACTAGTCAAAGTCAAAGTCAAAATGCTTTTATTTCAATAAAATCACTAGGATCACTTTGAAACGTCTTAGAAACTAGGTGAAGCTATGCCTGTTCCTCGCGACCAACCCTAGAAGAATCATTCAATCTAAGATTCCCTGATCCAATCAAATAGTTATTAGAATAGACCGTCTCAATATCTTCACTTGCGATAGTTATTACTGAAGATCCTACATCGGACACTTCCATTTTGAGTTATCCCAATACAGGGTTTATGTTACCCCCGGGCATCACATTTACCCGCACGGAATGGATTAGCTTTGCAAGCGGTATAGAAACTTTGAGGTTTCACATTCAAAAATACCAATCTTCCATCATTCCTATATCCTACTTGATATGCCAAACTTACCAAAATTGTTATAGAATAAATCAAACTAATTAAATACGAGATGTGTGTTCCAAAATTACAAAAATCAAAGAATTTTCAGACGCAGACAAAATGTATTGCAAAATTCGAGACGAATTAAATTAATGGCCTCATAGCTCAGTTGGTAGTAACTCTGCCTTCTGCGCTAGAGGTCGCGAGTTCGATTCCCGCACTGGACAAACATTTGTGACTAACACAGATGTTTGTTCTGTGTCTGGGTTTTAAATATATATCTATTATGTATATCAGTCTCTGGTACCCATAGTACAGGCTATGCCTAGTTTGGGATCAGTTGACCGTGTGTGATATGTCCTGAATATTTATTATTTATTTATTTTATTAATGAATGGACGAAAGCTTATCTTAATTGTGCCTCAACAATCATCGAAGCTCAAACCAAACATCGCAAATTATCAGTTCAGGGCGTTTATATTTAGTCGTCATCAATTCAGCCTAATGGCCGTTAGCAATTGAAAAAAGTCCAGTTTTAGTAACTGTCTGTAAGCGTATCGATTCTGTGCTTCCATGCTGCAGTTTTATATCCTGCGTCGTCAGCTAATGTGAGCAATTTTTGTAGTTTTACGATGTCTGCTTTTTGATGGGCTTTTTACTCGTAAACGTAACAGGATACGGGGTAAATGGGACGTATTACAATTTTTCATAGTTTTAGTCACTTTTAGTTGAATAGACAAATTATTTGACTAGCCTCATAGCTCAGTTGGTAGTAGCTCTGCCTTCTGCGCTAGAGGTCGCGGGTTCGATTCCCGCACTGGACCAACATTTGTGACTAACACAGATGTTTGTTCTGTGTCTGGGTGTTAAATATATATCTATTATGTATATCAGTCTCTGGTACCCATAGTACAGGCTATGCCTAGTTTGGGATCAGTTAACCGTGTGAATATGTCCGGAATATTTATTTATTTATTATTTATTTATTATTTATGTAACAATTTCGTTGGAATTTTTAATAGCTCTTGACGATTCATACTTAGTTCATGGTTGGTCTGCCCAGTTTTGAGCCACTAAGCAACCCGAAGAATTTTGTCCGGACGGGAGGTGACTCGGTGGCGCTGCGGTCAGTACAATACAATACAATAACTTTATTTCAGGCAACAATAGAATAAAAAACAGATGGATTTTTTCTTATACTTCGGCCCATATAGATATATACCTTAAAGACTAACATACATAATAATATAAAAACACAATTAATTGCCACGTAGAAACTGCGACGTGGGACGCGAATTGTCATTGGCAGTAGATATCCGCCCGCGGAAGCGACGGAACACAACACCCTTCGGCTAGAGATCTTCTTTTAGGTAGGTCGAAAGATGTTCGGTCGGTACCCTCACCACAAAGGAGTTGAAACTGACTGTTGCGGGACTCCAACCGTTTGACCCTCAAACTGATCTTGGTCTTCACGCGCACGTACATCCCTGTATCTAGGGCAAGGTTCACGAATGGCAACTACGGACCATGCAGTGTTGACCCCTCACCCGATGGAAATGTTGCGGGAAGTCGGTGGATGTAGAAGCCTTAAGACCGTTCGTCGTGGCATTCTTGCGGGAGGCCTATGTTATGGTGATTCTTCTTCTTATCGTGTCACAGATTTTTTCTTGGTCATCCTGCATTAGGTCTTTGTCCTTGAGGGTGGTATGGTGGCCCTGAAAAGGGCCTATGACCTTTACTGGCCTCATAGCTCAGTTGGTAATGACTCTGCCTTCTGCGCTAGAGGTCGCGGGTTCGATTCCCGCTCTGAACAAACATTTTTGTGATGAACACAGATGTTTGTTCCGTGTCTGGGTGTTAAATATTAATCTATTATGTATATCAGTCTCTGGTACCCATAGTACAGGCTATGCCTAGTTTGGGATCAGTTGACCGTGTGTGATATGTCCGGTTTTTTTTTTTTTTTTATTTAATATGTCCGGAATATTATATTATTATATGACCGTCGGTGAATGAATCAGTGTAATGAATGAATTAAAGTGCGCCTCTTAGAGGCTCCTTTCGTACTCATTGTTATGATGATGATGAATAATAGGCTAGCTACCTACTGCAAAGAATCAATATCATGGATTACGTAGGTATCGGTACGTTCCACATGAGCAAAATCGGAGCACTTTTAAAAGGCAGCGTACGCAAACCTGTGGTTCCAATAAAAAGGTCCTATCCGCACGGCTGCCTTGAAATAAAAGCAAATCGAAAACGTCGACGGTATCGCCAACGAAAGCATGCGTGCATTAATTCCTGTAATTTATAATAGCACTCGCGGCTGCGTCTATTTTATACAGCGTGCTCTAAAATCCGAATGAAGGCAAATCTTTCTGTTAGTATTTGATACTACTGTTTGATGTCTTATTTCTAGGCTTGGCATCATTGGTGCAAACTGTAATATTAGAAACTAATTTAATGAAAAATTTAAATTGAAAAAAAAATAAAAAAAATTGTTAATTCATTAAATAAATAATGAAATAAACAAAATACTTATTGCGGTAGATTGAACAGTAATGGATCGAATCATTCAATCCATTACTGTTCAATCTACCGCTCACCAATATGAGTAAATAAATAAATATTCCGGACATATCACACATTGTCAACTGATCCCAAACTAGGCTTAGCCTGTACTATGAGTACCAGAGGGTGATATACATAATAGATATATATTAAACACCCAGACACAGAACAAACATTTGTGTTAGTCAAAAATGTTTGTCCAGTGCGGGAGTTTCCGTTGTCGAAAACGCTAGATTACACTGAAAATTAAAAATTCATCTAAGTTTGAAGAACTCGCGAGCGATTCAAAAGCGCTCGAACTGATGCTACGACAACATCCCTACATATATGAAGTAAAACTTGACTGGCACGCTTCCATTTTCCACAATCTAGACAAGAACATTTCCCCAGATATTGCGAAGAAATCCTATTATTATGGCCCAAAAAAGTGTTTCCACTTGAGCTTTCAGTAGGCAACAACAAATTGTAAATATCATCCAACTTTTCTTAATAACAGCAGGCGTTGGTCACTTCAAGCTAGCTTATATTGCAGAGTAAGTTATACCGCTGCCTTTATATTCAGTATACAAGGTTATTCATAATATGTATGCTATCTCGAAAGCGGCTTATTCTACACCCAATTGGCAATCAATCGATTGCCAACTCCTACACTGATTCTTTCTAGGCCATCCTGTATTCGGTGGCTGACCAGGTTGAGCTATGGTGGCCCAGCTATGCGGAACTAAAATTGTGTCTACTAGCCAACGACGTCGGGGCCATTGATGAATGCGCAAGCGTACCCACAGCTACGACCAAAGTCGCGAAGATTGGGTTGGGTTTTAGTCGGTAAGAGTCCGACATAATCCTTCCGTTGCCCCCGCAACGGGAGGATATCCAAGTGGCCAAACGATAAAAAAAAAATGTTGCCCCAGAGAAGGGCCTATGATCAGTGTAGTGAAAGGATTAAAGTGCGCCTCCTAGAGGCTCCTTTCGAACCATTCAATCCACCTCGAAGACCAGTGGTAGATCTACCGTTACAAAATTTTTCAGTGCCTGTTTCGTTTAGGTATTAGAAGTGAAACACGGTAGAAACCACTAATACTTAATCTGTGTAACGGTCCTGAAAACGGCAAAAGGACTCGAGAATGGGACAAGTTTTAATAGTGCGGACTTGGAGGGATACAATTCCTTCTTTTAGGAGTTTAATAAGGCTGGACATTTTTCTTACGTAGAATAAAACTGAAAACGTTACTAAGCTTTAGAAATTATATCTGTAAATGATGCTGAGTAGACATAATTCATTCTGTAAATGACATTGATCAATGTTTTTTTAGTAACTGTTCGACATAATTATTTACACACGATATAGAGCATCCTGTACAAATTGCATGTAACAGGACCGATTATGTCCAGCGGAATAAAGATGCATACCATAATACCTATATCACTACCGCCCACACAATATTAAACGAACTAATATTTATAAAGAAGGCAAACCCTTTGTTTATTATTTTCTTTAATGCTTAGAGAGACAAAATGACTATTTTACAAAGAGACTACTATTCTAGGTACAGAACCATATCTATTCTAAGTTTCGTCGAAAAAGGTTGAGCCGTTACGACGTGATTGAACCACAAACATCCAAAAATCCTCACAAACTTTCTCATTTATTTATAGCTTAATTTTGTATTACTATAGGTAGATATATTATCATACTCGTAGTAATCAGTGATGTCAGGTTTATTGACAACTATGTTTACTGACAACTCACAAACTTTCGCATTTATATTATTAGAAAGATTTATTAGTTCATATAGGTTCAGGCTATAGGTATAAGCACATTACTTAGTATCACCCCGTGTACACTACACGGGGTGATGTTACATTTATTTCACTTTGCGATATATTTTCTTTCAGTGAATGTATTCTTCCGTCTTTGTTATTTTGCAAAACAGACCAAGGTGAGCGGAAAAATAACATTTCTCAACAAAATAACTGACTTCCTGTTTATGAGATGCTTTCAGCTTTCGGCATCGAAACGCACATTAAAACGTCAAAATATGACGCCATTGTCGCGTTACTAACAAGTCCTCAATATTGTGTAAGTGCTTTTATTTTTAATAGGTATAAAAAAAACCAGTCCTGATTTCTTGTCTGTATCTTCTAAGCTTGGACGCGAAGAACAGGCTTATATAGACATTTCAAATTGATCCCTGCGATTTCAATAAATATTGAAGTTTCAACTGAAGTTAGATGTTTTTATTATCATAAAAATCTGAGAACACAACCTGTGGGTACACAAACGTCAATGACGACTGAAAAACGTAGGCTCGTGAATTTCATGGGGTTTGAACAAAAAAACACAAATTTAATAGCAACTGTGATGAGAATTATATTGGTGTAAAGGAAGTGAAGCTCCTAAGATGAACGTTATGAATTTTATGAAGTAAAAATTCTATTACTTTGTGGTACTTTGATTGGCACCTGTGATAACACTTCTGAACTCCGACAAAATCACAAACTTCACTTCAACACTCTATTATATTATTATACCCAAGGTATGGTATATAATTTACTGCACGAGTTTCTATGTACGTACAAAGTAGGTACCTACTTAATATTTATAATGAGTTCGGCACATGGAATCAAGAGGCTTCTTGATGAACAGAAATTCTTAGAACTTCGAGTCACGTGCCGAAAGCACCTTATTATCTTGGGTATGTCGGAACTGTTTACAGTTCACAATGGTAGAGTCATTCGCCATCATTTCAGCCGTAGGATGCCCACTGCTGAACATATGCCCACATATTTCCAGAGTGTCTTCCTATCATGTAGGGGCAATATGCCCATACTAACCACGCTGGGCACGGGGGTTGGCGAGCGCAGTTACAGTTATCGTTGTAATAATGGGGGTAGCTGCTGCCCATCCCCTGGCTTTTTTCCCTTAGTCATCTCTTACGATAAGCACGGGTGGTTAGATATGAAGGGCTTTCAAACGTCAATGACGACTGAAAAACGTAGACTCGTGAATTTCATGGGTTTTGAAGAAAAAAACACAAATTTAATAGCAACTGTGATGAGAATTATATCGGTGTAAAGGAAATGAAGCTCCTAAGATGAAGGTTATGAATTTTATGAAGCAAAAATTCTAATTCTATAATCGTTGTTATAATGGGGGTAGCTGCTGCCCATCCCCTGGCTTTTTCCCTTAGTCGTATCTTACGATATCCACGGGTGGTTAGATATGAAGGGAATTCTTCAGCCTTTAGTCGAGTGGGTAACTAAGTTTAATTCTGTAACTTATTGATATAATAAGATTAAAAATAAATAATACGGGATAACAATTGGGCCTTATATGTACCGTATATAAAAAGTTACTCTATGTTTGTACCTATTTATCGTTCCACATCATAGACTGTCAATCGCCGACGGCTGACGACCCGGCTCTGCTCTCTTAGGAAACCCAGTCATTACTTTACTGCTTACAAATACTGTGCCGAAGTTGGAATCGGTTTAGTTCCGGCGCCGCGGGCGACACCTGCGCCGTTTCAAACTTCAAACTAAGCTGATCAAACTACAAAGGATTCCCATAAACTCTGCAGTCGATGGTTTATCTATGCCTTAATTTACACGTCCGGTTCTCGACATCTTAGTTAGTTCTACAACGTGATTCAAAATATGTATACTTTCTGGAAAGAGACTTATTCTAGACCCAATTGACTGGCCTCATAGCTCAGTTGGTAGTAACTTTGCCTTCTGCGCTAGAGGTCGCGGGTTCGATTCCCGCACTGGACAAACATTTGTGTGATTCACAGATGTTTGTTCTGTGTCTGGGTGTATCTATTATGTATATCAGTCTCTGGTACTCATAGTACAGGCTATGCCTAGTTTGGGATAAGTTGACCGTGAGTAATATGTCCGGAATATTAAAAAAAAAAAAAAGAAAAAAATGGAAAATATGTTGTTTTAAAACTATGTAAAAATCAGCTGTTTTGGCCTCAAATGACTTCAATATTACTCAACGTAGCACTCTTGACGTCAAACTTCTCGTACGTTTAATAAAATTAGTTTCAATTTTCACACAATTTTCAAAATCAACAAAAAAAATATTTAAAAACGAAATTTATAATTAAAGGACGAAAATTACCCCCTTTCGGAATAGTAATCATATTATGCATCACCTTTTATACTTAGCTTAACTTGATTATGTTGTACAGTATTGCAGCCACTCTGTATGATGAAACGCTTGGTTCTTAGAAACGGGATCTAATGTAAGAATGCATGTCGTGACACTGGTTCTATTTTGGCGGTATTTTGATTTATGAGGTTTGGTGAACTTTGGTGGTCCCGAAAAGCGCCTAGGACCGTTTGTGAAAGAGCCCGTGTGATAGCCGTATCAACATTAAAATATTCAGCATCGCCGATGTCATTGGTTTATATTTGACTATATCGTGAATTATTTGTGCTTAGTTTTGATAAAATGATGATTGAAAGGAACATGGAGTGAAGATGCTCTTACACGGAAACACAGAAACTGCACTATTCAGAGATATCTCTAACATTTTGGTTTATAGATTACCTACTGCGAATAAAAAACTGCTATAATTAGGTGAACCATTTAAAAAGATAAAATATTTATTTGCTGTGAACATGGTATGTAATGTACAGGTGTTTATATTTATATTGTTCATCATATTCAGCCATTTGTCATGGCGTACAAATATTCAATAGTAATTACATGTCAGTAAAAAATAAAAAATAGAAGTCAAAAATACAGATTAATAAAATAAAATGAAAATTTGCATGTCAAAAATTCATAAATGGAATAAAAACTATGAACTATAAGCCAATTCTTTAAACCCCTATTAAACATAAAACCTTTGTTCTCTAATATTGATTTGGGTAAGTGATTATAAATTTTACATGACATGAAAACGCAGTTCTGTTTAAAAAGTTCTAGTTTAGGTTTGGACATCTTGGTATTGGCAAAGTATAAGTTGCTAGGTAGGTAAGTATCTAAAAGATTTGGCGACAAGCCATATAAAATGAAAATATTCACACAAGTTACGTGTAAGACTATTTGTTTATCCCAGGGATTTTTGCGAAAGCAGCTATGATTTATACCTCTACTAAGTGAGGAGAGAATTATGACTAGGCTGTGTTCGAAAATACCTTCTTCCACTAAATGTGGCAGAAACGAAAGCATTGCACAGTGAGAGCTATTTGTGCTTATCTCTCGCTAGCGATTTGATTTCGGAGCTTTGCTATAAGGTTAGCTAATAGATTTGTGTCAATTTATTAAATACTAGCTTGCGCCCACGTCATCGTTCGCGTAGTAGGTACCTAGATAAAATGTAGCCTTTAGGCTATTCTAGGTAAAGAATCTATTCTATGTTTCACCGAAATAACCGAGCCGCGCGTTATGGCGTGATTGAATCACAAACATCTTCACAAACTTTCGCATTTATAACACTAATATTTTCCACCCCCGCGGCTTCACTCGTGTGTGGTACTTATGAGGTGAGAAAGCCTTTGTGGTATTTCAAACTTTAAACTATCTCTGTGCGAAATGTCATCCAGATCCGTTCAGCCGGTCTGGCGTGGTTGAGTAACAAACATCCATCCATCCAAACTTTCGCATATAAAATAGTAGTAAGATATCACCAAAAATGTTGACTAACCAAAACCAAAACTTTTATCAGCAGCCGTAATGATTATTTTACAATAAATTTTAAACATAAATTAGATGACATATCGCATGCCGTTTGCACACGGCTTAATAATAGATAACAACTTGATCACACTCGATCTAGATATCAACTAGTCGAAAGCGTCACCAAGACTCTAGCTGCATTGCCATGCTGGATTGCAATACTGGGACCCAATTCTACTAATTCAATGGCTTAAAAATGACAATGGTTCAATGGCAAAATGGCCACTTCTGACACTTTTGGTATTCTACTATCACAGTCGTAGATTGAGTATTCAGTTTTGAGTATTCTGGAATCGTAGTGATTGACAGCCAGTGTCCAAACAACCAATGAAATCAAAGAAACGAAGGTGACGAAAATCGTAGCTGAATGAAAATGGTGCGATCATTATCATGCGATTATCATTTTCAAGTCATTGAATTAGTAGAATTGGGGGCCAGATCCTTTGTCCCAAATTTAAGTGCCAGCTCTCGGGAATTCTCGGGATAGACAATTTTTTTTATGTTATCGACCAAAGAGATTATGTAAATAAAGTAGGCAACACAAGCCTGCCCGGTGGCACAGAACAGCTCGCAGGTGTATAATTAGCCCGTATCGAACGTGTAATGACGCTCGCTTAATTGCTGCACCGATTCAAATATATCTCACGCAAGTGCATTGACCGCTTTAGAATTGCATCTAAGTGTCGTATAGGAATCTAATGATAGGATCATCATCATCATCATCATCATCAGCCTGTAGAAGTCCACTGCTGGACATAGGCCTCCCCCAAAGAGTTCCTTGACGAACGGTCTTGAGCCTTCTCCATCCACCGACTTCCCGCAACCTTCACAATGTCGTCGGTCCATCGGGTGGGGGGCCTTCCAACACTGCGTCGCCCGGTTCGTTTTCGCCATTCGAGAACCTTTACTCCCCAACGGTTGTCGGTTCTGCGAGCTATATGGCCTGCCCACTGCCACTTCAACTTGCTAATTCTGAGAGCTATGTCGGTGATAGGATAGAATGGTTTAAAGCTCGATTGAGTGGAAAACTAAGGCACACACTAGTTCATTTTCATCATCACCATAATAGGCAGTAAATATCAACCCACTACTAGATATCACTCCAAGCGATCCTGTGCTGTTCATATCCGGGCAGGTCTTTATAAGCATCACATAAAATTTATTGATAAGCATCACAAACAAAGAGGTTTCGGCTGTGCGTCTGCTATATGTCAGTCTTTGATTCCTTTTAAAATTGATGAAATACTCTTTTACGCCGTGTTCATACGACGTGTGATATGTCATCTTAATGTATTTCAAAATTAACCTTATATCTACTGGATATATAAAGTCAATTTTGAGTTTGACTTTTAAGGGGGCTTGCGATATTGTACGCCCTCTAATGTCAAATGTCGCTTTAGAAAACACGGTTTTAGGCTCGTATTCAGAGACACGACTCAAGCATAGATTTAATCACAGATCAGCTGAACTCTATTTGAGTATTGGATCTCTTCTGAAACATAGCTTCTATTCAAGAACGGTACTTAAACTACTCTCAGCTGAATTGAGTTTCAAATCTGTACTCAAATGTTCTCGTTTACATTTTGATTTATTTATAATTTACGATCCGTTTTACGCAAAAATTCAAACAGCCAGGGTGGAAATAGAATAGAACAATAAAGTGAAGTATAAATATGCATCAAAGTACGTGTAACGGAACGAAAATGTCATTTGATTAATGTCAAATCAAATCTGAACTCAAGCACCGATTTCGTCTGATTGACGTTTCAGAATTAGCATTTACTCAGGTGAACTGTGATCATTGAATCTATACATAAGTACTGTTCAAGAATTAGAATCTCTACTCAAATCGAGATTTAAGTACAGATCAATGCTCGAGTCTTGTCTCTGAATACGAGCCTTAGTGTTCTTATTCAAATCATTTCCTCGAGTTTAGTGAGAGAGTCAAAGTGTAAAGTGAAATTGCATAAGCTTATCGCCGCCGACTTTTACAATGATTGTCAAAGAGCCATTTAACATCCCGTGGGAGAGACGCGGCTATAAATCAGACAACAATTTTGTTCAACCCTATCTCCATTCGCTTCGGTTGACCTCATCATCATCGTCATCAGCCTTTAGAAGTCCACTACTGAAATAGGCTCCAAGAAGTTCTGTGACGAACAGTCTTGCTTGAGCCTTTTCCATAAACTGACTTCCCGCAGTCCCGGAACTTTTACAATGTCGTCCGTCCATCGGGTCTATCGGCCTTTATTTTGTTCGGAGTCCTTAGTACCCAACGGTCGTTGATTCTGCGATCTATATACATAGTATGCCCACTTTCTCTTCAACTTGCTAATTCTGAGAACTACGTCGGTGACCTTGGTTCTTCTACGGATTTCCTTATTTCGATTTTTATCACGCAGTGAAATTCCGAGCATATCTCTCTCTATAGCCCCATACTTGTGTATGAAAACAATATTTTTATTGATAGACAATATGAATGATGACAGATAATGAAATAAGTCACTTTCGGGAGAGTATACATATTATTATGAATAACCTTGACTATACTGAAGAATTTTGCAAGAGTGAAGAGAATTGATTGTATTGTGTACCATAGCCTTTCCCGATTGATGGACGAGATTGTGTGATGAGTCTTTGGGTGGCGGCACGCAGAACCCAGTGGTTATGAATTGCCTTTATCCACTTACTTGTGGATAAAGTATACACTTGAATAAATTCAAACAGTTATTTTTTCTTTGATCATAGGTATACTACATAGTTTTATTCTCGTACGGTTCCGGCGTGGAATCCGGAAAAGTTTTGTTTAATTTTCCTTATTGGTAATGATTTTCATGGAAATTAACATAAAAGCAATCGTTTCATTTGCTTCGAAAGTTCAGTTAAACTGCTGCTGTCAGTGAAATGAAAACATATGAACGACCAGTCTTTAAATATTTTTCACTCCACTTACATCATACTGAAATTATTTTCATAGGAATTGCCAAAGTATATCTTTATTGGAAATTGCTTTCAAGTTTTACTTTCTTCCTTAAAATTCCACGAATTAAGATACAAACATAAGAACACTAGGGTAGGCGTTCTTTCGTGGAAATAATTTGAATTTTCAAAAGTGGACGAACAAAATTCATTGCCTATTTTGTGTAGATTTAGGCCTCTCAACCTCTCAAACCTGTATAGCCTGTACCTGTACCTGTTCTTAACCTGCTAATTAAACATAGGGTGACCAAAAAATTCACTTAAGTGGCAACACGATGAATTGAACGACGTAATATATAACTCGCAAGAAATACACAGTTTTAAAGTTGCTAACGCGGAATATATTCAACACGTTCAATGAGATTATATTTCGTAAAAACAGTTCGTACAAGCCATTTGTACTGCAAGACAGCGGCATACAAATGAAGCAATAGACAGCCGCCATATAAATGAGTCTTAGCAAAAAACCGTAATTAAAAACCCCTTCCAGGGTTCAAAGAGAAGGTACTTAACTAGATAATACGTAACGCACCGAGCGGCGCTATGACGGTCCAGTCGTACGACTTTGACTCCACCATCATTATCATACCATCATTTCAGTGGTTGGACGTCCACTACTAATGGTCTCCCCCACAGATTTCCAGAGTGAATTCCTATCATGTTGGGGGAATTTGCCCATACTCCCCACGCTGGGCATGCGGGTTGCACGAGCACGAGCGCAGTTAGAGCTATATTCAGACTTCTACGGGTAGGCTGATATGGAGGGGCCTATTTTGCAGCCTTCATGGCCGGCCACGGACCGACTCCACCAACCAGTGATATATATAAGTATAATTCATAATAACGCCTTATGTAGACATCAAAATGACAGTTTTCCTATGAAATTAGGCTTTGTATAAGATGTTATGAAAGAGTTTAGTGCTCCCCGCATGGTCATCCTTCGTCCCTGTTAGCACCGGTCGTAGTAGTAGTAAATCCTACTCGCTGGCCTGACGGCATTGTGAAATTTTCGGGAAGTAAGTGGCTGGATATATTTACAGTGGATGATGATATCACCTCTTTTCAAAAAACAATCTACAATCCTAATATTTCGGAGCCGAGCTACGCTACAACAACAGCGACGCCAACGCTGGCGGACTTAACGGACGTTGTCGACGAAATCACAAAAACTTTTTGTTGTCTTTACTAGAAGTAAAACAAATAAATCGTATTGGGATCTCTTCCGTTAAGTTGTAATAACCTGTGTTAGAAGAGTGCTCTCTTTTCTGTGGTCTATAAGGAGCACTAATTGTTCAGTGATTGTTCAAACACATCGTCCGGCCATCAGCGACAAACAGCATGAAATTCATCCGAAAAAATCTTATGGTGTGTCTAGTCTGTACCCCAAGCACCATTTTACTCTTTGCCCTTCCATGTACGACATTTTAATGAGACAGTTTAAACAATTATTCAACTAACAAAGGAGTCCGTTGTTTTTCATACGTCACCTGTCCCTAGGGTGGTGATTAACACTGATTACTGTAATTACACTGTAATTTTTGCTGACGTGACGTCATTCAACCACCCACGAACTGTTATTTAGGGCTAACTGATTTTTAAATCTATAGTCCATAATCTACCTACTCTGTACAAGCAAGCCGTGAGCACGTTGGCCTAGTGGGAGGTTGACATTCGATGCGAAGGCTGTGTGCAGTTCGAGGTCGCCATTCGAGAACTTTCATTCCCAATCGTTGTTGGTTCTGCGAGCTGTATGGCCCGCCCACTGCCACTTTAACTAGCTTATTCTGAGAGCTATGTCGGTGACATTGTTCTTCTAAGGATTTCCTCCTTTCGGATTTTATCACGTACCTAGTGGAACTCTGAGCAATAATAACATTAAATAAGAAAATAATATCTTCTAAATTAATAAATAATCAGGGACTGAAAGCGGTAGAGGTTATAGGTACTGGTACCGTTAAAACATTTCGGTACCATTACGCTATACCGGTAGGGCATTACGGTACCGTTATTTCATACCGGTAGATTTCGGTACCAAAATAGTTCGCTAGGTGGTCCGCGGTGGCGGGGTGGCGGCGTTTAATAAAAGATAACCTTTATAAACCTTTATTTATTTCGGTTATAGGTTCATACCGAAATGAACTGCGAAGCCAGATTTTCCGGTACCGTTATATTTATCGGTAGAGTAATATTCGGGTAACCGGAATTTATCGGTAAGACGTCATATCGTTATTTAAAGGTACCTTTATATTCCGGTTATTCAGTGCCTGTAAATAATTTACTTATAATTTGCCAGATCAGAATAACAACATTAGAAAATATAAACACGCTCAATTCAACCCAGCAAATACATCAATAGTCTTTGTTCCAACAAAACTAACTAACTAATAAAATACAATACAATCGAATCAAAAACTGTTTAATAATGCTCGCCAATATTGAATAAGATCCAATAAACTGTCTCCCAGCCGTCATTGACCCTGTTGACTCGACATTTGTTCAATCAAGGGCTTTTTCTTATCGCGACACAACACGGTAGAGCACAATTTTTTTTCTGTTAAAACTATGAAAAGCTCTGCATTTCGTAACGGTAGACAATCTGAATTACTGCAGATGAGCAAAAAAAGCTTGCGAAGCGATTATTTCCCTGAACAAATTGAGGCTCACGACTTTTATTTTTAAGCATGGCAGACAGCCTCACATAAAAACCCAGGAAATCAGATCCTTTGAGATGTCTAACGAGGGTAGACAGAGGAACGTCCAATTATTTTGGCACATGCCCCCATTTTTCAGTATATAAATTATAAGTTTACTAACTGGTTTCCTCGCCATCGATATTTTCCTTCACAGTTACAAACATGTGTTAATGCGCACTAAAATCGAACAGAAAAACTCATTGGTGCATGACCGGGTCCAAGCCCACCAACTTCGGATCGAAATTACGGGTACCCCCAACTAGGCCAACACGGCTATACCGTTTCTCTTTTATTAAAATTTGAAAAATATCTTGACTCTTGTACTAGATGGATAGGATCGGGAAATTAAAAGTTGCGTTCGTCAACACTGTGAACGAGTGCTTTTTATTTCCCATTCGTCAACAGTGTGGACGACAGGGTGCTACCGGGCGGGAATGACTCAAATGGAACCTCAATGAAGAAACTTATTTATTTTCAATGAAGATTATTGTTGTATTGTCTTGTCGTGATGTGTAAAGAAGGTTCAATAACAAATTATGACTGACTGTAATTCACTCTCAGGTGGTTATCATTAAATGTAACTAGATTTATTTGTGAATGTTAATTCATTTAGTAATAGTTAATGGATGCCTGAAAAATTATAGGTATTTTATACCGCCCACGTATCCACAAAACCAACATAATTGTAGGGATTGAAACTTTATGATTTATTTGGCTCACGACGACGCGACGCTAAGAGCATTCCGCTTAGGTTTAGAAACGTATCCACATAAACCAAATTAATTTTTGAAAAAAATGTAAATGATAGAACCTATATCTTGGGTTTGAACCTTGATGTTAAAAAAAATATCTTTGCTTCTACCATTTATTAAGGAGCCGCTATTACCATGTGAAAAATAAATCCAAACTGAAGCTGTTTTTAAAGAAATTTCAAATTGACTGTAGTGAAAAAACATAACGACTAACCCTGGTACTATTACTACTGGAACCTGGTACTATTCTTAGTCGTCATTAAATTTTCACTCCACTCATACTGACAGCAGCCTTACAAAAAATTTCATACCGTTTAAAAAGTGGTTTTGATTATTAATTAATTTGATTATTTTTTTAACCCCTCAAAATTCTTCTCACGACGTTGAAAGATACTAGCTTAAGGCTACCAGGTCAATCTCACCTTATTGGCTGCGCTATATTTAATTTTCATGTTCATGTCTCATACAATATAAATTAGATTGTTAATTTTATTAACAAGGCAAAATGCAAGCGGGACAATGCCTCCTGCACACAACGCCATGTTAATATTTCGCCAAGATTAATAGCCCAAGTTCAAAACGGGTAATTAAAATTTATTACAAAGCGATACCGAAATATAAAGTCATGTTTACATGCACCGCTAACGAACTTCTTATTCTGTACGCAAGTTACAGGTTATGTTGTGAGAAATAGGTGGGGAGCACGCGACTGCAGCAAAATAAGGAAGCGAACACATTCGAGTTATTACGAGCTAAGGTATGAAGCTCCACCATTCGTAAAAAGTATCATAGAAAAATCCTACTAATATTATAAATGCGAAAGTTTGTGAGGATGTTTGGATGTTTGTTGTTGAATCACGCTGTAACGGCTCAACCGATTTCGTTGAAACTTGGAATAGATAAAGTTCTATACCTAGATTGGCATTTAATGTAGGTGCCACGCGAGCGAAACCGCGGGCGGAAGCTAGTGTTATATAAAGTGAGCCACAGGCCTAAGTTCGTTAGTTTCAAGGAATATGTACCTACACCTACCTTTGTCTTCGTATGGGCCCAGATAACATAATACTATACACACACACACTACACATTACTACTATTTGAGGCACAATTAAGATAAACTTTAAAAATCGCACCGTTCTTACTAATAACCCGTCTTACCTGAACTGCAAATTCATTGAAACTTTAACAAATGGGACCTCACGATATACAAGATTTTCATACAAAGTAGTAGTTCTAACAAATATGTTTGCGCACTTCGCTCGCTCGATCTAATGTTTTACTAAAACTCCGAAACATTCAAATTGCCTCTCTTTCTCCCCCTGGCCCTGCCATCAGATGGTCAGTTGTCAGTTCCTTTGATCATGTAAAAGCTCTCTTAGCCAAACATAGGTACTTAGTCAAAGGTCGAGATTGACTGATCAATGATCATACATTAAATTACGTACGTAGGTACTGCACGACTTTAGCACCAAATGAAATTTAACCTTGGGCCCTTGACATAAGACCAAGATTTTGATTACACAGGTGGCGTGGTAGTTACTTTTGCTCGTGTCTTCCGATAAACGACGTTGGGAAAATATAAATCACCGTTTTATTGAACTTTCCATTCATTGGTTGAGGATTTACTGAGAAAAGCATAAATATTATTTGTTTTACAGGGGGGGGTGCGGCTCGCACTTGACCGTCTTTATTTTACTCCAATCCCACGAGGTAAAACCACTATACAACACGTGCTGACATATGCCTGCTTGTCGTGTCACTGATTCTTTCTTGGTCATTCTATTAGGTCATATGACACTGAGACTTGGTCACTAGTAACTATTGGCCTCATTTATTGTATAAGCTCAAAGTCGCGCAATGGAAGAGCTATGTTTGGAGTTTCAAAATAAAATCCGAAATGAGGAAATCCGTAGAAGAATCTCGGTCACCGACATAGCTCTCAGAATTAGTAATTTCAAGTGGCAGTGGGCAGGCAATATGGCTTGCAGAACCGAAACTGTTGAGGAATAAAGGACCCATCCGATGGCGAGACGACATTGTGAAGGTTGCGGGATGTCGGTAGATGGAGAAGGCTGAAGACCTTTTTTCGTGGCACTCTTTGAGTGTTATATGTTCAGCAGTGGACTTCAACAGGTTGATTATGCTGATGATGATAACACGTGCTTACCCTCAAGTCTATCGTACAAAAATAAAGAATGGACTCAATGGACGTCAAACGCTTTTACATTGAATCATTCAATCGTATTGATTTACGGCAGGTTTTTGAGTGGGTGGTTATAAGTGGCGTACATAACTGTACCTACTTTGAGTCTCAGAGTTAATAAGTGTGAGCCAGCTATGAGAACACAGGTATGAACTGGGGACCGATTCAGTAATATTCGTGAGTTACTCTCTGGTCACCGAGATGTGAAAATTGAATAGCTTACCGTTTTTGTATGGTGTCACGAAAAGCGCCCCTAAAAAGCCGTCAAGCTATTGTGATTACAAGTCATTAACTCACAAGTTTATAGACTTGAACACTCTTAGACGTCAGAATCTCATCTAGACTCCGACTTCGACGGGTGGAATGGATGAAAATAGGACTGTAAAAGTTCCTTCGCAGAAAGGCTAGGTATTGGTAAAACTAGGTAACTATTATGTTAACTGTGCCGAAAACTTACGTCAGTTTTCAAACGACCAAACCTTATTACCCAAAATGGAACATCAAACTGCTATAAATCTTGAGTCTCGATGACACTCTCTTTTATAGCTCTCTTTAGATGCTCTTTACCTTGGACTACTACCATGACGTTATATTGTATATTGCATCCTTTTCTCAGTTCTCAAAGATCCTTCTTCCCCTGAATATCTGAAATCTCGTTTCCGATTCCGGTGTGATACGCATGGAAAACCTCTTAGATCGTCTGACAACCTCCTCCTTGATACCCCTGAGCATAGCACTTGTTTTCGTGGCAACTCCTTCTCCGTTGTAGCAGTAAGGCTCGTATTCAGAGACAAGACTCAAGCATTGATCTGTACTTAAATCTCGATTTGAGTCGAGATTCCAATTCTTGAACAGTACTTATGTATAGATTCAATGATCACAGTTCACCTGAGTAAATGCTTACTCTGAAACGTCAATCAGACGAAATCGGTGCTTGAGTTTAGATTTGATTAGACATTAATCAAATGACATTTTCATTCCGTTACACGTACTTTGATGCATATTTATACTTCACTTTATAGTTCTGTTCTATTTGCAACCTGGCTGTTTGAATTTCTGCGTAAAACGGATCGAAAATTATAAATAAATCAAAATGTTAACGAGAACATTTGAGTACAGATTTGAGACTCGATTCAGCGGAGAGTAGTTTAAGTACCGTTCTTGAATAAAAGTTATGTTTGAGAAGAGATTCAATACTTAAATAGAGATCAGCTGATCTGTGATTAAATCTATGCTTGAGTCGTGTCTCTGAATACGAGCCTATGACTGTCAAGTTACGTCACCACTTTAGCAAAGCACATGCGTAGCATGTAGCTTTTAGCACTCGTCAGTATTACTCTGCGATAAAATCTACTTTATGAAATGACTTGGTGAGGTCTGGACCTAAATTATAACAATTCTGTAATTTTATATTCCAGTGATCATAATAATGAGAAACTGACTTAGTTGATTTTCAGTCCAACAGCAATCACAAAATTAATAGCCCGCCGCTGTGGGCCTGATCCAATAGAGTACAGAGTCTCGAATGCCCATTTTCATCAACAGTTTACCTTATAAGTACCCCGTAAATTCTGTTTATGGGACAGTTTTCTGTTCTATGGGACACTGTGTCACTTTTGTACGAAAGTATACTCCAAATAAGTTTCTGTAGAATAATGTTGTGAGCTTATGTGGGTGGAGCCGTGTTGGCCAAGTGGGAAATGCTTCGACTCTCGATGTGGAGGTCCTAGGTTCGAATCCCGGCCGAGCAACAGCGTATTTCTCCATGAGAAATAAGATATTTTTTACAAAAACTGAAAACTGACTTCAAATTCCTGAATATTTACATGAATACAACCTCTTTTTCTTTGCGTTTTGCTTACCTACTGAGGATGACACCTGCCACCAACACTTTCGAACAAAAAACCAAAGTAAGTAGGTATGACATTCATTCATCATAAATAATAACTCATAAGGTACTGACTGACTGACAGACAATAAAACGTGGTGGTTTTATTCTCTTTGACAATCAACGTAGAGCCTAACCAAAAGTCCTAAGAGTAGGTATGAAATTTCTGTTGTAACGTATGGGTGCACAGAAAGGAATTCCCGACACACAACCCCTAACTTTAAAGTTTATGTAAAAATAGCAGCAACCGAACGAAGTCGCGGGCATAACCATACCATACCACAGTCGACAAAAAAAAATTCGGCTAAAAGTCGTGATTTCAAGAGATGATGACGTTTTTTTAAGTTTTACGGGTCAAGTAGCAATCCCTTAGGAACTAAATTAATATGGGACCACTCCGGGATCATACTCTATACACCAGCGAAAGAATTATCAAAATCGGTTTTGTATTGGCGGAGATATCGAGTAACATACACACAAAAAAATTGAGAACATATATTTTTAACCAACTTCAAAAAGGAGGAGCTTTTTGAAGTCGGTTAAAAATATATGCGCATTAACACGTGTTCATAACGGTGAAGGAAAACATCTTGAGGAAACCCGCGGCTTAGTCGGCTCTACACGGGACCTTGTGCTTTATGTCTTGTTCTTTTTTATAATGAGGAAAAAGAATTACATCTTCATTGTTCTAGTATTTTATGCAGTGCAGTAGTAGAGTCTTAGGAGCACTCAGTTTTTATAACTTTTGCAGTCTCATCGTTCAATCTATAACCTGTTTCGCCGTGAATTTTGTTCTGAATAAATGAAAATGAATTTGAAATGAATTTTAATTAATATCCTAGGGCAGGTCTTTGAAAATGCACGAGTCGGTGTAATCTGGCATTATAAAAGCCTATAACCAACTTGTATAGTATATTGTATTGGTATGGAACGGAACACTAACCTACTCAGTTCGTGTTTTTATGTTCTCAACATACAACCTAATTATGTTAATGCGTTATTTAACATCGTTCCGGCTAATCAAGGTTCATTGCGAGCAATAAAACTTTTGATAAGCGAATATTTTATTGCAACAATACCGCCCTGTTGAAGGTTATCCTAAGAACTGAAAGTTCACACCTGTCTGATGATAATATTATCGTCTATCGTCACGACACAAAGGCAGCCCATGAGGCAGCAAATTAGGAAATATGCGATTTTGTGGACAAAAAAATCATAGTATCTATTCCCTTTGTGTGGGTTATTAATGTAAATAAAATAATCTTTTGAATAAGCTGCGACACTTCTAATGAACTAAATTTCATTACTTCTGTAGTAAGTCCAAAGACTTTCTCACAGATGGGAAGTGGCTCGGTAGCTTAGTTGATTAGAGCATCCCCGTATCTAGGGTTGAGCGTTCAAATCACGTCTGAATCGAAAATTAGCGTTCTTTCGTACAAACTTACCTACAGTGTGTTCTTGATTATTATAATTAAAAAAAAAAAACATTAATTTCAGATAACAAAAATAAACAATTTAGGTCCATAATATGTAAGTCACGTTTAATGATAACCTGATAACAGCAACGATATTATACAAATTCATTTAAGAAAGCATTATTTTGAAAATCAATTTTTGTTTACAGTTGTTTTTCACGCTGATCCTATTTATCATACTTCCAAGATATTTTTCTCAGATGAATTAGAAAGATATTTTCGGCCAAGGGCACGCCCGTAAACATGAATAATTTTGAAATAAAAAATATCCATCTCTTTGTTCTAGACTTCGATCGATACGTCTGACAGATTAATATGTTGATATAAATAGAGTGCCTGAACCCTGCTCCCTGATTCGGTACAACACAATTCGAATGGCTTACCGACACAATCTAAAATACTTAGGGCCCTTTGTAGTCCAGGAAGGTCCTCATAATCATCATTTCAGCTGTAGGACGTCCACTGCTGAACAAAGGCGTACCCCTTAGATTTCCAGCGCGACCGACTTTCTACAGCCTGGACCCAAACAATCATTTGGGGAATTTGCCCATACTCGCCAGCTATTGTTGATAGGAACGCTGTTGCCCATCCCCTAGCTTTTTTCCCACAGTCGCCTCTTAAGGCACGGGTAGAAATGAAAGAGCCTATTCTTCAGCCGAGGCCACCACGGCGATGTACAAGAGAGGAACCCCGTAAACCCCGAAGGAGCGGATGTGGGATTTCGTAGACTTTAGGCAAATGATGATGCGAGTGTTTTCTACTTACCTATTATAAAAAGCTACATTTAAATTCGTCAGTCGGAATGTACGCCTTTAGGTGTAGTAAGATGTATCAGGGGATGAACTGTCTGAGCCAAATTTCTAACTTATTTCCAACTTTTTACAATCTAATTCAAACTGAAAACTAATTTGCGAAATATTGGAGTCCATTTTAAAATTTAACCGAAGTAGATTATGTGAACTCTCTTGGATTATGGTAGATATGCATTTTTAATACTGAAGTACATTTTGGCTTTAATTTAATAAATATGTTTTTTAGTGTCCCTAATTTGTTCACATTTAGGTACTTACAACTATTTTGGGAATTCTGAGTGCATCTAGACTACAAAAAGAATATAAAAGGTCCCTTTATTTTTATTTTATTATATTAATGAAACAAAATCCACAGCTCTTAGATAATATGGTACAACTTAACTAATTCACTTTACTTAAAGCCAATAAAGGATTTAATTTTTTTAGTTAATACATTTACTAATTACGACCGTCACTGATTTGACACAAAACTAATATTATATATATGTGTATGTGTATGTATGTGTTATGCGTGTATATATGTGGTGTGTGAATGTGTGTGAATAAGTGTGGCAGTGAGAGAGTGAGTGTGTAAGTGTGGTGCTTGAGTGTGCATGTGTGTAATGGATGTGAATATGAATATAGCAATAGACTTTACAAACAGCTACATGTTAGGTTGTTTCAACCTAATGAAGGCTTAAAAGTGTTCAATGAACATTCAATTAGTCCTCATTAAGCATCTTTAAAATTTCGCGTTTAAATGTCTATTTACCACAATGGAAAATATCCGAGGACTTGAACCTTTTGTTATAGGTCCGGTGCAACCGACTGACGAGTGAATGTTGGGCATAATTTGTGCTTGTGTGCTTGATGGCAAACAGAGGAGTGTGTCTAGTTCGAGTGTTTGGGACATAAAAACGAAGCATTTTGGAGAAAAGTTCCGAACAGTCAATATAACCATTGCAGACACCATGCAGAAAAGACATGTCAGCAAGACTTCTACGATTTTCAAGAGTCGTTAGGTGGTTCCCTTTACTTATTCCTTAAACAGGCTTCGTCGGTGCCATCATTAACAGTCATGCAGAACGCATCAATTTTATAAGTGAGTAATATTCAGAAGATGATTTGTCCCTGGATTTTTATAACAAAACCTATATTTTTTTTAATATCTCATAAAAATGTTCATTATTTTAATAATATTTTCTTAGTTAAATGTGTATAAGTTGAAGCATAAACCTTTAGGCGTCGTAATGAAAGCGGGCTCCATCCCTGCGTCCTTTAAAACTAGGTCAACGCGATTCAAGGGCATCCCTCTACAAGGGGTTGGTTTTTGCTTAACACGAAAAGTGAAATCACGCTTGTAAGAAACATAATACTTTTAATAAAGGCTCAATTTTAAATCGCATTTATTGCATACATCTATTCATTATCATCTTTGATTGCTTAGTTTGCTTAATTTTTGAATATTAAGGTCATACCCGAGAGATTATTCTATCAACAAAAAGAAACAATATTGGGAATCAAATAAAATCTTTTCTCTCAGATTTTTTTACCTGAAACCTTTCAAATCAGTTGTTTTTAGTCTTTTTATCATCTTTATTACTAACTAGCTTCCGCCCGCGAATCCGCTCGCGTTACATAAAAAGTAGTCTATATGCTATTCTAGGTAAAGAACTCTTTATATTCCAAGTTTCAACAAAATCGCTTGAGCCGTTACGGCGTGATTGAATAACAAACATCTAAATCCTAACAAACTTTCGCATTAAAATAAGTAAAGTATTAGAAGGATTATTAAACTTACGAAAAGTTTGACAAGTACATAGATGGCTACCTAAAACAGCTGAATAATTTTAAGTTAAAACTCATTTTACCTCAAAATAGCGAATTTTTGCAAAGTGTTTTTTCAATTTCGAATTTCCAAAAGGCTTAGAACAAACTTCATTGTATAAAAGTCAAAATAGGTCCCTTTCGGGATAGTTTACATATTACGAATCACCTTGTATTATCATATCACTGTACACAACACATACGAATAAGCATAATAATGTAAAGTCTATTTATCAAATCAATATCATAGCATATGAAGCATATCAATATGCTTATTTCAATAAAATCACTAGGATCACTTTGAAACGTCTTAGAAACTAGGTGAAGCTACGCCTGTTCCTCGCGACCAAAATTCCTATACCACTCATTCATCATCATCATGCCGCCCATGTCCACCCACTGCTGGGCGTTAACTCATTTATACCACTCATTCATTACATATCTACTAATTGCACTAAGATATTTCCCACGTTCATCTCAACACCGAAACAAGTCGAGGCGCAGTCAATTCTTTCACCACACTGGTTATTTCATGTCACAAGACCTTTTTTTCAGCCACTATAGCTCAAACTACCCAATGTAAGAAAATTATATATAATCAGGTAACAGCTAAAAAGCCAGTTTAGCCTATCTCAGTAGGTATTAGCAAGTTGAAGTTAGAGGCAGTGGGCAGGCCATATAGCTCGATGAACCGACATGGGAATAAGGTTCTTGAATAACGGCTACGAACCGGACGACGACATATGCTTGCCATCCAATGGACCGATGACATTGTGAAGGCAGCGTGAATAGGATAGAGAAAGCACAAGACTGTTCGTCGTGGCACTCCAGGCCTGCCCAAAGACCTTTGTCAAGTAGTGAAGTTCTTCAGGCAAATGATGATGAAATAACGGCTACGAACCGGACGACATATGCCTCCCATCCAATATACCGATGACATTGTGAAGGTAGCGTGAAGTGGATAGAGAAGGCTCAAGACTGTTCATCATGGCATCAGTATGTCCAGCAGTAGAGTTCCTCAGACTGATGATGATGATGGTCTGCCGCGATCTAACCACCCGTGTTGTGTATTCCATGAGAAATGCCGGTTAGCCCGCGCGGTCTAATTTCTATGCAAATTCGGAAGCCAGGTTATAGCCAGCAGGCATGGTCCTACGGCATACGGACTACCTAGTATTCTGTGCTTTTGTCTTACTAACTGTTAAGTACGCCGTGGATTCTGTGTAGTAACTACTAAGTAGGCTATGCCTTGATTGGAGACCAGCTGGTTGAGTGGACGGTGTTGTGTAAGGTCTAAAATGTATATTGCTGGATGTAGAAAATATTGTCAGCTTTTAGATAAAATGCTATTTATCTTTGAATAAAATCTTTGTAACGGCATTATAGGCTCATCCCCTTGTTCATAATCACTCACTAAATATATCGGCTCGATAAAAGTATTTCAGCCTCTTTCTTTTGAAGAATGAAATGAATGAAAATGATTTATTGTACACTATTGGTGTAAATAAAAAAAATAGAAACAAAACTTAAACTAAAGACCAAAAATGTACAATAGGCGGTCTTATCGCTAAAAAGCGACAAGACTTTCAGACAACCTTTGGATGGAGTGAAGGTAAAATTAGAGGAAGATTGGTCGGGGTGGACTTAAAAACATAAATAATGGAAACACTTGAGTAACTTATAGGTGAATACTTCTTTTGTTTCCTGTTAGAAAAGGACAGGGCTAGAGCTATCGTTAAATGAGTGACTGAATAAGAATAAGTATTTTCTATTTACTTCGTTGAAATCTAATATTTATCAGCGCTATTACAATAAATAATTTATTTTCAAATACCTATTAAATAATTGCTAGCCATCTTAGTATTTGATCGAGAGTAGCATTATGTATAGGGTTGCACTAAGAAAGGAATTCCCGAAACTAAACCCCTAAGTCTTAGGGGTTTAGTTTAGAGCCTAAGAGTAAACAGCGGGGGAGGAAGTCGCGCCTTGACACTTAAATTATAAATATTACAGTAACTCTGTATATCTTATGTCTGTTTGTAACATACAAAAACGCCTGAACGGATTTTGATGTTTGGTATGTAGCTTAAACCCTGAGGCTTTCCTAAGCGGTACCCGGATAAGGTATTTATGCGAGCAACGCCACAGGCAGCCGCGAGTATCTCATACAATCCGCATTACGATAGATGCAAACTTACAGAAGATAATCTCCTGCATTATTCAAAGGAACAACAATGTCTAATTTCTCCCTATCTACCGTCTGAGCGTCCTAACTTACACCATTTAGTTTCATACATGTTATTATATTATACAAAGCTTTGTGCTCGTGCAACTTCGTATAAGGGTCAGCTCACACCAAAATGCGACACGACCAACACGCGACCCGGTGAGAAGATGCTTGAAGAGGCCACGACAACCCGCGCAATGCAGCGAGGCGCAGCGAAGCGGCAGCGCTACTTTTAAATTCAGTGTTGTATACCTTGTGTTCCATAGGTATTGTATTGCTATCTAAGTGCGCGCTGCGTCGCTTCTCGGTGTGAGCAGACCCTAATGTACAATAGTACGTTATGTACCACAGTAAAGATAATACAGTGATTTAATTTATAATCGTCCGCGTATTGGCCTACGCCACGCCAATTTACTATCTACATAGATCTACATATCAACTACTCACAGGCTAGCGAGCGCGGCGAAAACCTTTTTTCATTCAGGTTAAGGTACCAATCCCTAAGTATACTGTTTCGCAATTTCAAATCCTAGTATAGCGCTACAGCATTTCCCTAACCTACATTTATCGGTATGACGTCATTCCTTTCTATAAAGGCATCTTAATTTTTCAGTTTCATTCAGTCCCTGATCGCAAGTTTATAAGTTGCGCTACTGTTTTATATCGTTATGGTTAAAGCACGGAACAAGCCAAATTCTCCACAAGCGTACATGATAAGTACCTAAATAACTATGAATAAATTATGAAGTACACATTCTGTTTAGCGCTAAACTCTTGCTGAACTAAAATATGCGTGACAAATTGCAACTTGCCAAAATAATTGGAACATTTGTATTATATACTCATCCTACCAACTTCATCATTTCAGCCGTAGTATGTCCACTGTTGAACGTAGGCCTCCCCACAGATTTCCAGAGCGACTTCCTATCATATGGGGGGATTTGCCCTTACTCACCACGCTGGGCACGCGGGCTAGTAGCGCAGTTTGAGTTTACGTTGTTAAAATAGGTGACGCTGCTGCCCATCCCCTAGCTTCTTTCCCCTTAGTCACGTCTTACGACATCCATGGGTAGATATGGAGGGCCTAGTCTTCAACCAGGACTACCACGGCCTACCATTTTAGCTTTAAGTAATAACTATTTGGTCCTTACCTATTTGCATTCACACATGCACATGGTTCTCGTCCAATCGAAAAAGCTCGCAGAACCGGAAAACGTTCGGGAATACAGGTTCTCAAACGGCGACAACGAACCGGACGACGCAGTGCAGTAGACCCCCATGGACCGACGACATTATGAAGCGCAACCTTCATAGAAGGCGGTGGATGAAGAAGAGTCAAGACCGCTCGTCGTGCCGCTCTTCTGGGAAGGCCTATGTTCACCAGTTGGACTTCATCCGGCTGATGATTTTAGTCGACCTTTTAGCAGAGAGGTGCTAGCCGTGACTCTTTTATAACCTAGACTTCGTAGTTTGTTAAGGTATCCAAGTATAAATAACTGTAATAATGCATTACAAGTTACTGCCACCTACCTGGTTTACCCTACCACCCCGTTTCCTAGCTACTAGTCCTATCTTTCGATCCTGCCTGACAGACTTTGTAAAACAGAATCCTTTTAGCCTAGAGCGTCAAATTTAGAGGGCAATGAATCTTTTCCCTCAGGTTTTTCGACCAGACTATACAAAATCCATTTGTTTACAAACTGCCATCAGCGCGGCCTCAGTTTTTTTTACTAAAGTTATTTCTCACGCAATTTAAGGGCGAGTACACACCGCATCCGCGCGACATTACGTCACGAAGATGCCAGGCCGGACTCAGGACCAGGCAATAGGTACTCTTTAGACCTGAATTATTATTTTTTCGAGTATAACTTGAAAATGAGATGATACAAGGAGTAATATTGATTAAAAATGAACTGAAAAAAATCTTGCATGGAGTGTTTTTCAGGAAATCTTAGTTTTTCATCATGTTCACAAATGAGTACATCCGGCCTATATTACCTATAAGAAAAGTTGGAATAGATAAAGTTCTTTACCTAGTTCTTTTAATGTAGGTACCATACGAGTGAAGCCGTGGGCTAAGGAAGCTAGGTTAGAATAAATGTAAGAAGGCCTTGCTCTGTAATTTTTGTTCTCAATACGCCCAGCGTCAGGGCCGTTCATCAATTCAGTTTATGGGTACTTTCCCCACCATTGGCACTATCACCATGCGTCGGGTGCGACGTTAAATTTTACGACGTCGCCTCATTTGTGACGTCTGCGTCGTCAGTCATTTTCCAAGACTGAAGTGAGGATAAGAAAGATAAGTTGTATTGATACGTTTTGTAGAACTCAAGGACTCTAGCACATGTTTTATATTCATAGGTTTTCGCTAACAAAAAAACAATGGTTCTAGGTACAATCACACGCAATAAAGTTATGTATGGAGTACTGTTCACACCTTTGGGACGGTTCAGCCAAATACCAGTTTGAGGCCCTCGAAACCATAGAAAGACGAGCCAAAAGACTCATAGGTAATGATGACTTAGTTGAGTCTAAGCTTCTGAGCCTCGATCATCGTCGCCGAGTAGCCAGCCTATCGGTCTTTTATAGGATACATTTCGGAGAGAGTGCGATTGAACTCTTTGATTTAGTCCCCCCATCCCCATTCCATCATCGGACAACCAGACGCACGGACACGCGACATCCGGTCATGGTTGATATACCACCTTGCCGCACCAAGCGCTTTGCGTCTACCTTTATAATGCGGACAGCCAAAGAGTGGAACTCGTTGCCGGCGTCTATGTTTCCGAATACCTATAATTTGGGTGTCTTCAAGACCAGAGTGAATAGGTTTCTTCTAGGCAAACGTGCTACACCGTAGACCACATCATTACTTAACATCAGGTGAGATTGTGGTCAAACGTTAGCCTATTTCTTATAAAAAAAATAAAAAATAAAAAGTTCATCATCAGCCTGTAGAAGTTCACTGCTGGACATAGGCCTTACCCAAAGAGTGCCGTGAACGGTCTTGAGCCTTTTACATCCACCGACTTCCCGCATCTGTTACTATGTCGTCCAACAGTGCGTCGCCTGGTTCGCGGTCGCTATTCGAGAACCTTCATTCCCCAACGGTGATGTCGGTAACCTTCGTTTTTCTACGGATATTATGACGTTTAGGTACTGACTTATAAATAAAAACATGTGTTTTCGTATTCAGAGTCAAAGATTCCCTGCTACAAAATTCGTTAAGCCACTAAGGACTCCGGCCTTTGGGCGGCCTAAACACTCCGCCAGAGCTCGCGCCTCGCTAATATGAATTAACAATTACTGTAATTTAACAAAGAACCATAATTTTTCAGAACCGGAAGGTAACCCACAGCCGATTCGATGTTTTGAACCTTTTGTAGCGATAAGATAAAGATACGTTTACTTAGGTACGTTGAGAAAAACATTTTATATTTTGTAAGCATTTTGTAAGAGCTTTTCGGACTCGGGGCTATTTTGATCCCTACAGAAATTTTATCGTTGTTTTTGCCGTGATTTTGTTTTGGTTTTTAGCGAGTTTTAAACAAAAAGGTAGAGGACCCTGACACCCCGGCCTGGGTCGAGCTGTCAGTAGCTCGGATTTTATCGCTGGCCATCATGACTTTTTTTTTTTATACTACTGAGGTGGCAAACAAGCATACGGCCCACCAATGGGTAAGCGGTTACCGTAGCCTATGTGCCTGCAACACCAGAGGCATCACGCACGCGTTGCCAACCCCTCCCCCCTCCCCCCTAAAGAGCTCTGGCAACCTTACTCACCGCAGGAACACAACACTATTTGAAACAAATAATGTTGTTTGGCTGCGATCTTCTGTAAGGCGGAGGTACCTCTCCAGGCGGGCTGCTCCAAATTAGAACGAGAAAATCTCTCTGTGCCCTACCTCCTGTCAAAAATGACGATCGTAATTGTCGTCAACGATTCTTTGCTCTGCAAGAATGTGTCATCCACATCATCCTCAACAGCCTGTAGAAGTTCACTGCTTATAGGTACGGATATAGAGGTACATTCGCAATCTTGAAGTCGCCCATAGTTTGGAAAGGCTTGGTTTTGCGCATTTGGCAATGTGATTATTGTATCATCATATGAGTAAGTAACTCAAAACAGTTAATTATCTTAGTGTTTTACTTTCTCTTTTTTTATTAGTATCCCAGAAGCACATTCCAGATTTCATATTATATTCGTTGATACCAGCAACTGAACTCCGGAACGTACTTTCAAAATTACATTACGACGGAACCCTCAAGCACGTAGCGAAACTTACCTACAACAAGCGCTAACTCTGCCTTGCAAAAGTTTACCTTTAAAAACATTCATCTCCAATCTTATCTAAAATCTGGAGCACAGCCGCAATTGGACTGGAAGCACGTTCAGATACATAGAAAGCGGGTAACCGCACGTCCGTCTTACTGGTGGGTACTGGTAAGAGCTATCATTAGTACAAACAGGTACAATAGTCGACCTACAGTCAGAGTAACCAGTACCAGTACCACAGATTATCATTACGGTGCCGCGGTGTGGTGCACTCAACAATGTGCATAAGGTAATTCCTAATATGTTTAATATCCTGAAATGAGGCTTATTCATCACCCAATTGGCAATAAGTTTTTAGAATTTGATATTTCGATAATTTTTATAAAAAAAACACTTTGCAGAAATCTGCTGTTTTCAGGGTCAAATCAGTTCCAACCAAATTATTATTTTGTCACATTTTTTTACCCAAACTTTTTCAAATTATCTGTTTTTGGCCTTTTAATCATCTTTATAACTAATCATTAAACGTACGAGAAGTTCAGTCAGCATCAATATACCCTTAACAGCTGAATTTGAACTAATTTGTGCCCAAATTAACTGATTTCTTCATAGTGTTTTTTTTAATGAAATGTGACGAATTTCCAAAAGTCGTAGAACAAACTTTTTTGCCAATTGGGGGTAGATTAAGCCCCTTTCGAGAAACCACACGTATTATGAATCAACTTGTAGTTTATTATCGTCCCCATACGTTTTGCGTAAGGGCTGTTTCAAACCATAAATAGGCCTTAAGTGGGTTGACTCGTACCGAGGATTAGGCATAATTTAAGCACAGCGATGATTTAGGGGCGCAGACAGTGACGTCACGGCAACCCGTACAGTTTTATCTGCGCCCGCGGAACCCTAATCCTAATTAATTAGTAGACGGGCCCGTAACCTCAGACATAACAATCACACTTTATTTCGCGAGCCACTGCAAATTGAGCCTAATACCTTTGGTATAAAAGTCTTTAGGTTCAGATGGGGTTTTGTAAATAGGATGTCGGTTTAAATGTCGTTTAGGTGCTGTTGGCCTACTAGGTCGGTTTTCATACATTATTTTTGTAGTCGCCTTAATTCCATTTGCTAATTGTTCTGAGCTGACCCTTCATGTACTTTTGAAGAGGAAACTGGTTTATGTGGCACAGTTGCGATTTATTTTCATTTGGAATCTCTACATTTTACTTTACTTTGCTTTATTTAGATTTACTGAGACAAATATTATCCTATCATGAAACTAATGTAATACGACTTTTTTTTTTATCCATTATTAAGACAGTTTTTTTAGGTTTACGCTCGATATTCTTTATTAATTAAAAACAAAAAAAATACACTTACGCGCTCTAACGCGTGATTGCATTCGTGAATTCGTGTGTTTGTTTGTCCGTCTTTCATTTAACAATGGAGCCACGGAATGACGTCATTTTTTGCATGGATTGGTATTAGGTGAAGTTACAAGCTTCTTTTCCATTCACTTCTTTTTAACCAGGTGCAGCGCAGTTTCGGTTTCATGGTACCCGGAGTTGAAGTAGAAGCTTAGTAGTAGGGTCTTCTACAATACAAGTACTTACTTAGGTACTCATATCTACACTGTTTAACTAGCTAGAGAAAATATCAAAAGTCAAGTGTTCTTTGGGTAGCATAGCTTATAGCCCGTAGGCTTGCAGTAATCAAAATACTTTAGTAATTACAGTCTATTTGTCTTCCAAAAGTGTGTTCCCTTTATTGAACGATTTGCTCATGGCAAAGAGAAACCCATGTTCATATGTAGGTACTTGTACGTGTCCAAATGCAGGCGTTGCTATGCATATTGACATAGCTTTGTCGGCGTGGGCGGAACACTGGTTTAATGACCCCGGAAAAGTATATTTAATAGCCAACACCATGGAGTTAGAAGAGATATAAAATCATTTGCATCGTTAGATACCCAGTGCACATCGGTATTTCCTATAATATGAGCCACGAACACCGATGGACGGGCTTGAGCTGCCGCTATCCTTCTACAAGCACCAATATGTAGTCAGTCCATAGATGAGGGTCGTTCCACACGATTGTTCCTGATTCGTGGTGGCCATGTTGTGTCCCAGTATTACCGTTCTGCAAGCTGTACCTATAATGTTAACAAAATTTAAGAATTTTCGACATTAACTTCTTCATAAAATTTCATTAAAAAACACTAAATACCACAGCACAGGACCGCGTGACGTACTCCTACGCCTATATTTCGCATAATAAATACACACGCGCCATGTTCACATACCACATCCTGTGATGGTGTATTTCTTCGAAGATCCGTGTTTAATCACAATAGTAGAAACGTATCAATCTGTGCCGTAGCTGTATAAGGCAACTGACTATAAATCGCATCGGTTATCATGGTTTATGGCTTAAGTAAGGCTTTCACGGCCAATTTACGTTGTACTGTTATGATTAACCGCATTTTGTTGGGATGGAATCGTTAGAGTGTTGGGTAATTAGTAGAAACGCTAAAGGATATAGGATAGAGTTCATAGGCCACGTTAGAGAATCATCATCATGATCACCCACTGCTGGGGCCTCCTTTTTCTTTAGTCAGCCTCCTCGTTTCTGTGTGATTTTGTTCAAGGGGTATCGATTCTCTCCAGACCTAACGCTCTATAGCAAGACAGGATTTCTTCAGCCTGTCCTGACCACAATTTATATCTCCAACGATGAATTTATATCTTAAGCTACAGGCATTATTGCCCATTAGACTCGCTGCTGAAATGTTCAAAATATATCTAACAACAAACACTCTCCCCCAAAAAATCACATATGCCAATTTGCCCAGTATGCACTCGAAGATTAGTTGACACTAAGATATTAAGATTCGCTTAGCTTTTTCGATCAATCTCGACACAAAGAAGATCAAATCTATACGGTAGTCCAAATGGTCGGTCCATCGGGTGGAGGGCCTTCCTCCGTCGTCCGGTTCGTGATCGCCATTCGAGAACCTTTTCCCCAACGGTTGTCGGCTCTGCGAGCTATATGGCCTGCCCACTTCCTCTTCATCTTGCTAATTCTGAGATACTTGAGGTTCTATAGATTTCCTCATTTCGAATTTTATCACGTGGTGAAACTCCGAGCATAACTCTCGCCATTGTCCTTGCCAAATCTACATAAATTCTGGTAATGAATTTAGGTACAAGAAAATTCCCATTTCGTGTTTAATTAACCCACGATAGTCTGTGTAGTCGAATAACAGATTTTCCTGTTCATTAGTTTGCCAAAAGCCGTCGAACTCCAAAACGCAGCTCAAAGCTTCAAATCTATTTTAGGTCGTTAAATCTTAAAAGGTTTAACCCAAAGCAAATACGGTCGCATTAAGCGCCCTAATCTGCGCCCCAAGTCCGAAAGGGTAAATGGTATTTATTTTACAGCCTTCTCAATAAGCCTTGCTTATCTACTTAATCCCACAGTGCTTTGATAGTACGCTAAGAGAATTGGAAGCCAAGTGGAATCCCTGGATCAAAGGTCGTATGATCAAATCCTGTGCAGAGACGCGGATGTGAACAGTTTGACTAATTGTGTTATTTGACGTATTGTTTGACGTATTGTGTCCTACTACCCTGATCGTAGTAGTGACCCTGGTGACTCGAAGGCTGCTGGTATAACCATAATAACACAAATCAGTCTGAATGTCCAGATAATGAGACGCTCATGGCAATCTCTATAGTTATGTCTTTTCGAAGTCTTTTGGTTTGGCCGTGACTTCAAAATATCATCATAGAAATTGCTCTGATTATGATGGAGTGATTTTGACGGCCGGCAAAATGCTTGACTCGAATAATCCTACTTCTAGAAAGTAGCTGTCTTTTGGAAAGCCAGAAGGGTTTCTCGGACAAACACTTCTAGACTAACTACAACCTAGCAGAAGCTTCAGCAAATTTTGGTAGAGCTTATGTTTTATCACCAATTTCCGCAAAATTCTGTTAGAATCTTGAATAAAGTTTTAGTTAGATAGGTTAGTAGGTAAATTAGATTATTTATGCAGATAGATAGGTATATCGGTCACAGCAATCTTTGAGCAACCCTCGCTACAAAACCGCATGAGTCATATTAATAAGCCCACTTTCCACAATGACTCATTACCTTGATAATGATAACGTGACGAAACCACATAATATAACAGCACACTTACCTTCTATATTAAACCTTAGAGTGGTATGAATAAGGGTAATAGTAGCAGTATAGGTGGAGGGAGTTGGAGTAAGGGATCCATGGTACGGTACAGAACTGTCACGCGATCAGTGGCGCCTTTCCCCGTTTTAACTTAATCATAAACAAATGTAATTCGCCCTACAGTGCCTTCTTCCGTCTCTGTTTTACTTTGTAGTTTAGAATGAGATAGCGAAATTGTTTTCCAAATTGACACAACTACCGATTGTTGCTGTGGCACATCGTCAACGAGTTATTCGGGTATAGAGCGCAGATAGGTTTGCTGGGAGGCTAAGCACTGATATTAATAAATTTAATCAACCCATCATTTGACGACCTTGGTGGCCTAGCGGGCCCGTCTGAAGCGCAAGGGGTGCTGGTTCGATTCCCGCTGTGGGATAAATTTTTGCATGATGCAGATATTTGTTCCGGGTCTGGGAGTTTGGTACCATGGTACTCGTAGTTTCTGATACCCACGACACAGGGAGTCCTAGTGTGGGCTCAGGACTATGCATGTGACATTTGGGTGTTATTTATTTATTTATTTTATTTAACCTCCTCGTAAATTTTGAAAAAGTCAATAATTTTTCATGTTTATTGTAGGCACGTCATATAATATAATTACAATCTATCCAAGTAGGCCAGTAATTTGGCTTTGATAAAGTAATTTTAATGAACAGTTTTGACTGTATCCACAAGTCTCAGACATCCAGACTTCTTAAGTAAGTAAGAATAAATGATCTACCTGCGTACAGTCGCCTGCACTAACCTGTAACCATCATAATTTTCAAAATGATGCCAAAACACAGGTGCGCTTCGCAGTAGATAATGGCACAAATTGATAGCTAGGATCCTATTTTTGTATATTTTTACTGTGGCTGTGTGTTTTTTTTTAATTATGAATTGTTAGTAGGTATACATCTTAGAGCAGGCGAATGGAAATTATGGACATAATCTAAAGTTCTCATAAAGTAGTTTCCTTAGAACCGGCTAAAGATTACCTTTTTAACACGCAGAGTTTAAAATGCGCTCGTCATTTTTTGGGAAATCAAATCACTTAGTGTGTCGTAGCAGCAGCCGCGAGCTGTACAATCCGTTCTTAGTTTTATTGTTTTTCATGCAAACGGTTTGGAAGAAAATGGTTATTGGATATTAGGGAAGTGGGTGAACGTGTGTGGTGCACGAATATGTAAATCAAAACGAAATGTATTGCTGATATTCGTATCCACCCTTTGTACTGAACTCGTTTGATTGAAGTACCGTTGGTCGCTAGCTGGAATCGTATATTTTTATCTAGACTGGAAACAAATGTGATTTTAAGAGTAAAATCCTTTCGTATAATTTTGGCACCATGTAACGATTGTAAAATATCTGTTTCGAAGAAATTTTCATCGGAACCTTCCTAGTTTCATATCCGTTGTTCAAAAAGCATTGTGAATTCGTTCCGAGGAGTCATCACAATAATATTTTAAAAAATAAACTGACTTCAAGTTTGGGGAAGAAGGAATTTCGTTGTTTGTTAAAAATTTCCCATTCAAAAATTAGGGATTTAGAAAACGCAATTTCGTTTACATTATTTAGATACGTATGACATTATATTTTTGTTCTGAGATAACAAAAATAAAACAACCGAATTGAGAACCTCCTAAGTCAAAGTCAAAGTAAAACAAACACTTTACAACTACACAGTGCCAAAACAAAAGTCAAAGGTTTTTATTTCAATAAAATCACTAGGATCACTTTGAAACTTCTTAGAAAATAGGTGAAGTTATGCCTGTTCCTCGCGACCAAGCTTGGAGGAATCAGGCAACAAGCACGGCTTGGGAACTATAATTTTTTTCGATGATCCTATTTTTTTTTTTGTTTTTTTTTATTATATACATATATGTATATATATTTTTTTTAATTTTGTACAAAAATTAATTTAGAGCATGTGTGGTACCCATCGAACTAGCTGAGGCTCAAAAGAAAAATAATAATGATCCCTAATAAATAAGAGCTTATACAATTTTAGATATAAATCTAGTTGAATTCGTATGTTAATTTATTTTAAGTAAGTTTTACATCTTTATTAATAATCGAATTGGAGCATATTCAATCCCAAGCTTTTTTATCATCTAAATAGTCGGATATTTTGTAGTAAGATTTATTACAGAGTTTTCGTTTAATTAAGTTTTTAAATTTGCTAATTGATAACTTTAGCACATCGTTTGGGACCTTGTTATAGAAGCGTACACATTGCCCTTTAAAGGATTTACCAACCCTAGCGAGCCTAATCGTGGGAACAGCGAGTTTATCTTTGTTTCTAGTATTTACACCATGATTATCACTATTTTTTTTGAATAGATTTATATTTTTAGGTCGGTTAAAAACTAAGAGGCCTCATGCGTGCAACGACGTCATAGGCCGCATTCCATGTACGAATGTCACAGTTTTATTCCATCTATCGAGAAGAGCAGGCAATTTAAAATCTACCTAATGGAAAACACTCATAATCCAGGTTAGAACACCCACACACCTGACGCACTGCTATTTACTGTTGCCACTTGTGATCGTCAATCACACTGTCGAAAGTGAGTGATGCATTGACCTGAATACTATTTGATCCAGATTATACAAATTCAAATACAAATAGTTTATTTCAGTTATTGGTCATATAAAAATCATGGGTTCTTGACACTCAAACTAAGCGCAAGCTTGTATTTTAAGTGCTTTCTATATATATTGCTGTTTATATGAAATGGCATATTAATTTCATTGTTGAGTATCTATAATAATCGATACTAGTATTCTGTCCCAAACGGGTATAATCTATCTACAAAATGAAAAATAAAAGTAACCAAATTTTCCTTTTTTATCAGTTTTGTCTTGATATTATTCAAATCAGCTGTTTTGGTCTTTTTATCATAGACCAAGTTTGTATATAAATAATTATTTAACTTTAGCATCCATATTATGAATCAGCTTATACAAGGTGATTCATAACATGTATTCCATCCCGAATTCTATTAACAAAAAGGAATAATATTAGCGAAAAAAAAACATTAATATTTTAATTTTATTTTTTTCAATTATTTTTCACAAACATTCTCAAATTCGCTGTTTTTATTATTTTTATCATCTTTGTAACTAAATACGTACGAGAAGATCGGTATCAAGATTGCTACCTAAAACAGCTGATTAATTGAGTTTGACATGATTTCAATTTCAATTTATTCATCTTTTGACATATTTACATGTGCTGTGCATTTGACCCCAAAACAGCTAATTTTCGCATAGAGTTTTTTCAATGAAAAATGTCGAATTTCCAAAAAACGTAGAGCAAACTTTATTGCTAATTGATTGTAGAATAACCGCCTTTCGTGATGGAATACATATTATTATACCTATGCAAGAAGTCAGTAGAACATTTTTCATTAACAAACAGCGTAATGAATATTCCTAAAGTTTTTAACGTATTTAGGAACTTTAAAGCGCACAGGTTAGCATATCTCCGCAGTTTACAATGTCAAGTCGTTTCTAAAAATATTCGCGGTCAATTACCTGCGGTCAATGCTGAATCATTGTTATGAATGTTCTGAGACCTCTGAGGGTCAACTTGAATCCCAATTGTCCGTGCAAAATTGCGTTGCAGTGATACACACCATGGCGGTCTCAAGGCGACCTCAAATTAATAAAATCTGACGTGAAAGGACTTAAATGATAATGGTATCCTAATTGTTCTCATTATATTTCTTGCGATTTATTACCAGGCCTCGTTTCTTACAAACTCAACTTTCTCATTATCGTTATCGTGATTATTAGGTAACAGCCGACTACCCCTAGTAGCATGGATTCTGAGTAAGGAAAGTCGTGAAATTAAAACGTATTACTTACTTATATGTAGTATTCTAAGATCTTTCATGATCGACCGAGATTTGCTTCTCGTAAAGATTTCACACACTCAGCATGACGTTGCCATTTTGACCTAGGATATCCCGTTTTTCCGCGTCATTTTCTTTCACCATTTGAGATCACATACAGGGTGTTCGGATGTGCATGTATGATTATTGTCAGCACCATTATCATCACTTCTGCAGATCTGACTTTACATAAGTTTTTTTTAATTTTTTTTTATGTTATACGGAGGCAAACAAGCCCACCTGTTGGTAAGCGGTTACCGTCGCCTATTAACATCTGCAACACCTGGAGCATTGCTAATGCGTTGCCTGCCCTGGAGAAATCTTTTGTATTTTTCTTAAAGCTCTTCATGTTGTAGTTGCATAAAGTGTCATAAAGTGTCTGGTGCCTAATGGTTAGGGCACAATTATCGCCACTACACCGGATGGATCGACATATCGCCTCAACTCAAGCTGTTCAGGATTATTTGACAAAGCTCGTGGGAGGCTAGCTAAGCGCGGGAGTGCCTTGCTTGTCCGCCCGAGCGCTGGCACCGTAGCCGATTGTTGAAAGTGATGATACCGCAGAGGTGCTGTGCCGTACTGCTGTTGTGCTAACGTCGCGTTGACGGCGGCTGGAAGCCGCGCCGCAGCGACGGCGAAGGGGCGAGGCGATGCCGATACGGTATCGCAGCAATAAGTGTACGCCTCTAGGTCGCTTTTTTACCCCAGTTGTCACTGCGTGGCCGTGGTGGCCCCGGCTGAAGAATAGGCCCCTCCATATCTACCTATCCGCGGATGTCGTAAGAGGCGACTAAGGGAAAAAAGCTAGGGGATGGGCAGCAGCGTCCCTCATTTTAACAACGATAGCTCTAACTGCGCTCGCCAACCCGCATGCCCAGCGTGGTGAGTATGGGCAAATCCCCCCACATGATAAGGAATCTGCTCTGTCTGTGGGGGAGGCCATGTTCAGCAGTGGACGTCGTACGGCTGAAATGATGATGATGATGTCACTGCGTGGCCCACCCACCGCGGAACTGTGCGGTTACCGCGAGGTGCTGAGACATTACGGTGTTGTGCATACGACGCGTTGATAGCACGCGGGTGGAGGCGAGGCGATGCCGAAACGGTGCCGGGGCGATAAGCGTACGCCAACCTTAAAACAGATTGAACGACGGACCCGTAAGTTTTGTCACCACGTCAAAGTTTATCCTAACTCCTACCCAATCTAATGGGTTAGTAACAATTATTCGCATCCGCTCTCCGAAAGCCTATTCGTTCCAGCCTCGGGCCGAGCAGTATTTACCTACAGCTATCTACTGCAAATCACTACGGTACACTTCAAGTGAAGAATGTTGGGATATTATTCGAGACATGGTGTAGTAGAGCCACGCACCGGTACAAGTACGGTGGGTGTCCATGTATTGAAACACACTATTCCAGAAAACTCTCTATTTATTCGATGCTCTTGAACTGGCGACTAATTAAAACAAAAACGCACGATAGCGCGTTCTACTTTTTCTAGTGGCGCCATCTAGTTTTGCCATCTATAACAAATTTTGCTTATAATCTAAACAGTGGGGTATTCCTTTTTTGCCTCTCCTAATACCTGAACGTAATAAATAATATCAATAAAAATATCAAAGAGAATATAAGATACTTATATTCTCTTTGAATACCTGTATCATACGCGTACATAGAAGCTCCCACGCGGTTTCGCTTGCGTGGAAGTCGCAGTTTTTTTTTTATATATTTGTTATAATTAAAATATAAATCAATAACACCCAACAGTGATTCCTGACCACACACTAGGATTCTCTGTATCGTGGGTATCAGAAACTACGAGTACCATGGCACAAAACACCCAGACCCGAAATAAAAATTTGCAGTTCATACCAACATTTGTCCCGCAGCAGGAATCTAATCCACACCCCTTGCGCCTCAGACGGGCACCCGCCCGCTACGCCACCGAGGTAGGCCGTTCATACTATTGCTGGCACACCACACTATTGCTGGCGCACCACACTATTGCTGGCGCGCCACACTATTGCTTGGAGGTTTCAGTCTTTCAGATATATTTAATGAATCGTTCGGGTCTATTTTTGGTCACTTATCAAAATGTAATGCAATGAGGTTGATTTCAATTAAAAGATACCACGCACCCTCACAAAAATAGGAATAAAATGCGAAATTCCCCGCTCCTCGTAATCTCGAGAGCCGCAGTAGCAATAACACCAAGATGGAGGATAAGATGGCATCGCACCGTGTCGACCCTTAAGAGGAAAGATGAGTGAGGACTTAATATAAGCTATATAATATAGCTTATAAGATAAGCTTGTGGCTGCCAGTGTCTTCGATCGGGTAATGCGCGATCGAAGACAGTAGCCCAAAAGTAGCCCAAGTCCTTCGTCAGTGCTCAAGTCAGTTCCGTACCATCAATATCGGTTCAGCCGTTTATTTTTGTTACAGACAGACAGAGTTACTTTCGCATTTATAGGTAATATTACAATAAGTATGATGTGATGTGATAGGTACCCAAACTCAAATCAAATTACATATTTATTTGCTTTATCTGTTACAAGGATGTTATAGAATTATTGTAAACGGTAGAGTACCTTAGGTACGGCAATTGCCAACAAATAAGGCATGAATAAAAAAAAACTAAGTTTAAATTAGATTTATTCACTTACTCGTACATGTTAATTGAAAATCGATTAAAAAGAAAAAACATAATTAAGACTAGTGTGCTATGTAATAATAATTATCATACGTTTATTGTTATACCTTTACTTCAAAGAACCAATCTATTCACTTAAAAATACGTGATCACTAGCGTTTCGCTGTTCTCGTTTTTTTTTCATGCATATGGACACTTTTCTACCGTGAAAAGTAAATAGATTACTGGTTTTTGTAGCCGCGCATTTCGTCACACCATATAAAAACAGTAAGCTATTCAGTTTTCACGGTCGAAGAGTTAGAATAGAGAACTAACTGACATTGCTGACTATAGCCTCTGTGGTATTGTATTAGGCGCTCACTTCTCTTTCCTCTTAATAAGTCTGATGGGTCAAAGGCGCGAAGGTTCGACCGTTTCGTTTATTATGGACTGACTGGTTTCCTTTCTTTGCAAGGATAAATGTATTATGTAAATGGCCCTGCTTACATTCAAAATTAGACACTAATTTAGGGTCATTTTCCTTGGGTAGGAAAAAGGCAGGCCGTACAGCTTGTAGAACCGACAATCGTTGGGGAATAAAAGTTCTCGAATGTTGGTAAAGAACGGACAACTCGGTGTTGGAAGGACCGATGGACCGACGACATTGTAAAGGTTGCAAGAAGTCGGTGGATGGAAAAGGCTTAAGGCCATTCGTCGTGGCTCTTTTTGGGGGAGGGTTATGTTCAGCAGTGAACTTATCAGGCTGATGATGATGATAATGACATCTAAGTACTGAAAATATTTTTTTTCACAGGTTAGGAATAAATCAACATTCAAAATAAACGACAAATCGCTAATTCCAAAACTATAAATCTAAAGCCTAATTGACACTTCAAAAATGAAACCGACAACCAAGGCAAAGTACCAACAACGAAATGACTCGGTATCTACAGAACAAAAGCTTCAAAGCTTTATCTCCAATTAGCAGTGACTGTGTAAATTAGCATCACGATGAGGAACATCCTCTTGGAACTCTCGTGACACATAAGTGGCTGACTGAGGATAGCCATGAAGCTGGTGACCGAACTAACCACCTGATCTCAAAATAACCACACAAGTATGCAAGTTGTATGCACTTGCATACAACTTGCACTTGTTTACTTAAACTACAAAGTAACTAACTTGCCGTGGTGGCCCCGGCTGAAGAATAGGCCCCTCCATATCTACCTATCCGCGGATGTCGTAAGAGGCGACTAAGGAAAAAAGCTAGGGGATGAGCAGCAGCGTCCCTCATTTTAACAACGATAGCTCTAACTGCGCTCGCCAACCCGCATGCTCAGCGTGGTGAGTATGGGCAAATCCCCCCACATGATAAGGAATTTGCTCTGTATGTGGGGGACGGCCATGTTCAGCAGTGGACGTCGAACGGCTGAAATGATGATGATGATGACAAACTAACTTGCATTTACCACGATGCTGAAAGTGACTAGCGATTCAAGGTAATTGTTAATAACTTTAATAAGTAACAGATTTAGAATAGATGTAAATCTTTTTTTACAGAAAGAAAAATAAAACTAATACAAGAAAATATTTACGATTTACACAAGAAACAGTTGAGCTATCTAAAGACAAACGATCTATAGATAGCTCAATTGATCCAGATCATTATCAGTCGGAAGAGCAGCGTCCCCAAGACGTCCAGCAGTGGACTAATACAAGCTGATGATACTGATGATGAGGGCCCAATAGCTGCAGTTCTGTGGGTAACAGTGAAAAGTCTTTTAGACTATGTTTTTTTTTTTATACTACTGAAGTGGCAAACAAGCATACGGCCCACCTGTTGGTAAGCGGTTACCGTAGCCTATGAGCGCTTGCAATACCAGAGGCATCACGCACGCGTTGCCGACCCCGAACCCCCTCCCCCCCTAAAGAGCTCTGGCAACCTTACTCATCGCAGGAACACAACACTATTTGAAACAAATAATGTTATTTGGCTGCGATATTTTGTAAGGCGGAGGTACCTCCCCAGGCGGGCTGCTCCAATTCAGAAGGAGAAAATCTCGCTGTGCCCTACCTCCTCCTATAATATTTTATCCTATATTTTTGCAATAGTTTCCTTCTTGCGAGTACAATTTGTCCACCGCCTCTTGCTCTAATAAAAGAACCAGCTAAAACGGAGATGGCGCTAATTTGTAACTGTATCTGCGTGGGTCGATTTACTGAATACTGAGAATCGTTACCGTCGGCAGCTCTGCCTAATCCAAGTAACAAATGGATGGAGTTCACGAATTATTCATTACGATTAGAGTTGGAAATATTACCTAAATTACCTCGTTATTACCAAAATGAAATAGGCAATTTCATAAAAATATTACTGTTTGTGGTAATATAAACAGACAGAGAGACAAAAGCTCGTATCGTTAGTGGAATTTCATAAAAAAGATTAAATTTGGATAGTTATTTTATTTTATTTATTTAACAAAACTCACAGCCCTTAATCTAAAATACAATAAAAAATTACATGCTAATTCTTACGGCCAATAAAGGATTTACATTTTTTAGAAAAAATATTTTTTTTTAATTGACAGTCAAGTTTAGAAAAATGTTCAAAATTTTAGTCCCTCTCCATAAACTTTAATACATCTCGTTTAAATGTTCCTTTAGCATATGATTTCTAACATTTATGAAATGAGAATGAATGAAATGAGCCCTTAGGGTTGTATAATAAGGGATGAAAGTTTGTATGGGAAACGTTTATATTTGAAAGACTACAACATACTTGAAAGGCAGGTAGGTTTTCCAGAGGGTTTACCTAGACATCTGATAGCAAAAGGATTTTATGAAAACACACCCTAAAGGGTGGAAGGGTGGGGGTTGAAAGGTTCTTTGAAAGTCCCATGTTTTTCAAGTTAGAGACATGAAAATTGGGATTCTGGTTAAAAGTTTTAAATAATAAATACAATACACGTATACGGATGGTGACGGGACGGTGACGGGACTGTGACGGGACGGTGAAGGCGTTGGGACGGTGACGGTTACGGAACTGTGACGGTTACAGTAACGGTGATGGTAGGTAGAAATAGGTAAGTAGCTGCATAATAAGTGTTAGTAATTTGACAAGGATAATGGATAATAGTCTAGGTAGGTATATACCTACCTAGACTATTTCTTATTTGTATATACAAACGCGGACGAAGTCGCAAGCGGGACAACAAGTAAGCATATAAGCCTCTTTCTTTTGTTAACTGTTAGAAAAGGACAGCGAGAGAGTCGATAATCCTACTTCCTACTTAATATTATAAATGCGAAAGTTTGTGAGGATGTTTGTGGTTCAATCATGGCTAAACGGCTGAACGGATTTAGATGAAATTTGGTACAGAGATAGATTATAGTCTGGAATAGCATATAGGCAACTTTTTATGTAGGTACCACGCGAGCGAAGCCGCGGGCGGAAGCTAGTTGTTAATAAGAGCACTAGGTACTTTCTCATTTAATATTATTACTGGCCTCATAGCTCAGTTGGTAGTAACTCTGCCTTCTGCGCTAGAGGTCGCGGGTTCGATCCCCGCACTGGACAAACATTTGTGTGATGAACACAGATGTTTGTTCTGTGTCTAGGTGTTAAATATATATCTATTATGTATATCAGTCTCTGGTACTCATAGTACAGGCTATGCCTAGTTTGGGACCAGTTGACCGTGTGAATATGTCCGGAATATTTATATATTTTTATATATTTTATATTTTATTAGTGTGATATCGTTCCGAATTTTCGTCTGTTGTGGTATTTCCCCTCAAAATTGCCTATTTGGCGACTACAGTGTAGAGTGTAGACTATTCACTCATTTCCTCATAGCACAACAATGTTAATGCCCCATAAAAACTAAAGTGTTTGTAATAGAGAAAATGGTGTCGAAACATTCCCATAGTTATTCGCGACACAAAGAGACATCACTCTTTACTCACACTGCGAGTTGACAAATTGTCAGTTCGTACATTAACTAACGCTTTCGTTTCCTAGAAAGGTTGTGACCATCATATGACGTTCGTAATATGACGGAGACATGGAAAAAGTAAACTTTTTCTTGAGTTGAAAATTTCTATATAGTGGGCATTTGTTAAAGTGTATGTTTCAAGAAACAGCTGTTTTAGAAAATAGTCATTTTAAGAAATGTTTGTTTTTCAAAGTGAGCATTGCTATAAATGGGTAATATTAGTTGTAGACATTTTATGTAGAGGTCATTTTATGAAGTGGGCATTTTGCAAAGTGGGTATTATGAACAAAATTTTTTTTTTTTTAAAGTGGACATAATTATAAGTGGCCATTTTAATTTGTGACCTTACACAGCCGAAACTATTTATACAGCGTCAGGTGGAACTTTATTATCACTTAGGTACTCGCTTACAGAACGCTGTAGTGCCTGGGTTATTATTAAGATGAAGTGTACTTGCCCAGCACCAATTCCATCCTCTCAGCCTAGACAACCTTATTTTTTATTTATTTTTAATGTTATACGGAGGAAAACAGGCTTACGGCCCACCTGATGGTAAGCGGCTACCATCGCCTATTGAAATCTGCAACACCTGGAGCATTGCTAATGCGTTTCCTGCCCTGGAGAAATCATTTTGTATTTTTCTTAAAGCTCTTCATGTTGTAGGTTAGTGGGAAAACCTCGGAAGGAAGCTCATTCCACAACTTCCACAAGACAGACATGGTCAATACATGTGTGTGGAGCTGACTAAGCTTCGGGTTTCCTCGCGATTTCCTTCCATTGCGATTATCCATTGGTGCACAACCGGCATTCAAACCTACGACCTACGTATTGAAATTCGTACGTAAGTTAGCGTGAAAGAAAAACGAAGCTTCTTTTTCTAGATCCCAATCATGTCGTGTCAATCGTGGACGGTGCCGGCGTCTACGTCATACTCAGTAATGTGAGACTGGCTTTACACTTGATGGCTTGCGTAAACTAATTAGGTACACTCTTAACATCGAAGACAAAACAAGGCAAATACCATGTACTATCACCAAAATTTCCGCCTTACCAATTTTGAAACTGTTTCGCTTGTACACGGCTAAGTAAGCCTGTCCGGCCCATCTCTTTATTTATTGTGATCCTTTGAGGGTGAACCATTCATTTTATGACTTTGATTACCCAGTCTGTTGTTCAGTTGCAACCAAAACAATACTAACATATTGTTAGACAAAAACGGTACTTTTTATGATTACGCATTTACGCAAGCAAGGCACAGATCACTTCACGCAAAATACACCCTTAGGGTGGTAAGGCGGAATTTTTGGTGATAGTACTATCCCATAGCGGCAAGCTCACAGGTTCCCACATTCTTTAAGAAACTTACGCATGTTATGTAGATACCTCAATGAACTCTACTCTTTGTTGTAAAGCCGAGTACAGAATGTCGACTACTAATTAAGAAGGTCGTGTTGCCTTCGTTTTTGTAATTCGAAGCGGCACGCGGCACGACACCGAGGTCTGCCACCTACATCGTATCAGGGTTACCAGATTAAAAGCAAAAAGGCCGAAAAATCATCATTTCATAATGAACGTCTGCATAATAGCTGTAGTCTTTGTTTTGCTTATTGTCAAAAAAGGACAGGGCGAGAGATACTGAACCGATAAAAATTGTTACTGTTTATGAATAATCTTACCTAGTTCATCATCATCATTTCAGCCGTTCGACGTCCACTGCTGAACATGGCCTCCCCCACAGACAGATACATTCCTTATCATGTGGAGGGATTAGCCCATACTCACCACGCTGGGCATGCGGGTTGGCGAGCGCAGTTAGAGCTATCATTGTTAAAATGAGGGACGCTGCTGCCCATCCCTTAGCTTTTTTCCCTTAGTCGCCTCTTACGACATCCGCGGATAGGTAGATATGGAGGGGCCTATTCTTCAGCCGGGGCCACCACGACACCTAGTTACTCAAAATAAAAGGTATTTCATAAGAACCTACATACTGTATGTTTAGATCATTCAATCTACCTAAATATGGAGTACGTTTTTTTATTTCGTGCTAGCCTGAACAATTTATTAGGAAAGCTCTGAAGTTCCTGAAGTGTCCGGCTGAAACCTAACGTTTGGCATCCCTACAGCGTAATAGCTGTTATCAGCCTCATTATGTTATCTTAATATTCTGCACGTGCCTTTATGGAGACGCTGAGCGTCGTGTGGCTAAGTAATGATGAAAACATTTAATTTTGTGTAGACTGAAGCATTTCACTGAAAAATATGATGATCACGGACCATTCCGGCAAGTATTTTTCAGTGAATGATACCTACATGATGCCTTTTAGTGTGTGTAACTTAAGTAATAAGTATTTCATTTTTTTTTCAATTATTTAATTTATTATCGTATTTGAAATAATTTAAGATTAGAATACAATATTACCCACATTAAAATAATTAATAAAAATTGTCATGCTTTAAAAATAATAGAATAAAAATTTAATGTCAATTGAAAATAAATTTAAACGAAAATCAAAACAGCATACTACCTGTCAAAATAATCCTCTACAGAGTAAAAAACTATATAGTCAGCAGTATTGTAATTAGTTATTGATGCATAGGGACTTGGGACCAAACGATACGGACTTAGCGTTCTACTTCTAGAACATTAATGTACCTAAACCTAACACACCAGCCTATTATACAGATCATATTAAGTACCTGAGTGTATGGTTACACTACTTACATCAGTGGAAATGCCACAGTTAGAAGAATATTTTTTTTTTAGTTTTAATTTTGTACTAGATAGGGGATGCCCTGAACACTGCGCCACCAAGCCACTCCTCTGGCCGAATTTTATCGGGATTTTTTACAAAGGCTGCTATTCTTTCTCTCCAGTCATCTCTGTTTTGGGCGACTTTGGGCCAATTCTTGCTAAGTGTCTAAGACGAAAAAAAATCGTAAAACGTTCTTGAAAGATATTAGGACCAACCGAGTTCCAGCATTGTCACGGTCCAATGCCTTTGTTTTCCCGGAAGGTGTTTATTTGGATCGGAATCGGAAGTTTGGGTAGATGAACAGTGATGTCGGTGTTTGTTATATTTTACTGTTATTTCAATATGTTCGAGCTCTGCTCGTTTATAAATATAGGTGAGATGAATTTTGTTTGCCATCCGCTTTTTTTGCGACTACCATCGTTTTTCAAAACGATGGGCGGCCTGTCCGCGCCCTGAACCGCCGACATACTCGTAGCCCACAGAATTAGCAAGTTTGATGTAGCAGTGGGTAGGCCATATAGCTCTCAGAACCAACAACCGTTGGTAATAAAGCTAATCTAATAGCGAACCCGAACCGGACGACGCAGAGTTGGAAGACCTCACCCCTCAAGACCGTGCGTCATGGCACTTTTATGAGAGAAGGCCTATGTCCAGTAGTCGACTTCCTCAAGCTGATGATGATGATGATGACCTAATTACCAGCTACAATCCAAATGGCAGCTACAATATGAAAAGATTACACCACACACACACACACATTTGGAGGAGGTAGGGCACAGCGAGATTTTCTCGTTCTAAATTGGAGCAGCCCGTCTGGGGAGGTCACCTCTGCCTTACAGAAGATCGCAGCCAAATAACATTATTTGTTTCAAATAGTGTTGTGTTCCTGCGGTGAGTAAGGTTGCCAGAGCTCTTTAGAGGGAGGGGTTCGGGGTCGGCAACGCGTGCGTGATGCCTCTGGTATTGCAAGCGCTCATAGGCTACGGTAACCACTTACCAACAGGTGGGCCGTATGCTTGTTTGCCACCTTAGTAGTATAAAACAAAAAAAAAATAAAAAAAAACCACTACCGTATACGCCCAAAATCTAAATAAGTACAAAACCCAGGCCTAGAATATTGACGTAGAGCAAATCCTATAAGAGGGAACGTATTTCTGAAGCATCGTAAATAAGCCCGGACCGCACCTGTCGCCGCTCCAATGATATAGCCCTTATCTGTTTGCTTATGAAGGACTTTGATGCTGACGTGAACTGGAAGAGATTTATGAAGATCTTTACTAAGTAAATAGAGCTATTTTAGAACGGTGATATAAGATTGCTTAGTGGCTAAGTAGAGAGTGTTCAGCATTCCGTCCGACCAACAGAGTGGTTTGGCGATAGAATGCAATCCTATCAATAACACTTTTACGTTGCAGTGTTTAGGGTTCTGTACCTCAATTGCAAAAAACAGAACAATACAACATAATTTTGTGGTCTGTCTGTCTGTCGATACCTTTTTTCCCAACAGATAAAGGTTAGGTTAGGTACCAATCACTATACTTGAAATTAAAACCAAATATAATGTTTGCCAGCCATACACCGCCGTAAAAAAATAACAAGATGTATTGGATAGAAAATTTGGTTTCAAAGCAGCTACTGTTTCATTCTTAGGGCCTAATAATAAAATATCTCGCCTTCGGGAGAGGATGAGGGGTGGGAGTCCTCGAAGGACAGAAAAGGATGGAAAGATTTTGAGGAGACCCTTGCATCAGCATAAAGAGACGAATAAAAAACAAAAATAAAGAGAAATTGCCTTCAAATTCCTTTCTTATCAAACATACCCAATTGAAACATATAAAAAAATTATATATTTTATAAATATTTATATTTATTTATTACACAAAAGGATTACAAATGAATAAACCTATGTTAGGTTTGTCTAGACATTAGGTTCTCGATATTAAATATAAGAAAAATTGTAAACAATCTTTACTTATTTTCTATAAAGAGTGAGCGCATGCAAAGATAAATGGAATTGCCTTTAAATTCCTTTCCTATTAAACATACGCAATTGAAACCCAATCATTGTAGGGATTGGATTTGAAATGAATCAATGTTTCCAGATATCAACTTTTGAGTAAGAGCCTGTCAGTTTGTAGATAAAAGTTTAGATTCGCGGAGTGATTTCAAACAATCGTTTGCAGCAGAACTCGCCCGAAGGAGAGCCGTAACTTTTTTTAGACAGACGAGTCGATTAAAAAGCCATTGCTCGGTTCGCCGACCGCAAGAATTGTTCGCATCCCAAAATACAACTCCGCTAATAGAAAAATAACTTGAGCAATCTAGTATTCAGTTAGACAACGCATTATGTTATTCAGTATAATAGAAGAGAGTAGAATAGGTGGTGCAGTCAACGGGGTTTTTTGGCCCAATTCAATTTCAATCGCATCACAAGGAAAAGTGATTGTTGTGATTTTATCCTAACTTCAAAGAAATAAGGTGAAGAAGTAGAATAATTAAGGCACCAAACATACTATACTATACTACAAGTACTAGTACCTACTAAAATTTTGAGAAGTGCTTTTTTTATTTCTAGATCTCCTGGGTCTGAGAGGTTGTATACAACAATTGGGGTTAAAGTTGTGAGGCCAAATTTTTTAATATCTTTTTAGTTCTCTTATTACCGCGAGACTTCTTTCGTCAAAAATACTCTATTGGAATAACACCAAAATACCTATGTAAAGGCACTAAAGGTTATGGCCAGCTCACCCGGCCGTGCCCACTCGAGTGCCATCGTTTGGAGAGCGATGCAATTTGCCTGCAGCCACCGGCCCTTCAGACAAGAGCACACCAATTAGACGAGACAAATTCCTATTTATTATTCAGCGTGGGCGCGATTCAAGTGGATAATAGATGTCGCTCGTTTCCACAGCGGTTAACTAGCGTGAATGGTTCGCCTATCGATCCATATAATAGAGTAGGTCTATTCTAAAAATAAGGTGATAAAAAATTCGCAACTTTACCATGACTTTTAGACACGAAAATTTCGATCGATTTACTGTTTTTTTTTACTGTTTTCAATTACCTACTTTATAAATTGCTTTATATAATTGTTTTTCTTTTTAGGATTCCGTACCTCATTTGTTTTATATTAGATGGGTTTGCTTTCCTAGTATTTTTTATAATCCCTATCAAAATGATTATGATTCATTTAAGTTATTATTATGAACTTCTAGCGTCCCACCCCGGCTTCGCACAGTATAAAGCTCTATTGGTTTACGCGGCACATGCCAGTAGAGCTCAATTCAGCATGTTTTTTTCCGACATCGTATATTTTAAACCTTATACCTTCCTCATGAAAAACCGAATTCTGTCTATTGGTGAAAACCGTATGAAAATCTGTTCAGTTTTCGAGTTTATCACGTTCAGACAGACAGACGCAGCGGGGGGACTTTTGTTTTAAAATATTGTCATAAAAGAAAGGAAGCTTTCGAAATCAGTCTTTTCACATCATCTCAAAATAACAAAGTCACTTTACGGTCTAGGAACAGAGGAGCATATGTCTGTATGAGTTGATGTAATGTACGAACTAATCTAAGGGAAGTTAACCGAACCCATAATACAGAAGGTCTGTAAGCGTAGATGCAATGGACAAACGTATTTAAGGGAAATTCCCAGACCCAAAACAGATCATTAGGTAAATCGCCGATGTTTGAACGAATTGTAAGATAGAAAGGCCAGTATTAAGTATTTGAATGTTATAGCTTCTGCATAATTCATTCTACGTTAGACGTTATAAGAAGCCCGGTAGCAAATTTAATAGGGACAGCTTATTAAAGCTTAATTACTCAGTGCTTCGTCGATTAACAGTCAAAAGTCAAAAGGCATTTATTTCAATAAAATCGCTAGGATCACTTTGAATTACCTTTTGATTTACCGGTCATTAAAAATTATTAATAGAGTTTCAACGTTTTAAGAGACATACAGATTGTAATCAGACTACTCCTAACAACTGACATAGTGAATTCACGAGGAAGGCTCTGAGTCCCTGGTATTCTTAGACGTTAATATTTCTTAACTCCACACACAGACATTAGGTACTTTGTTTGATTCATTTTTCAAGTTCCAATCCTGAACAAAAAGAACTGGTCATTTTATAACGGTTCATGTTGTATTTATAGATTTTTGTAACGCCATTCGCAGCGCCTTAAAATGTACTTCTTTGCCGTAAAACGCCCAACATGTACACACTATTCATAAAACGAATACCGAGGTTTTGACACCAAATTAAGTATAACCGATACCTCGGGGCGATAACCGCCGCATAAATCAAAATATTTTTGGTAAAAACTCTCATTTCTCATTTAGAATAATGTATGACCCTCATCATAGTGACGGCGTGTTCACGAGTGGATTGTGTATAAACACAAAAAATATATTTTTTTTGTCGTGCATCGCCATCGCTTCACATCGCCTCACATCGCATCCCCGTTACCAATTAGTTATCTGCTGTGAGATCAAATTGCGTCCCGCATTGGCTAGTCCGGTTAGCTTGCATAACAATGGCTCTAGCTATCTACAGGGTGTACCTACACACAGCACCTGAAGTCAGAGCCCAATAGGTAGCTGAGGAACTTTTTATGAAACCTTAGTTTCAAACTGGCCTCATAGCTCAGTTGGTAGTAACTCTGCCTTCTGCGCTAAAGGTCGCGGGTTCGATTGAACAAACATGAGTGATGAACACAGATGTTTGTTTTGTGTCTGGGTGTTAAATATTTATCTATTAAGTATATCAGTCTCTGGTACCCATAGTACAGGCTATGTCTAGTTTAGGATCAGTTGACCGTGTGTGATATGTCCGGAATATTATTATTATTATTAACTTAGCTAATTCACAAAGAATTAGTATTAATTTTACTAATTTGAATAATTATCTTAAAACAATAAACAGTAAGTATACAATACAAGATGATTCGTAATATGTATACCATCCCGAAAGGAACTTATTCTAAGAAAGAATATTACGAATATTTCTAACCCCTTACATTTTTAAAATAGATGTTTTTTGTCTTTTTATCATCATTATAAGTAGTTATCAAAGTTACGAGAAGTTTCACATCAAGATTACTACCTAAATCAGCTGAATAACATATGATTGACCCTAAAATACCAGATTTTTGTATACTTACAGTTTTTTCAATGAAAACTGAAGAAATTCCTAAAAGTCGTAGAATAAACTTTATTGCCAATTGGGTATGGAATAAGCCCCTTTAGGCATAACATACTACATAATTATGAATCGCCTTGTATTTTAAATTATACGCTACAATATGGAAATGGTACTTTTACGACTGGCCTCATAGCTCAGTTGGTAGTCTCTGCCTTCTGCGCTAGAGGTCGCGGGTTCGATTCCCGCACTGGACAAACATTTGTGACTTACACAGATGTTTGTTCTGTGTCTGGGTGTTAAATATATATATCTATTATGTATATCAGTCTCTGGTACCCATAGTACAGGCTATACCTAGTTTGGGATCAGTTGACCGTGTGTTAAAAAAAAAAAAAAAAACACACTGTACCTAGGAGAGAATGGGCAAAAACTTGCTAGTCACTATCGGGCGATCGGAGTCCGACACTATACCGACTCGATTCGATATCGAGGTTCGATTCCATTGCGGCGATATTAGCTCTGTAAATTGAGAATGTTGTCCGCGCAGCTGCTGGTTCTAAACTATCAGGTTGGTAGAAATATGGCCGCTGCGCCGCCACTGAGGGCGTCCTATATATTTCTATAGGACTACCTCGGTTCGGTGGCGTAGTGAGCGAATGCGAGCGTTTGAGACGCAAGAGGTGCGGCTTCAATTCCCTCTGGGGTATCAAAAACTACGATTACCATGGTACCACAACACCCAAACCCGGAACAAATATCTGCAGATCATGCAAACATTTGTCCCGCAGCGGGAATCGAACCCGCACCCAACAATTCGTTTTAAGTATACGTACTTTGTAGTATCTACGTTTTTCTTTTGGTGCCTGGCTGAATAAAACTTTATTAGTGGTAACTTGATTTCATGTTCTCATTCGGGTTATTCAAATTACCATAATAGATTTGGGCCGTGGCGGCCCCGGCTAAAGAATAGGCCCCTCCATATCTTCCTATCCGCGGATGTCGTAAGAGGCGACTAAGGGAAAAAAGCTAGGGGATGGGCAGCAGCGTCCCTCATTTTAACAACGATAGCTCTAACTGCGCTCGCCAACCCGCATGCCCAGCGTGGTGAGTATGGGCAAATCCCCCCATATGATAGGAATTCGCTCTGTCTGAGCGGGAGGCCATGTTCAGCAGTGGACGTCGTACGGCAGAAATGATGATGAATAGATTTAAAAATGGTCAAACAAATCAACATCTCAACTCCATATTTTTTTTACGATAAACATCTAGAAATTGATGCTGTGGAGTGTTTCGGAATAATGCCACAGTGAGGCATCGTAAGGTGAACGATCGTGGCGAAAAATACCCGTACCTATCAAGAAAATAACCGGCTTATAAAATACCCATCGAGAAAAATATCCATACTTTTATAATATTATAAATGCGAAAGTAACACTGTTTGTTCGTTTGGTTGTTTGTTACCTCATCACGACTAAAAGGCTCAACGCTCAACGGATCGTAATTCAGATTCGTTTGGGTTCAGATCAGTTGACCGTGTGTAATATTATGTCCGGAATATATATATATTTTTAGTTAATTTTGGCTAGGAGATAGATAATACAGTTATAGATAGGTAGGTTGATATCCTGGGGAAGGACGTAGGCTATCTTTTGTACCAAAAAATAATCTTGGAGGGGTTGAAATAGGGGTTGAAATGTTGTATGGGCAATCGATAATTCCTCATGTTCATATTTAAAATGAATATTAAGGATTTTGGAGGGAATACGTTTTTAAGCATTTTCCAAAATTATCTCATAGGTATAGTAGGAGGTGGAAATTATTTTGAATGCGGGCGAAGAAGCGGATAAAAGCTAGTACCCTGTACAAAAAAAATATATATAATTGCGCCCAAATCAATATTGACGGGCGCAATTAAAAGTTTCGGTTAATTATACCGGTCGGTGAGCCGTAAAGTTGCCATATTTGAGCATTTCACGATTATTACGCGGAGTTTTATGGTTAAGGGAGCTTTCATATTTACCAGCAACGGCACGGGGCGCCGACATAGGAGTAGCGGGAGGTAGAATGTATGATTGCGTGCCGGCGCCGGCGCCGTGTCGTTAACAAGACGCCGTCCAGTCTGAAAACGCGTTCATAATTTTCGTACCTATAACCGACAACTATTGAGAAACAAAGAATACTAAAAGGCGATCCCGAACGAACTGAACGATGCAGAAGGAAGGAAATGGACTGAAAACAATGTTAGGGTTCCGGGAAGTCGATGGATGGAAATGGCTCAAAACCGTTCGTCGTGCCACCCGTCAAGGTGGCCTATGTTCATCAGTGGACTTAAACAGGCTGATGATCATGATATTTTCATATATACAACCACCACCTTTACCACTGTAAAGGCGACAACGAACGAACTGGACGACGGAAGGCTAACGATGGACTGATGCATTGTGACGATTCCGGGAAGTCGGTGGATGGAGAAAGCTCAAGACCGTTAGTCATGTCACCCTATGGGGAAGCCAGTGGACTTCCACAGGCTGATGTTGACGATACTTTCACACATTGACTTCCCGCTATTGTTTTATATTTTGCCGTGCCGGTGTCGGGCCGATGCCGGCCAATATTAAATCCATTTCGACGGTCATTATCGGATAGTTCCTATGGATACGCTTGTTTCGCAAACCTTTCCGTTTCTAATGCCAGGGCTATTTATAAGCTGTGTGTAAATTTAAGTTCAATGCTCTTTATGAACAAATACTATAGTGATAGATGGGTGGCCGTGGTGGTCCCGGCTGAAGAATAAGCCCCTCCATATCTATTTACCCGTGGATTTCGTAAAAGGCGACTTAGGGATAAAACGGGGGTATGGGCAGCAGCGTCCCCTTAGCTCTTACTGCGCTCACCAATCCGCGTGCACGTGCATGGTGGGTATGGGCAAGTTCCCCCTACATGATAAGAAGTCGTTTTGGAAATATGTGTGGGAAGTATTATGTTTAGTTATGTCTATAGAGTGATTGTCCTACGGCTGAAATCATGATAAACATGAGTTCCACAAAATACTAACGCACCAAAATACCAAATACTACTATATTTTACTAGCCTCATAGCTCAGTTGGCAGTAACTCTGCCTTCTGCGCTAGAGGTCGCGGGTTCGATTCCCGCACTGGATAAACATTTGTGACTAACACAGATGTTTGTTCTGTGTCTGGGTGTTAAATATATATCTATCATGTATATCAGTCTCTGGTACCCATAGTACAGGCTATGCCTAGTTTGGGATCAGTTGACCGTGTGGACATAATATTTTTTAAAAATTTTGGTAGAGAAATATTTTTGGTAATGTCATTCCAAGCCCAAAACCTATTTATGCTCTAATTAGGATGTTCTATTTGAGCTTTCATCTCGAGATCACCAACATGACCCACATAGCCTTGTTAACATAAACTTCCAGTCCAATAAAATCGTCCATACATCCACGCGAAGCTTACGACTTATTTTGACTCGTTCCAAACATTATTTAGCATCCATCTGGAATGTTTACAGTTATCACAAACGAAGTGTCATAATTTAGTATCGTTCGGGCCATTAGCTGCGAGAAATGACCACTCTTCGCTTGCTGGCCGAATGCCAGAACCGAGGCGGGCCTAAGCGCGTATAAAAAATGTATTTATACGGGTGGCCTTATTGATTGTGATACTGAAGTTGCTATTATGAGTTGCAGGGACGAATTGCAGTATTTGCCCACCAAAAGATAGGCAAATAAGACAAAATATAATTAACCAATCTTCTTCTTCATTCTGGTCATCCTGAATGGTGACGTCATCAACATCAGCCTGTAGAAGTCTGCTGGAGATAGGCCTCCAAAGAGTTTCATGATGAACGGTCTTGAGCCTTTTCCATCCACCGACTTCCTGCAGCTTTCACAATATCATCGGTCCATGCGGGTCATCGGGCCTTCCAACACTGAGTCGTCATTCGAGAACCCTTATACCCCGACGGTTGTCGGTTATGCGAGCTATATAAACTGCCCACTAACACTTCATCTTGCTAATTCTAGAGCTATTTCGATGACCTTGGTTCTTCTATGACGCAATAATGATTACTCATCATCAGCAGATAACCGTAACTGCGATCAGTGCTACCTCCGATTCTTGGTATCATAGAACTTTGATTCCCCAGCGCTTGCCGGGTCTACGAGCTACTTAAAATATTCCAAAACAAATAGGTATCTGTTCATTGGGTAAATTATCCAAAGAAGAATAAGATAAAAGCTCCAAATCTCATTGGTTTGTAATTTATGCAAACAAAGCAACGATACAAAAAATCGTCCTAAATACGTCCTCGAGCATTAATGGTTCACGTCTCGGTATCTCTACGGCTTATTCCAGTTTTTCCTTGATCCTCTCAATTCGGTTTTTTGGTAAACATTTTTGACGTGGAAGAGATTACGATGAAGCTGCCGTTCTGAGAATATTTTCCGGGAAACTGTATATTTTCATTCATCAAATTCATCCCTACGCGATTGTCGTCTAGTAGTGTCGTAGGCAAAGGCAAACTACCGTGGAGCATAATTTCTTTATTCTTTCTTTATTCTTTATTCTTTATTGTACACAGAAAACACATACAAAAAAACAAACTAAATGAAAGGACATGTACAAAGGCGAGCTTAACCCTAAAAAGAGTTCAATTTCCTAGCTACAAATTCAATATAGTTTTTCAAATTTATATTTAAGTATAAATTTTTAAATTTATAGCTACATATAATAATAATTATGTTAATTAAAACCTCGCTGTTTAATTTTGTCCGCACAATGCATGAAAAGCAACTTATAGGTGCTTTATAAATTTGAGAATTTCGTTAGCTACTTACTACATAAGTGCACGGGACACAGAACTGAAACAGCTCGGTTCTTGTTTTCCTCCCACAGTACCTAAGCTATGTTAATCAACGTTACTAAGATAGATTTTTACCATGACAATGGTTAACAGTCGTACCAGGCTGATCAAGAGTTGAATCTCAGAAACCAAAAAAATCTAAAACCCGCATTCTTTAAGAACGAAGCTTTTTTCAACAAAAACACTATCGATCAATCTGATAGATCGGTAGCATCGGCAATTAAGTGGGTGTTGGATCAGTAGCGTTTCGTGTAAGTGATAGGTATCGGGGTTATTAACGTCGATAATAATTATCTGTGGAGCACGTCTGGCGTGGGCGGAGCAGGAAGCCACGCCTCGGACGCCGGAGCATGGACAAACACTTGTGCTTGCCATTGCTTGGTTCGAGACAAATGACTAACTTTGGAACACATGTTCTAAGCGTGCTACGGTAGAACGACGAAAATTCACAAAAATATTGCGCTATTATTTGAACCAACCACAAAATTACTGAATGAATATCAGAATATAGGTAGGATATCAACCTACCATTATTGAGAGGTAACCAACCGCAATTTGATCTTGGCGGGAGGTCGGCGTGTTATTTGTAAGAACCATTAGTTGACTGGCCTCATAGCTCAGTTGGTAGCAACTCTGCCTTCTGCGCTACAGGTCGCGGGTTCGATTCCCGCACTGGACAAACATTTGTGACTAAACACAGATGTTTGTTCTGTGTCTGGGTGTTAAATATTTATCTATTATGTATATCAGTACCATAGTACAGGCTATGCCTAGTTTGGGATCAGTTGACCGTGTGTCCGGAATATTTATTTATTATTTATTGATTAAGTAATTTTTTGTTTCATAGGTTGCACTTCTCCGCTGGAGGTGAAGAAGTGTGCACAAAAGGTGTTTAGTGCAATAAAATCACAAGGATCATTCGCGACCAAGACTTGAAGAATCTGGCAACAAAAGCTTGGAACACCTTTTTTTGCGATGATTTTAAAAAAATGTACTTCGTTCCGTTTTCGATTGCCATTTGTCAGGCTCTTGCAGTTGATAGGTAGGTACTAGGTACTGCGCTTGGCAGCTTCTGGGCCTCTGAATCATCTTGAAACAGGTTTCTGCGGAAGCGCCTTAGAATGGTTTGATATTTTATTTTCTCTTTCCTATAGTTTTGCCTACTCATCAACGATTCTGTTATTACAACATTTCACTCATTGTTGGGTTTCCGAAGGGATGGATGAAAGAGAGTGATTGCGGCGGAGTTTTTTTTTTTTTTTTTTTTACAACTAAGTTAGCAAACTAATAAGCATACGGCCTACTTGTTGGTAAGTGGTTACCGTAGCCTATGTACGCTTGCAATACCAGAGGCATCACGCACGCGTTGCCGATCCCTTAAAAAGTTCAAAACGCCCTTTTTGAAGAACCCCATACTGTAGTCCTTAGGGAAAACCTCGAATGCAAATACTTATTCGTGTACCTCGCCAATGAAGCCGAGGGCAGGAGCTATACAAGATGATTCATAATATGTGAGTAAATAAACCTTACTTTTTTTTTTTTTTTATACAACAGAGGTGGCAAACAAGCTTACGGCCCACCTGATGGTAAGCGGTTACCGTAGCCTATGAGCGCTTGCAATACCAGAGGCATCACGCACGCGTTGCCGACCCCGAACCCCCTTCCCCCCTAAAGAGCTCTGGCAACCATACTCACCGCAGGAACACAACACTATTTGAAACAAATAATGTTATTTGGCTGCGATCTTCTGTAAGGCGGAGGTATCTCCCCAGGCGGGCTGCTCCAATTCAGAACGAGAATATCTCGCTGTGTCCTACCTCCTCCTAAACTCTTTACTATACCGAAAGGGGCTTATTCTACAGCCAATTTATAAATAAAATTGTACATGTTTTACACCTTTGGATATTCATCATTGCAAAACACTAGAAAAATCTGCAGTTTTGGAATCAAATCAGTTTTAAATCAATTATAATTTGAGGTCGAACTTCTCGTAGGTTTATAATAATTATTAAAATGTCAAAAAGAATGTTGAATGAAGATGAAAAATGAAAAATGTTTTTTTCTGGCTTTATGTTGATAGAATAAGCCTCTTTCGAGAAAGTATACTAGTTACGGGTCACGTTGTATAGGTAGTAGGAAACATCATCTACGTAGGTGGTCTTGAAGTTACCGTTGAACATATGGATATTTTAACACAATGAATGCCTCATAGAATGTACTGTTATTATCGATTCCACGTTATACGCATACATTCTAGTCACACAGAGCATTGATTATGATTCTAGTGCTCATACAAAATCGGTGTTCGTATCGGAAGCACGCTGCTAGCCTAACAAAATGCTTTTGCGCAAACAATCATTCACAATGGCGCGTGCCAAACTGTACGACACATGTTTACAGCAATAACTGAAATAAGCTCTGGAATAGTAGCAATAAAGTTTAAAGTTGAATAGGAATGGCGGTTGGAATTGTTATTGCACTACGTAATGTTGGTGATGTGTACCTATTTATAATATTTGTAGCTTTGTTGTTACAGTCAAGCGATCTGGAGGCCAATTCACGTGAAATTGGCGTAACTTTACAAGAGAAAAATCTGTGTTGTTAGGATAAAGCACAACAGAATAGACACCATCTTAGCTTACCTACAAAATTGCCAAAAATTCAATAGTATCTCTTGTACGTACATATTATGTATGACTAGCTTGCGTTGGTTTCTAGATATAAAGTAGCCTAGGTAAGCTATTCTACGTAAGCAACTCTATTTATTTCAAGTTTCATCGAAATCGGTTGAGCCCTTTCGGCGTGATTGAATCATAAACTTTCGCACTTACAATATTAGTATTCATATTAGCATTTTCTCACGTACGGTATCAAAGTCGAGTTCACAAGAATTGACCCCGGATACATTTAGTTGGTTTCTTGAACAATGCTTACCTGCCTTACTTTACTTACCTTACTGCCTACTACTAATATTTCTAAGGAATGTTTACCTATATAATTTCAGGAGTCTTGCGATCCTCGTCTCCAAACACAAATCCTTGTTGCAATTTTCATTGCTAAAAAGCAGGACCATTACCGTAAAGCACATTTGGCTGAGCGTTACTACACTTGCTACACACGTTTCAGCTTTTCCAGTTTCCACCGTTTCATCCTAAAGCCATTTTTCCCAGAAACCCATTCCTTGCGACTAGTTTAAACGGCTCTTCACATATTCCGAGGAACGTAAAAATAAATGATTATTATGTGAGTAGGACCTAGGTCGTAGAAGATAATTGCGCTCTTTGTGGATGAGCCCACCTTGCGGCCTTGTAGCACGAAGGTTTTATGTAAGCCCATCTATGTAAATTATATAATTTAAAAGGTTTCTCTTTGGTAGGTATTCAGTCTGAATAATTCAGTAATTGATATAGTGAGCGAAAGAAGCGAAGATCTCTCAAAAAACTTGGACGAATCGGAGTTGTATGATACAAGAACAAGAGTTACAACGAAAATATTATCATTAAAAACCAACATTTCGTAAATTTTCAGTGACTTCGTAATTCAGGTAAGATTGGTTATAAGTTAGAATATGCTAAAGGTGCTATTTTCAAAGTTTATGTTAGTTGAGCCACAACGATCATCGAAAGCACCAACTTTTACCGGACATCGGGTGATATGATTTTGGGGCGAACCACTTGTATCACATGTTTCATGAAAACAAATCTCACGCAGACAATCGCAGCTCTAGGCAGCACTTCTTAGTACTTCCACTATTCGGACTTATATGGCCATTGCCTTGCTTAGCTTGCCCAATTTTTAAAGTAGGTTTTGTACTTGACTTAAAAAAATATATTTTTAATATTATTTATTAAAAAGGTCCGAAAGCTTATACTACCGTAAAAAAATCAAACCCCAAACTCAATGCTTTGCAAAAATATCACAAGGCTTGTCTATTTATTGTATAACTACGGAAAAAAATTAAAAACCTGTAGGGTACTTCCAATAGGTAACCTCACACTTGATTGTGCTTGTTGCCTGATTGTTCTAGGCTTGGTCGCGAGGAACAGGCATAGCTTCACCTAGTTTCTAAGTCGTTTCAAAGTAATCCTAGTGATTTTATTGAAATAAATGCCTTTTGACTTTGTCTTTGACTTTGATTAATTTGGAATGCTAAGCCTTTTTTGAACTTGTGAACTTTTTTCCTCTATCCATGATAGAGGAAAAAAGTCGGGAATTTCTAAATAAGCGTAAATTTTTGAATAGGATGTTGAAGTTTGTAGGAAAAAGCGTCTGAAACTCAATGGATTCCACTCCTCCATCCAATCTACTCAACCTTCACCCCTATAAATAATCTACGAAATCCTACTATGTAACTTAGGTATGCGGTGCTAGAGATAAGTCCAAGGGCACTACTCTATCTTGTACAAGTTGTACATACAGAAATGAAAGGGACGAGTAGGTAGGTACCTATATTGTACTTGTAGCATAACTCGTAGCTCATACAATATATCAACAAAAAAATAACTAGTGAATAAACAATTTTTTTCCGATTTGACCCCCGTTTTGGGGTCAAATCAGCTCAAATCATGAAAAATTTCATGTAAAGTCTTGTAGAATTAGGTATTCTGTATGAGCTACAGGACTATTCTTCTTCAGCAACTGATTCTTTCTTCATCCTGTATTATGTCCAGGTTGAGGTATGGTGGCCCTGATAAGGACTTATGACCATCGATGAAAGAATCAGTGTAGTGAAAGGATTAAAGTGCGCCTCTAAGAGGCTCAGGTCTATTAGGCTCGTATCATAAATTGAAATCTCCTTAGGTGAACAACCTAGGCCGAATGGAATTCAATTTCAGTATGTACCTAAGGGGATAATAAAATAAGTACCTACCTACGCCTAATTTTATATGCGTACGTAGCACATGGTAATGTTCGCAGTTGACAAGCACGTGTCCCAAACGTGCAACAAATTTCGAAAACCTTTCAATTCAAAGTATTCAGCCCAATGTGATGGGCTTTGAATAAAGAGATGTTTCGATGAGTTTTTTCTGGATTGTGAAGTACCTAATGATTATAAACAGGTAGTTAATTTGCTGTATAGTGAGTATCTACCTACGCCACATAACTGATCACGCTAAAGAGTAAAGTAAAATAAGGTACGAGCGATAGGACGATCTATCATTTTCCTTAAAATTCTTAAAATATGCCAAATATATGGCATACAAGCTTTCGCTCGCGGCTTCACTCGCGTGGTACCTGGATAAAAAGTAACCTATATGCTATTTCAGACTATAATATATCTGTGTACCAAATTTCATCCAAATCCGTTCAGCCGTTTCGGCGTGATTGAACCACAAACATCCTCCCAAACTTTCGCATTTATACTATTAGTAGGATAGGATTTGGATTTTTAGGCCAGCCCCGACCCATAAACTTTGCGATTTTGTTTAGACGGTGACCTAAATTAACAGTGCTACTAACTCGCTTTTTTTTTTTTATACAACAGAGGTGGCAAAGCAAACAAGCTTACGGCCCACCTGATGGTAAGCGGTTACCGTAGCCTATGAGCGCTTGCAATACCAGACGCATCACGCACGCGTTGCCGACCCCGAACCCCCTTCCCCCCTAAAGAGCTCTGGCAACCTTACTCACCGCAGGAACACAACACTATTTGAAACAAATAATGTTATTAGGCTGCTCCGATTCAGAACGAGAAAATCTCGCTGTGCCCTACCTCCTTCTAAAATCTCGCTGTGCCCTACCTCCTCCTAAAATCTCGCTGTACCCTACCTCCTCCTCGCTTCCATTTGAATGATAATAAGACCTCACGGAGGGCCTCTCACCGAACTCTCTTTTCTCGTAGACCCTCTACGAAGGTCTCATAGTAGCATACCTGCAAAAAAGTAACCAATTTTCCATTTTCCTTCTCAAAGTATGTGGGTACAACTTCTAAGTACCCCATACATCATCATTTATTGGAAAGCATCCGTGTGTGAACCAAAAAAATCGCGTAAGCAAGAAAAATGAGCTACGTCAATATTGGAGGCCTTTGTTCAATGTTCATTCACCGTGAAAGATTCGCGTGTAATAACAACCTGAATATTCTACCTTTTGTTTCCTTCATAGAGCATTTTGGTTCGCCTCTTGAACTTGACACGGTTCTCTCTCCCTTTCCTTCCTTGCAAAAACCTTCGTCAGATTTATCCGATCAAGGGGCTAATTCTACTAATTTACCTACAACATAGCCGTGGTGGCCCCGGCTGAAGAATAGGCCCCTCCATATCTACCGATCCGTGGATGTTGTAAGAGGCGACTAAGGGAAAAAAGCTAGGGGATGGGCACCAGCGTCCCTTATTCTAACAACGATAGCTCTAACTGCGCTCGCCAACCCGCATGCCCAGCGTGGTGAGTATGGGCAAATCCCCCCACATGATAAGGAATTCGCTCTGTCTGTGGGGGAGGTCTTGTTCAGCAGTGGACGTCGTATGGCTGAAATGATGATGATGATGACCTACAACATTTAACGTAGGTAATATTTAGTAGGTGTATAAGGCGAGTGGGAATGGGACCGTTGGAAGGGGAAGACCTAGGCGTACGCTTAGTAACCAAATTGGTGACGTTTTAGAAAAAGGCCAGGTCAAGAGTACCCTAAACCGACGAGCATGGATGAGGAATGTGATGAGAGTGAATGAAGCAAAAGAGGTATGCCAGGTTCGTAGCAAGTGGAAAGCCGTGGTCTCTGCCTGCCCTTCTGGGATATAGGCGTGATTTTATGTATGTATGTAGGAATGTATATTTAGTTCCAACAATGGTTCAGTTCTGATCGTGGTTCAAATATTACCATAGCCATTCTAATAAATCTTACTAAGATGACGAAATGAATCATAACTTAACCGAAACCTTCCCCTAAGAGTGCCAAGTCGAACCGTCTTGAGCCTTCACACACCGACTTTCCAAAACCTTCACAATGTCATCGGTCCATCGGGTGGAGGGTAACCTTAGATTAGAATAACCCTATTTTATTCGGCATTATTTTTATTTTGCCGTGGTGGCCCCGGCTAAAGAATAGGCCCCTCCATACCTACCTATCCGCGGATGTCGTAAGAGGCGACTAAGGGAAAAAAGCTAGGGGATGGGCAGCAGCGTCCCTCATTTTAACAACGATAGCTCTAACTGCGCTCGCCAACCCGAATGCCCAGCGTGAATATGGGCAAATCCCCCCACATGATAGGAATTCGCTCTGTCTGTGGGGGAGGCCATGTTCAGCAGTGGACGTCGTACGGCTGAAATGATGATGATGATGGTTCGGCATTAAAATGGCATCGGAAACATCACGAAAATTAAATTTTGTTAGGTCAATGTGAAAACTTCCGACTGGTCGAAAATGACAAAACACTAAAACGTCGACCCCATTTATGGTGCACGAGCAGTAAAAACAAACGCCCCACTGTTTTACTACGCATTACGTATGGTAATAAAATCACCTTTCGCGTAAAAATGCCCTTCCTTATCACAAGTTCATAAGGTTTATTTTATGCCCCAAATGTTGCGATTGCACACCCATGGCGCCGCGCGCTAAACTAGTTAGCTAACACAATAAAACGTAACTCTAAATTAGCTCCTCGTTTTACAAGCAATAAATTTAATGGACCCCCCGTGGGTCGCTCTCAAAATTTTAACTTGGCGACAATTCGTTTATGGGATTACAAGTTGATGCAGGATTATGTAAAGTTACATCGATCAAGGAGTGCTGGAGCCTTTTCCGATAGGTCAGCCTTGTCAAGCTTCAGTCGCACTGGTCGTACCATGTTCTCCGATTTGGGGTAGGCTAAAAAACATACTTAGTAGAAACTTTTTTAGGTAATTCAGCATTTTTGATGAACTTACCGAGTCGAACCGAGAGGAATTTGTCTTCAATATTTTGATTAAAATGTCTGTAAATAACTTTATATCCTAATCGTTCGTTTTGGCCCCACTTACAGTGACAGGAACCTGACATTAAAAATTATATAAAACGGGGCCATATCATAGGATATAGGTAGAGGTAGGGCACAACGAGATTTTCTCGCTTAAAATTCGTGCAGCCCGTCTGGAGAGGTACCACCGCCTTACAGAAGGTCGCAGCCAAATAACATTATTTGTTTCAAATAGTGTTGTGTTCCTGGGGGAGGGGGATTCGGGGTCGGGATGCCTCTGGTATTGTAAGCATTCATAGGCTACGGTAATTACTTACCAACAGGTGGCCTGAATCTTGTTTGCCAACTTACGAGTCGGTAGTTGTATTAAAAAAAATTAGCCTGCATGCCCAGTCCTACGGCTGAAATGATGATGATGCATACACTACTAACTAGGTGATGCCAGACAGGACTTCAAAACTAAAATCAGTGGCGGATTTGCCCTAAGGCCCCGTAGGTCCGGGCCTAGGGCGGCCAGATATTAGGGGCGGCAAATCGTGACAAAAAAAAACACTGATGATAGCAAGAAATAAATCAAATGCAAAGTACCTAAATATTTAACAAGCTGCTCCATAGACTAGCTACAGTAGACATGCAGCTTCGAACAGATTTCGTCGTTTCTGATTTCGATTTATATAAAGTTGGCAATAAAGTAAATTCATTACGTACTTAGGTACCTAGTCTATATGATGGGTGCTGAGAAAGGGGCGGCACATGGCCTGGGGCCTAGAGCGGCCAAGACTGCAAATCCGCCACTGCCTAAAATTACGAACAGACAGTCATAAACCACCTTTTATTTTTCTGATGACGAATGACACCCTATTATTTCTTCCCTGCTTCAACAAAGACAGACCCTAGTTTTGTAAATATGCAAGGGGAGTTCTTCAAGTAAGAAATCAAGTAACTGATGAACTTTTATTAGCTTTATTGCTAAGCCAATAACGCAACGCAGGGGGGCAATTTGTCACACGAATAAATCGATTTATAATAACAAAAGTGAAGTTATCGGTGAAAATAATGAGCGTTAATTTAAAATAAATTATTGATGATAGGTTATTTATTGATGGATTATTTTTGGAACAAAGTATTGCGACTTGTAACGAACCTACATTACAGTGTCTCAAGCACGAAATTTACGATAGCATTACGTTTACGATACGACAGCAATGTGATATTATAAGTAGTCAGGCTTACAGGCTCATGATGCAGCAGCAGCAAGGCCTTATAACATCTATTCTAGATGATTTATACAGGTGTCTAGTGGAACTTTTACTCACTTACAGGACGCTGTAGTACCTGGGACATGTTTATTAGATGGAGTAGGCTTGCCCAGCACATATACCATCCTCTCAGCCTAGTCGGCCTTATCCACAGGAAAGACATGGTCAATACGTGTGGAGCTGACTAAGCCGCGGGTTTCATCACGATGTTTTCCTTCACCGTTATGAGCACATGATAGTGCGCACATACATCTTTCTAATAGAAAAATGCATTGGTGCACGGCCGGGATTCGAACCTACGACTCACAGATCGAGAGTCGAGGTATCTCCCACTTGGCCAACTCGGCTTTTTCTTTTAGGCTCATGATGATGATGATGAATATATAAAAGAAGTCAAAGGAAGACATAGGCCCCAAAAGAGTTCCATGACGAACGGTCTTGAGCTATTTTCCGCGACTGTACAATATCGTCGGTCTATCGGGTGTTGCCCGTGTTGCCCGGTTCGTGGTCAAATATTATCTAGCCACTCAAAATTAAAACATTTGACATCGGCGATGCTATTTGTCTTACTATCGTATCGTAAGCGTAACGCTGTCGGGAATCATTCGTGCTTGGGGCACTGGCGTCATTTCGTTAATTTAAACCAATTGGAATTGTTTGGCAGATGCTATTTCAGTAGTTGTCTGGCGATTTTCTTAATTGTGATGATATCATCACTAGGTACTAGATATGGGAGCCGCTACGCTCTCACTACAAGGCCAGGATTTATGCTCAGGCAACTGTTAAAAGCAAAAGTAAAAAAGAACTGTAAAAAAAACTGTTTGTTCACAGGATTTCACAGCATTTATTAGTACCTGAGTAGTTTTATTTACAGAAACAAAATTATAACGAATGAATGAAAAGTTAAGTTTAAAAGTTTAAGGAATGAAAGTTAATGTAAATAAGACGAAAGTAATGGTTTTTGAAAGAGATGAATGCGTGACAGTTTGTAATATTCTGATTGGTGGAGAAAGAGTTGAACAAGTGAATGAGTTTGTATACCTGGGGACTTTGTTTGCAAGAGATGGGAAGCATGAGAGTGATATTGAAAGGAGAGTGAATGCTGGAAATCAAGTGAATGGGGCATTACATGCCTTTATGAGCAGTCGGAAAGTGTCCAAAAAGGCACGACTGGCTGTGCATGGAGGAGTGTTAGTGCCGACACTAATGTTTGGAAGTGAAAGTTGGGTATGGCAGAAAAATAATCAAAGTAGGATAAATGCAGTGGAAATGAGAGCTTTGCGAAGTATGTGTGGAGTAACTTTGAAAGATAGAGTGAGGAACAGTGTGATAAGAGAGCGTTGTGGGGTGAAAGAAGACGTAGTGATGAGGATTGAGAAAGGTATGCTGAGATGGTTTGGTCATGTAGAGAGAATGAACGAAAGAAGATTGACGAAACAGGTGTACAAGGCGAGTGTGAATGGGACCGTTGGAAGGGGAAGACCTAGGCGTACGTTTAGTGACCAAATCGGTGACGTTTTGGAAAAAGGCCAGGTCAAGAGTACCCTAAACCGACGAGCATGTATGAGGAATGTAATGAGAATGAATGAAGCAAAAGAGGTATGTCAGGATCGTAGCAAGTGGAAAGTCGTGGTCTCTGCCTACCCCTCTGGGAAACAGGCGTGATTTTATGTATGTATGTATGTACAAAATTATAACTAATCATCATAATCATTATTTCAGCAGTAGGTAGTCCACTGCTTGACATCAGAGGCACACCCAACAAGTGCCAAAATGTTTGGACGTGCCTCTGAGGACCCCCCTTAGACATCTTCAAGGATCTAAATCCTGGAAAAGACGTGATACAATTTTTATTTCGAAATACTTTCGCAAGATTTGAGCTAACCAAATACAGTTGCAAACAAACTGTACCTGTGCAAACGAAGTATAGGTAGACAGTATTGGTACCAGGTATAGGTACCAGCTCATTTGATCTAGATCGAAACTAAATTACATTTGAATGAAAGAAGGTAAAAGTATTACTTATTGAAAATCTAGAAAACAGGCAGCTATAAATCTTACCCAGTTTTCAAAATAGGTTAACGACATTTAAATTTCGCCTCTTTACAACGCTGCTACGGTATTTTAAACTCAGAAATTCGACAATGAGTTGCAGTTCCTCAGTAATGCTTGTTTGTAGTCCGGGAGCTGTGGGTGCTTTAGTTCTATGATAATCTTCATCAGATACGAAAAATTGTGTAGCAGTTAAAACAAATAAAACTCGAGTCAGTTTTAAAACTAAGGGATGCTTTCCAGATTCATTGATGGTTAAAATTGGCATGCACTGGCAGGCTCATGGAATTTAAATATTCACGGTACTTCAACCATCTATCTATAGCCGAACTAATATACCTATTAGCTCAGCTAGGAATGGTACTAAGGTAGTAAGTTAATCTGACGCTAATATTTTTACATTATTTATAAGTGGAAAATTCTCGGCATTTTAATTTATCGGGAGGTCTTCGGACAGGTTTAGGGAAATTCTGCTTATTGGTATAATAATCAAAATTCTGTCTTGTGATCTAACCCGCTATTAGTTCCAAGACATAGTACAACGAACTAAGCGACTTTACTAAACTTTCTGGGATACTATGCCGTAAGCCATACCGCCACCGCCTCCCGTCCTATCTTGGATTGGTAATGTTGATGTAATTTGGGGAAGCGGCGAACATCCGGCCTTGTTTAATTCAATATAACTACATGTACTTATATAAAAAAGTATTAACAGTAAATGGACTATAATGGATTAATGGATATCCAGCGTAGCGTGAATAGATTTTTCGTGGGCTGCAAGGTTAGAGGTTCAGGTGACTTGTGTTCAAGGTTTTTATACAATTGAGATCATCTCAATAACATAAGCCATAGTAATATACCTAGTAGCCATGGTGGCCTAGTGGGAGGTACCTTGACTTTCAATCCGTAGATCACAGGTTCAAATACCAATGGATTTTTCCATTCGAAAAATGTATGAGCTCAGAACGGTGTCGGGACGACACGATGATGCGAAGAGAAAACATCGTGATAAAACCCGCGAATTAGTCAGCTCCACACGTATTGACCATTTATTTCCTATGACATAATGATCATCATCATCATCATCCACAGCCTGACTTCACCCACTGCAGGGTATAGGCCTCCCTTTGTATGTGCTAATCTCCTCTATCCTGTGCAAGCCTCATCCAGTTGCGGCCCGCGATGCTTGCGATATCGTCTGCCTATCTCGCTGCTGGACGACCAACGTTCCGATATCCAGTTCTTGGACGCCATTCAGTTAACGCCTTACTCCACCTGTCATCACCACGCCTTGCCAGGTGTCCTGCCCAACTCCATTTGACATAATGATATTGCTTTTTAATTTTTAAAATTCTGGTATTTTTTAATTATTGTAATCCTACTATACTAAATAAAACATTTGCATGCTTGTGTAGCAAAAACATGTGCGCCCGCTTACTGCATAAGAACAGCGATTATATTCAACTACCATGTTTTAGCAAATAAACTGATTTCATTTCATTTTATGGATAAAGTTGACTAGGCTGAGAGGATGGTATAATTATGTGCTGGACAAGCCTACTCCATCTAAGTACAGCGTCTTGTAAATAATTAAAAAAGTTCCACTTAACGCTTTAAGTATAAATCATCAAGAATAGATGTAACAAGAATAAATGTCGCAATAAGTAGGAACCTAATTAGGGCAATCAGCCAATGAGTGTAAGATCAAACAATAGACGTAACGACGAAGGGGTGCGTAGATGACGTAATCAATATCGTATTGGTTGATTTTACACATATTATCTCACCTTAGCCGTATCAATACGGCTCTTATATAGTTTCCGATCTTAACTAAAACTCTGTTCCTAGATAGATAACTAGCATATTAAAGTTACGTAAGTAAGATGAAAATCTGCAAGAATGCATGGCTAAGCACTGGAGCTAATGGTTGCCAAGTGCATGCCCGCATTTTCTACTCCAGTTGCAAAGTTTTATTGCATTGTTGTGCTTTTTGCTGTCAGACTATTTAATCTATCCCCGTAAATTTATAGGTCTGTGTGTCTTGGTTCGTGGGGAACCTACTCTTAAGTGCAGTGATGTCAAGACTTAAATGCACATTCATCACTCGGTCACCGAGAAAAAGAAATGAAAATAAAATAGGTAGAATTTGTAGAGCAGATTATAGCATGCGCAGAAGCAAATTCACAGATAGGTACTTAAAGAGTTCTTAAACCTTAAACATAAAAATAAATAACTATTACATAATACAAGTTGGCAGGTAGGTACAAAATGTAAAATGTATCTTAGAAATCGCTAAACGAAAAACCTCCGTGTCATTCATCAAAGTACCTATATTTCGAGTTGTGTCAGCGTTTGTACAATCTATATTTTAAGAAAATTAGGAATTCGCAAAATTAGTAGAAAAATAAGTTATCGAATTTGGATTGTATCGCTATTATTTACCTACTGATTACGTTTTTGTTGAGATGACAATTATAGAGCTGTGCCAACCACAGCTCTATAATTATCTACCAGTTATCTAACATATAAACCTTCAGAAAAAGCTACTAAAGCGATGTTCTACCGACAATGCTGTAAACATTCAAGCGCGGTTTTTCCACAGTTAGCATTCTACTACCATACGGATGATCGTATTAGATTCCCTACTGCCAAGTTGATTCCTTATGTGGCAAGCAGAAACGCTATATAGAAAGAAAAGTGGCTATCTCGCCAAACACGGGTAAGAGAAAATTACTTGGAACACGATAGTAATAAGTATAATAGGTACAGTAAAGTTATTTCAGTGCGATAGTGCTTTACAATACAGGGACCGCTGTCAGTCATAAAAGTGTTTACAGTCTGAGAGCTGGCAGCATACATTCCACGTCATTTTATACCAAATATTTAAGATAACTTCATTCAACTGTATTTTCGCGTGTTTCTAGAATTCTTATATTCCTGAGACATGGCATGACCCAGTTAGATAACTAGGCATACAGCTACATTCCTCCCATAAACGGAGCTGAAACAAAATGATTGCAATTTGCAGATAAGTAGCTACATTACATGACCTAGGTAGACAAATAGATGAAATTAAGGCCACGGCGATGTTTGGAACAACAATGCAATTCAACTGTATAATAAACCCTACCTACGTGCATATAGATATGAATAAAGTAGGTACAAGTGTGTCAGGGACATCACAGATTTTCTATGCAAATCCGTCAGAAATGTAGGCTACCGTAATGCACCATTTCCCTGACAAGATAAATACTATTCCTAATACTTCATTTAAAAAATGCGAATCTTTGGATAGATGAATGGATGGATGTTTGTTATTCAATCACGCCAGTTCGGCTGATTGGATCTGGATGAAATTTGGCACAGAGACAGGTTATAGTCTGGAATAGCACATAGGCTTATTTTTATCCGCGTTTGTACCACGCGAGCGAAGCCGAGGGCTGAAGCTATTATGTCATCATCATCAGCCTGCAAAAGGCTACTGCTGGACATAGCCCCCCCCCCCCCCCCCCCCCACCGATTTTCAGAGCGACTTCCTATAATGTGGAAATGAATGATGATGATGATGTAAAAAGTTAAAAATGTACCGTTTTACAGCAAATTTATATCGATGAATAGATTATTATAGCTCACTAGCTCAAGCACAAGGGCTTAGTTAGTTGTGATTCAATCAATTCTTTTATACTGTCTTTACACAGCTACTGTCTGCGAACATAGAGTTTGCAATCAAGAGTTGAAAAACCTCATCCCTTCTTCGTCTTTTACAAAGGACACTGAAATCTCTATTCAATAACAACACTTTTACTCCATTCAATTGACTCGTCTATACAGCTGTCGATCAATAACTTTCCTATTGGCACATCAGCGTCCGCTAACGCCTATACAGAGAAAATTGAAAAACTCTAATGGAAATGAGCATTTCATTCAAAGCGAATGCATGCGGGCTTATAATATAGCCGCTACTCGTAGATGTCTGCCGCTTCATTCATTTTTATTCTGTTTACATGAACCAGCTGCCACGTCTCCACCTCGCCTCGTAAAAACTGAATTGGAAACAGAATGAAAGCATGCATTTTAAAGCGAATATCCTCGCACCATTTTACAACCTACGGAATCAAAATAAAAACTTACATTTGCATCGTTTATAAACTTCTTTTAATTACATACCTATACAAACATCAGCCACTTTAATCACTACACAATATTATACAGTCTTTCGAATTAATACTCATAACATCTCGTTTAAAAAAGTTATAAATAGATTACTATGAAGAAGCAAACATTCTCAAATGCGAAAATTTGGTGTCATTATTGTACAAAAGTTACAATGAAAGGTTACAAAGTTCTACAATATTTACATCGGACGAATTTCGTCTATAACACAACAAGGTTAGCTCTCCTAAAGCTAATTCTAAGGCTTAGGTACACATCAATTATCGAGAGATCGTTAGGGTTAGTTTGCATACCTCTGTGTTCATACAAGGTACGTTTGTACAGTGTGCTGGAATACCACAGACTGCGGTTGGTGGCGGCCTTGGAAGCCGTTTGAGGAGTAATCAGAGTCTATGGTGGAGTAGATATGCTCGGAAAGCGGACGGTCGCAGGGCGATCGCTCGGCCGAGTTCGCCGACTTGCCACATAGAGTCTGGCACGTACTGTTCAGCACAGATGCGTCCATCGTGTAAGTATTGGAATTCCTCCCGTAATTAAGCCTCTTCAACTTATGCCCGTGCCGCTTCGTCGACGGCATAGCATAACGTAACCTCTCCCAAAACCTTTTCTCTTTATACGTTATCTCGAAACCCGTTTTGAAATACGACTTCAACTCCGGATCTCGTGGGATGTGCCCTACGGCGACTATTATTAATTTATGGGGATTCTTTCTGAGCGCTTTCTGTAGCGCTTGCCGGAACTCTATCTGCGACCATTCGGTCGAGATAAAATTCTTGGTCAAGACTACTATGATTCGCCTAGAGGCTTCCGTGGCTTCGACCACCAAGTCGGGGAACTGGGCGTACGTCGCTTCGAAATGAGGCACGTCTCGGTAATGGAGGCAGAGATGGTACGACGGATAACCAGTCTCCAATTCACGCGCCAACGACTCTATGACGAAATCTTCGTCCTTCGGACTATAACAGACGTAAGCATCGTAAAGCTTATCGGAATCCTTAAAGGCACCCGCCAGAGGAGAGAGTTTAATTCCGCAATTCGAATACAGCCACATTCTACAAGCGTATCTAAACGTGAATACTAACGCTAATATTAATAAAATGAGCATGAACCCAGTGAGAGCCGAGGCCAATAATGGCAGATTGTGGGAGACGAAGAGCGCGCTTATCACCGAGGTGTCGCTTATTTCGCTGCAAACTGTCACATTTAAATTCAATGGCTTCTTTGCCGGGTCCACGGCCTCGTTCAGGCACCACAAGTTGTGTACGTCGATTACTTTCTCGACATTCTGCGATACGTAAGTCAGGAACCCTTGTAGATATTTACAGTCGCAAGACCACTCGTTACTTCCGATCATTAATGACTGCAACTTCTTGTTATTGTCTAAATGCCACAGACCGTAATTTACGAGTCTGTTTCCATCCAAGCGCAAAACTTCTAAGGCTCCCAGAAGAGAAAAAGTTTCATTGGAAATGTACTCAATTAAATTACTTTGCAGATACAATTCCTTCAAGTTGCTTAGCTTAGAAAACTCGGGTCCCCGTAATTGTTTTAGTTTGTTATTATCTAAATGTAATATTCTGAGATCTGTAAGGCGGCTGAATGTATTATTGTTAACGTTTACAATGTTACTCGCGTTCAGATAGATAACTATAGCGTTACGCATTGAATCGAAAACAGTTTCGTTGAGCTCGTTGTAAACATTTCCATCTAAATAAATATGGGTAGCGTCGATAGGAAAATTATGAGGTATAAATTTTAGTTGTTTTACGGAACAATCGATAACACTCGTACTCTTGGTAGAGTCGTGATAACACGAACAGTTTCTGGGGCAAACAGTTTTGCAGTCACAGATATTGAAATCACAACAATGACATCCATCCGGACAATAGTTATCGTACTTGCACAAAAAATCTTTTATATGCAGAGAGCTAACTGGGAGATATTTAGCGCCGCGAACGTAGGATTCTTTACAAATGACATTTTCCAAGTCCATCACCCGGGGGTATTCTTTGGAAGTGAGCGAGTTGATTAACAGAAGCCACTTCATTGTGCAATCGCATCGGAAGGGATTGCCACTGATGTAAAACTCCGGCAAGGCTCGCTCCTCGGCCACTCTCGAAACACGCAAACTATTTATGTCTAAGCTTTCAATCTCATTGGCATACATATCGACTCGGGTCAAGTTTCTCTTGTCTAAAAACGTGTCCGTTTCGATGGATGATATAAAGTTATTATTAATAAACAGTAGCTCTACGCTGTTGGGAATAGACATGGGCGATAGAGCCACTAAGCGGTTATGGCTCGCGTCTAACGTCTTAACTTGTAACTCGTTTTGGATTTTATAGTAGTTGCCGAGGATCTCCACGAAGTTCGCGTGTATATCGAGCCATTTTAGACTTCCTGGTATGAACGCGAAGTCGAACCACACCAAGTGATTTTCCGATAAATTCAGCCATAACAATTTCGTCAGAGCCACAAACACTCCATTAATATCAGAAATGAAGTTTCCGTCTAAACGAACGGCTTCCAATTGCGTGTTCCTTTGAAAGGTTTCGGTCTCTATAGACTGTATTTTATTTTTTGCCAAATTGAGCACTTGCAGGCTAGGCAAGCCCCAGAACATGCCCGCAGTAAGGTTTCCAATTTGATTGTCGATTAAACGTAACCCGGTCAACTGTGATAGATTCTGAAACGAGTTATTCGCTATTTCCGTCAACAGATTTTCTCCCATGTCTAACGATTTCAAAAACGGTAACTGCAAGATGGCCTCCGGTACTTTCGGCAACTTATTAGAACTTAAATCTAGTTCTTTTAAATCGGAACAATTTTTAAATGCACTTTCGCTAACGTACGATAACATATTGTTGTTTAAATTAAGCTTATTCAATATAAACAATCCATTAAAAACATGATCCTCGATCGCGTGTAGCTTGTTCTGCCCTAAATTCAACGTATGTAAATTGAACAAGGGTGAAAAGGCGTTGTCCTCTATGAACCCTATGGTATTGTTGTTTAGGCTGAGTATTTGTAGAAAGAAGAGGTCTTTGAACATGTTGCGCGCGATGCGTGTGACCGCGTTGTGGGACAGGTCGAGCACAATTAATCTTATTAGACCACCGAACGTTTCATCTTCTATGTGGTCGCTCCTCAATTTATTCGCCGAAAGATCCAAAACGAGCAATTGTTCCAGCCGATTAAATATTCTCTTGGGTAAAGTTTCCAGCTCATTATTTTGCATATAAATCTCGCGAATCTCTTTCGAATTATGAAACAAGCCATCCGGTAAATAAGTTATGCCGTTATCGGAAAGGTTCACGAGTTTCAGCGACAGCAGATCGCTGAAGACGTCGGCCGGCAGCTCGCTTATTTTATTGTTTTGGAGAAACAGCTGCGTCAGCCTCCGCAGGTGCAATATCTCGGAGTCGGCCGGCAGCGACATGATGTCGTTGTTACTCAGATCTATCGTCTGCAGCGTGGAGCCGCACTTGTGCCCGAAGCCCAGCTCGTCGACGAATTTGATCTTGTTACGCGTCAGATTCAAGGATATTATGTTTTCTAAGGCGCAGAAGAGGTCCGAGGGGATCTTTCTGATGTTGTTGTGAGCGAGGTCAAGCGTGTGCAGCTCCCGGAGGCCGTTGAAGGCGCCGAGTGAGAGGTCCAGCTCGCGAGCGGGCCCCCACTCGTCGTTCATGGAACGGATGCGGAGCGTCTTGAGGCCTCGCAGCCCCTCGAACACGTTGCCCGGCAGCCGCAGCAGCTTGCAGTTCACGATGGAGATCTCGGCCAAGCCTTGCAACCTGCCGAAGTGGTGGTCACGCAGAGTGCTCTCCGCCAGCGCGCCGCAGCGGATGGCGAGCCGCTCCGCGCCGTCAGAGTGCATCGAACCGCCGACGTCCCTGTCCGACGACAGAGTCCGGACGTTGCACTCCATGGCTCCGTCGGACACGCGGAAGCATGCATCTGCATCGTCGGGCGCTTCCGTGAGCGCCGCGCCCATCACTAAACAAAACAATATCGCGTCGATTATCATTTTAGGCACTGTGTCCATGTCATTTTCGTCACTTTTTCGCGGTTTCGGTGAATGAAAGTGGAGTCCGCGGGTCGCGCGCGGTCATATTCAGGTGTCGCGGACGCGGGCACGATGCGTAAACGTTTCGACAACAATGAGGCGAAAGGTAAGTGGAGCGGCGAGCGTGCGCAGCGGAGGCATGGCACGCGATCCCCCCGCGACGGCGAGGCCGCGACTGCCGTACAATGAAATGCCATGAATGCGCGCCTGCCACCCGGTCCGCTCCGATACCCGCTCCGTTACCCGCACGCCTACCGAGGGAATCCGCCACCGGCACCGTTCTGGTGCCGCATAATAACCAACCCTCCTATTCTGACTTCTGTATAAAACGGAAACCGTTACGTGACTTTGTTTCCATTAATGCTATTAGTTGATTCAACAAGGAACTCCTAATCAAATAGACCGTTCACTCACGAAGTAAATATGTTAATGACGGTTTTATTCAAATCCTTTTAGAATGAGCACGGCGTTTACCACCTGTGAGTCTCGACAAGCAGCTTTGCTCGGGTAAACTTAGGACCCTTTGTTGACGATATTAGTTTATAAACTCTGCAGACTACTTAGTTTGGTTCTTGACTCGGCTCTGGCACTAATCGATCACTCGTAAACCGTTGCACTGTACCCGAAAACATAATCTAGCTGCCTCCGTAACCGACTCACGTAAACTATAATAGATTCGGTTAGACGTTTTCGCGGTCCCCTTTGAGTAATTGTCTTGAGTTTAGTACCCTCGCGATATACGAGGGGACAGAACTTAGGACAGATATTTATCGGGCCTCTGTCGATTGTCTATTTCTCCATTCCAATTCAAAATGAAATATTATAACTACTGGTAGTAATCAGCCGCGTAGGGCGCTAAAGGGGAGGCCTTTGTTTTCAAACTCCATAAAATCGGTCACATATTATTCACATGAAGAAAACACAAAAAAAATTAAGGCCTTATCTACTGCTGTTTAAAAAATATCCGTCGTACAAGCGATGAACAAAGGCTTTAGAGATTCAGAATTGTATCTGTTCATTGTCCTCTGGACAAGCTAAGTCACATAAAGAGTTCGCGTTTCGGCCTGATCAGCAGAAAAATCATGTTTTACCTTAACCATGGATAGAATAATTTCTTGACCCGCCACACCATGATGTCATCAAAGATCATTGAAGCACAGATTTTAGGGAACATTCATCAATGAAAATCACACATTCGGGTTTAACAAACTCATTTTCTTGCACGGAAACAAAAAAAAACATGTTTATAGTTTAGTCTGCTTAAAAATTAAATAGTTTGTGTATAATTAATTATGTGTAGACCCTTAACTACTCGCACGGGGACAAAACTTTCACTTGCAAAAAAATGAGCTCTCTCAAGTCCCGTGCGAGGTACCTACCGACTGTTAGAGTTGTTTCACACGTAAGTACCTAGATACCACAACCACACCACGTGGTCGGGCGCATATTTTGTTATAGTTTTCGCCGGCGGCTTCGCTCGCGTGGTGCCTACATAAAAAGTAGCCTATATGCTATTTTAGGTAAAGAACTCTTTATATTCCAAGTTTCATCAAAATCGGTTGAGATTTAATAACAAACACCCAATCATGCAAACATCCTCACAAACTTTCGCATTTATAATATTAGTAGCACTAGTAGGACTGAAAATGAATAGTGCAATTTACACGTACCTACCTACCACATTTTGCCGTCATTATCGACCGCGTAGGTGATACCGACCACATCGCGACCACAACGCAACGACAACGCAACCACCAGCGACGACACCGTAAACTAGCAGCCGGCCACATCGCAGATATACCACATCGACATTTTGTCGGTACCTGCAAACAACTGCAAAAAGCTGCAGCGACACTATTCACACGTAACCATTGCTTGACCACCTTTTGTCACTGCGATGTAGTGTGGTTGTGTTACGTGTGAAATAAGTCATAGAGAACTCAATTGGATGGGAAACAGGTTGAAATTGCATGGAAAGACAGTTTTCACTTCATATTTATTTGAAGACAATGTGTAAACTTAATCAATTTACAATGAAAAAAGTTTATAAAATAACTGGGATAGTCACAAGCGACAAAACTTATTACAAAATCGTATAAATCAATTTCGAAATAAAAACATTGTAACTAGATTGTTCTCAATGTTTCTTACAACTTCATGATATAATAATAATAAATAAATAGCCATTTATTTATAAAAAAATAGCTATTTATTTATACAGTGTTTAAAACGAGAGACCCTGAAAACCTCGGCCCACTTCTCCAAAATTCTTCTTCTGAGATTTACTGCAAAGTTTAAAGAATTTAATAAATTTCAACTCTATTGGTGGTATGGTAATCGTTTGAGAAGCAAGGTCAAAGGCCAGTTATGAATTTTTTTACACCCTGTATAACGTTAGATTACACTGCAGCATTACAATGTTTTCACTCGATCAGACTAATTTCTAATAACAATATTCAGATGTCTTCAACCAGCTACGTCAAGATTTATAGTTTATTTACGAAAATAAATCAAAAGTTTAACCTAGCATAATACTCGCATCAATGTCGTTTACAAATCATTTCAATCCGTCATATTACAATATTTACATAGCCTATACTTCTAAGTATGTATTTCATGATTCAATAGTAAATTCGATGCTTCGAACATTGAAAATTGCTTGGTAAACTGTCACTGCCAGTAAGCATAGCCAAATTTAGATTACTATCACAAATAATTACTTAAAACTACATATTTACTAAAAGTCATCAGCAGCTACTTAAAACTAAAAAATAAACTAAATGTTTGTCTCCATGTTGGTTATGCCAAGCCTACTACAATCGAATTGTAAAAATAGTTTATTAGAGTGTTGTACTGTCACAATATCAGATTTAAATTTGGCTGGCAGGAATGTAATGAATGACACAATCATTTGGGGATAATAGTTTTAAATATGCATAATAGCAAATACATAAGTTTTGCTACATGGTTTAAATGGTAAGTTATTTTTGTACGAAATAAATAAATTCACATATCCATTTATCTTACTCTAAGCTTCAGTAATTTTCGTTATACAGTACTTAATAACATTGTTGTTAATTTGAAAAATGATTCTAGAGTATCATTGTAACTTTATAAGTTACTAGATTCCGCCCGCGACTTCTACTGCGTGATATACGGATAAAAAGCCTATATGCTCTACCAAGACATACTACATCAGTATCAAGTTTTATCAATTCAACCGTTACGGCGTGATTCCATCACAAACATACTTTCATAATATTAGTACGACATTCTAATTATTTTGTCACTGGGACCTCACGTTCGTTCATAAAAGCTAAATATTATACAATATTGAAAATATATCTATGGAACATAGCTAAGAAGTTTGACTAGAAGACAACTGAATGTGTCACTACACAGAATCGAGACAAAAGATAAACAGGTAAAATAACTATCATTAACCAACCAGGAGCAGCTCAATTGAGCGAAATTCACTTCAATTCCAAATCTCTATTTTCAAAGTGGAGCTACTTGAAACCTTCTAGCTACAATTTGTAGGCTATAAAAGTATGGTCAGTAGCAGGCTAAATTGTCTGTTGAAAGCTACAACCATTTCTACCCTTCAGATTTCTCAGCTCAACTTTGAAATAAGAATCTAACCATCAGTTTATACAGACAAACATAGCATTACACTTAAACTATCACACAGTCCATATCTGTAAGTATTTCGCATTGTGTATCCGCGTACCATAAAGTTGATTTATTCGGAAATAAAATCTATCAGAACACTTTATCCGTTTTCATTACACAATTTGTCACAACACTTTTGCAGTCTCTCTTTTCCTTCTAAGATCTGTTTACTTTATCTATCTACATATTAAATATGAATCAGAAGCACGATGTTTAGCTCCAATACTTCACTGGTGGCATTCGTGCCCAGGATAGGTTTGTTCGGCCGATATGACTCGCTGACTTGAGTTCCGTTAGCGCCAAAGAATTTTGAACTATACTGTCTTTGCGCATCCCATCAGCAAAGTTACACCGGCAGAACTGTGCGCTCGTCAGACCATCCTAAGACGTAATATCTTCCGCGGAATAGTCTATTTGTCAAGCGCCTGCAAGTGGTCGGGCCTGTCGCTTCGCGCGTGTTTGCCCCACATCTTGTTGTATAGCATTTCTAAGCCGGTTGCGTACGCTTTGCAGTCAAATAGGGGGCTCTCGGTGCGCGCTGTCCATACCTTCGCGCGAATTGCTTTGAGGCTGAAAGGGAAAAAAATAATTAATTAGCACCCAACAATAACATAAATAATAGACATTCCTGATCCCACACTAGGATCACCTAAGTCGCAGTATCAGAAACTACGAGTACCATGGTACCACGAAACCCAGTCCCGGAAGCAATATTTGCTCATATAAACGCAAACATTAGGAAACCGGCAAGCTTCCAAATACCGAAATAGTTGTATTGCTTCCGATTTCAAAAATAGTCAGAACCAAAGTTATCATAACCAGCTGTGTTTGCATATCCAGGAAGGAGGTATATATGAGAGTACTCACTATTCTCTATCCGTTCCTAGTCTTACAGCTATGTCCTGATATTCCTGCCTCGTCCTGGCAATGAGTTCTGGACATCCAAGTGTGTTTAGTTGAGAAGCAGCAACACTGTAAAAAGAAATATTTAAGCTTGGTGAGTTCGTCTTGGTTTGATCGCGAGGTACATGCGTAGCTTCACTTAGTTTCCAAGACATTTTAAAGTGATTCTAATGGTCTTATTTAAATAAAAACCTTTTTACGTCGAGATTCGAATCTGTGGTGCGGTAGCCTAATGTCAACGCAAAGCGGTGGGTAACGCGTGGTATTGAGCGAGTGATGGAGGCCTGAGTAGCGAGTCCGCATTTAAATATGCCGTATCACTAGTCACCGGTGAGTGGTGAAATAGGTTGCCGGTTTTTATAGCGACACTTTACTGACATACAAAAACGGTAAGGTATTCACTTTTCACCACTCACCGGTGACAAGTGAGTAACTCTCTTGACAAACCTCTCTTGGTTTTTTAGATGTATTCACTAGACTAGAGACTCTGTACATACCGTGATGCTAGCGTCTCTCCCGGCAGCGTGACAACCGGCGTGCCCGTCCACAGTATGTCCATGCTAGTTGTGTGTCCGTTGCAGAGCGGCGTGTCGAGGCAGACGTCCGCCAGCTGCCCGCGTCTCACATGCTCCTCCTTCGCAGCGACGTTCGAGAATATTATGCGGCCCGGTGGTAGACCTGTAACGTTGTGACAGTTACATTATAATAATAATAATAAATTCATTTATTTCAGACAGGTCCATACAGAAATATAATTTTAAAGAGCCAAAAACATTATTATTTGGATAATAAGTTTTTTTATGTTTACGGAGGCTTACGGCCCATCTGATGGTAAGCGGTTACCGTCGCCTATTGACATCTGCAACACCTGGAGCATTACTGCCCTGGACTGGAGAAATCTTTTAGTATTTTTCTTGAAGCTCTTCATGTTGTAGGCTAATGGGAAAACCTCGGAAGGAAGCTCAAAGTAAACTTATGTCCGGTAGAAGTTGGTGCTTGACGATCGTTGTGGCACAATTAAGATAAACTTTGAAAATTGCACCGTTATAAACTAATAACCAATATTATGAACTACCATTACAATCACGGAATACCTAATGGATATAAATTGGACTATTTTCTTTGTATCCTAAAAAACCTTTTTTTTTTATGACATTAAGACAACAAGTTCACAAGGTTTGCTTCTCCAAATATCATTTGAATCGGTTCAGAGTGACAAACAAACATTTAATATCACCTTTTTCTATGTAGGATAAGTTAAGCCAATAACGACAAACTAAGGTCGCTCAGATTATCCTAGCTAGCAGATAAGCTTACCCAGTTGCTGTGCCGTCGCTTGAAGATTAGGCTCCCCAACGGCGGGGAAGCGCAACAGCCACAGTACACTGTTCGGCACGTGCTTCAGGATATACACCCACATGTGTAGTGTTAGAGGGTCGATTTTGTACAGCTGGTTGAAGTTGCAGTAGACCACAGCCTCGTCTGGTAGACCGTACTGCTGCCGCGTTGTGATCACTATTGACTGCGGGACTTCCTCGCCAGTCGCGGCTTTGTTGTTCGTCTGCGTGGTTGCTAGTCCGTTTTGGAGGATAACTCCGTTTACTGAAGTCTGAAATGGTAGGGAAATTTTAGTTATATTGAAATCTAAGATGAAAATGTATGACTGGCTGACAAATAGGCTGTAATAAGCCTTAGAATCGAATAGAAAGTCCCAAAAATTTCGTTCGGACGGAAAGCTACTCGGTAGCGCATCCCTGTATCTAGGGCAAGGTCGCAGGTTCCCGCCTAAGTCATAATGATTTGGAATAGGGAACATTTTAGTCAGTAAAACCAAAACGATCAAGTTGAAAAAGATAATTACCTGAATTTGTCCGGAAGCAATCATAGTCTCAATCGGTGTAGTGGTCGGCAGCTCCGCAACCTTCAAAGATATCTCCATCGGCCTAGCGGCCCGGACTATTTCTTTGATCTCCTTAATATCAGTGTTCTCGACCAGAGGGGACAGGTCAGTAGCGTTGATGACCGCCACGTTATCCGCCAGCCCACCCAGACTGTTGTGTGACTTTATCTTGTCACTCAAAATGAGCCGCTCAGATAAGTGAGGGAACATCTGTTTGTGATCGCCGACGAAGTATGTCTGCGGCATGTATGCCAGCTTCTCGCTGTACTGGCTTGCCAGCTCCAAGGGCGATGTCACTGCATCTGTCACTAAGTAATCCATGTAACTAGCTCCACTGGTTCCAGGGTATCCGAGCCACATGACCTGTACAGGCGCCGGTCTCAAAGCGAATATCTCGTTCCTCGCTCCTTTGGTATATCCGTTCATGTTAACCAGGATGTGAATGCCGTCTCCGTAGATTTTATCAGCGGCTTTGCCATTGCACGGCACCTGAGATAGATCTATGAAGTGTTCAGCCTCTCGCGCGATCTTGGATCGGAAGGTGGTTCCGTCGTCGGGGCTCAGAGCGTAGCAGAAGATCTCCACTTTCGATCGATCGTGTAATCCGGGCACGGACTGCATTAAATGCGATGTTGGGTGGTTCCCGAAGTCGCTGCTCACGTATCCGATGCGTAAGCGGCCTTGCAAGTCGCGCGGGAACTTGTACGGTGGCTTGTGCAGCACCTGTACCTTCTCTAAGCACAGGTTAGCGTGACGGGCAGCTATTGCCTTTCTGAAGTCGTGAGTCAACGGATACAGCATGGAATGATGGGGATGGACCGACGGTAGTCGGTTCTTATCGAGCTGCTCAGCCACAATGCTGACGAGTTTCTTCATTCGCGCTTCGTAGTCCGTCCAGTCGCAAACGATTTGAAGACAGTGAGCCAAATTGCAGTACGCATCAGGGAAGTCAGGCTTTAGCTTCAGCGCTGTTCTGTACGACTGGATCGCTTCAGGAATGTTCCCCGAGTCCTTGTGGATGCTGGCCAAGTTGCTGTGAGCGTCGGCGAATGCTGGATTGATCTGAATCGCTCTTGTGTAGCATTGCAAAGCACCGGCTACGTCTTGCATCTCTTTAAGCGTGTTGCCCATATTGCTGTACGCATCCGCGAACGTCGGCTGGATGCGTATCGCCTCCTTGTAATGCATGAGGGCTTCATTGAGCTTGCCTTGCTGTTGTAGCACCGACGCTAAGTTGCTGTGAGCTGCAGCGAATTCGGGGAAGACTTCGAGGGCCTTTAGATACAATCGCGTCGCTTCTTCAATGTAACCCTGCTCGCGTTTTATGTTCGCTAGATTGTTGAGAGAGTCAGCGTGGGATGGGCACAGTCTTAGAGCGGTGTTGTAACATTCTTCCGCATCGGCGACTTGGCCCTTCTCTTTGAGCGCGTTCGCTAGGTTACAATACGCGTCTGGGAAGTTAGGTTGTAGTTCTATGGCTCGACGGTATGTGTCTACAGCCAAGTCGATTAGCCCTTGTTCGTAGTATACACAGGCTAGGTTGCCGTGGACCACGGCGTTGTTTGGAGAGAGATTTAGAGCGCGTAGATACGCCGCCACGGCCCTGAGAAAACGATTTATTAGCAAGTGTATACTAATAGCGTGACAATTCATTTATTATTCTTCGGAATAGGCGCTAATTACAGTGTGAATTTACAGTTTTTATAAGAACTTTATGGCAAAGAAATTGAATTACCTGTCAAATATTCTGGCTTCTTTGAGAACGTTCCCCAAATTGATGTATGCATCCAAGAAGTTAGGATCTAAGGCAACAGCTTTCTCGAAATGGTGGATTGCCAACCAAATCTCACTCTGTGCGTTAAATACGCAGCCCAAGTTACTCCATGCCACTGCAAAGTCTGGCCTCGTTTCGATGGCCTTCAAATAACACGCCTAAACACACCAAAAAAGGACATGTTAGAAACCGAGTTAGGATGTACGCTTCTGAGAGATGAGTGCCTGAAGTGTTCGTTACGCCAATTGCTTTTAATTACACCACCAGCTAGAATGATGCGTGGGGATCGGAAACAGATCGCCAAGCTCCAATCACGCGAGCAAACTGTATTACGCCAAATGCACCCTAGAGACACGAGACTACGCCAAATGCCACACATCACTAGGAAATGCAAACGAACAGCATCTGTGCAACGACGGCACCATTCGAACAAAACACAATTTAGCAATCAACGGCCGGCGAGTGAATCGCTTCCACTTCCTAGCCGATGAGAAGATGATCACGACAATGAGATAAGTCAAAGAGGCAGACCGTGTAGACCTGTTCGTATTGTTCTGGCAAACCTTGTCCACTTTACCTGCGGCAGACTCGACGTCACCACGGCGGCATAGCGAGGTACCAACCGTTATTCAGCTAGATACACCACCGGTCACACCTACACTTGTCTTACCAGACAATACCTTGTGAAAATATAACAGAATTAGTTGATTTTATGCCAAACTAGTGGTTCCCGAATGTTTAACATTTCGCAAATGAAATTATCATCAGAGGATCATTGCCAACTCGAGCCGTCATCGAGCCGAGTTCCGGGCAGGTACGTAAAGTATGACAAAATTATGTTAAAAAATAAATTCTTCATCCCACTAAAATGAACACATTACAGCATTATTCTGATCCTCATTAATAATGTAAGAAAATCACTACAAGCACAGATCAAAGTATAGAACTATGTAACAGGTGAAGGAAACAGGATGTTTTGTATTTCATTAGTATTTGTTTATTTATAGTAATGTTAATTAGCATACCCTCGTATTTCACCATCTTCCGTGCAACATTATACTTCTTGCAAAGGAATTTACAACATCTTCAGCTTATTTGAAGAATAGAATGTATACAACGTGCTCCGTAAATAGTACAGTATCCCGAATATAAGGAGCTTATTGTATGAAACCTTGTATTGACAGAATGTTGTACAGAAAATGATATCGACATTTTACGCTGCGCTATCGCGTAATATCCAACGGCTTCCGTCCTCGTTAAATATTCCACGACTATTGAACTAAACAACATTGGAAAACTTCGAGCGGAAATATTCAAGTTTTGTTTTCCAACCTTGTTCTCACAGTTTCAACTTCAATATTTCATGTTATCAAGTTGATTCATAATATGTATACCATCCCGAAAGGGGCTTAGTCTTTCAACAAGAAAAATGAATATTAGCGGAAGAAAATATCAAAAAGAAATCAGGTTTTACCCCGATTTTTTTTTCATCTTTATAAGTACAACGTTTAATAACGTTCGAGAAGTTCGACATCAAGGAACTATAACACGGTACTAAGGTAAACTAATTAAGTTTTGTATTGATTTCACTCTAAAACAGCTGATTTTCGCATAGAAGTTTTTCAATGTCGAATTTACAAGTCGTAGAATAAACTATACTGCCAACTGGGTGTAGAATATGCCCCTTTTGGGGTGGTATACGTGTTATGAAACACTTTGTAGTGTTAGTAGCACTGTAAAGTTGAAACCATTGATCTGCATTGCTTACGCGAAGTCTAAACATTACATTATATTGAAATCAGCATTGGTTCTGGCCGGCGCTTTGTAAACAGCTAGAGTTGAATGCGATTGTTTAATAGACATGTTGTAACAATATGGCTCCGATGATCGAACGAGCGAAAGCAAATAAATATGTGAACCAATTCCATTGTTTCACTGGAGCACTGGTGGTAGTGGCCCCGCATTCCGATTCACAGATCGTGGGTTCGAATCCCGGTCATGCACCAATGGATTATCCATTTGGAAAATGTATGTGCTCATTACTTGTACTCTCAAACGGTGAAGGAAGCCGGCATGTCCTAGAACCTAAAAAAATCGAAGACGAAAGGAGCCTCTAAGAAGCTTTAATACTTTCACTACACTAATTCTTTCACCGACTGTCATAAGCCCTTTTCAGGGCCACCATAAACCAACCGGGTCACTGAGCTAATACAGGATGACCAAGAAAGAATCAGTGACACGATAAGCAAGCATTTTAATTTCGCTTTGATATGAAATTCGTGACTTTATCATCGTGTGCATCCGGGAAAATAACTCCAGAATATGATGAGTACATTTATGTAGATTGACGCGTCTTGTTATTACTAAAGATAAGTGTTCGGAAAGATACAAAATTGTTAGTGGTCACGGCCTTGGTCCAATATTACTGGCGCTAGTTATATCATCATCACGTGTTATCTCCATCAGTTTGATACGCAAAATCTTTCGGGCACACCCAAAAGTAATGTTTCGATCGAGTAACCAAAGCAGGAACGCTTACGCCCTTCCGCTGGTTTTCATTGATCCAGTCTAACACTAGTTCGACCGGACCCCGGTAAACGCAACACTGGATTTGTTTGGAAAAAGTATGAGAGACGACCGATGCCGATTCAGCGCTCGTGCTCGGAAAACTGGATCAATGAACCAGCATGTACGCAACTGCAATCTACGCTTCGCAAATAGGAGAGTACGCTAATTTGACAGTAAATAAATGGGAGCTACATAGAATCCTGTTTACTTCGGAGCGAATGAGAGATTGCGAGGATGTAGTGTTTACCTTCGCCTCGTCGAGTCGTCCCAGAGCTTTGAGCAAATTGCCCAGGTCGCTTCTAACGCAGTAAAGATCCTGAAACAACATTGCCGGCTTCAGTATAATAAACAACTTCGATAAAAAGAATACCTACGTCAAGAAGTTTCGTAATAATTTGTTTTGTATGAAACAAAAATATACGTTCAGTGGTCAGGGCTGTAATTCGTTATTCATTAATGCGACTAGTTACGTATTCAGGCGCACGTAAACATTTTGACAATAATATAAATTAAGCTTAAATTACTGTATAAATTCAGTAGTACTAGAATAATATGTAGGCATTTATCAACAGCAGCCTGTAGAAGTCTACTACTGGATATAGGCCTGCCCAAGAATGCCATGACGATCGGTCTTGAGCCTTTTACATCCATAGATTTCCCGCAGCTTTCATAACTGTGGCCTTACAAAACTGCGTGTCGCCCGGTTCTTGCCTTCGAGAAACTTATTCCCCAATGGTTGTCGGTTCTACGACCTATGTATAATACTAGTTTCCGCCCGCGGCTTTTCGCGCGTGGTACCTGGATATAATGTAGCCTATATGCTATTCTAGGCAAAGACCTCTATCTATTCCAAGTTTCATCGAAATTGGTTGGCTGTTACCGCGTGATTGAACCACAAACATCTAAACATCCAAAAATCCTCACAAAATTTCGCATTTATATTATTATAGGAAGTAGGATAGTAGGATGGCCTACCCACTGCCATTTCAACTGGCTAATTCTGAGAGCTATGTAGGCATTGCAAACCCAAAATGTCTAGGCAATAGACAATGTCAAAGCTGACAAGAATTTATCAGATGTCCAGCCAGACAGATAACTATCAATCTGTCTGTATTTTTCTGGCTAGGTCTTCGAACGACGCAACGACGACGCGACGAGACAAGACAATAACAACGAAACTATACCCAAACTAGCTTCCGCCCGCGACTTCATTTGTATGGCATTCTGATAGCTATTTCAAGGCACAAGATGCTATTTAAAATTTCATTCGATTCAAATCGGCGAAAACCCACAAATATCTTCGCATTTATTTTTAGGTAGGTCATCATCATCATCATCATCATCATCAGCCTGTAGAAGTCCACTGCTGGACATAGGCCTCCCCTAAAGAGTTCCACGACGAACGGTCTTGAGCCTTCTCCATCCACCGACTTCCGGCAACCTTCACAATGTCGGCGGTCCATCGGGTGGGGGGCCTTCCAACACTGCGTCGCCCGGTTCGTGGTCGCCATTCGAGAACCTTTACTCCCCAACGGTTATCGGTTCTGCGAGCTATATGGCCTGCCCACTGCCACTTCAACTTGCTAATTCTGAGAGCTATGTCGGTAACCTTGGTTCTTCTACGAATTTTCTCATTTTGGTAGGTATCCTACCTATAATCCTACTATTATAAATGCGTAAGTTTGTAACGATGTTTGGATGTTTGTGGTTCAAGATGATTGGATGATGATGAGAGATTATAGTCTGGAATAGCATATAGGCAACTTTTTATGAAGGTACCACGCGAGCGATCCCGCGGGCGGATGCTAGTATTATGTATGCTGAAGGATAAACAATAGCGAACCTACATAAACAAAAGAGTCTTATTGTTTGCTTATTTTTATCTTTCGTACAATCAACAGTCTTATCCGTTTTATCATCAACGCATATAAAAAAAAAAAACAATAAATTCAAGTATGTATACAATTGAACTAGAATGTAGTTGTTTTATTGTATATCTATTGTTCCTAGCAAGTGTGGCAAATAACTGTATGGAATATTACTGACATACAAAACGACTATAAAAACCCTTTGACAATAGGTGATTGCGAAAAACAAGGAAATTAATGGCCTGCTAACTTGCCTTGTTGCAGTGTGTAGATATGCACGACCAAGGTCATACAAGTAAAGAGCTGTATATAGTTATACCAGCAAGCGCCCACGGCTTCGCTCGAGTGGTATCTTGCTATTCCAGACCAGTATTCTATTGGAGGAGGTAGGGCACAGCGAGATTTTCTCGTTCTAAATTGGAGCAGCCCGCACGGGAGGTACCTCCGCCTTACAGAAGATCGTAGCCAAATAATATTATTTGTTTCACATAGTGTTGTATTCCTGCAGTGATTAAGGTTGCCAGAGCTCTTTAGGGGGGGAGGGGTTCGGGGTCGGCAACGCGTGCGTGATGCCTCTGGTATTGCAAGCGCTCATAGGCTACGGTAACCGCTTACCAACAGGTGGGCCGTATGCTTGTTTGCCACCTCAGTTGTATAAGAAAAAGGCTATAATCTAGGTATCTCTGTGCCTTTCTACCAGTCCGTTTTTGGTCCGTTCATGCGTGATTGAGTAACAAATATCCATCCATCCTAACTTTCACATTTATAACAACAGTAGTAAGATGTACAGTCAACAAGTTTGATTTTTAGGCCACTATGGAACCTTTTCAAACTAAATCGATCATTAGATCAATCTTTTCACTGTACAATGGCTAACCAACTATTATTTTGCACCAGCTTCCGCCAGCGGCTTCGATCCCATGGTGCTCGGATAAAAAGTCGCCTAAATGGATAAAATGTCACTCTCTGGCACTCTACATCCAACCTAAAACATCACATTGATGTCCGTGAAAGACGGTTAAACCAACTAACCAACAATAGATTGTTAGAAGGAAATGGGGAAGACCTTTGCCCGGAAGTGGTATAAAATAGTAAAAAAAAACTCCTTTGTTAAATCGGCGGGTCCTCAGAAGTACGTAAGCTTGCAACTTTGGTTATACACCATAAAAGATCCATACATCTACTGAATAGTCTTTAAGGTACTCACGGGGTTATACTGCAAGGCGGTGACGTAAGCTTGAACTGCCTGCTCCATATCCCCAGCAGCCACAAGAGCTGCGGCCAGGTTGATGTACCCATCGATGAAGTCTGGCTTCAGCCGCACTGCATGTCTGTAGTTCTCCAGAGCCTCTTGCAGCTGGCCCCGCTCTTTGTAGACATTGCCGAGGTTGCTATAGTACAAAAAAATATTCAATGTTGTTTTACAATGATTCTGTGAAGAGCTTATTGGAATTTGTAATGGTAATCTATGCTCCAAGATAATTAACATTGCAAACTTGTTCCTGATTGATCTTAGTATGGTCACATTCCTAGAAATACTGAATAGTACATTCAACATTAAAAGTAAGGGATGATGAAGCAAAGTTCCAAATACTACCAGGTAATATTATAAATTCAAAAGATTGTGAAATAAAGAAATACCTATGTGTTTCAGAATTTCTGCAAAATCATCCCTAAATTATTATGAATAGGGACGAATTTGCAGCAAACAGCTAGTTTACTATATAACTGCCTCTTTCTTGGTCAAAGAGAATATAAAACATAACATAACAAATATTACAACTTTACCTGTATGCTTCCGCCAATAATGGATTTTGTTTGATAGCCAAAGTAGAGAACTGAGCCGACTTGTCCAGCCGTCGGCATTGAAAGTGAATGGAAGACAGCAGCAGGAGCACCCCTGTGTTGGTCCCATCCTGCCTCCATAGCTGCATGCAATGGAGCTCTGCACTCTCATAGTCTCCCGCTTGGTATTCTCGGTGGGCAAGCTCTAGTAGCCCTGGTAGAGGATAATGTGACATTTCTTAAAATCGAAAATTAAACAAATAGGTTTGTATAGTTATTTGTTCCTGGCCAGCTGGGGTAGGGTTAACACAGCGGGAGTCAGTGCAGGTCTAAACAACCCCAATTAAAGTTAGAATTAGATGGTTATTTGTTTTTAAAAGTGTTAACCTATACTTACATAAATACTTTTATAAAATCCCAAATTTTCTACCCGCACTTAGAGCCGCCATCAAGAGAGATAGCTCAGTTTGTTAGAGAATCCCCGTATCTAGGGGCGAGTCGCGGCTTCGAATCCCGCCTGAGTTGGAAGTTATCTTCCGACACTTATACATATTTAATACGACACATAATCATAACATATCTGAAGTCAACAACAATTTTAGATTTAGCTAAACAAGTGTGCACGTTTTACATAAAAGGTAAGTATAACTTGCGAGATTTGTAAATCACCCTGTGAGTCTTGAATCTATTTCTGAAAATACCATGACACATAACCTATCCACTTTTAGCACTGAAATTATTATGATACAAAGGTTTATTTTATAATTTATGCTGCAAGAAACATTGTTGCATTTATAGCTTGTATTTCTCCCATCCCAAATGCAAAGAATCGATGCATCATGTAACAAGTCGCAAGATCGCAAGAAACTTGTATCGGAAATTTCCTGTAGTGGAATTTTTTCATGGTGGTTTAGTGTAAATGTACAAAGAAAACACTTACCCACTGTAGATATCTGCTGAATATCAGACATTTTGAGGATCACTGCATTAGCGGGAACACCGACAATTTGCTGTGACTGTGGCTGAGTCGTGACAGCTTGCGGAACGGCGACATTGGCTTGCGGTTGCATTTTTGTAATCATAGCTCAAAATAAAACCCAACACACACACTGGAAACACTTGAAGGATCCATCGGAGAAGGAATTCAATCAGAATCGTTTTATTATGTTTCGTAAATATCCTAAAATCAAATCTTAACAACAATTTCACACATCTCAAAACCAAAGCCACCATCGAATTTTGCTTTTGCTCTATAATTTTTCCTTTTCTGTCTGTTTGTACGTAGGGATGTACGAATAATCGATTACTAATAAAATCGACTATTACTTAATAATAATCGATATTAAAAGTTTATTTTTTTGCTTATTCTAAATCATTCAAAAATGCATAAAATAGAGACTGCTTTAGTTACATTATCATTACTCATTATGTTAAGGTGGTTCGATTCGATGTGCCGGGAATCAATTTCAACGAATAAAAGTAAAAATACGAATAACAAATATCGATTATTTATCTAGTAAGTCACACATATCTCAATCTGTTTGTCTGTTGCGTAGACAGAGTATGACAGTCTGTTGCCGTTGGCGACTCCTATATCTATGGTTGCCATCTTGCCCACAGAATATAAAGCGACCTCTCTTGCTTTTTTTAACGGCTCATGCGTTATTATCCTATTTGATTCTATTGGTCTGTGAACGGCTCCTTTGAATTGAGTTTGGCCGTTACTGCTTTGATTGATTCTCGGGAGTGTTATGATTTGTAATTGAATAATTACTTTTATTTATTATTAAGCTGTTGCTGAATGATTTATAATTTAAAAGCAGTGTCAATTATTAACCCACTATGCATTTAGGGATAGTCTGGGACTTATCAAGTACTATCAGAGAGTAGCCCTGATCCCGCACTGACAAGTCATACCATAATGTAGGGCAATGTGCATTTCAATATAGCCAGAGAGTTACCCTGGCTAAGTACGCCTGCACACCGAACCATAAATTACGCGACACATCGCCAGAGAGTTTACCCGGCCAGACGTGACGCGCAATCCCCTTTATAACATGCACAGTACTTTAAAATTCCATGTGGGCGTATATACAAAAGAATAAAAAGTATTTCTTTTATAATAAAAAATAGTATAACGTTTCAAAAACAAGAAATACATACATTTGGTTTCTGATCCCACTTCTGAGATGTAATAAAAACCACCTCACTGCTTTGTTATCATCGTATATTTTACAGTACAACAGTACACTTTCAACTTCACTACAATATTAACTTTCAACACAACAATAATTTTCTGAACTGCACCGCTCGAGAGCTAAAGTAGAACTGCCCGAGCGCTCCAAGACATTATTATTCATTCCCGTCCATCCCTTCTACAAAAATGACATTTCGCAAGGCTACACATTTCCGGTGAGAAATAAATTGAGCAACTTATTAAAATAAAATCGTAACAGCAAAGAAGTCAAATAATAACTTTTAAATTATAAATCATTCAGCAACAGCTTAATAATAAATAAAAGTAATTATTCAATTACAAATCATAACAGGAGTAATAGTGTTCTGTGGATTGATTTCACAGACTACTAAGAGTACATTGATTTGAAAATTGGTCTTGTACAGACTTTGTGTATCGCTTTTACCCTGCGGTCAGTTGGATACAAAATTCATTAATAAACTATACATACAATTGGTAATCTTTTGGTTATAGTACCTACTCATCTCATATTAATTTCTCTGTACGCGGCACTATGAATATTTATGGACGGTTTTGAATGATATATTTCCTGTACTAACGGTACGTTTTAAAATAGTTCAAGTCAAGCACAGCTGCCTCTAGCTCTGGGGGGGGGGGGGGGGGGGGCATACATACATACCGGGGACGGATATAAGAGAACCCCACAAAAAAAGATTAGAACCTACTCCACATGCAAAATGTAATGCATGCATAGGAAAACAATGGAAAAACATAAAATATTTCAATAGAAAATATATTTTTTCTTTTTGTATGTAGGCATTACATTTATTGGACGGAGTAATTTTTAAGGAATGTAAAATACACCTTAATACTGACACAAAATCGCTTATCGCTATTTTAATAATCTAAATAAGACAGCAAATACGCCACTTCGGTAAGATCTTGAGGCACGGATTCGTGATAGCAAACATAGAGCTCTTTGGGCTCAGGCTCGCTAAAGACTCGCCTGAAACAAAACAAGTATTTTAATTGTGTTTTTTTCCAGGCTTTAGTTGAGTTATTTTTGTACATATTTTTCAATACTAGGTGATTCATAAGATGAATGCTTTCCCGGGCTTATTCTACACCCAATCAAGTTCTAGGACTTTCTGAAATGCAACATTTTTCATTGAAAAACGCCTATGCAAAAATCTGCTGTTTTATGATCAAATCTTTTCAAACTCAATTAATCAGATAAATTTGTTGGTAAGACAGGCCCCGATATTGCCCCTGATATTTCCTTCGTTTTTTTGCAGTGCTGCCAACATTAGCACACTAAAGCGAACATTTCTCTTCTTTTTTATTCCACTTTTAAAAATTTAAGGAAAATGTTGTGCAAAACTGCCCTCATTATTGCCTCTCATTTGCAGGGAAGTGTGTAGAGGCTATTAGTTTTAAAGGCTCTTACCCAACAACCCAGAACTGGAACGATTCCGCATGTTTCTTACTGATGCCGCATTGTTGCAGGATGTCAGGAGGGGCTTGAAACAGCATTCCATGCTCTTTCACCGCCACAAGGATTTTGTTCAGCGGATTGCACGGAGCGTGGTTTCTTTTGAACCTGGAAACACGATTTACTTTATTATTATATTTTATATAAATTATTTATCTACCTACTAGTGCCTGCCCGCGGCTTCGCTAGTAGTAGGTAGTAGCCTATGTCCTTCCTCAGGTTTTAAACTATTTCCATACTAAATTTTTAGTCATGAAAAGGACTAAAGAATGGTAAGCTATTCAATTTTTACCACTCACCGTTGACAAGTGAGTGGTGAAAAGTGAATAGCTTAGATGGGTGAAGGTTCGCGAATGGCGACCACGAACCAGGGACTGAATAACCGGAATATAAAGGTACCTTTAAATAACGATATGACGTGATACCGATAAATTCCGGTTACCCGAATATTTCTCTACCGATAAATATAACGGTACCGGAAAATCTGGCTTCACAGTTCATTTCGGTTTATTTCGCTACCGGTACCTTCTTCTTCTTCTTCCTGTCCTTGTCCCACATTATGTGGGGTCGGCACAACATGTTTTCTTCTTCCACTCTCTTCTGTTAGCCGTCATCTCCGCACTCACTTCTCTCTTACTCATGTCATCTTTAACACAATCCATCCATCTTTTCTTCGGCCTTCCTTTGGTCTTATATCCATCCACATTCATACCTAACACTCTTCTCGTTACATGACTTTCATCCCTCCTCATGACATGCCCATACCATGCTAACCTATTACTTCTCAACTTTTCCGTCACTGGCGCTACTTTCAAACTTCCTCTGATGTACTCATTTCTTATTTTGTCCATTCTCGTCACTCCACACATCCATCTCAGCATTCGCATCTCCGCCGCATGCACTCTTCTTTCATCCGTCCCTTTGGTAGCCCAACACTCAGATCCATACATTACGACAGGTCTTATGATCCTCTTGTAAACTTTCCCCTTAAGTTTAAGGGGCATTTTTGGATCACACGTAGTTCCTGTGACCTCGCTACCGGTACCTATAACCGAAATAAATAAAGGTTTTCTTTGATGAAACGCCGCCACCCCGCTACCGCGGCGCGACTGTCCTAGCGAACTAGCCGCGGCTCAAAATTTCGGTACCGAAATCTACCGGTATGAAATAACGGTACCGTAATGCCCTACCGGTATAGCATAATGGTACAGAAATGTTTTCACGGTACCAGTACCTATAAATAAATAAAAACCTATTAAATAAATAAATGACCTATTATTATTATAACCTCTACCGCTTTCAGTCCCTGCCACGAACCGGGCGACGCATTGTGAAGGTTGCGGGAAGTCGGTGGATGGAAAAGCTTAAAACCGCTCGTCGTGGAACTCTGGGGGAGGCCTATGTCCAGCACTGGACTTCCACAGGCTGATGATGATGATGATTACGAATTACCTAATACTATGCTGGAGTATTTCATGTATCCGCTTGCAGACGGTCCTGAAAGTCCGCACTATGTATGAGTACAAAGCATTGTTCGCCTGCGCCTCTATAGTTGACACCGGCGCGATCAGAATTCCCTTCTCAGATTCTAGCTGGAGGAAGTGAAATAGAACGTTTTCGTCGCCTCTCGTTATTCTGTAAAGGAGTATAATTGATTATTTTATTGAAAAAAAATAAAACGGACATATCATGATATCACACACGGTCAGCTGATCCCAAACTAGGCATAGCCTGTACTATGGGTACCAGAGACTGATATACATATATAACTATTTAACACCCAGTAACAGAACAAACATCTGTGTTAATCACACAAATGTTTGTCCAGTGCGGGAATCGAACCCACGACCTCTAGCGCAGAAGGCAGAGCTACTACCAACTATCAGGCCTGTCAATAATTTTATTTCATAATGATAACCACACTAAGCGAATACTATGATTTTTGTAATATCCCAAAAGCCTTCGACTCAGACGGGATTTGAACCCGCAACCTTCCCCTAGATACGGGGATGCTCTAACAAACAAAGCTACCGAGTTCCAATCGGTCAAAGCGCCGCGCCGCCGCCGTAAGAGTTCCATTACCTATAGGTATAGGTAAAAATTTCTGACAGACAGATCTAAAAATATTGCCGTAGTACCTGACTACGGCAATATTTTTAGATCTGTCAAATATTTTAGTTAGGCTAATGACATCAGAATCAGCAAGTTGAAGTGGCAGTGGGCAGGTCATATAGCTCGCAGAACCGACAACCTTTGAGGAATAAAGGTTCTCGAATGGACGCAGTGTTGGAAAGTCCCCTATCCGATTGACCAACGACATTGTGAAGGTTGCTCAAGACTTCGTCATGGCACTCTTTGGAGGCCTACGGCCAGCTGTGGACTTCTAACGGCTGATGATGATGATTATGCACAACAATTGATGCCTTTAAAATATATGTATGTCACAGATACACACATCTTCTAGTCTTTTTGGGTTCAAAACATGAACTTTTGTTATAAATATAAATAGGTCAAACTGAGTCAGCAACTATGAGGGTTCCGTTTTCAAAATACGCTTTATGATAACTAGTAGAAAATGTTGTATGGTTAATATACAATTCAAAAGGTTACGGTAAAATAGCTTTACCTTTGTACTGCTACATGGTTTATTTCATTGAGCAATGATTTCCTAATGTCTGACATGTCTATGCTGCCACTTGCTCTGCTACCATCCTGTAAATAAATAATAAAATAACACCCAACAGTCACATACATAGTCCTGACCCCACACTAGGATTCCCTGTGACGTGGGTATCCGAATCTACGAGTACCATGGTACCACAACACCCAGACCAGGAACAAATATTTGCAAATAAAGCAAACTTTTGTCCCGCAGCGGGAATCGAACCCGCACCCCCTGCGTCTCATACAGGGACTCGCTATGCCACCGAGGTCGTTATTTGTTGTTACCTGTCTGTCCCAATCAGAATCTGAGCCAGAGGAATCGCGTCGATTCCTTTCCCTGTCTGCTCTTCTGCCTTGAATGCGGTCATCGCCTACTTCACTGAAAAATATGAACTGTTGAAAAATATTTAACAATTACTATGCTAGTGCTCTCAAACGGTGAAGGCAAACATCATGAGGAAACCGGCATGTCCTAGAACCTAAAAATTCGAAGACATGTGACATGTGCACGAAAGGAGCCTCTAAGAGGCGCACTTAAATCCTTTCACTACACTGATTCTTTCATCGACGGTCATAGGCCCTTTTCAAGGCCACCATACCTCAACCTGGTCACTGACCAAATACAGACCAAGAAAGAATCAGTGACATGACAAGAAGAATAAGCTATTAAAAAAGATTTTAATAGATCAGCTGGCTTTACAATCTTATTTAAATTAACCCAAACACGGGTGATTCTACTGTTATACGCTGAGAAATCCTCGGAACAGCTCCTGATACCACCATCAGATCAGCTCGCTGCCACTATAATCTTGTTTTGTAAAATTGTTATTAGTACTTGATAGATGCAAAGTTTCAACTCAATCAGACAATTATGAACAGTTACAAAATTGACTTGAAACTTACAATCTTAGTAGAGTTACACAGAAGCTTGTGAAAAGTTTTGTGCCAACTCTAGAGCAAAACTGTGTGTAAACTTTGTGGCCACTTGCCCAAATCCTGACCAATCACAACTCAACTAAAACAACATGGCGATTCAGTTAGCCAATCCGAAACGAATTGTAACTTTGTGGCGCCCTCTACAGATTGCTAGTAATTGTTCTCACCTGTTACTTTTCAAGCTATTAGAGTCCTCTGAATAGCTCACATCTAAACTAGAATGTCGATACTTCTGAGCACCATTATACCATGGGTTGTACAAACTATGGTGACTGCCAAAGTTCAGAGAATTGTCGCTAGTGGCGCTGATGTTTATGTGTTCTGAGGAGTTGTGGCGTCGCTTGGTATCGGTTCCTTTTGATAGTTTGAACGTTGATTTAAGTGTACCGTCTGTTTTTATAGCTGGAAACACGAGAAATCATTTATAAGCAACCACATCTGCGAATGTTAAGATGGAGTGGCGAGAATGGATAAGTTATGGAGGATACCAGCACGTCCTAGAACCAAAAAATATCGAAGACATGTGACATGTACACGAAAGGAGCCTATAAAAGGCGCAGTTTAATCCTTTCACTACACTGATTCTTTTCACCGACGGTCATAGGTCCTTTTCAGGGCAACCGTACCTCAACCACTAGTGAACTAAATCTATTAAACTCACAATTTATCTCTTTCATCTTCCTCCCATACTTGGTAAGGGACTCTGGTACTGTTTCGACCTGCGGCTGCGTATTGGAAGAGAACAATGAAGCCAGGTGCTTATCCAACCCCACCTCGTATAGCAAGTCCAAGCAGCTCTCACACTCTTCTACGTAGAATGGAGATGGTGGTGTAGGGCCTACCGCCTGAAAATTATTGGTAGGTAATCTTTACTGTATGTCATTCATCTCGGAAGCTTGCATACAGTTCCCGATGGATCTTACCCGTTTGAATTTGAAAAGGCGATTATAATTCCCAAATAAAAAGATATTGCGCATCAAACGGATACCTTCAATTGAAAAGATTCTTGGGCTAAAATGTACCATTAAGGCTGGGTGCATACAATCAGAAAATGTCAGTCAGAAAAAATAAATCAACCTGTGTAACCCCCTTTTTTCTAATATGTTGTGTAGTATGTGGGAAGATATGTAGACTTGCTAGGTCCTTCCTCAATGGTGATTAAGAATAACGCCGGACCGTACGTCCTTACTGATTGGTTGATTAAATTTTTCTGACAGACATTTTGTGATGGTATTCGGGTAGCTTCTATGTGAACTCTACTACTTAGGTATTGATGAGCTCATTCAGGAACAACTTTTATGGACCACTCCATGGTTTTTATAAAGAAAAAACATGCCTGGATCTTTAAATAAACTTACACTCTCAGTGCATCCTCCAGCTTCCATCAAAGTAGCTAAAACAAAATGGCCTTTACCCATGATGAGAAGAAACCAACGCCCATCTGGTATTCTGAAAGTAAAAGAATAAATTATCATTGATTAGGTTATTTTTATTCTAGAATATAATAGCAAAATATGTAATATTACAAAAAACCTATCTCCTGAATAAGGTTCTCATCATCATCAATGCGGATAGGCCTCCCCCAAAGATTGCCACGACGACGTACGGTTTAGAGCCTTCTCCACACACCGACTTCCCGAGTGAACTTCCAGGATTAAAAATACAATCACTCCGTAACGTCTCAACCGATTTAGATTAAACTTGGAATAGATGGAGGTCTTTACCTGGAATAGCATATGAGCTAATTTTTATGTAGGTAACACGAGATCGAAGCCGCGGGCGCAAGCTAGTAATAATCATTAGTAAAAAAAGTACCTGTACTCATTGGCGTCATTCTTGCTCTGCCTCCTGTACTCATTAATGAACACTTCTTTCCACATAATCAGCTTTTCCAATTCCTTCTCAGTGCTTAATTTCAGAACCCCATTCAACCTCAAATATGCATTGATTTCCTTCAAATCTTCATCTTGTAAATGGGAGCTCAGTAGATGCCCTGAATGGTATAAGCATGCTCCAATCACTGTGTAGAGTCTTTGGAAGTTTTCTACATCATCTGTCTGTAACGAAATAAAATAACGCCTAAAATTCACATTCATAGTCCATTCTCCACACTAGGATTCCCTGTGTTGTTGGCTATCGGAAAAAATGAGTAAAAAATGAGCAACACACAGACCCAGAACAAATATTTGCAGATCATTCGAATATTATTTTATATTATTAAAAAGCTATACAAAAATTGGCATAATAACTAATCCTACTAATATTTTATATACGAAAGTTTGTGACGATGTTTGGATGTTTGTGATTCAATCACACCCAAATGGCCAGATAGATTTGGATGAAATTTGGCACAGAGATAGATTATAGTCTGGAATAGCATATAGGCCACTTTTTATCTTCATAGGTACCACGCGAGCGAAGCCGCAGGCGGAAGCTGTGATTCATAAATAACTGTGAACATACCCATTCTCGATAGTCAGCAGCTTCTAACTCTGTAATTGCATCATCAACTTGAACCTTCACTTCCAAAGGCAAGGAAACAGAATGAGCTGCTAAAACATCTTCAAAGGATCTTGTACATAATCCTTTTGACTGGAGTATATTTACCAACATCCTAGAGAATAATATATCCAATTTGTCCACATTATTGGGCTTTGTGAAAGATGATTTTAGGGATCCATACAAAAACTCTAGAATCCGTACGATGTCAGCGACAATTTTCTTAGCCGAAAAAAGGTCAACTTCATTATTAGGCAGTGCTATCAAAAGCAAGTCAGTATAGTGCTGAGTGAAAACAACGTTAATAAGTTTGTTGCTGTGAAGAACTGTTGAAGATTTGGGTTCGCTAGTTCCTAAAGACTTTGGGGCTAAATGGTTTATTGTTACATATGCCCCCCGAGTATTGTACAAAAAGTTTTGATTGTAAGGTCTGGGGTAGCAGTATAAGACCCCATTGTCATCATTACTATCCATATCATTACAGCAAATGTATAGTACAGAACACAGAGAATCTTTCATAACTCGAGTCAGGGCATTTTCTGGTGTACTTTTACAAGTTAATAACCTTTCTAGATCTATTATGTAGTCTTTGCTAGGAGCTTGAAAGGTTAGTCTTGGATTATTATGGTCTTCAATAACTCTTTGAATAACACTGTTCAGGTTGTAAGCATTAACTTCGACACCATTGATTTTGAGTAAATGGTACCCCTTTTTCACTTTCGGTGTATAAATAGTTTTGGCTTCTATTAGGAAATCTTCTATTACCAGAGTTTTGCTATCTGAGTGCGTTTTAAGGCTCATGCCAAAAAGTTTTTCTATTTTGCAGTTTGTCTCGCTTGGAAATATCATGTTTCTGCTGACCTGGGAAAATACATTTGAGTTATGAATAGGCAGTAAAAAATGCTATTTTATTATATATTATGGAAGCACTGACTTGTATATTAATAGGTGAAGGATTTTCATCACAGCCTTGACTGCTCTCTGCGCCTGAGTTGATGATAGATCCGGATGCATTGTCTTTTGTTTTATCAGCATCCAAGCTCTTTGATTTGTGTCCTTTCAATACCTTGAATATCTTGCCTGTAACATATTTTGTTTGACAACATTGTGAAGGTCACGGGAAGAAGGCGCAAGTCCGTTCGTTGTAGCACTGTATTGAGGAGGCCTATGCCTAGCGATGGAGCTGATGATGATGATGATGATGATAGGTATGTTGTATTCCTGTAACGCTGTTGCAATTTTGTTTAGGCTAATTAAATGAATTTGAAAATACCTCTGGTAGATCGCCGCGTTGAAGATCGTTTAAAATTATTACGGAGCTTGAAAGTTTCGCAGTTCTCCAAAAGTGAAGATTTTGTATTTACGGGGCTTTCTATGGATGATTTATTATTGACTTTGATATATACAAGTTCACCATCTTCCCCCACATCAGAATCCCATTCTGGCACCGAACTGGAAAGTAAAAACAGGTTATAGATGTACATTTTATGTCAGAAAAATATTGGCTGTAGTGTATGTTGATGATTATTGGATAGAATACCTTTCAGAGTCAGAGTATCTGGAATCATCTGTAGAATCAGTCCAATCATTGTCTGAATCACATGGACTATCACAAGTCACTTTTCCTTTATAACTATGCATTATTCAAACTGGAACATGAAATGCCCTTATATTTTTCATACTAATTCAAAACAAAACAAACAAAACAACTTGTTTGACAACTGTGTCCAAAGACTATTTAATACACTACGTGACTGTGTCAGCTGTCTCGGTCTACGATTGTCCATTGTTAGTAATGACAGTTTAAAGAATGAATGAATGAAGCCTAGTGCTTGTTTCCATTGTATTAAAGTGTTGCCTACAATAATTATACTCAAAACAAGAAATAAAGCAAGTGGAAATGAAACTTTTCTATTTTTAATTTTTTGCAGACAATTAGTTCTGCGACTCCTTTATCTATGAATGGATGAATCTTTTCTTGTCGTGTCGATGCTTCACACATTTTAAATTAATTTAGAGTAGTAGGAGGCCACCTCAATCGCCCTATCCGTGGCCGTGAGGTCCTCTCTCGTACAGGTATTCGGGCACAGGGGACACTCCAGCAAGTGTGGCATGGACTGAACTGGAGCACCACAGTCACACTGGGCTAGGCTCGAGTCCCTAAACCCCCATTGACACATACTGTATCTGCAGCGGCCCACCTGCGTGCGAAGTCTGTTCAACGATTGATTGGATGAATAAAACCCGTAAACAGATAAAAACACTATCTCAATACGGGTAAGGGCAGGGAGGAGATGATGATGCTCTGTGGTCTTTTGCATGTGTTTCGTTCGGTTTTGTTGTGGTTTTGGCACAGAAATTCAAAAATGGCTAAACTCAAAATGAGATACATAATTTTTATATGATACATACAATATTTAAAGAATAGAGTCTAATCTTCGTGTAAAAATTCTTTTAATGTCACGAACATGTGAATTACTTGCTTTCTGATGCAAGAGCTGACGGGAAACTAAAATTTCGGAAATATTCTGCATGCAACCTTCTAGGTACAATATTTTCCTCATGGATAATGAGGAGTTTGATGAAAATAATGACTCGGTCGATTCTTCATCCAGTACCGTACTGGTGACCCATGGAAATACAGGCCCCGGGGCCGCTGACAACTATGTTAACTACGATTTTGGTGGGTACCCCTTCGATTTAGGCATCACATCGAAGAATCATTCAAATTTAGCTGGAGGACAAGGGAGAACTAATTACCTCTATTTTCAGCCAAATCTAAAAATTACGATCCTTATTCTATTAATAAAATCAATACAGAGCCAAAACTCTTACGGTGTGATGCAGCGGAACCTTATACGCACGTCAAGCTGGTAAGACGGTACTTAACTTAAAAGAAGATTTAGGTAGGTACCTACCTACTTAGATAAATTAATTTCAGGATACATTAATGAAGCTGAAGGATAGCACAAGAAAACTTATCTGCTTGTTGGAAGAAATACAGTGCAAAACTCATTCGAAGAATTTCAACGCTTACGAGAATCGCCTTACGGAACTCATACAGCCAATACAAAATACCAATGCAGTATGATTTTATTTATTATTTTTTTATTGCTTGTTAGACGGTGAGTTAAATTACCTACTAGTGTCATACGTACCTACTATAATGTAATTTATTTTATTTATTTAGAATACAGTATAACATCATAACAGGTTTTTTTTTTATCCATAAGGCGATGCCATAATTTGGTACATTATAATAAATAGGTACAATTAAATAGGTACTAATCGAAACATTTCGTTTCTATTACTATCTGTGCAAGTTGTAGGAGTTTCGGTAGGTGATTGAAAAAAATATCCACGCTGTTCGCAGACAAGATATTGAGCAGATGACAGCGAGTGACATGGGGGCAAACTTAAGTAGGTTGGTCCTACAGTGCGGTACTTCCAGCATGGCGGGCACAGACCAATAGGATGCTAACGCATGCCATCGGCGGCATCGCCACCACGAACCGGACGGCCACCACAGTGTTGTAAGGTTTTTATTTTCTTTCAGCTACCTTCATTTACCGATGTTATTGGAGCTAATGCGTTGAAGAAACTGGAAAGTCAAGCTAAAACCTTGGATGCAATTTACGTAGAGGTACTTACTTATTACTTACCTACCAACAACTGCAATTATTTTATAACTGGAAGACACTTTCTCATTTCCTTTCATGATTTGCAATCGCTGCATTCCAAATTGTTAGCGCACTTCTGATTTTGGGGGAATAAGGGGGGGAGAGGATCAAAAAGTTTGCTGTGTTTACCTTCACATCGCTCATTTGCAGTTGTGTACTAAGGTAATTGCAAGAAAGGGCCGAATCTAGATAGATACCTATATTTATTTTTTATTTTTCTAAGGAAGAGGAAGACGACTGTTCTATATACAAAAGATTGACCAGAAAATGCCACTGTCTAAACCAACAAGAATACAACGACTTCATAATACATTTCAATGAAGATACAAAGTATTTCACTAGCAATATCGGGGAGATAATAAAAAACATGCGCATTTTGAAAAAGTTCCTATACATGGGTGGAGATTACGGAAGGCACGCATTAATGTTTTTGAACGAGGTACCTAACGGTTTACTAAAACTGCAATACGATAATTGTTTTTCGGTAAAAAAAGAATGGTTTTAACTTTTGCAGGGCCTATCGGATTCTTCACACACTGAAAAAGTTGATATCACTCAAGGATGTTCCCACGCAGACGTGTGCAATATTTTCGAGGACCATTCCATAGTGGTAGTTTGTATATCATGGCCATGTAAATATAAAAACTACGGCGATTCTCAGACACAGGTACAACGTTTAAACTTACTTGAATGTATCATTAAGTAGGTACCTACAGCTACTAACCATCAAAATTATATATGCTTTTCAGGCATTAACAGCGGGATTTTTGTACAAACTGGCTCAATTAGAGGAAGGTCGAAGATATCTTAAATACAGTTCTAAAATTACAAACGATCTAAAGAAAGTTTTGAGAAAGAAAGCTTCTAAATTAGAATTTGACACTTTGGAGTCGTTGAATGCTACACTGAATTTGATGCATCCTCCATTGGCCCAGCACTTAAACATAACTTACTACTGCAAGCCTGCAGATGAAGGTAATAAGAAGTTTAGTAAGAAACATTACGAGAGTCCTTACAGATATTATGGAAGCGTTTCTGAAACACAAACTTACAGAGATAAAGTTTTTAACAATTATAGTATAAAGAGACCAAAGATCATACCAGTTTATACTTTTTAAATTTGGGACGTTTAACTGTGGAAATCTAACTTAGGTAGGTACCAAATTCACTTTCAAACCTACTTTTTAATCAAAAGCCTTCCACATTGTTGATATCTACCAAAGATAATATAGTAGAAGTACCTACAAATTGTTTAATACCTAGGTACTTGGTACCTACTACTACAAACTTATATAATTACCTCGGTAATTAGATCTTACTTTTCTTTCAGGGTTTGGAAATAAAACAGTGAGCGCACTTGTTCAATATCGAGAGTACATGACATTAAACGAAGTTTTTACACATTTAGACCTACTAAACAACTTGAGCAATAATGAAAATGGAAAACAGGAATTAACAATGTTTTTACCAGCCTTGTTGTGCTTATTCAAAAACTTACTCGTGGAATACGATAACAGTGAAATGAATATTATTTTAACTAATATTCTGAACAACATAGTTTCAAGAAGCATGATAAAAGCAAAAGACTTGCCAAAAACAGTAATGATGGCTGATACTGCTACAGAAGTAAGTGACTTAAAATATAATCCTGAGTTAACAATAGATAGTCGGTGGCTTTAATTCAAGACCCCCATTTTGTTTCAGGCAATTTTGATGAAGAATGAAATGAACCAAATACCTATTAAGAAAAATAATTCAAAAAAAAATAATAAATCAAAAATGGGCTTGGGAATGACGCCAAATAAATTCAGACAGCTTTCAAAACGAAAAGGTACTCACCTAGGTACTCTATGGTACCACTTTTTTATAGTTATATTTATCTGCTATCGCACTTACACGCCCCGGGGTGTGTGCCGTAGTTCTAGGTACTGTACCTTTGGCTAATTGATCGGTGGTCGCATGCATAGAGAATGGGGCTGAGATGCCTAGCTTGCGGTGCCCACTGATCTAAGATCAAAAATAGAGGTCCCTATTTCAATGAGCATATTTACTTACGAGGGTTATTAATATGGACATAGGTAGTAGATATCCCCCACACCCTTCTCACACCTGAACGCCTCCCTTTCAATAGTGAGAAAAATGTAGGTAGGTAAGTTATACTGCAGTTGTGCTGTTACAAGACTTTAAATAATTTGTAGAAGTTTTTAAATGTTCAGTTTCAGATTGGGAGCCTCCAACAACGCCACGAAACAGATCGAGAAAATTCTCTAAGGGTACGTAACCAAAAAGTAGGTAATTGTGGAACATGTAAAATAGCAGTTGCTTAGACAACCTATCACTTTAAAAAATACCTGGTTCATTGCAGATTCAAGAAATCCTGTAATAGTGGTTCCTAAGGAAGACTGAAAAAAAAAACCATTTCTTAAATCTATTTAATACCAGTAGATTACTATAAAAACATAATATACCAAGCACAAATAAAACATTCGTTTAACACAAATATTATTGTAAATAAATTAATAAACAAGTCCTATACCTATCTAAGCAATAAATAATAAATAAACCAACATGATGTTTGTTTTCCATGAAATGACACAATGATATATTTTTTTGTTACATAAATTTTGGGTAATTAGGTCATAATGTATTCATATTGTGATTCTTGGAGTAATCAATATCTACTTACCAACCTACTTCAGTAGTAACAAAGACAATTTGGTAGTGCCTATAAAATGCTGTTTCTAGGAATGTACTGTATGGTACTTAATAATGTGATAGAATAATTTATCCTAAGACAATCCATGTAATCAGGATAAAACCATGGTCATGAAAATTAAATAAATCATGCAACAATTCCCTGTAAAATAACGATATTAATTTATATTTGAACTTATAAAAATGTTCTGATAATTTATGCTGCCTGGTAACATCAGCTTGTAAACATAATTTTTTACTTTGCAACAAAATCAGCATCTAAATTAAAATAAAATATTTATTTACACTCTAAAATCGCCTGAACCATTGAGATCTAAAAAAAATTCATCCAAGCTTTGCAAACCAAACCCATTGCTTTCATAATAATAAATGCATTTTGAATGTATTATTTTAGAAATACACAAAAATAGTTGATCTATCGAAATACCATTTCTAATAATCTATAGATAGCTCAACTGCAAGAGATCACTATGAATATAGTTAGTCAAATTGCCCATCATAATCATAAGTATTGTAAGTATTTTTTCGAGGTGTACCTCCGTAGTGGCTTAAACTCCGTCTATTTATTGGCATAGGAGCTTTCTGTTTGAACATCATAGCCAGTAATATATAAAATCCTCCGACAATCTTACTAAAGAAATCCAATACTCCCAAAAACATTGGTGTTGAGTTTTTAACTAGAATTGACATTTCTCTTATAAGAGCAAGTATGAAGTTACCCAGAAAATTAACAAAAGCTGTGCTACCTGTAAATATTGCAATAATAAATGCAAATAAAAATGTAAAAAATTCTTTTACATTAGTAATAGACAGAGCATCTCTCAGGTTTAATACAATTTCATTGTAGGTTTCATTTAAAGTTACATCTGGTAAAACTTTGCTTTCCGAAGTTTCTTTATACTTCTTTGTAGCTCCTGTGAGTATTGGTTCTAATTCTAAAAAAGCATCTGTGATGTGTCTGAGGCATCTCAGAGTTACAATTATTTCATCTTCTCTGTATTTTAAAGTTTTGATTTGAAACCAAAATGCTCCAAATGGTTGGTTATCTATCTCTGTGCAAATACATATGCCACCGGGCGGACTGCATCCAATGAAGTCAGTGTCTGTAATGCCAATCCAGCTTACTTTTAGACAGGCGAGCTTCTGTTGCGCATCTAATAGATCTCTTTTTAACTCAGTTTCTGCGGCACTTACCACTACGACATCACGATAACCAACGCGTTGGTTAATTAGTCGTCTCTCAATGTAGCGACCTAAAAATATCCGTGACTTCAATGTTTCTTTCACGTAATTTTTTACTCGCGTGGATTCACCGTCTTCAATACCTTCGTACTGTGATGAGGCTATAGAGGAGTTGAACGATGGGCTTTGCCGTAATGCACTCATTTTGTTTGGCAGTTGGACGCGTAAATTTTACCCAACAAACATGAACAAAGACAAAATTACAATGAAATTCATGAATGAGATCTTCCTTCTTTGTTTGGTCTAGAGAAAATAGAATTGGTTTTGTTTGTGTTGTGTGATGATGATGATGTTCGAGGTTGACAACAGTATTGACATGACAAATGAATGACAACCGATTTGGTTATTACTTATTTTTGCTTCTACTGTCAAAACCATCTGATAATTCCATAGAAAATACTACGAATGAACCGTAATAACTCATTCCTATTTCATTGTTAATTTTAACTAAATCGTAGATCGAGAATAACATAGACGTCACGTTAAATTATAATACCAAGAAAGAAAAGGATAGTAATATATGAAACGACGTATGAGTAAAGGAGTAATAACTGTCATCTTCCATCACTGTCTGCGTATGCACTTTGGGTTTGTTGTGCACCAATCATTGGTGCACAACAAACCCAACAACAAAGTCAATGGTTAGTGTGAAAAAGTGCAGTAATTACTAATTTACTAACTAATATTTTTGTGTGCCTGGTGTAGCAGGTGAAGAATTCAACTGGTAACATGGTACGTTACAGTATTATATGCTCCACGAGCGATAGTTTAAGGAAAGTGTGAAAGTGAAGTACCGTTTTTGTTTCTATTTGCAATTAAAACTTTATCCTGGAAAAGGATCTGGCTATAAAATTGAACATGTTATTATTTATTTAGTTTTCTCATGCATAAATCATAACCATTTCTTTGAATTTTAAAATTTATTATTGGTTATGTTAAACTGCACTAATTGCATGGTCATTCTCATGCCTAGAGCCACGCACAAAAATATCCATTTCTGCTGGATTATACTGGATTGCTGGATGGCTGGATTATACAAACGGATATTAGCCCCTTCGTCCATGACGCTACGCAAAAGTGACGGAACTCATTAGAAACTAGAGTTGCGGACTGATTGGAAACTTTGACTCGTCCACGACGCTACTGGAATTTCCTGAAACTCAGTCACTCAGTACACGATTTTATGTAAACAAAGTTTTGAAAACGAAAACAATTAACATGACTAGTGATAATTCGAGCATTGACATGGAATTATTACTTCTCCAGTCACATTGACATCAGAATCACATATAATTACTTTTTATTCGTTCATTTTTCAACAGTTTCTCGAAACCAGTCGCCTGGCGACCAGCATGTCGAGTCGCCAAGAGACTAGTTACAAACGCGTTCCTTTTGAGTAGCGTCGTGGACGGAGGCGCATTGAAATAATAGTGCTATCGCAGTCAGGCTACTCATAAGTGACTACAGTTTCAGTCGCGTTCCTTTTGAGTCGCGCCGTGGACGAAGGGGCTTAGTGTTCTGTGATACAAACTTTCGTCTTGCTCGGGTATACGCGCTAGCCCGGTCTATATTATACTCTTTACGAACAAAATGTTTATATACTCTTCTTTGTTCATTCATTCGCTCATTCTTTGATTGAAAACTGTAAACTATGGTTTTTGTAGTTTGTTGAAATGTGGAAGAAGAAAATTAAATTTATCGAAAAGACGGCAAAATATAATTCCAATTTTAGTATTTTTCTGAATAATAATGTAACATTTCATGTTATCTCTAACAAATGCTGAGAAGATACCTTCCATCTCTTCATCGTTTTTAAAATTAGATTATTGATACAACAAAAATTAAAATGGATAATTCAACCATACAAACCCTGGAGACGGCAGCTCAAATGCTCATGGTAAGCATAATTATTTATTTTACGAAAGTACTAAAAATCTATGCCGCAAGTCGGCAATGACAATAAATTACTTTTATTTCACACAAGATCAAGTTACCTACTTTCCTATATACATACTTATGTACCTATAAATTGTTATCATTTACAACAGCATACTATTTTTTACACATGCTCATAATAATTAATAATAATAATCTATTTTTGTGCACCATGGCCCAAGCACGAATAATTCATATTATGGTTACGATTACGATATAATAGGTATTTTGTCAAATATTGGATAAGCAACGTAAAAACATTTCAAGCATTACCAAAGTCATGGTATTTTACTGATAGACTAGCTCCGCTAGCGTCCGCGGCTTCGCTCGCACTTACATAAAAAGTATTCGGGAAATAACTCTACATAGGTATTCCAAGATTCATCGAAATTGGTCCAGCCATTCTTGAGTTATAAATCGTGTAACTAACCTGACTTCTAGTTAAATAACTCTACATATTCCAAGTTTCATAGAAATCGGTCCAGTCATTCTTGAGTTATAAATGGCGTAACTAAGTTGACTTTGTTTTAGATACATAGATTTGGTTGGCCTTCCTGAAAAAGTTTGTGGTCAAAATAAACCGGTACCCCCACAGCCTCTACATTCATTCACATTATATTTTTAGGCACCACCAAACATGGTGTCATCTGAACAAAGACACCAAGCGGAAAGTGTTTTCCTAGAATTTCGTTCTTCAAAAAACCCGTATGAAATGTGTAGAGAACTCCTTGAGAAATCGACATCAGAGTATGTGTTGTTTGAAGCAGCTAGCTTGCTGAAAACAGGCCTTATTAGAGAATGGAACTTACTTTCGGAAACGGACATCTCGTCACTGAGGGAATACCTCCTTAACTATTTGCTGAGGAAAGATGCACCAGCATTTCTTAGAGAAAAACTCTTGCAGGTTAGTGAATTTGCATTTTAAAGCCAGCCTTGTTTTTCTTTTCAGGGCTTGTCAATGACCTTTTTCTAAAAATAGCTGTCTGGTCATTGTGATTTATAACTCATACTGGATTTATACAATATAATGGAAGACAACTGAATTTTGAACATTCACTTATAATTTTTGTTGTATTTTTCGCCAGTTTCGGCTTAAAGGTTCCAACCAAAGGAAAGCACAGCATAAGATGGCCACCCACACAAATCAACCTAATTGAGGTTACTGGCAGCTGTTGCGTGCAGGCCAATGTTCAGTGGATGTCCTACAGCTTAAATGATGATGACATATAAGATTTGCTTAAAAGATTTGCAGTAGGGCAATGGCAAAAATCTATTTTTGTTTGTGAATAACCAATTTTTTGTGCATTCCCAGACCATAGCAATCATCATCAAAAGAGGCAGTATCGATGACAGCGGTAGAGAAAGAAAAGCACTGATCGGAGAACTTGAAAAGATAATTCTAAGTTCACCCATCAACCAGCAAAAGTTAGCGTGTTCACTCATCCTGGCAATAATGCAAGAATACGCTATCACAGTGAAATCCGCCGACGTCGGACTAATGTGGGATGTGCACTTTAGGTTGAAGAAATCATTTGAAGCCTCAGATCTGAAAAGAATATTCAGGTTCTCTGTCAGTATACTTCAACAGATCGTCCGGTCTGGGCATCAGCCTGATGGCGAGCAAGCATTGCTAACGAAACAGCTCTTAACTATTGTCGAAGCTGTGCTATGCTGGAGTCATGTATCACCATTGCTATCCAAACGTTTGATCGGTGCGTTTGAGGCTATTCACGAAAGTGACTCAGCGCCGGCGCTACGGCTCGGCATGAATTGGATGGACACAATAATGCAACCTGAACTCCTGTCTCTGTTCTTTGAGATCCACCTTTATGTGAGATCAAACCCTGAGCTCTTGAATTATTCTTTAACATGCCTGACGCAGCTTGCTAGTTTAAGCGGGTATCCAGATGATCTAAAGAAGCAGTATTTCGATTATTACGTGAGCGGTTTTCTGAACGCAATGTTGTATATAAACGAGCCTTATGATAGAGAATTGTTGGGAATAGCGGATATTTATAGGAGGCTGAATCAGTTCTTTAGGCCGGCCGCAATTGCTGCCGCGCCACCGGCCTTCCTACAGACGTTGACGACGCTGACGTGTCACAGTATCCGTGGTGCTGTTATTGAAGAAATTGTAAGTTTATTACCCATTTTTATGAAATACATTTAGAGTTGCGTGTGGATTTGTCGACCTCGGTGGCATAGCGGGTGAGTGCCCGCCGGACGCAAGGGGTGCGGGTTCGATTCCCGCTGCGGGACAAATGTTTGCATGAACTGTTAATATTTGTTTCGGGTCTGGTTACTGTTGTCGTTGTGGTACGATGGTACTCGTAGTTTCTGGTACCCATGACATAGGGAATCCTAGTGTGGGGTCAGGACTATGCATGTGACTGTTGGGTGTTATTTATTACTTTCTTTTGCAAAATTTAGCTTTCTAGGACCTGAAGCCTTGATTGTCACTAAAGCAGTTTTGTATAATTTTGTCCCCGTTAATCACAGCTAAATATTTTTATTTCAGGCTGATGATGATAGTGTGTGGAGAGAAGCTCTAACAAAGTTCCTCCACACCTGGAGTTCCCTAGTCAATGATATTGGTGGTTATTCTAACGAAACACTGATGAACCCTTGTATTGAAGTGTTCAATACATATTTACAAAGCAGACTTGCGCCTCCTGATGGCACAAGGTATTGGAAAATTCATTTTAATAAAACTTGATAGTTTATTGCCCAGTAGTAATGTTTTTTAAGGTCAAAATGGTAAAACAGCTGATTTTATGTTGGTAATTGGTATTACTATAGCGAATTCGAAAAGAAATCTTGGATTATTTTCGTTACTAAGAACCCTACTTCATTGGAAAGATCAGAACCATTGTATCTATGATCATCTGTTGTCAGTCTGTCTGTCAAGAACCTTTTCTTTAGGAATGGCTGAAGTTATCGACTTAAAAACCAAAACATAGGCCTATGAGCGTATGTTGCTGTAAGAAAATCAAGCTTCTAGCTAGCAATTAATTTCTAATTTTTGTATGGAAATGGCAAAAATGAACCACATCTAGAGCACGTCCAGTAACCTGACAATTCTGAAATTTGGTATTTTAGGAGCCAAAACCGAGCTATCAAGACATTACATAATTATTTTGGAAACACTTCACTGTTTACATATTCTAATAATAAATTCTCGATTTTCCATACAAATTCACAATAATTTTAAAATAATTCTAAACTCTATACTTGTTATTATGAAACTCGGTTTAGACGAGGACTAACTAAACCCATTATCTGACATTATGACATAAAGCAATTGCATGAAATAACACGTTACAAAACCAGGGTTTAGTTAATGCTCCTCTGAACCCAGTTTCATAATAAACCGGTATTATTTGTCAGACGTGGAGATTGCCCAGATGAAGACATAAGAGATGATATGGAAGAAGACGAGCGTCAGCTGCACAGCTGCAACTTGATGACAATCGGTGCAATAGCCCGGAAGGCGCCCGCTCACTGCGCGCATGTTCTGTTCAGTTTGCTGCAAGACAGGAGCAAAAGGTAACTGTACTAAGATATATTATATAGACATCCGCTGTGGCCCCAGCTGAAGAATAGGCCTCTCCATATCTACCCGTGGATGTCGTAGGATACAAGAGACGATATGGAAGAAGACGAGTGCCAGCTGCACAGCTGCAACTTGCAATAGCCCTGAAGGCGACCGCTCACTGCGCGCATGTTCTGTTCAGTTTATACAAAATACAAAATGTTTTATTCAATTATAAAAGTTACAATAGTTTTAACCATAGTTGGAAACACCTTTTAAGTATATAAGTTATACTTGTGTTAGGCATTTCCGCTCTTCCACATCTTTAATTAAATAAATTTGAAGCGTAACATTTTATATAAAACATGGTAAAAAATACTAAAAATAAAATTAATTTAGGGTAGGACAAAGAGTTATTCTGTTTGATGTTTGTTCGTGGTGTATGGTACAAGTAAAAAAATGTAGGCGTTTAAATTTTCATAAAATATAAGTTATATAAAAGTAAAATCAAGTAGTATAAGGTAGAAATAAGTGTGTGTTGTATGTGTGGGTGCATGTGTATATGTGTGTTGGTTTTGGTTGGTTTTAGTTTGCTGCAATACAGGAGCAAAAGGTACTAAGATATTAAATAGACAAACAAATTTGTAGTAATACTAGCTTGCGACCGCGGCTTCGCTCGCCTGGTACCTTGATGTTCATCGAAATCGGTTGAGCCGTTACGGAGATCACGCCATCAAGATAATAGGATCGACTGTAGTAGACTGTAGTTGTGCATTCAACACGAAGGTTTTGTTTAGTTCGGATAAACATCTAAACATCCGAACATCTTCACAAATTTTCGCATTTATAATATTAGTAGAAAGCTATGCAAAGCGTACTTTCGTGCTGTAAGCACAACTACAGTCTACACTAACAAACTTAACAAGTATTCGACACGTGTTTCGCCTCATCAGCTCAATTATTCAACTGTTTTAGGTAGCAAACTTGATGTCGAATTCCTCGTAAATTTAATAATGAGCTATTTTGTCCAAATAAAAACACTTGTCACGTCTTTGTTTGTGCGCTGCCACTCTGGGTAGACTGTGGACTCTAGGCTGATTTTTTTTTAAATTTTTAACAGGTTAGAAAGTCAATTACAACAGATGCATATGGGAAAGCTTCAGTTGGGCAGCGGCTTAGAACTTACATCATTGTTTGAAGACCTACACTGGATATTGATGATCACAGGTACCTACTGCAATGAAAGTTATGCGCTCGAAAATATCTTTAACTAGCTTCGGCCCGCGGCTTCGCTCGCCTGGTACCTACATAAAAAGCCTAGCCTATATGCTATTCCAGACTATAATCTATCTCTGTACCAAATTTCATCCAAATCTGTTTGGCCGTTTAGCCGTGTTTGAACCAAAAACGTTTAACATCCTCACAAGCTTTCTCATTTATAATATTAGTAGGATATCGGCATCTCGTACTCGCTATTCACGATCTCTATAATATCTAGGCTTGATCAAATTTGCAGCTATGTGTGTGGGAAGTATTAGTAGCGACGCAGCGTCATGCTAATTTGATCACAAGCCTATATTTGATCAAAGAAATGGTAATGTGTGTGGCATTACTAACGATTCAATTTATTTACAGGACATTTTCTAGCGATCGACGCTACAGAAGACGACACTCTCAGAATGATACCCACAGAACTAATGCAGTACAGCGTCAATGAAAACGCTAATGTGGAACATTCGCTCGCATATTTGACAGAAACCAGTAGCGATCCGGAAAGTGTCGATCCTATTATCAAGTAAGTTGAAGCAACTATTTTTTTTACTAACTTTGTGACTTAACCACATTTTTCCCATAGGATTAAGCGGTTTGAAATATTACAAGACTGTAAAACCTCATTCAAACCGTTCCTTAAAACTCAAGTGATAAGATTACATTACTATGCCTTTTTTAAATAGCTTAGATTTTCTGATGTCTTGCCGGTTTGAATGTAATCAATAAGTCATTCATGTCTCAGAATATATTAGTTTAAATTAAGTTATTTTTATCGTCTTGCATCCTGGATCTTTTGTGTACATACTTTTTATGTAAATAATCATATACATTGTTCTGATAACTAAGCTGTAGAAGGTAAACATTGAAATATGCTCACGACTGTCCCAAGCTTGGTAGAATGTCTCAAATCAGGTTAGATTTGAGACATTCTACCGTATCTAAAAAGTGTGTACCCCGCGATGAATTAAATTAACAGAAAAGGAACATCCATTGTTTCTCCATTCCATTAAAATGCGTTTATTTCAATAAAAACACAAGGATTACTTTAAAACGTCTTAGAAACGAGGTGAAGGTACGCCTGAAATAATTAAATAAATCCACTTCCCCAATAGGATTATAGGTCAAATATTCCGAATCAGCACATGGGAATGCCTCGCGCTTAACGCGGGATTGGGCAGCGTGTTCAGCCCCGAGCTGTCCGCCACTATCTCCTGGTTGCTGAAGATATGGGCGCACTCCTATCTGAGGATAGAGGCTTCCGAGTATACCGAGGTACAGTAAACCAACAAAAACTACTAAAATATTCCCATTTTTTGTGTGATGGCGGATTAGTTTCTGTAAACATTGAATTAAATTGATAAAACACTCAGTGATTTAAGAAGCTTTCATTACTTTAATGTAATTGAGGAATAAGATAGGTCCCCAGATAAAGCCTTGTGGAACTTCGAATGTTGCAAAATAAATAGTAAAACTAAAAGTCAAATAACTTTTACAAATAACGACATGATCATGCTCGACATCAAGAACTGAATCATCCAAGGCAAACATCTTTTGAGATTCGTACTATTTCTCGACCAAATATATGGTTCACAACATCAAAGGCTTTTGAAAAGGCTACGTATAATGATTATTAGTTTTGTATATTTAACTAGTGGGAAATACGTCTTGTAAATCACGGCTTTAGTGGTTATTGCTTGTTGATGAGTTTCAGCCGAATGATAAGAGTTTGGATGAGAGTATCTCCTGTTGCAGATATCGCGTGTAATGGAGAGCGCGTTCGGGCTGTCGTCGCCCGGCGTGGCGTGGGCGTGCGGGCGGCTGGCCGCGCGCGTGTGCACGTGCCTGCGTCACCTGCACGCGCAGCCGCTCGCCGCCGAGCACGCGCTGCGCCTGCTGCTGCTGCTTGCATACTGGTGAGTACTACGCCTGCAGCTGCTGGCACACTGGTGAGTACTACACCTGCTACTGCTGGCATACTGGTGAGTACTACGCCTGCTGCTGCCATAATAGCGAGTACTACGCCTGCTGCTACTGCTGGCATATTGGTGAGTACTACGCTTGCTGCTACTGCTTGCATACTGGTGAGAACTACGCCTTCACGCGATACGCCTGCTGCTACTGCTGGCGTACTGGTAAGTACAACACTTGCCTGCGCTGCGCCTGCTGCTGTTGCTGGCATACTAGCGAGTACTACGCCTGCTGCTACTGCTGACATACTGGTAAGTACAACACCAGCACGCGCTGCGTCTGCTGCTGCTATTATACCTTCCGTATGTCCAAATTAACTGTTTCACATATTATATGGTCGACGAACTGCAAATTGGATCAAGCCTCATCTTGAATCTTCCAGCTTTAGACGTCATAAACTGGGTTATAGTACAAGCAAATATTTGTTACAGGAAGGATACGCTGTCGCAATGCGATGAGTTCCGAGTACTAGTGGAATGGGAGATATCAGGCAACAATCTGTCGGGAGATGTTAAGCGGCCGATGTACAAAGCTTTCGCTCTAGTCTCTAAGGAAGCTCAAGGTAAAATTTAGTATGGTCTGTAATGTAGACATCATTAGATCTACAGGGTATTTCATATTAGTATGTATTTCGAGATAGTATACATGTTATGAATGATTAAGGGGATTGTCAGAGGCAACTACAATTATTGTAGCCTATCGTCCCTTGGAGGTCATTGGGGAATAGTCAGAAGCAAGTCCCAATATTACAGCCCATCAAGGAGGAAAGGAGCCTCTAAGAGGCGCACTTTAATCCTTTCACTACACTGATTCTTTCATCGACGGTCATAGGCCCTTTTCAGGGCCACCTTACTTCAACCTGGTCATTGACCTAATACAGGATAACCAAGAAAGAATCAGTGACACGACAAGCAAGCAAGCCCATCAAGGAGCATCTGAAGAGTAAGAAATGGGCCTGTAGTGGAAAGTCAATTCTTGTATATTCTAGGTCTACTGAAAACTCGGCTTGTGGAAAGCACAATGGCGATTCAGGAGAAGCTCAACACATTGAAGAATATGGATTTGGACACGGAGCCTGTGAGGAATATGCTGACCAGTATTCTTGAGTGTTTCATCGGGTTCAATGATGGCTTTACAGAGGTAAGGAAAGGAGCCTCTAAGAGGCGCACTTTAATCCTTTCACTACACTGATTCTTTCAGCGAGACGGTCATATGGAGGCCCTTTTCAGGGCCACCATACCTTAATCTGGTCACTGACCTAATACAGGATGACCAAGAAAGAATCAGTGACACGACAAGAAGAAGAGGTGAATTATAGCGAATTGGACGTTTTGCTTATATCATCATAATTTTAGCCGTAGAATGTACATTGCTGAACATAGGCCTCCCCCACAGATTTAAAGAGCAAATTTTTATTATGTGGGGGGAATTTCTCATACTCAGCAGGCTGGGCGAATAATGGGATGCTGCTACCCATTCCCTTGTTTTTTTTTCCATCCACGGGTAGGTTGATATGGTGGGGCCTATTCTTTAGCCGGGACGGGACCACTACGGCCATGTGATAAAAAGTAGTCTATATCTTCATCTCAAGTCTTAGGCTATCTTCATACCAAGTTTCATCGAGATCGGTTTAGCTGTTTGCTCTTCAAAACATTACAAACAGACAGTTAATTTCGCATTTTTTTAAATCCTACTATCCTACTTATGTTTGTGGTTCAATCACGCCGTAACTTCTCAACCGATTTCGATGAAACTTGGAATAGGTAGAGTTCTTTATTTAGAATAGCATCTACGCTATGCTACGTTTAACTTCACTCACCGGTAGATAATGTGGCCCCAAACGCTTATCTAATATATATATAATAGTTTAGCTAGAATAGAAAGGTTTTAGTTTAATTTATCAATAGTATAACGTTAAAATGAGTTTATTAGAACCAGTAAGAAAGTAAATTCGGTACCTATTTCATTTAAAAAGTTTTGGGCCGCATTTTCTGTCGGTGAGTGTAGAATGTGTAGGTACAAACCCGCTGACACAAACATTTTTTTTAATCAAGTGCAATATTCCAGGCAGAGTCAACGGACCAGCAGTTCCTAATGCTAGTGGACGCCATAGACTTGGTGCCGAGCATCATGTACAAGTACCACAACTACCCGGGCGTGGTGCAGCCGGCGCTGGAACTGCTCTCCGTCAGCGCCAGGAAGATGATCGTGTCACTACACCCGCAGAACAAAAACAAGTAACATGACAAAATTATATATTACTAGCTGGTGCCCGCGACTTCTTCTGCGCAGGATTAGTATTTCGAGTCTTATTACGACTCTTATTTATTAGGGATCATTATTATTTTTCTTTTGAGCCTCACCTAGTTCGATCGGCACCACACTGGCTCTAAATTCAATTTTGTAAAAAAATATATAATTAGAAAAAAACACAAGTATCATCGAAAAAAATGATAGGCCCCAAGCCGTGTTTGTTGCTTGATAATTCTAGGCTTGGTCGCGAGGAACAGGCATAGCTTCAGCTAGTTCTAAGACGTTTCTAAGTGATCCTAGTGATTTTATTGAAATAAAAACCTTTGACTTTGACTTAAGTAGCTTATATTAGCGTGGCGTAGATTTTTTCCTACTTACTTAGCACTGATCGTCATATTTTGGACAATTCATACAATATCTTTATAAATTGTAGCCTATGTGTTATTCTGATGTTTATGCTATTATATTGTGAAGTTTCATTAAAATCCATTCAGTAGTTTTTACGTGAAAGAGTAACAAACATCCATCCATCCATCTATACTTTATAATATTAGGTCGTAGGATGTGCCGGTCGAAGCGAGCGCCGATAGCATTGCCATCTAGCAATGCTACCTGCGTCTTGAGGATGCTTCCGTTCCGATTGGTATTGAGTGATCTACACTAGTTGAGCAGCTCAACTGATTTAGATCACTACCAATCATACTCAACATGAGCTACAAGGTGATTGAAGATGAGATATTTTATCAACAAAAACAAACAAAATCAAAATGTTTTTGTATACAGGGTGCTTCATAATATACCCAATACGCAATGAAGTTTGTTCTGCGAGTTTTGGAAATTCATTATTGAAACCATTATTCAAAAATCTGCTTTTTGGGGTCAATACAGTTCAAACACAATTATTCATCTTGATGTCGAACTTTTCGTACGTTTAATAATTAGTTCTGAAAAAATATATTGAAGATTTCGATTTATTTTTCTCTAATATTGTTGTTTACGTATAAAGCAATGAAGTATGAAGTTAATATAAATGTTGTTTTTTCAGGTTCCTTAGTGTTTGCAACACGATGCTTGAGGTGTACCAACGGTGGAACTCTGGAAAGCTGACGAACATCCCACATGATGCCGAAGAAGAAGCTTATGATGTAAGTACCAAGTACCTCATCATCATCACCATCACCAGCCTGTAGAAGTCCACTGCTGGACAATAGTCCTCCTCCAAAGTACAAAGAACCTAAAAACGCTTTATAGTTTTTAGGGTTCCATACCTCATCATGGTCATCAAGAACGGAACCCTTATAGAATCATGTCTGCTTGTCTGTCTGTCTGGTACTGAATGAAGCCTCGGTGCGCGAGTCCTACGCGCACTTGGCCGTTTTTTGGGGTTCCGTACACCATTTGGAAAAAAACGGAACTCTTATAGGATCACTTTCTTCTCCGACTATCTGTCTGTCAGTCAAGACCTCTTTTCGCAGAAGCGGCTAAAGGTATCAACTTGTTTAAAACTAATTTTACTCTATAACACAGGACATCTGCCTTATAATGGAGATAATTTGCAAAGTGGCGCGGTGCTCCCAAGACGCGGCGGGTGGCGAGACAGTCGCGCGAGGGTTGCGGGTTCTGTTCCCGCTCATCACACCGTCCCTACTGGCTATGCCTTCACTGGCGCACCAGGCGTATAAGATGCTACGCACGCTTGAAGGGGCTGATCAGGTTTGTTATTTTTAAAAGATGCCTGTCTATGATTAGTTTTGTGTTGGCCTAGTGGGATGTACCCCGTCTTTTCATCCGAAGGGTTTGAATCCCAGGTCCACCAATGAGTTTTTATAAACCAACAAGCCTAGTACGCATTACGTTCTTAGAACGATGAAGGAAAACATCGTGAGAAATTCACTAAGTATTTTCTCTTCTCTGATTTAAGAGCTTAGCTCTTGTCGGTGTAATGATGCAATTTCCTCCATTCTGATCTTTCCAATGCACGTTCCTTACTAAGCATCTAAGGCAAATTAAATTTTTAATTTTCTCCGGCGGCAAATAAGCTTTGGTCCCACCTGATGGTAAGCGGTTACCGTCGCCTATTGACATCTGCAACACCTGGAGCATTGCTAATGCGTTGCCTGCCCTGGAGAAATCCCCCCAAATGATTGTTTCTGGTAATCTATGTTGGAGGCATGTGTTCAGTGGTAGTTATGATGACTAATCTGTTTCAGCTCACCGGACTACCGTTAGAAGACTTCAGCATGGTGGTGTCAGCTCTGCGAGTCGGCCTAACCTCGGTGTCAAGCGACGTGTCTAGCGTCTGTTGCAACACAATCGCCGGCCTCGCCGACAAACTCGACGTCAACAGTCCCTACGCAATGCCACTACTATCCCTAGCCGAGATACTCTTAATGCTCATAGTGAAGATGGAAATGCCGTCAGATTGCATACCCGCCGCCGGCGCGGCTATTTACGCGTTGACGTGCCTCAAACCCGCACTACTAGAGGGCCTGGCGAGGCAGATGATAGAGTCGTTCGCGGCCAATGACCCCGCGAATGTGCCGAAACTGGAAGGCGCCTTCGCGGTTCTGACTAACGGAGTACTATTCGACCGCCACAGACCGCACAGAATTCGCTTCCAAGATAACTTCGACAAGTTCCTATCGAGCGTTCACGGCTTCCTTCTTGTAAAATAGTGGTAGAATTTACGCAATTCGATTTGCGATTTGACGCTTACACGCTGCTTACAGCCGGGGATTCGAGGCTTCCGCGGGATCACGTGACGGATCAGCCGAAGATTTCTTGTTATATTTAGGTACGATGCATGTCGCGAGTGACCGATTTGATATCATAGTTAAGTTAAAGTTTTCGTGTCCTTCCATGGGCTGTGTCAAAAACACTATTGTGTCTAGTTAGGTTCGATTTTGATAAGTGCCATAGGGCGAGTAGTTTATTTTTAATGTTATGGCCTAAAGTACAGGGTGCGTCGACTCCATTGTAATGGTCTTGTGTTATCTTGATTTTATGTTTACTGAATCTTTAAGTTTGACAAAATCTCTTATGTTTACAACGAAATATTAAAGAATCTATAATGTGGTTGTGAATGTGCAGAAAATGTATTGCCTGATTTGTCATCTCTCGCTGAGAAGATTTACTTTTGTAAGAATCTTACTCGTAGATTTTCTCGAGATTCGACGACATAGGCTTATTTTTTAGATATATCATAGTACACTATTCGTACTAAGTATATTGCTAGCTAGATATATTTAAATTGTAATTTTCATGCGCTACTTGAAGTTTTAGCAAAATTTATGCACATCAAGTTTAGTGCAGGTTTTACTCCGTCTTATTAGATTAAGTACATCACAGATTCTTTGACTTAGAAAATTTGTGAGAGTGGGACTGACCGTGGGACGTACGACTATTGTTGAGTTGCTAACTGACCCTGGAGCATATTAGCAGTATATTAGCATAAGAAGATGAATGAACCCTTGTGATATATATATATATATCAATGAACAAAAAAGGTCGGACTTTCACACAGTCATTAGTGGTTATACCAACTTTTGAATGTGACATAAAGTATCAGATTATAGATAGAAATAAGTCAGTACCCACTAAAAATAAAAATGAACTTACAATGCTACAATTTATAATGAAATTATTGTATTATAATAATTATGTATTATATCTGTATTCGTATTTATAATAGTTGTCTTCGCGGCAAAAAAACGCTGTATTAACCCTTGTTTTATACATAGAAGCAATATTATTTATATTAGATGAATTCTAAGTATTGGTGTTAATTCTGTCGTTGCATTATTCTAAACTGACTTGGTAGCGCTAAAATTAGCGCCTCCATGTTATTTCGATGTACAAGGTTATTCATAATTATGTATACAACAAGGTGATTCATAATATGTATTACATCCCGAAAGGGGCTTATTCACCTAATTGGCAATAAAGTTTGTTTTCGACTTTTGGAAATTCGACATTTTTCATTGAAAAAACTCTATGCAAAAATCAGCTGTTTTGGGGTCAAATCAGGTCAAACTCAATGAATCAGCTGTTTTAGGTAGCAATCTTGATTCCGAACTTCTTGTACGTTTAGATATTAGTTCTAAAGATTATAAAAATACCAAAAACAGCTAATTTGAGAAAGTTTGTGCAAAAAAACAAAAAAAAACAAAATGAAAATATTGATGTTTTTTTTCGCTAATATTATTTCTTTTCGTTGTATAGGATAACCCCCTTTCGGGATGGTATACATGTTATGAATCACCTTGTATAATGAAAGGGGCTTATTCTAAAATCGCTTGTTCAAAGACTTGTAAATTCGACATAAATTTCAGTGAACTATGCAAAAATCAGCTGTATATGGTCAAATCAGTTCGAACTCAATTATTATGCTGTTTGAATAGCAATCTGGATGCCAAATTTCTCGTACGTTTAATGATTAGTCATAAAGATGATAAAAAAACCAAAAATAAGTAGATAGATTGGAAAAAGTATGGAAAAAATCTGTTAAAAATTAAATAATTGAATATTTAGATATTTTGCTAATATTTTTTCTAAATATTCATAGAATAAACCCCTTTCGGGATAGTATACTAAATACCGAACACGTTGTATAAGAAAGGGCAACATTTTTAGAACTGTCAATTTAAGAATTAACAATAATGAAACACCATTGATTTTCCTATCAAACAAGTCTTATTTATTATGATTGTCTCTTAATATGTTTATTATTAAAGAGTTTCTGAAGCATGACACCTATAATGAATTTCTCTCTCCTCTTGAAATTAGTGAACAAGCTCACCTCCCAGTGATCAGGCCTCCAATTCTACTAATTCAATGATGATAATCTCATGATAATGATCGCACCATTATCATTCAGTTACGATTGCCGCCACCTTCGTTTCTTTGATTTTGTTGGTTTCACAATGACGTCGTTGAAAAACGACTGATAAAGCAGAATACCAAAAGTGTCAAAAGTGACCATTTTTCCATCGGACCATTGTCATTTTGAAGCCATTGATAGTAGAATTGGGCCCATAGGCGATAATCTGGGCCATTATTGCCAACAAACAAACTTTTATTCTCTCTTCCTCACTGTTTAGTAAAAACTTGTTTGCTTCATAATGGTCCCGATAACTGTCTCTAATTCCAGGGAGGTGTGTTGTGCAGAGGCTTTATATATTGTGGAATAATTAGTACAGTCATAGGTAGGGCCGGTTCACTTATTCCATTAACTTGTTCCAGTATGTTCATTTACATGATCACCTCTGTTTTATTTATTTTTTAATCTTCATATTCTTGCTATCTGGGTATTGACGTACAGTTTGGTTTCTGTTTTCATCGGTTCGTTATTGGCATGGAGGAAAAAAATAGGTTAGCGTGGTTCGCTTACAAAATAGCAGCTCTCAGGTCCTAGCAAAGTCAGGGAGTTTTCACTATTCGACCGTGAAAAGTGAAAAGCTTACCGTTTTTGTATGGTGTCGCGAAAAGGGCGCCTACAACAACCAGTCTACACTTTTCACTGTTGAAAAGTGCGAACTCTCCTTTGCAGAGGCCTTAACTCTGAACTGGATCGCTACAACTGTGTATGTAGGTACTGGAATCAAAGCTGTTCAAATTATTTCAATTGCGATTTAGTACTGGATGCTAATGGAATAATGTAAACCGGCCACAAGTTTTATGAGAAGACTTGAGAATTGTAATGAGATACCTACAGCAGTGCGCTGTCCGGTTATATGTTAACCCCCTTATTCATAAATGTGCAAGAATTAGGACAGCTTTTATTAATTCTCCCTAGCACAAATACCTAGAACAAAGATAATTTATGACATATTGTCATAACACTCCTTTATCGGCTCGATAACTCTCACCCTGTCCTTTTCTAACAGTTAACGAAAGAGGCGAACATACTTTTATGGAGCCCATAAAGTTAGTGAGAGATCTATGATTATTAATAGGGGGGTTATTTTATTTAATTTGTCTATGTCTAGAAGAATTTGAAATTTTTGATGTTTTTTAATTTCATTTGTGTATTTACTAGAAGTAACAATTCATTATGTACTTAAATCTACGAAGATAAAAGTTTTGTAAATACCCAAAACATTATTTTATTACCAAAAGCGGTAAAAAATAAAACATACTTTTCAAATTATATTCAGCATCTATTAAAAATTAAATCTGTACAAAATATCACATTTTGTTTCATTTATTGAAAACTTGTTATGGGCCTTATTTTTGGATGGTCATCAATACCTACATATGTAATTATTTGAAAAGAACGACTTCACAAATACGGCAGACATCTTCAACCTTCAATCAATGTGAAAGTAGATAGGTACCTCTATGAAACAAGTTCGTTCCTAAGTGACCTCATGTACAGTCGCTATCAAAAGGCGTAGATTGGATATGCCTTTACTCCGAACTTCGATATTTCGCGCAGGTACCCGTATGAACACCTGGACGAGAAGGCCCATACCATATTACCATATTCATTCATACGTGTTATGTAGGCACCTACTTAGGTAGGTAAACAACACTAAGGCTGGGCACACTGTATAGGGGCTCTATCATTTTCACAATTTTTATAATTTTATAAAAATGCGAGTGAAAATGTAAATATTTTTAGTAAGTACGTCTTAACCATCTGTGTGCTAGAGTCTTAACCCCTTAGATAGGTAGTTATTATCTTGATGGAAACTAGCTACTACTTATGCTTGCGATTGTACCTACCTAGATAATACTGCAAACAATATAGGTAGGTAGTGTTCCTTACCCCAATCATTACCTACATACGCAAATAAACTCTGGTCTGCTTGGCTCTTAGGAACTACCTATTTATTCAATTATTTTCCATCTCTATTGTTCGGAGCCGTTTCTCCAGTAAATCTTGATTTAACATATGCATGCATAAAAATTGGCCGTTTAGGAATAACACTGGGATATCATGTCTGTAAAGTCTTAGCCACCGGAGGTTTTCTTTCTCTGTTATATCAACTTTTTCAATAATGATTCTGTCTTTGTATGGCTCTAACTCTTCCATAACTATGTCACAGAGCCCACACGGGTCTTTGGTATAAAATGTTATGACTGGAGGGCCCTCCACATTGTGTGTTCTGAAAATAAGTATAAATGGGTGAGGGTAATGAAAAATAATTAAAAATAGTAATTGATTTATTAAAACATCCACACCACAAATAAAATAACAAAATGTTTGATTAATCAAGCCATTGCCTGGGGTCACTTAGACATTACAATATGGTCATTATTATCTGATAAATAGAGATTTTTGTTCATAATAAAAAAAACAGATTAAACTAGAGCTTAATCTGTTTTTTTAGTCTAGAGACTAACAAAAATAAAACCGTGGTAGACTATCAAACTATACAGACTCATCATAAAAATTGTTAGGGGCTTAAATAGGTATGTAGTTAGGGTATAAAACTAATAAACATTTAACAAAAAACTTCATGCTTAAAGCTAGACTGTTTGACTGACTGTTTAACAGCTTACAGCAATTTACATTAAAAGGCACAAAAACACACTAGTTTATGAACTTACAATTTCTCAATCATGATGGACGAGGCGCCGCCTCCACCATTACAAATAGATGCTACGCCTTTTTCACCCTTTTTCAAAGCATGGCACAAATGTACCACAATACGAGCACCAGACATGCCAATAGGGTGGCCAAGACTTACTGCTCCACCGTGAACATTGACCTTAGCAGAATCTAGACCTAGAATCTTCTGGTTGGCCAGCGCAACAACACTGAAGGCCTCATTGATCTCCCACAAAGCTACATCATCCTTGTTAACTCCAGTCTTCTGCAGTAGCTTTGGGATAGCAATTGCTGGAGCAATGGGGAAGTCAATAGGATCACATTCACCATCGGCAAAGCCCACAACTCTAGCTATCGGCTTCACATTCAGTCTCTGAGCAGCATCAGCTGTCATAAGAACCATAGCAGCTGCACCATCGTTCAGGGTGGATGCGTTTCCAGCAGTGACTGTACCATTTTCTTTCTGGAATACTGTTGCCAGCTTGTTGAACTTTTCAAAGTTCACCCTTTTATATTCCTCATCTTCTGAGAAGATTATTGGTGCTCCTCTTTTCTGAGGAACAGAGACGGGGACTAATTCGTCAGCAAACGCTTTGGCTTCCCATGCCGCAGCACTCTTTTGGTAGCTGGAAACAGCATAGTCGTCTTGTTGCTGCCTTGAGATTTCTAATTTCTTGGCTGTGTTTTCAGCACAATTGCCCATGTGGAATTTGTTGTAGACATCTGTCAAGCCATCAAATACAATACCATCAACAAGCTGCATGCCACCATAAGTGGTTTCTCCCCTCTTGAGGTAGAAAGGTACATTTGACATAGATTCCATGCCTCCAGCTAAGACAACATCCTGGTCTCCTGTTTGCAGGCCCTGGGCAGCTAGCATTATTGACTTCATTCCTGAGGCACATACTTTGTTCACTGTTGTACAAATAGTGCTTTTTTGCAGCCCCGCAAAGATGACAGCCTGCCTCGCTGGCGCTTGCCCCAAGTAAGCCGAGCAAACATTTCCAATATAAACCTAGAAAAAAAAAGCAACTTAAATTAGTTTTTTTTAATATAATTAAATAACTTAGTTTGACTTTAGAACCAAATTGTTTTTCTTTTGTTATCATTAGTGTAGGTACCTAAGTGTTGCTTAGGAAATGATTATTGTGATAACAATATAATCTTGCCAAAAAAAGATAAATTAGAACTCTGATTTCAAGTACCTACATAGATACCAACTTAAAAATTCAAACAAGTATTGAACACATGCCTCTACTTTTAGTTCAAATAACTGTAAAATTGGTAGAGAAAGTTTGTGTGTCAATTAACCTCTTTTATTTCCTCCTTAGGAATGCCGGCGCGTTCTATGGCTCCCTTGACTGCCACTGCACCCAGCTCTGATGCCGAGAGGCCTGCCAGGCTGCCCCTGAAGGATCCTATGGGAGTCCTTACTGCCGAAGCTATAACCACTTCGTTGAGAGAAACTTTCGTAGAATACGCCGCCATCGCCTTGAAAAGCTGCAGGAAATGGAATTACTTAATAATAAATTGCTATTTTTTTTTCTAGGTATTGAAAGTGATTTCGGAAAACCGGAAAAAAAAACTCTATCTCAACTCAATCACGGAAACACCTGAGTGGACAGCTGATGAACGACAACTGACAAAAAATAAAGTTTAGAAGACGAACCTTACTTGCTGGCATCATTTTGATGTTAATTATTCTGCTTCCTTTCAAGATTATCATCATTTATTCTTTAGAAAACTAGCAGACTATTCACCAGGAGACGCAAGATAAAGAACTAGTTCCAATACGATACTTATCGCAGAAATTATTTACAAAAAAACATTTTACTCATAACTTAGCTGATAATAACATCAAACTACCATTCAAAATAGAGTCCTAACCTTACTAAGCTAGAGTTTAAATTACTGGAGCAACTTTAGTAAGCATACAAGTCCCGTAAGAACTTTGACCCTTGTGCACAGACTGTTGTGTATGTATGTTCGTTCGTTCGTTTCAAATTCAAACAAAATGTCAGTATGTAAGTACTCTGTGGTTCCAGTCTAGCACAGAATTACTTTCCGGATGTCCTTTCTCCACTCGACACAGACGGACGGAAGTAGCATCAGCCAAACACAAAAATAAATGACTGTATGACCAGCGTTGCCAGATGGTTACTTTTGTAACCTTTTAGGTGATTTTTGTTTCTTTATCTATAATGCCATTTGCACAACCAGTTCGGGTCATCCCTTGTCCTTGACTTGGGTCTTGGTCTTGAATTGCTCCTAAAATCGCCACGACCACTATTATTTCCTCGTCGAAAAGAACTGCGACGATGTTGTTGCACTTTCTCACGAAGTGATGCCACTTCCATATTGAGTTTGTGCATCTGCGCTAGAATTTCCACTATGGGAAACTGGCTGCTGCTGGTAAGTTGGTACTAACTTCAGCTATCGCACTTCCACGAATATTCTCTATAATCTTGTCCGCTATTCTAGCTAAATTTTCTAAGTCCTGGTCTTGACTTACAATAAGTACCGCTCGAACATTCGCTGGTAGTCGCGCAAGCCATAAACTATGCAGAGTTTGTTCTGACGCCTTTAAATTTCTGCCCAAATCTCGCATGCGTCGTAGTAATTGGGATGGCTTTTGAGATCCCAATTCTATCTCGCCTACTAATCTTTGAAATTGCCTTTCAGCGCTCTCTTCATAGACTTGTAGTAGCCGCTCTTTCAAAACTTGGTAGGTACTTGTGATTTTCGGGTGGAGATATGAGAATATCACTTAGGTACTTGTTGAAGTGCTTCGCGTCCCATTTTCGCAACGACCAGATTGTATTTGGTCTCATCACTTTGTTTTTGCGACGCTAGAATACTCTCGACCTGAGCGAACCACAATCTAGGCATTTCGCTCCAAAAGTCTGGTATGCGGGAAGAAACTGTGATTGCAGCTAACTGAGACATATTTTCAGTTGTCCCGTCACTTTGCAGTACCTTATCAATGCTCTCAAAAAATATCGGTTGGTCATTCATTTTTCACTTTATGTACTTACACTTTTATAAAAACTGTCTATTAAACCAATGCAAACTTTATTTCACTTTAGCCCCTTCGTCCATGACGCTACGCTAAAGTGACGGAACTCATTAGAAACCAGAGTTGCGGACTGATTGGAAACTCTCACCCGTCCACGACGCTACTGGAATTTCCTGAAACTCAGTCACTCAGTACACGATTTTATGTAAACAAAGTTTTGAAAACGAAAATGATTAACATGACTAGTGATAATTCGAGCGATGACATGGAATTATTACTTCTCCAGTCACATAGAGGTCAGAATCACATATAATTACTTTTTATTCGTTCATTTTTTAACAGTTTCTCGAAACCAGTCGCCTGGCGACCAGCATGTCGAGTCGCCAGGAGACTAGTTACAAACGCGTTCCTTTTGAGTAGCGTCGTGGACGGACGCGCATTGAAATACTAGTGCTATCGCATTCAGACTACTCATAAGTGACTACAGTTTCAGTCGCGTTCCTTTTGAGTCGCGCCGTGGACGAAGGGGCTTATTGTTCAAATTGTTCACGGGGTCACTAATTATAAGTTCTGTTAACTATCTGAATGATTGTGTGTATGTATCGTAATTTTTCGAGTTGGCGATGGCGCCAAGAGGGCCCTCGAGGTTTTAGTAAAATAGCCACCATCATAACTTACTAAAACCGAACTTGACTTGATTTGACGGTGACTTGAACATGACTAAGAAGTAAAATGAAAAAGAAATACTAAAAAGAAAAACGAAAAATGTAAGGCCTAATTGTGTAGCCTGTAGCCATCCAGAAAGGGGAAAAACTACAAAAAAAAAACAGTCTCTCTTACTCGATAAACTCTGTTTACGGTGTAATTCTTGGTCTACGGTTGCCACAGAGTACTTTACTTTCATTCATTGCATGCATGCATGCCTGTCCGTCGTATGTTATACTCTCTCTGTAGTCTGTTTATGTATTCCGTCCAGTCCAGTCTGTGCTTCCCGTAGACCATTCACGTTACGGTGCTGCCCGTATGATTGTATCTATCTATCTCCCTCCCTAGTCTGTGTGCCTGCCTATTGCCTGCCTGCGTAGTATTCCTTAGTAGTCTGTGCCTGCCTGCTAGTTTTGCTTTTGTTTGTTTGTTTGTTTGGTCTCGTTTCCTCTAATTTCCGAGTTAAATTACGATTACCGATTAGTTTATCATAAAATAAAAACCCCAGAAAATGTTTTAATGATATCGTGCTGATGTCATGGTAACCAGCGGGAGTGATAATAATACGGTGTTTGTTACACCGGATAATAAACGTCTCACTACTGAGGGAGTAGCGTCCACAAAAAACCAAGGAAACCAGGTTAGTAGATTAGATTTGCTGTTGTTTTTTGCATCTACAGTGCTTCTTTTGTTGTGATTTCCTGTGATCATTACATTGTGATTAATTTCTTTCTAGTACAAAAACAGGTAATGATAAAATTCTGTTACCTATTAGTGAGGTGTTAGGACAAAATCAGATTCCTTGAACATACTTGAATTGCTTTAGTTTGAATCTCTTAAATCTCTGTTATAATTGAGGTTCAAAGTGAAGAAGAATACATTAAAAAAAAAACTAGTACTTAAGTTACAAAAACAGAATAGAACAGAAAATGTTTATTTTACCAATAAGTCCCACCAGCACAAACAGTAATATAAAATGAAACTAAATTTCATGGTTCCCAAAAAGGCCACTATTCGGCATGGCTGGGCAGAGAACCTCATGCCCAAGTGCTGATCTTCTGTGGTCATTTTGAAAGTTTAAGCAAACTAAAACCAACCTTAAAAAGTCTACCTTAAAAAGTCAAGTCAGGTGAGTCTGTCTGTATCATATTGTGTAAATATATACCTCGAAAGGTCCTAAAACTACACATCTGTTGCTATAGCCTACATCTTCTTTTATCCAAGGCCAAATAATGAGAAACTGTAGATAGTTGGGTTATGGTCAAATCATACCTAATCTTAAATGCATGTAGGTCATTATAGTTTGAAGAAAGAATTAATGGATAAAACATTCTGTGTAGATGATTAAAATAATTATATTTATCAAATCTAGGATGCCCAAAATTTTATTATAAACTATCTTGTGCCAGCATCTTTGCTCGCATGGTACCTAGATAACAAATTGCCTATATGATATTCTAGGTAAAGAACTCTGACTATTCCAAGTTTCATCGAAATTGTTTGAGTTGTTACGGCATGATTGAAAGTGTCTCAGCTGGCCACTCGTCTTCATGCCACTGAGGTCATCAAAATATTCAAAAACTACTTTTATAGCTTTAATGTAAGTTTATTAGTGTGAAATATTCTTTTACACAAATTAATGCTGCTTTGCAATATCTTGTTGAAATCAAGGTGTGCTGAAATATTTGTTTGAACTGAACAATTTTTACATGAGTGCAGAGACTCTTGTTTGACTTTGAGATATATATCTTTGAGTTACTTTTTTAATGTTTATTGAAAAACAGATAAATTTGTCAGTGAAACTAAAGTTTATAGATTAATTTGAAAAAAAAAAATGTATTTATTTGCCTTCTAGGTAAATTGTTTACTATTTTGAAACTAGCTTTTGTAGTTGTTTCTCGCTTTGCTCAAATATAATAGAATAGATTTTTTATTTGACACATAAATGCACAGAAAAGAACAATAAAACAAGAAAATTAGGTAGGTACAAGGTAGGTCAAAAAAAAACCTACCTACCTAAGTATAAACAGTTGTGAAGTGGGTTATAAGCAACAATGTAGGTACGACAGATAGGTAGGTACCATTGTCCCAAGACATAGTCCCCTCTGCGTGGTTGTGCGCCAAATAGGTCCCATCTCAGCATAGGTGCCGGTCCACACCGATGGTGTGAAGCGGCGCTGGTTTTCAGATGGGGCCTAAGTGAATGTTAAAAGACACAATTCATAGAGCACATTAAATACTGCTTAATCTAACAAACTTAAAATAATAAATTAAAATAAGATGTGACAGTTGAGAGAATTTAGATACACAGAAAAACAATACAATAATTACCTACTAATACCTACCTAATAATATGAGGCAATGAGCACACATCGCACAAAGACATCACATATTATCATAAATCAAATCATTTCACTATATTACACAAATTTTAACCTTATATCTATGGACTGTCAACTAATGTCACCACCTCAACAAAGTTGATGGTGTGGGGCTAGGTCTCAAACAATACACTTGCAACATATTGCTAATCTCCTCTTCCATTATGGCCTTCTTGGCTGGAGTGAATCTTCATGGAGGAACTGCTGTTGGTGGGTGGTCACCTATCAAAGTTTAAAACAAGTTAGCTGTTATTAGAGTATGATTGAACCACAAACATCCATACAATCCCTTGAATTAATAGTAAAACAATGATTGGTTAAGAATTGAAATTGAAACTTGATTATTTATTACAGTATTTGTGAATTACAGTAAAAAATTACTCTAACTGCACTGACATATTTTGTATCGGGAATCAAACCGGCAACTCTTGTGTCTCAGCCGGCACTTGTCCTACAACACAAGGTCGGTTTATTTCCAAGAATTTGGTATTCAAATTAAATGAAATATGTCACGTGCCTTTTCCCATGAAAGAAACATGTCCTCATTAAATAATCAAATTCTTCAAAGTTTCCATTTGGGTACTTAATAATGTGTGAGTCACACACTTTTGCACCAATTGTACTGAGTGACATACTAAGTCTTGTGTACCTGTACAGTGTACAGTGGTGTTTTTTTTTTTTATTTATTGAATATTTACAAAAAACCTTTGTCGCTGAGCGACCACACCGCCCAATCGAAACTTAAAACTAAACTTCCACAAACAAAATGAAAAAACTTAAAACAAAACAAAAGTGGAAAATGAAACAACAAAAAAAAAGAACGCATTCGTAGCCTATGTACATAACTTAAAAATTACACTTATTTGTCAAAAAATACAGTTTTTGGGCTTCATCAGACATTGGTGAAGCCAATATGCTGTTGCAACATCAAATATTGTTGTTTGACCAAACATATTTATTCTGTCATTAGCATTCCGCACACATTCCATAAGTATATGTTGCACATCTTCTAGGCAGTTGCAGATATCACAGTTGGGGGATGGAACATTTTTCATTAAAAAGGCAAATTTATTGGATGGATACAGTGGTGTTGGTGTACAGTGTACACCTACACAATAACCAGCTGCTAAACAACTAATTGAGAGATGTTTTCATTCATCATCTGTCACCTTCAACAATGGTTGTCCCAATTTATGTTTGCAAACTGTGGTCTTAGATTACCTAGGGTATGTTCTAGTACTTAAAACAATATAAATAAATAATAATCAATATTAAAACAAGTTGATGGGTATCTTATCACGTCTTGCGGAATAGTCTGTGCAATGTGCAAGTATTCAGCTAGTGTCTGTCTTATCTAGACAAGATAATCATCTCTGATAAATTATTGCAAGACTTGCATTTTATTCATTAATTACTGTTTCGTCAAAAGCATTGTCGATTAACAAGTAGTAAGTAGTAGGCAGTGTTTGTGTTGTCATAGGTTATTTGTAAGCGGAATATTTGAAGCCATTAGTCATAAGTTTAATTCAGGTTAACTATGATTATTTAGGGTTTAAAACAACTAAGTATGGAGTACTGCTTCCTAGCATAAAATAATACTTTGAAATTGAAGCTAACATTTGTTAAATATGTTTTATATTATGCTGGCTGATTGCTGACTCCCTCTGTAATTTCCATGATAACCATTATTAAACCACGAAAAAAATTATATAAATGTATTATTAACAGGCCTCATAGCTCAGTTGGTAGTAACTCTGCCTTCTGCGCTAGTGGTCGCGGGTTCGATTTCCGCACTGGACAAACATTTGTGTGATAAACACTGATGTTTGTCCTGTGTCTGGGTGTTAAATATTTATCTATTAAGTATATCAGTCTCTGGTACCCATAGTACAGGCTATGCCTAGTTTGGGATCAGTTGACCGTGTGCGATGTGTCCGGAATATTATATTATATTATTATTAATAAGATCGTGCTAAAGATGTGATTTTCACATTGTGTCTCAACTACCACCAAAACAGCATATTTTATCAGAAAGCGAGATTTGAGTACGGGCCAAACCACTAGTTTATCCTCATTTCGCTGTCCCAATTTTTATTACCGTCATTCCAAGCTGTTATCATTTTAAGTACTCATCTCAACGCATCAAAAGCCTCATAATAGGACATCGTTATCACGAAACTAATCCTCAATGATTCATGTTTACAAGACTTGCCGTGGTTATACGGCCAGTTGGCATTGGTGTGCTAACGCTTAGCCTTCTTTGACGCCGCGCAATGTTCACTAATTAGGCTAATTAGCAAGTTAATTCATATGTAAACACTAACGCGAGCAGCTATCAACATCATTACACCATGCTCCAACTGTGGAGAAGCGTCGCCTCAAAATGTGCATATTGAAAATAACTAAAATGATTTAGTGATTGAGTGTGATTACTGATTAGGTGATTAATACAGCGCTTGTTGCAGGGTTAGCGCCGAAGCGCGCAGGATATGACTTAGGCCATGCGATAAAAATGGAAGTGGTCAACTTAGACGAAGGTCGGTACGAGCAGACTAAAAATGTACCAGGAAGCAGCGCCGACAGCGACGCTTCCGGTAGCGTCATCAGCGACCACAGCGAAGACTTGGACAGATTATCCGACGACGGGGACCTGAGAGAGGACCTGCAAAAGACTATACCGGAATGCTACAAATCAGACTCAAACTTCTCATCGCAAGCTTCAAGCGACATCACAAACGATGAAGAGTTCCAAGCCACGGCACTGTGCCAATTCATGGATATTTTGAACGATTTAGACGAGGTTTTAGACAAATCTCTACTGGCGTGTCTCGACGATGGCTCAAAGACTTTCGACAGCGACGACGAGGATCTCATTTGTAAAATTAAGGAATGTATCGGAGAATCTCAAGAGCAATCATTACAGTCCATAGAAGGACCCAGTTCCATAGATGACAATGCGGAAGTAGTCACACGCTCCAATATGACGTCTTCGCCATTGGACGAAATCACAGTTTCCGCAGAGAGTGTTTCAGAACGACCTTCTACATCTAACCTCGGTCGTTCGAAAAGCTTTTCTGAACTCTCTGTGAGTACCCGGCAAGCTCTAGTGACGTCACTAGAGCGGGCGAGCACCACCAACGATACCCTACGCAACTCAATGAGGAGACTGGATCCTATAGTGCTGCCGGCGATAGAAACAGCAGAATCCTGCGAGCCTCTTACGTTGCCTGTCATTCTGTTCTTGGATCATATTAACATGCGGCCTACGAGTGCCCCTATACAGCTACAGGTTACCGCCGCTAATTTGAGCAGCGATGGCAGTTCCGGGCCGTTGATACTGGGGCGGAGAACCTTGCTAATGAATAGAACTCTATCTCTCCCGTCGCCCGGAGAAAGTGATATTACCACAGGGGACTGGACAGGACGGAACACATCACGGAGTACAGCAAGAAGCAGTGCGTCCAGCTCTTCAAACGAATCGCTCGCGATCGCCCCCGTCATAACTGCCACCGGTTCCACTGAAGACAGGTAATCTTACGTCCGTGACTAATTTCTTACTCCGCCGATTTTGCAATGTTGCGGTTTCCAATTTGAGGTTGCGATGATTCATTGTTTTGCAGAGGAATATTTTTGATTAATTGTGCGGTATCAGTACTCCCAAGCTGTGTTATAAAATACTAGCTTGTTCCTGCGGCTTCACTCGCGTGGTATTAGATAAAAAGTAGCTTATTTTCTATTCTAGGTAAAGAATTCTATGTCAAGTTTCAGCGAAATCAGTTGAGCCGTTACGGCGTGATTGAACCACAAACATCCAAACATACTCGCAAACTTTCGCATATATAATATTAGTAGGATTGCTAGGAAACCGGCTTGGTATTCTCATAAGCGGCGGTGGGCTTGCAGCCTGTCACGTATGGAATGTAGCATGTGGCAAATATAATAAACTTAAACCATTACCGGAGTCGCTTTGAGTGGCTTTAAAGTATCGTCACTAGAGTTTTTTGGACGTGCCTCTGATTATCCCCTTATACATCTTTGAAGATCAAAGTGATCTCCAGGCTCCGCCGATAGTCCAGCACCGAGACACACGCTGAAGATTTTTAAGGCGAGGACTCGAGCTTGTTCGAATCCCATTTAAGTTGAAAATTTGAGTTGTTCCCGTTCGTCCCTATGTTTCGTCCCCACAGGGGACCAACGGGATTTTTTTCCGTTCTTCCCTACCTCAATTTATAAGGTGACGAACGGGAAGTTTTATTAAAAAAATAATTGTTTTCAGAAACGAAGAGACTGATGAACCTCCATTTGGAGTTTGGCCACACCGCATGAGTGCAATGCTCGCATGCCTCAGCTGCACCGTGGGAATATTCAACATTTCTAGATTTGCCATATTTAGTGTTCATTTCGGAGGTACGTAATAATACACATTTCTTAATAACCTAGATTCCATACTGTTGTAACATTGACATTACACATCATAATGCACTTGTGGCGTAACTTGCCTCGTCTTTCCTAGGTTATGCTACGTTCAGCATGGCTAACATTTGTATGGGTGACTAGTATACAAAGAGCGCTTTCTTGCATCGATCCTGTTAAAATTTCCAATTTATAAGGAACCTTAGTCGGTTCCTTATGGCTCTAAATGCCGTGTTGTTCTAGTGGAAGGTACCCCGAATTTCGATCCGAAGGTCATGTGTTCGAACCCGGTCATGCAGCAATGAGTTATCCTGTTCGAAAAAAATGAGTGCACATTTACACGTGCTTGAAACGGTGAAGGAAAACAGCGTAAGGAAACAGTTAATATTCTTAAAGCGGCGATGGGCATGGAACCTGTCGCGTATGGAACACTACTGCAAAATTTGGTCATGTTCCAAATGTTTGGACGTGCCTCTGGTTTCTCCTCTTAGACATTTTTATTCTGGAGATCTGATCTGAGGATGTCAAACATGATAACATGATTGAGGGTAAAAGTAGAGAGCCTATTTTTTTTTTCTATTTTTTTCCTTCTGAGACGGCCCGTATTATTTATTTTATAACTTTTTTTTTTTCGTTTTGGGACCAGCCCTTCATACTCATCATCATTTCAGCCGTATGATGTCCACTGCTGAACATGGCCTCCACAGATAGAGCGAATTCCTTAGCATGTGGGGGGATTTGCCCATACTCACCACGCTGGGCATGCGGGTTGGCGAGCGCAGTTAGAGCTATCGTTGTTAAAATGAGAGACGCTGCTGCCCATCCCCTAGCTTTTTCCCCTTAGTCGCATCTTACGACATCCGCGGATAGGTAGATATGGAGGGGCCTATTCTTCAGCCGGGGCCACTACGGCTTAGCGACGACCACGACGACCACGACCAGCCCTTATGGAGTTTTTATTTAATGTTGTAACTTTGCTTATAAGTATAATTAATTTATTGTATTTTTGTTGCAGCGAGCTTCATAATCCAGTTTTTCATACTCTCTATCTTGATCGGAATACCACTCTTCACTCTCTACCTATGCCTGGGACAAGTTCTCGAAGCAGGACCATTAGACATGTGGAGAATATCCCCTATATTTAAGGGGGTTGGCGTGTCTATGCTAATCACCCAAGCTGTTATAGGCACTTACAGTATCATCGGCTTATCATGGATATTTGTTTACTTCAGAGACTCTTTTATAACATCAAATGATAAGTACAAATGGGCGATGCCGCACGAGTTCAATATTGAGGGTAAGAATTTCATCATTACCTAAAAATCTTGGCTTGTGAAAAACTATTCTTTTTTTAAACAACTAAGGTGACAAACAAGCGGTTTACGGTTGACTTTTTAGTAAGTGGTTACCGTAGCTAACGCTTGCAATACCAGAGGCATCACGCACCCCGAACCCCCCTCCCCTTAACCTTACTCACCGCTGGAACATAAAAATATTTCAAACAAACAACCGATTTTGATGAAACTTAGAATAGACAGAGTTCTTTACTATGAATAGCACATAGACTACTTTTTATCTACGTACCACGCGGGTGCAAGCAAGTTGGGAATAAAGTTTGTTCCACGACTTTGGATATTCGATTTTTTTTTTTTTTACTGGCCTCATAGCTCAGTTGGTAGTAACTCTGCCTTCTGCGCTAGAGGTCGCGGGTTCGATTCCCGCACTGGACAAACATTTGTGACTAACACAGATGTTTGTTCTGTGTCTGAGTGTTAAATATATATCTATTATGTATATCAGTCTCTGGTACCCATAGTACAGGCTATGCCTAGTTTGGGATCAGTTGACCGTGTGTGATTTGTCCGGAATATTTATTTATTTATTGAACACATTGAACATGTAAATCGGATGTTTTGGGGTTTTCAAAAACATGCGCAAAAAAATATCTTGTATTGTTTTTTTTTTGGCATTTTTTTTTCTTTTTGTTGATAGAATAAGCCCCTTTCGGGATAGTACAGTAGTCACGGAACACGTTGTAAATAAAACGTGCTAATTGTTATAGCAATTAATTTTAATGATCTAACTGTATACAATGCCAACGAATTTGGTAGCGAATCAATCAGCATACAGGAAACACTATCGAAGGTCGTCATTTTATTATCTTCTGATGTAATCGTGTGACAATGAAATGCAATTGATTGGATCGTCGTATCGCTAGGCCTTTATTTATCACCCTGCTTGAGGAAAGTGATCATGTTGATATGGCTATAAAAGGGCTTTGTGACTGATAGTCAAAGAACCAAAGTGGTGAGAGGATTAATAAATAAATAAATAAATATTCCGGACATATCACACACGGTCAACTGACCCCAAACTAGGCATAGCCTGTACTATGGGTACAAGGGACTGATTACATAATATATATATTTAACACCCAGACACAGAACAAGCATCTGTTAATCATACAGGCCAAAGGCAGAGAATTTGAGGAATCATGAAAGGCAGAGGCCTTTCATGATTCCTCAAATTCTTGATTCTAGGACATGACGATTTTCTTACGAAGCTTTTCATGACCATTTCATAAATCAGGGGCCCGATTCTGAGATGTGAGTTCTCAGTTTTCATTGTTCGACCGTGGAAAGTGGATAGATTTTTGGTTTTTGTAGACACATAGGGTGCGGGTTCAATTCCCGCTGAGGGACCAATGTTTGCATGATTTTCAAATATGTGTTGCGGTGTTGTGTTACCATGATACTCGTAGTTTCTGACCCTCGACACAGATAATTCTAGTATAGGTCAGGACTATTTATGTATGTAACTGTTAGGAGTTATTTATTATTAAATTAAATTCATATTGAATTCCGTTTCACAGATACCGGCGTGCGGAATGCCACTTACAAGATTGAAGAGACATTGCCTCAGTACTTCCACTACGAAGTTTTACAACGCAGTGTGGAATCAACGGGCACTTATTTCGGTACGATAAAGTTCCAAGTGGCGTTCAATTTGGCCGTAGTTTGGATGATTGTTTTCGTCTCACTGAGCAAAGGATTGCGGTCTTATGGAAAGGTATGCTCTACTTACTTCTACTAGCTATAATAATATAATATAATAGAGTATTAACTGCAAGATGGCCGTGGTGGCCCCGGCTGAAGAATAAGCCCCTCCATATCTACCTATCCGCGGATGTCGTAAGAGGCGACTAAGGGAAAAAAGCTAGGGGATGGGCAGCAGCGTCCCTCATTTTAACAACGATAGCTCTTACTACGCTCGCCAACCCGCATGCCCAGCGTGGTGAGTATGGGCAAATCCCCCCACATGATAAGGAATTTACTCTGTCTGTGGGGGAGGCCATGTTCATCAGTGGACGTCGTACGGCTGAAATGATGAACTGCAAGTTACTAGCGGTACTATTTAAATTTTACTTAGCGCGGACGAACGGAAGTGTTGGCCAAGCGACAAATTTACACTTAGTCAGTGCCGACGAACGGAGTGATGGCCAAGCGACAAATTTTCACTTAGTCAGTGCTGACGAACGGAGTGGTGGCCAAGCGACAAATTTTCACTTAGTCAGTGCTGACGAACGGAGTGGTGGCCAAGCGACAAATTTTCACTTAGTCAGTGCTGACGAACGGAGTGGTGGCCAAGCGACAAATTTTCACTTAGTCAGTGCTGACGAACGGAGTGGTGGCCAAGCGACAAATTTTCACTTAGTCAGTGCTGACGAACGGAGTGGTGGCCAAGCGACAAATTTTTACCTTGTCAGCGCTGACGTGCGATTTTGCGAAAAAGCGACAAGATGAACAATACAAGGTGATTCATAATATGTATACCATGTATTCTATCCACAAAAAGAAATAATATTAGAGAAAAAAACATAATTTTTTTTTTCACAAACTTTCTCAAGCTAGCTGCTTTTGGTATTTTTATCATCTTTATAACTAATAACGAAACGTACGATAAGTTCGCAATCAAGATTGCTATCTAAAACAGCTGATTCATTGAGTTCATCACAGAGTTTGAACTGATTTGACCCCAAAACAGCTAATTTCCGCATAGAGTTTGAAACGACAATGAAAAATGTCGAATTTCCAAAAGTCGTAGAACAAACTTTATTGCCAATTGGTTGGAGAATAAGCGCCTTTCGGGATGGAATACATATTATGAATCACCTTGTGTCCTGCTCTTTTCCATTGCAACGATTGATATAAAACAACACGTTGACCTTCGTATATTACCATCACTAATGCACCGTGTAATTTTTTCTGTTTCAGGCGGTGTACATGCTTATATTCCTACCAATATGCGGTACTCTAGTGCTGTGTACCAAATTACTGACGCTAATACCTTACGATACTGTGACGAATATCTTCGCTGAGACGGAATGGAGCGAGTTTTTTATCAATAGCAATGTGAGTGTGTAGGTGGAACGAATAAGGTTTTACGTTAATGTATAGCCATTATTCGAAGGCAGATGTGCATGAATCAAAGACAAGTGTTCAATGTCATCTAAAATTTAAGTCATATTGATCCTTATGTCCTCTGATTAAAGTTTAATTTTGAGTGTGCGGTACGTCAGCACACTAAAAGACATCGCCCACCCGTCAAAATCAAACTCCAAATTGACTTTATGCAGTAGCCGTAAGGACCATTTTTTAATCACTTTTGGATTATATCAGTAACTGATCGAAATCTATGTATTTATAATATACTGAGATCTTGATCAAAATCTTGGCTTTACAGCAACATGTGATATGTCTAGAGGCGCTAGTGGCATATCTTGTATGTTCATTTTTACTTAACAAATAAACTGGGTAAATCAACGTTTACTATTAAAATTGGGATGGGCGACCGCTAGTCACTGGCTTATACTTTGTTTTTTATCTTGATCGATCAACTCTGCATCATCATCATCAGCTGATCATCGGCAGTGGCTGAAGTCAGGCTGTGTACAATGATGATTATGATGATTTATTTAATATTAACCTGTAACACAGGTTTTTAAAAGAACCTACTTCAGGCACCAGCCCCATCACGAAACAGGTTTTCGGAATAGATTACATACCTACCTTGTACACACTTTATATTTAAGAAACCTAATTGTGAAGGGAAATAAATCTGTTTTTATATTTATTATTATATTATATTAATATTTCAGTCATGGGTGGCCGCGGCCCAAGAGGCCTTCCTAACATGGGGCCTCCTAGGCGCTTGCGTGATGCAGCTAACCTCGCACAAGGATGCCAAAAACAGGACCAGTAAAATGCTTCAGAAAGAGAGCGCGTGCGTTGTTATCTTCACGTTCGCTGTGTTGCTGCTGGGCTCGTTTCTTGCGAACACTTGCGTGCAGATTTTGAAGAACTACGGGTATACGTACATACCTGGAAGCTTTGGTGAGTAAAAAGTTGTTAAAGAAAATAAAGACGGTCATGTGCGAGTAGAACTCGCGTCTTGGGTGTTCCGTACCTTTACACGGGACCGGAAAATCTGGATCCCAAGTGTTCGAAGTGATTTATTGATTTTGCGTGATTTTGCAATCTCCTCCTAAATGATTGTTTCTGGAAATCTATGGGGGGAGGCCTTTGTTCAGCAGTGGACGTACTACGGCTGAAATGATGATGATGATGATATAGAATGCAGTAGCAGTTTGAAAGCACTGGTGTAGTGATGCTAGTGACCCCGCCTTAATAAATAAATATTCCGGACCTATCACACGGTCAGCTGATCCCAAACTAGGCATAGCCTGTGCTATGGGTACCAGAGACTGATATATATAATTATATTTAACACCCAGACACAGAACAAACATCTGTATTCATCACACAAATGTTTGTCCAGTGCGGGAATCGAACCCACGACCTCTAACGCAGAAGGCAGAGTTACTACCAACTGAGCTATGAGGCCTGTCAATTAATGTTTAATAATGCTCTCAAACGGTGAAGGAAAAATTCGAAGACATGTGCATGAAAGGAGCCTCTATAAGGCGCACTTTAATCTTTTTCTACACTGATTCTTTCACCGACATAGACTCTTTTCAAGGGCACCATACTTGAACCTGATGACATACCTAATGCAGGATGACCAGTGGTGCAATTGTGTAAGCGTAACGGCAATGAAGTTTGTAACTTTGAGGGTAATTTTAGAAATCTTAGCAACATTCAAAACGATATAAATCATCGTCATAGTTGCGACCTTCATTACCATTTCGCTTACGCAATAGCACTCCTGGATAAAATCTGTGGCACGACAAGAAGAAGAAGAACGCATTATTGATTCCTAAGTTGACGTATTAGTATTCACGGCTCGTATTCAGAGACAAGACTCGAGCATTGATCTGTACTTAAATCTCGATTTGAGGCGAGATTCTAATTTTTGAACAGTAGTAATAGTAATAGTAATAGTACTTATGTATAGCTTCAATAATCACAGTTCACCTGAGTAAATGCTTATTCTGAAACGTCAATCAGACGAAATCGGTGCTTGAGTTTAGATTTGATTAGACATTAATCAAATGACATTTTCGTTCCGTTACACGTACTTTGATGCATATTTATACTTCACTTTATAGTTCTGTTTTATTTCCACCCTGGCTGTTTGAATTTCTGCGTAAAACGGATCGAAAATTATAAATAAATTAAAATGTAAACGAGAACATTTGAGTACAGATTTGAGACTCGATTCAGCTGAGAGTAGTTTAAGTACCGTTCTTGAATAAAAGCTATGTTTGAGAAGAGATTCAATACTTAAGTAGAGTTCAGCTGATCTGTGATTAAATCTAAGTTTGAGGCGTGTCTCTGAATACGAGCCTTCACTGTCATGAATATTTATTGTATAACAATTTGTGTATATCCGTTCAAAGCTCTGTCGTTTCGACCTTGCTGTTATACGTAGTCAATGAACTGCTGATTTCCATACAACACATTGTGACTTCTTACATAAAACTTTTAAAATGAGCATCATAATCTTATTGTTATTATAACTGTGAAAGTTTTTATGGGTGGATGCTTTTTACTCAAGAACTGCTCAACCGATTTCTATGAAACTTGGAACAGATAGAGTTCTATGCTTAGAATAGCAAATATGGTACTTTTTATTTGGGTACCACGCGAGCGAAGCGGCGGGCTCAAGCTAGTATTCTAATAAGACCGTCGATGCCAATTTATTTCCCTCTCTTTAAAAAAAAAACCTACTTGGACTTTCGATGTGCGAAGGGTTCTTAAAGCGGCGACGGGCTTGCAACCTGTCACGTATGGAATACCTACTCACTACTGCTAATCCTCGCCTTCTCGATCAATTCTAGGCTTTTTAAAACTACCACCACCAACTAAAAACACGAGTTGTTCTAAAACTCACCACAGGAACACAAAACTATTTGAAACAAATAATGTTATTTGCCTGCGATCTTCTATAAGCCGGAGGTACCTCCCCAGGCAGGCTGATCTAGTTTGCCCTACCTCCTCCTTAAAAAAACCTAATCAGCAATTTATTTGCAGAGTCAATAAAATCATCACAATTCCTGTGGCCATCATCGGAGCCAATGCCTGGCAACATGGCATCAACACCGGTTCGGTACACGGGACACTACGGCAGCTTGGTGGGCGTGAGCGTGCTGAAGAGCGGCAACGCCGCGCGGACGCTCAGCGGCTGGCAGCCTTTACAGCTGGCAACGCAGCTCGTGCCAGCCACGCTCGCAGTGTTGCCTGCTAATGTGGTACGTTAAATTGCACAGATAAAATTACTTTCGTGTAGCTTATGACAACAATCTTACTTATGATCCTACTAATATTATGAATGCGAAAGTTTGTGAGGATGTTTGTTGTTCGATGACGCCGTAACGGCTCAACCGATTTCGATGAAACTTGGAATAGATAGGGTTCTTTACATAAAATAACATATATGCTACTTTTTATCTAGGTACCACGCGAGCGAATCCACTGGCGCAAGCTAGTAATGGGATGTGGGGCAAATCGGTGCCAGTTCTTCCATCAATGGTACTGAGTAATGGTACAACTGTGAACTAGTTCGCTAAGGTGTTGTGTGAAGAGGTGTTCTTCGCCAGTCCTTAAATATAACCTTACCACAAAGTTAAATAATCAAAAGACCCTCACCTTGAAATGCACCGATACATTATGTACAGAACCTTGGAGTAACTCGTTCTTTTAACCATTTTACCGTAAATTATCTTACTGTAACATAAGCGGGTTTCATGGTAGACTAACCTGTGAAAGCTAGTAGAAAGCTAGTACTGAATAGGCCAAACTATTACAATATGTTCTCTGCATAATGTGACATAACACAGAAGTTTAAAATAGACCATGCCTAATCGAATCTAATTTAGAAACTTAGAGTATTTCCGTTAGTTTGATTTTAGTTCTAACATTCGATAAGATATCTTGTAAAAAACCTAGATATTTTTAAAACACAAAACAGTTTATATTTCTCAATCTAAGATTATCGGCTAAGTTAGAAAAATGATTTTACGAGATATTTTTCATATTGTCTTTTATTTCTGGTTTTCCATAAACTCGTGACTAAACCGTAAAATAAACAAATCCTTGTAAAACCATTAAAGAATTAGACGAGTAATAATTGTAATTGTTCGAGCGAAGATCTCTCACACAAATTGGATGAATCGACTTTGTATGTTTGTATGTATATTTGTTAGAGCATATCTGTCGAACCGTCAATTCGATCTGCATGGAATTTAATAGGTCAACAGGTGTACTTTCATGTTGATTTGCTGGTTTAATCGTCCAAGGGTTTGTTAAGATATAGGGGTCCAAAAGAGGGTTTAAACAAACACAAATACATGAAGTACGGTGTCACATGGAAGAGATTTATTCATACATAAAGCGATATTTATTTTCATTCTAGGCCTTATGGTTTTTGAGATACAACGAAAATAGTAGCATTTTAAATCCAATATTATATATATATTATATATCGTGAGCTCGCGTGAGTGATTTGGTAAAGTTTCAATGACTTCGTAGTTCAGGTAAGATTAGATATTAGTTAGAACATGCTAAAGATGCGATTTTCAAAGTTTATCTTATTTGTGCCTTAACGATCCTCGGAGCACCACCTTGTATACCAGAAACCGAGAGTTCTCAGTTCGGGACGTCGAGTCTCAAGTTAATTTCAATGCTTGGGTAGTGTCTCTGAATACGGGCCTTCGTCTCTTTCCTCGGGACAGATACCACACATTCTCAGTTTATTACAAAAACAGTCTCAAATGACCGTGAAAAATTATAATCGATTGCTGGCGTGAAAATAACAATTCAATGTTAAATATTAAATTAAATAATACATGTTACGTTTGCGTGACGGCCGAGATGTCTTTCAGGAACTTCGAAAGTGGCGAATAACCGATAAAAATGTTCCTTAAAGGAAGAATTATTATTTATGTCAACTTAAATTACAGGTTATCACTGTAATCTATCTCTGTGCCAAATTTCATCAATATCCGTTCGGTCGTTTAGGCTTGATTGAACCACAAACATCCAAACATCCTCACAAACTTTCGCATTTATAATATTAGTAGGATAATCCTTCCAGCATAACATAAAATATACAAAGTGAACTTTGTGAATTCACATAAAGAACAACAGAATAGGTCAACCTCTTTGCAAACAGATTAAGTGTTTTTAAGGAACAATAATTTCAAAAAAAAAAATTACAATGCAATTCATATGTCTTAAAAAATGTTTTTTTTTGCATTCAACTTGCCTAACACAAGCAAGTTTGGATACATCAACGGGTAGCTTTGCTCTTTGTACTGATGCAATTTCTCCTATCCGATCTTCCAAGAGAGAAAGAGTTATTATTGTATGTATGTTAGTTTTAAGGTATATATTGATATGGACTGTAGAATAAGTTAAATAAGACCTGTAACTTTACTATAGTCTGAAATAAATGAATTAATAATATTAAATTAAAGATTTTAAATAGACAAACAAATAAGTAGTACTTTTCATTTCATTTCATGCAGTAGGCACAACCACAATACACACAACAAAACTTAATAAGAATTCGACACATGTTTCGCCTCTCTACGCGGCATCATCAGGAAGAATTGACTTGCTGTGTACTGGAAGCTCCGAGACGTGTTGCCTCGCCGAGCATTGAACAGAGAGGTGTTTAGGTGTTTATTTTTTGAAGGAGATAGGGCACAGCGAGATTTTCTCGCTCTAAATTGGAGCAGCCCGTCTGGGGAGGTACCTCCGCCTTACAGAAGATCGCAGCCAAATAACAGTATTTGTTTCAAATAGTTGTTGTGTTCCTGCGGTGAGAAAGGTTGCCAGAACTCTTTAGGGGGGAAGGGGTTCGGTCAGGCAACGCATTAGCAATGCTCCAGGTGTTGCTGATATCAATAGGCGACAGTAACCGCTTCTGTAAGCATGTTTGACTCCGTATAACAATAAAAATAAAAATAATAAGTTTGTTTCTTTTCAGCTATCACCAGTATGGGCGGTGATATTCTACTTCATCCTGATAATGTTCGGGATAGCGCAGCAGCTGGCTGTGTGGCACTGCGTGATCACCGGCGTCCTGGCCATCAACGTGTCGGCGCTCAGGGTCTGGGAGAGCAGCATTACATTCTTCAGCTGCGTGTTTGGACTCGCTGTGGGGTTGCTGCTGAGTACCGATGTAAGTTATTTAAACGAATAAAATAAAATGTTATTTCCTCTCCCTCGTAAAATTAATAGGATCACTTTGAAAACCGAGTGTGTTTTGTGTTACCCAGGCGGGCATAAAGGTGGTGCACTTCGTGGGCTATGTGTGGACGACGGTCCGTACTCTTGTACAGAGGGTTAATGTTTGACGAGTGTGCACTTCCTGGACTACATGTTGACGGTCCCTACCCTTGTACAGAGGGTTAATGTTTGACGAGTGTGCACTTCGTACACTACGTGTGGATGGTCCGTACCCTTGTACCGACAGAGGGTTAATGTTTGATGAGTGTGTTTTGTTGTCCGCAGGCGGGCATAAAGGTGGTGCACTTCTTGGACTACGTGTGGACGGTCCGTACCCTTGTATAGAGGGTTAATGTTTGACGAGTGTGTTTTGTGTTACCCAGGCGGGCATAAAGGTGGTGCACTTCTTGGACTACGTGTGGACGGTCCGTACCCTTGTATAGAGGGTTAATGTTTGACGAGTGTGTTTTGTTGTCCGCAGGCGGGCATAAAGGTGGTGCACTTCTTGGACTACGTGTGGACGGTCCGTACCCTTGTATAGAGGGTTAATGTTTGACGAGTGTGTTTTGTTGTCCGCAGGCGGGCATAAAGGTGGTGCACTTCTTGGACTACGTGTGGACGGTCCGTACCCTTGTATAGAGGGTTAATGTTTGACGATTGTGTTTTGTTGTCCGCAGGCGGGCATAAAGTTGGTGCACTTCCTAGATTGCGTGGAGTGCGTGGGGACCCTCGTTCAGAGGGTTAATGTTTGATGAGTGTGTTTTGTTGTCCGCAGGCGGGCATAAAGGTGGTGCACTTCTTGGACTACGTGTGGACGGTCCGTACCCTTGTATAGAGGGTTAATGTTTGATGAGTGTGTTTTGTTGTCCGCAGGCGGGCATAAAGTTGGTGCACTTCCTAGATTGCGTGGAGTGCGTGGGGACCCTCGTTCAGAGGGTTAATGTTTGACGAGTGTGTTTTGTTGTCCGCAGGCGGGCGTAAAGGTGGTGCACTTCTTGGACTACGTGTGGACGGGCGTGTGGTGGCAGTGCGCGCTGCACGTGGCGCTGGCGTGCGGCGTGTTCGTGGTGCGCGGGCGGCCGTACGCGCCGGACGCGGTGGCGGCGGCGCTGTTCGCGCGCGCGCGCCTATTGCCCGCGCTGCTCAGCCTCACCTGGAGCGTGCTGGTGCCGGTGCTGCTATGTGTGAGTGCATCGCCAGATTGCGGCCGCTGGCAGTAGCCCCGCTAGGCCATTCCCAAATTTCGAAGCTTCATAAGTCTTTATTCTTTATCTTCATTGTACAAAAGAGATAAATAAATAAATATTCCGGACATATCACACAAGTTCAACTGATCCCAAACTAGGCATAGCCTGTACTATGGGTACCAGAGACTGATATACATAATAGATAAATATTTTAACACCCAGACACAGAACAAACATCTGTGTTAATAATAATTATTATGTCTAGTTAACTTTATTTTTAATCATAATGACATAGTTTTTTAATTTTAAATATTTCGTATTTATTAATTATTGTTATACTAAATAAAACATTCGCATGCTTCTGTATCAAAAACATGTGCGCCCGCTTACTGCATAAGAACAGCGATTATATTGAATTACCATGTTTTAGCAAATAAACTAATTTCATTTCATTTCAAATGTTTGTCCAGTGCGGGAATCGAACCCGCGACCTCTAGCACAGAAGGCAGAGTTACTACCAACTGAGCTATGAGGCCTAGCTCATCATGAGATACATTAGAAAGACAGTTATGTACAAAGGCGAGCTTAACCCTAAAAAGAGTTTTTTTCCAGCAAACCTTTGAGGTTAGAGAGAGTTATAAAAAATAATTTTGTTTGTTTTCAGGTTATTTGCGTGATGGATTTCCGGACGGGGCAACAGAAACAACTTTATACGTGGAGAAAATCTACTGGGTGGGTTAAATTTCGTTCAAATGTTTATTTCTAGGTTTGATGGTTAATTAATAGTATACGAAGATTTATTAGTTTTATCGAATATTGAAATAGATTAGAGCAATGAAGAAAAAAATTGTGAAGGAACCTGTAAGTATTATAGTAGTATAGTATAGAGCGGCTATGGTGTTGCCACCTGTATGGAATACTCGCTAGTGAAATATGTGGATGTTTGGACAACAAACTTTATTGCCATTTGAGCATAGAATAAACCCCTGTCTCTTACCCACAGATACTGGCCGGTGTGGGCGCGTCAGGTGGCCGTATTCTTACAGCAAGGCGCTCTACTCGTCGTGCCATTCACCGCCTTCACGCAGACATGGCGGTACATGAATAAAGGACCACCTGATATTTTTGACGTAAGTTTGCACCATAATAGGATGCTGGTAAGCTAATTACGTCCTTATGATAGAACAGAAACGCGGTGCTTCAACGATTAAAATATTTCATCTGCACAAAATTTTTGCTGTTCATTCGTTCCATGGCGTAATTGGTATCGCATTGCCGATTCTAGTCGAAGATGCGGGTTCGAAAATTTTCGGTAGGGTAAATTAACTATTTATTTGATAGGAGAAACAACCTTAGATTTAAGTACATTATCGTATCAAGCCGTGTTCAAACTGCGTGCGATATATCATCAAAAATATGTTTAAACTTTGTTTCAAAATGATCCTTACCACGATTAAAGTACTGTGATTAAAGTTAATTTTGAGTTTGAAATTTGCGGGCGAGCTATAATTATAGCTCAAGCCCCTCAAAATCAAACTCAAAATCGACTTTATGTAGTTGAAGTAAGGATCATTTTGAAATTGATTTCAGGTAGCATATCGCAAGCCGTTTGAACACGGTTTCACACACTATGATATGTGTTGTATTTATCAATTTGGTGAACAAATGTAAAGTTGGATATTTTTATGCCGCAAGGATTATGCTGCGAGCGAGTGTGTTGAAGAAATGGTAAGAGTTCTTTGAAGACTGTTTCTCTATTAATGTGGAACAATTAATTATTAAATAAATAAAACACCCAGACCCGGCGGGAATTGAACCCGTACACTTTGCGTCTTAGATAAGCACTCGCCCGGTACGCCACCAATGTCATCATCATCATTCCAGCCATTTTCCTTACGTTTTTAGGGGACAACTGTGCAAATATTGTTGAATTTAGGGTATTTGACACTAAATCCTAAATTTTTCCTAAATCCCAAAAATTCAGGGTTGGCTAAACTGCCGCCATGGAACCATGCCACCGAGGTCGTATTGTATTAATAATATTGTTGTTTCTAGCGCATTCAGAACCTGTACCGGCCGCGGCTGGATCGGCCCGAGGCGTCCCCCCGCGCGGCGGCGCCCCCCGCCCCCGCCCCCGCGCCCGACCCCCCGCCCAAGTACACCCCGCCGCCCTCCTACTCCACCGCCACCGGCGCCCGGCTGCTCAACACGCTGCGACGGAGCTTCAGGACTCTCAGGAGGTAAGCTGTAACCTCGAGAAAAAAATAATCGTACATTTTCAAATATCTGTCATAACATCGTGGCAAGACGTTGGCCAAACGGGAGGGTTCCCCGACATTCGATCCAAAGATCGTGCGTTCGAACCCGGTGGTGCACCAATGAGTTTTATCTATTCGAAAAATTTAAGTGCGCATTAACACGTGCTTAGAACCGCATAAAGCGCGTAAGGCGCAAAAGTTATGAAATTGCATTAGCTTAAAACTTTTAATTCTATTAAGAAACCGACCTTGCAGAGATATTAGTAACCAACTGCAAAATTTTAAAAAAGTAACTGTAAGTAACGTTTACCTAAGAAAAGGCTACGCCAATTGCCTATACCTGAAAAAATATCTCCCTGTTATCATTTCGCGGTTGTCAAATGTTGACGTTCTAATGTTACAACAAGCAATCTTTATTTTCAGAATCACAACCGTCCGATCGGACTTACAAAACGACAATACATCACAAATGCCCATCACACTGAGCGAAACGGTCGAACGCGACCAACAAACAGAAACAAACCCGCCGAATTACAGCGGCGTTTTCACCACCCCATCTATTACTATAACCGACGAAACCGACTCAGCACAACCTCGGTCATCCACCTCGAGAAATTCCCTATCCCTAACCCGGGATTACCTACGGCGATCTTTTGTTAGGAAAAGCGACTCAGTGAAATCAATACGTTCGAGTTTACGCAGAAGCTTCAAGTATAACAGCGCGTTGACGACCAGCCATGAGCATCTGGTTCGAGATGCGGAGCCGATTTCGAATACGGTCGCGATGTCGGCCATGTTGGATAGTGAAGGCGCTACGCATGCGCGCAGCCTAGCCTCTGTGATATGATTTACAGCCTGAAATGCCTGAAATTCGTTTCACAGTAATTCTAACATCTACTGAATACAGTTTAAGGGCGAGCGATTTTGCTAAACGATACCGCACATCCCTCAAGCTAAACTCAAAATTGACTTTATTCAGTAGACGTAAGGATCATTGTAATCATTTGGCCCGGCATAAAGGCGACTAAATAGGATGCGTTCTCCTTCCAAAAAGCCACCTTATTTTACGAACCTCAACTTTGGAACAAATTAAGGAATCCGTATTGTTCAAGAACGCACGCGGAATGATAAAAAAATCCGTTTCTGACTGAGCAATTGAAGCGCCAATTTTGATAAGTTTATGATTTATTAGGCCTTACGTCAGTATGCAAAATGTAGTTCGGTTTAGATGCTGGTAGGATCTTTACAAAAATTTGGGCAATGTTTTGCGAGTAATCGAAGTAAGTCGAAAGCTGAACTAAGTAATTACCAGTTTTATTTACGTTAGTTGATTTTTTAAGTGTTTTAAATATTTTAGTCCTAAAGTGAAGTTTTACAGTAATTTTATAAGAGAATCTCAATAATTCCACTATTTTTATATTCATGTTATTTTTTGTTTCGTGTAAGCACAATAATTTTGAGCCATGTAGAGTAGCTAGGTATACAATTTTTACTAAATTAACACGTATAATAAATTCCGAGCTTAATGAAGTGGAAAATGTTATGTCATTGTTATACATGTTGAAATGTTTGACAAAAAACTAGAATGTGTTCGTTCGAATAGTACGTAGTTTTTGTAAATTATTCAAGACTATAGAATTACGGAATTGTTATATTGTCGAATGGTTTTATACTCCCCGAATGTGAAATGAAATGAATGGAATCCTAAAATCAGAATTTTAGTGTATACCTGAGAGAGTTGATTAAACTGAAAAGATATACATAGTTGTTGTAACTGTGAAGTAGATACAGTACTGTACAAGAATTGGTTGTAATGGTTTTATTGAAGACTGTAGCTTTCTTTGTTCCTATAATGCATTTCTACCGCGCGTACTGTAACTGTGTTTCGTCGGGTACCATGTCTGTCTAGTTAATTATTATTGAAAAAGAGCGAGATAGATACTGTTTACTGATCTTATACGGACCCGACATTCTTCAACATTTTAGTTCTAGTCAATAAGAAGCTTCCACTTAATTTCGATTTAAACATCACATTTGTTTACGAATTATACTTATTTTAAGCTTTTTTTTGAATTTATTTCATTCCATTGTTGCAGTTTTACAAAATAGAATCATAATAAACATTTTTTATGTATTTAAAACCGTGTTTTATTAAGTAAAGAAAATCTCAGTTTAAATTCTTTATTTCTTACTGTAAAATTACAAAAAGTTATGTCAATCAGTACTTAAAATCATTAGTACAAATATAGTTAACGATACTAGAAAATACTTAAAACAAGAAGCCGAGGTAATGAAATGTTATCTTAGTAATTAAATTAAACACTAAAGAAATTAGATATCAGGAGAAGAATAAAGTTATCGAAATACAGCACACGACAATCATTACGACACTTAGCGAGAAATACCGACAGACAGCTTTTACAGTTGTTAGCGCTTTCTCTTACGCAGGTCATATTACGCCGATTGGCAGGAAGTCAAGCAGCAAAAGAATAAAATATCTTGTTGTGCCGTACTGATTGGCGCGTACTGCAAGAGGGGAAAGTCTAGTTCAAAGTGTACTATCCCACATTTTACGACCTCAACTCCTCTCTGCTAGTCGAAAATAAAGATGTTAAAAATACAGTTTATAAATAACACAATCAGTAAAACTTGTGGGTAAGTTAATACAAAATTGATGGGTCCATTTGCGAAATATATTCGTTTTATCATAAAAGTGTACAAAATGAACATGTTATCAAACAATAAACATTCTTTACTAACATACCTGTATGGCACTTAGTACATTTAGGAACTCTTTGACCATCTACAGATCTCTTCAAATTAGAGCCTAGATTTTTATGCAACTGCTGAAAGGTAATTGTTTAAGGAATAAACACCACACTATCAGGGTTACATCTATTATCTGCCGATGACAAAAGAGATCCTAAGAGTCAGCGCTGGCAGACGGAGAGGCAACGAAGCTGAACCTTATTCACTTTTGGATAAAGCTCAAATCATAAGCTCGAAGTGGCTCGGGATTTTGATTTCAACCGTATCTTAAAGTAAATAAGGTGAAAGTCAACCTTGCTGTTTAGCGAATAAGTAGCTACGCCGCCACTCCGTCCATCGGCGCTGACCATAAGGCCGCAACCGAGCCACCAGCCACAGCCACAAGTGGACCATACTTTTCATAGGAAGCAAGTGGCCAGTGGCGGCCACACGTGTGCGGCGAGTCCTTATAAAAGTGCATTCAGCAGCTTGTCGTGAGTGGCTCGTGTGCGACTAGCCTAACTCTGACAACTGAAATTCTACACTCACAAACTAGCAATTTTACCAAGGATATATAAATAAATCAAATGTGGTATGCAAATGCAATGCATAACCAGATGAACATCACAACGACATGACCAGTCAATGTTTCGCTTGTGTCCAAAGGAAAGCTCGTTATTCACTTTCATGAAAAAAATCACAGTTTACATTAAAGAACAACTAGATAATACAATATCTAACAATGAACCAACATTCATTGGATTAAAACTAATTGTAGATCACAATATTCAGTCAAAATTCATATATAACTCAAGCTGTGAGTTACCTAATCAAAGAGTTCATGTTGAGTAATGACTTGGCTGCCTTCGAGTCGGTGGGCTCTTTCTTCTTTGAGGGGTCCAACATGAAACACTTCCACAATCTGAAACACACATAATATTCAAAGTCTCGTTTGGATGTGGTTTCTTGCCTCGACTGAATTATCTTTGGTTTAAAAATCTTATTAGTCTGGGGTTTCGAGCGCGTGGCATCCTATTAAAAAGGGTCTTATGGTGTCAGAAAGCCACTTACCGATAGGTACCCATTTATTTGGCGCCAAGTAATTGATTCAATTTCATTGAAAGACCAAGTGTGTGGCAGAACACTAGCGAACTTTGCGTCCCGGAAAATGAATCTCGGCGTAGGATAGTAGTAGGATATAGTAGGGAGTGACCTGAGAGTCTCGTCGGCGCCGGCGGAGAGCACGGTGGTGCCGTCGGGCGAGAGCGCGAGGTGCAGCACGCGCGCCACGTGCCCCGTGAGCTCGGCCACGCGCGACATCAGCGGGTACTTCCAGATCACCAGCTGGTTGTTCGCGTACCCGTGCCCCGAGATCAGCTCCTTGTAGTGGCTGCTCCACACTATCGAGCACACCTACAACAAAATCAACGGGAATCAAACACTTGGAATAACAGTTTTGAAGGGTTCCAGGGAGAGCAATTGTTTGATTTATCCTGGGGTGCTATTGCGGAAGCAAAATGACAATGAAGTTCGTGACTTTGAGGATTTTTTAACAATTTTAGCGACATCCTAAACATTTCATACTTGACAAGAGACAACTTCACGATATTAAAATCTTACTGTTCATATTTGAAACCTTTCAGATGTCGCTATTGTTGATAAAATCATCCTCAAAGTTGCGATCTTCATTTCCATTTCGCTTACGCAATAGCACCCCTGTTCCTGCATTCCATAGGTACACTGTAATGCCTAGTCTAGGGCTAGGATGTTGGATACACTCCAGTCCGTCCTCCCTGTAAAAGGTCTTGTGGAAGAATTGTGAATGAAGCAACAAACAAGCGAGACCACAGGGTCAAAATACCTTCTTTGACTACAGCGCCTTTAAAAACAAATGATGCTGCATTATATCAGGAAATAATATTTTACAGAAAGTCAAGAATATTTTAGCAGTTCATTCCAGGTTAAGGTTCAGAAGTTATGACTTTTTCTCCACCAAAAAATAGTAAAATGTATGGTCCGGATTGAATTTGTGCTTTTAATTACTTTTAGTGGAAGGGCGTGCATTTTTAGACTGAAAGATCTCTTACTAAGGTTGGTTGATGCACATCGAACAATTTAGCATATTAGCAATTTTGGCTATGTAGGCCGCACGAGGCAGCGCGCGCGCGGTTTACCTAGCCAGTGCATCTACGGATAGCGTTCGGTCCGCACTCATCTATCATCATCATCATCCCTAGCACATAGCATCAAAGTACAGTTAATAAATTCTCTTTGTATCGTCTAATCTGGCTGGATCAATCCACATCCTCTCAAGGGTCGCGTACAGTCTCGTACAAAGGTGAAATTATGACTTTTTCTGCTCCAAAGAATAGCAGAAGCAGTTCGGATTGCTTTATTACAAATTAGTACCTGCGACTTGGTATCGACGGTGTTAAGATTGGCGCCGGTGTTGACGTTCCATATGCGGATGGTGCGGTCGGCGGTGCCGCCGCCTGACGCGAGGATGCCGGCGCTCCACGGACACCACGCGAGACCCTTCACTGCGGCTAGGTGCTGGCTGGAATTAAAACCAAGCAAGTTAAAGCTATACACACCATTTACACGCTATGGATCAGATTATTCTGAGATGGGCCGGGCCCTATTTGATCTATAACCACACAGAGGTGACTCTTGTGTTCAATGGTATTTTCTATGTATCAAATATATGAAGACGCTTTTATTCCAGACGTCTAAAAAAAATCCTAGAAAGGTTCTCGAGTGGCGACCACGAACCGGACGACGCAGTGTTGGAAGGCCCTCCCACCCGATGGACCGACGACATTGTGAGGGTTGCGGGAAGTCGGTGGATGGAGAAGGCTCAAGACCGTTCGTCGTGGCACTCTTTGGGGGAGGTCTATGTTCACCAGTGGACTTCATCAGGCTGATGATGATGATGATGATGAAAAAAAATCCTACTTAACTGGTTAAAGTACGGGCACTAAAGAAATGTCATTTTATTCAAGAAAATCAAATGAATAAATTCTGATCAACACCATTAATTGGTGAAGGGAAGCTAGGGGATGGGCAGCAGCATCCCTCATTTTAACAACGATAGCTCTAACTGCGCTCTCCAACCCGCGTGGTGAGTATAGCAAATCCCCCCACATGATAAGTAATTTTCTGTCTGTGGGGGAGGCCATGTTTAGCAGTGGACGTCGTACGGCTGAAATGATGATGATGAAATAATGGTGAATTTATTTTTTTAATTTATTGTTTCTCGCAATATCCGTGTTAACTGATTGTGGATCGAATAAAGTGAGGGAAAAAAAGGTAAGGTTTCTTGTTAAGGTGTAAAATGGAATAAACTTACTTGAAGGAGTAGATATACTGCGTCTGCGAGTAATGCTGGCCTTGCGCGATCGGCCAGATGTTCAGCAGGTTATCGTTGCCGCCCGAAGCAAGATATCTCCCGTCTGGAGACCACTTGAGGCCGGCAATCTATGAAAAATGCAACACGCAACCTGTACAATATGTTCGGTCAATCGGGTATTGGGCCTTCCTACAATACGTCGTCCAATCCTACTAATATTATAAATGCGAAAGTTTGTTTGGATGTTTGTGGTTAAATCACACCTTAACGGCTCAACGGAAGAACGAAGGTCACCGACATAGCTCTCAGAATTAGCAAGTTGAAGTGGCAGTGGGCAGGCCATATAGCTCGCAGAACCGATAACCGTTGGGGAGTAAAGGTTCTCGAATGGCGACCACGAACCGGGCGACGCAGTGTTGGAAGGCCCCCCACCCGATGGACCGATGACATTCTAAAGGTTGCGGGAAGTCGGTGGATGGAAAGGGCTCAAGACCGTTCGTCGTGGAACTCTTTGGGGGAGGCCTATGTCCAGCAGTGGACTTCTACAGGTTGTTGATGATAACGGCTCAACCGATTTCGATGAATCGTGAAATAGCTGGATTTCTATACCTAGTAGAATCTTACTAATATTATAAATGCGAAAGTTTGTGAGGATGTTTGTATGTTTGTTATTCAATCACGCCGTAACGGCTCAACCGATTTCGATGAAACTTGGAATATAAAGAGTTCTTTACCTAGAAATTAGAATAGCAGATAGGCTACTTTTTATGTAGGTACCACGCGAGCGAAGATAACAATTTGGCTGCGCAATATTAAAAAGTAAAAACAAGTCTAGCCACCCGCCTACCGCACTACATTTATACCCTACAGGATGTACATACCTCCTGAGTATGCCCATTGATGGTGGTGACAGCATGATCTCTCTGTCGCACGTCGTGGTGTATGATATTGCCGTCTCGCGCGCCGCTCGATACTATGTACATGTTCCATGCCAGCGAGCCGACACGGCCCGTGTGTCCGTCCATTACCTGAAAAAAAAACAACAAATCAATGTAGCCATAAAACAAAAATGAACCATATCAAAAAAGTTTTTTTTCATAGGTCACTTCCACTGCTAAACCTATGTTTAAAGGCCTATGCCTCCCCACAGAGTGCCACACCAAACCACAGACTTGCTCATTCATTGGTCCATCAGAAGGGGGACCTTTCTATACTGCATCGGAGCAGTTTACGGAGAAATCTACAGCCTTTGTTATGTTGGTATGGTAATGTAAACAGTTATTTACCCTTAGTCGTTTGATCCGCTCACAGTCCCACAGCTCTACAGTAGCAGCGGAGGTGCCCACAGCCAGATGTGACCCTCCGCCTTGCATCCACCCCACAGAGCTCACTGTCTCCGAGCCTTCCAGTGAGAGCAATTGTTCGATCTGTCCTGTTCCTGCATTCCATAGGTACACCGCGTTGCCCAGGGCTACTGCTAGGATGTTGGAAGCACTCCAGTCAACTAGGTTCAAATCTGTGGAAAAATTACATGAAAAATATTCATCGCTTTTAAGATACTAACTCGTTTCCTCACAATGTTTTCCTTCACCATTTTTAAGCATATGTTAATGCGTACATAAATCCTTTGGCAGTCCGGGATTCGAGCCCACGACCTTTGGGTCGAAAGTCTAGGCCAACACGGCTTTTTTAAGTTCATCTAACTAAAATAAACTTACAATAGTCATCTATAATGTCAGGGGCATCCAATATCCTATCAGGAGCTTGTGGTATGTATCTTGAGGTGTTCTTTACGGATGAAGGAACTTTTGCCTGAAAAAAAAATTACAGTTTTGCTATATTTGAGTTCAATTCATTTTTTTTATTTTTATTATAGTGTTATAATTACATATAGTGTTTTAAGTAGTAGGATGGGTAAGGGTCGACCCACACGTACCACAACCACACCACATTGAAGCGACAAAAGTTGTTCAAGCAGTGGTTACGTGTGAATAGTGTCGCTGCAGCTTTTGCAGTTGCGTTGTGGTACCGACAAAATGTGGATGATGTGACCGGCCGCTAGTTCACGGTATCGTCACTGGTGGTTGCGTTGTGGTTTCAATGTGGTCGGTATCACCCACGAGATCGATAATGACGGCGAAATGTGGTACATGTAAGTTATACTTTCATTTTCAATAAAAATATGCGCCCGACCTCGTGTGGTGGTTGTGGTACGTGTGAAACCACCCTAAAGCTAAGATCCCATAGGTAAATTTTCGTACCACATATTTAAGCTTTTTACCCATACCAGCAGCTCGATAACAGATTTTATAATGAAGCACACATTTGAATGCTTTTATTCAAGTCAAGATGGTGTTGGGTTGTTTGGTGTGCAAAACCTTTAGCATCCTAAGTCTCTGGCGATTGCAAATCGAAGAAAATCGATTGCGTCTTGAACAGACATGCTTAAGCAGATAAGTACAATTTTATTGAGTTTAACTAAATTTAGTTGAGAACCACAAATCTTTATAGTATTTAAGCTTTATCTTTTAGTCAGTCACAATAATCCATACTTTATCTTTTAGTAGGATTCCATACCTGAGAATAAACAACTCTGAGTCTGTTCTGATAACCTTCCGGAGCAGCGGGTGCCTTGCAAGTGTACTGCAGTAGTCTTCCCGGCTCCGTGTCGGCCAGGGCTCTGCCGATAGCTTCACCAGCAGCTGATGGACCTTGCTCCTCTGTTTTTTCTTCTTCACTCTTATCACGATTCATCTGCAATTGGTTTTTATTTGAAAAGTTTTTGCTCCAGTGAACAATAATAATTACTTAAATATGATAAAAATACCGTAAACAACATATTTGAAAAATAATCTGAAAATAAAATATTTGAATATATATTTTTTCCCTGCTAATATTCTTAATTTTTATTAATAGAATAAGCCTCTCTTTGGATAGTAGAAAATTTATGAATCGCATAAACAAACCGCAATCAGGAAGAATTAACTTACCATGTAGTGACACAAGTCATAGTTGGAATTACTTCTAGATGGGATGAATCTGTCAGCTTTGTTTGGAGTCTTCGAGGCTTTGTTAGGTGTTGGTGTTGTGGAGCGGCCTGTGTCATAAAGTGATGTTTCATAAAATATTCATAATTTTTATTATTATGTATGTAGGTAAATTATTGTTAATGCTCATTGCCATCTGGAGGCATATTTGCCTGTAACTGGCAATGATCCGTGATGATAATTATATGGTGCTAATTCTAAAAATTATATCTGTGCCCATAGTTATGAGGGCCCTGTCTAGGAGGGGTAGTCAGAGGCACGTCCAAACTTTTTGGCACATGCCCACATATTGCAGTAGTGAGTATTTCCCTGTTCCATGTTTGTTTCGAGACAGGTCGAATAACAGATTTATTACAAAAAGACCATGAACTCCCTTTGATGTAACTATGTAACATGAAGTTTGTTTACCTGGAGACTTGTTTTTCGATGGAGTTTTCTTCCCCTTCTTATTTTCACGAGTAGGAGTTTTATTGCTGGACAGCACGCTGTTGTTACAGCTTTGGTTAGCTGAAACTGATAGTTTTTGCATCGATTGATTGCACGCGCTTACGTTCACATTCGAATGGTTCTTGAATGATGTACTCATAGAAGGATTCAAGTTCTCGTTGTTGCTCTTCTTCGACCAGCGCTGCAGCGGACCTCGCGACAACGGCCCGTCCATTGTAGCCAAACTATTTATTTCATTCAGATAGTTGAACTGTGCCATACTTTTCCAACACGACAAAACAGTATTTTGTTATCAGTAAAATTCGTTATTTCAATAAACTAAGTAAACTATATTCTGTTCGAAGATATCTCACAAATTCATGAAACTAAATAGATTTTTCTCCCGAATTATTAAATAAATTCTAACAACAAGCAGCAAGGCAGGCGGTCAGCCAGTCGATCAATTTGAAAAAGTTCGTTATTTTGTTTGACAATTTTGTGACATTTACTTTTTTTTTTTGACGTTTCCCTTTCGGACTGGCTATGGCATCTAGGCCTTACCGCCAAGTCGTACGTTTATATTTCTTCGTAGTAATTTTTTTCTTTCTTCTTCATTTTACTTCTTAGTCATGGTCAAGTCACCGTCAAGTCAAGTCCAATTCAGTTTTAGTAAGATATGATGGTGGCTATTTTACTAAAACCTCAAGGGACCTCTTGGCGCCAACTCGAAAAATGACGATACACGCAATCATTTCATTTCACTTCACTTGTGCGGTTTACTCAAACAATATTACGCAAAACACCACCATAGTCACAAAATATTATTCAATTTAACACTAGTTTTGTAAAATAAATTGAGAGCACAACATCACTTTCTCAAGTTCCCGCCAAAAAGTCTTGCGACATTTACTCTTTTGACACTTTAACGGCGTGACACGTGACACAAAGTAGTGACATGACATCTTGTTGACACTATCTTCCCATAGATTATGGAGCCGATACTACATTTAGAGATAGTACTAATCTGAGAGATAGATCCTCAGCCAAGAAAAATTTTAGCCTTAGTACAGCAGCAATGAGGTTAAACGTCACTATCAGTAGTTTCACTTCTAGTCCAATGTTCAAAGTCAAAATATTCATCCATTTTATAATCAAGCTAGGGCCAATGCCGATACGGGCGCCACGCCGCGGAATCGATCGCGACAGTGGGATCTAGGTAGGGCAAGGAAACAAAATTAAACTTCTTTTAAAAAAGTAGATTGTATATTTGATCATAAAAATAAAAATTACATAGTACCTACAAATTACACATAAAACTTTGATTATCATTATGGCATTGCCTCTAACGAACAATTCAAATCATTAAAATGCGTTCAATAAAATATTGCAATACAATCAAAAATATTTTTAACTAACGAAATACAAATGCATCTTGAGCATTCAAATCTTTACGTACAATATTTTGAGATAACAGTTATTCTAGTTTGTTAAAAATTGTACAAGACACTGTACCTACATCAAATAGAAAAATTCCAAGAAGTATCTTTTAGTTCCTTACATAGAAAAACTTCACTCAGTTGAATTAAATAACAGGAAACTTATTACTAATATTAACTAGCACCATCAATACACTTATATTTACACAGGTAAACCAAGATAATTTAGTTGTGCATCTCTAGTTTATCTTTTAGCAAATCGATTTGGTGCGCACTTTAATTCTTTATACTTTAAACTTCATGTCTTAAAAAATGGCACTCTTATTGGCGTTATTTTTCCATAGTGTTTTAATACAATTAAAAAAAAAAATATTAGGAAATAGATTACCTAAACACAGCTCCACTTTAAACATGCGCTTTTAATTCCGAAGTGCCTTTTTTTTATAAACACATATTGGTAATTTAAATTTGTTTGTATTACTACATAAAACCTGTAGGAAACCTCGATAGCACACATATTTATCTAGGTTTCGTATAAAGAGATCATCAATTATTTAGGCATTTATTCACTTAAGTATTAATACTAATAACATAAAATTGTATAATATCAACAAATTGAATTTAAAAGAATTGGGTGAGTAAAACTGGTAATTGACAATATAAGTATTATATCCCAAAAAAATCTTTTTTTTTGTTTAATCCTCATTCATTTACAATACCTTGATCTAATAAAACTCCCTAAATTCATATTTAAATCAGTTCAAATTTTCCTACTTTATAATTATATTAAATTAATTTAGAAAAATAGCTTAGTATTATCACATCCTCATCATCAGCCTTATAAAGTCCACTGCTGAATATAGGCTCCCCCAGAGTGCCACTACAAACAGTCTTGATCCTTCCAACATTGCGTTTTCCGGTTCGTGGACGCCATCCGAGAACCTTTACTCTCCAACGATTGTCGGTTCTGCGAGCTATATTGGCCTGTCCTCTGCCACTTCAACTTGCTAATTCTGAGAGCTATGTCGGTGACCTTGGTTCTTCTACGGGTTTCCTCCGAACATAGCTCTCTCCATAGCTCGTTGCGCGACTGTGGGTTTGTGTATGAGGGCAATAGTTAACAATAATACAATAGCTGAATATACAGGGTGAGTTTTTTTTCTAGGCCACTTAGGCGAAATCGGAAACGGTTAGAGTAATAGAAAAGTGAAGTTAGAAGTCACGGGCTCAATTTTGAGAAAAATAAGATCAGCATAAAAAACAAGTTTTTTTTTGCATTTGTGTGTTCTATGTTTGTTAATAAATAAATAAATGTTTGATAACAATGTGTATAAAGTTTTTGGAACACCTTCAAAACTGCAAATTTATAAATTAAACAATATTTATTTATCGAAGGTTTATTATTTTGGTCGGAATATGTGCAAGCAAAGCGATTAATAAGTAAAAAATAACCTTAAATAAATATTGTTGCATTTATAAACTTTTAATTTTGAAGGTGTTCCAACAACTTTAGACACATAGTTATCATACATTTATTTATTTATTAACAAACGTAGAACCCAAAAATGCAAAAAAATTGTTTTCCAAAAACCTACATTTTCTGAAAGACAGTAAATAAATTTCAACTTTTTTAATGCAGATCTTATTTTTTGCAAAATCGAGCCCGTAACTCCTAACATCACATTCCGATTTCGCCTAAGTGGCCCTGAAAAAAAACTCACCTGTATATGATGGAGTTAGTTTAAATTGGTTCTAACTGTTGACAATGTCCATAAACAATATACTTTGATAAGTAAAATAAAATCCAGTCTTCTCAATTTTGTGACAAAATAATACTAAAGAGTCTCAATAAAGCGTTTAAAACTCCTCAAAAATGTAATCTCAAATAAGTTTTCAAACAACCATATTAAAATTTACTCGAAAATTTGCTTTTCGGCTGCGAACTACATGTCTAATTTTCTTAATGAATTAAACTTAATTTATAACTTGGAATCACCAATTTCAACAAGCGCATACTATCTAATTATTTAAATCGATGTTTGCAATTTTTTACATAATATTACCATAAATCATCGAAATATAAAAGTTTACGTACAGTAATAAATGCGCAAGGCAGTGGTAATTGCAGACAGAGAATAGTATCTTTACAAGGTTATTCATTATTATTATTAGTATACTATCCCGAAAGGGTCTGAGTCACAAAGGGTGCGGGTTCGATTCCCGCTGCTGTTGGCATCACTACTCACAAAAGAGACTAACTACCCGCAACACAGGATATTCCTAGGGTGGGACTTAGTGTTCTTGCATATTATAATTTGTCTATAACCCATTTATTTTTGTAACAGTCAAGGTACCTTCCTACTTACAGGATTTTATCTAATAATAATATGTAACTTGTTTGTTCATTCAGCTTTTGTAACAATAAATAAACTTTGAAACTTTGCTGTGCAAATGTTTGCATTATCTACAAATATTACTTCCGGGTCTGGGTGTTATAGTACCATGGTACTCATAGTTTCTAATACCCAGGACAGGGAATCCTAGTGTGGGGTCAGGACTATGTATTTGACTGTTGGGTGTTATTTATTAATACATATTATGAATCACCTTGTATATTGACTATTAACATTATTTAATCTCAGAATTGATATAAGAAATATCATCATAGTATATAAACGAGGTGGCTAGTTTTACATTTTACTGTCATGTCGGTTGCGCATAATTATAATTATAGAGACTAGTTGTTCAGCACAAGATTACCTATTTCATTCATGATATTAGAAAAAACAGCATTCATTACACAAGTACGTTTCAGAGAATATAAATCAAATATTTGTTCTTGATTAAAATGCATGATAAATAAAAATAAAATAGAATAATGTCAAAACTATATAAATAAACAATTGAGACACCTTTTCATACAGTTTATAAAATGGATGTTGATAAGTACAAATATTCCAAAACCTACCTAATAAATGCAGCCTGTGCTACGTACATTGCTTCTTGATAACATTCATAATGTGGATATGTCCAGGGTTGTCAACTGTCACAAAACAGGAGAATTTCTCGTCGTGGCAGAGTCGCTTCGAGTTCATACCTGTTAGTTTGATGCACGCCAGGATTTCTTTCCGCTTCGAGCCTTGTTTGTATCTGAAAATATTCGTATAACGTATACGTTGTAGAAAAACGTTTAGCTATCTCTCGATTGTAATTTTTTCGGTAAATGTAATACTGAATTGGCAACACCAGATACAAATTTTTGAAGAGTACCAAGCCGGTACGACCGCTTCTTTCTTCGCCGATTCTTTCTTGGTCATCCTGTATTAGATCAGTGACCTGGTTGAGGTATGGTGGCCCTGAAAAGGGCCTATGACCGTCGATGATAGAATCAGGGTAGTGAAAGGATTAAAGTGCGCCTCTTAGAGGCTCCTATCGCGCACATGTCACATGTCTTCGAATTTTTTAGGTTCTAGGGCATGCTGATGTTTTCCTTCACCGTTTGAGAACACTAGCATAGCGCACTTAAATTTTCCGAATAGAAAATCCATTGGTGCAAGACAGATTTCGAATCCACGACCTGTGGATCGCAAGGCGGGGCCACTTCCACCCCTCCATCAGGGATCATTGGAAATACATTTAAGATTACACGTCACAGCACACGCCTTGCCGTTTGAACACTGCTTTAGTGTGGTATCGAACAGAAGTAAGTTCATTGCTGCTAAAAGAGCCTCCTCTTTTAGCAGCAATGAACTTACTTCTGGCCGTGGTGGCCCCGGCTGAAGAATAGGCCCCTCCATATCTACCTATCCGCGGATGTCGTAAGAGGCGACTAAGGGAAAAAAAGCTAGGGGATGGGCAGCATCGTCCCTCATTTTAACAACTATAGCTCTAACTGCACTCGCCAACCGCATGCTCAGCGTGGTGAGTATGGGCAAATCCTCCCACATGATAAGGAATTGGCTCTGTATGTGGGGGAGGCCATGTTCAGAAGTGGACTTCGAACGGCTGAAATGATGATGATGATGATGAACATACGTCTTAGACTTCCATATAGCCTTCCAGCAGTGCTGATTGAGCAGTCCGTCGGCGAAGAAGAAGTTAGTTGAGCTTCCGCTGCTGCTGGCGTTGTTTTCGTCCGTCGACAATTCCATCCGGCTCTCGTGAGGGCTCGCGAGCGGCGTCATTGCGTTTAGATTTGTTCTGGAAATAAAAACACAAGCACATAAATCACAATCCTACTAGTATTATAAATGCGAAAATGATACTAATATTATAAATGCGAAAGTTTGTGAGGATGTTTGGATGTTTGTTGTTCAATCACGCCGTAACGGCTCAACCGATTTCGTCGAAACTTAGAATATAAAGTATTCTTTACCTAGAATAGCTTAAAAGCTACTTTTTATCTAGGTACCACGCGAGCGGAAGCAAGTGTTATTGTAAACTAGCTTCTGTACGTTTAGCACGCGAAGTACCTTATAAAAGTTAGCCTATATGCTATTCTGGGTAAATAACTCTATCTATTACAAGTCTCATCGAAATCGGTTGAGCCGTTACGGCGTGATTGAACCACAACCATCGAAAAATTTTCACAAACTTTCGCATTTATAATATTAGTAGGATTATATTGTAGAACTTTTCGTACGTCAGATGAGCAGTTCGACATCAGATTGCTAACTAAAGCACCTGTATAAATGAGTTTTAACTGATTTGGCTCAGATGATTTTTGCAAAGTGGTTTTTCAATGATAAATGTAGAACAACTTTATTGCCAATTGGGTGTAGAATTTGTCCCTTTCGGTATAGTAGGTGGGTGGTAGTATATTATGTGGTGGTATATTATGAATCATCTTGTATAAAATGTTTTGCTTGTACTGAAGTCCTCTATTTATTAAGGTTTGAGCGTCTGCGATTATGCTGTTTTTTCAAAACGTCGCAAAATAATGAATACCAAACATACATAACACCCAACAGTCCTGTCACTAGGATTACCTGTGTCGTGGGTATAAGAAACTACGAGTACCCTGGTACCACAATACCCAGACTCGGAACAAACATTCGCAGATCATGCAAACATACCCCACAGCGGGAATCGAACCCGCACCCCTTGCGTCTCAATCGAGCACCCACTGCGCCACCGAGATCTTCAAAATCTGAAGTTAAAAAGATACTTACCGGCTGTTTTTATTACCCGCCCTAATTCTCATATCATACGAGATATCCCACCAAACTATCTCCGCGGCCATTGTGACCAGCACCAGAGGCGGTTGCTCGTCCGCCGGCAGATGCGGCGTGCCGTACTGGCCCGATGAGCGGTACTGTCTCGAAGGGACTGCGGAGAACGAACATGATTGGACCTTGCCTTTGTGGTGCCGGAGCAGGCTTATCTGAACTTGGGCTTTCACGTTCCATATCTGTAACGAGTAAGTTTTAATTTAATAAATAATAAATATTCCGGACATATCACACACGGTCAACTGATCCCAAACTAGGCATAGCCTTTACTATGGGTACCAGAGACTGATATACATAATAGATAAATATTTAACACCCAGACACAGAACAAGCATCAGTATTCATCTCACAAATGTTTGTCCTGTGCGGGAATTGAACCCGCAACCTCTAGCGCAGAAGGCAGAGTTACTACCAACTGAGCTATGAGCCAGTCACTTAGAATAATGCTTTGAAGTGGAAATGTTTAGATGGCGCAGCCGGTGGGATTCAAGCTACTTGTTCAAGCGACTTATTTGTGTTGATGCCGCTGTGTCAGTAATAGTTTTTATTCAGATAACTAATATAACTAGTTAGACTATGAAGACTATTCTACGCTTCATCGCATAACTGTATCTGTTTGTCCCAGTTTGGCAAAAACATTACCGCGCGACCGGGATTCGAGCCCCGACCGTCGAATCCAAAGCCAAGGTCCCTTTTAGACCAAAACATGGCTCTCTAGAATATCTGGGATATATTAAGTAACCCCCTTATTCATAATCAATCATTAACTTAATCGAAACGATAAAATTCAGTCACTTTCTTTTGTTTATTGTTAGAAAAAAAAAGAAAAAAACGCGAGAATTGTCGAGCCTAGTCATTATGAATAACAGGGTAAAAGTTTCAGTTTATTTTTGCTACAAATAAAGACATTTGAATATACTTACCAGAACATTCCCAGAGCTAAGTCCCATAGCGAGAATATTGCCATCAGCCGTTAGATCACACGACGTTATGTCATTGTTGATTTGCATTTCTTTTATTAGATTCAGCTCTGACGGAGACCCCTCCTTTAGTTGAAACGTCTGAAAAGAAATACGTATCGTAGTTTCGCTATCTGTTAAATATAACCCATCAAAGTCAAAGTCAAAAGGCGTTTATTTAAATAAAATCACTAGGATAACTTTGAAATCATAAAAAACATAAATGTGAAAATGGAAGCCAAGTTCAATACTAAGAATATGCGTAGTTGTCGACTTCGCCGACAAAAGAAATGAGATCTAAATAAATGGTTGCCAAGTTCTGCCAAGCTCTATATTTGGCTAGTTTTTTATTGGAAAATCAACATAACGGTAAAGTTTCAATGTCTTCGCAGTTTAGGTAAGATTGGTTTTTTGTTAGAACATGCTAAAAGTGCGATTTTCAAAGTTGATCTTAATTGTGCCTCGCGGACATCGCGAGATCTCAGTTCGGAGCAAACCACTAGTTTATAATAATAATAATAAAGCATTAATCACACAGAATTGGCCGTGGTGGCCCCGGCTGAAGAATAGGCCCCTCCATATCTACCTATCCGCGGATGTCGTAAGAGGCGACTAAGGGAAAAAAGCTAGGGGATGGGCAGCAGCGTCCCTCATTTTAACAACAATAGCTCTAACCGTGGTGAGTATGGGCAAATCCCCCCCATTAGATAAGGAACTTGCTCTGTCTGTGGGGGAGGCCATGTTCAGCAGTGGACGTTGACTGGCCTCATAGCCCAGTTGGTAGTAACTCTGCCTTCTGCGCTAGAGGTTGCGGGTTCGATTCCCGCACTGGACAAACATTTGTGACTAACACAGATGTTTGTTCTGTGTCTGGGTGTTAAATATATATTTATTATGTATATCAGTCTCTGGTACCCATAGTACAGGCTATGCCTAGTTTGGGATCAGTTGACCGTGTGTAATATGTCCGGAATATTTATTATTATTATAACGGCTGAAATGATGATGATGATTCACATAGAAACATACCTGAAACATCATGTTCCTCCCATCACATATAACCAGCACGTTATTCTTGAACGCCGCACAGCTCACGTTCACGTCCGGCTGCCTCCCGTTCAGAACGCACGTCATGACCAGATCCCTATCCCACAGTTTGATCGTAGCGTTGTTCTCTACTGTGATAAGGTCGTTTTGTAGTGCGAAGCAGTCGACCAATCCACTGCCTTTGCAGAGCTCCTTAGTCTGCGGCTCGTTTGGGAACATACGGTCTCTCGATTCAAGGCTCTGCTCGCTTGATGAGTTCGACATGCCGTCCGCTTGGCTGGTCTTTTTCTTTACACCTGTAATTTTGAACATAATCAAATCAGCGAGGTTGAGATCTGCTTGAGAAAATCGGCGAGGCGAAGCGAGGTTTCAATTTGCTTGAAAGAATGACGATAACTTCAGGATGAGGTAGGGTACAGCGAGATTTTCTCGTTCTGAATTGGAGCAGCCCGCCTGGGTAGACCTCCGCCTTACAGAAGATCGCAGCCAAAAACATTATTTGTTTCAAATAGTGTTGTGTTCCTGCGATGAGTAAGGTTGCCAGAGCTCTTTAGGGGGGGAGGGGGTTCGGGGTCGGCAACGCGTGCGTGATGCCTCTGGTATTGCAAGCGCTCATAGGCTACGGTAACCGCTTACTAACAGGTGGGCCGTATGCTTGTTTGCCACCTAAGTCGAATAAAAAAAAAAAATTGGAACCGATTTTATCTAATTTTAAAGAAACTTCTAGGAGTTTAGTCAATAAAAGTAAATTGTCAAGTTTAAGTTATATAAATGTATTGTAAAAGAGCTAAATCGGTAAGGATTAGATAATTAGGTCGTCAGATTGTTTCCTAACTTTTCAAGTTAGCTGTTTTTTGTTTTACCTACCAATCTTCCTGCCCTTGTCCCACATTATGTGGCATCACAATAATTATACCGTCCATCCATCTTTCTTTAGTCTTCCTCTACTTATATGTTTGTTCTGTGTCTGGGTGTTAAATATGTATCTATTATTTAAATCAGTCTCTGGTACCCATAGTACAGGCTATGCCTAGTTTGGGATCAGTTGACCGTGTGTGATATGTCCGGAATATTTACTTATTTATTTATAACCATCCCTACATTCATACCTAACACTCTTCTTCATGCAACAGCCACCTTTTATATTGTTACTATAATTTAATTTTATCTGTTATCATGTTTTTATTTTTATTTTTACTTATTTTGTATATTTGCTGTCAAAAAAGACAAAAGTATATAAAAAAAAATTATATACTTTTGTCTTTTTATCTGTTGTTTTTGGGGACAAATAAATGCTCTTTCTTTCTTTCTTTCTTCTCGTTACAAGACATCCGTAACTTATTACCTTGAATATCGTTAAGTATCTCCTGCGAGCCAAGATTCGTGTTCCCCCGTTGCAGCATCTCAGTCTTCCAACTGCCATCGACCCTCAGTCTGTACGCCATTATACACCGATTCTTCCCCGCCACCATCAACAGCTTACTGTGCACGAAGCTCATGTATTGTACCGGACTGTACAAGTCCATTATGGTGGTGACTTCCTTCGTCCGTAATGTGTACCGCTTGACGTTGCCAGATTCGAGTCCGTAGATGATGTGCTGGTTGCAAGGCGTTATTTTGATTGTCGTGATGTGGTCGTCGGATTTTTCGACTACTTCTGTCAAGAGTTTCCTTCCGCGCATTACCTGTAAAATTATAAATATTATAATTGTTATCATGTCAACACCATCATCAGCCTGAGAGAATCTACTGCTGGACCTAGGCCTCGCCCAAAGAGACGATCGGTCTTGATCGAACGGATTTTCCATCCAACAACCTTCACAATATCGTCGGTCCATCGGGTGTGGGGCCTTTTTACACTGCGTCGTCCGCTAAGTGGGCGTCATTCGCGAAACTTTATTCCCCAACGGTTGTCGGTTTTGCAAGCTATTATGGCCTGCCCACTGCCACTTCAACTTGCTTATTATTGCTTTAGCATGTCACAGAAATAAAGATCTTTGTTATCTTTATCCTTAGTCATCCGGCATTAATATGCGGCATTTGTCTTCCTGCGGGGGTCGAACCCGCACCTCTTTTGTCTCAGCCCGCCCCAATACTGTGGTCGCAAATACAATATAAACGAACCTGTATATTATTCTTGTCATCGACCACAGCCAACAGCGGGTGCGTAGAAACATCACTATTATTGCAAATCCCCTTCAGAATGAGCGGCTTAAGTCCTCGCCTATCGAGACTCAGGGTACTTTTGAGCACTTTCTTTACTTCGTTGTGATTGGCGAATGACTGGTGACGTTTCGGCGTCTGATTGGCGCTCTCCGTGCCGCTATTGGTGGAAATGGGCGAGCTAGGGGACGTCGAATGTAGGAAGCTGACATCGAACTTTGTTGTTAGGCGGACTTTCCTGCAAGTTAGAAGTACAATCACCGTTTGTTAGCAGGCGTAAGAACATATTGAGCAACTAGCGGTTATATATTTGATGACCAAGCTGAAGGTTGCTTAACATGGCTGTATAGGAGCTACGCCACGAGCGTCTTTTGCATTTATCATATGATTTTTAGATGTTTTTGTTGGTAAGATAATATGTATGAGGTATGTATGGATGGATACGATCCCAACGATCCTACGATCAATTAGAAAGTCTTGGTATCTGCCTACCCCTCAAGAAACTAGCATAATTTTGTGTAGAAAATATTCTCTATCTTCCGTAACGTACGTAACTGACGACGTTGTTTATTTTTTTATATCAGATGATTCAATTGGGTGTCTAAAATGGTAAGTTTTCGAGATTCATACTATGAAATTTATCGGTATGGCAATGTTAGGCATTGAGAGTTTACGAATCTCCATAGAAAACTATGAGAGTACATGGTGCTAATGCTGGACATGATTTATAGGAAAATTATAATTCATCAATGTGCCTATCTTGACTCCCTGATGTTTGCACTGACTTAGTACTGATACATTAATTTACATAAATTAACCATCACCGGACTGGCCTCTTAGCTCAGTTGGTAGTAACTCTGTCTTCTGCGCTAGGGGTCGCGGGTTCGATTCCCGCACTGGACAAACATTTGTGTGATTAACACAGATGTTTATTCTGTGTCTGGGTGTTATATATTTATCTATTAAGTATATCAGTCACTGGTACCCATAGTACAGGCTATGCCTAGTTTGGGATCAGTTGACGGTGTGTGCTATGTCCGGAATATTTATTATTATTATTTATATTTATGACTTACCCGTTCTTATGCGTACTTTGTGATATATAAGGAGCGTCGAGATACCACACTTTGGCAGACTTCTCTATAGTTCCGGTTCCGGTCAACAGAACATCCGAGCCGGGCACGAATTCATCCCACATCAGTATCTCACTGACTGCCATTGTGACCACGTTGCTAAAGATAATTTAGAATAGATAGATATATGCTTTATTGAGGACACAAATGTAAGACATGTACTTATACACTATAGTCCTACAATCGGCGGTCTTATCGCAGGCAGCGATTTCTTCCAGACAACCATAACTAACCTATAAGTGACTAATCTAATGTAGAAAAGCTATACCAACCGTGATGGCTATGGCGTATATAATATCGTGCTTTAATGAGTTTTTCTATTCGAAAAGTTTAATTGCGCATTAACAAGTACTTATTTATTTATTTGGAAGACTAACCGCACATAACAACATAATTAACATAAGTAATTTAGAAACAAAAGGCCAATAATAAGTCTTCACTGATAGAAACATACAAAACTAAAAAAAGAGCACAGAAAAAAAAAAGATGAAACAAGTATAAAAACATATTTAGCTGCAGGTAATGAAACTAGCAAACATATACCTAATACGTCCAAATAAAAAAGTTAAACATGAACTTCTTGAAGATAAGCCAAAGAAGTCATTACTCATTATGCGCCTCATCCTCCCCAAGCTACAGCTGAACAAATCAATAGATTTAGAGTATTTCTTATTATAATTGTACTCACCCTCTCCTATTATCCAGATCAAACAAATACGAGTTGGTCTTCAAATCGACACAGATCACTCTGCTATCGTCCGTACTAATAAACAGAAGCGTGCCAGTCTTATTCACGGCTATAGATAAGAAACTCAAGTTGTCCTTCACATCAAAACTCGTTAGAATGCTCCTGGTCTTACACGTGTTGTAGTTTTTGATGCTAGTCGGGTTGATTCTGAATTCGTGTTCAGTTACTTCTCTGCTCTTGAGGGTTATTATTCTGTTGCTACCTGAAAACAGAAAAAAAAAATGTGATTGATAAAGAATTCAAGTTCTGAATTGGAGCAGCCCGCCTGGGGAGGTACCTCCGCCTTAACAAGTGGGCCGTATGCGTGTTTTCCACCTCAGTTGTATAAAAAAAAAAAGTTATAACTAAAGAGAAATTCATCATCATCATCATCAGCCTGTAGAAGTCCAGTGCTGGACATAGGCCTCTCCAAAGAGTTCCACGATGATCAGTCTTGAGCCTTCTCCATCCAACGACTTCCCGAAACCTTTACGTCGTCGGTCCATAGGGTGAGGTGCCTTCCAACACTGCGTCGCTCGGTTCGTGGTCGCCATTCGAGAACCTTTATATAGAGAATAGCATATAGGCTACTTTATCACTTTGAAGAGAAGAACTTACAAGGCACAGCTAAGATGTCAAAAACGGTTTCAGAGTCAGGTGTTGGGTCTTCGAATGAGATGTATCTCTCCTTGGTTTTCATATCTATGATTTCAACGCCTTTCCTGCTGCCTGTTGTAGCTACTGCAATGTATCTGTGGGGCAAAGGTTTATCTACACTCCACTAATATTATAGAGGTTCTTCTTGTCGTGTCACTGATTCTTTCTAGGTCATCCTGTATTAGGTCTGTGACCAGGTTGAGGTATGGTGGCCCTGAAAAGGGCCTATGACTGTCGGTGAAAGAGTAAGTGTAGTGAAAATATTAACTTAATATTTTAATATTATAGTCTATAGAAGCCTCTAAGAGGCGCACTTTAATAATTAAAGTGCACCTCTTAGAGTTTTTAGGTTCTAGGTCATGCCAGTTTCCTCACGATGTTTTCCTTCACCATTATGAACTAAATTTAGCTTTAGTCACTGAGCAGGTTCGGAAACCGATTGATTCTCCTGTAGATGGCGCTTACGGCGCTATAATCAGATTGGATGCCCTAATGATTTTCACCCAGACGGCCGCTGGTTCTTGCCAGTAACAGAGAACGATGCGATGTTTAATTTATATACATCATAATTATCTCTTCATTTTTTTATTGAAGTTTTGAGTTTCGCATGTTATGTACCAAGATTAAGCCTACTTTAGTAATGCATGTTCAATGTACGTACTATTAGCGTAAACGTAGGTATACTAAGGAGAACTGTACGCGCTTTAGACAAGCCCATAAGGGCTTTTTAAGGGCTTTTTAAGGGCTTTTTAGGGGAAGGTTGCGGGCTCAAAATAGTTCAAATACCGTCCGAATCGAAACGGAGTGAGGAAACCAGTAAGTCCCTATTCTTATATGCGGCGATGGGTTGGCAAACTGTGGGCATGTCCCATAATGTTGTTAAATTGGACCTGCCTCTGACTACCCCTCTTAGATATCTTCAAGGATCTGATCGCCTGAGAGATTGTCTACCAAGCTTGGGGATAAAAGTCGTAAGCCTTTTCTTTGTTTCAAAATATTGGTAAAACTCTGACTTACTTATCATTACTGCAAGGCACTGAACACAACAGCCTGACATTCCATTCAAAGTTATCGATCACATTGACCACATCGCCAGTAGGTAGGTACAGTATGATCATATCGGCTGTTTGAGCGATCAAATAGTCTTCTTTGATTGTCCAATGGCATTTTATGATAGGCGAGATATTGGACTTTATTATCATGGTGCCAGGGACGTTGTTGTTGTAGATCTCTTCTGGCTCTGTAAAGAATACAAAAAATGATATAAAAGTAATCAAAAAAATATTTTTTTGCTTAAATTAAGCCCCAATATCTTAAAAACCACTTAGCGGATTTGACTCTTACCAGAAAATATTGATATTACAACCTGTTGACCTACTAAATTCCATGCAAATCGGATTGGCGGTTCAATTGTTATGCTCGCACAAATAAACTTACAACGCCGATTTGCCCGATGTGATCAAAGTCAAAAGGTGTTTATTTCAATAAAATCTCTAGGACCACTTTGAAACATTTTAGAAACTAGGTGAAGCTACGTCTGTTCCTCGCGACTAAGCCTAGAAGAATCAGGCAACAAACAAGGCTTGGTGCCTTAATTTTCTTTTTCGGTCCGATTTTTAAGCTGTGCGTCTCTTACACATTTTAACCATGTGTTCTTTTAGTTGTTCATTTTATTGTGTAGTGTGTAGTTCTTAAGGAAAAAAAATTAAAAATATTCATTCATTCTTACGACCATTGGCAGCGTAGCCGGACTATTTGGTGCCTGCCTATAATTTTTTTCGTTGATCCTTTTTCACAAAATGGAATATAGAGCTTCAGTGTGGTGCCGATCGAACAAGTAAGATGAAATGCATTACCTTCTTCAATAACATCCTCTTCGATATCCTGCTCAATATCATCAATGTACCACAGTTTGACGACGCCGGTGGAGAATAGTACGGCCACGATCGGAGGGTTCTTGGAATACGCTACTCCGATCCATTTCACTGGTTCGCCTCTTGAGGTCTCGTACTCACAGAGTTCCTTCTTGAGTTTGTTCGTTGGTATATCGAAGAACTGAAAAGTTTGAAGCTTTTAGTACATAAATTCACATTTTTGTTGCTTTACGGTACGCGTCCACCGGCCCGCACGCACTCGTATCATGCGGATGTTTTTATTAGGGTTCACCTTGCGACCGCGGCATCGCTCGCATAGAACCCGGGTAGAACTATCCATGTAAAAAATACGTCGATTTGTTGCTCTATTGCTGTGTAAGGACAAACCAACAAATGCACTTTCGCATTTATACAAGATGATTCATAATATGTAAGATAAAGTTTGTTCTAGGACTTTTGGAAATGCGTCATTTTAAATTGTAAAAACACTCAATTATTCAGCTGTTTTAAGTAGCAATCTTCACGTTAAATTTCTCGCACGTTAATAATTAAATATAAGTATGATAACAAGACCCAAAACAGATTATTTGAAAAAGTTAGAGAAAAAATCCGAAAAATATATATTATTGTTTTTTTTTTGTTGATAGAATAAGCCCTTTTCGGGATAGTATACATATAGGACTTAATAGGGATAGAATCACCTTTTAATATTACTTAGGTCTAAAATTACCTTCACAACGCCATCGCTGGTACCGACAAGCAAATCGTTCCCCAGAAAGCTGATACACGTGATTTGCTCGTTCACGTCTATAGTCGAATGCTTTATACCGTCAGAGTCCTGCTCGTGCCTATTAATAATAAAACAAACTAAAACAACATTACTATGTTAGACATGCAGTGAAATGTTATGATCAAGCCCCGTACCATCAACTATGTTGTTTAGACAGTGATTTAGGTTGACAGTCTCAGTGTAAAATGCTGGTGACTCGCTTGCATTTGAGTGGTAATAGGACGTGGTAGGGCCCAAACAGTGGGTCGTTAGTGTTAATTTAAGATCATTCTGTGTGCGCCAAAGCAATGAAAAGAGTTTCGACTCTTTTTAGAACCGCTATACGGTTTGTTGTCTTGAAAGTAATGACGAAATAGCCAGCGTGGTGAAAGGATTGATATTCGCTGGAGTTTATATTACAAGAAAGAATAGGGAAACAATAATGTAGTGTATTTTGACAGTACTTTAGATACTTTTGAAATTAAAACCTATGATGTGAAAATGGGATGGTATGATGGGAATTCAAAATTACAAGGCTCTAAGGTTCAGCACCGACTGAGTAGCAGCATCTTATTCGCTCAACAATTGAAACTCAACCCTATCTACTTTATGGTATGGCTAAATACACTGTGAGGCTGAAAGCGCGGTGGAGAAGCGAGTTTGTTTTCAGTCTTATTTTGAAGTACATAAGGTTGAGTTTCAATTGTTTAGTGAGTCAGCCGCTTTGCCGCCACAGACCCTAATACCCCCTTTGATAACCCCGAAATCTTGAGAAGATAAGGCCCATTGGAAAATGATGCATCAACTAATTCAATACATAAATCTATGTTACTACTAATTTTGTGCAACTGTTACTGACCAACAACACAATACAAAATTCACAGACGATTTTATACTTACAGAAAGTCGAAATAGAGTTCATTTTTCTCGCAGTTGATCTGAGCAACCTCGGAAGCCCTGGTAAATAGGATACCTTGAGATTCGTGTTGCAATATACTCTGTACTATGTCGGTACACTGGTATTGGTATAGATCAGTGCCGTGGGTACTGAGGTACGCTTTGATATTGGCAATCAGGCTTCGGTCTAGATCCTGTAATTAAATAAAAATAAATAAATAAATACTCCGGACATATCACACACGGTCAACTAATCCCAAACTAGGCATAGCCTGTACTATGGGTACCAGAGACTGATATACATAATGGATACATAATTTAACACCCAGACACAGAACAAACATCTGTGTTCACAAATGTTTGTCCAGTGCGGGAATCGAACCCGCGACCTCTAGCGCAGAAGGCAGAGCTACTACCAACTGAGCTATGAGGCCAGTCAAATAAATTTGTTTGAATTAATTTGTAGAGGAGCGATAATAGCCATGAGGACCGTGATTGGGTTCGTAGAGCTAGGACCCAAGTAATTAATTTTTGGAGGGCACAGCGAGATTTTCTCGTTCTGAATTGGAGCAGCCCGTCTGGAGAGGTACCTCCGCCTTACAGAAGATCGCAGCCAAATAACATTATTTGTTTCAAATAGTTTTTTTTATGTTATACATAGGCAAACAGGCATACGGCCCACCTGATGGTAATCGGTTACCTTCGCCTATTGACATCTGCAACACCTGGAGCATTGCTAATGCGTTGCCTGCCCTGGATAAATCTTTTTGTATTTTTCCTAAAGCTCTTCAATAGTTCAAGAGTGTTGTGTTCCTGTGGTTAGTAAGGTTGCCACAACTCATTAGAGGGGGAGGGGGTTCGGGGTCGGCAACGCGTGCGTGATGCCTCTGGTATTGCAAGCGCTCATAGGCTACGGTAACCACTTATCAACAGGTGGGCCGTATGCTTGTTTGCCACCTCAGTTGTATATAAAAAAATACAATTAAAATTGTCTTTTTACAGTTGTAGACTATAATTATGTAGTAGAAGTAGTAGAGACAATAGTTATGAGGACTATCTCAGTATCTACAGTCTCTGGTACCCATAGCACAGGCTATGCCTAGTTTGGGATCTGTTGACCGTGTATGATATGTCCGGAATAAAAATAAAAATGTTTTTTTACCCGCTATAATTTTTACAGTTTGAACAGAATTTACCAAAGGTTTTTAAATATGTAATACCAGTTATACTTACATCAGCTGCAATCTTATCTTCGTACTTCTGCAAATCTAAAATCACATCTGCTGGTCCGGTCAGTCTCACTTTATTCCCCAAGAACTTCAAATCCAAAAAAAGCTTTTTGAACAAATTCCACTTATGGTTAAAATTGTCTGTGTTCAGAATGTGATAGCCCACATAAAAAGCTATATAACCATCGTCCACTATTTCCACGGGCGCGTTGTTACTAGTATAATCATAGCTGGTTAGAAAATGATCGTGTAACTTATGCTTTTCATCTTTTTTGAGGCATGTTCTTAGGTAGTCCATAATTATATCGTGTACTTCGTAAAGATAGCTTCTTTTCTCACGGTCGTAGGTCTCTATGATGAGAGATTTGTCTTTTAGTTCCTTCAAAGTGGATTTGACTTGGTGCATCTCTTTGTTCCATATCTTGCTGATCACCTTAATGGATACTTTCACGTTGTCTGGGAGGACTGCTAGCTTTTTGAATAGTGGGAGTATGTTTTCGTTCAGGACGTTTATACATACTTCTATAGCTTTCATCGGGTTTTCGTTTGGTCTGGTAAACAGTCTGAAAAATAATTGTAGTTGAGTCAAACCATCGCTAGGAATTTTGATACTGTGTTCTCTTGTTTTTTTTAATAATATCTCAAAAATATATTTAGTATTCCTTTAGTGTGGGTTATCACTTTTAAATAAAATAGAAGTCAGGAGCTGTTTCACAAAACTCCCCAGCAAATAGAAGTAAAATACCCGTCATTGGGTTCATTTACACTCTACAAGTATCCTGTTCATCCTATTCTGGTTATCAGACCCTGGAGTGTGGAGTCCGTTTCAACCATTTTTTATGCTTTAAGATGCAAAACTTATTAAACAATATATTTTCGGAGGTAGGGCACAGCGAAATTTTAATTGGAGCAGCCCGTCTGGGAGGTACCTCCGCCTTACAGAAGATCGCAGTCAAATAACATATTTGTTTCAAATAGTGTTGTGTTCCTGCGGTGAGAAAGGTTGCCAGAGCTCTTTAGGGGGAGGGGTTTGGGGTCGACAACGCGTGCGTGATGCCTCTGGTATTGCAAGCGCTCAACGGTAACCTCTTACCAACATGTGGGCCGTAAGCCTGTTTGCCACCTTAGTTGTATATAAAAAAAGCAAAGATTTTTTTTTACTTACGAAGAGAAATCCTTCTTCTCGAGTTTCCTCACATAGTCGTTCCAGTGCTTCCGATCATGTTTCAGCTTCTCCTTATTCTCGGCCAACTGTGCACCGATCAGCGCGATATGAAACGGGTTGCCTTTACACAGTTCGTGTAATGTCTTCGCCTGACGCGGCAGTTCAGAAACGCTCTCGTCGAGACACGACGCGAATATTTCTAAGGATTCAGCTTTCTGCAGGCTATTTTCTATCTGTAGACAAGATGGTTCAATGGTTCATTATTTCTAACAAAAATGTTACATGTCGATTAAATTTAGATTACCTATAGGTACATAAGCTAACCAATTATAAAATTTGTAACTAAAAATACACAACAAAATGACATTAACACAAACACTACAAGATACAAAAGTGAACTATACAAGGTGTACATGTTTATTTATTTATCAACAATATACACAGCTTTACAGTTACCACCAATGCGCCATGATATACAAATTTTAATAACATTTCAGGCTTAAAATACAATTTCAGGATAAAATTAACATAAAATAAAAACAAGCAACATTTACATAAATTCAATTCTTCTTCTTCTATAGTATCAATGTTTCAACCTATGTTCCTAACCTAGTTGCTATGTTTCGCGTAGTAGAAGTAGTACGAGTATGTTTTGTTGTTATGAATCGACTTGAATACGTATTAACAAATTTATTCAAGTCGATTCATATCGATAATGTCTGAAAATATTGTACGAAGATACCTTAAACATCTTGGACGAATCGGCTTGTATGTCATTGTCATCATGTCATATTGGAATACGTCGGGCCTGTCAAAGGCCGAAGTCCCTCTCTTCTTCTTCCTGCCCTTGACCCACATTGTGGGGTCGGCACAAAATATTTTCTTCTTCCACTCTCTTCTGTTTGCAATCACACCTTTCAATCCATCCATCTTTTCTTTGGCCTTCCCCCACTCATATATCCATCACATTCATACCTAACACAATTCTCGCTACATGATATTTCAACCTTCCTCATAGAGAATCATGAAATAGTGTCACCTTTATCAATTTGAATTTACATATAAACTACGTTAGGGTTGATTTTACGTTGGTGTTCTCCCGACAGCCCTCAATCAGCAAACAAACATGCTTTTAATAAGGATTACTTTTAAATGACAGCTCACCTTTATCATCTGCGGATGGTAATTCGCCACCACATCTTTATCCCTCGTAGTGATCAGTATCTTGCAGCCGATATCCAACGCCTCCAGGCATTTTCTATCGTTCACTTCGTCCAACACCAGCAGGCATTCCTTCAGCGATTGTTCCAAGAACAGTGTCTTCAGTCTATCTCTCAGATCAGACCACGTATAGTCCAGATTGGATAGCGAGTTGTCGTTGGATCCAATACTTGACATTGATATGGTGGAATTCATGTACGAGTTTTGTATGTTGTACATTGACGATGCTTTACGGAGTAACCTAAAATAACAAAAAAGCTTAAGAAATAAATAAAACGAAGGAATTTTAGGGATTCCAATTTTACGAAATGTCTGAGCCCTCGAGTGACCAATACAAGTTGATTCATAATATGTATGCTATCCCGAAGAGGCTTATTCTACACCCAGTTGACAATAAAGTTTGTTCTACGACTTTTGGAAATATTTATTTTTATCCGCAGTCGCGCTCAGTGTAGCACCATGAAAGATGAGCGAAGCGAACCGCAGTCTTCAACGCAAAAGAGCAAGCGAATTCTTATCTCGGGTCACCAAATAGGCGACCGCTAATGGCGTTAAAAGCAGAGCGCTTCGGGCAATACGTTGTCATTGATTAAATCTTGGTTATCCTGCATAAGGCCAGTGACCAGGTTGAGGTATCTTGCCCTGAAAGACCTTCGGTGAAAGCATCAATGTATGGACAGTACTTAAGTGAGCCTCTTAGAGGCTCCTTTCCTTTACCTACTTATATCAAGTACTTACTTTGACTGTTTGGCAATGATATCGTCATCCGTTTTACAGTTAGCCAAGTTGAGCCACAGCACTACGCCGTTGAAATCGTTCGTGATCAAGTCCGGGTTGTCTCGTAAGGTACTGATAGCCACACAAGTCTTGCCAGACCCCGACATACCTAGGAGAACTAGTATCTTGTGGCGTTTTAGTTGACGAAGCTTCTCGGCCACTAGGCTTTCCTGAAACAAAATAATTCTTACTCTCGTTTCAATTAGTTAGTATCACTATCATCACTTGTGAAGGTTGCGGGAAGTCGGTGGATGGAAACGGCTCAAGACCATTCGTCGTGGAACTCATTGGGGGAAGCCTAATGTCTAGCAGTGGACTTCTACACACACAACCACCTTACCTCAACCTGGTCACTGACCTAATACAAGGATTACCAGAAAGAATTAATGACACAATAAACAAGCATGCCCTGGGGGCCCCGGCTGAAGAATAGGCTCCTCCGTTTCTACTCGAGGATGTCGTAAGAGGCGACTAAGGGAAACAAAGCTAGGGGTTGGGCAGCAGCATTACCTATCAACAACAATAGCTTTATCTGAGCTCGCCAACCCGCATGCCCAGCGTGGCGAGTATGGGCCAATCCCCCCCAAATGATTGTTGCTGGTAATCTTTAGTAGGAGGTAGGGCACAGCGAGATTTTCTCGTTCTAAGTTGGAGCAGCCCGCCTGGGGAGGTACCTCCGCCTTACAGAAGATCGCAGCCAAATAACATTATTTGTTTCAAATAGTGTTGTTTTCCTGCGGTGAGTAAGGTTGCCAGTGCTCTTTGGGGGTGGGTGCAATCGCTCATAGGCTGCGGTAACCGCTTACCAACGGGTGGGCCGCAAGAGTGATTGCCACCTCAGTGGAATAAAAAAAAAAAAAAAATCTTGGAGGCTTATGTTCAGCAGTGGACGTCCTACGGCTGAAATGAAGATGATGACGCAAGCATGATACTTACAATAGCAGTTCTCCTGACATGATGATCCGGCAGCCTTGGCACATCGCCCTTACTCAAACTATCCTCGAAGCTATCGTCCATTATCTGCTCATGGTTATCAATGAGCTTCTCGTAAAGCCAACGGTAGTCTTTAGCGAGGCTGTCGACAAACGATTCGCAGGCGGAGACAGTTCCTCTCTGGATGAGATAGTCGAGCAGATACCTAGCTTGTTCCTCGCGGTTGGTCTGGAATTGATAAGGTCGAAGGTCAGTCTTCCGAGAGGAGCCAGGCTAGCTAAGCTAGTTCAATTTAGAGATCGCTTAGTGTCACACGGACCACCGTGTGACACTAAACGATACGACTGCGAGCTCACACACTAATCGACTACGTGTACCAACACGTAGTAAGAAAGTGAGTTTGTATACAAGGTGATTCATATTAAGTATCTATCCCAAAAGAAGCCTTCTAATCAAGAAAATGAAAGTTCATTAGAGAAAAAAAATACCTCATTTTCAAAATATTTTTTCCCGAATGTTGGCAAATTTTTTTTTTTGGCCTTTTAATCATCCTTATAACCAATCATTAAATGTACGAGAAGTTCAACACAAAGATTGCTACCTAAAACAGCTGAATAATTGAGTTTGAGCTGATTTTTGCGAAGTGTTTATCAATGAAAAATTTCGAATTTCGATGTATGTGTAGGAAGGCCCCCCGATGGAACGACGACATCGTGAAAGTTGCGGAAAGTCGGTGAATGGAAAAGACTCATGGAATGGCAGTTCGTCATGGAACTTTTTGGGGGAGGCATATGTCCAGCAGTGGACTTCTACAGGCTGATGATGATCATCCCCTTTCTATATAGAAATAGAAAAATAATTTATTGACCTTAATTAAAGAGGAACAAGTTAAATGAGGCCCTGTCCCCTGGAAAAGCGTGAGCTGTGGCCCAGGAAACAGTTCTCTCCCAATTGACATTGGAACATTATGGTAACTTAAAAATTGTGGCAGTTAACATTAAGGTAAGTGGTAGTGACAAAGTTGCTAAAATATAAATATGAGTGAAATTTAGTTTTGGTGTGTGTGTGTGTATGTTTCGGAGTGAGTGTGATGGGATCTGCTGATGCACCAGTCTCTTAAGAGTCTGGGTAACAGGAGATACCCATATATTAAATTCGCACGCGGGTTGTGTGTGAGTAGGTGTGTATGGGTGGGTAGGTGTGTGTGGGTGGGTGTGTTAGAGATGTATAGAAACCTACTTAAGTATATATAGTACACATATTATGAATCACCTTGTAGAGCTATGGAGTTTCTTCATAGTTCTAACTATGACGACACTCCATAGCTCTACACAAAATTAAAAATAATCTTGTATTGAAATACATTGATAAAAAAAACGGCAATGCAATATTAAGGCCATAAAACAAAGTTTTTTCAATTAGGTTTGAAACAACCCATGACCTTTTTGACTATAAATTCATGTAATGAAATGTAGAGTAGCATTATCCTGAGATAGGACCTACAACCACGTAGAGGGGACTACTTGGCACAACCTGTCAAACTACCGGCTAGCTACCTAAAATTGATTTTCTGTGTATTCCTCACTGTATTCTGAGGTTTATTCATGTCTGAACTAAACAACAAAACTCACAATATTGAGAATGTTGTTGAAATCCGAACTGGATAGCACATCTTTCTGGTAGAGCTCATCTATAATGTACTTTACATCCAAGTCTTGGACTATTGCAAGGTACTGCCGCTGCAGTCGGTTCTTGAAATCCATTTTTCTGGCCGGACGTTCATCTGAAACCAATCCAAACAAACTGTCAGTGAATCTTTTCGAAACAATCACACACACGCCCAAATTGAAACTGTCACCCAAATATATAAACATGAAAAAAAAACCAGCAAAACACACGCCTACTAATAAGATTAATGATTTTATCAAATTAGCAGTTTATATCGAGCAGAGTGCTCAAATCCCAGCTCAAAGCTCAGCTCAAAATTACACACTTTTCTAAACCGCCAAATAATTGTTCAGAGAATTTAATTCGACAATTATGAGAGAGCTAAAATTAGAAGATTCAAAATTTTTATAATTACTTTAACCAATCAATTCTATACCTTTAGACTGTTTTTTCATTTTAACAAATCGACGAAACCATCACTTATTTTACACTAATTCAGGCAGTTTCACTACAGTTTAGGATTTCTTCTTATTCACTAGCCACTTCTAGTTTCTAAGTTATTCTTCTACACAGAATCTGCAATTTAAAACACAAATGATAATAGACGACTATTCAAATTGAAATCCAAATTCGTACTGAGGCTTGCCTCTCGACCTTGCCGATTAGAGCCTCCTACATAACACTTAGTATACACAGCAAATCGTCATCTTAAACAGAACTAAAATAAGAATAAGTTATTCACTCATCGTGTCACTGACCCTTCATTACCAAGGTTGATAATTCATTATTAGGTTCCTATAATCGACTTTTATTATTGGAATATGTGTTCCTACTATCCTACCTACTTATTAAAAATGCGAATGATTGTGAGGATGTTTTTGGTTTGATCATTTTTTTTATACAACTGAGGTGGCAAACCAGCTTACGGCCCACATGTTGGTAAGCGGTTACCGAAGCCTATGAGCGCTTGCAATACCAGAGGCATCACGCACGCGTTGCCGACCAACCCTCCCCCCCTCTAAAGAGCTCTGGCAACCTTACTCACCACAGGAACACAACACTAATGCCATGCCGCCGTAATGGCTAAACCGATTTCGATCAAACTTGGAATATATAAAATTTCTTTGCCTGGAATAGCATATAGGTAGGCTTCTATTTATTGTACACGAGCGAAGCTGCTCGCACAAGCTATTGCATTTTAAACGGAAAAAACTGCATGACGAAGCAGATGAGCTTATAAAAGCAGAATAATCATCAAAACTTTTATTTGGTATAGTTGCTTTCACTAATTCATTATTTATGTCATTGGCTAAGGTCATAGGTAAGTTTTGATGACAAAATATTCCTTATAAGGTACGCGTCTATTGAATCGGCATGCAATGTACCTAAGGAGCGCGTTTCTGCGAGTGGTTTAGCTAAGCGAAGTTAGCTCGTACGCGCATCTTTCTCGCACAGCTACATCGCGCAAAGCCAAGGCGCATCTTACTCGCTCTGTTACATTACTTGACTTTGGTTGATATAGATACATAGTTTCGTAGTTTAGCTCTCGCTCACCGCTTAGCTGCCTCGCATATCTCTGGTGGAAAGGCAGCCTTAAAAGCCGTGCATATGCGATGGTAATACCAGGTAGCGGATTCGATGTCCAAATAAAGAACCGCATCAAATAGAAGAGCAAAATAATTACCTAACAGATTGTATAGTATTAAACCTGGTTTGCTCAAATCCGAGCATCCCCTTGTTTGCCTGGGTGATAACAAAAATATTATTAGCAAGTCGATACCACAGAAACCTACTGCACAAAGTAAATAATATTGTATGCCAAGGTCAGTCCTATCTATTCCAAATACCTAAACCAATTAGTGCCACAGGAAGTTGGTTAAGTGTATTGATAACAAAGTGAACTTAGAGTACTGATTCACCAAAATAGGGCATCGGATTTGGTGTGATTGATAGGATTTCTGGTTGAAGGTGGTGATAGGATTGAAGGTACCTAGCCTAGCACAGTTAAGACTTAATATCTCTTAGTTTATAATTACTTGTTATACCTAAGTTAACCAGCAGCATGGGAAGTCCTATAGCACAGCTTTTTTAACCTACCTTTTTCAAGCACCGGTCTCTCACAAAACTGGTTAACTCAACTACCTATAATACAATATCTTGAATTATCCCATGTAAGAATGATCCTCCTATAGAAAGAATAATTGAAAAAAAAAATCTGTTCTATTACTTATTTTGTGTCATATGCTGATAATCTGGTACAAGGGGAATGTTGTTCCTACTAAGCAAGTTCTACACTCTTTCACATACCTGCCCACATTCGAACTCACGCCCTTTAGATGACCCGGATTTAATGAATCTCTTATTCGTGTTATCTGCCAGTATGGGCAATGAGCTAGAGATTGGTTTGGGCTTTTGTTCATTTATGAAAAAAAGCCTAGTGGCGCTTCCATATCTATCTTTTTCTCGTATTGAATTAGAGCTAGATATATTAGGCGAGGTTTCAAAGGTTATATAAATATGATAACAGCACCAAATGCCTCATGCGAATGCCTATGCTTATTTTTCCGGTGTGGTGGTGGCGGCGGCTTGGCAAAGGCTTCTGCACGTTTGGTAATTTGATGCCTTTTGTCGGAATGCGATGGCTGATTTATGTGCATACTGCCTTCCCGCAACATTTAGGTAGTACCTACCTACAGTTGAAGACACGGACAAATGAGATTTTTACATTTTAACAGTAACTACTTGCCCGAAGGTGGGTTGTATGCCTAACGTAAAAAAAACACACAAATCGACTTGGTTGCTACACGCAGCTTTACTAATAAGAGTAGCGAGTCCGAAATTAAATAAGCCGTCTCACTAGTGAGTAGTGAAAAGTGATGCCAAAAGGTGCTTTATGTGGCACTCTTAAAAAACAGTACCTATGCTATTCACTTTTCACCACTCACCGGTGACATGTGAGTAACTCTAGAACATTACAGTCTAAGACCTCTGAGCGCTTTTAAGGGCTTTTTTTCAACTTACTTCTTTTAAAAGATTAGTTAGAATCCATTCACTCAACTTGAAAAAGGGCTTTGTACTGAACAATAGCCTACTACCCTACTAGGTATTTAATCTTTTGACAGCTTATCAGTGTTTTAGTTTAAATGCATGGATGGCCCTCCTTAACAATTAAATATACGACATGCCACAACAGGTTACAACAAGTGCATGCAATTTGCTTTACTTGGAAAAACTCAATCATGCATTTCAGCAATCCAGATTTAGGCTGTCATGGAGATGTAATTAAATAATTACTTTATATTTGAAGAGTCCAGAGCTCATTATTGTTTAGAATTAATGGATGATGATTTTTTTATCACACAATCTTAGATGGATTGCATGGAATGAGCTAATATTAGTGATCAAAATTGTAACATTAGTTACTCTCTTACTCTTACACCCTTTGAAATAATTGATATCTAGGTACTTAGTTCTATGCAGTATACATATACATCACCATCCTCATCATCATTCACAGATCATAGTAACCTAATGCTGGGCATAAGCCACCTCACTCAAACGCTACTCCGTATATACAAAAATAACATGTAAACAATACCTAAGATGCATTTTAACATTCCATTTTACATGTTTCATCTCTTTATCTGTTCTAGATATTTGTTTAAATTATGTGACATCAACCTAATTAAGGCCCTGCCTGAAAACAAGAGCTGCTTTGCATGGCACCTGTTTGACACCTGACACAGAGAGAGATAGGTTTTGTTCTTTTTAATACCATTTGTGTTCTGTAACCACTGGACAGACAGGAACATTCAAAGAGTATTTCAATGTTCCTGTCTGTTCAGTAGTTCTTGTGTATTAATGATTCCTTTTCATTCTATTCTAATATGGTGTTACACTGCTTCAAAAGACAGTATCCCCTGGATATGAAATTTGTTCTACCACAGGTTGTTATAATAATGTATCAGACAGAATCAACAATAGGAATGCCTGCACCATAATCTCAGCTGAGTGGTGAGTCACCTTGGCTTTGTTGGCAGTAAGCAGTGGTTTGTATAAAAAAATATATCAGAATACACTATTATGGCTATGCTACCCTTCAGGATTAGACCGATCTTAAAGTACCTACAAACAAATTCTTTGGAGGGACTCAGAAATGAATATACTCAAAATGCTATAGCAGGTATTACAGTATAGTGTCTGCCTGTGAATTAACTCCCAAGGCAAAAAGTAGCCCATCTGGCTTAAGCTATTTCCATATCAAATTTGATCAAAATCAGTTTAGCCTGTCAGTTGTGGAAAGGTTACAAACCTAGTTATACATAAAATCAACATGTGTGATACCCTTGATGGCATAGAGGGCCCTCACCCTCTACACCCTCCACCCAACAGTCACATACATAGCTCTGACCTCACACTAGGATTCCCTGTGTCATGGGTACCACAGACTACGAGTAGGTACCATGGTACTACAACTCCCAGAACTGAAAAAATACTAGCATATAATTTGTTCTGCCACAGAGATCTCCCACACCTCTTGCATCTCAGTCAGTCCGAGAGTCAGATAAAAGTTTATGTAATGATGTGTGTTCAAGTACTATTTCTAACGTTCTGGTATGAATGAAAACAAGCCAGGTACCTATTTAGTTTACCTATGAATATTGTTTAAGACTACTAAACTATGGGATATGCACGGTTCTAAGATAATGAGCCACAAGGAAATGAAAATTAAGTAGTTTTCATTAGAAAAAATCATCTCAATCATTTATCTATGTATTTTTTTGATGTACTTATTCCATACAAAGGCAAAAGTTTTATGTAGCAGCTTACCCGTTTGTGATGCTTGTAGTCATATTCAGCGTCCTAAACTCAAGCAAATATTAGCTGCAGGTGCAGCAGACCTTATGCAGAATTTATTTTCTTCCATTCGATTATGTTTATTACTAACAAACTTATGAACAAATGATTGTAAAATATTTACAAAACAAAACACACTCTGTTTTATCCGTACTGAATTATTTCATTCAATGAACTTTTAGGGATAGCTAAGAACAAGGATGCTGTACGGAAATCCAATGCAAGGAAATGCGATTCAACAACAAAGTAAAACAAAGCCTGACTGATCCGATGCAATTTACGGATGCAGTTCACTACAAACAAAACAAAAAGCATCCATTTTTATTACTATGTCCAACTTAGATTTTCCTCATATTTTTACCCTGCCAATAGAAACAGGCTTAGACGAAAGTCATGTGAAAGAAAGAGAAAGAGTACGATATCTTTGTATGGCGGGATTTTTGTAATAGCATACTTGGATTGGAACGCAACTATCAGTTTCCGTAGAACTGTCAATGTCTGTCCTGCTTTTTTTATTTTTTTGAATGTTCTTCCCTTTCGGGCTGGCTATGGCATCTAGGCCTTACTGCCAAGTCTTACGTGTATTTTTTCGTGTTAAGTTTATCTTTCTTCATTTTCTTTCGTTTATGATCGTCGAGTCACCGTCAAGTCAAGTCAAGTTCAGTTTTAGTAAGATATGATGTTGACTATTTTACTAAAACCTCGAGGGACCTCTTGGCGCCAACTCTATTAATGACGATACACGCAATCATTTCATCTCACTTCACTTGTGTGGTTTACTCAAACAATATTACGCAAAATACCACCATAATTACAAAATATTATTCAATTAGACACTAGTTTTGTAAAATAAATTGAGAGCACAACATCACTTCGCAAGTTTCCGCCAAAAAGTCTTGTCTGTCTTGCTTGGTGTTATTTTTTTTTAAATGTTTTTCCCTTTCGCGCTGGCTATGGCAACTAGGCCTTACCACCAAGTCTTACGTGTATTTTTTCGTGTTATTTTGTTTATCTTGCTTCATTTTCTTTCGTTAATCATCGTCAATTCAAGTTCAGTTTTAGTAAGATATGATGGTGGCTATTTTACTAAAACCTCGAGGGACCTCTTGGCACCAACTCTATTAATGACGATACACGCAATCATTCACTTGTGCGGTTTACTCAAACAATATTACGCAAAACACCACTATAATCACACAATATTATTAAATATAACACTAGTTTTGTAAAATAAATTGAGAGCACAACATCACTTCGCAAGTTCCCGCCAAAAAGATTTGCATAAAGACTACTAAGGATTAACTTGTTGTCAATGTCCAATTTTAAAAAAAATTGGTTGGCTGTTAGAACGAGAAGTGACGCACTGCAGGTCCGTCGTCTCTGCGGCAGGCAGTGGAACTTTGCCGCTAGGATTTTTGTTAGGCCACTCGTCCACGACACTACGCAAAAGTGACGGAACTCATTAGAAACTAAAGTTGCGGACTGATTGGAAACTCTGACTCGTCCACGACGCTACTGGAATATTCCGAAACTCAGCCACTCAGTACAAGATTTTATGTCAACAAAGTTTTGAAAACGAAAATCATTAACATGACTAGTGACAATTCAAGCGATGACATGGAATTATTACTTCTCCAGTCACTTAGACGTCGGAAACACTTATAATTACTTTTTATTCGTTAATTATTCAACAGTTTCTCGAAACCAGTCGCCTCGCGACCAGCATGTCGAGACGTGGACGAGCCACCATTGAAATACTAGTGCTATCGCAGTCAGGCTACTCATAAGCATAAGCCCGTTCGTCCACGGAGCGACTCAAAAGGAACGCGACTGAAACTGTAGACACTTATTAATGATTTTATAGTCGTTTCGATATTATGAATTTATATTGCTTTGCTTTTTCTTTGTTACTTATCAAATTAAGGAGAAAATAAAAGTTTAAAAAATAAGTGTTTCGAGATCTCTACCCGAATATATTCAATTTGTGTTCATCATCATCATTTCAGCCGTACAACGTCCACTGCTGAACATGGCCTCCCCCACAGACAGAGCGAATTCCTTATCATGTGAGGGGATTTGCCCATACTCACCACGCTGGGCATACGGGTTGGTGAGCGCAGTTAGAGCCCATCCCCTAGCTTTTTTCCCTTAGTCGCCTCTTACGGCATCCGCGGATAGGTATATATGGACGGGCCTATTCGTCAGCCGGGGCCACCACGGCCATTTGTGTTGGTTCGATTTATTGATGAATAAAAAACCAAGCTCCATACAAAAAGTGGACAACGCCTTTATTTTTTTGCTAAACTCTACTCAAAATTTCTTCGAGCGCGGTGGAACTTTAGACCGTAGGTACTATGGTTACGGGTGGAACTCAAATATTCAATTATTTTAATACCTTAAAATTCTTGGAGCGCAGTGGAAATGTATGAACTTTGACCTTGAAAATTTTGAGAACAATGGGTTTTGGAGCGCAGTGGCGCACTACCCGACAAGAAATACTTACCCAGACTAATACTACGTATTACCAGGTATTACTACTTAGTATGAAGTTCGCGTGGCCGTGGTGGCCCCGGCTGAAGAATAGGCCTCTCCATATCTAGGTACCTATCCGCGGATGTCGTAAGAGGCGACTAAGGGATAAAAGCTAGGGGATGGGCAGCAGCGTCCCTCATTTTAACAACGATAACTCTAACTGCGCTGGCCATCCCGCATGCCCAGCGTGGTGAGTATGGGCAAATCCCCTCACATGATAAGGAATTCGCTCTGTCTGTGGGGGAGGCCATGTTCAGCAGTGGACGTCGTACGGCTGAAATGATGATGATGATGATGAAGTTCGCGTTGTCTTGCCCGATGTGTATTTGTCCATACGTACTACGTACGTACTACGTTTGTACCTAGGTTCTTACATGCTCTTCTATAATATAAGAGCTTAGCTCTTGTCGGTGTAATGAATGCCTAGTTTGATTTGTAAAAAGTAGATTTGTATTTAGCTTTTTAGGAACGTAGAAGAAATTATAGGTGGCTATAATTATGATCGATACGCCAAAAGATTAGCTAATGCGCCACTCTGTATAAAAATAATATCCCAGGTAGAGACAGACTCCTTGGCAGAGCAGATGCAAACCACAATGGTTCTCCGCCGAGCACGGTAAACAATTCGTAATTCCTTTCGAGGATCAAAGAATCATGAATGGCGTTGTGTGGCGGGACGAACTTTTAATAAGATTTATTGTAACAGATCTTGTTGTGACAACGACAATAGAGCCGGATCGTTGGCGGTAAATATCAGCTTTGTGTGGTCTCAGCCTTCTTTATTGTTGGTGTAAAGTCAAAAATTGTTTTTGCAAACACACCTGGGCTGGGAAAGCTATTTAGTGTGACTTTCATATCACGTGCCTCAATGACTTCAACTTTATTATTGTTGTCAATCGTCCACAACGTCCACAACGACCATCGCTCTAGTTAGTGCCTTGGTAAGTTGAGTAGGTATAGAAGAAGTTCTAATGTATTGATAAAAAGGACATCTCGGCTGAAAAGGGATCTGGGATTTTTTCACTCAGAGCTAGTGAAATGAGTTAACTAATTGGATAGGTACTGAGGATGATAATCTTTCTAGTCATTTCGACGCTTGGCAACTATGATCCAATTGGTCGCATTGATTAGAAAATGAAATTTTAATCGGTACCTAATATTTTTTTCCCCTCATGTAGGTACCTAGCCTCTGGAGGTAAGTAGGTAGGTACCTACTTACCTCTGAATACAACTTTATTAAAATCCATATGGATTTTTTTGGTACCATAGTAAATGTTTTCCTAACGACTAAGAGTGCTATTGCGTAACCGAAATGATAATGAAGTTCGCAATGTTGAGGAGGATTTTATCAATGTAGCGACATCCTAATGTTTTTCTAACATGAAAACGAAGAAGCTAAGGACTAGAAAGTTTTCCCTTGTCAACTTTTGGAACGTTAGAATGTTGATAAGATTGCTAAAATTACCTTCAAAGTTACGACCTTCATTACCATTACGCTTATACAATTGCACCACACAGGTCCATCGTTTGCCATAGGATTAACTTCCGTACTACCTACCATTAAAAGGATTGTATGAAGTCTGCTCCGCTGGCAGAGAGGGCCGAAGCCCTTTTTCGTTCTTTTCCAATTTAAAAGAAAACAAATCTATGTGTACCTGATACGTAGTGACTTATGGTAATGCATGTAAAGATACGTCCTAGCTCTCGCATCAGAAACACTTTAATCTCAACGACATTAGCGAGCGACATAAAGTTGTCCACTTTCCCGTCACTAAAAGGCGATTGTTGTTAAATTTAATGGCGCATAAAATAAAACAGCTCTGACTCACGATAATTACTCCATTGACGAGTTAAGTAATGCTAGATCAGGTTAGTTTTTACGAGAACTATAATTTCTGCAGTTCTATTCAGCCCATGAAATGTCATGTCTCGGTCTTCAGATCTCATAAATTCGTTCCAGCTTTCTGTGAAACGAAAATGAACCAATCAGCGCTCCCGTCCCTTTGAAGAGGAAGAAACAAGATATCTCTTGGTATTTTCCTAGAAAGGTGAACAACACGAGTAACCTAGCTATACTCATTTCGCGTTTTTACCTTCATCATCATCATCATCAGCCTGCAGAAGTCCACTGAAGATCGTTCTTGAGCCTTTTCCATCGACTTCCCGCAACTTTAGCAATGTCGTCGGTCCATCGGGTGGGGGGCCTTCCAACACTGTGTCGCCCGGTTCGTGGTCGCCATTCGAGAAACTTTACTCCCCAACGGTTGTCGATTCTGCGTGCTATATGGCCTGCTTACTGCCACTTGCTAATTCTGAGAGCAATGTAAGTGATCTTGGTTCCTCTACGGATTTTAACACGCAGTGAAACATCGAGAATAGCTCTTTCCTAGCCCGACTTTAGGCTTGTGTATGGCCAATTGTTAACGACCAAGTTTCATCATCATCATCATCATCACCCTGTGGAAGTCCATTGCTGGATATAGGCCTCCCCCAAAGAGTTCCATGACGAACGGTCTTAAGCCTTCTTCATCCACCGACTTCCCGCAACCTTCACAATGTCGTCGGTCCATCGGCCTTCCAACACTGCGTCGCCCGGTTCGTGGTCGCCATTCGAGAACCTTTACTCCCCAACGGTTGTCGATTCTGCGAGCTATATGGCCTGCCCACTGCCACTTCAACTTGCTAATTCTGAGAGCTATGTCAGTGACCTTAGTTCTCCAACGGATTTCCTAATTTCTGATCTCATCACGTAGTGAAACTCCAAGCATAGCTGTCTCCATAGCCCGTTGCGCGACTTTGAGCTTGTATATGAGGCCTATAGTTAACGACCAAGTCTCTGTGCCATATAAGTCATCACTGGCAACACGCACTGATTGTAGACTCGTCTTGAGGCTTTGCGGTATCTGCGACGAGAAGACATGACGAAGTTTCCCAAACGCTGCCCATCCGAGTTGGATTCGTCGGCTGACCTCTTTGTCGAAGTTGGACCTACCTAGTTGAATCGTCTGACCCAAATAAACTTTAAATATATAAAATAAAAGCCTTTGTGTTCCTTTGTGTAGGTACTTACCTACCTATAAAAATAGGCTCATTCCAAAAGAAAGATGCTTCTTGAAATCATCGAGAAGCAAAACGCAACAAAGCCGCGCTAAAAGTCGCAGTTTCAGAATCAGGGCACGTATGTGATTGGTCATTTCAGTATATCTCCGTACAACGCACCGGGAATCCGGAATGAATTACGGGAATTGTTTACAGGCCGATGCTCGCGGATTTCGACGGGAACAAAAACTAAATAAAGATATCTGCGCCTGTTGTCGTTCGCATAGCAAAACACGTCGTAATGTAGAGTACTGATTTTAAAGTGAAGGTTGAGCACGGTATTATTTGCTCGATGACTGATATGTAGTTGGTAATGTAATAGTATTGTATATTTATTACGTAGGTATTGTTCTTATTTATTTTAATCTTGTATGTTTAATTCACTTTATTTCACTACCCAAATAACACTACCTAAATAGTCATTGTCATACTAATTTCTCTTTAATTATGTAAGAAAGTACCTACTTATTTATTAATTCTATTTTGTTTATTATGTAGTTAGCTACTTTATTAGCAATAAAGGATTTTTTATAAGTCTTAACTACCTTTATTATACCTACGCTGAAATTTTATACTTGTTACCCATTAAGGACTATACTTAGTAGGTATACGTAGGACATTAGCTTACAACTGATCTAACCCGCCACCCGCCTTATAATTTAATTTAGGGATCGACTCTATCTCGTAATCCTTTAGGTACCTACTGCAATTAAACCTAAATAATGCCGTGTTTACGACAGGCATAACAGTTTTATTTCACTGCCACAATTAATCATTACACCCATACCATTGTCCGTCCGCCATTAGCTGGGCTTAAGCGATTTAATTTTGGACTTTCCCTCAGATTTCATTGATGGCACTAATCACGGCCCACGGACAAGTTAATCCTAAAATTTATTGGTCGTTACCGATAGATGTCGACAATTGTATTGATACTGTGGTTATACGAGTAAATTTATAAAGTCTGGTGCTAATGAAATAATATTGAAACGCTATAAATTGTACTACAATGTTGGGGTGTCACAATGACCACATTGTGAATGCCGTATTTGGGTTAAATAGTGGACGTTGTATGAAGACCACCCTAAATGTTTGGGTGCGTTGTAATGGGTCAAGGTGTTTTGGACTGTTGCAAGAATTGAGGGTTACTTACGAGTAAGGTAAGGAATAAATAGGTTAATTCTTGTGTAGAGCAGTGGTGAGCTAGATAGCTGAATTGTGCAATAAAATCGTATATTGTGCTTTTAGAAAAAGGTGTAGCCTAATGTAATATTAACTAAGTATATGTAGAGGTACGTAAAGAGGGATATGGAGAGAGCTATGCTCCGAGTTGCACTACGTGATAAAATCCGTAGAAGCCAGACATAGCTCTCAGAATAAGCAAGTTGAAGTGGCAGTGGGCAGGCCATGTAGATCGCAGAACCGAAAACCTTTACTCGGTTCTCGAATGTCGAGCACGAACCTGGCGACGCAGTTTTGGAAGGCACCCCACCCTATGGACTCAAGACCGTTCGTCATGGAACTCCTGGGGGTCTATGTCCAGCAATGGTCTTATACAGGCTGATCATGATGATGATAAGGAGGAACGTTTATATAGGGTTCAGATGCCGACAATCAACAATCTTCGTTCCAAAATTATTTAGATTCCAAGCCAACAATACTATGCACAAATTAATATATGGAACGCGGTCGACATCAATCTATAAAAATTTGAGATAGATTTATTAAAAAAACATTTTTTGTTTATTCTCTCACGAGCTTCCATTTCGTCCGTGACGTGTCCAAAATTCCAGCGGACAAAGCAAGCTTTTACGTAAAAGACAGGTGCCCCGCGCTGGTACCAGTACAAACTTAACAAATTATGCCAATGTAGCGCATTGCTACGTGCTGCTACGCGATGCTACGTGAGACAACTTCATGCTACGCGTCAGGATCTTCAACGGATCTTCAACTTTGTTCCGTATTTACAGTACCTACCTTTTTTTAACTTTTTTGGTAGACAGTTTCTGGTAAGTGACTCCTGCCAGTAGACAGGCATTCTACGTAAATGCAGTCAAATGCAGGGCAGAGTGTCAGTACGAGTAGGTAGCATCGCTCGGCCAGGGCCTTCCGTTAATATCTCCGGACAGCGGGGCACCATTGTCACTGCGGCCTTTGTGCCCCACTGCCACAGACCAAAAATCATTAATTTCCTACCACAAAGCAAGAACCCACAAATCGAAGGACTGAAAAAAATTAGGGCCCATTCAGTGCCGGTCACTGACACACGTGGATGCGTTCTTGGATTTCGATTTGAGTTTTAATTGTACGATGATGATAGACAAATCTGGGCTAGTACCTTAGTAGCCCTAGTAAATTGCGCTTGATTTAGCCAAAAATAAAAGACACTTTATTTTTCTTACTCATACCCGTTACTCGTTTCGATAATACTATCTAGCCCATAAGGATTTCGTAAGTAAGCCAGCTTAAAGTCAGTTGACGGTATAATTTTACTCGGCATAAAAATTTTCATAACCATGGGCGTAGTGAGCGATAAAATTAGAATAAAGCTGCTTTGTCCAACTCCAACCAACGGTTAGATCATAAAAGCATGATTTTAAACAGTAAACCGATACGTTGTGTTGCCAGCATAAATCACTAGTTCTTTTGTGATTAATGTCACTATTAAAATTCCTATTTAGTGCAGCGTGGCTGGGGCTCTACCACCATCTAACGTCTTCAGAAAGTCTCGAGGCCGTATCGTTCGTCGAGAGTACAATAAAAATAAAATACAGCAAATTCTTTGTAACATACCAACGTCAGTCTAATGTCAGTGTGAACAAAGTGAAAAAGTATATGAGCGTGCGAAATAACGATGACAACCGTTGGTACGTTGCATGGTAAAAATATAAAAATTCCAAAAGTCGTCGAACGAACGCTGTTCCCTATATTGGGCGTAGAGTAAGCATTTTTCGGGATGGTACATATTATATGGAATACCGTGTACATAAATCCTTGCCTAGCGAAGAGATGGTGGTAGGCCCCGTTCCTAAACGCCCGTGACAAACGTAACCGGATTAACCAGTCCCATAAAAACAAGCTAAAATATAACATTTCGGAGTAATGTTTACCCACTGTCTATTAATTATATTTTTTTAAATCCCCATACTATAAATAATTGGAAATGCTAATGCGTAGCAGATAGTATCATCCAGTAAATCGAAGTCTCGTAGTGGCTCGCCATGATCATGACTAACGAATCGTAAGTAATTCCAGAATGGTTACCAAATGGATGGGTGACCGTTAGTGGCATTAACAACTAAGCGCTTTCGTGCTTCGAAGGGCACCTTAAGATTTTGCAGATATCAGTCCCAGACTAATTTACCATGAGAGGAACCTATCAACTCTGTCTTCCAACTCTAGTGAACTATAGATGTTTTTCTGATTTATATGAATTTCAGCAACAGTTTCCTGTCTCTAAGGTGTACAGCAAGGGAAAAGTGTCAAGTCTCTTACGTCATTTGACATTCCAGTTGTGTCCTTGCTTTTCTCCCTCTTTACTTACCTTAGACGATAAATTCAATTATTTTTGACCGCTTTGCTCTACCTGTGCAAAACCTATGCTCTACCACTAAGGGTGAGGCTGAAGGTAGGTTACTCCATGATGTTTTGTTTAACTATGAAAAAACTAGGTGTTATCTACAAAACCTTTGCAAATCCCTAAAACTTGTCAACACATAAACAAACCGTTCGCCTATAACTAACGCGGAACAAATACGATTAAGCCGCGATGCAGTTTATTCGGATTCATCCGATACCCAGCCAGCACAGATGTTTAGGGATTAGATTAAAAAACAAAAATTGCGAGTGGGCTGCTCTAGATCTGGGTTCCGTAGAATCTAGGTTTAGAAAATTCGGTGGGTAGAATTCATAGTAGGGGTTTTAACAGTCCCCCATAATCTTATTTCAATGTTAAATTAAGCAATCTCCTAGACTCTAGCCAGGCATCAGCTGAATGCCTTAACAAATAACAAACATCCAAACATCCTCACAAACATTCACATTTATAATACCAATAGGATATCAAATTATTTGGCTCTACGTCTTTAGAAAAGGTTTTTTAATCACACCTCTTTTGAATGCAAGGCTTGCTTGCTTGCTGCGTCACTGATTCTTCCTTGGTCTTTTTATATTATGCCCACTGGCCTCAACATATCAACTTGGTCACTACCAGGTATGTTGGAGGAGGTATGTTGAGGCTATTTTGAATAAAAGTAAACAAATTACTTGTTTTGTAGATTACTTTGGAGTACGATACCCTAAAATGCAAAAAACGCCCCATTGTCACAGCAAAATCTTTTATGCCGCAAACAGGAATCCGCAGACCCTCCTCAAATAATGCTAATTATAATGGCATTACATTCATTCCTCGAATTTCGTCAAGTATCTGAATCACATCATTTTTTGCAGATTCAATGGTTTTCTCGTTAAAAAACATTAGGCCAATCGGGGGGAGAACGATTGAGTTAATTATAAAAATTGACGTGCTGTTTATAAAAAAGTAGGTACCTACTTGATTAGAGAAGTCAAGTTTAGGAAATAAAATATCGTGCAGTGTTGTGAAAAATGTTGCGATTTACGAAAATAAATTACCTACTACGTCTTTAGAATTACCCACTTTATCATCATCAACCTGCAGAAGTCCATTGATGGACTCCTAAGAAGACATCGTACTTACAGAATAGCTAAAGGTCTGTCATAAAAATGAATCATGATTTTTATCTTAACTGATTGCGTAGGTCGTGAATAATAATGACTTTCTTAATAAAAATTAGGCATTTAACGACAATAATGATCCCGTATGCGAGATACATCACATTTATAATTTATTCAATTGTAGTTTACTTACCTACCGCAAAAATGTACATTTGGCAACAATGTGGCCTAACAAACCATTAGCACAACTGATACAAAATATTTTGACGTTTACTACCCGAATACGTATGGGTCTTTAGGGAGGTCTAACACAGAATATATAATAGTACTTCATTTACTAAATATCACTATGACATGACGTCATTAGAACACATTATTTTGAAATCAGTGGCAGAATTATCGCGGCACAAAATGCAAGTGCGTCTTTTTACTGATCTCAAAAAACGAGGAAGCCCTCAATTCGTAATAAAATTACCGACTAGAGGCTAGATAAGGATTTTACTTGAATGTAAAAGAGTTCATATAGAATGAAGATACTAGATTTTAATATTTTAGTTACTCAATAACTTTTGTATTGGTTGGTAGTTAATTAATCGGTTAATTAAGCGGGTGCTTGTTTCTCTGTAAGTATATTTATGTATCTTATGTCTCACTAGAGAGCAAGATGAACCTAAATCCATATTTTTTGATAGGGCTTTCACAAAGAACAAAAGTCCATTCTCAATTTTGAAGTCGTTTTTTTAAGAAGCTGTTTTAAAAACGTAAGTATTGTATTGGACATCCCAATTTTACGGAATTCGACATTATTACATCCAAGCCACACTATAACTAGAGTCTACGTGATAAAGTTCATTTTGCATTTGAAGCCGTTTCATTGTGGCACAGGGTTGTACTAAACAGCAGGCACATTGCGGTGAATGGTAGAATGGCAGACAGCAACGAAGATCGATTTATGCGTTTTTTGCGGATTCACACAACGCACCCTATTTATTGATAGATAATGGAACAGTTGGTCGGAATCGATTCTTCTTTTAACGTGGTTAGTTGCGGTTATCAAAATCACATGTCGATTTAATTTGCTCACACTAAGTCAAAATAAAGCTCGCACCATTAATCTTCATAATCTATCGTCAGAGAGACGATAGAGTTCCAATAAACCTAAAAGAACTTTGCACAATGGTGGTTATAGTTCCCAGTTCTTACCCGAGGTACTACCGATGGTCCTACTGGTATTAGCGATTGCAATACCAGAGGCATCACGCCAGCTTTGCCGACCCCGAAGTCCCCCACCCCTAAAGAGCTCTGGCAACCTTACTCACCGCAGGAACAGAACACTATTTGAAACATATAATGTTATTTGGCTGGGATATTCTGTAAGGCGTAGGTACCTCCCCAGGCGGGCTGCTCCAATTTAGAACGAGAAAATCTCGCTGTGCCCTACCTCCTCCTGAAACTGCCCCTAAACTGTTGATCTAATTATGTACGGTAGAACCACAGAACAGCAGAACTTGGTACTAATGGTGCAGTAGGTAAGCTTCGTAAAGATGTTCAAAATCAACACATCTGAACGACACTATTTCTTCCACTTTTATTATGTGGTGTTGATTTATTTGTGAAGTCCACCACAACAGCTTCCAAGATCGCTTCCCGAACAACACAACCCAGGATACGTTCGCACTAAAACTAGATTAACATTTTTTCAGTGGCACAGCTCCCAGTTTGCATAGAGCTCTGGCTTTTTATGATTGTTTTTCCTCAGCAACTGTCTTGGCTACTGACAAAGGGGGGTGTGGTAGGTCAAGATAAGCTGGTGCCAGTGGAATTGACGAGCCTGTACAACTGATTTACAACTTCCTGAGTGGGCGGCGCGTTAGTGCACTTGGTATGGGACATGCGTTATGAAATTATTGTTTATTTTCAAACTTCAATGAGCTGTTGAGTGTTGACTAAAAAATTAATGAGTGCTGTGACTTTTGTAAGGAAATTATGTATGATTGTTTTTGGTAAACTAGTGTTGCAGTCGATAAATCATTCATTACCCACTTTGTTATGTCTATGAATCTAATTTATCACATATCAAAATTAATGATGGAGCAAGAGAGCTTCTGTAATATTTCAACAACTGGTGCTTATATTGCACTATGGATTCCGTATTACATTTAGGTAAGAAACACAAAAAATATCAAAATAATGTTTCAACAAAGAGGCTAATAAATTAATGTACGTACATAAATAGTAGTACCTAGTGGCCTCGTACACAAACTCAAAGTCACGCAACCGGCTATGGAGAGAATCCGATATGAGGAAATCCATAGAAGAACTAAGGTCACCAACATAACTCTTAGAATTAGCAAGCTGAAGTGGCAGTGGGCAGGCCATATAATAGCTCGCAGAACCGATAACCGTTGGGGAGTAAAAGTTCTCGAATGGTAACCACGGACCAGGCGACGCAGTGTTCATAGGCCCCCGATGGACCGACGATATTGTGAAAGTTGCGGGAAGTCAGTGGATGGAATAGGCTAAAGACTGATCGCCATGGAACTCTTTGGGGAGGCATATGACAGCAGTGGTATTGTGTAGGCTGATGATGATGATAAAAGCAGGAGCAAGCTGAAAATACCTACTATTAAAGTGGCTAAATATTCTGGATGCAGAATGCACTTATTTCGATCAGTTAACTTTGCGGTACATTCTGCCGACATTTTTATTCATTTTATTTTCTTTGGGCCAATAAAGCCCTCTTTCATCTCCCGACAGCTTTGTTCGATGCATTATTCTTTTGTGTTAGTGATTGAATGATAAAATCTGGTCATATTCCAATAAAGTAATCGTGGATTTAAGTGCCCACGCAACGATTTAGTTGCTAAGTCATTTTCAAATACATTGAATTTTATTATCGCTCTTTCATTTTGCTTACCATTCACGTCGAGAGACTTTTGGTCTAGCAAAGATGTACTTAAACATTTCATAATCTTAATGCAGGCGACTGTACTAATTATAAAGTCCTTAAATCAAATTACAAGTTCCTATATTTTTAACACATTTGTCAAAATTAATCTGATTAAGGAAGGCAATATTAAAATTGAAACCCACAACCTTGGTACCAAATGACGTAAGGAACAAATATTTGCAAATATTTGTCCCGCTGCGGGAATCTAGCCCACACCTCTTACGTCCTAGCTGTGTACTTTCCCCATTTCACGGAAATATTGAATATCTCTACAAGATTACATACATGTAATGCCAAAGCAAAGTTAATTTAAGTTGCTCATGAAGTTAAGCTTGTGTTTCTCATAATTAAACAATTTGAAACTGGTAAGTTTTAATGATTTGAACTCTTCAGTCATTAAAATCTACAAATGAAGAGAAAGGTCTTATAGCCAGGTAATAGGTAGGTATTTAAACTATGAAATTCTATACGTTTGATCTGGGAGTCGTAAAATCGTCACAGGTGTCTAATTAAATTTGATACCACATTTATTTTAACGAATTGAAAATTACTCATATCCTAGTAATATTACTAATGCGAAAGTTTGTGAGGATGTTTCGATGTTTGTGGTTCAATCACGCGTAGTATGTATGTAGCGGCTCAACGATTTCGATGTAACTTGGAATACATAGAGTTCATTACCTAGAAGAGCATATTAGCTTTTTATCTAAGCCTATAAGGTCCTACTAAACTTTGCGGACAAGAATCGCATCTTTGATAATCTTGACATCGAACAGTAGATACTGTCCTTAAATAAGAATTTTCATGCATGTAGGCGATCTAACCTACACGTGGCAGCAATATGAAATTTACTCGGCGATTAAAATCTGCGTAATTAATACCTAACGCACCTTCCTATGGCTCCAAACGAGTGAAACCGCGCGGGTCAGCTAGTTATATTTATAATTGGTTGCAATGGGAGATAACCTACGAGTTAAATAGCTATGAAACTTTTTCAAACTGCATGGCCCAACATTTTTATTTATTTAGATAATTAGTTTACCTATATTGATTCAGACATAAAAATAAGCATTTGTTTTTGAATAAGTATCGTTAAAAGATTTTGCTAATGTAGTAGATGTTTTGTTGTTGAAGTTTGTACTTTAATACTCAGAATGGAATATTCTGCGTTGTGTGATTTTACGTGTGAAGCCGTGTTCAAACGGTGAATGATAAATTATCTGAAATTTGTTTCAAAATGATCCTTGCGACTACTTATTAGTCAATTTTGAGTTTAACATTAGAGGGCGTATGATATAGCTCAAAGATATCGCCCCTAAAAATCACTCAAATTGACTTTATTCAGAAGATATACCTAAGGATCATATTGGAATATTTTATAATTTATTTATCGCACGCCGTTTAAACACGGCTTCATTGATTTAAAAGTACAGTAATCTGTGTATTCTTGTCTGTGATCTCTCGGCGATTTAAAAACATTTTCATTAATTACCTGTGTTTGTGATATTAGAGCTGAAAATTTATCAAAGCACTTCAGTTAAGTGTATTCAAGTAATCTAGATAATGCTTGCGGTGACGTCATCAAGCGAGTGAGCTGTCACGTCAGTCAAGAGATAAGCAGAACAGGTAGGTTTTGTTCCAGAACAATGGGAAATCGACTTAAAATGGGCACTTAGGCAGTCTTATCAATCAAGTGTGAATTGAAAAAAACAATAGAGCTTTTGAACCTAAATGTGAGGAAAGGTTCTTATAAATAGGAACACAATATTTTAAACAAAACTTAATAAACGTATATGTTTGTGGGTACCTAATAGGTACTTGGGCACGCATGTGCACAATCAAAAAGTCGTCAAGTTTGACAGTAAACTAAATGTAGGTAATAAAAATACGTACCGGTTCTCACCCTTTTCCGCTGAAAAGCTATTGAAATTTTATGATTAGGCAAAACAAACAAAGTAAGCACCGCCATGTTTATAAAAGCTCGCGAAGCGCGCTCCTGTTCATGCCAATCTCGCGGCGAGCAACTTGTTGCCGTTGTGAACTTTTGAAAGAAAAGAGAGGCCGATATCGGACGACCCTGTCGGGGGAGGAGCATCGCGCGGGGAGCGTGCCGGCCAGCCGGTCGCTCAACTCACCACGCTCAGTCGCTTCTGAACCGTCTTCGCGGGCGGCTGTGCTGCACTTTCTTACGAACTCGAGCCGTTATGTGTCGTACTTTGAAACAAGTTTGACGGGAAATTTTGTGAAGTTTTCAGAGCGCTTTCTGACCAGCGTAGCGATGTGCGCGATAACAGTGAGTCAAACGGTGACGATTTAATTAAAGTGACAGTTTAAAAGTTGTTCGAGATGTTATCGATGGGATCATTGTCGGTGTGGTATGCGGCCTGGTGCTGGATGTGGCTGTGCGCCGGCGGAGCGTCGCTGACGAGCCGGGTGGCCGAAGCTCCGCAGGAGTGCGAGCTGCAGCGTGTGTCTGATTCCAGTGAGACCACGAGCGTGCAGCTCGCGTGCTCCTTGCGCACCGCCGCCGGCGCCACCGATCTCTTGGCTGGGCTGACCGCTTCGCAAGCTCAGCGCATCACCGTGCTGAACCTACATTGTACCGATGTACTATTCTTTGAGAGTTCTTTAGATCTCGGCAGAAGAAAAGAAGAGGGGACGCAAATTTTGTCTCGATTTCATAACCTAAAAGAACTCAGGATAGAGTCTTGTAAGATTAGATACGTACCTTCGGAAGTGCTAGCGCCTCTTAGTGGACTGCGAAGCTTATCCATTCGAACTCACAACACGGATTGGTCCGCTATGTCCATGGAATTTCACCGGGACACTTTTCGCGGGCTTACTGATTTGAGAACTTTGGATTTGGGGGATAACAACATTTGGACGCTGCCTTCAGAAATATTTTGTTTGCTCTACAATTTGAAAGAGTTAAACGTGACGCGAAACAGATTGCAAGATATCTCTAATTTAGGATTCTCCGATTGGGGAAATGGCCCCACTGCCCCCGGGAAATCCTGCAACACTGTGATGGAAACGCTAGATATGTCTTACAATGAAATAAGCAATTTACCGGACAATGGATTATCAAGTTTACGTGCACTTCAAAAGCTGTTTCTTCAGAACAACAGAATATCTCAGGTCGCCGATCGTGCTTTTGTGGGACTGAGTGATTTGCAAATCCTCAACTTATCTACCAACGCATTGACAGCTTTACCTCCTGAGATGTTCCAATCATCGAGAGACATCAAACAAATCTACTTGAATAATAACTCATTGAGCGTTTTAGCTCCTGGACTTTTGGAAGGATTGGACCAATTGCAAATTTTGGATTTATCAGTGAATCAGTTGACTAGTGAGTGGGTGAATAGAGACACCTTTTCTGGATTAGTGCGTCTTATTGTGTTGAATTTATCATACAACAGGATAACCAAAATAGATGCATTGCTCTTTCAAGATTTAAATAACTTACAATTTCTTAGTTTGGAGTACAACAGTATTGCACGCATTGCTGATGGAGCATTTACTAATTTAAAAAACCTTCACTCACTCTCACTGGCTCATAACAATATAATCGAAGTGGATAGCGGGCATTTCTCTAACCTCTACGTATTGAACCAGTTATTTCTTGACGGAAATAGAATAACCAAAATTGACTTACGCTCTTTTGAAAATATAACGAAACTCCACGATTTGGGTCTCAGCGGGAACCAGTTATCAGAGGTGCCCGAGGCAATAAAAACGTTAAGATTCTTGACGTCCCTAGATTTGGGCATGAATAGAATAACAAAAGTAACAATAACCGACTTCGAAGGTTTGGATGATTTATATGGCTTACGTCTTGTGGGTAACAAAATTGAAAAAATATCAAAGGATACATTCGCGGCGCTCCCGTCACTACAGATATTAAATTTAGCTTCAAACAACATAGATCAAATAGATGACGGAGCTTTCGCTTCAAACCAACAGTTGAAAGCAATTGGATTAGATGGCAACAAACTAGTAGACTTGAAAGGCATATTTACCAACACACAACCGCTTGTTTGGTTGAATGTATCAAACAACGAACTTCTATGGTTTGATTACAGTCATATACCGACCAACCTGGAATGGCTGGACATGCATGAAAACAATGTAGAGAAATTGGAAGATACTTATGGAATAAAAGAGTCCTGTAATATAAAAATGCTAGACGTGAGTTTCAACAAAATACGAAGCGTGGACAAGTCTTCATTTCCTAGCCGCATAGAGACTATCATTTTGAACAATAATAACATCGACAAAATCAGTCCCGGCACGTTTGTGCAAAAGTATAATCTCAATAAAGTTATGCTTTACTCCAATAAGATAAAAACTTTAGAACTCGGGTCCTTTGCGATACCATCGGTTCCAGAAGACAAAGATTTACCAGAATTCTACATCAGCGAGAATCCTTTTGTATGCGATTGTACAATGGAGTGGCTGCAGTCAATTAACCAATACAGTGACCTCAGGCAGCGCCCAAGAGTAATGGACTTAGAAAGCGTGAGGTGCACTCTAACCCATTCGCGTAAAATGGAGATGCGACTACTCGAAGTGAGATCTCCAGAATTTCTATGCGAGTACGACTCACATTGTTTCACGGTATGCCATTGTTGTGACTTTGACGCCTGCGATTGTAAGATGACTTGCCCAGATAGATGTTCGTGCTATCATGATCAGACTTGGACCACCGTTAACGTCGTCGATTGTTCGAACGCTGGCTACGATCACGTACCAGAGCGGATACCAATGGACGCGACCGAAATATACCTGGATGGAAACGATCTAAAAGAATTGAGTAATCACGTTTTCATCGGCAAAAAGAAACTACAAGTTCTACACCTCAATAACAGCAACATCAATACAATACAAAATAGAACATTTAACGGAATTGAGTCGCTGAGGGTTCTTCATTTACAAAACAACAACTTGGAAATGTTGAGAAATACTCAATTCACTAGATTGCCTAACTTGATCGAACTTTACGTGAGCAATAACAAAATTAAGGTAATCGAAAATGATACCTTCAATTACCTACCTTCTCTGGAATACCTCGACTTGGACAATAACGGTTACGTTGATTACATGCCGTGGAGAGTCATTAGTGACAGCGATCCCCGAACGCGCGTCTCCGTCGAAGGAAACAACTGGATATGCGATTGCAAAGATGTGCCTCAGCTCAATCAGTGGCTGATAAAGAAGTCAAAAGATACCGAGACAATAATGTGCTATCTTGCCAATGGTCAGCCGATGAACAAAACTATCGCAGTCATAGCAAGGGAATGTAAAACCGAGATCACAACCGAAGAAACTGGTACCGAGACTCAAAAGCGATTATTCATCGAATCAAATGATAGCGTAGAAAATTACATCCCGTATATCGCTGCCGTTTTGATAATAGCCATTATTCTGTTGCTATCGTGTGCTGTTATGTTTATGTATAGGGAAGATTTTAAGCTATGGATGCATTCGAGATATGGCATAAGAATATTCAGCTCGACACCGAGAGACATGAACGACACTAAAAATAAACGATTCGACGCGTTTTTTGTGTACAATCCACGGGACGAAGACTTCGTGACTCGAGCGGTCAGTTCCGAGTTAGAGAATCTAGGACATACACTGTGTTTACAACATAGAGACTTACAACTGATCGAAAGGCGGTCAGGTGATAGTTTAGTGAGTGCATCGGAAACTTCAAAAAGACTCGTGATAGTGTTATCGATAACATTTTTACAACAGGACTGGTATTCTCCGGAGTCCAAAGCGGCCGTGCAAAGTGCTATAAACTCAGTAAACGTTAGGCATAGACGTCAAAAAATTATCTTCCTTGTGACGACGGACCTCAGTGCTATTAATATAGATCCGGACTTGAAAGTGTTGCTAAAAACGTGTACAGTGATCGTGTGGGGTGAGAGGAACTGTTGGGAAAAGCTAAATTTTCGGTTACCCGACGTGGATGTGACATTGCCAAATCGGACGCTTCATAATGCGAATAATATCAAAGTTAGTAATAGGGAGGGGTTCGGGCGGCACGGTCACCTGAGGTACACCGCTCCTCCGACGGCTCACGACCCGTGGTACAAGTATGGGATGGCACCGCCCATCCTGATGATGTCGAGTCCTATGCACTCGACGAGTGCGAGTGCTGAGGTCTCTGCTCGGAGCACCGAGGACGAGACGTGCTCGGTGGCCAGCAGCGACGGTCGAGGCGATGACCGGCTGCCTCACCACCATAGTTACGTATCCATAGACAATCACCAGTGTGAGGAGCGGCCCCTCAGGCCGGCGCAGCAGATACCAATGTCTAACGCGCCACATTCTCGGAAGACTTACTTTGTTTAAACTATTGTGATGTATGATACTGATGTAAATAGCTTATCGATGTTTGTAATCTATATTTATCTATTGTGGTGCTCTTATACCAGCATGTGTGCAAAACAATCTCTACATATCTTTTAGAGGTAATGTAAGGCATTATTCTTGTTTGTTAGGCAATTAAATATGTTTAATTGATGTACCAATGATCAGTGGCAGATTTACAAGTAGGCTGAGTAGAAAGATGTCTACAAGACATCCTTCCGATGAATTTTCCTCTTCCCTTTCATTGTACATTCAACGGTACCGCAAACTTCTATATTCTATGGTAAAATAAAATTTAGGACAGCAAAAACTTTACTATTATCCTATTACTTGGGATATGTGTAAATCCGCTACTGCCACTGATACTGACATTGCACTAAGCTCCAATAAACATTCCTGTAATTGTTTAGTACCTATTTATCAAAAAGTTTATTCAATTGCTAAGGTTAAGAAAGTTTGCTAGATATGCCTTTAGTTTAGGATCTTTGTCAGTTAAAGCCCTAACCATGGTAAAGCTTACTTAATCATTTGTGATAAAGTTAGGGACTTAATTTGTAAATGTATTGGGCATACAACGAAATGTTGTAGTTACGATATCTGTATTCCTGTAAATACTGTATACCTTCTTAAATACAAATAGGTGTCGAAGAACTGAAATGTACCCTAGTCAATTGTAAATAGAATTATAATATAAGTACATTTAGGTATTCAAATAATTTGTGATTTAATTTTAGCTAGAATATGAAAATGTTCGTATTTATTACGCTTCCAAATGCAAAATATGAATTAAATATTTTATCTACTTTATTTCTGTTTTTTATTGTAGGTACTCTAGTTTCATAAGTTCTGAGCTTATCTCACAAGATTTATGTCACCTTCCCTAGGTAAATGTTTGAATTAATAGGTTGAATACACAGCGCCTAAAGGTTTTGGGTAGGTTATTTTTCTACTATAGTCTTTGGTAGGTAGGTAATGCTTAGTCAGCTGTACCAGAAGTTAACTTTTCTAACAAACAAAATAAACTTTCAATATCTTCAATGAATAGGTAGGTATAAGAGTTCATTCCTAAAATAAACATGAAACAAAGAAAAGAAAGAAAATTTGTTTATTTGACCCACAACGCAGGTAGGTACAATAGGTAGGTGGGTACATAGAAAAATGAACTTACTTGCTTGCTGTTTTTCTGGTTCTTTTGTAGTCATCCTGCACTAAGTTCAGTGGCCACGTTGTCCATTGGTGAATGGATTAAAGTGCGCCTCATTGGAGGCACCTTTCGTTCATATCCAATGTCTTCGAAGTTTTAGATTCTAGGTTCTATGCCAGTTTTTTCACGGTGTTTTCTTTAACCGTTTAGCGCACACAAATTTTCCGAATAGAAAATCCATTGGTGTACGGCATTCGAACCCACCACCTATGGATCAGAAGGCGGGGTCAACCAACACTCTACCAGTGCTCAAGAGAAACATAAGCAATCTCTACAGTCTAAAACAAAATCCGTTTGAATAGAGCTTTAGGAATTTTCTTTCTCGCCGTCAAATCGCCGAACGTGTCCGATTCAGATTGATATCTAGGATCGAGACAGGTGATCGAATAGGGGCGAACGTCAAAAGCGTTTTTCATTGACATAATCAATTTACTGAGCGCTTTGTTCGCCCATCTACAGGCGAGTGTATAAATATTTATTTTATCTAAATCGATCGAGTCGGATAAGATCACGCTCGCGGCTTTAAGATTTTAATTTAAAAGCCGCCGAGACAGCACTCCAGTGCCCGCTGCGAAACTATAAATCATCATTGAACACAAACTGATGATGAATAAACATCGTTTTAATTGACTATTGATTGCGATTCGGTGTCTTTATTCTTAAGTAGGCTTCTAATAGAGTAATCTATTATAATTCTACCGACTACACCATTTTGTTCCATCTTAAAATATGAATACAACTTGATGCCAAAAAACTAGTTCCTATTGAGATTTTCCGTCATATAATATTCTGAAAACATAAAATTCCTTCTTAGGAACCATCAAAATATCATCAATGTTTCGAGTGAAACTTATCACATCGATCACTTCAGATATTACGATAGATAGCAATACTTTTATGAAAATTTGATACTCTTAATCGCCCATTTACAAACATCGCAGTTATACGATAGGTTTTTGTATGAAAAACGACTATTACCTAAATATTTTTTAGTATAAAAATAGCGAGATATCGATTAAATTACTCAATGTAACCTTATCCGACGGAGATGGGACGATGTCAATTGTATAGGATTTGATATTGATGTTGTTGGAAATATTAAAGGTATGAGACTAATGGAAGCCATCTAGCGTCCTCAAGCGAGGCGATGCGAGGCCTATCCGTTAGCGCCAACAGCGGCAGACGCCGGCCACTCATCACCTTTTTTCCTAGTGCAATACGATATCCGATCATTTATTGTCCCGGGCTGTTCCAAACCCGTTCGAAACGCATTAGAGACATCGAGTTTAGGTGGGAAATATTCCAACTCGAGGTGACAATTGATTATGTCCCTCTGCCAAGACAAAAAGCGGAATCGTTCGATTAGTTATGTCCCTCAGGCGCGTAGGCCGAGAGGAAACAATAGATTGGTTCTGCTTTATGATTCTATAAACGTTTATGTCCCTATAAACGACCTTTTAGGTTTTGGATTCAAGATTGTGATGTTATCTGTATTCGGACAGGTTTATTACAAGAGCGAAGAAGATGGCACCTCTTACGGAAATGGCTTTAGTAAAATATGAGCGAATTTTCAGATCAGTATTTGCAAGTCCATTAGCGAACAAAAAAATCCCTTTATTGTGAATACGTTCTCCTTCGAGTCGCGGGAACCTACCTGGTTAAAATATTTTTCAAGATTTATTATGACGGCTAGATAAAGTTAACGATGTTGTTTTAGTTTTTATGCTTTACAATTACAATAACCAAAGTAACGTTGTACACGTAGGACGGTAAAGGATGATTGTAACCATTAACGGTCGACTTTAAATGTGTTTCCTCATAATCGTAATCGTGACCGCCCATAGCTACCCAAAATCGTAAATCTGGTGAAGCTAATGAAAACACCAGCGAATGCTTCAACTTGAATCTTTCGCGTAGGTTTTGATATCGTCATAAAACTGTTAAATGACTTTATTCATAAACAAATAAGAAAATATATTTTCAACGATATTATGTGTAAATTTCAATTCATATCAATTTCATTGAAACTACCATAATTATAAAGTAGTCACCGATTTGGTCACAAAAAAATTCACATTCGCCGTATAGGTACACCTTTTTCGTCAATCTCCTTTCGTTTATCCTCTCATGCCCAAACCATCTCAGCATACCTTTCTCAATTCTCATCACTACGCCTTCTTTCACTCCTCAACGCTCTCGTTCCAAGATGTTCCTAATCTTTCAAAGATACTCCACACATACTTCGCAAAGCTCTACTTAATTGGAATTAAAAAAGTGGTAATATTTGCCTATCTATCCAGGTGGTCTTCTAATAACAGTTTTCTATCGAAGATTAACAATACCACACCACATAGTTGTCTGTGGGCCATGGCTTAAGAAGGCATGTTTGTAATAATTAGGCCTGCAGCTGTTTCCGCCGGTGGGTGGAGTCAGGCCTTTTTTTAATAAATGCTCCCCGTTATTGGAAGGAATTACAAATTTAAATTCGCTCAGGGAATACCGCGCGACACAGTGAGAAAAGAATTCGACGCATATGTTAGTGAAATAGGTCGTTAGATGGGTTTTTGTTTTTGCGGAAATATTTTGGTTATTAGCTATTTTGTAAGTTAAATATAGTCAAGTCATTTGAGAGTAGAACCAATTTTTTGTTGTAAATATGTACGAAATAGAACGAAAGAAATTGTATTTTTCTTCAAATCTGAACGTTTACCATCTGGTTAGCTGTTTTCTGTTCAGTTACAAAACAAGAATTGTATTAATATTATATCGAATTCAAAATAACATTTATCGGCATATGCGTGAGCAGTTTTAAGCATAACATTGTACTAAATTCCTCACGTTAAAATAATTTACGTGATCAGTACTGGATCTGTATCGAATATTGATGTTGGTAGGCCCCCATCCGATGGACCAACGATATTGTTAAGGTAGCGGGAAGCCGGTTGATGGTAAATGCTCAAGACCGTTCGTCGTGGAACTTATTGGGGGAGGCTTATGTCCAGCAGTGTATTTCTACAGGCTGATGATGATGATGATTTAATTTATCCGTGCATTGGTTCAAATATTTATCAAAACGTTTGAAATTTTATTAATTAACCGTAACTTCACCTGGGTGGTTAGATGAGTAGATAAAATTCTAATTTTAATTATCATCCTTGATCAGGGGTTCGCTTCTAACCCCTAATTCTATTTTTGATATATTCTTTGCCGTAGAAAAAATCAGCGGCCATTTATTGATCCTTATTCCCGTGATATAGAGCTCAAGTTGTATAGTTTTTTAGTTTGATTGAAAGTATGTGGGTTGTAGACTATTAGTCATACAAATCTGTGGTTTAAAGTCTTATCTAAGCTTAACAAGAAAGGTACTTAAAGCTCTGCGTGATTTTTGGGATAAGGGGTAGTACAGATTTGCGTTTCTGCTTCCGGACGTGCTTTAGACGAATACCGTGAGATAATGGAGGGTTTTGAGGAAATAATGAATTTGCTTAATGAGGTCAGATTCTTGTGAGCTCGTTCATTATCCAAGTTTTATTTGTTTTATGTTTGACTAGCTGTACTTGCGCGGTTTCGCTCGCGTGGGGTCACAGTATAGAGAAAGGAGATACACGCCTATAACTATGTTCAAACTCAAACTTCAATCACTTTTTTTCTATTAAACCGATTGGTGCACGACTGGGTTCGAACACACAAACTTCGGAGGAAAAGTTGGGGAGCTCCCACTAGGCCAACACGGCTTTCTATAGGTAAATAAAGGTTACATTAATTTTTTCATTGTTCTATAAATATGTTTATTAAAGTAAACAAAGAGTGAAACTAGAACGCTGCTAAGTAGTTTACTTGGAGGATTATATGTATTAATGTTTAAAAATATCCAATTAATTACTGGAATGGAAGGTACTCGTAGTTTCTGGTACCTACAACACAGAAAATCCTAGTGATAATAATGTATAATTGCTGGGTGTTTAAAAAAAAACATTTTTTATTTTGGGTAATATAAGCTTAGTATTTCCTGGTATGTGTGGGAACTTTAAAAACAACAAATAAAAAAAAGTTTGTGAGCAAAAATAACATTTGGCACTTCAAAAACTGCAATCAATAAAACCATGGGGTTAAAAACTTGGCATATGTATAAGGGTAGGGCTGCACTTGTCACAAAAATGTTGATGTAATTGAATATGCTGATTAGAACAGAACGCGGCTACCACAATAGGGATGTAACTTATAATTCATCTGTGACAATACCTAGTTCATTAAAAGTACCCGGGGCGGATAATATGTGCAAGAACAGGCGACGCATGGAGAAGGCCAGACATAAAAAAAATGGTTGAAAGAGGAAGTTTTTTCTCGATCAATTTAATTGCACCTAACCAGAAAACGTGACGACACTATTGAGATTCGTAGGTCAGGGACAAATTTACGAGGAAATTTTATGAAGACAAAACATATTGACAATTTCTCAGCAGTGGATTATGTTCATCTACTAGCTGATCATGATGATAAAAAGCATAAAATAATTGTAAGCTGTATTTTGTTTGCTATTCAGTAATGTTAATTAGCTCATTAGTTAACTAACACCAGCTCGTGTACTGTAAAGCTTTATTTAAATTAGCAAGAAGTAACAAGGAAGTGGTTAATTAAAGATCATAAAGCTTCACACTCATTTGTCTAATGATGTTTGTTCAGGTAATTTTGGTAGGTAACATGAATAGCTGGGCACGTGGCTGGTCCATCCATATAAATACATGCGGAGGACGAATCCATTTGTTGGTATCAGGTCCATGTTGTTGGATCTTGAGACACATGATTGTGATTAATCGAACCAACTTGAATAAAATATTCAGATGGTTCGATGGATCGGTCGAACTACTCGGCCTGAGCCGAAGTTCCCAATGTTTTTTACAGTGTATGCTTGTCATATCACTGATTCTTGCTTGGCCATCCTTTATAAGGTCGGTGGCCCTGAAAAGGTTTTATGACCGTCGGTGAAAGAATCTGAAGTGTGAAAGGATTAGAGTGCGCCTCTTAGAGGCTCTTTTCGCGCTAATGTCACATGTCATAGGCATGACTAGGGCATGCCGATATTTTCCTTCACCGTTTGAATGGTAATCCACGTACACGGCACACGACACGACCGGAGATTTCGATGAATATATAGTATGCATTTTGGAGCTTGAAGTTTGATAAGGAATCTCCTTATCAAACTTCAAGTTTCAAAATGAGAACACACCCCATGGTTCGGTTAATCGAACCAACAGAAAAAAATAACGGTTCTCATGGTTCGATGGATCGAACTATGCGGTTAAACCACATCGATATTTTTACAGAGACAACTCCATATATTTTTATTCAACAAGGATCCTGCTCCCTTTTCCTCCACCGCCACAATGCCTCCTTACTCTATCGTTTTATTTCGGTCACGGTGCTTGAATTACGTAATTAGCGGTAGCTTTTGGTACTTTGGGGCCTTCTTGTCGCATTCTTTTGACCCTCGTTATAGGTTCTGCATATCCCAGAAGTAAAAATTTCTAGCAGTGCGATTCAAAAGTGGTTCGTTTTATATTGTTGTTGTTTATAATAAAGTGTGTGTCAAATTGTCAACATACGGGCCCCTGGTAGCATCATTTCAGCCGTACGACGTTCACTGCTGAACATGGCCTCCCCCACAGACAGAGCATATTCCCTATCATGTGGGGGGGTTTTGCCCATACTCACCACGCTGGGCATGCGGGTTGGCGAGCGCATTTAGAGCTATCGTTGTTAAAATGAGGGACGCTGCTGCCCATCCCCTAGCTTTTTCCCTTAGTCGCCTCTTACGACATCCGCGGATAGAGATATGGAGGGGCCTATTCTTTAACCGGGGCCACCACGGCCCCTGGTATAGGTACCGTCTAAGTCTAGATTTTAGTCACAATATCTCGCTGTCTCGGACCAACCGCCAACTGTTTCGTCTGGTCCGTGAGGAATGCCGAAGGCTTCAGTGGCGGTACTCGTGGACCCGTCGAGGAAGAATTTACGCTCGACAGAACGATGGCAAACAAGCGTATCCGATTAAATCGGAGGCAGACTTGGAACGTGTTTTTGGACTTGCTCCCGTTTGATTTTATAGAGTTCTGTAACATAACTAAACTAGAATTCTGTAATTTAACTAAATTATGTAACTTTTATATTATCGTTGTAGTGATTGTTTTATATATCTGTTACTTTTTCCAGGTGCTAATTAGTCTCGACTGTATGATAATGATTTATAAAATATGTACATATGTACCAAAAAATCTAAATTTTAATATATATTATTATTTATTATTAATCATGTGGGTTATAACTAGGTCTTATAAGTATGCTACTATTACCCTATTCCTTGTACAACCATCCCATATACTCATTCCTATTGCAAAGTATTTTATAATATTTTCCTCCCCTACAATATTTAAAAATAATTATATTATCAGAGTCCCTGTATCAACTGTAAGCTTACATCGTGTCAGCTGTCAGTCTTTTCAGTTACACTTCCTCTAAAACATCTGAAAGTTGGTCTGTTTAATCCAGGGTCACTGAACACTGGCCAGGATGAGTTTACGGTGGCTATGGAAGAACTCACCCCTGATATCTTGGCAATAAATGAAACTAGGATAAAAGATGGGCAGGTTGATAAGGCACCAGTCATACCTGGCTATCCTTTCGTTTATCTGCCAAGACACCATAACATTAAGGAGGGACGTGGTGGGGGGGTTGGTTTTTACATACGGAAGGGTATCAATGCTCGCGTCTGTCCTCACCCTGTCGTGTCTACCGTGGAACAAATGTGGCTGCGTCTAAGTGTAATTGGTAGAACTGTCATTGTTGGTACAGCCTATCGAGCACCCTGGCAGGACGCGGTCGCGTATTTTGAAGCTATCACTGACTCGATTGCCTCTTTTCCGAAGTGTGACAACCTTATCCTAGTTGGGGATTTCAATATTGACTTGCTGGACCCGAACAATAACAAGCGTCAATTACTTCAGCAATTTTTACAATGTCTAGATCTAGAGCAAATTATTTCTGAGCCTACTCATTTCTATGATGACCATACTCAGACTTTAATAGATATTGTATGTACAAATACCCCCGTTAGAAAAGTTGTTATGAAGCACACCCCTGACTTGGGTCGCCATGCTATGTTGGTTGTTGAGTTTAATATTAAGAAAGAAAAACCATCCCCACGCTCTGTCACTTACAGACCCCTAAAGAGTATCATCATGGACTTATTTTCTAAAGACCTTAATTTAGTCTGTTGGAATCTTTCTCAAACATCAATGGACTTAAATGAACAAGTTTTGTCCCTGACCTCCAGGATTCTCACCCTGTTTGACCTACATGCTCCTCTCAAAACTAGGATATTTAAGGGCCCTGATCATCCTTGGATAACGGATACTGTGAAGGATATGATGAGAATCAGGGACGACTATCATGTAAGGTACAAATCGCACAAGTCTAATACTCTTAAAGTCTGCTACAAAAACATGAAACATATAGTGACAGCTGCGATCGAGAGTGAAAAATCTGCATTTTTTACTCAACATATAAACAATAATATCTCTAACCCCAAACGACTATGGAAAAACCTAAAAAATAACATCTTACCTAACAAGAAGAATGCAGGTGAACTACCCCCTCAGTTTGATGATCCTGATTTGATCAATTGCCATTTCCTCAATGTTCCAGGTCAGGACACAGTCCAAATCTCTCAGCTTACTTACTTTGAGCATCATCGGTACAGCTCTGACTCAGATTGCTTTTCTCTGCAACCAGTAAGTGAATATTTTATTCTTAAAATCATACAAACGTTCAAATCTAATGCACAAGGCATAGACGGCATATCTTTGGATATGGTACTTATGACCCTACCTCAATCTCTGTCTGCTATAACTTCTATCATCAACCAGTCCATCATTAGTGGAGTTTTTCCAGAGTCTTGGAAGGCGGCAGTTATCAAGCCCATTCCTAAAAATAGTGATCCCTCGGCTCTGAGTGATCTGAGACCCATAAGCTTACTCCCGTGTCTTTCTAAGTTATTGGAAAAAGTAGTCAGTATGCAGTTGACCAAGTATCTTGAGGATCATCACATACTTCCACAGTTACAATCGGGTTTCCGCCGGGGCCACAGTACCTCAACGGCTCTTCTAGATGTGGTGGATGGTTTGTTAGCTGCTCAGGATCAGGGCATGTGTAGCATCCTGGTCCTTCTTGATTTTTCACGGGCCTTTGATTCTATTAGCATTCCTCTACTTCTTTCGAAACTAGCCTTCTATGGATTTGACATAAACTCTATAAATTGGTTCTCTAGTTACCTGAATCACAGAAAGCAATGCGTAGAACTCAAGCTAAGCAATGGCCACACCCTTAAATCCTCTTTCCAACCAGTCCCACGAGGGGTCCCCCAAGGATCTATTCTTGGGCCGATCCTATTTATCCTTTACACTGCTGACATAACTCAAACCATTACACACTGTAAATTCCATCTTTATGCGGATGACGTGCAATTGTACCACTCCTTCCGGCAACATGACTATCCAGACGCTGAGAACAAGATTAATGATGATTTAACCCAAGTTCTGCGATGGTCTGAATCAAATTCACTTGTGCTTAATCCTAATAAATCTAAGTACATGCTGATTGGTACCAGAGCTGGGATTGAAAAGCTTACCAATGTCAATTTCAACATTAAGGTGGGAGGGGCAGATGTTGAATGTGTTAAAGAGGCAAAAAGTCTTGGGTTGACCCTGGACAGACACCTCCGCTTTGAAAGCCACATTGCTGAATGTGTGCGCAATTGTTTTTTTAGATTAAGATGTTTGTATAAAATTCGCCCCTATGTAAGTGAACAAGTCCGCATCACATTATGTGAATCCCTGATTGTATCTAAATTAAATTATTGTGATGTGGTCTATGGGTCTTGCTTATTGGCAAGGACCGATAAAATGATTCAACGCGTACAAAATGCATGCGCACGCTTCTGCTTTCATATTCCTCCTCGCACTCACGTGACACCATATTTTAACACCTCCAACCTGCTTAAAATGAAAGCACGTAGGAAGCTTCATCTTGCTACTCTTCTGTTTGGCGTAATTCGTGATCAAATGCCTTCTTACCTATATGAAAAGCTTAAATGGAAGCAAGAATACTCTCGCTATACTAGAAGGGATTGTACTCACGTGTTTGTTACGCCTAGACATAGGTTGGTCGCTTTTCGTGGTTCGTTCAGATTTGCAGCATCTCGGTGTTGGAACGACCTGCCCCCGCCAATCCGTGCCTTAAATACAGTAAGCACTTTTCGAATTAAGTATAGAAAACTCCTTCTTGCTTCTCAAATTAATGCATAGCCCACTCACCATAACATGCGCACGCTCGACCAGGGAAGGGTTAAAAGATTTTCCCCTGGTGTATGCTGTGGAAATTACCACCGATTTTCTCCTTGACTGCACTTGTGTATGCATGTTTAGTACAACACTTCATTACTGACCGACCTATGTAGGTACTTACTTGCGATTTTCACTACCCGTTGTTTGCCCAAATGATATAACGCCGCCATACACAGATTAATAATAAAATTAACGCACAAAACTTTTTTTTTTATTTTTTATTACACAGATTAAATTATAGATATTATACCATACCTACCTAATATACGTTTTATCTTTATTTTATTTTATTTGACTTATAATTTTTATTTTTTTAATTCTAATATAATTGCTCTTTATTTATTTACAAGCTTTTCGACCTACCTCTAATAAGTGTATACAATATAGCGTTCCTTTTACTTGTTTTCTCTTCTGTATCTTTTCTATTTTGTTAAATGTGACGTCACCCCACTCAAGGTCCTGCCTGAAAACCAGCGCTGCTTTGCATGGCTTTTTGTCATGTAAAGCAGCAATAAGCTGAGTCAGGGCCTGTTTGGCTGCACCCGACACAGAGCGAGACTAGTTCGCACCTACGGTCTACAGGTGGATGCCTGCCTACCTATAAGGTGGGCAGGTGTCCTTATGTTTATTATTTTTTGTCATTTGTGTTTTTAATATCCTTGTATTATATGTTCCCATGTCTGTTCTGTGTTTTCGTGTGTATGTCAAATAAACGTATATTCTATTCTTCTATTCTATATTCTATTCTATATATATAATATGGCTTCATGCGCCGAATTCTTAACATTAGTTTAACAAATTCAATTAAATAAATAAATTTATTCTCCATAATTACTTCAGCACTATTTTAGAATACGCTTATGAATGCACCTTATACCAGTAGCAGCCAGCATTGGCAATTGGTATAACGCTACTTGGAATCGAACCCGGAATCTTTTGTTTCAGACCTACTTACAACCACGCCCCCGACGGTTTAAAAGCTTACCTACTTTACCTTTTATTTCGGTCACGGCACTTGAATTATATAATTAGTGGCTTATTGGAAGTTCGGGGTGTCTCGTCGCCAGTGTTATCGAGTGCCGCGACGAATAATAAACTTGTGGAATTTACGCCGCACTGCGTATTCCACTAAATTTTTGGTACTTGCTGAGGTAAGGAGTATCTAAATCTACTGTTATAAAAAGCCGCGAATGTAATTTGACGGATTTGCAGATCATTCAAACATTTGTCCCGCAGCGGGAATCGAACCTGCACGCCTAGAGACTCAGACGGGCACTCTAAGCTATCAAGGTCGTCAAAATAAGTAGGAAGAACATATACCCAGATAATTTTCCAATTTATAAAAAACATACATAGTAACCAAATGCCTCAATACAATTTTTAAAAATATATATATATTTATTAAATCTGCTTAACTTTATTTACAGAAAGAAACTTAAAACTAATACACGTTAATATTTACAAAATACACAAGAAACAGTTGAGCCATCTAAAGAATTTAATTAATTTAATACAAGTATTTGATTTCATATCAGATCATCGAGTATATTTTGTTATTTTAATTAGCAGGCCCACTTCTATTTATCCATGAGTTATAGTGAACCTGTTGCACTAATAAAAAATTCAATTACCTTCTAACAACTGGTCACAAGTGCGACCTATATACATCACACATTGTCAATTTTAACCCCTCGTGGTCCAACCCTTATAAAGTACATGTGGTGAACGAATACAATGGATATCGAAAGAGATAAAGAACATAAAAAAACATCCGCGGTAACGTATTAGTATCATGTTATGTTGCATCCACAGATGTTACTACCCATTTATAACAACAAAGCTTTTTTTAAATAATAATATTAATGATAAATATTTATTTCAGACCCATGATCCATAAAGACATTAAATATAAATTAAAAATTAATTAAATTAATAAAAAAATTGTAGAGTAAAACCACACAGATGGAAAATTGTACTACAGTTAAATAAGAATTCCAAAAGTGGATGTAAACCTGCACCTTCGCATAACTATATCATTGGCCTGGTAATGCTGCCACAGTTCGAGCTGGTCATGGGGACGAGAGAGTTCAACATTGCTTGGTTACCTACGCTTGGTCGAGTTGTTAGGTGCCCACTTTCATCTGTACCTACTACTGCTCTCAAACGGTGACGAAAAACATCGTTTCATCCTAGAACCTAAAAAAATCCAAGACTTGAGATATGTGCACGAAAAGAGCCTCTATGAGGCGCACTTTAACCTTTCACTACACTGATTCTTTCACCGACAGCCAGACCCTTTTCAGGGCCACCATACCTCAACCTGGTAAGAATTGTTATATCTATTTTATTAGATTGAATATCTTTATTATTTATAATATTTGTTTCTTTAATTTCTTCTGTTGTTATTTATTATAGAAAAAGTTATACATACGGGGGACCAAGAAAGGATCAGTGACACGACAAGCAAGCAAGTCTTCAGATCCCGATTTTTTATAAAACCTTAAATAAATTGCTGAAATAAACGATACTAACTACAGTGTATTAGTATCAAACACACAGATGTTACACTAAGCCTTGCAACAGCAATGGCGGCACGGACGGAAGCTGATGTTTTCAGAAAAAATATTGTGCTTTAGCAGTCGTAACTTTACCTGCATCTAAACTCGGATTCCGTTAAACAAATACCGAATACTTTGAAACTTTATCCGTATAAAAGTGACAGGATCTTCCGCCGTCAATGGTTCTTTCTTGGCCACCGAGTGTGCCACTAGGGCATGCATTCTCAAACTGTGCGTAGGCGTAAATTGCAAATCTGACTACATGAAAAATGAAAACTTGTTGAAATGACCGCGCTTCTAAATTAACCACTTTGCGAAAAGTTTTTATAACATTTTTCTGCAAAAAAATTTGTTTTGGCATCAAAAATTCTAGGCTCGTATTTTGAAACTTCGATCAAACTGAATAGCACATTTTCGACTATAAGAAAGAACAATATGATTGGCTATCATATATGATACTAGCTTGTACACGCGGCTTTGCTTGCGTGGTACCTAAATAAAAAGTAGCCTTTATGCTATTCTATGTAAAGAATCCTATCTATTCCAAGTTTTATGGAAAATGGTTGAGCTGTTACGGCGTGATTATATTACAAACAAATACAAACTTTCGCATTTATAATCAAAAGCGTGATGATATTATTTGACTGTTTTCTTACCAGCTACGTCTATAAATAGGGAAAACCCAAAAAACCTTGAGAACCTATAAAAATAGAAAGTCGAAAATGATAGAGAAAATATTTGCGGTTCCAGAAATGGTAAAAACACATTGGTACCTTTTAGTATTGGCTTAGTGGAAGAGGTTTTAACGTGACGGAATGCAAATAGCTTCGCCTAATCGCTGTCTGGCTACTTACCTCAAATAACATTGATATAAGTTTCGGGATGAGTCACAAAGCCCTGGATCATTCATCAGTTTCTTAGTGTTCTTCATCATGAGAAAACCGTAATGTTCCTCATCGTGGAGTCTAGACAAGATCCATTTTCGGTTGGCGTTAAAGTCAGTCTTCTTTCTGACGTGTTACTGATTATTTCTTGGTCATCCTGTATTAGTTCAGTGACCAAGTTGAGGTATGGTGGCCTTGAAAAGGGCCTATGACCGTCGATGAAAGATTCAGTGTACTGAAGAGTTAAAGCCTCTTAGAGACCTCTTTCTTGCACAATAAGTCTTTAAATTTTCTAAGACATGCCGGTTTCCTCTCGATGTTTTCCTTCATTGTTTGAAGGCACTAGCATAGCGCACATAGGTATATTAACTTGCACCAATGGATTCTCCATTGGTGCAAGACCTGCGGATGTCTGTATAGCCTCTCAGTTAAAGCCAGTGGAACGATGGAATTATATGAAAATAGCATTAGCTTGTGAGATGCCACGTGACTGCTGCAAAGTTGGTAGACTCAATTCCGTTGTCCGTAATAGAATATAAAGAAGCGTCAGGACATTGTCTACAGCTTCTGGATTTGGTTCCAGAAGCTCTAGACAAGATCCTGACGCTTCTTTAGCGTGTAGTAAGGAGCCTAGCCTAACGAGGCGCACCTTAATTCTTTCACCATACTGGTGCATTAAACTACGGTCTTTCACTTTTATCAGGCCCACCATACCTCAAACGGGTCATTGGCATAATGCAGGATGACCAAGAAAGAACCAGTGCCCGGAAAGCAAGCAAATTTCTTCTTATTTGTACTGAACAAGCATTCTTTGTAGGTACCAGGAGTTTTTCACTATTATCTTACTTTTTGGTTGCAAGTTCGCTGTCGGATCAAAAGATTTTTATTTATTAAGTTATATTGAGTAACATAGACTCAGCAAAACTCCTAGTAACTAGAGGTAGTACCTATACAAGGTGATTCATAATATGGATACCATCCCGAAAGGGGCTTATTATTTCAACAAAAAGAAAAAACAAAAATGTAATTTTTAATCGCTAATTGCGTGTAGGTTAAGTACAAAAGGTTTGAAAAGGCAAAAGTCAAAAAGTTAGTAATTTCAATAAAATCACGGATCACTTTGAAACGTCTTAGAAACTAGGTGAAGCTACGCATTTTCATCGCGACCTAGCCTAGAAGAAGCAGGCAACAAGATAGCAAACAAAATAAATCACCTTGTTTTAAGTATAAATAAATGCATTCTATAATTAATTCAAAGAATCTCCCAGGTGCACTACTGAAACCAAACACCCCGCTAGGTACAAATCGTACTGTCAATATAATAACTACGTACACAAGTGTTCATATTTCAACTATTGTAATGAAAAAGGCGAACGATTGCAAAGTGGTTTTGGACAATAAGAAAAAATATCAGTCGGTGGCTACATCGAAATTATTTCCTGTTTGGGGGCTCACCCTGCGAACAAATCTGTAACGAAAATATCGCATTACAGTTTGTACAGTGGCAGTGCTACAGCTTGCAAAGTTACTATGGCACCGAGACGACTCCTGAGGCCCGCGAGAGGCTCGTGAGAATGTACTTGTTGTACTTACTTAATTCGTTACACACCCAAATTATAATCACAATGCTACTCGAAAACTTAACTACAAACCTGCACCACCGTGATTTCATGTTTCACTTCATGTTTATTTATTTTGTTTGAAATTTAAACAAAATAAATAAACATGAAGCACTGCAAGCAAGAGGCAACAATCAGTTTGGCACCGTAACAACAGGTCTGGGGGTTGTTGCTGATTGACAATCAAATCGTTGTCGTACTGCTATTAAAATGGCTTACGTAACCAATTGGTCGCATATAATCGCGACAGAATGCACTTTTTAGTACATCGATTGTCCGACAGAGGGTGAACTGCCGTTCGACTGCTGTTGCTGTCTTGTTGCTGATACGTGGTACAAAAGTGGCGTTTAACAGCGATAATTGTACAATTTATGCTTGTCACAGACCAGTCGCGAGATAGGTAATCAGCCGGCGGATTCCGTAATGTTCGTCAGTCACTTGTCACTGGTAAGCGGTGTGAAAGCGAAAAGCTTACAGTTTTACTAATGGTGTCATATAAAAGCCTATACAAAAACCAGCAAGCTATTAACTTTTCACATATCACGGGTGACCATCCCACTTTGATCAAGACTGGCAGGAGATAGGGAGGAATGGAAAAGGCTGGGGGAGGTCTTTGTGTCATAAACACGCTAACCAATATAGTGAAGATAAATAATATTTATTTAACAATATATGTGCAATACAATGAAACTTTGAAATTGAAATTGAATACGATTGAGTGTCATAGGTAACTTTTTATCCGGGTACCACGCGAGCGAAGCCGCTGGCTGAAGTAAGTAGGCAATAAAGATACAAGACAGTATATGTGATTGGCTTTAATTTGTATGCCTAAGACCTAAGGACTTTGTGTTGCTATATTTGCTGCGTCAATTATCTGCTCTGCGTTTCGTGTTATAATTTCACAATGTGTTCTGCGCCAGCTTTCATCTCGTGAAGCTGTGACCTTTTGAATGCGCGGATGTTCTCGAGATTTGGGCGATGTTTTTGTATTATTTGGCAGGCATTAAAACATATTAAATGACTGCGGCAAGCTGAGGCCAATTAAATGATTGTACAATGGGTTGATGGGCGGGCACAGTTCCGACCGGAAAGGATCGATTGATGTACAATCGGCCGAAATATGATGCCGTGAGGACCCACCTGTACCTAACGTGTCAGTCAGTACTGCAATTGCACCCAGGTATTGTACTAATTTGGGTATTTTTGCAATTACTAAATTACCTACAAGAACTAAAATTATTAGCAACGGTATTTCGATAGATCAACTATTTCTTGTGTTTTTAGTAATATATGTAGTTAAATAAGTACTTACATGTAATGTTGTAATTTTTTCTATAGTCAGTTGAATTCTTATATTATTACTATAAAAAAATACTTTTTTGTTCTCTGGAGGTTCTATTTATTCTATTGCTATCAGTTACATCTTACAACTTTACAAGGTCCTGTTTAGTGAACAATGCCCCTAAAAGTCAGATAAGGATCATTTTGAAATACATTTTCGATGATATATCATCTAAAATTGCATTTTTTTTTATTATTATTGCTTTTTTTTATGTATCAACAAAAAATATTTTAAAAATATACACTTATTCATACCATATACATACTATAAAATCAAATAATTACAAAATAAAATAGAAACTAAATAAACAAATAATTTTGGTCATGCGGCAAGGTGCTAAGAGCACCACCATCATCTAAAATGTATTTCAAAATGATCCTTATCTCTACTGGATAAAGTCAATTTTGATTTTGACATTTGATGGCGTATGATATCGCAAGCCCCCTTAAAAGGTCGCTCTAAAAATCTATGGGGAGTCCTATGTTCAGCAGTGGACGTCCTACGGCTGTAATGATGATTCACAAATGAACAAACCAGCAACAAAATTTAGCACGCTCAGGTGGGTTTAATTACCATTCATGCAGCACCGATATGGGAGTTTGCCAAATAACCCACGATAGCTCTGCCTTATCTTATAGGTAGTTGGCACTAAAATGTGAGTTGGCGTGTTGCTGTGACGATTTGTGTGTAACCGCCACATTCAGCGTACGTTAGCTGAACAAGTGCATAACTTAGTTCTCGTTGAATACATTTGAATACCTAATAGCGTTTAGTACGGCCTTGGGACCCGATAGAAGTTTAAATCACAGCGGGACCACTAATTACAACCAAAATTTTAGGTGTGCCGAAAACAGTAGGTGGCGCCTGTCTAAACTAAAGGAACATTATAATAATTTCTATTATATATAAAATTATGTGTGCTATTAGGGTAATTCTATTCATAGATAACTTGATACGCACTCTTTAATGGGAGAGAGGCGGTTGGGAACAATAATGATCTTCTGTTGGTGTAAATAAACGGAAGCTTAGCCACGGCTGTGGGTGATATTGCAATATTAAATGACCATAACATTCCATGACGAACCATCCAAAATCCATAGAAGAACAAAGGTTACCGACATAGCTCTCAGAATTAGCAAGTTGAAGTGGCAGTGGGCAGGCCATAGCTTATTTTCTTAAATTATTTTATGTAAATATATTTGGCATATCGCATGCCGTTTGAACACGACTTGACACGCGCGTAATACTAAGTTGCTATTTCGTTAGTCATTGTTCAACAAATTAGAAACACTGGGTGCTGAAATTTAATTTGCGTAGAAGGGGAATTTCATGCCAGAACCTTTCAGCTTCAGTTTCAGCTCGTGTTTTTGTGCCCGCTCTTTTCGCGAGATGGCGTTGATTTCCAAACATTTTCAAAGGAAAACTGCAAACAAATGCTATGAATATTTTGTTTCAATTATATTCCATTGCAATCGATTATAAAATGATCAATTTGACCATCTTCCGTTACGTTTGTTCAATTTAAAGTTACGGCAACAAATATCTGAGGCTATAAGCCACTTTGATTAAAATTACGAACCACAATGCGTCTGCCGAATCAAGTTGATTGCATTTTACAATCAACTTATTATTTGCTACGTAACGAACTTCTTAGGCCACAAAAATTATAATCATTTTCAAATAATGAATATTCTCTTCCGGGAAATAAGCCTACGTGATTTTTTTTGTATAATTGTTGTGACAATTATAACAGCAATAAACTCGATTCGATATCATGCACCGAAAAAGGTACATAATTGAATATTAATTGCAGTATTATGCCCAAACGCAATCAAATATCATACTTATCGTGCCGATTGGTCGGCTTATTATGGACGCCAATTTATATGTGGGATGACGTTTAATATCCAAGTGATAAATTTTAAGTACAGTGTAGCGAGGTTGCGCCTTGTGGGGGGTGCGAGTGAATTGCGAACGACTACCAGGAACAAAACAGCTGGCTCACTCCTTACAAACGGCAAGAATCCTTCACGTTAACCCTCCCACTTAAACCACAAAGATCTTCTGATAAATCAAGCTGTGAACTCAGTTGTACTTCGCCCGCTACTCTGTACCGGATTCCAAGTGAGCAGGCTGTTTTCACACCCTATGGCTCAACGCAGTCTCCATATAATATCGTTTAATAGCCACCCTTAAAGGAAAATTTTTAATTGTCTAATCTTTAATCGGAGGCCAGGAGGTCCTCGAGATGATACATTGTAAATTGAACCAGTTGGTTCCACAGACAGGTGTTGCTATTCCAGTATTTATTATACTTACGGCACACACAGGGAGTAGACGTGCTGTGCGAAAAGAGTTTTGCTGATTGTGGTATTTGCTTTACTAGTGGGAGGGCTCGGGCTTAGAATTCATCAAATCTTTCCTTTAAAGCGTCGGTCACATGAAGCTTTTAAAAGCTGTTAGTCTTTAAAGCGCTGATAAAAGCTTTGTCGCAAAGCAAGTTTTCACTATTCTTTAAAAAATGCTACGTATGACCGAGGTCTAACCGCGTTTGCGTACAATATTAATTCAATGATTACTCCACCAGTGATGACATATGGCACTGAGACTTGGTCGCTAACTATTGGCCTCGTACACAATCTCAAATTCGCGCAACGGGCTATAGAGAGAGCTGTGCTCGGAGTTTCACTACGTAAGAAAATCCAATATTTATTTTATTTTTTATTTTTATTTCTTAGGAAAACAAACATTCATGAAAAACGACTTATTTGTCCTAAACTAAAACTAAAGACCATTTAAAAGTTTGCGCAGATTGAGATATGAGGATATCCGCAGAAGAAACAAGATCACCGACATAGCTGTCAGAATTTTTATGAGTTGAAGTGGCAGTGTGTCGGCCATATTGCACACAGAACCGACAACCGTTGGAGAATAAAATTTCTCAAATGGTGACCACAAACCGGAACACGCAGTGTTGGAAGGCCCGTCACCGATGGACCGACGGCATTGTTAAAATCGCGGGAAGTAGGTGGGTGGAAAAGGTTCAAGTGCGTTCGTCATGGAACTCTTTAGGGGAGGCCTATGTCCAGCAGTGGACTTTTCATGATGATGATGATGATTTCTTACAAAGAATCTTGTCAGTACCTACGTACCTACGTAGTCAGATCGGTTCAGGTTTAACACTCACGACAAACATACTTTCGACGGCTCTACCTACATTGCCATCTCGATTCGATCTAAATAAACCTTAGGTACCTAAAACGTCAACTTGAAAGGCAAAATGTAAATTAATAGGTAATTAGCGTCTAAAGATCATAGTAGCATTATGATTATGTCAAATAACAAATGCAAATCGACAGAAACATATATTAAAATGAGTAAAAAAATCAATTTTACTTTTAAATGTAATAAGATAATCATATTATTTTAATCCAGCTCTTATCTTGTTTTAATCAATTTAAAAATTCAAATGAAGTTCGACGCTATGGATAATTGAGTGGGTTTTATCGAGGAAAATATAATTTTGTATACAATTAATATTTAATCGTAAAATACTATGAGAATATTATAAAGCCTGTATCAAACTTAGAAAATTATACGACTTGGAAATGTGAAATTCATTAAAATTCACTCCGGGTGACTGAGGCAAGTGTCCCATACTAATAATATACAGGATTTGGTTGTCAACTGTCGAAGCGATGCTGGAAGTTCCTATTTAATTTATACATTTTAATTTGTTCCGAGCCAATAAATATTTGGATATCACGATGGTGATAAAAGTCATAGCGTGAGGTGTTAGTGTTACGAATAGAACATAAGATATGTTATTTATGGGCTTGCTCGTAAATTGGATTCGATGAGTGTCTTGTGTTTAAAGACATTCGTCAAGTTTACTGCCTATTGGGTTTCATATTTGTTATGAAGCTCCTCCCCGTAGTGGGCAAGCCCTATCGTTATTGTTGATGTTGTAACATCCACTGATTTGATACCTAGCGGGTTTGTAAAAGTTTGTAAAGCTCAAGGTCGCTTAGCGAGGTACAGAGATGACCTATTACCACCTATTAGATGAACCTAATCGGACTGAAAGCAGTTGAGAACAGGCCGCACAAGATAGGTCGCTCTGAAAATCTATGGGGGATGCCGTACGTGTAGGTAATGTGCCGATGATGATATGGATCATTTTACAATGATCCAATGTCGATCCAATGTCCAAAATAAATGTCTTTCTTTCTTACGAAAGAAAGACATTTATTTTGGACACATACAAGCATAAGCTAATCATAGAAAACACCACAGGATACAAAGCAGTAAGAAACTAACAAAAACAAACATTTGTAGGTAAGTAGGTAGTAACAAACCTAGGGTACTCATTAGTCCGTGCCGAGGTGCATGCGTGAGCCAAAAAGGTCCCATCTCAGCTTCAATGCCGCACACGAAGTTTAAATGAGTTTCAAGTCTCTATTAGTGAAAACTTGAGCATCGGCGACAGTTTCTGAAATGTTTAATGTCACGATAAACATAAACAATATGTAAGTTAATAAAACAGGAGGCGTAAAATGCAAACGTTTTGTCCGAGACCCGCGTTTTGAGATAACTTTGGCGTGAATGCGATAACGTGGAGCTTGTGACTTTGCGTGGTGTTTTTTTAATTCAAACTTGCTCGTTCCATGCTTTATGAAATAAATATAATTTTTCAAAAGAAACATATTAGCTCTAGCTATAGGAACTTTTAGTTTAATATATTTCTTTTGAACGTTTCGATGTTTTGTTTGTTTCTACAAAGTGATTCATAATAATACGTATACTATCCAAAGAGGGGCTAATTCTTAAAAAAAAATATTTGCGAAAAAATATAGATTTTTTTACCCAGATTTTGTTCTTAAACTTTTTATAATAAGTTGTTTTTGTTTTTTTATTATCTTCTCCACCTTATAAACATCTTTATAAGGACTCTAAAACATTTTTGCGTACTGTTTTTTCAATGAAACATGTCGAAGTTCCAAAGGTCGTAGAATGAACTTGAATGCCAATTGGGTGAAGAATAAGTTTTAAGTAATTATGCTTGAATCTTTGCTATTAATTACATTTCAAGCGATTCCCTTCATCTTGGCTTTACACGTCTTGTTTAAGATTAAATGTAACTACATGGTAGCAATAACTAATTTGCCAGTCGTTTACCCGAAAATTAATTTCCATATTCGTATTTCGAGGCGCACGCGCCGGTTCCCGCGCTATTCTCAAAGCGGCCGCCATGTTTGCATTTCGATCCGCGAGGAACCTGTGTTTAAGTTGACTCTGGAATTATATCGCAGCGATTAGTGTAATAACTGGTTACCCTCCGAGGCTTTTTCACAGAAGAAGATGTAGTACTATCGTGCAGAAGATCCACTCTGACGTCAATGAAACAGAAACTTAAGAATCTGGGGCAGAAACGGGCACTATTTAAACTTGATTTCTTAAGCTCATTCTCAATCGATGATGGGCGCTGTGTGCTACTCAGATTGCTAGCCTTCCTGGAGGACATCGGGTGCCTGACTAGAAGCCTCCACTAATCACACAAAAAAGGCCCATCAGCGGCCTAGTTTCGACTCAAGTGTAAGTAAGTAAGCTACGCAGATTATCCTGAGCCCCAAAAGTCTAAAGCGAGGTTGAGAAAGCTTACTTTACACTGGATGTCGATTTGCAGTGACGCGTTCTCAGATTTTTCTTGTATTAGCGCATGCGCTTTCACTCCGGCATCCCTTCGCATCGATTTCGATTGTTTCGACTCGGGCGCATTGTTTTCCGGCCCATAAAATTTCACCGGCTATTTTATGATTGCTTTTATTTTATCTTTATGCCGGTGCAATTAATCAATTTTACTCTTGTAATAAACAGTCACGGCTTTAATCGATATTAATTGAAAATGAACGCGAGCGCAATTTGTTTTACAGACTTGCAGGTTTTTGTTGTAAGAGATGCGTTCGCTGATATACGTCGTAATGGATTTGGTTTTTAAAATGGGCGATATCAAATGTCCGAAATGATAATGCATCGCAATATCATTAAGGTGCGATTGGGCGGAGGGTTATTTATGTGCGGACACGGAGATGTGGCCCTGCGGACCCAACTGTGTGCACCTTTAACACTCACCGGAGGTTATGAAGCAGGTAAATCAGGGTTACTAAATGTTGTTGCTAGAGTCATATATGCAACTCATACAATTTGCTCAAATACTTAATTAAAGGTGGCCCCGGCTGAAGAAAAGAATGTCGTAAGAGGTGACGAGGAACAAAAGCTTTAACTGCGCTCGCCAACCAGCAAATCCTTCCAAATGATGGTTAGAGTGCAGGCTGTACATGCTCGTTCACGCTGGAAATCTTTGGGGAAGGCCTATGCTAAGCAGTGGACGTCCTACGGCTGAAAACCTGTCTTCTATTCTCCAACAATCTTCCTCCAAAAGTGTTAAATATAGCGATTGAATTGTTGCCGAACTGCCTCGTTAATTGACAAAGCTTAGTTGGCAGCACTGGTTGGATCACTGGGTCCGGCAGCGGGCCGGATCCGGTAATGTAGCCGTGTATAGCATTGTCTCGCAAGAGAATAAATATTGATTGTACCGCAAAGAGGCGCTTGTAATTGCGTGTGCGGCCGAACGGAGCTTTTATAAAACTCGTTGGGAACCGCACGGAATGTAAACCAGAATGCCCCAAGACATTAATGTGTATTTATTGAGAGCGTCGAGTAATGTTTTTATCCTCAGTGGCGATTTGCCCGGATATGCCTATTCAGTTCTTTTTAATATAAACTACAGGCGACGTTATTTAGTGGGAACAAGGATTGAAATCTGTTGTTTTATTACTGTTTTTAACGAGATTAACCAAGCTAATATTTATTCGATTTGGAATTCATTGGCCTTCACTTGTTTACCGTGGAAGCCCAGCGGGAGACACCTCTTCTTCCGACGTAGAGTTTATATGAGCTCGAATTGTTGTGTGCATTTGCTTGTAAAATAGTGGAAAGAAACATCTGAATCCAATCTTTGAAGATATGTGATATTAAACATCTGAATGTGGCTATAAGTGATATGATGTGTTCCTTCGGCGAGTAAGGTTGCCAGAGCTCTTTAAGCGGAAGGGGGTTCGGGGTCGTCAATGCGTGCGTGCCTCTAGTATTGCAAGCGTTCATAGGCAACCGTAACCTTTACCAAGAGGTGGGCCTAGCTTGGCCATAAGCTTGTTTGTAGGTATATAAGGTATTGTCACAACACCTACAGCCAAAGATAAGACGAAGAATGTTTTTTTCTGCTGTTACCTTCACTTGTCAAGAAGAGTTGGGATTAAGACATGAGCAATTACTTAGAAGCAGCTGCAGCGATGCAAGGAGCATTAGTGCCTGCAGGCTATAAACAGGCCAACGAATGAGTTGTTGCTTCGTAAAATGTTTGTTGAGTATAAACGTTTCAATCACAGCTGTTTTAAAGCACACTGTAGGTCTTACACAAACACGGGCCCCATTCGTAGAGCTTCACAACTCTACGGTTGTCACTGTGCTTAGCTTTGGTTAACTTTGACTTGTGTGGGTAACTTGTTATTAGTCGTTAAACCAAGGCGCCAAAGAATAATATTTCGTTTGTCGTTTGTAATTATGAAGTCACTTGTTGTTTTTGCAAATGATTTATTTTCGGAAATGAGTGTTGTCCTTCATCGCTTTGCCAATGATGATGACAGTGCATCTATTTTATTTTTAGTGTTGACAAAATGAATGCTAGCTGTTTGTTTTCGAAATAATTTGGTTTTCGTATTTAGGATATTTTTTGAACCCACAAGTTACGACAAAATTATGTCTCAAATACTATCTAAATAAGATATGTGTATATAGGTCTTATAACAAAATGGAGTCATGTACCTACCAAAATATTAAACGTACCTCTGACTAAGGGGGGGATCCTACCCTTAGAAATCTTCAATTATTTGATCGCCGGGATAAAAGTCGTGAGCCTATTTATTATATAAATATTATACTTTTATACAGACTCAAGTAGTGTCTTTTACTTTCATGAAAGCATAAGTTATTATCACTTAGTGCCTATGTACTACATTTCTCGTTGAATACATTTTGTTGTTCGGAATAAATTCGAATGCCAATTTGTAGGAATGCATGTATCCAGTCTTCTAGGTAGCCCTTAAAACCTTTCCAATGACAGCAATGTTTCACAACTGATGATGCTTTACGACAGAGACAACAAGCATAGCTAATCTCGACTGCAGGGCTTGGATAGACCCTTTCAACAGATAAACGATGCATAAACAGGCCACAATTCAAAGAAACATTACAACAATGATTGTTCTTTACTTTATGTGGCTATGGTATCACTGCGGCCACAACTGGCCTTTTGTGATCGCCACTTTGTTTGTGGAGCCCCTTTACAGGACTTTCAAAGTTCACCGCAAAGCCCAGCAGCTGTTAAAAACTGAAGGATTTTCTTTGGTGTGAGTTGCTTTAGCTCCATTGGGCTGAGGACGTGTTTTCCCAAAACTACATCAATGATACTAGTTACAGTGATTTCTGGTGAGTTACCATGTTCCTTTGATAACTGAGGGAGGAATTATACTGAAAGTGTGGACAGATATATATTATGAGGATATTTGGCTTCAGGCCTAGGTGACGGAGAAAGAACTAATGTCACGAAGAATTTCTCCTAAAAGAAAACCAATTTTACAATTTATTTCATTATTGATGCTTTTTTCGTATCTAAATTTGACATCGATGTCAAACAGCAGGCACAATGTATGCAAACAATATATGCAAGGTGATTCATAACATGCGGCTTATTCTATACATTATGAGTAATTAAGTTTGTATTACGACTTTTGAAAATCGACCCTTTTCATTGAAACCTATGGAAAAAATCTGCTGTTTTGGCGTAAAATCTGGTAAAATTCAAACCTTGCATAATTGTTCGCTTTTTATAGTTTTCATTATATACTGCGCTTATCAAGTTAGTGGTTCCCCACCAGACCCCGTTCGTGTTTTTTGACATCATATTGCGGAACCTATACTCGATCAATTAGCAATAAACCATTTCTAGGTTGTCGCAATACCGCATAAATTCAATTAGATTGTGTCTCGTATCCCCAACGTCTCCGACATAGCTATATGGAGTAATTGATTGGCTGATATCCTATAGGGATGGGAGGTGACCCATTAATACTATGAATATTTAGATGAGTGGATTGATAAACCACTTGGAGCAGTATACATACATACCTACAGTATATTATGCAATGCCTCGAGGGTGGGTGATGCAATTTTGTGAAATATCAGTACATAACATAGAGTTTTCTTAAATTTAAATGCTACCCAGCATTTTCGGACCAGTGGGATTCGAATCCGTATCTTCGCCTTGAATCGGCAATGTGATACTAATTACGCCATGAAATGAATGACGCTGGTGCCGAAAATCTTGGGCAGACGTATTTAGTGTTATCCATAACCGTTGCTTTCACTTCAAACTCAAGAAAAGAAAATAAAGCCTGTATCGCAATTCGCAACATCAATTGTTAATACCACTAGCGAACACCTATCGATTTATAAATTGACTGATAAAGTATGTAAACTAGAGAAAGCCTACAATGTCTTGAACAGTTGTAAAAGACAGGTGATTCTCGCAATTGAACGATAACCCTCTTATTAGCTACTTACTTTACAAGGGGAATGCAAATTACACACTACGGCAATGGACTTCCATTCATAAAGTTTAATTATTGCTCTAAAAGCCGTCTAAGAAAGAGATGGGTAGAAACACCTGAAGATGCTGATTTTATTATAAGTACTGGCAAAGAGTGGAACGATCTGCCTTCGTCTGTTTTCCCGGAAGAGTACAATGAAGACTCCTAGTCTTCAAATCTAGAGTGAATAAGTTCTTTCTCGTAAAGCGTGCTTCATCTTAGGGCTTCTTTTCTGACTTTGTATCTTTATAACTAAATAGTGAAGACCCCCAAAAACTCCAGCCCCGCTGCACTCTCTTAGGGATTTCGAGAATTCCTTCCAAAGAGAATAATAATTGAGTTTGAACTGATTTGACCGCAAACAGCAGATTTTTGCTTAGTATTTTTTTCAATGACAAATGTTGACTAACCAAAATAAAAGTCGTAGAATAAACTTAATACCAAGAAGCAGTATTGAATTACCCTTTGTTGTTTTAATAAGCACCATGTCGACCCTATGGTGATGTGATAGGCAGGCAAAAGAAACAGCGCTACTGAACTAGCAGTTTCTAATAGAGCTCTATCGCAAAGCTGTCTGTAAACATAGTTCATCGATTCAGGAGCACAATATAATCCACCGCCCAGCAAGCCTCAAGAGTAGCTCTATTTATTTATTTATGGAGATTATTATCGTGCGTAATAATTCACTAAGTTTCAATTGCATAATGACGGCGGACGAGACTAGGCTCAAGGCATACGCTACAGATAATCTTCCCCGCGAAGGCTATTATTAAATAGGGGCTGACAGTAAGGGTCTGGGCCGCCTTCTAGCTGGCAATAGAACTGCATGGGCAATTTTTAGAGATTAATTACACGGTGACAATTGCCGATATTAGTGTTTCAAGCACTAAAAAGTAGAGCATTCTGAAGCTATTATTTACCTACTAGCTTATGCCTACGGATTCGCTCGGGTGTACTTAGATAAAAGTAGCCTGTATGCTATTGGAAATCATATCCCTATCTATTTCAAGTTTGGTTCGTATTATGAAAAGAGCTCTATCTCATGGAACTCACTGACGTATCTGTTTATTTTTGAAATCCCCTTTTGGGTCCTTTTATGACAAATAAACATACAAACATACAACGCCTATTCGTCAAAGTTGTTTGAGAGATCTTCGCTCCCTCGATCAGTTAGTAGGATATTAAGCATTTATTACAACTCGGCCGATCAATGGATCTTGGCCAACGTAAATTTAGCGTTTTGGACGCGCAATAAATTTTAACTAACTAAAACGCCCGAGTTCATCCAAATAACTAACTTACCATGTGCCAAGAATCGTCGGACGAACTGTATAAATTTATTCAAATCTCCATTCGCTGTGATGCATTCCTGTTGATACCGATAAACGTGTATTATTTATAATTTAGTTTTCAGCGAATACCGGTGTAGTCATTTCAAAGCAACAATACTAGAACATGACAATTTCTCTAAAATACATGCGTTTATTTTGCCTTAAAATAAAAAAAATCTTATCATCGATTATCTCAAGTGGTTTTATGCAAAAATCTAGAGCAGATTCATCATATGATATCTAAAGTCTTATCAGCATGCGTATTACTGAGATAAATGACAAGAACGACGCACTGAACCAATTGTTCTGATAAATTGTTGATGAATTCATCCCAAACAGAAGGTAGCTAATGCAGATATGAATAAAGAGTGCTATGAAGTACATAGCTAAATTAAAAAGCTAGTTAAAAAAAAAAGTAATAGGTAAGATGGTACACTGGGAATACCACCCGCACCCGGAAACTAATATATTGTTTACCTAAAGCTAAAGTACGTTCATTTAAATATAGAGTTGAAAACCATTCAAGTTAAAAATGCAGGCCTCATAAACGATATCCTTATCTTCTGCTAAAGGATAAATGATAATCACTTTGCACCGCAGACTGATAAGCCGTGACTCACTAACCCATGAATGAGTAACCTCAAGAATGTACGAACAAATAAATTACAACGTGTGTGAGTAACATTCTAGATTTACATTATACTCGTCAGGTCGTCAGTTAATTAACTCTCTTTAATTTCTATGAAGAGCCGTAACGTAGCGCCGCAGAACTGCTTTCATGGGTATGTAGTTAAATTGCACAGTTATATTGCGCAATCTGATTTACATGTGGCTTCTATGACGATGTTTTACTTTTGCTATGCACGACCTGTTGCTCTATAATTTAAAACTGTGCATATGACTTATGAAATGACTTAGAATAACTCATTCGGTCTCCGGACCACTTATACCGTCAACCAGAAGCATTGATGGTACAATTGGCACAGATTTGTCCCATTAGTAGAGATTGTCTAATCTAAAACATTGGAGAAAGCGTTGACGTTACACAAGCGTCAACGCATTGCACGGGCGTTTAGTTTTACATAGACAAAAGTTACGCCTGTGTTCACTTATACTTTCCATAAACAACATTAGTACAGCAGCCGTACCTTTGAAGGTCAGACTGGCACGAGTTTCGTGATTGGTGTCAAAGTGACTAGATAAAAAACTTCACAACTATGTAATAAAAAAAATGTAAGTACTTATCGGATAAATTGTACTAGTGGGACAATGAAAATGCATTTATATTAGCAACAAACGTCATAGGTAGTAATGTCACGCGAGTGAAGTTAAGTTTGCACAAGTTTCAAACGCCGGTCAAACTGTGCATTTCGGCGAGTCGAAGTTCAGTCTCAATATGAGAAGTGTAGCTCAAAGCAAACAATAGGCAAAACCATGAGATATACCTTTTATTGCAAAGCGATTCCCATCGCGGCACCGGCTATGAACCGTTAGCTAAACAGATATTAATCATAATTTTCACTCACGCGTCCTACTCAACTATTCAAGATGATAGTTATTAGCTGTTTTAGGTTATAAAATCTATGCGTGTGGGCAGGAGTCACTCACTGGAAAATTGCCGTGTGGCATCAAACTCGCAGGACGTATTTCTACAAGAAGCCGTCCCGCGCCCCGAAACGGAATTTCATCATTCAATTTATTTAATTTCAATAAATTGAAATTCCGTCCCGCGAAGATAACAACGATCTATTTTGTTCTAATTTCACTGTGTCACAGGTTCCTTGGTAGGTAATCCTGATCAGGTAATTCAAACCTTAGTTCTAGATATTTGTTTGTCTGCGAATCTTAAGGGTCGTATCTTCATCAGTCGTGAGGTAAATATTGAAAGGCAATTTAAAAAAAATCCTACTCTGTAAGCAATTCGTTAAGTATGTATTTATAATGTTAGTCTGATGTCAGTATGAGAGACATCTCAATAAGAATGAAGGAGTAGAATGAACTTCTGCTTTGTCACGATTAACTATGTTAATGAAAGTTTTAGGTTTGATATGCCTTAAAAATGCCTTATTTCTAAACCAGTACTGAGTACAGAGTGATCCATTCATCCGCCACTGTGAGTATTTTTTTGCAATACTTGAGGTTTTACCTCGAACTAGCCTGGTCTCCGAGTGTGTAGTAGAACTATATTCGTTGCTGGCCCGTTGGTGTTCATTTGCCGTACCTACCGGTAAGCGCCGGTAAACCAACGAAGGCCTGCTTTCGACCTAAATGGGAATCTCATTTTCAAAGCTTGTAATGGATTTAAAAATGCTTTGTTGGAGACACCTTTGAATAGCAAAATAATCACTTCCCTCGCAATTATCTGGGCATTAGGCGAGTTTTCTTGCTAGTTGACAGCGTTTTGTGTTGCGTTTTTCGAACACTTGAGACATGGGAACTTTTTTGGTACTTACAGTAAGTAAACTATGGTCGTGGTGGCCCCGGCTGAAGAATAGGCCCCTCCATATCTCCACCCCTGGATGTCGTAAGAGGCGACTAAGGGAAAAAAGATGGGGTATGGGCAGCAACGTCCCCTTTTTTCACAAAGATAGCTCTAACTGTGCTCGCCAACCTGCGTACCCAGCGTGGTGATGGTATGGCCATATAATTTTCTATGAATTTAATAACAGGCTGATGTCAGTGTGGCCGTGGTGGCCCCGGCTGAAGAATAGGCCCCTCCATATCTACCTATCCGCGCATGTCGTAAGAGGCGACTAAGGAAAAAAAGCTAGGGGATGGGCAGCAGCGTCCTTAATTTTAACAACGATAGCTCTAACTGCGCTCGCCAACCCGCATGCCTAGCGTGGTGAGTATGGGCAAATCCCCCCACATAATAAGGAACTCGCTCTGTCTGTGGAGGAGGCCATGTTCAGCAGTGGACGTCGTACGGCTGAAAATTATGAAAATTATGATGATGTCAGTGTGAGCACAGTAAAATTGATGACCGTCTAAAAATACCAGGTTAATTAGGATTATATTTAGCCTTGACGGTACCTTGTTAATTATTCTCATAAATATTCCTTCCTAATAATGCAATTCCTTAGAAATAAATGAAGGAGGCAATAGTTTAGTAACGACTTAGTGAGGCAATGGCAATCCCAGAGATTGAACGGGATTACAGGACCAATTAGAAGCAGAACAACAGGGCAGCAATTGCAAATGACCGGAATTGAACACTGGTACATCAAGATTTTATCTAAACAATCATGATGACAATATATGCATAATAGCCTCTAATAGCCCCGAAATTCAGGGATATTTTAATAAGTGGCCTCGGTGGCGATGCTGGCGAGTGCCTGTATGAAATGCAATGATAGGTCCAATAGGGAGTCCTATGTTTTAAAAACCCCTTGGCTTACTTACTCATATTTTTACCAGCAAATCTTGACAGTACAAACTTGATCTCCTAAATTCCACGCAGATCGGATCGATGGTTCTATAGTTGTGCTCTTACAAATAAACTCGTACGTAAATACTAACATACAACGCTGATTCGCCCAATTTGTTTGAGAGTAGATTAATAAATACGGTACAAAATCGACTTGAGCTGGCAACAAACAAAACAAATGATGGTCAATACGATCAATGCCGTCGTGAGCTTCTAAAAAAACTTCAAAGTTAATTACTAATCACTATAAAGCAAACATTCAATTTACAAGGCGGGTTAATTGCTTTGGCCCGCAAGACGCTTTGTAAAAAGTCAGCTAAAAACCGTATCTTAACTTATTTCTTAATTATAGACCAAATCGTGGCGGCGACGTAGGCTTCGTGCCAACGGTGACTTGATGGACCACACTCAACCAGCTTCATTCCCAATCACCTTTATTCCCAACTCAATAAGAGTCAAGTTACCGCAAATGGGCTACAGCTAAGATGAGCATTAGTCGTCTCGGCCAGTGGTATCTCCGATAATTATATGGTTCAGATAGAGGTTATCAGCCTCTTAGAGGCATGTAAGCGGCTATCTGGGGATCTGCGATGGATTTGTTTGTCCCATAGCTTCTGAACACAGTGGCCATTTAATTTTGCTTACGATAAGCACAACAATGTTTGATAGACGCAAAATAACCTATTGCACTCTATCCTGTAAAGTAAACGATGTAACCAATACAAATAATGATGTTAATGATGATGTTTAACGTCGCGTTGTCGTCGGAATTACAGCTCTACCTTGTTTGTAATTGTACAAGTCCCACAAAATACAAAAATAGGAGGGAGGATAAGGTAGCTAAATACCTGGACTACCTTATTAAGCCCGCGACTAAGGTAAAGCCCGTTGTTACCCATGGCCCTGGGAATGGAATCGCACTGTCCTCAGGCCGAATTAAGCTGAGGCGTGGCTCTAATTTGAAAAAGCCAGACATATAAATTTTGCTCTAATCCTACAATTGTGTGAGAGGAAAATTGGACGCAATTTCGTACGCACTCCTTTGCCCTTTAGCTTGCAAATTGTCACGGTTTATTGCATAATGAGTGGAGGGTGACGGGACAGGGGCCATTCAGGCTAAATCTATAGCCTCTATTACTACCTACCTACATGCATGTCTAATATTTATAGCTGTAATTACGATTATGCACGTTTTCACTAACAGAAACAGAGCGACGTGCGCGCAAGCCTTTACGATGAGAGCTTTGCAATTCGATACACTTTTACAATCGTGTGATGAATGTTAATTTTGTACTTTCAAATGAATGTTACGTAAATCATTGTACTCTCAAATCATTGCCTCCCAAAGCAGTCATACTATCAACACGTAATCGTTTAGAATAATGATCAACGATGGCAATTAGAGGCACTGACGCTCCATACATTCGCTTATCAACGCAATCAAGATACGAAGAGCATGTAATGTAAATTAGGAACGGATAACGAATTGGAACTGTATTAATGTCGTTTTAATTTATTTCGAGTGGTAACTATTGTGCTGGTGTATTTATCCCGGATCTCCGAGGCCATTTGTCGCCGTGAAATCCGTCTGAGTGACAAACAATACGCTATGGGAGACATAATGCTGTGCCCCCGGGTGCCACGACATCGCCGCCTGTGTTCGCGACGTCTGCCGACTACGCGCGGAGCTCTGAGCTGGTTAGCACAACCCTTATAGGTCCATGGAGAATATAAAGGATTGTAATTGTGTCCTCATAAGCGGTCCATACTTTATATCGATACAATATGTACGATTGAGACAGCGATACTAGAGCAATGCTGTAATTGACGTTCGTAATGTTTTTGCTCATTGTTTTGAAAGGGATATGCGCTCGATATTGCGGCTCGGTGCTCGAGCATAATGCAGTATACGATTATAGAGCACAGTTATTGTTATGGAAACATTAATTATGAAATGGCCTAATGTAATAATAACGCATTTAAGCAAGAAAGGGGACTGATGGATCAAGTCAAGTCTTATCATGCCGGTTCCGCCCTTTTATGGGACTTTGCCTTAAAAACTCTATGCATAACTTTATCCCAGAATTACCATACAACCTCATGTAAAGTAACTGTATATTTTAAATTATAAAAAATGAAAACTTTATCATAAAGACAGTCATTTAGCCCGTCTCTACATCACCACCATGAACGTCGAAAAAGTTAAAATATTCTTGCAGTTGCATGCCACCGTTGCGTGTCACGGATCGATTTACATGTTTTTTATATATAACTCGGTTGCTACTGTCTTGTTGTCTGTAACTAGTTTTTGTTAATAACCAGACAAGTAGGAGGGTCTTGATGAAAGACATTTTGAATTAGAAGCAATTTTGGAGACGGTACAATAGCTATTATGATTCTAATAGAGGAGTGCTTGTTACTTAACAACTCGTATACGTATCTTTGTCGAAAAAAACGACTACGTCTGTTGTTCCAGCTGCATTTAAATAGTGCTGCCAAAATAATAGCCTTTTGGTTCAACTTAGTATAAATTGACACTCTTTTTATTGCCATAAATAAGCTTTCAAAATAACCCGGTAAATATAGCATCTTGTTTGGTAGCTCTCCATAGAAAGTAAAACATTGCCCTGTTCACGTTCATCAGTGTGATCGTAGATGAGATTATCTCCAGACGTGACAAAGTGTGGCACCTATTAAAAAGAAACAGGAAGATCATTAAAAACAGTCTCTGAAGTTCGTTCACATAGCCGAGTGCATTGAAGCGTTAATTAAATTAAATGAGGATCATTGTCGACGCAAAGCAGAACGATTAGATGTAGTGATGGCACGCTGCGATTTGTCACAGCAGCACAATCGTGGTCTTCCCGAGGTTTATACGGCTTGACAGACGTCGGACGACGAGGCACTTCCGCCCGCCATTCACGAATCGATCGGTATTGAATATCACACACCATTCATCACGAAATAGATCGAACCAAATGTTTGAGATATCGATTTCATGGACACGTTTTCTACGTTTGTTGTGTCGTACCGAAGCTGTAGCTTTATGTTCCAGCGGGCATACATTTTTTTATCGCAGAAGTGCCTATTTGACGTGTTTATTATTTTCTCCAAATAAAAACATTTATTGTCCCATCGCACTCCAAAACACCGCCGGTCGGCCACTAGATATTTAATAAATTCACTCATTTATTTGTATAAGGGAACGGGGTCCGTCTAAATGAATAAAATTGATTGCTTATACAAACTGTGCGCCCAAATACTCGGGCATCACAATAAATAAGGGTATTTGGATAAAAAAAGTTAAAAAGTTTGAGTGGATGAGGCTCTCCAAGCCAGCGGCCGGGAGGCGAGCGCGGGCGCGGGCGCGGGCCGACCTTGGCGCGCTCCGTAAGACAAGTCGATTTTGTTATTTGTTTATACACAACACAACACTACCTGTTCTCGAAGCGCCCGCCGCATCCGAGGTGTGCCGCTCGCACGCACACTACAGTCTCACTACAAGCCACAGCTCATAGCTTGGATGTCGAATCTCTCAGGTATTTTACGGCGATTTCTGTAATGAACCTCGATTTATTGTGGCTTCGGAATGCCGAACCAAAATTGACTTTATAGACAAAACACACGAGCGCGATCACAATCAATTTTTTATCGACCGAGCATGTAAAAGGAGCGCTTACTCTACTCCAATTAAAAATGAAACCGTAACGGAATTTATATTCGAGATCATACAAATATTTATGGATCTTTGAGCTCGAATGGATTCGAGAGGGACTGTTATGAAAAGGTAAATTTAAGATAAGCTCTATAAGTCTTCCAGTAATAGGGATATGTAACTAGATCCTGTAGGAGATGCGGAAGCCGCTGCCTTAAAATGCTATAAAAATATTTCACAGCGCGCTCATGTGCTACCTGATAAGGATACGCAGTCATTTGTAGGAGCTTCGAGATCCCGACTCTCCCGAGTGCACCGGACCCAACTACACAATCAAAAATTGTCAGGATTATCTCCTTTATATCTTTCAAGACACCTCTGTAGATACGAAACAAGGCTATAAGAGTGGATTTTGAAGATTTTGTAACTTTTTGTATCGATTATGATAAAGGTAGTAACATTTGCAACATCAACTGGCAAAGACCACTGCGTGATCAATGGTGACCAGAGAGTCCGAGCCTTTTTTGTCTTCATAAATTTTACTCGATAGGAGTGCTTCGTGACCTCTGTTTAAAATCACTGTTGCGATTACGTCCAGTGATTTAGATGGCCATTACTGGGTCGCCTCCACAGATGGTCCGTTGAATTACAGTCTTCCCGTCCGCTTTGTTGGTTTTGTACCGACCCCGCCGGTAATTATGAGATCATGTTTCATAGTTATCTAATGATTTAGAACTCTTCGAAGTCTCAATTATGAATCATCGATTATCGAGAGAGTTATGTGAGACGGTCCTCTATCATCAAGTCTTCCTGCTGAGTTTGTTCACCTCGCTTCACTATTCTCGTAATCGTTAGTCCAAGAATTGCGGTTTATTGACGTTTTGTATGCTAACTAAAGCTCGTAATAAAGGCTGTAGTACTCTTGTACCGTCCCATGGCTAACGACCGGTCGCGATCAAAAATAGAATGATACAGATAAAGTAATGGTTTCCGGAAAACTATTATGTTAACTGCAGATTAAAAGTCAATTCAATACCAGATCGATCGTGTAAAAGACTAGAATTATTGGCTATCCTATGAAAAAAATTAAAATCAATAACCATCGTTTCGCCATACATGATTATGCAAACTTTTTGTAACGCAAAGTCTTGAAAAAGAAATTCATCATGTCCTCATATTTGAATTTCCAGTTTCAATATAACAAGGTGGGATTTGTTCGTGTAAAACTGGCTGTTGGCTCGTCGCTGTGTTAGTATACAAGTACAAGTGTAGCGGCTCGCGTGACCAGCCCGACACGATGCGCCCGCGCCGATCATACGCTGCCCCTCTGACGTTCTCACGACACATTTTGACATTTCACTGACCAAATATAGAAGCCATTTTCGATCGCTAAGTCAAACATGCAAGGAATGCAAATATATCGCTTTTCCACCTTATCGCGTTTTGACAATGCACCCATGTCTGCGTGTGAGATCAAAAGGTCGCATTCGTATGGAGATTTGATAGAGATAAAAATTTACAGTTGATATTCTATCGTTTTATTGGTGTTTTATCAACGTCCGGGACCGATGGTGATCGATGCGGGAGACAGTCATAAATCTGAGCGCTACCGCGTCCGATTTGAATATGGCTACCGGTTTATTTTTCGTGGCTAAATCGGCCAAGTCCATATACCAAAAACTCAATCAATGCCCGTGAAATTTACAAGGCAGGTAAAATTTAATTTAATGTTATATCGATGTGAGATCGCATATGTGTGCGTGTATCTGTACACAGTAATTATGCGGCGGAGAGCGCGGGCGCAGCGCCGGTGGTCCTGCGCCGGCGTCCCCCCGCGCCGCTCGCTCCATAGAAAACTTCCTCCACACCTGGGAACTCACGCCGGACACTCGCTCACTTCAACTATGGTAAGTATTGGCTTGACTCGGACATATCGTGTATTGTTCCATTGTGTATTGTTATCATTGTTTCGAGATGAAAAAGTATAATTCTGGCTAAGTTCTAATTTTGGTGTCAAAACGCATTGGATGAGAGAAAGTGTGAGAATCGCCAGGCTTGAACTGTAGCGTCTCGGCTTGTTGGATCTTTGTTTGCTGGCTGCGGGCGGAATCGATGGCATCGATGACGTTGTTTTGTCCACTTTTATTTGCATGTCAGTCAAGGGCCTCGCTCGGACGTATGTTCAGAGACCACGACAATGCAGCTCTTTGTTAGCGCCTTGCGACCTTTACAACAGTAAATTTCGTTGTCAAGCATAAAACTATGCGTTTATATGTTCCACACTGGATGTTATTGGAGTAGAGTGGGCTTTGCTCTCGATACATCGGGCAATTACCGCGATTTTTATTGTCCTGCCTTTATTTGCGTAGACAGACCTTGAGGCAATTAAGATAAACGTTTTGAATTCATTTATCATGGGCTTTTTATCAATAACTAATTGAATTCGTACCTACTGCTTTATAATTGAACAGGGATCAGGTAATCGGGCCAATTAATCTGTAGTGATTATAGGGAGCATTATTTTTATAGGGAGTCAAGTCGATCCGTCGCAACTGCTCATTGAAAGAGTCGGTATGTTGGTAAAGATACAAAATGTATGTTGATTAAAGCGAAGCTGCAATAAAACAGATGTCGTAAAGTGAAGTGTGTGATTATTGAGTTGATGATGACTCTGATGGCAATTATCAAATGAGCACCGCCAACCGTTTGCCGAAAGTATGCGGTATTGTAAACTTGTAATTGAGTACGTAGAAATTTGCATTTTATTGCGAATGATTCGGCTAAAACAAGTTCTTGGGCTTTGGGTATCGAACGGTTGTTTTAATCAATGGGAATCATTAGGATATATTTTTAGCAACTAAGGGTATACGGTTATTGTACGTTTTTGGGAAATATTTACCACCCACAGGTACCCGTTAGTTTTCAAACCAGTATAGGTATGTAGGCGGTCGGATAAGAAATGGATTGGTGCAACCGTTCGCAGAGCCTTTCTTCAGAGTCACAAACAACCGTTGTGACTACTGGTACGCCTCTTTAATCTGACCGGAACCAATTCATTGTAAAAGCTTCAATTAAAGAAGTTTCATGACGCACTGCTGCGTGCTGCTTCAATCAAATCTCATTACAGTCTCGTCTCAACTCTATTGTCACAGTTGATTTGACGTACTAACTATTTGCGTTTAGGTATAACTAGTGGACCTATGTGGCGAGCAAGGTACGCTTTAAAATAACAAATAAATAGACTTTCTAAAAAAAAAATATGTGAAAAATACAGACTCAGGCTTTTTTGAAATCTTCTAAGAAAGCATGGCACTAGTGTGCTCCCAGATTCTCAAACAAGAACACAGTTTTGTTTTATTATCGTTTATTCCAACGTGTGTCATCTGTGAATACCTTTCTGTAGTAAGACCAGTCGTATTGTGTGGTAGGTAAACCTACCACACTATATGACCAACGTATCGTAAACTTGTTGCGTTATTTGTCTATAGCCCTAAACTTGTAGCCACTTGAAACTTCCAACTAATGAAGTTAGCTTGTAAAACATGAATGACACTCGCACTGTAAACGTTTCATTATTCACCGGCAATAAAACAAACTCCGACATCCGTACATTTTACAGTTCTATAAAGTTGAAGCGTCAATGAAGCTTTATGTTTTATTTGTGAAAGTTTGCCAAAAACTGCGCGGCTAGCGACCTTGCAAAAAGGTTTATTTGAGGCAATAAAATAAGCCGTTTACGGGACGATAACGGTTTTTAAAGTCCAAACAAATATCGGGTTTGCGATTTCGAAACGGGGCCTTCTATTGTGGCCTTTGTTTTCGTTTTGCAACTCTTTAAATGAACCCTTCGCCAATTCCTAGACAAGTAACGGGGTGGCAATAAAAGGCGGCGCCTTTGCACCGTTACTTAAATAAGCTTAGACGGCAATTAAACGAAAACAGTTTTGTGAATTCCTAAATATTTGCAAGCTGTTAAACTAATAGCTTTCAAATGAGTCAGGGAAGATTCCCAAGTTTCTAGGCAACTTATTTAGAAATGTTACTAATAACAATAGGACACTTTGTATAGTATAAAAATGTTCCCTTGTTCCCCATATCGTAGGTATCCTTAGATGCTTTAAAAGATAGCACAGCACAATTCATATAAAATAGGCGTAATACATATTCAAATTGCGGTCTACACAAGGCCTCATATCAGGCAAGATCAAGAATGTGGCGTTTCAGATTGGTTCGATAAGCCCATAGACTCACGGCTTGCCGAAGATACATTGCGAATTGACAAGGTCTCGATCGTTGCCTCTCGATGCGTTGTTATATGGTGCTAGCTCTATTGTAATCCATCCCTATAAATAACAGAATACATACGAAACAAGCGCAGATTTGAAGATTAGATTTCCATCGATTCGATTCTTCATGTCGACGGGATGAGGTGCAGAGTTCAAAGTAACATTTTGCGATTCGTTGACCGATAAGATACGCGATAAGTTAAAACAATAAGCACATTGTTTGCATAAATGTATGGCTATTATCTGGTTTGGTAAAACACAATTGTTTTAAGTTCGTAATTGGGCTCAAATTTCAAACCAGTTTCCACCAAATATACTAATGTCCTAATTTGCCAACCCATATAGGTAGGTAAGTACAATGTTCAAAATTACAAATACAAATGGCGTACGATATGTCATATACTGACAGATTTTTATACATATCACCCACCGCTCAATGACAAACTCTATATTGATTTTATTTAGTAGATGTAAGGATCATTTTGAAATACATTCTGGACGCCTTAAGGCCGGAACATACAAGTTGCGTGCGCGTCGCGTGACGTGAGTGTGCACGCTGCGGTTGTAATGTATGAAACTCCAAGGAACCTGAGCGGAATTTCATATTTACAATCGCTGCGTGCACGCTTACGTCATCCGTTTTGCCCGTCTTTATCGCAAGCTGTCTGATCAAGGCTGTTCAAGGTTCTTCTAGTCTGCACAGACAGGACATTTTTGATTGATACCGTTAGACATGTAACAAATTCACTCTAATTCATATCCAAGTATGGAATTCTAGTTATATTCTATCGTTTATTCGATTGCTATAGTTTATTTTACGACCGTCCAAAGGCATTACCTCATTAATTCCTGCAGCATGGGTATAAACAAGGCTTCCTTTGACCGTCAGCGGATCTTTTATCACAATGACTAATTTCAAGCGTTTCGCATGCATTAGCATTTCATGTTGCTGAATGGTGGAGTGCAATTACGCAAACAATATAATAGCATGGTGTTCTGTTCAGGCCGCGTTATTTACTGCCTCATATTTTGAAGAAAAGAAATGTCAGCACATCCTCTGTATAGTGTAAGAGCTTAGATTGTGCTGTGAACCAGGATCTTTAGGATATTTTTTACTGCATTTACAAGTAATCTTCCATTTAGTAAACGGGTACGATAAGCTGTTATTGGTTTTTTATTTTTTTATTTTATTTATTCTTAAAAAAATAGTTACAGAATATGTTGTATACATCTAAAAAACCAAGATAGGTTTGTCTTAGATGCAAAGGACTAACATATCTACCAGACTGGCCTCATAGCTCAGTTGGCAGTAACTCTGCCTTCTGCGCTAGAGGTCGCGGGTTCGATTCCCGCACTGGACAAACATTTGTGACTAACACAGATGTTTGTTCTGTGTCTGGGTGTTAAATATATATCTATTATGTATATCAGTCTCTGGTACCCATAGTACAGGCTATGCCTAGTTTGGGATCAGTTTACCGTGTGAATATGTCCGGAATATAAAAAAAAAAAAGTCACTAATGTCCCTCAAAATCAGTAATGAGTGATCCTCAAAAATTATGCAAGCTTTTATGTACAAACATGTACACACTTTTAAGTACAAACATGCTTCTAGCAAAATAAATAATTTCACTTCAATCTACGATCATGCGTAAAATAAGTTAATATAATACTTAGCCCTCCTGAATCGCTTCGTTTCTTTCGCCTTCCGGTGCGTTGTCTCAACTGCGGTACATACTAACACATAATAAAATTATCTACTATATATCAACTTTATGTCATTGTGTTATCCAATCGCAAATCAGCAAATTACCTTTCTTCGGAATTCCTCACAGCTCTTGCTCTACGAAGACATCCTCCGTATTGTGATTATCGTGTCGCGATCGCTCGGAGGCAAGACGCGGGAAAGCATGGCTCATAAAGTATGCGTCGCTATGGGGAGTAGACAGCAAACACCCATTACATAGGTATGCTATGTACACAGCGCAGCCTTTTCAAAACTTACATAGGTAGCAGTTCCTTTTAGATTCTAGTGAATGACTTGGGTAAGCAGCTTCTTTGTCGTGCTTTTGCAGTGCTTGGTGACTTCACTGGTTTATGTTCTGTTATTATAGGCTCGGTGGTCACCGTTCCTTCTAAAGACGTTTTAAAACTGAGTTATGCTATTTTGGAATATGCATAAAGCAATATACGAACTAGAGCTTTGAAAATTTGGAGTACAAATTGACATAAAGACCGCCTTAGATTTTAATATGCTTTAATATTGATGACCTCAGTGGCGTAGCGGACGGAGACTGAAGTTTCTCATACCCACAACACAGGGAATCCTAGTGTGGGGTGAGGACTATGTACGCCACTGTTGGGTGTTATTGTTATTATTAATATAAAGTGGATAAGGTTGAGTGTCTACGAAATAGACGCAACGAAGAAATTCGGCAGTCTTACTATAGTTATTGTATTGTGCACGAAAGGAGCCTCTAAGAGGCGCACTTTAATCCTTTCACAACACTGATTCTTTCATCAACGGTCATAGGCCATTTTCTGGGCCACCATACCTTAACCTGGTCACTGACCTAATACAGGATGACCAAGAAAGAATCAGTGACATGACAAGAAGAAGAAGAACTATAGTTATGTCTTTGTTTTGTGTGAATTTGACGGTAAAGCTGAGGTGAGACTCGCCTAATTCGAGTGTGCCTACATTCAGAAAGAAATGATCAGCCCTGATAGCATCTAAACGATTACTCACTTCGAAACTTGAAAGATAAACGGTTGTATTGAAACTGGACATGAACGCGGAGCAATTAGCAGAAACCTTAATCTTTAGATAAAGCGTGCGAGCGGAAAACGTGATCCATAAATATTGTGAGAGCCCGACCAACAGGTTGATATAAAACCTTCTGATACAAAAATGTACCATAAATAATGTTTGTGATAAACATTTATGCTTTTTTTTCTTCATTTGAAAGTGGCTAAACAAACACATAAAGTGTTTTTTTTTTCTTGCTCTCATATTTATTGTGATAAAGGCACAAAGCACTTGAGGCCTGATTATTATGAGAGTATTACCAATACCAGCTGGAAAAGTATGCTGAGTTTTCATAAAAATATAAGTTTTCGGCAGCAAAGTTTGCAAGCGTGGAATCGATAGTTTCGAAATCGGATTTTAAAACCGGTACCTTTTGTTTTCAACAAAGTCCAAACTATTTCATTCATATGGGATGAAATATGCTGGGAAGCTCGACCGTTTCAACTTTAAAATGCCTAGAATAGAGATGAATCATTTTCAAACAGAATAGGTGACACTCCCGTGATGCATAGCAACCAGTCATGTCACACCGGATTAAACTTTTTAACAGATACCCTGTCACCCAACAGGTTTCGATTGTGATGAATTTCCATTTCCAAGGAAGCCGAAACTGGAGGGCTTTTTAGAAATTTTAGCGTATCACAAGACAAATCTCACAACGGGTCCCGCGAGTCCCACAGCCTTTATCCTTCCACAAAGAACGTAATAACCATATCAAACAGCGTGTCCCTTCGCCGCTTGCATACATATAGCTCGCTCCGGGTCTCGGCTATTCAGTATTAAAATAAAGGAAACGCGTTTTGTTTCCGAGGCTACCATGCCTAATTCAAAGAGCGTCTTTTGCATTCCTGATGGTCAACCCCCAGCTGAGTTTGTGACGCGTAGAGATTTCAATGCACTTGTGGTTTATTGCTACCATTTTGGGGCACCAACAAATTCTTTTGTTTCACTTGCAAAATTTATAGCCTTAACGACAACCGATAGGAAGGCCAATTTCATTGATTAGTTCAATTACATAGACACATCCATTAAGGAAACACCGCCTGGTTCTCTTATCCGCGCTATCAGACTATAAAACTAATGGGTTCCTATGAAACACTCGTTATTTCTGTGTTGATATTATTAGAATGTCACATGCAGCAGGTAACCGTCAGACGAGGCTGTACGTGAGGGGCATGAGAGTCGCACCGTCCGACCCTGCACATAATTTCGGTCTTCGTCCTTTGTGGTCCACGTCATTGTTATTAAAGTAATCACGGCGCCCTCCATCATCCAATCGAAACATTATGGGATATAAACAAAAGAAAGCAAGTGGAATTCAATGAAAAGCCATTATGTAGCGAGGGCACTCCACGGCCTGTTGTCTAAATATTTTTCTTGGACGGAGTTGACGCGTCATTCTCTCGCGTACTCTCAAATACGCCGCATGGAATTTTGAAGTGTCCTCGATAATGGCCGATATTTACGGCCTTTAGATAATGTTTTTAAGGGACTTCGACTGAGTTATGGGAATATAAATGATGTGAATGGTCGCGTGCCTTCTGTGTACCTTGACGAAGAGTACTAAATCGCCGATAAAATGTACGTAGCGCAGCTGACAAACTCAGCTCCTATTTGATCGACCCAGCAAAGCGAGCAAAGGTCTCTAAACAACTTGGGCTATTTGGCGTTTTATGTTTAACTATTTGTTCAAGCATAACTTTAGAACTGTTCATCCGATCACTCTTTGGGGGAGGCCTATGTCCAGCAGTGTACATCTACAGGCTGATGCTGATGATGGTTATCTCAGTTTTACTGTGTCACAACAATTATAAAAGCAACGTGTTCTACCGGACATCGCGAGATCTCGGTTCGACGCGAAGTACTAGTTCTATCGATAGTTTTTATAAGCTCTTAGTATTGGTATTTTCAAATATTATGATACTTATAGCAATAAATCAAGCACAACGGCTTACCGGCCAGGTATTTATCCGATACTATAGAGGGATTTAGGTATGTGACAATGCATTGGGGTCTCGAAGCGTGATCCGACATTCGGTTAATGCGTTTATAGGCGGCGTGTTTGAATCGCCATTAGAAGATTCCCGAGGGGCGACGGCGACGGGCGACACTGTCGGATTAAACCAACGATCCTCAATCCAAAGATAGATACCGATTGTGTTCATCCGACGATAAAATGTGTGCGTATACTATTCAGAATGCAGAGAGTGGCGTTTGTATGCATATCAAGTTCCCAATAACAAAGGCAGGTTGACCCCTCATCGATAAAGGAAACACAGCTCTCAGCGCACAGCACTAGTCTCTGTACAAATACCTGAACAATTTGAGGCAGGCTATTGAAGACATGTATGTTATTATGATAGTTTTATAGGCTTTTAAACGCAAAATGCACTCAAATAAACTCGATCCTTATGGATTCGCACTTTGAATATGTTTTATTAGAATTTAATGCCGTGAATTTTATTCCTCTTTAGGCAATATGGTATCGTGCTGAATTGTTTAAACATTCTTAAAACCTTTATAAGAATAATAGCGCAATAAAATGCTGAATATATTCACAAACTAAACTCGCGTTCAATGGAATGGTCATGTTTTGAAAGTCATAAGAATATTGTGGTCGACCGGGATGCCGCGAGTTCTTCGGTTTTGGTTGAGCTACATAACACCGCAAGCTTCATCACTCCTGAATTACCTCCATGCTTTTAGAACGTGTTTTGTATAAGACAAAGTCCGAATGAGACCCGATTCGTGATGCAGATGGAATTTCAAGGAAAGTCCGAGTATCTTTGTTGTTAAAGTTGCGGAAAGTCGGTGGATGGAAAAGGCCGTTCGTCACGGAACTCTTTGGAGGAAGCCATGTCCAGCAGTGGATTTCTACAGTCTGATGATGATGATGATCTTTGTATGGAGTTCAACCCTTACTCTCAAAGAACGCTTTGACGGGAACAAAACTCGTAAATTGGTAGCGAAGTAATTCCAGATTGTATCGTGTGTAGTTAATTTAGGATTTAGCCGAATACTGTATCACCGTACGTAGAGCCCGAAACAAAATTAACGGTTTAAATGGATTTTAGAAAAAATAACCAGCGTTATAGGGACACAAATAGTTTTTCGGAAACTTAAATGCTTTTTTAAGACATCTGTTAAGTGTAAGTGTATAATTAAGCTGTAGTCTCGAGATTTACGTCCAAATAATTATTGGCCCTAAAGACTTCATTTATTTTTAGTAGGTTTATTTATTGATACCATCCACATTGCAGTAAAGGCCGTAAACTTTTATCATCATCATCAGCCTGTAGAAATCCCCTGCCTGCTTGGATAGCCCCAAACTTTTTGGGGGACCAAAAAGTTCCATGACGAACGGTCTTGAGACTTTTCCATATACCGACTTCCCACAACCTTCACAATGTTGTCAGTCTATCGGGTGGGGGGCCTTCCCACACTGCGTTTTCGCCGGGTTCGTGGTCAATATTAGCGTGCCTTTATTCCCCAACCGTTTAGACAACTGAAGTATATAAGCAGTTAACGCTCTTTCTTATCTTTGGTCATGACTCAATAATATTTAAGTACAATAACGTACGAGGTGGTCATGTCGTATGAGTTGAGGAAAAGCTTAGTCACTATCATCATCATATCCATCCTCTGCTTAACAAAGGCCTTCTGTGTATGTGACCTATGTGTAAAAATTGACTAACGACAGAATACAGGGGCTAGTAGGTACTTAGTAACATAATACTGTACCGAAGCATCAAACCAGTGTGTATAGTGGTTTGATGCTTCGACAAATATTGGGGTATCTCTCAAACAACCCCATTTAGGTTACTGAGTCATCTGTCATAGCTAAGATTGTTATTTATTCTAGTCGCTTTCACAGGGCTTCATCCCTCGGTCTTATTAAGACGATAAGCTACGCGACACTATACTATGCGACGAAATTTACACTAATATTTCTACGTAGGTAGACCAATGATCATTCTTTATCGAAGATAGAGTAGTATCTTTAGTCTATAAAACAATGTAACCACCTTGTATAGTTAACCCTTATTCATAACCACTCATTAACTTTATCGGCTTGATAATAGTATGACCACCTCTTTCTTTTGTTTATTGTCAGTAAAGGACAGGGCGAGAGTTATCGTACCGATAAAGTTAGTGGCTGGTTATGAATAGTGTTAATTTATAGGAATAATTTAGATAGATAGATAGATTAGATTATATATTTATTGTACACCAAGAAAAGATACAAAATAACATAAAATTCCATCAGTTATAAATAAGCGTTACAATGCCTTATCGCTAAAAGCGATCTCTTCCAGGCAACCTTTGGATGGACAGGACAGATAAAAAAACTTAGGACGGCGGTGTAATTTATAAATAAATTATTTCATTAGTTTGATCAGTACAGTTACTGCACCTATGGACTTTGTAGAAAGAAAATCTCATTGAGTATTATCGCATCGCATCGCACCGCGTCAAGGCAAGACGAATCTCACACAGTTCTAAGATCTCGTATTATGATTTTGTTTTTGTTTACAAGACAACCCTTTGTTTCGTGATGTTCAACAAACTGTTGTTTTTCAAACGTTTACTGCTGAGCAATTGCGAATTTCTTTACTCGAATAGAGGCGATTGTAAAGAGTTGGGCCGTTAGTTTTATAGTGTGCCGATTTATTCGTACCCTCACTGCTGTATGTAGGCTTTTTATGGTTCAGTCACCGATTATTAAAGAAGAAATAGAAAAGAATAGAAGCATCCTACTAATATTATAAATGCGAGAGTTTGTGAGGATGTTTGGATGTTTGTTGTTCAATCACGCCGTAACGGCTCAACAGATTTCATTGAAACTTGGAATATATAGAGTTATTTACCTAGAATAGCATAGGTATATGGGCTTTTTATGTAGGTAGCACGCTAGCGAAGCCGCGGGCGGAAGCTAGTACCTTATATAAAAGAAGGGAGTCAGAAATGTCCAGTAGAAAAATATTCAATTGGTTCAATCCCCGCAACTAGGACTAATGTTTGCATCACTTGCAAATATTTGTTTCCTGTCTGGTTGTTGTGGTACCTGATTGGTTACTAGTTACTCGTAGTTTCTGATACTCACGACAAAGGGAATCCTAGTTCGGGGTTAGCACTATGTACCTATGTTTCTGTTGGGTGTTTGTATAATTGGGAAGCACTGAGACTATTTTGCTAGATCTACTAAGTTAGGTTCTGGGCGTAGTCTTATTTTGTATTTCTTCCAACCGAATCATCTGGTGACAACTGTTCGATCTTCGAGTAAATGACAAAATTTAACTGTTAAGTACAAGCCGTGATAAAAATTTCTTTAAAACTGATCCTCACGTCTTATGAATAAAGACATTGTTGAGTTTGACTTTTAGAGGCTTGCATTATCATTGAGCTATATAGCATTCCCTCAAATTTCACGCTCAAAATTGACTGTGTATCAATAGTTGTAGGGAACATTTTGAAGTAAATTTTAAACATATTTTATAAGACATAACGCACGCCATTTGATCATGGCTTTACGCGGAAAATATACATACAAGAAGTGATGAAGTTACACATCAAAATGTTGGCCTGCAAACCAGTATCGTTAAATTTGTACCACGACGATGTGAAAAGTCGAATTAAAATTTTATTTATTTATTTATACTTTCACACTTAAACTTAGTGTAAGGAGGACTTAATGCTAAAGCATTTTCTACCAGTCATCCTGGGCGTGCAAAAAAGATGGTGAGGCGTGACAATTAAACTAAACTTAGAAATAACTTACCTACTTAAATAGTTTACATAGTTATAGTAGTAAAATTGTAGGAAGGAAAGTTATATTTTCCAATGAACATAGCACATTGTACACAATACAAGCTAGAATAGGAAGTTGCACAATCATAAAGCAGCTATTATGTAGCAAACTGTCCTACACCCACTTTGCACATTTTATAGCCAATAGTTTCAAACATGACTCTAGGCATCAACTGTGCTTTAGATGACAAAGCAACACAGTCAGTAATATACCAAAGAGTAGGAACAGATAGGCAGTTTCCTTCAGCTAAACACCTAGGCTAGTATTCTGGAATAGGATCCTACATATCGCTCACTGTTTGAATCATCTTAGAAGCTTGGTAGGCACTGAATGAACCACCTATATCTCTTTAACCTTTTATAATGTACCTACCTGTATTCAATATAACCGCAAAATCGCTCGAGCTTCCAAATGCTACTATGGACATAAAATATAAAACTTTTTGTTGCTCCACCGCAATCATACCAACATAACATCAACTTTATAGCTACAGGAACAAGATTAGTAATAGAGTAGCAAATGCCAACTTAGGGTGAGTTTACACAGGACCCAAAGTGCAACGTCGACAAACACAGGCATTGTGCTGCCCACAGGAGTCAATATTGACAGAGCTTCGAAGAAAAATGCATTCAGACAACAGGAGAGCCGATGTGTACTGTTTTCATTATTGAAATTAGTTTCGGTCGGCTATTGTTGTAGACACAGCTTACGATGGGAATAGTAGGTAACTCGGCTAAACTGACAGAAATAGTCTATGGGCTTTATTATTATATTGTTGCTTTATGTCATAATGTCAAATGTATGAAATGACACGTCACAAAACCAGGGTTTAGTTAATCCTAGGCCAAGCCTAGTTTCATAATAAAGCCCTATCAGTTTTCGACGCGAAAGATACATTAGTATTAGTACTAGTACCTACCTTTATTTTTAACTCCATTTAACTTCAGTAGAATAGTATAGATTTTTGTGTGGATACGGCTAATGTGTTTATACTCGTGAAAACCCCGCGTCTTTGTTCGCGTGAAGTTTTTCCATACAAACTTCAAACCCCGCTTCACCCTCTTAGTGGTTGAATTTCAGGAATTCCTTTCTTAATACACACTAAAAGGACCACACCTTCCAAATGTCAAGTTTTTGTACCAACGGTTTAGGATTTGCGTTGTCCGTCAGTCCGTGTTTTGAAATTTATTGGATTTTATTCTAAGAACAATTTGTCCGATACCTCTAAAAGTAAATTATTAAAGAATTTCAGTACATAAAACCCAAATCAAGAGTATCTTGATCATCATCATCATCATCATCAGCCTGTAGAAGTCCACTGCTGGACATAGGCCTCCCCCAAAGAGTTCCATGACGAACGGTCTTGAGCCTTATTATGTCCTATCATAAGGGGGGGAGCACCTTGATACATTGGATAAAAACCAAATCTAATTTATGATTTTGTATGAAATGATCCAGCTGATTCTATTTAAGTCATGGTTATAGTTTGGTTAAGTTTTGATATAAGCCGCCCCCGGGATGCGAGTCCAAATTGATCGCGTATTAATTATCACTTTCATAAAACGCTGTTTATTTAGAACGGTAGTCGCGAAGTTGCTCCGTTTGAAAACGCCGCAGCTTTTAACCTTTTAACTCCAGTTTTCATAGTTACTGGATCCCTAATTTATCCCTTTTAGCAGATTGCTAAATTATCTAAAACCTTCGACGAAAGGCGAAAATATATCTACTTGGGAAATTTACTACTACTGCTTGGTATATTTAATTGTCGGGAGTGGATTTTTTTGTATTATATTACATATTAAACAGTATCTAAAACACTGACTGTTAGACACAGCACAGCCTACACCGTAGGTCCTAGAGACATGATATTACGACTTCTAATGTGTACAAAATAAAGTATTTATTATCGCTTACCTTTTTCCTTTTTTTTTTCATTATGCTGTGTATACTAATCGCGAAAGTTTGAAAATAAGGTATTCTCAAAATTCCACCCCTAAGAGAGAGCAACGGGGTTGGAAGTTTGTATGTGTATATGGATTTACTTATTATTATGTTACTAGTAATTGTGTACCTACTTATGAGAACGTTTCTGCATACTCTGTGAAACCTGTTATATTAACTTGCTCTACTTGTGGTGTCTATACAAGTTTCAAGCAGCATTTACTTTAGTTTGCATTAAAAAACAAGTTTTTACAGATGCATCAAGCCTTTATAGCTATGTTCTCGTTTCAACGACTAATAGCAGTTGAGATAATTAATTTACCAGAGCAGAATTATAGATAATAAAGTGTACTTAATTTTAAGTTTTATTTTTACTTACTTAATCTCTTTTATAATTTTATATAAAGTTTTATTATTCATTGTACAACAGCGTTACAAAGCAAGATTAAATTATTTGTAACTTTCCGAACAAGCTATTATCTACAGACAGAAAATTAAAATGAACACAAGTAAACATTTACAAAATACACAAGAAATAGTTGAGCTATCTAAAAACCGTAACAAACGATCAAAAGATAGCTCAATTGATCCATATCACTAACAGCCGGAATCGTCCCCAAGACGCTGGTAGAATTGCCAATTATACTTATAGCAAATATTATTGGATCCGTAGTGCCTACTTTTGTACCTTATCTTTAGAGAATTTGCCCTTTGCATTCCTTTTAGAGTTTATAACACCGTTATCGGTATATGCCAAGTTTTATAACAGCACTAAGCTTTGGCATGTTACTTAACTTTATATCTAGGAATGTTTTTGCAAACAAAAGGTTCGGTACCTTCCTGAGGGTTTATTGAATAGCCGGTCAGTCGCTTGCATACACATGCTAAATGGAAGAATTGTTTCCTATGTGTAGGGCCACCATATCATTGTAGAAGACCAAGATCCTACTTTTATACTAGTAGTTTTCCCCGAACTGAAAACTGTGATTGTTGTGGCAAAATTATGATAATCACGATACAGGCTTTGGAGGCCGCTGATATATTGTACCTGATTGGATTTTTTAAATATTTTTTTACTTTGAAAATAGCTCCTTTAGTCGTCATTATCATCAGCCTGTAGAAGTCCACTGCTGAACATAGGCCTCCCACAAAGAGTACCATAACGAACGATCTTGAGTCTTCATGCACCGACTTCCCGCAACCTTCTCAATGTCGCCGGTCTATCGGGTGGGTGGCCTTCCAATACTGCGTCGTCCGGTTCGTGGTTGCCATTCAAAAACATTGAGTCCCCAACAGCTTAGCTTTTCCTCTATGCAAGGTCTACATTAATGAGAACTTAGGTATCAACCTACTTACTTTTAATTTAAGTAAAAATCTTGTATATTTTAGTCCTAAAACTGATGGTCACCTACCAAAAACAGACTCCAGTAAATTGCGGTCATAAAACGGGGTAACCACACCTTCAGTGAAATAACACAGGAGGGCTTCCATTCACACCAATTTCCTAAATATATTTACCGTACCTGATATTATCTTTGAACTAACTTAATAAATATATATACTTGGAACAGCTGCTTAGGTGAACATGCTCACATAGACTTACCCTAATATTCTAAGTCACTGAGCAAATTTTTAGTTTCACTCAAGACGACTATGCTTGAAGTTTCGCTACGTGATAAAATCTGAAACGTACTAATTTGCGCCCGCGGCTTCACTACTTTCATCAAAATCGGTTCAGCCGTTATGGCGTGTCTGAGTAACAAACATCCATCCATCCAAAGTTTCGCATGTATAAAGTAAGTATTATTTATTATTAATTTATTTATTTATTTATTTAGATAACTGAAATAAATAAATAAATAAGTAGTAAGATATACCCAAAGATTTTGGAGGTACGAGCTAAGCTTGCTCAAAGTAGGTACCATATTATGCTACCTACACAATCAATAAAGTCACTGAATAAAGCCACAATGACGATGATTTAGTATTTATTAGAGAAGTCTGTGACTGCCACTGGGTGTCATTTTTGTGACGGATAAGCTAATCGTTTGACGTAGGCAACTAAGTAACACTGTACAGTTGTGTGACGAGTGGGTTGGGCACCCTTTGTGTTGTATTTAGTTGATCGAGCGAAGATTTCTCAAACAACTTGGCAAGTTATAAACCAATCGTCGTTGTGCGTTTGATGACTGGCCTCATAGCTCAGTTGGTAGTAACTCTGCCTTCTGCGCTAGAGGTCGCGGGTTCGATTCCCGCACTGGACAAACATTTGTGACTAACACAGATGTTTGTTCTGTGTCTGGGTGTTAAATATATATCTATTATGTATATCAGTCTCTGGTACCCATATTACAGGCTATGCCTAGTTTGGGATCAGTTGACAATGTGTGATATGTCCGGAATATTTATTTTATTATTATTTATTTAGTAGAGCATAACTTTTGAACCGTCAATCCGATCTGTATGATATTAGGAGCTCAAAAGGTTGTTCTTTCAAGAATATGAGTTATATCAGCCAAGGGGTTGCTAAATTATAGGAGTCCAAAAGGGGGCTTTTAAAAAGTTATACAAATGCATGAAGTGGGGTGTCATAAACATTGCAATATGATTTTTATGTTTTTCTAAGTCATGGGTAAAGGGGCTCCACAAATAAAGTGGCGATCACAATAGGCCAGTTGTGGCCGCAGTGAAACCATAGCCACAAAAAGTAAATAAAAAAAAAAAAAAAAAAAGTCATGGTTTTTGATATACAACCAAAATTTTAATATTAATAACGTGAGCTTGAGCTTGACTTCGTAGTTTAGGTTTGATTGTATTTTGTTAGAACATGTTATAGGTGCGATTTTCAAAGTTTACTTTAATTTGGTCCTCAACGAACATCGAAGCACCAACTTTTAGACATCGCGATAGTTTATTAAAATTGGAAGTGGGAAACAGGAATAATATAAATAATAAAATATTAAATATTAATCATAGAATCTAAATTAATTAGGTTGTTGCATAGTAATACCTATAGTAGAGACACAAGCAAAAGAGGGTATGCTGTTCAACATAATTTTAATTTCATTATTTATGACTATTTGTTTTTCGAAGATGTATTGCTAGAACCATATATGCCATTAACATATATCTTATATGTTTAATGGGTTTTTTTAGAAAACAAGATTGCAACATTAATGTGGATACGCTATCGAATTTCAAGGTGTTTAAATGTTTATTCCACACTTTAAACAGTAACACAATAAATTTTAAACAAAATTTACGACTCATTTGTTTATGGATATTTCAAAACAGCCGTATTAAGTTTTATTCATTTGTGAGAATATGAAACCGCTTAATAATAAAACTGGTGTAATGTTAGAATTTAATATAAAAAAACGTCCACTCCAGTTCATTCAAAAAAAAAGGAAAATAAATGCGACTGCTTGCTTGCTTGTCATGTCACTGATTCATTCTTGGTCAGTATTAGATCAGAGAACAGGTTGAGGTATGGTGGCCCTGAAAAGGGCCTATGACCGCCGGTGAAAGAATCAGTGTAGTGAAAGGATTAAAGTACTCCTTTCGTGCACATGTCACATGTCTTCGAATTTTTAGGTTCTAGGACATGCCGGTTTCCTCAAGATATTTTCCATCACCGTTTGCGAGCACTAGTACACTGCACATAAATTTTCCGAATGGAAAATCGATTGGTGCACAACCGGTACTTGAACCCACGACCTGTGGATTGGAAGACGGGGCCACCACCACCAATCCAACAATGATCTCAATAAATAAAAGCGACAGATTATTTTAAATATAAGAAACATTAATTGGTTTTAAAATTGATAATGAGACAAGTTAAAAAAAAATAATGTTAAAGTTTAATCCTATAATATCGTGCAAAATGCAAATATTTTAGAAAATTAAGAAATAAATACACGGGTTTATTGTCTGAATAACTTATAATCCGCATAATATGGACCGAACCGAATGAGTAAATGTTCGCAAATATTTCTGTAAAATAGATTCCTAGATGACCGGTTGAAGAGGGCGTGTTGGCCTCAGCAGAAGAAAAGGCTCTTCCACATTACTACCCGTGGATGTCGTAAGAGTCGACTAAGGAAAAAAAGATAGGGATGTGCAGCAGCGTCCCCTATTTTTAACAACGATGATAGCTTTTACTGCCCTCACCAACCCGCGTGGTGAGTATAGGCAAATTCCCCCCCTGATAGGAAGGCGCTCTGGTGGACATCCTACGGCTCGGTGGCGGACTATCTCTCAAGATCTCCGTAACAATTTCATCAAAATCAGTTCAGCCACATTTTCATGAAAAGGTAAAAAACAGACAGATAAAACAGAGTTACTTGCGTATTTTATAATGCGATTTCCGATCCCAAGGTAAAGCACCATTTTTAGATTTGGATTAAAAAAGATAAATATAAAGTTATAAGTTTATCTAATTTAGTTACGCTGAGATAATAAAACGTAGCCAGGTACTACAAGGTTTGTACTAGATGTAGTACAAATGTACTACGCCATTGCGTCTCGTTGATGTCTTTTGTTCAGGAAAACCGAGATGTATCAATTATTTTTTATTTATTTTATTTTAATGCTAAACATGTGCTTAGATAGATAGATAAAAAAATTATTTGGCACTACAGACACACACAATTAACATAGATAAACAATTTTAAACCAAAGTACATACAATAGGTGGGTATAAATAATCAAAAGAGCATTTTTTTTTTAAGTAGGTATCTTAGATTAGGCAAGTTTGCGTGTGCTGCAGTACGACAAATAGGCTGTGGCTCAGTGAAATATTTTGCTTAAAAGCAAAAACACTGATTTTCAGCCAAAACCTGAACGAGAGCGAGCAGTGCTTAGAAAAGGGTGAAGGAGAACATCTTGAGGAAACTAGTTAGTATTCTTATAAGCGGCGATGGGTTAAGAGTTGTGTGAAGAGCATGTGTAAAATGTGTTGGACGTGCCTCTGACTACCCCTTTTAAAATCTTCAAGGAGCTGATCCCATGGAGATCTGAGAGAACGTCTACGAGTACCATGCTTCGGGATTTTTTTTTTTTTTTCGAACGGATTTTTATGCAGTGTTTCTCTTACGACCACTGCCAGCTACACCGGGCTAGACCATGCTTCGGGATAAAAATTCGTGAGCCTATTTATCTCCCCACACCTCTTCACATTGACAAATTACCAGCTCTGGGCTAACTTAACCTAGCAATCACCAATTATCAGACTACGAAAGTCCAAGCTTTCATAACCCAATGTTATGTTATTTTAAAATAAATTTCTAATAAAAGTAAGTGGAATTCATTCTAACACAATGCAAAAAAAATAATATACTAAAACAATCACTTCAAACCCTCCAATTTTAGATCATAAGCGAGCATTCCATGTAAAAACGGCACCTTTCAGTTTCAATAGAAAACACAATCCGAACGCTCGCTCCAATGTCTGGCGCAGTTTATTATGCAGTAGGTTCACTTTGAAGATGGCCACAGAATATAATAACAGCAATGTGCAGAAGTTTCACTTGGTACAAGTGTACTGGAACTTCATCCATTGAAACAAATGTTGCTAGGCTGAGTAGTTGTTTTTCAAAAGTGATTGAGATTAAAGTAATAAAAGTAAAATACAAGTACAAATCTTTATTTCAGTCACGAATACACAGAAAATGATGAGCTCTCCGCATCCCCAGCGTTGTGAGTATGGGCAGATTCCCCCCCACATTATAAGAATTCGCTTTGAAGTAAATTGGGGAGGCAATGTTCAGCAGTGGACATCCTACGGCTGAAATGATGATGATGATGAGCTCTTAGCACTCAAACTAAGCGCACGCTTTTATTTTAAGTGCCAAGATAAATTAAAGAAACTGCTGTGACATTATCCCTTAATTTTAACTACATAGGGTACGTAGTGCATTAAGATTAAGAAGGGCATGGCCCATGATAGTTACTCAGTTAACTTGTAAATACATTAAAAGTACATAAAAGGTCATTATAGGAGTTACATACATAACATAACAAATAGGCCCATTTCAGGGCCACTAGGCCACCATACCTCAACCTGGTCACTGACCTTATACAGGATGACCAAGAAAGAATCAGTGACACGACAAGCAAGCAAGCATCAATATATTATAAGCAAATTGTATAATTCAGTGCTTATGCTGTGGTAACGGTCGTGACAAAAACAGTAACAGTTTTTTTAAAGTTACCATCTAATTCTAATCGGGGGTGGTTAGACCTGCACTGACTTCCCGCTGTGGGGTGTTTTGTGCTATGCTAACCCTACCCCAGCCAGCCCAGCTCCTTAAAATAGCGAAGCAGGACTTTGGGTCGTTGGTAAAGTTACTATTAAAAGTTTCCAGTTTTCTTTGTAACAAAGCTTCTTTTCATAGTGAATCAGGCCTGAACGAATCCCTTTGATGATTATTTTACAAATGGGTGGGAAGTCGCGCGACGACATGCGACGTAGCATCGCAGCTGCGGCCGTTTGCGCTTAAATATAGTCACTTACGCGGATATCTTTGACAATCACTTTGATTTGGATTTTGGAAACGTGAAAGCTTCAAAAACAAAGTAGAGTAAGAAAACATAAGAGAACTAAGACATTTATAATATAGATCCTATCCCGAATGGGCCACATTCTATCAACGAAAATAAAAAAAACACATTAAAGAATAAAACAAACGAACTATTTAAAACTAACTGTTTTTGTTTTTTTTTAATCAAATTTACAATCAAATGTAAAACGAACGTATAACGTACGAAGTTCAATATCAAGATTGCTACATAAAACAGCTGAATATTTGAGTTTGAATTGATTGAGCCTATTGACTTTCGGTAATAGAATCAGTATTGTGAAAGGATTAAAGTGCGCCGCTTAGAGGCTCCTATCGTGCAGTCTTCGAATTTTAGGTTATAGGACATGTCTGTTTCATGTATAGCGCACAAAGATTTTCCGAAAGGAAAATCCATTAGGGACAGGGCTTCTGTGGGATGATGATGATGACTTTGGTTCAATTTGACTAAAAGTCTGGAAGAACGGTGATGTATTCGTCAATTATTTTCGTCATTGTTTCGTTAAATGTAAAGGAGTCCTCATACATGTCGACAACATTGGGTTTTTAAATGAGGTATGTTGAAGCGACACGAATCATCCTTGACGATTCTCGCTCGTGACATCGCATTTGATACTAGCAAATCAATCAGATAATAATAGATACCTACATAATGCATTATTTATGATACTTACTTTCAAAGATAATATAAATTGTACCTACTGATCTAGAGTAGCATTCTTTTTTTATCATAATTACATAAAATAATAATATGAAGAATACTACTTATTAGTATAATGAGATTATTTTGTTTTAAATTATTCAGGATAAAAAATTCTTCTCATACATAAAGATCGCCGTGATTACTATTAAACGAGCATAAGAATGAACAAACATGTAGGCTATAGGTAGGTATTGAGTTAACAGCGACAAATAGAATGACAGCAACGCGACTGCCACCACAGGAGTGCTGACACATTGACTATTATTCCCTGAATAAAAAGTAAGTTGACCGCTCGCTTGACAATCGGGAGCTCCCCGTATATTATGCAGGCATTTACATTTCTCCAGCTCATATGTACCCTCTTTGTTTCACGAGTTTTACAATTTAAATTCCCGTCCCCAGCACGTATCGACGAGATTATTGTCTTTCCGTTACCATGTTCAATTTAAAAACCTGACGGGTAAATAATGGTTGCGCTACCTCAAAATTTGACAGTTAAAACCTACCACGTTCATGCATTCTACTAATATAGCTATAGCTACATAGTTCGGAAAGCCACCCGCGCCTGCGTCGTTGCCGCTCTTTAATGAATTTCCAACAAAAACTTAATTAAAAATCGTATCTCGCGTGTTCGAAGGAAATGAACTCATTCTTCGGAGCCGCTGACTGACGGGCGGACTGACGGCCCGTCATTACGAGGTGCGTCCACCGTTGCGCGACCCTCGATGCCCTTCATTGCTTATCTATAAAATTATAACCGCGGGCGAACTCAACGTGCAGTCAAAGGTCAGCTTGCGCTGGTCGAGTTGTGTGTTTTGGGAATTTCGTAGTTGACGAAGCATGGAGTAAATGTTTATTACTTAGGTACCTAATTATTATTGTTAATTTTGTAGTTAATAAGCGTTCGGCTTGTCGGCAACAATGTCAGATTTGACGAGCTTAAAAAAAGCTTACAAGCGAATCGGCTACACCCACAATAAATTCTACAAAACTTTTAAAATAGGATGAGCATTGCGCACATGTAGCACTTTTTACATCCATTACGGGTATATCGTGGGCAAAAAGTGTAAAAAGCAGTCATGTAGGTATGAAGTTGCTGGTTTCAACAAAACCAACACGGGCCGCCACAAATTGGCGGTTCGGGGAGACTGGCACGTCGTGACTGAGCCGCCGGCGCTCACCTCCACGGCTGATATGATCGCATGAGCGGAGCGACTAGCGGATCACCTGCAATTTTTAACAGAGCCCTCATTCATATTGCGTGCAACATAACCAAAAATTCTGTAAAGCATCATCTGTGCTCTCGTAGCTCCTAAACTACTGGTCATACTTCGATGAATGAGGTATCAAATGAAGTGTCTTTATAGTGCGGGTTTTTTTTTATTTTATATGGAGGCAAACAGTCCATTGGCCACCTGATGGTAAGCGGTTACCGTCGCCTATTGACATCTGCAACACCTGGAGCATTGCTAATGCGTTGCCTGCCCTGGAGAAATAATTTTATATTTTTCTTGAAGCCTTTCATGCTGTAGGTTAGGGTGTCATAAGGTATAATGACGTTACTCATTATTCAGTATGACGGATTATAGGCAGACTATAAATATCTAGTATCAGTCCTAAAAAATCAAGCTTTTGCGCGTATAATCTTGTATAAACTGCAGTACTCAAACTGGTCTGAAAACAGCAATCACTAAAAGTTATCGTTTCAGACACACGTCAAGTTAAATAAATACGATGAGCCATACTTCAGTGTAAACTCGATCGTTAGATGACTTTTACGAAATAAATAACTTATTTGGTAGAGCTCCGCAGCTATCGTAGCTGCAATCTTCTGCAAATAATGTTATAACCACTTTGCACATTCCCCATTGCCTCAATGTATCCTCATCCCAAGAAGTCCACTACGATTATTTGCTCAGTAATGGTAGAAATCCATTAAACGAGCTCCTTTTAGTGATTGAACAAAGACATGGCCAGAATGCTTTTTTGAATTGCATCTAGGCAATTTGTTGGCACTGAAGGAACAAGTGAAATTGCATACCTTGAAATGAGAATCTTTTTAGCGGGCTTATAATAAGGTTTTGGAAATAATTTAGGGTTATTTGCTGAGGAATCAGACAGGAAAAAAAGTTTGACGTTTAAATTAAAGCCGTGTTCAAACAATGAGCTACATATAAAATGATATGTTGCTTTATTTCAAAATAATCTTTAGTCTTAAAACTTACAGAAAGGAGCCATTTCATTCTGGGCCTGGTCCATGTACACTACATAGAAAAATTTGGAAAAAATAGGAGATTACAAGAAAAATACAATTTCATTTATTTGAAGACAAATGCGATGGTAGAAGAATAGTTCTTCTGGTAAGTTTTTTACTATGTGAACACTATTTGAAGGCCGCCATGTTGGTTTATAATTGGCGCTTGACATGACATTGACATATTTTTCATGTCATATTGTTTGATTTGATGTTTTTGTTTTGTCAGATAAATGTAGGTTGTCAAAATGACATTTCACGCACGTCCATCCGCCATATTTTTATAGAGCTGTGTGTTGCTCTCTTTGTCGAAGAAAATCTTAATGTACCTTAGAAAGAAGTCAAATTAAATAAAATAACCAATTAAATTCGTTTACTTTATTGTTTAGCCATATTTTAGAGTAGTGTACACAGTGCAGGCCCAGGCTCCATATATTGATGAAACGTCTCTTTTAAAATGCTTTTTAGATGATATATCGCACATTGTTTGAACTCAGGTTAACCTTTATGGAAATTGAAATCAAATAAATGAAAAAAATAATGAACAGTATTATAAAAGAAAGGGTGATTCACGTTATTTTCATGAATCTGCACCTACCGTTGCACCACTTAAGGGGCAGAATTTTGGAAATTCCTTTCTTAGTGCCCTCCTAAATAACAAAAGGAACCCTCCTTATTAATAGTTTCTAGAACCAAGGTTTTAATGTGCGAGTTTCATAGTATTTATGAAAAAAGTGAGTAACACAAAAGCATTTCATAACAAGTTGTAGTCTGTGTAGGCTTCTGAAGCGAGATTTGTCCAAAAAAATAAAGACTAACCTGCAGCATAATACAGAAGGGCTTGAAGAAAAATACAAAAGATTTCTCCAGGGCAAGCAACGCATTAGCAATGCTCCAGGTGTTGCAGATGTCCATAGGCGACGGTAACCGCTAACCATCAGGTGGGCCGTAAGCCTGTTTGCCTCCGTATAACATAAAAAAATTCCTAAGTAGGCAGATCATCATAGACCCTCCCATTTCTAGAGACGAATTAGAATTCATAAGTCCCCATTTTGTCACACCTACAATTGAATCAAGCCAATCCTATTTCAAAGATATACGTAAAAGTTATAGACCACCCGATCGATTGTTCCATTAAAATTATTATGATTATTCAACTTTGATGGTAATAAAAAGGTGAGTCTGACTTATATTGTGTTGTTGGCAAGAAATCATAGCTAAAGATACAGCTAATCATCGTTTTGAGTTTTTAGGCGATATTTTTTTTATACTACTGATTTGGCAAACAAGCATACGGCCCACCTGTTGGTAAGCGGTTACCGTAGCCTATGAGCGCTTGCAATACCAGAGGCATTACGCACGCGTTGCCGACCCCGAACCCCCTCCCCCCCTAAAGAGCTCTGGCAACCTTACTCATCGCAGGAACACAACACTATTTGAAACAAATAATGTTATTTGGCTGCGATCTTTTGTAAGGTAGAGGTACCTCCCCAGGCGGGCTGCTCCAATTCAGAACGAGAAAATCTCGCTGTGCCCTACCTCCTCCTAAAATACGATACTCCTACGATATTTCAGGATAGAAACAAATTTCACAGCAATTACTTTATTTTCACTTCCTAGTACTTATTATGGCTAAATAGTCCACTGGTATTCAAACCCTTAAGGTTTGAATAATCCATTTTTGCCCTAGAGTGCTTTTTACGAAAGAAATCCAGCGGCAATTTTATGCCTATTCATTGCGAACAAGCCGAAGACACAGTCAAGAAATCACGGCTTGTAATCCTTTTAGAAATGTATTGATAACTGAAATGGAGTATATTCAGACCCAAGATTTATTTTTATGTAAGATTCAGATATATAAACTTTTTATAGCCTTTCACCCTTTATGGCCTCTATGACTGGCCTCATAGCTCAGTTGGTAGTAACTCTGCCTTCTGCGCTAGAGGTCGCGGGTTCGATTACCGCACTGGACAAACATTTGTGACTAACACAGTTGTTTGTTCTGTGTCTGGGTGTTAAATATTTATCTATTATGTATATCAGTCTCTGGTACCCATAGTACAGGCTATGCCTAGTTTGGGATCAGTTGACCGTGTGTGATATGTCCGTAATCACTCAGTAACTTTATCGGTTACGCCCTTTGTTTACTGTTAGAAATGACAGGGCGAGATTTATCGAACCGTTTTAGTGACTGATTAAGAATAAGAGAGTTATAATAATAACATTCTCATTCATAACCAGTTTTAAAATTTGCTAATTGACGAAATCATCCGAATAGAAAGGTCGAACTACTGCTTATGTCACAATATACCCGCTTAGTTCTGAGTAACTCCAGCAATATGTATTCCCACCATTACCATGCTTATGTCAACGTAACCGCAAATATATCGACAGCAACACGCCATACCTTCTCTTTATTGTTCTACAACAGCGAGATTATACCCATGTAACCGGCAATGTTGATAGCACAAAAAATATCACCGAGCGGCCGTCATCAGCCCAATTTGCATACGCCGAACATAAATTCTCGTTTGTAAGAACACACTGGCACTTTTATTGTGCGATCGTCGCTCGGAACACAGAGGTACGAGAATGTTTACTCGGCTGTCCTAGAGCTGCTTGATTTAATTAACTAGTGCCCTGTCCCCAACGCATGCATGTTCCAGAAATAACTGTGCACACCGCACCGTGTGAAATCTAAGTAATTTACAGCTTTTTAAAATATTTCTGCATTGTACATCTTTATGGAGAAGGGTTATAACCTTTAGGTATGCTATAAGACTAATAAATTATTTGTATTACAGTTTAGTATTTTCAATTTTAAAAATGGATATGTATGATGGTTCAAAAAGGTCTTGGAAACATCATTATATAGATTTGTGTGAAAATAAACTAAAAAAAATATTTTACGGTAGCGTCTAACTGACTTTTTTAGCTGGGATGCCCACCGACGCACACAAGCTGCTAATGCCACTGGCGGTGGCATTCCTTTAAGTACAGACTGACAGACTGGAGCCGTGTGACGTTAATGTGTAAGAAGAGCCTTAAAACTAAACAACAAACCGTTAATGCAAAGCTTTCGCTATTCTGTGGTTGGGAGCAAAAACTGTCAGTTTTTTATAACGAGATAGACCACCTTATCATGCTCGACCTTTGCTCGCTTCTATACAAATATTAATTCTTCGCATGTTGTACCAGTGAACTAGCTGAGATAATCGTTTTTAGAATCCCGTATCTTTGAAGAAAAATAGAAAGCGTGATCAAACTAGTGACAGGTTTAGGTATGGAGTTGAAATTCATCAGGATCCACAGTCCGACATCTCCCACTGCTGGTATAGGCCTCCCTTGGTTGGTGCCTTCCATCACGCTCCTGCGATAGTCTCGTAGCATCTACGGCTCGTGATTTTAAATTTTAAAATACCACAGATTTAACCTTTCGAAAACTTGGCTCGTTTCCTCGAATATATTCGTACACCAAAAAAATTAAAAAGTAACAAAATACTGAGTTCTGGACCCTCCTAGCGCCAGACCTACTCACACTTGCCTTTATTATTAGTCACGGCGCGTGAGAGCTTTTTGTGTGGGAGGTATCGACTATGAGTTGATGAGTCCGATGAGCTTCGATCTGTAATTTTCTAAACTGTTTCTTTTCGTCGATTTACATGTAAATGCTGCAGCAAATTGTAAGCTTATTGGAAATTGGTCGATAATTTGAGGATTTTTTACGGTCCTCCTCTGACTGCTACTCTAAACCTGTCTAGTAACATCGGGGGACTGTAATTTAGCTTTCAATAAATTCAACAGACACGTTTTTGCATTTACTAAGTAGATACCTACATTTTTCACTGCATGTGTTTGCGGCAATATTTTAACGTACGATTTAAACGGTTATTGTAAAATAACTGCTATCCTGTTTACATTTCACGTCCGTAAACGACACGCAATGGTTATCGGAAACTGTAAACGTTATTTAATTTTGGTATAACGGATATGGGTGAAATGAGTCAGAACCTGCCAATGTGATGTGAGTTGGGAACGTTTGTTATACGACTTTTCAAATTGTATATTTTTCGTTGAAATAACACTATGTACTCAACACTACATATTCAACTCAATTATTCAGCTATTTTGAGTAGCAATTTCGATCTCGAACTTCTCGTTTATTTAATAATTAATATAAGGATGATAAAAGACAAAAAAAGCTAACTTAACAAAGTTCGGGAAGAAAAACTAAAAAAATAATAACTGAAAAAAAAAAATTTTTTTCGTTAATATTATTTCTTTTTGTTGATTGAATAAGTTTATTTTGGGATAGTTATATGATATTGGGATAGTATACATTTTATGAATCACCTTGTACATATTATATGAGTGACAAATTGCACACAAGTTGCACGCATTTGTTTACAGAGCGAGCCAGTCTTTGTACATGAACGTACTGTTATAGGACAATTCGTATTGTGCACGTCCGCCACAATATAATATTTTACCATTACGGTTGATCATTAAAAATGCTGTAAAATTGATTTATTGTGAGGCCGAGTGATTGCGTCGATATTTCGAGGGACGCACGGCTAAAATTGTAAAGCTCAACGGACAGTCGTTCATTTGTTAATTTTGAACGCCGCACTCATATTTACTGGCCATAAATATTATGGCAATAAAACGTCTGGAGTACTCTTAAAAATATTTTAGTTCCCCGCGGGGAGTTTTCGTTTGCGGCCGTAAAATTCGGACTTCATTATGTGGATTTTAATAATGCTTCTGTTTTAGCTAAGCTTACAAATTACTATAAAGGCTGCAGGCGGCATACTAGCAAGCCGGCATGCATTCTTAACACATGCCGGTGTGACATGCCTTAAGACGCTTTATGAAGAGTCGTGACAGCCCTGGGAGTCTCACACCCACCCCGCGTACGCACGATCTCCTTCTAGCACGAAAGGAATCGGAAAGAGAGGCAACAATCACCACTCAACCAGTGCTCTCGACAACGACTTACCAACACATAATGCTAGATGATTTGTACGAGCTACATGTATTTGCGTATCACGACCAGGCTGCACAAAAAATTGCTATCGAATTTAGCTGCTAAGCCAGTCGGTCGTAACAACATATTATTGTAATGTTGCGTCCAAAATAATATGCCCAATAACCATAACCATCATCATTACCAAATAGAATACAACAGAACTGACGAAAGCGGAATTCCGATTTAAAGTTTATGTTTATCGGTCTCATTTGAAAACTTTAGCATCGAGTTTTGTTTCAAGAATGTCTACTTTAGAATAAACCATGGCTATTCCACAGTAATAAACGCTCTGTTACATCGGGCGTGTATCGGATTGTCGCCGGTGACACAGATGTGGTCACTTCGACGTATCGTATCAGAGGCAAAATAATAGATGGTCGGTGGAAATACAAACTGTAGACATAATTCTCTGTCTAATAGAAAATGAAAAAAGTTTAATTTAAGATAGGATTGATCTCTCACTCGACTTTTCTACTCTAACTAAGCCAGAGTTTCCTTACCTATACATACATACAGTTTAGGAAGGTAAGGTAATATTATGTTTACAGGTAAGGAATCAAGTCAATTGATCTGGATCAATTGATCATCTATAGATCGTTTGCAACGGTCTTTAGATAGCTCAACTTTTTCTTGTGTATTTTATAAATATTTACTTTAGTTTTATTTTTTGGTTCTGTAAATAAATTGGCCGTGGTGGCCCCGGCTGAAGAATAGGCCCCTCCATATCTACCTATCCGCGAATGTCGTAAGAGGCGACTAAAGGAATGCTAGGGGATGGGCAGCAGCGTCCCTGATTTTAACAACGATAGCTCTGACTGCGCTCGCCAACCCGCATGCCCAGGGTGGTGAGTATGGGCAAATCCCCCCACATGATAAGGAATTTGCTCTGTCTGTGGGGGAGGCCATGTTCAGCAGTGGACGTCGAACGGCTGAAATGATGATGATGAAATAAATGTTTTTAGCAGATGAATATTCATAATTTTCTGTGATTATGGATATGTCTTTGATTTTTTATTCTGTTTTGTGTGCGGTTTACTGAAATTAAGGGAGACTGATCACCCGTTCAGTCGTTCCGCTCACTCAAGGAAAGTTCATGCTTTTTGAGCGCAAATACTTAGAGTAAAGTTTATGCGAGTATGATTAGGAGAAAGCTCATGAGTATTTTAAACTGCTTTCTTTACGAAGCACCATCAAAGCTTGGGCGACCAATATTTTCGAAGAGTGTTGAGTAATTATAGTATTAAAATGTGCCTATAACCTGCCTACGCTAAACGCGCGCTCTGCTTTATTTTCCCTCGTCTCGTGTTCACCATCGCCTGTCCGTTCTTGAGATCGCATGTTCCAATCCAAGGCAGCTTTATGAGGTCATAAATAACAGGACGATCTGTCTCGAGACCCCTGCGAAATTCTCATTTCGTCTGGATTGTGCGACTGTTGAGTGTGAAGTGTGAATTTATAAAATAGAAACTTTGAATTGATATATGAAAAAATAAATATTAGCTTCAATGAAGATACGAACATTAATAAAAAATTGTTTTTCGTTTAAAAAAGCGCTTAAAAATTGCACCTAAACTAACAACAAAGGTAGGCAAAGGTAAGGCGGTGAATTGCAACCTCGTATTCTTAATCATTGAAAAGGAAAAATTTACAGCTATTAAAATGCCAGTAGTAAAAAAATACACTCCACTAAGAATACCAGCGTAGTTTATGAAAAATACTTAACATCCTTTAAAACAAATGAACGTTGCACACTTATTCGCAGTATGTTCTGTAGCACAAAGATTTTGTCTGCACACAATTTTAGATGTAACTGCCAGGGTCGCTTGTCGACTCTTGTGTGTAGGTGTATTGTATTAAGACACTTCTGTCGACAGCATCCACAGCAAAAACCTTTGGGAGTTCAGCTCTTAAAGGCTAACACCAGTTTGAATTTTATGGCATCTAGAGCTGGTCAAAAGTGACAAAATATTGACCAATTACTGAGGCGAGGGGCGTAGCTTGATCTGTATTGTTACCATAAAATTAAATTTCATTTTATATTCTGTTCTGTTAAGTTTAAGTGGTACTTATTGGTAGCAAAAACAAAAAAAAACGTTTTCTTTCTCTTCTAGTTCAAAATAAAGTGTCTTTCTGTCAGGAGTACAATTGATGGTACAAGTGACACTAATTAGTATCCTTAGTACCATTAATGGTACTAGTGACAATTATCTAAAAGTCACGACCAACAGCAGTGAGGAAATCGATGCAAGGAGAAGGAAAGTCTTCCACACTCTACGCACTAAGCCTACCCCCCAAGAACAAGTCATACAAACCTCAGCATTCGACATACATCGCTCAAGCAGTTATCGTGGGTTCATGTAAATGGCGCTAATTAGCTCCTTGATTATATTTACCTTTGTTCCGTAGCGCCAGAATGCGCTGCTGGATAATTAGAAGCGTAAATTGAATAAGTAGCGATTGCATCGCGTAGCATTGTAAGTGGAATGTCGATGCGCAGATTGGTAGATTTATCAGCCGGAAGACGACCGCTGGACGAAACAAACACAAGGGGAAGTTGCGTCTTATTTTTTGTGTCACTTTGACCATTAATTGACCGTTTTACACAATAAATTACTGAATAACCACCTCACAACCACGTACAGTCATGACCTCAAACAAGGATTCCCGGGGTATCAGAAACTACGAGTACCAAGGTACTCGTAATTTCTACCACCACCAAAAATATTTTTTGCGACCTCCGTAGCGTAGCGGGCGACTGCTCGTCAGAGCCGCAAGGAGTGCGGGTTCGAGATGCAAACATTTGTACGCGGGTATATGTTTATCAGTACTACCAAAGATAATATAATAATTATCTAGATATCTATATTTTTTTAAATTTTCTACTAGACTATATTATCTTTGGTACTACCTACCTACAACGGTATCGCCGCGGGCAGAAGCTAGTGGGTACAAAATGTAAGTACGATTGTTCAAAATAACTTCCCGTGCCTCATAAAAGGTTGTCCAGCTCGTAAACATCGCCAGTGGTTCCGCACTTAGATTCCATTTGCTTTACGATCAGGATAACGTACCTTTAAAAACCTTAAATAGTTCCTAAGCACCCAGTCAATTAAAGAGAAAGTAGGTAAACAAAAATAGTAAATTTAAGTTTATCTTATCCGAAACAGGGCACTAACGATGCACTTAAAACCAGAGCGCATAACTTTATGAATACAACTGTAATAAAAGCCGCAATGATATTATGGTGTTATTATACAAACAAGACATTCCGACTCTAAAGATGCTCCTACACGAGCAATTGTATAAGCAATTATTGCTCTACATGTCTGTGTTAGCGATACGAACGGCTGTACATGCCCTAGTGGAAATATTCTGCGTATTTTCTTGACAGTCTTGCGAGTATTTTTATGAGTATGTATGAGTCGTCAAAACATTATGATATTGCCGTCGAATGGTTCAATTTAATAGCCCGTGTAGACGCTTCATAATAATTCTGTGAATGGTAGCTCTACCCTATTACTAGGCGAGGTTTAATTGGCGTGTGATAAAAAAGGTCATAAATTAGAATTTTTATCTAAATAATACTGGAATCGCATTGTTTGAATGAGGCTTAAAGCAAAAGGTTACCAACTTGATGGGCTTTAGAAGATTGCTTATTAGCTTAACATAGATAAATGCCAAGCTCTATAGTAATTTCGTTTATTGTTGGAATATTAAGGCAGTAATTTTGTCAGTCGCCTTAATTACAATTCGCGCTCTGAGTCTTGGAATATGGCTATGCAAACCAAAATATGGGACTTCATCTTTTGTGTCAAATTTAGAGGACTGTCCGCACCGTTTCGGTATCACTGGGCTAGTCCACCTCCTTCTACGGTATTTATTTTACGATAGAACAAAATGGACCAAAAATACGAGGACAAACTGGCATCGGAATTAATGGCTGAATTATCGATGGTTTCAGGTTTGGGAAAACCAAGGAATGGGCTTGCGTTGCGACAGTTTTGTTGTAGATAGGTATGGCTGGCTTGAAAAACCTCAAACTCAACGCCATATGTCAAACATTGCAATTCTGAACGCTTTCGTAGAATGAGAAAGATTTTTAGCTCAAATTAATCACATTGATTAAGCGTCCGATATATGACAGCCTGATTTATCGATGTTGCAATGAACTTTATTTCGTTTTGATTTTAATTTCCATTGATCGTTCATCGCCCTTCAACGTCTATCGGACGAATTTCATACAGGCGCATCGTTCATACATCATTGTGGACAACAACACGGCCCAAACAATACCGACGAAATTACATGCGGTCAATATCGAACACGGCAAATAAATACTTTCAACTGACATTTTGTTATATTTTTTGTCGTTTTTCGACTAAAGACAAAGGCCATATCCGCCCACAGTCAGACGAAGGGCACCGAAAATTATTACGGAGCTCACATTTCGAAGCATTCTCGACTAATGATTTCGAAAGATACCCACCCCTTGAATGTAAGCGACCCCGCCCCCCCAATGAATTGAAACACTGCTCCGTGTTTTTCGTTTATTTATTAATTGTTATTTTTAGCGGTTGGTGGCCAAATTGGACAAAAAGAATTTAGTTTTTATGAGAGAATTAAAACTGCTCAGAAAAGATTATTGAAGTTATATTGTGATCCTACTTATACCGCTATTTTGGTCAGCTTATATCGCTGCCTACGTAAACAAACCATGGTCTAAAAATATAGATAATCACAAAATCGATTTATGGACGGTGTCTCTGTACAGAGAATGAAATAATTTTTACCGAGGTTTGATCATGTCGATCTTAAAACTGTTGATAAAGTAACGGCTTACACGTAAATGCTAAAGTTTGAATGTTATTTGTTACTAAACTTAGAAACTAAACTTACATAGGTTATAATAATGATATGTGCCCTTCTCTTCATCGCCTGATAGCGGCTGATGGCTTCCGAGGATCAAACCTGCTGTGACGACAGCAGACATTTTATGGCGAGGCTGAAAAGCAGCGTAGCTGAGCCCTCGACCATTTCACCTGTCTCCCTACATACATAACAAAACTTGTAAATTACCAATTGTATTTTTATAGCTGTGTGTAGGATTCTTGGTGAATAAATGCCCTTTTATTTTTAAAACACACACAACCTTAGTAGAGAATTTGATAGTAGAGAGATGATATACTATGATCTGGAAACACAGGTTTTTTCCTGATAGTTATCTACCTACAATGTGAGGCAAGCAGCAAGCGGATGCTAATATTTCAAAATCGATTTAAAATGATATTTGCACCGTGGTGGATGGACGCACCAATTAAATTTTACGAGCATAAGAACGATAGTATGTTAATAGAGTTATTCGATTTGAGCATCGTCGAACATTAGGTACGCATATTTTGACAAAATGTGGTCACGCCACATCTAAATCTTGGTTAAACCTGTCAGCCGCTCCCACACAATGCAAGAATAGACTGACAATGCGAGGAATTAAGCTTAATTTATAACATTTTATGCCAATTTCGTCAACAAAACCGATTTATTATAGGATTTTAAAACATGAACTAGATAGTTTCGATTTATAGCTGACTTTCCAATAATCGTATACAGTAGCTGGTTTAATAAAACAGTCGTGACTTTGAAATATCAAGGAAGTTCCGCTATGAAATCATTCAAAGCAAATCCGAAACGATATGTGATTCACGATGTAATACGTTATGTCTTGTCTCACCGCTTATTTATTTTAGAATATAATGAGTAGGTCCGTATCTATTGCTTGAAATATATTAAAGCAATGTAGCAATTGGTTAATACAATCTCCTTTTTAATACCCAACTGCTGAAAAGGAAAGAGGGTAATGTTTTTCGAGTGTACCTATGTTCCTTTGTGCATAAGCTTGATGGATTTTGGGAAATGAAGTGTCATTGGATTCATCGTTGTTCCGCGGGTGTTATGGGATATATTTATAAAATAGGATATACAAATTTAAAAAAAAAAAACAACAAGGCGACTGCAAGCCATATTGGATATTCCATGAAACGACCAAAACTTGAAGATTTTAATAAATGAGGTGTCACAAGATTTTTCTTTATCACACGGGTGTTATCATAATTTTTACTATTTTTTTATACGCATTAGATATTCTCAATTCTGAAACGTTTTAGCCTGAATCCATACGCTCGTCTATGTTTCCTCAGTATATGTTTCAAAGTAAATGTCAGCGCAATTAAAGGCATGAATGCTAATGCTGTCATTGATTATAATAGCATTTTTATTTGGCAACATTCACCCGTTCGCAATAATGGCTATCAAACACAGTAGGTGTGTGTCCATCGGTATCCAGTCAAAGGTTACAATCCATTTGATTGAAACCAGAGGTTGAGAAACATTGGATGTGGTAAAGATATCACATTGTCGAATTGCTAAATAAATAAATAATGAGCAGCCAACAGTGACATGGAAGTGGCCCAACAAAGTAATGTAGTGTAAATTAAAAATTACACATTTTTTTTTGAGCAGGAAGGAATAATCTTTATTAACAGAAAAATAATAATAATAAGAGTTAAAAATTAAACTAAAATAATATAATACTAGGAATGAACTCTGTTTTCTACGACTACAAGTATAAAACAGAGTTCAGATCACCAATCACAGGCAGCGTGCCCAAAAGGCTGGCGACGTTACCTCGTTGGATCGCTATACTGATCTTTTGTCCGAGGTAGGCACCTGCCCTTCGGTCATTGGTCAGCCTCCTAGATAAAGCATCGAACAGGAGCCACACCCCTGGGCCCCAAGGTCCTAGCGTCTCAACCCCAAAAGGCAGAAATATGTATCCATCGCCAAGGGACGAATATTTCCGCCTTTTGAGGCTCTCCTATTTTAATTGACACTGATTATAGTTAATCATGAAAATGTATGCACATTGCTTATAGGGAGGATGAACCTTGTTTTTATTTTACTTTAAGGTGGCAAACTAGCATACGGCCCACGTGTTGGTAAGTGGTTACCGTAGCCTATGAACAACAAAAACGAGTTCTGGCAAGAGCACAACACTATTTGAAGCAAATAATGACTGCGATCTTCTGTAAAGCGGAGGTACCTCCTCAGGCGGACTGCAATTTAGAGTGAGTCAATCTCGCTGTCCCTGCCGTCCTCCAAACAGACAGAGAGACCGCAGCAATTATGTAACCTAAGAGGTGGACCACTATATACCATCTCCAAAGATTTTAATACAAAACTCCATGGAATATCTCCCTCAGTCCGAATATTACACAATGATCAGAATTCACGCTTATGAAAGCTGATATGACGCAATAGATTCACAACCTTTACTATTCTCATGTTATTTTTTCCATTGCAAGAACTTGAAATGTATACCCGCTTATAAAGTACATATGTGATGGGCCACTTAGGATTGTGTACAAGGTGATCCATAATAAGTATACTATCCCGAAAGCCGCTCATTCTACACCCAATTGGAAATACAGGTTGATGTACGATTTTTGTAAATATGTAATTTTTCATTGAAAAAAACATGCAAAAATCTGCTGTCCAAATCAGTTCAAACTCAATTATTCAGCCGTTTTATGTAACAATCTTGAAGTCGAACTTCTCGTCTAATAATCTCTTGTATAAAAGGATGATAAAATGACCAAAAAGTGTTTTAAAAAGTTAGGGGAAAAAGTCCCATTTATATTTTTTATGTTTGTTTATAGGCTAAGCCCCTTTTGGTAATACCAGTTACGGAACATGTTGTAGGTACCTCTATATGGGTAATAGAATATTTGTCTCACTAGAAGATAATGTACTCGTATCGTATGGTATGGTCGGAAGTTCATATGCATTTTCAGGGTCCTCAGTTATCTCAATGTAGGGTTTATGTTGTTTAAATTTAAATATTTTTGGAATTTAACGTGCTTTATTACACAAAACACTTATATTAAAAAAGTTAAAAAAAAAGTTTAATTGTCATTTTCACAGTCATCATTATTGATTCATATTGACAAAACACTATCACTTTTTTTTTTATAATCAATACATTAAAGTATAGTATATATTCCGGACATATTCACACGGTCAACTGATCCCAAACTAGGCATAGCCTGTACTATGGGTACCAGTGACTGATATAAATAATAGATATATATTAAACACCCAGACACAGAACAAACATCTGTGTTAGTCACAAATGTTTGTCCAGTGCGGGAATCGAACCCGCTACCTCTAGCGCAGAAGGCAGAGTTACTACCAACTGAGCTATGAGGCCTTTTGTATCAAGTACGTCAAGATCAATCTTATGGACTATCAACCACTCACTGCAAAATTTAAAACCTGACTCCACGCGTGACCTGCTTATAAGAACGAATTCTATTTGCAATTAATATTTAAGTCGTGTAGAATGAGTTCGGAATAGCTTATAATTATTTTGATTGGGGTTCACATTGGTAATTAATCATTATTTCGCTTGAAATGTCCGGTTTTATTAATCGTAAGACTTCAATTAGGGTCGATTCACGAGATGAAAGTTTTGAAAGCCTAAAAAAATCCTCTTTACGAGGTGCGTCAAAGCATCAAAGGATTTCTGATTTTGGGTGTCAGACAGACAATGCTTGAATTAATGTTTTTGGTTTTTCAAAGTTTAGCGGTCGGGATAAAAGTATGAAAACCTCTTCACACTTCCCTGCGAGTGTTGCCAGTTTGACTAAAACGTCTTTTTCGTTTTTTCCTCTTTGTGAAAGAGGAGAAAAAACTCGTTTGCAATGGACCCGATACTTGCCTCTGAATATTGCTAGAGCCAACCGATCCATTGACCGATCTTTTTTAATCTTTATAGTACTTAATCACGTGTTTTTCTAAAATTATAAAAAAAAACTATCGATAATTATGTAAGTATTGGGCAAAACATAATTTTTACTATTTCTATGTAATCCAGGAAAAAATGGAAGGGAAACACGGAGGCCTTTGCCCTGCAATGGGAGATTTTGACTACACAGTAATAACAATAATTACTGGTTTTTAAACAGTCTTTAACTAGTTAATCTTTAATGAAATGACAAGATAAGAAATGGTATGAATAAAGAGGAATAATTGCGTACTTAAACGCACGAGGAAGTTAGCGCGAATCAGAGTTGAAACTCGCGTTATCGCAATCGACACAGCGCAAATGTGTTAAAGTGATTAATGTACGCCGAATCAAATTTGATTATCTCAAAACGCTTTGCGGTGGTTTTGAGTAGGGATGGAGTTGTTGAAACTTTGATATCGAAATCAAGAAACGGTCTTTTATCGCAAAGGGCCCGAATCAAGCCTTGCTATACGTTGTTGTTAGAGAATTTTCATTCATCTTAGTATTTGTTTTATTTTTATGATAAATAAATGACACTGATCAAAGTGGTAGTTTATCTAAATATTTTCTAATATTTGTTCTTAAAGGCAATAAATGATTTTTTTATTTTCTTTATTTAAATTTTAAAATATAGTGCCTGATTTTATATCGATAAAGACTGAGATCTATTCCGAGGAGATGACGAGGACGCACTTCAAATCCAAAAGTCAGCCATCGGCTGGTCTGTGCAACATTGAGCAGTTTAAACCGGAAACAGATCGTCCATTGGACCTCTCGGTAGCCCTTTTCATTCAAAGTCCGACTGTCCTGTCACATCCCTAGCATTGGTCGCATAAAACCCGATAAATTGCGAAAGCGTTGTGTGAACGTCCATTCAACCGTGACAGTAATGAACACGTGATGATGACAAGGTTTATTAACATCTGACCGGGTTGTAGCATTACTCAAACCTGATGTTTTGAAGTCTCAATAAAGACAGATTTGGAGGTGCTGGGTTTTGGATTGAAGACTTCACATGCTGACAGCCAGAAATATTTTTTGGGCGGATATATAAACTTTAGAATCTGGCGACCGATTTTTTTTGTGTTATACGGAGGCAAACAGGCTTACGTCCCTCCTGATGGTAAGAGGTAACCGTCGCCTATTGACATCAGCAATACCTGGAGCATTGCTAATGCGTTGCCTGCCGAACTCCTACCCCCCTAAAGAGCTCTGGCAACAAAAAATAATGTTATTTGGCTGCGATCTTCTATAAGGCGGGTTGCTCCAATTTAGAGCAAGAAAATATCGCTGTGCCCTACCTCTTTAAAAAATGATGCAGTGTAATTGAAGAACATGCTGCAGTCAAGAACACACAGTCTAGGTTGGTTTGTTACAAATAAGTAAAAGTACAGATTTTCATTCTTTATTTTACATTTTTCTTTCATTTCTATTTGATGATCAAAGAATGAGGTTGGATAAATAGACAGTTTAGAAAAGAATCACTGAGGTAGAAAATTTGCATCGGTGGTAAGCCAAGCGTGTGTCCTTTGACATTGAAGGCAGTTTACAAAACGTATGAAGAAACGCAATTTTAAAATAGATTTTAGTGATTTTTAAGACTTGATAGCCAGCTAGTAAATCGTCATCATCAGCCTGTAGAAGTCCACAGCTGGACATGACAACAGGCTTCCCCCAAGAGTTCCATCACGAACAGTCTGGTTGAGCCGGTTGAGCCTTTTCCATCCACCAACTTCCAGCAATTTTCACTTTTTCACGAGGTAATCATGTTATTTATACCACCAGAAATACTTAAACAGAGCTGTCATCCAAAACGTCCAAGATGTCATATAAAGTCATTTTCATAGACAAGCGATCCAAGTGGGTGTTTAGTTGTCATCTGTAGCATGATCAAAACCGGTTACGCATCTAACGACAACTAGTCTCATACAACTAGTCTCATACAAACTTCCTTATTTAGAACCAAAGGACGCTCGAAATCTGTAGAAATATAAGATTGGATATTACCACACACAGTAAGGCTCTATCTTTTAATTACACCGTAAATTAGGTGGATATCAGGATGGATCAGTAAAAGGTAGTCTTTTAAAGTAAACATGTCTATTTAAGTTCAAGTAAAAGGTTGTTCAATTATAACACTTGTCATCAACTTGCCTAATTTATTGAGGCGGTGACGTAAGATAACATTCGCGAAGATTTATGGTTCAAATTCGTATAAAATAGCGCTGACATGCTCGCATTTGAATGGCAATAAGACGGGCCCCTACCATGACCAATCTAAACAGAAACGCAAATGGTACTCTGTGACTCAGAAAATCTTTATTTACTAATTGATTTTTTATTTTACAGACCAAATAAGTAAGATCAGCATTGTGTCACCAAACGCAACATAATGCAGAACTGGACACAAATTTGTGACGTCATCAGAAACATGACATTATTGTAATAATGGCAGTGGGCAGGCCATAGGTATACCTCGCAGAACCGACAAGCGTTGGGGAATAAAGATTCTCGAAGGCCCCCCATCCGATGGCCAACGATATCGTGAAGGCGGCGGGAAGTCGGTGGATGGAAAAGGCTCCAGACCATTCATAGTGGCACTCGATGGGGGAGGCCTATGCCCAGCAGTGGACTCCAACAAGCTGATAATGATGATGAACATTATACCTTTTGATCCTCACAAATGTTTTCTATTGGCTTGGCAAAGTTAGCTAAAGAGTGTGCAAAAGTAAATTCATCATCTTCCTGCCCTTATCCCACATCATGTGGGGTCGGCACAACATGTATTCTTCTTCCATTTCCCTCTATCAGTCGTCATCTCAACACTCACTCCTTTCTTCACCATATCCACTTTCACACAGTCCATCCATCTTTTCTTTGGCCTACCTCTACTCCTACATCCATCCACATTCATATCTAACACTCTTCTTGTCACATGACATTCTTCCCTCCTCATGACATGACCATACCAAGCTAACCGATTATGTGCAAAAGTAAATTATTATTACAAAAATAATAAAGAAAGAGATCGAAATACATTCAGAGATTCTATTGATATGCGTCGATAAAGCTATTAGTATAACATTTAAGAGTTTAGCACTTGTCGGTGTAATGATGCAACGATAAAGCTACCAATGTATATTTGTTAAAAACAATAGCCGAATAGATATTAAATTCATTTCTAAAATAAATGAATTATTTGGCAATTTGAATAAAAAATAAATTGCCATTGCCAGCAGCAATCCTAACTAATATTTACTCTCAAGTCCAAGTCAAAGAGATCCGCAAAAATAACCGATCAAAATGAAGTTATTATCCCTTGATTAATTTAAATTTTGTTCTATAAACATTAATAAACATTTGGTAATTAAACCTGTAACGGAACGTAATCACAGTGGAGTTAGAAGTCGTTGGTTTACTTTGTTACAGTGTAATTTATATCAGAAGGCCGTTTTGAACTCTGCGACTCCATTTTATATGTTTCTGTTTATATTTAACCAAAATATTATTTACTACATACATGCCAGATTTAATTCCAATACATATTAACATACTCAGATCCTGACATCTTTACTAACATTAGCATCACTTCTATTTCTTTTTTAAATTACAAAATAGGCTAACTTTTGACCAAATCTTACCTGATTTTAAGTGACGATGTGGTCTACGGCGTAGCAAGTTTGCCTAGAAGAAACCTATTCACTCTGGGCTTGAAGACAACCAAATTATAGGTATTTGGAAACACAGACCGTCACAGGTCCGCATAATAAAGGTTGTATAACAGGCGCGTCTCCGTACTTGGTTGTCCGATGTTGGAATGGGGATGGGGGGACTAAATCATAGAGTTCAATCGCACACTCTCCGAAATGTATCCTATAGTTAAATAACAGTAGGAAATACGCATCATTTATACTCGGCTTCAGTCGCATACTAGCCTTTCTGCTCTTACTGAACTGTGTCATAAACGGGTGTGTAATTTGGACGGAAACGTAGAAAAAGTTAATAATTATTAGGAGTGGAGATATATAATAACGAATCATTATTACCATTACAATTCTGTGGAGGGTTCCGCTAATGAAGGACTGAGAACGGAATGCTGAAATATAAGATCTTTTGTTTTTTTGTATATTCTTATGTACTTATGAGTTTTTGAGCGAAAATTTAGCTTTGAATTATGAAATTCAACTTATTTGCGCGTGTGGTTGTTTGAGGGCAGACCCGGTGACATTATTAATTCAATGGCCGTGATTCAGAAATTAAACATTATGTTACGTGGGGTATCAATAGAAGATGGGGTATCAATAGAACGTCGTCGGTGCTCTACGTGGAATAACTAGTATTGGTACTCTTCAGAATCCTAGTGTGGGGACAGGACTATTTAGTGCCAGATGGGTGTTGATTTTGTGTTTTTTTGTCTCTTTCGATCGTATTTTGACTTGCTTGTACAAAATTTGTGAACATTTCCGAGGTTTTGGGTAAATGTATCTTTTTGTAAGGCAACAAAGAATTACGCAAACCAGTTACAAACCACAGGGGATGCAAGCCCCTATCCAGTATAACAGTTCATTGCACCGCAAGCTTCTAATACCTCTAATTACTAAATCCGATTCTAAAAGCCTGCCGACGTAGAAACTTCTTTTCCACATGAAGAGGCTAATGCCACATCTACAGAATACATATCGTATTTGTAAAGAATTGTTCCTTCACCAAATACTACAAATGAGCGATACAAGAGTAGGATGTAAGCAAACTATGAACAAGGGTATGAACATCGTTTATTTTGATGAAAGCACGTACGGACTGCGACATAGATAGCTTTTGTTTTACTTAGTAATTGATTTTATTTTATATAAATCAACTTATTTATAAGCATCAATTGCGACATTTTTGACGGAGCATCACCTGAAAACGGTTCGGCCGATTTCGCTAATTTATTTTTCGTTGTACCTATTCGTAATTGTCAAGACCAGAAAATGACGAAGTGTAGCCGCGGGCTAATTGTAATAAAATTAAATCTATTTTTATTGTAGTTCGTCTAAATCGATAATCCTTATCCCTATTCAGGCTTCTAGCTGATTCTATTTACATTGCTTCTTCCCAAATGTGATCGTCATCTTTCGGTGAGGCCTATGTCCAGCAGTAGACTTTTATAGGCTGATGACTACGATGGTGATGATGCCATGTTACTCTGTAGCTCATATTTTTTTCCCGCCCATATGTTGTCATATTTCTTGTACCTTATTAAAATCAGCATCAGGTAAAAACGTGAATCTATTGTTCGGGTTTTTTTTTCGGAAATACAAACAGTCTTCAAATTCGATTGCTACCTGCGTTTGAGTGCGGATTTCGGAATTTTGTGTTTTGGAAAAAACTTGATGCTCACCGCAAACATTGTTTTTATGACGTTAGGATCTCCAAACGGTTAGCAGGGGTTGTAAACACGCTGTTTTATATTTACAAGATAAAAATCTCTTAATAAAAATCTACGTTTTATCCAAGTATGCTTACGCCGCGCCGCCTTGTTCATACAACGTGCGATATGTCATCTAAATGTATTTCAAAATGATAATAATTACCTCTACTGGATAAGTTCAATTTGGAGTTTGACTTTTAAGGGACTTTTGCGATATCGTACGTCCTCAAATGTCAAATTCAAAATTGACTTCATGCAGTAGAGATAAGGATCATTTTCAAATACATTTGAGATGATATATCGCGCGTCGTATGAACACGGTTTTACGCCTAAGTTAACTACAATGACTGAAAAGTCAATTTATCTAATGCTTATTTACTTTTAAAATGATCAATTTCTAATGATGATACCTGGAGCTATTTCAATGCTCAAAAATCAATTTTCGTATATATCTTCTTTATGAGCCGAAAGAAACCATCAATGAAAGTCTATAAATAAATAATAAGGTCTATAAACTCCAATTCGTGCTCTAATGACAGTAAACGATCTTGAAATTACTTACAGTTATAGTCGTAAATTGCCTTTAATTGCAGCATGTTTTATGGTGGGCTTTTAAAGAAAATGTTTGTGATCTCTGCTCTCACGCGGCGGGAATCACAAAAATAACAAAATTTCTTTTGGAGCTGCGATCTTTGTTGCATGGATCGTGTCTGCTAAAGCTCTATTTGGATACGAGTGCGTTACACTGCTGCTTTACCTTCAAAAAATACAAAATCCGCAATGAAAAAGTGTAATGTACACCGTATGATTAATAGCCAGAAAATTGTCGTAATAAATCTCATTGAATTCGGCTGGCGAATGTTCAGAAGACGTCATATGGCGTTTGGGACGATCACTTCTTTGTTTATGAGATTGTTAAAAAATTAAGTAAATTTTTTGCATTGTTTAGTTTTTAGGGCAGCCAATAATTTTATTAATGATCGGTTACATGACAATGGGTAAAATTTATGTGGTTTAGTCAGGTTCCTTGTAATTTACAGCTGTTCTTTTAAAGCTTGCAATTAAATTATGCAAACGGCGGCCGTTTTGCCTTACATCTTTAAGCCTCATAAAGATTTCACTTTATGATACTAGAAAATGGTATGTTTTGCCGACCCATTAAGAAAAAAGCCTCCTTATATCTTAGCAGTGCTGTGCCAGCAGCTGTTCCTTACATTTGGAACTTGGTGATCATGCATCTCAAATTGGCCTAAACCATTACGCCGTTACCATGTCCTACCAATCCTAATATCCTACTTAATATTATAAATGCAAAGGTTTGTGAGGATATTTGGATGTTTGTGGTTCAATCCGTAATGGCTCAACCGATTTCGATGAAACTTGGAATAGGCATAGTTCTTTGCCTAGAATAGCATATAGGCTTTTTAACTAACTACCATGCGAGCGGAGCTGCGGGCGGAAGCTAGTCATCAATAAGCCTCACCATGTTCAATCAGCCACACTGAAGCTCTACATTTCATTTGTGAAAAGGATACCATAATGTTTTGGCCTGATTTTCTAAACATGGCCATTTTCTAGGCGTGCAAAAAAAACATTTGATTAGATTTACTTTACGATCTTTTGTTTAGGCGGTGACTTAGGTCGACAGTCTCAAAGATATAAGGTTCAAATTCTTGTAAAAGAACGCTGACTCGATCGAATTTGAATGGCAATAAGACGTTATGGGAGGGGCTTGGACCTCAATGAGAAGGCTGCAACTATTATCTAAGACGCTTCAAGGAGATCCTTGTGATATTGACTATGACTTTGAATCTAATGCAATCCACTGCTAGAGTTCTGAGCCGGCCGGAGTGTCGTCATAGAACTGCTCACTCTCACTTGCTCTTTCTCTGTCAACTTTAGCGTTCTGTCAAATAATCTCGTTTCGGAATTATTATTTTAATTAGTTATCTAATGAGTACCATGTAATAAAGTTCGTACTAAGAAAGTCCCCATATCAAGTTTCATTTATGAGCAGTAATGAGAAAATTGGTACGGGTCGGAATGAGATGGAATTTTACGTAATAATTGCAGTGGGCACAAGTTAATGGAATAATTATAATAATATGAGCGGCAAAGAAGCCGATGGCCACCCGCTGGCCATCGACAATCGGCGCAGACGCACTGCGCCGATTGTTATGCCCAAAAAAGCAATTAAAAATGAGCCAGTAAGAAATTGCTTTGGAGTGTGAGAGTTGATACGTTCGTGGTCGATTTTGTGATGAGAATCTTTGCCACTAGGTATCTAAAGTACAGTTCTAGCAAATAATATTGCACGCTACGTGAGTAATAGAAATTTCAAGAGCATTAGGAAGGTTCTGTGTGCAGATATCCGTCCGCGGAAGAACTGCCATCTTCACTATTAAAATCTGCCGCCAAAAACCAATGCTTGAAATACTGGGCGAGGTAAAATAATAATAAATCAAATAGAAATAGGATCACGACTTTTATCCCCAAGCAACAAGCCTTGAGCCTTCTCCATCTACCGACTTCCCGCAACCTTCACAACGTCGTCGGTCCATCGGGTGGGGGGGCCTTCCAACACTGCGTCGGCGTCATCAGGTTCGTGGTCGCCACTCGAGAACCTTTGTTCCCCAACGTTTGTCGGTTCTGCGAGGTATATGGCCGGCCCACTGCCACTTCAACCCACTTCCTCATTTCGGATTCACGCAGCGAAACTCCGAGTTTTCTCCATAGCCCGTGAAACTGAGTAGTAGGTATGATTCGAAATATAACCGACCAACGAAATCTATTTCTAATTCCCGCTCTGATAAGTCGAATCTTGATTACACCAACACAATTGACATTCACAGAAAAGAGGCACAATGAAACGCGGTGAGAAAATTGATTTCGTTTTGTCGGCTCGATTCGTAACGCAGAAGAATCCTATTAGCTTACTCGGCGGGGACATTGCAACTGTGCAAGAAATATCATTTTCGATTTACTTAGTAGTGCTACAAAAACTTCTGTATTTAGGGCGGTTGCTTGCTTATCGTGTCACAGATTCTTGGTCATCCTGCATCAAGTCAGTGACCGAGTTGAGGTATGGCGACGGAAAAAGGTCAATGAACTTTGATGAAAATACTAGAGTAGTGAAAGGACTAGTGTGGTCGTTTTGTGTTCGAATGTTTCCTCATGATATTTGAGAGCACTAGTACTGTGCATATAATGGAAAATCCATTGGGACCATCGGGACTTGAACTCAAACAAACAATTTGGACGGAAAAGTAGGACACTATCACCTCAACCAAGTTACTCAAGACAAAGATCAAAGTTTCCGGAGTGAATTCTCGTACAAAGGCTAGGCCAGTAAATTATTTGTTTCTCCTGTAAATCATTTGTTTTGACGTTAGCGCGTGGGCAGAGTCTGGCGCTACTGCGTCGCGTTGATGTATGTAAATATTATTAAAGCGGGATCTTGCAAAATAATGTATTGAAGCCGTGTTCAAGCGATGTGCGAAAAGTGATCTGAAATTATCTCAAAATGATCCTTATCCATACGGAATAAAGCCAATTTTGAGTTTAACTTTTAGGGGTTTGATATCGTAGAGCTATAATTATCATACGCCCTCAAATGTCTCACTCAAAATTGACTTTCAGCAGTAGACGTAAGGTTAATTTCGAAATAAATTTTAAGCACATATTCGATGACATTTCGTACATGAACAGCTTTACACTATACCTACTCATTGAAATTGAAGCTTTTACTATTGTCATCAGAACCCAATGACTATTGCTACATAGGACCTGAGGGGCTAGATAACTAAGTAACTTTCTATCGATTTTATATATGACGCTAGTAAAAAAGTCCAAAAATGTATGGAATTGACAAAAGCTATCAAAATGACGTCTACGTTGTATCGAAATTATCGTTCGAAGCTATCGATGCGTTCGATGGAATCGATAAATATTTATATAGCATAAGGGCCCTGATAACTTATAAATAACTGTTTTTTTTTTGATATTTTCTCAATAATATTTTTTCTTTTTGCTAGTATAAAAAGCCCCTTCAGTGATAGACTGAATATACAATGAACCTAGTATTTAAATAACCTTGTATTTTAAGGTAAGGTGTACATTGACCACACCGATCCCTTACGTACCCATCATTTACAGTGTGCCGATACGCGCTAGCGTCAAGTCACACCACACCACAATAATAATATTTCTATGCATTTTATGTTCAGTTCATATGGGAGCTTAGTTATTGCAAGTGAAATTGAGCTGTCACCCATGTGTGTATTAACAAATGGTTCCCTATGAATATTAATAAACCCCGCAATAGATTATACCTGACTAGTTTGCTGTTGGACCACTGTTTCTTAGGACGCGCCGACTTACTTGATTTATGGAGGACCTGTATGGGTAAAACGATTTAAAAGGTTTGGTTTTTAGGTTTCCGAAATCCGACAAAGAACTCTTATAAATAAATAAATAAATATTCCTGACATATTCACACGGTCAACTGATCCCAAACAAGGCCTATGCCTATGCCAGGCTATCCTGTACTATGGGTACCAGATTCTGATATATATAATAGATAAATATTTAACACCCAGACACAGAACAAACATCTGTGTTTATCACACAAATGTTTGTCCAGTGCGGGGATCGAACCCGCGATCTCAAGCGCAGAAGGCAGAGTTACAACTAACTGAGCTATGAGGCCAGTCAATTATATTTCGTCATGTCCGTCTATCTGTTCGTATCATAGCCATTTTACTCGCAAACCTTTATTTATACGTCAACTTACATAAAACCATAACTATGTGTGACTGATGCATGTGTTTTGAGAGTTCTGTTTGAGAGAGTAGTTATCATCAGCCTGAAGTAGCCTCCCCCAAAGAATGCCACGATGAACGGTCTTGAGCATTCCCAAAACAGTGACTTCCCGCGACGTTAAGAACGTCGTCGGTCCATCGGATGGGGGCTCTTCTACTGCGTCGTCCGGTTTGCAATATTTCATTCTTCTGTGGATGAAGTAAGCTAAATAATGAAAACTATAGTTAGAATGACTTTCACCTTTCTAAAAAGGTGTAGTCAGCTTAAACTATTATATAAACGTCAACGTCAACGTCTATAAGCCAAAAGTATGTGACTGATGCATGTGTTTTGAGACTTCTGTTTGAGTGAGTAGATAGTTATCATCAGCCTGAAATATTAAACTATTTATTTGTCCGACCGTACCAATCTATCTTCTTTCAATAATATTATCGCTACAAAGTTTTTTGCAATACATCCCGCGGATCTAAGAAAAAAACAGTCAATACTTACGCAGCAACTCATGATTAATGGTTTGATTTATGCCGTTGATTATCATAAAAAACCTAAAATAAACAGTATCGAAGTGCTTCGCTCTGTCTTTGATATTCCATTATACAACTTCCGCTGTTTGCTTTTATCTTTACCAGAAACTATGTGATGCTGAATTTTTAAAATTAGACGGATATACCTCGTTAGTTTTAGGGCACATTTTGCATCGGAAACCGGTACATTGTTGCGGAAGAAAGATGCAAAGTTAAAAAAAAGGAAATTCTTCTGAACAGCCGTTTGCGCGTAGGTAAGTATGTACCTACATTATTTTTATAATGTCCCAAAAATTTTCGACTCAGACGGGATTTGATCCCGAAACCTTCCCCTAGATACGGGGCAGCTCTATGGACTTCTATGATATCTATTTCCAACTACAAGCAAGGCCGCCCTCCAAAATACATTACATTTATGTGAACGGTACCCTGACGTGCGTTACCTTTGACCGCACGTTCACGGCAAAAATGGGTACGCCAGTCACATAGGGCTAAACATCAAGGCTCCTAAACTTGATAAATATAGAGTCCAAAGTCCAAGTCACTGTAGCCGAAAACGGCTAAGTGATATATATATATATATATATATGGACTTCTATGGACTGATGATGATGATGATGACGACTAAAAAATGGTTTCCTGTCACTTTTAATGTATTTTTCTAACCTGTTTGCAGATATTTTTAATCCCGTAATTTCATCTGATTTAATTTGCCGATCCAACTGCCCATACCATTTTGTAACAATTGGTTCATTGTACACATCTTTTCTCGTCTTTAGTGAATGATGTGCCTAAGTCTGTAGCGTGTTCACGTCGAACCAAGATGGATCATCGTCGTGAGCAATGATAAGATATTGTACTATCGGCTCAATTAATAAAACTATCATTATCATGCGACAGCCTTTTCACACTTACGGAGTGGTCAAATATGCCACTTTTTATACACCCACTGGTTTTCAATACTGGTTTTGGACTTTTTACTAGCATAAGCTCATGACCGTTTTTACTACGGCACCGAGCCTTTGCTACTGCGCACCGATAATTGGTATTTCATTGAAAAATATAGATTGTCAAGAGCGACACCATGCCATGAGGTTTCCGTATAATTATTACACGGGGTCATAAAAACGAGATCACCAAGTGACAAACTTATATTTTGCGGTCGTTCACTTAAGTCACTGGATGATATTAAGCGCAAATATAAGTTTGGGTCGTAATAATTCCATGTGGGATTTGAAATTAATCTGCAATTATATTAATTGGCTTCCAATATGTACATTATTTTAAAATCATCAGTCCTTTCCGAGTTTTAGTCACTTTTTCCTTAATTTGGGTGTCTTCAAGAGCAGAGTGAATAGGTTTCTTCTTCTAGGCAAACGTGCAACACCGTAGACCACATTGTCATCGTTTATTAAGAAAACGAGTTCTTACTCTATGTTCAATTGCTAGCCTGTCCACACACTCCACCAAGAGGTGGTCTTCTGTCAATTCGTCAACCTCAGCCACGCCTACAAACCGAACTTTTTGTTTCCAATCCGAAGTATGTTCACCAACCATTCTAATTTTTTTGAACAGCGGCCCGTGGGTCTTCCTGGAGATATTACCATATGTGTGGATTGTCATTATAACTCCAGGATAAGTAGAAGGTCAGTCCAATAAAAGAAATCAATATTATCGCGAACACTGGACATTGAATCAATTGTAGTTTTGACAGTGAATCAATTTGAAATGTTTAAAATCGACAAACTTATCCTTCCACTACAAGTGCCGCATGGATTTTACTGACCTTTACAACGTAGGACATAAGATTGAAATTAAAACGAGTGTTGTGGGATAAATGAATTTGATACCAGCAAAAAGTGTTGTCCAATCGAATGTAACAAATATCGATCGTCTAAAAGATAGCCGTAGCTGTTGTTGAATCGATATAGACATGGCGCTTTGATTACTCGATTCAACTCGTATGCTCCAAGAGCCAAAGGATCAGATCATGGAGGTAGAAAATTATAGAGTCTCTAAAGTTGAGAGATATGAACATGAGTTATGACCCTGGAGTTATTAGAAAGATGAATAAACATATATAATAACCTAAAATATAGGTGTCAAATTAAATTGTTCGAAACCGACAGCCGTTGGGGCATAAAGGTTCTCGAATGGCAACTACGAACTGTGCGACGCGTTGCTGGTAGGCCCCCAACAACGCCTGATGGATCGACGACATTGTTAAAGTTGTGGGATTTCGGTGCATGGAAAAGCTAAAGACCGTTCGTCATAGAACTCTTTGGGGGAGGCCTATGTCCAGTAGTGGACTTCTACAGGCTGATGATGATGATGTGTCAAATGTTATGTTTGGACTAAACTCTGGATACTGCATCAACATTTTCAAGGATATCAATGGTATGCCAATAAAATAAAATATATAAATAACCACAGTTCCTCTTTGCGCAGTCATGCATTATAATTTTACTCCTCTCTCACGTGGTCCGTGTTGTGGATTGCGGTAATGTCCGATACCTATCTTTGTCGGCCAGACTGTCGGCCCGGCGATCATTCGAATGTACACATTACGTATTTATGTTAGGCAATTGATATAACTTGTTGAGATGTGTTAGTGCGATTGCTGGGTCGAGAGGCTATCGCTTACACCTCAGCGTAGTTCCAAATTACCTGCACTTCTTGAGTAGATACTTACGTCTGAAGAAAAACATTACCTTTCTTCTGGACAGTCAGGCAAAAGCTATAGAAAAGCCACAACTAATGTACCAAAAAACATTAAGCTCCAACGCCGAGATTTTTTAAGCAACGACTGTCAAACCTTGTCGTCAATTGCTGGGTATGGTTGTGACGTTATCAGTATAATAGGAATCGCTTACTATTTAAATAAAATTATAAGGATCGCTTTGAAACGTCTTAGATACCTAGGAGGTCAGATGGAATGTAGAGCTCCAGTGGTATTAAATAAGAAGAATCTCTGAAAAAAAAACAATACCTATATATTATATACACATAGCCAATATATATCCTCCTAAAACTTTATTAGTAACCACAGTTTCTGTTTCTGTTTAGGTTTAAGTTAGCCTACCTAAGGTTAGTTATATAGTAATTACGAGATGTGGTAAAAAAATTGGGATAACGACTCAGCATAATGCGCTGCAGACTTGTAAGTAACTATTAGCTGTAATGCAAAAAGGAGAAAGAAAACAAATGAAATGAGCTTCAGCAACAATTCTAAAGGCAGTACAAGGTACTGATTAGCAATTATAAAAATTATGTTTATAAGTAGATATTTTAATTCGTTATCGTTCAGGGCACTCATTTAAAAAACCACAATTCATCATTTAAACAAGCTTTTCCACTAATTATGCACGATCTAAAATTTTATGAGCATACACGCCGGCGCCGTGAGTAAAATAATGTAATGCGTAAAACAATTTAGTTTCCAGTTTATTGTTACTATTATACGAATAAACGCAGTTGTGGCCCCGGCTGAAGAATAGGCCCCTCCATATCTATCTACCCAAGCTAGAAGATGCTAACAACCTCAAACTGCTCTCACCAACCCGCGTGCCCAGCGTGGTGAGTATGGGTAAATTCTCCCCTCATGATAGGAAGTGGCTTTTGAAATCTGTAGGGGAGGCTGTGTTCAGCAGTGGACATCCTACCAAATTTATACCATCTACATCAATTTTATGTTTCGTTTCTTCGACTGCAACTTATCTAAAGCAAATCTTGTTAGCATACTTGTTACATATGGTTCGTCAATACGATATGTCATTGCGTAATCTGATCACGACTTGTCCAAAATGACCCACCTCTGAAAGACTTTAATAGACTGAACAATGAGGCCCGATTCAAACCCTATTGGTATTACTAGCGCCCAAATCACGCGGCCAAAACTATAATACACTTTTCATTGCTGCTTTACACCAGCACTTCAAATATTGACACTTACTCACTTTTCAATGGATTGTGGGCTGTATGGTAAAGCTGTGTGTTGTTTCAATGGAAAGTTTCGGAGTAGAAGGTGTGTTTGTTGATTATTTGGACGTTTTGACAGGTGACCATACTCGTTACCACTGTTCCCGTGAAGGGTATCAGCAATCTAAATGCAAGGCTAATTGAATACAAAAGAAGCGGCTGAGCTGGAATGCACTTTGTGGTGTTGCACAATAATCTTAAAGTTCTCGAACGACGCCGTGTTGGAAGCCCAATTGACCGATGATATTTTGAAGGCTGCAGGAAGTCTATGGTCTTTTTAGGTAAGGGAAATGTCCAGCAGTAGACTTCTAAAGGATGAGAGTGATGATGATAATACTCTTACTTAGAGTGTAGTGGTTAAGGCAGCTAATTGCTCTAAAAAAGGCCAATGTCCGTTGGTGAAAGAACCATTGGTGTGAAAGGATTAAATGAGATCCTAGAAGCTTTTAGGATCTCATCTCAGGGCATGCCCATTGAATTATTATTTAACTAAAATTGACTTTATTCACAAGACGTAGGTATGTAAAATATTTTAAGTAGATTTTAGATGGCACGCCATTTGAACATGGATATATAGGACGCTCTGAATCGAGAAAATTAATGCTCGTGTGGTAGAACTTTAACTTCACATATGGAAACTATCAAAGTCCAAAGGTAAAAGTCAAAAGCTGTATTTCTATAAATCACTAAGAAACTTCTTAGAAACTACCTATAATCAAATGCATGATGCGATGAGGCGTGATGAAGTGGTTCCTTCCTACTTCTTATGACTCAAAGGTTTAGTAATCTTTGCTCAATAATTAGGTACCCATTTGTTAGTGCGTTATCGTTTAAGCCACGCCTTGTTATACTGTGACCTCAATTACTCATTACCTGAAAACTGGCTCAGTCCATTCACGTGTTGAAATAGTGATAAGGGTGACCTAGTCGAAAGTTCTGTGAATTTTATGAAGTGCATCAGTAAGCAAATTGGGTTCGTAGTTATCGTCAGAGGAATAACAAAGGAAAATTTCAAAAAAGGGATCGACGTCAAGTTCTGTCAAAGATGAAAATAATGTCAGGGTGAGGATGAGAAAAAATACTTATCCTGGTATTCCTACTCGCCATTCAACCAATTTTTAGTTCCGCTGAATTTTTTTTAACCAATTGCATTCCAAAACTGACAACTGACTTTACAAGATGAGTGAAACTAAAAATTGGTTGAAAGACGACTTAGAATAACAACCAGTGCCTATCTACCGCAGGACGTAGGTAAGCTATATTTTGGCGCAGAAAGAAAAAGTTACTTTTCCCAAAGGTTCTAAACACAAATAACAAAAAAAAACTCGGCGACTAAGGAAAGTCTGAAAAGAAACCATGACAATTTTTTTTATTGTCTTCAAAAAACTTCTACTAAACGAGAAGGTTAAACCATGCTAAACCAGAAAACAAATAAACGCAGAAAACTAGGAATTCTTAGCGTGGAATAATACCGTGTAAATCCTTTATGAATTCTTGTACAAAAGACTGTCCACGAGAAGCTCTATAAATTAGCTCGAGATTGCTAGGCGAGTGATTAAAATTGTATACACCTGGTCGGACAAGCTCCTGTACTCTAATTTGTTACTCATTATGATGGTCCGGTCTTTTTACAACATTTAAGCCGTATACATCAACTGCTAAACAATAAGCTTACATAGATTTCCAGAGTGAATCCACTGCTAGACAATATGTTTCACAGATTTCCAGAGCAACTGACCTTGTGCAGACTGCATCCAATGGCTCCAAGCAACCTTTATTAGTTCGTCTTTCTATTTAATGGGGCCCGTCCGACCGAGACAAGAGCAGGAAGATGATGATGATGACGATATGACGTTATAATTAATCACCGCTATCACCAGCTTTAAGACTTCCACGGCTGAACGGGAGTGGGGCGAAGCTTGGCTGCCTCCATTCGCTGGCTTCGCGTTACCCCCACAAAGCCACCGGTCCTTTGAGCTGAGGGGGAGATCCTACGTTATCTTCCAGTTAATGGTAGATATTAGGTATATGGCATGTCTATTGCCATTTCCACTGGCTCTACTACAAATGGTGACAAGGGTGTTAGGTTAGTCCAACCAAACACGCTACTTTACTACTGGCCCTAAAAATGTTGAAGGAAATCCATCAGAATTAAATAATATTTAGGTCCATCATGGTAGATATCTAACTCTAGAGCTCGTAGAATGTACCTGTAAGGCTAATATCTAGTGCTAGTGACAAAGCGAGCGCTCGGGGCGTCGCTACACGGATCCTGTCTCCAGGTAATGACGTCATTAAATATGGACCACGACTCTTAGATGAGTTCAAGACGTGCTATTCGATGTTTTAAAAGAACATGGTCTTTGGTCATTCTATGAGAACTAGTGCGTAGAAGTGCAATAATGTCCACATACCACTACAATTGTTGAATTCTATAAAATGTGATGGGTGGATGATATAAAGGCACATGAGGCCGTGACTGGTAATGAAGGCATCCGACCGCCAGGCATGGAAAAGGCTGGGAGAGGCTTACGTCCTAAAATGGACATTATAAAGGCTCATGAAAATGATGATGATAAAATTTGATGGAGGGATGTGAAAATTCGATGCCGTTGTTGAACGGAACACCTGACAATTTCAAAAAGAATCCAAAATGAGTTTGTATAGCAAGAAATATTTCACACACATATACTAATTTGTAGAGAAAGTAACTGCAACAATTGGTCTATTGTTTGACGACAATCGTTTGAAAGGAAGATAAGTAGTAAATTGTGTTCACTCGGAGTTGTTAGAGCGTTTATTGGCTTCGCTCGTTCAAAAGCTAGAAATATCTTTAAGGTGGTTTCCTAATAAATATTTTGGAATAAAATAGATTCCTCCTATTCTTATCAGAATCTATTAAGATAGATGAACCATTTAACTCGGCCACTCTTAAAGGCTGCGTGAAGTCAGTGGATGGAGAAGGCTTAGGGCTGTTTATATAGTAGCACTCTGTGGGGAGGTTTATATCCAGCAGTGGGCTCCTTCAGGCCGATGATGATGATGATGGTGACTAGTGGCTAATAGTTATAATGAAAACAGACTGAACGGTAACGAGGTGTTTTTGGAATGAAATCCTAGCTGGTTCTTGAATTGCTACAAAAAACGAAAGTGTGACAGGACAAAAAACATAGATTCTCCAAAAACTTCTGTTTTATTATTAAAAAAAACAATAACTATCGGATAAGTTCCACACACTGTTATCAAAACATTGTAGGAAACACTTCATGCTCGTTCAGATAAGATACAAAATAGTAACAGCCATTCTTTTGAGCAGCCTTATCTCTTCCTCTGTCGAACAGGGCCTATTGTCGTCAGATTAGTTAATGATTCATTACCTAAGTTCGGTAACTTTGAAGATAATGTCGGTCAATGACCCCAGGCTTGAATTTCTGGGAAATGTTAACTAGTGGTTTTGCAAATTGTTATCGGGTGAAATATGCTCTGTTTTTCCTCAGCCTTCCCTCGAAAATTGTCTTACAATTACTAGTCAGTAGAACAAGGCAAGTTAGTGGGTGTGATTATGTCAGATTAGCCGGACTATGGCATACGTGGATACGTGGAAACCACTTACATTGTCTTGCATTGCATTTTAGGCAGACCAAAAGACAAACATGACAAAAAAAAGCTGTCGTTATAAATCTTGATGAAGTTAAACTTCCTATTTCCAGGGAAATTAAATTAAACAGTCCAAACCAGTGGGACTTCACAATACCACAAACCATTTGTCACTCATTTTAAACAAAAACAAACTAAACTGGTGACGCGTCCACAATACCAGTCACGACAAACATTTGAACCAAGTGCACTACCGAAGCCACTTATAATAACAACGGGGTAGATTTAAGGGCCCGACCCAAGGTACGCGACCAAAGACTAACTAAAACAATATAAAGGTGCCTCTCGTCTCGTACATGCTGCAACTCACACTCTACGATCTGGCATACTCAAAGGCCTGTATGCAAAAGTAATTCGGCAACATTTTCTTCTTCTGTAATCTGCTTCGCTGAGTAATTCAAGCCGCAATTCAATCACGCTATACGTACCACCGACCAACGACATTGTATATTTGCGGGAAGTTCTTGGATGGTGAAGGTTCAAGTCCGTTCGTCGTGGCACCCTTTAGGGGCCTTTGTCCAGCAGTAGATTCTTTAGGCTGAAGATGATCCGTAGCCGCTAACTATTAAAAACTGTGACACCTACCTAAGACCCGAGAGGTAAAGATGGAGAGCTATGCACGCCCACTTGTCCGCTACTGCACAGTGTCCAAGTAAGGTGTCGCAGTAAAACTCTTGCCGTGGTCTCAAGTCGCGTAGATCGAGACCCCCTATCATATCTGTTTTGTTGCCAGTCATCCTGGCCGGTGAGGGTAGCTGGAGTGCCCTCACATTGATCGGCATCTGAACAAATTTGGGTGATTGCGCCCGTACAGTCTGTCAATCAAACTCTTCAATAGAAGCTAATGAATTTTATTGAAGTCCGGTATTTTTTCGGGGAACATTGTTATTGTTGCTTTTTAATTTGCGGCGTGAATGGTTACCGTATGGTATTCACGGGGTTCGATTTTTCTTGCTGTGTTAGCTTTTATTATTCTGTTTGGAATGTTGAAATTTATCCATACACTAACACTGTAGCTCTACTAATAAACTGTAATATTGTGAAGGTACCTACAATTCTGTCACGCAATCAGGTAATCTAAAGGATAGTTAACTGGCCTCATAGCTCAGTGGTAGTAACTCTGCCTTCTGCGCTAGAGGTCGCGGGTTCGATTCCCGCACTGGACAAACATTTGTGACTAACACAGATGTTTGTTCTGTGTCTATGTGTTAAATATATATCTATTATGTATATCAGTCTCTGGTACCCATAGTACAGGCTATGCCTAGTTTGGGATCAGTTGACCATGTGTGATATGTCCGGAATATTAATTTATTTTAATATTTATTTATTTATAGTACTAACAAGCATACCTATTATGTTATGTGCATTTAATATTTTCATCACACTGGTCCAGCAGCTTCATTATCTAACTCAACGGGCAATCAGCAATTTTACAGATGAAGCCGATTCCGTTTACCTGTTAAGCGAGACAATTATTATCCCTTGCATTTTTAGTAATATATTTTCAACTCGCTCTGACATCAAATTACATCATATTTTTTTTTCATATCTCCTCTAAATTCCGCTTACAATGATAAAAGATACGAGCCTGAAGGCAGGTAGTCTATGACCTAGCATATTACAGGAGCAGGAAATAAACTACCGATATGACAATTCAATCACTAAATCATAAAGTTATAAACAACAGGCTTTCTATAGATATGCGTATATTATCCACAGCCCTATTTGATCTATGCGTGGGAATTTCTACGCCAATTATCCAATTTGCAACAAGACATAGCGAGGTTATGGTTAGGCTGCTTGACCATTACATTCTTTTGACTGGTTTATTGTTTCCGGATCAGAGGAATATCTCAAATAGAACCCCAAGCTAACATGGCTAAGCATAAAGTGTGGTTAATCATTTTTGAAATAATGCGATCGAGTCTGAGTTTTCAAGCAAAAAATATGTTCTTCATTTTTTGGAAAACTGATTCAACTGTCAAATGATTCAACTGTGGAGGATGGTAGTAGGTACACTTGTCTACGAGTCTTGTCGACAAACAGGCAATTTTGAGCAGAGTGTGAGATAAGGGAAGAACATTACGGCTGGAAATACCAAGGTGAATCGTCGATTATAATATCGTATTTTTCATAACTATAGAAAGTGTCACATAACATGTAGGTACCTACGACTTTTACATAGTACATATTTACGTGCAAATTAAAACTTATCTCGAAGTTATATTGCTAACCTTGGTAAGCGCAAGTCGGCCTAAGCTCTCCATCATGGAAGTACTAGCAACAATCTATCGCCAGCAATTTTCGCGTTGCTTATCCATCATCTAGCTCTTCCATTGGAAAGTACTCTCAGGAGTGTTTCAGATAATGACGCCCATCTAAAACACTCAAGTGGATCGCGTCATCCCAAATTATGATTAATATCAAACTAACGGACCCTGGCCGGTTTAGCTGTAGTTTCCTCAGAAGCTGGGACCATCATGGTGGCCGCAATTTCACTCACCGTCATATAAAGACGGAGCCTTGTAACATCCACTTTGACGAATTGATTTAGGCGGTGACGTAAGTTGACAGTCTCAAAGGCTCAAGACTGTTCCTCACGGAACTCTTTGGGGGAGGCATATGTCTAGCAGTGGACTCGTAGAGGCTGATAAAATAAATAAAATGTAAATAAATAGCACCCAACAGTGACATACATAGTCCTGACCCCACACTAGGATTCCCTGTGTCGTGAGTATCAGAAACTAAGAGTACCATGCTACCACAACACCCAGACCCGGAACAAATATTTACAGATCATGCAAAAATTTGTCCCGATACGAGTATCGAACCCACACCCCTTGCGTCTCATTTGGGCACTCGCCCGCTGCGCCACCGAGGTTGTGATAATGATGATGATGATTAGACCCGTGTAAGTCTAGCATCATAGCTTAGTTTAAGTTTCTTCAGAGAAAGTCTTACTAAAAGCTACCTACCTAGTCCTTCGTCGGTGTCAAATTGATATAGTAATATTGTTAAGGCTTCAGTGTATTCCTTTATCCCTAGTCCCTACCTATCCAAAACATACCTAGCGACCACTCGCAAATTCAAATTTGGCGCCACTACAAGAAGAAACGAAACGGAATGCAAAGAGTGGTGGAAAAATTGAGTATGGCTGCCATTACCTTGTGAAACCGTGTGTGCTCCGTAAAAACTTAAAAGAAAATGTGAACTACTGAAAACTGTGATACCAAATCAATCATTAAACCATGAAATCAAATAATAATAAAATTACTAAAACCAAGTGATTTCTACACGCTTGCGGAGAAACCATCGAATTGTGAGTACCTACCTACAAATCTTCCTACCCTGGCCCTGCTGAGCTTTTCGAAGTGTTTATTTTCAACATAAGTTTAGGTCTGAACAAATATATATCGGCTCAGCGTTAGCACCACTAATCTTCTACCACACGGCCCGCGGGCACGGATGTCCGCATCCCAGTCAAATCATTTGTTTGTAGACCGGTCGCAGCTACCACATCAAATTCATAATTTTTCAATGAGCTTTTTTGTACAGTCGTCAACAGTGCTTACTCCTCAGATAACATCGTGCCATTAGCCAAAGTGATTGACGTTTGTTGTTAGTAATTTTGTTTGAAATTTAGAGCGACTTTTTGTTTGCGCTGGATTGTAGACATGTGTTGCGTATTCGATAATGGTGTTACGTTGCGAGGAGCGATACATTTTATACCTATTCTATCGTTTTGGCTGTTTTCGTTATGTATGCGGCGTATGCGGGGGCATTAACACCTAAGTACCTACCTACGCTTGTTATTCGCCCCGAGTTGACATTATGCTATGTTCCCTTTTGTAATCCAGTCCTGAACAGTAGATACATTATTGATCACTACTCGGATATCTAGACATAGACATGACATAAACATCTACATGATTACTAGGTCGTCATGATGCAGCAGGCCTGATGCAATTTTTAACCCTAGGATACAGATATGAAGAAAATATCTGCTTCTAATACCGCGCAACAACGGTTTTTATAAAATTATGAAGTTTTATCCTAAACTCAGATGAGATAAAAAGATATTGAATGACAACATTCAATCACATCTGCCAATTGGCCAAGTATTCGCTCGAACAATATCTAACACTAGAATCTACAATCACTTCTCGTTCGATCGATAAAAATATGCGCCGACAAAATGTCTTAATCAAGTTAAGTGTGTCATAATATCACGTCAAACCAATAATCAACGAAAATAAAACAAAAATCATAAAGTTCACTCGAATCTGAAACCGCGAAACCCCATCCAATTATCATAATAAGCTTAATTCAAAAGTCAACATAACAGGCCGAAATGAAAGTGCATTACGATGTAACCATTCGTATTTTGTGCGTGAATGATGACAAACGACAAACGCATCGAGGATTATGCAACTCTGCTGTTCATTTCGCCAAATAACGCGGATTAATCCGTGTTGCAAAGCAATGGAAGAGCCGTTTGGTTTTTTTTTCGTACGGATTTTTAAACTGTTGGTCTCTCTCTACTGACTCTAACCTGTGCAACGAAACCGATGATGGCGAGCGCAGAAGGCGCCGTGATAAGGTTAGGTTGGGGCAACGAGCTCAAGGGCACTAAGTATGCCTCTAATTATGTCCTTTTCGACTTTTATTCCGTCATTTTTCATGGACCTACCGAACGAATGCGCTCTTTCATATTCTTTTGATGTAAGTACAAGTTTGTTAGTTCTATCTAGCAAGAAATAAAGATCGCGTTCTTGATCTAGCTCTTTTATTTTGATTTAGATTAACTCTACTTCGGTGCTTTTTACGGAAACGCTTATTTTCTTTATTGTTTTATTATGTACATTGTCTATTATTTAAATATCTGTACGGGCATATCCAGCACCATCAGGATGGTGTTCCGGATAGATTAACAAAGCGCGGTCCCCGGCGGGATTAGCGACGGCGTGTTATCACTGCGCTGCAGTTAGCCAAAACTTAGCGGCGCGGAAGCCGTCAGATCCTTGTATATCAAATGATTTATACCCGAAATAGTTATTTATCCATTTTACAAGCTTTTTTTAAAATTTAGATTTCTATTTGTCAATGGGCGTTTTCGCATTGAAAGAGTCAAGGCCAACGGCAAGACAACGGATAAAACAGTACTGGTTTGGCGAAAAAAAAAAAAAAAGTGTTTTCGCTGTTCCGTTGCTGGCCATCCTATTTGAGACAAATCGTTTTATATTAGACCAATATAAGACCGTGCTGGCCAAGTGGGAGGTTCCCCGACTTTCGATCCGAAGGTCGTGGGTTCGAACCCGGAAGTGCACTAATGAGTTTTACTTAAAACCTGAAGGAAAACATCGCCAGGAATCCAGTAAGTATTCTTAAAGCGGGCTTGCTACCTGTCACGTATGGAATACTCACTACTGAAAAATGTGAGCATGTGCCAAATGTTCAGACATGCCTCAGACTACCCCCTTATACATCTTCAAGGATCTGATCGCCGAGAGATCTGACATGATGTGTACCATTATTGGGGATAGAAGTAGTGAGCTTATTTTATAAGCTAATCCGCTCGTTAAAAAACTTACACCCGTTCCAAATTTTAGTTTACCTACACAAGTAGCAGCGAACTATAACAAATGGTTCACAAAACACACCGCATTACCTACCTGGGCGGTCACCGGTTCGTGACCGGTTCCCTCATTGTGATAGCTCACCGTTACACAACCACTCAGTGTCGTCGATAATTACTCTGAATCATTGTTCAGAGCACACTGATTTCGCAATTTATCTATTTAATAGTAATGCCGATGGATTGTTTGTGTCTGCCTGCACACAGTTATAGATTAGCCTGAGGTGGTACCTATTGGTAATCTCGTCCGTCAAAATTTCCGAGCCGTGAAGCTTTTTAGGCCGCAGGCGGAGAGGTGGTAGTGGCCACACCTTCCGATCTACAGGTCGTGGTTTGAATCCCGGTCGTGTGGATGACCAATGGATTTACCATTCTAAAAATTTATGCGCGCTAGTTCACTCAAACGGTGAAGGAAAACATCGTGAGGAAACCGGTACGTCCAAGAACCTAAATCTTCAACCTGGAAACTGACTGATAGGATGGTCATGAAAGAATCAGTGACACGAAAAGCAAGCAAAATGTTCACAGGCCTAAACGATTATTTTCAATATAAGTTAGTAGAAATTTCAATCTTGACAGTTATGTGGATGGTTAAGATTATGGGCCTTAGAATGCGTTTTTCTTACATATTAAGTTATAAAAAACCATCAGTCTGTAATTGTTATATGAACTGGGTCTATCAGCACCTTTATTGACCTTAATAAATGTTGCACTAACGAGTAATATCTTAGTGATCGATCGCGTTCAACTGTATCAGTGAATCTCAACGATATCCCATTTCCTTGGACATCAGTTAAATAATTATCCCATTAAGGCCCATCCATTCGCTAGATATAATTATGGACTACAGAGGTCTAGGTTGAGAACTACATTTATGTAGGTTGACATGCTTTTATGCATATTTAGCACAATAAATTGCAATGCCCAAGTAATTATAAGTTGATCATTTGTAACAGGTCTACAATTTTAGTGGCCATCAACTAGTTTTCTTCAAGCATAATTTGATCATTATAAAAATATCGCAAATTGTTGAGGACCTTGAAGACTACTAGCTAATTTGATTATAATAATAACAACTATGCTCATGGCCTTTTAATTCGACTCGAAATACCCTTAATCTTGAATAAGTAATTCTCAAAAACCGATAATTTGTGAGACGCGACACCCATTTTAGGAAGTTGCCACAGTTTTTTTTACAAAAAAAATTGTGGAGTCGTTACCTTGTTTATTTTTGGAGGGACTCCAATTTACCACATGGTGCTCCAATAAAAAATAATATCCACATGATTTGACGTAATTTGTATCATGTTATGACGAAAGCTTCGTGTGTTTAAGAGTAATTTCTCCCAGCACCGTTATTAACCAGTAACTGCCTTTTTTGGTAACAAAAAAGTTAACGAGCTGCAGCGATGTTACATTTTTCTAGTTAATGAACTAAAGGGATGAAGGAACGTTAAATTCTATTCGAACTTAAGAAATAAATTGGTTTTGAAAAAAAGTTTTACTATCTATGGTTTTATTAATAGTTTTGTTTTTAGAACCTTTATATTTTATTGTCATATTTAAGGTTTTTGTATGCATTAAAGTAGTTGAAAAGATCAGAATGGAGGAAATCGTATCAGGACACTAACAAGAGCTAAGCTCTGAATTTTAATAACCAAAAGTAGTGATATATTATAGACAATTTGGAAGCGCATTGTAGAGATTAAATCAATAATTCAGTATTATATCACATAAAACTTAAAGCTTCTCATGTGCCTACCACAAAAATATTTGCTTATATTTTAATTTATTTACTTAAACGAATATTCTTTATGGCTCATATTTCAATACCAAAATGGTATTACGAACGGAATTAACAGAAGATCGTGAATTAATCGTTTGTGAATAGAAATTGCCTTAAGATGGGACTAAGGGATGGGATAACACCGGCTTACAGTCGAAATGTTCGGCATTTTAGAGGTTTTGTCCGATCAAAAACAGAAAATATAGGCATGCGTCGGATATAATGTTTGAATGTGTCTTTGGCTTTAAACATCTCAAGTGCTTGTTCGCTGGAGGTCTGAGAAGATGACTACTTTAATTTGGGATTACAACAGTGAGGCTACCTTTTTCTTTTCTTTCTCGTTATCCTTCAGCTTTGTCACGATAAAAATTGTAAAACATCATCATCATCATCATCATCATCAGCCTGTAGAAGTCCACTGCTGGACATAGGCCTCCCCCAAAGAGTTCCATGACGAACGGTCTTGAGCCTTCTCCATCCACCGACTTCCCGCAACCTTCACAATGTCGTCGGTCCATCGGGTGGGGGGCCTTCCAACACTGCGTCGCCCGGTTCGTGGTCGCCATTCGAGAACCTTTACTCCACAAAGGTTGTCGGTTCTGCGAGCTATATGGCCTGCCCACTGCCACTTCAACTTGCTAATTCTGAGAGCTATGTCAGTGACCTTGGTTCTTCTACGGATTTCCTCATTTCTGATTATATCACGTAGTGAAACTCCGAGCATAGCTCTCTCCATAGCCCGTTGCGCGACTTTGAGCTTGTATATGAGGCCTATAGATAACGACCAAGTCTCAGTGCCATAAGACATCACTGGCAACACGCACTGATTGTAGACTTCGTCTTGAGGCTCTGCGGTATCTGCGACGAGAAGATATGACGCAGTTTCCCAAACATACATATTATTAACGTAGGTCTTAAAAGAGCAGCCGTTAATGCCAAATAAAATAGCTAAGCATTTTAAAGCAAAGCATTTACCTAATGTCTTTCTAGGACTGCAATCAAAATACCAATGCAAAAGAAAACTAGACTTTGTGACAAATTGTCCGGCTCTCTGCATTATTTGACTATTCCCATTTCATTTACGAAACGAACTCTATACCTACTCATCATAATATTTGGACGGATGTATCCGACCAAAATAAATTCTAGTATTTATGTTATTCCCTTTATGGTGCTGAGCGAATGTTGGCTTATTGATTTCAATCACCAATTTTTCTTCATTAATGACCACCGAAGCGGGACCGAGCCACTTCTATCTTATGACTTCTATGGCTAATATTTCACATCTTTGAGCTTCTTCATACTATGCGACACGACAGGACGACATTTGACATAATGTCAGCTCGTGTAGAAGCAAATCCATGAAAATACGGTCTACTTTCCCAAAAATATAGAGTTGGGATTTTCTGTCGTTTGTCGACTATCGTGATGTTAGACAGTAGTATCGTGTAGTGTAAAAATGGTGTTACGGTATAAGCTGTAGGTAGGCCCTATAGCGAATACAAACAGCCTTCTTTAAATTTTTCTCTGACGTTCTCGGAAACACGGTAGCAATCTCTTCTTTAAAAGGAATTAAAATGATAATTAAACTGTAAGATGGCGAGATTCCATCGTTTTAATTCAATTTACTTGTTCTTTGTGTTCTATTTTAACTTCGTTGGTAGCGGTTTCGTTTTCTGGTATTCCTCTTGTTTTAATTAGCTTGGGAAGTATCATGATTATTACGTTAATGAGAGCCGAATAGGCAAAGTAACTTGTTTATAATTTAGGCTTAATAGTAGGTTACTGAGGTTCTATAATTCTTCAACACGAGCTTATAATGTTCTAACTCCTTTGATTAAAATTTTCATCGTGTGAAGCCGCGTTGAGATGTTGAGCGATATTTATATTTCATTATAGCTTATGACAGTCATGCGTGTTAGCAATCTTTCAGGGAGGCCTATGTCCAGGAACTTCTTCAGGCTGATGACGACGAGGATGATATTATCCTATTAAATTATAATAGACGCCACTGGTCCCTCCAGTTTTGTATCTTGTTCATTATTAACATTTTAATTAAAACAGGAACATGTATTTTTTTCACTTTAATCTTAGCAGGCAGTTGTAAATCAGACCTGCGGTTTCCTATCACTATTATCGGCTCTGTCATTTAAGCTTTTAAGTTAACGCACATGGTTAGGTAAGTATATGAAAAGGAAGTTGTGTTGGAAGGTCGATGGAACAACTAAGTTGAGAGAACTTTGGCAATGTAGGGTGTGTAGCCAAAAAAAATACTTAAAAAAACGTAAAAAGTACTCCCGTATTTAAGATACGTTAGTCTCGGTGTGAACCAAGCTGAGAGTGTTTTGTTTATCTACTGTCAATTTATCGAATAAATTCATCGACTTTGAATATTTTCTAAGCAAATATTTCACTCTTATTAACAAGGCGTTAGAAAGTTACAGTGAGGCGTCGTTTCGAGCTTGTCATTCATAAACCTACATGTTTACTGGTTGTGGAGTCAGAGTTAATTTTATATTTTATGAGCTCTTTGAAGAGTCTTACAAGAGTCAGTCGACATGTTATGACCGCATAATAGCGGGGACGCGATAGACGTCACTTGTTCCTTTGAACAGGTAGACATTATTGTATGGTTAGCGAAATTTTGCAGCCGTCATAACACGATCATAGCTTTATATAAACCTCAGGTTTTATGAATTCTCTCACGCGTCCACGTCGCGTCGGTCAGACTTGTCCAGTCCACACATAAAACTCAAACGTTCTTTGACAAGCCCACTCGTGACCTTGGTTGGCAGGACGAAGGACAGTTGGCGGACTGTTGTGGTCACCTGCATTTAGCATAAATTCTACGTAAGTTGAAGATGTCATGTTAAGATTTAGATAGCAAGTCGAGGTCCGGAAAACAAATATATCACACAGTTTATTCTTGCAAATTGTGATTTAAGTGGCTTGTCTTTAGTCAGCGAGCGAATTTATTGTAATTGGCCACTGACAGCGGTTAGCATACATAGATTTACGTCTTTTAAAGTTTTACTTTTTCTGTCTTATAAACAAAATTAATTAACTCGTGAACATTTTCTTAAGAACATCTAGCATCTACACTACATGTTAATAAAACACTTGTTTTGTACTATCTGTTAATCTATTGCAGTGTAATATATATATACATATATATACATATTTAAATATAGTGTATGTTTATACATAGTATAGTTTTTAGTTAAGTTAAACAATCTGTCGCACGCCAACCTCCTGTTTCTACCCAATCAGGCTGGCTGGTAGATAATGCCTTGGCATTAAGCCCACCTTTTGTACATTGTTTTCTTTGTGTGTAATAAAGATTAAAATAAATAAATAAAATTTACCATCTAGTTAAGAACTACTTATTTGTTAAAATAATTGAAACCACTTTGAATGTCTACACGAAACGTACAGTTTAGTCTAGCTATGGTTTACTGTTCAGAGTCTTAAAGAGTAGGAGAACTCCAATGATTAGATGATGAATCAGTTACTCGTGTACTACTTACTGCTAAGAAATTGTCTGCAAATGAATATCACATTTAGTGATGAATCAAATTGGGCAGTCACATACATAGTCCTGACCCCACACTAGGATTCCCTGTGTCGTGGGTATCAGAAACTACGAGTGCTATGGTACAACGGCATCCAGACCAGGAACAAATCTTTGCAGATCATGCAAACATTTGTCCCGCAGTGGGAATCGAACCCGCACCCCTTTCTCAGATGGGCGATCGCCCGCCTACGCCACCGAGGTCGTCTCATTCTATTACTTAACGTTTTATAGTAGCTCATCTACTTTTCTAAGGTCCTAGTCCAGCCGATTCGGGGCGTTCCCAACGGAGCCAAAACTCCGATACCATTATAAATCTGTTCCATGAAAATAAACAAAAACTGGAATCGTTTGGGTACCCTACCATACCATTTGGGTGGGCCGATCTGGCCTTAATTTTTTATATGGTAACAAAAACGCTCCCAAAACTCACTTACATCTAGAATAAGACATCAACACGTCTCACTATTAAAAGATATGCCTTATACATTTTAATAATAAAAGTACGTTGCATTACATTCTACTTGTTTATTGTAGGGTAGTCATTATATGTAAATAGTGAAGTCGTGATGATGGGTCAACAGATAGTGACGAGGCATGTTTTGCAACCACGGAATGATAATTGTTCTAAGGTTGTACCGCTTGCATCACTCAACTCGGAGCTTGATGTAAAAGTTTTTTTTTTTTTTTAATAATGTCACACACGGTCATCTGTTCCCAAACTAGGCATAGCCTGTACTATGGGTACCAGAGACTGATATACATAATAGATATATAATATATTTAACACCCAGACACAGAACAAACATCTGTGTTAGTCACAAATGTATGTCCAGTGCGGGAATCGAACCCGCGACCTCTAGCGCAGAAGGCAGAGTTACTACCAACTGAGCTATTGCGCTGAACTTAGATTAAATATAAGAGCTTGGTGATGAACTAAGAAGACATGGGCTATGAGAAATAAGATCTCATAACGTTAGATTACGCATTACAATCTACCACCATTTTTGCGACATTAAGGGCCTAACTATGGCGTGCCACCGCTATTTTTCAAGAATTTGAAGCAATCTTTGTGACTGTCAACTTACATCCATTCCAGAGTTGATGCTACGGGACTAGGTCATGAGATTGTTGAGGTGCCTGACAGTGTTAATTGATCTCATTCTCTCTCTGACCTTGTTTTCGTTTATTTTCTTATAGGGTTCATAATATGTATGCTATCCCGATTCTACACCTAATTGGCAATAAAGCTTGTGCTACGACTTTTGAGAATACGGCATTTTTCATTAAAAAAACTCTATCCAAAAATCTACTGTATTGGGGCACAGATAACATAATACTATAATTGGGGTAAAACCAGTTCAAATACAATAAATCAGCTGTGCGTATCAGCGTACGTTTAGTAATTAGCTAACAACATGATACAAATATCAAAAACAGCTAATTTAAGAAAGTTTAGGGGAAAAAATAGACAATATATAATTTTTTTCGCTTATATTTTTTCATTTTGTTGATAGAGGTTTATAGTATAAGCACTCTAAAAGTTGTGATAAACAACGCGTTCTAAAGTGCTTTTCAAAAAATTTAAATATTTTATTTTAATCCACTACAGTTCGCCCATAAATACTGAATGTGTGGCTCATTTACACAGAGTGAAACTTCTGTACGTTATGACTACGATTATTCTGTGCGCGAAGCTTGCCGTGTGGGTGCCCGCGCCGGCGCACCTGTACTACGATCTTTCTCGGTAAACAGACGAGAGATCCCCTCAAAGATATAACTAGATTTAATATTTCATAAACGTGATCGTAGAGGCACGCTCCTATGAATTCCAAGTTTTGTGGTTTTTATATGCCACTGTTCTACTAAAATCTAAATGATAACCATATTAGTACTTACATTTTGAAACTATACTTTGCTTGTTGAGGGCACTGGTGGAGTGGTGGTAGTAGGGGTTACTACCACCATGCTATACATGGAAATCCATTGGTGCACGACCGGGATTCGAACCCACGACCTGTGAATCGGAAGGCAGGGCCATTACCACTACTCCACCAGTGCTCACACCTTACCTCAAGCCTTAGCACTCAAAGCACACTACACACCAATATTGCTCTGAAAATGTACCTAAAAATATCACAGTGCACTATCGCTGTGCACTAGTTGAACTAAAGATGACCTTCTTAAGTGCAATAATAGTGCAAATGTACGAATAGCACTCCCAGTGCACTCGAGTCGTACTTCTTGCACTCACAATGCACCTATGACGAACTGGTGTTGCACCCAATCTTTTGCACTAGAGTGACATTGGTAGCGCCGGTCATTATACGCGATTTTGCTACGTCAAATCTAGCTCAAGCCGTAACGTGAGACCGTGAGTCCGTTCCGTATTGGCCTATCGGCTATTTGGCTTCGATCCGAAGGTTGTGGGTTTAAAAACTCCTTTTTTTTAAACTCCCAACATGCTCCTGACCCCCCTGTGTCGTAGGTATTAGAAACTACGAGTACTAAGGTGATTTTAGCGCCTGTAGATTTGAGAGGATGTCTACCATGCTTGGGGTCAACAGCCGTGAGCCTATTTCTATAATTATGTTTATAGTTTTGCTCTCTGACCGGATCTCTAATACCTCGAATAAACAATGTCAAAGTGCATAGAAAAATAAAGATTTGAAACTAACTCACCTAGATTGTCGGCGTATATTCTAGCTGTACATCACTGGCTATTGTCTAACGAATAATACCACATTTGTGTTTTTTTTTTTTTTTATACCACTGAGGTGGCAAACAAGCATACAGCCCACCTGTTGGTAAGTGGTGGTAACGGTAACGTAGCCTATGAGCACTTGCAATACCAGAGGCATCACGCACGCGTTGCCGACCCCGAACCCCCTCCCCCCTAAAGAGCTCTGGTGACCTTACTCATCGCAGGAACACAACACTATTTGAAACAAATAATGGTATTTGGCTGCGATCTTCTGTAAGGCGGAGGTACCTCCCCAGGCGGGCTGCTCCAATTCAGAACGAGAAAATCTCGCTGTGCCCTACCTCCTCCTAAAACGTAACGCGACGCGAGTAGTTCACAGAATATTGATAATGTACCCCAGCGCACAGCCCGACTTCACCCGCTGCTGTAAATTTATCTACTATGCCTTTTTGACCTCATTGTTTTATTTTTATTTTTATGTGTAATATGGGTGTACGTACTTGTACCTACTGTACCTGAAATAAACGAATTTTATTTATTTATTTATTATTACTGCTGGGCATAGGCCTCCCTTTCTTGTGCCATCCATCACTATCAATGCCAGACGCCCCACGTTTCTAAACCCCACTCTCGGCCACCTCCTGCTTTATACCCCAGCATTAAGATAAGACAATCCCAGTGCACATTACAATCATGCGTTCTTCAAGCTAATTAAAAAACTTGGCTCCAATTCAGTGATACAAGCGCCCAAGACTTGGCTTGCTCAGTCAGAGCCAGGTGCCTGGCTTATTTGGCTACAGATCAGACAATTTGGCCGCGTCGCGAGTTTGGGAGTAAATTTTGTTGGCATGATGCTACAGAATGCCTCTTTTGACTCGGCTTATAGATACAATTTGTTTGTATTCCCATATAACTAGGAAATTACATCCGTTTATCTTTTCGAAAAAGTAATAGTGACTAAACCTTAGATAGAGTCTAGCAATCTTTTGCATGGATGTTGTATTTCAAGATATGAAAAGCTGACTTCACACTTAGTAACTAATCAGAATAACATTATTTTCATGGCAACTATTATAAAAAAATTGAAATGTTTCTTCGATATCGTTGATTACATAATTACAACAAATGCGAGCAAGCTACCCTTAAATGCATGCTTGTCAGAACTATTTTAAATGAATTTTTCATTTTGTTGATGTTGATCACAGCCTGAACAAAATCGCATGAGTTTTTTGGTTTGAGCGAATCTACAATGCCTGGAAACCCCATTTCTGTTTATCTAAAAGAAAATTAGCATTTAATTGCCGACGATTCCGCTTAAAATAATTACCCCTTTATAAATAGCAACGTCATTATTCAGTTGTCACCGGCGCCCGACATAACGCTCCGATAATCTCGCTCTACATGTGCTAATTAAGGACATTCCCTTAAACAATGATCCCGGCTGTCCTCTCCAGCAACTTGAATGGCACACGGCAGGCAAGCCTTTCTTACCAGTCAATGACTGACTACACTACTACCTCTGTAATGTAGGCTTTTAAAGTCCTTACGAAAAAGGTTTCGCTTTACTTATCCTTTCGATTTCGGGGACTTCGCATAACACGTTTCTCATTACTTCTTTTTGACATAAAATTGGTTTAAGATCGGAAATAAGCGAGCAGTGGACGTTGTTTTGAGCGGTACTTTGGTGTGAATACGTTGCGCGGTGGCAATTCAGTGATCTTCCAGTGATAATCGCGATCACGGGCCCTCTGACGTTTCTTTTATTTTATCGCGGACGGTCCCGGGGAGATAAAACGGCAATAAATAATCTGGGCAAGACATTGGCGGTACGTGTGCCTTTCCATTTGTTGTATTATACGCGTAATTGTGCCTTACACAACTTACGATCTTATTTATAGGAGCGTCTCGGTAGCTAGTAAAAAGTTTAATCGTTAATCGGTCGTAATTATGTTAATTTATAAGCTGTATTGTTTTAAATTATGGTTCGGAATGACAGAGTCCCAATTATAAAAGGATATATTCGCATTCTTGACACGAGCGAGACATCCTAATTTTTTTGCTAGCTACACAATATTTAATCCAGAAGTTGCGAAGGTCGAATACATAATAGGGACAGATAACAAAACAATTCAATGCTGTCACATATATTCCGAGAAAATTTTAGACGACAGAATATCGATTGTATGTACCCTGAGCACCAATTTCTCATGTTGCGCGTGAGTCAACGTCTTGCGCTGAGAGTTCCACAAAAAACGAGTTGTGTCATTTTTGTAGATTTTTTTTCCAGTAGCGACATTTAGTTATGATCTCAGAAATATATTATCAGTCAAAACATAAACAAAATTTTTCTATCGAGAGGGCTATACATTTCATTGGTATTTTTACCGATACTACTACATTATTAGACATAGCTTTCAGAATTAGCAGGTTGAAGTGGCAGTGGGCCGGCCATATAGCTCGCAGAACCGACAACCGTTGGGGAACAAAGGTTCTCGAGTGGCGACCACGAACCGGACGACGCAGTGTTGGAAGGCCCCCCACCCGATGGACCGACGACATTGTTAAGGTTGCGGGAAGTCGGTGGATGGAAAAGGCTCAAGACCGTTCGTCATGGAACTCTTTGGGGGAGGCCTATGTTCAGCAGTGGACTTCATCAGGCTGATGATGATGACTACATTATTAAAAAAGATATTCTTCACCGTTGAAAAAAAATAAATGATATAACTAATATACATTCGTTATATAGCCAACGTTCCTAACAGGCGTCAAAGTCGTCACGCTATCGTTTCCTCGGCCTGCCATACTGGTGCTTATGGTACATACAGAATATGTTTACAGAAAACAAAATAACAGAGAATGCACGCCGCGCCGCATCCCTACCGTCGTCGCGCCTTATTCCTGTAAAAGTAACTTATCGTTGTCATTCCCATCACGTGTTTCCTACGGGATGTGGTAGAGCTTTGAGAATAGCGTGGATTGAACAACAAAAAAAAAGATGTCGCGATGCCATGCACTGTTCAAGGTGTGACTGGATAACGGAACTGTTATGTAAAATAAGTACATCATTTCAGTCCAGTTCAATTCTTAGGAAAGTTATTATTTTTTATTTATTTTATTATTAATACCCCAACAGTCACATACATAGAACTGACCACACACAAGAATTCTCTGCGTTATGGGTATCAGAAACTACGACTACCATGGTACTTTTTAAGTCAGTTGAATGAGCGAACGAAGCGAGTAATGATCTATCCAATATTTTGGTCCAATCGGCGTTGGGTGTTTGTATGTATATTTGTCAGAGCATAACTTGACTGGCCTCATAGCTCAGTTAGTAGTACATCTGCCTTCTGCGCTAGAGGTCGCGGGTTCGATCCCCGCACTGGACAAACATTTGTGTGATAAACCAGACACAGATGTTTGTTCTGTGTCTGGGTGTTAAATATTTATCTATTATGTTTATCAGTCTCTGGTACTCATAGTACAGGCTATGCCTAGTTTGGGATCAGTTAACCGTGTGAATGTGTCCGGAATATTTATTTATTTAACTTTTTAACCTTCAATCCCATTAGCATGGAAGTTAAAAAAAATGGTATAGAAATACATGAAGTGGGGGGAAAATATGGGGCTGTATATGAAATAGCTTTGTTCGTACATTAAAAAACCATTTTGTTCTAAGCCATCATTCATTTTGTTTGGTTTTTAGATACAACGATAAAAGTAACATTCATTCATCTCGTATTTAGTAAAGTTTTAATGACTTCGAAATTCAGGTAAGATTAGATTGATGCTAAAAATGCGATTTGAAATGTGCTTCAACAATCACCAAGCAACAAATTTTAAGTCGCCAGGTTTCAGTTCAAAACTAGACTATGGGTTTTGTCTATAACGCTATTTTCCAAAACACGCCTTTACCAGGCATACGCATGGTATTGAGCTATCTAATATTATGATTCCATGCATCATTGTTTTTAACGACCAATTGGTATGCAGTCTATGCGGCCGTGTCATCTGTTTCTTCAGAACTTTTAAATTTGTGGGGAAACAGAGTAGTTTCTAGAGGGGAAGTAACTATTATATTGGATTTTGAACCGCGGGTGGTTTCAACGTGTTTTAGGCACTTGTTCTGAATGTGAAAGCGAATCCATGATATTCACAATTGTACATTCATATTTAGGTAAATTTAGCAACAAAATTATATCACAACGTACTTAATAGCAATAATCCTAATACTAATACCTAATAGCAAAATATTGGTAATATTAGATTCATATAACGCTTTACAAAAAACATATTTAGTAGGTATATTAATATATCAATATGAATTCGTAATCTCACGAAATTATTACGAATAATTGCTTACTTATTTTGTATTATATATTATGTAAATATTTGTGTTTATTTGGGCTTGCTAGTCTCTAAATGTTGCAACTGTGAATGGAATTAAATAAGTACTATAATTCGGGCCTGAATTTTGGTATGACATGCATGAATTATTTTTGATTGTAATTACAAATTCATTCATAAACACCATCATGGACCGAATCATACCAACTCGTAACGAATTACTCTGTCAATCATGTCTCTACTAAATCTCTACTCTACCGAGACCGTAAGTTATTCGGAGGCTCACCAATAAGGCGTTGTCACTTATAATCTCAGGTTATCATAGTAAATGTTGTGGAAACAGCATCTCATCTTCACGCGACGCAAGTTTCTGAGAAAAAGCCCTGTTTCTAAATCATGTCTTTTGTCTTACTGAAAGGCTATATAGATATTTCACCTATGCCAATTGATAGACATTAGACTGGTGAATTGGATGGATAGAATATAAAACTGCCATTCACAGTTCTTCATCTGTCAAGCTCTAACTCATACTTTACAGAACGCAAGCTTTAATCGTGTAAGTATTTTTGGCATAGTATGCTTCTTCAGAGGGTCAAGATTAGGTCAATTTTCAGTAGGCGTTAACGACAGTGGAAATATCGAATTGTATGGAAATGGCATTAGCTTCTGAGATGTCACGTGACTGTTGCAAAGATGATAGACTAAATTCCGTATGACAGCGTGAGGATCTTGGTTAACTATCTACTTATATATAAAGCATTGTATGAAATTATCTCTGTCACTGTTTCTCATTATGCAATAATAAAGATGGCAATTTTATAAGCATTGTTTGGCCGTGGTGGCCCCGGCTGACAACACGACCTACTGATTCACACTCTACTATGCTATTTAACTCTATGTCGGTCTCTTTGACGTCCGCTCTTCTTAATGCTGTACCAAACCTAATACCGGATTACTCTAAAAGGCTGTTATGTAGACACGGCATACGGGGCTTGGAATCCGGTGCTAGGCAAAGGATTAATTCAATTTTGATTGCGATAATTATTCAATGATCAGGCGGAGACACCGTTTGCCTGTTCACGAGTACTAAAGTATTACCCTCTTATTGATAATCAGTAACTTTATCGGCTCGATAACTCTCACACTGTCCTTTTCTAACAGTAAACATAAAAGAAGCGTACACACTTTTATCGAGCCGATAAAGTATGGCGGTTGTATATTAGAAGCCGTTATTGTATAATGGTGGTCCCAACTGAAGAATAGGCCCCTCCATATCTTACTTCTCGATAGGAATGATAGGAATTGGCTCTGAAAATCTGTGGGGGAGCCTAAGTTTCGCAGTGGACATCCTACGGTTGAAAGGATGTTTATATTATAAATTCGTGCATCTTGTTACTGGTTCTTTCTTGAACATCAGCTATTTCCAGAGGCAAAACAAATGGTGGAACAGTTTTTTTTGTGTTCGCTGCGTTAAGGTTAGATACGCATAGAAAAATGTGAAAAAAATAACACAAGCCGCAAAACGTGTTTTTCTAAAATTGGATTGTGTTTGGTCTAGAAAATATTCATGCTTCTGAATTAGTTAATAAAATAAAAAAAGTTATTTTAATTTGTACACGTATTTTCAAAAGACAAAAACTCCCGCCGCCTTCAACCGACAAAGTTAATTTCGAAAAACTAATTTGAATATTAATTCTAAATATTTGATTCACAATCACAAAGTCTCATTAACTTTTGGGTTTGATGTGAAATATTTTCATTCTTTAACAGTGTTATAAGTGATCCAAAAAAGTAGAGAAGTGAAACTCCAGCTCATCTATGTTATTGTCTCAATCCTTTAAAATGGGTTGTTAAAGCCTTAATTGAAAAATGAGGTCAACCATTAAATGGTAGATAGATAGATAGATAGATAAAAAAATTTATTTGGCACTACAGACACACACAATTAACATAGATAAACAATTTTAAACCAAAGTACATACAATAGGTGGGTATAAATAGTCAAAAGAGCAATTTTTTAAGTAGGTATCTTAGATTAGGCAAGTTTGCGTGTGCTGCAGTACGACAAATAGGCTATGGCTCAGTGAAATATTTTGCTTAAAAGCAAAAACACTGATTTTCAGCCAAAACCTGAACGAGAGCGAGCAGAGCAATGGTATATAAGAAATTTTCTTATATAGATCAGGGATGGCGATAATTTTAGCTCTTAAAATTTAGGACAGTCCAACAATTGAATCGACGCTATTGTAGACCTAAATATACACACGATACTGTAAAATCCTCATACATGGTACATGAGCCTGGTGCATCTTTTTATCTTGAAATCCAGTAGGAGTTTGTGTGAGTAGAAGGTGGGACTATAGGTCGTCAGAGACGCTTAAAAATCCGTCCGAAGAAACTTGTGCTGTCAGCGCGTCGAGTATTTGGAAGGAGTTGCATATCTATGCCAGTGTTATTAGAGTAGCTAGCGCTAATGTGTTTTATGTTACAGTAATTCAGAAATAATTACTAGAGATGGTATGTGACATCGAGTAACCGAGAACATACCAAATAATTCAGACTCTATAGAAACATGGGAAAAATAATCGAATGTATAGTTGATGCCACAAAAACACGCGATTTGATAACTTTAGAAACTGATGCTACATGTTAAGCAGTGTTCAAGCACATGCGATATATCATCTAAAATTTATTCTTAAATGATCCATACATAGGCTGAGTAAAGTTAACTTTGAGTTTAACTTTTAGGAGCTTGCGATATCATTGAGCTATAGATATATATCTCACCCCCAAATGTCAAACTCAAAATTGACTTTGTTCAATAGAGGTAAGGATAATTTATAAACGAAATGTCATATCAATGATATATCGCATCCCGTTTGAACACGGCTTTAAGTTTGCTCTTTGTAGTCATTTGGCTAAAAACTGTACACTTCTGACAATCTTTTCCATTTACGTCAATCCATAAAGAGCTAGTAGGTACTTGAGAAATACACTCGTCAGTAATCCCATAAGGATAATCTCTTTAGGGTATGTTTGGCCGGCAGTTTGCAAACCCATCGCTGCTTATTGGAATACCTGAACCCACTTATCCGGACAAATCCAGTTTAAGCAAGCTGATGTCAGTTCTTATTAGCTTTAGTTCGGTTCGCCTATTATTCATTTAAGATTATGAAATCAGAAATAGTTCTTGCTAAGGAGTACTGCTTGACCTACTTTCCTTGATTTATGAATTATCTTCATCAGCCTGAGATGGCTTTTGACATAGGCCTCCTCCAAAGAGTGCCATGACGAACGGTCTTGCGTGTGCCTTTTCAATCTAACAACTTCCCGCAACCTGCACGATGTCGTCGGTCCATCAGGTAAGGGGGCCTTCCAAAACCGTGTCGACCGGTTGTGTGTGGAACAGTGGTCGGTTCTGACTGCTATATGCCCTGCCCACTACCACTTTAACTTGCTCATTCTGAGAGCAATGCCGTTGACCTTGGCTCTTCTACGGATTTACTCAATACGGATTTAAGAATAGAAAGCTATAATATAATCTTTAGCTCTCGATACAAATGAAGCGATAAAACTGTATTTAAAATCTATTAAAAACCAATAGCTCGTAGCCCTGGGCCATGCTAGAAGAAGCTAAGATGGTATCGTGAGCTTAACTTTATGTGACTTATGCCACTATAAATTATAGTACCGTTTACCGTGGTCACATACCACAAATAGCTTGGTTACTTTAAGTTTGCGCCTTGCTGGAATGCGACGCCTCTTATAAAGTACCTTAGCACTCCACAGAGAGTAATCAGACTGTCGACAACTGGATCAGTCTACTTAGAACATGAACCTCAAAATAAATATGTCCGGGCGTGCCTCTGCCTACCCCTTGTAGATCCTCAAGGATCGAATAAAAACGAAACGACCCGTTGTGGCTTTGGCGGCGGCAATGTTTAACTAACATTTGCTGACTAACAAATAGGTAAAATAGCTGATTTTTTTTATGATATAAGCTCAGCTCATAGCTATGTTTTGGGAAACTTTCCCTATGCTTTCAGTATTCGGGAGATAACTTATAAATTTTTATAAAAAAAATGTTTACCATCGCGAAGAGCAACCTTTTAGTTGCCGGGTTATATACGGCTACGTCGTCGGCTATTCATTACCTAAAAGCTAACATTTTAGGTAATGAATCTGATTACGACTAGTGATGATGATGAGTATAAACAGTGAGTTATTTAGAATTGTTCAATCAGTAGTTGGCCGGGAAATACATGATATCTTATGATATCTTATACTTGATAATTCATCAACTCGTCTTAAATGGGTCGAGTTTTCTAAACTGAAATTCAAAGGTTGGATGAGTTGGTTTTTTTGTAATTCATCAATTCGTCCTAAATGGGTCAGGTTTTAGCAAAAGTTACGTTTGTATCAGAAGAAACATGAAGTATGTTCTACATACAGTTGTAAATGGACGTGAATAAAATATCAAAGTAATAATCGATGAGGATAATACTTTAACCTGTGTCCCGCGTCCTCACCGCGCTCAGCGCTCTCCTGGATACCTATCCTGAGTGTGACTTATTTGCGGACGGATGACTATATTAGCTAAATGTTTGGAATTTTGTGAGCGAGAAGTATGACTGATGTTTATGTTTAATTTAATTACATTTTCTTTTTGTTTTTTGATTATTTTATTTATTTTGACATTCTGAATATGTATTTCTAATTTATTTATAATTTATTATATATATATATATATATAAAATAAATCTGATAGACATTTATTGTAATAATTGTATAATTGTTATCGAATTCTATCTTTAAGTAGTGTAATTGAAAATAAACCGTATTATTTAAGGTTAAATAAATAAATAATTGTGGCGAGCTACGCCACCACCATCACTCCGTCGCCGCCAAATTCAAATACCTCTCAGTTGGCATAGCGACGAAGAATAGAACGAGTTGTTGATTCGGACGGACGACGGTCTGTCAGACTACTTTTTACTTTTACTTTTACTCTGGTCTTGTGCTGTATCGTGTTTCCTAAATCTTCTATTATTCTCTGTAAATACCATGTACCTATTGTAAATATTATACACCTGTAAATAACAACTCTGCACTCTCTCTCTACACGTCCTGTAGGATCTCCACCAACCATAACTGGTGACCACCGACGTGATCATGTCGAAGGCTGGTGAAGATTTTCAGGACGCCGAGTTCTGGAGCTCCGAGTTCGGCGGGTCAGAAGAACTGCGAGATACGGTCAAGGTACCATTTTTTTTGCAAGAAGAAGAAGATGGTTTGCTAACCCAAGTCCGAGAACTAACGAAGCAGGTAGCTATGCTCACGGAACAGGTAGCTAAAGGAGCACGGTCACGCTCGCCCTCACGAACACCAAGAGGAAGAAACTACCGATCTCGCTCACGCTCACGACCGAAACAACCACCTCCGGACCATCCACACTGTTTCTACCACTTCACCTACGGATCAGAGGCAATAAAGTGCAAGCAGCCCTGTACTTTCAAGGCGGAAAACTCTCAGGGCGGTCGCAAGTAGCGGCCAACGACTGCCCTTCTTCATCATCAGGCCGTCTATTTGTAACCGACTACGCGTCGAAAATGCAGTTCCTAGTGGACACTGGTTCTGACTTGTGTGTTTTCCCGCGATCAGTTATCAAGACGTCCTGCCCTAAATCGAAGTTTGACCTACTAGCTGCAAACAACACAGTGATTCATACTTACGGACCTATCAACCTACAGCTCAACCTAGGCCTCCGACGAGATTTTCGATGGAGTTTTACAATCGCTGACGTTAGTAAACCTATAATCGGCGTAGACTTTTTGAGTTTTTATGGTTTGCTCGTCGACTGTAAACATCAACGCTTGATTGACAACGTCACTTCACTCTCTGTAAAAGCCATTCACTGCAATTCATATATCGATTGTTTATCCGTAAAAACAATAACAGGCGAGTCTGAATATCACAAAATTTTATCCGAATATCCTGAAATCACGCGACCGGCTGGTGTGAGATCCACTCCTAAACATAACACTCTTCATTTCATCAGAACCACACCAGGCCCTCCAGTTTCTTGTAAGCCAAGACGTCTCGATCCAGTTCGTTTCAACGCTGCAAAAAAAGTGTTCGACGAAATGCAAGCAAACGGCACAGCCAAACGATCGGAAAGTCCTTGGTCTTCTGCACTTCACATGGTGAAAAAGAAGGACGACAGCTGGAGACCCTGCGGTGATTATCGCGCTCTCAACGCCAGGACTATTCCCGACAGGTATCCCATCCGTCACATACAAGATTTTGCTTACCAACTGTCCGGATGTTGCGTATTTTCGACAATAGACCTCGTGAAAGCCTACAACCAGATCAGCATGAATCCCGACGACATACCAAAAAGTGCAATTACTACACCTTTCGGGCTTTTTGACTTTCCTTTCATGAGCTTCGGGCTTCGCAATGCTGCCCAGACCTTCCAGAGGTTCATCGATGAGGTACTCTTTGGCATGGATTTTTGTTACGGGTATATTGACGACATTTTGGTATTTTCATCTTCACTGGAAGAGCACAAGAAACATCTGCGTCTATTATTCGAGCGTTTAAAACAGTACGGAATACTAGTAAATACCTCGAAGTGCGTGCTTGGACAATCTCAGGTTACCTTCTTAGGTTATCAAGTTTCTGCCAAAGGAACCCGCCCGCTCGATGCCAAAGTTCAAGCTGTCAAAGAATACACCACTCCCAAGACTGTGAAAGAGCTGAGACGTTTCCTTGGAGTGTTGAATTTCTACCGTCGATTCATACCGAACGCAGCTCACCTTCAAGCGCCATTGAACTCCTTACTATCTGGCCCAAAAGTCAAAGGTTCTCATCCAATAGAGATGACGCCAGATCTAATCAGAGCTTTTGAAGACTGCAAAACATCCCTCTCTGAAGCTACCCTACTCGTTCACCCAGACGTGGAAGCAGAACTATCCATAGTAACAGACGCTTCTGATATAGCACTCGGTGCTGTTCTCCAGCAACGCAAAGATGCAGACTGGCAACCCCTTGCTTTCTTCTCTCACAAACTAAACAGCGCTCAGAAGAAATATAGCCCCTATGATAGAGAACTTTTAGCAATCTATGAAGCTATCAAATACTTCAGACACATGGTGGAAGCCCGTAACTTCACAATATTTACCGACCACAAGCCGCTTACTTACGCGATCTCTACGAATAAAGAGAAATGTTCCCCAAGACAATATCGACACTTAGACTTCATTGCTCAATTTACCACCGATATACGCTACATACCTGGGAAGGACAACGTGGTCGCTGACGCCTTTTCTCGAGTGGAGGAGATTTCTACAATCGACTACACAGCTCTTGCACGATTTCAGAATTCAGACTCAGAACTGCAAGATCTGATACTCCACGGCTCCGCCCTTAAACTCAGAAAGATTAAAGCTATGGATAGTGACATAAAAATCTACTGCGATACTTCTGTTAAACCACCTCGACCTTACATCTCACCTGAACTCCGAAAACAAGTTTTCCAGATGCTTCATGGACTTCATCACCCTGGATGTTCAGCTACAGTGCGACTGGTTACACAAAGATTTGTATGGCCAGGGATCCGCAAAGATTGTAGAGAGTGGTCTAGACAATGCTTGCAATGCCAGTCAAGCAAAGTCACTCGACACACCAAATCACCATTATCATCATTTCTCACCCCTTCATCGAGGTTCTCTCACATACACCTCGACCTCATCGGTCCGTTACCCTTATCCTCTGATTACAGGTATTGTCTCACCGTCATCGATAGATTTACGCGATGGCCTGAGGCTATTCCACTGAAGGATATAACAGCCGAAACATGCGCTGCTGCCCTTGTATCCGGTTGGATAGCACGATTCGGATGCCCAGATCGTGTGACTACCGATCAAGGACGCCAGTTTGAGAGCCACCTTTTCCAGTCTCTCACTGCTCTCATCGGTGCGCGCCACTTCCGCACCACTGCTTACCATCCTGCTGCGAACGGCATCGTCGAGCGTCTCCACCGACAGCTGAAGGCAGCAATCATGTGTCACACTTCATCAACATGGACCGAAGCCCTTCCACTCGTCTTGCTTGGCATCCGCAGCGCATGGAAGGACGATCTTAAGACGTCGGCAGCCGAGCTGGTGTACGGCGAACCCTTGCGCTTACCTGGTCAGTTTCTATCTCCTTCCGAAGACTGCACCACAGCGGACGTCACTCAATATGCAGCCCGTCTTCGTTCGCATATTCAGAAACTTACACCAAGACCTACTTCGTGGCACTCTACGTCACCCTTCTACTACCCGCGTGATCTGAACAACTCATCTCATGTATTCCTACGTCGAGATCACGTGCGTCGCTCACTCGAACCACCTTACGCTGGACCTTACAAGGTTATTGAAAGGCAACCGAAGTTCTTCACCCTTGACGTCAATGGCAAGATAGTCAACGTCAGTGTCGACAGGTTGAAACCAGCATACATGTCGAAAGAAGCACATCTACTAAAACCACAGACGACCACAGATCCTACCTCACTAAGTCCACCGACAACGAAGCCTGCAGCTCCTCCTCCTACTACTACAGCCTCTGAAGAGAAGAGAACTCGGAGCGGCAGGAGAGTTCACTTTCCCGACTTCTATCGACCGTAGTCACGGTCTGGCCAGGGGGAATATGTGGCGAGCTACGCCACCACCATCACTCCGTCGCCGCCAAATTCAAATACCTCTCAGTTGGCATAGCGACGAAGAATAGAACGAGTTGTTGATTCGGACGGACGACGGTCTGTCAGACTACTTTTTACTTTTACTTTTACTCTGGTCTTGTGCTGTATCGTGTTTCCTAAATCTTCTATTATTCTCTGTAAATACCATGTACCTATTGTAAATATTATACACCTGTAAATAACAACTCTGCACTCTCTCTCTACACGTCCTGTAGGATCTCCACCAACCATATAATTATAATTAAAAAAAAACAATATCGATAATGCCAGAGGTCTTATTCTGAACGGCAAATGCATTTATTCCATAATCACTTGCGACCTAAAGACGGTATGTGAGGAATAAGTGAACAACCGTGAAGATAGTCCTATAGTCCCGAACGCTTAAAGTCGACAGATGAGATGTCAGCAGAAAATTGGATTTCGTAAAATAAATATGTCGCATCGCTTTGAATTAACTACCAATTCTCGAAACCCAACCCTATGTAATACCACACAGGGTTTGGTTTCGAAAAAAGGCACCAACAAGACTCGAGGGAAGTTAATTCTAAGTGTGACTTTGTGCACAAAAGATTATTGTCCACTATGTTGAAGATGATTTCCTTTTTGCGAAAAATATACCTTATTTGCTCGTTGCAGGCGTGAGGATTAATTTTTCAACGCCTTGTTAAGTTTTGAGTGACACTTGCCAGTTTTTAATTTAAACGTGGTTCCAAATTGAGATGAAATGTTTTAATCCTTTCGTAAGCTTTTGTTCGAGTGGTAATCCTGTAAACCTGTGCCTTTGATGGGCTATTGTATAAAGTTTTGGCGCAAATTGTTTCTAATCCTCGACTTTCGTCCTTTCACTTTTACTATTGTCACCCGCCTAATCTGTTTTTCGACTTTCGTCTCGAAATCTCGTTATTAATTCTGAAGCGTTTATTCTGTGTATTCTTTGTACACTTCACTTTTATTCACAGGCTCACTGACCAAACGTGTAGTTACGTTTGGTCGCTACGTTCATACCTGCGTATGAAAAAAAAGTATCTTTTAGAAAAGAACACAAAATTAAATTCAGTCCGCACAAAGGTGTGGCTAAGGGAAGAAAAATACTTGTTACTATCCCTATCAATGAAACAGGGTAATGGAGACAACGGGATAAAAAATGTTTAAGCCTCTTTGTCTCTATTGAGATTCCAGTAAAAAATATTCTCCCGCTGCCCCCATAAATGGGGAATTGAGATAGCAATCACAAAAATTAAACTAATTTTTTTTCTCACGTTTGTGTAGGTACCTGTTAGTACTTCATTTGTTTATCAAATAAAAACAAAACTTAAATGCTGTTCGTTTGCTTGATTTTATTTATTTATACGTTTCTATCAAACTCACAAAATAATCACTAACTTATTGAGTTGTGACAGAATGTTGTCCTGTCCAAAACAGGACAACATTCTGTCGGATCAGTTAGTACAAACCATAGAGACAAACGTTATTTCAATGCATAATAATGTTTTAGCGAAATTTAATATGTCGTAATTAACGTTCCATTGTTCATATTCAATAAAACCCTACCTTTACAATCAATTAAAACGTGTTAATTTGTATTATATCGCAAGTTTTTCTCATGCGTGTGGTCCGAATTTAGCATCACCTTGACGATGGCTTTCGAATTGTCTTATTGGCTTTAGTAAACATCTGTTAAGTGATCGAGAGAATCCACTACGTCGATAAAACTTTTGACAAACGTTTCCCGATGCAGTCTCAAGCATGCAAGTAACACCGTATAACACCCACACTGACCTTCCTAGAGTTATGGGTTTTGAACTTTCGACCGCGTAACTTCAAAACCTGTTAATGTCTAGTAATTTATGCCGTAATCATCCGTTTACTTGAACTCTATCATAATAAATAGAATATTAAAACGCTAACACAAATGACGTGAACGAGAAATTGAAATGTTCCTCGGACAACACGCAAAACAAATGTTGTAAAGGCATAAATTTAATGCTTAATGCATCGCCTTCTCTCTTAATCTTATTGAAATTCGTTCGTTAACTGTGTATAAAATCGTCTTTTTATTGAGTTGCCTGATTTATTTGACGGCGCATACACGTGGACAAGACCAATAAATGTTTCGTCTTGGGCCTGGCCCTTGTTAAAAGCACACTCGATAAAGATTATTTAAAGTTTATGACCTGAATTGGGAAGGACTTAATACGTAGCGTTTTAGTTCAAATTTACTTACTAGCTTGGGCCCGAGGCTTCACTCTTGTGGTACTTAAATAAACATGTTATCCTAGGTAAAGAACTCTATCTGTTCCAAGTTTCATCGAAATCGGTTAAGCCGTTTCGGCGCGATTGAACTACAAACATCCAAAAATTTAAACATCCTCTCAAACTTTCGCATTTATAGTGCTCTTGGAACATTGCCGTGTTTTCATAGTCTTAGGTTTTTTATTTATTTAGTAATTTCAATGAACTTAATATAAATAGTATACCTACTACCTATTTTACTCGTAAATTAATAAAATAATGCTATCAATAAAACCCAGGAAATTATTATATCTGCATAGTCAAAATTTACTTGATCATATATTTTATGTAACTGTATGCACAAACAAAGGATCCAAAGTAAAGATTATCGCCTCTCAGTGGGATCCACTTAAGGGCTTACAAAATGATCAGAGATAAAAATAATGATATTGCAGTTTTTATTGATCGTTTAGCAAAATATTAGCCCGTAATATATTGGATACATTTTGATACTAATTGAACAGGGGAAGAGGTATCATTTGTCGGTAGGTATGAGTAAATATAATCATGAATCCTAGACAATCAAACGTTGGAATTGGACGTTCAATCATCCAGATCAAAAAAAGGGATTTCGCTAGATAATTGGTACCTAGTCATATATATATTTTTTTTATACAACTGAGGTGGCAAACAAGCATACATACACCTGTTGGTAGGCGGTTACCGTAGCCTATGAGCGCTTGCAATACCAGAGGTATCAGGCACGCGTTGCCAACCCCTCCCCCCCCCCCCCCTAAAGAGTTCTGGCAACCTTACTCACCGCAGGAACACAACACTATTTGAAATAAATAATGTTGTTTGGCTGCGATCTTCTGTAAGGCGGAGGTACCTCCCCAGGCGGGCTGCTCCAAATTAGAACGAGAAAATCTCGCTGTGCCCTACCTCCTGTTTAAATATAATATAATTAACTCATGCCCCTTATTTCTTCAATAATACTTTTAGGATGCTATTGAGGCTGCCTCGATTTTGTAGTGCCTCAGAGATGTTCGCGCAGACCAGGACGGATGGCTTTCATGTCATCATCTGGAAAAAGACCGCATCTCTGATGAGCAGGATTCGAGGCAGCGACAACAGCATCCTAAAAACAGTTGCGGAGCGTTGTACCTCTCCTATTTGGAGTCATTTTGTGCGGAGGGTGACCAACCTGTGAACCTTCTAGCGCAAAATGACTCAAATTTTTCATAATGTTACTCTCATTCTCACTAACAATAGCTCTAAGTAATTACCTACTAACAAAATGGATTGTACCTATTGTCCGAATAAAAAACTTTTGATTTGATTTGATTTCATCTCTTGGTTGATTCTGTCAGTATCGTACTGTTACAGAATGTGCGTATTATCGGCGCATAAACTCGTGTTTACTGTTAGAATGACAGCGGTTACAAGTATTCCAATGACGCGCGTTCATCATCATCATCATCAGCCTGATGAAGTCCACTGCTGAACATAGGCCTCCCCCAAAGAGTTCCATGACGAAAGGTATTGAGCCTTTTCCATCCACCGACTTCCCGCAACCTTAACAATGTCGTCGGTCCATTGGGCGGGGGGCCTTCCAACACTGCGTCTTCCGGTTCGTGGTCGCCACTAGACGCGCGTTCACGACCTTGCAAAAACGCATAATCTGTAAAAGATTGTTTTGTTTACGAACATGATAAAGATCATTTATAACCTTTTATGAAGGAAGAAATTCCTGTGTAAAAGCTGACCGACATTCTACAACATTAACTATTCCACTTATATTATTAATGCGCAAGTTTATTAAGATGTGAAGATGTTTGTCACTCTTTCACTGAGCGGATTGGAATGACATTAAGCATGTATGTAGTAAATAGCTTGGAATAACGTATAGGTTACTCGGGATGGTTATCCGGGTACCATAAGCAAAGCCGCGGGTGGAAGTTAGGAAAATAATAATGCATCGATTAGATACTATGACAAAGTGGTGCTATGAATAAAATATTGTCTTTCCGAGGAGTAAACACTGATGGACTACAAATTTGCTTACGTTACTATAAGCTTGAATGAACGTAGTCAATGAGTCATATCCACATGGTAGAGGTGCTTCCATTTTCTCATAAATCTATATACTCTGACAGTACAAGAGCTGTTTCAGTCTCCTGGCTACCTCATTAGTGCCGAATTTATCATTTTTCAGCGTAGTTTGATAGCATCAGATGAAATTCAAGGGGGGCATTTATGACCCAGCATGAGTTCAGTGGCATAGTTTCTTATGGATAAGTTTAAACGAAAAATTGACCAACTGATATTGTTGTAAGGTCTTAATGAAAAAAAATATGACATAGTTCGTAAAAGAATCCAAAACCCCTGAATGTAACCCTGATATCTTAATTAAAGTGTGTTCTTTCAATTCTCTCACACCGACATCACACTGGCAATTACTGTTACACAATGTGTTACACACACTGACACAACGAAGTTATTATGGCATTACCAGCTAATATCATATTCAACTAACGTCTTATGCATATTGCAATGTAGCTAATCTATAATAGTAACTAATACGAGGTCCGTTGTCGATGTGTCACACGGTGTGGTGCCACGTAGGCCGCCGGAACTTGCGGTGTGTCAGGGAAGCGGAAACCCGTGGTCGTTTGCAGACAATACCGCTTGTATGTAGTAAATTCTAAGTCAACGAACTAAACGATGTAGTACTATGTCGTTTAGTTCGTTGACTTAGAATTTTAATATCAAGATTGGATCTTCTTTACAAAAGAAATATTTTAGCGGCGCGGCGTGCGGACATGTTAAATACGTTTCAAAATGATCCATAAGACGGCTGAAGATAGTCAATTTTGCGGGCCCCGGAACATAAAAGTGTATAAGTCTGATTAGTTTAATTCGTCAGAATGACAATGTGCATGGGTCCAAATATACTTTATTTCAGGCAACAATAGAATAAAAAAACAGATGATGATAATAATGATTCTACGACAGAATACATGCATTCAGAACAAGAACTTTGATCACCAGACTCTACTACTTTCATCGACGGTCATAGGCCCTTTTCAGGGCCACCATACCTCAACCTGGTCACTGATCAAAGACAGGATGACCAAGAAAAAACCAGTGACACGACAAGAAGAAGAAGAACCAGACTCTATATTATCTTAACAATGTAAATAATAAACTAAGAATGAATTTGTGTTACATTTAATCGAGCCAAGATACAGCGAGCGCTGGTAACTACTGATCCCATGTTTCAACGAAAAGTTAATGCAAAATATAAATAATGTTTCCAGTAATACATTTACTGGAAACATTATTTATATTGTGCGCTATGAGATTTTCGTCGAACACAGCGTAATGCATTCGCGGGAACAATTAATTACAAGAACATGCTTTTTTGAATTGAGCTATTTCCTGTATTGTTTCATTTACATGAACGTAAAATTACAAGTCCCTTTTAATTTACAAAATAACTTCAACTTATAATTTACAAAAAAAGTTCTTTAGTATGAAGTATAGCGTTTCACCTGTGTAAACGGTATTCGAGTGTATCTGAAGCCTTTATGAGAGTTGTATAGAAGGAAACGTATTTGCATTAATTCGATACTTTCTTCACAAGTTTTACTTTATAAAGTACCTAATATCATGCCTACGAGACTTCGAGAATATTTTTTGAATAGAGCACACCCGATGTAAAAAAATTCATAACTGTTTATTTTGTGCTTTTAGGGTTCGTTTTACAGCTAATTGTATAGTGCAATAATCTGTAAAAAATTAAAGCAAAAAATTAAGGCAAAAAATAAAAAACTAAAATTTTTACGATTACATGATTTTAATTTTAATATAATTAATCAAATATAAGTCTTTTTACAAGATTTAAACACCCTTTGTACTGTATATTATATAAGAACTAAATTAATCTGAAAATCAGTGGTGGCCCTTATTTTGTTTTGAGTAGTATAATATCACCAAAATCCGCCGTACCACTTTTTTCACAGTTTTGGTTTCATACGGCTAATTTAGCCTCTCCGGCCCATTTTTTTATTCAATACTAGCCTGCGCCAGAGACTATTTCGTGGTTCCTAAATAAAAAGTACCCTAATGCTATTCTAGGCAAAGAATCTTTGCCAAGTTATATCGAAATCGGTTGAGCCGCTACGGCGTCATTGAAACACCCTCACAAACTTTCATATTTATAATTACGAGTGATCCTTTGAGGGAGAAGCATTTATGATGGCTTTGATTACCCTGTCTGTTGTTTAGTTGCAACCAAAAACAATTAGAACAATTGTGAACAAAAATATACTTTTCCATAGTTACGCATTTCTGTAAGCAAAGCAAGATGTAGCAAACAGATCGCTTCTCGACCAATACACTTGGGGTTGTAAGGTGGAATCTTTTTTTACAATTCACATTTATACAACAAACTTAACTTTAAGTACCTACATTGAAAATTCGATTGCATACCAATGAAATCGAAAAGTACATTACTTTCGCCGACCTTGGTTCTATACAAGCCTATCTAATAACAATTGTGTTGTAACTGGTACGAACAATCAAAATGTAATTACTCAATACGTATAAATACAGCGTGTGCCAGGCATGTGAAGCTTCTTAGAAATAGTTAGTATTCTTAAAGGACTTAGTTGAAGGGATGGTATACATAGGTAGATGCAAACCTACTCCATCTAAACATGTCCCAGGCCTGCGGCAGCGTCCTGTGAGAGAGTAAAAATTTCCACTTGACACTGTATAAATCACCTAAAATAGATGTTATAAGGTTTTACTCACATAAATGACGTTTTGGAAAATATTACAACATGTCATCAGCGAATAATCTTTCTTAAATTTTGGATTTTATATGGAAAGAGTAGCCGGGTGTAAAAGTTAAGAAAAAATATTTATCTGAAAACTATCAAATAAGAACCTAATAAGAAACAATCGTTAGTGTAGGTTGTTCCAAACCAACCATGATCCAATATTGATGATCTATCTAGGACAAATTTCTAAATCTATTTCAACTTAGATACTAAACAACTAAAATAGATATAACCTTAAAATTAATAGTTAAAATATGAAATCGTTTGCTATTATTGAAAAAAAATCCATCAATCATCGCATATTCATATAGTTTCTACCTAGGTATATCTATCAATTTGATTTTGAATTCGTCGCATATTATAAAATTCCTTCCATATCGCATATTCATATAGTTTCTACCTAGGTTTATTTATCAATTTAATTTTGAATTCGTCGCATATTACAAAATTCCTTCCATATCGCATATTCATATAGCTTCTACCTAGGTTTATTTATCAATTTAATTTTGAATTCGTCGCATATTACAAAATTCCTTCCATATCGCATATTCATATAGCTTCTACCTAGGTATATCTATCAATTTGATTTTGAATTCGTCGCATATTATAAAATTCCTTCCATATCGCATATTCATATAGTTTCTACCTAGGTTTATTTATCAATTTAATTTTGAATTCGTCGCATATTACAAAATTCCTTCCATATCGCATATTCATATAGCTTCTACCTAGGTATATCTATCAATTTGATTTTGAATTCGTCGCATATTATAAAATTCCTTCCATATCGCATATTCATATAGTTTCTACCTAGGTTTATTTATCAATTTAATTTTGAATTCGTCGCATATTACAAAATTCCTTCCATATCGCATATTCATATAGCTTCTACCTAGGTATATCTATCAATTTGATTTTGAATTCGTCGCATAGTAATTAGTTATGTGTACAATAAAGAATTTTCATTCATATTACAAAATTCCTTTCGATAAAATCCATTATAAAACAAGTTCACATTAAATGTATTTTCAGAACTTTGATGATACAAAGTGATTCTAATGATTTTATTGAAATAAATTCCCTTTGAAGAAATAAAACAGTTTGTGACAAACACCCTGTATCGTGGTTGTAGTGACCATTATCAACGCAGAATTATTTTATTACATTACTGCGGACGCTTGGGGGCATGCACGAGCTGATCCCTTCGATTCCGCAATATCCTGCATCACTTGATCAGTTGATCACTTGAATTAATAACTTTCAACTCTACAAACCAAAAGTAGTACCTACATATAAATCTCCATAGATACAACCTTACAATCTTACCATCATTAAAATAGCATTGTTTGACGTTACCCTCAAAGTACTAACATTGGAGGTGACGCCACGGAATCGACATAATGAAGTGAAGTTCAAAGAGACGGTGTGGAGAGCTCACGGCTGAGTGAACTGTCCGGGACAATTTGACCGACGAGACGGAAATACTGTACTGAATCGCACCAAACCGGCAGCAAATACGATCGACGGTGACTGTCGTTTTATTTTAGTACTCGTTATGTGATACGTTCCTACAGTTCCTGTCACAAGGGTTGGCTACGGCTGCTACCCAGCCTTACAGCTTTTCCCCAACTTGTCATAGGCAATGTACAGTTAACAGAATGAATTTCACTATTAGGCCATGCCCAAATGGCGTGCGATTTCTCATTTATAATTTATTTCAAAATGACACTTAGTTCATTAAAATAAGATTTTAGGTCATTGAGTTTGCCATTTGAGGGCGTTTTAAATACTCAACGAAATCAGAAGCCCCAAGTGAAACTCAAAATTTACTTTATCGTGAGTCGTTTGTAAACGGCTTTGAATAAAAAATCAGTGACACGGATTTGATAACTCAAAAACTGCGAAAAATTAAGAGCTGCCTCTGGAAACCATAAAGTACCTACCTGCTTACAACAATAATAATAATAAATAAATATTCCGGACATATTACTCACGGTCAACTGATCCCAAACTAGGTATAGCCTAATATATATTTAACACCCAGACACAGAACAAATGTTGTTTACATGACAAACAGATGTGTCATCTCTGAGCTTTGAAAATCAGATGTGTTTTATGATTTTGTAATGTACCTTTTAAAGGTTGTCTGGAAGAAATCGCTTAAAGTGATACGACCGCCCATTGTACCATCACAATTATTTCTAGTTTTAATTATTTTTTAAGATCCTTTTGTTTACTGTGTGGTGTAGTGCAATAAAGAGTTTTCTATCTATCTATCTAGGTAGGTTTGGTTAACTTAGGATTTTTATATGTACTTTAACAAGTCGCGTAATGGGCGACCACGAAGGAAGCCACACAGTGTTGGAAGGCCCCTCCACCAATAAATAGACCGACGACATTGTTAAATTTGTGATAAGTCGGTGGATGGAAAAGGCTCAAGACCGTTCGTCATGGCACTCTTTAGGGGTTCCCCATATCCAGTAATGAACTTCTACAATCTGATGATGATGATGATGACTCTACCAAGGTAGCGTTCATTAAAAAATCATAGAACACACCTGAAAAATACGATTTTCGAAGCTCTTGAATAATAAATCGATTTGTTATGTAAACAAAAAAGATAATTTTCAAAGGCAGTTCTTCATAAACCTCAAGGGATCTTACAAAATATAGCGATAGCACCTAATTTTCTTCCAACGCGATAAACTCTAAATAAACAACACCATATTACACGTGCATATAAAATATGTTTCTGTCAAAGGGCTATTTGTCTCTTTCGAAATTGTAGCAACATTTCACTGGGATGTACTCACATTTTATCTTACCTCTGTTTTTCTATTTTCCCTGGTTGATGTATGGGACGCATTTCCGCACTTTCGAATAGTACTTCTGTATTCCCTTTTATGTGCGCATAGCTTTAAAAATGTATTCGCAGTTAGGGGCCGGCTTCGGCAATTCGAAGATATGTAAAGGAATTATTCAAGAATAGTTCTGTGTTCTATTTTTGCTTCGGTTCGTTTTTGCGAGTTCAATCGAGTAACAAAAGGAATCAAGAGCAATAACTGTGAGACTCTTGTAAGTCGAGGAATAAAGGAACATCTAGAGATTGAAAACAATAACTAACAAGAATATTCTTAGAAGTTTCACAATCGATGATAAGTATGATAACTCATCATTATTAGCCTGAAGAAGTCCACTTCTGAACATAGGCCTTCCTCAAAGAGTGCCAAGACGAACGGGCTTGAACCTTCTCCATCTACCGAATGGCCGCAACATTTACACTGTCGTCGGTCTATCAGGTCTTCCAACACTGCGTCGTTCGGTTCGTGGTCGCCATTCGAAAACCTTTTCTCCCCAACCAACGGTTGTCCGTTCGGCGAGCTATATGGCCTGCCCACTGCCACTTCAACTTACTAATTCTGAGATCTATGTCGGTGACCTTGGTTCTCCTACCGATTTCCATATTTCGGATATTAGCCCGTACTGAAACTCCGAGCATAGCTTTCTCCGTAGCCCGTTGCGCGATTTTGATCTTGTGTATGAATGAGGCCAATGGTTTAGTGACCAAGTCTCAGTGCCATATGTCACTGAAAAAATGCACTAATTGACTTTCGTCTTTAGGATCTGCGGTATCTTCGACGAGAAGATATGACGAAGAAAACGATGAGATGAAAACTATTTTGCTAGTATTCCTAATCATTTTGATTCGCCATCTCAAATATTACACATGTATAAAATTATAGTGATCGTACTTCGCGATATGCACTTCAATTACGATAATAGTTTCAACGCAAGCGCGTACAAAAAATGCAACAGTTACATAATATCTTGTTCCCTTTCAATCAACAAGTACCTACTTATACTAACCAACCTTAAGATTTATCAGAACGGATCTATGACCACACGCGGCGATGTTTTTGCGCCTACAATTTCTAATGGCCATAATGACCTCAACTACAAAACCATTAGATAGATATTACTGATGCTAGGTTTTTTTAAAGATAGATTTACTTATCTGATATAAAGCCTTTGGTTTCTTATGAGGCTTCGGATGTAATAACAATAAAATGACGACAGTATTATAGCGGAGTATCATGGGCCTATATATAATATCATAAGCCGTGCTGACTCTAGCTGTAGCCCTCTCCATAGCTTACCCATCGACCTTGTAATAGGCGACTAAGGGAAAAAAGCTAGGGGATAGGCAACAGCGTTCCCTATTTTAACAATAATAGCTCTAAATGCGCTCGCCAATCCGCGTGCCTAGCGTGGTGAGTATGGGCAATTTCCTCCCACATGATAGGAAGTTCCTCTGGAAATCTATTGGGAGGCCTATGTTCAGCAGTGGACATCCTACGGCTGAAAGATGATAATGATGAATTAAGATCGCATAATTAGAATAGGTACATTTCAAGTTGATACCTTTAGCCGTTTCTGAGAATAACGTTCTTGAGACAAATGGACAGACGGACAACAAAGTAACTTTGTAAAATATAACTGTAATATAATATAATTATAACTGTTATCCTATAAGGGTTCCCATATTTTCTGTTGGTGTACGAAATCCTAAAAACATTGTTTTTGACATTACTATGACCCTGATACCCAGAGTAGGTACATCTACGTCATCTACTACCTATATATACTTTCACACAAATGTACCTAATGACTCCTAAAGTTCATAATGACCTTAAACGGTCAACAGCGAAATAAATTACTAATAGACTACAGAGTCCGAGGCGTATTTCAATTGCGTTGTGATATTGATCGGGCAGCATTTCATCAGGGCGACAAGGCGCGTATTATCTAGTCGGACTAGGAAGAGATCGGGCGCCTATCGCTACTCGTATGCCAATTAGCCAATTAGAGAAAGCAAACAACAAACTCGCCGAGATAAGAATGCTTTTCGTGGCTTCCCGGACCCTTAGGGATCATTAATCGCGGTCATTGTGCTCGGTACCGTATTTTTAAGGCGATACACTTGCAGAATGCCGTCGGGATTAGTTGGGTTAGTTACCTGTAATCTGGCATCTTGTATCTATTTCATTTTTTATGTAGTTTTTTATCAATGAAGTGCAGCTTCTCATGGAGTATTAAGTACTGCCTGTTAGGTCCGTTGATAGAGATCCGTTACCCTGTTAACACCAGTATAGCTGCGTTGAGAGTTTTGATGCAGTGGCGGTCGTAATTTTAACCGTGAACCGTTTCTGGTGGAGTGGTGGTTACCCCGCCTTCCAATCCAAATGTTATGGGTTCAATCCCGGTCGTGCATCAAAGTATTTTCCATGCGGAAAATTTATGTACGCTTTACGGTGCTCTCATATGATGAAGGAAAATATGAGGGAACCGACATGTCCAATCTAAAACTTCTAAGACATATGTGCACGAAAGGAGGCTCTGAGAGGCGCACTTAAATCCTTTCACCACACTGGCACTTTCAGCAAAGGTCGTTTATCAACTATGCGATTTTGTTAAGGCGGTGACGTAAGTTGACAGTCTCAAAGATATATGGTTCAAATTCGTGTAAAATATCGTTGACACACTCACATTTGAATGGCAATAAGACATCATGGTAAGGCCCCATATGGCTTAACTAATCTACTGTGGTCAAGCGTGGCTCTTGTATGTGTTTGTATGCCATTAAGGTCTACCATCATTTGTATGAGAGGAGCTTAATTTTGGAATTAATGCCGGCTTATGAAGAATGTTGTAATTAGATAAGTGTCAGATGACAGATTACAAAATGGAAACATTTTGTTGCGATTTCATTTATATGGGCTTGTTTATGGTAAAGATAGTGAGAAACGCAGGAAGTCAATTTGGTACTGAAACCAAATGAGAAATCATCATCATCGAGTTATTTATGCACAGTCACAAAACATTGTTGATCTCGGTGGCGTTGCGGGCGAGTATCCGTCTGAGACACAATGCGTGTTCGATTCCCGCTGCGGGAAATATGTTTGCATCATCATCATCATCAGCCTGTAGAAGTCCACTGCTGGACATAGGCCTCCCCTAAAGAGTTCCACGACGAACGGTCTTGAGCCTTCTCCATCCACCGACTTCCCGCAACCTTCACAATGTCGTCGGTCCATCGGGTGGTGGGCCTTCCAACACTGCGTCGCCCGGTTCGTGGTCGGCATTCGAGAACCTTTACTCCCCAACGGTTATCGGTTCTGCGAGCTATATGGCCTGCCCACTGCCACTTCAACTTGCTAATTCTGAGAGCTATGTCGGTCACCTTGGTTCTTCTACGAATTTCCTCATTTCGGATCTTATCAGCCCGTTGTGCAACTTTGAGCTTGTGTATGAGGCCAATAGTTAACGACCAAGTCTCAGTGCCATGTGTCATCACTGGCAACACGCACTGATTGTAGATGTTTGCATGGTCTGCAAATATTTGTTCCTGATCAGGGTGTTGTGGTACTATGGTACACGTAGCTTCTGCTGGGTGTTATTTATTTATTAACTACATACTAAGTGTGGGATCTGTTTGTTGTTATGTATTTTATTTATTTCATACTATGATAAAAACCGGTTGAATATTTTTTTTAAAGAAGGAAATAAATTATCTTAAAAATTTGGCCAGAACGCTATTTAAAATCTCCGAATTTCGGCTCCAATTTCCATGTCTCCTCGAATTATCAAATTAATCTGTCACCATTTAAGTTGTCTGAAGAAAGTTCCAAAGCTGTTGCCTAATTTGGCGAGTAATTAAATGTCACAGCGAGATCGTGACGGGTGGACGGACGGACAGCCGAGTCGTGGACGAGGACTATGTGACTTTGTCAAACATTGTTTGGTTGGTAATGTTATTTTATTTGAAACAGTGCGGTCGATCATTTATTTTGTTGGGTAGGCCACAGAGAGAACAGAATAAGGTTTCTGGATAGTATAAATATCGTGAATCACTTTGTATGAATGAAATAAACACTGTAGCGAAAAGCCTGGCTCCAGTAACGTATTAGCCAACTACACCCTGTTTGGGGTGTATCAAAGAGCTTAATTCCGCGTTAACGAAGGTCGGGATTGTAATCCCGTCACTACGGGACCCGCTGGACACAATTAACGAGTTGTCTAGTTATACACATGCAGGGTTAACGGAGAGATCCTTTGGCTTAGTGAGTTACCTTTTATTAGGTACAGCAATTTTGATTTTTTGTACCATAATTAAAATGATGCTACAGCGCTCTTGGAGATGATAGTACAGGCGTACAGTAGCTTGCACTGAGATGTATACATATACAAGGTGATTCATAATGTATACCATCCCGAAAGGGGGTGTTGTACCAAAAGTGAATTATGGCAAGATTGGCAAGTTGAAAGTTAGGAACATAATTTTTCAGTTCTTTTTTCAAGAACACAATACTATTTGAAAACAATAATTCTATTTGGCTAAGATCTAAAACATGTTTGTTAATTATGCACGTAGATGTTTATAAATTTTGTTTTTGACTCACGCGATATCAATGTCTGATTTTAGACTCCTTTCTTAAGTGGATTGATTTCAATCTTTGGTCATAATTCGAGAAACAGCATCACAAATTGATCTTATTTTGTCACGGTCGCGACCATAACTTGAAATTAGGTGCCTGCATGACGGATCTAGGCGACCGCCCTCGGATGGTTTAGGAAATCGGCTGATTTTGCGATCGCTCATGCGTTCATAGCGTTTCATAATACAGCGTAATCGCGTAATTATGATACGGAATCGGGGAGAATTACTTAATTGGAAAGTTTTGTTAAAGTGCCAATGTGAGACTATTTTTTGGTGCGTTATGATGCTCATTTCGCAAAGATTATAGACGCGCTTCAACTTGACACTGCTATTAAAATATTATCACCGCTAATGATACTATTCCCATAAAAACCTTACATAAACGTACTCAATGTCGTACTGACATGGCTGCTGACAATAGCAACTTGACTGCCAATCTAGTTGATATCAGCGATGGAACAATCGCTTAGTAGTCGCCGCCGACAAGCCGAGGAATCCTCTGTCGCCTGACTCACCTATAAATTAACAAATACGTCCAGTCGACCGGGTGCAAAGTGTGTAAAACTTTATTTGAATAAAGCTCGCTCTAGACGAAGCTCCCAAGTTACTTGTAGAAATTCTGTTTCACAAAATCTCCAAAACGTCCAACAATTATTTGACTTTTAAGAGCTTGCGATTTCGTTTGAGCTTTATCGCACACCCTGAAATGTCAAAACCAAAATTGACTTTGTGATGGTAAAGACATTTTGAAACGAATTCTATATGACATACCGCATATTTGATTCAATACAACTTAGGAGCACTTTTTTATAGAAGTAGAAATTTGGTGAAAATTGCAATAATAATTGACAAACTGCAAAATCTATAAATTTTGTAAGAGTCTACTTAAAACGATGAGTGAAACTGTGCATATTGATGTAGTTTTGATCATAGAACACAGAAGGGTTTTGATAAGTTGAGATCAAATCACGGAATACAATTTTATAATAATGTCTTGGGAAGTTGCCAATCTCTCTATGAATGGAGCGAGCTACTTTGACACGACAAACCAAATGATTCAAAGCGAAATGAATCAACTGCTATGAAACATTAACTGCCATGCTTATTAACTTGAACAAGGGCCTTCTGGGCTTTAGCAGTAGTGTGAACGTTTTCGGATCGCTAGCGAGTCGATCGTCCAATGTTAAATATGCATTGACTTCAAGGACTAAAGGGTCATCAGCAACCAAAGATAAGCGGAGAGGGGTTGTGTCGAAATGATAAATGACTACGGCAATATTTGATATTTGAAATGGACTAAAAGCGTTTCGAATGAACGCACTGGTGCTAGCCCTTCTGGTCTCCACTTAGCCTCCATGTATATACTATAGCCTTACACCCGACAGGCAGTCACTAAAGCAACGCAGAAACCGCGCGGCTCGCTTTATACATTTTTATCCCATTGTATGACCCAAGCAGATAGGTAAATTGTATGACAATCGTTTAATGAGGTGTTCTCTGCTTATAAAGCGACTTGTATTGATATTATGGGTCGTTGTTTATAAATTGTTGCGAGTGAATAGCTTATTTGTAGGTTTTAATCGTTGGTTAACTGACTGTATGGCCGCATCCGGTCTTACTCCGGCATACAAAGAGAGGGTCATGACGTGATAGACATTTCGATTGTGGAGAGATATATTTCTGGCTGAAATCGTAGGTGTACGATTTATTGAAATGAACTAAATAGTGGACAAAGTCCAATTGGTATGCAGTTTTCAGACTAGAACTCCTATTTTTTGTTGGAAAGAAGGCAATTTTGAGGCAAGATTATTTTAGGCAAGATTTTTACGTAAAACAATTTAAAAACATTCTTAAACGCTGTAGGCCACACCGTAGGCATTGTTAATCGTTATGGGAATTTAAATTAACCTAAGATCGCGGAGCTTACATTATTCGTGCCGTTAACAAATTTGAATGTGAATTTTCTTCGATATATCATGGACAATTTCTTGGTCGAGATTACATTGTGTTTGTTCAATCTTGAGTCTTTACAGCTCAAAGAGTGCCACGATAAACGGTTTTGAGCCTTCTACATCCACTGACTTTCCGCAACCTTTGCAATGTCATCGGTCTTTCGGTTGGGGGGCTTCCAACACTGCGTCTTTCGGTTCGTGTTTGCCATTGGTTATCCTTTTTTCCACAGTGGTTGTCGGTTCTGCGAGCTATAGGTATGTCCTGCCCACTGCCTGCAAGCTATTTCGGCGACCTTGGTTCTTCTACGGATTATCTCCACCTTAACTTTAGTAAAAAAATGTTTGCAACTTCAGTGACCTGCCAACTCTAATGTACTCGTGACTTACAGAAGTAGATTTATGTCGATTTGAATTATGTTAAGAAGGTAACACTAAAGGGACGACTGGTAACAGGAAGCACCGACATTAGGTCACATATCCTTTCAACAATGCAACGACAACGGCAAAGGCTCAACACCGAAATATGAAGAAGGTAGGTAATTACATTCAAAAACATAATTATACATTCATGTATTCTTAGCACGGCGACAGTCAAGGCAGCAAGAACTTTCCTAAAAGAAAAATAAACCCAAACATTCATCGTCATAGTAGGACAACACATCGTGAATGTAAATTAGCAAGAGAAAAAAATAATGCATGCTTTAAACTAAAATGATAGACGACCGTAACTAACAGAAAATTAATGGCCTTATTACAATTGTTTTCTATCGAGGAACAATAAAACCAATTCTGTACCACAAAGTCCCATGAGTGATTGTCGAAATTAGACACGATATCTTTTGAATAAGAAATAAACATTCCCAAATAACCGCGAAACTTTAATTCCACGTATAATTGATATAAATAAAACAAAAGTACCAGGCCCATAAATTAAGCTAAGCGGAAAGGGACCGACGCATATCCAAGGACCTTTTAAGAAACCTGTACACTCGAATTCCATTCCGAGTTGCATAGTTAAAATGCTCAAAGAATAGCTATTCATTAGTGGGTGCGAGAATGAGAATTCTTCAGGCAGTCTGAATATTCCATCGGCGAAGAGGCTTGTGTTGTCTTAAGAAAAATGCCTTGGTCCTTCGACGCTAAATTATGTCGAAACGGTGTAGCGAACACCGTAGCCTCACATCCTAGTTCATTATCTGTCGATTCCATAGATTTTATTGCCAACGGCCACAATGTATGGAATAGTTTATCATGTGATGAATTTAAATTTAAATAATGTGGGAATGGGGATGGGCAATGAAAAATACTGGTCAGGTGAAGTGACAAAAGATTTCATCATCATCTTCCTACCCTTGTCCCTCATCATGCCGGCACAACATGTATTCTTATTCCAGATCCATCAGTCATCATGACACACCTCACTCCTTTCTGACCAATATCCACTTTCACACACAGTCCACCCATCTTTTCTTTGGCCTACCTCTACTCCTACATCCATCCACATTCATTCGTCACATGACATTCTCATGACATGCCCATACCACACCAACCTATCACTCCAAGATAAAAGATGTAATCTTCACAATGATAAGAATTTACCACTGTCACTGACCTAATGCAGAACGACCAAGAAAGAATCAGTGACACGACAAGCAAGCATTATGACTGATCTGTGAGCGTTTCAGATATCATGTAAGTACATAATTAACATACTACTCACTAGTACCTATTTTCGGATGTCAGTTATGAAAGGCCAGGTTTTATTCCGTTTTAATAACCAGTTAAGAAATAAGGAGTAAAAAGTGTTTTTCTTAACTAGTTGTGAAAAATGGTTGTGAAAGTGGACTAAACCATAATTTTTCCGAATCGAAAATCCATTGGTGCACGACCGGAATTCGAACCTATGACCTGTGGATCGGAACAAGGGCCACTACCACCCCTCTACCAGTGCTCTACCAAATAATGCTGAAAATTGCACACTGATGTGTGAAAAATCTTAACAATTAACTTGATCTGTTCCTATTTTAATCATTAATTCAATTTAACCGTGTCAAAGTAACACCAAAAGCTCGTATTAACGACACGCAACCATTAAGACCGTGTAAAATTATTCAGCGTCCTGTCGAAGGTACGAAGAAGTTTGCACTTTGCATATTTAAAGAAACACTCGCCTTATCTGGCTCATCGGTGATTCTGTTCACAGATATTCTCTGGAGAAAAACGAAGTAGGTACCGAAGGGCATAGTGGAGCTAAGCTTAATACTACAGAAATGATGGCCTTGATATTATTATTTGCCTGCATTTTCCCAACTTCTTTTATAATGTAAATTGGTATTTCATGTTTTTTTTTATGACTGACTGACGACATCATAAAAGCTCCATATTTGGAGGGTATCTTCTTTTCTTCACTAAAATAATGAACCAAAATTATTTTCTGCGTAAAAGATGTAGCTATAGCATTCCGAGATTACGAGGTGACGTAGAGATCTCACATTAGAACTCTGGTGGTTCTGAAAACCATCTCTACTAAAGTTGTTGGTAAGCCAGTTTTGCCAAAAGTCTATTACAGTACACAAATCGAAGATAGATCACTGTAAGTACCAATAGGTTACACTGTGGCTAAGATTCTTGCGGCCGGGTGCTCGCATTAGGACGAAATTAAGTGCTGTTATGTGTTCAAGTGTCACATTAAAATGCCTTCGGCTTCTTCAAACTGGAGATGCAAAGCGTAGTGTTCAAGCTGACTATACAATAATTCGACGAATCCCTGCCGATGTGTCTTAAGGTGTGTCGATTTATTCTAAAGTGAACCTTGAATTATGTCTTCAATACGAGCGCTGTTTTTAAGTCTTTTTTCATTAGAATGCTTTTACTTACTACATGCCTACATGGAAAATATGACAAATTTCTTAGCATGCGTTTAATTTGAAGCTGTCCTGAAGTAATGTTTAATGCGATGAACAACACAGCTGCTAACTACATGTACCATACTTTTGAAAACTCATAATGAAAGTTCCATGGTTCGCGTCTGGAATAATCGTTTTAGTGGGATACAACGCGGGTGTTACGTGTTAAGCCATAACTGCACAACAAAAACTTTTCATTGCGAGACCTTTGCCGAACCCTTTCACAGCGTTATCGGGCCGTGTCATCTCATTTCCGTGGCGACTCAATTGGTTCCGAGCATTGAGATCAATTAAAATGTGAGGACGGCCGGTGAAGTGTAACCGACGAGATGGAATCCCAAGGGAAGATCGTGGTTACCTGGCTACGCTGTCGGGAATGAAAAGTTGAACAGTCAGAGGGCACGGTTTATACGAGACTGTATAAATCAAATGGGATGTAGGAACTTAACCAACATGGATTTTTTTTATTGTTAGGTGCTCATTTTCCGTAAATCCTATGCCAATAAATAAATAACATCCGACAGTCACATACATAGTCCGGATCACACACTAGGGTTCCCTGTGTCTTGGGTATCAGAAACTACGAGTACCTACCATGGTACAACAACACCCAGACCCGGAACAAATATTTGTAGATCATGCAAACATTCGTGAAACGAACACCCATTGCGTCTTAGACGGGCACTTGCCCGCTACGGCACTGATGAGGTCATCAATATGAATGAATGAATTAATGTTTTCTAATCCTATCTAACAAAAACTGGTAAATATTTTTAGCAAAATACATAATTATTTCAGCCGTAGGACGTCCACATGGGCCTCCCCGTAGATTTCCAGAAGACCAGTTTCCTTGTTCGATGTTTTCCTTCACCGTTTGAGAGCACTAGTATAGCGCACGTAAATTTTACGAATCAAAAATCCGATGTTTCGCGACTGGGATTCGAACCCACGACCTTTGGGTTGGAAGGCGGGATCATCAGTGCTCTCAATGCCAATGCTGATCCGTTGGGCCAAATATAGATACTTACTTTTATTTACACTTAACAAATGGATCTACAAATTGTACTCAAGCCAGTCCATTGAGCCATTCTTTATCATTCTTTTAGTAAAATGGTTCATAATCTCTATCATCTGATCGTAACTGTACAATAACATTACCATAACACATGATACGCCTTAAATGGTAAGTTTTCTTTAGCATACAAGTTTTCCCACACACATTTTACAACGTCATCATTAATGCTGAGTCTATGGTTTTACAACATTCAATCGACTAAGAGCTAAGTACATTCTTTGATACTGGAAAAAAGCATGAATGGATAGTATATAGTAAATGTTTGCTAGGCTGGACTAATCGAAACTCTGTGATGATTTTAAGTCCCCTTTTAGATGATGGAAATTAATTACCGTAGCTTATGGACTTCAGTCTATGGATGCTTCCACATGCATCACGCATTTGTTACTGACTCCTGCGATCGTACCTAAAGAGAAAGAGAGATGAGAAATCCTTTCGTAGGCCCAGACATTTTCTTGGAGATCCGAATGACGTGATCAACTCCGCTAACTCGGAGGCGACGACGAGGTTCCTTTCCTTTCCTTTCACCTCTACAGGGTGATGGCTTGGCCTTGGATGGATGACCGACAGAGGTGACTAATTTGTACTCAGAAGTGATGTAAGATTATGTGACCGTATTAAATAAAATCGGAACTAATCTGAAATAGTTCGAAGAATTATTCTAACACAAAAAAGTTGGCATTGTTCAATCACGCTTCACAGGCTGCTACGTAAGTTACTCATGAAAATTACCATTTTCAGTAATAATGGTTTTAAAGTAAAACTACGCATGTCCAACTTAAAGATTGCAAAATTAATGTCATATAAAATTTGTTTCAAAATGATCCCTTTATTTACATAATAAAGTCATTTTGAGTTTGACTTTTAGGGGCTTTGGATACCGTTAAGCTATATCGCACACCCTCAAACGTCAAATATATAATTAACTTAAATTAGTAAATGTAAAGATCATTTTAAAATAAATTTCTTACGTATTTTAGATGGCATAAAGAACTTCAAACATGGCTTCATTGTCAAGAAAAGTTAATAGTTGGTAGGACGCGGCTTCAGATGGTTATCAGCATTCTTTTCTCACACAAAAATTATTTCCATTTAGTTTTTTTGCAAACGCTAAATACTACACTGTCACATTCTTTTCTCGAAGATATATGGTATTAATAACCTTATCTTCTAGGAACAACGGATAGGATACAGTATTTAGCTTTCGCAGAAATATTACATAATCAAATGATTTTAATGAATATTCAAAAACATTGGCAGATCAGATTGTAAATCAATAATAACACTGCGTAGGTTTTCAGTGCTACTGGTGTTACGTGCGCAAAAATATTATACTTTTAAATGAAGCTTACTTCAATTTTTAACTACCTTGATCATTATTCTTTAACAAATTTCAACCTTTTCCCTTCTCTTCATTACTTCATTTTCTTACGGAATATTTTAACAGCAAAAAATATATTTCATCAATGCTTCCGGTTAATAAGCTACTGGCTTATTATTCTGCATTACGCTGCGTCTATTTTTTGCTCACAAATCATCATTCCACAATATATGAGCCGACTTATTTCTTTAAATTACTCTGGGTATCAGTCGCGAAATCCATTACATTATTTATCAAGTATGTAATTTGAGTCATCAATTTTATGGTACCACTTACCTACGGGCGTGCATTAAGTGTTTTCAATTTCACTATGTGGTTTACCGTTAACAAAATACTGGTATCACTCATAATCAAGTTTGCGATGGCGATTCTTTCGAATATTTGGGCGGTTATTATTAGCAATTGTCGGACCAAATGACCATCAAGTTGTACGTAATTGAATTTTAAGTTGCTCGCTGGTTTGATTAATTTCGAATGATAATGGTGTTTAGCGGTTTATGCTGTCAGTGGGTGTATGGTTACCTTTGTTTGGACATTAGATGGATTTACGAAGATTCTATTACCTACCTTGAATTAATATTATAACGGGGTTTTTATGTAATCATTACGTATTTTTTTTTATTAATGGTGATATTTATTTTGCCGTGGGTTGGCTGGAGAAGCCCTGCCATATCTACATACTTGTGGATGTCGTAAGAAGCGACTAAGAGAAAAAACTAGGGAATGAGCAGCAGCGTCCCATAAAAGATCGTAATTTTTCACTGGAAAAACACTATGCAGTAATCTGCTGTTTTGGGGACTACCTATTTCGGGATAGTGTGTACCTACTAGTTACAGAACACGTTGTATTATTTTTTTTTGTCTTCCCTTCATATACTTTCGGGCTCCTGTCACCAACTCTTCTACTGTCATTTGTCCGATACGTCGATTCAAATTTATGTTCGGTAGTGATTCAAAGCTCAGACTATCGAATTAACCCATCATGGCCAACGACATTATCTCATGACGACATCGGTAGCCAGTTTGACTTTTTTGTGGTTTGACATGCGTCGAATGTCACTATTTTAATGCGTCTTAATGCATACCTTGGTGTATTTAAATGATAGCCACCTGCTTACTATTTTATTATTAATAAAATTATAAAAACTTTAAGCTCTAAATCTCTGCAAAAAATTGCCTTTTAATTATTATGTAAGGCCTATGTCCAGCAGTGGACTTGTACAGGCTGATGATGATTATTAACTTGACAAAATAAACAAAAGTAAAAGCTTACCGTTAACATTGAGTGTAAGTTAAATATTTTTATAAATCCAGCTCAGGAAGAAAACAAATAATTAAATTAAAAACAAACCAAGAACATGAAAAGCCTTCCGATCGCCTCAAGCAACAAAGAGCCAAGTCGTTTGTAAAAAAATAATAACAACCTAGCTTATTGCGAATGCGATATTAATTAACATGGGTGGCATGTGGCGGACACGTAGAAATTATAATATAACGACTGCTTAAGGCTACGACAAAGCTAAAAGTAAACATAGGTAGTATTTAAGAAAGCATATTTTCTAAGGCTTGAGACATCCCCTTGATGGATTTAACTCATATTCTTACCAGCAAATTTTGATAGAACAACCTGTCGACCTTCTCAATTCCACAATATTGCTCTAACAATAAACATACAATGCCTTCTAATCCAAGTTGTTTCTTCTTCGCTCGCTTGATCCATTATAACTATGATGATAGCCTGCGATTTTATTGCGAATGGTCACAGCCAATCAAACTAGCCAAGCTCAAGCCAACGTGACATTTATTTGACATTTGTAAGGAGAGACAAAACTCCATACTAATGAGCACGAAATTTATTGATACTTATTTTTAAATGAAACTTCTTTGTGCATTTATGGACAAAGATGATATTATAAATCAACTTCCAAACAAATAGCGCATTACCGCACCGTGATCGTAGTCATTTAAAATCTATAAAAGAAAACTGAAGTTTTTAGTTTTAGTTTTATTATCCCCGAGGAAGAGTGGTCTGTTTTGAGGCTTTTTAGTTCGAATTTTATGGGATTATAAAAAAATATTGGTTTACCGAGCCGGAAACCCGTTTGGTACCGCGAGCGTCATGTTTGTTAGCTTATGAATCACTTATAATCAAATGCTTAGGGCTAAGAAGAAATCGATTTATAATACTAAAAAACTAATGTAGTCGGTACTAAATAAAACCCGTAAAAATCAATTGTTTCTATTCTTTGTTCGTCGGCTGCTTATAAGCCTCCTACACAGATTTCCAGAGTTCCTATCAAGTAGGGTGAATTGGCCCATACTTACCACACTGGGTATACGTTGGTGGGCATAGTTAGAGCTATCTTTGTTATTCTGGCTATCGCTGCTGCCCATCCCCTAGCTTTTTTTTCCCCTTCCATACAACATCCACGGGTAGGTAAAGATATGTATGCGGTATTGTGCAGCCACGGCAAATATTGAGTAATGAGTAAATTATGTACATACTACATAGATGTGGGACTACATATTATGAACATCAATAATTACATAAGTACAATTTTACATTTGCGATGAACTCTATGCTTAGGTAGAGCAATTTCTCCAAAATGTAGTGAGTAAGTACTCCATACGTGAAAGGTTCCAAGTCCATCGCCGCTATCAAAAAGAAACTAAATTATACATAAATATTAGATATTGTAATTTACAAAAAAAAAAATGCTTTATATGCTTTTGCAGTTTTACAATTTACTTTCAACAAAATGTAATATTCAACTCATCCTCCTTTCAAAGTAACCAGTCGTAATTTTGGTTTGCCAAAGAATAATTTGAGTTTTGTTTGCATGTACCAATCTCGGTAAGCATTAACGTCGGTTGAGTTGTGTCGAACTAAATAACAATCATTGCGTGTATGAGGCATTTGGTTGGTATTTTGACTTCATGTTCGGTTAAGGAGCATTGTTTATGTTTTTGAGAGTTTATTGTGCAGTCATATCCAATAATTTTATCAGTTTTGTATTTATTTGTACCGAAAATTTAGGCACTCTACAGAGTAAATTTTTTACTTCAATTTATCTCAGTGGAAACGATAAAGTTTGATAGTAGTAGACAGTGGTGTTTTTTTTAAATCACTTTGAAACCTCGGATTTACTTAGTGAAGCTACGCCTGATCCACGCGGCTAAGCCTAGAAGAACCGGCTTAGTGCCTATAATGTTATTCGATGTTTCCCGATATCAAATAGTCAACTTTATAAGTAAGCTATGTAATGACATTTGAAATTCCAAATACCAATATGTACCTAGGTACCTACTTAGTATTGATCGTTTATTGATACAGCCAAAGAATGATGTATTGTGTATTCTATCCCACGCATATTATACTTTAATTTCCTAAAAAGCCTTAACCATAACATGACGACCGTAAGAAAGCAGAAAACGTGGTTCCTAACCTTAAGTCCACTAAAATAATACCCTGATTGATAAATAAATAAATAAATATTCCGGACATATCACACACGGTCAACTGATCCCAAACTAGGCATAGCCTGTACTATGGGTACCAGAGACTGATATACATAAAAGATATATATTTAACACCCAATAACAGAACAAACATCTGTGTTCATCACACAAATGTTTGTCCAGTGCGGGAATCGAACCCGCGACCTCTAGCGCAGAAGGCAGAGTTACTACCAACTGAGCTATGAGGCCAGTCATAGTAGATAATTAAATCATTTATTCGACACATATCACACAAACATACATACACACAGAGAGAACGCAGTAGAAACAAACAATCAAAGAACAATTAATTATCAGCAACAAAACAGGATTACGTACAGTAGCAGGTAGGTAATGATATTAGATATGTAGGTAGGTAGCTAGAAAAGCTACCTAGGCTTATGTTCAAACAAATATTATAATAACATATTGTTTCGCGAAGACTTGGTATACCTACTCTTGCCAAGCCTTCGCTAAATGCGTCGCTCAATAACGATAACCGTTTCACGGGAAAGCTTAATCAGATGAAGTGCAAGAATAAGCTATCCATCTTGTGACGATAATATTTGACGGCATTTTTGATTGTGTTCCTGATAAATGAATTACGGAAATGGTGTGTAAAGAGGGAGTACTAATTTGTCCCCTTTCTTGAGAAAAGTTTTGGAACCGGTGTAGTTTTCAGATCTGTATGATATATCAATGTTATCGTGAATGACTGCCATGATCGGGCTTGAAATACTCCTGACTAGCTTCCACCCACGGCTTCGCGCGCGTGGTACTTTGATATACCTGGATGTACTTGCCTATATGCTAATCTTGGCAAAGAACTCTATTTATTCAAAGTGCCATCTAAATTGTAATTATAATAATGATTAGTGGGATTATAGTTTAGACCTTTCAGCAATCCATCTTAAGCCATGTTCAAAAGCCGTGCGATATGTCATGTGAAATGTATTTCAAAAGAATCCTCACAACCGAATAAAGTTAATTTTGAGTTTGACTTTTAGGGGCTCGCGTAACTATATCGTACGCCCTCAAATGTCAACTTCGTAAAATGATGTAAGAATCATTCTGAAATTTTTAAACAAATAGTACCTATTGGATGACATATTGCACGCCGTTTGAATACGGCTTTATCCATAAACCTACAAATCAAAATGGTCTGAGATAAAAGACGATGGTAACTATCGCTTTTAGAGCATTAAAATAACTGTAATAACAGCAATACCGTTTTCGTGTTTAGTTTGTTCAAAAACGTGAGGCACTTATATATAATCACAACCATTTTAGCCCTTGATAGAGACAATTCAAAACAATTTATAGTTCGTTGCAAATTAGGAAATTCAGCAAACGACAAGCAGACGCACGGCTCAATACCATGAGTTACTGTCAAAATCTCCTGATTTTGAGACTTTCAGTCGCATAATACTCTCGGCCATATAGCTCGCAGAACCGACAACCGTTGGGGAACAAAGGTTCTCGAGTGGCGACCACGAACCGGACGACGCAGTGTTGGATGCCCCCCGCCCGATGGACCGACGACATTGTTAAGGTTGCGGGAAGTCGGTGGATGGAAAAGGCTCAAGACCGTTCGTCATGGAACTCTTTGGGGGAGGCCTATGTTCAGCAGTAGACTTCATCGGGCTGATGATGATGATGATGAATACTCTCAAGCAGAAATGTAATAGGTACAAGAAGATTTACCTACTAGAAGTCAGCTCGTCAAAATACGAAATAAAGAGGAATATCTGATGCAAATGTGCACTTTGGAAAAACCTTGTTCAGTGGAAAAGTACCTATACATTTAAACACCAGCCGAAGATTGCTCTGGGTAGACAGTAGAGAGCTTTGACCAAGTCTTAGGTAAATGTTGCCCAGGTAACAATTTAAAGGCCGATTGGTGTAGATAGACCAATTTTCGAAGATTGCTCGAAAATATAGTCCACGCGTGAACAGAATGGCTCCATAGTCTACAATCAAACGAGTCGTGTGTGTTGTCGCAGCACCATTGTGTTTACATCGGCGCGTGATCTTGGATTTGGACGCCCCACTTCCAAGGTATGCGATGGTGGGAGATCTGAGAAATATTGGAGAAGGCACTGTTTTTGGAGAAGGATTATCATTATATATTGACTGGCCTCATAGCTCAGTTAGTAGTAACTCTGCCTTCTGCGCTAGAGGTCGCGGGTTCGATCCCCGCACTGGACAAGCATTTGCATGATAAACACAGATGTTTGTTCTGTGTCTGGGTGTTTAATATTATATATATATATATCAGTCTCTGGTTCCCATAGTACAGGCTATGCCTAGTTTGGGATCAGTTGACCGTGTGAATATGTATATGTATGTATGTATATATTAGCTTTGGCCTGCGACTTCACCCGCATGGTACCTACGAGCTATTGCTATTTCAGGCTATAATCTATTTTTGTGCAAAATTTCATCCCTTCCTTCAGCCGTTCTGGCGTGATTGAGTAACAAACATCCATAAATCCAAACTTTCGCATTTATTATGGTAGGAGCATGCTAGGGCAAAATCTCGCTTCATGATCAGAAAGCCTTTGTTTTTTGTTGAAATATTTGTAAATTAGGTTTTCTGATTAGGAAGTAAAATTTATATTTGTACTTAGTTGATAGTATGACAGTTGTTCTTCTAAGAAAATGAATAAATAACAATGTTGGTACAGCTCAAACTCGTGGCGTTTGAAGAACTATGTTCGGACATTTTAATAACCAGTATGGTATATGGAACTTATTGTACTAAAGCTTCTCGTCTTTGCAAGCGTAAGTATGAATGAGATATCACCTTTTCACTAACTAGAAATACAATTGTTCAGACAGTTTCACACGATGCGTATAATTGGCGCCAGTTACGCGCACGAATGATTTATTTTACAATAGAAATGTAGTGTTAGATAATTTATTTTATGTATTTCGAACTCGTATGCGGGTTCGCTTGAATTTATTACATACTAGCTTCAACCTGCATCTATAAAGGTGCCCAGATAAAAAGTATGTTTTGTATTATTCTAGGCTGTTCACTACACACATGCCAAATTTATTTCCAGTGGTTGCAGTATGATTAAATTGAAACATCTTCACATCTTACCAAACTGTCTCAATTATATTATTAGTGGGAACTCAGTGGGATTTTTATACTCTTGATGTACTTTATGGTATAGGAACTAAAGGAGTGTTTACAATCTCTATTGAAATTAAGAGCTGTTTTCAGTGAAAGAATGCTCTTATGTAGGAAATACATTTAAAAACTTGATCCAAAAATAACGAAAACATATCTGTTATCGTTAACGGGGCGAACCACTGATTATTTATGTAGGTATGATAATACCTACATAACTGAGATCTCGCGATGTCAGCATTTTATTAAATAATATGTACCACATAACTGTACCTATCTGCTATAACAAGAAAAACGGTTGACTTTAGTTTTAGTTTTACTTTAGTCCAAGCAAATAACGAAGGTATCTATTGTAGTTTGCTTACTTATTTTGTGAGAGAAGTGAAGAAACTATTCATATAAAATATACACGATTCAATTTTACGTTCTTAGATCCACGTCCCTTGCACCGGAACCAATCAAATCATCTCCGGTTCATATTTTACAACGCATTTGTCAAAACCACTGACTTTGTAATTACTCATCACAACAAATTGATATTACAACCGGTAATAATAATATTAGAAAGTTTATATTATAACTAACCGTACCGAGACGTGATTGAAAATCACACGTGAAGAAAGGCTTTATCTCTTTCAATCGGCCTTCAGTATAAAACGTGCTTTATTATCTAAGCTGTGGAGCTTAGTTTATATTTTAACAATTGTCTATCTGAAAAACTTAAGCTGTTTGTGTTGTTAAATTAAATTAAGCTGTGTATGACTGATCTTATTGTGTAATTTTTAAGGCAAATCTCTTAAAATACTGAACTAGTTACGTCTTTGATCATTTTATTTCAGGAATCTACTTATAAAATTCTAAGGTCTTCTATCAATAGGTTCCAAAATAAAGAGTATTTTTGTTTGAAAAAAAACCTTTATTAAAGATCCTTTAGGAAACAAATTTAATAAAATCCTTTTCGCCTTAAAACAGACATTAACTCTAAAATTCAAGACTTTACGACCAGCGGACAAATAATTACCGATGTACCAGTGAGAAAAATCCGTGGGCAAGTGGTTCTGGCTTATGGCACAAGTGGTCCGGAGGCCTATTATTTCTTCCGTGATACGATACGAATCTATTACAAATATAATATGACAATAGTGTATTAACAATGGAGTAGATGATACGGTAACCGACACGGTAGTAGATAAGGATCGGTTTGGTTCATTCATCATTTGAAACTTCGGTGGGATACTTGATTATCAGCACCGCTTATGCTATTTATAGTGACGTTTGTTTTATCATTTATGAAGGTCTATAATGATTGAGAGCTTTGTATTGCTACTCCAGTGAAGATGACAGATTCAATATTCGTTCAGATACATTCTATCACTAAGATGATCCAGGAAAACAAGCAACAATTTATGCGACTGATTAGTCATTTTCAATAACAGAACTGCTGTACCTAGTTAGAAAAGCTAGGTGAGCACGGTAGGCAGACGCAACACCGATTATAAGAGCAGATACCCGAACTTGGATGATATAAGCTTTACATAACAGGATTGTAAGCTTACGCAGTAAACGCACGGCATTGCAAGTGAGCAGTGTATAACGTGTCAGTCTGTGTCATGGTGACATTCGTTTTGTATTCAGCATGCTTAGAAGACCGTTTTTAATGTAGCCTTTCCATAAGCCTTAAAAAGGATTCTTTTTAAGTCACCCTGTGCTAACTACGACAAAATGTTATTTTATTTTATTTTATTTTGGGAAACAAACAGTACAATAGTTATTTTTTTAGATAGAAAATACAAATAAAAAGCACAGAAACCAAGTTTTGACCATTATAAAAAATGTAGACATATGCCAAATGCAATGTTTGGACGTGCCTCTGACTATCCTTTTTGACATTTTCAATGATATAAACACCTGGAGATCCGCGAAAATGTCAACCATGATCGGGGGCCACAGTCGTGACTCTATTTCTTTTTATTTTATTGCGCTAAGTACATATAAATTTATTAAAGCCTCTTTGAAATAAGGTGGCTCTCGACAGTCCTATTTATCAATGGTAAAAGAACCAGTGTAGTGAAAGGATTCAGTGCGCTAAGTACAGGCTTCTTACAAAAGTGGTTGCACTTTTCCGTTACAAAGAGCTCTGCAAGGTTTGTTTTGCGACGTTCATCTATTATTCTAAATTACCCTCATAAGGGTGCATCAAATGCACCCTTCCGGAAGGGCTCAGTTCGAATAAATTAGTTTTTATTACAAAGGTTTCATCCTTGATTATAAGACAAGCTAATCAGTCAAATGAATGATACATTTTGAGTAGAAAGCCTAATCAAAGGATTCGAATTGTTTGATTTTTGACAGGTGGGTTGTGCATCTGCTTGATAGTGAATGGGTTAATTTGACTAATTACAAAGTTATTTAACTGCCGTTTATAAAAGTGAAAGTGATGTTCTCACATGGTTTTGTAATGTCTGAAGTAAGATATTGTGCGTTTAGGGAAGCGAAGTTTAGAATGCCCTCCGGCAAGGTGGAGCGAACGTAAGCTGGTAACACTGAATGAAAAGGACGGAAGACCGGCTCCGGCGCTTCTTGGGAGAGAGAGATCTACGTCCAGCAATGGACTGATTTAGGTTGATAATGATTACGATGATGATGAATGTGAAGTAGAAATTCTAAATTCCAATTCCACAATCAACCAAAAAAACATTGCACGGGCCTCTCTTTACTTTCCACGCGTTCCATGTAGTCGTGTTTATGACTATGTACGAATTTTGTGTCCGCAATCTCGCATTACTAAGCCCATCGATCTTAAGCGGAATGTACACTATTTGATTTTACCAGCGTGGGAGCAACGTCACCATAAAACATTATTGTAGGACACAAGCTGTACCGCCCGCGAACATGATTGAATTTTATAGTGTGCTTAGCGCTTTACTTGGACTCAGCTTTGCATATTTCATGGCAAAATATTATGACTATTGTAACAGTTCGATCTTTGGTAGCCGGATTGTGAAGTGTCGTAAAATCTATGTTTAGATCCGATGGTCCGGGAATGGTTTATGAAGATTGAAAACAATCATGCTGGATGATTGCGTAGAGTTATTATTTGTGACGGAAGATAAAGATTTGTAGCGGGAAAAACTTAAATTAGCCATTTTTGCATCCGGATCTATTGAAATGCAAGTTATAGACAGGACTGTTTCTGCGTATGATTCGAATCCGGTCTATCAAGCAAAGTGCAGCGTGGCAGGGCGTAAGAAGAAGTACCTACACACGCACGGGTGTCATTTTATATAGAAAAACATGACATGTACTGACAATGACTTCAGTATTTTCTCGGAACACATTCAAACGCAGTGCAGAAAAAACCCATATGTTTAATCTTTTTAAAATTTAGGTCAACTTTTCGATCACAAAATTTTCAGCCGCGCCAGCTTAAATTAGGTGTAAAAAGTTCCCTTCTCGCGTAAAGCTGATATTTGCAACTCAGCTTACCACAAATGGTCACATCGAGTTTTTACTATTGGCACATCTCCCGATAAAATCGGCGCCGTAAACGCACCCCCTGGGGCAGATAAAACACCATCCTACCCGGATGATGTCACTATAATATGCATAGAGTCCACCTTATTTGAGGTTTACTACGAAATTGCAGTAAATAGCGAACTGTTGTACCTTCAACTGACAATCTGGAGGGCTGGGATTTCGTTTTTACGTGCTCCTGAATAATATATTAACTTTGAGGGTAGGATTTATGAAGGGTGGCAAGGGTTTTAATCTTGCGAAACGACCATAACAAGACGTATGGGCAAATTACTGAATCCGCTATTAGCTCAAGGCTATTAAATGGCTACTTGAATTCTGGTGGAACCCTTTTAATATTTTAATTTAATAGATCAAATGGTTGGATTTGGGTAGCGATTTGCATGCGTTAGCTGAAATGTATTTTATGGACGATTAGGTAGTGTTAGTGGTTTTCACACATCTATATTAATGATCTTCTATAGTTCAGAGTAGGGTTGCTAACATATCCATGATATCTTGCTCCGCTAGGTCGGTCTCTAGTTTTGCTCGCAAACTATAGGTGCTGCTAGAGTTTTGCTTAAAGCTGTGTACAAACGGCGTGCGATATGTCAACTAACAAATATTTTAAAATAATACTTAAATCTTCTGTATAAAGTATATTTTGAGATTGACTTTTATCATGAGTTGGCATGAGTTAGCTTGAGACGTTTCAAAGTGATCCTAGTGATTTTTTTAAATAAAAACCTCACAATACGTTTCTAAAGCTGTGTACAAACGACATATAAAAATCGTTTCGAAATGATCCTTACTTCTACCGAACAAAGTTAATTTTGAGTTAGACATTTGATAAAATATTGTGACAAGGTTGCATAACGTTTGCGCATATTTAGTGTGTATGTCTACAGCTTACACATAACGAATTTCTGAATTCTGAGTATGCAAATATTTAGTGCATAATTGGTGCAATCTGAAAATCCAATTCAAAATTTAGGTGCCAAAGAGGTTTCTGAGATATGAGCCAAAAACTATGTGTCAGCTGGAGACCCGGGTCTACAGCTTGCACATCCAGTACTGCCAAACGGCTGACGCGAGAGCTATGAAAACTAGCCAGATATTTAGTGCCAAATTAGTGCCAAAGGTACTAAAAATTTCAGGCCTGTAGCTTAAAAGGTTTCAGAGATATGAGCCAAAAACTATGTGTCAGCTGGAGACCCGGGTCTACAGCTTGCACATCCAGTACTGCCAAACGGCTGACGCGAGAGCTATGAAAACTAGCCAGATATTTAGTGCCAAATAAGTGACTAAGGTACCAAAATTTTCAGGCCTGTAGCTAAAAAGGTTTCAGAGATATAAGCAAAAAACTATGTGTAAGCTGTAGACCCGGGTCCCCAGCTTACACATTTCGTTACGCCAAACCGCTGATCAGAGGGCAATAAACTTTAGGCAGGATTTTAGCTCATAATTAGTGCCTAAGGTACCAAAAATTTCAGGCCTGTAGCTGAAAAGGTTTCAGAGATATAAGCAAAAACAGTTTTCCCGCCAAAAAATTCAAATAAAGTTATTGAAAATCGCCTAATTGCGACGTTGCCATTCCGCTTCAACAAGATTGTCAAACGACTTTAAACTTTATTTACATGTCACGAAGATTGATTTTGGTATTTGATCATTAAGAAAGTTCATTGGTTTTGTTGAGTTTAGTCTAGGAGCTCGGAGGATAAAATAGTTTTCAGCCAAAACATACCGTGTTGCCATCGATGTAATCGTATCTCGTAGACTTACGTCTTGATTGATGATGGAAGTCAGAGGCAATCACGACGACATCATCGCCCTGAGTCAAATTCTTTGTCAGTGTCGGCAAGTTATTTATAATCTCTCTGATAGGAGCACCTGGCTTACAAATGGATAGAACAGATTGGTAGTCATTATTATGTAAGTGTATAAATTCTCCAAGATATTTTCCGTATGTATCGCACAATATTAGCATTTTCTTATTTTGTGAAATTACGGCGGTATCCTCAGCTATAAGTTTGGGTTCATGGTTTTGGGTACTGTTATTCGTTTGGTTTCCAGTGTTCTCCTCTGTCGTTAGCTTCTCTATGGATCGAAGTCCTATTCTCGTAGTAATCCCGTTGTCTTCTTTATTCTTTATTGTCACGACCTGTTTTGTTGCTATTGATTCACTCGTTTTAATTGTTTTTGTCTTCCCTTTTTTCGCTACTAATTTTTTTTGTATTTTTCTTTCTATTCTGTGAGTCTTTATCATGTTTCACTTGTTTATTCAATGTTATAATATGTTTACTTAAGTTCTTGGTCTTTGCTGCAGTTTTAATATCTACGGTGTGTCTAGAATTTTTTAGTTTTATGTTTTCACTTTGGAGCTCAATTATTTGGCTTATTAAATTGTCCAATTCTTCATTAAGTATTTGGGTGTTCTCATTGGTTTCCAACTGGAGCGTTTTTTGTAGTTGTTCGAACAGCGCTGCATTATTTTCGTGCATACGTATTACGTTTAATGCTTCTTCATATTCATTGAGATCTGCAGTTCGTCGCTCAATCATCTCTTTTAGCTTATTTCTTTCCGTTTCAGTCTCTTGTAATTTTATTACTTGTTCTGCAAATGCTACTTTGAGTGACCCATTTTGCGCCAAGAGATTTTTATAATCCTTCGCGCAGTCGTCTTGTTCCTTTAGAAGCTTCGAATTCAAGTTTTGTGCTTTTTGTATGTCAGCGGTCAATTTTCTAATTCTATGGCAACCTGGTTTCTTGTTTGGGGCATTCTGGAACGATCAGAAAACGCAAAAAGTCGATTCGGATGAAGAGATTCGATCCAGGGCACGTCGTTACTGACGATTATTGAGTCCACCGCCTCAACCGCTACGCCAGCGGTACTTTACTTGCAGCGACGAAATAAGTGTAGATGTTGAAAGAACTATTTCTTAGAGTCGCAGATCGTTGTAATAAAAAAATCGACCGTCATTACACTTTTTTGCACACCCTCATTAGCTTTTTAGTTCAATATGACTTATTGATAAAAACTTTTATTTAGTCATTATAACGAGGCACTTACGTATAATATTGTGACGCGTTCGTTATTTTGGTTGTTATAATTTTTGAGAGTAGATCGCCAAAATGGTTTAAGGTAAACATCATGAAGAAACCAGAGGTTTAGTCAGCTCGCACACTACGAGTACTTACGTGTTAATAGGAAACAATACAATGCCACAAATCTGGGCCCCGATCGCGCTAAATTTTTGCTTGTGGCGCTCTGCGGTATATTTTAAAGGATGAAGATGAAGTTTTCCAAACGCTGGCCATTAGATAAAACAGAATCGAAACCATTGTGTAAGTATCATCATCATCACCTATTTGAGTCCACTGCTGTACATAGTGTTCCTACCACTAATTAGAGGTGGATAACTCGAGTCAGTGACCGTGGCGGCCCCGGCTGAAGAATAGGCCCCTCCTAACCTCCTACCCGTGGATGTCGTACTAGGCAGGCGAGTAAGGGATGGGCAGCAGCTTCTCCTATTTTCACAAAGATTTTCAAATTCCCCCCACCCCCATGACAGGAAGTCACTCCGGAAATCTGTGGGGGAGGCCGCTGTTCAGCAGTGGACTTCAAACGGCTGGAATGATGATGATGAGCTCGAGTCAGAACACGCATCCAGATCGAATCACAGGGTACTGAGCCGCAGGTAAATGGATCACGTCGCTCCCAAGCAGCTGAAGCAGCTCAACGGCTCAAAGTAGTTCTACTTCATCTGCGATTCATGCGACCCTGACCCTGATTAGAAACGATTTACCTGATTCATCTGAAATCATTCATAGATCTACTTGCGCGGTTCAAGAGCGCAAGCTGCGAGCTGATTTGCAGCTCAGGTATTTTGAGTGAGTTACCCACCGCTACCACTTAGAAACTTTGATGTACCAAATAAAAACTATAGTAGGTATTATAATAATATTATAACTACAAAATGTTTGTTTATTTTTAGATTTTGACGCCTTTTCTTTTTTAGTTACCAGCATAATTTTAGTGATACTTCATCATCTTATCCTATCTAAGCTTCTGAATTCTTTAACCTACATGATATATACTTTAAACATACATAAGCCTCTCGATTTGAGAGCAAAAGACTTGGCGGCAGGAATAAGATGCCACAGCCAGCCCGAAAGGGAAAAGCATAAAAAAATGCAAACTTCAAGAAGGAAAGAATGACACGATAATGTTACGCGCCTGTACAATATCGGGCAGCCTGTAAGGACGTGGACACTCTGATAATGTACAGCCAGCCATATTCACAGCATCTAATTCTAAATGGGGGAATAAGATCTGCACTGACGTCCCGCGTTGGGGTGCGCATTCACAGCATTTTATTGCAATAATTTTTCCAATAATACGAAGCCACCTAGCTTTAGACGGCGGAGTCACATATCTCATCATGTCACATAGGAACCTACTCATCATGTCACATAGGAACCTACTCATCTATTACTTTCGTGACGTGGTTTATAAATGGTTCATTTCTACCTACCTTATGTGAGGTACCTACCTACTTCCCTATGTTTGGTAGGTCTAGGTACAAAGTGTAGGTACGTAGTACCTAGGTATAATAAATACTTGGTACCTATACCTAGCTAGACCTACATAAGTAAGTACCTTACATAAAGTACGTAGGATTGTATAATATTATGCAAACACGTCACGAAAGTAATAGATGGCTTCCTAGTACCTAGAGCTAACCAAACTTAGGTAGAACTAAATAGCCTAAATGCGTAATAAAACACGTCAAAAAACTATAGATAGGTAAATAACTAGTACCTAGGTACTACGTAACTACCATCTATAATTTACTAGCCAACTTAGATATGAACAAAATGAGCAAATACGTCACGGTAGTATCTAATAGATACCTGCATATCCAACTTTCATATGTGCTACCTACCTACCTACCAAGGTATCTTGATTAACCTAAATACCTTACCTGACTTCTTCTGACAGACTTTTATTTCTGTTTTAGTGTGTGGCTAGGCGGAGCAATGATCTATGAAATGCGGGGCGGTGGCGCGGGCAGAAAGTGTATGAGAATGGCCGGACATAGGGCTCAGTGGCGCGTATTAGGGTTGACCTATGTCCAGCAGTGGACTAGTGTGGGCTGATGATGATGATGGCTACAATGGAGGCCAATTTCATACGTCAGTTTCGAAATTGAAAATCTATGGAACTTCAAACGAAGTAACAAATTATGTAGGTAGGTACTAACCAATTACTTACAATATATTTTTATTTTATCTAGATCGATCGACACCTATCTTACATATGAGATAACGGCTAGGTTAGAAGTACAACAAATTCAGAAGATGAAGATACTACCTAAAAAGAAGCTGTGTAGGTATCACAAAAATTATGCTAGTAACTAACAAATGTTAGTAACTTACCTACATTAGAGGTAGGTACAGTATGTCCAGTGGACTTCAATAGGTTAAAGATACCTCCTACATAATAGTTTCGATTCTGTTTTATCTATATCCAGCCAATCTATCCATAGCCAGCGTTTGGAAAACTTCATCTTCGTCGCATATAATATACCTACCACAGAGACCCTCAAGACGAAAGCCTACAGTCAGTGCGCGTTGCCAGCACCAAAAAGTTACGAACGGCGACCACACACCGAATGACGCAGTGTTGAAAGGCCCCGCACCCTATGGACCGACGACATTGCGAAGGTTACTGTAATTCACTGAATGGAAATGGCTCAAGACCGTTCGTCGTGGCACTCTTTATGGGAGGCCTATGTTCAGCAGTGGACTTCTGCAAAATGAAAAAATATTTTTGTGATACATGTCCTCTAATAGGTAAGTATCCAAAAGGGAGGTCATTCAACTTATCGTTGATGTGTATATACTAATTCCGGAACATTTTGTATACATACACTAGTTCACTGAAGTAAAAGATAAATCTCTCTTTTTCGAGGTACGACACACAAGGTACATCGATGGCAGCACTGGGTATGTTTTGGCTGAAAACTATTTTATCCTCCGAGCTCCTAGACTAAACTCAACAAACCAAATTTACTTTTTTAATGATCAAATACCAAAATCAATCTTCGTGACATGTAAATAAAGTTTAAAGTCGTTTGACAATCTTTTTAAGCGAAGTGGCAACGTCGCAATGAGCCGATTTTCAATAACTTTATTTGAATTTTTTGGCGGGAAAACTGTTTTTGCTTATATCTCTGAAACCTTTTCAGCTACAGGCCTGAAATTTTTGGTTCCTTAGGCACTAATTATAAGCTAAAATCTTGCCTAAAGTTTATTGCCCTCTGATCAGCGGTTTGGCGTAACGAAATGTGTAAACTGGGGACCCGGGTCTACAGCTTACACATAGTCTTTTGCTTATATCTCTGAAACCTTTTTAGCTACAGGCCTGAAAATTTTGGTACCTTAGTCACTTATTTGGCACTAAATATCTGGCTAGTTTTCATAGCTCTCGCGTCAGCCGTTTGGCAGTACTGGATGTGCAAGCTGTAGACCCGGGTCTCCAGCTGACACATAGTTTTTGGCTCATATCTCTGAAACCTTTTAAGCTACAGGCCTGAAATTTTTAGTACCTTTGGCACTAATTTGGCACTAAATATCTGGCTAGTTTTCATAGCTCTCGCGTCAGCCGTTTGGCAGTACTGGATGTGCAAGCTGTAGACCCGGGTCTCCAGCTGACACATAGTTTTTGGCTCATATCTCAGAAACCTCTTTGGCACCTAAATTTTGAATTGGATTTTCAGATTGCACCAATTATGCACTAAATATTTGCATACTCAGAATTCAGAAATTCGTTATGTGTAAGCTGTAGACATACACACCATATTTACGTATCCTGGCCGTATCATTTATGATTACTAGGTATGTCATAAACATCAAGTATAACATTTTTTTCGAAATCCCATCTTAGATACGACATTAAAAATTCAGACTGTATGAGCGGATTAAAATAAATATTTTATCAATTTTATAGCGTCTGTGCAGCCATAAACAGCGGTGACACGTTGAAAAGATTAATTAATTTTATAGCGTTAATATCCTTAAATTATGCAAAATCTAGATTATAAATTTATAAGTGTAGCATTTAATCAACCTCATCGCTGGAATTTTACGATATAATTTATGACAATATGTCGTGTAAAAGATCTGCTCAGAATATTAGTAGTTTTATATCACCAGCCCAGGTTATGCTGGTGGAAAAAGTTTTAATAACATTTTTTATAGATAGTAAAAACTGAGAAAGAAATCAGCAGAACAATTTCTACATTTAGGTAGGTAGGGCACAGCGAGATTTTCTCGCTTGAAATTGACTCGTGCACATGTCACATGTCTTCGAACTTATAGGTTCAAGGACATGCCGGTTTCCTTCACCGTTTGAGAGCACTAGATAGCGCTCATAAATTTTCCAAAATAGAAAATCCATTGGTGCACGACCGGGATTCGAACCCACGACCTGTGCATTGGAAGGCGGGGCCACTACCACCACTCCACCACCAGTAAACCTCCTGAGTTCTAAAATACAGACATTAAACAGGCTTAGTGACTGCTACTCGGCGAGGCCATCAAAACATTTTTGATTTATTGAACAGTTGTGGCTGTTTTAGCGTCGATACAATATTAGTCAGGAGCATCGTTAAGCCGATAATGGCTTGTATGCCTAGCACTGGTAGACATAATTTGTAACAAAAGAGAGTCTTTGTTTCGTCACTTGGCTACAATTCAGTAAAATTGTAAATTGTAGTGGGAAATTGGTGCCAGAGGTAGATATCATAAATAAGCTGATGGTACAGATCCGGGGCCGTTGATCAGTTGATGTTATTTTAACAGATTAAATAAAAAAAACACCTTAGGACGATCGATGGCGCCTCGGTGGCGCAGCGGGCGAATGCCCGCCTGAGACGCAATGGGTGCGGGTTACATACAAATATTTGTTCCGGGTCTGGGTGCTGTGGTACCATGGTACTCGTAGTTTCTGATATCCACGATACAGGGAATTCTAGTGTGGTGTCAGGACTAAGTGTGGCTGTTGGGTGTTATTTATTTATTTAAAAGACCTTTCGATAATATCGGCTAAACTGACACGCATAATGATAATTTTAACGTTAAGTGCAAACAAGAAAACACTCTGCAGTAAAATTTGGCCGATAATAATGACGTCTAACCCTTTTAAAGACACCAAAACACAACAAAGAGACACTGAAAATCGCTTCTTAAAGATATCATTGATTATTATTGCTGCGATAAAGCCAACACTTTAAAACGTTTACATTCATAAAATCCATGTGCACAAACACAGTCGTTCATTCAATTTGTATTTGACAATCAAAATACACAAGCGTGATAATAATAATAATACTAATAATACTTTCGCTAGATATTTTTGGGATATTGTAAAATCATATTATTCCCTTAGTGTTGGGCTATGACTTACTAAAAAAGTAAAATAACTAACTTTATTATGAAGTAACTCATTGAAACTTTACCAAATGGGAGTTCACATATTCTGGTTTTCAAATGCTCAAAAACCTAGCATAGAATAAAATATAATCGATTTGAAGTGCATGAACCAAGCTCTTTCACATGACACCCCACTAAATGTAGTTATTTAAATACTTTTTTAAATCCTCTTTTGGACCCCGCATATCCCCGCAAGCTCTTGGCCTATTTAGCTCATAATCTGAAGCGCAAATCTTGATAATACAACCTGTTGGTTATTTTTGGTTAACTTGGTTATTGTAAAGTGCATATTTATTTTGTGAGTAGAGAGAGTTTAAAAGTTGAAAAAGAAACCTCATCGGACAATGTTTTTTGATGCGGTTTTATAGGTTTTTAATCACCTAAACTCTTAAATGACGCTGAGTTGATGTTATCACCACTTATCGGTATACAATTTAAGCTTTAATTTCACTTTGATAAAGCTATAAACGCTATCCAATATTATCTAATTGTTTTTATACGCTTCCTAAACTGTTATGACATCTTTAAAAGACTTTCCACGTGGATCATCTCAGAAATTTCTAAACTTAGATCACATTACGATACGATGCGAGTACGCCAGTGTAAATACCAATAAAAGAGCATTATAATTACGATAGCATCTCGAGCCCGATGTTTGGGCTTAATATCGGCGTGATCTCTAAAACAATGTCCACCGACGCTCAACCCACGCGTGGGCACGCCCCTATCCGACCTCACATTGTTTTTATACGTCGAAATCTCACCATCGATGAGCTTCAAATAACCAACTTGATAGCTCTGAACCGCTACACGCAACGTAAAACGGGCCAAACTCAAATTACTCTATGAATAGGCTTTTGGAGACGCAACTATCAGGTTTATGGGGCGTCTGTAACGGCGACATAAGCGATTATGGAGACAATATCGGTACAAAAATGTTTAAACCTTTTGTGAAATAAAAATGTTACGAGAGCCGTTTGTTTCTACAATTTCATCTGATAGAATTCAGGCGTAAACTATTCCATGCATTGAAATTATGGTAAAATATGTGATCATTTGCTGGCACCAACTAACATACTTTGATGCCCCTTTGTGTTTTTTGATGATCAATTTAAGAAACAGAACGCATCGCGTTGGCTTTTGTCGGGTTTTGTAATACAAAATAGTAAGAAGATCGCAGGGAGATTTACAAAAAGTGGAATTAATATCGGGATCATTTCGCATTCGACTCGTGCGCAAAAAGGGCTCCCAATTATGCGCAAACGCAGCGTCCACTTAACCCGTACATTGGCTTCTTTATCGTACTATGGGATTGCAAAAATACGTCTTTAAAAAAATATTTACGACGTCACATGAAAAACTATGGAAAAATTATTCGTGTTTGTATTCGTTTGATATTTTTACATTCTCGTCCCTAACGTCAAACAAAAGTTACTCCATATGTCATTGTGTCAAGCGAAGTCGATGCATAATGCATTGTTTCCATTACACTACGAATTTTAACATAAACCCGATGTTAAAGTTTCATCCATGAATAAAATCCAATTTTTTAGCTGAACCCTCGGCTGAGTCGGTCTAAGGCGCGTCTCGATGCCTTTGCTTTTTGCTTTAAAGCCACGTTTAAAAGTTGTCTGTAATGCGTACGTGAGTAGCTCCTATTTGTATCTTATCGGAATAAGGGTCCTTGTCATTCAGATATTTCCATCCTAAAGTATTAAACGATATGACGACCTCGGTCGCGTGGCGAGTACCCGAGAGTTCAGAAGGTTCAATCCAACGACGCGACCAGACAAATATTCTTAAGTTACCTGATATAAAATTTATATTATATTATTATTATTAAAAATCTTTGCATGATCTGAAAATAATTGTTCCGGGTCTGGGTATTTTGGTACCATGATAGGTAGTTTCTGATACCAGCAACACAGTGACACACACATTCTAGTTAAGGTTGAGGCTCAGATTACAGTGTTCGATGGGTTCAGGATAGACAGTTATACTATTCCGAAAAGGCTTATTCTACACCACATTGGAGTAAAATCAGTTCAAACTCAATTATTTCCGTACAAGAAGTTCAACATCAAGATTGCTAGGTACCCTGATCTATAAATACCTATATTGATAAAATCTTGATGTTCAACTTGTCGTACATTTAATAGTTAGTTATAAAGATAGTAAAATGACTAAAACGCTGATTTGAAAAAATCGATAAAAATCTGGAAAAAAATGTTTTTTTTTTCTATTTCTTGTCTTTTTTTATTGATAGTATAATAAGCCCCTTTCGGGATAACATACATATTTTGTGACCCTGAATATTTTTTTGCGGAGACCTTTTGGGGAGTTAATTGTTTATTAGTATCAGTACCTAAACTAGAGTCCGGTACTCTGCGTTTCTTTCACTTAACAATCCAAATCATAGTGTCACTTCACACATCGTGAAAGTTAAATAGGTTAATATCTTTAGCGACATTCCAATGTAATTTACAGCTAACTGTATTGAACATTCGCTCTGTTTACAAAATACAAACTTGCTTCTGGCCTTGACCTTACTGGAGCAAAGCGACAAGAGGAGTAATTTTGTGTAACTGTCTCTACTTAGTCTCTCTCTACCGTCACCAAGCGAAGCTCGAATACTTTTATGAGTATGACTTTAAGGGGCTACCTATATTGCACGCCTAGTGTAGGGCATGAGAAACTTTATTTAGAAAACGTAATGATGATACTGAAATAAAAATTTAATTATATATCGCATGCCCTTTGAACACGGTTTTATTGTCCATGTAATTGTTTTCAATATGCGATATGCCATCATGAATTGGTTGCAAAATTATCTTTACGGCAACTGAATAAAGACAAATTTAAGTTTAACATCAAGCTGTTAGGCATATAATATAGCTCGACGATATCGCAAGCCAATCAATGTCAATCTCAAAATTTACTTTATTCAAGAGAAATAAGGGTCATTTTGAAATAAGTTATAATGATATATTGCACGCCATTTAAATGTCTTTACCCGCTCATCGCTCAGCTTATTACCACGCCCATCGACGACAGGCCTCAAAGTACTCTTGTACAAATAGAGTGTGATTTGCTATTCCGTAGGTACGAGCGTGTTCGTGTTTGATATTTGTGTTGTCCGAGACAAACTAAATCTTCGCTTTTCTTGAAGCTTTGACCGTAATTTGCATGCCAGATTTATTCAGGCATGCAAATTGGCCAGTCACGTCTAATAAAAAATATTCTTTTTAGGTGTGTTTTTCGGAAACCGAGACGGCCGTTGAGAAAGCGTACAGCGTAGGAAGGTCCTCCCTAGATGAAAAGATGACCTAACAAAAAAAAAAAAATGGTCGCTCTGGAAATCTGGGGAGGCCTATTTTCCTCAGTGAGCTGAAATGATGATGATGTTTGGAGTGGCGTTTGAGGTAGAGGGCCTCCCCATCATATGGTATATGCATTATTAATACAGTCGATGTTGATTTTATTATAAAATTGTTATATCGCAAAAATGTTCACCTTAGCCGGGTCTCGAATCTTCTCTTCTCTAGATACGGGGGGGGGGGGGGGATGAGTTAACCACCGAGCCAATTCCTTGTCCGGTCGAAATTCTTTGGGATGTTCCTCGACTAGAAGCGCTGATAGCAACATCTAAACATCTACAGGGGAAACTTGTAATTTTTCCTAGCCTATTCAAAGACTAAAGTTACATTTCTTTCAATGACGAGAAGTGTCGCATTTATCGTCTAGTTTGAAAGTCGAGTTTTCTGCTATATAACGGCCATAGTTTTCTAAAGAAACGACGGCTTAAGCGTGTCTAGTCTCAACCCGACTACGACTCTATGGAGAGTTGCAGTAGAGTAGCGTATCATCATTATCATCCTGTAGAAGTCCACTGCTGGACATAGGCCTCCCCCAAAGAGTGCCATGACGAACGGTCTTGAGCCTTTTGCCTCCCACAACCTTCACAATTTCGTCGATCCATCGGGTGGGGGGCCTTCAAATACTGCGTAGCCCGGTTCATGGTTGCAATTAGAGAACGTTAATTCCGTTATTCAGTTGTCGGTTCTATGGCCCACTGTAACTTCGACTTGCTTATTCTGAGAGCTACATCGGTGACCGGTTCTTCTACGAATCTCCTTGTTTTGGATTCTATCACGAAGTGAAACTCCAAGCATAGCTTCCTCCATAGCCTGTACTGCATAGGTTGGGTATATATTACGCAAATACGTATGCATCCTCGACCGCATCATAATAATGAGATGGATTATCAACTTCAAAATGACTTCGAAGTTTATTCAAAATACAGTCTCCGTCAAATGCTTGGAATATATTCGCTTTTTTGTAATTTTTTTGAGTGGGACTTGTTATTACCGTCCCATTATGACATTTGGTTAAAGAACCAGTGCGGTGATAGGGTTATAAGCGCGTTCAAAAGAAGATGAGTAAAGTAAGTTGGTTTTTGGATTGTAACCACAGTACATATGTGATTGTTGGATCTAACTTGCTATCTTAATATATATTTGAGCGTAAATCTAATTAACACAAAATATCCTGCTTCAACGATAAAACTATATATAGGAGATTAATTAAAATCTACATCAACTCCCTTAATTATAGAGAAGACAGAAGGTGTATACTTCCGTATTGAATAATCCTGTTTCAATGTAAATTTCCTATCCGAAGCGTCAAGGCACTACCTGCACAGAATAAATAACAGCACACGCAAAACATGGAATTTTTACTAGGACCAATACGACTAGTAGACGCTATTTATGAATCTGCGGCGAGCATGTCATTCATAAAGTAGAAGAAAAAGTAAAATGTCAATGATAGAGTGACGTGGAAGAATTCTAATCCCGCGTACACGCGATATGTCATCTAAAATTCATATCAAAATAATCCTAACATTCTAACCTATAACTCCAAACGGGTTGTTATTATAAAATAAGGTGAGTCTCGTTGACATAGAATACAATGTGGCTTGGGTCTGAACTCGACTCAAGTTAATTTTGAGTTTGTGAAACTTCGCATGATAACGATCGCACCATTATCATTCAGTTACGACTGTCGCCACCGTCGATTCTTTGATTTCATTGGTCAATTGGTGGCACAATGACTGCCATGGATAAACGACTGTGATAGCAGAATACCAAAAGTGTCAAAAGTGGCCATTTTGCCATTGAACCATTGCAATTTTGAAGCCATTGAAATAGTAGCATTGGGCCCCAGAGAGAGTGCGTAGTCAAGTCATGATTGTTTTATTTGCCAAGACTCTCTTTTTAGACCCAAGCCATATTGAATTCTACGTCGAAGCAAATAAACTTATTTTACAATAGCAACTCATTTGGGGTGATAGGAGGCTTCTAGCGGAAAGGAAAATCCTGCCTTGAGCGAGTTGCAGACCACCAGCGCGCTACTAGACATGCCGCGACATCATAATTACTACTGGCCACTTTGCTATCTCGTACATGATCACGGTAAATAAGTAGCTGCAGTATCTTAGCTATTGAAAACACACACACACACAATCAACGAGAACCATATCGAAACGAATACGTGTGGTATTTTTCAAATTATACATTTTTCAGTGCTCCGAGCAAGAACAGTTCACGATATTGTTACGCTTACGACACGATAGTTAAAGTTAAATATCAGCTTATGTCATCCAACAGCGATGCCTGAATTTTTTAATTTTGATTGGCTTATAATTATTTGACATTTGCTATCGTATCGTAAGCATAAATCGCAAGCGAAGTACGCATGTGCGTTCTTATGCCCACTAACTAAAGTTATTTTTTTTAAGCATTGCTTCAATGATATTGCATACCTCACCTTAAGATACCTCACCTTTAGATGATATATGACACGTTTTAACTTTGCTTTTTTTTTTTCATCGTTGTAACCTGTTACCTGGTCTATTAAACCAACCTGAAACATACAAGGTGATTCATAATGTACTCCATCCCGAAAGAGGCTTATTCTACGACCAATTGCCAATAAAGTTTGATTTACGACTTTTGGAAATTCAACATTTTTCATTGAAAAAACTCTGCGAAAATCAGCTGTTTTAGGTAGCAATCTTGATTCCGAAGTTCTTATATGTTTAGTTATTAGTTCTAAAGATGGTAAAAATATCAACAACAGATAATTTGAGAAAGTTGGTAAAAAAAAAAAAAAAAATTATGTACACCTTGTATATTTGGAATTTGAAACATATCACACATTAGTTTCGATATGTTTCTCGTTGATTGTGTTGTTGTGTGTAAGTGTGTGTGCCAAACCGGACTAAGCTGAATTACTGATGAATATTTTTATGCTCTCGCACTTACCTTCCCACCGTATAATAAATTGTGTACACTTGATTATACGTCGCTGACGTTTCAATTTGATAGTTTCCTTATCACTTTTACATTATTGATCGATTCAGTGATGCGTATCTCGATCTGGGGTATAAATTACTTACCCGGGGCATTGTCAAAGGAAGTGCATCGGTTATTGTTAGCGTCGTTTTGCGTTTTATCTCTATTTCACGATCGCGATCTAGCCACGCCTGAGCTGCAATTTATCTCAGCTTTTCGAAACGAAAACTAGTCTCGTTTTATTGTTGGAAATTGTTTCGTGAATTGACGGATCTCTCGACCTTTAAGTGCTGTGAGGTATTTGAGAGACAAGCGAGGTGCATTTTTGATCCCGTAAGTCAAGGCAATGTATAATCAGAGAGATGCTATCGTTGTGAACGGTATCCACCTATGCTTACAAGTAAGATTCAAAACAATAGGCAAAGAAAAAAGAGGCAGTGAATAAGTTCCCCATATTTTTGATCCAACCTGATCCAGGGCTAAACTACATTTTGTGACCGGCGACATTGTAATAATTGCGATAAGTCGGTTGACAGAAAAGGCTCAGTACCGATCGCTTGGACTTCTACAGGCTGATGATGACGACTCTCAAAATTATTAAATAGAAGAAAATGTCTTCAATATAATGATACTTACTTTAATTTTCAGATATTAATAACGATATATTTATTACTCACGTGTTCAATCTAGCCGTTGCCGATTCACACAGAAGTACCGTTTGATAAAATCAAAACGATATCTAATTCAAAAATCGATTGCAATCGTTTGTGTACATGTCGCATTGAGTGACGAGCGATCAGTATAATCGGTTTACAAGCTTCCTGTCCCAATTGTTATTATAATGTGCATTGTACTGCTAGTTATTAATGTCGTATACGAGACAGCGTCACGGATAATTTGTTTATACGGTACAAAACGTAATGAAGACTAGTCTTCTACTCTCAAGCCAACGATTTGGAACTAAAGTTCAGACGTTAATTAAGCTTCCCATTATGGCACGCAGCATATAGCTAACGCTAACTTTGATGCTGTGTGTCTAAAAGTCACGTAGTCCACAACACGTGAAGATACTTCACCTTATGACTGCGAAATACCAAGAGGTCTCATGTCCTTTTAAGGCTCATGAAAACTAAAACAAAGTTATAATAAGTAGAGTTGTAAAATATGTAAGAAGTTGGATGATAAATTTACTTTTATGTAAACCCATAAAGCTAAACACATTACTACGAAATTAGAATTCAAATAGCTTCAATATGGCATAAAATTTACCTATACCAAAGAATACTAAATTTACCGCCTAAACCGTGTAGCAGGAAGATATATTATTTGTCCAATCCGAGTGGACCACACAAGATTTAAATAATTTGGCGATTTATCGATGCCTGAATATGATTTGATGTTGAGTTGCACCTACTAACGGCAAGCGATATCCATAATGTAATCGAACCCGAGATTGTAGGTAGGTATTAGTTTTTATTTGCGGTTGTTGTATTGAATTTTTATAATGATTAATGATAGTCATTATAACTGTTGATTTGTTTTGATTGAAGCTGTTTAGGTTTATTGCGGCAGTAATCATCCACGGATAATTAAAACTTTTATCTAAATATTCACGATAGCGAACGTCTTCAGCGATTATTTTCTGGTATCTTAATGGCCGTCTAGGGAACGAACAACCCTTATTTCATTTATGATTTATTGAACTTTCCGATCACCTACAGGTTGTAAAGCCGATTTATAATCTGCATGATTTATTGACATGGTAAAACTTTTTACATCTTCAACGTCGTCGTCATATTTACGACACATTTTCCTTTATACATCATCGTTGTTTTGTTTTTATAACGCCTGTTTGCTTTTATTGGGTTAAGTTTGCGGGGATTTATCTTCATTTGCCTGCGCTCGGCCTCACGTGTAAGTGGCGTATAATGTGCGTTTTCCAATTGGAGATTTTGCAGATTGCTGAAGTGGAGTCCCATTGCGTTTTGAGGCAGCCTGTTATTAACCGTTTATTGCTGTTGAATTTATACATCGTCGGCGTCACGGACGGAACGCGTACAATTATCCAAGTCGCGATCTCCCCATTGTTGTCGAAATTTAAAACAAATTTCCTGTACAAGGGGGGTCGCGTTTTTCTGCCCTGCCAAATTGGATAAGCACTGTAATTACTCGTTTAAGTTCTGATCGCCAGTCTGTGGGTATTTTTCTCGTGTATATTTGCAGCGTTTATGAGCCGGAACGAGCCTCATAAACCGAGTGGTTTGAAGCGAGAACCTACTTTAATGATAATAACGTCTTTATCTTAAGAGGAGACTCACGTTTTCCCTCTGTTGTTTGAGGAGGGATTGCTTCATCCTACTTTACTTTTTAAATTGTAAAATAGGTAGAAGATTGGTGTTTTTATTATGCCATTGATGATGTTGAATTATTTTTGATACGCCAAAATAATTATAATCTACAAAGATATATACTTTATGGGACACACGTTCGGTTGTAGGTGTATCAGTAGCTGCCCATAGCTACTCGCGGCAGTCGGTGGTCTCAGTGATAAAGCTAATGTCAAGGCGAGACGGAGGATTATCGGGACATCGCGAGCTACGCCTTTGCGGCTGTGTCGAGGGACAACGTGACACCGGATGACGGATGAGTGCAGTTATTGTTGGCCCTCCTTCTGAAGAAAAATAAGCCTAACAGACCTCTGAACCAGTGGCCTTGCTAACTCAACTCGGATCGACTTTTTGGTTCATTTATCAGATCACATTATGTAACTGTCATAATACAGTTTGATTTTGACAGTTGCCGATTCCGATTAACAGTTGAATGAGTATTAAGGATAACTTCCTGATTTGAAAAGCTTGTATTTGACCTTTATCTACTCATAATCGTAGTATTTTCGACGTTAATGATTTTTTGTCCATAAATACCAGTAGGTACTTAAAACTTCTATAGTAAACTGGTATAGTAGGTTGCACATAAATTAAAAAATAATTAGATTTTAAATTAAAAAATAATAATTTTATTTTAATTTGATGTGACAAACATTACTTTTGGCACATCATATATTGCAGTCATACACAGTTTTCTCAAAACGATTCTGAGCCCCCACCTAATATAAAATTACTTTCGTATCTTGCATTTAACTTGGACACTTTTTGTATCACCCACGTTAGCTTTTGACAGATGAGATGTCAGCAGAAAATTGGATTTCACAAAATAAACATATCGCACTTCTTTGGATTGCAATTTGCTTGCACACAAATCTCATCTTTATAGCTTTGAAATAACGTGACGTTTTGGTTGAAAAAGTAGTTGCAGCAAAACTTAAAAGCGGTGTTTCCTTTGTGCCTGTTCCGGGGCGAAGACTATCAACCTACAGCTGTTGGACGAATAAGACGAGATGATTCTTTATTTGCTTAAGGCAACCTTCTTCATTCGTATGTAAATTAACAATGTTACGATCGCTGATCGCTGTTTGATGAGTTTATTAAATTGCGAGTAATGAGCGTGGGTGTCAGGAATTTAGTGTCGATTTCTAATAAGATGTCGCAAGATTTCTAACAAAGGCAAGTATCGATGAATCATTTGCTCAATGCTCAATTTGCTCTTATGCACGAAAAGAGCCTCTAAGAGGCGCACTCTAATGTTTTCACCACACTAATTATTTCACCGACGGTCATTGACCCATTACCAGGCCATTTTTTAAAATCAATTATCATTATGATAACCTAATATTAAGACTTTTAGGACAATTAGGAAGAAAAGTGTTATGTCAATCATTAGGGAGCCCCTTTCAATATGTTAATAATTTCAAATAGTTTGTAACTGAACATGCTACTTCCTAATTTGACGGCCAAAACATAGTAATTACCTTGCCAGCCCTGACTTATTCCCCCGCGACATCCCTACACGAGTCAAACGTCAGCACAGTGACGCGTAATCGACGTCTGACAGGTCACGTCACGTCAAGATGTGTTCTGCGTTGTGTTGTGATGGTCCGACGGTCCTACAATACTGACGTCATTAGAATTTAAACCTGGAACGCTTTTAAAATGTTGGTATTTTCAGTCTGTCTGGGTGTGAACTCCCAGGTCACTCATGAAATAAGCACTGTATAAAAAGAAAAATCATTTTTTTTTGCAATTTTTTAGCAAGCGTTTTTCTAATATGGAACTGAACGCATCTCCTACTTTTACATTAGACATCTCTTCTATGCCAAAAGGATATGGAATTATTGATTTGGGCATCAATAATAATTACATCATTATTCATTGATGATCAATAAAATCATCGATGACAAGGGTGGGCGTCAAATAATAATTACGTCCGCTATTATCTAATTTGCATTAGCAATTTGTGAAAAAAAAACATTTACAATAAAAACTGGAACGGTAACTGACATAATTATTTTTTCAGATCTAGTCACCATTAGCAGTTGTGAGAATGGATAAAAAAAAACGAGACTTCCAATACTGCGTCGTCTGTTCGCCAATGCAGAGCCTATATTTCCTAATGATTGTCGGTTCTGCGAGCTATAGGTATGACCTGCCACTGTCACTTCGAATTGCTAATTCTGAGAGTTATGTAAGACCTTGATTAACCGATTTTGATTTCAGATTTTATCACGCAATGAAATAACGTGTGTAGCTCTCTTTCTACAACATATATAGTTTGTTTTAAATAGGAGACCATCAAGCGACACAGTGAGAACCTCGCAATTTGTCTCCTCGAACCTAGAATATGTAACTTCTGGACCTGACCTCATCACTCTTTATTTTCCCGCTAGCCAAGCACTGATCCATATCATAGATTTATCGTAAGCAAAAAATGTGACTCTTCATATCGTACCTTGGATTTTATTCAATTCCTCTCAATTCCTCAATGTTGTGGTAAAAGCAAAGCTTGCTTCTATATGACACCAAGGTTTTGGCTATGTTATTGCTAAGATGCAAAAACTCAGGCGACGTAGCGCTGGGCAGAGCAGTTTTTTAATGTATGAACAAGCATTAAGTCATGTCTAGTGAAAATTAGAAAAAATGACGACAAAAAGAAACTTTACTTTTTACAGAAAACATGTAGAGTTTTAGTAGCTGTTTCATTGTTGAGCAAACAAAAAGTGAATGCAGACCCAATTTTTTCTAATTTCTATGAGTCAAAAATGAAAATTAAAAACCTTCATGCTATATTATAGGTAACTGTTATGAGTGTTTCAAACTCATAAATAAATATTGACATGGAATTCAGATTTTGCGTCCGGTAGTGTTAGTGACCGTCCAAGTCTATAATATCATAAATTGATTGTAGACCCAGCATGCAGCCCGCTCCAACATCGTTTATAAGCGTTTTATAAATGAGTCTGATAATAAGAACGTAATACAAGTCGACGTAAAGTCTCTATAATGTTGCATGTTGAGTTTTATTTTAATGAGGTATGACGGTATTTGCATTTTAAAAAGAAAATATGCAAAGTAGTTAACATTGTAAGTTCTTTATAATGATAAATGCAATGTCGCATAGGTTTTCAGCATTCGCATCCTCTTTTTGTAAACAAAATGCATTGTAAAATGCACTTTGGAGAATTCTCTCTCCTAGAGCCTTTTTTGTTTCTGTACGTAATATCGTAGGTATCTTTATATTAACCCGATTGCAAAGAAAGTTAGTAACCTTTTTCAAGTTTATGGATGTTTTTATTAATGTATGTGTACAAAGCCTAAACAATGAGTTTTCATTGGATTCGTCTTTATACCGCAAGTGTCATAGAATACAGTGTCAAAAATCCAATATGGCCAACATTTTTTAAGTGTCTTTTTTGTCCGTTTTTTCTGAGAATCGTTATGTTAACTTTAAAAAGGAGATGTGGAAATTATCTGAAGCCTATGAAATTTAAAGGCTTAGTTGGGTACTCTGCAAATATTGTGTAACCACTAAAACGTAATTGCATTTAATTTGAATTCTTGTCACCCTTCCGGGCCGAATTCAATTAAACTTGTTCGTTTCCATTACAGTGGTTTGGCTCAAATTGGAGAATCGGTGGGGGGAGAACTTTGTCCAATAAGTTAGTTTACATAATGTGTTGGTTAGGTCCACCAACAAAAGAGCCAAATTTTACCCAGTTAAATTAAGTAGTTCTTTGTTTTGATATGTTTAACGACCGCGGTGGAACAGCGAGCAAGCGCCCGTCTCAGAAGCAAGGGGCGTGGGTTCGATTCCACAAATGTTTGCATGATCTGCAAAATATTTGTTCCGGTTTTGGGTGCTGTGGTACTATCATATCTACTCGTAGTTTGTGATAACCACGACACAGGGAATCCTAGTGTGGGATCAAGACTATGTATATACTGTTGGGAGTTATTTAATTATTTCATTTTAGTATAAACTATTACAGACCACATTAAAAATAGTTATTGGATTTTCTCTTCTGAGAAAAGTCAAAACAATTTTATGCCTGTTTTGCCCCTAAATTGGACCTGCATTATTTAGGTAGTTGTCTAAAGAAACTAGGTTCTTAGGTTAATTAAGGTTAGGAATTAGGTTTTTTTTTATTTTATCGTAATGACAAAATTATTAGCCAATCACTGATAAAGTGTTTACTGACTTACTGGACAGTATCGTTCCAATGAAAGGGTATCGGCCAATTGGTACGTTTTATTCGTGTTTACGTCTATGATCTTATCTGTGGCCTGTCGGGGATACGGGCGCCCACCCTTTTATTAAACTGCCATGTTGTACGGGTGGACAGAGGAAAGGTATAGAGAGGTGAGGGTCAAATATTTAAGTAATTTTTGTCAGGACGTTTTTAACATGAGTTAAAAACGTCCTGACAAAAATTACTTAAATATTTGACCATATTTTAATGATGACATTATCATGAACAACCTGTAGAAGTCTAATGCTGGACATAGGCCTCCAACCAAGGGTTCTATGACAAACGGTCTTGAGCCTTCTCCATCCACCGACTTCCCCCAAAATTTCACAATAACATCGGTCCATCGTGGAACTCTTTGGGGGAGGCCTATGTCCAGCATTGGACTTCTACAGGCTGATGATGATAATGATGATGATGTTTCATTCTTAGGTCGTTCCCAGAGCTCAGTCATATCCTTAAGCTCTTATAAATAATCTATTTGTCATGCAATATCTATGTAAAATCATGTATTTTATCAATTTTTTCCAATAGCTTAGTGAAGTATTAGTTAATCTAGGCTTCTGAAACCAAAATAAAAAACATTAATGTCTTTAAATTACTGACTCCACAACTTTGTTAGTCTGCTCGCATTAGAGGGTGTGTTGTTAATGAAAACAGGACAAGAATCTAAATTTGATGTATATTTCTCGTGGCTGTCTCAATAGCTATCGTAAGTCTATTGAATAACCGGGGTAGATTTAAATTTCATATCGATGACGTTTTTGGGAACGGTACAATCGAGACCCGGATTTTGGTGAGAAACGATGAAGGTCGTATTGTTACATTATTTGAAACGGTTATTGTGAACGGAATATTATTTTAAGCTCAAGTAAGTACTTTGATATTGTGTAGGTAGTAAGTTAAGCCTCCAATAATTACAACCTTCCTGCAATAGAAAATTATTTAGAAAAACAAGGCTATTTCAAAACATTGGTAAGATTTTCGATCTGAAACGTGAGCTTTTTAACATCGGTGGTGTTCATTCCGAAATGGTTTTAGAGCTGGATTTAGAAAAGCTGACGTTTTCGATCTGAAATTTTTAACGTATCGTCAAAAAACTAGTAGATAAGTCGATTATGCAGCTGAGTAACCGTAATTGAAAGCACGTAACATAATACATTGAAAAATAGCAGACAGTGTTTTGTAATAATCCAAATATATATATATATATATATTTATTTATTTATTACACAAAAGGAATACAAATGAATGGTAGTAAATGTCTTTAAACCTATGTTAGGTTTGTGTAGACATTAGGTTCTCGATGTTAAATATAAGAAAAATTGTAATTGGAACTGCTTGTCAATGCAATAGACAAAACACTATGTAGGTATGTATGCCTCGTCGATATTTCAACACGATATTTGAAGAAATTTGTGCTAAGGGTACAGGTCGTGAGTGCATCGACCTCCGAACCATAGCCGGGCACGTCACTTGCACGTCATTGCACGAAGACCAGTTAATTTTCCTTGAACACTTAATTTGTTTATTAGAATATAATAGCGTGAGAATGTCACGGAATCGGGGATTCCGCACAAAAATGTGGGGTTTAAAATGTGTTTTTTGTTGATTTCGACACTATGAAGAGTCACTATCAAGAGAAACTCATAAAACATCATCAATCATCAACAACCTGTAGAAGTCCACTGCTGGACATAGGCCTCCCCCAAAGAGTTCCACGACAAACGGTCTTTAGCCCTTTCCATCCACCGACTTCCCGCAACCTTTAAAATGTCATCGGTCCATCGGGTGGGGGGCCTTCCAACACTGCGTCGCCCGGTTCGTGGTCGCCATTCGAGAACCTTTACTCCCCAACGGTTATCGGTTCTGCGAGCTATATGACCTGCCCACTGCCACTTCAACATTCTGAGAGCTATGTCGGTGACCTTCGTTCTTCTACGGATTTCCTCATTTCGGATCTAATCACGTAGTGAAACTCCGAGCATAGCTCTCTCCATAGCACGTTGCGCGACTTTGAGCTTGTATATGAGGCCTATAGTTAACGACCAAGTCTCAGTGCCATAAGTCATCACTGGCAACACGCACTGATACACAAAAAACATAAAACATAAAACATGAGCTTGTATTAAACTTTAGTAGATTAACCGTATATTCAACAAAATATTCAAAATCACTCGTCACACCATAATCATAGTTCAGCATCATCATAATTTCAGCCGCAATATATCCACGATGGTGATGATGAAACAATAGAAATCAAGAACATCGTTTGGGCTTATCATGGAGAGTGAGTGATGTCATGTTACGAGAAGAGTGTTAGAAATGAATGTGGGTATAGAAGTAGAGGTAGACCAATAGAAAAACGTATGGATTATGTGATAGCTGACATGCGTTAGAAAGGAGTGAGTTCTGAGATGGCGAATGGAAATACATCGTGTGCGTCTTACGAGTAAGTAAAAAGTACTTTAGTACTATTTGAGTGAAATTATTTTTTATTTTGGATTTCAATTTAACTATAGAGAACCCTAAAACCTGGGACCTCCAGGCTGAAGTGCGATGGGCGCGCGCATCAACCGTTGTTTACCTTTAATTAGTTTCAAACAGCTGACTCATAGTGAAGAGTTGATAGTACATATCTTCCTACGCTGCTGGCGATGTTGCATTGTTGTCACTTGATCGAGGTAATGTAACGTACAGTACGGTTAATAGAATGGGTGGTCAGTGATAGATACTTCTGAGCGCCTTTGAGCTTTGGAAAGAATAGATGTCTATCCTGGAGGCCCCGGTTAAACGGTCCTTCGAATTAATCTTAAGACTTTCAATATTAGTGGACTAGTCTGCAAAGTCAGTGAGTTCTCAATCTTCTCTTTTCAAAGTTTTCAACCGTCAAAAGTGAATAGATTACTGGTTTTTGTGGATATCATATTCGTGACCTTAAAAAACGGTAAGCTATCCACTTCTCACGGTGACAAGTGAGTAGCTCACGATCATTGCGTACTCGGGCCTCTGGTGTGTTGAAGTGAGATTCACACGTAAGGTACTATTGTTGGTGTGATTCTATCTCGGGGACTTGAGAATATTAAAATTCTCGCGAAGACCAGCTACTAAGGCACAATGCACAGTGTCAACGCATAAAGCTACAGTGTAGCTTTTATAACGCCATTGTGACACAAGAAACTGCAGTTTCTTTGCCATTTTCACAGTGTGTACTTTGGTTTTATTATTCATGTAACAAGTGCCTTATGCCCAGGCACCTGTAATGTTAATAATTGATGCAGTCTGTGACGGTAAGATGGACAGTCCGTTGTAAGTTTTTTATTGTTATTTTCAGTTTTGTGGTAAGTAGGGACATTCTTTTTATTTTCCTTTTCTTTTGTTCATTTAATGTTGCTGTATATTACTTCTAATGTTGCTAATACCTATGGTTTATTTCACATCGATTTCTTTTTAATAGTATGTATAATTTTTTACAAAATATTTTGGTGCTGTTGTAATAATTATGAAGTGATTGAATCTGAAAATGTAATCATGTCATTAGGTTCCTACTTTGTGTTGTAGGTTTTAATTATAATTTTCTGTTTTTTTGGGAGCTTTTGTCGGTGAGTCTGACCATGTCAGCTCCATTGTAACTTCTTTATCGACTCCATCATCTGTCCACCTGGCTAGATATGGCCCGGTAGAGCATGGTGGCTGCCGAGAGCATGTTTCAAGTTTATCTCCGCTCAAGCTAAAGCCTTGTTCAAACGGCATGCAATAATTATGTCCTTTGATATGTCATACCAAATTCGTTTCAATAAAATCCTTACCTCAAATGAATAGAGTCAATTTTGAGTGTAATATTTGAGTGTGTGCGATATATATAGCTCAACGATATCGCAAGCTTCTAAAAAAAGTCGTGAGTATAGTTTTCAAATAAATTGTAGATGACATATCGCACGCCGTTCGAACACGGCTTAATTTGGAATTGTTTATATACCTACATAATATTGGATTATTTTATATAAAATTATGTTTTTATTTTGATTATTAGAGTAGATAAGATTTTGTTTTCATCGTCACTTTCAAACCGCGCCTACACAATAAATTGTTTTATTTCGCCAGTCGTGCGCAAAATTATGCAAATAAAATCTACGCAGTCGTATTTTATTGAAAGGAACCCCCCATTTCTTATAGGATAGTATTATGCGTTGATATGAATGCGTATTTATGGCTCATTGTTCGCGATATTATGTTGAGCACTGAGATTTTATTGAACACCTTGATACAGCCCGAAGCATAGGTCAAGGAATTTAAAACAATGTCAGCTTAAAAAAGAAAAACATTACCATCATAACGAAAATAACCTTTAACTTATGATCATAAAAGAAGCTAAGGAGTAACTAATAGGTGAAATAAGGCAACCTTGTTTCTTTCAGCACTAGTGGCAAAATTTCTTTTTAGACCTCCTTTTTATTTGACGGATAATTTTTTTGGAACTCAGATATAAGTTCAATATTCAACGAAAGGACGAACTCTCAGAGGCGCACTTTTAATTTCACTACCCTGATTCTTTCAGCGATGGTCATAGGCCACTCAGGGCCACCATACCTTAACCTATTATGAGCCTATTATATTACCTATTAACTTATTATGAGGTAGGGCATAGCGAGATTTTCTCGTTCTAAATTGGAGCAGCCCGCCTGGGGAGGTATCTCCGCCTTACAGAAGATCGCAGCCAAATAACATTATTTGTTTCAAATAGTGTTGTGTTCCTGCGGTGAGTAAGGTTGCCAGAGCTCTTTAGGGGAAAGGGGGTTCGGGGTTGGCAACGCGTGCGTGATGCCTCTGGTATTGCAAGCGCTCATAGGCTACGGTAACCGCTTACCAACAGGTGGGCCGTATGCTTGTTTGCCTCCTCAGTTGTATAAAAAAAAAAAAAAACCTGTTCTCTGACCTAATACAGGATGACCAAGAAAGAATCAATGACACGACAAGCAAGCAATATTCAATCTTGTTTGATTTTATAAACAAACTTACAGACAAATAATAAAATTATATTTACGCTCACGACTTTTATCCCCAAGCCTGGTAGACAACCACTCAGATCTCTAGGTGATCAGATCCTTGAAGATGTCTAAGAGGGTAGTCAGAGGCACGCCCAAAACATTATGGCACATGCCCATCATTTGAAATAGTGAGTATTCGATGTATGACAGGTTGCAAGCCCATCGGCGCTCATAAGAATACTGACTATTTTCCTCACGATGTTTTCCTTCAACGCGCACGTAAGTTTTTCTAACAGAAAACTGGTAGACGACTGGGTTCGAGGGTACCTGGTACGACTGGGTCCCACTAGACCACGGCTTTCATGTTATTAATTTTAATCCAATGAAATATTTGGTGTTTACATCATCAAGCTACCGTAACAAGAAATCATACCTATTTTAAATCCTATTAAAAGTTATTTACTCATATGATTTAGGATACTTTCCTTATGCTTAAAGTGTCGTTCACATTGCATTTGAATAACAAATTCGTAACTAATTGGGTGTTATGTGGTCAGTTAATGGTTATCTTTCACATTAATCTAAATAAAAAAAAATGTTATAATAATTTACACGTGTACAGGAATTTTGAACAAGTTTTGTCAGACAGGTAGGTATATTGCAAACCATTTTTATCTCATTAACTAAATAGTTTGTGTGGGTGTTTGTTTGTAGCTTAATCACGCTGTAACGGCTACGCATGGGTTTATGACATGATATATGATAGTTCCTATCTGAAAACCAGAGCTGCTACACCATGGCAGAGCAGCAATAAGATGAGATAGGACCTTTTTGGCCCATGCCACTGCAGCTTGGACTTATTTATTAGGTATTTTTTAATTAGCAGGTATCACCTGTTGGCACTCTTTTTACTTGTAAGTAGGTGGCTAGGCGAATGCTTTTATTGTTAATATGTGTATATCTAGTACTAGTATACCTAGGTACTGCTAACTACTTACTTTCCTACTAACCAAGAACTCGTTTTTGTTTTTTATTTACTTACTGTTGCTTATTTTTTTGCTTTTATTTCTGTCTGTGATATTATATTTGTTTTTGGCTTAATAGTTTATCCATCTCTCTATATAAAGTTATTGATGCACCGTGCGAGCAAAAAGCAGAAGCTAGTACGTAATTAAATGTTCATAAATTACAGTAGAATCTGGAAAATAATAAAACAAATTCTATAGGCTGAAGACGTTTTATATTTTTGCTATAAAATTTAAATTAGCCCGCCAGATTAGTTTGCAAATATCGTAAATTTTCCGCTCCGACAAAGAAATTGCATTAGCAATGTTGTCATAAAATTGAGACATATTTGCGTGACCGATGAATTTACGAGTAATAAAATGTTGGTCAGATGAGGTCATAGAGTACAAATGAGCTTTTCACGCTAAATCACTATCCATGGTAGTAAATAACGTAAGAAAACGTCTACTGTAATGACCTGGCCCCCAATTCTACTAATTCAATGGCTTCAAAATGACAATGGCCTGAGTACAAATTATCCGCGCTTGGGTCAATGATCGGGTTAAGCTAAAGAACCGGGCCAATGGATGTATCGCAGAATGCTAACAAGATAATTTACCTTATAAAACCAAGTCAAAGTAAAATTGCTCATTGGCCTGCTTGGCTAGATTGTAATTCAAAGTACTTACTTAGGGTACAATATTTTGTAAACTAAGATTTAAAAAAAAAACCTCATTTGAAGTTACTTTATTCTGTTGTATTCAAAATTAGACCACACGCGATCGTAAGTAGGCGGGGGAATTTAAATTCCTACTGTTCGGGGAAAAAATTCATGACGTTCCCTCGTTGTTAATACTTTCGTTAAAACAAAAAATGTCTTTGAACTGTACGCTATGCGTTGAGTTGCAGCTGAATAGAAACAGCTGGTTATTTCAACTTAAGCCATGTGTTAGCATAAGAAGATCTACGAAAAATTTTGTATTTTAATTTTTTTTGCGTGACTATTTTATTATTCATATCAAGCGGCATATGTACTAGATACACTGCGTCACTGCCTGTTTGGATAAGGTATTACAGGAGATATAACTCACCGTAATACAATAGCCAAGCCTAGCCAATATCAAGCCATAGCTAATCTTTATTCAACGTTTTGTTGCTTTAGTAAAAACTTGTAACAGGCCCCTTGCGCTTTTATTTTACACTGATATAACGGTAACATATAGCCGCCGATTGCACGTTGCAATATAAATTTTGTTCAATTCGATGAAGCACGGCATTGCGACGCTAATATCCGTGGATTGCTCCCTCTTTTTCCACACGCAAAAATCGAGTTCATCGAAGATTACAATGCGTACTCAAAACGTTACTATAAGAACACGACATAATTTTGTGCAACTATACATTTTTTTTGCAGCAATAATGTACATGAAACGATAAATTGTCGTTATGATGAAAAGGAAGATCTTGCAGCTTTATTACTGTCGCCACGCCACAGTGCAAACAGTAAGACGCCAGTTATCCAAAGATAATAAATAAAAAACGCTTAGAAACTCTCTAGCCAAGCTGTCTTCTTATAGGCTGTGGTACACTTCTGGGAAAAGTTTAGCTCTACTCTTAGGGCACGCGAAGGAAACTATAGCAGTTTACGATGTGTTACATAAAACTTGCGTTCCCAAATCGTCAAAAAAGCATCTACTTGGGTGGGCCTTTGATAACTATTAACGTTTTTAGGGTTTAATGATCGGTAATAGGAACTCTGTTTGTTGTTTTTCGGAGCCAAGTGGTTGCACATTGTTACGTTTTACGACTAATTTACAATTTATAGGCGTTATATTGGAAGAGGAGAGAATTTTCAGCGAATTAGAACATGAATGGACGCGTCGATCGTGTCAATTACCTTGAATTATTTTGTGTAAATTTCTACCATTATTTCGGAATTAATTGTTTTTGTTTCCTTACATAGTGTAACATAGTGTAACATAGTGTAACATAGTGCCGTGGTAGCCCCAGCTGGAGAATAGATCCCTCCATTTCTACCCTTGGAACTTGTAAGAGGCGACTGAGGGAAAAAAACTAGGGGATGGGCAGCAGCTTTCCCTGCCAAAGAGGTAGAATGCAAAAAAAATATTCAGATTATAACAACAATAGCTTTATCTGCGCTCACCAACAAGCGCTTGCCAACGTGGCCAGTATGAGGAGAGGAATGGTGGAGGGGCTATGTTCAGCAGTGGGCAGTTCTACGGCTGAAATGATGATGATGATTAATATATTTACAGTTATATTTGACTTGGTATTACTTTCATATTTTTTACCTATTATAAGCTTACTCACAGTTTTGGGGTTTTTTTTATACCTTTATCTGAACCAATTATTTTTATCGCTCATGCATGAGTTCGCACATAGGTACTAACCTTTTACAAGAATTGAGAGATCTAGATTACAGACATCTTTTCCATCCTTTCAGTCGGGAAACTTTACCCTCGTATTCTCAGCTTCAGTATTTTAAGGACATACTAAAGTTCAAAGAAAAGCTCTGAAAAGTAATATCTATAAACGATAAAACCTTGAATACCGACGGCAATGAATGCGCGAGTGTCTAGAAGTGTCCCATTCCTACGCAGGAGTGTCCGGGCTGTCAGTTTCAATTCATGTTCTAGGCAACAGCGTAGAGTAATGCAGTGCGGAATGTTACAGTCGCTGGTACAGTTTTGCGGAAAACAATTATGCTAATTTTATTTCTAGTTATTGGGTTCTGCAATGGTTTATAAGATGCATTTGATTCTTAAAGTTTCAAATATTAGACTAAGATACAGCTATTATCTATTTTCGTTAATATTCGGTTGTTGTTGTTGTTGTCATGCCACTGATTCTTTCTTGGGCATCCTGTATTAAGTCAGTGACCAGGTTGAGGTATGGTTGAATATTCGCTTGTCATATCACACACCGTTTGAACCCGGCTTCAGGGTTATTCAAAATCAAAGAAATGTGAGCACATTCTTGCCTTCTACGTGCGTCTACACTGTGACATAACCGCGAAGTGCATTCTTTGGTTACACCAACAATATCGGTTTTAAAGCGACTTTCGGAGACAGATGCTCGTGTCTACGTGACACAAATGTTAAACAAGCTTCGTGAAAAGGAGTGGAATGTAAGAATAGATGCCAGTTAGGGGGGTAACTGTTACGAGTTTGTAGGGGAACCGCAACGTGAAACGGTAACAGAAGGGATATTATATCTCTCCGATGCTCAGGTATGAGATAGATAGATAATTCTTTATTGTTCTTAATTGTAATAGTAAACTTTATGCTAAAAATCATTATCATCCAGATACGTTTGTGTTTATGGACAGAAGATGTGAAGGTAGAGCACATGAGAGGTAGCTGTTGAGATCATAAAACGAAAATAAGAAGAATAAGGATACTTTGAACCATGTCGTTAATATTACATCTACTTTATAATGTTTAGGTATTTGTTTGTTTGTTTGTATGTAGGGGGGTAATATGTGGAACTACTGAGTCGATTCTTAAATTATTTCACTTGCTTACTTGCTTATCGTGTCACGGTGTTTTCTTGGTCATCCTGCATTGTTCCCCTTAAAAAAGGCCTATGACTGTTGGTAAAAGAATCAGTGTGGTGAAAGATTATACTTGTCAAGTCTAATTAACTGTCTTAAGGACCTAGTTAGTAGTTAGTTTCCCAAAGCACTTATTTTGTCTTCTAGTTATTCAAAAGCTTGTAAATGAGGCTCGCTAATAGGAATCGTGTCGTACATTAAGTTTAAATGTGACACAGATACGGCTCCAAGATAGACGGCTGAGTTGAGCATTAACAAGAATTGTGCAATATTGAGGCATTTGTATTAAGACATTTAAATAAAACAAATTTCAAAGGTATATCGATCTCACGAATTATATTATTCTTAACCGCCGTTATGAGCGGCCCTCAGAGATCTAAATTTTTGTTGGGATCTGGGGTAGTTCGCACTGCTGTTTCTGCTGTTTTCGTTTTTTTTACCTGCGGTACCTACATCCTTCTCCTCCGTCGTTCCTTCATTACTGAAGATTATGACACCTTTGTTCTGTTTGTCCATTGGTTTCTATCGTTTCGGTCGATTATAGGTAGATAACCTATATGGTCATAAAAAGCTGAAAATCTATAAATTGGTAAAACGAAACAGTTTGTGTACTGTAGAACGTCCACTGAATAATGGTCTCCTCAACAGATTTCCAGAGCGACTTCCTATCATGTGGGGGGATTTATACTCACTACGCTGACCACGCGGGTTGGCGATCGCAGGTAGAGCTATTGTTGTTGAAATAGGGGATTATGCTGCCCATCTACTAGATTTATTCCCTTAGTCGCCTCTTACTATATCCACGGGTAGGTAGAAATGGAGGGCCCTATTCATTAGCCAGGAGCTTTACGGCCAAGTACCTAAGGTAGGTACTCAGATTTTTTTATTATCTATTAGTTTTATTTCTTTCATCTCCTTTTATATCAGCCTGCTATTAATAAAATGTGCTAAATAAACAAAGAGCCACCAATTTTTCTCACACGTCACGTCGTAAAAACATAAACTTAGATACAAAATCGAACGAAAGTGAAACAATGAAAGTAACCTTTTATGTTACGACATTTTTAAACGCTTTAAATTGTTAAACAAAACCGGCAATAAAGTCTATTTGACAAGGTACACGTAATTTCACTTATCTGCGCAAGAGCACCTTGTAAACCCAAGTCGGTTCTCAGAGTAACAATGAACTGACAGTATGGATCTATGTATGAAATATGAGTGATCGTGGAATCCCATTTGATGGAAAAAATCTGACACAACGCTCGTCATTGTGCCTGTAGATAACCTTGTACAAAACATTTGTGAATAGTTTTCGCGATGCCAAGTGACAAGAGCGGAGCGGATTATCACACTATCTTGACTTCATGCTAAGATTCCCTGTTTCGTGGGTAAAAGAAATTACGAGTTTGCAGGCCATGTTAATTATTTGTCCCGCCACGGGAATCGAACTCGCACTTTTTGCGTCTTAGCCAGGCACTTGCAACAACGCCAAGGAGGACATCAAAGATTTGGTAATGTTATAACTAGCCTCAAAATTGCAAAACATAATATCATTTTAGAAGAAGCAATTTTGAGTATATTAAAGTAGACATTTAGTTATTATGTGTACCTACTTATAAATGGTTCACACCAAAGCCAGGCTCCCTTTGCGCTTTGGTCTTGTATTACTCTTTGAGCCAGCCATCCGAAGTATTTTGCCTGCCGAATTTAGCTCAATAGTATTTATAGCCCTTTGAAAAATTCTCCGAACAAAAGAATTAGGGACATTCGTTGCGAAACAGTTCTTTTTGGGAATGTATACGATTATTCAAAATCGATCTTATATTATTTTGTATCATAATTTTAAATAAAATAGCCCTTTTTTGAAACTTTTCTTTAAATAAGAAGCGAGTGAATAAATAATGCTAGCTTTATAGCTTATTTAGATCATTAAAATTTACAGTTTTCGTGGAATCGTAGGGAAAAGGGGAATTGCATCTCATGTTACAAAAAATGATTTTTATTGTTTTTATAATTCAAGAAGAATCGATAACTTAGCAGTAGGTTGCAACCTACGCTTGTTTAAAGATAAATAAGTGTAGGTTGCAACCTACTGCTAAGTTATCGATTCTTCTTGAATTATAAAAACAATAAAAATCATTTTTTGTAACATGAGATGCAATTCCCCTTTTCCCTACGATTCCACGAAAACTGTAAATTTTAATGATCTAAATAAGCTATAAAGCTAGCATTATTTATTCACTCGCTTCTTATTTAAAGAAAAGTTTCAAAAAAGGGCTATTTTATTTAAAATTATGATACAAAATAATATAAGATCGATTTTGAATAATCGTATACATTCCCAAAAAGAACTGTTTCGCAACGAATGTCCCTAATTCTTTTGTTCGGAGAATTTTTCAAAGGGCTATAAATACTATTGAGCTAAATTCGGCAGGCAAAATACTTCGGATGGCTGGCTCAAAGAGTAATACAAGACCAAAGCGCAAAGGGAGCCTGGCTTTGGTGTGAACCATTTATAAGTAGGTACACATAATAACTAAATGTCTACTTTAATATACTCAAAATTGCTTCCGAGTGTCCGGGCTGTCAGTTTCAATTCATGTTCTAGGCAACAGCGTAGAGTAATGCAGTGCGGAATGTTACAGTCGCTGGTACAGTTTTGCGGAAAACAATTATGCTAATTTTATTTCTAGTTATTGGGTTCTGCAATGGTTTATAAGATGCATTTGATTCTTAAAGTTTCAAATATTAGACTAAGATACAGCTATTATCTATTTTCGTTAATATTCGGTTGTTGTTGTTGTTGTCATGCCACTGATTCTTTCTTGGGCATCCTGTATTAAGTCAGTGACCAGGTTGAGGTATGGTTGAATATTCGCTTGTCATATCACACACCGTTTGAACCCGGCTTCAGGGTTATTCAAAATCAAAGAAATGTGAGCACATTCTTGCCTTCTACGTGCGTCTACACTGTGACATAACCGCGAAGTGCATTCTTTGGTTACACCAACAATATCGGTTTTAAAGCGACTTTCGGAGACAGATGCTCGTGTCTACGTGACACAAATGTTAAACAAGCTTCGTGAAAAGGAGTGGAATGTAAGAATAGATGCCAGTTAGGGGGGTAACTGTTACGAGTTTGTAGGGGAACCGCAACGTGAAACGGTAACAGAAGGGATATTATATCTCTCCGATGCTCAGGTATGAGATAGATAGATAATTCTTTATTGTTCTTAATTGTAATAGTAAACTTTATGCTAAAAATCATTATCATCCAGATACGTTTGTGTTTATGGACAGAAGATGTGAAGGTAGAGCACATGAGAGGTAGCTGTTGAGATCATAAAACGAAAATAAGAAGAATAAGGATACTTTGAACCATGTCGTTAATATTACATCTACTTTATAATGTTTAGGTATTTGTTTGTTTGTTTGTATGTAGGGGGGTAATATGTGGAACTACTGAGTCGATTCTTAAATTATTTCACTTGCTTACTTGCTTATCGTGTCACGGTGTTTTCTTGGTCATCCTGCATTGTTCCCCTTAAAAAAGGCCTATGACTGTTGGTAAAAGAATCAGTGTGGTGAAAGATTATACTTGTCAAGTCTAATTAACTGTCTTAAGGACCTAGTTAGTAGTTAGTTTCCCAAAGCACTTATTTTGTCTTCTAGTTATTCAAAAGCTTGTAAATGAGGCTCGCTAATAGGAATCGTGTCGTACATTAAGTTTAAATGTGACACAGATACGGCTCCAAGATAGACGGCTGAGTTGAGCATTAACAAGAATTGTGCAATATTGAGGCATTTGTATTAAGACATTTAAATAAAACAAATTTCAAAGGTATATCGATCTCACGAATTATATTATTCTTAACCGCCGTTATGAGCGGCCCTCAGAGATCTAAATTTTTGTTGGGATCTGGGGTAGTTCGCACTGCTGTTTCTGCTGTTTTCGTTTTTTTTACCTGCGGTACCTACATCCTTCTCCTCCGTCGTTCCTTCATTACTGAAGATTATGACACCTTTGTTCTGTTTGTCCATTGGTTTCTATCGTTTCGGTCGATTATAGGTAGATAACCTATATGGTCATAAAAAGCTGAAAATCTATAAATTGGTAAAACGAAACAGTTTGTGTACTGTAGAACGTCCACTGAATAATGGTCTCCTCAACAGATTTCCAGAGCGACTTCCTATCATGTGGGGGGATTTATACTCACTACGCTGACCACGCGGGTTGGCGATCGCAGGTAGAGCTATTGTTGTTGAAATAGGGGATTATGCTGCCCATCTACTAGATTTATTCCCTTAGTCGCCTCTTACTATATCCACGGGTAGGTAGAAATGGAGGGCCCTATTCATTAGCCAGGAGCTTTACGGCCAAGTACCTAAGGTAGGTACTCAGATTTTTTTATTATCTATTAGTTTTATTTCTTTCATCTCCTTTTATATCAGCCTGCTATTAATAAAATGTGCTAAATAAACAAAGAGCCACCAATTTTTCTCACACGTCACGTCGTAAAAACATAAACTTAGATACAAAATCGAACGAAAGTGAAACAATGAAAGTAACCTTTTATGTTACGACATTTTTAAACGCTTTAAATTGTTAAACAAAACCGGCAATAAAGTCTATTTGACAAGGTACACGTAATTTCACTTATCTGCGCAAGAGCACCTTGTAAACCCAAGTCGGTTCTCAGAGTAACAATGAACTGACAGTATGGATCTATGTATGAAATATGAGTGATCGTGGAATCCCATTTGATGGAAAAAATCTGACACAACGCTCGTCATTGTGCCTGTAGATAACCTTGTACAAAACATTTGTGAATAGTTTTCGCGATGCCAAGTGACAAGAGCGGAGCGGATTATCACACTATCTTGACTTCATGCTAAGATTCCCTGTTTCGTGGGTAAAAGAAATTACGAGTTTGCAGGCCATGTTAATTATTTGTCCCGCCACGGGAATCGAACTCGCACTTTTTGCGTCTTAGCCAGGCACTTGCAACAACGCCAAGGAGGACATCAAAGATTTGGTAATGTTATAACTAGCCTCAAAATTGCAAAACATAATATCATTTTAGAAGAAGCAATTTTGAGTATATTAAAGTAGACATTTAGTTATTATGTGTACCTACTTATAAATGGTTCACACCAAAGCCAGGCTCCCTTTGCGCTTTGGTCTTGTATTACTCTTTGAGCCAGCCATCCGAAGTATTTTGCCTGCCGAATTTAGCTCAATAGTATTTATAGCCCTTTGAAAAATTCTCCGAACAAAAGAATTAGGGACATTCGTTGCGAAACAGTTCTTTTTGGGAATGTATACGATTATTCAAAATCGATCTTATATTATTTTGTATCATAATTTTAAATAAAATAGCCCTTTTTTGAAACTTTTCTTTAAATAAGAAGCGAGTGAATAAATAATGCTAGCTTTATAGCTTATTTAGATCATTAAAATTTACAGTTTTCGTGGAATCGTAGGGAAAAGGGGAATTGCATCTCATGTTACAAAAAATGATTTTTATTGTTTTTATAATTCAAGAAGAATCGATAACTTAGCAGTAGGTTGCAACCTACGCTTGTTTAAAGATAAATAAGTGTAGGTTGCAACCTACTGCTAAGTTATCGATTCTTCTTGAATTATAAAAACAATAAAAATCATTTTTTGTAACATGAGATGCAATTCCCCTTTTCCCTACGATTCCACGAAAACTGTAAATTTTAATGATCTAAATAAGCTATAAAGCTAGCATTATTTATTCACTCGCTTCTTATTTAAAGAAAAGTTTCAAAAAAGGGCTATTTTATTTAAAATTATGATACAAAATAATATAAGATCGATTTTGAATAATCGTATACATTCCCAAAAAGAACTGTTTCGCAACGAATGTCCCTAATTCTTTTGTTCGGAGAATTTTTCAAAGGGCTATAAATACTATTGAGCTAAATTCGGCAGGCAAAATACTTCGGATGGCTGGCTCAAAGAGTAATACAAGACCAAAGCGCAAAGGGAGCCTGGCTTTGGTGTGAACCATTTATAAGTAGGTACACATAATAACTAAATGTCTACTTTAATATACTCAAAATTGCTTCTTCTAAAATGATATTATGTTTTGCAATTTTGAGGCTAGTTATAACATTACCAAATCTTTGATGTCCTCCTTGGCGTTGTTGCAAGTGCCTGGCTAAGACGCAAAAAGTGCGAGTTCGATTCCCGTGGCGGGACAAATAATTAACATGGCCTGCAAACTCGTAATTTCTTTTACCCACGAAACAGGGAATCTTAGCATGAAGTCAAGATAGTGTGATAATCCGCTCCGCTCTTGTCACTTGGCATCGCGAAAACTATTCACAAATGTTTTGTACAAGGTTATCTACAGGCACAATGACGAGCGTTGTGTCAGATTTTTTCCATCAAATGGGATTCCACGATCACTCATATTTCATACATAGATCCATACTGTCAGTTCATTGTTACTCTGAGAACCGACTTGGGTTTACAAGGTGCTCTTGCGCAGATAAGTGAAATTACGTGTACCTTGTCAAATAGACTTTATTGCCGGTTTTGTTTAACAATTTAAAGCGTTTAAAAATGTCGTAACATAAAAGGTTACTTTCATTGTTTCACTTTCGTTCGATTTTGTATCTAAGTTTATGTTTTTACGACGTGACGTGTGAGAAAAATTGGTGGCTCTTTGTTTATTTAGCACATTTTATTAATAGCAGGCTGATATAAAAGGAGATGAAAGAAATAAAACTAATAGATAATAAAAAAATCTGAGTACCTACCTTAGGTACTTGGCCGTAAAGCTCCTGGCTAATGAATAGGGCCCTCCATTTCTACCTACCCGTGGATATAGTAAGAGGCGACTAAGGGAATAAATCTAGTAGATGGGCAGCATAATCCCCTATTTCAACAACAATAGCTCTACCTGCGATCGCCAACCCGCGTGGTCAGCGTAGTGAGTATAAATCCCCCCACATGATAGGAAGTCGCTCTGGAAATCTGTTGAGGAGACCATTATTCAGTGGACGTTCTACAGTACACAAACTGTTTCGTTTTACCAATTTATAGATTTTCAGCTTTTTATGACCATATAGGTTATCTACCTATAATCGACCGAAACGATAGAAACCAATGGACAAACAGAACAAAGGTGTCATAATCTTCAGTAATGAAGGAACGACGGAGGAGAAGGATGTAGGTACCGCAGGTAAAAAAAACGAAAACAGCAGAAACAGCAGTGCGAACTACCCCAGATCCCAACAAAAATTTAGATCTCTGAGGGCCGCTCATAACGGCGGTTAAGAATAATATAATTCGTGAGATCGATATACCTTTGAAATTTGTTTTATTTAAATGTCTTAATACAAATGCCTCAATATTGCACAATTCTTGTTAATGCTCAACTCAGCCGTCTATCTTGGAGCCGTATCTGTGTCACATTTAAACTTAATGTACGACACGATTCCTATTAGCGAGCCTCATTTACAAGCTTTTGAATAACTAGAAGACAAAATAAGTGCTTTGGGAAACTAACTACTAACTAGGTCCTTAAGACAGTTAATTAGACTTGACAAGTATAATCTTTCACCACACTGATTCTTTTACCAACAGTCATAGGCCTTTTTTAAGGGGAACAATGCAGGATGACCAAGAAAACACCGTGACACGATAAGCAAGTAAGCAAGTGAAATAATTTAAGAATCGACTCAGTAGTTCCACATATTACCCCCCTACATACAAACAAACAAACAAATACCTAAACATTATAAAGTAGATGTAATATTAACGACATGGTTCAAAGTATCCTTATTCTTCTTATTTTCGTTTTATGATCTCAACAGCTACCTCTCATGTGCTCTACCTTCACATCTTCTGTCCATAAACACAAACGTATCTGGATGATAATGATTTTTAGCATAAAGTTTACTATTACAATTAAGAACAATAAAGAATTATCTATCTATCTCATACCTGAGCATCGGAGAGATATAATATCCCTTCTGTTACCGTTTCACGTTGCGGTTCCCCTACAAACTCGTAACAGTTACCCCCCTAACTGGCATCTATTCTTACATTCCACTCCTTTTCACGAAGCTTGTTTAACATTTGTGTCACGTAGACACGAGCATCTGTCTCCGAAAGTCGCTTTAAAACCGATATTGTTGGTGTAACCAAAGAATGCACTTCGCGGTTATGTCACAGTGTAGACGCACGTAGAAGGCAAGAATGTGCTCACATTTCTTTGATTTTGAATAACCCTGAAGCCGGGTTCAAACGGTGTGTGATATGACAAGCGAATATTCAACCATACCTCAACCTGGTCACTGACTTAATACAGGATGCCCAAGAAAGAATCAGTGGCATGACAACAACAACAACAACCGAATATTAACGAAAATAGATAATAGCTGTATCTTAGTCTAATATTTGAAACTTTAAGAATCAAATGCATCTTATAAACCATTGCAGAACCCAATAACTAGAAATAAAATTAGCATAATTGTTTTCCGCAAAACTGTACCAGCGACTGTAACATTCCGCACTGCATTACTCTACGCTGTTGCCTAGAACATGAATTGAAACTGACAGCCCGGACACTCGGAAGCAATTTTGAGTATATTAAAGTAGACATTTAGTTATTATGTGTACCTACTTATAAATGGTTCACACCAAAGCCAGGCTCCCTTTGCGCTTTGGTCTTGTATTACTCTTTGAGCCAGCCATCCGAAGTATTTTGCCTGCCGAATTTAGCTCAATAGTATTTATAGCCCTTTGAAAAATTCTCCGAACAAAAGAATTAGGGACATTCGTTGCGAAACAGTTCTTTTTGGGAATGTATACGATTATTCAAAATCGATCTTATATTATTTTGTATCATAATTTTAAATAAAATAGCCCTTTTTTGAAACTTTTCTTTAAATAAGAAGCGAGTGAATAAATAATGCTAGCTTTATAGCTTATTTAGATCATTAAAATTTACAGTTTTCGTGGAATCGTAGGGAAAAGGGGAATTGCATCTCATGTTACAAAAAATGATTTTTATTGTTTTTATAATTCAAGAAGAATCGATAACTTAGCAGTAGGTTGCAACCTACACTTATTTATCTTTAAACAAGCGTAGGTTAACGATTCTTCACAGACTGGAAAGGAACGAATGATGTACAAGAATGTAATCAATCACACTGAAGTACGAGTACCTACACTATTGTATCAAATAACACAATTTTCTGAATCCTCGACGATGCTGGAATAGTCTGAAAGAGTCTATAACACCGATTCGAGCATCGTTCATAATGGAAATATAAAGTTCTGACGCCATCACTCGGAGATGACGCATACTTTTCGTTCAGACTAATTTTTATGCAGTTGCTGTAAGATGACGTTGCTTAAAACTTCATCGGAGATACCGCAGAGCCTCAATATAAAGATCAGTGTAAAGTAAAAAAAATCCCATTAAATAAACACTATGCAAAAATAAGCCGTTTTGGGGCCAAATCAGTTCAAATTCAATTATTTCGCTGTTTAAGGTCGCTGTATCTTGATGTTGCACTTTCATTCAATAATAAGTTATAAAGATGAGACTGTAAATTCAAAAGAAGTAAATATTGTAAATTAAGTTTTTTTATTTTTAGCTTATATTTTTTTTAGTTTGGGGAAAGAATAAGCCCATTTTGGGATAGCGTAAATAATTATGAATCATCTTGTATATAGGCACATTTCATTCTCATTAGGGTTATTAGGTTCACGCTTTTATTACGGCTTTTACTGAACACTTCTCTTCAGTAAACCTTCGAAAATGCAGTAGCGAAACTGATTTTTCTGCCGAAAAAAAAAAAAAAAAAAAAAAATATATGTAATGTGTTACACATACTACTGCTATGTATAGATGTTAGATTATAAGTAACAGCACCGCCACTAGGCGAAGCCCAAACACCCAGGAGTTTTAACCCCTGGAGTTGAAGCCGGGGCAAAGTTTTTAAACGAGGCCCCTACCTATCTCCCCCAGTAGGAGGAGAAAGATGACCCGGTGTGTGCGTCTGCCGAAATGATTTCAAAAGCCTTACTTTCAGCTCAAGAAATGGCTTTGGTGTAACAGCAAGCCTACAAAATCCAGCTCCTGGCGGCATTTGGTAAAGTGCTAGTACCCGCCGAGGCATTCAGTCCCCGACAACACTTCGCACTTCGTACATCTCCGGCCTACGTAGATTAGGAGCAAAAAACGGAGGATTTTTACTTTGAGTGGCATTTGGAAAAGAATCTCGTGGTTATTTTAAGGAATTTTACGACACATTATGAAATGTAAAAATAGGCCTATAGCAAGCAGTGAGTAAAGTAGGCATGTGTATGATGATGACTGTACTGGGCTGGGACATACAGCGCTACACCATTGAATCAAAAGCGAAATATTAGAAACTGCAATATCTTAAAAACTACTAAAATATACAACAATTCTAGCTTCCTATCTTGTCCAAGTTTCATCATTATCGGTGATGGAGTAACTGCTTGCGCCCACGGCTAAAGAGCTATGTAACTCTATCTATTCCAAGTTTCAAATGCAAATATAACATTTGATTTTATTTGATTTATCGAAATTGGTTGAGCCGTTTCAGCGTGATTGTACGACAAACATTCAAACATCCTCACAAACTTTCGCATTAATAATATTAGTAGGATATTAGTCAGTTAAGATAGGAAATAGGATAAGGTAGAAGGACGTGTTGCCAATGGCAACTTTATCACTGCGCCGATGTATCAAATAGGCTACAGCGCATACATATCTAATTTGAAGTAATGAGCTAAGTACATCACACATCGTGAATGCCATATCTAACACCTAAGACATAGCTCAGTCAGAGCAGTTGGCTCTCTAAGTGCAGCAAGACTAAGCTAAATAAAAGTCGCATGGACATTCGCAAAACCGATCACCTTCAGACTGAGTGAATTCTAGATCGCGAATGCTATCCTGTTTGTTTTCAGTGTTACAATTTGAAGTGTAAACTTAAAAACTTAGTTACCTACATAATAGGCCCTTTTAAAGGCCATTATTGACTGACCAGATTGAGGATCTGGTCACTCAACTAAATCCTTGATTTCCTAAGCTAATGGTGACGTCCATCTTCGTATTTTTATGTTACACTAGCTTTCATTCGCGGCTTTGCTCGCGTGATAACTAGATAAAAAGCCTATATGCTATTCTAGGTAAAGAACTCTATCGTAAAAAAAACGAAATCGTTTGAGCCGTTACGGCGTGATTGAACAATAAACATCCAAACATTCTCAAACTTTCGCAATTATAATATTAGTAGGATTTATACCTGCACCGTCGGATCGAAATCAGTGACTGTCAAGATGAGTTCAGACGGTCTGTGATATTTCATCAAAATATACTACTTAGAAGAAATCAGTGACATGATAAACGAGCCACAAAGTGAACCAGCTTAATCTACTTAGCTAAAAGCTATCGTAAGCGAATAAGGGCATCCGATTGACAGCATTTAGATCAGGCGGTAAACGATGGGGACTGAGAAGGGTACCTACGTTCACGACGAATTGATATAAATCGACCTAATGTGATCTATCTTCTTTAGACCATAGACTAAGCGGGAGTAAAGGCTTGAACATAATTGAGGAATTATTTCTTGAAAACTGATTAAAATAGTTGTAAATAGAGTTAAAGAAAAATTGCACTTACAATCTAATGGTTTATTTATTCTGAGAAACCAAAAGCGTAACAGGATGTAAGATTAAACACTATAACTAGATAGAAAGGCTAACAATAGGTTTCTACATTTGAATTTATATGAAAATGTTAGGAACAAACTACTTATAGCTTTACCAGAACCAGTCTCACATAACTACCTACATAATATGAAATATGTGACTTCAGATCAACTGTCTTCTTTTTAAATGTTCAAATACTGCAGCTTCCTTCAGAGAGGCTACGATGGAGATCGTTAAAAAATACTTTCCCATCGATATATTTTAGTGTGTAGATACACGATTTTTGTGAAATTTAACTTGCTCTATACTTTTATTTATTTAAATGTATTTAAATAATCCATGTTAAACTTGCTGCTTTTCAATTATCTTATATAAACTTAGCAAAATTGATGTGTTAATTTTTCGCTTTCTTTGTAAATATAATTTTAACAAAGTAGAATGTGCCTTTACCATCGTACGTGAATAACGGACGAAAGACATCTATCTCTATCCGGGCTAGCCTTGGAATAACAATACATATGTTGTACTGACCACATGAATTGAAGCGCCTTTAAATATGAACCGTAAGCAAAGCTACGTGCCTTTACACATATTATGTCAACCGTACCTTTGACTTAATTGTACAGTTACCTAAGATGAGAAACTATAAAATTAAAAATGTTAAATTTAATTTCACGAAAAGTGGATTCTAAAGCGGATTTTGGTCGTATTAGGCCATAATTAACCCAATCATTAAGCGGACTATGACTCCCGGGACACGCGATACAGAACACTTGAACCTTATTTATACAGAATACAGTACAGTGCCAACCGATTATTTTACTCTAAACTGTACCATAGTTGTAGGTACTACTTGAATAGTATAGTTTAAAGAATAAGATAGAATAGTAATTTTCTTTTTTTGAGCAGCGGTTACCATTATGATTTTTGTTGCACAAGCCTCGTGCTACCGCATACTTTATGTCTGTTGCCCAGAGTATAGCCATAAGTATAACGAGTAAGCATTATTAGTTATACCTACTTATAGTATTGTATAGCCCTATGCCAATATACTCGTAAGGTAAGACATCGGTAAGTGGTCTTTACGGGGTTTGAGCTGTTTATGTGCCGCGTTGTTTATTTTTACTCCACTCGGATAAAGAATGATTATTTAAATTAATTCACCGCTAGAATTGTTCTCTTTAGCGTTGGATAGACATTTTATGAGCTATAAAAATGAAAAACTATTCAAAATCGAATCTGGTTTTTAGGAACGTGATCACTGACCATGTTTTAATTAGATCATTACCATTTGTAGTGGGCAGAAGCAAGATAAGAGGTTGTTTTGCAAATAATTAATTGCATAATTGCTGGTTTGGCCATGTCATATTTTATTGATTTTTGAATCATTTCTGATTCTGATTTAAATAACTTACATAACGTTTAGGTAAATTTGATAAAACGCAATAGATTTTAAGCTGTAATTTTTTCTAGGTTACTTAGTTACTAGCTTGTGCCTGCAGCTTCCCTCGCGTAAATAAAAAGTTGGCTATATTAAAGGTAAAAAACATTATTTATTCCATGTTTTATCGAAATTGATTGAGCTGTTACGGCGTTATTGAACCACAAACATCCAAATACAACTTTCGCATTTATAATATTAGTAGGATTGATTGATTTTACACATTTTTACGCTCTTATTTGGCCTGACTATTGATTTAGAGGCAATAAAATCAAGTTCAACCATAGAAAAGCTTCAAGTTATTGGACACGGCAGTTGTCTAATGACTAATTGTCTAGATACATCGATTTATATCTTAATTATAACGGAGCCGCTATCTTTACGACTGACGATAACGAACTAAAACAATATTTAGATAGTTTAATTTATAGCTCCAGGTTTTATGCCTCTGGCCACTTATTTAAAAGCCTTTTCTTTCTTGAAGGGTTTGTAACTAATTAGAAAGTATCAATTTTATTGCTTTTTAAATTGAACTTGAATAATTGAGTGGTAGCACCACGACAAAACTTATAAATATTTGGTTTTGCTATCCTTTGAGAGACTATATTTAACTCTATTTACAGAAAGAAAATTAAAACACATACAAGCAAACAATATACCTACAGTTGAGTTATCTTAAGACCGTTATAAACGATCGATGAATAGCTCAATTGATCCACTACCTGTCGGATGTGTTTTTCTAAGGATTTCCTCATATATTATCACGTCATCATCATCATCATCATCATCAGCCTGAAGAAGTCCACTGCTGGACATAGGCCTCCCCCAAAGTGTTCCATGACGAACGGCCTTTTCCATCCACCGACTTCCCGCAACCTTCACAATCTCGTCGGTCCATCGGGTGGGGGGCCTTCCAACACTGCGTCGCCCGGTTCGTGGTCACCATTCGAGAACCTTTACTCCCCAACGGTTGTCGGTTCTGCGAGCTATATGGCCCGCCCACTGCCACTTCAACTTGCTAATTCTGAGAACTATGTCGGTGACCTTAGTTCTTCTACGGATTTCCTCATTTCGGATCTTATCACGTAGTGAAACTCCAAGCATAGCTCTCTCCATAGCTCGTTATTATCACGTAGTACAACTCAAAAACGGTTTGAACTCATGGTACTACCCCTGGTGCTAGCCTCGTTCTACGACGTGTAACTTTTTTGCAACGTAATATTAGACTTAAAATATTCCTCTCAATTAGTTTCGCGAATAAAATCATTAACGATTTAAGTTATCGCATTTTTATCTTGTTTATTGGCGTATCGGCCATTTTGTTAAATGATATTTTAATGTTGGTTTTATGATGTTGGTAGTTTGTTCTTGTTTATGGGTTTATTCGTGCACGCTTTTATTTCATTCATGCGTGTTTAATTAATTTTGATTGTGATGGTTGCTATAATCGAGTAAGTCTGCCGACTCCCACAGTAAGCTGTCAGTGTTACCCCATAACAATTGAAATTCACATAGAACGATGAAGTATATTATTCTAGTTTCATTAAAAAAGTGGTGCGCCCCAAACCGAGATTTGCAATGTCTAAACAAAGTTGGTGCTTCGATGATCGTTGAGCCACAAAATACATAATCTTTTAAAACAATTTCTCGTCGTAGAATTAGTTGATGAGTCAATCTTTAACTGATCAATCGTGAAGAACAAATTCGTGAAAAACTAGGTTATCAAATTATGCAAAAAACCGACTTCTGGTCTCTTGTGCTCTAATGTTTTAACTACAAGGTGATTCATAAATGTATGCTATCCCGAAAGGGGCTTATTCTACAATTATATCCCAATTGGCAAATAAGTTTGTTTTACGATATTTTTTCCGCTTATATTCTTCTTTTTGTTGATAGAATAGGCATCTTTCATAGTATGCATATTACGGATCACCTTTTAGATAAAACAAGATTACTCTAACCTGAGTTAAAACAAAAACTTACCATAAACTTTATCGTTCGCTCACGTTTTCATAAAAAGCTGAGTAAATAAGTAATTTAACAAATCCCAGGTTAAGTAGTATATTCGGTGTAATCTCTACTTTGATCAAATTAACTCAACCCATGTCCTACATGAGAGCAAGACAGCGAGCGTTATGATGCGATGTAAACGTAGAAACTTTTAAGTTTAATATCAGTTTTTTTCTGGTAGGCAAGTAAATAATCAAATAATTTAATTTGTTAATTTGTTTAGTTTCGTTGCGATTACCTACTGTGTGAGCCATATTGTACCGACTTTCGATCCCAAGATTATAGGTTTGAATCCCAGTCGTTCAACTATGGATTTTTCATGGTGTCAAAGGAAAACATCATGAGAAAACCAGCAGCTTTCACAGACGATAGGCTGATAGATGGTAGGTATACCTACTCCATGTAATCATGTCCCTTTGTCCTTTAGATGAGTAAAAACGTCAGTAACTCGTAGTGACAGGGAGAAATAAAAGTATATTCTTATTAAAGACTAAGGCCTTACTCCTACTTTTAATACTGTGGTCAGCTATGATCTACTACTCTGTATGACTGAACATTATATTTTGTATGAGCAACATTGAACAATGCTAGAATTGTATAGTATCGCATCTCGATGACATCCACCTAGGACAATGTATTTATGCGCATGTTCCCAAAGGTTTATCTCAGGATAATGAGATATCAGAGAGATGAGAATGAGAAGAAACATCGGCGTAGTTAGCATACAAATTAAATAGGATGCCTTCATACTCAATTTTAGTTTTAAACCGACTTCAAAAAAGGAGGTGGTTATCAGTTTAAGTAAAATTAATATTTTAATGAATATTTGATAGAGGTCTTGAGGCTCTGTGGTATCTCAAACACTTGCAAGCTAAAGTAAGCAGAAAGCCCAGTGCATCATCACACCAACCGGTTGCTGATTGCACCCCGATTTGTAACAGCAATTAGTCAAGACGCGTGCGACGACGACAATTGACAAATCGACGTACACTGCGCGTGGGTGGCGCATTAAAAACGCAATGGGTAGGTAGGTATACATTCATTCAGTATAATCCGCGTTCCCGTATATTAAGCGATTGTTACCCTGATTAGACATCAGACTATTCGGCGTGGAGAAAAAACCTGGTATTTACATTAACCTCAGACATAATTTTATACCTAGTCCTGTCTCTTTTAAATTCCTCCTTAAAATAGTTTGTTTGATGCTTAAGAATACCAGAGTCAGTCGCAATATTCTTTAGTTTATAAACAGACAGTTTGGATTTTTTCTATTTGGTAAAGTTACCAAAAATAGCATGGAATAAAATATTTGAACAACGCTTATGTCAACACAGTACCGTTATTCATACCACTACGCTCCATCCAGTACACCTATTTGTACCAATAGCTCTTGACCGTATTAATAATCCAACTAATATTATAAAATTTGCGAAAGTTTGGATAGATGTTTGTTACTCTATAACGCCAGGACGGCTGAACGGATCTGAACGAAATATGGCACAGTGTAAGATTATAGTCTGGAATATCACATGTACTTCTTTTTATCCTCGTAAGTACCACGGGAGTGAAGCCGTGGGTACCTAAAAGGTACTTGATAAAACAACCAATCATGATTAATTCGTGAGGACTCGGTGCATTCACCGTGTGCTGTTAATGTAGAGTCATTTGTTTAACACCCTAGTTTAATAAATTACATTTTAACACCTTCGGTAACACCTTGCACTCCGGACAACCAGCCAAATACGAACGATAGAGCGCGACAGGCTACAAACTGCGAAGGAGTTGAATTTGAAGTTGATACTATGTGAGAAGGAATTGAGCCTTGTCATATACCTACTCTTTTCGATCGTTATCATAAAAATACAGAATTATTTTTTCCTCATTTAGCGGGTTCGAGTCCTAAAATAGGCCAGCTACATATTCAAAATTTTTGAATGCAGTAGGTATACTTACTTATCTTAAAAAGCCTCGATTAAGTAAAATTCCTAACTTCCCTATAAGTAAATGTCCTCCATGGGACACGCTGTATATCTCCTTATTTATAAGACAGTTCTTGACCATATTGAAGATCATTGACGGACTCAATGACGTTTTTTTATTGTTTTTCTAACGCCGTCAATATTGACCCTAACGGTAAGACTATAACAATGAATTTGAAATTGTAATTATTTGAATCGTGGATAACAAAGAATTATGTCAATAACCACACAAGTCGAGACAATCATAAATGCCAGGAAACGGATTCGCAATCGACGGATCATGAAATAGATAGATAAATGTTTTACAATAATTTGATTTGTGGTCTCTACTGTATAAAGGCAGTATATAGCATTTATATAAAGCAATAATAATTAAGATTCGTCGAAGTTATACACTTTTCAGGTCTATCCCATCCTACTATATATAATATTATAAATGCGAAATAAAGATTGTGAGGATGTTTGGATGTTTGTTGTTCAATCAAGCCGTAACGGCTCAACCGATTTCGTTGAAACTAGGAATATATAGAGATCTTTACCCGGAATAGCATATAGGCTAGCGTAGCTAGCATGGTTTGACATGTAGGTATGTAGATGGCCTGGAATAAGAATTATGTTACTTTTTATTCGGGCACCACCGATTTAGAAATAATTCCGGATCCAGGAGGGTACAAACCAGATTGTGTTAGGACGTGCTCCTAACTACCCCTTTATATATCTTCGAGGATCTGATCGTCCGGAGATCCGTGAGCCTATAAATTTTTTTCTCTTTTGACATAGTACTTTGCTGTGTGGTCAGCAGAGATTGCCTTGCATCGTTTTTTTTTTAAGTATATAAAAGTTACGATATTATACTATCGGCAATTAAATCCAGAAAGTGTATCTATGTTTAACCCTACGTGATAAGTATCTTCTAGCTCGGAAATATGTCTCATATTACTAGTAAGTTTCCTAAGGTTGCTACGCCACGATGTGAATAATCCAATCAAGCCTCGATTTAATCTAAGCTTCAAAGGCCCTCAGCCAGTATTACCTGAATTCCGAACTTCTAGTGCCAGGTTCCTGGCATGGTATTATGATTCAGTCATTACTCATAAGCTGTGATTGAATTTCTCATTAAAACGCTTATGAAGCAAATACGATGAAGAAATTAATCGAGAGCCAAGTTTTTTATCTCCGAGAATAAATAGATCTTCTGATTTATAATAACATGTTTTTTTTTCAAGATACCAGCGGCTGCCCGCGGCTTAGCTCGCAAGTTACCCGGAATAAGTAGCCTATCTCCTAAAGGTTTTTTCAAAGATTTTTTCAAATAAAAATACCATTCATTTTTTCTTTCCGTGGACCTTTCAAAAACTTTACTTCATACAAATCTTGTCTTGACAATTACGAACACAACGAAAAATAAATAATCCGAATCGGTCCGCCGTTCTAGAGTGAAGCTCCAACATACATACGTCGCAATTTATTTTTATTTGTAGAAGGTTTTCATAATGATTGTCCTGCGAGTAGTGAATCTAGCTAGACCATAACATTATTTGTTTCAAATAGTGTTGTGTTCCTGCGGTGAGTAAGGTTGCCAGAGCTCTTTAGGGGGGAAGGGGGTTCGGGGTCGGCAACGCGTGCGTGATGCCTCTGGTATTGCAAGCGCTCATAGGCTACGGTAACCGCTTACCATCAGGTGGGCCGTAAGCTTGTTTGCCACCTCTGTTGTATAAAAAATAAAAAATAAAAACATCTAGTAGGTACCCAATAATGACTGACGATTCTGTCCAATTAGTAATCAGTTTAATTTTGAAAACTCTGTTCTCTAAATATACCTAGCGTCGATGGGCTGGTAACCTGTCACGTATTACAAATGCAAAATGTGTGCATGTGCCAAAATATTTGGACGTGCCTCTGACTAACCCTCTTGAAGATTTTCAAGGATCTGATTTACTGGAGATCTAAGAGGTAGTCTACCATGATTGGGGATAATAGACGTAAGCCTATTTAGTTTAAAATCGTTTGCTGCAACTGTACCTAGCTGTTATTTAGGTAAGTATTACACTAGCTACACAGTATCCACTTCCTTTGTTCCAAAAACCCTGACTTTGTTTACTCAATTGCCGAAGCTGCCCCTAACGAATTGTCCTAAAGTCCTTGTAAATAAGAAAGAATGGGGTAATGCAATGCTGCGGCAGGCAGGAACGACCGTTCGTGCGTAACGCCATCTGCTTCTTGGCTACGGTATAATACCGTCCTTCGTAGGGGAATAGCATACTTGTAGGTAGCCATTCATAAAATGTGGTTACCTATTCTGGACGATTTTTACTGCTTCCACACTTTAACAGATAGGTATTGATAAAATAATACAGAAAGAAACTTAAAACTAATACAAGTTAATATTTACAAAATACACAAGAAACAGTTGAGCCATCTAAAGACCGTTACAAACGATCTATAGATAGCTCAACTGATCCAGATCACATTATTATTAAGTATTGATTAGGAAATTTAAAAAATAGACTCGGTTCTTATAATATGTTATCGAATATGAATCGGGCTACAATTAAGATTTCCTGTACAAAAAGATGAGACTTTTATTGCTGTAACCATTTATTTCGTATGAGATTCGGAGCGTGACAAGTTTTGTTATTTGTTTACTATCAGTAAACAAAAGAGGCGGACATACTGTTTTCAAGCCGGTAAAGTTAACTCAATAATCATGAGAAATAAAAAAATTCTTTAACATTAATGCGAGTTCCAGAAAGTATTGTCTAACTGAACATTTCAAAAGTAGTTTCGTAGTTTCTCAGAATACTCTCTTTAGCGGTTTGAAGGGGTTGTAAGGGTTTGCACAGCGGCATAGGAAGTTGCATAAATTCGGGCACGGGAGTGTATTCGCGTGTACAAGGCACGTGACTCAATTTGAGAGTACTTTCTGTTCGGCCTCAGTTACAGGGAGAGCGGGCGCGTTTTTACTAAAAACTTAGGTAAGTAGCTTACTAACCTAAGTTTTTAGTACCCCCTCAGAGCATCTACTGCCTGGATATGACTTGCAGTGGCCAATATGGAGATCCTTAAACCGACTCCGGTCCCAAGTTGGCCGCTGCAGAAAAAGCCTGGCTACATGGGGTATAATTGACTCGTCCAGAGTACAGTGCGAGTGCGGAGCCCCCGTACAGGACATGCGGCACCTGCATTCCTGTCCACTGTGCACGGCCACCTGCTCTTGGGAGGACCTAAATGAGGCAACGGAAAGGGTCATCGAGGTTGCTACATATTGGTCGAGTAGAGTTTGAAAGAGTCCTTGACTCGAGAAGAAAAAGAAGAAGAAGTTAAAAATTTCAGAGGGACAACTAGCACTAGCTCACATTCAGTGTATAGGAACATAAATAGGTTAAAAATTACCAAAATGTGACTCTATGCAACCGTTATAAAGTGTCAAATGTAGGTACCTAAATTTTTTACCAACTGCAAACATTAGCATTGAAAAATCAATATTCATATCTATGGACTAGGCATAAAAACTCTAAGCTTCAAAATGTTCCGTTATTAGCTCGAACCAGAGCGTGTAGTGAATATACCTAGCGTATTAAAATATGAAATGTTTCTTTTCCTCACTAGCAAACTAAACTTACCCTGTTATTATTAGGCGTTAGTAAGTTTTCACTCCACTCAGACTTTCTGCACTCTTTCATTTGGTAAAAATAATGATTTGACAGATGTATTGATGTTTGAGGAATGTGAATGACGCAAAAAAGTAATATCAGGATCGTAGCAAGTGGAAAGCCGTGGTCTCTGCTTACCCCTCTGGGAAACAAAAAAAAAAAATATTTATTTCAAATAGTGTTGTGTTCCTGCGGTGAGTAAGGTTGCCAGAGCTCTTTAGGCGAGGGGGGTTCGGGGTCGGCAACGCATGCGTGATGCCTCTGGTATTGCAAGCGCTCATAGGCTACGGTAACCGCTTACCAACAGGTGGGCCGTATGCTTGTTTGCCATCTCAGTTGTATATAAATAAAAAACAGGCGTGATTTTATGTATGACATAATATAATATGTGTGTTGTGATCGCTACCTCGATCTCTTCCGCTTAATGTAGTATGTAGTAAGAATAAAACTTTGCGCTCAAGCAACAAGTAACGCAACCTGTCTTTAGAATTAAGAACTTGTGAAATTATTTAATAATAACGTCTCTGTACATTAGCACCTACGAAATGCTACATAAAATTGCTTTCAGTTTAAGCATGAGGAATAAAATTAATGTGGTAAGTTTTATACCTGGTTTTGTGTTGAGATTTTATGTGTACATACAAAACTCAATGACTTGAAAAATCTTCACAAAAATGAAAATATTATACAATGTTAGACAAAGTTTTATTGTAAAGAAATTAACTATTTTAATGAACTTTGTTCCTAATAAATTATGTTAATCCTTAGCCGATAAAATCTTGTTAATTTGAATACACAAATATAAGTACTACCCAAGATAATTAATTCAGGGGATCCTAGCACTAGTTTACTTTGTTATCTCATCCTTAGCGAGTCCTTCTCAAATCTCGTAACGTCAAATAAATATTTTGTGTCATTAACGATTCGAGAGCAATAATATTACTATTAAAACATTTGCCTATACTGTAAAGAAATATTATACTTCGGAGTCTGGTGCTAAAGGTACGTAGAGCAGATTTTACGAAATCATGGTTTTCGAATAAACATAATCCCTTCACACGTTGTATTCGTTAGTCAAAGTTAGACATTCTTGAGCAGTTATTCACCTAAATACATAAAGACAGAATTGACTATAAACTGTTTTTTTTTATTAACAATTTAATGCATTAAGGTCTTATAGTGTAGCAAAGGCGCGGGCGGAAGCAATTCTAGAACATACATACAACATTATATTTTACAGGACGATGTAGTGCCTGGGACATTATTTAGATGGATTAGGCTTGCCCAGTACCTCCACCATCCACTCAGCTGACTAATCCGTGGGATTCCTCATGATTTTTTCCTTCACCGTTCTGAGCACGTGTTAACGCGCACATACATTTTTCACATACATGGTGCACGACCGGGATTTGAACCTACAACCTCGAACCTTTTATCTCAAAATGACTTGCTCCAAAACAAAAAATAACACACAATTCATTCTAAAGAAACCGCGGTACCATGAGTTTAAGTTTAAACATACAAATTCAATAAATGTAACAAAAACAAACCTTTCTCTATTGCTTAATTTCTTATGCAAGTCAGTTCTTATCTTACTTAAGGGGCAGCTATCAAGAAAAATATTTACCAAAGAAATCACGGGCGGAGGCTAAGTCGAGATAATGTCTAATTAGCCGACGCCGCGAGTTTAATGGACTCATCGGCTGTACGAGGTTTGGTGTGTTTTGGTATCGAAACTTTGAAGGAGGTAGATACTGCACAGTTTACAGTATCCATAATATAAGAAGATAAGAATAAGAAGAAAGGAGGATAAGAATTATGAAGAAAGTGTTCATCATAAAATAGTGCTTTTTCCAATTTTAAGAGTTCTAGGTCTTGTAGTTCTGGAGACATCGTGATCAAACTATAAACAATCAACAACCCATACAAGGTGATTTATAAATGTATTCTAAACCGAAAAGTGCTTATTCACGCCCATTTGGAAAAAAAAGTATGTTCTACGACTTTTGGAAATTCGTCATTTTTCACAGAAAAACACTATGCAAAAAGCTGTTTTTTGTTGTCCTATCGGTTGAAACTCAATTATTTAGCTGTTTTAGGTAGAAATTTAATGTCATACTCGTAAGTTTAATAACGAGTTATAAAAAATATAAAATGACCATAATTATGTATATTAAAGTTAGGGCCAAAATCTGAAAACATATTTTTTATAGAAAAAGCCTGTTTCGTTCTAGTATACCCGTACTAGTACGGAACAGGTTGTATAATTTTATTAGGACAGCACGAAGCACTACTTCTACCAGGGACTGAATAACCGGAATATAAAGGTAAGGTAAGGTTAAATAACGATATGACGTCATACCGATAAATTCCGGTCACCCGAATATTTCTTTACCGATACATATAACGGTACCGGAAAATCTGCCTTCGCAGTTCATTTCGGTTTATTTCGCTACCGGTACACGAAATAAATAAAGGTTTATAAAGGTTTTCTTTGATGAAACGCCGCCACCCCGCCACCGCGGCGCGACTGTCCTAGCGAACTAGCCACGGCTCAAAATTTCGGTACCGAAATCTACCGGTATGAAATAACGGTACCGTAATGCCCTACTGGTATAGCATAATGGTACCGAAATCTTTAACGGTACCAGTACCTATAACCTCTACCGCTTTCAGTCCCTGGCTTCTACAAGCCGGCCGATATTGCTCAAAGGCCAAAGACATTCCTGAAGAAAAATATTACAGTGGTCTTAATAATCGTAACACAAGTAACCTCTTTCTATTTCCTGCCCTTGTCCCACATTATGTGGGGTTGGCCTTCCTCTAGTCTTATATCCATCCAAATTCATACCTAACACTCTTCTCGTTACATGACTTTCATCCCTCCTCATGACATGCCCATACCATGCTAACCTATTACTTAATCGTGACACATGTAACCATCGAACTCAAACCCGAGCAAATTAGTACCAGATCACGGCATAAATCTGAAAGCACCTTTTAAAACGACGCAATATTCTTAGGGACAACTAACGAAGCCAGTTAGCATAACAATATTCGTGTCTCGACTTCGTTGTTTTCTTACATGATTGTTCTTACGCCTGATCACTCTATAAAGAGCTCTGACAGTTGGAGTTGTTTGAATCGATACAGAACGAATTCTTCGATTTGAAAATTCTATAGGCAGTCATGTTTGAGATAATACGTAAGGCTTCAAATGTCAAAGCAAAAATGTACATATTTTAATTAGTAGACGTAAGGATAGGATTTGATGACATATCGCACGCCGTTTAAGCACAGCTTTGCTTGAAATTAACCATCGATAACTATATAAAAATATACTGAAACCTACTTATCATTTAAGTGCTGAAATTTTAAGCGATAAACATATCCTTGACATCCATCAATAACATGATGAAATGCAGAATAGCCGAAAGATCTTTAAATCGCGTCTAAAATGGTGTCAAAACAATAGTGAACAGATTAAAATGGATAAAATAACATCAGAGCATGCAAGCCTCGATTTTAAAAGTTTTTGGAAATCTACAAATAAGTTAACTAGTAAGCCTGGCTTGCCTGTGTGTGTGGATGGTGTGAATGAGTGTAAGGGGATAGCGGAAGTGTTTAGAGCTCATTTTACTGTTACATCACCATTGGGGCCATCACAGTCGGTGATCGATGCTGGGTCCTGTGGGTCGGAGCTATGTATTAGATTTACAGCCAAAGATGTTAGAAAAGCGGTAAAATCTATGTCGCGCGGTAAGTCTCCAGGCCATGACGGACTCAGCATTGAACATTTGAGAAATGCTGGCCCACACCTACCCCGGCTGTTGGCGATGTTCTATACCCTGTGTGTAGGACACTCATACCTACCGGCCGACATGATGAAAACTGTGGTGGTGCCAATCGTGAAAAATAAAACGGGTGACACAAGCGACAAGTCCAACTATAGACCTATCTCATTGGCCACCATAGTCGCGAAAGTGTTTGACAGTTTGCTTAATGCTCAATTAGATAAACATCTAGACTTACATGACAACCAATTTGGTTTCAGATCAGGACTTTCAACAGAAGCAGCTATATTGAGTTTAAAGCAAACTGTCAAATACTACACTAAAAGACGAACACCTATTTATGCGTGTTTTCTCGACCTTACGAAAGCATTTGATCTGGTGAGCTACGACATCTTGTGGCAGAAACTGGAAGCCATAAATTTGCCCGGTGATGTTCAAAATATTTTTAAGTTTTGGTACCATCACCAGGTCAATGTAGTAAGATGGTCGGGTGCCTACTCGGAGCCGTACGTGTTGGAGTGCGGGGTGAGGCAGGGGGGGTTAACTTCGCCCAAGCTCTTCAACTTGTACGTGAACGCGCTGGTGGAGGAGCTCAGCAGGTCTCGTGTCGGATGCCATATTGACGGAGTAGCGGTCAATAACATAAGCTACGCTGATGACATGGCGCTGCTGAGTGCCTCTATCTGTGGTTTATCCAAGATGCTAGGCATTTGTGAAAGGTATGCTCACCTTCATGGCCTACAATACAATGTAAAGAAGAGTGAATGCATGGTCTTTCAGGCCAGGGGTCGCCATTGTCCGTCGATTATACCTACCATTAAATTGTATGGTAAGCCGCTTAAACGGGTCGAACAATTTAAATACCTCGGACATTGGATAGCTTCCGACCTGAAAGATGATGTAGACATTGAAAGGGAGCGGAGGGCGTTGTCTGTGAGAGCGAACATGATTGCCCGCAGGTTTGTCCGTTGCTCAATGGGTGTAAAAATCTGCTTATTCCGAGCCTACTGTACTAGCTTCTATACGAGCAGCTTGTGGGTAAGTTATACGCAAAAGCAGTTCAGCGCCCTTCGCGTTCAGTATAATAACGCATTCAGGGTGCTGGTGGGGCTGCCCCGGTTCTGCAGCGCGTCGGGGATGTTCGCCGAAGCGCGTGTGGACTGTTTCTACAGCACCATGCGCAAGCGGTGCACATCCCTGGGGCGCAGAATCAGGGCCAGCTCCAACAGCATACTGAATGTGTTGTCAACCAGGTTCGACTGCGAGTACCTAAACCATTGCGGTATGGTACATGCGCAGTACCTGAAGTAGATTCCACCTACTCTACCTACTTACCTTCCAGTTCTGCTTTCTGCAATAATAAGTACAAATAATATGTGTGATATGGACTATGTTAATTGTCTGAAATAAATGATTTATATATTATATAACGAGGGAAGACCCCCCCAACGCCATTAACCAATCAATTAACCCACCTATACTGTACCAACTGATTGCGGTTAGTAATATTATAGTACAAAAAATACTCTGTAATGTCAAAGCTGTTCTTACAGTAACTAAGTATAAACAATGTGGCTTTTATGTAAATAAAGTTCCTGCCTCGGGGTGTGTGCTGATATTAAAAAGCTTTTGTTGCCCTTGTGAATAGTCTGACAATCTTGTTGGGTTGGGTACAGACCTAATCTTTTTTACCGAGTCACCTACCTTATCTCGTGTGGGAATTTGGTAACATTTTGCTACGTGCAAAACATGGAAAGTTACCAAATATCGGTGCTTGACACAAAATACTTATCATAATCAGCCTGTATCCACTGCTGGAGACAGGTCTCCACCAAACATTGCCAGGACGAACTGTTCCAAGCCTTAAATTCTCCATCCTCCGGTTTCACGCAACCTTCAATGTCGTCAGTCCATCGGGTAGGGGCCTTCCAAAACTTCGCCAACCGGTTCGTGATCGCCTTTCGAGAACCTTTTTCCCCAACTGTAGTCGGTTCTGAACTATATGGAGTGCCCACTGCCATTTCAACTTGATAATTCTGAGAGCTATGTCGGTGACCATGATTTTTCTACGGATTTCATAATTTAGAGGTTCATAAAAAAAAATACTACTCACTAGCGAGGCTACAATATTGACCAACTAGTACTTAGAGCAAAGGCAATGAGTGTATCTATGAAAATTAAAAACTGAAGTTTTTAATTTTAATTGCTACCTAATTTGTTTAAAACTCTATGTAGTAAAACTTCAAATGACATGGAATTTGTTGTAAAGCCGGTCTATACATTATCTTTGTTCCGACAAAAGGTAATTTTGAGTATTCAAGAAACCGTCAGACTTAAAATCACTGCTGCGGCGTCACAGAGGATATGTCCTGAATTCTTTGGTTTTCTTGCGGTTAATAACAATTGCAGTCAGGTGTAATTTATTCGACGCATACGCGGCACCTATATTATTGGAAGTTTGTTCCTTTCTTTGTACAGTAAAATTTATTATCTACGTCATTAAAAATCCTGACGGCCGAGTGTCATAAAACTTAAACTTTATTTCTTACATACTACCTAAGTATACCTAAGTATAAAGGGAGGTTATTAAAAAAGCGCCATGAGACGGAATCTGATTTGCATATTGTTTTTTTTACGATATCGTCATTTAGTCAATGACTCGCGGAGACAATATTGACAAAAGAGTTTGCTCGGTTAATGCAGTAAATATGTAAAACCGAAATGCGGCGAGCTACCGTTTTAGCAATTTTATCTTTGTGTGGTCCGCTGCTGAAAACATTACCATAATGAATAAAATGAACTAAGGCAAAAGGGATTTTAATGAGTGAGAAAAGTCAAATATATCCGATGATTTCATTGCTTACAATAACGATTTTTTTGTTCACTATATTGTCGTTATTAGCGTCTCTTTTGTCGGAAGGGAAAGCAAACAATTTGCAGCAATTTGTTTACTGATGCTAATTTTAAAATTAACGTCGTGGAATAAGAGAAACGTGCTTGCAAAGGACCACCGTGGTTGAGTGGTGCAACACGAGTATCGTATGCATAACATAACAAATTCTATTGTTGCGAGGTCGACTATAGGGAAATCAGGCTTGTTATACAACTGATGTCTGCGAAGAAAGTAAATTGATTCAAAACGTCGACTTGCCTTTGAAGTATTGTGAAATGTTGCTCATTTCTACTTAACTGAAAACATCTATTAGCTCGTACTGAAAACATTTAGCAAGACACTATTGCAGAAAATACGTATTCAAATAGTATTTATGTCATGTTCAATATACAATGAAATTTATTGAAGTTGTTCTCGAATTCTAATGAAGACGTAAGATAATGTATGTGTGGTGTTATCATCCTCCTTCGGATTTTCCGAGCTCCGCTTAGCGCTGCATCATGTAGTAAGTACTTAATCCTATACCGGCCACAGATAAATATGATCCATGTCTATGAATATTAGAAGAGATTTTATCAAGGTCACATGTACTATACCAAAACACAAGGATTACTTTAAAAAGTCTTTAAGCTGCTTGTATATAAACTTTTTTACTCCTAACAAGATGAAACAGGGTGTTGTGTCTCATTCATATAGGAGGAGGTAGGGCACAGCGAGATTTTCTCGTTCTTAATTGGAGCAGCCCGCCTGGGGAGGTACCTCCGCCTTACAGAAGATCGCAGCTAAATAACATTATTTGTTTCAAATAGTGTTGTGTTCCTGCGGTGTGTAAGGTTGCCAGAGCTCTTTAGGGGGGGAGGGGTTCGGCAGGCAACGCATTAGCAATGCTCCAGGTGTTGCTAATGTCAATAGGCGACGGTAACCACTAACCATCAGGAGGGCCGTAAGCCTGTTTGCCTCCGTATAACATAAAAAAAAAAAAAAAAAAAAAAAACTACTGCTGGACAAGGGCCCCCCTTAAAAACTTAGAAAGTGGAGTTTGGATCATAACTTTCTGCATTAGGAAAAAATGTAGAATATACCTTAAGCGAACGATGCCCACAGCTATTTACCTACAGCATATTCTACGAGTTCTAGCTTCTCTATGCCACAGGGCAGTATACGGAAGCTTCAATTTAATTACATTCAACCGTTATAACGACAAGCACTGGACCCTGGTCGGTATCGTATTAATCATTGGCTGCGTTGATTTATGTGATAATTCCATGGGATATCTATCCTAGTTATTGAGATGCTTTGCAATGGCGTATTGAGACTGTTGAGAAATCTTGCATTGTGGCGAAGAATTGCTTGAGAAACCGGACAAAACGGGGGTGTCAATTAGTAATGACTGTTAGTAGAATGCACTATGTTTATTTGAAATTCGCTTCTGCAGAAAACCTTGAGAACGAAAATTCAATCTCGTTACAGTTAGGTTAACCTGATATTGGCCTTTGGAACAGGTCAGTTCCGTCAGACCCTCCTATCGTGTTTTCATAGTTGCATTGGCACTATAAAATACAAACTTGAAATTCAATCTTTCCCCGATATCCAATCTAAGGTTTGCAATTCACATTTCATCAATAGATCAATCAGTGTTCCAGTACTACTGTCACAGTGGGCTAACTCCTATCCATACTAATATTATAAATGCGAAAGTAACTCTGTTTATTTGTTACCTTTTCACGACCTTTTTGTGCACGAAAGGACCCTCTAAGAGACGCACTTTAATCCTTTCACCACACTGATTCTTTCATCGACGGTAATAGGAACTTTTCAGGGCCACCATACCTCAACCTGGTCACTGAGCAAAGACAGGATGACTAAGAAAGAATCAGTGACACGACAAGAAGAAGATGGCGACTAAACGGCTGAACGGATCATATTTGAATTTGGCAAGGACATAAATTATATCCTGGAGAAGGACAAAGGCTATCTTTTGTCACAAAAATAATCTTTAAGGGGTGAAATAGGGGTTCAATGTGTGTATGGGCAATCCATAATCCTCAAGTTAATAGGCTTTTGTTTTTGCTCACAAATAAAGAAATACGTGTTTTAAAATTATTGCAAAATCGCCCCTAAAGGGGACAAAGAACGGAATTAATACTATGAGCTAACTACTTCATATAAGTGCGGACGAAGTCGCATTTAACAGCTAGTTCAGTTATAATTAAACGACATAAATATTAATTGTGTCCAAATCCAAAGAATTACGGCTCAGGGCGTTATCTTTGAAGCTTATAGGTTGTTTGCTAATCTTTCAAATGAAATACCTATTTGGAATGGTAGCAGAACCGTAGAACCACATCTTATTATGCAAAAAGCTTACAAGCAAATAGGAGGTACAGACTTCAATTTACTTTGACCATTTTGACCTGATTCTCATTAACTCCAGGCAAAAATTGTGCTAACCCGAAAGGGTCCTATTCTACACCCAATTTCTTCAACAATAAAGTTTTTTACGACTTTTGTAAATTCAACAATTTCATTTACAGAAAGAAACTTAAAAGTAATACAAGTTAATATTTACAAAATACACAAGAAACAGTTGAGCCATCTAAAGACCGTTACAAACGATCTATAGATAGCTCAACTGATCCATATCACTACCAGTCGGAAGCGTCCCCAAGACGCTGGCAGAATTGCCACGCTGGATGGCAATGCTAATTCGCTGGGCCAAATAAGAGCCAGCTCTCGGGTCACGCATCGCTTCGATCAGACGTCCTGATATCTTTTTGCAATTTCATTGAAAAACATCTATTCAAATATCAGTTTTCGGGTCAAATAAGTTCAAACTAAATTATTCAACTGTTTATGGTAGTAATCTGGATGTTGAACTTCTCATACTTTACATTAATAACTTACTTATAACGATGATAAAAAAACCTAAGACTAATTTAAAAACGGTGTGAACAAACTGAAAAACTTACGAATATTTTGATTTCTCTTTCCGATAATGTTATTTTTTTTTGTTAATGGAATAAGCCCCTTTCGGTTTGACCCCTGTGGGTTAATATTTTGAATTAACTTGTTTAACCTGCCCTAATATTACCGCCCAAGCAGTTGCAGAAAGCAGTTTTCTGATAGAACTGAGAATACAGAACCAGCCGAATCTAGTTAGCTTTGGGCATTGGTGATGATGAACGCTGAAGATGATGAATACATTGTTGGACAATGTGACTGAAACTGAGCTTAAAATTAAATAACTTAACGCAATAAATCCTTTTACGTTGTAAATGCCGGTTTTCGCTGTTAATTAGTGTTTAAAGTTTATTGAGTTCGTAAAATTTATTGTGTGAAATATTTATCTGGTATTTCGTTTTCTACTGTGGCAACATTTCTGCTAATTGCATTGCCCAATTGCGGGATTCAGGTCTGATGGCACTTTTTAACTTTATTATCAGCCAATTCGTGGCTTTTGTATTACTTTAAATAAATAAATAACACTCAACACATCACATACATAGTCCTGACCCCACAATAGCATATCCTTTGCATATCATATACTTTTTAAGGGGTCGGCAACGCGTGCGTGATGCCTCTGGTATTGCAAGCGTACATAGGCTACGGTCACCACTTACCAACATGTGGGCCGTATGCTTGTTTGTTACCATGGTACCATGGTAATATTTGCAGATCATGCAAATATTTTGGATTGATTGGTCTGAACTGGCGTTCATAAAGAAATGCTTAGAGCAAAAACTGCAGTTGGCTTAGTGTTTTTATTTTTACAATTCATGTTATCTTCAATGAAATCGTGCCATTTGTTACCATTCATTTCACTTTTAATTTAATATTAAATGCAATTTGTAATTTATTGCATGCTTCTTTTTCTTTATAACACCTCGTCTATGATTTATTAAGATTACTATCGTGAGCAATTTGCTATTTCAATTTTATTTCAACATTAATATTGCTACTAATATGAGGGAGTGAATGGAAAGAATATTATGAAAGAACCATGTAATGATGATACCTAATTATTTTTAACGGTGTCTATTCTCACGAAATTCTAAAGGTAAGTACTTAGTAGGGTATCAATGATGAATATGGCCTCTTTCTAATCATCATCATCATTTCAGTTTGACTTGTCTTTAATTGACTTTGACGATACTCACAGCCTAGTCTTTTCGAAACGAAAATCAAAGTCAATACGTACAGAGCTGATTGAGCCACGTATTTCCTCACGATGTTTTTTTCACAGTTTTCAGATATATAAACTTTTGGTGCAGGACTATGATTCAAACCCATGACCGAGAATTGAGATACCTCCCACCAGGCCAATAACGCTCACCTACTTCGAAGGACAGGCGTAGCTTCACCTATATTCTAAGAATTTTTGAAGTGATCCTAGTAATTGTGTTGAAATAAACACTCTTTGACTTTATTGAGTGAGCAAGCAAGCATTGAGTGAGTAAGCAATCATTGAGTGAGTAGGTAAGAACATTTTCAATTGTAAATTAATTACTACAAGCTCACTTTATAATAGTGGAAGAATTAAAAGCAAGTGAACTCGTTACTATAATACCTACTGCGGGCCGTTCATTACTGTCTGTGTGTTTGTTTTGAGCGATCGCGGTAACCTGTGATTAACTGGAAACTGGATAATGTAAGCCCAACCTGTTCAAGAGTTGCACATAGCTCAAATCTGAGTACTTGGTTCGCTCGGCTTTTTTTTTTATTGATAATGGTAAGGCGTTTGGCCACCAACTCACTTTTGCAAGTGAGATGTGGCCTAAGATGGAGCACGCTTTCCCAGAGTGAACTTATTGACCCTAGATTTGAAGACTCCTAGATTGTAATCTTTCGGGAAAACAGACGCAGGCAGATCATTCCACTCTTTGGCAGTACTTAAAATAAAAGTGGAGCAGAAACGTTTCGTTCGACACTGTGGTATGTCGACCAGGTAAGGGTGGTATTTATCTGTGCGTCTGCTTGTCCGGTGGTGGAAGGGGGAGGGAGGGATGAGGTTGGCTTTTAAATTCAGGAGATTTTTAAATTCGTAAAGATCAAGTTTTCAAGTATCACATAATGAAATTTATTAGTTCTGATAAGCCACTGACTGTATCCTTCTAATAATATAAATGTGAAAGTTTGAAGAACATCTGTATGTTTGAATGTTTATGGTTTAATCACGCCGCAACGGCTCAACCGATTTCGATATAACTTGGAATAGATAAATCTCTTTACCTAAAATAGCATATAGGCTATCATAATATTTTTATCAAGGTGCCATGCGAGTGAAGCTTTGCACAAGCTAGTTCATATATCAAAGTCGCATATGACACAAGATAAGTAGCTGTTACTTTTATTAGCTAGAACTTAAAGCTTAAAGCACTTATTTGTAAAATACCTCGATAAAGAAGGGCGATTCTTCGCCAGAAACAAATAAATTGCTGTGGATTTTTCGGCTTCATTGGAACACCGTGGGAAATGCTGATTAAAATACTGATTTAATTACTCTACCATTTTAAAACTCTGCTTAACGTATAGGTTTCTCGTACGGTAAGTAACATGCACCAAAGAAGGCTCATTTTTGCCGAACTTGCTCACTATTGCCGTTATATTCTACCGATGCCGTTATAAATCTACGGAACTACTAAGAAATCGGAACTACTAAGGAATCTATAATAACAATCGTAGGTTAGACATAGTTTTTAAGTACATAGTCACACTATTTTTCATTTGATAACAAACGGTAAAATAGATTTTCTTACTAATTGTAAAGGTGGGAGGATGTGAAGACATTAAAAAAAAAATTGTTACTCTATCAACCCGTAACCTCAAGAATTGGAATAAAGTTTGGCATGGATGTAGTATGTTTGTAAGAATACCTACCTTTACCTACTACTCACTGTATCTTACATATATAAAGTAGTTGTTTGTTGTTCCTAAATAAAAAAAAAATAAAAAAAAATACAAACGCTACTTTTTACCCGAGTACCGCGCGAGTGATACCGCGTGCAGAAGCTAGTAAAAATAAATTGGTCAAGCGCGTGCAGAACACTCACAATGAAGGCGAGCCTTACCATTAAGAATATAGAATAGAATATAAATAAATAAATATTCCGGACCTATCACACGGTCAGCTGATCCCAAACTAGGCATAGCCTGTAATATGGGTACCAGAGACTGATATACATAATAGATATATATTTAACACCCAGACACAGAACAAACATCTGTATTCATCACACAAATGTTTGTCCAGTGCGGGAATCGAACCCATGACCTCTAGCGCAGAAGGCAAAGTTACTACCAACTGAGCTATGAGGCCTGTGTGTATAATATAATATTTATTTTCTTACAAAACCTACACATAATCTCTCTACAAACTAATTAAGAATAAAAAAAATAGGTACCTATATAAAAATAGGCGTAAGTTGAGCAAAAAAATTACCTACCTAACCAATGTGTTTACTTTAGGAACACTGAAAATTTTAGACAAAAATCAGGTCCCAATAACTTTTATAATTTAGAACAAAGCTCCACCATTTACCACATATTTTTAACTTTTTGTCGCTGCCTACAAACCAACAAGTAACTTCAATTAAGGTTACAACAAATTCGTTAAGAGACCATTTATCATCACTGATTGGCAGCCCTCTATCATGATCCGAACGTAGCTACTGGCGAAATTGTAGGTTAAGTTCAGAGTAGCTTCATGACCAAGCTAAAGCACAATTGAAGTATGAACGAAAACATAACAGCACAGTGATTGAAAACTTGTTCATAGCCCAATTTGAAATGTATAATCGTCAATAATAGAAACGTAAAAATGCTACATCTATTACATTTATGGAAAATAATTGTGCTCGACTTTATTTTAAACTGCCATTTACTGTCAAACTGTTTAATTTCATACTAAGGTTATTTCCAGGTCATGAATAGGATGATTTTATAACTTCATCCTATTTATGACTAGTCGCTGCCCGCGGCTTTGCCTGAGAGGGACCCGGATAAAAAGTAGCTTGCTGTTGTATCTTTTATCAAGTATCAGGCTATCTTCATACGAAATTTTATCGAAATCCGTTCAGAAGTTAAGTCGTGAAAACGTCACAAAAAGACAGAGATTACTTTACATTTGTAAGAATGGCAGTGATTTTATAATTTAAAAAACCAACCCGAAACTAGTCCAGCATTTCCAACTGAAAATAAGAAATTATACGAAATTGTTCATGCTTTACATAGCGTATACCTTCGGTACTCTTTAATATTTTTGCTCCAAGGCTCAAGTCAATAATCGTTTTGTTGGTTTTCTGATGGACAAATAACGGTTGAGCATTCAGTAGTACTCATTTCATAAATTAAATGACTAGTCGAAATGCTTTAGTGAATTAGGTATTACACTTTGAACGAAATTGAACCCGTGAACTTGTGAACAGTTTGAGGTGTATTATTAGCGTATTACTGAGTATTCTATTGAGACCCAGAATGAATCGCTGACAAACAGCTTTAAAAACATTATGTGGTTTTGAGAAGCTATTACGTTAGTATGTGTACTTGTTACCTAAATGGGAAGATAAATTTGAATAATAATATAAAAAAACTGAACTATACCACATAATGTTTTATATTTATACACATAAAACTGAACTGTAGCTCTCAGTAATAAGTCGCAAACTTTATGGCCACACGGCGGTTTTATTACAATAAGGTTAAAAATATTGTTTAAACCATTAAAAAGACGATTAATAATCACATGAATCAATACCGGGAATATTTATAGTGCTTCTTGTTACAGGAGCAAAGGGCATGTTCTCAACCAAACCCTATGTAACATTGTACAGTCAACAATATTCGTAGGCCAGTATAGAACCTTATCAAACAAAATCTATCATAGACGTAATTCCTTTTTTTTTCCTGATGAGACATCGTTTACACGAAAATTCTTCAAATTGCACCATGGATCGGTTATCTTTTATCTTGCACTAGATTCTGCCCGCGGCTTTGCTTGCGTGCGTTTAATGCGTTAAGGAATTAGCTCTGAAAATTCTCAAGTCGGCTTAGGAATAAACTGAATCACTTTGTTGCGCCTGCAGGGGTCCTGTAGGTCCTCATGTTGATACTATAGATCCTGTTCATATTTTACAATCGGAGGAGATGGGAGTTACAGGTGAAACAATAAATATTTAATCACACGCAGAAGTTATGAAAGTTTGATTGCTATTTTATGGATCCAAAGCTGTGGTAGCAATCTATTCAGAATAAAGGACTATACATATGAACTCTATCACCATGGTTGACACTTTAACGAACTCAAGATCAATCCTTTTTCTGTCACAAAACAATGTAGGTAAAGGTATTAAAAAAATGTTTTTCAACAAAATCGTCTTAGTCGATGGGTGCAATCATAAAACAGCTGAATAACTACTTCTTTTCTACTTCTTCTTGTAGGATTTCCATTTTCATAATCATCATGAAGGTATTATTATATAAGAAAAAAATAAAAAAGCACTCAAATTTTACAGCGATTGCGTTGAAAATCTTATCAGTCTGATGTTAGTTTGAAGGGAGTGACAACTTTGCCAGAATTGATGTAAGTAAGACCTGTAAGAATTAAAGTTAATTATAACCAAACGACGTCGGCGATGTTTGAAATCATTATTTTTGACTGTTTAATATTTGACATACGCTATCGTATCGTAAGCTTAACGCTATAGTTAAATACTCGTGTCCGGGTTACGCAAAAAACAAAGATAGACACAAAGACAGCGTCACCTCGGATTGCCTCGGAATTTTATAGGTAACTTAGCACTGGAACAGTGTTTGTCCTAGCTTTAAAGGTTTCAACAGGAAGAAACCTTTTTCCTGCCGATTTCTAGTAATAAAACACGATGTAATTTTCAGTGTATTTGTTTATCTATAAGTATACGTTTTGTTTGTCTGCCTACCGAAATACGCAACAATTTCTTCACAAGACGTATCCCATATCGGATGTTGTTGTAGGCTTTTATCCTCTTCAGAGCACTATCATAAAAGTGTCACGCGGCCACAAACGAGGATATACGGCCGCTTTGTGCAAATGAGCCGACTATGGAATAAATCGGCCTGGGATTTGATCGTTGACGAGATAGCACCAATCATTCTCGCTTTTTACACGCTTTTATTGAACTTGTTTTAATTTTATTGTTGACTAGTTGTCCCGCTTGCGACTTCGTCCGCGTTTGTTTACCTACCTAGACTATTTTCTATTATCCTTACCAAAGTACTAACACTTATTATGCAGCTATTTACCTACTTCTACATACCATCACCGTCACCGTAACGTTAACCGTAACCGTCACCGTCCCGTTACCTTCACTGTCCAGTCACCACCTTCGTCACCGTCACCATCATGGTCATGGAAAGCCCCCCACCCGATGGACCGACGACATTGTGATGCGGGAAGTCGGTGGATGGAAAAGGCTCAAAACCGTTCGTCGTGGAACTCTTTGGGGAGGCCTAAGTCCAGCAGTGGGCTTCTACAGGTTGATGATGATGATTATTATTAACCCTCAAGGCCTGATTTTCATAAAACTCATATACGGATATGTTATTACGTATAGCTCTTAACCGGAATACCGATTTTTATATCTGTAACTTCAAAAACATAGGACTTTCAAAGAAACTTTTTACCCCATTCATCCCCTTTGATGTGAATTTTAGAATTATTTAAAATAAATAATTATTAAAAATTATTTATTTTCTTTCAAAAAACCTTATATAGGTATTTTATTATTTTGAACTATCTACCTGTTAACTGATATTGATGTCTCTGACTTCAAAAACGTAGGGCTTTCATACAACCGTTCAACCCCCCATTTCACCCCTTTAGGAATTGAATTTTGCTAAATCCGTTCTTATTGCACAGTTAAATCTTTTAAAGAATGCCTGTTCCAAGTTTCAGACTTCTCGGCTCAGTAGTTTCCGAGCTTTCGTGATGAGTCTGTCAGTACGTGAGTCCTTAGTTTTTGCTACGTAACTATACAAAATTGGCCAGATTGTGCAAAGACCGCAAGTATTTTTGGCAACGTCACAGATATGGGAGTATTTTCGGTACAGTTCGTTCAAAAATTTGCAATGTGTATTGGCCTATAGATAGAGTGTGGCCAGCTTCACTTCTACAATCTTCATTAGCTTTACCTACTAAATATGTTTTTAAAATCAACCAACTTTTTTTTCATCGCTCGTTTCTAACATATTATTAGAGATTAAACGAACTTACCCTAAGTGAAGTTCTATCCAAATTATACGATTTTGCTTCGTCCGAGAGATTAGAACATTTGTAGTACACGTTTAGGTATCGCCATAGACCACTTAGTTGAAAGCAGAGAATCTGCATTTTTTTTTTTTTTTTTTCTGTCTACCGCTCGATCTGACACTCATTTAGTTGAAAGCCTGCATCCGTAATATTTCACTTAAGTAGGGGGTAGCAGGGTAGGGAGGGACCTAATCTCTCGGACGAAGCAAAATCGTATAATTTGGATAGAACTTCACTTAGGGTAAGTTCGTTTAATCTCTAATTATACATTCATTTTGCTTCGTCCTTCGAGATTAGAACATTTGTAGATTTTGAAAGACAGTGAAATATTAAAAAACACTCAACAGTATTGTTTGTTATAATCATCAAACAAAAAACATATATTTTGTTACATAGGTATAATCTAAAAAGTTCCTCCCTACGAAGGGTTAAGTCGGTATAATCGATTACCTCTATGTAGTAATCAAATCATTAATACTATTTTGATTGAAATAAGGCAAGTAGATACATTTTTCAATTATTTTCAGTGTTTAAGATTGATAATGAAAACTGATCAGAATTATCACACTGAATTTCTCTATGATAAAATTTTGCAAATACAGTGGAATTGCCACTCCACCCGGCTGTATTTCGTATTGTATCAATATTGACACCCGCTCTATGAGCGGCTGAGGTGGCTGCGTGTCTGGTGGAGTGAGCAGAGAATATGGAGGTGTCAACTCCGCTCATTGATAGTGTGCTTTTTATCCATCGGCTGATAGTATCCTTGGATACAGATTTATACGGTTTTTTATAACTAACGAACAGATAAGTATCATTGTTTCTTATGGGCTTCGTCCTATCAATGTAAGCTACCAACGCTTCTGCCGGACATATTTCTGGTCGGTCCGTATAAAATGGGATCTTTAGACAAGGTTGAGCTGAACCTGGGCGCGACGTTTTTACTAAATCTTGTATTTTTATTAGTATATGCTGATTATTGATAAATATGTTTTTTATATTTATTTTACTAATAGTCTGCACTCTTTGTGCAGTTACCAACATGAGTAAAGTGACAATCTTTTTAGTCAAACGCTCCAAATTCAAAACGTTGTTAGGATACCATTTCGACACGAAATCTAAAACTACTGATGGATCCCATGTGATGTTATATTTAGGTGCTGGAGGGCGAAGTCTATAAAAACCCTTGAAAAGTCTAATAACACGATCATCAGACCCCACTCTCGATCCTAAGATCAAAGATAGAGCGGAGCGATGACTGTTAAGTGATCCGTATTGTAAGCCGGATTTAAATAGTTCAGTAAGGAAGTATATCACCATTGGAGTTGACGCCCCATATACCTCAATATTGTGCTTTTTACAAAAGTTTACCCAACGTCGAATTGCGACGTCGTATTGTTTTATAGAATTTTCAGATAGGGAAGCAATCATAATATCTAACGATGACGGTGGTACGCTTCTCTTCAGTAGTGCCGTCCTGATAACTTCCCTGCAATCAACGTCAGCTTGGGATGACTGTTGGAAATAGATAATAACACATCATCGCAAGGCCTGAAAAGTATTACTTCGGTACATAGAAGATCTTGAAATAGGGGAAACCAGGGCTGTGTGGGCCAAAAAGGAACCACAACGATACCCTCGGCCCGATCAGTAATTATCTTTCTTAAAACCTTTAATATCACCGCGAATGGAGGAAAAGCGTAGAAAGAAAGTTCTTTCCAATTTAAAGTAAATGCATTTACAGCAAATGCCCCAGGATCTCTATTCCATGAGATATATCTTTCACACTTATTGTTAATTCTGGACGCAAAAAGATCAATGTCTGGTAGTCCATAGGTTTGTGAAATTTTTTCAAAGGCATGATCTTTTAGTTCCCATTCGTTGTCTGGATGGGATCTTCGTGACTCCGCATCTGCTATTTCATTATCTTGTGAACTTATGTATGAAGCGAACACGAATATTCCACGAGCTTCACACCACTGCCATAAAGATCTTGTTATATCAGTGAGATGTGGAAATCTAACTCCCCCCATACGATTGATGTAAGAAATAGCAGTTGTGTTGTCAATACGCAGTAAGATCTGACAGTTTTTTAATGTCTTTGCAAAAGTCTGTAGTCCTAAGAACGCTGCCAGGAGTTCCAGGTAGTTGATGTGTTTGACTGATTCCGAGATACTCCACTGGCCATTGGCAGTCTCCTTACCGCATGCTGCCCCCCACCCTTTTTTACTAGCGTCAGAAAATATTTCTAAACAGTAACTGTCCTGCCTAATGGGATTGACTGCTACATCAATAGATTTCATCCACCAGGAAAAATCATTCTGTAAATACTCTGGTATTGACATGTAGCTATCGTAGCTACATGTGTTACACAAAGCAAGGTATTTGCATCTTTCCATTTGCTTGGTATACATCCAACCGTACTGGATAGCTGGGCAGGATGAAGTGAGGAGTCCTACCAAGCGCGCAAAGTGTCTTATTTTGCAACGATGTTGTGATTGAAAAGATTGTAATTCCATTTTAATTAAGCGTCGTTTTTCATCAGTCAAGCGCACGTGAAATTTTTTGGTATCTATTACAAAACCAAGGTATTTACAAACGGTATTTGGAATCATACAGCTCTTTTCGGAATTGATAATAAAACCTAAGGACTCTAAAATGTTTCTTGTATGGATGATATTAGCATGGCAATCTTGATAATTTCTAGAAATTATACATATGTCATCTAAGTATATAGATGACATGTAGCCTAATGATCTGAGTAGGCACATCACTGGTTTTAACAATTTAGTAAAAACGAAGGGGGCTGTATTTATTCCGAATGCTAAAACATTAAATTGGTACAGATTTCCCTCATATTTAAATCGTAAATACTTTCTGAAATCTGGGTGTATAGATACAAGAAAATATGCATCCTTTAAATCCAGAGTGGCCATGAAACTGTTTTTTGATAATAACTTTATTGTTGTTCTCAAATCTTCAATTTTAAAGTGTTCCATTGTTATGAACTTATTTAAAGACTTTAAATTTAATATAAATCTATTTTTCCCACTGGGTTTTTTCACAAGAAAATAACTAGAAAGGAACTGTCCTTGACATGGCTTACAATATGAGATAGCTCCGCTGTTTAAAAGTTCAGTAATGGCCACTCCGTATTGAAGGGATTCGGATTTTGATAAAACAGGCAAGCTCGGTTCGTATGATTGAGAAACCTGTTTCGTAAACGGGATCTCATACCCTTTTATCCATGATAGTATCACAGGGTCATTAGTTATCAATCGCCATTGATTGTAAAAATAGGATAATCGTCCTGAGGAACGTACCGGGTCTAGCGACGTGGGCCTGGGTGACGATATGAGCGCGTCGGCTGTCGCGGCTGCAGCGGCTGCCGTGGGCGTGATGTCGATGCCATCGGCTCGAATCTCCTCGCTGTTCCCGCTTGCCTGGCTGCCGGGAACGGAGGCTTCTGGTTTAAATTCTGCGCCTGTTTTGGTTTCTGCGTCGCCGGGGTGATTTTCTTAGCGGGTGTGAATTTTATCTCAGCGCCCGATTTGGATATTGCCTTTGCCGCCTTAAGTGTGTCGGCCAGCTTCTCACCAAATAAGAAACCATCAATTTCCGTATTAAATAGTTGGTCTTTAATATCTTTCTTTATTGTGGAACATATAAAACTCCTTCTCGTCATAGACTCGTTATATTGAGAGTCGCACATTAACCGACCTGCTTCAATCAGCAATTTTATAACGGCCTGATCTTTTTGTTCCATAGAAAACAATCGAGTAAGGGCTTCACTGATGCAAGATATACTTGCCGCGACTTGTATCTGTTTATTTTCTAAAGCCTTATCTTTTCTAAGAAGCATTTCCGATAAAGCTGCCTTTATCTCCAGATTTAACTTCGGTGCGTCAATTTTTGTGCAATTCTTTGGTATAAGATGCTTTTCAAGCAGCTCTTTTTTAGAATCTCTGGATAAGCCTGTCGTAGCAATATGCTCCCAGCGTACTGCTAATTCATCTCGAATATCAGGTCCATATTTTTTATCCTTTGAAGGCGTTTCTCCCAATAGATTCAGTATTTCCTCATCTAGTTCTGGCTGATCGGGTTCTGTGCCAACGGGGAGCTCAGCCTGCTGTGCGTCTGGCGCGGCAGCTTGTGAAGATGAGGTTGATGTACCCAGTTGGGTCTCTTCTACGGTGATTGGCATAAAATGAACTTCAGACCGTACTTCCATTTCATCTGGAATATGATAAAAAATCATAAGCCGGAACTAAAAACGTAGGTTAGGTACCTACATGCATTTGAGAGCGAAAGGTCCATCCCCATAAGATGGCCACAACTTAAATACACAAAAAAAAACTTCGGTAACAGTTTTTTGTTGGGGTACCACCATACTCAATGAATAGGTATGCAAATAAGGTATAAAAAGCGCGGTGATAGTCCTTTAAAACTATCCACATCGCTTAGATTATTGTCTACCAAAGTAGATAACAAAATAATTTTGTCATGAACAGTGAAGGTAACATTCCGTTCAAATGTACACAATCACGGGGTAGGCACATAGGCCAACTATTTTTCGTCCGATTAATGTGAAGGTAACATCCCCACAAGATGAACACAACACTAATTGGAAGGTGACGTCATGTCAAATTTTGATACGGATATAGTCCTACAAACTATTCACAATATCATTGGTGAAATGAAAAAAGAAGTAACAAAATGCACTTAGCATTTGCATTTACCTTCTTGCTCCGATTGCACTGGGGTAACAATCGCTGGTGAATTGCTAGATTCAGAAAGACCTCTCCGTCTTTTGTCCCTTTTTGCGAGTTTCTTTTCGATTTTCCTTAGCTTACGTCGTAAATAATCATCACTGTCCTCGTCTTTGTGACTCCGTTTCGGCATGTTTTTACGCTTTTTTGCTAAAAAAAAAAAGTAAATAACGTGGTGTTCGGCGAGGCACTAAAACGCGAATGAGTGTCAGATCGAGCGGTAGACAGAAAAAAAAAAAAAAAATGCAGATTCTCTGCTTTCAACTAAGTGGTCTATGGCGATACCTAAACGTGTACTACAAATGTTCTAATCTCGAAGGACGAAGCAAAATGAATGTATAATTATGTTTCACAAGTGTGTATGTCTACAGCTTACACATAACGAATTTCTGAATTCTGAGTATGCAAATATTTAGTGCATAATTGGTGCAATCTGAAAATCCAATTCAAAATTTAGGTGCCAAAGAGGTTTCTGAGATATGAGCCAAAAACTATGTGTCAGCTGGAGACCCGGGTCTACAGCTTGCACATCCAGTACTGCCAAACGGCTGACGCGAGAGCTTTGAAAACTAGCCAGATATTTAGTGCCAAATTAGTGCCAAAGGTACTAAAAATTTCAGGCCTGTAGCTTAAAAGGTTTCAGAGATATGAGCCAAAAACTATGTGTCAGCTGGAGACCCGGGTCTACAGCTTGCACATCCAGTACTGCCAAACGGCTGACGCGAGAGCTATGAAAACTAGCCAGATATTTAGTGCCAAATTAGTGACTAAGGTACTAAAATTTTCAGGCCTGTAGCTAAAAAGGTTTCAGAGATATAAGCAAAAAACTATGTGTAAGCTGTAGACCCGGGTCCCCAGCTTACACATTTCGTTACGCCAAACCGCTGATCAGAGGGCAATAAACTTTAGGCAGGATTTTAGCTCATAATTAGTGCCTAAGGTACCAAAAATTTCAGGCCTGTAGCTGAAAAGGTTTCAGAGATATAAGCAAAAACAGTTTTCCCGCCAAAAAATTCAAATAAAGTTATTGAAAATCGGCTCATTGCGGCGTTGCCACTTCGCTTCAAACGACTTTAAACTTTATTTACATGTCACGAAGATTGATTTTGGTATTTGATCATTAAAAAAGTTAATTTGGTTTGTTGAGTTTAGTCTAGGAGCTCGGAGGATAAAATAGTTTTCAGCCAAAACATACCCAGTGCTGCCATCGATGTACCTTGCGTGTCGTACCTCGAAAAAGAGAGATTTATCTTTTACTTCAGTGAACTAGTGTATGTATACAAAATGTTCCGGAATTAGTATATACACATCAACGATAAGTTGAATGACCTCCCTTTTGGATACTTACCTATTAGAGGACATGTATCACAAAAATATTTTATCATTTTGCAGAAGTCCACTGCTGAACATAGGCCTCCCATAAAGAGTGCCACGACGAACGGTCTTGAGCCATTTCCATTCAGTGAATTACAGTAACCTTCGCAATGTCGTCGGTCCATAAGGTGCGGGGCCTTTCAACACTGCGTCATTCGGTGTGTGGTCGGCGTTCGTAACTTTTTGGTGCTGGCAACGCGCACTGACTGTAGGCTTTCGTCTTGAGGCTCTCTGTGGTAGGTATATTATATGCGACGAAGATGAAGTTTTCCAAACGCTGGCTATGGATAGAATTGGCTGGATATAGATAAAACAGAATCGAAACTATTATGTAGGAGGTATCTTTAACCTATTGAAGTCCACTGGACATACTGTACCTACCTCTAATGTAGGTAAGTTACTAACATTTGTTAGTTACTAGCATAATTTTTGTGATACCTACACATCTTCTTATTAGGTAGTATCTTCATCTTCTGAATTTGTTGTACTTCTAACCTAGCCGTTATTTCATATGTAAGATAGGTGTCGATCGATCTAGATAAAATAAAAATATATTGTAAGTAATTGGTTAGTACCTACCTACATAATTTGTTACTTCGATTGAAGTTCCATAGATTTTCAATTTCGAAACTGACGTATGAAATTGGCCTCCATTGTAGCCATCATCATCATCAGCCCACACTAGTCCACTGCTGGACATAGGTCGACCCTAATACGCGCCACTAAGCCCTATGTCCGGCCATTCTCATACACTTTCTGCCCGCGCCACCGCCCCGCATTTCATAGATCATTGCTCCGCCTAGCCACACACTAAAACAGAAATAAAAGTCTGTCAGAAGAAGTCAGGTAAGGTATTTAGGTTAATCAAGATACCTTGGTAGGTAGGTAGGTAGCACATATGAAAGTTGGATATGCAGGTATCTATTAGGTACTACCGTGACGTATTTGCTCATTTTGTTCATATCTAAGTTGGCTAGTAAATTATAGATGGTAGTTACGTAGTACCTAGGTACTAGTTATTTACCTATCTATAGTTTTTTGACGTGTTTTATTACGCATTTAGGCTATTTAGTTCTACCTAAGTTTGGTTAGCTCTAGGTACTAGGAAGCCATCTATTACTTTCGTGACGTGTTTGCATAATATTATACAATCCTACGTACTTTATGTAAGGTACTTACTTATGTAGGTCTAGCTGGGTATAGGTACCAAGTATTTATTATACCTAGGTACTACGTACCTACACTTTGTACCTAGACCTACCAAACATAGGGAAGTAGGTAGGTACCTCACATAAGGTAGGTAGATATGAACCATTTATAAACCACGTCACGAAAGTAATAGATGAGTAGGTTCCTATGTGACAAGATGAGTAGGTTCCTATGTGACATGATGAGATATGTGACTCCGCCGTCTAAAGCTAGGTGGCTTCGTATTATTGGAAAAATTATTGCAATAAAATGCTGTGAATGCGCACCCCAACGCGGGACGTCAGTGCAGATCTTATTCCCCCATTTAGAATTAGATGCTGTGAATATGGCTGGCTGTACATTATCAGAGTGTCCACGTCCTTACAGGCTGCCCGATATTGTACAGGCGCGTTACATTATCGTGTCATTCTTTCCTTCTTGAAGTTTGCATTTTTTTATGCTTTTCCCTTTCGGGCTGGCTGTGGCATCTTATTCCTGCCGCCAAGTCTTTTGCTCTCAAATCGAGAGGCTTATGTATGTTTAAAGTATATATCATGTAGGTTAAAGAATTCAGAAGCTTAGATAGGATAAGATGATGAAGTATCACTAAAATTATGCTGGTAACTAAAAAAGAAAAGGCGTCAAAATCTAAAAATAAACAAACATTTTGTAGTTATAATATTATAATAATACCTACTATAGTTTTTATTTGGTACATCAAAGTTTCTAAGTGGTAGCGGTGGGTAACTCACTCAAAATACCTGAGCTGCAAATCAGCAGGAGGTTAGGAGGGGCCTATTCTTCAGCCGGGGCCGCCACGGTCACTGACTCGAGTTATCCTCCTCTAATTAGTGGTAGGTACACTATGTACAGCAGTGGACTCAAATAGGTGATGATGGTGATACTTACACAATGGTTTCGATTCTGTTTTATCTAATGGCCAGCGTTTGGAAAACTTCATCTTCATCCCTTAAAATATACCGCAGAGCGCCACAAGCAAAAATTTAGCGCGATCGGGGCCTAGATTTGTGGCATTGTATTGTTTCCTATTAACACGTAAGTACTCGTAGTGTGCGAGCTGACTAAACCTCTGGTTTCTTCATGATGTTTACCTTAAACCATTTTGGCGATCTACTCTCAAAAATTATAACAACCAAAATAACGAACGCGTCACAATATTATACGTAAGTGCCTCGTTATAATGACTAAATAAAAGTTTTTTATCAATAGAGTCATATTGAACTAAAAAGCTAATGAGGGTGTGCAAAAAAGTGTAATGACGGTCGATTTTTTTATTACAACGATCTGCGACTCTAAGAAATGGTTCTTTCAACCTCTACACTTATTTCGTCGCTGTAAGTAAAGTACCGCTGGCGTAGCGGTTGAGGCGGTGGACTCAATAATCGTCAGTAACGACGTGCCCTGGATCGAATCTCTTCATCCGAATCGACTTTTTGCGTTTTCTGATCGTTCCAGTGACTGTACCAGAATGCCCCAAACAAGAAACCAAGTTGCCGTAGAATTAGAAAATTGACCGCTGAAATACAAAAAGCACAAAACTTTAATTTGAAGCTTCTAAAGGAACAAGACGACTGCGCGAAGGATTATAAAAATCTCTTGGCGCAAAATGGGTCACTCAAAGTAGCATTTGCAGAACAAGTAATAAAATTACAAGAGACTGAAACGGAAAGAAATAAGCTAAAAGAGATGATTGAGCGACGAACTGCAGATCTCAATGAATATGAAGAAGCATTAAACGTAATACGTTTGCACGAAAATAATGCAGCGCTGTTCGAACAACTACAAAAAACGCTCCTGTTGGAAACCAATGAGAACACCCTAATACTTAATGAAGAATTGGACAATTTAATAAGCCAAATAATTGAGCTCCAAAGTGTAAACATAAAATTAAAAATTTCTAGACACACCGTAGATATTAAAACTGCAGCAAAGACCAAGAACTTAAGTAAAAATAGAATAACATTGAATAAACAAGTGAAACATGATAAAGACTCACAGAATAGAAAGAAAAATACAAAAAAAATTAGTAGCGAAAAAAGGGAAGACAAAAACAAGACGGACTAAAACGAGTGAATCAATAGCAACAAAACAGGTCGTGACAATAAAGAATAAAGAAGACAACGGGATTACTACGAGAATAGGACTTCGATCCGTAGAGAAGCTAACGACAGAGGAGAACACTGGAAACCAAACGAATAACAGTACCCAAAACCATGAACCCAGACATAAGTCTGGGCTATAAAGCTATAAAGCTATAAAGCTGTAAAGCTATAAAGCTGAGGATACCGCCGTAATTTCACAAAATAGACCTAAGAAAATGCTAATATTGTGCGATACATACGGAAAATCTCTTGGAGAATTTATACACTTACATAATAATGACTACCAATCTGTTCTATCCATTTGTAAGCTCCTATCAGAGAGATTATAAATAACTTGCCGACACTGACAAAGAATTTGACTCAGGGCGATGATGTCGTCGTGATTGCCTCTGACTTCCATCATCAATCAAGACGTAAGTCTACGAGATACGATTACATCGATGGCAACACGGTATGTTTTGGCTGAAAACTATTTTATCCTCCGAGCTCCTAGACTAAACTCAACAAACCAAATTAACTTTTTTAATGATCAAATACCAAAATCAATCTTCGTGACATGTAAATAAAGTTTAAAGTCGTTTGAAGCGAAGTGGCAACGCCGCAATGAGCCGATTTTCAATAACTTTATTTGAATTTTTTGGCGGGAAAACTGTTTTTGCTTATATCTCTGAAACCTTTTCAGCTACAGGCCTGAAATTTTTGGTACCTTAGGCACTAATTATGAGCTAAAATCCTGCCTAAAGTTTATTGCCCTCTGATCAGCGGTTTGGCGTAACGAAATGTGTAAGCTGGGGACCCGGGTCTACAGCTTACACATAGTTTTTTGCTTATATCTCTGAAACCTTTTTAGCTACAGGCCTGAAAATTTTGGTACCTTAGTCACTAATTTGGCACTAAATATCTGGCTAGTTTTCATAGCTCTCGCGTCAGCCGTTTGGCAGTACTGGATGTGCAAGCTGTAGACCCGGGTCTCCAGCTGACACATAGTTTTTGGCTCATATCTCTGAAACCTTTTAAGCTACAGGCCTGAAATTTTTAGTACCTTTGGCACTAATTTGGCACTAAATATCTGGCTAGTTTTCAAAGCTCTCGCGTCAGCCGTTTGGCAGTACTAGATGTGCAAGCTGTAGACCCGGGTCTCCAGCTGACACATAGTTTTTGGCTCATATCTCAGAAACCTCTTTGGCACCTAAATTTTGAATTGGATTTTCAGATTGCACCAATTATGCACTAAATATTTGCATACTCAGAATTCAGAAATTAGTTATGTGTAAGCTGTAGACATACACACGTTTCACAAGGCATTTAAACTTATCAAAACCGAGCTTTAAGTATGAGTTTTTTTTGTTTTGTTAAAAGATACTAATGAAAAGGATTTAATAATGATCGTATAAGCGTTTCTCTAGTTTGAAAACAATTTGAGCAGTTTGAAAACAAACAAACCGGGCGACGCAGTGTTGGAAGGCCCCCACCCGATGGACCGATGACATTGTAAAGGTTGCGGGAAGTCGGTGGATGGAAAGGGCTCAAGACCGTTCGTCGTGGAACTCTTTGGGGGAGGCCTATGTCCAGCAGTGGACTTCTACAGGTTGTTGATGATGATGATGATGATGAAAAAAATTACAATAAACAGCTGATTAGATATTTTTTCAACGTTATAGTAACTGGGGTCTTAGGCTAGCAGCTACCATGTTTCACCCCTATGTAAACGTATAACGCTTAACAGTATTTATTTTACAGTCCAGCTTTAATTCTTTTTGGTTTTATTATTGCAGCTAGACATGCGATAGTTTAATTCAATAAATTCACTTTCGGCACTGCCTATCTTTACTACCATTTGTATAAATAACCAATAAATTTTATGTATTTTTGGAAAGTTTGTTATAAAATTTATTATCAATTGCACCTGGTTTTCAACTGTACATTTATCTACCTATTGGTTATTCAGTTAGGCGCCCAAATCAAATATCAATAGCTTATGTACAGCTGGTATCTTTTAATGCATAAACTCAAGATTATTCATGTGATATCATTAATATTTTCCCTTTTCGTAAAAGTATCCTAAACATTGGGCACACGTAGCTTTTGCGTGATCTAGTGGCGATAGAAAGTAGCCGGTTCTATTTTCCACACTTTTTTTCTATTAATTTGTCACACGTAGCGTTCTCTCGTCTCAGAGGACGCAAGGACTTTTTGCTTGTATCAATTTCTCACAAAGCAGAATCACCATACTTCTGTAATCACCGTCACAGCACAGGTCAACAAAGACAAGCACAAGTGATTCGGGTAAAGCCTACCCTTGTTAATTTAATTCGAACATGCCATCTGTCGACCAACCGCCTGTCTCGGCAAAGATATCCAATTACTTGTATGTAAAATGCCTTTGGAGTCCATACAAAGTGCACTGGAGGCTATTTTCATTCAAGGGTTTGTGAAGACGAATATAATTGAGCTGTTGTGCAGATACATTTCTTAATACTTAAATGGTAGGTAGATACCTACTTATCTAATGTTAAGGTATCGTAGCTCTCACTATTCAGTTATAGTTATTTTGTGCAGAATTTTACTTCAAAAATCTTTTATCAAGAATTAAAGCCAATATTCAATAAAGTCAATTTTGAGTTTGACATTTGAGGGTGTATGATAATATATAGCTCAACGTAATATCTCAAGCTCCTATAAGTCAAACTCAAAATTAACTTCATTTCAAATAAATTTAAGATGACATATCGCACGCTGTTTCAACACGGCTTTTAACATTTCAAGAAGCAGACGGATACCCGGCTGATGCAGTAGATTACCACTTGCGAAAAAGTAAAGAAACCCAGAGTCACCCTATAAATCAAGACTGATTGCCATGCATACCTAAAGAATAGTCACAAAAAAAAACACCCGTTCGATGTAGGTCCATTTACCTAGTTGCATTTTAACTTTTTTAGGTCATGTCACGCAAGCTGCAGTGATCAGGGACGTCTATAATCAAGGACCACCTTAAAACCAACATTGAAAAATCAATTTTTCTCTGTCGGACATAGTAATTGCCAGTCGGGCCCGTCGGACACAAATTGCAGGCAATTGCACCTGGCGAGTGCATCCCAGAGCTATTTACATTGCAACGTAGGAAAAAACATGCCATGGCGATGAGTTATTTTAAGATGAACACCGACAGTATGGTTTAATATGTACCAGGTGATTTAGAAGAAAGTCAAGAGAAATAGCCTATACCTACTATGTACTAACCGAAAAGTAAGTGACGTTTTATGCCAGCGAGATTTTCTCGCTCTAAATTAGAGCAGCCCGCCTGGAGAGGTCCCTCCTCCTTACAGAAGATTTGTCCAACTAGGTAGGCACCTATTTATTTCATTAATAGAAAAGTTAAAAATTATGACAAAATCGTAGTATATGGTTTATTTTTCGGTACTTACATTAATTACGAATATTATTTCCCAGACACTAGTCTATAAATAAATCAACATGAACACACTTTAAAAGCATTTCTAAAAAAGAACGAGGAAATTAATTACCTGCGACGGAAAGATCGATATACCCATCTGTCTCATTTCAACCTACGACTCATGCTATTTCAACTCGTTCTGTCATACCATAGAGTAGAGAAGCCCAAAAATGGAAGACTGAGATTGGCAAAGAGCTTAATCTTGTGACTTTCCTGGCATTCTCGGTTGGAGTGTGGTTTTTCATCATCAGCCTGATGAAGTCCACTGCTAAATAAAGTTCCCCAAAGAGTGCCTTAACGAACGCTCTTGAGCCTTCTCCATCCACTGCCACAACCTTCACAATGTCGTCGTTTCATAGGGTCCTGCCAACACTGCGTCGTCCGGTTCATGGTCGCCGTTTTTGAACCGACATAGCTTTCAGAATTAGCAATTCGATATGGTAGTGGGCAGGCCATACACCTTGCAGAACCGAAAACCGTTGGGGAATAAAGGTTCTCGAATGGTGACCACAAACCGAACTTTCGTCGCTCAAAAGACTTCAAAAGTTCGTCGTGGCCCTTTTTGGATATGCCTGAAGTGGACTAAATCAAGATGATGATGAATTAAATATACCTACTACAGAAAAAAAACAATAGGTAAATGTGTTTAGTTAGGACTGAGCCAGCAAATGATACTTTTCGCAAACACATGACAAAGATATAATGTGAATGACAAAAGATACTGAAAAATTATTTCATAAGTAGGAACGAAAAGTTACCTACCTACATTTTAGGTACATGGGTACATAATTGCTTTATACTTCTGAATCAGACCCAACGCGACTCGCGACGCCGGCAAATAAATCATGCGATATTGTTCAGAACCCCGAATCGCGCAACATGTTTAGTTACCACTTCCTTGTAGAGATTATTTCTGGTTCCACCCATCAAACGGTGTGTTACCGTTTTATAAATAAAGCTGAGGACAGCCTGTCGTGACGATTCCACTCGCAATATTTCAGAGTCAGGACGCAATGAAAGCTGTATCTTTCACGATTTGAGTACCACAGGATAGCTTTTTTAGTAATAACGTAAAATCAGGGTATGGTTTTTTAAACAGCAACCTTTCGTTTCATAGTATTATCAGGTATGCAGTTATGTATTATGTATAGCAAAGTTAATTAGTTTTGGACTCGTACCCAACTCCGCCTAGTATATAGTTTTTGGGCAGGCCGAGTTTTGGTAAATCCTTTCATACTGCACCGCTATTATTCTACAGGAAGCTACTTTACAAATTTCATACACCTAGGACTTCAGGTTTAGGCTGTGCGTTGATTGTCAATCAGTCACATAAGAGTTTTACACATACTTATTACCCTTACCGAAGTAGGTATGGCTCCGAGAACTTTTTTTTCAATTCATAATTCATTTAAACACAGGGAAAAAGGTTACAATGAGACTGCAAAAGTTATACAAACTGAGTAGCACCCCAACGCCATCCTCATTGTCCTAACATATGTCCATCTATGAGAAAAATTACTAGATTTTGTTTTTTAGGCCATTGAGAAAACCATTTGAAACTTCGTATCCTACTCCAACTTCTATATATCCGACTATCCAAGGATATAAAGATAAAGAGGAACCAAGAAAGAAACAATGACACAATATCAATACCATCCTCAAGTTGAGCAATCCACGCGAAGAACGCATTGTGAATCCTTTGATGGTGCTGCTTATGAATATCGTGTCTCGGTGCGGCGACAGCGCAGCGCTGTGGGACCTAACGGCACCAATGTGTTTGGAAATATTTTCCTGTTTGCTTATTGCATCTTATTTTACACTATGACAGGCAATTTGGTTTCAGTTTCCGTTATGGATCCATCATCAACATTATCATTTTAGGCGTAGGTTATCCACTGCTGAACATGACCTCCCGCACAGATTCCAGAGCGAATTACTATCCTATGTGGGGGGATTTACCCATACTTACCACGCTGACTACGTGGGTTGGTGAACAGCAGCAACTACGTTTGTGAAATTGGAGACGCTGGCAACGTCTCCTATTTCCCCATAATTCCCTCTTACGACATCCATGAGAAGGTAGATATGGAGGGGCCTATTCTTCATAATTTCCTTTGTCACGTTCCCAGTTCTAGCGTTCGATGGCTGTTAGTCAACAGGTGTTAATAATGCAAAAAAATTATATGGCATACTTTTTTTTGGAAAATATTGTCATCTCGTTTACACTACGAAAACCACAATAACGCACAGAAGCTTCGTTCTAACCACAAAAACGAAGAAATTAAAAAAAAAAATGTACAAATTGTCGCTGTTAACAAGACGGGCTGAGGACTTGCGGTTACATAATGGGCTCTGACCACAAGATGGTAGTCTAGAAATGGATAATACGAAGTTCAGAGTACGCAATTGCATCGTAGAATGTAGATTAGAAAATTAATAAGATGGTCTGTAAAACTTCATGATTACGTCAGAAGTAGAACTTTTTATTTGTGAAAATACTTAATGTATACGTAAATTGGTATGATTGGGTGTGTAAAAACAATGGCATAGTGATGCCAGGAGAGACCAAATAAAGATCAACACTAGATTGGTATGTTTGGAGACAAGAAAGCTGGCTTTTACTTTAGTCAGCGAATACCTTAGCATTGCCATACAACGTGGCAATGCCACCAGTATTTTGGGCATGCTACCTTCTGATGGCGACAGGGATCTATGACCCTAAAAAAGGCTGAATTATAAGAGATATGTAATCTCTTATAATTCATATGGAAAAAACGGAACCCTTTTATTGAAACTTTTTATGTAGGTAGATTCCAAACGAGCGAAGCCGTGGGCGGAAACTAGTTTAATTTCGATACGTGTGAAACATCCTTAAGTTATGTCTTTTGACCTACAGCTCTTACTCTCATGTATCTATCAGTACTTCATTATTTACTTAAAATATTTTCTGAATAGCCGTCTGCTCCAACTACATCAAACTTAATCGTGAAACTATTTATTCGCAAAGCCCTTCTATTCTTCATTTCAAAGTCACTAGTAACCTATCGGTAAGTTAATTAATCAGCAAAGTACCTATTGTTCTAAGGTTTTTGTTAAGGACAAAGGAGTCACCGTACTGCCTCTGAATTGAGACGAACTTTAACCTTAGCTACTTCATTTTGTATGCAGTTCAAAGAATATGGTGGCTGAACTATGATTGTTGTAACGAGTTTACATTGGTATATTATGTTCCGTCGCTAGAACTCTCCATAACATTACCAAAAGAGATGAATTATATTAACAGGCAACATGTCAACACGTGACGCTTTGGTTGGCCTTGCGACAATGTTAAAACATGCACAGATACTGACTATTGTTTTAAAGAATTGTTGATCATCTTGAGTTTACGCAAATCTGAACATTATAGTGCTCCATAGGATTTTACAATAAGCCCTATGGGGCACGCTCACCATCGGGCTTGAACTTACGACCTTTGGATCAGAATGCGATGCTTGATCCGCCTGTTTTACATAAGCATAGAAAAAATAAAAATACAGGTTAGTAAGTACAGTATGCCATATTTAAAGAGTCATTACAGGTTGTTGCAAGGTCGTCAACGCTTGCCATCTTGACACTGTAATCACCATTCTTTAAAAAACCAAAAAATGCTACGCAAATATTTAATTAAACTCTACATTAAATTAGAATTCCAATATAGTAGCTATATTCTTTTATGTTTAATATTTCTACTAAAATTTCAGTGATCATAGTCGTAAACAAACATTCAAGCGTATGAAATAAATAATCAATAATTCAATACAACTTCAAAGGTATCCCATAATATTTTATCACCCAATAATTTTGTAAATTAAACATGAAAAACCCAGTTCAAAGAATCACCATCACTTAAAATGCGCGGGGACAGAAAATGATGTGTTGTTAGTTATTCAATGCTCATTTACAGCAATAAAAGTTTACGATTACGTCGATAGCCCGTTTAGATTGTAGAGGATTGAAATCAAACAATACAAGTACCTACTATTTATGAAGATAACTCTTCAAAAACTCTCTTGTATACTCTATAGGTACAGATTGAGCGTATTTTTATTATCTTTGATTACCAGAAACTATAACTATCGACTTTATAAGTATAGGACATTCAACTTAGGAAGTTATTTCTTTTGTTTCCGATGTCCAGCAGAATCTTCGTTCAATGGAATCCCGATATAAAATATTATTTTATAGCTTAGCCTTTTAGTTTCAATACAAAGGTGGTCTCTACTTTCAAACCAACGAGATATTGCAAGGGTTGTCTTAAAGAATAGAATGAAAACAGTTATAATATAAATCTTCCGATTGTGTTTTGTTCGAAAAATAAAACACAATTTGTACCTACTCTAGAAAAGCTTTACGATTCTATTTGTTTTCAAAAGCCAAGAATGTGCCAGTACTATTGAACATAGATGTGCTTGAATTTTGAGCCGGAATCTAGCAACTAACAATAGTTTGTCCTCGTTGTAACTAACCAAAAGTGCAGTATAAGTCATCTAACTCATTAGTGCACGCCAACGTGTTTGAACCCATAACCTTTGGGAAGAAGGTGGGTCGGCTCCCATTAGGCTACTTTAGAAAGTCTCAATCCGCCACTGAACAAATCTTTGCATTCAATTTACCATGTGGGAGCACCTATCCCACGCTGTAGTTGCTTTTTGCTGAGAAAGATACATTCATTTGTATCTCAAAGCCCATATGCCTTTACACATCATTAACTTCAAAGACCTGTTACATACAAGCACCTTAGGAACGCAATTAATTGATACTTATTTTTAAAAAATAATTAGAATATTTCGGAAACAAGTGCCTAAACCTTATGACTCCAAAGTAAAATAGGTTTTCAACTTTTCACTATAAGCTAATAGTGAAAATGTTGTCCTCGCAAATGGTCGCACGATCTTTAGTTCATCTTGAAGAGGCGAGCATACCTCGAGGCCCCTATCGTTACGACCGGCTCTAACCGTGAAGCCAGAACCCCGCAAAATAATCTGTCACAATTAATAACCTCATCCAACATGCATGACAATCTAATAGTTGGTGATCTAGCAGTGACCCGCTTTCTGCTTTCTCCCGCACGAAGTCTTGAGTCGTGTGGGGCCTTACAACCGGCGATTGATCCATGAAGATGAATTTGGGGGTCATAAAGGGGTCTTTCAAATAATTAAATTTTTACTTTAATTCATGCAGCTTCCAGATTTTGTACTAGTAAGCTGTACGGATGCACATTCATCCGATTACAAGATGATTCATAATATTATGAATCATGATGGCATGACACTTATCCCCTGGAAGATGGGACGGCCTCTAGTATGGGACGCTACCTGCGTCGATACTCTAGCGCCGTCACATCTTCCCAGCACATCAGTACGGGCTGGCTCCGCAGCAGCATCAGCGGAGTCCCTCAAACGGCGCAAATATATGCTTCTTGATAGAGGCTATATGTTCGAGCCGTTTGGGGTTAGTTAGAGACATTAGGCCCATGGGGATCAGGGGCACACAAAATTTACAAGGACCTGGCGGGGAGACTTTTAGAGTATACGCGTGACCAAAATGCCGCCAGTATTTTGGGCACGCTACCATCTGGTGGCGACAGGGATCGACTGGATTTTTTATGACACCTACTCGTAAAAAAACCAGTCGCATTTTTATTAGTACTTAGTCGTTAGTTAATTAGTTATTTAGATTATTTTAGTATATTTAGGATTATCTCTTTGTCTCTTAGCGATTTAATATTATGTATATTTTTCTAAAAACAATTCTATAAAAAAAAAGAAGCAGAAGTCATAGTTGGGTTTTTTATTGTTTTGCTAGACTATTTCACGTTAGCTTTACTACACATTAAACGAACGAGAAGTGAAGATTGCTAACAACTGAATAACAATAATTGAGTTTCAACTGATTGGATCCCAAAAATAGCATAGGGTACAACATAGTGTGCAAACAATATTATTTATTTAGGTAAATAAAAAATGTTGAATTTCTAAATGTTGTAGAACAAACTTTATTGACAATTGGGTGTGGAATAAGCCTCTTTTGGGATAGGACATATTATGATGTTTACAAAAATAACACGAAACTCTCGAAGTTGGATGTCTCAAACTGGGAATGAAATTATTTGCGGTCGTGAGTAGAACCCCTTAGCGTACATTCTACCCATGTCTCATTTGTACATCCAAAGAATATTTTAATATTCTCTTACAATGTTGGCATCCTATCGACCACCGCTCTCTTTACGGCCTTACCTGGAGGTCGTGAGTTGAACTTAATTGGGCTCGGCCGGGTGACATGGAAAGGAGATGCATCGCCCGACTTTATGGAACGCGTAAATTCTGAAAGACCCCAGGCTATTTCTCCTATAATCCTGAGTACATGTTTCATGATGTTCTTAACCTGAATGGCTAGTTCGATCATCTCGCATCTTGTTCTTTCATAGTTTTGTTGCGTTTAGTTAGTGATTCGGATGCGGTATGGATTTAAGCCGTGTTCAGACGGCGTGCAAAATATGTCATCTGAAATTGATTTCAAAATAATCCATAATTTTACTGAATAAAGTAAAGTTTGATGTAGGGCTTGCTATATCGTATCAAATCGTATGGCCTCAAATGTAAAACTCAAAATTGACTTTCATCAATCGTGTACTGAGAAACTTAAAAGAATAATTTTGAAATATTTTTTTAACATTAGAATATCGCACGCCCTTTGAACATGGCTTTAGTATTTCAGAGGCTTATTCATTTATTTTTTCATGAAAAATGTTTGAATCCACGATTAGAACGAAGAATCATTGTTAGTGTGAACAAACCTTTCCATCTGAAAGTGTAATATTTCCTAGTCTAACAAAAAAAGTATAACAAAATCCAAACGGACGGATTGAATGGCTTCCTATTCAAATATATAAAGGAAAAGTTCAAATGCGATGTATAAGGAAGACCTGAAGGGGTCTATTAGTGTAAGCTCAGGTGCATATATAAGTCAAAAAGTCACAATAGACAACTGGTTACTAGTAAACGAGAAAGAACGTGAGCCGTTGACACATTTGAAGATAATGTTCGCATGCCCTTTCATCAAGTGCTTGTCGCAAGTGTTGAGCGATTGGAGTTCAAATTAGTGTCAGCATTCAAACTTATTACGATAATTAATTTATCAGATGTTATCATATACTTGAGTGACTCATCCATCGAAATTAGGGAAATGATAAAATATTATTATTATTATATACGCTGGCAATTCCGCCAGCGTCTTGGGGACGCTTCCGACTGGTAGTGATCTGGATCAGTTGAGCTCTATAGATCGTTTGTAACGGTCTTTAGATGGCTCAACTGTTTCTTGTGTATTTTGTAAATATTAACATGTATTAGTTTTAAGTTTCTTTACAAAGTAACATGCAGAAATAACTTTATATAATCCTTCTCTGAAAAATCACTTAAATTATCTCTGAAAAACCACTTAAATGTTTCTTTCATTAATATATGATAATGACCCAAAATTATGTTGGGATAAATATAAAATGTTTACCAAGGTCGTAGATGAGACCAGCGCATGATCGTAATGGACAAACAAAGGCTGGTTGTGAAGTCGGACTCGGGGTGATATTAATGGTAGTAACTTAATTACTTACGGTCACGGAGCATCTCATCAGGTTCTACAATCTCGATTAACTTATGACTTAGACCATGCCTTCATGAATACGGGGCGAGAGTCGGCGTCGCGTAACGAGAGCGGATTTACATTTCATCTGCTACAAATGATTTGGTGCAGTGGTTGTGCAAGACCTCGGTCACTTCAAATCAGCCTCCAAGGTAAAATTATCTTTAGTGCACCGACTTTAAATTCAACATTCCTCGGCTGATATCGGAAATTGATGCGAAACGTCCACAAGATAGTGATAATGGAATATAAGCTGTTATGTTCTGTGTTTAAATTTCAATATAGCTCGCGTGCATGCTTCATACATATACGAAGGGTCGGCTTCAGCTTCCTCTTGAAGTGAAACTTCTGCATGTTGGATAGGTGCTTCTTCTGTGGTTGAACGACCACATTGAGAGCTGATCCTTGACACTGTTGTGATGTGACAACTTGTTGAGCATACAAATACTTTAAGTTTGCAGGTTTCTGATTCATATTATTTGTATGGCGTTTACGTTGGGTTCAACAACTTCTGATATCAGTCGTTTCAATAATAGTGCTCTTCAATTCTGTCTCAACATTATCTGTGGCGGTCCAATATGTTTTCTTCTTTCACTTTTTCTCTGTCGGCTGCAATCTATGCCCTCACTTACACTGTCATCTTTTCTCTAACCTTTCTATACTCCTATATTCATCCACATTCAATTCATATCTAACACTCTGCAGTAGTATCGATAATAGAAACCCCACTAAATATCCATCATATCGGACTGTAGCTATCAAAAAGTCTACTGGCAAAACTAGCATGTTCTATTTTGTAAAATATCAGCCTCATTCCGATGAATATTATAATTGCTGACTAGCAGTTTTGCAAAATCCAGATCTAGGTAAAGTCCTATATTGCACAAACTTTGATGTTGGGCAGGGTAATGTTGCAACTGATTGAAATATGAAGGAAACGCGTTCCACTATACAATGTTCGGCTTGTCTCTAAAATTAACTATTTGCGCTGATAAATGATTCGATAGAATTGAAGTATTTAGGTATTTCTTAATAACAAATTGATATAGATAAAATTGATGCTTGGCCGTTTATTAAAACCGAAACAAAACCGTAGGAAAAACTTACATGTTTTATTAACGGTTTTTAGATTCTTCTGTTTTATAAAATTGACACTGGTTACATAAATTCTCACTATTGTATGTTCTTAAATGTCAAAGTACATTTTTATTAAACATAATATCAATGAATTTTAGTTTGAAAAAAAATATTGAGAGGAAGTGTTGAGACTATGACAATTAAGGAGGAAACATTAATGAAATAAAACAATTCTAAAAAGAACGTTAGAAGGAAAGAGAGTCAAAGGACTGTATAAAGATATCCGTGTCGCACAAAATGAGAGAGGGATTGCTCTTAAATAAAATAAGGCAGTTATGTAAATGACTGTCCCGCTCCGAGGTGCACTGGTTACAAAAAAGCCTTTGTTAGCCTTTTAAGGTGAGGTTTTAGCTGTTGGTAAAGCGATTTAGGAGACAGCATTCGAATGAAGGGATGGTACGTGGCATGAAAACGATGGAGCCTTAGATGTACAATGCTTTCACCTTAAGCTGAAGGTCATAATCATACGAAGTATTTTTTTTACAAATGAATAAGCATCATAATTTCAGCAGTGCGTCCACTGCTAAACATAGGCCTCCCCTATGCATTTCCAGCGTAACTGACCTTGTGCGGTCTGCACCCAATCAATAATTTGGGGGGACTTGCCCATACTCACAACGCTGAGCTTGCGGGATAGCGAGCGCAGATAAAGCTATAGTGATAGGGAACCCTGCTGCCCACTCCTGGCTTTTTTCCTATGTCGCCTATTATGTCATCCACGGGTAATGATTAAGGGGCCTATTCTTCAGCCTATAGCCTTCAGTGTAGATAGATAGATAGATAGATAAATTGTTTATTTGACACACACACAAATACAGCACAGACAGAGATAAAAGCAAACAGAAGAAACAACAGCAGATAACAATCACACAAAATAAAATAAAGCTTAGTAGGTAGGTAGGTTAACAGTAAAAAAAGACTAATACAAGTAGCAATACAACATACACAAGAGAGACAGCTGTAGTCACAATCCCTTGTTTTTTTTTTCTATCAGAATCATATTTTGCAATTTTTTTATGAATGTGCATTGCTTTAGCACTAAGTGCACAGCCCAAGCGTAGTGTGGAGGTACAGAATCAGTATAGTTCAAGAAAACGTCTACAATGGCGTGTTTCCCCTCAGCATGAAGGACTCATCATTGTACCGGGACTTATTACTTACGGATTAAGAGAGCACTGATGGAGTGTTGGTAGCGGCCCGTTTTCCGATCAACAGTTCGTGGATTCAAACCCTGGTCGTGCACTAATAGATTTTTCCGTTCGGAAAACGTATGTACCTATGTAAGGAAAATATCCGGATGAAACCGGCGTTATCTAGAACCTTAATATTCAAAGACATGACTGATATGTGCACGAAAGCGCACTTTAATCCTTTCACTACACTGATTCTTTCAACGACTGACGGTCATTGGCCCTTTTAAGGGCATCAGAACTCATCCTGGTCACTGACCTAATACAGGTGATGAAGAAAGAATAAGGGACACGACAAGCTAGCAAGCAATCACTTACGGATACTGTAAGTTAACAATTAGCAAATCTTACTACAAATATTTGATTTAAGGTGGTACTACTAACTAAAAAAAGAAATAGAAGCAGCCAATTTTATTTGCTTTTAAAAGTGTTTAGGACCCATTATTATTTCCTAAAATAGCAGAATAATTTTTACTTAGGATCAGTATATTTTTTTGTTTTACCAATTTTTTATTTTTTTTATTATATTATACGGAGGCAAACAGGCTTACGGCCCACCTGATGGTAAGCGGTTACCGTCGCCTATTGACATCTGCAACGCCTGGAGCATTGCTAATGCGTTGCCTGCCCTGGAGAAATCTTTTGCAGCAAAGTTGACATGTTACAGAAATCAAATGTGAGCTTACTTACTTAAAATAACTACTTTTACCTAAGGATGGTAAACCAGATCTTTGTACTCATCGTAAGGACATTATGAAACTCATGGCTCCGTAATCGTTGGCTCAAGAGCGGTGTGTTTATTTTTTACCCGGTTATTCAAGTAATGATGGATAATTTCACTTTATAGCTTTGAAGATGCATAAGTTTACTTTAATGTCTTATTTCCACTACGTTTTTAACTGCTACTAGCTTTCAATATGGTTTTTAGGAACCTATTGTCTGAAGAAGAGAGCCCTAGGAACTTCAAAGTTAGCTTGCTCATAAAGGTTTTGTGATAAAAGCAGTTTCTCTTTATGGTAGGAAAGTTCAAAAAAAACAAGTGTGGGAAAGTTATTAAATGTGCGTAGCGAGAGAGTGTCCATGTGTTGCGCAGGAGGTGCGGCTTCGATTCCGCTGCCGGACAAATGTTTGCATGATCTGCAAATAATGTGCTGTTTTTGGTTTTAATATCATATTTTTACTTATTAATAAACGAACGAGAAGTTTGGCGTCATGATTGCTACCTTGTTTCATTGAGTTTGAACTGATTTGATCCCAAAACTGCTGATTTTTGCATAGAGAGTTTTTATTAAAAAATGCAGAATTTACTAGTCTTAGAACCAATTTGTTGTAGAATAAGCCCCTTTCAGGATATCACTCTATTATAAATCACCTTGCATACATAGTTTCTAAATGAAAATTGCGTTCATAGCGTACCACGCAAATTACCAGTTCTATCCAAACCTAGTATTTTATATATCTATCTAGTTTACATTTTACCGTCGGCCATTCAGCTAAGCTGCTGTAGTTGAGCCATTCGATGTTTACGGCCGTCTTGAGACAATAAGACTGCAATTATGTTCAGCTTACTGGCTTTACCTTATCTGGAACTGAAGACAAATGGTACTTAAATACTTAGGTGCAAAAGATGGTTTTGGTATAGGACAATTAATGTAATGGCGGCAACCCTTTCCGAAGAGGTCGTGGTCTCTTGTACGATCACAACAGGATTGACAAGTTGAAGTGGCAGTGGGCAGGCCATATTTCTGTTAGTATCTATAACCGTTAGGAAATAAAGGTTCTCAAAAGGCGACGAACCGGATGACGTAGTGTAGAAAGGCTCTCATACGGTGGACCGTTGACGATTTTAGGATTTCGAGAAGTTGGTTGATGCAGAAGGCTCAAGACTGACACTATTTAGGGGAGAGCTATGTCCAGCTCAGGACTTTTTAAGAATGATGATGACGCCAACTGGATTGTTCCACTCAAAACTATTGAGTGCAATATACATGTCCTCTTAACAAGTGGGGGTTAACATCAGGGTTGCCCTAACAGCCGGAAAAACTGCCATGCCCTAGAATCAAGCGTTTCGAAAACGTGTGTAATGTTGTTAGTTGATTTTTGTTAATAAAGTAGTCAAGTGACATACCTACATAGTTAAAACTGGATGAATTACTAGCTCTTAGTTTCATTAGCACTGCTTAGATTCCAATTTTCAAAGTATAGTATTTTCAGCTCCATACCATACAAGGGAGGAACACAACGATCTCATTTCAGGGGGCTTGTGAGATAGAGAGCTAATCCTAGTTAATTATAGAATACAGGCGATGTTGGACATCGCTGGCGTTGTCACAGAATAAATTCCAGGTAGAATCAGTAGGAAAAGAGTTAGGGCACAATTTCAGCAAAGGGTTATTCTTGTAACAGATATAATTATTTCAGCTGTAGGACGTCCACTTCTGAACATAGACCTTCCCCTCATATTGCCAGAGCCCTCTCAGAGCGACTTTCCATTATGTGGGGGAAAGTGCCCATACTCGCCACGCTGGGCTCGTGAGCGCAGCTAAGGCTTTACGGGGCGCTGCTGCCCAACTCCTAGCTTTTTTACGACATCACAGACATAAGTAACGGTTATTAACGGTACGGTATGTACCTATTACCTATATTACCTACTCCATATTTCGTTCCTGTTCCTTTCATAATTATACAAGCATGTTTGCTTGAGGTGTGGGCGACGACCACGGCTTTCCACTTGCAATGATCCTGACATAAATTACGGATGTGAGTATCGGATGGATGTAGCTCCACTGAAAGAATATTCAGTAATTCATTCGTCCACTGTGTCTCACAGATTCTGTTGCAAGGGAATATTGGAGCAGTAATAACTGCAGGTGCGTTGCTAAGTCTGTGGCGCGCATTCGGATTGCTCTTTTGCATGTGATGATGAGTCTAAATAGTTGTGAAACTTGCTTTGTATTTGGGATTTCGTGGATCTTCTACCGTGAAAAGCCGTGATGGCCTGGTTTCATTTCATTTATATTCAACCATTGGTACACTATGGAACACTTAGTTACGTCAATCTGGAATTTAGTGTGAGGTTCCGCGACTTTTGATCCAAAGGTTAGTTTTTCCTGCACCAATGAGTTTTTCTATTCAGAAAATATAAGTGCACATTGATACGTACTTAAACGGTGAAGGAAAATATCGTAAGGAAACTAGTAAGTATTCTTACGACTAACTTGCAACCTATAACGTATGGGATAATCACTACTGCAAAATGTGGGCATGTCCCAAATGTTCGGACATGCCTCTCACTACACCCTTAAGACATCTTTAAGGATCGCAGGAAGGAGGTATTCTACCATTCTAATATAAGTTGTGAGCCTAAATCCTTTTTTTTATTTGAAGCATCCGCTAAAAAAATAATTTCATTTAAAACTGTAAAAGAAAATTGTGTCAGAAAACGAACCTACAAAATTAAATCGTTTACCTAACTATGCATTGCTATTCTCTAATGCGAAGAGCAAGGGTAAATTTATGTAATATTCGGCCTTGTAAATGATTACCCTTTGTATATTACAAGGACCTTAGAAAAAAATATAATTAAATCAGAAATTATAAAGGACTCATAAAGTAACATTATACTCCAACCCATTCCAAAACGAGGGATAATGAAAGGCATTCATACCTCCGCTCAATGTTCCCACTCATTGGAACAGTTCCAAAAATCCTGCCGCCTACATAATCCGCAAATCGGACTAATAGTGGCTGCTTAGTGTTACGACACACCACGCAGAAAATGAGAGCCCATTTTTGGCACTGCTAATACTTGTAAGGATAGTTACCATACTCTACATAAATATGACTCTAGCTAGAGTCTAGAGGAAATAGCAAATAATAATAGTAATAAATAACACCCAACAGGCACATATATAGTCCTGACCCCACACTAGTAATCCCTGCGCTATGGGTATCAGAAACTACGAGTACCATGGTACCACAACACACAGACCCAAAATATTTTCAGATCATACAAACATTTGTCCCGCAGCGGGAATCGGACCGGCACCCTAGTTTGAGGTACCTAAATGTTTGATTTCATCTCAGACAAGCAGTCACCCGCTACCCCACCAAGGTTATCAAAGAGCAAAGTTAAGAAATACTCATCATCAGCCTGTAGAAGTCTGCTGGACATAGGTCTATTCTTGTTCTATTGTTGCCTGAAATAAAGTTATTGTATTATATTGTATAGGTGGAAGCACCAGCAAAGAGTGCCATGACGAACGGTCTTGGGCCTTTTTCTTACACCGTCTTAAACTGATCCAGGACCTTTTATCCAAAGGCGGGGTCCAATTTCGGTTGACTAATATCCTCGAATTACATTTGTTGTGATAAAAAACAGATAATATAAATTAATGACTCAACTGTACAATAATCTCAAGCTCCAGCGCCTTATTAAAGTTGAACCTTTTAAAGCTCGTTAGACACCTGATAAAATCATCATTAACAACATAACTTTATGAATTTTACCGCAAACTGCAAAAGGTTTTTTATATACCTACCTAATACAATAAAGTCACATACAAGCATACGCCCACCTGTTGGTGGTTACCGTACCCTATGAACGCTTGCAATACCAGAGTCATCACGTACGCGTTCCCGTACCTTGTAGGTCCATTTTACTCGAGTACATCTTTGAAGGAATGCGAAGAAGGATAAATAAGAGAGTCGTCAAAATAGGTAATCTGACTTTTGAATCGGGATAGACTATTGAATTGAAATGTCTGTTTACTTTACCATAAAGGCCCTTATAGCCGTCTCTTAGAAGCTTATTAAAGCTGTTTTTCTGTAAGAATAATAAGTACCAAAAACAAGAAACTCTAAGAAATAGATTAATTCGGGTAAAGTTGGAAGACCTATCATACAAAAATACATAAAATCACACCTTTTTTACCAGAGGGGTAGGCAGAGACTCCGGCTTTCCACTTCTGACACGAATCTGACATACCGCTTTTGCTTTATTCACTCTCATCACATTCATCTCATCTACATGCTCGTGGTACTGAAGACTTATCAATATTTTTTTTATTTGTAAGTATCAAAATTAAATATTTTTTTAATATTAACTAGCATTATATTTACAAATCTTACTTATTAAGCAGGCATTTTTTAATCTCGAAAGTTGCGCACAAACCTCATGACTAGTAGCGTCCTCTATTTTTATAGAGCCATAAGTTTAATTTTTAGAAACCGCTAACAGATGGCAGCGCGAAGCAGAAAAAGAAAGCTTTTATGTTACAAACATTGAGTACATCAGATTGTAGTATTAATATTTTTTTATAAAAATTCAGTCATAAATTATGGATGCTTGTAGACTGACCTATTTTAAACAAAACTTTTAATTTAATACGTGTTCCGTAACTTTTATAATAAGTATCTATCCCAAAAGAGGTATATTCTATTAACAATTAGAAAAAATAGAATATAAGCAAAAAAAACATAACAAAATGTTCAATTCTTTTTATAGGGATATTTTATCCAGATTTTTTTCAAATCAGCTGTTTTATTCTTTTGATCATCTTTTTATCGTAATATTACTTACTTACATAAATAAACGTAGGTACTTACGACAAGAACTAACTTAAATAGCTGAATAATAATAATCTTTAATTACCACAAATGCCTTGGTTAATTAAACCCTCATTTATACTATAATATGAAAGTTTTTTCTTAATTGAGTTCATGGCATTACGCCAAAAGAGTTGGCTGTATACCTCCTTTGCATAGATAGCCTGCAGCCAAAAATTCCTTTCTTCCTCAGAATGTAAACCCCTCGAGCATCATACGAATAAAATTAAAACAGCTTTAGCTACTTATGTTTTAGGCAAAACATTATACTACGTTTTGTTTACTATAGCTAAAGTGCCAGTAAATAGGTAATTATTTAAACTTAGATATATAATTATTTACATAACAAAATAAGATATTTTTTACAAAAACTAAAAACTGACTTCAAATTTCTGAATATTTACAAGATTAATATTAACCTTTTTTTTTGTTGTCAACCTCTTTGCGTTTTGCTTACCTACTGAGGAGACACTGGCCACCTACACTTTCGAATAAAAAACAAAAGTAAGTAGGTATGACATCTATTCATCATCTATAATAACTCTTACGGTACTGACTGACTGACTGACATACAAAAGTAGTGGTTTTATTCTCTTTGAAAATCAACGCAGAGCCTAACCAAAATCCTAAGAGTATGAAATTTGCAGGGTAGCTTCCTGTTGTAACGTATGGGTGCGCAGAAAAGAATTCCCGACACACAACGCCTAAGGTTAAAGTTTATGTAAAGATCAACAAGCAACAAAACGAAATCGCGGGATAAACATACCATACCACCGTCGAAAAAAAAAATCGGCAAGTCGTGATTTCAAGAGATGATGACGTTTTTTAAGTTTTATGGGACAAGTAGCAATCCCTCAGAAATTAAATTAATATGGGACCACCCCGGGATAATACTCTATACACAAGCGAAAGAATTATCAAAATCGGTTTAGTATTAGCGGAAATAAAGAGTAACATAAACACAAAAACCGACTTGAGAACCTCCTCCTTTTTGAAGTCGGGTAAAAACACTATGTCGGAGTCAAAGTTGAATAAAATACAGACAGTCGATTCTGTACCGCTGATTTTGATAATGACACTTAAAAAATCTGTGCCCGGCTGAAACTGAAAAAGTGCCGGTTCTATGCTTGCCTTACGACAAATGTTGGCATGGTATATTGTGACTTTGGGTTATTATTTATTATAAATTATGGTTTTGGTTAATTTATATGAATTAAAGTGGCTTTATAACTATCAGACTGATGTTATTATATACTCGTAGGCTGTAGAATTTCTGGAGGAACAATTTCCTCCTTAGTTTTTTAGAAATTAGGCTTTTGATCAATTTAAGTCCGTAAGAATCAGGCTTCAAACGTCACACATAAAAAATATATTGAAACTCTGCTATTTTAAACCAGACTATAACCCTCAAGAACCTAATTAAAAATATCTGTCTGACGGCAAAAACTTTTAATATAACGACATATTATAAATCGGGTAACTAACCACCTTACAGCGCTCTAACGTGAACTTATGTCCCGTTTCCTTAGCTTTTAAATTAGAACACTGGGACACAGATGTAAAACAAACAAGAAGCGCTCTTACCCCCGCTACGTTAGTACGACAAGAAAGTAAGCACCCTCCGTTGTATTGTAATTGCGATGAATTAAAACAACAAGAAACATAATTATAGGTAGCTGTTTTTTATTATATTTGATTGTATCTCTTGATATTTGTAAAATATTGTGTGTATGTCTACAGCTTACACATAACGAATTTCTGAATTCTGAGTATGCAAATATTTAGTGCATAATTGGTGCAATCTGAAAATCCAATTCAAAATTTAGGTGCCAAAGAGGTTTCTGAGATATGAGCCAAAAACTATGTGTCAGCTGGAGACCCGGGTCTACAGCTTGCACATCCAGTACTGCCAAACGGCTGACGCGAGAGCTTTGAAAACTAGCCAGATATTTAGAGCCAAATTAGTGCCAAAGGTACTAAAAATTTCAGGCCTGTAGCTTAAAAGGTTTCAGAGATATGAGCCAAAAACTATGTGTCAGCTGGAGACCCGGGTCTACAGCTTGCACATCCAGTACTGCCAAACGGCTGACGCAAGAGCTATGAAAACTAGTCAGATATTTAGTGCCAAATTAGTGACTAAGGTACCAAAATTTTCAGGCCTGTAGCTAAAAAGGTTTCAGAGATATAAGCAAAAAACTATGTGTAAGCTGTAGACCCGGGTCCCCAGCTTACACATTTCGTTACGCCAAACCGCTGATCAGAGGGCAATAAACTTTAGGCAGGATTTTAGCTCATAATTAGTGCCTAAGGTACCAAAAATTTCAGGCCTGTAGCTGAAAAGGTTTCAGAGATATAAGCAAAAACAGTTTTCCCGCCAAAAAATTCAAATAAAGTTATTGAAAATCGCCTCATTGCGACGTTGCCATTCCGCTTCAACAAGATTGTCAAACGACTTTAAACGTTATTTACATGTCACGAAGATTGATTTTGGTATTTGATCAATAAAAAGGTTAATTTGGTTTGTTGAGTTTAGTCTAGGAGCTCGGAGGATAAAATAGTTTTCAGCCAAAACATACCGTGTTGCCATCGATGTAATCGTATCTCGTAGACTTACGTCTTGATTGATGATGGAAGTCAGAGGCAATCACGACGACATCATCGCCCTGAGTCAAATTCTTTGTCAGTGTCGACAAGTTATTTATAATCTCTCTGATAGGAGCACCTGGCTTACAAATGGATAGAACAGATTGGTAGTCATTATTATGTAAGTGTATAAATTCTCCAAGAGATTTTCCGTATGTATCGCACAATATTAGCATTTTTAAAGGTCTATTTTGTGAAATTACGGCGGTATCCTCAGCTTTATAGCTTTACAGCTTTATAGCTTTATAGCCCAGACTTATGTCTGGGTTCATGGTTTTGGGTACTGTTATTCGTTTGGTTTCCAGTGTTATCCTCTGTCGTTAGCTTCTCTACGGATCGAAGTCCTATTCTCGTAGTAATCCCGTTGTCTTCTTTATTCTTTATTGTCACGACCTGTTTTGTTGCTATTGATTCACTCGTTTTAGTCCGTCTTGTTTTAGTCTTCCCTTTTTTCGCTACTAATTTTTTTTGTATTTTTCTTTCTATTCTGTGAGTCTTTATCATGTTTCACTTGTTTATTCAAAGTTATTCTATTTTTACTTAAGTTCTTGGTCTTTGCTGCAGTTTTAATATCTACGGTGTGTCTAGAATTTTTTAATTTTATGTTTTCACTTTGGAGCTCAATTATTTGGCTTATTAAATTGTCCAATTCTTCATTAAGTATTTGGGTGTTCTCATTGGTTTCCAACTGGAGCGTTTTTTGTAGTTGATCGAACAGCGCTGCATTATTTTCGTGCAAACGTATTACGTTTAATGCTTCTTCATATTCATTGAGATCTGCAGTTCGTCGCTCAATCATCTCTTTTAGCTTATTTCTTTCCGTTTCAGTCTCTTGTAATTTTATTACTTGTTCTGCAAATGCTACTTTGAGTGACCCATTTTGCGCCAAGAGATTTTTATAATCCTTCGCGCAGTCGTCTTGTTCCTTTAGAAGCTTCAAATTCAAGTTTTGTGCTTTTTGTATTTCAGCGGTCAATTTTCTAATTCTACGGCAACCTGGTTTCTTGTTTGGGGCATTCTGGTACAGTCACTGAAACGATCAGAAAACGCAAAAAGTCGATTCGGATGAAGAGATTCGATCCAAAGCACGTCGTTACTGACGATTATTGAGTCAACCGCCTCAACCGCTACGCCAGCGGTACTTTACTTACAGCGACGTAATAAGTGTAGAGGTGGAAAGAACTATTTCTTAGAGTCGCAGATCGTTGTAATAAAAAAATCGACCGTCATTACACTTTTTTGCACACCCTCATTAGCTTTTTAGTTCAATATGGCTGTATTGATAAAAAACTTTTATTTAGTCATTATAACGAGGCACTTACGTATAATATTGTGACGCGTTCGTTATTTTGGTTGTTATAATTTTTGAGAGTAGATCGCCAAAATGGTTTAAGGTAAACATCATGAAGAAACCAGAGGTTTAGTCAGCTCGCACACTACGAGTACTTACGTGTTAATAGGAAACAATACAATGCCACAAATCTGGGCCCCGATCGCGCTAAATTTTTGCTTGTGGCGCTCTGCGGTATATTTTAAGGGATGAAGATGAAGTTTTCCAAACGCTGGCCATTAGATAAAACAGAATCGAAACCATTATGTAAGTATCATCATCATCACCTATTTGAGTCCACTGCTGTACATAGTGTACCTACCACTAATTAGAGGTGGATAACTCGAGTCAGTGACCGTGGCGGCCCCGGCTGAAGAATAGGCCCCTCCTAACCTCCTACCCGTGGATGTCGTACTAGGCAGGCGAGTAAGGGATGGGCAGCAGCTTCTCCTATTTTCACAAAGATTTGCAAATTCCCCCCACCCCCATGACAGGAAGTCACTCCGGAAATCTGTGGGGGAGGCCGCTGTTCAGCAGTGGACTTCAAACGGCTGGAATGATGATGATGAACTCGAGTCAGAACACGCATCCAGATCGAATCACAGGGTACTGAGCCGCAGGTAAATGGATCACGCCGCTCCCAAGCAGCTGAAGCAGCTCAACGGCTCAAAGTAGTTCTACTTCATCTGCGATTCATGCGACCCTGACCCTGATTAGAAACGATTTCATACGACAACAATTTGTATTATTTTCAACACTATTAAGCCCATATTAGAAAAGCTGACCCGTTTGATGAACTGATTGCTAGTACCTTATTGCATTGTTTGCTTCACTTTACCTGATTCATCTGAAATCATTCATAGATCTACTTGCGCGGTTCAAGAGCGCGAGCTGCGAGCTGATTTTCAGCTCAGGTATTTTGAGTGAGTTACCCACCGCTACCACTTAGAAACTTTGATGTACCAAATAAAAACTATAGTAGGTATTATTATAATATTATAACTACAAAATGTTTGTTTATTTTTAGATATTGACGCCTTTTCTTTTTTAGTTACCTGCATAATTTTAGTGATACTTCATCATCTTATCCTATCTAAGCTTCTGAATTCTTAAACCTACATGATATATACTTTAAACATACATAAGCCTCTCGATTTGAGAGCAAAAGACTTGGCGGCAGGAATACGATGCCACAGCCAGCCCGAAAGGGAAAAGCATAAAAAATGCAAACTTCAAGAACGAAAGAATGACACGATAATGTTACGCGCCTGTACAATATCGGGCAGCCTGTAAGGACGTGAACACTCCGATAATGTACAGCCAGCCATATTCACAGCATCTAATTCTAAATGGGGGAATAAGATCTGCACTGACGTCCCGCGTTGGGGTGCGCATTCACAGCATTTTATTGCAATAATTTTTCCAATAATACGAAGCCACCTAGCTTTAGACGGCGGAGTCACATATCTCATCATGTCACATAGGAACCTACTCATCATGTCACATAGGAACCTACTCATCTATTACTTTCGTGACGTGGTTTATAAATGGTTCATATCTACCTACCTTATGTGAGGTACCTACCTACTTTGCTATGTTTGGTAGGTCTAGGTACAAAGTGTAGGTACGTAGTACCTAGGTATAATAAATACTTGGTACCTATACCTAGCTAGACCTACATAAGTAAGTACCTTACATAAAGTACGTAAGATTGTATAATATTATGCAAACACTTCACGAAAGTAATAGATGGCTTCCTAGTACCTAGAGCTAACCAAACTTAGGTAGAACTAAATAGCCTAAATGCGTAATAAAACACGTCAAAAAACTATAGATAGGTAAATAACTAGTACCTAGGTACTACGTAACTACCATCTATAATTTACTAGCCAACTTAGATATGAACAAAATGAGAAAATACGTCACGGTAGTACCTAATAGATACCTGCATATCCAACTTTCATATGTGCTACCTACCTACCTACCAAGGTATCTTGATTAACCTAAATACCTTACCTGACTTCTTTTGACAGACTTTTATTTCTGTTTTAGTGTGTGGCTAGGCGGAGCAATGATCTATGAAATGCGGGGCGGTGGCGCGGGCAGAAAGTGTATGAGAATGGCCAGACATAGGGCTCAGTGGCGCGTATTAGGGTTGACCTATGTCCAGCAGTGGACTAGTGTGGGCTGATGATGATGATGGCTACAATGGAGGCCAATTTCATACGACAGTTTCGAAATTGAAAATCTATGGAACTTCAACCGAAGTAACAAATTATGTAGGTAGGTACTAACCAATTACTTACAATATATTTTTATTTTATCTAGATCGATCGACACCTATCTTACATATGAGATAACGGCTAGGTTAGAAGTACAACAAATTCAGAAGATGAAGATACTGCCGAATAAGAAGATGTGTAAGTATCACAAAAATTATGCTAGTAACTAACAAATGTTAGTAACTTACCTACATTAGAGGTAGGTACAGTATGTCCAGTGGACTTCAATAGGTTAAAGATACCTCCTACATAATAGTTTCGATTCTGTTTTATCTATATCCAGCCAATTCTATCCATAGCCAGCGTTTGGAAAACTTCATCTTCGTCGCATATAATATACCTACCACAGAGAGCCTCAAGACGAAAGCCTACAGTCAGTGCGCGTTGCCAGCACCAAAAAGTTACGAACGGCGACCACACTCCGAATGACGCAGTGTTGAAAGGCCCCGCACCCTATGGACCGACGACATTGCGAAGGTTACTGTAATTCACTGAATGGAAATGGCTCAAGACCGTTCGTCGTGGTACTCTTTATGGGAGGCCTATGTTCAGCAGTGGACTTCTGCAAAATGATAAAATATTTTTGTGATACATGTCCTCTAATAGATAAGTATCCAAAAGGGAGGTCATTCAACTTATCGTTGATGTGTATATACTAATTCCGGAACATTTTGTATACATACACTAGTTCACTGAAGTAAAAGATAAATCTCTCTTTTTCGAGGTACGACACACAAGGTACATCGATGGCAGCACTGGGTATGTTTTGGCTGAAAACTATTTTATCCTCCGAGCTCCTAGACTAAACTCAACAAACCAAATTAACTTTTTTATTGATCAAATCCCAAAATCAATCTTCGTGACATGTAAATAACGTTTAAAGTCGTTTGACAATCTTGTTGAAGCGGAATGGCAACGTCGCAATGAGGCGATTTTCAATAACTTTATTTGAATTTTTTGGCGGGAAAACTGTTTTTGCTTATATCTCTGAAACCTTTTCAGCTACAGGCCTGAAATTTTTGGTACCTTAGGCACTAATTATGAGCTAAAATCCTGCCTAAAGTTTATTGCCCTCTGATCAGCGGTTTGGCGTAACGAAATGTGTAAGCTGGGGACCCGGGTCTACAGCTTACACATAGTTTTTTGCTTATATCTCTGAAACCTTTTTAGCTACAGGCCTGAAAATTTTGGTACCTTAGTCACTAATTTGGCACTAAATATCTGGCTAGTTTTCATAGCTCTCGCGTCAGCCGTTTGGCAGTACTGGATGTGCAAGCTGTAGACCCGGGTCTCCAGCTGACACATAGTTTTTGGCTAATATCTCTGAAACCTTTTAAGCTACAGGCCTGAAATTTTTAGTACCTTTGGCACTAATTTGGCACTAAATATCTGGCTAGTTTTCAAAGCTCTCGCATCAGCCGTTTGGCAGTACTGGATGTGCAAGCTGTAGACCCGGGTCTCCAGCTGACACATAGTTTTTGGCTCATATCTCAGAAACCTCTTTGGCACCTAAATTTTGAATTGGATTTTCAGATTGCACTAATTATGCACTAAATATTTGCATACTCAGAATTCAGAAATTCGTTATGTGTAAGCTGTAGACATACACACAAAATATTTCTATAAATTGAGAAAGGATTGAACAGTGCTGTGTTACATGTCTTGTAAAATTCTGTTCTGTGTGTTATTAGTTCAAGTAAGTTAGCTCATTTGTATTAGTAGTTTAAGAATTAAAAATTCTCATTATTATTATTTTGTACTAGTGTATCGCAGTTGCCACGTCATTGTTCTGTGGCACCACGGAAAACCATCGCCGCAGCAGCTCCACTGTGCTATGCGGCACCAGCTGAGTGGTGACCGTTTTTGTATGTAGTTTTTAAGCTTATATTTTATTTGTTCGAGGATTTGTTGTTTGTGACGAGCATGTATGAGGAATGTGATGAGAGTGAATAAAGCAAAAGAGGTATGTCAGGATCGTAGCAAGTAGAAAGCCGTGGTCTCTGCCTACTCCTCCGGGAAATAGGCGTGATTTTATGTATGTATGATGTATTTTTCTAAATGTGCGTTCAATATAAAACCAAAAAGCCAAAAACAAAATAAAAAATACGCACTGCGTGCTCGTTTATATCACAGTAGGTACATGCGCGAATAACCCAAAAAATAATCCTAGTTTTGGGAAGGTTTTTCTTTTATCAGACAATTTCCACAAGAAGCCTTTGTAAATTACAAAAAAGTCATCATTATGTTATTATTCGAAAAGGTACGTAAATTTAGTGAATATTTTCCATTTAATAAACTAAGTCACACGTCAATTTTACAAAAGTTAAACCTTTTCATTTTGTTTTTGGCTAAGTATCATCTAGGAATCTTCTTAAAAAAATCACATTGAAATCACAGCATTTGTTAAGGAGTAACAAAGCCTACACTTAAGCATCAGAGGTATGAAGAGAAAACCATAATAAAATTAACAATCCTCAAATTTTCTAAACAGCCTTTCTTTTTTCTATAATTCTTCGAGTCAGGGGATGCTTAAAGTAAGATACTAACGTCTTTAGAGCAGAGATGATGGTGGAAGTCGTTCGGATTAATTGCCCTTAGCTAAGTGACTCCTTAATCATATAGAAAAAGATCTATCTGAACCTTTGAAGATGAATAGGAGGAGAAATAAACGTGTCAGTAACCAAAAAATACTGAAATTGTGAAAAATAAATTCTTACACTGATTGAGTATACGACTGCAAAATGCGGGCATGTACTCTATATGTTCAGACATACCCCTCTAAATAACGATTGAAACTTGTATAGGTAGAGCTAGCGGTGTTCCAGTTGGTGTCCGGTGTTCCAGCATTACCGATTCTAGGTAAAGATGCGGGTTCGAATACCGCTGGTTTGAACATTTTAGGTACCATTTCAATTTAATCTAAAGTAAGTACTTGGACTTAATGGATATGGATCTGTATTAGTTGAAATTTTATAAAATATGAAAAAAGTAATTGTGATGTTTTTATAATCCTTTTATTAAGCATATTAAGCATTTTAATCAAACCACAAGACGGAACGATCGATAACAAAATTTACCAGGTGTGTATGACATCTGCCCTATCAGATATCTTGCCAAATAATTCAGAGACCACTTGGAGGCCGTCCAACTTGGCACTTGGTGCTATGACCCGTATTAATAAGCGAATATGCGGCGCGTATTTATAAGGAAACGGTGGAGGGTAGAGATTGCTAATATATTGCACTAACTAAAAATATATACCTATATATTTTTTTATCGTGTCCACAGAACGAAAAGTGGTCCCGACTCTTCCCAGTTCAGTGGTGATAGAAAAATGAAACCTCGTTGTTAATATAACAAGACAGGCCTCCCCGATAGATTTCCAGAGCGACCAAACGTGCAGCCTGAAGCCAATGGCTTCTAGCAACCTTTATTAGGTAGTCTTTACATCTCGTGGGTCCCGACTTAAAATGCACTTTCTAGTACTCTACTCACTACTCCACTCAATAACCTTTCTGCCCAAACAGCCTTCAGTTCTACGAATTATGTGACCCGCCCAGTGCCACTTCAACTTGCTAATCCTCTTGGCAATGTCAGTGACTTTAGTTTATCTCCCGATCTACTGATTTCTGATTCTAATCTCTCAAAGTTTATTCATGTATATTAATTTGCTACTAAAATATGAATACACAGTCATCCACAAAGCTTCCAAACCTCCAAAACAGGAACCATGAATAAATCCACATCAATCATGCCGTCATCCTATCATCTCGTCGAGCGCATTACCGCATAATCCCACGCCACAGAGGAAATTATACTATGTCACTATCATACAGAATCGATGTAGAATATTCACTCCAACTGCAAGAAAACGCCATCAAATCCATTTACCACTGCTCTTTATACCTACTCTTTATAGCCACGCTCAATTAAGTGTAGCACCCTTGTCCGTCATTCTGTTTTTTATTTGCTAGACAATATTTAACCTGCGTGTTGCTAGTGATGATTTACGATGATGACGATTATGATGATAGACGTGTTGGCTGAGACTTGGTTACTGAATATTGGCCTCATACACAAAGCTCAAAGTCACGCAACGGGCTATGGAGAGAGCTGTATTCGGATTTATACTGCGTGATAAACTCCGAAATGAGGAAATCCGTATAAGAACCAAGCTAACCGACATAGCACTCAGAATTAACAAGTTGAAGTGATGTAGAGCCGAAAACTATTGCTGATGATTAAAATTTAACCTAAAATTAGTGCCATAAAGTTCATTTCAAAATGAGGTATGATGCGGAGTGCCAAAAGGGAGCGTACGCGTTCGAATGTTCAAATTTTCACACCATTCCTCCATTCAAGTGGTGATTAGTAGTTCTGAATGCTCTCTATTAATTTGTCACTTCTAATTTGACGTGTCTCCCGATAATTACGGAATTGCGGTTTACCGAATGGTCCCTGTGAAGTGGAATATTTTGTTGCCACAAAGGGCTGTTCGCGTCAGTTTACCATGAATAGCAGGCTACAAATCGTGAGAGGTCAAATAAGTTGTGTTCGAATGATAAAATGATCCGCGTGAAGGCTTCCGTACCGTTACACGGGGTCAGAAAATCAAAATTTCAAGTATAGGACTTCCTACCGACCGTTAGTCAACGCAAAATGTAAGTTTGTCACTTGACAAACTTATATTTTGCGGTCGCTCACGTAGTTCATTGTATGATATTGACCGAGAGCCCTTTTCGAGTTTCACATTTTCCTATAAACTTCACAATCCAATTTTAGGGTATAAACATCAAAATTCCTAAATTTTAGACTTTTTCTTTATTTATGTTACAAAAGCTCCTAGCATCCGAACCGATATAGCTAGGCAAAAACACCCTGCATTTTCAAAACAAAACATTCCCTTTTATTCCGAGAGTGGTCCCTAAAAAAATACATGTAACTACATAAATATTTACTCCTTAAGTAAAGTTCGCCATCTCATGTCATAAAGAACATTACGTAATTTGCATAAGAAGTTTGAATGGGCAGGGATGAAAGCCTTGGGTCGCGCTTCGCATGTGAATTAGGTACTTTTTATACAAGTAGCTATTAGGCCTATTTGAAAGAGTTAAACAGCTAGCTCAGTTCCTCTACTAGCATCACTGTATGGTTTTATTTAATAACATCCAACAGTCACATGCATACTCCTAACCCCACACTAGGATTCCCTGTGTCGTGGGTATCATAAACTACAAGTGCCATGGTACCACAACACCCATACCCGGAACAAATATTTGCAGATCATGCAAACATTTTTCCCGCAGCGGGAATCTAACCCGCACCCCTTGCGTATCAGATAGGTCCTCGCCCGCTACGCGAATGAGGTATTCAACAATTAGGTAGGCACTACTCGAAAATATGCCTGAATATTTTTTTTATAATGCGTGCTGTTTTAAGAAATTCAGCTTTCAAATCAGTATTATCGATGTCAGTATTTTTTTTTTAATCTACATACTCGCAACGCATATGCAGATGATTGGCTATATATAAAGGATTTTTTTTTTATTTAGAGGAAATAATTAGTTGGAATTTTAGGAATAACCTAGCTGAATTCTTGGGGCATGTGAAAAGTAAATAAAGGCTCATATTTCGCAAATATTTACTGTTTTACTTAAAACCTCTGCCATCACGGTGTGTGTTTAAACATAATTTTATTTGTAGGCTTCTGTTTGTGGTATGCATTTGATTCCAATTCGATATTTTTTCTCATTGTGTGAGGTAGGTAATTCAAAATCAAATGATATATAATGATACATTTTAAGACCCTTGGCTCGTATCCATAGTGGTAAAACGAGACATTTTGCGGGAGATATTAAAAAATAATTCGCATATTAAAATTCACAGAGAAAATAAATTGAAGTTCAGGTTTCATGTTCAGAAACTCCCCACAAAATAGAACAATAAAGCTCGCAATCCCAATTATGCTAAGTCCGTGATTCATAACACGAATAGAATTCAATTCACAGATTACATATGCGATAACAATTCAATTTAGATTTCCTTCTTTGTTCCTGCCACAGAATAAAGAGGTTATTCCAAAAGCTTCTGTTTTAAATCATAGCTCTCCAAATGTTGAACTCAGATTGCAATCTCGTCCCGCAGATAATTGTTAGAGAACTGATAAAAATCAATTTTACTATGAATTTATTGCTTTGCTATGGGAAAGTAATTATAGATTTTCAAAAGGGTAGTTCGTTATTTTAATGGGATATCTAAAGGGTTCCCTTGAGTAATCACTATCCGAAAAAAAAATTGTTTCTCAACAAAACTAACTCAACGTTCAGTGAGTGAATCACAAAGATTTATGTTCTATTATTCTTCAATTTCACGTTGATACTTTTACAATACGATAACATAAATGTCAAATGTTAGCCAATCATAATAAAAAGTTTTCAAATATTAGCCAATGCCATTACATATTACGTGAATTTATTCATGTTCGCATTATTAGGGATTTGCCTACATGTGCAAAACCTCATGTAAAACACGGATAAATTAATGCACTTTAAGTTCTGGCGTCATAGTTGCGTTTGTTTGACCAGAGCTGAGCTTCCTCGTATTTCCCAGCAAGTTTTCTACAAACAACAAAAGCTGCGTTCATAAACACCTAGTTTCCTTCACAAATTTAGCACCAGCATAAATTAGAACAAAAAGCTTCCCTCTAAGCGATCTGATATTGCCATTGTTTCCAGGTCATACTTAGCATAACTTGGGTATTAAGTTTGTAAAGTCTGGGTGATAGTTTTTGAGGCGGAGCCATATAACAGTGAAAATATTTGGTGTTTCTTTTTGGTGTTTAAATCCTGAATTAAATTATTAGAAATGATTATATTTATTTAATAAGCGGTGATGGGATGAATCCTGCCACGCATGACATTTTCAGTTTTCACTGCTAAATGAGGGCATGTCGGAAAATATTTGTACGTGCCTCTGACTACACCTCTTAGACATCTTCAAGTGTCTGGAGATCTAAGATGTTGTCTACCACGCTTGGGGATAAAAGTTGTAAGCTTATTTTTATTCTACTCCATCTACGACCGTAGAAAGAGTCCAAAAAGCTGAGAGTTGAAAAACATGATACCTATTTAAAATTTAAATGAATCGAATGGCGACCACGAACCGGGCGACGCAGTGTTGGAAACCCCCACCCGATGGACCGACGACATTGTGAAGGTTGCGGGAAGTCGGTGGATGGAGAAGAATCAAGAACGTTCGTCATGGAACTCTTTGGGGGAGGCCTATGCCCAACAGTGGACTTCTACAGGCTGATGATGATGACGATTTAAAATTACTAATATTTCAATAAATCCGTTACAAAATGATGATAAAACTTACTTCCTCGACTTTCCACAGAAATTATAACTAGAATTCCTCACGTGTTTCATTACCTATGTATCGCGCAAAAATTTTCAATTTGCATATGGAAACAAGTTACACTTAGACGAATACTTCCGTTCTTTGACCCCATTTAAATAACAAACGTGGAGACTTGGGAAATTACATAAATTCACAGGCCAAATACCGCCAAAACAACTTATATATATTATATACAAGGCGATTCATAATACGTATGCTATCCCAAAAGGGGCTAATTTTACATTCAATTAGCAATAAAGTTTGTTCTACTTTCGGAAATTCGTAATTTTTCATTCGTTAATTTTATTTCTTTTTGTTGATAGCATAAGCCTATTTCGGGATCGTACACATTTAATGAATACCTACCTAACTTTATGTAAGTAGGTACTTACCTTACACATCTACCCCACTAAGTTAAGTTGCATGTAGTACTAGACCACGTACACACCACTTCAATTAGCAGCCAACTGTGTAGTGGCTACATGACACGCGGTGTTATCCCGGATTACGAGCAGTACTGTACTAAACATTCGAAATCGTGCAAAATTTAGAGCAGTCATGTCTTTGATGCCTATGACGGGATCAAGGGCCCTATCAGTACACATTTCAGTATGCCCGGCTGAAGCTCGGATTGGCTGCTAACACTGGTATACTAAGTTATCACTCAACCAATTTTGAGCCTTGGTGAAGATACAGCCACGTCATATGAAGACGGTGGATAGTAGCACATTAACGTACACTCACAGTTTCATAGGAAGCTAAAGCTTTAAGTGTTAGTTTAGGTCACCGAGTAGGCTTAGGCATGAGGTGATTGGTAGATTAATATTTGCTGGAACTGTTTGAATTGCGAATTTTAATTATACTCTTCTGTGAATCTAATGATCATGACATTATCAAACGCAGTCTTTTGTTGTTATTAACCGTAATAATAGCCGCGTAGAGTACGAGTTTCAAACTAACGGTAAAGGACTATTGCGTTATAACCGTTTTATAAGAAAGAAATTATACAAAAGCCATGTGGCTTTTATAAATTTTACAGAAAATGTGTCAGAATCAATATTTACTTTAAAAGCGATTGTTTCGGAAGGTATTTAAGCTGTTGATCTCTTACAACCTATGCGGCGAAGTCTGACTCTTGCGGGTTCAAGGGCACCTCTTAGGCCTCGCTGCCTATGATAACTTAGTTTTATATGAGTGTGAGTTGAGGAAATGACGACTTAAAATACAATGGTTAGAATACCAGAACCAGTAAGCCCAGTTTCGAATATCTAGTGTTCAGTCTCAGAATGGCTTAGGTACGAGTATGATGAATTGGCCACACAGAAACAGACGAATAACAACTAATTTCACTCTACCCCAATGATCGAAAGCCAAGTATTAGCCGTTCATTGTCTGGCACCCATACGGCCAGCATCATTCATCAGGCCAGGTCGTTTGTCGTCCGTCGGGTACATAACTAATTACTGCTGTAAATCGTCCGGCGCGCGACACGGGCGCGTCGACGCGTCATGAAGAGTGAACTTCGGTTTTTGGCCGTTGAGTTGAGCTTCCTTCCGTTTTTTTTTTAAACGGTTTAAGCCATGTGTGCCATCGTAGGGAGTGAATCATGGATTCTACATTTGAAAAATGTATTCATATTCAAGTAGTGTTAGGGGAAATAATCTTAAATTATGCGAAAATAGGCTTGGTTTTTTATCGTAAGTGGCCGTTTTAGCCTAGTGGAATGTGTCACGACATTCGAGCTGTAGGGCGTTAGTTCAAATCCCGGCCGTGCATAAATGGATATTCCTATTCTACAAAGTGAAGTGCGCTTTAATAGTTGCTCAAAAAAACATTGTGAGGAAACCCGCTGCATAGTCAGCTACACACTTATTGACCATTTCTTTCCTGTGGATAAGGTTGACTAAGCTGAGAGGATGGTATAGGTGCTGAGCAAGCTTATTCCATCTAAATAATGTCCCTACTTCGTCCTATGAGGGAGTAAAAAACATTCCACCTGACGCTATAAAAATCATTTAGAATAGATAGAAAGATATTAGGCCAGTCATAATTAAATATATTTTTGTCTTAAATAAGCATCCACAGAATACAACAATGTAGGTATGTAACAGACTGTGTGAACTTTACAATACCATTAGGTCTATCAAGTGAATCGCTCTCCAATACGTACTGCAAGGCGTGGGTAAACATTCTCTAAAATTACTTTATACATGAAACGGTCCAATTTCTAATTGTGATAACATTCGAAACTGTTAAACTCATCAAAATTAATATTTCTGATTGCTTTGTTATTAGAATTTACTGCAACCGCCTGCGGTCTCTAGATGTGGCGTCAAATAAATTAATTACTACTCTTCTAAAATGAGTTGCGCCTCATCGTGCTCTTCTATTTTAAACTCTAGGCGAGTTTAAAGCCCTTATTTAGCCCTTATGACGTCACAGTAATTTTAATGAAGTCATCCATACTCAAAGTTAAGTCATCAACTGCCCCCAGAAAATAGCAAGTTGAAGTCGGTCACATAGCTTGAATGAAGCATCGACAAGATGCTAGAAATGACAAGTAGTGCCAATGACTGCAAAATTGAGGAGCAATTAGGTAAGTATGGTATGGGTATGTCATACGGTGGAAAGAATGTGAGACTAGAAGAATGATAAATATGAATGTGGAAGGATATGAGTTAAGAAGCAGACCTAGGAAAAGATGGATGGATTGGGTGAAAGACGACATGAGTAAAAAAGGAGTGAACACTGACATGACGGCTGATAAGTAGATGTTAATGGGACATAAAAACATGTTGTGCTGACCTCACATGAAGTGGTTTAAGGGAAGGGGGAGCTTGAAGCACCGACGGCCATTGGGGCAAAAAGGTTCTAGAGTGTGACCACGCGCCCGAAAGATTGCTGGGCTGTCGTTGGGCGCAGACCAAACAAGATCGTTTACTTTGAAAATCTATGCGGAAGACCTATATTTAGGTATATTATTAGTTATACTTATAGTTACTGTATGACTCTGAGTGTTGGGCAACCAAAGGGACGGATGGAAGAAGAGTGCATGCTGCGGAAATGAGAATGTTGAGATGGATGTGTGGAGTGACTAGAATTGACAAGATACGGAATGAGTACATCAGAGGAAGTTTGAAAGTAGCTTTAGTGACTGAGAAGTTGAAGAGCAAAAAGTTAGCGTGGTATGGGCATGTCATGCGGAGAGAAGAAAGTCATGTGACCAGAAGAGCGTTAAATATGAATGTGGAAGGATATAAGGGAAGAGAGATGGATAGACTGTGTGAAAGATGACATGAGTAAGAAAGGAGTGAATACTGATATGACGGCTGATAGTGGGGAGTGGAAGAGAAAAACATGTTGTGCCGACCCCAGATGAAGTGGGATAAGGACAGGGAGATGATGATTAGTTATACTTATAGTTGAAGTCATATGATCCATCATCATCATACAAGCTGTAGGTAGGTTACCTACAGCTTGTATGATGATGATGGATCATCACAAGGAACTCTAAAACATGTTCTATTTATAAGATCAATAAATTCCATCTTAACATTTGCCTCCACAGCGGAACAAGACAACATTGTATCCTAGTCACCCACACAGTTTTAAGGCTCCTTGTTCACTGTTGAAACTATCGTTTGAATCTGATTAACGCATTTCGAGGCTATTGAATCCTTAGCTAGTCAATCGCAAAACGATAATTAACGCAAAAACGTAGTAGTAAAGTAGGTAATAACCCTAATTCTTTCAATAAATCAACTACTAGCTTGCGCCCAAGGCTTTGATCGCATGGTAACTAGAACAAAAGAAGCCTCTAAGCTATTCCAGACTGTGCCAAATTTCATCCAGATCCGTTTAGTCATTCTGGCGTGATTGAGTAATAAACATCCATCCATCAATCCATCCAAACTTTCGCATTTAATTTTATTAGAGTAGTAAGATGATCATACCCGATCGTCACCTTTCGTTTTACCTGTTGAACACTTTATTGAAACTCATCTTGCTAAGGTTACCTACTTTTAGGTTACCACAGAAAACCTAGATAAAAATCATAATTTTACTTCAGCGCCCTCTTTTTTCCTTTCAATAAGTACTTAGGCTCACATAATGAAAGGGAAAAAGTAGATAGGTAAGTACTTATAAGTAAAGTATCTTTTATCTATATAGTTGCACCGTCAAAGAAGAGCCTTATAACCCGAGTTCATCGTTCACATTGCCTTGACGTGTATTGTTTCGGGAAGGCACTGGAATCGTGATAAATGACGGTTATTCGACGGAGATTGACAAGGTTCTGCGGTTTCGAGGGCGGATGTCTCCTAAATGTGATAATGGATGGTTTTCGCTGTTGAGGTCTGATTCCAAACTTTTTATATCAGAGGCTTGATAGGCCAGTGCCTCCTTCATACAAATTGGATGTCTTTTAGGGCGTATAAGCTCGCTTTGTTCTTGCTCAATATGTCATGGCAACACTTACTACCACAGTGATAAAACGGCGCCATCCTACTCCTGTAACGGCTCTTATGTAGGTGCTAAGTTTACCTGGATATCTCATATCTTCTCGTCGTAGATACAACAGAGCCTCAACAGGTCTTCAATCAGTGTGAGTTGCCATTGATGACCTAAGGCATCGAGACTTGGTCACTAATTATTAGCCTCGCACAACGGGCTATGGGCTAGCTATGCAAATTGTGGAAATCCGTAGAAGAACCAAGGTCATCGACATCTCAAGCCCTCAGAATTAGCAAGTTGAAGTTTGTGGGAAGTAGATGCATGGAAATGGCTCCAGACCGTTTGTCGTGGCTCTCTTTAAGAGAGGCCTACGTTCAGCAGTGGATCATCAGGCTGATGATGATGATGATGACCTGTGGAAAATAGCTTCTTTCTCGCCAAGCTGGTTTTGAGGATATCTTTTTGAGTCGTCCTTGGCAAGGGAAGGCGGTAGATGGACAAAGGCAGTGACCGAGTGGTGGCCACTCGAGGGCCTATTAGATTACGACGTTTTTTTCTCATCCTATCCTATACAGGACAATAATCAAAGCACATTTAAATAAAAGCTTCCTCATAAATTGCAATCAGACTAATCGAAAGAGTCAAAGTGAAATTAAAAGAACCCTGCTCAGCCTCCTGATTCAAAACCTAACAATTCGGTTGAAATACCGACCAAATTATATAAAAATATAAAAATCATCGAAACTCTTTCTCTCAGCATAGCCACGGGTGGCTATGCATAGAAGAGTGTTAGTGCCGACACTGATGTATGTGAAAGTATGGTATGCCACAAGAAGAATCAGAGAAGGATTAATTCAGTGTTAATGAAAGCTATAAGAAGTATGTGTGGAGAAACTTTGACGTTTGGACTACTTAAAGTGATTAATAATGGAATTATTAAAGAGGAGGAGGAAGTTTATAAGTAGAAAAAACTAAATAATTTTATGGAACAATCAGTAGAGAGCCGAATCGTATGAAATGGAATCAGTGGGCAATTCAAATATTTTGAAGGCGTTACCAGGGTAGCTTTTAATGTAACCGTAGTATTTTAATTAACAGGAAACGAATATTAATTTGACCTTTGTAGCCCAAACGATTTGCAAATCTCTGATGATCAAAGAGAGGGTCAAAAAGGAAATGTTGATTACACATCTTCTCATGGGCCATTTGATTTACAGCGCTTGCAAACCCACTTGCATATATCTGGCCAAACTTATCCAGAACTCAAATTTAGCAATATTAAACCTTGAGGACTTGAGATAAGGGTGAAAGAAATTGTGAAGGTAGCTCATAGTGTTGGCGTTAATTGAGTGATATTTCATCTGGTGACACTTGGCGCCGTCTGCTAAACGCCTTGACGAAATAATCACTACTTTTAATACTTACCTATTTCAGTTAAATTTGTGCGTAAAATATGTGGACAAAAACTTGCTGGTAAACCTCTATAATAGTAGGTACTCATGCTTAGAGTATATACCTACATAATAAAGAATTGCATCAGACTACATAACAATAATCTTACTAATATTATAAATGCGAAAGTTTGGATGTTTGTAGTTCAATCACGCCGTCACGGCTCATCCGATTTCGATGAAACTTGATAATAGCATAGGCTACTTTTTATATAGCTACGTTTGGTACCACGCAAACGAAGCCGCAGGCTCAAGCAAGTCTAATAAAAACTTTACAAAAATAAAGTACAGAAACCAATTTTTTTAATTCTTGTACATAAATAGGCACAAACTTAATTTGTATCATGCCAATAGCAAACAATATAAGCTCATTTGAAAATTCGAATGGTGTACAATTTGTCGAATTGGGTTTAAATTCAATTGTCGAAACATTTCATGGCATTTGTTTCAATGCGGCTAATAATGTTTCTCATAAAGTTACAATGATGGTAGTTGGTATATGATTTTGAGCTGTTACGTACTTTAAAACTAGGAAACGAAAAACAGAAATAGGTTAATATCAACTCATACATATACAAATACCAAATTCGGTAGGTATGTATATAACGATATTGTTATTTTATCATATAGATATGGCTATCCAACGAGGTATGACGCTAGACTGGTGGACATACTGCAATGCCTGTGGTTGGTGTTCTGAACTCTGTTCTCTAGTAGGTACTTGTAGTCGTAGAAAACTGAGTTAATTCCTATTATTAAGTTTGATTATGTCTATATGAAAATAAAGACTCATAGAAATTGGTGTGGAAATGTAAAATTTAACAGACAAATTGACTTAAAGCCTGAGCAGTAAAATACCGGCTATCGATTACGTTCCAGCCGGCACCGTATTTCGTATGCACATTTAATGCAATCATCTAAGCCAGTGGTCCGGAACCGTAAATATTTATGCAAAGTTAGTCCTGCGGCTGAATAGCAAAGTCGACGTTCCATTCAAATAACCAAGTAATTATGCTGCATACATTTATGTGAATTTTTGAATTTCATGCACATTTATTTTCGTTTGACGTTAAAATTTAAAATCATTAGCAACTAATGGCTTTATTTACAAAAAACTATCTAAAATAATGCTCAAATTATTTCCTCTTTATCTATTACAAAATGGGGAAACAGACACAGGAAATACGTCGTTTTTAATTGAAACTAATACTAAGAAAAATCTGCTGTTTGGGGTTACAATTTTGGTTCAAATTGAATTATTCAGCTGTTTGAGGTAGCAATCCTGATGACGAACTTCTCGTACGTTTAATACAAGTTATAAAGATGGTACTAATAAAAAAATCTGCTGATTTTATTATGTTCGGAAAAAATAAATTATTCGCTTATTATCCTTTCTTTTTATATATAAAATAAGCCCCTTTTTGGATAATATACCTACTAGTTATGGGAACACTTTGTAGTAGATACATTAAAAGCATGATGAAAGAAAATGACTACAGGAAACCTATAAGCTTGTTTGGAAAAGATTCTTTCAAGCTCAAATCTCATATCCCTTTGCTGAATGTAGATTTAGATTCATCAAGTACAAACTCTTTAGCATATAATTTACGAGTAAGAATATCAACAGAAAAGCAAAATGGTTGTATTAGGGAAAAGACACGCACTGCATTACAAAACAAAATGTATCACAAGTATTATCTTGTTTGCGAAATTGGGTCTTTCATCTTGTTGTACATGAGGTTTGCGAATTACTTACTCCGTGTTTGAACCCAGAAAATTCTATATTAAATCATTCCATTGATGTTTCAATGGAAGAAAAACATTTGCCTCGTTGGATTTAATTGAATTGAGTAAAGTACAAACCATTTAAAGTACAAATAAGTAGGTAAATAAATAACACCTAACAGTTACATACATAGTACCTACAGTAGGTGATCAGTGACTGATTCCACACTAGGGTTCCCTGTGTCGTGGGTATCAGTAACTACGATTACCATTGTACCACAACACCCAGACGAAATATTTGCAAATCATGTAAATGTTTGTCCCGCAGCGGGAATCGAACCCGCACCTCTCGCATCTCAGACAAGCACTCGCCCGCTACGAGATCGTTGTTGTCAAAAACTAAAATGAACTAGAGCCTTTCTAATTCAGGATAATGCCCCGTACAATCAACTTTGCGAATTTGTTTAGGCCGTTGACAAGTTGACAAGCGTTTGGTAAGTTGACAGTCTCGAAGATTTATGAGTGCTGACATGCTTGCTTTTGAATGGCAATAAAAAGTCATGGTAAAGCCCAGTTTGATATAAATAAAGACGGTCATGTACGAGAACTCGCGCCCCGCGGGTTCCGTACCATTACAATGCCGACCGCACCTATAACTTTGTCTCGTAATAAATCAAGTTTAGGGGTAAAAACATAAAAAATCCTCAATTTTAGGTTTTTTCCGTTATTTATATCATAAAAGTTCTTAGCATTCCAAATTTCAGAACTGGAAGTACCCTAGAGATATTTCATTTTTGCCGTTTCCATACAAATGAGTTTCCGTTCCATTTTTTCCAAATGAGGTACGGAACCCTCAAAGTCTACCAAGCATAAGATTAAGCACGCCATTCCATCACAAGCAAATCACAACCAATTTAAACTTCAAAGTTTCTCAGTCGAAAAGTACGCACTTTAACTTAAAAATTACAAACGTGATTCCACCCAAAGATTCAATGTCACATTCGTAAAACTTTTACAATTTATTAGAAACAAAGCTGTTGAAAAATGGCCATAGTTTAATACGTTGTAAAAACAATCTCACTAGCAGAGTTTGAAATGTTATATCAATTGAATCAAAATGATAGCAGAACAAGTTAACGTGGGGTTAAGTCAACAGCTGCACAAACAATGTAATGGTAGAGCTTGAAACAAAGTAGAGACGTAGGCTTTAAGGGATGTTCAAGATAGAGACATAACCCTTACTACGGGTTCTAGATCGACGTTGATTTTCTCTCACTCGTTTTAGATACTAGTCTAGTTGACGTTGCGTTCAAATGATTTGGAATAATGTTAAATGTTTTGATATATTCAGTGGGAGATCCAAAGAATATTACACCCTGTTTTTTGGGTGTATATGTATGTATAATAATAACTAACTTCCACCAGCGGCTTCGCTGGCGGTACCCAAATAAAATGGAGCGTGTATGTTGTTCTCTACTTGGTGAAAGAGTAACAAACATCTTCTTATCCAAAAATCTTCATAATACGAGTCAGATCCGTTTGAATGACTCTACAATGCGTTTACATAAGTCACAATACATCTTGAGTGCATCATTATTGCATTTTTGCATAGGAAATTTGCATAAGTGCGATTTTTAATACGGGCCTTCGTGATGAGTCTTTTGAGCTTTGAGCTAATTTCAAATACAAATTGTACGGTGTTCGAGTTTCGGGTGAATTTCATCTCATTTGTGGATCAATTTAAACTTGCGCTACAGTTGAAATTGAGGTGCGCTGAGGTGTCCAGATAATTTCAGTTTTGCACTGAACTGAACTTCAGCATTCACAAAAGAGTAGATGAACCTATATATAAAAACCTATGTATAAAACTGTAAACGTAGTACAATAATTTACTGTCTTTTTTTTGTGTAATTTTCAGTAACTTAAAGCTGAAAACGTCTAGGTAAATATTTTTTTAGATCTTTGTAGGTATACGTGTACCTACTATATAAATAAAAAATAAATCGCTAATGTGTTGCTAAGCGCAAAACTCGAGAAAGGCTTGACAAATTCAGATATTTTTTTTAAATATTCCTGAAGTTTGAGGAAGGTTCTTATGAACAGAAAAACTCGGAAAAAGGTTTTTATCTTTTACCGAGTTTTTATTACCCCACTTTTATTTTTCATTTTATCATTTCAGTCAAAAAATATTGATGTAAAATACTATGCGAGCTAGACAACTTTAGGATTTGGATTGCTTCGTGGATTCTTGAAGACGCATACTATGAATTTGTTTTAATTTTGAAATAAAGACGGTCAATCAAGAGAAGGCCTCGCGCCCTGAGGCTTCCGTACACACGTAACACGGGTTCAAAAAATCAAGATCTAAAGTGTACAAAGTGACAAGAGTCAAGGGTAACATAATTGAACACGTGGACGAAATTGCGGGCGGGCCAGCTAGTCTGGAATAGATTTGGGTATGCTTATTTTGTTTACTTTTGTAACGAAATCTCATAGATTGGAGTGTTTATTTATTTATTTATTTATTTAATCTTTATTGCACACAAAAAACAATGTACAAAAGGTGGGCTTAATGCCAAGGCATTATCTACCAGCCAGCCTGATTGGGTAGAAACAGGAGGTTGGCGTGCGACAGATTGTTTAACTTAACTAAAAACTATACTATATATAACCATACACTATATTTAAATATGTATATTTATATATATATAATACACTGCAATAGATTAACAGATAGTACAAAACAGTGTTTTATTAACATGTAGTGTAGATGCTAGATGTTCTTAAGAAAATGTTCACGAGTTAATCGTTTAAATGAATCTTTGGAGTCAACTTTTTTGATATTATACGGAAGTTTATTCAAGTCTTACTGCTACAACGGAGAAGGAGTTGCCACGAAACCAAGTGCTATGCTCAGGGGTATCAAGGAGGAGGTTGTCAGACGATCTAAGAGGTTTGTCATGCGTATCACACCGGAATCGGAAACGAGATTTCGAGAAATTTGAGTGTTCTATGAATCCTCTCTGTAAAATTTAATGAAAAGAGTTTAAGTACAAACACCCATCTGTTTATTATTTCTGCTTCATATGTACACAACAATCAATCCAAGCCTACACATTGAAACTACCGTGCGACCGCTTTTACAACCTCACTTCTCCAAGTAATAACATGTAACACATAGTAAAGGCTCTGAAAAGAGCAACTTAGGGCCTTTGACGACAAACTGCACTCGCGGCTACAATCGATAGACAATGGATTGTTTGACTTTTGTTCGCAAATCGTAAAGCCTTCATCTTAGAAGTTCTTTGAGAACGTCTACATCCTACTCTCTGAAATCGTTTTGTACTATACTTGCAGTTTGTTAGAAGGTACTTACATGACTGAGTACTTACATTGTAGATCCGTATTACTGTCCAATTTTCTTTTAAGTTAAGCTGCTGATAGTGAATTAGAACTTTTTGATAGAATAGCTTTAGTAGGTATTGAATTCAATTGTTTATCCTTTGCTAGACTATGACATCGAGCTCTATCATTTTCGCTCTAAAATTTTTACTACTAAAATACTACTCAGCAACTTATTTTTTAGAGGTATGTAGGTACATCCATAACTCGCGCACCGCCGCTGCGACAAAAATATCACAATGACAAAACTTCTTTACCGATTCTTGTACGGTAAACAGTAACATGCCTCTGAAACATCACCCTATCTATATTATTTAGCACTACCTTTTTCTAACAAACCTACCTTATAGAACTTTTCTTTATAAATATAATACATATTTTATTTTTATATCACTTCAAAACTTGTATTTTTTCAATTGCCAAATAAAAGGTGAATATTTTACCAACATATCCCCAAAGACTGCGCATCGGATGATTTCAGACCAATACCAATCATAGTCAGTCAAGCGCGAGTCCAAACAATAACGTGGCTACACATCACTCTCCCCTTTGCCTGTGTATCTCTCTAGAGGACTAAAATTGCCTCATTTGCGACACCGATGCAATCCGTTTGAATTCGTCACGGCAACCCCCTAGATAAAGCACTTGGGATTAAAAGAAAATTAAACGTCCTGGGAGTGATGTCAATGCCAATGCAACTAAATCTTACTCTCTCCTCCCTGCTACTAGCACCACCCTATTTATATGGTAACAGAGTTCAAATAAGGTATTTCGGAATGCATTGGTATAGTTGTTATCTATCACCACAGACTATGAAACTGATTTCAGCCCCTCAAGAATTATTCCACGTTTGGGGCGTTCCTTTGGTAACGGTTTTGTGCTGCTTAATTAAACTGCATTATACTGAAGCTGTGCAATTTGAGCGAGAATCGGCGGTACCTACTTAATTATTCCCATTCATATTTTCCTGTCGTCGGGATGGGATTGTAACGATTTTTTGAGTAATGCTGTTTATTTTGTCGTCTATCATGATTTTGTCGTTTGATCATAATATAGGTTACTTACACTTCATCATCATCATTGTCACAATTGATTATCGGTATTTGAATATTTTGTGACATAGTCAAATGTAAGGTAACAGTAACTTGGGCAGCGTTATGGAAAATACCTCATATCTTCTCTTCGCAGTTACCGCAGAGTCCCAAAATTAAAGTCTACAAACATGCCGGTTGCCAGTGACGACATATGGCACTGAGACTTAGTCGTTTACTATTGGCCTTACACACAAACTTAATATCGCGCAGTACGGGCGACTGACGTTGGAGGGCCCCCCACCTGATGGACCAACGACTTTGTTAAAGTTAGAGGAATTCGGTGGATGGAAATGGCTCAAGACCGTTCGTCATGGAACTCTTTGGGGGGAGGCTTGTATCTAACGTAGACTCTACAGTTTTCAATAAGTCATAGACTCTACAGATTGATGATGATGATGCTCGGAGTTTCATTACGTGATAAAATCTGATAAGAGGAAATCCATTGAATTAAGGTCAACGACATAGCATAGCTCTCAGAATAACAAGTTGTAGTGGCAGTGGGTTGTCCGTTTAGCCGACAACCGTTGAATACAAAGGTTCTTGAATGGAAGCCACGAACCGGACGACGCAGTCGGGAGGCCTCCCACCATATGGACCGAAGACATTATGGAGGTTGCGGAAAGTAGATGGAAGGGAAGGCCAGGCCTCCAGACCGATAATTTATTATTCTGCCTTACATAAATGACCGAAAAACGTAGTTTTATTTCAAAACATGTTAATACATTTTATTTATCTACTTTTCTATAAATCCATAATAAAAGTTCAGCAGTGAAATAACATCACAATCGCTTTCCCAAAATCAACTATTTCGAATATTATTTGAAAAGTTAAGCCCACCTACCTACTTTACTAAATTGGCTACTAATAGTCTCGCACGAGATCAATCGCATTATTTCCTGAAAAAATGATAAGGCGTTATGAAAAAAATTACAAAGCCTTTCCCACTATCTAATAGAAAATACCCGACACTAGAATGATTGACACTTCCCTCTTATACGTTTAGCTCAAACTATCCAAGAAAGGCATCGTGAATAAGCGTTCCTCTGATATTGATGTAACCTTTACTAAACTATGATTGATAGTGTTCTATTGAATTGGGAGTTAACGGGGATCACTATCAAGCGTGAGCGATTTGTTGGGATATTAGAAATTTTCTATCGTCTTCTGCCGCCCGTTGTGCTAGGAAAATTAAACGCCGTTTTATGATATGGTATCCAATCTTCGTGTTTTTCCCACTAGGATTACATACTTTCACTTCTTTAATGTAACTAATGTTTCAGATTCAGCGTTTATTGGTTTTGACTGATCTAAGACACACTAATTCTTATGATACTGGTATAAATCGCTTTTATTGGATGATTTTATATGAATTATGATTAGGCATCAATTGACCAAACAACACTGATAAACTTTTGAATATGGAAACGGTCAAAGTTTACTTAAATGTATCTCAGCATTAATGGAAGCCGGAGAACACGAAATCTCAGTTTGGGGCGAACCCTAGTTTAGAGAGGGTGATGGTTTTATTATTCAGAAACTGGCTCTACATGTTATTTGACCTGATTCACATCCAAACTGAAACTCAGCCCACAATATATTTTGGCTGGCCTCATAGCTCAGTTGGTAGTAACTTTCTGCGCTAGAGGTCGCGGGTTCGATTCCCGCACTGGACAAACATTTGTGACTAACACAGATGTTTGTTCTATGTCTGGGTGTTAAATATGTATCTATTATGTATATCAGGTACCCATTGTACAGGCTATGCCTAGTTTAGGATCAGTTGACCGCGTGTGATATGTCCGGATTATTAAAAAAAATATAAATATTGGCACGGTATCATAAAAATAACAGACAAAATCAACCTCAAGTGGTTGGAAGCCTTCGAAGAAGCAACTACTGACGCTTGACACACCTGTCAGGTTGACACAGTAACCAGCACGGCTCATTAGCTCTCCAACATCGCAAATATTGAGTCAGCACTTCAAATCTGAACTGGGAACCTTCAAACACTTCGTCGAGCTTAAAATCAGGTCGTGTTTCCAATAAATGTTTGATCTGAATTGACTTCAAGTACTTTATTTAAATATTGTTTGAATAAAATGAAGTAGATTGGGTAGATGAAAGATTTCATGATCTTTTTATCATTTTATGGATGATTCGATGTCTTTACTTTTGATCTCACGTTTTGTTGTGTCTTAGCTATTTTAAGCCTTAGCAATTTTAGCATCACCAATACTTTTGAGTAGTTTCCCTTATTATTTCGAGTTCCTTGCGATTACGATATGAACTCATAGGTATTCTTCCAGGTTTTTTGGTGATTTCACCAACCACCCACCCCCACCTCATCATCGTCATCATTCCTATCGTATGAAGTCCACTGCTGAACAGGCCGCAGATTTCCGCAGTGACTTCCTATCATGTGGAGAGTTTGCCACCACGCTGGGCAAGCGGGTTGGCGAGCGCAGTTATAGCTATCTTTATGAAAATAGGGGATGCTGCTGCCCATCCCCATATCTTTTTTTCCCTCAGTCGCCTCTTACGACATCCCCAGGTATGGAGAGGGATATGGAGGGGCCTATTCTTCAGCTGGGGTACCACGGCCAACACCCTCACCTGTTCATCCTATATAAATAATCACTTTCTCAAAATTAACTTTATTCAGTACGTTAAGAATATTTTCGTAATAAAATTTAAACGTATTTTAGATAGATGACGATGTTTGAAACGGCAATGAGAATTCGAGTCAAAAGCTGAATTCTAAGAACTTTTTATTACATGGCTACATTCTCATGTTACCTGAGCAAATCTAGCCATAGATTAACCTGATTAATATCAACATCTCAACGGTATTTAGCATTTCTCAGTATCACGTTACACTAGCCACTTAATTAATAAATTACTCGCGAATAACATTAAGATAAGCGTTTTAGAAAAAACAAGCTACCATGAATCATTTAGGGCTCTTAAAGACCGTCTGTGGGTTGAATGAAGTTGATAGTTTTGTGAATTTATACAGCTAGCTCACTTTTATACAAACTACAAAGAAGTAACTATGTCATCTAAAATTTATGGAATGTTGAGAACTAAATAATAGCACGAGTTTTTACATAATGTTGTGTTTATAATTCAACATTTTCATGGTTTAGCAGTATTATTTTTAAAGTAAAATGTTTCCAAAATGATCGAACCTGTGGATAAGAACCCCCCATCTTCTTCACCTAGAATCACCAATGCGATACCAACAAGATTAACAGCGAATTCATCACCGATTAAGTCTATGTTCAGCAGTGGACTTCATCAAGTTGATGATGATGTTTAAAGTTTTTAGATTTTGGGTACAATATAATATTAAATGTCCTTTAAAAGTGTTTATTTTCACTTTAAGACCAAAATAGTTTAATAAATTTAATTATTATTTTTGGGACTTTATCATAGGTAAAACTAATAGGTAGATTGATTAGGCTGAACAGTCATTGGTAGGTGGTAGGTATTATTGGTAGCGTGCCATAATTATATCTGGCAGCTTGAAGCAGTTGCGGTCGATTGTTTCAAGCAGTTCAGTTCAGTTGTTCTGTAGCGATATGCAGGAACAATACAAAATTCTCGTTTTTTTTTTTTTTTTTTTGTTATACGGAGGCAAACAGGCTTACGGCCCTCCTGATGGTAAGTGGTTACCGTCGCCTATTGACATCAGCAACACCTGGAGCATTGCTAATGCGTTGCCTGCCGAACCCCTCCCCCCTAAAGAGCTCTGGCAACCTTACTCACCGCAGGAACACAACACTATTTGAAACAAATTATGTTATTTGGCTGCGATCTTCTGTAAGGTGGAGGTACCTCCCCAGGCAGGCTGCTCCAATTTAGAGCGAGAAAATCTCGCTGTGCCCTACCTCCTCCAAAAATTCAATAATCCTCGTTTGCAATAAAATTCAATATTTTCGTTGGCAGCTTGAAACAGCCAACATATTGTTGCCATGTATGACCTTAGGTACTTTTTCTTTCCAAAGTAATTGAGTGAACTTTCTGTTCTCACTGACATTCATATACCTAGTGTATTATCTCGACATAGATTTTCTCCCGAACCAACTTGGTATATTTTCATTTGAGTCTAATGTTTATATGATAAGCTCTATCTAAACTGCTGTATAATATGACTAACCAAGTTATGGTGGATTTAATAACGTCTTTATCGGTAACAAAACACTCCTTTTACCGTTTTAAGGTAGCTTTTTTTATTATTTGGCCGGTAATTTGGTTTATCGTTGTATCTACAAAAGCTTTTTTGTTACAGTAATTTTAGGGTCTACCTTTAATGGCCAGTGAAACGCATATTTTTTGAGCGATGATTTGAATATATAGGCTAGTGATTGTATTACGAATCACTAAAATCAAAATAAAAGAAATAAAAACGTATTACAAGTCAAAATTATAGTTTTTATTATTGCTCCCGCCTGAAACAATCAAAATTCTAAGCTTGGTGATCGCGCGAGCAAAGTGAGCGAACATTTCACAGAGAACTTGGCAAAATCGGCGTTGCTTGTTCGTAGTAATACCTGTATAAGATATAATATTGTCACTTTCGAATAGTCAATTCGATCTGGAAGGAATTTAGTTGGTCAACAGGATAGTAGGTCTAGGTACTATAAAAATTTGCTGAAATTCGAAGACATGTGACAAGTGCACGAAAGGAGCTTCTTAGAGGCGCACATTAATCCTACATTTATTCATTCACCGACGGTCTAGGGCCCTTTTCAGGGCCACCATTTTTTTTTTTTTTTTTCTTTTTTGGTGGTCAACCTGGTCACTGACCTAATAAAAGATGACCAAGAAAGAATCAGTAACATGACAAGCAAGCAAGCGACATGGTATTAAGTTTAAATTTGCGACAGAAGTATCAGATGTTTACGACTTCTGATGGTCACTTTTATGTGACACTAGTTTTATTGCTATTAACGCTATTTTACTGTCATTGTGATATATCTTTATTTCTACGCCGAACCCACGTATTTTGCTGTAAACATGTTTTTATAGACTTTAGTACTAAACATCATTCTTTGCAAAAGTGTCTGGTGATTCATAATATGAAGTAGAGCTATTTTCGGGCTTATTCTATCACAAGAAGAATGAATATAAGTGGAAAAAATAAGAATATTCACTTAATTATTCATTGTAATTTTAAATTCAGCTCTTTTCTCGATCTTTTTAAATTGGCTGTTTTTGGTTCCCCCTAACCCCCGACCCCAAAAGTCTAAGTCTAAAAACAAACTTTATTCGTCATCATCATCATCTCCCTGCCCTTATCCCACTTCATGTGCTCCACTCCGTCATATCATCCGTCATATTAGTATTCACTCCTTGCTTACTCATGTCGTCTTTCACACAATCTATCCATTTTTTCTTTGGTCTACCTCTTCCCTTATATCCTTCCAAATTCATATTTAACACGCTTATTTTAAACTTTATTGTCAATTAAAACAGCCCATTTCAGTATAGTACATTTTTTAAATCATAAACCACGATTTGTTGTATTTAATTATGTATAAATATTATAAAGAAATGAAACTATATATTAAAATAAAATTGTGTCTTACGCCTAGGAAGTATCAATTCGTGACCTCATCCTGTAAATCTCCCAAAAGTCGAGCACGATTAATGCCTGTAGATTTTTGAACCGATACAGATCCAAAAACTGTGTACCTAACGCTTGTTAGTCACACTTCTGGCTAAATTAATATGCTTTTGCGGTCGGACCCGTATCTAGCCAGCTCAATTGTTACCCTTTTTGTGGTCAATTGCTGCTAATTTTATTGACTTGTGAAATTTGGCGAATTGATTTTCGATCGTTTTGCAAATACATACATCACTTGGTTATTCGTTTTTCAAGTTTTTAAACCACAATAAGAGAAATACTAAGTTTTTATAAATCCTATATACAATTTCGATAAAATCCTACTATACTACAGTTCAACTGATTTCGATGAAATTCGGAATAGATAGAGTTATTTACCAAGAATAGCATATAAGTTACTTTTTATCTAGGTACCACGCGTACCATACAACAAGAATACCCAAAGGTTTTTAGGCTCGATACATAGGTAGGTACCTAATTGTTCATGTGTATTATGAAATTGTTATTCTAATTCTATACTCAACTCATGATGAAATCAAGTTGGCGTTACTTCCATCGCAATTTTGCAGTCAACATTGATTTAGTTTAAATTTTTCTTCAGTAATTACTAAATAATACTCTTAAAGCCGTGTTCAGACGGAGTGCGATAATATCTTACTCCGTCTGAACACGGCTACTTCTTTAAAAATGATCCTCTTACATGAAAATGTTACGTCTTTTGAATAAAGTTAATTTTGAATTTGACTTTGAGGAGCTTACGATATCGTGGAGATACATGGCATATCCACAAAAATGTGAAACTCAAATTTGACTTTATCTTGTAGAGGTAAGGATCATTTTGAAATAAGTTTTATATGTGACATATCAAGTTGGTAAGTAGCACATATAGCATGCCGATTAAAACGTCCTAAAAGTTTAGGGTCCTAATCCAAATAAATCTTTTGCAGAGTGTTTAAGTGGGTGGTCTGGTAACCGCAGGCAAACATTTTTTGATATGACCAATTATTATTATAAACCCATACAGCATAACGAGTTTTCTTATTTATGACGAAACAAATCCAATAAATCAATATTGAAGCCTTAATAATACAGTGAATAATTTTATTTTACTACCTACAAACGGGCGTTGATATGATATCTTAGGAATATTGAGTTAATTGAGGAGCCAGAGAGGATTTTAGGTTTCATTTATATATAATCATCTTATAATATAAATTTGTAGAAATAAATAAATTAACTACCAACCAGTCACATAGCCCTGACCTCAGGTATTCGCAGGTCATATTTTTTCCATCCACAGATGTCAAACCAGCACTTCTTGCGTCTCAGCCAGTTATGCGCCCGCCACGCTACCAGGACTATAAAGGAATACTGAACACTCAATAAAACCTGATTTACTATGTCTCTTTAAAAAGAGGCGTTTCGCAGAATATAGTTTTTGTCATTTTTTTGACATTGCTTTAGAAATATAAAATTAAGTACCTAAGTATTGATTCTGAAGTATTCTCATAGTGAATTGTCATACATGAAAATGTCTAACATGCAATCGCTATTTGATGTACAACAAATGTTTTTTTTAGAAACAAATAGATATAGGATAATAATAGGATATAGTATAGGCTACTTTTTATCTAGTTACCACGCGAACAAAGCCATGGGCATAATCTAGGGAATAATAATGCTCTTCTGCATGAAACAAAGTAATACATTTCAATATATTGTATTATGATTATAGAAGAAGGTTTTTTGGAATTTGATCGCTTTGTAATTTTGATGCGAGGTAAGGGTTAAAATGAAATGGTTCTTTTAAAGGCTAATAAAAAGTAAAACGGTGATCGTGTTCATATGGGAAAAGACGAATTCAGTAACCGTTGAGTAGGTTAAATGCACTAATAATAAGGTTATTCTTATTCACTGAATTCTTCTTCTGTCATGTCAATGGTTCAGGGGGACTAAATCTTTTTGGACCAGTACTCCGCCACAGCTACGGCATTGTCAGTGGCTTCGTAGAGGTCCTTCAGTGTGCAGGTGTGAGGGCACTGCATGCGCGATAGTAGGTGCAACATAGTTTGCGTTGCGACACCGCAATCGCACTGCGTCTTATTTGAGTATCCCCAATTGTTCAAATTAAAAAAAAAATAGTTCATAGTTCTTTATTAATAACTTCAACGTGTTACAGGTCACTTATTGATGAATTATGTAAATAATAAATAAATAACAATGATAATAAATAACATCATAATCACACACTTTTTAAGATCACATAATCATTAACATTGTAAATCGATTGGGTTATCGATTTCAACTTCTTTAACACATAGATGATCAATTTTAAAGTTAAGTAATTTAGGTACTATTTTCAGTGCGATGCATAAAGGAACGTACATTACCCACAGACATACACACATACCTACATACGCTCGAAAGACATAACCCTCCTTCTTTTTCAGCGGTCGGGTAGAAATAGTAGCAGTAATCAAACATAGCCCTACTAAAAGTTTTCATTTTGTTTACAGGTAGCGCCATCTCTGAAAAAGTTGCTGCACCGCTTGCAAGCAAGATACACTGCACATCAACCTCTATGGACAACATAGAGCTGTGAGGAGTGGGCTTCTTTTCAATGGAAAGTCGATCCTTTTGAAAATTTTAATCTTATTGAAAAATATATTTTAATCAATATCAACGCTCAACAATTTATAACAGTTTTCTCTCTACTAGTGAATATTTTAATCTAATTAATATAATAAATCTTAAAGACAGTCTAAGAAATGGTTATTGAGTATTGGTCGGCATAAATATTTTATGTTGCAGCTAAATTTTTCAGCATGAGTTTGATGATAGGTGGACGAATGGTGGCCGTGGCTTCGCCTTCCGATCAACAGGTCATGGGTTCGAATCAGTCGTGCACCAATATATTTTCCATACGTAATTTTTTTTGTGGGCCCTCTACTAGTGCTCTCAAACGGTGAAGGAAAATATTGTGCGGAAACCCGCATGTCCTAGAACCTAAAAAATTGAGGACGTGTGACATGTGCACGAAAGGAGTTTCTAGGAGGCGCACTTCAATCTTTTCACTACACTGAATCTTTCACCGACGGTCAATGGTCATAGGCACTTTTCAGGGCCACCATACCTCAACCTAGTCATTGACTTAGTAATTGATGACCATGAAAAAAATTAGTGACAATGAAACAAGCAAGCTTAGGTAAATAACGGAACAGCATAAAAACAAAAGAAAAACATTTTACATCGCAAGGAAAATTTCTATCGCAGACATAATAAAATTCAAATTAGCCCACCCGGACCAATATGAAATTAAAAAGCGCAATACTTTACAGTCTGGAACTGCACGTTAATACCATCCGAAACGTTCCAAGTACGTGAGAAGTGAGCGAAGTTTGGATTAAATTAACTTAAACAGCACCGAAGTGACCCAAAGAATAATTTAACCGTGGCTCTCTGCTGCTAATGAAGAGTAGTGCCCTCCAGACGCCTGTTTGCTTTGAACTTAACCCATTAAGATATTACAACCTTGGGTCCATTCTTGTTGGAATGCTAAGAAGCCGAGCTGAGTGGGAATGAAGAAGTTCATTTGGAAATTACTTATTCATGTTGCCTTGAAAACTCTGCATTATCTTTTTAGGTGGACAGTTTATGATCTCAAGCAGTACAGAAAAGGAGATTTAATGTGAAAACGACTTAGAAGAAGATACATGGTAGTTTCATCAAAAGTGTGTGATATAGTTAGCTCTATTATGTTTCATATAAAATAATATACTAGATATGTTCATAATATTATATTACTTATAGCTATGCCATCGCAAGAGCAGCCATATTTATTAAATTTGTATAGGTATTTTATTATTTAATTCGAGCATATAATATTATGTTGTATATTGCCATTATTAAATAGCATCGTTATACCTATAGGCGGCACATTGTAACCATTGGGTTAAAGAACGAGGTATATTGTCGACATAAACAATTATTTTATTCTAAACAATCGTAAATTTAATACGGTATCTATGTTTTATAATGTTGCCGTATAATAAATCAATCTACTTATCTTACAGAGAGATAATAATTAGAATTCTCTTAATTATTCCGCTTTTTTGGTATTAAGTATTTTGATAAAGCCCCAATTTTGTTGGGATTTATAGGCCATTTCTGTGATAATAACTTGTTTTTAGTAGTATGATCAGTAACGCAGCAAAACTAACGAATGATATAAATCCTCGTAAATGTAAACTTCCTGTTGATATTTAATACATTTTGAATATTATTATCAAAATTATACAGACAAAGAAACAATAAAACGTGATAAGTGATGAATAACAGCCTAAATTAACATTTGGTCGCAAAATTGTACCTACTTACTCGAATGATTTCACGACAAACCCGCACTAAACCAACGTTGTGGGTATATGGTACTATTTTCGGGAGTAGATTTCATCAATATGAATTAAAAGACAGTCTACCTATAGGTACCCACAGTTGCAAGAAGTAAGAAAAATTTGAATGTAGAAGATGTTGTTGATACGGGTAGATAATTCTAAACACCCACAACAGGAATGGGTACTGTCCACTTTAAAACTTAATTTAAATCTTATTAACAAACATTAAAGCTAAAACTTCAGAGAAACATACTCAGAATACAAAATGTCTACCTTTACTCATGTAACTTAGTTGCTTTCAGACGAAATAATATATTTAAAACATACAATAAGCGATCTATTCCAGCGGCCTTTGGATGGAAAGGACTCAAACTTGTACGGAAAACTGATCGGGGTGCACTACAAAGAAAATAATTATGTCACTATGTATGTAACTTTTTTTGCAATTTCTAAACCAAGATAATGCATATTTGTTTTTTTTTGTCATTATTTCTGTTTGTTCATAGAATAAGCACTCTTCGGGATTGTATACATGAATCACCTTTTGTATTAAAGCACACCGTCTAAAAGCAGCTTTACAGCGAAAGGGTCAACTCCTCATCCTACTTATAATGAGAGGCTTTCTCATTTAGGCTGAAGAGTCTCGGACCTCTTGATCTTCAAATCAGTGTAACGTTTCAAAGGGATCCAGTGCAGTGATCTGATATGTTTGAGAGCTTAGGGCCTACATTCCTGACGGATCTTGAAGGCACTTACGTGCTCAAGATCTTTGTTGATTATGAAGATGAGAGATAGATCCAGGAGGATCCTTTAATAATATTATAGACAATACTAAGATTGTAGATAACAAATAGTGTGGTATGGTTATCTATAGAAGATGTTTATTCTTCTATGAAGAATCATTATTTCTTTAGTGATCACCTTCTCTAGGTCAGCCATCATCGTCATCAGCCTGATGAAGTTCACTGCTGAATATAGACCTGAGAGTGCTACGACGCACGGTCTTCAGCTTTCTCCGTCCACAAACTTCCCGCAACCAATGTCGTCGTCATCATTGGTTCCTGGTCAAGGTCGACAAAGAAATTAATGGTAGAAATAAAAATATTACATTGTGAGTCGACCTTGCACGGCCTGCGCCCAAACAATCATTTGGGGGGATTTGTACATACTCGCCACGCTGGGCATGCCGGTTGGTGAGCGCAGATAAAGCTATATTGTTGATATAGGGAACGCCGTTGCTCATAACTTTTCATCCCATCTATTCGAAAAGGACGACTTGGTTCGCCTTTAAGTGCGTGCACCCAAAGGTGGTGTTTTCTTTATGAAACTTTTAGCGGGCGGGAATGAGTTTTCCAGCCCACTCCTCTGTATAAGAGCGCCGCAATGTTCATTGCCGCGCACTTTTTGAATTTGAAACATCATAGTTTTCAGCGGCAAAGAAATCGAAAGCAAATATTGTTTGAATAAAGACTGGCTGGTACGACGGCCCATAGTCGCGCCGTTGCCAGCAGAATAAAAAAAAAGATAAAATATGAGTCGCTTTTTATTTTCTCATAGAGGGTGATGAAAAGTAGAGTGTATCACTCGGGCGCAAAATATATTTTTGGCTCGGGCGACGTACTTTGAATCCCTCGCTGCGTTCAGGATTCTACTAAAGAATCCCTCGCTCAGCTCTGGATTCTACTCTAGAATCCCTCACTTCGCTCTGGATTCAAAAAAGCGCCCTCGCCGTAAAAAAAATATTTTGTTCCTTTATGATACAATCTACTATTGTCTACACCTCTTACGACATCTGCTGGTAGTAATGGAGTAAACCGTGGCTGTGATAAAAAGTGCTAATTCATACACACGTTGTCATTACCAGCGTTCAACCACATAATTCAAACTGAAAATTAAACAGGCTTCAGTGAACAGGTCATCGGTATACCGACGCACGTTCAAACGTGTCACGAAATGACGTACTGCATAAATTAACACGATTACCCACCGTGATTGGCGGCTAATGGCAGAGTTGTTTGAACTGTCCCCGGCCTGGACATCGTAGAGTAAGGGCCAGTGTCAACTTTAATACTACATCTTACCACGACAAAACTGCTCATTTTGTCGGCTAAATTTGTAATTCACTGACTTGTTACCACCGTTTCTTCCGATACTGCGTTTTTCCGGTTATGGCCGCCAATATCATAAGCACTCTCATACGTAATTCAGTCATAGGCTATAATGAGCATAATAAGAGAGCACTGGTGGAGGCCTACCGATCATGCCTAATACAATTACAGGTTGATCAAGAAAGTATCAGTGAAACGTCATGCAAGTAGGACAGAATTTTTCGCCAGGATTTGTTAGTGCAACTTTCGTCTAAGCTGCATCGGTACCTTGGTTTTAGAAGCTATGACTTAATCATCACAGGCTCTGATACTATGTTGATCCGCCTGGACATTTGCTTTTGTAATTAAAAGTACATAGTTGGATGAGGGCAGTGGTTGCGTGGAAAACTGTGATTAACCTAATGGATTAGGAGTGTTGACGCTCTTCCGACGATTGCTGATTTATTTTCATGAAAAATTTCAGAAATAAAGTTGAGAAAGGGCTACAAAAATTGTGAATGTATCCAGTTTATATATTGGTGGCGCCAATTGAGGAAACTGGAAACCTTTACGTCTTCGATAGCTCACTGATCTCGTAAAGGTATTCTAGATGGAAAGGAGTTCACGATTGTGCGCCTTGACCCTACATTTCGGAGCGTTTTTACAACATCCTCATACAAAGTTGCAATCTTAAATAATATTCTATCATACAAATACATTAAATCTTTTATATAAATAACTGCTGTATGACGAAACATAACGACTAAGAACGGCTCGACCGATTTAGCTAATTTCTTTTTCGTTGTGTTCGTTATTGTCAAGATATGTCTATGAAAGTAACTTTTCGGAAATACACGACCAAAAAAGTAAATGACGCGGGCATAAGCTAGTTACTAAATAAAATAAAAATCTAAACAGAGGACTTGACATAGCACAATTTTAGAATAAATTATGAATGAGTTAGTAAAGTGATTCTGTAACCAATATTTCTTACAAAGATTTTCCCCGCCGACCCTTTATTATTAAAATACAAACAAACGCAAGGAAACGACTATAATAATAAAGCTTTACGAGCCAAAGCTCAAGTTACAAAATTCAATTTCTCCAACAGTTGCCCGTCACGGTCCTGCAAATGTTTATACTTAACGCGTTTAAAATAACGAAGTTAAATATTTATGTCCACAAATATGTGAGAGGAATTTTTACAGTTATTATCAAAATCAGTGTTGGTCTAGTGCAAGGTACCCAGACTTTCTGTCCGACGGTCGTGGGTTCGAACCCGGACGTGCACCAATGAGTTTTTCTGTTCGCAAAATTTTTAACAGTGAAGGAAAATATCGTGAGGGAAGTAAATATTATAAGCGGTGATGGGCTTGCAACCTGTCACGTATGGAATACTCACTACTGCAAAATGTAGGCATGTGCCAAAGAGTTTGGACGTGTCTGTGATCACCCCCGTAGACATATTTAAAGAACTCAAATCAACATTTCGATAACACGATGCATCTGAAAATTATATTTATTTTGTAAAACTTTAAGAACCCAGATATTTTTTTGAAAAAATCTTGTTTACCTACTATTTGACCGATTATGAAGGACCCGTACCTATTATGGGTTTATATTTTCATCTTATATTATATGATTTTGTTCCCTCTCAAATTTTTACTAGTTCAACCGTAGGAGAATTTTTTGTTTTTTTCCACTAGACCAACGATTTGATAATTTCAAAATAAAAAAGCAACTATGTATAACTAGGTACCGAATTATTTTGACTTCATATCTGAACAATTTTGTGCAAAGTTTTCAGTATTATTAACGTTAAATTATATCGTTAATAAGTACTGAAGGAAGTATCTCTCAATAACCAATTTATTTCCAAGTTTTCGAAGAAGCTCATGACAAACTCAAAGATAACTCGAAGCAAACTGAGTCAAGTACTGATTAATTGTACACAGACAGGCAATGTATTGGAAGATCAAATGGTGCTTTAGATGGGGCGAAGAAATCTTGAGCGAATTTGTTTAGGGCTCTTGCATAGTGAGTAAAATTTACACTTGGTTTAATAAAGAGCACTAGGTATCACTAAGGGTCCGGGCTCATATCCTTGTCAAGGATTAATTGAATTATCTTAGTTTTCAGATATGGAATGGCGATGGAGTTGTTTCTCAGTGTTTAGGTTTGGGAAGTAGGTTAGGGTAATAGGTCATGTAGTAGGTAGGTAGGGTTTAAGTGTCCGGGAGGAGAATCCATGACGAGTTTTGACATTGATGCCCGAAGTTAAGTTTGCACTTAAGTTTCATCATTTCAGCTGTAGTACGTCCACTGCTAAACAAAGGCCTCACCCACAGATGTCCAGAGTGACTCCTATCATGTGGGAGGGATTTGCCCATACTCACCACGGTGGACATGCGGGTTGGCGAGCGCAGTTAGAGTTATCATTTTTATAATAGGGGACGCCGCTACCCTTTCGTTACTTGTTATACCTTAGTCACCTTATACGACATACGCAGGTAGTAAGATATGGAGAGGCCTATTCTTCTTTAAAAAGGCCAACAAGAGAACTCTCAATGAAATCTCAGCCAAACGCCGTTCATGTGAAGGAATCCTTGGTAGTTATATCCTGTTTCGGAGTCAGTCGCCACTAACTTATCATGTTCTAAATAAATACAAACACGGCTAACGAAGTGCTGAAGGAAAGTTAAAAGCGTCTGGTAGGGAAGGAGTGAAGCTATACCATTGTTTTAAGTCGAAGAAGTTTTTACTGGTGACTAAAAAGTGAGTTTTGTTTGGTCTTCAAGTTTTTACAGAATTAATAATTAATGTCTGTAATTTAAATTGTAGGATAACACAAAAGCGATAGTGTTTTATAGGTGTTTGCTTGGAATCTCTTAATACTCAGGTGAATCCGTTCCGGTATAAGATCGTAGTTAGAACTAATTTCATTTCAGTGTTAGAAAATAGCATGAAAGGGCCATATACCTACCATTTGGGAAAAAAGGCTCACGAGCAATGACAGGAACTGAAAGACCTCCTCACCCAATATAGACCAATTAATTTTACAGATTGGAGTATATGAAGAAGGCTGTGAACATTCATCGTGGGACTCTTTGGGAAGACATATGTGCAGCAGCGGACTTATTCTGGTTGATAACAATGATGATGATAAGTAAAGTAGAAATTTGTATTTTACAATTTAGAAAGCTTTCTTTCGAAATCTCTTAGTATGCGCTCTGAATTTATTAATGCTAACGAAGCGTTTGCCGCTCTATTAAATCATATCTGACCGAGCAGCTAAAAATTTTACTTGTTGCGACAAATATCTATATTTAGGTTTAGTTTCCTTTTCTTTAACCTTTCCAAAATGAGTTGCAAGTTTTGTTTTATGCCCATAATGTTTTAAAAATCTACCTTTTTCTTTTGATAGAGGTTAGCTAGCATAGTTGTCGATTCTATGCAAAGATGGGGTTCGAATACCGCTAGTTTGGGGATTTAGCATTTGAATCTAATATTGTTCGATTCATCAAATCAAGACTTAAAGGATCAATATGAAGTTGGTGAGACAGAATGCTCAAGCCCCGTCATCGTAACATTCTTTGGTGAGGCTTATATTTAGAAGTGTTTTTTTAGGCTGATGATTATGATAGAAGTTTAAACAAAAAAAATGTATATCTGTCTGTAATTAGTGGCACTACGAGTAAAATATGAGTTTGTACAAACAATTCAAATTCATTAGCGTCGTGTCTAAATGTCAATTTTATTTCTGTTCCACCAATTTCCGACGAAATGTTTACAGGGATTTCTTTAAAATTTCTAACCGAACAAATGATTTATACTAAACATTTGTATTATGACATCATTTCTTATTTCAATCACGAGCTTTACCACTTTAAATGACATCAAGGGCTATGTTTTCGGTTCATTAACCTCAACAACGATGTAGGTAGAACTAATTGAATACAGCTTGAGTTTCATGTTTAACAAGAGTGACAAGAACAACAAGAGTTGACTTCGCACGCTGATTGTTGTCAAGAATCTTAAGTTCAAATGATTCGACCCTTTCACGTACTCTCTTCTTGTTTATTTCATCTGCATTCCGACCTCCATCTGTAACAAATTTATAGTATGCAAATCAAGTTTACGTAAGCCTCCATCGTTACAGTGACCCAAATTATCGGCTATTTTCAACACTGTTATTGAAAACTGGATATTCGGTTAAATATGACGCGGCTCCCATACGATTTACGTTATTTCTGAAGTGCCTTAATAACAACCATTGTTATTTAGCCTTGGCATAAATCAGAGTAACATAACAAACAGTATTCCAAATTTCCCAATCTATTTATTTTTCTTACACTTATAACATGTTCCAAAACTAGTATACTATCCCGAAAGCGGCTTATTCTATGAATATAAATAAAAAAGACAAAAAAAAAAACATCAGATTTATTTCCGGTTTTTGATATTCATACCATCTTTGCAACTAATTATCAAACGAACGAGAAGTTTAACATAAAGATTCCTACCCAAAGCAGGTGAATAATTGAGTTGAACTGATTTAACCCCAAAACCGCAGATTTTGGCATTGTGTTTTTAGTGAAAAATATCGAAGTTCAAAAAATCGTACAACAAACTTTATTACCAACTGGATGTAGCATAAGCCTCTTTCGGGATATCATGCATATTAAGAATCACCATGTCTTCTCATCTTCTCTTGATCGTCTTCTGTAAACAGCTGGGATACTTGACTATTTAGATTCGCTATTATATTGCTCGTTAGTGCTTCAATTGACAGTTATTGAATACGGACACTTTGATACACGACTCTACTCTTTTTAAGATGGTTCGTTGAGTTTCATAATGGATGTCATTATATTGATTTCAGTATCATACGTTGTGTCTGTGTCAACTACTGAACTTTGTTATGATTTATTTGGCCTTGTAACAGTTTGAATGTGTGTATCGATATCATTAAAGCTTCAATCACCGCCGTTATTAAATTTTATGTTCTTGCTTTTAACTAAGTTGCATCATTCACTATATCTGTCGCTATCTCAACAAATTTTTAAAAGCTTCTTATCAGTGATGACAGATATAAAGATACTATCTCACAGTTTCAGTTTACTGCTTAATTAATGTTTATTGTGGCATAAAATGTTGACGTTTTGGACACAATCGAGATACGGCAAATCTGTGATGGTGTAATACCCTAAACGGAACCGGTATATCGTAAACATAATCATAGGAACTATAAAATTAATAGTCTCATTTCTTAGTAATAAAACCAACTATAAAGTTTCAATGTGGTGTCTCACGCACGGGTTTTGAGTGAATGAGCTAAACCGGCCCCAATTGAATCCATAGATTTGATGGCACCGTGAAGAATCGGTCACAGGCGCACGTACAAAAGATCATACCGATCCATTTTGAGTGCATGTCTGTGCTTGTGTAATAAAAATATGACTTGCAGGTCAAACGCCTGTTATATTCTCGGACAGACGATGTAACTTTTAGATAATTTCTTGACATTTCGAAATCAGTTTGTATTGGTTCATCTTACATCTTTGTACATCTTTGTAAGATGAACTCATGCTCATAATATTATTTGCTAATCTTAGCGCTAATTTGATTACAAGGAACAAAATAGTTTTCAAATTCAATTCACCACTAACAAAATAGTCCAATGAAAAACTGTATTAAAGCAGTTAGTCAAAGACGCGAGTCGGCGCGTGGCCTAGTCTCGTTTGGTGGTAACCGCAGAATTATGCGCTTGAGCGCCTTGTAATGAGACACGGGTGGCTATGCTGGATAAGAAGAGAGGACATTTTCCATCTATTTTATTTTAGTCTTATTTTGCTACAAAAGTCGTAAGAGACAAACAGCATAAAACTTATATGAAATAAAGACGGTCAAGTGCGAGAACTCGCGCCCTGAGGGTTCCGTACCATTGGTCGTGGGTTTGAATCCCGTTCTTGCTCCAGTGGTCATGGTCAGAAAATATAAATTCTAAGTGTAGGAATTGACAAACTTATATTTACGGTCGCTCACGTAGTAATTGTATGACATTGACCGCAAATATAACTTTGTTTCCTAAAAAACTTCGAACTTCGTCAATTTAAGACTTTTCCCTTTAATTGTGCTACAAAAGCTCTTAGCATTCTAAATTTCAGAATTGTGAGGTAACTGGAAGTACTCTAGAGGTTTCTTATTTTAGCCATTTCCATACAAAAATTATACATTCATTGGCATATCTTTTTAATGCATTAAGCTATGGCTTTGATTTTTATACGGCACAATAAGCCCACAGACCTTAATAGGAGGTATAAATTTCAAGTTGATACCTATAGCCGTTTCTAAGAAAAAGGGTCGTGACATACGGACAGACGGACAGACAGACGGACAACAAAGTGATCCTATAAGGGTCTCGTTTTCCCAAATGAGGTACGGAACCCTAAAATGGTCCTAATAGACAAACAACATAAAAATAATATAAACAAACAACTTTTTAGTTTTACTCCATTGCTTTGTTGCTGCATGAAAGAAGTAATAATCAACAACCAAACGCAGCTTATTTTTTTAAATAAACAAATTGTTGATACTATTATTTATGTACCTACCTAATACAACCAAACGTGGTATGCCTACAAAATAGGTGCAGTGAGGAGAGGAGAGTGGAGGTCAAAAACATAAACCGCAAATGAGTTTCGGAATCAACTGAGACGGGTAAACCTTTCTTTGTACAGTGATTATCACAAATTGTGTAACGGATGCTGCGATCTCGCTCCGCAAATATCATTATAATTGAGATGAACTTGAAGCATGGGATAATTCTTCGTCAAGTATGAGAAAAACTCAGTTCTGTTAGTAAGTAATATGTTTATGTGCGTACGAGAATATATACAAGATGATTCATAAAATGAATACTATCTCGAAAATGGAATATAATACAAAAATAAAATCTGAGAAAAAACATTATTTCTGAATTTTTCAATATGATTCAAAAAATATAATGTTTTATTATTTTAATATTGAAAGTGGAAGTTAAGAATCCCTTTCGAGATAGTATGCATTTTATCAATCATAATCATCACTATAATTAATTATTGAACTTACGAGAAGTTAGACCTAAAGATCAAAACAGCTGATTGAGTTTGAACTGATTTGACCCTGAAACAGCTGAACTTTGCAGTGTTACTTCAACAGAAATTTCTTATTTCAAAAAGTCATTTATTAAACTTTATTGTAGTCGGGTGTAGAAAAAACCCCTTTCGGAATAGTATACATTACGAATCGGTTTTTATGAGGGCTTATTTTTTTAAATCACATTAAATCAAAATGACAAGCACAAGCGAAAGCGTCGATATTAGATTTCAAATTCGCACAATATTCAACACTCCAGTAGTTTCGGACCCCTGCCGACACAAAAGGGCAACGCAAGTGTCGAACCGAGAAATATTTGGTAAAAGTGAAATTGTGAGATGTGATGTAACTCAGCGGGGGGTTGTGTCATATGATATGGACAGCTACCGTTTACGCAGTTCCATCAAGTTGGTCATTTGAGCGGCGATAGCTATCGGGTTTCGTACACGATAGATTTAACACGACATAGATTGGAAAGCTTGATTCTAGGGCCATTTCAGACGTTCGGGAATCAGGTTCAAATGCTAATTATACTGAGAATTCATTAAGCGCCGTTGTGTAGTTCATATCTTTATTTGACTATGAAATAATTCGTATCTGCAAAGTAAAGTAAAGTAAAAATGTATTGCTTGAAATACATGTAGATAGGTACAGGTGTAAATGTCATTTTATATTTGAAAACAATGTATTCTGCCATGTTATGGCGTGCAATATTTTTGTTAAGGTACAATATAAAATCTTAACAAGGTATCCACTTATCATAATAATATAAAAAAAAGTAACGAGTAATGTCAAGGCAAAAATAATCGTAATATAAAAAAACACAATTACTGCAACAGACAATAGCTTCAGAAACGTGTGCAAATTATTGTGATAATATACAACAATGTTTTATTTAATTTCACTCAACCATCACTTGTCTTATTAGTCGCAAAATGATGTCTTATGTAATACAAGTAAATGAGGAAACTCGAAACTGGTGTAAGCAATCAGCTCAAAAAGCCTCCTGACCGCAGGCTCTTTTTACTCCGTTTCCTCCTGTTAATGGCGTCATAAAAAATAAAACCAACCGCTTAGGCCCCTTGACTAGAAAAACTGCGTTCCTTGGTGCATTGACGTGGAAAATTACGTCTGCATTTTTATTAAAAACGCGTTTCTTCTTTATTTCAGGATTGTTTTAAAAACAGCAAGATTGAACAAGTGATTCTAAACTTGATATGTTGAAAATGTTTTCATTATTGACTTCAAAATTTTTAAGCCGTAGTAATCCCTTTGAAATGTTTTTTTAATAATACTCTGAAGTTTTTGCCTGTTAAAAAAAATGGTAGTACAAGTATTTTTAATTACATCTGCGTTATTGTGTTGTGAATAAAACTATGAGAATTTAATGGCAGTATGTTAAATGTGAAACACAGGCTTTAACCGTTTTTCATATCACTTTTTGTGAGTCCGTCGGGTTTTGAAGGAAGTCGGTTTTGGGAGAGCATGTTATGCCAAGCAGTCGACTTCCTCAGACTGATGATGATAATGATGACGATCGGGTAATACAGGATTCGTTCGTTGTTTTATTTAAGAGAGAAAACGTTAATAACAATTTACGGCATATTGAGTCCAAGGAAACGGGCTTTGAGCTATAAGCTTCCAAAATATATCAAGTTTAAGAAATAAATTAAATTAAAATGAGAATAAGTCCATTTTTATGGTCGCGCTTTTGACACAAAGTGAATTAGATTCTGATAAGCCCCTGTTTTCTAATACTGACTTACAAGAAAAAATATAATCAAATAGGATTTATTCCTATTTTAAATTCAAAATGTATAACTAACCTACCTACCGCATTTAATACTATGAACTACTATTATACTTGTGTTAGTAAATGCAATTGGGATATGTTTTGCATTGGAATTACCTTCAAGAGTAGGTCATTAGATTTTGCAAGTCAAGATTACTCGGATCATTAGTGGCTGTTTAGAGTAATGATGTAAACATTTTTATAAAGATTTTGGAATCAATCTCCATGTTATGTAGAAAAATCATCATTAATACAAATTGCACTATTAGACTAAATACCAATCATTATGAGTACCAATGCCTCTTTCTCATTTGACGGTTCACAAATCACTCAATATACAAAACTCAATAGAAAACATTATTGCATTTGACATGTGACAATGTCCATAACAGTCTGATTTCTGGTCCCAATTCTAAAAGGGGTCCAGAATCATATTTCTTCCGGATGTTGCATTTGTCGAAATGCTTTGGTGCATCGTCGATGTGTTAGGGTCACCTCTGGATGAGAGTTTTACATTAGAAGATGAATTTGGAAAACTAGATGCTAGTGGGATTTGAGCAAAAAAATATAGAAATAAATTGATAATGTTTAAAGGAATGGAAGAACCTTATAGGCAAGATTGCAATGAATACGAAATAGCAGATGTAATTTTTAAATGATTTCATTCAATACATTGTAGAAACATTCCTCTTATTTCAACAAAATGTATGCCATATGCTCAATTTCAGCAACAATGTCAGTTTCAGCCTATCTCTAAGATTAATCTAAAGTAAAGTAAAGTAAAGTAAAAAATTATTTATTCTTAGAAATATACCTAAAAATATTTATTTATTTTACAAAAGTGATTATTACGTACACGTATAACATAGACCAGTAGTTGTTATTATAGACCTATAAGCTAGTTGTGCATTGATCTCCTCGTACTAACTTAGTAACAACTTGTATGTAGAAACGAGGAAATCTAAAGTCCCTTACAGCATTTGAAAATTCAGCTATCTTCTGACACTTTTCCACCTCTTTACTCAGATGAAAATTAGAGATAGGACACTGTTGGAGAAGTTGGACGTATGTGACGTCGTACGTAAAAAGAACATTTTAGTTCAAACGGTTTGCATATGTCATCAAAAATTAATTTCAAAATGATCATTTCGAATACTGAGTTGAATTGATGGGTTAGCGATATAGCTCTTCGACATAATATTAAAGGGATATTTTAGAAATTAATTTTAGATTACATATCGCACGCCATTTGACCTCGACTTCAGTATTATGAGAGCTCTGAAGGTATAATTTAAACGTTTTTCTATTAAATGGGATATCCTTCCATCACTGAATTAATAAAAACATTGGTAGAAAGCCCTGCCAATACTCATACAAACGCCATTCTTCCCCCGCCTAGACAATTCGTTCCAGTCAAGCGTATCCAAAGACTGACGCGCGTTGTCAAGTCCAGGCCACGCGCATGAGCTCAATTTTGGATTACCAAACATACTAACTACCTAAAATGAACCGTATCTCTACAAAATACGACCGTAGATATGCATGCAGTAGGCGATAGTTCTGGATTACAAAACTGTGTTACTTATGAGGATAATGAACTTTATCTCAAACAAATATGGATAAATGAAGATGGGAAAGCCAACTAGTAGATAATTAGGATGCAAAGAAAGATTTATGGACTGGTTTACGGCTGTTTGTAGGCTTAGCATAAAATAGTAAGGGAAAATAGCCCTTGGCGACGAGTTTGGCAAAGTAAACAATTATTTTCCAAAACATATAATTACCTAGGTATATTATAGGTTATTTATAGGCCGGACCGCTATTTGCCATCGTGAATTTTTTCCATCTTCACGGAATAACGCTTACTACCTGTATGTACTGAGTACTATATAAAGTTATCAATTGAGTAATGCAAAAATAAAAAAAACAGTTAGGATTATTCTTTAAACTAAGTAGGTACTTAAAACTGAATACAGGTTATGACAACGCACTAACAGGACTCCAACTAGATTTATAAATTATTCAGACAAATTGTTCGCTAATAAGCTAGCGAGGAGAGCGCAATTGATTTGCGCCAACAATAGCCAAATTAGGTAATCCGCAAAGTGGACCGGAAAGTGACCAATTAAAGCATCGCCTTTTGATTTCAGAGGATATTTATTTTTTGACCTCTGATGTCTGAGGGTCGAGGGAGTCGAGCCACAAGACGAAAGCACCATGCGTAGCGATTCGATTAGGGTGCAACTAGGGAGACTGGCGTGGCGGTGCAAGGGAACGATTTTTGTGTCAAGAACACTCTTAAAGCTGTAGAAATAGAGTTGAAAGTTTAGGTTAAAAAGTTGTTCAAAAGATTCAGTGGGTATGTCATTTCATAATACAAAACACTCGCAAAATAGATCGGTGAAGAGAGCCCTCACTGGGTACCATTTTGGAAAAATGAAATTGCTATAGGGCGTCGTTTCGGCGTCTTTTTATGAGATTTCTAAGAACACTGTTTTTATATTAAGGCATACATGCGACATTTTGAAGTATTAGAAAACATAGAGCCGATCGTTGTTCTAAAAGCAAAAGTGTGTCGTTCTAACAAACAACGCCATTATAGTGACTTCCAGTTGCTTCTGAGAAAATAGAGCAAGAATGGAAGGAAGTGGGTTAATAGTTTTTAAAGAAACTGGAAAATTCAGCAGCATCTATGTTTGTAAAATAAAATTTCTTTTAGTATCATAACTTTAACTTTGTGTACAAAAATAAGTTTTTTGTTATAAATATAATTTTTAATACATTACTTAAATGTTTAATGGTAGGTAATCGTTAGCTACGTATGTAAAGCCCAAGTAGGGCCAGTCTACTAAAATCCATCCAGAAATTCCATTGTCTACCGACCGTTCCCATAACAAGATCAGCTCGCTGAAACCATAAATTATATCATTGGAGCTCGACAGACATGCAAAAGTTTCAACTCAATCAGATCGGGAACTGTCTAAATCGGCTTGCAAGACTTGCAAGAGGTGTGCCACACAAATACGTGTACTTGAAAAGTTAAGAAACGTAGTTATAAATCCAAGAGTTTATCCACGTGGAACGTAATGTTATGTGTATCTTAAAGATCTCACTTTTTATTATCATCGAACTACTTTTGTACTTATTACTCTATTATTATTTCCACTAGATAGTTCACAAAGGTGCATTCCGTAGTTAAATCACATATTCACATATTCACTATCAGCAACTCAATCTTTAGTTTCTACTATTGAATAGGAAAAAATGAATTTGTTTTCGAATTGAATCGAAATGTAATGAACGTTTCCCTTACAAATAGGGAGAGAAAAATAAAGAAGGGTGCTGCTTATCTAGATGTAGAAATGTGGAGTAATGTCATAGAATAAATTAATAGTACTACCCCACAGAATCTCTAAGCACGCACTCGAGTATAGCATACAACAAAAAATCTGGATTAAGTCAAGTTCAACCTTGTCTCCCGACAATTACACTTCGTGATAATCTAAATGTATGCTGAAAATAAGTCGTACTGAGGTTACGCAGATTACTTGCATCTGAGGCCTGAGTCTGGAGTTTTTACGCCGCGTAGCCAGGATTCACATCACCATAGGAACTACGTTTTTTACGTAACACAGGCTTTTGAGTGATATTAAATTGAAACACGACGTAATAAAGATCATTTTACTTTAAAATCCGATTAGAGAGATATAAGCCCGAAACGTAGAGTATTGTGGATTGTAATGAGGGGAAGGGTACTGAAAAGGATACGGATCGACCCGCCTCACTTCAAAATAATTGAAGTTAAATTTGTTCATTTAAATTAGGTACGCCCTAATGATACAAAGGGTATGCAAGCTATTGAGATAGACTGTTCCATTGATAAGGCATACTTTTCTAGCGAGTGAGCGGTTTTACAAGGGATTTTACGACACGAATTCAGTTTTTTTGTGTGCTTAAAAAGAATGGTCATAAATATTGTTTCTGCTACTTATCTATCAAAAGTTATTATAATGATCCAATTTCTGTATATAGGTACCTAGTTGTTCGAGCAAGCGAATATCTCTCAAACAAATTGGACGAATCGGCGTTGTATGTTTGTATGTATATTTGTCAGGACATAGCTATCGAACCGCCACTCCGATCTGCATGGAATTAAGTAGGTCAACAGTTTGACCATATCATTTTTGAGATAAAATGAAAATAGTAACATTATAAACCAATATAACGTGAGTTTCCATTTGGTAAAGTTTCAATGACTCCGGAGTTCAGGTAAGACTGGATATTAGTAATAGAACATGCTAAAATGCGATTTTGCCTCAACGATCATCGAAGCACCAACTTTTACCAGACATCGCCAGGTCTTAGTTCGGGGTGAACCACTAGTATTATGCACCCAAAGGCTAGGTTGAATATTTCTAACCTGAGAAGTTAGCTTCTAGCACCAATGTTAGCTTCCAATTATATGAACAATTGCCAAATGAGAAATTTCAATTTACATGTCAATATCCAACGTTCGCTATAGGTATAGGATAGCTCTCTAATTGCCCACAAAGCATGTAAGCGCTGTCCTATTCAGTTCCAATTGTCCGACGCATGTTCAATTTCAAATTAATAGAAACGGGACTACGGTTGAAGAAGGGGTAAGTGCTTTGCTAATCACCACTTCATATGGCACATGCTCATTTAGATGGACTAATTTGAAGTTTCAATTTGGGATTGTCAAGTGAGAGTGAAACCTCAGCCATAGTTTTTATCGTGGCGTTTTTCGAATAATTTTAGCTGTAGGTATTCGTACGACAAGAGCCTTTACAATGCGCACTTTAATATTTTCATTACACTGATTCTTTCACCGACAATCATAGACTCTTTTCAGGGCCACTATAACTCAACCTGGTCACTGATCTAATAAAGGATGACCAACGTAAACATGACACAACATGTTTACGATTTTTTAGGTTCTAGGTCCTAGAATCTAAGACATACCAGTTACCTCATGATGTTTTCCTTTACCGTTAGAGAGCATTAGTATAGCGCACATAAATTTTCCGAGTGGAAAATCTATTTATGCATGACGAGGATTCGAACCCACGACCTGTGGATCGGAAGCGGGCCCAGTACCACTCCACCTGTGCTTTCACAATCAGTGACGATAAAGCGGAATAGTGACAATATTTTATAACTTAACTTCAAAGCTAAACCTCGTGTTTCTGCTGATGGCACTAGATCGTTCCCATAATTCAAATTCCCACGAATGACAACTTAAGTGCATCCCAGAACGCGATTACAGTAGAAAGTATGAAGAAGTCACGTCTGCCTCAGTTTGCATATACTTTCCCACTATCGGGCTTCACCTTCATGGCATCTGTCACGTTACTTAATACGAACGACACAGAAAACATAACTACTACCAACTTTAAAGTAAGTACTGAAGTTTCACTCCGCTGACTGATGTTCCAAATTGGATAGGTATTGATTTTATTGTAAGGGTGTTTATCACATCTTAAGACAGATAGTAAGGGAAATGGAGATAGTATAGCTATTCCATCTTTTGATGACCTTTAAAAAGCTTTAAGTCATGGTATTGAATTCAAAATGTAATGATTCATCCACGAGACTTCATAAAATGGAATATTGTTATTCCAATATGATACACTTAATTGTCGTAAATTCGCGTACAAATCAAAATAACCTACAATGTAGTTAAGGACTGACCATAAATACATAGTGAATTTGTGAAAGGGGCTGATGTGCCTGACTATCAGATAACATTGGTAGTTCTCAAAATCTTTACGTTATCTATTATTTTCATCAAGAAAAAGAGCGTTTTGATCAAATCTAAGGAAGTGCTTTGTTTTGAAGTTAGGCATTACTTGATCTGAGCCAGCCATATGCTCAGCTCAAGTGATATAGGCCGGCTTACTGTGCAAAACAAGTCACTGGGTCACAAGAAGCTGCTACAATTCAGCGAAATCGCTTCACTATCATAGAGTATTCAATGTCGATTGAAATGTACCTATTGTTGAAGGATTTCGCACACGTGTAGGCGTGTGACCGAGACCGCAAAAAAATTATAAATCTAAAAGCGCAACGCGTTGCATCATTCATTCATAAATAGTCCAGGTAAGGAGGAACACATGTGGTTTAGTGAAAGTGTATGGATGGATGATTAATATTGTTCACATGTCAGTCAGTGATGGGAATATTTCACAAATCAGATACAAATTTTAAAAAAATTCAAACGCTATACAGAATTCTCTTTTCCCATAGTTAAATCTCAGTATATTGAATTGAACTTTGAGTAACCATATTCACCTAATTTGACATTACATGTAAGTTAGCTGCCTAATTACTTCTCTTAGAATTAACAAACACGTCTATAGACGAACGTCTAAAATTTATCGCTGACTAGCTTTCGCCCGCGGATTCACTCGCGTCGTATGTACCTTTTTATCCTCGTATCCTCCCTCCGTGGTACCTACTACGGAGGGAGGATACGAAGATAAAAAGCCTATATTCCATTCCATCACTGTTCTATCAATGTGCCTAATTTCATCGGGATCCATTCAGCCGTTGTTTCGATGTCGTGATTAAGTAACAAAGATCTATCCACCCATCCAAACTTTCTCATTTATATAAATTTTCTAAAAATTAGGTAAGATTCTTGACTTAAGTTTTTATTTTGAAAGGTTTTTGAGTAATTAGGTAAATAATATAACTTACTTAGGTACCTACCTACATGCTCAGTCTGTACCACAAAATAAATGTTTTTTAATGTCTTTGTTGTGGTCATGCCGATGACGTAGGCCACCCGTCCTGATGGCTCCTGGTGGCTCCCAGGCTCAAATAAAACAGGTGACAACATACGAACATGCATTAACCAGATGATATGCAAAATAAAAAATCCTTGCAGCATGCACCTGCTCGAGCATCTGAAAGATGTACAGATGTTGTTGTGGTAACTTTTTGTCTAGAGAAGGTTTTTTAATCTGTAACTTGCAATCTCGTGGTAAACAGGTTAGGTGGCATCTATAGCTAATATCACATTTGTATCCCTGGCCGTGGTGGCCCCGGCTAAAGAATAGGCCCCTTCATATTTACCTATCCGCGGATGTCGTAAGAGGCGACTAAGGGAAAAAAGCTAGGGGATGGGCAGCAGCGTCCCTCATTTTAACAACGATAGCTCTAACTGCGCTCGCCAACCCGCATGCCCATTGTGGTGAGTATGGGCAAATCCCCCCACATGATAGGAATTCGCTCTGTCTGTGAGGAAGGCCATGTTCAGTCATACGGCTGAAATGATGATGATGATCCCTAGAAGGGAAGGAAGTCCCTGAAGGTTGCAGAAAGTCGGTGGATGGAGAAGCTTCAATACCGTTCGTCGTGGAACTCCTTGGGGGAGGCCTATGTCCAGCAGTGGACTTCAGGCTGAAAAAGATGATGATGATAGGTTCAAAGAATGCAATTAGATTGCAATTATTGGCTTTCAGTTGTCTGTATGGCTACTGCTGCTTTACGAATAGTTTTATCTGTAGCTTGTCCCAAAAAGGACTTTGTGATTGGAATTATTAGTTTTTAGCGTCCGAAGCGCCACTTTTAATAAGGCATTTTAAATATTAAACAAAATGACCCGGGGCGACAATCCCTTAATGGTTCTGCTCATACATAAATTTGTAGGCCGTGACCGAGCTAAAACAAACTGCTGTGCCAGTAATAATTAATGATCGTCCACCTCTATTTTACGGTCGGCGACAAAAAATAGTTATTAACAAATCTGAAAAATGTTCAAAGTTTACACACCTGCACCATCAGATAGATATACCCTTGGAATTTCGAATTTTAATACAAACAGATTGCTTCTTTTCTTTGCTTTATTGTATAATTCAAATAATTCGGTTTTGTTATTGGTTTGCCCTGCTTTATTAAAGTAATCATTTTAGTTTAAACTTTGGAACTTCAAAAACTATTTTCTTATTATTCAATTAAAATTCCTTCAGTGCTCAACCATTTATTCCAAATTGTCTAAGTGGAGCCCTTTCTATAGAGTCATTGTGGTAGGCGTGACGAAGTTCAATAACTTCAAACAAAGCTCTTAGCTGCGATGATTCAGCGAATTCGGATTTCAATCTGAAGTTTCTGGGAATATTTTACTTGTACAAAAATTAAGTAGTCTTAGAGCATACTAAAATATATTTCTACGAAAACTTTCTAGCCAGTTTGCGCGTGCTATAGATATGAAAATAATAAAGACTTAATACTTCTAAGGCATATAATAAGTAAAATCCCATTATCTCTACAATTTCAAGTTTTATTAGTCTACTAATTTTAACTTCAGTTGGTTTGACTGGTGCAATTGGGTTAGAGTAAATTCACAAAAAAATATTAAATATTAAAATATTGATTTACTTGTTATTGTATTTTTAAATTTAATCAAAGATACATAGAAAACTCTTTATTGTACACCACACAGTAAACAAAAACACCTTAAAAATAATCAAAATACAAATAATTGCGAACGTAAAATGGACGGTCTTATCGCTATGAGTGATTTCTTCCAGACAACCTTTGAATGGACAGGAATATATGAGTATGATAAAGGCTGGTCGAGTACACTCTATCTATCTTATTTTAATTTGTAATTTGTAATAACAAGACAGAGATTTCGTTTAGTGTCGTATTTTTTCGGTTTTTTTTTTTATACTACTGAAGTGGCAAACAAGCATACGGCCCACCTGTTGGTAAGCGGTTACCGTAGCCTATGAGCGCTTGCAATACCAGAGGCATCACGCACGCGTTGCCGACCCCGAACCCCCTCCCCCCCTAAAGAGCTCTGGCAACCTTACTCTTCGCAGGAACACAACACTATTTGAAACAAATAATGTTATTTGGCTGCGATCTTTTGTAAGGCGGAGGTACCTCCTTAGGCGGGCTGCTCCAATTCAGAACGAGAAAATCTCGCTGTGCCCTACCTCCTCCTAAAATATGAAGTAAACTTATTCTGCAACATTTCAAGTACCTGGGACTTTAATCATTTACGTCAGTGGCTAAACAAGCATATACCAGTCAAAAGGTATTTCATCCAGTCTTTTTAATTCACTGTTTGATCTTCGACGTTGCTATATCAAAGCCACCCTGAGGGCTGTTCTTTGAGTAATCTCGTTAAACCTGTGTATTTTTAAGATGCAATTTACAACCCCTGTTGGGGCTCTTTCAAATTTAAATTTTTAAGCATCTAAGTACCTTCATCGACAGTGATACGTTTTATCATTAAAGCTGTATGCTCTTTCCGTTAAGTAGGTTGTCGTTAGCGAAGCTTTTAATTGAAAATGTTTTTACATCGCTGGGAAATGAAGTATTTTAGATAGAAGTAAACATAAAAGAAAATACTATTGTAGGTACCATTAGCATAAGTAAAAGTTATTACAAAAATTCACTTATCTTTAATGAAAAATGTCGAATTTCCAAAAGGTGTGGACAATTTTTTTGCCAGTTGGGTAATAGAATAAGCCACTTTCGGGATAGTATACCTACATTTTATATGGAACGCCTTGTATAATGTAATACACTTTAAACTGTACATGACAAAAAATATGTAGTACCTAGGTACCTACTTCTTATGTAGATTCCTTTTGTCAAATTTTCGCTCATATTTCTGTTAATATTCTATTGTATATCAATATTGTGCTATAAACAATAGTTATCCACGGAACACCCCCATGATCTCAAGTAATACACTATTAATGGCTAAACAGAATCGATGTGCCCCCAGAGATGTCCCTCCACCTTTATTATAACACTATAATATGTACAAGGGCCATTTTATTGCTAACCTATCTTGAATGATGGAGCCCATCCGAGGTGTTGTTGGAAATTTATGAAAAGGCTTTAGGGGTCCTTCGGGGTCATGTAAATAATACATAGTGCTTACGGTGATAACGACAGCTTAGTGACAGCAGATTTTTGTGACTTTGTATAATGAATGTAATATTTTAACATAAGTCTTTGAAAGGGAGGCGTGATAGTAAGATCCTTGCATGACAAAAATTCTGCAAAAAGTTTGTGAGGATGTTTGGATGTTTGTTGTTCAATTACGCCGTAACGGTTCAACCGAATTTGTTGAAACTTGGAATAGATAAAGTTCTTTACCTCGAATAGCATATAGGGTACTTTTTATTCAGGCACCAAGCGAGCGAAGCCGCGGGCGTAAACGAGTTACTTAAAACAGCAAATTGACAAGTTTGAGAAAAAAACTGAAAAGAAGTATATTTTTTTAATCATCTTGTACACCCCACAAACAAGGCAGTAAGTGAACCATCTCGACTGTATATTTGTAGCTCAAACTGCATAACGGGCACGTGTAAAGTGCTACAGCCAACAACATCAATACTACTCTTACGGATAATGCCACCTAGTGCGATCATGAAGCTACGAACAATCAATACGATGGAGGAGAAGGTTTCGGTAATAAAATTGCAACCTTATTCATATTATCGTTATTGGCCGTGGTGGCCTCGACTAATAGAGGAATAGCTTCATATCGTAAGAGGCGACTAAGACAAAAACTTGGGGATGGGTAGCAGCGTATTTTAACAACGATAACTTTAACTGCGCCCACCAACCCGCATGTCCAGCGTGGCGAGTATGGGCAAATCCCCGAAATAATTGTTTCTGGCAATCTATGCCTATGCTCAGGAGTGGACGTCCAACGGCTGAAATGGTGATGAAGATGATGTCATCAGGCAAAAGCGCGAAAAATACATGAAATTTAGTTTTGATAGGTTATTATTTGACTTTTGCTTAACGTATCGGTAGGCGTAACGCTATCGAGAATTATCGTGATCGAGCCCGTAGCTGGTTAAAAATAATTACATATTCAGTCTCCTAAACCATTATTGTCAGTCTACGTCTACGTTTCTCAGTACCTACCTACTTAAGAGTGATTCTTGTCCATGACTTGCTTTGCAAGTATATGTCACATCCGTTGCGCGATAAAATAAAAATCTTGATCACTCGAATAAATCTTTTCTTCAGCTACAAAATTAATCTACCGAAACCACCAAAAACCTTTACCATATCGTTCTCTTCAGTTCCTGTCCATCCAAAGGTTGTCTGGAAGCGATCGCTCTTAGTGATAAGACCGTCCATTGTACTTCACTATTAATATTGAATGTTTGCACCTGTGTGTAATTTGTAAGATGTCCTTGTGGTGTACAATAAAGAGTTTTATAATATATCTAACAAAAATAAGTTCAATTAGACGTTGGTCTTCGATGGGGATATTCTGTCGTCAAACAAATAATACAACTGAGCTGTGTTCAAACGGCGTACAATATGCCATTAATCCAAAAATCATAATTGTGTTGTAATTTTCTTTCTATAAATATATTAAACAGACAAATAAATATGTATTACTAATTCGCTAATCTATTCGGTCAAAAACAAACTTAATTAGAATTTGACACGTGTTTCGCCTCTGTACGAGGCATCATCAGGAAGCATTGACTTCCTGTGCGCTGGAAACTCCGAGACGTATTGCCTCGCCGAGCACTGAACTGAAAATCAGTTAAGTATTAGTATTAAAGTAAATGTTAATTTCAAATAAATGGTACATATGGTACATAGGAATGGTATGATACATTATGGTACAATGGTATTGGTTTGTCTATTTAATCTTAAATATCTTAGAATGACTTCTGTAAAGTAACGCCTGAAAACTTTATTTAATTATGTAGGTAGGTACCTATGTGTTTTCAAGGATTAATCACTGTTGCTCGACTAATGTTTAACAAAATCGGCAGCATGCGTTAGTCTATCAGGCAAAACTCGTATAAAGATTATAAATGTTATATTTCAACAATAAAAACAAGACGTTTCTGCACCCAAAGATGTTATTAGCAATGCCGCAGTAATAGCAGAGTCACGAGTTCTATTCTTATGAACTAATAGGTGTCATTTCATACATTTGTGATTCAGCCGTAGTCGCGAGTGTTTAGTGATGGGCACTGTTTATGGTTCCAGGATTGACAAACTATAAGAGCGGAAAAACAGTCTTGAGACTGAATTATCTCAAGACAAGTCTGTCTTAAAATTGTCTTGACTAAGATCAGAAACAAATTAAATGAGATGTTTGGTCGCAATCGTAAGTAGTGAGCGAAAGTCTGACTTCATACAGTCTTGACTAGCGTATTTGCTGTGTAAGAGTGTAGAAGAAAATAAATCAAAAACGTACTTACATAGAACTAAAAAAAACTGTTCCTATGTTCTAATTCTCCTTGTCTATTTAATCTCCTAATTGTCCTGCTCTCACATCCACCCTGACTCTACATGTTAATTCACTAAGTTGCTATTATTCCTTTCTTATCTTTGGTTTTTGCTCTGTTACTACTGTGTTTTTTTTAATTAATTTAATGTAAATCGTATTTTTTGTACATGGCGATACAGGCTAGTCCTAGTGCTTCTCGGACCTCTAGTAACTTGTTTTTCTTGCTATTGTTATTTTTGGTAAATAATAATAATTTATTTGTATTTGTATTTAAGTAAATAACCTTACTAATTTATTAAAACAAGAAACAAAATTATATACAATATCTTAATACAGTCCCAAGAATTTCGAACCGTGTCAATCTCTATCCAGTCATATTTGTACAAACCTTTTATACCTGCATTTGGCACTAGTACGAGCCTGCAATATTACAGACTGTGGGCCGCCGTCTGCACTGTCTTATCATACAAATGAGTTGCATTCCATACGAATGCAGTTTTGCACAATGGCCAGTAATTTGTGACGTCATTAGGACGCAATGTGAGAGAATTTTCCCGTTATCCGGTGTATATTGGTTATATAAATAAATAAATAAATATTCCGGACATATTACACACAGTCAACTGATCCCAAACTAAGCATAGCCTGTACTATGGGTACCAGAGACTGACATACATAATTATGTTCGTTTTGTCATACAGGCATTTAATGAATTTAATTTTATAGTTTTTTATAGTTTTTAATCAAGTCTGTAACTAAAATCTCAGATAAAATCAAGGTAACTAGGCCCTTCGTTCTATGAAAGTAAAGGATCACATGAATAGATTAGTTTGTTCAGGATAGCTAACATCAAACCGATATGTAGTGATTACATACAATCTGCTTGTCTTATAAAGTTTAGCAAACAAATTAGTTTAACCTTCTCTACGTTAGTGCAAATAAACGTACTGTTATGTTTGAGTAAGATCTAGTTCAGGTCATTGTTTTTGGTGGATAGGTGCTAGTTGCAAGAAAGTTACTTGTCATTTTTGAGGTTCTACTTATTGAAGACAGGCCGAGGTGGCCCCGGATGAAGAATAGGCCCCCTTAATTAAATTTATCCAATAAAATTACTATCCGTGGATGTCGTAGAAGGCGCCTAAGAGAAAAAAGGTACGGGATGGGCAACAGCGTTCGCTATCAACAACCAAAATGGTGAATATGGGCAAATCCCCCAAATTATTGTTTGGGTACAGGCCGCAAAAGTTTGGTTGCGCTGGAAATCTATGGCGGAGGCCTATGTTCAGCAGTGGACGCCCCACGGCTGAAATGATGATGATGATGATGACTTTGCGTGGATGATCTTCATACACCTACCATGACGTCTTATTGCCATTCAAATGCAAGCACGTCAGCGCTATTTTATACAATATATACATACACTTTCAACGATAAACCTTTAGACATACGTCACCGCCTAAACAAAATTGCTAAATTGATGCTACGGGGCGTTACTTCATATAGATAAAGATCGTAGAAATGCCTCTCCTTAATGTTTTATTTATATTCAATCATATCTTTAACCTGTTGTTCACATCGAATTGAATGTTACCTATTGCATGTCAAACAGCAGTAAAATTCAGAAAGGCCACGAAATAATGATATCAAAATTTCAACAACCTTTGTTATTGTCAAGGGTGAGAAGATAAGCTAATAATATAATGATCTATTACGACTCCCTCTATGGGCTATGCTTATTCGACTATTTCCACTGTCTTTGCCTACAAAATTATAATTTTGGTTGTACTGTCTCTCGTAGACTCTATTTTTGAGGTATAGAGTTAGATTTCCCTTGGCTTGGTTTACTATGAGTTTGTAAAATATAAACAATCGTTCCGTTATTATGTTTATGGTATAATGTCAAAATAAAATGTTTCTAGTACTAGGTGAGCGCGTCATTAATTCGAATTTTATTCACATTAGTAATTCGTGACTATGTTTTTATTTGGAATCGTTTCCTTAGACAATCATCTATGGTTCTTAACGTCTTATTGAATACTAACTTTAACTATATGCAAGATCTTTTCATAATAATTCATAAAAATTCGCTGGCAGTAGGTAATGTCCACACAATATAATATTATCATAAATCGAAAAATGTTACTTGATGGTACAGAAGCCTCAGGGCGACTCTTCGTACTTGACCGACTTTTTGAGAACAAATTCCATCGAACTTTTTGTGAAATCAATTTTTGTCAGATGTCAATCAAAACGTATGTGCGTAGTCAAAAATGCTATTAGAGGGAACGGCTTCTTACCCGACTGTCGAGAAGGAGGGTAAAAAGTAATTTGAAAGTAATTTCAAATATGAGAAAAGCAAGTGAAGTAAAAATAATTGTCAAACCGCTACTTCGCAAACGTGAGATGGATTATATCTTAATAGTTAACTGCAAAGCGTAGGACTTAATGCTTATTTCGCAAAGTCTTGTAACATAGGACCTCTTAGATCCTGAGATAGGACGGCCCCGTAAACAAAATGCGAGTCTAACTTTTTACGTTAAAGGAGCACTTTAACTGATACTTTTAACAATGGTCATAGGCAATTTTCAGGGCCACCATACCTCAACTTGGTAATTGACCTAATAGAGACCAAGAAAGAATCAGAGACATGAAAAGCAAACAAGCAACTTTTTACTTTAAAGCTCCTTCGCTGATATCTGTCGCGTACGGCAGGCCAAGAAAGTGGTGTAGGTATCTATTTTGATTCAGTCTCGTAGATAACAAAATTATCAGTATGGTTTGAATCATTGAAAGATATGCATAAAATTACAAGAAACCAGGACAAAATAATATTGTAATACCCAAAGTCCCGAGAACGTCTATGTATTTAAATAGTAGTTATGTTATGTGTGGGAAAATATATAATGCTATACCGAACGACATAAGAACACTACCATTAAGTTCACTAACAAAATTAAATCCTGGTTGCATGAAAAATGTTTTTATAATGTTTCAGAATTAATTAATTTAAATAATGTTTAATATTTAAATGACATGAATTTTTAATATAGTTTCCTTGCATTCATATTATTATTATCTTATTATTGTACACCAAATTATGTTGGTAGTATAGAGGATAATGTTATTTAACGACATCTGTATTAACCTATGTTTACAATAAATGATTATGAATTATGAGTTATATTATGACGTAATTGATCGACGTAAGCTATTAATAGTTAAGACATATCATACACGGTCAGCTGATCCCAAACTAGGCATAGCCTGTACTATGGGTACCAGAGACTGATATACATTATAGATAAATATTTAACACCCAGACACAGAACAAACATCTGTGTTAATCACACAATTTTTTTCCAGTGCGGGGATCGAACCCGCAACCTCTAGCGCAGAAGGTAGAGTTACAACCAGCTGAGCTATGAGGCCAGTCATAGGTGCAATATTTTTTATGTCAAAGCAATAGACATTGTTTTCTACAAACATAATTTTGTGTTGTATCTAGAAAGTAATGGAGTGAGAAGTAATTATTTTAAGAAAAAGATTATTGAATGGGTTTTCTATCAATTCTACGAACGAGGAATGAGGCCTTAAGTAGGGTTTGCCTGTGTATTTCAATTGCTTATAATATGAATGATAAACATTGGTGTACCTAGTCGTATTGGCGTAGTCGTACGCTTGGATTTCAACTTGTCTCACGGCTATGGTCTGCCTTGTCACGAGTTTGTTTGTATGTGATACGCGTTGAGATTACATCGACGAGAAGACAAATGGGCTTAGCGTGGGGTAATTAGGTAGGTAATGAATAAGATATTAAATATAAAAAACTAATATCTTGTACTATTTCTCTGATCGCAATAAAAGCCAGGCAAAACGTAGGAACAATAACCTTAGATTCCGTTTTTGGTTGCAAGTTGCCTGGGTAATCAAAGTCATCAAATCAATGTTTCACCCTCAAAGATATACCACCTCAACCATACCTCCACCATACCTCAACCTGGTCACTGACCTAATACAGGATGACCACGGTGTAGGTTCTGTTTAAACTAATTTGAATTGTAAACAAGCCATTATTTTATAAGTCACCTCTAGTATTGTACTGTATATTTTATGTGTGTGCTTGAAATGAAATAAATACATTATTATTATTATTATTAATCCTTCAGATCAAAGGATCACAGGGAATATTGAAATGGGCCGGACAGGCTAAAGCTAAAGATCCAGTAGTAAATTTAGGATCATATTCTTTTAGACGCGTAACTATTATTCCAATACGAATTGTCGCAATTCCAGTTAGAAAGATGGCGATCGGTAATTAACTGACCTCTTCAAACTTAAAGGTGTTTTATTCAAAAAGACATACGAATATCAAGAAATATTATATAGATAGAAGATAGATAGAAAATACTTTATTTCACACTATAAAAGAACAAACAGTAAAACTAAAATAATAAAAACTAATCCATGTATCACAATGTCTTATGTATAATTTTTTTATCCTAAATGCTGTGTCGAAATTATTATTTTGTTTCGCTAAAACGGTTTTCGCATCAAAATTGCTGACGGTGACAATAAGGTTTCTTTGAATCGAAAGCTTGCAATTTCATTCATTTTTCAGTTCAAAAAGCTTTTCTCAGCAATTATTGTCGGTGAACAGATACGAACGTAACCAAATATGGACGTGTTTCTTTGTAATATGGCCAATTAAGGGAAAAAGTACGAATATTTTTATGTATGTAGCTTATGTAAGAAGATAAAGTATATCTTGAAGTCTGTATTTGTAAAGACAGTTATAATCTAGTAAATTTATCTTAGATGAATAAAATAAGAAATAATCTACACTTGTATGTAATTAATAAATGTAATTTTTGTTTGTATCAGAAAATGCTGATATAATTTAAAAAAAAATCAGTTATAGAAAGCTGTTTTTATGAGAAGAGAACCTCAGTGACTTGGGGGGAGTGAAAGGAGCCCGATTTTTTGATGGACTGAAATATTTTAACACCTATCGTTTTTATGGAATAGTTTAAGGTTACTTTATAAGACAATACCATCTACTCACGTAGTAACGATGTACCCTGTATAATTTCTACCAAAATGTTTCAAACATAAACGTCAAATAACGAGAAACGTAGGTAGGTACCATACTATATAAATTCAATTTAAAACGGAGTAGTCAGTTATGAAAAATTTAATACACTTTCAAGACTTTCAAAGGACTTCAAATAAACCTTTTTCTGAATAGTTGTAGATACGGGACACAGTAAAGATAAAGTTTAAACAGTAGCACTCGAAAAATCCCCCATTTTACGAGTATATTGGGTGGCTTAAAGACAGACTTATCTATTTTCTCATTATTATTTTATACTTACAGGAGGCCTCCACCCGAGACAAAAATACTAAAGTAGCGAAATAGCTACTAAATTAATATATAAAAACAATTATAGTGTATGTAATTGAATAATAGAATCAAAATTTAACAATAAAATATTTGTAATTATGGCATGAGGAATAATTAGTATTATTGTATTGTAATGTGAATCAATGTATTATGTTATGGAATAAACAGGCTTTTTATTTTATTATTTAATAATTAATATTCAGTCCTCCATTTTATCCGAATGAAACGGGACCATGTCACAAATAATAATAATAAATATGATTGTCAGTGTCTACGATTATACAGAGCACTATATTTTTCTGCGCATCAGATTTGCATAAAAGGAACGGACAAGTCTCGGTCAGAGGATCGTGTCTCGCATCTAAATAACGTCTTATATCTGCAAATATTGACTAGCCCGCACCCTTTCAAAGGGTTCCGATCCGCATTATCTTAAGATAGTTTAGAGAGTGCCAAGATGGTTAACATGGGTCTAAGAGGATATTTTTCAGCAAATTCTGATAATGTAAGCGGACGCATGACTTCGATCAAAAGATTTTGGGTCGGATTATCGGACCACAGATATTCTAGAGGTATCTAAAGCCCCGTAGTCATGGTAAACAATAATTCATCATCATCATCAGCCTGATAAAGTCTTCTACCACACATACGCTTCGCCTACAGACTACCATGATGAACGATCTTGAGCCCTTTCCATCCACTGACTTATCGCAATCTTCAAAATGTCATCGGTCCATGGAGTGAGTTTTTCTACACTGCTTCATCTAGGTCGTGGACACCATAAGAGAACCTTTATTCCCCAACGGTTGTCGATTCTGCAAGTTATATGGGCCCCACAGCCGCATCAACCTGCTAATTCTGAGAGCTGTTTCGGTGACCTTGGTTCTTCTTTTGATTTCCTCGTTTTCGATTTTAACACGTAGTGAAACTCCTATCTTAGCTTTTAATCTTTTGTGTAACTCTCCCGAATATATATTTTACTGACAAAATAAACGCGATCCATGGGGCATTATGTGGTGCAACCCACCACTTAAGCATCCCTTTAATTTATCGATTCCTAACCCAGCAAGATCGTAAAACTTTATGAATCACCATTTTTGTACAGGCTACTTAGCATGCAGCGGCACAAAGCTATAAATTTGCAAATCATGTCTAGTGATTCAGTTGCATTTTTGCTGAGGCCAATTCGCAAGCCACTTTACTGAGAAGAGGGTTTAAACCTGACAGTTTGAAAGATTTTATCGACGTGTGATTGTTGTAGCCTGTGAATTTTACCGCCGAAGATGTTTTCCTCATGATACAACATGTAAGGAGTAATATTATTAGGAACAAAAGAAGTCCTTATAACTTAAATTGTAAATGTTTTTTTTATATCGGTAGGAGAAACTGTTTTTACTCACTTAAAGGACGCTGTAGTGCCTGGCTCATTACTAGGCTTGCCCAGCACTTATACCATCCTCTTAGCCTAGTGGCCTCTTAGCCTTATCCACAGGAAAGACATTGGCAATAGGCGTAGAGCTGACTGAGCCGCGGGTTTCCTCACGATCAGGAAACATCCATTAGAAATAATATTTCATCCAAGTTAGAGATTTTAGCTATGGTAATAATGTGGTGTAGACCGCATGAAATCAGAGCAAGTATTTCTATTTTATCTCACTCGCTATTTGTTAAATTCAGAATCTGTGTTCTGGATAAACGACTTTAATGAATCACGAAATCGTCTCTATCAATGACGTGAGGCAACCACAACACGTCCACATGCTCTGCTTTTACAAGAGTCACTTGCGAATCAAAAACACTATCAGCATATCAACGTTTATGAGTAACCGCTTCAGAGTACTATATTAGTCAGTACAATGATTCAAGAAGGGAAAACCGTAATAAGAATTTCAAACCACATCAAATCGTGTATATGATACTCATCAAACGTGAGTCGTGATCGACGTGCCCAACTTTCGCCCATTCATGCGTTTTCCAAGGGTTTGGTAGGAAGGAATACTAATTCATTTTTGTTTTTGATACCTCTTCCATACCAGTGCGATGAAGCTTCGACTACTAGTCCTGCTAAAATTAATACCAAATCATCATCATCATCCTGCCCTTATCCCACATTATGTGGGGTCGGCACAACATGTATTCTTCTTTGATTTCTCACTATTAGTTATCATCTCAGCACCATTCGTACCCATATCCACTTTTACATTACACAGTCACTCCAACTTTTTTTTTGCGTACCTCTACTCCTAAATTCATCCACATTCATATCTTACACTCTTCTTGTCACATATCTAATGTTATTGCAATAAATGCGCTGTTTGCCTCTCCCATCCCTGCGTGTAGAAGGAAAAGCGAAATTAGCATCCGCTTAAGTCCTTCCATGTATGTAAAAACCACCATTCTAGCTATTGTATTGAGTCTATTATTACGTAGCCCGAACCTTTGTAACACAGGATGACATCACACACCTGCATGCATTGCGATCACAAACGAAGCTTCATGGAGATAGATACCGTTTGTTGTGGCACTTTTTGGTCCCCCAAGGCATAGGCCTTGAGCAGCAGTGAGTTTCTCTGCCTGATGATGATAGTGTCAACATCCCACCTGACCCAGGACCTGATCCTAGTCATCAACTTTTGATGCTGACTGTATCACAGTAGTAAGACCGTAATAGGCGTAAGTTAGTATGAAATGTTGTTCTAAATTTAACATAATATTATGCACTTTGCGCTGTAATTAATGTCAGTAACTAACTACTCATAACTTAGTAAGTACTTATGTTTTATAATAATGACGAATTCTTGGAAATTTTATTTGTGGCAGGAAATGTCAAATACTACTAATTAAAAACTTACAGACGCGTAATTACAACTTATTATGTCTGTCACGGTGCAATGATTTTACGAATGTTAACAATGATAATGGGAATTAGGTGTGAGATTGCGTGTAAAGGGATTCATATATAGTGTTCCTACGTGGGTAATTGCTCAATTTAATTGCTCCAATCTCTGCGACATTACGTCATGACCACTCCTAGCAAATTAAAATGTCATAAAAACGCATAGGCGCAGTGGCCTGTGCGCAAATTAGGGATTGCAGAATCGGGTAGTTTTTAAGGAACCGAGAATACCGGGAAGCTTCACATAGGGAACCGGGAATTCCCGGGTATTTCGGGAAATTTCGGGAAAAATATTTTACGTCTAGGCGAAAGGTTTAAAGTTAAACTGTCATAGTTTAATATTAACCAACCGCAAATACTTTTGCATGTCGGAGGTTCTGATCAAAAGGATAGAATAAAGCTATATCACTGTTGATCTGTTTAATAATTTAAGCGTGTAAGGTAAGGATATTGTTGATTTTTATGCAAGAAAAACAATGTAAAATTTCATAAATAAAACTGCATTTATGTTCGATTGAGTAGGTATAAAAAGAGGGGAAATAAATGAAAAATAAATAAGTATCAATTGAAATGTTTTTATTAAAGTTAATTTTAAAAATATAGAAAAATACTTTGAAACGAACATAAATGCAGTTTTTTTTATGAAGTTTTACATTGTTTTTCTTGCATAAAAATCAACAATATCCTTACCTTACATGCTTAAATTATTAAACAGATCAACAGTGATATAGCTTTATTCTATCCTTTTGATCAGAACCTGCAACATGCAAAAGTATGTGCGGTTGGTTAATATTAAGCTATGACAGTTTAAACCTTTCGCCTAGACGTAAAATATTTTTCCCGAAATTTCCCGAAAGAACCGGGAAACGATTTATGATTTCGCGGTTCCTAAATTGGCAAAAAAGTCCCGGGAATTCCCGGGTATTTCGGGACCGGGAATTCCCGGGACCAAACCCTAGCGCAAATAATTCACTCTCGCTATCGCCTTACGCTTATGATACGATAAGGATTTAAATCGCCCGTGTAGAGAAGCATCTTCAGGTGAGGGAATCGGTAACGTAGCGGGCGAGTGGGGGGTCAGGACTATGTATGGACTGTTGGGTGTTATTATATTAATGTATACAAGGTGATTCATAATATGTATTCCATCCCGAAAGGGGCTTATTCTACACAAAATTGGCAATAAAGTTTGTTCTACGACTTTTGGAAATTCGACATTTTTCATTGAAAAAACTCTATGCGAAAATCAGCTGTTTTGGGGTCAAATCAGGACAAACTCAATGAATCAGCTGTTTTAGGTAGCAATCTTGATTCCGAACTTCTTGTACGTTTAGTTATTAGTTCTCAAGATGATAAAATGTTTTTTTTTCGGTATTTCTTTTCGTTGATAGAATAACCCCCTTTCGGGATGGTATACATGTTATGAATCACCTTGTCTACTGACTAGCTTCCACCTGCATGTTCGATATGCAATTATTGTATTGTATGTAAATAGGTACCTTTTTGTCTCACGCATAGTTGCATTCAGTCTTTCTATATAATTTTCTTATTGCAAAGCCAACACGTTGAGACACAAAGAGCATGTTAAATGGTCTGGAAAATCGGAGCCACAACGCCTTCCAACCGCATTTCAAACATTGGCACTGACCGCAAACTCAATCACTAACGACGGGGAACCAGACCGCTACTCGTAAAATCTGGGTGTCGTCTCGTTACTGCTTAAAGAAAGAAATGTCGCCAATCATGTTTAACAGTAAGCATGTACACATTCAACAGTTTGATAGTTAGATTTTGATAGATTAGACTGGCCTCATAGCTCAGTTCGTAGTAGCTCTGCCTTCTGCGCTAGAGGGCGCGGGTTCGATTCCCACTCTGGACTAACACAGATGTTTGTTCTGTGTCTGGGTGTTAAATATTAATCTATTATGTATATCAGTCTCTGGTACCCATATGACAGCCTATGCCTAGTTTGGGATCTTTTGACCGTGTGTGATATGGCCGGAATATGTATTCATAGTATATAACTGCTAGTGGGATGTCCAATGATGCCATTCCGAGCTGGGCTGACGAGCTTATTCATAAGCACTCACTAATGTCCCACCTCTTTCTTTTGTTTACCGTTTGAAAAGAATACAGCGAGATTTATCAAGCCGATAAAGTGACTGATTAAGAATAAGAGGGAATGTGTTTAAACTTTAATTGGCTAAAACTGGTACCTTTTGGAAAAAGTTTTGTTAAATTCTGTTTGATTTAAAAACTGATTGTGATTAATTGAGGGAAACATTTTATAAATAGGAGTAGTCAATAGAGATGGCTAAATATTGTACTAAGGAGAGCCTGTAGAGATATTAGTATCGATGCTGTAGTTGAATTTTCTTAAACTAACTTAATTTGACAGCGCTTAAAATGTTGCTTTCTCTTTCATAATACATCGAAGTGACAAGGATGGTAATCATTTAAACTCCTTGAAATTTGGTTAGTGTAGAATAATGCAACAACAGAATCAACACCAGACTTCTTATTTCTTAAAAAAGTAGTAGTAGTCCTAGCGAGAATTGACCATCACACCTGCATCTCGTATCTTGTCAATGTTTCCAGAATTAAAATAAAAGCAGGATTTGCCTATCCCATCCGGCCACAGAGGCGCGTGTCTCCCAGTGGTTTCAAGTTTTGATTTTTTGTCAGGCCCCAATGTGGTTTGCCCGTGGACTGATCGATCATGTTACTGGTTACTTTCGATACAAATGATTTCCCGTGCATTGTGTTTTTGATCGCTATTGGATAACTAGGGTAATTTCCGTCATCGAAATTCAGGTAAATAGTATCTACATAGCTAGATGCGATCGTTACGTCAGCATGTCATAGAAACTGCCCCGATTTTAATGGTCCGTCACACAACTTTTTTTACTACAAATCGTTGTTGATAAAAAAACCGCGTGTGATAGATAACATACTCGCCTTGTGCGATAAACAGGCGACGAATAGAAGCGGCGAATTTTTCTAGCTCTAGCTCCGCAAGTTTTTGCTGCACCAATATACCTAATACCAGTGACAAATGTTTTCAGCCAAGAAGAACCAAGGTCGTAGAAGAACCAATGTTACCCTCCTAGCTCACAGTTCTATTTGAAGTGGCAGTGGGCAGGCCATAAAGTAGTTATGTAGTCCTTATAGTGTTGTCCTTGTAGTATTTAAGAAATAAGCTTAGTGCAATTCTTGTCCACCACCATGCTATAAATAAAGATTTTCTTATTCTTGTAACCCCCCAGAACCGATAACCATTGGGGTATAAAGGTTTTCAAATGGCGACCACGAACTGGGCATTGTAGTGATGGCAGAGCCCCACCCGATGTTCCGACGACATTGTAAAAGTGGCTGGTAGTCGGTGGATGAAAAAAGCTCAAGATCGTTCGTCATGGAACTCATTAGGGAGGCCTATGTCCAGCAGTGGACTTCTACAGTATGGTGAAGGTTGACGACATCCCCGTGGATGTTGTAGGTAGATATGGAGGGGCCTATTCTTCAGCCGGGGCCACCATGACACCAACTCTGACTAAATCGTATGTTTAAGTCAATCGTAAATAAACTTATCAACTGTGGGCGAGCTTAATAAGACCCAATCATTCTGTACTTACAACGTTTACTATACACATTAGCAACATCGTGTTCACCTAATCACATCATGAAGAAACTTTAAGGAGCTAAGAGAATCGATTTGTTTGTCAAAATTATCTTCAACTTCTCACTTTATTCCATCTCTATCTACTTCCTCGGGAGTGATAAGGAGGGAGGACAGTTTATGATTACAGGAACCCACGTAGTGTGTTCACAAATACCTACTACGGAAGTTTGTTCTCGCTTGACCGGTTGCTTCTAATTAACATAAAAACAAAGCCAGAAAACTCATTGAACAATTTCTTTTAAACATTCCTACAACCACCCATCTACTCGTATCTGTCTCATCTAGCCCTAATCCCATAAATGACATCAGATAAGATAGTGAGCTTATTCGAATTTTATGTTGAAAATTAAAATCGAGATATTATGTTGCAGTATTCTATCGGACACTGATATGAAATAATCTTTGAGATTGGTTCGACTAGTTGAAACTTCATGTTTTGTTAATGCATTAGCAAAATCTGCATAATCTTTTTGAATAATTTTATAGCTAGATAAAAGTGGCATATCTATTTAACTCATAAAATTTTGTGCAAATTGAATTCGAATAAATACATATATATTGCATTCGTAGTAATCTTCTTTTCTTGATTGTATGTTTCATGTTCATGTTTAAATAGTCAAGTTTTTATTATATTTTAATTTTTATATCGCTTTGAAAGCGTAATTTATCTTTTTAATCACTAAGTCACACCAGTACCAAAGTCTATTACTTCATTTTGTCAAAACTAATCACGATCTCAGGATATTTTTAAAAGACTACTGAGTCAGTTAACATACATTTTATACATCTGTCTCATTTCCGCTTCCTGTGGCATTGTTATAATCCTTGGTCCTTTCGAAGTTTCAAAGATTTAATATGATAGTGTGTGTATTTTTTAACGGAGAAACGAATTAGAACATTAATAAAAATAGAAAGGATGATGAAAATAAGTCATAGTGTTGATAGTATATATGAAATTTAGATCGTTTAAAATCTTATGGGAACCTGTTCTATACTGAACAGTTTCTCAAATACAGTAACTATGTATTGGGATCCTCTGTGTTCAATTGTAGAAATAAAACAACAGATGTCTGTAAAATCTAGTGGACTGGCTAGGTACAGTACATTACTAGGTGACTATCCGTAATTTGTATGACTACACTGTAGGGTTTCGTATGAAGTCATAGCCCCGTACCCAACTTTGTTTAGGCGGTACCTACGTCATTTTACAGTCTTAAATATTTAAGGTTCATTTGAACGGCAATTAGGCGTCATAGAAGGGTCCATTGTCCAATAACAGAGAATTTGTGCTCAAATCATAAAAACTAAGAAGTTATCAGTGAAAACCGCTTCCGCTCCACTCGTCACCAAGTGCTGTGCCTATCATCATGCGCTATCGAAGTCATCTCGGGTGACAATATACGATCACTGACATCAACTTGATCCCCGTTAGCCGCTTTGAATTGTACCGAACTATCAAAATGTAATCGAATTCACGTACAGATATGTAACTCAGTCAGATAAATATACTTGTCTTATTCATATAAGGACAAAAGAATCTTAAGTTTTGCGCGTTAAAAATACGCTCAATCTTTAATGGCACTTAACCTTGGCCTGTCTTTAAAAAAAACGAAAGCAAAACAATTCATTCTAATTCCAAGCAGATACATTTAGGAAGGCCAAGTTTTTGGTGCGTGCTGCGACGAAGGTGAGTGTGTCCGATGACATAATTGTTATAAAACGCAACGATACGAGAATTCAGCGTATGGAATTTCATATCTACGCCTATTTATATCGTTTTATCAATGACCGAACATTCGTATAAAATAGATGTTCTATGTTTATATCCATTGAGGCTCCATGGTGAAGGAATTTGGGAATGAGATGACTTAGTTCATATTTTTTTAAGTGGGAAAGTATTTGGTTGAGTTGAAATAATGACAGAGCAAGAGATGGGTCAAACAAAGAATGAAATTACTCAATTGTAGTACTGTAGGTTTTTTTAAAGGATTTTTTATTTATTATCTACTATTTTTGGTACCTATTTTAACTAATTACTTCCCGCACGTTTAATAATTAGTTAAAATAGGTTGGTCATCATCAGGATTGGTACCTAAAACGCTGAATATGAGTTTGAACTTGTTTCAGCAAAATCAAATTTATACAGAGTTTATTAAATTTCAACTCTGAAAACTGAAAAAAGCACAAACAAACTATCCAACAAATCAACCAATTAATTATTCAATACATAGTTATACTGAATTTTTATAATTAAAACGTCGGGTCCAGTTTATTCGTGAAATCGAAAAACTACACAGGAACAGGCGGGTAGTAGTTTAATACGCGTGGGACTAATGCTAATGTTTATTGCGTAGCTATTAGATTAGGAATTATTATAATTGGAAAAAAGAAGTATCATGGTGCCCGTAATCAACGTGATTTGTTCATGACATGGCACCACAAAAAATAATTTTTCGTTGAAAATGTTAGTTATTGAAATAGCTTAGAGACTAACGCTCAATTAGATCGACTCAAAAAGTTTTTTTTATTTAATACAAACGCATGGTGAGGCAACGCCTGTTCCTCGTGCCTAACACTAGAAAAATCACGATACAAAGTCGGCTCGGTGCCTATAATTTGTCTGATCCTTTTCAAAACATGGAATGTAGAGCCTCTGTGTGGTACTGGTCGAACAAGGTGAGGCTTATTCTGCAATGACAAGGGAATGAAAATGGCTATAATATACATATACGGTAAACCTCCTCTTAGGCCATTCTACAAGTAGGCAGAAATACAATTTAAAACTATAGGTACCTATTTGACCCAAACACATTTATATTACACACAATTAATAAATCATCGTAAATACTTGTTCTGCGGGTTTAGGTAGCAATCTTACTGTCGGCTTTCGCGTTCGTTTAAAATTAGTCTTATATATTTTATAGTATGTATAAGTCAATTTAAATTAAATAACCAATTAAAAAAAAAAAAAAAAAAAACAAGTCATAGATGGTAAAAATTTCAAAAATAGCTGTTTTGAAAAATATATCCTTGAATATATTTTTAATAATTGTTTAATATTTCGCTAATATTTTTTTCCTTTTTGTTGATAATTATGATCCTCTATCACCTAAACTAGTTACGGAACGTTGTATAGAAATAAACATTTCGATCAACTATCCAGCTGACCTGCGAAACAGAAATCAATACACTGCGTGACTCACAATCGTAGGGAAACAGTCGTCTTTGTCTAGTTGACACGTTACTTAGAGGCTCTATTTGCCAACCTTTTAGCGCCCTTTGCTACGAAAAGTTAGAGTAAATAGTCGACCGCTCTGTTGTTTAGCATGTGTGAGGTCACATGGACTCGTGGTTAGAATTTTGAATCTGCTGAACGATTTCGTGAAAAGTTTATGACGTGGTTTTTTTGAAACTGTATTATACAAACGAATAATATTTTGAAACCTATAACAACCACTATTATTTGACTACACTGTTTATCTTTTGTATGTTTTTATGTTGCGGGTAATCTCTGGAACTACTGAACCGATTCTAAAAAATATTTCAATAATAGAAATTTTTAATATACCTGCGTACCATAGGCTATATTTTATTTTGATGATAGATATTTTTTACAAAAACTAAAAACCGACTTCAAATACCTGAATATTTACAAGATCAATATCAACCTCTTTGCGTTTTGCTTACCTACTGAGGATGACACTGGCCACCTAAACTTTCGAATAAAAAACAAAAATAAGTATGACATCCATTCATCATCAATAATAAGCAATAACTCTTACAGTACTGACTGACTGACTGTCAATCAAACGTAGTGGTTTTATTCACTTTGAAAATCAACGCAGAGCTTAACCAAAATCCTAAAAGTATGAAATTTGCAGGGTAGCGTAACGTATGGGTGCACAGAAAGGAATTCCCGACACACAACCCCTAAAGTTTAAAGTTTATGTAAAAATAGCAGCAACCGAACGAAGTCGCGGGAATTACCATACCATACCACAGTCGACAAAAAAAAAATCGGCAAGTCGTGATTTCAAGAGATGATGACATTTTTTTAAGTTTTACGGGACAAGTTGCAATCCCTCAGGAATTAAATTAAAATGGGACCACCCCGGGATCATACTCTATACAAAGAAAGCGAAAGAATCATCAAAATCGGGTTACTATTGGCGGAGATATCGAGTAACATACACACAAAAAAAATACAGCCGACTTGAGAACCTCCTCCTTTTGGAAGTCGGTTAAAAATAACTTTACATTCCGAAAACTCACTATTTTTGTAAATCAAGTCGGATAAATAACTATTTTGAATAACTAAACTGAAAGAAATTATAATAATTATTTTTATCTAAAATGGAGATGATTCGATTCAGCAACTATTCATCCCCATTTTGTTTTTTTTTACCGAATTTACTTTGTACTTTAGTTTAATACTTATAGGTACTTTAAAATAGCACCCTTTCTTTTTCAATTGTGCTAATAAAAAGGTAAATGGTTAGATTTATAGTAATTGACTATAATAGATGTAAATAGCGTGTCGAATCTGCGTGAGAGTAATTTATAGACTTTCGATGACTTTCCCCATGAAAAATGATTGTCTATTGATAAAAAATATTTCAAAGGACAGTTATTGTAATGAAGTACCCTCATGTTAAAAATCAAAATGACTTTTTAGTCGGGTTCATGTTCTTTCAATTGATTTAACTATATAAGTGTGAATAATGCTTTTGCTTGAAAAATGGTGGCATGACTGTAATTAATCTTTTATTTGATGCTTTATTTATGAGGTGTATGTGGTGGATGAGACCAATGACCAAGGGTCTGGTGCTTACCTCGGACAAAGGATCAGTATAGTGATCCAACGAGGTAACATCATCAGCCTTTTGGGCACACTACCTGTGGCTGGTGATCTGAGCTCTATTACTTGTAGAAAACAGAGTTCCTTCCGAGAGTTAATTAGTTTAGTTTGTCTCTAGAATTAATTCGTGTTTTTTTTCTATTATTGTATTTGGTAATGTCCTTTTATATGAATAAAACATGATCAATGAATAGCCTGAAATATTAATATTTAAAGAAACATATTAGGAGAGATCATCTTTCCAATCAAACTTGTTTAGAGTATATGTGTCACCCTCGCTGCGGCAATGCTACGTCGTCAACGTGGCGCGGGGCGGCGGCGCGGCTATAAAAGCATCATAATGAAAAAACTTCTGCACTGTTTATATTACTCTAAACAGTAAAATGCCTCTGGACCACTACGTAATCTGCTTATAATATCACCAACCCATGTTGTGGGTCAATTGTTCATGAGAACTGTGAATAAAGTTTAAAATGTAGCTTAAATGTAGCCGCCAGAAATGAAGGTTAAAGTGGCCTGGGTCCGCTTGAAGAGTTTAATTATGACCTAATATGACCAAATTCCGCTATAGAGGACAAATCAACTTGGCTGGTCACTGACCAGATGTGACCAATAACGAACCAATGAGCAAGCCGTTTCACTGGCAATCTCCGTATTTCACAACTATTTGTGTTATTTCTGTTGTGTAGTGATTGATGTGGTAAAATGTAGGGCCGCAGTAGAGAATTATTTAGCTCTATATCTTAGTTTACCTGCTCTCAACGTGACTTGGCTCAGAAAAGCCAATGCTACCATTAGGCGCTTACTATCCCTATCTTACCATCGTCACATCTAATTAATTAATACCGGTTCTGTTCGAACAAGTCGTAAGTCTGTCATTCGGTTGTAGATTGTTGCATTGCTAGTGATGGGAACCGATTTTATTACTGCAAATCCTGTTTTAGAAAATGTAAGTTATTAAAAACGATTCCTAGCAATGTTCAAACATGCATGGGGCTTATCTGTGAGCCACCTTTTCTCTCTCACTAAACATTATGACGATATCTATACAAGCGTGAACACAGTGGACTGGGTTCAGTTTTAGATTTGACGATCCCTAATCCATGAAACTACATACATAAGTAGGTATGTATGTTGTTTTATTATGTAAGATTATTTATTTCTATTTGCGAGTTTCACCAAAGTCTTAAGCCATGTTCAAACGGCTTGCGATGTCAGTAAATGCTGCTGCACATACTAAATAATTCCCTTAATCGCCTCTTACGACATCCACGGGTAGTAATGGAGGGGTCTATTCTGCAGCCACGGCCTCCACGGCCACGAGGTAAAGTTTACAGGTATCAAACGGATCTTGAATTCTTCGGTCTTTAGTATGCAGTACCACACTAATCTAAACATCTCAATCGCCCACACAAAGCAGTAATTAAGCTTGAAGCATGCTAACTGGCTTAATGCAATCAGTGAACTGATAAACAACTGTTTGGATTTGCATTTTAAATCGATATTCCCTGCCGAGTCTCGTGGCTGATTGACATTAGCGTTTAGTTATTCACGCTTTATAACAATTAGATTTGAATTACAACTTAATCGTTTGTCTGGTTAGATCGTATCCAAGCTAGTTTACTGAGAGATGTGTAATAATTCAAACGATGAACAAAACCTTAACAATAATAACACCTAATAGTCAAGTAGCTCTGACCCAACTAGCATTACCTGTGTTGTGGGTATTAGAAACTACGAGTACCATGGTACCACAAAACCTAGATCCGGAACAAATATTTGCACGATATTTGCAGATCGTGCATTTTCGCGCAGCAGGAATCGAACCCGCACCCCTTGCGTCTCAGATGGGCATTCGCCCGCCGCCGAGGTCATAATTTTACTATGTCGGTGTCTTATATTCCGAAACAACAATTACATAAGTCTTTTTTGAAAGCTAGAACTACTTTTAAAATCTGAAACAAATAGGTAGGTATAGCAAAGTCATAGAAATGTCATTGAAATGCTCAAACCCAGGTATTTGTTTGACGGCAATTTCCATGAAACTTCTCTTCATCATCAAGTCAGCTTGCTTTTCCAGCATATTATTTTATTGTCATAAAAATGTTATAAGTGTGGAAAGTTAGAATTGAATCGGATAACGGGAAGACAAGTAAACTTCGATTACTTAAAAGACAGTGAAAATAAATAAAACCTTTTAAAAAATGTTGTGCCAATGAATGGAACTAGGCACTTGAATCCAAAATAAAAAAGCTCTCATAGCAAAACAATAAAACCGTTACACCATTTTTCATCCATAAAAATCAGACAATCATGTTCATATCCCATATTCGGATGTGATTTGTTCCGGAGCGCGGCGAATGCGCGCCGGCGCTCGCTGTCATCGCGAACGCTGCGCTTGCGCAAGTCTCGACGCGCCGTCTCGTCGTCTCATTAGCCCGGAACAAACTGAGTGTTTAACGCGAGTGCTGAAACTATGGAGTTTGAACATTTAATCTTTACTGTAGATTTTACGTCCTCCGTGGCGTAGCGGGCGAGTGCTCGGTTAAGACGCAAGGGGTGCGGGTTCGACTCCCGCGGATTAAACGCTTGCACGATCTGCAAATATTTGTTGCGGGTCCAGGTTTTGTGGTACCATGGTACTCGTAGTTTCTAATACCCACGACACAGAGAATCCTAGTGTGGGTTCAGGATTATTAAATGTGACTGTAGTGTGTAATGATGCTTCCTGAATACTTCTTCAGTGTTATCAGTATGGTGTGTACCTGTAATCATGCACTTCAATATCACTCAACTCACCTGACGGGTTTCATTTTTGGCTGTGCCTATGCACTAGGTACATACTGTTAGCAGTTCTGTGGCGGTGTTATCTTTACATGCGCTCGCTCTTCATAGAAAATAAGTAAAGATTGTTTACAATTTTTCTTACATTTAATATCGAGAACCTAATGTCTAGACAAACCTGGCATAGGTTTTAAGACATTTACTACCATTCATTTGTATTCCTTTTGTGTAATAAATAAATATAAATATAAATAAAAAATATACTCTTTCAAAGTTCTAGTTAGTTTATCTATCCTAACAACAGAATCCACAATAAATTATGTCCGTAGTTTTCATAGTCACATTTGTTACCTCACTTTAACCCAATTTGTTCGACTCAGATAATAACTTCTCACGGTAAGGAAAGTACGCAAGGATAGTTCATTACTGATGAAACTATGTAGAGTTTTCTTTTGTTGTACCAAAACTGTTGCAATAATTCGACATGACTGCCAAGTACCGGAAGGAAATCAATACTGCACTAATGTTTGGTAATGTGCATAAAAAGGGGATCTTTTGAAACGATGTGAATAAAAATCTGCTATTCATCGAAATTAGTTTCATAACATGCCTTTTATAAATACTAATACCCATTGTAAGGTATATTTGTATTTATTTCAGAATTGATAAAGCATTTGATAAAGAGTTTTCATCGTCTTGGTATTTTTTAGTCATTTACAAGATAGTGGATGAAGTTTGGTTGATAGATGGTTCTGAATTACTTATACACGGTGATTCATAATATACTAAGCCAAAAGGGGCTTTACCTACACCCTGCTTTATCGATTATAAATAAATAAACAAAATATAAATAAATTAAATTCTGTCAATTTCAATGAATATTTTATTTCAATGTTTTCTGTATTTAGTTTAACCAATCACATCGAAAAACTCTATGAATAAGATTAAATAATTTTATAGGTGCTACGTGATATCACTCACTATGTTGACGACCTGTGTTTGACAGGACATACCCTAAAACTTCAGCAGTAAGAAATAATCAGATAACTCTCTAATTCTACAATTTCTCGAAATCTTTTATTTTGATTTCTATACCGTCCTTATCCAAATAGAATCTATTTTCCGTAAAGTCAGTTAGAAACGCCTTCTAATTGAATAGGACGGAATCAAAGGGAATGATTGCATTCCCCCAAAGTTTTGAAGGGGATGCGCTGGGGTAGGATTCGATGCGTGGACGAAATACTTTTAGGGCTGCTCTGTGATCTACGAAAATATGAAGGTGCCAGATTTATATTTAGTCAGTCAAATAATATTTTATAGCCATTTCTAAGGATAGAAGGACGATAGATTTTTCACCTCCGAGCATAGATCTCTCCGTAGCCCGAGCTCACGTATGAGGCCCACAGTTAGCAACCAAGTCTCAGTGCCATTGGCATCACTGGCAACACGCACTGATATATTAAACATATTTTACCTTAGTACCTACCAATTAAACACCTGATAGATGATCCGATGAAAAACATATTTTTTATGATAGTTACGAAATACAAATTTCATAACTTATTTCAACACCATCATAACATATTTTATTTGTTACATTTGACCTTTTGTTTATGTTTGAACATTAAAATTTACAGCCAGCTTCTTGCCGTTCAGATGTATGATAATGGTACGTAATTAAAACAAATCGATTCCCAAATACGCTTGTTTAGCAATTTGTTTATGTGTTTGTCATAAAATCTTATGCGATGATAGACTCTTATTATCAGAATAATTTACGATCCACTGCAATAATATATTCTTTTATGAGTTTTTTATGTTTACACAAATGATACGCACCTGATTTTGTATCAAATCAACACATAGTTACGTGTAACAAAATCGATTTATTACTTTATTATGACGATGATTAAATACATTGCTTTTATTCTATTTCGAACGTGGGAACTAATTACTGAGCATCGCGCGATCCAACATAGGATAAAGAGTTCGCCATGGTTTCCAGTTATTTGCTGTCGACATTTGTATCTCATACGTAAGCCATAGAAATTTGGCTTCTTAAATTTCCAAATTTTTACATTCAGTGATACTTTTATCAGTCGTCAATGTCATCAAATCGCCAAAAAATGCCAAGATTTGATTGTTGTCTTAGAAAATTATTGCAATTTAGTTTGGACAGAGAATTACCTTATCCAATGACTTCGTAATTCTCAGGTCTGTTTCATAGTTTTGCCGCGGAACATGGAAGGCGAGATTCCGTTGCAGTAATGTCATTGCTAAGATTGTGGGCAAAATTGCTTTATGTAATTTGTGGATAGGGTGGGACTATCCATCTTCTGATGTCTTCGGGGGTCTTTGTGCGGTTCAATTATTGAAGCCGTTACGTGAAAGCTAATTGTTCAGAAAGGTAGGTAAAGCTTTAATGAGTGAAGGACTTTTGCGACAGTTTGTATGCCAATGTTTGTCATATGATATTGTACGGCAAATTAAGAAAAGTTAGGAAGACCACCGAGGTTTCAGACAATAGATTTTCTTTTGTATCTGGTGATGAACAACGATTCAATCGCAAGTGGCTGATCAGCATGCGTGCAATTTAAAGAGAAAAACGAAGTAAGCAGCAATTGCGATTAAAAGTCACTCGGCTGAGTTAGGTTAATACAAGTGGAGTGAATAAAATATATTTTTGCCGCCGCGCGCATGAATTATTTACATATTAGAATAAATATGCTTGAGTGGTTATTATTTGAAGAAATATTGTAGAAATGATAAAACTAGAGCATACTTACTCAACAGGAAAAGTTTCTGCCAAAGGTTATTTTATTAAGGTTTGAGTAAGCCTTGCTTCTCACAATTATTGAAAAACTTACCACCATGACGTAAGTACCAATGATATCTGAAAAGTTTTATATGAACCTGAAAAGGATGTTTTAGTCCACTCAAAAGCCAGATTAAATCTTAGGAGGGGAGACATAAAATAGAACTACATATTTATCGTTATCTATGAAAGGGGTTTCTATAAACAGATTGGGTACCACTTCAAAGGTACCGCCAGCATCCGACTAACAGACATTCAACCATCTTTTACGCTAAGTATTTTTTTTTACGTACTACTTTTTAATATACGTACATTTACTAATCATCATCATCATCATCTGGCTAATGACGTCCAATGCTAAACATAGGTGCCACGACGTTCCGAAACGTCTCAGATTAGCATGTTAAAGTGCATGGACAGACCATATAGCTCACAGAACCGACAACCACAGTGGAATAAAGAAAGGAGGAGACGAATTTCCTCATTGCGGATTTTATCACGCAGTGAAACCCCTAACATAGCTCTCTCCATAGCCCGTTGCGCGAATTTGAGCTTGTGTTTGAGGCCAATAGTAATCAACCAATTCTCAGTGCCGTATGTCACATCACTGGTAATACGCACTGATTGAAGACTTTCGCCTTGAGACTTTGGAGCGTCTGCGAAAAGAAGATATGAAAAACATTTACTTATAAGGGAAAGGATTGTTAGTATGCGTAATAATCAAAATGTATACAATGGAAGACGAAGCTTCTTTTTGCTTCGCTGTAATTGGGTAATCAAAATATGGTGGCGCAAATTATGAATGTTCAGTTCAAATCAAAACAAGATTGGTTTTTATTAATAAAAAAAAACTATTTAGGTCAAAGCAGCCGTACGTACGGTATCGAACGAAACGTAAATCAGGTTTGGTTATATACTGAGTTTCATTGTTTAACGATATAGCCACAACGCTACCATTACATCCGTCTGCGGTGACCTTGGCTAGAGGTTACTAGTCAAGTCAAGTCAAGACATCATCATCATCATCATCATAATCAGCCTGTAGAATTGTACTGCTGGACATAGGCCTCCCATCAAAGAGTTCCATGACGAATGGTCTTGAGCCTTTTACATCCACTGATTTCCCGCAAATATCACAATGTCGTCAGTCCATTCGGGTGGGAGACTTTCGAGCTTCGTAGTCGCCATTTGAACCTTTACTCCCCAACGGTTGTCGGTTCTGCGAGCTATATGGCCTTCCCACTGCCACTTCAACTTGCTTATTCTGAGAACTATGTCGGTCAAGTTCATAGTTTTTAATTAAATAAAATAACTAGGATCACTTTGAAACGTCTTAGAAACTAAGTGAAACTACGCCTCTTAATTTCATCCTTGCATCAAGCCAGCAGGGTCAGCGCTGATCTGTGGCCAAAGCAAGAATAATTTCACGATAGTTTGCGCGTCAAATATTAGCCAATCAAAATTAAAAGATTTCAAACATTTGGCTAATATCTGACTTTTACTTACATATCGTAGGCCAACGCTATCGTGAGTTAAACTTGCTTTCGGCACTGTAACAATAGAGTATGTCTGCTTCAAATACAGCTGCCAAATGTATAAAAAATACTACCTACTAGCAATTCGAAAACTTTAGAGACTGGTGTTCAACGGTTACCTCAAATATCATTAATTTTCATGTCATTTTCGTCGTTCATGCATAAATTTTGCTGAAACTAGAGATTGAACCAATGAAAACAACATTAACCCAAATATTGTGATGGGTAACAAATGTGACCTACTCGCATGAAATTATATTTCGATATGCGTTACAAACTCCTCTTTGTTGGAGATATTTTAATATACCTAATGCAACCATAAATAGTATATTGAATACTCGGAATTTTTTGTGGCTATCGTCGAGCTGTTGCGTGTATACAGTCGCAGGTTAAACGGCTGGGTTACTTCTCAAAAAGCAAGTCAAGACTTTAGAGACAGTCCACAGTAAATACTTAGCAAGTAGAAAATTAATCATTATTTAGTTTTGTCAGTTGTATAGTTTTTGATTCAATACACAAAAACAATAACAGTAAGACAAATTGACACAGTCAGTACCACAGAAAATTTATATCTCTATACAATTTAATTGAATAAATATCGTCTTATCTATATTTTTTCTTTAAACAATTGTTGAATTTGGAAAGAAACGAAAACTCTAACATAAGTTTAGTACCATAACGCTATAATTTTGCTTTTACTAATTCAGCAACATTTAAATTTACCTCCCTAAATTTAATTGTTGATTCTTGTAAAAAAAGGTAAATGAAGAAACCTGTTGTGGAATATTATTTTTTGTTATTAAATTTATTACAGTTAAATTATTATCAAGAGCAGCATTCGTTGATTAGACCAGCTATTCTCTCATACCATGGATATAGCTCCCTTTATTGTCATTGCGTTGAATACGTGGACATTTCAACTTTTTACAGTGACACCGAACAAAGCTTATTTTGGAGTGTTGCAAGAACTGGCAGGTTTACTTAGCCATTGTTGGATGGCCATTTATCTCTTTTATTTATGGGGTACCGACGCGAATGGCGGGCAAACTTGCGCTCGCGCACGCATTTTGCGCGTTTGTATTAAAGGCGTCATAAGAACAACTATTTTGATTTCTTTCACGCGCCCTCTTGTTATGAGTGAATCTTTTAAATGCTCCTTCAAGATGATTTAGATTAAAATAAGGTTTATTTGAATCAGAAATAAATAGTTCAGCTCTGTGTAAGCTAGTAGTTAAGATTCTAGAAATGCTAAAGCTTTTTCCTAATATTTTTTTAATGGTAGTAGGTACTTCTATATTTATTGATCGAGCGAGCAAATCGTGCTAAGATCTCTCAAACAACTTTGATAGCGCTTTGTTAATACATTCCCAAACGATTTTTATTTTCATTCTAGGCCATATGGCTATTGAGATACAAAGAAATAGTAAAATTAAAAACCAATATAGAGCTCCCATTTGGTTAAGTTCCAACAACTTCGTAGTTCAGGTTTACCAGACATCGCGAGGTTTTTGTTAGTGATCATGAAATATCATGAAAGTATCAAATTAGGTTTTAGAATACAACGGACTCTGTTTCGTTAGTGGGTTTGGAGCCAAAAAAATGCCAAAGTCATCTTTTGTTGTGAACGATTCCACACAATTTGGTTACAATCATAAAACATACCACCAACCTCCCCAATTCGTCTCACATCCACTGCATCCATTGTCTCCTCGTCAAATGATTTGCTCTGGTCGTCCATTTTGTTCTGGTGGTCGGTCCTACACACCAGAAGGCGTTGACTGCTGTACAAAGACCACCAAGATCCGGCTACTGTCTACAAACTGTTTAAGTTTAAACCGGACATACACCTGTGGTGTTCGCCGAATTGTCTCAATGTGACTCATACAAAATGGTAGCATATTAAGCCTATAAATTGAATGAGTCATTTTGCATGACATTAAGCCGGTGTATGTGGTAGTAGGTTAGAATTGCGGTCAATTCTCTGTGTTTAGGAGCCTACAACCAAAATAACAGATGTATTGTGATCTTAAAGCTCCACTCCGAAGCTTAAATTCAATTTAAGCAGATCAACCAACTGAACTCATTAACCGAAAGAAGGTACACGTGGAAAATTTTCCAAGTGTACCTTCTTTCGGTTAAAGATGAGTTTCTCGGCCCAGCAATATCATCATCATCAGCTTGTAGAAGTCCACTGCTAAAGATAAGCCTCCCCAAGAGAATGCCATCTCGAACGGTCTTGAGCCTTTTCCATTCACCGACTTCTCGCAACATTCATAATGTCGTCGATCCATCGGGTCTTTCGAAACTGCGTAGCCGGGTTCGTGATCGCTGTTTGAGAACCTTTATTCATCAACGGTTTTCGGTCAGCAATGTAAACTACGCTAAACCTATTGAAGTAGGTACTCTTTGGTGATAGCCGCTTATTACAAACATGTCATTGGCTTTATATGCGTAATTTCATGCATTATTTGATACAAAATTAATTTTGGACGTTACGGTATTTGAGCCATTCAGGCCATGATAGCGCTCCGATAATATGAACATAGCCATGGTAATAATCTAGACGTGATTAGGTTCTAAGAGCGATTTCCACAGAGTAATATAAACTACAATAGATCATCACTACGGCCACCTCAAGAGTAAGCACTATGCGAGACAATTATCATGCTTTATTATCCTTTACAAGATTTTTAGTGATCTACCCTGAGTTAAATTTGTGGTAATTTTTTTGTGTTTTTTTTTCATTTTATTGGTACTACATTAATTTTGTTTGTATACTGAAACTAAGTCTATGTTTTTTGATACCGATGCTCCAATGTAGAGCTCATTTTATAGCCTTGTTCTTTATAATAAAAAATACGAAGAATATTTTGGTGCATATTTTTTTTTGTGTTTAACGAGCGTTTACCAGGAACCTAAGTGGTGAGTTATTTTCCCAATTATTCTTACCGTTGAAAATTGAAATAAAATTTCGTACTTCCGTCTAGCTCGCATAAAGCACTCGTTAAACCTGGCCATAAAACCTTATGCACTAAATGTAACACAAATCTCCCTGTAATTACGAACGGTCACGGTTGTATTGGTTTTAATTAATCGCTGAATTACACACGTATTTTATGTAGGGCCATCGACTTGCTTGTCGCTTGTCGTGTACTGGTTTATAAAAGTCAAAGTCCATTATACATCCGAGACCGTTAAAATGTCGTATCCACTTCAAGTGTGCACAGTGGAAATCACATACCTAATGTAGCTCTCTGATACCCCACCTATTGTTTGAGCGAGCGAATATCTCTCAAACAATTTGGACGAATCGGTCTATGTACCTATGTTTGTATGTTTTTTGTTAGAGCATAACTTTCGAACCGCCACTCCGTTCTACTAAATTAGATTCCATCGAAAATTAACGATATCGTGTGGTCACCTATACTTATAGGTTGACACAAAATGATCAACACCTCAATTTGTGCTGCTTATCTGCACAGATAAAAACGATCACTGGAAACGCGCACACACATCAATCTTAGATCCAGGGAGCCATCCGAATATGTCAAAGATATTTAAGTTTAACGTCAATGACAGCTTCATTCTCAAACTTCCGCCTGTTTAGAGGTGACAGTCAACCGGATTACGTCACAGATTGATAGAAAAAGAATTAGAAAGATGTAGTTTTATTCTTTGTATTAGTGATACAAAGAAAAGTTCAATGTGGTTCGCCCCAAACTGAGACCTCGCAGTATCTTGTAAAAGTTGGTGTTTTGATGATAGTTGGAGAACTTTTTTTCTTTGTATATCAAAACCATATGTCCTTAAATAAAAATCGTTTTGAAATGTATAAACAAAACTCTTTAATATAACTCCCGACTTCTTGCATTTACTTCTATAAACACCCTTTTGAACCCTTATATCCTAACAACTCTTTATCCGGTTTAACTCATATTCTTACCAAGAAATATTGATAGTTCAGTATGTTGACCTACTAAATTTCAGTGTTCCTTGCAAATCGCGTAATCATCATTTCAGCTGTAGGAAGTTCACTGGTGAACATTGGCCTCCCCCAAAGATTTCTAGAAACAATCACTAATAAAATCATTATCAAATATTTGTCCATAATCGCCACGCTGGATATTCAGATTGGCGAGTGCAGTCAAAGCTATTGTTGTTAATAAGAAACACTGCTTCCCATCCCCTAGCTTTTTTTCCTTTATTCGCCTCTTACGACATGCACGGGTAGAAATGGAGGGGCCTATTCTGCAGCGGTGCCTCACGGCAAATCATTTGTGTTTCCTAAACTATACGACATTATATTCAAATTTAGAGTAGTTTTAGTGGCTATCGATGTCATTAAGTTGCATTAAAATGCAAGAGATTGAGATATCGGAATAGTCGTTCTAAATATTTTTATAGATTTGTAAATTGGGACAACGGTAGTGTATTGTTATGTGTGGTGAAAGAGGTTAACGAGACGTAGGTGTAAGTACCCTAGAGCGTGAATTTGAAAAACTGTTTTTTTATTATAGTCGAATAAAAGATAACTTTTGTGTATAATTCCTAGTTAAAAGTGACTTTGCGGAAGTCCATTAAAAAATATGAAATAGACAACCAATTAAGTAGCACTATTCTGCTAATTTATTCCTCATAAGTTTAACAAACAAACTTAATAAGAATTCAATATGTGTTTCGCTTCTCTACGAGACATCATCAGGAAGAATTGTCTTGCTGAGCGCTGGAAATCCGAGACGTTTTGCCTCGCCGAGCTCTGAAAAGAAATATTTATTTTCATCATACCACCACGCGAGCGAAGCCACGTGTGGAAGCTAGTTCATTAAAAAGTTTTTAAAATGCAACAATATGGAAAAAGTCGGTCATTTCTGTCATGTAGTATTGTAGCATTATAATATTCAAATCATTTCTTATGTATTCATTCTTTAACACAAGCGTGAACTTATGCGCCTTTTGGTGCTCACTGAGACCCAATTCATTTCTTCCTAATGTAAATGTTATAGAGCATTTATGTAAATTGACGTTATTACATTAGGTTGATATGAATAACTCTAGACAAAATTATAGTAGCCAGGTACTGATACGTTCATGCTATTTTATATAAGCTATTTCACTCAGACAACTCCTGAAATTCGATAACAGGGGCGCGGAAGAAAAGACAGTTTTCATACCAAGAACTCCAGTCAAACGCGCCTGCCGCTCCTAGTCTTTTGTATTGCAAATATGAAATGATGACCAATAGCATCATCGGTATCGCTTATTTTTCGAACTATGCGATATTTAAAATTTGTTGAATAATAATAATCCTCGACATCGATTTTGACGACGGTGACCCTTACTAAAGATATGCTTAGCATTCATGCTGAAGTAAGCAAATTGGTATCGCTCTGGTGACGGACTTTTTAGGCTACCCGAACGCAATCGTCTTGGCTTAACGACATTCATAGCCGTAACCAACATCATTGCGTGCATGGAAGACACAAGCGTTCATCCATCTATTTGGTGAATGCGCTAAATAATACTTGCTTTACCTAGCTGATCATGAAAGCTGAGCAGGCGTTGAGCGTCACTTATCTAAGGAAGCTGATACCAATAAACGATACATAAATAATACAAGAACCGCATACCAACTTGGTAATTTACTGTCTATACATTGAATAAGCTTTTGTTGTAGACAGTAGAAAGTTTCAAAGAGTTATGCTTCTGATCTTTGAATATTGGGCACTTTGTCATAATAAGTCAGGGGTTCATAAATATGAATATAATTGAAACAGGTGGCAGTAAGTCAAAGTTATTGGCTGGAATTAAAATATGGTAAGTTTTGTTGCAAGAGTTCAAGAAAATCAGATACATTTTTGGTTATCTTTTACGATGGGCCATGCCCACTTTGATACCATAGATTTACGGTAGGTATATAAATAATAGTTCAATCCGTGACAATATGATATGATGTATAATTAAGCGATTCAAACCCCATACCTAACTACGATTTTATCACATTTGGTAGAAGCATCATAAAAGAGATTGAATTAGATCTTAAAATTCCCAATAAATGGAAAGACGGTCTAATAATAAGGGTTGCTAGGAGTCGTTGGATGCGAGCACAAGGTCACTCTGGAAATATGAATACACTCATGAGGCCTTTGTTCAGCAGTTTTTTTATTTTTTTTATTTATTATCATAGAATCTACAGCACTTTAGAATAATTATGATATCTATTATATACTAAGCATACTGCCAATTATAGATTCTTACTTTGTAACATAGAACTTTTTAGTTTAGCAGTAGACAATACGGCTGAAGTGATGATAATGTATATTGCTGTGATGGCCCCAGCTGAAAAATAGGCCCTCCCATATCTATCTACTCCCATATGTCGTAAGAGGCGACTAAGGGGAAATAAGCTAGAGGATGGGCAGTAGCATCTCCTATTTTAACAACAATAACTGCACTCGCCAACCCTCGTGCCCAGCATAGTGGGTATGTCATTCTGCCCACATGATAGGAAGTCGCTCTGAAACTCTGTGGACCTTTGTTCAGCTTGGGACATACGACTGAAACAATGACGATGATGATAATGTCGCATAATCTAGTTGATAGTGTCAGAACTCATTAAATAGTCGCAACAACACAATAGAGTTAGTTACATAATATTTGAACAACTACGGCTCATAAGAAAACATTAGGGTAAGGGTAACTTATCATCCCTTAAAATAGGTCATGATGAAATCAAAACAAACAGTTCGGGAGTAAACTCCAATAAGGCGTGACCTTAATTAAGTATCAGTCAGATTAAAGTACACAAGTGTAATCGTAAACATTGTTATTGGAGAATGTGTTTAATTCGATAATATTTGTCTGTTAATATTTTTCATCATACGGTTGATCAGTGGGTTCAAATCTACTTATTGTTCGTTGATAATTAGAACGAATTAATTATCGTTCATTCTTCGTATCACTTGTTATTACATTGGTCATCGTGCGTTAGGTTAGTAATCAGTGCTGCTATTGAGGAAGCAAAATGAGTGCTGCTATTGAGGAATAGGAATGGAGTTTGTGACTTGAGACACTTGCACCGGTAACGAATAGCAAGGAGAAACGAGTGTTTGGTCACGCTCTCATTTGCAAGAAGAGTAAAATTTCCCTTAGAAATAATGTGACACTTGACAAAGCTTGCATAATACCAGTCATGACTTATGCCTCAGTACTTAGACAGAAAAAAGTTAGGAGATGAGCAGCAGTGTTCCCTGTCAACGCAGCAAGCTAGCGCTCGCCAACCCACATGCCTAGTATGGGCAAGATCCCCCATATGATAGGAAGTCTGCACTGGAAACCTGTAGGGGAGGCCTATAATCATTAGTGGACGTCCTATGGCTGATATGATGATGATATGAATCACGAAGTACCGGCTCAACTGATTTCAATGGAACTTTGAACAGATATAATTCGGAGATTACAGAAGATTAGGCCCCTCCATATTTACCTACCCGTGGATGTAGTAAGAGGCGACTAAGGGAAAAAAAGCTAAGGGATGGGCAGCAGTGTACACAATTTCAAAAAGATAGCTATAACTGTGTTCACCAACGCGCATGTACGCGTGGTGAGTATGGGCAAGTTCTGCCCACATGATAGGAATTCGCTCTGGAAATCTATGGGGTAGGCAATGTTCAGCAGTGGACGTCCCACGGCTGATATGGTGATGACTACCTACCATCCACATTTTTTTACTGCAATAGAAGGTACCTATTTCTATTTAGACGATGACGCAATTAAAACTGTCGTAAGTACATTAAAACTAGACCAACCCACTGATTAAAATCAAACAAATCAATTCTATTTGTTAAGTAAAGCCACCCGTATGCCCGACACAGATAGGGATCATGGTATGTGTTAATAAAATTCTCCCCATCATGGTCCCATTGTCTCTGTAGATAAAGCAATTTACTTAATTAAACACCCACAATTTGGACGAACACCGCATATTGTGATAAACTACACTCATGAATAAAGGAATAAAGGTTCTCAAATGTAACCACGACCGGGTGACGCAGTGTTCAAAGGCCCACCTGATGGACCGACGATATTGTGGCTGTTGTGGGAAGTCGGTGAATAGAAAAGGCTCAAGACCGTTCAGCATGGCAATCTTTTGGGGATGCCTAATTATGTCATGCAGTGGACATCAGCAGGCTGCTGATAATAATGATGACACTCTTAAATCGCTTTTTGTTCTGAACTGCATCGGATTTTTTCGTGGCGTGATTTTATGTACCTACCTATGTACATAGATATAGTGTCTGTTTGGAAAATGCAGCTTTATCATAATTGTAGCTTTATCAAGCTACATGTGTACTATTATGAATCATAAACATTACAGCATTGTGTAACCACCGCTTAAAATTATGTTGGTGTATAATTTTAGGGAATAAAACAAACAAGCTCGTAAGGCTTAAGGTACACTGGCTTCAATTACTGATCGAAGTTGAAGTTATTGGAACTTTCTTTTTTATCTCTACCGAGCCTGCTTAGCTGGTATGTAAGTATTGAAGACAGCTTTGTTATAATATAAAAATCAGTCAAATCTATAGCTGAACTTAGAAAAAAATCACATTAAAATAACAGACGATGTGGAGGGAACTTTGACAGACAGTGTGATAAAAAAAGGTCAGATTAAGGCAAACGACAAAAGTTTAACTTCATTGAAATTATGGGCATAAGCCGAGTATAAATAAGAAAAGATTTGATTTCACATTCACATAAGGTACCTTTGCATTACGTTATATTTTTTACCTAATCAGATGTTAACTCTCACACAAGATCTGAACAATTTTATAACGTAACGTATTACGACAGACATAACAATGACGACCTCAAATCAAAGTCTAAAACAGCCACACATAGTGTGTCGATGCCTTTACAACCGCTTATTTGCTAAGTGCCCCATTATTGTTATCAATGTTTTTATTAACCAACAATTTTATAATCAAAATTATTGTTTCTCACAGTAATAAAACCCGTTCGATGGTCACTCGTATGTAGAGATGCTCTAGATAATCAGAGAAGCCGGAAAAGTCAACAAGAACTAAAAAACACCCCAAACCAAAACTAAAAAACCTAAAAATGGCTTATTACCGAAATCCAAAAACATGGTAACCATCCTCTCAGATTTCTGTCGACTCGGATGCTTGAAGATTTGTAAGGGTAGAGTCACAACAACTTTTTTAGTAGTATGCTTCTAAATATTGTCTCAAAGTTATAGGACATGCAGCCTTATTGGGTTACAGAACTGATACTTTAATGGTTTTAATATGGTAAATATTCTGTTTTAGCAAAAATAATTAGTTTCACAGTAAAGACATTATCAAACAAGCGCGTTTCATCGCGCAATAAAACGCAATAATTTTAGTACATTTTGAGCTAAGCTAAGCTAACGTGTGATCATTTCTGCGATAAATAAATATTTTTGCATTTCGCTAAACGCGTGATAAAACGCATGCTAAACGCGATTGTGTGCGAGACTCTTAAGAGCATAGGGACGGCACGTTTAGTCGGACCAGAACGAAATGACCGGATAATTTGTCGGAAATTGTTCAGGCCGTCTCTGGACAGCACTACTCATGGCACTCCATTGATTTTAATTGCAGGTCATTTATATAATTGCTTCATCGGACTTTCTCGTTGAAAGGCTGTCGATTCTAATGCGTCCAATAAAGATACCTTTTCTAATTTCATTCATATTTAACGAGCTCCCAAATTTTAATGAGTTCGTATTTTTCAACTCGTTATGATTAGGTGATTAGTAAACGCTGTATAACTAACCATACAAGGTTTTTTTTTAAACATTATTTATATACTAATCAGCGAAGGTTGTTACTGAAATTCGTTTGTGATTCCGAGTAACTCTATAATCAATTAGTAACATAACAATTTATAAAGCCTGCCTTACTAATTTAAATGATGAGTACTGGGGCTGTAGGATCTATAAAAGCCTTTACTGAAATTACCTTGTCAACTATCTTCCTAAGTAAAGGATAGGCATGTATTACCTATAAAATTCTGTGTAGTAGTATACATTAATTGAAACTTGAAAATAAAATCCCGATTATTTTCGGGTATAGCGCATTTATTTTATTTGGTTTATAGGATTCCGTTGGCAATCGGTTAAAAAGAAACAGTGTTTTTTTTCGGTGGGCAAAACTAAGCTAAGAATATAGTTTTGACACTTTTTATTTAATCACCATCCTGGTAGATGTCCACTGCTTGACAAAGGTCTCCCCTAAATCATGACAAACGGTCTTGAGCTTTTTCCATCCTCCAACATCCCGCAACTTGTCTGTCCAATTGGTGGGCGGCTTTCCAACTCTGCGTAATCCGGTTCGTAGTCGCCATTCAAGAACCTTTACTCCCCGACGGTTATTGGTTCGGTTTCAAATAACTCAAAAATCTAGAACCATGGTTTACGTGTCCATCAACGTGGTGTAATCACTGTTGGCATTTCTCAGTAGCGTCAGCAAAAACAACACCTGCACGAAGTAGGTATTTGGGTAATACAATATAGTATGTTGGATACTATATCAGATGCGCCGCAGCTCACTGGAAAAGCCCTTACAGAGATAAGATATTTACTAATAAAAGTACTTACTAGGAGAAAAGAGAGGGAAAATGATTTAAGAAACAATGAGTAAAATAAAATAGGGACACAAAAGTAAATATAAAATTATACAATCTTATATAACCTGTGATTTTTTGGTTGGTTGATGGAGAGTGACATACATACTGTCATAATTTTCTTCCGGGTACCACGCGAGCTTAGCCGTGGGTGGAAACTAGTCTTAAGTAAAAAACACGAAAACAAGAATTCATAAAGTGTAAAATGATGAGCTCCACGGAAAGCCATTTCAAATAATAAGTCGGTAAGAGACTATACAAACTTGTTGATTCGCTTCGTATGTGGGATTACATCAAAAAGCACTCTAATCATCTTATCACAAAGTTTACCCGATATCAAAGCTTTACATAAATTAGCGACGGTGTGTGGCTACAAAAACCCAAAACAATGGTCTAACCAGAACCGGTTCTCTTATTCGGAACAATCACCTAATTTTGGAAAGATTCTTTAGCGGTAGAGACAGAGGCTCATAAATAAAGCGCACTCAGAGAGAAACAGTCCATATGTCACCTCTTAAAAGCCCTTTCAAGTATAAAATAAACAAATTTTTGCTACTGTTCTTCTATAATTGAAGGTAAGCAGCAGATGGTAACAAAAGATTCTTAAACCGTAACCCTATTATGTTTTTGCTAAGGAAAACAAATGGTACAGCAAAACAGGAGTTTAACAATTACTTTTGGTAATAACACGGCTTCCGTAGAATGAGATAATGAAGGGACTACTGGATATGCATTGTTATTTTCTTTAAAGCTACATGAGTTCTGCTTGAAGCGACTGCCCACTGAGGCAGTGAAGCAGAATTCTTGGAAAGTGCGTGCATTTTTGTCAAAACTTGTCTTCATTTTTCATGTTTATCCACAAAAAAAGATTTATTTATTGCATCTAACCTCTTTGGTTTTAAGTTGAACTTGGCGGCGTCAGCTTGGTTTTAAGTTGAACTTAGGGGTAGTCAGCTAGGACGAAAGAGGTGCGGATTTGATCCTCACGGATGCACAAATATTTGCTTGATCGTGATCCTGATCTTGGACTGATTTTTTTAAATGATACTTATTTTTCAGTTCTACCATACCTTTATAAATATTAAATCAATTTCATATTGAATTCGGTCTCTGAAATGTTACAGTTAATGAGAAACCTAAGCCTTTTGTATCGCTAACATCGCACAATACAATAACATTGAAAATCACCAGGTATCGTATATCAATGCGCAATTTATCTATTGTACGAATAGTATCTGTTTCTGTGACAAAACTTTGACAAAACTGCGCCTAAAACGCAATCGTATGCCATAACAATACGAGAACAAAAAAAGGTACAGACGATTGCCCTTGTAACATGAATACTGATCATTATCAGGATTTGGGAGCAGCTTATCTGTGTCGCAGAGGAGCCGATCGTATTAGCTGTATTAGCTTCTAACTATTCGGTTTTCCTCTCAATTACGTACTGTTCTCGACCAGATGGAATGTGATTAGGAATAAAGTTCTTTATGTCGTACTACGTATGACTGAATCGAAATAAATTAGGACGTGAAGAAGTTTTTGTGCTATTTGAGAAAGATTTTAATACATCTTTCTAACTTGTTTTTAAGTCTCAGTTTTTATCTTTTTTGCAAAAAAATTAGCTTCAAACTGTAACAAGAATATTTGACAATAATTGATCGAGTAAGCGAAGCGAGCGAAGATCTCAAACAACTTGGCGTTGTATGTATATTTTGATAGAGCATAACATACGAACTGTCAATTCGATCTGCATGAAATTTTGTAGTTCAACAAGTTGTTAGTGTATCAAGATAGAAGACCATGGTTATTGAGGTACTTAGTTAGATAATTATAAAGATACTATTTCAAAGTTTATCTGAATTGTCCACTATTATCGCAGCACCAACTTTATTATTTTAGGACAGACATCGCGAGGTCTCATTTCGGGGCGAACCACTAGTTATAAGTAGATTTTGTTTACCTAAGTAGTACATAGGTAGGTAATTAAAGTATAAAGTACATAAGCTGCAATTAATATGCATAATAAAGCAGTAGAGAACTTTGTTTTTTTTTAAATATTATTATCATACTAGCTGTCCCGGTCGCGACTTCGTCCGCGTTTGTATAAACCTACGTTTCCATTATCCTTACCAAAGTACTAACACTTATTATGCAGGTAACCGTAACCATCCAGTAACCGTCCCGTAACCGTCCCGTAATCTTCGCCTGCACCGTCCCGTTACCGTCACCGTCCCGTCACCATCCCATCATCGTCACCGTCACCATCATGGTCACGTCTTATTTTTTTTGACGGTGAAAAGCATATAAGGATATCTTATTACTTAAAACTCTTAACCTGAATACAGATTTTGATGTATGTTACTTAGTGCGCGCCTACACCCTTTTTTGAGTGCCTGTGCCAAATTTCAGACTCATCGGCCCAGTAGTTTCCGAGCTTTCGTGATGAATCAATCAGTGAGTGGAATACTCCTTTAAATAATAGATTATTATGTACCTACTTAATTGGGTGTAGGAAAATTAGATGAGTGAATAAATACCCTTTTATTTTATTTTAAGAGAGCACTGGTGCTAGTGAAACCGCCATCTGATCCCTTTGGATCCCTCTGGACGGGGGTTTGAATCCCGGTCGTGCACCAATGAATTTTTTTAGTTTTCTACTCGAATCTTGTGAACGTGAGGAGCCTCTACGAATTGCACCTTAATCCTTTCACCACACTGGTTCTTTCTAAAGGTTGGTTGTGAGGAAGAGACGTTTTTCTAAAAATGATCCTTGTGATTTTTATCGAATAAATAAAGGCAAATTGAAGAGAAGATTAAAATTTGAAATTACTAACTCCAAAAGTGTTCTTGAAATCATATTTGATTGAAAAAGTTCACCAATTTCACCATCACCACGAAATCTTGCAGATCAATGTTTTCTTATTTTGTTAAACCCAAATACGCCACGCTTTTGTACAAAAAATTGAATAAACTTTTTGAAGGACGCCCAAATGACGTAACGTTGATCGATAGAGCACAGCTGGTTGCACAACAATATCGGTGATTAGGAATTTTGTCCTAAAAAAATACTTCATAACTTTGAGAGTTAAGATCCTAAGCTTTTGTACTGAGTTGGCCTCCGTATAGTCTTTCTAAGAAGAATTGGGGACTGCCTACGTACCTAATTCAAAATGATACGGTATTTGCAATGTCTTTGAAGTCAGTGGGTGCGATCGATCGACCATAACCGCATAAATTGGTCAAAACTATTAAAAATCACTTTAAATTCATTGTCCTATAATCGATTCCCAATCGTCCGCAAAGGAATATTGAATTGCAATTGTAACGGTAGGTGTGGCTACACTTCATCAAAAAGAATCGCAGATTTAAATAAAATCTATTGTTACTTCTAACCGGGTCTTTGTTAATTCGCGCAAGTTCATGGTCCGTTATGGGTACTGGCTCGGAAACTCTGCAGCTGTCATCCATATCTCGGACCGCGACAGCCTGCTATTGTCCTCCACAGATACGACTTCATATAAATGCAGTTTATGTGAAATTCCTCAATAGAAGCTCTCAAGATTTTAGTCTCACGCAAAAAATCCATTGTCATCGTCACAATAAATGTTGGTTGTATCACTGGCGCATTAAAAAGTATTCATGCGGTATTTTTGTGAGGTCCACCTTTGTCTGTCGCCAAAATCTTGACACTTTTACATTTGTCATCATTTTTGAACCGTTTGCTTCTGCTTCGCTTCTACGTGTTCACGAATGCCCGTCTACACCCAGTTTAAGTTTTTGCCTAACTTTCTAGGTCACACCTAGCGATGACATAATTTCCATGCAATGTGTGTCCAATTTGGCAGTAGCTGGCGTTCCATACGTGACAGATTACAAGCACATTGCCGCTTTTAAGAATACCTACTAACTTTTATTCTAATGTTCACCAAAACCTAAACCGGCAGCTCCTCATAATTTCTGTTAGAAGTTCTCAATATTTTAACATTTTGTGACGGTTACAGTAACTGGTCACGATGAACAATGACCGTTACGTTTTAAAATAAAACAAGACGTGGAAACGGGAAGCATTGGTCACAATTAAGGAAGCGTAAAAACAATTGCAAAAGTGGTAATGAACTGGCGATTGAGCTTTTTCATGGTAGAAATGATCGATTCTTGTTATGGTCAACGAAGTCATGCTTTCTATTGGAGCAATAGCATTGTCTCGAGTCAATCAAAAAGCAATGAGTATCGCGTACAATGACCGCGGTTGCTAAATGATGGGGAACTGTCCTGTTATGAAACTGGTTGGTATGCGTGTCACAGAGTACTGGCCATCATTGTTTGTAGTGATGATGGGAATAAATTGTGTTTGGGCAATCAACTTTCCGTACTATTTTACGTAGGTATATTCTAGTCTGTGTCGAAGAGAACGGACAAATATTCAAATATATCCAAGGTGATTCATAATTGAGTTTGAACTGATCCAAAACAGCTGATTTTTGTAGAGGGTTTTTTCAATGGAAAATGTTGAATTTCCAAACTCGTAGAACTTTATTTCGGGACAAAATACATAATAAGAATATCTTTGTATAGCTTTTATAACGCTAAACGATATTTCAATCTTTTCACCATTTTCATCGCAAGATATTTTTTATATTCTCAAAGTTTTTTTTACTACCAAGAATACCAGGGTTATTCACTCACAAAGTCATATCATTCGAATAAAAACTTAAAAATAAACTCATAACATAAATTATGAATACCGAGGCGCCAAACAGAAATATTTTAATCAAATTCCTAAAAGAATAGATTCGTTCTTTGTCAGACATAATAAATCTGTCTTGGGCCTTGTTAGCGAACGCTTTGATTTTAGTGCGATCAAAGACACGTCGTCATTCGGAATCTCAGCAACAATCTAATTGGTTTACTACAGGTCTAAAGTAGCTTTTCATAATGACATTTGTCTTTCGTATTCAACATCGCCCACTATATTGAGATACAGGCATTTCTCAATGCAGAGAGTAAACGCGCTTCCTCGAGCCCTATTAATTTCGAAGTTTTGTATGAATTTGTTCATATTATGATGTCTCAATCCCAGTTGACGTCAGTGGTTCATTGAATAGTATTTGAATTTTACTTTTTTATCGTAATCGCTGTGGTGAATATTCGAGCTTGGAGGACAGAACATAATATCAAACTGCGCGTAGATGACTTTATTTATAATATAAATAAAGTCATCTACGATCACATATCACGCCCTAGGCTCAAGGAACAGGGTCGTACTAAGGTGGGTTCCGGGGCACGCGGGAATCGACGGTAACGAGTTTGCCGACGAACTTGCGCGCGCCGGGGCAAATGGTACTATGATAGGCCCTGAGCCTTTTTGCGGCGTACCAAAAAGCCTGGCTCAAAGAAGCCTCTTGCTTTCGTGCTTCGAAGAATCGACCAAACTCTGGACAAACTCTTCGGGCATGAACCACTCTAAGTTGCTTATAAAAGCCTTCGATAAACAGTACACCAACCGTATCCTAGCGCTAAATAAGACCAACCTTCGCATTATTGTCAGAGCCTTAACTGGACACTGTTGTCTTAATAAGCACATGTTCAAACTAAGGCTATGCGACACACAAACCTGCAGGCTATGCAAGGAGGCGGATGAAACGCCTATACACCTGCTAGGTGAGTGCGGAGCACTTATGCTCAAACGTAGCATCCATTTGGGAAAGCACATCCTCAGCCCAATGGAGCTAAAGCAACTCACCCCAAAGAAAATCCTTCAGTTTTTAACAGCTGCTGGGCTTTGCGGTGAACTTTGAAGGCCCTGTAAAAGGGCTCCACAAATAAAGTGGCGATCACAATAGGCCAGTTGTGGCCGCAGTGACACAATAGCCGCAAAAAGTTAATAAAAAAAAAAAAAAAAAAAAAAAAATGACTTTATGATAATGAGACACTTGTTTTGTTAACTTTTTCCTTCTCGTCATCTTTGATAGATGATGCAGCCCGATATGGATTGGTTCATTGGTTCACAAGCAGGTTTGTAGATGGTAGATATTTGTATTCAAAGCACATTGGTGGGTAAAGTAAATATATTCGCACTTGCAACTAATTTTTCTTTTAAATGTCTTGTCACGTCCACCTCACAAGACCAGCATGCATGACCCAAATCCTAGAGCCTTTGTAAATAAACCAATTCGAAGAAAGGGTTTTCTGGTAAGTTTCGAGTTTACAAATTTTAGAACAATCCACGTTTTTTTGGATTTTAATAACTGTATTAGGATAATTACATGCAGAAGGTAGCAAAAAATAATATCATCATGCTTTAAAGCAAAAAAAAAAACCCTCGTGAGGAAAGCCTTATACAAAATAGTTAAACTATAAATGATTCAACTCTAATTACCGACATTATAAATGTCGGTAATTAGATCAGATCTTTATCAAATCTAGAATTTCTTAGACCGATTATTTTATCCATTCTCATCTGAGAGGTAATATTGTATCCATTTCCATTGAAGTATCTAATGGGCAAGATTATTGTTTTATCTAGAAAAAATAATAATAACGTTGCTTCCTTGTAAGCATATTTGAATTATAATAGTACTTATTGCTTTTCTCCTTTATTTATTTATATATCGTAGTATTTATATCACCGGGGACGATGCAATTTTTCCCGGACGAAAAGTCCCCGGACCGGGCCAGAATCCGGCGAGCAACTGCTGCCAAGGCCTATAAACGAATAAGCTCCTCCCTAGGGCACTAATCTCCGGGGCCGATGAAACTTTTTTCCAATCGGCTCGGGCCACCGGGGCTTAAGAACTAGTCCGTTTAAAAAGTTAAGAGAGTTCTGTCAGGTAGGTCTGTACCGTATGTATTGTAGACGTTCATAGACGATAGTGACCACTTACCATCAGGTGGACGGGCAGTTTTTTTGTAATCATATTTATAAAAAAAACTGTTTCTAGTCAGGAGCAGGTAGAGCAGTAAAATTCAACCACTAGTGATACCAGTATAGGGTACAGGCTGATAATCATACTTCCATTATCATCACGCATGCTTAGGTATTTGTTTTCACGCTTGTATGTTTTCCCACAGATTTATTTTAAAACTAGGCAGGTAATTATGACCCACGCGGACCGGCCCCTATGTAGGTGGGTGAATCTTCACTTGTCCATCTGACTGCGTGCATCAGTTCACATGACTGACAGGCTAAGGCTTCGGACAATGTGATGATGGTTTAATTCTATAAAATGCGCTTTCAAACATTCACGTTCTCTTTCAACCTTTGATAAACGAAAAAATTTAATGAGATACGTTCACGACTTTCATCATCATCATCAGCCTGATGAAGTCCACTGCTGAACATAGGCCTCCCCTTAAGAGTTCCATGACGAACGGTCTTGAGCCTTTTCCATCCACCGACTTCCCGCAACCTTAACAATGTCGTCGGTCCATCGGGTAGGGGGCCTTCCAACACTGCGTCGTCCGGTTCGTGGTCGCCACTCGAGAACCTTTGTTCCTCAACGGCTCACGACACGGTCACGACTTTTATCCCCAAGAATTGTAGACATCCTCTCAGATCTCCAAGCTATCAGATCCATAAAGATGTCTAAGGGGGTTAGTCAGAGGCATGTCCATCCAAACGTTTGGCACCTGTTAACATTATGCAGGAGTGAGTATACCATACGTGACAGGTTGAAAGCCACCTTGAGGAGAGGAAACTTACTGGTAACCTTTGATAAAAAACATATAAAAATCATCTACTTACTGTAAAATGCCGTGTTCATACAACAAGCGATATGTTAGAGTTTATTTCTTTCTTTCTTTCGATATGTCATCTAAAATGTATTTCAAAATGATCGTTAACTCGACTGAATAAAGTCAATTTTGAGTTTGACTTTTAAGGAGCTTACAATATCGTACGACCTCAAATATCAAACCCGAAATTGACTTTTATCCAGTAGAGATAAGGATCATTTTGAAATACCTACATTTCACATACCATATCGCACGTCGTATGAACACGGCTAAAACCGTATGTTTTTTTTAAATTAATTAAATTCGCTATCATTCCCGCTTCAGTACCACCTAAGCTCATATCCGAGACACCACATGCGATAAGTCAGCAGAATCGACCGCGCCTGGTCAATCCACTTTGTTTTTGCATCGCTCATAAGGTTAGTCGCAGACTGGCTACTGTCGCTGAGCGATAGTCGCTCGAGCTATTTATCGGTTGCTCAAGCGACTCGACCAACCACCGTTTACTTTTAAGCGACCGTCTAGTCACTCGGGCGTTACCGATTTTTGATTACATCGGAAAATCAGCAGTCAAACCCACAATCGATCGCACACGCGTCTGCATAAGCGAAGGGTACTACAATCAGCTAACATTTTTAGATGCGACTGCTACCCGCGAATCGATGGACCGATGACATTGTAAAGGTTGCGGGAAGTCGGTAGATGGAAAAGGCTCAAGACTGTTCGTCGTGGAACTCTTTGAGGGAGGCCTATGTCCAGCAGTGGACTTTTACAGGTTGTTCATGATGATGATGACGCGACTGCTAGCCGCGTTCTTTTGAGGAACCAATACAAAATCGAGTAAAGCTATTAGTTGCTCAAGTTACAGTAGCCCTTGTGCGGTAAGCCTAAAAACAAATTAGCTACGCTTCATTTATCGATTAAATAACCGCATGCGACTAAGCTAATAAAGATAGCACGCAACGAACCCTACAATACCTACAAGAGATGTTATAGCTAGTGCTTGAAGTGCCACAACAGTCGATTGATTTGGTGCCTTCTGAACACTTGGAGAAAGGAACAAATCTGTAGAAGATGATAAACCAAAATTAGCAAGTTGAAGTGGCATTGGGCTGGCCAAATAGCTCACAGAAGAATCAATCGTTGGGCAATAAAGGTTCTAGAATGGCAACCTTGAACCGGAGGACAGAGTATAGGTAGGCTTTCCACCCGATGGACCGATGACTTTTTTTCGGAAGTCAGAGGATGGAGAAGGCTCAAACCCATCGTGGCACTCTTCGTAGAATGCCTATATGCAGCAGTAGAGTTGAGACCTTGACGACCATACTGAATGAATAATTCTTCCATTTTGTTATGTGTAACTTTTCTGTTTTTTTTCGTACTTCCCTGACGCATGTTATAATTTAATTTTATAACAAAGTTAGTTAGTACGTTGTTAAGTTTGGTGCCACGGCATCTTTTATCAATTGTCATTGTTCACCTCATGTTTTTTCATAATATTATGTCTTCGCTTTGTGTTTATGATGTTTCTTCGACTTACATACGATTAATGATAACGCCTCAGTCTGAGTGTATTTTGATAATATTCTTAGTAGCTCTACATTAATATAAAAACACATAGTACATATTTTGTTCCCGTTCCTAGATTTATCCGGTAATTCATCTTCCAAGAACTAGTTATAATAAACAACCGTATTACAGGAAGCTTTATCCAAAACAATGCGCCGTATGGCTCCATTGAAAATTTTCCGTCTCGCCGGATTTCAGTCGCGTATTAAAATGTCCAGGGTGCGGGTAGACACTAGCATAGATGACCGCATTTAAATGTGCATGCAAAATATCGATGCACAATGCGAATACGGGCCTATACCGACAAACATAACCAATAGGAGTACTCACAGCCACCTTCAAGGAAAACTGGACTTTATTTCAATGACGGCAAAGGTAAAATATAATTGTAATTAAAAGTACTGATGATACATAATTTGGCCATAGCGTACAATACTGGACAATAACGTTGACATCTACTTGAATGCAAAACAGTTTACAATGTCACGGTACTTTAACAGGGATTGTCTATAGGAAGCGCTGGATTCAAATATATTTGTTTAACTATCTCTGTACATCTTTGGAGTATAATTAAAACATTGCGCTAATGTTTGCAGTGGTTCATTGTGGTCAATTAGAAAACAAGATCTGAGAGAAGAGATTTTAAGAATTGTTTTTTGTTGCATAATTTGCTTGTCGTGTCACTTGTTCTTTCTTGTTCATTCTTCATTAGATAGGTATCCAGTAAGCTGAATTTGTAATGTTCGTGAGTAACTTAGTTATTCATAGCTTGACGGTTTTTGTTGGAGCGCTTTTCGTGACTCCATACAAAAACGGTTAGCTATTCACTTTTCACGTCTCAAGGTACTTACGGAACCGGGCCTCAGTTTGATGTGTGGTGGCCTAAAATTGTTTTTATGACCGGTGGTGAAAAAAAATTAGTGAGGTGAAAGTATCAAAGTGCGTCTCGTAAAGAAAAGTCGCTCCTTTCGTGCACATATTGTGACTATTTTTAAATTTGAGAGAAAACCACTCCAACCATTGCTCTTGTAGTACCTATTCTGGCTCATGTTTTAAATGCGTATGTAAGAGTACCTATAAAAACGACACTACCAGAGCCCCAAGCACGGAATACGCAAGACAACTTTACGCTTACGATACAATAGTAAAATTCAAGTATGTATTAGCCAATGACATCAGCGATGCTTGAAATCTGTATATTTTTACTAGTTAAACAGCTGTCGTAAATTACTATAATGCCAAAATTTACTCATACGTTATTAATTATTATACATTAAACAAGTTTCAAAAATTATACATATTATTTAATGAACCCATCGATTTAAACACTGAATTGAAAAAATAAACTAATTGTACGACGAACCGATCTGAAAAAGATACCGTTTCTAATTTATGCATAGAACCGCATGAACCGACCGCGGACTTCCATTAAAGTGGCTGTTAGGGAAACAAACAAGGAACAGGCCAACGATAAAATAATTATCGCTTTCATCTTCCCGACCTTTGAACAAAACCACCCCATCATAAACCTAACATTAAAGAAAGAAACAAAAACAAAATCATCCCCAAGAAAAAACGGGCTCATCTAAAATAGGAAAGCAAAGTGATGTCAGCAAATTTCAAAAAATGACCTTCAGCGAAACTGTTCCCTTTATTTACACAGCACCGTAACGGACCTAAAACAAACTTAAAACAACTAATGATGATTTCTCGCCCTATTTTTAAGGAATAATGATTTAGAAATTATACACCTGTCTTGAGCACCTGCCTTACTGACTGACTGTTAAAGGGTATAAAAAAGTATTTTAGTCAGTAATCGTGTTAACAATAGGGGTTCCTACACCTTTTAGTAAGACTGCTTACTCTATTTAGCTCTGACATTATAACCATTAAGTGTACACGTATATACGAAGCATAATTATTACCTACTATGGCTTTATTTGCTTTACGATATTTTTTGCGGTTGCGGCCTTGAGCTTGTCATCGTTATTTATTTATTCACATTAATGAATATGGAGTTAATTATAGTACCTATACCTTCATTATATAACCTTTACTATATATTTGATTAAGAGTTGCAGGTTGGGAATAGATTATGAACTGAATATGTAAATAAGCTATGTATTATCTTTTCCAAAAACAAGTCCAACGGTCAATTAATCGTGATCGTACGATTTTCTCATAATTATAACCTTAAATAAACAGGAGATCATTATTCTTTTAATAAGTAGTTGTTTGTTAATTAAGTGGAATTCAGTCCGTTTGGGCCCCGAGGTATCATTTGCTATTGTGATGGGTCTTTCGGATCCTTAAAGGTTTATATTGTTGTTCCTTTTAATAGCGAAAATGATAAATGCCTCTACCGGGAGAACGATTTCGTTGAAATTCATTCTCATAATTTATTATCGGCTGTCGATTTGGAAACTAGCTAATGCAACCTCAAATGAATGTTATTTTACCATAAATTTTCGATGTAACAAAGCTGGTTTGCTCCTTTGTGTTAACATTGCACTTAGAAATACTACGTGTCCAACTTCTGTGTAAGTAGCGTCTATGTAATAAAACAAGAACAATTATAACAAACATTAAAAACTTTCTGCTTATCGAGCAACCACCAAAGAATGAAAACCTTCAAGAACAGTAGCCTCTTTTGTTGCGTGAAGAAAATTATGTCCGCAAGATTCCTATATCCAAACAAAATTTCTAAGAAGCGATTGTTTATAAAAGTCGAAAGCCGATTTACTTCGCGTCGCTGATCAACAAAGGACTTGCGGTACAAAAGAGGATCGAAACGAGGTAGCTGTATCATCCACCTTAAGACCATACTTAAGTTTATGGAAAGAGTGTCGGCATGAGACGCTTAACCATGACTTCCTTTAAAGGGTTGCGCTTTTTGTTCAATCACGTTTGAAGATTCAAGTCGATCGCACGATGCAATATTACCTCTAGTAAAGCTTTTTTAGTCGCCTATTCGGACCAGCTTAGAGCCACATCGTGGGGGTTCTAAAAGGTTTATGAGTGCACTTTTTATTCCTTTGTTCTTGGATTTAATTAGTGGGTTTATGCCATATTGTTTTAGTTCTGCTTCGAGCCTAGAATCAATTCTTACCAATTTGGCTTGGTCTGTTGGGAATATTTTTATGACCGTGCTATAGTCGGATTTTATTTTTTCGCCTTGATAAATGCCAACATTTGTAAATGCTTACATTGATTAAATACATTGTAAGACTCGTATCGACAAGTCTCGTACAAATTTGAGTAAAAATGATAAAAATATAATAAAAATAATTAGTCTGATGTCACTTGAGCAGAGTGAAAAATTCACACAACAAAAGTACTACCTAATGCTTGCGTGTGTTTTCACTCGTACTTCTGCAGATTGAGGTATGATAACCCTAGAAAGGGCCAATGACCGTTGTTGAAACAACCAGTGAGGTGGAAGGATTAAAATGCGCATCGAAAAGGCTTCTTTCGTGAACAAAGTACTACTAATTGTTTTTGAGAGAGTTGAGCAACCAATGACGGGCATAAAGAAAAAAAACCGGACATATCACACACAGTCAACTGATCCCAAACTAGGCATAGCCTGTACTATGGGTACCAGAGACTGATATACATAATAGATATAATATATATTTAACACCCAGACACAGAACAAACACCTGTGTTAGTCACAAACGTTTGTCCAGTGCGGGAATCGAACCCACTACCGCAGCGCAGAAGGCAGAGTTACTACCAACTGAGCTATGAGGCCAGTGGCCAGAGGCCATGATGTTTTTAAGAGGAGGTAGGGCACAGCGAGATTTTCTCGTTCTGAATTGGAGCAGCCCGCCTGGGGAGGTACCTCCGCCTTACAGAAGATCGCAGCCAAATAACATTATTTGTTTCAAATTGTGTTGTGTTCCTGCGGTGAGTAAGGTTGCCAGAGCTCTTTAGGGGGGAAGGGGGTTCGGGGTCGGCAACGCGTGCGTGATGCCTCTGGTATTGCAAGCGCTCATAGGCTACGGTAACCGCTTACCATCAGGTGGGCCGTAAGATTGTTTGCCACCTCTGTTGTATAAAAAAAAAAAAAAAGTCAGAATATTTGTTTGTAACGAGATGCAGCTGCTGTTTCTTGACGTGTTTTATCTTGCCTTATTATAATCAGTCATGTCAATCTTAATGAAATATATTAAAATGCCTTATTATTCAACCAGAAACTCCTCATATCTGACCTTATATTTAGAACACAATGGGATATCCCTTTTTTTGTCCGTCAAGTGGAAGATCTAAATATCCGACAAGGAAGGGGTTGGCCTAGTTTTTTGGTGGTGGATTGAAATTATCGTATCATCGCTTTTTACTATTCAAATATTTATTGTTTTGTTTACTTCTCCGTCGTATTTACATAAGCCGCTTTCGATTTTACCGATAAAAGGGTTCTTTTTCATTTAGATTCGAAGATGGATTGGGAAGTTGATTTTAGCTTAGTAATAATTTGAAGGCGCTCTGACCTGACAAGCTCATTGTAATGTTATTTGAAATTACTCAGAAATAATAATTTTTAAGCGAAGAAAGTAGAATGTGCTTTTAAAAACCAGATTCGAAGTTTCATCACAATATTCGCGGTTTTTTCCTTTTTAATTAACAATAGATTCCCACAAGGTTTCACATTATGCGCGCGGCACACAATCCACTTTAGAACACCGAGCCGGATCGCTTTACAAAACCTTTTTTCTTATCAAGCAAAATCGTCCGCTCGAATAAGGCAAAGAGCAATCGTTCATTCAGCTTGTATTGAATAGTCGTTAAGAGGAATGGGCGTGGGTCACAATAGTGCTCCGCATATGAGACGCTCGACGATTTCAGATCACTCGCATACGAAAATGCATGTAATATAAATCTTTCCGGTGAAGCACGAACAGCGCAGCCACTCCCACTTGGCCCCGCGGTCTCAATACGTATATTAAATTCCACTCAAAGTCTTTATTTAAAAACCATTCCAACAAATTTGTCTTACACGGGGTGTCCCAAAGTGGATAAACAATCGTGGCACGTCAGAGGCTTAGCGTCAACCCAGCCCAGCAGTGTTGATGATGATGGGTATTTTTTAGGGTTCCGAACCTCATTTGGAAAAACGGAACCTTTGTTGTCCGTCTGATGTAGGTCAAGACTTTTTTTCTCAGAAACGGCTTAAGGTATGTATCAATTTGAAATTTGTACCAACTAAAAGGGTCAATTTTTATTTTGTTATTCTAACCTGGCGAGAAAAATTATACTACAGGAACGTCCTGTATCACCATGCGTCCTGCGCACACTTTACCGCATATTGCAGCCCAGCCTTTTGGCCAGCCAGCGGCATTCGCCCTGTCCGGATATTAATAATTTTTAATGCAGGTTCTTGCATTGTGCCTTCAGCTTTTGCGACGTCCATCAATAATATTCGGACGTTTGAATGTTTTAAAACATAAATTGATCTGTCATTAAAAATTATCTACGGTTGAATCGGTGCATTAAAGTGTTTCGCAAAATTAGTCAGAACTTTTTTATTGCCAATGCTTGTAAATGTCATCATCATCATTATCTTCAGACTGAGGAAATCTACCTCTCGACATAGGCCTACCCTAAAGAATGCAATGACGAAGGGTATTGAGCCTTTTAACCTTAACAATGTTATAACTTCTCGATTTTCAGCATTGCGTCTTCCGGTTCGTGGTCGCCAATCGAGAACATTTTATAAATTAACAGTTATCGGTTCTGTGAGCAATATGGCCTGTCTATTGCAACTTCAACTTGCTAATTCTGAAAGCAATATCTAAAGCTAAATAAATATTATTCAATGTAAAAACCGGAGCCTTAAGAGGCGCACTTTAATCCTTTCACAAAACTGATTCTTTCATCGACGGTTTTAGGCCACCATACCTCAACATGGTCACTAACATAATACAGGATGACCATGAAAGAATCAGTGACACGACAAGAAGAAGAATGTAAAAACTTCAAATGTTGAAGCTAATTTTCATGGACAGCACTCACAAACACTTAAGCGCGTCAATAAAATTATCCATGTAAATAATGAATATCAATTAAAAATTCAAAGTAATCCTGATGATCCTAAATCGCAAAATAAATCTAGGATAAATTATAGAACAAATAAAATGTATTAAGGGATAAGGTATGGTGGCCCTGAAAAGGGCCTATGACCGTCGGTGCAAGAATAAGTGTAGAGTTTCAGGCACCTTTCGTGCACATATGCTACAGAAAATGTTATTGTTTGGCAGAATGCACCATTACAGATAATTCATTAAACAACAAAGGAAACAGCCGTCCGAGTGACGCGTCGTATCAAATCGCACTGACATTGAGGTTCAAGATAGCAACAATTTCTTCTGTTGTTGATATTGTGGCCAGTAGTAGTAGAGCTCTTTATTCCAAAGAGTTTGGCCAGGACAGTCATGTATCTACTATCACCGAGGCTATTTCTACCACTAAATAGCAAGTGGCCGGTGAAGTAACTGGCGTATGAGTTTGTTTAACTTTTTATTAGCAAGCTGCATCAGTAATTATGAGGATAATTTTAATTTAATGTAAATTAAACTAGCAACTTTAAATGTTAATCATGCAGTAACGGCTAAACCGATTTCGATGAAACTTGGGATAGATAGAGTTCTTTACTAGATTTTTTATCTAGATGACAAGCTTGCAAAGCCGCGGCACAATCAATCATAATATGAAAATTGCAGACTTGCAGATGTCAATATGCAATAGTGATCGCAAGCATCGTTTTGCTTGTTACCACCAACAATTGTGCTTCGAATTGCATAAAAAAGTGAGCCGTATACCTATACTTATCTCAATAAAGGTAGTACTTATGGTAAAACGTTATATTTAAGGATAAAAATAGATAGCTATTATACACAGATAACGAAGATGCTTCCAATTTCTAGACATCGAATTGAAACAATACCGATTTCACTTCGTGACGAGACATAAGATCTACCCGTACGTTTGTTATTTGTTTAAGCACATTGCTTCAAAGTGGCTATTCTCTAACTAGAATTCGTCATAGCATTTTGAACTTTGTTTCATGTTACATTAAGCCGAAGATATTCAAAGTAATGTCAATTGTACGGTTCTCACGGACGACACTCGATTGTTGAAGCTTTTGACTATCGGGATATCAGGCCACGACCCTAGTTGGGGGTAGGTAATGTTATGAGATGCTGAGCTGTAGTCGATAAGTTATGATTGTTGCAAGTATTTGTTGGGTTAAAGCTTTATTATGTAGCTAAAACCCTGAACTCAGCAGTGAAATATCGAGCATTATGGTAAAGAGCGTCCTATAATTTTTAATGTTACTTAAACGTACATAAATATTTGGCTAGCAAGTGTGGACATAAGACACTGAGACTTGGTCGCTATTATTGACCTCATAATACACAAGCTCAAAGTCGCACGAGGGGCTATGGAGAAAAATTTGGCGTTTATACAAGCATCCTCTTTCCACTTTTTTCAAGATCAAATATATTGTGTAAAAAATAGATTTTACCGATAGACTAACCTACTAAACAACCCAAAGCTAGTTTATATTCATGATATCGTTTTCGATTGTGATTCAAGGACGTGGAGCTTTCACTTTCACTACAGACTAGAATTTGCTCTGATATCTTATCTTCTTTTTTGTAATTTTCAATTGAATTCGGTCTTTCGTACTGTCTTAATAAAATCGAATGAGTTTTATATCTTTACCGCGATTTAACGAATTTAATGTAAACCGCATAAAGTGGTAGTTACTGTTAACTTATGTTTACGGTCTTGCATATCTTCCACGTGACATTATTAGAGAAGACATAAGATCATGCAAAAATTAGTGAGGATGTTTGGATGTTTGTTATTCAATCAAGCCATAACGCCAACGGCTCAACTGCTTTCGTAGAAACTTGGAATAGAGAAAGTTCTTTATCTAAAATAGCATTATAGACTACATTTTATATGAGTACCAGGCGAGCAAAGCCGCGGGTGAAAGAGAGCTATTTATAAAAGCATTATTTGATATTTCATCAATCGTTGAAAGTATGGACTTCTCCTACTAGCTATCTTATAATGTGATCTAAAATGATTTACAAGCCACGGTGTTGGTGGTCACTCATTCAAAACGTGATTTTCTAGACCTTTACGTGTGTGTTGTTAACCTTCATAACCCTTCATTTTGTAAAGTCGCGTAAAAAGTAGCCTATCATTAATGACTTAATTCTGAGGGTTTTTAAATACAGTCTTTATTTTAATGAACGCTAGGGGCAAATTACAATGATAAAAAGGTTTTTAATACTCTACCTAACAATATTTTTTAAAGTCGTTCTATCCTTAGTTGAAAATAAAAATAAGAAGCCGCCGTACGAATACTTGGGCAAGTAAGTTTATATTTTTTTAAGATAATTAGTAACAAACAAGCTAGTTTTCTTTTTTTTTTATTGAATTCATCAGCATCAAACTAAAAAAGTTTATTATATGTAATTTTTTTATGTATCTATTATAAAATAAAATTGTGAGTTTGTTTGATCATCGTTTACTTTTATTTTGATTGTGTACATACAGAAGATTTCAGAACCATAATCGCTAAGTTCACGGTCCGAGTTCATGGCTCGTTGAATAAATTACACGTTACGTTCTCAAACGAGATCAAAAGCTGTGTTGTTTAATGTTATGAAACACGATATTATTGTGCCAATTACTCACAGTTACAAAACAATGAACGGTGAGTTGAAAATCAAACTTTGTTTGGTTAAAATGCTTGCTTTATGTCGGTTGCCTGTAAGTGGTTACAAACTAATTAAATCAATCGGGTTTTCAGCATTCAGTAACTTAGTGTTAAGAGCAGCCGCGGGTAATGGCCCTGTAGGTAGCGCTGTTTATCCTAGCTTCTTCACTGAAAGCAAAGACTTCCCGGTCACGGGGTCCTACACACCTCTTAGTATGCCTACATTGCTAGGATGCTATTAGAATTTCTTGGGACAGTGTTCGCCCGGTTCTCCGGACCTCCGGCGGAAATGTGCAGTGGGGCAAAGGTAACGATGATCAGGCATTTATTTTACTGATCTTTTACTGACATCGGATTGATTTTGTTCACATCGATGTATTTTAGTCATGTTATGAAATTTATTCTTTCGACGATAGGTACTATATCGTATCATTGCGGATACTTAGTTCAAGAAAGCATGAAATAAGTATTTGAAGTCATATAAGCATATCTATTCTATATCTATGCTTTTGTACTTTGGTCTATAAAGTAAACTATAGATACTATAGTTGACAAAACAGTGCCCGCAGTTAGGTTCGAATGTTGAATTGAAGGTTTAAATATACGTGCCTTGTTCAAAACTCTAAAACAAACAATCAAAAATAATCCTGCCTAGACAAAACATCACGGCCTATTGTTTCAAATTTTATCAATTTTCGCCTGGCTTTTGTTAACATTGTATTCATTGTTACAAATTATAACAAAGAACAGGTTCATGCATTTATTGGGTACTTCTATAATTGACATTATGCCTCAGGCGTATAATGGCTTCGCATAAGCGAAGAGTCTAGCGGAGAGTACAAAATAGCTGTATTAAACTTTTTAGGAATCATGATGTGTTGTGTGTTGTCATGTGTCGAAAAGAATGTTAGATATTAATGTGGATGGATGTAGGAGTAGGCTAGGCCAAAGAAAAGATTGATGGACTGTGTGAAAGTGGACATGGGTAAGAAAGGAGTAAGCGCTGAGATGACGACTGATAGAGAGAAATGGAAGCAGAAAACATTTTGTACCGACCGACCCTACAATACATGATGTGAGTTAAGGGCAAGAAGATGATGATGATGTGTTGTGTGTTGATAAGGCTAGTAAAACCCACCACCAAATTTACTAAGATTTTGTTTTTTATTGTATTTTTACTGCAAAAATATCACAAAAACAGATCAAAATTTTATAGTTACTTAGTGAAACATATTTCTCGAGCGCTCTTTCAGTAAGGTAGTTGGTTTGCACCAAGTTTGGTCGCCAACAAGTCTTAAAAAAAAACAAAATCACACCTTTGTGATCTTGAGCAAAGTAAATAGTCCACTTTAAAGGCCCAATGGATGACTTAGTGATGTCACTGTTTTTTTTTTGTTTGATATCCGTTGACAGTTTGATGTACCGGGCCGTTGCTGTACCATTAATATTCAACACGCTACGCTTGGCGCTTGTTAAATGCCATTTGGTGCTTAACCGGTAGGTCATTTTAACAATATTACAACGTTACAACAAATAATAATGTTTTATGACATACAGTTTTAATACCGAGGTCGTAACGTTTGACGAGAACTTCCTGTGGTTTAGTCGTTGTAAATTATCTGTAAACAGTTTCGTAAGGTTTATTTTTAAAATTCCGATATGTGATAAATAAATCAAAGTAGAATAGAATGATTTAGTGTTAATGGACCTTGACCGTATTTTGTTTGCTATTTGAATTCGTTAGTCTTGTAAGAGGAGGTTATCAATTCGGTGACTATGTATACTTATAATATGTACATTAAGTGCACTGATTACTACGTAAAGAACTGATGGTCCGTCTTTATCGCTTATTATTGTTTAATGAATGATTCCAACGGAGTACTATATATTCCATATGTCGAATATGTAGTTTTTTTTATAAACATTAGAAGTTTCTTTTTCCAATTTGAAGCCTATTTTCGTTTAGTTTTGAAACAGTTATTTGTTAATAGCTAGCATGGAATTAGAGGATGCTTTAGATTCTGTTTTATTTTTAGTCGCATGGTGTTTGAACTTTTAAAACACATAATTATATTTTATGAGTAAAATCTCTATTTTGCTTTTGAAAACATAATTTGAATAGAACAGCCCACTCAAAAAATATCATCAAAAGATTCCCTGAGGTTAGTTATATTCATAGAAAGATCACAAAAACTGGCATTTATTGGGTGCCCGTTAGATGACACGACTTGCATTTTAAAGCGCCATAAAAGTAAAAGTTTAATATTTGAAGATGTGATAGTTAAGATTATTCTATGTGATGCCTTCCTAACCCACCTGCACTCATTCGAAAAAATAAAAAAAGAACCTAAGGTTTGATCACGTAAGGTTTGATTTTGCTTAAAAGTTTTCTCGATCAGAATTTTTGATGTGGTTATCTGGTGCGCTAAAGCTTCTTTATCGTGAACTAGAGGGCTGCCTGCGTTACACTGTGACTATTAAAAATCTATATTTTAAAGAAGGGGCGGTATTTTCGATGCTTATCTTTTGTATTAACACCTTGTTGGTAAACAAAGTTTTTTAAAGAAAAAAAGGTGTTCGAATGTTGCCGCATCTGTCTAAGTTTAAAAACGTTGAAGCTGCCAATCATTAATCTAATGATTTTCTTAATAATTACCTAGATGATCACCAAGCAGAAGTAGGTAGAATAATATGGGAGAAGGTTCGGTTCCATTAATCATGAAATCTTTTGAGTTCAATAAATGAAAAAGTAAAAATCTACCGACTGAGACATAATGAGGTGAAATGTTATTTCCGGAACAATAACTAAATTTTGTGGTATTAACCCACACACCATGCCACTGGAGTCATCTATATGATGAACCAAGATTTTACCTATATTCTACTTTTTTGGGGTATGTAAATCTTAATTTAAAGTAAAGTGTATGAATTAAACTGAGAGTATTGGAGACATTGGTAGAACTATTGTATTAAATTATTAGTAGCTACATATTTAAATTTATAAACAGTATCTTTTGTAGCATAATGAATATAATTAACTATTATTTTAAGGCATCTACAGAAGGTCGTGACGTGACTATTATGGTCTCCGCTGAAAACCAGCGATGGGTACACACATCAGTGTGTATCCAGCAGAATGCTGAGTGAAGACCATATTTTCCACGAGCTCTGCTGCGCACAATATCTTAATCATTTAGTATGTAATTTTTATTTTATTTATGTATTCTTAAGGAAAAAAAATATTTCATTCATATTGTTAACAAACGATTATCTTCTTTGTTTTACTACCGAAAAAAACACACATTCATATTCAATGCTACCTGAACTGGCTTTCTCAACAAACGGCCTCAAATCAGACACGGTACCTGACCTTCTACACAATCTTAGGTCAAACCGAGTCATGAAATAAGAATAAAGTCAGCAATCTACAAACAATAACCGGGCCTGAGACTATGGCTAAATTCACATAGTTGATGCACGAAAAATTAAAACTAAGAGTGGCTGCTACTTGCTTGCTTGTCGAGTCACTGATTCTTTCATGGTCATCCTGTATTAGGTCAGTGACCAAGTTGAGATATGCTGGCCGTCATAGGCCCTGAAAAGTGTAGCCTCAAAAGGTAGGGTAAAGATTAAATGATTTAAGTAAACGCTTCTTAGGCTCGTATTCAGAGAGCTCAAGCGTTGATCTGTATTTCAAACTTGTTTTTTTTCATTCAAAAATGTTATTACCTGAATGTCTAGGAGAGGAATCTCTAATATAGGTACCTATACATTGCATGAAGAGCATACAATTATGTACGACAGCAAATACATTAACGGTCAATCTTTTACAATCATGCTAATTAACAAATCTGCTATGCTAATAAAGAGCAATCAACTGGTTATAAAGATATGAATTACTCGTTCTTTTATAAGATTCTCTACCCATAAATTGGTGACGAAGAAAAATATTAAGTACAAATAGAATTACTTCATATGTCATCTTTGTAGGCTTAAAATATTCATGACAAAATATAAAGATCTGTCAGACATTAATCGTATAAGGGATTTTTTATCTATTTTTTCAAGGGCTCGAGTGTATGACGCTTCCATTCTGTCCAGCCATCTTCATCTGTCATTTTGGAATTAATTGTAATAAAAAAAGTAGAGCGTGGGTGCCTCATCCTAGCTTCGGCCACATTTGACACCGAAGAAATAGTAGAGCGCGTATAGCGTGTACCTAACATGGAGTTGATGGTTTGCTAGTCTCTAGTATATTTGGATGTTTCAAATTTCAAATACCTCGCAATAAAACCACATTGAATCTTAAGTCTTCTAAATAGAGCTCATATTACATTATCCATTGGTTTGGAGTTATATAGGTCTGCTACTCCTAGTAGTAGGACAAAAAAGATGACAGCTAGACAGCCGGGGGTAGCTGTTTTATCTTTTTTCTGACACAAACTCCTGATCGCATCGCGCTGGTCAAAGGCAAGAATTTATCGAAAAAGGTATGGATACGCCATAAACTTCAGACATGAACACTTTTTTATATCAATCCATTTTATTAAAAATATGTTTTATATTATTAGCCCAATTTATAGTTCGGTGTCCATTTAAAAGGTATTTTATTGTGTTGGTTTAGGCAGTTGATTTTTTGCTTTTTAATGAACTAAGAAATTCATTTTTAAAGAGCATGACTGAGAATTCCTTTTTATACTAACATCCATAAATTGTTGTCTGTTAGGGTGGTATAACTTCATTTTTACATCGTTAAAGTTTTTTAAGTTTTATACGTTTGCAATGACGCTCAATAACATGAACATTTTATGACACAAGAATTGGTTGGTTCATCGGAAAAAATGATTATGCGCATGAATTCTCAGGTGCAGAAGTAAAAATGTGTGAAAATTCAAAGTGCACTAAAGTTTTTACCTACCATACTAATTTGAAGAAATACAAGTCGGAAATGCAAGTGCACAACCATGAAAATACATACAGAGACAAAATAACCTATAGAGCGCCTATAAACATAAAATTTACTGACTTGTAGCAGATAACGAAATCCATTCAATAAATTAGCGATTCAGCTTACGAATTGAATCATCGCAAATATAATTTTAAACAAGTAGGTAGTTTGCAACTGCTAAGCTAGGGAACTTTTAGGGTTTCTTTAGGGACTGAGATAAGTAAGTAGTAGTTGAAACTCACAACGGTATATGGTTCAAAATCGTGTACAATTGTGCAGACATGCAGGCTTCACTTCACGCCGTTTGATCGTGACCTTGATGGTTGGTGCTAGAAATATATAAAACATATCGTCTACAAAAACTCCTATCGTTACTGGGGTGAATTTACCCATAGAATTTTCAAGCCAATAGCACGCTCTTAAATTTTCACTCTTCAATGTTAAACAATAAAAGTGTGTTAAAATCCGCAACGGCTATAAACTTCAGTTTTCTTTAACCACTTTGTTTATTGAATACAAACAATGGGTTTGTAACACCTGACATCATTAGAGCCTTTTAGTTTGCCGCCTTTGTAAATGAAAACAGCCTTTGAAGTCAATCCATTACTAATCTTTACATGCTGTAATTGAGTACCTATTAACTGAGGTTTTGCATGCCAGTGTTGAAATCGGAGTGAGCTGTGTAGCGGATCCTATTAAAAATCATAATGCACGCATTTTATATTTAGGTCGTACTGACTATGCGTAAAAAATACGTGTGTAGGTACGAGTAGGTATTGTGAAACAAAATGAAATTCATAATTTTTAATAAACATCAACTTCTCATATTCTAAGTCCCTCAAACAATTTTTAGAATTTACTCAATAATATCTTTACATCTTTTTTATAAAAATATTTTCAGCTAAAGTTAAATTGATCGACGATTCTCGCGTTTGCCCTAATATTTGATTAAGTAAAACAAAAAATTGGTTGAGTGACGACATAGAATACCAGGGTTAGATATTTTGGTGCCATGTCTTTTTGGCGAAAAGTAATATTAAAATTAGAGAAACATTCCTGAATTACGTAAAGATAAAGTAGAACCCAATCGTTAGCTAGTAGTCCCAGGAATGACTTCAAGAGGGCGTTATTACCCATTTCCTTACCAAAAGCCAATTAGAGAAAAATCGCCCACTTTCAATAACTGTTCTTATTAATCTTCGATTAGCTAAATGCAGTAAAACTTTTACTGGCTATAAAATAAACCGACGGAATTCACACTTAGTTGACCCAGTTGAAGCTATTTGGGTTAAAACTAGAATGGTTAGAGTATACTTTTTGTAGCGAGATTGTGTTGGGCTCCTACGTCCTATTGTCATCCAAATGTAGACTTTAGAATGTTCTGCATTATTAGAGACGATGTTAAACCATAAGACTATCAACTTACGTCCCCTAAAATAACAAGTCTTTTGTATTTTTACTTTAGAACTTATCTACCGAGTAGGTCTATCTGTGATAGTCTTAAGGGGAATTCTGAGGACAAATTTAAATAAGATATATTTTACAAAAACTAAAAAATGACTTCTATTTCCTGAATATTTACAAGATTATTATCAACCTCTTTTTTTTGTTATCAACCTCTATGCGTTTTGTTTACCTACTGAGGTTGAGAATGGCCACCTACACTTCGAATAAAAAACAAAAGTAAGTATGACATCCATTCATCATCAATAAAAACTCTTACGGTACTGACTGACTGACTGACAATCAAACGTAGTGGTTTCATTCTCTTTGAAAATCAACGCAAAACCTTATCAAAATCCCAAAAGTATGAAATTTGCAGGGTAGCTTCCTGTTGTAACGTATGGGTGCACAGAAAGGAATTCCCGACACACAAGGTTAAAGTTTATGAAAATTAGCAGCAACCGAACGAAGTCGCGTGGATAACCATACCATACGACCGTTGAGAAAAAAAATCGTGATTTCAAGAGATGATGACGTTTTTTAAGTTTTACGGGACAAGTAGCAATTCCTCAGGAATTCAATTAATATGGAACCACCCCGGGATCATACTTTATAGACCAGCGAAAGAATTATCAAAATCGGTTTAGTATTGGCGGAGATATTGAGTAACAAACACTTTTTGACGTGTCGTCGCGAGGAACAGCTTACCCTAAGATGTTTTAAAGTTATCCTAGTGATTTTATTGAAATGAACACCTTTTGAGTTTGAGTTTGTGTTTGCTTATTTCATTAAATACACAACCCTTGCGACCAAGCATATACAAATTTGGCATCAGACAACCGTTGTATCAACATTTAAAAGTTTCCAAAAATTCATTACAAAACTTTAAATTTTTGACGGTGCACTTCAATTATCTGACTCATTCATCTCAGTCAGTCTTCATAAGCTTTCAACGAGGAAGGAATAATCTTGATACTTGCACAAATTAGTTTAAAATTTCATTTGACTTTGACCTTTTCGTGATTGGAGCGAAACATAAATCTTCTTTTACGAAAGTTGCTGAGTTTGTTGGCAGTTTTTTAGTTATTTTGTTTGCTTTAATCATGGCTTTGAAGTTTTAATGATGGCATTACTTTTTGTGTTCTTTTGCTTTTCAAGTACTTAGTACTTACTAGTAACTTATTCAAAGGAATGTTCGTAATTTTTATAAAGCTGTCTTTTCTTTGGGCGTTAATTAGATCAAAAGGCTTTTTCATGTTATAACGTTGATATTGTGTATTTTTTTCTTTTTTATCTCAGATGCTTGAATTTTTCAAAATTTGAGATTTTCCAGTCGTTATCCTAATCAGATCCTAGATTCAAGCATAGTATTTTGTTGAAAAGTGTCCTGAAGTAATAGAGACATAATTAACATGAACGAACATATTATTATATCGAACATGCCTTGTCTTTCTTTGAATATCTACATATATATTTTAGGTAGGTATTATTGGCCGTGGTGGCCCCGGCGTAAGAATAGGCCTCTCCGTATCCGTGAATGTCGTAAGAGGCGACTAAGGGAAAAAAGCTAGGGGATGGGCAGCAGCTTCCCTCATTTTTACAACGATAGCTCTAACTGCGCTCGCCAACCCACATGCTCAGCGTGGTGAGTATGGGCAAATCCCCCCACATGATAAGGAATTTGCTCTGTCTGTGGGGGAGGCCATGTTCAGCAGGTTTGGACGTAGTACGGGTGAAATGATGATGATGATGATATTATAGATAGCAACCCCTTGAGTTCCTCGTTCTTTAATTATTGTTTAGGAATATTTTATTGTTTGCATCATCAACCTGTAGAAGTCCACTATTGGACATAAAGTTCCCCCAAGGAGTTCCGTTCGTCTTGAGCCTTTTCCATCCAACGACTTCACAATGACGTCGATCTTCGGTGGCGCAGCGGGCGAGTGTCCGACTGACGCAAGGGTTGCGGGGGTTCGATTTCCGCTACGGTTCTGTGTGTTCAGGGTCTGGCTGTTGTGGCACCATGGTTCTCGGAGTTTCTGATGCCCACGACCATAGGGAATCTTATTGTGGGGTCAAGACTATGTATATGAATGTTGGGTGTTATTTATTTGTAAATAATAATAAATGGTTTCTTTCCAGAACTTCAAACCATCAAAACCAATCGGTGTCTATTCACAAAACGTCGAAGACAGAGCGCCCTGACGTTTGGTGAACAATTCGAGGGTGGGTGTGAGTCAGCGGAATTAAGCTATTGCTTTTTTAAAGTACCATTGATTCAAAGCTACTCCCTAATGGCACCTTGTTTTGTTTGGAAAGATGACAACCATTTTATTTTGGTAAAAGAAAAACCTTTAAGATCAATAAATAAATAATAACCCTTTTCCATTTTAAAGTATGTGAACGGAGACATAATATCGTTTAAAAAATAAAATAATTGATAATATTGATATTTTTATTGATAATATTCTCCCTTTTCCTTAAGGCTGAATTAGCCCCATCCGGGATAGCATACATTTGTGTACATGCGTGAATCACCTTGTGTACGGACTACTTGAGAACCTCCTCCTTTTTTTAAGTCGGTTCAAAATGTTACAATGTTTCCGAAACTTGGTATGTCATCATCATCATCTTGTCAGCCTGGAGAAGTCCAGTGCTGGATATATGCCTCCCCCAAAGATTTCCACGACGAACGGTCTTGAGCCTTTTCCATCCACCGACTTCCCGCAACCTTCACAATGTCGTCAGTCTATTGGGTGGGAGCCTGCAAGCGCTGCGGCACCCGGTTCGTGGTTGCTATTCGAGAACCTTTACTTCCCAACGGTTGTCGGTTCTGCGAGCTATATGGCCTGCCCACTGCCAACGCTTGGTATGTATATTTATCCATTTGAAGCAAACACATTCAAATACCGGTCAACTACATGGATGAATAGAATTTAGAGGTCATGTCGTAATTCGTCTTCGGCGTTCAATAGCAGCTGGCACGTGTTCTCACAATGAACTTAACTGTTGTTGGTATGTTCTACTTAGGTTACCGATCAAATTATTTTGGTCAGGTGAGATCGAGGTCTTTATCAAATAGTTCAATTTGTATGCAAGGTTATTCACATTATGTATGCTATCCCGAAAGGGGTTTATTCTATCAACTAAAAGAAAAGTAATAAACGAAAAAAAAACCTGGTCTTTTTTATTTAATTTTTGTCCTATTATATCATCTTTTATTAAACATTCGAGCAGTTAGACATCAAAACTGCTACATACCTAAAACATAAAATAATGGAGATCGAACTGACTTGACCCAAAGCAGTTGATTTTTGGATGCAGTTAAAGTATATCTAGTATTAGTGAAAAATTACGAATTTAAGCCGTAAAACAAACTTTATTGCAAATCGGTCTAGATTAATATCTTTCAAAATAGTTCATTATATTAAGAATCACCTTGTAGGTATACTCGTACCTAGATATTCTAAACATCATTTCTCTTTTCATTTCACAAGCGCGTTCAAATGGCGTGCGATACACCATCCTATCCTACTAATGTCCTAATTCCTACCATATCCTACTTCCTAATTATAATATACTAGCTTCCGCCCGCGTCTTCGCTCGTGTGGTACTCACATAAAAGTAGCCTTTATGTTAGTCTAGGTGAAACACGTTATTTATTCCAAGTTTCAACGAAATCGGTAGAGCCGTTACGGCCGTTCGATGAAACTTGGAATAGATAGAGTTATTATTTTTTTTTTTTATACAACTGAGATGGCAAACAAACATACGGCCCACCTGTTGGTAAGCGGTTACCGTAGCCTATGAGCGCTTGCAATACCAGAAGCATCACGCACGCGTTGCCAACCCCGAACCCCTAAAGAGCTCTGGCAACCTTACTCACCGCAGGAACACAACACTATTTGAAACAAATAATGTTATTTGGCTGCGATCTTCTGTAAGGCGGAGGTACCTCCCAGGCGGGCTGCTCCAATTTAGAACGAGAAAATCTCGCTATACCCTACCTCCTCCTAGTTAATTATTTACCTAGAATAGCATATAGGCTATTTGTATGAAGGTACCACGCGAGTGAAGCCACAGGCGGAAGCTAGTCCTAAATAAATTCTAAAATAATCCTTATGTCCACTGCTAAAGCACTGATGTTAAACAAAGATTTATTTTACAATTTGTTTAACAATATCTGAGCAATATGTAAGTACCAAAGATACTAAGTGCTAAAGGTAATTTATTTAACTGAATTGTATTTTGATAGCCCTTCTCGTTTTTACCATGCAAAGCATCAAGTAGAACTTTAGATCCAAGCGATCGTTTTTAAAGCAATGAAATGCAATTCCATCCTAACTTCTGAAATGCACAAAACCTAAATATAGGGAAATAAAAAGAAAATAAAATTTCAAATTGGAATTTTACTATCTCGCTATCATTTGTAAAACGATATTTATTTTATTACATTCAATTTAACTTCAGGTCGCAGTCAAAGTATGGAATGGACATTTTAAACTACAGTTCAAAAGTTTGTGCTTGTTAAAAATTTACGTTCATAGCTCCGTGGTTATAGCTCATCACTTTTATGAAGGAAAATTATTTGAGAGAATAAGTATTTGGCTATAAAATATATTGCTGGTGTTCCATTGATTGCACTAAACGATTGATAGTACATACAGTTTACCTAATCATTATCATCATCGGCCTATCGAAGTTCAGTGCTGGACACAGACCTCCCCAAAAAGTTCCATGACTAACGATAACTCCAGCAATAGAATTCTATAGTCTGATGATGATAATGATGATGAATTTTAGTTTATCTACTTAAAAGTAACTACACTTACCTTAGAAATATGGAAAAAAAAGTAAATAACAAACGATGGTTAAATTTAATTAAGACAAAATAAAATACATAGTTCAAGAATAAAAATAGAGAGACGAGAGATAATGATTGCTTCACAGAAATAAATTAATTTTGGCTATGATGATGCAAAAATCTTATTCATTTACAGCGAATTCAATCAATCAACTAAAAAGGTTTTTTACCGCAAAGTTTGTACGAGCTGGAATATTTCTTCCACGAGTAACCTAAACTATGAGTCATCCAAAGAGTCCAAGACTCGATCAACAATACATCGATCAAAAAACCAGTCTGGTTAGGAATTCACAAATAGTTTTATTTTACTCTACAAACTTTCATTCAGAAGTCGGTCATGCTCACTCGCCGGGACATCGGATAATGAAATCGTCCCGTAGTTTCCCACTCTCACATTTTTTTCCCAGTCGTGACAGTATTTTCGATGTGATTTATCCGAACTCAGTTTCCCATGGTACAATTTTTTTTTCCTCTATCATGGTATTTTATAGGATAAGGGATGAAAAATTGTTAGTGTCAAAGTCTTGTTTTGTTCCAATTATGTAACACAATGTATTATTCACTAGCTTCCACCCGCGGCTTCGCTACCTTTGAAGATAAAAAGTAACCTATATGCTATTCCATACTATAATCTATCTCTGTGCCAAATTTCATCTAAATCCGTTCAGCCGTTTAGGCGTGATTGAACCACAAACATCCTCACAAACTTTCGCATTTATAATATTAGGAGGATAGTAGGATTATACCTACGGAAGTTTGCAAGACCTTTGACGTTTATACCAATTTTAGAATTAAAATAAAACTGTGATGCTGACTTAATCCTGTATAAAGTATATTTCTTAACGATTAATTTTTTATCCCATCTTACATTATTTCACAACAAAACATACATGATGTTTAGTTAGATAAAAGACATTACATATTGTTTGTCTCGTTTCGCTTCTGTTGTAATGTTTCAACGAACACTATCTCTATCTTTTCAGGGTAAAACTTAATGTAGAGCTAAATGAGTAAAGGAAAGCAAAGAACTACTGTTTAAAAAAATATAACAACAGCTCTTTATAGATAAGACACAAAAGAACATCCGTTACAACGAGAGTCACATATATTTATCTTGGAACATAAACATTAATTAATTCACAATAAATTTATCAACAATTTACAAAAGGAAGAGTGTTTTAGAAGTCAAGGAAGTCTCGCAAAAATAGGTACTTTTGTGTTTTTAAAAAGGTACATTAATAACTTGCTTGTTTTTAACCGACTTCCAAAAGGATTTTTTTGTGTGTATGTTACTCGATATCTCCGCCAATAGTAACCCGATTTTGATGATTCTTTCGCTGATGTATAGAGTATGATCCCGGGGTGGTCCCATTTTAATTTAATTCCTAATGATTGCAACTTGTCCCGTAAAACTTAAAAAAACGTCATCATCTCTTAAAATTACGACTTGCCGAAATTTTTTTTTGTCGACTGTGGTATGGCATGGTTATTCCCGCGACTTCGTTCGGTTGCTGCTATTTTTACATAAACTTTAAACTTAGGGGTTGTGTGTCGGGAATTCCTTTCTGTACACCTATCATATACGTTACGCTACCCTGCAAATTTCATACTCTTAGGATTTTGGTTAAGCTCTGCGTTAATTTTCAAAGTGAATAAAACCACTACGTTTGATTGACAGTCAGTCAGTTAGTACCGTAAGAGTTATTACTTACTATTGATGATGAATGGATGTCATACTTACTTTTGTTTTTTATTCGAAAGTTTAGGTGGACAGTGTCATCCTCAGTAGGTAAGCAAAACGCAAACAGATTGATAACAAAAAAAAGAGGTTGATATTGATCTTGACAATATTCAGGAATTTCAAGTCGGTTTTTAGTTTTTCTAAAAAATATCTTATTACTTACTCCATTACTGACATACTGCATAATCCCGGCGTATTTGACGTCACTCATGTGACAAAATTTAATAGACAAACAAAACACCCGCCTAACCCCAATCATCGTGCAAACAAGCCTTATTTGACTTACAATAATTTAGTTAGTGCTAACACTGCTAACTCTGCTTCCCATGCTCCCATTACACTAACAATGTGCATCAGAATTGGCCAGAAAATCACGATAAGTATCTCTCCGTTGTCACGATCCAATTCCAGCCGAAACGCTCCCGCTCGAGATTTGAGTGAGGAGACGTGACCTCTGCACCGATTTGAACCAACTCAAAGTGTGAAGAGTCATGTCTAAGCAGCGGGAGGTGTGGGTTGACCAATGAATTCCAAATAGCGGCGGACTATAAGCGGACAAAAGCCAAATCATATACTCTTGGCGGTGATCGCAAGCGGACTAAATGCAGCGGAAACTGCTTTCTTGCGATCGGTTATTGTGTTTCCTGCAACCAACAGTGACGCAATTGAAATATTCTGGATACCACGCCTTCTCCTTGACAAACAATTTTTCAACAAAATACTGTTTGGTATTGACTGAGTTGACTGCATAGTCGATTTACCCTTTATCAACTAACATGAAGGGTTATTGTTACCGCATAGATTTTAATTAAGAATTTAGTTTTATAAATAAACAAGACGGAATCCTCTTCTATGGTTGTCCGCTTGTTGTAAATAAGGTAGAGACGAACCGTTTGTATTCGACTATCCTTTCGGATATCAAACGTCGATCAATGTCACTGCATTATCATATTTGATCTGACCCTGGGGATTAGTCATCGGTGCTTTTGTTATGGTTTTGGAGATTCCTCAAAAGTCACATGATGAATTGGGAAACAATTTGGAATTACATTTGACTAGTCGTTATGATTGATTGGGAACAAACGTCAGAGCAACCCCCTGTTGGTTTCATCAACATTTTATAGTCCGTCCACTTTTTTATCTCGAAAAGACGATCGTTTGATCACAATCTCACCCAGTGTGAAGCTGGAGTACGAAGGTCAGGAAGACCTAGATCTTGTCTTGATACCTAGACTGTAGTTTTCGGGAAATATAGAAGACAATGTGGTCCATTCCTTAGCTGTACACAAAATATATGTGGAGCCAAGAGTTTAGTGCATAAGTGTGGTATGCTAAAGATGCATGTATGGATGACCGTGCTTATACCATGATAAAAACGACCCTAGTTGCCGCATTCCACGAAATGTAATCTATAGTAAATGTATTTCTACTCTGCGACTACCTTCCTAATACCTACAAATTTCTATGAGCCAATAAATTGAATGAATCGTAGCAATGATAAAGACTTACCGAAGGTTGAATCCCCAAAATGCCGAACAGTCAAAACCATTCCTATTGATTTCACACAAATTGAACAAATCCAAGATAAAATAACAATCCATTAAGCAAGAAAGGCAATCGAAAGGACTCTGATATCTGGTCAATTTCTTATCTAGTTTTGAGGACACGTTTGGGGATGATAGAGGCGGCCAATGGTGCGTTTAACCGTGAAATCCAGAGATAGGTCCGATATCCCCGGATATTGATAGCAGGTATCGAAACCAGATATAGTTTTGGTAACGTATTGAAAATTAGATTGGGTGCTGCCTTTTCTGAAATAGATTTTATTTGTAGATAACATGAACGAATACATTTAGAACTTCATGTTCATTCATGATGTATTTATAAAATCCCATATTCACCAACTTGAATCAATAAAGATAATAGGAATTATTGTTAACTAGCTTCGCTCGCGTGGTACCTACTTAAGAAGATAAAAAGTAGCCTATATGCTATTCCAGACTATCATCTATCTCTGTGCAAATTTCATCCAAATCCGTTAGGCCTTTTGGGCGTGATTGGAGCACAAACATCCAAACATCCTCACAAACTTTCTCAATTATAATATAAGTAGGATAATAGGATAGGATAGGTATAGGCAATGAACTTATTTCATCCTAAATAAATAAATAACTTTCGTAATTGAAACCGCATCTTCGTTGAATCGGCAATGCGATACCAACTACGCCAAGGAACGAATGTGACTGGTGCCGAAAATTTAAGCAGGTGAAATATTTTTATAAACCGTTAAACACCGTTATCTCGACCTACAGAATTATTACTATTATAGTAGGTAATTATGTAAGTTACTTAGAATGTTTGCTGTTATAATTAGTAGGTATAATGAACTCTCAACTTAGAGACATAAAGGTTATTGCATGCATAATATAGAATACTTAACTAAGTATGATGTTAGCTATAAAATTGGTAGTTGTATTTTCAGTGCCGTGTTGGCCTAGTGGTAGGTACTTCAAATATCGATCCATAGGTCGTAGGTTCAAATCACGCTCTTACAGTCGTACATCAATGAAATTTTCAATTCGTAAAATTAGTGTGCGCATTACACGTGCTTAGAACGGTGAAGGAAAACATCGTGAAGCCGACCGCGGTTGAGTCAGCTCTACACGTATTGACCTTGTCTTTCATGTGGATAAGGTTGACTGGGCTTAGATGATATTATTTTGGAATATTTATTTTATCTATTATATACCTACCGTATATAATAAATAAAATAAATATTCCGGACATATCACACACGGTCAACTGATCCCAAACTAGGCATAGCCTGTACTATGGGTACCAGAGACTGATATACATAATAGATATATATTTAACACCCAGACATAGAACAAACATCTGTGTTAGTCACAAATGTTTGTCCAGTGCGGGAATCGAACCCGCGACCTCTAGCGCAGAAGGCAGAGTTACTACCAACTATCAGTTGACCGTGTGTGATATGTCCGGAATATTTATTAAATATTTATTTAGAATATTTATTTATAAACTGGTTAAGACATAGCTCTCTGAAGTCGAGTTAAAACTCTACTTACCTTTTATAAAACAGCAGTCTTACGCATTCCTCAATATCTTCCGATTCAGCTTTGTATCAGCAGCACCATTCAGTGTGAAGGATATTTTTATAACTTATTAAAGTAAACAGTGTCATATGGCCTGCTCTTGTCGTTGATTGTGGAGGAAAAAATGGGCAGTCGGTCGGCGGTCACTCAAAGCGTCAACCATATGCCTCAAAACTCACTCTTTAGAAAACTATTCACCAAAAAAAATCAATAACTGCCCTTTGGACCGTGTCCAACATAAGGTCACATAAATATACCTCTAACTAGCTATGAATATACCATGTATTGTAAATCTCTTTTATAGCTACTATAGCGTATCCGTGACGGTTGAAATATTACTTGGGTACGTTCTCTACCTGAAAAGGGACCATCATTATGGCTTTCGATGATTGTCGGCAAGTCAAAATTATTTTCGATCTTTTTTTTATATCTCAATAGTCTTGGAAACAAGGGTTTTAACAGTTTTGACGTTTGGTTAATCCACAAAGAAGTTTTTGCGAGTGTCGGCGGAAACAAAAGACTGGACGTTGTTCTTCAAACAAACTACATTAAATAAATGACAAGAGTTTAAAAAATATGATTTAATGACACCCAAACACTGAAGGTTGTTAGAAATAATGTAGCTAATAGAGAATCGCTAATGTGCCTAGTTGATTGTGGTTATGTAAAGATTAAAAGATTTTTTGTTAGTATTATAACCTAAGTGGTATATGTGCTACCTATCTGATTAATATTTGAATTGGGTATATATGTTTTTCCTAATATAAATAAAATTGCAGATTTTTATATTCTTGTTTTATTTTGATATCTTTCTATTACAATAACAGTCATTCAACATACATAGTAAGATAGGTATAATACATCTACCAAGTCAATGATAGTATTGCTACATGCACTCAGACAACTTAAATTATACTGATAAGTGTATTTATTTGCTATCATTGACTTAGCTGTAGCATATACAATGTACAATAATTTCAACATTATCAGCATCCTAGCTAATGACTAGTAAAACTATATAATAACAATAATATATTTATACTAAGCTACAAAGTTTATGTACAAAATATTTGGTAACAATGAGATATTAGCTATGATAAGAAAATACATAATACAAGTAGGTACTCGCCTGATACTGGCACAAGGCTTATTATAGGTACAATAAAAGTATCAGTCTTAAAATATTATACAAAGTTTATATTACACAACAAACTACATAAGGCTTCTACTAGATAAACATTAGCATTAATTTAACAACACAGTCTCTTTAAAATATGACAAATGTTACATTATCTACTACGGAACATTGGCCAAGTTATCAGCACGATTGTAAAATTATCACCTTTTTGAGTTATACGAAGGCAAGACCTACTCAAAAATCGTATAGCCGACACATGTGCTTGGAATGTGGAGTTCCATTAGGAAATATCAGTTCAAGATAAGGGGTAAAGACTGCGCTATCATCTGTGCGCGGCTGAATGAGTCTGAGGCAAGCATTCGTGCACAGATGACCGGGGTTGTAAGTAACCCTGCTCATCAAGCATCGCAGGGGAATGGTGACCAGGTGGGATAGGGGTTTGGTGCTTACGCAACGTGTGAGGTGGTCTAACCCGACCACCGTATGGCTGCTCATAATTCTGAGTGTCAATGGAAATGTAGCTATGATGTAAGTTTTCACCATCTGGAATCTGGCTCGTCAATGTTGTGTTCGTCAACATGGAGGTGTCATCTTCAATATTTATGCCTACATTAGCGGCAGTGGGCGTTTGAGGAGGAATAGCGTCGTATTTATACCAATGTTCCGGCGCAGTGGGCGATGCTGTATATCTAGAAGGATGCCTCCTACCATTTGGACACACGCCATGATTGTAATTCAGTGTGTCTTTGTTCCAATGTAAGTTAGAGATGTCTGGCATAACAAACCTAATTTTCTCCCAAAACTTCTTTTCACCCCACAATAAAACGTTGCAAGATTTCAAGTAATCTTGGAAATCTAAGTCTAAGTTCAGTGCACTTACATCTGTGGTAAGAATAAAAACTACTCTGTGTCGTCTGATTGAGGGGTGAATGGTAGTTATTACATGTTTTATAGCAGCTTTGAATGAAGCTTTTGACCATTCGTTTTGCAAAAAGTTAAAAGACACAAAAACAAGTATTCTCTTAGAAGACTCAGCAGCGTGTGTTATTTGCTCAGTTAAATAATTATCAGGCGCATGTTGTAAATCTCTATAATGAAAGCACATCGTATATCCAGAGTGTTCCATTTCAGGAGCAACAACTTTAGACACAAAATCATCGTCCAATAAACTGTACACAGCATATCCATCATACAATCTATCTCTGTCGAGTTCACTCTCTTGAATAGAAGCACTTTTGAATAATCTCACTCCATATTTAGAATGCGCCCATAACCGGACGTTTTGTCTAAACGAGAACGCTAAGGCACCAAACAAAAGTATGAGAATAACACTGATCAAGACTACAGCTAAAAGTGGAACAAAGTTCAGTTTTATGGTGCTCACTTCGTCGTACTGATACGGCTGATTCTCAGTGGGAATCGTATTGTCTGTTACACTTGAATCACGGCACTTATCAATTGCATCAAACACGGTATAGTTCGATATATTATGTCCATTTTCACTAGCACAGTTCACTTCTGCAGGATCTTCGTGGATCTTCTTCAACCAGTTTTGCAATAACATCACGTTATCGCAGGTACAAGTAAAGACATTCCCTTGGACGTTAATGCTCTCCGTGTTAAGAACATGCGGCAACTTTTTGTCGAGATCGAAAATTTTATTGCCTTGGAGATGTGCGACTCTTAATGATGACAGGTTTTCAAAAGTCATGTTTGCTACACTTGTCAGGAGGTTATCGTTTAAATATAACTCTCTCAAGTGTTTTGTTTGCGAGAACTCTCCTCCAGATAGCTCAGTCAGGTGGTTGTTTTCAAGATGAAGGACATTCAAGGAGTGTAAACCATTAAAGGTATCATTTTCCATAGTCGCAATGTTACTGTTGTTTAGGTAAAGTTTGTGCAGTTTCTTCTTTCCAATGAACATGTGACTACCGAGAACTCCAAAGTCATTGCCATCAAGATAAAGCTCGGTAGCGTCCATTGGAATTTTCTCTGGCACTTCAGTGTAACCGACATTTGAGCAGTCAATCACATTTGAGTTCCAATTGCTATCATGGAAGCAAGAACAACCTTCTGGACAAGTCATTTTGCAATCGCAAGCTTCAAAATCGCAACAAAAACAGCTTGATGAGCAGTGGGTCTCATATGAGCAAAGAAATTGCGTCTCAGGTACATCCATTAGCTTCGCTTTTCCGCCGTATTTGTTGTTCACAACTTCGCATGTTACTGAATCCAAATCCATAAACCTCGGATATTGCCTCATGTGATTCCAAAGATTTATCTTTTGTAGCCAGATCATGTGACAGTTGCACACAAACGGATTATTTCCAATAAAGAATTTTGGCAGCATTCTGTGCTTCGGAATATGGGGCAATGTAAATGCTGAGAGTTCGACGGTCCTCAATTTATTGTCTGTCATGACAATTTTTTCAATATTCCTTTTTTGTAGAAACGTACCTGGATGAATCGTGTGAATTTTGTTGTTATTCAAGAAAAGGACTTCAATAGAATCAGGTATCGACCGTTCATCGACGTCTTCCAAAGCATTGTAGCTTACGTCGAGCATACGAATGTTTTGTTGCGCGTTGTGTTCGTTTTCTAGTTTTGTGATATTGTTATTATGAATATCCAACCATTCAAGGCTTCCTGGCATGTAACCATAATCAAAGTAGATGAGTTTGTTATCCGAAATATTGAGCCATCCTAGGGTAGTCAATTTGTTAAAAACACCTCGAATGTCGTTCAACTTATTTCCATCTAATCGTATAGCCTTTAGAGTAGGGTTTGAAATGAAAGCATCCTGCTCTATACTCTCAATCTTATTAGAGGCCAAATTCAAAACTTGCAGCGATGGTAAAGTGCTGAATGTGTCTTTTGGTATGTTCATAATATTGTTATCAACAAGACGTAAGCCGTAAAGCTCTTCCAGACCCTCAAAAGACGCGTTAGATACTTTGGTTATGTTGTTCTTTCCAATATCAAGTGATTTCAAAAACCTCAGCTTCTTGATGCCATCAGGAATCATATTCAAGTTATTCCCGTTAATACCGAGGTCTTGTAAGTACGTGATGTTCTCAAAGCAGCGTTCATGTATTGTAGAAATCTGATTATTGTCCAAATACAGCTGACTTAATACAAACAAATTCGAAAAAACGTGCTCATTTAACATTTTTATCTTATTATCCGAGATAGAAAGTTGGTGAAGATTCTTCAGTTCAGCAAAAGCGCCGTTGCTAATTGTCTCGATTGCATTATTGTCCAAGTTCAAAACTTGCAAGTTGTTCAAATCTTGAAAAGATTTGGGATCCAAGCGGGCGAGAGAGTTGTGAGATAAGTTTAATATTACAAGACGGATGAGCCCGGCAAAAGTGTCTCTATTAACCCAATCATTTGTTAGGCGATTCTTTGATAAATCCAATTTCTCAAGTTGATCAAGTCCTTCCAGTAATCCAGGCGCTAATACAGAGAGAGAGTTATTCGCTAATGAGATTTCTTTGATAACTCGCGATGATTGAAATAGTTCGGGAGGGACAGCGACTAACTTATTGCTCGACAAGTTCAGAATTTTTAATGAATTCAATCCGACGAAAGCTCTGTCGCCTATCTCGCTAATTAAGTTGTTCTGAATTTTTAATACCTCCAAAGATCTGAGACTAGAAAGTCCGTTATCGGGCAATCTCAATACGTTGTTGTGTGATAAATCAAGTTGTTTCAGTCCAGTATTACATGATTTACCTGGAGCAATAGGTCCTTTACCCCAGTCCGAGAAGCCGATTTCTGATATGTCTTGAATTCTGTTGCTAGTAAGGTTCAGTGACTCTAGACTGAAAAGAGGACAGAACACCTCCGAAGGAAGCATGTAAATATTGTTATCTCCTAAATCAAGCGTCCGTAGTTCCATCAAACCACGAAAACTTTCAGCATGGAACTCCATTGTCATTGCTGGCCAGTCATTGTTATAGGAACGCAGAGACAAACTCGTTAAATCACGGAGAGGGGACAATACAGTCGCTGGAACGTAACGTATTTTGCAATACTCCATACTCAGTTCTTCCAGTTTCCGAAGCTGTCCTAAAAAGCTGCCGGTATTCATGTGTAATGAGCTTTCGAAGAAAAGCAAGTCAGTACAAGTCAACTTCAACTTGTTGATGCTATACGCCTGCGCAGTGGTGATGTTTTTAAACAAGAAGTCCACAGAACCGATGGTTTTGATGTTACACGTGAGAAAGTTTGATTCACTCAGCTTTGCGTCCGAATAGTCCCAGTGACAGCCGGCGGGGGCGGGCGGCGCGGAACGTGCGCGCGCACCAGCCACCAACAAACACATCCAAACTTTTAACGAAATCATTCCGTAAAAGTTCTCAATCATGGTTTCACAGTATAACAGTTCATTGATCACTGATAAATTCACTCAAAGTACTTGTAAAAACTTTTGTATCACTTCAAAGTCTGTTTACGAAAGTCGTTGTGATCACGAACTTACAACGCATGTAAACACAAAGTGCGGGATCGGGTAAAAACTTTTGACGCAGCCATGCTCCCCTGTGGTCGGGCGGTAACTGACCTACGAAGTTTGAACGAACGAAAGCCGCATGGGTATAAGGCGTGGAGGCAGGGTGCGCGGGGTGGGGCAGGCCTACTGGCGGGTGCGAGCCGGCGGCGGCGCTGCATCGGCTCACAACAGATGGCACGCGTGTTTTTTAAACACTTGAAATATTGGTAATGCAGCAGAAGACTTAGGCCTGCGTGATTCGTTGGATGCATCTCCTCAAGTTACATCTCAAAGGAGGTCGTGGTGACATCTGAAACAGTAGCCAAAACATGAATTTAGAATCCTATTAATAATTATTATTATTATAAATGTGAAAGTTGATGAGTATGTTTGGATGTTTGTGGTTCAATCACGCTGTACATTTTGAATGAAACTTTGAACAAAATATACGTGGAAAATAAAGTACTTTTATCCAGCTACAAAACACGCGACCGAAGCTGTGGTTGGACGCTAGTGCAAAACATTTATAGTATAGACTAGATCAACCTATTATCTGATTCTTTGTTGTACTTTTGGGAGAGAGAGATTAGATACATTTTGGGTCCCTAAATGTAAACAAAATGTAACATCACTTGATACGAACTCGAGTGCCTATAGTTTGAGAAGATGGGCGGACATTTTCATCAATGCAAAATAAAATGACTGACAGCATGATTTGAGTATATTAAAGAATACAAAGTTGCGGTTACTTCAATTTCCTCATTCATTGTAAAGTGATTTATAACCAGATGTTCAACAGGAACCGTGATACAATGGAAAGATGACTGTTTAAAATGTTCACAATGCTCTTATTGAAGCTTTTATTGAAAAATTATGTCAATATTACTAAATACCTACCAATAACCCGGTTTAACTTAAATTAATTTTAATAAAGCTTACTATTGAGCGACCGGGATTCAAACCCATGACTTCTTCGGAACGGGTTCTTCAAAAACGGTTCCAACGACTTTAAACCCTTTGAAATTAAAAATCATAAAAGCCCGGCTAGGCTTAGCTAGTTAAGTACAAAAACACGTCCATTGAAGCTGGCAGTCACCGCAAAGCCTAATCGCGGGCCATCGGATGCCTTATCACGTGCGTGTCAAATTGCTTCTACCGTGGGAGACCCTCTGAACACATCTTCAATGACCTTACATACCAAGACACTCACCAAGATGCTCAGACTAAAACCATATAGGATATTTTTGGGGAGACTACACGTTTGGCTGTACGACAGAAGAAACAAAAGTTGGAAATTCTGCTAGTGGTAGATTTTGAAATAGTGGTTAAAGTGTGTACATACAGTCATAGAAATAAATAAAAACAGATCCTACATTGTAAACAGTAAGCACACTTTTATGGGGTGAAGCTGGACTCAGAACTTTATTGCCGCACCTACGCGTGAATAATCATGTCTTTTTTCGGGGTTTTTATAATCATCCTTCAGTTTAATTCAAGATTTCTAATCCTTTCAAGTGATTTTGTAAGCGTTATGAATGAAAACTGATAAAAGTTCATACACAAAATATAACTAGCTAGTTGGGATTTTTCTAAGAATGAGTTCTCTGGAACCAAGGTCATTATCAGGGCCCAACTATTGATCAGTCAATATTGGAAGTAAATATCTCACGTGCCCATGTGATGGCTCAATATTTACATAAGGACATCAAACACAATATTACCACTTATCTCGTAACAACTGGCTTCAAAAACATCTCACTGAGATCTTTCTAACGTAGAGTGTTGACATAACAAGATACCGATAGTTTTTGAGTTCAAGCAGAGTTTTACGAGAAAGAACTGATCCATTATCTAAGAATATTTACGAGCCAAACTATCTATTACAGAGTTTAGATGGACAATTCAACGAAAACCATGTGTGGGCTTTTATTAAAACATTCGATTAAATATAAGTTTTATCGTCCCGACAAAACTAAACGAAACCAGAATCGATACTACACTAGACAACGCCCTTGCATTATGCCTATTAACAACAAACACAAAATCGATTTCCATAGTCTAGGCAACTACTAATGGTCAACCTACAAATTATAATACCAACGGAAATGACTCAATTATGTTTCATTCGATTGATTGATTGTACTTTAGCTGAATATCGGTCTATTGCGATACAATTAGGTTTAGAATTTGACAGAATGTAACAATGTTACGGAAGCTTGGTACTATGATGACAAAAGAACAGCATGAGTTTTGAAAGACAATCGAAAATGAGGAGCATAATTCGTAACGAGAACCGACTCCTGAATGACACTATTGGTAACAATTATTTTAGCCGTGACCAAGTTTTAACATATTTTTAAAGAATTGACGTGGAATTTTTCATTCTATAGAAATGAGAAATTCTTAAACAATGGCCTCCAACCCAGCAGAGTCTACAATGAGTTTCCCAAAATCAAACGCAAAAAATTAAAATTACGACCGTCCATAAAAGTGGTACCCAAGTTGGTGTTCGTGAAAAACCTTCTACCACAATTATGTTATGGCCACTATTAAATATTCTTAGAGACAATACTTTAAGGTTACTTACTTAATGGTTGTCAGCACCGCAAATAAATGAAGTCGCTTCGACTCTGTTGGGTTTTAATTGTCTTGTTGTAAATCTTGTGGCCCATATTTGTCCTTGGTTTGTGTAATAAACAATTACTTTGTTTTAATATTTTAGTTCAAACTTCTTTTACCACAGATATATAAACTGTTGAAAGGTTTTTTTGCTTTTTCCGTCTACTGCATTATAAATAAAGTTTAACATAGTTATTGTGATAAGTTTATATTTGTCATCTCAGTTTTCAATGCCTAAAACCTAAATCTTATTTCCTGTGTGGCGTGTGATTTACCTTCTAAAATTAGTTTCTAAATGAATATATATCCTGAATAAAGTCAAATTTGTGTTTGACTTATATGGGCTTGCGATATATTTGAGCTATATCGCAGACTCTCAAATGTCAAACTTAAAATTGACTTTATTCAGTGCACTTAAGGATCATTTTGAAACGAATTTTAATTCACATATCGCACTCCGCGCGCCGTTTGAACGCGGCTTAAGACGAGACGTAAGCGTGTGATTCTTATTTGTGTAGTAGGGCATCGCATAACTTACAATTGAATGTTTCGTTAAAGGCTTTGGAGATAATCTCGAGAAAATATTGCTTGTACCTCGATAAAGGTGGTCTCGGTAAACAGGTACTTCCCGGGCACGTTTCGAATCAAATAACCAGCAAGAAAAGGTCTGAAACAGAAAATGCTTTGTGCTAAAAACGTCGACCCCTTATCTTCCTTAGATGGGTCGACCATAGACCGAAGAACTTTATAATAGCCATAAAACAATAATTCTTATAAAATTATTTTTAAATGTAGCGTGAAAGTTTAATGTTGGTCCAGTAGTTAACTGTTGTACGCTAACAATAAAGAAAATGTAATCTGTAGAAACACCAATCTATATACATAAAACTAGTTGTTATTATCATAAAACTATTGTATAACTAGTAAAAATTATACACTATTATAATATAGATAGATTCGATTTTGTTTGTAAAAAGTAAATATACAGTTAAAAAGAATCTCCAAACATACAAAAAATGATTTTTAATTTTTATATAAAAATTGACCATAAATGCCAATCCTCAACAATAAAACGTTTTTCATTGACTGTCTGTGGTAAGACTTTATTGTTTTGTAAGATTCTAAATGGTTTTGCACAATAGCTAATTTTCAGAATGCGCTTTTGCAAATAGTTATACTTATAAGGATATCCGCGCAACGGATTTCCATATTCGTGGCATGTCTTAAGCGCTCATGTCTATCTTTAGCTGGTACCAGAGGCTCAGCACGAAGTCATCATTCATAGGTGGAGATATCATCGTCTCTTCGTGGCCACGGCTCTCCCTGTTAACAATAAAAACTTTATCCGATGTATACGGAATGTATCTCGAAAATGTCCGGTCTCACTGTTTGTGGTTTAGTTGGTGATAATGAGCTATTGCTGTGCATTCTTTGGGAATTTATATGCAAACTTGGAATGTGATGTTTTTATATATGGGGAGTAAGAAAATCGAAAATATATATTATTATAAATTCTTAGCTATAATTTCATATACCTTACATAAAAAATGGCATCATCATCATCATTTTAGCTGTAGCATGTCTATCTACTGCTAAACATAGGCCATCCCCCGTAGATATAGGGGAACTATTTTGTGGGGCCTGCACCCAACATCTTCCAGAAACTTTTATTAGATCATCTTTCCATGTCAAATGCGATAGGTAAAAATAAATCGCAAATGCCATTCTAATCAACAATTTTCTGAAGCCACGTTTGATTAAAGTCTTTCAACCACCATACATAAAATAATCTTACGTAAAATCACCTTTCAAAATATGATAGTTACTTAACTAAGTGAGCGGCTTAAAAGCCATAAAACTTGTAAACCCTTAATTGGATTACCTAATTGTCTTAGGCCTGAACAATTACGATACATAATACGGTTAACCAATCCAATATTATACCTACGAATTGGCACTAGCGCAGAAGCAATAGCAGTATCCATGATTAATAGTTTCACTCCGAATTGTTATAATGAATAGATAAGTACTAAAAGTAGATGAACACCAGTAATCACTACTCACAATATTAGATCCAAAACCAGCGCAATTAAAATCATTTTACATTGAAAGCAGATACGAAGAGACACGGCCGCTGCACCCAGCACAAATTGCCAATCAATAACAACCCTAAGGGCGTGTAATTAACTGACGCATTAGTAGTCTGCATTATGCATTACGTTGAATCTCTGTAGAGAACCTGTTATCTGGCAACAGTGAAATGAATGCAGTGATGCTATATTACCTAGTACTACAGTTGTAGTGTGCACACTACGTGAGTGTAGTACTACGCTCACTACACTACAACCATTATATAAAGAAAACATAAGTACCTACATACTTTTATAGTGTTTAAATCAAATTAATATCATTTAAATCAGCCGTGGTGGCCCCGGCTGAAGAATAGGCCATATCTACTTATCCGCGGATGCCGTAAGAGTAAGGGACTAAGGGAAAAAAGCTAGGGGATGGGCAGCAGCGTCCCTCATTTTAACAACGATAGCTCAAACTGCGCTCGCCAATCCGCATGCCCAGTGTGGTGATAGGAATTTTCTCTGTCTGTGGGGGAGGCCATGTTCCATTTGTTCCATGTTCCATTTGCCATTGTTGACGTCGTATGGCTGAAATGATGATGATGAATATCATTTAACTCTACATAGAAATACTTGAAAACTGGCTACTAGGACTGCCATCAACTTTTTTAAATTGTACGTTACCTAAGTATGTTAACAAAACAGTTGTAATCAAAAGCATTTGTTTGGCTTACTGCTTACATTTACACTGTCTGCATATCTGTTTTTGTAAACAAATGTTTAGCTACATACTACTGAGTTTAGCTCATTTTAATTTTAATAGGTCTTTGAGTCATTAAATTGACAACTGATGATAAACGTGATTTATTGTAACTTTTAAGTTCAACTGCGATAACTTATCGATGCTGAGTCTCAGTCGGCGTTTGTTCTAACTTATAATGAGGTCTTTTCATTCGAGGATTTTCATTCGGAAACAAGAGTTTGTTGACAAGATAAAATGCTATTATATCGATGCTTCAATAAATATTGAACGAGGTTGCATTGGACATTATCTTAGTATTCTATCTCTATCTCTCTCTCTCTCTCTCTCTGTATCATGTTTCCATTCGTCTCTTCACCATCATCAACTTTTCATATAGGCCGTTGCTGAACACAAGCGTCTTCATAGAGTAGAGCGACCTATTTTGTGCTGCCTGCATCAGAGAAGTTGTCTACCATAATTGGGGACGCGAGATGCTGAGAGGTTGTCTACTACCTATATGTTTTATGAAATCTACTATTATGACCCTCTTTTGGTTGACAAGTGAGAAAAATGTTCTTGTTTAGTAACAAGAACATTTTTCTCTCTTGTCAACATGAAGGTACCAAAAGAGAAACTAATAGAATTTATCGTAATCGCATCTCTCACGTCTAACAAGGATCAAAACGTGGGCCACAGTTTTTGTCCATCACTTAAGTGGTATAGTCAATCTTGCAGGATGTGTACAATTATTTTAATCTTATTAAAATTGTGTTTGGGTTTACTTAGTGTGGACAAGAAATCAGTGTTATCTGAGCAAAATTTTACGTCGTAACTTTCACAAAAACTGTAATTTTAACCAAAGAAAAATGAAGGATAACTAAAATAAGAGTACCTACTCATGATGAAAGAGAACATTTTAAGTTGGTACAAATGTGATTTCACTCATATTCTTACCAGGTTCAATTATTTGTAGTATTCCATGTAGATCGAATTAACGGTTCGAAAGTTATGCACTATTAAAATAATAATCAACGCCGATTCGCTCAAGTTGTCTGAGCGATATTCACTCGCTTTGCTCGCTCGACCAATTAACTTGCAGCTATTAACAGAGGTACTCAATTATTAGTAATAGCAATTACATGATGATTTGTCATGCAAATGAGTACCCGTCATTAGTATTTAGGTAATTTTACAGCAAAATATAAATGCATGTGTATAATTGTTTATCATATCAATTTAGAGGTGAACGAATACATTATCAGCGATTAAAAGACTAATCACGTAAATTATTACCCGTTATTAGTATTCTAATTAGGTCTCTTGAATTATCTACTAGCGTGAAAACTAACCAGGCGAAACGTATATTGCTACTAATTTAGTAATAATTAGCATGTTAATGTTAAGTACCAATAACTTTCATCATCATCATCAGTTAGGCCGTCGGATATCCACTGCTAAATAAAAAACAGAACCAGATTTTCACAGATTTTCAGAGAGACTTCCTATCATCATCATCATCATTCCAGCCATTGGAAGTCCACTGCTGAATATTGACCTCCCCCACAGATTTCAAGAGAGACTTCCTATCATGTGGGGGGATTGCGCCCATACTCACCATGTTGGACACCTAATAACAATATTAGTATTAAATCGTACTATTTTTATACCAAACTAGGTACTAATTTTCGCCACGGTTGGCCTAGGGATGATGGGATGACCACGATACTATATTGCCATGCCGTGATTACCCCTTTGGACATCTTCAATGATCTGACTGCCTGAACATCTGAGAAGCTGTGTAACTATGTACCTATATAAAAAATACACGTAATTTTCATCCCACTCCACGCTAACCTACCCTATATAACCTGTCTACGTACAAAACAAAAATAATAACCGTACTATACCGCTTGTTAGACAAACATGAGGAGATCCAGACTGATACCAAAACAATGCGTGCGTGTGGGTGAGACAGGGTGCCCTAAAAAATAAAGATACTAAGCGAGGCTTAGGCTGCGTTTTCGAATGAGCGTCAACGGTGAGCGGAGCAGCTTAATTGCATTCATCATCATCATGATCAGTCTGTAGAAGTATACTGCTGGCCTATCCCGCCAGAGTGCCATAACGAATGGTTTTGAGACTTTTTCATTCACCGACTTCCCGCAACCTTTACGATGTACCCATCGGTCCTCCCTACCGACGTGTCGCTCGGTGCTTGCCATTCAAGAGCCTTTATTTCCCAAGCTATATGGCTGGTCCATTGCCACTTCAACTTGCTGATAAATTCTGAAAGCTATGTCGGTGACCTTTGTTCTCCTACGGATTTCCTCATTTCGGATTTCAACACTTAGTGCAGCTTATCGTTTGCTGTCCACCGTTCGCTCAACGCGTCGCTTATCGCTTTGCTTATGAAACACAGTTACCTTCGAAAGCCTTACAAAAGGATGTGACTAATGCAGTGACCATGCAAACGAAGACAAATTAGCGATTAGATGTTGGATTTGTATGAGACTGATGTGAATGAAAATGGAGACTTAAATCTTAAGAGAGAAATTGTGCATTGTATCACTTAGATGCCTACTACCTTGGTGTTCCTAGTTGTAAATATTTTAGGACTAAATATTTTGGGAATAGATAATGATGATAAATCTCTAATATATGTACAATTATTTTAGATCAAAATTATGTAGTTACTAGCTTGGCTTTCACGGCTGATAGTACCACAAAAATCCAAACATCCTCACAGACTTTCGCATTTGTAATTGCTAATATTACAAATGCGAAAGTCTTTTAGGATGTTTTTGCGTTGTCTGGTGGTTTTGTAGGCACATTCTACTGATTTTGTTAGACCAAAACACCTATTAGGATAAGTAAATTCATTACCTCCGTCCTTTTAGCCAATATTGTGGTGAAGGGCTTAGAAAAACAGAAAAGGAGTGGATAATGGATAGGAAAAGGTTATCTGATTACGGACCTTTTACTTAGTTAGAGTAACAAGTAGGTAACGTTGTTGCAAAACTAAGATTTTCCTTACTTAGGATAATGAACCGTGGAAAGTAACGCTGGTGTGGCTAGCCTAAATATCATAGACATCACGTTATCAGTAAAATTCCAATCAAACAGAAACACCCAGACATCAGTACCTAATGATAAAGAGGCGTTACCAACATGAACACAGCATAAACAGAAGCAAGCTAAGAATGTTTCAAAATGATCAAATACTGCAGTTTCGAGTTGCCTTAAAGGGTGTGCGATATCACTTAGCTCTATTGCTCAATCCTCAACGATGTCAAATACAAAGTATTAGCCAATCAAAATTAAAAGATTTAATTCATCGCCGATATCATTGGATAATATTTGACGTTTATTTTTATTTATTACTAGCTTCTGCCCACGGCATCGCTCGCGCCGATAATGATGATATACCTACATAAAAAGCATATAGGTATGCTATTTGTAGGTAAATAATTTTATCTACAAGTTTCAACGAAATTGGTTGAGCCGTTATGGCGTGGTTGAACAACATCCTCACAAACGTTCGCATTTATAATATAGTAGGATAAGCGTTGCGGACCCTAGATGACACTACCGTAAGCCGTTTGTACTCAGCATAACTTGAGCTTTACGGTAAAACAAAGCAAAGAAAAAAAAGGAAGTAAAAAAAAGCAAAGATCGGGTAAAGAAAGCACTAAATTTTTCAAAAAATGCGTGCTTTGTTTATTATATACCTATTTATGGACATCGTACTAAACTCTAGAAATTCTTTCCAAGCAAACTATCATAATAAATTTTGCACGTTCATCAAAACGACATAAATAAATGAAATAATTGGTATTTCGTGCACAAAACTGTTCGAAAGCCGATGAAATCTCAGTATAATAATGATTGTAATACCCTGTCTGTGCATCGATCATAAACGAACTCTGTTTTTTTGGTCATGTTATGAAATATTCCGCGGAGGAAAAATACTCAATGTTAACGGTAGAGTCATAAATATAAAATGATTTTTTACAATTATATTGGAATTAAATTTTTATTTCCCTTTTATATGCCATGACACCAGCTTCTTGCCAATTGTCCCTACTTTATCTCATAGTGGTTACACATATATTGAACCTATAGTCCTGCTCCACACTAGGATGATTCTGGAGTATCAGAAACGACGAGTATCAAAAACCCAGACCTGGAACAAATATGCAGGTCATGCATTCATGCAATGGTTTGTCCCACCTATTAAGTAATAACTCCGGACACCAACTTCTTGCCAATTGTCTCTACTTTATCTCTTAGTGGTTACACATATATTAAACCTATAGTCCTGCTCCACACTTGGATGATTCTGGAGTATCAAAAACCCAGACCTGGAACAAATATGCAGTATGCATATTTGTTCCACGCAATCGTTTGTCCCACCTATTAAGTAATAACTCCGGACAATAGGCTCGCAGACATTCAACATGGTAAAACTTACGTCTGACTGAGTAGGTACTTAATGGACCCCTAACAAACTTCCAAACTTATTGTACTTATTACAAAAATTTCACATTACTTAACTGAAATGGACGAATTTCTCCAAACACTTCCAATATCAGTATCAACCCCTGACGAATGGTCCTTGACCCAGCCCGTAATTGATGAACGCTTCTAAAACGTAGTCAATAGATTAATGACCAACAGATAGCCAGGTACATCTATCAATTTGATAGAAATGTAACTTGGAAACACTGATTCTAATCACTTGAACTGGTAAAAATCCTAACCGTCTGCGCACTTTTCGGTAGACTTTGTGACCGATATCGCTCTTAGATTTGCGGGTTTTTAATAATTACTACGTTTGCTATATCTAAGTACGCTTGTTTGTCATTCCAATGTTCATAATCATTATAGAATTTTTAGAAAGATTTAAGGCAACAAAGCAAGCTTTCATTAAAATTTACAACAGTGATAAAACATATCTAATGCCTCTGATAAGGGAGTTTCATTTCTACTTGCTATTAATTGCGGAATCCAGGTCAGTATCAGATAATGTATCTGGTCAACCGGCTATTAATCCACTGCGGTTACTTAACTTGATCAATTCTAATTTATGTAGGTAACTATCAGTTCATTCCGAGCGAATACTAAAAATAGGGGTTGAGCTCTAGCTCCCCACTACGATTTTTTTTTTACACATAGACGTCGTCGTCGACGATCGTCTTTAATTTATTTTTAGAAAAAATTAAAAAATAATTGGTTGATATTGGATTTTTTTACTTACCCTAAAGTGGGAGAAAACCAAACAAAGATTTCCTCAGAAACTTATAAAGATGATTTAAAAGTTCATAAAGTGTTCCAGTTCTTGTTCAATTATGAAGACTCATCATATAAAACAGTTCCCAGACAGACTGTATCTGTTTCAAGGATCGTAAATCAAATGAACTATTTGAGAGAACAGACAAACCTTCGAACCAGTAATGAAAGCACTAGATAAGATATTTTCATCGGACTAAAAATGAATACCGCGACAACCCATAATCAATTTATATCAATATCGGCAATGTACTGTTCTTGTTAGCTATAATATCAATTTCAACCATAGGGTTGTCTGTCTATGAATCAAATTAATTTGACACCATCAATGTCAAACGTTAAAAATGTTCAATTAAAGATATTTTATACAGTTTCAAACAAAACTATTTATTCACATAAATGCATATCTCGTAAAACATTATTGACTCAATAATTCAAATTAAAATATAAATATTAACATAAAAGGTGAATCATAATACATATACTATCCTGAAAGGGTCTTATTCTACACCCAATTGGCAATAATATTTGGTTTACGACTTTGGAATTCCTTTGGAACTCTATGTAAAAATCAGCTGTTTTGGGGTCAGATCAATTTAAACTCAATTATTCAGCTGTTTTAGGTAGTAATTTGAATGTCAAACTTCCCGTACGTACATATTATGAATCACTATATAAACTATGAAAGAAAATAATAAGTTTAAAACTCAGATACAGTTATTCTATTTAGTACATTTTAATAGGTTCGTGAAGGTGACCAATATCAGTCAACCCACGAAAAGAATTCGATTGTAGAAAGTCAATGCCATTGCCAATGAACAATACGCATAACCCAGCTATCTCTAGACGAATCAATACAATCGTTGACATTGAAAGTACCTATTGTGTAAAACGACATAACTGGCGTTCGTTATTGCATAATTCGTCGTTTCCTAAATTCAGATCTTTTGAGATTGTCGTTTTGCTATAGGTTTGATTGCATCATGATCACGATAGCTACGATACGATAGGTACTAAAAGTTTAATATTAACCAATGACAAAGGCGATGCTGTAAATATTTTGACTTTGATTGGCTAATTAACATTTGCTATCGCATCGTAACGCTATTGTGATTTATTCATGCTCGGACCATAGAGCATTGCGAACAAGTCAGAATGTTAGTGTTGGGGAAAAAAAGTTAAATTTACTCCAACAAATATCAAATAAAATGGATTTTTAATAAATATGGATTTAAGTATAATCCTGTAAATAATGGGTATCAATGAATAAATCTTCCTATAATAGCTAATACAGCTCCTACAGATAGAACATAATGAAAATGAGCTACAACATAATATGTCCTTACTTTATATATTCATTTTATAATTTGAAATTTTATTTTAAGAAAACTTCATAATTAATTTAAAAATTTATTAAAAATAATTATTTTAATCGATCAACATTTCATTTCCTTGAACACCGTGTATGTTACGCCAACCCTAGGTATCATCTATTCAAATTAAGGCAGAACATGTGTGGCGTCTGCCTATACATCGAAGCAGCTCATAAATACTCGTATGCACTGTAACAGGGACATGTTACTGTACTATACAGGACATGTCGACAACGGTCTATTGTATCTTGTACCTGGTATGTAATTGGTTTCGTATTAGCCTCGCCTAGAACTGAAACTGTATAGTTTGAGAGGCCGGGCTGGAATTGTAACGTGCTATATTGGAACAGCTGCAGTAATGATTGAGGTCAAATTCAGACCCTGATCAAAGCCACTAGACGAGAATATTTTTACTTCACATCACGTTAACATTACACATGATCTTTAAAGGTTTGAAAATATTTTTTATAGTTCAACATTTTGTCTTCTGTAATGAAAGACTAGATGGAAAGACGACCTTATAAAGGTTGCTAGGTGCCATTGAGTTCAGGCCGCACAAGATCGGTCGGTTTGTAAATATATGGGGCGGGCTAATTATACAGCAGTGGAAGTTCTACGGCTAAAAAAAATATGTTGACGATGATGATTGATGAAGTATTAAAAAACTATGTGCTTGGATCCAAATTTAAAATAGAACTATTTGCAAAATGTTTGTTTGAATGTGGTTGGAATATGAATATTCACTAAATTAATTTAACTAAAACACGATTAGGATTTCAATTTCTGATTTTGTAATCTGCCGTTGTATAACCCGTTTAGTGTACGATGAAAGTGAACTAAAACAAAAAAATATTCAACCTTGATTATCCAGGTACCGTATTTAAAAGTTTCGCTAAGGATATCCTTTATAGTGAACAACAGGATATGTGTTATCGAATCTTGAGAAATATTTTTGGGTCAAGTTTCCGAATGTTGTTACCGGAATAACATTCCACCGAATGTGATTAAGATAAACTTTTATATCCTGCTCCTTACATTAAATTATTAGATATAAGTAGGTTTACAAAATCATAATAAAATGAGAAATTAATAGAGAATAAAAAGAAAATAATATTAGAAAGCTTAAAAATATGATAGAAAAATAATATTGGTTGAAATTTTATTGCAACTCAAAATAGCTTTCTTCTGCCAAAATTTTATTCTTTGCAACGAAAAAAATATCAATTTTAATATTCAAACCGCGTCAATATTGAACAAAAATTTTACATATCAATCACATGAGGGTTATACCTAAACCTAACCTAACCTAGCCCGGCTAGCCCCTAGCCTAGTCTGATCACTGTAGCCAAAATCAGTTATGATGATTAATAAATTGTCAAAATTTGTTAATTAATTGTGTTTTATCTGATGAAAAGAATATTAATGGGCAATCAGAGTGCTAAAATCAGAAATACGTTTTTCTCTACCTTACCTCGGTATTGTTGTAATAGAAATCTAGTCTCGCATCCTTCATATACCACCATAAATCCTTGTAAACAAATTATAGACGTCCAGGCTCCATTACACCGACCACTAATGGGTACGTATTCAAACAGACAGATAGCGATTCACGATTGACGATAGTAAATTTTTGCTTATTGGCCTTGCTTTCACAATGCCGTCTAAAAGATGTGTCAATTAGTATCAGCTAGGTCACAGTAGTTAATTATTCGCTACCATTTTTTATGCTAATCTTCTAAGTTATCAACATATGATATGATGATTATTGGAGCCACTTTCAAACGATCAGTGATGATGTCATTTAATACTGATTTTATAATGACCCTGATATTCAATAGTTACCATTTTCAATTGTTCAACGATAGTTATTCCGACAATTTATTTGGTCCATGATTTGAAGTTTCTGAGTGGAGTGACCTAACTGGTACCTTTCTTTTTCTATGCCATCAGGGTGAAGGTCAGCTGGTGTTACCCTCTGGGATGCTCATCAATTCAATGTAAATAATATTCTGGCATCCGCTGAGCACAATAAAACATGGCATCATGATTGATTGTTACATTTAACCGCCATTTTCTGTGGTCTATAGGTTTTTGTGCACTTTTGTGTAGCCTTTTAACCTGTATTATGATAGTTTGCAATAGATTATTGGCAAAGTAATAAATTGGCAAGTTTTATTTAATTGAAAGTATGAGATGTAGTTAATTGTTTTTAAAGTGTTGATATAATTTATAAACTAATCAAAATTCTAAAACAGGCGCTCGATAGGGTTTTCTTTCACAAAACAATTGCTATGAGCGGTTCGGTCAATTCAGTGACTGGTCAAATTAAGAACTGACCTTTACTACAACAGTTCCAAACAAACTGATTAATTCATTCAAGAAAGACAGACTAATAAACTAGTTTTTCCAAAAAAAAATATCATGGATGATATTTGATTTAACCAAAAGTCTCACGGAAGGGAAGTTTCGAATTCCTCTATAACCGTCAAGGGAGTGTAGCGTGATATTACTGAGCCTATGTAACAATTTAGACGGATCGGTTTAGTATTTTCTGTTATAAGATTTATGGACATACCTAAAATCCAAAAAACACTTAAAACTTTGAGGTTCTTATCTGGACCCCAAAAGAAGCAATTGTTAAGCGATGTATATTATATTGAATTTGCAGATGCTAGATGTATATGCGATGAAAGAGACACCAGCACCAATTTCACTATGTATATGGAACATCAGCCTTCCTACATCAAATCCCATTCATCTCTATTCAAGAACTAACTCCTATATCATCGACCGTTGCTAATGAAAGTTAATTGCTGACCATTAAACACAGTGCACTGATAAATCAGTCGATGACCTCGATTTGTATCAATCAAACTCCAATTTGACTTGTGTCAAACGATGATTGGTTGCAACACTGCCTACGCCTAATTGGCTGAATGAGTTTTGTTTGCGTGCCGGTGCGGTTTTCGTGGAAAACTATTGAATGGATGTTCCTGAACTGGGTAACGGTTTTCAGAAACGGTTGCGGCGTTAGCTTGTACTTTATGAATATCTTGTTTGGTAAAATTAAATAATCAGTCTCAATGATTATCCTACTGCTTTACTCCTACAAATATAATAAATGTTAAAGTTTCTGAAGATGTGGGCGATAGTTCCACGCGCGTGAAACCGGAGTAGCTACTAGCAGCAGTCTTCTTCTTCTCGAGTCAAAGACTCCTTCAAACTCTAGTCGACCAGTATGTGGCAACTTCAATGGCCCTATCTGTTGCATCGTTTAGATCCTCCCAAGTGCAGGTGGGGTGCATGAAGAGATCCTCCACTCGGCGTACCCTGGAATCAGCTAGATCCGGTAACGCAGGATCTAGGCTGTCTAATCTCTTTACCACAATGACTCAAATACAAACTAGCAGTAGTGCTACTGCTATTATTACAGACAGGCCTCATAGCTCAGTTGGTAGTAACTCTGCCTTCTGCGCTAGAAGTAGCGGGTTCGATTCCCGCACTGGACCAACATTTGTGACTAACACAGATGTTTGTTCTGTGTCAGGGTGTTTAATATATATCTATTATGTATATCAGTCGCTGGTACCCATAGTACAGGCTATGCCTAGTTTGGGATCAGTTGACCGTGTGTGATCTGTCCGGAATATTTTATTTATTGTTGATAGGGATTGCTGCTGACCGTCCCCTAGCTGTTTTTCCCTAAGTCGCCTCTTATAAGGCCACATCCACGGGTAGTAATGGAGAGGTATATTCTCAGCCGGGGCCATCACTAATATAATATTGGTTTAGGCAAACAATTACTTGTGGCTTGCTCATCACCTTCCGAACAAAATGCCTCGAACGGTACACCCAGGTGGTCTCAGGGTGGTCTCAGGAGGTCTCAGGGTGGGTAAGAACCGAAAAGGGGGACGTGCTGTCCTCGGCTACTGTTTTCAGGATACTGTTTTGACTGCCGCGTTTTCTGTTCATGAGAGACGCAATTTTTTACGTATTGTGGCATGAAAAGTATCCTTTTGTGTTAGGAAAACATTTCTGGGGCACTACAAAAGCAAAAGCTTTAATTAATCATTAATATATAAATCAAATCAAATATATAACGTTGTTTCGCCAACACGTGATGTCACCCTATTAGGTCCAGTCTGAAAACCAGCGCTGCTTCCCTACTATGTTCGGGAGTGGCAAATGCTGAGACATGGACCTGGTTTGGCCTCACTCGCACAGCCGTACTGAAAAGGATAGTTACCTACTTACTTTATCTCTTTCTTTTTGCTTGTGTATTTGTTTTGTTCTCTATGTAATTTTTGTTTATTACCTATACTATTATTGCTTATTAAAAAATATTCCTTGTAGTTTAATATCTAACGGATCCTTGCCTATCCATTTGGCGTAATTTCTGCTTGCTAGATTTGTTGAATAGGCTGCGCAGTTGCAACCAACACTTTGGCCTTTGTTTTGAACGCATACGCGGCCCATCATATCGGCATTGATAGATATCAATGCTCTGTCTGCCAGTTTGTTATACACATTATGCATTTTTAACCGACTTCAAAAAGGAGGAGGTTCTCAAGTCGGCTGTTTTTTTTTGTGTGTATGTTACTCGATATCTCCGTCAATAGTAAACCGATTTTGATGTTTCTTTCGCTGGTGTATAGAATATAGTCCCGGGGTGGTCCCATATTAATTTAATTCCTGAGGGATTGCTACTTGTCCCGTCTTTATCGTCTTTATCGTCATCATCTCTTGAAATCACGACTTGCCGAATTTATTTATGTGGACGGTGGTATGGTATGGTAATTCCCGCGACCTAGTTCGCTTGCTGCTATTTTTACATAAACTTTAATCTTATGTATTAGTGGTTTCCGTAGTAGCTATAACCCTTGAATTTATTTTTGACGCTTCCGGGTTTTAAAACAGGTACCATGCAAAAGAAGCCACGAGCGGAAGCTGATGCAAAAAAGTCGCTTAGCCATGGTACAATTTAAAGACTGATCGACAAGTAAACGATGTCTCAGCAAAAGGAAATAACGTCAATTATCGATTTCGTTCTATATTGGCAAAATAACAATCCTATCTAATAAATGTTTCAAAATCATCTTGATTCTCTGCAGGTAGGTCGCGTAAAAAGACGCGGGCACATAAAATCTTTCATTCCGTGAATCGTAAAAGAATAAGCTCCGCAATTCTTTAACACCATTTACTTGATTGAAGTGTAACTTACTATTGCGTGGAATAAATGAATATGATCCAATGATTTCTTCAAATAAAGTTGATTAGGCAATAAAATACTACAGAGAGCCCATATCAAAGAGCACTTTCATGCGAGCTCGCTTCCTGTTCAAGCCTATAACTCCTTTCACTGATCACACAATTTTATTTCCATGAACGCTATAATCATAAACATTTTATTGCTATACGTTCGGGCGAACACTTACGGAAAAAAGTTTGTATTCGTTATGTCTCGAGAGGTTACTCGAGATATCTATGTCAGTATGATCGTGTCAGCCTTGATTTATGGATCGGAGAAACAAATTGTAAGTTCATGTTAAACATTCGTCAAGACATCGACTCAAGCACAGTTTGTATGACAGGTACTAATTTTATACGCAAGTCGATGACTCTGCAACAAATTTGTTTATCATTATAGATATTGTTTTAAATTATGGCACCCAGAGCATTATTGTTGATAAATGCTTGATGATCAAAAGAAAACTACAGACGAATCATGAATAATTTTACGATATTATATTAAATGAGAAATATTAGCCAATGAAATCGAAGATGAAATCTTTATTTTGATTGGCTCATTTTTATTCGCGATTAGTATTGGTATCTTAGTCGTTTAACATAATGACATTGATGAACATTATTTTCTCTGCTCTTAGAAATGACAACCGTTGAGGAGTAACGTACGTAGTAACGTAGTAACGTAGAGTAACTACGTGATAAGATCCGAAATGAGGAAATCCGTAGAAGAACTAAGGTGACCGACCTAGCTCTCAGAATTAGCAAGTTGAAGTGGCAGTGGGCAGGCCATATAGCTCGCAGAACCAACAACCGTTGGGGAGTAAAGGTTCTCGAATGGCGACCACGAACCGGGCGACGCAGTGTTGGAAGGCCCCCCACCCGATGGACCGACGACATTGTGAAGGTTGTGGGAAGTCGGTGGATGGAGAAGGCTCAAGACCGTTCGTCATGGAACTCTTTGGGGGAGGCCTATGTCCAGCAGTGGACTTCTACAGGCTGATGATGATGATGATGATGAGGAGTAAAGGTTCTAAAATGGCAACCACAAACCGGGTGACGCAGTTTTGGAAGGCGTTTCGTCCAACAACCTATGATACTGTATCAATACGTAGGTACCTCAGAGACAACGATAAACGAATTTAAATTCGAGAATATCTATCAACTGCTGATACATTCTCAGGTACCTTTTTAAAACCAAAACAGCTACAAAGGTCTAAAAGAAAAAAACTTAAAACCAATTATACGACAAAGAAAAAGTAAGATGATCATAATACATACAAGATACAATGATCATAGTTTTCTCCTTCAAGACCGTCAAGCATGAATGTAACTCTAATGAGCTGCATGTATTCAGATGGGCTGCTCGCCACCGCATAGATAATTTATCAAGAAGTTTGTCGCTACTTAATAAGGCAGCTTCCTTAACCGATCTAATTACAGACAAGCGACGAGAACAATAATACTTAATCTGAATATTTATTAATGCGCATACGCCTTGCATGTACGCTGAGTGGAGAACCTCGAAAACCAAATTAAACTATGCGTAGATGAGTAGATACCATTTTCAGAGGCCCAAGCACAAATAATTCACGATAGCGTTACGCTTACGATACGGTAGCAAATGTCGAATATTATCCAATCACCATAAATGGGAAGGTACCTCCGCCTTACAGAAGATCGCAGCCAAATAACTTTATTTGTTTCAAATAATGTTGTGTTCCTGCGATGAGTAAGGTTGCCAGAGCTCTTTAGGGGGGAGGGGGTTCGGGGTCGGCAACGCGTGCGTGATGCCTCCGGTATTGCAAGCGCTCATAGGCTACGGTAACCGCTTACCGCGTGGGCCGTAAGCATGTTTGCCAACTCAGTTGTAAAAAAAAAAAAAAATGGCTGCAGTAGCCACTTGCAATGCCAGAGGAATCATCGCGCACGCGTTGCCGACCGTTGAGTTGCGTTGCTTTGCCTTATTTCATCAGTTAATTTACCATACAAAACGAAACACTATATTGTGCTGCTTGGTGGTTGGTAATTTATAGGCAAGGTGGCAACACTTCCATGGATAGACTCTTCAAAAGATCTCTCCCGCTCGTAAATTCGGCGCTTATTTTTGGTTACCAGGCCTTATTCTTTACATTATTTTGGACTCATTTTTTAACACCCAACAGTTAATTACATAGTTCTGACTAACCCCACATTAGATTTCCCTGTGTCTGTGTTCTGTGTTCCCAGAAACTGCGAATACCATGTACCTACCACAACACCCAAACCCGGAACAAATATTTGCAGATCATGCAAAAATTTGTCCTGCAGCGGGAATCGAACCTGCGCCCCTTGCGTCTCAGACAGGCACTCACCCGCTACACCACCGAGGTCGAGGATTTCTTTTAATATTATCTCAGCCTGTTTATCATGAAAATTGACTGCGATGAATAATTTATTGTGAAGAGTCAGTGACAGCCATATTTTAATATAAATCCATCTACCATATTGTATGCAAAATACCATTGAATGCAGTGCAGGATCATTATTCGAATACTGTTGCGATATTCATCACGGGGCCAGTTGCAGCATTTTAAACAAATCATCTCTAGAGTTGGATGCGGGGCTCAGTGTGAACGCACTCTAGACGGAACGCAGAATCGATTTTAATAATGCTACACGGTCGCTTTCTAGCTATGAATTTTGTTTATTTATTGTTTTTGTACTTTAAATTGCGTATATTTCATGATAAGCTAGAGCATTTTTTTCGAATATTAACCCGAATACTAAAGGCGAACACATCGGCATCGTCAAAATTCCAAAATGATCCGCTGAATACAACAATTTTTATTTAGCTATAATCTCGAAGTTAGGCAACAGAAATAGCTCCAAACACTGGTTCTAGCACCTCGTCCAAACTGAGTTTTTTATCATTTGTCACGTACTAATACTTCCGAGCGATTCAAAATCGTCCAAACGTGCTAAGTTCTGCTCTCCTATCTAGAAAAAAAGAGTGTTTTCAGAAAATAAAACAGCAATTATATAATTGCAGCCACTTCCACGTTTGCTTTAAATATTGAAGGTTGGCATTAGAGGTCGTTAGTGAAATGGCTGCCCTACATTCTGCCGTTACAATAAATTTCTTAATTGCCCACTCTATTGTCGACGGCAGAGATTCTCGGACGATGATGCAAAAGTGATCTCACTACTTAAGGAGGTATGTCAACAGCACTAAATTTAGTCCATTGTAATTTATGGAGACATGCAATTCAATTGTGGTGATCGACGAAATCAGTCAATGAAGTTAGTTTGAGATCGTTAGTATCTCGTATCATCTAAAGACTGGAGATGGTAATGACCATTCAATGAAAAAAACTTAAGTAGCTTATTCTACATGCCTTTGTCTAGTTCTTAACTTATAATGTACTAGCATGCGCCCGAGGCTTCGCTATATAAAAAATGTTCCTTAATCTTAAATAAAAAACTCTATAAATTCCAAGTTTCATCAAAATCGTTTGAGACGTTACGGCGTGATTGAACCAAAAACATCCAAACAACTTTATTTACAAATTTTCACATTTATAATATTAGTAGGATATCAACAATAGGATAAGTAACATTAAATTTAAAAGCTACTCAAACATCTCGAAGAGATTCTAATCTGCATCTTTATCTATCCCCTAGAATGCGATACCAAGTACGCAAACTAGCTCTGCTTTTGGAGTGGGTACTCACCAAGAATACCTATTCTGACTATATTATACTCTCAAACTCGAACGAAACGCAACTTTTCTGAACTTTTTTTCAAAAATAACGAAATTAATGTTACTTGTACCTAAAGATACCACGGGAACGTGAACAGACGCGAATTCTGCTCATGGTAAACAAAAATAAATGATGAATTGACTCCAATTTCCAAACTTCCGAAGAACGCTCATTGTTTTTCCGGGGTGAACTTGTTTCTCTACACTTTACATATTTATCGAAGCTCGCGGAAAATCCAGACTTCATTGCTAAATATTTTTTCAAACTTCAACATTCTTAAGGAAAAATGTTTCAAGAAGGCCCGTCCTCGGATGAGGAACACAGATGTCTCTTGTAAATGAATACTGATAATGTAAGGTTGAGCAAGTTTATTAAAATTTATCATATACTTTGCTTTAATGAATTTTCTTTCTGTTACAAAATAAATACCATAATGTTTATTGAAACAGAAAAGCGTAACTGTCAACTGAATTTAATGAATGATTCAGTATCTAAATATTCACTACTCTATGATAAAGAGTAAGTACCTACCTAACTCAAAATGTATGCTAACTGAGCGAAGATATCACAAACAACTTGGACGATTTGATGTTGTATGTTTGTATGTATGTTTGTTTCATCATCATCATCAGCCTGATGAAGTCCACTGCTGAACATAGGCCTCCCCCAAAGAGTTCCATGACGAACGGTCTTGAGCCTTTTCCATCCACCGACTTCCCGCAACCTTAACAATGTCGTCGGTCCATCGGGTGGGGGGCCTTCCAACACTGCGTCGTCCGGTTCGTGGTCGCCACTCGAGAACCTTCCCCAACGGTTGTCGGTTCTGCGAGCTATATGGCCGGCCCACTGCCACTTCAACCTGCTAATTCTGAAAGCTATGTCGGTAACCTTGGTTCTTCTACGGATTTCCAAATTTCGGATTTTATCACGCAGTAAAACGCCGAGCATAGCTCTCTCCATAGCCCGTTGGGCGACTTTGAGCTTGTGTATAAGGCCAATAGTTAGCGACCAAGTCTCAGTGCCATATGTCATCACTGGCAACACGCACTGATTGTAGACTTTCGTCTTGAGGCTCTGCGGTATCTGCGACGAGAAGATATGACGAAGTTTCCCAAACGCTGCCCATCCGAGTTGGATTCGTCGGTTGACCTCTTTGTCGAAGTTGGACCTACCTAGTTGAATCGTCTGACCCAAATAGACATAGTGGTCTACAACTTGAATGGTATCGATCCCAACATTTACCGGCATAGGTGCGACATGAGCATTGGACATGATATTTGTCTTGCTCATGTTCATTTTAAGACCTACCTGTTGGGAGACGGTACTGAGGTCTCTGAGCATAGCGCCAAGGTCCTCCAGCGATTCTGCCATTATGACTATATCATCGGCGAATCGAAGGTGAGTGATGTATTCGCCATTGATGTTGATGCCTTGTCCTTCCCAGTGCAGAAGCTTAAAAAAATCCTCCAATGCAGAGGTGAACAGTTTCGGAGATATTACGTCTCCCTGTCTCACCCCTTTTTGCAATTGGATAGGATTTGTGCTCTGGTCTTGGAGTTGGATAGACATGGTGGCCTTGCTGTACAAACACTTCAACACTTCGATATACCGGTAGTCGATCTGGCACCGCTGTAGTGACCGTAACACTGCCCAGGTCTCGACTGAATCGAAGGCTTTTTCGTAGTCCACAAACGCTAGACACAATGGCAATGACACAATGGTATGTTTGTTTAAGTAGGTATAACTTTCAAATCGAATATGATACATAACATATTATGTATCATATTCGATTTGTAAGTTATCAAAATTGCTGGTGAGTCAAATCGTGCAAAAAGTTTTAAAGATATATTATCTTCCTGTAGTTTTTGAGTTACGGCAAAAATAGTAAAATTTGAAAATCCAATTTATCGAGAGCTCCCGTATTTTATTAGAGTTTCAATGATTTCGTAGTTCAAGTAAGATTGGATATTAGCTACAGCATTCTAAGGATGCAATTTTCAGTTTGTTGTGCCGCAACAATCATCAAATCTCGCTTTATAGATATCGCTTTATCTCAGTTCGGGGCAAAACTCTAGGTTATTTCACTGACATGAGTATGTTAACCTTTTACGTAATAATTTACCTGTCTCTTACTTGGGCACTTATTTAAGGTAGATATAAAAAATTAAAAAAATCATTATTTAATCTGTAGTTGAACCGATGTCTGACCACCATTGACTGGTATAGAGTAGTTAATTGATTCAGGCGTGACTTTGCGGAAGTCCATTCTAAGATATTAAATAGACACACAAATACTATAGTACTTTTCCGCTAATCTATTCCTCATAAGTTTAACAAACGAACTTAATAAGAATTCGACACGTGTTTCGCCTCTCTACAAGGCATCATCAGGAAGAGTTGACTTGCTGTGCGATGGTAACTCCGAGACTTGTTGCCTCATCGAGCACTGAGCAGAAAGTAACTAGTTTACTATTATTTAATATCTTGGTATAGAGTACGCTAGTTCGTTATGTTTCGTGCTTAGTACCTACAGTATATTTTCAGAAGCCAAAAATATTGAAAAGATCCAAATTCTAAAACCCCGTTCTATAACAAAAGTGAGTTCCTATTGACATATCGATAGAATAGAATAAACCAATCTGTGTTTGTGTTTCAATCAAACAAAGCTCGATTGCAAAATCCGATTTCTGCTAAAGTACCTACCTATTGATTTTTCGGCTAGGTACTATTTTATTAGTTTTAACGTTTTTATACGGATTAACGACGGCTGTTGCGTTTATTTTGATTGTTTTGGTTTGATTCAAAACAAATAACACCGAACAAACATGGCAAACGCAATGCTCTGATATTTTTTTTCCTATTATGTGTCTTAAACAAAAAACTAAAGCATTTGTTTCGCTCGGGATCAGCAGTACCACCGAGTTGTTCAATTGGTAGTGCTAATGATACAACTTTATATTTTTAGTACAATCAGTAGCACTAGTGCCCCTTTATGGCATTAGTAGTACAATTGAACACTTTGGTAGTACAAATGATACCTTGTATCTCTAGCACAACCAGTAGTATTAGTGACCAATATGACATTGGCAGTACAACTGAACACTTATCATGACCATACATACTCTTTCGTGTCATTCAAACTTTTTAGCACAGGAGTGAATTTTGCAGAATAGTGTGGAATTTTGTCTACATATTTAACATTTTCAGTAAAATTTCATTATTTTCATTTGGTTCATCGTCATACGTACAAAACGTAAGAAACTAGTGCCAAATGACGCAGAGCACAATGGAGTCTTGTTTAAGAGTTAACGTTGAAGGCATCCAATCAGTCAGACCATCGGTTAGTTGATCAAACATAACAAAAAGCCCACACTCAATCAAGCAGAATGCGAGGTGTTAACCTAGCGCTATCAATCATCCGAATACACTTCGTTAAAGCCTGCTTCTCTAGGAAGCAGCGACTGTCGATTAACTGTCGTAAAGCACTCATTATCATTTCAGCCGTAAGATTAACACTGCTGAACACGTGGTGAAGTCAAAAAGCGGAATGGCAGGGAATTAAAACTATTGATTATTTTTCTTTTCATTAATCTCCCAAGCATAATATAATTATCAGGTCTCTCTAAAAGTTTACCTATTCCAAAGAGAAAAAAATATTTGTCAAGGCCTCTGAAATTCTCTACTCAACTTCTTTATCGTCCGTAATTTTTCCCCGATTTTTTTTTCAGTTTTTTTACAAACCGCCACCTTTTCGCGGTTTGTGATGAGTCACACTCGGCATGCGGGTTAGCGAGCGCAGTTAGAGCTAAAATAGGGGATGCCGCTGCCCATCCCCTAGCTTGTTTCCCTTAGTCGACTCTTACGGCATCCACGGGTACTAATGAAGTGGCCGGGGCCACTACGACGTAAATCACTGAGTAGACGTTTTCGCAGTAGATGCAAGACGACGTTTTAATTGACTGTTTGAACGCGGTTCAAAAATTACCACCGCCATTATTATAGCGGCTGTCTTATACCGGCATTTGCTTCTTGGGAAGTTTTATCTAGTTGGACTTAAGCCAAAATTGTAATAAAGACGAACTCGTTAAATTGGGCGGTGGCTATTTAAGTGGTCTCATAGTTGTAAGTGTTACATTCCGAATGAAGTTATGAAAATAGATTTTATATTTTTCGTTTGTTCTTAGGAACATTTTCGGGAACGTCAACAAATATTTTATCCAATATTTTATTAACATAAAACTTGCAACACGTTATTACCAAAAAACATAAAAGCCGTGATGGCGCAGTTAGGGGTTTCCTGTCTTTCTATCCGAGGATCGTGGGTTCGAACTTGGTTGTGCACCAATGAGTTTTTCCAATCGATAAATTAAATTGTGCTTAAAACGGTGAAGGCAAAACTCGGGTTTTATCCCGCAGTGAAACTCCTTGATCTCTCCTTAACCCGTTGCGTGACTTTGAGCTTGTGTATGAGGCCAATAGTAAGCGACCAAGTATAGATTCGACCAAACGCTATGTTATGCTAGCCAGAGTAACAATCCCTGGGATAACTTCCTGGAAAACAGGCTTCCTCTAGAGTTATTAGTCATTTATTCTATGGTTAAGGCTTATACTAGTTTGGTCGAATCCACCCCAAGTCTCAGTGCCAAAAGTCATCACTGGAACACGACATACACACTGATTGTGAATAAAGAAAGTACTTTCACATAAAAAAACAAAATTTCTCAAACTTGGGGTCGGTTTTTTCTTTAGATTTTCTAAACGAAATTATATTTTGTATATACATAAATTCTTCGATGATAAAACATTCAGTGCACATTCAGAGACCAAAATAGAGATAGGCACTTACGAACTTATTTGAGTCCATGATGAAAATAAGAACATAACTCTAGAAAGCTAAACCCTACCAATTTATTATGAAATATTTCATTTATTAACACACTAATAAATGTATAAGACCACATCGGCCCACTAACTTTTTATGATGTGAACAATTTGTTTACGTATCATTGTATTAAAATCGTAGAATGATTGATTGTTACAATGATCAAGTAGATTTGATTCATTGCTAAGCTACCTGGCAAGACAATGGGTAATCACTCACTTGTACTTATGTGTTTAGTTTACCGTTTGTTAACTTCAACTGTTGTACTGAACGTAGTAAGCTTTCATATCCCTTCTAACATAAGAATAGTGAGTTCAGTTGTGCACGAAAAGAGCCTTTAACTACATTGATTCTTTCACAGATCATATGCCCTTTTCAAGGCCAACATACCTCAACCTGGTCACTGACCTAATATAGATACAGGATGATCAAGAAAGAATCAGTGACATGACAAGCAAGCAAGCACAGGTGAGTTTAATTTACCTGCATACAGAAACAAATCTAAATCTATTTGAGAGAGATCATAAAAACATTTTGACCCGCCGCCGCAAAGTTCGAACCCGCATCTCTGGCGTCACTGCCACGCCACAGAGATCGTTTTAGTAATGACAAATTCGTCAAATAATGACCGACAAGTTTAATCTTGTTGAAATACTAAACAACAATTACATTTTCTAGAAAACTTCTTCATTACAAACAAGATTATTCCATTTAGGTAAGGGTAAGAAACAAACTTCTGAAGTAATTAAGGGACTCTAATAAACGTAGGATGTCGCTGACTCGCAAGAACTTGGAACATAAAATCCTTTTCTCGTGTTATCACGTTTCCTCAGATGGGAAAAATGTGTTCCGATAATGTGTTTTGGAATTCTCTTGTTTTTTCTTTTCTTCTGGGAAAACACATTACGTTATATTGCGCGACGTTTGCAAAGTTAGACTTGTATAAATATGAAGATTTACAGCGTCTGCTTGCTGATTTTCCTGAAAAATACTGGAAAAGATGTCATCTTATCTTTAGCGGTAACATGGGTAATATGGGTATACCGCAAACTATGTAGTAAGTAATTGATAGTACACATTCACATAATAATTTGTTAGAGGTAGCAAATTCAAGAGCTCTGCACACACGCATCCCTTAATTAAAGCAAAAATACACACCAACCCCGCTCCATTATTTAAAATTCAGCATGAGCCATATAAGCTATAGAAAGAGCATGGTAGTCACCAGTATACAAGGTTTATACCATTCCGAGAGGGCTTATTCTATTAACAATAAGAACGAATAGTTGGTCTCATAGCTCAGTGTTGGTCTCATAGCTCAGTTGGTAGTAACTCTGCCTTCTGCGCTAGAGGTCGCGGGTTCGATTCCCGCACTGGACAAACATTTGTGTGATTAACACGGATGTTTGTTCTGTGTCTGGGTGTTAAATATTTATCTATTATGTATATCAGTCTCTCGTACCCATAGTACAGGCTATGCCTAGTTTGGGATCAGTTGACCGTATATGGTATGTCCGGAATATTTTATTCATCATTTCAGCCGTACGACGTCCACTACTGAACATGGCCTCCCCCACAGACAGAGCAAATTCCTTATCATGTGGGGGGATTTGCCCATACTCACCACTCTGGGCATGCGGGTTGGCGAGCGCAGTTAGAGCTATCGTTGTTAAAATGAGGGACGCTGCTGCCCATCCCCTAGCTTTTTTCCCTTAGTCACCGCGGATAGAGATATGGAGGGGCCTATTCTTTAGCCGGGGCCACCACGGCCTGATTATATGAGTTTGAACTGATACGACCCCAAATAAACTGGATTTTAAGCCCCTTTCAGGATAGTAGGTATACATTTTAAGAATCATCCTGTATACCTTCAAGATAACTATTCGAGAAAGTTACATTAAATTCAACTAGTTAGGCTACCCCGATATAACATCCAAAATTTATATTGAGCTTATTTCAGAATTATCCTTACGCCCAATAAACCTTATGTATCCTTGATCACTATTCCATAGCTTTACGAAGATTATCCTTCTTTGCTTTATAATGGTTACGGTGCAGTCTAAACAATGAAACGGAGATTGCATTCGTGATGACATCAGATTAAACATTGCCAGCGTTTTTCCATGTCTCATTACGGGAGCGGTTTTATTTTACAGTGTACTACGCAAAGTTTAGTCAGATAGCAATTTCTGTTTCAAGATTAAAAAGAGAGGGTGAGTAGTAAGGATTTGGGCAGGTTGAGTTGATCATCCATGAACCATCATTTCAGCCATAGAACGTCCAATGAAATTAGGCCTTCTCGATAGATTTCCAGCGTGACCGAGGTAAGTCTAATCGTTTGGGGTGATTGACTATAATCGCCACGATGGGCATGCGGGTTGGCGAACGCATATAGGAGAACGCTGCTGCCCATCCACTAGCTTCTTTCCCTTAGTCTCCTCTTACGATATTAAAGTTATTAGTACAACAGTTAGTAATGGAAGGGCTTATTCTTCAGCCGGTGCCGCAATACCAACCAGAATGCGGCCAACGTCCGACCACGGATGACCAGCGCTTTGGTATGAGCTCTGCCCTAGCACATGCTGAGTGGTGGCCGTTTTTGTTACCATTTTATTGAATTTCATATAAATATTGTGTTTTGTTAAGTCTGATTGTGTTGGTGACAAAATAAACGTTTTTCTATTCTATTCTTTGATCCATAAATCTTTGAGTCGGTCAACTAGCCTCTAAGAGCCTCACTTTAATCCTTTCACTATACTGATTCTTTCACCGATGGTTATAGGCTCTTTTCAGGGCCACCATACCTCAACCGGGTCATTGACCTAATACAGGTGACCAAGAAATGATCAGTGACACGACAAGCAAGCAACCGCCTAAATAATCTTAAAGTTGGTGGTACGGGGTAAGGGCTGTACTTCCCCGGACGGCCTCTGCACAAGGAATTCTCCAGCACTTATTAATATAGTTTAAATTAGTCGAATCAATCGCTGTTCGTCAAAAGAAAAAAAAGTTTTTATATTTCAGTATAAAATAGTTCATTCGGTCTAAAGGTTCTAATGAAAAATACACAAAAGAGCTAAGTATTTTTTTTTTATTTCACCTTAAACCCTCATAATTATAAAAACGCAATCAAAATTCAGTTTAAAGGTAGTCTATGCGAGTTTTTGTTCCACCGGTCTGTCTGGCTCTGAGCTAATATTTGCTTCCGTACATTATTACTGCGCTCAGTCGAGGTACAATGAGGGCAGAGAGATCCTTGGAACTAGAAAGGTCCTCTGGCCTAGGTAGTGAACTAGTGAACCAATCCAAAACAGATTGGCTTTAACACCTGACATTCTACTCTTGCTGTAGAGAGAGAGAGAGAGAGAGAATGAGAGTGGTATATGAATTTGCATTAATATTATTGACAAAATTTTAGAAATCATCAGACTTTTTGGAATTAGCACTTACTAATCGAACACTACTAATTTTAGCGTCTCTTACTGTACTCTACTTATTCAGTACTGCAACCGTGATGATAAGATGTGAAAGTTCGGTCTTTTGATTGAATGACTTCTTCTATTGATACAAAAGTCATGGATTCGAATCCCAGTCTGCACCAACTGCAGCGTGTTCCATTAGGGATATTTATTTGCGCTATTGCTCCAAACGGACAACATTATGAGGAAATCGGCCTGTTCTAGAACCTAAAACTTCGAAAACATGTGGCATTTGCATGAAAAATCCTTTCAACACACTTGTTCTTTCATCGACGGTCAGTGGCCCCATTCAGGGCGACCTTCATCAACCTGTTCACTGACCTTAATGCAGGATGACCAAAAAGAACTAGTGGCACGATAAGCATAAACAAAACGAATAATAGAACTACTGTAATATGACATGAGTAAGAAAGGAGTGAATACTAATATGACGGCTGATAGAGGGGAGTGGAAAAGAAAAACATGTTGTGCCGACCCCACATGCAGTGGAATAAGGGCAGGGAGATGATGATGATGAATTCCCATGCATAGTAGATACATTTTTACTATAACACGTTCCAGAAAAACTAAATAGAACGTGAAAAATTTCGCGTGTCTTTACCTGACATCAACCAAGCTAAAAATACGTCCAAACCAAATTCATATTCAAGTTGCGGAATGCGGGCGGTGCAACCTAGGCGGAAAGAACTTCATCTAGAATGCATGCATCTTCTGTCCTATGAATGTTGACTGTGTGTAGAGTTGTGATTGCGTTATGTTTTCATTTTTGTTTTACAAATCGTGGAATTGGGAATAAGGATGTAGCCTAGTCACTTTTAAACTCGACGATATTTGCAATGTCGTCCTGTATCATTAAACAAATTTCTAAAACTTATTCCTTTAACCGGGCAGTGCAGTATTAGAAGTCCCCCCTTCCGAAGGTCCGACAACATTATGAAGGAAGTCGGTGAATGCAAAAGGCGTGATAAGTAGATAGACGGAGAATTCTCAAGACCGTTTGTCGTGAATTCGGGGGAGGCCTATATACAGCAGTAGACTTCTACAGGCTGATTATGATGATGACCTTTGTTGCAAAACCTTTAATATGATTTTAACCTAAAATATAAGGAAGCAATAAAACCTATATTTTTATTGTTTAATATTTAGGCCACATTTCAACTACACCATTGTGGCCACATAACCATTGGTTATGTGGAAAAGTCATGAGGACAAGACGTTAGACGAAGTGTTTGTAAGTTTCTTGACGATTTTTTAATTTTAATAATGTTTTAATGTAACCGCGATCTGGTTAAAATGAGCCCTAAAATGGCCATAAAGAATTACTTACTACTATTACACAAAGACAAATGTCCAAATCCGTCTCCATTGGTTCGACTAGTTGCCACCATAATATGGTCATCGGTATTTGTCAGTCATGCATATTTTACAAAGCAAGTGAAATAAAAGTATTTTAAAAGAATTGGTTAGGTTAAACAATCGTTACCCTGGCAGTGTGCTGGTGAACACTAGTTTTAATTAACTAAAAGTTTGACCGAATTTACCTAGTTAGGGTATCGGTAACGACGCAATTACTTCGATTTGAATGTTTAACATAGGTTGGTTTTGTTTTTAATTGGCTTCGTTATGAAGAAGCGTACTTAACGAGTACTTATTACTTAGTAAAAAAAAACATGTTTTTATTTTATACATCTAAGTTAGCAAACAAGCCTACGGCCTACCTGTTGGTAAGCGGTTACCGTAGCCTATGTACGCTGCAATACCAGAGGCATCACGCACGCGTTGGCCACCCCTTAATGTTAATTTGGGACTTTCAATAGGCTCGAAGCGCCGTAATCACCACATACAGCTGAAACAATTGGTTATCCCTGCTCAATAACTAAAGCTTGTTTTTGATGGGACTTACGTTGCTTAGTTGATTAAATCATTATATCTTGGGGTCGGTTGCGGGTTGAAATCCCATCTGAGTCGGAAATTTTTGGGATATTATAAAAACTATGCGAGTAATATTCCCATAGTGTGACTAATCACTATGAAAATGAAATAATAAATATCAAAATAATATATAAAAAATCTTACAATGACACATTCTGCCTGACCAGTGATAAACAAAAACATAAACAAAACTTAGTACATTTTTCAAACTATCCTTAATTAAGTATCTACCTACTGCTATTCAAGTTATCATAAAATAAATGAACAAATTATTCACACTAAAAATCATTTACTAGGTACGGAACCAATAGGTACAATCAAAATTGAGCCTCCAATTAACATTGAAATTGATTCAACTAGGTAAAACTGTTAATACTCTATCATTTTAGTTAGCTTCGATTTCCTTTAAATTGTCGGCTGTCAAGACGGCCGTAGTCTTTCCGAAGTTTTTAGTGTGCATTTAGATCGATTCTAATAAAAATATTGTTCGAGTCAATCCAGGGATTTAGTAACTCCTGTGTAAGGAAAATAACTTTTTAAAGTATTTTTATAAACTCTTTCTAAAAAAGTTATGTTGAAAATAAAGTGCACCCGCAGTGCTGACGTTGCCTCCGCGAATGTATTCTATTTGAATCGGAGAGTTACACCCGCCGTTCGGCCGCACATCTTTTTTTCGGAATAATGTTTTTGGCTGAATGTTGTTAAACGCCAAGACCGTTCGTCGTGGAACTCTTTAAGGGAGGCCTATGACCAGCAGTGGACTTCTACAGGCTGATGATCATGATGATGTTGCTGGCCGTATAAAAATTCTGTAAGCTATACTAGGCGATTCATGTATTCTCTAAAGTGGCTAATTATACATCCAATTGGCAATAAAGTGTGTTTTACCAGTTATATAAATTCGGTATTTTAAAAAAAAATCAAAAATCAATAATATTTTTGTTGATAGATAAGACACTTTCCGGATAGTATACTAGGTACGGAACACTTTGTCTAAGCCACATGGCCCGAAAGGCAATAATTGCTTGTTTGTGTAAGCTTATAAAATTATGTCGGTCATCTTTATACGGCCACAGTTTTGTAAGAAGTCGTAGTTTTAATAAATCAAAGGTCATGCTAAGTATAACCGGAGGTCAATATAGTCGTCGTTATTCAATTTGCCGCTTATGAATTTAGCTCAAGCACTACAATACGATCAATTAAGTATTAATTACTTATTTCATTAGCGTGAAATTCTGTTCGTCGAATAGCCTCGATACAATGCTCATACAGAGTAATGTGGTTAGTGGCCTTGCTGATACTACGGGATCCAAATCTCGGTCAGTTTTTAACTTGAATTTTTCGTCCTTGAGCTGAAAGTCGATGAAAAGATACCATAAAAGGGTTCACTGGTTTTTTACTACACCGCATCTGTGAAGTCACGTATAAGGTTATAGGTCACAACACCTCATTGAAATGTACAAAAGGAACAACTTACTTTAGCAATGATCATAAAGATCGTCACCAATAGATTTTCAGAATGGAACATCTATTGGTGCACGACAGGTTTCGAATCCACGACCTATGGATCGGAAGGCGGGGCCACTACCACCCCTCTAAAAGTGCTCTCAATCCTACTATTAAGCAAAGGCCTCACTTTCTTCATGCCATTAGATACGCCAATCTTGCCCGTATGCGGTTATTTAAAGTCATTGACCCATTTTAATTATTACTGATTTAATCAGCATGAAATTCTCAACTGCGTAGTGCGTAGCTCCAATCCAATACTCGTATGTTCACTTCCATGTGCATAATATCCAGTGGAATGTAGGTCGAATGTTGATTGCAGACACTCTCCTCATATTGAATTCTCTTTTTTCCAGCGAGCGATCTCGGCTGCGCGAAAAATTTCATATCGCGCCGTTTTGCAAGTAAAATCAGATAACTTTTGACACTTCAATTACGTAGATGGCCGTCTCTAATTTTTTTCGCCCAAAACACGTGTCAAAAGCACGCAAGAAGTTTCAGGTAACGTAAGCACCAATTTCTGGCATTTACGATTTCCTGTTGAAGTGTTGACCTTGTGTTCGAATAAATGAATAAATGCAATTTTCTTTTATAAAATCATATTGTTATAAAAATGTATGTTCGCGTGATGGGCTTGCAAGCAAACTGTCACGCATGGGATGATAACTACTGCAAAATATGACGTGATGTGCAAAATTTAATGTACCTATAAATGTACGAGTACATCTGACTAATCCTACACAGAACTATTCACTCCTTACCCAGATCTTCAAAGATCTGACAGTCTGAAGATCTGAAAGGATGTCAATCATGCTTATGGATAACAGTCGCAAAGCTAAATAAATTCTTAGAATAACTTCGTCAAAATTGGTCAAATAGGTAAGTAAAAACTTATCGAAAAAATATTGCGTCTAAGAGAACCATCATACTTTGGACACTAGTGCTAAGGTTTCTGAATAATATAGTACTTTGGAAACTTTTTCAAACGAAAATGAAGGTGATTTCAGTGGGAAGGAAATTGAAATTTGCTTTGATGTGGGGACGACACAGGCGATTGAGCCTGTAGTTTTAGACCCCAAGGCTGTTTATTATTGTTTTATATGTTTTAGTTCACGCTTGTTAGTTTCCCATTAAGTTGCAGCGCTGTGGGGCCTTTTATTAATTCGCTTGTCTTGCCTGTCTAGACGAAACTCAAAGTTTGAGAAGCGTACATCTTCATAAAATAATCTGGTTTTGCGCTCATACGTTTATTATTACAAGAATAGTCCGATCAGTGTGAAATGTTCAAAGGGAGTTGTAAATTAGACGATTCGTTTTTTCTTTTGTGATTAGGTAAAGAAATCCCTTTAGTGTTTCAGAGACCACACTAAAGCTAACAGACAGTTACAAATCTTCATTAACAGATTGACAAAAAGTAGCCAGCTGTTGGTGTAAATCTAACGGGACCGAATTTCTGCTATCTTTGTTCTTGCTGGCGGGATGTGCTTTGGACGTTTGGATAATCCTGGGGATCAGAATAAATAACTTCTTTATCATAGCCATTCATCACCATTCACCCAGTTCATTTGATGTTTCACCTCGTATGAGTTTATTCTGCTCTAGTTTATTCTAGACTAGCTCACGCGCGGCTTCGCCTGCGTGGGACCTGCGCTTATATTAGTAATTTATCATTCCAGGCCATTTACTACGTACATTTTAGAGGAGGAAGGGCACAGCGAGATTTTCCCGTTCTGAATTGGAGCAGCCCGCCTGGGGAGGTACCTCCGCCTTACAGAAGATCGCAGCCAAATAAAATTATTTGTTTTCAAATAGTGTTGTGTTCCTGCGATGAGTAAGGTTGCCAGAGCTCTTTAGGGGGATGGGGGTTCGGGGTCGGCAACGCGTGCGTGATGCCTCTGGTATTGCAAGCGCTCATAGGCTACGGTAACCGCTTACCAACAGGTGGGCCGTATGCCTGTTTGCCACCTCAGTAGTATAAAAAAAAAAACATGACGAATCCCACCAATATAATAAATGAGTGAGTATGTGAGACGATTTTTACTTGTTTATACCACATCCACTGAACCAGATCTTTGAAGATCTCTCAAACGTTCTAAGGGCAGCACACGCTACGCTTGATGAATGATCTACCAAATGATTTTATAAATAATACTTAAAATATAAGGCAAACAAAACAGTACCTACACACATTGTAAAATGAAAACTTAGCTGACGAGCGACATCAGACCATGCGGCTCTATAATTCCTTCAATATCTATCTATAGTATAGTCGCTTTCTTATTAAAATTATTTATTATGTATATTTTATGTGGTACTGGGTGTTGTGGTATTATGGTACTTGTAGTTTCTGATACCCACGACTATGTATGTAAATTTTTGCAAGAAATATATTTTGATAGGAAGTTTCGTTGCGGTATCGTAATGCTATCTTCTGTTTCTACACGACATTAAGGTAAAACGACGAACCGTCTGACAGAATATCATGTTAACACTACGTTTCGTTGCAACTAATAGCTCATTTTGTCAAATACCCGGCTCCGTGGTATCATGAATCACTTAAATGAATCACCGTCCGAGATTACTTACTTGATATGTAGACTTTTTAAAGCGGTGCATTCAATGGGTGATATTTGATATCTTGCGATATTATTATTCTATCCTGTTAAAAAATAATTTGTTTCCAACATCATAGTTACTTTGTTTCAGCTTTATCAAGAATCACATCACGAGTAAATCAGGTTTACAATCTCATTGATCGACGAGGCAAATTACTACAGTTGAAATTTTATTGTTAGGTACATAACACTATGCTGATATCCGCGCCGTGTCTATAGAATTAAAATTGACATTATTTTTATCGCAATTGCTGTAGGTATGTAAGTATGTATTGCTTCGGTCATACAAAGTTTTTAAAGACCTTTAAAACGTGGTTTATAGAGCTGCGTCTAACAAGCAAGTGGCAAAAAGAAGTAGCATTTAATTTCGCTGCTTGTATTCCCAGAAGGAGCTACGTGTGACCGACGCTTAAATGAATGGCTTCCAAGTACTGATGTCGTTCGGACACTCATGACAAGCTGAGCCAGTACATTTTCATTGTGGTATCACCGTCCTGTGTCGGTTGAATGTGACTTTTACACTAGGTTTATCAGACTAACGCGATCCACGGTAGTCCATCTGTAGCGAAACAAAAAGTCGCCAACTGAATAGACAGCTTTTCCTGATAAATCTTCTAACACTTAATATTAATAATTCACTTTACCGGATTAAGTGCGAGACGTAAATAAGTTTATATTTTATTCTGAAGTTAATGGTATCGTTAATATTTAAGGCACGTAAGTCACGTAACGCAACAGTGGGACCAATATCTTAATGTAGCCAATTAATTACTAGGTGGCTTATAAATCTAAGATCACTTTAGATTTTTCGAAATCTTTATTGTTTGATATGGAACTCATTGTTGCTTGTTCATGTTGTGTTTAATTAATGTATTTGATTTTTGTTTGATGTTATAAAGTAATAGACTGGTTGATGGCCCGTTACCTCTGCATTATACAAGGTAATTTATATTATGTATAGGTACCTACTCTATGGAGGTCAAATCAGTTCTAACTCAAGTATTCAGCAATTTTAGGTAGCAATCTTGATGTTGTTATTTTTTTAACGTTAAATAATAATTATAGATATGATTTAAGATCTAAAAAAATTCAGGAAAAAAATCTTCAAAAATACGCTTAAGATGTGAAAAAATACTTGAGATTTGAGTTAGAACAAAAGTTAAAGGCGTGTATCTGCTTTCTCTATATTGTGAGTATCACTACTATAATATCTCCACGCGAGTGAAACTGTGTGGGTACAACTAATTTAAATTGAAATAAATGAAGATGAAATATATTTTTTTCTATGTCCACCTTGTTTTCACTTTGCATAGTCAGAAAATGTTTATTTTGGACACGACAGACGAACGAATGATAAGATTGTTTGATAATCCCCTTTTACATTCCTTCTCTTAACTACAAGGAAGTGGTTTTATTCGTAAACAAACAAAAATAACTTGTCAATAAACATCGGTGTGTGGCAGGACATAAAGTTCAAATTAATAGTTGGGATTACATAAACGAAAACATCGAAACAGTGTCCATCTTGCCTCCAATGAGCTATTCAATAAAGATTTACTAGCATGCTCAGTCATCATCATCATCATCAGCCTGTATAAATCCACTGTTGGACATAGGCCTCCCCCAAGAGTTCCATAACGAACGGTCTCGAGCCTTTTCCATTTCCAACGACTTCCCGCAATGTTGTCGGTTCATCAGGTGGGGGGCCTTCCAACACTGCGTCACCCGGTTCATGGTCACTATTCGAGAACCTTTACTTCCTAACGGTTGTTGGTATGCTCAGTAAATGAAGGATAATACCAAAAAAAAAACAAGCATAATGTAATCCTTTTTGTTTTCTTTCTAACGCTTGGAGAGTAGTTCCGACTTTCAAACCGAAGATCGTGTTTTCGAAACCGGCCAATAATTTTTCCCATTTTAAAACTTTTACTGCGCTTTGATACGTGCATAAAGTATTGAAAAAAAACACCGTGAATAAACCAGTGAGTAAGTAATATAAGCGGAAATGGGCTGGTAGCCTACAATCTACAAGAAAGTTCCAAATATAAACTTTGAACATACCTTTGACTAAACTTATAGACTCGTTTAAGGATTTGATCGTCCGTAGATTTAAGAGGACTCTTTTGACAAGTATTACCTACAGACAAGCAGTAAAGTTGTTTTAGAGACAAAAACATTATGAGGCGTCAAAATGTCATAGAGATCCCTTTCATGAGCACTTTTAGATTATTACAGCGCGTCGTTCAGAAGCAGCTATAACGTGTCATGAAAAACAAATATCTTTCTTAAAAAACAAAACATTGTCTCATTCCAAAGGAGTTCTTTGGCTCAGAACAAGCCACTTGCAATATTCATCATCTTCTTGGCTCCTGTAACTTTAAACGGTGCATGTCCGTTTTTATATTTTCATTTTGTTCTCGCCACGATTGCTGCCAGTGTTTGTAAGTCTAAGCGCACACGTGTGGTAACCGCTTCCTTAACCGCACCTTCGGATTATAATTGCGGTTGACAGACGGCTTTGGAAAAGTTGGTAAAATTCTATCGACTATATTAATTAGCAATCATCATCATCTCCCTGCCTTTATCCCACTTCATGTGGGGTTGGCACAACATGTTTTTCTCTTCCACTCCCCTCTATCAGCCGTCATATCAGTATTCACTCCTTTCTTACTCATGTCATCTTTCACATAATCCATCCATCTTTCTTTAAGCAATGAAGGAGAAAAATCCATAAATAATACTGAATTAACTAACATTAAGCTACAGAAATATCAAAAGCAATTTTTTCATTGTATAGAAAGCATCTCTTTGATTTTACACACCATGATAGGACTAATCTACTGACTATGCAAATAATAGCAGCAGGTGCGTTATTTTCATTTTTTTTTTTTTAAGAAAATAAAGGATCTTAAATATATTTTTCAGTTTACAAAATATAATATTATTAAAGCCAAATAGTATGGTGTAGTGTCTTCGTGTATAATGCGTGTATGATGCGGTTACCGCTCTTGTAGATAACTGTGTCATGAAATCTGAAGCGATTAACGTATGTGTGCATCTAGCCTTAAACTATTTAGTTTTCCTCCTTGTTTTACACACTGTTTTATATTTCAACAGCCATTTCAGTAGTAACAAGACGTTTTATAGTGTAGTGTCTTTACTGCGGCTCTGTCATGCACCAGTCCACACCAATAGGGAGATGAAATTGCACAGAATTCTAAAATGCGCTGTTTTATTTTAATTTTCTTGATTGGAAGTGGTAAAGACGATTGCTAGAGCTAACGTGATACCGTCTTTATGTCGCCTTGCGTATGTAACCATGCACCAAGACCAGCTGTAGGTATTTATTTTATGCTCAACTCAGTGGATATAAAAACATATTTTACTTAAAAAGTTTCAACTTTATTTTACATTTTGAAAGAGCGATTTATTAATCATACTAATCATCATGACTAATACAAAGAGTCATAAAGAATACGTTGAGTTTGCCTTCAATGACCAATTTTATTCCCCCTTGCCGTGGTGGCCCCGGCTAAAGAATAGGCCCCTCCATACCTACCTATCCGCGGATGTCGTAAGAGGCGACTAAGGGAAAAAAGCTAGGGGATGGGCAGCAGCGTCCCTCATTTTAACAACGATAGCTCTAACTGCGCTCGCCAACCCGCATGCCCAGCGTGGTGAGTATGGGCAAATCCCCCCACATGATAGGAATTCGCTCTGTCTGTGGGGGAGGCCATATTCAGCAGTGGACGTCATACGGCTGAAATGATGATGAATGATGATGATGATTCCCCCTTATGGAAACACTCTATTACAACGCTCTTTGATTAATACTGGGAACCCACGCGTCTTCGTTCGCGTTATGTTATTTTACGTGCAATATCAATTTGCATTTTCTTAAAATTATTGAATCTATACAGAATGTTCATATTAAAATGACTTAAGGTAAAAACGCGTAAACCTTTTAAGAAAATCTATGAATACAGTTTGAACTCTTCATTCATTCATTCACCCTAATATTGATAGGGATTGCAGTTTCTTCAAGATTGATAAGATTTCAATGACTATTTATGAAATGAAATGAAAGTTATATTTATTTTCATTAACGTTGCATGCATTGCGTTTAATAACATTAGACCAAAGAATTTTAGATTTACATCGGTACCATTTGAATGACGTCTTAGTTTATGCGAAAACGGTTACACGTTAGTTAACAAGCAACTCGTTACAATAACTTCCAAACAACATAAAGTGTTAATTTGCGCAACTAGAGCTTCACTTCGAGTATTAGTACTTACAAAACCCTTACTATGGAATCTAAAATGTGCAGTCGCTAGCGAATTTGCCGCAAATTTCAAACTAAAATGAATGGCGTTGAGCCAACCCAACTCTATTTTTAATTTGACCGGTTTTTTTTTATCTCAAGATAAGAAAATATGTATATTTTTCAAAAAACTTGGAGGTATCTTATTTTTGGGACTAGCATAAAACTCAGTATTGAGTTTCAAGATTTTTTATTGGTGATATTTTCCAAAAAAATTACTATTAAAAGGTCGCCAGCCTAATCGAAAGTCGTAGAACAAAATTTATTGCCAGTTGGATGTAGAATAAGCCCCGGGATATCATTCGGGATAATATACATTATTATGAATCACTTTATATAAGTACCTACACAATTACAAATATCATATTGTGTGACTTTAGTGCCGGTAGTAGGAGCACAGAAATGGTCTAATTAGAAAGCTAAGGTGGTTCACGTGAGACCGGAATAATTAATATTGCGAACAATATCTCCGTTCCTTGCGTTATTAGGTGCACTAGATGTAGTACATACAACCAAGAAACACGTATGTTTACAAGGAACTAACTATGTATAAATGTTTCATAAGGCGGCTGCACTAAAAGGTATTTCATCCAAAAGGGGTAACTTATACCTAACTTTAACAATAGGTACAACTACTCGTAAATCATCATAATTATTTAAAAAAAACGTTTTTTTCTGGATTTAAACAATAAGATGATGAAAAACCTCTTTTTGAATACATTCTCGTTATTCAGAAAACCTCTCTTAAAAAAAACTGAAAAATTAAGCTAAAATAATATTATACTAGGAATGAACTCTGTTTTCTGCGACTAGACTACAAATGTTAATTTTAATTATGTTAATGTTATTTTTTTGTATAATTTTCATTTTTACTCTTAGATATAACTGGAAGTATGAAGTACGATATCACTTCAAAATATTATTTTACGGCCAACGCATTATAATTGGAAAATGATTCAAATGACGTGCGATAGGTATGTCTTTTTAAAAGTTAATTTCAAAATGATCCTTATGTCTACTGACTGCGACTGAAATGATAGACTATAGATTTACTCAGATGTTTTCTTATGGAACTGCATAGTCGTGCAATCAACGTGTATTTGTTAATCGAATGCTTGTCAAACACGACCAACAATAACATTACTTCGGCTATCAATGACGCATTTAGGACATTACAATTTACAGAATAGCTTCAGACCCTCTTGAGGTAGAAAGCATGTTACCGGTTCCTGATAGTTATGTAAAAGTGCTACGCGGGCAATTCAGAGCAATCTTTCACGTATCTCTTTAAAACTACTTTTCTCTTTTTAACTGTATCTTTTTACGTTTTTATTGCTAGCCGAAGAAAAAAAGAAATCGGCACACAATATTTCTACCCCTGAAAATCTGAGATAATATCTACCATACTTGTATGATAGATATTATCTCAGATTTTCAGGTGATCAGATCCTAAAAGTTGTCTAACTGGGGTAGGAAGAAGGACGTCCAAACATTTGGCACATCACCAAATTCTGCAGCAGTGAGCAAGTCTATAACCCCTTATACATACTCGTTTCCTTCTTCATAAAACATCTTTGACAAGATAAACTCATTGATGCACGACCGGGTTCAAACCCACGGATTGAACCTTCGGTTCGAAAGTCGCGTCATAAGGCATACATCGTTTTTTTTTTTGTTGTGTATGTTAACAAACACAATTAACTGAAAGATCTTGGATCCGAAAGGATTTAATTCATGCACAATGGATGAAATGGTTAGCTTTGAAAGGACCGCAAACCAGAAGACAGCGCATGACGGCTTTTTGATGGACGTTGGACAACTAAGTTTTAACTACGTTTACGTACGTTTTTTACGTACGTTTGTACTAAGTTTATAAGCGTTCTTTATTAACGCTCATAGTTTTAAACCAGCAAGTGCCGGTAGACCAGGAGTGCTAAGCCACACAAAATCCGCTTTTTATGTGATAAAAGCTCACGCAATATCAAGTGTTATGTGATAGAAATAAGGCTCCTACTGGGAAACGTGTTACCACTCCTATGGGTGTGATCTCGATTCAATAACGTTATAATACTCGTTTCCTTATTGCTTTCGTAATTTTTGTTTGTCCTATTTTGATCTGGGATAAAAAGGTGTGGAGTAAAACGGTAAGCCGTTTTGGCCTGGGAAGGTACCATGACTTTCAGTCCGAATGTCGTGGGTTCCAGCCCGATTGTGCACCAATAAGATTTTATATTACAAAAATGTAAGTTCGCATAAACACGTGCTTAGAACGGTGAAGGAAAACATTGAGACCAGTAAGTATTCTTAAAGCGCCGGTGGGCTTACAACCTGGCACATGGAATCACACTACTGAAAATCACAAAACACAATCACAAATGAGGGCAGGTGCCAAATATTCCGCCATGCTCCTGCCTACCCCCCTATACATCTTCAAGGATCTGATCGCCTGGTGATCTGAGAGGATTTCTACTATTATTGGGGAAAAACGTCGTGAGCCTATATATAACTTGCCCAGATTTTTAGCACAATTCCTACGGTGGGAGATCTGAAATCTGTTTCCCACTTATATTATTCTCTAAATAAGCACAACTCTAAAAACACTATGTCGTTTTTACAACCACCTAGACTTGAGGACGAGACAGTAATTCACATACTTGATTCCGCATCTTTATGCCTCTTTTTATGGTTGTAGAGTATTGCATAGCCAACGACTACTTTTAGTAGGTACTAAACATACAATCGACAACGGACGGACATGACAACCAGACAATATAGTTTTTTATTTTCAAAATATTACAATAAAAATGTTTCATCATTATCATCATCATCATTAGCTTGTAGAAGTCCACTGCTTTTCCATCCTTCGTCTTCCCGCAACTTTAACTCGTCGGTCCATTGGAATGCCTTCCAACACTACGTCACCCGGTTAGTGGTTGCCATTCGAGAACTTTTATTCCTCAACGGTTGTCGATTCGACTGTTTTTTTTTGTTTTTTTTTTTAATATAAGCTTCCGCTTGCGTCTTCGTCCGCGTGACACTGGGATAAAAAGAAGCCTACCTATGTCATTCCACAGGGTTATCTGCGTACCATAATTTTTATCAAAGTCCGTTCAGAGGGAGCTTAGTTGTATCAAACATACAAACTCATCCTTACGCCCGATTTCCGCAAGAACAACAGGTAGTTCCGCAGGTACAATTTGTACAAGGTGAATAGCAATATGTATACTATCCCAAAAGGGAATTATTCTACACCAAATTGGCAATCAACCAAATAGGTTATGTTATAAAAGAACACTTCACTTTCATACACAAGATATGAATCAACTTTAAGAAAGATATAATTATAAACTTAGTAGGATTTTCGCGAAGTCCGGGCGTTGAAGTAGGTATCTCTGTCAGTTTCCCTTTTATTATGCTGACATGGACATTGTGATCTAGGTCTCTAATTACTAGTTTGTGAAATGATTCATATTCGTTCCCACGGACTTCTTAGAAATTGATAAAGCTTAAACACATTTGGTTTGTTCTTCTTCTGGTCGTGTCACTGATTCTTTCTTGGTCATTCATCCTGTACTAAGTCAGTGACCAGGTTGAGGTATGGTGGCCCTGAAAAGGGCCTATGATCCTAAGGGCCTATATTTGGTTTGTTAAAATGTGAGCTAAATAATGCCCACACTTAAAAATCTGTCAATGATAATTTCGAATTGTTGACCGACCAAATTAAAGTTTACAAGTCGTGCTTTGGCGTCGTGAAGTCATTGGTCATCTGACCGACTTTTCAATTTGCTTTTCATAAATTTTGCCTAAAAGCAAGCAATACTGTGTTTAAGTACATAGTACTAACGAACGGTAAAAAAATATTTTCATGATTCTCAATTTTATTTATTTATGCGCTGACACATTTATGTATCTTTTTAAATCTTTGTAGTTGTTATCGATAGTGTTTTCTTATAAAAAGAGCCTGTACAGATTAAGAATATTTTTACAGATTCCGATGAATGAAGAGATGTTTTATACAGACTTATGTTTTCTTATGGCCGTGGTGGCCCCGGCTGAAGAATAGGCCCCTCCATATCTACCTATCCGCGGATGTCGTAAGAGGCGACTAAGGAAAAAAAGCTAGGGGAGGGGCAGCAGCGTCCCTCATTTTAACAACGATAGCTCTAACTGCGCTCGCCAACCCGCATGCCCAGCGTGGTGAGTATGGGCAAATCCCCCCACATGATAAGGAATTTGCTCTGTCTGTGGGGGAGGCCATGTTCAGTAGTGGACGTCGTAGCTACGGCTGAAATGCTAATGCTGATGTTTTCTTATTCGAGTTTTTCGTAATTAAACTGTACAATCATTTTGCGTTTGCGGTTGAAATACGCAGCGGTGCGCACAAAGGAAATTTTGATGTCAAATACACTGTTGCTTGCTTGTCGTGTTAAAAAGGGCATTTGACCACCGGTGATAGAATCAGTGTGACATGTATGCACTGCACACGAATCAAAAACTTAATAGTAATGTGTACCCACACTTACTTTTGTGTGTATGAGCAATCTCTTACACTAGTTGCCGACATGTTTATTACAGCTGAAGGGGAATCGTAAAATATTTCGAAGGTTAGCTTTGATTGTTCTGAAGAGCTCTAGAGTTGCCCAACAGAAAAAGCCGGAAAAAATGGAATAAAATATTGTATCTTTAATTTTTAGGTAATCGACGACAAGACAGTTTATAATGCAAATATGCTAATTCAAGCCTCCTGATTCTATAAACTCTTCTAGTACGTAAATCGTCTTTATAAATGAGCAAGTAGGTACGTAAAAGAAAAAAAATAGGCCGGAGAGGTACTAAAATGTTTGATTAAGTCCGGTTAAAGCACAATCTTTAATTGTTCTACCTCTAAATATACACAAACAACAATATAGAGGAATATAGAGTCCAAAATAGCAATGGAATTTCGCAAGTCTATGCGGTTTGAGGTCATACGCACTTATGTGATTTAAATAGGTCAGACTACAAAAGGATTAGTCAATGGATGGGTTCTTTGAAGAACATCATAAACAACGTAAATGATTGGTTTATGTGTACCTATTTGTTCGTTTATTTTGTTTTAAATAACCTTGATGCTGCTCCCTTTGTTGTGGTACCTATTCATAGTTTTCACTAAGAACCAATATCATGTCAAGGTTTATAAGATTTAATTATTTACGTACCTATATCATATACATAGGTACATTAACTACATCCAATATAATTATAATAATAATTATAACACCCAACTGTCACATACATACTCCTGACCCCACAATAGGATTTCCTGTATGGGGGGTATCAAAATCTACTAGTACCACCTACTGGTACCTCAACACGTAGGTGCCTACACAAATATTTACAGATCATGCCAATCCCTCAGCCGGAATTGAGCCCGTGACTGCGATTCAAACGGGCACTCGCCCGCTGCACCACCGAGGTCGTCAGCAATATACCAATATTCGTATGCTTAAATTGCTATCATATTGAAAACGACATTTTTTTCTTAGGATCTAAATATTTGGACGTTAGGAAACTGGGTTACAAAGTTAAGGTTTCCAAGATAACCAGATTCTTTCGCAAGAAACCCAATAATCTTATCTCACGGTCCACAGTATGCGACTCTTGCAACAGAACACAAACACGCCGAAAGAATAAACAGTCCTAATAATAATTAGCTTCACAAGCAATAAACGCCCAGATAGAACAAATTACTTTAATTTGTAGAAAAAAAAGTCACAGAATAAAACTTCCCAGATGTGAAAGGACATCTGCAGCCAAATTTAATGTTCCCCAAGGCAATACACTAAACAGCAAACATTCTAAACTTAAAGCAAATCGCTCAGTCGATATGTTAACGGAAATAGAAGACACATGATCCCGCGGGAAGTAAAAAAAGCTAAAGGAGAAACACATGACCTCATTTGTCGCAACCGAGAATTATTTATTACGTTTGATACACCACCGGGCTCTTTGTCTTGGAGAATCGTGTTGAGATTTCTTTCAGTGTTTTGAAGTGTCACATTTGTTAAATCCAATTATTGTGCCTGTTCTTCTTATACCCGTAGTTTGTCTGTCTAATCATCATCCTCTTCTGATGCCTACCTGTACTGTACTGTATCAAAATCTTAATGTCCTTCATCTTATGCATAGCACAGAAACTAAAAATAATTTCAAAACTTTTTTGTTTGGATTTTAGTAAACAGCTAACTTACAACAATACGACAACAACACAACTAACACATTTTGTTGAACAAATATTCAGTCTTGATCCTGATTGATAAATTCTTATACTCACCAACCGTGGTGTTATGGTTTAAAATTTAATCATTTCCAATACTCAAAACACATCTCAGTCCCAAATTATAACAGTATCGAAATTAAGACACAAATAGCCCCTATTTTCTTATACAATAAGGCCTACCTTATATTTTTGAAGGTGAAGCGTTTTCTTTGTGTGGTTTGTATGCGTTTGCCAGATGTATACGTGTAAGTGACGACTAATGACTTTCTGGCGACGATGTAAACATTCATCGAGACACTGTCAAAATTATCATGAAGGTGCTGTAAAAAACTGAGAGAAAATTTGTTTACTTCATCTAGGTGAATGATGTTTTGTATTAACATCAAATTTGAGAAAATAACTATGAAATTTAAATAACTAAAAAAACTATAAACAATTTTCATATATCTACCAAAAACAAATATCAAAAACAAGTTTATATTTAGCCCAAGGTTAAAAGGTACAAAGGTACCATACTATAATGAATTCTTACAGCATAAGTAATACAAAGCCTAAACATACCAAATGGAACATAAATCCGAGACAATTTGCTATACAATTTCGCATAGAAGCCAAACGGCGTTTAACAAAAGAAATCGTAACCTGATACGTCTGTGTAAATGTTTTCGAACTCTTTATATTTGGCAAAATCAAACAAGATTTGAGTGGCGTTCCACAAAAATACAAGCTGAAGGCAGTAGCGAAATTTAATGTAAACAGTAGTACAAAGTCGAAGCGAGATTATTGGAGAATTTGTTTTAAGCCACTTGAGGCACTTGTAAATATTTGGTGAGCTTTCCTGCGCAGCGTTTCACCTGCCTGGGATGTTAAGGTTAATGTTATTTGTTTTGTTAGAAAATTGAGATGCCATTCTGTTTGACTAGGGTTTGTACCTAGTTTGATAAATATGCCATTTGTTCTCTGCAGTTTTTTGTTAGCAAATGTTTTGAACTTGTTCTAAATGGCACTGCCACTATACCTGAACTTGGTCACAAACCTCATGCAGGATGACCAAGAAAGAAACAGTGACATGACAAGTAGAAGATTACTCTATGTAGGTACTTATGTTTATTCTTTAATTATGTTATATAAAAAAAATAATTAAATAGCAAGTTTCCTAGAAGAAAGTTTTCTTGATATTATCCAAGCCTGATATAAGAATTCATTGTTCCAGATATCCTGCTGCCATGTGTTATCAATCAGCGGCTCCACACTACACACGCCTTATGAGAGACAAACAGACAGTCGTAAACCTGATGAGATGATTGGAACCACGTTCATATTCAGCCGTGCGTTTGCTTTTAATTAGAGGAAACTTTAGTCGGGAGGAAATAGAAGCTGTGTTGGATGATATTTCTGATTCTGTAAATCAAAAATTGTATGAGACGACACCGAATTATGACTACAAGAAAATAAATTTAAAACAGTATGCTAGCGGGAATCAATTTTGTGAAAATTATTATGAGTTGAAGCCAAAAGTTTCCGAAAAAATTAAGCGCCTTTCAAGAATGAATGAGATCAACTCAGATACAAGAAAGACTTGTTTGGATACGAAACGTCAGAAAATCAGATAGTTGTACGCTTTTAAAAAAAACGAAAAAAAGAATGTTATTTCGAAATGCAACTCGATTACTCGTTTTCCGCGATACCGGAGATAAACACTAGGTTCTCCACGCATGTCAGCCGCCTGAATTATGCTGTCAGTAATAAGTCGTTCTCCCGCTACGGTTGCCGTATTATTACCGTCAAAACATTGATATAACACGCTGCTTTCAGCGGACGTCTCAAACCACAAGTAGCAATCATCATTACGAATCAATCGTCGAAAGGCAGATGTGTAACTGTTACACTTCATCAGTTGTAACTTTAAGTTCACAAAACGGCATATTATTTTGGGAAAGCTATGGAATTTTGGTATGTATAGTGTTGGAATAAAGACGGGGTTGCGGTAGAGTAGTTTCAGCAGCGGATAGAATATTCAAAGGGTTGAGTGCAAGCGGCTAAATTGTCGTCATCGCATGGATCTCTATATTTAGAATGTCACTTAATAACGTACAATTTTGCTGGCAATATCATCGATTGTGTAGGTGCATTCAGAGTAAAATGCTCGGCGGAACGGAAAATTTGTCACACCATTATTCGCACTGGCGCTTCGGACGATTAACTTTGGTTCAACCGAGTTTTAGAACGATATGCTGTGAAACTGGTTTTCGCTCGCACGGTGTCTTATTTCGCAATATATTGTGAGAAAATTTAGGCAAAATTGCTCAAGTATTCAATGACTTCAAGCCAGGTTTTCATAAACTGCTAAATTTAGTTCGTTGCCAAAACAATTATTAGTAGCGGGATTTTAAGTTCTAAAAATAATTAACGCGCATTTTCAAAGTACAGAACTGTCTTCAAAGAGTTCAAATAAAGTAATTTGTCATCCGCGATAACGCTGTTTGGAAACATTAAGTCGGTGAATAAAATAATCGTTCCGAACAAGATTTCTGTCTCGACTCCTGAATTCGATTTGTTCTTACTGGATTGTAGCTTGATACCCCGGCGCCGTAGTGTCAGGCCAGGCCTTTGTTTATATCTAAGCTGTCGTTATGACAAAATGTTTACAGAATGTCTTATCTTTATTGGTTTGTATTGTCATGAATATACAAGTTGATCGAAAATATTATTGTTTCATTGTGTGGCGTAGTGAAACTTTTGCGTTTAAATGTTTATCTTCTAAAATTTTGCGAACAAAAATTGCGGTAAATATGTTGAAACGGAATAACTATATTTTTCTTCTGTGAATGTACATTAAAGCAATTTAAGACTACATCCAGACCTTTTTCAAGGATTGTATTTATAACGTTTTGTCAACGTACTAGGATTTCGCAGTCGCAATATTATATTACGTTGGACAATGAACAAACCTCTTAATTTGTGAATTTTAGAAATAATACAAACCAACATTTAGTTTAGTTTAACCATGAAGAGATTACGCAAGGAGGCTATTTTCTACCTTTTTTATCCAAACAGACAATGGCAGGATTAAGTCCGTCTTCATTGCAAGACTCCCGGTATTTATTCCCAAAACGACGTAAAGCAGATAAGCCCCTAGAAAAAAATCCCTTTTAGATTTACCCGTAATCCCTTTGTTTCTGCTTTTATTGTTTTCCGTACAATAATGAATTAGACTTTGGTTTTCATATTATTTGCTAAGGGTCACTCTGTTTACTTTCAAGCGGTGCACATCCCATCAGAAGGGAAGGTTAGGTAAATCAATGGTGGGCGTTTTACAAAGGGGTTCCTAGATTTATTGTTCTTTGTTTTGCGCTTATTATTTCGATGTCGAATATGTTTTCCTTATTCCTATTGAAATACTTTGATGTTGTTATTTTATACACTTTGTAGGAAAAAAGAAAAACAAATACACAGGATGATCTATCCAGAAGGTCAGTATGGGGAAGTCTGATACTTTATAAGAGAAGAAGAAAGTTTGTTGTTGTTGTTTAAAGGAACAATATCTTCGATTTATAGTTTAAGCAAATCTGTATAGATCTTTGAAACTCTTTAGAATTCTCCATACTGGATATCCTTGATGGATCACCCTGTATAATGACATTCGACACAATGTTTGGCGATTATTGATCTCTAACAAGTCGATTTCTGGTAAGTAAAATGATTTAGTTACTTTGATGTGATTAAGGCTCCGTAGGTATCTACCTAAGAATGGAAAAGTGGAACTGTTATAGATCACTTTTTGGACACGGAAAATGCAGAAATTAAGTGATCGTTGACACCTGCACAAACAATATTTTTTAACAAACAGAATGTCTGGACGTACGAGCTTCTAGTTAGTGATCATAAGCATGAAAATATTCACGGATTCCGAAGTCATTAGTCCAGAAATTCTACGAATTTACACAGCTGACACGTCTAATGATGTGAATACATTTTGGTGCTGTTATGGAATGCAATGTTACGACATTTGGGGCAGGCAAACCAAATTAAGGCGAGCTCATTAGCGAGCGGACTTGAAATACATAAGATTCACATGGACTTACCTCGAATGAAAATTGCGCTGCACATAACTGATTGATAACAGCAGTGTGCCTTCCGAAGCACTATAGCGCTCAGCTGTTAATGGTATTAGCGGTCAACCATCAATTTGGTAGTGCTGATGGTTGCTTATTTTACTAGCTACACCATAAATGCTATAGAATAAGCTGCAATTTCATTATGTAGAGTCAACTCATTTTAGTTTTGGCAAATATCAAGTGAGTCAAATATTAATGGAGCTAAGTATAAGTCAGCCTAAGCCCAAAAAGATAAAGAAATCGCAACGCGACACAACGCGATGCAATGCAAGATAAAAAACGTCGCATACTGGGGGCCAATTTACGTAAATAATCTAACCCATTGCCTTAAGTGAGCGACGAAAACGACAAGCAAAACGATGAGATGTAATGCAAAATATTTTACCCGGTTACTGTTAGCCAAAACAACAACAACATCTACATAACAACCAGTTTTTTTTTTAACAACTAAGGTGGAAAAGAATCTTACGGCCCACCTTTTGGTAAACGGATAGCCGTAGCCTATGAGCGATTGCAATTCCAGAGGCATCACGCCCGCGTTGCCAACACCGAACCCCTAAAGAGCTCTGGCAACCTTACTTACCGCAGGAACACAACACTATTTGAAACAAATAATGTTTGGCTGCGATCTTCTCTAAGAGGAACCTCCCCAGGCAGGCTGCTCCAATTCAGAACGAGAAAATCTCACTGTGCCTCCTCTAATATCAGTTGGTTGTTGATAAAGAAAGAATACGTCAGATTTTGGAAAAATACGATACGTCGCGTCTCGTCGCAAGCTGAGGACCACCTCGTGAATTCAATCTAATCTCATTACATTTGAATCAGACTCAGATAAATCACAGTTGATTTGATGTACCTACTAACTATTTGCATTTCAGGGGTACAAGGTCGGCACCGCGTCCGTGATGCCTTTGTTCTTAGGTAACGGTTACTACTTACCAACAATTGGGCTAAATGCCTGTGATGTTTTTGAAAGTGTCGCGTCGCGTTGTCGTATTGTCGCTCACCTAAGACAGTGAGAATGGTGCAACTGGAGCTTAATTCCACCGCGAAGAAAACCAGCTTGAATTAATACACCTAAAACTGTTTTCCAGTTAATGCGGACGAAGCATTCTTCTTGTTTAATTGTAAGAAGGGTAATTCGCGCGGGACCGATGCGATTATGAACCTTGGTCGTAGCTTTGTCTTGGTCTAGCTGAGGTTTTCTAATAATTACAGAGAAGTTATAATATGACGGCAATTATAAGCGCAGTTGCGGCGTGTGTCTATTATTAATCATTATCATCATTTTCCAGCCGTTGGAAGTCCACTGCTGAACATCGGCCTCCCCCTCAGATTTCCAGAATTTCCAGAAGAAGTCGCGGGTAAGGCTAGTGTTTTTATATAAAAGACCCTTTGGCCAATATCAAATTCTTTGAAGCTCAGACATAAACCACGTCTGAGAGACAAATTTAATTAGGCCAAAACTTCTTTCCGATTCAAAGAAGCCTTTCGGAAACAAACAATTGCGGTGTCATTTATCGGAGTGGAAATAAATTTTGGCGAGTTTCCCGTAGATTTCTCTGTCTGTACTATGTCGTTTGGGATAATTAGGACGTGAGTATGGAATAAAACAAGATAGGGGAAGGAATTACGTGTCAGTTTTCCAACAAATTTATTAATGCGGTGTAAGAGTATACGGCAACGTATTTCATCATCATCCACAGCTCAACTTCACCCACTGCTGTACAAGTGTATCTTCGTCTCCCTTTGGTGACGTATTTAAGCGGATGAAATCCTTTTAAGAGGAACTCTTGCCGAAGGCGTATTTATCACCACACTGGTTATTACATTATGTGTGTTTGTATGTACGTATATATACGTGATAACGTACTGCAGTGCAGCTAGATAGGTCCATTTGACCGCTTCAGTTGGTTTACTTGGACCGTTGGATCTCTTTATTCTTTGGTCTCAGGCTTGGTGTCGAGGCTAATTTCTGTTTGTTCCCAAACAGCTATGTCATTTTTAATTCCTGTCTTTGCCAATTATGGGGTACTATATAGCTGGTTTAATGCTCGCTTGCTTGCCGTGCCACTGATTCTTTCTTAATCATCTAAGGACGAAAATTATTGTTTGATATCACTTTGAAAAGAAAAGATTTTTGTGGGCTACCTGGAAGCTGGGGAGTTCGGGGTTGGCAGCACGTGTGTGATGCCTCTGCTATTGCAAGCGTTCATAGGCTACGGTAACCACTTACGGTAAACACAACACCAACAGATGGGCCGTATGCTTGATGGCCATCTTAGTTGTATAAAAAAAGGTTAGGCTCAGAAATGAAAAATACTTACATTTTTGCTAAATCATCCCTAAAGGTGGCAAAGGTTCACAAATAAGAGGTACCTACTAGCTTTCAAATATATGCGGATGAAGTCGTGGCTAACAGCTAGTGTTAAATAAAATAAAATATGATTTGGATTACATGAGACGACTCACAAACGGCACTATCAAGCTTACTTTTTTTGTTACGGTTATCTTGTGGCCGAATATTACATAATTTCTACAATAAAATAATATCATCTTTACAAAACATAATTGAATTCAATTCAGGCACAAAAGGCAGAGCGGTATCGTGACGAACCAATAATTGGATTGAATACGTACCTTATCAAAAGGAATAACCTACCATCTTCTAAATATATAAAAAAACTAATACGCCACTGGCTGACTGACCCTAAACTTAAACCTTGGCTAAGCTAAGCTTGGGCAACTAAGCAAAATATCATTGTTTTTTGTTGTTTATAAGATCACTATAACAAATCAAAGTTAAAACCTCTTCACATTTTATATAAAGCGCGGTATAATGTCGGCATAAGTTGATCCTTGGTCTAAAGTTATTTGTTATTATCCATAATTTCATTGAGGTGAATTTGGAAAAATACCTGACTTGAAATTAAGCTAAGGTGATCCTTCCTTCTAACTGTCCTCCTTAACCTTCCTTTCCTTTATCCTTTTTAACAACGATGGCTCTAACTGCGCTCTCCAGCCCGCATGCCCAGCGTGGTGAGTATGGGCAAATCCTGTCACATGATAAGGAATTTGCTCTGTCTATGGGGGAGGCCATGTTCAGCAGTGGACGTCGAACGGCTGAAATGATGATGATGATGATGATGATCCTTCCCGTTACCCGTTAATGCCATTAGGTACTGGATGATACGGATAACGGGTTTATTATTTTTGAAAGAAAAATTTCGTGCGAACCAAGTCACAAATGTTTTACTAGTCTCGGAGATAATTCAGTATCGTTATAATTTCGTCGTCAGCTGTTCGATTGATGTTCATGGTTATCAAGGGCCGATTGATTTTGTAAGATTAAATGAAGGTTGAGGGGTAATTTTATTATAAATAATTACGTGGCTTTCTTGAAAAGCGTGTAGATCAAAAGTTTAACTAGAGAATCCTAATTATTGATCAAGCGAGCGAAGGTCTCTCAAACAACTTGGACGAATGGGCGTTGTTTGCTTGTACGTTTGTATGTATGTTTGTTAGAGCATCACTTTGGAACTATCGATCTGATATGCACGGAATTTAGTAGGTCAGCAGGTACTACCAAGGGTTAATGGTAAGTGAGTTAATATTAGATAAATCAGCCTAGATGTTGCTAAGGTAAAGAGGTCCAAAAGGTTTTTCAATACCCTGGTCACTGATTTTACGGTTGCTTTCGAGAGGGTTGGAGTAGGGTACTCCTCGGATATATCCCAGATGGTGTTGACCCGCAGAGTCTCAAAATATGGTGGCTTCTGGTGGCACTGCCCAAGGTCAGATGGAGGTCATCCTGTGCATGAAACTATGGAGGTTTATTTATGTTCATTGCCGAAAAATATCTTCGCGAGGAAGTCGCAGACTTCAGTTAGCTTATTTATTCGTGAGATATTACGTCCTTGTGGCAAGTCCAAAGAAAAACCTTAAAGTTACTGGGCGTCGATAAAGGTAAAGGAAAATAGACTTATAGAGACTTCACAGAGAGCTGTTGCGTTTCATCGAGGAGTAAACTTAAAGCAACCTAACGATGGGTACTTCATAAGTATTAGTGTCACTAAATAAACTAGATAGCCTAGCCTAGCTAGGGCACAATAAAGTAATGGGTACACTTGAAGTTGCCCTACTTTTTTATCGCCCGCCGATAGATTTATGGTTAGTGGCTTAAAGCATAAACCAAATAGAGCTAGCAACGCATGAAATAGCTAAAACAATTTTCTAGCTTTTTTCTTTGGAATAGTTACCTTAAGATGTACCTAAGCACACAACTCACGCATGACCTCTGCTAAAAAAGTCGTCCAACGCTGCACTTTCCGGTGCATGGTCTCCGCTCTAGAAACTTTTATAAGCCATGTCGGTTACTTAGGTTTTGGTTTTGGAAATGTCTCACTTGATCTCGTAAAAGACACGAAGCATAGGGTGTTTTACCACTATCGGACACGGCGATGGCAAGGCTTAGCACTGTTGGTGCGTTATTCCACGAGGCCGCCACTCGTGACGCTGCCGATGGATCATTGGGTACTGTTGCCAGTGAGAAGCAGCGCCATACGGTATACATTTCGGGCCGGTCCAGTGCTGGTTAGTGGAAACATGCTTTCTTAATTATTGTTGAAATTGCAATAGACTGCATAGAACGATTCATTAGCCCGTTAAGTAGCATCTACCAAAAGTATTACACAAATACCGTATTGGCATAGGAAAATGCATAGTGCGTCCAGTATTTGTTTCGTCTATGGTTGTTGGTGATATCATGGCTTTATGAAAAGTTCGAGATTAGTAATGGATACTTTATAGCTGAAAGGCTATCGAAGTGCCCCGTCATATCGCTGTAAAAATGCAATTTTATATGAATTCCTACTGCTTTAGTTTATTGCAAAGTGGGTTCATACTTTGATGACAATGTTTTAATTAAAAAAATATATATACGGGTCACTTGCGTCAATAAATAAAAAAAAGTATTGGAAGCAGCCATCACATAATTATTATGCCCACCTATATAATACAAGCGAAAATTGTATGTAAGCCAGTTCAGTGAAATTGTGAAGTACGTAAGTATCCACATTAAAACAACAATTTCCCTTTTTCATCAACACGATAAAGTGCCTACTTATATAAAGCTCATTTCTCTCATACTAATCGTTTGACAAAAAAAAAAACCCCCAACAGTCACTTAGGTACAAAGTCCTGACCCCAAACGAGGATTCCCTTTGTCGTGGGTGTCGGAAACTACGAGTACCATGGTACCACAAAACCCAGACCCGGAAAATTTTGATGAGTGATTGCATGATTTTTGCAACAAAACCTAAAAAGATAACCTGAGCAAAGCAAGGCTTTATTTAATTATAAAACATAGGCAGGTAGATATACATTCTAATCCACAGACTCTCACATTCGCTTGCAAATTCCCGATTATAGAGAACTGATTCCTCGCAAAGTTAAATAGCTTTTACGGGTTTAAAGAGAAAAAACTGGGAAGACTTTAATCCCATACTGAAAGGTTAGACTTTATGGTTTGTTTTTTTAATGATGGTAGTTTGTGACGATGTTTATTGCACAGTTGATTAGGAATCAATTTTAACATAATGAATAATGTTTCCAAAAATCTTCATCATTTTAGAGATTAAATGTGATATTTTATTTGTTCAGAGTTGTGAATTTGAGCCTTTTAGAATTTGATACCAAGTTGGGTGTGCAACCTGAAAAGAGCCGTCCTTTTTGACGATAGTATTATAACTATCGCCAAAAAGGACTCACTATTCTGAACAAAAGTATATAACCCGTCAATATCAATAAATATATGCGCTAGTCTACTTACAAGTACCAGTAAGTACATCGCTTGTAAATTCATCGAGTAACTTCATAATTAGCCGGAATGTTTTTGCTTTTAAAAGTCGCTATTTCGATTCGCTTTGAACCGCGTTTTGAATACCAAACGACGATTGACCTGCATGCAAATTAGCGCAGCCCTAGTTTTCCACAAAGTTGCCTAAGAATTTTCATGAATCGCTTAGCTCTTTGTTCGTTCTTTATCGTGTTACTGTTTTTCGTTTTGGTCAGCCTGACAATGGACGGGTTTTTATTTTAGGGGTCCTTAGGTGGCGCAGTTCTAAATCAAGATTGCTACTTATAGAATCTGAATATTGAATAAAAAAAAAAAACCAGAAGTCGTAGAGCAAACTTTATTCCCCATTGGGTGTAGAATACGCCCTTTTTAGGATAGTATAAAAATTATCAATAACTTTGTATTATTAGTACTACTAAACTTTCAGCTTTAGTAAAATGTTAATTGTTTAAAAAAGAACAGTTAGAGGTTCACAATTGTTATTTGTAAGGAATAAAAGAGAGGGTTTTTATTCAATTTTGTACAAAAAAAATATCAGCTAAGTGGATATTGTGGGCATTTCCACTTGCGTTACAAATCCGCACTGTAAATGGTACCTGATTTCCCTGATTCTACACCACTAGGTCCGGCTAAAGTAACGTTGCAGATAATTATCTTAATTCTGTACTTGCTTGCTTGTAATGTCACTTACTTTCTTGGTCATCCTGTATTCGTGACCAGATTGAAGTATGGTGGCCCTGAAAATGGCCTATGACCACATAAACAATATAAAGAACAACGCTATTTCAAAAGTTTTGAACAAAATAATATGCGAGCTTAGCCTTATCAATCATCATCATTTCAGGACATCCTGAAACGGACTGCTGAAAATAGGCCTCCACCACAGATTTACAGAGCGACTTCCTATTATTTGGGGGGAATTGCTTACGCTGGGCACGCGGGTTGGCCAGTGGAGTTAGAATCGTTCTTAAAACCTACCTTCTGCGAATAAAACGTATTTATGGATGGAAAGACAGACGGACATGAAGAAACTATTACGGTTCCTTTTGGGACCTATAAAAATATGCTAAATTGGGAATTAAGCCGAATCATTAGTGTTGAATCAAGGCCTGATCGAATTCAAGTTTCCAATTCACTGAAAGCCGTAGCGTGAACAAGTAACACGGCCGATTCCTGTTCAAAAGACCTCCATGAATTCAACATCTGCTGAAATGCTAATGGACGTATTACTGATATAAATGGAGGGTAGCTTTAAATTATGCCTGATGGTGCAAATTGAAGCGATTTTTCAGACGCTGCATTATTTCTGTGCAGTTTTTTAAGAGTTGTGATCGGTAAATGGACATTTCTACAAATGAAGAGCACGATTTTAATTCAGTATTTCATGGAAGCTAAAAAAATATTAATGTTGTGTCAAACATGATTGACTCTCTTGACTCATTGCCCGTGGTCAAGTTCAGTTGTCCGGTCAACCGGACTACGGAAAAAATATATTTTCCATGGTTAGACAACCAAAAATAATAAAGGACAGTGTTGCTGTTTGAAAAATAAATATTTTTAATAGTCCGGTTTAGTTCTCTAGGTTAGTTCGCTCGCCGCTATGTCGGCTGTTATAAAATTATTATGAGGATTACCTACTACTGTAGGAGTTTACAAACAAAAATCACATTTCAATAAAATAAAATAAAAAAACTGTGTTATTATCACTATTAAATTAAAGGTCTTAGCTCTTATCGGTGTAAAGATGCAATTTCCCTCATTATGATCCCTTGTACGACATGACGTCGATGTGTGTACCGTTTAATAATTCCCAGAACCCTTCACGGGAGATTCATGAGCCGTAAATTTGCAAGTAAATGGCCCCTGACGATTTTCGCGCAGTCAGTGAAATGAAGGAAAACATGAAGGAAACAAGAGTTCATGGTTGTAAGCTTAGAGGTGAAATACACAGTATTTCCTTATATTTATACTAAGCTGAAAGGTGTTTTTTCAACACCTTACACAATGAAGTTTGATCTAAGACTTTAAATTTTTTCAACATGTCGACATTTTTCAAAATCAAAACACTACAAAAATCTGCTTTTGTTGCTTCAAACCAGTTCATACTCAATTATTCAGCTGCAATTATCTTTATGTACAACTTCTCGTACGTTTAATAATTAATTACACAGTTGGTAACAAGATCACAAATATCTCATATTAAAAAAGTTTATTTTATTAACAAGTGCTGCTGTCAATATTCAAGATGTTTATTTGCCAAGCTTAACATTATCTTGAGTACCTTAGGATATGTGTGTGACCGGTTGCTTTTAATGATTAGCCGACAAGTGCGCTGTCGTTTAATCTTACTCTATGAAATTCTTCTGACCGCCCCCGAGTCAGATAAAAATATATCATCTAGCCAGACACAGTTTGGACATTTCTACCCTTTAGTATCCATGTACAACACCGCTGTATCACTCAAGATCCACAATCAATGAAAAATAAGCTTTATTGTGCTGATTTTAAATGAAATGAAATTCCGAATTTGATTGCAATTTCGGTTAGTGGAAAATGATCTCTCGATTTTGTAATTTATGATTTCATTTTCCTAACACGACACGTTGATCGTACAGTATTTGAGTATCGTTGGACTGCAAATTTACGATAGAGCTTTTATTTTCAACTGCACTCTGCGTCAAAATAGAATATTTTATCGGACACATCGTTGATTTGTTACAGTGATAAATGGTACGTGGTTTATATCAATAATTCGATTTTCTATTCAATTGTTTGTGGATACCTTTGATATCGGAAGGGGATTTATTGATGTTGTTTGATTATTTGCAATTTGGTTGAAATTGATTACAATGCGTTGGACGGTTCTCATAATTTCCTCAATTTGATTGAATCCAGATTTCAGTAATGACAAAATATAATTACTGTAATGTTAGTTATTAATCCTTTCGAGAATTTCCGTCTCACCGCTGCTGGCTTGGTGGTTTTACCGTGGTATTCTTAATTATAATGTTATTCAGCTTTGACTGCACTCATACATATCAAACTGATGCTAATCGCCTTGAAATTGTTGACAAATTAAATTGAGATAGTCTCAAATTTGCTTGAGTGATGACTCAAAGATAAATACGGAGTTATATTATCTTGCATAAATTTGATGCAATATGTAGGTAGGTACTTCGAACAAAATAAAATTTGCAGCAAATCAGAAAGGCCATAAGCTAGTGCTAAACATAGACCACCTTGTTTTGCTAATGCGAGTAATCACGCTCATTTTGCAACAGGCCTAAACAATCGAAGTGACTTTGTCTGTCTACTTGACAGGAACGATAAATACCTGTCCCACATTACGATCGTGCGGGAGGAAGTGTGCTAAATTACATATTGTCCGGTAAGTGCGGGACACACGGTGCGGTGCGGCACTAAAAGTTAAGCAGAGGGGTATAACTCAAGTTTGATAGCAGCAAGTCTGCTGGAATTGTATAGATTTAACTGACAAAAAACATCCGACATGGTGGTAATCCTCCATCTATTATTGAGCATGATAACGTGCTCGGAAAAGAGAGCAAAAAGCATTTTTAAAATTTTAGTAAAATCAATGTTGCAGTAGCTTTTACATATTATGTCAGTAATTTCGTAGGTCGGACTTGACCCTTTGACCTGTGAACTTCCAAACCAATCGGGAATCGTTCGATCAGTCACTGCATAATTTAGAATAAATCATTTTTAGGGCGCGTGCATTAGTAGGTACTATGGAATAAATAAGTTTGAATAGACAAAAAAGTCGAACATCAATTGAAGACCGTACCGCACCGTGTTTCTCCGCTCTAATGTATTGTAATGAAATGCGTCTGCAACTGTCCTACAGTGATTACTGAACCGAAAAATTGCTTAATCACTCGACTGTGCAATGCACGATGATTAGCCCGGTACAGATATGAAATTGACGGGAAAAATGCATTTGTGATGATTGCGTAATGGCTTGGCAGCTGCAAGAGTTATTCAATCTAATTGACAGGACACGCAAAACTGTCTTTATTAGTATCATCCACTAAGCTTACACCGTTTTAAGTATGTTGCCTTTATATAGGTAGGTTTCATACACAAGCTCATAGTCACTCAACGGGCTATGGAGAGAGCTATGCTCGTGCATGTGATAAAATCCGAAATGAAAAAAATCCGCAGAAGAACCAAGGTCATCGACATAGTTGTTAGAATTAGCAAGTTGAAGTGGCAGTGGGTAGGCCATATAGCTCGTAGAACCAAAGAAAGGGGAATAAAGGTTCTCGAACAGTGACCACATACCGGACAACGCAGTTTTGGAAGGCCCCAATAGACAGACGACATTATGAAGGTTGCGGGAAGTTGGTGGATGGCAAAAGCTTAAGAGTGTTCGTCGTGGCACTCTTTGGGGAGGCCTATGTTCAGCAGTGGACATCATCAGGCTGATGATGGTATAATATAGGTAATTGCATTCAGAAATCTAAGTTGTAGTACGCAGCAATAATGTATTGGCATAATTGTTGCTGGATCGCGGAACTGCAAGAGCTGATACTATTAAACTTTCTGTTCAGACGTAGAGTAGTAAGAAAAAGCTGGTTTAAACGCTGTTTCTCATTTTTAGCTTCCTTCCTACAATCCTGCTAATTGATCAAGGGCGCGAAGAGGTATATGAGGAGGCATGTATGTATTCATCATCATCATCTTCCTGCCCTTATAGGGATTCATGTGGGGTCGGCACAACATATTTTTCTCTTCCACTCCCCTCTATTAGCCGTCATATTAGTATTCACTCCTTTCTTACTCATGTCATCTTTCACACAATCTATCCGTCTTTTCTTTGGTCTACATCTTCCCTTATATCCTTCCACATTCATATTTAACACTCTTCTAGTCACATGACATTCTTTACTCCTCATGACATGCCCATACCACAGGAGGCATGTATGTATTGTACGTAGTAAAATTAAATATCCTGAAATATTATAGGCTACTTTTTATTCAGTTGCCACGCGAGCGAAGCCACGGGTAGAACCTAGATTTTTCTATATTTTTCACATGGTTAAATCCCCTTGATATCCAAGAGTTTAATACAAGGGCTTAGCGGAATGATTCTAACCACAAGTATTATGCCTAATTAATAAGTTGCTGGGTGATACCATTGGGTGCAGACCTCATTTGAATAAGTTGCTCCGAAATCAAATTGGGAATCAAATGCACAACCTTCCTCTTAATGGGGGAATGTGCTGCCGATAAAGGACTTTTCTTAGTGCTAGTGTGTTTACAGTAAATTAAATACTACTAGTGTAGCTCATACTGCTTCACAAACTGGGCGACTCAGTGTTGGAAGGACCCGATGGATCGGCGTTATTGTCAAAGTTGCGGGCTCAGGACCATTCGTCATGGAACTCTTTGAGGGAGGCCTATGTCCAGCAGTGGACTTCTACAGGCTGATGATGATGATGATACTACTTCTAGTTTAATTGAAGACTCATCTAGCCATTTGTCTTTAAGCTGCAATTGAGGCACGGACTGGTTAATTTGCATTCGCATTGTCAAACCGTATCGGGAGTTTGGAACGAACGGCCATTGGCTCGCAAACTGCAAACTTTTGTCATTCTGTAGGAGGTCACAAAGGTCTAGGACTTGACGCTAATCGTATTGCGCTGAAAGTTTTTCTTTCTTCTAGAAACCCCTAACTTACCCCCGTATCTTTAGCCGTGTAGATTTTTCCCTACCTTCACATTGACGGGCTACCGTTATTCATATTGTAACTCGACTCTTCTTTAAAATTTCTAAACAAAATTTATGCGATATGTCACTAAAATAAGTTTAAATTTTATTTTCAAATGCTTCATGAGCTCAAATCAATTTAAATTAGACATTTGAGGGTATTTTCCTTTTTGACATTATTGGTATTCTTTTTGCAAGATTTGATCATGTATTACAGTGATAACTGCCATTATTGAAATGAAAATAAACCCAAAGACACTAATCAAGTCGTTCTTGAATGAGATTATCTATGTTTCAACTTTCAATATTTACTGATAATGTGTTGCATCGTTGTTCCTCGCTTATTATATTTTCTAAATCAAAATAACTTATTTTACTCATTTTCAACACATTAAGTTTTAGGTGGAAGGAGTTGTTTCTCTCAGTATAGCCAAAAAGCTTACTGAAATTGTATGGCTAGCCTTATACACACAAAGCTCTCGCAAGAACCACGCTCGCACCAAGTACCTCCTATTTGTATTTGACGTAATCCTTAACAAACAACTCAATACGTTTCGAAGTAATTTTCGTATTTCGTACGTTGCTAAACGATTTTCTATCGGAAATCGAACTCTTTTCTTGGATGTAAGTTCTCGAAGTTATTATAAAATAAGCACGTTCGGGTACATAATTTAGCTTCTCTGTGGGTTTGCTTGCGTTGAAAATGTAGTTACATTCCTTTTTAACCGACTTCCAAAAGGAGGAGGTTCTCAAGTCGGCTGTTTTTTTTAGTGTATGTTACTCAATATCTCCGCCAATAGTAACCCGATTTTGATGATTCTTTCGCTGGTGTATAGAGTATGATCGGGGTGGTCCTATATTAATTTAATGCCTGAGGGATTGCTATTTGTCCCGTAAAACTTGAAAAAACGTCATCATCTCTTGAAATCACGACTTGCCGAAATTTCTTTTTGTCAACGGTGGTATGGTATGGTAATTCCCGCGACTTCGTTCAGTTGCTGCTATTTTTACATAAAATTTAACCTTAGGGGTTGTGTGTCGGGAATTCCTTTCTGTGCACCCATACATTACGCTACCCTGCAAATTTCACACTCTTAGGATTTTGGTTAGGCTCTGCGTTGATTTTCAAAGAGAATGAAACCACTACGTTTGATTGTCAGTCAGTCAGTCAGTACCGTAAGAATTATTATTGATGATGAATGGATACAATGTCATACTTACTTTTGTTTTTTATTTGAAAGTGTAGGTGGCCAGTGTCATCCTCAAAGAGGTTGTTAACAAAAAAAAGATGTTGTTATTAATCTTGTAAATATTCAGGAATTTGAAGTCGTTTTTTAGTTTTTGTAAAAAATATCTTATTGAGCTCTCTTAGATTCCAGGAAATACTTTGATACTAACTTAATAGAGGCTGAATTCATACAATTATGAAACAACTCGAAGCCTGTCTGATTTTATTTAAATGAATTTTAGCCGATGAATTTACAGATCAGCTAGTTTTGGTATTTTATTTTTTTTATCTTCTCGACTCTCGTATCTCAGATTAACGCAGGAAAAGTTCAACGATTGAGAACTACCTAACACACCTTTATTGTATTGGAACTGGTTTGACTCCAAAATAGCAGATTTTTGCAAAGAGTTTTCTAAATGACAAATGACGACTTTCTAAAAGTTTAACAAGCTTTATTTAGTGTAGGTAGAAAACACAGCAACTTGAACGACTTTTTATACACAGCAACGGGCGATAAAATTAAAATCCCACTAACAAAAGTGGCGGTTTAGAAAATTCCAAGCAATAAGGTCTTGTCGATAATTGAAATAACAAACCGGGTCTCTGGGGTTGGCATAGCGATTGACGTTTAATTTTAGTGCGCAAGAGAACAAAACCTGGTCGTTGACAATAGCAACTGTTTAGCAGTTAGAAAAAAATTTGCTAGGGAAAATAGGTCGGTTGTTTTTTGTCATAAAACTTGGTCTTTTTTATAAGAATTGCGTATGCTTATAACGAAAATATATCCAGGAATTTTCAAATATTAGCCAATCAAAATAAAAATGTTTCAAGCATCGCCGATGTCATTCGCTTATATTTGACTTTTATTATAGTATCGTAAGCGTCACGCTATCGTGGATAATTAGTGCTTGAGGCTCAGTTTAAAATTAAAAGATCTCTACCTATATGACAGTAAAGTTGATTCAAACCCTAAGTAGCAACACACTCCCAATGAAATCCTTTTAAATTACAATAGGTATGCATAGAACCTTTGCAAACTTCTTCATCGAGTCGAAGAAATGTTTTCCAATGAAAGCTTTACCATTTCCTTTCATAGCTACTTTGAAAGTAAGATGAATGTACTGAATACTAATTCAGGCTAGCTCTTAATTACATCAATATTTATTTATGTTTTAGGGATTCCGTACTTCATTTGGAAAAAAATAATCCATTATAGAATCACTTTATTTCCGTCTATCTGTCCAAATTGTGTTGACAAATGTCAATGACCTGTTTCGCTGAAACTGCATAATATGGTATGCCTCATATTGATATGATTTTTTATTTATTTCAGTAATCTAGGATTAAAAGTTTTCTTTTGGTTTATTAAAGTCTAGATATAATATATGTCGTACTTGAATCAATTTGAATCCACATTTTGTTTTCCGCTCGCTTAACATAGTGCGATAGTTTTGTTTCAAGTTTAACTTAGTAAGAAATAGAGCTTTAGAGCGTGTTTTTTACTAAAAATTCCCGTCCCGTTTTAGAACTTGGCGTGAAGGGTAGTCTTTTGGCACAAATAAAGGAAAAAAACCGAAGGTAATTTTTTTCAAATCCGGTGTTACTCGAATTATCGAGAAAATAAGCATAGAAATACTTAAGAGTCCTTCACACAGAAGAACGTGAAGAACGAAAGCCACGTGTGAAAGCTAGTTAAATACAGATTTACAAAGTAAAATATACAGATCAGAAGATTCTAAAGTAACTACTAAAAACCTATAATACAAACAGAACAACAGAGTCAATATTCGGTACAAAAATTTTATTAGCAAAAAACTTCGGGGCAAGTCCAACAACGAAGGCTTTTAATATTAGAACTTCAGAAAACAATTCGTTTCAATAATGGGAAATTGCCCGCCAGCACCGTTCAACAAAATAAAGTATTTGAAATCGGCCAAGCACTGTTTATAACGAAAATCGAAGCACAAAACTTGGGTTATTAATTCTTTGTTGAACTATGAACTATTTGTTTTAATTTTGAATTTATGAAGACTTCTCAAAACATTTCTGATCCATGGAATTTCTACTAAGTATGACTTGCTCTTATCAGAGTTAGCTTAACTTGAGTGAGAGCCATTTTTATCAGCTAATTTGCTGATCTGGATATTATTTGAATACTACTACGTATCCATGTTGAGTAGCTAATCTAATATAAGCTATCGTATCGTAAGTGTAACGCTATCTACGAAAATGCACGAACTACTGCTACTGAAATGTCCTCTCTTGACATAATTAACATACTTATTGTCCTACATACGTAAAAGTCCACAATAATAACAACACACTGTATGTATATTATTCGGACAATAATCTGTTCCCATAACTAGTCACGAAACAAGCAGACATTTTATTATGCTTTTACACGACCCTTTCCAATAAAAGGGTAAACCGTAAAATTTTATTTTAAACCGGTTACTTTGTCCACTGAATACACCTCGTCTATGCTAATATGCCCATATCACAAAGGCATGAAGACTTGCATTGTGAACTCGCCTACAAATTTGAATAAATATTTACAGCAAGCAGGGTAGAAAGCTTTAATGTTGGCTTAAATTTAAAAACGTCTCATATAGTGTTATGTATGGCCTCTTAAGCGGGGCTCTAGATATCATTAGGGCGTAGCGCTAGCGAGCTCTTGGAAGATTAAGACTAGATTTCTTAGTTCTGCCACTACAATGCGACCCATTCTCTTATTTCGTCGGATATAATGTACGGAATTAAGGGGTTATGATACTAAGTGAATTTTAATGACGCGAATCTACATACACATGCGGTTTGCTTATAAATTGCAGTAAAGTTGACTATTTTAGGGAGTGATCTAAGATAACAGTTTCATTACATATCATCATCAGCCTGAGGAAGTGTTGGATCTAATGTAAACTCTTACAATATGATGTCACTGTCAACTTCAAAGTATGACATGTTTTGTCTTAGTCTAAATTATATATCTCTCTCTCTGTCGCTGGCGCCAAAAGTGTTAACTGTTTCCTTTGTTACAATAAACGAGTTAATTACTATAAAAGCCTATTTAATTGCCCAAAACCCTTCAGAAAGTACGATTATTTTCTAGTAAACTGATATTGATTGATTTTGACGTAACTTTAGCTTTAATTTCGATCCTCAGATATTGTTAGCTGGGTTCCATCTAAAATGCGCTCAAAAATAGTTCATTGGAAAAGTCCTGTACTAAAAACCTGAAAAACTATTGTTTTCTTTTTTGCTCCTATTTTTTAGAATTAGAATTAAATTATGGCCACTATACGTATAAACCTATTAAAACATTATTTTTCTTTGTCTACTTAAACGCTTTACTTCTTTCATTCGACTTCATAACAGACGTTTAAATCTCGAGTTATCCTCGAGCGAGACAATCAAGGGACGCGTGGGTGCACCTTTGTTGCTTGCAACTTACTGCAGCACACCTACACACCACATTATGCTCTTACAATAAAATCTTCATCATTTCGAACACGGCTGGCAGTAACAAATTGGTCATTCTTCACTGCATCTGACGCCCACTGTTCGAGGTGCTACCACACGCAGATCGTTTTGTTTATCGCGCTTAGGGACATGCGCGCGTTCATGCATTCTCTCGACGCACTTAATCATAGACCTGCATTATTTATGTTTTGTTTCAACGAGCTGTTCAATTGCTACTTCCATCATTCAGAATAACGAACTATTCAAACGTTTTTTTTTTAATTCCTGTGTGATTTGATTTCTGGTGTATTTGATTAAAGGCAATAGGGATTTTCGTGAGAAGTGATATTTCAATTACTCGTCTAGAAAATCTGTCAGAAAATGCCGTTCTTCTGTTGAGCCACTGGTTTCTTCTTTAACTTCCTGTGAAGAAGAAGAGAATTTTGTATCATATACCTTCTCAAAATTTTGCCGTAGTGGTCCCGACTAAAGAACAGCGCCCCCCCCCCATTTCTACCCGTGGATGTCGTAAGAGGCGACTAAGGGAAACAAAGCTAGGAGATGAGCAGCACCATTCTCTATCAACGCAAACCCGCATGCCCAGAGTGGCGAGTATGGGCAAACACCCCAAATTATTATTTTTGGTAATCTATGATGGAGGCTTATGTTCAGTAGGAGACGTCCTACGGCTGAAATGATGATGATGGAACTCAAAATTACTCCAAGAAATACTAAATTCTTGGTGGTAGACCAAATTTAATCTAATCTAATGAACTGCCATGCAAAGGCCTGCCTCTCCTACTTCACACTCTTCTAGAGTTTTCGTTGCCCAGTTCGAGGAATGTCCGACGAGATCGTCTCGCCATCTCAGCCTAGGCCGACCACGTTGGTGGACCTTTCTTAGATTATATCATTGTGCGTAACATAAAACAGTATTATTGTATTTGCATTGTTGCATACTTCCATTCCATTCAGAAGGGCTCATGATGCTCCCGATTCATTTGGCTCTTCGTGTGGGCTTACTGCGGTATCATCTTAAATACGCAATGCATTTTAATGGTGCAATACTGGGAGGCAATAGGATTATGCTCCCACCCAGACATTCTAAAGGCCTGTGTTACACTTACTCGTCATTTGATGTAATATGAGCTCTATCACGGTTACCTAAGATTTAATATGGGCCTACGGGTATTTTTTACAGTCTAAAAAATATAGGCTGCCATTCGCAGGATGCAGTTTGTGCTTAGAAAAGTAGAGCAATCACGCATTGGTTTTTACCGCATGTACTTTAAAATGGTATGTAGCTGAAGTGAAGCATCTTTATGTAGTAACTATTGTTCTGTGATTCTAGGCAAGATAAACAGTGAAGGCGTTCTGTAAGATTAGTGTTGCTAAGAAACTGAGCACGCGTCTTGAATAAGATACAGAATAATTCATTACTTAGATTTCGCTTTGTGAATAACCTAAATATTTACCTAAATTATATGCCCTTATGATTATGCTTGAGCTAAATTTGGAAGAAGTACTGTGTGTTGGTGTGAATTTATCTAGATTCGACTGAGGCATTCTGATTAGGTACAGTCAGCATTAGAATATGATTATGTTTTCGGAATTTAGAAATAGTCTATCATTGGGCCTTCTCATATATTAGTTCACCATAATGCTACTTTTAGTTATGTACTTTATAGTTTTATATTAAAAAAAAACAAAATGCCTATGTAGTTTCCATTCATAAAACATTTTTATTTTTATCCGACTAGGCTGAGAGGAAGGTTTAGGTGATGGGCAAGGTTACTCCATCAAAAACATGTCCTAGCACAGCAGCGTCCTATTAAGTGAGTAAAAGTACCACCAGAAGCTGTAAAAATCATGTAAAATAGATGATAGAGATTTTATTAGGCCTTGCTTGCTGAAACGTTAATGATGATTTATTATCATTAAAAATCTATTCAATCTCGATTATACGATTTCATGCTTTTTTTCTATAAGTTTGTTTAGCCTGAAGTTTGTTTCTTGATACTTTTAGACTTGGTCACGAGGAACAGAAGTATCTTCACCTAGTTTCTGAGACGTTTGAAAGTGGTCCTCGTGATTTTATTAAAATAAAAACCTTTTGAATTTGAGCCAGAAAAAAACAGAAGTAACTTAGAGAAGTAAGTGTTTTCTGTAGATAAAACATCCTTTTAGAAATTTAAGGTTTTGGACGCATAAAAAGTTATCAGAAACTCTTTAAAATAACTTTTCTTGTTGTGGAAACTATCCACTTTCAATTGCACAGCGTAAACCAATTTATCGAATTGCAGAAAGCCGGGAAAATATTGCGTTTAACGCGTCACCAGCTGCAATCGACTAACATAGAGCGGGTTTGATACAACGATTTTCTACAGGTAATCGTAGATTCTTGTAATCAGAAAGAGGTTTTGAAGCTCCTATGCTACACAAAAATCACAACAGCTAAATTGTAATTGCTGACCATATAAACAGTGCTGACAATTTTGTTTGTATTTAAATTTGTATCACAATAAGACGTTTTGTAAGCACGCTTACGATACGATAGTAAAAGTCAAATATTAGCCATGACATCGGCGAAGCTTGAAATCTTTTTATTTTGATTGGCTTATATATTTTATTGATTTTATAGTGATAAATCACACTAACAGAATACAATGATTTTTATAATAGGCCAAAAATCTCGACTCAAACAGTATACCGATATTTTTGAGGTATATAAAAAAGAAAGAGGAGGTAGGAGTAGGAGTGAGGTATATAAATTATAAAAAATAATGGCTAATTTTTGTCATTTTCTATCGCATCGTAAGCGTAACGCTATCCCACTGGGCCGTTACGGACCCGCGCTTGTATTCAGGGGAAATTCACAAACGTGAGTTTCTAGAATAACAACAATGCTCAAGTGAGCGCCTGCATTTACCAGATGAGCCCGTAATAGCACTCGTATCTGGTTGTAACAGCTTTCAATGTGGAAACGGAATCTTGATCAGTGTTTAAGACGGTAATTGTTTCTGGATAGCTGTGTACTATTTACGTAACGGTATTTGTGGAATTAGAAGATGCAGAATATTCCCCGATGGACTGACGTTATTGTTACAAGAATAATTTGAATGACTGATTCGCTTGCATCTACATTAAAAATAAGCTTATGCTTTTCTAAGAAAAGAGCTATCTATTTCAAGTTTCATCGAAATCGGTTGAGCCACGGCGTGGTTGAAACACAAACCTCCAAACATCCTCACAAACGTTACGCATTTACAATACAAGCTAGCGTCTATGGCTTCGCACGCGTGGAACCCAGATAAAAAGTAGCCTATGTGCTATTCCAAACTATAATCATCTATGTGCCCAATTTCACCCAGATCCGCTCAACCGTTTTCTGACGTGAGTAACAAACATCCATTCATCCAAACTTTCGCATTTATAATAATAGTAACATCACGTTGCTAATTCTGGGAGATACGTCGTTGAACTCTTTTCTACTACGGGTTGCCTCATGTTTGATACATTTTAAGAGATTGTTTCATAGTTCAAATTTAGATAAAAGAGAAAAAATGTATTAACTCAGACTTACTTTAGCATTATGTATACCTATTTAATGGGATGTGTGTGAATTAGCCTCAAGCTAAAAGAAAGTACCTCCAAAATCAGGGCCTTGTAGATACGTAGTACCTACCTTTGTTGTGTGCGTTTTATCACTCAATAAAACAAAGAGCAAGAACATCGTAAAACAAAAGGATTCCAAAAGTTACCTCTAAGGTATTTTGTTTCAGTTTATTAGATGCCCAGAGTTAGGTACTTTGTTTTTTTAACCAGTTCCAGCTAATTCAGACTCGGCCGTAGTACTTTGGATACGTTTAAGTACCTACTAAATTACATACGTTATTAATTAAAAGTCAAAGTCAAAGGTTTTTATTTCAATAAATCACTAGGATCACTTTGAAACGTCTTAGAAACTAGCTGAAGCTATGCCTGTTCCTCGCGACCAAGCCTAGAAGAATCAGGCAACAAACACGGCTTGGGGCCTATCATTTTTTTCGATGGTCTTTGTTTTTTTTATTTTTTTATTATATATAATTTTTTTAATTGTTTTTGTACAAAATTAAATTTAGAGCCAGTGTGGTGCCGATCGAACTAGGTGAGGCTCAAAAGAAAAATAATAATGATCCCTAATTAATAAGGATTTACTAACCCTAGCGAGCCTAATTGTGGGAACAGCGAGTTTATAAAATTCGATCGTAAACAATTTTTGTTCCTCATAATTAAATTGGCGTGGTGGTACCTGTAGATGTCGTAAGAGGCGCCTAAGGGAAAAAAGATAGGGTATGGGCAGCGTTCCCTATCTGCAATAGCTTTATCTCGCCAACCCGCATGCCCAGCGTGGCGAGTATTGGCAAATCCCCCCAAATGATTGTTTGGATGCATATGTTCAGCGGTGGATTTCCTATTGCTGAAATGATTAATTAAATCAAATCACTGGTGCTAATGAGAGAGTTTTCATAAATTTTCATGGTAATAGATTATTACCCCGGTTTTCAAAAGTAGTCGAGAATCGTAGTTGGGAACTACGCTAAAAACAAACTATTTGATAAATACTATCATCATCCCCACAAACTGACCAATTACGAAACCGCAGTTTCAAAACTCTGCTAGATATTACTTTTACAATTTCCTTGCATTATAACTTCTGCATTTCCTCGCTCGATAGCTCAAAAACAAACAGTACCTTTAGCACCAGTTTCTGATTTAATAAAATTCCTAGCGAGTCTGTTGCTCATAACATATAGTCAATATTTTTCTGTGTCTTCAAAGTCATTATCAAACATTAGAGATTTGCGACGACATTACTAGCGATTTGTTAAAGACAAGAACTGCTGTTAAGGGTACATGGAACATTGGACGCAGTACGAACGTCATTCCAGTAACTGTCAGAAGAACTTCAACAGAAATTACAGTATGCGCAACTTCAGTATGTACAAGGAACTCTATGTCAGTGCTGTGAAAATGGTGGCAGATTTGATCTTCTATACATACATTAATAAATCCCAAAATTCAGTAGAGATGCTTTTTTCTTCAAAAACGTAGGTACATAAGAGATCATAAATGACGTGATTATTTTTGAACTGGAATACTTTGACTTTCTGTAAGTCTGTTTATTTGTTCGGGCTAATCTCAAAAACTACTGCATGGATCTTTGTGAAAAAATCCAAAGTTATTGGTTTAATAGTTTTGATTTAAGTAAGTATTATAGTATAGTAGATAAGGCTATAAAGGATCACGCTACATTTTTTTTGAGGGGAATAGTTCGATCATTTTATGAAAATATTTTAATGCAAATATTATTTGAAACTAAAATGAGCGATGGACTCGCTATGTTGCAAAATATGGTGTTTTTGCTAAACTAACTAGCGAATACTGTAAACCATAACAGCAGCTGAACTAAAAGTTGCGTATTAAAATAATAACGGTAAGGAAATTGGCCGCAATGTCGCCGAAGTTGAAATAAAGACGTTAAGAGGAAAGGGAGTCACAGGTTTTTCATACAAAAAATCACGTTTTCTTCTAACTTTTTTCAAATTCTTCAATTTATGTGAGTGTCGATGTTTTTGAAATGAGCTTTTTTTTTTGTTAAACTGTTTAATTTTTTTCGGCACGAGGCATGTTGGCCTATTTGGGAGGAAACCATTACGTATTGTCATGTTTTGAATACTCACTACTGCAAAATGTAGGCATGTGCCAAATGTTTGGACATGTCTCTGACTACCCAACTTAGACACTTTCAGAGATCTGGTCACCTGGAAATCTGAGATGATGCCTTTCATTCTCTTCAATTGCAACAATCAATAGAATATGAAGTGAAAAAAAATTAGCGGCATTTTCCAGATACAGAAAGAGATTTTTTTTGCAAAAAAAGCCGTAACTCCTCTTTCCTCATAAGGCGGGACATTGCGACTGGAATTGCGTCTACCTTTGATTGTCTTGACCACAGTTTGAGTTTACAAACTGTCTGAAGTTTTTCTTCCTAGTAATAATCATTTTCTGTTCGCAGTCTGTTTTCTTATGGAAGTCAATTATTAGCTTATGAACTGGCATAAAGCATAAATTCGGAAGTTTTGAAATCGTTATTTACCAGTGTTTGATTTGTATAGTAAAAATAATAACAACAAAATATAGTCAAAAGCGAAAGTATCCGAAACAGACAAGTACTGATTTTTTTTTTATTTGACTTGGTAATAATTTGGTTTTCGCGATTGTTTCGATAGGTAATAATCATCATTCATCAGAACACCACGGTGTTCATCTTGAGCCTCCCCTTTTCTGGTGACAATTACAAATGTATTTGCTTACTACCTTACACCTAAACGTTACCTCGACTCTCTATGCGAAGGTCATGGGTTCGAAATCGGTATTGCATGGTGTTTTACTGTTTGTAAAATAAAAGTGCTATTTAACACATACTGGGGTAGTCAGAGACGCCGTTTCACGGCGAAAGAAAACGTCATAAGGAAATCAGTAAGTATTCTTATAAGCGGATATGGGCTTGCAACCTGTCACGTATGGAATATTCACTACTGCAATATGTGGGCATGTGTCGAATGTTTGGACATGTCTCTGACTATCCCACTTAGACACTTTCAGGATCTTTGAGGATGCTTGAGGAAAAACGACGGAGCCAATGTTTTTTGGAGAAAAAAATGTAGGGTAAAAATCCTGAAATTATTTTTTAATTTTGTTTATTCTCATATGAAAATAGCATCATTGGACCCTATTTTGCCTTTTCCACGGCCCTTCTTAATCTTTTCATGGGGCTGTAATGCAATTGACCCTAGAACATAAAGTGGATGGTTCAAAGATACCTACGTAAGATCACCCTGAGGGGTTCCCTTTCATATCGCCCCGAATCGCTGTAATTTATAATAAGGTAAGCATATTAGTTGTAGGTAGATACAGTGGGTCTTAGCCCAAGGCGCACAATGGAATGAGTCGCCTATCTAAAGACCACTCTGTGGATTGCAAATAAACAAAATAGGATTGTTTGAATATTACCTATATAATTATTTTTAAAAGTGGGTTATGCAGAAGATGGTTCTTGTTTATACATTTTTAACAAATTTTAAATATTTCTTATGCACATAAGATTCTACAGGCTTACTCTGAAAATGAAAACTATATATTTTTTTCGTAATTTTTTTGATTCACAAGTTGAAGTAAGCACATACATTTACTTTCTTGATATGTTGTATACTATAGACATTTACCATGCAATTAATAAAATAAACCCAACAGTCACATACCTACTTAGACCTGATCCCACTCTAAGATTCCCTGTGTAAGAAACTACGAGTACCATGGTACCACAAAACCAAACCCGGAACAAATATTTGCAGATCATGCAAACATTTTTTCCCGCAGCGGGAATCGAACCCGCACCCCTTGCGTCTAAGACAGGCACTCTCCCGCTACGTTAATAAAAGTCATCATCAAAATCATAAACGAAAATACCTATTCAAAGAATGAAATAGTCCTTTTGAGAAGCCCATACAATTACTTCGAATTAATTTGAGCACTACTACGTGATTATTTTAGTAAGTCGACATAAAACTCATCCACTATTTTTTTAACAAGGACCACTTGCGGGTATTTTCACCGAATTTATCCGCGTAATATTTATTGTTCATTATACAAACGACGAGAATAGGCCCCTCGCACGTGCTGGTCACGTGACTTTACGGATTAAGCCAGTAGCTCTCTGGATAATTAACTGCACAAAATACTGGCTATCGCTCGATCGATCGCGTGAATCACAGTATTTTAGAAAACAGTAATCTCGTTATGCGTAAAAAACGTAGGCACAACATGTAAGTTGCATGTGAAAAGTTCGCAAGCTTCATTCTGGACTGAGCATCAAACCGAACACCGTATAGTTACAATAAAATTGATATGGGATCACTTTAGAGTCATTTTCTACATAATATAAATAAAAAAAAACCATTTAAATCGGATCAGCCTATAATCGATAAAAACTGAAACTAAAATAAATACAAAGCAGCTTTAATAATCATAATAGTAAAATAACACCCAATAGTCAGTCACTTACACAGTCCTGATCCCACACTAGGATTCCCTGTGTCGTGGGGATCAGAATCTACGAGTACCAGGGTACCACAACACCAGATGAAATATTTGCAGATCATGCAAACATTTGTCCCGAAGCGGGAATTGACCGCAACCCTTGCATCTCAGATGGTCACTCGCCCGATTCGCCACCGAGATGGTCGCCAACTAAATTCCAACCTCTTCCTTTATTAAAGTCGGTCAAAAAGTAATACTACTGGTTCTAAGTATAGACTCACAACCGAGTACCTATCGCCCACGATCGATGGCGTGAACGCTGTATACGATTTGAAGGGCAGCGTCACACGCTAGCTTAGGGTGATCTTAATTAATTACTGGCTAAACTTTTGATAACAAATGTCAACTTTGACTTGATCGAGGTGTTTATTGCGGCCGTGCTTTATCTACACGATTGTTTGAGAATTTGACCTCATAATATTAACTAGGTAAGTAAGAATAAGAATAAGATTTTATTTATTTGACACACACATACAGTACAAAAATATTAAAGACACAACAATTATCACATACATAACAAAAATGATCATATACATAACAAATAAGTAGGCAGGTTAACAAAGCTAAATATTATGTTTCTTAGTGCGACTGCGATAGCCATTGGGGAACAAAGGTTCTCGAGTGACCACGAACCGCACGACGCAGTGTTGGAAGGCCCCCCACCCGATGGACCAACGACATTATGAGGGAGACCATTCGTCGTGGCACTCTTTGGGGGAGGCCTATGTTCAGCAGTGGACTACATCAGGCTGATGATGATGATGATGAGTGCGACTGTGCTGCTAAACTAGGTCCAAGTCTCAGCTTATGCCACTCCCGAAAATAATAGGGAAGCAGCGCTGGTTTTCAGACTGGACCTAACAGGGAGACATCACGCGGGCGAGACAACGTGGTACGTTAATATAATATCAAAATAAATATATATGAATGGGTGGTTCAAGGAAATAAAAAGTAAAGTAAAGTGATAATAATGCAAAAAATGGTTTAAAAATGGATGTAACTGAACTACTGTATTTTTGCCCGCACAAACCAAAACAAATCCCTATCCAAAAGTTAAGCATTCGTTGAAAGAAGGTTACGAAAATCAAAAGTAACACCAAGTTTATTTACGCACCGAAGATTCTTACGAAAATCAGAGTTACACACTTCATGACTGCTGAGAACAATTTTATCGTGTCAAGTTCTAAGCCTCCGGTTTGTAATGTAAGAACGCTGTCAGATTCAAGTGTACACTCCCATACGGGCAACTTAGTTGCTCCATCCAGGGAAACACCGCGATGTTTCGCCTTTCCTATGTCTCGATCTTGCAATTTATGCACCAAGTAACGCCATGCGCCAGTAAGAGATTGTCTGATAGACGGACGCCTGCGAGATCTTAAAATTATTTCTTGGAATATTACGGCAATTTGTTTCGGAAACTTATAAAAATAGAAATAGTAATGAAGTAGCTTAACCTACAAATACATTTTAATTATTAAAAATTATTCAATAAAAATTTACCGTGGTGGCGCCGGCTGAAGAATAAGCCCCTCCCTCCATATCTACCGTGAGAGGTAAGAGTCCATGTCGTAAGAGGAAACTAAGGAAAAAAACTAAGGGATGGACAGCAGCGTCCCCTACCTTAACAGCAAAAGCTCTCACTGCGCTCAGCAATCCGCGTGAAGTATGGGCAAATTCCCCCCTGAAATGATAATGGACGACAATCAACGACAACTACGAAAAAGATAACGACGTCCTACGGCTGAAATGAAGAACTAAAATAATGCTATTTTGCTCAACTGCGCTCTACTCTGGCTCCATTCTATTTCTCAACTGAGCAATAATTTCATAAAAATCGCTCGTCTAGTAGTTTGTAATATAAGTACGTTGTCAGCTTCAAGTGTATAGCAAATCCTTTGATTGACGAAATTTGTCCCTTGTCCTAATGTCGGGGATAAACACGACTCTACGAAGGTGTCCCGTTTCTAAAGAATTTCTCCTTTAGACATATAGATTCTGTCATTATGACTTTATACAGTTTGGGTTGAAAGGTTTATACCCGACGTATGCGCTTGTAAGGCTTTAAAATGAGGGTTTTATTGGGTCTTTGGAGTACTGTGGGGCCTTAAAGTCAGTGACCTCAAAACGTTACAGGTTATTATTATAATAGGTAAATACATACTCAACGCGATTAACTAAAAGTTAAATGAATATTACTAGTTTTGTGATTATACTAAAATACATTTCAGTTAAACCCGTCTATAAACGTGTTGCAAAAGGTATTGTTATCATGAAACGTAAAAAATACTTAATGCAGAAATGTAGAAGTCACCCTACCGTATAAGAAGAACCTGTTTGTTCGTAAACTGTGCTTCAAAGAACTATGTCTCAACTCAACTTTGGTAGCCAACACTTTTTTAGCTATGGATGGTAACCTACGTTACCACCATTTTGTCTATTATTCAGATCAAAATATTTGAGACCTAAGATAACAGCCAAAAATAAAACGTCGAGACCGCAATGCTAAATTATATTTCCATATTTTCCATACGATTTTACGTAGGAAGCGCAATTGGTTTCGCCTACTGAAACTGATCAGTAGCTCCAATTTAGTTCAATTTTTTTATAGTTCAAGCTGGAAGCACATCGCCCTGGCACCAGATCAGTATTACCTTCAATAGACGAAATTATGGCTAACCTACTAACTAGGTATCATGTAATTCGGTATCATGTAAAGTTGCTAAACTCTGGAATGCTCTTCCAGTCTCAATCCGGCATGCTCAGTCTCTTCCTATCTTTAAAAACTTAGTTTTCCAACATTACTTGTCTTCACTTTCTCCTCCATCTTAACACTTGTTTAGAATTTAAATTATGTATTTGTATGTATTCCTTGATATTCTTTGGTTTGTATGTCTCTATCTCTATCTATATACCTATCTAAATTTATTTATTTATATATTTATTATGTATATTTTATATATCTTATCTATACATTTATGATATTAGTATGTAGGGTTTGTAGTTTTAAATTATAAGTTTTATTCCCTTACAATTATTATGTGCGCCACCGTCCTCTTCTACTTTATATATCCTGTCCATCCAAAGGTTGCCTGGTAGAGATCGCTTTTAGCGATAAGGCCGCCCATTGTCACACTATTATTTATTTTTATTTCCTTGATTGTGTTTTTTTCTTTTGGTGTACAATAAAGTTATATTCTATTCTATTCTATTCTATTCTATTCTATTCTAATTCGGGTATCAGATATAATTTTCCGAAATTCAAATCTTAGGAGTGGTGAACAATGGTCAAATTTGCATGCCTGATGAATAAAAGGGGGACCATGAATACTTGAATGCCGTTCAAATGTGAGCGTGTCCGAATTTGAACTATAAATTACTGAGACCGTCAACGTACGTCACGGACTGTGAAAATTCGCAATGTTGTTGTTACGAGACAGGATACGATAAGTAATCTGTGCGTTGACAGTCTCTGGCAATTCGTTTTCTATGTAAATGCAGCCATACTGCGTAATTCGTACAAAAATGTACGCGTATAACTGTCGCACATTACCCAGCCGACTGGGTTTAATTCACAATGTTTACGCGTCGTTTGCGTCCAACAGCCGACATGTCGAATTGTGGCGTTTTTTGCCTACATTGCCGTGGGTGTAGTAGGACTTTGTCAAGGGTAGAGGGGCAAAACAATTAGGTATTAGACTAGGAACTCTCCTAATAACGTTAAAAAGCATAAAAATACGTTGTGTTTCTGTTTTTTTTTAACTTTTTTTTAACTTACAACTCACGCTAACCTTTACAAAGTTATTAAGATTTGTACATCCCAAATAATTTCACCAGAAGAGAACACCAGAACATTAGAATCGATTTCGATAAGTACGCTTCGAGCCGAGAAATATCCTAATGAATTTCAACCGAACAAGGAGCTGACTTGGTGGTGTAGTAGGCAGCGCAACGCCGTATCTCGCTCGAGAGTGGTTTTTTTTTCATACGACATCCACGTGTACGTCAATATGTAGGGGCTTTTTCTTCAAACGGGGCCACCGAGGCCAAATTAAAGTCAAATTACAGTATATCTATTTCTATAAATCCCACCCTATCCCCACCCAACCCTCGTTGCATCCCTGTACATAGTTGTTAGTCTCTATTACCGCACAGGATGTAGTTGTTCTTAATTGAATGCAATTTTTTTGGGATACTCTTTTACTGGCCGTCACGCGTCGTTTTGGTAAAATGGGTTCTACTGCCCTTATTTCGTTTTTCATTAGGGTTTTGTAAGTTATTTGTACTACATAAAGTTTTTCTATTGTTCGTTTTCCTAATACCCAAGAAAACAGTTTTGTAGGGAAATATTAAAAAAGAATCAATGCCATCCCGAACCAAACTGAACAAATCCTTTTGGACTGATTGTGACCGAAAAAGTACTAATGTAGGAACAAGGTGTCGTGCTATACCTTCCTAAGCAAATAAATTAGCAAGTAATTTTTCATCAACACACACTAAAACCAATATTACTAATAATACGCACAATGAACACCATAAACACAGCGTAAACTGCTAATGCATGCATTTAGACGCCCGTAACGGGCCGTTTAAACCTCTGTTTACCTTCTAAATGAGCGTCAAATGAGAACAAACTGTTATAACAGGGGGCTAGCACTAGTTTGAACGTTTTTGACTCGATAGTAGATGCAAATCATTGACAAAGCTTCAATGAATGCAACGCAATTTTTGTGTACGCACACTAATCAGCATCGTATCGTTATCGTTCTCACTCCTCGGACTTGTAACTTTGTAAGTAGACGGCATTTGTTTCGGGGCGAATTATGGTTTGTCTCTATCCTGAAAAGTACCAGGGTTACAGGCGTCATAGAATTTATTCAAATACTGGTCAATATTTAACGCGCGGCTCATTACGTGACGCACACACTCCTGACATTATATTTTGTTTGGAATTGGTAGCACCTCGATAACGTCAGTTTGTACTAAGCCTTCTAGCTTCATGACCCTGTTTCACTTATGTTTGATATGAAATAAGCCTAATAGTGCTAGCTTTAGATTGGAATAGTGATGAATGGACTAATTTCGGTTTTACGAAAAAAACAATAGGTACTAATTACTATAGCCAAACGTTAAGTAGACGATTAATATTAAAGCATTTGGCAAAGTGGTTAGTTCTACAGTTAACGTAAACAAATGTTCATAATATTTTTATTCTATAGTTTCTTTTCTATGGATAAATGAGCGTGAACGCAGCGGGCGCACATATTTATTAAGCAGTAGGCGGAAAACTATGACCTTTTCTATTACCCCATTAAATACTTTTTTATGATAATTCTTAAAAAAATATTAGAAAGATACAAAACAGTCTATTAAAATATGCAGTTGTTTCATTAGAACTGGAATTTTGATGACCTTTTTGTCACTTCGTTATTAAAATTTGTGAATGGTTATAATGTGGTAATTAATTGAATATTTTATGAAGATCGTTCTTGTTTAATTCGGGAATTATAAAGTGTTTAGCAAGCAATATAATAAATAAAATGTTAAATCGATTTGGTCTCTTTCTTAAGCAGTCTGACTATGTTATCGTAGCTAAGTAAATTCTTCACAGTAAACACTGAAGACCTGGAGACCCAAAGGCCGTGGGGGCAGTGAGTTTCTAGAGTGGATATCAAGCATTGGAAAGCGCAGCGTAGGTAAGCTTCCCACTAGATTCTAAATGGAATGATAGCTTAGTAAATGTTGCTAAAAGTCGTTTGGTGCACGCCGCTTGATCTTAAGCGGTCACTCTGGAAATCTATGGAGATCTATGTTCAACCGTGAACGTTCTCCGACTGTAATGATGATGATGATGATGTACTGCTGTTATATTACCTTTCTTTGGAATATTGTGTGTTTGCAGTGTTAGTTAAATTAGAGAAATTGTAATATATATCTGCAATGCCCTAAGTTTTCATAATCCTGATTACTTTTTGTTCAACCACGCCGTAATTGTTCTACAGATTTTGATGAAACTTGGTATAAATTGAATTCCTTACCTCTAGGTAAAATGAAGGCAAAGCCACGGGTGCAAACTAGTTCCGCATAATTCAATGTTAGATCATAGGAAAGTCCAATTTACAAGTTAAAAATTAGTTACTCTTTGTTGGCTTACAAAGAGCAACTAATTTTCAACAGTAAACACTAGATTTTCAATTTAGATGACGGAAGCATAAAATGTCTGATAGCGCAGTCGGCGGCATTTTTAATAGCTGTCGTATCACTAGTGTGGGCACGCGGCATTTCTCGTAAAAGTGTTATGAGTTCATTTTGCGACTGTGACTTTGTGGCCAGCAATTTATAGAAGCCTGTGTGGCTCTTATGGGCTGACTCATTGTTTGTTGACTGTAGGAAAGGATAGGTCACTCTAAGGCCGTTCGTCCGCGGCGTTACTTATTTAAAAACAAACTAAATAGTTACATACTAAAATATCCAATGGATAGTTAGAATGTAATTGTTGTGGTTGTAGGAACGCATGAGTAGTTAGATGGTTGTAGGGAAGGAGTTGAACAAGTTACTTAATCGAAGTCTGGTTTATTAGCCCTCAAAAGATCCATCATCATCATTTCAGCCGTAGGACGTCCACTGCTGAACATGGTGTCATAAAGACGATTGAAGGTTGTGCAAGCCTGTGTAAAATAAAGATTCCAGTGTTTTAAACATGTCTTATTTCACTTCCCGGCCCACATTTAAAAACACAAACAATAGCTTAATATTATTTTTATGTTTAATTTATTTACTGTTCTTTTTATTACAGATCCCTTACAAAGTTTTGTTAGTCAAATCTTCGCAACACAAGTTCACTTATCCTTTCATCTGAATATTTCGTAAACATCAAAAGCAACATTAAGTGAGTACCTAACCCTTTGAGCGACACTCGCTATTGTAAATGTGTCAGGGGGCAGATAAATATATTATGTGTGTCCCTAAGAGCGTAAGAAATCCGAAGATTTGTAAAGTTTTCCCTTTATGACAAAAGCCCCGCCGAAGTTTTCTGATATGAAAAACTTTGCGCACTCACTCACTTCTCAAATTCCTACCCTATAAGTAGAATTATAAGGTCCAAAATCTGGTATGTTGCAGTTAAATTAATTTGCAATGTTATTCGACAGTCGTTTAACGTATCTTAGTTTATGACATACATAACGACCGAAGCCATACTATTTTATAGGTGCTTTATTCTGAGACAGATTGCAACAGAGTTATTATGACAGACATCTAAACGAAGCTTTATAGAAATTTTCATTCACGTTTCTTTTGTTTTTCGTTTATATTATTCATAACGTTTGATAATAATTTAAATTATAAGGCCGTGGTGGCCCCGGCTAAAGAATAGGCCCCTCCATATCTCTATCCGCGGATGTCGTAAGAGGCGACTAAGGGAAAAAAGCTAGGGGATGGGCAGCAGCGTCCCTCATTTTAAAAACGATAGCTCTAAGTGCGCTCTCCAACCGGCATGCCCAGCGTGGTGAGTATGGGCAAAACCCCCCCACATGATAAGGAATTTGCTCTGTCTGTGGGGGAGGCCATGTTCAGCAGTGAACGTCGTACGGCTGAAATGATGATGATGATAATAATTTGGTAGCGTTTTAATCTTGTATACCGTGTTATAAGTTCTCGGTACTTCAATTTGTGAGAGCACATTTCAGTCAAAACATCCAAGGTGAACCTACCGTAAGTCCAGTCAAAGAACGTGTAGGATCAAAGGGGCATTTTAAGGCTCTGTCGCAACTTGAGCTGAGCGATACTATACGAATCAAGGTAATAAACGTGTTCCGTAACCGGTTTACTATCCCAAAATGGGCATTTTCTACACTCAATGGGCGATAATGGTTGCTCAACATTTTTAATTGAAAAAATACTAGGTATACAAAATCTACTGTTTTGGGGTAAAATCAGTTCAAACTCAGTCAGCTTTAGGTAGCAATCTTGATGTTAAACTTCTCGTATGTTCATTATTTAATTATAAAGAAGCAGCAGGTAAAGCAATTAAATCAATCTTACCAATAAAACAAGTCTATAAGGAGTAAGCTAATTGATCGATCTTGACCCATAGCTCAGTTGGTAGTAACTCTGCCTTCTGCGCTAGAGGTCGCGGGTTCAATTCCCGTACTGGACAATTTGTGTGATGAACACAGATGTTTGTTCTGTGTCTGGGTGTTAAATATTTATTTATCATGTATATCAGTCTCTGGTGCCCATTGTAAAGGCTATGCCTAGTTTGGGATCAGTTGACCGTGTGTGCTATGTCCGGAATATTTATTTATTTATTATTAGTATTTATACTTTAGTCGTGTTGATCGACTCGAGAGCAGAGCAAGCTATTGCGAACTTGCTAGACTAAGCACTAGTACTCTGCTCAATCTGATCGCTTTACGCTCCGCTTGTCGCTCCGCGTTATTCAAGCTACTACTTTATGTACTCGGAACCCGAACTACACGTAAATATTGGTAACATCATGTCCCCTGTGGATTTTTCGCCGAAATCAACGACTGGTTTTTCCTGTTTACTTTGCTGTGGTAAAAAGTTGAAGTTTTTGATTATTTGTAAATACGGTGGACTTTTGTAAACTAAATTAGATTTTTGGGAATAAATTTGTTTACGGAAGCGAATAAAGCGTACCAGTCTCCAAACTAAACTATTCATCTGTGACGTGGTACTGTTTTGAGTTCATTCATCACACTGATTCTTTTACCATCAGTCAAGCCGTATTCTACAAATTAGGTTCTCTGGCCAAGGGCAGGGTCCGTTAGTTTTGGCTTTTGAACAAACCCATTTCAAATCCTACAATTACGTCCATTGTCGAATTAAACGTTTACAAAACACCATTCATTATTTTGCAACAGTTGTCGCCAACAATTTGTTCTAATGACCTCCGCCCTGTGGAAAACTATGACGTTTGGGGGCGGTAATTTTTCATGTCGCGATAACGGTCAGGTGTTAGAATGATTTGTGGGTCCTGATGTCGTATCTTGTTGGTTTATTTGAGTCAGTTTGAAAAAGAAAGCTTACATTTTTATTTAGGTACGCTTATGAGTTCCCACCTATGACTTCTATTGAGTATCTAAAAGGTATTTCAGTATGAGCCTAAAATGAAAGGAGGTGGTTTTATACCAGTTTAAAAAAAGTATAGCGAACTTATACATGAAATTATTCAAAAGTTTCTTTCTTATTTGCTTGGCACGTTACTAGTCAAATAATGTATGTATTGTTTGGTCCAAAACATCTTCAATCATGATGTAGAGAAAGTCAAATTGCAATATTAACTTCATTATTATTTACGCAACATGGAAATCGTTTTATTGCTTCCATGTAAAACTTTCGAGTTTTACCATACCAATAAAAACAGTTTGTCGAACAAACAGAACAAAACGTAGCACGTAGTAGGAAATAGCCGCAGAATAAAAAGGCAGTTCTTTGCCGCATAAAGGGAAAAGTAGCACTTTTAATTGGGGGTGGAAATTGTGATTAATGCCGTAAGATAAGGATAGGCGGCACGAAGGAAAATAAAGGTTTCGGTCAAAAGTCGCACACATTAACCTAATTAGTTTTAATTGGTGGGACTAATCATTTACGAACTGAAGGGTTCGGCACACGTCATTTTGTGACGCGACGTAACGTAGAAAATGCTTTTTATGACGTTGTTGGTGAATCTTTAGTATTTATAAAATTTCATTCATAATGTGAAAAAATGCTATAAAAACTCACGCCCTGGTTTATTCGTTCAATACTTATCACTCAACTCACACTAACATAATTTTCACAGAATGTTCTGTCTAATAACTTCAAAAATGTTTAAAGAACAAGCCTACTGCTGTTTTCGATAGAAAACTAACTACGAAAAGGGTATTTTAAAAGAATGAATACTACTAATTATTCTTACATGCTAAGTGAACCTTATCCTAGCACAATTTACAACTACGTCATACCTAACTATGTAAAAATTATCAAAGCCTTTTACGATTCAGGTAGGTTCAACCTCAGCAACCACGTTTTTTATTGAGGATGATTTATGACCACAGTCAAACTTACGGCCTTGTCGCGTAATATACTTGAAATTAAAAGGGTTTATTACTATTTTACTGCGTCAACACCTCTTTGCCGCAAAACAATTATTTTTTACGTCTTAATTTAGTAGTTAGTGAGTGCGTAATTTCTTTATGAACTTTTGTCATGACAGATTTGGGCTGACCCATTAGACAAACGCCCATTTAAACATTTGCGTTGTATTATACAGTTAGCGCTGTGTTAAAACAGCGTGCGATATTATGTCATACTACTAGGTACTAAGTATTAAATTGTTTAAAAATTTACGTCTACTACTTAAAATTAATTTTGAGTTTGATATTTGATATAGGTTACAGAAAGTCAAACTTAAAATTTACTTTATCAGTAGACGTAAGGATAAAATACATTGACATGTAGCATGCCGTTTGATCATAGCTTCACTTGTTAGGTCATTTTTGGACTAAGGCTTGGCATTAAAGTGTTTGGAAAAAAACAGTTTATTTTTTTAGATAACTATTTTGTACTAGAATGACAAAGCCAGTTTTTGATTATAGGTAACAAAAGTTAGATAATAGAATAAATGGCATAATTCATTTGCATTTTTTTATGTTTTTGTGTGAATTTGCAAAATAGCTAACAATCTCTAAAAGTGGATAGGACTTAGCTCTCATCGTCATCATCATCAATATCAGTCCACTGCTGGACTTAGGGTTCACCCAGGCCACGCCCAGTCTTCCGATTATCTTAAAGTGAGCCTTATGACGTAGCCACTAGTTTAGCGCACATCAGTTTTCCGAAATCCATTGTACAGCCGAGATTCGAACCCAAAACCTGTTGTGGTAAACAAAACACCCTATAAAATCTACCTTCACAGTTATACCTTACCTAGACTGTACAAGTGCGAGTGGCACCACCGATATGCTAAGTGACCGTTGATAACCGTCACGTAGTGACTGTTTACATTGCATGACCAAACATAACTATAGCTTTAGCTAGGAAGGCATAGCATAGCCTTGTTTTGCTTAATACATATAGGTAGATACAGTTTGTACATGTTTATTTAGACGACTGGTTATGGTTAAGGACGGTTTCATAGGGCACTAGTTTCCACACGCGGCTTCGCAGTAGGTACCTGGATAAAAAGTTACCTTTAAATATTATTCACTACATACCTATACCTATGCCGATCTGTTCAAGCTCAGAATATACAAAAGTTTGTCCCGCGCTAAAGCCACGGGGATAGAATCTGCAACCTTTTGCGCCTCAGCCGATTGAAACCACGACCAATACGCCACCGAGGTCGTCTTAATAGTGATTACTTTTTAAAGTTGTCGAAAGTCGGTAGATGGAGAAGGCTCAATAGTCTGTGCAACTTTTTGGTAGAGGCCTAAAGTCCAGTAGTGGATTTCTTCAAGATGATGATTTTGGAAATAAACTGTACATACCTTTCCTGTCTCTCTATTCCTGGGGAACCCATCAGCCGTAAACTTTTTAAAAGCTCCTTGAATTTATTATTCCGAGCTTATCAACTGTACTAAAGTAACTTTAAGCTCATGTGAAAACTTAAGGATAAAGCAAAAAGCTTTTTTACTTTATCAATTTTTTACTTTAACGACCGAAGTAGGTAACTACGACTTTGTTACCTAACTGTATATTTTAAGTTGAGTGTGATTTTCTGTGTTGTTGCTGTCCAACACTCACAACGCGATCCAGGCTAAGGCCAGGCTAAGGCAAGGTAGACAAGAACTAAGGCTACTGGCATAGCTCTCAGAATCAGCAAGTTTATTGTGACATCCCATATAGCTAGCAGAACTGATGGCCGTTACGGAATAAATTTTCTGCAATGGTCACCAAGACCCAAACGAAGCAGTATAGGAAGGCCCCCCGATGGACCAATGCCACTGGGAAGGTTCAAAACTTATCGTCGGCGTCGTGGCATATTTTGGAGGAGGTCCAGAGTGGCCCAGCAGTGGACTTCTCCAAGTTATAATGCTGTCTTTGATTGATTTTGGGAAATTTCTTCTCAAAACTCTCCTTTTCTCATTTCTCTCACAACGACTAAGAATACAAAGCTTTGAATTTTATATTTTTAGGCAGAACCTTTATCATGCGTGAATATGAGTTGTAAAAAGTTTTAATATAGTCATTATTAAGACTTTGGTAAGTTATGAATGCAAAATATTGTTAGGCTTCGTAAAACTTTGCTTGCTAAGTGGTTTGCCACGTCTTTGCTATATTTTTAACCTAAACTGATTACATCGAAATGTTTTCCTTGTTCACGCACGCTTTAAAAAAAAAGAAAAAAAGAAATAAAAAGAATAAGGTCTTTTCTACAAATATAATATAATTTCACGCTTAAAGTTTAACCGTTTATTATTTGTATAAACGGAAAATGGGGGTAACAATGAATCATAAATATCCTTATAAAACTCAAGTGGACTCAAATTACATTTCTAACAATTCATTAGCGGCCCCCGCAGTGTAATGAGGGCCTAATTTGAATATCTTCGTATTTTTAGCAGTTAAAATGTTTTGACGTAAATCGTGACGTGAAACACGTTTCGTGAAAACGCGACTTCAATGCTAGGGTATTTTTGCTAAATGGTAATAAAAGGCTGCGTGTCAGTTCCTTTTCGACAACTTTTTGCTATAAATTTTCAATTTCTGCCGTTTTCCGTAGAGTTTATAAAATCTAGTTACGAATAAGCACCTACATAGCAACACACTGAGGTCATATTCGTAAACCAGGTCCACTCATCTTTTCATGACTTATTATTGGCTTTTTGTTTCTAAATTACGTGTGTAAAAAAATAAATAAATTCATGAGCGCGTTCGCGTTTTCAAGTGATTCAAATGAGTTTTCAGCACCTAAAATGTATTTTGTTATTTTATTCGCGACTTATTGAGTTCAGGGAGTTAGTAACGATTTAGAAAACTATTGTTTAGCATTTCTACTAAATTCGAGGAGTTTATTGTTCAGCCCATTCAATACATTTGCATTGGCACAAATTATTTTCTACATGTTTGCTTATTTTGGTAAATTGCCAAAATTCTGTATCAACTCGTCCTCTCTACCCCCATAATTTACCTGTACAGCTAACGCCTATTGCAGAGGCACATTAGAATATGCCACCACACTCAACCTGGTTATTGACCTAATGTAGGATGGTTAATAATTAACCAATTTATAGATATTTCCCGTGGAGGCCCGGCTGAAGAATGGGCCCCTTCATTTCTACCCATGGATGTCGTAAGAGGCGGCTAAGGGAAAAAAGCTAGGGGATGGACAGTAGCGTTCCCTCTCTAAAATAGCTTTGTCTGCACTCAACAACCCGCATTTCTATCGTGGCAAGTATGGGCAAATTCCCCCATAATTAAATGATTGTTTGGGTGCAGTCCATACAAGGTCAGTCGTGCTGGAAATCTATTCTAGTCTATCTATTCTATTCTATGTTCAGCAGTGGACCAGTCTAGTCCCAGTCCAATGGCTAAAATTATGATGATGATGTAGATATTTGTGACAACTGACGATTTGTAAATGAAAGGTTTGAACCGAGGTTTAAATTTGAATGCGCCTAAATTTTTTATGTGTCCAAGCGTGTCTTTATGCAAATCATATGAAAATACTTAGCAGCTTCATGGCTGATACTGGAATGTTTGTGTAAAAGCTATAGAGCGTGTAGAGGGATAGCTAGCTCATTAAATATAGTTTTAATTGTATCTTGTAGGTAAATACGAAATTTAAGCATTACATCCTGGCGTGAGGAACCTGTGGAAACCCGAAACTTAGTCAGTTCTTCAAGTTTTGATTTCTTACCTGTGGATATGACTAGGCAACAGCTGACGACGCTAGGAGATGGCATAGCAGATTGAAGTTCAGCGATAAAATATATCATAGGTATTGCAAAGGTCCTTAAGTGAGCCTAAAAGCGCTACAGTAACAGACGAAGACTGCGCCAGTAGCGGTTCCATGTTTACGTTACATTTAATTAAAAGTGTGCCTTTTTATAGGGTCCATCCATTGCTGCTCCATTTTTCGCTATTTACGAGCTCAATAACGCTGATACGGAGACCTATTTTAACTGCCACGACACGGGACAGTCACGAAGTTTAGGCTTTGTCCAAGATGATTATCTGGTGCGGTGACTGGCCTGTCGGTGACCGTCAAAATGTTTGATTTCGGATGTCAGCTAGCAATTCACAAACTTTGTGAATTGCTAGTCGATATCCGAAATCGGAACCAGTGCAAGTTGGATTGGCGATGAGCAGGTCATATTGCTGGCAAAACTGAAGAAACTCGAGAATAAGGGTTCAAATCACGAGCTGGACTAAGCAGCGTAGGAAAGCCTCCTACTCGATGAAACAACGTTATTATGGCGGATGCTAGTCTTTGGATAGAGGTAGCCCAGAAGATTCTCGTATTCTATGGGGGCTTCGATCAGTAGAGATCGTCTTAGGGCAAATTGTTAAGAGATGATAATCGAAGAAACTATTCGAATTCCGTATTTATCCAGTCACTGATACAGATAAATTAAGAGCGATGTATATATACCACACGAATTTACAGCGATCCATGAACAGGCGGTGTATTTTACCTCGCCTGAAATATGATTGTTTGGTTTAGAATATTGTGAATTTCGTTGTTACGATAACGGTGATGAGTTTAATTGAAAATGGGAAGTTTTTCCCCAACCCAAAATTTTATGATATGAATTTTATGGTTTTTTGTTTTACAATATATGGCGCTGAAAAAGTGCCTTAATAGCCAATAAAAGATTTCACCAATCGCCGATGTCATTGGCTATTAATAAATATTTGACTTTTACAATCGTATCGTAAGCGTTACGCTATCGTGAATTATTTATTCGTGCTTAGAGCACCGATTTTCTGTGTAATTTCAGTTACATATTTGAGGTGTGGTGGACACGTTGGCAAAAAAAATAGTTCAGTCTCTATTCAAAAGCCTTCAAAGGGTCCTTTACCGCAGTACAAACGGTAGCAAACAGTAATTACTTCCTTCAAGAAGTTTTCTACCAACGAAATATTGTAGTCATGAATTGCCTGTAGTGTAGTCTGAAGTGTAGGGCATATTGTCAGTTTGTGTTGTCCACAGCAACAGTCGTGACAAACTTTATTATTATTTGCTTGAGGCACAACACTATAAAGCGGACAGATACAAGTTTGCGCCGCCATGAGAAATTAATTTAGGTCTTGCGACCAGAATTCAATTTTCCATTGCGAAGTTTTGTCGGAGTTCATTTTGAATTTCGTTTCGTTCGGGGTAGTTCTAGTATTTACCATAAGACAGTGAGTTTTTATTTATGAGATATCCTACTTTAGCAAACTAATACAGAATGGCAAACTTAACCAGAACAAATTTTCAGAATTTTCAGAAGAGATTTTCTCGTTCTAAATTGGAGCAGCCCGCCTGGGGAGGTACCTCCGCCTTACAGAAGATCGCAGCCAAATAACATTATTTGTTTCAAATAGTGTTGTGTTCCTGCGGTGTGTAAGGTTGCCAGAGCTCTTTAGGGGGGGGAGGGGTTCGGCAGGCAACGCATTAGCAATGCTCCAGGTGTTGCTAATGTCAATAGGCGACGGTAACCACTTACCATCAGGAGGGCCGTAAGCCTGATTGCCTCCGTATAACATAAAAAAAAAAAAAAAAAAAAAACAAACTTTTTATTCATTTTTGCCAAATGTTCGGACAAGCCTCTGACTAAATATCTTTAAAGATCTGATTACTTGGAGATCTAAGAGGATGTCTACCTTTCTTGGGAAAAAAGTTGCGAGTCTATATTTTTTATTTTAATTAGTTTTAGATGTAATTACGGTAGGAATGAATTCCTTGCTGCATGCGAATAAAGTACATGCACACGCGTTCAAACTTTGACGTCGAATTCAATGCATTTGACGTCGCATGTATCCACTGCGTTTATACGCAGCAATGCATTTTTGCAATTTTCATGAATCCATTGCCACAAGGTACAGTTTCACCCGATGATTAAAAAGAAATCACCGCGCACAGGTGGCACGCATAATAGCAAATTTCATGAATTAGCCGATCAAAAAAAAATATTTCGAGTATCACGAATGTCATTGGCTTCATCATCATCATTTCAGCCGTACGACGTCCACTGCTGAACATGGCCTCCCCAACAGACAGAGCGAATTCCTTATCATGTGGGGGGATTTGCCCATACTCACCACGCTGAGCATGCGGGTTAGCGAGCGCAGTTAGAGTGGTTTAAATGAGGGATGCTGCTGCCCATCTCCAAGCTTTTTTCCCCTAGCCGCCTCTTACGACATCCGTGGATAGGTAGATATGGAGGGGCCTATTCTTTAGCCGGCCACCACGGCCATTGGCTTATTGACATTAAATAACATATCCTACTCAACGATAGTGTAACGCTACTCGTGCTTGGGCCACAGGAATTTAGTTACGTGACGGCTAACGTTGTAGATATTCAAATGGGCAATAACGGCTGATTTATCTGAGTTATGTTGGATTTTTGAGTTTAATTGTTATTTTAGTTCATGATTGGAATGGTTTTTCATACCAGGTGAAAAAAAATTGTATAAGTAAAGTAATTCTTGATTAATGACTAATATAAGAACCCTGTGGCCTAACTACTCCTCAGTGGTAAGGCATTTATGCTGAGCCGAGACCTTTTTGCTGCTGTGGCGCACATGGTTTTTTTTAATAAGTTTTTGTGTGTAACCTCTCTGTCTTTATTTCATATTTTCGCTCTCTGTGTCTTGCTTTTATTGTGACGTGTATTGTGTGCCAAGTTTGTGAATAAATGTTTGTGTATGTCTATGTCTATATTTCTTTGCTAGAAGAATCTCAAAGAAACGTCCTTGCCAATGTTAGTTAAAGAAACACTGGTGCAAGGATGGGCTCCTTTTATGCAGAATTTATTATCCGGCTAACATAAACAACTACAATTCTTCGAATGTATCGTACATAACAATCCAAGGTATTTTTTATACACCCTGTATAAATGTGTATAATTGATAGCTAAAACGCGTGACACAGTTTATCAACTGAAAGAATGCAAGGTTTGCGTTATTTGTTTTGATAACGTAGCTTACTAAAACGCAAAGTAACTTTGATAAAGAGTCCGAAAACAAACCAACGAATAAACATTGAAACGGAAAAAACAGATGGTAAACAAAAAGAAATACTAAATAATACAAAATAGTTTTAGAAGAGACTTTTTCACACATAGTTTTTGTCCCTAAGTATATTGGATTTTTACCACTTACTACCCAATACAGGATGACCAAGAAAGAACCAGTGACACGACAAGAAGAAGAAGAAGAAGATCATGTAGGTACTAGGTTAATATTTAATATAGAATGAGGTAAAAAGTCAGAGTCAATATCAAAAGGTGTTAATTTCATAAAATCGCAATTAGTAATTAGATGAAGCTACGCCTGTTCCTCGCGACTGCTGCGTTTCACCTGACGCTTTCTTTATAAATCGTACAGAATAGATGTATTATGGTGCTACGTATGTAATATATCCAAATAATTTCAGGACCTATAATAATTGGTAGGTACCCAAAAAGTAAAAAAAGAATATTTTATGAAAAGTTCCATTTAAATAGAGCTATTTTACTAAGCCAATATAGGTAACTAAATTGTTTTTTAGGCAACTGTAAGCCTGCGTAGGTGTAATAATATACAATTTATAGTGTCGCAATGTTCTAAATAAACATATAGCCACCACAGCGTACATGTAAATAAGTGGTTCAATGTCAGAAATAACTTCAATAAAATACCTTCCAGAATAACCAACCTAGGACGTATAGCCTTTATTTACGCCTTTATTAAGGCGCTATGAGAATCATAATAAACTGACGAGTGGGCGGAGTGAAGAAAGTGACAGCGCTACTTACTATAACTGAATGCGGAAAGAGATAGCAAGCGTTAGAAGGCGCTCGAAAGTAATCGATGTAAGCGACACATAAGAAAATATGGATTATCTTAAACACTAAGTATTTTTTAAAAAAATGTCTTGGATTTAGATACCCAATGCTATTGTCTAACATAATATTTTAAAAAAAAGTTATTTATGATTAATATGTAGTTACTGAGTATTTTCGAAAAACTGTTGCAGAGGACCGAACTTTAAAAAATAAATCTATCGATAAAAGTTTTACCAACCGCATTTCTTTCTTGGATTTAGGTAAATAAAATACTCAAATTATCTTTCTCATAAATATCAAAACTGTGCGTTTTGCGGTTATTGAGAAAGAACAGTTCAAAAATCATAAAACAATTGAACCCTCACCTTAAGATGTATATATTTCAAAATAAAGCCACAATACAGATGATGGTACAAAGTAAAGTTGAAAATGGTACAAGTTGACGATTAGGTTCATAGTAGGTTCATAATTTTTGAGGATTTTTTCAGTGTACATCTTCACTTTTAATACTAATGCCCGATATAGCTGCAATACCACCTAGGATGCGATAGTCATGGGTTGGTAAGTCCCATGTGCCTGCAATTACACTGGCTACGCTACTTAGCCCTACATACAACAGGCAAGGTAGGACTGTGGAGTAAACTAGCTGTTCAATATTAAGCTGTGTTCGTATCGCGTGTGACGATAGATAAGGGTGTCATAAGAACTGTCGCCGGTAGGACGCCGACGCCTGGCTCATTACTTTATTGTTCATCCAACCATGAGGCACGTCATATTTGAAACTAGCTTCCACACACGGCTTCGCTCGCGTGGTACCTACATAAAAAGTAATGCTAGTCAAGGTAAAGATCAATATCTATTCCAAGTTTCAACGAAATCAGTTGAGCCGTTACGGCATGATTGAACAACAAACATCCAAATAAACATCCAAACATCCAAAAATCTAAACATCCTCACAAACTGAGGCCCTGGCCCCGGCTCAAGAATATGTCCCTCAAAATTTACCTACACGTGGATGCCGTAAGAGGCGACTAAGGGTTTGTTATTTAAAACGTTTTGGGTTATTTTCATAATAGTGAAATAATGAAATGCTTTATTTAATCACCCAAGATAATCGAGTTTTTTCATCGCATGGCGCATTACCGCCCGCGTGATTTGATAAAGTGTTAACTTGCAAGTACCCAAAGGAAATAAATGAAAAGTGCGCCCTGAATAATATTTTTTATCAAATATTTAATAACACTAAGGCACGTTATTTGCCTATTTTGGCTTAGGCTTAAGCTCAAAAAATAACCAAATAATTAAATTTACATTAAGAAGTTATTATTAGAAAAAATGTTGATAAGTTTCAAAAACATACGGATGATATAAGTGGTAAATATGTACTATTCCTCCTCAGAAAGAGCCTGTGACATTTAGGTGATAGTTACTCTGCCTTCCGATCCATAGGTCGTTAGTTCGAATACTGTGCATCAATGGATTTTCCACACGATAAAACTTAAGAAAACCAGCCTGTCCTAGAACCTTAAAAGCTCGAAAGCATGTGACATGTGCTTTGTGCACGAAAAGAGCCTTTACTTAAATCAATAAAATCACTAGAATCACTTTGAAACGTTTAGAAACACAGCTTTGCTACGAAAAAGCGTAGTCTGTATGGCATCAAAAATTTATAATAAAATACCCTCAACATATAAAGTTCTGAGTGACAATTTATTTAGACCTAAATTTTAAAAAAATATTAGTGAGTAAGTGCTATTATGATATTAATGAATTTTTAGAGCACGCATTGTAATCATTGTTAATTTTTAATTTGTTATTTATTTTTCTTTTTAATACGATTTTGACATTCTTCTATTTTAAATTTTAGTTATACGATTTTTGACATTCATTTATTTGTAATTTTGCATGCCGACTATGGTAGAACATAATTGAAACACTATTTATTTTATGACCATTGTTAACCTACATTATGTTCAAGCAAATAAATTTATCTTTATCTTTATTTTTATCTTTACTATGTGAAGCTACGCCTGTTCCTCGCGACCAAGCCTAGAGCCCCTTTCGGGATGGTATATATATTATGATTCACCTCGTATTGCGGTCAAAGTGGATAATTGCATTAAGTTAGGCACTTTCCTTAATAGATTTCGAAAAGAAACACTTCAGAAAATTTGAATTTAACCGTATTTACTATCGATTTCACCGACCCACTTCCACGAAGCGAAATTGAAAAATAACAGCAAACTAATTGGAACACTTCTGGTAAACCCTTTTCATGCGATTTCCAAGTTATCGACTAATTTAAATGGTCTGCTTGAACAACTGCGAGCTACGTCGGGAATTTTTGAATTTTTCACCTGTAATAAATTGAAAGTCGTCTTGGCCTAGTGGAAGGTTCCCCGTCTATCTCTGACCCAAGGTTCCCGGACTGAATGAATTTTTCTGTTGAAAAATTTAAGTGAGCATTGAGACGTGTCTAATTAAATAAAACATCGTGAGGAAACCAGTACCTAAGTATTATTAAAGCGGTGATTGGCTTGCAACCAGATACGAATGGAAACTCACTACCTACTGCAAAATGTGGTCATGTGTCAAATGTTGGAACATGCCTCTGACTACCCCCTTTATATATGTCCAAGGATCAGATCGCCTGGAGATCTGAGAGGATGTGAGGAGTGGAGCTAGCGGTACTTAACCGATATAGATATTCAAGATATTCAATTAGAAACCTTCCTGCTCAGTGTCTACAACTCAGTATGAAGACCGGACTTCTGATCAGCTACCATCACTACAGTTAGGCAAACAATCAACAAAAGCATGACTCCTGATGTGTGTGCTGATTAAATGTGTTGGTATGATAGTCTAAGTATTCATATGTGCCGTTGTAGAGTTACGCTTCTCTAATATGTTTACTACGTCGCCGCTGTTTACTATGTGGAGTAGTTGAGATAATTAGTTCCCCGTTCAGTTAATGCCTAATTAGCAGTCCAAATACTGCACACAAATATTTGGGTGCCATTGTCATGGATTCCTCAATACCAGTTGAGGAAGCAAAGTGCTCTTTAGTAAATTGCATTGATGCATTCACTAATGCCATGACGAACAAATATAAATTTCGACTCAAGAAATCAGATTTGATTATTGAATTTTTAAGCGTTAAGTAATCTATCTGTCTATACATACAACGTGATCCATAACTAGTATGATATACCAAAAGGGGCTCAACCTATGAACAAAAAGGAAAAAATACCAGTAAAAAAAAATTGGATCGGAAGACTTAGTCTGTGTGTCCGTCCGTTTATTTGTTCGAGTTAATCTCAGGAACTACTGAACGGATCCCTAGGTAAAACTAGTTGGAGCCCATGACTTCGTCCGTGTTTAAATATAAGCTAGTATTTTAGCTAGTAGCCTTATCATTTGAATCCTCTACTTTGCCTGCTTGTAAAAATGTTGAAAAACGTATTTCTGTATTTCTTTTTCTCCTATAGTATCGGACTTTACAAAAGTGACCCGTCTCGATGGATTAATCTGTATACAAATCATCAAGAATCCAACGTTGGAGTAAGATCGCGTACAAATTCAATTCGAACTTGAATTCTTAATATTAAGTTGAAAAATAAATTAGCTGTGATGGAAATCTTTTCGGTCTATACATCGAGGAATGGAAAAAAAACTAGAGAACAATTTATAATATCATAATGTCTTAGCCCATAGTCCATCGTCCGTCTAATACTACTCGTACGTACCTAACTGCCCGTGTCCTACTGTCAGGGTGACAATTTATTTTACCTAATTAAAATATACTGACGTATGAATTATTATTTTACCAATAGGTACATTGATTATTGATTCTGATTATTACCTACTCTAGAACCCAAATTAAAGTACAATGAAATGCCAATTCCAATCCAACTTCAATTGTGTGTGTGTATGTGTGTGTTAGCCGCTACTGAACGAGTTTGATACCTTGAGCAAAAAGGGTCTTGACACACAAATGGACAGACAGACAGACGCACAACAAATTTGTCCTGTTTTTTTTATTTTCAGATTTATCCAAATAAGGTATGGAACCCTAAAATGGTTACTCCTTTTTCCGTCTATAGAAGTTATTTTCAAACTTGGAAGATAAATTGAATACTGTTTTTGCAAAAATTCAAAGGGTTTCTGTTGTTTATGAAAACTTTGCGAAAACTTTTTTCAGATTAAATTTTGGCCTCCATTGATTACTATTTTATGAAAATTAATGCATAAACTTTTCTTTTTGTTAATTTAAAGTAAACAACGTTCTTACGTTTTTTAACCAAATGATGTACCACAAAATATAATTATGAAGTTGAACACTGAAATCGGACTAACTGATATACGGAGTGAATTTTGTACGCCCAAAGAAATGGATAGTGTCCCTTTTAAGCTTCACCCTTATTGATCATTTTATACAATCAGTTACTAGAATTATAGAATAATCGTTTAGAAAACATACGCTTATGTAAAGAAACAACTTTTTTTTTTAGTTAAAGTGTTAAAGATCTCTTTTACAAAATATCTGACTATTTAGGCTAAGGACTCACGAAGCGGTTTACACCCGCGCCCGCCGTGGTTGCGGGCCCACAGCCTTTGTAGAATACAGATATTAATTTAAAAAATTAAAGCACATTTCACGACGCGTTTTACGCCCCCGGCGTGTGCGATTGTTTGCGGGTCCCGCTGCACCGGCGGTCATCTTGTACCGGCGGGCGCGGGTCACGGTCCCGCAGCCGCGGCGGAATGCACCCGCGCGCTCTGCGATCGGACGGCGGTCATGGCGGTCTGAAAATCAACTGATCGTTGAACCGCCCGTCTTGCGATAATCAACCGCCAAGTTTGCGAGCAGTAGTAGCAACCGCGACGGCTGCGTAACCGCACAAAACTCCGGTCTCGTGAGTTTTGAAAATAAAACTCCATTCCGCTACCGCGGCGGGGGCGGGTGATAACCACTTCGTGGGTCCTTAGCCTTAGATGGCAAAAAAGCTTAGGACTGAATATGATCGAATACGGTACTTAATAAAGTTGTAAAAGTATGATTAAAAAATAACCAAGGAGAGGTTTCTTGTCTGTATCTTCTAGGTTTGGTGCAAAAACAGGCGTTAATTAAACTAGATTTAAAGATATTTCAAAATGATCCATGCATATTTCAATTTAAAGGAAGTTGAAGTTGGAAATTTAAGTCAACGGACGATATGTCACCCGCCTAAAACTGGACACTGTAACCACGAACAAAACAAGGCCGAAAACTTAAAAATTCGAACGAATCTCACATCCCGGTTGTAACTGCTAAGTGCATGTTAGACTATTCATTCTTAATCCTCGCTCTCTGTTATCTTTTTGGTAGTCTGATCTACACGTCCAGGATAAAAGATACCATGGTAAACGGGACATACAGAGAACAGTCTCTGTCAAAAGCTCACTTAGTGCGTGATATTATAAGACAAATAATAAGAAAAATAATAACAATGAAAACGAAAACGGGGAATGGGAATAGGAATATTTATTAAGTACCTCAAACCTGTTTTACTAAATAATATGGTCGTCTTTTGCTATTCCCGCTCATTCATGATCAGTTCCTAAAATTATCGGGTCGATAACTCTTGCCCTGTACTTTTCTAACAATGAACAAAAGAAAGAGGCGGACTTACATTTATTGAGTCGCTAAAGGGATCCTCTTAAGGGTTGTATTTTGATATTGCTGTCTTAGTTCATCCCTACACTCTAAACGGGACAAACCCTTCAAATTTCAAGTCTCTAGGGCCAACGGTTTAGGCTCTTCGTTGTCAGTCAGTATGTCAGTTCATCATCATCAGCATCATTTCAGCCGTACGACGTCCTCTGCTGAACATGGCCTCCCCCACAGACAGAGCTAAATTCCTTATCATGTGGGGGGATTTGCCCATACTCACCACGCTGGACATGCGGGTTGGCGAGCGGTGTGTCAATTACTATTTTATAATTATTTCGTTAGTGTATTTCTACATTCCCGTATACTATGCCGTTAGTCTTTTAAATTGCATGCAGTTAGGACTCATTACTTGCGGTCTATTTGCATTCGGATGCTGAGTGTTCCTCGGGCGCTAGTTAAGCCTAACTAACAACCGAAAAATACAGCAGATTCTTTGCTTTTATGTGATTACACTCGGATTATGCAATGAATTTGGTAACGTTCTTTTGTTATTCAAAGATTTGAGCGACATTTTATTCGCATAAAAGACTTAGGCAATAAACACTGCACGTTATTTTTTTTGTTTGTTATTCTTTAAAATAACTTCCAGTTTAATAAGTACGCCCCCTTTTCCTCTTACGATATTGTAATTACTTTATCTGTTCTTTTTCTTCTTTACCTGTTGCCTGTACTTTTGTTAATAATGCTGTGCTAGCTTTTATTTGGCTCACATTTTACCATGTTATGATGTTGAATTGTATTTTGTTTGTGTTGTGCTAAGTTAAGTCTGATTGTATTGGAAACAAAATAAACGTTTTTCTATTCTATTCTAATTTTTTTTAGATGTGTGATGTTGCGCTGCCTTAGTAATGAATAAAAAAACGTAGAGAAGAACGTAGATTCTACGGAACAGTTCGATTGACAAACAACGAAGCCCAGTCTAAACTGAAACTCAATTGTTGTCAATCAAAAACATAACGAGGGATCGTGTTTAATAAATTAACCTATTGTTCTTCATGAAAGGGTTACATTCAGCACACAGTATCGTTTAAACAACTTCGACTATGTAAATTTGTTCAAAAATTTCGGCAATAGGTGATTGCAGAGGGGTCATCCAAATTTAAATTTCGCTCTCAGCGAGTCCCACGGGTGAGGGTGGATGCAGCGAATAGGGGAGCAACGCTAATAAAGTAAATTAAAGATTAATAATATATCGTCTTAAAATAGGACTACATAGGTACATGCAGATTGTGCAGCCCCTGCGATATTCTATACCTACTAGGTATGTATAGTGATTTCGAGTGAATAAGTAATGAGTGAGTCATTGTATTCTATGCCAGTTGGTATTAATTACAAAGGATTTTTTTCATTAAAAGTATAGCCGATTTAGCTCTCAGAATTAGCAAGTTGAAGTGAGCAGTGGGCAGGTCATATAGCTCGTGGGCTACCCAGTGGACCGACGACATTGTGAAGGTTGCGCAAAGTCGTTGGATGGAGAAGATTCAAGACCGTACGTTGTGTGTGACACACTTTGGGAGGCCTATGTCAATCATATTATTTTTGACGCAAGTTAACTAGTGTTCATTGCATAAATTAGATTCTACATATTGTTACTTCGAAATACATTTTAAAAGCTAATAGTAATATTACAGGTCCTGTTTAATATTAGGCAATAGGTATTTGTTTTCCGAAAGTTTGAAAATTATTAACCTTCAAGATACACTTACGGCTCCTGTGGGAAATCTAGCTACCAAGGTTCTTTTTGCAATGTTTATTTGATAAAATCTTTGAAATCTTTGGCAAAAGACAGGTGCTATGTTTGGTTCGTCATCATTATCATTTCCGTAGGATGGCCACTGCTAAACATAGGCGACCCCATACAGTTCCAGAGCGACTTTCATCAAGTGGGAGGAATGTATGCATACTCACCACGGTGGGTACGCGTGTTAGCGTGCGCAGTTAGAGCTAGCGTTGTTAAAATAGGGGACGCTGCTGCCCATCCCCTATAATTTTATTCCCTTAGTCGCCTCTTATGGCATCCATGGGTAGATAGATTTAGGGGGCCTATTCTTCAGCTGGGGCCTCCATGGCTCTGGTACGTCTAGTAACTGGTACTGCAACGCTGAAAAACTTATTTAGGCGTCGTTCACACGTAGTTCACAGTTTTGAAGCAGGGAGAATTAGCGGCAAAAAAAAGCTGCTTCTATTTATTCATAAATTATTTAAGCCGCCTGTTTGTAACACGCAGTGAGTAGGTTGTCACAACTAGCAAAAAAATCAACGTGTGTCCGACGAATTCATAAAACAGCATTACATTAAAATTGGTTTAGCCGTTTCGCAACTAAGTCGCAGTCGGGTTTGTTGTTATTTCAATATTTTTTTTATTAATATACATAAGTTAACTTCAAACACATTAAACCGATCCGCTCCATAGTGTATAGAGAAACAAATACAAAAACTTTGAAGATAGTTATCGCTATTCTTACACTTACAAAGATTAAGTAAAGGTCGAACTAAAAACCTGTAAAATACTTCACAGTTTCAAACCTGACTTTTTATAAATAAATGAATAGAGTTCAAGTTGGTGCTAAGGCATTTTTTTTGCATCCCGTCTGCTTGACCCGACCACCGGTAGGTATCACCTGTGGAATGTCCCTATCGCGCCGAAAGATTCAAAGACTCGACACTTTGAGGAAAAAAAAACCCCGAAAAAAGTCTATGCTATTTTAATTGATGACTTCCCAGCAGTTTTGGGTTATTCAAAGGACAATGGAATGGGAAGGATTTGAATGCCTGGGGTTAGGGTATGCTAATAATTTACTGTGACAGTTTCAACCGCTACTGGACACTAGCTATATAAAAACCGTTTTTGTATAGCCGCTTGATTATCCAGAACGATAAGTGAGGAATGAGCCGTATTGGCCTAGTGGGAGGTCCGTTAACTTCCGATCCAAAAGTCATAGGTTTGAATTCCGGTCGCGCTCTTGACTTTAAAAATGATTTTTCTGTTTGACTTTAAAAATTGTGAGGAATCCCGCAGCTTAGTCAGTTCTTCAGTCATTCTTATGGATAAAGCCTAGTAGGCTGAGAAGATTCATGGATGCAGAATCAGCAGATAGAAACATCACGACAAATTAGTATTTTTTCAGCGTTTACATCTGTAGCTCAAGTGATAGCGTTGCGCTTACGATACAATAGTAAAAGTCAAATATTAACCAATGACATCGGGGATGCTTGATACGAGTAATTTCTTCTCAACGAAATATTTTGGATTTCTTAAAGTTAAAGGACACACTTTATTGCCAATTGAGTGTATGCCCTTTTGATACTAGTTACGGAACACTCTGTTTACCTACTACATAGCTTATTGCTTTCCCATAAAGAATCACCAAAAGTCATTCACCCTAAACTCTTGATACTACCAATACTACTTTATCGAGCAAAATTAATAACCCAAAATATTACTATTGCCTCAGAAGTTAGTGCAATAAATAAAACCATATCGAAATATTGGGGTTTCGTAGTCAAACAACAAATCCTTACTATAAATTACGGTAGAGAGATTCCATTATTTTCTTAGACTTTGCGGATTTGTAATAGAAAAGCGTTAATGTTAATCTTTAACATAATTTCGTTTTAAAAACGTTTTAAAAATAAAACTGAAATCAAGTTCGAAGGACTTTAGTATATTTTTGTGAAAGCACTTTCTTAAATTAGGGATTAGTACAAAAACCAAAACAAAATATATTAATATATTTATGAAATAAACGAATGTTATTTAGCAGAAAAACAGAGGTACATTAGTGATTGCTGATGCGGGAAGAATAACTCAATATGCTGCGTGCAAATAAGGACCAAACAATGTGATGTATTTGGGAAGATCCGCGCCAATATGACAGTTGGTTGGTACGTCATTCGTCTTATGGTCATAAACTTAAAAAAAGAAACTTCCGTAGTAACCGAATTGATAACCTTTTTTTGGCATTCGTTAGAAATAATAAGTTTGTTTCGTAAAATTAGCATTCGGTATTAGGCTATCCTATCGCATCCTATACATTCGATTTAGAAACCAAGTCTTGCAACTTAAATTCTAGAGAACCCGTATTAATACATATACCGACACACAAAACTAGTTTTATTATTATACGGATTCATTCTCTAGTATGGCATACGGCGAAGTAATCTCACAAGGTATTATGAAAGTTATACGAATCTTAAGGATAAGGGTAACTAAGTTTACTACTGATATTGCGCCCGAAACTTTCGACAAGGACAATTTCCGCTCGTGTGGGGCCAATTTTGAAATAGAACTCGGAAAAATGATCTTCTAAGAATTGAGTATTCATAAGACTTTATTTATATTTATTATAAGTTTGTTTTTGCCTAAATAACGCTCTTGATTACCAATAAACAATAAGATATTTTTTCCAAAAACTAAAAACCGACTTCAAATTCCTGAATATTTACAAGATTAATATCAACCTCTTTGTTTTGTTATCAACCTCTTTGCGTTATGCTTACCTACTGAAGATGACACTGGCCACCTAAACTTTCGAATAAAAAACAAAAGTAAGCATGACATCCATTCATCATCAATAATAAGTACTCTTACGGTACTGACTGCCTGACTGTCAATCAAACGTAGTGGTTTTATTCTCTTTGAAAATCAACGCATAGCCTAACCAAAATCCTAAGAGTATGAAATTTGCAGGGTAGCGTAACGTATGGGTGCACAGAAAGGAATTCCCGACACACAACCCCTAAGTTTAAAGTTTATGTAAAAATAGCAGCAACCGAACGAAGTCGCGGGAATTACCATACCATACCCCAAAAAAAAATTTCGGCATGTCGTGATTTCAAGAGATGATTACGTTTTTTTAAGTTTTACGGAACAAGTTGCAATCTCTCAGGAATTAAATTAAAATGGAACCACCCCGGGATTATACTCTATACACCAGCGAAAGAATCATCAAAATCGGGTTACTATTGGCGGAGATATCGAGTAATATACTCACAAAAAAAAAACAGCCGACTTGAGAACCCCCTTCTTTTGGAAGTCGGTTAAAAATAAACCATTAAACACAAATTGACTTTATTCAGTAGAAGTAAGAATCATTTTGAAACAAATTTCAGACATATCCCTGTACAAACACGGCTTTAGTCTACTCTAACATCTTCCTTGTGACAAAAATATTTTTTAGAATAATGTAGATTTTAGTGTGTTTAAAAACCGCACCTAATAATTATAAGCGGAACAGTCACGTTAATTTGCATAGCTATTTTAAACGCTATCTTCGTCACATCATTACGAAAGTGATAATTAAGTTTCGCTCCACATGCATCTCTTAAAACAACAAAATTAGCGTTGAGAATTTGCCGCCTATTTGCCCACGAAAAATTAGACCAGAAATATATTCGACGAAATTGCATGGATTTCTCAACCGAACCTGCCCAGTCTATTCATACAACACTGAGACAAATTGCCAGGTGAAATAGTGCAATTGGAATTGAAAGAAGTAAAAATCAGCAACGGATCGGTATGTACCCGAGGCCGTGACTGAAATACCCAATGAGTAATTTTGAGATTCCTCAAATGCCTGGGTACGGCAAAGAGCAAATGTCAGCTCCTAATAGCATTGCGAACATGATACGGACGCTGGCAATCGAACATGTCATGTTGGTATTTGGTCTATGTGTTTTTGTTTGTGGTAATTGTTTTAGTTCAATTTGTTCAAACAAATCAGGTAAATTTATTATAACTTCCATCAGTGGTAATAGCAGTGCAGAGGTTTGCAATCATTTTGACTTTTGGTTCCAGTGTTTTTTGGATATTTTTATTTTATCTTACATATGATATTCTATGCTACTTGCACGTTTTTGTCAAAAAGGGCAATGGCCATGTTTTTTTGTCGAATCGATCGATCGAAGTTGCCTTTTGGTGTCTAAAAGTTTCTCAGGTTTCTGAGTGGAACGGAACGAAAATTTCGACTAACAAAGTAATTTGGTTAGACTAATGAGGTTCTAGCATTATTAGTTCACTGTCACCTCAAAAATTCGTTCAATAATTAATATTTCCGAGATGATGAATGCACTCTCCAACGCTCACTACGACCATCTGTTTGACACTAAGCAAATAGCGGAACAGATTGTCAAGAAACTAAAAGATTTCTTCAGAAAAAAATGTCGAAAAAAACCAGTGTGTAGGGAAAATTATTTATAATGTTATTTCGGATACATTTGGTGTTTGTTTAGAAGTCCGGTACGTGTGGTGTTGAGTTTCTCTACTACCGACGTGATGTTTTATTTCTGAATGCTTTTATAGTACAGGAATGTGAATCAACATGATGGAAATTAGTAAAATTCGATGGCATCGGTGGCGTAAAATAAGCGAGCCATGCCCTGCTGAGGCGCAATAGCTAACATAATATGCAACATATGCAAGGCTAACATTTTCGTGTCGGGATAAACTTGCATGTTCTGCGAATTTTTGTCCCACATCTGGCTATGTGGTAATCGTACTGATAGATACTCACGACACAAGCAATCCCATTGTGGGCTCAGGGCTATTATCACACACCTCTAAGAGGCGCACTTCAATCCATTCACTACACTGATTCTTTCACCGACGCGACAGTCATAAGCCTTTTTCAGGGTCACCATACCTCGACCTGGTCACTGACCTAATACAGGATGACCAAGAAAGAATCAGTGATATGACAAACAACCATAAGGCCAATAGTTAGCGATTATGTCACTAGCCATTATGTCATCACTAATGATTTCGGTGAGTTAAATAAATAAATATTCTGAACATATTACACACGATCAACTGATCCCTAACTAGGCATAGCCTGTACTATGGATACCAAAGACTGATATACATGATATAATATATATATATTTAACACCCAGACACAGAACAAACATCTGTGTTAGTCACAAATGTTTTTCCAGTGCGGGAATCGAACCCGCGACCTCTAGCGCAGAAGACAGAGTTACTACCAACTGAGCTATGAGGCCACCTGAGGAGTTATATTGTTTAACTTAAAACTATCCTATCCCTTTATATACGCACTGATTATAGACTTTCGTTTTGAGGCTCTGCGAGGTCTCTGTCTGTGATGAGAAGATCATTATGGGATAAACTACTTCTCAAATAACAACATACTGCTACTTAAATTTGAATTCCTCCTCAGGTGGCCTCATAGCTCAGTGGTAGTAACTCTGCCTTCTGCGCTAGAGGTCGCGGGTTCGATTCCCGCACTGGACAAACATTTGTGACTAACACAGATGTTTGTTCTGTGTCTGGGTGTTAAATATATATCTATTATGTATATCAGTCTCTGGTACCCATAGTACAGGCTATGCCTAGTTTGGGATCAGTTGACCGTGTGTGATATGTCCCGAATATTAAAAAAAAAAAAAAAAAAAAAAAAAAAAAACTGAATTTCATCGTAGTTACGAGTAAGTACCTACATAACGATAGTGCCGCGATACTTTCAAAAGGCAAGCACAAAAGTGTTAACATAGTAGTTTTATCCCTACGTCTCTCAGGAACTTGATCCAACAGTCTTGGCACGTGGCGATGTCACACAAATCGTCTGATTTGTTAGGAAAGTATCCAGTTACTCTACTGTGTACGTTTCGTGTCACTGAGAGCTTGTCTTGGCATTTGAATTGATGAGACGAAGCTGCCTACAAGAAAGTTAGTAAACTGCTTGTAAGGACTTCAAGTGATAACTAACTAGCTGTCACCCGCGACTTTGTCCGCAATTATATGAAAGCTCGTACTTCATAATTTTAACCCCCCTTTTTGTCCCCTTTAGGTATGTATTTGCAAAAATGTTCAAACATGATTTCTTTATTACCTTCTATCACCAAAAGCCTGAATATGAATTGTCAGATCCCTGACTTGAGGAATTGTGGATTTCCCATACAGACTTTCAACCTCTATTTCATTTTTGAGACAAAAAATAGGTTATGTCCTTCCCCAGGATATATTCTCCTTGGCAAATTTCAGAATGATCCGTTCAACCGTTAAGTCGTGAAAAGGCACAAACAGAGACAGTGTTACTTTCGCATTTATAATATTAGTATGGATGCTTGAAATCTGTTTCACTTATAAACCGATTTAATTCAACTAAATTATAGAAACCACGTGATTTAAGAGCTATTTATGAAATTTATATATTTGATTTATATACACCTGATTTTTAACTGTATTTTGTACAATTAAAGCATTGTGAAGGTATATTAAAAGGTATAAAAAATTAACAGCTTTAAAATTACATACGTCCAAATGAAAGTGGTTGTATAAACCGAAGGTTGTAATGTAATTTAAAATATAATTTCTTATCGTTATTTTATTCTTTTATAACATAAATTCTTCCATTGCGTTTTATTCAATCACTGAGATCTTCAATTAAATTAACATAACAATAACTTTACTGACATTTTACAGCCGGTTTTTTCAGGCTTGGTGTCCATTAAAGCAATATTGGTGTCAGACTTCTAGTACGTTTAGTTATTTAGTTGTAAGATTGTGAACTTATCAGAATCACAGCTGATTTGAAAATGACAGATTTATTTTGACAGTAAAATTTGTATCTTTGTTGTGTAGGATAGGCCCCTATTGGATTACTATACCTACGGATTAAATACACATTTGGATGCTGCTATCATACAAATAATGGCTTTAAATAGTACCATGTAACAAGAGTCAAAGCTTGCATCGCTGCATTTATAAAACCCGTCTAAGTCCATGCAGTTGTAAATATTCCAGTGCTTTAGTTGATGGTAGACCCAAAAAGTGGTTAATTTATCTTGTAATAAATAAGTGGAATCATTGTGTTGCTTTTGTGGATTTTTATTGCGGTAATAATAGTTATTTTCATGGTTTATTGCCTTAATGCCGTGGTGTCTGCTACTGATTGTCGAAGCGACATTTTAAATCTCGTAAAAAATGCACTCAAATATTCAAGTTTTTTTTGTTACTTGTTACTTAATACCACGAAGATTTTTTTTACTTTCTCTTACAACCGTTTAAATCATATTTTAATTCAAGTAAGTAAGCAAATCTAAGCATAGCGTCAGTAAAAGATGTTAATGGCTTTTAAAACTATGAAATCTGCTGCGGTAACTGGGTTTAAAGGTTTTTGTTAAAAATGCTGGATTTTATTAAAAATCTTTAACTACAAAGAGGGGGTAAAACGAAAAAGCCCTCTTTTCAGTCCAAATCATAAAAAAGCTTAACGAAACGAACCGGCCGAGGTATTTTTAACGAGCAAAATTATTTTAGTGTACCTTCCTGCACTCAAATAATTTTCAAATTCAAATATTAAAGCCAGTGTTTATATCCTAGATCAACTAGAGTAGAAAATAAGTTATTTCCAAGATATTGAGGAAAATCCACGCGGGTCCAGTGTCGGGTTGGTGTATAGAGCCATTAAAATTACCACTATTTTATGAGTACTTTGCCTGCTAATATTTACTCGTAACTCTTCTGTAGGTACTTGGACTTCCAACCCACTCACTTTATAGCTTAGACATACAAAAGGATACTGCGAAATCTCTCGTCGCCACTAAAATATTTAGACTGCAATTAAGAACGTCCGCTTTGGATGACCGGCGGCGACGGTCTGAGAGCACTTGACCTACCCTTAAACTCGAAGGCGTTTAGCAAATTACCCATTCCAAATTCCTCGTCTAAAATAGAGAATTCCTTGTTCACACAAGTGAGAAAGTCGGATACCATACCATATCAATTGCGTGGTTGCATTACCCACAGACACGGTAAAGACACATTGTTTAAACTAAAAACCTGTCTGGTGAGAAATTTAGCGATTATCTATAAAAAGTTATCGTTAGGTAATTCAAAATATTTTTTTTTTTATACAAACTTAAACCCAAAGCAAGGAAATTCGTTTCTTCTAAGGGACACTCCCTTAGAAGAAACGAATTTCCGAAACCAAACCTGAGTTTCGGGAATTCATTTCTTCGTGAACCCCAACACTGAAACATTCCAAATTTCATACTCCTAGAATTTTTCTATCTAAATAATATAGACGAGGTGGCGTTTGCCAGCTAGGTCCAAGACCGCGATGCAGACCTATAAAACTCGTCCATGTAGACAGGGCTCTAGCAAATTGACGGTGAACTCACTGCTAAGCAAGCAATTTGAATGTAATGTAACAGTTTTGCATATTAATTATGCTATAACCTTCTAAGTGCTACAGACGTTGGTTTTATGTGCGTCTGGTATTTCTCTAAGCGTACTTTATATTATATTACATAGTACTTTTTTATATTAAACATATTATAGGTATTTCTCTAGAGAATATTGACTCAGTATTCAATCATATCTCCTTAATATTATTTTCTAAATTCTAGATAAATATGTTTTTATTTATTTTTTAATATTTTCAGCCCTCTACCGAGCTTATCCTAACATTCATTTTGTTCGCCCAATTTTTTTAATTCGCTAGTCTCTATGAGAAATCCAACCCACGGCGTCTCCCATCACCGTTATAAAAAGCTCTAGTGGGTATATTGACAATAAACCCGTGCCAAATCACTCTAAAAAATGAGCCACTCAAAGGGATAATATCCCCACAAAATCATAACAGAACCAGTTTCATTCGTGCACATGAATAGCCGTCGAGTGCTTGTGTCACACCTTTCGATATACCACAGATTATAAAAGGATCACTAGACCACTTGGTATAAATTGTAAGAGAACAATTTTTTAAAACTGTTTTTTATATCAAAAAACTCAGCTTAGCAAGATTTTTGTATGCAGATCACTATCCCCAATTATTGTTCTAGGACCAAATCAGCCAAATGCTAACCCTGTCAAGTTTGCGAACATTACAACAGTTTGACCAAAACTTGCATGGTGCTTTAATAGTACGTAAGTAGAGCTACTACCATCCCATAGCTAGACAATAATAGCATAATCTATGTCCCGAGAGTAAACCAACTGTTCCGTACATAAGCTCTACTAATTTCTCTGTTAACACAATACGGGACCCTAAATCATGAATGAACATGAGCGTCGCATTAGCCGTTAGAAGGGGTGACATAAATGACCCGACGAATCGTATTAAAAGTTACAAACCCTTCGATTTAGATGGATTCTAAACATTTTTGGTAGGTACTTTAATCACGGTCTTGAAGTCCCCAATATCAGAAAACATCGGTCCTAAAAAATATCAAATGTTTTGTATGGATCACGATGCACGGCTAATAGCATCCACGTCATCCTATAAATATGATTTGATTTAATTTCCCAAACGTTCACACACTAATATAGTCCTGACCCCATAGTAGGATTCTCTGTGTGCTGTGTATCAGGATATACGAGTACCACAACACCCAGGCCCAGCACATTTTTTTGCAGATCATGCAAACATTTTGTCCCGCAGTGGGAGTAGAACCCTTGCGTCTCAGACGGGCACTCGCCCGCTATTCCAATTATGATCATAATATGTTTCAGTATCCGTTTAGAAATGTACATATCGGAAACCTCACACCTTTATAATATACATTTCTATACTATAAATACAAAAGGGGGTGCATCGCCACTATCTCATAACTATTTTCATAGTTTAAGCCGTAAAAACACATAACCATCAAGGAAACCAAACGACCCATTGACTGATATATTTACAGAGCAACTTTCTGCCCTTTATCGATAAATTCATCGCACAGTTTAAAAAATATTTTAACAGATGGAGCTCTTCTCGAACAAAAAAACATAAGGGCCATAGACCACCAGCACCACTAAGCCAGTAGTATCCTATTTAATCCTGTAGTTCTGTATTATGATCGTTGGATTTTGGAACTAAGCCCGACATGTGGCATAAGATGAGTCACGCTTTAGATAAAACTATCTACATGTGTGGGATTTATTACTCGTATCAACTATTTATTGGGGATGTGAGGATACATATCTGTAACAAATTAAACGATCTGTTTTATTCATCATACTGAAGGACAGATTACTATTAGTAGGATCCTCATTTTGTAGTATTTTGATGCAAGTATCGTATTTCCGTCGCGTATTGCTAGCTTCATGATCACTTGCGTATCGATGATGGGTAATCCAAAGTATTCTAAAAAGGTGTTTATATATAAAATAACTGAGATCACATAAAATACACTGGGAAAAATACATTCGCCATAATTATGTTTGTGCTTGTATGGCCGAGGAGGTATGGTTGTTCCAATATAATTGGCTGTTTTTCAGTCTTTCGAAGTTGTATCATTCGAACTTCAATCAAAATCCTCAAGTTTGTAACTTACAGAGATACTACAGAGAAACGATGGCGGTAGAGCTTTGTTAATAGAAAGAGTCATCTCTATCTAATCCTAATGATAGACATTGGCCTCAATTTAGGGACAGATGAAATAAAATGTTAACAATTTGAATTAAAAAAATCCCTTCAATTTCGATTGCCAAAACAATAACAATCCCCAAAAGCTTTCGCGGATTTGTTTTCCGTCGAATCGCAGCTACTAATCTACTTTGGAACTTACTCCAAACACCAGAACGGTCCACTGAGAGAGTGTTTACTGTGTCCACGCCAAAATTGAATTAAACTTTTTGAAACTCAGCGGCAGCCGAAGCGGACCGAACCACATTGCAAGCGTGTACAATTACTAAAAAATACAAAATTACGCGCTCGCATTGTTTGCGCAAACCCTTTTTGACTAAATTTATGCACCCTTTACAACGCAGCATCAATAAGTATAGGTTACATGCCCCATTTGAAAAACTTCCTGTTGATTTTGAGCATAAAAGATATAATCTACCGCACTGGTGTAAAATAACCGTATATTTCTTTTGTGTTATGATTTTGTGCGCCCTACTGAATGAGCGGGTGCACATTTTGGTAATTGTTCTCGAGGTGCCGTTTGTTTTGTGGTTACTACGTTCAGACGATAGTTCATGCGAATTTATTATTATGAATGATCGAGTAGCAAATCACAGTATTAGGTGAGTAATAAGTAGTTTTGATTACTGAGGCCCAAGCACGAACATCAAACGAAAGCGTTACGATTATGTGCCAATGACATCATGGATGCTAGATTTTTTTATATTGATTGTCTAATATTTACCATCGTTTTTTTGGAGGAGGGCAAAGCGAGATTTTCACATTCTAAATTTGAGCAGCCCGCCTGGGGAGGTACCTCCGCCTTACAGAAGATCACAGCTAAATAACATTATGTGTTTCAAATAGTGTTGAGTAAGGTTGCCAGAGCTCTTTAGGGGGGAGGGAGTAGGGGTCGGCAACGCGTGCGTGATGCCTATAGCTAGCGCTCATAGGCTACGGTAACTGCTTACCAATAGGTGGGTATGCTTGTTTGCCACCTCAGTTGTATGAAAATAAAAACGTATCGTAAGCGTAAAGCCATCCTGAATTACGCTAGAAACAAACTGATCCCACGTACGCAACGTATTCAACACATTATAGTCGTACGAATTCTAGGGTCAAATGTCATAATGCGTAATGATGTCATTCCTAGAAGATTTTCAGAACGTAGGTAGGTAGAGGTAGGACCGTAGCATAATCTTGGGAAGTCAATAAAATTACTTAACTCCCAGAAACCAAAGACACCCTTGCACATACCTCAAACACCATAATTCCTATACATAGATTAATTCACTGCTCATTGCTTAAATGCATTTAACACTCACCACGTGCAGTGAAGACAGCATAAAGGTCTGTCCAGATATAGGCGATATTTTCTGCCATTGTAAGTAGATGAAACCTAAGTAATTTTGCTATCTGCATGATCAGCATTTGGTTTTCAATAGTGCAATTTTTGAAAAATTACTTTACATCCACTGAATAAAGTTAAGTTAAGTTTGATTGTGCGATATATCATAGCGCAACGATATCGATCACCTCCCAAACTCAAACTCAAAGTTGACTTTATTTAGTAGATATAAGAGAAATTTCGGATTTCGGATTCGGAGTTTCGCTGCGTGATAAAATCCGAAATGAGGAAATCCGTAGAAGAACCAAGGTTACCGACATAGCTTTCAGAATTAGCAGGTTGAAGTGGCAGTGGGCCGGCCATATAGCTCGCAGAACCGACAACCGTTGGGAAACAAAGGTTCTCGAGTGGCGACCACGAACCGGACGACGCAGTGTTGGAAGGCCCCCCACCCGATGGACCGACGACATTGTTAAGGTTGCGGGAAGTCGGTGGATGGAAAAGGCTCAAGACCGTTCGTCATGGAACTCTTTGGGGGAGGCCTATGTTCAGCAGTGGACTTCATCAGGCTGATGATGATGATGATGAAGAGAAATTTTGAATCGTTCGTACTCAGCTTCACTAACGAAAATATAGATACCTACTGCCTAACCAGCAGAAGCGACTTCTTATAAGCTAGCCACGAAAGTTTATACAAATACCTGACATAATATTCCGCCTATACTTCACCGCTGTGGATAGCGAACAAAGCGTATTATTTGCTACCTTCTCGTACAGCGGCAGCAAATGTCACGTTTGTCTGAACATGCCTTTATAAGATTACGTGTGAACACACTCCTGCGGAATTATGGGCGTCTTAAAACGGTGAGCGGAATGCTCCTAAGAGTCTGTCTATCGACACTGTGTGGGATATGGAAAAGTGGAGAGAGATTTTTAGTTAAATCAATAATTATGGAAAAAAAGACGCTTGATTAGGTATTGCATACTATAGTAGCATCATTGCTACAAGAACCAAAAATGACTGAAATAAAATAAAATAAACTAACTGCAGGATTTTTATTGTAAAATCTAGTGCTTAACCAGGCTTAAAAATATCGATAGGTTTTTATTAAAGTTGATGTTTGCATGAATGTGACTCAATCACACCGTAACGGCTCAAGCGATTTCAATGAAACTTGCTACTCTAGAATAGGTAGAGTTCGTGACCTAGAATTCATGTAGTACCACGTGAGTGAAGCCGCGAGCGCAAGCTAGTTTGAACCATAAACCTTCCTTAAAAAGTTGCAAAGTTCATGGTAAAAGATTTGTCAGAACTGCATCAAGTCCATGATCTCTGCCTACCCCTACGGGAAGTTATTGAGAATTTGGTATGATAAATGCTGGAATACATAGTTTTCAGTAGGCATATCAGTAATATTGAGAAAAGTTCCAACCATACTCGAAATAAATGCGAATAAAAAGCCGTCTCAATGCAACAGACCCCTAAACGAAACAGTATGGCATAAGTAATTATTACACAATATCGTCCCGGGATCGTTGTTCCGTGCGATGCTTCCTGCTCCGTCTCCTGGGGGCTCAATGCTCATAAGTGGATGTTGGGAGATGTTAATTATGAAATATGCAAGATTAAACTGTAGTTTGTAGTGAAGTTGGGATGAGGATTTGTGAGTTAACTTGATAAGTACGGTACACATAAATGCATAGATAGAATGATATCTTTATTGTACAGCATTTGCAACGAAACTCACACACTTCAATATTTATTCATTCATTATAATTGCTATATAACATTTTAAATCGTTTTAAATAAATTTACGGCTGTTCTTTGCGGCCAAGCCTAGAAGACACAGCTAATGTTGGTAATAATAAGAATAAGAATAAGAGTTTATTTATTTGACACACACACACACAGTAGAAAAATAGTATAAGAACAAACAAAAATTACATAAAGAACAAACAAATACACAAGCAAAAAGAAAGAGATAAAGTAGGTAGGTAACTATCCTTTTCAGTGCGACTGTAAGGCACTCCTTATCAAAATTTTAATTAAAATTATTTTACTCAATAAACTCACTAGTTTAGGCAGAGTGTAGGTATCGGATATCGATCCAGATACCGTAACAATGAGTCCGGATATCATCGTTAAATGAAACCTCAGCACCTCTTAAGTGGTAAAAAAACTCTTTTCTGGTAAAATAATCGACTTTACATTACTACGGAGTAACTAACTAACAAATGCATATGTACCTATATCTATATTAGTTAGTAAGGGGATGATTGTATCAACTAACAAGGCTTTGAAGTATTTTTAAATTTTTTATGTATCTACTCCCCAGAGCTTATAGTTAGTTTTAAATATAGATTTTTAAACAGCTGCGGTCACTGCATCCAATTATCGCTTCGCAGAACCCATCTGAAGAACGTAACTCCACGAATCATAACTAGCAGACAGTCAGGCGTTAGCGGAAGAAGCACTTGAAACTATCGTGCTGAAACAGACACTAGCCAAACTCAAGTGAAGCTCATAAATAATGCTTACAATTTCCAGAGATTATCAGGCAAAAAGTGGTTTGTATTTCAAGTGATTCGCAGAGTAGCGCAGGAAAAAGTTGGTAGCTAGAGATTTCCTAAGCACGCATTGCTACGTCTTTTTTGCTTGAGGCCAGACTAAACAACAATAAATCAGAATGCTATGGAAGCATCCTCTTAAATAAATCTTAAGAGACAAATCTAAAAAGTAAAATTCCTTATCTTGTCTATGTATTATGTGGGTTTGTATATTAATCCTAATTTTTCTATATGTTTTATAACCTGACAATTTAAAGTTGTCTAGAAGAAATCGCTTTTAGGAATAAGACTTCCCATTGTTATATTAAAATCGACCATTGTTTTTTGTTTGTAGAATATTTATGCTTTAGTTGCTTTTATAATGTAAAATTGCTGTTATTGTCCAGATAAAACATACGGGAGTTAACGGGAGATTTTGATTTCCATCATCATCATCAGCCTGTAGAAGTCCACTGCTGGGCATAGTCCTCCCCTAAAGAGTTCCACGAGGAACGGTCTTGAGCCTTCTCCATCCACCGACTTCCCGCAACCTTCACAATGTCATCGGTCCATTACCACTTGCTATAAATAGAAATATTTACCAGATAAAGCAATTACACAAAGTTTCATAAAATTCGCATGTTGAAAGATTTTTTTTGTTAAATTAAAAGTCTTCGCACGCGTAATTTAAGATGTCTCTACCCAAGCACCATTATTATCCAAGCTCTCTCAAGTGCTTGAACTTTTTCAGTGACATGTGGTGTGTTGCAAAGTTAACGCCACGTGCTCTTCATAGTGTGAATAAAAGATTAGTGCTTTATTTTTGCTACAAATTGAAAGTGTAAAAGGTAGGTTGTAAATTGTTTTTGTAGAGAGGATGCGATAAAGATAAAAACATCTGTGCTGTTTTTATGAGCGATTCAAGATTGTTTCAATTATCACCCTCTTTTGGAAGTCAGATATTCGGTATCGGTAATTAGTACTTCATCTTTGGCGGCTAACTTTTTTTAACTTACTGTTAGGGGTTCCGTACACCAATACCGTAAAAAAATATTTTAAATCATCTCAAAGATTTGAATTAGGTATGAATATTTTGACTTCAAGCTATATCAAATCTTAATTCAAGGCATTAAAGATTGCTTTATTATGAAGTGATACAGCAAGCTACTAAACACAAAGCGAGATTTCTCGGTAGGGAAAGCATAACAAAATTATGCAACGCGCAGTACAAAGCTGTGCCGGGCCAACCCTTATTACGAAGTTACATTAACTGGCTCTGTACGAGAAAGCGATGCATCAAAATACCTAAAATCCATAATCCAGAATAGGAATTCAATACGCATAGGAAACTAACCTATTGCTATTTATAATGCTACCTGCTATTGCGAGCGCGTCGCGTGCGACAGTTGCGTGGTACCTTCGAAGATAAAAAACCTATATACTAACTCTATCTATTCCAAGTTACATCGAAATTGGTTGAGTTTTTTCGGCGTGATTTTTGTGATTTTTTATTTTTGTCAAACTCACAACGTTTCGCATTTATAAATAAGTCGGTGCTACCTCAAACAGAGGTGCATCATTACACCGCCAAGAGCAAAGCTCTTAAATTTAATAATAATAATATCTCAAACAGCTGAATAATTAGTTTGAATTAAACAAATTATAGAAACCCCAAAAGAGCCAATTTTTGCATAGTTTATTCATGTAAAAATTTCTAAAAATCTTGGAACCAACTTTATTGCCCATTGGGTGTATAATAATCCCCTTTTGGGATGTAACACTTTTATTTTACCTAAATAAATTTTCGGTTAACTTAAAATTATGGATTAAGGCATCCGTATTCCGAACTAGGCTACATTGTAATACACAGTATCTACTGTATAAGTTGTCTATTATTTCGCCTCGAGCTTGTTTGAATCTACACGATGTTTTGTGTAGAACTGTCGTTGGTTTGGAACGAGTGTTGATGTTGTCAAACTAAGCAACGTATCGAGCCAAATAATCTTAATTTATGAATAACCATCTATAGTTATACAAAGTGGTTCATAATATTTACACTATCCCAAAAGGGGATTTCTACAACCAATTGGAAATTATTTTTTCCTCTTGGAAATTTTAATTTTTATAACAAATAAACTCTCAAGTATCTACTGTTTTACTGTCAAATCAGTTTCGTTTCAGTTAAAAACTCAATTATTCAGCTAATTAAGATAGCAATTTTGATTTCATACTTTTCGTACGTTTGATAATTACATATTAAAATGATAAAAAGACCAAAGACAGTTGATTTGAATAGGTTCTGGATAAATACATTATAATCATTATTTCCTAAATATTTATCTCGTTGTTGATAGAATCAGTCCCTTTTTAGGTATACTTACATGTTATTATCCACCTAACAAAAATAATAATCATTGAAGCCAATCATGCAGATGGTTTAGAGAAAAGTTAAAATCGATTATTTATTATTCTCAAAAAACGTTAAACTCAAATATCTAATATAATAAACACACAGAACAGTTTTAAAAGTTATAAGAAGAGCAGCCATTCTTATCACGATACAAACGATTAATTCAGAACAATGAGGAGAACATAAATAAACATCCCTTTTGATACAAGATATTGTCAGAACTACAAAACTAAAAAGTTACTCTTAGATCAAGAAGTTCAATTGTATTGTTGCCAAAGAATTTAAACCAACCTCCAGGCTGAAAACAACAATCCGCGGAGGATTAGCGAACCTCACCGTGCCTTTATTCGTGTCGTCACATAGTTACGTTAATACTGGCCCCGGGCGAATCTGGTAAGTACCCATGTATCTGCAAATAACTCTGAAGTATTCTATTATATTGGATCCCCGCCTGAGGCTAGGGCGCGTCCGTTTCTAATAAACAAGACAATATTCCAACGGGTAGAGGGATCCCTTGTTTGTTCACGATACTTATTGTTGTACTAACCGTTCGCGGATTATGGATTTTCTTGGATACTTACTTATTTGGATTTGGGAAATTGAATTACCTTTGATATTGTTTCACACTTTGACGAAGGCCTTACAAAGCAATGAAACATTTAAATTATTTGCTTGGAAATTATTTTTACCAACAAGACAATACTAAGCAGGGATTTGCACGAGGATTTGCTACAATGAACAAATTAAATGAAAGTATCATCTTTGATACCAGAATAACCAAAACAAAATTAATTTCTATTATGAAAAATGTATGATGAAAAAATATACTTAGAGCTTTTACAAAAATTCAAGCAAAAGTTGGCCGTGGTGACCCCGGCTGAAGAATAGGCCCCTCCATATCTACCTATCCACGGATGTCGTAAGAGGCGACTAAGGGAAAAAAGCTAGGGGATGGGCAGCAGCGTCCCTCATTTTAACAACGATAGCTCTAACTGCGCTCGCCAACCCGCATGCCCAGCGTGGTGAGTATGGGCAAATCCCCCCACATGGTAAGGAATTTGCTCTGTCTGTGGGGGAGGCCATGTTCAGCAGTGGACGTCGTACGGCTGTAATGATGAAGATGAAAGCAAAAATCCTCATCATCATTATCACCCTGTAGAGTCCAGTACTAGACAAGGCCGGCAAACGGTCTTGAGCCTTTTCTATCCTGCGACTTGCCGCAACTTTAAGTATGTCATCGGTCCATCGCGAGGCCTTCCAACACTGCATGAACACGGTTCATGGTCGCGTTCGAGAACCTTAATCCTATTGTCGATTCTGTGAGCTTCAACTTGCATATTCTGAGGGAAAAACTGTTTTTATTTTTCTGTCGAATCACATCGTTCTCAATGAAAAATGGATTAAAGCCTCTATTGCCTACCAATACTTTTAACTGTTTGAGAAAATCCATAAACAGGTGCTGGCAATACCATAAAGCAGAAAAATGACCGCAAAAAATGGAATTGCATGATCTACGGGTATTTTTTAAATTATATTTTAAGAACTGGTTTCATGTTAATCATAATTATGCATGTTTGTTCACGTCAAAACAAGAACACGGAGAGAGCCGCAATAAAGACATTTGCCTTAGGGCACGGTCAGGAAAGGCCAAAACAACTTCACAAGCTGAAGCGAGAGCGGAATTATTATAAAATCTTGGAAGCTTGACGATTTTTGAATCGTTGACAAGTTCTTTGAAAATTTAGAACTTTTGATAAAATCAATAATATGTTGCATGCAATGTTATTACTTTTAATCTTTATAGTTTTAGTGCGAATATCTTATTAACCGATATGCATAATAGTAATTTTTAAGCTTTTTGCACTAGATAGTCTTAATTTTTTTGTTCCTCCGTGACTTCGTTCACGTAGGTATGTTATTTTCATAAAAACTTCATTACCGCTGCACCTTCTTCTGGTTTAGACTATGCGTTGATTCAGTCGGTCAATAACGAAAGAGTTTTATGTATATTGATGGTCCGTTTCTTACTCTTGTGTGTGCGAGGTCATTTTCTTTCATAATAATTACATCAATTATGCCTTTATTAGTAACCAACGGTTCTTTATTCATGGCCGCAAAGTGGGACTTTAGTAAATTACAAAAATATTTATTTTAATGAACAGCATCAGAATATTACTTTAAGTCTTAATCAAAGTAAATGCTCTTGTATTTTATAATGTATTTTATTACTTAGTGCTCGTGGCGTAGCATGATAGGCTCAGGAAAGTAATCCCCAAACATTGTCGACATCTTTTTAGATCTTCAGGTGCTCTTTGAACTAGGGAAGTAGTCAGAGGCAAGTCTAAACACTTGGTAAATGCCTACATTAGTTACCGTTGCTTAACATCTTGCACACCTGATTATGAAAATACTAACTGGTTCCTCACGATGTTTTCCTGCACACCGTTTAAAACAGATACATTTCTATCGCTTGATTCATCATTAAAAATCAACCTAAAGATGTTTACTGCATAGGCCTCCGTCAACAGCGTAAGTAGGAACATTTAACTCCTTCATGATCAGAAGGCCTTTCAGGACCACCATACAGGACATTGGCAAGAAAAACCAGTAGGTACAACAAAGGAAAGGTCAGTGGAAACACTAGATTGATCCTTTTCCCTACACATAGATATGTTGCGAATCTCGGCACTCCCCATCTCATATCGTATTCATTAGATTTCATTTGTCAGCGCCCGTTTCTTTGATGAATTATTCACAGCTCACGCAATTTGTTTACACTAGTAGTGACTGTCAGGTAATCTGCGACATTAGTCATAGTCGCCAGCTTGAGACTATTTCTGTAGTTGGACATAGATGTATAGCACAATTACTCTTAAGATATGTTTGGACTTGGATTGCGTTGCATAATTCATTTGTTGCTTAAATATTGAGATAAGTGATCTTGAATTGCGTCTTTTTTGTATGGCTGCTGTATTTGACCATGGTTATAATGTGAGAGGCCTTGACCAGCTTTTAAATCGATACGAAATCTGTGTGATCTAACATTATGTGTACTCCCTTAAATATCGTATATTCGTGGTGAAGAAGAAATGCAGCTAATCATCATGAGTGAGCGCTTTCAGGGAAACATGGTTTTTTTTTATATTGAAGAATAAAGATGATGGCAAAACGAAATAATGGGCATGATAAATGTATTTTTAAGCAGTTAGTTAAATACAAATAAACAAAAATTGCCCACGATACAAGTAATACTTGCGGGGGCGTACTTTTCCGTACCTTAACGTACCTTTCCGGGTAAAACAACCAGTTATCAGTTAGTTACCCCTAAATATTTGAAAATTTTATTCATACCTAAACTCTTACAATCAAAACCATCATAACAAGATTTGACTGGACTCAATAAATGAATGAATGAATGAAAGTTTTATTTTCCTTACGAACTACTACATACACAATAAAATTAAAATTAAATGTTAGTAACAAAAAAAGTATATATATATATATTGTGCGCAGCAGAGTTCGTGAAAAACGTGGCCTCCGCTTAGCATTGTGCTGGATACACACTGATGTGTGCACACAGCGCTGGTTTTCAGCGGAGACCATAGTCACTTCACGACCCTCTAGAGGTGTCTAAAAATAACTCTTCAACTGATACGAAGGCGGCTTCTCGCCCATAGGTACATCGGTGGCGAATGTTGTTCGGAATAGGCATAGTGCGAAAGCTGAAACATCAATATTTTCCTGAAAATAATGCAAGCAAAGCCGCGGGCAGGAGCTAGCAGTTTAATAATATACCAAGGAAACAAAGCCGCACCTCACATCCAACAAAGCAAATCCTGTAAGGCAGAACAACGGTTTTTCATCACTATCTCATATTTCATCAGCCGAACGTCCGCCAAAGGCCTTTGTGAGCAAACAAAATCTACCGGCGCTAGTACAACTTAAAAGGAACAGCTAGTTCGGGATGTTTGGATTGGATGTGCCTCTGACAATCCTCCTTATACCCACGTCAGGTACCAGAAGATCTGTAAGGACTGTCTACTAAGGAGAAAATACAGTGGTCCTTCGCCTTATTTATTTTAATTTAATATGGCTAAGGTGTAAGTAAGCTAAGAAGCATTCCAAGTTATAGAACCAGAATGGTGCTAACATAACTTATAGTAAAATTGTGAAGAAGCGTTGTTAAGTTGGATAAAAACCAAAATAACATAATGAAACGGGATGGCAATATAATGAGGAGCTCATACTAGGTAATTTTCAGAAAAACTTTTTTTTTTCTGTGGCCTCACACTCTGTGTTTATAGACTGTACTAGCTGCACCTAGTTCAGGGTCTATGACCTCTACGACGAAACTTTTCAATAATCATTGACGAAATCCTTCAGGCGGACTCGTTCACCTTTTGTTCCCGATACTGAGATACGTTGTAGCCTATTTGTTTGGGGTACGAATTGAAAGTTGAAGGTATTTGTGGATGAATACCTAGTTTGCTTTGATTAATTTAATGGAAGTAATCACGCGTCCATGGAAACCAGAATTACAAAACTAAAGATTATTTTTTTTTAATCCAAATTAAATAGTGCTCTGACAAAAGCGATTGCCTGATCTATCCAAAAAATCAAGCCAATCTATGAAATGTTTACTTCTGTACTAAACGCAGACTTATAGGAATACAAAACATCATAAAAATTACCTCGAATTGAGAAATGTATAATATTGCGATGGAAGACATTGTGAAGGTTGCGGAAAGTCTGTGAAAGGAGAAAGCTCAAGACCGTTCGTCGTAGAACTTTTTGGGATACGCCTATTTCTTGATGTGAACTTCTTCAATATTTGATGGTTATGCTATTGCAAGGGAGCACTATCCCGAAAGTGCTTTATATAATATGTTAACAAAAAGAGAGAACATTAGAGAAAAAATACAACAAAGGTGTATTTACCTCTAACTATAAGATGTTAAAGAAGTTCAACATCAAGATAACCCAAAACACCGAAATTATTGGCTTAGAACTGATATGACCCCAAAACAGCAGATTTTTCCATAGTAATTTTTTTGTTATATGTAGAATTTCCATAAGTCGTAGAACTAACTTTATTGCCATTTGGGTGTAGAATAATCCCCGAGATAGCTTGCATATTTTGAACCTTGTAGAACCAACGAGAAATATCTAGCAAGAAAGCTCCTATACAAAAAGGTCGTAAACAAAATATGTCTATTCATTTCCACCATCACCATGACGAATAATGGTTATACCGGTTTTAGTGTTATGCCTGATTGGTGATAAAAATAAGCAAAGACAAACATGTTTACCAACGCTTTGCTTACAGAGATAAAAATAAAAATACTTATTTGCTAGTGTGCTCGTATTTCTCGGATTTCGCAACTGTTTTACCTAAATACATTGTTATCATCGCAAAAAATTTAAGTGCGCTTTAAAGCGTACCTAAAGAAGGGAAGAAAAACATTTTCTTCTTCATTTGTCATTCTTTCTTGGTCTTCTAATACAGGATTAGGTCAATGACCAGGTTGATGTATGGTGGCCCTGAAAAGGACCTATAACCGTCGATGAAAGAATCAGTGTAGTGAAAGGATTAAAGTGCGCCTCTTAGAGGCTACTTTCGTGCACATTGTCACATGTATTCGAATTTTTAGTTTCTAGGACATGCCGTTTTCCTCACGATGTTTTCCTTCACTGTTTGAGAGCTCTAGCATAGTGCACATACATTTTCCGAATGGAAAAGCCATTGGTGTACGATAGGTTTCGAACCCACGACCTGTAAATTGGAAGGCGGGGCCACTACCACCCCTTCACTGTTGTGAGAAAACCAGTAAGTATTCTTAAAAGCGGTGATGGGCTTGCAGCCCGTCACGTATGAAATACTTACTTGCCTCTCCCCCCTTAGACATCTTAAAAGATCTGATCGCCTGGAGAATACAGAGGATGTCTACCATGCTTGGGGATAAAAGTTTTCTTGCCAAAATGTTTTAATCGTTGAAACGTTAATAATATGTGAGTAAAGTAGGTGTTATCATGTGTTGCTAGGTTGCCAGCCCTTATGACCTGGAACGGGTTCGATGCTCGTGCCAAAACAAGCATGATTTGGCAAGGACGCAATGAGTAAACTAAGCTAAACAAACATGGCTACAGGCGTTTGAAATAGGCTCTTCTCGCCTCTCAAACGACAATTGCTGAGTACATGGTCAAACTTGCAAAATCCAGGGCTACATATACCAACTTTTTCAACTCTTTCAAGTAGGTACCACTTATAAGCATAACAGGTATTAAATACTATTGAGGAACTGAAGAGGCCTATTATTTACCGTTAAAAAGCACAGGATGCAGTCATAATAATTTACTTTTAAATGTAAGCAGTAATTGATTTGTCGTTTTAGCAAATCAATTTGTCCTGACTTCTCAAAAAGTTCATTATAACTTAATTAATGAGAGCAACTTCGTTCGCTTAATCCGGTCAATTATACATTATGTTCAAAAAAAGTGTAGTAATAACACTTTGAATTTTAAAAGCATTTATTTTATCAGTTTTACCTACCATTTTATATGATGGCTATGGTATAGGTGTACCTACCAAAGAAACCTGTGCAATTGGTAAACTTCGTTTAAAGTAACCGGTAAACACGGTACTCATTTCTAACTGACATTATCGTGTCACATTCAGTTTCTTAGTTTAATTGTACACGCACATTTTAGCTACAAACGCATTTTTTTTTCGCAAAAGAAGGATACCTATTCATGTTATATCTTAGTTGATGATAATCATAATTTATAAATATATGTATGATATTTTTGAAACTAACACTTGACTCAGTACAGCATCCTACACTTTGGTACCTATTTGTCATCATCATTATTAACATGAACACTGCTCTGTACATAAAGTCCACTGCTGAACTTTGGCCACCCCCAAAGAGAGCACTTTAGGACTGTAAAGCTACAGCGCTGGTCCAGTTCGGGTTGGTGGGTGGAGTGCCAGCAGAGCCTCTTTCAAGGTCATAGGGATAGGCCAATTTCATCACCCAAGCCTACCGATGAGATTAGCTAGGTTTCCAATCATTGCTGTTTAAAACTTCGGTATTACTACATTTTTAATATGAATACTGTATAAATACGAAATTCGAATCATAAAATTTGGCCGGCAATAATGAACAGGCGGCGCAGTAAACTATGGGGCATTTAATTTGGAGTGCTCGGACTTGGACATTTGGCTGCTGGCTGTAATACTGAGCGCATAGGGCTGCTTGGGCATTTTCAGCTCACACGTTTAAATTGTAATTTATTAATTGGAAAGCAGGGTAAATCAAATATTCATTTGAAAAGATTCAGTGTTTTTCACGGTAAAGCAGCGTTCAAACGGCTTGCGAAGTGTCATGTAATATATGTTTAAAATTTGATCCTTACGTCTACTGATGAAAATCAAATTTGTGTTTGACATTGGATATATCTCAACGATATCGCAAGCCCATAAAACGTGCCACGAGGAACAGTCTTGAGCCGTCTCGATCTACCGACTTCTCTCAATCTTCTAAATGTCGATCAATCCTTCTAACACTGCAATGCCGGTTTGTGGTCGCTACCCACTGCCACTTCAACATGCTAGTTCTGAGAGGTATGTCGACTTTGGTTCATCTACGGATTTCCTTATTTCGAATTTTATCACGTAGTAATAGACTTGCTAGGTACCTACTGTTATCTCTAAGCATCGTAGATATCTTCTTATATCTTCAGGCATAATGATAATGTAAAGGGTAGCCAGTCGTAAAGTTTATAGTGATACAATTTAACAATGATAACAGTATCACCATAACCCACAATTTAATTTACAGGAATATTACATTCCTATGGAAATGTCGAGTCTAATGTGTCTTCATAAAACAGGAGAGTAACCTATGATAGTGTTAATATCCCGGGAAGCAAGACTTATTGGTCGTTTGCCGTTTCCAGAAAATAAATGGGATAGCCACGTTGCGCTATGGCGTTTGATCAGTACTTACACTGCATGTACTGATAAATACAGGGTGTACGGGAAAACTGAACGCAGCAAGTTAAAGTGGCAGTCATCAGGCCATATAGCTCACAGGAATCGACAACCGTTGGAGAATAAGAGTTCTCCCCCCCCTGAACCTCCTAGACTGACGATTTTGTAAAAGTTGCGGGTAGTCGGTAGATGAAAAAGGTTCAAGACCATTTTTCATGGAACTCTTTGGGGAGTCCTATATATTGGTACCATTTACTGTTAAAATGAAACTATATTTTGCAATTTATTACTTTAAACCATTTTCTATTAGTGGATTTAATAAATCTCAAATTATTGCTTTTTCGAAATGCTTGTCTGGATTTTAAATCTATCGAAGTAGCACAGTTTATGCTTGAAAGAATTTGGTCTTAAAAATGCCTTCAAGTATTTTAATAAATTCTTTATTTTTATATAATTCATATTTCTTCAGACTTCATTATCCACGAAAAAAAGTCAGCAAACGTTCATGCTATGTTTAAACTTTATCCAAGTTAAGTTAAGTCCAGTGTCCGTCCAACTCGATCCTTTATGAGTGAATTCACATAAAAAACAGGAAGCCTACAAACCGATGCTAACGGAGCTTCCAGACTTGCTGGCGATCATTTTTAGGCCTAGTGTATGCATTTGGATGTAGAATTTAGCGACGTGGACGTGAATTTTGAATCAACAGATTTAATTTTCTATTTTCACTAATAAGTGTGCTTACAGCATAAATAAATATCGCAGCTGTTAAAAGTAGGTACATTTTTGACAACTCTTCCATATAAAGTTGTCTCAGCTGCTCATACATAGGCCTGCAGGTTGGTTGCCCGTTTTCTACATAAATGCACCTTAATATTGAATAAGTTTTAATTAAAAGCCCTCGCTCCCAAAGTTCGGACACAATTACCGGGATCGGTCTGAATCCTGAAATCAGCGGTAAAACTGAATTTGTCTCTTTTATCCGTAGACATCGATTGTCTATTTTGGATTTCAAACTTCAAGCTTTTTATGATGATTCCAGATATCACATAAAAATAAACTATGATCAAAGTAAGTTTGCAGTAAAAATATGTTTTTCATTGCAATAATAATCATCTCGAATTTACTTAAATTATACGGCAGAAATGATGAAACACAGGTACTAGACACACCAAAGGCCGACAAGATTGCGAAGGTTGCGGGAAGTCGGTGGATGGAAAAGGCTCAAGACCGTTCTTAATGGCACCCTTTGGGGAGACGTAATATGTCCAGCATAAGTAGTAGTTTGGGGTAGTATTTAAATCTTATGTGTTTTATGTTAAAATGTTGAAAAATAAAGCGGAGCAGATCGTAAAACAGAACAGTAATTTTAAGTCATCCAAAATTCTCACGCGCGTGTTTATCTAGCGAGGAACGTAACATCGTACATTTTCACTGTTCAGTTATTAATAAAGTGTAAATATTTAACAACATTATTATACCAAGGAGTTGAGCCAACAACTAACGTGGCTTGTTTAATATAATATTAATTAATTAAGCCAGCAGAGAGAACACGACACCGTGTTAACTCCGGTTGCTAACAAGTTGGCTGGAGGCGTTTTTAGCACTTTTATTGTTTGCAGAGACACTTTTTGGTCAGTGCTGTAACAATTTTGACCTATTGTGTAAATTAAATTTGTATAACAGAAAGTTTGACTCATTTTGTTTCGTAAGTCGAAACAAAATGAGCATCAAATGAGCATGAGATTTGAACATATATTCATGCTTTTAAAATACAAGGCAAGATGATAGTTTCTTGAAGAAATAATAACATGAATATGATGTTTTAAGATAATAATAATTTTGATAAATATTTGTTTGTATCAGCGCAGCGGGACCATTAAAGTAATTCAGCTCAACTGGAACCCTGACGATTGCATCTTTTACTGCTAAACTTTGTGCTAAAAGCACGGAATATGCTTGAATAATTTATGATATTTTGAACATTTGCAGTTCTGCTGTTTTGACGATAGACTGGCACTTTTAAATGTCCAACATAAGACTGATATGAACAAAAACTTTCCCTAAACCATGAATGAACCCAAATATGTAATTTAGAATTGACGATGAAAGCACGGTTGATTATGTACCAGGCCACAAACTCTAGGGATATTTATCACCTAGGTCTTACTTCACCTATTTGCTCCCGCAAAGCGTCTGTTATTCGGTGCACAGCTATTAAGAGCTCCAGAACTAATTATTCGCCTTCAAGATGCTTGGTTTCTGACATTCTTCAGTGGTGGTGCTCTACACGGAGGTGAGAAGATGTTTGATTATTAGAGATATAGCTCAGTTGGGAATTCTTTTACGAAATAACTTGGCTAATGACCTGGCAGCAAATCTTTATGCTATTAGATATATAAATAAACACTTTAATGTGCACAAAGAAAAATATCATAGGGAGAAATATAAATTTTATGATTTATGATTAGACTAGTCAAACAATTTGCAATGCAATATTTCCGGATTGGCAAAACAACTCTAATGAAGTTCTCTTTTCGTACTTTTCATGACAAAGGGTTGTGATTCTTTCGTAAATTACCTACCGAACGGCGGATGTTGTTTGTGTACTTCTATAGGTATTCAGCGGGTTTTGGGTCAGATTCTCTGTGTGTGGGCTATGCCCTCTTGGTAGCTTACTACGAGTACCTACCTGCCTGGTAACCATGAGTGTGTCTCCGTTTTCCCAAACTCAGTACATTCAATAATTTTATTTTTTTATAACACCAACAAATTTGAACAGGCCGACTGCCGCATCCTACTTTCTTAGTTCCCATCATACCACCCCCGGCCCCGTGTGGTTACTGCGCCTATGTTCCATCCTTGTTCCTTGTTCCATCTAACAAAGCTCAGTACCTGACGGTGCAGAAACCAACCCTTCAGGTATGCTGATGAAGATGCTCCGACTAATTAGTCAGACTAGTGCGGTTGGCGGTGAATTTTAATACGCAGTTTCATCAATGAGCCATAACTCAGATCGCGAAGTTAAAGTTGAAGTTTTTGATGAGTTGCTAATAAATTACTGTAAAGTAGAATAGTTTTTCATTTATTTAAACTTTGTTTCGAATGAATTTCAAATGTACAAACTTAAGTCATTCAAACATCAATCACTTTTGTTCTGTTTATCTTTCTTGGATATTCTTGATTAAAATATCTACTTAGCTAAAAATTACTTCATAGTAAAATCGGATTTTATAACTGGTTGTTTTATTAAACACTAACTGGTGCCCGCGACTTTGTCTGCGCAGGATTAGTATTTCGAGTAGCTTATATTAGCGTGGCGTTTCAATTCACACAATATCTTTTTAGATTGTATCCTATGTGGTATTCTGATGTATAAGCTATATTATTGTAAAGATTCATTAAAATCCATTTCGTAGTTCTTACCTGAAAGAGTAACAAACATCCATCTATCCATCCATACTTACAAACTTTCGCGTTTATAATATTAGTGGGACTAGCTTCTGCCCGCGGCTTCACTCTTGTGGTAGCTACATAAAAAGCCTATATGCTATTCTAGGTAAAGAACTCTTATCTATTCCAAGTTTCTTCGAAATCGGTTAAGCCGTTACGGCGTGATTGAACCACAAACATCCAAACATCCTAACAAACTTTCGCATTTAAAATATTAGTAGGACTAGTAGGATAGTATAGAACATATATAACTCAAAGAAAGGAAACATATAAAGTAAGATGCCCATAAACATTACGCTAAAAGTAACGTGGCTCGGTATAAGTTCTAATCAGCAATTGCGACGAAAGTTTTTCATTATAAAATGACACAGTGTTAATCCTCAAACCCGTTATTAAACTGCAAACACTGATGAGGTAATCAAATTGCATTAGAAATCCAAAACATGTGACGGGATTCACAAGCGGGATCGTGTACAGACTCCCTGTTTGACTGGTGCTTGGAATGTAAAGAGTTGGCATCAGCGAAAATGTTTATGTATAGTTATTCTAGTCAATAGCCAATGTATAGCAAATGTTTGTAATAGTTTTAGCCATGTTGGCCTAGTGGGAGGTTCCTTGACTTTCGATCCGAAATCCGATAGTTGTGGGTTCGAAACCGGTCGTGTCCAATGAGTTTTTCTGTTAGAAAAGTTTAAATTTAAGTGCTTAGATCGGTGACAAAAATATTATGAGTAAACCAGAAAGTATTCTTAAAGTGGCGTTGAGCTTGCAACTTGTCACGTATGGACGCACTACAGCAAAATGTAGGCATGTGCCAAATATTTGAACATGCCTCTGACTTACCCCCTTTGAAATCTTCAAGGATTTGATCGACTGGAGATCTAAGAGGATATTTACCATTCTTGAAGATAAAAGTTGTGAGTAAACCTTTTTTTACTTATTATGTTTGAGCCATTGATAGGTTACTAGTTATGAGCAAACACTTGGGTTGCTCCGCTTTCAGAATTATTTTATTTATTTATTTATTAAAAATGAGTAATCTTCTTTATTAAAAAACGGTGTTTAATGAATACACACCACCCCAATATAAATAGGTGTAAAGAGAATAAATCTTACTTAGAGATTATAATTCAAGAATTCTTGAAAATTCCACATCAAATCGGAATTTAATTCATTATATCTTAAAGAGAAAGGTACATATTCAAATGAGTTCTATTTCAGCTCTCCTAATAGATACAAATCCAGATTCACCCATCGACTTCCATTTCATTAACATACTAAAAGCAAAAAGTCTAGACTAGACGTTGCCGCCTCGATACTTTTCAATATCCATGCAATGGGTTCATAATGACTAGGGTAGGTGTCTTATGAATACTGACTACTAAGACTTAAGTTGCCAACGTTATGAATGGAGTGAGGGGTGTTCATGTGATAATGACAAGTGATAATTTTATGTCATGCATGTACCTTGTTCTTAAAGGTGGTATTCCAGTAAAGGTACCTAGTATATTTTATCGGATCTAAGATTCTATTGGGGAAGCCTTTTTCAAACGCTTTCAGTTACTCCGTTTCCTGAAAAATGATGAGATTGATCAGAACTTTTACCTATAGTAGTCTAATATAACATAGCAGTATCACATCATCATCATCAGTCCCCTATTCGAAGTTCACTGCTGAACATAGGCCTTCCCCACAAATTTCCAGAGCGACTTCCTAGCAAGGGATAATTTTCCAATACACACTACGATGGGCATGCGGGTTGGCGAGTGCAGTTAGAACTATCGTTTTTATAATAGGACCGCTGCTGCCCATCCCCTATCTATTTTCCCTTAGCTGCCTCTTACGACATCCATGGGTCGGAGCGGCCTATTCTATAGCTTTTTTTTGTAAATCTAGTCAATGATGCTTTATATAACAACTGTTGTTGATGTTTATATTATCAATAATATCTTTTAGGTCTGAACATTGTTATTACTCGTTATTGAACTGAACAAATAGCTGGAAATATTCTGTGTGATCATTTCGCGCTATAACGTCTCCAAAGTAGGCTATTCTGATTAATTTTCATCTATATTAATGATGAAATACCGTCATATCAGATTAATGTGATGTTACGGAGCAAGTCAGAATTAATCTAAAGGTAGAGATGCTCGGGCAGATAAAGTTGATACTTGATAGAACCATCTGAAGTTTTGTGAGACCTATCAAATTTTTTATTTTTATTAGGCCTGTGTTTCTGTGAAAACGCTCAAGATCGTCATGGAACTCTTACGGGGAGGTTCTTTGGACTTCTACAGGCTGATAATGTTGATGGTTATGTGTGTCTAGAGCTCCATTCCTACAATGGAAGTTTCTTTATAAACATTCAGAGACCTAAAGATGATCAAATTATCATCATAACCGTTCTATAAAGATTGTTTTTATATATTTTTTAACAAGTCTAGCAATACTTGATCTTTTGAGCATCAGCAACTATTGCCGTAATTTTAATTGCTCGTGTATTGCTCTTCAATATGCTCAAGGATTACGACGGTACCCATTCTCTAATATTCTATGCATGGGATAGCTTAATATTAAAATTCGATTTCATTTTTAGATTTCTAATATATGTTTCTGTTTTACTTTAAATATAATGATTTGAGTCACAAGGTCTTTTTTTAGTACTGTACATGTTACAGAGCTATAGATTTATGTTAATTAACAATGAACTCCTGTGATTTTGACCCCAATTTCAAAGATTTGCCTTCAGCGGGTCAGTTGCAAACCTCTAAGGGTGAATTACCCCTTTGCATATTGCATGCCTAATTTATAGATACCGAAATGTAAATCTTCGAACCTCTGTTTTGAATATTGTTTAGAAGTTATTCCTCAGTTATTCGCGAAAATCAATAACTGTTAAGTTCTCCAAACTTAATTAACTGAGTTGTACTATTAGACGTTTTGGAAAATGGGTTTTACTCACGTCTATATAATTATTTTCGATGTAAACACCGACAATGTTTGGATTCGTGAAGCTCCAGAATCTACCGCACTCTCCGACCCTATCGCGTTAAATAACACTTCTTTTTATTTAATTTTCACAGCTGAGGTGGCAAACAATCATACGGCCCACCTATTGGTAAGCGGTTACCAATAGCGGTAGCCTATGAGCGCTTGTAATACCAGAGGCATCACGCACGCGTTGCCGACCCCTGCCCCCTCCCCCCTAAAGAGCTCTGGCAACCTTACTTACCGCAGGAACACAACACTATTTGAAACAAATAATGTTATTTGGCTGTGATCTTCTGTAAGGCGGAGGTACCTGCCCAGGTGGGCTGCTCCAATTCAGAACGAGAAAATCTCGCTGTGCCCTACCTCCTCCTAAATACTCACCATGATGAAGATTCTCTAGACGAATCAAAACATTTTTGGTGATTTCATCTACGTTACATAGACGTGTGTAAACCCCGTTTTTTAGAATCAGTTGACATGCTATTCTGATATAATTTGAGTTACCACCACCAAAACCAAATTTTTTTTTTTTTTTTTTAATTATCCAGTTTAGGTAGCAGTGGGCAGGCCATATAGCTCAAAGAACTGGTGAAAAAAGCATTGATGAATTTGGAGAATAAAGGTTCTCGAATAATGACTACGAGCTGGACAACGTAGTGGCGGAAGGCCGACCCAATAGACCGACGACATCGTGAAGATTGCGGGAATTCGGTGAATGGAGAAGGCTCGAGACCGTTTTATCGTGCCACTCTTTGGGAGAGGCCTGTGTTCAGTAGACTTCCTCAGAGTGATGATGATGATATTTTTATAAACTTGATTGAGGGTGAGTTCCCAGTAACGATTTTCTTCACCATTTGAGAAGACTAGTAAACACATTTTTCAGAATGGGAAATCCATTGGTGCACAACCAGGATTCAAACCCATGACCGTTGGATGTGAAAACGGGCGCTTCTACCAAACCAACCAGTGCTTTACTTTGCTCCAGTTACAAGCATCCTATGAAGCCGCCATCACGATAATTTTACGGATACGGATGCGAAGAACACTATTAGGTACGGCGTTTGATCCCGTATCACGGTTGCCATGGTTACCGTAACAACAGATTTATAAAGGTTCTGTAATTCTGTGGGTACCCTTAGCACTAAATTCTTATGATGGAATACCAATAAAAAAAAATATCCAGTGTAAAGATAAGCCGAGGTCAAACGGCGTACAATATTTCCAGTAAAGTAAGTTATTTTGACGACCTCGGTGGCGCAGCGGGTGATAGCCCGTCTGAGACGCAAGGGTTGCGGGTTCGATTACCGCGCAGGACAAATGTTTGTATGATCTGCAAATATTATTTTCGGGTCTAGGTGTTGTGGTACCATGGTACTCGTAGTTTCTGATACTCTCACAGGGAATGTTAATGTGGGGTAAGGACAGTTAAAAAAAAGAAGTTTAAAATGATCCTAGCTTTAACAAAAACCTGTCCAATTTAAATGATAAACACCAGTTGCTAGTTAAAGCATTCTACTAACGAAACTGGTGCTAAAGGCACTGGTACCATATGTATTCTGATTGTGATTAAAGTATTTTCAGGGGTTTTTACCTGGTTCGGGCTTACAAAACAAACCATTAAAACGATTTTACCCACGTTATGTAACGAGTTGAGTTTTATTTAGACTTCTTACAAACAGGACGACTTTCGCTTGGATGGTCGTATAGGTCCAAATGCCGATAGCGCACGAATAGATTTTCAATAGATCTATACCTTTCACACGTCAGATTTCTACGGTAGATCTTACACTTGCAAAGCTGCTAAACTCTGGAATGAACTTCCAGTCTCAATCCGGCAAGCCCAGTATCTACCTATCTTTAAAAACTTGGTTTTTCATCATTACTTGTCTTCACTTTCTCCTCCATCTTAACACTTGTTTAGACTTTAAATTATGTGTATGTATGTATTCCTTGATATTTATTGGTCTGTAGGTCCCTATCTAGTATCTATATATATTACCTATCTAAATTTATTTATTTATATATTATATATATCTTATCTATACATTTATATTATTTATGATATTAGTATGTAGGTTTTGTAGTTTTAAACAAAAAGTTATTTCACTTATTATTATTATTATGTGCGCCACCGTCCTCTTCTACTTTGTTTATCCTGTCCATCCAAAGGTTGCATGGTAGAGATCGCTTTTAGCGATAAGGCCGCCCATTGTCACTGTATTTTTAAGTTATTTTTTTTTCCTTGATTGTGGATTTTCTTTTGGTGTACAGTAAAGTTATATTATATTATATTCTTACAGCTATAAAAGTTAAGCCACGACGCAGACCTTGGAGCTGCCTAAAAACTCCATCACTAGACTTGATCACTAACTCATACGAACTTATATTTTTACTATTTTATATTATTTATTTTACACCAGCTGGCGCACGCAGCTTTGCTCGTGTACCTAGACAAAAAGTAGCCTATATGCTATTCTAAGTAGCTAGTAACTCTATCTATTTCAAGTTTCATCGAAATGAGTTTGGTCGTAACTGCGTGTTTATACAACAAACATCTAAACATCCAAACATCCTCACATTCTTTCGCATTTTTATAGGAAGGATAGGAAGGAAGCCCATGTCTGGACTTAGAAAGAAGAAAGAAAGAAAGAAAACATGTTTATTTGCTCCAACAACGCTTAGATACATAAAAAAAAAGAAAACACAAAACAAAACATACCTAAAACACAAAAGCTTAGGTACCTATGTAGTTGTAGGCACAGATCTAGAGAGGTAGGTACATATAGGTAGTAGGTAGGAGGCAGGTTGTGTATGCGTTATGTGGGGCAAATGGGTCCCGTCTCAGCATAAAGCTGCACCAGACCTGGGTAGGTACGGTGCGGCGCTGGTTTTCGGACGGGGCCAAGGCGACGACGACTTAAGTACAGACTTGAGTCCATCAATGGGCTTCCTACTTCCTCAGTACTCGGCTCAGTAACGCTTCATAGGAGAGCCTAAGAAGCGCCACTGAGCCGAGTATTTCGCACATCTCACCCAGAGTTCGCTACACTTCGCAGATCATCGTCCCATCGCCTTTACTATTTATAATTCGATAAAAGATTAAATTACGTAGTAAAATATATAATCACTAATTATTTAATCCCCGACCAATAACAATCATGTTAAATCTGTAGCGCTAAATATGTTTTTATTGACATAGCTGCATTTATCAACATGTCCGTTTTACTGGGTTCATTTGGATTTATCGAATTAAAACATGTCGGCGGCTTCAGGCAATCCAACAGCAAGTATGTCGTATACAATTTAGCGGCATACGTTTTCACCAAATTGTCATGTAAATTCAAAGGGTTTCAATCCAGTAAGCAATTAATCCTCAATTACACCGCAGACATAGCTGAAAAGTAAAACGGTTCGTTAATTAGCTGCTCAGTAGGCTGCCTCTGATTTAACTCAAACTTCTTAGGATATTTCGACATAGGACTTTGGATAATATATATGGTTTAGAATGTTAGAATTGCGTATGTATTTTCAAGGTTTTATTAGGGTTCTACAGTCCAACAAACCCTAATAAGGTGGTGGTTATGGTACCTACTCGCTGCGTGTGTCAAACAAGCGGGGAACAGAAGCGGCGAATTTATGTCGCTCCTAGTTCTCGCTGCTTCAAAACTAGTTATACCTACGTGACAATAAAACATGCAATTAAGTAACCCAGCTGTTCTGTAAATCCTTGCCACAGTGAACCGTTTAATTAAACGGACTAATTTTGGCGAGGCTGTAATTTTGTTTTGTGCCTGTCCTATTGTCGTATTTTCATTATTGAGTATTGGAAGCTAGGCTGCAAGTTACACGAAATTATCTCATTAAAATTTTCGCTTTGATCCGGTTACGGTAATTTCAGGAAACAAATAGATTGGATTCGTCTATGTTAGTGTGATCATACAATGTGAAAGAAGATTAGTTCTTCAGCATACAGGGTTTAGATTTGGGCTATAGAGAGCTTTACTACGTGATATAATCCGAAACGAGGAAATCCGTAGATGAACTAAGGTCACCGACATAGCTCTCAGAATTAGCAAGTCGAAGTGGCAGTGGGTAGGCCATATAGCTCGTAGAACCGTCATCCGTTTTAGAATAAAAGTTACGGGATAGCAACCACGAATTGGACGACTCAGTGTTGAACGGTTGGACCGACGACATTGTGTATGTTGCGGGAAGTCGATGATGGAGAAGACTCAAGACTGTTCATCGTGGCGCAGTCTGTGGGCGACAGACCTCCCCCAAAGTTACGGGATAGCAACCACGAATTGGACGACTCAGTGTTGAACGGTTGGACCGACGACATTGTGTATGTTGCGGGAAATCGATGATGGAGAAGACTCAAGACTGTTCATCGTGGCGCAGTCTGTGGGCGACAGACCTCCCCCAAAGTTACGGGATAGCAACCACGAATTGGACGACTCAGTGTTGAACGGTTGGACCGACGACATTGTGTATGTTGCGGGAAGTCGATGATGGAGAAGACTCAAGACTGTTCATCGTGGCGCAGTCTGTGGGCGACAGACCTCCCCCAAAGAGTGCCACTGGCACTCTTTGGGGTAGGTCTATGTCCAAAATTGGACTTTTAAAGGCTGATGGTGATTATACAGGGACTAAACATGAAAAACATGATAAGGCGGCCCACAGACTGTGCTTTCTGATATATTTTTCCAATAATACTACAAATATGGGATTAAAACGATTGGGTGCTTATACATTTTGGGTGCTGTCGTTTTACACCTTGTAAGCATTTCAGTTTGAATAGCTGATCTTCTGTTGGTTAGGGTAGGTTAGGTTAGGTAGGTTAATGGTAGGTATAGTTTGCATGATGTAATTAAAGTTATAGTAATAAGCAACCGTAGTAATACAGTAGCTTTTTCTCTGATTAAAGTTGCTAGGGTCAAAAAACGTTTTAAAAAATAATATACCTAGCCAAATCTGGAGCACTTAACAGTCGACTTCCTATAAAAGAAACAAAGCTCTGTTACTATTTTTCTTCCAAAACACAATTGCGTACAATAGCAGCACTGAACCCAGTAGCGCAGATAAAAAATCTGGCAGCCATTTTTAATTTTCAATGGCCTGGAGGCGCCGCAAACAGTTGTGATAGGTACTGTTCTATAGCTTCGCAACTTTAGGTGCTGGGCTAAGCGATAAGCTTTAAGCCTAATCAAACAGCTTGGGATATAAATTGCTTGTCATAAAATTAATATGTTGGTTAATTTATTTACAAAATGATCCTTACAATTTGACATTTGAAGACGTACGCTATAGCTTAACGATACCGCAAGCCCCTAAAATTCAAACTCAAAATTGTCTTTATTCAGTAGATATAAGGATCATTTTATAATGAATTTAAACGATATTTTTAAATTTGCAGCAGATTTATATCTACTAAACTAAATCTTACTATGATATTAAATAAATAACACCCAACAGTCACATCCATAGTCCTGACCTATACTACCACCAGACTCAGACCCGGACCAACTATATGCAGTTCATGCATACTTTTGTCCCGCAGCGGAAATCAAACCCGCACCCTTTGCGTCGTAGGCGAGCACTCGACCGCTACGCCACCGAGGTCGTCTAAAGTAATGTGTTCAATGTGAGTTTAAAGTTGTGTTATGTTTTAATGTTCGTAAAAAACGCGTCATGCTATGGTTTAAACCACAAATTCGCGAATCAAAACGGAACGTTACAATATAACGATCCAAAACACCGAATTTATTTTAACCTTTTTTTAAGCTTTCTTCCTTTATGTGCTTAGCCACCCTACGCACCTGTTGGCTCCGGGGCATTGCCCCTATTTTGTTAGGTTATAGCGGTAAATGGAGGTTTTGTGGGAATCAAAGTGGTTTTTAGGATCCGTCGGCTGAGTTTTGCTTATTACTTGATTCCGGATCGTTTGAAGGATAATTGAATTAATAAATTGTTTCAGGGAAGCAAATTGTTTTATGAGTATCATTCTTACTTTTCTTCGAAGATAATCGTTCTTGCACCTATATCTCGTTAATAAAACATTACAAAAAAAATAGGCTCGCCACTTTAATCCCAAGCATGGGAGACAACCTCTCAGATGTCCAGGCGAACAGATACTTGAAAATGTCTAAGGGGGTAGTCGAAGGCACGTCCAACTGCAACATTTTGGCACAAGCCCAAATTTTGCAGTTGTGAATTTCTCATTATGTGACAGGTTGCAAGCCCATCGCCGCTTATATGAAACTTACTAGTTTACTAACGATATTTTCCTTCACTGTTTTAAGCACGTGTTGAAAAACTGATTCGTCCTCTACCGGGTTGCACCCACGACCTTCATGAAGGCAACGGAACACGGATTTTAAACAAAAAATATACTTACCACTACTAATATTAAATGGAAATTCTTTTAATATTTGAACAATTGCATGATTTTATTTTATAAACATTTCATTACAGAAAGAAAATTAAAACTTTTACTACATCATCTTTACAAAATACACAAGAAACAGTTGAGCTATCTAAAGACAAACAAGCTAACAATATACATATCAAACTATTATTTGATCCAAATTGTTATTAATTGTTTATAAGAGTTAACTAATCTAATATTCTCTAATTTTGCTAGATTAATAAATGTATCATTTCTGCATTCCATCCAGGCATCTAGAAAGGAGCTGATGCCAGATGCTTGTTCTCAGATAAGTGCAAATTATTGTAAAATACGGAACCATCCGGTTCAACAAATAACTCTCTCTAATATTGTTAAAATGGAGCGAGCTTACTCGTTCGCTCCATTTTATTCCATAACAATATTGCGTTATTTTCTATTTTTATGGATCCTTGAATAAAACCCCTTGCATTTCGATTAACCTAAACAAACAGAACTCATTTCATACAAAATACTGCTACGAGTATATGTGCGTAAATTTGTAAATGGCGGAAACGTCGTGACTGACACAATATTTGTTTTTAATCTGCAAATCTTGTAATAAAATCAGCCAATTGGCAATAAAGTTTGTTCTACGACTTTAAAACATTTTTTTCTCAATCTCAAATATTTCGGATATTCTCATATTTTTCATCATGAAAGAGCTCAATGCATAAATTAGCTGTTTTGTGGTTAAATCAGTTCAAACTCAAGACGTACCTATTCAGATTATTAAGGTAAGTAATCTTGATGTTGAACTTCTTATACTTTTAATAATAAAACCTACAAAGATGATAAACAGATCAAAAACTGGTAATTTGAAAAGGCCAGGAAAATATCTTTAATTTTTTTTTCAGTAGTATTCTTTCTTTTTGTCGATAGTATAAGCACCTTTCGGGATTCATAAAGATCACGTGGTATAGTCAATAAACAACATCACTTGGCTTGATAAGTTGATGCCGGCTTGGACATTAATATTCTCTTCCCACCTGGGGAAAGAGACAATAAAATCCCGTAGCACTACCAGCTCCTCTAACTTGATTTACAAAGTGCGAGCCGTGTATCAACTCCAAGATTTATTCGTGCGTTTTTAGGAAAAGTTCCGCAGAGTTTGGGAAAAAAACAAAGGAATTTTAAAATCCTGATCACGTCGTGCGGGCATGTCTCACATTGTTAATGATTTATAAACCATTAACCTAAAAGCCCAGAGAAAAGAGAACGGGAATTGGATACACCAGGGAGTTAAATAGGGGATGAACTCTCACTTCAGTTAATGTAAGTTTTTTTACCAAATAAGACATAAGCGATTCAAGAATTGTGTTAGACTTAAAAGAAAAAAATACTCCTTTGTAAAAGAATTCAACACTATTTGAATTGATTTTTTAAATCAATTAATATTTTAACAGTCAATATTAAACCATGGATTCGAGTTATGAATCAAGGAGATTTACTAGTGAGACTAACCCGCTAATTTATATTCATTTTTTATCTTTATCGGCTCGATATTTTTTGCACTGGCCTTTTCTAACAGTAAACATAAGAAAGAGGCGGAGATGCTTTTATCGAGGCGATAAAGGTAGTGAGTGATTCATAATTAAGGGGTAAGTGTGTGTGTGTATGTGGAGTAAGATATCAAATGATAAAATTTTGTTTAGTACATTAGTAGGCCCGTATTTATAAATCACTTGAGAAAGAGTCACGTGAGAGTCTTGAGAGCGTTTCAATTTCGAAATTGCCTACAAAATATGATTTTTCCTGATCTGAATTTTTTTTCTGATTTTTCCTTGTGTGAGAGCACTGCAAAATTACGGGCCTTAGTGTCATAATAGTGAAGAACAATTTATTAGAAAGAAGATATTTTATAAATATTAAACTACAAAAACAAATTCTAAAAATTCTAGGATATCGTCCAGAAAATTTAAGTTTTCTCAAAACGTGGCAGCGCTATGTAACTCGTTAATCATTTAAATTAATTTCGCTTCATGTTACAAGCTAAACGTTTCTTGTTCATTACGTTTCCTTAATTAAGCAATCTGCTTACAAAGAAGCAATTAATTGGCATTCCCATTGTTCAAACTCACTCTAAAATTTATGACTGAAAGAGGGTAAATTTGAAATAGGAACTGTTAATTTATTGGCTGGCCACCGGAAAGTCAATGAAAATTGTTCTATTAATTTGTTTGTATTGTTTTTGGGGAAATTGAAATTGAATTTCGTCCTCCCACCTTAGTCGTAATCACTCACTTACTTTATCAGCTCGATAAAAGTATGTCCGCCTCTTTCTTTTGTTTACTGTTAGAAAAGGACAGGGCGAGAGTTATCGAGCTGATAAAGTAAGTGAATATGAATAAGAGGGTTAGAATAAACATAATTAGTCTAGATGATTTGTTGGGAAAATTGGGAGCAACCCAGCTACTATAAGTTTGCACTTCACGATCGATAGAAAAATTGACCGTATAAATGGAATATGAGAGATAAAAATACGGTTTTCCCCTAGTACGCGATAAATAATTCGAGATTTTTACCGAAAACAAAAATGAAAGATTGTATGAAAAGATCACTCGGAAAGTAGTTAAGTAATATGTGTGAGGTACCTATAGGACGCTGTCTTAGCATAAGCTGCACCAAATATAGGTACTTATGAGTAGGTACAATGCCAAGCCGTCCGGGCGTCTCGAGGTATCCTGCATTCTAGCGAGACCCAAATAATATGTAGTATGTAACCGAAATATATTTTCTTATCTTTCCAAATTACCCACGCTACCTTTTGTTTCATCCAAAAAAAGGCAAAACAAAATTGTTTATTCAAGGCCTATACCTACCTCTGAGGCATTTTTCCTGCGGTCGCATGCTTTCTGCCCATTTATAAACAGTTGGGTGAGAGCCCTTAATAGACTGGCGACAGCTAAATGTCACCACGTTTATTTGCTTACATTTGCGCCACTATATTCAGGCTACTTTATTATTGGGTTGAGCAATATGTTCTGTTATTATCGATGTTTTGCCTGCAATGTTTTATAGCTCTTGTTGAATAATGGATAAGAAATAGAATACTGAGGTGTGTACTAAAAACAGATCCCTGCTTTTTCTTATCTATGTACATTTATCTGACTGCACCCCTTAATTACCAAAACTTACTAAATCAGCTTGTCTTTGTGCCTACAAACCTTCAATAAAAGGAAAAACTAGGACAAAACATATTGTTTTTCAATTTTATATCCAATTTTTCTTTATTTCTATTATTCATTATTTTTAGTTGAAACTAACTTTAGGTTCAAGGAATACGATTTTACATACAAACGTTTTAACCCCTTTTTACCCTAGTTGGGAGTTTAGGAGTTGATATTTTAAAAAATTCATCCTTAGTGGATGTGTTTGGCAGCTACTGTGCCAATTTCAGCTTTATAGCTTCAGCGGTTTGGGTTGTGCGTTGATCGTTGAGGCCTTAAACCTACAGATCATTAAACGAACGAGAAGCTCGACATCAAGATTACTACCTCAGCAAACAGGTGTATAATTGAGTTTCAACTTGTTTTCCTAGCCGATTTGCAGCTCAGTGTTTTTTCAATAAACCATTTTATATTTCCAAAAATCATAGAACAAACTTTATTTCCAATTGGGTATAGAAAAAGCCTCTTTTGAGAAAGTATACACCTTGTTGAAGTATAAAAAGTTTAACATTAAGATAAGTAGGTACTAACAACTGTTTGGATGATTTTGAACTGATTTGAACCCAAGATAGCAGATCACACCTCTTCAAGGATTTGAGGATTTGACCGTGGTGGCCCCGGCTGAAGAATAGGCCCCTCCATATCTACCTATCCGCGGATGTCGTAAGAGGTGACTAAAGGAAGAAAGCTAGGGGATGGGCAGCAGCGTCCCTCATTTTAATAACAATAGCTCTAACTGCGCTCGCCAACCCGCATGCCCAGCGTAGCGAGTATGGGCAAATCCCCCCACATGATAAGGAATTTGCTCTGTCTGTGGGGGAGGCCATGTTCCGCAGTGGATGTCGTACGGCTGAAATGATGATGATGATGAAGGATTTGAGATCATCATCATCAGCCTGTAGAAGTCCACTGTTGGACATAGGCCTCCCCCAAAGATTTCCGTGGCGAACGGTCTTGAGCCTTTTCCCTCCACCGACTTCCTGCAACCTTCACAATGTCGTCGGTCCATCGGGGCCTTCCAACACCCCTTTTCACCCTGACAGACAGACAGACGGACAACAAAGTGATCCTATAAGGGTTCCGTTTTTCCAAATGAGATACGGAACCCTAAAAAAGAAAACTTGAAATTCAAACTAGTTTGAACGTCATATTGCTTAAGAAAATATAGAAAATATAATACCCGCCTTCTTATATTTTTTAGATCGTAATAATTTCCTCACTCTTCTAATGGCTTATTTTCAAAACCGATTTTTGAAACGATAGCGTGTATGATTAACCGGCGTTTGTTTTCACTTCATTAATAATAACACTTTCGTTTTAATAAATAGGAGCTAGTTTATAAATAGTAAATGGGGGCCGTAGATCACGTTAATTGGCAGACTGAAGGGCCATATGAAGTTAAAACGCACGCAAGCAAGCTGATGATAACGCTTGAAGTTTCAAAAGGCAGTTAAGTTACAGTTTTTGTACGTTAGTGTTTAGTCTTATCACAAATAATACTACTACATTTTGGTAATAGCTTTCCTACCAGTTATTGAGGACAAAGAATTACGAAGGGATTAATAAATCCAACTAGAAAGTTTGTGAGGATGGTTGGATGTTTGAGGTTCAAACGCGCCGTTACGGCTCAACCGATTTCGATGAAATTTGAACAGATAGGATTAAGGAGGAGGTAAGGCACAGCGAGATTTTCTCGTTCTGAATTGGAGCAGCCCGCGTGGGGAGGTACCTCCGCCTTACAGAAGATCGCAGCCAAATAACATTATATGTTTCAAATTGTGTTGTATTCCTGCGATGAGTAAGGTTGCCAGAGCTCTTTAGGGGTGGGGGGGTTCGGGGTCAGCAACGCGAGCGTGATGCCTCTGGTATTGCAAGCGCTCATAGGCTACGGTGACCGCTTACCAACATGTGGGCCGTATGCTTGAATGCTACCTCAGTCGTATAAAAAAATAAAAAAATAGAGCTCTTTGCCTAGTATAAAGAATATAGACTACTTGTTATCTTTGTACCACGCGAACGAAGCCGCGGGCGGATGCTAGTATACAATAATTTCCCATCATCCTTAAAATATTTAAAGATAACAATAAACGAACTTACTGATATTAATATTCTTTATTGTTTCTCACTAATCTAAACCAAGATGAACTCAATAATTGCTGCCTAAAATGAACAGGGACATGCATAAATAAGTTGGAGAATTATAATAATATAAATTTATTTCAGGTAACTTAAGAATAGTACAGATGGTAGAAACTAAATTCTAAAACCCATAGAAATATATACCTTAACCTAAAATACATAAAATACCTATAAATTAATTAATTATTGCACATGAAATAGGCGACGATGGCGACGTGTGACGTTACTGCCCGGGTGGCGATTATGACAAGTACACCCGCGCTCCTGACGCAGGCGGAAATTCAACTAGTTTTAAGAAGTTTCCAAATGTTTTTCATGATTTTAATGATTAGAGACAGATATTATTTTGATTTTTGTATGATCAGAAGAGGCAAACTCGCTGTTGCCACGTGAAGTACCTATCTACTGCTGTTAGCTCGACATCAGTAGCTACTTCACGTGGCAACAACATTCACACAATCTCACTACAAGCCATTTTATAACAAAGCCTGGAAAAATAATTTCAGAGGCCCAGATATTTTATAACTACGTTAAAACGTCGTTTATTTCTACGGTTAACGCGTTAATTGAATACTTAGCTGTCTATTATAAACTCAACGCGGTGTTATTTTTTTAAGTAAGTTTTTATGGGCCTAGGGTGGTATTTTTTTTTTTTTTAATTTAGTATATTGATCAGGGATGTAACCTTATTTAAATCAAAATTTAACTCATTAACTAGTACCTACCTAGTTTGCCCCAAACTGAGATCTCGCGATGTTTATTTTTATACAACTAAGGCGGCATACAAACTAACAGCCACTGCTGCTGGTAATTGGTTACCGTAGCCTATGAACGCTTGCAATACCATAAGCACAACACACGCGTTGCTGACCCCGGGGTCAGCAACGCGTGTGTTCTCTGCTCTGGCAACCTTATCGTAGTAAAATAGGGGACGCTGCTGCCCATCCCATAGCTCTTTTCCCTTAGTTACCTCTGCGACATCCACGGGTATAGGTAAATATGTAGGGACCTTTTGATCAGACGGGGCCACCACGACAAGGCGTGATAGAGTAAACGATACTAAAGCTTTAGAAAGTATAATATTATAACAATTACAGTTTAAAATACAGATCCGCTACCATTTGTTACTTGAACATTATTATTTCACCCAAAGCTCACCAAATAAATGACAATTACTTTTATTAGCGGACAAATAAAAACAGTAGCAAGCAGACCGCATACCTGACTATAAATTTTATCTCTTAAAAGGGTCCTGATAATTATCTCCATGCTCAACACTCTACAAATTTATAACTTTCGTTCTGTTCAGGGTCGAATCTAAGAATGATTTTAGGGAACCAACAGAAACTTTTCGAAACTATTACATAAACCATTTTTTTATGGTTTAGTCTGCATTGCTCAAATATATATACCCTAAATATTCTTGAAAATTAGTTTTTGTATGCAAGTACTTTTCTTGATATGAATAGTCGAGGAAAAAAAAGGACAAAACAAAAATTAGCTCAAAATATTTTTCAATATTAGTTATGTTATACATTTGTTTTAAATAAGCTTATTCAAAGTTTAATTACCTACCTTCCCTCGATGCAACCCTGCCGTGGTCGGTGTGGTTTTATTGAAGTATTTTTGGTCTAATTAAAATATTCCACGAGATTTTTCAACGATTAAAAGGGTGGAAGCTTAGGATAGTTGGAACACAGCCATTAATTTACTCAACTATTCGATCAAAACCGCAAGTAGTTGAGAGTTTTAGTTAATTATGTGCAAAATCTTGTTAGTTACATAATTAATAGAAGTAACGACACGAATAAAACTAGGTTACCTTTCGACCAAATAAAAGAACATTAACCTATTTTTGGAATGTTTTGAGGTAAAAACAAAGTAGGTATGTGGTATGTTTATGACACCTACCTTTCAATATTTAGAAATCTACTACATTTATCTACTTTTATATTTAATCATAATCATATTTACAATGTTTTTAACAGTTAAATCTTTAATCCCAGCTAACATGGTAAAATATATCTAAGTTATTTTATGGATAAAAACTGATGAAGTATATAAAAATATGCATGAATTTAACGAAAAGAAAACGTTAGACAATTTAACGTTTTTTTTTATTATTTTGAATGAGTCTTAATTTAGAGCGGAGATTAAATAGACCTAAATAGATGTAGGTACACTTTGACAAATCAAATTTCTCTGATATTTCTCGTATGGCGATCGTAAATTGTCTAATACTACCTAGGCGACAGCGGCTTAAGTCGACTAAATCAAGATAAAGTGTGAGGAAAAGGGTCATACGTCAAAATACGTCGGCGATAAATCAATGTTTAAATAATAAATTCGCTTCGAGTTATTTTAAATGACTTCAAAGACAGTTTTTATAGTAGGGGTAAAGGGTTAACTCGTAAAATAAGCGTAAAGTGTAAACATAGGTAATTACAGTTAGGAGCTGTTTTTATTTACGACATAAACATAGACGAGATTAAAAGTTAATTATGAGACTTAAATCTAGCCTAAAAAGTACTGACGTGCGCCCGCGACTTTGCTCACAGTCATGGCACCTAGATAGAAAGTAGAGTTTTGCTTTTTTAGCTAAATAACTCAATATATTCCCAGTTTAATTGAAACCGTTTGAGCCGTTACGGCGTGATTAAATAGCAAATATCCAGGCACCTCACAAACTTTTGCATTTATAATATTAGTAGGATTCTGGAAATATTAAGTCATTACCACTCCTTAAAAAATTTTCGAACGTCAAAAATCTTTTAAAATGACTAAATCAATGTCTAATTTTATTCAGTCTGAATAAATATAATATGTTTCAGCAATGCCCAATACTTTTTTTTTTTAAATAGTAAAAACAGCAAGTAAAATTTGAATGACGCTTTAAAATCCATTAACTATAATGTGAACGCAATGGTGCAGTAGCCATTCGTAAGGCAGGATATTATAACAAAGTCATAACTTAAACAATGCATAAAATAAATCGATTCTATAAATAAATGGTCGTTTGTAACACAAACCGGTATCATGTAATGGATCACTTAATTTCGATTAACCAGACGGACACGGCAGGCTGCATTTGTATACAAAGCAGGTTGCCGTTGGCTGTAAGAAATAACTTTATAATCGTTTGAATTGTATCGTATTTAAGCACATTAGGAGCTTTACTGCATGAAATGGCGCCCGGCTATAAGCACCTCAACTCTAATAAAAGATACCTTACCTAGATTACATAATATACATATACCTAGGTCTGAGAGGATGAATATCATTCTTGGGTATAAAAGTTGTGAGCGTTATTAAAAATGTTTTTATAGTTTGATTGAACCGTACATGAAAGATCCAGCATGACCTTAAACTTTACCTTAAAAAACCCTATTGCTATTCATATTCAAGCGTGTCAGCACAATATTACACGAATTTGAACCATAAATCCTAAAGAATGTCAAATTACGTTACAGCCTAATGAAAATCGCAAAGTTGATGGTACATGGCCATATGCTATAAATATACAAAAACTTGCTTGTGCTTAGGCAAAAACTACCACTCCGAACGAATGGACACCAAACTGTTTTCTACATAAACTTGATCTTTCAAAACAATACCCACCGGATATTACTCGTTTTCGCTTTTTGATCGTTTTTCACGTTATTTTCGAGGCATGCCGATCTTAAACAAATAATAACACACCCAGTATAAGCTGACCTGTCAAGACTGTGGCCTCTCTTTACAGATATATATAAATTTTAAGCTACGAGGGAGAATGGCGGTCTGTTTATATTGGCTGCTCGATAATGTTTGATGAAGAATGCCCCTTCGGCCCAGAGTCAAAGCAAAGTGAAAACATCTAGTGTTCTACAATATCCTTTACTTTTCCATTACTTTTTATGCTATATATATATTTATTTTTTATTAACTATTTAAAAACATTAATTGCCGAATCATTCCGTAATCATTCATCACGTAAGAAAAGGTTATAATTTCAAATTACCGATTCAATTCAAGCCTTGTGAAATTTTACTATTTTTTTACAATAGTCAAACTTCTTTAAATAAAATATACCTTATTAAATATTATCCAATAATTTGACGCTTCATGACTATGCAGAAAATTTTGAACGGAATATAAGCTCTGAGTTTCCTAGCTGTTTATCAAACTGTGGCATAGTCGTTGAAGCGTATTATCGTTCAAACTTAAGCCCATTATTTTAATGGCCAATCAATATATTGCCTGAGTTAAAACAACACAATATTTCATTCCGGCACCGAAGATACTAATTAAGTTTGTTTGAATATTTACTTTGGAAATTGGGGTTTGGTATGAAGATATTGTTTGCGGTGCTCTTAATTTGTAGATTTAGCAAAAGTTGCTAATAAAGTCACACTAATACTATTAATAAGATGAACAGATTTTGATGAAAGGTATAAAGATAGCTGAAACCCTGAGGAAAGACAGGCAAACTTTCATCTGGGTACCGCGCGAGCGGAGCCGAGACCAAGATTTAATTTTTTTTCAATCATGGTCTGTTAAAGAGTTAATTATTACTCTAAGCTTATTTTTATGAGCTCCTGCATATTTTTCTTGAGGATTTTTTAGATCGAGTGTTGCACTGAGTTTATGTATTTAGTTTCTCATTGTTTCCCCAATATTCTTAAAAAAACCTCAACAGTGGCGTGAGCTCAAACACTTTACTACATCGTTATGTTTACGATACGATATCAAATATGAAATTGTATCGTTAGAGTAACGCTATCGTGAATTATTCGTACTCAGGCTACAAAAGATGATCTAATTCACCTGTCACATTCATAATTTAGCCATTAACCAATTTTATAATAACACAAATGGCTTTTCTCACTCCCCACTCCTATATAAATATTATTATAAGCTCAATAGTGAGCATCATTAACGCAAGACAAACATTGAGATAGACGTTTTTATTTGAGTCTACATTTATATTCGTAAAAAATATTTTTGTAGTCGGGCTTATGAGCGTGATAGGGCAAATATTAGAGTTGCTTTCACATGGTAAAAGTAAGTAACTATAAGCTAGTGGCCTTTGGTGACGCTTTTTTAAGGCCACTCGAAGGCCTCCGTCGTGGCTTAACGACTTTTAAAGCTAGCACTAACATCAAGCTATGTGAACCCAGCCTATCTTAGCCGGCTTTAGGAAACACGGTAAGCTTATTTACAGTATAGTTTAAGGGCTTGGCAGGCAGGGCTTTAATTGCGAGTCTCTCGCAACGTTAAAACTTGTGATCAGGGCCATGTAGGTGCTAACGTATTTTATTCTAAGATGGTCTATAATATTCAAAAATAAATCGACTTTGGCCGGATTCAGGAATTTTGTTGGTATATCGTATAATCTTGGTATTTCTCTGCTTAACACTTTAAAAACAAATATTTGATGCTGTATTTACTTGTACTCTGAACTACTGACTATTAATATTAAAAAAATATCCACACATCTCGTAGATTTTTATCTATAATATATTATATAAATAAATTCAATATATTTTATTTTTATTTAAGCTACAAATGAATATTAAACCAATGAACCTTTGCAGAATAATTATCAAAGATAATATCACATCCCTGACCGCATGCATTTTATGCTTCAATGGAGTTCCCATTCGTTATTCTGAACTCTAACATGACAGAATTAGAGTTCAAAGCCGTTAATTCAATTTGTATTGATATTTCAATGTCCAGCATACGAGAAAAAAGTAAGAATCCGCCATGTCTGACCATTTCCGACGGCTATTATTCCGTCTCCCTCCACTTCCGTTTCCGCCTGTCGCCGAAACAAAATACGACTGCAGACAAAACAGTAGGTACTCAGTTCTTAGTAAGTTTTCCTTTTGGTGATTGACATGTTTTGAAGGTACCAAAGTGGAATAAGGAGATATTACGAAAATTTGCTATTTTTGTACACAAACACGCGGAAAGGCTAGAAAAATATCACGCCACATCATCTGGTGCTTCAAATGTTTATTTAAAATTGACACAATTTCGAACTCGTAAACAAGACGAAAATGTGATGTCCCGTCAGGTAAACTCTATCAAAGCGATTTCAGAACGAAGAAATAGAAACTTGAGCCTCAAAAGTCTTTAATTGCCACATAAAACAGTCTTCACCCTTTTAATCATATCAAAGGAGCAATCTTCCGGCCGGATGGACTATGAACGACATCTCTATAAAGTCCCACTCCTGATTTCAACTCTCGTTTATCTACAATAGGGGTCAAAATGGATTGCCGATCAACTATTTCGTAAGTTCTAGGAAGAAGATGATCTATCGTATTACAAATTCGTTTTTGATTCGTGAAAATCTAATTTGGTGGTTCAATGTTATTTGTCCTTTTATCTTTCGGTTGGTTTGGGTTACGTTTGTGTTTAATTATTGCGTAAACGGTTTGCAAGGAAATGTTTGATATTTATAGGAAAATTATTTCAGGTATTTTCAAATAACTGTTTAGCTAATAGGGAGTGGAGACATCTGACATACCTACTTAAAAAACTGATTACTTCAGAGCTTTTTATTTCCATGTCAAAAAATATTAATCATGGTAGTATTTTTAAAATACATGTCCAACGATATCCTACACGATGGGGTACACAAATAAAATAAAAAAATAATCGTCATTACTCTTTTAGCGTCACTATTACATTATAATATCACCGTGCAAAAAAAAATATCTTAAGTTCTCAAGCTAAAAGCTCATAGTCTGCAAAATGACAGAGGAACATAGAGAAACTCTTCTTTTTTATTGCGTCTGTCAGAGCCGGACTTCAAAACTCTACAAATAAATATATCAAAAATCAAATAATTTAGTTCATTGAAATTACTGGTGATCGCTTGTGCCAAGCGCAAATAGTTCACGATAGCGTTAAACTTACGATACTAAAGTAAAAGTCGTCCGCGATGTTTGAAATCCTTTGATTGGCAAATATTTGCTAACGAATCATAAGTGTAACGCTATGGTAAATGATTCGTGCTCGAGAGCCAGCTAACACTTTCATGTTTTAAAAGGCACGTTATGATGTCAGGCCCTACTACAACGGACTAAAATTTTGTCTCAGAGTTGCCAACATAACACAGTTATCAGTGAATAAATAAATAAATATTCCGGACATATTCACACGGTAAACTGATCCCAAACTAGGCATAACCTGTACTATGGGTACCAGAGACTGATATACATAATAGATATATATTTAACACCCAGACACAGAACAAACATCTGTGTTAGTCACAAATGTTTGTCCAGTGCGGGAATCGAACCCGCGACCTCTAGCGCAGAAGGCAGAGTTACTACCAACTGAGCTATGAGGCCTGTCATGTGTGACAGTGGACTTCCTATTTCTATTTTCACCAAAACTGCAGAAACAAAGCGAGCAGTTGTGAAGATTTAGGTTCAAGTAAAGCTAGGTCTGTTCTCATATTGCATGCATAAATCAATTGAAACACTATAAACGGACAGCGCAGACTTCCATAATAATGTTATTCATTCAACGCATATACACCACAGACTATAGTGACTCAGCTAACGTTGTCCAAACTTATTCTGCTTTCTATGTATTTCGAATTCATTCATCATCGTCATCATCAGCCTGATGCAGTCCTCCCACAAAGAGTGCCATGACGAACGGTTCTTAGCCTTCTCCATCCACCGACTTCCCGCAACCTTCACAGTGTCGTCGGTCCATCGGGGGGCTTTCCAACAATGCGTCGTCCGGTTCGTGGTCGCCACTCGAGAACCTTGAATTTATTACAACTCATTAAGTATTTATAGTTCACTAGCTTCCAACCGTGACTTCATTCGCGTGGTACTCAGATTTTTCAGGCAGACTGGCCTCATAGCTCAGTTGGTAGTAACTCTGCCTTCTGCGCTAGAGGTCGCGGGTTCGATTCCCGCACTGGACAAACATTTGTGACTAACACAGATGTTTGTTCTGTGTCTGGGTGTTAAATATATATCTATTATGTATATCAGTCTCTGGTACCCATAGTACAGGTTATGCCTAGTTTGGGATCAGTTAACCGTATGAATATGTCCGGAATATTTATTTGTTATTTATTTTATTTTATTTTCACTCTACGGCTAAAAATTACTTGCTCCCTTGCTGGCTAAAAGAAAGAACAACCAATTAACCAACAAACAAGCACACTCTTGCATCTATAATAATAGGTATTTGTAAGGTTAGATATAAAAACGTTAATTTAGTAGCTGTTGTTAAAATATTTAAATTTTGCTGCACTTAAATCAAAATAGACACTGGCCATGCTATCTTTTAATTTTTATTCGCTATTTTTTGGTATCGTATCGCTAGCGTAACGATATTGTGAATTATTCGTGATCTGGCCACAGATTTTTTATTCATTATAAAGTTCCCAAAACGATCAAGCTGTTCCATCCTTACCTTTGTTTACACTTCGGAAGCTCGCTGAGCTATAAATATTAACTTGCCTGCTTGTTTCTACCTCTTAGGCCTCATAAAATTAATACCGTTGTATTAATATTTATTATTTTAGACATATTTACAATTTAGTGTACTTTCTTCGGCTTTGTTCCTTTAAACGTTATTTTATGCCATTGCCCCGTACCATCATATTGGCTATTTTGTTTAGGCGATGACTTAGGCTGACAGTCTCAAAGATAAATAAAAAATAGTGCTGACACACTCGCATTTGAAAGGCAATATTTGCAGTTTCAAAAAGTGTGACTCGTACCTGGAAGAGGAACACAATAATAAAACATGCATACAATCATTACTATAACATAGCTTTTTGCACTTATAAGCCAGTGAGAATAAAGATAAAAATACATCGGTGGCTCTGGAAATTTTTGAGGGTGGCTTATGATCGACAGTGGACGTCCGATAGTTATAATGATGATGATGAAAAAAAGCAATTCAAACATAATGTATCTCTTTATTTTTATGTAACTTTTTATGCATGTAAGTCTAGGCCTTGGCAAAGTGATTTAAGTTAGTTTTACGACGAACGACCACATATTGTTGTAATGAATTTTCATTGCCATACTTAGCTCCCTTACGTTTCTCGCTTCCTCGTTCTAAGGAAGTAAGAGAAGGAGACTAAAATGTTGTAGGTGATGGAAATATTTGATCGAGTGAGCGAATATCTATCAAAAAACACATTAACGAATCCGCGTTGTATGATTATTTATTAGGGCGTAACTTTCGAACCGGAAATCTGATCTGCATGAAAGTAAGAAGATTTACAGGTTACACTATCAAGATAAATGCCGGTTCTTAGTTAAATCAGCCAAGGGGTTCTGGGCCAAATGTTTATTTAAATATAGCGAAAATAAAAAAAAATGAAAAACACATTAACGTGAGATCCCATTTGGTATAGTTTTAATGACTTCGTAGTTCACATTAGATTAAATAAATAACACCCAACAGCCACATGCATAGTCCTGACCCCACGTCTATCGAATAAAAATTTATCGCGTAGACTAAAAAAGACGCACAGATTTACAAATTTACTACTTTTGAATTAAATAGAGACTAAAATGTTGTACATTTGCATAAAAATAACGACTGTAGGGTACTCTACAGAAAAAGTTCATTTGCATGTACTCCTAGTATACTCGCGCTATGAATAAGCATCACTAACCGTGTTTTTTTTACTAGAACTTACTAGAACTTAGCCTTTTCTCTATTTTTAGTCGACTATAGGGTAGAGTATATTTTTTTACCCACTTTTACACGAACTGGCTTTTTTTTCATAAAATTTTACGATGAAAACTATGTAAAGCCGTATTCTAACGGCGTGCTATTTATAATTTGACATTTATTTCAAAATTATCCCTTCGTCTACTGAGCAATTCCCATTTTGAGTTTGACTTTTAGGGGCTTGCAATATTGTTGAACTCTATTGTTTTGTTTTTGTTTTAAAAGGTCTTTATTGAACATACAATTTGTACAGAAGTATTATATCTAAACACAGTTTAGTACGATACAGCTTATTTTTATATAAATATAACTCGGCAGGCTAAGGCGCCTATATGAGCTTTTTGAATAAATAATTAATATTTTGAATATTTGAACTTGGTAGATCTTAAATTAATTGATAAAGACTTAGTAATCTCTAGGACTAAGCGGTGAATAAATATGAGCACTTTGTACAGCGCGTATTCTTTGTTGAACTATATTGCATGCCCTCAAAATCAATCTGAAAATTAACTATATTTAGAACACGTAAGGATCATTTTAAAATAAATTTAAGATGACATAATTTATATCACGCCTTTTTCAGTAAATACAAGTTTAGTCTCTGTAGTCCCTTTTCGTAGTGCGGGTTGAATCTTCTAAGATTTGTATGTTAATATTTTGCTGACCACAGGACGAGGCGAAGGAAAAATGACATCTTTTCATTAAAATAAAAATTTCTTACGCGTCCCTCCTTTAATTTGCATAGAAATATGTCAAGTAGAGTTAAATAAAAAAATAAAGTGTAATAATTAGTGAATAGAGACGGAGCATTCCTTATGGATTTTGAACTGATTTAAACAGCTGATTTTCGAATAGTATTTTTTCAATGAAAAATTACGAGTTTCGTAGGACAAACTTTATTGCCAATTGGGTGTAGGATAACATTCATATTATGAATCACCTTTTATAATTTTTAATTAGTTTCGAAAAAACTACTTAAGTAAATGAACATTATGAAGAAGCCAGATTTGAGTTCTATAAATACTTTTAGGTTAACTAGGCATTTTAACCTAAGATACAATTTACTCACATAATTCCATGGAATATTATTATCTTGTCTTCAGTTATTACAAAAATATCTGCATATTTTGACGCCCTCTCGCAATCACTTGACACATGGATGGAGATGTTAAATGTCCTGTTTTATGTTTCTTTTTTACGAGATGAGCCGACCGCGTTTTCTCAGTATAATTATTCAAAGTCTGCTTTACTTTGTAATAAACATAATTATGAAAGTCAAGTAAGGTGACTTAGGGCCTGTTTTTAAATTATTTGCGTTTGTTATGTCCGTGATACATAAGCCAGAAGTTGATACCAGTAGGCTTGTTCTTGCTTGGTCAGTAGCTCAATCGTACTAGTGTACTAGTTCATACATCTAGTACTATTGAAGAAAAGTAAAAATAGCTCTTTTTTATCCCCAAGTATGGTACACAACCTCTCAGATCTTAGAGGGGTAGTTAGAGGCACGTCCGAACATTTTAGTAGGTATTTTTATCATCTCTATAACTATATATTATACGTACGAGAAGTTTGACACCAAGATTGCTACCTTAAACAACTGAATAATTGAGTTTGAACTGATTTCACCCCAAAACCGCTGATATTTGAATCCAAATGTTCTTTGAAAAAAATTAAGCATCTAAACAAAATGCATCCAACTTTTTACTTAGACAAAATATAGAGAACTATAAGAAATAAACATGAACATTCACAGCAAAAGAAAAACAGAAATTACAAAGTCAATTTCACGACGAAATAATGTGTAAAAATTATTTTAATGTACCATAAAGGGGACGAAACTTTTCTATTCTAATAACAACATTATTGGCATCATAACTCAGCGAAGAAGGTATACAAAACAAAAATATAGGGCGCTGTTTACGGATCCCTCAAGTTTATTTTTCGAAAGCTATAATCATTGGATGCTAACTTTATTACGCTAAACGGGATCCTTAAACGTGAAATGTAAACATTAGCACGGAGGGCGCATGCAAAAAGTAAACAAATTTTCTTACGCGTTTCCAAAGTAACCGTACACTAAAGAACTTTGTCACAATAAGCAAAACCATTTCTTCTTCTAAACTCGAGAGAATATATCAAAACCTTAATAATACAAGGTTCTATCAGCGCGTATGTGATCCGTCCGCGAATTTCGTACGAATTGTAACGTGTAAACTTCCTCTTTTGAATTTTGTTTCCCGTTACATATTGGATGATTTTATTAATTGCAGATGCTGTAGTAGTAGCACTTGTTTCTGACATGATCGAATCGTTAGCAAGTCCCTCGTATATTTTAAATACAAAAAAAATTGAACCGCAGGTAAATCATTCTGAATTTCAATTCATAAACTTGATAATTGAAACCACAATAATAATAAATAAAATAATAAATATTCCGGACATATCACACACGGTCAACTGATCCCAAACTAGGCATAGCCTGTACTATGGGTACCTACCAGAGACTGATATACATAATAGATATATATTTAACACCCAGACACAGAACAAACATCTGTGTTCATCACACAAACGTTTGTCCAGTGCGGGAATCGAACCCGCGACCTCGAGCGCAGAAGGCAGAGTTACTACCAACTGAGCTATGACGCCTGTCTACAATAACCTGGTATTTGTTTGCTCGGTACTCGTTTTAGAAATTTAACGGTAAAGTAAGTAATATATATATTATAAGCATGAAATAATAAGTGTATTAGGAACAAAGTAACCACCATCGCCAGCCAGGTTTCTTCTTTTTTTTTTAGAAAGACGACTAAATATGTTTTACACACTTAAAAAGCCCTTATGTGGGCTTGGCTTAATATAATCATCAACTTGTGAGACTCAACTTACAGATAATGAGGTAGATCTTGAAGGTTATGAATCGTTCTCATCAACATCTTATTTCTGTAACATAAAAGAAAAGAGCCCAAAGTTTATACAGAAGGAGATACTTGCAAAATTCTCGAGGTATTCATTTGTTATTACTCACTTCCCGCCTAAAGTTGACGATATCCATCTCGCACAGAATCAGGACAGCACAGTACTCTTGATATATCGATGAGATTATCCACTGACGAGTGCTATGGTTTGTTGTAGACGGGCAACATTTGTGCAGAAAGTTGACAATTTATTTTTGTTTAGTATTTTTTTTGACCTCTGTGGCGTAGCAGGCCACATGTGCGGGGCAAATGTTTGCATGATCAGTAAATATTTGTTCCGGGTCTGGTTGTTGTGGTACCATGGTACTTGTAGTTTATGATCCCACGACACAGGTAATTCTAAAGTGGAGTGACTGTTGAGTGTTAATTCTTATTTATTCAACCCAAAAGAAAGTAAACCCATACAAACAAAACAAACATATTTTTGGAAGATAATTGAGCAGTGTTTAAATATAATTTGAGTAGGGTACAAAAATGGGGCACAATTCAAACCCACGACCTTCAGATCGAACGAACAAGGTAAGTAATATAAAAGCCTGTTAAAACTAAATATCTTAAGTCGGCTGCTGCTTTCATTGCATTTAAGATTTAAAGAAAACAAGTACAGAGGCCCGAGACTGTAAGCCACTCTCATTTCTATGCGGACACGCTTCTCTTAAATTGTTCTCTCCTTTCAACTCTCAATCCCAATGCAAGTTCCTTTCTCAAAAAGTTGAGTCACAATATAGTTGCTCGTTTGCACTGTCCAAAGCCGAGCCCGTAGAGTGTTTATTCAGATGCAGACCATCGCGAGTACCAACGATTTACTGGAAATTAAGAGGACGCCATCGGGGATGCTACAATAACACGCCGCCAAAAATACAACGACTATGCTGTAGGTACTGTTAATATTCTGTGATCAGTGTGATCGGTACAAAAATATGTCACGAGCGTGAGACTTTGAAGGGTTTTTTGGTTCTTGATTTGATGTAGTTGGACTTCATGAGAAAGTGCTTCAAGATATTTTAAAATGATGTGATTGTGTAAAATTATACTTACTGTACAGAAAAAACCAAAATATGCTCACGACTTTTATCCTCAAGCATGGTAGATAACCACACAGGTGATTCTGATCAACTGGCGATCTAAGTGAAAGATCATTCTAAGGGGGGGCTTTGTATAAGGGGGTAGTCTGAGGCAGAGACAAATATTTTAATAAATATATTACAGTGGACTTCTACCAGCTATTTTTGTCATTGAATAGCGATCACGAACTGGACGACGCAGTGTTTTTGACGAAATTGTGAAGGTTGCATAAGTCGGTGGATGGAAAAGGCTCAGGAAGGTTCGTCGTGGCACTCAGCTGAATCAGCCTAATGAGAAGACAATAGTGAAGGATGTGCTGGAAGAAACGTCCAAATGAAGCTAAGGACTCAGAACTAACGTCAAATTCGACCAGGCATAGCAGAAAGCCAAAGTAATCATTATTGTAATGACTAACGCCTACTTTATATAATTACTCTAAATATTTACGACAACATTATCCTGATAACCGACAAACAAATGTACTTATCTAACCTCGTATTTGTAGCGTTAGTCATAGATTCGTCAGAGCTTGAAATCTTATCAGCAGGGCTGACACATTTCCGTTAAAAAGTACATATTATCCAAATCCTGTTACATACAATCCAAACAACAAGGGTTGCATTTAGCTGAAGGCTTATATTAAGCAGTGGCACAGATAATACAATACTCAGTGGGCTATAACTTAAACTGCCCATAATGATGATGATAATCTAAAGATTATATCATGTTGCAATATGCTACAAAAATGCATATTGAATGCCTTGTTCGAAATACTCGCTTGTTCATAGGATCCTATGCAATCTCTGTGGCAAAGCGGGTAGGTGCCCGTCTGAGTCGCAAGGGAAGTGCGGGTTCCCGCTGCGGAACAATTCTTTCTTTTTTTCCAGGTAAATACTTGGTAAACACGCATTTGATGTCAATAAATTATATTGTAACAGGAAGGCAATCTGCTACCAAAAGACACCAACGAAATGCTCGCGTTTGAAATATGACATTGTATATCGGCTTGACCTAATAATAAACTTAGACCATTAGAACAACAATAGAAATAACCAGTTGAAAGTGTAGCTTCCATAAATTCTAGGCATAGTGTCAGTAATCCTTTCTGAGAATAATTTAGCTCGATCCTAAGAATCTTTACAAATGGCACGGTACCGATGGACATTTAGCAATTAATGTTTATTGGGACTTTGAACCGACCAATCTGTGGTTGAATGACAAACCAGAATAACCACAACATTTACAACACTAGGATCGAAGAAATAAATTAGTAAACCGCACTTCTACTTTATGATGTTTTTGTAAATAATAAATGACATTGATGGACAAAGATCTTCATCCCATTTTGGGAAAAGGATCATCGAATAAAATGATAAGCACTAAGCCGTGTTTGTTGCCTGATTCTTCTGGGCTTGGTAGCGAGGACCAGCCATAACTTCACCTAGTGTCTAAGACGTTTCAAAGTAATAATATTATTTAGAAGTTTAATGGTATTAACTTCTGCTTTTGGATGTTACAGGGGTTACCATAATTTTATTTTGCACTGAAGTACTAAACATTGTTGCTAAAAATCGGTGATGTAAAACGATTTATACATCACGATTGGCCTTCATTTTAGAACCATAGATCATTGTGTCTGTCTATACGTTAATGCCTGAACAGGACCTTGAGTACGACAATACTAATATTTATTTCGTGCCCTTAGGTTAATACTACAGGACCCTAATTTTAGCTTATTTGTGGATGTTGGGTTGAGCAGGTTGTATTTATTCCTCATAGGAAGCTAAGCGACAACCCTTGTAAAAGAAAATCCACTTTCTTATCCACACATGATAGGTTTAGAGGCACTCTAAATAATGAGCGATTTCATTAAACGCGACGGACTGGCTCTAGCCAGTGCTATGATAACGAAAGCTTAGTTTCGAAATAGCATTGTTTAAGCTGTAGCGGAAATAGACAAGTGGCGATTGGCGGTAGCGGTTGAATAAGTTAACACGGCCATTAAAATAGCTATAAGGCTCATTTATTGCGTCAAATTTCATACGTTCTTCATAAAGGTACACAAAAGGTATGCTAACCATGGAAATTGTTAGATTTACTATAATTAGTATAATTTAAAACGAACTTATAGTAACTCACATTATAAAATAAATAAATAACACCCTACTCTCACATACATAGTCCTGACCCCACTCTAAGATTCCCTTAGTCGTGGGTATCAGAAACTAAAAGTACCTACCATGGTACCATATAATAGGTTGTCTGGTAGAGATCGCTATTCAGCGATAAGACCGCCCATTGTGTGACATAGTTTAGTTTTATGGTATGCAATAAAGTATTTTCTACCTATCTATCTATCTACCACAACACCCAGACCAGCAACAAATATTTGCATACCATCCGAACATTTGTCCCGCAGCGGGAATCGAACCCGCGCCCCTCGCGTATCAGATAGGCACTCGCCCGCTACTTCGTCGAGGTCATTAAACACAGCCTTACAGCTAGAGCACTGTTTTTTTTTTACATATCACCCACGATCAACCGATCCCAAACTAGGCATAGCCTGTACTATGGGTACCAGAGACTGCTATGCATATAATAAATATATAAATTTAACACCCAGTCACAGTACAAACATCTGTGTTCATCACACAAATGTTTGTCCAGTGCGGGAATCGAACCCGCGACCTCTAGCGCAGAAGGCAGAGCTACTACCAACTGAGCTATGAGGCCAGTCTCTCATTCTCTCATGCTCAAATTGAGCAAAACCTATCCAGTGGGACGACAAAATGCATTCAAATCACACTTGCCTTGATATTGTTATTTGTATGGAGATTTGATGGACTTTGACTTTGCTAGTTCTGATAGCTTTACGGACATATTTTGTGTAACTCATCAGTATTGAGTGCAAATATTGTCACACACAGTTCTATTTCATATCACTCGTAAACATAATTATTCCAATATTCAAAACATGAAGTGGATCAATACAAGCTAATAATTAAGTTCGTATGAACTAGTGGTCAACTGTAGTGACAAAGTTTTTACTTTGATCTTTAATTTGTGGAGAAAAATATGGCAAAATAAATACCTACTTACATACAGTAACATAGTCCTGACCCAAATACTCCCGCCGAGGAACCAAACCCGCACCTCTTATGCCCCACCCAGAGGCGCCTCGTAGAGGCGCCTCGTAGAGGCTCTCGGTACGAGTCTTGGCGAGTGGAGGCGGCAGGAGTGTTAGCCATCCAGACTCTCAATTTATTCAGTTGCCCGCTACGACTTTCTCTATCCGCTACGTCTTTCTCCATCGTGAGCAAACCAGGCTGAAGTTGGTGAAATGGTGATGATTCATTGGTGCAAACAACAAAACACATATTAGCATACCTTCATCATCATTTCAGCCGTACGACGTCCACTGCTGAACATGGCCTCCCCCACAGACAGAGCAAATTCCTTATCATGTGGGGGGATTTAACCATACTCACCACGCTGGGCATGCGAGTTGGCGAGCGCAGTTAAAGCTATCGTTGTTAAAATGAGGGACTCTGCTGCCCATCCCCTAGCTTTTTTCCCTTAGTCGCCTCTTACGACATCCGCGGATAGGTAGATATGGAGGGGCCTATTCTTCAGCCGGGGCCACCACGGCCACCAAACCATACCTACATACAACAATCGTTCTACGTTTAGCAATGATTCACTTTCATATTTTCCGTTGGAACGATTCTCGTTGGAAAACCGACTAACCTAAATAGATTTGCATTTTTGTTTGACTGTGTTTACTTTTGCGAAAATAACGAACGGAATCTGACCTAGTTTTTGAAGCGAGTTTCCTTTTTGTTTTTTATTATCCGACTACAGAGGGTTATGTGTTTAGCAGCTTGTGTATGTATGTTCATCTATGCCCTCATACCTTCCTACTAAAATACTGGTGTTTTGTGAAATGACGCGTCTTCATGATCATATATGTATATTATGACGTCACTCTAAAATACCAGAGACGGAAAATAATGGCGATCGCAAAAAATTAGTATCGTGTTTGGTATCAAATGAACGGGCTTGATGAGTACCTAAATTCTTAAAATACCATTACTTTCTTCATGACCAAGCTTTATATAATGAATCTAAAAAATATAAGCTCGCGTAGGGTTTTATTTTTATATTATGTTGACTGATGTTTATTCACTGGTTCTTTCCTGGTTACTAAGTGCTTTGTTCGGCCCTTAAGACCGGTGGTAGTATCCGTATATGATAAGTTATATGATTAAATTGGATATTTCTTACCCACACAAAGAATAGCACTACTAAACATAACGATTATGTCATCATCATCATTTCAGCCGTAGGACGTCCACTTGGTTAACATAGGCCTGCCCCATAATATCCAGAGTGACTTCCTGTCATTTGGGAGGAATATGTTCATAACCATGATAATTTCAAAAATTATATATGGGAGGAATTTTACCATTCTAACTACTGTTTTCTCTATGATCACGACGAAGAGATAGACATTATGGTATATATATATATATATACAATCAATTTCCGTGATACTCAGACGAAAGTACAAACCAGACTATACCATCTAAGAAGGAGAAGACCCAAAAAAACAAAAGTGTCCCAGAGTGTCGCTTACGTGTTAATGGAATGAAATGAAGAACAATAACAAGAAATCTGATAGGAGTGGACAGGATAAATGTTATTTCAATAGAGATGCGAGTGTTTGCTTTGTTCTACGTGTGAATTGTTCATTACGGACCAGATGCTCTCAATTCAGTCCGATGAGCTCTGAAAAAACAGAGTATCGTGGAACTTGATAAATTAAGTTAATAGGTCTGCTATTGATTTTGATATACCCATGAGTGAATCATGATAGTAGGTTTTTGATAAGCGAAAATGTAAAAAAAAAAGTATTTGGAATAAGATAAACAAGGATCATCATCATCAAGTCTACTGCTGGATATAAGCCTGCCCCAAAGAGTTCCACGACGTACAGTCTTGACGAACAGCCTTATCATCCACCGTCTTCCCGCAACTTTAACAATGTCACCGGTCCATCGGGTGGAGGGCCCTCCATTCGAAAAATATACGATACGTTTAGCCTTTTCTGAGCAAAAGGGTCTTGACAGATAGACAGACAATCAAACATACGGAAAACAAGATGATCTAACACGGGTTCCGTTTTTTGCCAAATGAGTTGTTGGACCCTAAAACATTATCCAACTGTAATTTTTTTAACCTCTGCTTTTTGAACCGCTGTTGTTTTTTTAAACTTTTTTCAAGATTACCAGTTCCACATATACCAGTTTTTATTCGGAATTGCCTTAAGTTACTTGTATTAATGACTCTAGATTAATAAGTAAGGTCTATCTACACGGGTTCTAACAAGGGAATTATGGGTAATTTCAAACAAAGTTCACAAGCCCACCTACAGTCTACACAGCTCAAACAGTTCAGTTAGCTCATACACCAACCACAGATCATAAATAGTCAGATGCATGGATTTTATGGTTTTCTTACGCAACTAGTGAAGATTTATTATATTCTGTTATTTAAGCGGCTATACTAAAAGTTCCTTGTCACAAAGTTAGAATCTATTATTGACAGTAAGTTAAGTATATAAAAGATATCCTAATTATTTTAAAGTGTATTTAAAAAAAAAAACTTATCCTGTGCCTGTCGGATGCAATTGATTCTCTATTGAATTATCCACTTCTTCTTGTTATTACCATCAATGGCTCTAATAGACTCATCATACATCAATTTATTGCTGACATCATCAACGGAAAATGATGTGAAAAAGCACCCAATAGGCACACTAAATTGGTAGTGTTTCCTTGCAACGTTAGTTTTAAAGGCGCAATATTGGAAAGCCTCCCATTCTAGATGTATACCGATGACATTGTAAGATTTATCTAAGAAGTTGCATGGAAAAGGCTAAATGATCTCAGCATCGCTCGTCATGGCACTCTTTGGAGGAGGCTCTTGTTCAGTAGAGGACTTTTACAGGCTGATGATGATGATGAAATGATCAATAAGAAACTATTGAGTCATCTCCAGATTTACCATGAATAGGCGGTCTTCAAAGACTGTGTCCAAAATGAATCAAATTGTCGGCCACCCGTGCGTATAAAGTATACATGGAGCTTGTAACTGATACATTTTTAATGGTTCAAAAGATTGTTTGAATTAGTGACGGATTAAATTACCATACCAGGGTGAATAGGCACCCTGAATTAAACTTGCTCAAAGGAATACCGTCAAAAGTGTAAAACGATCACATTTCTCCAATCAGAATAATTTACTTTAGCGATACGCTTTATGAATGGGACTAACTCATACAAACTCTTCTAGTAGGTACCAAAGCAGGTTGTTGTTTCTTCTGATAAGATACAAAAATCCTATTAGAACAAATTAGAGTTTAAACAAAACAATCGCAAATAAGGTTCTGTACGTTATCAAAACTGATATGAAACGCAGTAGCCTGATTAAGCCAAGCTTAGCCTCATTGCTGAGAGATAAAATTGATAACCCAACTGGTCACGGCCTGACCTTTACCATGGAAATACGCATAGACTAACTCAGGCTACACCGAGCTGAGTAATTTTAGCTTGGCTGACATATTGCTGGCACTTGTTTTCGGCCGTAAATGGGACTAACCGTAAATATGCCATGTAATAGTATATTAAATGCTCTTTAGGATTTGCCTAAAGAAGTCCACTGCTGGATATAGGCCTCCCCCAAAAAGTGCCACGACAAACGTTCTTGAGCCTTCTCATACGTGCCACGTGCCAGGTATCAAGCCTATCGCCACTTGTAAGAATCATCATCGTTAGCAGCCTGCAGAAGTCCACTGCTGGACTTAGGCCTCCCCTAAAGAGTGGCACGATGATCCGTTTATAGAATGGAATAGAATGATTATTTATTTGACACATAAAAGCACAAAAAAGATAAATAAAATAAGAAAATTAGATCTTTTTCCATCCACTGATGGACTTTAAGAGTACTAACTGGTTTTCTTATAAAGTATGGCCATTGACCACGATTTAAATGTAAGCTTCCTAGAGAAACTATATAAATATTCAAGTCCCGTACCAAAATCATTGTAAATAAAACCGGTCCTCATAAAGTCTGTATAAAATACGATTTACCATCACATAGCTTTGACTGATTTACACACCCTTAGCTTCCGCAATAAAGCATGATCTGATTTACCCCGTGTAACCTTAGACATGTGACCCGATCATACTAACCCTGGTGCAACAATATTGAAGCAATGGACCTAATAAACGACAAGACATGGCTCGTAAAAACCCCAAATATTTATTATGTTTTCCATAACAGCAGGATTTTCGTTGTTCATCAGTTAGCAGAGAGTTGAAACAGCAACGCGAGTGGCCCATAGGTGCTGTTGTGTGGTGTGTGTGTGTGGTGCTGACTTTCGATCCGTAGGTCGCAGGTCCAAGTATTGAGCACCAACGGAATTTTCTATTCGATTTTTATGAACCTAGTACACTAAATTGTCATACAGAGATATTGATACTATAATGGTGCACCACTTAGTCCATCTACCATTGTTTAATTAAAGCTAGTAACTGGTTTAGTTTTAATTCAGTTAATTACCGTTATAAAACGGTTTCATATCTATATTATAAACCTTATTATAAACGTTATACCGCGAAGCGCCCGGCAGCCATACGCTGCGGCATCGGCACAGCAGAAAAGAGGAGAGTCCAAAAGAAAGAGTGAATCAATTTTGTTCATAAGCGGTTAATAGAACGAAACTAATTCGAAAATTCCTTCCCATGGAGAAAGGGTTACGGTAGAACGTAAGCAAAAAATGATTTTTGTATTAAGAGTTTTTTTTTTTTGGGTTTCCGAGCTCTTGTTTCTTTACTGAAAGATTGTAACCCACTTTTCTTGAACGAGTCAGCAAGGCTTCGCCAACGTTCACTGTAATCCAAACATATTATAAAACACTGACTGACTGACAGACAATTCAGAGCCTAAACCGTCCTAGAGACTTGAAATTTGGAGGGTGTGTCCCTTTTAGTGTATAATGGTGTATTGAAAAAAGAATTCTCAAAATTCAACCCCTAATAGGGTGCAGCGGGGTTTGAAGTTTGTATGAAAAACTACAAGTGAACAAAGTCGGGGGCTTTCACTAGTCAGCATATATAACGCATACGATAAGGTGAAACAAAGGCTGGCTTATAAGCTGTATAGAACGTGGTAAGCGCTTCGTGACGTAAGTAATATCGGCTTGGAAAGCTCGGAAGTTTCGATGTGGCGTATTAGCTTGCAAATATAGAACCCATACAAAACACTTATTGATCGAATGTTACGCGGTGCAAGTTGCAAACTGAAATTTATGAGCTGGCTGCTTGTTGGCCATAACACAGAATTGTTTGAGATAGCTTTTCCGTCTTCCGTCTGGTGACGTTAATAATCGGTAATTTAAATTAAATATAAGCAGAAATTCTCAAAAATGGGAACGTTGGCGTTGGGAGGTAAAGGCCACAGCGTACGTTCCTGGAACCAGTCTGTGCCATTTTAGAAAATGGCAAGATCTAGAGTCATGTTAGCTCAACAGAGAGCATGCTTAAAGAATGTAATGAGAGTAAAGGTACCTCACCTAAGTCAGAAACGTTATCAAGAAGAAAGCCGCGGGTCTCTGCTAACCCCGCAAAGATGGACGTGATTTTCGTAAATTTTAATTACGGTAAAGGGACAGCTGTTGGCGTTAACGCTAGCGGAATGAACGAATTTTACGGAAATGGCATTAGCTTGTAAGATGACTAAGTTGGTAGACTAAATTTCGCTGTCCGTATGACGTTAGCGTGAAAAGAAAACGAAGTGTGAGGATCTTGTCTAGACACCAGATGCTCGTAATTATTAGCGCGAAAGACAGTTATTTTTTAAAGTTTCTTGTCCTACGCTGTTTTACGGTCATCTTAATAACGAAACTGCTTTTTTAGGAAACCGAGGTTTATGAGCTCTTGAAGATCGGTTACTTTGCTTCACTACACTTGGAGCCGGCTTTGTTTATTGCACGCTTCAGATACACCATCTTGAGCTTATGAATATTGATGGCAGACTAGCTTTCAGTTCAAACTTTTTGAAACGGCACAATATTAATATTGGATAGCGGTTCGCTTTGGAAGATCCATTTCTCCGAGAAATTGAAGTAAAATATAGTTTTTCCTGCATTAAAAAGCAATGGTTTTATTCTGTTAACTTTGGATCGCTGTTCAGATATTTTATTTAAAAGTGCAGACAATTTCAAAAAAGGTTCCACCAATTTAATACTGCATCGGTGTGATAGAGCAAAATTCGAGCAAGTGTCAGGTTTTAAGATGTATTTTGTTTAACATTTATTTGAAAAAAAAAGTAAATCGGCGTTGTTACCACAAAATTGTTCTTGTCAAGGTTGTTGATAAGCGCCTTTTTTTTTGTTCAGTAAATCTCTATATTAAAAATGAGCTTCACGTTCTACCTTATTATCGTGAGAAAACTCTCGTACCTACTTCACATAAAAACCTTACCTTGTATTTAGAGTAACACTTTGTCTTGTTTTTCCATAGATCGCGCGTCCAATTAGCAAAACCCTGTAAAAAATTTACGAACCGAATAGTTCCCTAGTTAGCAAGTACCGCCTGAAGGCATTCTTAGTGAATCATATGAAATTGTATTGACTATTCTAGTTGTACGGTATTGACCAACCTACTCATTGCTTAAGTAACAAATTTAGCCGTGGTGGCCTCGGCTAAGGAATAGGCCCCTCCATATCTACCTACTCGAAGATGTTGAAAGAGGCGACTAAGTGGGAAAAGCTAGGGGATGGGCAGCAGCGTACCCTATTTTAACTTAATGCGCTCGCCAACCCGCGTGCCCAGCGTGATGAGTATGGCAAAAATACCCCCCACATAATCGTTGTTCTGGAAATCTGTGGGGCCTATGTTCAGAAGCGGACAACATACGGTCGAAATTATGATCAATGAGCACTGGAGTGGTGGTAATGGTCGTGCACCAATGAATCCATTCGGAAAATGTATATGCGCTATAGTACTCTCAAACGGTGAAGGAACACATCTTACGGAAACGAGCATGTCCTAAAACCTAGAACTTCGAAGATATGTGACTGGACCCGAATGAAGCCTCTAAGAGGCTCACTTTTATCCATTCACTACACTGATTCTTTCGCCGATAGTCATAGGCCCTTTTCAGGCCCACCATACCTCAACCTGGTCACTGACCCAATACATTATGACCAAGAATAAATCGGAGATACCTACGACAAGCAAGTAAATATCTATTTTAAACCAGTTCAATTCAAATTTTCCTATTTTTCAGTGCCCTTTAGATCAGAATAAAATAATAAAATTAAATAGATATTATACTTATAACAGAACAGCAAATTTCAAAAAATAACTCTTTATTGTTATGAAGTGCCATGGTTATTCAAACTTACCTGTAAAATATGCTATAGTGAAAATGATATTTACGCAGTATAGATAAAGTTATGAAACTCCAAAACTTCCTCATTAAAACGTTTCAACTTGAAGACGAAACCCTTGAGTTATTTAGGTTAAGATCAGGGATATTGGCTTACTACCTATTGATCGTGTAATCATATATTCTACTTCAAGCACCCTTGTTTAACTCGATGGATATGAACCTCCATCCCTAGTACTTACTATCTACAGTCGCTATCAAGCAGCTGAGCAACTTTGGTGTCCAAATACAAATAGACTCAAAACTAATGACACATGGACAGATTTTTAGAAATTCAGTTATAGAGTACGCACAATATATTAATATAATGAAAAGTAAAAAAAAATTGTTTAGGCAGTCTGGCCCTTTTCCATTAATGGCATTAACTATCTTTTTACGAACGATAGGCATGTGTGTGAATCATGTGTTAAAAGTACTTATAGTGGACCTATATTATTAGTATTATTTTTAAAAAGAATCAGCGTCCATACATTACACTTGTCACATGCCCATATTATATCATAATGTAAAGTGTTATAGTTATAAAGATTTATTTTTAGTCTATGCTTAGCTTATAAGATTTATGAATCTGTCCGAAACAGTCCGACAACAATCATTCATACGATAAATGAAACTCTTTGAGTTGGTCAGAGCAAGAGCCCTCGCATCTACATACAAGTCTCTACTTAGTTAGAACGAGGAACTTAAACAACGTCTAGCCAAAGGTCTTATTCCACTTCATTGAAAACTTATATTATTGTCATCCTTATCCACTATGTATATTGTAATGTTGTATGTGTAAGTTTGTATGGTGGTTGTGCGGTGGATGGAAAGGGCTCAAGACCGTTCGTCGTGGAACTCTTTGGGGGAGGCCTATGTCCAGCAGTGGACTTCTACAGGTTGTTGATGATGATGATGATGTGTAAGTTTAAGACAGTAGTGCAATAAACATTTTTCTATACCTAGTACTGAGTATTTCATACGTAACAAGTTTTATAGCTTACACCGTACTAACTCAGCTACTTTTAAATGTCACTGTGTAGCCACGGTACCTTCCTACCACCCTGCTATTTCATTTGATCCTGTTACCCTCATCAATTATTTAGCCAGTTTAAACTCGACTGAAAGATGTGGCGATGCGCCTAGGAAGTTGGATGTGCAATGAGTTGAGTGGCGCAACTTGTATATTTATAAAAGCATTCAATTTTAAAGCAAACTTTATGTTCCTTCACCAGCAAAGTTTTTCTTTCCTTAGTAACTAGAATTTGCAGTCACAAAAATGGCCGCCATCTAAGATGCGATGTGTATTATGTCCTGTGATAAGACATGCGTTGGTAACTTGGTAAGTCCCATAAACCTGTAATTTCACCGGCTAACTCACCCTTCAAACGAACGCAGCATTCTAAGGATTGCTGCTTAGTGGCAAAATTAATATGCACAAAGAGTAAAAATAGCTTTTGTATTTTTATAAGGACCCTTTAAATAAGAATTTGTTGCATAACATTTGCATGAAATTTTGTGTGGGGTCCAATTATTATGAACCCATATTAAGCTCAATTACTTCTATACAAATAAAGGGCCGGACTTGGAGGCGGACCGGTGAGAACCTACCTTTTTTATAATTTTAAATTAGACATCGACCACACTGATACTTCCTTGTTATTCCAAATTGCTTATTTTGTGATACATAATTGGTTTATTTAAATTGAATAACAAGATTTTCTTTTGATTTACCTTTTTATTCGGATACATTGGTGCTATCTTATTTAAAACAATTAAAATAATATGTTTTACTATTGCAGAACCGATAACCGCGCTCCGAAAGTAGCTACGGACGACGCAGTGTAGAGGGGCCAATCCGATGGATTGGCGACATTGTGAAGGTTACGGTTATTCGGTGGATGGAGAAGCCCAAGGACCGTTGGTCATGACACTCTTTGAGAGAAGCTTATGTCCAACAGTGGATATCATTAGGCTTAAGATGATGATAATACGATAAAAGAGTCCCAAGTGAATCGAAAACTTACTCTCTAATGTTTTTAAAAGTTATAACAACACCGTTCAGTTGCCTCATTAAAAATATCACACGGGAATAAAAATAGGCTAGCGCGTATAAATAACCGCAACCTTAGTATAAATCTTGGTTTGTGTTTTCAGGGTTGTCCTACGAAGTTATTTTATGATTAGAAATTATATGAACTTATATACAAGTTAATATTTACAAAATACACAAGAAACAGTTGAGCCATCAAAAGACCGTTATATGAACTGTTTATTGGGAAAATGTGTAGAAGGTACTCAAAATAAAACACGTTAGTATGTAATGCCAATACATTATTTGCAGATTTATTTTAAGCGGACGCTGTATGTTTAGTTTGAGTAGTATTGCCTAGTGCCTTCTCAATCCTTCTCTTCACAATCTTCTCAGCCTAGTCGGCCTAGTCCAAATTGGTAGAAGACACGGTCAATGTGAAGCTGACTACCCTTAGACATCTTTAAGGAATTGTGCGCTTGAAGTTCTGAGAGGATGTCAATAAAAAAAAAAAAAACATTTATTGCCTTTACGAACAAATATTAAAAAAGAGCAGGATACACAAAAAAATAATAATAAATAGGCAAAGGGAGTAAATTCAGCATTTGCTGCATGCATTGCATGCAGCGCTGGTTTTAAATTTACCGCCCTCGAATAGATGGTCACCGAGGGATAAGGTATAAGCGGGCTACATAATTATTAGATAGTAGCAGACAATAGTTGGTAATCAGATTTTAGATAAAATAAAATAAAAACAAACAGAAAAACACAAAAACATAGGCATAGGCGTGATACATAGGTACATGTGTGTATGTCACGGGGTGTGAGTGTGGCTATCATGCTAGTAGGTACATACCTACACATGCACATCCACTCTGATAGTGTCAAGCAAAACATGTCTAGGTATCTAGGTGTCACTTTAGGATTGACCATTGAACTTTAACATTATAGTCCCAAGTGGTCTGCAAATGCTGTCTCAAATTAAATTACATAAAATAATATTTTACTCAAAATGATTATAAGTCTGACGAAAACCAGATGTTTCTAAACCTGTCAAATTTTGTTATTAAAATACTAATTCGAGAAACATTTTCAAGACTAACCTGTTCGCGGTTGTTCGTCAACCCTTACGAGCTCGGCTACCCGCAATGAATACTCGAGTTTTCCTCAACCGTGGGGTGGAAATAGCAATATGGGAATAAAATCCGGGATTTAATCTTCGCGCAAGTCGCCGTTTAATCTTGTAGCGGATATGGCACGAGTAAATAATAAATGGATAACGCAATCGCGGTGGATTGCATTGTGGGTACTTTTGACCAGACTCGTTGTCTGGGGGTTAAGTTTTATCTCCGTACGACCAATGCTCGCCGCATTTTGAAAGATGCGGGAAGTCGGTGGATTTTTGGGGGGGGAAGCTAGAGTAAGGTCAAGGCGAACTACTACCGGGTGAGGGTAGAAGTTCACAAATGCCTATTTAACATCAGACCATCTGCTGTGTCGCTGGCGGGACACAATTAACTTGGCAGAAGCTCTAGCCAGTCCGCGCGATCCACGTCCACCGTCGTCCTCCCTGGGACCTTCTGTAGCCACGCGTATGCGTGACCGCCTACCGTACTTCGTCCGCGGCAGGGGCCTACAACGCGGCTGTGCGTCCTCCCTCACTCCTACTCCTACAACGGGAAAGGGGTGCAGGAGGTGCGCGGTCCGGCTGTTGGCCCCACGTGGAGGAACTACGGAGCTGCAGTTGCTGAGAGATCCAGGGCAAAAGGCGAACATTCTGCGCCTTAGTGTTGTGATCCGCTTTGTGTCTCGGCGTGTCGTGATGCGGAGTATCTTGGCTTAAAAGCCGAGTGTCTTCGCGTCTTAGTGCGCTGGGAGGCGGAATGGACCACGGCACAAAACAGAATCGTATCACCAGGGAGCATACCCGAAAAAAAACCCCAGAATCGAAGGTGTGAAACGAACCGTGCTGATAGATGAATGGCTGAGGGGGTGCTCAGCCTTAACGGTGTCTTCCCGAAACCTGGGCGAATCGGGACAGTATTTAGCTCTCTCGTCGACATGCGGGGCTCTGTCGGCGGGCATTTTTATTTCCCTAGCTACTCGTGGGATTTGTATGGAAGATTTAAATAATATAAATATACCAAACTCTCCAATAGGAGAACCCTCTTCTCCCCTTATGGGAGAAACCATTGAAAGGCTTGAGGCAGTCTTACTTGCCTCTCCACAGCCTGACTCTGCGGCACCTACTGCGGTGGATGACGTGGCAGTGGTCGGCGGCACAAATGCTGCGACCCCTGCAACGAAAACGTCCTCAGGCAGAGGGAGATCGCAAAAGCTGAATGGCGCGGCTCGGAAACGGTTCCGAAGGTTGTTAGCTGCAAATGTGGGGGCTGAAGAACCTCCACCATGCCGTGGCAGCAACCGCGGTAATGGAGTGTTGTCTTGTTGAAGGACAAACTAGCCTCGCCTTGATCCAGGAGCCTTGGGTAGCCAATACTCGGGTTCTGGGACTTGAAGCTGCCGGTAAGATTCTAGCTAATAATACTGTTATAAGGCCCAGGGCCTGCATAATCTTTAACAAAAATGTGGACTTCTTGCCAATTCCAGAGGTATGTAGCGACGACCTGGTAGCAGCCTTTGTCAACCTTAAAGGCTGGGGTGGAGCGAGGGTAATCGTGTGCTCTGCTTACCTGCCCGGAGAGAGAGACAGCCCATCTGAAGACCTGGCGAGGGTTGTGGACTACGCAACCCGGAACAACGCCGAGTTACTTGTTGGGTGTGACGCCAACGCTCATCATACGGCGTGGGGGAGCACCAACATCAATAGTAGGGGTGAGTTGCTTTTCGACTTTCTTCTAACTAACAATCTAACAACGCTTAACTTAGGACGTGAACCGACCTTTGTAACCCGGGTTAGACAAGAGGTACTGGACATAACATTTGCTTCTCACAATCTTGCAAGGCACATAAATGGTTGGAGGGTCAGCAATGAAAACTACATGTCCGACCATAGGCACATCCTATTTGAGATAAAGATCAACCTTAGCTCTCAAATCATCACTTATAGGGATCCTAAAACAACGGCCTGGGATGTTTTCATAGACAAGCTAATGCATACCATCGAGGATTGCCCAAAAAGTATAAAAACTCGCGATAGTCTAGACATAGCGGTAGCCCTACTTACAAAAGGCATTTGTACGGCCTTCGAAGAGAGCTGTCCATTGAAGTCAAAAACTACTACACGACAGGTTCCGTGGTGGAACTCCAAGTTAGGAAAGCTTAGGGGGGAAACTAGGAAACTCTTCAATAAGGCTAAGAAGTCTCATAACTGGGATACCTACGCTAAAGCCTTAACTGAGTACAATATTGAGATTAGGAAAGCAAAGAGAGCTTCCTGGAGGAAACTCTGCGAGGAAATTAAAAGCTTGCCTCAAGGAGCTAAACTCCAGAAACTGCTCTGCAAAGCTAAGACTAACCAAATTGGCCTCCTAAAAAGAGATGACGGTTCCTTCACAACCAATGAGAAGGAAACCCTGGAGCTGCTGGCCACGACCCACTTTCCCGGTGCACTTGAAAAAACCGCATAATCAGAGTATAGCCCTTCTACCGAAGCCTCGGAACGAGGACTGGAACAGGGCTGCTCGTATTATAAGTCCGAACCAGGTAAGGTGGGCCGTCAGCTCCTTCAAACCGCATAAAGCATGTGGAGAGGATGGAATACTGCCAATACTTTTACAAAAGGGAGTCGACGTCCTCTGTCCGTATCTGGTCAAAGTTTTCAGAGCGAGCCTCGCCTCGGGACACATGCCAGAACAATGGGCAAATGTCAAAGTAATCTTCATACCTAAGGCTGGTAAGAAGGACTACAGCCAGCCAAAGTCCTTCAGACCAATTAGCCTTTCATCCTTTCTTTTAAAGACCATGGAGAAGGTAATAGACAGATATATTAGAGATGTCGCGCTCGTGGCATCTCCCATCCACCATAGTCAACATGCCTACTGCAAAGGTAAATCTACAGAGACAGCTCTCAGTAGCCTCATAGATAGAGTGGAAAGGGCTATGGAGGACAAGGAAATTGCCCTTTGTGTATTTCTTGATATTGAAGGGGCTTTTGATAACTCGCCTACCTATCTGCTGGTTAATGGGCTGATAAGAAAGAATGTCGACCCCACGACGACCAGATGGATAGAGGCGATGCTCACTCACAGAGGAGCAAGACTAGACCTTCACCATACGACTATCCAGATATCCACTGCTAGGGGCTGCCCACAAGGCGGAGTCCTTTCGCCTATTTTATGGACCCTTGCAGTGGATCATCTCCTGTTCAGACTAGCAGATCTCCAAATCGATGCGCAGGGTTACGCAGATGATCTTGTAATCGTCGTGAGGGGTTTTTGCCAATCTACCATCTCTAGCATCATGCAAAGAGCTCTTAAAGTTGTCAGTGACTGGTGTGGTAACAACGACCTATCCATCAACGCTGGCAAAACTGTAATCGTGCCATTTACTAACAAGCGCAGGCTTGACAAGCTCATAGAGCCCAAGTTAAATGGTAAAACGATCACGTTCTCCACTGAAGTAAAATATTTGGGCGTAACAATAGACCAAAAACTTACGTGGAACGCGCATTTAGCAAATGTCTTAAAAAAAGCTAAAATGGCCCTAGGGGCTAGCGGGCGACTGATGGGCAATAACTGGGGTATAAACCCCAAGATTGCTCTGTGGCTGTATACTACCATAGTAAGGCCGATAGTTACTTACGCCTCCATGGTATGGTACGACAAAGCCTTTCAATCGACTGCTATAATTAAACTGGGTAGTCTGCAAAGGACTGCTTGCCTTATGGCTTCGGGAGCCATGTCCACATCCCCTGGGATGGCGCTTAATGCATTGCTGGGACTACCGCCTCTTCATGTGTATATACACAAGGAGGCGAAAACTAGTATGTATCGCGCAAACACCCAGGGCAAAAGGTGCTGGCTCTCGCAGAAGATGAGATCCCTTCAGGACTCTACTCTGCAATCACCCATTCTCAGCATGACATCTGATGCCATGCTTCCACGACATGTATTTGAAAAACAATACATCGTGGAAATGCCCTCCAGGGAAGACTGGCTGAACAGCCAGCTACACTTTGAGGCCGGTTGCCTAAACTGGTACACAGACGGCTCAAAAATGGGACTGGATGTAGGTTGTGGAGTATATGGTGAACGTCCTAATGTAAACGGTTTCGTTAGCATGGGAAAAAACGCCTCTATATTCCAGGCAGAGGTTTTTGCCATTCTTGATTGTGCAGACGCCAATCTGCGAAAGCGCTACACCAACCACACGATTTACATCAATTCTGACAGTCAGGCTGCCCTTCTGGCGCTGGACTCTAATGTCATCACGTCTCGACTTGTGGAAGACTGTCTGTCACGTTTAAATGCCCTGGGCGCAAGGAACAGGGTCGTACTAAGATGGGTTCCGGGGCACGCGGGAATCGACGGTAACGAAATTGCCGACGAACTTGCGCGCGCCGGGGCAAATGGTACTATGATAGGCCCTGAGCCTTTTTGCGGCGTACCAAAAAGCCTGGCTCAAAGAAGCCTCTTGCTTTCGTGCTTCGAAGAATCGACCAAACTCTGGATAAACTCTTCGGGCATGAACCACTCTAAGTTACTTATAAAAGCCTTCGATAAACAGTACACCAACCGTATCCTAGCGCTAAATAAGACCAATCTTCGCATTATTGTTAGAGCCTTAACTGGACACTGTTGTCTTAATAAGCACATGTTCAAGCTAAGGCTATGCGACACACAAACCTGCAGGCTATGCAAGGAGGCGGACGAAACGCCTATACACCTGCTAGGTGAGTGCGGAGCACTTATGCTCAAGCGTAGCATCCATTTGGGAAAGCACATCCTCAGCCCAATGGAGCTAAAGCAACTCACCCCAAAGAAAATCCTTCAGTTTTTAACAGCTGCTGGGCTTTGCGGTGAACTTTAAAGGCCCTGTAAAGGGGCTCCACAAATAAAGTGGCGATCACAATAGGCCAGTTGTGGCCGCAGTGAAACCATAGCCACAAAAAGTAAATAAAAAAAAAAAAAAAAAAAGTCGGTGGATGGAAAAGGCTCAAGACCGTTCGTAATGAAAGTCTTTGGATGAGGCATATGTGCAGCAGTGGACTTCTGCAGGGTGATGATTGAACCTGGATAAACAAAGACAAATAAAAAGGTCGTTCATCTCTGCATTTTGAGGTAAAATAGTTTATTAAGGGCGCTACAGTCTCATTATTTGGAAAAGTTAATAAGAATTCCTAAGTCGCATTTACGTCAGACAAGACAAGCGACCCTGACGTTAAGCTACAAAGAAGATTAAATGGAAAACATCCGATCTAATTCTATTTTAACAGACATGTAATTTACCATAGCTTAAACCTATGTTTTAAAGATGCAGTCACATAAACTGAACCATACAGTGATAAGTCAGACAAATGTTTTCAAGTGTGTATTGTCATAACATTGCGGGAGGATTTATGCAATAAAAAGGTGTCAAGCAGTGTTCATACGTGCGATATATCATCTAAAATGTATTTCAAAATGATCCTTATCTCTACTGGATCTCTACTGTACTCTACTGTGCACGAAAGGAGCCTCTAAGAGGCGCACTTTAATTTTTTCACTGCACTGATTCTTTCACTTACGGTCATGAGCCCTTTTCAGCCCCCCATACCTCTCTGCTCTCTGACCTAATACAGGATGACAAAGGAATAATCAGTGACACGACAAGCAAGCAAGACTGTATAAAGTAAATTTTCTGTTTGACTTTTATGGAGCTTACGATATCTATGCTGATTTTCTCTTCTTTATTCATGTAGTTCAAATCGAGTAACTGGAACAAAGTCTTAATCCGCTTAACATTTTTGTCTTGGTTGCTAAATTGGCAAACGTCAAACTCGCTAAGAGTATGAACACTCAAATTAGAAAAATTAATCTTTACTTCTTGATCTTGCGTATTTAAAATTCTCAATGGAATGTAGCTATTTATTGGCTTTGTTATCATTCCAGCTACAAAAACCCCTTTCTCAATTTCGTTCGCTAAAACAACAGTTTCTTCACGATGATTACAGGGTATGTACCTTATTATTTCGCAGCGTGGAGGTACCAAGTGACTATACTGGTCCTCGATGCTCAAACTTACTCTTTCGTCATTGTTTGATAACCGCAAGGTCATTGATTTATAATCTATAATAGCACTATATTTTTTAAAGAAATTATCGCCTAAAATTCCGTCGGCGGAACACGTCAAGTTCTTAAAAACATAAAATTTCTGATTAAAATTTACCCCTTTATAAACTAAATCTAACCAAACAAAACCCTCGGATACTAGTTTTCCACTAACACCTCTTATTGTTATAGTATCATATTGAAGCTTACTTAAAATAGTTTGATTACTACTTAACCATTCATAACTCAAAATACACAAGCTTGCTCCGCTATCAACTAAAAGATTGACCGGACTTGCAGAAACTACATTCAACATAACTACGCTACTATTATTACAATTAGAAATAAAATATTCATTTACCGAGTGGGGAACGAAAAACTCATTATCGGATGCATTTACCGTATGCTCTTGCGAATGGTTAACCCCAGTTTCCCCCCTCCATGTGAGTTCGGGAAATTCCGTACTTTCCCTTTGCGAAACGTGCTGAATTTCGTGGCCCCATGTAGGCTGAGGCACCGCGGCACGTGCCTGTTGATATGCCCCGCGACCTCTCGCAGCCCCTCGCGCGCGCCCGAAGCGCCCGCGCACGCATCTATTACCATACGTCATAGGTGGTATTGTATTACCTTGCCTATAGTTACTGTTATAATAAGACTGATTTCGAACCTGAAAATTATTATTATTTCGGCTATTTGAATAACTGCCACGTTTTTGAGGGTTGTAATTCTGCTCATGCCTCATTATATTGTAAGCATGTTCCTCGTTAGGTGAAATTATCTGTTCATCAACAGCTGTTCTAATTGCCTCTGGTAACGATTCAAACTGACGAGAAGCTAAAATGGTACTAAGGCGTGTGTCAGTTAATCCATCAGAAAAACGTTTAATCGCAAGCTTTTCGTTGATAGGACGCAATACATTTAACTTAGTGTCGTCATCATCGGCCTGAGCAAGAGTTAAATTCACAAAAAGCTTTTCTATGTAATTTCCAAAATTTTCTATCGACCTGTTCCCTTGCTTACTGGTAAAAAGTTGTGTCAGTATGGCTACAGCTGATTTCTTTTGGATTAGATATTTACGCATATCAGTAATCAAACTCTCAATACTATTATAACTGCACTTTAAACGCAGTTTAGCACTTGCGGATAGTCGTGTTTTCAACACAAAATCGATTAATTGTTTGTTTGAAGTTTCTGCTATCATTGAGCTGTAAAGTTGTGTTCCATCGATTAACTGTTTTGTGACCTCCTCCTTGTCATTCATGATGGGCAATAGCGCCAAGGCGGTTTTAATATCGAAAGATTCCGAAGCCATTTTTGCTGCGTTTTCTAACCGACTGATTGACTGCGATGAGGATAAACTCACGATCTTGTTAAAATTTATGCGTATATCATTAATTAATGAGTTAATTGTTTGAAGACATTGGGCACTTATCTTCAATTTTACTATGGACCTCGAACAAAGATGACTAATTTCTGATACTCCCTATGCGCTAACTCTATTTTTTGTTGCGCTGCGACTGATTTTTGTCTCCGCGCAGGACCTACATTTACTAAATAAACCTATCTTCTTCTATATTCTTTTATATATTAAAAAAAAAAAAAAACCTATTGACTTACTTGTCTATACGTAAAATATACCAAGGACCTCCTGTTGTAGCAGGCTGATCTGCTGTGCTAAACGGTCGCGGCGAGTCGCTGATTGCACGTCACCTATCGCACGTCGCTGGTCGCACGTCGCAGGTCGCTCGTAGCAAGACGCTCGTTGCTCGTTGCATGGGCCGGGCTATACCCTGGACACCGTGGGCCGGGCATGGTCCCTGGACACCGCACCTTTCGAGCCGGGTATTTTCCCTGGCTCCACCAACATAGATTTCTTCTTTTTTCTAAATTCTTTGTTTTATTCGCTTCAGGACGGAAAATGACGCTCAAGCTATTAGCTTTTAATTCTCTTCTCAAAGTTCTTACAGTTGATTTCTTGCACTTCCTCAAAATGAAATATACAGCAGCACCACTCAACAAAACGAGTATGAAGGTCAATAAAATTTCTGTAGTGCTTAGTATACCAATAGATTGGCTAGCACTTGCATTTGCTTCTACGTTGGCGTTCTGCGCAATGATAACTTCTTCCTTGTTTGTTTCTTTCGATACTGTTTTTCCCATCCTGTTTTTTTTTTTCTTTCTTCTATATTGTGTTGTTCATGCTTCTTTGTTCTTATCTTCTAAAATAATCTTCTTTCTTCTATATGGTAATTTTCATTTTTCTTTCTTCTGATCTTCTATAAGGTAATCTTCTTTCTTCTATAATGTTTCATCTTACTGTTTATTTTAATCTTCATTCTATTTTATGTGGTCCGCAGTGGCAAGGTCGCCATGTAGTGTTGGTGGTAATTAGGTACTATTGCGGCAAAGAGTGAAACGAGTTGCTTCGTTGAAGTCCAGTTTATTTGTAACATTAAAGTACTAAATTACAGTAAAGTTACCTTATTACTAACTATAACTTATTCTATGGTGCTGAGTAGGCACAGTATTCGTTTACCTACCGATGCATATTTTCATGATACTACAGTACGCTCACAAATGTCAATCTCAAAAGTTACTTTATCCAGTAGAGCTAGTGATCATTTTGAAATACATTTTAGATGATATATCGCACGCCGTATGAACACGGCGTCATGCGTATTTTTAGTTACCTACAAAATACAAATTTTAACAATAATTATTTCGAAGCGAATCTACGCCTGACCCGGGGTCTGTCACCTATTAGGCCCAACGGATTATCATTGCCATCCAGGGTTGCAATTCCACCCGCATCTTGGGGGCGCTACCGACTGGCAGTGACCTGGATATATTGGGCTATCTAACGGCCTTTTGATAGCTCAACTATTTCTTGTGTACTTCGTAAATAACATTCTGTAAATAACTATTTCCAATTTGTGGTTAAAATGCTTTATGAGCGTCTGAAGAATCGATTGAGGTATTATTCATACAAATCAGGTCTTTGCTGTTGATTTTTTGTGGTGCAAAGTAAAATGCTTCGCTGGCGAACACATTCTACATACCTACAACGTGTTCCGTAACTACACTACTTATCAATTTATATTTTGACGGCCGAGTATCTGGCAATAGCAAGTTTAACATGAACTCATTGGTATTCACGCCCACAAATGCAAAGACAATACTCAATTATATCACCGCCTACTGTTACGTGGATGGAAATTAATGAACTTTTGTATGAAGGCTTAAGATTGTATGGAAGCTCATTTATCACCCAATCCAAAATGCATTAGGAAGTTACACGTTGCATTTGAAATTAGGATTAGGAACGTGTTGATGGTAATATTTGAATTAATATGAAGTAACCGTAAATTTAAAAGGTGATTAAGTACCTATGAAAATGGTGATAGTGTGTAATGCGGAAAGGGATTTTTACCTGACGTGGCGCCACCTAATTTTAAAACGTATTCCAACTGGATGTATTATTATAAATAGGTACCAAGTAAGCAAGTTCTATAATGTATGTGAAAGTTGGGTATTATTTATTTATTGTTAATATTGTTTAAAACATCCCTAACACTTAAAAATTAAACAGTAATATTTTTTTGGAATAATTCGAATGCAAGAATTTTTATGATCTTTAGACCAAAATGTATTGATGTGAATTCAAAATCGAACATTATCCATTCCTTTACAATTATTTCAATCTAAACAAAGCAGTAAAAGAACCAACAAGATTTATCTCCGTTCGATAAGTTTATGTGAAACTGCCTTTTAGAGTTTTAGGGCACGTGTAAAAAAGAAAAACCAAAATTAAGGATCATATTACTAAAATCCATTAGAGCAAGCAATAAAAATAGACGGGGACGTGTAAAGCGACCAATGCAGTCATTCGAAAAAAAACGTTGATAAAGTATTGAACATCACTGATTGCGTCGATAATTTTAGATGCAAAACATAATCAATGTTTTGGAGGATACTATTTGTCCCGGCTACAAATGCCTTGGAATGGTTTTATAACTCTTTCTAACCAGAGTTTACTACTAGAAAAACTAGGACAATTTATTGTCATAGCTTTTCTACTGCTGGACTACTACTAGGTACAGTACTAGGTGTAGGTACTACAGTACTAGGTGTCCAAACTAGGTGAACAAGCCCACGTATGGGTTTCGTCAGGATCTATAGGTACGTTTTTTAAACCAACTTACTCTCTTAATATTAATGGATAGATTCTTAGCTCTAAGCTCTATAATTGCTCAAACGAACTACAAAGCCTATTGTTAGTAGCTTTCACGATAAAAAGGAGGCTGGTTTTGTGTGTGACACAACAAGTTAAAGGTTTATTAATCTCAAGGCTTATCTTAACAAGATCTTAGAAAAGTCATTAAATTACCATAAACTAATACGGAAATAGAGATCAGATAAGATAATACAAGAAATAGATGCCAATAAAGTAAGTACAGAAGCGACAAGTACCTTATCCACAGAATGATTAGGAACACTTTGAGCAATATTCGGAAACCAGCAGCGTATTATTCTACAGGGTTTATTTTTTTAAAGCGGTTACCGTTATATGGCGACATGAAATAACGCAGATAACATTTTTCATGGATAAATGCGTTCACTGGTCGTATAGGTACAATTACTATATGCTCGTATTCATAATTTTAATGATCGTAAGATTTTAGAGAGAAAAACTCAGAATTCAATTTGACACATTAATAACATATATTGATTCTTTAGATATTGTATCTAAAGAAAATAATGTTATTCTGAATCTTGCAGTATAAGCGTGAATAAACTATGCCAGGGTAGGTAATTTTTAAAGAAACCGTTGCTATTTTTTTTTTTTTATACAACTGATGTGACAAACAAGCTTACCACCCTGTACCCACCTGTAGTTTTACTGAAACCTTTTTTAGAAGCGATGTATGGGGAATTACCTATTTTTTCAAGTAGATATTTACTCTTAGAGCAGATAATTTTATTACATTAGATGTAATTACAAATGCATTTTTGTTTCAAAGGTAACACTTTTCACTACCTGACTTGACTTGGTTAGTCTGGAAATTCAGAAAACGATCAACAATATTATAGACGATATTTTTGGAATCAACACGGCACCGCCCACAAGCCAATGTCCATACAAGACCCTAACACATGATGGGGCCCTAAATTAGCCACTTGGACTTTTACGGTCGTTCCTTGACAGCACCGTTGAAACCTATACAAGAGGTGGTTAGACGTGTCAAGATGTGAATAGGTGTGATTGCGGTGACAATGGTGTAACTGTGTTAAGAATCATGATTTGATCTCTTTGGCTTTTTGGCAATGTCATGAGGTTGACGTACTTCAAATTCAATTAGGGATACAAAGAGGGTAGTTATCAATGAAATATTGAGTGTTGTACCTTACACATGTTACATGTGAAAATAGAAAAAAAAACAGAAACATTACGTGACGATAAATTTTACCCTGTAATACAACAACAAGTTTTTTTTTTTAAATGAAACCGCTAAATAGTTTAGGTTCTCAGAGGTTCTCGCTAGGGCTCTACATGTTTAAAATTCTCTATTTGAACAAATAAACTTGAGGTACCTACTAGCAATATATTTTGAACCTCTACCGTTTTCTTTATAGGTTTAAATTTGTTTGAATGATATTATCTAGTTTAATACTGGGTACATTACGATTCTCTACAACATTAACACCTTTGTTTGGTTTCATAAAAAGCAGGGTATCTCAAAGAAAAATTTAAAGCCTCGTTCATATAGCTACATGATGAAATACCGGATCGGTCGCCACTTTATAAAAGACCAGGCTTTCTTTTTTATTTTATTCCCTGCCGACATGAATCGCTTCAGCTTTGCATACTTCAGCCACTAGTGTCAAAGTTCCCAAAACAAGTGGGTCACGGCGTCTTTTCCTGAACTTGCGTGTTTTAGTAAAATTGCCATAGATCTTCCCCTAACAACCATCTTTTTTGTACGTAGTTGCCTTCAGACGAACGTTATCAACTTTATGGGCAAATGTAAATTCACACAAAAATAACAATTTGTTTATGGGAGATCTTGTAGTCTTTAGATCTTTAGCAAATCTTTGATGACCTGGGTGGCATTGTTTGGCGCCGTCGTCTGTTGGTCACTCTATAACTTTATTCAGCCTGTGTTTAGCAGCAAAGTCTTTCGAACCTGTTTTGGGTAGCAATCTGGAAGTCAAACTTCTTGAACTCATCATCATCATTTCAGCCGTTCGACGTCCACTGCTGAACATGGCCTCCCCACAGACAGAGCAAATTCCTTATCATGTGGGGGGATTTGCCCATACTCACCACGCTGGGCTTGCGGGTGAGCGCAGTTAGAGATATCGTTGTTAAAATAACAAAAAATGAAGGGACGCTGCTGCCCATCCTCTAGCTTTTTTCCCTTAGTCGCCTCTTACGACATCCGCGGATAGGTAGATATGGAGGGGCCTATTCTTCAGCCGTGGCCACCACGGCCACGGCCTTCTTATACTATGATAAACTATGATTTTATAAAAAATAGTTTTAGGATGAAAAAAAGACCAGAACTGGCTGATTTGAAAAAGTTCTGGAAAAAAAACTGAAAGAATGTATTGGTTTTTTTTTTCAAATATTTTTATTTATGTTGATAGATTATGCCCTTTTCAAGTGTACCAGTTACGAAGCACTTTGTGTACGATTATTATCATGAAAAAGTCCTCTGATAATTCCTCGCGCTCTTCTATTTATAGAATTTTGTTTCTTTTAGTTTATGAAGCCATGTTTCGTTTGAGAAAGTACAACTTATAAAAATGACGTAAGGTTTACCTACACGCAGCTATTTTATTAAAATGGATCACACTCTCTATTTGGTGAGTGATGGGTTTCATTCAATAATTACATTTGAAAGTTTATTAGCACACAGAGTATTTGTTAAAGCTAATCGTCATAGCAACTGATATTGGCTGACAGAATTCGTTTAAACCAGCAGGTGTACAAAATTAAACTGCCCAAGATGTGCCCAACCTATGGAAGGGTTCCGTAGTCAGAAGAAAAAACTAGATAAAAACTTGACATTAAAATAATATATATAAGAATAATTTGCAGATTCTTGTCGAAGTAAACTTTTTAATTATTACGAAATCTGTGAAAACTTGGACCTTTGAAAGATTCAGGCACTTTTCAAGGGCGAATATGCTCGCAAAGATTTTGGAAAATTCTCATCCTAAAGGGGTAAATTTTGTATCGTAATTTCCTTTAAAAATGATTCCGCGTACTGCCAGGTGCCCGCACGCTAGTATTCCATAACGAGCATTGTCTAAAACTTTTTAATTTTGAGGGTTCCGTATTCGTAAATTTGCTTCAGAACCCTACAATGTTTGTTGTTTGACGGCCAATTATTGAAGAAAATAATGATGCTTGTAACGTTAGTGTGCATTCAACCGCCAAAAGGGATGTGGAATTGTTTATTTATATTAGGAGAAATGAGGCCTTCAGCATTTTCAAAGAGAATAAAATGATTGCTTACAATTATTTTTTGTTATAAGTGAAGATAAAATTGCGAACAAAATCAAAGTGCTCACAAACATGAACACATATTGGTTTGTGTAATGTATTAGATACCTATTTAAATTATTTTTGTAAATATAGGTAATTAAAAATAATATTTAAAATAAATCTATCAAATGAGATAATTTTTATTGCCAGAAATACTAGATAAGTAATGTATCCAACATAAAAATCCTAATAATAATCATCGTTATAAAAGAGATGACTTATAATATGGGCACGCGCATCTAAGATGGCGGCCGTAGGTGTGGTGAATGGCGCCGCTCTGTGATTGGCCCACTTCATCCAATTAATTTATCACTCGATTTAAATGACATACGACTGAGCGCTACTGAAACTGGGGTCATTGCACTAAAACGTAAACATCTTTGACAAAAGGTTTATGAATTCCAAATATCTTCATAGTAACTTTTTTTTCAATTGTTTACAAAGAATATTCTTTGACACTCTTTAAACCTAAACAAACGGAATCATTTTTATTATTAATTTTTCCTACGTTATAACCTCAAGATCCGTATCACTGACATAGCTCTCGGAATGAGCAAGTTTTATTGGCAGTGGGCAGGCCTCGCAGAACCGACGAGCAGCGGTTCACTGCTGAAAGGCTCCCCAGCCGATGGACCAACGACATTGTGAAGGTTGCGAACCGGAAGTCGGTGTATAGAAAAGGCTCAAGATCGTTTGTCATGACACTCTTTGGTGGAGGCCTATATCCACCACCCTAGATAATATCGATTCCGTCGAACGAATTGGCAGTTTTGAGCGATACCTTCCATACAATTTAGTCCACTTCATTTCAGTAGTTTAATCAACCCCATACATGAGTAAGAAAGGAGTGAATACTGACATGACGGCTGATAGAGGTGAGTGGAAGATAAAAACAAATTTTGCCGACCCCACATGAAGTGAGATTAGGGCAGGGACATGATCAAAATGATGAGTCAACTGACATTTTGGACTTTCATATTAATATAGTAATTTTTTAGTAATTTTCTATCGATTTTATTAGCGATGACATTAGTGTCATCGCTAATAAATTGCGACGCATCGAAAATTACATTGTCTATCCCAGCAGCAGTGAACTTCAGTAGGCTGAAAATGATGATGCTATAAATATCAACACAAACGATATAATAAGATTTTGCAAATGAACGAATGTCCTACTGAAATAAAAAGCTATGTTAAATACTAAAAGTCTCGCATGTAGGCCCCTACACCAATTACGGTAAGTGGCTTATGAAAACTACTATTAAGTTTACTTACTAGTAAATCATAAGGGGGTCAATTACCTGCAAGTTTCTAACTATGTCACAGATAACGTGATAGTTTTAAAGTGAAGTATGTTTGCATTCGTGCAAACGTCAACGCTGTAACTGGCTCTGAAGTTTTGCCTACAATATTTTCAGCTACGTTTAAAGTTTTATACAGCAAACCAGGACTTGGTAATTGTGTCAAGTATACACTAGATTTTTTTATAAAAGCTCTCAAAATAACCGTTTTTTATCGAAGGGGAATGTTTCAAATTTTATAGAACCTAACCTAACTACGTTTCTGGAGATGATTGTTTCAGTACAGTACAGTACAGTAGTACAGTAGTATTCCCAGCTGTCTAGAAACAAAGCTAAATTCGCATGATCAGAGGTACTGAAGTAGGTACCTATAACATTTGGTTTTTGGAAAAGCTGGGAATTCGTCCCAATTATTTTATTAAATGGTCTCACGACTTTTTTCCCCAATGGTAAACATCCTCTCAGATATCCAGCCGATTCATGAAGATGACTAAGAGAATTGTCAGAGACGTGTCTGAACATTTAGCAAATTCCGAAATTTTGCAGTAGTGTATTCTATACGTGACAGATTGCAAGGCCATTGCCGCTATAAGAATACTTACTGATTTCCTCACGATATTTTCTTTCACCGTTTTAAGTCTTATCCACACTTCGCAATTATGAAATTCCATTTTTTACTCAAAAACTAAAAACTGAAACGGAATCTGAAAGTCATAAATGATAATGGTTTATTGTGACAGTCAAAAACAATTGATTGCGGTTAGGGTTGTTTCGCTGCACTATACCAATCGGAGAAAAGCGTTCGTAGTAAGAAGGTAGCATAAAAATAACACGGAAATGACTGTTTTTAGCGTTTAACCTAACACCACTGCTTTAAAGCTTTTCATTACTAAAACTACTACTTAAAATTAAAGAAATGAATTAATTAACTCATCAAATAACTGCAGGTTGGGGCCCACAATTTCCCATGTCCTTTCTCGAATAGAATATATCTTGTAGTAATAACCAAATTCAATCTACGTGGACAATTATGAAACGACAAAGAACTCAAAAGTTATTTCTTCATGGAAATACTAATTCAGTTCGTTGTATAACGTGAACTGCAATGGTATTCCTATTATCAACATGCAATTTTGTGCAGCCCATGCACGAAGAAATCTGAGAAAAGCTACCTATTAGAAGTGGGAAATAGAATGAAATTTCGATATCCACTTCAATTATTAGACACAAACAGCTACCGAAAAATCAAAATATTTGCTATGGAATTTAAAAGCAAACAATGGTTAACCAAAAAACTAAAAGCATCTTTTTTCAAGGTCAAGGAATTTTAATCAAAATTATTTAGGTTTGTGAAAAAAAAAAATAAGGTTAGTTCAGATGATTTTGTGCTTGAATCTAAAAGATTAAAGTCGGTTGTCGATTGTTTTAACTCAAAAGGGGCAGCCTTGTTAACGCTATCCAAAAAACAAGCTCCAAACCCTTGGGGCGGAATTGATAATTTACTCATCCAAAGGGCTATCATTAACCTCCTTGGGCTTACAATGATTGTCGGTTACGTACATACATTTACTGGATGTCTAGACGAAGCCGGCGTCTTGGTAGAAGAACAAATAACGTTTCGGGTCGTTAGCAGCGAATTACACTGACAAGGGGGTTATTATAACAACGAGGCTAAAATTGAGATCGTTCGATGGCTTTGCAGGTACTTTGTTTTAAAATTAGAGGTTATGAGAGCAATTTGATGACGATGTGTACGACAGGTCAATTTGTATTGAATTGCAAATAACGATTGTTGGCTTTTTCAACAATCTTCTTTTTTTTTTTTTTTTTTGACACAAGATTCGACTAAGGGAAAAAGCTAGAGGAAGGGTAGCAGCATCACCTTTTTCATAAAGATAGCTCTAAGCCCGTTTGTCCACGGAGCTACTCAATAGCAACGCGTTACAAACTCTATACTCGTCACTTCTGAGTAGCCCGACTGTCGTAGCACCAGTATTTTAATGGCGGTCCATTCACGACGCTACTCAAAAGGAATGCATTTGTAACTAGTCACCTGGCGACTCTACATGCTAGTCGCGAGGCTACTGGTTTTAAGAAACTGTTGAAAAATGATCGTACAAAAAGTAATTTTAGGTGATTCTGACGTCTATGCCAGTGGAGAAGTAATAATTACAACATGTCATCGCTTGAATTATCACTATGCCAATTATTTTCGTTTTCAAAACTTTGTTTACTTAAAATCGTGTACTGAGTGACTGAGTTTCAAGAAATTGAAGTAGCGCTATAGCGTTTCCAATCAGTCCGTAGCTCTAGTTTCTTACGAGTTCCATCACTTTTGAGTAGCTCCGTGGACGAACGCGCTAACTGTGTTCGTCAACATGCGTGCTGCTCTGGAAATCTCTGGGGAGGCCATGTTCAGCAGTGGACATCCTACGCCTGAAATGATGATGATGATTAAGAAAAATAATTGTTAGCAGCGACTTTAAATAATTCTAAAGAAAAACAATTAACAAGTACCTACCTACCACATAATATGAGAAGAGAATTAAATAATAGAGATAGATACGTATGCATGAAAAAGCAGTCCAGTCTTTACAATTATGGATGTTAAAGTATTAGAACTAGAGTTAGAAGCTAGCAGCAACAAGCCTTAAATCACAATGAAACCATAAAGAGAGAAGAGAGAACCAGAATATTGATTCAGCAATAGGTATTAGAGTCTGACGGATGTTCATTTTGGATACCAGCTATAATGGTTGCTATCTATTTTTTATCGACGCGTTTATATTTTTTGCTGCCTTTATTTTCGCAAAATAACAATTCATCATTTTAACAAAAGCGTAACAATAAAATTTTACACACAACAATGCTTTGATCTTTTGTCATTTACCACGATTTTTTTTTATCTACATCCGTTGACTTACTATTGCTGTTTCTTCCGGACTCTACTTATGGTATAATGATTGTAATGTGTTTTGCTTAAGGTTGAATTTGTATTGCTGCATCATTGACACATTAAAATGTTTCTTTGGATAGTTATATCCTGCAATTCGATACCTTTGATCAATTGTGGGCAGTGAACCATGTCGCTATTCGATATCGTAACACCTGCTTAAATTTTAATGTTTTACGTTATCATCATCATCATTTCAGCCGTACGACGTCCACTGCTGAACATAACATGGCCTCCCCCACCGACAGAGGGAATTCCTTTTCATGTGGAGGGATTGGCCCATACTCACCACGCTGGGCATGCGGGTTGGCGAGCGCAGTTAGAACTATCGTTGTTAAAATGAGGGACGCTGCTGCCCATCCCCTAGTTTTTTTCCCTCAGACGCCTCTTACGACTTTGCTGCTTGACTACGGTTATGCTGACGACCTAGCAATCATGATATCGGGACTATTTGAATCAACTCTATGCGAGAAGATGCAAAAAGCTCTTCGTGTTGTGGAAGCATGTTGCCATAGGCACAGCCTATCTGTGAACCCAAACAAAACTGAATTGATTCTTTTTACTCGCAAAACGAAGAAACTGCAGGCACTAGACCTACCATCCCTTTTTGGAACAAGACTGACTTTGTGTAAGGAGGTCAAATACCTGGGCATATGGCTGGACAGCAAACTTCTATGGAACAAGCAGCTTGACCATGTCACGACAAAGGCTACAAACGTGCTATGGCAGTGCACACGTGCCGTGGGCAAGGACTGGGGATTAAAACCGAAGCTGTGTCTCTGGATGTACAAAGTCATGGTTAGACCGGTGCTCACCTATGGCGCTGTAGTCTAGTGGCCCCGAACTATCCTAGTTACTGCTATCAATAGGCTACAACAGGTCCAAAGACTAGCATGCTCACTCGCAAGTGGGTGCACAAAATCTACTCCATCGGCGGCACTCGATGTCATACTGGGGCTGGTACCACTTCAGCTGCACATACAGCAGGAAGCGATGGCAGCAGCACTAAGAATAAAATCCACTAACCAGTGGAAAGGTGACAACAGAACAACATATCATTGCAAGATACTTGACAAGGCGACAAAAGTCATTCTGGAGGCCTTACGAGGCACGGACAGAATCGCTACTTCTTATTTGGTCAACAAATCGTACGAAGTGGTGACTTCGGAGCCCGAAGGTATCTCAAGTTCCTCATCTGGGCTGCCCACATACCACATATACACAGATGGAGCCAAACAGAAAACGGGGGTGGGCTGTGGCTTTTACTGCCCTGAAACGGGACTCTGTAAGGCTCAACCACTCAACACAACCACCACGGCTTTACAAGCCGAAACTATAGGTCTACATCTGGCGGCCAAAGATATACTGACATCATTAAAGTCTGTGCCGGAAACAGGGAAAGCTCTAGCATGCACACAACAATTTATCTTCACAACAGATAGTGCTGCACTTATAAATGCTCTTCAAAGACCAGACACCAGGTCCAAATCGATATTGGAATGTCATAATGCACTCCAACAACTAAGTGTGAATCATAGAGTGCTCATCAAATGGACAAAGAGTCATAGCACAAACCTGGGCAACAACAGGGCTGACGTCCTGGCAAAAGAGGGAGCAAAACTTGTTCCTACAGAAGCGGACAAGAGCCTATCAAATCCACCATCGGCGGAAATCAAAAATAGACTGAGAGAACACTTTGAAACAGAGCACCAGAAGCTCTGGGAAAGCAGAAAGAACTGTAAGCAGGCGAAAGTCATGCTCCCGGGCCCAGACAAGAAGTCCACCAACACCATAATAAAGATGAAACGCGAGGACCTGCGAATGCTGGTGGGCATCATCACAGGTCACTGTGAATTAAACCATCACCTGTACAAGACAGGGGCTACTGACAGCGGATTATTTCGGGGCTGCCTACAGGGAGAAGAAACAGTAGAGCACGTAATTTTGCACTGTGCAGCCACGGAAGAGGCCAGGACCACATCGGGTCTGCGGGCCGTGATCAGAAGCGGCTCCCAGACACCGCTGCATACAGGGATACTGAGAGAATGTTACCAACGACCCAAAGTCCTGCTTCGCTATTTTAAGGAGCTGGGCTGGCTGGGGTAGGGTTAGCATAGGGGAACAATGCACAAAACACCCCACAGCGGGAAGTCAGTGCAGGTCTAACCACCCCCGATTAGAATTAGAATTAGAATTAGCCTCTTACGACATCCGCGGATAGGTAGATATGGAGGGGCCTATTCTGCAACCGAGGCCACCACAGCGTTTAACGTTATAATTGAACCAAATTTGTTTTTAGTGACAGTGGGCGATGATCATGGTGATAATAAATATCCAGATTTGAATCCACTATTATTGAACCCTCAAAGACCATCGATAAACGTCGGATGCAGACGAACCTTGAATAGGTGCAGAAAATCTCTATCAAAAATATAAGATACCCAGAGCTTTAAGTACTTACATCAATATTGGCTTTGAATTGATGTTAATCGATTTAAAAATAAACGATGATTAAAATTATGACACCTATCATAACAACACGGCAGATAAGGGTTGTAGGAAGAAATACCAACAATAGTCATATACAATTAAAATTGATTACAGACAGTCACGTGCCCAACCAAATTTTGATTTAGTATCTTTAAATGTACCAATACATTAACCAAACTGTAACTATGATCAGTCACTGATCTTATCCCGTAACTATGTTAAGTATCATGACATTTACAATACAAACATCGAGTATAGGCGCACTCGATCCCCTATAGGCTGCCAATTTTAATCGGATGACGTCCGATGCATCGAAACGCATAATTACGAATAGGAATCTCTCACGGGACCCGATTCCGTATTAGTTTTGACATTCGGCTTGATTGATGAACTACAATCTCTGGACGAATCTCGTGAATGAACGCCCGTATATGGCACAACGTCGCATCCTAATCGTGCACGTAATACCTGCCTTATTTTCATAGCCTAAGATCTAATATCGAATACTCAGTCACACTGGTATGTTTGTAGATGGGGAGATACCTAGGTGTGTCAAATTGGAAGCGTCGGGGTTGGCGTCAGTTTGACAGAAAATGGACGGATAGTTGAATTTTAGATGGATGGCCAAAGTAGATTTTTTCGATGCTCTGTAAATTTTGTTTGAGTGCACTATAAGTTATTTGAAACTACCTAGATAAAAAGTTATCATGAAGGCATTTTTGCACTAGAAAAATATTAAATAAACTTCGCAAATTCTTAGAAAACCATACCATCGGAAGTAATAATCTAAGTCGAGAGTCTCCTACTAGAGCGAGCTATAAGACGCATAAAACCAATAAAGTTTTCTCAAAATTAGCATGACTTTCATAGCACTATCTTTGGACCATCTAATAGTAGAACAAACAATAATCAACAGCAGTGGTCACTTAGCACGCTGAAATATCGAAGGAAAATTAGTTTAGGTAAAGTGTAGCTTGCGACAACTTGCAACAACTTTTTATCGCACAAATCTATTAACAAGTTAAATTTATGGTATACGGGCCACGAGGACATAGTGAAACTTTTGATAACTTTCTGTAAGCAGTTTTGAAAGTGCTAAGTTTTTCAACGTCGACCTCAATGAAGTTCTTGAGAGTTCGAGAATTTAGAACGAGAACCTTGCTGACCTTATGAAAAATTACGTAGAACCTAAAACATTCAGTATTTGTAATCTCGTTGATCCTCTACAAAATTTCGACTGTACCATAGGGTATTGAGCATGCAAAATTAATGTCTGTGGTTTAGCGTCTGACTACCTTAGGTCTACAGATCAGAGCTTCAATGAGTACATAATAATATGTATGCTTTCGTGAAAGGGACATATACACCCAAAAATGAAAATCATCATCATCATTGTGCGCGAAAAAAGAAGAAAGAAATTCATAAAACTGGATTTCCAAAAAGATCTTCCTTGAGGCATAAGGTGGCAACTTATTGTAAACCCTGTACATACAAGAAACTAGTGCATGGGACATGTTTTTAAGGTTGGTTTGCCCAGCGTTTAATTACCATCTCCTCAGCCTAGTTGACCTTATGCCCGCAGGAGAAACATGCTGATTCTATGCTTACGCTTTTGTAGGGCATCTGGTATGTTTGTGGAGGCGCGCACGCATGGTTCACGCGATCATTCGTAAAAAAGTCGCCTCCCTCTTCCAACGTACGCGGGGTAGTGGCAATGGCATCCTGCAGATGATTATTTCACGTCTGGACTGTCCCATCCAAAACAAATGGATGAAAATACGAATGGGGTCTGAGTCCATATAACCAGGTAGAGTATTGCTAATTATTTTTTATTATTTTATATTATGAATGTTAATTTTATTTATTAAGATTTTATTGTGAGCATTTATATTTAATTATGGATGTATTATTTGAAATAAATGAGTTAATAATAATATGCAAAAGCTGTGTCTTACCAGCTGATTCCTCACGATGTGTTAGCATCGCTTTAAGCTCGTGGCAAATCTTTACAATAATTATCAAATAGAAAAAATGCATTGGGCCGGGATAAATCTTTGGATCGTTAGTTCGACTTCCCTCTAGGGCAACGTGGTTCCGATTATGACATCACGCTAATATCTGCGCTTTCGCTTTGTCTGTCCAATACCTGTTTTACTCTAAACTGCTGAACTGTTCAACCAATTTCGATGAGATCTCAATCCCTGAGGAAGGATATACTACTGGAGGATATACTAAAGATGTAGCTACTGTTTAACCAGGTATCGTGCAAGCGAAGTCACGGTCGGCTGCTGGTATTAGTAGACAATAATTACAACCTTTCACATGACAAGTCACCTTATTATCATAATAAAGACTACGAACAATGGTATCACCAGCGTCACAATAATATTGTGATAACCGTATGCAAATATTAATTCATGATGGACATTGTTGTATGGATAGCACGAAGGATCATAGGTAAACGATTATAGAGTCAAAACAAGTATTCATTTGGTCTATTGAACTCTGGACAGCATAAATAGCGTGATCGCTAATCATAACAAATAGAGTTTTAGGAATAGCATAATATTAAATTGATTCCATAGTTATTAACAATAAAATAATATTAATGGACATCCGTGGTTCTTTTATCAATACACGAGAATTCGTTAATCGGAATGAAAGGCTTCTCCGAGAGGCTCCATCTTCTACATTTTTTTGAAGTTACTCCTAAAACGAATCCGATTTCAGATTTTTTTCTTTCGTCATTCGAGGTTATTCCTCATACAATTTTTTTTAATGGAAAATCCAAGCACGACTGGTATTCAAGCCCCATCCTTTAGTTTGGAAAGCGGGATGTCACTAGCATCATAAAACCACTGCAAGTATCAAATAATTGACGATAGCGTTACGCTTACGATGCGATAATAAAAGTCAAAATTAAATATTAGCCAATGACATCCGCGATGCTTGAAATCTTATGGTTTCTATTGGTTTATATTTGTCATTTGCTATAAGCATCATAAGCATACCGCTCTATCGTGAATTATTTGTATTCGGGCTACTGTGAATTTTTATATATAATTTTTATATTTAACTTGAACAAGGCCAAACATGATTTTTTTTAATTTAAAATCTAAAAAGAAACCTCACAGATAAACACCTACTCTTCACTTCTAATAGGATTCATCAGACTATTATTCCAATTGGATAACACTTTCTTTATGTAGGTATATACGTTTTCAAAAACTTCCTAAAATGTATCCGTGACATTGAGTCACACTTGATTCTTTATCAAAGACAGGTAATTGTGATTATTTCATAAAGCGATCTTCAAACTACCAGCATGAGGCGTCAAAATTTCAAAAGACACTTAACAAATCTATTCAGTGGCATATGGTGGGGCATCCCGTGCAGTTTTCATAAGTCTCCTCTAGTATCGATGTCTTATTGATGATTCTTTAGTTCATTATCCCTACAATCTATTCCACCCTCACCAATAAAAATTACCACCGTTTTCAAAGCATTCCTAGCCTCAAAACTGCGAGTTCCTCCGCCTTCCTTGCTTTGTGGATTGTTTCTGACGACAATAACAGTAAACCTGATAATTTTATGTTCGCCACAAATGTAATGGTGACTTTAAACGTTTATGTACGTTTAGACTTTGTTTAGGGGCGATAAAAACCGAACCTCAAATGTGGTTTACTTTGGTTGGGAACACATTTGGTACATTTTGAGAGGAGGCTGTATTGTATTAAATGACAATGATGAAAAATTTCATTTTTTAAAGTTACAGATAACGTGAAGTAGTTCTGAATTAAAATTATACTTTAAGCTTAATCGCCTTCTTAGTTCTCGGAAGTCAAGTGCGAGTCGAGTAGCTGTGAAGCAACCAATATGATATTTACCAACTGGAAAGACTTTAAGTAATCATAAACTAAGAAGAATCTTATTAGTATTATAAGTAATTGTAATTAAGATGTATAAAATTACAATACTTCATGTTTTTAAAAGTATGTTGTTGGTAGAGTATAAAAGGATGCTATTTTACTCAAGCTCTTTTATGTTTCTTTTTAGGTACCTAATTCAATAATAATAGGCCGTTCTCATACCTTATCAGCTTGGTATTGACATAACAATAAACAGTTAGGAAAAATACATACACGATTATCGTTAGTCCATGCTACGGCAGTTTTTTTTTTTCTAAGCTACTAAGGTGGCAAATAAACTTACGGCCCACCTGCTGGTTATAAACCGTAGCCTATGAACGCTTGCAATACCAAAGGCATCACGCACGCGTTGCCGACCCGAACCCCAGTTACCCTTAAAGCTCTGGCAATCTTACTCACCGCTGTAACACAATACTTCTTCAAACAAATCGTGTTAATTGGCTGCGATCTTCTGTAAGACGGAGGTACCTCCAGGCGGGCTGCTCCAATATAGAGCGAGAAAATCTCGCTGTGCCCTACCCTCGCATAAAAACCTCGCATAATGTGTATAGGAATTTAGTTCTTATCCAGCCAATTCTTGAGCAAAGTTTTCCAAGGTTATAACCAAATTAACATTATCATCATCATCATCAACTATGGCTGGACTAATGCACCCACGACATTGGGAACCCTGGTGAGGATCAGGACTATCTATGTGACTGTTGGGTATTATTCATTTATGATGACCTGCACAATAAATTTTCTTACACCTAACATCTATATGAAAAATCCAACAGAGATTCAAATGATTTATTTCTAAAATTTTATCATTTATTGAATCAATTTATTAATTCAATTGGGTCACAATATCCTGAGCTAAGAGTGCACACTAAGCTTTCTTTCTAGCACTATTTAGTGAGCAGATTGAATTGAACAATTTGAACGCAGACTTTGTTTCCCTTTCAGGCCCGTTATCTAATTTACTTTTAATAAATAGTGTCCATATATAAATAGTTTAACTCCTGGAAAAGCTTCTCTAATTAAACAAAGTAATTTTAATATTAAAATAATGAGTCACAAAAAGAAGACAATTTCCTGATCATTTCTCATGAAACCACAAGGAAAATGTTGAATTAAAAAATCCTTACTAAACGATAAGTATTTATTTTAAATTAATTATCCAAAGTTGTTTTTATAAATGAAAGACTAACAGTAAGTATCAAAACGTCGTATAATTTATTACGTTCCAAGATTTTCTTTGTACATTTTTATACAAAACAATAACTTTTCGTTACGACTAATAATTACATTCGAAAAATTACATTTTTTTCCAAGTTTATCGTTAAATCTAATATCACGATTTAGCTTAATTACTTTTAAAATAGGTACTCAAGCGATACATCGATGCTTATCAATCATAACAGAGCAAACAAATTTAAATACATTCTTATAGATATTTATACATCTAATACATGTAAGCACATAGAATTTATAATTGTTTACATGAAAACAGCTTTCAGTTTACATTCATTTACATCGAAGCCACATATAATTCATAATATCCAAACAAAAATTAAACACAAACTTTTTTATAAATTATCAAACAAAAATAAATACACAGAAATCCCAATAAATCTATAGACAGTATTTTTTTTTTATTTCAAGACACTAAGTAGTTGAAATAATTTAACGAGTATAATTGCTTAGAATTGTAATAATTAAACATCCTAGCCTATTTGGTGTTGCGTTACAGTGACTGTACTGTGAAAATGCACAGTTTTCATAAAATCTGATACTAAAATTTTAATAATATAAGATAATAATTTAAATCTTTGAAAAAATGTTACCACGATCATTCCCACACGAGCTTTGTACAAGTTACAATAAAATTCACATTGATGTTTTAAATTACGTATGTGAAAAATTGACGAAAAAGTATTATAATACATAATTATCATATTTATTTACATGATTATAAATATAGCAATTAGATAATTTCAATTTAAAAATTGTGCAAGCAATTATTATGAGTGCGAGACGAAATAAGGAAAGGACACAAAGAAATAAAGGTTCAGACAAAGTACGTACGGCCCTTATTAGATACACTCCCAGTTAAAGAACGAGGCGCGTTGGGGGATATATCGTCTACCCTAGAATATACGTGACCGCTGCTAGGGGACAGCCTCAGGTCATAATTAAACCGAGGACAAGTCCTGTTGTCGATCGACATGTAGCTATTATTCGAATTGTTCCCTTCACCGTATGTGTTGTTATCGGAAGACGGAGAGCTTTCGTTTTGAGACGACTCTCCATCGCTTTTTCTACAATACTGTAAAGAATTTGTGAAGTTCTGCTTTGAGCTACTGTCGTTTGTAACAGGCATTGTAGTGTATCTCAAAGTTGGGGTCTGACGTAACGATTTCTTGAAAACGCTCTTTTCAGAACCTTTTAGTGTTATAATTGTGTCGGTTGAATTCAAAAGAGCTACAAATCTGTCCCAAAAACGTTGCTCGCTCCACGATATATTTTTGCATTTATCTAACGCGAAACATAGCTCGTCGTTTATTTGTTCGTTATCTACAACCTTAATGAATATTACCTTGTTTAAGTCACTTCGATTTAGTGACTTTAAATAGCTATAAAAAATATTTTTAAAGTGAATATCGTATAGATCGTTGCAGATGAAGTTGGTTGTTAGTACTATGAGTAAGCGTTTTGAAAGTTTTGACGACTTTGAAAAGCTGTCTAGAGTTAGAATATTTAAAGTGGATTCGGTGGCTGAAAACTTTTTAGACGTCATTTTTCTGAACTCGATCTCTGACATAATGTTATGGTAAATGAAATTAGTGTCTTTGGTATTACATATCACGTAATAGTCGTACATGTGATTAGGGTTTCCCTCTAAAACAAGATCGACGTTGGGACAAGCCTGTTCTTTGAACAGAGGTACTCCATATTTTGTATAGAACCAATCACTAACTTCATACCTGAAAGCATAAAATATTGCACCTATCAAACATATTACGACAACAATAATAATAACGCCGCAGATAACGGCAAAGTAATTATCTGGAAGAAAAATAGATTTGGGCACAATTTCATCTCTGGAAATGCTTGGATCACTTATTGATCCCATGTATTCCTTACAGTGACTTAGTACTGACGCAATAGTTATTTTTGTCGGTTTTCCTTCTGAATCTGTGCAAAGCATTTTCTCCGGATCTCCAGGGTCCCTCCGTAACCATGAATCTAATTCGGCTATACTTTTGCAGTCACAAGAATATTGATTACCCTCGATTGAAACATGAGCCAGACTTTTGGAAGACGAAGCTAATAATTTCCAAGGGAAAAAATTAACGAGTTTATTATCATCGATCCTTAGAACCGATAGTGACTTCAACGAAGAAAATGTGTTGTTCGCTACATGTACTATGGCGTTGTGGTCCAAATACAACTCGTTCAAATTATTCAAATGCAAAAATTCGTCTCCCTTCAACTCCACAAGTTTGTTATTTTCTAAATGCAATACCCTTAGCGAATCAACGCCTTTAAAAGTTTGGTTGTTAACTTCTTTTAACTTTGTATTGTTCAGATACAAAACTTGGAGTTTCTTTTTGCCTATAAAAACGTGATTTCCCAGGTGGCTAATGTGGTTCCCATCTAGGTATATTTCAGTGGCGTCCATTGGAATACGGTCAGGTACCTCTGTATAGCCGGCGTTAGAACAATCGACTACGTTTGCATTCCAAGTAATGTCGTGATAGCATCTACAGTTATTAGGACAAATCATTTCACAGTCACAAGCAACGAAGTCACAACAATGACACAGTGCGAAACAATGGCTCTCATATGGACAGAGAAAGTCAGAAGGTGACATGTCTATTATCACCTTTTTCCCTTTAGCACGCGAGTGGACCAACGTACACAAAGCTTTATCTAAATCTAGCACGCGCGGGTATTGTCGACTGTGGCTCAAATAATTAATGCGCTGAATCCATTCCATTGAGCAGTCACAAACAAACGGGTTCCCGCTTATAAAGAACTCAGGTAAGTCACTATCTTCATCTATTTGATCTAACCTGAACGCGTTCATGTCAATCTGTACGAGTTTATTATTATTTAGCGTCACAGTCGATAGCCTTTGTAGTTTAGAGAAAGAACCGACCTGAATGTTTTCTATTTTATTGTCGTTCAAATAAAGCTTTTCGACCGATTTTGGTATTGAAGTCACGGCTATTTCACTCACATTATTGTAACTGAGGTCCAATAGTTTTATATTGATGTTTGAATACATGTCGTCGTTTATGAAATTTTCAATAAAATTTTGGTGCATATCTAACCATTCGAGGCTGCTGGGGAATGTACGAAAATCAAAAAACGTAATTTTGTTAGCCGACATGTTCAACCAAACCAAGCTATTCAGTGTGTTGAATATGCCGTCAAACTTTGTAATCTCATTACCATCCATTCGCAGTAGTTTCAAATTCATATTTTTCCTAAAGCATCCGGGAGCAACATGTTTTATTTTGTTCGAGGCTAAATTCAGTACCTGCAACTGCGGTAAATGTTCGAAAGTATCTTCGTTTAAAAAGGGAACTTTATTATCAACTAAGCGTAAACCGAAAAGTTCGGAAAGGCCGTGGAAGTTTTCCCTGTTCAGGTGGGTTATATTGTTGTTGCCGATGTCCAATGACCTAAGATACCGAAGTTTGCGAATCGCTCCGGGTATAGAAGACAAAAAGTTATCGTTTAACCCCAAGTCCTCAATCGCTGTCATATTATCAAAGGCATTGTCGTCAATATGCTTAATTTTATTTTTATCTATGAATAGCTCGTATAATACGTGCAAGTCTGTGAATAAATGGGGATGAATATGAACAAGGTTATTACCAGAAAGTGACAACGAATGCAAATTTCGTAGCTCCTCAAAAGAGTGTTCATCAATGGATGAGATTTCATTATGCTCTAGATTTAATTTCTGTAGACTGTACAAATCCTGGAACATGTATCGATCTATTCTAGTAAGCCTATTGTAAGACAGGTTAAGGATCACCATTCGTAGCAACCCTATAAACGTGCCTTTATTAATCCATTGACTAGTGAGTTCGTTGTATGAAAGATCTAAAGTCTGAAGCTGTTCTAATCCTTCGAAAAGCCCGGGAGGCAGATTGTTTATCGTGTTGTTGCTAAAGTTTATCTCTTTCAAAAACTTTGCATCTGAGAACAGGTCCGGTGGGAGGGTGTTCATAAAGTTACTAGATACATTCAAAACCTGTAAACTGAGCAATCCTTCAAAGGCACCATCTTCTAGGGTAGAAATCGCATTGTTCTGCAACAGTAACTTAGACAGCGATCGCAACTTCGACAAGCTATTATCAGTTACAACAATTAAATCATTATAAGATAAATCTAAAGTCTCTATAACTAAATTACAACTCCTAACACTCAAGTTTTGCTCCTGTAGGGATTCAAAAAATCCAATAGTCTTTATGTTTTGCAAGTGATTGTTAGTAAGGTTCAAAGTTTTCAAACTGTACAAGGGGCAGAAAGTTTCAATTTTAGTGCTCCAGATATTGTTGTAACTCAGATTAAGTTCAAGCAACTCGTTTAGGCCTGCAAAGGCTTGCTCGTTCAATTCCATCGTCATTGCGGACCACTCGCTGTTATGAGTAGTCACGTGGAGACGCTTTAGGTCCTTGAAGTTCTCAAACGCGCGCGCTGGAATCTGACGTATCTTACACTTGTCGATCACCAAGTCCCGCATCTTCCCTAAGTTTGTCTGCTTCCCCGAAGTTTTCTCCGTCTGAGCAGTCAGTATACTCTCGAAAAACAATATTTCACTACACTGGACGTGCAATGATATCACGTCGTCAAAATGCGTCCGACTGATATTTTGTAACAGGTGGTCTAAGTTGCTTATCGTCCGGATTTTGCAGAAGAGAACCGCATTTTCCGACGCTTCCGTCTCGGAGCTGCGGTAGGCGCACTCGTGCGGCATTTCGGCCGCGGCGCTTTCGACGGCATGGCAATAGAACAACACGTACACTATGATTCGATCAAAAGTTCGGTCGAGTCTTTTCGCGGTAGCTTTTATTGGCATTTTACGTTCATATGCGAGCTGAGATGATGCATCGAGATCGGCAGTGCCATTTATGAGGGGGCGAATTGGTCGATCGCGTCATAAATATTTACGCGGTTGGTAGGTACGACATCGCGACTCGCGTGGCATGACTCGTGTTCGCGGGAGTAGCGAGCGTGTGGCGCGGACGGCGGCTGCCCACCGACTGAACGACGCTCAGTAACTCCGCCCTACGGCGTCACAACGCCCCGCGCCGCTGACCGCCCCGGAGGCGCCTCTGAAGAAACCTCATCTCGTACTATCAAGGGTGCATATAAACCGTGGAATTATTCCCGTGCGGGTGTATCGAGCATTAATTATAAACAAACTCAGATCGAGTTTAGCAGTTGTTTGAGTTATCTAGCCTTTTATTTTTTGATTTAGTACTTAGACAAATTCACAAATTGCTATTTTGCTAAGGCGTCACTATAAAATGTAGACTTGATAGCATTATTTTTTTAGGATAATGTTTTTAAAAAGTTGGTTAGGTACACTTTCTTTCAAACACCTGTTGTATAGAAAAACTTGGGAAAACTTTTTACTCAGAGTCTCTGTTCTCGCAAATGGGATAAAAGACTTGCAAAATAGTTTTCTGGAACACCATATGCTTACGAGGTAAACGCGTTTCACTTACATTATGGTAAAAGAAAGCTCTTAGTCGAAGTTACTTCAGTGTTACAGTTTTTTGCGGCTTGTAAGAAGTCAAACCTTCACAGGCAACTTGGATAAGATTTTTTTTTTTTGCATTTGTATGATTTTCAACGTTACAGTTTCTTCTTCTGCGATACCAAGTATCAACAAAAACTTTATTATTGAAATCGCATAGATCATTTTGTAATATCTTAAACCTAGTTTAATTTACGCCTGTTCTTCGCGACCAAGCCTAGACGACACAGGCACGAACCACAGATTGGGAATTTTTCAAAGATACTTTCTATACTTTCTTACTAATCTAGTTGGTGCATATATACAGTCCCAAGGTTTTCATTCATTACAATAGTCGAGATATTATGATTTTTTTTTAATTTTAAATTTGCTAACTGATAGGTAACTTTAGCACATCGCTTGGGATCTTGTTATAGAACACATGTACATGTACACATTGCCCTTTAAAGGATTTATTAACCCTAGTGAGCCTAATCGTGTGAACAGCGTGTTTACTTTACTTAATCTGCTTAATAAGTTTTGAACTATTTTATCAATTGACTAAAAAGCAAACGTTGAACGTTTTCAGTCGCGCAGTTTTTAACGATAAAAAGATTGAAACCGCTTGAAATTTCCGGCCATAAATCAGTCAGTATTTACATAAAAAGTTCATAACTACTCATACACTTTTTATTCATTTTCGTTTTAACAACGCTCAACATGATTCATAGGCTAACTAGGTTCCCAAGAATAATAATATATCGCAAACAGATCATCAAAATAGCTGCTAACAATCTTTATCATGATCCCAAACCGGATCTTGGAACTGATTATTTTCCTTAACGACCATCATTTTACCGAATAAATAATTCAATAGCTTAGAAAAAAATGCAATTCAAAACATACGTAATTATAGTTCGAGTGCTTTAAACAACGTTGAATACTACTTAAAGTAACTTTAAGTAGGATGGTAGGTACAGTCGTCAATAGCTCCGCTTGACCTCATCTCTTCTACTCACCAAATTCTAGCGAACGTAGTATTTCTGACTCCCGTTCTCACGTCTCAATTTTTACGTATGGTCATGCGGTAGTGCAGACCATTGAATGTACATCCAGGGAAAGGTTCATGTAATAATTGACCAGCCAGTAATTGAGCTATGTGGGCTTTGGTTATGCGCAAACGAGCTAGGCAATTTGTAGACTGATCGTGTCGTCAGACCACCCAGTTAGACGTTTTAAGATGAATACTTATTTACAACAATACCCATTTTTTTCTTCATACACTTTTTTTTTGTTGTGTTGTTATGTTAACGCTTTGAACCTTTGGATTTTTAGGTAACTATACCTATTTTTTTCATTAGCTTATGGTCTTAAGCCTTTTCCATCCACTAACTTGCCAGAACTTTAACAATGTATTCGGTCCATCGGGACCAACACTGCGTCACTTGATCCGTGGTTGCCAGAGAGAACCTCTCTTCCCCAACGGTTGTCGGTTCTGCGATCTATATGGCCTGCCTACTGCTCCTCAACTCCGAACATCACTTCATATTCACGCTTTTTCTTACATCACCATCATCATCATCATCATTTCAGCCGTAGGACGTCTACAGCTGAACATAAGCCTCCATTATTCTGCCAATACTCGCCACGATAAATCTGTGTTTGACATGTAACTATTATCCGTTATTAATAAATGAACTATGAACTATGAACTATGATGGGCATGCAGGTTGGCGACCGAAGATAAAGCTCTTGTTGTTGATATCGAACTCTGCTGCCCATCCCGTAGCTCTGTTTCCCTAAGTCACTTCTTACGACATCCACGGGTGGAAATTTAGGGGCATCTTCTTCAGCCGGGGCCACCATGGCAAGTTTTCTTATAAAAAATTAAAGTCTTTTTAAAAAGAAACTAGCTCTTATATCTTATATCCAAATTAAAAAAAGTTTACGGCATATAACTTTTTATAACTCCTTTGTCTTCAATTTTGTAATATTTATGTGAATAGGTAATATTTGTTCCTTTATTCAAAACATGTGTGTGGTTCCTTTACAAATCACATTCTAGACAATATTCAAATGCGTTTCCGTGCAGTACATTTCCATTTACCGTCGTCTGTTATATATGGTTGAATGTTTTATTTGTAAACGTATAAGTAATCGGGTAAATTTGAAATTCTATAACGAAATGCCTTTTAGCATAGGGCAGGAACCATAAAATGGCATGGCTATTAAAATATTGCTGAAATCAATTATACGATACAAAAAGATTATATTATTATTATTGTGTATTTTGTAAATATTAACATGTATTAGTTTTAATTTTCTTTCTGAAAATTAAAGTATTATTTTTTGTTAAAATATATTTCTACTAAATGAGCCGCAACTTCGTTTTCAAAGTATGTTTAGTTTTAAAAGATCTCGTCTCGTAAAATGGTTGAAACTTCACCGTTTAAAATATGGTCAATGCGTACTTAAATTTTTCGAACAACAACAATCATTGGTGCACTACGGGGTTCGAACCCACGGCCTTTGTATCGAAAGTCCGGGAACCTCCCACTTAACCAACATTTATAATAAAAATGAATCGCTAAATGTGTTGCTAAGCGCAAAACTCGAGAAAGGCTGGATAAAACTAGCATTTTTTTCTATTCAAATATTCCTTGAACTTCAAGGAAGGTTCTTGAAGAGAAAAATGTCGTTGCTTCGTGGATACTTGAAGACGCCATACCTACTGTGAATTTATTTTAACTTTGTTATAAAGACGGTCAAGTGTGTGTAGGGCTCGCGCCCTAAGCTTCGGTACACACGTAACACGGGGTTGAAAAATCAAGATCTCAAGTGTACGAAGTGACAAGAGGAACATAAGGAAGGAAGGTAAAACATAATTGAACACGCGGACGTTTTGCGGGCGGGCCAGCTAATTCTATTAATAAAATACTTCATACTAAAAGCTTTTTGCATCTCTACAATTTATGAATCCGTTCCTCTAAAATTACACAATCCATAAAAACTTATCGAGCGCACTACCTTATTGGCATCTATGATTTATTTTCCCATGAGTTGGTTTAGGTAATTATATTCACCGCTACACGAGCGGGCTCGCCACGCCTCTTGCCAATCATCACCTTGTTACCGTAACTATATTGGTCTTTATCGGTGAGATTATCTCATGTTTGTGTTGTAACTAAATAAAATCTTATTCTTATTTTTGTAAATTAATGCAAGAAAAGGTTAGCAATTGTAAAAAGTTAAATACTGTTTTCTGGAAATTGAGCGTTTTTTTATGTGAAAAGCCTTGTTTTATTTTGAGCTTGTTATCATTGTAAAAAATGGCTGAATAACCTAAATTATATTAAAATAAATAAATATCACCCAACATATATAGTTCTGAAGTGTCCTAGTCCCACACTAGGTTTCCCTGTGGTATCAGAAACTGACAGTACCATGGTACCGTTATGGTACCAGACCCGGTACAAATATTTGCAAGTCATGCAAACATTTGTCCCGCCGCGGGAACCGAACCCTTTGCGTCTCAGACGGGCTCTCATCCGCTACGCTACCGACGTCATATTTATTTACAAAAGAATGTTGATAACAATGTGGCCTGACACATTTTTCGCTTCAGTTTTGTTACCTCTTTATTTTGTTTTAAAATAAACTGCTCTGAATAAAATCAGTCATTTTCACAAAACTTTCAATCGTCGCGCCAAAATATTTTAGTTCAGAGAAGTCCGGTCTTGTTTTCGATTTACGGACAGTCGCGCAGAGAAAGTTTCTTCAACTGGCTAACTTGTTCACGTTTTATTTAACACCCAGCCGTACAAACAAAGACAATCTTTTCAAAAATAGAAACTTCCCCTCCGTAATACTTTGAATGTAAGGCGGTTAACACCAGTTCACGTCACCCTATTTAAGGCCCTGCCTGAAAACCAGTGCTGCTTTGCATGGCACTTTGACTATAAAGCTGCGACAAGCTGAGCTAGGGCCTGTTTGGCTGCACCCGACACAGAGCGAGACTCCTGATATTGAGGTGGATGCCTACCTATAGGTCGGTAGGTATCTATTTGGTTTTTAGGGTTCCGTAACTCATTTTGAAAAATAGAACACTTATAGGATCACTTTGTAGTCCGTCTGTCTGTCTGTCTGTCTGTCTATCCGTCTGTCAAGACCCTTTTTCTCAGAAACGGCTAAAGGTATCAACTTGAAATGTATACCACTTATTAAGGTCTGTAGACTTATGGTGTCGTATAAATATCAAAGCTCTAGCTTAATGCATTAAAAAGATATGGCAATGAATGTATAATTTTTGTATGGAAATGGCTAAAATGAAAAACCTCTAGGGTACTTCCAGTTACCTCACAATTCTGAAATTTGGAATGCTAGGAGCTTTTGTAAGACACTATTAATGGGAAAAGTCTGAAATTGAGGAATTTCGAAGTTTATTGGGAAACAAAGTTATATTTGCGGTCAATGTCATACAATGTCTACGTGAGCGACCGCAAATATAAGTTTGTCAGTTCCTACACTTAAAATTTTTATTTTCTGACCATGACCACTGGTTCACGACCGGGATTCGAACCCACAACCAATTTTTATTTTCTTTGTTGTCATCTGTGTTCTTAGCAGATTATAGATTCTTAAAATAGATAGATCACTGCTTCTTACTCGTTGTATGTTCCTATGTCCGTTCTGTGTTTTTGTGTGTATATCAAAAAACGTTTTCCTTTCTATTCCATTCATAGTTCAGAATGAAAACATGAGCAAAATATTGGGCTACTAATGAAACCCACGCTTATTTGTTCGCAAAAAGTTATTTTTATACAAACTGAGTTTTTATGAAATCCCGTAGGGGTTGAGTTTCGGGAACTCCTTTCTTAGTTCACCTCTATAAAAAATAAAGCAACCATCTAAATATGGTGTTCTATGAGACTTCTTTAGTCGTCTTAATATTACCGAAGATCTAAAAGAAGCCCACTAGATTTTTAAACTCCTTTAGGTATATGCGATTTCTATAAACTACGAGTAAATTCAGGATAAAATTTAAAATTTGAGATTTGCAACAGACTCAGCGCTGACTCGGCAAAGTGAGAAACTAGTGCTAACCCTCTGTTTACACAAACCAGGATGAAAAATTGAATTACGCTTGGGAAATGACAACGTAACGTGTGTGAATCATCTTACCAACTCACCAAAATCATTTCACATACACGAAGAACCAGTATGAACCCTAACCTGATAGAAATAAGGCTTGCATTGTATTTTTGCGTATATGCTAATGATTTTGTAGTTTGTAGAATAAACACACTGTAAACTAGTTTTGGGAGAATTTGACAATTAACACGTTAAGGGAGACATGTAGAATCCATAGTCATTAGTCATGATCAGAATGATAATCTTTGAATAATACCCTTTGTCATTTGGGATTATACATCTGTTTTCAAGGTGGAGGCTAAGGAAATTAGAACTATAATACAAAATTAATTATGAAAAATAACCAGTATGATGGAACGGTTTAGGTAATTTCAAATAGGAAATTGTAAAAAAATGTAGAACTCTATCAATCTTTTGTATAACAAAATATTAACGACCTCGGTCGCGTAGCGAGCAATTACCCTTCTCAGACTCAAATGATTGCGGTTTCGATTCACGGTGCGATAATTTTTGCATTATCTGCAAATATTTGTTCTGGGTCTGGGAGTTGTGATAGTCATAGTCATACCGTTTATTCACCTTTGGAAAACTGGGAACACTTGGTTTTGTTATGTTATGATACCATGTTACTCGTAGTTTCTGATACCCACGACTCAGGGAATTCTAGGATGGGGTCAGATCACTACGTGTGTTACTGTTGGGAGTTAAAAATTAATAAAGATGGCCAAAGATAGTCGCGAGGAACCGGTTTAGCTTCTCCTTTTTAGTTTCTAAGATGTTGAGTTTCCTTTCTTAGTTACACCCAAAGTCAAAGCCAAAAAGTGTTTATTTCAAAGTGATCCTAGTGATTGTATTGAAATAAACACTTTTTGGCTTTGACTTTGGGTGTTACTAAGAAAGGAAACTCAACCCCTACGTAAAGTTAAGGGGGGGTTGAAGTGTGTATGAAAAAATACGTCTCGCGGACGAAGTCGCGGAATTCTCAACTAGTCTTAATATAAAAACTTTTATAACGCAACAATAAAAACTCATGCACTGAAACAAATAAAAACTTTGCCACAAATACGCAGTGGTTGTATTACTAAATAAACTTTTTAATGAAATGAACACACATTGCAATTCAAATGCCACTTCCCATGATAAAGTCAGATTATTGTCCCATAGTTGGCTTATCGAATGTATCGACAGCCCAGTTTTAATGAATGCGAATGCCGTCATCTCTGCAATACCTACAGCAGATGCTGCGATTTGTTTTAAAAAAATCATTATTCAAGGCGAAGTTCGGTTCAAGATGCGGGTTCGAATTCGAAAATTTTGGGTAGGTATCTTATAAATTTAATATGACGGTAAACGCTTTCTAGAAAAATAAAGTTATAAATTCAAAATGTACTGGTTTATTATTATATTGTGAAAAAAAATTGGTATTATTTCTGAATTGATAAGTATATTTCTTTCAACGAGAAAAAAATAAAATAACCGCAGATAAAAAATAAAGTTTTATTATAATATTAGAAACCACAATAGAGTATGATTTTTACCATCAACCAACATGTCACGCTATAGATACATTAGCATCAGTTTCTGTCATTATCAATCTCTAACATTACAAAGTTGTGCTTATGCAGCGTCAAATCTAGTCCTAGTTCAGAATAACAAAAGCTGTCAATTAAATTAACACAACTAAAACATACTTTCGTTATCAATGATTCCATATCTTTCGTTTAATTTTTATGGTCCATAAAACTCAATTCAAAAACGAAATAAAAGGTTTATTCTTACGCAGTAAACTCAATCAGATTTCCATATTAGTGATAAAAACATTGTCCGATGTCGTTCACCCTACGAGTCTTTATGGGCATAATACGAATACGCTGTCACAAAAAGTGGTTTCCGAAAGTGTGTACGGAATATTTTATTTTTTTACGATGTAGATTGCGCTGATAGTGTTCGGAATCGAATAGCTTTTATTGCTAGCTATAATGCCGGTGTTAGTACAATGATCGCGAGATAAAATTGTGGAGTTCTTCTATGATAGTTAGGCTTATCGGAACATGTTTGGGAATAAATTACTTGAATCACACGCAAAGGAACACGAAGACTGTTCTCTTTTTTTTAATAAACCTAAGGTGGCAAACTTGCTTACGAACGCTTGCAATACCAGAGACATCACACATGCGTTGCCGACCCCGAACCCCTCCTCCCCTAAGAGCTCTGGCAACCTTTCTCACCGCAGGAACACAACACTATTTGAAACAAATAATGTTATTTGGCTGCGATCTTCTGTAAGGCGGAGGTACCTTTAACACGGCCTGCTCCGATTTAGAGCGAGAAAATATCGCAGTGCCCTACCTCGCTTATAAATTAAGATCTTGATTGTAGTTCTTAAAATCATCCGACCTTTTCGGCTCAGCTTGTTCCAAATACTTTTAGGTAACCACAATTTATAGGTAGGTAACAACGCGTTTACTACTTTCTTCTTGTCAAAAGTTTCTGAAAATGATGTATGTTACTACTCTCCTATTACAAGACAATGATATCGTTACCGTCTCCCGGGTCTTAAATTAACGACATTAAAACAAGCTTCTCTCACTCGAGATAAGACCTTTGTAAGGGGGAATAAATTGGATGATAGTATGCAGGAGCAAAACAGACAATGTAATTAGTGATCAATTATTATAATTACTGGGTGAGAATTTGATTAGTGGGCTCTCTAAATATTAACTAGGCTCCTGTTTTTGTGTTAGAAACATTTAATTTTGTTACCGAAGTATAACGAAGTTGAATGACGAATTTGTATGATTGAATTTTATGTTTTGCTATTGTAAAATGACACCGTAAGCAATCGTTTTTAGTGATGATTATTAAACGAATGTGATAGCTACCAAAAATTTTGGTTTTCTAAAAACCATGCAAAAATTCAATGAAAAACCATGTTTCAATTCTCTTTCGATAATATCATACCTATGCTTTCGCGAATAAAAACACAAAATATCGTAATACATAAACCTAAAAAAACCTAGAGGGCTTCTACAATACGTACGGTACGCTTTTCTACTTCAAAACTGTCCATGTCAAGACGTATTTCTTCATCATCAATCGTGAGTATTTGTAATATCCACCAAAGATGAATATTTATAGTTTACCAATATATTCGTTTTAAATTATATATCATCTACACGCGGTTCTATTATCCTGTCATTATTGTACTTGATGTCAACTACTGGGCATAATCTGCTTCGTAAAATACTGTGATGAAAAGTCTTGAGCCTTCTCCAGCCACTGGTTCCATTGTGTATATAAGGCTATCAAGTAGATTTTGTGTCATTCACAATGAACCATAGAAATTTGGCGCTGATATGATGCATAAGCCCATCCGCATTGTTGGTGTATGATATTCTTAAAGTCTCCCGCAAAATTGCCCCCTAACTCGAGTCACGTTCCAGCTATTAGTCCAAGTACTTATACTAAAGTTTCATCGCAAAACGATCAATGAACCACTTTGAAGAATATTTTATGGACTGCGGCCAATGAACCGATCCGGACAGGTGGTCAAAAATGGTTAATATTAACGGTTGATGATTAGTGTTCTGATTGCCGTGAAGATTGGAAAACTGTAAAATGCACTTCATTTTCTTTCATTTTCATAAGTCAGTCTCATAAGTAGGTCTATATCTACAGGTAGAGCATTTATGTACCTATTATTCTGTATTATTAGGTAAGTAGGTACATAATTAACCAAGGTCACCGACATAGCTTTCAGAATTAGCAGGTTGAACTGGCAGTGGGCCGGCCATATAGCTCGCAGAACCGACAACCGTTGGGGAATAAAAGTTCTCGAATGGCGACCACCAACCGGACGACGCCGACGCAGTATTGGACGGCCCCCCACCCGATGGACCGATGACATTGTAAAGGTAGCAGGAAGTCGGTGGATGGAAAAGGCTCAAGACCGTTCATCGTGGTACTCTTTGGGGGAGGCCTATGTCCAGCAGTGGACTTCTACAGTTGATGATGATGATGACGACTTTGATGACCGTTAAGTATCATAAATGGTAGATATAATCTGACTACTATAAATAACCTATTTGAAAATCAATGAACATTATAAACTTGCCTTGTTGTCCAGACTGTCCTAAATAATCATTTTGATAAACTTCCATTCGAACTTGATCTTATAATACTGAAATTACATGCCCAAAACTACAAACTTTGTTTTCTGATCCGAATACTTATAAATAACCCTCAATCGAGCGCCCTCAATTATGAGAGAAGTTACCAGTTATCAACCCTTAAAAGTCCTTTATCTGAGAAGTTGTAAATTTCTCGTTAATATTTGGTCCAATTAGTGTCTGATCGCATGTTCTGAGTAACGAACTTCTATGTCATAATGTTCTCAAAGAGGCCATCATTGCTCCATAGGATTAGGTACACTAATTTGAAAGTCTTTTCGATTTTTCCTTCAGGCCAATTATTTTCTCGAATTTATCAAAAAGGCACATTACGACTTTGATGTTGCATACCTATGTATATACCTACTTAGGTATCCAGTTTTAACCCGACAACCGAGTAGAATGTGAGTAATGCTTTTCGAGTGTATTTTTAAATAGGTATTTTATTTTTATTAAGTAACATTTCGCCCAAAACCTTACCTATCGTAACGTCCAAATAACTACATAATCCAGATACGTCATGTGGCGATTTAAAAAAAAAACTAAATCCCTATACAATTCCATAATGTTAAGAGGGAACAAAATCAGGGGTGACAGACCCCGAGGCCCCCATTTCACGCTATACCTTCGAATGGGAGGACTTTATGAACATTGCACATTCATAAAAGGGGCAATCTTGGGGTTAATTTTTGCTGTGATTGCAAGTGTTTTTCGTGTCAGCAGCAGAATTTCGTGGGTTATATTTTTTTCTTTTGCGGGGTAACTAAGTACAAATACAAATAAATACAAATACAAATATTTATTGCATAGAAATATACGTTTACATATTGTGTTGCACTGCACATGTAGGTATTATGTGTGTTTTTCATGCGAGGCAGGGGACAGATTTTCTTCAACTTTTTCTCGCTTTTAATTGGACCAGCCCGCCTGGAGCGGTAACTCCGCCATAAAGTAGATCACAGCCAAATAACTTTTTTTTTTACATTTTGTGATGTGTTCCTGCGGTGAGTAAGATGGAAAATAATAGTTATTTAATGGATGGGGGGGGGGGACGGGGGGTAAGGGGTCCTCAACGCGTGCGTGATGCCTCTGGTAATGCAACACGAAAACGTTCATAAGCTACGGTACCCGCTTATCAACAAGTGGGCCGTAAGATTGTTTGCCGCTTTAGTTGTATAAAAAACTGTTTAATTAAAATTAGAAAAACTCAGTTTTATTGCAAGTGCAATTTCTTCAGTTCCCAGTGTTGTTTTGCTCTTATCTTTATTTAAACTTAGAAACTATGGACCACCTATAAAATTTTCAAAGGACACTTCAACTCAACAAAACTTGGTAGCTTTTGTTTGCACTCGTACACTATAAGAATGTCTTGTTACCACTCTCACGATTGACCCTTAAAACCTTGCTTTTGTTATAAATTGCATAGCAAAAACTCCATAAGCAACAATGCCTCTCATTCAGCAAACAAACGGAACATTACGAGCTATCGACGAAGGCTGCCTTATGCAGATTTATGCAGTCTCAAGCTTATCTCACGGTCCGTTTGCTCAGTTCAACCACAGTTCGAATAGAGACGGCTGGATTTATATTCATCATCATCATCAGCCTGATAAAGTCCAATGCTGCATATAGATCCCTCAAAGAGTGCCATGATGAACGGGCTTGAGCCTTCTCCATCGACCGACTTCCCGCAACTTTCAAAATGTCGTCAGTCCATCGGGTCGACCTTCGAACTCTGCGTCATCATCCGGTTCGTGATTACCATTCGCGAACTCCTGGGCTATATCGGTGACTTATGTTTGCTTACGGAACTCTTTATTTCTGAATCGATCTCATATAGGAACACCTAGCCCTTCTCCATAACTCATTGAGCAACCTTCAGATTTCATATGAAGCCCATAGTGGCCAACTAAACACAGTAAAAAACTGTATGAAATTAAAATGCAACCCGAAGTATTCAACCCCGCATTTACACATAGAATCGGCAATGTGGTACCAACTACGCCAGAATAAGAAAGTTTTATTAGAAAATCTTAGGCAGATGAAAGAAACACGGACCTAAAAAAGAAATAGAACGTGATGGCAATTGGTTTTAGGAAGTGAAGCAGCAGTATCATCTTGCTCACTGTGCTTCAGTTGCGCTCCATATCTCCGATGTCGATAACCGTTCGGTTTTGATGTGAATATTGTGATCATGCATGAGGGGTCAAATTGGCATGGATCTGCAATGGGGTTCAGTCATGCGTTCGTTTGAATAATTTATAGAGAGCTTACAAAAATACTATATGGCCTATGTTCCGTCTTCTGGAGATCAAATCTCAAATGAGGATCAGAATATGCATAAATAGTACAAAGACGTTGCTATTTTAGTGATATAGAAGCAATTACTAAGCAAGCATATTATAATCAATAAGTCACACCTATCAACTTTTTGAACAATATGACTCGTCTCTTGATGAAGACAAAGATTTCATTATGAGGTATGAATTGCTTCAAGAAAAAAATACGCACCGATTGGAAATTTTCCTTTTTTTTGTTGAGTGGTGGAAATATTTGCAGCAAAGCTGACTACCTTGCCTTGAGTTGGTGTGGATTGCGTAGGCATGCAGAGAGAAAGTAACAGATACGAATACCAACTGGATTTAACTATATGATCCTAAAGTTCTGGCAATTGAACGCCATTACTAAATGACAGGCCGTGGTGGCCTCGTCAGAAGAACAGGCCTCTACATATCTGCATACCCGTGGATGACTAAGATACGATTAAGGGAAAAAAGCTAGGGAATGGGCAGCAGCGTCAACAAATTTTTACAAAGATAACTCTAACTGAGCTCGTCAACCCGCATGCCCAGCCAGGGCCCAGTATTATTCTTTGAATCTTAAAGACGGCTATAAACTCTTTGCATAAAATTATGTTGTCGGTATTACGAGTAGAGTAGCTGTGAATATTGCGATAGACCATCTCAGTGTTTAGATATAGTTGTGTATTGTGTTGTAATTTAAACTGACATTTATAGTTCAGAAGTTTACGTAAGTTTTTTTTGTGCTCATGGCTCTGCAAGAGTTTTTACAACTGCCACTGAAGCTAGCTTCAATGACTCCAGTTTGCCTGCGACGCGGTTATTATTTAAATACAATAATACGCAATTAAATTATATTTTGCAATCCCCATACTCAGAACACAAATTAATTATCTTATCAGCCTGTTCTCAAAGGATCAGACGTAACCTGATATATATTAATTTTGGAACAAATGATGCCATAATATAGATATAAGAGAACTAAAATTGAATTGGGGAAAATAGGCTTTTCTGAACTATAAATTTCCATTTAAATAAATCTAATATACAATCTAGATCCAGAAAATCAAAACAAAGGTCTAATAAAACTTTGTAATCTGTTTGAAATTACTTCTATTTGGCCAACTAAAAACACTGTCTAGTGAAATATAGTGATTATTCAGATGAAAAATAAAATAACTAAACAATAGTGGTAAGGCCTTATAACATCTATTCTGGATGATTTATACAACAGCAGGTGGATTTTTGATATACTTACTGGATTCTTTATTGCTTGGGGGTATGTTTTGATGGAGAAGGCCTGCCCAGCACCTATTCCATCCTTTCAGCTTTGGCCTTATTGACCGGGAATACTAGGACAATACGTGCGGAGCTGACAAAGCTTTAGAATTGTGACTTTCCTCACAATGTTTTTCTTCACCATTTTAAGCACGTGTTAATGCGTAATAAAATTTTTCGAACATAAAACTCATTGGTTTACGACCGGGTTCGAACCCACAACCTTCGGATTGCATGCTGATGATGATTGATACACTAATATGTATTGAAAGTATGAATTCTATCATCTTATATCAAATTTTTATCTACTAGCTTCCACCCGCGGCTTCGCTTGCGTGGTTCCTATGAAGATAAAATGTAATCTATATGCTATTCTAGATTATAAATAAATAAAATAAATATTCCGGACATATTCACACGGTCAACTGATCCCAAACTAGGCATAGCCTGTACTATGGGTACCAGAGACTGATATATATATAATAGATAAATATTTAACACCCAGACACAGAACAAACATCTATGTTTATCACACAAATGTTTGTCCAGTGCGGGGATCGAACCCGCGACCTCTAGCGCAGAAGGCAGAGTTACAACTAACTGAGCTATGAGGCTTGTCTGCTATGAGGCCTGTGGCCTGTGAGATTATAATATATCCCTATACGAAATTGCATCCAAATCCGTACGGCCGTTTGGGCGAGATTGAACCACAAACTTCCAAATATCTTAACATCCTCACAAACATTCGCATTTATAATATTAGTAGGTTATTAAATAGTAATGCAAGAGCTTTCTTATACAATAGCCCTCCTCCTTGCACAGAGTTTTGAAGTGGGTTTTTTTTTTTTTTTTTTTATGTTTCGAACGTAATTATGTACGGAAATATTATTCAAACCTATTACGCCTTTCTTGAAAAACAAGACCCAATTTATCACGCTAGATATCATGTTGTAGCCGACCCTTCCAACAAATACAAAATTATGCTAAAGAAACATCGTAAACGAAGAATCTTCCATATATATAAAAACTTTACCTTACGTTGCTGACTGACTGCATGGCAATCAACTTACACTTGTCGCGTAGCTTTCCTAGATGTTCGAACCTTCAGCTCGTTCATCATATTTATGTGTGACCGCTAATTACATTAACAGCGCTTCCGTGCTAATAAATAAATACATATAACCCAACAGTCACATACATAGTCCTGAACCCACACTAGGATTCCCTGTGTCGTGGGTATCAGAAAATACGAGTGAAACTACCAGCACAACATCCAGGCTTTTATCTATTCAAAGCCATGACGTAGATAGCTTTCACATTTTTTTTTGCATTCTACACATTTAATCAATAGGTACTGTTACAATTTTAATTTCGTGCCCTAAAAACCGCGTAGGGTTTGTGTGGGCACTCACACTCGCATCATAGCTGCATAGCACAGATGTGCTAAATAGATGTGTGTTTTTCACTAGATAGTGAAAAACCAGCCGAAAATTAGGAAAAAGTTTGACATACAGTTACATCTGCAATGCCTTGAGTAGTCTAGAGAGATGAACTTCAAGTCATTCATGCTGAAGGTGCCTGCGAAGCATCGCGACATGTTCCTCTCTCTCGACTTCTGGCCTGCAGGAATAGTTTACCGATGCTATAGGGATGCGCCTACGAAGAATAATCCCTTATATTATTTTTTGTATTAGTATGTATTTTAGTTTTAAGGTATATAAATATCTATGGGCCCTGTTTGCCACCTGTTAATCTGCTAGCACCACTGAGAAGTCCACTGTCTAGACAAAGTTTTAAATTAAAGTATAAAAAACTTCTCTTGGCAGAACAACTTGGCAGCGGATAAACTTATCCTCTTCAAGACGTATTAATTGGGCACAGCCACGCTTAGAAAAAAAACACACCTACCCAGATACATAGAGTTCCTTCATCACCCAGGCTCTCAAGAGACAGGAGTTTTGAGGGAGTTCCCATAACACTCACTCACCTTCCTGAAACACTTCACACACGTACACTTACACTACCTAGACTCATACACAAACTCCTTACGAAAATTCCCTCCCCACCCATGCAGTTTTTAACATCGCACACATCCTCATAATTCAATTTAAACTTTACTTCAATACGTGCATATTTTTTTCATCCAGTTTTGTTTTAAATCCCCCCCCCCCCTACCCCTCCCTAAGGGAGCAACAATGAAAAACAGCGTCTTGTTTTCGGACTAGGCACAAAGCTGAGTTGTTGCCTTTTCAACAAGTTATCTTTGTCCTTTTTATTTGGTAGTAGTTGTTCGTTGTTGTTGTTGTTGTTGTTGTTGTTGTACCTATTTGTTAATTTTATTTTTTATTTTTATTATGTTCTAATAACCTGTGTACCTATTTTAAAATATCATTTTTAGTCTGTGTTGAATAAATTTATTTTCTTTCTTTTTTTCATTTGTACTTTGCTGTGTTGCCTGAAATAAATTTATTATTATTATTATACGAACAAAGTTGCGGGCATTTTAACTAGCAGGAGTGTATAACTCTCATGTTACACGGGCAATCGACAGAATCATAATTTGAATATTGGCCCTACAATAACAATAGATTTACATTTCGGTACGAGTCCTCGGATTGTTGATTTAGATTTTGCCTTAATGATGAAGCACTCTGAGATTTTTAATGGTGATTTTTTTTAAAGTCTTTTTGTTTGTTCACAAGCTTAATGAACCATAGCATTACAAAATCATGTATAACTAATATTATCAGAGCATTAAAAAAATCCCTATGTAAGAATCGAATCTGCATTACGCGTCTAAGCCCGTCACTGGTGGAGTGGTAGTGGCCCTCCAATCCACAGCTTTGGGTTTGAAGCTCGATCGTGCACCAACGGATTTTCTATTCGGAAAATGTATGTGCCCTATACTAGTGCCCTAAAACGGCGAAGGAAACACAGCGTGAAGAAACCGGCATGTCCCAGAAACTGAAAATTTAAAGACCCTTTTCAGAGCATACGTCAACATGGTCAATGACCAAATACAGGCTGACCAAGAAAGAATCAGTGACACGACAAGAAAGCAAGCCCGTCGCGCCGCGGTGGAAGAAAAACCAAATGCTTTATTATTTTTCAACAAATTGTATTCTTTCATAACACTTATCTCGTCCAACATTCTTCACTGCTCCATTTCAACAAAACAATCTCAAATTATGTCTAAATAAACTCAAATGATCCATCAAATTGCTCCAACTATTGTCGGTAATAACCATTTGTCTGGCTCTAGCACAGAATAAATTATAGTTCTTTCATCAAACAAGTTTCACTCTGACCACAGGACCTTCATTAAAGATTACATATACAAATATTTTATTAAATGAAAATATAAGTTTACATGTGTTGCACTGATTCCTGCTTTAGTTTTCACTGTGTGTGTGCGTGTGTGTGTGAAAGCAGTAGCTTCCCCAAAATATAACATAATATACAGATTAGGTTAAACGCAATAATTTCACCAACTTAAAACAATGGTGGTCTTGTGATTTTGTGCAAAGGTTTAAAAATCAAAGATATACATAATAGATTAATATTTAACAACCAGACACAGAACAAACATCTGTGTTCATCACACAAATGTTTGTCCAGTGCGGGAATCGAGCCTGCGACCTCTAGCGCAGAAGGCGGAGTTACTACCAACTGAGCTATGAGGCCAGTCGAATATGGCTAGAAAATAAAGTGACAAAAGCTTGACTCTATCTAGGTACCTAATCGTTTTATTCGCCATGATTGCGTTCGAGTGAATAGGTAAATTCTCTTTTTGCCCTTCGTTTTCCGTCGAATAATTGTAACTATTCGAGAATTGCGGCACGTGGCAGTAGAGGTGTTCGTATTTACGCAACCAGGTTTTTAAACTAGGTTCTCGCATCATACTATACGTAACTGGTACGACTTCACGATACTTAGACGTATTAAAAATACTTGGGTGCGGCGCGCAAGTCCTCCGCGCACCCTAGACGCGACGCGCCTCGCGGTCGCAACCCGACCTTCCGTCTTGCGGCGCGGCGCATCCTTGGGTACGCGGACTTGCGCTGTGGAATTGCGCAATGGACTTGCGCATTGGACTTGCGCAGTGGACTCGCGCGATCGAAGTAATACTTTCAAGTATTTAGTACCTGGTTTTAGAACCTGGTTCTTGTAAAATACGATACGTTATGGATCTGGTACGCGAAATAGCAAGTACGACTCATCTCTACGTGGCAGTCTGAGTGTTTTTGCCTCGAAAAGTGCATGGACCGCTGATCTGTACGTTTTGACTTTATATTTTCGACGGTAATCACTTTGAAAAGCTTTTATTTACCTATTCGAAATAGTACGACTCCTCGAGACATTATTAGTAACAATAGTCTACGCAGGGGCGATGCAGTGTTGGAAGCCCCCCACCCGATGGACCGACGACATTGTGAGGGTGGATGGAAATGGCTCAAGACCGTTCGTTATGGAACTCTTTGGGGGAGGCCTATGTCAGCAGTGGACTTCTACAGGCTGACGACGTCTTACCACCAAGTCAATCAAAAATTTTCACTTTAGGGGAAATTAAAAATCTTCTAATGTAAAGTATCAAATATAATTTGTGCTTCTAAAAGTATACCTATTTAAAAACAAAATAGTCATGATAATTTTGGCCTCTTCTTTTGTTATAAAAATACATTAAAACGGTAAAGTCGCTTTGAGCTATTTGATATTCATTGCTGATTCTGAAATCCACTAAAATTATGCGACCAATTCAATTACTTTGAGTCCCAGTAATAAAAACCATTGCCATCATCTAACACGTCTGCACAATGTCATATTTTCTCTCGTCCCCCTAGCTGTTAGACAAGTGTGATGCCAGAAGAAATTTATTTTGTAAATTCACCATGTGGCTTCATCCCTTTGGTGTAATAGGACTGTATTTGCCCAAATTCTATGCATTTTAAAGGGTGCATAACTTACTTAAAGCTAATTATTTTGTAATAGGCCTGTCCCAGATGGCACAGTTTAAAATTGGGGGCTAAGTCAAAGAAAATTTTCTGTGACAAAGTTTGTTACAAAATTTTAATTAAATTGCCTCATCATGTGAATAAAATATCGATAGGGGCGTCTTAATAGAAAAGGGAGATGATATTTTAGGTCGGAGTTTTCATCAAATTTTAATAAAAGTAAAATTAGATATTCCTTTTTACAATTTCAAAATGAAGCATAATTATCAAAGAATAATGTTATAGCTAAATTCGTTTTTTTTTAATTGATAGGCGTTTTTATCGGGCTTCTGCATATACATGAAATTATCTTGTGCCAGTTGCTTAGCTACGACTGTACATATAATAATAATAGTAAATAACACCCAACAGTCACATACATACATAGTCCTGAACCCCACATTAGGATTCCCTGTGTCGTAGGTATCAGAAACTACGAGTACCATGTTTCCACAACACCAAGATCGTCGAATAAATAAAATAAATAAATAAATATTCCGGACATATCACACACGGTCAACTGATCCCAAACTAGGCATAGCCTGTACTAAGGGTACCTAGAGACTGATATACATAATAGATATATATTTAACACCCAGACACAGAATAAACATCTGTGTTAGTCACAAATGTTTGTCCAGTGCGGGAATCGAACCCGCGACCTCTAGCGCAGAAGGCAGAGTTACTACCAACTGAGCTACGAGGCCAGTCAATGAATGTCTTTGAAATGCAACATTAAATGTTTGGGTTGGCATGGTTTGCAGAAATATTCTCAAAAAAATCACATTTACAATCAGGCCAAATGAGTTTTGATAATAGGCACGAAAACCGGTAGATTCTGAACTCAGACTGCTCTGTCGGTCCAGTTTCCAATTTTCTATTAGTGACCTTTTTCACTCCCGTTGTCACATGTTCAACAAACGAGGAGTCTTTGAACATGTAATTAGAAAATTCCGAAACGTCGCGTCGGTTTGTCTGTACCCTTACTTCGACGGGATGGGAGTCACAAATTAGTTTTGTTCTTTTATAGTTCCTTGATTATAGCATTGTTTTAGTATTGTTTGTTTGTTTCTGACTTAGAGTTAGACCACTATTTTAAGTAAGTGTAGAATGAGTCGTAGCCAGTTATTCAGTTCTCCAGCCACCTGTCTCACTGACAAACAGAACTTTGGCAAAACAACCGGCACTTTGCTATTAGCATCGCCTGAGCTCGAGCCGTTCAGAATTTTTTCGATGTTTCATACTGTAACATACACTAATCCAGCACTGTTAGTGCATTATTAAAAACAAGTTCCGCTTTACTTATTTCTCCCTAAATAATCTACTCTCATGCACTTTCACGGAACAAAAACAACCTTACTCCTTCGGTACACGATTCAAAATTTCAGCAGTTCGTTGCTTAATTGTAAGTTTTCAATTAAACGTAAAATAATAGAATTGTTATTCCCGATGGCATTGCGGCGCACTTCAGTGTGTAATTGGTTTGGATAAATTAACAAAGTGGTATAAAAGAGTGATGTCCCCCGGGTTACTGAAATTGTAGGTTCCGCCCATTGCAGTTTGCACGATTTTAACACTTTTTTCGTCTTTCTTTACTTATCTATCACTTTATAACTGGAATAACTATTATAGCTCCAAAGTTATGCATGTTATAGTTTCGGGATTAAAATATTCAGGATGAATTACCAATGAAACCTTTAATTCGGAATCGGAAGATCTCTCAAACAACTTGGCTGAATCGGCGTTGTATAATTTGTATATTTGTTGGAATAACTTTCGAACCATCAATCTGATTTGCATAGAATTTAGTTGGTCAACAAGTTGTACTATCCATATTTACTGGTAAGAATGTGAAATAAATTGGTTAAAACTTTTGCTAAGTTAAAGGAACTTTAGAAATTGGCTTTATGTCCAGCTTAAAAAGCTTTAACAGAGCCACGTTCGCACCACAGCCAGATGACGCTTGCCCATGCTGTTTGTTAGTAGGTGAATGTAAACATTGTATCTTTATGCATTTAATTTGAACGCCAATGGACGCACGCAATGGCGGCGGCGTGGTGCAGTGGTTTGGCGGATGCACGCCTCTTGTGCAAAGATGTAGAGTGTATGAATGTACCAGAGGAGCGGATCAATCTTCTTCTTCTTGTCGTGTCACTGATTCTTTCATGGTCATCCTGTATTATGTTAGTGACCATGTTGAGGTATGGTGGCCTAAGACCGTCGATGAAAGAATTAATAAGATCAATCAAATTAATTCATGTTTTTACGCTATTTATATGAGAACAACATTATGAGCGGTGGATGGTTGTGGGTGAGAATATGGATTTTCTATTCGGTTAATTTATTTGCTACTAGTGCTCGTAAAACATCCTGAGGCAACCGGCATGTCCTAGAACCTAAAAATTTGAAGACATGTGCACGAAAGGAGCCTATAAGAGGCGCACTTTAATCCCTTCCCTCCACTGTTTCTTTCACTGACAGTCATAAGCCCACCTTTTCAGGGCTACCATACCTCAACCTGGTCACGACATAATACAGAAATACCATTAACACGACAAGCAAGTAACCATACGGGACCCGTTGTCAGTTACGCGAGCTATATAGCCACCGCCACATCAACTTACTCTGCGACCAAAATAGCAGCCCGTACGTTTATGAACGTTTTTCATGTATAAAACCTTCAACGATAATGCCAGTTCCAGTGCTTCTAGATCCCTTAGTTGCACCATGTGTATTTTGTTGGTTAACTATAAATTTCGTGCGGTATGTTGCTATCCACTGTGCTTTATCACATCCAATGGCCCATAATCGATATTGCTAAAACTGCTCGCTGAAATAGCTCTGATAAACAAATTGTTCATTAGAAGGATTGTTTCCGATAGCAGAAAGTGGAATTTATAATAAAATTATGTTCTCTGGCATAATAAAGACTCTTATGGTAGGTACAGGTAGGTTGTTGGCTACATTTACAAATCAGATAATTGCCAGTTCCATATTCAACACTCATCTCCACGACTAACTTCCCAATAACTTTTTTTGCCTAAAAAAGCTAAAAAAGCAATATATTGAACGCAAAATTATACGTAATCAGTCGTAGGTATAGTTTCGTGTCTAGATTAGCGATCATGATATACGTTGGTGCTACGCAACGGAGATACGATTCGCCAAAATGCTACAAATGTGGACCAACCGACACTGCCTTTGACGACATGAGTAAGAAAGGAGTGAATACTGACATGACGGCTGATAGAGGGGAGTGGAAGAGAAAAACATGTTGTGCCGACCCCACATAAACTGGGATAAGGATAGGGAGATGATGATTTGGACAATAACTAAACAGATTTTGAAAAACAACACGAAGGTAACAACACACAGTATTTCCTTGGAAATGTAAACACAATATTAATTAAAAGCTCAACACGGGAACAAATTAAACTTTTCGATGCACTTTTCGGCTCGCCAGAACCACTCGAGGGCAAACAAACCATTTTGATTAACAACTTGCGTTGAATCAATCAATTTAATTGCTTGCAAGTACCAAGGATTTACAAGAGCTTTTAAAAAACGGTAGTAAAAATACAGGCAATTTCGAAATTAAATTCGGGGCTTCAAGCTCAGAGTTCAAAGAATTAAAAAAGATAAAGGTGTTATTTTTCAACGGTATCGGAAACTTCGTTCTCGAATGGTGAATGGTGGAACCGGGTTACGCAGTGTTAAGACCGTTCGTCATAGGAACTCTATGGGAGAGGCCTATGTCCAGCAATTAACTTCTACAAGCTGATGATGCTGATGGTAGCAAGCATCTGTTATGTTTTGCTCATTACAAAAAGTTTTACAACTACAGGATAATTATTTTCATTCCTGTAATCGATTTGTAAACTTTAGGGAATTAATAAAGATCTTAAACAAAAAAGGTATCTACATCGCATAATATAATCACCTCAGCGGAAAGGAGTAAACAAACAACTTATCCCAGGAATCCAATAAAATGGCCGGATACACATTGCTGAGTAATCCCAATGAAAATAAAAGAGGCACTAGTTCGTTACCGATTAACCCAGATTGGGATAATATTATAATCGAGTCCATTCCAAACTAGGTTGGAATACCTTTGGTAATAGGTATAATTTAATAGATTGGCCGCGTGGTAGCCCTAACTGAAAAATAGGCCTTTCCATATCTACGTGTCGGTGGATGTCGTAAGAGGCAACTAAGTAAATAAGGTAGGTGATGGGCACTAGCTTCCTCTATTTTAACAACAATAGCTCTAACTTCGCACGCCAATCCGCATGCCCAACGTATGGGCAAATTCCTCCCACAAGATATGAAGTCTCTCTGGAAATCTGTGGGGGAGGCTTATGTTCAGCAGTAAAACGGCTGAAATGATGATGGTGATGAATAGATACAGACCAAAATATGGTTTATTCTACGTTTAGAAAGGAATTTGTAAAAAAATAATGAAATTTGACTTCTGTTGTGAGCTCAGATTGTGAGTTCAACTTTTTGCATGCATACGTTGTTTTTTTCACACTGGTCTTTGGTATTACGTTGTTTGGGGTTATACCCGCTCGGTACACTCTATTGTAATACAAATATTGAATTTTTATATTCGCTCGGTACACTGCATGCCAGGACAGTTAAAGAAAAAAGTGTTAAGCACAGATTTATATTTTTTATTCAAACAGTGTTAAAAGTAGGTGTTAGGTGATTTTTTATATTTTGAATGTATTAGGTACAACTAGCCCCGGCCAAATTGGATTTAGATTCTTTGTCAACAAACGCCCATAGTTATGGTATAATTCGCTTGCTTTGCGGTGATCTTTGGACATTTTTGATATTGATTTTAAGTTTATTGAGCGGTTTGTTATAATACCATTCTGAATTGAATTTGACAAGGTGAATATTATGCTTAAAAGTAAATATTTTAAATCGGTCTTGTTGGTAGTTATTACAACCAACAAGATTAAAGTTTATTATTTTGTCCTTGCGAGAAAACGCAAAAATTGCAAATTGAAATCTTTACCATCTGAGGTCACCCATTGCCTGCAAAATAGGTACCTAGCGTCGGTATACCTAATGATAGTAAAAGCTGTTAACAATTTTAACACTGACTGTACTCCGCTTCAAGTTTTTCAATACAAATTTGAACCTTATAGAAGCAGTGTACAGAACGGGTATGGCATTTCAAAATTATTTTTGCTCAGTGTACCGAGCGGGTATAACCCGTTGTTTGTAAGCAAGCGTGATAATTTTAAGCAGCGTTTTCAATTTTACTCTGGACTGCGGTGATTCCAGATATAATATGAAATCTACAGATAGGGGCGCGGAAATAAAGAAAAAAAACATTATGTTAAAGAAAAATGCTGCAGTCTCCTGTCTCTATTCGCACACCTGAATAACATCATTTATTTCAATAAAGCTACGCTAGATTCGCATCGAACGACGCAAACAGACGTAACCATTCCACGTATCGTCATAAAGGCTATTTTTATTGCTTACAGTTAACATAAAGTTCATCCTGTTTCATGCCGTTTCATCCCCTAACGTCCCTGAATGCAATCCAAACGCAGTACCTAGCATTAAATAAATAGTGCCTAACACTAGAAAGCAGAAATGAAACTCATTAACGAATACACCTCATAAAGGTATCATAAAACGTCTTTTTACAAATATATATTTTTATGACCTTCAAAACGACGCCACCACCCACACACACACACACAAGTTTATCAATTTAGAGGTCTCATTTAAAATTATTTTTTTAAATATTTTTTTTCCTTTTTCTACATTGAAATTCACTGCGATTGGGGTACACCGATATACGAGTATTTTTAAAGCAAAAGAAGCTTGCTTAGATTGTGCCGTTTCACAGGAAAATTTCAAAAAAGCATTTGAGTAAGAAACTTTTATTTAAAGTTTCTACTCTCAACGATTTTCGAAATAAAAAACATTTTGTATTACATATACCTCCATTTTGGGACCACATAGGATAATATATTTATTTTATAGGTACTCCAGGCATCGAAACAAGCACACTCTTCTAAGGTCCCCTGAATGACTATTGTATCTTGTTGGTGAAGCAGAACTGTCAATAAGTGTCAATTAGCATACTATTGCAGTTTTTATTCTATAAGCTAGGTCAACTATTTATTTAATGCTAGAAGTAGGAATTATATCAGCATTTACTTTCAACGATGCAGTCGAGATATCTTGAGTCGGTGTGAGGGTTAAGCGAGGAATTATTTTTATGTCAATTTATAACTGTATCTGGGTTGAGAATGGGGAAATTGTAAAGGTTTTCTATTTCTAGTTGAATCGTGATAATGGTTGGTTTGATTATGTTTTACTGTAGCTAAAACTATTTCACTTATAATAAATAGTAAGCTGATGCGAAAGCGCAATGTGCTGATAGTCCATGTTCATATTTGACTTTTAAAATAAACATTCGTATTTTTTTTGCTCTACTATCAAGTTGTCGCGTTAACCCCGGATAAAGAATAGGCCCCTCCATTTCTACCCTTGGTTGTCGTAAGAGGCGACTGGTGAAAAAAGGTAGGGGATGGACAGCAACGTTCCTTATTAACAACAATAGCATTATCTACGCTCGCCAACCCGGATGCCTAGGCGCGACAAGAGGGCAAATCCCTTCCAAATGATTTTTCTGGAAATCTATGGGGAGAGAACTATGTTCAGCAGTGGGCATCCTACGGCCGTAAAGATGATGATGAATATCAAGACATGAAAATAATGTCAGTCTGATGTCAGAGTGAGAAAACACAATTGGAGGAAAAATAAGCCCAAACTATTATTTTAAAGAATGTCGTCAAACTGGCCTCATAGCTCAGTTGGTAGTAACTCTGCCTACTGCGCTAGAAGTCGCGGGTTCGATTCCCGCACTGGACAAACATTTGTGTGATTAATTAACACAGATGTTTTGTTCTGTGTCTGGGTGCTAAATACGTACCTATCTATTAAATATATATATATCAATCTCTGGTACCCATAGTACAGGCTATGCCTAGTTTGGGATCAGTTGACAGTGTGTGATATTTCCGTATTATATTACATACATATTTTTATATACATATTTATTTATTTATCCTTGTTTGATCTAGTAATGCCAAGAAGCAGATCCAACGAATGGAGATAATACCAAAAACAATAATTATTGTTATTTTGTTTTTGGAGACAGTATTTACAAAACTAGTTCAACTGCCAGTCAACTTAAAGTGCACATTAAAATGTGAAATTCCGCAGACTCCCAACTGAATTTCTGAGCAAAGTAAATTTCAATATAAAAGATCTATTAGCGCTGAAAACTCTTCTGGATTGAGTAGTAAAAGCTTCGGAAGAACAAGTTAAGTTAAAATTTCTTCGAACGGATACTTTATATGCTGGCCCCGTAGCTTTGACCGTCTGCTCGTTTCACTTATTCCGATATTGGAGCCCCACTAATTTTGTTTACTTATTCATTAAAATGGAGAGAAATTGGGGATCCAGTAATGTCTTTTACGTTTTATGGAAAACTGAAACGTAAAGGAATAACATTTTAGAGTGTTTATGGAAAAGCTTTTTGGGATCTCATGATTTCATTAGCCCATGCTCTAAGTAACGAGATTAATAATTCACAAATGCCAAATAACCCACGTTATAGGAAATAAAAGGAGCCATATCCTTTTTGCTTACATAATTATTTGCGTAAATATTTACTTAGTATACAATAAAAATAAGGTGATGGATTTTAAAATTACAACTTTGTATAAATATATCGTCCAATCCAAAATTGATGGCTAAGCATTGGAGCGTTGACGTTACACAAGCGTTAAAACAGTAGAGGCTTTAGATTAGACAATCTCTACCTACCAGTAACAAGAAGTGAGAGCGTGTAAAGCCGTGGTCAAACGGCAAGATATGTTTATAACAGCTCGCCCTTCTAAGTCAAACTTAAAATTGACTTTATTCAGATGGAAGATTCATTTTGATATAATTTTATGTTGCCGGTGTTCAGATGACGACAGATATTTGTGTAACCACTAGCTTACGCCCGCGGCTTCGCTCGCGTGGTACCTAGATAGATCTAGCCTACTTATATGCTCTACTGGGTAAAGAACTAGGTACCTATATCTATTCCAAGTTTCATCGAAATCGGTTCAGCAGTTCTGGCGTGATTGAGACAAACATCCATCCATCCAAACTTTCGCATTTATAATAGTAGTAGGATTAGGTAGGTAGCTACATCATTATTATTTGAACTGCAAGTTCAGCACGTACCGATTCCGTACATTTTACGTATTCCAGCATTCACATTCTGATCATTCATTTTCAAATACCAAAAACGGGATAGCGTTTCGGAAAAATCCCAGAAGTGAAAAATCTGGGCCGCGAGCACCACATACGATATTCTTATAACAAATCAGATTTACAAAATGCATCGGTCTAGGGTGAATCCTGACGGACTGCCGATTCGCACCCTGAATTATTCATTCGCTACCCGAAACTTTACCGCATACTATCGAACAATGCTTTGTTTCGCGGTTTATGAAATGTTTCCTGTTTTATTTGAGTTTGAGAAGGTCTGGAATGCAAAATGGATATCGAGTTTTGAAGTTTATTTTTTGAAATTTTTTTCATTTTCGAACAATTTTGTTTATACCCACTCCCGGACCCAATTTATTCATGTCAAAGCTAAGCTTTTACGTAGGTAGTCGAGTTTTAGTTTTGAAACTTATTACATACATACATACATAAAATCACGCCTATTTCCCAGAGGGGTAGGCAGAGACCACGGCTTCCACTTGCTACGATCCTGACATACCTCTTTTCCTTCATTCACTCTCATCACATTCCTCATACATGCTCGTCGGTTTAGGGTAAAATAAATAAATAAATATTCCGGACATATCACACACAGTCAACTGATCCCAAACTAGGCATAGCCTGTACTATGGGTACCAGAGACTGATATACATAATAGATATAATATATATTTACCACCCAGACACAGAACAAACACCTGTGTTAGTCACAAATATTTGTCCAGTGCGGGAATCGAACCCGCTACCTCTAGCGCAGAAGGCAGAGTTACTACCAACTGAGCTATGAGGTTTAGGGTAAGTACTCTGACCTGGCCTTTTTTCAAATCGTCACGTCGATTTGGTCACTTGAAACTTATTAGGTACCTTTTCAAATATTAATTCCATGAATTTGGTACATACTTTACGAGATTTTTTAAAATTATTGTTTTCTTGAGATATCTTTGATTTGACAATTTTTTACGTAATCCAACATTTGAACCAATTAAAATAGTTTTTGAATGATTTTGATCTTGATGTAATATACTGTGTGAAAGATGACATGAGTAAGAAAGGAGTGAATACTGATATGACGGCTGATAGAGGGGAGTGGAAGAGAAAAACATGTTGTGCCGACCCCACATGAAGTGGGATAAGGGCAGGGAGATGATGATGATGATGATGAATTGTATTCCTCGTGTTTCATCAACACTAAGAAAGCATTATAAGGCCACCAGTCCTATACTAAATTGAAGATAGCAAAGCATCAATTCCAGTTACAATTCGCTAATAGACTTCAATGAGCATACCAATAAGTCAGGCTGGACGCGTGCCTTCATGCAACATCCGTTACCCATTCGCAGACGCACATCGCTTCGTTTGCGAAGACAAATGACTGAACCCTTAGCACCAGTTTCTCAAGTCTTTTGAATTATGTAGAATTGCTTTTCAGGCTGTTGCATTTGCAATTCCAGTGTAAAATATTTACAGCTATTCATCGTGACACGCCTAGAAGAATCATATATCATTCTTTTTCGTTATTGATCCTAAGTAAGTCTTAAGTCTGCTACCAATCCAGTAATAATTAATAATGTCAAACCAAGCTACACTGATGTGATTTCATCATCATCAGTGCAATGCTGGACAAAGGCCTCCCCGAAAGGGTTCTACGACGAACGGCCTTGAGCCTTCTCCATCCACCAACTTCCCACAACCTTCTCAATGAAATCGATGTGATTTTCAATTAGGTACTTGAAGTTTGCGATTAGTACCTCATCATCATCATCAGCCTGTAGAAGTCCACTGCTGGACATAGGCCTCCCCCAAAGAGTTCCATGACGAACGGTCTTGAGCCTTCTCCATCCACCGACTTCCCGCAACCTTCACAATATCGTCGGTCCATCGGGTGGGGGGCCTTCCAACACTGCGTCGCCTGGTTCGTGGTCGCCATTCGAGAACCTTTACTCCCCAACGGTTGTCGGTTCTGCGAGCTATATGGCCTGCCCACTGCCACTTCAACTTGCTAATTCTGAGAGCTATGTCGGTGACCTTAGTTCTTCTACGGATTTCCTCATTTCGGATCTTAGGTGAGTGATGTATTCGCCATTGACGTTGATGCCATATCCTTCCCAGTGCAGAAGCTTAAAAACATCCTCCAATGCAGAGGTGAACAGATTCGGAGAAATCACGTCTCCCTGTCTCACCCCTTTTTGCAATTTACTACCTACCTGCTAGAGATTTTAAGGCTTAAAACTGGTGCTTGAAATACATGTCTACTCCCCAACATACATTCTGAAAGCATTTCCAAATATTACTGCAAAAAGAGTTGAAAATCCAATATCGGCTGCAAGCCAAAGCTTGATTTTTTTCTTTCCTACCTTTTCATGTAATGTAATGTAAGGCACAACACGTACATTGTATATGATTGAACTAGACCAAATATATAATTGCAGGGGTTGCAACAAAATGCTAATAGAAGAGAACTACAAATCTCTCCAAAATCAAAACTTTCCTCGAAATCATTAAATAGATATTGTTTCTATTAAATTATGTTTCTCAATTGATTTAATTGCCATAGGTACATAGGTTTACCTGCGCAAGGAACACTAGGCAATCCTAGGAGGCCTATGTATGGCCTGGAAAGAACTTTACCTGCCATGCTGTGCCTAGGCTATTTTTTTAATTACGATAAGGTAGAGTTGGCCTTGTTCGCGACCTAGTCTCTTTGATGATTACTCTCAAAGATCTTGGAGGAGTTTTCCCTAACCAAAAGAGCGGTTTCAGGCTAGCGTTTTTGCTGCGCGTATAAGCTCGTCGTATAACTCGTACGGTCGTAGACGAGCATTTTTTTTTTTTTTTTTTTTCGACCGGATTTTTATGCTGTGGGTCTCTTACGGCCACTGTCAGCTACACCGGAATAGGCGAGCGCAGAGGGCGCTACTGCCGAAAAAAGGTTAGGTTTTGGCAACGAGCACAAGGGCACCACTTAGGTACGGACCTCGGCTTGGGTTGTTGCCAGAGGGAGGTTTTTTGAGTTGACGCGCTTATGAGCTCGTAGGTATATATAAGTGCGAGACGCCTTTCCGCCGCGGCGGCGCCGGCGCCGCCAGTTCGAGCGTACACGCCGGAACCGCGTGTGTGTAAGCGCGTAAGCTGAAACGCGCAAAAAAAACGCTAGTTTGAAAGCGTTCTAAACGCAGCATTGCATGTTAGCAACAAAACGCACAATCGATACCTTTTTCGGCAATGTGACCCTGAGTGACAAGGGTTTAGTCGTTTTTATCCTACAACAATAGAATTATCGTTGAAAGGTATGTTGTCACGCCATTGTTTGATTTACTATCTGCTTGTTTTATTGGCAGTGTGTGGTATTTGACGCCAATGGTGGCAATGCGAGGCGTCTCGTTAGGGCCTGGTCCAGCATCTAAATTGCGGCATTAAATTTGTAATTAAGATAAATTAAGGAAGATAAAAGGTTGGAACAGCATACCGAAGAGCATCGCCGTCAAAAACTAAAGTTAGTTATCTGTGGCAGTTGAGCTATGTTTGTCCGTCGCGAGTAGTGATTTTGTTAGTACCTCAGGTGTTTTTAGTTGTGTGATGGGAATGTTATTCGGACTAAGTATAATTCCATCACTATACAGGATGTAACGTCAATCCAATGGAAAATTGAAAAATCTTTGTCATCTCAAGGAACAATTTGGATTGTCTGACAAACAAAATGTATAGAAAATAAGTCGGCCAAGCGCATGCCAGAATACGCTACTTACTTAATACTTCCGAAGTTAGTTGGCTACCTACAGCTTAGGTATAAAATTTACCTTTAATTTAACACGATATGTGACATCAACACGCCGTCTTCAGTTATTATTGCAAGAACGAATGAATTTACGAGTAGGTACTTTTATTTCAACTTTTATCTTAAAGTTTAAATTTCATTTCTTATTTGTGACACTATTATGTATTACCGTGAAATTTGCAGAACTATAGAACTAATAGTCCAAAAGGAGAATGACTGACGGAACCGGACAGGACGGAAAAGGCGAAACGGGTTTCTAGTCGGATTTCGGAACCCTAAAAATACTTATACCTAATACTGAAGGTAGACTAAGATCTTATCACCAGATTTTAGAATATTTATTTATACCTACCTACTTACTGATAATATAAAACCTTCATGTAAACCGTTATTCTCAGCAATTTTTTTTTTTTAATTCAATTCGTAATACTTTTTCTACACCCTGTACATATTTTATCTATCTTTTTAGTACCAAGCACTTTAAATGCGATCAATTGATCGTGCCGAATATTTTCATTCGTTTGATGTTTTGCAACGAAATTAATAAGCTTATTAAAGTTTCCAATCGGAACCTCTCTGAATTTTAAATAGTTGTACCATGGTGAACAAGAAACAATAATCTTCTAACATCACACAATACCAGATTCTAGGCATTAAAACAAAATGATTCTCGACTTTTGTCCCGAAGAATGTTACGGTACGAGTAGACATCCTTTCAGATCTCGTAGTGATCAGATCCTTGAAAGAGGTCTTAGGAGGGTAGTGAGAGGCATGTCTGAACATTTGGCACATGCCCACACTTCGCAGTAGTGAGTTTTCTATACGTGATAGGTTGCAAGCCCATCGCCGCTTTAAGGTCTAGTTTCCTCGCGATGTTTTCCATTACCGTTTTAAGCAAGTGTTGAACGCAATTAAATTTTTCATTATAAATTAATTTGTGCACGACTTATGTACAGCATTTTATTTATTTATTTATACTTTCACACTTAAACTTAGTGTAAGGAGGACTTAATGCTAAAGCATTTTCTACCAGTCATCCTGGGCGTGCAAAAAAGATGGTGAGGCGTGACAATTAAACTAAACTTAGAAATAACTTACCTACTTAAATAGTTTACATAGTTATACAGATATATATACCTACGTACGCACAAGTACCCACGTAGGTATCTAAAAGTGGGAGAAAAAAAAAGAAAACAATAATACCTACAAAAGTGATAACATTTGAAAATAAAATAAAAAAACAAACACTTATACCCACAACTTGGTACCTACATTATGTTAGTTCAGAAGTAAGTACAGTGTATCTTTGGTACATACCTACCCAGTTCCTAGTGATTTTTGATGTAGTGCTCTCTTACCAACCTTTTGAAAGCTTCCCTTGTGTCAGTCGCTTTAATATCTAGAGGCAAATCGTTCCATAGACGAACCGCCGTGACAGAGAAAGAATTAGCCATAAATGCGGAGCTGTGCAGTGGAGTTGAAAGAAGTAGATTGTCAGCTGACCGAAGTTGTCTGTCATGTGTGTCATCTAGGAATTTAAAACGGTCTTTCAAATAGAAAGGAGTGTGCGGATCTCTAAGTACCAAACACCTAACACGCATAAAGTTGGTAAATGCACTCGATCCATTATTTTCAGTAGTAGGTACCTACTTTACTTGCGATGACAAAATGCAGTGTGACTTTGAAAAGGAAGCTCAATCCGATTTGCCCATCAACAATGAAAAACCAATTGAAAGAACTTCTAAAGTGCCAAGTTAAAGCAAAATCGAGGATATCTCAGATAATCCCGGTGATGTAAATGGACTCGATACGATTTCTAGAGGTATAGACCCAGAGCTAGAGCTTGTTTTTCGCAGTTTCAAAGAAGTGTTCGCAGTCTACTAGATGTATGGACTACATATTCTTTTTTTTATGTATTTTAGGTATATTTCTATGGGTCTTAGAATAAGTTTTTACCATCTGTACTATTCTTAAGTTACCTGAAATAAAATTTATATTACCTATATTATATTGTTATTTATCATATTAAAGACTACTGGGAGTCATTGAATATGACAGCCAGGTTGTTAGCTCTGGAAATCTATAGATATCCTAAGGCTGAAATCATAAATAAATAACACCCAACAGTCACATACATAGTCCTGACCCCACACTAGGATTCCACGAATACTTACCACAACACCCAGATCCAGAACCAATATTCGCAGATCAAGCAATCATTTGTCCCGCAGCGGGAATCAAACCCGCACCCCTTGCATCTAAGACAGTCACTCGCCCGCTACGCCGCGTCACCGAGGTCATCAATGGCGTAAGGAAATACTTACCGACTCTTAGGCTATATAGGAGGGAATTCAAATTGAGCGTCCTCCAGCCGTCTCAATAAGCGGCTTGGCTCTCATCGCGCCTCGTATATTCCGCGTCAATTGTTTGTTTTCCACGCAAAACGTTTGCAAAGTAAAAAAAAATCAATGTTAGCGTAGTGTGGACTTGTATTTTATTGAAGTACATGTAAATATTGTGGATGTTAGTTCTAGTGGCTATATCTGGTGAAGGATATACCTAGCCTATACTACCTGACTGTTGTCATGGCTTAGCGGCGTTTACGGCACCTAAGCTGCCTTACGTTGTAGCTTACCTGTTCGTAGCTCGGAAGTAAATAATTAAGAAAAGGCATTATTGAAAACAAGCTGTTAAGTAGAGACGATACGTGAAGTACTTCACAGTATAATATGTAGTAATGTGGCATTATTTTGAAAATAATGAAATGTATAGTGCAGGCAACTATGTATATGAAACCCATCCCATCATCTTCATCTGTATTGTGGCATCATTTTAAAAACTATTCAAACGAACAATTAAAAATAAAATGCATGAATCTGGAGCTAAAGATCCAGAATTTTCGTGCCTACCAGCTACTGTATTCGTCTACCTATTGGTGCTTTTTTTAAGAATCAAGGTGTACATTTTGATAGTAAAGGATATCCATACTAACACCAACAGATACGCTTTTGTATGGCAAACGTAAATCTTAACTTTTGTCGGCAATCTCTACGTATAAAATCGCTTCAATGTTGCAGCACAACATACCGATACCGATCTTTAGGTATCCGTAAACTGAACAGTGAGTAGTGATTTGCTAAACGCACCGTTCTGATTTATACGTCTGGAGGACCCCTGAAACTTACACTAAATTCGACCCTATCTGCAGGTTTTACAGTGCAAAGGGGAAGTAAAGTTTTTCAGTTACTTAATCTCGTGTGCATGCGTTCCGGGTACGGTTGAACGGATTTAATATCCGTATCTTTTTTGTTTATTTTGTTGGCAAGTTATCACTTTTCTGGATTGCGAGGTCTTTCGGCCGTGACGCATCGTTTGCTTTTCACATCAAACGCAAGGGTTATTACACACACACACACACACACACACATTTTAAATAAGATAAATCTAAGAAAAAGATCACACATTCTATAGGTATAGGTAAATATTGAAAAAGCTAAGAATTATGTACCTACCGTAAAGCCGTGTTCAAACGGCATGCGATGTCTTTGATATGTTATATAAAGTTCGTTGCAAAATGATCCGTATACCTCTACTAAACAAAGACTTTTTTAAGTTTGACATTTGAGGTCTGAATATAGCTCAAATGAATAGCTTAACGATATCTCAAGCTCCTAAAAGTCAAACCCAAAATTAACTTTAATAAGAAGGCACAAGGATCATTTTAAAATCAATTTTAGGTGGCATATCTTACGTAGCTTGAACGCGGCTTAATTATGTGCGTTTTGTTTGAGAAGGAAAACAATAAAAAAGTCTCTATTATTCACACGGACATTGATGCCTCATCCAACAAATTGTAACGATTGATTTATTCCCACTGTTAATGGCTTTCAGATGCGGGTTGAAATTTATTGACTGCTAATATATTTAAATAACCATTAAACCAGATGCATATAAATAGTGTAAAAATGTGGTGGTGGCCATGATTCAAAATGTTTTTGAATCACTAAAAGTAATTTACCAACAAATCGCCAATAAGCTTATGATTTGTATTGTAGCATGATTGTGTAGGATTAATTAATTACCAATTAAGTATGCCAATTTCCTGATGATAATCGTAATATTATTGATTATCTATCAGATTTAAATGAATTAGCTATCTCATTGACGATAAATTACTAATTTCAGGTAGCTTTTTAATTCCAAATTCAGTTTTTTTTTAAATCTCCTAATGATGCATAATGATCATAATAATTTGTGGAATTAGGTATGCATTAAAACCAATTTTTGAAATAAAATTCCTTCTGTATTAAAAAAAATACCCTGGGCCCAAGTAAGTACCTAGTACATAGTTGAGCCCAATGTATTTTATTTCATGGTTATTCTTGATCTAATATGATAGATAGTCTTAAAGCCTTACCATGACGGACCGTTTCCACTTGCCCCTACTAGGTTTTCCTACTGGTAGGAGCACGAGGACTAATATATCCTTATGCTCCTATATGCTCCAATATGACCTTATATGCAATTAGTCTTATTTTCATTCAAATGCAAGAGTGTTAACGATATTTTACTCGAATTTTAACTTAAATTCTTGAGACTTACGTCACTGCCTAAACAAAATCGCAAAGTTTAAGTACGGGGGTTGGTGTAATATTCTCAAGCAAAGTAACAGAACCTACAGCAACTTTTTAAAGCCTTTCATGAGAAAATACTGATAAGTGAATAAAGTAATGTTCAGCTGAGTCTTTATTTATTTAGACGCATGGAACCTATCGTGATCGCATCAAAAACAGTTATTTACTGAAAAATTTCTGCACTTGGCCCCATTCCAACTTTTCACTAGCGTCAGTACAATTTATTTTTCACTTTGCAGAAAGCTGTTTATATATTTTTTACTTTTTATACAACCCTCTAGCTATGTAGAGCTAAAATCAGTCGATAAGAGACATAAATAATTAGGACGATTGGCGAAAAAAATCTCGTTTAAGAAAATAAATGGACATGTATACTTCGAGGGTCTCATATTTTAGCTGATCTGTATAATAGAGTCCAATCTATCAAATGCTTACATCACCATCTTATGACCCTCGGCCCGCGTCCCGTCATATATTTCAGTGAACCCGATCTTAAAAGAATCCGTCACGGTACGAGAATGAATCTGTTGTTTCATTCTTGCGTAGTGATGTTCTATCTAGTATTATCGATAGTAGTCTACGGACCGTTAAAAATTATTGTAACAGAAGGGTAAAATATTTATGATTGGCCATCATTAAGAGCTGATAGTTTCATCAAGAATATCATAGAAGGAGAAGTAGAAGGAAAGATACGAAGAAGAAGACCTCGGATAAGCTACATGAGCCAAATAAAAGAGAAGGTCGCCGTCGTGTAGTATAGGGAACGAGGCTGCCCTTGAAAGGGACAAGTGGAGAGTCATGTATCAGTTAAATAAATATAAGCTTAGGTATATAATTAGAAGAAGTTTATATAATAGGTGTGGTGATGTGACCTTTAACCAGGGACTGAATAACCGGAATATAAAGGTACCTTTAAATAACGATATGACGTCATACCGATAAATTCCGGTTACCCGAATATTTCTCTACCGATAAATATAACGGTACCGGAAAATCTGGCTTCGCAGTTCATTTCGGTTTATTTCGCTACCGGTACCTATAACCGAAATAAATAAAGGTTTATAAAGGTTTTCTTCAATTTTTCTTTTCAATTCTTCAATTCAATTCAATCGCCGCCACCCCGCCACCGCGGCGCGACTGTCCTAACGAACTAGCCGCGGCTCAAAATTTCGCTACCGCAATCTACCGGTATGAAATAACGGTACCGTAATGCCCTACCGTTATAGCATAATGGTACCGAAATGTTTTAACGGTACCAGTACCTATAACCTCTACCGCTTTCAGCCCCTGCCTTTAACAAAGTAAAAATACCATATAATTCCAATCCATTTTGAATAATAAATAAATAATAATAATAATTTTCTAGCTGCGTTTCAATTCAACATGCTAAAATAAAATTAGCATGTAGAAGTCCACTGCTGGACATAGGACCCCCAATGAGTTCCACGACAAACGGTCTTGAACCTTTTTATTTCCTCCAACTTCCCGCAACCTTCACAACGTCGTCAGTCCATCGGGTGGGGGACTATTAAAATAAAACAAAATAATATAATATGTAAACTTTCCTATTTATTGGTGTTTTTTTATCTCTTTTAAAATATCGACTATCGATCGATAAACGACTATAACACTTTCCCACCCCTCAATCAAAGTGATCGCTCACCATCAACTGCTTTAATTCGATCAGTCGCCTCCACCAACTAAGAATGATGCAAGCGATGAGGTCAAACACTATCTACTTGAAAACTTTAAATTTACGAGTTTTAAATTTGAACAGTTTAAATTAAATTAACTATCTATCTCCTTTCATCAATTTGATAAAGTTTCCGTTTTTATTGCTTATCCTCCACTTAATTTAAGTTTCTACTCTATTTTTTTCAAGCGCTACTAAGTTTTAATAACTTCGTTTGTGAATTTAAGTTTTGAGGTAGGAACTGACTAATGACTTTGAAATTCTTACCTGGAAAATAAAGTTTTTCAATGGCGCTTTTGCAATTAGTTCAGATTAGTTTTTGCTGTTTTATTATGTATGTTCTACTTCTACAAAGAGGTCAAACCCAATTCGGCATTTCGGAAACTGTCATATCTTCTCGTCGCAGATACCGCAGAGCCTCAAAAGGCCACAATCAGTGCGTGTTTCCAGTGATGACTTATGGCACTGAGACATGTTCGTTAACAATTGGACTTATACATAAGCTAAAGGTCGCGCAGCGGGCTATGGAGACAGCTATGTTCGAAGTTTCACTACGTGTTAAAAGCCGAAATAACAAAATCTGAAGAAGAACCAAGGTCACCGATTAGTTTTTAGTATTAGCAAGTTGAGGTGGCAGTGGGCAGGCACATAGCTCGCAGAACCAACAATCGTTGGGGAATGGCGACCACGAACCGGGAACCGACGACATTGTGAAGATTTAAGTCGGTGGAGGGAAAAGACTCAACACGTCATGGCATCTTTAGGGGAGGCCTATGTTCAGCAGTGGACTTCTAAAGGCTGATGATGATGATGAAGATGAAAGATCTAACAAAACAAACACTTCACGTATTATACCATGAAAAATGTGTAGAGTATTAATATATTTATGGCGTCTGTCTCGCAGGTAATGGCACGAAAACACCACAAAGCATTATTTTGAGCAATAACTGTGGGGAAGTAAAAATAGAAATAACACAATTCTAGCCCCTACTCGAGAGTTGCGTAAGTAATGGCTGATTTGACACGTACTAGTTGCTAGAGAAGAGCTACTTTCCACTGGAGCTTTTGACTCGTACTATTTGCTGGAGCTAACTTTTTTAACCTGGTGCTCTTGACTCGTACTAGTTTCTAGAGCTAACTTCTTTACCCTGGGGCTTTTGACTCGTACTAGCTATCAAGTTTACAATGGAGTTTGTGAGTCAAATCAACTTTACTGATTATACATTTTGTAGAATTATAACTTGCTTGCCCCCGGCTTTGCACGCGTGGTTCTCTAGATAAAAAGTAGTCTTTATGCTATTCCAGGTAAAGAACTCTATCAGTTCCAAGTTTCATCGTCGATTGAGCGGTTACGGTGAAATTGAATTACAGACATTCAGATATTTCTCTACTACTCATAAAAACAATTCATAAAAACTGAAATAAGTGTTATCCAATATATCATAAATCTAGTAATTTACGTTCTAGCAACTATGCCAATGTGAATGCGCCACGACCATATATGGAAAGGTGCATTTCATCACTATAATGCTTCTAATAAATTAGATTTGTAACTTATTCACTACCTACCATTAAGACCTTTGAACATATTTAAGCGAGTTTGAGGAGATGATAAGTCTTGATCTCAAGATTTGTTTTATATAGATATAGGTGAAAAAAGCTTGATTTCAGAAATGTTTGGATGGATTGCAATTTCAAAAAATAATACTTATTTATTACCACAATACTCATAATGATAGTAAACAGATGTACCTATTGGTATTTTAGCCAAAAGTTTAAGTTCTTTCAGAAAACAAATATTTTCCAAAATTATCTCTCCACATTTGGCATTCCAAGCACAATCTATAAGTTCTTCATTACTTATCTTCAAACGCATCGATACGCAACATTTATTACGCTACCAATAGCAAAATTTGCTTTCCTATCCCTCATAATTTTTACACTCTTATTGCTATTACTTTAAGGTTGAATGTTGTATAAAATTATGTATTTGAGGTTAGTAATAAATTAGTCTGCGAATGTCTAGAGCCGTTCTATCACGTCAAAACAAGGAGCTAGGGGACAATGTATTGCAGTTGGCAATCTTAGCGCCCTTTCCACAATATCTTTAGTAGACGCCCTCCTATATGAATAATGTGTCATACGATCGTGCCCCTTTATCTACATGAGGGAAACTTGTAGATTTGAGAAAATATCACTGGGGTGGAAAAATCTGAAATGTTTTGATTTGTATTAGATTAAAGGAGATTTGCCTCATTTGCTTTGGTCGTCCAGTATACACATTTTAATGATTTGATTTTTTTTTTAAATAGTTATTGGAATTGTTATTAGAATATTTACTGGTTTCCTCACGATGTTTATCTTCACTGTTCAATTTTTCGAAAAGAAAAACTTATTGGTTCACGGTCAGGTTCGAACCCACGCCTTCGAATCAAAAGCCAGTGTACAATGCGCGCAGCCAAAGATGCTAGTAGATGGGATTTTTCACAGGTACAGTCGCGCTCAACTGTATCTGCCTGAGAACTATCTACTGCGCAGGTATAACCACGTGATCCTTCCATTCCTTCGATTAATCCATGTGAAGCACTATTTCAAAGCTGTTTTTATTCTTCTGAAGCAATAAAATAATTTGCCATTAAATGGAGTAGACTCTGAATAGTATAAAATTATAGCTAATAAAAATTAGCTGGCTTTGTTCATAAAATGGAAGATCTCTACTATTTTACTAATGGATTAGCACTAGCGGGCCAGTGCTCGTCTAAGACGCAAGAAGTGCAGTTTCGATTCCCACTACGGGACAAATGTTTCTGGTCATAGGCCTCCCGTAAAGATTGACATGACGGCTTGAGCCTTTTCCATCCACCGACTTCCCCCGCAACCATTACAATGTCGTTGGATCATCGGGTAGAGCCTTCCAACACTGTATCGTCCGGTTCGTGGTAACAACTCAAGAACCTTTATTCCCCAACGGTTGTCGGTTCTGCGAGCTTTAAGGCCTACCTGTTGCTACTTCAACTTGCTAATTCAGAGAGAGGTGACCTTAGTTCTTCTACGGATTACATTATTTCAGTTTTTTTTGTTCAATATATAAATTGGTGTTCGATATTTGATGATGATATTTGCTACCCCACAATATAATTTACATTAATTTCAATAGGCCGGGTATAGAACCGTTTAGATTCAAACTCACGTACTACAGAAAATACCTAAACACTATTTTTATTTTGAATTTAATCATGATTTATCGTCCACTAATTATTATTTCGGTAAGAACAATGCACCAGTGGTTTTCATTATCCTGTGTAAATAGTTACGAGAAAAGGGGGACAATCAACTAATGGCAGCGTTTGACTTTATAACGCGGGATGTAATTCTGTTCCCGGAATAAACAAATAAACTGAATGGTTTAATTGTTTCCCCCTGGAATACCGTTAGGGTAAACTATTGCTATAATAAGAAATTCTGGTTTTATAGGAATCATCATCATCAACATTTCAGCCTCAGGGCATCCACTGATGAACATAGGCCTCCCCCATAAATTTCCAAAGTAACCATAACCACTGATAGGTAGGATTAGTATTTTTGCTACGGATTTAGTATAAAGCCTGGAATAACATAAAGGTTACTTTTTATTGGGTACCATGCGAATGAAGCCGAGGACAAAAGCTAGTAAGATATAATAGTCGACGCAATATTAACCAAAGTAGTAATATGAAGATTATTATAAAACTCATATCTTCACGATATTAATATATTAGATATTTTTTATAGAAGGGATATTCGTGTATGCTCATATTACAGAAGTATTTAAATGAACATCCCATCCCTCAGGCATAAATAAGAGTACAAATACTTGTATTATTTTTGTGGGGGGTGATCCTGTGGGGTAAGAAAGCCAATGTTTTGCTCGTGCATAAAAAAATGCATGGGTTCAATGCAATATTGTAATATTAACCGTATAATGGCGTGCTGGGTGCATATTCGGGCTTATAAAAACATGAGAATAGTATAGATACGCGATACAATTTAAAAAATATTAACTTTTAGTTTGAAGGAGAAAATTATAAAATAAAAAAGGCTGGCTTGGTGAATATCCTCAGATCACCAGACACTTGTCCCTTGAAGAAAGAAATAATGGGATTCAGGCACCTTGCAGACACTTGTCTTCATTATATTTTTTTTGTAGGTGATACATTATACAGGGTGAGTTTTTTTTCAGGACCACTTAGGCGAAATCGGAAACCGTGAGAGTAATCGAAAAGTGATGTTAGGAGTTACGGGCTCGATTTTGAAAACAATAAGATCAGCATTAATTTATTGACAGTTTTTCAGAAAATGTAGGTTTATGGGAAAAATGCTTTTTTGCTTTTTTGGGATCTTTGTTTAATAATAAATAAATAAATATATGATAACTATGTGTCTAAAGTTGTTGGAACATCATCAAAATTATAATGTTTTTAATTCAACAATATTTATTTATCGAAGGTTTATTATTTCGGTCGGACTATGTGCAAGCACAGAAATGCAAAAAAAATCATCAAAAATTATTTTTTTGTGAAATCCAAAAACAAATATTTAAAATACAATAACAATTTTTCAAAATCGAGCCCGTAACTCCTAACGTCACTTTTCGATTACTCTAACGGTTTCCGATTTCGCCTAAGTGGCCCTGAAAAAAAACTCACCCTGTATACCTCTCTAATTATGTTCAGTCCACTCCATCTATAGGATGTCTGGTAGAGATCGCTATTCAGCGATAAGACCGCCCACTGACATAGTTAGACATAGTTTAGTTTTAATTGTTCTATTTTTTACTCTTTGTACTGTTATAGTGTGCAATAAAGTATTTTCAATCTATGTATTCTACATTAAAACATTTATTTATTTACAGAAAGAAAATTAAAACATATACAAGTTAATATTTACAAAATACACAAGAGGTGATAAGATAGAATCATACTCGTCATCATTGTCATCATCACCATATACCAGACGAATGACGTTCACCAAATATAGATTAAAGAGCGAACGATGCCACATCACAAGAAGAGATCGTGAATTTACTGCATTGTCAAGGATGACGCAAGGATGAAAAGGAACTGTCTATTTTTTATAATATAATAAGGTGAAAAACAAGCTGACGGCTAATGGTGAACGGTCCGTAGCGTAGGTGTAAATAACACAGGCATTTCAGGTTGCAGCGTAAGGATATCCACACTACGTTTTTTCTAGCCAAATTTTACGGCATAAAAAACGCCATACCCCACGATGCTTCTGAGGGCAACATCGGTTTGCACTCCCTGATATTAGACTAATATTCGGCTTACCCCAGCATTATTAAAAAGCAAGGGCTATTTGTATATATTTATAGATACCAACAATAAAGTCCCTGTCAACGGCGAGCAACTCCCCGTAGATTAATTTTGTTAAAACTATTTCCTCGTTCTTTTGACATCTTTGGGGCCTACCTTCACCAAATTTACTGACAAAATCTTATGAATATTAAAAAATAGCACTTAATGGCTTCTTGCTGATAGGCGATGAGGGTAAACAAACAGGCTTAAAAAACGTTGGAGTGATGACCTGGAGCAAATCCATGAAGGATAGCGGAAATGGCTGGATCGTGACGTTTTAAATGAGAGATGCCTCTACCCAGCAGTTGAGTTTCGGGATGGTATACATGTTATGAATTACCTTGTATAGGTTAAAATTATATTATACAGACCACGGCTATCTTCTGAACTAGATCTGAAAATAATAAATAAATAAATATTCCAGACATATCACACACGGAAATGTAACATACTCGTACGTACAAGTATGTAATATATATAGGATTTATATTTGAACTTCTTTTTTAAAATAGAAATAAGCTTACGAATTTTATCCCCAAGCATGGTAGGTATCCTCTCAGATCTCCAGGCGTTCGGATCCTTGAAAATGTCTAAAAGTGGTAGTCAGAGGCACGTCTCAACAAGTTGTCAAATGCCTTTATTTTGCACTATTATGTATTATATACGTGACAGGTTACAAGCCTATCGCCTTTATAATAATATGAATGGTTTCCTTACAATGATTATTTATATTTATTTATTACACAAAAGGAATACAAATGAATGGTAGTAAATGTCTTAAAACCTATGTTAGGTTTGTCTAGATTCCGTCACCGTTTAAAGATCGAGTAAAAATCTGATGCTACTTTACTTGCACGAGTTTATGGAATAAAATATTTTATGGAACTCTCTTCTGATCCAGAGAATCCAGACTCTCTTATTGGTGCAAGACATGAAAAAGAAAATTTACAATTTTACTAGATCATTGTCACTACAAATACTTAGGAAGTACACTTTTCCCCAAAAAGTTTCCCTATGTTCGACTCTTACACACATTTCCACGGGTTTACTCTTAAACAACAAAACGTTTATCGCACGTGCGTTATAAGTTGCTATTTTATGTGTTATTTTCTCTATAACTGCTACGACTATCAGTCACGGCCGCCACATGTATAAAACACGATTTCACCCCAAACGCAATAAAAGATAAAAAAATAAGAAAACATGAAACGTCTCGCAGTCTTTATTGCAATAACATTTTGCGGTAGATAGCGTTATCTGATGCCAATAAATATATTGTTTATGCAGTCTAAGCGATGTCATTGGTATAATAGGAAATGGCTTATTTAAACTAGTTGTTACCCGCGATATATGAAACTTTGCCCCTACTTTGCCCCCTTTAGAGATGATTTTGCAAAAATGCTGAAACAAGTATTTCCTCATTTCTTAAATGAATTTTAAAATCTATTTTTGAGAAATTATGGATTGCCCATACAAACTTTCAAAGATAGCCTATTTACTTTCGCAGGATATAATATATCTCATAAAAGGTAACAAACAAACAGAGTTACTCTCGCATTTATAATATTAGTATGGATAGATTGCAGTTGCAGTTTTCGTGGTTCTAGGTGGTTTGAAGTTTTATTACTCACGTAGCCAGATATCTAGCTTGTAAATTATGCTGCAGCTAAAAACTGTCAAATGATTGTGTTATTTTATAAAGCAACAATTTCACACATAGGTAAGTACTTAACAACACAATTAATAGTAGTTGTTTCACAATTAAAAGCATTTATATTAAACTCTAATGTCAAACAAAAACTGAGCGACGCAGTGTTGGAAGACCGCCCTGATCCAACGATATTATGATACTCACTCAGTGGATGATCATTGCACGTTCATTGTTCCGTGCTGGATGGATGTAAGAAGATAATTAAAATTTTGCATTTAGAGGTAGTATTAGCAAAGATAATAGGTATAGTAGAAAGGTTTTCGGATTAGTACCTAAGAATTATTAACATATTTCAAAACTCACTTGTCACAATGAATGTGGGAATTTTGAGCCTTTGAGTTTCAACACCTTTGTGACTTCATTCCGACACATGACGCGTAGACAAAGCTTACAAAAGTAAATGAGCCACGTTTAATAAAACCGTTTCTCAATCCAAAAAGCTCATCTTGACGAAAGTAAACGAATTGAGAATTAAAGAGATCCCTCAGAAATTTTATTAAAATGTTTCAGGTGAAAAAATATCTGTAATAGATGAAGGTGCGAGACAATGAAATGGCACTTAGCAGCCCGGGTTTAACAGTTGACAAATTGGCCAATTCTTTCCGCTCGCACCCCAAGATAAAGGCGTTTCATAACAGCCAAGAGGGTGGCAGCTTATTACAGAGAGTCCGACTCTTATTGACTTTAATTTTCTACTTTGTTGACGTTCCCAATGATATATACCTCTCCAACGGCGAAAATGGCCCTTCGCTTTTTCAAATAACAACCGTTGCCTCATCAATCGTCTCGCTGAAATTTCGGCGAAATCACGAGAACTATTGAGTGGTAGTCCAAAAATAATATTTCAGATTGATTATTTTTCTATTGTAAATAATGGGAGTGTCACGTGGCAGCCCGAGGGTTTCCGAGTATTTTTTCACCCGCGGAATTTGTTTGATTTCTATGAAGGATGGCCTTTATTAGTTTCTATAGTTTACTTTACTGTGTGATGTCGATGTCCTTTGAGTGGTGATTCAATCGCTACTAACTATTAATTGAGAAACTTTTCCACTATCTTTACCTCAGTATCGACATCATCATCGTTTACCCATAGGACCCGCTGAACATAGGCATTCCCCAATAATTTCTAGAGCAACTGATCTTGTGCGGCCTGTAGGCAACGGCTCCGATCAACTTAAATTAAGTCGTATTTACATCTAGGCTGAGCTTTCTATTGCGTGGTCTGCATCAATGGATTTTTCTGATCAATGGATGGTCTTGCAGCAATGGATATTTCTATTCAAATAATTATGAACGATTAACACATGCTTAAAACGTCGAAGGAAAACATGGCCAGGAACCCCTAGCTCCGCAAGTATTGACAATGTTTTGGGTGACTTAGTCTGAGAGGATGGACGGATATGTGCCGGGCAATCGCTGACACAACGTCAATAATTTGAAATATTATGTAAAACACAAAATGCAACATGCATTGAGAAGCTATTAACTAGATTGCTTGAAATTTCAGGAAATTATTACTGACAACAGCAGCTTAAACATCCATACTCAGCCACGCTGCAAGCGGTATTGTTGTAAGCTAACAGTAACAGTTTTCACCCTTTAACTAATCTAATAAGATTACAAAGGGATGGACGCCAGACAAGGCAGGGCCGGATTTAAGGATCCAAAACGAGGCTTTAAACTTGAAATCAGAACTCAGTTTCATAATTTTCAAATAAATGTAGCACGCTCTAGCATAGGTACCTACCTATGCTAGAGCATACTACATTTATTATAGGTATGATAGGTATGATACCTATCATACCTAGTCAGTTACTCAAGTTTAACCGATATATTCATGTGGGAAGGTATTGTAAGTATAGATAAGAATAATTAATTATTTAATAATAAATAATAATTTTATTGTTTATTAAAATCCAATGACCCCACACTAGGATTGCCTGTGTCGTGGGTATCAGAAACTACGAATACTATGGTACCACAACACCCAGAACCGAAACATAATTGAAGATTATGCAAAAATTTGTCTGGCTGCGCGAATCGAACCCCTTCCGTCTTGACGGGCAAACGCCCGCTACGCCACCGAGGGCGTCAATGATTTTATTTGACTTTTATTGTAACCTTACTAAAGCCCTGAGCAAACGAAACGAATCGCCGCTGCTGACGTTATAGCGGAACGTTAACTGCGTTAGCATGAAGGGGTGCGGGGCATTCTATAGGTACCTACATACATACATTAAGCCATATCCAAACGGCGGCGCGCGGCGTGCGATAGGTACCTATATTTTAATTTATTTCTTAACCTTATTTTGAGTTTGACTACCTACATAAAAAGGGCTTGCGATATCGGCGAGATAGGTATTTAACTTACGCCCTCAAATTTGACTTTAAACAGTGGACAATTTCGTGGTGAATTTTATATGATACCAGCAACCTCCCCTGGCTTTGCACGCGTAGGTAGTTAGATAACAGATTAGTATACGCAGCGTTAGGTACGCCAATAAAGCTAGTGGCATATTATTTTTCAACATCTTAAATAATCATCGTCATATTTCCTTCCTCACTCATCCACTGCTGAAAATCGTATGAAAACCGTTCAGTCATTTTTGGTTTTATCGCGTTCATAGCTTGAGACAGACAAACAGATGCGGCGGAGGGACTTAGTTTTGATATCGCACACCGCTGAAACACGGCTTTATCTTTATTAATCGTAGGTACAACGAAGCAAACAACGGTGTTGGGGAACAAAGGTTCTCGAGTGGTGACCACGAACCGGATGACGCAGTGTTGGAAGGCCTCCCACCCGATTGACTGACGACATTGTGAAGGTTGCGAGAAGTCGGTGGATGGAGAAGGCGCAAGACCGTTCGTCGTGGCACTCTTTGGGGGAGGCCTATGTTCAGCAGTGGACTTCATCAGGCTGATGATGATGATGACAACGAAGCAAAACAACTTCTCGACAAAACCCGATCCGTCATAGAGGGTTGTGTGCTAAGTTGATGAACGAGGAATTCGATCGGTATTTACCACTATATATACTCGCCATCTCTATGTTACTGTTTGATCCAAACCAGTTACCAAATGATCCTGATTATCCACAATATTCTTTGTAATGGGGCAGTAATTAACTACCCATTGAAAAATTAAACAAATAGTTTGCTACATGTATAACTCTTAGCGTTGCTGTGTAGATAATTTAGTAATTTCTGATACTAAGATTTTTGTCAAATAAAAATAATAATAATGTTGTTATAGGTAATACTCGTGCTCTATCAAAAGCTTTTCAAACTAGGACTTACCGCAGAGCTTGGAATGCAGAGCTAGTAATCTTTTGCTAAAATAAACGATTATTCTATTATTTTCTATTCTAAATAGCGTACTCTATTAAAATCTTTTCGAACTACGACTTACCGCAGAATGGGAGCTTCTTTTTTCTGTTTACAAACTTTTTATACAACTAGTCCAAAGCATCTATCGATAGGTGTCGCGTTCAAAGGTGGTTTATGCGCCACCTGGCAGACTGAATACGTACTACAATGCACAGCACTGTCGCTGTGCTGGTTATAAGTCACTGTTTCTGCTGGTTCGAAGATGTTTGTACAGATGGCACTTTCACAGCTTTTATATGAAAGGGTGCGGAATTTTAAATAACTACATGTTTTTTTTTTCAGAACTAGGTGTTTAGGTACTCAGTTGGGGGGGATTCTTTATTAAAATTCAGAGACTAGACACAAAAACAGGTAATTATGCCTTAGTGATTATTTCTGAGGTTTTAATTACTTACATCTGTTCAACTCTCATATAAATATTATAATAATAATAGGAGATAAATGTCAAACTTCGCGCACCGTATAATTAAAGCGTTATTTTATAATTAAAGCGCACTCTATCAACATCTTTTCGAACAAGTTCGAATTTTGAAAGAAGAAAGAATGGAGTGTCTTGAATTGGAGTGTCTACAAACTTGTTATACAGATGTATAACTAGATAGTTCAAACATCTATCGATAGTTGTCACGTTTAAAATTTGGTAAAGCGCCACCTGACAGACCCATTACGTACTACAATTCATAGTACTGTCGCTGTGCTGCTGCTGAAAGCCACTGCTTCTGCTGGTTCGAAGATACTTGTATAGATGGCGCTTTCTCAGATTTTATCTCAGATTATCAAATAACGACAACATAGCTCAGTTGGGTATTTGGGATACCGAGACCGTAACTAAAATTCCGTGATGGGCTAATTACTTAGTATTTATTTATTTTTATTTTATATCTTTAAAAAAAAACTTATAGGTACCTAGCTATTAAATGTTTTCGCATAGATATAATTACTATAGAAACTAAATTAAATATATAAACTAGTTCTTGTTTTTGATAAGTGTACTTAACCATGTTCCTTCCTAGTCGTAGGTACAAATTCAATGGATTGCGTAACTACGTGGGACACAGCTACATACACACACACAGCTACAAAATCTGTTATGTAAGCAGGAGTGCCCGTCTAAGACTCAAGGGGTTCGATTCCCGCTGTGGGATAAATTTTTGCATGATCTACAAATATTTGTTCCGGGTCTGGGTCTTGTGGTACCTACCATGGTAGATATACCTATACATATTACGAATCACCTTGTATATATTTGAAAATGGCTAATAATTATGTGTGTCGTAGGTATTTATTAAATGCCCGAAATAGTCGGTCTTTACCCAGCTAATTCACATGCTTTAACTACCGACTACGTAAACAACATTAGTGGCGACCGCAAGGACCTCAAACTTCGGAAGGCTTGATTAATTAATAGTTTAGTAGCCACAATGAGGATTAGTGCAAGTTGCTAAGATGCCTCTTGAGGTTAAGACTATGGGTTGTTTAAATAGCGTGGTGGACTTTGGGATGTTCAGGGGGCCTAAAATGGTCACTTATGACGGTTCATAGTAGGTACTTATGATTCGCGTAGGTACGATTCATTTGACGCAATTCATCTCTTTGAATGTTTTGGTAGTCGGTTCAAACGGCGTGCGATATGTCATATATTAAATAATATTTAAAATTTACTTCAAAATTATTCTTACGTCTATCACTAAATCACTAAAGTGAATGATGTGATTGAGTGAGACTAAGCGAAAAAAAAGAGGCAAAATGGGCGGGGCACATTGCTAGAATGGACATGACCCGCTGGACCAAAATAACCCTGGAATGGAGACCCAAAGCGGATACCCGGGGACGAGGCCGACCACATAACCGCTGCTGGGTAGATGACGTTAGACAACACGGAGGTCAAGACTGGATGAGACGGGCTGAATGAGGAATGGAGAAGAAGGGAAGAGGCCTTTATCCATGATGGGATCACGAATAGGCCACCATGATGACGATAATGGTAACTTGAAACTTGGAGTAGATAGGTAAAGATCTTTACCTAGAATAGCATTATAGGCTCCTTTTAATTCACCACGCGAGCTAAGCCGCGGGCTGAAGATTGTTAAGAATAGGATGGTTTCAATGAATCTTGAGATTACAATTTTAACAAATTTTTTTTTTTCCGTTATGGGCTTGCAACGTGCCTTTGACTAAAGGACGTTTACCATCCTTGGGAATTAATTCGAGTTTGATAAAACGATAAAATGTGCAAAAATATTGTCTATACCATTCGTACCTAATAAAGCTCTAAAAATTATTCTGCTCGAAACACAACGGGAAGATAAGGTGTTGAATAATTTTTACGGCAACGTTTTGCCTTAATAATAGCAACTGCAACTAATTAAAAGAGGGACACGGAGGGAAGTTGCTTCCTTACCTTGATAAAGTAGAGATAGCAAAAATACGTATAAGTACCTACTTACCTACATTGTTAACAAAAAACTTCAAAAAATAAAAGAGGAGTTATCAATTTGCAGTTACATTCATCTGCAATAAATCAATAAATAACAGCACATAATAGTACATAGTTCTGAGTCCTGAGCCCACACTTGTGAGCCCACACTCACCCTGAATCGTAGTTATCAGATAATACGAGTACCTACCGGCGTACCACAACTCACAAACCGGAATAAATATAAGAAGATCAGACATACAAATATCATTGCATCATTACACCGACAAGACCCTAGTTCTTAAATTTAATAATAAAAAACATTTGTCCCGCAGCGGGAATCGAACCCGCACCCTTGATTATCACTCGCCCGCTACGCCACCGAGGTCATCAAGATGTATCATCATCATTTCAGCCGTAGTACGTCCACTGCTGAACATGGTCACTCGCGCTTTGCACAGATGGAAATATATGGGGGAGGCCCCATATATTTACATCTGTGCAAAGCGAGAGCGCCGCCACTACTTGAAAATAAATTAATTTATTTCATTGATCAGAATGATTAAATCCTCAGATTTACTTAGGTTATGACTCCGTACCAACGACTGCAATTTTGTTTAGGCAGTGACGTAAATAAACATATATGGTTCAAAATAGTGCTGACTCGCTTGCATTAGATAGGGCCCATGATTATACATATAGAAAAAAAATTGTGGACTGAGACTTGTTTTTATGGCATATAAACATTGCTATTTATGAAAATGGCTGTAAAAGAAGCAAAAATATATCTCTTGTCAAAAATGAAAAATGTGTAAGGCCAGGGTTTTATGTACCTACTGCCTTGAATTAATATAACAAGACATGACTTAGCCCAGAATAGCCAGTCTCATTTACATTTTGTTAGCCTCTGTTTTTGCTGACGGTACTCTAAGACGGCTTCTAATTAGCAAGTTGAGAGTAAATATTACATTTATGATATGCAAATTTTACCCAGCATAATAGAGTTGCTTCTAAAATATGCTCTACCGTCCAGAAGTTAAGGTGTAAAATTAACAGTTACTTGCCGAGATGCAAAGTTTTCTTTTTCTAAAACAAGACTGACTCATTTCGTGTTATCTCATTTGTTTTATTATATTTAACTGTCGACTGTTAATAATAAGGGAATTTCAAGGTAATATCCAAGGTAAGGCAATTTTCCTTTTGGCTCTACGGGGGCTCGGTGCTACGTATAATTTTCATAAGCAAGTTGGATGAACAGTTGGTTGTTGTCCTCTAGTTTAGCTAATTGCAAGCTGTTTGTGCAAAATGTTTGCTTACCTTGTCTAGAGGTACCTAGGCATCTCATAAGCTACACAAAGAGCTTTTGTAAGTCTGTTGGATCTTCCTCTATTCATTTTCTGTGTTGTTTTCAGAGCCTCAGCTAGATCATCATCTTTCTATACTTAGCCCTTGCTTAGGTGGGACTACACATTATGCTCTCGAGCTCTTCTTCCACTATCTTACAAGTTTCCACGTATATTTTATCTTCCTCATCTTCTAGACTCCTCAACCCTCGGAAGCTTCATCCTAAGCTTATCTAGCTTAAAAAATATATTTTGGTTAGTTATTATTTAGAGAGGTTAGTAGTACTATACACACGAAAATATATAGCCTCATCATCATCATCAACAACCTGTAGAAGTCCACTGCTGGACATAGGCCTCCCCCAAAGAGTTCCACGACGAACGGTCTTGAGCCCTTTCCATCCACCGACTTCCCGCAACCTTTAGAATGTCATCGGTCCATCGGGTGGGGGGCCTTCCAACACTGCGTCGCCCGGTTCGTGGTCGCCATTCGAGAACCTTTACTCCCCAACGGTTATCGGTTCTGCGAGCTATATGGCCTGCCCACTGCCACTTCAACTTGCTAATTCTGAGAGCTATGTCGGTGACCTTCGTTCTTCTACGGATTTCCTCATTTCGGATCTTATCACGTAGTGAAACTCCGAGCATAGCTCTCTCCATAGCACGCTGCGCGACTTTGAGCTTGTATATGAGGCCTATAGTTAACGACCAAGTCTCAGTGCCATAAGTCATCACTGGCAACACGCACTGATTGTAGACTTTCGACTAGCCTCATACTCCTGTAAAAAAAACAAGTTTCTAGTTTAATGCAATAATAATATAAAAGTTCCTATAAAGCGTATTCTTATATTTCTTACTAAAAGTCCCGGACATACTCCTATCTATAATTTGCCGTTAATCTAGAAAATAGAAATTTGGCATGAATCTGGTTTAAAAATAAAGAAAAAAATTCCGATAATCATTAATTTCAAATTCCGTGTGTAATTATTACTAGACAATTTTATATAGCACTCAATATAGATAGAACTAATAAAGATAAAGATAAAGATAAATTTATTTCGGTAACAAACTTCACTTATGCTAATGTACATCAGGTTTTGTATAAAATGTGTAATGTGTGTAATAAAGTAACCGCAAAATATAAGTTTGTCATTAATGGGGCCTGAGCTCGCGAAGCCTCGCACTGGACAGTCTTTATTATTTTTATGACCAAGAAGAACTATTTCCAGTTTCTGTAAATTCATTCAATCATAACAAATTACCTCATACGAATAAACAAAAATAAGGAAACTCATAAACCAGAGGAAATCACCCGTAACAATTGTTTGTGTCTCTTATCAGGGGATGAAACATTTTGTTGTTTGTTGCACAAACAATATATAATCTTACGAAAGGTAAGGTCGTGTGTAAAGAAATGTTCAATCCCAGTAACTTTTGCAGTCTATAGACCCTCCAAAAAGCCGCCTTGCTACAATCGGACGACCAGACGCACGGACACGCGACATCCGTTCATGGTTGATATACCACCTTGCCGCACCAAGCGCTTTGCGTGTACCTTTATAATGCGGACAGCCAAAGAGTGGAACTCGTTGCCGGCGTCTGTGTTTCCGAATACCTATAATTTGGGTGTCTTCAAGACCAGAGTGAATAGGTTTCTTCTAGGCAAACGTGCTACACCGTAGACCACATCATTACTTAACATCAGGTGAGATTGTGGTCAAACGTTAGCCTATTTCGTATAAAAAAAAAAAAAAAAAAAAAAAAATTAGGACCTCAGTGGTTTACTTGGTACTCGGTGAGCGGACGGGGTTCAACAACTAGGCATAGCTTCACCTAGTTTTAAAGCCGTTTTAAAGTTATCCTAGTGATTTAATGAAATAAAAGCTTTTGACTATGACCTTGACTTTGAGTAAAGTCAATAAAATTCTCTTCGACGAACGATTCGAGTAAGGAATTGAAAAACAGCGCTGTGTGCAAAGCAGAAATTAGGTATAAAAATACTAATGCCTATTTCAAAATTTTGAGAACTTTTAGACTAGTAGTAGTAGTGTAGGTACCTAAGAGAAAGAAATTTATTTTTGAAGATCCAGTTTGGATACTAAATTCGCAAGCATCAGTGACTCACCTGTGATACTGGTGATCCCACGAATCAATACCAATTTTGATCACTTTGACATTTTAATGAGAACCATGAATGGGCATTTGGTCCAATTAGCTTGCGGTCCTGGATAATGTGGTGTGTGAGTCATAAAGGTTACTTGACGATCATAATATCATTCAGTATTGAACAGGGTGATAAGCTCAGCAATTTATTAAAGCACTATATAATATTTAGTCAGAAATTATAAAATTGCACTATAATTTTAAATCTGGAATATTTTTATTTTTTTTTATACAACAGATGTTGCAAACAAGCTTACTGCCCATCTGATGGTAAGCGGTTACCGTAGTCTATGAGCGCTTGCAATACCAGAGGCATCACGCACGCGTTGCCGACCTGGCAACCCTACTCACCACAGGAACACAACACTATTTGAAACAAATAATGTTATTTGGCTGCGATCTTCTGTAAGGCGGAGGTACCTCCCCAGGCGGGCTGCTCCAATTCAGAACGAGAAAATCTCGCTGTGCCCTACCTCCTCTTAAACTAACTTATTTAGGTTAGTACTATTTTATTTTAGTTAGTAGGTACTAATATACTATTCTAGTATTTTCTTACAAGTTGAATAACTAAGTGTAATCAAGTAGGTGAGGTACCTATATGAATACATAAAAATTTTTTTTAATGATAATTACAGTGGAAGTCATAAACACTGTACCTTCTTCAAATCTGCTTATAATATATCCAGATATTGTAGACGAAAGATACTGACTACTCGGTCGTAAAAAAAATGTAATCCCAGCAAATAAAATAATTAAATTAATCCTCTGACTGATGACAGGTGTCGGTGAAAATCAAATTTGGATGCTATCGATCGAAGCAATTGTTTATTGAGGAAAAATACAAACCACTCAGGCTCTACTCCATTACAACCCCAATCAAGAATTTTAACAATACTTCCGTCCTTTAATAACTTCGAAAACATTGAAAGGAATTCCTAAAGGACAACGCGATTTTTTCTTTTATTTGTTTGACACATTAGCATTTAAAATGTCATCGTTAAAATATTTTAGTCTATTACGCATGTGGAATTCAATGCGGGGTTTCCGATTGTTTTCACGGTGAATGCGTTTTATCAAAAAAACTGATGCCATTCTGTGTTGTATGCCTTTCACCGCACTGGTTCCCTCTAAGACAAATCCTCGTTGTTACATACAATACGAACACTTCATCTACCTACATCGGGCCGGCTTGACTGACTGACTATGGAGTATGTTAGTATCAATTCCTTTACATCTCAGGTGTCATCTGTCACTGTCAGGTTATCAACTAGGAAATCGTGTAGGTTTTATGTGATGCATGTAAATCCTTATATTCGAATTATACCTAGGTACACATTCGATAAAGGTATTTCAGTTTACTCTTCTTATCCATTCTTCATGCTTTATCATGTTAGAGGAAGTGGGAATAATCCTTACATTTCCCAATAACTTAAGGTTTTGAAAAAAAAATGCTAGTCAGTTGAACTGTTGACTCTTTAGAACTTTATTATAAGACATTATTCCAATAGATTCCAGACATAATTTGTTATATTAAGTGGTTGCTTGGTAGGTAATACAAAAACTCTTAGACAAAGTAATGATCAAAGACAACCCAAAACAATTAAACTTATCATCGCAAGAGCTATTCATTTATAACATTTTAGGACAAAAAAGTGGATGTTTTGTTTACATTTATTAGGGAAGTGGCGACCCCATCCATCAAGTCAACGAAGATGAATGGGAAGGTTGCTGGCGTATTTTGATGTCCATTTATTTTGAGCAAATCGTCGATACAATTATCATACTGTGCTTGAAAATACATAGACAAGTAAAAATAAAGTTCAAAGACATGCACATGACACAAAATCCATTCACCACAATTAGGTTCCTTACTTTCAGTGACAAGGCTCTTTTCAGAATCATCGCTTCTTAAACTAGTAAGAAAAAACAAACGGCACGACAAACGAATCGACTGAAATTTTATGGAATATATTTTTCTCATAGAACAAAAGATCGAATGAACTGCTGTTGAAAATCGACCACTCCCTTTGATGATTTTCAGACATTCAACTCAGCAAAGTTTAGAATAAGAAATTCCTGTAAAGGTTTTCTAATAGTATGTTCGTTTACAACGGTCTTTATACAGCTCAAAAACAGTTTCTCGTGTAGGTATTTCAAAAATATTTGATAGGTATTATGTACCTATTAGTTTTAATTGTCTTTCTGTAAGAATTAAGTAGGTACCTATTACCAGTAAAGTAGGTAGGATATAAATTTTATTAACTTAATTATAGGGACAAGGTGATTCATAAATGTATAGGTTACATACTTTTGGTCTTATTATGTTGAGAAGTGACTGCAACCTAAAACTGCTGAATAATTGAGTTTGAACTGATTTGACACTAAATCAGCCGAGTTATGCATTTCTTCAATGAAAAATGTTGAATTTCCTAAAATAATCGAAGAACAAACTTTATCGTAAACTGTCTGTAAAATAAGACTGTTTCGGGATAGGATATATTTGTTCTTGTCGTACGTGTCACAAGTAAATTACTTCGCAATTCACTTAGGCATTTTTCCTCTCCGCTCATAGGAGCGACCTGTAAAGAATTTTAATTAATGAAGTTTTAATTTTTTTTTTTTTTTTTTTTTATACTACTGAGGTGGACAACAGGCATACGGCCCATCTGTTGGTAAGCGGTTACCGTAGCCTATGAGCGCTTGCAATACCAGAGGCATCACGCACGCGTTGCCGACCCCGAACCCCCCTCCCCCTAAAGAGCTCTGGCAACCTTACTCATCGCAGGAACACAACACTATTTGAAAACAAATAATGTTATTTGGCTGCGATCTTCTGTAAGGCGGAGGTACCTCCCCAGGCGGGCTGCTTCAATTCAGAACGAGAAAATCTCGCTGTGCCCTTCCTCCTCTAAAAATGCCTTTTTAAATATTTTAAATATGCCTCCATTCATGTGCTCTTTAGAAATTATTCAGGAATAAAAAGTCTTTTATGTTTTTAATTCGCTTATTTTTATGAGATAATCTGAAAAGCTCCTACATTCTTAAGCGTTGTTTTAATAGCATCAACTATTCATAAATGTATAGGTATGTTTGGACTTGCCTTAGAGATCTTCAAGGATCTGATCGCTTGGAGATCTGTGAGATCGTCTACCATGCTTGGAGATGAGATAAAAACGACTTCAGCCATTTTTTACCATATAATTAATTAAATAGTAATCGTTTTAGCCATTTTTCACAATGAAGAGTTTGGTGTCAAAGACACTATTAAAAAAACTTATCTTGGATATTTATTCTAACATTACTAAGTGCAGGTGTACTAGCCGAGAAACATTTTTTATTGTATTTTTTCCTAATGAATCTGTTGATTTAAAACATTTCACCTTAAACACTCCCTCCGTCAGAGGAGTCACATTTCTGACGCTCCACACTAACGTTCATTATTAGAGGGCACATGCTTCTTAACGACTTCTAAAAAGTGGCACTTTTTTGTATCCAGACAGCTACAAAAAGCGGCAAATTAACTTTTTTAAAGGAAACGATCTGTTTTGAAATGCCACGTGTGACATCGGTATCTATTTCGGAAGAGGCCACATGGTACTATGTTGATACTTACTTTGTCGTCAATAATCCCTCATCATTGGGGAAACTATTTTTAGGAGACTGATGACTCCATGCACGTCTTAGCTTGACTTTAATATCCCTTTCATAAATTGAACCTTGTTACAAAGCTGACATACTTAGTAAAGAGATTTTGAATAATTTTCTGTCGCTACAAAGGGAAAGAGTAAAATTTTGAATAACGCCTCAATCTGTATTACATTTCTCAAACGTACCAATTCAATAGAAATAGGAAAAAGACAAAACAGTTTTATTTTCTATCGCAAAGCCCTCGAGGAATATTCGTAGTAAAAAACGTGAGTGTACTGTTAGATAAGGGGAAAGCAACGTTCTTAACTGGTTCCAACATTATATTCGCATTTGTGGAGATCAAAGAGCATGTTGTGACACACGGGCAAAAAGTTCCGTAGGTAGGAGGTGAACATAGCCTGAGGGCTCTCGAACACTTGAGGGAGCTAGGCTTTGAAACAAAATGCGTTTGCATACATTAAACTGTAAGAATGTTGAGATAGGGAGGGTTTGGCGGTCTCGGGGGAACTCTGTTTCGGCGATTACGCGGACAGAATTTCTTGCAAGTTCGCCTTCTTGAGATAGTTTGCACGTTACACAGTAGCCTCTTTGAGTATTTTCACAGTCAAAGCGCCTTTACAGAATACTTCTGTGTTTCAAAGTATTTGAAAGGCAAATTAGGAACACATCTTGAAATCCTCGAAAGCCTCTAAACCACTCGGTTTCGGGAACACGTAAATATTTGAACATGATGAAATTAAAGTCTCCTGAAAGTTTTGGTGATAGATTTTGGTATTTACCTACCTGTTTTTGGCATTGATTTTATTTGTTGGATAATTTTAAGTAGTGATTTGTGCCTTATCATTGCTTTATTGATTTATTTTACGAAAATTAATCCAATTGATATTTTTTAGTTTTGAATTTTGATGAATCGCTTTCACCTGTTGCACTAGTATAAATATCTATTCACAGTTTTTTTTGTCTAAAAAACGACATAGGTACTGTCAAATATTTAGGCAGGTATTTACCTATCACGAATAAACATTTATTCAAAGTAAATGGAGCAAAATTACGTGTGTACGTAGGACTAATAGTAAATGTATACCCTTGGTCTCAACCTACCTCTTCGGAGAACGGGCGTGAGATTATATACCTACCTACCCTGTGTCTGTAGGTATTTAATATAGGTATACATTAGCAAGCTTCAGCACTCTTGCGTAGTTTGTAGCAAATGAAACAAGAGCAAATAAAATAAACGTTACAAGGGTATTAACCCCATTTACAAACAAATGGGAGTTTAGGGTAGCAGGTAGGGTACAGTCGAAGGTTTAAGCATTGATCCTTTCAAAAATGAGTCGTAATAAACATTATTACACAGGGTGTAGGAAGACTTTTAATTAAAAAAAAACAATACATTGTTTAAATTCTGAGCCGCTTTGAAAAAGGTAGCAAAATAAAAGTAATCTATATGCTAGCTTTAGAGTTAGAAATTAATAGCGTAGGTACATAGATATTATTAAAAATAAAATTACAATATAAAACCTCTTTAAATATTTCAGCTGATTGCATTTTTGTTGCAAATATTATGCATACTTATTAGGACATGTATATTGATATCAATACTGACTGGTAAATTCTCCTCAGTAGGTATTCTGCAATATCAGCAGACAGTGATTCACCGAGAAATACAAATATCAGGAGCAAAACTTAGACTTTTAAATTATAGAACGAGCAGCTAAACTAATATAGACGAATTTAATGACTCAGCGAAGATCAAAGAGTAAAAATCAATGTAGCGTTTTTACAAAAGTTGCTTAACTTTATACTACCTATTCATGATTACGTTGGATGATTCGCCATTTCAAAAGGAACAGTTATATTATATACTATTGGTTTATCTTGTAACAATAGGGTTTAAAATATGGTGAACTTGTTTTCACGACTGCTCCACAATGTCTTTTATTGCTAAGGGTGCATTTATGTTGCTTTGTGTGCAATGCAATAACCGAAGAAAGTCAACGGCTACATCGTAAATACAAACCAGTATCGCAACTGGATGAGAAGAATTGGGGAGTTGAGCACCGATCCCTCTTTCTTGCATATTCCGCACCTCCACCAGTTTCACTAGCTAACCAGTTTAGTACATTATATCAATTTATAAACAATGACCTTGTGCTGGAATAAATAAAGTGTGACTGATATTTTTCCATTTGTATAACCAACAACTATACAACGTCTCCCGTAACTGGGATCTAGTAAACTATCCTGAAAGAGACATATATTAACTAAAAAAAAAATATGATCAACATTTTTTGTAGATTTTTATACGGAACTTTTTTAAGCGTTTTTGGTAATTATTTGCAGCTCGCTACTTATAGGTACGGAAAGATACTCGTGATGGCAGGTGGAATAAGGCCCTGACGGAGTGGACCAGATGCTACAAACAAACAAACAAACCTTGGAGAACAGCAGCCAGTTGGATGGACGACATAGCTGATGCCGTACAGGGAAAATACCTGTATCGAAAAAGACCAAAATAGACGAGAACGGCGTTTTAGGGTGAGATATGCCTAGCAGTGAGTTGCTAAGAGCTGCCAATGACCATCATTAGTATCATCATAATACTTAACTGTAAACTAGCAACTCTTCACCCAGTCACTGTTTTCGTTGAAATATCGGCCTTTACAGAAACATTTTAAAAGTTGAAACACTGTGTTGTTATTCAGAACTAATCTGTGGTACAGTCAGTTGACACTGCGGAGGGATAAAGGATATCTGGCCAAGTGACGTGCTGTGACAGAAAAGTTAGGGTTGTATTTTCTGTATATTATTAATAAAGGCATTGTAATCATCAGCTTGAGGAAGTCCGCTACGAACATACGCCTCCCTCAAAGTGTGCCACGACGAACAGTTTTGAGCCTTCTCTATCTTCCGACTTCCCACAACCTTCACACTGTCGTCGGTCCGTCTGCTGGGGGCCTTCGTACACTGTCGGTTCTTAGAGATATTCAATTCAATTTGTGAATGCTGAGAGTTATGTTGGTGATACTTGTTCTTTTACGGCTTTCCCGTTGTAGATTTTATCACGGATGAAATTCCAAACATCACTCTCCTGATATATTTTGTCGAACGTCAATACATAAGTCGTACTAACATTTGTAGGTAATTGGCACTTTAAAAGTTTATTACACCTAACTACATTTTTATATTTACTCAAAACTCTTGCATAATATTCCAGGCAACGTTTTTCTTGGTTTAAAATAAATTACAAACTTCTTAATAACTATAAAAGTTGCATCTCAGCTCTAATGCGGAGTGGACTTAAAAACTTTTAGAGTAGTTGACAACCCTGTCTTAGCCAATTTAATACTGCAAATCCACTGAGCACACTTACCTTTATCACAGAAGAAATAACAGCTACGTACAGAAAGTTCACTCTAGGAGAACTGACACTGATAAGATAAGATGAAATAGAATAGATTTTTATTATAATATATATAATTATGCAGAATAGAAATGCTCTGTCATCAGCATCAACAGCCTATAGAAATTCACTGCTGGACATGGGCCTCCCCCAAAGAGTTCCATGACGAACGACGACGTCTTGACTTCTCCATACACCGGCTTCCCGAAACTTTCACAATGTCGTCGGTTCATCGGGTGGGGGACCTTCCAACACTGTGCCGCCAAGTTCGTGATCGAAATTTGAAGACCTTCACTCCACAACGTAAAATTTGATTAAGGTGCAATATTCAAACACAAGAAAATCTTGGATTAGTCATATTTATTTAACATTATATTATTTTAAAAAATAATAAGAAATAAGTTTAGTGAAATTAATAAAAAATTGCGTACCTATTGTCCTAAGTGAATAAGTAGTTGATGAAAAAAATTTATATATTATATATACTACTCGATCAGGCCAACCATTCAGCTTGTTTCTACGATTTCTAAGCCATATTAAATGTAATACCAGTGTTATAAAGCTCATTTCTTATTGGCAGCCGATCTAGAGTGATGCTGGCTTAATTTTAAGGGTAGTGTTTGCTGTGTACCCTTCGAATACATGCGATATTGCGTTTTTTGTAAACCGCATCTTAGGGGCCGAGGCATTATTGCCTTCATGTCGACACGGAAAGATTTTTAGTGTAAATAAAGTAAATTGTCCTGGTGAAATTGAAGTTTTTCCTTGTAATTTCGGGTAGATAAGGTACTCCGAAAAACTTTTCTCTCATAGTTCTCATTCATGACTTTGTTGGTCAAAGTTAGTAACTTTGGCGTCAACATTACGTTAGATGGTATCATAATACATAATGCTATAATTGTAATCATTACCCGTAAGGGTTCATAGTCTGACTTCAGCATCCTAAAAACAAAACCCTTATCACTTCGTTGTCCGTCCGTCGTGACAGACGTATAGATGAAAATACATACGAATGTAATGTATAACTGTTCAAGTGTGGCTTCAAAACTTCGGAAATGAATAAAATAATATTAATGCCTACAGCAAAAGCAAATAGGTACATAGTTTTATTAGCTACTCGTAGCTTTCTACAATTCTAATTCCATTACAAAATAATTTTACAACCGTACAGAAAATGATAAAATGCCGATACACACCGAAATTAATTGGACTGGGTCCACCAGAAAACTGCATCGCTCTCGTGGGATTTCCCATAGTTTTCTCTAAACCATAACAAATTCCCAGATTACTTACGAAACCTCCCCTCACTGTCTTTTTTCTGTATTTATTGCTCTCAGCCCCACGCCAAGTTATCGAAAATACCTCAATAATCCCTCTTACGCAAGGAAACTTCCACAGCTGATTACTACTTCGCCATGATAAGAATTCACCAGCATAGTAAGGATAATATCGGATTTTATTATTATTAGCGTTAAAATATAATTTAAGGAGTTTGATAAAAAAATTAATTGTTTACTAAATAGTAGTTGCCATTATCTTCCTGTCCACGTTATATAACTCTCACGTTATGTTGGGTCGGCACAACATGTTTTTGTCTTCCATTAAACCTTTTTTTTTTCATAAGAATAGAAATGTCATCTGTAACTAATAATAACGTTTATTTATCAAAAATTTAGTTCTCATCGACCAGTCTTCAACTACTCAAGTACTCATTACCCAGTCATCTTTTACACAGTCCATCCATATTTTCTTTGGCATACCTCTACTTCTATAGCTGTTCATATTCTTCTCGTAACATTATTACATCCCTCCGAATAACGTGCCCATATAACGCTACGAAGTTGAATTACAATCAAGAAAAATAAGAAATTTCACCAATTTCTAAATCATTTGATAGTATGGATCTTCATTTCGTGACTTGAAATAATGATTCATTTTAATGAACGGAGTTTGCGTAATATTATAGTTTAAGTTTTTCGGAGACAGAATGAACGTATCTTTTCAAAACTCAATAAGCCATTTTGATTTAAAGTCACACATTGATAAACTGACCCAAAACGTGAGGGTTTGACGAAATTACATAGATACATTCTTCGGCATTACAATCGAGGTCACGTTTCACCGAAGTTCAAAAAGTTTAATTTTCTCATGATCTTGTAGCTTCGAACTTTAGTGGAATGTCCATATTATTCTTACGCAGAACAATTTGGGGGTTATTCTCAAAGTTCCGCGAATATAAGAATAAAATCTAACAAAATCCCCGCGAGATTAATATTATTTTATCGCTAACAATAAATAACGAGTGAATTCAATAGTCGGGCAGCCGACGGAGTTATAAGTTTTTTGACGAAGTAGTAGAAAAGTTGGCCGATTCAATCTTGTGGGGATTTGGTGCGGTCGTTCTGTATTCTGACTGAGGTAGCAAAGGGATTGGGGTGAGTTTGAAGCTAGCCTTCATTAATTTCAACAAAGAAATCCTTTAAATAATATCGTTACGATTTCTCATTGGGAGTTGGGACTTTCTCAGACAAGTGATTTGACGAAGAAAACAAAATACTTAAACATTGATTTAGAAAACAAATCACAGTAACAATTGATTTTTGTTTTGATTGATATTTGTTTACGTAATCCTAGGTGTTTTTTTTATTTTCTCCCCATAAAATTGTTTGTGCAACACATTAGAGTAATTTTCTGGCTACTTCTATATATTGTTTAAAGGGAACATTTGCGTGCCTGTTTGCTTTAATTATATTTGATCTGCTGAGTATGATGTTTTATAAAGAGGAGCCGCGGGAAAATGCTACTCAATAAATCACAACCAAAAATCTTATATAATTACCATCTCACCGTGAATAAACAGCATAATATTCTGGCCTTTTCCTAAAGAATTTGCCATTTCCAGCCGTTCTTATTAAGAAAAATTGGCAATTTTTACTTGTGTGTCCCACTTTATGTCGCCAAGATTGAGTTATAAATCAAGAGCTGAGTTTCATTTGTAAGTATCATCTAAACGAAGGATGGCACCATCCCTTTTCTCTTAATGTCAGCAATTTTGAAATATCACGCCAATCATTCGAGACTTCAATAAGATGACGGGATTTTGCGAAGATCAATCAGTTTTACGTCTGTTGAGATTCTAATGTTTTTTCTCTTTGACTTTTTATCATCGAAGGAGATTTTACTGTACATTGGTATTTTTATTTGAAGCTTGTGCAAGTTGTCACCATTTTGCGTAACACGGTTTACTGCCCTAAGTACGAATAATTAACGATAGCGTTACGTTTACGTTAAGATAATAAAAATTCGAAACCTAATAGCCAATGACATTGCTGATGCTTGAAATCTTTTAATTTTGTTTCGCAAAACGCAACACTATCGTTATTATTGCGGGAGGTCGGTGGATGGAGAAGGCTCAAGACCGTTCGTCATGGAACTCTTTGGGGGAGGCCTATGTCCAGCAGTGGACTTCTACAGGCTGATGATGATGATGATGATGATGATCGTTATTATTGGTGCTCAGACCACTGATATCAGTCAAATAAATATATAATAACTTCCATTACGTAATTAATTCAGACTAGTATCAAAGACTATATATCAATAAATATAAATAATCCGAACATATCACACACGGTCAACTGATCCCAAACTAGGCATAGCCTGTACTATGGGTACCATACTGATATACATAATAGATAAATATTTAACACCCAGATACAGAATAAACATCTGTATTCATCACACAAATGTTTGTCCTGTGCGGGAATCGAACCCGCAACCTCTAGCGCAGAAGGCAGAGTTACTACTAACTGAGCTATGAGGCCTTCCAAAAACTACACGGTAGTACTAGTATCTTTGTGCAGAATAACATCAAGTGGAAATATTGTTTATGAAGGATTTTAGCAGAGAAACATCGTATTTCAGTAGATGTAGATTGACATTACTATTGTGTTTATCTCTAACAGTTTATACTACCTTTTTTGTACGGCACTCGGCCAAGTCGGACATAAACGTCAAAGAGATTTACAGAAAACATCCAAAACTCGATTGGTTCACCAACAAAACTGTTGATCAGTTTTGTTGGTTAACTAACCAAACTGTATTTTATCGCATTATATAACGCATTTTATCCTCGGAATAAAAAGTTTGACAGAAGGTCCTACAACTAGGTTAATCTCTAGATCCAGGTTCGTGGATGGCACGACTACCAAGTTTGGACAGCCTTCAGGAGTTGGAGGTTAGTATGGATTTATTGCGGGGATAAATATTAAGACATCCTCAAGGATCGAATATCTAAAGAACTGAGGAGATCTGCCATTGGGACGTCAGTCTTGACGTTTTTCTGATATAATATGCCCGTTTAAATACAGAGTTTTTTTTTTCAGGGCTACTCTCACTCAGGCGAAATCGAAACCGTGAGAGTAATCAAAAAGTGATGTTAGGAGTCCCTGAAAAACTGTGAATAAAATTCAACTTTATCAAAATCGCCCGCCTCTCATATGACTTTTCGATTACTCTCACGGTTTCCGATTTCACCTAAGTGGCCTTGAAAAAAAACTCACCCTGTATACAGGGTTATTTATAAAATGCGCAATCCTTGAAACATTTTCTTCATTAAAGCAAGGTTTTTTTTACAAATTAAAGAAGTTATACGTCGTAGCGTACCTCGTAAAGTAACTTATTTTTTAGGGTTCCGTACCTCATTTGGAATAACGGAACCCTTATAGGATCACTTTGTTGTCCGTCTGTCTGTCTGTCCGTCTGTTAAGACCCTTTTTCTCAGAAACGGCTAAAGGTATCAACTTGAAATTAATACCACCTATTAAGGTCTGTGGGCTCATGGTGCCGTTTAAAAATCAAAGCTCTAGCTTAATGCATTTAAAAAGATATGGCTATGAATGTATAATTTTTGTATGGAAATAGCTAAAATGAATAACCTCTAGTGTACTTCCAGTTACCTCACAATTGTGAAGTTTGGAATGCTAGGAGCTTTTGTAACACAATTAAGGGGAACGGTATTTTTAGTTTTTTAGGAAACAAAGTTATATTTGCGGTCAATGTCATACAATGACTACGTGAGCGACGCAAATATAAGTTTGTCAATTCCTACACTTAGAATTTTTATTTTCTGACTATGACCACTGGTTCACGATAGGGATTCGAACCCACGACTAATGGTACGGAACCCTCAGGGCGCGAGTTCTCGCACTTGACCGTTTATTTGTCTAAAAAATAAAAATTACTCATCTCAAAATTTTCCTGCCTTTAAATAAAAGTTTGATTGAAAAGATTGTATCATAATTTTGCTACTACTTCCATAAAATATCCTACAACTTTTTTTGGCGTTTATTCTTAATAATTATACACTGATCACATTTCCTTACATTAAAAACGCCATACAAACAACTTGTAAAATCATTATCCTCGCTACATTGCTCATGCGCATACTTATTTCTACTTTAGTAGGACATAATTAGTACATTGAATTTATCAGTTTATTTTTAGTGCATATGGCTGATAATAATAGTCAGCAAAATATTTGCCATAGTGGCATTGACTTGAGTAGGAATATTTCTGTTCTTAAATTCATGCGAACTTATACATCGACGTAACATAAGACCAAAAGAAGATGGCAAACTAACTTCGTGGTAGAGAATCGCTAAGACAGGAACGAGCGTCGGAAGCTTTTTAAGGAGATCAGGACCCACAAAGCGTTTTAGCGCTGCAGTAAGTACGGTATAAGGCAAAGCTTACCGATAAAATACCAAGTACGATTTCATTGGCTCTTATTGTAAAAACCCAGTACATATAAAATACGTTACCGACCATGGGGTAACATCAAACAAAATTAATCACAGAAGGCAAACCACGCATATCATTTCACTCGTATTAAAATCACTAGACCATAAAAATTTCTGACAATGGCCCTGACCGCCGCTTTTCCACAAATCGTATTACATTTCCAAACGTGTGAATATTTAAACCAATTTAGATTTTATTTCAATGTAAATAAAGATCATGGTGACAATGTAATCTCGACACCCCATCACGAATTGTTGATGTTTCGCCATGTTGAATGGAATGCTGAACACAACGCGTCTCTACACCCACCCCCATATTGATGCCATTATTGGTCTTATGGTGGCTCGGCATCCGACATAGAAACACTAGATAACTACGCCTCGCGTAAACTTAGGTCTTAGTGGCGGATGTTATAAACTGATTACTTCCCTTAACAACTAAGTACGTCATTTATATAGTTTAAGACCAAAACTTGAAAACTAGAGACGGAAATCGCCAAAGAAATGTACGATGTCGAGAAAAATCCTGTCTAATGAATCCATCTGATAAAGTGGTTCATTTAAAAATAGCTCTTTCATTGCTTTTTAACCGACTCAAAAATGAGGCGGTTCTGGCTAGTGTTTTATTTATGAAATTGTTTTTCTGGAACATTAGCCAGACCTAATTATGTCTGAACCGGGAACAATATCCCTGGACGTTTTCACGATGATGGTGACAAAGTGCGGAGCGAGAGGCTGTTTTTTCGTAAAAAGCAGGTTGCCACCGGCGATGCTTATCTTACAGCGTATCCATAACATTGAGAGAACTGAAGAGATAAAGGAGAGGCCTTTTCCCAGCGGTGGCAAATGCCTACATACATTGTCTGTTATTTTCCGACTTATTATTGTGACCTTAGCTATGTGTCTCGCCAAATGTCACTTCAACTTGCAAATTCTCTCTTCAGTTCTAATTCAATATTGTATAAAACACCGTAGCGTAGGTAGTCTTCTATAGAGTCCACTTAACCGGTTGGTACTAATCGGCTTCCGACGTAAATGTGACTAGAGGAAATAATTTCGCGATGCCCGCTTGTTAGCTGACTGGAAGCAATGTTAATTTAGGAGAATAAGTTATTGCATGTGTTTTATGTGCACGCTGTAGGGGAAATTTTTAGGACAAAAAACAGAATCATTAGTGTTATTTAGTTTAAACGACGTATTTGTGAATATTATTAACTACATTTTTGCGAATACGAATTAAAAACTAATTGAGGCCTAAAAATACGTGGAGCCCCGAACGAAATGTAGGTTTTTTAAAACCTTTTTCAACTAAAATGTTGATGGAAAGAATATCGGTCTATACATATTTTTTAAACAGAATAAAATGAAGGCAGTAGGTACTCAGAATATGTAAGAATTCATTTCACCAATCTAACGTTTCAAAATATAAACGAAAATATAGCTTTTAGAACTCGCACTCAATATTTTCAATAATATTTATTTTTCAAGCTCATATGAGCAGCACTCTTTTGAGTTTTTACCTCATGTAATTTTAATACCAAATGTAAATTGAGTGGTTAGACGTTTTCTTCTAACCTTTTTTGTAGCCCTCAATATTATTGACATAAAAAATCCCTAGTCAAAAGACCTTTTTTATTAGTTTACATAGGTTACGCTACATGCGTAGCGTAGGTATAGAAAAACTGTGGCTAGAGCTCAAGCTAGTAAGTACCTCACAATAGGTAGGTAGGTGGGTTACACTAAGCGTTAAATTCATATAAATTATTACAATCGTTACATCAAATTGTCATATTACATCAAGTCGTACAGTTACATTTGATGGCTCTCTAACGTCACGTACCTAGTCCCTTTAGTGGGGGAAATGAAATAATTTGTCTTAGGGTGCATTTCATATTTTACGCAGCGGGGTGAACGAACTTACACGTGTGGAGTCAGATGGTGTGTTTGTGTAAACAAAATTTAGGAAAGGATAGGGTCGGGTCAAGGTCACTGTGTTGTTGAAATGACAATGGTCGGTGAACACAAAGACCCAAACATTCCAGCAAGATTTCATAATCATCATCATCAGCCTGTTGAATCTACTATACACTGGTGTCCCCCAAAGAGTGTCATGAGAATTAGTCGGCCTTTTGCATCCACTGACTTCCTGAAACCGTCACAATGTCGAAGGTCCATCGGGGGCGCCTTCCAACACTGCGTCGGAAATTGAATTATTTGCGTATCAATAAACGGATCTATGCTGGAGAGAGCTATGCTCGGAGTTTCGCTGCGTGATAAAATCCGAAATGAGGAAATCCGTAGAAGAACCAAGGTTACCGACATAGCTTTCAGAATTAGCAGGTTGAAGTGGCAGTGGGCCGGCCATATAGCTCGCAGAACCGACAACCGTTGGGGAACAAAGGTTCTCGAGTGGCGACCACGAACCGGACGACGCAGTGTTGGAAGGCCCCCCACCCGATGGACCGACGACATTGTTAAGGTTGCGGGAAGTCGGTGGATGGAAAAGGCTCAAGACCGTTCGTCATGGAACTCTTTGGGGGAGGCCTATGTTCAGCAGTGGACTTCATCTGGCTGATGATGATGATGATGAAACGGATCTAGGAAACTTTCAACCTTCACTCAGTCACTTATTTGCGGAACAGAACGCGTGATATTTAATAAAATTACGCGTTGTCCATGGAAGTACAAAGCCAGCCACACATTACCACGCACTTTCAGGCCGCCCGCGAATGACACGAAAGCTGGTAGCCGTGCGTAGAAGACCATGTTACGTGCGGCTTTTAGCTTTCGTGTATATCACGTATTAACAATGTGTGGAATAATACGTTGATTCCATCTTTTAAAGTTTTATACTATCGTCATTGCTAATAAAACTTGTTGCGTAACTAGTAAACTATTCGGAAAGGATATTATGCTATGAACAAAAAGAAAAAAAATAGGGTAAAGTAAATCAAAATTTGCATAATTATTTATATTACCGATTTATCACAGAACTTTTTCAATCATCTGTTTTTATAGTATTTTTGTGTTCCTTTTAACGAATTATTAAATGTACGATACGTTCAACATCAACATTGCTAAAACAACTGAATATTTGACCTCAAAACAGCTGATTTCTGCTTTGTGCTTTTTCAGTGAACAATTAATTTTTTTCTTAAAAGTTGTACAATAAACTTTGGTGGCTAATTGAACCACTTCGTAGAACTGATAGAACGTGACTTAGTACAATCTGGAGAAAAGAGATGACTCCCACGTTCCACTACGCGGTTTTAAGATTATGCCAAATTCGCTACGAGCTATTTATCTTGTGTAATTGCTCATTCATTAGATACCATCGAACCTACTATCTCCGGAAGCGTATTAAGATAAGCCAGACAGGATAAGGGCATTCTTATTGGGCGGAACAGAAAACGTAGCTTATTTATAAACAGTTACTGAACAACGTGTAATTAGTAGCGCCCTTCGATGACGTGTCTTGCAAACATCATTTTGATGTTCAATCATCCCTATTCTACTGCAGTTAATTCAACACCAAAACCGGAATTATTTTTTTGATACTCTTTTACGTATCATTTATTTTATAAAAAACTAGTTGTCCCGCTCGCGACTTCGTCCGCGTTTGTTTATTTATACCAACCTAGACTATTTTTTCCATTATACTTGCCGCTATTTCAGTACTTCATTCTACTTATACCTACCATCACCGTCAGTCACCGTGCAGTCACAGTCCCATCACTATCCAGTCACTTTCCCTTCACCGTCCCGTCACAGTCCCATCACCGTCCGATCACCGTCCCGTTACCGTCACCGTGATGGTCCTATTTTTTTTGTTATTTATGTGACATGTCTCTGTCATATGTCTCTAACTTGAAAAACAAAGGACTTTCAAAGAACCTTTCAACCCCCATTTCATCCCCTTCGGAGGTGATTTTTTGTAAGATTTCTTAACAAATGCTAACTCTCTATAAGGATCCTGCGTGCCAAATTACAATTGTAATTCCCATACAAACTTTCATCCCCTATTAACACACCCTGAGGGTTGGTTTTCAAAAAACCTTATACAGGTATTTTATTATTTTGAACTATCTACCTGATAACCGATTTAGATATCTCTAACTTCAAAAACATAGGACTTCCCATACAAACTTTCATCCCCTATTTACACACCCCGAGGGTTGGTTTTCAAAAAACCTTATATAGGTATTTTATTATTTTGAACTTTCTACCTGATAACCGATTTTGATGTCTAAACATAGGACTTTCATACAACCGTTCAACCCCCCATTTCACCCTTTTCGGAATCGAATTTTGCAAAATCCGTTCTTTTTGCACGGTAATATCTTTTAAAGAATGTCTGTGTCAAATTTCAGACTCCTCAGCGTAGTAGTTTCCGAGCTTGCGTGATGAGTCTGTCAGTACGTGAGTGAGTGGATTATTCCATAGATTAGCAAACATTTGACCACAATCTCACCTGATGTTATGTGACGATGTGGAAAACGATGAAGCACGTTTGCCCAGAAGAAACCTATTCACTCTGCTCTTGAAGACACCCTAATTATAGGTATTCCGAAACACAGACGCCAGCAATGGGTTCTACTTGTTGGCTACTTTCAATTTAACGGGCAGTGGTACTTAGTCACTATGTAGCGAGCGTAGACTTTACCAGCTGTCACCATTCTTATCTGTTGAAGATATATTGCTCAACGCTATCGACATGCGATGGACAGCCCTAGATTATGAGTAATCCTGTTAACGAAATTAGGCCTTTTGTTTATCTTTATGTGCTTTCATAATATAGGGTTGCACGGTTGATAGTTTTAATTGCGTTCACCATCTGCGTTTAACCAGCTATAACATTGCCACTTCTTTCTTAACCTCTTGAGTTACTGAACAGTCGCCTACATTTCGTTATTTTCAAAATGATGCCACAGTACTTTTCTGATACCCACGACACAGGAATAGAATAGAATATAATTCTAAGAGAATATAATAATATTATTTATTAATTAAGATATTTTTTACAAAAAACTAATAACCGACTTCCAATTCCTGAATATTTACAAGATAATTATTAAAGCCGCTAGGAAATTAGGACCTTAAAGTTTATAAAATAGGATAAAATCTATTTGGGGGCATCCTATAGAACTTAGCGAACTTCACGTCGTTTTGGCAGAGTATTTTTTTTGTATTCAACCTCTGCGTTTTGCTTACTGAGGATGACACAGACCACCTAAACTATCGAACAAAAAATAAAAGTAAGAATGACATCGATTCATCATCAACAATAACTCTTACGGTACTGACTGACTGACTGGCAATCAAACGTAGTGGTTTTATTCTCTTTGACAATCGACGCAGAGTCTAACCAAAAGTCCTAAGAGCATGAAATTTGCAGAGTAGCTTCTTGTTGTAACGTATGGGCGCCCAGAAAGGAATTCCCGACACACAACCCCTAAGGTTAAAGATTATATAAAAAATAGCAGCAACCGTACGAAGTAGCGGGGATTACCACTAGTCCACAAAAAATATTTCGGCAAGTCCTGATTTCAAGAGATGATGACGGATTTTTGACGGTTTTTTTAAGTATTACGTGACAAGTAGTAATCACTCAGGAATTAAATTAATATGGGACCACCTCGGGATTATGTTATATACACCAGCGAAAGAATCATCAAAATCGGTTTACAATTGGCGGAGATATCGAGTAAAATACACACCAAAAAAAAAAGAATACAGCCGACTAGAGAACCTCCTACTTTTTGAAGTCGGTTAAAAAGATGGACACATTATCTTATTAAACCTTAGTCAGTAAGGTCAGTCTGACATCAGTCACTCGTCAGGGAATCTTAGTGCGGGGTCAGGCATGACTATGTGACTGTTGGGTGTAATTTATTTATTTATTCTGTCAATAATGCTAGGTATACATAATGAATGGATGGTTATTGTGTTGGTAAACACTTACCCCTTAGGCTGATGATGATGATGTTTATTTTATCAACGAAATGTTTCTAAAGGATTTTTCAATTAAAATAGTTTAAAACTAATGGCCGAGCGCGACTAAAACTGAAATATGCAAGAGTTGGGCTTTCATTGTGATGTGCAAATTGCGGAGTTTAGTTCCGCGTGCTATAAATGCTATAATTTGACTGTCCGTGGCAGTTCAGACTGGGAGACTCATCGAGAACGTTTAACAAGTTTTTTTTTCGACATAAGTATTTTACGATAGGAAAAACGTAATATTATCCAATGACATCGGCGATGCCTGAAATATTTTTGAAAACGTATCGTAAACGTAGCGTTGTCGTGAATAATTCATGCTCGGTACACAGTGCCTACTTGCATTCACTACGAAACATCAGAAAAGTTCCTATTTGTAATGAAATTATCTAAAGTTCAAATTCGATTATAAATAACAAAACCTTTCAATAAATAAATAAATAACAGCCCACAGTCACATACATAGTCCTGAGCCCGCACTAGATTCCCTGTGTCGTATCAGAAACTACGAGTACTACCTACCTACCATGGTACCATAAAATCCAGACCCGGAATATAATTGAAAGATCATGCAAACATTTGTCCCGCAGTGGGGATCGAACCCGCACCCCTTCCGTCGTCGCCGCCATCGAGGTCATCAATGGTGTCGATTCTGTTGTATTATCCTAAAAAAACTTCACTGAACTTATTTCAAAAAATATTGCCGTCCCTTACATAAAGATGGAAATAACAAGGACGCGGATACATTTAGCACTGTCGAGAATCGACACCGATATCTTGTTTATGATTTCAAATGTAGGTGCATTTATTTTCTTTCGTTGCTTTAGGGTCTCCAATTCTGGACGCACACCACTCGCTCTTAGGGAAATAAATTACGCAAACAATTAAATATCGGTAATAATGCGAACAAGGGGTGCGACAATTTGTCTGGACCGGACGGCTGGGGTGACTTTACTTAACTTTTATACAGGGTATCCTCTAATATTTACTAAAGATTATTCACTCACTCACTTCCTAATATTTTTCGGGTTGATATACCACTTTTTCTCTGCTGTATTATTGACTTGGTCACTTAGGTGGTGGAACATTGGATTAATTTATTATTGTTAAAATACCGAATTATTACACCCATCCAATTTTAGTTTGCACCACTGAAAAAATAAAGTTTCTGTGCCTGCGCATTAACGCATGCTCAAACCGATGAAGGAAAATATCGTAAGGATATAGTAGGTATATGTATACCTCTAGTCATCTCATACGTACTGACCAAGTCTTTTCTTTGGATAATGCTGAGTAGGGTCTAGTCGGCTTACGAGTAAGCGTGAGGTAGGCAAGCCCCATTGAAACATGTCCCAGGCACTAAATGTATGTAAAAAAAGTATCACCGGAAGCTGTACAAATCATCAAGAATAAATAATATGCCTTTACTATGATAGATAATATACTTTTCGAAGCATCCTGTGTATTACTTCTGGATGTAACACATGCAATGCGTAGTAAATGTAATTATGACCGTAACGTAAACGGGTCTGACTTGTCGCGATTAAAGAGTATCTCTGCCAGGGGTGAACAACATTATCGAGGGAAATCAGTTTTGCGAGAAAATAGTATTATTGTTTATCGTTTGCTTTAGAAAAAAAATATGTAGGTACCTTAACAGGCTTGCGCGGTTTTTATCCCTGGTATAGAAGATCTTCAGGCGGTCAGATATTTGCAGATGTTTAAAGCACGTCCAAGTATTTACATTTCGCTCATGCCCTAATTTGGAGTAACTAGTGAGTATTCCATACATGATTGCAAGCCCATCATCGCCTTTAAAAATACCATCTGGTTTCCACCTGATTTTAGCAGGCTTGCTTCAAAGTTTTAGAATTAAACTTCTGTGATTTAAAAGTATTATGAAAAACGCCTAGTATTATTAATGATTACTTTAGATTCCAAAACGGCGTACAACCAAATGAGTCATATAAAAGCGCACCGATGAAGCTCTTTGGTATAATAAACGAAATTAAGTCGGTATGGCCGAAATCGGGTTGGACAAAATCATCATCAGCATTGCGACTAAACGCAAATCTATCCTCATTCAGTCTATGAAGCCGAAAAAACGACCTTGTTGGCGTAGTGGGCGAGTGCTCGGCTCAGGCGCAACTGCGGGTTTCATTCCCGCGGCGTGACAAATGATTAAATGATTTGTACTGGAGCTTTGCATCGCTTACTAATTTAAATCATAATACATATAACTGCTTATTACTGTTGTATTTGGGTTTTGAAAACTCAATTTATTAATAATTTATTATTTATTAATAGGTAGATATTTTAGGTTAGGGTATATTTCTATGGGTCTTAGAATTTAGTTTTTTACCATCTGTAATATTCTTATGTTACCTGTAATAAAATTCATATAATTAAAATTTGTATTATTATTATTTTTGTTGCTGGCCATAGGTACATGTACCATGATACTTGTAGTTTCTGATAACCACGATACACGGAATAATACTGTTTGATCAGGATTTCATATGTAGCTGTTAGACGTTCATTATTATTTGTAAATGTTTGTCAGCAATGTTGCCAATTGGAGGCAAATGCCTGTATTCATTGGAAAAGTTAATGAAACTTACCCCAACTCCAACTCCCCCGATGCATGGCGATTTGCGTTTTGTACATCTGTACGTTTTGTTTGGAGAACTTTACTCTATATTGTTTGCATGAAAATCTTTTCATACTATTCACTGTATTTTGTTTGTGATGTGCACACTAAAGGTCGTTTTACTTCTCTCTTTTTAAGTATACTATTACACTATAGGTCTTTTTAGTGCTCCAGGTGTTGCAGATGTCAATAGGCGACGGTAACCGCTTACCATCAGGTGGGCCGTAAGCCTGTTTGCCTCCGTATAACATAAAAAAAAAATAGATGATTGGTTAAAGTAAAAACTAAATGCTTTTAAACTCTACATTCAAAGCCATGGATAAAGCTAGTTTGGAATGTTTAAAATATAATAAGGCAGGATCCTAAAATTTTAAACTGTACCAAAATAAAGAAGAAATACAAATAAGTAATATTGGTTACTCATAACAAGTTCTGCTGTATCTCTTGCTTGCTTGTGCCCGAAAGGAGCCGCTAATAGGCGCACTTTAATCCTTTCACTCAACTGATTCTTTCACCGACGGTCATAGGCCCTTTTCAGGGCCAACATACCCTAACCTGGTAACTCACCTAATACAGGATGACCAAGAAAAAATCAATGACACGACAAGCAAGCAAATTACATCTCTGAAAGCAGGCGATTACCTTACTATATTATGGTAGCTAAAGTATTGTAAGTGTTAATAGTAAATAGTGTAGTTCATTACTTACAAGGAAGTCATTTTCACTTCACCACAATGTTACCAAGTCGCAAACTTATGCTCCAGTTGCACAAACCTTATTCATGGTAATGTCTCCAACTGGTCCGTAGTGGGCAATTACTTACAGCAATAGAGCAATTAGTAAAGGTCGGAAGCCTTAGCAAGACGGTGATCATCTTACAACGGCAATTATTGTCAATGAAAAACCGTGGTGCGGTGGTAGTAACACATTGCAATCGGGATCAAATTTCAGCACATAGCTCGGACCGATGCGCGATGGCTGTTGAGGCAAAAAGGTTAAAGAGTCTCCACCACGCACTGGAAAGCCTAGCGTAGGATGCCCACAAAATGGTAAGACGACCTAATAAAGGTTGCTAAGAGCCGTTGGGTGCAGGCCACATAAGATCGCTTACTTTGGAAATCTGTGTGGGAGGCCTTTGTTCAGCAGTAGACATCCTACAGCTGAATTAATAATCATACTAATGCAAACGAGTGTGAGGATGTTTATATGTTTGTTGTTCAATCACGCCATAACGGCTCAACCGATTTCGATAAAACTCTAAATAGATAGGTAGAGTTCTTTATCTAGTGATGAGTATTTGTACACAAAAATTCTGAAGAAAAACATCGAGGGGATGCCGGCAGTCCTAAAACTTAAAACATTCGAAAGGCATGTGACTAAAGGCTCCTTCAGGGCAACCATAACTCACCCTGATAATTTACCAAGAAAGAACTAGTGAAACGAAACCATGAACAAACGAGCATGAAAACAAAAACTGAACAATGGTTGAAGGCAGTCACTGCTGGTAAAGAGACGGTCGCTGAATTTCAGAATACCTGAATAATACGAATGCAGTAATTGGTTATGAGCTTACTGAAACAGTGTATCTTGGTAATGAAGAACTATGCAGTTAGTATAAACGGTTGTTCTCTAAGTCCTAAGTTATAACGTTTAACTCATTTCTTCGTTTCAGGTCAGTACAGTTGGTGTTCAATACCTACCTCTTGATTTACCTATTTGTAAGTTCCAAAATGTACCTAGACGATAGGCTCTAAAAGGAAACGAAAATACACCGGAACGCTTCGAGTAAAGTATGGTACAGTCACATCTATATAGATGTATGTACCTTACTATATATATATACTTTACCCGAAGCGATGGCTAATACAAAACAAAGTTCAATTTTACTTTAATTTTCACATGCATTTGTCACAAATGCCGCCGCAGGGGCACACGTGGCGATTGAAAGTGACATGAATTCGCCCTTTCTATACATTAGTTGTTTATAGGTAGGATTGTCGAATTGGTTCGGGTTTATGTTTGCTTTTGGGTTATTTTGGTGATTGCATTGCCATTTAACATTGCAATTCCACCAGGCGTCTTGAGAATTATTGCTCACATGCAGACACGTGATGTTCTGTTCCATAGATATAGTGAAAACGAATATTGTTTCATACATTTCCCCTGGCACTAAGCGTCAGTGTCTGTGACGTCATCAATATAAATTTTCACTGACACTCAACGGTGCGGCACTGTCACGTGTCGGCACTGATATGTGCGAATCCGATCTAAGTCGTTATAATCATAATATCTTTCCTCAAACTTTATCTTCACCGTGAGTGTTTTTTTTTTGTTTATTGACATTAGATAGGTACGAGTAAATTTTTGGGCATAAACTGCTGAAAAATATTGAACTCTACATAAATTTTACTAGTAGAGGAGTAGTAGCCATCAAATCAACCGAGCTATAAACTGTAATGAAATGACAGCATAAAACACAATAGACATTTGAAATGAGATGCGCCAACCCCGATCGTTGAATGCCACATTCGTAAGAGAAATGAGAATTTTATGCAATCCTGATCTTAGATAAGACGAGAGGGTGCTGAGCCTAGATAACCGTTTTATTTTAATGCAAACCGACAACAAATAACGAATAAATATTCCCCTTTTTATGAACGCTTTGAAAGGGGAGATGGGAGAGTATGGGATGGATTTTGGTCGAAATTTAACACGACACACGTTATATTTCCTTAGCAATTGTAAAATGGAAGATTAATTTTATGTACCGTTTCTGTTTTCAGAAGCATTCCTTTTACACTCTACAATTCAGGTTACTAGGTATATAAGCCAGCAATTTTTGATAGGACGTTGATCTCAGCTTTTGATCGTAAAGGTTCTCTTCGAATTGTTTAAAATTCAATTGATCTGATAATAAGAGCTAGCCATTTGGAATGGCATTTGAATTGATGAAAGGAGCTGTTTTGCTGGATTTTTAATGTAAATAAGAGAAGAATAAATTGTTAAACAATTCATGTTAGAAAGAAAACAGCAAGTTTAAATCGGTAAAAACGTTTTATTTGTTCGTTTCAATTGTCTGGCCTCATAGCTCAGTTGGTAGTAACTCTGTCTTCTGCGCTAGAGGTCGTGGGTTTGATTCCCGCACTGGACAAACATTTGTGATTAACACAGATGTTTGTTCTGTGTCTGGGTGTTAAATATTTATCTATTATATATTATATATATCAGTCTCTCTCTGGTACCCATAGTACAGGCTATGCCTAGTTTGGGATCTGTTGACCGTGTGTGATATGTCCGGAATATTTATTTATTTTATTACTAAAGCTATGCATTTGCCGACTCTCACACCTGATGAGAGGTGAATTATACGGCCTAGAGCATGCTTGGCTATGCGCAGAAGAAACCCAAATTTAGGTACATTGAAATGAAAAAGGCATGGCCAGTACACCTCTATTGATCTTCATCATAATCAGCCTGATCAAGTCTACTGCTGGACATAGGCCTCCCCCAATGAATGCCAAGACGAACGGTTTTATTGTATCCACCGAAATCTCACACAATGTATTCGGTCCATCGGGTAGGAGGCCTTCCAACACTGCGTCGTCAGGTTCGTAATGATGATATAGCAATCGAGAACCTTTATTCTCCAAAGTTTTTTGATTCTGCAAGCTATAATTATGGCCTGTTCACTGCCACTTCAACTCGTTTAGCTTCAGCTTTATAAATACACAAAGAATAATCTCTTTTTTTTGTGTTATACTGAGGCAAATAGGCTTACGGCCCAACTGATGGTAAGTGGTTACCGTCGCCTATTGACATCAGTAACATCTGGAGCATTGCTAATGCGTTGCTTGCCGAACCCCTCCCCCCCCTTAAGACCTCTGGCAACTTTACTCACCGCAGGAACACAACACTATTTGAAACAAATAATGTTATTTGGCTGTAATCTTCTGTAAGGAGGAGGTACCTCCCCAGGCGGGCTGCTCCAATTTAGAGCGAGAAAATCTCGCTGTGCCCTACCTCCTCCTAAAGATTTATAGATTTAGGTAGCTAGTAATGTATTTTCAAGTTCCCTCACTGCAAAAGTATCACCCGTAAATCATACCTATAGATTCAAAATTTTATTTTGCCCCATCGCACCCCAACTGAGTGGCTATAAAAACAATCAGTTCCAATTCTTTGCTTGAACATTCGGGAAATAAGAAACAGACTGTGCCATCCTTAGGTCGAGATCAACTGGGAGAACACGTGTGGCCGAGTTAAGGTGGTATCATACGAAACGAACAATTAAATAATAAATATACCTACAAACATACAAATCCAAATCACCCAAGTTGTTTGAAAGATCTTCGCTCGCTTTGCTTGTTCGATCAATAAAACTTTTTCTTATAATTGTTATACCTATCAAAATATATCAAAATTATATCAAAATTCTCTCAGACGCAAGTCATTTTATGGAATTGAACAGTGTGGACCGACCATAAGCTGTACATAAGAGATCTGGAAAAGTTCACTACATAAAGGGAGCCAGAAATTATGTTCCAGTAAAATATGGCGACACTCCTGCACTCAGAATTTAAACGTTCCATTTTCGGAACAGTTACTTACAGCCCATCGGTAGGGCGCGAGTGTGACCCTTAATAAATTCAACATGAAAATACGGATTTGCTAAAAAATTGGACCTTATGATTATGAAGCCAAGAATTAATAACACTGTGGATTCATTTAATAGACTTCAAAGGAATCTGAAGATGCTTTTAATCTTAGTGGGATATTAATTAAGCGTAATTAATAGTTGAACTAGACTAGTGCTTGATGGTAAGTCAGGTAAGCCCTAATTGGATTTTCTATATATATAGATATACATATTATGATATAGATAGATGTTCGTTACTTTATTGATCAAGCGAACGTAGCGAGCGAAGATCGCTCAAGCAATTGATCTTGGGCGAATCGGCGTTGTATGTTTATTTGTCAGAGCATAATAACTTTCGAACAGATATTCCGATCGTTATGGAATATTAGGTCAATAAGTTGTACTTTCAAAAAAAGCTGGTAATAATAAAAATAAATCGGCCAAGGGGTTATGGTATGATATAGGAGTCTAACAGGGGCTTTAAAAAAATATAACGAGAGCTCCTATTTTGTTAAGTGAGTTGAAGAAATAATATATAATTTTCCAATCTGTCACTTATAGTTTGCTCAAAAATAATAGGAACACGAATATTTCAGTATATGTTGTAAAGGTAGTCGATTATAATAAATATTTCTGCACAGTTCTATTGTCGTAGGAAAGGCAAAGTTTATCTCGATTCAATACAAAGCTGATAAAGATAATACGACTTGCACGACTGATTCTCTCTTGACCCTAACCTTATTAGTTTGTAGAACTCAAAAGTACGTGATTTGACCTTTTAAGACTGAAGAAATGATATCATTCTAATGCGGACGGAAGGTAAAAATGTAACAATTATGTAAGAAATTCAACGATAAAAATATTTTAAATGTAGCATTTATATATTACCTAGATATAAGGCCCCATTGCTGGTTTATTTGTGTATGCCATACATACATTGTGCCATGATACTTATATGTATACAGAGACTTACATTTTGAGATGGATATGTGTGGAGTGACAGGAATGGACAAAATAAGGAATGAGTACATCAGAGGTCGTGTGAAAATAGCGCCTGTGATGGAAATTTGAAGTAATAGGTTATTGTGGCAGAGGGATGAAATTCATTGACGAGAAGAGTGTTAGGTATAAATGAGGATGGATATAAGAGCAGAGGAAGGCCAAAGAAATTATGGATGTATTTTATTATTGTAGATGACATGAGTTATAAATCAGTCAGCGTAGAGATGACGGCTAACAGAAGAGAGTGGAAGAAGAAAATATGTTATGCTGACTTCACATGTGAGACAAGGGCAGAAAGATGATGATGGCAAGATTATGATCACAAATTGCCTGACAGCACAGTGATTTGGATTTAAAGAGTCGTCTTCTTTGTTCTCCAACTCAACATGCCATCTAAATTAGAACCCTTCGATTCCCCGTGCCCAAGGCGTCTCCTAAAAGTCAGGCTCTTGTTCTACAATCGAATTATTTTTTTATCTGCGTACTATACCTTAGACACGTACAGAAAAGCCTGCGGCGGTTCTGGGTCCTTTATACTACGTTGGTCCGAACAAATGTTCCGAATAGTAGAAGTAAATGCGAGTTTGAATTTAAGGGGTGCTCTTTCAACTTTTAATGGGATTTGGCGTCGAAATTCTTCAAATTAAATGCATTTCTGTTAGAATTTCTGCTCTTTGGTAGACAAAAGGTATTTTGAGCTACAGAAAACTAGTTTTAATTACGTACTACTGCATCCATCGACAGGACAGAAAAGTTGTTGCATTTAAAAAGAAAAAATAGGCTCACGACTAGTTACTACCGACATAGGTACTCTTTAAAAATATCCAGGCAATCACACCTTCAAATCATGTCTTATGGTGATAGTCACAAGTTAAAATTTTCATCATTTGGGTATACCTGAACGCAGAAACTGTTTGAGTTCTCAAGCGGTTTTGTAGTATTATAGACTTTATTTACAAGTTTAAAACTTACTTACCTGGCGTGCGCCTACACGATAGATATTTCGTAATGTCTTCCTACTTTTCAGACCAATAAGATTTTCTTCGTTAAGTACTGTGTCTCAACCTTTCATCGTTCCACCCTCCTGCATTCCACTCTAACAACGTTTAACTTCAACGTCGTGTCACAAAGTGTATGTAAATTGGTGAATGTAATAAATTGCATATATTTATCTAGTAATGGGGTCTTAACATGTGGGGTGGGGCGTAGGGAGCGATTGGGAAGATGTTTTGTCGGTTTAGGGAAGGTTGGCTTTACTGGTCAATGACCTGCTTCAAAGGGCGGTGTTTTATCATCAGCTGAAATGTTTAAGCATGAAAGCTACAGTGTAGATTTAGGTATTGTCTTCAGTCTGGTCAATGAACCGGTATTGATGAGACGAATAAATAAATAATATAAAGCACCGAACAGACCATACAATACATAGTCCTGACCCCCACACTAGGATTACCTGTGTCTTGGGTATCAGAAACAAAGAGTTCCAGGGTACAACAACATCCAAAGCCGGAACAAATATTTTCAGATCATGCAAAGATTTGTCCCGCAGCGGGAATCGAACCACTTGCCTTTCAGACGGGCACTTGCCCGAGGTTATTTTGTTGTTTAAAAATAACCAAATAACTATATTCTATGCAACTTATTCCGCAACAGTACATTACCAAAAGAGGCTTATTCTATCAGCAAAAAGAAAAAATAATAGTAGCGAAAAAAAGCTGAAAATATATGTTTTTCCTCTTTGGGGATAAATACATAATAATAAGAATCACTTTGTGTCAATGAACTAATCCTCATATTAAGGTGAAATAAAATAATGTTTTTCGGTCAGTCACCTGGACTATATTATTATTAATCAGTAGTTGAGCTTATAATACGTTTCCAATTACGTTTTCATCATTAGTTTTCCTTTAAATGGGAAATCTTCTGGACGATATTTGCCTGATGAGTGAAACAAGAATGGAATATCCTTTAAAAAGATTTCTCCGTGTTATAAATAACCACCTGTGCATAAAATATTACCTGTGCATATATTCCCAAAGTTGCCTACACTTGTATGGTCCATCATCATATTCATCAGCCTCTACTCGTCACTTGTAACCAATTGAAAATCTTTATTCCTAAACGGTTGTAGGTTCTGTGAGCAATAAAACGAATGAGAGCATTAACTCAATTCCTTTTTATTTTTGACTTTATTAATATAAAATACAACACTAACACCTTCCCGCGGCTACAATCACGTGATACCGGGTTAAAAAGTTAGCTATATCCATTGCCAGGGTTTAAGTTATCTCCATATCCCGAATGAAAATACGTTCAGCCGTTACATAGCTGAGTGGTAACTAACATACACCAAAGTAACCCACCCCCACAAAACTAACACATTTATATTATTGGTAGGATTCATGTATTCTTAACCAAATTATTTATTTCATTGGGATATTCATCCTGTCTCATTTGAAATTCCCTGAATAGGAAATGTCACAACAAAGTAATCAGTAGATATTTTATCTGATGCTGTGATATATGTACAAAATTAACTCAGTTCACTATGCGGGTGCACTCAAATCTATCTGCAGACATCATCAAACATTCAGGAGGGGACGGGATTCAAAGGTCAAGTACGTATCGTCAAAGGAATAGCAAACGGATAAATAATAATTTCGTTATAAATGCTAAAAAACACTTTCTTAAATTGTGGATTTTCGGGGTAAGTATTTTTCTACATAATATGTAGACGTGCATTTAGTTTGCGAGGTTGATTATGGATAATAAGATTAATTAAGTAGCTCCTTTGTGGAAAAATACTCGTCATCACAAAAAAAACATTGAACTAGAATAATCAGAAACTCTGCTTTACTTGAATGAGTATTGTTATCTCCACCTCTTTTTTGATGGTCAAATAATTGCTTTCACCACACGTATTCGCTTCTATTGACCAATCCACAATTACAGTGGTTATCTCGACTCCATACATTTTGCAGGGGTAGCTATTATTGCTAATTTCCAAAATGGTCTCGGACTGAGCTGAATTGAAAGTATCTATGTAATTACTATTAGTATTGTTTCAATCGAATTGCTGCGTTTGCTTTTGGTAATGAGTAATTGGAGCCAAATAAAGATGAATTGTACTGATACAATCTCTATATTTGCCCATAAATTAATTAAAAAAGGTTGGTTGGTTTCTTTCGCGCAGCAACAGAGCAACGACGGAAGAATGTGTTTTTTTTTTCATGAATATAGTGCAAGAGCTGAAGAGCAGTAGGTATAGGCTAGGTACCACGCGAGCAAAACTGGGGCGAAAGTTAATGAATAATTACCTACCTACATGACTCGAAAGTATCAGAAAATAAATTAAAAAACTTGTTAGGCCTTGCATAGATGAAGTCGAATAATCGAATATGCAATCCTCAAAAGAAAATTATAATAATGAATTGTGTGACCTACACACTACAATAATCGCATATTTTAATAGTGCATAGTGCAAACAATGAACACCTGGAGATTACTGCTTTCATTAATCTCTAAGCGTAAAAAAATCACATACTTTCTTTTTATTGTCTTTTCAATCAATAACATAAATCAAGCCCCCTTGCATGGGACCCACCTGTCTCCACCTTTATAAAATCGAACTCGGAACAGAATGCACCTAATGTGTCAAATAAAACAAGATTTTCTTCCCCCAGCGCCAATTTATTTTGCGACACGTCAATAATAAAAAGAGGGATCTGATCTTTACTTCCCCTGAGAAAGCTGTTTCGAGGAATTCAGTTAAAGGAAGGATGAGTCAGTAAATGAAGAGGAACTGGGTGTTTGATTAGCTGGTATTGAATTTCCCATGTTGTTTTACGAGTAGATTCAGTGTTTCTGAGAAACAGCTCCTGTGTAAGTCAAACTTATACAGAACTAAATAAAAAAGTCGCGTTACTACATAACGTTACATAGTGACGCGAGGCATTTTCTTCGTGCATATCAATGTGTGCCACCCTTATATTGCACACAGAAAGAACACGACGACCACGATTAACACGAAAGTAGCTCGTACCAATCATGCGTTGTGTGCCACGCACATGACGGTAGCTTTCGTGTCAATCGTGGGCGGCGTGTTCTTCGTGCGTAGCAATGTATAGCTGGATTTAATACCACACCATTTTTCATAAGTTCTGCTTTATTTTACATGCTTTCCACACTTGAATTGAGGAACAATCATCAGACATTCAGAATTTGTTGTGTTTCTGACAGAAGACAAACTAGTAATACAATAATCATCACATTTCTTTCAACAATCAAATTAGGGCGGTAGCGTTCTGACGAGAAAATAACAGCTTTTATAATACAATCATTCCCAAAAGGTTTCCGAAAACCGGTCGGCACGCTCCCATTCAGCCGTGGACGGTAATAATAATGATCGGTCTTCCTGTCGCCGCTTCTACTGCCATCGGAAACATTTCACCATTGATTTTTCCGCAAATAATACGTTGTCTCCAAAATCCGTTTGGTTTTCTCATTGTTTCGATGGTCGCCCCCATTCTCATAGCCCTCGCTGCGATGTCGCATGGTTCTGAGTGCATTAGTTTCGCTCAAACACATCCGACGGTTTCCTGAACGGTGGTGGAGCACGTGACCTCCAAAATAAAAGACTTCACGCCTGATCGCAACTCTGATATAGATGTGAATAGAATTACCCGTATTGTGTAATATTATATTAGGGCAAATCTATAAGGGGCCGATGATGTATGTCGATAACATCTTTTTATTATCAGCGTTACTTTCGTCTGCAATCTCGAGTTCAATACCGTTTAATCTAATTGTTGTTCGCAGCATGTACCTTCATTTCATCTTATTTTAAATTCTGCCAATAGATGAAATTGATTTAGTCTAAAAAGCTTCACTTTTTATGCAAAGGCCTGCCTAATAAAAGATTGTCGATTATGATTTATTTGAATTTGCATGTTTTATCAAGTGACGACTACTCGTAATCAACTTTGACATTTCATGCAAATCTGTTTCTGTCCTTTTTTATCTGAAGCTCTTTCGCTCGTAATGAGATTATGTCGGGTCCCAATAGGGGCCTTTTAGGGGTGCTAAATAAGATACGACGTTTTCCGCCTCGAGCACCTTTGATAGTACTTTTTAAAGCTGTGTCACGAATTCGGAACCTCTCTTTTATTGGTCGCCATTATGATAATTACATTAAGGGCCGTAGCCGATACTTCGTCTTTCGAATTTGTTCTGTTGTTACGGTAAGGCGATTGTGTCTTGAATATTGAGGGGCTCATTTGAAGAAATCGCACCTATTCCCTACGTGACACTTTTATTCCATGAGTCCTACAGTATTAAGTCTTCGTAGGAATTAAATTTGTCGAAATTAAAAAATCTAAGTCTTTGAATGAAGCATTTTTCATTTACTCTTATATTTAAGACCCTTTGCTAGGTCTTCAGTTAATAACACACCCGTCTCGCCACAAAGGTCATCAAAGAGCTTGCTTTTATAATATTTGCTTTATGATACTTTCAATGCCATTTTGTGCGTAGCAAATTTATTTTGGAGATGACTTTGTTAGGACTTGCCTAATATTTTTATAAGTACCTAAAACTAATTAGCCATAACATTTAAATGTTATGGAGCATTAGGCTAACTTTAATAGAGAACTAAATCATTTTTAAGTGCTCTGATTTATGAATATAAGATAATACATTTAAATTATGTACATAATCTACATAGTTTTTGTTAGGTATAGAATTTTTAAACGTACTTTGTACGTTCATTTTATTCACAGTGATTGTTTTTTTTGTTATTGAACAAAGTTATTTTTCATTTACACTTTCCTTTCAATCTTTACGGAGTAGCGAGACCAAATAATTGATTAAATTGTTACAAGAATCGGAAACAATTTTGTTTCAATAAAATTCCGTTTGTGTAATCTGACAGATGAAATGCTTTTTTATTTTGGCCAATTTTTGTTGTGAACCCTTGACGAAATTTTTAAAAGCCTGCTCTACATTTAAAACTCTTCATGTTTTTTTTAAATCAAGTTTATCATAACGTGACATTCACTTCGCTTATAACGTTTGGCCCACGCCTCTGTATAAAGTGCAAACGGATGAATCGTCTTGAGGGATAGTCCGATTTTAAAAAATCACGCAATTTTTTTTTTTATTGTGTTATACGGAGGCAAACAGGCTTACGGCCCTCCTGATGGTAAGAGGTTACCGTCGCCTATTGACATTAGCAATACCTGGAGCATTGCTAATACGTTGCCTGCCGAACCCCTCCCCCCCTAAAGAGCTCTGGCAACCTTACTCACCTTATTTCACGCAATAGATTGATTACATGTAAGTACTGATCCTAAAGCGTTAAGAAAAGTTTTTAGGTATAGGTATGTGCTTGAGCCAATTTGGCTGTGCTGAAGGTATTAGTATATGTTAATAATTTAAATATTATATAGTATAGTATTAGCTTCAGGTATAGGATTTTCAGGAATTTATAGGATTTAACGCAATCATGCGGAAACGAGTTGCCTCCTTGATACGCCGCGTGCGAGTTAGCACCAATAGCCTCCTCGTCACCATACTGGACAGGATTGTCTGTCCCGTCGTGCGGAAATGGAATGCATATTATGATATGCATTAATTCAAAATGGTTCAAGAGCTATGTTTAATGTGCGTTAGGTATAAGAATTTATATGTGTTTATTTTTGCTTCTTTGAAAATTGTGCTTTTACTTTACAGGAATCATACAAAAATATCACGAAAAAGTTTTAAAACTACCAACTACAAGGTGATTCAGAATATGACATGTATACATAAAATATGTTGTTATAAAATATAAATCATGAAGCATTATTAGCATAGTAATATAGCTTTTACTACAACTAGCATTCGAACGCCGTACTACTGAAGCAATGAACCAGCTGTCCTGGAATCGTGTCAATGGAAATGTGAAAATACTTTTCTCATTTAAAAACTTTAATTTAAAGTTTGTTGCAAGCCGGTATGCTAGGCAGCGTTCGTGCGAGCAAACTGCACTGCCTTATAAGCTTATTTTTCTTCAGAGACTCGAAAATTTTCTTTAGATTAGTTTCTCTTGTTGAGAAAAATAGGACGGAATAAGGAATAATAAGTTCCCGTCGACTCTTAAATTGGACTTTGCTTCTTTTGTACGACAATTTTTTGTTGGTTTTCCCCCGGAACCCGAGGAAATAGCATTTCTTTAGTTATTAAGAACTTATTAGTGTAGTTAAAACTTTGTTATTTTTCACTGTGCTTACCAACAGCCCGTTTTAAATGCAGAGCTACTTAAGAGCTACTTACTTATTTTAAAAGGGCTTAAAACTCAATCAGTTGGTGGAGAGTCTATATGTATACAACTTGAGACTTCTTACGTCCAATAGAATTTGCATCTTAAACCACTTCAAGAAACGAAGTCTAGCTTTTGAGAAATCTGTCCTCGTCCTTCCATACGTGCTGATGACCATCCGAGCGGTGATAATTTTTTGGACTTTTGGTGCCAGCCATCAAATGTAACGCTTTATTTGGTATTTGTATACTTTATATACTTGGTATTTTATACACTCATGGTTTCAGTTATCCTATTATCTAGTTAGCTTTTAGCGATAAGGCCGCCCATTGTACCTATGGCCTTGTAAATTTGTAATTGTGATCTCATGTATTATTTCCGTGTGTTGGTCAATAAAGGGTTATCTGTCTATCTAGATAAATCGAAAAAGGTTTGTGAGGATGTTTAGATGTTTGTGGTTTATTCATGCTGTAACGGCTCAAAACTAGAAATAGCATTTAGGCTTCTTTTTATCTGGATACAGACGCCTACCGTAAGACACATTTCAATTTCTTCAAAATCATTCCACTGTACTAAAAGTATATGTATACCTACCTAACTAACAGAGGAGGTAGGGCACAGCGAGATTTTCTCGTTCTGAATTGGAGCAGCCCGCCTGGAGGTACCTCCGCCTTACAAAAGATTGCAGCCAAATAACATTATTTGTTTCAAATAGTGTTGTGTTCCTGCGATGAGTAAGGTTGCCAGAGCTCTTTAGGGAGGGAGGGGGTTCGGGGTCGGCAACGCGTGCGTGATGCCTCTGGTATTGCAAGCGCTCATAGGCTACGATAACCGCTTACCAACAGGTGGGCCGTATGCTTGTTTGCCACTTCAGTAGTATAAAAAAAAAAAAAAACTTGTGGCATTTTCTACTTTAATGTGTACCTAGTATCCTCATCTGTATTGTGTCTAATAAAAATTATGAATGTAGGAATATATCTTAGTGCATGCGACTGTGCCACGCAAGCGAAACCTCGGGCGCAAGCTAGTCAACAATACAGTGAATTCTTTGCATGTTCGACGAAAGTTCGTTGTCTAGTAAGTATTGCTATTAGATTTGATGTTGATTCCAGCTAGTGTAGAAGGCAAATTAGATTCGCGAGACCGCTCTCTTATAAGTTTTAAAATTAAACAGTATTCAACAAAACGTAGCTTTAAGGGAATAATAAAATTATTTTCCGTCTGGCTTCACAAAATACTGGTGAGTTTGATCAAAACTTTAGCAAGACGAGTAGAGAGTTATGCTTTTAAGTTGCATTGGAATTCTCAATCTTCATGTTACTTCTGTAAGATCAAAATGAGCTATCATAATATCAAAATAGAGCACTGGTGGATTGGAGGTAGTGACCCCGCCTTCCGATCATCAATGAATTTTCCGTTCGGAAAATGTATGTGCGCTATACTAGTGCACTCAGACGGTGAAGGAAAACATGTGAAAACCGGCATATCCTAGAAATTCGAAGACATGTGACATGTACACGGGAGCGTCTAAGAGGCGCTTTTACTCTTTTCACAACACTGATTATTTCACCGACGGTCATAGGCCCTTCTCAGGGCCACCATAACTCAACCTGTTCGCTGAACAGTCAGATGGAACCCCTTACACCCCTACCTACCTTATTTATAATGTATGTTTTAATATAAGTGATGCGTGTCCAATCAATTTCTTGCCATGTCCTTAGTGCAAATATGCCTTTAAGTCTTAATCAACCCCTGAAAGAACGTTACTCAATGTAAACCAGCTACAATAAGGTAATATTCCACGGTTCTTACGGTAAGTTAATTTTCCCCAACTTCTGGCCCCTTTCGAACTTTCCTTTGTCTAATGAACTACAGGTATAAACAAAAGTTTGAGCGCTGCGCTGCTCGACTACGAGGCCTTTAGTGCCGGTTAGAATTGTTCAGTTCATATTACGTTGATAAAATTGTAGATACAAATCCTAAAACGCGCTTCTAATGACTTGTATTTTGGTATGCCTTTGACTTTATTATTCAACTAGCTAACCTGAGAACCTTTGTCCTGTTCTTATTTCAATAATTTGCTTGTGATCATTTTGTGAAAAGCTATTGAAAATTTCCGGGCAAATCAGTCCAGCAAATCGATCCAGCCGTTCTCAGTGATGCGCTTACCCCTTGGTAAGCGCATCACTGAGCGTTCCTTAACAGCATTTATGTTTTATGTATATAGATTATCATTATGCATACTATCCTATTCTGGTTTTTCTTAGCTAAGTAGTGGTTAACCATAAAATTAGTCATATTCGCTATATCGTTTAGATAATTATTTTTATTGACAAAAACTCCATAAGTAGTGTACAGTTAGAATTCCTCCACATGAACCAAACGTACGGTGAGTTGGTTGAATTTAAAAACCCACTTCAATTTCCAAAGTAAAAATTCAAAAACTTTTTCAAAGCTTCGTTTTAGTTTGGCAAGTAGGGTTTAAGCGCACCCTTCAGGAGTACACGGCTATCAAACCAAACATAACGAAGAAAGTAAAATTTTTGTTTAGGTACAAATATTTGCACTGGTTATTATTAGGTCTCTACTTAACCAACGTTTAAAAATAATGTGCGATATACAAAATAGCCGCAATGCTGAAAAACGCTATGAAGAGTGGCTTTACCGCATACACCAAATGCACAAATCTCGCTTCTTCATGCACCGATGAATGCCACGGGCTGAATGCACCCCTACCAAGCTATCTATACATTTATATCCTACATTAATTTAATGGATTGGCCATTATGTTATTAGTTGCAATTTTCAATTGATGTCGTTTTATGTTTATTGCCCATTTTTGTTATTGGATTTTCAGTGGACTGTGTTTAATTTGAAGCAAGTGATCTGGACAATCATAGAACTTATTATATCTTTAAGTAAATAAACAACTATAGTCTGATAAACTATGATTCTCTGTGTAATATCAAAAACGAAGAATAAGTACCATGACCAGCACGGTGATTACCTTCTTACACAAATATTTGCAGAATAATGCAAAATGTTTGGTCCTCTAGTAGATTCAGTAGGTATCATTAATCAATATTAATGATAACTAAGGGGTTCGCCCCGAACTGAGATCACGCGATGTCTGGTAAAAGTTGGTGCTCGAAGATCGTTTTGAAAAGTCAAAGTAAACTTGGAACACTGGAAAATTTAACTAATATCGAATCTTACCTGAAGAAGACCAGAATACGAAGACATTATAACTGTACCAAATGGGAGCTCACATTGTATTGGTTTTTAATGATACTATTTTTGTCGTCATATTATCATAAACAAATGGCATCAATAAAAATGAAAATCGATTTTTTTTGTTTTTTTTTCTGCTCCTTCAAATGACGCCCATCTTCATGCATTTGTATTATTTTTTAAACACCCCTTTTGTACCCTATATTTTAGCAACGTGCTACCCAACGGCCAACCCTTTGCCGATTTAACTCATATTCTTAACAGCAAATCATGATAGAAAAAATTTACCTACTAAATTATAGATCGAATTGCTTACCCCGGATTGATGGTTCGAAAGTTATGCTCTAATATATATATAAACATTCAAAGCATCAGCGTCATTGTCCAATTTGTTTGAGAGATATTCGCTCACTTCGATCGCTCGATCAAAAATGATTTTTGATTCATTATAACTGTGAGCCCGCAAATCAACCATAAGGGCTGCAAAGGTTAGAGGCACGTCCATCTCTTCAGAACCTTTGATCAATGTCTCGATATATTCAACAACATATAAATGTAGAGAACCAAAATAATTGCTAAATATTCTAGTCATGCAATAAGTCATATAGTTTGTAAAGTAAAATATATTCTCAAAGCAAAAGAAAATGGTACACTCAAAGAACTTAACATACGGCGAGGTAAATGAAATGAAAATGATTTATAAACACATACCTACACAATTTACATCTGACTCTAAACCAGATTACTTTGTGTCTCAAACAAATCATATTCAACTTAACGCATGAACATTCCTAAAAGCTAAACTTTTGAAAATGTTATTCAAAAGGGTTTTACGTTAAAAAAAACATCTGTAAACTTAAGTTGTTTTAAATTTTCTTTGGATAATCAAACGCACTAGTAAGAACTCGCATCTTAAATAATCGAGTGAGAAATATTTACTCCACTTAGAACTTGATGATAATGACCCAATTCAAACTAACTATTTTTTGCTATAGCCAGTAATCATTATCACCAACGGTAACATCCACTACCCACTAAGCACAAATATTTGTAGATTAAATAAACATTTGTTGCGCCACGGGGATTGAACCCGCCACTTCTTGCGTTCCAACTAGGCAATCACCTGCCACGCCACCTAGGCCAAGCCCTTTGAACGTCTTGACATGTTGACCGCCCAGCCCCTAAAATATTTTTTAGGGGATTCAATTGACAATACATTAGTTTTGTATTAATACTACAAAGGACTTTGGCACACCGAAAACCTCATAGAAATAAAATCGCGAAATTTTTTGTGAAAGATCAAAGATAGATCATCTTTGATCTTTCACAAAAAATATATTTCGCTTTTATTTTCAAAGATAATAATATCATACCTTCAATATTTTTCCTCTCATGGGAAATTCGAGAACACGCCTAATAGTTTCATAATGCCGATACTCGCTCCCAGAAGGATAACAAAACAAATATACACGGGCAATATCATTAAATAGAAACAATGCTTTAGAATGAACCTCAGGAGAGTAGCTTCATTCTATATTTTAGTAGTACGGCTAAGTCTATTCCACACGTATTAATGCCTTAACCGTGGATTAGGCTGACTAGGTTAAGATAGTATAGGAGCAAGTCAACGCCATATAAATGTACAGCGTCCTGTGAGTATAAAGTTTCACCTGATACATTCATCTAGAATAGATGTAAGGTCTAAATTTTTATTAAAGTATTTACACTCTCGTCTCCACACTAAAATCATTCGTTACATAGAACATCACCTTAGATGTAAGTCAGTACATGTCCGTCACTTTGGCAAGCACGTGCCTGGCAGTCAACGTTGCATGAAACGCCTATGACTGAGATTCACGTGACTGACATAGGTGACGGCAGGAGGTCATCATCTATCCTGTGTTTCTATACAGTCACGTGCATTCACGTCACGTGATGGCTTATAGGAAAGCACTATTTGAGTTTTGATATTTGCTCTAAAAACAGCTATGCAAGTCATCATCTCCCTGTCTTTATCCCACTTCGAAATCCTATTGATTTATTTCTATTAAGTTTAATATTTTAATCGAGTGATTAATAATGAAGCATGTGTTTTGTAACGATTTTGCGTTGCAATACTGCGGTTCCTTTTTATCACATCGTTCGCATATCGAAGCACGTTTTAACACTAAATTCTAGAGCAAGCCATTTAGCGGACTGAAGCAAACGGGTGCAGCATAATATAGTTCTACGTCATGTAGATGTATCACTTCGATTCCAATAAATCTGAGTGACTTTTCTAAGAAAACTGAATCTGCGTCTATTAGTTTTCGCAGTGTGATGGCAGTTTTGATTATTAATCACGATTTTGGGAATCCTACTCTGCTGTACAATTAGCACTGGGTACAAACCGTAGTCCTCGGAGCATTGAAGTACTTACCTATGTTAAAGTTGGTAAAAATAGATGCAAATTTACCAGATCAAATCAGCGGCTTAGTCACAACTTTAAGTACTACCTATTAATATAATGGTATAGTATCTATCAAAATGATACTCTGATTATTTATGATTTGCTTGAATGAAACTAAATTCAGTCTTAAGCCCGCACAATAAAACTCATTTTATATTAAAAACTGAATCGGAGAGTCACAGGCACTGGCTACGTTTTACGGCTACTTGCATTATTGAAGCACCTTGTGAACTAAAAGGAATCTTAACATACGTGAAATTATTTATGAAGCTCTTGAAACGCAATGTTTGAAGTCTAGAAAGTCTAAGGTGCTCTGAAAGTGAACAGGTTATTTTTGGGATAAGTTGAATGTTTAAATTAGAGTGATTTAGAAATTAATCGGTTTAGAAATTTCAACTAACTTGACGGGGTCAGTTAAAGCAAATAATACAGTAACGATTTTATGGTAAAGACTATTTTGAGTGGGTTAGTAATTTTTACATCTAAATGAAGGACAGACATGATTGGTGAATATTTTCTCATTAGCACACATCACACCATTTTTACTTTCATTCCTTTTCTCTTGTTTCTTTTATTATAAGTTTATTGTATAATGTTGTGCAAATGTGTGTGTTTTGGTGGCAATTAAATAAATGTCTATGTCTATGTCTATTATATGATTTTTCAAAATTACTACTAGGTACTGGTTTTGAACTATTTTTTACAATAATTTTGCTCAGAATGCAAAAACGTTAAACACTCAATTATTAAGTAGGTATTAATTTAGTAGCCAATCAAAGAACCCATACACATAGTAAATTATGTACCGCTACTTTGGCTTCTCGGTGGCGGTGAACAAACGGCCTAACGACAGTTTTTTAATATTTTTTTAGGATGTGATATTATCAGTTTTTCCGCCTTTCATCATCATATTAATGCGTCTTGAAGTGTCGCTAGATTCGAAAATTGTATGCTCTTGTTTCTAAATACGTATCATCATCATTTTAACTGCAGGACGTCCATTTTATTTTGGGACAAGAACAGTATTTCTGTGAATCAAAGTTAATATTCAACTTACCAAAAAACAAGCAGGCCAAGTATATATTTTGAATAAAATAATAATAATAATAATAATTACTAAGCCGATTACGTTTCGACCCTTAGTTTTGTATTGAAAATAATAAACCCATTTAATATAATCAGTAGTTGTATTTCATACCATAATAGTCAACAACAACGTGATTTTGTATATAATTTATGTCTACATACAACTTTGAAAGCAATAGTATTTTATTTAGCCTTCTAACTTCCATGAAACACGCAACATTGCGGTCAGCTATGTCAATAACGATTCAGACCTATTTATTATTGCTGTTCTCACGTTAGCAAAATGGTGCCTTTTCTTGTAACTTTTGTTGTAACCGGAGGATAAAAAATATTTTATTTTCGCTTTTTCAAGTAGTACTTATAAAAATTTACTGCATAAAAGGATTGATCCGGAATTTACGTGTTCTACAATTTGTATTCTTGGGAAGATAAGCGTATTAAATGATGAAAAAAAATGTAGTACCTAATCGTTACCATCTATCACTGTTACCTACCTAAGTTTTTAAGAGCTTTTAAAGAGCTTTTTAATTTTAGAGGCCCGTAAAATAAGACGTCATTGTATCCACTAAAATATCACTGAAACAAAGTTGATAGCGTTATAAAGAAATAAATAAATATTCCGGACATATCACACACGGTCAAGTAATCCCAAACTAGGCATAGCCTGTACTTTGGGTATCAGAGACCATATTGAATACATATTGAACACCCAGTCGATAGTGTTATTTTTAATTACGATTGTAATTGATAGAGAACTCTGCAATGTGTAATGAATGCATGACTCAAGCAAGAAGAATAAAAAAAAGTGAGTAAGGTTGCCAGAGCTCTTAAGGCGCGGTTAGGAGGGGAAGGTCGGGGTTGGCAACGTGTGCTTGATGTGCTTCGGTAACTACTTACCAAAAGCTGAAAAGTAAGCATGTTCGCCACCGTAGTTGTTAAAAAAAGGCCATTATGAAACGTGTCCCAGCCCTAATCTGAAAATAACTTCATTATAACATTTCTTTCATTACGGAAACCTTTCATTTACAGAAATTGATAAGCGGGAACTTTCACGATACAAAAGGCATGGAACGAACAAGATTTTCCTTCCCTTTAACTTTACCTGAGTGCGAATAACTTCGGGAAAGTTTTTCGGGCTGGCAACTTTTCGGGTTTATTCGGCAAAAATGGAACTAAATCACATTAATGTACCCAGCGCAAGTTTGTTTCTTTAATTTGAATATTGGATCCTCTCCGCGCGCGGCACTCTAGTTGGATTAAAATTTCATACCAGATGCATTTGTGTTTCAAATGTTTGCTTGAAGTTCTACTTTGAGCACCAGTTTCTAAAACTATCTGTCCTAGACCTTTATACCAAAAGAAAAAAAGAAAAGGTTTTTATTTGGCACATTAGGACAGAACTCAGACAATAAAAATGAAAATGAAAATGAACAAAAATTCACTACAAAATACACACAAATAGAACCAAAAAAAGACAAATTATATTGGATAATGGCTGTTTTAACGATAAATCAATTTTCGCTTTATGTGTTATCTGTAGTCAAAGTTGTCTTAATTCCACAGCTTATTCTTCTTATCCTTTTAATTACAAGAGTAAGAATGGACGCTGGTTAATATCTTTATAATCAGACTTGCGACTGTATCGCTAGCGATTCGACCTAGTATGAAACTGGTGCCAGGTTCTCGTAGTTTGAATAAATAGTGATGCAGGCTTGAAGACTGAGACGTGGAATAATTTTCATGTCGGTACTCTCTACTTGAGTAGCGCAAACAAATTTTTGATGCCAGAACTAAGCAGGCTATAGCTCCATCTATATATATAAAGGAGTAATCCACTCACTCACGTACTGACAGACTCATCACGAAATCGCGGAAACTACTGAGCCAAGGAGTCTGAAATTTAGAACAGGCATTCTTTAAAAGGTTTAACCGTGCAATAAAAACGGATTTTGCAAAATTAAATTCCTGAAGGGGTGAAGTGGGGTTGAACGGTTGTATGAAAGTCCTATGTTTTTGAAGTTAGAGACATCAATATCGGTTAACAGGTAGATAGTTCAAAATAATAAAATATCTATATAAGGTTTTTTGAAAACCAACCCTCAGGGTGTGTAAATAGGGGATGAAAGTTTGTATGGGAATTCCTATGTTTTTGAAGTTAGAGACATCAAAATGGGTTATCAGGTAAATAGTTCAAAGTAATAAAATACCTACATACGTTTTTTTTAAACAACCCTCATGATGTCTAAATAGGGGATGAAGTTTTTATGGGAATTTTCATCTATTAAGCATACAAAATTCGAATGAAGCAGGCAGGTTCCTTACTGGGCGATGGCATCTGCTAAGATAGCATTTTACATAAACTCAACCCATAGGGGATGGAATGGGGGTTGATAGGTTGTATGAAAGTCCCATGTTTTTCATGTTAGAGATATGAAAATTGGGATTCTGGTTAATAGTTTTAAATAATAAATACATGTATACATTTTGTTTGAAAAACAGCCCTTAGGGTTGTTTAATAAGGGATGAAAGTTTTTTTATGGGAAACGTTTATCTTTGCAAGACAACAATATACTTGAAATTAGGCAGGTAGGTGTAAATATCTAATAAGTAATAACACAAGGATTTTATGAAAAATCACCCAAAGGGAAGAAATGTGTGTTGAAATGTTCTTTAAAAGTCCTATGTTTTTCAAGTTAGGGACATAAAAATCGGTATTCAGGTTAAAATTTAATTAATAAAAAATGGTGACGATTACGGGCCGGTGATGATAGGAAGAAGTAGGTAAATAGCTGTTTATTAAGAGTAAGTACTTTGGCAAGGATAATGGAAAATAGTCTAGGTAGGTATAAGCAAACGCATACGAAGTCGCGAGCGGGACAACTAGTAGCATATAAAACAAATCGGTTTTTGCATGAAAGGAGTCGAGTCAGATAAGCCGCAAGGAGTGATAACAATACATTATCAGATAAATGAGTCATGATCCAACCCCTCCTCCCTTATGGCGCTCTTTAGTGGAGGCCTATGTCCAGCAGTGGACTTCCTCAGGCTGATGATGATGATGTTTGGCTACTTAATTTTACAAAAATAACTGCTATACTATGCTTGCATTTGGAGCAAGATGGTAAAAACTCTTAATCCTAATCACTCACTGACTTTTACAAGATTGATAAAAGTATACCCTGTTATTCATAAATATAAATTTAGTGATTATGAATAAGGGGGTTAGATACTTAATAATAGCACTGAGCCATTCTGTTTTAATCATAATGATAATAGAATGTTCCTAACGATTTCATCCCTACACGAAACCCAATATTGGTCGGTCTGAATTGGAACTAAATAGGAAGTTATTTCTCGCCCTACGACCGGGTGAACGCTTTGCATCGGGAATAATATAATGATATAGGAGATAGGGAACCTGGACATTGGGGTCAGTTCGACAGTTGGAAATAGAACGTCGCTTTCAGCTGACCAGTAAATAGTTAACTGGATTCTGTAGGGAAAATAAGACGAGAAATTGTCAACTTAAATTGCGAAGTTTGTTCGATAGAAGGCCTAAGAAACATTTTATTTAGGCCTTTTAGATATCCGATTTGCCTTTACTAAACAGATAAAAAATAGGCCATTGACAAATAATGGTAGACATACTCTCCCTAAAGATTTATAAGGGTAGTCAGAGGTATATCTGAACATTTGGCATATGCTCACATTTTGCAGGAGTGTGATTATTAAATAATTGATGGTTTCAAGCCCATCGCAGCTTTAATAATATCTACTTGTTTCCTCACGATGGATGATTCCTCATTGATGCACGACCTGGTTTGAACCCACTCCCTTCGGATCAAAAGTCGCGGAATCTCCGACTAAGCTAACACGGGCGCACAGCAATACAACAGCAAGCAAACTACAGAAAAATACAACGTTTTAATGGTTTTTCCAGTGCCCACAGATAATGCTATAATTTTCATAATATTTCAAAAATTTTCCGACTCCGGTTCGGAAATCAAACCCGCAACCTTCCTCTAGATACGGGGATATGCTGACAGCTACGCTACTGCTTGTTTTAATTTTCTCGGCTCTTACGTGCCTATAATAATAGATGGTTTAACATTTTTGGGTTGTTATAAAACTATTAATTACTTTTTAATTATAAAAGATCCATGGATGAAAATTAATCTGTCGAAAAAGTATTTAATCTATTCTAGACCCACGCGATATAATTATCTCAATGTTTGCTTTTGACTCCCCGTGAAAGCAATTTAGTTGGCAAAATACCAGTTAACAAATAAATATAAAGATTTAAACAAAATATTTATTTTGAGTGCTTTCTATGAAACCACTCTAACCGCTCGCTTTTCTATTTTACTAAACCAGCTCAACTTTCATGGTAGGTGCTTTCAAGAGGTTGTTTTCCAGTACAATGGAAATGCATCCTTGCTTATTCCCTCGTTACTTGAAAAATGAACAAGGAAATAAAATTCTGCAAAGAAAATACAAGTAATGTTAGTATTATAAGCTGCTTTTATTATAAAAATTATAGCCCAGAACAGTGAACGCGATTTTTAACTTAGAACTTTTTAGGAACCAAATGTTTTTTGTATTTTCGTGATAATTCAACCTAGAGTCTGTGCAGACAGAGGGATCCATTGTTCCGCCTTCACTCCGTCCACAAGCAAATTCCTCATCCTCAAGTTATTCATGAAAATTTCATTAGGTAGTGATATTTCAAAAAAGCATATTGCTATTTTCTTCCTAAAACTTGACTCAGAATTTCATAACCGTAGACCGAGAATACGTCCGTTTGCTCAAATATCAACTGGAATCTCGCACAAACTCACATCTTATTATTAAGATAATTCAAAAGTTTAAAGCACAAAATCTTCTCATAAAAGTTTCGTAAACAACGACTCGTAATACCTACTTTCCAAACTTCATAAGGATACAATCTGAAAATTGCCCGCATACTTTCCCCTACCTCTCGTGGATTAACTCAGAACACAGATTAAATAACAGTATCTCCTACATATAAACTGTCACTTAACTAAGTACCTACAAATCTAGAGCGATCCAAGGATAAATAAATCAAAGAACTCAGCTGTTCTAAAGATACTGAACTTTTGAAGGAGGTAAGGCACAGCGCAATTTTTTCTTGCTCTAAATTAGAGCAGCCCGCCTGGTGAGGTACCTCCGCCTTACAGGAGATCGCAGCCAAATAACTATAGTATATATATATATTAGTTGTTTCAAATAGTGTTGTATTCCTGCGGTGAGTAAGGTTGCCAGAGCTCTTTAGGGGGGGGTTTCGGGGTAGGCAACGCATAGCAATGCTCCAGGTGTTGCTGATGTCAATAGGCGACGGTAACCGCTTACCATCAGGTGGGCCGCAAGCCTGATTGCCTCCGCATAACATTAAAAAAAACTCTAAAAAACTTTTCAAAATCTTGCATTTTCAATCATTATCACCAAATTATTTATTGGCTATCTTTTATGTACACTGGTGTTTACTTAGATTATTAAGCTGTTGGTTTTCCAATAAATAAATAAATAATTAAAAACACCTAAAGACAACGGAATAAAGCTCATTTTGCTTTGAATCTGACTGGAAGTGACGCACACCAGCCTTAGGTCTCATCAGCTGAACAAATAGGGCGCGTCCAGATACAGAGTCAGCACATATGTACCGACACTCCTGGGAAATAAATTGTTCACGGCACGTCTGATTGCAGCCTTATAAGATTTTTTCGTGAACTCTCCCAAGCAGTAAAAAATGAAGAAAGTTTGCAAATAGGATTACAAGTTCGTTCGGACTATTCTAGTTGGGATATTAAAAGTTTTTGCAAAACACCCTACGTTGCTCCAAAACTTGCGTACAAAAATTGTACCTACTAGAAAAACTCACGAGGAACTTTGAACTGAAAGTAATGAATTGAACTAAATTTAGAAAAAGAGACTTCCTAAAGGCTCCTCTATGTGCAAACCATATAAATGTGTTACTAAAATGTACTTACGTCGTAACTTAAGAACAAGACAGTAAGAATTGAATTAATTTTAGTAATGCCGAGTAGCGATGCGTGACTTTGAATGATACTTATAATAATCATTCGAATAGTCAATTCATTCAATTCGAACTATTTGACTGGAGCGCTCGACCTAACCGACTCTAAACTAGTGTGACTATACTAAGTACTAATTTCATATTCCAACGGCAAAATTAGTAATGAAAGATTGTTCGAATTCTACTTTCATTTTCGACCAACTGGCGCACGGTTCGATTGCACTTTGTCTGTTTCGTCGCTGATATCATGCCAATACCGGTGTTGGTCGCTATCAGCTCCGATATCGGTGACGGTAACGGTGTCAAACCTGTTAGTATTAAATGCATAGAGTAATCTGATGCATTTACTACTAAGGCAGGTGCCGGGCGATATAATTACAGTATCGGGTCGGTATCGTTATCGATGAATGTAAATATCGGTAGTTCTTTTGCAGAATATATCCAATACACAAGATAGAAACGTATGAATTTAGAGCGGAAGAAACAATTGAACGTACGCCAATTTCAAAAACAAAACGAATTGAATTCACTACGAGCCTGTAACGGAAACGCTACTCTACCTGAGCGCCTTAAAGTTCTGCAAGACACTTTAATTTCCCCCGGGTGCGAGTGTAGCTCATAATTCATGCCAAGTTAACATTTTGTCAGTTTGTTGTTGAGCAACACCGACGTATGGTTAGTTTGAATTCTGAACTTTTGGCCTTTGTAATCAGACTTTGGATTGAGTTTCAAGGCTTAGCGTTTTAAAGGTACCGTTCCTTATAATTAAAAATGTAATCCTTACAGGATGACTTTGCTGTTCGTCCGTGTGCCAAGGCCTTTTTTATCATAAAAGCCTAGAGTTGTCATGTTGGAGTTAATATTGAATAAAGTCTCAGACTGCTGTATAAAAATCATTTTTTTTTAGTTTATTGCAATGAAGAGATACGGCCCTTCATAGCCTCTCATTGATAGGCGGCTTATGAAATACGCCCTTGAAATGGTCTTTTGGAATTTTCCAAAAACCTTCTTACCAAACCACACAACTAAGGCATAATTTTCATTGTCTTTTAAGATACAGGTACCTAATTTATGATTTGAAACAATTGATTGGGACCTTGTTTGATTCATCTCATCTGCATTCCCCTCCGACTACCAATAAAATCACAATATAAATTAATGATTACTACATATGTTGGTTCGTACTACAAAATTTGCATAGCTAAACAATGTTTATGAATGTTTGCCCAGGTTAATTAGTGTACATAGCCAGCGTTACAAACAGTATACTATTTGCTTCGCCCCCTAAAGTTTAATGAAACAATGATTTGGTTCGACCCCATAATTGTACTGTTGAGTAAAAAATAGATTGGAAAGCTGTACTTTTAATCCAAATCTAAATGAACTGGTTCCCAGAATGTATGTACCTATATAAACGACGTCATATTTTTTCATGTAAAATACAAATCTAACCCGCACCCCTTGCGTTTCAGATGAGCATTCGCCTGCAACGCCACTGAGGTCGTCTATTTGAAAAAGCGAAACGTACTGACACCTGACTATTTCAAAATCGGCTGAATCTAAATACATGATTGGTCTAGTTCCATTATTATCTAGAGGAAATAGAGGGATTCCTTTATACTTTTCACCCCGCGAGTACTATCGAGTTATTTATTGATTTTACTAATCAGACAAATGGCTAATCCATTAGGTATACAGTCTACTGAAACCACAATGAGATGAGAGTACGGAGTACGGATTTGATCGTAAATGGATGTGTCAAGAGTTCCGACCAATGTGAGATACGAAATGAAATGGGGCAGCTGTCATTCATGGGGATTTAGTCATACGTTTTTAAATAATTGAGAAGAAAGGGGTGCTTTCAAACAGTTACCTGGCAAATTATTAAAAAGAAACATAACAGAAATGATTGTTGGCGTATTATGGCTTTACTCTTGAATCATCATCATCATTTCAGACGTAGGACGTCCACAGCGACTGGCCTCATAGCTCAGTTGGTAGTAACTCTGCCTTCTGCGCTAGAGGTCGCGGGTTCGATTCCCGCACTGGACAAACATTTGTGACTATAACAGATGTTTGTTCTGTGTCTGGGTGGTAAATATATATCTATTATGTATATCAGTCTCTGGTACCCATAGTACAGGCTATGCCTAGTTTGGGATCAGTTGACCGTGGGTGATATGTCCGGAATATTTATTTATTTTTATTATTATTTGTTTATAGATGAACACAGGCCCTCCCCATAGATTTACAGAAATAAAAATTTGGGGGGATTTGCCCATATTCGCAACGCTGGGCATGAGCAGATAAAGCTATTGTTGTTATAGGGAACGCTGCTGCCCATCTATACATACTTACCTAGTGGGTACGAATAAAATGCACAACAAAATGTTCACAGATTCATAGAGCATGTAGGTACCTACCTACTTTACGTGTACTGAAGAAATATTTATGTAAATTATTGCTTACTGAACATAAAACCCAATTTTTGTTTATTTATAATACCTGCCACTTATTCATGTTTTTTATGGGACTTTTATGATACTTCTTTTTTTTTTTTTTACTTTAACGATAGCGTTTTATTGTAAAACTTTTGTTCGTATATTTTACTTTGAAAACACAATATTCTCCACGGGAATGAATAGTTCAAGTAATAATATTGGTTAAAGGTATAATATATACAAAGGCTGCTCGTTAAAAACATATTTGGTTTACCTATATCGGTAAAAATTATAGATATACTACTCATAATATGAATGACGCGGTGGGAGATCCACTGATTCATTACTAGAAGTATTATAAAGAAATTAAAAAGGTTTTTTTTCATACGGAAGCAGACAGGCTTACGGCCCTCCTGATCATCAGCAACACCTGAAGCATTGCTAATGCGTTGCCTGCCGAACCCCTCCCCCCCTAAATAGCTCTGGCAACTTTACTCACCGCAGGAACACAACACTATTTGAAACAAATAATGTTATTTTGCTGCGATCTTCTGTAAGGCGGAGGTACGTCCCAGGCGGGCTGCTCCAATTTAGAGCGAGAAAATCTCGCTCTGCCCTACCTCCTTCAAAAGTAAGCAAAATTGACGAAGTTGAACCGTTTGTTCGAAAGGTATCCCCTATTTTAACAACGATAGCTCTAACTGCGCTAGCTAACCCGCGTGCCCAGCGTGGTGAGTATTTATGGGCAACTTACCCCACATAAGTAATAAGTAGTAAGGCGCTCTAGAAATCTGTAGGGAGGCTTTATGTTCAGCAGTGGACATGCTGAAATAATGATGATGATGGATTTTTACGGTGTATGATATATACAAAAGAACTAATAGATTGTTCTTAAAAAATGTCTGCATTATAAAATTTAACCAGAGCCAACTTCGCCGCACCCAATAACGCAAAAATCAATTAAAATCTGTTTGTACGAGACAAGGGGTGAAAATGGCGATCATACTAATTAATAAATCAAGGACTGTCGGCGCAAACAGTTGCCATCGATGCTGGCGCTTCGGACCGTTAACCATTATCAAAGATAATATACCTAGTAAAAATATTGTAGGTATTGTAGGTATCTTTGATATGTTGCAGATGGTAAAAGACTGTTTTTTGTGGCTGGAACATTGAAAATCACTTGGGACTTTTGTCAAAGGCTAATGAATAACGAAATACTTTACGAAGCAATAAGAAGCTTTTTATCATACGCCTTTGGCAAAATAGCTTCAATTGTTATATTTTACTCTTTACTTACCTGCTAAATGAATTCAACCAAATTCGCAATGAAATCTTGGCAATTTTTCTTTAAAAATTTAGTAGGAAAAATTCTTCAAACTGTCTGTCGTCAGCTATCTCTTAAAACATCAGAACCGAGAGGTATCATCATTGCGACTATCAGAGTGAGAATAATGTGGAACGCGTTTACAGAAGCAAACGCGTAATTTTTTTTAAATAATCTTTCTGGACGATATCACGATTTTTTAAAATTGAATAATCGATAATCGATTCTTCCAAGTAGCAGCAAAATGTACGATATTGATTTTGTTGGTATCCGTTTGAATCAAAGTATGAACTTCACATTCAGAAGTAGTAACTTTTTGCAGTTAGATCAATCATGGAATGTAATCATAAACAGAATAGAATTTGACGAGATCAGATACTAAAATGTGCTGTATAGGTTATTTTACCTCTTCGAGCGGCCCTTTCAAATATCAATTATGTCCCCCAAGACGCAGACAATGGTGATTAATTAATTAGGGGCTCACTGCAATTATGTCTAGAGACTTTGTGTAACTTTTGGAAAGGATGGTTCTGTTTGAATAGGTGGCAAGGTACTCAAAGTGGCTGGTATTTACTCTTAACTCCTTAGCACTGGTGTTGTTGAAATACTAGTGAAATAGTCATTTACTTTATTCACATAAAAATAAGGTAGAATAAGATTTTTCTTACTTGCTTGCTTTTTGTTATAAACTAGTTGATATGATCAACATATTATTCTTATCAGTTTCTTGGTTTGCAACCTATATTTTAGATGTAAAGTTTTTTGGTGGGCTAGTGAATAAGTATTATTATTTATAAGATAAGGGTTCTCTACTGTTTTAGAAACCGGTGCTAAAGATTAAAAGAAATATAGTGTTTTTTGGTTGATACCAACCAAAAAACACTACCTACCTACTGCAGTAGGTTTAAGGAAGCTACTGAAGTATTAATTCTTTTAATCTTTAGCACCGGTTGTAGAATAAGCCTCTTTCGGGATGGCATACATATTATGAATCACCTACAAAGTTACTACTACCAGTCGTGCCTTGTCACTGAGGAAACGATATTGAACATTATGGGGCACTTTATTCTGTAGGGAATTTTAAAAGAAAAACACAAAACCTATTAAAAAAAAACTATAACAGTTAAATACTTTTTTTTTACTATTTTGACCCAAAACTTAACTGATTTTTGCTTGATGTTTTTTCAGTAAAAAATAACGAATTTACAAAAGTCGTAGAACTAACTTTATTGCCAAATGGGTTTATAATAAGCCCCTTTGAGGATAGTGTACATTGATGAATCACCTTGTAGTATAAATAAAAACAAATTCAAGTATGTTTATTTGGAACAAAATCATACCTCATATAGGTATGATTACAAAGGATTATGTTTGAAATTCGCGACTATGACAGCTCCCTACACGCACTGACATTAAAATTGCACACAATCCCTTTACACTGCTTTACCCCATAGATGGTTTCATATTTTCTGTTCAGTCACGTTAATGCTTTGAGAACAGCTGGTTTACTCCACAAATCCTTATCATGAACGGCGTCATCGTGTCAATGTCAGACAACTAAAAATTAGCGTAGCATAATGTTATATTCTGTAATTCTGAAGGGCATGGGTGCCGGTGTACATAAGTGTACATAAAGAAACACTAGCGTCCGCCAGCGGCTTCGCTCGCGTGGTACCTCCATTAAAAGTAGCCTATATGCTATATGGCCGTGGTGGCCGCGGCTGAAGAATAGGCCCCTCCATATCTACCTATCCGCGGATGTCGTAAGAGGCGACTAAGGGAAAAAAAGCTAGGGGATGAGCAGCAGCGTCCCTCATTTTTTAACAACGATAGCTCTAACTGCGCTCGCCAACACGCATGCCCAGCGTGGTGAGTATGGGCAAATCCCCCCACATGATAAGGAATTTACTCTGTCTGTGGGGGAGGCCATGTTCAGCAATGGACGTCGTACGGCTGAAATGATGATGATTATATGCTATTCTAGGTAAAGAACTATTTGTATTCCAAGTTTCAAGAAATCGGTTGAGCCGTTACGACGTGATTGAATATAAAACACCCAAGCCTCCTCACAAACTTTCGCATTTATAATATTAGTAATTGAGACTTACTTATCTTTGAGTCTCAGGCTCGTATTCAGAGACACGACTCAAGCATAGATTTAATCACAGATCAGCTGAACTCTACTTAAATATTGAATGTCTTCTCAAACATAGCTTTTTTTCAAGAACGGTACTTAAACTATTCTCAGCTGAATCGAGTCTCAAATCTGTACTCAAATGTTCTCGTTTACATTTTGATTTATTTATAATTTTCGATCCGTTTTACGCAGAAATTCAAACAGCCAGGGTGGAAATAGAATAGAAAAATAAAGTGAAGTATACATATGCATCAAAGTACGTGTAACGGAACGAAAATGTCATTTGATTAATGTCAAATCGAATCTAGATTTATGTACCGATTTCGTCTGATTGACGTTTCGGAATAAGCATTTACCTGAGTGAACTGTGATCATTGAATCTATACTTATGTACTGTTCAAGAATTAGAATCTCGACTCAAATCGAGATTTAAGTACAGATCAACGCTTGAGTCTTGTCTCTGAATACGAGCCTCAGGGTGACGGGTAAAATGCAATACATGTCTTTGTGGACGTGCCGTGCGCAGTAATGTTGTAATTGTTTTTTGACACTTTATTTAAGAAAACTGTATTGGCTGGATAAGTTCGGGTGTAGTTGCATCTTCACCATGACTTTTATTCAGAGTTAGTACATACTAGTTCTATAAAACTTTCCTAATTAGTGGAAAACATTTAATGACGCTACTGAAAACTGGGCGAATGACTTGTTATACGTGACAACATGGAATGCTTCTGCAAGAAATAAATTTGGATATGTCCAAAAATGTAATAATTTGACGTGCCTCTATCCTTAGAATTATCAATGCTTGGCGATTAAGACGCGAGTTCGCCATTTTTTATTTGCTAACTATAAACTGAGATCGCCTCTTTATAGAAAGAAATTAAGAATGATCTCCGAAATTTTTATTTAGTGAATCCGTTGAAATAAGCTAGCTCTTCTTCAAGCACTGCGACAGTCTATGAAATGTGTCGGTTCGAGTGCGGGTGACAGGATAATAAGCCCACACCCTCAGCGCTGCATCGAAATTGGAATTATCAGTGTTATTATAGCAATAAGTACCTAATCTTTTCTTTTGTTACGATTGCTGATCACAGAGTCGCAGATGGACATTTGACCTGAAATAACAAATTGTGCTTACCTATCTATACCTAGTATGGTTTTGTAGATTTTTTGCAACATCAATTGTATCGTGAATAAAATTATTACAGAAATACCCTTGCAGTGTAGGGTTTTGTTATTTTTAAGAAATCATATTGTATATCCAAATAAGGAAAATGGTCGCACTAGTTATTTCACTGTGAAAGTTTGTGAGGATGTTTGTGGCTCAATCACGCCACGATCTTACGGCTCAACCGATTTGTATGAAACTTGGAATTGGTAGAGTTCATCTCAAATGGCATAATAGGTTACTTTCTATATAGGTTCCATGCGAGCAAAGCCGCGGGCACAAGCTAGTAATATGAAAAACTATGAACAAGAAGAGTGACTTTGGTGACTGTGCGCAGGATTTGCATGACCTCATCCCTCCCTCCCCCTTCTACTACCGGACAAGCAGATGCACAGGTAATTACCACCCTTACCTGGTCGACATACCACAGTGTCGAACCAAACGTTTCTGCTCCACCTTTATTATAAGCAAAGAGTGGAACGATCTGCCAGCGTCTGTTTTCCCGGATGAGTACAATCTAGGAGTCTTCAAATCTAGAGTGAATAAGTTCCTTCTGGTAAAGCGTGCTCCATCTTAGGCCACATCTCACTTGCAAAAGTGAGCTGGTGGTCAAACGCCTAACAATCTCGAATAAAAAAAAAAGAGTTTCTATAATAACTAATTAAAAGAAAGTGAGCTAGTTGACTCTCTATCAGGCTATGCCTTCGCTGCCTCTAAGAAATATTCCGATAAGTTTCGATAAAGGCTCCGAAGCCGTGGGTCCTGATTTCCTTTCATTTCCTTTTAGGAAACTTAAATAGAACTGTCTTCCTTGACGACGGGGCGCCGAATCAATTATTTGTGTTGCGGAACTTTTCTCTGATTTGCTCTATACTCGGCTCCATATAACTGGGTAGTTTTTGTTGTGTCTATAAATAGTTTGTTTTGTTTATTTGACAGGCACCTATAAGGTTACTTGTTATTTTGGTACGAGAAACAAACAGGGCACTAGTTTATGATATTTTAGAATAGCTCTCATGTCGATCATACACATCAAATATTACCAAAAATATTTTAAACAACTATTTCAACAAGGGTTACCTGGTGAGTATCTGGAAATTTGGAATGGGGTGGCCTTCCTTCAGCAGTGTTCTATAATAAATATAATCATCTAGGTACATTAGAGTAGGTACGCTTTATTGAAGATAGTTCAACGGTTTTTTCGTCAATAAAAGATAGTACGTACACAACTATATTTTCATGGTTTATCATTTTAAGATCTGCAATAAGCCCCTATTGGGTTTGATTCGCACGCGTTCAGCCGTAGTCACGATCTACAAACATTCGCTTGTTTGCGAATTTTATTTGTGTTTCAATGATAAAAGATAAAATAATTTGCTTTGATGGATCATTGACTATCGGTAGTGGAACTGGTGAAATTTTTGGTGTTTTAACTATTATAGAACAGAAACGGGACGACGCAATATTGAAAGACTAAAAAAGCAACGTCTGTACGCTACAAAGTTCCAAAGCAGATCGTCAGCAAATTATAGACTACCTCAGCTTTGGTTTACTACAAACAGCAACCGTTATATCGCGGCCGTAAAAATCGTCAAGTAGTCACTAGTAACTATGTACGATACGATATTAATCGTTCACCACTCAAGCGCTCCTGATTCCTGATACTTAAATAATTCATGATAGTGTTACGCTTGCCACAAAATCAAACAACAAATATTTACCAATCAAAATTAAAAGATTTCAATCATCGATTAAACTAAGCTAAGTAAAACGCTTTGATTTGATGAATCGTGTGAAAATTGGATTGTAAACATGGCGGGAGATGACGATTTCTGGACATAAGTTAGACAGCAGCATGAAAACTTTTTACCTGACCCCTGATCATGCCTGCACCAGGCATCATTTAGGACGAGCGCCCTGCTTTCTATTTTTTACTTCATGCGGGAGCGGAAGGAGTCCGCCGTCCGCTGCTCGCTCTATCTCGTGGAAAACAGGATAGAAACAACTGCGTGTTAACACACCAGTCAATTTTCCTAGAACTATCTAGAATCCTAGAAAATTCAGTACCTACAGAATTGAACTGCCGTGGGAACGGGCCCTTATACCGATTGATTGTAATGCTATGACGTTCACCGCTTCTCAAGAAACCAAGGCTTATCTCGAGTGGGGCAGATGAGATACAACTTCAGCGAACTTCGCAATACAAACTTATGATTTTCATTAAGTTTTCTCCTCGCATGGTAGAATGACTTTTGTTTTCTTTGAGTTATAAATTTTAATATGAAAGCATTATCAACATTGAAATGTTTTGAGGTGAAGAAAAAGATTTGAAAATTAAATAAAAGATTATACAAATCAAGAGTAACGAGATCTTTTGCGCAATTAAATATTTTGCCTCATGTATCTGATATTATTCATAAGGGTTGTAAATATTCAACAGCTTATAGTTCGTTAGTACCGTTTTGTTGGCCCAAATTAGGGTCAACACTTTGTTTTTTTTTACTTTTCTGAAACATCTAAAATTAATGGACATAGGCAAAGACTACAAGAAAGTTCTCAAAATTTTCCTACCTTAACGTAAACAGAATATAATCTAGACCAGTCTATGGCACCCATTTCAAGTTATACTAACTCGAATATCTTACGAGTACATACGAGCCTAACTAACTGTATAAGGGAGCGTCTCCGAAACTTTGCGATACAAACTTTCAACTTGCAAGATTTGCGAAAACGCTGGCTGCTGCACGAGTAAGGAAACAGTCACACTTAAGTCACACGATAAAATGTATTTAAAGGAATTTCTCATTGACCGTACAAAAACAACTAGGTAATAGTATCTTATATCAGCCTCTGTGGCGTGATGAAACGCAAGAGGTGCGGGTTCGAACACCGCGACGCTTGCTTGCTCTTCTTCTTCCTGCCCTTGTCCCACATTATGTGGGGTCGGACAAAATGTACAGGAGGAGGTAGGGCACAGCGAGATTTTCTCGTCCTGAATTGGAGCAGCCCGCCTGGGGAGGTACCTCCGCCTTACAGAAGATTGCAGCCAAATAATATTATTTGTTTCAAATAGTGTGTTCTGCGGTGAGTAAGGTTGCCAGAGCTCTTTAGGGGGGAAGGGGGTTCGGGGTCGGCAACGCGTGCGTGATGCCTCTGGTATTGCAAGCGCACATAGGCTACGGTAACCGCTTACCATCAGGTGGGCCGTAAGCTTGTTTGCCACCTCTGTTGTATAAAAAAAAATAAAAAAATGTGGCACTCTCTTCTTTTTACTCTGCCACATTTATTTATTCGCCGCGACGCTTGCTTGCATGTAGGTACTTCAAACATCTGTCCCAGGTCTGGTCTACCATTAATAAATAAAAGCACCCAACAGTCAAATACATAGTCCTGGCCCCTCACTAGGATTCTCTGTGTCGTGGTTATCAGAAACTACGAGTACCATGGTATACCTACAACATCCAGACCCGGAACAGATGCAGATTGCAGATCATGCAATCATTTTTCCCCCAGGGAGAATCCAACCCGCACCCCCTGTGTCACTCGCCCGCTGCGCCACCGGAGTCGCCAATCGCCATGATACCTATTTTCTGATACCCACGACGTGGAAAATCCGAGTGTGGAGAAAGGACTAATGTATATAACTGTTGGAATCCAGTAATCCTTCTACTATTAGTCTGTTGAAACAAAGTCGTTCGTTAAAATGTAGCTAAGTTAAATAACTTTCAGTACGGTTACCAAATGGATGGGTGACTATTGGTATGCTTCCGTGCCTCATGAGATCTTCGACTGGGCCAAAAACTCTGTGTTGGGCATTACGTTACATGACTAGATTTTTAAGGAATTTAATTTATTTTGAGAAGTCTGTATACATACAGCCTAACGCGCGACACCTAGATAGTAAAGTGGATTTGGAACACGTTCGTTTCATTTTAACTTGTGTTTGCGCTTAGAAGTAAAGTGATTCAAGTTTTAAACTCATTTGGATTTAAATTTGTTTATGTTTTGATAAAACAATCTACCGACATATATACCTATATGTATCAGTATCTCTCGCATGCGGCTTCGTTGACGTGGTATAGCTTAGCGCCTCCGACATAGCTTAAAAGCTATTATATTGTAAGTGTAACGCTTTCATAAATACGCTATGGCCCACTGAAGCAGAGTCCAACCGTTTGTACCTACTCAACTTGCGGCACGGAAGCATTGTACTGAAAACATCAGCAAATTTTATTCGTTGCTCATCCTCATTTTCAGATGTCAGAAGTTATCAAATAAAATGAGCCTTATCGTCATCACAATTAAACTCCAAATAGCCATCATCAAAACAAAAGTTAAATGAGATTATGTTGAAAGTAGGCTAACTGGCACAAGTGTTTGGCACAGATGGCACTTGGCAGCCAGAGGGTATGTTCAGTTCATCTAAAAAAGAATAACTGTTCCGTATATTGCGGAAGTCATTTTGAACAACATATTATTATGTATACGTTTGCTTTATGCCAGAGAACGCTGGTTTATGATAGCCGTTTTATTATTTGTGAAATTAGGATAGCGAATTTACTGTTGAGATTAAAGATCTATTTTAGCATAACAAGATATCGTAAATATTTTGTTTTTGAATTCTCACCAAGTTTCTGAAGGGAGATAAGCTGATCTACAATAAGTCTACGTTCTTCCGATCAAAAGAGGGTGATTTCAATTAACCTCCAGCTCAATTTACGACAATCTTCAATACTAGCTGCTTTGCTTCGACTCCCTTCGTTGAAGAGCCGTCAAAATTGTCGATGAACCTGAATGAAGGCTCACTAGTACGAACAAGCCCTTGAGCCTGCGCTGAACTATTGTCTCGCTCTGTGTGCTCTATCGGCTTTGCAGCGAGGAATGCTCTGAGGGACTTTTTGACCTCATACCCGCATCCAGGTTCTGCCATACGACCTCGCGCCACCGGAATAAGGTTCATCCACACCTCATCAACACGTGGGTATCTCTAGCCACACGCTTTACGAGATCCTTTGTTTCACATACGTGCAAGTTGTGGAATGAGCTTCTGAGGTTTTCCACTGACCTACAAAATTATAAAAAAAAATATAAATTCCTTCAAGAGGAATACAAAAAGATTTCACCAGGGCAGGCAATCAGCAATGCTCCAGGTGTTGCACATCTCAATAGGCGACGGCGACGGTAACCGCTTGCTATCAGGTGGGCCGTAAGACTCTTTGCCTTTGTATAATTACTTGTAATCTATGAGTAGGTATTCAGAAAAATATAGATTTAAAATAAAGTATTTTTTAAAGTTACCCTGGGCAGCGGCCTACGTATTTTATGGGAAACATAGCAGAAATGTTTTCAAAGCTTTTTTGGTGTTTTGTCCCACTTTTGATAACAGCTTCCTAATTTCCTTTCCCGTCATAAATAACTCCGATAACAAAATTAAAATATCGCCGAACAAAAGAGAAGCGAACAGAAAAGGACTAAGAGGTCCAAAAATATATTTCGATTTTATCACAGTACCAACAAAAGTCATTACAGCTGGTAAAACAATCTGTGGTGTTTTCTGTTCAGCGAACAAACTTCATTATGCTACGATTAAAAGAGATAAATTGCCAAGTTTAACCTACATCCACCGTACTCATAAAGGTCCCAGAGTATAGGGTAAAGGGACAAATTTATGTCACAGGGACACAAAAACCAACCGCTTGCCGGCCGCCCAATGAGAGACATACTTGCGGCACGTGGAGTTTGACATCGGAGCAAATAAGGTTTATTTATTAGGAAAGTTGGAAGGCTACAGTAAATCAGCAACGTCCAGGATAACTAATAAGATAGCAAAATTGTGAATAGGGATAGTGACAGGGGCATGATAATATTTGCGTTCAACGTTTGATACTAATATGACGGATTCGAGTTGGGAAAGACCAACGGACTGTGAAAATGCTGTTTCGTTGGCATATTAGAGTTGTTTTGTTGTACTTTAGTTAGTTATCAAATAAATGCGTATTAAAAAAATGGTATGAGATGACTTGTTGGTAATTTGCCAATTGACATTGTAAATAAGTTAAACTAGAAAATACTATTCTTTTAAATCATCTAGAAGGTATGCAACGGCCTTGTACTATTACTAAAATAAATGTTCCGCAAGTGGTAAGGCGGATTTTTCAGAGATAGTACACTCAGTATTTTTTTTGTCCTAGAGTATTTTTTCACTACCTCCATGACTTCAGAATAACAATCTTCTAGTAGTGATCTGGATCAATTGAGCTATCTATAGATCGTTTGTAACGGTCAACTGTTTCTTGTGTATTTTGTTAATATTTACTTGTATTCGTTTTAATTTTCTTTCTGTAAATAAAGTTCTCTTAGAACCAACCCGTAACGGCTCATCTATTTCGATGAAACTTGGAAAATATAGAGTTCTTTACCTAGAAAGTACCATAGAAGGGTACTTTTTAGCTAGGTACCACGCGAGCAAAGCAGCGGGCACAAGCTAGTTATTGTGTTTAGTCATAGTGTAGCAGGGTGAAGGCATTGATTGATTTCAACAGAAATACATTACTCATCAAATGATAAACAATTAGTCAAAAATACTGTAGGTTCATAATGGTAATTCCATGGCTTTGTCATGTAGGCGGGTAAGGTATCTTTACCAGAAAAATGGCAGCATCACCACCAATAAACAACCACCAATGGATATACTGATACAACCACGTATTACCAACTAATGGTAATTCAATGTGACAAACTTCATACTAAACGCAATATAATCAGTTTTATGTAAAGTTACGCAGCGGGAGCTTAGAGGTTAAAATTCAATATCGATCAGTTATCGTAACTGATGGGCCATTTACAGAATTTACTGCGTTTTTAATAGTTCAAAACAATGACTGCTTTAAAGCGTCGTTTTTTTTTATTGGTGTTTTAATATTGAATGCCGCATCAATGGATAGAGTACAGTGTCCCGAGCACGAATATTGCCACTTGAACCGCTATTTGAAATTATTTACGGTAAATAAATCGATAAATAAACAAAACGCAAGTGACAAACATCAATGACGTTGAATGTGTATTTGCTTAATTAAAAAGGTTCGCGAGTCAATGCACGGGAAATCGTTGACAACTGAAAATGAATTTGTTATATAAAACAAATAAAATGTTAATAAAACAAATTCATTTTCAGTTGTCAATATTTGAAACAAAGCTTAAAAAATAAACAATAAATTGTTTATTTTTTAAGCTTTGTTTCAAATATTGGAATAGAAGAGCAGATTGTTTCTGCTGTAGGTATAATAAATATTTTTTTTTATTCCCTAACTACAGACAAAATAACTGTTACCTACTATTTTCTAAAAGTATACTTAAGTAGTACTTTCTTATAGTAGGAATAATAATTTAATAGCTCTTTATCTCTTCAACCAGTTAAAATAACATCATTCAATTAAATAATTTAATCTTGTGAGAACAATAGCTTTGTAAATTGTAACTTGGGTCTGTTGCACTTGTCTGGTTCAATTACATCTAACTAGAAACAACCATTTGTATCAATTACGACCAGCGTTTAATTTAGGTAAATACCAATTTTATGGGCGTAGAGGATTATTGTGGTTAAAAGGGTCCAAAGGGTTTTTAAAATTTAATAGCGCTCTAAGAAAGCTTGACCTTTGATGAAAGTGTTTTGATTTATTCCACCAAAAGGTGACTATTAATTTAAAATCTATTAGGTCTGTCTAGACGACTTGAAGATACCTATATCAGCAAATAATCGTAACAATGTTTGCCGATATTTAATGATAATGAAGTGCGAATAAGCTTAATAAACCTTTATCCATTAGAAGAGTTTAATATACCTGGACGCTTACAGCAGAGTTGGTCTACAAATCGTAAGTCACTCAGCGAGTTATGGAGAGAGCTATGCGAAGTTATCCGACAGAGAACCAAGGTGGTCCACATAGCTTAAAGGATTAGCAAGCTAAAACGGCAGTGGGCCGGCTATATTTGCCATAGAACTGAGAATCGCTGGAACAAACGAACACTTGAGTGGAGATCGCGTTTAGATTAGGATAGTGTAGGACGCCGTCCACCAAGGTGAGGCGACGATCTGCGAAATCTATGATGATTGGCTGACTTGATGGCTGGAGAGAAGTATGTCCAGCAGTGTACTGATATAGGTTGATGATTTCAATGAACTTTTAATATAAAATTTATAATACAGTTGGTAGAAGTATCATTGACATCAAAGCAGCATATATAATGACGTTGCAGTATCTATGTCCCAAAGAATAAATTGCCTTTTAAAACCGGGTCCACCCTATAATATTAACAATAACATCGATCGTATATCAATGGAGTTTCGCCCACCTCATCAACATAAGTACACAAAGGTAAGGAATGCTACATTACCATTTCGATAGTATAAGATTCGATAGCATTGTCGCTGCGAGCCATCGATGACTGCGTCTGATACCGATCACTGAGAAAAAGGTCGCTCGACCCTCGGAACTGAACCAACTTACTTCTACATACAACTCTTCTATTTCAATTTTAACTCTATGTCATTATGAATACGGGCGGTTGTATTTTATTTTGTTCGAAAATAGGAGATTGCTCTCATATCTTATTCTGTTTCAAATCGATGGTGACTCATTCCATCTTTGGTTTTTTTTTATACAAGAACTACTGCAGTGAAAGATTTGATACCTATCAAATTCTTAGATGTCACAATAAAAGTAAATTGATCATGCATAGCCTGGATTCAATCACAAAACTGTTTTTGTTGGTGATAAAATCAGCAGAACTCAACTACGGGAACCTGTCAGAGATTGAACAATGAATTCGATATTGCTAACAAACAAGCTACTTGAAGTTGGCAGTAATATTCCTCTAGCCAGAAAAAATAGAGTTCACATTAATTAAAAAAAATGCTAACTTTACAGGTCAGTATTTCGGTTTGGTAATTGAGTTTCGTAGTTAGTTACGATAGAGGATTTTTTTGATCTTTTTTGTAGGCAACTATATAATATTTTTTTGCCGATATAGCAATTAGGTTTCGTAGTTGGTTCAACAGCGGTTGAAACGGACTCGCTAGCGACTTGATGACGTCTAGCTTGCTGCCTTCCAGATACATGACGAGGTATCATATCGTCGCTTCTTCAAGGGCATTATTGCTGTCAAAAGCAATAATAATTAGAATTATTTAGAATACAGAGAAAAAAGCTAGGGGATGGGCAGCAGCGTACCTCATTTTAACAACGATAGCTCAAACTGCGCTCGCCAACCAGCATGCCCAGCGTGGTGAGTATGGGCAAATCCCCCCACATGATAAGGAATCTGCTCTGTCTGTGGGTAAGGCCATGTTCAGCAGTGGACGTCGTACGGCTCAAATGATGAGAATACAGGTTGTAAAGAAATGTTTAAATATCATCATCATCATCATTTCTACCGTAGAACGTACACTACTGAATATAATAATGGCCTCCCCCATAAACTGGACTTTACAAGGTCGTCTTTTCATTGAGTGTGGAGGGGCTTTTAAAATCTAGAACTTTTCTGCTCCAACGGGCGTTGGTTCTCCCAGCTGATGTTTAAACATAACGGTAAAAATAATTGGTTTTGAGTGTCAACCGAACAATGGTAATGTAGCAACAGTAAGCCCTAACTGGTTTACAATAAGATTTTGCATACAAAAACTAATTCATTCATGCATAAGAATCTCGACAAAAGAATTATAGCCACGTGGGTCTCTGGCCATAGGTACCATTGAGAAACGCATACACCATAAGAGAATGTTTACAGGGGAGTTCGAACTATAAACAATATTTGGTTATAAAATATAAAAAGTGGTTACATTAGGAGTTTAAGTTCTTCATTTTGTTTATTGCTGCCATTTTTTCTTTTTCGTCATTTGATTAAGCCCCTTTCGGGACAGCATACTACATAGTTATATGTATTGTGACGAAAATACGGAATACGTTGTATTACGTAATTTCGTCATACAAACGTGAAACGCGATAATTTGTTACGTATACTTACGTAGGTTTAAGATAGAAGGTAGCTTAGTATTCAGTGAGCATCAGTGGAACTCAGGGAACGGACTAGCAAGTACCCAAGTACCTAATGTTAGCCAATAACCGTTATCGTCCCGCCAAAGTGCTTGCCTTTACGAAATGCCGGCAATTACCTAAGATACGGAGCGGTTTATTTCGTTGGAGCTAGGTGTACCTACGTACTTACGTACCTACCTTGATGCTATGAAGAGCATGCCATGAAAGAATAATGTTAATGAGACGAGAATAGTTTTACTTTTAGGTAGATATGAATAAGAATGAATTAGGTGGTAGAAATGTGCCACTGGTTCTTTTTTGATAATTTTTTTTTGAGTTAACAGTTTAAAGTACTTCAAAAAAACGCGAACGATTCAAAAAAACCATCGCGTTTTTTTTTTCAATGAAATATTTTGAATTTCCAAAAAACGTATGACGACGACAATAAACCCCTTTCGGGATAGCATATATTATGAATCACCTTTTAGAAGGCTCGTATATTCTTTGCAAACTTTAAAACTATTTTGTTCAAAGCATAAAAAGTTGACCCAAATGAACCAAATGATTTGACCCAATTGTAAAGTAAAATATTTATCACTTACGTTAAATCCACAAACTATTATGATTTATTATCATCAAACTAAACGGGACGTCCTCAATCCCTTTCTTCATAATTATAAATCAAAGCTGAGGAAACATCTGTTTTGCGTTTTTATTAAACAGTTACCTAACAACCACCATAAAATACAGGACGTATGAGAAAGCGTTATGTCATCAAAATTTTTAAGCTGTGTTCAAACGGCGTGCGATTTGTCAACTGATTTTTCAAAATTATTTTTACGTCTACTGAATAAAGTCAATTTGAGTTTGACTTCTAGGGGCTTGCGATATCCCTGAGCTACTCGTATATCCCACCAAAGACTATATAATCGCAATCGCACGCCCTCAAATGTCTAACTGAATATGGACTTAAAAAGAATTCAGGTAACATATCGTACGCCGTTTGAACAAGGCTTGAATCTCATTTAAAAATGAAAATACTCCGTTGATTTTTTTAAAGTACCTATGATCAAACATACACACCTAAATGTTTCAACTTCATACGTGAATATTTTAGGACACCTTGTAGAAACTAGAGAGCTAAAGCTTAAGTTAAAGCTTGTAAGAGCTAGAGTCCCTCAAAATATTTTGGAAAAGTGGTTTTAAAGAGATCTTTTTATACACCGGAAAAATAGGTCGCTTCGAATGAATTCAAATTAGTTTATATCATGGCCTACATCGCATAATATCGTAACGCATTTGAATAATTTATTACGAATAATGAATAAAAGGTGTGGTCATTTCGACTCCACCTGTAATACAAATAGTTACGCCCATTATAATATAATTGAATAAAATTATTGTCAAAATACTTATTATCGCTCCGGTGATTCACGCTTTGCGAAAACGCTGCGTTGGTGGGTAAATTGAAATTGTATTTTTTTATCATATACGATTGTAAGGTAACTAAAAAGTCTCATGAGTCCGATCATAAGACTAAATCATCGAACTACACTTAACGTTATTACATATTATTATATGATATATGATAATATAAAATTGTTGATTGGACCAGTATCTGGCCATAAAATTACTTGGTAACAATATTGTGGTGAAGTTTATCTCGTTGGAATATTGACTGAAGCTCAAAAAATATCTAAACATAATAAGTAGAGTAGAGTTTTTTACTAAAAACGTTTTTGAGAACATGGCCAAACTTTTTGAGAATACTGAAGTGATCAACTACTGAAGGATTTACCTGAAATAAATTTGCGAAATAAAATAGAATTTGTATAAATAGAATGTTACGACAGATTGGCAGTTGATTGATACAATCTATAAATAAATTTGAAGGCAATGTCTACAATCGCTTTGGATAAAATTAGTAAAACAGGTCTTCCTAAACCTATCATATTTCTATAAAACTGCCTTATACTGCTACACCATCCAAGCGTGTAATTGCTGTAATTTGAATGCTAAATATCTATTTACACGAAAAAATACCACTTATAAGTGTCCAAGACTACATGTGCCATGTGGAATACAAATTGGAAATTATGTTTTAAATCGATAGAAAAGAATTGATATCCAATAAAACCTCTTGTATGGTTGAAGTAAACACTATCTGGTGAGCATCAAGCAACAATTTAAAACAATTATGTCCAAAATTGGTCACAGTATGGGTGGTAATTGGACTTTTATTTTGTTTATATGAGTATGTGTGTAGGTTGGGTTCTGTGTAATATGTTTATACATAAGTGAAAACCGATACTTTTTAGTAGAAGGTAATTTTTGTGCTGATTTAAATTAACCATTAATTCTGTACGTATTTCTAATTATTTGTGATAAAATTCTTAAGCCTACCATTAATTTATTTTATTTTTCTTTTTGTGATTTAATTTTACAATCGAATATCCGATGATTCACAGTAGTCTATTGGATTTGTTGAAGTAAAGTCAATAAGTCTTACAATTTTCTAAGAGACATTTGAAGCAGAACAATGATCAAAAGCCTGGTGCTTACCTCGGACAAATGATCAGTATAACTATCCAAAGAAGTAACGTAGCGAAATTTTAGGCACACTGCCTGTGGTTGGTCTGAACTCTGTTTTCTACTTGCATTCTTAAAAAACAGAGTAAAATTCCTAGGAATAATATAGCTTAATTTTTCATACTTCTATTCTATTACCGTGTTTGTTAATGTCGTATACATAAAGTTGAATAAATTGTATTTAGGTAAGTTACAACTTACGATTTAAATAAAAAAACTTTTAACTTTTCAAAAATGTAATTAGAAGTTCTGCCTACTTTGTGAAGTTAACTTGGTGACGTTATTAGTGAACTAAGCCATATTACCTGAAAAAGTGATAAAATCCATTATGAAGTCATGTGAATTTGGTTGTATAAGACAACCAAATTCACTATTCACTAATAATTCTAACATTTCACAGATTATATAAAAAAATGGTGCTTGTATGTTTAGCAATACAGAGTTGGTGTAGTTGATAGGATTTACATTAAGTAGCTATACAACAGTACCTACTATGTAACTACCTTATGTACTTAACGACAAAATAGGTATAATCCAACCGCATAGAAGGTTTCACAAGTTCCAAGCTATCGAATAACAAGGTGTCACCTCTTGATTTTTAGGTGAAATGATATCGATTACGTCGGAAGTGAAGCTAAGTGACGTGGAAACTGTCATTTGGCAAGAAACCGAAATCCATTATGGTGTAAAGTGACTCGACTTGACATAATGATGATCGTATATCCTTTGGACTTCTTTTGTTTTACGATTTTTTGTGGAATCGAGTTTTTTGTTATACGATTGTCATTTAAGGATCTATTTTGGGTGTTTTTTTTTGTAAAGTTTTCATATTTGTGTCCTGCTAAAGAATGAGGTGTGCTCAAAATATATTTGAACTTAGAGAGATTTTTTGTCACTTCTTTTTTTATTTAACAAGCTTGTTGTTACTCGTGTGGACCTAATTGTTAAGTAACTTATGTGCTATTCTAGATACAGAATTCGTATCTATTCCAAGTTTCATCGAAATCGGTTGAGCCGCTAAAGTGTGATTCAACCAAAGTACCTAAACATACAACTCCCTCTCGTACCCGTATAGTAGGATAGGCTACTAGCAAATCTGTAATCCACAAATTGATAGTCGCTTGGCCAGCTACGGAGAAAGATAAGTATGGACTTCAAAAATTAAAAAACGTGACTATCCAACAGAGAACCATGGTAGGATCGGAGGATTATCAAGCTGAAGTAGGAATAGGACGGCCATGTTTGCCATAGAACCGATAATCGTTGGAGAAAATCGATAAATGAGTGGATACCGCGTTTAATTAAGCGTAGTGTAGAATGCCCTCCGGCTGGGGTGAAGATCTGCAAAATACAGTAGGCTGAGAATTGTGGAGGACCGGGCTCAGTGTCACGTTTTGGGAGATATTTACGTCCAGCAGCGGACTGACATAAGTTGGTCATGTGAAGCTAATCAATAGGCTTTCACTGCAAAGCAATAGTTTGACTGCTGGGCAGCCCGTTTTTGGCTGAGTTTTATGAAGCAAAACTGTAACAGCTGTACCGTTTAACGTTATTAAATGTTCTTATTAATTCAATTAGCTATCACAATAATGTTTAAATTCCCTTGACAAACATAGAGGGTGAATAATATTTATGCAACATGACATAATTGCGGTTGTAATAATGAAACAGTATAATTATTATAGGAGTGTTTCCTTAACATTTTTATGGATATCCAAAGTCATATATAATACGGAGTCATAAGTTTTTTTGCGTTAGTTACCTACTTTCATGAATTAAAGAAATGATTTATTATTAAAAAAAAATGTTATTTTTGTAGTAACTAAACGTAGGTTACGTAACGTTTTTCATGAACAAAATATGCATAAAAGTCCAAATAAAATAATTTGTGTTCATTTTGGAGTATTTTGTCGCAAGTGGCAAGAGATAAAATTCCTAAGCCATGTTCATGTTCAGACGGCGTGCGTTAAGTTATCTAAAATATGTTATAGTTCTTTTTCAGAGCGATCTTTACAGGTGTTGGTTTAAGTCAACTTTGAGTTTAAAATTTAAGGGCATACTATGTTATAGCTCACCGATATCGCAAGCCCCCAAAATTCACGCTCAAAATTGACTTCATTCATAAAACGTCAGAATTATTTTAAAATAAATTTCGTTTCATAACGCAAGCCATTTGAACGTGGCTTTATGCCAGTTACATAATATTAACTTTCATAACCAAGCTATAGAATAAAATATAACATAGACATTGGTCCCAAAAATATTTATATTGAATAATCTCGGTTTGGAAGTTCAATACAAACTTCGAGTTTTCTATACGGTAGTCTTATTTTATTGGACGGCCATATTTTTCGAGGTTTTGATCTATTTGCATTCAGTCCAAAACTTTGGCCCACGCAAAAACTAATTTAAACCATAAAATAACAATAAACATGCCTGTAAACATTTCTATAACAGTTCTAAATATTTATGTATACAGACTTTCTTTTCGATGTTTTGACTTTTGATTTTATGGCAGTGCGTTTTTATTGTTATCTTAGAGCACTGGTGTGGTGGTTGTGGCCTCTTCCGATCCAAAGGGCTTGGGTTCGAATCCCGGTCGTGCAAGCGTTGAAAGCCTACGGTAACCATTTACCAATAGGAAGGCCGTATGCTTGTTTGCCACTTAGCTGAATAGAAAAAAAATTGATGATGATGATGATGTAAGGATATTGGATTGGAGGCATTTTCAAACAGCCAATTCGTCGAAGTCGGAAATTCATTGAGTAACAAATGAATATCCGATAATAGGGATCATAAAATACATATCACCTGTCCATTCCTGCCGGCGCTTTATATGGTACGTAATTAATAAAAAAAAAACCATCCGAGCGATGGCTCTAAAACGCATTTAATTCTTGATAAGGGTAACAAATTGGATAAAGATAGCACTAACGTTGGAGACAGAGAGATCGTAAGTGCATTGCCGTGATAACTCATGTGAGTACGAAAGAACGGTGTGGACTCACAACCCTTTTTGCTGAGTATTAATATTGTCATAAGATATTAGGTAAAAAGGATATTATTTTATAAAAGTCTAAATTAGCAATACCGTAGAAGTACCAAGGTCACCGACATAGCTTTTTGAATTATCAAGTTGAAGTGGCAGTCGGCCGGCCATAAAGCTCACAGAACCGACAACCGTTGGGCTATAAACGTTCTTGAATAACGACCACAAACCGGAAGTCGGTGGATGGAAAAGCCTCAAGACCTTTCATCATGGCATTTGTTACACTGGCATTATTCATCCAACTGATACAAACTATTGTCACTTCACTCAGAAAAATAAAACTATTTGCAATATTTTACCCTTAAACTTTTTAAAAATAACGAAGAATCATAGCAAAGTCGTTTCAGTCCACTGTTTCAGTTTGTCAAAAAGTTGTGATAGACTCGCTTACATCAAAAAAAGTTCAACTTGTGTAGTATTCAAGCCTTCGTTTGAAATCATAAGGATGCGGTCCATTCCACACAAAGCTAACCTTAGATCACCATCCACTTCTCAACATTGTCGAGGCGATGTTTGTAATCTTGAAATGTCAAAGGTATTTAATTTGAATATCATCTCTTATCTTATTGTCGACCATTGAATTTATCGATGAAATATATCGAACGGAGAAATGTAGAGACTGAAGACATACAATATCGACCTTCAGCTTGAATCGTGGATACTCATCATGACTCAAAAGACCTCTAAGGAGCGGAACTTGACTCTATGATAATGGATAAAAGTTGAAAATAGATAACAGCTTTTCAAAAACAAACCTCTACCCAAATATTTGTAGAAAAGTAGCGATAAAGAGATACATTTCGATCCCGCTTATTATATATATATCTATACATAAAATATTAAATACAAAAACAACGAGACGGCTTGACCCCCCCACATAATTTAATTAAAATCACAGCGTGAAAAACACTACCTGATACAAGCAAATCCACAAAAACCTAATAAAAATGATCCATAGTAATATTATTCCTTTACTTCTCTGCGCGTTAAGATTAGATGGATATTTTAATGCACAATAAACACGTTGTTCTAAATACTTAACGTTTTAATGGTCATATGTCACGACATATTATGCACCTAGCCTTACCCTATTTTTCACAATAAAGCTGCGTTCAAACGGCGTGCGATGTGTTAACTGAAATTCATTTAATCTTATTGAATTAATCCTTACTGAATAAATTCAATTTGAGATTGACGTTTGAATCTAAAAAGAACTTAAAAAGTTTATTAAGTTTAATATTGTTCACTCACAATTTATCTTTTAAAATCCTATATAATCGATGAACATTTTCAACACTACAAAAATCATTGGGGTGATTTGGGTTAAAATACGTTCAAACTAAATTATTTAGGTGTTTTAGGTAGCAGTCTTTATTAAGAACTTCTCGTTAATTTAATAATTAGTTTAAAAATGATATAGAGAGTCATCATTTCAGTCGTACGACGTTCACTGCTGAACATGGCCTCCCCCACAGACAGAGCAAATTCCTTATCATGTGGGGGGGTTTTGCCCATACTCACCATGCTGGGCATGCGAGTTGGCGAGCGCAGTTAGAGCTATCGTTGTTAAAATGAGGGACGCTGCTGCCCATCCCCTAGCTTTTTTCCCTTAGTCGCCTTTTACGAAATCCGCGGATAGAGATATGGAGGGGCCTGTTCTTTAGCCGGGACCACCACGGCCTAAAGAGAATGAAAACAGATTATTCGAAAAATTTAGGGAATAGTTTTGAATTTTTTGAAAATTTTGTTGGTAGTTTTTCGATAATAATTCGTTATTTTTGTGAATAGATCAAACCCCTTTCGGGATAGTATGCATAATATAAATCAATTTGTACAAGATAATTTTGCTATATTTCTCATTTGAAATTGATAACCATAAAAAATATATTGGCAGCAGTAACTAGATCACTGTAGAGGTATCTTTATGAACATGATTTGCATATCTCGATAGTTGTCGCCTATAACTAGGATATGGCGTGTTAACTCACGATTAACTGGCTGGTTAAATGATATTGATGGCGGCTAACGCGTGTTAGTTAATCAAAAAGTTGATAATGGGGGAAAGTTCAAAAAAGCTCGATCATATTTTACATTAGGGATGTTCTAAAACTACTTGTTATCACGTCACACAAAGCGTCGATTGAAGTATTATTATTGGATCTACATCTGTAAACAAATTCAGATTAAAATATTTTTCATATTAACTTTTACCATGCAAATCTTCCAAAAAATAATTCTCATCCTACAATTATAATTTGTTACGTAAAGCGATCACGTTCCATTTCATCAAGGTAACATAATATTTACCTTTTCCAGTTGGTAATGCGTAAATGCTAACGATGAAGTCGGGTTTTTGCAATTTGTGTACCGTGTGTACAGCGGAGTTGCTAAAGATAGCTCAGTCTCCAGTGAAATCAAAATTTACAAACCTGAAGAACACAACAAAAATGTTTGCTAGTACGGTCGCGAAATGTTACCTATTTTTGTTATCAGGCTAGATATTATCAGGGTACGTGGGCGAAAGCTATTTTTTCCATAAATTTATTACTATGACCTAGCTTTTGCAAACTCTATAATACTTTAATGAGTTTCACCTGACCCCAGCTTTGTGAGTAGGTAAATATGATTTTTGAGTAATTAGAGTGTTTGCCGTCTGATTTACGCGGGGAAGCATCCCGTTTTTACCTGAATGAGGGAGGGTTATGATTTTATTTAAAAGCGAGACATGGCTCGAATGTGGATATGTTATCTTTTTATAGCGATCCTCGCTCATTAAATTCATTTTTGAGGACGTTCATTCATCATCAGCAGCCACTGCTGGATATAAGCGTCCCCCAAAGAGTGCCACTACGAACAGTCTCGAGCCTTTTCAATCTAACGACTTAGTGACCTTCATAATGTTCTCAGTCCATCCTTCCAACATTGCGTCATCTGGTTCGTGGTCGCCCTTCGAGAACCTTTATTCCCCAACGGTTGTCAGTTCTGTGAGATATTAATACGATGTTCATTAGTCGTATCGTATCAAATGTTGTAAGCGTAACGTTATATTGAATTATTCGTGCTAGGTAGGGCTACAGGATTAATTGGCATTCTGTGTTTGTTTGGTACAAAACCAATGTCACTATGACACAATGACTGACACGTAATACATTACGCGCCTACTTCACTGCTGCGTGTTTATAAGCTTACGTGCCCTTAATGTAAAGCTATGTTATCTAATAGAAGTCATCTGCTCATATTATCGGTGGCGCGTCTACCCCGCACACTTAGCCTTTCGAACTAGTCTAGGGTTTGGCTGTTCTGTGGACTAGTTGATAACTCAGGAGACGGAGCCTTTAGGGCACCTGAAGGCTTCCGAAGTGCTCAGCTGTTAATGATCACCCATACATTTTCATGACAGCTAGTGGTATTCACAAACCCATACAAATATTTTCCAAAACAAACATGGATACGAAGTTTCAAATATTATATTATGTCTTACTCGATTTAATGTCGACTCTATTGAAAAATACTTTTACAAAGAATTACATCTCAACAGCTAGGCTGTTTGAATTTTGCATTATTCATGCACGTAAAAAATTGATGGTTTAATTCGAATATCTTCAATATTCAATTTCGATACTCTCACACTTCATTGCATCAGTCTAATCAGAATCAAACCTATAGTTTGATTCTGATATAGTTTATACCTACTAAATCACATACCTAGTTGAAGTTTGGCTATTAAATGGTAGAATTGATCCGCACATGGAGGCGTGCAAAAAAAATTTCTTTGCTCATGACTTTTAGAGTCGTCAAAAAGTCCTCAGTAAAAACGAACGAAACAATATCGAAGTCTCTATAACACATAATTTTTTTCAAAATGTGTTAGTATAATACTATTTCCTCAGTGTTCTCAATTCGAAATCCACACCCAGACACGCTTCCAATGAATATTGTATTACGAGCGGGAAAACGCAAAAAATAGTTAAAATTAGAGGGAGAGAATTTTTCAAAAGAGAATGAGGGCCCGCAGGCGATTCCCGGCAACACGCAACGCAGTTCCAAACGTTTTTAGTTTTAGTTGACGCCAGTTTGAGTCCTTTGTTCCATCTGTTCAACTCATCGGCATGAAAAAGCGACGAGATAAATGTACCGGCATGGTTCGATGGAAATATGAATTTTTCATAAATTCAAACATTTTATGTTTTCTAATAGAAGTTAAAAAACATTTTGTGGAAACAGCTTAAACAATAAAATAGCTTAAACCCGAAACTTCGTAAAACTTTCGGCTATTTAGAGCAAAAATCGCAAAAATATCCACTTTTCATTCGAATGCTAAAAATAAATCACTCCGCTCTCTGCAATCTGTGTGACGTTTCAACAAAACGGACATTGCAATTAGTTCGCACAATATGTCGAACAAATATCTGCATATTTATTGAAATGGTTTTGGATAGAGCTTTTGCACGGGATCGACTCGTAAATCTCCGAAAAAAAATCAGATTCAAAAACTGCAACCCAAATCATCAAACCAGTAGAACTTTTTGCCATAACTCGCCGATAATTGGCATTATGACCAACTGCCCCATAGTCTGAATGACATTTTTAAAAATCACGGGCAGATGTAATTAAATTCTTAATTCTAAGAAAAAGAAACAACTGCTGTTTAAAAATGCACCCTGATTTTGCATTTCTCATTTCGTATTTTCATCAAAACAATCACTGAAAGAGGGACGTCGAGCAAAGGGTCTTCACTTTAAGCATGCAAAATACTTTCTCAATCCCATTTTAAAATCATTCTTATTTCAAGTGCACTGAGTAAAAATTTCAATAAAACCTGAAAGGTCCGATCACTTTTTCACAGTCATGAGTTATGATCTGCCGGAGTTCTCGGTGAAAATCTTTTGCATTTCGAACGGGATTACGCAAAAATATGCTTTATCCGCTCCGAGTGGCAGTACACTTTCGCTGAAGAATGTGTTAGTTTTCGTTTCCAGTACTTAATGGTTATTTTAGCTTGCATGTTGGAGATAGAGTGTTGATAATTTGGCGCTTAATGAAGCGAGTCTGCTGCGTTGTCTCCGGCGGAAGATGGTAGAAAAATGCTCGGAGCGAATGCAAATTTTCACCATTATTGTTTGTCTATTGTCTCGTTTATGAAGCGAGAAATTGAAAATAAATTTTCCAAACGTTTCCTTTTCATTTAAATAATTCTAAGGGCGGGGGCGGAGGCGTGTTGGCCTATTAAACCCCTACTTTCGATCCGACTGTCCTTGGTTTTAAATCCGTCGTTCACGAATTTATGCGACTCTATGAGAGTTAGGGCACGGCGAGATTTGCTCACTCAAAATTGGAGCAGGCCGCCTGGAGAGTTACCTCCGCCTCGCAGAAGATCGCAGCCAAATAAATTATTTGTTAGAATAGTGTTGTGTTCCTGCGGTGATAAGGTTAACGTTAAAGGTAACGTATGGTAAGTGTTAGCAAAAGTCTATAGTTCCCACTAACATGATACACTTATTTCTTAAAAAAATCCCTTCCCTACTCACAAAGAGAATCAAGCCACTTGATTCTCTAGCGGTTCTTGAACTAGAAACTTTTTAATTGTAATGGAGATTAGTAGTTATCTGATTCTGCCAGGCGCGCATTAGTAATAACATATTTATTTTGTTCGTTTGACAGCTGTAGGCGGATCGATCTTGAAGATAAATCTAAAAGCACTGAATATGAAACAGCAGCGCACCGCGCTCAGGTAGAGGCGAACATCGAACATGTAAGGTTTTAGAACTTTTAAAAATTATGTTCCCCCATATATTAAGATGTAAAAATTTCATAATTTTCAAAATGATGCCACAATGCAGATGACAATAACAGTTATCTTAGTAAAGTTGAAAATGGCACAAGTTTAAGTTGGTTAGGTTATCATTTTTGAATTCTTTCTGAATACATGATATATAGCTCTGTTACATCATTAAAAAATATATGAAATGTATATCTTAGTGTAGGTAACTGTGCCCGCAACCAAACAAACTACGCAACTGTCGTAAATAATTGCGGTTGAAAGTTTTGCTATAGTAATTTTTTTTCAACAGATTAGTGAAAGGCTTCTCTAGTTGATGCAACCGAATAATTAGTGCTTACTCTGTATCCGTGAACGACTGGGCATAATGCGAACTAGAATGCTTATAACAACTCACTGCAACTGGTCTTCAATTAGTTGAGCTTTTTTTTTTTTTTTTTCTGATCTTGTTAAAGCGAGGTGTCGGAATGGAATGAGCTAACATTTATCTGTAGGTGATAGTGGCTACAAAATGTATTGAATGGAAATACTGCATGGAAGTATTGCTTATAAAATAGCCGTGTTGGCCTAGAGATCCGAAGGTCGTGGGTTTGAACGCGGTCGTGCACCAATTAGTTTTTATATTTTTATATTTTACATATCGCACGCCATTTGAACACGTATAACTCTGCCGTTCTTATTTGAATCTGTTAGATTTCGCTCTTACCCTAAATTCACTTGAGCCAAGCCATTTGTATGTACCTAACTAAAATCAAAACTGCCGTCTGAAACAAAAACGATCGCCTTTTGCTTGTAAATAAAGTATTTATTTCTTAAAACATGCTTAGTTGGTCTGACTACGCGTGCTGATAAGTACAAGTCATTTCCCCATTAGCTCCCCAAGTCATACAACCCAAAGGTCTTTCTTTACACAGAAAGCAATGACAGAAAGCATTGACGCTGTGAATCGGCCTTGGTACTTGACGTTAAGAAGATTCTGCTCAGGGAGCAGAATCTTCATACAAAACAAATGATACAAAACAATTATGTAGCATAGTGGAAAAAAAAGCTCATATAGCGTAACTGGTCTAGAAATTTATCTTAAACCTCGGTGGCTTAAAGGGCGAGTGCCCGTCTGAGACGCAAGTGGTGCGGGTTCGATTCACACTGCGCTGCGGGGCAAATGTTTGCATGATCGGCGAATATTAGTTCCGGGTGTGGGTATTGTGGTACCATGATACCCGTAGTTTCTGATACCCACGGCACAGGGAAACATAGTGTGGGGTCAGGACTATGTATGCAACTGTAGGGTGTTATTTATCGATTTATTTTTTCTACGTATCCCAAATTTAAGAAAGTGCATTCACAACAAAAAAACTAAAAAACACCAAGTTCAAGGAACGTCCCCTTTCCTTGAACTTGGTGTCGGTTTTCTTAGTTTTTATATATTCATATAGGTATGCGATCGAAGCCACACCTATCCTACTTCCTACTTATAGGTATTATAAATCCGAAAGTTTGTGAGGATATTTGTTGTTCAAGCACGCCGTAACGGCTCTATCAATTTCATTAAAACTTGGAATAGATAAAGTTCTTTATCTAGAATAGCATATAGGCATTTTTTTGAAGGTACTACGCGAGCGAAGCCACGGGTGGAAGCTAGTTTCAGATACGTAAGCTGGCTGGAGCACTGATACATACGATGACAGCCCGTTTCATTCGTAAATGCGGCCTTACAGGCGACAACTCTGTTATGTCATTAGGAAAACTGCATCTCATGTATTTAATAACACCGTCAATGCACCCCACATGGTAAATCTATTAGCGTCATAAACGTAATCCATCAATACAACCCCTTGAATGAAAAACGGTTTCGTGTCTAAACATTTACTCGGCATTTTATCACAAATACTACCCTAAATATTTCTTTATTTTTTCATTAGAGATACTCTCCTTGTAATGCAGAGTTTCTAGGTAGAGTAAGGAAAAGATGAATGGATTGTGTGAAAGACGACATGAGTAAGAATGGAGTGAATACTGACATGACGGCTGATAGAGGTGAGTGGAAGAGAAAAACATGTTGTGCCGACCCCATATGAAGTGAGACCAGGGAATATTAGTTCGCTGCAGGGAGATGATGATAATTATGATGAGTTTCTAACTAAAAATAATTAGGAATTTACTATAAAATTATCTCTAAATGCTAGAATAAAATGCTTTCTACGAAAATATTGTAAGAAGTTCTCGGTGAAGTGGGGTGGGTACTAAAACGCAAGAAGTGATGGGTTGAGTCTCGTCACGTACAGAATACTTTCTACCAAACGTTTGGACATGGCTCTGACCACCCCCTGAGATATATTTAAGAATCTGATTGCCTGGAGATCTGAGAGGGTTTCTACCACTGTCGGGTAAAAAAGTCATGAGCATATTTATTTTATTATATGATAAAACAAATAGAGCTCCTGTTCGGTTTTTTTATCCTATTATTTTATGGACATTTTGGGAAACCAATTTACAATTTGAAGTATTCAGAAAGTAATAGTATCCTAAATTGATTTGTTCACTAATCGAGCTCTATTCGTAACAGCATCTGAGAAATGTCACAGAGTAAGTAAACTAAATATCCGGGATATCTTATAATATTACTTATTAGCATGAGCTTGAGCAATTTGCACAAAAACAGACTAACTTTAGTATGCAATGCAAACCCAGTTGACTCAATAATTAGAATCGATTATTTTTGCATCGATTTTTAAAAATTCTTAGAATAAAGTAGATAAAATATTCAATTAGTTTTTTTTACTCAGTTTGATATTTTGCATTCTTACAAACGCTATAGTGACTGTTATTTTAAGGTCTTGCTTTAAGCCGTGCTCAAACGGCGTGCGCTAGTCATCTAAATTGACATGACCATGTCATGAGGATGAATTATGACGAGAAGAGGGTTAGTTATGAATGTGGATGTATGAAGATGGACTGTGTGAAAGTGGATATGGGTAAGAAAGGAGTGAGTGCTGAGATGATAACTGATAGAGAGAAATGGAATAAGAATACGTTGTGCCGACCCAACATAATGTGGGATAAGGGCAGGAACATGATGATGATATCGCAAGCCGTTGGATGGCAGCTTTACTTTTGAAAATTGATGGAGACAACCAGCTATCACTCCAATAAGCCGCACAATATTGTCGCCCCACGAATTGCGCAATGCGAAAGGAATTCTCCCGTCTCCGTCTAGATGAATCCTAATGGGTGCAAATCATTGCAAATTGCATTCCCGGAACAGACAAGTGGAGGTTTTAATAACAGCTGTTTATGGAGATAGATTGTGAAACCAATCATTTGAATTGCACTTGGTTTAATTGTTGTATCGGTTTATTTTAAGTGAATGTTTCTGGATCGGATCTAAGTAATATATTCATTATATAGAAATCAGTTCTTCAAATTACGTTGTATCAGGTAGCAAATCATGACGTCAAAATCGTACGTAGAGTCATCAGAAAAAAAAAACTGACAAAATAAATAAATATTCCGGACATATCACACACGGTCAGCTGATCCCAAAGTAGGCATAGCCTGTACTATGGGTACCAGAGACTGATATATATAATAGATAAATATTTAACACCCAGACACAGAACAAACATCTGTGTTCATCACACAAATGTTTGTCCAGTGCGGGAATCGAACCCGTGACCTCTAGCGCAGAAGGCAGAGTTACTACCAACTGAGCTATAAGGCCAGTAAAATGAAGTCAAATAAAATGAATATTTTTTTCCCGCTGCTAGATATTTTTTGTTGATAGATGAGAATAAACCCCTTTTGAGATGGTATATATATTATAAATTACCTTGTATATAAAATAAGCCCCTCACTTGTTACTATACAAGTTACGAAACACAGTGTACGTTCGTTTCGGTTTTGGCTGAGCTCTTATCTAGCTTTTTTTTAACTTATTGTCGTTGAAAATTAACTTTTCCACCATTTCAATTACCTACATTCTATGATCGTTCATGCCTCGTCCACACGAGAATACATTTTATAGTACAAGCTGCCGTGGTGAAATTCAGCCGACGGTTTCGTGCGGCAGCCAATAAACAAACTTGCCGTACTGCAAACGAGCCTTTAGTCTAAATTAAGCCTTCAGAATCCAATAAGCTTAGTTTGAACCACCTTCAAGCTTGATTGATTCCTGGTCACTGAAATGGCAGAATTGGTTGCTATAATTAATTTGAATCAGAATGTGTATTCATTTGCTGCCATTGTTATTTGACAAGCAATTTAGATCGCAACGCTGTGATAACTGAGATATTCAGTTGCGCCTACGCATGCGGATAATGCTTTGCATTTTGTCGTTTTTGCTACTTGAATTTGGCTTATATCAAATTGGTGTGAATGCTAATCGAATCTAAATAACTATATAACAGTTACTGACTGACTGAGGATAAACCACAGAGACTAAACCGTGAGTCCTAAAGCCTTGAAATTTGGAGGATGTCCCTTCTAGTTTGTAGGGTTGTAAGTGAGAAAGGAATTCTTGAAATTCAACCTCTAAGAGGGTGCAGCGTTGTAAGTTTGTATGACTTCACGCGAACGAAGTAGGTACATGTAACAGGATTAAAAAAAATCTTATTTGTTAACCGAAGGCCACTAACTAATATTTTTAAATCCCATCGTCTTCAACGAAACAAACATTACTATTCAGCGAAATATGCATTCACGAAATCCTCAAGCAATTTTCAATTAATCGTATAAATGTTTACGTTGATACATTATTTTTGTACCAACGGGGGGTCGCCAAGCGCTACCAACGAATTTTAAAATAAGTGGCAATCAAACGTAGAGGTTACTTTAATATGCAGTAAAATTTGAAATCAATTTCTTTCTGAGTAATAAAGACGATTTTTAGTGGTCTTTCTCGTGAATCACCTCTCGCTTTATTCCGATCCAGTATGATTTGTTGGTATGAAAGTGAGTGCGCTCAGCGAGAGATATCGTAAATCAAAAGTCTTGACACTCATATGATTCCTGCAGCAACACGAAAATAGGATTCGGGAATTCGCGCACAGACCTTTTTTAAAATATTTATGGGCTCTTTTGAGAAATTGGAAGCGACTTGTTGTACTGTAAAATATGCTATACTTATTGTTGCTTTGTTACAAACTTTTTGAACATCATTTTATTTAGTTGGTTTTTAGTTGGTAAATAATACCAAGTAGTTGTGTTTTTCACGATTCTTCTTCTTCTTGTCGTGTCACTGATTTCTTCTTGGTCATCCTGTATAAGGTCATTGACCAGGTTGAGGTATGGAGAAGCGTCGAAAACGTTTTTAGCTATGTAGCTTACGCCAGCGGCTTTGCTCTTGTGATACCTAGATAAAAAGTAGCCTATATGCTATTCTAGGTATAAAGTTCTATAACTTTATCTATTCCATGTTTCAACAACTGCGGTTAAGCCGTTACGGCGTGATTGAACTACAAACATGTTCACAAACTTTCGCATTTATAATATTAGTAGAATTATTTTTATAAGTAGTGGTTCACCCAAACTGAAACTTCAAGAGTACAACCTAGTAGAACATATCGACCTAAACACCGATTCGTTCAAGTCAACAAGTTATAAATCTTCATACACTTTAAATAAAAATAAATAAATATTCCGGACATATCACACATTGTCAACTGATCCCAAACTAGGCATAGCCTGTACTATGGGTACCAGAAACTGATATACATAATAGATATATATTTAACACCCAGACACAGAACAAACATCTGTGTTAGTCACAAATGTTTGTCCAGTGCGGGAATCGAACCCGCGACCTCTAGCGCAGAAGGCAGAGTTACTACCAACTGAGCTATGCGGCCAGTCTCGCTACAGTACTCGCTCGATCAGTAATAGCAAAAACAATGGTAAACTACTCTATTGTGTGTTTGTTATTTATTAGTTAAAACGACGTAAGTATTGGAGTCCAAGTAAATAATACAAACATACAGCAAAGATACAAACAGTATCCCTAGCACAAATATCATTTCGCCCAACACATTTTGTGCAAATATTTTCCATCCGTTAATTCGTGTGAAAGTGATACTTCCCGTAAGCGACCCAGTTACAGTGTATGTGTGCTTCAGATGCGTAACTCAATACGGGAAAAATACTTTGTTTTACTTCCGAATTTCTGTTCCCATATAGGTACAGTGTGCTGTTTGTCCGTAACATAATCATCATCATCAGCCTGATGAAGTCCACTGCTGAATATAAATAAAAATAAATAAAAATAAAAATAGCCTTTATTTCCCTCTAGTTACATAGAATACAAAGATATAAGTATTATATATATTCTGATATACAGTGGTGGTCATCTAATTAGAAACACCTACCTGGGTTTATATTTTTATTGCAAATTCCCTTTCGAACTAATTTTTAACGTATCATTGAGTGTTCCTGCGTATTAAAATCGATGTATCGGATATTATATTGCATTGTTATAGCATTTTAATAACAGAAAACAACGGTTTTTTTCTAAAACTGAAAGTTATATTAATAACAAAATAAAAAACGAGATACAAACCGGACAACTAATTAGAAACACCAAAAAAATCATTACTTAAATCATTTTTAATTTGAACAAAACCCCAATAGTTTTGAAAAATACTACATCCTTAGACAATTAGTACTTGGTAGGGTAGCCTTTATTATCAATAACAGCTTTGCAGCGACGCGGCATTGATTCAATCAATTTATAACAAGTTTCTACAGGAATACTTCTCCAAGCGTCTTCAAATGCACTGTTAAGTCCATGAATATTAGTAACGTGTTTCTGCGACAGGTTGTTCTTTATAGTGTGCCACAAATTTTCTATGGGATTTAAATCCGGACTTTTGGCAGACCACTCTAATACTGTCACGGATTGTTCTGTAAGAAACGCTTTAACGCTGCGTGCTGTGTGCATTGGGTCGTTGTCATGCTGAAATATCCAAGTTACTGGCAAATTTTCCTCGGAATATGGAATCATTGTCTCTTCCAAGATCTTTTTGTATTGATATTGATCCATTTGCCCTTCAATCTTTCTCACGGGACCAATCCCGTACCCTGAGAAACATCCCCACACCATTACATTTCCACCACCGTGCTTAACTGTCTTTTTAGTGTACTTGTTATTCAAAGCCTCGTTTATTGGTCGTCGTACATATCGTTTTCCATCGGAATTAATCAAATTAATTTAAGTTTCATCTGAAAACAAAACTTTTTTCCATTGATGAATAGTCCAACTGCCATATTTGCGAGCAAATGCTAGACGATTTTCTCTATGTTGCCTGGTTAGTAGTGGTACTTTTCTAGCGATCCTTCCTAACAATTTTCTTTCAACCAACCGTCTACGAACTAGTTTAGTGGACACGTGTCGAGGATCGTCTTCTGAAAATACCTCTTTTCTTATACATTGGATCCTTTAAAGGGGTCCGCCTTAGCTAATCGAAGCATAAGCCTGTCTTCTTGAACTGTAGTCTTCCTGGGCCGAAGTTTTCTTGGCACGTTATCTGATGTTCCGTGTAGTTTGAAATGTGCGAGGGCGTTAAATATCATCTTTACGGAACATTCCAAATAATCGGCGATCTTTCTGTAACTCCATTTTTGTTTTAAATGAAAATTCACTATAATTTTTTTCGTTGCTGCATCACAGCTCTTATTTTTACCCATTTTTAATAAAACAACAATAAATAGTAACTTTTCGTAATGAGTTAGAAATGGTGGCAATATTTACAATGTGATTGACAATTGTGAGAACTGTATTTCAGTTTAAAAAATCAAATTGCGAACCAAGTCGTACAATGTTTCTAATTAGTTGTCCATTCTGCCAGTCCTAACGATATTGATACTTTTTGTTTCACTGATATTTATTTTTATTGTCGTCTTGGTTGTCAAATATTATTGCTTGTAATTAAACTAGAGATATTAAAGTACATTGTAAAGTAGTGAAAAAAAAAATTACCTCCTATTAAATGCTATAATAATGTTAGTTACTTTATAAAAATGTCAGGTGACTAGGTGTTTCTAATTAGATGACCACCACTGTAAGTATTAGATCATTCATTAATCACAAAATATTAATCAACTTAAATATACGTAATAATTAGCATGCATTTCTTATTATAATAATTATTATTTTTTATTAAATTTGGTTTCATTTTTATTTATTATTTTTATTCATTAATTTGCAATTCATTCATATTATCTATGTAGGTATTTACATTTTATAATCTTCATTGTTATTTAAGGGCTATCCATTGCTGGATAAAGGCCTACTGCCGGATAAACTGCTGAATATAGGCCCTTCTATATCCCTCACAGAGTGCCATAACGAACGGTCTTGCTTGAGCCTTCTCAATCGGGTGGTGGGCCTTCCTACACTGCGTCGTCTGGTTCGTTGTCGCCATTTGAGAACCTTTATTCCCCAACGGATGGTGGTTCTGCGAGCTATATTACCAATGAAACGACCGCAATACTATACCTAATACTTGCATTAGCAAGTTAAGTAAGTATTAACTTACCTAGTATTTATATACTTAGTGGTAGGAGTAGCTGGTAGGAGTAGCAAGCGTACGGCCCACCTATCGGTAAGCGGTCACCGTAGCCTATGAGCACTTGCAATACCAGAGGCATCACGCACGCGTTGCGGACCTCTGCCCCCTCCCCCCTAAAGAGCTCTGGCAACCTTACTCACCGCAGGAACACAACACTATTTGACACAAATAATGTTATTTGGCTGCAATCTTCTGTTAGGCGGAGGTAACTCCGCAGGCGGGTTGCGAACAGAAAGAGAAAATCTCGCTGTGCCCTACCTCCTCCTTCCGATCCACAGGTCCTGGGTTCAAATCCCGGTCATGCACCAATGGATTTCCTATACGGAAAATGTATGTAGGTACGCTATAGTTACCTACTAGTGCTCTCAAACGGTGAAGCAAAACATCGTGAGGAAACTGGTAGGTATTTCCTACAAATGTCCTACATGTACATGAAAGGATCCTGTAAGAGGCGCACTCCAATCCTTTTACTACACTGATTCTTTCACCGACTGGTCACTGACCTAATATATGGTGACCAAGAAAGAATCAGTGACTTAATAAGCAAGCAAGTAACTGGGAAAATATTGGTAAGCTCTGCTTCTCGTATTTTCTTGAGTAGGTAAGCTGAGTATGGTATGATAAATTTTGTTTAAATTACTCATTTTTCCTCTACATAAGTACATGGATTTTTTTTAAACGTAATTTTTTTTATAAGTGTCAGCATGTTAAGAAGTTTGTTACTCTTTTACGATACAACCACTTTGAAAGAATAAAATTTGGCAAATAAGTAGTAAATAGCCTAGGATAACTTATAGGCTACCTACTATTTATCGCAGATGAAGCCGCGTGTGAAAGTTAGTACAAGTGTAAGACAAGGTTAACTGAATGATAGATAGATAGATAGTTATTACTTTATTGATTACCACACAGGAATAATACAGGGAGAATATTACAAATACAAGGCAATACAATGGGCGGCTTTATCGTTAAGAGCGATCTCTACCAGGCAATTGAAAGCCGCAAATTAATTGCCGTCCAATGAAATTTTCGCTGTTTATTTTAATGACGATTATAACGACGTTGTAACTTCTCAATGACTGTTATTCACTAAAAACAAACGCTTCTCTTGTCTAACAATTCGAACAAACCGCTTAGCGAGACATTAGTTACGGCTCAGAAGGCTTTTAGGCGTAAATTGTACGTGAAATTTGACAGCCAACGGTATTGGAGAACGAATCAGGATCTTGATATCGTACTCACTGTTACTTTCAGCCGATTTCACCAGTTAGGTATAGACTTACTTTTTTAAACGACTGTTCAGAAAATGGGCCTCTTTGGCACTTTGCCCTGCGTAAGTACAATATCATGAGTGTAGGTATGTAGGTAAGAACTCTTTTCGTTCTAAGTTTCTAAAAATTCATTTTAGTTTTAGGAAATACAAGATGATTCATAATATGTTTACTATCCAGAAAGGGGCTTATTTAATCAACAAAAAGAAAAAAAATATTATCGAACAAAAAGAAATGTTTTTTTTCCTGTTTTTTCCAATTAGCTGTTTTGATCTAATTCATCTTTAAATCGTTACACGCACGAGAAGTTTGGCATCAATATTGTTACCTAAAACAGTGAATATTTGAGTTTGAACTGATTTTACTCCGCTGATTTTGCATATAATTTTTTCAATGGAAAAAGTCATAGCATACATAAATTATGATGTATGCTATATCACTTTGTATTATAAAAAGTATCTTATTATTGCTCAAAACTTTTCATGGAATCTACTAAATGCCGAGATCCGATCTCAAAAAGCTTCTGAGCTATCCACTTAGAGCCTAAAGAAACACACAACAAAAGAACAATCGGACCTCAAAATCACTCATCAAATAACATACAATTTATTCATAGTTCAAGAGCCACAAAAAAACTATTTATTGGCGTATCAACTTGAGCCACGGAGTTGGTGGGCGTATCAAAGTGTTTACTCTGATCTTTGTAGTCTCCACAGAGCAAATACTTTTATCATTATTGACTCAGAGTTCGGTTGCTGTCTACCGAATGCCTACTGGTATTTTTTTAAATATCTCTGTGGCTCTAAGCAAATAAGACAATAATTTGTATTGTTTTAGGCCCAGACAATGCTTTGGTTAGTGCTCTTATTTTACTTTACGTCAAATGCCAGATATGTAGGTAGATATTAAAAAATTGCTCTAAGCGGGCGATATGTCACCTGAAATTCGTTTAAGAATGATCCTTACTTCTACTGAATAAAGTAAATTTTGCCTAGCAGGGGCTTGCGATATTTTTGAACTATATCGCTCGTCCTCAAATGTTAACACAATAGATTATAGATAACAAATAGATTATAAGATTTGCAAATCATGCACGCGACATTAAAAATATATTTTTCATAAATTACTTAAAACTCATTTCTTTGTAGTAAAAACATTCCTTTGTACGTAACAGATAACAAATTGAGACAACTTTGGAATTCACACAGCGGAAACGAATTTAATTTATTGACATCTCATTCGAACTGGGAACGTCTCCATTGCGTCGTCGACAATTACAATTGTGCAAATATTTCTGTTCATCTGAAAAACCTGTAAAATGAAAGCGACAAGGTTGAAAATCATTGAGCTTTATCGATTAAAAGTTTGCAAGGGTACCACTGAAGTGACAGAAACTTAATAGGACTTTAACAAATAGCTAAACATTTTGTAATTCGGGGAACATCTTCAATGCTTAGTTTACTCAACAATAGAATGGGCAGACGACCTTTTTGTTCGCACTTCTGTGGGACGACATCTGCCGTTTTTTTAAACAAAACCTGGACATCTTGAAATGTATATTTGTTCAACTAGCCAGAAAATCAGTAGCTTTTGTTAAAGAACAAAGCAGGTGGTAATAAGTTAGTTTGTTTAATGGAATTTGGTTCCGATGACCGATGCGAATCATTGATGCAATATTTAGAAAACATTTTAATTTCATTTAGTCAAAGTGATTCCTATTGAGTTTGTGAAGAACTGATATTTCTATGCAGGTAGGTACTCTAAGCTGAATACCACAGAGCGGACTGTAGGTACTTACATAATAAATTTATTTAAGAACTAAGTATTTGGATGACTACGACCAATTCTTCTTCTTCACAGAAGACTTACGAACGCATGGCCAGGGGTCGGCAACGCGTGCGTGATGCCTTTGGCATTGCAAGCGTCCATAGGCTATGCATTAGCTTGCTTCTACCTTATTTTTATAAAATAGAAAATACAGGTGTAACCAGAACAAAAGTATATGAAAAAATTAGAATCGTAATAAAATCTAAGCTAAGCCAGTAGAACAACCGTAGTAGGAACTTAAACCAGTAGGATGTAAAACTAAGCCTTCAAGGTTCTTTATTCTCTGAAATCATTGTTTAAACGTCTAATAACATTGCTGTCGTACGTATAATAAATAAAGGGGGCGGTGCAATATCTGTCTGCGCCGTAGTGAGTGCAGAACTAGGTTTAGAACTGATACACCGAGAGCTTTGAGGAGGCTTGTATTCAACTATGATCAACCAATCAAACGTTTGTACTCAGGTCCTAAAATCACTGTAAATATAAGTTAGGAGTGTATTGAAGTGGGAAAGTCAGCTCAATAACCATTACAAAAATTCGGTCATTATGTAGTTTGTAAAATCCACATAAAAGAAGTAAACTTGCTCTAGCACACAATATGAAAAACACTGAAATGCGTTTTTCATATTGTGATCAATTGAACTAATGAAGGTTGATCGACCTATGTTCAGCAGTTGACCTGCTGTAGATTAAATGATGATGATGACCCTCCCTTAGATAGGAAGATACTCTAGGCAACTAAGCTACGGAGTCAACAACAAACCGAGCTACGAAGTTTTAGGATAATATACAATTTAAGTATTACCCTAATGTGTGAGGGTGAGGTATATACCTACAGCACTTGATTCACATCCACAGATTTCATATGGCCTCAATGTCAATACGTGTGAGTACGTGGTGGATTCAGAAGTTACTCTTTACTATTTATTTCAGTAACAGCTGAACCCATTTTTATGAAATTCGAGAGATAGCTAGAAGCTTGGAAAAGGACACAGGTTACTTTATGTCCGGGTCGTTACCACGAGAGCTGAGCCACGGGCGGTAACTTACTTATCAACATATAAGTGATCTAGTGCAATGATTTGCACTCAGTGAATCACAACGCAACCAAGCCATTTGCATTGGTAGTGAATGGGACGATACGGCCTCCAGTGGAATTTAATAAAAATATCTTTCAGCTCAGCTTAGTGTTTCTTTAAAATACAGCCGACATTATTGCTTTGAATATATTATCAGGAGATTGTGGTAAGAAAGTTTGTGATTATGGAGTGCGTTTGAAATTGGCTGGGAGTTCATTATACTTTATTTTGTGTTTCTGAATACGGTGTTTTTGCGGGAGTTGCTTGGATTTTGATTGCGCTGCCTTTTGTCATGGTATGGGTTGCAAAACAATTAAAAAAACAGTCAGGCATTCAATAGAGTACGCTTGACTGTTTTTTAATTGTTTTGCAAGTCATTAGAGTCATTAGTCAATAGAAAAGTATTAAATAAAATGTATTTTTCTACCATCACAATTAAAGTTATGTCTTCATTAATTATCTTGTATCTTATAAATCTATATTTCAAAATATTTCAGAATCAGAATATTATTAATATATCAGAATATTAAATATGCATCAATTAATATAATAAAAATATGCATCAAAACATGATATAAACTTATTTCAATAAATTATGTCAATGTTGGCACTAATTCAACAATATAGTTTATTCATCTCATTCGAAATGCCCAAGAAAATTAGTTGCGAACAGCTGACTGATGCAGTGGAACCAAATAAGGGTTATCTTTCACTGAAAATTAGCATTCATAAGCCGACTCAGACAACATAAATAACATGGAATATTTGCCACAATACGTATCGTGATAGCATTCGATATGAAAGGGACAGTGGTTATGAAAATTGTAAGATATTAAAATAATTGGTAACCATTGGGACAAAATGAATATACGAAGAGATTCATCATAATATGAAAGTGGCTTATTCTATCAAAATAAAAAAAGAAAGAGTATTAGCTGAAAAAAATTTTTTTTTTTTTTTGATTTTATTGGTCCTTTTATCATCGGTATAGGATATTATAAAACGTACGATAAGTTCGACATCAAGATTGCTAACTAAAAGTGCCGAATAACTGAGTTTGACCCCAAAACAGATGAATTTTGCACCACTATGCAATTTTCAATTTTTAATTCGTAAAGTCGACGAAAAGTCGTAGAAAAAACTTTATTTTTAATAATAATTGGGTATAGGAACACTAATTTCTTTTCGGTATAGCGTCGTGTTAAAGATCAATTTAGATATCTACCTGTATGTGCAATAGTTCTGAACATTTCATATTATTCATTAATATTCATTATCTTCTATCAACACACGTAATCACCCACAAGACCTTTATCTTGCATATCTGTTCAGTATTCGAGAGTCGAGTTTGTCTAGTTACCGAGAATATTACTTCTTGGCCGCAAACAGCCCCATGTCCTTTTGATAGGACGTCATGTTCATTGACAGTATTATTTTGGCCAGAAGCCAAACGGATCGTGGTTTTCATAAACCTAGACAATGGACAAAGGTTTCATTAGCTTCAGTCTGCAAAGGTGCAATATAAATTTCTCTTTTGACTGACGGGGAAGCTGTCTGAAGCGAAAAGACTTCTGGAAGGTTTTGTGGGAATAAACAGTCTTATTTTCGACGGCGGAAGTAATAAGTAGAAGAGAGTTTCATGTTTTATGTGTAAAGAAAATTTGAATGTTTAGTGGCCTTTTTGAAATCTCTGGTTCCGCATACTGCATTTTAGCTACTTCAACATGCAGGCAGATATTTACATATTGTCAATTCAATTTATTATAACCTGTGATCTGATTTTTTTATCCAAAGCTGTCTAATTTTATGTTTTTATTGAAATTTTTAGTTAAAAAAAGAGTCATATTAACACACTTCGCACTAGCCTCTCTGTTTGTCATTTGGTCTGTCTAACGTTTTTACGAACCAATCTTCATTAAATTTGCTGTTTTAAAGCCCTGAGGAAGAACATAGGCAACTTTTTCTCCGAATACTGCGCTTGTGAAATCTTAAGCAGCCGTAGCTACTCACGGTACTCTAGCCTAACCCTTGACTTTAATTATTTTGAATTTTATTGATTTCTATTTTTCAATCGCGACAAATTTGCTGGAGACACGATAACGCTTTAACTGGACCTAGCCCCAGTAGGAACTTACTGGATAAACTGTAGCGCTCCAAGTCAGTAGCTACCACATTTATAAATCGATTGCCTCGCTATCAGGCTTACTCATGCGAGATCCCTAGCTATAATAATAAACCACTTGTGAACTACTTTTGCGGAAAATCGATAAGTATTATAAAACTATTTTCATATAAGCTGAACTGCTGAAATGGAAACATTTATCGTTCTGAATTGAACCTTATTAATAAAATTAATAACATTATATTAGGACGATAACCTGTTGGTTTTCTGATGTTTCGAATCTTATCATTTCCATAATTTTAACATAATACATAGAGTTAGTACCTATGTAATATTCTGTAGGAGTTTTTTGAATTTCTGTAGGCTTCGTTAGAAACTTGATAATGAAAAAAACTAGTGGTAACATGAAGCTCCGTCTTTCCCGGGCCACAGAATAGAATATAATTTTATGTATTTTTTACGGACAAGTAGTACATTGCGTTCTTGCACTGCCTTGCGTTTACAGGATGAGCTTACCTACCCGAAAAGTAGAGCTATATGTTATCAAGTTACGGGCATCTGCTCATATAATCAGTGGCGCCTCTACCCAGCCTACATAGCCTTTCTAACTAGTGCTAGGTTTGGCTGTTCTGTGAACCACTTCTGCGTTGCAATCCACATCTTACAGGTATATGTTACGACGTCATAATACGAAATCCAATATTCATAAACGGAAAACTATTCGCTGAAATTTGAATCGAGTCGCACCTACGTTCATTCAGAATTCAGCCCACTGAAAGAGACCGGGGTAGGTTCTCAAATATAATTTGCAATAAAGCCAGCATATGATTCCTTTTGAGCTCACATTTGACTTTTTATTACTTTTCTCTGAAGCAGCTCTCCTTTATAACTTTAAAATTTCATTCGTAATACAATCTTTTGTTGAGGAGGTTGTAGATTTTATAGTTTTTGTACTGCACGCACTATAATGCTTCATCATCATCATTTCAACCGTACGACGTCCACTGCTGAACATGGCCTCCCCCACAGACAGAGAGCAAATTCCTTATCATGTGGGGGGATTTGCCCATACTCACCACGCTGGGCATGCGGGTTGGCGAGCGCAGTTAGAGCTATCGTTGTTAAAATGAGGGACGCTGCTGCCCATCCCTAGCTTTATTCCCTTAGTCGCCTCTTACGACATCCGCGGATAGGTATATATGGATATATGGTATATATGGTATACTATAATGCTTAAAATATTATAATTATCCTCCTACATTAAGTGAATCGAATAATGTGAACAGTCTACATCAAAGTTAGCAAAATAAACTTTTTTTTTCTTTCGAAAATTAGGATTAGGATAAGACACAGACTTCCAGTAGTACTGGTACTTATAAGATCTTATAAGACTTGTCTTTTAAGATCTGTAATTACATCCCCTCATATTAATTGTCGTGACTGGAATTTTGAGGTGAAATTTTAAAATAAAGAATCAAATAATACGGATTTTAATATAATTGAAGCATCTTCATGTTATTGGCACAACATGCCTACCCTTTGCTTAAATTAGAAACTACACAAGTTTTTAATTATTCTCTAAAAGCCAGTACCTAATACCTATTCAATTAAAAGTTTCCTCTGGAATGAAACGTCAATATGAGTCTCACAATTTGCTGAGTTTATTTTCAGCTCTCAGATTCCGTTTTTATATTAACAAAGGCATTCTGTTCAGGCGCATTGAAAAGTTGCTAAACGAAGTGCAGCGTATTTATTTCCATGCAATTTCCGCGTACTCAAGTTTCATTAGAAAGGGGAAAGTTTGATAGCGCTTGGAGGGTTGGAGCAATCAAGCTCCTCCAATATACGTATTTCTGGTAACAAAGCCTGTGCCTTAAAGTACGATCACTAACGTTTCACGGGAGACAAGCATGAGTTTTAGCGATAATCGCTGCTTAATCGTTCACCAAAAGCAATTGCTTTGACCAAATACGTAACGTGGGGTGTGTGTTTTTTTTCTAAAGACTGGCCATTATTTAAGCGCTTAACCACTTCACAGCGTTTTAAAACCTAACTGATTAGCCTCCCACCCCTCCAGCAGAACTGCAGTAATAGGCATCGGTTTTTTGAGTGTTTGCCTATAAAAATAATTGTAATTTTGAATTTTTCTATTAGTTTCACATTTATGCTGGTAAAGAGCCTTTATTTTCGGCATTCGTGTTAAATAAAAGTAGTGCCTGTTTGCAATATCGTACCTAAACCAAAAATTAGGGTACAGTATGAAATGCTTCTTCTCTTCTAATCATTAGACATTCTCGATGAAAAATCAATTTGACCCCGCTGGCAATAGAAACTTATTTACCACAAGTACCTAGTACCTAGCTGAAGAATATTATTTAACTTGCTTCAGCGGTAGTTGCGTTGCGCACTAGAAATGCTTCAGTTAGACTCCTTTAGTTTTGTAGAGACTATTACGGACCATTTATGGAATATTGCGGTGGAGTTACTTTCCATTCCTTGCTTTTCTAAATATACTACGTGAATGAGAGCACTGTGAAATTCAGCAAAACACAATTCAAATTTCTATCTAAAATGCTCCTGCTACTGTTTACTCATACAACATTGATTTTCAGACTCAGTTTTATTTTTCCCCGAAACAAGACGAAACAAGAAGCTTCGACTACCTCGGTGGCGAATCGGGCGAGTGCCCGTCTGAGACACAGGGGGTGCTGGTTCGATTCCCGCTGCGGGAAAAATGTTTGTATGATCTGCAAATATTTGTTCCTGGTCTGTGTGTTGTGGTTCCATGGTACTCGTCGTTTCTGATACCCACGACACAGGGAATCCTAGTTTGAATGTCAGGGCTATGTATGTGCCTGTTGGGTATTATTATTATTAAAAATTTAGCCCAGGCAATATAGAGCCAATAACTTCGGTATAATTTTTTTATGTTATACGGAGGCAAACAGGCTTACGGCCTTGCTGATGATAAGTGGATACCGTCGCCTATTGACATCAGCAACACCTGGAGCATTGCTAATGCGTTGCCTGCCGAACCCCTCCCCCCTCTAAAGAGCTCTGGCTACCTTGCTCACTGCAGGAACACAACACTATTTGAAACATATAATGTTATTTGGCTGCGATCTTCTGTAAAGCGGAGGTACCTCCCAGGCGGGCTAGGGCACAGCGAGAAAATCTCGCTGTGCCCTACCTCCTATAAAGCTTTTATCAGTTAATGTTAATTACTTGCTATTGACTTTTTAAATGCCTGACAATTTGTTAAAGCTTGTATTCTAGGACGAGGCTCGAGCGATAACTACCATAATCCCATAGAGTTTTTTAAGCGATATGATGACACAGTTAGTTTAAGTAAATACGAACATCAACTGCTTTGCAAAGGTACAGCAATTATCCTTCAGAATATCAAAGATGCAGATTTGTTTCAACAGCAAAACAGTCCCTTCCATATTTGTCTCATAGCCATACCCGTATTTGCTCGCGTGCCGTTCTTGACCTTCGTGCTATCTCAATCTGATACAGAGATAAGCATTGTCCCCCGTCGGCCACAACAGGACCTTTATCTCGGTACACTATGGTTCATAATGGCAAGTGAGATCGGACAGATAGGATAGAATCGTCAACTCGAATTCGCTCAACATGAGCGAATAACGCGTTTTGGTCGTGATTCTGTGTATGGGACATGAGTTGGTGTGTAGTTGTCAATGTTTCCCACGAGAGGATTGTGATATGTTTAGATTATGATGAACACTAGCAGTGCGAATAAATCTTGATGACGACAAACTCCCTGACCCGTTCCTCTGTCAATCAATTTTAGATTCTCAACTCCACGCATTCAAATTCATGCCTCTGCGTGAGTAAAATTAAGGGTGCTCTTCTCAGTGCCACGATCGTATTGAATAGGCTACTTACCTATTATTATTTTAATACTTTTTACTGTAAAATGCAACGAAAAAGTGTATCTCATTTTGTTCAATATCAATGAATCTTAACTCTAAGCCATTTCCTCAACCTGCTTGTGATTTCATGAGCTCTAAATATTTTGTTACAATAAGCCATAAAAAGAATATGTAACTACGACTTTCAACTCTGACGTGAATACTCAATTCTGGCCCCCTATTGTGCAGTTTCCTTGCAAATGTTACGAGCGCAATTTCGGTCAGGCATGTGTTACTTCAAATCAGCTTGCAGTGTAAAAAGAGCTTGACCACACTCCACTTAGATGTAATATAGCTGAGCTGCGAGGAAATTAAATCTGACTTGAGTAATTATGACAATTGTAAGTAATCAAGCAATAAACCATCGTTTGCGCAATTGCCGCAGCTTGAACATAAAAAGTAGTAACTGAGGTTAAAACAAGTTAAAAACGGTCACAGCACAAACGATACTAAAAAAGTAAAATACATTAAATTAAATCGATGACGTTTTGAAAAAAGACCAGGTCTAGAGTACTCTTAACCGACGAGCATGTATGAGGAATGTGATGAGAGTGAATGAAGCAAAGGAGGTATGTTAGGATCGTAGCAAGTGGAAAGCCGTGGTCTCTGCCTTCCCCTCTGGGAAACAGGCGTGATTTTATGTAGCTTATAGAGTTTAGATAAAAATCAAATTACACTTACTCCGTGTAACTCATAAGGCAACTGTCGAACGAACAAATAAATATGATGTTGATGATGACTTTTGACATTTGCATTAGCGATTTAAAAACGTACAGATCGGTGCTAACCCAACCTTTTGGTCCAAGTAAAATTTCTGTACAAAACTGCAATTTCTTCTGTGCCCATTCCTCACTACAGCATGAAATAAGTACGTTACGATTCGATGTGGCGTACCAAAACCGCATCCATTGCAGTTTCTTCTTGAATTCTATATTGAACGTGCTACGGAAGTCTTCCGCTTTGTATGGATCATATTATTAGTCCCTATCAATGGAACTAGGCTTTTACTCGTTTTGGACAAATTTTGTGCACTTGGTGCTGGCGCTAAAGCGCGTTGCAAAAAAATGGACCTTGTGTAATTGATGTATCATTAACGGTCTGAAGTTTCATGTCCACAAATATGAGGGTTGTAACTTTCACAGAAACTGAGCTAGATAGGCAGTTTCAATAGCAAATTTGCCTTATACAGAGTCTTAATGATGGTAACGCTGGAGAATTTTACGAAATGCTTCTTAAAAAAAATACAGATCAAGAAAGAAATCACTAATCGTATATATAAAAACAATACGATACAGGATCACGATAGAGTTGTAAGAGCAATGGGTAGCGGACAGATACAGCCGACGCAGCCTTATTCAGTTAGACAGTGCTGGTTCTACGGCACTTTTTACCTACTTACAGTGTAAAATTAACTCTATTGAGCTGTAATAGGATTCAATACAGCTTGAATATAAGCAATTGTATCGGTAGGAAGCTTGGGAGTCCAATGCATTTCCCAAGAAATGGAATACGAGCTCTGATGCAATGATTTCAAGTCATAATATCGCTTGCATTATGTGCTAATTTATTGTAGTCAGACTGAAATTTCTGAATGTTCAAACTATAATTTCTACTGTGATAGTACATGGTATTCGTGACTTACATTCAGTATAAAACAATTCTCGGACAAAGGTACTGGTCAGAACAAAGGAACAATGACGTAGATGCCTTTGCCTCATTTCAACTGGACAGTGACTGTCTAACATCCAGAATGCAAGACAGGGTGCAAATTTCAATTGAGTTCAAAAGGCAAGCCTCACGTTGAATTTTATTACTTTTAAAGCTTCCTTTTTAACGACCTTGGTGGCGCAGCGGGGCGAGTGCGCTTCTGAGACGCAAGAGATGCGCATTCGATTCCCGCTGCGGGACAAATGTTTGCATGATCTGCAAATATTTGATGTGGGTTGGCTGTTGTAGTAGCATGGTACTCGTAGTTTAGGACTAGTAGTGGGATCAGGACTATAATATAGGTATGTGGCTGTTGGGTGTTATTTGTTTCATTAATTTAATAGTATTTTTTTTATAAATTAAAATAATTTAGATACAAGAACGTTTCAAGTTGAAACATTTCTAAAATAATTAATATACATCTTGTGAAAAACGATTTTCTAAAATCTTTGTTTTGTGATTAATGTAGATTTAAAAGCCTATAAAGATAATCATGAATAACTTTGCGTTCTGCAGTTTCTCATTATAAAAATTGCCTTAAAAATAAATTGCGACGAAAACTCTGTCTCTGTTTATACTGCCTTTGACCTTGGTAGGGAGGCGCGCGAGGCTCCGGCTGAGACGCTAGATGTGCGGGTTTGGTCCCTGTGCGACGGAACAAATGTGTATGTGACGGCTGTTATTTATTAAATTCGAGCTATTTAACTCGGAATTATTTCTTCTTAGTAAAATAATGTTAAAGTCGAACAGTTTTTCTCAACGTCTTCGAATTGAATTGACCAACAGATGCAAACGATTGGCACGTACAAACTTTTGCACCTCAATCGGCGTCCCGTTGTGTTTTACAAAGCTGATGAATATATTTGGACAGTACAAAGACCCTGTGTCTTGTTAGCGGGCCACCCATGAATAATAGAAGCTCTATGATGATAAGGGTTGCAACATTATAACAACAAATACCCGGCTTTTTTGAGAAGTTGTTATAAAGCCGGTTTAAAAATAGCCGGTAAGTAAAGCAGAGCCAGCTTGAGCTTTTAGTTTTGCTCATAACGTGATCAGTAAAGTTATGAGCGTATATACTGCTGTCATAACTGCTTATCTATATAAGGCAGACGAGACAGGCATCGAATTGAATTTCGCCATCTATAATGTAGTACATCTTACTCGTACTTTAAATTTATATGTTAACCAACATTTTCAAAATTTTCATCTACATTTAAACCCACATCATTGCCTAGAATCGACAGTGCAATACCATCTACGCATATGATATACATCTTACTTCATAGTTTCGGCACTGCTACAAATGCTCAGGTCTTATGTTTACTTGAGTGAGTCAGATCGTGGTTGTAATATTTTGTATGTATAGTTTTTGTTCGACTTTTGAACAATTTTCATTGACCCAATGTCCGGTCAATGATATATATAGCCTTAAGTAGCTCAACACTATCCGACTACGATGAATGTCTGACCGAACATTGGTTTGAGGTCTTGATTTTGCGATACCCATTCACGTTCTTGGTTCAATGAAAACAGGACCAATGACAACATTACGGGCTGTGGTTTAAAATTTAATGCTGAATTGACGTGAAAAGGCATTGTTATCGATAATTTATAGGGCTAAACACTAGACAAATCGATGTTGATGTTGTCAAAAATATTTTAACTACTTTTAGAACATACATAGGAAAACTCAGTTTTCCTTTAGTACACTAACCAAAAGGAGGTCCATAAATTTCAATATTTTTTTGCATCACTCTTCATTGCAAAAAGCTTATTTTAACTTAGGTACCAAAATAAACAAAATAAATTACCTACCCGACGGACGCGGACGTGTTAAATTGTGAATTTATGTTATGTACGGTTTAAATGAGTGTTTGCGTCCATCCATATATTGTAAAGATGACCGCATAAACAAATGCCCATAACAATGCAAATTGGCCGCCCCAGTCACAATGGACTTTTATTAATTAATTAATTAATTACCTGTCCAATTTTTGTACTTTTTGTCAGTGGAACGAAACTTAGTCTTTAAATACTTCGTTTAGTTTTGAAAACCTGAATAAAATCCATTCTGTAGTTATAGAGAAAATTGTGCACAGAGAAACAGATTCCAGAGGAAACCCTCTTTAATTATGAAATTATGAAAAAATCTTATATAATTTCTTGGATTTAACTAGACTAGATTAGATCCAATCTAATAACCTACATATAACCTTCATTATTCAATTACTAATACTGTGGTTATACTACAATGTTTAATCATATTACCTACTACAACAGGAGTGTGCCTCTTAAAATTATTATTAACAAGAGCAGCACCAAATTCGCTTTGACTAATAGCGTTATTAGTCTCAGAGCGTGCGTTCATAACATCCTGTATATTATTCTGAGAGCAAATAATATTTCTTCAGACAATAATGATATTTTTTTACAGTACCTACTCTTTGCTCTCTGAAAATTTCGAAGAAAGGAGTTAGGTCATATGCGTCGAAGGACAAATAAAAAACACTTCTTTTTAATGCCACCTTTTACTACTTAAAAAGTGGAAATACTAAATCAAAATATTTTCAAAGAGCTCAAAGAAGTACACAAAATATGATAGCTATAATTTTGCCTATATTTTAGCCTGGGATTATATTTTAAGGTTATATTCTCACGGCCCAGATAGACAAAAATGTCCAATATGTAAAAGCATACTTTCAAACAGTTTCAGTTGAAGACTAACCTAACCTAACTAAGTTAAAGAAAGAAGGAAGATACTAGGAATTGGTTTTGCGTAAAATAAAAGACTACTCAAGATTTTGGTTAGTGACCAAAATTATGAGTACCAGTCATTTAAGCTAGTCATTCAAGCTGATCAATTTTAGCGAAGTTAAAACTTGGCATTTCTGATATCGCTTACCAAACTTTAGGGCCTTCTATAGCTTATTTGATTTCTTCTTATATCATTTCGATTCAACATTAAAATAATTAATCACCAAGATAATAATATGGCTGAATATTAGGAGATAAACTTTATTACCTCAGTTTTTATGTTCGACATCAATTTAATTAATCAGAACATTTAGATAGCAATTAATGAGCTTATTTATGTAGAAATAAACCTTAAAGTTAATAAAAACCAAAACTGATTAGAACAAAATTTAGTATTCAGGCCGTGACAAGCTATGTAAGTAAATACTTTAATCTAATTTACAGCATTTCATTTAAGACAAATGTTATGAAATGCAGGTACCAACATACGTTTCATATTAATTGGCTAATTGGCTATAGCGTGATGATACCTAGTTCAGTGGGGTCTGAGATTGGCCCGTATTAATACAGACAGGCAGAAAGTACTTTCAATCCAACAAAATGCAACATGTTACTTAACTTGTTGATAAAACATTTCTGAAGAAAAAAATAAAAACAAAATTTTGGAGTTATTACTGTTTTATTGATAATTGCATTCTCAATTACTTGCTGTATTTACAAATATACAGAGAAGGCTTTTAAAAGTCCTATAAAAAGCTACGACACAAAATGAATCCTGATTAATTGATGGAGTGAGAGGGACACGGAAAATATTTTTGTGCATCATTAGTCTGATGATGCGGCTTTTAGAGTAAACTAACCAAGCCATGGAGTGACCAGTGCGATATATTGAACTTTTGCATCTCATTTATGTAACCCTTTAACCTAACCTTGTTTAATCTGCACCACACTTTTTAAACGTCTTATAAGCAGTTGATCTCTTGCGACCGATGCAGCGAAACTGGGCTATGGCAAGAGCGCGTAGCGTCTGTGAAAAAGTTAGGTAGGGGCAATGAGCTCAAGGGCATCATTGAGGTATGGACCTAGGCTTGGTCCATTGCCAGAGAGAGGGAGAGGGATGCGTTTTTGAGGAGGCCATCACGTCATCGTCAAACCGTCACCGTCAATGTGATTTCACAGATTCTTCTAGACTTGATTGCAAGGAACAGGCGTAGCTTGACCATGTCTTTAAGGCATTTCAAAGGAATAAATTGTTTTTCTGTTGCTTACATTGCTCGGTTATCGACTCTTTTAGTAATAACTCTTAAGGTCATGTTTATCTTGTAATATTTGGGTTAACTTAGTGTTTCTAACAAAGAATATTGTCAGCGCAACAACACAAGTCAGAAAAACTTTTGTTGGTTATTTGGGAATTCAGGAAAAATGATAATTTCAGACTGCTGTAGCTGTAAGTTGTCTCCAAGACTCAGTTTGGTCAGGGCAAAAGCAACAACATTCACAGAAATATCTGTTCATACCCATGCAATTGGTTTTCTCAAAAGATCTAGTTTAACTACTACTCTGACAAACTGAACTCTATTCTCGTGTTTGGCTTTCAAAGGCACGTGTTTACTATCGTCGTAATAAAGTGAGTCGTTTGTTCACATTCCCTCTCATGAGGTCATCAGAGAGTAATCTTAATTAAAATATTTTAAAGGCATTGTTTTGTGAGAGCTCTGTTGCTCTCATCGCCAACTATTTATTTCATCAAGCTCACAATACTTACCTATGGAAGTACATTTTGTGACTAATATGTTTTTTTCCTGACTTAGATCGATGCAAGGCAAATAGGGGTGAGACAAGGAGACGTTATTTCTCCGAAACTGTTCACCTTTGCATTGGAGGATGTTTTTAAGCTTCTGCACTGGGAAGGACATGGCATCAACATCAATGGCGAATACATCACTCACCTTCGATTTGCGATGATATAGTCATAATGGCAGAATCGCTGGAGGCAATTTTGGCGCAATGCTCAGAGACCTAAGTACCGTTTCTCAACAGGTGGGTCTTAAAATGAACATGGGCAAGACTAATATCATGTCCAATGCTCATGTTGCACCCATGCCGGTACAAGTTGGGAATGATACCTAGGTATTAGGTATCGTTCCCGATCGATAATTAGGTAGGTACATATAGTGCGACTTTAACATTTTCTTGCTTTAGTTTTCCGAGAACTGATTTGCTTTGCCAAATATTTAATATATTGGTATTTGTTTTATAGCAATCCTACTCGTATTTTCCTAACTAATATGTACGTATGAAGGTAATAGTGTGTTTATTTGTTGGTTGCTTGTTTGGATGGCTGGTCGGTTTGTCCTTCTTTCCCGCAGCAATGGAGCAACGGGTCGGTGGAGTAAATTTTTTTCAAGTGCTTAGGTAAAGATCCGGTAAGTGACGTAGGCTACTTTTGAACTAGCTTTCGCCCAAAGCTTCAATCGCGTCGTCGTCGGTACCGCGCAAGCAAAGCATTAAGCGGAAAGTAGTTAAACATATTAAATTTATTTTAAGCAATAAAAATATGGGTTCACGTTTTTAGCACGCATATTGATTTCATGGACACTAAGACCTTCGCAGTAAAGTTATGATATAAACCATAATAAAATTCAAATGAAACTCAAAACTCATAAGTACAGCTAAAAGTATAAAGCTACGTTCATGCCGAAGCGGTCCACCGCCGCAAAGCTGCTATACAGCTACAACGTGGGAACCACTGTCAAATGCTGTCGAACATGCAGACGTGTAGGTGTTCACGCTGTCATTCTAAACTGCGGGCAGCTTTAACCGCGCAACTGACGTTCCTACACGACCGGCTGCGTCGTTTAGTCGTGCCGCGACCATTTGGCAAAACCTTTACTTAATATTCACTGCTGTTAAACTAAATACGACTTAGAAAATGTCATAATTAAATCCGAAATTGCAGCTTAAACTTTATGGAACAGGTGAAGTTGAGAGCTCTTTATAAAACTAATCAATTATTTATATTGGTATGTAATTGGAAAATGTTTTGATTTTTGAATGATTTTTTCTTCGTTTTTCCTTGTCCGCGCTGATTACGTTTATGTCGAACAAACAATTTATCTATTGGTCCTTTTTAGCACTATCATAATACAATCTGGTCACTAACCTAATGCATGATGACCAATTAGAGAGAACTGACATGCAAGTTGCTTTGCACCTTTTACCTTTGCTGCCGAAACGTGTACACAATATTTACAAATATAAGTCGAGTCAGGGAGCTACGGAGAGTTTTTTTGGAATATAAAGTCAAAAAAAGATGTAAAAAATATACTAAAAATGTTGATTTCTGCCAACACTTATTAGTTACGAATGACGTTGTATATTAGCAGGGCATTGCGTTAAATTTATTTGGTTGCGCCTAACTTATACGCAAGAATATTTCCATACAAATTGGCATTGCTAGAGTGTGAGTAAAGGCTAGAGCTAGAAATTAGCATGAATTTAAAGTTATCACCTTCCCATATTTTACTTTGATCTAAATATAGTAGGTTCCTATTATATAAAACATTGAACCAAATGTCTTCTATTTTAAAACTCTAACGTCAACACTATGAAATATTAAGTCGTGACGTTGATTACACATACCAGTGCGTGTGCGCAATGTTTGTTTATTCCAACGACTGGTAAATCAAAACTGATGTTTATCCCGTCTGCTTGATTGATTGTTGCTATGTATTGCTATGCATTTTTATGGCGGAAGGAGCATAGTAACGATGTTGCAGTAGTCTGTTATTTTGAAAAAGTTAAGAATTTTCAGTCAATGTTTCAGCAGACTCTACCAATCACTTAAGATGCTGTACTAGGCTACATACTAAATTATAATTTAGTATTTAGCCTCTGCAGGTTATGTTTAGATGATTATTATGATACGCTATCAGGTAGTCGTCGGCGTTTAGATATTTTTCTCTGATATAATGTCTGTTGTAAATTAAGTATTGTTAGATATTTAAGGGACATTGTTTTGACAAGTTTGAAGAATTAAAATAGTGTCAATGCTGTTTAGATTTTTTATCTGAAAGAGCTTTTTTATTAACCGAAATGAAGTTCTGATCCAAAGCACTTCGTTCGAGAAAAGGGTCGGTAGTGTCCTACTTTTTTGGTCGCCTTTTCGAGCGAGGCCACTACCGTACATATAGATAGTGACTTGTAATTTTACTTAATAATACGCAATATTTTTGATAGAAGAGTTTGTTTGGTACAAATTGTAGACGTCTTTCCTATGTGCTTGCGTGCGTTACTAGTAGCGATAGATATACTATGTCGCTGAGCAGCCTTGGGCAGTCATAATGATTCAAAATCCCATGTATGCCAGGATTTTTGTAGTGTCGTGTTGTTGTTTTATTGTGTCTGTCTTGATCACCCTGCTTGGTCCAATGATCAGCTGGAGGAGTTTAATAACGAAGCGACCGCTGGTAAAAGAACCAATGTGATGAACAGATATAGGCTACAGCTCTATTTATTATATATTTTTATTTTGCTTTACTAGTCCCAGCAAGCCTCATATATTTAAAAAAAACCTTTATTTTTCCTCAACTAACCTCATATATCCGTAGAAGAACTAAAGACACCGTCATAGCTCTCAGAATTAGCAAGTTGAAGTGACAGTGGGCTCGCAGAACCGACAACCGTTAGAGAGTAAAGGTTCTCGAATGGCAACCACGAACCGGGCGACGCACTTTTGGAAGGCCGCCCCCCTCCCTACCCGAAGGATCTACGACATTGTGAAAGTTGCGGGAAGTCGGTGGATGGAGATGGCTCATGACCGTTCGTCATGGAACTCTTTGGGGGAAGCCTATGTCCAGCAGTGGACTTCTACAGGCTGACGATGATGATGATGTTGAACCTCATACATTAAAACTGTATTTAACCAGTATTTATTACAAACCATTATAATATGCATATTCAGTAAAACAAAAAATATTTTTTAACCACTGTGGTTTTTATACTCTGCGCATTTAAATATAATCTGGTAGCTCTTAATAAATCTCAATTACAAACCAATTCATTTCCAACTTTATCATCAATTTGAATAAAACAACAGTGTCCTTCAATAAAATTAATGTCTTTCCCGAATATTATCACTGATTTAAAAAAAAATATAGGTATTCAAAGAATAATTCAAAGTTATGGTAATAAGGCTAAATTGAACCTTAATAAACATTTCTTCTAGTGTATTTTTGTTGAATTAAGGTAGGTACTTACCATACATACACTAACACTATTGAATAAATTAAAGTAATCTATAGAGTTTAAAGGGTACTTACTTGAATAAATATTGGACTGTTTTCAATAGTGGATACTCCTACCATCTAGTAGGTATTACTACCTAGTTTTTATTGTTCAAGTGAGCGAAGCAAGCTAAGATTTCTCAAACAATTATGCAGTCATCATTGCATGTTTATTTGTTAGAGCATAACTTTCTAACCGTCAATCCATCTGCGTTGAATTCTAGTAATTTCCACGCAGATCAAATTGACGGTCCCATAAACAACATTCAGCAGGTTATACCGTCAAAATTTTCTCGCCGACCATCAGACTCCTCTTGGCAATCAAACATCCCTTGATACCCTTTTTCGATCGTCTTCGATCATCTCCCATCGTCTCTTCTTGCCAAGTGTCTCGCCCATCTCTACTTTAGTCTTGCGATCCGTAAACCCTTCCCCACTAAAAGCCCTTTGCTCAGCAAAGCCATACAAAACCTGCATTTGCTTTCAAAGCATTTTGAATACTGCTTCAAATTATCCACACTATTCTTTCTGGCTCTTTCCGAGAAAAAGTAGTCTGACCACGTTGTTTTCGATAAAGCTTTATTTAATAAGGTGAGTAAACGCATAAGTAAGTCCGATAGTCCCCGACACCTTGTTTAAGTGTAAACTGCTGTTCTTTACTGATAAAACGTCACATTTTGATAATTTAGCAGCAGATTCTCAATCGGAACGGGTTTCCTATCGAATCTTTATGAAAATGAATAGTTTTAAATTATTTACCAAAGCATAGATAAAGTTTTTCAATGTAAACCACAACATTGAATTTTCAACCTTAAAGATTTCAATTCTGTTCCATCAAAAAAATCAGAGACGCAATACTTAAGTTGGTATTATCCAAAGATTAGATAAGACATAGATTCGTACGACACGAGAATGTAGCATTTCATGTCTCACATAACACTTGAAATAGCACTTGGTAAATCAGAATCACGATTAATGAGATAATATGTATATATGATAATACGTAGCACGGTTAGAAGCTTTCGAGACTTCGATCATCTCCACCTTAATGTTAAAACCAATTATATAAACGATTTCTTTTATAAACATCATCCGCAGACTTTACTCACTGATGGGGCCATCTTACACTGCGTTATGGTTCGTAGTCACCATTCTAGAAGCTTTATTCCCCAACGGTTGTTGGTTAGATAAATAGACCTTTTATTGGTTAAGTATTTAATAAAAATTAAAAACATTTTATGTTCCCATAAACGATAAACAAATTAGGGAATATGCTCGAGACTATAAACTTCTCGACATCGCTCTCATTTGTGAATTCAGCACGATGATGAAATATACAAGATAATAACATTATATCAAAGGTAAACATGATACAAGGAAAAAACATATTCCTACCAAATCCACAGAATTTCCATTCTTGCACGGTTTGTAATTTAGCAAAATACTTACCTACTTTATATGCTTTTTGTCGCGTGTAAGCAATAAATTCTGTTTTATTTTGGGAACCGGAAAATATTGTGGCATCTTTCGTATGTTTTCTAAGGAACACTGTGAAAACACGTGACGAGCATGGTAGAGATTACCCAAAGTTTCAACCCACCAAGGCGACTATGAAAAAAATGCACTGCACTGAGGTCCGATATAGATTTAAGTGATTTTTTGAGATTTTTTATTCGATACTAAAGGGCTCGCTCTGATGAAACTTGGTCTTACTAATGTATAAACCGTGTTGTCTTAAAGGGACCTGACTTCAAATCCAAAGGTCGTAGGTTCGAATTCGGTCGAGCAGCAATGAGTTTCTCAGACCGAAAAATTTAAGTGCGCATTTGTAAGTACTTTAGGTTGTAAAGGAAAATGAGGAAACCAGTAAATATTATTATAAGCGGTTATGGACTTCAGTCGGTCATGTGTGGAATAGTCACTATTGAAAAATGTGGGCATGTGTCGAAATGTTTGGATGTGACTGACTACCCTTACCCTTCCTACCTCTGAAACACTTTCAAGGATATGATCACCTTGAGATTTGAGAGGTTTTCTACCAAACTTGGGGATAAAAGTCATTAGCATATTTTTGTAATAGTATGTTGTGGCTGAAATAGTCTATGAATGCTTCAGTCAACAAAAAAATGAGATCAAGTAATATTATTAAGTGATATTCCACTTTCCTAGAACTTCCTGAACCTAATATAAAAGCAATATTTCTCACATGTTATATTTAAATCACCAGTAGTCATGACAGATGCCTCCAGTATTGCTGACTGAGATTTTAGACGAATACTCCTCACACCAAACTAGCTAACTGTGAAATCTCATTCGCATAGCCTTACTGCCACTTGCAAATAAGTACCCAATGATTATTCACACCTATTGCACCTCAGTCTAAACCAACCTAACTCTTAAACCCTTCAGGCGAAATTCTACCTCAGGAATCTTGAAATAAGTTTGAAAATACATTGTGTTGGTAAGGACATGGTGTAAGGAAGGTCTTGGAAAAAGGATTCCTTTGACGTGCAAAGAGCAAAAAAGAGGAAACTGCAGCTGTGATGAGGTACTCCGTTTATAAATATTTATTACCTAATTATCAGAGTCTGGTTTAACACCTCCAATAAGGTATTTAGCCGAAGGCGCGTATGCATCTTCAAGACACCGCCAATTTGTATTTTGATGCTTGAAGTGAGGACTGGAATTTCTTTTCAACTAGCTTTTTGCTTAGGTTTTTCCCGTTTTTTTAACTCGTAACAAAAATCGGCCTAAGCTTAGACTTGTGAAACGTTTCAAGCGTATAACCCTTCTCTCTTCTTTAGAAGTTACGACTAAGATTTTAACATACTTTAGTTGACAAGGGCCTTACAATGACGTCCTATTGTAGTGGCATTCAAAAGCAAGCGCATCAGCACTATTTTACACGAATTTGAACCATAAATCTTTGAGAACGTCAACTTAAGTCACTGCCTACATAAAATTGTACCTACTTACTATATATTTATAGTAAGTAGGTACTTTACAAACTGGACAAACATTATTTTCAATGCATAATACACTTTATGTATATTTATAATCATGTTAACCTTGAAATAAAGATATTCATTTTACTGTGTCAGATGATGTGGGTAGGATTTTTAACCAATTTAAAAAAGGAGTAGTTTATTTTAATACTCCTGGTCGTCTTTTAAGTTGGCCTGATATAAGGTGTTTGTTATGTACCTAAAATATGTAAATCAACGGAGCTTATTCTATACCCAATTGGCAACAAAGTTTTTCTACGACTATTGGAAATTCCTACTTTTCCATACAAAATATATGCAATAAAGACGGTCAAGTGCGAGAACTCGCGCCCTGAGGCTTCCGTACCATTGGTCGTGGGTTCGTATCCTGTTCGTGCACGGGGATGTAAAACGTCGTGTAAAACGGGGTCAAAAAATAAAAATTCTAAGTGTACAAATTGACAAACTTATATTTGCGGTCGCTCACGTAGTCATTGTATGACTTGACCGCAAATATAACTTTGTTTCCTAAAAAAAATCGAAATTCGTCAATTTCAGACTTTTCCATTTAATTGTGTTACAAAAGCTCTAAGCATTCCTAATTTCAGAATTGTGGGATAACTGGAAGTACCCTAGATATAGGGTTTTTCATTTTTGCCATTTCCAAACAAAAATTATACATTCATTGCCATAACTTTTTAATGCATTAAGCTAGAGCTTTGATTTTTATACGGCACCATAAGCCCACAGACCTTAATAGGTAGTATAAATTGCAAGTTGATACCTTTAGCCGTTTCTGAGAAAAGGGTATTGATAGACGGACTGACAGACAGACGGACAAGAAAATGATCCTGTAAGGGTTCCGTTTTTCCAAATGAGGAATCCTAAAAATCCGCTGTTTTCGGGCCAAGTCAGTTCAAACATAATTATTTAGTAAATCAGCAGTGGCAACATTGATGTCAAATTTCTCATAAGTATATAAACTAATTGTAACGATGTTAACAAGACCATCTTAATCTATGTATCAAAGGTATCACAAAAAAAACTGTTTGTTTTACTAAGTTTCGCCCCTTTTCTATCCTTTTTTTGATATTCTAAGTCCCTTTCGGGATACAATACTTATTATGAATCACCTTGTAGACAAAAATTGCTAAAACAATAACAGGAATGTTACCTTCATTCGTTGTGGTAGTACTCAAGGCATCCTAATTTGTTCATATTAATTAATGATCACAGTTTACTGCCCTCTCGACAACTTTATTGTTTGCTTCTCCATAGAAATAATTATACGTACCGCGTATAGAACTAAATCTCTTAAAGTTTTGTGACTGATGCATGACGATGAAATTAATTTCCTTGTCTTCACAATCCTTATCATTTCTACAGATTTCTATTGGTGGAGTGGTGGTAGTGGCCGCGTGTTTCGATCCTCAGGTCTTTAACCAATAGATTTTCCATTAGAAAAAATGTATGTGTATGTTCGCTAATAAACTAGTGCTCTCAAAACGCAACTGAACAGAAGAAAAACATCGTAAGGATACCGGCTTTTCCAAGAACATAGAAATTCGAAGACATTGTGACATGTGATGTGCAATTAGCCTCTAGCGCACTTTAATCCTTTCACTACACTGATTCTTTAGCCGGCGCCGCCGCGGTCATAAGCCTTTTCAGAGATAAAAATTTTTACCGATGAAACTGTGGATAAAGGATATTTTAAGTATATTATGCAAATTGTCATCTGTACCTACCTCAAAATAACAACCAAAGACAAGGCAAGAAGAAAAGTGGGAGTTTCTTCTCTACTAGTATTATTATTGATATCATGGTCTCGCTGCGGTCATTTAATTGAAACTTTTAATTAGCTGGCATGTTCTCTTGTTAAGGATATTGGACTGATTTTATGATGATACGCCGCATCGAGTAATTTTATCTGATTGTCGAGATTCGAGGAATTGTGACGAATTTGATTGGCTTTTTGCTATATCCAATTAAACTTGTAATTATTGGGCCTTGTTCTTCATTGATGAATGTAATTTCGTTCTAGAAGTTCGCAAATGAAATAATGTTATTTCATGACTAAATATTTGTAGAGAAAAATTAATTGTTATTGTTTTCTATAATGGACCAGCAATACCGCAAAAGTTCACATTCGGGGGGTCTAGACAAAATCCATTTTCCATTGGATCGTTAACGCTAGTGAAAAGATTGAATTGTTATGTAATGACATGAGCTTGTAAGCGTAACTGGTGCAAAGTTTGTAGACTAACGTCGTGTACAAACGGCATGCATAAATGTTCTTGATATGGAATACAAAATTCGTTTCAAAATGATCCTCTACTAAAAAAAGTCAATATTGTGTTTGACATTTGAGGGTGCGCGATATACATACGGTAAGCTCCTCAAAGTGAAACAATTTATTAACTTTATCCAAAAGACATATGTAAGGACCATCTACATATATAAATCAAAAAAGAAGAGTACTAATTTCGATTAAATTTATAAGGTACTTTTTATGTCGATAACGCGCGCGCGAAGCCGCGGACGCAAGCTTGTCTTAAAATAAATTATAGCTGACATAATATTGCACGCCGTTTACATTTACAACACGGTTAAAATTCCGTTGTCCAAATAACGTTAGCGTGAAAGAAAAACGAAAAGTTTGGATCTTGTCTAGACCATTGATGTCAACGTAATCATACACGACAATTAATTTCTGAAAAGCCGCATTTCTAGCGGCGAAACAAAGGAATTGTCTCGTATAAACGGGCCAAGTAAAAACAAAAGACAAGTTACAAAGAAAAATACAATAAATCAGCTGCTTGTGTCCTTCTGAAAGAAGAAGCATACGGTTCATGTTGGCCTGTTTAGTCACAATTTATAGTTCATCATGACATAAAAAGACTCATTTCAAGGAAGGATAATGTTAACTAGAAATTTTGATAAAGTTAAACTAAACTTGGCCTAAGGTAGGACTTACTACTATTTCCTTCTGTCGACCATTTAAATATTTTATAAGTGCACCTTCGTTTTTTAGGGTCTCGTACCTCATTTGAAAAAAATGGAACCCATATACTTATAGGATCACTTTGTTGTCCGTCTGTCTGTCTCTCTGTCAACGCCTAGAAAAGTGACAGGCCGCTGCTGTGAACAAGCTACAGTGTTCGACGTACATTGCAGACTGACAATAATTTTTTCGTATGTTTGTATCAAGTTTTAGCCAAAAGCTATTTTAATATATTATAGATTTTTGTGCCCTGACAACATCTTCGTATCGTACAAACAAATATAATAATTAACATTTTTGTATTGGTTCATTGGCTAGATGGTTCACAGTAGAGTTTGGCGTCCCGTGGCTAAGCTGTCCCAGAGTTCTCATAAATTCAGGTGTAATTCGAGCGGATTGATGCAGATACCTGATAACTAGACAGCGGAAATAATTGGAAGGTTTTATGGTGACTACTACGCGACAAACTTTAAACAATTTCAGCTCCCGATTTTGAACCCCACCTTAGACGATAAAGACGAAAATTGAATGCACTTTTATTTCAATTTAATTTGTGTAACTCTTAATGGTAGAGTCGGTTCTGGTCGTCGAGTTTTACTGGAATTAGTGTATTATGAGAACCATCTGGGATTCTGTGGACGCTGCAATGCATGAGGCTAATTAATGCACTTCATATAATTTTATTTGTAAAATGGGAGTTCCGCTTCGAATTTGTGAAATTAAATTAGGTACTTAGCGCATTCTAAAACACGACGATGAAAAGAGTTTAAGCGTTTTCCTATTATTTATGTATGTGTCAAAGACAAAGACGACCTAATAAAGGTTGCTAAATTGCTAGGATTGGTTTGGGTGCAGGCCAAACAAAATCTGTCGCTCTGGAAATTTATGGGCGAGGCTTATGTTCAGTAGTTGACGTTCTTCAGCTGAAATGATGATGACGCGTCAAATAGGACATAACTCTGCCTAACTTTACCTTATTTAGTACGTATAATTAGTACCTTAGTAAAAACGCCATAGTACCTACCTATTTAGTATAACATCCTACCCATGTTACCATTAGGGTTGATTCACACATACCACCTCCTTTTGTCGCTGCGATGTGGTGTGGTTGCGTGTAAATTCTCCCTTAGTCATCCGTTAAATAACGCTCATCCTTTAAGCCGTGTTCAAACGGCGTGCGATGTACAATTAAGAGAGTCGGAAAATTCCCACATGTTAGGAAGGGGAAAGGGTGGGACGGTTGTCTGGAAATTTGTGGGGGAGGCATATTATTATGTTCAGCAGTGGACATCCAACGGCTGAAATGATGATGATGATATCAAGCTCTGTACAGAGTCATCACTTCAAGGCCCACCAAATGTCCACAGCAATACCAACATGGTGTATTTAGGGAAAACACAACACGCAATGAAACCGGATTGTTTCCTGTAATAAAATTTTACTATCTCAATATGCGTCTCGTCGACCCAAAAAGTAACATGTTCGACGTATGGGTAATTTATAGACTTAATTGTTTTAATTTAACGAGCGGTACAAGTTTGGAATATAAAAGTCAACAAGACTGTTGCTTTTCAGAAATGGATCATGAACACAATAGCTGAATGTTTTTACATGAAACACTCACAAAAACTTATCATCTGATGGCCATAGTTTAAAATGAACATCAATGTTTTGGTGTGATTATTTCCTAAGATTTTATAATAAACTAGTAAAAGTCAGCGCAGTTGTTTGCGTGAAGTTTTTCATAGAAGCTTCAAACCCCGCTGCACCCTCTTAGGCGTTATGTGGCTTAAATGTGTTTGGTTCACAAGTTATCCAACACATAATTCAAAGTCAACACATATCCCATTTATGTTACAACATTAATCATACCGAACCTGTTCTAATTAAACTTCTCTGAGGCAATTAAAATGTACCTACCAGAAGATTTTTTTCACACAAAACATTGTTTTGTAGCTTGCTATATGGCTTTAGCTCCCGCTGTTTCAATTAAATCACTGACAATACTTCAAATACTTGACCAGTCTATACCAAAACATACCGCTTTCGGCTGTCATTATAGATTGACTCAATGGTTTTGGTTGTTTTTTCATAAATAAATAAATAGAAAATAAAGAAATAGGCAGATTGTTTATACCCGACCATAGGTCAATCACCCAGATCTCCAGGCATTCTAACTGAAGATGTCTATGGTATGGTAATTAGCGATAGATTGATAGATATAATTAATAATAAAACTATAGTTTTATTTTCACTAAGGTACAGGATTGTTTTTTTAAATAGCAGAAAAAATCAAGAGTTTTTTTTATTTTTTATAAATGTTGTACAAAGAATAATTTTATACATCTAAAAAACCTTATTAGGTTTGTCTAAGATGCAATTTGAAGAAATCCTCAAGAATACAAATAACATAAAAGTGCCTTAAAATAATTGCCTTAAATTTACTCGTTGATAACATAAAATTCTACAAACCATAATGGGCTTAGTCTATTTATCTGATTCCCACGACAACCCATACATCTTTGTTGTCGATGTTAGAGGTTTTCTTTTAAATATCGTTTTTTCTGGAGGAAATCGCGATCCGCGATAGACCGCCGATAGTAGGGCTACACTTAAACTCTAAGCTATTTATTTATATATGTATTATCTCAATTTGGTCCCCAATAAAGTTTATTTTCATTTCATTTCAATATCAATACATTATTAACATATTTTGGTGCTTCCGCTGAAATTACAGGGAAACCCTGTTACCCTTATTTTGGCTTTATATTTTAAACCAGTTACTTTTGCCTGTGCCAAATGGGTTAGTCACCCTATGTTGAAACATCCTTTCAAATAATATAATTAGTCATCTACAAAAATGTTAAGTATCAAGAAGGTCCAGAATACAAAGAATCTTGTTACAAGTCTCACGATGCGTGTGCCGACAGAGTTCCGATACTATCTAATCCAGATTTCCCCCACCACTTAATTGATTATTTCATAAAGATTAATATGACTCGTCATTTTTGACGGTTCGTGGTATCGAACATAAAAATTGAACCAAACAATCATCTGTCGGTCACGATTAACGTTACCATTATAAAGTGGGCTGTATGCGCCAATCGGATCTTGTGTACCGAAGGAAATGCAAAGGATCAAGATGTTATGGTTATACTAAGTGGTGCTTTGCTAAAAAAATCAAGTTCATTGTCAAATCTATCAATGTTTAGTAAGTAATGTCTCATTTAGATTGATTCAAACTTCAAATTATGACTTCGATTAATTTATTCATTGAACGCACAAAGATCTAGTTGAACAAGTTCTTTGCAACCAACCAAAAATCCACATCTCTAACCATAAAATAATGAAATTATTTTAAGTTCATAAAAATTGCATTCAGTAATGCAATTAGCGGTTACTAATTCAAATAACAACCACGCTGAACGAAGCTTAAAAAAGTTTATCTATTTAGAATAGGCAAACTATGCCATGCGTGACCTAAAAATTATAATTATTTTATGAATACGTTCTTTGGCGAGTGAAGCCTTGTTCAAACGGCGGCGTGCGATAAAATTTTAAATCTATTCCATAATTTTCCTTGCGTCAACTGATTAAAGTCAATTAAGCCGTTTGAACAAGGCTCAACTGCTACTTTTATTGATGTAGGAGATCCGTCAACAATGGTCAATTTTGTTACTGGTAGTAATTTTTATCAATATCACCGGACGACATAACAGTTAACTTACGTTCAGTACGCAAAGGTTTCACAAGCTGAATTGTCGATTGTCCTAGATTAACGAACCATATCATTACGGCTAATGAATCTGGTTCGATCTTATCTACCCATCAATGTCAGTCTCAAATCTATTAGTACTGTTAGCCGTACGTGAAAGTAGGTATGTAGTAACATGGTAACGAGTGATTATTTTATTAAATGCCTCATCAAAACCAATGAGGTCTATCCTTAAGCGTTTTGACATCACTATAAGCAGATAAGTGGCCGTGGTGGCCCCAGCTGAGGAATAGGCCCCTCCATATCTACCTATCCGCGGATGCCGTAAGATGCCTAAGGGAAAAAAGCTAGGGGATGGGCAGCAGCGTCCCTCATTTTAACAACGATAGCTCTAACTGCGCTCGCGAACCCGCATGCCCAGCGTGGTGGGTATGGGTAAATCCCCCCGCATGATAAGGAATTTGCTCTGTCTGTGGGGGAGGCCATGTTCAGCAGTGGACGTCGTACGGCTGAAATGATGATGATGATGATAAGCAGATTGCTCAAAAGAAGTTTCAGAGAGATGCATTGAAACTCCTTGACAAACTGAGTCATAATTGACTTAATCATTTTTTCAAATATACAGGACGTCAATTGCTGAACACAAGCCTACGCCACAAGCACTCGACAGATCGCAGCACATTCTATAAGGTCTTCTTTCCCTCGGACTGTTCTACCCAAGAACCAACAATTATTTGAGCTGTGTTCCGCGCACTACCACTTCAACTTGCTTAGCCTCTGGGCTGGTGACTTATAAGCAACAAGGCAACTGATTGACGTGCTTATTTGCATGGATAGATTAATAAAAGGGTCATAGAGTGACACAGGGTACTTTCATCCGGTCACAACGCAAGCGAAGTCACGTAGAAATCTCGTACCTATTATATAACATTCATATTAGCAGGATTATTCACCAAGACTAAAAGAAAACTAGTGCCATAATGCACGAACATTTAGGGGAAACTTCGACTAAGTTTCCCCAGGAAACCAGGAAACCAGGAAACCAGGAAAAACTGACATTTACAAGGATTTTTTTTTGTGGATTAGCTTCATATTTCACTTTTTGTTTTTATATACAACTAAGGTGACAAACAAGCATACGGTCCACCTGTTGGTAAGCGGTTACCGTAGCCTATGAGCGATTGCAATACCAACTTCTCAACGACTCGTTGACTTCGTTCAAAGACAATATTATAGGGTTGAAATTATTCTATATTGTCTTTGCTTCGTTCAATAACTTCATGCAAGTACGATAATCGGAGGCTAAATCGATTTTCTTATCCAAATCGAAGTCACCTGAAGCCTACGGCCACTGCGCCATGTTTCTTTATCTAGACATCTACATGCAATACGCGACATTAAAGGACTACCGACAATGCTTGGGGCATGCCTCCATGGTTGGTACTTTGTTCCCTACGCGGCTGTTATTATAAGGGGACACTCTACAAGCTTTAGATCAGATCTTGCAAAATGATAAAGAACCTAACATGTCTCGTGTTTTGAGGTACGAGGATTGCATCTAGCGAAGTTTACCTGTAAAAGACCACGGAGTAATGAAATTTTTACTCATTCATCAACTAGAGGTGGCACTATTAAATTGTAGAAAAAAAAAATCAGGCAGTAAGTACTATATAATAGGCAAATTATAGGCATGCTTACCATCTTTGGTGAATGTAGGAATCTCAAGAATCCTCAAGCATAGATGTTTCACATATTTCAATAAAATTTTGATAAAAGCTCGATTTACATGAGTTTTGTTCCTGAATAAGATTCTATCTGTAAAACAGCCACTATAATTCGAACCCTAATGATTGATACGCCTAAACAGCAAAATGAGGCAAACGTCTAACTAGCAATACGTCTTATGAGCATAATGAGCGAAATGGCTAGTTTGCAACACAATGTCATCTTCTAACAGCATAACGTTTAATTAGAAAATGGTCGCACTCACATAATAAGTATATCGTTTACAATGTCATATCACCTAGAAAAAACAATTTTCAAAACTGAATTTTAGTTTAATCCTAATAACAAAGAACTTCACGACTGTAATCAAAAGTTTTCAGACATTTTTGTCATTAGTCGTTTGCTTTTAGGGCGTATTGCTAGTTAGACCTTTCGCATAGTTGGACGTTTTGCTCAGACGTATGGATCATGAAGCCGAAGTTCATTACACAAACTTTATATGTAGTTGACAAGTGACTGGCTTTTAGTTTTCTCCGTTAACGAATACCGCATCATAAAAGTCTGAGTTTTATAAGAGTTCGTTCTTTATTTATTGTACTCTAAAACTTAAAGCTCACCCTTGTTACTTAAGGCGATTTACGATCGGGTAGACTTTATAAAAAGTTTAATGCACCTGTTCAGTCCATTTAGCAGAGGTGACCGAGACTAGGAACAGCCTATGCCACTCAAAATTTAAAAAAAACTACAAACTACGCAATATTCAAGTGAATCGTAGACTTCTAAATAGATTATCGTATACAGGGTTATTTTTGTAACATGCGCAAACCTTAAAAGTAGTATGTTCAGAATCGAAAGCAGAATCGTTTTTTTTAGGAAATTAATCAGTTAATTTACTTTAATTTTATTTTGTTTACGCAGTGTCCAATATAAGAATGAATTAATCTACAGAATTAAGCCCAAAAAACTTGCAAGTGTTAATAATTTTCGCGAAAACCAAACTTTATTCCACATCTGCGGCTCAAATCAGTATTTTGCTTCAGAAAACAGATTTTATTTCTATTTCTTATCGATTTATTGTATATTTTGATATCTATCTTATAACTCACTTGGAGTGTGTGAAGTTTTGCGCATTTTACAAATATCCTTTATACATTTATTTGAATACGGCCACAAAATCATTAAGTTTGTATGGCATTGATTCTAACACTGTGAATATTTAGTAACATAGAGTGAATGTTTTGAATGAAGGTACTACACCATCTTCTGGACGGCACCATTAAAAAATGGCTGAAACTTGCCACTGAGTAAAAAGTTTCAGAAAGTGCCATTGGAAATAAATTGCTCCATTAATGTACATTTGAAATTTGTTAGATTAAACTTTTAGAACTGATATTTCGGAACGGATCTTTAGAATTTTGAATCATCATCATCATCATTACAGCTGTAGGACGTCCAGTGCTGTACATAGACCTCCCCCATGGATTTCTAGAAATAATTATTTGGGGGATTTGCCAAAACTCGCCACGCTGGGCATGCGGGTTGGCATGCGCATATGAAGCTATCATTGTAAGAACGCTGCTGCGTTAGTCGCCTCTCACGACATCCATGGGTAGAAATGTAGGGGCCTATCTTCAGCCCGGGTGACCTCAGCAACTTTTAGAATACTCTTGGAAAGACCAAGATAAGTGCAGATCGTCTACCGGAGAGATGTGAAAACAATTCGAAGGTAAGATGAACATTAGATGCAGATAGGAACAGATGACACAAAAAAAAATGCGGGTATAACCATACCATACCACAGTCGACAAAAAAATTTCGGCTAGTCGTGATTTCAAGAGACGATGACGTTTTTTTAAGTTTTACGGGACAAGTAGCAATCCCTCAGGAATTAAATTAATATGGGACCACCCCAGGATCATACTCTATACACCAGAAAAAGAATTATTAAAATCAATTTAGTATTTGCGGAGATATCGAGTAATTCACACAAAAAAAAACCATCTCCTCCTTTTTGAAGTCGGTTAAAAAACAGTTTATATTCCTTTCACTATAATAAGGACCATGACGATGACCATAATACTGGGGCAAATTTCGCGAGAATTCGGGATCCGGCGATGGTTTGCGTTATGCGATCGAATGCCAATAATGTGCCCCAGCATTATAAACGCCTCTACTAATTAAGTTGTCAAACAAAGATGGCAGTTTTATCATCATTTAGTTTCGCCTTACGTTGTACAAAAAGGTTTTGGTTTCTACATTTCTTCAAATAATAATTTAACTTCACATACGTTATTAGGTACTTCATCATTTCAGCCGTACGACGTCCACTGCTGAACATGGCCTCCCCCACAGACGGAGCGAATTCCTTATCATGATAAGGAATTCGCTCCGTCTGTGGGGATGGGGGGATTCGCCCAAACTCACCACGCTGGGCATGTGGGTTGGCGAGCGCAGTTACAGCTATCGTTGTTAGAATGAGGGACGCTGCTGCCCATCCTCTAGTTTTTCCCCTTAGTCGCCTCTTACGACATCCACGGATAGGTAGATATGGAGGGGCCTATTCTTCAGCCACGGCGTATTAGGTACTTAGTAAAACCTTTTCTTTCAATAGATTGACCATAATTTGCCTATAGAGCTGATGATATTCTATTTTTCAACAATATTTTTTGTAGCATTGTTATTTCAAATCCATTTCTCACATATGCTTTGCAGAGCGTATGTTTCTCATGAATATGCGGGTTCTATGATTATTATTCTAAGTCATGTAAATGCTATCCACCTACTATCTATCCTATTCAAATAAACTGAGGTTCACTGATTTTGAATAACATATTTGTCATAAATTATCATATAATGAAATATGCTTGAGTGCGTTCCCTACTATTCAGTTTATAAGAATGGCGTAGACCAATTTTTCGAAAACTTCGTTCTAAAGAAAATATCCATAAATAACTGTTTGTTAAACTAGAATAATAGTTTTGAAACCAATTCTTATCTTCAGTCTAAATCTCAAAATAATAACGTCCCAATAGATCATTAGATAACATTGCGATGACAAACCTATGTGGGTCCAGTAAAACTGATGTCACAGGTAAAAGCTGAAGACAGAGATATTGATTACACCTCGAGGATTTTAGTCGTATTTTAATTGATTTAAAGGTACGACTGATCAATATCTACAGGCGATTAATGTTATTCATCGTCGCATGTGCTTGAATGATGGTGGTATTTGGAATAATTTAAATTCCCGCTTGGGTAACTTAAGGTGCAGAGTTACGTAATTTGAAGAATTGCACCGGAAAGCCTGACTGGCCTCATAGCTCAGTTGGTAGTAACTCTGCCTTCTGCGCTAGAGGTCGCGGGTTCGATTCCCGCACTGGACAAACATTTGTGACTAACACAGATGTTTGTTCTGTGTCTGGGTGTTAAATATATATATATTATGTATATCAGTCTCTGGTACCTATAGTACAGGCTATGCCTAGTTTGGGATCAGTTGACCGTGTGAATATGTCCGGAATATTTATTTATTTGAAGCGCTTAAATCCACGGTATATAAACGTTAACAGAGAGTGAAAAGTTATTTGTCGTATTTTTCACGGTAAGTTTACCAAAAACAGCGATGTTTATTAGAATAAAAAGCAAAATGTTACGGCGAAAACAAATGAAACCGGAACCATAATAAGCATTTCGTTCAAGAATCTCATCAAACAAACTGACGAGTAATCTCCACATTTCATTGATCCAGCAAAAGGTTGAGTATGAACATAAATAGGCTGATGGAGAACGCCTTTACCTCGTAGCCCCTGGGCATGTCAGTACTCTGATATAAATCCTTGCGAACTCTGGTTTAGAAAGATGCTTGTGTTTGCTCAATGTTTTTTTTATTTGGGTGATTCACAAGCAACATTTGAATACTAAAGACTATGCTCATATAATAAAAAAAATGAAAATTGGCTCACGGCCTACGAGATGGTAAGCGGTATCATAAAAATAAAAGAACGACATCAGTGCCCCAAGCACTAGTTATTCAGGATAGCGGAAAGCTGTGTTCAAACGGCGTACGATACAGCTCAATGATATAAAGCCCCTAACAATTAGTAGAGAGAGACGAGACAACTCTACCATTATTCGTTTGCGACTGTTCCTACAGTCTTTCCTTCCTTCAGTCATTGTGGTTTTGCTCTGATATTTAAAATAATTACACGCTTATAAGCATATTTACTTCTGGCATTATTGCGTCTAAAAATACCGATCCAAAGTAAAAACTAACAGTTTATGAAACGGCGCCATAGAAACCTCAATCTACCGAAATCGAAACACCAATCTCAAAAAAATCGGATGACAGAATGGACTGTTTATTACAAAGTAACGATCTATCGTTTTCGAGCCTCCGAAAAATAAAACCAGAAGATAAAATATCAGTGAAAAAACTGAGATTAGAATCGAAAAGTATTTATGTCGAGGAAACGAAACCCCGCGCTTAAAGGTTAACGATTCCTATCAATTAAGGTTATGGGTCGACACGACAGGTCTTTTGGACCCCCGCCGGGCAAGGATTTGGCACCTGTCCTTTTTTGGTTCGGTTTTAGTGTCGGCGGCTTCCAAATGAAAACAGGTGCAATTTTATTGAAGTGGCCATGATTTTTGTTTACTTGGAAAAATTGTCATGCAAGACATCTTAGTAGAAAACATTTCAAAGTTAAAGTGGTTTTTATATTTTTTATTTTCTATACAACTACGGCGGCAAACAAGCATACGGCCTATCTGTTGTTAAGTGGTTGCCGTAGCCTATATACGCTTGCAATACCAAAGGCATCACGCACACGTTGCCGACCCTAAACCCCCTCCCCTTATAGAGCTCTGGCTCTCTCACTGTGCCTTGAGAAAATCTCACTGTGCCCGTCCTCGCATAATAATAGAGCAATCTGTTCACCTGAAACAAAAAACAATCAAAGGTACTTTGAAATCGTCAGTTGCTATTGTTTATTCAGAACCTGATTTTTTTAGTATAGACATTGATATTCATTTTATAAATACTGAGACGGTTCGTCGTAGAGCCTAAAAACTGTCTCAGTATCACCAAGATTACTTGTTACCCTACCACTTCTTTCAACAATTTCTAAACAAGGTTCTTTATTTATTGATATGATAATCTTAATAGAAAGTGCCAGTGCCCTACTGCGATAGAGTGGAACAAATAGTTTCCATGATAGGCGCCTTCTGAAGATCAATTCATTTTCTCCACAGGATTGGTAATCTTTTTAGCTGAACGAATGTGTAGTTTTTAGATTGCTTTATCGACAGGTGAAATAAACGATAATTTTTCTATGTCATCATCATCATTTCAGACGTACGACGTCCACTGCTGAACATGGCCTCCCCACAGACAGAGCGAATTCCTTATCATGTGGGGGGATTTGCCCATACTCACCACGCTGGGCATGCGTGTTGGCGAGCGCAGTTAGAGCTATCGTTGTTAAAATGGGGGACGCTGCTGCCCATCCCCTAGCTTTTTTCCCTTAGTCGCCTCTTACGACATCCGCGGATAGGTAGATATGGAGGGGCCTATTCTTCAGCCGGCCTATTTTTCTATGTATGTCATGTTTATTTCACAAAAGTTTTTATAAACAAAATTAATAACATTATGTATGAAGTCCATACTTAAAGATTCATATAGGTACCGCAAAGAACGATGAGTGAAAATTTAAACAAAGTGAGTGGTTATTGTAAACAAAGTAGGTACAATATTTGGTTCCTTTCAATGAGCAAAATAGTTAGGACTAGTGCTGCCCGTGTCTTCGCTCACTCGTTACCTTACTAAATGTTTCAAAGAGAAATACAGAGAGACATAGAAAAGGAGCTAATTTTGCATTAATGATATTATTGTGATAAAGACAAAAAATATTAACCTAATATAGTGACAATTAAAACTTCGACGCAATCTACGCAAAGTACTCTCATTCGACTTGTACAGAACCTAGTTAAAACGATGAATTCCTATCTCAAACTACTCTCAAGAGTCTTATCTCGAAGGAAACCCGCCAAAATACAACAACCTCGAAACAAAATTAAACAAAAAACATAAATTATAAAACGCGTAAGAACAAAAAAGTTAGTCCCGTTTCAAACACCTCTGAAGTTTGTCGCTTAATTTTTTATGGCTCCCATAGCTGCAATACAAACGTTTGCAACTCAAACTATGCCCCAGGGTCGTTCTGTTGGACCATTAAAGGCAAAATGTCGTAAATAAGCTCGTTTGGAACCGTCTTGAAAAAATGCTGGTATTGTTAAAATGTCTTATCACCTGTTTTATATTAGGGGCTTGGGGATGGGTACTTACTGTAAAATGCAAATTCAAGCCTTCATTAAACTTGCTGCTTTTATATTTACGGCTGATTTTCTCGTTATTCAGGCTGTTCGGGATTGAGCAGATTATGTTGAGCATAAGGAGGTTTCACGCACTATCTTCACCGAACAGAAGATAATTCTTTCATCGACGATCATAGGCCCTTTTTAGGGCTACCATACCTCAACCTGGTTACTGACCTAACACAAGGTGACCAAGAAAGAATCAGTGACAAGACAAGAAGTCGAAAAAGAAGAGAATATCAAAATGTAGATTTGATATGAGCTTGTGGCCAACTTTCATTGCGTAGTGTTTAGGCCGCTCGAAGGCCTCCCTCGAAACCGACATTTTTTATCGTGCTCTTCAAAACACGGAAGCGCTCAGGGTTAGGTATCAATCTATTAGGTGACCGTGCTTAAAGTTGCATAATAAATTTTAGAAGACATGTCATATCTCACGCCGTTCGAACATGCATTTACGATCTACAGTCGATCAAGAATTCATAAAAACTACTATAACTATAGCAGGAATGCCATTTATTCCATTATTTTTGTCATAAACGCTCACACCACAGTTATATTTCCAACCCCTCATAACTTGCATACAGGGTAGCTCCTTTTAATATCAAGAAGATACCAACAATGCGCAAGTTATTTAGCTTATCCTTTATTAAAGATCCCACAGCCACTATGGATTCGAGATCTTGAATTCTTTATTAAGTACCCACCCGTTCCGAGAGTTCTGAATATTTGAAATTTTCCACACAATCTTATCGTATTTATTAATATTTTCCGATAGGATGAAAGATTCTTGGTTATATGCTCACGAAACATAATCTAGCAAAATAAGTTCGCCAAGTTATTAAATAACTCACTTCCGTCGACCCAAATTTGGCTTAAGTCAGCCGTAGGAACTTTATAGATAGGAAATGTATCTATATATTTTGATTTTAATGGTTTTATTTTGGTAAATAAGTTCTTATAACCTGGAAGGAAGGTAGCTTTTTTTTAAATCAAGGGGTGCACTAAAAAACAGTCCCTCCCTGAAATTCTACCCCTGAGGAGTTTCAGCAGAGGGTTATTTTATCTTAGCAAATATGGAGTTCCATAAAGGCCTACCAAAAAAAATTAAAACACCAATAAACAATTACCAACTGACATAGTTGTATTATTAATTATAAATTACAGTTGAAATAATAAGTTATTTCAATAATACATTTGCAAAGGCTCGGAACAAAGAACACATGCAAATTTTTTTTCTATATTGTGTGAATAAAATGAACTTTATTTTAGTAAAATGCGAAAAGGGTTATCCAAACTTAACCAAAGCAACTGAGTGGAAAATAATAGTACTCGTTACTAACTTTGAAAATTTTGAAAAATGAAAATTTTGCTAACTATAAAGTAAGATGCAGCGTAATTTGAAAAATACAACATTATTACATGAAACTATACAAAGGCAATTATATTTAATTTCAGCCGTAAGACGAACACTGATCTACATAGAGCTCCCCCATAGATTTCCAGCGCGACCGACCTAGTACGGCCTGCACCCAAACAATCATTTGGGGAGATTTGCCCATACTCGCCACGTCGGGCATGCGGGTTGGCGAAATATCAGAAAGTAATAGCTAGAATTTGTTTTCAGCCTTCATCATCATCACTCAGAAGTTCACTATCTTATCTCAGCCCAAAACATGCTTTAACAAAGGATCTAGACCCTAGAGTCGAAACATTTTCTAGATTAGGTCACTCTAGAGTCTAGCTAGAGTGACCTAATCATGAAAATGTATCGATTTTGCCCTTCCACATGACCTATTCAATTAGATTTGACTGGCCTCATAGCTCAGTTGGTAGTAACTCTACCTTCTGCTCTAGAGGTCGCGGGTTCATAGTTCATAGTTCATAGTAGATTCCCGAACTGGACAAACATTTGTGTGATGAACACAGATGTTTGTTCTGTGCCTGGGTGTTACATATTTATCTATTATGTATATCAGTCTCTGGTTCCCATAGTACAGGCTATGCCTAGTTTGGGATCAGTTGACCGTGTGCGATATGTTCGGAATATTTATTTATTTATTTATTATAAAAAGATTAATTTAAATGCATTCCATACTAATTTTTTGTTTGTTAAGGCAATATCTAGTTGATTGTGTATGACAGATCTGTTTTCAACGAACTTCTATCTACCCTACATTGCTTCTACGTAAGGATTGCGTTTAAGCACCTGTATGTAAACTACAATTTAGGTAGGTCTACAGTGCAAATTGCAGTTTTTAGAATGTGCATCAATTTGTCAGTCAGTGACGTAACGGTTTAGTATATTTACATAGATATGTCTTAGGCCAACGTACATTTAAACAAAGCTATACCACGGACCACGGGCCACTGTGCCAAAACCGACAACGGATTTGGCGGTGTCCGGCTCGACGAGTTAGCACAAAATTAGTGCATAAATCTAGCTAGAATAGCCTAGACAGGCTTTCGTTGCGAGAAATGATTTACAGCTGGATGTGAAATATAGAATTTCAAATGGGAATCAGGTCATTGAGAATAAATCTGTCTGTAGAATTAAGTTCAGTGTTTTAGGGTGAAATATTTGAAGTATGATATTTTTCCTCGACTTTGAATTTATTACCCTCGGATAAGGATTTAGAGTATTTCAAAGAACCTTAATTTTGTATGATCAGTAGAGTCTTACAGCTGATATAATGGTGATGATGGTGATATTATTGCATAATCATCATAATTGTCAGCTAGTAGGCAGCTAGTAGTAACTGCTGGGCATTAGTCTCCACCCTAAAACGCCATGCCCTTCGGTTGTTATTTATGATTATAAGATAAATAAAAATAATCGTTGCGGTAAAGCACTGGTACAAAAATGCATGATCATAATGAATGTGTAAACAGAAAAGAAATAAGAAAAATAAATCTATCATTACCGTACCTACTTTTAGTCTAATTTTCAATTCACAACAGAACTAGGAATAGCGAAGGTATTCCAGGGACATGTTAACTGGCGGACGGCTGTCCACGGCTCAGGCCGTCCGGGAAATGGTACTGATTTTATGTATATTTTAGGTTAGACTTCTGAATTATTTGTGCCACTAGATTTGTTGTTCCTTCCAGTGTCTATTCTATTGATGGTGTTTATAATAGGCACTTAAAATTTATTCATAGGACTTGGTGGAAGTTAATATGTGTGTTACTGTTAGCTATCTAACATTATTTAGGTAGGTCAGTACTATACGTCCATCAATTAGAATTGAACTTTATCAAGCTCTACTGAACATTCAAACCGAAACAGGGGCAGGCAGTTTACTGTCCAATATCCGGTTCGGACGTCGTATCCGGGCCGTCCGAATGTCATGAACATCTGCCGCTGACCAGTAATGATTGAAGGCACTATAAACAATATAAAATGGTTATATTGTCTACAGGAATGGGACGGAATCCAATAGAAGGGTACCGACAATATATTTCTATATTAATTTGGGGGATCTTTAGTTTAATTTGTTTTATCATTTATATCACAGAAATAGAGTTAAGAGAACGTATAAAAATAACACGTATTGAATCAATTGTATTAGAGTTCACTAGTTAACTCTGAGAGCTATGTCGGTGAGGTTCGTTTTTTTATGGTTTTCCTCGTTCCGGATATTATCTCACAGTGAATTCTGAGCATAGCTCTCTCATAGCGCGCGACCATTAGCGACCAAGTCTCAGTGCAGTAAGATTACATTGAAAATTAAAAAAAAAATGTCATCCGTATTCTTTTTAACAGCTCTTTTGAGGTTTATGTTCCAAAAATAACTCGTGCCTACCAAAAAGTGACGTTGAAGGGACACTAATGTGCTCTAGTCACACCCTTATTCGATATCCGTTACTCTTACCTAATTATGTCGTAAGATAATACGACACAGCAGTTTTAGGTCGAGTGACACTGCACCGGGCGGTGGGCTCATGAGTTTAGTTACACCTACTGCGACTGAAACGGATATTCCCGATTTTTTCAAGTGGCTTCTAAAAAAGATGAGGTTCTCAAATCGACAACTTTTTATGTTTGCTCCGCGATATCCGCCGAGCCGATTTTAATGATTTTTAATTCGATAGAGTTCTCTCAGTAGTGGTCACTTATGAATTTCATAAGGATGAGTTTCCTAAAACTACCATAAAAGCTAAAAAAAAACTAAATCGACACAAGTCATTCAAGTCAACTTCAAATTTTTTTTATTTGTATATCTGTTTCTTTTATAAGAACACAATAATTTTAGTGGACGTGGCTTCCGAAGATCATATTCAGGACCTAGGTTTTAGATTTTTACGCTGTTGACCTGCAGATGTATTAATAGATTTAGTATCAGATATACTTATAATTATCCAACTTTGAAAGCCCAAATTCATATCGGTCGCTGTTTTTGTCGAAAAACACACAACTGGTATAGTATTAAAAAAAAAGATTCTTCACAAAGAACCACGACGCGAAACTGTTTTCCAAATTAAATTTACCAGCAATTTTCTTATTAACAGCAAACAATGTTCCCTATTTCCGTACCGGGACCTGGGACCGGTCATCACGTAGACTGTCCCAATGATTAATGACCCTAGGGCAACCCGAATCAGATGCACGTGACGTCAGAGTAACGTATAAATAATATTCAGATACGGTAGAGTGAAATTGTTTGGGGATTTTGTAAAATAGGCGGATATAAAAGCACGGGTAATTAAAATTCCTTCACTCGTCCTTCACGTCATATTTATATTTGCACACTTATCATAAATTACCTGCATTAAAATTATGATTAGGTAGGAACGGTTGACTCTCAACAGAACCATGGTTTCCCTTATTTAGTTGTAACAGTATTGTTACAACTAAATAAGGGATCACCATCAAATTCAACGTTATCATCGGTCCATCTCTGAATCGAGCCATATTATTCGCTCCAAAGTTTTCCCTTCAATATCCGGACAAAGATGCCACTTCCCCCAACCAGGGGTTGCTAGATGTTGCAACAGATTTCTACATGTACTCGTATAAAATGAGAATTCACCATGTTTACCGATAGAGGAACGTATAGATTTGAAACTCCTTTACGATTTAAAAAATAAACCCAACATTTAATTGCAGACCTTAAACTAGGATTGTGTGTCAGAAACTACTAGACCTATAAAGTGCCACAACTCCCAGTCTTGGAACACTGTCATCTTTTGTTCTGCAACGGGAATCGAAACGGTTTCTTACACAACTCATCTGACGACCCATTTTTTCTATAGCGGTGGTGATGGATCAAGTATTTACATAGTGTGAAAGTAAATGTTCCATAATCAACATTCGCTATGGTAGCTCGGCTGAAGAATAGGCCCCTCCATTACTACTCATAGATGTCGTATAAGGCGACTAAGGGAAAAATCATAGGATGGCAGCAGCGTCCCCTATCAACAATAGCTATATCTGCGCCAAGCCGCAAGTCCGGAGTGGCGAGTATGAGCTAATCCCCCCAAATTATTATTTGGGTGCAGGCCGTTCAAGGTCGGTCACGCAGGATATTTACGGAGGAAGCCTATTCCAGCAATGGACATTCTACGGCTGAAATGGTGATGACAATCTTTATTCTGTGGTACTACTGCGTCGTTATTATTTACCTATCTTCAAAAGTTTTTATAAGGTATGTCGGTTCGGAGTCTCGCATCTAAGTACACATAACTACTGTAAACTCGTTTATGTTGCTGGCTGACCCAACATACGTAACTGTTAGGGGCCCGCTTGAATGACTTTTGTAAGGTAGGATTTGAAATTTGTTTCCTTGCATTTTAAAGAAATTCCTTGGGTCTGAAATGGCATTTCTAAAGATGTGGAATGTAAAGCAGAGAGATGGACGTAGAACTCTTATTACTACCTTCCTACCGCGGCTTTGCTCGCGCGGAACCAGTTTAAAAGTAACCTTTATCCTTCCCCAGGGTTCAAGCTGTATCTATCCAAACTTCGTAAAAATCCGTAGCGCTGGAGCACAGTTGTAAGAACACACAAAAATACACAAATACTTACACGTTTAATATATTATGTTAGTAGGATTAAATACAACATTTTGAAGTTTGCCTTGTATAAATATAAAATGTTAATTTAGGTTTTTCATTTTTTTAAGACCTTTTAAACAACATGAAATCTATAAATGTTTCTAATTTTATAATCCAAATATTGCCTATATGGATACATGATAGTCAAAGGTGTATTACATAACTTCATTAATATAAGCATAAAAAAGATAACTTAATTACTGTATAGTAGATACATCCATAAATAAGAAAAGGTCAGGCTCTAATTAATTATTTATTAATTACTCTCTAGGTAGAAATAACGTTTTGTCTTCGATGTTACAGCCATGTCTTCTTAAGTTACATTTACTACTTATTTATTACAACAGTCAAGACTTAAATAATTCGTAAATAAGCATGGAAAACTGATCTATCCATTGAGTTCATTTTTTAACTAGCTGTTACCAGCGTCTTCTTCCGCATTTATTTGAAAGCTGGTACCTCAAAATTAAATTATTATTAAAAGGTAATTTTAACCCTACCTACTTTGCCCCCTTTAGGATTGATTTTGCAAAAATGCTCGAACATGTATTTTTTTATTTCTTAAACAAAACCCTAAATATGAGCTCTAAGATCACGAACTTGAGGAATCATGGATTGTGACATTCAACCCCTATTTCACCCCTTTCAAGATTATTTTTTGAGATAAAAGATAGCCTATGTCCTTTCTATACTATGTACCATGTTGCTGTGTTACCATGGTACTCGTAGTATTTGATATCCACGACACAGGGAATCCTAGTGTGGGTTCAGGACTATGTATCTGACTGTTGACGTTTTTATAATGTTTTAAACAAACAAACAAACAGAGTTATTAATATTAGTACGGATGAGCCAATAAAACAGTATCCACACAAACATTAATTAATTAAAACGCCCGTGAGTGGCCAAATGGCTTTTGGGTACTTTTTAACAAGATTCAGGCTTACTGTCCAATGTATTCAAACTTTGAATTCTGACAAAACACAGAAATAGCTTCTGAAGAGGATCAAAGGACGGAGTGTAAAGATCTTTCAATTAATTAGTCGTAATTTAGTTCTAAGTAACATTCTCATATGTCTTAGATTTTGAAACATTCATTTCTAATTAATAATTTAATGAATTTTCATTGGAGCCTCTTAATAGTATAAATGCGATAGTTTATGGGAGTGTTTGGATAATTAAAATTTGGCTGTTTGTGGTTCAATAAAGCCGTAACGGCTCAACCAATTTCGATGAAACTTGGAATAGAATAAGAATAAAAATAAGAGAATAAGATATGGGCATCTTTTTCAAGTAATTTGAGGTCGCTCATTACCAAAATGACGTCCATTTTTTAAATCCAAGGTAGCGAATCCGAATGAAGATATAAAAATGGATATGGGTATCATCATCATCATCATCATCAGCCTGATGAAGTCCACTGCTGAACATAGGCCTCCCCCAAAGAGTTCCATGACGAACGGTCTTGAGCCTTTTCCATCCACCGACTTCCCGCAACCTTAACAATGTCATCGGTCCATCGGGTCTTCCAACACTGCGTCGTCCGGTTCGTGGTCGCCACTCGAGAACCTTTGTTCCCCAACGGTTGTCGGTTCTGCGAGCTATATGGGTATCGTTTTCGAGTAATTCGGGGGCGCTGAGTACGAAAATGAAAACCAATTTGAAATCCAAGATGGCGGATTTAAATGTCATTTGATGCAGATTGTTGGAAAACAGTTTTCCGGCACATACATAAGTAGGTAGTCGGGCCAAGTAAACTCAGGTATTACCGACATTCTTTACGGCGCAAACTTATGCGCCCTCATAAAAAAAGACGGAGGCATCAGACCCATAGCCGTAGGTACAACATATCGCCGACTTGTAGCCAAAATCTGTTGCAGAAAAAAAAGTCAAACTTTATGTTCTGAGTTCCAGCCTCATCAATTAGGTTTTGGTTCACGCGGAGGCTGCGAGGCGGCGGTTCACTCTCTCAGAACTTTCATGACACATTGTACGCAAGATGTTGTGTTGAAGGTGGACGTTAAAAACGCATTCAACTCTGTCGATCGGGGCGCCCTTTTGACTCAAATAAGAGACAAATTACCGGACATATACAACTTTCTTTGGCAATGCTATGGCAGACCATCCAAATTGGTATATCAAAATAACTTATTGTTTTCGGAAGTAGGGTGTCAACAGGGTGACCCTTTGGGGCCTGCTATTTTCAGTCTCGCCATTCATCCCATCCTCAAGCGTTTAGAGTCAAAATTTAACGTTTGGTATTTAGATGACGGCACTCTGGGTGGCGAAGTGAATACAATTTTCAAAGATTTGACCCTTCTCATTAAAGATTTTAAAGAAATTGGCCTAGAACTAAATTTTACAAAATGTGAACTTTTCATTCCCAGTCCAGATCCCACCACTCAAAATTCTATTTTAAAAATGTTTGAACAAATTGCACCATCAATTAAAATTGTAGACAAGTCTTCACTTCGCCTCCTAGGCTCCCCGATTCTTGACGAGTCACTGTCTGACTTTGTTAATGACAAAATTCAAAATTTCCGCGCAGTTTCAGATCGTTTATTGAAAATAAACACCCATGTGGCATTTGTTATTTTACGTTTTTGTCTTTTTGCTCCAAAATTCACGTACTACCTTCGTTGTTCCCAACTCTGGAAGCACCCTCATCTTACACAGCAGTTGGATAACATTATGCGCGATACACTCATTACCATTTTCAACACCCCTTTAGAAGATCGCGCTTGGCGCCAGGCCTCACTTCCTATTAGGATGGGCGGTCTTGGTATCCGCAAAATTACCAGTGTATCCATTCCGGCCTTTTTGTCATCAGTGTATAGCACTAAAAATCTTATTCATAACATTTTATCAAAAAGTTTACAAAACTTCGAAATTAATTGTTTCAGTGAAGCCCAAGAAGCTTGGAAAATAGCCTGCCCCAACACCGACATGCCAAAGGTCCTATCCTCTCAGAGACTGTGGGATGAGCCGCTCTGTGAGCTGGTACGGAAAAATTTAATTGAAACGTCCAGCTGCCCAGCAGAGCGCGCTCGTCTCTTCGCCGTCTCGGAGTGGGAGTCAGGACTTTGGCTACATGTTTTGCCTTCCAAAAATTTAGGTACCCTTTTAGACAACAATACCTTCCGGGTGGCAACCTCTCTGCGCCTAGGTTCTCCCTGCCAAGTGGCACATCGGTGCCAATGTGGTGAGACCGCTGACTGTTTCGGTCACCACGCACTTTCATGTGCCCGCAGTGCCGGACGTGTGCCTCGACATAACTCTTTAAATGATATTATCCGTCGGGCTTTTACCAGCGTCAACGTTACAGCTGTTCTAGAACCGAGCGGCTTAATGCGAGACGATGGTAAAAGACCCGATGGCATGACACTTATCCCCTGGAAGATGGGACGGCCTCTAGTATGGGACGCTACCTGCGTCGATACTCTAGCGCCGTCACATCTTCCCAGCACATCAGTACGGGCTGGCTCCGCAGCAGCATCAGCGGAGTCCCTCAAACGGCGCAAATATATGCTTCTTGATAGAGGCTATATGTTCGAGCCGTTTGGGGTAGAGACATTAGGCCCATGGGGATCAGGGGCACACACAATTTACAAGGACCTGGCGGGGAGACTTTTAGAGTATACGCGTGACCAAAATGCTGGCTTTTACTTCGGTCAGCGAATAAGCATTGCCATACAACGTGGCAATGCCGCCAGTATTTTGGGCACGCTACCATCTGGTGGCGACAGGGATCGACTGGATTTATGACACCTACTCGTAAAAAAACCAGTCGCAGTAGTAATTGTACATTAATAATTTTTCTTTAAATTTTTGTTTGAGTAATAATACCTTTTGAAGGGCCTTATCGTTTTAGTAGGTAGTACACCTTACTTACCCTATTTGCTTTACATATTGAACTTACCTACATCATGAAGAGGCCATGGTGATGAGTAAGCAGGTGCCGCGAGAAATACCTACTTTGCTTTACAAAAAGTAATGATACCCCATCAAAAACATAATGTGAAAACGGGAGCCAAGTCGCCGGCAAAAGAATTGAGATCTAAATGGGTGCCAAGTTCTGCCAAGCTCAATACTCCAATCTACAGATCGAAAGTCGAGGTACCTCCCACTAGGCCAACACGGCTTTACACTGTATTACATAAATCTATCCCCGGCTGAAGAATATGCCCTTCCATATCCGTGAATGTATGATCTGCGCTTGCCAACCCGCATGCTCAATGTGGCTAGTATGGGCAAATCCCCTCAAATGATTATATCAGTCGCTCTGGAAATCTATGGGCGAGGCTTAAGTTCTGCAGTGAAACCTACGGCTGAAATGATGACATAATCTATGCTTATGTTAAAGTCCCAAGTATACCATCCCCCTTACATTACTACTTGGAGCATTACCTAATCTTTCTGTTTCTGTAGCTATAAAGCTCAACAACACTGGATATCGTATAAATATACCCAGGTGTACTACTACCTTCGTTCCTTAATTAGCGTCCGTAATTTATGAATGAGAAAATTCATAAGAAAACTCTTATCAGGAAATAGCTAATCAATTTTACTAGTAGCATAAAACTTGTCGTCAATCCTTCATGGAAGCGTACTAAAGATAAAAGCACAGCTCGATAAAGTATTAATGACCGAATGAATCGTACATTTCGCTTATCGCAAATGCTCGAGTCAGCATCAGAGATCAATTACCCTGAATAAGCAGAGATACGCATTAAGTAATAGACTAGTGTGTTCTTTATTGCGTTGTGATAAGAACTTTATGTTCGTCAATCCCATGATTGAGGTTCGTTAATTATCATTAATTTTTCGTAAGAGCCACGCTGGGCTTGTGGAATGTTCCCGATTTTCGATCCGAAGGTCGTGTGTTCGAAACTGGTCGTGTACCATTGAGTTTTCTATTCGAAATAATTGGGTACGAATTAACACACGTACTTTAAAGGGTGAAAAAAGCGTCTTGGGGACATGCCTCCGACTTACCCAGCTAAGATACTTCAATGATCTAATGTCTTTAGAGACCTCAGAGGATATGTATCATTCTTAGGGATAAAAGAAGAAGAAGAAGGGATAAAAGACGTGAGCCCATTTTTTAAAGTGACCGCTGTGGCTTGCCACTGAGTGCTTTCATGCGTTGGGTACGTTATCATTTAACAAGTCATCATTTCATCACTAGAGTTGGCTTGAATTTAAACGAACTTTCATAAATGTATGGAACGGCGCAGTCAGCAGAAACCTTAACTTAAAACTTAACCTAAACAAGGTAACAAGGACAGTTACTCCAGATTTTGAAAGAATTATTCGCCTTAACTAATCGATCAACTTTTTATAGAGTAAACTAATAACTTCTTCAAGTAAATAACGTCTGATTGGCATCCACAAATTAGATTAATGATCTCCCAATTCTTCAACCAATAAATTAGCAAGTGGCACTTGCAAACTAATCTTTTCCAACTTACATTTTGGCAAATGACTTCGCCGAAATTTGGGCCAGTTACCTCAACTAATGAGCCTGACGTCCGAGATGACTCCTACAGACAAGAAAAGGAGGACGTAGAGTAGTATATATACCTATAAAACAGCCATGAGTATTTTTTAATTCTCATAATCTTATGAGACCTTATGGGCGACGCCTAGTGGGTAACTCTAGGGTGCTGCTCGATACTTGAAAGAAAACAGTAAATCCAATCACGCACGATTTCACGCAAGTGAAACCATGGATACAGCTAGTAATTAATAAAATAATGTGGGGCCCAGATGCATGGTTCTTATACGATGCATTTTCTAAGAGGCTGGTGGATGAGACGTCGACGACCAGCGTTGGTCTTGACCAACGGTGCTAACCTCGTACAAAGGTTCAGTATAGCTTATATATAACGATGTGACGACGCCAACGCCAGCCTTTTGGGTAAACTGCGTGTGGTTGGTGATCTGAACTCTGTTTTCTTCTTGTAGTCTTAGAAAACAGAGTTTATTCCTACCTATTAATTAAGATTAATTTGTATTTATTATTGTGTTTTGTAATAAAATATGCTATTATTTATTTAAACTCAAGTTATTTGAATATTTGGTTAAGAACAAAGTTCAAAACTATAGAAAGTAGTTGGAATATACGAAGTACGATCACTACTAGCAATCACTCCCAGACAACCTATAATATTTAAGAAAAACACTAAAGACCATTCAAGTCTCCACACATTTAGTGTTCCGCCAATGTAAAAGTTAACACAACAGCCCTGTGATAAACGATTGACTCAATGACTTGAAAAAGTAGCGCCCGGCCTATCGCAACTAACGACGCCTATTATAGGATCTCGAAGCTTTGCAGGCACAAGAGAGTCTAATTTGAGCGAATTGGATGATTTGTGATTAGCTTTACAGGTTCTACCTATGTACCTATACCTACATAGCTAATTTTCTTAGTTGCCTTATTGTATGACAAAGTTTTTAGGTTTCTTTTAAATGTTAGCTATTTTGATATAATTAAAGTTAGATCAAAGATTTATTTAATTCCCACGATGAAAAGATAAAAATCAAAAGCAAACGATAGTTTGCGGTCGCGGCTTCGTTCGCACGGGACCTAGGTAAAAAGGACCCTACACTAATAATCTAGATAAAGTTTTTTCACTTCTTTTTTCCTTTGAAAGAAAACAGTGAAAATACCGTAAATTCGCAGTCTTTTCTCTCAGACACCTCGTTTAATGAAGGATTACTAGTAAAGTCCTCAAACAAAAGCAACTGTCAATTTATATCTATTTACAACAAAATCAACTTCATTACAGTTTCTTAGTAAAGTTACTTTAAACCAATTTAATTCACGCTTACCCTTATCGATTCTAAAACACAATTTCTCTGGTAGGAGCCAAAACGACCGACGATTCTCGTTAGAGCAAAGGCGTCGCTCATTGGATTAATTAGTTACCCGTTCGGAACACGACGTACTTTCTTAGCAAGTAATAATGGACCAGAATACCTAAATAAAAATCCATAATTTTGGGTAAGTAAGTAAATTCGCATAAGCTAGAGACGCAGGAGTTTTGAGTCCGCCTGAAGTTCCATAATTTAAGGTTTGTGAGCTTAATATGCAATTGTATTAAAAACATGAAACTTTATACAATGACAGTGAAAAATAGCGAACTAGAGGCTAGACTTGCAGAACAGAATTCATTGAATGTATAGTAACTCCGTTATTATTGGTCACTTTCAATGAATTCAGGTCGCAATAACTTTCGTATAGGTAGAATTTATGTGAAGTAAGTGCTTGTTTCTCTGTAAATAATCTATCCGTGTATCTCTCAATCAGAACAAAAAGCGCTAAGATATAAAATTTTTGATAGTATTTTCATTAGCAACAAAACTCCTTCATCAAACTTGAAGTCGGTTTTTTTAAGTTACAAAACGTAATTATTGTGATTTAAATTATGGATTATGATTGTCAATTCTGTTATTCGATCTCAGTATCACCACCACTTTGAAGACACCCTTCATTGCTCAAGACGGCTCACATTTTCATGTATATTTAAACTTGGCCAGGTAGTAACTTGCAAGTTGAAATCCTATAACAATGTTAAGGCGAAGTACTCAGCATGCTCAACAGAGTTTCAACTTTGTTTGATATGAATAGTTAATTAAGAACTGTAATTAATTTATTCTGTGAATAGCTATTGAGAGGGTGAGACACCCATAGACGCTGAAATAGATGTTTAAGGAGATGACAACCAAAAATGTTTGCGGGTGATTCGATTTAGATCTTGCTTACTAATTAGTCGCTCGAATTGCAAATAATAGGATCATAGACAATTTTATATATAATTGGGCGTTTTGGCAGTTATCTATCGAACCCAAAATGCAGCTTATTTGAATAAGCCACTGATGATTTCATTGTAGGTACTGTTTTGAAACATTTGACCTATTTCGGGTTACTTGAAAATTGATATCCTGAAACTGGATAGACCATTTTTGCGTATGAAAGGCGAAGCGACGTGCTGTATAATCCTTTTACAATCGGTTTTACGACATTTTCCGCAGAGTGACCAAGCACAGGTCAATTACAAAACTCGACATGGGCACGTAACATACTTCTCATTCAAAATGTTACGACAATCGTTCACTATTTGTACCAAATTATCGCAAAAAGTTGGACAAAGCTTTCATTATCCACAAAGTTTGACGAGTTTTTATTTCTCATTCCAGAATCCACATGTGGCGGAACCGCAACGTGTGAAACATTTTGCACGGTTGATAGCGCCCTCTCAAATCTGTCGGTTTGTTTGTGATGTCATAGAGTACAAACTAGGGAATACAAACGTAGAAGTTTCTTACTTGCGTGGAATGCCTACAACAAAGATGAAAATTTAACTTCGCAAGTAGAAAAGAAGGTAACTGTGGCCCGAGCATGAATAATTCACGAAAGCGTTACGCATACGATACGATAGTAAATGTAACATTATTAGCCAATGAAATTGTATTATTATAAACGTAGGGCAGGCGTCAGGCCAGGTCGCAGGCAGGGCGAAGAAGCGTTAAAGGCCACCTAATCGATGTACCGACCACCGATGAAAAAATCTCAATACCATCTTTATGGAACTCTTTAGGGTGGCCAGCAGTGGACTTCTATAGACTGATGATGATGAGACATTCAATATTAAAATGTTTCAAGCAACGCTTGTGTCTTTAGCTGATAATTTTATTATTGGATCGTAAGTGTTACGCTATCATGAGCTATTTGTACTTAGGCCACAGTGCAGGTAAGCACGGACAAATTTGACAATACACCACCTACAGATTTATGTATATGAGTGGAACAACAGAGCTTATGAAGAAATTAAGAAAATTAGGAACGTGCCCACGTCAAAGACCTTAATGCCGATATACAGCACCCAATGCATGTTTTATACGATGAGTCTTAGTAACTCTTGGTCATCTTAATCTTTCAAGTTTTTTATTATTTTAGTGCTCATTTTTATACAATAAAATAAATGACGAAATAAATGACTCTTAACTCTTAATAAGCACCAAATAATTCACGCTTTCATGACGACGCATCTATTAACTGACTACCTAATTCATCATTGCCCAGAAAGTAGCTGACACATGGGCATCAGTCATTTCTCTGACACAGTCGCGCGCTACTGCAAAAACATGTGGCGATGTGATTACAGAAAACTATAAAGGGCATCGGGCCGAAATGTCCCAGAACAAAAACGGCCGCCTTGACCTGTCATCGTAATTAATGTGGGCAGCGGAAAAAAACAAAGGAAATCTGATATTGGTTTTTTTTTCGGTTTAAGCAACGTAGATATTTGTTCACAGACAGTGAAATCTATTGCCAACTTATTCCTTTATGGTTTTATCATATACATTTTTTTTGTTGTAAGCAGTTACTAAATTGTCAAAAGCAAGTGCGTTCATGCGGTGTATGACTGGGATTTGACCTCGGGGTGAGATAAGGATCGAAAGTCAACGTAACTCACACTAGGCCAACGCAGCTCAAAAAGGCTGTACTTTATGGACAATTATTTAATTTTAGATGCTTTATCTAGGAGGCTGGTGGATGAGACCAATGACCGAAGGGCTGGTGCCTACCTCGGACAAAGGATCAGTATAGCGATCCAACGAGGTAACGTCGCCAGCCTTTTGGGCACGCTGCCTGTGTTTGGTGATCTGAACTCTGTTTTCTACTTGTAGTCGTAGTCCTAGAAAACAGAGTTCATTTCTAGTATAATATTATTTTAGTTTAATTTACAACTGTTATTATTATTATTTTTCTGTTAATAAATAAATAAAAATTTTGTTATTTTAATTTTTATAGTATATTATTAAAGTAAATAAAAGACAAAGTATGGCGACAGTTGCAAGACAATGTCGCCTCAAGATTGTCACCATATGGATGAAGAGTAATAAAAGGCGATAATGATCGCGACAGTTGTTGTTTTCAAGATTTAAATCTTTTTCTGTCATAGACCCTTTTAACAATAGTTTAGTATCACTAAACGATTTTTTGTAGGTATAATTAGGAAAATGTATAAGTATCCTGTTTGATACATCAAAACATGCCACATAATTATAAAACATAGCTATTTTTCAAAGAAACTAAAGTCGTATGAACGTGATTTAAGTATGAATTACAACATGACATATTAAGATGATAATTGATAATTCTAGTCTAGCTAGACGAGAATTAGCAGGTGCTTCTCAAAAATACTACAAATAATTGAAAAAATGACATCCAATATCACATCAAAGTGATATCCCTAAAATATTCAACAAAAAGACTGAAAACGTCTATACCAAAAGGAATTTAAAGTGTTTGTAAGTTTTTACCAGCCTCCAGGGAACAAAATGCTTTTAAAAAGAAGAAAGCGAAAAGATTTTTGGTATTAAATCGAAAGAGTTAATGAAGGATGTAGCCTCGGGCGAGTCAGTTACTTTCAATTTAAACGAGAATTCTGATCCCACTAATCGGAATATTATGTTTCAATTTCATTTCTAGATAAGCGATATTGGAGCGGCTATTCAAGCCCATTGATTTTTCAATCTTTACCGTTTCTCTGTTTCTCTTGATTAAATTCAATTAGGTACCTATTTTTATCTTGTATTTTAAATTCGGGGAACATTATTTAAAGTAACCGCATGAAAAGAACGTGATGAACCACCGCAATGATTAATCTATGTAGTTGGAGTCATTAAAGGGGACTATAGTTTATTTTACTTTTCAGTAGGAAAGTCAACGATTTGCAGCCGTCTTAATCGCTCCGTACTTCCCTTTGGCATTAGTCGACAATTCCAAACTACTTGTTCGTACATAGTATACCTATGTATATTCTGAAGGAATGTTTAATTTATTAACACCCGTTGCGCAAACCTTCCAAGCACGAAACTAATTACGCGGTAATAAATATTCACTAGCGATAAACTTGGGGAATCTTTGGTAATGGTACAAATTTAGTTTTATCTGGGATTTGATGAGTTTTTCCTTGAATCGTAAAGTTGCCATTCTTTTTCTTGGCCATCCTGATCATCAAAGTGTAGGCACTGAAGCAGACTGGACTAACACAACTGAATTTTTGCGGATTGTTTCAAAATTATAGCATTCATTAACAAAATCATGTTTATATTATATGAAAGTACAACCCGAATTCTGAAAGGTTAGACCAAGCACTATGACAAAACAAAAAAATCAATACCTACAACTGCTTACAAGAAATTTTGGTTAATTTTGCCAAGCAACATCAATTTGACAGAACAAATAGAAAACATGCAACTGCAAAGAAGACCCATCAAAACTCGCAATTTACGTAACATCGAAACAAATTCAAAGGAAACGAAAGCAATTTCGAATTCTGAACTGAAAACTCTAGCGGTTACGTGTAAGAACTTCGACAAAACACGTCTTTGATATAAATACAATATGAATAACCTAAGATACACGCAAAATAGATAGCACCAAGTTCCACTAGGTATCACGTAAACAGGTCCAGAAGACTTATCATATCTTCATTCATCATTTCAGCCGTTCGACGTCTACTGCTGAACATGGCCTCCCGCACAGACAGAGCATGGCAAATCCCTCCACATTCCTTATCATGTGGAGGGATTTGCCCGTAATCACCACGATGGGCATGCGGGTTGGAGAGCGCAGTTAGAGCTTTAGTTGTTAAAATGAGGGACGCTGCTGCCCACCCCCTAGCTTTTTTCCCTAAGTCGTCTCTTACGACATCCGCGGGTAGGTAGATAAGGAGGGGCCTATTCTTCAGCCGGAGCCACCACGGCCATTCTCATTCCATATCTTCATTATCTGCGTAATGGTTAGATTCCTGATATAGCAGATTCCCAGAAACCGAATATTACAAACGTTAGTACTAATTCTGGTTATTCCTAACAAACCATCAAATGGTAGAAAAACTAAAGAGTAAAACTAAATAATCTGAGTACCGTAGCAACCCAGTGCTGCTTTTATTCAAACTAAAGTAATACTGCATACCATAGCCGTGGTGGCCCCGACTAAAGAATATACCCTTCCGTACCTACCTATCCGTGGGTGTCGTAAGAGGCGACTAAGGAATAGAAGCTGGCAGGGGAACAACGACCCCTATTTTCACAATGATGCTCTAACTGCGCTCGCTTTCCGGCGTGATGAGTAGGTATAGGCAAACCCCTCACATGATAGGATTTCGGTTTGGAAATCTGTGGCCATGTTCAACAGTGGACGTACTACGGCTGAAATGATGACCTTCAAAAAAGTGTCGTATCTTTTCATTTCCTATTCTAACCAAAATACAAAATTAGACATTTCACGAGTATTGTCTAAGATATTGTGGCTCACGTAGATCTTATTTTACAAACAAGTATAATTTCAAAAAGTTTCAACCGTTTTGAAATTCCGTACATTTACATTGTTTCAAATGCTTTGAGAAACTTACTTAAGTGTTCAAATAAGTTCCGTATGTAAGAGTTGTGTAATATATGTTTGAGTATTTTTAATCGATATCTTCGAAATTTTATCGTAACAGCAATTTGCCATTAAACCGAATACAAGTGTAATTCATGTATAAAACTCCCAGAGTCCGAGGAATGCTGCTATCAACACCGTAAATTATTTGACAAGGGAACATTAATCTCGCTTTAAATAAGGGCATTTTCAGACAGACAACTATAAAACCACAGCCTACAATATTATGCGAGTCAATATTTGGCTTGTTTAAAAATACTTTGAACAAATGGAACTAGATAGTTTCAAAGTTGACGATCGTACATCGTTATAAAAATTGCTACTTGATAATGGTAGTGTTATTGCATTCTCATTATCAATAATAAAAATATTAGCGTTATTTTTAATAGATTAAATCCAAAATGTTTCCGTTAACTGTAAGTGATATTTTGGAAGAAAAGAGTCGACTCTCTTGGCGAAAACCACGATGTCAACATTTTACATCGCACCTCACCAAATGCTTGCGCTGATCTTGAGTTAATCGTGGGGTTTGACAAGTTGAGTCTAAAAATGCCTTTAATATTAATTAAAGACAATAATGTGTGGTCCAGTATCGGCCGTGATGTCAAACTTAATCCTTGCAATTTTGTTAAAATTGAGAGCCTGATTATGCGAACACTGTGAACGCAGGAATTAATGGTTTGTTATTTTTGTATGCATTATTTCTGATATCGATCGTTGAAACAGCTTTTATGAGATATATATAAATGAAAAACTATTTAAACTGATAAAAATAACTTTCTTATCAGTGTAACAAGTATCAAGTATGACGGTTAGCATTAAATAATAAACTTCAGCTTTATGCAGTATTTATAATATTATGTATATAACCTATGATTAATTAACAACATTTTAAAATAAAATGTTATAATGACCAAGGAAGAACACTTTGTGCATTAAACTAAACTAAAACCAGTTAACCTAAGCAAAGTCCCAATAATTCCTCTAATCGAAACACCTTTTTAAAATCTCCGCTGAAGTTGTCCCTGATTAGTCGAGGTTTGTTTTGCTTTGGCTTGGGGTAAGAGGGATTTTACATTACAAATGGATGACGCGGCGGCAGAGGCAGCTCTGTCGGCGCTCCATACACAGTTCTGAGAAAATAACCAAAACCGGCTAAATCGAATTCATCAAAGCATGAAACGTAATTAAAAAAAACCAAGCCCTTTGTCCAGCAGTAGACTTCTACAAACTGTGATAATGATGAAGTACCGGTAAATGAGCTTGAAGAACCTGTTTTCTACATAAACGCAGTCTAACGGCACCTATACAAACACGCTGCCTACCTAATGTGTTTACCTCTATAACAAATTTCGAGTGCCTTGTTGAGGCATCATCATCAGCCTGTTTAATTCTACTGTTCATAGGCCTGAAGAGGGTCATAGCGAACAGTCTTGAGCCTTTTCCATCCACCGACTATCCACAGCCTTTACAACTATCCATCGGCTCCATTAGCGGGTGGGCTTCCAAACACGCGTTCCCCGATTCGTGATCGCCAAGAACCTTTATTCGACAGCGGTTCTCAGTTCTGAGAGCTTTAAGGCCTGCCCACTGCCACTACAGCTCGCCAATTCTGAGATCCTTCGTAGAAGAACCAATTCATCTTTTCCAATTTCCATGGTTGCAAGCCCGTCGCCGATTTTAAGAACGTAAGTGTTCTTGGTTTGGTCATGATGTTCTCATTCACCGTTTAAAATAAATGTTAATGCACGACCAGGATTGAAAGCTATGATATTATGATTGAGACAGATACAGCGGCTCACAGATGTACCTAAACTTCGCAAACTGGCATAAAGGGACTTATTTATCTAAGTTTTCCTTTGAGCATTATTAATAGGCCCATGTCTAGAAAGTTATGCCTCACGCAATTTAAGTTTGACATAAGTACAATTTGAAATTCGATTACAAATGAAATGTTTACATAGCTTTGAAAAAAATTAAATAACATGTCAATTTATGTTCAAAGATAAGCAGTTTGTAGCTTTTGCAGTATTTATTTTTATTTATTTTCATAAACTTACAAATAGATATAATATTTCTTGGGTGAGCCTCACGTCAGTGTCTGTGAGTCTGTATATTTGTAATGAAACGTCAATGAAAAGTAATACAACTTTAAATTAGCAACTCTTTATTCCTTTGCTGTTCTTTGTCTTAAAATTAAAAAGAATCTAGTGCAAATGTTTTTCCTGCACGTTGTCTGTAATTTTTGGCTAGTCATAAAAATACACAGGATTGACTATCGCACGCCGTTTGAACACGGCTTTAGTTTTTAAAATCGCTGGTAAAAATGCTGTATGTGACAACTTTCTTGCTGCGTGTAACAAACAGACGGCGAATACAAGCGTCAATTTTCTCTCTCTACAAGTTCTCTCTGATAAAACTAGCTAAGCTACGTGTAACCGACGTTTAGATAACATAACTATATCTGTGGGTTCCTTTAGTATCTTTTCGGTACGGAACCCAAAGGAAAGTATCGTGCGCAAAAGCCCTTAGTCACATTTTGTTAGCCAAGAGTTGTTTCACGTCATTAACGAGTTCGCAGACGACCACAAGCTTACGTGATAAAGTTGCCAATAACAATATCGTACAGAAACGCAACTGAAAAATAAACAAGTAATTAAGTTTGTATGAGCTAGTAGTCTAGTGATTTTTAGGTCGTAAGCAGTGAGACATACACAACTTTTTTTGTCTTTTCAATCACCTCATCGAGTAGATAGATAGAAATTGCTTTATTGCACACCATAAAAAGTACAAACAATAACAAAAAACAATAAAAACTAAACTATATGATGAACAATGGGCGGCCTTATCGCTGAAGTAGCGATCTCTACCAGACAACCTTTGGATGGAGTGGACTGGATATGATTAAATAGTAGAGGTAAAGAGTAGGTACAAGTCAAGGAGCCAAACAGGGATAATTCGTCTGAAGGCCTTCGTTGTAGCTTAGTGACTTTATTGGCCGAGATTATAATTTCAGCGTTCCTTCTGAACAACAAAAGCACAATGAACCCACTGAAGGTTGCTTTGCTTAACCGATCTAATTATGAAGTCTAGGAAAGTACAACACGAGCGTATCACTTGATACATATCTATCTAACAACTAAGTACCAAAAGTTCACCTTACCACCCTAAGGGTGTATTTTTGCGTGAAGTGATCTGCGGCTTGCTTGCGTAATGCGTAATCATAAAAAGTACCTATCTTATTGTCTAAGAATATAAATAAATATTCCGGACATATCACACATTGTCAACTGATCCCAAACTAGGCATAGCCTGTACTATGGGTACCAGAGACTGATATACATAATAGATATATATTTAACACCCAGACACAGAACAAACATCTGTGTTTGTCACAAATGTTTGTCCAGTGCGGGAATCGAACCCACGACCTCTAGCGCAGAAGGCAGAGTTACTACCAACTGAGCTATGAGGCCAGTCAGGCCATATGTTTTTATTGTTTTGGTTGCAACTGAATTAACCTACTAAAGTTTCATATTTTATACACTTTAAACTTCTCTCGCCACTTCCCACTATTTGGGAAAGACCTTTGAGTAAAGGTTAATAAACAAATAATATAAAGGTATAATAAATACGCTATCCCACTACGTATGTGATATAATCCATTGAAAACCAAAGAGTGCCTACGTATTTATGCCCAGACACGTTGACTTTTAGAGTTTCATTTCTATGTGGTATTCTTAATGTCCCTGCCTAAGGAAACTCCTGACTTCCGTGATAAAACATGTTTAGGGACTTTCAGAAACTTTTTAATGTTATGAACACGCATAAGTGAACCTAAGCTCCTTAATGTTAAGAGAAAGGAAGGAGTTTGTTGTATGGAGATTCGGTTCACATACCTTCATTGAAATTTTAGTAAACTAAATAATAAAAAATAATTAAATAAGCTCGGACTCTTGTCCCCAAGGTTGGTAGTTGGTAAACATCTAGATGCTAGATGTCAGGCGATCAGATCCTTGAAGTGCAGGATCATGATAGATGGCATTATGTCAAAAGAAGATCTCTGCTCAGCATCGTATTAAGTCAGGCTATGGTAAATCTATCATATTAGGTTTATTATTATAAAACAGTAACTGACACATTGACTAACAGACATCACAGAGCCTAAAACACAGCTCCTAAAAACATGAAATTTGAAAAGACTTTTAGTGTGAAGTGGTGTGCAAAGAAATAAAAGGTAGTTTCTGATACCCAAGACATAGGGAATTCTCAGATTGTGACATTTAACCTGAGTTACAGGGTTTGAAGTCTGTATGGAAAAAAATATATGTATTAAATACAGTAACTGGCATACTGACTGACATAAAATGCAGAGCCAAAACCGTTGGTACAAGGGACTTGAAATTTGAAAGATGTGTCCCTTATAGTATGTGTAGGGGCTTATAATGGAGCTAAAGTTCACCGCCTAAAGTGGTTGCTTTGGCGTCAGTTAGGACGTAGTTTATATTAAAAAGTTGTCTAACTTCAATAACCCCGAGAGATACACCGATCACCGGTCATATAAACATCAAACCATCTGCTCGAAAGTGCAAACTTTGCCGCTATAACTTAAACAATTTTATTTTCACCTTCTTAGTAGCTCGTCGCAGAAATACGTACTTTGCAAAGTCATCTGACGCAAACTGGCTCTCTTAAACTAAACAGACACTAAACTTTGTACGCTCAAAAGCCAGAAAGTTAGAGTATAGTTCAGCTGAGATAAAGCTAAGTCACTCCAGAAACTATAAGTCCACCTACAGTGGCGTGGCAAAAGGCGTTTAGACGCTGATTGTCACCTGACAACGCTCGCTGTCCCCCGCGATTCTTGTTAGATTTACCTATTTTCCGCTCTACTCATCCTAGAGCACAAGACTCACGATTTGAGCGAAGCCCACTAGACATGGTGACAATCAGCCGGATAAATCTTGAAGCATGGATTTTTTTGTAGCTTACTCCAGTCGTGTACCTTCTATAAGGCGAATTATAGGCTATGTGCTTTGAAGATGAAACAATACCGTAGTTATGTGTTTCCGGTGATATACCTAAGGTTTCTTACGCGGGCATCCTACTAATTTAGCGTAATCTTACGCTAAATTAGTAGGATATGGCTTGGCACTGTCACCAACTATTTCAAACTTAGTTGGTAGACTCTACTAACTAGCACAGAATAGCAGGTACCTACTAGTCAGTAATTATCTATCTACATTTATATATGGTGTGGCAAAATAATGGGGTATTATGGGCAGATACCTCTTCTTATGTAGTTAGATTTTATTATTAAGAAACATTCAGTCAAATCTGAACAAAAACAGAACTTTTTGGATATTTGAAAAAGTAAGCCTTCTAGCTGAACATTAATGGGGGTTGTATAGATAAGTTTCAAGTGACCTACCACTCCACTGATGACCCACCCCCTTGTTATAGTCCCCTGTGTAGTGAATTATCATTATGTAAGCAGAGCGCTATATTACAACGTGTTCCTATTGTATCTAAATTGTAAAATTTGTTTTTTGTTCTAGATAAAATTATTTTGATTTTTTTGTTTGATTTGACTACTAGTAGTAATATAGCGCTAGGTCATTCGACTAGAATCACTAGTGATTCTAGACGAATGACCTAGCTGTCTTACAGCCACTAACAAGAGTTTGCGGGCAAAGTGATGGTTTTTCGTCGATAACGGTACTTGCCTTGACTCTTGCTGAAATATGATTTATTTCAGTTATTTGCGAGTTTGTAATCTCTGTTGGATTACTTGCTTGGAGTTTCGGCGTATTTCGTTTCTGCGAATGTGATCACAATATTTAAGCTTAAGTACCTAATATGGATTGTCTATTTTTTTGGAAATAAGACTAGTGGTTTGCCCCATCCCAAACTGAGATGATGTCTGACGCGATGTCTAGTAAAACATGGTGGTTCGATGATCGTTGAGGTAGGTACACTTTAGATACACATTGAAAATCGCGCCTTCTAAGGACCAATCTATCCAGAACTACGAATTCATTGAAGTATTACTATTTTCGTTGTATCTCATAAATTACTAAAATAAATTAATATAATTTAAATAAAAGCTGTTTTGGAATGTATGAACAAAGTTCTTTCATAATAATTTACCCCGCTTTGTATCTCTCTATTCTTGGAATAAGTACCCCTTTTTGGCCCCCTATATGTTAGCAATAGATTTTACTCATATTCTTACCACAAAATTTTGAAAGTACCTGTGAACCTCCTAAATTAGATGCAGATCGGATTGACAGTTCGAATATTATGCTCACAAATAAACATACAAACATTAAACGCAAATTTTCCCAAGTTTTTTGAGAGATCTTCGCTCGCTTGATCAATAAATAAGACAAATTTTTAGGGTTCCGTACCTCATTTGGAAAAACGGAACCCCTATAGGATCACTTTGTTGTCCGTCTGTCTGTCTGTCTGTCAAGACCCTTTTTCTCAGAAAAAACTAAAGGTATCAACTTGCAATTTATACCACCTATTAAGGTCTGTGGGCCGTATTAAAATCAAAGCTCTAGCTTAATGCATTAAAGAGATATGGCAATGAATGTATATTTTTTGTATGAAAATGAGTAAAATGAAAAAACTCTAGGGTACTTCCAGTTACCTCACAATTTTGAAATTTGGAATGCGAGAAGCTTTTATAACACAATTAAAGGGAAAAGTCTGAAATTGAGGATTTTAAAAGTTTTTTAGGAAACAAAGTTATATTTGCGGTCAATGTCATACAATGACTACGTGAGCGACCGCAAATATAAGTTTGTCAATTCCTTTTTATTTTCTCCGGAACTCTTGGACGGAACCCTCAGGGCGCGAGTTCTCGCACTTGACCGTCTTTATTTTTACGATGAACTTCCTTTTGGTTACAATGTCATCTGGTGGAAAGTGACGATGTGGCACTGGCACCCTATTCACTCTTACTCAGATAAATAGCTAAAGTAGACCGGATATAGACTACTTATTTCCAAAAATACATCCCACCACGCTTCAATATTATTTATTCACGTACACTAAAATAGAAAGCCGCAACTCCCACGATACCCTCAAAATTGCTACAAGGAAACGCGAAGAGATGCAAAAAGTGGCGTCACAAAACCACTTACCACAATTTTCTGAAAGAACTTCTCCCAACGCTTACCTTAAACGCATCGAGCAAAAAAAAACATTGGACTTCAAAGTGGTTTTCGCTGTCATTACAGCTCATTTTGCTGAAAAGCTTTTAAGGTATCGTAGGTAGGCTGATAAAACTCTGTTGACCTAGTGGAGACACCTGACTTTTGGTCCGAAGGTCTTAGGTCCCGCTTGTGCACCAATGGGTGTTTCAGTTCGAAAAATTAATGTGCGTGTTAACACGTGCTTGAAGCGTTGACGGAATATAATTGTGTGAGAAATCGACCTAGCCTCTGTGCCATATGTCATCTCTGGCAACACGCACTGATTGTAGACTTCGTCTTGAGGCTGTGTGGTATCTGCGACGAGAAGTTATTGACGAAGTTTCCCAAACGCTACCCATCCGAGTTGGATTCGTTGGTTGACCTGTTTGTCAAAGTTGGACCTACCTAGTTGAATCATCTGACCCAAGTGGTCTACAAGTTGAATGATATCGTTCCCAGCATGTACTGGGATGGGTGCGACATCAGCATTGGACTTGATAAATATATTTGTCTTGCCCATTTTGGAATACTCCCTCCTGCCAAATGTGGGCATGTACCAAATATTTGGAAGTGCCTCTCGCTACCCCCTTTAATATTTTGTAGGATCTGTCCGCCTTGAGAACTGAGAGGATGTCTGCCATGCTTGCGGATAAAAGCCGAGATCATACTAAAAGGAATACTATGGACCTCCAAATTTCAAGTTTCTAGGACCAACGGTTCAGACTCTAGGTGTTGTCTGTCAGTCAGTTACTTTTTGATAATATATTGAGACATAGGGGCTAAAGTCATAAGCAAAATTACTACGGTGTTATTCCAACCAAAATAATTATAATGAACTCGGAGCCCACCATTTTAATTTAATAAACATAAGCACCGAACAGGGGTGAATTAGAGCATGGCTGAACTTAACCACCGTTCTGTTATTATGCATCTCTGGCACAGAACTAAAGTTAGGCTGAAATATAATGATATGAAAAACGCGATATTTTTTGTAGCTGAAAATTCATCTTCAACTTGTTTAAACCCAGTTTTATTTATTGAATTCACAGGGAGGCCCAATTTTTATTATGTCAACAACCGCATGTCTGCGTCTCTCATGCTAATATTCAGATTGCGCAGTTCTGTGCCTTTTCATACATTACAAATCTGCTCTGCCTTGCACTGATTCACAATATGTATAGCCTCCGTTTAAATTCAATCGCCTGTATATACGCATACTCACCATACGCTTATATATGATAAAGCTTTTAAATGAAGGGTGAACTACAATTAAGTATACCTAGCTTTTATTCTTATCCAAGCCTATAAAAATGAGACTTGTGGCCATGGTTCTTTTGTTTGATAAACCTGCAACTCATCATCATCATCATTTTAGCTGTCCACTGCTGAACATAGCCTCCCCCACAGACAGAGCAAACTCCTTATCATGTGGGGGGATTTGCCCATACTCACCACGCTGGGCATGCGGGTTGGCGAGCGCAGTTAGAGCTATTGTTGTTAAAATGAACCTGCAACTATTCATCGCTAATTGTTTGTTGGCGACACTGAACCTGCACGAATGCCTCTATTCTATTCATTATACCTCATCATCATTTCTGTCGTAGAACGTCCACTACTGAACGTATACTTCCCTCATGGATTTCCAGTGCTACCGACCTTGTACGGCCTGCATACAATCTTTTTGGGGGATTTGCCCATACTTGCCACGCTGGGCATGCGGGTTGGCAACCGTAGATAAAGCTATAGTTGATAAACACTGCTGCTAGCTTTTTTCCCTTAAACGCCTCTTTCGATATACACGGGCAATAATGGGCCTATTCTTCAGCCGGGGCCACCACAGTTATACATTTTTAACAATATATCGTCATAATTATAAGAAGTATATAACTAAATAGATGTGACTCCAGACTATACATGACCGTGATATTTTCTTGGCCACCGCTAAGCTTGAGTCCTCGGTCTTAATAAACTACTCCGACAAAACATTTCCCCACTTTTGTAAGGCTAAGGTTTCTAATGAAAACGGCATCGTCACATAGCCACATTAGAGTGGATTGGGAACTATACCATAAACTTTGCAATTTTGTTTAGACAGTGACGTAAATTGAGACAGATTCAAAGATTTATAGTTCCTGAATGCTGAAAGTCCTGAACCCACACTAGGATTCCCTGAGAAATACGTGTACTATTTTACTACGGCAACCAGATGACGATACCAGCTAGACACTATTCTATTGGGTTATTTTAAACATCTCTCCACTAGACTTTGGTGGATGACTGCATTCATCGTTGTGTTTGTTTACAAAGTGATAACATTCACAGCTATCCACGGCCGTTTTATAGCGGCAACAGCTAATGGTGCACTCGTTTTACTGGAATTTGTTCATCTAGGCGGTAGTATCTCCGGGCGGAGTTCCAACGTCTTGTAACCCGCACATTTAATTTACGCCCCACATAAATGTATTATGATGATTAAAGGCCCACAATGTCCCATTGTAGATTGCTCATAACAAAGGCAGTGTATTAAAATAATTAATACAAAGTGAACATCTTGCGTGTGGGGATAATTATTGGGATCGTAAATGAAGGGTTTGCGTAGGATCAGTGGCACGCTGGTATTGGGGTCGGTAAATATTTATCGTTTTTAGGTAAACTAGCCAATATAATATAATATATCAACGTAAGAAAACATATACATTCGGTGTCTGCTTCATATAAGTATCAAATAATTACCTACTCTATTAAAGTTTATGAGAAAAAACCTTTGTGCTAGTAGTGGTTTTACAACAAACTATCATAAAATTTTATAAGGTCACTTTATTTAAAATACGAGCTTAGTTTTTGAAAAACTGTTTTCCTGGGGCTATTGCCGTTTTATCCAGGGCTGGTATTTACGAAGTGTGCCTGTGTAGTGTTAACGACTTTTGGCAAGCTCACAGTGAGTGTACCGTGAAATCTAAACAATAAACAAACAGTTTCCTGCCTCCCGCAGTTGCACAGTTGCTTGGCTTGCTTTTGTACGGGATAGCTGAAAAGTATTCAGTCCTGAGAGCCTACTATGCGATGAAGACTTAACTGAATTATCCGCACTATTTGACACTATTTTCACAGGTCGGGGCAAAAGTCTTGTCTATTTCTCAAAAAAAAACGAATACGCACTCTAGCCCAGCTGACCGACAAAACGTCCGTGCGCGTTCAGCGTAATGTCACAGTGCATTTAAAAACACGCTATTCTGTAACAATATGTTTAATTAACTTAGTAGATGACAGAAGCGATTCAGAAACTCTCTCATGGCTTTAATTTTTGTTTAGCTTAAACCCAAAAATAATATATAAACTGACCAAAAAAACAGTGTATTGTTAGGTACCGGCTCTGATGAAACAGTCCAAGATTGCTAATTACATGCAAGTAAAAGTATTTCACCAATAAAGTAATGTTTAAGGTCAGCTCTCAAAAGACTGGGATAAAACCGAAAAATCTAAAATAAGGACTACCAAATGGAGACCCAAAATAAATATACAAATGCCTGCGAATATACCCAATTCGAACAGAGTCCTACCCAATAAAGCCAGCATAAAGGACCTTCCCGATCGGATCTCTGATACTCGGAAACTCCGAATTAACAGTCGACAGGTGTTTTTTACTGCCACCCGTTGATTTAGCGCTCGAGAATTTCGCCATTAATCTCATCCAATAGACGCGAATAGAAACAAAACAAACAATACGGTGTAGGAACCCATTGCGAAAGTGTGGTGCTAACGTAATTTTTACCCGACTGTGGCAGCCAGAAAAAGAGAAGGACAATACCTTCTCTTTAGTTTAAAAAAATCATACCTAATTGGCCAATGAAATATTCTTAATCACTTGAGTATGTGTTTAAGTTTGTCGTAATAAACACCAAAAAACCTGCGTCGAAAATTACCTATTTGAAAAATAGTTTTTATACTAGGCCGTATCAGCATAGTCGCCAGTATGTGCGGGGATTAAATTAATGATATCCCGTGCCCTGACCAAACAAGAGCACCTACGAACTTAGTACTTTATATAGTCTCAATATCAATGAAACATCAAAAAACTCCCAGCGGGGGATCGTCCAGCCATTGTTTTAAGATCCAACACCCAAAAATGTTCGCCCACAAAAACATAAAGACAGAAAATTGTATCAAGCTTGGAAGCCTGCAACTAATTTCAAAAGCAAAGGACAATGCCCAAGTGACTATGGGATTTAGTATACAGATACTAAAATATAGATAATTGAGCATTTAGTGCTAATTCTCTGCACTATGCGCCAATTTCTCATGTATTCTAGTTCTATAACTCGCACGAACCAGTGTGGCTGACCTTATGATTTATTTTATAAAAGAAGTGGTTGTGATGTACAAAGATGTTATAAGTCTCACAAAAATACTTAGTAACCTACTGATAGTACGTTAACTCAAAAATACAACAATAATACAATACTAATATTTTTTCATATTTTGTATCCGGAGAAGTTTTGACTTTCTATTACTGAATGAAAATTTAATAATTAAAAACAGGAATAATTATGGATTTCATATAACTGTGAAACAACGTAAATTTTAGTGATACTGCTTAGCTTATATGGGCATCGCCCTTTAGAAGTATAGAAAAACATTAGAATGTGCTTCGGAGCTTGTAAAATGCATTTGTTAACACGAAGGTGGTATGCCTGCGGCGAGAAAAACCTACGACATCTAGTGGTTTTGAGAAACGTCTGCGAATATTTTTGGGGAATATGTGGATGGAATTTAGTTAAAGCAGAAACGCCGACCTGACTATTATTAAATCTTTCCATGGCATAGGTAATGTGAAAGAAAAATTTTGAGGAGACGTAAGAGAAAGCTCAATAATTCGCACAATATCAAACCAATATGACAAAGAGAAGTAGGTTCCGGTACCAGAAGACATAAATAAATATTTCCACACACTTGCTCATGAAATGGCTCTAATTTCACCGCAATTAGATAGATAGATAACACTTTATTGATCACCATACGGAAATAATACATAAGATCACAATTACAAATTTACACGGCAATACAATGGACGGCCTTATCGCTAAGAGCGATCTCTGCCAGGCAACCTTAGGATGGACTGGACTGAAAAGATTAGAGAAGGGGCAAGATGGTGTGTCTAAATTATGAAGAAAATTATTAACTATAAACAGAATAAAGAAGGTATATTAAATAGAAAAATCAAGATAATCATATATATATATATATATATATATATAATACATATAGTGACATTTATATAAACACATACAGATACTATATCGTATATAATTATAATAGGTACACAGAATTTAAGAATAATAATATACAATAAACTTGTTAGGCACATAATATAACTGTAATCAAACTGTGACTTTCTTTGCTATTATTCACAAACGTGAGTTATTTTATTTTATTGGTTGAGTTGCTTTGTTCTTAAAAAAGTTTTGATACAAATAAAATTGTGCGTAAAAGTATTTAAAAAATCCTCATTCTTTTAGTCTATGGCCGATCGCCATTGTAAGATGCGTGCGCATAGGAAAACAGACTAATTTTTCCCGTCATTGCGAAAAAAATTTACAACTCGTTTTCACAGTTATTTTTAGTATTATTTTATTCTCAAGTGTGTTGAAAAGCGTCGTCCGTCCTCGGCTCTCAGATCCTCCCTCGAAAAAATTGTAACAACCTCTTTAAAAATGGTAACATACATAAAACGTGTTCTGTAACTATAGTATCTAAGACACATCACCGGAATACATCAACGGAACCATAGTATGAAGGTATTCATAGTTCCCAAGACGTTGATGGCATTTTTTTTTATAAGTAGTAGTGACCATTCGACAATGTTCAATATCTTTTAAGTCCACGAAGAACCCCTAACGAGATGGCAAATGCTCAACACAACTTAAATTGCATGCGGATTCGTGAAGAATTTTTAAAGCTTAGGTGAATTTTGATATTATTTTAACAAGATTATTAGTAAGCTAATGCGCACACAAAAAATACTACATACTCCTGTTTACCGAAAACTTGTTAGATTTTTTATCAAAAATTTCTCTGAAGAATTAATATTTGATTTCTCTGAGAGATTTAAAAAAGATTTCATACATCAGCTAGCATTTCCGGAACATAAATAATTAAAAATGGAATTTTGTGATACTTCATAGAACTCCTACGCCAAATATTACCTACATAGAACAACCAGTTATCCAAAAAAGTTGCACTAAGCAAATTACTCTAATAAAACTCAGTCATTTTGAACGTACAATAAAGATGATTTCTTAACATAATTTATGATCAAGTAGCTATATTTCACATGACTTTACGACAGTAGTCTTTATCTGAAGCGACAATGCCTATAAATGCGGTTAATAAAAATAAACGCCATTCTAGTTTACATTGTTAGCATACGATTGTAAATCAGTCTCCGAACGCTACAAAGTTTGTAAAGGCTCGCTTACATTATGCAACTCTCCGCACCGCAACATACTGCGAAGAGAGCAGCATCTGGGAAGTTGCCTCAACTCTCTGCGTTACTCTGATAAGCTAGTGTGATCTAGGAAAGACCCTCTATGCTGGTTCTGTTGTTTTTTGAGACACTTAAACTAATTGAAAATCTCTTTCTATACTAAGATTTCATATTATTAGGGAACTGTCATTGTTTCTTTCAGGGTTACCACACTTCAACCAGTGACACAACAATCAAGCAAAAAACTTACTAGCAACTTACAAAAATGCGTTGCGTTGTGGTCTGTATTGATAATGAGAAAGTGCTTTAACAAAAATATACTAAGTCTAAGGGGATACGCACACTGTAATAAAAACGGCAGAGCTTGCGGTGGCATACATAATTGTCTCACGTTTTGGTTGTGTTGCATCACTTGCATCCGACGCGTATTTTCTGAATGATTTTTGTACGCACACAATATTGTAGTCTACTAGCCATAAGAACGTTATGATGTAGTAGTTTCAGAGGATCTAACCATAGTATAGGGAATGTTACGTGATTTATAAACGAATGAATTTACTACATTATTGTTATTTTTTCTTTATCAAACTCCACATAGATATATGTATCTACTATGTTATTACATATTCCACCAAGAGCATATCAAAAACCACAAATTCGAATCAGCAAATCGCCATAAAAATATGTTTCGGCAAATCTTGAAGTCAAGTGTCGATGTAGTTGTTTATGTGTCACTACTCAAACCTAACCTAACCAACTGATTTTGATCTGGGTGGCGCGGCATAATATTTTGGTTGTGAACAACAAACTATGACTGACGCAATAGACGTGATAACGTTTAAACAAAATGGCGTCGCGCAATAAATTGCGTAAATAAAAAACATTTTAAGTTTTTAATAAATATAAACATATTGAATGCAATTTCAACATTTTAAACAGTAAAACTCACTACCGGTGGCTGTATAGACTCAACCTTTGGCTAACAAAACGCAACTGACATAGCAAAAGTGATTGCCGCAAGGCAAAATGTTGACAAAATATCGAAGTTTAAAAATTTATTTCTCGAAAACTGTGAGGTTCCTTCAAAAAAGAACTTCGCTGTAAGTATTCTAGTATCATCTACTTTCTATCAAAAAATTATGAAAGCCCAGACCGTAATCTAAATTTTAGCCCATACATTAATAGCTGCCGAATTGATAACCTCCTCCTTTTTAATAAATCACTGGCAACATTTAAATAATTTGCACGACTATTTTATTCCTGTGGGTGTCAGGTTACAAGTCAGTGGCTGGTCTTCAGTGGAAGCATTTATAACTCCTGTGTCTTCGCTGGCAGTGAAATATTCAGTGCAAGTGTAAGTTGGCCCTAAAGTGGCATTGCAAAGTTGGTCTCCATACAATGGGGCATCGATTATTTTGGCAGGCGCTGATAGTAATTGGCACATAAATAGTTTTAAAAACGACATGGGACGCCTTTGATGTTTTAGTAACGTGCCGTTGTAAAAAAGTGTCTGTGAAAAATTTACAGAGAATTTTGAAAATAAACGAAAACATAAAACTTATACTTTTTGTCCGATGATTCAATTCAATTCAATTCAAAAGGTGTGTATTGCAATAAAATCGCAAGCATCATTTTATTTTGGAACAAGGTGAAACAAAGCCTGTTCCTCGGAACTAAGGCTAGAAAAGTCAGGCAAACAGGGCGTGCCTATTTTTGTCGATGATCCTTTTGACAAAATGGAATATACAAGGTGATTCATAATTTATGTATGCTAAAGGGGATTATTTTACCTCCAATAGGCAATATAGTTTGTTCAAATACATTTGGAAATTTGTCATTTTCCTAAAAATACTGTGCACTAATCAGCTGTTTTGGGGTCAAATCAGTTCCAACTCTTATTATTCTCCTGTTCTTTGAATTTCTCTTTTGTTTCATAATTCATTAGATATTAAGTCAATAAATAATATATGCCGTGGTGGCCCCGGCTGAAGAATAGGCCCCTCCATATCTAACTATCCGCGGATGTCGTAAGAAGCGACTAAGGGAAAAAAGCTAGGGGTTAGGCAGCAGCGTCCCTCATTTTAACAACGATAGCTCTAACTGCGCTCGCCAACCCGCATGCCCAGCATGGTGAGTATGGGCAAATCCCCCCACATGATAAGGAATTCGCTCTGTCTGTGGGGGAGGCCATGTTCAGCAGTGGACGTCTTACGGCTGAAATGATGATGATGATGAAGTCAATAAAAACACCAAAATCAACCCTTTTGAATGATTCCGCGATCAAATGTTCTTTTTCGCTAATACTCTATCGATAACCAACCTTTACAGTTTGTAACGAGATGAAAGTTAATAAATAAAAATTAATCTAAGTGGCATCTTCAAAATAACCTAAATAGCATCACATTGATTGAATCAAATTGCCGCAAAGTTGAACATTATCCATCTTCACTGTAGATGGATACTACAGGCTCAATTGTTCTATCAATTGGAAGCTATAAACCTCTGTTTGTCTGACTTGTAACAACTGTTACAAGTGTGAATGCTATGTTAGTCCAAAACTTGTAGGTAATTCTGTTTGTAAACGTAAAAATGTATAACGTGAAAAAGCTTGCAACTTGGATTAAATAACAGTATTTCTTAAACATCGGTGTACATAGTCGAGCTATACTAATAAGGACGTAAACCTAAAAGTCTTGGGGAGTTTTTATTTCAGCTCTGTAACAACTTCGTAAAAATGTCAAAATGTTTCTTCACACCAAATGTCGTGATCGTCGTCGTGCAGACTCCATCTTTACCCTACAGAGCGGCCGTTCTAACTGTAGCCTGATTGATGGGTTTTGACACCCGAAACAATGCGTACAAAATATCAGCACTGACCGAGATGACCCAGTGAGAAATAGCGAGTAAGTCACAACGTTTTTATTGCCTCTCTCGTTGGCGTCATGATAAATTGACAGTACCGCTATACTTTGCAGGCAATTAACTAGCACCAAAGTTCTAGTATGGTTTTAATCAAAACCGCCAATTATTAATTAAATCCTAAATGAATAATAAGTACTTCATCATCATCATTAGCCTGTAGAAGTCCACTGCCTGACATAGGCCTCCCCTAAAAAGTTCCACGACAAACGGTCTTGAGCCTTCTCCATCCACCGACTTCCTGCAACCTTCACAATGTCGTCGGTCCATCGGGGGGCCTTCCAACCCTGCGTCGCCCGGTTCGTGGTCGGTTTTCTCCCCAACGGTTATCGGTTCTGCGAGCTATATGGCCTGCCCACTGCCACTTCAACTTGCTAATTCTGAGAGCTATGTCGGTGACCTTGGTTCTTCTACAAATTTCTTCATTTCGGATCTTATCACGTAGTGAAACTCCAAATAGTATTTATTAACAACCAATAAGTACTTATTGGTCAGATTATTTAGCTCATATATTAACCTAGTGTTGGCCTAGTAGGAGTATCCCCGAGTTTCGATCCGAAGGTTCGGACTCGATCGTGCACCAATAAGTTTTTCAAACTTTAAGTGCACCTTAACTTGCTTATACGGTGAAGGAAAACACCGTCAGGAAAGCAGTAAGTATTCTTAACGCGATAATGAGCTTGCAACTGGTCACGTATGGAATACTCACTACGGTAACAGCAACATGTAGGCATGTGTCAAATGTTGAGACATGTCTTTGACTACCCCTGCCCCTTTGAGACATCTTCAAGGATCTAATCACCTGGAGATCGGAGAGAATATCTTCCATTTTGGGGATCAAAGTTGTGAGCCAATTTTTTTTTATAGTTTAGGCACTGACGTTTGGTATGATTTTGTTATGGATAGGAATTCTAAATTATCAATCCTCATTTTTGTAACTCTTTATTCAAAGTGGTACGACGCACCTGCAGAAAGGGTCCCATTCGGCCTTCGAAATAAGTGCCTACTGAATTAAACGAAAAATCGGAAAAGCGAAGCCTTTTTAAAAGCCTTTCTAAAACAAGGTGTATCGCATAGATGGGTTAGGTTATGTATGCTTTTTCGCAAAAACTAACAAATTTCAAGCCGAGACCGTTGGTAGTGGTTCTGAAATTTTTAGTAGAATAACAAAACAACAATTTGTTACGATGTAGGGTAGGGGCAGTTCTAAAAGCAAATTTTCAGACGGGAAAATCCAGATAATCCTCGTGAAAAATTTGAAATGCTTTTACATAAACAACGCGTGCTGTTACTAGATAGTATCCAGGAAGAGGGCTTAGAGAAATAAAAAAACCATATTACCAAAAAACAAATAATAAACAAATCATCCTTTTGATATTTAGTTCTATAAAATGTTCTACACTATTTCAAACAGGGACTGAAAGCGGTAGAGGTTATAGGTAATGGTACCGTTAAAAAAAATAAAAAAAAAATTTATTTCGGTTATAGGTACCGTTAGCGAAATAAACCGAAATTAACTGCGAAGCCAGATTTTCCGGTACCGTTATATTTATCGGTAGAGAAATATTCGGGTAACCGGAATTTATCGGTACCGTTATTTAAAGTTACCTTAATATTCCGATTATTCAGTACCTGATTTCAAATAAGCTATTTTTTAAATTGGAAGGTACTTAGTAACCAACTTAATATTTGTTTGATAAGGTTCGTCATACATATCTTGAGTTAGATACCGCAGAGCCTCAAGATGAAAGTTTACAATCAGTGCGAGTTGCCAGTGATGACTTAGGGACTGGGGCTTGCTAACTGTTATTGTCTTACACTTGGCTTGTTGCGTAATCATACACCCCTTTTCGATTTACAATAGATAACTATTATAAAACACCTTGTATTTCGTGAATAAATATCAAACACGGGTCGGTTCAGATTGATCTAGAAAGACTCACTAAGCTTTACGTTTCGATTACCGTCTGCCTTCGCGTGATTCTACCTTATTTTCTTTAGGCTTATTTAAAGCCGTGTGAATTGTTTCACCAGCTCGAGACTGGTATTTTAAGTCTAAGCTATGAGAATAAAAATTTGATAAAATATATTATTATTCATATTATTATTATTATTAGCCGTATTTCCCTAGTGTACTTTTTTTCTATTTATTTAGGGGCTATCCATTGCTGGATAAAGGCCTCCTCCATCTCGTGCCATCCTCCTCTGTCTCTTGCCCTTTGTGTCCATATTTTTCCAGCCACTGATTCAATGTCGTCTCTCCAGCGACGTACTGGTCAACCGCGAATTCTCTTTCCGTCACGGGGCCACCAGTGTAGTATTCTCTCGCTCCACCTATTGTCCGTTTGTCTCGCCGTATGGCCTGCCCATTTCCATTTCAATCTGATGCCATGGTTCCTGAGTCTGTGATCTTTGTCTTTTTTCTTATCTTTGAGCTTCTTATACGGTCTCTGAGTTTTAGCCCTAGCATGCTTCTTTCTATGGCTCTTTGAAAGGATCTGAGTTTAATTTTATTTTCCGCCGTTAAGGCCCATGTTTGGCATCCGTAAAGTGTTGGTAAAATAGTATTGTCCGCGATTTTCTTCTTGATACTTTTTGGAAAAATCCCTTTGAAAATATATGTATATGATAAAATATATGGTAGGACATAAATGCCCGAGACTCTCGCATTCGGCTTATTGACATATGTTATATCTCTGATGCGCTCATAAAAACAAGCAATCTAATCTTGTTGGACGATGTTTGGATAAAATATTCTTTGAGTCCGTCGAGACTTTCAGACAAGAGTTTTGATAAGAGAAACGATTTTGTGGTTATTTTAAAAGCAATTAGATGTATCACCATTGAACGACGTTATTTTTTTATGAGAACTCATGTGTGTGAGAATTTTATTTATGTAACAATGTGTTTACGGATTTTTTATCAGAGAAATAAAAGAGGTGCTAAAGTCCGACATTGATAGATCAGAGGGAGGCTTTATATAAATAATTTTTCCACATTTTTATGGACTCGAGAAGGATCGAGGCCCTCTCGAGCGGAAACCAACTATTTCAGCCGTATCTGGCCGAATCTTGGGATTTTATGTCAGCAATATGTTACTGTCATCGCTGACATAGCCACATTCCTGATAATATAGTAAGATTTCTTAAATACTGCTTTAATTATATTGATATACATCGGTATTTCTTTCGGCATCGCTTTATCTTGTACGCCTTGTTTGTAGCCTATAAACTGGAATATTCGAAATATTGCTATTACAATGTTGTACCTAAGGGTAACTGATTGAGCGAGCGAAGCGAGTGAATATCTCTCAAAACACTTGAACGAATCGTCGTATTTTTGTATATTTATTTGTTAGAACATATTTTTTTTATTATAATAGAACTTTCAAAACTATTTTTATTGTATTCTAAGCCACATGGTTTTTGAGTTAAAAAAGATAATTAACATTATAATTATGGTGCAGCTTATGCTGAGACAGGGACCCATTTGCCCCACACAACACATAATACTTTGTAACACTCGAACCATGTAAAATGTTTTTATGTCTTGAACCTACTTATGTTATCTCATCATCATCATCAGCCTGTAGTCAGTCCACTGCCTACAGGCACTGACTATCATGTTACCTAGGTAGGTAATAATTTTATTGCGGTATTGCAGAGCTTCTTTCTAGGTCTAATTGCCTAAATCTTTCTTCTAGTTTTCTAATTTCACTCTGTATTTCAAATTTATATTTTGCACAAAGTCAACAATAATTAAGGATTTAACCTTATGAGGAAAACTCAATAATTAGACTTATTTATAATTCTGAAAAATTCATAAAATATCTTAAATAATAAAGCTGTCGAACAAAGTAGTACAAACAGCCAATTAATCTGTAGCGAACAATTAATAACTTCGCCATCATTCAGAACAACGAAAAGGTGACAGCGATGATCGAGAGAAACCACTTAGACCAACAAAAAGCTGAAGCTAGCTCATTACAGAAAAAACTTAAAACGATGACAACGCTGAATTTCTGGTTTATTCCTGCCAGGAATAGCCCAAAAATTCATCTCTCGGTCTCAGTATCGAACCCTAGCGCGAGCCAATATTGAGCGCGACCAGTCCATAATAATACGGCACTTTATGTTAAATTACACGATCAGTTATTAACTAATACGCACAATATCGCATCTGATCTACAAAACGACACACCTGCATATTTATATTAGGAGAAAACAAACGTTTGATAAATAGGCTTTTAACTTTTTTAATAAATTTAGTTCATGAAGAGTTGAAGTATTCTAGATTGGTTTGGTATTCCCTTAATTACGTTTCACGTAAGTATATTTTTGATTGGTCAATTACGGAATTGGTCATAATGCGGCAGAAGAAAATTTGATTTGTAGTTTCGTAAAAAAATTATACATATTTAATTCACGACAATGATGGATTTCCCCCATTGGCATACGAACAAACGTTTCACGCTTGAGCAAATTTCAGAATTCGTGCCTTACAATGAGGTACCTAGCTATTTTGGTAGCACTGTGTAACTGCTAATTAATTAGTACTATAAAGCGACCAAATAAAGAGAGCCCAATAAATTACACTTTTCAGGACTTCATAACTCTCATAATTGAAGTACAAACGTTTTCAAATTGGCAAATGAAAGCAAATAAATCAATCAAGCTGTTATTTAGTTCAGTTCGCGTAATAAAACCTTGCCGATACGGACGGTTTTATTACTTATAATTATTTGGACAAGTGATTTGGTAGTAGCGACTGTTTTGCCCTGAGCAAAAATATAATAATCCCCCGTTCCACCCACCAACAAATTCAGATGATTATTTATCTGCCATCGATAATGATATACACGACCGATATATGCGTCAGCCACTAAGTCCTTTAATGAAAAAAAAAATATGCCGACAAATTTATCTGTAGGCAGCCTCTCAGATCTCCAGGCAAACAGCAATCCTTTAAGATGTCTATGATAACCCCCCTTAGACATGCATCGGCTCGGCCGAGGCACGTCAAACATTTTGGACTGGCCTCATAGCTCAGTTGGTAGTAACTCTGCCTTCTGCGCTAGAGGTCGCGGGTTCGTTTCCCGCACTGGACAAACATTTGTGTGATTCACAGATGTTTGTTCTGTGTCTGGGTGTTAAATATATATATATTAAGTATATCAGTCTCTGGTACCCATAGTACAGGCTATGCCTAGTTTGGGATCAGTTGACCGTGTGTAATATGTCCGGAGTATTTATTTATTTATTATTATTATTAATATTTATTATTGTTAAATGCCTAAATTTTGCAGTAGTACTCCGTCCGTATACGTGGTGCAGGTTGCAGGCCATTGCCACTCATAATAATACTTAGTGTTTTCCTCACGGTGTATTCCTTTACCATTTAGAGCACGTGCGCACTTAAACTTTTCGAATAGAAAAACCCATTGGTGCACGACCGGGTTCGAACCCACGACCTTCGGATCAAAAGTTGGGTTATCTTCCACTAGGCCAACACGGCTTCTTTTAAGCAGTAAAAAAAAATCCCCTTCTAATCTTCCCTTAAAAATAATAACAATTTTTAGTTTAGGGCCACATTTTCTGCCCGTGAGTGTATAATATCACTTCGTGATAGAAAATCATAGGAATACTAATATTGGCGATTATTTTACAGAAATCAGTCCATCAGACATTCCGGAACTAAAAATAATCGTCAACTTTCAAGCGATTGAGCTATGTTACCTAAGGGTTGTTTATCCTTCTGCATAATAAGAAATACACAGGCAGAGACAGTTATAAGATACGTAGCACTTAACATAGTTGTGAATTGTTCCAAAACCAAAAGATCAAAGGTTTTTGTAACTCTTTTCAGTATTATTTTCAAGAATGTTTTATTTTAATTTATTATTTTATAATAATGTCGAGTGGTCGATTGGTTGTACATAAACATCACATTAAAGCGAGCAAAGCCACGGGCAACAAATATAAATAACAACGAAGCCTTCAAAGATCTCCATTTAGCCCCAACTCTGAATTTCCAACACAAATCTTCGTTATAATTTTCTTGTTTAAACCAAAGGCAACAACAAAACACGCGCACGCCCTAGGCTAAATAGTACCTCGTTTACCGCAACACGATAGCGATTCAAAAACCTTTCTCAAACGCCTTTGATGGCGTTGGCTGTACGCTAAACATACAGTAAGGTACGTGTTGAAAGAATCGAAGCGAGGCACTCAAGGCATCTCAAGCTAGCATGCCATCTACGGACTCAATAGGGATGCAGTCCTCTGAAATCGATATCGGAAATTAAGAAAATCTTAATCTGACTGCTCGACAAAATAAACTAGGCTTTGGGTGGACTCGAAATGGGAAAATCGACGGCCATTGGGGCAGAACAGTTTTAGAGTGATGACTACACAGCGGAAAGCGCAGCATAAGACGCCCCCCCGCTAGATGTAGTGACGACATAATAAAGGTTGGTGGAAGCCGTTTCCTGCAGGCCCCATAAGATCAGTTGCTCTGGAACTCTATGGGGAGACTTCATGTTCAGCAGTTTACGTCAGTTTTCGTTTACGTGTTAAATCCAAATTACAAGTTGTTTCTCTATAGATCGATCTCATCAAATCAGAAACCAGAACAACCTTATTTCAACTCCTCTATGGTAAGCCTTTATTACATCCCTAGTAGGTGCCTTCCTACACACTTATTATAGCCTTATCCACTTCAAACCAAGCACTGTTATTAAAAGAAAGGCGAGCAATGATCGCGTAATTTGAGATGTGATTATAACTCTTTTATTTTTGAATGGTGTTGGAACATGTAGATCAGTGTTGAAACTTCTTTTATTCTTTCTTGCTTCTTGACAATCTCTTTTAATAACAATAATCCATGTGAAGAAAGATGCGTCCAGTGAGACATAATTATATAAATTATTATTCTGCGAATTTCTCCAACTCCAGGTTTTATATACCATATCAGTGTTGAATCTAGTAATACATAATTATAATATCTGATTTGGTTAATTATGGATTTATTTCATTAATGAATTGCGGGGCGCTGATATCGAAATACCTATTAAGCGGTAATAAACCATATCTCTTTAAAAAGCTAGAAATTGCCATTTTAATACAGCTCGTCATATATTATTATAACGCTTAGAGCTTTTTAGTTAACTGGGTGTTTAAAATAAAATTTCTGTCCAAAGCAATTTCAGTAGTCATAAAAATACGATCGGTATAGTGCCTGGGTTAGTGCAGATATTTTGAAGTCATCCAGCTTCTATAATGGCAGAATACACTTAGATTTGCCCCCAAAAGTATTCAGTAACCTATTTATAAGACCTGTCATTTATCTGGGGAACTGCTGGCAAACTGGTACCTATAGTTCATTAAAAAGATATATGCGGCTATTATAAAGACATTCCAACTTTACATTACAGTTCAAGTGCAGGTAAAAAACACAGTTCCCAAAAATTTAAGATAGATACTTACTATCTAAGATGTTCTTAACAAATGTGTTTTTAGCTTTTGAGGGTAGAACTTTACACCCTGTATAGATTAAATAGATGTGTTTACAATCAGTATAAAAATCTTACGTAATTCACTGTCTGACTGACTGACTGAAAATCAACGCACAGCTCCTAGAAACTTTAAATTGGGAGTCTAGCATCCTTTTGTAATGTGTTTGCACAAAGTAAGGAATTTCTAAAATTAAACTTTTAAAAAGTGCAGCGGCCGTTGAAGTTTTATGAAAATAACTTCACGCGATGGAAGTAATGGGGGTTTTCACTAGTCTCTGAGTATAATTTACAACAAATTTATCCATGATTTCAACCATTGACTGAGCAGCAAAGACCGTCAACCTCTCTTTAATACATAAAACTAGCGCAATTTCCTGCAATTGCGCCTGAACAAAGAGATCATTAATTTATTATTATCGACGTCCGCGAATGAATGATTAAAATTCCCAATTCCCTCTGTTGGTCATTGTAAATCACTTTTTTATTCAAAAACTCATTTACATGTACCTTTCTGTAGTTTAAATCCATTGGTTTACCATTCTGTTTATAAAATTTGAAAACATTTTACTGCTTCCCGATCAGAAAAAAATATGCAGTATTAGAGGACACTTTTAAACTTAAACTGCTAATTACTTCAAAAACCCTTTTGATAAGCTCCCAGCACTTATATAAATACAGTCGTTTAGTTTATCCACCTTAAAATCGTCCACAGAAGTATTTCTTTTGATGAGGTCACGGTTCAAGTTAAAAACTAACTAAACATTTCTTCTGGCACGCCGCCAGAGCCACCGATTCGGGCATTGAGCCAGGTAATGGAATATAGACTTTATGACGACATTTTGTTGACGACTGTTCTTGAGTAGGTATATTGTTTTTCAACCCTTATATCCAAAATGAACAAAAAAACAAAACGAATGTATCTTTTCTAAGCAAGTTGAGGTACAGTCAACAAGTTTGATTTGTAGGCCACAATAGAACCTTTTCAAACTTAATCGATCATTGACGTCATTCCCCTTTGTTGACACATCGTTTATTTCTCGATAAATATTTAAATTGTTACTTTTATTCTGCACCTCCTTCAGTCCTCGGCTTCGGTTGCGCGTAAGTGCGTCACTCGGATAAAAAGTTGCCTTAGGTCACTTTCTGGACTACAGTCATGCTAAAAATATGGAAAGGAGGACGAACAAACTAACCAACAAACAAACTCACTTTTGAATTTATTATATGGTTCTAAAAGTTGACTACCAAAAGTTTGACAATATTGACTACCTCGGTGGTCGATTGCAGCGTGTTCGATTCACGCTTCGGGATGCAGATCATGCAAACATTGCTGCATGATCTGCAAATATTTGTTACTATGTGCATATTAAACTAATTTATTTTTGGAGGCAAATTAATGTAAACTTAATTTTACTTAGTAACTACTAGTATACTATGGCCACATTAAAAAGCCACATTTGATGTCTGTCAGTCTTAACTTCATAGTGAGGTGACCTGCTTAAAATTATCGCTAAACTGAATGAATCGATATGGTTTTTAAACATCAGTGAATCGAATGCAGTTATTGTGAAAAATAAAATAACATCAATTCTTTAAAAATCCCTTATTGCTTATGAAGTAGAGATGTATGAATTAATTTTCAACAATATTGACAATTCACAACTTGTTCAGTCATGTAAATTATTTGCAACTTTTATTTTTGCACTAATAAACACTATAGCCATAGTCAATGTATTCAACTTGTCGACTCGGAACAAAAAATCGAATAAAATCTTTCAATTTTTTGGGTAACATCCTTAGTGACACGACTTGACACGACTTAATGGATTTAGAAATTCCTTCTTATTATTCTAATAAATATATATTTCATATCTGAGAAAATTCGTCCAATTGTGCCGTTATAATATTGAGAAAATAAACAATATTGTGTGGCCGCCGTTACAAGTTTATTTTGATGAAGTGTCGAATGCCCGTCAAAAGTGGCTTTTAAGCGTGGCCTCACTGTAATCCCCTTATTGATAATCACTCGCTTACTTTATCGACCCGATAAATGTATGTCCGCTTCTTTCTTGTGCTAAGTGTTAAAAATGGACAGGGCCAGTGTTATCGAGCCGAGAAAGTTAGTGACTGATGATTATGAATAATAGGTTTCAAGTAAATCATCATCATCAGCCTGTAGAAGTCCACTGCTGGACATAGGCCTCCCCTAAAGAGTTCCACGACGAACGGTCTTGAGCCTTCTCCATCCACCGACTTCCCGCAACCTTCACAATGTCGTCGGTCCATCGGGTGGGGGGCCTTCCAACACTGCGTCGCCCGGTTCGTGGTCGCCATTCGAGAACCTTTACTCCCCAACGGTTATCGGTTCTGCGAGCTATATGGCCTGCCCACTGCCACTTCAACTTGCTAATTCTGAGAGCTATGTCGGTAACCTTGGTTCTTCTACGAATTTCCTCATTTCGGATCTTATCTCGTAGTGAAACTCCTAGCATAGCTCTCTCCATAGCCCGTTGTGCAACTTTGAGCTTGTGTGTGAGGCCAATAGTTAACGACCAAGTCTCAGTGCCATATGTCATCACTGGCAACACGCACTGATTGTAGACTTTCGTCTTGAGGCTCTGCGGTATCTCCGACGAGAAGATATGACGAAGTTTCCCAAACGCTGCCCATCCGAGTTGGATTCGTCGGTTGACCTCTTTGTCGAAGTTGGACCTACCTAGTTGAATCGTCTGTTCAAGTAAATAATAGAGTTCAATTCAAGTGGTACTTACAATTTAGCTCGTGGTTTTAAGCGGGTCTTCATAATACAAAAAGACTTAATGTACGCTTCAATTTCCTTGCAAACTGCAAAAATATCTGCTACATCATTTTTGCTACAAAATTATTTAAAAGGAACATCTTGCTACTCTGCATATTCTCGCTTCCCCGAGGGGCTGCTGCATGAAAGAAAACTGCATCCTCTCGAGATTTCACACTGTTTTACGATGATACGTTATTACCATAAGGGTTTTAGAGACTCTCTTTTGGGTTTTTAAATAATAATTACGTTTTGTGGAATTTTAAAGGAAGTTATGTGTCCAACAGTTGACGTCTTGTGGCTAGTGATGACGACTTGATGACGATTAATGATGATAACATAAAGAATAATCACAAAATATAGTGGACTGAAATAATCACTTGTTAGTTTTAACCTATATTGTGTATTCAATTCTGTGTATCCTCAAAGAAGCCTGTCCTTTATATTATATTTGTAACCACCATTCACCAATATTACCATAAGTTATAATCTAGATCAAAAGTAATTATTCAAAACATTGTGCCAGTTCGAAAAATATATCGTGATCAATGATTAGTCTTATGCATCGAAACGTATAATCGAACTAGGGTATACGTCTGCCGATTCCGGCTCACTGGCTCATAATTTTGAGCCTAGGCGCTTCCACCAGATGGAATCCTTCAAAGGGGATCCACGGCCGTGAAATTAATTTAGATTATGACAGGTAACTAAAAGAACTTTCCGTAATACCAAGCCGTAAAGATCAATTTACTTTTCTCTATTTTATACGGAAGGATGTCTTTCAATTTCCAATCTTGTTAACTTCTAAAGCTATTACGCTGAATAAAAATTGTATAATTTACCCAAATTTTAGCATATTTGCATACTCAAACCCGTATGATCGTAAGGAGCCACACTGTGCAGTACAGCATCAAATGTCGTGACCTAATACAGGATGACCAAGAAAGAATCAGTGACACGACAAGCAAGCAAGCAAGAGAAGAAAAAATACTACAATGTATGTTTGGATTATAGATCTAATAAACAAATCATATAAAATTATTTCAGATTCACGAACAAACAGTTGAAGAAGAGCATACGCGGGCTAAAATAACATATATACATCAAACATCTGTAAATAGTGTGGGTAAACAAAAGAAAATACTTATTGGACAAAGTTTAATACTCGTAGAGGTCAATCTTCGGTACTAATGACATAAGTTATGAGTTTGCAGAGATATTTTTATAATATTTCCAATTTTACCTATATTCTGAATAACCTTGTAGAACAAAATATTTCATACCTGAAGTCCATTTTAGTTTTGTTATTAAACGTTATTATTTTATTAGTAGGTACATCTATGGATGCTTGACTGATGATGTTGAAAAGCTCACTCACTGTAAAAACTCATATTTTTTTATTCTCTTCGTACAAGGTCGTAGATAGATACCAAAGCGTCATAGTTGCACAGGTCAGTGTCACAGAGGGCCCACCAGTAGTTGTATAGTGGTGCTTGTATGCACCCACGCCAAATATAACCATCGCTTCTAACTGCTTTCACTGCACAGATTTCGTTTTCATCACAGTCTTGGACTGGTAAGTTTCCACTGAAATAAACCAAAATAAATTCTAAATGAAATATGTATTGCTATGAGATCTTGTAGGTACTCGAGTCTCGAGACTTATGCTACAGTTTTGCCTCGAGTTAAAAAAAATATGCTCGCGACGTTTATCTCCTAGTATGGTAGTGATAGCCAATCTCTTAGATCACTAGACGATCAAATCCGATGACGACGATGAAAATGTCTAAAGGGATAGTCAGAGGTACGTCCAAACATTACAGCACATGCCCATATTCTGCAGTAGCGAGTATTCCATACATGACAGGATGCAAGCCCATCGCCGCTTATAAAAATACTTACTGGTTTCCTCAGGATGTTTTCCTCCATCTCCATAAGCAAGTGATTATTAGATTATGATGTAAGTAGGTATAGTAAGCACAAATCAGCCTTAAAAGTAAACCAATTTTCAATAAAAATAAACTCACATGTTCCCTTCTAAACAATTTGCGCTATTGAGCATATCTCCAGTCTTAGTGGTCGTGTTTACCTCGCATCGCAAGCAAGACATATCTTTAAACACAGATTTTCTAAAATTTCTCGTACGTGAGAGCTCAACAACATTATCGACCCAATCTTGCTTGTTCGAGAAAATGTATGGCATCTCAGAAATGGATATGTAGTTGCACAGATTGCAGGAACACACGTAGGTGCTGAGGTTGTGATTTACGTTGAAGCATCCACGATCGATTATGCCAAAAGGCGTGTGCTGTGAATAGCAGAGATCACCGTCACGTGCGCATGTGATTGACGGTATTCTGGAACAGAAGTAAATAAACTAAAGAGGCCAGTAGAAAAACTCTGACTTATTCTTGAAACAATCTGTTTAGCTTCAGAACTTTCTTTAAATTCCTTTAGAACTTAAAGCTTAACTTAAAACATACTTTAGTACTCACAGTTTATTTTGGGGGTCATTACAGGTTTCAGAATTAACGTTATTGCAGAAAATACAAGCCCGCTTCGGATCATTCGGATCACTCTGTTCGGTTGTCTCCAGAACGTATGAACTAATCGAAGTAAGAACAACAGCATCATCCATTTTTAAAAGATTTTGATCTGACTTTTCATAAGTTTTCAACTCCTTGGTGAGGTGCATCAATTCGCTCTTAAGGGTATTTTCCACATCCTTTTCCAAAAGTGGTTCAATGAAATTACGATCTAGCAAAGTAGTAATGGATAAGTCATCATATGGCAACACAGCGAGTGTAATTGTTGTATCTTCTCTGCTTATACGTTTAGTCGCTTTGAAATCATCAGTGGTATGTCTAGCAGTAGAAAGTTCAATTATTTCATTTCCATTGTTAATATCATCAAATATTTTTTTAGCGTTTTTTACAAGAAACGATACTAAATTGCTACTCAAATCGTCTGTGTGTGGTTCAAAAGTGGAACCTTCTGGTAAACCTTCTACTTGTCTTCGAAAGTAAGGTAAAGGGTTCTTACTTTTACTTTCTTCTTTATAATCACGTTCACATTTAGCAATGTTCATGAATAACAATAGTAAGACAGCTTCATTTAATATCATTTTATTTTTGTAGAAAATTTTCTATTGTTCTTCTAAGCACGTCAAATGCTGACAACCAATCAAAATATAGCAGTCAATGTAAAGTCATTCTTAATTTTTTTATGCTGCCAAATTTTAAAAAGTGTGTTCTTCTGTGTTGAAGGTTATACATAGTAGAAGAGAATCGTTAAAATCATAACCACTTTTTCCAATGCTTGTTCGTTTGAAGTAGAAGTAACTTTTACCAAGGGAATTGTCCTAAAGGAAAATTCTGGTCGCTTTTTTCGTATATTAGGGTATGTTTCGCTATTACACTTTGTTTCGTTGCAGAAAAAGTACAACGAATTATAAGCTGGTTTGACAATACATCCCCTTGAAACAAAGTCTATTTGATGGTCTATATTGGTGAAACATAGTTGATCGTGTCCACATTGCATGTAATCGGCACTGAAAAAAAATTGTAACGTGCGTTATCATCGCCGAAAAAAACATGATGAAACTCTTGTATTAGTCAGCAGGTCATTTCTGTGAATAAAGCCACCTAGGCTGAGAGTATTTTAAAGGTACTGGGCGAGCTTACTACATCGTAAATAACATGCCCCAGGTAATACATCTCGCCTAGGGCATGGATAAAAAGTTGCTTCGCTGTGTCACCTAAAAGATGTAAAAGATAAGTCCAGACAATAAAAATATTTATTTCGGTAAACTTAGTAAGATACATTTCATGAGTTTGGGACATTTTTTTAAGTAGGTATATGAGATACCTGTGTTACAGGGCATACTACATGTTGTTTGGATTAAGTAGGTACGATCACGATTTATATTTTAAATTAAAGAAATTGAGATAAGGTAAATAAGAAAAGCTAGGAAAAGTTACATCAATGTAGGTTAACTTTAGTGGTAGTCTGTATTATAAAATATAGGTGTGTGAAGTTTGTGTATGCGGAGATGACGGCTAACAAAAGAGAGTGAAAGAAGAAAACATGTTAAGAAGAAGAAGAAGAAGTGTGAAGTTTGTGTGTAGGTAGTCGTATGTAATGAAACAACTTTCAGGAGCTTTCAGCTTTCCCGTAGCTTAGTATTCAACAGCCACAACAATAACACCAAAAGGTCCACTTACTTTCTGCCAAGTTTACATTTCTTGTCAGAAGCAGCATTTACCCCTCTCGTCTCACAAATCTTGCAGAGCAAATCCAAGCCCACCACAGGCTCATCGAGACGTTTATTATCGTACTCCCAATCGCTGATCGTCCTATATTCGTAATAGGTTAAATCTTCTGAAGGTTTGTCGTTACATAGGGGACATTTGCATACAAATGTCCTGTTTATACTCGAAGGTAACGTACAGCCCCTCTTTATGTATTGCGGGTGGAGTTCGGTAAAACATTGTTCGATTTCAGCGCATTTTTGGGTCTTAGTCCTGGAATGAATATTTTGGTTATAAAATAAGCACCCAAATAATGTAGCTGTTTATAGCCTATCGAGGGGTATTACCTCGGCAGTCATCAATTTAAAAATGCTCGCAGCACAAAGTGTTCATACTTAACATCATCTAGGTCTAACATCAAATAATGTACCATTTAATAAGTTTCAAATATACAGAATAACATATTTTAAGTTATCCTTCCTACTAATATTATAAATGCGAAAGTTTGTGAGGATGTTTGGATGTTTACCGACCGCTTCAAAAGTCTGGAATATCATATAGGCTACTTTATAGGTAGGTAACACGCGAGCGAAGCCGCGGGCGGAAGCTAGTGTTTTAAAAATAAGCTGTGTTGTACTGAAATGCGTTTTTATATTTCTAGATGGCTGAGCCGAGATAGACTAGAGCATGTAGCGTGTGCGAGGAAGGAGCCACTAAGTATTTTCTCGCACACTCTACATGTTCTAGAAAATGCCAGTTTCCTTTCCTCACGATGTTTTCCTTCACCGTTTGAGAGCACTCATATCATCATCAACAACCTGTAGAAGTCCACTGCTGGACATAGGCCTCCCCCAAAGAGTTCCACGACGAACGGTCTTGAGCCCTTTCCATCCACCGACTTCCCGCAACCTTTACAATGTCATCGGTCCATCGGGTGGGGGGCCTTCCAACACTGCGTCGCCCGGTTCGTGGTCGCCATTTGAGAACCTTTACTCCCCAACGGTTATCGGTTCTGCGAGCTATATGGCCTGCCCACTGCCACTTAAACTTGCTAATTCTGAGAGCTATGTCGGTGACCTTGGTTCTTCTACGGATTTTCTCATTTCGGATCTTATCACGTAGTGAAACTCCGAGCATAGCTCTCTCCATGGCCCGTTGCGCGACTTTGAGCTTGTATATGAGGCCTATAGTTAACGACGACGATAGAAGTCTCAGTGCCATAAGTCATCACTGGCAACACGCACTGATTGTAGACTTTCGTCTTGAGGCTCTGCGGTATCTGCGACGAGAAGATATGACGAAGTTTCCCAAATGCTGCCCATCCGAGTTGGATTCGTCGCACACATAGAAAATCCATTGATAGACTACCGGGATTCAAACCTGCCTTTGAATCGGAAGGCCACTAATACTACTCCACCAGTGCCAGTGACATGCCACTAGCGGGCAACCATCCTTTAGGTGGAAGGGACTTCTTATAGAGACACAAAAGTATCTCAAACAGTTGCAATACCATCGCTGCTTATAGGTAATAATACTTACTACGAGTAGTTTCCTCACAATAATAATAATATATCTTTATTTCAGGCTACTTGACACATTACACAAAAATGTGTAACATGCCATGGCCCATATTAATAAATACCTTACAGACTAACATACATATAATATTAAACTTAAATAACTACACCACATCTAGAGTCAGGGACTTTCTTGATCGTGTGCGCCTCCCTGTAACGACGATGATTTCTTTCACTTTAAGCACGTATTATGCGTACTTCAATTTTTCGACCATGAAAACTCATTGGTACACGACTTTGGATCAAAAGTCGGGGTACCTCAAGGCCATTAAGGAGTCAAAATGTACTTAATAAAACTCTAGTACTATGTACCTAACCTACCACCTAACTTAAGCCTATACTAATTAACAATATATAAAAGTTTTTTCTTTCTGTTTTTCCTTTTAAAAATGTTATTATTTGCATTACTTACGGAGTACCCCTGTAACAGTTTTCATCCGAGGACGAAATGCCACTGCCATAGCACGAAACGCATTCCATTCCTAGATTAGATGTCTTTTTCACAGCAACTCTTGAATTTCTTTGTATCCGGCTTAAATTCCTATTTGCTTCTGTACATTCTTCTGTTTTGTCTTCATTTATTTTTTTACTTACATTTTTCAGTTCATTATGATTTTCATTTTCGGTTATGGTTGTAAGGGTTTTGCCCTGAGCTCCATTCAAATTATTTTTGACCAAGAGATCTGATGCAATTGAGCTTTCTGTACCATTTCCGTCGTCACCTTCAGTGCTAAATAATGAAGAAAATAGAACAAGAAAAATATAAATATGTTTCATTGTTTACATCAAATTAAAAGAATTGGTCAAAAAAAGACCACAGATCAACCACCAAAATATGACAATGTCTTTGTTTTTTGTTTTTCACGGCAAGCATTCACGGAGTTTTTCTTACGCTATGAAACTATTATTTTACTTACTTCCGAAAGCGGCTTCACTCGCGTGCTACCTTAATAACAAGACCTATATGCTATTCTAGGTATCTAAGTAACTCTGTTTATTTCAAGTTTCATCGAAATCGGTTTAGCCGTTATGGCGTGATTGAACAACAAACATCCCAACATCCTCACAAACTTTCACATTTATAATATTAAGTAGGAAGTAAGTTTACGTTATGTAGGTACGTTATGTAGGAAGGTACATTCGATCCATAGGTCGTGGAATCGAACCCGAACGTGTACGCGAGTTTTTCTCTTCAAAAAATTAAGTACGCACTAGCACGTGCTTTACACGGTGAAGAAAAATATCTTGAGAAAACTAGTCAGAATACCCATAAAAGGAGATCGGCTTGCAACCTGTCACGTACACAACAACAATAATACCTACTGCAAAATTTGGGCATGTACCAAAAATATGGACGTGCGTCCGTCTTCTTAGATCTGATGGCCTCCCTCCCGCACTGACCCCGGCCAATTCAGGTAGATGATATCTAAACATTTACCAATATTAAGTATACATGTATGAAATGTGCTTATTAAAGTAATTACCCATATTTTTAGCATAAAGGCCCGAGAATTTAATTGGATTTATTATAGTGCATGAATTATTTAACCCATTTGGATCTGGCAATAATATTTTATATTCAAATGATGATAATAAATAAAACAATGAAATAAGTTAACACGATATAAATGGTAGGCACAGGAAATAAGTACTTTTATAAGCTGACAGGCACAATAAGCAAATACCTACCATGACAGCTTGATTCACGCACTTTCTTAACCTAATAAAAACTTTAGGTAGAAAGCCATCAACATTGTGATAATCACACTCCAATCATGACTTCTCACGTTCAAGTAAACGTTGTCGGCTCACGACGACCCACCATAATTCAAGCCAATAATGATTCATATAAATTTGCAAAACGAGCTATAGGTGTAAACTGAAGACTCGGCGTGTAATTTGTGCAAGTTCGTCCGCAGGCAGGTTTCGTGTGGATGTGACTTTGTCGATAACGATGAAATATTGTATTATTTCATCGAACACACAAAGTAAAAAATTAGACAGAAGAGTATTAGGTAATGGGCAGTAGAGAAAGACAGAAGAGTAGTAAGTAATGAATGACAGAGTAATGGGCTGTTGCAGCAAATGCTAAGTGGTGATCTTTTTTTCGTCACTTTACTGTGTATACTATAATTTAAACTATCATTTTTATATTTGACATTATGTGGCGATAAATAAATTATTTTCTTTTTTTCTAATAAAAGAAATATCAGCGCAAAGAGCCGTTACGAATAACCCTTCGTTACATTCCTAAAACAACATACTAAAAGATTATTATAAAGTCTAGTGTCACTCCCAAAAGTTTTTGTGAGACCGGCAATGTTTAAAATTACATCTACACAGTTACTACAATATAACAGAGTTTGTTTGTTTGTTAAAGTTTGTTTGTTTGTAGAGAGTAATCTTTGGAACAACAGAACCAATTCAAACAAATCTGTAACTAATAGAAAGCTGCATTAACCGTTAGTAATGAAGACTACTTTTTATCCGAGCACCACGCCAGTGAAGCCTTGGGCGAAAGCTAGTCGTTGATAGAAAACAAAACTCTTATTGAGACGTTCTGATTAAATCCGTGACCATTAGCGTTAATTTTTATTACTATGCATAGGGTACTAAAATATCCTATCGATAAGAGAGATTTATTCAAGTCTGAAAGGTTGCTTTACTATCAAAGCATGTCATTCAGGTTTATAAGACGATCCGCTTATTGAAGCATCACCTTGTATCGATATACCAGGGGGAAAATAGCGTTATTTCTAACGTATAAATAGTTTTAACCTTCTAAACTGACAAGAAACACTTTTGTCATTGTAGAGACATCATTTATTTGAATTCATTCAACAGAATACCATTATATCATAAAAAAATGTTATTAACCACTATTTCTGGTGCAAAAATTTCCTCGAGATTTGTTTACTCTACTCATACTGGCAGCAGATTTACATAATTTTCTTAGAAAATCCTGAAAGTTCCACTCGTGAAGATTAAAGATACGCTTCAGTATCTTGAAGCTGATAAACAAAATTGTTACACAAAAAACGTCCGCCACGTCCAAAGTTTAAAATTTTATTCCCCCTTCAACAATTAAGTCGGAGTCAATTTTGTTCAAGTTATTTGTTCTTGTTGGATTTATTGGTACTCCAGGGTGAACAAACTTGAGAAGAATCCGACTTTGGATGTATAATTCGATCTAATTTGAAAACTTGTGTAATCTACGGACAAAATGGACCCTCTAGCCGCATAAATATACAGGGTTTGAACTTTCAAGGTTTCATGGTTGGACCTACGATCTTTATAATCTTTAAATTATAGGAGTAGCGTTTAAAAAGTGTATTATATGTATGATAGTTTTTGTACACTGAGCTACACAACGGCAATAAAGGGAAGTCGATCATAGTATAAGAATTTCAGAAGGAAAATAGAATGCCATGAGACGAGAGAATGCTGTATACTCAGCAGGCCAATGAAATAACAGTGATTAGCCGTTTTATATGGGTAGCCAATTATATTTTAATCTAAATAACTCTTCAATTACTCAGAAGTCATAAAAATTGCAGAACTCTCTTGGAAAACTTGCGGTGCACTTATTTAAAACCCCATTGTATATTTTTATGAACTATAATAATTTAATAAAAACACTTGACTGAATTGCCGACTGCCGTACACTCCAGTGCAATTCATTGTATCATATGAGTTGCCTGTTTGCGTTTTACTGCGCATCAGATGGTACACATAAATTCTTAGTATATTCGTGATTTTATATGCACCTAATGAGGTATTTTATGCTGTTGTTCAAAAATGCTACGAAAAATTATACCCTATCGTAGCTACTCATAACCAAATGGCGTAAAACGTGCGTGCTTAATCTGAATTCATGTTTTTAGAGCGTACTTATTTTCCCCGGAGGTAAAAATATAATCTTCTTTCACGCTCCAGGTTTCGGAATTAGGTAAGCCTTTTGTAATGAAGTACTTACGTAATGCCTACTTGTGTTTTTGTTTAACAAAATCTCGGAAAACAGCGTCGTTCTAAATTGTTACTTCGTCATAATATCAAAGTTTGTCTTTGTATCTCGGAGATGGGCTTTAAGTGTATTTGTTCCCATACGGTACCATAATATGGTATAAAAAAATTGTATAATAAAAATTTATACATGTCGTACATGATATGTATCAATTTTTAAAGGTTGTACATTTATCACCCCGGTGATAGGGTGACCAATCTTTTTTGTGAAATTCCCACTATCGGTGAATAGCAATAGTTTTTTTTTCGAAAAATGTGAATGCAGAGTTAAACACACACACAGTTTTTTCTACAGTTTTGAGCTATTATTAAGACCCTACATTTATGTTTATTAGCCTCGACTCGTATCTTTAGTCGAAAATATTTTCTTCTGCGTCTCAAAATTGCCGACTAAGCTTGAATACAAACCGCATCATTCTAGTTTAATGAAGTTCATTAGTTAGTATTACTCGATAATTACGTAGCGTAGGTAGGTTTATCGATTGTAGTTAAACGCAATATCAACATTAGACGTACGCTGTTATTAACTTCCGAGAAGATGCATTTCACTGTCGGTACACACTTGAACAGTCAATTAGATTGATTGTGTTTTGAGATCTGTAATTACAAGTTGGTTAATGCAATTAGTTTGATAGCGAGATAAATAATAACATATAGGTAGGTAACATAAACAGTACCAGAACTATTCAGACCCAAGCATGGAGTAAAACTAAAAACACGATATGAATGCAGGAATGATATGTAGGATATGAATGCAGGCGTGTATCCGAATTATTGTGACAGCGAGATGTTTGACAGATTTTTGAATGATAGTATCCGAACGTGCAAGGACGAATGGAAAGGAAAGGAAGGAATGAGTGAGATGGAAGAATGGAGAGAGAGAGATAGAATATAAGATGGTGGAGAGACACGACGAAGACGCTACGCTGTAAAGAGGTTTTGTTTAAAGAAATAAAAGTTAAAAGTTCAAGAAAAGTATTTATTTTGCTTTCGCATCCCACATAGATTTTGTTAACTTTTATGTGTTTGCTATAAAGAATTGCAGAATTGAGAGCTCTCGTTATTAAAAAAGTAGACGATGCTGCCCTGTCCTAGCTTGTAGCCCTTAGTCACTTTTTACGTCATCCAGGGGCAGGTAAGGTGCCTATTTTTCAGTCCAGGCCACCATGGACACGAAAATATTATGTAAAGGCTACAGTTCAAAAAGCAAGACCGGTCACACATAATTATTTACGCGCCCCAAATTCAATGGCCTCTACTAAAACATTTCCCGAGGCGAGGCGATGGCGACATGGTGCTGATTAGTGTGCGTTGCAGTATGAAGTTTCATACAAAGCATACTGAATGGCTCGAGCAGATTCTATGATGATCTGGTGCCGTGCCCGGGGCGATATGCCTACGATAACCTTCAGTCTCAATTTTGCTTGACATTTATTTAGTTCTTGAATAGCTATAAAATCATACACTAAAGCAAAAGTTCAGTTTGTCACTATACGAGTCTTATGATTTTATGGTAGGTGCCAAATACTACCCAACTCAACACACAGAAGTATGCTTAAATATTATGAAGTAAAAAAGGTTTATAACCCGGAGGCATTATCAGTGATCTAATGACGTCACTGGATTCCGGAGTCAGTGAAGTTGATCAGTGAACACCGGAGCGGTTTGAAGATCGCCACTGGCCTCACGGGTAGTGTTACGTGGCGGTCTTATAACTTGGAGCTACGAAACAGATTTAGAATTATCATTTATTATTATTTATGTTTGCTTAGGTATATCTTAGTTATCTAAGGCTTAAAATGCTAATGATTAAGAAGACTAGGAAAAATTATATGGATAAGATTATTTGTTCTGAGTTGACGGTAAAAATCAGAATCACATCGATTTTTTACGATGTTTTAAGAACTAAAAAACAAACCGACTTTAAGTTTGAGAAAGGAGGACTTTTGTTGTTTGCAAGCCCTATCTAAAATTGGGGGTAAAGGTTACATTCTTGAGGGATTACTACTAGTTCCGCAAAACATATAAACGTCACCATGTCTTGGAATCACGAATATCTGAATCATTTTTTTTGTGGATGAGTTTTTATTACTTTTGTTTTTTAATGGAAAGTATGTGTGTCCAGTTCCATTCCGAGTGAGGAAAACGAAGTTAGTTCGCGCATGTATTAAAACGCCAACTTCCTGTAAGTACTATTAGGATGGTTATTGTTTCTTCATTGAAGTTGGTTTATTTTTAAGTTTTTACGTAGGTATTTATGTATAGTCAGGATAGTGCTCAAGCCATACCCTCTCCAAAACTTCTTACATCCTTTACAGCTCTGTCGTGTAACCTGACTCCAGTGGCTACAGTCCATTGCTTTCAAGCCAGTTCCATTCGTTTCCCAGGAGTTTTGACACTTGTATGCTCCATCGTACATCCATGGTATCTAAAATCTGTGTTAACACCTATAACTAACAGTAGTGTTCAACCAGCTCAAAGAGCCCAATCACAGTGCTTATCTAATTGTCTCTGCACATGTACAGCTGCAATTAACCACTTCGCCCTGACGGCTCCAACCGAACGGAATTGCCAATCTGTTAATTGTATGTACGCTATACGTACTTATTACCAGCCTATCTATATTGGACGAGACATGACAGGTACGACTGCTTTGTCGCGACTTTTACTATTTTTCCTGAGTTGTTGGCCTTGGTGGCCCCGGCCAAAGAAATGGCCTCTCCATTACAACCCGTGGATGTCGTAAGAGTTGACTCAGGGAAAAAAAACTATCAACAATAGCTTTATCTGCGCTCGCTAACCTGCACCTACGGCTAAAAAGATGATAATGATGTTGATGATAGCTGAGGTACATGTGAGAACATCATTCTTCTGGAGAAATCCTGATAGATCTATTTTATTTTTCACGCTGACAACAATCGCGTAGGAAATAGAGCCCACAAAACCGAAGCAGCGTAAACAAATGGGACTAAAGAGTTATGTTGCTCAATGATAGTATTATTTCTAGGAATGTTTGATTGGCTTTCTCGTAGTATCACAAATTATGAGTCCTACATGCCACACCAACGCGCGACTTTTTTTAAAATGTCACGTCCGACATTTTTCCACTGACCCACACACGAACATATTGTTACAGGCTTACACGTTATTGGCTTGTTTAGGTACACGATTGTTTAATTACCTAATGGAGTATGTAAATGCCTTTATTTATGTTATGGTTATATGGTTATGTGAAAACATACCTATCAGCTTGTGTTATGGCCTGTTGAAGTTAACGCACGCATGATTGGGTTTGAATGTGGCCTAGTTCTAAAGCAAGCTCATAGTAGGTAGTAGGCATGATAGCTATAGCTTTATCTGTGGTATTGATGACTTAATAACTAAGTGACTAATATACCTACGTGATGATAAGACCCGGGCTATGAGATATTGTAGTCAATTGGTGTTGCATGCATAGTGGAAATTTCAGACAAAAGGGTCTTGATAGTTAGGCAGATAGATGGAAACAAAGTGATCCTATAAGGATTCCGTTTTTTCCTTTTGAGGAACAGAACCCCTTAAGATCTAGTAATTCCAAAGAGTATTTCTGGAGATTGCGGGAACAATTAACAGTTTTTTTACACTTTTCCATAGAACCAATGGCATTTGATTTATCTGAGATCGAAGTAAAAAAAATACAATGGTTGAAATACCTATCGGAGATAGAGCTATTTTTTCTCGGTAAACGAGAATAGCATTGGCTTGATTTTGTTAAAAAAATGTCTCTTCAAACTGTGTCAAATGCACATCGACCGCAATCGCGAATAAATTTCGCCATTAATATAATTGTGACCGCAAAAAGTTAATTGTTTGGGCACACTAATATATTCACCACTTTGCTGTGATTAAAGTGAGGATTAAAATACTCGAATGTCACAGTTGTGACCGCTGGTTGTGATTGTGACTGACATAAACACAAATAATATAAGACATTTTTGGCGTTACTGAAAAAAGATTTATGAATGAGAAATAAGTGGGAATGGGACATTAATTTTAAGTGAAAACCTAGAATAGATAGACACAGCGTTAAGGCAAGCGTAGTGTAGGTTCATTTGATGCTAGAGTATTTTGAGTGAGCGATTATGTTATTATGTTTGAGCTATGTTTATGCGTTCTCTCTATTGCCTTTGTTGTAGAAGAGCTCACAGCACCAGTTTCTGGTGAGTTTACCCATAGAGACGAAACTCTTCAAACGAAAAAAGATTGGTTGATTAATGATTATTTTGAACAGTTTGTCTTAATTATAAGCCAATCAAATTGTTGCTAATGACCAGTAATTTCAAGACAGACCCGACCAAAGCATAATCCCAGAGCATAATCATTCATCATTCATGTTGTTGTTGTAATCCTGATGAAGTTGCTTCTAAATTAGACGTCGATATTTCGTCATACTTTAGACACTACGGATATTATCTAAAACTGTATGGAGTCCAAGAACTGGTAAGGTGGAAACGGGCTTAAGTTCCTAATGATATTAGATGCTTATTTTCTCTTGTATGAAATGGCACCTTAGCCTATATTCATTTATATAAAGACCCCATACAAACTTGAAACTGCCACTGTTGGCTATGTCTGCAGTTAATTTAGCGACGTGTAACACGAACCTTACGGTGAATTGTTAAATTTTCATTTCCATGTCATTCTCCCCCAACATGTTTGGTGTGTTTTAGGTTTCTCTAGAATAAGCTATCGTCGACGAAAGCTAGTCATATTTCAGTTTCAAATCATGCGAGATAATTTCCTACTGGCCAACTGAGCCTTACCTTTAAAGAAATTCTACTAATATTATAAATGAATAAATAAACAATAAATAAATAATATTATTTATTTATTTATTTATTTATTTTATTTAAATGCGTGAGTTTGGATATTTGTTGTTCAACCACGTCGTAACGGATGAACCAATTTCGTTGAAACTTGGAATAGATAAAGATCTTTATCTAGAATAGCACATAGGCTACTTTTTATGTAGGTACTACGTGAGCGAACGAATCGAGAAAGAAATCGCGATGATCCCCTTTTAAATTTTTGATTGAAATGTATTTATAAAATAATAAACTTATCAGAAACATACATAAGCTCGTTTTGATTGTAGTAAAAAGATATTAGCAGGCTAGCCATGGGGCCTGTGATGTCCGCGTAGGCACAACAAGCTTATTGCGTTGTGTTGAAGTATACTTACGTGCCGTTCTGTGAAATTAACTATAATAAATAAAATATTAAGAAAGTTTGAGTTTTAGTAGCTATATTTTAGTCAGCCAACTGAACTTCCACCATTGAAACTGTTTTACTAAATCATTCAGCGGAACCAATTTATATAAAACTAGCGGCGTGACCTGTTCAATCTTTAATTAATCCAATTTGGGAAATAATGGACCCTCGCATGTAATGAGCATGTGACAAACGAACGTAGTCTCTAATTTTGTATTGGATTGTATTTGGTTATTGCTGTATCCACCTACTAGTTTGTTAATTCAGTAATACTTAAACAGCCAAATGACAAAACAGTAAAATTGGACCTAGGATTTTTTTAAAGAATATAACCTTTCACAGTATTCTCTCGAAACAACAGCGTTATCGCAGTGTATCATTTCGCTACAACTAAACTTGAATTAAACTAGTTGCTATAAATAAGCTCTTTTAAGCATTAATAATGTACATCAGACAGAGGTATTATATCAAGAGTCTTGATAAATCCATTATAAATATTGTTTTCCCCTTCATCCGCTCAAAACAAACAACTGGTCTTTAAATCCGAAGCGAAACTTCCAAAACTACAAATTCTCAAGCCCAGAGCTATAATTACAATCGCCTCAACTCAATAATTCAAGCCCATTTATATCCTTGTTCATACCTGTATTCCTTTACACTTGTTATACGTAACTCACGTACAAATAATACTACAATGAGGCATACAAATTATCGCTCGCCGACGCGTCTGTTTTAAAATTACCACCACCGAATAGTTTCGGGTGCTTTGCTAAATCCAATTCTATAATAGTAAAGGTAAGGTTGATTTTAGAGACATGCTGGTCAGTTGATGGGCTTTTTAGTTGCGTTCAGAGGTCAGCGGTCGGCGAATAACTCGCTAAGACATGATCATGACTTGTGAACATACTCCACACCTTGTTACGTGTTAACAGGCGCATTCGCTCACGACAAAACGCTTATCAAAAGCTGAAGGGCTGGTAATGGACCCACGTGATGGGAAATCGAGAATATTTTATTCTTGTTTTGCTTGGAAATGGGATGAGCTGTGAATTTAGATTTCAGATACGCTTGAAGTTGTTGGGAATGTTTTTTTAAGCCTTTTTAGGATCAAAATTTATTTAAAAAGAGGCTAGCGCAATTAGCTCTAACTAAAAATATTATTTTCATTATTTGCATATCATCGGGATAAAAATATAATTTAACCTCATGTTTCAGAGCAAAAGGAATTATGTACTCTTTATTGATCACCTTTACTTTCGACAATATCTTGATCCATTCAAATTAAGTCAACAGTGACGTAATATCCCAGACCCAAAACTAGGATTCCTTGGTAACAGAAACAAAAACCATGGTACCACAAGACCCACACCCGGAACCAATTTTTGCACATCAAATATTCGGAGTCTTCTTCGGGGGCATGGTGAGCGATTTTACGAATTTACAAATACCTTCATCAATTAAACACCCTCAAATACATTTTTAGCATTACATACATAACTCTGTCTCTACACTCCAGATTCCGCAACGTGAGTATAAAAACGTATACCATAGTATACAAGACTCTGACGCGGAAGAAAATTTGCGGATCGTGAAAACATGCCACCCCGGGAGCGAAACATTCACCTCTTGTGTTTCAGCCAGCCAGCCCCTACAACGCCATAGAAGTCTTCGTGTACCACATTTAATTATTTCAAATGTATGGAACAGTACTGTTGTGAAAATCAACTATCAATATAGGTAATTCTAAGCTTGCTACACGAGATACAAAGGTTCTTATTATAGACCGCGGTCGAGATTGACACAATGATCGACATGTTCACAAAACATCGTTCCTCGCTAGCTTTTAACCTCATTTAGTTCCCGAAATGTCTATTACAATACAACTTGTTAGGTTTTGTTGACTTGTATGTACAGTTAATAATACAAATGACCGGAGTAAGGCTAGGGGCACATGCAAATGAGGCAAATAAACTCATTTCTCATCCTAATTAATATTATAAATACCGATGTTGGTTGGTTGGTTTGTTTTTATTTTACGCAGCAACAGAGCAATGGGTCTACGTGATATTTGGATGCATGGATATACCTAAGAGATATACCTAAGAGCTATACTAAGCTAAGAGCTGGGAGTATCCTATACGTAGGCTACTTTTTATCCAGGTAAAAGGCAAGCGTTAACGGCTGAAGCCAGTTTTTGATATGGCTTGAACGTAACCGCGTTTTAGTTCCAAATAAAAAAAATACGACTGATACAATAATTTATATTAGCAGTAGTAGAAAGTCTACCGTAGGTTATTTATCACAAGCTATTTTTGTTTTTTTTTATTTCATGCTGAAAGTCTTGGACTTCTGTCTTTACTAGGTACCTGTCAGTCATTCCTTTAGTTATATTTTGTATTACTAAAAGCACTCAAAGCAGCCCTTTTTAGAAAAAAAGAAGCAAAACAATTTGAAAAAAAAAACAAACACATTTTCAATAACCCTCGTAACATATTTTCATTCAAAACTGTACTCAGTCTAGACCACTATAAGCCACTAAGCGCCTACAAAATATTTCCTAAAGAAAAACATAGAACAGAGGTTATCAATCTTCAATACATTGCCGCTTAAACTACCTACCAAGTGGATGATAAACGGGCCTTTATGTTTCGTGCGGGCCGTAATTTTACTGCTCTATAAATGAAGATAAGATTGCTGGGTTGTATTTTATCCGGCGACGCCAGTGGATGTTTTATTTTGCCAGGATTGATCACCTGATTTCTTACACCATAGCGAAACTGTTTTCTTTATTCTGATAGAATAAACGTTGGAATAATTACTGTAGATTTATAAGAGTCTTTAGTGGACATTCTGCGAGCAGCACTAAGCTTTTTCATGACATTCTTTTGAAGGACACCAGGTCGTTCGGGTCACCATCTTAACATATTCATGCTTCCATTCTCTTTATTTCTCTCTTCTTCCATTTCCATACATCAGCCATATTCTCAGAATAATCTATACAAATAGTTTTGCTTAGAGTGGCTTGTAAAGTATTTAACAATATTCATACAACTTGACCATCTATTTATAATCTAAAATTAGATTACTATTACTCTTCACGTGACATGACTCCTTTCTAAAGCACTAACGAAATGCAGAAATATAAAATAAAATTAATAAGATGCTTTGATTTAAACGAAAGGCATGGTTATTATAGCCCGAATTATTGCTACTGTAAATGAATTTGCGGTTCCTATTAAAGCAGATGTAACTAGAGAACCAACGGGTGTTTATTTTCCGTATGTAACATTAGATGAAAATCATAATGAAGGCCAAGGGAGACTTGCAAGACAGTAGATAACAAGTTCTTGAAATGAGACACGCTCAAATTATGAACAGAAGCGGGAATAACACGAATTAATGTGAAAGTCTACACGTGAAAACCTATAATTGGCTTTTTGTTTGCACTAAGTAATCCATAACTTACTACCGCTGTTGGTTTTCCTACAATTAAATAAATCATCATCATCATCAGCCTGTAGAAGTCCACTGCTGGACATAGGCCTCCCCCAAAGAGTTCCATGACGAACGGTCTTGAGCCTTCTCTATCTACCGACTTCCCGCAACCTTCACAATGTCGTCAGTCCATCGGGTGGGGGGCCTTCCAACACTGCGTCGCCCGGTTCGTGGTCGCCATTTAGAACCTTTACTCCCCAACGGTTGTCGGTTCTGCGAGCTATATGGCCTGCCCACTGCCACTTCAAATTCTGAGAGCTATGTCGGTGAGGTCACCGACATACTTAGTTCTTCTACGGATTTCCTCATTTCGGATCTTATCACGCAGTGAAACTCCAAGCATAGCTCTCTCCATAGCCCGTTGCGCGACTTTGAGCTTGTATATTAGGCCTATAGTTAACGACCAAGTCTCAGTGCCATAAGTCATCACTGGCAACACGCACTGATTGTAGACTTTCGTCTTGAGGCTCTGCGGTATCTGCGACGAAAAGATATGACGAAGTTTCCCAAACGCTGCCCATCCGAGTTGGATTCGTCGGATGGATTCGGTTGGATTCGAATTAAATAAATAAAATCTATCAAATTCAGAGAAATTGTAGGAAAGAAAGGTAGAGAGAAGAAGTTAAGCTTAATCAGATTGGTAGGTACTCGTGGATGTCGTAAGGGGCGACTTAGGGAAAAAAACTAGCAGATGGGCCGCAGCTTTCCCTATCAACAACAGCTGGACCTGCGCTCGCCAATCCGAATGCCCAGAGTGACGAGTTTGGGCAAATCTCCCCAAATGACTGTTTAAGTGCAGGCCATATAAGGTTCGTTGCGCTGGAAATCTATGAGGGAAGCCTATGCGATGATGATGAAACTTAATCAAGTAAAATCGCGAGCAATAGATGAATAAGATTGGAATTATAGAACAGACAAAACACGACATGCTTCTGAGAGACACACGCGGTACTCTAAGAAAATTGGACTAATGTTAGACTAATGTGAGACTAATGTTGCCTGAAATAAATGGTTTTTATTATTATTAATTTGCCTGTAACTTTGAGACTCTCTGCAGAAAAATTGCGTATCAAAGCATTTACAATCATTTGGTACAATATAGTGGAAAGTAATTTTTTTTTACCGACTTTAAAAAAGAGGAGGTTCTCAAGTCAGCTGTATTTTTTTTATTAAAAATATCTACAAAATGCCTTCAGCTTTTTACTTTCACCTTAACTCTTCAGAGCTAAGTTGATTTATAAGCAGACGGTTCATAAGTTACACGTACGTTATGTAACCGTTCCTGACCTCAAAGTCTCATCAGAATGCGTACTCCCAGGATACTGAGGTCATGTCTGTGTTACTCAAACTGAGCTCTATTGTAATATGTGCTCTATGACACTAAGTTTATGGTTGAAATGACAATATTTCTAATTTTGTAAAACTAACAGTTGCTACCTCAAGTGAGAACAAGCAATAAAAAGTATAGGCAATATGATAACAAAGATAGCTCCAACCCGCATGCCCATCAATTTCCTCTCACATGATAGGAAGTCGCTCTGGAAATCTGTGGAGGAGGCCGATTTCAGGCTGTGGACTTTCAACGGCTGAAATGATGATGATGATGTTTTGGATATTACATACAAAGCTGAATAATTTAAATTTATAATTCGAGATGGACATTTATGTTGGTAGTAGTGTGTGGTGTATCGAAGTCCGGAGTTACAGTAATTGAGCGCATTTATTGGTACTTAATCTTCTTGTACACCTAAGCTTAATAATGGTAATTCTTGTTTTAATTTATAAATTATTTAAATAGCCGCTTTGGCATAGTGGGAGGTTCCCCATATTTCGATAAGAAGGTCGAGGGTGCACTTTAACACTGAGGTGAAAAAACATCGTGAGGAAACCAGTAAGTATCCTAAAGCGGCGATGCAACTTGACATTGGAATGCTCACTCCTGAAAAATGTGGGCATGTGGCATATTGTCGAATTTGCTTGTGATAAGTCCCCTTAGACATTTTCAAGGATCTGATCGCCTAGATATGTGCGAGGATGTCTACCATATTTGGGGTTAAAAGTCGTATCGCTTATTATTATTATTGTTTCAATTTAAAAGATGTTAAATTCTGAATGGAATGTTGCATGGTGCAAAAGTTGTCATATTTCAGTAAGTACTTAATTTGGAAAAAAGCATCTTTAGTAGTCTTTTATACTAAGATCTAAGATTATACCGACCAGTATTATATATAACAGTCGTAAGCTTATCATCTTATTCATGAAATGTGTATATTCTCTTCCCTTTATTGCAAAATTACTTCACATACCCGTATTTGTACTTGCAAATAGGCTCTGTTACCAACTTCAAATAGTACCCATTATAGTCTAATTACAAAACTTGCTCTAAAAGGATTGCATCGGCGAAGTTTATATGAAGCATCAGAATAACAATTTCCGTATTAATTCCCAAGAGATTATCAGCGTATCTCAAGTTTAGAAATTCAACGGTTAGCATGTTGCAAAGAGGAAGTTTGGTAGATTGAGGAGAATCCCTACTGATGAGAACGTGGTGGCAGCTTGTGGAGAAAAGCTGGCCCATTCATTCTAATTGGTGATTTCTTGAGAGTATCCTACTAATCCTATAATATGAATGCGAAAGTTTGTGAGGATGTTTGTGGCTCAATCACGGGTAAACGGCCGAATAGATTTGGATGAAACTTGGTATAGAGATCTGGAATAGCATAAAGGCTACTTTTTATGTAGGTACCACGCGAGCGAAGCCGCGGGCGGAAGCTAGTATTTTATATGCGAAAGTTTGTGAGGATGTTTGGATGCTTGTTGTTCAATCACGCCGGAACGGCTCAACCGATTTCGTTGAAACTTGGAATCGATGGAGTTCTTTACCTAGAATAGCATATGGGCTACTTTTTATGTAGATTCCACATAAACGTAGTTTTTTCCATAATCATCATCATCATTCCAGCAGTAAGTTATCCACTGCTAAACAATAGGCGCCCCCACAGTTCATGCGGTGGGGAATTTGCGCGTTCTGACTACGCTGGGAAGGCGGGTTGGCGAGCGCAGTTAGGACTATCGTTGTTAAAATAGGGGACGCTCTGTCCATCTCCTCGCTTTTTTTCGCCTCTTACGACATCCGCTGATTTATTTCAGCGGATGTCGTAAGAGGCGAAAAAAAGCCTTTTGATTTGATTTAATTTAATCTTTAAGCATTTTGCTAGGCAACTGATGGGAAGTGGTAATCGTCGCCTTTTGACATTTGCAACAGCAGTGGCATTGTTGGCCTCTAGACTTGTTAAGATTTTGTGTTTTAATTTATTAACGTGATTTATTTATATGAACCAAAACAGCGCTGTGCAAGGCTAGAAAAATAAAACAATCATAATGGTGGATTTTTCATGCTCACTCAGTGCTTAGATTTCCAGCTCAGTTCTAGTGGAAAACTCTAGGTGAGCCAGCTGTCCTCCTTAACCTTAAACACGCAACTGAATACTGACTTCCTGTTTTGAGCATTGCATATGACATGTAGGTAGGGTTAGATGGATGTCTTAGATTGGATTCAAAGTACTTCGTTTCTTGGGAAATTTCAGCAATCCTAATTTACAAATTCTACTTATTATTATGAATGCGAAAGTTTGTGAGGATGTTTGGATGTTTATTGTTCAATCACGCCGTTACAGCTCAACCAATTTAGTTGAAACTTGGAATGGATAGAGTTATTTACCTAGAATAGCATATAGGCTACTTTTTATGTACGTACCACGTGAGCGAAGCAGCGGGCGGAAGCTTAGTATTATAAATACGAAAGTTTTATGTGGATATTTGGTTGTTTCTGGTGGTGGCATTTCTACACAATCAATTATGGAATCAAATATGCGGCTTGTCGAACCAACGCGTGACCCCAGCTTGCTCCTATTTGGCTCAATGGATCAACATTGCCAGCCAGCAGCGTGGCAATTCCACCAGCGTCTTGGAGACTGGCTCTATAGATCTTTATGAAATAAGTTGTAAATATTCAGTTTTGTATTTGATTTAATTTTCTTTCTGTAAATAAATAAATAAATAAATATTCCGGACATATCACACACGGTCAACTGATCCCAAACTAGGCATAGCCTGTACTATGGGTACCAGAAACTGATATACATAATAGATTAATATTTAACACCCAGACACAGAACAAACATCTGTGTAAGTCACAAATGTTTGTCCAGTGCGGGAATCGAACCCGCGACCTCTAGCGCAGAAGGCAGAGTTACTACCAACTGAGCTATGAGGCCAGTCATATAAATTATCGTTAATGGCTAATTAAATATTTGTTAAGCACCTATAACTTTAAAGTTTTCTCAACATCCACTACACGCATAATAAGGCTACATGATACGGCCAAGAATACTAGTATGTACTGGTTATAGTTACCACTATACCACCGAGGGCAAGAAGCAAGGTAAGGTTAGCATGAAATATAGCACGCCGAGGCACTTTGTGATGCTTCACAGGGAACACTTTGCAAAGTATCATAGTTATTTATAGTCGTATTTGATTTCTTGGCAGTTGAAAATTAAAGCGGTAAAATAAGTCATCATCATCATCATCATCAGCCTGTAGAAGTCCACTGCTCGGCAAAGGCAGACGACTCTTTTGACGACTTTATAGTTGGGATAGCGGAATAGTTAAAGTAGTCCGGAACCGCTTCGCTCCTTTCTTCCATGGTATATGCTTGCCAAGGGTATCGGGCGCGGTCCGGCTAAATTACCAAACGCACTGCGTGTTGTATAGCACCACCACATGTACCTACCAACATAGCCCGCAATATAATATCTGTAATTATTATGTAATATATAACTCACCTAAATCTATCTACTACTACTTACTCTCTTTTTATATAAGTACCTATTCATACCTACTATAATTATCCTTATTAAATACTTACTATAAATATTATGTTTATTGATGTTCATCACGTCGCGTCGCCTAGGCCCCGTCAGAAAACCAGCGCCGCACCGTACATAATACTATGTTCGGTGCAGCTTTATGCTGAGACGGGACCCATTTGCCTCACACAACGCATACTACTTAGCCTACCACTTAGCCACCTACCTACCTACTTTTTTATGTTTTCCTACTGCGTTGTGTATTACCTACCTATAAAGTATTTTTCTATGTACCCACCTACCTACTGTACCTACCTGCGTTGTGGGTCAAATAAACAAATTTTCTTTCTTCTTTCTTTCTTTCTAGTTTTCGAAGCACGAAAGAGCTCAGTTGTAAGGCCCCTAGCTGTCACCCATCTATTTGGTGACCATGCTGAAGGTTGATTAACTTAGCTTATCTACTAAAAACGACTAGGCCAGCAAAGCCACGAGCATTTCTTTGAGATGTATTTGATATAAACGAAAAAAAGAGAAATCATTTTCCAATTTGTCTACTATTACAATCAGTACACAATACTTCCAAAGGCACAATATATTACATTTCTGAGTTTCGATATTAAATAAAAGGTGTGAAAGTCATTAATAAATGCTGACAGTATCAAAACTGATGATACTTTATATCCTCAAATGTACCCCACAAAACCAGTTAGGGGAGCTCCCAAGAAAGTAATATGACAGTCGTATTAATGCCTGCGATGATTTTGATAATGATAACAAGCTATAAAAAGCTGAACGACAGGCCAAATAAAACCTTAAACTTAAACGGATAAAAACAAAAATAAAATTCCACATCCGCCCGCACAACGTTAGGTCCCATTGACATAATAAAGATTACTGCCCATATTTGTAATTAATGAAATCAGTTTCCATTAAAATAAACGTCGAACGTAATCAAATGTGATACCGGTGTCTTTGACATGCTCTAATCCGGCTCTAAAATCATGGGCGTATCTATAAACTTTATCTTTGGGAGATTGACAGTTGTAATTTTGGATTGACGTGTACTAACTGATTTTAATGTGTCGCTGGTTGAGTTATGATAGCATGGTTAAGTTGGCCCTACCAATATCATCATACCTTTAAATTAAGAACTGAGTCCCGTACCATTAACTTTACAATTATGTTTAGGCGATAACGTAAGTTGATAGTCTGAAATATATGAGGTTCAAATTCGAGTAACACAGTGATGAGACGCTTGTTTTTGAATGGCAAAAAGAATTCGAGCAAGGGATATAATTTTTAAAACTTTCATGGTTATATATAACAAATAAACTCACAAATCATACGTTTTTAGTGAAAATTATGTTCATGCTAAGGAATTCCTAGAACATGGTGAAATATAAGTATAAAATTGTAGTAGTTTCTCTAGCCCGGTGTAGCTAAATATAAATCCGTTCGAAAAAAAAAAAAAAAAAATGTAGTAGCTTCCGTCCTCTTCTTTATTCGCCACCGAATAAAAAGTAGCCTATAAAATCAGTTCACGAACTATGCCTCTTAAAAGTTTTATCCAAATCGGCTCAACTCTTTGTTTTTAAATTATTATCGCGAATAGAAAAACTCATTAGTGCACGTCTGGGTACACACACACACACATAATTTTCGGATGATTTTTCGGAGCACCTCCCACTGTACCAACATAGCCAACAGATCTAGAAGACAGAGTTGCTAAAGGAATTAAAGTAGATGTAGAAGTAGAATAGATAAAAGGTTAAATCCAAAGATGTCGTGACGAAAGAAAAATATGTGACAATAATGTTTAGAACAATAAAATTGTAAGTACAGTTTAAAGTATAGGTACGGTAGTAACTGTTTTACAATTGATTCCGACAATGTTTAAAGACAAAACTCCAGTTTATAGCAATTCGTTCTTGTTACAATCCCATTAAATCTCCGGGAGACAGCACAAGTGCCGGATATCGTTCGGCACAACCTTGTTGCCTTATTCAATTCAACTTCTGTTCTTATTTACTCGTTTGCGTATTTCATTATTCTTTTTCACTGAAAATGTAATTCACTTCCCTCACACTGACATGAGAGTGACATTATTTTCATTATAATTGCTGTCAGTTTTGCTTCATTTTAAATTAATAGGTACCTACAGATTTTTTATAGACTTTTTCTATCCATTATTAAGGCGCGCATTGGAAAGGTTTACGCTACGCTATAGTTAAATAGTTATTTAGATTAGGTTAGTATATTTAGGATTATTTCTTAATTTGTTATACATAATACTCAAAGTAAGACATTGATTTCTGTTTTCCATTGTGAATCCAATGTCCAATGTACAACCCTGCTCTTAAGATAAAATATAGATTCAAGAAGCTAAAAGCTCACCCAGAAGCTCGCCAATTTAAATGAAATAAAACTTAGTTTACATTATAACTCGATTACATCAGAAAGATTACACGCGATGTATCGATCTTGATAACGGACTAAGTAATTAAAGAATCAGCCGATCTTCGAGCTAGAAACTTTTATCTCGGTCGCGATTTACACCGCGACATGATTGCGCGCAGTGCATTCACATTCGTTGTTGTTGTACACATAGTTGTGTATATTTCCGCAGCAACGGCTGAAGTATGGTCATAAAACAAGTAAGCTTCAGCTTTTATAGCAACCAATCCATGAAACAGTGAGGGAAAATGATTTATGTGATGAATTTAAGATGAGAAAACGGTAAATAAAGGCGATTACGTCACGATGACGATGATGATAATTTACAAGGTGATTCATAATATTATGTATGCTATACCGAAAAGGGCAATAAAGTTTGTTCTACGGCTACTAAACATGGATAATTTTTTTTCTATAATACTCTTATTTTTTATTGATTTAATTTCATTTTACACTAACAATACCTATGCTGTTTTTGAAAGTCGCGTCACTATGTCGCGTCTGACATCTTCTCTCCCAAGAACCTCCAGTTCTATGATACGTCGTTTTGTAATAGAGAACCCGATTGCACAATCGTGTAAATGGATTGATTCGGATAACTACTATAATTAGCTCCAACAAAATAGGGCATGCTCTTTCTAAAGAAATTCTTTTTACATCTTTTTACTTCGAAAGATATTACGTTACGTCTACAATTTTTACTTTTTAACAGGCTTTAAAGTAAGTTTTAGGTATAAATAAGACATAAATAAGCACTTTTAGGTAAAAATAAACAACGGATCAAATAAAAATTTAATTTAGCAACAAATATCCGTTGTCGATAATCTGAAAACATCCTGGCCTTTTAGGGAGCCGTGTAAAAAACCAAAAACAAATGGAATCTTTGAATCGAGCACTAAAGCGCGGTGTTTAGTTAAAAAGGCCCTGCTTAGCATAAATGACGTTTCTACAGGTGCGGCTATATTGGCAGCTGATATAGGTTTATTTCCTATGAAACGGTGAACATCCTAAAACAGCATTAAAACAGCAACAGATTCATCAAAAATATGAAAATCTAAGTAACTTTCCTTTTAATTCGTGGTTTTAAACGAGCTTACATCAGCTAAAAAAACACGCACATTTGGAAAATCAGTTAATAAAAATATAATGTAGTTTAATTTAAGTTATTAAGTTATTTATTTTTAGTATACAAAAGAAAGTTTAATGTGTGTTTGTATATTTTGATTTTGTATAGTTCATTTTTGTTTATATACTAGCAGCTGCCCGTGGCTTCGATCGCAAGGTACCCAAATGAAGTAGCCGTTGCCCTTATTATTTTTCATGTAAAACACCAACCAAAAATGTATTCTCAAGTGATGCGCTCCGTCATGCATGTTGCAATTTATTTTTATTTATATAGATAGATAGATAAAATTGTTCTTAAGTAAATAGATATAACGATTTGGTGCTTTCCTACTGTCATGTTATACACTATGTGTAATTATATACCTAAGCAAATAAATAACTTTTCATGCGCTGTCAAAATGTCTTTTTTACGGTGAAGAGTTTATTTTTGTTTCACTGGGACGGTATTTGACGGTCTCCGCTGCTTAGCTAACCAGGGCTTTAGGCTCCAGGCCTAACCAAGAGGCGACGTATAAGGCAATAAGCAAGTTCTTTATTTATTGGGTGGACACGACAATCGTGGCATTTACCTGACCGCTACAGACGCCTCGGCTTATTTTGAAAGAGGATTGTATACCGTTATGCAACTATTGGCACATTCGCTAGTCGTTGGCTAATGGACATTTCGGATAAAAAAACATGACTTCAAAAAAAACTGACTGGGGAAACAATTTCAATGGAATGATAGGTAGCAACCCCCAACAAACTTCAGTAAAAAAAACACCGAGGAAGGTTTTATAAAATGGCTTCTGTATGTTTCTAATTCAATCATTATCATTATTAGCCTAGGATATAGGCCCTTTTCAGGGCCGTTATACATCAACCTGATCACTGATCTAATACAGGATGACCAAGAAAGAATCAGTGACAGGAAAAGAAGAAGAAGATTATTAGCCATTAGAAGTCCAATGCTGGACATAGGCCTCCCCAAAGAGTTCCAACAAACGGTTTTAAGCCTTTTGCATCCACCGACTTCAAGCAATCTTCATAATGCCGTCGTCGGTCTATCGGCGAGCTATATGGCCTACCTATTGCCACTTCATTCACTTAATTATTTGCTAGAGCTATGTCGGTGACTTTAGTTCTTCTACGGATTTCCTCATTTCGGATTTTATCACGCAGTGAAATTCCGAGCATAGTTCTCTCCATAGCCCGTAGCGTGACTTTGAGCTCGTATATGAGGCCTACAGTTAGCGACTAAGTCTCAGTGCCATATGTCAACTAAGTTCAATAATCTCTCATATTTTTTATGCAAAACACGGTTTCTTGCAATGAATATGCGATACATGTATCATTCATCCGATGCTTTTGCTTTGACACAACGCCGCCAAGAGCGCGCAAAATTCAAATTCACTAGTTTAAAAACACCTTCCAGGTTCACAATAAATCATGACTTTACTTTTTGAAACGTATTCAACATTTCAGCTGTAGAATGTCCACTGCTGAGTTAAGCCTCCCTCAAAGATTCCCAGCAAAGCAACTTTCTATCATGTGGGGAGAATTTGCTCATACTCACCAAGCTGGGCACACGGGTTGCCGAGCGCAGTTCGAACTATTGTTGGTAGGGGACGTTGCTATCCATCGCCTAGCTTTTTTCCCTTAGTCACCTCGATAAAACTGGAATAGTTAAAGTTATTTACCTAGAATAGCTACTTTTTATCTAGGGACCACGCGAGCGAAACAACGGGCGCAAGCTTGAACTCAATAGAAGAAATTACCATGGGCTAATTTCGCGCATTTTTGTTGTTTATTTAACAAATCTCTGCTCAGACTAGCTTAAATGGATATATAAGCCTCGGAAAAGATAAATAAATAAATATATACGATAATACTTAACTATCCTACAAGAGCACTTATAGCAATTTCAATAGCAATGGAGCTTATAAAACTAAGGTCTAAGCATTTTAGCTATAAACCATTCGTTTATTTACAGCCCTCGTATTCTGATCGTATGTTGTATGTGAACAATTAAATTGATAGTGCTATTAAATAGGCAATGATCGTTGCAGACTGTACCAAGCGTTTAACTACTCAGCTTTTGGCACTAGTTTCTGGCGGTATCGTATTCGCTAGCAATTCGACTACTTCATTTAGCCTATGGTACCATGATACTCGTAGTTTCTGATGCCCACGAGACCGAGAATCCTAGTGTGGGGTCACGACTATGTATGTTTCTTTTGGTTGTTATTATCATAATATTATGGTTTGGAAAAACCTTAGTCTAGTGCGACGTTCCTCGACTTTTGATCTATAGGTGGTTGGTTCAAATCCTGGCCATAAACAGATGGATTCTATTAAAAAAAAAAATGTATGCATTAACACGAGCTCAAGACGGTGAACGAAAACATCGGGAGGAAATCCACTTAGCTCCACAGGTATTAACCCAGTCTTTTCTCGATAAGATTGATTAGGCTAGAAGAAGTAAGATTTCCCAGCCGCACTTATACCCTAAGTGCTGCTGGGCAATCTTACTCTACATAATATCCAACATCTTATGAATGAGTAAAAAAGATCCACATGCCGCTGAATCAATTAAAATGTGAAAACTAAAGCATCGGTTCATGTGTGCCATCTTTGGGCCATCGCACCAACTTGGTGGGCATTTCTGAAATAATACCATATTTTTCGATACGATTATTTCGTAGAAAGTCGGCATTCAGCTACTAAGCTAGTCGTGCTAAGGCCTAAGGGTAAGCACTGAAATATTTAGTGTAAAATTTAATTGTGGCAAACTAGGCTCTCAGACATAAGCAAACAACTTCTACGTCAGGAATACTACCTATAGACTAGAAAAAATACTTTGAGAGCGCAAAATTTACTCTATATTTCGTTTGATACCCACTGTAATTTATTATTAATTGCGTATTCAAATTACATGAAAGAACCAGTAAGGCGTCGAATAAAAAAAAGCTAAATTTGAAAAAACAGAGGGCAATAACGATACCGGCCCGACACTGAAACGATATCGGCGGACAGCTAATTTCATACCTTTACTACTAGACACTTTTTATAGTTACCGTTACCAATATCGTCACCGGTTATACTGACACCGATATTGCGTTCGAAGTCGGTATAGCTACCAAGAAGTCAGTATCGATGTTGGTTATCGGCCAATATCGAAACATCCAATGAATTTAATAGACTAGCCTTATCAGAACGAAAATAAAAGCAATAGATAACTTTTTCTCCAAGATCTTAGTTAAAAAAATCGAGTTAAAATTTTAATTAAAACCTGGCATATGTAGTTATAGTACTCTCAGCGGAAAACTAACGTTCTGCCAACACCGCAACCGCTCCCAGCTGTTGCCGATTTCACTGTAATGCCCTACTCAAGCAGTAGCCTAAGTAGTTCCTCATGGATATAGTCACTGGAATTTTGAGAAGAATTCCCATCTGACAGCTGTCGCCATGAAAATAGTATCATTGAAAAATATAAAATTCTTTAATTACATCGCAATTGCAGTCAGAATTTTTAATATAACCAAAAAATGCCGACTCAACTACTCGTATAATATCACAAAATTAAAAGTATACCAGGGTTTAAGCGTTTCTACTGCAAACGGCTAATTTGCTGTGCTGACGTATGCTTTTCAAGAACAGGTGTTGATAATAACGAGGGTGAACGTTTAATTAATGAACAGTAGTTTCTTATAGTGACGATGTGTTGGCGTAATTGAGTGTTTTATGCTCAAGTTATTTTGCAACTCGGTGTAAATACAACGCTTTGCCTTGATTTAATTACAGTATCAGCATTCCTACTGATACTAAGAGAACTGTTTTATATATAAATTAAAACGAAAATAAGTAAACTACCTGTTACCCGCGGATAAATAGCTTATGAAATATATTAAACTATGTTTCAAGCCCTATTCCACCCTGTTCAAGATATTTTTTGAGACAAAAGATAGCATACGTCCTTACCCAAGATATAACCTATCTTCTTGCCAAATTTCAGTACGATCCATTCAGTCGTCTAGCCATGAAAAGGAAACAACCAATCGAACAAATAAAGAACAGTTTTACAAAATACACTAGTAGCAAAAGTCAAAGTCAAAAGGCTTTTATTTCAATAAAATCACTAGGATCACTTTGAAAGCTGTAGAGCTATCTAAAGACCGTTGCAAACAATCTATAGATAGCTCAATATCAAATCACTACTATTATAGAAGTATCTCCAAGTCTCCTTGTTTACTTCGCTCTCTTTAACAAAGATCCTGATTATTTGATTTGTGTTGATAACCTAATAATAGTTTAATAGTTTCGGAAATACAGAAATTATGAAAACAGAGCTAATAAAGAACAAGCCAAACAAAATTATAGTTTACATTTTCCCTGTTTAGAAAACGTGTTTTACTGTACACATTGAAACAATTGTCAGTTCAGAGGAATTCAGAGCATTTTAGCTCGTTAAAATATTTCTAGAAACACGTTGTTCTTCATCTTGTATCATGACTGACTCATATCATGACACCTTGGCTAAGGAGCTCTAACGAGCTGTACACTGTACAGTCAACAGACGAAGCTCATCTGGCTGTCTAAAAAGCTAGACCAAGCTACTTGTATATTTTTCGATATTCCAAAGGGTAGTATTTAATACGTCTTGGGGACGCTTCCGACTGGTAGAGATCTGGATCAGTTGATCTATCTATAGATCGTTTGTAACGGTCTTTAGATGGCTCAACTGTTTTTTAAGTTTCTTTCTATAAATGAAGATTTTAATTAAGTATTAACATATTTTATTTTCCCAGGTTCGGCTGCTCTATATCTTGGACTGATAGAGGGAAATGGAAGAAGAATACAAAACATGTTGTGCTGACCCCACATGATGTGGGATAAGTGCAAAAAGATGATGGCTGCTCTACGGTTCAACTACACTTCGTGGCTTCTCGCAACATTATTCAGAGCGAGAAATTTAAAATGTTAAATTTTCGATAAATAAAGTACTCTGATCGCGTTAAGAAATTCTGAATGTTTGCTGAGTACAAGTAACAGTACCTTTTGTTTAGGTACGTTGTGATAACCGTAGCTTTTGACGAACTTTTGATGCGACTTTGAGGACATTGTTAACTGACATTTTGACGTGTCCATACAGTACGTTATAACATTATTTTTTTTCAAAACGATCTTGTTGTTGGCTTAATGCAGTCATTGTTGAGTTATACGTTTTAATATCGCTCACCGTTTGTACTCAGTTTAAAGTTGGTCGTACAATAAAGATACTTCTGTTGGTGAGTTTACCAGTAATGATCGGTGAGATCAAGATGTATTTAATTGGGTTTCGTTATGTCGAGTTTCGCAGGTGTCCAGTGCACGGAATATAGATTTTGTGATTTATGGCTCGTGGACCTGCTTTCCTTTCTGGAAATGACATATGGAAAGGTTTTTCATATTTATGAGTTGAGTGGAGATAACGTATAAAACCAACCAATAAAAATAGCGTTGCATGGTCTATTTGCTGAAAAATACAGTTAGCTCGAGAATAAGGCCGGCCTGTACAGTCGAAAATTTGCAGAGATTGAATTCATAATCAGACTGCAGACTGATGAAGTTTAAAATTGTATGCGATTCGGGTCCAGTCCGAATTGATAATATGAAGTCAGACGGATACACCTGATATTGTCTCTTTATTTACTTAATTACTACGTAACTACAAACGTAAATAACGTTGAATTACATAGCATTTTCACATTACCGCTGATTACTCAAGCAGCTAATTACAAGACGTGTCGAAGCTAAATCAAACGGTAAAGAGTTCTTAATTAGTCAAACGTTGCTATTTGCTTAAACTGCCTGTTTGACTATTCCAGTTAATGATAGGTCCTTTGCGAGGCGACGTGGGAGGCTGTGTTTTGAAGCACAATGCACTATTTAGCACGATTTCCTTACGGACCAACCGGTGTGCACAACTAATTATGCCATCCTAAATATTAGTCTTTATGACACTACTGCACTCGAGTTTAAAAAAACCAAAACTTTTCCGCCACTTCAGCAGAAGCAGTAGCACGCTTGCTTTTCCTGCTCGCTTCGCGAGTTGTTTAATCACTAGTCTAACATAACCTAACCAACTGATTCAATATTGGTAGATAATTTATAATTCTTTGCTTCATCAGCATCATCCTGTAGAAGTCCACTGCTGGACAAAGGCCTTCCCCAAAGAGTTCCATGACGAACGGTTTTGAGCCTTTTCGTATAATAGATAAGTATTTAACACCCAGACACAGAACAAACATCTGTGTTTATCACACGAATGTTTGTCCAGTGCGGGGATCGAACCCGCGACCTCTAGCGCAGAAGGCAAAATAGTTCACAGTTCAAAAGCTTAGTTTATTCCTATATCTAGTTTTGTATCAAGTAGTATTATATTATATAAGATCCTAAAACCCATGCAGGAAATAGAACCAACCAAACGGCTTTCCAGCTGAAAACTTTAAAAATATAGGCTACTTAAGCCAAAAGATACGCATTACAATAATCCGGTCAGAATATAATGGCGCATTATACTAAAGAAGTTGGTGAAACTGATCCTACTTCGAATTCAAATCGCGTCGTTGGTAGGAGAGATAACACGGTGACTATTATTGAGAGTATGGCAAGTCCAGGAGCTGGTTCAGTTGATTGTATTTATTCGATGATGTAGGTGAAAGGGTGGTCCAAAGAACACACTTGTAATGTTTAATCATCATGATATTTTCCTAACTCAAAGATTAGTCACGGTCCTAGAAGCTATTTTAAGAAAGAAAACAATAATTGTACCCGTGCAATATTCATTCCACATATCAAAATATTAAAAAATCTGTAGTTTTGCTGTTAAATCAGCTCAAACTCGACCGTTTTAGGTAGCAATCTTGATGTGAATTTCTCGTTCATTTAGTAATTAGTTATATAGGCGAAAAAAATACCAAAAACAGCTGATTTGAAAAAGGAATACCTAAAACAGTTGAATTGAACCCAAAACGGCTGATTTATGAATCACGATTTAACAACTAACAAAAAAATCTTAGGAAATAGTTCAATAATATGCAGGCAATGAGACAAACATCGAAATTGTTATGTTAAGTTTTCTTTCTTGCTAGTTATGTGAGCCGTGGTGGCCCCGGCTGAAGAATAGGCCCCTCCATATCTCATATCCGCGGATGTCGTAAGAGGCGACTAAGGGATGGGCAGCAGCGTCTCCTATTTTAACAACGATAGCTCTAACTGCGCTCGCCAACCCGCATGCCCAGCGTTGTGAGTATGGGCAAAACCCCCCCACATGATAAGGAATTCACTCTGTCTGTGGGGGAGGCCATGTTCAGCAGTGTACGTCGTACGGCTGAAATGATGATGATGAGTTATGTGAGCGCATAGTAGAATAATTGAGATCAATAGCCCAATTCAAAAATAGAAATTAAGCAATCGTTCCCATAACCCTCTCATTAATCTTTATTAAGACTTTAAATCACTTTTTGTTCCCAACTAGACGTTTCTTCTTCCAAACTGAAGAAGTATTCATCAATCAAGAAAGCGATATCTACTTAAAAACACATTATCTAACTCCCTTAAATACACAAACTGTTTTCACCAACAGGTGCCTCTCACATTATCTCATTACTTATCTCCTTAGTAATTGTTATTAACGAATGCCCATAGATAGCACACATCGGCATTAAATTGTCAAGAAATCATTTATCCGTCATTTATAATCCTTCTTACCTAAGCCTCCATCAATCAGACAGAGTTCCTCTTCGATTCTATTTGTTTTAACTTTAGGACTTTGTCGAAGTAAGCGTGATTGAACAGATTGTGAATAAACGATATTGGGCGGATGTAAATGTGATGTGGGACTGACACGATGACGCTATAATAATAGTTAGAAGGCTCGTTATAAGTTAAAATGGCGTAGGTTATGCTTCGCTTGCGCCGGCCCCCACTGACTACGCCTATCCCACTCCCACTAATATTATAAATGCAAAAGTTTGTAAAGATGTAGGGTATGATGATAATAAGCTAAATAAATAAATAACACACGACAGCTTAATACATAGTCCAGAAATGATAAGTACGTTGGTACCACAACACCCGGAAAAAATATTAGCAGATCTGCAAACATTAAATTTGTCCCGCAGTGGGAATCAAACTGCTAGTTTGACCCTTGCGTCTCAGATTGGCACTCGCCCTCTACACCACCAAGGATGCTCTATACCATAATGTTGCTGCATTGGAATGAAATTTAGCATGCACACGTCAATAACATTTAAGAACACGTAAGCTACATTTTATCAGGTTACCACGCTAGAGAAGCCGCGGGCGGAAGCCTATATAGTTTATCTATAGTTTACCTATATAAAAAGGTACAAACTGATATAGCATCCATGGTCGGTTGATTTTAGATTTAATATGCGTTGATTAAATAGTTGACCATGTTAATGAGGAACGAATTCCAGGTGTGTGACTATATTGAAGACGATTCATAGATTATTCTATTTCACATTGCTCCATCAATTTTGTTTTAATTTTTGCCGTGTTATTGAAAGTCCTTAAAAATACAGCTACCTTTTCCTCTTCCAAATGTTCTGTGAAACCATCATCTCTAACGTTTTAAACTCAATTTGCATATTTCACAAAAAGCCGCGCTTCCGCCCAAAGCCGGACAAGACGAAGAAAATTTAACTTGTTAGTAGCCTAATCTAAGGAACAGGTAACTTTTTAATTTCTCCAAACGAATTTTCATATTTCGCCTTTGAGGGAGTAATGGAATCAGCGTGATGGGACTAGAATTTTTTTAAAGCCCGTACTCTTGAATAATTCCTTGGAATGAGCATTTTTTAGAAATACCTCATTGAAATAACAATTATTCATAAGTTAACTTCAAGACTATAATATTTTTGCAACACGCCTGGCTACTTTGTATTCTATGTAGTAAATAAGCGTTTGGAAGTTTCGCTTATAACCAAGGAAGTCCTTTGAAAGAAGCTTCAACTGAGGCGAATGATAATTAACAAGTCTCAGATTTATTATGAGAATTAGCTTTCAGCGTTTCATATCATAATTTGAAAGCCTTTGTCTCGAGAAGGATTCATTGAAAGTAATTAATTAAGTAGCAGGTTAAGGACGATTCGGCAGAATCCTTAGACGAATTTTCAATGAAGATGGAAGCTAAGTGGTTTTTGAGTTGACAGTCTTTTCATTATTATTCGTGTTCTGAAGAACTTGCTAAAAAGCCAGTTTGATTTTATCAATAAATTTTGAGACACACAAATGAACGATGGTTTTGATTTAACAGAAAAGCTTCTGATTTGTAATACATAGAACAATGACAAGGCAACGCATAATTAAAGTTACTTCGTAATCCCGTTTATGAGCGCCATATCTGTCGTCCCAATTCAAAAGGTTATTATCTCAACTTCCCAAAAGCCACCAAAACGTGGACAATAAAAAGTAGCAAATTGCTTCGTCCTTCGCACAATATGTCAAATAATGTCGCTTTCATTGTTCTACTGCCTACAATTACAGCACCCGTAATCGTGTCAGCGGCAAAATGTGCTCTCCCAAAAACTCTAGAGAACTGGTTGGCCATAAAAGTCACATGTTCACTTGGGGCTTATTACCGCCATAACAATTTAAGGAAGCCGAAAGGGTGGCGCGGAATTTCGGCGAAAAGTTTTGTTCGTGTCTCAGTTTACCGAATTGTTTTATAAACAATGTTTACAACAGTAACTTTATGTTCCACTTGTTTTATCTCAGCGTTTCATAGCGACACTATTGTTGCGTTAAGTTTTTGTTTTCCTACAATTTGTTTTGTTGAGTATTATGACGGGTTTCGCTTTTAGCAGCAGCCGAGCTATTCATGCATGCATACTTTTGCTCTCATTTGCGTCGCAAATTCGTTTTCACTTTTACAATTTTGGAACAATACTAATTACAAAAGGAGCTTAATTTTCAGTTAAAGTACCACGATTACTCTTACCTTTATTTTTATTTTCATTTGTTTTTGTTTATGGTATTTTTGTTGTCTCGAAATGTCTTGCGAAATTCTTCGCAATAGGAAATCTTAAATTCGTTACAAAACGATGCTCATGTTTTGATATAGCATCAAATTATTTTGTAAAACATGAATGCGAATTCTTTCAAGTTTTTCGTGGCGTCGTCATTGACTCAAAGTTCAAACCTTTGCCAGCATTGCGCAGCGTTCACACAACTACCAGGTATTCAGCCAACAGAGGAGCATAGAGCATCGTGACTGACTTTTGGCCTGAATATTTTAAAGAGTGTGCCTGCCCGCACCAACTCATACGAGCATGACGCCACTATGTATTGTGGTGTTTTAGACTAGACTTTTAACATTGCAACCAATCTTCTTACAAAACGTAACAAGTTTATTTGCAAGCACAAAATAATCGCATAACGTGTCAATTTATAACATAATTTGGCTGTTGATTTTTCAAAACTCCCAACGTTTGTTTATATTTTGTGAATAATGGGCCGTAATGGAGCTTATGAAAGAAAAAGCTTTTAGGAAAAATAATGGTGGTTTTTGGGGTACGGAGGTAATTAATATTAATATTACGAACACTTCATATTCTATTTTAAATACCAATGCTGTTCTAGTGTAGTGTTGTTTGTAATTGATTCAGACAAAATTAAAAATCATTTCTCAACAGTAAAATGACAATAATCATTCAAAACATAAAATGGAGTAGAAAGTAGCAGTGGGAAATAAAACAGTAAACCTGACTTCTTATTAAATACATGATAGAATCTCGATCCATTTGTGTTTAACGAGTTGAACCACCATAAAATCTTTCAAATTGAAATAAGATGATCTTCATAAACGTTTCCGAAACGATATCATTTAATTAAAATTGAACAGTCTTACGTCTAATTAACAGTAATCTTTTTTAACTGTTTGTAACATTTTGGGATTCTTTTGAAATCTATCGTCGTTGTCGGCACGTTTAAAAGAAAATCCATATTTTATAACACCTAATTAAGGTTCAATTTCATAACATTTACTCGATTATCTTTACAAATTACGGTCATTAGAATACGGTTATCCCATAACAAGCCAATTAATTGTATTCTGAAAAGGTTATCCTTCGACAAACTGTTATTTTAAAAGTGAAAATTGTTACGTTGCAATAAGACAGCTGTTTTTAACAACATAGCCATTCCTTCCAAATTATATGATGCCTGCCTTGTTAGTGGCGGCGTCGGAGCGAGTTGCTTCAGATTCCACATGGAGTGTATTAAAAAAACTTGATACTGTCCGTGCTTGCCCTTGTAAATTAAGGGTCCGTAGAGCGTAAAGGCACAGCTTCGTGAGAACAGTGGAATCATTTTAACCAGTGACGTTGTAATATTTTATGATAAGTAACTTCAGTGTGATTTCATAATGTCCTAAGACAATTAAATTTGCTAACCTTACCCTGTCTGTATATAAAGCAACTTGTGATATTTATCAAGCAAAACCCAACCCTATTTAAAACACACCAAGATGGGCGTTCTCGCGAGCTTCGCGCACGAACAAATAATAGGCTTTATCTGCCATTATGTAAAAAGTCCCTTCAAAAGAATGCCTACTTTATGGCACCAATAATATTTAATAAACTCCCGGAAGGACTTAGAGAATTATCTGGCAACCTACTAAAAATAAAACTACATAAATGGCTAGCAGATAAATGTTTTTATTCTATTGCTGAATTTTTAGACTGTAAATTTGACTCATGATTACCTACTTATTGCTAAAATCCAATTTAATTAATGTCGATTGTGCAACTAATATAAATATAGCTTATAATCTTGACTGTTTTTAACTATGACTCTAATCTTATATAATCGTATCTTAATTTGTAATAATAACGACATTGTTTTTTTAATTTTAAAATTTTGTTTTTTTTTGTTAAATTATTGTAATCCTACTATACTAAATAAAACATTTGCATGCTTGTGTAGCAAAAACATGTGCGCCCGCTTACTGCATAAGAACAGCATTATATTCGACTACCATGTTTTAGCAAATAAACTGATTTCATTTCATCTTCCTTCATCAGGTTGCGTCTTCCTTCACTGCTTTGAGATACACTGTTGTGTATACATATGAGCGTTTTTGCTTCTCTAAAGCTAGAGAAATTGTGAAGTGTAATAGCTGTTCTTCCAAACTGTGGTAAAGGAGTACCAATTAAAGAATTTATAGTCAGAATGAGTTATAAAACAATAAATTGTACAATGGCCCTTACGGTTTGGCCTATTAATTCACATGCACTAGTTTTGAGGGTCGTTAAAGACCTCTAGTTTTACCCCGCGGTTACACCCGTATAGAATTTTGAATTGTAACGAAGCTCTGCACTTGAAATGCTAATTCCTGCAAAATGTGCTACATTTATGAATGTCTCCCTAACCTAGACATCTTCAAAGATCTGAGCGCCTGAAAATCCGAGAAGATGTCTCATCATTAAGATCACCAGCCAGTAGAAGTCTTTTGCTGTACAAATGCCTCCCCCAAAGTCTTCGATGAAAAAGAGTCTTGAGCCTTTTCTATCCACATACTTCCTGCATCTTAAACAATATCGTCGGTCTATCGGGAGAGATTTCAACACTGCCACTCCCTTTTTGTGATCGCCATTCGAGAACCTTTATGTCACGTTGGTTCTGCGAGCAATATGGCCTGCCCACTGCCATTTCTACTTGTTAATTCTGAGGGCAATGTCGGTGACCTTCGTTCTTCTACGAATTGAGAGGATATTTACCATGCTTGAAAATTCAAGTCACTAAATAATTTTTCCATGTTAAACAAGTACAAACAGATCGGTTAAACCGCAAACGATTATATCTGTATGAGTTAAACTTCAGACTAGGTACTGGTATATTCTACACGTGAATCAGTCAGTTTTTCAAGGCTTTTGAATTAACAAACTAACAAAGCTACAGAGACACTTATGGACTAACCTACAAATCAACAGACTCTATTCTACATTTATCAATTAGTACGTAAGATAATGGCTATTTTATTGGTAATCAAATGCTTGTATTGCTTCTAAAATACTTCTAATCTAATTTGTGAGCAATACTTTTTAATGGGTTTTATCCAAGAGGTTTGGGTATTGTTGGTCCCTTATAACCTATTTAACTAGAATTATGTAAAAACAAGAATATTTAAACTTGCTCGTAAATGATTTGGTTGTACTAAGTTTGTTCTTTCACTCTTATCACATTCCTCATGCATGCTTGTCAGTTAAGGGTACTCTTGACCTGGCCTTTTTCCAAAAAGTCACCGATTTGACGTATGCCGAGGTCTTCCCATGCAAACTTTTCCATTCAAACACCGCCTGATTGCCTGATACATCCGTTTCGTCACTATTCTTACGTTCATTCTTTCCACAGGACCAAACAATCTAAGCATAGCTTTCTCAATCCTCATCACTACGTCTTCTTTCATACGTCGTCTACTTCCCTAAACCTTTCTACAAATTTACCATTTTTAAACAAATTGGTTAATTTTATGGAGAGTGAAAACATGTTTGCAGCTTCCAAATTCCGTATTTCACAAGATAATAACCCAATATTTCGTACAAATGAAATGACACCAACCAAAACATCGGACTATTTACAACAGCGTCTCGAATAAATCTTTCTAATTTATATCCAAACCATAATAAGGGGAAAATACGTAAGCTAGTGTGTCCGGTCTTCTAACCATGGCTTGTGGGTAATTTATAGTAGAGACTTCTACAGGGCGTCTATAAAAGTAAATAAAGCTCATGAAAAAGCCATAAATCGCTTTACAAAGAAAGGCGATACGTAGTCTGTATGCGGAGGTAAAGGGTTTTGTTCGATGTGATAGGAGTACGTTTTGAATAATGTTTGGTCAAAAGGTTGACGTTAAATGTTTAGCTTCTTTAATAGCAGGATTAGCTTGGAAGTTTACGATCGAGGTGGACAACAGCCTGCAGCATCAATCCATACGTTTGAATTGCAATCAATTTGAGTTTGTCCATGTCAAATATTGGCCATTCAGATTAGAAAGTTTTCTTGCCAACCCTAAAACAAGATCCGTAAGGTCCTCCTATGCTCTTCCTGCTCTCGTCCTGCTTTGCTCGCTTTCAAAACTGAACGCAATCAGGATAAAATATCATTTTGTAAATTTAAAATTGAAGCGGACGCAACTGTTTTTTTTTCTGGTTTAAGCATAGAATTTTTCATCAGCCATCATCATCAGTCAATTTTATAAACCGATTGATCCAATATAAGGATGTTTATTTTTAACATAGCTAAGAAAAAATCACAGAGGATATTTATTTTTACTGCTGTTGCACATAAATTAAATGTCTCAAATTACGTGATCAATGACCGTCATTCAATCTTAAACGCCAACTCTTCCGACGATAAGTACGACAAAGTAATCATGAAATTGGTCTGCATCGATTTTAAATAATTACATAACACTTCCTCGAGGTACAAAATCACACCTTCGATGTACTAAATGAGTCTCTCGTTTTCCTTACGAGGCTTCAGAATTACTAACAGCCGCTAACAAGCCGTCATTATAAGGATGTCGACCTCACTATGTTTTTATCGATACTTTTTGCATCATAATTTTTTGTTCCACTCCGAATCTCCTCTCGGTACTGATGTGTGTTGATGAATATTTTAATGTTTTGTATGTTTGTTTCTTTGTTTTAGTTTACCACTCAATCATGTGTTTTTTATGTTAATAAGAAAAGTGCGCGGGGGCTTCGCGATGACAAAAACATCATAATTAAAAAAACTACTTCACAGATTCTATTACTGTAAACAGTTATATGCCTCTTGAATACTACACAATCTGCTTAAAATATAAATAACGAATGTTGTGGATCATGCGCAAAAAATCGAATAAAGTCTGAAATGTATGGGCTAATAATGTAATGTGATGTTTTGCCGTAATTCATAGGCAAACTTACTGAAAAAAGAAAAATATTACGTTATTTTATATCCTCAAAAATAGTAGACATCCTCTCAGATCTCCAGGCGTTTAGTTCCTAGAAACGGCTAAAGGTATCAACTTGAAATTTATACCACCTAGTAAGGTCTGTAGGCTTATGTTGCCGTATAAAAATCAAAGCTCTAGCTTAACGCATTAAAAAGATATGGCAATGAATGTATAATTTTTGTATGGAATCGGCAAAAATCTAAAACCTCTAGGGCACTTCCAATTACCTCACAATTCTGAAATTTGGAATGCTAGGAGCTTTTATAACACAATGGAAGGAATATTAAAGTTTTTTAGGAAAAAAGTTATAAGATATATGCGGTCAATGTCATACAATGACTACGTGAGCGACCGCAAATATAAGTTTCTCAATTCCTACATTTAGAATTTTTATTTTCTGACCACGACCACTGGTGCATGGCTGGGATTCGAACCCACGCCCAATGGTACGGAAGCCTTAGGCCGCGAGTTCTCGCACTTGACCGTCTTTATTTCATGTTGATATTAATTTTTAAATAAATACTTTGTATTTGTATGTCACGGAGGTGAAGTCGTGAGCGAGAACTAATCTAACGATATGTACCATTTTAAGATTAATAAGATGACTGTTATTGTAATTCATCTTCGGATGCGATGAATTTTTCACTTTGATAATGCCATGTCATTATTTTTTGTATAACATTATCGTACTTATTTCTTGGGGTGATAATGGCTAGCATTTTATCGATTGTAATTACGATCAGTGAACCATAGAATAGCTTTGAGCAAAAATAAAAGATAAATATCTACTCATAGGTAGGTATACTTATACTTACTTATATAGCCCGGCCTCTTCCGGATCATTTCGCTTTAAAGTAATCTAGCCAAATCATAGTACTTAACAAAGAAACAAATAATAGCATTATAATGAAATTAGGTTCACTGCAGGCTCAGGCACAGGTTTTCTATAGAATAACTCAAATATCGATAGTCTATAAATCCATCAGTCCCTACCCTATCCTGTTTGGGCAGGTGGCGAAACACACACACAAAAGGCGTTTTGTATCATTATGTTGTCTTGTTACCGACGCTTGCGCATCCCGACCAACTTGCGATACAGACCCGTAATTACTTTGTGTGCTCATAGCGGATCCCATGATTGTCTAGCGGTAAATCTTATATGCCTACCTAAAGAGGTGGTAAATTTACATACAAGGAATGAATGATTTATGAATTAAAATTCGAATAAGTTCAAAGTATTAAGGATCATCATCATCATTCCAGGCCGTTGGAAGTCCACTGCTGAATATCGGCCTCCCCCACAGATTTCCAGAACGACTTTCATCATGTGGGTGGAAATTGCCCATACTCACCACGCTGAGGGCGCGGGTTGGTGAGCGCAGTTAGAGCTATAGTTGTTATATTAAGGGACCACACGCCTCTCACGACATCCTCAGATAGTAGTTATGGATGGGCCTATTCGGCCACGGCCAAGTATCCTTACCAACTTATTGAGGATCCTTACTCCTAAAAGATACACAAGCGTGTCCGCGTATTATTAAAATTTTATTGGGTTTAAAGTATAGTTATCCTTATCCTAAGAGTACACAAGATCAACTTTCTGTTGCTGTTAACGCCAGTCGAAAGACAGTAATGAGTTGTATGGAAACGGGATTAAGCTTGTGAGATGTCACGTGACAGCTGCAAGTTGGTAGACTAAAATCCATTGGACGTATATCTTAGCGTGAAAGGAAAACGAAGCGTGAGGATCTTGTCTAGACCCCCCTTTCCGGGCCGTGTCGCGGACTGGGCACGGTCAAAGATCTTTGGTAAAGTTTTATATTATTAGACTCGGCTTTCTCCTTTGAAGGCTGGTCCGGGCAGGAAACAGAGTGAATCAAGTTGATGAAGAAAATAGGATTTTATTTTGAAGATAAAGATATTTACCTAATATTAAATTTATGAACTAAGCTCTTGTCGGTGTACTGATTCAATCTCCTCCATTCTGCTATTTCCTCTTTCACCTTCTTATAAGTATGACATGACGGCAATCTTCTCATAAATCTGGCACATGTAACTTATTCTTGGTCTGTATCTTCCTCATTTTCCTTCTACGTTTCCTTCAATGATGTTCTAAGAAGTTGTCATATCATAAAAGAGGTCCAATCATTTTCCTCGTCTGTTTTGTGTGGTCTTTATCAAAACCCTTTTCTCCTCTACTAGTTTTAGTACTTTCTTATTCGTAACTTTCTCCGTCCAGCTGGTCCTTTCCATCCTCCTCCAATAAATCATATCAACCGCTTTCTGCTGTGATTATGAGCAAATAAAAACTTATGCAAATTAAATACAAATATTTTACAAAATGCACAAGAAGCGATTTATGGTCTCCATAGGGTTTTACCAAAATTTCTTTCTCTCTTTAATTAGTTACAAATCAGAATTAACTCTGGGTTACTAAGCACGCATTACTTTAACTGACAAATTACCCGAAAAAAGGTAATTAATGGCTTGGAATTCGTTGCTCGATGAACTCATCAAAGCATTACGATTAAGTGTACGGTCCACTGTAGTGTTTATTATCGTGTACGCAACATAATTTAGTCGGTGATTAACGTACTAACGTAGGTGCTAGTCAAGCCACCTTATATAAACACATGTCCCACTCCAGCATCCAGTAAGTAGGAAAAAGATCCAACGACCATTGGTCATCCTACTAATATGATAAATGCATAAGTTTGTGAGGATGTTTGTATGTTTGTATTTCAGTCATGCTGCAACGGTTCAACTGATTGTGATGAAACTTGGACAAGATAGAGTTTTTTTACCTAGAATAGTATATAGGCTACTTTTTATCTAGATATCACATATGAAAAGTTTCGGGCGCGAGCTAGTCCCACCACGACCTTCAGATCGAAAGTCAAAATACTTTCCACTTGGACCACTTTTTTATAGTGACCTTCAATTTATTGATGAACTTTGCCTTTCAGTCTAAATAACAGTACCTACCTATGTATTACAGATACCTACGATTATATACAGATCTTAATTTTATTCAAAAACTTGCGTTGGTAACCTTAACTTTTCCGTGAGATGTATTCGAGAAGGCAATTAGAGAAAGTACGGTGCCTTGTTATGAATCATTATGGTGTACATAATGTTATACGTGTTGCGGGTACCATGAAATTTCACTTCTCGATAGCTACCTAGATTCTTATTTATCTGCTGGGGTCTTTCGAAAATTCTAAACCAGCACTTGTTGATTTATTCATGTTTTGGAGCATATTTGAAATAATATTATTTAGAAAGAAAGAAAGAATGAAAACCATTTATTCAGACCGCTAAATTACAAGATGTAAACTTAAGTAAATAATATATTTTTTACAAAAACTAAAAACCGACTTCAAATTCCTGAATATTTAGAAGATTAATATCAACCTCTTTTTTGTTATCAACCTCTTTGCGTTTTGCTTATCTACTGAGGATTACACTGGCCAACCTACACTTTCGAATAAAAAACAAAAGTTAGTATGACATCCATTCATCATCAATAATAACTCTTACGGTACTGACTGACTGACTGACAATCAAACGTAGTGTTTTATTCTTTTTGAAAATCAACGCAGAGCCTAACCAAAAAGCCTAAGATTATGAAATTTGCAGGGTAGCCTCCTGTTGTAACGTATGGGTGCACAGAAAGGAATTCCCGACACACAACCCCTAAGGTTAAAGTTTATGTAAAAACAGCAGCAACCAAACGAAGTCGCGGGGCTAACCATACCATACAACCGCCGTAAAATTCCAATAGTAAGGGTTTTATTCAACTCACAACCGTTACGAGTTCATATTATTATATTATGAATATCGTACAAGCACCTACCTATGTTTAATTTAGTTGTGTTTCAAAGTTTCTCATGCTTTAAACGTTCGCATAATCGAATATTCGAATAAGTATTTCAAATAATTCGAACATTCAAACCATTGTTGGTCTGTGCGAGTGGGAAAAGTTATTAGCAGTTCCTTTGTTGTGACAATACTTTTTCTAACATGTTCAAATTTATTGACCCTTCAAAGCGGTAGATGGTTTCAATAATCTACTCCTTGTTGTTATTATAATACATTTTTTCGTGACTTTGTTACGCCCTGAATAAAATTTACCTATTTTAGAAAAACTAACGTGATCATCTATTTTTTGGAGTCATTAAGGAAAATAAAAGAAATACCGTCTTCAGAAAATGAGTAGGTTATTAGTTTGATGTAATATTGACCAGTTCAATTGAAATATTGAAGATTTACTCTACTTCACTGGAATTGTTTGTATGCAATTCAAAAACGTTCGAACTGGCCCCCCAGTTGTTGTTAAATATGCCTTAGGGTAAATTTTCTTTCATACCATTAACATACAAAGTTAAGCCTATAAAGCCTCCATGATTTAAGTGTTAACTCTACTACTTTTTGATATTTATGACTGCCTTTTTACGGCCTTGTTATAACATTATTAAAATAGATTCTTTATTAAAGTGTGGGAGTAACAGCTTGTTGAATGAACCCAATATTACATACCTACACAGAAGTATTAATATGAAACATGCTTAGAAATGTGTAATTTATAACCCAATTATTTTCTACTAAAGTATGAGGCGTAGACTATAATAATGTGTCCATAATTTGAACCAACAAGATACCTAATTTGGCATTCTTGATAACATAAATCTTTTATGATTTGAATAACAGTAACAACGTTACGGAAAGCGCGTTAAATACAGTCGTATAATAAACAGATTAACCAAGCCAACTTGGTTGACGAAGGTAGCGTCCATTGCTTCGGCAACACAGTGAATCCAGCGTACGGAGTGTGAATTTACGGTCCTATGGCTGAAATAATGATGATGATGATGATAGAAAAAATGAGAAACTTTGTATACTTACTCCTAAAATTTAAATTGTAAAACCTCGTAGAAAACTATTTTAAATGTTTGTTAGTAAGTTTTAAAAACGCTACGATAAAGTATAAAAGTAGTTTGGAATTTTGCGGGAGTTTTGTTTAGACAAAATAATATGGATATGCCTATTTTATTTTAAAAATATATTAATTAGGTACCTTATATTTTGTAAAAATACTAAACACCTGGTCAGTTTATTCCAGAGTTATATATTTTATACCTATCATATCTGCTTGCAACTAAAAAAATTAAGCTTTTACTCTGCTGTGACTTTAAGTGCAATAACATGGAAGTTTTTCTGAACCATGAAAGAACTGCTGAATGAACTAAACGTATCATCATCAGCCTGAGAAAGTCCACTGCTGAACATAGGCCAAACAAAGACACAAAAGTAACAAAGAGTTCTATAGCCTACTTGCACCTATCATAGGTAATGTGGGGGTCGGGTTCGGACCATAACCCACCACTCTGGTCTAGTGCGGGTGGAGCGCCAGAGCCTAGTTCGTTGATCGGCAGGGTGTACCTCGGACCGGGTGAGGTTAGCTTGAGTTCCGAACGGTGTAACATGAAACCCCCCTTACAACCCTAACCGTAAAGTAGATTTATAAAAAGCTTGACTACATTGAAATAAAGTTCAAGTCGCGTTGGTCTTACTATTTATAAAAACAAACTATGGTGTCACTTTGAGTCCAAACTTTGTCTTATCCGATCGTCGGACCGTTTGTTTCTATGGTTGTTTTTAGTAATCCTAGACCAAAGTATTTTATTTGAATTTTTTGAATACACACATACTTTGTGTTCCACAGCGGAAACCCATTAGTGTTATTCTGTGGCTTATCCACAACTCCCAACAACGTTCTTCGAGACTCGTATAAATAGCATGTCTCCGCGCACGTATCTTCGCACGTGTAACTCATAACATACATAAAATGATTACGTGAGAAAAGCCGACTCGAGACTGTTGGAGTCTGATTTTGCTAAGAATTTTGAGGTAACTATTTTTGAACGGAGAGCCAAAACCGGTTTTCGGCCGCGATATAATTATGAATTCAAAAAAAAAACCAAATCAAAATTCATTTATTCAGAACAAAGTACAAAGGGAAACAGTTTACAGATATAAATGCCAATTTACTCAAAAAATCGTGCGGTGGCCTCTCATATTTATGAGAGTTAACTGTACTTACTATTAGTTAGAAGCTTTTAAATTATTTATTATTGATCCAAATATGTTAGTGAAATTTTCAGTCTACCAAAAAGATCAAAAATTTAGATATTTTCAGTAGACTAAAAATTGAACTGAAAATTTCTGTAAACTTTCAATATTGTGATTTTTTAAACAAATTAAAGTTACAGATTAAAAAAACAACGGGTGTATTCTGGTTCTGTTCGGGAAGCACGAATAATTTAGCGATAGCGTTATGCTAATCGTCAATTATTAGTCGATCAAAATTAAAATATTTGAAGCATGGCTAATATTTAACTTTTAATATCGTAAAGCGTAACACTATCGGGAATTATTCGTGCTTGGGGCACTAAGCTGACAGAGTTGTTAAACGATAGTCCATATCATTTAAAGACTTCAAATGTATTTTGGACTCCACCCAATCGAAATATCATACTAGTTATTGTCACGCCACAAAAATAAATAAAAATACCTACGCAATCTACGGATACCAACCAATAAAAATATAACTCAGACCTACTCAACTAAAATCAAATAAAAACTTGACTTAAGTAAAGCGTAAAAAGTTAAGCTCCATAATAATCTTGAACAGACGTTTTATTTTTATTGAAACCCTGTCCTCCCTGTCCAATAGTAACGACTAATAATATTCTCGCCTTATCAAGTTTATACCCCGAAGACATTGTAAAGAAAGGCATTCAATTTTTTATCTGTATTTATGTCAATTACAATAAAAATAACCGTAGAACCGATATCTACGTTGACGCGTTATTATATGGACGACAATAGCTTTTGATAGCACTTAGGCCCAACGTCCACTCATCTAAAGGCCATAATACCCCGAGCCAAACGCAGTTATTTGAAAACCGTCTCCCCTTTACCAGAATAACTTGGAATTACGAAAGAATGAGTTTATCTATTAATTATCAGTTTCAAGTGTCATACAGATCTACAGGTCTGCAAAACTTTATATCCCTTGAGACTGCCAGAATTGCGACATGAACACGATTCTGCAACTAAAATATATGCATCAGGTTAATCTTGATGAAACCTGTATATTTATAAAAATTTAGACGAAGCCATAGGCCTCCCCGCAGATGTCTTTCCTATGTTCTGCAGTGGACGTCCTTCGGCTGACATGATGATGATGGTGATATGTTAATACTGCAATGATTCTACTGCAATGAACGTAGTACTTTTTTTTAATTCAACGTTTAGGAGCGGTGCGGTTCAGTACTGCAACCCGGTTGCGCTGGCATCCCCCAAAGATTTACAGCGCTACCGACCTTATACGGCCTGCACCCAAATAATGATTCGGGGGGATTTGACCATACTCGCCAGTCGCCACGCTGGGCATGCGGGTTGGAGAGCGCAGCTATTGTTGATTGGGAACGTTGCTGCCCATGTCCAGCTTTTTACCCTTAGACCTTAGTCGCCGCTTACGAAATCCACGGGTAGTAATGGGCTTATTCTTCAGCCGGGGCCATCATGGCTGTTTAATACACACACATAATTATATCATTATAACACAGGTCAAATTATCACGTCGCGCTGTAAGGTGAAACAGGCGTAAATATCGCGTACCTATGCACAATTCAGTAAGTCTTATTCATGTCGTGTCACTGATTCTTTCTTGGTCCTCCTGTATTAGGTCAGTGACCAGGTTGAGGTATGGTCGCCCTAAAAAGGGCCTATGACCGTCGATGAAATCAGTGTAGTGAAAGGATTAAAGTGCACCTCTTAGATGCTTCTTTCGTGCACAGTAAGTGGCCACATAATAATGAACGGACTTTTAAAATTTCGACGACACTTTAATTTTACGTAAAATGTAGCGCTTTTCAGGAGTTTCTCGCGTTATTTTTATTGCGGTAATACGTATCGTCTATTTTCCAATTTATTTTGTGGAGTTTAACCAAAATTGGCTTTTGACCTAAATAAATAACTGCAACTCATTAGTTTTAACACTATTCAGTTCATTTTAATATAAATTATTATGAACCCAGTATTTTACCAGTTAAGCCGTGCGCCTAGTTTGAGGTACCCTGACTTTCGTGGGTTCGAAGCTGGACGTGCAACAAATGATTTTTTCCGTTTGAAAATTTGAAGCGCGCATTAACACTTGCTTAAAACGGTGAGGAAACCAGGCTTGCAGCCTGTCACGTATGGAATACTTAGAATTGTAAAATGTGGGAACGTTCCAAATGTTTGGACGTGCTTCTGATTAACTAAATTGAGCCTCACCTAGTTCAAGCGGCACCACACTGAAGCTTTAAATTCCATTTTGTGAAAAAGGATCATCGAAAAAAATGATAGGCACCAAGCCGTGTTTGTTCCCTGATTCTTCTAGGCTTGGTCGCGAGGAACAGGCATAGCTTCACCTAGTTTCTAAGACGTTTCAAAGTGATCCTAGTGATTTTATTGAAATAAATGCCTTTTGACTTTGACTTGACTTTGACTTTGACTAACCCTTAAACGCCTTCAAGGATTTCATCGCCTGTAGATCTGAGAGGGTGTCTACCATGCTTGGGGATAAAAGCTTTGGCCCAATTTTTTTATTACAATATTTTAACGAATAAAAGTATGGTAAATGTACGCACAACAAATTATCTCAAAATGGAAAAGCTTTCAATAGTTTACCATTTTTAAGCCCTGCTCCAAGGAATATCGATTTGACCAATATGCAGATCAACTCAATAACATACGCTTATGATAGGTTAGTACATAAAGATCTCTAATTTGCATTATATTCCTTTGTTTTAGATACGGCTGTGTGAAAATGCATTAATTTTGTTATCTGTTCAAGCCTATACACTTATCAAGTTAGTAGTAATGTATTTTTTATGATAATAGAATGATATTCAACCAGATTAGTACACGACTAATTAAGTTTTAGTTTTATTGCTATTCTACTATCGTACCAGTCGTAAAATGTACTGTTAATTAGGAACATTATCAGCCTAATAATAATGTTAGTTATATAATGTTTCCGCTTCCGAGATTTTTGTATCTGGGGAGGAAATTTCCCGTACTCACCACGCTGGGCAGGCGGGTTGGCGAGTGCAGTTAAGAGCTATCACTGTTATAATAAGGGACGCTGCTGCCCATCATGCCACCCTAGCTCATTTATCTTAGTTTCACGGCATCCACGAGCAGGAGATATAGAAGGGCCCATTTTCAGCCAAGGCCACCATGTAGTAGGTACCGAGGGTTATTTCAAAATCCAAAGGTCCGCGTCAGGAAATCATAAAACAATTTTATTTCTGAGTCCATTCAATTTCGCTTTCTTAATTCCTATCCTTTATTTGCTCCATTCACCGTCAGCCCTAGAACAATGTAGGTACAGTAAAATATTAAACAGAAAAAAAAACAAATTAAAACCGAGTCGCGACCATTCGAGCGCAAATAAAAGTGTTTAATTAAACTGTTGTTATTGATGGGGGCCGCGAGATGGCGTTTAATCAGTCGCTGAGCTAGGGTTGCTCGGATTGTGTTTTTTAAATATAAGTATGGTTTCATAGTTGTTTTGCCTATTAAAAGCTGGTGTTAGAAACTATTATATACCTAAGTACGCTTTACGTAAGTTACCTAGATAGGTATATGCTTTTCTTGAAAAAAAACTCTATCCCCAAGTTTCGAAATCGGTTGAGCCGTTCCGGCGTGATTTATCCAAACACCATCACACACTTTTGCGTTTATAATTTAAGTAGGATATCGAGGCATAAAAAGAAAAACAAAAATAGTTTTTATTGTAGTTGTAAAAGTTCACTTGTACCCTACATAAAATAGTAGATTCTTTATTACCAGTCCCGCCTCTATGGTGTAAGCTTATAAAATGCTTGCGTACCTTCTTTGCAACAAAAATTATAATTTCGACTCTTTATTGGTAATATCTATCCGTATTGGTATATCTATCCCTATTCTCTCAAAGAGCTAGAGATAGCTCTTTTGGCACTCGCCAACCCGCGTGCCCAGCGTGGTGAACTGGTGAGTATGGGTAAATTCCCCCCACATTATAGGAATCCGCTCTGGAAATGGGGGGGCGGCAATTTTTTGCAGTGGACGTCCTACGGCTAAAATGATGATGATCAATATTGGGATAATGTCGAATGTTCACGTTGTGCATCTCTGTTTAATACCTTACAAATCATATGGCTACACTTGTTTCGCAACGTGAATAAAGGGGATCTTGAAAAAGTGGACATGGAAAATCTTTTAACCCGTCTTTTATCCCGTAGTAAATAAATATTAGGACAAAAAAAAAATTGTGCTCAACCGGTTCGAACCCACGACCTTCAGATCAAAAGTCGGAACCTGCCACAAGGCCAACACGGGTATAACAGAATGCTTGTGAAATAAAAAATGTGCTTTTTAACCCTTAAGTTAAAATAACTGGCAACTTCGAGGCAATGTTCGCTCTTCGGGGTTCTTTCAACTTTATTTTTAATCCTACTTAATTGCAAAAGCTACGACGCGACGGGACCTAAACATTTTACGTTTGAAACCTTATTGGAAAAGAACTTCGATCTTAATTACTGAAATGTATCCGAACTGTTTTCTTATACAGTGCGCGTCAACTCTGTTACTAGGGTTGATCCGTAATGCGTAATATGTAGTCATGCGTTAACTTCAAGGCTATGAATCACGTAATCCCGAATAGGGTTTATTCTATCAACGAAAGAAAAAAAAAAGAAACAAAAATAGTATTGCAAACTTTTTCGAACTTTTGACATTTTAGTTTTCTTTATAACTAATGATTAAACATACGAGAAGTTCAATTGTAAGTAACCTAAAATAGCTGAATAATTGAGTTAGAACCCAAATTACGAAATTTAGAATCAGTACGCCAATAATTTCACATAATTGTGGACTCTAACGGCCAGTAGTTCAAATATAGAAACGAAGATCATAGTAAATCTAACTCAATCGTACAGTTTTCTCGCGTGCAGTGAAAAGGCGAGTACTGTAACTATTGTATCACAAGGACAATAGTTGCACAAGAATGTACGAAATTGAAACGTCCGCTTTATTTCTCTACGTTTTAAATGCCTTCTTCAGGTTAAAATTTTATTAAGCTTGCATTCTCTATATCTTGTTTGTAAAACTGTATTTTCTAGGACTTTAGAAATTTTGTTACTGAAATTCAATTCGAGGTATGGATTTCAATACCATCAGTTAAAGCTGTGCAAGAAAAAAAAAAGTGTAAAGCTGTGTAAAGAAAGGAGCCTTGGCGTATTTTAATACCTTCACTGATTCTTGCACCGAATTAATAATGTAATTATTTTCGAATCTCATAACTTGTAATCTTTCGACAATGTTATTTGTTTTCTTTAGTATAAGCGGTTTTAAATCCACATTTTTTTTTATTTTGATACTATTATTTACGAAATAAAACATTTACATGGTTATGAAGCACAAACATGTGCTTCTCCTTACTATTGCTTAGGAGCAGTGATTACTTACATGTAAAATATTTAACTAAGTTACTGATTTCACCCTTACATACCTACATGCCAAATTTCATTCTAATCCATCCAGTGATTGTGGCGTAAAGCAGTAACAACCATCTTCACATTCTCAAATCTTTACAAACTTTCCCATATTATAATAAAAGGGGTCAAAATCTGGTGTTAATGGTACTGATCAGAATAAAATATGATTGTTGTTTATTTTCTCTTACGTCCTTTGCCTTATCTTGCCATTTAGGATCTGGAAATTCTATTGTAGTTTATTTTGTTTCAACATTCCTATTTTAATTGTAATTTATTTTAAATATCCCAATCGCAATCCAGCAGAATCAGAACCGCTACTGCACATGCCACAAGACTCTACTTTCTTGTCGGTACAGTCATACACAGCGTAGCTGTAGATGTTTGAGAATCGCTGCCGAGCTTAAAATATTAAAATGTTACTCAACAATAATTTGAAATTGCAAACTGTAAAGGCTCCGATCATCATCATCATCATCAATATCAGCCTGTAGAAGTCCACTGTACCTACATAGACCTTCCCCAAAGAGTTCCATGACGAACGGTCTTGAGCCTTTTCCATCCACCGACTTCCCGCAACTTTCACAAAGGTCGTCGGACCATCGGGTCGACCACCTTCTAACACTGCCGGTTCAGCGAGCTATATGACCTGCCACTTCTAAGCGAGGTTTTATATGCTAGGTAGGGCACCGGGAGAGTTTCTCGCTCTAAATTGAAACAGCCCGCCTGGGAGGTACCTCCGTCTTACAGAAGATCGCAGCCAAATGACATTATTTGTTTCATAAAGTACTGGTTTCCTGCGGTGAGTAAGGTTGCCGAGAGCTTTTTTTTTTTATACCACTGTGGTGGATAACAAGCATACGGCCCACCTGTTGGTAAGCGGTTACCGTAGCCTATGAGCGATTGCAATACCAGAGGCATCACGCACGCGTTTGCTTTATAAGGGAAGGGGGGTTTGGGTCTCTGGTATTGCAAGCGTTCATAGGCTACGGTAACCACTTAACAACAGGTGTGCCGTAAGCTTGTTTGCCACCTCAGTCGTATAAAAAAAGGCTCCACTCAATATGAGATCAATCCAGCTTTTTATACAGACCTGTAGCAGTATACCGAGATTTCGTGTTGTGGTATTTATGTGTTCTGCAACACGCCTGTGGTGAATGCAAGCACATTAAACAGTGGGTACGCTGTATTCCGACATTAATTACGTAATTAAGTGAACGATTTAAAATCGATTGTTCAATCCGTTTGCGGTGCGGGTCCGAATATCGATTATTGGTAGACATTAATCTCTGGCTTTGCAACTGAAAAGGCTGCAATTAAAATTAAATAAGCTTTAGTTAATACTGGATGGTTTATTTTGTAATGTTACTAAGATAATGTTGTAGTTTTGATAATGTTGTAGTCTTTTAGGTTCCAATTATTTTTCTTGTGGCTGACGTGGCCGGCCATTAGAAGGTGCCTACACCAAAAGATGTGGTTATCGCCACTTTATTTTTAAACATTAGATATCTGCTTGTCAAATTAACAGTTCGGTCTAGGGCCATGCAGGCCGTTTTCTAACTACCCGTAATGTGTTGGTGCAAAGGGCTTAAGGAGTGCATAAAGCATGAATGGTGTAACACGAGAGTTGGCAGACAATACTGCCTCCCTTATTGCACTGGCCTTAAATTGTGGTCTGAATGCGAGTGCCTTTGACGTTAAATTATTGTCTCCATGGAACGTTACACCGTCTGGAACACGTGTGCAATAGGCTTATAGCTGTGCTTATAGGCTGGCTGGGTTTAATGGAGATTGCTGTTGGGTTACTAGAAACAGCTCTAAATTCAGTACAATTCGTGATTAGCATAAAAGTACCTAACTTATAGCTATACGCGCAAGCGCAACGCATTCTAGCGCAAAAAAATTTAGATACTAGTTTTCAGTGTAAATATTCTAAAATTTAAAGTCGGTATTTTATTTTAAGTATTAAGTTAGTTAATGCAGACAAAAACCCACGGCTGGGTTTTTTTAAGCGTTTAACTTTTAAGTTCTTCCATCGTATGTTATTCATACTGTGTAGGTGTTTCAACGAATTAGTATTCTTTTATACAAAACTTTCAGATATTACGTATGGATAACAAAATTCATAAATTTCATTCGCATCCAATTTTAGATCAAAGATCAAACAATTACCAATGAAAACTGTGCCACAATAATCTACTTACCATAATGTTTTCATATCGATAAAATTCGTGTTATAATGAGCATTATTTCAGTATACCACGAGAGTAAGTGGTACCTGCCTATTTGTAGTCATTACTATTACTAGAACTCTCCCATATTTTATATGCCAATTGATGATTTGGAAAATACTTCGTAATATTCACTACGAATAAGATCTAATTTGCTCTGCGTTTTATGGTAGTGAATTGTAAATTGTAATTTGGTTTTATAAAAACGGATATTGTATGATCACGGATCTTCCAAACATTTGCATGTTATTTCGGCAATCATTATTATTTTTATTGTGAAATGTAACTGTAGCCCTTTCTACTAAGTTTCTCTTACGAATATTTTGTTATTGAAATAATCATTGCTAAATTAACAACATTATTTTGCCACAAGGACGCAGGGGGAGAGAAAAGCAAAAGCTTTTGCCCAGCAGTGGGAAAAGCATAAGCTTGTAAAAACAAGTATATTAATTGTTGACATTTAACTGTCTTTTAGCCGTGGTGGTCCCGGCTGAAGAATATGCCCCTCCATTTCTACCCGTGGATGTCGTAAGAGGCGATTGGGGAAAACAAAGCTAGGGGATGGGTAGTAGCAGCGTTCCTTATCAACAACAAGAGCTTTATCTGCGCTCGCCAACCAAATGATGGTTTCTGGTAATCTGTGGTTTATGTTCAGCAGTGGACGTCCTACGGCTGAAATGATGATGATAATGATTTTTTTTTTTTAAATTCCACTGTCAATTGCTGCATCTGCATTTAAAACCAAAGTAAGGAGCGAATATTAATTGAACAGACACTGTCAACTGCAATAAAGCTAATTGGACAATTAGAACCAGTAAATTACGTAATAGATGATGTCCACTACAAGAAATGCGGTCAAGTGTGAGTATGTGAGTAATTTAGCTGTTGTTTATTGAAGTAGGAAATCCTGTGCAAGTGATCTTTGTCCCTTTTGTGCAGTCTGAAAACCAGCGCTACAACGTACTTACAAGTTTGGTGCAGCTTATGCTGAGACATGGACCTATTAGCCCCACTCATGTACCTTCATACTTTAATTTACCTACCTACCTAATTTGGTAGAAAGATCTCCTATAAATAGAAAAATTAGGAGAAATCGTAACTGATTATCATCGATTGCCAATGGTCGACCAGGTTTCAGAACAAAAAGGTTTTTTTTTTATACAACTCAGATGACTAACAAGCTTTTGGTCCAGCTGTTTGCAACTAATTAATAAATGGATGCTTGCAATATCCATAAGACCGACCCTACCGATCATTTAAGCAAGGTATCAGCATTCCCAAAAAATGCGTTGTTTCAGGGAATGTCTGATTCTTTGCTTCCACAACTTCCCGCAGGTGTATTCTTAGGCAAAGCAATAGGCACTTGTAAATTCTAAACTAAATACCAATGCGTTTCAGCCCACACTGTTCCATTGAAGGGACAGATTTTCCTAACATGGTATCAACAAGATAGGAGCTTATAACACGGGCTTGGTGTCAGATGTTTTGTATGTAATTGTTCAGGCTTCTCAAGTTTTCCAACGAGAAGTGTTTTTAACTGAGGCTCTTTTCATGGAATAGTTTAAATTAAATTGTGTATTTCAAAAACCTTTGATAAATCGAGATTAGGAGGAATATCGCGTTTGAAAATGATCTCTATTTTGAAGTACGGTCAATCGGTCAATTTGCCGAAAAGGAGCTTCCATACGTGTAGACCGTGGGCTGCCGGCTATGCCAATATTCAGCCGTTATATTTGTCAACCCTCAAATAGAGCCTCAAGACGAAAATCAATCAACGCGTGCCAATGATGATATATCATAACACGGAGACTAGTTCGCTAACTATTGCTCGAATACACAAACAACAGCTCAAAAGTCGCGCAACAAACTATGGATAGAGAGCTATGCTGGGAGTTTCACTAACTACGTGATAAAATAAAGGTAAAATGCCATACAAGAACCAAAATTACCGACATAACTCTCAAAATCCTGATTCTTCTAGGCTTGGTCGCGAGAAATAGGCGTAGCTTCACCTAGACGTTTCAAGACCTTTCTAAGACATTTCAAAGTGATCCTAGTGATTATATAAAAATAAACACCTTTGGATTTGACTTTTTATTTGAATCAGCAAGTTAGGTGGGCATAGGTAGCTTGCAGAATCGACAACCGTTGGGGAATAAAGCTATCGAATGTTAACCACGCACCGGACGTCGCAGTGGTCAGCCAGTTGACATTTTTTAGGTTAAGAGGAGTCGGTGGATGGAACCTCAAGACCGTTCATCGTGGCGCTCTTTGTGGGAAGCCTAGCAGATGCCATCATTGTGCAGCAGTAGAAACCTTCGGGCTTGTGAATGAATTTGAAAGTCCCTAACCATTGTTCCGTAAAATAAATAAAATTGTTTTTTAGCTGTGAGCACGTCTAAGAGCTCATACCCCTCGATTTGCTTATAACACGAATGGTTAGGACCATCATAACATACGTAATATACGCCTAAGGATTCCATAAGGATATCTCAACAAATCATCTGTAATTTACTTATTTTGTTCGCACGAGTGAGGGAACGGATTCGATCGCGGTTTAGAACTCACGAGCATGTGTTTTACAAGGGGAAAATTGGTTATTTGAAATGGTCGGGTTGTATCCTGTTTTGTATGGTGCTTGGTATATCGTGTTTGATTCGAAAATATGTAGACAGATACAAATATTGTCTATGATTTGGTGAACATTATTTTTAATGTCTTTGAATTATGATAATAAAACGCTAAAAAGTATTTGTCTATCCTTTATTTGTCATACTTTTTCAGAATCTTTTACTATCTGATTAAATAATTAAAAAAAAAAAAATTCTTCTTAGTTCTTTCTGATAATTTCTTAACCGGAAATTAAACGTTGCAGGAAACGTAACAGGAAAGTAATTGTACCTGCCTACTTTTTATCGGTATTTCTTGAAGGATTTCAAACTTTTGCTGTCTTGGAATCTAGCAATATTGGTTGAACTCTTTCGAAGAAAGGAAATTTATGTGCGCTATGCTAGTGCTCCTAAATGGTGAAGGAAAACATAGTGAGGAAACCGGCATGTCCTACCTAGAACCTAAAAATTCCAAGACATGTGATATGTGCACGAAAGGAGCCTCTTAGAGGCGCACTTTAATCCTTTCAACACTGATTTTTTCATCGACGAACATAGACACTTTTCAAGGCCGCCATACCACAACCTGGTCACTGACCTAATATAGGATGACCAAGAAATAATCAGTGACACGACAAGAAGAAGAAGACCGTGAGATTACGATTTGCGCAAAACCTTTCAAGCTACCGCTAATGTGTTCCGCAAACATTTTACAGCTTCCGAGGCCTTCCTTGGCATTTAGCTTTGCAAAAAAGCAAAACACACTTCCTCCGTGTAAAAACAAGTAATTGCCCCTTTCACAGTAACGCACAATAAACCAAGCACGGTACACCGCTCACAATAAATTCCTGTTTTGCTTCTTTGATTAGCTGTTTCTCGGGTTACCGGTGACCTGCACAGTGTAAGCTGTGGTGAATGGAAACAGCTCACTCACGTCGAATGCCCTTGAAATCGTTTTAAGGCTTGTGATTGATATACATGAAGCTCGTTATTGGCCTAACCAGGGTGGCTATTGAAAAAACACCAATATGGTGAATTAGACCATACTAATAATTTTCACAACAGCTCAATAACATCCACGTTTTGTGGTAGCTACTCGTATAGGTAAAGATGAGGTAAAGGTTGAGCGAAGCGATGCCGCGATTCCGATAACGGTGCGGATCTTCTTTAAGGTGGAGATACCTCACCTGGCTGGGTGCTCCAATTTAGAGCGAGAATATCTCGCTATGCCTTACCACCTTTAATTTTATATTAGCTTCATCCATTTTTTACTGACCCGTACGCAAAATATGAAATTCGACTATTATCAACGCAACTCATCGAAAGTGACTGCCCGTGGGCCGCAAAAAGTACTCTAGCTTTCCTTTTCAGCCTGTGATCCTAGTGACCCTGCATGCAATACCGCAGTATAACAAACAGTTACTACGCCTTTATTCGCAGTGGCTCGTGTACTTTACATAATGGGAAGACCACCCTACTGGCGTTGTTTTGTTCGGGATTTTAGTGCCTTTGCTAAAATAGTTGGTACAAAAGCATTATTACCGCTGTACTCCTACACAATATTTTCCTAAAATTTCAAACTATAGTATACAGTATTAATAAGTCGCAGGAAGTTGATGGATGGAAATGGCTCAAGGACGTTCCTCCTGGAACTCTTTGGGAGAGGCCATCAGCCTGTAGAAGTCCAGCAGTGGAATTCTACAGGCTGAAGATGATGATGAACTATGATCTATTCTAAACCATTTTATTCATATTGTTTTTCATATTCATTCATTTATTAACGCTCAATGTACGGCTTCTGCGAAGGTGTGTTATAGCTTAAAGTAGTTTTATACAAGGTGATTCATAATAATTTATTCCATCCAGAAAGAGGTTTATTCATTATTAGGTCAAACTCAATGAATCAGCTGTTTTAGGTAGCAATCTTGATTCCGAACTTCTTGTACGTGTTAGTTATTAGTTCTAAAGATGATTAAAATACCAAAAACAGATAATTAGAGAAAGTTTGAGAAAAAAAAAAAAAAATTGATTTTTTTTTTCGCTAATAGTATTTCTTCTCGTTGATAGAATAACCCCCTTCGGGATGGTATACATGTTATGAATCACTTTGTAGACCCTGTGTGCAAATTTTTATGTCATATTTTACAAATTATACTACATAAACTGTTGCAATTATTATAAGTAGGGAATTATTATTACAATATTTTTTATTATTATAACTGTTACAATTATTATTCTAACATTTCTCGATTGTTATAATTAGGGATATCAAATTTTAAAGTATTTATTTTCATGGACATAAGTCGAATTTCCTTATACGAACTAAAATTATCTCTGAAACAAGCCTTTTTCGGCTCACTATTCATATTAAGGAACACGGTGTATATCACTACACACTACTAACTAATACAGAAAAATTAGTCACACTGTTACAATCATTGATGGCTGACTTTAACAAATGATCTCAAAATAATAATCGGATTCGACACCGCCTTTGTAATCACTATTATCAATTTGGCAAGGTTCAATTTGATCATTATTTTAATCAAACCTTATAAAGAAAGCTGCTTTACGTTCCTTTTTTATAGTCTTCAATTTTTTGTCTCGCTATCCAAATTATTCGATTAAAGCCATAGCTTTTGCTTTTAGTCTTCTGTTGGAATTAAATTAGTCGACTAATTGGAATTTCAGATTCAGGGAGAAATTTTACTGAAGGAATTGCGATTCACTTTTAAAGCTGTAATTTTTCTCAGCTTAGATTTTTAAGTATTAAAATGTAATAGGCCATGATTTTTATCACCAAGCATTGTAGACATACACTCAAAGCACTTAGACTCCTAAAGGTATCTAAGCTTTAGACATTTTCAAGGGTTCAGCTCACAGGTCTGAGCTCGTGAGCTATGCTGCCAGTGCGCGAAAGGCCTTAGACAATAAGGGCTACCGCGCACTGGCAGCACGTTTGCAGCATTCAGGTGGAGGCTGTCGATTTACTGTGCAACCACATTCTCAGCCTGTCTTGACCCCTGAGTTAAGCGAGATGAACGGCACGGGCATCGTTTGCATAGAACCCCGTATGCCCTGCTAGGACAGTGCGTGGAACATGTAAGGGAGGTGGTGGCAAGACAAACGTTATATTTTGGCATATGCCCAGTACGACAACTGCTTAACATATGCCTATCATATGCCTATAATCCTTCAGAGCGAACGTTCATGTGCGATCTGCACCCAACGGCCTTTATTAGGTCTTTTTTCCATTTAGTGGGCGTCCGTCTTATACGGCTTTTCCGAAAGCCCATTACCCTATTAGAATGTATTTGAACAGGTTTGTTCATTATCTTTTCCTCAACAGTAACAACTGCTTTTTGTCTAAAATATGTCATTTATTCTATACATACAAACACTACAGGCTACATTAGCCCAGTAGCATGATACTTTTACTGAACAAAACTTAGTACTTAGTACTAATGAGTACGATTAAGTACCGACCATGATTCATTTTCTGGCATCTGCTATTGCAACAAAGAAAACTAATAAAGAGTATCGGTATAGCTTGCATTATCATCATCAGCCTATTGTTGGACTGATTGTGGAATAATCGGTCCACTGGCACTTCAGTCACGATACGATATTCAAAGTCAAATTATAGCCAATGACATAGCCGATACTTGAAATTTTCTAATGTTTATTGGCTAATAATTGTCATTGTTATTGTATCGTAAGCGTAACGCTGTCGCGTTCGGGCTGAGCATGATGTTCACGCAATTACCGAAATAACACCATCAATCTCCTTAAAAAAACTCAAATAGCATGTTACCAAATCGACCCAACAAGCAAAAAACCTACCAATTGACGAAGAGTGTGTCCGACCAACACTAGATGACATTGCTCTACTGTGATTAATTGTCGCTACGATTGAAACGGCCGGACCCCCACTGATTCTAAAATAGAATATTTAGAACCGAGTAGGACCTTTTAAGCGGGCGCCAACGGAAATACTTGTTATACAGTTAGATTGCGTAATTTCAATCAGTATTTTAATAGGTACGGCTGGTTATGGATCGAATGTTTTAATTATTGGAGTAGGTAGATTGAACTTTCTTCTAACTTGATGTTTTGCTCATCATCAGAATGAAGAAGTCCACTGCTGGACATCGGTCTTGAACTTTTTCTATTGACCGTTTTCCCTCAACTTTAACAATGTCGCCGGTCCACCGGGGGGCCTTCTAACGCTCGAATGGCGTACTGGACGATGCTACAGTTCGCCATTCGAGAACTTGTATTCCACTATGCCAATTCTGAGAGCTTTGTTTAAACCGTTTTTAATAAGAAAGAAAGAAAATAAACTATAAAATAAACAAAAAACATAGGCAAAAAAAAATCCTTACATTAAAAATCACACAATTTGTCAAGACGGCCCCCTGCTAACATATTTAGTAAATAACTGCAAAATACTGACATTCTACTGCACATTAATGTCAGATGGTATTGCATTTAGAGTTTTCATTTAAATAAATGAAATGTATTTTTAGAACTAAAACGACGACCACGTCGTTTTACATAAGGATACCAATCCTTGATAAGTGTGAACGCAGCGGGAAGTCACATAAACATGACAGAAATTCGCAATTAGATGTTTTTATACATCTCTTTTAGCATCATCTCCAAGTCAAGTTTTCGTAATAAAAAGTAACAGGTAAATGGCACAGATTAGCATAAAATATTCTAATTTACAAGAATTAAAAAAATTTGAATATGTAGGGAATCCTACATCGTGGAGACCCTGCGGGGTCAGGTCTATACAAACTAATATTATAAATGCGAAAGTGACTCTGTCTTTTATGTTTTCACGCTTAAACCGCTAAACCAATTTGAATAAAATTTGGGATGCACGTAATCCTGAGGAAGGACACAGACATATTATCCTTTTAGCAGGTTGGGTAGCGCGCGGAGCCGCTGGCAGCCACTAGTTGTATATAAAAGCAATTGCAACCATTAAATAACTAGTGCAGTAAAATAAAAAGCCTGTGCATCTCACAAAGGCCCCTGTGCACAAGAACACAAAATTCAAAACCGCCTTCATCCAATTGAAGTTCTTATAAACCGCTTTAATATTGTTTATGATACACCCGAGTATAAATTAGTTCACTTAACCGCCGCTCTTTAGGGGTCCAAGAACAGGTTCAATCGTTTAATTTGTTTCATTTTTTCTCCTTTTATTGAACGAAATGAGTTTGTGAGTCCTTGAATCAACGAGGTGTAACTAAATGGTAGAATTTGTAACGAATTGATGTCCGCCCGGTCAGTCGTGATCTGTGATGATACGTGGCTAAGGCTCGTTTTCTAAGGAACTGTGGAGGTGAATGACAACCGCATTGTAGCTAAAACGCTTCCAATGTCAATCACTATAGTTGTAATTATCATTTTTCCTCATAATTAAGCACATGATACATTACATACAAGTGATGGATTCCAAAGTTGGCTTAGTAGTTTTATTCATACTTTAGGCATAAAGTACACTAGAGGTACACAGCACTAGACAGCTCTCATGGTGATGATGATATCATCCATATATTAATTATTTTCATTAAATAAACATTTTCTGCTCGGGACTCATTATTTTTTTGGTTTAAGACGAAATTGCTTTCACCACTTTTACGGACGTAAAATTATGATCACATTTTTTTAGGAAACCAAGGCTTTGGTGGTTACACCTGCTCTGGTTATCGCCTAATCTTTAATTAAGTAATTGTTGTTGGAGTATTTATGCTTTTAGTGCCGTAAAAAAGTTTTATTGCTTTCGAGTGTAGATAGTTTTTAGTGAATCTTTGTTCGCTGGCCACTTAGTTTGCGTAATTCATTCCTAATTTGGTTTTTCATTCTTAATTTTTATTCAGAGCCCTATTTCCACGAATCTTAGGGCGACCATTTTGTTTGCTGTTCTTTGTTTATCTTGCTATACAGTCCTGACGATATGCATAATTTTTTTGACATTTATGTATATACACATATAGGAGACACAAATGTTTCGCTGTGCCCTGGTGTCGCACCGTCGCGCGCTCTAACTCGCCTTTGCCGCGCACCCTCGGACTTTGATTTGTTTGCGGATAGGTGGACCAAGGTCCTGATGACATGTCTCGCGTACAGCGAAAATTAATTTGTAAATTAGTAAGGTGTTATTCTGTTACTATTGTATTATTATTATTTTTTTGTTTTATATTTAATTGCCTTTATTTTGACTGTGTAATTTTGACATTTTATTAATTTTAATGTGACTGAAATGTTTTATTTTAATTTTAATTATAATATAACATTGCAACTGAAGAATAGGCCCCTCCATATCTATCTATCCGCGGATGTCGTAAGAGGCGACTAAGGGGAATGAGCTAGGGGATGGGCAGCAGCGTCCCTCATTTTAACAACGATAGCTTTAACTGCGCTCGCCAACCCGCATGCCCAGAATGGTGAATAGTGGCAAATCCCATGATATGATAAGGAATTCGGTCTGTCTGTGGGGGAGGCCATTTTCAGCAGTGGACGTCGTACGGCTGAAATTATGATGATGATGATGAATTTTAATTTTGTGGTTCGTTAATCTATGACGTTCATGAAAAGTTACCCTGAAAACAATGTGAATGTGAAAGAGTAAAACATACACTGAACTAAAAATATGGGAATCAGGTAGAGTTGTTACTTGTTACCAACTGATCCCAGTCGTCCCAGCTGTGACTATGTCACATTTCTGCATACAATTTTATAATAATATACAATCCACATCTAATCTCATATTTCACGTGAGAATCTACCACATCATAAATACGAAAGTTTTAGCGGACTTAAAAGCTTCCTACGTGTAAAAATTGACACACCAAAATTAAGGGCGTGAAACATCGTTATGATACCTTAATTTTACGAACCCAGGTCTATAAATGGAAGGTCATGGCTTCCAATCAAAATACCTTACAAGTTTTGGCTATTGAGAACCGTTAGATCATGCTGAGTGTTGAATGGGGCATAAGAACACGCAACAATGTTAGACAAAGATTACTCGCTACCATTTATGTTGCACTAGCTTGCACCCGCAGCTTACTCACGTGGTACCTAGTTAAAAAGTAGCCTATTTGCTATTTTAGATAAAGAACTTTATCTGTTCCAAGTTCCACCAGTGTTATTGAAAACATCCAAACATACTCGCATTTTGAATACTAGGCAAATCTGATGACATGATTTAATCATTGTTCTCCCGACTGGTCTGTCAGGGTTAGCATTATAACTCTTCAACTTTGTCTTTACAAATATGGTTGGAGATTGGATAGAATGGTGGCCGAAACTTGCTAGGAGCAAGGAGCATCCAGCGGCTGGATAAGTCGACGGCACAATCCAAGTCGCAGGTCAGTCTGGGCTTCGAATCGCGGTAGATACCTTGTGGTTAAATCTAATGAACATGAAATCAATACAATTTCTACGTATGCTTTAAAGGCACTTAATGACGAGTAATGTTTAAAACAAGAAAATATCTTTGAGTCCGACAAAACATTCTAAAGTTGAATATTTTGAGGCACTGATTGCACTATCTCAACATTAAAGAGTACGTTCACATCACCAAAATATTTATTACAGATTTTTATTTTAATTACGCTGGGCCGGTTTGAAACAAGCATTGACCGTGTTTTCTGGGAGTTATCAAATAATCAACCTTATTGGTGTATGTATTGATGTATGGGCTACCGTCGACGTATGATTTATAATGGCTTCCGTCTAGGACATCATTCCTATGCGATGATTTTCAATCACATCAGACGGTTCGTTAGCGCGAGGTATATCTGATTGAAGTCTAACAAAGTTGGTTGTTTTGGATGTGGTATATTAAAAAGGCCTATTGACAGTAGTTGTGCAGCGATTGATAAAGCTATTAAACTATAGAATAAATGCCTCATTTGTACATTTGCATTTTTAGATCATACACTAAGCTAGATTCAGTGGCCCAAGCATGAATAATCTACGATTACTATACGCTTACGATACGATAACAAAAGTCAAAAAATTGCCAATAACATCGACAGAGCTTGAAATCTTTTAATTTTGATTGGCTAATATTTGTCATTTTATCGTATCGTTAGCGTAACGCTACCGTGAATTTTTCAGTCTCGGACTTTGGATGTATAGCGCATCAACGCTTGTTTAACGTCGGTCGGCGTCTAAAGACTTTTATTCTGAGTATAATGGGTTGTAGGTTATCAAAACAAGATTCAATATACTAGTTACATACAAAGTAATCATAATATTTATGCTTACTTTGTATGTACCCCTTTCGAGAGGGGCTTATTCTACACCCAATAGGCAATAAAATTTGCTCGCCTTTGGTAATTCAACATTTTTCACTGAAAAAACTCCATGCATCAATCGGCTGTTTTAATTAAATAAATACCTATAAAGAGATAAAAAGACAAAAAAAGCTTATTTGAAAATGTTCGGGAAAAGATAAAGAAAAATTGTTTCGCTAGTATTCTTTTTTTTGTTTGCAGAATAAGCCCCTTTCGGGATGGTATACATATTATGGATAATCTTGTTTAAAATAAAAGTTTCTCTGAGAAATATATTGATCTGTTAATTATCAATGTTTATGGCGTTGCAATCCAGTGGAGAAAAGAGCGGTTCGAATGAAATTTTAACAACGCCCTCTCCATTTTCAATGATAAACATCACCCACAATAGAAACTATGTTTTTTACCGTTAGCAATATCAACAAGTGATACAACACATGTAAATAAATTGAGATGATCTTACCCGCGGTTGGCAGCACGATCTATCAGTAATTCACTATGCATTATCAATCAACTTTGCTATGATTGATGAAATATTTTCATCGGTAGCCAGATAACTTGTCTGCTTTGTGTTTAATTAAGACTTCGACGAGATTTGAAAGCTGTGTTACAGAATTGTTCCTACTATAGGTAGTAGAGCAGAAGGGCTCTTTGTGTAGAGTCTGTCCGACGAAGTACTGCTATCTTGGCTCTAAATTCTACCGCCAAGTAGTGCTTGCTTGCTTGTCTTGTCACTGATTCTTTCTTTATCATCCTGTATTCAGTGACCAGGTTAAGGTATGGTGGCCATGAAAAGGGCCTATGACCGTAGGTGAAAGAATCAGTGTAGTGAAAAGGATTAAAGTGCGCCTCTTAGAGGCTCCTTTCGTGCACATGTCTTCGATTTTTTAGGTTAAATGCTGGTTCACAAAATTTTACTTCACTGTTTGAGAGCGCTAGCATAGCGCACATCAATTTTGCGAATAGGAACTCCATTGGTGCACGACCGGGATCATAACCCACGACCTGTAGATCGTAAGGCAGGGCTACTACCACCACTCCACCAGTGATTGGCTGCGATCTAAGGCGGATGTATCTCACAAGGGGGGCTGCTAATTTAGAGCAAGAAAATCTCGATGTGCTCTACCTCCTCAACAAAATTCATAATTTTGTCTTTGTATTTGTATCCTATCTCTAAGCCTATATATTCTAAGCCTGTTTCTCGACCGAGATTTACTGGTTTATTTACTTGCCAACAACCGATGTAAGATTAGAGGCGAATTAAAGAAATTATAGAAATTTGATATGTATCTGTGTCATAAATTCTTTTGCCTGAGTTATGTGAATATTCATAGACGGAGGCTATAATGTCGCTTGATATTGAAGACATAAAAAATGTTGTTCATTATTTTCATGTATATTTATTTTTCTCAGAAAATGTCATTAGTACTATGCGATAGCAGAGTTGTTTAAAATTACCGAAGCGGCGCGAAATTGATATTGGATTGAGATAGCAATTCCTCGTATTTTCTTCTGAAATAATGAGTTATTTTGATTTTTGGCTTTCACATTCGAATTATTTTTTATGGGTCGGAGAATAGGGGGCTAGCACCAGTTAGTGACGTTATCAAGTCGCTAACGAGTCCATAACAAACATAAAATATTGGCCACTAACTTCCACCCGCGGGTAAACATGACTTGCTTCCTTGCTGAGTGAAAGAAAAAAAACCATCCAACAAAAAACATTTTCGTATTTTCATAGTGTAAGTGTGGATTGTAGAGATTTTAAAATAATGTTATCAACGGCTTTTGCAACGAAGCTCCCGAAGCTGAAGTACTCAGCTGTACTCGTTAATGCCAGTGGCGGTCTGCTATTCAAAGTCACTAATGTAATTGATCTGGAACGACTATGCAAGCTTCACTTTTAGCGCTTGAACCGAGTTACAAAAATCATTCCTAACCACCACTAAATTTTTACAACCACTAAACTCAATACAAAGTACGTCTCCAGTCTAAAAATAAAAAAATGAAGTCAGTTTAAGCCATCAGACAGTTCTTTTCACCGTCAGAACCTGTTCCCATTGTATCTTGACGACCTGGCCACAACGTCTTATGTATTGGAATGGAGTTATTTATGTATGTTAACAAATGAAGATTTCTGTATGTATGACACGATGTTTTTTTTATGTTATACGGAGGCTAACAAGCTTACGGCCCTCCCGATGGTAAGTAGTTACCGTCGCCTATTGACATCAGCAACACCTGGAGCATTGCTAATGCGTTGTCTGCCGAACCCCTCTCCATTATAGAGCTCTGGCAACCTTACTCACCGCAGGAACACAACACTATTTGAAACAAATAATGTTATTTGGCTGCGATATTCTGTACCTATATTCTGTATTCGGTACCTCCGCCTTCCAGGCGGAGGTACCTCCCAGGCGGGCTGCTCCAATTTAGAGCGAGAAAATCGCTGTACTCTACCTCCAAAATGATGTACTTTAACTCTTTTTAGGGTTAAGCTCGCCTTTGTACATACCTTTCTTTTTAATATTTGTATCTGTATTTTTCTTGTGTACAATAAAGAATAAAGAATACTTTCTAACACTAAGCAACAATGCTTGCAATGCGTAGCTGGTGAAATTTTGCAGATAACCTACCAACGCATGTCTCAGGAGTTGGCAAGCGCGTGATACCCTTAATTATTGAAAGTGTCCATAGGTAACGATAACTACTTACCAACAGGTAGGCCGTATGCTTGGTTAGCCCCCGAAGTTGCATAAAAACATCCGGTATGGTATCTTGATGAGATGTGCCATAGGTAAAACTGACGTCAAAAGCAAGTTAGTTATAAGACGATAAAGAAACGTCCCGGTACAGTGGGAACAGACTCTCGGATTGTCCGTCTCGACAAAAGATTCGATTCGGTTGGATCTGAAGTGACTATTGTGTACAATATTGACTACTCACTATTTGTAGTTGAGTTATTTTGTAGGTCCAGTGGAATTTTGTAATTTGTTACTGATGTTATTTTTTATTTGTTTTGAAAGTAAAGTTTATCACGTTGGCACAAGCTTTCAGTATATACCGAATGACTCTAAGTTACTAAGGAAATGTGCCTCACTTGCCATCAAAATTGCTTAACATCACGACTTTTATCCACAAGAATGGTAGACATCTTTTGAGATCTCTAGGCAGTGAAGGGGATAGTCAGAGGCATGACCGATCAATTGGCACATAACAACATAATATATATATAACATTTTAGCTATGATCAATCGAAAATAATAAGTACCTAGTTACGTTATTCCGAAGCTGTAACATGATGATAGGTTCTTAAGGCTGCTGTCATAATAACTATACATCCTTAAATTACTCAGCCAACCTAAAAATGCTCAAATAGTGACTTCCTCAGCAAATAGAGAGTTCTGTAATTACTGACAACTGGTAGTACAGTTGAGCAAACATAACTGCTAGTGAGCATGCGGCCACATCAACTATAGTAGGGACAATCCAGTTCTGTATCTCCTCTGGAAACTGTGTGTAGTATCCTTGATGTTGCGTAAAATTGGATTATATGATGCCCGCAAGCTTACCCTGTAAACATAGGCAGTGCAAGTACGCGAATAATAAGTGTTAATCAATGTGTCACGGTGGAATTATTTCATTTTGTAAAAAAAAAACAAATTCATTTACTACTACTATTATAGTGTGCAAGAATACAAAAGCCGTAAAACACAGCGTAACATGCGGTACTGGATTTCAATTTTACTATGCATCTAGTCAGCCGACCGCGGGACTAACTCCACCAGTTAGTTTTTAGTTGTTTCAAAGCTGTGCTACTTACACTTTTTTATTATATTGCCTATAAAATAATTATTTGTTATTAAAGTAACACATTCTTCTCAATATTAAAAAATGCGTTTTAATCTTCTGTTCTGATTTGCTGTTCGCCTTTGGAACTCTCTCCCAGTGAAAATAAGAAAAGCTTCGTCCACTGGAGTTTACAAATAAAACCGTACCACAGTCTTATTTTCTGCAAAATACTCAAACATCATTTTTTTTCAAAATGGCGGGCAGTAGCTTTGCCGTCCTCCATAGTAAAATATTGAATATCTTATAAGTAATTAAGAAGAAAATCTTTGAAGAAAATTAAGCTTTCTTTGTCAATTAGATTTAATTTTATATCATAAACAACTGTTGGTTTAAAATTATCGAATCAGGAAAGTAAATATTCAATTCTTGAAAATCTAAATTATTTACGTAATTTTATATAAAGCGATACTCATTGAGTCTCTACAATCATCATCATCATCAGCCTGTAGAAGTCCACTGCTGGACATAGGCCTCCCCTAAAGAGTTCCACGACGAACGGTCTTGAGCCTTCTCCATCCACCGACTTCCCGCAACCTTCACAATGTCGTCGGTCCATCGGGTGGGGGGCCTTCCAACACTGCGTCGCCCGGTTCGTGGTCGCCATTCGAGAACCTTTACTCCCCAACGGTTATCGGTTCTGCGAGCTATATGGCCTGCCCACTGCCACTTCAACTTGCTAATTCTGAGAGCTATGTCGGTAACCTTGGTTCTTCTACGAATTTCCTCATTTCGGATCTTATCACGTAGTGAAACTCCTAGCATAGCTCTCTCCATAGCCCGTTGTGCAACTTTGAGCTTGTGTATGAGGCCAATAGTTAACGACCAAGTCTCAGTGCCATATGTCATCACTGGCAACACGCACTGATTGTAGACTTTCGTCTTGAGGCTCTGCGGTATCTTCGACGAGAAGATATGACGAAGTTTCCCAAACGCTGCCCATCCGAGTTGGATTCGTCGGTTGACCTCTTTGTCGAAGTTGGACCTACCTAGTTGAATCGTCTGACCCAAATAGACATAGTGATCTACAACTTGAATGGTATCGTTCCCAACATTTACCGGTATGGGTGCGACATGAGCATTAGACATGATATTTGTCTTGCCCATGTTCATTTTAAGACCCACCTGTTGGGAGACGGTACTGAGGTCTCTGAGCATTGCACCAAGGTCCTCCAGCGATTCTGCCATTATGACTATATCATCGGCGAATCGAAGGTGAGTGATGTATTCGCCATTGATGTTGATCCCATGTCCGTCCCAGTGGAGAAGCTTGAAAACATCCTCCAATGCAGAGGTGAACAGTTTCGGAGAAATGACGTCTCCCTGTCTCACCCCTTTTTGCAATTGGATCGGATTTGTGCTCTGGTCCTGGAGTCGGATAGACATGGTGGCCTTACTGTACAAACACTTCAACACTTCGATATACCGGTAGTCGATCTGGCACCGCTGTAGTGACCGTAACACTGCCCAGGTCTCGACTGAATCGAAGGCTTTCTCGTAGTCCACAAACGCTAGGCATAGTGGCCGATTATACTCTTCGGTCTTCTGTATAATCTGCCGAAGCGTGTGGATGTGATCTACGGTACTGAAGCCTTTGCGGAACCCGGCTTGTTCGGGAGGCTGGAAGTCGTCAAACCTACGGGCGAGCCGGTTAGTGACAACTCTCGAAAACAGCTTATAGACATGGCTCAGCAGCGAGATGGGCCTATAATTCTTCAAGAGGGTGTTGTCACCTTTCTTGAAAAACAGTACCACCACGCTCCTGTTCCACGCCTCAGGCGTTGTACCTTCGAGGATGACGGAATTAAATAGCTTCTGAAGGACTTTAAGTACCGGTGTTCCACCCGCTTTCAGAAGCTCTGACGTTATTCCGTCCTCCCCCGGTGCCTTATTGTTCTTAAGCTGTTTGAAGGCCGTCCGGATCTCGTATAGGCTGACGTCCGGGATGTCTTCGGTATAGTGCCGGGTCAGACGGGCTCTTGCATCGCTTGCCGTGCTTGGAGCAGGACATTGCGATGAAGTGTACAGTTGTCCATAGAACTTCTCGAGCTCTCGTAAAATCTCAGGCTTCGACGAGACGATATTGCCGCTATCGGTCTTCAGTTTCGTCAACTGACTTTGTCCAATAGACAGATCTTTTGCGAACACTTTTGAGCCTTTATTACGCTCTATGGCGTGTTTAATACAATCTGTATTAAAAAGGCGCAAATCGTGTCGCATAGACTTAGAGATCTGCCTATTGAGCACGCCGTATTTCGACCTGTCCACTGAAGAATGCAGCTTCATATCGTTTCGCACAGCCATGAGTTTAAGAGTGTGCTCAGAGAGTTTCTGGGTTCTATTTTTACGGTGGGTCTTAAAGAACTCCGACCCAACCGCTTGGACAATTTCCACTAGCCCGTTGTTCAGCTCGTCCACTGTTTCGCATTCAGCCAGGCTTTGGAAGCGATTTTGGAGTTCTAACTGAAAGCTCTCGGGGTTTTGAATTTGGACAGGACTTGGGCGAAGAGTAGATTTCATCAGACGAGACCTTTCCAGCTTAATGTTGATATTCAATGAGCCTCTAACCATACGGTGATCACTGCCGGTTTTGACCCTGTTGATCACAGAGACGTCATTGAATATTTGCCTCTTGGTCGTCATGATGAAATCTATCTCGCTTTTGTAACCACCGGGGTGCAGCCACGTCCATTTTCTGGACGGTCGTTTCTTGAAGAAAGAGTTCATCGCAAAGAGTCCCTCTTTCTCCATGAAGTCGACCAAACGCTGGCCCCTTTGGTTTCGCTGTCCAAACCCGAATTGCCCCACTTTCAGTTCATCGCCGTTCCTTGTGCCTAGCCGCGCGTTGAAGTCCCCCATCACAACTGTAAAGTGTGTTTTCGAGGCATGCATGGCATTTGAAATGTCGTCATACATATCCTCCACTTCATCGTCTGGGCGTTTCGAGTGTGGGGCGTATACCTGTATGACCTTCAGCGAATACCGTTCGGTGATTCTGAGTATAAGGCATGCCACCCTGCTCGAAACGCTCACTATCTTTACAATATTGTTGACAAGGGACTTATGAACGAGAAACCCTATACCGTGTTGGGATAGCTGTCTCTAGCTAGCTCTAGCAGTCTCTACAATATGCAAGTTTAAAGGCAAAGTTTTTTAATTATGCGCTGATACTGAAGGATTTACGGACACTATTTTCAATATGAAAGTATCAGTCTAGAAAGTTGGCGATTTAAAGATCATAGCCTTACCATCAACTTTACGATTCTGTTAATCCGTGACGTAAGTTGGCAGTTTTAAAAGATTTAATTTTTTTTTTTTTTACACTACTGAAGTGGCAAACAACCATACGGCCCACCTGTTGGTAAGCGGTTACCGTAGCCTATGAGCGCTTGCAATACCAGAGGCATCACGCACGCGTTGCCGACTCCGAACCCCCTCCCCCCTAAAGAGCTCTGGCAACCTTACTCATCGCAGGAACACAACACTATTTGAAACAAATAATGTTATTTAGCTGCGATCTTTTGTAAGGCGGAGGTACCTCCCCAGGCGGGCTGCTCTAATTCAGAACGAGAAAATCTCGCTGTGCCCTACCTCCTCCTAAAAGGTTCAAATTCGTTTGAGCTGATAATCTCGCAATTGTATGGCAATAAGAAGTCATGGTAGGGCCCATGTAGAAGAAATAGTAAGTCATCGTATAATTTAACAAAATTTTCACGCTTATAATATAAATTTCACGACTATAATATAGAATGAGATATAATTATTATATAGACATAGGTATAGATTGACAAGAGAATAGAGATAGAGCTACAGAAAATCATCGTTTATTGCACCAGTTAAATAATGATATCGTCAATTGAAAGAAATCAAGGTAGAACTTTAGTTAAATTTCATTTCATTTAAAGACACTTAGTATAAGTAAACCTGAGACACAAACTTTTGGCAGCAAAATATATAAGCCCATTTCTTTATGAAAATCAAATGGTTATAAATCAAGTCTTATGGTGTTACATACTTGAATTGAAATTCTTTTACTCAAAAATCCTTTTTACTTAAGACTCTTATCCCAAAACTCGTAATCTTGTAATGCTAATTCAATGTTTGTCGGTCCTTGGTATTGTCTCTTTTATCTTTAACTCGGTTAATCTGTTTCGCAAGATCATTTCCGTACCTTTTGTGAAATTTAAAGAGTTAGATCAAACAAAAGCATGTTGAAAAATTGATTTGGAAAATAAATGCGATCTTCGGGACCCTTAGACAATCCCTTTGTGATAAGACATGGAATATTTTAACAGGTTGATTTCGAAGATGTATTCGTATTCACACGGCCTGTGATATGTCTTCTGAAATTTATGATTAAATGAACCTTCAGTACATATCTGAATAAAGTCAATTTTGAGTCTGACTTTTAGAAGCTTGCGATATCGTTGAGTTATATTGTACGCCTTCAAATTTAATGTGACCAGGGACCAGGTACCAAGGACCATTTTAGAACAAATTTCAAAAATATATTAAATTACATATCGAAAGCCGTTTTAACACGACTTTGATGTGAGTAAGAGAATCAGTTTGTATGAGAAAGCCATGTTGACCTAGTGCGGCCTCGACTTTCAATCTGTAGGTCGTAGGTAAAAAAACCGGTCGCGCACCTATGGATTTTTCTATTCGAAAAATGTATGTGCGCATTAACGCGTGCTCAGAATGGTGAAGGAAAACATCATGAGGAAACCTGCGGCTTAGTCAGCTCCAAACGTATTGACTATGTCTTACCTGTGGGTAATTACTAGACTGGTATAGGTGCTGGGCAAGCCTACTCCATCAAAACATGTACCAGGCACTACAAAGTCCTGTAAGTGAGTAAAAAAGTTCCACCTGACGCTAGAATAGATGTAATAAGACCTTACTTACTTATTTAAATGAGAATAGTATTTAGAAAAATAAAAAGAAAAACAATAACATACAACGTATGTGATATATCGCATAATAATTGATGTACATTATCAATATTTGATTGAATTTAACTACCTTTCAATAACATAGTAGGAAAATAGTTAGTCATACTATAACAAGCAGCTATAATGCATCTTTAATGCCTCTATCTCACATAATTTTGAAAGCTGCTGGGCCCTACAGTATCTTATTGCAAATAAAATGCACTATTTAACACGAATTTAAACCATAAATCTTTATGACTGTCAACTTAAGTCAACGCTTAAACAACATCGCAAAGTTGATCGTACGGGAGCTAGTCCTAAAAACACTGAAAAAAGCTACAAGTGATAATAAGTAACGCTAATTAGGAAACAAGATTCAGTGCAGGGATAAACGAAAACAGACACTTATTTTCCAATTCCATAACATCGATACATTCTTTGTTACCCACACAAAATAAGTATAAGAGTTTTTCAATCTATCGACATTCGATAAATGGGTGAGAGATATTTCCAGATATATTGCGCTAAGCAGGCCGTGTCCCGCTGAGTGTGGTATAATTTGCCTGCACGGTTTTGGAGCCATGCGGTGAGGCTAAGGTGGCGTTCCAGCGTAGTGTCAGTAATGTATAGCTTTAAAACACTAATATTTTTTATGTGAATGTAGCTCTATCTTTCTGTTTGTAAAGTTTTCACTAAACAGCTAAACCAGCGGAACCAATCTTGATGAAAGGAGATAGCCTAAGCCCAGAGGAAAGACAAAGGTTATTTTTTATCTGGGTACTGTACGAGCGAAGGTCGTAGTCTGAGGAATGTCCGGACATTTGGCACATGACCACATTTTGCAGTAGTGAGTATTCCATATATAACAGGTTGCAAGCCCATAGCCGTTTATACTAAGTACCCACAGTTACCTATTAACTTTATTACTCATGAATAGTGTCAGAAAATATTTTGACGTAATTATCAAATACTAACATTTTTCATCTTATTACTATATATAAAGCTTTTTACTATAAAACTATTAATGTTTCTAACATTCATAGTTTTATAGTTTTATCTCAACAGAAAGAAATTATCAATTTATACGTGGGAGTAGGTAGTGCCTTTATTTGATCAAAAAAACTTGTTTTTAAGTGGCAAATTCTTTAAACTTTTTTTATATTTCAGATTTTTATTCTGATAAAACAAAAGCACCTGCCTTAAAATTATATCTCGCAGTATATCGAAGTCTTAACATCCATAGCGGCTTGTTAAAAGGTACGTGAACCTATTAGCACTGACTCAGATAGAAAGCTAAATAATTGGCTTGGTATGATGTAGAGATTATAGAGAAAATAAAATTTTTGTGTCTAAATGGCGAACTAAATAAATTAAAGGCGATTTTGTTCAGATAAAATAAGCAATGGTATCCAAATAATAAAAATTTGTGTACCTACCTTGTGTGATGCCTTAGAAAATGTTGTAGAAAAAAACTGGGTATACCTTTCTATTTTTGAGTTCCTTGTGGTCTCAAATTTTAGAGAAAGTTAATTAAGGCTTATTGGATAAGCATAATCCTTTTGTTGTATTGGAGAAAGGAAATAAATTGAAAAAATAAGGTCCCATAAGTTCCCACCCAGAGTAATTTTTTTAGTAAAACTAGCTAATAATTGGCACAAAATATGGCAAAAAGTAGCCTTTGAAATGACGTTCTTTTATCAATGTTGAGATTAATATTTTTGATGCCGTTTTTTAAATGGTTCACCTTCAACTTATTTTTTGTAGCTTTATACTTTAGAATAAGAAAATGAATGGAGAGGGGATGATGACAAATGGTTTTTTTATTCTTCATTCCATCATGACAGACACACACACCCAGATATTATGCACATACCGCCACACATCTTTTTTCTAATACAGATTTTTTCGAGGCTCAAGACCGTTCGTCTTGGATCACTTTGGGGAAGGCCTTTGTTCAGCCGTGGACTTTTTCAGGCTGAGGCGGATGATGTGATGATGAAGTACATGGTATAAACATCCTCTCAGATCTCCAGGCACTCCGATCATTGAAAATGCCAAGGTAGTCAGAGGCACATTTTTTTGGGATAATTTAAAAAACCTATTTATTCCTAAAAGTTCAAGTATATTTGTAATTATGAATTTTTCGCTTACAAACTGAAATCTGTTTCATTATGAAATAACTATATCAAGTTTCTTACCATGTTTGTATAGTTTAACATAAAATAGCAGACTGTTGTTACTGTTGTTGTCTACTCCATGTTACTTTTTCTCATTATTTTTTAAAGGCTTTTTAGATTCGAACAACGCGTATAGTGATAATGTTTGCTACCTGAGCATGGGTGCCTTTTGGGTCTGGTGAAATATTGCGACCCAACCCCTGTCACATACTGCCTAAAAAAACCAAACAAGAAAGAGATAGATAGTGGATAAAACTATAAGATAAAGAGGGACAAGTATGTCCAGCGGACCAATAGAACTGTGCTTAATTGCTTTGATTAGATTTCAAGGATATTAATTTGGTGATTCACCAGTCAAGGTTCATATTTTGTGATTTTCTACGGTATGAAATATGTATTTCTTCATTGAATGGAATGTTTACCATTCTCAGGTTTTGGTCATTGTATTTTATTGCTTTTATGATATTCTTCGCGACCAAAACTGTCAACACAGAAGCGTAAAAAATTAAAAAGAAAATACTCGCGTAACTTTGTAGATGCCTATACTTCCGCTAGGAAGTTTACTTTGACACTTTTTTATGATTCTGCTCTTTTGGTTCCCTTCAATTTATCTTTATTTATGAAGGCTCTTTCAGAATTGATAAAAACGGATCTGAACCTAATGCGATTTGTAGAACAAAGAGCCTTTCAACTTATTTTATACAAAAACTTTGCTTTCTATAGGTGAGGCTTCCTTTATCATGTTTATTTTGCTATGGCTTATTTTTTAATAAAATTTAACGTAAACGCTATAAAGCTATGAGCTTCACAATAACTCAGGCAATGACTGCTGCTGACACAGTAATCATCATTTCAGCCTGGTATCGCCCACTGCTGGACATTTTACTTTTTGAGTTTTGGACACGTACGCCTTATAATTAAAAAAAAAAACAAGCACACATCAAAAACAAGTATGACATCTGCCTAGCCTTTAAAGAGCCTCATAAGTCTGTTTTAAGTTTGTCACGTGAAAATGATAAGTTAATTGGGTTTCTGATGAGAAGATAATGTCTGAAGTTTGGGGCTTTCGCTAAAGGCTTTTAAGTTATGATAGGTTTAATTTCGTATAGTTGAGGTTTAATGAGCACATTCGCTTAAATAAACGTCTGCTTCTACAAAAATAAATTCATGCATCTGACGATATAGGTAATAAATATTTTAATGTTTTTTTAATATTAATATCATACATCTTGTTCAAAATAAATTAAATTTAAAATAGTGCGGTATAAAATATTCATGACAAGAAATTTTAACATTTTATTTTTTTGTATATTTTATGTACAGTCACTTCTAATAACATGTCACTACTGATGCCTTTAGTGATTTCCAAATTAAGCCACAATACACTTGAAGATAAAAGTAAAACATACCTAGTAAATTTGAAAATTTCACAAGTTGATTGTAAGGTAGACATATTTTTTTAGATTATTTATACATCCTTAAGCTTAGTACTGTGTCGTTGTCGGTACATATTATTTAGAGGTGACTGTACCTACTTATTTCGTAGAAAATTTTGGGTAGGTTTCTTTAGGTTACCTACCTCTGATTTGATATCCAATTATATAAGCAATATCTTGATTGAAATTAGCTTTACCTAAGCTCATATTCTTAATAGTCGTGAGGGGAATTTTGAGGGTATAGGTAAATTTAATGTATAGGATAGTGAAAAACTCGACTGAAAATAAGGGGGTAAGATTATAAAAACGCTGAAAACAATTTGTAAATCCAGCTACCTACAGCTTATATTTGAATTATTACAACACTTTGGGAATAGGATACTTGTCGAACCCTTGTAAAGCACTATCTTCAGTAACATAACTTATTTTATCATATTCCCAAGTGAACATTGATATTTTGTACCAGATGGGTTACCTTCTTGAAAATAACTTACTCCTATTAGTCTTTATACCTAGTCTTAAAATGGGTAAAAAAATAGTTACCCAAATTGAAAGATACAAAAAATCGACATAACGTCAAACTTTTTCCAAATAAAATTTTAATGCCAACCAAAACTGAAGGGTTAAAATTTGTGTGCCCTTTAGGCATTTAGACAACAATATTTTATAGTTTTTTTTTGATCAGTGCGAATTTGTTTATTAGTCTTAAGCCATGTTCAATCTTGTGATATGTCACCTGAAATTTGTTTCATAATACTCCTTCAGTAGTACTTTTATACGTCAATGTTAAGTTTGACATTTGACGGCATGCTGTAATAGCTCAAAGATATAAAAGTGCGACTCAAATTAACTTTATTCAGTAGTCGTTAGGATCATTTTGAAGTATCTTTTTGTTGACATATCGCACGCTGTTTGAACACGTCTTTAGGTAAATCTACAAATAATGTTCTTACTGAAATATACGGAACATAGTAATGTAACCCATCTGTAGTGAAAATATCATTGCTACTTATAAATAAATAAAATATTCAGCTCTCGACTCTCGGGCCCGACATTTCTCGTGATAGGACCTGGATAAAATTACATAATATCAATGCGAACTGCTTTCAGCTTCAAAAATACTACTTATGAATACATATTTTTATTCTTTATGTAATTATCTTATTTCATCTTGTTCTAATGTTACTTTTTCATATAGTTTTAATATACATATTATTCAATCTCATCATCAGCATGTAGAAGTACGCTGGACATAGGCCTCCCCCAAAGAGTTCCATGACGAACGGCCTTGAGCCTTTTCTACCCACGGACTTCCCACAACTTTTACAATATTGTATGTATGGCTTGCCCATCACTGCTGCAACTTGCTAATTATGAGATTCTAATTATTTCTAATATAATATTCAAGTTATCTTCTAAGGTTCTTAAATATCTGTTTGGGCTAAATTAAATATGGTAAATTCAGACATACTGTTTTTGTCTGATTTTGGGTAAGTGTGTAGGTATTGATTTTTACATCCATAGTAGGTACCTACTTTATAGTAGGCGAAATTATTATATATATTTTTTTTATGTTATACGGAGGCAGACAGGCTTACGGCCCTCCTGATGGTAAGTGGTTACTGGTTATTAATTGTCAATCAAATTGACTTCCGCTGCGTTTAATATTACGGCTTCATAATGAGGGCTGCAGATTTGCAAGAAACAAAAGCGTCAGTGTAGATCATTAAAATGTATGCCTTTCTACCACTGACATAGACGCGATAATAATGATGCCTTTGTGTGAATTGGTGGATATCACATGTCTTCGATTTTTTTCCAAGAAAATGTTTCTGTGACTGTTCTTCTTAGGGTTGAGGTAAAAAGAGAAGAAAATTTACCTAATTTCTTAATAAATAAATAATCATTCAACAGTTAGATAGTCCTGAGAGCAAAAAATATTCCTGTGTCTTGCAGATCAGCACCATCATGGTACAACAACATCCAGACCTGGAACCAATATTTGCATCATCATCATCTCCTTGCCCTTATCCCACTTCATGTTGGGTCGGCACACAATGTTTTTTCTACCACTCCCCTCTATCAGCCGTCATATCAGTATTCACTTCTTTCTTACTCATGTCGTCTTTCACACAATCTTCTCATCTTTTTTTGGTCTACCTCTTCCCTTATATCCTTCCACATGAATTTTTACAAGAACAAATATTTGCATATCAATGCGAATATTGTCTCGCCGCGGGGATCAAACCCGTTCACTAGACGCTGAACAATCACCGACTACGCAGTGGCCACCCGATGGACCGATGACATAAGCGTTTAATACTAACACAATTATTTAGGAAATGTATCTGAACGTATGCAGAGTCTATGGCCCTCTACATGGGAAGTCAATAGGTCATCCACCCTTCCCGTACCTATCATCATGTAGTTACTACATGTTTCAAATATAAGTACCTACATTTCTCCATACATACTTTTCAATCTGTTTTGCACAGGAAAACATGGGCCTTCGAGCCGAATAACAGGTACTAGGTACGTCCTACCGACCTACTGCGGGAAGTCTGTGGAAGATGGTCCCAGACTGTTCGTTGGCAATTTTTGGGGAAGGCATATGTCCAGGCTGATGATGATGATGATTTAGCGGTACAAAATCACTTGAAACGTCGATTCTCTCTATCCGCGCGGAAGCGCCTGTGTACTTATTCAAGTAATCGATCACAGCTCATCCATCAAACTGACACTTTTGAACACTTTCGTAACATTATAGCCGTGTTCAAACAGCGTGCGATGTCATGTAAAATATGTTTTAAATGCATTTCAAAATGATTCTACCCTTAGGTCTACTGATGAAAGTCAATTTTGAGTTTTATATTTGAGGGCATACGATATCGCAAACTCGTAAATTACAAACTCAAAATTGACTTTAACTGTAAGCAGAGAATTTTGAAATAGGTATACATTTCAGATAATATATCGCATGCATACGATGTCGCAAGCATCGCGGGCCGCGACTGGATGAAGCTTGCACAGGATCGGTGCACATGAATGGCACATTTATAGGGAGACCTTTACCTTTTACCTTTAGCAAGGGTGAAGTCGGGTTGTAGACGATGATGATGATATCGCATGCCGTTTGAACACGGCATCTTTGGCGTTTTTCTGATGTTTTGTATCATAACAAAATACCACATGTCGAAGAAATTACAGCCGCAATTATGTCATCGAGTTTGTCTTACATTACGATTACGATGGGGAATAAAAGGAAGAGTAAAAGTTTTACGACAATGTGAAAGATTGAGTGTTTGTAATACTGGTAAGTGATCTAATATATTCTATTGTAACTATTGTTTATACATATGTAATTACTAAAAAGTGGGCTGAGTCGGGAAGGAAAATAATTTATGATTTTTGCAATTTCTTCAATTTGTGGTGAATAGGCCAACTTTTGTGAGTACGAGGTGACGAAATACTAGATTTGGAAGCAGTTCCTCTAAGAAAAAAAACTTTTTTAAATACCTACTAGTATAGTAGTACAAAGTAAAGGTCCTCGAATGGTGACCACGCACCGGGCGACACGCAGTGTTGGAAAGCCCCCCACCCGATGGACCGACGACATTGTGAAAGTTGCGGGAAGCCGGTGGGATGGAAAAGGCTCAAGACCGTTCGTCATTGAACTCTTTGGGGGGGGAGGCCTATGTCCAGCAGGGTTCTACAGGCTTTTATGATGATGATGACCCCACTCTAGGATTCCCTGTGACGTGGGTATCATAAATTACGTGAAGAAGACTCTACAGAAGTTACTTGACAGTCGACTTTATCTTTATCACTATTATTATAATAACTTTATAATTTTCAGAAAGGTTTCTTCCTGAATAAGACTTTTTGATTGTTAGTAAAACAGAAACCATTTTAAATTACTTACATCGTTTATTGTAGAGAGCATAATAATTATAAAATTTTGATAACTCTGAATTCTCGCTGCATATTTTATACTATTCTATAAACTTTTATTTTATTTAAATCTATGTTTGAATATCGATGCAAGCTTAAACAATTTCAAAAGCTTTTTTAAAAAAGCATCATGAAATTGTCTATGAAATTAATGTTAATGAAATAATGAGATGCCCTGGGGGGAGGGGATAATTCAGAGGCGTGTCCAAACATTTCGCACATACCCATGCTGTTGTGAATATTTCGCACATGACAGGTTGCAAGACCATCGCCGCTTTGAATTACTTATCGATAAAGATGTTTTTCTTCACCGTTTCACGTGTCTGTAGTCGTTAATATTTTAGTGGTGGTCGTGAGTTTTTTTAAATATTAACCACTAAAAATTTTAAGAGATTATAGATACCTAGGATAAACTTTGTTATCACCGTCTGACGCCTTAGTCACAACTTACTCGCAACTAATACAAAAGTTTCAATTAATTTATATCTGGCCAAGCGTAAAGCGTCAGAAAGTGACAAAAGAAAAACACGGATGCCGGCAAAGCATCTGTCTTTTCATAGTCAACTTAACTAAAAGGATTAAAATGATATCTTCCGTCGTCTGACAGCCAGTGTGGTCCGCGAAGCGTTAACAGAAAACTCCTTTGTTGAAGCATTGAAGAATTTTGTTACCTTAATCTTTTAATACCTTTATGCCATTACTTTTTAAAGTTTACATTGAAAGGGTTGATTTTTAATCTCGATTACGTGAGGTAAAAATAGTTAAGATACTCTTTTGTAAGTATTCTTTTTGTGGTAGCGATGGTTAAAAAAATAGCTTTTTTAGTTTAATAGAATTTCAAATACATTTATATTATTACATTTTTGTTTTGTTGAAATCAGCTTAAACTAAGAAGATTTGCGTTTTTTATTCACCTTCCTACAAAAGCTTTTAATACTTTATACCGACGCGACGGTACCGGTAACATACAACCTAACAACATTGCTTGTCTATCAAATTAAACTCCACCGTAATGACTGACGTGATGAAAAATTACTTCAGTTATGAAGGATATCGGTCCTATTTCCCTCGAGACAGTGAAAGTGACTATCGTCAACTTTTTGATATAATATCTTCCAAGCTCACACGCTCGACGCACAATTTCCGAAATGAAGGGGCTTCGAAGTCATTTCTGCAAAGTCATAGAAGGCTCGAGTCAAGATCAATAAAGCCAAGACATGCAAAATATTCCGCAACTTGGAAGGTCTCGGATGTCGAAGCCGCTAATTTCTCACAGGTATCGAAACTCACACAACAAGTTATTCCATTTATTTATTTTGTTGTTCTTCTAATTTTGGAAGAATGTCTAAAATATAATGAGTTCTAGGTACCTAAAGAATCCAGAACTCTTGTAAACAGCTGATGCTTGCCTTTCATTCAGACTTTGCAGCTTAGAGCGATATACGTATACGGTATAGCCAATCGCTTACAGCTCCGGAAAAAATAATTTATTGTAATAAGTCGTCGTGAACATTCGCCACCGCTCGGCTCATCTCGCCCCGCGTCTCACCCCTCGACTGAGCGTATACAATACTCGACCGACTGCAATGCTCGACTCACAGCCAGTCGACTCGAAACAGCGTCAGTGAACGGTCGCGCCACTCGACGCTTCGATCGGAACTTACGCGATTTATAAAACACGCTCATCATCAACTTGTAACAAAAACAAAGTTACGTACCGTGATAAAAATCAATTGAAAGCTTCAATCATTCGTCGATATACATATTTGTTTACGTGGAAACTGGACATTTCGTAAAAGTGGACTTGTGAAAAATTTTGTTTATGTTTCGCAGAGGCGATTATATCGGACTGTGGACGTGAATTTAATAATTATGTGTGTAATGAGAACTTTGTTATACTGACGCTCAAAATTGAGTTTATAAATTGATGGATACTCAACATCCGGCAAGGGGACGATACACACGAACACCGACGGAAAAAACATGACACTGAGCCTTTCGTGTCCTGTTTTCTTTCTTCCTTGATATTTGATTTTCCCCATGATGGCACTTCAGTCTTCTTCGAGAAATCATCTCTGCAGCCAAATTTTGTTTTGGTTGGTCGTGGGAATCAACGTCGCTGATCAGAGCTCACTACCGCTAAAATACGAAGCTCCCGATGACTGCCAGTGGTGGCTAAGAGGGCCCAACGATGCCCATGAAGTCTCCCTCACATGTAAACTTCGAACGATAAACAGTGAGTTTGACACCACAAACTTCAGTGTCATTCCATCTGAACACACTACATCACTGAGGATAGAGTGTAATGAGGAGATGATGTACAAAAGCTCACTTGATGACCGAAGTTTCGCACATTTAATGAAACTGCGTGAACTAGTTTTAGATAACTGTAAAATTGGAAGATGGCCGCCTGGCGTACTCTCAGGCTTGAGAGATCTCCGAAATTTAACGATCCGAACGAAAAACACGGAATGGGCTGCCATGAGTCTAGAGATAGCATCAGAGAGCTTTACGGCTGTTCGGCAGTTGGAAAAGCTGGATCTTAGTTTTAATAACATTTGGTCGTTTCCAGAAAACTTGTTTTGCCCGTTAACCAATTTAGTGTATTTGAACGTTTCCTCGAACCGACTGCAAGACGTGAGTGATTTAGGATTCAGAGAGCGAGCGATGCACCAAGCTCTTATAAGTGAACAAGATGGACCAGTGCCGTCAGTGTCTTCCATTTCGCACGCTTCCTGCTCTCTCGACATTGAAGTGTTGGACGCTTCCAGTAATCACTTTGTGCTAATGCCGGAAAATGGTTTCATGGCTCTTCGCAGACTGAAAGAACTGCACATTCATGACAACGAAATATCTATGGTCGCTGACAAAGCACTTTCCGGACTGAAACAGCTACAGATAATCGATCTATCTAATAACAAAATCGTAGCTCTTCCACAAGATCTATTCAAAGATAGCAGGCCGGTGATAAAAGAAATATACTTACAAAACAATTCTATCAGTGTGCTTTCACCGAGTCTTTTCGCTAACTTAGATCAGCTGTTAGCGTTGGACTTATCTAATAACCATCTAACGAGCACCTGGATAAATGAGAATACTTTCACTGGTCTTATAAGAATGGTGCTGTTGAATTTATCGAACAACAGATTAACGAAGTTGGAACCGAAGATTTTCAAAGATTTGTACACCCTGCAAATTCTCAACGTTCAACATAATATGCTGGAAAACATTGCCGCGGACACATTCGCTCCCATGAACAACTTACACACGCTGATTTTATCGTACAATAAAATATCCCACATCGACGCATACGCCCTGAATGGCTTGTACGTATTGTCTCTGCTCTCTATAGACAATAACCATCTCGATGAACTTCACCCAGAAGCGTTCAGAAATACATCTTCGCTTCAGGATTTGAATTTAAATGGAAATCGCTTAAAGAAAGTACCTATAGCGCTCAGAAATATGCGATTACTTAGAACTCTTGATCTTGGAGAAAATCAGATAACATCACTCGAAGAGCCCGGCTTTGTCGGTTTGCATAACGTTTACGGCTTACGTCTTATCGGGAATAAAATAGAGAATATAAGCAAGGACGTATTTTCGGACCTACCATCTCTGCAAATTTTGAACTTGGCTCGGAATAAACTGAGGCGCATTGATTCTAACGCATTTGAAACATTAACCAATCTACAAGCTATTAGATTAGATGCTAACCAGCTCACCGATGTGCAAGGATTATTCGTCAACATACCATCCCTGCTGTGGTTGAACGTGTCTGACAATCAAATAGGATGGTTTGATTACACCGTCATCCCTCCGGCGCTACAGTGGTTGGACTTACACAGCAACAACATCAAAGAACTTGAAAATAGCTACCGCTTGGACAAAGAACTCCGATTACAAACATTAGATGCGAGTTTCAATAAAATGACGAAAATATCCGCCTACTCCATTCCGAGCAGTGTCGAGCTCCTGTTCCTGAACGATAATCAAATTACACAAGTTGAAGCCCAAACTTTTGTTGGAAAAACCAATTTAACGAGAGTCGATTTGTATGCAAATCAGATAACTAGTATGGATCTGAATGCTCTCCGTCTAACTCCAGTCGATCCCGGGCGACCACTGCCGGAATTTTATATCGGAGGAAATCCTTTCCAGTGCGATTGTACTATGGAATGGCTACAGCGTATAAACAAACTGGATCACCTGCGGCAACATCCCCGAGTGATGGACTTGGAAAGCATTTACTGCAAGCTGCTCTACAATCGTGAAAGGACCTATATTCCGCTTATCGAGGCGGAATCATCTCAGTTCTTGTGTACATATAAAACCCACTGTTTCACTCTGTGCCATTGTTGTGATTTTGACGCTTGTGATTGTGAAATGACGTGTCCATCGAACTGTACGTGCTACCATGACCAACCATGGTCTGCGAATATTGTGGACTGTTCCGCGGCTGGGTATGCTGAAATACCTAACAGTATACCTATGGACGCTACTGAACTTTACTTAGATGGTAATAATTTTGGTGGTTTAACGAGTCACGCTTTTATTGGACGTAAAAATCTTAAAATATTGTACGCGAACAATTCTAATATAGACGCTTTGTATAATAACACATTTAGTGGACTAAAACGCTTAACGGTTTTGCATTTAGAAAAGAACAATATAAAAGAATTACTCGGTTTCGAATTGTCACCGTTGGAGAATTTACGAGAATTGCATCTACAAGACAATAAAATTCACTATATCGATAATCGAACCTTCATGGAGTTGAGGCATTTAGAAGTACTGCGCTTGGAAGGAAATAACATTTACGGCTTTGCAGTGTGGCAATTCACGATGAATCCATATTTGGTAGAGATAAGTCTCTCGCGGAACCCTTGGTCGTGCGGCTGTCAGTACATGCATAAATTCAGGAATTGGTTTAAAAACAACCTAGGCAAAGTGGAGGACGCTAATAGAATCACGTGTGTGTTCGACAACATAACGAACGCAGTGGGACCACTCATGTCCGACTTCAATTCCACTATTTGCACGAGCCACGTCGGCGGGAGCTCGTCGATAATCGAAAATCAAGTAATCAACGATTATCTGCCACTATTATTGATATCATTATGTGTCTTCGTAGTGAGCTCTGTACTAATATGCGGTGTGTTTTATTGGAGGCGAGAGCTCCGAGTATGGGTTTATTACCACTGCGGCTTCAGAATGTGCTACAAAAGCACGGCATTTGAGGAAGAAGCCGATAAAGACCGTCTATTCGACGCCTACATAAGTTATAGCGTGAAAGATGAGGCGTTCGTCGCTCAAATGCTAGCGCCCGGCCTAGAATCTGCCGACCCAAGTTTCCGTCTCTGCCTACATTATCGCGATTTCAACGCTTCGGCATACGTCGCCGACACAATAATAGAAGCCGTAGAGTCATCCAAACGGACGATAATTGTCCTATCTAAAAACTTCATAAACAACGAATGGTGCCGGTTCGAATTCAAAACGGCCCTGCACGAAGTACTAAAAGAGAGACGAAGAAGACTGATAATAATATTGCTAGGTGAGATTCCGAATAGAGACATGGACCCGGAGTTGAGGTTGTGTTTGAAAGCGAATACGTGTATAGAGTGGGGTGACAGACAGTTTTGGCAAAAGTTGAGGTTCGCGATGCCGGACTTGCGGAAGTGTCAGTATCACCGGTCGACAGTGAATATTTACGCGTCAGTGTCGCCAGTGGGGGCAGGGCGGGCGCCGGCGCCGCCCCCGCCGCCCCCGCCAGGCAAGCTGCCCCCGTTGCTGGGGGACGGGCTGGCTCTGGGCCACAGCGTCCACGCACACGACCCTCACTCCCACCGCATGCCGCCACAAGCCCAACTGTGGGCGTAGCGTATGCTCCAACGCAGGTAAACAGAAACTGATACTTGCAACGCTTAAGCGTATTAGTCCAACAAAAGTGATAATTAATTTAAGATTGTTCTATAGTAAATTATTGTGTAATTTAAGTACCTACTCTTTTTGCATTTACTTGTATAGTTCTTGTCGCTAGTTATATTTATGTTACGGATTCACTTCCTAATTTCTGCGATAGTAGGTAATTTATAGATAGGTAACTGTAAGCCGTTGTAAACTATGAATTACCATTTAAAAATTATACTCGTAATAAGTGAATACGTTTGGATCGCATAGAACCATCATGCCAAAGTTAAATCTATGTAAAGATGCATTTATTTTAATTTTATACGCCACATAACTATAATCATATAAAGAGACTGTAAATATTATAAAATTGTATATAACTGTATATATTGAAGGGAGATATTATCGAAAAGAAAAGACGAAATACACATTTTAAAATTTTTATTTTTGTTTTGTTTTATTTCCTTTTTTAGTTACCTCTCAATAAAAGGATAGGAAAACACTGTTTCTTATGTTTTAAAATATTTTACACTATACAAGCTTAGGTTTCAGATAATTTAAACTAAAACAGTTTTCTCAAACTTTTCCAGGCCAGTAAGAAAAACAAGCCGCTAGTTCTAACATAGTTAAAGCAAACTTTGAAAGCACCTATCAGCATGTTCAAGTTGAAGTAGGTTCTAACGTTTTCAGCCAATATGCAAACATATTGGAAATTGAAAGTCACTCTGAGAAAGTTTATCGTCTAAAAGGAAAGTAGTAATAGTTAGTCGTACCAGATTTTACTTAGGCTTGTTCCACATAGGGATAAGATGGTAACAATCTACGTCTATAAAATAGACCCTGGTTACTAAATGGTAAGAAGGCACTAAATGAAGGTATCACAAAGTCTTATCACTGTTTTTTTTTTTTATACATCAGAGGTGGCAAACAAGCTTACGGCCCACCTGATGGTAAGCGGTTACCGTAGCCTATGAGCGCTTGCAATACCAATGGCATCACGCACGCGTTGCCGACCCCGAACCCCCTTCCCCCCTAAAGAGCTCTGGCAACCTTACTCACCGCAGGAACACAACACTATTTGAAACAAATAATGTTATTTGGCTGCGATCTTCTGTAAGGCGGAGGTACTTCCCCAGGCAGGCTGCTCCAATTCAGAACGAGAAAATCTCGCTGTGCCCTACCTCCTCCTCTTGGTCATCCTGTATTAGGTCAGGGATCAGGTTGAGGTATGGTGGCCCTGAAAACGGCCTATGACCGTCGGGGCAAGAATCAGTGAAAGGATTATGCCAGTTTCCTCACGATGTTTTCCTTCACCGCTTGAGAGCACTAGTATGGAGCACATACATTTTCCGAATGAAAAATCCATTGGTGCATGATCGGCATTTGAACCCTAGACCTGTGGGTCGGAAGGCCCCGCTACCAACACTCCACCAGTGCTCTCAAAAATCCATAAAAATGTTGATGATTTATATTGTTCATTGAACGTAAAAATATCAAAAGAAGTTGGAAATATAATGAAAGTTATGCAACTACGTATGTTTGCAGCACTTGGTACCATAAGTATCTACCACATGCATTGCTGAGATTGCTTTACCAATTTGAGTCATATTATAGAAATCTTTAAGGGTATTTTTCTCTACAGTGTTTCAGAAACACTGTTCCTAATTAACATAACCACATATCCCCTCCGTCACTGATTATCTCGGTAATGTCTCGTACGATTGGATTAAGCCGAGCAAAGTAAAGACAAGGTAAGTTTCCTTCAACATCAATTTAACCGGTGATCGATCACGAGGAGTAATGCCAAGCTTAGCTTAGCTCACAGAAGTTTAGCAGCAACACTTTACGAAGCAAGTGAGGTAATAATTTAAATGGAAATCGAAGCACAAGAACATTGCAAAAATGTTTCAAAATCAATAATTTTCAGAAGCGTCGTAATAGATCAATTAAGTAACAGTTAGCAACAATGAAGGTAGTCACTAAATGGATGGGTGTCCGCTAGTGGTAATATCAACTGATCGCTTCCATTATTCGGAAGGTACGTTATGATGTCGGTCTCGGCTAAAAAAACGCTAATTAGTCAGGACAGAAGGGCTAAGGCTAGTTTAGCAACACATTAATCGGCCGTACAAAAACTTAGTAAGGATTAAACCGCTTGTTTTTGCACCAACGTACTTGTTTTAATACAGTATCTATGATCATAAATGATCGTTACAGTATCCACCTGTTTATGAACAGTGGCCATAAAAGACTAAATGGGCGGTCAAAAAGTTCATCACCGGAGCTTATCACACTAGTTTATACAAACTTAGCTACTTACTTTTATCGAAATTGATGTACGAAATGATGTTGCGAGAATTATGTAGTATCGATAATTTTATAGATTTTTTGGGGACAAAGGTATTGAGTTACAGTAATTAATTAACTTACATACAGAAAAAAAAGCTTACTTTGGAAGATAAAGTTACAATAAAACAGATTGTTTCTCAAAGGTGAGCTATTATTTATCGAAGAAGATATAAATAGAAAAGGTTCCACTTGTGTAAGTAAAGTTTATTAAGAAATTGGAAAACCCATGATTGCCTTTTATAAGGCCGGAAGCTTTCCGAAATTAATTTGGTTTTCAATCTACGTAACAAGGAAATTTACAGTTTGACCTTATCAAAGACCTTAAAATAGAAATTATTTGTGAAATAATAAAGCTAGAGGTAAAAATTGGCTTTTAATTGTTAATATTTTTTTATAATCAGCTTTGATTGCAAATTTTGTAGGATCGATGGCCTAGTAAATAATAAAATGTAAAATATTATGATTTCCATACCGTTCGTTTTTTTTTAATATGGCTCACGCCTCTTATCCCACGACGGATTTCCAGGTGTTAACATACTTGAAGATGTCATTATAAGGGGGTAGTCAGAGGAACCTCCAATCATTTCATCTGGCACATAGAATTTTGCAATAGTAAAATATATACCTACCATATGAGACAGGTTGCAAACAACCCATCGCTACTTATAAGAATACTTACTGTAGTAATAAAATGGCTAAATCGAATTTTGATGTTGCCAACTTCCAGTAGTAATAAAAAACATAAATCACTATAGAGCCTTTATCACTTTCCCGCCCTCGACTTCTTCACACCATTCTTTTTCCATTACCAACACGCGGATCGTAATAAATCCCTATATTTTCCACCCTGTATCCAGCATTGCCCACTTATATCCACCCGTAACTACCTACGACCGGTTATAACCGGCGTAAGCGTGACTGGCGGTGCCATCTAGTCATCAACTCATGAAACTGCTATTATCTCCTTGCGGGCGAATCAAAACGAAATCAACATCAGTTATTTTTGACGTTCGCACCCTCATCAAGAGTGATGTAAATGGGTTTATGTTAGAGTTATGGGGAAACTTTGAAAATGGATAATATTATAAGGCTTGATCATAAGCAAACAGCTGCCCACAATATTATGCAGTTTGATAGGTACTTTATAGTTAATTACCTTTACAGTTTTAATTTATTCCTTCATCATCCTCAGCCCACATTAGTCCACTGCTGGACATAGGCTTCCCCCAATACACGCAACTGAGCCCGGTGTCTCGCCATTTTCATCGTTGTGAAACCGGTCGCCAGAGCATCTTTTGCTTGTCGGCAGGATGCATGTGTAGACGAAGTTGGCTGTTTGCACAGTAAGATGTTGGTTAGCCCCCATGGACCCCTCTTTTTTACTTACATCAATATCTAAAAAAGCTATGGATTATATTTTAAGGTAGAGTTGACGTATGACGTAGTTGCAATAAATACATTTCATCACCTTTAGCTTACGCCCGCGGTTTCGCTTCGGTTGTACCTAGTTAAAAAGAAACCATAATATCAAATAGGCAAAGAAATCTATCAATTCCAAGTTTCATCGAAATCGGTTGAGCCGTTACAGCGTGACTGAACCGAAAAAATCCAAACATCGCATTTATACCTATACTAGCTTCCGCCCGCTGGTTCACTCGCGTGGTACCTACGAGGATAAAAGTCCTTGTACTGTTTCAGACTATTATCTATCTCCGTGCCAAATTTCATCCAGATCCGTTCAGCCCTTCTGGCGTCATTGAGTAGCAAACATCCATCCATCCATACCTTCGCATTTATAAAAGTAGTCAGATTAGTAGAATTTCCAGATTTACTATTCGTTTATAATAGCTTTATTTAAATAGGTATTATCATAGGGGGCCTATGATAATACCTATTTACATAAATAAGGCTAAGGCTAAAATAAGGTTTCAGGGTCTCGAAACCCAACATGTTTGGTAAGTACATACTTGAACCAAAGTTGATAAAACAAATATTACGACGATTGCTGACCCAACGTTTTGGGTTGAAACGTGAATAGACAAGGCTGTCCTAATAGCACTAGTTCACTAACTAACTTAGTTTTATGGTTTAAAAGGGTCTTATAATCGTATGTTATAACAATTTAGATTTTAATATAGCTCCTAATGAGATTATGATTATGCAAAAAAGTCGGTTTGCATAATATTCGGGATGCAAAACTATTTTATAAACCCTCTCTGGTTTTTCAAGATTGTTAATTTTGGGATACTGCAGATTTCATTCGAGAACATAATTTACTCAGAAACAAAAAGTAAAGGAAAAAACATTGAGCTTTTGTTATGTTCTTAATCACCTAATTAAAATTATGGAACTCGTGGATAGCAGGTAGTTAATTAATGAACGGTCACTTTAAACGAATGTGCCAAACGTCAAATTTAGATCTAAATTACCGTTTCCAGTTCTGAGAGATCGTATCAGAAGTCTATTCCGAGAAAAAGTCGGTTTATGTTAGCCGGCGTTGACTGTGAAAGATAACAAACAATATTTCTAAAATAGATTGCGCAGGTTCAATGGTTTAGGGAATTAATTTATGTTTTAATTGTAAAGTATGCGATACAAAAAAATATGGTTCTCAATGTTAAATTTTTAAGAATACTGTAGTTAGGTTACTTATTTATTATATGATGGCAAAAATAATAATATAAAAAATATGAGTAAGTAGAATCTAATTAAACGTGTTAATAACGTGTCCATTCAGGAAGAACTCAGGATAGAACAATCCGACTTCCTGTAATATGTATACACCGAATACTGCAGTATTTTGGCTTGCACAAGCTCCGATAATCTGGAGTGCCTATTGGTGACTAGAAAGGTTGACGGCAAAAGGCTACGAGGGCGAAATCCCAATCGATGGACGGACTAAGTAGGTATTCAAGCAACTAGAGATACCCGTAAGTGCGGGTCTCCATCAGGCAACAGATAGAAATCGATGGAGACAGTTAACCAATTGCAACAAAGGGGTCACGATGTTCAGCAATGAAGAAACGACGCATATGATAAAAACTAAACATGTTTTGGTGAGTTATTTCATACCCAACGAAGCTACACAAGATTGATGTACGTTAAGAATCAAATTGAATAAACATTACTGAAATACTCACCGTGTATTTTAAGCACTTTAAGATATTGGTTTACTCTAGTAAAGCTGGTGACACAATAGACCCATCTGCTGGAAAATGCCATGTGGCATGACAAAAGACGCATGCGCAATTTAATAGCATCCTAGTTTAAAAGCATCCGATCTCTTTGAATACTAAAATCGCGTTTATAAAAACTTCACATTGTCATTCGATAATCCTTTACGTACTCTAGAGATGTCACTTTCGGAGATCAGCTTTCATCTAGGCAACGGTATTGGGTTTGCGTAACTCAATACATTTATAACAAAATGGGTTAGCGCAGTCGTATTAATCAGAAAATAAGAGCTATATTTGCAGATACAGGCGCACGCCACAAACCGCAGTAAGAACCGTAGGGACAAAGCAACGGAGATAATGTCCCATCCCTTAATCACATGCACCGGTGCCCTCGAAAAAATGTTTGGAAGTCCGAACCAAACGTTCACAAATCTATTTTTGTCAACATCTATTTGTGCGTTTACAACCAGCTTACAACAGAATTTGTTGTCAAAATTTTAAAGCTTCGAACGTGTTACAATGTTCCAAATTGGAATCGTCTTGAAGAATGTTGTTAGGACGCTTTCCGTAATACAATAGATTTGTGCTTGTTAGTTTTCCGTGCTTTTTAGTAGCTTTTAAAGAATGTGTGGCATGAGAAATTTCGGAGCAGTGAGTAAATGATGCTGCTGCGACCGTAATTATGGTGACTTAATTCGACTTTCCCAACATTACTGTCGAATGACACTTTGTGTCCTTTCGATAATAAATTTTAGAGTTCCGAAGAGGCTATTAAGACAAAAATGTTCTTATAAGGACAACTTGGCTATAATAATTTGATTGTCAATAAAATTCTATAAATCACAACATTCTCAGACAGGGAGTATAAATAACATCGTATCTATACCAATGTTATTATCTTTACTGAGGCTAATAAAGTTATACTAGTGAAGAAGACCTAAAAATAAAATAATATCTTGAAAATACTGAGAACACATCGTGTCGTCTCCTCAGCTATTCTGAATAATTTAGTTTCCGAATCTTTACTTACACTTGTTACCTTCGACTCTTCGTGTATCTTTAAAAGCTTTTTTCTGAGAAACCAAGAAATAGCTTGAACTACAAAGAGGAATTTTTAAAAAGTGTTCTTAACTTTGACACAAATAATACTAAGTCGTGACATCGCTTGCCTAAGCTGAGATATATAAAAGCTATAAAATGACGTAAAATATCTTAAGCTTCAATTTCAGGCATTATGAAGTTACTAGAGTCTGTTGCGATTGTCAAATACTAATAAGTCCGTGCTATAAACAAGGCTTAAAAAATGCACTGTCAAAATTCCTTGCAAGAATTTCGAGGCGCGTTGAAGCCACAACACCCCAGTGTCACTGGCCAATATTTGAATAAGTGCTCTAGATACTGGACTAGGGAATATTTGAACCTTCGGTGGTTCTGATATTCCCAAGTCCAGTACCGAGTGCCAATAATTGACTATCAAACTTGATGAATAAGCTCTCGGCTTGGCAGATAGTACTAATCCGAGAGCCAATGTGGGCTCTTTTACATCATTCTACTGCCGCATGCCGTGCGCTCTTTTTTTGATGTAATTTGATAGTTCTTACTGAATTCAAGTTTAATTACTATTGCTGATTAAAATTTTAGTTTTTTTACGCCGATATACGTGTTTGATTTAACATAAAAATCTTTCCGAAGTAACTTATTACCATCCTAGACTATGCCGTAGAAAGCCGATATCTGGCTCCTGTGCTCTAGTTGATGAGTTATAGTGGGGTAGAGTCTGGGGAATCCAAGATGATTTGTTAACTTGCGTAAAACTTACCCTGATTTTGGGACGAAAGGAATTCTAAATTACAGAATGTACCTACTGTAATATAGTTCATCTCTCTTCGTTTACCAGGATGAAACCAAAATAGGATATGCTTATAGTAGGAGGTTGCTCGTTCCTATCTTTCAGTATATTAGTTGCTGTAACAATGGCTTAGTCTGGATATCACGAGGATTGAGAATACGAGCCTTTTCCCCGTATTCGACAACCTCGGTGACGCAGCGGGCGAGTGCATGTCTGAGACGCAAGAGGTGCGGGTTCGATTCCCGCTACGGGACAAATGTTTGCAAGATCTGTAAATGTTTGTTCCGAGTCTGGGTGTTGTGGTACTGGTACCATGGTACTGGTAGTTTCTGATACCCACGACACAGGGAATCCTAGTGTGGGGTCAGGATTATGTAGGTATATGGATGTTGGGTGTTATTTTTTTATTTACTCCGCTTTAATTATTTTCTTTGAAATTTCTATCAAATACAGGTGGTATTTCATAGTATGGCAGTTAAGAATATGAGCCCCTGGAGTTGATTTTTTCTTATCATAGAGCCAACTGGTAAATAGTTTATCTCATTACACTGTGTTATTCGCAGTTTGTTCGGCTTAAGCGGAGTGTTATGAAATTTTAATCAAAGTTTGTGGCCTCAAGCGTATTGGTGTAGTAGGTAGGTTCTTGTTATTTATTCTGCGGCATCGGTACGGATACAGTTTAATGGGTTCCGTATAAATTCTACGCCAGATATTTTCATCGGAAACTCGTTTGATCACAAAAGTTTGTTTCGCTGTTTGATTCGGAATTAACAATTTTATAGCAGTTTTTGTTAGAACGCATGGCTATTGGCTCATTTTCAATTCGTTATAAGTTTTTGTTTTTATAACTATTCTACTTTTAATAATTATTACATTTTCAATATGTAGATTCTGACAGTTATAAAATAGACTCACGCCCGAATACTGGAAAGTCACTAAAATATAAGTGGTGATCTACCTAATTGATGTTTGAGTATAAAATTCTGAACGATAACGGCGTCTCAAATATCTAAGTGAGACCATCTCAAGTGCTGTTTCAGTATTCGGGCGTTAGTTGTAAAAAACATGCAGTTACAAAATAATGTTTGCAAGCTGACAAAGAAGTTCATTGAGCTCAAACCTGCACCGAAAATACAAAATTCATCTCATTTTTCAGCTGACGATGACATCTGCCATCATTAGAGCACCTACAAACTGAGTAAAATTAAAAAAGCGCTCGAGGAACATAAAAATCCATTAATTTTACTTTGTCACACGCTACTAATTTCTGAAATTTACTGCTCCCTACTAATAGCTGCGTATCCGGTGACTTATCAAAAATATGAGTATCTTTCCGAGTTACTATATTAGTTTCTATACTAGCTACAAAACGTGTTAAAGTATTTATGTGTCAGTTAACACCAATAATGGTGGGGGCCTAATCAAAACCGCGTTTAAATCTTTTATTATTGTTTATAGGCTCGTGTGGTTTCAGTGGGTGTGGTCTCGTTTGATTTAGCTGATTCTGTGTTTCAGTGTTATTTATTGCCTATTTAGAAATTGAGATCATCATCGAGCTCATAATTTTTAATGAGATCGTGATGTTTTTGGAATTTCATTCTACATATTTGTTGTTATTATTGGCTACCTACTTATTTCATCTCGATATTTATAATCTACTAGCTTGACGACGCTGCTTCAGTCACGTGGTACTTTGATAAGAATAGCATAAAAAGAGCATAAGTGTATCTTTAGTAGGGTTTATGTATTTTTTCAGTTACCTATATACTTCTTAACCTAGCTGCAAGTGTCCCTAAAACTAAAAAGAAAACACCGAATTATTTCAAGCAATATCAACAAAACACAACAGATGTTCCTAACCGATAAATTTCCATTACTATTCAGTGTAAAAACTAACTGAAGCTAGAACTTAGCACCTGGGCTGCAACTTGTGTCAAGCGAAGTTTCTCTACCCGTAAATACAAAAGTAACGCCTGAGGTTGAAATTTAATTATCATACAGACGACGAACATACCATTCGTGTTTGACGCCTACAGTAATCCATAAATCATATTATTTTACCGTCAGCTTTAACAGGGTGTTCTTAAATTCTTGCAGGCAAGAAATCAGTTGTTAGTTATTTGCTCCAAAATTTGAGTTAAAACCGAAGTGATTTTTGAAAAACAGTTTTATTGAAATTTGAATTAGAACCTAAGCTACTTTTATAAAAACCGTTTTATGACAATTAAACTAATATCATTATTTTATATACAATGATTTCCACTAGATGTATCTGAATAATTTATATTAAATAAAAAAAATATCGTTACTATGTTTTTTGGACACCTTGTACTTTATTGTACGTAAAACTTAAACAATAGTTTAAGGCATGGTGTCGATGCTCAGCAATTATTTAGTATCGTTTTAAATAAATCAATGAATATATTAGAGGTTGTTACACTTGATTTAGATGACAGCTCATATGTTATGAACAAATGCGTAAAGAGGTTGAAATTTTTAACCATACTATATTTATTTAAGATCTCGTAGAATGGCAGTTAGTTAAATTATTGTTATTAATAAAGTTTACTTTTCGGTGATTTACTGAGACAGTATGTTTATTGATCCTTGTTGAATATAAGCAAATTCAACAAATTTTTTATGGTTCCTATTTCTTAACATGAAAAAAGGGAACCCTTATATAATCACTTTGTTGTGTCTGTCTGTCTGTGAAAGAACCTTTTTCTCAGGAACGGCTAAAGGTATCAACTTATAATGTATTCCAAATATAAAGCTCAATGAACTTAGACTGCCCAAAAAGTCTAGCTTCTAACTTAACGTATTCCATCATTCAATAACAGTCTAATTTTTAAACGGTAACGACAAAAATGAAAATTCCTATAGGGTAAAACTAGTAACCTCACAGTTCTTAAATTTGGAAGGATTATTTAAGGAGCTGTTTTGTTTTAAAAGGTCTTTATTTAACATACAATTTGTACAGAAGTATTATATATAAACACAGTTTAGTACGATACAGCTTATTTTTATATAAATGGCGGCAGGCTAAGGCGCCTATAAGAGCTTTTTGAATAAATAAATAATATTTTTAATATTTGAACTTGGTAGTTCTTAAATTAATTGATAAAGACTTAGTAATCTTTAGGACTAAGAGTTGAATAAATATGAGCGGTTTTTTTCTCTTACGACCCGGGCTAAACCTAAATATGAGCACTTTGTATAGCGCGCATTTTTTTAAGTAGCTGCGCTGGCTGAAGTAGGTAGGTTTGACATAGGGGGGCAATGCACAAAACAGCGTACCGGGATGTCAGTTGACGGTCTGAGCGCCCCTAATTAGTATTAGAATTAGGACACCTACTTATCATAACATATCATGATCGTATACGTTTATTTATTAATATTTTACTAGCCTTTTTCAACCTTATCATAGCTGCTCATTATACAGACACCTTATTTTTCTTATTAAATCTCTTAAAGAAACATGAGAAATACCATCTCTCTCCTTATTGAACGTTATGTTTTATGTAACACAATTACAACCGAAGTCAATTACGTTTGATAAACGACACCAACCTCGAACGTATTGTTTCAACAAAATAAAACATTAGACAGTCAAGGAATTGTCTTTAATTCATCGGCCCAAGTATCCAATAAAAATAAAACGAGGAAACTTTTGTTTTAAAGTCCCACAAAAAGATCTGGCGACTTACTAGTAGCTGATCGTCATTAGCTGAATCACTACGTCATCAAGTATGTAGTAGCTGCTTCGTCGTTGTATCTGTTTTTTCAAGCATAAACTAACAATTACTCCGATTGATGCCTCAGGCACGAACAATTCACGATAGCGATATGCTTACGATACGATAATAAAAGTCAAATATTAGCCAATGACATCGGCGATGTTTGAGATCATGGTGACTATCTTAGGAGTAAGTGGCCTGTATCTATTGTTCATGGAGTAACCAAGCTGTCTCTCTTTCCTACGTTTTAACTTTTTATTTGTCCAGTAAGGCATGGTAATTAAGGAGGGTTCTGTTGGTTCTAGCAGTGGGTCTAACGTAGACCGAGTGACGTTAAGCCGTGGAAATAGAGTCTTGATTCAAAGAGTTGAAAAACTGGAAATGAACTAACTTTACATGCGATTCTGGCCAACCTACAGCTCTAAAGATGCAATGGAACTTGAAGAAGTCCACTACTGAGCAAAGGGGGATGCCACGACAAATAAGCCTTGCCTTCTCAATCGCCGACTTTCCATAATGTGTTCACAATGTCGTCGGTGTATCCATTTGAAAATCTCTATATTCTACTGGATTATAATTGATCTAGCCGTGGTGGCCCCGGCTGAAGAATAGGCCCCTCCATATCTACCTATCTGCGGATATCGTAAGAGGTGACTAAGGGAAAAAAGCTAGGGGATCTGCAGCAGCATCCCTCATTTTAGCAACGATAGCTCTAACTGCGCTCGCCAACCCGCATGCCCAGCGTGGTGAGTATGGGCGAATCCCCCTACATGATACGAATTCGCTGTGGGGGAGGCCATGTTCAGCAATGGACGTCGTGCGGCTGAAATAATGATGATGATAATTGATCTCACATGCTACCTATAACCTTATTAAATCCAAGTACCTCAAAAATATTCTAATTGATACGCTAAAACAGGGCTAGTAAAGCACATCCAGGAACTTCGTTTCCCCTTTGATCCTCTGGGAGACCATCCGTATAAGGATTACGTATTCGTGCGGATTTGCTTAAAGGCAGAAGCGGTGGAAAAATTGAGAATTGTTTCCTCTGGCGTGTGGTGTAAAGTTTTTACGAAACGAATTGTTGGTGCCGCGGCCACGGGCTTCACGTAGGAACGAGTTAGGTTTTTTTTTATATGCTATTTTGCTGACTCTACACAATTGTTCTTTTATCATTTGACCCGTACCATTACCATTGCGTATTTTTTTAGGCAGTTACGTAAGATGACTAAGAATTAATCAGTGGCAAGACAAGAAGAAGAAGAAGGCAGTGGTACAGGTCATCACGCCAACAATTTCAGGCCTCTTAATCATAATCGTGAATTAACGCGGTTTATTAGTAGGTATATTTTTCCATACACAAAAATATATTAAATCCATCTATTGTAAAAATGTTTCTAAAAAAATAGAAAATTAACATACATAAAAGAGATGCGAAACAACGGTAACATGGTATTTTAATGACCTTTGTTCGTCTGAAACTGGTTTTATAAAACACTAGCTTTCACCCGCGGCTTTCCTTGCTTGTATTTGGATAAAAAGTAGCATAAATGTTATTCCAGGCTTTTTACTGCATACATGCCAATCCGTTGTAATAAACAACTTCACAAACTTTTGCATTACCTACATAGTATTAGTTGAATCATCATCATCATTTCAGCCGTACGAAGTCCACTGCTGAACATGGCCACAGACAAAGCAAATTCCTTAGTTAGAATTAATTATTAGTTGAATATTAAATGATAATTTTACGTTCCACAAGCTGACGTTCGCAGCTTTGCTTGCGTGCCCATCATCATCAGCCTGTAGAAGTCCACTGCTGGCCATAGGCCTTCCCAAAAGAGTTCCACAACGAACGATCTTGAGTCTTTGCATCCATCGACTTCCCGCAACCTTCACAATGTCGTCGGCCCATCGGGTCAGGGGCCTTTCAATACTGCGTCGCCCATCATCCATATCTAGGTACCCGTGGATGACGTAAAGAGGTGACTTGGGGTAAAAAGTTAAGGCCCTTATTCGCCTCTTACGATCTCTTACGATATTCACGGGTACGTAAGATATGGAGGGGCCTATTCTTCAGCCGCTAATACTGCTGTGTTGTAAAGCAATAGAAGAAAATAAGACAATTTTTCGTGGATTCCCATTGTTTGTTCATATTGAACAAAATTCCTTTGTCCTAAAAAAATAGATATTACAATAGACAATTTAGTTTCTAAGGTTACCGAACTTGATACAAAACAGGGATCGACAACGATAAACGAAAGTTTCGGGCCGATATTAATATTTATTACCTTTAATGCTATCCGAAACACTTTCTTCGTGTTATAAATAGTTATTTTATGTCGGCCACCCGTCAAATAGAAACAAAGCATTTTACGATGCGACAGCTTGAGCAATAGTAGCTTAGGCCCTTTGTACTACAGATTGTACAACAGTTTCTTAGAGCGTTAAGCTTTGACGATTCTTGGTGTTCGTTTATTGGTTGGGTTTGTTTACTCCTGCGCAAGTTTTAGGGTTTTATGGCTTATTGTCATAACACAATGTTCTGTTGACCCATAAAAATGAAAGTAAGTAAAATAAACAAACGATATTTCATGTCTAAGTATTCAGAATAATACCCTTATGTCTTTTGTGACTTCTGCAGATACAATTTTTTACAATTGTTTTATTTGCTGTTCCACTATTAAAGACAGCGTGGAAAACATATGTTAGTAACAGATATTTAAATTAGATTTCTAAAACTAACTTCTCGAATAGAAAAAAAAAGAAAAAATAAATAGGCTCACGACTTTTATCCTCAAGCATGGTAGATATCCTCTCAGATTAGATCCTTTATCTGAGAGTGGTAGTCAGATGCATGTCCAAACATTAACACATGCCCAAATTTAGTAGTAGAGAGTATTCCATACGTAACAGGTTGCAAACCCATCGCCGTTTAACTAAATATCTCGACTAAATCAAATGAACTTTATTTATTCATCACTGCCAGTCGTAAGCGTCCCCAAGACGCTGGCGGAATTGCCACGCTGTATGGCAATGCTAATCCGTTGGGCCAAATAGGAGCCAGCTCTCGGCGGTTTGTCCGGTAGCAGGTTTACCTATATTAAATTAAAAAATGCATAAAAATGCACGTTCTGGTAATACTGCGACCAATAAAATCTTATCTTTCGATTTTCATCGCTAAAGTATGTTCATCGTTTTAAATTAAGCCAAAAAACAAGCCGAAGTAGAGCGCAATTTACGAAGCAAAAAGCTTACAAAAAAATCATTTTTCCGAACCTCTAATGGGGGCACATTATCCGAAAGCCGTTTTTGTGCAAATGCGAGTAAAATTTACTGGGTAAATTTTAGGATAGCACAGGGACTTATCTTTATGTATATTTTTATGTATTTTTGCGGCAATATTATCGGCCACCATTAGATCATGGCCTTTAATGTAACCTTCTGGTATCTCTTTAATGTATCATAATAAAGCAATTCATGAGATTATAAATGATTTAGTTTGATATGGAATAAAGCCGCAAAAAATACGTATGTAATATCTTCTTATATTGGATAATCTTACGAGATGTTATCAAAAAACTCTGTTTTTCCAGACATTTGTGACCCTTTTTTTTAAATAAATAAATAAATATTCCGGACATTTCACACACGGTCAGCTGATCCCAAACCAGGCATAGCCTGTACTATGGGTACCAGAGACTGATATATTTAACACTCAGATACAGAACAAACATCTGCTTTAATCACACAAATGTTTGTCCAGTGCGGGAATTGAACGAATCGATCGCGTCCTTTAGCGCAGAAGGCAGAGCTACTACCAACTGAGCTATGAGGCCTGTCGTATTTGATACAATATCGTAACACCACAGGTTTAGAAAACTGTTTAAAAAAAACGCTAATACAAAATTATACCAAAAATATTCCATACAACGAAACGTATACCTACAAGGTCCGGTGGTGGAAGTGGAATATTTACTCGAAAGAGGCTTTAGGTTGAAATAGATATTTTGCAAAATGGGCTTATTTTGATAAATATTACGGTATGATGCAAAATCTGTTTACCGAGCGAACTGACCTATTTTAGGTATGTAGCTACTAATTCAATAAACAAATCATGATGCCCAACTTATTTTATTAATTTACTCCTAAAAGCTCCTTTACGGTCCTGGCAGTGAAGCTATGGAATGCTCTCCCGCATGTCATGTGATAGTCCATCTGTCAATGTCTTCAAGAGGAAAGTTAAAGAGCACTACCTTTCCTTGTACATTCTGTATTGTATTTATATATATATAGATAATAAATTAGCTAATTAAATATATATTTTTGAACAGGTAGGTATTTATTGTATAGTAATATTAATAGGTATATGTATGTTTATAAATATAATATTCTATCAAACATTGTAGGTTTTTTTTTTTATACAACAGAGGTGGCAAACAAGCTTACGGCCCACTTGATGGTAAGCGGCTACCGTAGCCTATGAGCACTTGCAATACCAGAGGCATCACGCACGCGTTGCTGACCCCGAACCCCCTTCCCCCCTAAAGAGCTCTGGTAACCTTACTCACCACAGGAACACAACACTATTGTACACGAACCTCCCTCTATAATCACATCTCTCTAACCTCAAAGGTTTGCTGGAAGAAAACTCTTTTTAGGGTTAAGCTCGCCTTTGTACATACCTATCTTTTTAATTTTTGTATCTGTATTTTTCTTGTGTACAATAAAGAATAAAGAATAAAGAAAAGTACAAAAGAATGAATAAGTAGCTGTACTTAATGCAAAAAATAAGTAAAAACCTTCACGCACTCTTTTTACCCATTTTTCAACCTACGCCAATAGATCTAAACAAACAGCATTGCTTTCAACAAAAATCGTTTAGGCAATTTGTTTAAATTACTTTCCTATGGTAATATGCGCCCTGTTGCGAAGAAAGGGAAGACTTTAACACCAGTTTTTGACCTTTTCGGAATATTAGCTCGTCATGCAGCCAAAACTTTGGCAATAACTAATCAAGATAACGTCTTCAAGCTTCTTGACGACATTGTTGTCTTTTTAACATTTATGGTACTCGCCAGTGACTCGGTGACGTCAGAAACTGCTGCATACTATACTCGTTCAGTATCGTTGAATCTCGCCGCAAAATGATGTATGTGGCCAGCAAGAAAAACGAGATACAGCAACCTATTACAGGTGAAACATCGTAAATATACGCAGGGTAAATAAATAAGTATATTGTGGTATCTGATGAGCAAAGGAATGTAACTACTGGCTAAGAAAATTGTGTTTAAAGGCTCTATAAGAGCGGCGTATGGTGCATAAGTTGCGGCGTGTTGAAAGATAATGATAGATCAACCATAAACAACTAAACAGTAGCGCAGCTAAACACGACACGAAAGTGATAAGAAGACACAACATAACATTCATATTTTTTATCAATAATTTTGACAGTAGATATCTATACAATTTGTGCTAAAACTTTCATCATTCAATTAAGTGGTCTGTATTATTATAATGACAAAAATTAGCATGTTTTAAAAAATGAACTTCCCCTTATTTTATCATATTATTTTATTTTATCATTATAATATCAGTCACAATTTATTTGAAACAGGTTTAGATAAACTTGCGACTTTGCGCGTTGCAAATCGGGCGCGTGTATTAACCTAAGTTACTGCTTCCCTATTAGATAATGTGACACAGCCTAAGAAAGATGTTGTGTAGCCTTAGTAGTAAAGCCTTGGTTTCCTAAGCAATCGACGCCGTCTGACGCCGTCTACCGTCGGTCGTCGGCAATGACAATGTGATTTCTCTTCGGACCAATAATTGTACCATGAGCTAGTATCATTGATGGTCCTATTGAAACAACAACATGTATATATAATGTATGTCAAAAAAAAAAGAAAATGCTTAAAAAAAACATTACAAGATTGGACAAAACTTTTGAGCAATATAGCACCTCGTGTTGTGGTACTAGTGGGACTATTTGTTACCAGTCGTAAGTTCCATCAATACAATGGTTAATGTGGTCTGGAGGGTTTGATAACAATGGCATGCCATGGTTTTTAAAATAAATGTTGTTCGAAAAAAATAAAGTGCACCTGCTCAAAACGTTGAAGGAAAAAAGCTTGCGGAAACCAGTAAGTATTCATAAAGCGGTGATGGGCTTGCATTCTGTTCATCTGTTAACGTATGGAGTACTCACCACAGCAAATGTGATTATGCCAAGTTCAAACATGCCTCTGACTACCCCCTTAGACATTTTCAAGGATCTGATGGCCTACAGATCTCAAAAGATGTTTACCATTCTTCGCGATAAAATTAGTGATTATTTTTTGTGTATTTTAAATAAAGCATACTGTTCTCTCCTTCTGTGTCGCTAATGTCAAATGACCTTCAGCTTCGGCATCGCAATAAATGACCAAACGCTGATGGCTGACGGTGGACGGTACCGTTCACTAAGGACATCAAGGCTTAGGGAAGACGTTGCATAGCCTTTGTAAGCCTATCCTTATCTCAAATAACTGCGTATATTTTAACGCACTAGGGACGTTGGGTTATTTATATTCGCGCGGGACAAAGTTTAAGACCGAAGATTTATCGCGAGGCACTTTGTTAGTTAGAAGCATGCGTATGTTTATAAGGTCAGACGGTAATATAGAAACTGGTTCCACTTATTTAAATAAGTAAACTAGTCATCATCATCATCATAATTTTAGCCGTAAAACGTGCACTGGTGAATATCTGTCTTCTCCGAAGAATTACAGAGCGAATTCCTTATGTAGTATTCCGGTAGTATGGTATGATATGGTATGGTCTACTATACTATAATCATATGATGAGGGCAGGTAGTTTATAGATGTTACATTAATTAAATAAATAATAAATAAATAAATATTCAAGACATATGACGCACGGCCAACTGATCCCAAACTAGGCATAGCCTGTACTATGGGTACCAGAGACTGATATAAATAATAGATATATATTTAACACCCAGACACAGAACAAACATCTGTGTTAGTCACAAATGTTTGTCCAGTGCGGGAATCGAACCCGCGACCTCTAGCGCAGAAGGCAGAGTTACTACCAACTGAGCTATGAGGCCAGTCAATTTTTCAACTTCTTTTATATTTGCGTCTGTGTTTGTAAAGTAATTTTTAAGTCTAGTACTTAGTTCGAAAATGAATACATTTTGGATTTATTTCGTATTTCTTAAATTCATGTCACCCTTAGTGGCAAAAGTAAGAACATACGCATGGGTAATTTAATAGCTTAAAGAATATAGTTAATGAATTAAAGTTGTCGTGATTGGACGTGACAGACAATAATTAGCGATATTAAAACAGAGATCCAAACAAATAAATCTCGATATCAACCATTAAACAGAAATAATTAAAAATAACAGCTATAAATGTTCGAAAAACCTACAATCAATCAATGCCATGGATCGAAGCTCTGTTCTTATAGTAGTTAGACAGAGCCGGTCCAGAAATGTATGAACACTTTGTTCACATGATTTAAGACTTTTTGATTTTTGACGGCAAAAAACAAAATAAATTTGCCCATACACACCAAGCGGGGAACTCGAGTTGGCGAGCGCAGTTTGAGCTATCATTGTTGCAATAGAGGACGCTGCTGCCCATCCCCTACCTTTTTCTCCCTTGTCGCCTCTTACAACATCTAAGGGTAGGTAGATATGAAGTGGCCTTTTCTTCAGCCGTATTATACGTAATCCTACAAGAAAATACATTGGGATGCAGATTATCTTCAGGATAAAAAGGCTAAGAGCAACTTCTATAGCTAGTTTATTTCCACTCTTCGACCGTGTCATAAAGCGTTTTCAATTAAAGGCTGAACTGTAACCAATCGTGATGAACCGACTTGTTCCTAACAAACGGACAGTACGGACGGACACCCACGTCATATTATTTACACATTTAGTTATGAGCGCGTCATACAAATCTCGCGTTGTTAATGAAAAGCGTTGGCGGACAGGTAAATAAAGTTAACCATACCTGTGATTGCAACATCGGGCTGGTAATGAACTGGACCAATTTGTGTCGGCAAGGATACTACGGCTTGGTAAGCTCTGCACCTAATGACTGTTCGTTCCTGTGTATAAAGCCGACTAGGTTGAGAGGATGGTAGGTATAGGTGCAGTGCTAGCTTACTCCATCCATACGTGCCACAGCGTACTGTAAGTGAGTAAAAAGTTTAAAAAAAAAGACATAAAAAACATTTAACAATCTTAATTGTATCCTGAACTCGTTTTAAACTGTATTTCAAGAGCCAGTAACAGTTTCATCTGACGCTTTATAAATTATTTACAAAAGGCATGTTAGAGCTACTAAGCTAATGAACTAGGTACATTAGGTAGGTACCATGCTTTTTAATATTTATCTATCTGTTCGTAAACTTAACTTTTACAACAGGCTCCTGACTTTTATCCCCTTGCATGGTAGACAGCCTCTCCGGGCGATCAGATCCTTGAAGATGTCAAAGGGTAATCAGAGGCACGGCCATACATTTTGGCACATGCCCACATTTGCAGTACTGAGTATTCCATACGTGACAGATTACAAGCCCATCACCGCTATTAGATGACTTTATTAGTTACTTAATTCAGTCAGAGGCAAGTCCAGCGAGTCAGTGCTCCATGACAGTTTGCAAGCCCATTGCTGCTATTCGGTACCAAAGAAAAACCCCTAAATGCCTGATTCACCTGTAGATAAGCAAAAACTTTCACGTACCTACTTACATAGTTGGTTTCAATTTATTGTCTTCAAAATTTTCATTCGACTGCCTGTTAATGCAGGAAGCGGCAGATAACATCTTGATTAACGTTTGTAATACTCAATCCATTTATCTAAACGACAAGCTTGTTAGAAGTCTCACCAGATGAATCTCAATAGGCACGACTGACGGTCGTTAGTAGGTATTCGTTATTATCGGTTCCATGGAGAGAGTTTCTCGCACTTTGACGACCTTGGGAGAGCAGCCCGTCTGAGACGCAAAGGGTGCGGGTTCAATTCCGCCAGCGGGACTAATGTTTGCATGATCTGCAAATATTTGTTCCGGGTCTAGGTGTTGTGGTCACGACAGAGGGAGTCCTAGTTTGGGGTAAGGACTATGTATGTGACTGTTGGGTGTTATTTATTTTTTTATTTAATTTTCCAAAAGTAGTAAGCGAGAATCTCCGAGTAATACTAGACTTTATTTATACTTATACTAGCGTACGCCCGCGGCTTTGCTCGCGTGGTATCTTGATAAAAAGGGGAGTTTTGAAAACCCCTTAAATAATATTTCATTTTTTGACTTTATGAGTATTTGTACCAAGGTTTCAGATAAATCTTTCTCCCATACAAACTTTGACATCTCATACCCTCATCATCATTACACCCTTTCAAGGGGTAGTTTTGAAAATCTAAAAATACTGTTTTTCCTTATTTCTATTATACATTATTTTCAGTTAGTTTCAAATCTGTAGGTTCAAGGAATACGACTTTTCATACAAACGTTTTAACCCCTTTTCACCCAATTAGGGGTTGATATTTTGAAAATCCCTGAGATCTTAGTGGATGTGTTTGGCATATAAGGCAGCTACTGTCCAAATTTCAGCTTTATAGCTTCAGCGGTTTGGGCTGTGCGTTGATCGCACGTTGAGGCCTTGTTCTTTTTTAAATACAGATTATTATGAATGCTAAAGTTTCTCAACATTTAATCAATCATGCCGTGACTTAACAGATTGGAATAAAAGGCATGCTCGTAGTAAATAGCCTGGAATAAAATAAATAGGCTACTTTTTATCCGGATACAACGTGAGCAAAGCCGCGGGCGGGAGCTAGTTAAGCGATCGACATTTTATCGCTTATCGCCTTTCGAAACACCTTTGCACGTTCGAGGAGAGAATAGGAGAGACAAAATCTGTGTCCTATGTAATTTGGTTGTTCTGGGCCAATTTATTTATATTTTAAGGTATATTTTCAGACAGACAATGTTGAGGGGAGTTTTTATAAAAATAACTAATTTTATAAGCAATTGCATATTTTCATCATCTTCCCTCAAAATTCAAGATGAGTAATGCCTTTATATCGTCGATAAATATACCGAAAAAGGAAAACCTACAAGTATTTATATAAAATTTATTTTTAATCGTTTCTATTGAATCTTTAAGAGCCGGCTGAGCACACCGCAAGCAGCACAAGCTTGGTAGCTCTGGAAGTATATGGTGAAAGCCTAAGTGTACGTTCTACATCTGATGATTATATCTGCGTACTTATGTTTATCCATAAAAGTAAGTTTTCTATGTTCAGTAAAACGTATCCGGAGAGATAAATCTTCATTTACTTTCAGCGCTGAAACAAACTTACCCATAAGATGAATCAGGAAATTCAACAAAATAGTCTAGCTGTTTAGGAAAAACGAGCGTGATCTAATCTCAGAACTAGCGATTGAGGGAGCGAACTCTACAATGCATCACCTGGCTTCCGTTGCAACAATCTTGATTTCTAAATGTACCTCCCACGTTAATACACTTACCATAACTCCAAGACCCTTGTTATCCTTGAGCTTCCTGAGACAATACAAACAATGGAAGGGTCTTTATAGATTGGTGATAGACACGTCGTACGGGACTCACGAGCCGCCGCCGATAAGACTGACCGCTGTCAGTTCAACACTTGAATCAGCTACCGAATATTGGATAAAGATTTTATTAGGAGGCAGCAATATACAGATGATCTGTTTTGTTTTGACACGCGGTATTGAGGAAGGAAAATGACTATTTTGATTTTATAGTGAGCAGAATTAGAATCAAACGTTAGGAATGAAGGAATGGCGACCATTTACCGGTTGATGTAGTGTAGAAAGCTCCCCACTCGATGAAATTTTGAAGGTCGATGGTAATCGGTGGGTAGAAAAGTTTCAAGGCCATTCATCGTGGCTTTCATTCACTTTGGAGGAGGCCTATGCCCAGCTGTGGACTTCTTAACGATAATTGAAATTTCAGAAAATTCAATATCCAGAATAGGTTAAAACTTTCATCGATCAGTACCTTCAAGAAGATGAATCCCTAGCACTTGTACAGTCACACACACAGTTTGGATGCCACAGTGCATAAAATAATGATGTACAAAGCAAAATCTAGAAAATTATGCCAGAAACATGTGCCAGTTTAAAGTTAACCATGTGCAAAATTCTGAAATGTATACATTTTAGTGCAGTCGACTGTACCTGTAGTCATTACTTGAGAAAATTTTAAACTACCTTGATACCAATGAAAGTCTGTATGTTGAGAACAATATCATAAGGAGAAACTTAGACGAAAGTAAATGTAGAAAAAATAAAGTCCCCTCGTAAATTCACAATCCACATTACCTCAGTACTTTGGCACATTGGAGTACTTTAGTTAGATAAAATCCTACGCCGATATCAAATAAAATGTGAATAATACCAATATTTCGCCGAAGTAGCCGATAAAAGGACTCTGCGGGTAAATTATAGTACGTTTATGTTTCCGTATCCAAGAAGCCTTCAAACATGACGCCGTTGCCAATAGTTAAGCTAGGTTTCGTAAGAAACCGGCAGCGTTTTGCTACCGCTTTATTACGTCACAAGGAACGGAAACCATCTTAGTCTCATGTAAATTAAAAAAAAATAATTGACAGTGTGCGACCACGAACGCAGTGTTGGAAGGCCCCCCACCCGATGGACCGACGACATTGTGAAGGTTGCGGGAAGTCGGTGGATGGAGAAGGCTCAAGACCGTTCGTCATGGAACTCTTTGGGGGAGGCCTATGTCCAGCAGTGGACTTCTACAGGCTGATGATGATGATGATGATGATGATGAATTGACAGTGTTTACAGTAACAAATAAATTGGACATATTGTAATGTTTCGCAAGTTTTCAAAATAGTTATTGTACCTATATAAATAGACTAAGAAAGTTTAGGCAACCTAAAGCTGCCTAAAGTTTACCTTAATTGAGCCTCGACGATCATCGAAGCACCAACTTTTACCAGACATCGCGAGATCTGAATTCGGCGCAAACTATTAGTATATTAGCCGTGATAATGCAGACCACTTTCAAGGAACCTTGGCTTTACTCGCCAACCCGACCAATATTAAGGAACCCCATTTGGCAATTCGTGTCGTATAAAATTAAGTAGAACTAGTTTTTGCTAGTGCATTTATGTTTGAAATATCTACTTATTCTTTTGTTTTGAGCGTTGCTATTTTATTCAAATAAATGTATTCAAATCTGAATTATTTTGCATAACAGATTTAAGTAAACATTAAATCTCGGTAATATTTACTGTGTTTCATTACTTTTTTCGCACAAAATATCGTGTCTGGCATTCCTTTATGTTTTAAAGTATTTTATGCGCACGGATAAGCTTAGTAGCCTTGACAAAGCATTTCAACGCATATGTAGTTACAAAATTAGTTGAAAGTCTATCCAGAGAGGATCGACAAGTCACACACAAGTAACAATGCACCATTATTATCAAATTATTATCTCAACAGAAAACAGGTTAACTTACAGATAAAAAACTATGTTCAGTTCAGGGAGATGTAGTGTCGTTTAAATTCCTTATAACATGGAGCCCCAAGCGCCAAGCAGTCGTTATTTGAAGTAGAGCTATAACAGAACAAACTTCGCCTTTTCAAAGTATCTGACGTAGTTCCAATTGGCATAGGAATACGATTTTGAATTCCGAATAATATTTTGTTTGCGCAAAAAAGAGGTTTCTTTCCGTATTGAATTTAAAGAGTTTGGTTACTTTCCGCTGCGAAGGAGCAAGTTTTGCCCCACAAAGCGAATGTTTCGGAAACTTTTTGTTTGAGTGTATAGGAGTTGTCAATTTTATATCTGCGTTACGGCTCTGATATCCAGGAATCAGTTTTCTATCAATTTCTTTTAGAATTTATGAAGAGTTCTAAGAATGTTGTGTAAGACAACAAAATTCTTTGAACTCAGCCATAGTTACTCACTTTCTTTTGAAAATATAGGAGGTTCGAATTAGGCGTTGCTTTTATCTAAGAAAGTACTACCAACATAAATTATTCAGCCATCTTTGAGCTTCTTGCACAGAAACAAATGAGATTTTGGTAACTCGAGTAACCTTTTCAACTTTAATAAGGCTACGATAAATCAGCTTCAGCGCCTTCGTGAAGGAAAACATAGTAAGAAAACCAGCTAGTATTCTTATAACGATGAGCCTACAACCTATCACGTTTGGAATGCTATCTGCGGGCTAAAATGTGGGCCCTCACCCACATTTACATTCGACAAATGCCAAACAATGCCATCTATAAAGCGGCAAGCCCAAGACTAGGCCAGCGACACACGTCATGAGTGCTAATAGTCCGGTTTCGCTGTATAGGTCTTAAGACCCCAACAGCTTTAAAATACGAAAGAAAAAAACGTTATGAGTGCATTGATCAGATTCGATATTCAAGACAGAGTTGTAGTATGTAGGTATTTACCTAAACCCAAAACTCACGCGCGAACGGCGACGATACATATTACATTTTTCTCAATTCACGCATGTTTGGTGGATGGATGAGCCCACGTCATTTTGTGACATTAGGCTCCGTTGGGTTTGAATGTGTCGCAACCCGCTCTTTTAAATAGATAGCCAAATGAAATGGAAAGGCTTTGTTCGGTCGTATTTGGGCGTAATGCGATGTTTGGAAATACATTTAATTTGCAAATTATGGGGCGTTTAAAAGCTTTTGGAAAAAAAGTAAGGGATGTGTAGGTTGTTTTTGCAATCTTACCGAGTGAATTAAACACATTGAAAGGGTGGTACAGTGATCGGCCGGAAGAACTAGGTTTTAACATGCTTTAGGCACGACTTATCTTTTTACCTTCTCTCTAGTTTGAATGAAAATATCAACCACTAGTGAAACCCCCCGTGACTTTGTTCACGTGTTTGCTTTTAAACAAACGTCAACCCCGCTGCACCCTCTAGGGGTTGAATTTCAGGAATTCCTTTCTTAGTACAACTCGAACACTAAAAGGGACACACTTTCCAAATTTCAAGTCTCTAGGACCAATGGTTTAGGCTCTGCGTTGTCTGTCAGTCAGTCAGTCACTTTTTTAAAATAATATACCAACTCCTACTAATATTATTAACGCGAAAGTTTGTAAGTATGGATGGATGTTTGTTACACTTTCACGTAAAAACTACTGAATGGATTTGAATGAAACTTCACAATAATATAGATTATACATCAGAATAACACATAGGCTACAATTTATTAAGATATTGTATGAATTGTCCAAAATATGATGATAAGTGTCAAGTAAGTAGGAAAAAATCTACGCCACGCTAATATAAGCTACTCGAAATACTAATCCTGCGCAGACGAAGTCGCAGGCACCAGCTAGTGTATAATATTTAGATTCATGCTGTAGAGAAAGTAAGGAGATCGGTAGTTAGTAATTATCCAGCCTACTTATAACTAATTTAGATCATAAATACTTTTGATCTGAAATGAAAAAAAATATGTAGAAGAGAATTCTATAAACAGATTCTGATGAATTTAGAATAACAACGTAGACGTCCTCTCGGCATGAAACTTATCAGAAAAGTCCGTGAGTTCATTGTTTTAAATTGTAAACAAAATAATCCTCTTAGCAGTAGGTACCTACGCAATACAAATGTACTCCACGTTCCTTATTAAACACGTCTAAAGGTGCGCGCGCCCTTTCAGAAGGATTGTGAAATATTTTGGCAATTAAGCCTCGAGTTATATTAAAAGTCTTTGGAGTAAAAAATTAATTAGAATTGAAGCCCCTAAAGCTCACCCTACGTAAGTCGGAATAAAAGAACACATTTCAGTGAGCAACTAAAGATCAGCCACGTTAGATAATTTCGGATGGGTTTATGTGGTATGCACGATAGGATTAAAATCTCAATTTTATTCATATCTATTTCTCTACGTATGGGGAACAAAAATCAATTTTCCATTATGGGTTTTTTAATTTCAATTTACATTTTGGAATTCGAATGAGGTTTGCTTTGATGAATACTTTATGGTGAACGTAGCTTATTGTATTTTTTGCGTAGCGATGGAAATTTATATGAACCTAAATCTTATTAAATTCCATTGATTGAACTTTTTGTCTAAAATATTTTCTAAAGCGTGAATATTGAAATAACTTGATCTCTAAAATAAAAACCTCGTAATGTCGCAGTTGTGATGAAATTTCATTTTACGATACCAATTTTTAATATAAACATATTTTCTAATACAAAGTCTTTTGTACACAAAACAGCATCACTTGCTAACAACCAACCCAATGATAGAAAGTTTTGTATAGATGTATATAAACTGAAGTTAAATCATTTTCAGAAACAAAATAATGCTGCATCTGATAAGCCCTCCCAAAAACTGTCACCCTCTCATTGAACGCCGTCCCTTTATCAAGAGAACAATAATTGCATTCAAAATCAAAGATGTACGCTCAGATAATGGCCGGGTATTTTCACTAATTAAGGCCCAACATGCGCAGTGCCACAATTAAAACGACTGATTCTTGATAAGCGGATTGAATTGATAGTCAGGCCAGAGATAGTGATATCGGCTCGACACCTTAGAGCTTTGTTTGTTGCTCAATAGCTCTTCGTGTTCTTTTGTGTCTGGTAACAAAAATATCTAAAAAGCAAGGGGACGGCGTCCTGTAAAATTTACTGATGAAAAAATGCATGTTAGTGTTAGCTATCTATTCTCGATAGTGGAGTAGCGAGTCTGTTTGAAATTCCTAAATATTTACAAGAATATTATTATATTCGCTAGAAAACTAAGACCTTAAAGTTTAAAATAGGATAAAAACTATTTGGGGGCATCCTATAGAACTTAGCGAACTCACGTCGTTTTGCCTGAGTATGTTTATTGCATTCAACCTCTTTGCGTTTTGCTAACTAAGGATGACACTGGCCACTTACACTTTCGAACAAAAAAATAAAAGTAAGAATGGCATTCATTCATCACCAACAATAACTCTTATGGTTGACTGACTGTTGACAATCAAACGTAGTGGTTTTATTCTCTTTGACAATCAACGCAGAGCCTAACCAAAAGTCCTAAGAGTATGAAATTTGCAGGGTAGCTTCCTGTTGTAACGTAAGGGTGCACAGAAAGGAATTCCCGACACACATCCCCTAAGGTTAAAGTTTATATAAAAATAGCAGCAACCGATCGAAGTCGCGGGGATTACCACTAGTCCACAAAAATTTACGGCAAATCGTGAATACAAGAGATGATGACGGATTTTTGACGGTTTTTTAAGTTTTACGGAACAAGTTGTAATCACTCAGGAATTAAATTAATATGGGACCACCCTGGGATAATTCTATATAAACCAGCGAAAGAATCATCAAAATCGGTTTACAATTGGCGGAGATATCGAGTAACATACAAACAAAAAAAATAAATGCAGCTGACTTGAGAACCTCCTCCTTTTCGAAGTCGGTTAAAAAGATAAGTCCACTCACCTGGTATTTTTTATTCAAGTGTATTTTTTCACTCCCATTACAGTGGCATTATTATCATCGCATTTCATCATCATCATTTCAGCCGTAGGATGTCCACTGCTAAACATAAGTCTTTCATAGATTTCTAAAGCGACCGATATTGTGGGGCCTGCACCCAACGGCTCCCAGCAACCTTTAATAGGTCGTCTTTCCATCGAGTGTGAACCTTTCTGCTCCAACTGGTTCTATGTGCTCCACAAATTGTTTATCGCATGGGATCCTGAACTTTTTACAAGGGATCTAAAGGGATATATCCCTAATATTCATTTTTAAGTTAGGTCACTAGTAAGAAATACTCACGGAATCAATAAATATTTTAATATTGGAAAAAAACATATTTTTTTACATAGTTTGGGTAAGGACAACGCCTTGCAAACCTTATGGGAAGGGGTGAAAAGGATGATGACGAGATTGCAAAGTCAATACATTTCTTTTCAATTAAATCACAAGGACCATAAGAATCTTGTGATCTTTATGAGTGATCTCGCGGTTTTCAAGTTCCTGCACGTAGAAGCCTCAGAAGATTACTCGAATGTGGAAGCTAAATCGGCTGCAATGAGCTTATCTATACGCCTAATAGCCTTGGAGATTTGCGTAAGATCGTAAGGAACTTGGCATGGTACAGTGGAAAGCCCAAGCGTTGAGCATTAATCTAGCTAGGTTCACTAATTTCATAAGAATGAGTAACCGTTATTATACGGCCGTAAATAGCTGAGAAGAAATGTTAATTTCATTGTGTCAAACTACGGTCACCACTCAGTTCAAACTGTGCGTTTATGTCATCTGGTGGCTCAAACTTTTTCTTCGCTTTTCAAACGCAGCTGAACGATAGCTTTCATTTGTTTTAACTAGGCGTTTTCGTATTCTACTATCGTAAATTAGAAGAATTGCCCCACTGAAATCTGTTTATTCTAATTGTTAATATATCTAACTGTTAATTCTAGGGATTTCCAATATACTCGAAGCTGAACAATATTGCACATCACTGAAAGTAAAACTTAAAACTGACTTTATTCCTATACATACAAGGATAATTTTGATACAAAGATGATTGAATTTAAGATGACATAGGTATAATTACACACTGTTCCGTTCCGCACTATGTTCTTTTTTCGTGATTTTTAAAACCGAGCCTTAAGGCTAAGCTTTAGTACATATGGAAAACGATTCAAGATAGTAGATGCTTCATGAAATTCGTAATTAGATACAATCTATCGAATTTTATGGGCGAAGATGCATCTAGCGCTTTAGAGTTTGAATTGTTTTCTACTAGCATCGATATCGGCGCGACATCGATATCGGCAGAGAAGAATCAGTGACATACCACATTTGTAATGCTACCGAATTGAGCAGTGTTCAAAAGGCGTGCGATATCTCATAATATTTTATTTTAAAAATGTATTTCAAAATGAACTTTACGTCTACAGCTGGTGAAAGTAAATTTTGAGTTTGACGTTTGAGAGCTTTCGATATAGCTCAACGATATCGCAACTCCCTAAAAGACAAACTCAAAATAAGATGTAAGAAAATTTTGAAAAAAAATCTGATCTGAAAATTGAATAGAAAATCATATAACGCTCGCCGTTTGAACATGGTTTAAGTATTACGAAAACGCTCATAGAACAGTGGTCCAATTACGAATAATTCACGAGAACGTAACGCTTACCATAATGATGATGATATTTATAAAGTAAAACTATCAAGTTTTTGTTAAGATTCATTATTTGAAATAATTATGGCAATAGGTATCATATTATATGAATTATTTTAGCAGCGGGCATTGTTAAGTTTTGCCAAATGGAATACGAAGTACTTAGCCAGACATAGACCAGACAGACGCTGAAAAAATATCGCCGGCTGCACTGAGATTAAAATATTAATCTCCATTTTCTTATAAAACGTTGTGAGATAATATTATTCGTTAATCTTGGCCGTCTGAATATTTTGTACCGTTAGTCATTATCATCATCATTTCAGCTCTAGGATGTAGTCTACTACTGAACATAGGTCTCACTCATAGATTTCCAGCCCGACCGACCTTGTGTTGCACCCAAACAATCATTTCAAGGGATTTGCTCATACTCACCACGCTGGGCGAGCGGGTTGGCGAGCGCAGATAAACAAACAATCATTTGGTGGGATTCGCCCATACTCGCCACGCTGTGCATGTGGGATGCCGAGCGTGGATAAAACTGTTATTGATAGGGAACGCCCATCCCCTAGCTTTTTTCTCTTAGTCACCTCTTAAGAAATCAACGGGTAGTAATAGAGGGAGCTATTCTTCAGCCGGGGCCGCCACGGCGACCGTATCTTAGGAATTTATTATTCTGCGGCACAAGCCCAGAAAACAAAAGAGAAACGCAAGCAGTTTACAATTAAGGCCGGCTCAACCCTTTTAAGTTCACTCCTAAACAACGAAGTTGAACGAACGAAAAAGTCGACATTTAACCGAGCCATTTAACCCTTGCGGTAATCGCAACATAAACAAAAGGCGGGCGAAATAATGTTGGATTCCGGCGGACAAATTAGGCGACCTTTCTGGGCGATGCCACAGATTACGCAATAGGTAGTACGTAGTACATTAGACAGGAAATTTAACTCTGACGTCATTAACTTCCATTTTAGCCACGGCGGGAAGAAAACTGTATATGTGTTTGCGGTTATTGGTGAACTTACAATTGGCTTTACAAATGGAATTTTGAATGTGATTTTATCAATTTTTTTATCAAGTTTAATTTACAAGTTTGTTTTTTAACTTAAATAGTTGTCCACATGTTTGACCACAATCTCACCTAGTGGGAAGTTATGATGTAGCCGACGATGAAGCACGAAGGTCTAGAAGATGCCTATTTCCTCTTACCTTAAACAGACCTACATTGTAGTTTTCAAGAAAGACTGATGGAAAGACGGGACGATGATACTTTATTCTACTCCTTGAGTTAGCTTGATAAAACAGAAAAACATTTTTCCTCTAATGTTATTTCAGAGACGTTATCTGATAACTTTACCTCCTCCGATGAAAAACCAACCATGATGAGAAGGAAAATATTGACTAAAATAACAGATCTACCTATGTGTTTTTATAAACTCTACTCATAAATTTGTCAGGAACAGAACGAAAAAAACAATATTGTATAGCGTCAATTACATACTTATAGTTATTGTTGCAAATGTTCTTCGATTACCTAATAATTCTTAGTACCTAGCTCAGTATCATCAACTTTGCGTTTTTGTTTAGGCCCCGGAACCTACTTATTTTTCATATACTTAGCTACTTAATTGGAATGAAAGAAAATATTTGATGGATATTGCTAAGGCGTGAAATAATTTTCCAACAGAAGTTCCATAAACTCGAAACTCCAAAATTTAATCAAGAACCAAGGAAAATTGGTCGGCAAAAACATCAAAAAAGAGTATTGAAACATATTTCCTCAATATTGGAACCTTATCGGTAAGATATGAGGGTTTGGGGCCATTTTTCAGATATTAATTTCTAACAATCGTAAAAGTTACTTTCATGGTGGGCCTTTAGAAGTTATTGCTCGTTTGCACTGCCAAATATACTTGGTTTGTACTTTATCCGGCACCTATTCGCTTTCACAAAGTGGATTTGGATTGGAGGTACGATAAAGAAAAATATTCTTTTACGACTCTTTATTGTGGACCAAATTTGCGGTACTAAAACAAGTAAAGGGATTGTAAAGATAATTTTATTTGTTTGGGTCATGCTATCGACTTTTTTATCGCACTGAGTATTTTGCTTTATTTTTCTGAAAATCACATCACTGGGTTATTTCATCTGCCTTTTAGTACAGTACCTATCCTATAGGTATATTACCGTATATAACCTAATGTCCTAGCAGATATCACGTGTAGGATTTTCACACAAAACTCAAATCCAGATTCAACAATAATTTCTAACGTTTTCCTAACCGTGATTGCGTGAGCTTGTGTAATACAATACGAGTTTGATGATATCATTTTATTTTTATTTTGTTACAAGTCGACAACGAGCCGAAACAATAAACCATCTTTCAAGGTTGATGCGAGTGTAATGATTATTGCTTACGGTTGTTGATCCGAGCTTTTGATAGACTGTAAGTAGTTTTGTCTGTATTTCTGTTTTCTTTTGTATGAGTCAAAACAACGATGTTAGATGTCCCAACAAATTAGCTTGAGCGCGCTTTGAAACTACAACAAAACCTTTTGATATAGATTTCTAGTGTAGTCTACGCTTGTAGAAGTTATAAAATAGTCCTTAGGAAACCATAAATCTTTACTTTCAGCAGGATAAAAAGGTGTAGAATAAGCCCCTTTTACCCCATGGTATACAAGGTAGTTGTGTGTATAAAATATACACACAACTACCTTGTATACCATGTTTAGCTCGTCAACGGTTCAAGGTGAAGAAAACTTATCAAAGTAGAGCCGGCTACCTGCACATGAGCATGATTTGTACGGGACGATATAATAACTGTTCTGTTGCGCTGTATTATTTTAATCGTCATCAACACATGTACGATCCGCAGAAACAGGCATCATGTTCACAATGGCAGGTTTAAAATACGAACTGTTGATAGAGCTTTTTTTTTATTTCTAAAACTATTTAGTTTAATACAGAGTTTTTCTTCTGTTAAGAAACAATTTTATGGCGTTAATGGTTTCACTTGTTGAAAATAACTACCACCAATTTTTTTAATGCCGTGGTGGCCCCGGCTGGAGAATATCTCCTACCCGTCCAATACCCCATATCTCCTACCCGTGGATGTCCTAAGAGGCGTCTTAAGGAAAAAAGCTAGGAGATGGGCAGCAGCGTCTCGTATTTTCATAAAGTTATTGAAGATGATTAACTTTTTTAATTTTGGAAGCATTTTTCTTGTACTCAAGAAGACCAATTGGTGAGAACCTTGAACTGAAATAAAATTGTGTTTCAACTTCTTCCGATTTTGAAATCTTGCTTCGGCTTGTGCTTATTTTGCAGACGCTACTCACTGGGCAATGCCCGCGTCAAATGTTACAGATGATTACGTTACATAACTCATCATCATATTTTGTGAATCCGTTCTCGTAAGGGAACTCTGTAATTGGGGTTCTGGGTTTTTTTCTATTTTTATTGCCCTCTAACTACAGCGATGGTTACGACCCAAACTTAGAAAATCATAATGAAACTTGTACATCACTCCTTCGTTTATCGTCATCCTGCGTTATTTCAGTAAGTATATTCTATAATAAATTAAGAGCTAAAAGGGAACCAGAATGGAATCCTACTATAATATTATAAATATCAAAGCTTGGATGGATGGATGGTTACCTTGTTACTCAATCAACGGCTGAACGGATCTGGATGAAATTTGGCACAGAGATAGATGATAATCTGGAATAGCACATAGGCTCGTAGGTACAATGCGAGTGAAGCCGCGGGTGGAAGCGAGTCGAATATAAAGGTTTGTTGAGAATCTTGTGAGTCAGCGGGTGTTTCCGTAAAATATGCGGATATACTTTTTCTCATGAGTAGCCATTTTGCTCTTAGAAAATTGCAGGGAGTGGAAATATTTACACTTCAAACTGAAGAAAAGCCACTCGGTTATGCGGAACCCGTTCAAAAATACTCATTATTCATACTTGACGCACGTCTCAAACTGACACGTGATTGATGTTCCAGCGCGACGAGAGCATAATGTAGGGTGAATTAGAGCTGCGAGATCTAGTTGATGAGTATTCATTTTGTTAGATAGAAACTGGTTAATTTATCTTAGCACTAGGCTAGTACCTACCTATAATGGATATTTGGAAAAGTTTCAAAAAATAATAAAATGTGAAAGTGACGCCGGCGGCGGCGCCGATGAAAATAATAGGTAACAGTCTAATGTAATTTCATTTATTTCATTTATTTTTTTCTGTTTATGGCATCTGCTGTTTTTACAGAGAATCTTGCAAGTGTCAGAGTGTCAAGATAGTGTAAGGGGAGTGCAAAATACACTAGAATGCCATTGAAACGATTCTATGACGGATGCTTTGAGATAAATCATCATTAAAAATCACCGTCTACGAGAACAGCCATTGTTGAAACTAACCTTGATGATACGTTTTTCAAAATCTTCCTTAAACACTGTTGCACCATTTATGCTTAGTTTAGTTAGAAGCCAACACATCGACTGTAGCCTTATTTACAGAAATATTTTTCAAACTACGCAAGAAACAGTTGAGCTATCTAAGAACTGTTACAAACAATCAATTGATCCAGATCTCTACCAGGCGAAATCTCTAAGAAGTTGGCGGATTTACCACAAGGGATTGCAATGAGAATCTGTTACTGTAAACTTCAAAATTCAAAGACACTTCATATTTATGCTTTGAATAAAACATTTCCGAATCAGGCCTTTTGAAAAAAATCTTATACCTATTAGTGATCCCGATTCGATTATCAAGAAGATATTTCTGGAATGAAAATATATGGAATCGCTCAACAGATTCCACGGATTTTTTATTTGCGTTTTCTCCGAAACTGACACCAGCCTAGGGGCATGCATTTGCTTTAATAATCGAAGCGAGCGAGATCTCTTATATAAAATGGACGATCTGGCGTTGTATGTTTGTATGTATTTATGTATGTTTGTTCGAGCATAACTTTCAAATTGTTGATCCCATCTGCATGAAGCTAGGTCGATAGCTTGTGCTATCAAGGTTTGCTAGTAAGTAGGGGCCAAATCATCGGGGTTGTTAAGATGTCGGGGCGAACCACTAGTATTATTAAAGCTTCATAAAAACCAACACCAGCGACGGATTGAGGTGGAACAAAAGCCACTACGAATTCTGTTGCAAAAGTTCCTACTGTTTTTAAGTCCTAATAAGAGCAACAGATTGTTGCGAGCTACGCCACCACTATCACTCCGTCGCCGCCAAATTCAAATACCTCTCAGTTGGCATAGCGACGAAGAAAGGAACGAATTGTTGATTCCGCCATTCAATTCCGCCGTTGTAGCCGCCATGTTAGTTTGTAATTGATGTTTACTTTATTGCTTAGCTATATTTTAGAGCAGTGTACGCAGTGTAGTACCAATGAAACATCTCTTTAAGTCCGGCCCTGGTGAATATCATCATGATGCATTCTGATTATGCTGGATATCGAAAGTAAAATCCAATCTTTTTGCATTTTAAAGCGCACCATTTAACGGACTAATGGCGTGATTTGTACACGGGAAGCAGGATTCGTGCGGTTTAAATTCTATAATAATTATGGTAAACGATTTAATTTTGTGGCTGTATCTTTTCGAAATTTCGGTTTACCCAGCAAACGTGTTTGGATTTTTTTATACAAACAAAATCAAAGAAGTTCATCCTCATCATCATTAGCCTGTAGAAGTCCACTGCTGGACATAGGCCTCCCCCAGAGTTCTACGGCGAACGGTGTGGAGCCTTTTCCACCCACCGACTTCCCGCAACCTTCACAATGTCTTCGGTCCAGCGGGTGGGGGGCCTTTCAACACTGCGTCACCCGATTTGTGGTCGCCATTCGAGAACCTTACTCTCTAACGTTTGTCGGTTCTGCGAGCTATATGTCCTGCCCACTGCCACTTCAACTTGCTAATTTTGAGAGCTTTAATCTAAATAAGTACATACCCTAAAATAAATCTCACTACTGCGAAATGTGACCATGATCCAAATGCAATGTGAGGACGTGTCAGCGACTACCCCCTTAGATATCATCAGATACAGGAACTAAAATCGCCTTTGTGCATGCATTGACTGGCCTCATAGCGCAGTTGGTAGTAACTCTGCCTTCTGCGCTAGAGGTCGCGGGTTCTATTATCACACTGGACAAACATTAGTGACTAACACAGATGTTTGTTCTTTGTCTGGGTGTTACATATATATCTATTATGTATATCAGTCTCTGGTACCCATAGTTCAGGCTATGCCTAGTTTGGGATCAGTTGACCGTGTGTGATATTATGTCCGGTTTTTTTATTTTTTTTTAAATAGTTTACTTTACGGTTACCTAGATCAGTCGCGACCTTACTGCAGCCTCTGCAGGTTTTGGTACAAACATAAGAGCGGATATAATTTTGACGTCTCTATTGTTACAGGGATCTTTCTTTACTAAAGCAAACATTTCAATTTAATCGATACATCACAACACTTGCGTAAATTGGAGTCCTCATGTGACACCAAAACTAATTTATCAATCACCGGAACTGCAAAAAAAACTTCCATTCACAACAATCTTATTCAGATCCCACACAAAAGGCACTCAAGATAGTAAAAATTTCTATTACATCCTCGAATCGTAAAAATGTCACTTCACAATGAACGATCAATCATTCGCGATGAGGTCTTTCTGTAGTTCGAAGTTTACCTACTGACGATTACTTAATCTGTGGTTCAGTGTGAAAAATAATACCTACAGGGTGACCCACTTCCAGTGATTTGCATTCAGGCGAAGCCGTGCAGTAATTTATCATCCATCAAATGTTGGCAAAAAATGTTGTGGAAATAGTAAGTGGTTTTAGGCCGGCGTTTTATGATTGAGGGAGAATGGGCCGGATTCTTATGAGAATCGATCCAGGGATTCATTACTCTATCAAATTACTCATATACCTACAATTTGTAAAACATTACAGCTACTACGAGAGGGTTAGGAGCTTTACGACTACATCTCTATTTGACTAGGCAGCGGATGTGACTAGACCGCTTTTGGACTAAATCGCGATACGACTGTATCGCGTTGGGGTTAAATAGCTGTTCGACCATATATGCTATCGTTTGTATTACTAGGCATTTCCATTCATCAAAACAATAGCACAACATTTATAGGAAATAAACAAAGCAGAGCTTCCAAATGGTTTTTAGTGGCTTAATTCGATTCCGATAATATTTATGACATCCAAAAAGATCAATAAATTAAATAACAATGCACAGTATTCCAAACGATCGAAACTCGTTCCATTAATAATTCATAATTGTTTAGTAATTAATAATGAATCAAAGCCTTTATTGATTGAGAAAAAGTTAGACCGCATAGTATATCTCAATTCTTATGGTTATTAATATTTCTTTAGCACTATTGTCTGAGGCATTCCGTGCGGTCTCACGAAATATGAGCAAGAATTTAATAATTGGGGCATTTTGTTCTGAGGACTTAAGGTAGGTAACGAACGACATAATAAATTATACTGGCGATTCACGCGTCTTCGTTCGTGTATAAGTTATTTTCACACGAACTTCCAACGCTGCACTCCTTAAACGTCGATCACACATATAGGTCGTTTTGAAGGAGCGAGAACTAGGGAACTAACTAAAAAAAATTGCCTCTTTTGAGGCCAGATTGTCACACGTAGCTTTTTACCAGCGCTTTTAAAGACTAGTTTTAAAGCTGTGATCGACGTATTATTAGATGTGTTATTTCAAAAGTTTCAGAGTGAAATCTATAAAATCCAGCAAAACTGAAACTATGCTGATAGGGATTTGTGTCATAACTTATCATCATCAGCTTGTAGAAGCCTACCGCTGGACATAGCCCCCAAAAAAGTTCCACGACGAACGGTCCTGAGCCTTTCCTATTTTTCCATATCACTGAGAGTATTTACTGGCGTGCAGACGTAAGAATTAACTGTTGTAGTTTTAGACTTTAATATTATTTCAATTCACTCATTCCAACAGAAGCTTTTTTTTTTATTTCTTCTCAAAATTCCACTCACGGCGATCAAAAGCTTCGAGCCTTTTGTTCCTGCAGCTGTCATAGTTCTAGTACCTACTAGCTCTTACTATTCCAACTCAACTTTCCTTCCGTCTCAACTTAATGAAATACCAAAATTATCAACAACAAAACAAAGCAAGATCCTGGTTGTATGTATCACACACAAGTCAAGTTATCTGGTGGAGAAATCAGTCTTCGTGATCTAGATTTAAAATAATTTGAACAAAACGTCTTCAGCTTATGATGCACGTCGTCGTGGCCATACATTTTTCTTGTCTTCATTAATAGGCTAAACATATGAAGCAAATTTTATTATTATGTTTTCCTTTAATTATGGCGGAGTACATGGTGTCATTCTAAATGAAGAATGTGTCTACATAGTGCTCATATCTCAGCCGCAGTTGACAGAGCTTCTCAGAGAATGAGTCGAGTGAGAACGGCTGTACTACACTGCGTAATTAGGGGAAGAGTTTATTGTTCGGACTAGGATATCTTCAAGGATCTGATCACCTGGAGTTCTGAAGGATGCTACCATATTCAATACTCATAATAGACCTGCCCCGAAATTAACCCCAAAATAATCACTTATGTGTAGTAGGTACCTACTATGTGTGATTTTGGTAGTAGCAATTGTTTCTACCAGTTCCTTCAATTTTGCCAGCTGGTTTTCGCTGTGTATGATCAATGTCACGACTAGCTTAAATAACTGTAGGTATACTGTAGGTATGTATGAGTACACACGTATATATTCGAGTCACACACGAATATGACTCGCAAAGATATAGATCTTCTGTACCATTTGATGTCAGGTTTTGCTAATTAATGCTTCCGCGAAGACTGCGCTACGCTCGCATACTTTTATGATGTATTACGATGAAGTATTCCGAGAGGCAGTAACGTTCACACTGTTACAAAGAACTTCTGAAAACTATTAAATAAAATCTTATTTACGACATTTAACACAATCAATAATTCCATAATAAGAATGCCTTTGTACATTTTCCTATAATCTTGTCTATTTACTCCTCAGCGACCTAGGTAGCCTAGTGCAAGTGCCCGTCTGAGACGCAAGGGGTAAGGGTTTAAACAAATTATTTCATGTTCTGCTAATATTTGTTCCGGGTTGTGTAGTGTGGTGCTGTGTTGTGTAGTTTCTGATACCAACAATGACAGGGAATGTATGGGGTTAGGACTATGTATAAGGCTTCCAAACGAAATCATTAGGTACAGAGAACAGCTCTTTGGCGCCTAGAACGCGATGAACCAATGATAAAGCCTTTGAAAATGTCAAACACTGATTAATTAAAGTATAAGGTCTTGTTCAAATAGCATGCGATATGTCCTTGATATCCTTCCTACTAATATTATAAATGCAAAAGTTTGTGAGGATGTTTGGATGTTTGTTGTTCCATCACGCCTAAACGGCCGAACGGATTTGGATGAAATTTGGTACAGAGATAGATTATAGTCTGGAATAGCATATAGGCATATACTTTTTATTTAGGTACCACGCGAGCGTAGCCGCGGGCGGAAGCAAGTGTAAAATTAATTTTATAAAGATCCTTAATATACTAAACAAAGTTAATAGTTTGCCTCTTTGAGGAACATCCATTGGTGCACGACCGGGATTCGAACTCAAGGCCTATATGTAGATCGGAAGGCGTGGCCAGTATCTCAACTCCTCGAGTGCTCTCTGTTTTTCTACAGTGTGTGTGTGTGTGTGTGTGGGTGTGTCAAATAAATCAACTCGTTATTTTTTTTTGTTTTATTCTTAGTTGTACAAGATACTCGTGCAAATTGTACTGTTAATATCTCCAGCGGTAATTCAAAGAGACGTAGGTATTTAGCAACTGAATCATCAATAAATTCACTACCTACTTACTGGTGCTTAAGTTATCACAGAGTTGCTTTGGTAACAATAGCGCAAAAGCTAATTTCGTATTACCAGAGACAATTAGCATAAACAAGAGTGAACGATTCTACACCTGATTGCAATAATTCACTTGGGTCTCGAAACTGCTCGTAATTCTTTACACTATTGTTACTAAACGCGGCGACATGAGATACTTCATGAATCGTTTAGTTTATTAGCATTTGTGAGGCACTAAACATGTCACTAGACTGTACCCTTAGCACTAGTTTGTTATAGGCATCGTAAAAAGAATACTTTATCTCTAAGAACTGTGTATTTTTTTCCTATGTTAAACGTCGATCTCACACTGCTTTTTATAGCGCTGGTAGAAAATCAGGTGGCGAATAGAAGCATCGAATGTTTCTCGCTGCTTCAAAATTAGCTACGTGTGACCGACGCATTACAGATGCTGTATAAGCACTAATGTCAAATGATACACAGATTCATAATGGCTGTTCTATTTAACGCCTTGAAAAACGAATAACATCATTGATCAAGTGCAAGTGTTCAGTCACAATCACTGATCTTGTAATAAAAATATCTCCATAATGTACATCGAAAGTACAGATAATTACGTCTTTACCAAGTCAATGTCGAATATTTGTTGAAATAGAACAGGAATTATAGAAACCTCTTTAGTTCGCATAAAAGAGTAGAGTGAATAGGTTTCTTCTAGGCAAACATGCTACACCGTATACCACATCGTCACTTAACATCTGGCCCCCAATTCTACTAATTCAATAACTTGAAAATGATAATCGCATGATAAGGATCGCACCATTATCATTCATTTACGATTGTAGCCACCTTCGTTTCTTTGATTTCATTGGTCTATTGGTTCCACAATGACTGCCATTAAAATACGACTGTGATAGCAGAATACCAAAAGTGGTCATTTTGCCATCGAACCATTGTCATTTTGAAGCCATTGAATTAGTAGAATTGGGAGCCAGGTGAGATTGTGGCCAAAGGTACGCCTATTTTAAATATTAAAAAAAGAAAAAAAAAAAAAACATACCAGATCCTACCAGATCTAGTAATGAGACTCTATGCTAGCAACTGGTATGCTAGCTAAGCATGCTATAAGATCTTTTTTTTTTCCTCATTCTTTATTCTTAATAGCCGTGTTGGTCTAATGGGAGTTTCCGACTAGCGATCCGAAGGTAGTGGATGCAAACCCGGTCCAACAATGAATTTTTCTATTCGATTTTTTTTTAAGTTTCTTAATACGTGCTTAAAACGGTGAAGGAAAATATCGTCAGTATTCTTAAACCGGCAGTGGGCTTGCAACCTGTCATGTCATATATGGAATACTCACCTACTACTGAAAAATTAGGGCATGTGCTATGTTCGGACATGCCTCTGACTACCCCTTTAGACATCTTAATGGACCTGATCGCCTGGAGATCTGAGAGGATGTCTACCATTGTTGAGGATAAAAATCGTGAACCTATTTCGTTTTTTTTTCTTTTGTATTTTTTTAAGAGGGAAGGGATTCTCACATTTAATACACCGAATGCTCATACCTACACCTACTTTGAATGCCAGTTTATCAGGGTTTAGTATGCCACCTGCACTCAAAAGTTTACACTGTCCAGCTCTCTTTGGTCGTTAAGCTGAAAATCACCAGACACAACATCAAAGCATCGAAAACAGCGACATGACAAACAAATTAATACACAAATCTCAAGTCTGCGAGGCTAAAAATACCTGTCCCCATATTCACTAAGGAAGAGGGCCAGATACTATCGCACGCATCGATTACACGCAGCGCCACGGATTCATTGCAATTCTGACGCTGTATCAGCTCATTGTGCCAGATTTAGATACTACCTTCGATTCTTGCTGGGGGCAACTGCGGTTCTGCTTCTTAGTGAATATGGTGATGGAATCAAAGGGGATGAGACTAAATTTCTATTTACGTTAATGTCACGGGCGTGAGGAAGCGTTTAAGTCCAGTCATTAATTATTGTCACGAGTAAACTAAATAGATAATGCATTCTCTATTTGTTGCTTTTGACCGTACAGAGACGAAACAGTAACAAGGACGTGGGCACATTAAGTAGCAGTACAAACAGTAGAAACACTAATGCAACAATAATAAACACACACATGCATGAACACACAAATATCATAGCAAACAGAGCACGGGCTTTGGCATTGTATGCTTGAAAATAGCTAAATCTCATTTGTTAACCCTATACACACACACTCACTAATTAGTCCGAGGTCTACGTGATTATTTTTTACACGCATAGTCTTGCCTCGTCAATTGCCTTCACTCCATCCTAAGGTTGTCTGGAAGAGATCTGGAGAGAAGCTTTTTAGCGATAAGATCATTGTACTGTTTTCGTCTTTAGTTTAAGATTATATTTGTTTTTTTTATTAAGTGTACAATAAAGCATTATCATTCATTCATGAATCACTGACTAGAAATAGACTAGGCTCCCCCGCAATCGACATCACCAATTCCATTTACGGCTAAGTTGAGATACTGTCTGTTATATTTTTCTTTGGTAACAAGGCCGCAAGTGAAAACAGATTGATGTTAGGACGGCGATGAAAAAATGCGTCCTTAATATGAAGGATTCCTGAGACTTCTCCTAAATGAGTTTTGGTAATGACTCACACACACTCTCACACGGACATTAAATATCATTTTGTCATGCTTCGTTATAATTTATGGAAGGAACCATTTTGATGAGATATGACGTTTTGAAAAGACATTTCAGTTTATACTTCCTCCTAGTTTATGCTCTCACCAGGTGCGTCCATATTGGTAGGAGTAAAGTGAAGATTTTCTTAGATATTGGTAGTGCCATCGCTTGACGGACGTTTGTAAGAAGGATCAAAGAAAAATGGTAGATACTTGAAGAAACTATAATATTTGTCATATCATTGCCATACTTATTTTTTGCTGTGCCATGTTTTTATCAGTGAAATCAGAGTGAAAAAGTTATGTGAGGCCAAGTTCATAACTATAATATATAAAGCACCTAAGTTACAACTTGGATGAATGTTACTGTATTGTGTAATACAAAAACATCTAAGATAGAAAGTCGTAAATGTAATTAAAGATAGGCGGTCTGTTTCTTTATAAATTAACTGGTAATCAATTTGAAACAAATTTATTGCTCCAAGGTTCAAAATTAAATCCGGCTTGTTATAGTTTCAACAGTAAATATTTTGTTTTGAATAAAACAAACCCTTATTACGTGTAAATAATTATAATAATAGGCTAGACTTTTATCCCCGAGAATTGTAGACCATCCTCTCAGATCTCCAAGCGATCACATCCTTGACGAAGCGACTTGATATAGAGACCACGGAAGACCAGCGCTTTGGTATGATCTGCTCTACCCTACATGTACATGCTGAGTAGTGGCCATTTTTGTTACCATGATGTTGAATTGCATTTTGTTTGTATTGGTCTGATTGTATTGGTAACAAAATAAACGTTTTTCTATTCTATCCTATTCTATATACCTATAAGGGGAGTAGTTAGAGGCATGTCCGAACATTTGGCACATACCCACATTTTGCAGTAGTGAGTATTCCATACGTGACAGGTTGCGAGCCCATCGCCGCTTTAAGAACAAGATGTTTTCCTTCGCCCACGATCCTCGTATCGAAAGTCGCAGAACCTCCCACTAGGCCAACACGGACTTTTTTTGCGTGTGTGATACAATTTTGCTGCTGCGCGAATTGGGCTTTACTGTATTTTTTCATAACCCATCTAGCTTGAGGTATTGGAACCTAAAAGGCTTATAACCGTAGGTAAATAGTTAAATAACGAATGGAAGGATTCAGTCATCATCATCATCATCATTTCAGCCGTACGACGTCCACTGCTGAACATGGCCTCTCCCACAGATAAAGTAAATTCCTTATCATGTGGGGGGATTTGCCCATACTCACCACGCTGGGCATGCGGGTTGGCCGTGGTGGCCCCGGCTGAAGAATAGACCTATCCGTGGATGTCGTAAGAGGCGACTAAGGGAAAAAAGCTAGGGGATGGGCAGCAGCGTCCCTCATTATTTAACAACGATAGCTCTAACTGCGCTCGCCAACCCGCATGCCCAGGATTCAGTGCTAAAGAGCAATAAAAGTTTAGTGTGATTTATCGCGATACTTAAGAAAGGAGTTCTTACAAATCATCATTACTAGTAAGCAACGTTTGCGCTACAAAAAAAATATTACGCCGACCGCAGTCAATACCGAAAACATAATTAACGAAGATCACTCAGTGATTAACCGTTCGACGAAACAAAAAGTCAGGGTACACCGAGTCAGCGAGAAATAAATCTCTTCTACACAGTCATACAATATCTATAGACAAGTGTTATAATTAAGAAACTCCGGTGATACACAATGACGGAAGGTTTGTAGAACGATACAATGAAGTCGAGATAGTTAAAACTATAAAAGCTTTTGAGGTCTAAGAGAGAACTCTGATTGAAACATTGGAAATACTGAAATCGATCGTGATTAATGTTTTACTTTGGCATTTGGACAGTGAATCAGGCCACATATGTTATATTTAGAACTATTGAGTGACTGCCTGACTAGCTGACAATTAACTTCCAGTTTGAGCCTTAATTATTCAAGTTCTATTTTTTAGATTTTTTGCCTATTTCATCATCTCCGATTATCGCTACTTGACAAGTAAAAAATACATCCCTTTCTCTCTGTGATATATAAACAGAAAGGCAGATTACATATTTTTATCCGTCAAGTAGCGATAATCAGAGAAAATATGAATTAATTAAAAAGAAAAACATAATGCTCACGACTGTAATCCCCAAGATAACCATATCCACTCGAATCTCCTGGCGCTCAGATCCTTGAAGATGTCTATGAGGGGTCAGAGGCACATTATATTTGGCACATGCCCACAAAATTAGTCTAGACTTAGTCGTTTATAGAATAAAATTTCCGCAGCAGTTCCTTTACCGTTCCCTAAAGACACAGTAAATGGATTTTTGAGCTAAGAAATAAACATTCTACAACCAAATCACCAATATGTATCGCACGCAGTATACCGTCGAACACAGATGGTGTTAGCCGACTAGCAAAAAGTAAAAAAAGCGAAACATAACCAGCCAATAATGAAACTTGTACTCTCTACATCTGCTGTTTTTGTGAAGCAGACCAGAGTGCCCAGAGAGATCTAATTATTGTACGCTACCGTACAGTTGAGCCGCTAATTGATTTGCCACACTAATTTGTTGGTAATAACCTAATAACAGATCAATTTATTTTGTCGGTTTATTTTTTGTTCTGACTATTGCAGTGAAATACTTTTAATGAAATAATGTAAGTTTTAGTGATAACGGACACTCATTGGATGATCTATTATAGGCTGCTAGGAGCTGTTAGGTGTAGGTCGTACAATATAATGTCGCTCTGAAAATCCTGTATTGTTTATTCTTTACTGTACACAAGAAAATAAAAACAGATTCCAGCAATTAGAAAGACAGGTAAGTACAAAGGCGATCTTTCTGAGGAACTCCTCAACAAGCTCGACCGCCTCCTAAATACTGGCATACGGTTTATTTACTGTCTGCGCAAGTATGACCATGTAAGCCACTACCGAAACAAACTTAGATGGCTCCCCATCCGAGATCGCAGGAATCTGCGAATCCTCTGCATCCTTTTCTCAGTTCTCAAAGATCCTTCTTCCCCTGAATATCTGAAATCTCGTTTCCGATTCCGGTGTGACACGCATGACAAACCTCTTAGATCGTCTGACAACCTCCTCCTTGATACCCCTGAGCATAGCACTTGTTTTCGTGGCAACTCCTTCTCCGTTGTAGCAGTAAGACTTTGGAATAATCTTCCGTATAATATCAAAAAAGTTGACTCCAAAGATTCATTTAAACGATTAACTCGTGAACATTTTCTTAAGAACATATAGCATCTACACTACATGTTAATAAAACACTTGTTTTGTACTATCTGTTAATATATTGCAGTGTATTATATATATATATATATATACATATTTAAATATAGTGTATGGTTATACATAGTATAGTTTTTAGTTAAGTTAAACAATCTGTCGCACGCCAACCTCCTGTTTCTACCCAATCAGGCTGGCTGGTAGATAATGCCTTGGCATTAAGCCCACCTTTTGTACATTGTTTTCTTTGTGTGCAATAAAGATTAAAATAAATAAATAAATAAAGGCGAGCTAAACCCTAAAAAGATTTTAAAAAAGAAATCAGTGGGCTTTTTATAAAATTCAGCAGAGATGATAATCCCACGTCGTGAGTTTAAAAATGTAATGTACCTGGAAACTAGGCTCCTGGAATCTCTGTTACACTATTTTTATGATAGTGAATATTTTTGACTTTATTTGAAACTCATGTCGTTTGAGGAACAGCCATGAATTTTTGATTACCATTTATTAACTATGGCTTTACAAACAGACAGTCCAGTCCCGAATTCATTCAACCTCAAAATCACAGCGTATCAGTCCAACCATCAATACACCCTTATTGTTACATGTTTTCATAAGCCTCAAGGGCCTTTACCTTGGATCGAAGATCACCATGCACCGGTAAACTTCAATGCAAATAATTAGGTGTATCTTACAATTTGCCAAAGACTCCATTGTAAGCATTGTGTTCTAAGTGGATTCTTCTACAAAGGACGCCGCACGACACAGCTACTACCTAAAAAAAAACGAAACTTCGTGTGTATAATTTTATTATTCTCAGCCGCATCTGTCACAAAGCCGTTGCGCCGTAATTTTACAGTTTAATCAGCGTTAAATGCTCACAAAGTAACCGCTGGTAGGAAAAAAGTAAAGGTCTCGATGCAGACGCTTAAGAATTTCGGGATCATAAATCATGAGTTGTCGATGACATTTTGGGAGTGGATGCTTCAGCTGATATCAAATCTTTCAAATTGATTTGAAACGTTTCGGCTCCTTCGTTGAAATTTGCACAAAAACCACGTGCTTTAGATTTTAGGAGTCCATTTGAATTAGCACTATACCTTACAGTTATTTTTTGTCCACATATTTGTAACTTCGTTTACTCTTAAACTTACTAGATTAAACAACATACAGATTATTAATTATTAACGCAAAAAAACAGAACTTATAAATAAACATTAATATCTGTAAATCCAGCATTAAATATATCACGCATGAGAGCCAATTCTCTAAGAACGGAATCCGTTTTCTCAATGTAGCTAAGTCGGTATTCAGTTGTAATCTCAGTGATACATCAAAACACTGAACATCAAAGGACAGTTTATAGATTTACAAATACTAACCGACAAGATGGGAGTTCATTCAATATACAAAGAGATATGTCATCCATTATGTCTCATTGTGGACTGACCACTTGAGGAAATAATTTATTCCAAGCGCGAGGTATAGTAGATCTAAAACTAAGTAAAGCAACTGTATTTCAATGAGAGAGTCAAATAAAGGACACGCTTTTAAGAAAAGAAACGAAATCCAACGATTGCACAAGCCCGTAGCACTAATACAACCAAAATATTGAAACCAGCAATAACTGACTTTAGACAAAACCATAAGTAAATTTAAAATTCGTACAATGTTTTGTAAAACGATTTATTTGTCAGTATCTAAGTCACAGTTTGACAAATTTTTATGAAATGAATTACTGGTATGACACAGATACATACATTGTAACTACGGTATACCTTCAAAGTAAGTAGGATACCTACTTAAAGACGTTGCTCTACAGGGAATTGTTTTTATTGCTAATATTTAATTGTTTAGGGTGGTATGTAGGCTAGCTAAAATGTATAACTGGATCAGGATACTTGCAATGAAATAATTTATTATCGATGAAATTTATTAAAGTTCCCATAATATCAAAGGTGGTCCCAAATACTGAAGTGGAGAGTCGAATACAATGTAATCAATTATACAAAAAGTAATACACCCATTCTTCACATCCCTAAGTAGTAAAATTATGAAATATTACCTGGTATCGAATAAGTATTCCACTTTTTGTGAATTCTCACTTTTATTTTTAGTAATATTTGTGTAAAAAAATATGAATGGGCCCTCCGCCCCTTTCGCGCTCGATAGCCGATTGTTTTGTCAGCGAAACACCTGGATGCAAACAAAATGCGCGCGCGCATAACGGCTGCCGATTCAAGATGGCGGCAACGGGAGTGTTTTTATGATCCTTTTTATTCTGCCCCGAGCATGAAATTAAAGAGTTATTTCTCGAAATATTACGTGTCAAGTATGATTTATATGGAGTTGGGACAAATAATTGGAAGTAATGTGACGAATTGGAGTACACACGGAGTAGCTTATTTGTTATTTCTATAAAACCTGCGACGTTACGATACAATATGTATGGTAACATATTTACGATTTTTGTAGAGTAGAGCTTAGGTTAACTTTTAATTCATTCCTTAACCAAGGCTTTTTAACCGAATAATCTACACTGGCTACTCTTTTTTATTTTTAGATTGGACCAATAAATAAAGAATTGGTTTGAATAACAATTACCACATTTTTTTAATATTTAATTAAAGTAATAAGAGTCTTCGATTACTTTTCCTGTAGATAATTTTTTTGTTTGAAAGAAAATATCGTGTCTTCGCTCGTTAGAGACTCATAATAATGTGTTTCTTATTTCCACCCGAAATATTAATTATAATGGTCCGGTTTACATAATTTTCTAATAACGATTTGGTTGATATATTGCTGCTCTGTTTTAGCAGCCTCGTAAATATAAATGGGTAATGCTTAGGATCCCTAAGATCACTATAACGCAATTAAAAAATATTAACTTTGATGATACTAGAGTAGTGAAGCTGGAGATTTATACAACGTGTTTTGTAACTAGTATAAATACTACATTGAAAGGGGCTTATTCTTAAAAAAAAAGAAATACTATTGCTAAATAATTCATTTTTTCCCCGAACTTTTTCAAATCAACTGTTTTTGGTTATACTCTTTATAAATAACTAAAATTATAAATACGAGAAGTTTATCATCAATATTATATTGCTACTGAAAACAGTTGCATAAAGGATTTTTGCATATATTTTTTTCAATGAAAAATATCGAATTTCAAAAAGTTATATATCAATTTATGTAATTAGAATGTAGAATAAGCCCCTTTCGGTGTTCCAAGTATACATATTATGAATCACCTTTTAATATAATATAATAGGATCGTATTCAACACAAATTAGTACCGTTCTTCGTGTGACGGTGCCGTTGTGTTAGAAAACCCTGACTTTAATGTCAAGTTTTGATGATACGTTCTTAATTAAATCTGAGTTTGTTACTTTTATTGATCCGTTGATTTCACGTAATCACATAACTACCGGATTCTCAACAGCCAGGTATTTTTATTCGGAAGCTAGAATCGTTATCGAGCAATCAACTGAGTATTCGTTTTCAATCAGGGCATCTTAATTACCGACGAATTATTTTATAAAAGCAAATGAGCCACTTATTTCCTCAATAATGTGAAATATTAGTATATAACCAGTTTTTATGTAAATAGGTATAGTCATATAGATAAACTTCTGAAGTTTTTTTATTTTATTGCGTTAGTAGGTTCTAAGTCAATGCATAAAGATGTAATTGAATTTTTAGAGAAGGTTTACTAGTTATAGATCGTAAGCGTAACCTTTACCTTAGGTAGATAAATGGATTATTCAGTTGAGAAACCACAGTAGTGTTTGTTTGTTTTCACAACGCTTATTAACCTAATTGACTTCGTGATGAGTAGAGTTGTTTGTGCGTGTTTGAATGAATTATTGATCTTTTTCATTGCAATAAGAAATACAACTAACGACGTAAAGCTTTGGTTTAGGCGGCAATTATATGTTGCACAAGCTTTGACTATTTCTTAACGGAAGATAAAAATATATATACAACTAACACCTTCATAGTTACTACACATATTCTATTTATACCACGTGTTCCGAACTATTACAATATATCCAATAGAGTTTGTTAGTACAGTTGTCTCCAATAAGATGTATACATTTCATAATTTTCAAAATGATATCACAATACAGATGAAGATGGTACGTACACGGTTAAGTTGAAAATGCCCCAAGTTGATGGTTAGGTACGTTTTCTATTTTTGCTGAGTATCTTCATTGTTATTTTCGTACTGTTGTGGCATCATTTGGAAAAATGTGAAATGTATACATCTTACTGCAGGCGACTGTACACCTCACCTCACTCCATAAAAGATGTTTACCTTTAGTAATTTCAAAATGATGCCATAATTATCCTACTAATTATAAATGAAAAAGTTTGTGAGGATGTTTGGATTTATGTTGTTCAATCAAACTTATAATATAAATATATAGAGTTCTTTGCCTAGAATTAAATATTAAAATAGTCTTAAATTTAATAGGCACACATAAAGTTCAAGATGGCACGGATACTGTACCATTATTGTGAAATTATGAAAGGTATACATCTTATTTGAGGTTATTGACTGTATAAATAACCTGTAGACAGTTAAGTAACCGAGGATTTGCACGAAGTAGCTTGGGGCGATCCAAATCCTGTCGAGCTTCCAAATATAGACCTCAGAAGCTACGCCCCATCGGACACTAACTATAGTTTGTACAGGATTAAACTTTTTATGGTCTCGGTGCATTATTTTAATCAAATAAATAAATTACAGTCAACAGTATCATACATAGTCCCGACCCCACACTAGGATTCCCTGGGTCGTGGGTATCAGAAACTACGAGTACCACGATACACCCAAACCCGGAACAAATATTTGCAGAGCTGGCTCCTATTTGGCCCAACGGATCAGCATTGCCATAAAGCGTGGCACCTCCGCCAGCGTCTTGCGGAAGCTTCTGACTAATATTGATCTGGATCAGTTGAGCTGTGTATAGATCGCTTGCAACGGTCTTTAGATAGCTCAACTGTTACTTTTGTATTTTGTAAATTAATTGAAAATATTTATATTACGTTTTGTTTTTCTCAATTGTGTAGGAAGTTGTGAAGCAGAAGCACTTTGACTCCATGATTTGTAATTTTTATTAGTAGTTGTGCTGGATAAGTTATATTTTAATTTAGAATCAGACATAAATACATTTTTAAAAAAGTTTATTTGTTAGTCGCAGTGTTAATAACTTTTACTGCCAGCTTAAAACAAAACCCAAGTTATATTAAGTTGGACTTCATAAACAGGCATCATCTTATTTTCGTCTTTCAACACATGTGACACTAAGCCAGTTTTAAATTAGTTTTTTATTGGTTCATCCTAATCTCTCAATAAATTTCTGTAGACAACGACATAATTTTACTAAAAAAGATGGAAATATAGTCACCACATGTAATCACTTCTATAATTTTATAATTAGCTTCTCTTATAATCAGCAGATTTTAAGGGGCGGTTGAAGTAACTTTATCACCCTAGCTTGTCAAGTTACAGGAAAAAAAAATAAAAATAAAAATCTGACCATCTGAATATTGTCTGTTGCATTTCATTCAAATCTTGTAACAAGCGACGATAATGGATCAAAAACTATTCTTAGCTATCGAAAGATAGATCTCGCGCACGCGTTTCACCAAAATTTGTTCCGGAGTTCTTCACAAAGGAACCATCGAGGAATCTCGTTGCGACAAAATGCATAATAATCTTTCTTTGTGCTTATTAATTCATATTACACGGCCATTCGCTCTTGACTCGCTGACAAAGGAAGCTACGGTCGACCACAAAAGTCAATGGTTCGAGCCAAACTGAACGTACCTAATAAATTACGACTCAAGATGAGTATACATAGTTTGGTATACGTGAGGTTTTTGTTATGAATCCCGCTTATTTGTGTGCCACGACATATTTTATCTATGCGGTTCGTGTTTGAATGAGTGAGCTTATAGGGGAATGTATAGAAATGTTGCGTATGGAAATAAGGTTTTGGACCTTAAATAAGAATAGACTATACACCTGACTGGACTTCCAAAACATTCTGTTACAAAGAGTGACTATAGGATCGAAGCACAACGTATATAGAAACATCGAATACTAGTAAATCTTGATAGTACAACCTGTTGACATATTAAATAAATAAAATAAAAATAAATATTCCGGACATATTACACACGGTCAACTGATCCCAAACTAGGCATAGCCTGTATGATGGGTACCAGAGACTGATATAAATAATAGATATATATTTAACACCCAGACACAGAACAAACATCTGTGTTAGTCATAAATGTTTGTCCAGTGCGGGAATCGAACCCGCGCCCTCTAGCGCAGAAGGCAGAGTTACTACCAACTGAGCTATATTAAATTCCATGTATATCCGATTAAGGTTCGATAGATAAGCACTAACAAACAAACATACAAATACACAACGCTACCGTTTCACTACTTTCTCTAACGCTCAAAAATAACTAGGTATTGACCTCACTCAATATTAATATCTATCTATTTGTATATTCTATGCAAAATTACGCTTTGTTCAGTAGTTCACATCAAAGAACACGAATCCTTCAACCCTCGTCAATAGCCTCGTGATGTTTCCGTTACGACCATGAAAATATTATGAAGAAGCACTTTGTAGCACAAATGTGCAACCTATATTACTCAAAGGCTTCGTTTTGTGTCTTTGTTTTCGAAATAATTCGAAAAATGTTCTGAGGACATACGTAGAGCAACACTGTGTAGGTATTATAAATAAAATTATCCATTAAAAATGGAATAGTACCCGTATCATTATCGCATGCCCAAGAGTGAGAATATTAATCTCACTTGCGATCTTCTTCTTCTTGCCGTGTCACTGATTCTTTCTTGGTCAGCCTGTATTAGGTCAGTGACCAGTTTGAAGTATGGTGACCTTGAAAAGGGCCTATGACCGTCGATGAATGAATCAGTGTAGTGAACAGATTAAAGCGTGCCTCTTAGAGGCTCCTTTCGAAAAGCAAAAATCAGTTGCAAAAAAAGCGTCACTCGATATATAAAATGTTTAAGAAAAATTTGGTGATCTACTCTTTTTTTTTTCTTTTCTTTGTCCGTAGATTAGAAGTATTTTTTTATTATCACATTTGTGACGCAAACATTCCATACCGATATGAATTTCTTTAGAATGACAAACACAAAACTACCAGTTGTGCATGTATGTTTCTCGCGATGTACTTTTTTTCTCCTCAATATTGTTTGTTAGCTCAAGATTTTCCTTCAGCATTTTGGAGCTTTCCTTCAATTGTGGTTGTTTAAGACGAGACGCGACCTCTTTTCATTTTACGTGAGCCTTTGTCTTTTCCTTTAGTAATTCAACAATGGCTGTGGATTTGTCAGACGCGTGAGCACTTAGATCATTGAAACAGGTACCGTTTTGTGTTTGTTCGTATTTCGTTACAAATAGGACAAATTATGTCCTGTTTATGGAATTCGTGAGTTTGGAACGCTCTTAGTCCATTGTACGTTTACTTTGTCTAACATTATTCACATCTTAATGTGGCTAGCATTTTTTTTTTTGTTCCTTTTTTGAAATACTAGTTGGTGCCCGGCGGCCCGCGCTTTTTTAGGTAAAAATCTTTCTATAACAAGTTTTAGCAAAATCGGATGAACCCGGCGTTATTGAACCAAAAACATCCAAAAATCCTAACAAACTTTTGCATTTATAATACACACATACAGCAACACTTTGAAACACTATTTTGTGAAAAGTGTTGTAGCGGACGGTTCCTGGAATAGAATACCTGAACAAAATAACTGATTTCAAGAGAGAAAAAAACACTTTTTAATGAAAAGTGTCTCCCCTTTGCACTGCTTTATTAAATATATAATCAAAACAATATAAATTACTAGCTTGCGACGGTGATTTCGCTCGCGAGGTGCTTAGATAAAAAATTGCCTATACGCAATTCTAGGTAAAGAGTTCTATTTATCCGCCATGCTTAACTCTGAACAAATTTTTAACAATCAAACTACGATCCGGATGTTATTTGTATACCTACCTATAGCTTATTTATCTTATTCAAGTTATCACAATGGTGTCATTAAAACATGTTAAAACGATCGTCTCTAGCTTTACCTTATCAGTACCATGTTTTATGTGATATGGGTAACACATAATTTAGCTCCTCAGACAATAAAACTGACCTATTTATTGGCTATAGTTCAATTTGATAAAATCTTCGTATTTTTAAGGTCATTAACACCATTGGTAAGATAATGGAATAAATATAATACGACCAATTTTAGTAGGACATTTTGTAAACTTTTATAGGTACCTATTTGTGGTACAGTCTAGTAGAAACTGCCTTAACTTTAGTTTCAAACATCATAAGTTCCAACCTGCACCATTTTTTTAAATTACCAATTTTATTAAGAACTTGTTTGTACACCTAGATAAAAAGGAGCCTATATGCTATTCTATGTTAATAACTCTATCAACCAAGTTTCTTCGAAATCGGTTGAGCTGTAACGGCGTGATTGATTGAACCACAAACATCCAAAGATCCTCACAAACATTACATCTCTCATTTTAGTTAGATACTTTGACCCTGTGAATTTCCACTCAATGTGATTGTCAGACTTTATTTTCTAAAGCTGTACTGAATAGGGCTGAAAAAGACAAATCATTCCTCATAATCACACATGGTATCTCTAGTCCTATCAAGCTGTTCCAACCGTCTTTCTATTAATCAAAACTGACGATAAGAACTCCCTGCACTGATCATAGGTGGTATTTCTACAATAAAATGACGTATGACGCTATCCCCATGTTTCTTATTACCATAACATGACAAGTCCATTAAGGTACCAGGAAAATCAGTAAATAGTATATTGTAATAGCCCGGCTTACTCTTGTCACTTACACGCATGGTTTAACTAGGTTATAAAGAAAGTCTACTTATTGTCGGAAGTACCTACCGCATTTCATTGTAAGTACCAAAATCAAAGAATGTTATAAAGATAACCATGCTTTTAACTTATATTATTAGATTGAAGGCATAAAGTGTGAATTTAAGTAAGTTATCATTCTATTCAAATGAAATGTCTCTTCGACATATTTATTCGACATATATTTTTTAGATGGTGATAGCTTTGCCACGGCAGATTAAAAACTAAAGAGAGTTGAGAACAAAATCAGATCGCGATTACACGCTTACTACGAAAACTAACGAATCATTTCCTTTCATTACTGTGAGCGGTAGCGTATCTAACATCTAATGAAATTACATTTCACCTAATGCAGTTTTATTCTATCTATAGTGTCATCACAAATTGGATGCTTTTTCTGCGCGTTTATCGCGTGCCATGAGTACGAATAATTCACGTTAACGTTAAGCCTTGGTCAAACAGCGTGCAATAAGTCATCTAATTTTTTTTTTTTTTTTTAATTTTTTTATCTTCCAAAAATGTATTACATAGTCATTTAAAGAAATAGCACTAAAAAAAACACTAAGGTTTGTAGAACTAATGCTAAATGTAGTCTTCGGCTATAGGTAGGAGCTACGTAAATTTAGTAATAAGGAGTAGATTCTAATTTTATAATAAGTAGGCACTTACGAAGGTATTGATATAACAAAGTACGTACAAGGTGAGTACGTATTTTGCTACGCAATAATTGGTGATTGTGTAGCAAAATACGTAAGTAGCCTTCTATGATAGAAAGTAATATTTGAGTTTAAACTTTAGTTTTTACGCGTAATAACTATACCTATGTCTTTTGAATAAAGTTTATTTTGAGTTTTACTTTTAGGAGCTTGAGATATCGTTGAACTGTATCGCACACCCTCAAATATCAAACTCAAAACTGACTTTATTCAGAAGAGTTAAGGCTCTTTTTGAAATGAATTAGGTACTTAGCACATGCCATTTGAATACGGCTTTACACTTACGATACGACAGTAAAATCAAATACTATCCAAATAAATGAAGGCGTGGCTTGAAATCTTTTAATTTTTATTAGTGAATATTTGACTTTTGTTATCGTATCGTGTATTTAAGTGCTCGGATAAACTTTATAAAAGTCAATTCGTTATTGTGATAGCAAAAACAAGAACTCAAAAAGAATACACCTAATCTGTAAAACGTAATGTTTAAAGTAATTTGAATCTCAGTGTGGAATTTCTCTACACACCGTTAAGGCTATCTCTGCGCGCTATATTTTACCAAGTTAAGTATAATAGCAACACTGTGGTGAGCATAATTTTAAATTATCCTCTTTATTGCACACATAATCCATGGCGTGAATCTACCACTCGTATATTAGCTCGGCTTAGATCATAAAGGTCCGCTAAGCGAAACAGTATATCTCTCTTCACTGACGGGTTTTTTGCCGTTTGTTTTTACACAATAACCTCACATTACGTGTTATCTTCGCGGCCGGTTCCGCGCCGCGGCTTCTCTCATTTATTGTATTATAAATTTAGTGGGAGGAGCCACCAACCTACCCATTCCGCGATGCGTACAACGCAGGAACAAGATGGCAATACCCAATGATCCAGCAATAAATAAAACGAGCGAGACGCAATCTATTATTTCAAAGTTAACTACGATAGAAAATAGGGTTGATAAAAACTTCCCCTTCATTAATAAGCTATTAGATTACGATGTCGCTTCGACCGATTGGTAGTCCATAGGGAATCCTAATAAACGCTCCCCCCTTCCAGTTCGATGGTTGATCGAGATTCAAAAGAAGCCCCACTTTGAAACTCGTATGAAACAAAACGAACGCTCGAAAAGACCCCGCTCTAATTCTCTTTAACATCTCCGATTTCAATTGCTCCTTCAGATATTTGAATGTAGGGAGGGACAAAGTTTGTCACGTAGGGTCGCCGGTATAGAAATCTCCTGTGTACATACAATGCGGGTCCGGCCTCATAGGTACCCCATTAACGAGAGTGCCCGAGAGGCGAGGACGGTATCACATCTAAAGATCAGATTGACAACACCAAAGAAAAATAGAGCTAGTTTTACGAGCCGCTCTGTTATTAAACATTTTTAAATAAATGCGTTTTCTGTGCGTCCGTTTTTGTAATGAACCCATTCAATCTAATAAAAGATCCATAGGTCCAAACCCTTTGGTACGCTCACGAAAACAACTTTTTGTCAACGGTGGTCCCAGTATGTGTGCATTGTGGATATTTTTGTCCCCATTTACTGATGCTTTTTGATACCGATCATTTTTTGTGCGCCCATTATTAACGGGTATTGTGCAAAGGTTTAGCTCGGATAAGATCTCTGATATGTCACCAAAGTCTACTGGTTCTTTTTATAAAAACGAGTAACCTTTTTGGTTGATTACAAAAACTTCGTGAGAATCATGAACGGAGTTTTGGCATCCACGTGTTTGAATGACCTATGATGTTTTTTTTAAAAGGGGTTCAATCGTAATCATAATCAACAACAATATTGTGTAGTAAAATAGCTCAAACAAATTATATTCTGAATATCCCTACCCTTGCAAATTGGCATTATCTGACGAGTCACTCGTATCACAAGAGTCACATTGCCCATCAATCATCGCAGATTACGCCGCAAATCGAACCATTCAGTCGAATAACCATAAAATTGCATATTCAGCGTCCGAAGATAGATACGATAAACAACTCAGAAACTTTCATGCTGCTGAATCATTCCCACATTTGAAAATTATTCAACTCGGAATAAAAATTGCTCGTTCCGAGACAAAAGACACTCAATATCGTTACCAGGAGAGCGTTTCCAGTAAAAAGCTTCTGAAGTGAAATAATAAAAGTTACTTTCCCTGACTACTGACTGGTCTGAGATTCTTATTTGAAAGGTATCAAAATTCGCTGAGTTGTCAGGACAATGAGGTTAGGCCCAATACTATTTGTTTGCACGGTCCTGGTTTTTGTGTAACCCTTTCATTTGATTACTTTAAATATGTAAGGATACTGTAGCTTATTTATCATTCAACAGCATGATCTGGATTGAAAATACTTATCTTATTTATCCGATAGATTCATTTTTATTTAACTTACTATAAGGGCCAGATAGAAATAGTTTTGCAGGTACTTTTACCAGTTTCTTACATAAATTGAGCAATAAAAAGAACCTTCCAATAAAACCCAACCAACCGGAGCCTATCGTTTCTACGAAGCTCATACACAATTCAAACACCAGCATGTTTCTCTTGTATTTCAATGGCTGGAAACTGAGAAAGTTCCGATTTTCTCGTAAATGTCTCCCACAGGGAGGAATGTTGTAATGCGGCGTAATTTCCTCTAGCAAGACTTCTGCGTTGACTCGCAGTAGTCTTGAGTGCTGCTAAGGATCATTTTGTATCCGATTACATGTCTGCAAAGACTGGTTGATTGTTTGCTCTACAGCGTACCTCGCTTTATTTACTCCCAATGTTTTCCCCTAGCTCGAGTACTATCTCAAATTACTTGACAAAGTGAACCAACACTATGCCCACTGGACTTTATTATTTCAGTTTTTACTTAAAATCTAGGTATTTTATAGACATACCTGTATACAAGGTCATTCAAAACAGGTATTTTTTCACGAAAGGGGCTCATTCTACACCCAATTTGCGATAAAGTTGCTATACGACCTTTGGTAATGCAACATCTTTCATTGAAAAAGAATACAAAAATCAGGAACTCAATAATTCGGCTTTTTTAGATAGCAATCTTGATTAAATACTTCTTTTCGTTCAGTTATTAGTTATAAAGATTATAAGACCAAAAACAGCTGATTTGTAAAATAATTAGGAAATGAAAAAATAATACTGAAAAGTATAGTTATTTTTTCGATTTGTTGATAGTAGTGACGAAACACGGTTAATATTAAATAATTTTATAGTAAAAATGTATCCCATACCTTTATTATTCATAGTATCAGTAGTAAAATTGTTATAGTTTTCAAAGTAACTACCATAAATCACTTTTACATGTTTTATTAGTAGTAGTTACATGGTAATTTCCAACTCCTTGTTTCCGTAGACGAGTTTCACATCGTGGTTTTATTGAAAACTGATGTTATAGCTATCATAAAACCTGACATCCACGACGACGGCTAAGATAAACACAGAGCATAACAACGACATTGCTTTCAAGTAATGGAAATTTTATAGGGCAGTTTGCTAGCTATTATTCTGGTGTTTTTTTTTTCAAAAATGTTTTTAAAACATGATTTGATATTCATATAACAAAATTATTTCTAGCACTCAACTTTGATGTAATATTGTTCTGAACTTTCATCTGTTATGATTACCCATAGGAACTTTATCTCAAATTGTTTCAGCAAAATTGTTGAAGTTTAAACATCCTTCCGACGAGAATCTCATCACATAAATGGGTAGCCAAATTTCTGGCAACATCTGTGTATTGCGGCTTAAGGTTGTGCAAAATTTAATCCGTGTTGCAATGGCATATTGAATTTCTTTCTCGCTCGATTGAAAGTGTTTTTTTAGTGTCCCAGACTGTTGACTGTCGCCTGTTCCCCTGACTCAGGTTTCACGGTAGCCTCTTTGTATAGTGCTGTAACTTAAGATTGCCGAAGGTAGGTCCATTCATATCGGTTTGTTCACTGCGATTTTTTCCTCCAAAGCGGCAACTAAGTAGCGTGTTAGTGGGTGGATCTATGGGCGGGTAAAAATCTGTTTTATGGTGTCTGAAGTCAAGAAGCTATAAATTTCGGTAACTGGAACATAATTTAGTCTGACGTTCTTTGTCTTCGCCTTTGATAGATTGTTATCTTTGCAACTATCTTGTGGCTATCGATATATCAATCTTAACAATGTTTCTCATTAATGTTTCAATGCGACTCTCAAGTAGAGTTTTTTCAATCTATATTATCATCATCACCAGCCTGAGGATGTCCACTGCTGTGCATAGACCTCCCTGCGACGAACAATCTTGAGCTTTTATCCACAGGCTTCCCGCAGCTTTCACATCATCGTCGGTCCTTCGAACACCAGTTCGTGATCACAATAAACAATATTTGATATATATTTGATTTGATTTGAGAACCCTTACTCCCCGACGGTTGCCAGTTCTGCGAGCTATGTAACCCACTGGCACTACAACTATACATTATACAATCAAACTATCTGTTTGCTCGTTTAGTTCCCTCACCCCAGAATTTCACTGTCGCATATTTTTTACTGCACATTTGCGGATTCCTCAACAAACACAATAAAAACCAAATCAACGCTAAATTAACTTTCTAAATTCGACTCAAATAGATTGCAGCTGGTAGTAAGACAACTGATGCATCCAAAGATAATATTTGAACTACAATACACAATAAAGACTGTAAACACGGCGAGCAATTACTATACCGGTAACATGTTTGTTTAGGACCAAGAACTTGAGTGTCTTCGGAAATGTTTGAAGTATCTTCGAATAGTAGTGTGTCTGTCAGGTAGTAGCTGGTGTACTTGGTTGCTACCGTTTTTATAACGATAATACAATTAAGAACAAAGTAATAAGGCAGAAAGGTAGAAGGTCTTATGACAATACGCTTACATATTTGAAGAAAGCCCGTCTGGGGAGGTGGGGTACCTTCGCCTTACATAAGATCGCAGCCAAATAATATTATTTGTTTCAAATAGTGTTGGTTGTGTTCCTGCGGTGAGTAAGGTTGCCAGATCTTTAGGGGGGGGGGGGGTTCGGGGTCGGCAACGCGTGCTTGATGCCTCTGGTATTGCAATCGCTCATAGGCTACGGTAAGCGCTTACCAACAGTGGACCGTATGCTTGTTTGCAACCTAAGTTGTATAAAAAAAAAAAAGATAGTACACCTCCAAAAGATCCGCCTGTCTACCCTAAGGTTGTGTTCTGCGTGAAGTAATCAGTTCCTACATATAACTTTGCTCCCATAAATGCGTAATCATAAAAAGTGTATTTTTTGTCCAACAGTTGTTCCTATTGTTTTGGTTGTGACTGAACAACAGCCTGGTCAATTCAAGCCATAAAATAAATGGCAGCCATTCTTTGATATTCTTTAATAACATGAATTAAAAAAAACGGTGATACGTATTTTAATTCGCACTGAATTCATCTCTCTCTTATTCATAATCAGTCACTAACTTTATCGACAAGATAACTCTCGCTGTCCTTTTCTAACAGTAAACAAAAGAAGTACATAATTTTGTGCCGATAAAGTTAAATAGGGATTATTAAATAGGGATTAAAACAAAAGCTAGTATTATAAATAAAATGTAATATGGAAACAGAAATGTAATTCCGACGAAAATTGCGATTTTTTTAATAATAGTGTGTCGCAGCGGAATGTTCACACGCGCATTCTTAAGTGGCGCATACTACACCCACGCCTACCGTTCTTGTGTAAATAAAGCCTGTTATCGACTTGAGACAATAACGAATCAGAACAATCATACAGTGTGTTTGATTTATTAACCGAAGCCTCCTACATCGTAGGCACTACTATTTATTCTATGCCGGTAGAGATAGATATCAGTATCGCATACGATGAAATTGATGGGTGTATTGAATCTATTGTTTTGATTCCGGTTGCGAGTGGTGTTTTTATAGATAAAATGAACTAAACTTGATTAATTGAAAAATGTCGATGACATACTTTTTTACGGATCCGAACTAACCAGTAACTAAATCAAAGGAAGTAGTACCTTCATCATTTCACCACAATATACATCATTCTGCTCACTGGCTTTAATGCAGGATAACCAAGAAAGAAACAGTGACACTAAAAGCAAACAAGCAAAGAAAGAAGCTACAAATAGTGATATTTAGCAAGACTACCTTAATAGTTATTTTTGTAATTTCTGAGTTTTCATTTTTTCAAACTGACCTAAAGGAAATTGGCGGAAAGAGTTCCACAATCCACATCTGCGCCGAATAGCTCCATAGTGCCAGAGCAGACGAGACAACAGATTGAACCTTTTGTTCTTACGAAAAGGTCTTATATTCTACGTTTACTTGACAATATTCGCTCATGCGAAAATTACCTCTGCGTCAACTAGGACAAGGTTGAAAAAAGATTGCGGGACATTATTTAGCGAAAGTAGAATGCAATCTACTAGAATCTAGTGGTAGAGAACGCCAGATGTTGTGGTCTCTGAAATTCGACGTAACTTAAAGCTTTGACGGTAGTTCCGGAACTATTATCCTACCAATGTTTCCCTTCATGGACTTATAAATAAATCTGTGCTGTGTTGAAGTTTATCTGTATTGCCTGCGTTTGCAAATATGCGGTTTTTATTTTAGACCTGTTTTTTATTTTTATTACATACATAAAATCACGCCTATTTTCCGGAATGGTAGACGGGGACCACGTTTTTCTACTGACATTCTACTTTTGCTTCATTCACATTCAACACATTCATCGTACATGCTCGTCGGTTAAGAATATTCTTGATCTGGCCTTTTAAAATCGCCATCGATTTGTTCACTAAACGTACGCAGAGTTCTTTCTCTTCCAACGGTACCATTTAGCCCCTTCGTCACGGCGCGACTCAAAAGGAACGCGACTGAAACTGTGGTCACTTATGAGTAGCCTGACTGCGATAGCACTAGTATTTCAATGCGCGTCCGTCCACGACGCTACTCAAAAGGAACGCGTTTGTAACTAGTCTCCTGGCGACTCGACATGCTGGTCGCCAGGCGACTAGTTTCGAGAAACTGTTGAAAAATGAACGAACAAAAAGTAATTATATGTGATTCTGACGTCTATGTGACAGAAGAGGAGTAATAATTCCATGTCATCGCTCGAATTATCACTAGTCATGTTAATTATTTTCGTTTTCAAAACTTTGTTTACATAAAATCGTGTACTGAGTGACTGCGTTTCAGGAAATTCCAGTAGCGTCGTGGACGAGTCAGAGTTTCCAATCAGTCCACAGTCCACAGTCACTTTTGCGTAGCGTCATGGACGAAGGGGCTTACACTCGCTATAAACATTTGTTTTGTCAATATTCTTTCGTTCATCTTCTCTACATGACCAAACCATCTAAGCATACCTCTCTCATCGTCATCACTACGTTTTCGTTCACTCCACAAGGTTTTCTTATCACAATCAATCTTTCAAAGTAACTCAACGCTTTTTTATTATATTTTCTAAAATTGTGTACTTTTCTGTTTTTTCATGTCTTATCTGGATTGGATCGGACTCAGGTTTGTACCTTGTTAGATTATAATGTACCTAGTAACGATAGACGGTACATATGTTTTTTTAATGTTATTAGGGGGCGTCCATAACTCCAGTTCTGCCGCGAATGCGACGCTCGCAACTGCACTTATTTTTTTCAGGAGAAATTCTATAGTTTTCTGAACCCCTAAGGCACGAATATAGTGGTTTCGTTGGTAGAATAAATTAATACGCAATCAAAACTATAAAGCTCCCGGTTTTCATTACAAAGGATTCAATGAGCAAATTACTTCGATATTCTTGTTCCGTATGCTCCATTGTGAAAACCGATGGCATTGTCAAATGACAAAACCAACGAGACCAGGTACCCAACCCACCAATTACGGTGCATTGTCAAAAAATCTATCTCGGAGACATTTTTGAACATGTCATTCGAAACCACCGTACCAATTCCATGGCCACAAAGATCTTCTATTAAATTTTGAACTTTATTATAACAACTTTAGAGCGAAGTTTTAATTTCAGCAGTTGTAAAAGTACCATTGTTGGTGCATACTCAAAAACTTTTGTGCGTTGGTCCTCTAGTCTGTCACATATCCTCTCCATTGTGATTTACTTCAATAGTTCTGAATCTATAGATTTTTTAAAATTGTTCCATATGGAAGAGTTTATGCACCTGCTTTATACCGTAGGCTGTAAATATATTCCCCTAGAATTCGTGAGAAAATTTATGACTTTTTTGACTGTGAAATTTTTTAAACAGTGACCATAAAATACCTAATGTAAAAACACCCACTTTCATTCTTGTTGAACTATTTTTGCTGTCCTCAATATCACAAAGTTTCGCTGCTTAAGCAGCTCCACCATAGAGACCATGTCCTTCGTGAGGCTATGGTTGTCTCTAGGCCATGAGGTTGGTAAAGGTGCTAGACAAGCCCACTACCAACTTAACATGTCCCAGGCACTACGGTGTCCAGTGTTCAGTAAGTGAGTAAAAAAAGTTTCACCTGACACTATATAAACCCGGGTCTACAGCTTACACATCGTTTTTTGCTTATATCTCTGAAACCTTTTTAGCTACAGGCCTGAAAATTTTGGTACCTTAGTCACTAATTTGGCACTAAATATCTGGCTATATTTCATAGCTCTCTCGTCAGCCGTTTGGCAGAACTGCATGTGCAAGCTGTAGACCCGGGTCCCCAGCTGACACATAGTTTTATGCTTATAACTCTGAAACCTTTTAAGCTACAGGCCTGAAATTTTTAGTACCTTTGGCACTAATTGGCACTAAATATCTGGCTTGTTTTCATAGCTCTCGCGTCAGCCGTTTGGCAGAACTGGATGTGCAAGCTGTAGACCCGGGTCTCCAATATGCCTGAATGACCATCGAAGCACCAACTTTTATTAGACATCGCGATATCCCAGTTCGGGGCGAATCACTAGTTATTGTCAAGAAAATATTTAACCCTAAAAAAATTGCCTATATGCTATATGCCTAGGTAAAGAACTTTATCTCCATGTTTCAACAAAATCGGGTTCACGGCGTGAACAACGAACATCCAAACATCCTCACAAACTTTCGCATTTATAATATTAGTAGGATAGATTAGCAAAATAAATGATTGTAACAGAAATTACAAAATAAAACAACAAATTTATTTTCCCTTAGAACTAATTTGCACAAAAACTCCCATGGAAAGACGTATAATTTCGAAGAAAAAGTTGCCGACAGCCTATATTTCCATCACCTCAATTAGCATTACTAATCATTTTGTTTGCTCTGTACCTACGAATCAGAAATTCCAATTATACGGTGTTAACCTTTATTTAATTTATGTAAATTATCACGGGAAGCCGCTTAGAATGTAGAATTGCAAAATGAGAGATTATTCGCTATCTATCGATAAACTCTTTTAATGATAGCCTTTGAAGCGGCTGGAAGTGTAGTGATAATATTCTAAGTAATTGGTCGGTAGGACAAGGTTCGCAGAAGCAATTGTTGTATTTTTATCGTACCATTGACATTTATGGCGATGTCATGTATGTTTTATTTTTTATTTTTTTTATTTATTTATTCTTAGAAAATAGTTACAGAATATGTTTTATACATCTAAAAAACCAAGATAGGTTTGTCTTAGATGCAAAGGACTAACATACCTCATAATATGGTATGGTATGGTATGGTATATTACTGCAAAATGCGGGCATGGGTCAGATGTAATATTTGGACGTGATTCTGACTACCCCCTTAAGCATCTTCAAGGATTGGTGTTTTATGTCATTAAAGTCTATTTACAATAACTAACTCTCACTTGAGCTAATCCCTCAAAGTGTTTTCACTCGTGTTTTTAATCACTAGCAATTTATTCGCAAATATTGATCACTTTAGATGTATTAAAATCTTGGCCCTAATTGGCATTTACGATAAACTCGCTACGATATACTAATAGGTATATGAATTTTTATTTATTATTTTGAAGCTAATTTTGCTACATAGTGAGCCGCGTTGGCCTAGTGGGAGGTACCTCGACTTTCGATCTGAAGATCGTGGGTTCGAATCCCGGTCGTGGATAAAGACTAATGGATTCCTGTGTTTGAAAAACTTGTGTGCGGCTGTAAAGGGTGAATTGCACCCGCGGCTTAGTTAAGGGTATCTCCGCACTATTGACCATGTTTTTTCTGTGGATAAGACTGACTAGACTGAGACGATGGTACAGGTGCTGGGCAAGCCATAAAAAAAAATCAAAAAATAGCTCAGGCCAGTATCTTGTAAGTGATTAAAAAGTTCCACTTGATGCTGTAAACACCATATTAAATAGATATAACAAACATAAAGATAAAGATTGTTTATTTGCTTAAACACAATGTAGGTGTAGATAGATAGATAGAACATTCTTTATTGCAAATAAAAATAGTACAAAGGCGAACTTTATGCTAAAAAGCATTATCTTCCAGATAACCTTTGTGTTTGAGGACAGAAGATGTGAAGGTAGATGTAGATGTTAATAATATTTAGATTCAATCATGTTTTACTAAAATTAGCATGCAAATGTGTTAGAGTAAGTTTAACTATTGCCTATTATTATTTAATTTTAAACAATGTCAAAAAAATTAAAAGTACTAAATAATAGTAACAGGCGCAATGTAAAATAAGATGACAAAATTTATCTGTCATGAAATCGTTGATACTATAATAACATTTCTTAATTAATAATTGTTTCAATTTAGTCCTAAATATATTATCGTCAAGATCTTTTAATGATTTTGGTATCTTATTATAGATGCCAAAAAACTTCTTAATGTGTAAATCAAGGGATCAGAATTCTCACTAACTTTCTTATAAGATAATCATCATTTCATCTTGTTTGGATGCCCAAAAGCAAACGCTAGTCTTCAAAATCCTACTACGTCTTTGAAGTCGTATCCGTCTCAATGTCCGCGTCTCATTTTATGCGGTATTTATTTCACACAATGGCTGCCGTCAGTTCACATGTAGGACCCCTCAGTAATTAAACAAACTCTGACGAATAAGACCGACGATTTTTATCTCTCACCGAATCATGCATTCAAAGAAACGTAGGCGTTGTCCACATCACCTCCTTGTCTCACACCTTCAATTGCATATTCTTTATCCTCTTCTATCGTTTCAACTTTATTTAAGTTCATTCATTAAATCAGCCAGTAATTGTTTATAATTATAATTAATTTGAATTTGGAAAACCCGTTGCTTCTTCATTTTGATACTGATGGTCTTGTGAGAATAAATACTTTATCTTCTAAGACGGGATACTGTTACTGATATGCTAGTATCTTTGTTATTTGGAAGCTTCAAAGCAAAGCTGACTATAAAGCTATGTAAAATAGAGTTTATTTCATTATTTCTATACGTGATTATGGTCAAACGTAGATTCAAAATCAAGGGCTACAGTAATTCTGTTTGAACTTTACTGGGTTCTCAAAGATAACCTTTTTACGATCTTAATTATTAGTTATGGTTATGTGGAAGACGAACATTTTGACGGCGTGATAATTATCGTAATTGTTATTTCTTTTCTCAGAATCATCGGGATTTATGTTAGATTTCGTTGATATCTCTACAATCTATTCTATTGCTAAGTAGGTACCACTTTTTATAATCATATTTGTTTATTTAAAACCTTCCCAGGGATCAACTCATTTAAAAGTATAAGGTTATGATCTCTCCTCAACGTTACTACGTACAAATTCATAATTTAAACTACTATAGAATAAACAATAAATAGTAGGCACACACTACTGTCGTATGTCGTTATAACACTGACCTCTGTCAAGAACTAAAATAAATATAAAAGCTGGATGAGCCAAAAGCCTCAGTCACGTCATAGCTAAAAGCTGTTATTACCTAAGTCGTTGGTAAAAATCTGCGTGTGATCAGCGAGCTTTTCTCGCCGCTAGTCCTCATTGCCTCAAAAATCGCTCCACGGCCTGAAATAAGTTAAATTTCATAGCAAGCGAAGCAAGCGAAGATCTCTTAAGCAACTTAGATGAATCGGCGTTCTATGAATATTTCTTAGAGTATAACATTCAAATCGATCTGCATGGAATTGAGTAAGCCAACAGATTGTAATAATAAAATTATCTGGTAAGAATATGAGTTAAATCGGCCAATCAGTTTATAAACCATAGGGATCGAAAAGGGTCTTAGTAAAAATTATACAAATATTACGAAGTACCGTGTCATATGAAATATCCTTGCTCGCACATTCCTAAACGATTTAAAATTTTATTCTAGACCATATCGTTTTTGGGATAAGTACAATGAAAATAGTAATTTAAGAACCAATATAACGTGAGTTGCCATTTGGTAAAGTTTCAATGACTTTGTAGTTCAGGTACGATTGGTTATTAGACACAACATGTTAAAGGTGCTATTTCCAATGTTTATCTTAATTGTGCCTCAACAATCATTGAAGCACAAATTTTTACCGGACATCGCGAAATTTCACAGGTCGCGGCAAATCTCTAGCATGACATTTCAGCTAAATAAAAACAAAATATTTATTAAGCTGTCCCTGTAATTTGTAAACTGTAGCCCCATAATTACTTGGCATACTAAAATGTGACGTGAAAAGATAATTAAAGCAGTTTGTTAGCTAATATTTTGGCGGTCGTCTACAGACATCTAAACTTAAATAGGCTAATTAATGTTCATGAAAATTACGTTACAGTAAATAAAGCCGCACATTTAAATTAAGGGCAGATATTTCTTGACAAGATAAGATCGCTCTAATTAAAGCGGCTCGTCTTTAATACGTGGCTCAAAATGTTTCACAAAAACTTCGCTGTGGAAGTTCAATGACTTCCTGAAATTGCATGTAATATTTTTGTTATTTGTGTTGCGAGCCCTAAAGGGCCCTAGGTCTAAAGACCTAGGCGTTCGTTTAGTAATCAAATCGAGTGGGGGGCCTTCCAACACTATAATTAGGAGATAGGTACTTGCTAACTACTGTTTGATCATTACTTTCCATCCTAAGGTTGCCTGGAAGTAATCTTCAGCGATTGTACTACACTAAGTTTGATATAATATACATTAAGATATTTTATACGTAATCTTTGTGTACAATAAAGAATTAATATATCAATCTATCTAAGTTTTCTCAAAAATTCATACCCGTGTTCTAGACAAGATCCATGCGCTTCTTTTCCTTGGACGGTAACGTCATACGGTCAACGGAATTTGTTTTATCAACTTAAAAGTCACGTGACATTTCCATATAATTAGATCTTTCTGCTGACGTTAACGCAAACAGAAAACGGATCTTGTCTAAACCCTGAAAGAGGTGAAAAAAAAGTTTGTATGATAATGCCTATAAATTAACGTAGGTATTTCCTTGAAAGTTGTACCCATGCAAAGCCGTGGCGAGCCATCTAGTGTAGATTATGATAATACCCGAAACTGCATTCAAAGACCTTGTAAGTAGGTACGTTTTGGTGCTGTATCAGCAACAAATCCCCTTAATAACATGCAGATTCATTAATATGCATAACACAAGGATGAATCTTGTAGCCAACCGTGGCCAATAGGAGTGGATCTAGTTGGAAACTTAGTCATGGGCTAAAGTTTCAAATTCGGCCTTGGGTTTTATTAGGTGTTTATTCTGCCAAAGTTGTTTTCAGCCAAATCGGCCCAGCTGTGTTTTAAGAAGATAACCTAACTCTGCCCTGTAGGTACTATCAAAGGAGCCATTTCATTCTGGGCCTGGTCCATGTACACTACATAGAAAAATTAGGAAAAAATAGGAGATTACAAGAAAAATACAATTTCATTAATTTGAACACAAATGCGTTGGTACAAGAATAGTTCTTCTGGTAAGTTATTTACTATGTGAACACTATTTGAAGGCCGCCATGTTGGTTTATAATTGGCGTTTGACATGAAAATGACATATTTCCCGTTCGGGGCAAATTTATATTTAATGTTTTTTTTTATTTTTTTTATTTATCAAAATGTATTGTACAATGACAACGAAAGCTTAGGCTAGTCTAGTTATACGGAGGCAAACTGGCTTACGGTCCTCCTGATGGTAAGAGGTTACCGTCGCCTATTGACATCAGCAACACCTGGAGCATTGCTAATGCTCATGCAGTTCATGCAGTTCATGCAAATTTTGCATGAACTGCAAATATTTGTTCCGCGTCTGGGTACCATGGTACCTACTCGTAGTTTCTGATACCCACTACACAGGGAATCCTAGTGTGGGATTAGGATTATGTATGTGACTGTCAGTTATTTAAAAAAAAGCTATCGTAAGAACACGATCCCGAATTTCGGCTTTAGTTTCGGCTTTGATCTTGAAATTAGCCCACACCAGCCTAGATTTTAGTCAGAAACTCGGTAATGAATTCAAAATCTTTGATGGAGCGTGGTTTATAACAGGGGCATTGTGGTGCGTCTGTGCATTAATTGCTAACGAGTCTGAACTTCGAGGGTGTTGGCTGAAGATGTTTGGAGTACTAGTTAATATTTTAGCGATAGTTCCTGTTTCACTAACCAATTCCGGATCTATTATACTCAGCTGAGATATCTCTACGAGAGCACATAGTATGTTACTTGCTTGCTTGTGTCTCTGAATTTTTCTTGGTCATCCTCTGTAAGGTTAGTGTGGCCCTGAAAAGGGCCTATGATGAGCTTTCTATATGCACTGGTAGATTGGGAGTATTGACCCTCGACATCCAATCTAAAGGACGTGGGTTCGAACCCAGGTCGACCACCAATTTTTTTATTTTTTTTATGTTATACGGAGGCCAACAGTCTTACGGCAATTAGTAAAGTTTATGTCCGCTTTATATAGGTCTTAGTTTTATCAAACGGTGAAAGAAAACATCTTGTGCCAATGACACCATGTCATATTAACCGACACGTAATTCATTACGTATTTACAATGCCGCACATTTACAAGGTAAGCTTACATGCCCGTAATGTAAAGCCATACTAAATTTTGTATATTTGCGAGCTGCTATCTGTTAACATCTTCTCATAATTATCATCTAACCTGGACCTCTGAGTAAGACCTACCTAAACTACACACAACGCTTCGGTCTTTACCTCATAGTTCACAAAAAACTAAATAGGTACCTATTTGTGGAACAACAAAATCAAATCATTGAGACTGTAGATGATAGCTCGTGATTTTCCGATTATTCAAGCCTCAATCAATATTGATCAATATCGAATTCTACAATTATCTCATCATGTCGTAAATCTCAAAGCCAATCAAGTTAGATGATTCAAAACCTAATAGCTGGAGATAAACGCGAAATAATTTACAGCATATGGCGCTAATCCTAAATTGCTTGAACAATCCTTGATCTTGGAATCGACAGACGCGATTTGCAAAACCATTTTTTAACTAAATAGTTGAAGGTTTTTTTCTGAAAACATTGATGTTACTGAACAGTACCTAGAACAAATCTACCTACCTCATCAGCTTTTTATAAGGTTTTAGGAGATTTTAAATCGACTTTTATTTTTTTCATAATATCCCAAAAAAATCGACTCAGACGAGATTTTAACCCGGAACCTTTCCCTAGATACGGGGATGCTCTTATCAACTGAGCTACTGAGCTGTCTGGGTGAAAAATCACAAAAATCATAGTATTCCCTTAGTACCTATGGGTTATCAGTTATCAGTATAAAAACAAAATAATCATTTGATAGTTTTGTAGTATCAACGACTCTTCATTTTATTTTTGTAGAATACAAACACATTTTAATTGCATAAGACATTTTCATGAGACAAGCTAGATTTAAATAACATCTTCAAGAAGACTCAAGTAGATTTTATAAACGCGATAAACTTGCGACCAAAAGTCGCGCCTTAAAAACATCTAGCTTTAGGATCTTGTTTGTTCTTACTGGGCTATAATTAGTCGGCTTGTTATCCCTGCTCAGGCTTCAAATTAAAAGGGAATCGTCAGACGGTTCACCACCGCAACATGCTGTTAACGATTCCGGTACGGAAAATATTTTACTTCCACATTCTTATTAAACTTGTTTTGGGCCCTCTGTTCTATTTTACGCGTCGCTGGTGAAGAAGTGTGGACAAGGTTTAGTGGGTGTCAAATAAATTAAAATTCCTTTTTCTCGAAGAAGAAAGAGCCTCTGCGAAGCGCCCTTAATTATTTTATGTATAATAAAGCCTCCACTAAACTATCACAAAATGACAAAAAAAGAACCAGAAACAAGATGAAAGACCAGGGGCCCAATTCTACTAATTCAATGGCTTAAAATGGCAATGGTTCAATGGCAAAATGGCCACATTTGACAATTTTGGTATTCTGCTATTACGGTTGTTTATCAATGGCAGTCATTGTGACACCAACTGACCAATGAAATCAAAGAAACGAAGGTGTCAAGTTACTTTACTACTGCATATCTAACTATATACAAATTTTTAGATCGGCCGTTTTATTGGACGCATTTTGTTAAATGGGAAAACAGTTTTACAATTAAAAAAAGGAGCTTATTCTATCAACAACAATATCAAAGATTAAAAAAGTTATTTTGATCCAATCCAATAATTTGCTTTAGCTTTTACTCTCATTGCGATTATTCATAATCATTTGGGAAATTAAGGAATTCGCAAAAATATAAAATTATTTGATAGGACAAGTACTTTATTTTGGTGAAGATCCAATGTAAATTTTCGGATTGTCAAATGAAAAGCCGCTTTTTATTTAAAACGTAACGTTTTTAAAACGTAGTTATTGTATCCCAATTGAATGCAATATAACTGAACAAACAAGTACTAATACTTGTTTGCTTGTGTTCTTATCCATAGTAAGCTATCGTCAATAATAATTTTACTTTTTTGGTCTACCATATTCGTGCGGCGTCGTTACCCGAGGCGGCAAGGGCGCCCAATTATGTAATTACGTGTTAGAAGATCTGTTTTTATCACGTCCACCCTTGTCTATGCTCGATAATTGACTTGACCGTTGTTTTGACCATAATTCCGCGTTATTAAATGTCGCGTTTGGCGCCATGTGTGGGTGCAGATGGTTTCACTGGTAGGGGTTGCTATTAATTTTGAAGGAATTGCCATAAATTAAAAAAAAAAAAAAAACCGACTGTTTTATCCCCAAGCATGGTAGACATCTATTAAGATCTACAGGAGATCAGATCCTTGAAGATGTCTTAGGGGGTAATCAGAGACACGTCCAAACATTTGCCTCATGCCCACATTTGGTAGTGAGTATTCCATGTGTGACAGGTTGCAAGCCCATTGCCGCTTATAAGAATACTTAGTGGTTTCCAAACGATGGGTAATATTGTCATCATCATCAGCCTATAGAAGTCCACTCCTGGTCAAAGGTCAACCCCCAAGAACTCTTGGGGGAAGATGGAAGAGGCACAATATCGCTCGTCATAGAGTTCTATTATTGTGCCTCTTCCATCCACCCACAATCCAATATTATGTACCTATCGAAAAGCAATGACAAGCAATGTTTTTTTATTCCCCATTCTTTCATACAAAATATTTGTCAAAACCCCGAAAGAAAATCTTTTCCATTACCAAGTAACACGCGCTTTAAAAAATACCACTGCTCCCACGTTAAAATTAGTTTACTTCAAAACCGAGCTACTTTCGTATTCCATTTTAACAAATTCCTAAAACCTACCACAATTTACATTATAAACAACCCACAATCTAAAGCGCCAGGAAAAAGGCAAAAGAGTGCAACTCGTTAACTCGAAAATACGCAAAACTTTCAACAGGGTGAAGGGGATATTTTCGCTAATTTTGTAAAGCCCGAGATATTATCGTTTGCCATATGGTTAACAATAGGGCAGGGTCAATAACATGAGCAGGCATCTGACAGTGGGACGTCCCACTTGCCGTGATGACCTGATGTCGTTGACGGAAGGATTTTTATAGAGTTGATACAACAGACAGTGCTCATGTGTTAACAAAGTTTTAATAAATTGGGCCTTTTTCTCCTAAATTCCTAGCTAGACCTAACGTCTTCATGCATTAAGTTACTGTTGGGGCCAAGTCGTGTTTTTATGCTTGTATATCTACTAGGCTTCGCAGAACAAGCGTTCACCTAGTATAAGACAATTTATCATCACTTTCATATATCATCAATTTCATCATCATTTCAGCAGTACGACGTCCACTGCTGAACACGTCCTCCACCACAGACAGAGCAAATTCCTTATCATGTGGGGGGATTTGCCCATACTCACCACGCTGGGCATGCGGGTTGGCGAGCGCAGTTAGAGCTGTCGTTGTTAAAATGAGGGACGCTGCTGCCCATCCCCTAGATTTTTTCCCTTAGTCGCCTCTTACGACATCCGCGGACAGAGATATGGAGGGGCCTATTCTTTAGCCGGGGCCACCACAGCCATCATCATCATCAATTTATGTGGGAGTAAATTCCGCCCATACTCACCACGTAAGACAATTTAAAATTAGAAAAATATTGTTTTCATCCGATTCTACCTAGCACTTTGATGGAAAATATTAGATTAAATGGCCATTATAGCAAGAAGCCTTTTTTCTTTGTTACTTTAGGTTACGGGTTTGTTATAATTTTTTTTTTAATTTCTGTTCACTATTTTCATTACCTCCGTAATAGTTACCGTCTTCCACCGTAGCACTAGACGCAATGGCAGACAGTAGTAATGTATTACTGTGTGCCTCCATTTTTCATACGTGGGGGCCGATGGTACCGTCTGCCACTGCGTGGGGGGTCGTTTGCGGGGCAGATGATAATAAATAATATCTCTATGTACCTATTTTGATTTATGGCATTAAGAGTTTTAGCTACTCCATATAAATTCAACCTTCTTATAGCACCCATTACAGCGGGACCAATCAAAAAATCATTTTTTACGATATAACCCACCGGACATCGCTCGTATTCGTATTTAAATTACTTCCAAACTTGTTACAAATAATAATCGTCTCGAAAAGTGTATTGTATATTTATGTAGTAGGTATTACATCGTATTGCAAATGGGATTTTAATACGATACATCTTCATAAGGACGTATTGAGTTAAACATTTTGGGGACATTTTTGATGATAATGATGTCTAAATTATATTTTTAGACCGAGGCGCTCTGGGCCTATTAATATTTTTGACAAATCCAAAAACTAGCACTGATGTATGAAAGGAGATAGGGCCAAATGTATAGAACGTATGTAGGTAGCGTCTTATTGTAGCGTAGGCGTGCATTAAGAAAGGCATTCCCGAAAATCAACCCCTATGGGGGTGCAGTGGAGGTTGTAGTTTGTATGAAAATAAAATCACGCGAAGGAAATAGCGGGGCCGGAGATAATAATCTCATCTCTCTAAAATCTGTTTTTCACAATGCAGAAAACGGCACGACAAAAATTAAACGCTGAAATAACGAACTAGAGTGCGACAATTTTTCTGCGGAACCTTTAGCATATGTGATTTATGCATTTTATATTTTATTTTTCTTAAAAATGGGCATTGTTAAGAGGCACCCAATTTTTCATCGCCCTAAGTACGTCCTTCTAAAACTGACATCCACGATAACCACACCGTAGCTTTCCGCATAGATTGCTAACAAGCTCGCTTACATAGAACCGGAACGAATTTACGAAGCCTTAGGCTAACTTGCACTTACCATGGGTTAGCTTAACCCGAGTTAGGTCAAATTTACCTGCAAAACTGGCTTAACGCGGTGTTACGGTAATGGAGGTAAGACATTCGCAGAAAAACTTGAGGAAATGAGCATGGTTGGTTGCCTATTTCATATTTCACGGAATGTGTACTTTGTTTGCTTCTTGAGATGTGTCTAATTCTAGTTATTTGCAACGTGTAGTCCTCTATTGGAGAATATACATTCTGATCATTCTTCTTAGCGTTGTGTTTTATGGGGGTTTTAGAAATGAACTATGAAACCAAGAACGGTCGTCGGTCCATCGGGTGGGAGGTTAGTGGTCGCTATTCGATACTGATCTTACGTAGGCGTACGAAATCCGAAAATTTTTGAGGACTTGTCACGTCATAATTAGATTTAAATTTGTATAAATTGTGAATTGTAAATATGCCGTGGTACCTAATCCCGGCTGAAGAATAGGCCCGTCCATTACCAACTACCTACCCGTGGATGTCGTAAGAGGCGAATAAAGGAAAAAACCTAGGCGATGGGTAGCAGCGTTCCCTATCAACAATAGCTTTATTTACGCTCGCCCAGCATGCCCAACGTGGCTAGTATGTGTATGGGCAAATCCCCCAGAATGATTGTTGGGGTGCAGGCCGTACAAGTTCGGCCGCGCTGAAAATCTATGGTTGGTGGAGATCCTACAGGACGGGTAGAGAGAGAGTGCAGATTTGTTATTTACAGTTGTATAATATTTACAATAAGTACAAGGTATTTACAAAAGAATAGAAGATTTTGGGAAACACGATACAGCACAAGACCAGAGTAAAAGTAAAAGTAAAAGTAGTCTGACAGACCGTCGTCCGTCCGAATCAACAACTCGTTCTATTCTTCGTCGCTATGCCAACTGAGAGGTATTTGAATTTGGCGGCGACGGAGTGATAGTGGTGGCGTAGCTCGCCACATATTCCCCCTGGCCAGACCGTGACTACGGTCGATAGAAGTCGGGAAAGTGAACTCTCCTGCCGCTCCGAGTTCTCTTCTCTTCAGAGGTTGTAGTAGTAGTAGGAGGAGCTGCAGGCTTCGGTGTCGGTGGACTTAGTGAGGTAGGATCTGTGGTTGTCTGTGGTTTCAGTAGATGTGCTTCTTTCGACATGTATGCTGGTTTCAACCTGTCGACACTGACGTTGACTATCTTGCCATTGACGTCGAGGGTGAAGAACTTCGGTTGCCTTTCAATAACCTTGTAAGGTCCAGCGTAAGGTGGTTCGAGTGAGCGACGCACGTGATCTCGACGTAGGAATACATGAGATGAGTTGTTCAGATCACGCGGGTAGTAGAAGGGTGACGTAGAGTGCCACGAAGTAGGTCTTGGTGTAAGTTTCTGAATATGCGAACGAAGACGGGCTGCATATTGAGTGACGTCCGCTGTGGTGCAGTCATCGGATGGAGAAAGAAACTGACCAGGTAAGCGCAAGGGTTCGCCGTACACCAGCTCGGCTGCCGACGTCTTGAGATCGTCCTTCCATGCGCTGCGGATGCCAAGCAAGACGAGTGGAAGGGCTTCAGTCCATGTTGATGAAGTGTGACACATGATTGCTGCCTTCAGCTGTCGATGGAGACGCTCGACGATGCCGTTCGCAGCAGGATGGTAAGAAGTGGTGCGGAAGTGGCGCGCACCGATGAGAGCAGTGAGAGACTGGAAAAGGTGGCTCTCAAACTGGCGTCCTTGATCGGTAGTCACACGATCTGGGCATCCGAATCGTGCTATCCAACCAGATACAAGGGCAGCAGCGCATGTTTCGGCTGTTATATCCTTCAGTGGAATAGCCTCAGGCCATCGCGTAAATCTATCGATGACGGTGAGACAGTACCTGTAATCAGAGGATAAGGGTAACGGACCGATGAGGTCGAGGTGTATGTGAGAGAACCTCGATGAAGGGGTGAGAAATGATGAAAATGGTGATTTGGTGTGTCGAGTGACTTTGCTTGACTGGCATTGTAAGCATTGTCTAGACCACTCTCTACAATCTTTGCGGATCCCTGGCCATACAAATCTTTGTGTAACCAGTCGCACTGTAGCTGAACATCCAGGGTGATGAAGTCCATGAAGCATCTGGAAAACTTGTTTTCGGAGTTCAGGTGAGATGTAAGGTCGAGGTGGTTTAACAGAAGTATCGCAGTAGATTTTTATGTCGCTATCCATAGCTTTAATCTTTCTGAGTTTAAGGGCGGAGCCGTGGAGTATCAGATCTTGCAGTTCTGAGTCTGAATTCTGAAATCGTGCAAGAGCTGTGTAGTCGATTGTAGAAATCTCCTCCACTCGAGAAAAGGCGTCAGCGACCACGTTGTCCTTCCCAGGTATGTAGCGTATATCGGTAGTAAATTGAGCAATGAAGTCTAAGTGTCGATATTGCCTTGGGGAACATTTCTCTTTAGTCGTAGAGAACGCGTAAGTAAGCGGCTTGTGGTCGGTAAATATTGTGAAGTTACGGGCTTCCACCATGTGTCTGAAGTATTTGATAGCTTCATAGATTGCTAAAAGTTCTCTATCATAGGGGCTATATTTCTTCTGAGCGCTGTTTAGTTTGTGAGAGAAGAAAGCAAGGGGTTGCCAGTCTGCATCTTTGCGTTGCTGGAGAACAGCACCGAGTGCTATATCAGAAGCGTCTGTTACTATGGATAGTTCTGCTTCCACGTCTGGGTGAACGAGTAGGGTAGCTTCAGAGAGGGATGTTTTGCAGTCTTCAAATGCTCTCATTAGATCTGGCGTCATCTCTATTGGATGAGAACCTTTGACTTTTGGGCCAGATAGTAAGGCGTTCAATGGCGCTTGAAGGTGAGCTGCGTTTGATATGAATCGACGGTAGAAATTCAATACTCCAAGGAAACGTCTCAGCTCTTTCACAGTCTTGGGAGTGGTGTATTCTTTGATGGCTTGAACTTTGGCATCGAGCGGGCGGGTTCCTTTGGCAGAAACTTGATAACCTAAGAAGGTAACCTGAGATTGTCCAAGCACGCACTTCGAGGTATTCACTAGTATTCCGTACTGTTTTAAACGCTCGAATAATAGACGCAGATGTTTCTTGTGCTCTTCCAGTGATGATGAAAATACCTAAAATGTCGTCAATATACCCGTAACAAAAATCCAAGCCAAAGAGTACCTCATCGATGAACCTCTGGAAGGTCTGGGCAGCATTGCGAAGCCCGAAGCTCATGAAAGGAAAGTCAAAAAGGCCGAAAGGTGTAGTAATTGCACTTTTTGGTATGTCGTCGGGATTCATGCTGATCTGGTTGTAGGCTTTCACGAGGTCTATTGTCGAAAATACGCAACATCCGGACAGTTGGTAAGCAAAATCTTGTATGTGACGGATGGGATACCTGTCGGGAATAGTCCTGGCGTTGAGAGCGCGATAATCACCGCAGGGTCTCCAGCTGTCGTCCTTCTTTTTCACCATGTGAAGTGCAGACGACCAAGGACTTTCCGATCGTTTGGCTGTGCCGTTTGCTTGCATTTCGTCGAAAACTTTCTTTGCAGCGTTAAAACGAGCTGGGTCGAGACGTCTTGGCTTACAAGAAACTGGAGGGCCTGGTGTGGTTCTGATGAAATGAAGAGTGTTATGTTTAGGAGTGGATCTCACACCAGCCGGTCGCGTGATTTCAGGATATTCGGATAAAATTTTGTGATATTCAGACTCGCCTGTTATTGTTTTTACGGATAAACAATCGATATATGAGTTGCAGTGAATGGCTTTTACTGAGAGTGAAGTGACGTTGTCAATCAAGCGTTGATGTTTACAGTCGACGAGCAAACCATAAAAACTCAAAAAGTCCACGCCGATTATAGGTTTACTAACGTCAGCGATTGTAAAACTCCATCGAAAATCTCGTCGGAGGCCTAGGTTGAGCTGTAGGTTGATAGGTCCGTAAGTATGAATCACTGTGTTGTTTGCAGCTAGTAGGTCAAACTTCGATTTGGGGCAGGACGTCTTGATAACTGATCGCGGGAAAACACACAAGTCAGAACCAGTGTCCACTAGGAACTGCATTTTCGACGCGTAGTCGGTTACAAATAGACGGCCTGATGATGAAGAAGGGCAGTCGTTGGCCGCTACATGCGACCGCCCTGAGAGTTTTCCGCCTTGAAAGTACAGGGCTGCTTGCATTTTATTGCCTCTGATCCGTAGGTGAAGTGGTAGAAACAGTGTGGATGGTCCGGAGGTGGTTGTTTCGGTCGTGAGCGTGAGCGAAATCGGTAGTTTCTTCCTCTTGGTGTTCGTGAGGGTGAGCGTGACCGTGCTCCTTTAGCTACCTGTTCCGTGAGCATAGCTACCTGCTTCGTTAGTTCTCGGACTTGGGTTAGCAAACCATCTTCTTCTTGCAAAAAAAATGGTACCTTGACCGCATCTCGCAGTTCTTCCGATCCGCCGTACTCGGAACTCCAGAACTCGGCGTCCTGCAAATCTTCACCAGCCTTCGACATAATCACGTCGGGGTCACCAGTTATGGTTGGTGGAGATCCTACAGGACGGGTAGAGAGAGAGTGCAGATTTGTTATTTACAGTTGTATAATATTTACAATAAGTACAAGGTATTTACAAAAGAATAGAAGATTTTGGGAAACACGATACAGCACAAGACCAGAGTAAAAGTAAAAGTAAAAGTAGTCTGACAGACCGTCGTCCGTCCGAATCAACAACTCGTTCTATTCTTCGTCGCTATGCCAACTGAGAGGTATTTGAATTTGGCGGCGACGGAGTGATAGTGGTGGCGTAGCTCGCCACAGAGGAGGCCTATGATTAGCATTGGACATCCTACGGCTGAAATGAGGATGATGATTAAGTTATTAAGTTATTTAGTGTTTTTGGAATTTTCGATTTACGTTAAAAAAATATATTTGCTTATAAAAGTATTTTAATCCTAATCCTATTTTTAAAATCTGGAGTCCCAATATAGTTGGAGGCTTTCAGGCTGCCTATAAGTTATGTCTCTAGGGCTAGCATAGCTTCTAAGAATATGCCTTCGGAAAAAATTCATCTCCGCAAATTTTCCAGGAAATCTTTGCTTAAAACACAGAACCATCCCAACCTAATACTCAAATAAATCCTCCCTAACAAGAACAAAAGACAAACCTCAGAGGGAAGAAACACCCAAATAATCCCACGTCTTTACAAAAATAATGCAACCACTGTATAGTTAGGCACCTATTCCCCTAATTTGACCTTTGTCACAAAGGCATAGAGTACATTATAAGAGTGGGCAAACCGTAAAACATTTCAGTGGTTATGATACAAACTCAGAGACGTACATCAAAATATTCATAGGACTTATTCTCTAGAGAAACTGACGAGGCTTGATGAAATCTACCTACACAAATATTTTTTTTTGTCTATAAGGCCCTAGCTTCTTAAGAAGCGGTGCCATAATATAGCGGAAAAGCAGGCAGTACCGTAGTTTTATGACGTTTGGGTTTTTATAGAACATGGCCGTGGTGGCCCCGGCACAAGAATAGGCCCCTCAATTTCAACCCGTTGGTGTCGTAAGAGAGAACTAAGGGAAAAAAGCTAGAGGATGGGCAGCAACATTCCCTATTAGCAACTATAGCTTTATCTGCGCCGGCCAACCCGCATGTCCAGCGTGGCGATTATGGGAAAATCCCCCCTAATGATTGAATAGGTCGCTCTGGAATATATGGTGAGGCCTTTGTTCAGCAGTGGACGTCCTGATGATGATAACTATGATGACAACCAATGTTTTATTAATATAAAGTTATAACGTTACAGTTTTTATAGAATAAAACGTATATCACATTTTGCTGATAGTTTATTTATTTATTTGTTGAAAGTGCACAAACATTATGTGTATACCCAATTATTTAAAATATCTTCATAAAAACAGGGTCTGATATACATAAAATACCTACTCTATGTACTTATAGTGTCGGTAGCTGCAGTTATTTTAGGCACCGACTTACTTACCTACTATAGGTACCTACCTAGGTATGTAGCATACTCGGCCGTTCTACTACCTACCTTGCACTATGTTCATTTAAGCGAGCGGAATACAAAATGTGGATTTAAATTGGATCAAGTACGACATAATTTTATCTCTGAAAATATATCTGGTCATGTGACAGTCGTAGTGACTTACTTATATCCTCTTTGGTACGTCGCGTCGCGTGTATCGTTGAGGTAACCTCTTCTACACGTATGACGTATTCTGTGGTTGAAAAAAATACAAACCGAGATTCGATTTTTGAAACTACAGATTTTGAATTTCGAATCGTTAGCTTGCTGGCGCGCAGTAACACAAAAAAGTGTCTACGTAAACATTAAACTCTCAACTTTATTAAACGTACTAAAGGGTAATCAGTAGCACGTCCAAACATTGTGTTTCGTATATTATATGAGTAGGTAGCACTGCATGGATACGGGATAGGGATAGGATGCAAAGCCATCGCCGCTTATTATAATACTAAGTGGGTGGTCAGAGGCACGTCCGCACACTACGATTGGCACATGCCCATATTTGCAAGTAGTTAACCCTGTATAGCATAGGCACGGGACAGCTTGCAAACGTATCGCCGCTTCTTAGAATACTAAGGGGTTAGTCAGAGGTACGTCCAGAGATTACGTCTCGTGTTTTGGTATGTACTTATATGTATGTACTCAGAAAATAACTATGCAGTGCTAACTACTTGCAATCTAAACATTGTTGAGACGTGCCTCTGACTACCCATTAGACATTTTTTGATAATAAAAAAAAATCTGAAATGCAAATATTGACCAAAGCTCCAATTTTCATGTCTCTAGGCCCTCAAGGTCTGCTTTTCATAAAACTCATATACGGATATCTTATAAGATGTTGCTCTTAACCTGAATACCGAATTTTATGTCTGTAACTTCAAAAACATAGGACTTTCAAAAAACCTTTCAACCCCCATTTCATCCCCTTTGATGTTAATTTTCGTAAAATTCTGTCATAGCAAATCTTTACTCTCTATAAGGAACCTCTGTGCCAAATTTCAATTGTATAGGCTTAATAGATAGAAAATTCCCTTATAAAGTTTCATCCCCTATTTACACACCCTGAGGGTTGTTTTAAAAAAAACTTAATTAGGTATTTTATTATTTTCAACTGTTTACCTGATAACCGATTTTGGTGTCCCTAACTTCAAAAACATAAGACTTCCCATATGAACTTTCATCCCCTATAACCACACCCTAAGGGCAGTTTTTCAAAAAATGCTGATAAACTTATGTTATATTTTTGACAATTTACCTAAAACCCGATTTTGATGTCTCCAACTTCAAAAACAAAGGACTTTCATACAACCGTTCAACCCAAATTTCACCTCTTTAGGAGCAGAATTTTCCAAAATCCTTTCTTATTGCACGGTAAAATCTTTTAAAGAATGTCTGTGCCAAATTTCAGACTCCTCAGCTCAGTAGTTTCCGAGCTTTCGTGATGAGTCTGTCAGTGAGTGAGTGAGTGAGTGAGTAAGTGGACTACTCCTTTTTATATATAGATTGATAGTTCAGCCTCTGATAAAATAAATATAACAAGACTTCGTCCCCCGTCCCTTTAAACCTTTTATCGTTCTAGATTTTTCAATATCTTTAAAAGCGTAGTTTTAAAATCTTATAGACCTCGGTGGTGAAGCGAGTGGATGCTCGTCTGAGACGCAAAGGGAGCGGGTTTGATTCCCACTGCTGGTCAAATATTTTCATGAACTGCAAATATTATCTCAGAACTTTTTAATACTGTAAGTTAAAGAGTAGGTCCTACCTAGCGAGACTTCGCATCATTTTACCAATTAAAAATGTTTTATTGGAATCTGACTTTATTACAAACAATGTACCCACAAAGAATGTCATAAATATATCGAAACATTTTAATCAATAGTCGAAGTAAACAGAAACATTTTACGCAAATCTAGAGCACGCGTCGTAACTCATTCATTTTTAATCAGTGAGAAAACAATGACGGGAATCGATTCCCATTGAATGAACTGCGGATAAAACGAACAAAGCGTTCTCAGCGCTCTTGTCACAGGAACATTATAATACACGTGGGTCTAGATTTTCCCCTTTATATTGTTGTAGAGCAGTCGCAATTTTGAAAAGTCCTATTATTCATTTATATTATTCCTGACACGTACCTGGAGGCCTTGTATGAGTTCTAAAGTTTTTTAATGGAAAGACGTAGGCTCATTTATTGTATCTAATAATATCTGGAAGAGTGTACAAGAGACTTGCCGAATAAATCTAGGCAAAACACTAAATTGGTAAACTACAAAAAAGCTCAAAGCTACTAGGTACTTATAACTTGTAATATTTGTATAGAAATAACTAGTGGAAACACAGCGACTTCGTTCGAATAATGTTATTTTTCATAAACATAAACTCCCGATGCACCTCCTTTGTGGTTGATTTTCGAGAATTATTTTCTTAGTACTCCCCTCTACACTACAACAAGAAGCTACCATCCAAATTTAATATAGGACCTCTGGCTTAGGCTATTTTTTGCCTGTCAATCACATAGTCAGAACAAAGAGGAACAAACTGAAAAAAATATTCTTCGTCAGTAACAGAACAATAATCGACCATGTCATTGGCTTAAGCTTTTTTTTTAAATTTACTGATTATTTATGAAAAACCTATCGATGTTCTTATATTTGGATGTTTGTGGTTCGCTTCGCACGCCCCGTTTGAACACGGCTTTGGCTCGCTTAATGGTAGTTTTTAACAAAACTCCAAAACCTGGCAACTAAAAAGTTATGACTCACTTTACCGCGTCTTAAGAGTTACAGTTGATTTAAAAATATTTTTCTTAACAGAAACCACAGCCGAAAAACTCCCATTTAACTTGCAAAGATAATTGTACAATCGCAAATTACACCAGCAATCGCCGCCACGTAACTGTTTATCTTTAATCACCCTTCTTTTACCCTCTCTTTACCCCCTTTTTACCCTTTTTCGGCGCGGTACCCCGCAGCGAGGTGGATTAGGGCACCTAAATTATTATGGGGTTGGTGGATAATTAAGAAACAAAAAGATATAAATCAATGACTGTTTCAAATTACATTTTGTATTTTTGTAAAAATAATCCTTTTTAACACCTGTTGTTTGTTTCGATTTTTAACGAGTAAGCAACATACGATAATATATAAAAAAGTATGTTATAGTACATCTTAAGTTGATACAATATGCAATATGTTTGTTCTGCGGCTTTTGGAAATTAAACATTTTTCTTCGAAAAAATACTATGCAAAAATCAGCTGTTTTGCAGTTCAAGCCAATTAATTAAGCTGTTTTAGGTAGTAATGATGATGTTCTCCTGAACTTCTAATGCGTTTCATATTTAGTTGTAAAGATGGTCAAAAGACTAAAACCAGCTGATGTAAAATAGTGCGGGAAAAATTAGAACAAAAATTCTCCGATTCATGTTTATCTTCGATTTTGTTCTTCATATTCTTTCATTTTGTTGATAGAATAAGCGCGTTTCGGGATATACTAATAACGGAACAATTTTTATAGTTACCAAGATAGTGTTTTGTTTTTTCATTATCATCGAATTTCAAATACTGTCCGTATTAAATCAGGAAATATATAACAGGACGTATATTTGTACATATGCCCAAAGGTATTCTCTCACCAGTAAACAAAAGAGATTTCCCGATAAAATCACGAACATGTAAAAGAAACCTAAAGACTAAAGAGTTTCAAGATCGCGATATGAGTCGACACCTAAACCCGTGGACACCCTACAGTGTTTTTAGCACTACTTTCTCACACTGTCAAATTTTTTGCGAATCAGTTGCCTAGGTAGAATTTTAACAAGAATGATAAAGTTGATTTTTACAAACATTTGTGGAATTTTAAAAGTTATGACGAATTCGCAGACTCAATTATCGACGACCTTGGTAGCGTTGTGGGCGAGGATTCCCACTGCGAAACTAGTGTTTGCATGATCCACAAATATTTATCTGATCTAATGAGTCTGGGATTTGGGGTACCATGTTACTCGTAGTTTCTGATACCCACAACACAGGGAATCCTATGTAACTGTTCGGTGTTATTATGTCAGAAACTTGTGCTAGGGAACTACTGAAAGGAATTATGCAGCCTCACGCCATCGTATTCTATAACCCTTCCGAACTCATGATTTTGCTTATCTGGTACCCAGATCCTGAATTTAAATACGATTTTGGCGGAGTCGCCCCGACGTTACGCGTTGTAGACGCAAATTTAGGATCTTGAGGTATTTCTGTTCGAGCCTTGGGAAAATACCTACCTATTGTGAACATAAAGACTTTTTATGTACTTTTTTATTTTTTTTGCTTCGTTGTATTTTGTATCTTGTGTTTTGTTTTGTTTAAGAAAAGGCTCAAAAAATTCACTTTATGTTCGTTTTTTCTTGGCCATCGGGCGTTATACCTAAGCTTTGACCAAAGCGGCGCAGGAATATCAGCAAAGATTATCCTGCGTTTGCCCCCTTTTTGCGAAATGCGTCACTCACATACTACTTTTAAAAGCTGCTAGTTTAAAAGCAACTACTAATACATAGCCCATAGTCCATAGATCGATGTATAGTTTTATCGCATAAGTTATTTTGAAACTGAGTTACTGTTGAGTCACCACAATATACTTCCAACCCCTTTATTACTATAATGACCTCAAAACTCATACGAATTCAATTTACCCGCATTATGGTTCCAGATCGCTAAGCCACATCACAGAATAACAAGAGTATTCGTGAAAAATTATCACTCTGACGAATTACTTCGTAAGGAATTGCTTGCAGTCAATTAGTAAGAGCCTCCGCAGAGAGAGATGAAAGTCTACAATCACTGCATGATGCCAGTCAGTAATATATATGGCACTGTGACTTGGTCGCTAACTATTGGCCTCATACACAATCTCAAAGTTACGCATAGGGCTATGCAGAGGGCGCATTTGACTATGTGATAAAATCTGAAATTAGGAAATCCGAAAAAGAAACAATGTCAATAAAATTGGTCTCAGAATCAGCAAGTCGAAGTGTCGAAGTGTGGGCAAGTAATATTAGGTGCAGAACCGACAACCGTTCGGGCATAATGTTTTCAAATGGCGACCACTTATCGTGCAACGCAGTATTGGAAGGCCCTTTACCCGATAGGCTGACGACATTGTGAAGATTGCGTGAAGTCGTTGTATAGCAAAGGCTCAAGACCGTTTGTCATGGCTCTCTTTCGGGGAGCCTATGTCCAGCAGTAGACTTCTACAGGCCGATAATGATGAGGCTTTATGAAAATCGGTTACCCTCAACTCTGCCATTTCAGGTTCACTGCCCGGTTTGAGGATTTCAAATTGCCCTCATTCGAGCCATTTTGGGACCGATTTGGAGTGACATGGTCGCGGTAACGGTTACAGAATAAAAATTTGTGCGTTCATGTTCTTTGTTCAATTTCAATTACTTTATTATACCAGCTCGTACATAAGTATACGTTTGAACCTTTACATATTTAAATCACCCACTATACAAGGTAATTCATAATATGTTTGATATCCCGAAAGGCTTATTCTATCAACAAAAAGAAAGAATAATAGCGAAAAAAACATACAAATACTCAGATTTTTAACCAAACTTTATCACATCATCGGTTTTTCATTTATTTATTAACACAAACACAAACAATTATTGATAGGCATACAATTAATTTAGTAAAACTATCTATAGGTTTAAAAACTATCTAATTCCACTTTAACTCAACAAAGCGATCCAAACAATACATAAAAAATCATAATATATCCAAAAAAATATTCCCAAAGCATCCCATAGACACAGGGGATACCAAACCAATATCAATAAATAATAATTTCGTCGTGATTTAAACACAGAAAACGTTTTTACGGCAGTTAACAATGAACCTGCTACCATAGACAGTTGTTGCCAATGGCTTGTGAATGATCACTCATTTCCGCATCAATATTTGGCTAATGGCCGGAAAAAATGGACTGGTGAAGCTTGCTTTTCGAGAATGTAACTGGGTTCCGCAGTAATATTTTAGCAAACAATCAAACTCAAAAATCTCTTAAAACAAACACACATACACATGTTCTAGGGTACGCATCTACGAAAGGAACTAATTTCCTTTGTCCCTATGATGCTATAAACAGTTTGATATGTTTATGCGATGGGGATATGACAGATAGATCTTTTTATTCCTGCCTGCCTTTCAATGAAAAAACATTCTGTGCCATGGGATAGCCAAATGTTATAAATACAGCAAGTAAGGAGAATAAATTCAAAATTTACCAATTCCAATCATCGGCTGCGTTCCTAATTAAAATTAAATTCCTGATATAAAACAGGAACACAAAAGTAAAACGTCTAATAAAAACGCAATTTTTATTACAAACTTGTTATTTGTAAGTATCAGCATTTTGACAGTTTATTATACGGAACCCAGATACTGTCATTACATAATATGGACACACCACGGTCCCATTGAGGATCGAAAAACGGTAAATGATGTCATTAAGTTCAATAATCTACCACAAGGGAGTATCATTGTGTAACCAAGCCAGGGAAGAATATTATAGCTAAGACCGCTGATTTTTGTTCCTTAAAACGTTAAAATTTGATTAAAATAGGTTTATTTTAAATATAGAAATGGCAACCATTATATCGATATTTAACTCGTAACATATTTAATATCGTTGTTTTTATCGAAAAAATATTTCATATTTTGTAATTTTAATACCTAAATGGAAAATGACTAGGTACTAATTTTATGTAGGTATTAAAATTACGAAGCAGATCCACAACTTGATAAGCAATAAAAATAGCGGTATAAATTTATCAAAAAATCATCAACCAAAAATAAGGCCATTGCTTTCTTAGCAATAACTTTGATAGCTTTTTTTAGGTCCTTTCCGATTACATTGATGCTTTTCTTAAATTTTAATCGTGCACTTACTCAGATTGGTCAAACCTGTTTATTCAAAATACATATAATAAAAAAACCCAGTTACTCTTTGAAAATTGAACAGAAACCGGCTATAATTTAATTATTGGAATATCCACATTATTCTCCATTAAAAAGGTAATGGTTCGGACGCAGCATTGGTGCATAAAGTAACGTTAACGAAATGATTTACGTAAAACTATAAAGCCGAGTGTTGGACGGCCCCCCCACCCGATGGACCGACTACATTGTTAAAGTTGCGGGAAGTCATGGATGGAGATAGCTCAAGACCGTTCTTCATGACAGTCTTTAGAGGAGGCCTACTATGTTCAGCAGTGGACTTTATCAGGCTGATGATGATGATGGTGGTAAAGCCGAAAGTAACCGTCAAAATAATAAAGAGTCGTTCACTGGACAAAGTCCTAAATCAGAGGAGGTAATTGGACACCCGACCTGATGCAGGCAAAAAGGCAACTACTCTCAACCTAAAAAAGCCGTTTTGGCTTGGTGGGAGATAGACTACTAGGGCTACTAGGAAACTGACTAGGGCCCTGACTTTCGATCCGAAGTTTTTGGGCTCGAACCCGGTCGTGTATTAACGATTTTTACTGTTCAAAAAATGTAAGTGCGCATTGACGCGATTTTCATCAGAACTGCTGACTTTGATGTTTTTTTATTTAAACTCCTCTTACGACGATTAAAGATGCCGAGCCTAGAAACAAAGGCCTATTTGCCAAAATTGCGAGCAAACTAAGCCTTCAAAATCCTTACAAAATTGTTCGTCGCAAACTTTCTGAACGCAATCAAACTTTTATGAATCGTCATCAAGCCAGCATAAACCCGATTTTACACATCAGGAGAGCGACGCGAGTTTCTATAAGAAAATCTTCGTGAAGGCTTTCATTGTGGCAATCGAGCGAAAGAAATGCGGCCTTAAGGCTTCGGTTACACCGAAAATTTGAGCGTGGGCTATCGTGCGCTTGTTTCTGATACTGAAACGCTGTAGTATAATTTTACAGAAAAGCAAAGGAGTTTTATTTTGATTGGCTTATATTTGGCAATTGTTATTGTATCGCAAACGTAACGTAGGGAATTTTAAACATGTATTATTGGTAGGTATATTTCATTTTGTCTATTGAACGCTCTAAGCAGATTAGCTAGGCAACTAAAATAGGATTACCAGTTCGAATAACATAAATCTATTTACCCGAACAACGAACGAGAGACGAAATATTATGGAACAAATATTTGCGAAGCACGTCCCAGTATGGCTTATATCACACAAGGTTGGATGTCAATGAAACATGGGCTTTGTTGCGGTTGTTTAAGGTGTTAATTGACAGATCTTGCATCCTAGTGTTTTTTTTTTTACATCTGAATTGGCGAACAAGCTTTCGGCCCACCTCATGGTAAGCGGAACCTGGTGGTGATGAATCCGATCTGCTTCAGATTTTCCACTTGAAAAGATCATTTAGCTATTATTCACTGACTTTATCTTCGCTTACTTGAATTAGACTATACTACGGTCGTGCTGTAATATTGTGATAATACAAGGACAGAAATGTGACAGTTTTTGGAACAAACGCCAAAGAAGTTTCTAGAATATGGATTACATACGAGTAAAGGCTTTATATACTGGCGCGCTATTATACATTTTTGCGATAAAATGCATCCTGCATCATTGATAACGCAGCAGTGTGTATTACAGGCGTCATATTAATAATCGGTGTAAAGTTTTTCGGAAAAAATATTAACTGAAATAACACCTTGCGATATTATCAAAAGTCTTTAACGCGCCTTAGTTGTAAAACTCTTACGGTTGTGTGAGTGAAACTTTATACGTTAGAACTATTGTTTTCTTCTGTACCCATCGCCCGGGTTGTTATGACAAAAAGCTCTTTACAGCAAAATAAATAGAGGCCAAATTAACTAGTACATTTTATCATTATTACTATATATTTAAAGTTGGGTTTGGGGCCACTAGTCACAGTTAAGCTTAAGCCGGTTACGGCCCTCCCTATTTTCTGATAGAGATTTATTTCGAGGGATCAAAAGTTTTCAACCCCACACACGAACACTTTGCATGTGTGCGTGCGTGGCGTGTACGCTACGGTACGCTCGCCTGCAAAATTCGTTTCCGAAATAATACACCGCTATTTATGGACAATTTGCTGTCAGTCCTAATAAATAAATTGCCGGTGTTGCGTTCACGGTTGAGATAATAAAAATATATGTAACTTATAGAGGTCGTAACGTTTCATAACTGAGGTAATTCATTCTCTCATTAAATGTTTAATTTTAGTGATAGAACGTGTGGCCGGTTTACGATTCGCGATTTACGAGCAATGAAGCGGTGTGCGCGACAGTACCTGTATGGTTTCGCTAATAAACTTTTTATTTTTTGCTATAACGAGAGTTAAAAGTTTTGTAACGTTCAATATTTTACTCGTGGGGAAATTCTACATTAATATCCGTGTTTAAACATCTAAACTTCTTTTCAATATTTTCCTTAAGTCTACTAATTAAAGTCAGTTTTGAGTTTGGCTTTTAGAAGCTTGCGATATCATTGCTATAACACACATTCTCAATTTTAAAATTTCACGTTATTCTTTAGACATTAGGATCATTTTAATCGAATTTTAGATGGATGTTGCACATCGTTTGATCGCGGCTTAGATCCGAGCATAATCGGCGAGGTGTATCTAAAATTAACTCCAAAATGATACAACTTATGCATAAGTTCAATTTTGAGTTTGACATTGAGGAATAAGTTTTATTCAGTTAGATTAAAGTTAGATACAAGGATCATATAATATATAGCTATATGATATATAGCTCGCAGAACCGATAACCGTTGAGGAGTAAAGGTTCTCGATTGGCGACCACGGACCAGGCAACGCAGTGTTGGAAGGCCCCCCACGCGATGGACCGACGACATTGTGAAGGTTGCGGGAATTCGGTGGATGGAGAAGGCTCAAGACCGTTCGTCGTGGAACTCTTTTTTCGTGCCTATGTCCAGCAGTGGACTTCTACAGGCTGATGATGATGACAAGGATCATTTTGAAACCAATTTCAGATGACATATCACACTCGGTTTCAAGCTATATTTTGTGAACTGTAGGAAGATTTTGCCGTCGATGACACTTACACAGGACTCAAGCTATACAAGGTGATTCATAATAAAATGTATGTTATCCCGAAAGGGCAATACACCCCAATTGGCAGCTGTTTGAAGTCAAATCAGTTCAATGAATCAGATAAAACCTAAAAAGGTAGCAATCTTGATGTCAAACTTCTTGTGCGTTTAGTTATTAGATTGATGATAAAGATACCAAAAAAGTTTATGTTATGTATTACCTAAATCATGAGCCAATCTGTTGTTTCGGTGGACTCCCAACAGAAACTGATGGTGAGGGTGCTGTTATTTTATGTAGTTACATCCCCACATATTTGCACAATGTTTGCAGCTATTTATTTATTTATGCAAGCGTTTCTGTTGTTTACTTATAAGGGCGCTTTAATTCTAAATGAAACATTACTGATGCCGTTTTTTGTTAGGTAAGTACGTCAAAATACAGTCAAAAAATTACTTTCATGAATGACTGCATACTCCTAGTAGCACCTACAGTTTTCGCAATTATTGATAATAAATCTGTTCTACTAAAAAAGTTCTAGGTACACTGGTGTACTTTGTTTAAAACGTAACTTTTTTTTGGAAATGTTACAAATTTTATTTTTGCCTAAAGGTAAATTTTTCTGCTATATTTCATTTTAACCGGAGAGGTAGAGGTCCTGACTCAGACGTTTTATTGAACACGCTATGAACGGAAATGATTCATGTTTTTGCTGGTCGGTGCGTATACCCATAACAAGATAGAGTCATTTTAAAAAGCTTTTATATAACTTGTACAGTCAATAACATAGATTGCTGATTTTCTTACTATGTTTCAGCAGATTTGTACTTTCTGTAACATTTGTATTTAGTAGATTTGTAAATTAGTTAGATGGAGCTTACCACGACAATAATTATTTATGTTATTTATTTGAGTTGTAAATACTCAAGTTATTAATTGTAATCATTTCACCGTGCCCCGAGAACGAATAATTTAAGACAGCGTTACGCTTACGATACGACGGTAAAAGTCAAATAATAGTCAAAGATCGGCAGTGCTTGAAACATTTTAATTGTTATTGGCATGATTGACATTTGCTATCGTATCGTAACGCTTTCGTGAATTATTCATGCTCAGGCCACTGATCGCACTTTTCAGCAATAGGTATGTTCCTTAAGGAAAATATTGGTCATACATTTTCCAGAATTTACTTGGCTGTTACCAAAATACAAACCTACGGTCACTCGAAACGTCCAACTCCCAAAACTTATACCGGCCGCAGAAAACGATCTATTTTCGTTTAAACTCAACTCATGCTGTCATGCAACTCAAAACTAACACAAAATTAGTTTTTGACTGACTAAAATGTTATTCTTTCAGCTAGTTAGAAAATATCTTCTTGACGTTTATTTGGGAACTTTACACTGAAAACTTTGTGGGAACGTTTGAAACAATTTATCGCGCACTAAAATAGAGTAAACTGCTGTAGTTTTGTGTGTTGGAGTGACTTTACGTGGATGGTTATATTCATCAAAACGTTATCTCTTCAAAAAAATCATTGTTACGTACCTAATGTCACAATATTTATTTAAGGTATCGTATGAAAATACCCTTTCAGTAAGAATTAATTTGGGAATTTCTTGAATTTTAAGTGTTTTTAATCGAGGCTAAAAGCCTTCGTGTTTAAAGATCGTTCATTTTGCCAAATAATCCTCGAATATCGTGCATTTCAATTTCAATGCCATACAGTAAGCAGGATTAAGATAATTTGGGATGTAATATTGAGACCCGCTCTTAAGGCATAATTCACCAATAAGTACAGCTGGTAATGGCACGATATCTTTATTAGGTCAGTTAACTTGTGTTTCTGGTATAGTTTGTTAAGTTTTGAGTTCCTTTATTACTAACTTGTGCAATGAGCTCATCCTGAATTGAGCTTTACCTACTAGTAGGTCATCATCATCATCAGCCTGATGAAGTCCACTGCTGAACATAGGCCTCCCCCAAAGAGTTCCATGACTAACGGTCTTGAGCCTTTTCCATCCACCGACTTCCCGCAACCTAAATAATGTCGTCGGTCCATCGGGCCTTCCAACACTGCGTCGTCCGGTTCGTGGTCGCCACTCGAGAACCTTTGTTCCCCAACGGTTGTCGGTTCTGCGAGCTATATGGCCGGCCCACTGCCACTTCAACCTGCTAATTCTGAAAGCTATGTCGGTAACTTTGGTTCTTCTACGGATTTCCTCATTTCGGATTTTATCATGCAGCGAAACTCCGAGCATAGCTCTCTCCATAGCCCGTTGGGTGACTTTGAGCTTGTGTATAAGGTAAGCCAATAGTTAGCGACCAAGTCTCAGTGCCATATTTCATCAATGGCAACACGCACTGATTGTAGACTTTCGTCTTGAGGCTCTGCGGTATCTGCGACGAGAAGATATGACGAAGTTTCTTACTAGTAGGTATTATGTATAAACTGGTATATCTTTATTATTTTTATTTCACAGCTTTCATTTTTATATATTTTGCGGAAGTATAGTTTGTCATGTACCTACTGTTTGCTTTGTTATTTTCCTCTCTAGTCTTTTTCACATTTATTTTTCCTATGAAGGTATGATCCAAGCTTTCGTGATTGATAAGCCAAAGTTTCCAATGTTTTGTTCTAATATTTATTTCAAAAAATAGATAGCTATACATAATATGTTAAACATGAATCAAAAACTTTGTAGCGGGCGTCCTTGATTCAAATTTGATAGAGAGTTACTGTTAATAGAATTCACAGTAAATAATCTTTTTATTTATCTTTTGTAGTTGGTTGGGTTCGTGTTAATTTCTGTTAAGATGGCCGACCAAACTGTTCTTTCAGCCAACGTTGTATTGCATTACGTCTACAGCCCTGAGACATGCCTTGGTATGTCTCATGTGCCTGTACCAACTACGCCACCCACCAACCCGGAAAACAGCACAAAAATCATTTCCATGCAGAATTAATAAGCAAGGTGGCAGGGCAGTACTTTCTCTGGATAGACTCTTAAAAAGACTCCACCTGCTCTAAAAAATATAAAATCAAACTATAAAGTGAGTCTTACATTTATCGACTCACAAGTATGACAGTATAAAGTGAAGAATAGCTGCAAATCTTTATTGACACAGTACACCTTATGGATCCCGCAGCACTACCCGTTACGTCACCCACTCCAGTCTCGTAATTTAATCACAATACGCCAGACAACCCGCTGTTGTAGCGACTTGACAATGATATGACTAACCAAGGAGACAGAATTGATATTGGGTTATTGGGTTAAGTTAAGATGGAGACATTGACAGCCTGAATTCCTGTCTAGAGGTGGAATACGGCTTACGCGTGGAATGTTTACTAATTTAATCAACGAAATATAATGGTACAGATTCATTTTGGCTAGTATAGTGATATTTGGCTGTCTATAAATACTCGTTTGATAAAATAGTAAATCCCAATTTTTCTTCGAAAACATGAAATAACTGAAAACTTTGTTGTTGTTGTCAATTAATATTATTATTTATTGCAGGAGTATTTTATTTTGTATCAGTAGTTAAAAGATCATTCCCACTACACGTCACAAATTCCCGAATAGAAGAAAAATAAAGTAGAGGAATGCTTAAAATTGAAAAAATCCATTGGTATACAACAAACGAACAAATCTTTTTACAAACTACTAGAATAATAGGAAAGCAAACAAGACCATTTCAATAACCAACTGAACTCACGCTACGGTACAATATAGATCGTATCGTATAATTGTCGTTATACGCGGTCGTTTGCATGAAATAATGCTTAATTTCAATTCCGTGCAATAAGCACATGTAGACTTGGTCCGGGTGTATGTCACTTCGAGTCAGTTTCCAATGTGAAATGAGCTTTATCATCATAGCTTTAGAATAAATATGGCGATTAAAGTATTTATCGGAGTTTGTGTATAAATAGGGTGATCCATAATATGTATGTAGGTATACCTTCCCGAAAGGGGCTTATTCTTTAACCAATTATTGGCAAAAAAAAAAGTTTGTTCTACGACTTTAAGAAATTAGTAATTTTTCATTGAAATTCAACAAAAATTAAAAATAAATATTGATCGCCAATATTCTTTCTTTTTGTCGATAGAATAACCCCCTTTCGGGATGGTATACATGGTATGAATCACCTTTATATAATATATCCGTGGAAATTGTGACATCTTAAGGTGCTTTCATGCTCCAATATTGATTGATGACATATTTCGGACAATATCCTTTTCATACACTCAGCTTTCCAATAGCTGTATCAGAGTGAAACTGCCGTACTTAGCACTATAATTTAATCCATGCTTGTATGGAGTACAGCCAATAAACTTCGATCCGCTTGTAAAAACACAATTGGTAAAGCTTTTACAGAATAGCTGGAACACATTTTATTAATTAATAAGTAGAGATAAATCTATAACTATGTAACCTTTAATGAAGAATAATAATCTTATAATGCAAAGACAACTCTTTCTGAAAGTGGTCCTGATTTCAAAAATTGGTTCAACAATTTAAGTTTATGAAGACACGAGTTTTTTTATAACTTGAATGATAGAGCAATTTATTTTATCAATAGTTTATACAGTTAACTGTAGTAGTATGACAAAACGTACAGATAAAGTGCGTGAATGAGCAACAACTCGTTCTAAGAATTTATATACATATAAGAAACACGCTCAATAGTTACATACATAGTCCTGACCCCACACTAGGATTCCCTGTGTTGTGGGTATCAAAAACTACGAGTAGGTACCATTGTAATACAACACCCAGAACTGAAACAAATATTTGATCATGCAAATATTTATCCCGCTGCGGGAATCGAACCGACTCGCCCACTACGCCACCAGGTCGTCAAATATTTATAAATATTGGGGTGCATCAATGATTTGCATGTATCGATTATGCTAATTTTATTATTGGAACTCCATTCGTCACGCTCTTGGGGCACTTTTTCAATTTTACAATTCAATTGATTATTTTGGCAATGTAACATGCTGTTTCTCAATAAAAAGGGTTCGGTTTAGTGATTTTGGTTTCAATTGGCTGTATTAGATTTTTTTGTCATGTCACAGTCACTTATATTTTAGCTTAATGTCGTAGGAAATTGAACAGATCTAACAACTTCTCTTCAATGGTTAGACTGCAGATAGGTTCAGCAGAATTGGTGACCTCGATGCCGTAGCGGGTGAGAGCCTATCTGAGACGCAAGGGGTGCAATTCCCACTGCGGAAGAAATGTTTGCATGATCTGAGAATATTTGTTCCGGGTCTGTGTGTTGTGGTACCATAGCACTCGTAGTTTATGTTACCCAAGACACAGGAATCATATTGTGGGGGCAGGACTATGTGACTGTTAGGTGTTGTTTATTTATTTATTTACGTAGAGTGTACAAGGTACAAAATTCAACTGTAAAAAAGTTATTAAACTTTAATAATTCTTGTGAATGAACAATTTAGATTTTTTTCTTATAAATAAATGGCAATATAAAACTCCAACCAGTTCAAAGTTGTCTATCCGATATCTCCACCAATAAATCCAAATTGATAAAACATTGAAACGGGAGGGAAAGTGGTGAAAATTTGATTCGTCGAATCCCGCGAACCGCGGATCGTACTAAAATTTACGAGCGTGTTTACTTTGGGCCGATGTAAGTTTGTTTATCATGGGATCGAAGGGAACTGACTAGTGTTGTGGCTTACCAACAAATTGATACAGACTCGAGATTCAAGCATTGAGACCAGCTAAGCACTACGTCTACATTATGCACTAATAAATAATATAAAGGAATAAAAAAAAAATAATTTATTTTTTGTATTTGAGGAAGACTAAGAATTAGTTACATGAGAAAGATAAAAGAGAAGACTGCCGTCATGTCGTATAAGGAAGTAAAGGAGCATTGGAAAGATCAGAATGGAGGAAATTGCATCATTACACCGACAAGAGCTGAGCTCTTAAATCCTACCTCCATCTCAGGAACTACAAAACCATTTCTTAACATTCTTTCACTAATAGAAAGTAAACTATCCTTGTGTAACATAAGCTATATTTTATTGTGATAAAAATAACTATCCAATCCGATATATTAAAAAAACGGTGGTGCTAGGTGTTTAAAAAAAACTTTGACTTTCGGTCAGATGGTAGCATCGTGGATTCGAATGCCAGTCATGCACCAATGGGTTAGACCAATGGGGAAGAAAGGTTGAAACACTGATACGATAGAAGAAGAACCAATGGGTTTAACAATTCAAAGAACATTCTGCACGCAAATAATTTATTATGCTCTCCAAAACGATAGATCTGAATAAATCAAGTCTAGCTAGGCCTACCCGTCACAACACTAGCTGGTACGTACTGCTGTACTGCCGGTACCCCAGGCAATGAAAGCAGATAATTCTGTTTGCTCAAACAAGGCTAGGCGGTAAAACTCGGACAAGAAATGAAATTTTCAACAATAATGACTTGAAAAAACATACGATGAGTGTTTGCTATCCATATAAATTTCCTAGTAACAATCTTTTGGTTTGTGTTCTGATTGTTGACTTTCTTGTTACTACTGTTTATTACTCGTAGGGGTGTTTTATTTGTTTCAATTTCCATTGTTACTCAAACAATACAAGGTGATTCATAATATGTTATATATTCACAATAAGTTATATATATAATAAGACTTTTGGAAATTCAAAATTTTTCATTGAACAAACTATGATACAATCAGCGGTTTTGGGGTCAAATCAATTCAAACTCAATTATTCAGCTTCGGTAGTGGGCTTGTTGTCAAACTTCTTTTAAATACGTGTAATGATGATAAAAATACCAATAACAGCTTATTTCAAAAGGTTCGGGAAAAATAAAAAAAAAATATGACATGACATTTTTGTTTTTTTTGTGTATTTTGTTTTTTTCCCGCTTATCTTACCAATTTTTTTTTGTTGTTAGAATACGACCCTTTCGTAATTTAATAAATTTTATTGTGTATCACCGAAACATTGAGAAGGTTGCGGTGGAAGGAAAAGGCTCACGTGGAACTCTTTAGGGGAGGCTTATGTCCATCAGTGGACTTCTACAGGCTGATAATGATGATGATGATGTATCAAAACCTTGTACAAAAACTTCAGTGAGAATATGAACGTGTACAATCAAGAAAATGTTGTGCATAGCGCGAACTTGTTTTAAGAAAACTTCCTTGTTGGTGGTTATACCGTAGATACAAATATAAGCAGTAGTTAGCAGAAAGTTCATGTTCATTTACACGGCCGATTAAGACCAGTAAAGTCAAAGTAACAGCCAATATAAACTAACATGTTAATGATGAAGATAAATTCACAGTTATGTCACGGAGTAACCTACGTTAATTTCGAACGTTGCGTGCAGCCCGCTCCTTAATCTGTGCTCCATTAACAGGGATCATTAATCATAGTTTTAATAATAATTTAACCCCAACTGGATTCATATATCTTCATTTATTCACGTGCTTGGGCTGATACTATCAGACTGTTATCATTCAAATTTTTGATATACAAATTCGTGGCCGCATCTAATGCTTATTCTCAATGCTTTTTTCTCTGCGTCTATTGTAATGAATTCGAGTGCAAATGTTACAAATGTTACATTCGGCTTTTGTTGTTGTCCCTTTGTGTACAATTAAACGTGGAAAGATGTAATAATCTCAAATGTCTCTTTGTGTTTTTTTATGAGGGGTGGTACATGCGGGGTCAATATTAAAAGTAATGACAATAATATTAAATGTGACCTAAGTACGTTATGTTGTGTGTTAAATTTACATAGTTATGTGTATTATTAACTGCTCATTGATAATTTTCGTACGTATTTATTTAATAAGAATGTCACATTTAATTGCCATCTTAAATTTGTTTCAAAATGATCCATAAGTCTACTTATGAAACCAATTTTGAGTTTGTGATATTTCATAGCTTATGGATATCGCCACCCTTCCAAGTCAGACAAAGAAATTGTCCTTTAAATTTATAAAATAAAAATCTTTTTTTTTTTATTTAAGGTAATATAAAAAATAATTGATAAGTGCATTGACACCGTTCGTTCTCCGCTTAAACATTATAATAACATTCTTAAAGTTACTAGTTTTTATACTAAATGATTATGTAGGTACTACAAGAAAAAACTACCCAATAATTTAGTTTTTAATTGAAATCAGTTCAGAAGCTAAGACTGGTAAAATTTCATAACAAAAAAGGCACGTTACAAGACTTTTAAATCCAAGACTGGTAGACATCCTCTCAGACGATCAGATCCTTGAATCCTTGAAGAAGTCTAAGGGGGTCTCGCTCAGAAGCATCTCCGAACATTTGGCACATTTCCACATTTCGCAATAGTGTGCATTCGATACATGACACTGCCAGTCCATTGCCGTTTTAAGAAAACTTTCTATCTTTATAATTTCCACTTTTTAGCATTAGGATTGACAAAATTTGTTCAATACATAAAAATGAATTCAGTATCGCTGACTAAACTAACCCCAGACAAAAAAAATACCGTGAGAAAAACAAACACCACTAATGAATAGCAAACCCATCATTTCACTAATAATAATAAACATTATGGTCTTTAATAAAAAATAATTCACAAAACATGTGCCGTTGCCATAAACGGGTAACGCAACAAAATATTAAACTGTCATAAATTGACATAAATAATGGCACACCCCAAATTTTAGACATCACTGCGCACACGACTCACGCTTAACTTGATTTGTACAACCCCACATTTAAACTTGACATTCAATTCATTGTCATATATTGTAGCATTTTTTTATAAATATAATTTATGTACTTCATGGTTGACTGTGGCTTGAGCAAACAAATACAGACCGATTTGATAGTAAAGCCGTGTTTAAATTCTATGCGTATATATAGTATAATAATTATATCTTATAAAATTCGTTTCAAAATGATCCATACCTCTACAAAGTCAATTTTGAGTTTCATATTTGTGTCTGTGCGATATAGGGCACTGATATCGCAAACTCCTTTATATCAAATAAAAAAAAATACTTTATTCAGAAGACGTAAGGATCATTTCAAAGTGCATTAGATGATATATCGCACTCCATTTGAATACGGCTTCAGCCTATTTTTATGGATATTTATAATGTAACCTAGTTATTAATTATTAAATAGGTAGGTATATATGCAGAAAAGTCACTTAAACTTAACGATTTTGAATTGCTATTGATCTTTCGAATCAAATTGTTTTGTTACTTAATAAATTTACTCCTACTTTTTACTAGCAAAAATGCAACATGTCCTACTTCTCACATTACCGCAATAATTGTTGCAATTTGAATGTGCAAAATTGAACAACGATAATAAAGGTTGTTTAAATCGTACTCATGAAAATAACATACAATTTGTAGGAAATAAAATAAAGATTTGTACAAACTCAATGACTGTAATAATTATGTTATTTTTGGACCTTTATTCTTCAAAAGGAATCCAGTAATTAACAACTAGAACTTGTGGCGTGGCTTGACTAGTCAATCTTAATAGATAAACTAAGTAACCTTCAGCGTGGTCAGTTGGTCACCAAATAGCTGGTAGACCGCTAGTGGCATCAATAGCTGAGCGCTTCAGTGCTACAGACTCCGTACACTGGAGACCTCGGTCCGGAAAGCTACTAGGTGGAAATACGAACTAATAAACGCAGTGCAGACTGCCTAAGATCAGTTGCTGGAAATCTATGGAGTACAGTGTTCTGCAGTGGATTTTCTAAGGTAAAATGATGATGATGATGATGTATGTCCTATTGTATCGAAAGTTGCCTGTTTCGGATTGCCGAGCGAAATATCATTACTTAAAAGTCCCCCAGTCTGTACCGACCTTTATTTAAATTACCATTCTAAAATTACCACAATACTCTCAGGGGAGAATCACAGCATGTACTCGTAAATCGATCTGAATATAAATGTTTCCACCCGATGTCCAATTCCCAAATTATAGGTTAGCCCCCGGGCTATTTAGCTTAGCTATATTCGCTAATCAGCTATATCAACTATTGTAACAATTTTGGCAGTTGAACACCGATTTTGCCATATGCCCTGGGAATTGGAACCCTGCGGAGTTTTATCGGCCAATTTTAGCGTTAATTTTCACAGAGCAACGCGGCCGTCTCAATACCGACGACAAAGTTAACGTCTGTAACCTCATAAATGTAAAGGAATACAATTAAACACGAGAAAAAAAGATGAAGTGAATTTATATTTGACTCAATCTGTTGTATAACATTGTATTAAAAAAATGTACTAGCAAATATTGTAGTGCCCCAAAGGGGTTTTCAAGGTAAATGTTAAGGAAAATTTATTTGTAAGACCATTTTATATTACCAACGTAAAAAATAAAGAATAATATGAATATAGGAGTTAATGACGTCGTCCTCCGGCCTGATGGCGGTAATATAAAAAGTCACAAAATATAGCGGTCCTCATTTTACGGACATGGCTTTTTGGGAAGCGTTCATTACTTCAGACGTTCGCTATATATACGTAATTGGCTTGGTTTATGAAAATGTCCATTGTTGGATACATTGTTAGAATAGGTTCATTCATTGTGAGATTCGGCTTTGAAACATGTCGGTACTAGGTTGGTTCGTAAGTAAACTAATGAAAATCAGATACGAGTAGGTACAACAGGAGATAATAAAAAAATTGACTTTAATCACTTGCAGTAGTACACTTAGGGATCATTCTGAAATAGATTTTAAACATATTTTAGATGACATATCGCATGCCGTCTGACCCGGCTTTAGATAGGTACTTGAACGAATGTGCATTTAAGTAAATCTTATACCTCCGTTTTTATTTATATTTTACTGATAAGTATTCAAATATTTTTCACACATCTCATGCTAAGTTTCAAATCATCAAAAATTTCCATCATTTTATGGCTTGGGAAACTAGGATAGCTTCATTATCACTTGCAAAGTACATGATGTCTATATGAGAGGCATCCATTAGCACTTTAGAAAGCAGGATGTTTCTGATGAAGTGTTTTGTGGTGTCCAATGTCATAATCTAAGAACATTGATGACTAAGACAGAAATATTCATACATTCTCTGTCATAATAATGTTGGGAACAAAATCTAACAGTTATTTTTATATTTTGAGCCTCATCTTGCTCGATCGGCACCGATGTAGCTCTACAATCCATTTTGTGAAAAAGATCATCCAACAAAATTAAAGGCACCAAGCCGTGTTTGTGATTCTGCCTGATTCATCTGGGCTTGGTCGCGAGGAACAGCCCTAGCTTCACCTATTTTCTAAGACGTTTCAAAGCGATCCTAGTGGTTTTATTGAAATGAGTATTGACTAAGGCCATTCAAATTACCTATTTATATTCCGTGGTTGTTAAAAAACCACTGATAGGTAGGTCCTGAGTCGTGACTGGCGTATTGGAAATACAGAAAAAGAACTGCCGTTAAATAAATAATAGTAGATTATGCAACAAGGGCTTAAAGTAGTGTATTATGTCAAGGGCGCTATATTGAACCCCGAGAACGAGGGATTCTATGGTTAACTCCTGAGCGGAGCGAGGGAGTTAAGGAAGAATCCTGAGTACGAGGGGTTCAAGATCGCCCAAGACAAATACACATTTAAGCCCGCGATGCATACTCTACTTTTTATACTTTCTGCGAGGCAATTGAAAACAATGACTGTAAAGTAGACAGAAATGATTTTTCTGGAAGTAAGTTTCCAACTATACCAGAGGCTTCAGATTGTATGCATTCTGGAGTCGAATCAAAATCACTGTCGTCGTCACTTCATATTTTTTAGAAGTTTATTTGAATCGAAACTGAATTTCGGTGTAGATAACAACACAGCAGTTTGAGCACTTGGCGCCTATTTTTCTTTTTTTGTAGTCTATTCTGTAGTGGTCAGTTCGACATTCGAATAAATCCTTCTTCGTGCGCGGGTGAAAATGAATTTCGTAAAAAGTTTTCATGTTTTTATTTTTTTTTATTTGTAGGCAGTGCAAAGAAAATATTAACATACAGCCTAATTAGAATAAAATCTCATTGCACCCAAACATTTTTGAAACCAACCTCGATCAAGCACGACTACATGGGTTGCATTCCAAATTCAAATCACATTATGTCCCATGGGAAATAATGAAATTCAGTACAACATTATGACCCGGCTAGACCGTAGGGCTGTAATGACTTACTTTAGGAAAGGTTTGCATGACACATAATATGCCATTGACGAGCAGGTAGTATAAAAAATAAATAAATATTCCGGACATTATCACATACGGTCAACTGATCCCAAACTAGGCATAGCCTGTACTATGGGTACCAGAGACTGATATACATAATAGCTATATATTTAGATACAGAATAAACATGTATGTTAGTCACACAAATGTTTTTCCAGTGCGGGAATCGAACCCGCGACCTTAAGCGCAGAAAGCAGAGTTAATACTAACTATGCTATGAGGCCAAGCCGTTGCCTCTGTATTTTATTTTGAAGTAAAAAATTATACGAAGTCTTTAAATCAATCAAGCAATTGAGTTAAATACATCACAATGTACCAGTATTAGACGCACGCGACTTTGAAAATCTCTTACCTCCATCCAAATATCTCAATTATGAAACATTTCATTACTTCGTAATAACACTCACACATATTTAGGTCAGTGCAGTGCAAGTAGATGTTTGCCATTTAGTGTGGGAGTTAGTGGTGATTTTATTTCGTCATATTTCACAAGCACTTTGAATGTCATCCCCAGAACGGTTTAATTTTTGTATTTTTTTTGTTGAGGTAGCGATGTAGAAAGATTTTGGCTACTTTTTATTTAAATGTCGCGTAAGTGAAGCCCTGGGCTGCCAGTAGTTATAACAAAGGCCCTACAAGATCGCCCAGTTTAATGTCAAGAAGCAATGTTGATGATTCATGAAATTGATGCTTCAGGAATATGACGTGGAATTAGTGCAACTTGCTCCCAGGCTGCAGCAAGTCACATACAGAGTTTGTATGTGTGTGAGGCCCCCACGCATAACGTGGGCACCCCTCGCGTTTCATTAAATACGTTTCCGCATATCACGCACTATGTCATTTCCTTTGGTAGTGATGGGAAACATTATAAATAGGTAAATTATGCTCGTTTTTATCGATGAAGCGTATGACGTTTCAAGAGTTTTGTTAAAAAAAATCTTATAATAAGTATTTATAGATGTTGTGCTAACCTTAGTCTGGCAAATGTTATAAAAAGCAGTTAAGTAAGATATATTTAAAATTAATTTAAGACGAGGTTTGCATGATACGGTGCATGTGAATTGTGGTGAATTGTGAATTGTGTGTAACGTATCTGGAAAGATGCAAAGCTTAGCATTTTTTTGGGCGGATTTTAAGCTGTTGGTCTTTACGACCGATGCAGCGGACCGGACTATGGCAAGCACAGAGGTCGCTTGTATAGTATGTAGGTATGTGGCTGTAGGATATTCAATTGTTTAAAATATCGATAGTTTTCTAATCTTACCCACATCTCTTGACATCGTAACCATGGAAAGCTATTTGCGGTTTCAATCAAATCCACAGAATGCTAATAATATTGCTTCAACACAGTATTAATATTTGATCAGATTTATTAGTTAAAACTTTGAACCCCTTACCACCAGTATCTGAAGTTGTAGAGTCGCTTCTAATCCAACGTATGCTTAATCATTAAATTTAAGTAGGTACTTCCTATTGATCTGGAGAACCTATGACTTTATCGTTCGTTCGTTATGGTCATTATCATAATTTCCGCTGTTGATGCCACTAACGGTCATTTAATATTTATCCTGCTAATATTATAAATGCCAAACTTTGTGAGGATTTTTGATTCAAGCCGTAACGGCTCAACCGATTTCGATGAAACTCAACATGCAAACATTTCTCCCACAGCGACAATTGAACCCATTGAACCCCCCTTTGCGAGGTTATCACGTCGAAGTAGGTACTGAATAGATACAACGATTTAATAACGAATGCATGGAATTTATATCTCCTCAAATATCAAGGCTTACACGGATCAACAGAGGTGTTTGAACTCGCCTCTCACTCCTATTTTAGTGAAGCCTCGAGCGACTATTTTACAAAAATGCTATGTACAATTGCAGTAAATTACGTGCCATATGAATAAAATTAACACGCTATTATTACGGTCACGCGAACCGTACCGGAACATTCTTTGGCGAAACGTTTTTAGTATTTAGCGTTTGTTGTATTGGTTACTTAGAATGTTACAGTGGATTATTCTGTTTAGTGCTTCATAATAACTTTATAAACAAAACATGACTAAATTTATTTACTTATTTATTACAAATTTATTTATTTACTCTCCTTGCCTGCTTGTCGTGTCACTGATTCCTTCTTTGTCATCCCGCATTAGGTCAGTGACCAGGTTGAGGTATGGTGGCCCTGAAGAGGGCCTATGACCGTTGGTGAAATAATCAGTGTAGTGAAATAATTAAAGTGCGCCTCTCAGAGGCTTCTTTCGGTTCTCTCCTAAAAATACTGTACAGTAGAACGCATAAGTAGGTAAGTGAGTCCAAATAATCAAATTATACAACACTTCTTTTAAACATAATGTACTTAGGTACTACGATATCAGTGTACGTGGACTGAAAACTATTGATGACTATGAACTATTGATTCCTGGGTTAGTTATTTGTGATTGAGAATTGTGAATTCACAGTTTCGTTTAAACAGTAGTTATTGAGTAAATGATAATTGTTGTACAGGGAATTTAACGAATTTGCTGTGTACCGGTCTCACGGAATAGGGTGTAAATGAGGGAGTGAAAATGGCTATCCAAACGACTCTTAACCACAGCTGGGAGTGAACAGCTCGGCCATTTTGTGCAAAACAGTCACTGTGCGAGGTTTTCTTTTTTTCTAATCACAATCATTATCTTGAAGAAGTCTACTGTTTCCCACAAAGTTTATTCAGTATCAATGTTTATCAAATATTTTCAGCTAACAAGGTTTTTAATGCTAACCGTTACTCTTAAGAAGATCAAATAAATCGAAGTAAGGCGTAAATTAAAACTTTAGGTAGATTTTTCAGTGAAAACTTTGTATTACCTTCTTACCAAATACATCTAGCTAGTAGAATATACTACACCTCGACTTTTTATTAAGTGTTATTTTGCACTGCTCTCACATTTACATTATTTTCAATTGATGTGTAAGATTTTTTTCTATTTTCTCCTAAAATTCATTATTGATTTATTCTCATACACTGGCTATAATTATAACCCTAATGAACTTGCTGTTTGTTTCCTAAGCTATATCAATAGCAATCAACCGGTGGGAACAAAATTTTAACCAATTTCCGAAGTCTCAATTTTTGATGGCATCCAATTTACAGATAGGCGAATACTATTGTAAACTACCAACCCCAAGGCACACCCATTGGTTGATACACTAATATGGTGTCTGTAGAAGCGAAACTCCGTGGTTTTCGCTGTCCATATATGCACTGACTAGGTGAAATAGGTGACGCATGCTCTGTTTTGTACGGCCTAGATAGCCAAATCTGCTAGCTACTATATGGCCAACGTCTTCGATGTGCATTAAAAAGTTATTGTCTCGCAACGTCGATGTTTCAGCATTAGGTGGAAACAGGTTCACCCTTTGAAAAAAGTTAGAGCAACACATATGACGTGTAGGTGGGGGTAGAAACCCGGTTGCTCACCAATTTATTTTCCATTCGGAAAGTTTTACTCAGTGCGACTCTATTGGCCACATGAGCTCTGTTTTCACTGCACGAGTTTCTATTCTGTCCACCACAAAGAACACAGTATTAAATGCCCATGGGTAAACGCAAGAACGGTCACTGATATAGGGATGATAATATTGTTTGGGCGTATCTAATCTCTATGGTTACAGGGATTTGTGGATTTGATAATTTATTGTTTGTCGCTGTAATTTATAGTCATTTATCTAGGATTTGATTTGTAGCTGGTGCTGATTTGAAAAAGTTTTCAGAAATTGAATGAAAATGTGTCTTAAAAAATGTCAAGAGTGAATTAAAAAAAAAAATCTGGTTATTTGTGTAAAAATAAAATAAAGTTCCGCTTCCTACTGAAGGATTTCATTCTTGTTAAGGACTCTACGTAAGCGCCTGACTGTAAATTAGAAAAAATTTGAACGAATAAAAATGGCTACCATTTTCTTTCATTCAAAAAAGTCGAACTTTTATTGAACCACCGAGATAACCAAAATTTAACATTACAAATATACTTCCATTCTACTTAAAATATTCATAAATGCCAATAAAATGCTTTCGAAATTGTAACCTGTCATATTAAGCTTCTTAAAAAGCCATTTAGATGAAAATTAGGCTGGTAATAATTTGATACTTTCGTTTACTAACAGTGAACATTATCATCATCAACCATCATCATCATGCGCAAAGCCTTGTCCAGCAGCAACAGTTTGTTGTATCGATCTTGATAGTTTTTTATTTTGTGCCAACCGTAATTAATGCTTAAAAAATAAGTGAAAGATATACAAGGTGATTCATAAGGTATACAAGTGTCGCAATGAAGTTTGTTCTTCGAACTTTGAAAATTCTACAATGCCAATCAATCGATAAATTTGCAATCTTGCCAAATATTCAGACATGCCTCTGGCTACCCCCTTAGACATTTTCAAGGATCTAATTGACTAGAATTCTGAGAGGATATCTACCATTCTTGGATTTAAAAGTCGTGAGCCTATTTTATATTAGATAATGACAGTTTTTTTTTACCGTTTCATAAGGCACCCTATAAATACACAGGTCAATATAGATTGATCGTAAAACTTGAAGCCAGCTTTATAGTCTGTAACGTACTAAACACATTGATTTGAGAATGTATTGGAGCGTCCAGCTAATTAGTAAGCAGACCACCAAGGAAGTTAACATGAATAAGTTCAAATTAAGTCCAAATTAAGTTCGTGTTTAGCCTCCAAGTTATTAAAAGGAACCTGTTAAGATAAAGTTTATTGATTCGCTGGAATGATTTTACTTCGTTAGAGTGGTAGTAAATGTCACGCTGCATCAAATAAGTGATAATAATATTTGAATGTTACAACGAAAGTCTTGATGCTCCGACCGCGTGCGATATGTCATCTAAAATATGTTTGAAATTGATTTCAAAATGATCCTTAAGGCTCGTATTCAGAGACACGACTCAAGCATAGATTTAATCACAGATCAGCTGAACTCTATTTAAGTATATAAATCTGTGAAGTGAAAGAAAGTGAAGTATAAATATGCATCAAAATACGTGTAACGGTACGAAAATGTCATTTCATTAATGTCTAATCAAATCTAAACTCAAGCACCGATTTCGTCTGATTGACGTTTCAGAATAAGCATTTACTCAGGTGAACTGTGATCATTGAATCTATACATAAGTACTGTTCAAGAATTAGGATCTCGACTCAAATCGAGATTTAAGTACAGATCAATGCTTGAGTCTTGTCTCTGAATACGAGCCTAAGTGTATTGTATCTTGCCTGTATCTTCTAGGCTTGGACACAAAGAATAGTCGCAAAGTGATCGATGCGATTTCAATGAATGAAAGAATATTGTCGTTTGAAGTTTAAAATATCTTAACTGAAGTAAATTTTGAGTTTGACATTTGTAGAGCTCCACGATATCGCAAGCCCCTAAAAGTCAAACTCAAAATTGAATTTAATAAGGTGATGCTAAGATCATTTTAAACCGAATCGACATGGCATATCACACACCGTTTGAACATCTTAGTCGATCTCAAACTTTCACTTATCATTTTATGTTTTTGAGTTTTGAAGTCAAGAGAATGATGATGATGATGATGATTAATAAAGTATACCAACGGTTACAAAAAAAATAGATTATATCCACTATTGCACATAGGCCTTAACAGTATGCTTCGAAGAATGGATTGTCTTTGCTATGGGGGTAAGCAGCAGATGGAACGTTTCAATTGCTGAAGACAACTGACATACCTACCTACCTATAACGATGGAATAACTCACTTTGACTCCCAAATCCCAACCCGTGCTCACCCCAAAGGTTTTAAACTATCCAATCTTCCAACGCTAAACTAAAATAGCTCAACTAGGTAATTTTTATCACAAAAACGCCTTTATATTTACACACGCGATACGAGTTCTTCCGTCAATATTGAGCTTGCCATACAAATGAATACATTTTGACACAATGGGGCTTCCATTTTGACCGCGGCATGTTTGCGCTGACAATTCTCGCTGCGCTATGCCACCGAAGTTGGTAACCATCTTTATTTTATGCGTGCCTGTGGCTCAACGTCGTATAATTTATAGTAACTAACGTTGCGCGTTCAATACGATAGCAATTGACAATTATTAGCCAATCGAAAAAAGTGCACGATAGGAGCCTCTAAGAGGCGCTTTTAAATCCTTTCACTACACTGATTCTTTCACACACGGTCATAGGCACTTTTCAGGGTCACTATACCTGAACCTGGTTATTGACCGAATACAGGTGACCAAGAAAAAATCAGTGACACGACAAGCAAGCAAGCAAACAAATGAAATAAAAAGATTTCAACCATCGCAGATTTCATTTGTATTTGTATTTGACAGTTGCTATCGTATCGTTAGCGTAAAGTGAGTTATTCGTTGCTGATGGTAGTAAACTTTGAAAAATAAATGAGGATTATGCTTTGTTTTTACGGATGTTGCAGTGTAGGATGGCTCCGATGGACCAGCGACATTGTGGAGGTTGCTGGAAGTCAGTGGACGGAGAAAGCTAAAGACCGTCCATTGTGGCACCCTAACGGAGAGACCTTTGCCTATCAGAGGACTTCTTCGAGCTGAAGAAGCTAGTTTTCTCAAAATAAACGATAACGCAAAACCACAAAGCAGAAAGTAGATTATTGACCAGACAGCAAGGAAATGTCGCGGTGCAAATTGAAGTTATTCCATATTGTCTGAATATTAACCCTCTTTTCGTATAAAATGAATACTCTGTAATAATTAATATTGCTGCTATTCGAAACGAGCAAAATCAAATTCGAAGAATAGAAAAATAACACCGTGCTGGTAGATATTCTCTGGTCTTTGATGAAAAATTTCACAATGCGATTCTTATTATTTTTGTTGTTGAAATCAGTGATTAAAACTTCCAGCACTTATCGTTTTACACACATTCATTAGGGCGCCAAAGCTGTTAATCATTAAATTTTAAAGGGGATAAAATTACGCAACGTGATAATGATGAAAAGGTGTATTACATTTCAAAAAGTTTGTTATAATTACAAATTCAGATTAATTTTTGTCTGGTGCAATTAGGGTAGTATGCATAATTTCACATGAAAATTACAGCCGGCATTCGTAAATTATTAACTAAAAATGTAATTAACAATGCCTTAAAATTATAAAAAACTCTTTAAAAAACCAGTGTCAATCAGTAGACATTACGTACGAATTTAGAAATACCTGCACCAAGGAAGGCCGCAACTCGGCCACGGATAAGGCGATTGAGTTCGCGACCTACTCTAAAATAATCTGAAACATATATATATATATATATAGATATTTATATGTAGTATAGGTTGTATGTATTAGTTTTATGGAGTTATTTTTATTCATTGTCAGCTCTCCAACTTTCTATTTCTACCTTCAGCTAGCACGCTGACCTTTTTCTCCTTTACCTCTTACCTTTGAGGTTGGCTGTTAGAAAATGCTTGTAGCATTAAGCCCTCCTTTTGTGCAACTGTACTATGTGTGTGCAATAAAGTATTAAATAAATAAATAAACATCGTTAAAAAAAATAACCAAGCCGTATTGTCTTGCCTGTATCTTCTAGGCGTGGTTATTATAGGATGTTTCAAAATTATCTATGCGATTTCAATGAATAATGAAGTTTGAAGACACTACGACAGGAGGAAGAAGTAGACGTAAGGATCATTTAGAACTAAATTTAAGACGACATATCTCATGTCATTTGTTCACGTTTGTGTGTGCCAAGTTTGATTGTGGATAGCCATAAGAAAACCCCGGCAGATACAACGTTCCCAATATCATTCTCCGTAACCCGGATACTTAGGACGGATTAAAAAAGGTTTCCATCGTACGAGCATAATATTATTATTCCTCACAGTTCCTCGGAGCTCTGTGCGAAGCTATTACTCATCTTTTTCCCTCGTAGAAGGCTCGTTTTTATTGCTAGACGTGAAAAATACCAGAAATTTCATCCGGTCCGACCGTGGCGGGATTAATTCAAAGGGCACTTATTTCAAATTGGATTTCGTTCGTCGCGAGTCGCCGTTGCCTTCATTTCCTATAATAGTGACCGACTTGTTCCCTATTGGACTATTTCGATGTCAATTATGTCCCATTTTACTAGCAAAGTGATTTCGAAATAATATTTTGCTTGGATTTATTCAAGCAAATTGTATTGATAAGTGGTATTCTATTGAGAATCCTTGCAGTCAGTGTTGTTTGGAGAAATATCGTATTTTCTCAGAAAACCTTCAACACAGATTTCCGAAATAGGTATATTATACTAGTTTTCCTACGTGTTCTGAACTATCCCTTTCGAGGTAACATACCTACTGCCGATTGTGGAACGACTAGTCTTTCAAATGAATTGGGTTGTGGGTTAATATCAGTAGTGTCCATCCGAGTGAGTAAATTATCGAACTATGTAGGCATCAGCACGCTCTATATCTGAAGGCAACAGAGCGGGCCGTCTTGTCCGTCTGTGGGTACGCGTGAAGGGTAATCGGTCAATCCATATGGTTTCTAAGGCTTAACGTTTCACTCCTAACCGTACGTTGTTCATCATCATCATCAGCCTGAAGAAGTCCGTTATCTGTAGTAGAACCAAGGTTAGCAAGTTGAAGTGGAAGTGGGAGTGGCTCGCCGAACCGATAGCCGTTGGAGAATGAAGGTTTTTGAATGTCAACCACGAAGAATACGAACCGGACGATGTAGTCCAGTTAATAGGAATATATAGTAGGTTAATAATTTTAGGACACTATTGCAGTAGTACTGCACGCTCATATCCAAGTGCGACCACGGAAGACCAGCGCTTTGGTATTATCTGCTCTGCCCTAGCACATGCTGAGTGTTGGCCATTTTTGTTACCATGATATTGAATTGCATTTTTTGTATTGTGTTATGTTAAGTCTGATTGTATTGGTAACAAAATAAACGTTTTTCTATTCTATTCTAGTGCAGGAAGTCCCCCAACCGAAGACCGACATTTTGAAGGTTCCGGGAAGTCGGTGGATGGAAAAGACTTAAGACTGTGCAGCGTTGCATTCTTTGGGAGAGACCTACGTCCAGCAATGGACTGATATAGGCTGTTGATGATGATGGGAGACTATTTGGGTGTAGTTGGTTTAACTTTCCGAATTGAGATAGTTCAAAGACGATCGAAAAAAACTTATGTACCTAAAGTTATAACACAGTCATAGTACCTACTCTAAGAATAACTGATTCCACGTGAGAATCAAGGTCGATTTAAGTTCATCGTTCACTTTACAGCTTCATAGGTGCTTTACAATCAAAAATATATAATATAATGTATTCGCGCCTTCAAATGCCACCAGCTACGAGCACTTGAATAAATAGAGGTACTATTTATCTTTACCTTTGGTAAAGTATGTTGTTTTAAAGAACCCCTATGGCACGGAGGTCATCGTACTTTGACACTTGGAAAACTCTTGTGATATTTTGTGTAAATAGATTTAGTAGTGGTTGGTGTAATAAACAGTGTTTATTTTCTGAAAGCACGGTGTTTTTATATCAGAATCTCACAATCAAAAGATCAAAAGTTTTATATAAAAAATTATATCAAAAACTATTGGTACATGGTACTATGTTGAGCCTCTTTTTACCACTTAGGTGGGCCGCACGCGTCTGTCGTATGCCGTTTTAATTTATGCTCAACTTAATTATCGTGCGAAGTTTCAGCTGTAGCTTCTTTTATTATAAAGTAGGTACCATAATAATCATCATCATTTGAACCATTGTACTTCCACTGCTGAATTATGCCTCTGGCGAGATTTTCAGAGCGACCGTTTTTATACGTCTTGCACTCAACGGCTCCCAGCAACCTTTAAGTATAAAGTCGTTTTTTTTATCTAGGTTGGGGCCGACTACGCTGTGATTCTATAATACTCATATAATATATACCTCAATACATATATATATATATTTAGTCAAATCATATATCGTATCCAGCTCATATGTAGCAACTATTTAAATTGGATATACTAACTGGCTACGATACAAACGGTGTCGCAGTCTAGTTACGCCTTTGTTTTGTCAACTGAACATGTTTCAATTGTTACTGCATGCAAATGTTGCTTGGCATTTACATTAGACGCACAAGTTGCAACATAGGAAGGTTAATTGGACTTATAATATTTTGATGACATAGGTAACTGTATCTGAAGCTTCATCGTAGTTTTGTAAGAAGGATCCTTTAATAGTTATTTTTAGAGCAGAAACCGTCTGGGTAAATACATACCTTGCTTGCAAATTCTGCCGCCAAGTGGCAATGCTTGCAATGCTGTGTTGCGGTGAGGTGGCCGGTGAAAAGACAGGTACATGTGACGTATCCGGGCGATGGATGTAAAGCAATACCGGGAGGGCCACATCCTAGGTGGTATTGCAGGTGTATTGGGCAATGGTTACGTTAGGTGGACCATCTGTTTATCCAAAAATATAACTGAGTAAGCTTTGGTTGTAACCTAAATGTTATAGTCTTGTTCACGAATAACTGGCGTAAATTCAGTTTTGAAGAAAATATAACTACTAAAATTCTGTTGAACCTATGTAGGTACCCCCCACGTAAACAGGGTGGACTTGAGCGGAGATGTGTAAACTATACAAAAAACTGTGCGTAGTTAAATCTATCTATAATGTGACCATATTATCTATTTTTTTTTTATATTACCCTTCATAGTATTCCTGTGAAGGTTGTGGGAATTCGGTGGATGTAGAAGGCTCAACTAGACCGTTCGCCACGGCACTCTATGGAGAAGGCCTATATTCAGCAGTGGACTAAAGTCCAAGAATCCCCTTCGCAGGGCATCCTCGCAGGGGATTTCTGGAATAAGCCGACTTTATCAGGCTGATGATGATGATTGCAATTCAGGATGATTATTGAGCAGGAGCTCATCTCCATAGGTATCAGTTATTATAGCTGTTTGAGTTTACATATTGCAAAAGTTCTAATTTATTCAGAACGTTATTAAGAGTACTTCCAGGACACTTTAATGGATGAAACATGTACGATCATAAAATCTAGTTCGCGAGTACTAATAACTCTGTTTCGACGGTTAAAATTGTTTCAGTAACCCTGTCACAACTCGTAACGTAACTTTATTATGTAGGCCATTACTAAGTATGGTCTTATCTATTACTTTTAAGTTTGTTTTACCTGATTAGCTGGAACCAAGATCAATTTAGGTTGTCTAGCGGTAATCGAAGTTCGTAAAGAAACAAAAAATCCTATTATTGGTACCCAAATAGCTAGTCCCACGTCGTCAAATCGGTCATTAGAAGAGGCCCAAGACTTTCGTCATAGCACTCTTTGGGAGAGGCCTTTGTCTAGCAGTGTACTTCTTCAGGTTTATAATGGTTATTATGTCATACTAGAATTTAACTTATTTTTCTTCTTTTTCTAGTGCGTCTTCGGAACGCGCTGCGTACACCTGGCTACCTGATGCCAGGGTGGAGTTTTACGCCCCGTGCACTCGCCGACAAAGCTCTAACTCGACCGTCTATGAGAGTGACTGATGGTACGGGGGCTTCGACCAGCTCGAAGTTGAACTACTGTGAAAAGACAATTAATCAGTACTTGAAGTGCTTAAACCCTGTATTATGTGAATCAAAGTGGAAAGTCAGTGAGGTACTACAACGAATAGAACCATTGGCTTGTGACTTAGTCATGTTATGTTTGTAAATAAGTCATCTTGTTGTTGTTTAAGGTAGTTTTAAGTTTTGTATTAGCTATGTAAATAAATTTAAATATTACGAGTGTAAAATATGATGATAATGTCGGTGCATTAATTATCATCTCTTTTTTGTAAGGTGTAAGAAAATATGCAATCCATGAAAAAGCCAGGGCAGTTCGTTAGTTACTAAGTACCGTTACAGATATGGCGTACTTTTGGCGTGTGTAGCTTGTCGCGTAGAACATGACGAGCATGGAAGCTTTTACGCGGCGAAAGGTTGCCCGATGTTATTTTAATTAGTTGTAAGAATACCAATAAAAAATCTGTGTTCTCCAATATGATTTAAAAAGTTTAAAACATAAAATATGTCTCAAAATTTTGCACCAATCAAACGCATTTGATCAAAAAATTCTTATACCTTGTCTTAAGATGTGAAATCTTCGAAGTACAAATATTTTTGCTCATAAATTTACTAATATCCTCGACTTCGAGGAGAACCTCGAAAAGTTCGTCGTGGTTGTCGAAAATGAATATTTATGACGGGCAACGAGTAATGCGCCATTTATGGACAAAGTTAGAACGTATTCCGTCGACTTATCGAATGAAATTGGATCACCCTCTTCGTGTTTCGATACAAGAAATTACTTTATAATGGTTGACTATAATGTTCAATAGTTAAATTAAGTCAGTTGTCAAAAATAATTAAAATAATTCTAAATAATGATTGCAAATATTATTTAATATTTCTGAAGGATTTTTAAGCTGTTGGTCTCCTTCCCTACCATTGCAGTGAAAGCGGACTATGGATTGCAAAAATTGTGTAAATATTAATGTAAAAACAATTAATGACAAAGGAATTCGAATGAATTAATGAAGCAAATTCATGATACTTCTCAATGTTTATAAAATCTTTGTATATATTTCAATTGTAAATTTTCAAGTATACCTAATGACATCCTTAATTGTTATTGAATTAGTAGATAGAACTTAAATAATTAAAGTAGATAGGGAATTGACATTTGTGATTTTTCTTTATTTAAAAGCATTCATGAGTTTACCTAGTCAAATAAATTTATTTTTTTATATAACCCCACATGAAGTGGGATAAGGGCATGATGATGAATATTAATTAGGATACACAATCATCATCATGCCCTTAGACCGTTTTTATTTATAATTCAGTATTAATATACTGAATTATAAATAAAAACGGTCTAGTGCGAGTGGAACACACGTCCTGATGTTTTCGGGTTCTAAAGGTAGAGATCTTGTGAACAAAGTGACAAACTTATATTTTGCGGTCGCTCGCAAAGTGCACTGTATTAGATTAACCGCAAATATAAGTTTGTTTCGTAATATTTTGTATTTCTTGACAGCAAAAACTTGCAATCTGAAGTGAATATCGAAATCATTTGAACCATTTTCGAGTCTCGGTTACGTTTTTTCTGAGAGTAGCACCAAAAACTCATAGTTTTACCTTCTACTGTTCTAATATTGTGTAAATGTTTAATGATTTAATTTATTACATTAATATATTATAGTATATTGTATTTGTAAGTATATTTTTTGCCATAAATGTGGTTTAAAAAATTGAGGACCTAATACTGCAGACTACTACAGAACAAATAATCTCTGTGGATTTGAAAATTCACAGATTTTATATAAAATCTGTAAAATATTTCGTATATTTTTATATTGATAGACTAATAATTTCACTTCCTATCTACGTATATCTCTATTTATTCCTACTTTATACACTATATTTAAGCTATCTTATATCGTTCATTAAGTTTTCACGCGACAAAAATAATTGCTCAGAATTGTATTTCAGAGTTATAATTTATCAAATTTAAATTTTAATCGTATTAGATTAATAAAAAATAGAAGTACATTACTGTCGCAAAACCCCATCAAAATTTTGTATTTTGCACTTTAAATTCATATTAATGATAATTAGTTTACCCTATACCTATGATTATTATATGAATTTATTTGTATCCAGTGATTAATTAATGAAAAACTAAATCATTAAAATGTGAGTATTAATTTATTAACCTCCCTAACTAGGCAATCAATGTGCGCAGATAAAGTTTGCTTGTAAAATCTAGTAACAAAAATGCTTACTTGTACCTATATTTTCTGACGGTTTCGAATCCCGACTTATGATCCGCAGGTCTGGGTTCCGTCCTTGGCTACCAACCTTAGCGGATTAAATGGATCTTATCAAAAATTATCTTCAAATTCATAGTTGCTGTAAGTGTTTATCTGGTAACTGCCTATTTTCAAAAATGTAGGATGAGATCCGAATTGTGTTTTTTTTAACCTTTTAATCCCGATTTGGAACTAGGTTCTAGAAGTCCCACGACCACACAGTTTGTATAAGAGGACAAATTAGCGTGACTTCCTCTCCAATTAAATTTGATTCGAAACGCAAGATAGTTAAGCTTGGCATGGATTTAAACCTAGTTTAATTCACAAACAGAAAAATGTACGAAATTTACTTTGAAACTGATTCTCAGGCTCGTATCTTTTATCGTTGTGAGACGAACTAAGAGAGAAAATTAAAAAGAAAATTGGCAACATTTCCTATTTAATTAATGTGAGGCTGCTCCCAGTGTGAGTGGAGTGAAAACATACTAACAACTATGAATACCAGGGCAAGTTTGTATTACCTCCTTTATTATCTACTCGTATTAAATCAAAATTTATTTATTTTATTTTTAATTATTTATTAAATTTAACAATACCATAACAGTTTCACCAAAGCGACAATGAAAAGCCTTCAAAAATTTCTACTACTTGATTACTAAACTACATAATATTTTGTGTCACACTCAAAAATCGTATGACCATCTGTGAATTTCGTCAAACTCATTTGAATGTTGCAGCGACTTTTGACTGCATATTTATAACCGACGCAAAAAGGAGGAGTTTATAAATGCGGTGACTAGGTAAGTTTTTTCAGATCATAATCATAATGTCAAATAAGCACATCCGTAATGATTGAAGTAGAAATTGAAAAATAATCCTTTTTCTTGAACTTGGCTTTGACGCTGCCGCGTAACTAGATAACACGTACACATAATACGCACTAAACGTATTATAATATTCATAGGAATTCGCTCAAGAAATTCATGGGGGATCGTAGCGGCTATGTTTAACAGTGGACCTCCTATAGCTGAAATGATGACGATGATGAACTTTTATTAGGAGTACCTACTACAAATTTATCAATGAACTTTCTGTAAAGCTAATGAAGTTTTTACTGCTTCCCTGGAACGAATTGAAGTACGTGGTTCAAAATAAGGAAGCTCCGATTAAGATGTAAACGATTGTGTCGTTGTGCGAGCAGCAGATGTATCAAATTTTTTTGGTTGCCCGTGAAATTAAAACCGAAACTTTATTTTGTGTTTGTTTGAGAACATAAAAATACAAAATGTTACACTTTGGTTAACATTCACTAGCATACGTGGTTTCATGTGTTTCTATACATTTTGAAAGTAGCAAGTATGTAATAAAAAATAATTTAGTTTAAATAAATTAATATTAAAAGGAAATAAAATTTGTTTGTATTTATGTAGATGGTAATCTCTGGAACTACTGGATCGTTTTTAAACATTCTTTCACTTACCTATAGAAAGCTACACTATCACTGTGTAACATAGGCTATATTTATTTTGATAAAAATAACTTTTTTCGAAAACTCAGATTATATTAGATATTATCTTTGGTAGGTATAGTAAATCAAGTCTGATGAAAAATTACCGCTTGGTTTAAGTTCTAACTAACTATTTTCTAATCCACGACAACTACGCGCTTTAGTCTGCGACTTTAGTCCGCGGCTTTATAACAGAATAATTATTTTCTTTTAATATTTTTAAGAGAAAATCCATTTTGAAATGAAGATAGCCAAGTGCGAGTATGGCTCGCACCCTGAGGCTTCCGTTTACAAGTAACAAGGGGTCTGAAAATCAAGATCTAAAATGTACTAAGTGACAAGAGTCAAGGTAGAGACATACTTGAACTCGCGGACGAAGTTGCGGGCTTAGTCAGCTAGTACTAAATAAACTTATCTAGTTTCGATGCTACGACAATAGATAATGACAAAAGTTCATCAACTCTTGATTATTATTTCGTAGTTTCCATTACAAATACGCTTACAAATAGCTAATCTTGGGAAGCAATTAATGCTTCATGCTTATTAGCTCTTGTTCTAAACATGTTAATACGGAACACACAGGAGCCTGTAATCAACTTGTTTGAGGATTATTATTATAGAACGCACTGACAACTAGAGACATATTTTTAGCTGTAACGACTTTTCCACGAAGTAACAATCACATTCTCGCTTTACTAGGATAGAGTTTATAAACATATAAAGATAATTTTGCTTCCTTTAGACTGGGCCAATTTGCGTAAGTATACGCAAAACTAACTAAAGTTGTGAAAATGCATTAGGTAAGCCTTATGATGGTAGAACATAATAAGTAAGGCCTCATTTATTATCCATAATACATTTATCCTACTAATATTATAAATCCGAAAGTTTGTGAAGATGTTTGGATGTTTGTTGTTAAATCACGCCGTAACGGCTCAATCGTTTTCGCTAAAACTTCGAATAGATGAAGTTCGTTTCCTAGATTAGCATATAGGCTACTTTTTATTTAGGTACTACGCGAGCAAAGCCGCGGCTGGAAGCTAGTTATATATAAGTTATACCACCACTACATTGGGGCTTTTCAGAAATACCTTTCTTAGTTCTTTCTTATGGAGTGCAACCTAAAATACAACAGAAGGCTCCACTCCATATACTCCTAGGACTTCTGGTTTGGACTGTAGGTTGAATGTCCTTGAAGTAACGATTTGGCTTGGCAGACTTATTTAAAATACGTATGTTTAGGTCCTTGATAAAATCGTATCGTCAAAAGAAAACTGCCTCTACTAATAATATCCCATTAGTGTTTGAAAGATATGCTTCACAGTAGTATGTAAAGATGATCGATAGACCTACCAGCGTTACGGACGATGGAAGCCAATTCTCACGCCAGTGTCAATACACCGAAAATGTTGTAAACAGACAATACGTGGATCTTCATTTCATAATCAATCCAACCACGCCAATATGAACCTAGATGCAGAATCTTTATGGGTTGAAATCGCCTGTGAAAGTATGATGTTGGCCTGGCTACCGCATAGTATTGACTCTGCCTTTGTAAACACTAATAGGAAATTCAAAAGTGGGAACCAGTTGAGATGAAACAGTAGAAATGTTAATTTTGTTGGTCCATCGTCTGAGTCTGGGGGAGGAATTTAAATTTTTACACATTCCTATCATAGGCGTCTATAACACATTCAATAGGTAAACCAATGACCGACAACGAACCGAGTATCATCATTGTTCTTGCTTGTCGAGTTACTGATTATTTCTTGGTCTTGGTCCTGTATTAGGTCAGTGACCAGGTTGAGGTATGGCGGCCCTCCGAATAGCCTATGACCATAGGTGAAAGAATTAGTGTTAAGAAAGTAACAAAGTGCGCCTCTTAGGCTCGTATTCAGAGACAAGACTCAAGCGTTGATCTGTACTTAAATCTCGATTTGAGTCGAGATTCTAATTCTTGAACAGTACTTATGTATAGATTCAATGATCACAGTTCACCTGAGTAAATGCTTATTCTGAAACGTCAATCAGACGAAATCGGTGCTTGTGTTTAGATTTGATTTGACATTAATCAAATGACATTTACGTTCCGTTACACGTACTTTGATGCATATTTATACTTCACTTTATTGTTATATTCTATTTCCACCCTGGCTGTTTAAATTTCTGCGTAAAACGGATCGAAAATTATAAATAAATCAAAATGTAAGCGAGAACATTTGAGTACAGATTTGAGACTCGATTCAGCTGAGAGTAGTTTAAGTACCGTTCTTGAATAAAAGCTATGTTTGAGCAGAGATTCAATACTTAAGTAGAGTTCAGCTGATCTGTGATTAAATCTATGCTTGAGTCGTGTCTCTGAATACGAGCCTTAGAGGCTCCTTGCACAAAATGTCACAATAAGTCTTCGTATTTTTGGGTTCATTTTTAGGTTCTATGCCGAAACCGGAATGGAACCTTCATGATGGTTGCCTTCAACGTTTGAGAGCTCTAGTATCTATAGCGCACATACATTTTTTGGGAAAATCCGGATTCAAACCCGTGACCTGCGGATCTAAGCGGGGCCACTAACACCACTCCACCAGTGCTCTGTTGCAGGTTATTTTATTTCTTTTCCATTCTACTGACATAATATTTCGCAAATCTTTAATTTATCTCAAGATTATCTTTGATATCCGATGAGGATTACCATCAAAACTGACGCCCACACGTGTCGCGTCCCACGTTTTATAGGTTTTTAAGTGACTACTCCTTAACAGTATAATTTGTGACTAAAAACCTTGTATGCCTCTACATTCGAAGAGCTTTTCGAAGAAATTTAACTACATAACATGTTTTCACCTAATCATACATACGGGTGATAAAAGTTGGATAAAGAAATATAAATTTGATATCTTTGATTACTAAGAGCAATTGGTAAGTTATTGCAACCTCCTACACTATGTGAAAACATAACAATTGTATTATTTTATACAGTTTGGCCGTGGTGGCACCAGCCAAGGATAAATAGAGTAGTAATATTTGCGTAACGGCAATCAAACCCGCACCCCTTGATACCCCTTGATACCGAGAGTAGGGCACTCGCCCGCTGCGCCACCGAGGTCGTCAAATAATGATAGGTACCTACTTACCAGAAAAATGAACATTCAGTATAGCAAGATTCACAAGTCAATGCATAGAAGTAAATGACATTCCTCACCACCTCGCTCCCAATTCAATAGCTACCATACTCGTGTAAGTGTCCTGGTGATGAAATAAAAGCAGCAAAATTCCCAATAATCTAAACAATGCAAACCTACGCATTACTATAAAGTACCACCAATAGCCTAACATTCCATTACTCCATAATAGTGAGACTGAAAGCACTTGGCGCTCCCTATTCTGTCTGAAGCGCCTTAACTTGCAACATGTAGACTAACAACCGTGGGTGTAGCCACGCTGGTGCAAGATTGGGGACTTGGCCACATCTAGGGCTAAGGAAAAGAAATAAAAATATGTACGCGCGTCTGTGTACGTCACTTTCAGAAGAAAAGACCCTCTTTGAAACAAGGTGATAACATATAAACTATCATGAAAGGGGCTTTGCCCTGAACGGAGACATCGAAAACTTTCCGATGTCTCCGTTCAGGGCAAACCACTAGTAATTTTAGAAGTGGTTCACGCCTACCTACTATTGTATGTAAAGTTAAGTGCACATGAACGCCCTATCCTAACTTTGTTTTTTGATTTCTCTACATATCTTGGGATGAACCGTTTTTGATGAGGGCGTGTCAAATTACAATCACGAGCTTTTAAACGGTCCTTTTGTACGTTATTTTGTTGGTAAAAGGTTATAATATAGGTACAGTCATGTCTAATATGATGATTCAGAATTTCCAAAATGCCTCAGCACTAAACTTATAGATGTAGGAGCTAAATCTCTAAATGTATGTAGCCAAACATCAACGTGTGCTATTTAACTACACCTAACTTTATAAACAAGGCTTTCATAGAATGCTGCTATTCCGGTACCTACTATCAATTCCGAGTCAAATTGTAACAAATAGTAAACTGGAGGTCACATCCGTCACAAGCGCACACTCATGTGTCATCTGTCAAAACTCCAGCGTGGTTTAATGGATTATTGAAAGCGTTTTCAATCAACGAACGCAGTTATTTTTTGCGTGACTGTGTCACTGAGTTATAGTTTCGTGATTTGTTGTGTGGGCGTGGTTTTTATACTTTTGATTGACGTTTGACCTGGACGGGGCGTTTTGTTGTCGACTGTACTTTGATGTGGCCGGGTATGAGTCAAGTTGAATTTGAAAGTCATTTGGTAAATCACGACCTGTAAAGTACGGTCCAATAAGAAGTAAGTTTTGAAGAAGATTTCCTACTATTTAGTCATCATTATCATCAGCCTGTAGAAGACTGCTGGACATATTATATATGGGAAGCCACTGCCACTTCATCTTGCTAATTCTGAGAGCTATCATCATTTCAGCTGTAGGACGTCCTCTGCTGAACATTGCCTCACTCACGTGGGGAAAATTTGCCCATACTCACCACGCTTCTTCTTCTTCTGGGCTGACTTCAAACCCCGCTGGGCACGCGGATTTGCGAGCGCAGATAGATAGAGCTATCTTTGTAACGCTACTACACAGCCGTTAGCTTTTTTTTTTACCTCTTATGACATCCATGGTTCAGCAGATATGAAGGGGCCCATTCGTCGCCGGTCACCACGGCAAAGCTATCTGAGAGCTATGTCGGTGATCAATTCAGTTATATACTGATAATAATGCAAAACTGTGCATGTACCATACTAGGTAAGATTTGCACTATTACCCTGTTCAAAATATTATTCTTCCTACATATTTGCTTAAGCTTAATCCTACACAGTAGATATGTACGTACATTACGTATCTGCTTATACTTCATGTGCCCACAAAGGGATTTGTGGATAAGTACGTGTAACAATCACAACATGTGTTTAGCAAACACGGTTACCATAGCAACTGCAATGTAAACACGTCGATCGAAGAGGGACGATTCCTGTTTCATCTTAATAAACACTTTCTACCCGCGGCTTTGCTCGGCAAAAGAAGTTTGAGTAAATTGAATGAATACAGGATGTATGTCTATGCTGCCAATACCTTTTGGCTGATACTGGATACACAAGGAAAAAACATTAATAACTGCGTGTAAACATCGTTAAGGGGGTGCTTGAATAGGTAATAATCATCTAACTAGTCTTCGTTCGTAGTTTAGCACGTATCTACGGTACTAAATAAATGCAATTCCAGGTTCCAGCTACTCTACAACAAAAAATCTAAAATCGCAAACATTCAGAAAACTTCCACATTTATTATCATAGCTACGAATATTAGTAGTATAGAAGGATAGCAAACAACGTGATAGATGCGGGGTCCGTTTGGGAGCGATAAGTGAGTTGGGAAAGACAGGGTCGACAATATGCGAAATGAGATGGATCAAGTCCCAAATACATTGCTAACGCGTGACCCAAGGATATGCCTCATCACCCATTCTGTACCTTCGATACTATGTAGTTTCTATGGAAACGAAACTACTACAAACGCTCGTTGACTTGTTTTGCTTTGTAAATTGCACGCTTATAAACTTACTTACACTTTTATTTCTAGACATTTCTCGAAGAAGATAGCCACCAAATCAGTGGGCCGTCCGTAATGTTCGTGGGTTTACTCATTTTTTACCGTGAGATGTGAAAAGCGCATACGTTGATGCTTTTTGTAAGAACGTTTTTCGTGACGACATACAATAACCGTAAGCTATTCAATTTTTACGTCATAAATGAAATGAAATATATTTACGTCAAACTCATTGAGGAAAATCCGCATACCCTTGTTTATAATCCTTCTGTGGCCTAAGCACGAATAATACATGAAAGTGCCGCTTACAGTACGATAGCAAATGCCAATCAGTTCAAATAAAATAATTTCAAGCAACGACGATGTTATTGACTAATACTAGACACTTACTATCGTACCGTAAGCGTAACACTATCGTATTATTCTTACTTGGGCGTCACGATCCGGGCGACGCAGTGTTGGAAGGCCCCCCACCCGATGGACCGACGACATTGTGAAGGTTGCGGGAAGTCGGTGGATGGAGAAGGCTCAAGACCGTTCGTCGTGGAACTCTTTAGGGGAGGCCTATGTCCAGCAGTGGACTTCTACAGGCTGATGATGATGATGATGATGATGGGCGTCAGGGCAATCTGTGAAGAACATACCCAGCATTTAATGGCCCATATAGAGTAATATTTATGAACCGTTTAGGAGAATAGACTGGAACTTAGCCATGAAGGTACAATCGATGTAAAGATAATGCTCTTGTTATAGGTACATTAAAAAGTTGAAAAATTGCACTATAAAAAGCTCTAAAGCTGCGGGTCCGGCGCTGGCGAGTACATATTGTGAGCCACAAAACCTACCAAACCCCGAAATTCATCGATCCCTAATGCTTTACTTACACCCCCATTCGCACAAACAGGAATAATAAACAGAGAACTGTGCAAACAGTAGGAAGAACAAGGACTCCTCAAAAAATGTTCTCTGAACTCAAAACAAATAGCTAACTCAAAGGAACTCAATGGAACATCAAATAGTTTTGCATTAACAAACCCCTTTCGTTTGTTTAGTAACCTACGGGTAGACGACGCGTTGCGTAATCAATTTTAATATGTTTTTGTCTATGCGACACAGTGAAGTAAATCTGTCTTGTTTTGTATAAAGTATCGTTTAATAAGCGTGCGTTGTATTTTTTTACAAAATGATCTTTGTGTTTATAACTTTATGTTATCCTATAAATCAACAAAAAGAAAGAAAATTTCCAAAAAACAACTGATTTGACCAAAAAACATCTGACTGATTGTGTTTTTTCAGTGACCAATGCCGAATTTCTAAAAGTCGTAGCAAACTTTTTTGCCAATTTGGTGTAGAAAAGCCTGTTTCGGGAAAGATACGTATGATGAATCACCTTGTATAATATAAAGGCAATTTTATGCATGCGACATGTGTGTGCTCCATAGTGATATCGCAAGACCTCAAAGTCAAATTTCATCAAATTATAAAATTTAATATTTTAAATTTAAGTAACAGTTCTCATGGTAAAACCACTACGAAACATTGGATAAGCGATCTAACTGAGAATGTTAGTAGGTATATTTTCACGTCGTCATTTTCCTACGCCCGATCTCAATTTCCACACTTGGAAAGTCTGGACTGTCAATAATAAACTTTCATAAGTTTAATTCTGTCAAATCTAATCAGTTCTCAGAATTAATCCTTGCAAAGTCTCGGCGTGAACTTAATTCATTCCATCCAAATCTTAGTTTGTCCAAGTTTAATGTCACAGGCTTAATAACAGAGGAGTAAAGGCTGGGTAAGCCTGGAGTTTAGTTTGTAGTAAGACATAACTAGAAGGATTTCATAATTTTGGTCTGAGAACGAGATATTAACCATGATTTGGATTTATTATTTATCGTCCTTGGTGGCATGGCGGCGTTGTGAGCGAGTCCCAAGAGACGCAGCTCAGAAGCAAGAGTTGTGGGTAACCACGGCAGGCTCTTTGATTATCCTACAGATATTTGTTTCAGGTCTGGATCTTGTGGTATGTACTCGTAGTTTCCGATTTTTCTGATTGTTCAAAAAGATGAATGTGATGTCACCGCCATCCCCATCAATTCCCTGAGGAAGTCTACTGCTTGACATATGCGTCTCCCAAAGAGTACCACGTCGTACGGTCTTGAACCTTACCCATAAACCAACTTCCCGACCTTCGTGGGTCCATCAGATGGAAGGCCTTCTAATACTGCGTCGACCGGTTCATTGTTGCCATTCGAGAACTTTTATTCCCGATTTTCGGTTCTGTGAGCTTCAACTTGCTCATTCTGGGGGCTATGTTGGTGATATTGGTACAACTCTACGGATTGAACCTTGTAGCGGAATCTCTAATTTATGTAACGCTCTGTAATAAGCTATAAACAAATTAATTTTGACTTATGCCAGTAGCATTTCTTCTAGGTCGTAATTCTGACGCTTTTACTAGGTTATTGGTCATAAAAGAGACACGGCTCATTTGGGTGGGGAAAATAGTCAATAACAGGAATTATAGCCACAAAGAACAAACTTTATTTATTTGGTTGGATATAAATTGTTTCGAGAAACGTACCTACTCGTACAGGTATGGGGCTCTGTTGTCTTCGTGCAAAGAAATTTTGCCATAGTATCCTTTTAGTTCCACTACTTGCCAAGTTACTTCTTTCCTTAAAAGGAGTAGGGAGTTTGATATGTCCTTGAAAATATAAAATTCGTTTCAAAATTATCCTTACCTATACCTACCGAAGAGTAAAATTACGAGCACCGTAATATCGTACCGTTCATATCAAGAAATCATCAGTTCATTAGTATTTTTTATAAGATGTTTTGTAAAACAGTCCATATTTTTTTATCTACTGACTCTTAGGCTCGTATTCAGAGACACAACTCAAGCATAGATTTAATCACAGATCAGCTGAACTCTATTTAAGTATTGAATCTCTTCTCAAACATAGCTTTTATTCAAGAACGGTACTTAAACTACTCTCAGCTGAATCGAGTCTCAAATCTGTACTCATGTGATTCAGCCTGTTCTCGTTTACATTTTGATTTATTTATAATGTTTTGATTCGTTTGACGCAGAAATTCAAACAGCCAGGGTGAAAATAGAACAGAACTATAAAGTGAAGTATAAATATGCATGAAAGTACGTGTACGTGTAACGAAAATGTCATTTGATTAATGTCTTATCAAATCTAAACTCAAGCACCGATTTCGTCTGATTGACGTTTCAGAATAAGCATTTACTCAGGTGAACTGTGATCATTGAATCTATACATAAGTACTGTTCAAGAATTAGAATCTCGACTCAAATCGAGATTTTAGTACAGATCAGTGTCTTGTCTCTGAATACGAGCCTTAATGTCGTTGAACGGACTCATTGCAATATTTCGATTAATATGTTAACTTTAAATTATAAAACACTAAAATAAAAACCCTTTATAAACTCCAAAGCTTAATCGGAACATTTTTTAAAAGCTTGACATATTTAAAATGATTTAAAGATCCCTTCTATCACTTCCGTTCGCTATAAAAATGTAAAGCAGTACTTTGAAGTAATTTAAATCCAATCAAACCGTACTCTGCTCAACATCGCCGCTCAAATGTTTAATACAGTCAACATGAACCGACATTCTTTAACAAAATTAGGTTTTGACTTCCAATTTTGTAAATAACTTCCAACAATCACGGTACAGACCTTCATATATCATGCACTTTATTGTATCGAAACCGGCCGCAACTTACAAGTACGCACTGAAAGATAAAATTACATACCCATATGGACCTTAAAAGGTTGTGGTAAGGTTGAAGAAGGATAATCGATTTCGGTACTGACCTTATGAAAATGTCGTAAATATACAACAACAAACGCCTCATTGGTAACGTTTAGAGGCAATTCTGACCAATAAAGCTATAGCGTGGGCCGGTAACTCGACGGTGCGTCTAGTCTAGTTGACCTCTGGCTACCCGCTATTTCTCACGATTTTTACTTCACGCCGGAAGACTTGAGAGCTTGCCTACATCACTCTACATCCAATTATTTGTATAAAACATGCCTAATCTAGTTTTAGATTCAATTTTGCTGGGCTGCAAGACATCAGAAAAATTAGATGCTTCTTCCTCTGGTTCTGTCAAATCGAATCTGATCTGTTCGGCTCTGAACATACATTTCAAAATCACTCGCATGCAAGTTCCATTGTTGTGAAACTTCCATACTATGTTACTGCAATATCGTCTGTGCCGAGAGGTCTTCAGGCAGTGGTCACTTCCCATTGAATCGCGAACGTACGATCACGTGGGTGTTATTATTTTAATAAAATAAGTCTGATTCTGGAGCAGTTATTGCTATTTACAATTCCAGTCCATCTATTCTGAGCTACTGCAAGAGCTCAGTTTATTATAAACATTTCTATTTTATCCTTGAGGTTGTATGAATATCTATAAAAGGAAGGGAGTAGGATTTCAGGCCAATAAAAAAACTCACAACTTTTATCACCAAGAATAGTAGACATTCTCTCAGGCGATCAGATCCTCGAAGAAGGGCCACAGTCAGAGGTATGTCCAAAAATGTTGGCACATACCCACATTTTGCAGTAGTGAGTATTCCAGACTTGAAAAGTACTTCGCTTATTGGCTTCCTTACGATGTTTTGTGTTAATACGCACTTGACTTTTTCTACAGAAAAACTCATTGGAGCACGTTCGGGTTTGAAACAACGACCACTGGATTGAATGTCGGGGAATCTCACACTAGACCAACACGGCTCTCTGTAGGCTTAATAAAACCACTAGGATCACTTTGAAACTAGATGAAGCTACGTCTGTTCGTCGCGACCAAGCCTAGACGAATCAGACAACAAACACGGCTTGGTGCCAAATTTGTTTCGATGATCCTTTTTCACGAAAGTTGTTATCAAAAACGTTTTCTGATGAAATACCTTGAACCTGACAAAGTGTAGAATCCACTATTTGATAGACCAATGACTCTATAACCGTCGCCAGTTCGACGCGACAGTCACTTTTATAACTTTAAATGAACTTGATTTATCAACGTATCACAAAACCCACATGATGCAGTATAAAATCCAGTTCCAGTCAGATTTTTTGTGTCAAATCCCAGGGCTTAATTTTCGTGAGGATCCGTCGGACGTCAATATGTCCACCATGATCCACTGCGACGCCGAGCGTCATAACACAAAGGGTATAAACGCTAAATTTATTAAAAAGTTGATTCAGGTTAATAATAAAGGAACATTATACAAGGGCACGAAATAAAAGTATTTTTTGAAATAAATTCTTAGAAAAGATTTAATGGTACTATTTTTTTTATATAATTTTTACAGGAATAAGTTTATTGCTTATAAGCGTTATCCCTAAGCTAATAATCAAATTGCTATAATATCCACTGATGTATATAAATGATTAGATTGCAGCATAGCAATCTAATGAATAGGCATTTCCAGATTTCCTATTTGAAAATGTAAAATATGTCACTACTTATATATTTCACACTTATATCACGAAAACTTTATACTTATCGCCATGTCAGCAATATAAACCTTTGACACTTATCTTCTTTTCCCGAAGCGCGCTTACCAAATTACGCAAAATTATGAACTCTATTCTTCTGACATAAGGGCTACAGAAGAAAACAATTTAGCAGGCGGCATCGTTACACGAGAATGTTCAAATGATAGCAGATGTTGGCGCGACGAAATGCAATAATTGAGGGAAAAACTTGCTGATATATAGTGCAGCTATATTCAGAATATAACCGATATAATCTGGGCGCAAAAAGCACATGAGTTGAGGTTCGACAGGCTTTTGTCCCGTTTTTGCTGGAGTCAATTTTAGTTCACACGGCTACCGTTCATTATAGGGGGGTATATTCGACAATACATGCAGTAGGCACCGCGTAGGTTTTCGCTTCTGTGATTGTTTATTTTGCCTTCAGTGTCTCAACAAAGGATAGCGCCTCATGAAGCATGACAGTCGATATATCCGAACTGACTGGAGATAGTTTGAATGCATTAAAACCACTTATATATGACTAAAAGTAAATGGCAAAATAAATAAGTGAGAGCCATGTTGGCCTAGTGGGAGATTCCCTGACTTTCGATTCGATAGGTCGCGGGTGTGAATCGTGCACCAAGGAATTTTTAAATGCTTCTCTCCTGTCACGTATATAATAGTCACTACTGCAAATTTTAGGCATGTGCCAAATGTTCGGGCATACCTCTGAATACCCGTGTTAGACATCTTCAAGAATCTGGTTACCTGGAGATCTGAAAGGACGTCTACCATTCTTGGGAATAAAAGTCGAGAGCATTTATATTAAAGAAGAAGTTCAATCAAATGGTGCAGTCACGCGGATGTTTGCTTAGCGCAGGCCGTCGTAGAGTCAATGATAATCAGGCCCTAACTAGATAATGTATAGACATTATCCAATTTGTAACTCGAGGTCAGAGCCATTTTACTGACAGTCCAGTAATATATTGAACGCCTACTGTATAATACTCTTATTACACGTTCATTTTAATTTTACAGTGTGATCAGAATGTAAATTGCAGTATCGTTACTAAGTTTTGGTTTTGTACTTAGAATGCTGCAACCGTCATATGAAGGCTTCTGAAGTCAGACGTGAGATGTCATCAATTTGCGGAACACATTTTTGTCCGATTTTTTCTATCCATCCTTTTTTTGGCCGGGGAGTGAAGCAAATGCAAAAGTAAACAGGTTTTGTGTATAACATACCTACACTAAAACAAACTCTTAATACAATCTAAGCAAACTCGTCTTGTGGTCTCAGGGGGTACTCATTTATGCGGGAAGCGCCCTATTTGGTCACTAAACGTACACCGAGGACTTCCATTTCTTACGGTCCCTTTTAACACCTGTTTCGTCAATTTTCGTTAATCTTCTATACAATACCAAACGATCTAAGCATCTCAGACCTCATCACTACGTCGTCTTTCACTCCCAAACGCTCTCTTATCACTCTGTTCCTCACTCTATCTTTAAAAGTTATACCACACATAGTTCGCAAAGCATCGTACAAACAAAATATAATGCTTGGAGATCTCAGTCGTAATCAGATTTTCACGTCATTTTCCACCACCGCTATAATACGATAGCTATAAAACGCTATAGTACGATCACCGTTTTTGACAGAACAGCTTCAAAATTATTTAAAAGCGAAGATATCAACTTTCATCACGACATGTCACCGTCATGCGATTCCAGAGGTTTGAACAGTAAAGAGCATGATTAATTGCTTTGGTGAGTCAAGTTGAACAGGCAGATCCACTGGACACAAGTATTATGTACAGGATGTTTGTTATAAAATATATTTTCTTCTAAAAACATTGTTTTTCTAGCGTACGACAAAGGTTGGGACCAGTTTCAGATATGGTGGCCCAGATATGGGTGCCCAAAAAAGGGGCAATATCCGTTACAGAAAACCCCAGTCTGCTGAAAGTGCATTTTGTTGAGGGTTATTTCGTACACATGTCACAGCATGTCTCCGAATACATAGTAAAAATGACAAATTTGAAAAAAAAATAAGTCAAAATTCCACTCACGATGATTACTTACAAGAGCTGTCAAATATTTAAGTTGCTTTTTATGAATACCAAGGTAAGACTGCCAAAAAGATACTTTGCTACTGTAACGTTGCGTCTATATTTGCTTGCTTATAACTAAGTCTTAAAATTAAATAAACAAATAACTGAATTAGATATCTTCAAATAAATCTTAAAGCTAAACGAAACATAATTATCATCATCACTCGGAAAGATTTGACTAGTCTCGCGGCCGCGCGCCGCGCGGAACGCCGAACGTACGCGTACTATTCCTTATTCTGTGTCCTCCGGCACAGAGCTCACGCAGTGGGAGTCGATCACTCGTCAGGACCATATACCCCATCGTGAGGCACGCACGTGCCGCTTGCTCGCGCAGCAGTTCTAAAATCTTTTAGTGGAATCCCTCTAGGGTGAGTTTCCTTATTTGCCTATAACTATCTACCGCTGCCTTTCTTAGCGCTTAGCATTTTCTATCCCTTCTGTAAAGCTGTCTGCGCCGCTTATGCTAACTGCCGTTATTTTAAATTGTCACAACGGTCGTTGAACTCTGCACCCAAGCGCGACCGTTACATTAGCGCGGCATAGCAAACAGCTGTGTTCTGGAATGAACTCTAAGGCTCCGCTTCGTTCCAGGATTCCAGTACGAGATTTAAACTACAAAGCAGTCCTCTAGGAGGGCGTCCACTACTAGCCTCCTACCCGGCTTGGATCGCTCTCTGGACGTGCTACCAGCCTACCCTGGTGTTCTGGCGCTGCATCGCGAGCTACGCCTGAATGAACTGGACCTGGACCCGCTGCTGAAGAACGGTTGTGCGTGGTGTTACGAGTTCAGGCCAGTGTCTTCCTAAATAGTGACTCTAGTGCGGAAACTGTGCGTCTGTGCCATTTAAATGTGAAAGGACAGTAAAAGTATGGCATCTACCTAACCTGCTTTTATTTCCACACCCTCTCTACCTACTTTTCTGTGAGCTTAGGGACCCTAACTTCCCCAACGCCGCAGTGGCGCCCAATTTACGTGGTTAATGGCACAGCCTAGCATTTCCGTACCTTCTCTAAATAACAGGCAGTTCAGCAGTTTCTAAAAAGCTGTGTGTGAACGAGGCGGTGATCCGTGCTTGACTCAGCGAACTGGTACGTATTTCTACTTGTTACTTGCTGTATTTGGTCTTTTGTGTATTCTATTTGCATTTTATGGATACCTAATTAATGTTAACTGTTACGTAACGCTAAAAACTTATTTTTTTTTGTAATTTTCCGTTAAAATTTGAATTTCTACCTACCTACCAAGTTTTTTTGCGTAACGGTTCGCAATTTTTTAAAGTTTTTTAATTTGATTTTGCACCATTTCATTTCATCTCATTAATCTACAGTTGATGCATGAAATCACCAATTCGTAGTTAAGTTAGTTAATTGTAACAGACAGCTTATTTTTTTTATTTAGCGCTCGGCAGTTGCGGGTTGCTGTTTGAAAAACAGGTGTAGTATTTAGGTGTTAGTTTACTGTTTTCACTGATCATTTTTTATTGTTTTACTGTTTTTCATTTATCATTTTGGTTGTATTTTTGTGTACTAGTAGTTTGAATTCATATTTTTATCATTTTCACTAGGCCATTGTGTAATTTTAAATAATGGGAACTCACTCTATTAAATTCCTTTTGCTAAACAAAAATGAATTGTCCTATGAAGTTCTTATCCGAGGCGAGGAACCGGCTACCACTGTTCTTAAATTAAGAAATCAGATTAATAAATTAACTGCGTTGATACCTACGGAGGATATACAAGAATCAGGAATAGAATCTACGGTTGATTTTGATGGCGTATCGTTATCATTTAAGGAATTAGTTTCGCGTATTAAATCACTTCAAGATAAATACGAGTCAAATCTGTTCGAGCGTACTAAAGCTTTAGCGCATCACATCTATTATAGAATAAATCGGATGGATAAAACTGACATTGTTGAGAAGATAGCTAAGTTACAGTTAGATTTTAATTCTCAGTACACGATAATATCTAAGCTAGCTCAAATGTATGTACCTAATGCAAGCTCTATATCGTCGGTTGAGCAGTGCAGTACTGGCCAATCGTTACCTATTAGTGCTTCTACGAGTGGTTCGTCCAACTGTGAACGTAACCATATATCTGACTTACAAAAGCTAAGGTTCAACGGGAAGTCATGTGTGCGTGTGTTTTTGCAGAGAGTGAATGAGTTTTGTACGTCGAGGAATGTCTCACATACTAAATTGTTGACATATGCAACAGAGATCTTTACGGACCAAGCATTACACTGGTATCGTAGTGTTAGGGATGAAGTCAACAATTGGGATGATCTGACCAAGCTGTTGGTAGATGATTTTGGTCAATTCGACTACGACTATAGACTAGTTTCGGAAATTCGTAGCCGCACTCAAGGGGATTCAGAAAACATAGTTATTTACGTGGCAATAATGTCTGAATTGTTCTCTAGGTTATCTAGACCTATGTCTGAAGAGGAGAAGCTTGAGATATTACTACATAATATCAGGCCTTGCTATGCGAGTATTCTAGTTGCGCATGGTAGTGGCATTGATTCTATTGATACTCTCCGGTCACTTTGCCGTAATTATGAAAAAATTCAAGCGATATCTGCTCAGTTTCGTGAACCGCCTAGGGTCACTACTGAGACTTTAGCACCAGACCTAGCATTTTTGAAACTTCAGGAAAATTCTCAGTTTCGAAATTATAATAGGCAAAATTATTTTGCGCACAAAAATGGAAATAATTATAATACTAATGCGAATAAAACTTTGAATCATTCTTATAATAGATATAATTCGAATAAATCTACAAGCCAGCAGTCGGCTGGTATTTCTGACGATGCGCGCACGGCTGTGGCCGCAGTCAATGATAGCTCGCAGATGAATAATACACGCTATTGCCCGCGGTGTCGCAATAACTCACATAACTTGCGGCAATGTAGAAGGGATCGTGTAATTGTTTGTTTTAAGTGTGGAATGAAGGATGTGAAGTACCCTGATTGCACTAACTGCAACTCTAAAAATGGGTCAACTTCAAAAAAACTAGGTAACTTAGATTGCTGCAATGTGGGTACTGACACTAATACTAGTAAAACTAAAACTACAGAAACAGAATGGATGGAGTGGTTAAATTTCATAAAAATATTTTCGAAGTCCTACTCCATTGCATCAATCTTAGATAAAAAACCTGATAACGATATACGTCCTTATGCAACTATTAAAGTAGGTGAATTATCTATTTGCGGATTACTAGATTCAGGATCTGCTGTCACTATACTCGGTAATAATTCTCATCTACATTTTCTTGCTGCGGGGTTAACATTGGAAAATTCTACAATACCTAAATCATTTGTGGCTGCTGGTGGTCAATCACTATCTTCTATTGGCTACATTAACCTACCAGTTGTTTTTGAAAATAATTTCCATGTGTTAAAAGCCTACGTAATACCAGATGTGAAATTATCATTAATTTTAGGTATTGATTTTTGGCAAAAATTTACATTATGCCCTAAATTCTTAAACTCAATAACCTTTACTAATGAGTCCTTATGTAATATTGCGGAGATAAATAATTCCTCCGGAAAGTTGCAGTCTTATGATGAACTCACTGAAGCTCAACGCATTACAGCTGATAACGTCATTGAGCAGTTCAATCATATCTCTTCGCAAAAGTGTGGCTTAGGTCGTACTCATCTAGTAGAACACTGTATTGATACAGGCGAATCTGCTCCGATTAGGCAACGATATTACAGACTCTCACCGGAAAAACAACGTATTTTAGGTAACGAACTTGATGAAATGCTTCGCTTAGGTGTTGTCGAACCCTGCGAAAGTCCATGGTCTTCTCCAGTTTTACTTACACCGAAAAAAGATGGTTCATTACGATTTTGTCTAGACAGCCGAAAATTGAACGCGGTTACGAAGAAAGATGCATACAAACTACCTTATATTTCGGAGATTTTAGATAATTTAAAAAATGCTAAGTTTTTATCTAGTATCGATCTTTCTCGTGCTTATTGGCAACTACCAATTTCAGAACGTGATCGGGACAAAACTGCTTTCTACATACCTAATCGAGGAACCTTTCGCTTTATTACCGTTCCATTTGGTTTAACGAACGGGCCTGCGAGTCAACAACGATTAATGGATGTATTATTTTATGGCCCTGAGTTCGAAAATTCTGTTTTTGTATTTGTTGATGACATTATTATTGCGTCTTCTGATTTTGACAATCATATTGCTCTACTCTTAAAAGTTCAAAAGAAATTAAAAATGGCTAATCTAACTATTAACTTTGAAAAATCACAGTTTTTTAGAAATGAACAAGCAAAAAGGCTAAGTCTTTTACTTGGACCAAAGAAGCTGATGATGCATTTACTAAATTGAAAGAATGTCTCATATCTGCTCCTATTCTTTCATGCCCTAATTTCGAGTTATCATTTGAGGTCCATACCGACGCCAGTGACTACGGAGTAGGGGGTTTGCTCACACAAACTATTGACGGGGTGGAACATCCTATCGCATATATGAGCAAATCGCTTTCGGCTCAAGAAAGAAACTATAGTATCACCGAAAGGGAGGCTCTGGCGGTACTCTTAGCTCTTGAACAATGGAGGTGTTATTTAGATAACGGAAAGAAATTCATTGTTTACACGGACCATTCTGCTCTAAAATGGTTTCTTAACTTAAACAATCCTACTGGTCGTCTCGCCTGTTGGGGTGTGCGACTATCTGCCTTTAACTTTGAAATGAAGCACCGTCGTGGCGCTGATAATGTGATACCTGACGCTCTATCGCGTGCATGTCCTGTGTCTGCTATAGATACTTCTCCTAATACTACAAACACTAAGGACGAATGGTATTTAAACATTTACCACGGCTGTCAAAATTCTGCAACTTCATTTCCTAATTACACTGTGAATAATAATAAACTGTACCGTTTTATGAAAAGTAAATGCTCACTAACTCAAGAATTTGAATGGAAAGAGGTTGTACCTAGTGAAGTTAGGGAACTTATTATCTTGGAAAACCATGCTGAACCTATTGCAGGTCACCTCGGTATCTTCAAGACGTATAAACGCTTAAACTTGAAGTACTTTTGGCCTGGGATGCATGCTGACGTAGTCAGAGTAGTAAGTTCTTGTGATACATGCATCTCTCATAAACATCAAAACCATGCCACTCTAGGTGAAATGGGTAGACCAAAGTCCTGCGCTAGACCATTTCAAGTACTAAGTATTGACTTGGTCGGACCATTACCTGTATCTCGAAAACAGAATACTTTCTTGCTGGTTGTAACCTGTATTTTTAGTAAATACTGTCTCCTGTTTCCTATCAAACGCGCTACCGCGGAAATAGTCACTAAAATACTAGAGGAAGACGTATTTTTAGTCCATGGTATTCCTGGAACGGTTATCTTAGATAATGGCAAACAGTTTGTTAGTGCTACTCTAAAGCAAATGCTCTCTAAATATAATGTCCCTCACTGTCACTACACTCCAAAATATACTCCTCATGTTAATACGGTGGAGAGGTACAATAAAACTATAATGACTGCAGTTTCTACATTTATCACTAATGATCAACGCATTTGGGATACTTTAATACCTAAAATACAGTTCGCGATTAATAATTCGGTAAATGAAGTGACAGGTTATACACCGTCGTTTTTGGTCTACGGTCGCGAATTAGTAACCTGTGGTTCTCATTACACTAATAATGAGCCAGAGGACGTTGAAAACATGATTTTCCAGCCACGCGATCAGTATGCTGAAAATCTAGGTAAGCTTTCAACGGTATTTAACAAAGTACAATTAGCTCTCTTACAGGCGCATAGTAGAAATTCTAAATTGTATAATTTGCGCAAAAGACCTATGGAATTTAGTGTAGGTGATGTGGTATGGAGGAAAACTTTCTATCAGAGTGATAAAGATAAATATTTTAATAAGAAATTAGCTCCTAAATATATAAAGTGTAAAATTGTTGCTAAGAAGTCTCCCTTAGTCTATGATTTAAGCGATATGCAGGGAAAATTATTGGGATCTTGGCATATAAAAGATTTTAAATTATTAAATTATAAAGAATAAATTAACGGTTAACTAAATTAAAATTCTATAATAATGTACCTACTCATGTTTTATTATACTATAATTTTAACACTACCTAATTTAAATCAACTTATACATACTATATTAAACGGTTGAATTAAACGTGAATGTATGAACTATAATATTATGCTAAAAGACTAAACTACTTACTAAGAGTTGTGTCTACTACCTACATGTTGTTTTGTGAACGAACTAACAGGCTGCGTGATTCTATAAGAAACATTCAGTATCGTACGCTACTAAGATGTTGTCTATGCGGTATGGTAACACTACATTTTACCTTACTTACTTACTTATTATAACGTGGTATTAAAAGTTCATCATACATAATATGAAATAATACGTAGTGGGAGTATGACGGAGTATGTTCTAACTATTCAAAATGCAACTACCGCTGTCGCAGTACCTTGATATTATTTTACTATCAGCTACCTATAGTGAGTTATTGTTTATGTATGGACGATGATCTCTTCCTATACTATTTAGAGTATACATGGCCTATAGTACAAGTATACTCAGGATGTAAGGGTCTTATGGTCAAGTAAAGTGATCGATAGACAGAATGACAGATGTAATGAAAGATGAAGTATGAATGTGATCAAGAAAGAAGATAGTACTGTGGAACTTTAGTGTAGTAAGTCGGATTTTTCTTATATAGGAAAAATCCTACGCTTTTCGGCGGGGTACTGTAACGTTGCGTCTATATTTGCTTGCTTATAACTAAGTCTTAAAATTAAATAAACAAATAACTGAATTAGATATCTTCAAATAAATCTTAAAGCTAAACGAAACATAATTATCATCATCACTCGGAAAGATTTGACTAGTCTCGCGGCCGCGCGCCGCGCGGAACGCCGAACGTACGCGTACTATTCCTTATTCTGTGTCCTCCGGCACAGAGCTCACGCAGTGGGAGTCGATCACTCGTCAGGACCATATACCCCATCGTGAGGCACGCACGTGCCGCTTGCTCGCGCAGCAGTTCTAAAATCTTTTAGTGGAATCCCTCTAGGGTGAGTTTCCTTATTTGCCTATAACTATCTACCGCTGCCTTTCTTAGCGCTTAGCATTTTCTATCCCTTCTGTAAAGCTGTCTGCGCCGCTTATGCTAACTGCCGTTATTTTAAATTGTCACAACGGTCGTTGAACTCTGCACCCAAGCGCGACCGTTACATTAGCGCGGCATAGCAAACAGCTGTGTTCTGGAATGAACTCTAAGGCTCCGCTTCGTTCCAGGATTCCAGTACGAGATTTAAACTACAAAGCAGTCCTCTAGGAGGGCGTCCACTACTAGCCTCCTACCCGGCTTGGATCGCTCTCTGGACGTGCTACCAGCCTACCCTGGTGTTCTGGCGCTGCATCGCGAGCTACGCCTGAATGAACTGGACCTGGACCCGCTGCTGAAGAACGGTTGTGCGTGGTGTTACGAGTTCAGGCCAGTGTCTTCCTAAATAGTGACTCTAGTGCGGAAACTGTGCGTCTGTGCCATTTAAATGTGAAAGGACAGTAAAAGTATGGCATCTACCTAACCTGCTTTTATTTCCACACCCTCTCTACCTACTTTTCTGTGAGCTTAGGGACCCTAACTTCCCCAACGCCGCATTTTATCTTCACACTTCAACCGCTCTATGTTTTTAAATCAATGATTTTTATAACATTCCGTAGGCAAGTACTTACAGTTTATGTATCGACAAGCACAACATGTTTGTATCGTCAAACCTTCGGAGACATCGATTTAGGCAATAAATGCCCAAAGCACCAATAAAATTCTCATTCATTCAATGTTTCCAAAGTTTATATTGCATACCCGACGTATGCCCATGAGAAAAACTGGCTTGCGGTGGCGCAAACACCAGTGTGGCGAAAGATTTCATTGCAACTTGTAGAGTTGCCTTACATACAGTTGTATTATTCTTCTAATTTAAATGATATTGGTCTCTTGAGAATTGTAGGTACCAGTTTTGATTAGATTTCGATGATACGTAATATTAGATTGAATTTAATTAGTATGTATAGTGCAAAATGAAGACCGGGACGAATTCGTAGGTACTTACCTACACCAGTATTGTATGCGTGGAATTCGATGAATTAAAATAGATTTAATAATTTCTCAATTTCAATATAATTTTGTTTACTATATCCAACTTAGTATTTACTTAGTTGGGTTAGTCTTAATCCTTCAACAATTTCTAGGCACATACTAAACGGGGGTTGAGAATTTAATGCCTAGTTTATAGCTTTCCGATAAATTGGAATTATACACTTCGTGTGCCCAACACTTTCCGATTGTACCTAAATTAAGTACGATTGAAATAATATAGAGTACAACGCAATTATGAGGTTTTGCAACGGCAATCTCCGGGATTCAACTTTATTATAATTAAAGATGCGTACACTGCGTTATTTTTCAAACATTTTCAACTATTTTATTGTAAGCTTTAAGTTTTAAACTGAAATATCCCAAAATGTTTCGACTTGAACCCACAACTATCCCCTAGATACGAGATGCTCTAACCAACTAAGCTACCCAGCTACTTACCGTCTAGATGAAAATATTTGGGTTATTATAAAAATCAAAGTATGGGGAGATTACTATTATATTCACTATTAAAACAAAGTACCTAATCATTTTATTTAGTATTGGATTATTGAATCTTGAATTAGCCGCATCCAATTATTCAGTTAGACTCTAGTCACTTCTTATTGAAACCTCTAATATCTACTGTGCACGGAACCTCTAAATTGCACCTTACTGTATTGAAATACCCAATCGTATAGCAAAGGCATAATTTCCTTGGCCATTGGATTTATGCGGGTCCAATGACGTAAAGTGCTTTAGAACCTAAACAACAAATCACTAAGATTTAGTACCGTAACATACTGTACAGATTTAGAAACTATTTCACCAATGTTTCTAGTTTTGAAAGCCCTACGCAGGAACATGTACTGAAATGTAGATCAGTGGAAAACAGTGATAGATTGCTTTGATAGTAATCTAGAACTAGACCAAATTTGTGCTAAGGCTCCCCATTTTGACTGGACACTTTTGTGATTAAAATATATATAGATTAGGGCCCTCACGAATCTATATTTTATTACGTCACAAATTACAATTACGTTTACAAGCCTTTGTAAACCAAATTGTATCTTGATAAAAAAGTTCTAGTGTATTCGGCATTAAACTAAGCAGTCTTTTCCAAGAACAAACTAAATTTATTCTTTTTTATGTAATTGAATGTAAGCTTTATTAGGTTCTTGTTGCATTTTCAAAATAATAACGTAATAATAAATAACATAGATGTAGATGACCACATGTAGATGACAACATAGATGACCTGAGAATATCTATGCAGCTTTCCAGCGTGTGTGTGTAACTATAACAAAGGTCGGTAGTGACGTGAAACATCTTCAGATAACCCAGATTGTTGTGGTTATAGCTCCTACTACGAATCTAAGTTCTGCTTCATCAAGGTTTATGAAGGACTCTATATAGGAACAAAATATAAATAAATACCTATGTATTTATTTACTTGTTTATAATTTGCACCTTTGTTGTCGATAAACAAAATGATCTAGCTACAACTCAGTCCAAAAGTTTCATACGCTCTATTAGGTTAATTCTTTCTGGAGTTTGAGAATCAAGAAATGAAAGAATACGTTTGAGACGGAATAAATACACTGGTATTTCAATATTTTAGGATTATTATTTCCCCAGTGGCAACCTATAGTAAGGCTCGAGCTACAATAGGGTCAATGGAGCCCTTTGATTCAAGTACTTACCTGCGCTCGAGCTGGTCTTTCGCAGACTAGACACTTCGGCCTTTGATCTGTCTGTCACTTCAATCTGCTTTCATAGTAAAATCTAATTTATTGCTCTGACTTTAGATCCAATATGGTTTAATTCCTGTAAAGACTAGTTGTATTCAGCGATCACAAAGTATGGGGATGACGTATGTATAGCTGCTAGCTAAAAAAAAATCTACCCGTGATAACCAACTCGTTGCGTGCGAAGCAGGCGGCGAATAGAAGCGCAATTTTTTATCTCGCCACTAGTTATCGCTGTTTCAAAACGATGTACCTACTGTTGGCCGGCGTTGGGACAACATGTTTCGATCTTCAAGTTTCCCCTATTAGCCGTCATTTAAGCTGCCGTTAAGGACCACAGATATCAAAAACTTTGCACTTTGTGGTCCCAAGTGAAGCTGCTCTACTTTCGAAGTGTTATATCTACTGTAACGTGGGCCCTCATCACGGCCTTTAGGGTGTACGTTTGTTTACCTAGCAAGCTTCTCCTAGATTGCTGTGTAACGTGTTACGTTCTAAGATGTGAGGAGGCTTGAACTTTGCAGGCTTAGTGTGAAATTATGCATTGTGGTATACTTTTTTCCTACGAGGGCCCAGTTCAGGAACGTGTCAGAGCTTTCATAACAAAAAATATCGTAAAATCGTAATAGTTCGATGTTTCTTGTAGTATTGTTGTGATAGAAAGAATATGATACATTTAACATAGACTATAGGTACAATAGAATTCGTTCCAGGAGGTAGCAAAAATTTGCATTCCGTAACACAGGTACGACCTAGCACGGCTGCTAAGAACGAAATTATAAATATAAATATTGTAAATTGTGATTAAGTTTCAACATTTTGTATTTGTGTGTTTTTTGGTATTAATAAATAAATAAATAAAAATATCTATATAATATCTAAATACTAAATAAACATAAGCATAAACGACATGCGACATTTCCTATGTCCTATAAAATCCGTTTCATAAAGAGCCTTAGATTACATCTACTGAAACAAGGCAAGTTTGAGATTGAAATTTGAGGGTGTGCGATGAAGCTCAACCATTTCAAAACTAGCCTGATTCAAATAATTTTAATAAATGTAGTTAATTTATTCAACAAAAGACATATAAAAAATCTAAAAAACTATTTAACTAACGACTAAGTACTAATAAAAACGCGACTGATTTTTTTATGAGATATATTGTTATTTAAAAATAATTTTGAAATAAATCTTATGAGAGATATTGCACGCCATTAGAACACGGAATTATACCTTCATACGAAATGGCTCTACTTTCAACTTCATTGATCCTGACAAATCTGGCAATGCCTTCACACTAAATAAAAGTAATCAACTTTACGGTTATTGACTAAAGGATTTCTTTTTATAAGTAGGAAGTAAGTCATCACATTGACTAATGACAGCAGATGTTGGACGTAAATTATTTATGCTTCCTATACAGTGAAATCATAAAAATAAAACGGCTAAGCCTATGAATCTCCGTAATCCTTGGAATGAATAAAAATTCATAACTTTGTAATTTATTAATCACGAGTGCTAGTCATAAACGTGACTAAATAAAACCCATAAAACATCCAGCATTGAATAAAAAGTTTCGAAAATGTTTTTGTAAAAATATTTTGTGAATATCTTGAATGTTCAATGCCCGATAAAAAGGGGTGTAAGTATTTGTGGGTCCGGTCCGATTTGAATCATAATAGTGTTTGAAATTTATTTGCTCGTAAACCGAGAGTGTGTTACCGGGTTCGCCTGTGACAAAGGTGGTTTTATCTGCCCGGTGAACGATCGTAAATTTTACTTCGGCTGTCAAAACACTGTGTATCGAGCCTTACTAGACGATGAAGAAGAGTGTTCATGATCAGGTATTCCTTTGAGCGTAATCTAAAATGCTATCAAATTGTCATGTGATTTCGTTTTGGATAAAGTAAATATTTATATTTGAGTGTATTTTATAAACATTTGATTTCGAATCCTGGCTAGAAGGGATTATGGCCCCGGCTGAAGAATACGTCCGTACTATCTACCCGTGATGTGAGGAAGCCATGTTTAGCAGTGGACCTCCTAAAGCTAAAATGATGAAAGGATTAGCGGCGACTGAAATATCGCTTAACGCTGACACCAAAAAGGTGTAAGCGTAAGTTTGTATGACCTATTTATTTATCCATATCCTCACCTAAGTAAGCAGCTGTCTATAACCTGATGGAGTAACATAAAAGACATGAAAAATTATTATCAAACATGATTTATTTCAAACGATTACCTATGGCATTTATGTTCATCGGCTCTAATCCTTATTAGAATAGGATGCAAAAAGCAATATTTTATGGCACTAATATAATAATGTCAATACAGATCTAATTAAAAACTAATCTGCTACCAAGTTTACGACCAATTTTTGCATTTACAGACGTTTATGACCATTAAGACCCTGTCAGAGAGTTTAGATTAGCATCACGAATCATGGATTATCTAATTTCTGCTTTAGCATCATTAAATTAAAGTTGAAATCAGAATGCGTTTCTGCGCGGCACTTATAACAGCTTTAAGATAATATAAAATACGATACCAAAGAAAATATACCTACTAGTTGTAATTTTTCTATAGATTTCCAGAAACAATCATTTGGGGGAATTTGCCCATACTCGCTACGCTGGGCATGAAGGTTGGCGAGCGCAGATAAAGCTATTGTTGTTACTAAGGAACGCTGCTGCCCATCCCCTATCTTTTTTCTCTTGTTCTTCAGCCAAGGTAGGTAGGTACCACAAGGTTTTTTATAATTTTTTTTAAACATCTGCTCAATTTCTAAACAGCTCTAGATAGGTAGGTTGACTCTGAGAATGAAAAAACAAAACACAATTCATTGCCTTGCCACTTCCTTCACTTAGCTATTCTTGCAACAAAAACGAATCCCCCCTTGAAACTGTATCATTTTAATATTTTAAGAATTTGAAAACGCTACACAATAAGCAATTTGAGTCGGCGTAAAAGGGACCGTTGTTTTCCTAATTTAGTACAATCATTATGCATATTGTATGCCTCCGTTGCTTTTGTTTCTCTATAAACATTGCCCGTTTTCTGGGGCTTTCCCTTTTCACCATATATAGGGTTCCGCACTATTAAAACTATAACGCACTATTTAAACGATGTGTTATGGAGACATCTATGCTCGGAGTAACACTGGGTGATAAAATCCGACCTGAGGAAATCCGTAGAAGAACCAAGGTCACCGACATAGCTCTCTGAATTAGCAAGTTGCAGTGGACAGGCCATATAACTTGCAGAACCGACAACCGTTGGGGAATAAAGGTTCTCGAAAGTACCGGGTGACGCAGTGTTGAAAAGCCCTCCAATGGATCGAATTGCGGGAACTCGGTGGATGACAAAAGTTCAACCGTTCGTCATGGAACTCCTGCAGGCCTACATAGGTCAACTGCTGGACATCCAGCAGTTGACTTTTACAAGCTGATGATGACTATTAAATAAAAAAAACACGTCTACAGTTCGTCTACAGCAATGCTCAAAACTTGTATCTGCTGCGGAATGTATGAAGAAGCACCTCTAAAAATGCTGAAATTCAACACGGTGCGACAGAACCAAGACCGAAATAACGATAAGGAACCCTCGCACAAGTCCTGTACCCGGTCTTTATTTATTATTAAGAGGCTGTATTTACCTGCGGAAGTTTCTGCAGCAAGTTACTGATATCACCAACCTTTTTCTATTCAACCGTGTATTCTATGTGAGCCCCTATTTGCGTAATGGGTTGCGGTGATCCAGTAAGGAGTATAGTAGGTATTAGTGGTAAAGGTGTTAAAGAGGTACGCGTTGATTGGCCCGCACCGGCTACCGCACGCTCGGCATGCAACGGACTTTGGTTTGCTTTCTATGAATCCGTATAGCAATGCGTCCTCAAGTCCGAGAAAAGTGGGGTTCTCTACCCAACTACATCCCCTATATATATATTTGGTTATCTGGTTGCAGATTTTCCAAAGGTTGCCACAAAAAAAATCAATAGGAGATACTGAGTATTAAATATTTCAGAAACTGTTTGTAAGACCTATCTATATGTTACTCATTGTTTCAATGGTAAAATTCAGCATAGCCTAATAAAGATCATGAGAAGTTTTGCAATAATAAATTGCTAACGATACAATACGTAAACGTAGCACGTTTTACGAAAGTAAACAAAAAATACCGACTAGGCATAGCTTTAATTTTTGTTTTGATTGTACAAAGTCTGCAAACTAAGGCATCCCTCAGAATAGATATTTGCTAGCAGTAGGAGCACTAGGAAAATAATAGGAAATATGCTCGTGCCTTAAAAAATGAACGGACTGCTTTCTTTCATAATGCCACATAATATACCCGTAATAATGTACTCGTTGGCTATAAAATATTTATTGATATTTTATTGAAAAGGACAAATTTACGACTTTCAACCCTGAAACCTAGGCTATTTCCTAGACATACCTACCCCAACATTTGTTGGTACCCAGAACTGCGCACAGTGTGCTCAGATATTAAGTATGTCACAAGTATCGCTACTGATTTGTATGATTACTGCAATTGTCTTGGCAATGCGCAAGATGCTCGTGCCATACTCGCCGAAATAAAATTGGCCTCAGGGTAATAAATTCAAATCACAGCCCACCGTAATTCCAGCCTCCTTTTTCACAAGAAGATATTCGCGTTGGAATCCTTAATTTGGTTTCGTTTTGCTATTGTGGTTACGACGTTGTTATTTCCCGCTTTGTACGCCCTTTTTCCAACACCTAAATTGTTTTGATGAGAAACGCGGGTTAGGCAAAAGTTGCGATTTAGGAAATTATTTTTTATTTTGAGAGCTGAGATAACGGTTTGGAACAAGATCCCACTGACTTTTGACCGGAGAAACAACGTGTAACAAAATGTAAGCAGTGAGAAAAACGGTCTTTACAGGAACACAATTATATATAGATGGAAATTCAAACGGCATTATTGAAAACCTTTTCGAGAATTACCAAAGGTTGTTTTTTTAACCGGAAAATAGAAAGGAAATATCTCTTTAGCCGGCTCACGAGGCCATTTAGACAACGGCTAAGCTGTCCCATGTTTCTTTTAATACATTTTTATCCTTACTTTATGATATTTTTGCGTTTCCTGGCTACAAAATTGGATAGAGAGCATTTCCTGATCCTTCCCTTTTTGACTGTTTTTTTACAATATGGTGGCAAACGAGTATACGGTCCACCTGTTGGTAAGTGGTTACCGTAACTTATTGATGCTTGCAATAACCAGACGCATCACGCACGCGTTGCCGACCCCGGAGCCTTGAGTTTATTTGTGCCTGGAATTTTACCTACCTCACCCTTCAAACTGAAACAAATCATTACAAGCATTAGGTAGGTAGGTTGTATTTAAGCTTATGACTTTAAGGGTGGATTCGACCAAACTAGTATAAGTGTTATCCATAGTATAAAATGACTAATTACTCTAGAGTAAGCCTGTTTTCGTTGTACCTAGTGCTATCCCAAGAATAACTCTGATATCCGAGTTTAAATCGCTATACCGCCAAAATCCTTGGGAATAGAATGTTATCTAGGAATATTTTAATGGCGGCGGCCGACCAGCTGATTGCGACAAGGCTTGCAAATAGGTTGAATTAAAAAAAAATATGTCTCTGGTCCCAGGGATATCTCTAATATCCCAGGGATTGTTACTCTGGCATAACATAGCGTTTGGTCGAATCCACCCTTAGGTGACTAAACAATTCGTGGTAGAGTAAATAAAAACCTACTCGTCAAATGGATATCATATTTAGCAGTGGAATTCTTTCGGCTGAAATGATGATACCGTATAATAAACAGGAGAGGACACATTCCAGTCAGGAAGCTTCAAAGTTTCCGCTGCAATCAATATGCAAACTATCCGCCGCTGGGAATCCTGAGATGCATTAATCAGCGTTTCCATTAGCCGATGTTTAACTTCAGAACTACATTAACGGAAGTTATTGGTTGCGAGGTATAATGTACCTATGATTTGTGGTATAAGCGGCTTCAATAGTTTTCAGAACCTTTGTTTTCTAATATGCGGCGACCGACGCGAACGCGATTTCGGGTCTAATTTTATGGAAATTATTGAAGTTTTGTGTACAAGTAGCTGTTATAAAGACGGCTCTATTATAATAAGATACACGATCATCGTCAATAAGGGTTAATCCCACCAGGCTATATATTATTAGTTATACCTTAAACCTAAGAGCTGTGGATTTTGTAAAATATTTAACTGCCCTAGTGCGGAACTGCGCCATTATATGACGGTGCCGTTATGCTAAAAAAACAAAATAACTATTAGTAAGTCCTGTAAGGTAAGGTAATTACAGGATTAACTATTGTAACTATACTTATGCCCACCCAGCAGTATGTCAAGTCAAGGTGTTAACAAGATAACGTTGATGATGACACTGGTTTTTATTCTAACGCAGGGTGACCAAGAACCAGTAAGATGACAAATGAACCTAATCTGACTAAAAGTTCTAGGGTTGGTTCGCACAGCACACAGCTTAGGCATAGTAAAGGCACTTGTTTGCGCCGTCTGTTTGACTAGACTAGTTCTGCTGTTTGCATGTATAAAGTTTACAAATGCTTAGTACCGAGTTAATACATCCAAGGACTGTAGCCTATTCTTACTCCGTTTTTTTTTCTCAAACTATATTTTACTTGGTTTCGTCACCTCGATAGGTTCAGCTTCCACTCTACAAGGTGATTCATAAGATATGTATACTATCCCGAAAGGGGTTATTCTATCAACAAAAAGAAAATTAGCGGGAACAAAAACTTAATTTAATTTTAATGCAAATATTTTATTCAGATTTATTCCTGAACTATTTCAAATCTCAAGCTGATTATTAAACGGCAGAGAAGTTCGACATCAAGATTACTAGCTAATACAGCAGAATAATAAAATTGAATGTGAACTGATTCTTTTTTTTATCAATGAAAATGTTGAATTTCCTAAAGTCCGTAGAACCAACTTTATTGCCGATTGGGTATACAATTTTCCCTTTTCGGGGTAGGTACATTTATGAATCCAAGTAAGGAATCGTAATCCTTACAAAATTATGATGATGGTAACTGACAAAAATGTATAAGTACCTATACGAAAGAGTTCCGCAATTTAAGAAAATCCTCAAACTTTATGGGTTATTTTATGCATACCTACATACACATACTTACTATGTAGTGTACACGAGGGATGGTCAACACGTGACAAGCATGATAAATGAGGAGTTCGGGATCATGCCTCTAGGGACTCCCTTTAGCTGAGAGGGAAGGAAACCTAACAACTCGACAATTCACAGTCAAAACCCAGCCATAACCATAAAGAAATAGGGTACATTTTTATAACAGGCAACTAAAACTTCCAGACCCATAAAAATTCTAAAGCTACTACGAATTAGTGTTGCAAAAAGTAACTAAAGCATCCTTTTTCTGCCACGAGATAATACTTTTTGCTTTAGATAATAAAGTTCAAAGTCGAGTGAAAGGTTCAATTTAAGATTTGAACGTGGAAGATCAGAGAGCAAAATGTAGCATCCAAGACAGAGCCAAGTCAGGCGTGCAGTGAGCACAGAATATTTTAATATACCTTTTCAGAGTAACTGCAGGGTTTGAGATGAATTATATTGTAAAATGTTTTTCAGATATTTACCCTCAAGTAAGTCCATAAAAGATCAACTAAGTACATCAGGGCTATACTTAACTAAACAATCATTTAACCGTTTTTGATGGTTGACTATGCAATAAACAAACGGGGTTGTTTGTAAAACGCGCAAACCCTGAAAACGGTTTGTTCAGAAACAAAAATAGAATCAATCAATTAAATTTTTTTTTTACATTATATAAAAATTACGCAATGCGAGTAGCTTTATTTGTTGTCTCAAAATGTCACCATCGAAAAAAAAATCCAGACTTTTCCATTGAAAATCCCTCATTTTCGGCTGAAATCAACATATTGCTTCATATCTAAATTCATTAACAATTGCTGAAATAAATCCATTCTTGCAATGTAAAAGAGGTTCTGAGGTTTGGCGCACTTTAAAAAAAACTTTATTTACTGTACCGTTATCTACTGAAATACAGCAGTATCTGTAATATCATTCCAATTTTTACGACGACGAAAATAATTAATCAGAATACTCTCATATCCGGTACACAATTTTATAGTTTCCTCTAGATAGAGGCTGCTTAGAAAGCGATGTCAGTTATTTTTACGGAATAATAACTGACTTAATTTAAGCTATGGAACATGGTTTTCATTCAACACAAATTAAAAGCATTAAAAAAAAATACTATTTCGACGTTTTTCCCCGAACAGCCGTAGCACAACAGCGGTACGTTGCACCCAGTTGTTTGTAGGAAATTATCGTTTGGATGCGAACCTATAAACTTACGTACTTGACACCAAACTTGTAAAGTTGTAATACACTGTAGCTGTAATACACTGGGTTGAACTATATTTTAAGCACGCATCGGTCTCCGCTGAATTTATGAGGTTTTTAAATTTTTGTATGGAAAGTCATCGGCACGATTCAATAGGGTTGTCAAAATTACTCTGTCATATCTCACCAATAATACAGTGGAGGTGTGGCAAAAAATCAACCATGAATTAGCAAGATTAAGTAAGAGTTAGCTCGTAGAATTGATAACCATTGGGTAATAAAGGTTCTCGAATGGGGACCATAAACCGGCTGATGCAGTGTTTGAAGGCCACCCAGACGTAGCACCGCAAAATTGTTAAAGTTGTGGGAAGCCGGTGAATGGAAAAGGCTCAAGACCGTTATGAAGTCTTTGAGGGAGGCATATTATGTCCAGCAGTGTGGCTTTAAATCTTTCAAATTTTACATAATTTGGACTTGGTTAGTGTTTAAAAAGTACTAGCGATCCTCTGTCAAAACATCTTATATCTACTGATATCTCTAATGATCGAATGAGCCATTGCTCATTAGATCATTAGAAGTTAACTTCGCGCAGACTTAAATCAATTCCATCAATTATGGATGACGAATAACTGTTGAAATGATTAGTGTAGGTACATACGATTTAACTTAAATCAATCACCAAATTACATGATAGTTTTGCTATAGCTATATATATATTATAGATATTATAGACCGCGCGTGCGTTTGTGTTTGGACAGACCCCAAGGTGTTAGTTATAGAATTTAGCAAACCGGCCTAAGGATATGCAAATGTCCACGTGCCGCCGATGGCCCGCTACACACATAAAATCGAATACCAGGAACATAAATTGTAGTCCGTGACTTGCGGTGGCGACTTTTTAGCAAGTCAATCGATCGAGGACTTTTCATGACCAGTTTCGTACTAGCTCGAAATGTCGTCGAGGTTGGATTCTGGGTATTTGACTGTTATACTGGGTATTTATCCGCTGGACCCAGGTAGATTTTGTTCATATCCAGGAATGAAAACTACATTTACAGCAACGTGCAAAAGGTATCAAATTTAAAAACGTAATAATTAAGCAGATACGCTACAATTTTTTTTTACAAAATGGCCGTCCATTTAGATGACTTAAAAGCTTGAGGCTATATGATTATTAATAAAGTTGCTTGCCTGTATCTTCTAGGCTTGGCTAGAACAGGCTTAAATTAAAAGACGTTTCAATATGATCCATGCGATTTTAATTAATAAATTACGACGAGACAAATAACGCGTCTTCAAATATTACATAGCTTCAAGTAAGGCCCTAAGCCGATATAGATTTTAGGTGCAAATATGCCTAACGGTGAATACAGCTGTTGTAAATCTTTGGGACTTCCAATCAGCTTAAAGCACCGTAAGCGCCACCTACAGAAGAAACAATTGGTTTCCACCTGCTAATTGACTAAAGCTAGTTTTCGTTCATTGACGAGAAGTGTCTTAGCCAAAAATTATCACTATAAAAATAAAATAATCATTTAAGCGACACCTCCCAAAAGTAGGAAGTTCCAAAGATTTCCACACAGATGGGAAGTGACTCGGTAGCAAGTTGGTTAGATTATCCCCGTATCGCGGAAAAGGTTAGGGATTCAAATCCCGTCTGAGTTGAAACATTTTGGGATCTAATAAAAATCATGCGAAAGGTGTCGCTCAACCAAAAATTATCACCATAAAAATTAAATAATAAGCTGTTGTAAATTCAAAACGTTAAAACTTCTATATCTGCTGAATCAAAATATAATCTAAAAAAAATATGAGAAAGCTCTTTTAATAAAGCCTAAGATTAATTGAAGTGCTCTTAAATAGGTCCCTCGATCGTCTCACCCACAGAAGAAATATAACAAAAATATCGTTGGAATCTAAACTGCAATCTTCAAAACGGTCGACATTTCACAATGATTGAGATTCCACACGCGTTTCAGTCTGGAAGCTTGAAAATATTGGCTCCACTCGTAATAATCGGGATAACTGGAGATGCGGACAAGGCAAACCTTATGGCTATTGAAAAAATATTCTCTTCTCTATTTTATTTTTAGTATTTTGGAAAGTTATTGACAGAAAACTATAAGTAAACAACTTTTCGCTCTTGGTGTTGCTCGTATTTTGAATATTATGAAATCATCTTCGACGAAAACAGTGGCATAGCGGTCGAATGCCCATCTGAGAAGCAAGGGTGGGTTCAATTCCCGCTGTGGGACATAAGTTTGTATGATCTGCGAATATTTGTTACGGGTCTGAGTGTTGTTGTAAATGGTAAAATAGTTTCTGATACATAACTATAGGTTGGTCGTTAACTATAGGCCTCATATACAAGCTCAAAGTCGCGCAACGTGCTATGGAGAGAGTTGTGCTCGGAGTTTCACTACGTGATAAGATCCGAAATGAGGAAATCCGTAGAAGAACGAAGGTCACCGACATAGCTCTCAGAATTAGCAAGTTGAAGTGGCAGTGGGCAGGCCATATAGCTCGCAGAACTGATAACCGTTGGGGAGTAAAGGTTCTCGAATGGCGACCACGAACCGGGCGACGCAGTGTTGGAAGGCCCCCCACCCGATGGACCGATGACATTGTAAAGGTAGCGGGAAGTCGGTGGATGGAAAGGGCTCAAGACCGTTCGTCGTGGAACTCTTTGGGGGAGGCCTATGTCCAGCAGTGGATTTCTACAGGTTGTTGATGATGATGATGATGAACTATAGGTTCTCGAATGACTAAAAGGAACCGATGACATTGAAAAGGTTGTGGGAAGTCAGTAGATTCGTGGCACTCTTTGGGAGCCTACGTCCAAAGTGGACTACTACATGAGATAATTCCTTAATATCATTCTTTAGGTAAATTTTCAACCATAAATTTGTATGTTCCTCGGGAAAATTCAAATATCAAACCACATTATTCTATTCATTTCTCACCCAAAATATGATAACCTCATAATTGCGGATCTTTTGATCTACAGCTCCGGTAATCGAAAAGGGTCGTACTCAGTCCTCATAAGACGAATCCCTTTGAAAATTGGCCGTATTTGGAAAAATATCTTAACATTCAGGGGCGACGCATCCGGTCAGGGCCGGCTCGGTCAGGACCGGTCGGTCAGACCCGGTTGATTGCGTCCGACCCGTGGACTCCGTGAATAATACCCACTTTGTGCCCAATAAAAGTTTCCCCTCCATCGATATTGGAAACAATGGCTTTGACTCACAATTTTTCTGTCGCCATTTCCACGGAAATGCTCCGGATTATATCGTTCCTTTGATTTGAGGGTAAACGTGATACCGTTCCAAATGAGCCACCCTTGCCCGAGCTTTTATTTATGAACTTAATATAGCTGGAGATTTGAAAATGAAAATACTCTTGAACGTAAATAACAAGGGATTTCAATCCAAGTTGATTTTCAGAACAAAATATTTTTTTATAAATTCAATGGCGGTACAGTTCGGTATGAAACTGGTACATAACAATGCACCAGTGCACTATTGTATGGTGTCCCTTGATATTAACCACGTGACAGTACTCTGAGATGCTCCAAAGGTATTTAAACGATGTCCTACTTTAGTCTATCTCTCTCTACCTCGTTGCTTTGCTTAGTAAGCTTATCAAAATATATATTAGGCAGCATTTCGCAGAATTAGTTAAAGTACTACAATATTACAGTGAATTTGGCACAACAATGTCCACAGCAGACCACCGGAAGCACTAAAAGATAGGCCTTAAGGCCTTAGGTAAGGCTCCTATCTAAATTATATTATTTAACGAGTCGCAAAATAAGCAACCCTGCAAAGCTTGACTAAACCCCAACATTATGTTAATTACTGGGACATAAATTTTTACCGGTCGATTTAACAATAGCCGAGGCGTAGGACGCTCGAATTAGACAAAAGCGGTATTAATACGGAAGGCATTAAATTGAGATAAGCGGGAAGGCAGATTGGACGCCCTTCGGGTGGTATTAGCCCCTGAGTCCTGATAAGTGAGAATTGGGGGATTGGAGAGCATCATAGAATAATAATGGAGAAACAGAATCGGCATGCATGAGCTCTACATATTTTTCAACCACCATAAATTGACTGTAGGAAAAGTTTGCTCATTAATAACCGACATAAAAAGGTTCCCTAGCATAAGAACTAAGGTAGTACTCATTTCACATTTAGTCTACCTGAACCGGAAATTTTCTCCCTTTATGAGATACACATAATATGTGTGCTACTCATCAACGAAAAACCATCCACATAATTATATATAGTTACGCATATCCATATCGAGTTATGTACCTGTCGGTACCTGTGTTATGGGTAAATCTTACTTCCTACTTATATTATAAATGCGAAAGATTTTTGGATGTTTGTTGTTCAATCACGGCTAAACAGATTTCGTTGCAACTTGGAATATATATATATAGTTATTTACCTAGAACAGCATATAGACTAGTTTTAATGTAGGTACAACGCGAGTAAGCCGCGGGTGGAAGCTAGTATTTTACAACGGCCAGCTCAAGAGATTGATTTGAAAGAAACGAAATGTCCTATAGGGCTTTGTTATCGCCAGGACTGAACACCAGAATTAACTACGAGCCCTACAGTCTTGTATAGTACAGGGTGTCTATGTCGCTGGTAATTGGAACGCCGGCGGCGGCCCCCGTTTGTCGCTCCGCAATCAACACGACGTGATGCGAAATCCGATGCGACCGGATCGGACTACTACGATCATTATCTGCGTCCAATCACTGGCTGGTAATATTTACTTGTTTGATTTTCAGGATTTTCTCTATAAGTAAAGATAATAATATATTTGTTTCCATACCTTTGGGTTGCTAAAAAATTACATAATGTGAAAACTAAAAATCTCTAAGCTAAATTTAAATGGATGGGTGACCTCTTGTTTATTAACAGAGCCTAATCCACTATGGAGGCCTTTGGGCGTCCTGAAAACTCAGTCACTAGAGTTACCCACAGCGCACCGTTATACAGTATAATATTTTTCAGGATTCAATTAAGTACATGTTATTTTTAAAAACACATTGCAGTTTTATTGATGTGTCAATGCGGAATTTCATTACACTTGAGACCAATGTCTAAGTCCCCACTTGCACTAAAACAAAACTTCAATAGCGAGTAACTCATGTTCCGCTTTTGTTACTTCAGTTCTTGTTAACTTTTGTTACTTCTTCTTTCATTTGTTCTTATTAAAGCCATCCGAAGGCATGGGACTAAGCACCTACCTCACGATGCATCTCTATGCATTGAGCATTAATATTCGCGTCACAGTCAGTCAACATTATTAATCATGTTGGTAAATAATAGTGAGCCGTTTCAGCCAAGTAGGAGTTACCTCGATTTTCAATCTGAAGGTCGTGAAGGAAAACATCGCTAGAAAACCCGCGGCTTAGTCAGCTCCATACATATTGTTTCTTATCTTTCCTATGGATAAAGCCGATTAGGCTAAGAGTAAGGTCTAAGCACTGGGCAAGCCTACTCTATCTTAAATCATGTCCCAAGCACTACAGCGTCCTGTTAGTGTGTAAAAAGTTCTACTTGATGCTGTTTAAATAATCTGGAATAGATGTTGGATAGATGTCTGCTGTGACGACAGCAGACATATTTTGGCGAGGCTGAAAAACAGCGTAGTTGAGCCCTCGACCATTTGACTTGTCTACCTACATACCAATAACTTGGTTTTCTGTAATAGTATCGTGTATCTGCTTCTCTGTGTGCAGGAATTCTGAGTGAATAAATGCCCTTTTATTTTATTTATTTATTTATTTATAAGTAGATAGCCTTGCTTTAAAAAATAGTTCATATCAACATAAAAATAAAAAGTATCAAATGTAAATAATATTTCATGGTTAATTCAATGAGATCGCTGAATCCCCGGCTACCAACTTAAAGGAAACTTGTTTTTGTCAGAATAGTGTAAGCGTTTGTGGTGCAAGTGGGAGCTAAATCAATTAATTACCAAATTTGTTTACCGCAAACAGGTCTGTAATAAAGTTCCGTAAAAAGCCCCGCGTTATAACAGCAAAATAAATATTGTTCCGGAGCCTGCCTATTAACAATGTTTACATACGTGATATTAAATATAGGGCTTCGTAAAAACGGTAGCAATTTAATAGCGATCGTTTTATAGCGGTGACTGATGGTGTTGTACAATATGATTGTAAAGTAAACAAAAAGAGGTTTATTATTACACCCAATAGGCAATATTTTTTGTTCTGTGACTTTGGAAATGCAATTCATTTCCACGACAAACTGCTGTTTTGATCTAAATCAATTCTAAATAATGTTAAATTTGATGACAGAGTGAGGTAAATGAAAAGGGGGTAAAAACGTTTAAAAATATTTTCTCTCCCATAAAATAACCGAACGTAGGTAGGTACCTGAGTTTACCGTATAATCACTAAAAAAATAAGTGCAAAACTAACCAAATAGATAACTTAACTTAGAATACCTTCTGCTAGATAATTAGAAGTTATTCTAAGCTACAACTAACGACTTCTATGGCAGAAATATAGTTTTTAAGACATTATAAAGTACCAAATCCTTGTGATTTTATTGAAATAAAAACATGTCATATAAAATTGAATTGAATTTTAACGAGCACGGAAGCACTCAGATGTAAACGCTACTAGTGGTCACTCATCCACTTAGAACCGCGCAAAACTTAGATGATCTATTAATAATGACTAGGCTTAGCAAACGGTTCTAGAGTAGAGACCACGCATCAGAAAGCGCAGTGTTGGATGATCTTCTACATGGGAATACGACCTAGGTACGTAATAAAGGTTACTGGGAGCCGTTAAGTGTAGGCCGCACACAATCTGTCGCTGTGGAAATCTATGGTGGAAGAAGAGAATAGAAAACCTTACACGCTTATATACATACACACAAAAAACACAGAACAGTCACAGGAACATAATAATTAAGAAATTAGTAGACACCTACCCTGGTAAGTAGGCAGGTATACACCTAACAAGCAGGAGCAAAACAGTATCGCTCTGTGTCGGGTGTAGGGTAAGCTAAGCCATGACCGCTTCTTGTATTTAAGCGACAGCCGGTCGTCCTTTATTCACACTGTACTTGTAAAGTAGGTAGAAAGTGCTTCATATTTCAGCATATAAAGTTCCCTAAAAAGTGTGTTTAAAAATTAATAGCACATTATACTGGTTGTTTGTTTAACATTATCGCGAAATCCGGTGGAACGACCCTCGTTATTAAACTCGAATAGGGGATCATAAAAATTTGATGGTCCAACGAAATATTGTGCTGATATTTCATTAAAATTACCTTATTATAGCCACGGTAATTTTAATCAAGGAAAATATTTTCGTAGTCATTATAGTGGATGAAAAATCGATAGCATGTATTATAATGCCATGGACATTGCAAAATTCATAGGTTTTCACTGTGTTGTACCGTGGTGGCCCCGGCTGAAGAATAGGCCCATCCACAGGTACCTACCTACCCGTGGATGTCGTAAGAGATGACTAAGGGAAAAACCCTAGGGTATATAGGCAGCGTGCTCTATTTTCACAAGGATAGCTGTAACTGCGCCCGCCCAGTGCAGCGTGGTGAATATGGGAAAATTCCTCCGACATGATAGGAATTAGCTCTGAAAATCTGAGGGGGATGCAATGTTCATAAGTGAACGTCCTACGGCTGAAACGATGCTAATGATGATGTTACGGCACATTTTTCTTCCAAACACATGTTTCTGGTTTATCACCGATAAAGCTTATTATTAAAAGTACGAAAAGTTTGCTATTCATTAAACGGCTACTTTCTGCAGTATTTTTTTCAGTAAATATTATTGAATTTCTATAGGTCGTAGCACAAACTAATTGCCAATATTTAGTACATCAAATAATTATGGATAACCTGGTATAGAGGAAGCCTAAATGATTTTCTTTCAGCAATTTTCTTGTTAAACTCCTCTTTCCTGACTGACGAGGCTACCACTCATATTGCATTAACTGCAAACATAATCGCAGACAAGACCAATAACAAAAACGCCTGAATAAAATCACAAAGTGACTCTCAGACTGGAAAATTTGGTTGTGTAGTTTACATGCGGGCGATGTAAACATACATAGGATACTCGCTGTAGACTTAGGAAACTCAATCAGAACTGCAGTCAGTCCTCGGGGACATAGGACTTTTATGACTACAATGAGTGGAATAGAATATTGTCTATGAAGTTCGTCCTTTGTACTCTAATTTATTTTCAGGTTCACTTCATTCGGTCAGACTAAAATTGATCATATTCTCATTCGACTGTGTGACGTGTCTAGACAGACTTTTGCATTGTAAGTAATAGTGTTTTTGTAAGGGAACGTATTGAGTACTACATTGTTCGATTTTAGCTAATAAACGAGTGCTGCTACTATTTTTAACTTTCAAGAAGGCAATAAATTCGATAAATTTAGAAAATGGTCTGCTGTAGTTTTTCTAAAGGCTATAAAACCTGCCCGTTAAAGGGGGCATAATAAACAAATGCACAGCACAGATACGGGTGGTCGGGCACAAAACGCGCGATATGTTGACACATAGCTACCCCGTGCCCCCATCCCTTCCCCTTGTTTTATTTGCACGGACCGTAGATTAACTATGGAGAAATTTCGATTTTGCATAAAGTTTTGGGTATGATCAGAGTACAGATTTTTTAAAGTGCTAATATCAAATAGTTTGTGCTTGTATTTTCGGTGTCAAAAAGCTCAATTCTGTTCCACTGTAACAGGTGCTGCCATGACGCATATTGATGCGCTTGAAAAACGCCTGACCCGTAATGGCCCTTAATTTAAGCCCTTTGCCTACAACAACGTATTATAGCATAACCGTGCTTTGAACGTATCAGACACCTAACTGATACTAGAGTGCCCACTAGATATTTTTTCGTCGTGTATTCGCTGTCAGACCGATCATGGCACGCTACGGTGTTGGTAGGTGACAAAGCTATCACGGCCAAATACATAGATTTGCACAATCGAATGGCAATAAAATAGTAGGTAAACATTAGTGTTTTCAAAAAAAGTTTTGTGAGCGAGAAATCCAACCAACTTGACCTATTACAAAATCTCCATCTGAAAATAGTTCAATTATAATTTCAACCCCTGTTTCATTCGAGCGTTTCGCTAAAATTAAATTAAAGTCCGCGTTTAATTTAAATTGATTACATTAATTGCAGAACAATGGAGCTCGTTTGCAGTCGTAAATAACGTATTTATTTTCTAATGAATCATTTATTTTATGTAAGTTCTTATATTCACCAAGAGAAATTGGACGCAGCGAATAGGTAAATATGAAAAAAAAGAGAACATAATAGCATAGTTTTTCTTTGTCATTTTAAAATAATGAATACTTCTACTAGAGTACAAAAAGTATTTACGAATTAATAAAGTATTTACAATTCAAGTTCTGACGATCTCGGTGGCGCAACGGGCGAGTGCCTGACTGAGACGCAAGAGGTGCGGGTTCGATCTGCAAATACTTGTTAAACATGTTGTGATACCATGTTCTGATACCCACGATACTGGTAATCGCAGTTTGGGGTCAGGACTATGATGTGACTGTTGGGTATTGTTGGGTGTTATGATACTTTTAAGACTATTGAGTGGTTAGATCCACAGTCATGAAATCAGATAAAGTTTAAGCGCTAATAATTAAATAAATAAATAAATAAATATTCGAGACATAATCACACGGTCAACTGATCCCAAACTAGGTAGGGATAATATGGTAACCAGAGACTGATATATATATAATAGATAAATATTTAACACCCAGACACAGAACAAACATCAGTGTTTATCACACAAATGTTTGTCCAGTGCGGGGATCGAACCCGCGACCTCTATTAATTATCGTGCAATTGAGCATCGCACCCTCGTAATCGTGACATCGGATATATCGAATATCTATACAAGTTGATTCTTAACAACTATCCTATTTCAAAATATTCTTAGGGCTTATTCTACACCCTAAAGTTTGTTCTACGACTTTTGGAAATTCAACATCAAATCAGTTCAAACTCTATTATTCAGATATTATGATTACTTTTAAATGATGATAGGTAAATATCAGCTAATAAGAAAAATTCGAGACACAATCAGATATTTTTTCTTTGATATATTGTAATTCTGTTCTGCGAATAGTCTTTCTTTCTCTTGATAGAATAAGCCCCTCATCATCATCATCATTTCAGCCGTACGACGTCCACTGCTGAACATGGCCTCCCCCACAGACAGAGCAAATTCCTTATCATGTGGGGGGATTCGCCCATACTCACCACGCTGGGCATGCGGGTTGGCGAGCGCAGTTAGAGCTATCGTTGTTAAAAATGAGGGACGCTGCTGCCCATCCCCTAGCTTTTTTCCCTTAGTCGCCTCTTACGACATCCGCGGATAGGTAGATATGGAGGGGCCTATTCTTCAGCCGGGGCCACCACGGCAAAGCCCCATTCAGGATAAAATAAATATTATGAATCACCTTGTATAAACAGTTTGGCCGAAATCAGGGTAACTTAGATCAAAAGCTAATAATTTCAAAACACCAAGAACTGAAGTTATTTCAACACGGTCACGAACCCCCTTATCAGTCACAGCCAAATCCTTTTTAACAATTTCACTGGTATTTTCAAACTCGGAAAGTTTTACAAAATCTTATAAAACCCTAGTTGGTTACTTTCTTATCCGAACTCCGCAGCTTTACGACAAATCGGAGTTAGAGTTTTATAAGTCTCCTTGTTTATAACAGCTTGTTATCGTTTTGTTGCTTTTGCTTTTGTTTATTGAAGGGCAAATTTCAGTTCCATTTTATACCTAAACTAAGCATAGAGATGTGTTTAATAGAGCGAGTAGACTTTAAATTTATAAATAACACCCAACAGTATATACATAGTCCTGACCTCACATTAGGATTCCCTGTGTCGTGGGTATCAGAAACTACGAGTACCATGGTACTGCAACAGTCAGATCCGGAACAAATATTTGCGGATAATGCAAACATTTATCCCGCAGGAATCCAACCGGCAACCCTTGCGTCCTAGACGGGCACTCGCCCGCCCACCGTGCTCGTCAAAAAACGCTGATGATGATTTAAGCATACTAACCTATGAATAACTTAGTAGGTACAAGCAGAAAGCCAATATTAGGTTTGTGGCTTTAAAATATTTTTTTTTGCATCCTACCTCTTTGGGAATCCAACCTCTCACTCTCAATGAGTGAGTGCTGAGATGACGACTGATAGGTGATTTTATTAAAATTAACGCCTTTTGACTTTTGAGTTTCGACCCCACATTATGTGGGATAAGAGGAGGAAGATGATGATGATAGGAATCCAAACTCTTTGGTTACACTGGCGTTGTCGGACGCCGCATTTAATAAACCCGAACTCTAAGTTCAACCAGACTGTTTGAGCTCCTCTTCATTGTTTGTCCGCGAAACCTTTTTGCGCAGATTTCCCTCGGGACCGGCCACGTCACTTTCTTATTACCATCGCGAGGAATATGCAAACAGATTTATATATAAAGATAAAGAAAAATCACAGGGCATTATTACTGGACGCTGTTTAACTAGAGAATTTCATTTAAACTTGTATTTTGAAATTGAAAACATATTAGAAGGGAGGAGGGTTGGTTTTCGTTTTTATGAAAGTAGCTAGTATTTTTTCAAACACAAGGTGATACTTAAAATATTAAGTATACCGAACTATACCTACCGAAAGAGGTTACAATCATCTGTCTCAAGCTGTTCGATAATAATTACATTAATAGCAAATTCTTCGCATTTTTAAAGTAAATAAAATTGAAGGCTTAGAGATCAGAGGAACAATAACAAAAAGGGCATGTCGTAGCAGTATGAACGGAATTCACTGCGAAGAAACACTATGCCATTCTACATTACGACATACGACTATTAAAAAGAGTGAGAATTAAAACTTCTAAATTCCATAAAATAAGTTTGGTTCCTTACCCCGTATCCCGTAAAACATAAAAAGCTTCATCATCTCTTGGAACAAGGATTTGCCGTAACATCTCTTTTTAGACGTTTTTGTTATATATTTTTTTATCAAGACTTGTTGGTATCCTTTATGTATAGTAATGACTAATGAGTATAAACTATATGTTATGAGGAGGTGTAAAGCTATAGGGTGGCCCCAAGAAGTTTTATCAAGGTCATTGAAGTCGGTTTTTATTTTTAAACGTAACTCATTATTTCGTTTGTTGCTTACGGTTTGATAAAGTGGGCCCCGGATTTAAACAGACCAAAAAACACCGTGTAGTTACCTCTCTTATTACATTTACCTCATGAGGTTCTGCACGTCTGACCGAACGAAGGGTGACTTAAAGGTTCTGCCGCCAGCAAAAACCGTAACGAGTGCCTACTTTAATTCTAGCCGCCGACGATAGTGGGAGCTAGGCGTGTAATTGGCTATCAATAAAATTGTGTGGTCAATTCTGCTAAAGGTGCTTATCCCTTTGTGTTGTAGTGTCGGTACGTAGGTACTGTAAAACATATTAATGTATATGTATAATTTGTGTGCTTACATCTTGTATGGCCGAAAGTTAATCATTCTCTAGATATTTGCCGGTTAAGCATTTTTTAAGAATAACTCTTTTAGAGCGTATCTGTCAAAATAAAAAAAAGAATGTGTAGGATTCTTGTAGTAACAAAAGTATTCAGTATAAAGATGAGAAGGCTCAAGATCATTCACTTTGGGGAGACATATTATGTCTAGTAGTTGACTTCCTTTGGCTGATGATGAAGGCACGGGAGCGCTCAGCTGCCACTCGCGGGCGCCTTTCCATCCGGCGTCCACTCAATTTAGAGTTATTAACAGCAAGTTCCGGTAAATAATGGCCCATGGTCCAGGACCTGCTAAGCATTTAAACTCGATTTTTAAAACGCACAATGATTAAGATAAAACCAGTTATACGACGAACGAACTGTGAAATTCATTCAAATCGAATAAAACATTACCAAAGGTTCTACTGAAAAAAATCGTATGTGAACAAAAAGGTTTGCACAAGAGTTAAATTACGTCAATCAGCTCAGCCGGACGGATTCTCGCGCGTTGACGATAAAATTTCATTTCTCTGTCGGCGTTGTTGGGGAAACGCTAATTGTTCACTGCCTGTAGATATGAACAATTACGACAAGTATTGGAATGCACAAGTACAGTACACCGCACGTACAGCAGCAATTAAGTTATTTCTAAGTTTAGTTTATATTGTCACGCGTCACCATTTTTTTGCACGCCCACGATGACTGGTAGATAATGTTCTAGCATTATGTCCTCCTAACATGAAATAGGAACAAAATGTCGGCCATCGCTATGAAAACATGAAAAACTAGCGTAAACCCCTAAACTGATTGCGATTTATTAACTGAAAGCTTGATAATATTAGATTAAGATTCTTGCTCTATCTTTCCCTCAGTACCCCATTGCTAAACTAAGCTAAATCAGCTGTTAATAGATACCAAAGCTTTAGACTTCTAACGTAAGTCCACAGTCAAAAAGAGTTATGGCTAAAAAAACGTTGACGTTATGGTCGGTAAAGGGCTCCAAGTATATTACTACATTCCTACATTTTACTGTAGGCGATAACGACTCATGCATTTAATAATATTTCAAGTGACTGTAGCTCGCATATTGAACACATATTATACTCACGCGCATATTGAACTTCAGTGCACTGCACCCACGTAGAGCAGGAGTCTTTGTGAGACGCCGCTCATTGACGTTGATAACGTCTATTCATGGGATACTCAAGTAATTGTATAATTAACACTTTGGCCAAGAATTGACGACCGTCTTCTACCGGTCAAAACGTAGCGGATAACGCGTTTTTTTACGAAGTTCAGATATACCTACACAAATTACACAAACCAGTGCGTGCCACTAATGCCCAGCGGTATGGCACCAGTTAGTATGCCTGCAGTGTATAATGTCCAGAATGAGGAAATCCGTTGAAGAATCAAGGTCAGTTGACTGGCAGCTCGCGTCCCTCCGAAGGCCAAGACATTTTCTTGGAGATGCTAATCAAACCCCGACAAATAAACATACTCAACAAATGACACCGACCCCGCCAGAGGGGTTAACGTCGACATCCTGTCTCAGCGTTTCCACCCATCGGCATCGGCCCAAGCCGAGGTCCGTACCTGTGCCCTTGAGATCGTTGCGCTCGCAATAGTCCGGATCCGCTGCATCAGTCAAACCCACAGCCGTTGGGGTATAGAGTTTCTCAAATAACCACGAACCTACGCAGTGTAGCGTCCCACCCGATGGACCGATGAAATTGTGAAAGTTGCTATAAGTTGGTGGTCGTCTTATTTAGGGAGATGATGATGACGGTGAGCTATATGATATTACTAGCTTACGCTCGCGTGTTTTCTACATTAAATGTAGCCTATATTGCTATTCTATCTAGGTAAAGAACTCTTCATATTCCAAGTTTTAACGAAATCGTACGTATTTCTGTTTGTATGTTGCTTACAATGAAATCAGTTTATGCCATTTACTCCTTAACTATAAGCCTGATGCTAAATAGCAACGGAATAATATATGCCTAGTTTTGATAACGCTATCGAATCGCGAAATAAAATTATACAATTTTTATTTTTTTGTTTTCGATGTAACTCAAAAAACACAAAAAAACCGCAAGATGGGTCTTTGAAGGAAAGTTGTGCCAAGAACATGCTATTATAGACCACAGAACGAAACAGGATGAAACACGCCCCCTATTTCTGTTTGTATGTTGCTTCCCATACAATGAAATCAGTTTTATGCCATTTACTCCTGAACTATGACTCTAGGCCAAAAATGCAATAGAATAATTATTTATATGATTTAAAAAAGCTATCGAATGGCATATTCAAATTTATGAAATTACGACTTTGAAAATTTAAGCACCCTATGTCCAACCCATTGTATGGGGACGATCCACCGCGCGGCGTGATTGAATAACAAACATCCAAACATGTAGTAAACATGCTCGCACTTATAGTATTAGTAGAAAGTAGGATAAAGATGATAAAAACCAATAAAAACAGCAGATTTCAAAAAGTTTGGGAAAACCTAAAAAAAAATTGACAAATTAGGTTTTTCGCAATTTTTTTTTCATCTTGTTGATACAATAAGTCCCTTTACATACACATGCATATTACATATTATAAATCACTTTGAGCTGCCATCACGTCATGGCGGTGAACGTTATTAAAGCGATCCGTAGCTAAAGCAACGTAGCTTAGGCAGTTAAAAGTTTTTAGCTGTTCAGAATTTTACAAAGAAAACATTACAACTGAGAGATATTCTCAAATAGATTATAGCAAATTTACGCAAATTGCAGCGACAATTACCTAGAAAACTAACGTAAGAATCATGGTTTTTTGAGTTCAGTCTTTTTTTTTTTTGAGACTAGCTATAGTTTTAAGTCTTTAATAATTATGTTTTCACTTCACTCACACTGACCTGATATTAGTTTCATAGAAATTCTATCATTTTGATTCATTTTTGGAAATGTTAAGTTTTTTGTGCTTCTTAGTGTTTTTCTTCACTGAATTCCAGGTGGTATTTCAGGACAAGAACTAAATCTATTCCATCAAATCAGTTTAGTAATTACGTCGTGATTGTATCCCAAACATTCTTGAAACTTTCACATTAATTTAGTTGGATAGGATATTTAATCCTATTAATAAATTAGGCAGTAAATCATGAAACCGTGGAAACTAACTTCCTGCCATTTGATCTCCGAGCTACTAATGAATTGACTCTCCTTACAAATGACTTTTTACATCCTATAGAGAACCTCCATTGAGATTTGTTTAAACAGAGCACAATTAAACCTCTGAGCTTCGCTTTTAATCGGCCTTTACCTTTTTAGTTTCTTTTTTCCGAGTTGGTAGAAAGACTTGCCTTTTTAAGGTTCCGTATCATATTATAAAAACTTGATCAATGCTAACAACTCGATTTTTCAAGCGTATATCGTACGATGACAATACGTGACCCTGTATTGTCAGTATCGGTGAGCAATATCACTACTAAATGAATAAGTTACCTGAGTTATTCGAAAAAACTCTAAAATAGAAATCATGATTATTAATTTGCTGAATATGGGTGATTATTTCCAATTATTTATTCGCTCAACATTGGGTATGTTTGTAGGTACAATTGAGAGACAGTTGTTATTAGTAAAATTCAGATCCTACCATTCTTTTTTTTCAAAATTAATTCAATTTATATACAAAAATAAAGCAATTTCAGTTCGAACTAGAAATTAATATAACTTGTCAAGAGGTACATTTACATAAATATTACACATTTTTTTCTGCAAAGATCTCATTTAAAGAACTCTTTTTTTGCATAAAAATTTGATTCGGTCTTTGATCGAACAAGTTGATTAAATGTTTATTTAATATAGCTTTGGGTCGTTTAGTACCTGGAATTCGAGGTACCTACTAAACGACCTTTACATTCAAGGTCCATGCAAAATAGATAAAGGGATAAAATATCGCCACTGATCTCTTGAGACGCAAGTTCAACTCACTCTTAACCAGTTTTTTATATTTTTCATGAGACAATAGTCGCTTGTTAAATAGTTAAGGAGGACTTATTAATCAACTTGGCCGTTTAATTAGCAGGCCGACGTCCTTTGTGAATGGTAAAGCTAGCGTTCTAAGAAACGATAACCGTCATATGACGCCCATAAAAGTGACAAAGTAAAAAATTGTCCTAATCACGATAAACGATATGCTCATCGATTGAGCAATTTAAATCGGCCGTGACGGAAATAGGCGACAGCTTTTTTCGTGCCAAGCCAATCCTATCTTATCCTACTAATATTATAAAGGCGAAAGTTTGTGAGGATGTTTGGATGTTTGGATGTTAATGGTTCAATCACGACTAAACGGCCGAACAGATTTGGATGAAAAAAGGAAAAGAGGAGCCATTTCATTCTGTGCCTGGTCCATTTACACTTCATAGAAAAATTACGAAAAAATAGGAGATTACAAGAAAAATACAATTTCATTAATTTGAAGACAAATGCGATGGTACAAGAATAGTTCTTCTGGTAAGTTTTTTACTATGTGAACACTATTTGAAGGCCGCCATGTTGGTTTATAATTGGCGTTTGACATGACATTGACATATTTTTCCATGTCATGTTGTTTGATTTGATGTTTTTGTTTTGTCAGATAAATGTAGGTTGTCAAAATGACATTTCACGCACGTCCATCCGCCATATTTTTGTAGCGCTGTGTGTTGCTCTCTTTGTTGAAGAAAATCTTAATGAACCTTAGAACGAAGTCAATTTAAATAAAATAACCAATTAAATACGTTTACTTTATTGCTTAGCCATATTTTAGAGTAGTGTACACAGTGCAGGCCCAGGCTCCATATATTGATGAAACGCCTCTTTTGGTACAAAGATATATTAAATAAATAAATAAAAAGCTTTTATTTTCATTAAAATTATCTGGTACACAGTTATAACCTAATTACAAGATATGAATTTTTTTAATTTTTATTTATGGAAAATTGTACCACAGGTAGGCCTTGTTCCCCGCACTAAGTCTAATAAGCCTGTATAGCGGGGTCACAGGGACTTGCCAGACGGTCTTTTCATTTTATTTGACATAGAATGTGTGTTGTAGCTTGTAAATTATGTACTTAACAGAATTAGGAGTAAGAAGAAAAATAAAAGGTAAGGAAAAAAGGATTATAGTCTGGAATAGCATATAGACTACTTTTTATGTAGGTACCACGCGAGCGAAGCCGCGGGCGGAAGCTAGTATGTGCATCATTTTCAATTTTTAAGTATTGTGACACATTAAAAAAAAAAAAAAAAAAAAATATTCCGGACATATTCACACGGTCAACTGATCCCAAACTAGGCATAGGCCTGTACTATGGGTACCAGAGACTGATGTACATAATAGATATATATTAAACACCCAGACACAGAACAAAAATCTGTGTTAGTCACAAATGTTTGTCCAGTGCGGGAATCGAACCCGCGACCTCTAGCTCAGAAGGCAACGTTACTACCAACTGAGCTATGAGGCCAGTCAAAACAACATTGGAAGGAAAATGTTGCAATATGTAACAATGTTACTGAACGGGATTTTTCTCCCACTGTGCTACACATTACAGAGCTTATGCAATAGCACCACTCAACCAGCGTGAGCACTCGTAGAGTGGTAGTAGTGACCCCAGCTTCCAGGTCGCGGGATTGAATATATCGAAAACATGTGACATGAGCATGAAAAACCTCTAAAAGGCGAACTTTAATCCTTGAACCACACTGATTCTTCCACCGACGATAATAGGCCTAATGCAGAATTCAGTGCAGGGTGACCTAGAATTCAATTTTGGACCTTGATTCAAGGAATACGTAATTGGTACTGTCTCCGTCTCCACATTTAGTCATGTAGTCGTCACTTTTTAGAAAAACTTGAGAGCAATAAGTGAGGTTTCAAATGTAATTTTGTTCTGCGAAAATTCCGAGTTTCGGTTAGGATGATAACGTAAATGGAAGCAATGTTTATGTTATTATGCTTCTTACATACTACACTAACTTCCGCCTGCGGCTATGCTCGTGTGGTACCTACATAACAAGTAGCCTATATGCTATTTTAGATAAAGAACTTTATCTATTCCAAGTTTCAGCGAAATCGGTTGAGCCGTTACGGCGTGATTGTACAACAAACATGCAAACATCCCAACATCCTCACAAACTATCGCATTTATAATATTAGTAGGATTGAGATTTGTCATTAAACATTAAAAAGCAAAAAAAAACAAATCTTCTTCTGAGCCAGCCGCGTCAAGTGTCAAGGTTTTCGGACTTGAGATCCGTAGGTCGTGGGTTCTATCTTAGAGGGGTAGTGGACTACCCCTCTAAGATAGAACCCACTAATGTGCCAAATTTACAGTAGCGAGTATTCCAATACGTGACAGGTTTCAAGCCAATCGCCGCTAAAACATGGCTTTTACAGAATCTTAAGATATCAATGTAACCTACTGGCAGGATGACTGGTAGAAAATGCTTTAGCATTAAGTCCTCCTTACACTAAGTTTAAGTGTGAAAGTAAAAGTAAAAAAGCCTTTATTTCCACTACATTAATACACAATTAATTACACATTTATGATATTTTATGCCATTTCATTTATACATTCCCTATTTTCCCTATTTTATGCGTCTGTAGCAGTCGCCTCTTTGGCGTAGGCCTCCCCTAAATCTTGCCTAAATCTTGCCTAAATCTTCCCTAAATCTTCCCTAAATAAAATTTAAGTGTGAAAGTATAAATAAATAAATAAATAAATACTGGCAATTACCTGCCTACTTTGGAAAGGTTAATAGGTTTTGCTTTTAAGCGAGTAATCACAACATCCAACTGTTACGAAACGCGGCGTAACATTCTCATTTCTAATCAAGAACAAACCTAATACGAAACAAGTCGTAAAAATCTGTAGGTACTCTTTCTGAGATACAATGAGCGAGAAAAGTAACTCGAAGATATTCCTTCATGAGTGTTTTGTTAAAAAGGGATTTTTAGTCTGCTTGACTTTGATGTTAGATACCAGTTTCCAATAGTTTCGTTTTAGGTGTCTTCACTAGGTTAAATAAGCACTTTGTTATACCTTCGCGTGAACTAGATGCATAATTCATACATACATAAAAGTTGGCAGTGACCGCGACATTCCGATTCCTAAAATCTTGACATACTTCTTTTGCTTCGTCCACTCTTATCCCATTCCGTATTAAACTGTATTCCTTTTAAGAACCAAACTCACTCTTTCTCTCTTTCTTTCTTCTTGCACGAACTTTTCTCTACGGTATGTTCGTAACCCACGCCTCTCAGAATACGAAATTGTGCGACAAGCGACAGCATAAACTTCAAACTGAAATTTGTCTTTATTCATAGGAATCACAAGCCTCATTTTGTTAACGCCCACAAATCTCGAAGCTCCGAAACCTTTTATCCCCGACTGTACCTAATTGAAGTGGGGAAGAATCAAATCTCGCCTCAGAACATAAATTCTCATTTCAGGAAAACTAAATAGCTTTACAGCTGCTGTTAAGTCAGGCTTCAGGTGAGTACATAAAATATTTACTGCTCTAGTAGTGGCGGAACTGTTGTCTCTTATACACGCTACGCGCAGCGTACAGCGTTTTATAACAAACAAAAAATTTATAATTTAAAAAGCTTTCAGATGTTGTTTATAATTTGTATAAGTTAACTACAGGATTATACTTGTGAGTTAAAAATATATATTCATATAATAAAATTAGACATTTGCTTTCCCAGGCATGGTAGAGCATCCTCTCAGATCTTCTGGCGATCTGATCCTTGAAGGAATCTAGGGGAGGTCTCCATCATCAAGGTGTCATAATCAATGGCACGTCCAAACATTACATTTAACACACGCCCATATTTTGCAATACACTATTTCATACATGAGAAGTTGCAAGCGTTTCGCCGCTTATGGGAATACTAACTGGTTCCTCACGATGATTTCCTTCACCGTTTTAAGCACGTAAACGCTCAGCTGTAAGTATCACTAGCGCTCATCCTTCCAGTCAGTGACCAAATCAAAGGTTACATAATTTACAAAGTAAGCTATGCCACACCCACTACTAAAATTATTGAAACATAGTTTCAGGATTTACAGACGCTGCGTTTGGCGTGTAGACGCTACACGCGCCGCCGCTATGAAACAATGGCCTTAAGTATTTACCGGAGGAAATACACTGGATTTCTTTCCTGTTCATTTTTCTTTTCCTTTGGTTGTTAGTTCACTGCGGTTGCTTTGAAAATTAAGCCTGTGTGAAAGGTAATGTTACGGTTTTCTAGAAAGAATCGACCATCATTACGGCCGTAGGCGTTTATTGGTGTATCTCTACAATAAGCCAACAATCTTGAAATTTGTCATCAATGGTAAGGCTTTTGGCACAAGTAAAGGAAAATAAAACATTTCAAATCCAGCGTGGAATGATTACGAAACAAACTTATATATGCGATTAATCATACAGTGACCAACACGTTGGCGACCGCAAAATATAAGTTTGTCACTTCCTACACTAGGGATCTCGATTTTCTGACCCCGTGGTTTAGCCCTGAGGCTCGTACTTATGTTACGGAAGCCTCAGGACTCGAGTCCTCGCACTTTATCGTCTTCATTTAATTCTTGATCGGAAGTTGGCCGCTTGCCTATAATATTACCTCCGTTTTAAGACGGTCATTAGTTGTTGGAAATCAAGCCTCGCTTTTGCTACTCAATTGCGATGGTGTAAGCTAACAGATTTCGTAAAGAAATAGTTCCTAGACAACGACGAAATTTATAAGTAGTAGGCAAAATAAGTAGGTAATTTGGTACATTATATCATACAGTCCTTACATGATAACACACTAGGTAAGGCTGAAACATCAAGTACCTAACATGATACACAAACCCGGAATAAATACCTGAGTACATAATTTGTAAATCATGCTTTTTGTCACGCAGCGGAGCCCGCACCTCTTGCGTCTCAGCCAGCTCAAGATAAAAGCGATGATTCGCGAAATACAAAAGGTGAACAGTTGACCTTTATCAGCCTAGTGGTGACAAGCACAATAATATTTTATGGAGTACCTACCTACTTTGATCTAAGCCTACTTCCTATCGGCGGTTTTGTTAAGGCGGTGACATAATTTGACAGTCTCAAAAATGTATGGTTAAAATTCGTAAAAAAATGTGCTGTCACGCTTGTATGACGACTTATTGTCATTAAAGGCAATAAGACGACATCACATAAACGAAATCGTAATCGTAAAGTTGATGATACGGGAGTTGTTCATAGATATGAACTGCTATTACTATACTTACCTATGGTATTGTATAATCTGTGGATGAAACTTTACGCAATACGCCTGCAACCGTATATTTCACGCTCGGCTAGTGTGCGCGTACGCACAAATCTTCCCAGGTATCGACAACATATTATTATAGCATATTAATCTTTTTAAACTCCAAAACAAATTAGCGTTTCAATATCAATACATTTGTGTTTGTGTCGCAAAAGCTTAAGATCTACAATCTTGTGAACAGGCAAGCGCTTAAGTGACGACATTCCAAAATTTTACAAAGAAATCTCAAAAAGATGTTCTTCGTTTTGGATAAAATAGTTGGTACCCTCTGTTGTATGAATTTAAAAATCATTAATTGTATACTTCTTATTGCAGGTGACTGTAGATAAAACAAAAGCAGTTTTCGGTCCTTCCCATGGATCACACAGTTCACCACAAATACATTTCATCACAAAAACTATATAAAATATGATTTAAATGTTGACGATCAATGCCCCTGCCGAGCGCAGTGCCTCGAACTAGCTCGAGTGTGTGACAGTCAATAATTAACTACTTATTATCGTAGTTTAATATTGTCCTGGGAATGTTAACAAACTAAAATTGCACAGCCATATTTATGCGAGCGAGATAAAGCCTAACACGGCTGGAGGCTTTACTTTTTATTGTTCGATGTTTTGTTTCGAAAGTATGGCGATTATAGCCGTTGTTAGGGCTGTCAAATAAAAGTTCGAAAAAACAGTTCAAAACGCGAAAAAATCGCAGAAAATGTAAATAGGAACAGCTAGATCAAAAATTATTTACTAGCGGTTTGCCACAAAACCCATGTCAAAATTATCTGCAAACAAAGCCATAAAATCAGTTCTCAAAATAATACCGTCATTTTTACGAAGGTCTGGCACCTTAAAACATATTTAAATTTATATTTTATCTCACAAAATGCTTGGACTTGCCACTAACTACATTCTTAATCATAAATAAGGATATGTAGCGATCCTAGATCACCTAGAGATGCAACAATACTGAACGTGTTTGCGAATCATGGGGACCTAAAGTCGGGTTTTCTAAATTTAAATAAAAAAGTAATTTTCCTTTGAAACGATTTCAACGCGTGCGCAATGCTACGAATTTGTTCACTTATATTTAACTACTATCTCACCCGGATCAGTAAGACAAGAAGGAACGTGGTAGGAAAAAAGGAAAGGATTATGGAGATAAAGGAGATTCGTACTTAATATTACCCGTCGATTTCGTAAAAAGTGACTAAGGGAAAATAAGCTGAGGGATGGGTAACAGCGTCCCCTATTTTAACAACGATAGCAGTAACTACACTCGCCAACCCGCGTGCCCAGCGTGGTGAGTATAAGGGCAAATTATAATATGAAGGATGATAGGAAGATGGTGGGAAGTCTCTGTGGAAATTTGTGTGGGAGGCCTATGTTCAGCAGTGGACTGGTAACTTAATTATGTGGTTATTTTGGACAAAATTAGCGGTTTTTATGGAAGTAGAAGATCTCTCAAAAGTTTGATTCTTCCAAGTCCTTCGAGTGGAACTTAATAAATAACTTGGGAAAAAGTCTCATAGAATTTTGCCAACCCTGGCGGTAGTAAAGCCTTGTGTCGTTTTGTTGCAGCTTTGTGATAGCAAACTGCTGCTTATATGATGAAAAAAGCACTCGCTTCGATAATATTTTATCTATCCTAGGTCCTAGTGGAACCGCTAAGTAAAGAGGTATCACTATCCTAGACTGATCCACGTATCTTTCGTGCAATACATTTTTTATATCAGTCGTAAAATGGCTACCACATTTCTTTATAGAAATATCTTTTGAAAATGATCAATGAAAAACCGGTGGCTGATCCTGCAACTTCCAATAGGATGATTTATTAAAATACCTACAAATAATCATCATCATCAGTATAAGTCCACTGCTGGACATAGGCAGAGTTCCATGACGAATTGTCTTGAGCCTATTCCACCCACCGCCTTCCCGCAACTTTCACAATATCATCGGTCTGGATGATATTGTGAAAGTTGTCCCGTCCCGTCCCGTCCTGCAAGGCCTTCCAAGACTGTGTACATTAATATTAATATTGATAAATCGAAAATCACCTCAGTTAAGTAAATATTTTCGCTTGGTTAAATGATTTTCATCCCTGTGCGAAAATTACATGGTTTCTTTTAGTAAAGCCAGACGAATTGGTATCGTATTGAATAACGCCGCAAAGAATCTTTAGCTGTAATTAAAAGAACATCGCAATTGCTTCTAGGTATATTAATATCAGAAAACTCCATGGAGCTCAAATACTTAGCTAAAAATAATTTCTTATTCAAGAAAATTATTCTCATTAGGTAGATTTATCATCATTATTTTTGTCAAAAAATGACTGTCAACTTTGTCTGACTGGGCCTTGGTCTAAATATCGAGCCAAGCAGAGCCGATGTAGGCTGCTATAGAGGATTTTAGCCCTTTCACACATAGGTCGACTGGCAATAGTTAGAAGGTGAAGTCACCCTCCTTATTACTAAGAAATATACTTGAAGTCTCTCTGGAGAAAAGGTTTTGGAGATCGAGGTTCGCTCTAGGTATTTTCACACTTATTCAGATGTTACAAGTCCGTCAGTCGTGATTGAAAAAATTCTTTTGAAATGATATGCGATTGCGATTTATCAAAGTCAATTAATCAATTAAAAAAAGTAGATTAAACCACTACGGTAGAAAGAAATTAGCCAATTTTGCTTTGTAAATTGCAAAGAGAATCAGAAAATAGGTGTGGAATATTTTTTTTTAGTTTGAATCTTGTGCAGACGCTCCACGCCACTTCTTTCCACCATTAGCTTAGCTCACATATTAATTGACCTGTCTATACTGCGATGTAATAATTATTATAAATGTTTTCGGATGAAATTTTAATACACAGTGCAGTATGTTACACGCTTACTGAAATGCGTGCACTATGTTCTACCTGTAATTGCTGTGTTGCATTCTGATTAATGGGTTGGCTTTCTGCAAATGAAGCTGTAGATACTATGCCCTTACTTAGAGGTTCAATTATAAAGTGGTTTTATGCATTGGTTTATTAACGACTCATTATTAAAGATCGCATGTTTGAAGCGATTACGATATGCCTGCTGTGTCCTACTACTGGACAGCCTTCCTTTGATCTTCTATAAAGGCTTAGTCGCGAGAACCAGCGTAGCTCTAGTTTCTAAGACGTTTAAAAGTGAACATAGTGGTTTTATTGAAATAAACACCTATGACTTTGGCTTCAGTTAAATATCTGGCGCTTATCTGATGATTTTTTCGGTGCATATTAATGAGAATATAAGTAGAGGTTGATTTAAAACTTCGTCAACGCGCATTTTAGTGTAGGTATATACATAAAAAAAACATAGTCGCCGAATTGATAATCTCCTTCTTTTTTGATTTCGATTAAAAAAAATATTCTATAGGCATATCCGTTTGTCCCTGAACTTCCATATCCAATTCAATTTGGAGCGCTTTAGTATTATTACTGTCGTTGGATGTCATATCTCTACGTAGTTACCACGAAATCTCACTATGGGGACCACCGTGACACGAGTAAGTACGAACGTCACCTGGTAAACCTGGTCGCGCTAAGTCTGTTTATTGCAAGAGACCAAGACTTCAAGGGAAGCTACCAACATGATAGATACATTATTTATTCGATACATACACTTATACAGCGCAGACAGGTAAAGAGCAAAGAGGAACAAACATCAGTCAAAAACAAGTAGGAAAGTCAAACTTCAATATTCATTTATTCATTACTGGCCTCATAGCTCTAGCTAATGGAATTTACACCTAGAGCCTTATAAGTAGGTAATTAGGTACTTCATTTTAACTTAACTTTATCAAGGTGCTTGTACCTATGTAGATAATAAACATTAGCCCCCTGATAAATCGCAGTATATTATTAATAATCATTATATTATTAATCAGGGCCCTTACCTAGCTTATCCTACTTACATAAGGAAGCGATCGTCTACGATACAGTACCATTGGCCAAAAAGTCCTATATCAGTTTAGTGCTACTCTGCCAAGGCGTAGTTACGCTAGTCTTCAGGTTTTCATGACATGGCGTCATGCGCACAAAGATAACTATTTCGGTTCGTTTCACCCAAATCATACAACGGAATATATGGTCGTCTATTTAGATAAGCTGCCTATCTGTTTAGGAGTGACTCGTGTGACTCCGTTGAATAAATGATTTTTAATACCCAACCCGCCCACGCACGGTTTTCGCTTTTTTCTCTCATCCCAAACATGAAGGCCATCTGAATTATGAAACGTGAACTAACTTAATATTAATTTGTGCAACTTTTCCTTAAATTTATGGGCCATATTGTCAGCACCACGCTTCGGTAAAGAAGGCTCTTTTTTTACGATCAAACAGTGATTTTAGCCAAGATTTTTTTGATGTTAGGTACTTGTCCTATTTACTAAGCACTTTTTAGAAACGAGTAAACAAAGAACTCGTCTATAACACTGATCTGTGTAATCAAGTGAGGTTGAAAGCCTTTTCACATACATCCGGTTTCGAGGATTTCAATTTCGGCCGGTAGAGATGTCAAATTATGTCAAATTAGTTGTTCAATTTAATCAGTTAAAAAGCATTTAACATACCCATTAAAGAAAGGTAACTTTCTTTCACGTTCCTGCGAAATCGTAGAAAGAACTAGAAGAAGAAGAAGTGTACACACCAGATAAAGCCATGTTTAAACGGTGAGCGATGTTTCAACGATATTGCTTACCCCTCAAAGTCAAATTCAAAATTGAATTTATTCTGTAGAAGTTAATTTTTAAAAATAACATTTTAAATTACGGTATAGTAGCTACTTTGGACAGTAACAATAAAAACACCCAACAGTTACATACATAGTCCTTACCCAAAACAAAGATTCCCTGTATCGTGGGTATCAGAAGCTACGAGTACCATAATCATGCAAACATTTGTCCTGCAGCGGGAATCGGACCCACACCCCTTGCTTCACAGACGGGCACTCGCCCACTACCCCACTGCGTGATTTTTGAGTGTTTCTTTTTATTTTGAGTCCAAAATCACAACATTAGAGCTCATTTCACATTGGAAATCAATTCAAAGTGAATCAGGCTTCTTTCGTGACGTGCTAAAGCCGATAAAAGGCACTCACTTAAAACGTCAAGCGTGATGCCTCGATGACCGATCGTTAGCTCGAGTTTAATTACTGTTATTTAAAAGTACCCCCAATACCCCCATGTCAATCAACGTAGTGCCGGCGTATGTTGTAAACACGGGCAAAATAAATAAACAGTAAATCAACTTTTGAAAACACAAACTTCAGAGATATTTTATTGCTCCAAGCCGAGTTTGAAAAACGGGATAAGTTTCTATTTTATGTTATACTCATAACTAAGGGTTATTAAAACTTTTTCAGAACTTATACTGAACTACAGCTTTAGCAACTGCATTATAATCATCCTTTGAATACAGATCATAAGTAAAACAAATCATCTATAAGTATTGATCTGATTTGTAGGCTTTCTATCTTAGGTGAATTATTATTGTTGTAAAAATCTTATGTGCTGCATAGAACACCATAACAGAGTTCATTGAACTCATACAACTTTTCTAACTGAAACCCTAAATATATCTTATATTGTGGGTCCATATTTACAAACATATTAAGGATAAACGCATTTTTTTGGCATTCGAATGACTACCACGGGCGATAACGCCGACGCAGCGTTAATAAACGCCCACCCGATGGACCGACGACTATGTTAAAGTTTCGGGAAATCAGTGGATGGAAAGTGGAACTCTTTGGGGGAGGCCTATGTCCAACAGTAACTTTCACAAGCTGATGATGATGATGAAACCTAGCTACAAATCCACCAAACTAATTCCAAAAATTCTATTAATAATTAGCAAAACGACTGCGTGCCCTCGATACCATACACAGCGCATCTCGATACAACGCGTGCGTTGTTCATCGTGCAGTGTAGCTGAGTTACTGATTAAATTATAATAAACTGTGTTGCTTGAAGTACCTTAAACGCTATTGAACACTTTAATTTTGTTTGGTGATGTGATAAGGCCTCACTTATCACGTAAAATCTCCGCATTTTAAGTGTTACTGAACTGTTCTGCATAAACACCTTTCAAATCCGCCGTCAAAACCGTATATAAAAAAAAAAATTTAAAATAGAAAATATACATGCATTGCCAGGAACATACCTACTTTTATCCTCACAAAAGCTGTCACAAAAACACCTCTAAATGGATGCATTATACGATAGGTACCTAATTAATAAAGTTGTGATACTTTGACAGAAGACACGTAATGCAGAGAATGTCCCTACATATAATGTCGACTCTCCACTCCCAAATAGTGGTAGCATAGACATCCTTTCAGATTGAAAGGATCGAGGATTCCAGTCCTCGACCTTCGGTCAAAAGTACCTACCTCTCACTAGGCAAACAAGGCGGCTTTAAGGTAAATATATTAAATATTATTACCTTACATTATAGGTTATAATGGCATGTCGAGAATTTTGTGATCGCTTTCACAGATAAAACCGTAGCCTCAAAGCATTTTGCAAATTCACGCCACAATTGCAAGTCATCATCATCATCAACGTTTTAGCCTCGAGACGTCTACCTACTGCTAGTCATAGGCGTCCGCCATAGATGTCAGAGCAACCGATCTTGTACGGCCTGAACTCAGTCACTCCCAGGAACCTTTATTAGGTCGTCTTTCCATCTAGTGACAGTTATCTCTTTAGTACAATTAAAAGTACGTCCCACAAAAAATACATTCTCTTATACATGCTAAAAGCTTGTCAAACTTGATTTGCGATTCGATCGCACCTCGCAGGCTTAACGCTTTAGTTTCCAAAAAGCGTTGGTCTTTATATGACGGTCATAAAATTATAACAATGAAACGGTCGAACGACCGTCAAACGTAATAGGTACAAAGATTTTGCGGATTTATCAAGCCTAGCTAAGTGAAAAATTATTTTATTCAGTTCCCCCCATTGGACGCCATTTGAACGCAGCTTTAGTACGCTTTATTTCGGCTGTCACATAACGGTCACCACCTTCTTGGGAAACAAGGGCGTAGCTGTTATTAAACTGTCGGCTGTTATTGAGATTATGTGAAAAGAGCCATAAGTACCGGCCGTGATTAGCGGTTTTGTAATCACGGCAGGAAAAATTGGTGTGAAATGTACAATACTCCTTCCTTTCCTTTTTACTAGCTTGCTTCTCTGTATCTTTTTATTTACTTATACTATGTGACGTCATCATGAGGTAAATAAAGAGGTGCAGCGCGGGTTGTTGAAATTTGTAGTATAAAGAAATAGCTCCAATAAAGTTTTTTTTTTTATACAACTGAGTTGGCAAACAAACATACGGCCCACCTGTTGGTAAGCGGTTACCGTAGCCTATGAGCGCTTGCAATACCAGAGGCATCACACACGCGTTGCCGACCCCGAACCCCCTTCCCCCTAAAGAGCTCTGGCAACCTTACTCACCGCAGGAACACAACACTATTTGAAACAAATAATGTTATTTGGCTGCGATATTCTGTAAGGCGGAGGTACCTCCCCAGGCGGGCTGCTCCAATTTAGAACGAGAAAGTCTCGCTATGCCCTACCTCCTCCAAAAAGTTGCGAGAATTCCACTAATACCTATTCGTTTTAAGACGTAACACCTTGAATTTGACTATGGTTACGGTAACCGCCTGCTTTTGAGTTGAACATTGACCTACCAGGATTAAATGAACAGTTTACAGAGCGATCTAGTTATTTTGATTTCGAACAGTGTTACTTAATGATACAGTATCATATGTATATATTATGTGGGACTAACGCCATAGTGTAACTGGTGAGTCCGCACTGCGATAATTTCAATGAAAATAATGTAAGTCTAATGCCAGTAGAGTTTAAAATATTAAACGGCTAAGAAAATAGTACCAATGTGGTGAGACCGCCACATTGGCACATTGGTCATGTTGGGTGTTTAGGTATTTATTTTGTTCTGCTGCACCTTTTTCGCAGTGCGTCTCTCCGCTAACCGATCAAACGTCTGGAAAGTTTGTAGGAAACTTTCGGTCTCGTCATACTGTATGAAGTGATATGATAACCCACCTTTGACAGCGCGTTGGCTAAGATTGTATAACGCGGGTTTTGCGATAATAATCCTAATGCAAATTGGGTAAATTTAGAATGACTTCAATTTGTAAACGTACTGACTGTATTCTAGAAGTTGATCATTGTCTACTTAAAAAAACTTGTAGGTTACTAAAGACGATAGAGTTTTTATTAGGTATTGTCTTTGGTGTTACTTTAATACACGTCACATTTTTTATTTAAATACGAATTTTTGAAAATTCAATTTTTTAATTTTTTCCCCCCATGTCTCCCCCCTGGATCCACCCTTGCATTCCAGTCCGTTCAGCGGTTGCGGCGTGATTGAGCAACAAACATCTTCAGTTTACATACTTTCACAATGTGTGTGACGGTTACAAAATTAAAAAACTTCATTTATGAAAATGAAATAGTATGATTTGTGTTAAAAATTGTGCCCTTTGTATGAACAAAGGGTACAATTTTTAACACCAAATAAGTCACTTCTAGTGCAGATATAAACCTTTATCAAAAACTTTACACACGTTGGAACGGTCCCATAAATATAACTTAGGACTTTGATAAAATAACTTGGAGTTTTATTTCAGCTTATTTTCAACATCAACTCCTTTATTTCTATTGACATTTTCATCGGAAAGTTTCCGGATAGATTTCTTCGGCCGACTTTCGTGCGAGTATCTGAAACTTTTTGAATGGCTTTTTGGTTGATATCACTAGGTCAAGACAAGATAATACAAATATCTATAGCTTTTATATTGCTTGCTTGCTATCTAAGAAGTAGGATAATAAGGTTGCAATAGCCATTTGAATATGTGCTTAAGAAAATACCTCATTTAATGACTCATTTATCCCTCAGGTGACCTTAGTTATTTTTCTGTGAGTTTTTATCAGAAACTATGAGTGTCCTGTACCACAACAAATATTTACAGATCATTCAAATATTTTTCCCGCTGCGGGAATAGAACCCTCAAACCTAGCGTCTCAGACGGGCACTCGCCCACTACGCCACCAAGGTTGGTATTTGTTCGTTTTGACTGGCCTCATAGCTCAGTTGTTAGTAACTCTGCCTTCTGCGCTAGAGGTTGCGGGTTCGATTCCCGCACTGGACAAACATTTGTGACTAACACAGATGTTTGTTCTGTGTATGGGTGTTAAATATGTATCTATTATGTATATCAGTCTCTGGTACCCATAGTACAGGCTATGCCTAGTTTGGGATCAGTTGACCGTGTGTGATATGTCTGGAATATTTATTTATTTTTATATTTAATGGCGGCGTTCGTTGCGGGCGGTGCTGATAGTGGATACAGTGCTATACGAATTCATACAAAAAAACAAAATCCGTTGCGTACTGTAAAAGAAAGTATTCAAATCATTTTCTTTTTAGCCCCGTCATCTAATACAAACAGAACCGTTGATCAAGTGGAGTCGAAAATCGTATAAAGTTATAACATCAAAGGTGCAGTGAAGAGAGCAACATCTAAAGACTTTAAGACCCTCAAAGTAAAAAGGGCGATTCAATTGAATTAATTCAAGTAAACTCAATTTGAGTATAAATTTTGATGAAGGTGATCTTAATACAAATCGTGACTTCGATTTATTTAACTTAGGTACAGGTGCATAAAAAAATGCGTTTGGTGGCTGGCTTGATTAGGCCATAGTTATATTTTATCTTTGAAAAGCATTTTTATAATATATACATATATTTTGGTGAGGTAGGGAACAGAGAGATTTTCTCGTTCTAAATTGGAGCAGCCCGCCTGGGAAGGTACCTCCGCCTTACAGAAGATTGCAGCCAAATAACATTATTTGTTCCAAATAGTGTTTTTGCCATCTCAGATGTATATAAAAAAACAAGTACCTACCTACCTCAAATCTGAGACCAAATATTTTGTCGTAATTTACTTCTTTTTTGTGAGATTGAGCTTTCAGAGTTACTGGTCAGTATCACTCACGGTTCCGTAATATATTTTGATGATAAAATTCCTATGAATTATGAATTCCAAGTAAAGTCTGCTTCAAAATTGAACGACGCGACTCTCGAGACGGCAAGACCGATGCGATGCTCACTGCAAGTTTCCTCTGACATGAGAGGTTTGGACGTAAAACGACTGGAAGTGGCCCAACCTGAGATTTTTTGTGAAATCGTTTCTGTTTCTGATCGTATTTATCCATCCTTGTCATTGAATTCGATATGGAAGCATAGAATGATAGTCAAGTTGTTCACATTGTATGGCTAAGTACATCACCCAACATCCTACTATCCTTCTAATAATATAAATGCGAAAGTGTGTGGTGTGATGTTTGGTTAATGGTTCAATCACGTCCTAACGGCTCAGACTATTTAGATGAAACTTGTAACAGATTGGACAGAGAACAGACAGAGAGTTCTTTACCTACAGTAAAATAAAGGCTACTTTTTATCTAGGTACCGCGCGAGCAAAGCCGCATGCGAAAGCCAGAACCACATTTTTTTTGCTGTCAAAACATACACGTAGTTTTATTACCCTTCCAGCATCTTTACACTCAAGCATCTTTTTAAGCCCTTGCACGGCGCGAAAGATTTTCATATTCAATTACAAATAGACAAGTGCCGTCTCGAGGATCGCCTTTGCCGTCTTCACGGCTTAAAGGATATTAGGTCCCTTCATCCCTTGAGGGGATATGAGGGGATGTAAAGGGACAAATTAGCGGAAAGGTGCAGTAATGAATTTTATATTTGCGTGCCTTTGAGTGCTTTGATTGAAGTTTGAACATCTTTGAGTCTGAGTTAAGAGGGATTAAATATGGCTTATATTATAGAGGGTCCTTAAATTCAGTTAAATAAGGAATATATTGGCCGTGGTGGCTCCGGCTGAAGAATAGGCTCCATACCTACCCTTGGATGTCGTAAGAGGTAACAAAAGCTAGGGGATGGGTAGAAGCGTCCCTTAATAAATATGAGTGCAGGAATATAGCAGATTGATTAATATTATGTTAAATGACGGTGATAGAAGTTGGTAAAATAATTTTTACATTAATTTTTACCGTACATCTTAGTTCAAATCTCAAGATTTATGTAATCATACAAATTATAGGGATCATTTTAACGTCTTATACTAATTTGTTCATAATAATGTATCATACCATCCCGAAAGCAGTGGCGGATTTGCAGTCTTGGCCGCTCTAGGCCCCAGGCCATGTGCCGCCCCTTTCTCAGCACCCATCTTATAGGCTAGGTACATAAAGAATTTACTTTATTGCCAACTTTATATAAATCGAAATCAGAAACGACGAAATCTGTTCGAAGCTGCATATCTACTGTAGCAAGTAGTAATAAGTCTATGGAGCAGCCTTTTAAATATTTAGGTACTTTGCATTTGATTTATTTCTTGCTATCATCAGTGTTTTTTTTGTCACGATTTGCCGCCCCTAATATCTATCCGCCCTAGGCCCGGGCCTACTGGGCCTTAGGGCAAATCCGCCACTGCCCGAAAGATGCAAAAAAAGAAATATAAAAAAAATAACGAACTTTTTCAAATCAGTGGATTTTGGTTGTTTTATCATATTTATATCTACCTAATTACTAGATAAACGTACCTAAGATCGACATCAAGATTGCTACCTCAAATAGCTGAATAATTGAGTTTGAACTGATTTGACAGAAGAGCTGAATTTTGTCCACTGCTGAACATGGCCTCCCCCACAGACAGAGCGAATTCCTTATGATGAAGGGGAATTTGCCCATACTCAACACGCTGGGTATGCGGGTTGGCGAGCGCAGTTAGAGCTATCGTTGCTAAAATGAGGCTAAAACGCTGCTGCCTATCCCCTAGCTTTTTCTCTTACGACATCCGTGGATAGGTAGATATGGAGGGGCCTATTCTTGAGCATTGAGCATATTCTTGCATTGGTAACTCTACCTGTCTACCTATATTTCAATGAATAATTTTGCATTTCCAAAAATTACAGAAATGCAAGTTATATTACCTGATTTTCAACTGAAATCGACTCTTTACTTCCCAAATTCATTACGATCTATTTTTTGTGATCAAACAGTCTGAGACTTTGTGCTATTTAACACAATATAAATAACCCTGTATAACTCCTTACCGACCCGGATTATACAATTTTAAATGCTTGTTACTTACCAGCTTCATAAAGACCAGACAGTCTCCCTTCGTACGAAGATCAAACAAATAATAATATGCAAGGGGGAGCATCGCTATGGAATAGCTTATTATGTGCATAAACAGGGGAACGGATAAAATACAGGGTGTAAAAGAACTACTCGCGAACCCTATGACTAAACCCTATCTTACCATCAGGAGGGCCGTAAGCCTGTTTGCCTACGTATAACACAAAAAAAAGGAACCTTTATGTCTTATTGTGATGATATGTTCCTACAATAAGGATCATATATTTTCATATATTTATAAAAGTACCTACAGATTTATCTTAAATTATTGATTGGAAATGTGGATGGATAAATATGACACGTATTAAGCTTTTTAAAAAAGTTGAAATATTATCATGCTGAATAATAATATATTATATTAGAATATTATAGTATACAGTAATTATCTTAAAATGATGTACCAAAAATGTGTTCTAACTTGCTGTTTAAGTAAGCTAAAAGTTGATTAACTCCATTATGGAGCTTAAACAGTCTGTATACTGACAAAAATGAAACCCAAAACCTTACAAATTGTTATCAATTTTGGTTAAAGCATAAAGAACTTTTGCCTATAGTTTTTGCTTGCTGTTATATTACACCTTGTACTGTACTAGCTTTGTTCGAACCGATGTTTTATATAATTAGCATAAGCGGTTTAAAGAAGGGACGAATTTTGACAGGAATTTTTCAAACCTTAATGAATGTTTAGATTGGGCATACGAATAACGATTACATTCCTGCTTCTCTACAAGGTGATTCATAACATGTATACCATCCCGAAAGGGGGTTATTCAATCAACAAAAAGAAATAATATTAGCGAAAAAAAACATCGATATTTTCATTTTATTTTTTAGTTTTTTTTTCACAAAATTTCTCAAATTAGCAATTTTTGGTATTTTTATCATCTTTAAAACTAATACCTAAACGTACAAGAAGTTCGGAATCAAGATTGCTACCTAAAACAGCTGATTTATTGAGTTTGACCTGATTTGACCCCAAAACAGCTGATTTTCGCATAGAGTTTTTTCAATGAAAAATTACGAATTTCTAAACTTTATTGTTAATTGCTTGTAGAATAAACTTGTATAAGCGGGACAAAAATTCTAAAGGCTAGATCTAGAACTGTAGGACATAGCAGTTCTTTTAGAGTTAGTTGCAGCATTAAGCTGAGCATGGAGATTCTTTGATAGCAAAAACCATATATATAAATCAAGCTTGCGCTAGCGGCTTCGCGGCTAAAATAACTCTATCTATTCTCTCTCTAATCTCGTTTCGATGTAATTTAGTAGGTAGATATACCTGGATCACCAGGTCTTTTGGATCACAATCCAAAATACTAATTTGCCAAGCAAATTTCACTTCAGAAAAGAGTTACTTTGTGTCGCCGGTTATCCACATTGTATTAAATCTGATCAAAACCGGTGACTTATTTTTGCAGATTGAGCTAACAATTCTTGAAAAGAAACTTTTTATAGAGCTGTCAGCCAACTGTCAAATTAGTACAAAACCGATTCACCGAAGAAAACGCAGCTGAATTTTAATAAAGAAATCGGTTAGAACGGGTTTAAAGGGTTGTCATTCGCTTAACCAATGTTGATTTTTTTGACAGTAGCATTGTTTGATAATGTGAACTTTAGAATTCAATACTGTTTCGAGCAGGTAGGTGAGAAAAAATTACTATGGTTTGACAGTTAGTGTAACACATTGACAAGGATTAGAAGGATTAGGGTCTTTTGATCTGCAACGAACAGAATGGACCGCCTAACACGAAAGCAGGACATCCTGTATAAAAAGTAATTGGTTTGAGTTTTTAGTAAAATACCTATTAAGAAATTATGATATCATCGAAAATGTAATTCTCATTTGCATCAATTATTATTTGATAAAGGAAAACTTGTAAAATGTCTGAAGTTGGTAAAATTATATGAAAAACAATCGGTTGAATTTAGCCACTGGTAGGTACGTAAATAAATAAGTACCTAACCTAGATTGATTCATTATAACTAAATTGAAATTAGGTTGAAACGTAATTTTAATGTTCAATAGACAATACAAATCGAAGCAATCAAGAAAAGCTTCTTTGATGGATTTATGCAAAACATTGTATAGAAGGGTCATGAAATCCATTTTGTCGACTGTACCTGGTACCTCAGTAAAACTAAAAAGTTTCCATTCTACATAGTTACCTACTACGCATTTATATAGGTTTATAGTTAATGTTTGTACCTAAAATAATTCAGTATAATACTATCATAGCTCTGTATGTAAGCAGGTAAACAATATTCTAATAAATATTCAAAGCAAGTTTCCCCGATACGGGAAAAAATAGGAAAAAACGAGGAAAGCCCGTAATATTGCCAATGTATTTGGAAAGAGGTTGTTGCTATGCAACTATTTCATTCTACTATTTTAGAACTTCGAGAAAGCAAAAACAGAGTTTTTTTGCTGGTGTGTGACCAATACGAGGAAAATCCTCCAATAGGAGGAGGTAGGGCATAGCGAGATTTTCTCGTTCTGAATTGGAGCAGCCCGCCTGGGAGGTATCTCCGCCTTACAGAAGATCGCAGCCAAATAACATTATTTGTTTCAAATAGTGTTGTGTTCCTGCGGTGAGTAAGGTTGCCAGAGCTCTTTAGGGGGGAAGGGGGTTCGGGGTCGGCAACGCGTGCGTGATGCCTCTGGTATTGCGAGCGCTCATAGGCTACGGTAACCGCTTACCATCAGGTGGGCCGTAAGCTTGTTCGCCATCTCTGTTGTATAAAAAAAAAAAAAAAACGAGATTATGGTTGTTGCACATTCAGGCATCATGAGTAGTAGTGGCGACCGACGTAATTTTTGTATTATTTTAGGTACTAATTGCTAGGTATTGTGTTACGTTATCCCTTAAACCCTGAACATATGAAGTAAACACGCACACACGTAGAAGTTCACGCACGCATGCTCAAATTAATTTCGTGTTTCAGACAAAAAAACACAATCCCAGCCCGTTCAGTGGTCTATTGCGGGGTAAAATTTCTGAAGGAACGCGCCTTGTTTGGCCAATCCCGTCTATAAATTATGTGAGATTTAGACACGTTGTCGTTTTCAGGCTTGCTCGCTAAACGGCTATTGCCTATTGCTGCGAAAGCTTCAGGGGTTCTTGCGTAAATACCTATACCAAATACCAACACTTTTACGCATAAAGTTGATCGGATTTTGTTGCGAGAACCTTTTGAGAAGATTTTTTCTGCATGTAGTCCATGTAGTTTGACTTGATCTGTAACCAGGTTCAGGATTTATTTATGAAAACAGTGGATATCTGAAGATGTCCTACGAGGGTAAAGCTTTAAGCTTCTAATAGAGGACAAAAATACAATGCAAGTTTGCGAGTTATTTTTTTTTACTTTTTAGCTACTAGCTTGCGCCCGTGGCTTTGCTCGTGTGGTACCTATATAAAAAGTAACCTATTGGTAAAGAAATCTGTTCAAAGTTTCATCGAAATCGTTTGAGAAGCTATAAATAAATAAATATTCCGGACATATCACACATTGTCAACTGATCCCAAACTAGGCATAGCCTGTACTATGGGTACCAGAGACTGATATACATAGTAGATATATATTTTATATTTGCGCGACCTCTAGCGCAGAAGGCAGAATTACTACCAACTGAGCTATGAGGCTAGCTAGTAGCTACGGCGCGTGACTGAATAAACATCTAAACATTTTCTCAAACTTTAGCAATATTATATCAGTACTTCAGTAGTATTATTATTATTACTATTTAGAAAATAATTAAGTAATAATAGTAATAAGTTTGATATAAAAGAGACGTTTCATCAATATATGGAGCCTGGGCCTGCACTGTGTACACTACTCTAAAATATGGCTAAGCAATAAAGTAAACGTATTTAATTGGTTATTTTATTTAAATTGACTTCGTTCTAAGGTACATTAGGATTTTCTTCGACAAAGAGAGCAACACACAGCGCTACAAAAATATGGCGGATGGACGTGCGTGAAATGTCACTTTGACCACCTTCATTTATCTGACAAAAAAAAACATCAAATCAAACAACATGGCATGAAAAATATGTCAATGTCATGTCAAACGCCAATTATAAACCAACATGGCGGCCTTCAAATAGTGTTCACATAGTAAAAAACTTACCAGTAGAACTATTCTTGTACCATCGCATTTGTCTTCAAATTAATGAAATTGTATTTTTCTTGTAATCTCCTATTTTTTCCTAATTTTTCTATGTAGTGTACATGGACCAGGCCCAGAATGAAATGGCTCCTTTCCTACTTAGTCCCTACAAACTAATTATGTACGTTCCTGCTTTATTCTATGGATTTACCTTTACGTAGTTACTACATGCCTACTGGATCGTCAAATCATAGTTTTCTCTCAGGTCCCAAAAAGCGCTTTTCTAGAGCGTATGTCAAATCTCCAGTCCTCAAACAGAATCATGTAAAATGTACCTACGAAAGTAAATCTCTAAATTCGTTCGTGGATGTCGCGACTCTCATTGCGAATAGTTTATGCAGGTTCCGCGGCGTGTGATGCTTTAACCTCCGTCACGGGCTTAGTGAGAACATTTTGTAGGGAGCCTATGGCTTCAGTTTGGTCAGGACGTATCCTACTATCTTACTTTCCTTCTAATATTATAAATGCGAAAGTTTGTGAGGATATTTGAGTTCTAACTGAAAGCTCTCGGGGTTTTGAATTTGGACAGGACTTGGGCGAAGAGTAGATTTCACCAGACGAGACCTTTCCAGCTTTATGTTGATATTCAATGAGCCTCTAACCATACGGTGATCGCTGCCGGTTTTGATCGCGTTGATCACAGACGCATCATTGAATATTTGCTTCTTGGTCGTCATATTAACCCGTCACGGGCTTAGTGAGAACATTTTGTAGGGAGGTTATGGCTTCAGTTTGCTCAGGACGTATCCTACTATCTTATTTGCCTTCTAATATTATAAATGCGAAAGTTTGTGAGGATATTTGGTTGGATGTTTAGATTTCTGGATGTTTGTGGTTCGATCGCGCCGTTACAGCTCAACCGATTCCGATGAAACTTGTAATAAATAGAGTTCTTTATTTAGAATACAATATAGGCTACTTTTTTAGGTAAAGTTTACCTAAAAAAGTAGCGAAGTCGCGGGTGCAAGCTAGCGAATATAGTAATAGACGTTTTTCAAACTTTACTGAAAAAGACTTCTAACCCGATATCGGTACAATTTATAGGGGACCATCTCGAGAAATGATGGTCAAAAAACCATTGAAATCGCTCCATTCTTTACGGAGTAATCGGTTTAGAAACGTTAAAAAGATGAATTGATGCTCACTTCCTTATTGGCATCGGTTAAAAACAATAACAACCTTAATTTATTACTTACCTAGTCCTAAGCCTACCGCTTAGATAATTATTATCTAAGGCCTACCGTTACGGTAAGTCTGTCTGTACCAAGCGTACCTATTTTCGTCGCGTAGACCAGGTTAGTTCTTCGGTTAGTTAAGTCTTGTTAAGTTAAGTTGTGTACAGTGTAGCCGGTTCACTGGTCTCTCAGGAGAGCTTTTATTCCAGTATTAGTTCATTTTGCATGTCACACGGCATAGACGGAATGCCGAAGAAATTGTTCATTCCGTTCATCCGCATTATCACTACATCCGCAACAGCCTGATCAAACGTTCACTCCGTGTTCAGTCGTTTCATTTTTCTTTTTTACCCGATATTTCCAGGCGGTGCGATAGAAAAAAACATTATTTGAGAAAAAAGTCCATACTGAATTCCGTCAGCACTTTTGTTTCGTGTTGTGTTGTAACGAAAATGTGAACCAATAAGGTTCTATGGTACCGTCTAAGTTCAAAACGTTAGTTATTATGAACCAGAGAGATGGGTGAAAGGATTTATTCAAGCAATGCGTTAAATTTATAGGCTCCTTTCTTGTATATCACGCCTCACATTGCCCTCTCTAGAAGGGCATTATGGGTTTCCTCACGATGTTTTCTTTCACCGAAAGAGCACGTGGACATATGTACATACATTTTTCTAATCGAAAAACGCATTGGTGCACACCCGGATTTGAACCCACGACTTTCGGTTCATAAGTCGAACGGTCCTCCACCGGGCTACCACGGCTCTACGTCATGCCCTTAAACGAAGGGACCTAAGATCAACAAGAAAGATGCTATTGTTGCGAAAATAATAATAGCAATGGTAGTCAGCTGCCTTTTCGTAGAATTTTAGGTACTTGCAATATTTAATAGTTCCACCTGACAGCGGCCCGAGACCGTAATGTTCGTGAGTTAGTCACTTGTGACCATGAGACGTGAAAAGTGAATAGCTTACCTATAGTTTTCGTATGATTGATGATCACGAAAATCGCGCCTGCAAAAACCGTCAAATCTGTTCAATTTTCACGTGATGCACATTTACAGACTCGGGCCTCAGGTCACCTTACTTTGCTTTTAATTAAAGTAATAAAAAAAATAAGTTGGTAGAATATCATTCATAAAATGTACAATGCGGTTGTATGTTTAGTTTTTTTTTTATATAAATATTCACTAAGTAATAATTGATACATAATACTCGTTGGATGCTTCAGGGCTAGTCACTCTTTAGTATTCAGAAGCTCGGTTCATTGTCGGCAAAAGTTGATCCTCGGTTCAAAAATGTATCCTTCCAACCAACCAGTTTCTTGGTTGGTTTTTCTTTATCCTTTTGCAAAGGTCTCATTTTTGCATGTTATTTTAATGTCGAATTTACTAAAGTCATAGAACAAACTTTATTTGCCAATTGGGTGAAAAAATGCCTTTTTCGAGATAGCATTATATTATGAATCTCTTTGTATAGTTACTTAGTATAATAATAATAATAAATAAATAAATTAGCCTTTTATTCAAACTTAGTGTTCTTAGATGCCTAAGCTACAATTACATTTCTTAGAAACTAGTTGCATAGATAACATTAGAGAAGAAAACTATGGCTGAGCTTTGTTGGCAGTCAGCTGACACCGACTGTCCCACTAAGTATAATATACCTACAATTAGGTACCTCCTACCTACCCATCTATAAATTTTCAGCCGTAATTCTGGTCACCGTACTGGGAGGCTCTCCGTTGTCTGCTATCCGACAAGGGATTATTCAGGGATTTTTACAGAACCCTCCCTGAGCCAACACTAAATTCTAAAATAAAAATTAGAGCTAAAATAAAAAGGGTTGGATTGGGTTGAAGTGCGCTTGTGTAATTTAAGTAGCCTAGATTTGAGTTTTAAATTACAACAGACAATCGTAGCCCCACTTCTACGCGAAATTAGTACTAAGGCTTAGTTAAATAGATACCTTCTACATAAGTACCTACCCACGAAGCAATCTTATATAAGTAAGCTTTTATTTGAGGGTATAATATTTACATACCTACTTATTTACCAATTCATTGAATCACAAGGATCAATTCAAAACGTTTTAAATCTAGTTAGTAGTAATGGCTACTAATACATAACTTTAGAAACAAATGAGGACCTACCACCTATCTTGGTACTTAGATAGTATCTACCTTCTTTTTTCTAGCGCCTTTTAAAATTTCACATGCAAAATGTAATAGGATAATTGCCTATAAACAATGTCTTCGAAAAACTCTTCTTTCCAAAGTTTATGTGTACAATACTCCTCTTTCCAAAGGTTGCCTGGTAGAGACCACTTTTAGCGATGAGGCCGCCCATTGTCACAATATTTTTATAGTTTTTTCCTGGATTGTGTATTTTTCATTTGGTGTAGGTTGCTATTAAAGTTATATTCTATTTTATTCTACATTAACTTAGTTTACCTAGGTAAGTACCTAAATTTGAAGGTTGGTACCTTTCTACATAGATATTACCTGCCTATGTCAAAAGGGGTTGAATTCAGGCATGGACAACAGTCCAAATTGAAGCAAAGCTATGAAATAGCGCCTTTTGAAATGATCCATGCAATCACTCAATATGCTTGCTATTGCTTTGACTCCAGCAACCTTCTGAACATAGGGCTGAATATTGGCTGGGCTTATGATGATTGATGGCAATGATGATTTCTACTAATAACTATTCGATTTATTAGCAATTGTGAAGGAAAAAAATAATTCTAGTACCTAGTACCTACACAATTATCAAGTTTGAACCTTGAAATAAAGTAGTACTTAAGTAAATAAATAAACACCCGACAGTCACCTACTTAGTTCTGACTCCACACTACGATTCCCTGAGTCGTGGGTACCACAACACCCAGACCCGGAACAAATATTTGCAGGTCATGCCAAACATCTGTCCCGCCCGTAGCGGGAATCGAACGCTCACCCATTGCGTCTCAGTCGAGCAATACGCCACCGAGCTCTTCAGTCGAAGGAAGTGTGTAGAGAGATAGTGATAGTGTAAGGATTAGCTCAATTATTTAATGTCTTGTAAATTATTATATATGCCTGTTTTTATTATTGTTAATTTTTATCATGAAATTTTATTTTAATTAAAATTTGTATATCACGGCGCATTGGTGCTAACTGTAAAGCTGTGTGTATATTGTTGATAAATAAATCAAAGTAGACAGTAAAAAGGAGTTAGATCTTCACCTCATGTTTTTATTTCTTGTTTAAGGAGCTGGTTTGAAAAAAGCTGACGTTTCCGATCGGATAACTTTGCGATGTTTTAATAAAAGCCCTGTTGGTTTCAACTGAAAACTATGGCCGTGGAAATAAGGGCAATGATAAATATAATTTTCAAAAAAGAAATGATGTCCTTAGTGAAATAAAAGCTAAAATGAGCTATCTAGTAAACACAAAGGTCAAGGGTTAAAGTAGATTTAATGAAAAAGTTCTATATAAACACTAGCCTTACTACTATTGGAAATCTTAGCATTAGGAAAAAATACTAGTACTATCTACCAGTAACTTCCTTCGCGTATTATATATATTTATTATACTATAAAACTTCGTGTAAAATAAATAGTGACAAACTAACCTATTTTTAGACGCTTCCAACAACAGGATCATTTATAGTAGTTTTTCAAATACTTCTTCTTGTAGTTCTTCTCCTTCGCTAACTTATTTTCAAAATGCTTCGTCCAATCCTCAACTGCATTCAAACTCCTGGCTTCCACCACCGGCGTAGGTCTAGTCCTGATCAAGAGACCTTGCAATGCTTGGATTAGGAACGATAACAGAGACACGGAGACAACTATGTTGATTGGGTCGAACCCGATTGAATGGAGATGGTATGTTGGTGTTCCGTAGTTGGCATTGCCACTGGCGCCGTAGCTCGTAGCTCCGTAGTGGCTACTGAAACTCCTTGATTCAGAATCTTGCGTGTGTTTCGAATAGGGTACAATTTCGCTGCTTATTTTCAAAGGCGATTCCACTTGTCCAGCTTCATTGTTCTTGAAGATGTTGACGGGTTTCTTCCGATGAGTTTTCTTCTCTTTTAAGTTTTCCATCTTTTCTAAGACTGATTGCGCGTTGGTCTGAATTTTCTTCAGCAAAGTTTGGATTTTTGTGCTTTGCTCCTTTATCATGTTCGTGACGAACTCTTTAAAGTTTTTCGCTGATTTGTTCCTTTGTGAGTCGGTTGAAACTGATGTTATCAAAAGCACCAGAAGAAAAAGAAATGAAAACACTGACATTATTAATGTCGCTTTTTTGATTCCGTCTTTCGAAGACATGAACTTTGCAGATGTTTTGAAGTTATCATGCAATATTGTATGGGTAACGAGTTTTATACTAAGGTTGCGAGGTCTACTGCTCTTGGTAATGACGTGTCATAGTGTGACACTGAAATGGCGTTACAGCCTTGACATTTGACCCAGCTAATCATGATCCACTAAACATTACGCAGGAAAGTTGGTAAAATAATTTCTCCTATTTACCCGAGCAAAGGTTACCTACCATACAAATTATTGTGATACGCTTTCTCTACATGATTATACCGCACTGTAGTCACTATTATTTTCACCTGAGCTTACCTACAGATAGGTAAGGCTACACATGTAGCTAGGTAGGTAAATAAGATAGGTACTAAGCATTGAATTGGCACATACTTGCAGTTCAAGGTTGAGGTAGGGAAATAAAGGTAAGACTATCTTAACTCCGACAAATCAGTTATAAACTCAGTTATAAATTATGTCAACTCATACGCCGACGGATAACAACGCCATCTCAGTAGTCGATACTGCAGCAGAAGGCAACGTCCAAACGTAAAATAGTTTGGGACAGAGCAGAAAGAGGGCGTCTCGAAGATAAAAGCTCCTGCGTCGAGTTTTGAGAATGCGCGCGCAGCTTTTATTAGACCTAAAGCTTCCTGAGCTTTGAGATAGATGGCGATGAAGAAAAAATGAGGGAAAAGTTAAAATTCTTAAAATACAAAAGGATTCAAATTTAAAACCGAACACTGAGTTCAGATCCCGGTAATTCGCTTGTTTTACAATTTTTTATCTTGCATTTTATAACATGCAAGATAAAAAATTGTGGCTTGCGCTTTTTAAATGAACCGGTAAAATATTTTAGAATACCGCGTCATTGAACATGTCTACCTAGTTAGTTATTACCTACTGCTTTGACGATTCTAGGTGAAGATGTGTGAAGATTTTTTTTATGTGAGAGTTAATTAAATTCATTCGGTCATTCAGAAACATCTCAGTCAGTTTTGCCCAACTTGTTGCCAATTATATAGTCTAGCAATCTCAGTACCTACCTACCTAGATACCTATAAAACAACACAAACGAGAACCATGAATATAAAGCTTTACTTTAATTCAAATTTGTTTGCGCTAGGCGTGACCTGACAGATTTATAGCGGCTTATAATAGCATTTTTAATTATTTACAGCAACGCTGTCGGCAAATTGAAAAATATATCGTGTAGGTCTTACGATGTTATCTCTCGGACTAGTTCTCATCTCAGTCTGGCCTCATAGCTCAGTTGGTAGTAACTCTGCCTTCTGCGCTAGAGGTCGCGGGTTCGATCCCCGCACTGGACAAACATTTGTGCGATGAACACAGATGTTTGTTCTGTGTCTGGGTGTTAAATATATATCTATTATGTATATCAGTCTCTGGTACTCATAGTACAGGCTATGCCTAGTTTGGGATCAGTTGACCGTGTGAATATGTCCGGAATATTTATTTTATATTTATTTAGTTACGACTACTGTTCTTTAAGTTTTTAGGAAACTATTAAGGCGATGGCAGGTGCATCCGGTCTGTAAAATTATGTTCAAATTAATTTTGTTCTAAGGTTGGTGAAACTCTAGAACTAAATTCGAATACGAGTTCTCTTTAAATCAATCGGTTATTATGAGGTGTCATAAAAACCGTTTGATTTTAAGAGAACTCGAGAGCATTGAAGCCTTATAGATACCCAACTACAGAAGCCTTATAGATACCCAACTACAGATTTGTACAAAGAGTGTGGAATTTTAAGTGTTCGGAAACTATTTATTCTGAAAACTTCATTATCAGCCCACAGGAGTCTCCTTTTATCAGATGATTATCTTAAACTATTAACGAAACGAATATACAAAATCCCTACACCGCCAGTCAGAACATCGTTTGCGCAACGTTTTGGATTATTTATAAAGGTGCATGTCTATAACAATGTTATAAAGTTCTACTAACCAACTACAATCTACTAGATCTGTACTACAATCTGTACTAACCAACCTATCTAATTACCATAAGTTTATAATACTTACAAATGTAAAGGTGTCTTTTGTTGCTAAATAAATTATTTTTTCTTTTCTTTTTCTTTTCTCTTTATTGCGCGAGAGTGGTGTTTTCCTTAGTGAGCATTCCAAATCAAATTTTTCGAGATTTCAAACCGCATCTTCCCCAAGAATCGGTAATGCGATGTTAACCAACAACGCCATAGTTTAATGACGCTGTATTCTAAAATATTATAGTCGGTTCAGTATCTTCAAACGTGCTAGCCTTTTTGTAAGTATCTAATGCAAAAACACGCGTACCTACTGTTACCGGGATTGGAACACAGTGCGTTTGGTTGAATCCTTTTGGATTTTTAGATGCGCATTTTTAACTGCAAACTGTTTTTTTTATTCAACAATGCACAGATTCAATTTGCAAATGAAAAGCCTATTTCGTTCATAATGGAAAGTGGAGTGGAACGTACACACTTCCTACATATAGCTTCCTGTGGCGGAACGAGCAACCACAAACCAATCCTACCTGAGTAACGAATAGAGTGGGTCCGCATACCTACTTACATACCTATTTATAGCGTGGGTAGGTACTCGTATAGGCATTGTGTGAAACGCGGTTCGGTTGTTAGGTAGGAGATTTCATCGGTTTGTTAGGCAGACCTAGGTAGGTAGGTACTCATACAAAATTAGTCTTCTGAGTGCCTACCTACCTAAATACATAATAAAGGGTTATATTAATAGGTAGGAAGGTACCTCTACCTCAGACACCCGAACAGATTCGAATTGGAATAAATAAATTGTTTTCGATATGAACCTAATTATTGTAAAAATATGAATTAATAAGAATTTTTTTACAAAAACTAAAAATCGACTTCAAATTCCTGAATATTTACAAGATCAATATCAACCTCTTTTTTTTTTGTTATCAACCTCTTTGCGTTTTGCTTACCTTCTGAGGATGACACTGGCCACCTAAACTTTCGAATAAAAACAAAAGTAAGTATGACATCCATTCATCATCAATAATAAGTAATAACTCTTACGGTATTGACCGACTGACTGTTAATCAAACGTAGGTTTTATTCTCTTTGAAAATCAACGCAGAGCCTAACCAAAATCCTAAGAGTATGAAATTGTAGAATTGAAATTGGGTAGCGTAACGTATGGGTGCACAGAAAGGAATTCCCGACACACAACCCCTAAGTTTAAAGTTTATGTAAAAATAGCAGCAACCGAACGCAGTAGCGGGAATTACCATACCATACCACAGACGACAAAAAAAAATCGGCAAGTCGTGATTTCAAGAGATGATGACGTTTTTTTAAGTTTTACGGGACAAGTTTCAATCCCTCAGGAATCTCCTCCTTTTGGAAGTCAGTTAAAAAGGCAATTAAGTCTCGATAGGCAAATTTACTGATGAAGACATATTACGTGAATATAATTTCAACGCACAATTAATCCTACTAATATTATAAATGTGAAAGTTTGTGAGGATGTTTGGTTGTTCAGATGTTTGGATGTTTGTAGTTCAATCACGCCCAAACGGCCGAACGGATTTCGATGAAATTTGGTATAGAGATAGATTATAGTCCGGAATAGCATATAGGCTGCTTTTTATGTAGGTACCACGCGAGCGAAGCCGCGGGCGGAAGCTAGTTGATACTATTTCAGAAAAATAAAAATAGGAATTACCAGAGTTGAGTAAAAAATTTTTCTGTTTCATACGTTTAATAAAAAAATCACAAATCATTACATCAGTTTAAAGATAGAAGCACAAGTATTGGTCGATTGGTACAGTATAGGTACCGGGCCACTGTACGCCGAGCACGAATAATTCACGATAGTGTACGCTTACGATACGATAGCAAATGTCAAATATTCCAACCTGACAACCTTGACCCTGCACCGCCAGTTAAGGACCGACCTGTGGTGCAATTGTGTAACCTTAATGGTAATTATTATTATTAATATCTTTATTTCAGGCTACTTGACATATTACACAAACATGTACACAATACCTTACAGACTAACATACATATAATATTAAACTTAAATAACTACACCACATCTAGAGTCAGGGACTTTCTTGATCGTGAGCGCCTCCCTGTAGCGACGGTAGACCACTCCAGCTGACCAAAATTCGGGCGCGAAGTACACCTCTTTGTACTTGGCAGCTACCTGGAGCACGTAGGACTTGAAGTTAGTCGCCCTTCTCGACTCCAGGCGTTTCAGGCCATGTACAAGAACCTCTGGAGCTGGACTGATCCGACGACGGGCTCTTTCTTCCACATACCGGAGAACACTCTCCCCAGTAGTATTCGGATCCAATCGGGAGATGTAGATCCCGATGGTCGGTTCTACGACCTCCAGTGACAGCGGAGATCGGGGGGCGGTCCCACGTTGGTTGCGCGATGAATTTGGTCAACGCTTCTTCTCGACCAAGATGAAGCCGTCCTGGTCAACCTTTTGCGCACCAACGGGCTTCTTTGCTTTCGATATAACTCTTCACTGTGTCTCAGCGCTGGGAATGGAGTTCGTAGCTTTGAGGATGATTTTACCAATTTTAGCGACATCTGAAGTTTTTCAAGCATGAAAAGGATGAAGGTAAGATCTTCAAGTTTTCCCTTGTCAAGTTTGGAACGTTTTGAATGTTGCTAAGATTGTTAAAATCACCCTTAAAGTTACGAACTTCATCGCCATTACGCTTACGCAATTGCACCGCTGGACCGCTGAAGAACGGTCGCGTGTGGTGCTTATGATTCAGGTCAGTGTATTCCTAATCAGTGACTCTAGTGCGGGAACTGTGTCATTGTTATTTTAAAGGACAATAAAAGTATGGCATTTATCTAACCTGCTCTTATTCCCACACCCTCTCTACCTACTTATCTGCGAGCCCTAGGGAACCTAGCTTACCCAACGCCGCAGTGGCCAAAAAGATTTCAAGCATCGCCGATGTCATTGGCTTTTTTACTTTTACTATAGTATCGTAATCGTAAACGACCCAATATTAAACCTTAATAATACACATAAAAAATCATTCTTTTAAAACCAATTACAAATTAACACATTTAAACTCAATTTTAGCTGAGTATAAATTCATGTACTAATATGACAATACGTTCATTCATACCAAGAATTTGGCGATAGATATTGAATTAGTTATCTGAATAGAAGTAGATGAATCAGTAGAAGTCAACATTCCTATGTTAATTTGAGTACCCAACTATATACAAGGTGATTCATACGTAACTTATAAACCATCCCGAAAGAGGCTTGTTTGATGAATAAAAAGAAAAAATATTAGTGCGAAAAAAAATATTCAATGTAAATTTTTTCAGATATTTTCACGAATCCCCTTATAAGTAACTAGCTTGCTGCTAATTGGGTGTAGAATAAGCCCTTTCGGTAAAGCATACATTATTATGACTCACCTTGTTTAATATTTAACGGTTTTAATTAAATCAAAGTTTGCCTATTTCAATTTTAAATAATTGTCCTAACTATGCTAACAGTCAACGAGTTACAGACATTTCAATTAAACTTAAAAATTAATACCTACATTTATTATGTACTGAGTCCAAACAAAGTCAATTTTTAGTTCTAACTTCAAAGTCGTCAAACATGTACCTACCTCCAACATCAGCCACTATTATAGTTAATTAATAATACAAAATACATGAAATGATACAGTCACAAAATTCATTATTAAAATAAAATGAGTGAGCTCTACTTGATGAAAGATGAGAGAAGAAGACAGAACTTCACATCATAAAATGTGAAGTTCTGTCCATTTCTTTATTTAGTCTCATAGAAAAGAAAAGGTTCTATGATATGAAGTGGAAGAAATGGACAGACCATTTCTATAGTCTCTTAGAAAAGAGTACTCAGACTAATTCGATAACTTTCCATTAATTTAGTTTCACTGTAGCATCTAGTGTAGTATCTAGTCTATTTAGTAAAATCTAAAGACAAACTAATATGAAAAATATGGATATTGAGCCTAGAGCTCTGCCTTAGAACTCAATAGAGGTATTAAAAAGATTCAGCGCCACCGTAGTGCTGGTGAAGCGAAAAAGAAACTTATTTACTCTGGGATACGGTTGAAATGAGAAGAACGGTTGAGAAGTTCTATGGACAACTGTACACCTCATCGCAAAGTCCTGCTCCAAGCACGGCAAGCGATGCAAGAGCCCGTCTGACCCGGCACTATACCGAAGACATCCCGGACGTCAGCCTATACGAGATCCGGACGGCCCTCAAACAGCTTAAGAACAATAAGGCACCGGGGGAGGACGGAATAACGTCAGAGCTTCTGAAAGCGGGTGGAACACCGATACTTAAAGTCCTTCAGAAGCTATTTAATTCCGTCATCCTCGAAGGTACAACGCCTGAGGCGTGGAACAGGAGCGTGGTGGTACTGTTTTTCAAGAAAGGTGACAACACCCTCTTGAAGAATTATAGGCCTATCTCGCTGCTGAGCCATGTCTATAAGCTGTTTTCGAGAGTTGTCACTAACCGGCTCGCCCGTAGGTTTGACGACTTCCAGCCTCCCGAACAAGCCGGGTTCCGCAAAGGCTTTAGTACCGTAGACCACATCCACACGCTTCGGCAGATTATACAGAAGACCGAAGAGTATAATCGGCCATTATGTCTAGCGTTTGTGGACTACGAGAAAGCCTTCGATTCAGTCGAGACCTGGGCAGTGTTACGGTCACTACAGCGGTGCCAGATCGACTACCGGTATATCGAAGTGTTGAAGTGTTTGTACAGCAAGGCCACCATGTCTATCCGACTCCAGGACCAGAGCACAAATCCTATCCAATTGCAAAAAGGGGTGAGACAGGGAGACGTTATTTCTCCGAAACTGTTCACCTCTGCATTGGAGGATGTTTTTAAGCTTCTGCACTGGGAAGGACATGGCATCAACATCAATGGCGAATACATCACTCACCTTCGATTCGCCGATGATATAGTCATAATGGCAGAATCGCTGGAGGACCTTGGCGCAATGCTCAGAGACCTCAGTAACGTTTCTCAACAGGTGGGTCTTAAAATGAACATGGGCAAGACTAATATCATGTCCAATGCTCATGTTGCACCCATGCCGGTACAAGTTGGGAACGATACCATTCAAGTTGTAGACCACTATGTCTATTTGGGTCAGACGATTCAACTAGGTAGGTCCAACTTCGACAAAGAGGTCAACCGACGAATCCAACTCGGATGGGCAGCGTTTGGGAAACTTCGTCACATCTTCTCGTCGCAGATACCGCAGAGCCTCAAGACGAAAGTCTACAATCAGTGCGTGTTGCCAGTGATGACTTATGGCACTGAGACTTGGTCGTTAACTATAGGCCTCATATACAAGCTCAAAGTCGCGCAGCGTGCTATGGAGAGAGCTATGCTCGGAGTTTCACTACGTGATAAGATCCGAAATGAGGAAATCCGTAGAAGAACGAAGGTCACCGACATAGCTCTCAGAATTAGCAAGTTGAAGTGGCAGTGGGCAGGCCATATAGCTCGCAGAACCGATAACCGTTGGGGAGTAAAGGTTCTCGAATGGCGACCACGAACCGGGCGACGCAGTGTTGGAAGGCCCCCCACCCGATGGACCGATGACATTCTAAAGATTGCGGGAAGTCGGTGGATGGAAAGGGCTCAAGACCGTTCGTCGTGGAACTCTTTGGGGGAGGCCTATGTCCAGCAGTGGACTTCTACAGGTTGTTGATGACGGTTGAAATCACAAAATAACACTGTGAGCTGCATATCACCGTCGAGAGGCGCGCGATTTTAATCGAAAGCAAATAGGATTGATTCTCAATTGTTGAACGAAATGGTCGCCGCCAGTCGGTACTGAAGAATAATATTCATTCTAGAATGGCGACCACGAACCAAGCGAAGTTTTGGAAGGCCCCCCACCCTATGGACCGACATTGTTAAAGTTGCAGGGAGTCGTTAGATGGAAAAGGCTAAAGACCGTTCGTCATGGAATTCTTTGGGGGAGGCTTATGACCAGCAGAGGACTTCTTCAGGCTGATGATATTGATGCGAGTTAAGAATTTGACATCTTGGCTCAAATCTTAAACACTTGAACCTGATTGGGCAATTAATTGAGCATGTTCTATTTTTCTGAACCTCTACAAGTATATAAACAGTTTCCGGGGCGCTAATAGTAAGTAGGCCACCGTAAGCAGGCCGGATAAAAACGTACTTTAAATCGTAGCCGGATTGTTTACTTTAAGTCATTCACTATTCATTTATTTTTGATATCAATGGTCAACTTAATAAAGTCCAAAGGGTGGTCTATAACATAGGTACACAATTTAAACTAAATAGCTTCTAATTAAGGCTGGCCACTGACGATCACTCCAATACGCCGAATGGCGCGATATACCTATAGCCAAAATCAAGTGATTGTTTATTAATTCCGCGCAAACAGTTGATCTTTTTCAACCATAACCATATAAGTTTTGTTCTTAGCCATTTTGAATGATCGTGTCTGTGGGGTACAAAATTAGCTTTAACTAATACATTCGGCTGCAGACGTTTGCCTTCAATCCAAATGGTGTGATTGTCAGTGCCAAGCTTAAAGAGACGCTATAGGAAGACTAGGAGCCATGGCTTAAAGCCGTGGCCACACTGGCGTTTGTAACCGGCGGCTGGGGCAGAAGCAAGTCAGCTAGTCGGCCGGCCTCGCGCAAGCCGGATAGGAAAGCACCGTGGACGGTGGCTGGATAGTTACGCATTGTGTGCTCGCCTGAAACAAACGTCACTTTAAGTTTTTGTTTGTTGACAAACGTCAACAGAACCAGAAACAAAAACGGTTTATAAGTTTTTTTTTTTTTATACAACTTAGATGGCAAACAAGCATACGGCCCACCTGTTGGTAAGCGGTTACCGTAGCCTATGAGCGCTTGCAATACCAGAGGCATCACGCACGCGTTGCCGACCCCGAACCCCCTTCCCCCTAACGAGCTCTGGCAACCTTACTCACCGCAGGAACACAACACTATTTGAAACAAATAATGTTATTTGGCAGCGATCTTCTGTAAGGCGGAGGTACCTTCCCAGGCGGGCTGCTCCAATTTAGAACGAGAAAAACTCGCTATGCCCTACCTCCTCCAAGAAAGATATCTAAGAAAGCGAAACGTGGGGATTTATCTAGTCAGTTGCGTAAATTGATATTAAAATATAGACAACCAGCGCTAACTAAAATAGTTTTAACAATAATTAATTGTTAAAAGAACTTACCAGCAAAGAAGAGCCTATTCTCTCCATCAGCCCCTGGTACCGGCGCTGCTAGTAGATCGTAGTCAGTACCAGAAGAGCCAACCGCCACAAAACTATAAGAGCCACGAGCGTATGGGTCTGCACGCCATCTGTGACAAAAAAAACTATTTATAGAACAGAAAAGAGAGTCGAGAAGAGACCGATTTCGATGAAACTTGGAATCGATATAGTTCTTTACCTAGAATAGCATATAGGCTACTTTTTATTTAGGTGCGGCGCGAGCGTGGAAATTTGACACACATAATACAGGACGCTGTTGTGCCTTGGACATGTTTCGATGGAGTAGGCTTGCACATCCTCTCAGCCTAGTCAGCCTTATTTACTCTTAAAGGCACATTAAAAAAAATGCACCAAAGGTGGGCTTAATGCCAAAGCATAATTATCTACCTGGCAGCCTGATTAAGTAGAAACAGAAAGAACTTATCCGCAGTACCTAAAGGCATGGCCAATACGTACGGAACTAAGCCGCGGGTTTCTTCACGATGTAATCATTCACCATTTTGAGCACGTGTTAATGCACACATAAATTATTAGAAAAGAAAATATATCCGTGCCCGACCGGGACCGATAGATTTTCGAACCCACGACCTTCAGATCGAATGTCGAGGTATCTCCTACTCGTCCAAAAGCTACCACTAAACGATTAAAACCTAGGGTTAGTAGTAGTAGTAGTTAGTAGTAAACTAGTTTATTTTCAGGTTACCTGGTGACGACACACTCCTTGGGCTGAGGCACAGCGGCGTGTCCGAAGATGCTTTTCAGCACGGCGATACAACGGCCAACGATGACGTCATCAGTGACGTTTTCCATTACCGCGGCCGCCTCGCCTGCTACCAACGCGAGAAGCACCGGAGCGCTGTATAGATTCCAGAACAGGAATAGTTCGCCTGTGCCAAGAAAATTAAAATAAGCTTTACTTTAGCAACATTCGATGTGAAATGTTTGTAAACGAACCTCCTTTACTCAAGCTAAGCCGTTTGAATGTACCAAACGGTTAACTTCTCGATTGCCTGAGCCGAACTGTACATACATTGCATACACTTAGCCAGCAATGAATTAATTCTTTCACCACAAAGGTGGTGAAAGAATTAATTCTTTTACCAACGTCATTGGCCTTTTCAGGGCCACCATATTCAGACCAAAAAAGAAACAGTGACACGAAATGCTACCTATAAAATCACAAGAATCACTTTACGTCTTAGAAACTAGTTGAAACTACACCTGTTCCTCACCCTCAAGACTAGAAGAGTCATGCAACTAACACGGCTTAGTGTCTATTATGTTCCTCCATGATCATTTTCATGCAAAATGATCATGAAATGAAATGAAATGACTCCACAAAGCAAGTATTTCTCGAGTCCAGCACAAGAAGTCTCGCCGGAATGGTGCCAGTCAGTGTAGGAGGCACTTATTTGTAGTACTTTGCTCCCCTAATTGCCGCGCGATATTTGTTGTTGTTCGTCAGACAAATTGCAGCTCGTTGAAAAACCTATGCATCGCTCTTAAAATATTTTTTCAAGTACTTTATAAATGAATTCCCTCGCAGCTTATTTAAAATATGACAGTACGCTACGGTAATAATTTAAAAGCGTCCATAAATACTTAGTCACCGAGAAAAAGCAACGCAGTTTTGCTATTTCAATGATTTCTTGGTGTCAATAGCAACTGTGGATAAGTGAATAAGCAAAACCGATTTTTATGCCCCATTGTGCCGCTGGTAGGCTAAGAGTGTGCGTGCAATGGCATAATATATTTGAGATGACTTCAAGAAAACATATTGCTATGCTATCCTCATTTCATTTTAACTTAAAGTCGATGCATGAAATAAGTATATATGGTGATTCATTCTACAACACGCAGAAGTTAACTAGGCACCTCGCTGTAATGTTTTGTCTCATTCTCACTCAAGAGAGCGGTAGGCGATGGGGTGTGGTGGGAGGGAGAAGCACATTCCACGCAGTTACCAAGTTGATTTCTACGTGTAGTACTATCCAATCCTACTAATATTATAAATGCGACAGTTTGTGAGGATGTTTGTTGTTTAATCAATCACGCCGTAACGGCTGAACCGATTTCGTTGAAACTTGGAATATATTAAGTTTTTTAACTAGAATAGCATAAAGGCTACTTTTTTATGTAGGTAGGTACAACGCGAGCGAAGCTGCGGGAGCAAGCTAGTAATACTTGTCTTAGGTAGCTTCAGATGTACCTTCAGTATTCGGGAGTTGTCTTATTTATTTAACCCTGTAAATTTATATATATATATATATATATATGGATCGGGGTAATACTGCACCCTATTGGCAATAAAGTTTGTCTGCAACTTTTGGAAACCCGGCTGTTGAATATGCCCCTCCATTACCTACTACCCGTGGAAGTTGTAAGAGGCGAATAGGAGAGAAAACCTAGGGGATGGACACGTCGTCGTTCCGCATCAACAATAGGACACCAAGCCGTATGCAGCGTGATGAGTATGGGTAGGTCGCGCTAGAAATCTTTGGGGAGGCCTATGTTCAGTAGTATACGACCTACACGGCTGAAATGATGATGCAGTTGCAAGGAAAGATGGCTAAATGGAAAGACGATCTAATTAAGGTTTCTGGGCTGCTCCCAGCAACCTTAATGTGGTGCAGACCGTGCCAGATCAGTCACTTTGGAAATCCATGTGGGCCTATGTTCCGCAGTGGACGTCCTACGGCTGAAATTACAATGATGATGATGATACAGTTACAAATTCTCCCAAAAATGTACACTCATTATCATTATCGCCCTCGAAATAAAACCAGCACAAAAGGCGATGTTGATTTCTCGCCGATACATACTTTAAGTGTTCTCACATAACTCTTTTACGACACGAGATGCACCTGATACGCGAGCAGTTTAAAACAACATAGCCCGAATTAAATTGGTAAGAAAACCGAGGTTTCGACTTTATAATAATGAGTTTTCTATACATTTGCGGCTGGATTTTCAGCTAAATAATCGGAATCAGTATAGTTTGAAACACTACAATAATTATTAGTTGCTCGAAATCTGTTGTTCGCACAAAAGCATGACAGATACTGGCAAGTCCAAGCTACTGGCTTGTTGATCAAAGTTCTGTGTAGTTTCGCAAGTAGTAGGTTACTAGCATGCTAGTACTTAGCTTGCTAATACTTAGCATGCATGCATCTAGCATGCCATATACAGGCATTTGCATAATTTTGAATCAACCATATCAAGAACCAAAGTTATCGCCAAAGTTCTCTGAATTAGCAATTAGAAAAGGATTCTGATGAAATTATTCCTATTCTTCAGGTGCGGCCATCACTCCCAGAACGCAATTTTTTTGCATACTAAGGCTAAAATTCTATCGGAGAAAAATAATATTCTTTAATCACAGATGACAACAAAGAGCCAAGTAGGTGTACCGAAGCATAACGCTTAAAAAAGCTTCTTGGAAAACGTCCTCTTGATTTATAACTCCCGGCCAGTGTTGCTGCTCCATGTCCGACTATAGAGCTTTTAGCCGGACAATTTAAATTTTACAACCTCTAGCACACACCTTCTTGCAATTAGAGATAAAGATTCCGGCCATAATATTTATGTCTCGGCTTAAATAGTCTAACAGACCGACCTAGAGCGAGTTCAGAACTTCGTCTCTGGAGTTGGCCACTTAACTCATCATCATCAGCCTGAAGAAGCCCACTGTTGGACAAAAACCTCCCCAAAGAATACCGCGTCAAGTCCGAAACCTACTCAATCCACTGACTTCTTACAATGTCCTTCACAATGTCGTCAGTCCATCAGTTGGGCGGCCATTCTACACTGCGTCATAGGATTTGTAGAATTGAAAATTGTCGGATGTATAATATGGCCTTCCCACAATATGCAATTTGTCAATTTTTTTTACTAACCTTCCGTATTTCCCGGTCTCTGGCGTAAAATATAAAGTTTACATTAAATAATGCTTAGGTGGAAAAAAAGGAGTAGGTCTTTGCTCAGAAGTGGGATAGTATTCCTTAGTAAAAAACTTTTATTGTTTTCCAGATAAGTCCGGCTTTTTATGCAGATTTACACCTCCCTCCCATTAAATAATTCAGCTTTTAATTCGTTATCACCGCCAACGATGTTTCCACGTTCACTATTTACATCGGGAAATAATTTACGAATGCTATCTCTGGGGGCGCAAAAGTAGTACAAGCCACAATGATTCGAAACAGAAGGACGATAACAAATCTTGGTTAAGAGATTAGGGAACCAGCTAGTTTAGAAATTGCGTGGAAGATTTTTGCTGGTAAAGTAACTATAGACTATATCGCTCGGAACTGAGATCTCGCAATGTCTGTTAAATGTTGGTGCTTCGATGCTCGTTGAGACACAATTAAAACTTTGAAAATTGCATTTGTAGCATGTTAATTAATTTCCTATCTTACCTGAACCATAAAGGATCTTACCATGAAACTGTTTAAAACTTTACCTTTTGTTTTTTTAAAACCTTCTTTCGGCCCCTATATCTTAGCGACCCTTTGGCCGGTTTAACTCAAGGGTACCTATGAGTTTGCATAAATTCAATCTTTAATGTGAAATCCCATTGCAGGCAAACTACAAAGTGGTATTCTAAGTAACGAGACGTTAACAAATTAAATTCACTGGATAAGGTAACAGGTCTGACGAAGATATTGATGGTATTTGGTGGTTGTATTTGCTGACTCTTAGTAGTCTGTCTAGAAATCGAATCGATATTGTTGCAAACAAAGTGTCGCGACAATATTGCACCGATATCGTGGCGGTATCGCGCCGATATCGTTGAGTGCACACTTACGCTCGTGTTATAAAACTTTTAAGCTTACCTCTGCTAGCAGTAGTGGTTCCAACATGTCCGAAAAGATTTGCGCTCGGGTCCCAGAAAGTTCGCTCGAAGCATAGCACCACCTTGTTCAGGTTACCATAGCCTAGACGCTTGATAGCCGCCACCTGAACACAGAACAAAACATAAATTATACATCTACAACGTGTTTCGTAACTAGTATACTATCCCGAAAGAGACTTATTCTATCAACAAAAAGAAATAATATTAGCGAAAGAAATCACCAAATATTTTTATATTACATTTTTTACCCCAAACATTAACATTGGGTCTTCTGAACCAATCAGTAGGTACATATAGCTCACAGAACCGACAATTGTTATGTAGGTTAAATGTTATTGAATGACGACCACGAACCGTACAACGCAGTGTTCGAAGGCCACCCGAGATGGACCGACGACATTGCGAAGGTTGCGGGAAGTCAGTGGATGGAAGAGGCTCAAGACCGTTCTTCATGGCACTCATTAAGAGAGGCCTATGTCCAGCAGTGGACTTATACAGGCTGATGATGAACAACAGAAAAAAAACAAAAAAAATATATGTTCAAACCTTCCAATCTGGCAAAGGTGGGTCAAACTTCACGTAATTCTGCTGGTTCTGGCCGTTGTTAGCAGCCGCCACTTTTAGCACCCCCAGGGGCAGGGTACAGAGGATCACGTCACCTGTCAAATAAGTGTAAGTGTACATATCATACATAGATTGAAAGGCCAATTGCATTTTAGAACATCGCCACGTTAAGATTTTGTTAGGGTGTATGAAGTCAGCAATTACCCATATATAACAGTGAAGAATGAAAATGTAAAACGTGTACTAAAATGTTTTTTATCTCTCTATCCGCAACAAATTCCTATTTAGTACACCCCTTAACAATACAAGGATATACTTTTGAGAATTGATTGATTGAACGAACCACAGATTTTTTGTGTATTTAAAAAAAAGAAATAGTCTCACGACTTATATCCCCTCAGACTTCCTCTCAGATCTGTGGTTGGTGATCTGAACTCTGTTTTCTACTTGTAGTCGCAGAAAACAGAATTCATTCATAGAATTAATTTAGGTTAGTTTGTCATTTTTTCTATTATTGTGTTGATAAAATAAATACTTAATTTGCTTGCAAAAATATTATTCTGTAATTACTTGAAAGTGATACCTCTGAGGACCATCTCACAAGATTGTATTCTCCTCATTGGAAAGGTTTCGTAATTAATATTATGTCGGTCCCTAGACATTATTTTCAGATATGTTTAAAAAGAAAGACCAAATGAATTCAAAGACCCGTTTTATTTAAAGCCCTAAATCTCTTTTAACCAATCTCTGAAGAAAAAATTCTAAATGCCTTCATTTTCTTGAGTCGATTCGAAATCAAATTTAGTTAATAGCATTAAGTTGATTAGCTAAAGCTTTACTTTAACAAATTTCATTCAAAAATGCAAAATAGGGATTCTAAGATGTAATTTGCCCGAATATACGTCATCATCATGATCAGCCTGAAGTAGTCCAAAGCTGGACAAAAGCCTCCCTAAAAAAGGCCACGACAAACGATCTTGGACCTTTCCTTACACCGACTTCTTACAATCTTCAAAATGCCATCGATTCATCGGTGGGAAGGCCCCCATGGCCTTCCTACACTGCGTCATCGTCCTGTTCTTAGTTGCTATTCAAGAACTTTTATTCTATAAAGATTTTAGGTTCTGCATTATGGCCTGCCCATTGCCACTTCAACTTGCTTCTTTAGAGAGCTATGTCGGGAATATTAATTCTCATACGGATTTCCTCGTTTCAGAATTCTATCGTAGTGAAACTCGAAGCCCGTTGTGCGACTTAGAGTTTGTGTATAAATATATACTGAAAAGATAGGAATAAATATTTGTAACCCTCTGGACAGGAAATTCTAAGAGGCAGAAACAGAATATATACATAGGCTGGTACTTAAAGTATTAGAATCAAGGCTATGAATTTTGCGCTAGTCTTGAATTACAAACGCAAAAGAAAATTACGATTAAGAATTTAGAGCTTCTCAAGTAAAAATGTTATAAGAAATGTGCTATTTTGTCACTTACATCAATCCACATTTCCTTCTCCCAAAATACATTTCCACACAAAACCATTATACATCTTTGTTGCTCGCGTGTACCGATACATTTTTATGTTATAAACATGCGTTTTCCCCGAACGCGTATCGTAATATCGAAAGCTTTTAGGCAAGAGTGTGTACATACAATTGTACGAGACCCCGAGGGACCGGCAAACAGTGGGCTTAGCTACCGTTACAGTCCACAATCACATCGGTAAACGATACAATACCTGCTATTCGGGGAAAATATCGAGGGCCCTGTTTGGTTTCTACGCAAAACTGTTTGTGAAAGCGGACGGGCCTTGACCGGTGGGGGTTAACGTAAAAGTACTACACGATAAGTGTGTTTTACGGATCGGGTTTATGCACGTGTTCTGTTAGCAAATCGTTTGTTTCTCGAGTCACTGGCTCTATAAAGACACCCTGCTTTAGGTTAGACCCCATTTGTAACATCGTAGCCTTGAAAAAATCTTGAGACCGAATAAACAGATAAAGTGTGCCTCTGAAAGGGTTTTTACTTGTAATGTCTCAAAAATTTGCTGTCTTTGGTTTTCTCACAATGCTTTCCAAACCATTTACAAGGTGATTAATATGTGCCTATAGGTTCTATTAGGTGTTTTAGGATAAAACGTCATACTCAATTATTCAGCTATTTGAAGTAGTAATCTTGATATTGATCTTCTGGTACGTTTAATAATTAGTTTTAGGAATGATATTCTTTTAACATAAAATTAAAAAAAAACAAATGCAGCTAAATTCAAAAAATTGGGAAAAAACAAGAAAAAAGAGTAGATTATTTTCTTTTTTCGCTATAATTTTTTGTATGTTATACTTTTTATCAATGCCATCTTGTAATTCTAGGACCCCAGTAACAATAAACTCTATAATTTCTGGCTATTGAAACACCTCAAGGCTATAAACAAGTAAAACTTAATAGATACCATAATATAAAAACATGGACCATAAAAAAACAAACATGGGGTTGAGTGAGCGTACACACCTAGACGCTAGCACCGCCTCTAACTGATCCAACTGCCGCATCTACGATAGACTCCGCCTGTATGCAAATGTAACGGAAGAGCCTTGAGCACACAGTACTAGATTAAGTAGTGACTCATCTTTATCAACGACATTGGGTTTACGCAGCCAAGCAAATGTCTTGCTTCTATAAAATAGTAGTCGAAGACTGGTTGATAGTAATTTAGGTTCCGACACCACCGATTTGCTAGAATTGGCCGGGATTTCCTGGAAAGCGAACTTTAGCAAGGATTTCATGGAAATCCTTAATTGCTAACCAATTTTATAAAATACGTAAGTAGGATATAAAAGCCATGTTGGCGTAGTGGGAGGTTCTTCAACTTTCGATCCGAAGGTCGTGGCTTTGAGCTAGGTCGTGTACCAATGAGTAATTCCATTCGAAAAATTTCATGTCATCATGTTCAGGTATCCTCATATATCAGTAGTTCAAGATTTTCAAAAACACGTTACACATTATATTTTTTAACTATATAAGCTCACTGCTCACTTATTAGAAAACAAATTCTGAGAAAAAGGCTCTAGGCAAAAGACAAAATTTCTAGGCTCAGACCGTCCGTCATGGCACTGTTTAGGGGAGGCCTATATCCATCAGTGGACTTTTAAAGGATAATGATGATGGCAACTCAAGGACGCATTATGAGAATGTTGCGGTACTTGATATTGGTTTTACTACACCGTTATGTAGGAGGGGGAACAAGACCATCGGGTCAACACTGCCCCAGCGTATTTTTGCGCCTCGTCAAAGTAAAATAAACGCGTTAGAATTGCAAATCACCCGCCAAAGAAATGACAAGGAGCTTGACGGGCGTTGTGGATTTTTCTCATTATGCTGGCGTGTTATTCTTTTTACGTTCGCCCTCTAATTAATAATTAAGGCCACATTAATTAGATTTTTCTATTTAGCGTAAAATGTGGTCTCTGTTTCTAAACGACCTACGACCATTATAATTTGGATAGTATCTACGGCAAGACATAAAGAGGTGGACGCTGTTCTCGAACAAATAATACTTGTTATTTTGTACGTCTCCGCTATCTTAAGGTGGATTGAAACTACAGGGGGGGGGGGGAAGGTGTACAGGAGCTCTCTTGTAAACGAAATTGATTAAGCACCAAAGTAATGCTCTTTAACCGTAATGCTGTTTATACCAAGGGAATTTGAGAGAGCAGAGTAATTGCATTCCTTCGTTTTGTGTTAATCGACTGTAGGGTGCCTACGAATTATTATTTTTTGTTCCTTTATCTGTCCCCTAAAGGTTACAGTAGACAGGATTTTTTTACGCTCGAGAAAGCGCTGCAGTGACATTGCTGTGGCGGCACAAACCAAACATACAATGTCCAAAAAGGCAGTCGCACCACAGCAAGGGCCGCATCTTTTCTGGTTTTTGTAGCACATGATGCTACAAACGCGTCATAGTAATGCTTTTTTCAGAGTGTAATGAAGCCAACCTTACGGACGATACATGTAGGTCGCCGGTTCATAGAAATAGAGTTCAAACGCAATATGGAGCGAGCCGGCGGCGGCCAAAATCGATACAGACGAGTGTTTTTAAGCAGCCGCTACAATGTTCCGATAAGTTCCCACTCGTATAATTTTATACTATCCAAAATGAAAAGCGGGGATTTTAGTTCAACGCGTTTAATTGTGTTGAGTTATGCTTTTGTTTTTGGGACATTTTTCAAACATATTAAGTTTAAGTTTCTTATTTTCACCATGTTTTAGCAAGCAAGCAGGTTATTCCAAATGTAGGTTAAAGTCGATTGTTTGGGTATAATTTGATTTTAGGTCGCAGCGTATTATTAAAATGCAATCACTTATTAAAAGTTGTTTTGAAAATTATAAACCTTTACCGAACCCTCCAAATGCAATTCTTCAACGTCGGAAATTGCAACCTGATTGTCTAGCCCAACTACTATTTATTATATGGTCGTTATAACAGGTTATCGAATCGTTTCTAATGGTAAAAATGTATTTTGTCGTAAGGCGTCAAGGATTTTACAGTTGAAGTCTACTAAGCCCTATATTTGATCTCTTTAGTCGAGTGTAAAAGTTAATTAGAAATCTCCCTAAACTCGAGCGCCCCTCCACGAGTACCTACTTTGCCACCTAGAAACAAGCGCTCTGTAAAAAAGTACTGTAATGTACAGTTTACCTTTGTAAACCTGCGTCTGGTTGGGTGTTCTAGAATTGGTCGCCTTGACGGTGACTCCCGGGCCTGCATACGAGATCTCCGTAACTGATGTGCCCAGCTTGATGTCCACGCCATCGGAGAGTGCCACCGGCACGCACGAGTATCCGTTGCGTACTGTAACAAAATAGTGGGTGAATCGAATATTATCGCTTGATCACAGAAAAATAAGACTACAGACGAAAGTATTATGAAGCGGAATCCTTCGATCGATTGCAACACGATCAATTTTGAGTCGGGAAATTGAACCCTATTTCAAACCCGCCTTAGAAGAAAACTCGAGTTATATGCTTCCACTTCACCAACGAACAGTTCCATTTATTAGCTTAAAAACTGTGTTTGTTTCTTACTAATTTATAATCTTTCAAATACCAAAACCACAGAAATAGTGTTCACCTTCCTATTTGTTAAAGTTAATGAAAGTATTTTGATCGGTCTAATGCATTTCACTGCAAAAGTTAGGTACAATCTCGAAAACCCACGTATACGGGAAGCACAATGTTTGAAATTTTGCTCGAAATTTTATAAGCTTGCTCGCTCCAACAGTTAGATACCAGCAATATTCAAAATGCTCATACCACTCCACCAGTACAGCTAGACAACTCACATAATAGGTAAATCATCACTCTACATATAGGCAATATCCAACTGCCACATATTATGACTTTGACCATCCCTATACAATTCATAAGACAATTCCACTAAACAAGTTCACATCATTTCTTTTCTAATAACTCGTGATTTAGAGGAAGGCCATTTGAATGACAAACTCGGTGTTGCAGCGGGTTCGATTCCCGCTGCGGGAAAAATGTTTGTATGATCTGCAAAAATTTGTTTCGGGTCTGGGTGTTGTAGTACATACCATGGTACTCGTAGTTTCTGATACCCGCTACACAGGGAACCCTACTGTGGGGTCAGCACTATGCATGTGTTGGGTATTATTTTGGTATTATTTGTATGAAGATGGGACACTGCTATAAGACAGTTAAAGTGTCAACGATGTGTTTATTAAACTAAGTATTCGATAAAGGCACACACGCTGGCGACAGTTTTCAATTAGGCTGATAGCACAATGGCTGCACTGCTCTATTGTGTTTTATTAACTTTGAGTGGATTCCTTACTCCATTACAAGTTTATACTTGACAGCCTGAGAATATCATAGATGTACCTGGCTTTAAAATGAATTCTAAAAACTTTATAATTTACTGTAAGTGCTCTTAGCAGTTTAAAAATAAAGCGTGCGAAGCTCATCTTTAGTCCATTAAGACGTTCAAAAGTTGTGAAATATTCGTTGCTAAATATCACACAGCATTATAATAATACAAGTAACTTTGAAAAGTTTTGTGAAAAGTGGGACCTTGTCATGCGATTACCAGTCACTTAAAACGTAGCAGTACTTTATTATGATGGATTAAAATACAATCGAATTTGAGGTGAAAATAAATTTTCGTCAAAACGCTTCAGCTCGTTTCATTTCTATAAGAAAGCATAATTCATCATATCTTTCTTCCAAATTGAGGAGAACACAATAATTATTACAAAGACATTAAATATCGTAAAAGTTCCAGTTACATACACCTGGAAATAAAATAAATAAAAATATAAATAACACTGAGGAATTTGTTGAATAAGCTAATCTACTAAAGCAAAGCGCGACTTCAAAGAAAACAAGCAGTCGAAAGTTATGCTCTTACAAATATACATACAAACATAAAACCAAGTTCTCCAATTTGTTTGGGAGATCTTTGCTCGCTCGCTCAATTTAGTACTTTTCTAATTTAAAACACATCCTGTAGTCAGAATACAGCGCGCGTGCAACATTGTGCCATTCAACGTTATTGCCAAAGCGTCACAACCGGCAAACTGGCTGAAACTGAAACACCATAAACGGAGACCGCGAAGCGCTCTCAGTCGACTCACACGACCACGATGGATCACAGCTGAAAATGTGAGCTGGATTAGTCCATACAAAAAAATCGAATCAAGCAAGTCAAAGCTAAAGTTAAAGCTAATGCTTGTTTAGTTTAGAATTTTGCTCACTTCATTGATTTGTTATGAAGTACCTGGCAAGCCATTGATTTGATTCAAGCACCCTGTGTGGTGCACTGCACTTACTTAATTCTTAGTCACGGGTGCATACAAAGAGCCAGCTGTAGCATCTCTCAGCTGCGCCGCTATCTAGACACTATTTAGAGTTAGACTGTATTGTTAATACAGTTTAAATTAAACGTACTTTCGTAACTGTTATTACGCAGCAGTTATTACAGGGTATTGGGTTGTTTAGCGGTTTGCGAACGAGCGGGTTGAATGCAGAAGTGCGGAATGGAAAATTTAATTTGCTTCTTGAAACTAAATGTGTCATAGCGTGGCTTGGGTACCTAAACTCCTTCAACAGAGCTAGGCTGCTTTTGCACCAGATATGTGCTATGCAGCTGTGATGCGAGGATATGAAAGCTAAGCTACGAAACTATGTGACAGTTTCCACTAATGCTAAGCTATGTAGCGGATAGCGGAGCGAGTAAGATGTGCTATGAAGATGCGCAGCTCGAGCTATGCAATGCATTGTCAGTAGGAAAGCACGGGGATAGCTACACAACTCGCGACCATCCATAGCACGCATCCATCCATTTAATAACACAGCTTAGTAGAACCTATTTCCACCGTGATATGCTATCTGGACTAATGTATATGGTGGATATCAAACGCATCCATAGCAACGCAGCATAGCACATCTCTTGTGGAAAGACAGCCTTACGAAGAGCATATTATACTAGATTCAAGCCAGGTTCAAACGGTGAGGAATATTAAAAACTTATTTCAAAATAATCCTTACGACCTCATATAGTTAAATTCAAAATTGACTTTACTCAGTGTACGTAAGTTCGTAGTTTGAATAAAATTTTAGATAGCATATAGCTCACTGTTTAAACAAAGCTTAAATCCTCCCGGCTTTCTATGTCATTTTCGGTGAGGATACAGCTTATAAACAATGTTTACGCCACAGCTTTCAGCTAGATTACTTCTGCTTGAAAATTGCATGAAGTGAGTTCAAGGTTTCTTTTGTAGCGGGAAATATTTTACAAACTGTAACACCTACGTGCTGAGGTATGAACACCATCATCATCATCACCATTATCAGTCCGAAGAAGTCCACTGCTGAACATAGGCCTCCCCAAAAGAGTTCCATGACGAACGGTCTTGTGCCTTTTCCATCCACCGAATTCCCGTAACATTCACAACGTCGTCGTCAGTCCATCGGGTGGGGGCTTTCCGACACTGCTTCTCGCCCGGTTCGTGATCGCCATTCGAGAACCTTATTGGGCATCATTGAGTCATCATTGGTTCAAACTAAGTGTATGTGGCTAAATTATAGTGTGCGTATATGGTCGTTTGTCAAATCATATCCCTCAATTTCGGTAACAAATACCATTTCGAAAACCATTCCCATTCGCGTATGATATAACTGACGTCTCTGGCACACGTCCCAAGCACCGTATCTAGCGCAAACACACGTGCCTGTTTCTCCCTAATGGTCACATTAAACACGAGAAACTTACATACAATTGAAACTACAAAACGACTGCGTATTGCATTAACGACTTTTGCAACTTCGAAATATCAAACCGTAGTTTGGCCGACCATTTAAATGGCAAAAGTTCATCGTAGTACTTTGCTTGTATAGAAAATCACATCTTACATTCCTCAATGTTTATTTGAAGAAAGCAGGGACTGGATAACCGGATTATAAAGTTACTTTTAAATAACGATATGACGTGATACCGATAAATCCCGGTTACCCGAATATTTATCTACCGATAAATATAACGGTACCGGAAAATCTGGTTTCGCAGTTCATTTCAGATGAGAGCACTAATTGGAATGTTATACATTCCAATTAGTGCTCTCATCATATCATACAAAACTCTTTCGTATGACACTCACAACATTTGTATTACTTTATATTTTTCAATACCCTTATTGGACCCCTACGTATATCTTAACTACCCTTTGGCTGATTTAACCCATATTCTTACCAAAAATCTTGTTGGTACAACCTGTTGACCTACTCAATTCCATGCAGTTCGGATTGACGATAAGAAAGCTCTAACAAATAAACATACAACGCCGATTCCTCCAAATTGTTTGTTTGAATAATATTTGTTGTTTTCCTATGCTTTTTCTATTCTTTTAATACATTACGTAAGAAAATAATTATTATTATCTTTTGTTGAATTCAACGCAATTTTTAATAACTACGAAACTTCCCAAATTCTATGAAACTGGATCAGGTGGCTTTCGAATCAGGTCATGCGGTTTAATGTAAAGGGGTCAAATTCGTGCCCAAACTAATAAACGAATGTGAACAGGGACTCGCAATAAGGAAAACAGAGCAAAACCCTCAGCGTAAGCTTTTTTTCTGACTACGGACGACACAGAGCTTCTAATAGAAACTGTAGCACGAAAAACTTTTCAGTGTTTTAAATCATCCTAGGTAATCCTATTTTTTATTATAAATGACAACGTTTGTGAGGGTGATGATGATGATGATGTGTGGCTAGTGATGAGGATACGGTTATGACTACAACGAGAAGTCTATAAATATTACGCTTATGTATGTAGTGATTCTGTAGCGTGAACAATGAAACTTCAGTCGGCAATTTTAAAGCCTTGCAATTAAGCTTTGTGGCTGTGTGTGGAATTTTAGCTTTACAAGGCTTCGCTTGGCAGCCATTAGGATCTAGTTGGCTAAATTGGTATAGATATATTCGAAGTACATACAAACGAATGTTGCACCAAAACTGAAAGACTTTGATCAAATGCCATCAGATCGAGTTCAATATTACTCTGACGTCATCCTGTACTATCCACACTTTTATGTATGACTATGGGCCGTACAGAGCTGATCAGCACGAAAAGATAAATAGGTTTTTTACGTTTTAAAGTAACGAACTGGCAGCTCATCCACAAGTGGTAACCACTGTCAAATACAGCTGCAATACCACCTTAGACCACGTATGAATTGCGTCCATCACCCGGCATGCGTTGGTAGTCTCAATGTGCCTTTAATTTAAATGGCTACCAAACCGAAAGACACCATCGAAAGCATTGCTGTTTAACGGCAAAATTTATAGTCCTGGTACTTCCGCGGACTTTGCACAAAGCGCCGTCCTGCTCTTTAGGCTGACGCAAGCCCAGGCGAAAACATATGTCCTGACCTTTGGAAGTACAAGTGTTTCGACGTCTGTCGTGAGTAGATACAGCTAAAGATAACCAGCTTGCAACTAATCTAAAATGTATTTCTCAGCCCAGCCAACAATATAAAATTCAACACCTACCAATGGTCCAATATCTGATTATATAGCAAAGCGTGGTGACAATTTAGAAAACGGTTTACTTCTGTTACTTCTGTCTGTCTACAGTCCGTCTACTCTCTTACTTCTGTATGCATGGTAGATCTCTAGTTACTCGATACTTGTACTTGATAACCCTCTTATGCATAATCAATCACTAACTTAATCGACTCTATAATTGTGTTTTTCTATGTACAACAGGTAATAAAAAATTAAAAAGAATAAATAAGTGACTGAAAGTGAATAAGAGGGTAAGGGACAGAGGCATATCCAACCATTATGGCCGAAGTAGCATTTTCTTTGTTTTTCAGGTAGTAAGTGCATTGATCATTTTTCGATCGATTGATCGACCACGAACCAATTGAAACAGTGTTGGAAGGCCCACCATCCGATGCACCGACAACATTGTGAAGGTTGCGGGAAGTCGGTGGATGAAGAAGGCTCAATCAATGCCGTAAGTCATGAGACTCTTTGGGGGAGGCCTATATTCATGGACTAAATCAGGGTGATGATAATAATGAAATCTTGGTTTTAAAAACAAAGTAGTTACTAATGCACTTTTCGTGTTCAAAAGCACAACGATCCTCATTAAATTTAATAGTTCTTTAATATGACCCGATAACAAGGCAAAATTATGTGACGCAAAGTGCAAAATTACAATTCAACTCAGGCCGTGACTGTTCAAGATAAGGTTTTGTTTATGAAACACTGTACCGTTGAATTTACAATCAACGAATTTAATTTGGGAATCGAGGAGTGAGTGCAGCACAGCTGATTTAGTCAAGATTGCTCTGAGGAAAGTTCCTCAGAGCAATCATGACTAAACCACCACGAAACATCGGCACAAGTTTGAAACCACTTAGACAACAATTACAGGCATCCTGTTTGTCATAGCACACATTTCTAAGTAGATAAATAGATAAACTGATTATTGAACACAAAGAAAAATAATACAGGGAGAAATAACAAATATTAAGTACCTACAATGAGCGAACTTATCGCTAAAAGAGATCGCTTCCAGAGAACCTTAGGATGGACAGGAAACAAATCGAATAAGACGGCGGTGTACAAATGTTTAACACTGCTTAACACTACCTATATAATTATGAATGATGTGCCACACCTACCTATTCATGTACGTCACAGTACCTATTCATGGTTCTACAATTGCATTTTTAATGGAATAAGCCAGCCGAGTATTTATAGACTGTCACTATGAACGCAGCACTAAAATACAATCAAATGTAATGCCTACAGAAAATTTGATTGAATTTAATTTTAATGAAGGCTGTAAACAACTATAACTGAGACAAAACGGTGAGCAATACGAAATCCTACTATCCTATTTTAATATTATAAATGCGAAAGTTTGTGAGGCTGTTTGGAAGATTATATGTTTGGATGTTTGTTGTTCAATCACGCCGTAACGACTCAACCGATTTCTTTGAAACTTGGAATAGATAAAGTTCCTTACCTAGAATGGCATACCTATAAGCTACTATTTATGTAGGTACAACGCGAGCGAAGCCACAGGCTGATTTTCCTTTTCCCAATTTTCATAAATAAGTCTATGGAAAACAGTTGCAAATTAATTTTACAAACAGAGATCGTTAAACACACTCGGTCAAACAAAATTAACATTCCCTCGGTCTTTATTCGACTTCAGCACTGAACAAATTGAAACAATGTCATGACATTAAAATGAGAGATTAATAATTTAATTGACAAACAAAGCGATTGGATTCACTGTCAATGCACTGTTAATTATTCAAATAATCAGTAGTTTGCTGCTTAATTATTAAAATTGTAATAAATATGGCCGTGGTGGCCCCGGCTGAAGAATAGGCCCCTTCATATCTACCTATCCGCGGTTGTCGTAAGAAGCGACTAAGGGAAAAAAGCTAGGGGATGGGCAGCAGCGTCCCTCGTTTTAACAACGATACCTCTAACTGCGCTCGCCAACCCGCATGCCCAGCGTGGTGAGTATTGGCAAATCCCCCCACATGATAAGGAATTCGCTCAGTCTGTGGGGGAGGCCATGTTCAGCAGTGGACGTCGTATGGCTGAAATGATGATGATGAATAATTGCTATTCGTCCGAGTGTTTCGAGCTTTTTGGAAAATCATTCTGTCAGTAAGTGAGATGGCGGTATTTATTTAATTCGATGATACGGCGAAACAATGATTTATATTAGACTTTTATTATAAATGCGAAAGTTTGTATGGAAGGATGGATGGATGTTTGCTACTCAATCACGCAGAACGGCTTAACGAATCTGGATGAAATGTGGCACCGAGATAGATTATAGTCTTGAATAGCACATTGGCTTTTTATCTTCTTAGGTGCCACGCGAGTGATGCCGGACAGAAGTTAGTATTCAATAATTCCTTATTAAAAACAATTTCGCCAAAAGTGTCCTCCACCAATTAGTCATGGAAAATTAATTTCATTATCCAAAGAATTAAATAAATATTATCGACACTGGCAAAATATACACACCAGTGTCACTGAAAACTGTATAAAAAAAAGTAAATGAAGCCAGTAGTAGTAGACATAGATGGAAATTGCTTTTAAAAAGAACCAACTTGAAGCCAAGTAAAATCTCTCCTTTTTTGTGTATAATTTGTCCATTATTGTGACTTTTATTACTTTACGCTGCGACAAAATCCAGCGATTTGTCACTTAATAACAGCCAGCTTGTTTTACGAGCATATACGAATTCCGTGTAATAATAAAATTTATACACAAAAAGAATGAATTACGTACAAATTTTATACTGGGACAATTTACTGTCAACTCTCTCCTTAACTGGATTACAGAAATACCAATTCCTTTTGGAATTTATAGTCCATTATAAAATACATAACAAATAAATTACACATTTTTTGGGGTAGGTGTATGAAATTCTCTAGTAAGAGTTTTGTTCAGATTGGATTTATGTTGAAAACTTAGCTGAAATATCATAATTAATGTAGGTATATCTCATTGTAACGTAGTTTATATTAATAACTGAGGATTTGCGCCTCTGGCATCATTCATAGCATCATCGATAAAATGAAATGCCTTTTTACAGACTTCTAAAATAGGGGTTCAAAGGTGTTTATTATTTTTTCTGATTTTGTTCCACCATTACTTCCGTATAGATATTACATAGGTAACTAATGATGTAGGTCCATGTATCCTACTACTATTATAAATGCGAAAGCTTGTGAGGATGTTTAGATGTTTGGATGTTTGTTGTTCAATCACGCCGTAACGGCTCAACCGATTTAGTTGAAACTTGGAGTAGATAAACCTAGAATAGCATATAGGCTACTTTTTATGTAGGTACCACGCCAGCGAAGCCGCGGTTGGAAGCTAGTAACACATATTGAGCAATAAGCGTCAAAATTTTTGATAGGGCTTTCACAAACTATAAAAGATCTTACTCAAAAAGTCGGTTTTTATTTTGTTTTTTAAATGATTATCACAAATTAACTGTCGAGCCTCGCTTGACATTTGATTTGGGTTTCGTCGATTCCACATATATCGTCGTACTCGAAGGAAAACTATTTGACCAGAAACAACAAATTCTCCATCGTCTTTCGGCCGCTATAAAAATAGCGTCCATCCTTCGTTTCGGTGTACAATCAATAAATCGACACAGCACGTACGGAAATTCAATTTCGATACATTGTCGTGCGTGGGCGAGATGCCAACGATACAAATGACGTCGATCGAGGGGGTTCAAGATTGAGTAGTGAATAAATCGTAAAAAAATAATTAGTGTGTGTACACGTTAGGCTAATCGAGCGTTTGACGAGGGTCGAGGTCGCGGCGTGCACCGCTGCCGAGCCAGGGGAACGCCACTACTAGGGTCATTATTTCGACAGACTCGCTCCGACGCCTTTTAGCCCTTTGACGTGGAAAGGCCCCATTAGCATTGGGTGGCTTGTTGATCTCTCCCGTTAATTACTGACCTCCACTTAAGCGTTTACGTAGCCTGTCTGCGTTGTGTCTCGACGCTACAAAAGTAAAAATGAATAACGAGTCAGCCATCCACGAATCCGAATATTCAAATGAAGGACGGTCTCGATTCGCAACATGTATAGAGCCCGAAATCAAGGCAGCGGAATCGACAAATAAAACTGTTGATTATGTACCGCGCAAAGTTACGCTCCGTCGATCGGAATTTTATTAACTTGCTCGTTCGAAAAACAAATATGATCTCTTTTAATTTATGAGCGTGTGTCCGCCGGGATGTTACAACTCACCTACCACGTATGAACTTCGAGTCTCAAATTCGTGATATTTTTAATGGTTCTTTTTATTGGGTCGTGACGACGGTGCGCGGGCTAATGGAGATATCGTATCTGTCATATCAGAAGCATACCATTTGACAGTTTTATTGCGATCGCATGTGATCCAGATAAAGGACGGGCCGTATCTGGCTGTCGTCAACTCCATTAAACGAGGTTCTGCAATCGATTACTTGTCGATGGAGTGTAATGAAGATGCGGTGTCAACGGTCATCGCCATTGCTGTTGTTTTATTGTTTCGATTAGCATTCAATCGGTTTTAATAATTGCCGCTGTCGGCCGCATGTCCATATAAAGTGATGGAGCTTCTTTCTTATTGCGTAGAAATTCCTACTAGTATTTTGTAAAGTTCCTCGGAGGATGGTGAATGCCAATAAAGCTGACTCGTAACCCAGCCCACTTCTTAGCGGTAACCTGTAATCGGTACCTACTCAGAATAAACCTGGCTGAGCATTCCGCATGATTAAGCGGGTGTACTCGGTGTATTTAGCCGTGTTGGCCTAGTGGGAGGTTCCACGACTTTCAAGAGCCCACGTCCTTTGGAATGGTTTATTTCTGTTCGAAAATAAATACACATTACGAACTCAAAACGGTGGAGGACAACATCGTAAGGATACCCGCTGCTAAGTCAAATCAGCACGTATTGACCATGTCTTTTCTGTGAATTAGTCCGACTAGGCTGAGAGGATGGTATAGATGCTGGGCAAGCCTACTCCATCTTAACATGTCCCAGGTACTACAGAGTCATGTAAGTAATTAAAAAGCCACCTTTCGCTGTAAAGCGCTAGAATAGATGTCATAAGGCCTTGCTCGTAGTATCAAGTTGTATCCATCAGTCTTTGAATAAATAAAAAGCAATTCTGTTTTCCACTTTGAAATTTAAAACAGTATAGTACATGACTGACACGTTGGACTCATACTGATTTTATGGTTTAATCATAGCATCGAGACGTTCGAAAACCTTATAAACCAGGGTTGAGCTCTTGCAGGTTTGATTGGTTTTTAGCAATATCTTATACCTAACCTGAAAAGTTTATGTGTAGCATTCTAAGTATTTACGTAAAATGGAACATGAAGTAAGCAGGAGCGTGGAAAGGAACGCACGCCCTCTTGCAAGACGGCGTCCCAGGAGACGGAGCGTAGGACCTAAAATGTACAAGTAAAATAATTAAATAAATAGTGTGCAACCCCTACAGTGCTTTTATTGATAGAACAATACAGTATGGTCAACTAGTGTCTGCCCGCAGCTTCGCTCGCTTGGTATTCGGAGAACGAGCATACTGTCCTTCCAGGTTTAGGCTATCTCCATACCAAATTTTCAAATTTTTCGGGACAGAGAACCAGGAAGACAGTAACTTTCACATTAATAACATTAGCGTGATGAATTAAAATTGTATAATAACTAGATTATCTAAGTAAAAATATTTTGGGCACAAATTTCGTTTTTCAAGAAAGAAAACACTTTTATTTTGGTCTCACACAAAAAAAAACTAAAATAATAATAGAGATATTGGCTCAGTAAAACTAGTTCTGAAATACCGTTGCGGTTACAAGCATTTAAAACTTTTTTGTTTTTGCTCCCATTCGTATTTGACACTACTTAAGATACTAATGCGATAATAGTCCATCGCAGACACACATCTCGGTGCCATTTAGCGTACAATGTGAGTGGCATAAAAGTGGATTTAACAAACAAATTCATTTCGCATAGGATAAAGATTAATCAGGAAACTAAGCAAGTGCTATTCCATACCAATTAGGTATGGAGATAGCCATATGAAGTATTCCAAATAGGTACTATTTTTATGAATAATCGACGGAAAATGATCAATAGTTGGGCCATAATAGTGAGGTTTTGGTTGGTTTCTAATTTTTTAACCTGTTCAACATATTGCTTTAGAAAAAAGCTTATTTCTGAGGTGCCCTTAATTTTACACAGCACTGGTAAATTCGTAATAGGTACCCTCAAGCTACTGAGTGACATAAGAATTATTTGCACAAAGAGATATTGACTCTGTAAAAAGCCAACCAAACGCCCGAGAAATCTATCAAAATGCCACCTCGAAGACAGGCCAGCCAGTTCCGAGCAAAAAAGGCAACTAATTAAACGAGTCCAGGGGCTAAACAAGTAGTTGGTCGGCCAATTACCATATATCTAAATCGGATTATCGAATCGCAACACAATTAACGTTGCATCGCAGACGATGCCACAGCCAATGTTGAGAACACCCAGTTAACTTTACGTTAAACTTTACGTAAAAAAACTGAAATTGGAACTGATAATTGTATGTTGCTCAAAGCATGTCTGTTTCGTAGATGTAAATACATCACAAATACACAAATCCAGATTTTGTATGGACTATTTTTCTCACTATTTTCGTTGGTAAGCGCATCACTTGAGAACAGCCCGATTAAGGTTTTTAGGGGAAAAATATGGTAAAGTTGCCATGGAAATTAGAAAATTGGAGAAAACTGAAAGCGCTTTATTGTATGAGATCTCATTAAAATAACTGTACTGCAGATAAACTTCCGTAGTACCTGTACGCTTAACGCGAGTGATACACCTTGGGTACAGCTAGTAAATAAATCAAAACCGCCACATACCTACATAGTCCTGACTCTTCAGTAGGATTCCTGGTGTAGTCCTTGGATATCAGAAACAAGTACCGTGATAGAAATCGTCTACTGAACGCCCCTCCACTAAACACTGAAGGGAGCCTTGACGTTACACAAGCGCAGCGTAATCCTAATCACAGTTGGGGGCGTTGAGTTTTATATAAGACAATCTCTACCTACCACAAAACCCGCACCTTGTACTAATATTTGCAGATCATGCAAAACAGTCTTGCCGCAGGTCAAACCTGCAACTATTGCATCTCCAACTTGTAAGGTCGCCAACTGTACCAACCATTCTCATTGTTCACTGACATTGTTTACTTAATCAGTTCTACCTACACCAGGCTATAAACTAATTAGTCTTAAGCTATTGTAGGAAATGTCTTCATTCGTATAAACGATTGATTTAGACTAATTGGAACTGATCATAACAGTAAATCTAATAATTAGAGGGAGAGGTTTGTCACTATATAAACTCGAGTAAGCCATTCTAGGTTTATCTAGAAACTAAAAACTAAAGTTTATTTCCAACGCTTATTCTACATCCAGTTGGCAATAATGTTTGTTCTACGACTTTTGGAAACTAGACATTTTTTGAAATAAGTTATTGTAAAATCTGCTGTATTGGGGTCAAATCAGTTCAAACTCAATGAATCTGCTGTTTTCGGTAGCGATCTTGATGTCGAACTTCTCGTACGATTATTAATCCTACAATCCTTCCTACTAATATTATAAATGTAAAAGTTTGAGAGGATGTTTGTGGTCCAATCACGCTCAAACGGCCCAAAGGATTTAGATGAAATTCGGCACAGAGATAGATTTTGATATATTCGATCACATGATACCGATCTTCATAGGTATCATGTAATCGAAGCTGCGGGCGTGAGCTAGTTAAAAAGATGTTTTTTGGAAAAAAAGATGGTTTTTAAGATACAACATAATCCATTCAACTTAAGGTGAGTCGATAATAAAAGGCTACAGACCTATCACAAAAGTAAAGTACACTTTCTAGAAAAGGTAATGAAGAGTTCACAGAAATTTATTTAAAACGTTCTGCCTACCAGCGCGATTAGCGTAAAGCCTCCATTATATGAACTGAAAAGTTGCAGCAACCGGAGCGTGCCTAGATCGAGTATATCTCGAATGAAAAAGCCTTCATATTTTGCATTCGAATGGGTGCACATGTCGTGCAAAACGAAGAAGCCGGGAGTAGGGTATAAAGAGATGCCGAAATCAGATCTCGTGGACGTCTTCATCGGAGCCATGACGGTTTCGTCCGAAGCTTTTTTGCCTTGTAAATCAACGCATCAGTTGTCGAAGAGTCGACTCGCACGCAAATCGGGCATGCGTAATACGATAGATGAATAAAGTTGTGGCCGACTTCAGTTTGCTATGATATCAAATTATAATCGGTTGTCATTTTAAATAACATCGCTGTAGATGATAATGTCGTAAACTACATACAATATACGAGGTGATTCGTAACGTGGGACTGGCCCCTCTTGGGGTTAACCATAATTATTCTACACACAATTGGCAGTAAAGTTTTTCTACAACTTTTGAAAATCCGACATTTTTAATTGAATAAACACTGCAAACATCAGCTGTTTATGGGTCAAATTAGGTAGCAATCTTGATGACGAAATTCTCTTACGTATTCGTTAAAAAGACGATAAAAATAACAAAGTAAGCTAATTTGAAAAAAAAATTAAAGCTTCATTATCGTCATCAGCTTGTAGAAGTCCACTGCTGGACATAGGCCTCCCCCAAAGAGTTCCTCGAGGAATGGTCTTGCGCCCCCTCCATCCACCGACTTCCCACAATTTACATAATATCGTCCGTCCATCGGGGGGCCTTCCAACACTGCGTCGCCCGTTTTGTGGTCGCCATTCGAGAAACATTTTTCCCCTATATTTTTTATTTTTGTTGATTGAATAAGCCCCTTTCGAGATTGTAGGTACACTAGTTACGGATCACGTATAATTGTAGGTTGCTTTATGATTAGCTTTGTAGACAAGATGGGTAACTTTTAAGCAGACCTTAAAAACATGTACATCTAAATGCTTTATGTAATGATAAAATGCCAAATATATGACTAGCTTATTTCATTTAGCAAATATTACAAAAAAAAAATATTTATTATTCGACGTATATTTTGAAAACAATCAATTTGTTCTCAAAAACATGGAGAAAAAACGAAAAAACATTACGTGTTTTTAAAGGCCACTTCACAGCCACCGATATTTTTATAATCAAAAATCAGTACGCGAAAAATATACGTAAACTAAATTATTCTAAAACGAAGGATGCTATAATGAAATTTGTGAAAGCTCCCTGAGTTGGCTTTGTAAATATCCGACCTCGGATTTTGGGGAAGGGGGACGTAAAAACGAGCTTTGCGAGATTAGCTAGTTACCTAATGTAATGGAAGATACTTCAAAGGTTTATAGCGTATACGTAGAAGATACTCAGCACATTCTTCGTCGCGTCAGGGAATATGATTCCCGTGTCACAATTCAACGTGTTCCACAGATGTACAAAAATATCTACCTACACCGAATCATGAAATTAGGGAGATTTAAGATAAAAAGGTCATCATCATCATCAGCCTGTTGAACGTAGGCCTCCCCAAAAGAGGGCCAAGACACGTAAGGGCTTGAGCCTTCTCCATTCACCGACTTCCCGCAACCTTCACGATGTCGTCGGTCCATCGGGAGGGGGGGGTTCAAAAACGCAAAATAATTCTACCAAACAGGAAGGTACATGAAGGTACTGATTTTGGATTATTCTATTCTCAATTTCAGAATTTCCAGTTTCAATTTTGACCTTCAGTAGTCGAAATTCTGAATTTAGCACACTATAAAATTTGCAAACACATCACCAACATTCTCATGCGGGATCTATTTGCTCTTTATATATTAGAGTAATAATTGCGTCTTCCTTGTTAGATTTGTTTGGGCCTCATGTTCACGCTTAATTTTGTTAAGAATTAGCCACCGTAATGACTACCGAATGCGCCGTAACCGATTTTGCACGCTCTATGATACACGCGTACATTTCACTAGGAACAGCGCGTACAGTACGCGCGTGCACGCACGTTTGGTCCTAATCCCGTAGGACCATGGGAAGTTGTTGCACCCTTCAACAATTCATAGTCCTATCACCATCTTCATCTAGGACATTTCTAGAGAGGACTCTGAACTAAATAGTTATTTTTTAAAGCTATCCGAGTTAGTCAGTTACCCTTACTTTTTATTATGCATGCAACCTCTTTGGTTAGTAGCAATATGGGTGATAATTGTCATAAATTACGAAGCAGTGAACGCGTTCAAACTTTATCCAAAAGTATGATGTCTTACCGCGTCTCTGCTATAATATCACGTTCGTCATACTAACTGCCGCCGCTTCTTGGAAACGAAAGCTTCACACGGCAAATATTTGCAGAGACGCTTCATATTGCAACGCGTCTGAATTTAATAACGAGTTGGTCATCAAACATGGGGTAAGGACACATGATTAGTTTAACGCAGGATTCGCGAGGTCTCAGTTCGGGGCGAACCACAAGTAAATATTAAATCCGAGATACCAAAACACAATAAGTCAAAGTGCGACTGTAATACACTATGTATCACAATATACACATAAAGCTGTCGAACCTACACCGGCCACATGTCGCATAGCAACTACCAGTGATCGTTTTATGACATTCATAAATAGAATTAAGGAATGAACGAAGGTTTTTGCGGAATGAAGAATGGTTCTCTACCTCTGGCAATTTAACGACTGGACGTTAACGAACTTGGAAACTGGGAACGTAAGAAACCAACGTCAGCATCGTCATCTAATTAAATTTAACACACTTGATATACTATTATGAAATATGTATAAAAAGTTAAAACTGTATAATTGACTATCGACAGCGACCCTTTTATACCTGTAATAATTTTCCTTGGATCAAAACAATAAAACAAAGATTTTTACAATTAAATCATTTTAAAACAAATAACTTCACGTTGCGGATGGATTTCTGATGCATTTATTTTATTTTCTCCTGTAACTGATTCTTTTTTGGACCTCACTGAGGAAAGCGGTAAATCCGCTTCTAAAAAAATCTCAAGATCTACGAAGCACTTTTCACGATATTAAAACAACGTACCTACACAATGAACAATGAGTCCGCACGACTCCAGTATCAACGTCGTTAACGTTACCGAATAGACTAGAGACTAGCACCTAGCGCTTGTTGTGTAAACCTGTCAGACTCGCCGCGGAAGTGTGGCGTTTATAAGTCGTAAATCAAAGAGCTTATCGGTTAGCGCGACGCCACGCTCGACGCTCGCCGTCCTGTCGCGAAATATGCAACGTGGATGATGACGTAAAGGGGAAATCCTTGCGTTTGCATATTGCGGGCTTAGGTTTTCTCCATATTGCACACTTCAGCACAGTACGATCGTTATATATGTAGCAGAGAGTGGAGCATATAGCTCGGAGAACTGACTGCCGTTGAGGCAGAAAGACACACTTCGAAAAACTAACCGTTGGATGGCCCCCATTATATAGATAATCGGCCTTATGAAATTGCTGGGAGTCGTTGGATGCAGGCCGCACAAGATCGATCTCTCTGAAAACCTATGGCCTATGTTTAACAGTTGACGTCCTACTGCTAAAATTATGATGATGATTAGAATTGACGGTCAGTTGGACAGACCATCAAGACTCTTAATTATTAGGGTGGTTTTGTCAATTATGTTGTGTCATTACTTCAGCATTACAGATAGCAAAGAATAAGGACAGGAAGATGATGATGTAAGATTTAGTCGAATCATTTATGTAAAAATCATACTCCCGGTAACAATTGAAGGACCACGTTGGGATCCTTTCAGCCAACAAGTGATTCTAGTTTAAAAAACAAAAATAATGGCAGTACGCCAGCAATTTACAGATAAAACACAGCACATGTCTAAATCCGTGATTTACAAGCACGATTACATGCATAAATTTCCGAACGCATAAAAACAGAGCTTAAACTAGTAGATGCGATTTTTAAGCATACTATGTTACACTTTAATGGCTCACAAAATAGTTCCCAGGAGTTATGTACAGAGGACGTCAACGGGACAAATTGTATGACCATTGTGTTACTGCGGTACAATTTCAGTGCAGCACCGAACTGTAGTCAAACTACTACTATATTCGACGGACATAATGTACATACTATGTAGTTTGGTGGCACAGTTCGAATGGATCTTCGTATGGAGGCTCTAAGGTAAACGTAACATACATTATAACAAGTTACGATCTTCTTTTGTACGTCATCTCATTATAAACGCACGCGTGCTTTGAATGGTTATACGGTGCAATTGTAATACGTAAAAATGCGTTTCCGTGTGAATGCGCCCTTAGGTTGCGAGGAATACGTTTGTATGAAAAGCTCGGATATAGGATCTGAGTTATCTATTAAACAATATATTCTACGTTCTATAATACTTAATCAAACTTAAATACAGCGTATTGTATTCCTTAGTTCCTATTTTCTAATCAGTGTCAATTGCGCGCTAGTTTAGTCGTGGCTTTACCAAGGAATATTAATAGTATTTTCCTACGTTAAGGAGTTCAGTTTTAGAAGAAAATCAATTTTGAAATAAATACGGTCAAGTGTGTGTAGGTTTCCCACCGGATTATCGAGATCTCAAGTATACGAAGTCACAAGCTGTGGGACAAAGAAATAGATTTTCATTCTTTCTTTCATAAGAGTCAAGGTAGGATCATATTAGAACACGCGGACAAAGTTGCGGGTCTGCTAGTTGTTTGATAAAACTAGACGTCTAGCCCAATCAGACTCACATAATTTAGCGAATGGCTCGCATCTGTTTTGTTAAGAATCTAAACACAACGAGATAAAGCTCATTTTGTATTGAAAACTGATTGGAGTGATAAAGAACTCTAAGCTGTGATCGTGGCTTCAAACGAATACTTCGAGACGATACATTTACGGCAGATCATTTCACTTCACAAGAAGTCTTTACGTGGGGCTGGAAAATAGGCGATGGTAGAAAAAAATCTGTGCAATTTTGACAAATAAAGATTACACAATCATAATGATTAATGTTACTAGTGGTTCGCTGAGACTGAGACCTCGCGATGTCTGGTAAAAGTTGGTGCTTCGATGATCGTTGAGAATTAATGAATATAAACTGAAAATCTCATCTTAATCGTATTCTAACTAATATTACCTGAACATGAACTACGAAGTCATTGACACTCTACCAAATGGGAGCTCACGTTATTTTGGTTTACAAATGTAAAATATATTTGTTACTAGCTTCCGCCCGCGGCTTCGCTCGCGTGGTGCCTACATAAAAAGTAGCCTATATGCTATTCAGACTATAATCGATCTCTGTACCATATTTCATCCAAATCCGTTCGGCCGTTTGGGCTTGATTGAACAACAAAACTCCAAACTACTAAACATCCTCACAAACTTTCGCATTTATAATATTAGTAGGATAGGTACTTATCTCAAAAACCATATATTTTTTAAATAAGTAGGATCTGGTAACGCCATCTAATTAGGTCCATTGATTTTCATCTATAGGTACCATAACATTCCGTCAAAATCCAATTCCGAACATCTGACTTATATTTTTTCATAAATCGATACTACAATTTTAACATGTAAATCGAAATGTTTTTTTTAGTTCAATCATAATGATACAGATCCATAAAACCTATAATAAAGCAAATAATTGAACCATCCATACCAACAAAGGACATCAACCAATAATAGGCTTTGCTGATCGAAAATAATCGCTGTAGGTACACTCATCCTGTAATTTGAAGCATGCGATTCTCACTCAAAATTGATTCGGTATTGGAAACGCTCGCTCCGTGGCCCGCGGCTTATTATTCACTGAGCGTTCTTTTGTGTCCGGTACGATATCAATCTGATCGTCTGCGCGTAGCGACGCCTTAGGCTACACTCTTCACCTACCGACGTGTAATTGCGATAGGCTGAAATCACGTAGAAAGCGGGACACCTCCACTCCGAGGAACCTTGTATCTAGTAAAGATAAGCGGAGGTGTAAAATCAGCCTATAGAACTGGATGTCGATGATGCGATGATATTTTGGCGCGATTCTATTTAATGATTTGTCACAACTTCGCTGAACACAGAGCCGAATCCTTGAAGGCCTTTGAGTTCAGCTGTGAATTGAAAAAACACAATCATGCCAAATATATTCAATATAATTTTAAAATCTGAACAACCTGAAGATTTTTTCAAAAACAAACCTATGTTACTAAACCTATGTAACCGTACACGTCCATGGTCATCATCATTATCAGCCTGCAAAAGCCACTACTAAACATGGGCCTCCCCAAAAGAGTGCCGCAACGAACTGTCTTGAGTCTTCTCCATCCACCGACATCCCACAACCCTTACATGTCATCCTCCCTACACTGCGTCTGTCGGTTCGAGGTAGCCTTAAATTAATTTATTAAAGAACGTTAAAGAACCTTTGTTCCCCAACAGCTCTGCAAGCTACATGGCCTGCCTACTGCCCCTTCAACTTGCTAATTCGTATAACTATTTTGGCTATGCTATATCGTTCATGGTAGAAGCTGGTAAATTAATTCTTTTTTTTTTTAAAAGCCGATAACCAGCATTCTACGAGAGTTCAGTCAAAACTCTATACGGGTAGACTGGTCTAGTCCCTATAATGCCCATCTTGAGAAGAAGTAACAACGTCCAACTGCCAATTAATTGGTAGTTGCATCGGTGACGATGCCGAAACTATAAATTTTACAACGATCACAGAGACTCAGATAATAGTGCTAACGACTGTGCGATGTGTGTTCATCGGTGGAAAGCTTGTTATTGATCGTTTTTTCAGGGACCGCCAACGGGTTTCACACCTCTATATAATTTTTACCTGACTGCTCAGAATGATATGCAAATCTATTTATATTCTAGTACTTTTGGGAGATCAGATAGGCGAGCAAACTCACTTATAGGAATCAATGAAAAGGTCAGTCAGGATCATTTCCCGGTCACCCTCACATAAAGGGATCGTCTTGTGGTTCCTACAATTTATATCAAATGCTACTGATGCTGCTAATTCAATATAATTATCAGCCTGTGAAGTCCTCTGCTGGACAATGCTTAATTAAATGTAGTTTTGATGAACATAACAAAGCTCTATCTTAGTATTTTTCAAAGTCTAAACGAATGAATATTTAGTATTTTTTAGTTTTAACGGACCATTTTAGTAAAAACGTTCATTAGACAGAACTAGTGTCGTGTATTTATATTCAGTAAATCAGTTTATTTAAGCTAGGTATAGAAATAAGCTCTACATTTTAGGCGTTTTACTTTCTTCTACAACATGTTCCTGGATAACATATTATTCCGAAAGGAGGGCTTATTTAATAAACATCAATATCATCATCATCACTTGTCCACTGTTGAACATAGGCGCAGTCTGTAGGTACCCAACGGAAAGACGATGGAAAGACGACTTAATAAAGGTGGCTAGGAAATATTCACAAATTTATGATAATTAGAAACAAATAAATCAGAATGCTTTTATTCAGAAAAGTTGACTGTACCATTTAAACAGTACTATCGATGGTGCTAGCGATGGTAAACATAATCAATTCTATTCCATCGGCTAGTGAACCCTTATACATTTCTTAAGTAAGAGTCTCGGACTTGCAAATAAAACCCGTGTGGCTGAACTATGATTCCCATTCATATATTCACATCGAGACCGGATGATTTTAAGAGGCGTCAGTACGCAAAAAGAATTGCACGTCCAATGCGGGTGCATTTCCATACAAAACGCGGTCATGACCGGTGAACAGTCGAGTCGCTATAAGAACTAGCTAAGCAACCTGAGCGACAAAATAAAACCCTTGCGCACTCAACATTTAAATACTACTACAACATTTACAGCCAATTTTTTTGAGCATGAAGTAGAATTTTAAGTAAAATAATTTAACGCAGGGGGGGGGGTTTCCTGCCTAATATTCTTAAAATTAAAAAAAATATATATTTAAGATTGAAATTAGTTCTAACCTCAGTTAATTACCGAGCAAAGGCACAATTTAAGTAGAAAATGAGTTAATAAAAACTGAACTGTATACGTTTGAACTGTATACGATACCTACTTTTAGTTCCAGGGATTATTTGACTCACTGGATGCTTATAAGGATAGGACACTTTTGTTTTTAAGGCCATTTATAGTGTGTAGATATTTATTCAACCGAAAATCGTTGGTGAGTTAAAGTTCTCGAATGACGACCATGAACCGGGCGACGCAGTGTTGGAAGGCCCCCCACCCGATGGACCGACGACATTGTGAAGGTTGCGGGAAGTTGGTGGATGGAAAAGGCTCAAGACTATTCGTCGTGGAACTCTTTGGGGAGGCCTATGTCCAGCAGTGGACTTCTACAGGCTGATGTTGATGATGATGATGATTTATTAAACTCAGTTGCTCAGCTACTTTTAACGCCTACTGTACAGTTACCATGGCACATCTAATCTGTGGACGCCTGTCAATCAGCCCCGACAGGTATTCGCAAGTAACATGTTCCGGATCACTGGACGTACGGTTTAGATTAATGCTGCTAGATTTTCGGTAGCTTTAAGCATGCGAAACGGTAAACTGTCGGGAGCGAAACATTTCACTGTTCAGCAGCTGTCGCAGAATAAATAATAGTACTTTAAGATAGATTCGATGAAACAATGAAAAAAGAATTAAAATAGTAAGTAACACAATTTTGCGAACTTTTTTCTAAAATAGCGGTATAAATTCCGTTTTAATAAAAAAAGCCAACTAAATTCAAGAATAATTGCTATAAACTGTAAACGTAGCCAACGTAACATACCTAGAAGGACTAACGCCCAAGATAGATGATACAAAGGATATCATAAGAACGCGGCTCCCATATCTTTGGTTCTTAGTCAATATAACCTCATGATAAATGACAATGGACGTCAATATCGAATAACACAGTACTGTCCTGATTCCAGTTTCAGTCATATCACCCATAACTCTCTCATCCACACAATTACGTTTCAGTTTAGCGAAATAACTTCTACTTTATCATAAACGTCTGGTACAGGGTGTCCATGAACTTGATATTAATAAAACATTTGTCCCTCAAAAACAAAGTTTCTGGCGTGGTGTGCGAAGACAATTTTTGACATTGTATAAAATCATCGACCATACTCTTATAGTATGCAATATGTAATTAAGTCTCGTGTGCTAATGCCCTTCTTACATTACGATACTTACAGACGACTCGTATCCTACGCGGGTCGCGAAGATAAATCGCCGAGGAGTATCTCACATTTGTATGGTGATTCACACACTTCGCTACCGGTATCCAACGCGTATGCGTACTAGACTCGCGATGCCCACCGTGTCTGTGGTCCGTCGCCGGTCTCCGCGCGTCGCGTCTCCTATCTCAGCAAAATGACGGCGGAACAGCGGATCAATATTAAAGTTCAAGAAAAATATCCGTGTCTGTATAACTTTAAATTGCCTATTTCTGTAATAAAGATACAATGCAAGTGCTTCTTGGTCCCTAGGCCTAATAGATCGAAGCTCGTGGCCACCGTATAAAGCGGACGCACTCAAGGAAATATAATAAGCTTTGAGGGTATTCGGTATCAATTCTCGGTGTGGGGTAATTTCCCGCTGCTGAGGTGAGCAGAGTAAATCAGGCGTTTAATCGACCATACTTTACAATTTAGTACTGAATGGTTCCATAGAGCGAGATGTTTCTCTACGCTCATGATTGGCACTAGCGGTTTTACAACACAGTAAAACAGGGTAATCCATCGTCGCCATCATCGAGACAAAAGAAGCGTTGATGACGTAATAAATATTTGATATGATTCTATTGATTGGTATCAGACATCTCTTCATCTTTGTGATTTACTGAGACTTTCATTATGAAGCAAAGATGTGAAAGGGTCATTAAAACACCGTTTTTTTATATCACCGATAGCCACGACTCAACAATTGAGTTTGTTTTTCTTAAAACTAGCGGTTCAATCCGAACAGAGACCGCGCGACGTCTGGTAAAAGTAGGTACTTAGATGAATGTTGAATAATTAATATAAACACTACTCTTATCTTATCTATCGTATCTATTATGTATATCAGTCTCGGGTACCCATAGTACAGGCTAAGCCTAGTTTGGGATCAGTTGACCGTGTGTGATATGTCCGAAATATGTATTTATTTATTATTTATCTGAACTTCGAAGTCATTACTAAATGGGAGCTTGGATGGGATTTTTGTTATTTTTAATAAAATATACATCCTAGAAACAATATAAAAATAGTTGAAAAAAATGAACAAAGCTCTTTCGTATGTCTCTACACCCCACAACATGTATTTGTATACTTTTTTTATTCGTCTTATTGGACTCCATGTCTTAAACACCCCTTGTCCGGTTTAAGTCATATTCTCACTAGCTAATTTTGATAGTACAACTTGTTGACCTACTAAATAATATGCAGATCGGATTGACGGTTCGAAAGTTATGCTCTAACATATAAACATACTAACTTACAACGCCAATTCGTCCAGGTTGGTTATGAAATCTTCTAAGTAAGTACTTATATAAGTGTGTTATGAGACAAGATGCATCTTTAGTTCAATTTTAACCATTCGTATTATTCTTTTCACATTTATCTTTGAATTTACTAAGCAAGTTGTAACTCTAGAACTTTACATTTCAGAGTTTCATGGTTAATAAAAGTTTAGTTAAAAATGGCGGAGCAAATTTTCATTGCACCATAAACGTCGAACGAAAATTTAAACAGATGATGGGACAAGCATTCTACCGTAAACATAGTAATGGTCGTAGAAGTTGATAAGGTAACAAATCTAAGGTTTTATGCAGAAGAATGTGAAGATGCGTATTATTTAAAATGTAAAATTATTTGTCTCGTGAATGTGCTCTTAATGTTATTGAAAGTCAGTGTTTTACTTATATCATTATGCGGTTTTCTTTCTAATAATATCACCGCTTTGCAAGTTTTCAATGATAAATCAATAGAAATGTAAGGAAAAAAATATACATTATATTATCCTATTCTATTTATTTATTTATTTAATCAATCACGCCGTAACGGGTCAACCAATTTCGTTGAAACTTGGAATAGACAAAGTTCTTTACCTAGAATAGCATATAGGCTACTTTTTATGTATACTTGTAATATACGAGCGAAGCCACGAGCGAAGTCGCGGGCGGAAACTACTTGTAAATAAATAATAGGATTAAAGCCAGATGAGCTACAAATAAAGCGAATCGTAATGGCACATTACGTTTACTCAAAAATAACTAAAACAAAAGGTTCATATCTGAATATTCATTTACTCATTGAAAGCACATGGATCATTTTTTAACATAATAAATCGTAACGAAAAAAATATTCTGATACATTTATACAGGATTCTGTGAGAAATTTTTGTTTGACAGCGACACAAAGATACGAAAATGCGCAGCAAAAGAGCAACCACATAATTGCGGTGCAAACAATTTTCCGAAGCGATTATCGTTATCTCTCATTTTCGGTGATTTATTCGATTTCGAATAAGTAGTGACAAGATATTATATTTTGTATAATCTTCAAGAAAGTCATGAATACCAAACGGCGACCTCATTCCGCACTTGTAAATGTGAAGACAGTATGACTTTATAAAAAGCCAGTAATACTTTTCCGAAGGAATAAACAACTTGCAACACATTTTCATTAGAATATGTATGAATTGTATCTGCCACAGAAAAAAGTGGTACGCTAGTTTCAGTAGGGCCTGGCCACATGGCGCTACTTTTTTTTTTCTGGGTTAAGCCCCCAATTCTTTCCAACCTTCTCTGTCCTTTAACCTCGACGCTCTTGAAAAGGATCGTAGGAGACTCAAGTTATTACTATGTAATTCACACATATTAAGCTATGAAAATTATCTCAGTAGTATTGGGTTGCCTTAGGCAAATTTTAAATCAAACTTATTAATACTCAATGCGAACGTGAAAACGAGAGAGAAAAACATACTCAAATTAACATAAAAAATCCAGCCTAACCTTTCGAAAAGCCAGCCTACATAGTTCCCTTTCGGCAAGCGACACAAGATTCCCAAATAAATTGGGGTATCTACATAAGCTACTTATCGTAAGACCTACTGAAAAACCAGGACGAGCCCCACTCATCCCTCACTGTATCACGCGGAGCTCATTGTCAATACGTAGACGTAACAACAAGGGGCGTGAGTGGAAAAATCGAGCAATTTTCCGGATGCCGTTATAGCTAATACGGCCTTCAGCGCGTCGCTCGATTAATCTCTGTCGACCGCGATGCTCTCACAAGAAACAAGTGGAACTGGTAATATTACTTTACGGTATTATCGAGAATCAACTCATCGATCTGCAAGTAGTTGAATCTATGAAAAAAATCGAAGGCAAAACCTAGATCAGACGCACTGGACCAAGTAGGCTGGCAAAAGAGACAGGTGACCCATTATATACATATACGGCATCAGCTATACGGCTGAAATTGGAATGACAAAATATCATTACTTTATTTTACAGTTATTGCCACGCGTGACCAGATTGCTGACTTTTAATTCGGCCAGTGAAAAACCGGAAATATGTCCGGGAAAACGTTGCAGGTTTATCTTACTAGAACAGAACCACACCGTGGTGTCTCCACACTGGCCAAAATAAAAAGCCAGCAGCATTGCCATACAACGTATCATTGACGCCAGTATTCTGGGCATTACCTTCTGGTGACGCCTTCAGGTATAGACTGTAATAGTGTAAAAAATGTGATATCTACATAAAATTCGAAGAAAATCAAAAAATTGTTTAACTAGTTTAATTATGATTTCAATAACTAATAAGAGTTAAACGGATTTAGGAGTTTAAAAAAATTATAGCAGGAGCTTTTGATACTTTTGAAATTATTTCTACTCCTTAAGATATTCACTAAATAATAAAAACAGTTTTTATTTCTAAAACTTTGATCACCGTGTAATTTATGATGTGGACAGTACAAGAAAATCGCGACTATGCATTTAATTGAAATATTAACCCAATTAGTTCCTTATTCAAGCTTATGGTTTATGGTTTCATGTTATAATCATAAACAAAGCTTCACATAATTAACGCTCTTTTCAAACTTTTGAGGAGGTAGGGCATAGCGAGACTTTCTCGTTCTAAATTGGAGCAGCCCGCCTGGGGAGGTACCTCCGCCTTACAGAATATCGCAGCCAAATAACATTATTTATTTCAAATAGTGGTGTGTTCCTGCGGTGAGTAAGGTTGCCAGAGCTCTTTAGGGGGAAGGGGGTTCGGGGTCGGCAACGCGTGTGTGATGCCTCTGGTATTGCAAGCGCTCTTAGGCTACGGTAACCGCTTACCAACAGGTGGGCCGAAAGTTTGTTTGCCAACTCAGTTGTATACAAAAAAAAAAAAAAAAAAAAAAAAAAAAAAAAACGCTCAAACATTACAATGTCACTCAATTTTTAATTTAGGATTAGTTGTTTATTAGGTAATAAACTCACTGCGATAAAAGCATGAATTTGTCCTGGGAATATTTGCAAAATTATTAAATATACGCCGTTCCTAGTTATTACGTCATCTTTATAATGATCTTAAAGACTCCTAGATTCTATAGACTTCCTAGAATGTAAGATTATAAAGAACCATTTTAAATAGAGCTCGAAAGATTCATACTCAACTCTCATTTAGCTGAGTAAAGAAACGAGGGTCGTTCTATATTAGTGAACCGCGTTGTTGGTTTTTTTTACTTTATTGAAGCTATACAGAATTACTTTGTCGCTGTGCTTGGGTTTTCTTAAATGCAAAGGAATGGGAGTAGAATGTAAGGTGGAAATAGAACTCATAAAATGATCAAGAAAAAAATAATAATTTGTCAGCAGATTGAGAGTATAATAACACCCAACATTCACATACATACGAGTAGGTAGCCCTATTCCCACACTAGGATTCCCTGTGTCGTGGGCATCAGAAACTACGAGTACCATGGTACAATAGACCCGAAAATATGATTTGCAGATCATGCAAACATTTGTCCCGCAGCGGCGAATCGAACCCCTTGCGTCTCAGACGGGCACTCGCCCGCTACGCCGCCGAGGTAATCAATGTGTATCGTTTTGGAAATAACAAAAAATTCAATATTATTGTGGAACTCCGCATTTCAATTTTATTCACACTTAAAAATAAAGCTTCTGCACAAAATGTTCCACGCAGTTCGTATTGTCGTCCAGAATTTCATTTTATTTTAGCAAACATCCCAAGTACTTCAAATAGTACTCAAGTAGCTCAATAAAAGCTATTTAGTACGAACAGCAAGCACACACGCCATTGCTTCCGTTTTAATCAGCAAAAGGCTGAAGCAAAACACGTTAATCCAATTCAATTCAGAGACAAAGCTGCAATTAGGCTTTGAGGCATCCAACTTTGGTCCAAGCTCATCGTCCTTTTAATTTACCTCAACTACGGCATTTCCGCATCAAGGAGTAAATAACAAGCTATCGGCTAGAGTCTGACCGCATTCCTATACAAATCGATAGCTGAGCAACGCAGACGCACGCGAACACGTTTCCGTGTAAATAAGAGCGTTTACGGCAACCATGGCGTAGCCAGGTTTATCACTTAAAATCAAGGTGTACACTTAAGTCAGCTTTTAGTGCAAAAATAACTTTAAAACACTTAACTTAGATTCAATATACATGTGACTGACCTCAGCTCAGTTAGTAGTAACTCTGCCTTCTGCGCTAGAGGTCGCGGGTTCGATCCCCGCACTGGACAAACATTTGTGTGATAAACACAGATGATATTTCTGTGTCTGGGAGTTAAATATTTATCTATTATATCTGGTCACCATAGTACAGGAAGCCTAGTTTGAGATCAGTTGACCGTCTGAATATGTCCGGAATATTTAATTATTTTATTTATTTAATTTTAATATAGCAAAAAATCAAATCTCGGAAAACTTGTGTGCTTTTGTGAAATTAATTTGAGCTGTGTCACGAAAATATTAGCTTCAATATCGCCTTCGTACGAGCAACAGATTTGTATTCTCAGTTTTGTGACCGAGTAACGAGTAGTAACTATTTTGCCTATAGCTAGCCTACAAAGTCAATACCACGTTTAAATTCTGGTCGGAATTGCCGTTGCTCTAAACAGCTAAACGGTATAAAACGTAACCCACGAGCGCTACACGCGTATGTTTCACATGAGGAATATTCATGACTGCCCCGGTTCGAAGGCCCCGCTAAATGGAGTAGCGGAGCCAATTCAATAGGTACGGTGCTGGAGAAAATATCGAGCCGAACGTACGGATGGAAAGCTCTTTTTGCCGCGCAACCATAAAGAGGTCAATTTCCTTGATTGCATTCAGACGCTTTTTCGGAATAGCTCAGCCAGTACGCCTTGGCGAGGTAAGAAACTATTCTACCCACTCGAATATTTATATAGCGGGTAGCTGTTGTTTTGTATTCAAATACATCATGGCATGGGTGACGCATTTTACTAAATTATTGAATCTGAATAATTTTTCGGGTAACACCTTATTTATCCTGTGTTATGGGTACACCAGCCTTTCGATGGTTAGACATTAAAAATAGGTATAGCCACTAACTACAAAAGTAATATGGCAAAAATAATTCAAATATACGTATAAATCAAGAACCAAAAGTGAGCGCTGCAGCACTACTTTTAAAACATTAAAACAAATCGTTTATTTTGTTTAAAAGCTTTCAAACACAAATCCATACACTTGTTTTGACCAAAGCAAATACAAATAGCACTTAGCGCTCAGAAATAACAGTTAAAATCTGTTAAAAGCAAACCAAAACGAGAGCGACACATAGACGCCACAACGTTTTTAAAAGCAGAAAATGGCCAAACAGTAGCCATATGAAGCACAGATGGAAACTCCCATAGGAATTAAGTTATTAGCTAAAACACTCTGTGCCAATACACGGTCGGACCGTGTCCGGGACATTTTACTCTTCAATTTGAATTCAATGGACGAAATTAGAGAACGTGAGCACAATGTACCGCTGTAAAACAGAGATTTATCTCCATTCAAGCATCCCTGACCTAAATTATATACACGCTAGGCGTATCAATGGAAGTCTGGCGTATCAGAGCACTGGTGGAGTAGTGGTAGTGGCCCCGCCTTCCGATCTACAGGTCGTGACCTCGAATCCCGGTCATGCACCAATGGATGTTCTATTCGGAAAATTAATGTATGCTATACTCGTACTATTGCTCTCAAAAATTGAGGAAAACATCGTGAGGAAACCAACATATCCTAGAAGCTAAAAATTCGGAGACAATTGACATAAGCACGAAAGGAGCCTCTAAGACGCGCTTTAATCCTTTCAATATGTACACTGATTCTTTCAACGAAAGTCATAGGTCCTCTTCACTGACCTAATATAGGTTGACCAAGAAAGAATCAGTGACGAGGGTTCCGTAACTAAGGGAATTAAATCTTATTCTTCTAACTAGCTGATGCTCGCATTGTACATTTAAAGAATGCAGCTAGTTAACGAGACCTTTACCCCTTGAGGAGAACTGTTGCACTCCTTCCAACAACATCATCATATATCATATATATCATGGTTCTCATCTCGTTAAACACTGCATGAAAACAATTTAAAAGAACCCAAACGAAGTCGGCAACCACGCATATTCTCAGTATTGAACTTGGCTCCCATCCTCTTATTTAGGTTTTTGATAGGCACATATAAAACATGCGCACTTTGACGTAATGAAATGTGAAAGTCGATGAGTTACTGTGCTCTAGTTACATTGTACTGAAAGTGCCAGTCTGCAAACCACAAACCAATAAAATATCAACATAATGTGACACTAGATTTTCTGAATCTTGCTAAACTGCTGCAAAATCAAATTGTTCTGTCGTTGTTGTTTCAATTCCTGGCAAATTACGACCGAGCGAGCCAGTGTATATTTTATTGTTCTACAGTGTTTGTATGGTAATGTTATAATGAAAATAATGTTATTATATCAGATAAAATTGCTTTATTTTTTGTTATTTTTTGGAATAGACTCAATGGAATAGTCACCTACAAAGTAATCTAGTTGAAGGTATTTCATAAATTACATCCATTTAAAAACATTAAACCTTTTAATATAACAAAGTTTTCGTTATACTTACCTACATAATAAAAAGTAAATTTTATACACGATGATTTAGTGCGAATAAATCTATATCCTTATAAATACAAATACCGAATGACCTCGCAAATCTTTTGATAGCGCTAATGAGCATGTCTTTCCTGATTTTTAAGAAGTGCAATATTTGATGCACGTAACCTGCACACGTCGAAATGCCTTCAAAATAAACATCTCTCAATAATCATACGAGCCCTTCAATTCAAAGAAAAATAAATACAGTCAACTGCAAATAGTAGCCGCGCCTTGAGGCTTCCGTACTATTAAATCGGATCGGAAAATTAAGATCAAAGCGAACAAGTGTACGAATATTTAGCGGCCGCTTCCGTAGTTCACTGCATGTTGTTTTCCGCAAACATATGTTTTTAAGGTAATAAGGCTTTACAGGGGATTTGAAATTAATCATAATTCATCATTTCAGCCGTTCGACGTCCACTGCTGAACATGGCCTCCCCCACAGATAGAGTAAATTCCTTATCATGTGGGGGGATTTGCCCATACTCACCACGCTGGGCATGCGGGTTGGCGAGCGCAGTTAGAGCTATCATTGTTAAAAAATGAGGGACGCTGCTGCCCATCCCCTAGCTTTTTTCCCTTAGTCGCCTCTTACGACATCCGCGCATAGGTAGATATGGAGGGGCCTATTTTTTAGCCGGAGCCACCACGGCCTAAAAATTCTCATTAACATTCCAAATATATGAATTGTGAGGTTACTTAGAGCAATTATTATTTTTCATTTTTGCCATTTCTATACAAAAATAAAACATACCATATCTTTTTAATGTATTGAGTTAGAAGCATGTTTTTAGGGCTCTATACGCTCATAGACCTTTATTTTTGGTATAAATTCCAAGTTCATTAGAGAAAAGGATCTTGACAGTCAGACGGACAACAAAGTGATTCTATAAGAGTTCCATTTTTACATGTTGAGGTACGGAACCCTAAAAAAATGGTTTGTGTTTTAAACTGGCCCATTAATTCATTTGCATCAGGCATGTCCTCAGAGACGTCGTAAGGACGCACTTAAATCTGCACAACTCTCTCTCTATCTCTCGATTACATTAATTGAGGTCATTAATCGAGGCGATCGCAATGTGCGTCGTATCGTGTTTAATTAACTAACGAGTGGACAGACATAGGGTTATCTTAATTCCGATGCGACTGTCCTGTCGGGTGTCCGTAGTGCTATTTGGCATTCAGCCTGATTATCAGGGTTTGGAAGCTTTATAAAGTGTGTTTGGATATATCTGGCACTGCACTGGAGGAGTGGTGGTAGTGGCCCCGCCTTCCAATTCACAGTCGAGCACCAATAGATTTTCCATACGGAAAAGTAGACAGAAGGCAAGTAGAAGTTGGCAATGAATTTTAATATTTAAAAATATCTAAAGAAAAAACGTGAAGGTTCGAAGGCAGCACAGGACCGAGAAAAATAGGGTACGCAAAAGGAAAGACTAGAACCATTGTATGTAAATTATGACCTGTGATTGATGATGATGATAATGATGATAGCCGAAGAATTAAAAAATATTTTAAGAAAATTACATTAAGACATTTAGCACTACCTAGTTGCTAACCTTCTATCACCAGAATAAAAGAACTCTCCTCAGAAGCCAAATACCTAACAAAATCCAGAACGAATGAACGAAGATACAAATATTACTTAGGTCATCTAAGAGTAATGAGCTCTTTCATTGAAAAACATCGTAAATCAAAATCTAAAGAACAAGAATGCCTTAAAATTAGATTACACCATCCAATCGCATTATTGTATATATTTTCTTTCATTCTTTCAAATAAGCATTAGGGACGTCTGAATCTAAATATGATTTTGAGCTCATAATAATGTCTACGAAAAAGCACATTCTGATATTTATGATTTTAGGAATGGATTCGCTTATAAATTAGTTACTTTCTTATATCTAAGTGGATAATGCCACTTTGACTTTGAGAGGGGCATCAAAGGTTCTAGCAAAATATTAGTATCATCGACAAATCAATTGCGGTTCTGTCAAATCTGTTCTTGCGCATTTTTTTTATATAAACCACTTTTGTGAAAATAAACATCCACCACGACCCTTACCAACTAGCTTTGTCTTTTGTCCAATTTTTTTTTGTCCAATTTTGTCCATTAGCCTTGACTGAGACAACAATAAACTCATTCGAAAATCCAAAAACACGCTCATTATGATTGTTAGCTTGCACAAAAGCCATTCGACAATCTATTTCTTTTCATCAGTTATAGTCTCAGAATTATACATTAATTCTCTCACTTATACTCGTATATCGGCGCCAAAATTTATATTATCGGATTGTCTTACAACTCTTAAGGTACGACCCTTAAAATAAATACAAATATCATCTAATTTTATCAGGGCTCTTCAAAGCAAAATTGTATTACAGAAGCAAGCATGATTTCTGCATAGATATTATTATGTGAATTACATTATGTAGAGTCTCCTTGAGAATAAAATAAAAGGCTGAATAGAAAAGATAATAAAACTGAGGCAAATGATAATGCGCGCCGAGGAATCATAGTAGACACTTACTCGTAATTGACCTTTGTGATCTGCTAATTGAAATTAAATATTCAATTTAACAATTAAATATTCTAACACCGAGAGGTTCGCTTAAAAAACACTATCTTCTGTACCTACCTACCTCCCAAGCGTAGTTGAAAGCCACTCCTAACTCTAATTGTGGTATTCTGTGGCCAATATGAATAAAAAACGCCCATATTCTGAAATTGTACTCAAGCGTGAATCTTGACTCAAATACAGATTTTTGTCACAGGTTTTCATAAAAAATATCATAGAATATATGCTTTATTCTCGATTCAGAGTATAGTTGCGACATGCCTTTGGACCTAAGATTTCCTTTTTTCCGTCAATAATTCTTATTTTTTCTCGTTGCCGCTCGTGGAAAAGCCTTTTAAAATAAACTTGGTAACAAATCTTAGCTTTGATGGAAAATCTTAAGTTCCCAAAGTTTTAGCTTTAACGGTATTTTTTTTTTAAATCAACTGAGGTGGCAAACATTCATACGGCCCACCTGTTGGTAAGCGGTTACCGTAGCCTATGAGCGCTTGCAATACCAGAGGCATCACGCACGCGTTTCCAAGCCCGAACCCCCCTCCCCCTAAAGAGCTCTGGCAACCTTACTCACCGCAGGAACACAACACTATTTGAAACAAATAATTTTATTTGGCTGCGATCTTCTGTAAAGCGGAGGTACCTCCACAGGCGGGCTGCTCCAATTTAGAACGAGAAAATCTCGCTATGCCCTACCTCCTCCAAAATGTTAATTGCTGAAGTGAAAATAGTTTATAATTGCTGAGTCAGAAAGCCACAGCGACTATAAAGCCCCAATGAGTTCTCACGTAATCGCGAAGTCCTATAGACCACGTAAACCGATACAGAAGCCGACGTAACTGCTAAATCCCAAAGCGGGATCGTCACGTTATCATGCATGTACAATTAAACAAACAACATTTTGCGGCGAACGCAGCTTTTGTTTAACGTTTATGGGCGCACTGCGAAAATGTTCGAAAACGATGCCGACGAAATCATGATAGTTTTTCCTACAAACCTCACCATCCCATTTTAAGGTCTTCGTCATCATTTCAGCCGACGACCGTTCACAGTTGAACACAGGCCTCCCACATAGATTTCCAGAAACAATCATTTGAGGGGTCATCAATCTACGGGTAAATTATGGAGGGGCCTATTTTCAAGACGAAGCTACGGCAAATTTGACTGGCCTCATAGCTCAGTTGGTAGTAACTCTGCCTTCTGCGCTAGAGGTCGCGGGTTCGATCCCCGCACTGGACAAACATTTGTGTGATGAACACAGATGTTTGTTCTGTGTCTGGGTGTTAAATATATATCTATTATGTATATCAGTCTCTGGTACTCATAGTACAGGCTATGCCTAAGTTTTTTTTCAATTTCAGACTTTTTTTTTATCACAATGGCTGTTGGCATTTCAAATTTGAGAATTGTGGAATTACTTAAGACCATCATGATGATGATGATGATTTCATTGATTTGTAACCTGAATGCAATACTGAAAAAGAACTTTCGTAACTATTTACTAAACTCTGTTATGTACGCACACTAAGGATTAACTAAGCGAGCTACGTTACTTTGAACAAAATAATAGCACTGAAGACAATCATAGCCAACCAGATATTCTATTACAAACTATTGTGCTTCATCTCAGTACGAGCTTGACTAAGTTTGGCTAAATCTCTTAATCCTAAACAAATATCGTTGGTTGTTGGACCCAACAGATCACTAACATGTGTGTACTATATGGGTGTACTCAAGTACTTATGGCGATATACCTGCCTATTCAGGAGGCCCAAGTATCCTAATATTTCATGCATCATTTTGCTTGCTTAAATTAAACATTAAACCTCTACTATGAAAACCGAATTTACTGGTTTTGTTTTAACAGGACTTATAATTTGAGGAAAGTAAACAATGAGAAGCAATAGTTTCAAAACAATCTGGTACGACCTATAGTTGTAATACGAATATAAAGAAGGTAAAGTGAGAGAACTCGTGCCCTGAGGCTTCCGTGCCATTTTAATAATAAATAAAAGCGATTTATGGATTTTCTCGACCAGAACCGATCCGTAAATTATTTTGAAATAGTCAGAGCCTTTTTCGAGTTGCAGCCACTTATTTCTCCAAACTTCAACCTTTTAGGGCCAGACAGACAGGCAACGAAGGGATCATATAAGGGTTCGGTTTATCCTGCTGACGTACCGAACCCTAAACAAGATTTTTTAAGGACAAGGACGCAAAAATGAAACGAACGATGAAGTGTAACTTGACCCCCTATCTCTATACAGATGGAAGAAAACAATAGAGCCAGCGCAAAGCCATGGAAATGCATACTATCTTTAGATTTAAAATGATCTCCTGATTTCTTCCAATGGTCTACCACAAAACGAACGAACAAGAGATATTCGTACAATGTGAAACGGTAAACAGTCGATTAAATCGTGTAGTCATCGGCAATAATATAAACAACTGATTAAAACCGGCCGAGCGGTCACAAAAGGAGACATTAGTTAAGGGACAGCTTATTGAACAAAGCCGACTCAATCCAACCACTCTGCCATTCCGAATTTTCCGAAAAAAAAATACAATGTTTCTGATGATTACTATAGCTACTACACGGTAACTGATCTGATGATCTGGTGGCATGCGACAGGTCAAATTACTCTGTTCAATCTGTTTGTCCAAAAATGAATTAAAATTCTTTGACGACTCAAGCGGTAAAAAATCTTTGTCCAAGATTTAATCAAATTGGCCTGGTGCCACTGACTAAATACCTATTTTCAAGATGACAAGTTCTAATTCCGTTGAGTTTGAGGAAATCATACAATAAAACTGTCAAAAAATTTTGAACCCATACTATTAATTTTCCTACTAACTATTTTAATTCATACCTTCGACGTTGTTCTAGTCATCAGACAAAAGAAAGATGTATTGCATTGATGATTACCTGGAAACAAACAACAATCTTAGTAGAATCGTTAATTGTATAGCAGCGAGCATGCTCGTAGCACACGTGGAGTGTTCCAACTGAACTGCACTTGAGCTTTAGTTAAGGGCTAAGCCGCCTAGCCGTTGCGTAGCCAACCAATAATGGTAGGAAGTGATAGTGGGAGAAAGAGCTGCTTACTAGAAAACTGGTACACTTTGTACATTACCCAGTAGGCTAGAGTTGCTTCGAACTTTAGATATCCGGCCTTTTCGGTCACATTGTTTATTACGATAACAAAAAAAAAAATTAAAAACTAGATTTTATTATTAGTGTTCGTGTAGCAGTGTAGAGACATGTTAGAATATAAACTTATCATAATTACATGTCTAGAAATGAAGGGTCACGTAGGATAGAAAAAAAAATATTTCGTAAAAGTTTGTCGTCATGCCAGCGAGAGTTTGCAATATCTACACGTGACTCTCCTATATCTTTCGTAATAGTAAGAGACTAATGACCGAAGGCGGTTTTTGGCTATTCCCGTTGGCCGAATATTTTACTCTTCTCATCACTAAAAGTCGGTAACGAAGCCGCCTAATTATTGCATTGAAGTTTGTTTGTGCCTATTGTTCTGTTATCAGAGCAAACAGTTGTGGTACGTTTTCCCGAATATGCCTTGAAACTCATTATCTGAGATTAATAAAACCCCTTTAGCCTTGTTACCACCAAATTATAAGGTTTACTTTGCCTTGATAATTAAAGCATGTATTTTGCTAAGGAGGAACAATGCTAGAATTTTAGGTAGCCTTTTCTCTGTTTTTTTATAAACCACTCAGAAACTAACAGCTGAGGCCAAAACGTTTAAGAGCTAGTAGACATAAATTAATTACCTAACACATCACATCACATACATACATATATATATTGACATTTTACGAAGTTTTATAACTAAGGAAACGTATACACAATAAAACAAATGGATATAATTTCCACAAACAAATGGTTCCTGAGCAATCAGCATCTTGGTAAACATAATAAAAAACCCCACTGCGAAATAAATACAAGGTGATTTATAGTATTATGTACTACCATTACTACCATTTATTCAGGCAACTAAGGTCCGTAGGGGTTAGTAATACTTAATAACTACATACACGAACCGGACGACGCAGTGTTGGAAGGCCCCCCACCGGAAGGACCGACGACATTGTGAAGGTTGCGGGAAGTCGGTGGATGGAGAAGGCTCAAGACCGTTTGTCAGGGCACTCTTTGGGGGAGGCCTTTGTTCAGCAGAGGACTTCATCAGGCTGCTGATGCTAATGATGATGATGACTAACTACATATCTGGGTGCTAGGTTAGTAAAGACATTATTCTACACCCAATTGGCAATAAAGTTTGTTCTACGAAAGTTCGTTTTACTCTCATTGAAAAACACTATACAAAGAAGCTGTTCTATTTGAGTTGTTTGGGAACACGTTGTATACTTATCAGGCTGAAATATTTTCTATTATAAATAAAACCCGTAATCAAATATCACCGAGGACAGAATAAAAAAATAAAGATCTGGTGGCGCAGCGGGCAAGTACCGTAAGTAGTAAGTACTCGTATCTGCAAATATTTGTACCGGGTCTGGGGGTTGTGGTACTATGGTACTCGTAGTTCCCGATACCTACGACACAGGTATCTACCTAGGGTCAGGACAATGTATGTGACTGTTGGGTCTTATTTAGTTATTTATCTGTCAGTACACAGAGTTAAATTGTTCAAAAGCTTTTATCATGTCCGGTCCTAATAAATAAGGGAATAAATAATCAAAACTCACCGTACAATTTTGTAAGAACATAGCTTCTTCGCGAGATTCCTATGAAATTGTTTTTAGCTAAGCCTGTAGGTATTCAGTTTAAAATTATCTGTAGCTTCTTTCCCAAGCAAATTGAAAGTTTTAACTCTGAATATTAAATGAGCAAAGAAGGGTTGAAAGGGCAATCACAGTTTTCAATCCACTGTTAGACAAATGTCTTTTGGAAAAGAAAATCAAAACCCTTAGCAACTGTTCGTCAATGACGTAGATAGGCTATCGGGAAACAGAGCTGTGGTTTGAACATTTTCGTGTCCTTATTAGTTTTCGACGGTCATTTGTTTACAAGGGTTGGTGGAAAATTACTATCAAACGCCGCAGCGGATACAGGCGAGGGAAAGGGACGGATGTCGGGGATTTGTATATCATTGTCTCACTCTTAAGCCGAGCAACTACAAGAGTTTATATCCTCGAGCTTTATGGGGCGGGTGCTAATAATTAGAACAAAACATGCGCAGCCACGCGACGCTAACCTTAATCAGGGGTTTAAGTTATCAGTGGTTTAAGACTATTAATTAGTGGCTTTAACTCACCATTTAAACCCCCATCTAAAAAGAGAGTTGTTATAAGTTGAACCCCTTAGTGTGCGTGTGTGGGTATGTCTACATCGTACAGCCAAAACGACGGAACCGATTTGGATGCCGTTTGTTAATGTTTGATGAAAATCCGATCAACGGTTTCATAATAAGGAAAAGCTAAATTTATGTTCTAAACCAGAGTTTAACAAAAGTCTGGGAAAAAACCTGGTTTCTTAATGAGACCGTTTATGTCCAACTCTTTTATTTTACTTTAGTGGTCTTTGACGACCGGTACAGCGTATCCGGGCTATAAAGAGAGCAGGCGATGCGGCCAAGTGAATAATAAGATAGTTTGACGTCAATTTTGCCGTTGACAGATTTAATAAGTAAAACCCTACGCTTTAGCTTCTAACTTGAAGCAAGCGTATCAACAAACATTGCTATCTCGACGCGCACTCGCTAATTTGCGCCAGCTAACTATCCGTCAGTCTTGGCCGTGATAAACCATCCGATGATTTATTTATAGTCCGTCTTATCTGTCCGCTAAGTAGCCAGCAAGATAGCATGAATAATGCTTAGTAGTTGGCGTCAATCCAGTGATTGGTTTACTTTGGAATTAATTTCGAAGTAAATGGCGTTTAATTTATGTGTAAATATTTAAGTATGACGTTGTTTGTACCGACATTTACCTAAATACCTACTTTCTTACAAGGCCAAATTATTACTGGAAAGTCACCAACCATGCCATAATCTGAGCTTTGATGCGCATCCAACGCTTGTAAAATTTGTAATTTCCGGTGTTTGTCTTACCCTCAATTTCATTGTCCGCTTGAAAAATAACGACCTTTTCACTCTATCGGTTATGTATCACTAAATATCAGCCTTCGATATAAAATCAGCTTTATCACACAGAGTTTCGATTTAATTTAGCTTGCGAGGAAATCAAGCACAACTTCGGGCTACTAGAGATGAGTCTTCTAGGCTTTTATAACTATTCAAATTAGCCTGCCATCCATCCATCCATCAACCCACTTTCCGCAATCACCAAAAATACGACATTATGGGCTGCATCTCCATTCCATCCATCCACTACCTCCTGTATCTCTAGTGTGACAAAGAGACCGCAGTAAAGTCACGTACAAACGAAATCAACGGCCGCGGTACTTAGCAATGCAAACAATAGCAATCAGTAGCAATAGCAACCATACAAAAATCTATAGAAGCGCTGTTTTTGTTAGCATGAACCATGAAACGGTGGGTGGTGAACACGTTAAATCAATTAACGACAACATTTCGAACAGAATGGAAGTTTGGAGTTCGTTTGAATACATATTTTTGTTTGATAGACTTTGTTCGAACAATTTTCTAAATTGAATTCAGCTTTAGGAGGTTTTTTGGGGAGTTTTATGTGATAATGTTAGACAAACAAAACTTGATCCGATGGATTGATAATCGTCTCTATCGTAGTTCTCAATTATTTCAAATTATATAGTTGATTGCTGAGATGCTGAGACTTCATGTATTTCAAGCATCAAACCAATCACCTTAACCTAAATCCAAGACAAGATAGGACGAAGAACTTAAGCCATGCTATGCTGTATTTTATATTTAGAAACAACCAAAGTTCTTTAATAAGCTTTCTTGTCCAGACTCGTAAAGATTAACATTACCAAAGACAATATAGTAGAAAAATTGTCTTTGACATTACCTAACACAGTTACACAACATTATCTATGTTCGATTTGACGCCGTATCTACGGTGCCTTAGATGTGTATGGCAACACGGCAACCAACAAGCCATTGTTTGCAAATGTCGACTAGAAGCTTGCACCATCTTGCACTTATAACAAACCTCCGATTCCGATAGAGATGGAATATGCATAAAACATGATCGAGAAAGAGATAGGTAATACTTCTTTTGGTTCATGCAACCAACTAACTTATTAGTGGTAGGTACGCAGGATGGCAAATTTAATGGTCCAACTTTATTAAAGTAGGTACTTTTTGCTTGAATTAGTTTATCCGTCATGCCGGAGATGCTCAATACGTCAAAAAAAGGGACATCATAGTCCAAGAGTCAGCTCTCGTTGAATAGCAGCATGTTGTCCCGTTGAACCGCAGCACGCATGTATAAACCGACCAATAAGCACATGTCTCTCATTGGATGGCGGTATTAAGTAATACTGTGTATGTAGTCATGGTATTTCATCATCATTATCAGTCGTAGCCGTTTACTGCCAAGCGGACATCACAAACCATCACGACTAAGTGAAAGGTTTTCAGTCACCTACATCAACCGATTTTTTAATAGTGCCTCAATGACATCGACGCCGGGTCGTCCTAAGCTATGTTTTCAGGATTGTAGTTATTATTCGAGGTGTGGTAAGTAGGTATATGTTTTCTTGGAGGATTTGACCACTTGCTCTTTCACCATAAGCTTCATTTAAGCAAGGATCGCCAAAACTGGCGCGCGATATGCCGTGGTTTTTGCAATCGAGGCCCGAAATTCGGGAAACGGGACAAGAACCCGAGCTTTGTGCTCGGTTGCGCTAAGCGATGGATGCCATGTGATACACTTGCAAAATTTGTATTTATAAATTTATACTAAGCAAAGGAAAAATAACTCTACAGAAGAACCCAGAATCATATCATTAGATAATTATATTATACCAAAACTTATACTCAAGCGGGAAGCGAACCCGTGACCCGCTCCTTAATACGGGGATGAGCTGATCACTACGCCACATCTTGTTCATTCGAAATTATTTGGGAGATTCTTGGACTCGAAGCACCAAAGCTTTCAGGATATTGTGAGAATCTCCTTCCATAAATGTAGTTTTACACTTTAAAACAAATAACCATTAAAGCATACACTAAGAATCATCTTTATAACTACTTTTATATACAATCCGTGGTGTAAGGCAGCGATTGTTCAAAGAAATCAGCGTCGGCAATCTTCCCCGGGATCGGATCTTATCCACCGGATCCGGATCGGATCCTGTCGCTGGCCGGACGTCTCGGGACATCTGCCGGGATTACCGTCGCGTCGTCCTTTCTCATCCTTGTTTTCCTTTTTTATGGAAACTGACAGAGAAACACAGAAGCAACACAATTCGTTAACCATTTTAATTTTTTTTAAACACAACCGAAAATATTTGTACTAGCCAGATTTGGACACAAGTCTCAAACTCTTTTGAATGGAATCGATTGAACCGCACAGAACTGCCAATATGCTGCCTAAAATTCAGAGCAACAACAAATTGACATGCTTAAAGAAAAAAAAATGTTCTTAAATATATGTAAAAATTACAATAGTTTATCATGCTTTTCAGTATGTGATCGAAAAACATTTTCTTTTTTGCATCTTCGCTGTGCGGTCTGACTTTATTTGATATTTAGCTTAAAGTTAGTAACAGGCTTGATATTTTTTGTTTTTGACCTGAATTTCTGTTTTGAATAAATCATGTTGTACCTTGTACTGAACAGGGCTTACAGTCAGTCTATGACTGAAATGACTTCCGACTTTTTTTGAAGATTGTTTCAAAGATTTTGCAACGACGACGTTACAATAACGGTGTATTATTTTTAATTCGTCAATTTATTAAATAATTTCTTGGTTTTAGTAAGACGTTGGTATCGGGTAACAATGGCGTATCAAGCATAAGGCTTTTACTAGTAATCCACCACTAAGCTGGATTACCTAGCTTAAGTGTTCGCTCGTATAAGCGCCTCCAAATGACATCGTATACTCCGATATATTTAGGTCGATATTAGTCGAGATTCAGGCGTACCTAAGATTACTGTGTCTTGTTTGCTTGAGCAGTGGTAAATCGAAAATGGTCTTGATTTCTACAAGGTTGAAGAGGATTAAACTAACTTACAGAGGCAGGTTAACAAACATTATCAATCTTTGGTCTTTTTATCATTTTTATTGATTTTAAAGTGCGAGAAGTACAACATCAAGATCCCTACCTGAAACTGCTGAATATTTGAGTTTGAATGATATGACCCCAGAACAGCTGATTTTTGCATAGAGCTTTTTCAATTGCTAAATGCTGGAAGTGCCGCACTGTAGGACCAACCTACTTAAGTTTGCCCCCATGTCACTCGCTGTCTATCTGCTCAATATCTTGTCTGCGAACAGCGTGGATATTTTTTTCAATCATCTACCGAAACTCCTACAACTTGCACAGATAGTGATAGAAACGAAATGTTTCGATTAGTACCTACCTAATTGTACCTATTTATTATAATGTACCTACTAATAACATATGGCATCGCCTTAGGGATAAAAAAAAACCTGTTATGATGTTATACTGTATTCTAAATAAATAAAATAAAAATAAAAAATAAAAAATTAAAAAAGTCTGAAAAAGTCCAGAACTATCTTTATTGTCAAATAGGTGTTAAATATGCCTCTTCTGGGTTAGTCTACATATTATTAATCATCTTGTACTAGTTTGTTTTTATTTGATTTTTTTTGGGTATTGAACTAATAATTAATTTTGAATATATTCCTGTTTTAAAAATAAAAACATCCAGTTCCAGTGACACAAAACTACCATTGTCGAATTTCCCAATCCTAAAACAACGATCGCAAACAATGAAGAAAAACATTTGCTCGTACAAATCTATCAAAGCAAAATAACTGTCAGTGAAAACAAAACTATGAAAATGCAAAATGAAAATGAGTTTTTCCGTTCGTTTGATTGAATAGCGTATTGTGCTTTAATAAAAGGCCCCTGCGTTTCGTATAAATTGTACACAGCAAGTGTGCTTCAAAATGAAACAGCTGTGTTTGTTATTTCACGAACATACTTAATTTTTAACACATACGTATCTACTGCTTTGGGCGCGAATAGTCATCTATTTTATTTGACATGAAGTTAAATAGTACGATAGTTCTCCTAAGAACCAATCGTTAATCTTAGATTGACTAGGATATTGATGACCAAATATTAAAACTGCGACGAAAAATAAGTTCTTTTCAACAAACAACAGCTGATGACTTTGAATAAAAAATAAAATTGTGAATACCTATAACATTTGATGTTTTCGTGAAAGGTTTACAAACCTTTCGGAGACAAATCGTAAAGCCCAGAAAACCATAAAACATACGATTATATATTTATCTCTAAAAACCAGCCATGGAGTTCACTTTCGATCCAATCGGGCCAATGGCCGTCCCTCATTAAACGGAATTTATTAACGTGACGGGGACGAGCCGACGACGGCACGACGCGACGCCCCGGCCGCGCCGCATGCGATATTTACGACGCGTAGATTGGCAAGATACCAGCGACCACGATGTAGCCTTATGGATGCAGTACCTAATAGGTACCAGCCAGTAGGTAAACTCATATTTTAAGCAAGAATGATGCAAAGTGTTGATTGAAGGACAACTCCATAGCTCCTCCTCATTTCTTGTTCAAATTCGCATGATCATAAACAGCAAAAAATGCACACAACGCGATATATTATATGTTTGAATGTAACTTCTCTACTGGTTTACCACATACTGTGTCGATGGTGCCGTATGGTCTCAGAATCTCAGATAATTAAGATCCCTTAACAGCAGATGGCAATGGCAAGTGTCACGCTAATGACCCCTTCTTACTAATAAAAGCAGCTATCCTGATACAAATTTAGACTTACCTGTAAAAAGCTGAGATAACGTTTATTTTAGAGGAAATAATAAAACTAAAAATAGCTATGGATCCGGCCGGGCGATTGATGCCTAATTAATTAGTTATTTCTCCTCTACATGTATGTCTCTCTTTTTGAGTCGTTTTCCTCAATCCTGAGGGACGTGATCCATGGTTCATGGATCACTTTATTCTTAACGATGCTGCGCCATTGGTGTCTGTTGCCGGCGATATGTATGGCTTTGTGAACTTGGAATCAAGCGTGGTGCTACATGTATGTATACAGAGCTTTTTCAGTACTCGATTGAAATCCATAAAGTACTCCGAATCCAAAATTATAATATTTTTGTCATCGGACTTAGAAAAGATTGCAAAGCCTGATAAAATAATAATTAGAACTTGATATATGTGCTAAAAATTATCATTCCATGCGAACGAAGTCGCGAACAGCTAGAAAAACATATAAATCAGAAAGTTGGTGTTATTTCCCATAGGTCTAGATTTTCGCATTTACAAAACATGCAACACAACACTTCCACTATTAATTATTATCGGATTACCTAAGAAGCGATAGCACGGGCACGGAGACGGGTGCACGAATCCGATACTTCGGTGGTGCTGTGTATACTGTGACGAGAACACTCTTATGCCACCTGAACTGGATGGTGATTAAAAATTAACTCTATTATACTGATTTAAGATTCAATTTCGATGCAAGAGTGTATTTATAAAAAAAACTAATTTTGTCTTCGTTATCACTTCATGACCACCTCGGTGGCGTAGTGGGCGAGTGTCCATCTGAGCTGCAAGGGGTGCGATTCCCGCTGCGGGAAAAATATTCCAAATTTTCAAGTCTGTATCGAGATGTTTGGGATTTTTTTTGAGTTACAAAAACAAATCAATGTCTCCGTTACAGTTTGAGATTATTTATTTAGTTTCAAATAAGCACGGGCCTGAATTTTAATAACAATATGACGCCTTGGCACACATATGTGATTAGTCTTCTTTTAAGGATGAGATCGGAGTGAGTAATATCTACGTAAAAACTATTATGTGTACTGCGATGCGAGTCCCGACATTTAAATCTTGCGAGATTATCCCGGCGCTGGCAGAGCATTGTTACCTGTCTTTTGAGGGTGGACGGTGTTAAGTAACTGCTGTCGTAAATTTACTACGAGTAGTGCTCGTTACTGCTCTGTTTGTTCAGGAGGTCCCTGCCCAAGTGTTTCTTTATTTACATAGTTAATATTTTCTTTCAAGCATCGAGAAAGTTATGCTTAAATGGTTCGGTCATACAGAGAAGATGAACGAGAGAAGACTGACGAAACATGTGTATAAGGCGTGTGTGAATGTGCGCCGAGGTCTGAAGACCTCGGCGCTCGTTTAGTGACCAAATCGATGACGTTTGGAAAAAGCCCAGGTCAAGAGTAATCTTTACTGACGAGCATGTATGAGGAATGTGATGAGAGCAAAAGAACGGATCGTAGCAAATGGAAAGCCGTGGTCTCTGCCTATACCTCTGGGAAACAGGCTTGACTTTATGTATGTATGTAAGAGATCAAACGCTGATCAACGATTATTCAGCGGCTGTCTAAGTTATTTAATGTTTTAAATTGTGTTCCATTGCCGGTGTAGAATAAAACAGGTGCATGAAGAAATTTCATAAAACAATTCTAATGTTGGTTTATAAAATTTCTTAGCACCTGTTTTATTCTACACCAGCAATGTTAAAAGGACCTCACAACTGGTCCACTTTAGTAAAATTATAAACGTATTCAATTAAAAACTCGTAAACGATTTTTTGTTAACAACCAACGATTTTCTAATTTAATAACAATTGGCCGATTTTTTTATAATCTTCGCAAGAATCGTAAGTGGTCGCAAAACTTTCAGAAGGCACGTAACTTTTACGATACCAACAATTTACTTTATTATGCTTGATTTAAAGCTCTTATTACTACGCAATAATTTCAGTTGCGAAATTATAGCCATTTAATCCGAGTCATATAAATTTTCGAGTTATGACCGGTTCAAACAATAGGGTGTAAAATATCGTAATACAAAATTACCCGCGTTCTGTATTAACGGAACGCTTTTCCAATTATGCATCCAACAAATAAAACTTAAAGTCCTTTACAAAATAAGATATATGAAGAAACAGTTGACACAAATGTATTTTCCATTTTATTAGAATTTCCAATTGTTGTTACTGCACCAGACCCTAGTGGAAAAGCTGCCGTAACGTGCAATTTTAATTTTAAACGAAGTGTCTGTGCTACTTTTGTACTCGGATCACGTATCTAAGTTTGAAATTCCAAAACGTAAAATCAGCGTTTGAATGCATAAGTCCAAGCGGGTGAATCGCTAGGGACGGGGCAACGAGCTTATCCGCCATTATCCGACACTATATCCGATGTTCAAGTTATCAAATAAGCGATACAATCGTGACCGTAAGTATTGTATAAGCTGAATATGCGATGGCCACTTGACGTTACGTTACCGATATGTGTGCTCGACACTGAAGTAGGGTAAAGTTCTACATTGTATCACATTAAAATGGCTTTCAAAAACCGAAGTGCTTCTTAATTCAAGAGTTGGTAGATTTGGGTTTCCATCAGCTTGATCATATTTTATTTCGAACGATAAGAACATTGGGGTACATTTTACTGAGGGCCATTGAAATTTGCTAGTGGCTCATTAAATTTAAAAAACGGCCTAAAGCTTTTTTCTTTCGAACTGGCTGTCAATACATATTGTATTTAGTAGGCCCATTGCGGTTAGCTTTACCTTAAGATTAAGGTGATGACAGTTTGTCGACGGCACTATTCTCCCAGGATGTGCATATTTTGTTTTTCCAATGTAATAAAATCGTGGGCGCTTTACTAGTCAAACTTACCCGATTTGTTTGGAGGGTATCATTTATCTCCTAGGAGAATAGAATACACTTTAAGAAAACGTTAACTATTTTGACATGACCACCACAGAAATAAACTGGCGCCAGTAAGCTCTGTGATATGATAAGCTGGCAGACGAACCACTTGACAGTAGCCGATAACCTAAGTACTTATCAGCTTAGCGGCCACATCTGCAATAGCGAAAGAAGTACCACGCTCGAAAAACATAAGCACTTTTTAAAACTAAGCGTAAGCCAGTCCTTTTAAGGAGTCTGAAATTAGAATTATCTTATCTTCTGTTTCGTAAGCATTTTTTCCAGGCACTGTCACTTATTAGTGTATAAACTTAGTAGAGCTAGGTGAGTGAATTTACTTGCCTAGTACCTACATGCCGTGTAGCGAAAAGTCTAGCTTAGTGGGAGGTTACCTGGTCGTGCATCAATGAGTTTTTTTATTATAAAATTTAAGTGCGCATTTTTACGTGCTTAAAACGAGACGTATGGAATACTCAATACTGCAAAATTTTGCCATGCGTCAAATGTTCGGAAAGAAAGAAGAAAGAAAGAAAACATGTTTATTTGCTCCAACAACGCTTACTATACACATTAAAAAAAAAAGAAAACACAAATCAAAACATACCTAAAACACACAAAAGCTTAGGTACCTACCTTTGTAGTTGTAGGCACAGATCTAGTGAGGTAGGTACATAATAAAGGTAGTAGGTAGGTTGTGTATGCGTTATGTGGGGCAAATGGGTCCCGTCTCAGCATAAAGCTACACCAGACCTGTTCGGACATGCCTCTGACTAACCCGCCTTTGGCATTTTCAATGATTTCATCTCCTGGAGATCTGAGAGGACGTGAACAACTCTTGGAGATAAAATTTTTTTATCTCCAAGAGAATATTTTTTGTACTTTCTGACCTAGTATCCCTAATTAATACTTCTACTAGAACGAAAATCAAGTCATTTTGTACTACGCTTATAACAATACTTGGACTTTTTTTAGCCCCAAATTAGAATATTATCAACTTGTTCCATTTTAACCAGGGTACGGAAATCTATCAGCTCTGAAACCAATCGATCCCGCATATTAGGGTTCCGCGAGAAAACAAACCAGGCAGCCGCCAAAGGTTCTTTTGTTCCATTGTGCCTCGCCCTTTGTTCTATCACAGATAAATTATTTTCTACGATCCTTCTTAGGGACTCTATCACCAACAGAAAAAAAAAAATTATAATCTTAAGATTTTCAATAGTTTTTTGTCAATATAATAAGCGGAGGTTTATTTTCGAGGCCAATTTTATGATTGTTTCCTCAAAGTGAAACTTATAAAAGACATTTTCAGAATTTCATCCATTTTGGTCTGTCCTGAGTATAAAACAGTTTAAAAAGTTTTAATTTGGTTTATTCTTTATCGAAAACGATGCTTCCTGAGACTTATTTTTCATATTTAATTAAAGCCGATGAGTTTTATGCTGAATAAATAACCAATAAAATTATTTTATATCAAGTCATACACTAAATTTTATTATTCTTATAACAAACGAAATAAGTATTGAGACTTAAGCCGAGGCGCATGCAATTTTGGTGAGGTATATGGAAGGCGCGCGTGAACTTAGGCTTATGATGATGAAAATTTGGAGGCTATTATCAAGTGCCGGTGAAAGAGGCCCGCAGCTTCGTATCCCGTTCCATTTCTCCCGTATTAGTTCCGGCTGATGCGCAACAATTACAGGCCTTTATGTCTGGATGACGCGAAAATCATCCCGTTTTGGAACGTCAATTTTACGCCTCACTCTATTCCCATCATAGAGTTAAATTAGAAACGACGACTTATCAAAATGTAGAGTAGGAATTATAAAGGACTGGCACGATTAACATTTGTGAAGTTCTGCACATTTTTAACAGGGTCAGTTATGTATATAAAATTAAATTCCTGGTAAGTACTATAATAATGTCTCTTAAATATTTTATTGCTTACATTTTAAAATTCGGACAATTCATAAAGAAGCATAAAAGATTTCAAAGGATACTTTCATTAGGGCGCACCATAAAAACCGCATAAATATGAGTGATTAAGGTAGACATCGTAGCAGGGGGCAGTGTGGGCTGAGGGCTTATGCATAGTGTAACGGGACGAAGCCGACACGGAATTCTTTCACAAAAACCCTGTAGACTGCTCAATGCATTTGTGTATTTGTGTTTTTTATAGTGCTTACAAACATACTGACACAAATAACTGACTGACCTCATAGCTCTGTTGGTAGTAGCTCTGCCTTCTGCGCTAGAGGTCGCGGTTTCGATTCTCGCACTGGACAAACATTTGTGTGATGAACATAGATGTTTGTTCTGTGTCTGGGTGATAAATATGTATCTATTATGTATATCAGTCTCTGGTACCCATAGTACAGGCTATGCCTAGTTTGGGATCAGTTGTCCTGAACATTAAAATTTATTAATTAAATACTAAAGGATACTATGATTTGAAGAATATCCCATATATTCAATGCATGTAAGGTGTTCTCTTGTAAGTTATTATTATTTTTATTATAACTAGTAGTTTGCCCCGAACTGATATCACGCGATATTTGGTAAAAGTTGGTGCTTCGGGGATCGTTCTGTAATTCTGTAATTCTTTATTGCACACAGAAACATGATACATAAATGGTTATTTCAAAAGTCATGTACACAGGCGAGCTTAACCCTAACAAGAGTTTTCTTCCAGCAAACCTTTGGGGCTAGAGAGATTTGATAATATAGGGAGATGCAACGTGTACAACAATTTAGGAGAAAAAAAACCAATAATAAATGATGATGATAAATGATCGTTGAGGCACAATTGAGATAAACTTTGAAAATCGCAACTTTAGCATGTTCTAACTGATATCTAACTGAATCTTACCTGAATGACGAAGTTATTAAAACTTTACCAAATGGGAGTGTATCTCAAAAACTATTTATCCTAAAATAAAAATCGTTTTGGAATGTATGAACAAAGCTCTTGAATATGACACCCCACTTTTTTCATTTCATATTTATTCAACCATTGGTACACTATGGAACACTTAGTTACGTCAATTATTTGAACATTAACCTTATACATAATTAATTAATATTGATAGAAACAGACAGGTATCAGGTATATCAAAACATTAAACAATAACAGAATCTTAGTGATATACGTGGTATGGTACTGAATTTATTCACTTCATGTATTACTCTATTACTTTTTGTCAAAATTCATTTTGGATCTTTGCAACCCCTTGGCTGGTGGGACTCATATTCTTACCAGCAAACCTTGATAGGAAACCTGAAACTTGAAACCTGTTGACTTCTTAAATTCCATGCAGATGAGATAGACGGTTCGAACGTGCTCTATCGAATATACATACAAACATAAAACGCCGATTTGCCCAAGTTGTTTGTTAGATCTTAGCTCACTTTGCTTACTCGATCAAACATAAAGCAAACTAAGTTATACTACCTATCTAATATTCAGACAGAAGCATCCACTAACAAAACTGCTTGCTTGTTTTTCGTGTCACTGATTCTTTCTTGGTCATCCTGTATCAGGTCAGTATTGAGGTATGGTGGCCCCCTTAAAGAGCCTATGGCCGTCGGTGAAAGAATCAGTGTAGTGAAAGGATTAAAGTGCGCCTCTTTAGAGTGTCTTCGTGCACAATCTAAAAATTGTAAAGGAGGTCAATATTTTATAACAAGTTACGCAATAAAATGTCAATTTTATAAATCTCTCAATTGAGAGATATTTATTTTACGTTCTGCTGTGAGCCAGGCTCATCCCGTAAGCAGACTGAGTCAGGAGACATTACGTTTTACGACAACATGCAAACAAAGTTACACTAACAGACGGACGTACTCGATTAATATGGAGCTAACTCACTTTAATTGCATTTTAACCGTATACGGGTCCATTTAAAAACTTTATTTTGATTACTTACTTTTTATTTTATTGCAAGTTCTTAGGATTAACGGTTGTCTTAATCATAAATTTAAAGTGGATGAGACTTTAAAACATAACTTAAATTCTGGAACCATTTTAAACCATTCGTAATAAATTTTTTATGGGCTTCGTCACTCATCGCGCCCAAAACCATCAAAATTACGAACTAAATTAATTCATGCATGATTAAAAGGAGCCGAAGTTTTCCGTAGTATCTGTATTTTTTAAATTACGTACGTTAAACAGTAGGTAGGTTTTTTTTTTTTAATTTAAACAGGCTTGCGGCCCACCTTATGGTAAGAGGTTACCGTCGCCTATTGACATCTGCAACACCTGGAGCATTGCTAATGCGTTGCCTGCCCTGGAGAAATATTTTGTATTTTTCTTAAAGCTCTTCATGTTGTAGGTTAGCGGGAAAACCTCGGAAGGAAGCTCATTCCACAATTTGCACGTATGGGGGAGAAAGGATCTCTTAAAACGAGTGGTTCGAGATACCCACGTATCGGTGAGATGTGGATGAGCCTTATTCCGGTGACGCGAGGTCCGATGGTAGAACCTCGATGCGGGTATGAGGTCAAATAGTTCCTCAGAAAACTCACCATTGTAAACCAAGCTTACTAGTGAGCTTAGGTTCGTCGACAATTCTGACGGCTCTTCTCTGAAGGGAGTCGAAGCGGAGGAGCTGATACTTGGGGGCGTGCCAGAGATGAGAACAGTATTCCACATGTGGCCGAATTTGTGCAATAGGCGCTGAGTCGGTGTGAAATACTGTTTGGCACGTTTAAGAACTCCAAGTATTTTTGAAGTTAATTTAGCCTTAGTTTCGAGGTGACTCCCATACTGGACCTCGTTAGAAATGTCGTACGTTTTTTACCTACTATTTTACTATGAAACCACTAAATCACAACTCATTCCTCAGAATTGCCTCAGAACAGAATGAGAGATTGCAACTTACTGGGGTGGCAAGTTATATAAATACAAGGTGATTCATAATACCTGAATGTAAGCCCCATTTAATCAACAAAAAGAAAGAATATAAGCACAAAATTAGTATAATAATAATTTTATGCGTGTTTTGGTCAATCTCCGTGTATGTTTAGGTTCCCAAAAATAGAGTCCACTCAACGATAACCCGTTTGATAAGAGGTGGCGGCCGTAGCACGATCGATGCCACTTTGTAACGATATCTTTTTGTCGCCGCTGGTAACCCACAGCTCATAAAAAATACCGTTAGCATACACCTGCTAGGCTATCAATAAAAATTAAACAATAGATATTTCAAGGAACTAGTGCTATTCCGTTACATTGCTTGTAGCGCGAAAGAATGGTCAGATCAGAACAATCGTGGCTTAGGTAGGTATATTCTATTATACAAGATTATCCATTTGTATGCTATCCCGAAAGGGCGTATTCTGCCCCAACTGAAAAAAACTGAAGAAACAAAATTAAAATTTTGATATTCTTCCTTTTTTTTGACTAAAAGTTTATAAGTCCTTTTCAGGACATATTATGATTCACCTTGTATATGGCCATTCTCATACTTTTTCTAATTATAGATAGTCAAGCATTTGACTTGACAATTCCTAAATTATACTCACGTGTATGAACGCGCGAAAATACACTTACTAAACAAAACGGGTACCTACACAATGAAATGAACAGTTCAGTCTTGTCGCGAAGTGTTCCAGCTATTTTTGAAAGGCCATGCAACTGTATCGCTTTGATTGATAGAATCGACCAGCACACCACTTACACAGCCTATGAGTAAATTAAGACTTACCTATCTACCCTACTAATGGAATATGTGATCCATCAAACGACCCGAAATTAAGACGGTGCCATAACGACGAATGGCCCTCATCTTTATCTAAATTACGGGTGTTTTTATGGAAAACAATTAAGGGAGTAACCCTTTAAAGTTGGAATTGTATTGTATAGTCATGCGCAACTTTAGGACACGACTTATGATCGCGGACGCGGGCGGGATATGAAGAGTTTATAATCTTCTGTAAGCAAAGCTGAAAATAGACAAAAACTAAATAGTCTCACGACTTTTATCTAAGAATCAAACATCCTCTCAGATTCACGACTATGTATGTAACTGTTGGTTGTTTTTTAGGGTTCCGTACCTCATTTGGAAAAACGGAACCCTAATAAGATCACTTTGTTATCCGTCTGTCTGTCCGTCTGTCAAGACCCTTTTTATCAGAAACGGCTCAAGGTATCAACTTGAAATTTATACCACCTATTAAGGTCTGTGGGTTTATGGTGTCGTACAAAAATCAAAGCTCTAGCTTAATGCATTAAAAAGATATGGCAATGAATGAATAATTTTTGTATGGAAATGGCTCAAATGAAAACCTCTAGGGTACTTCCAGTTACCTCATAATTCTGAAATTTGGAATGCTAGGAGCTTATGTAACACAATTATAGAGAAAAGTCTGAAATTGAGGATTTTTTTAAGTTTTTTAGGAAACAAAGTTATATTTGCGGTCAATGTCATAAAATGACTACGTTAGCGACACTTAGAATTTTTATTTTCTGACCATGACCACTGGTGCACGTCTGGGGTTCGAACCCACGACCAATGGTACGGAACCCTCAGGGCGCGAGTTCTCGCACTCGACCGTCTTTATATTTATTAATTTATTATCATCGAAAATTTCTACAGGCTGCGACAAAAAGTCGCGTCTCGTATAATGAGCTAACTTCACGGTTGACAGCAGGTAGAAAATGATCGTTCAGCGATGACAACGAGGGGAAGTAAGTGTGGTTAGCGTCATAGAATTCGTTGAAATAATTAAGCGATCCTAGGGCGACCTACGACAATGATCGTTGAGTTGGAGTGCTCTACTGAAAGCGGCTTCAGCAAAGAAGGATCAAATTTGTGGTGCAAGTCACAAACTTTTTCACACGAACGAACATTTTGGATAAAGTTTCTTTCTAAAAAGGCGCTTTATTTTTTTTTCGGACGAGTGTTCATGCCTTTACAGTAATATCACACTACGGAAGTAGTTAAGAGTGCTTACGGCTGCAAAATTAACAGCAATACATCGGGCAAATATTATCTATATATATCCCGTTGCGGCGTAAGCGCAAACATTTGTTAACAAGAAGTTCGGAAACAACGTTTTCTTTGCATTTTTTATAGGAAGCACCGATTGTTCGATAAATGTCATGTGTGTGAGAGGAGTTTTTATAAATTGAGTATCGTCATAAAGGATAACAAACAAACCAATTCTGGTATGAAATAGGATATAATGATAATGATATCAAATAGGATATTATAACCTTTATACAACAACAACCCTCTTATTCACAATCAGTCACTAACTTTAACGGCACGAAAACGCTCACCCTGTCCTTTTCTAACAGTAAACAAAAGAAAAAGGCAGCCTTACTTTTGAACTTGTCTGGGATAGGCCAGTGACCAATAAGTCCAATTTGGTTTAAAGAGAAATTCAAGTATATCTAGAATATATTTCAAATATTCATTCATTCATACAAATGTAGTGGCTGATAACTCTGATAAGGTATGTCTTCTCATATTATCTTTGGAGAGTATATTTCTGGACTTGTACCAAACCACATCTGTTGCTCCAGCCAGGTGAGAACGACTCCCATTTGTAAGGAAAAACAAATTGCCACTCTCATTACGTCATTCGGAAAAGTTCGTCGCGATTTCACAGTCCATTCAATTTTGATGGCGTTATTAGAACTTCGCTTTGTAGGAAGAGGCACGTTTCGGGTGTAGCTATGTGATGTATGAAATTACGTACCTACAATTAGGATGTTTGAATTAGTAGCACGAGGAGATTATTGAAAAAACGACCGTATCCATCGAATTTGAAGCTCCGGCTTAAAATCCATTAAAAGCTACTAAGAACTAAATCTCTTGTAGTATATTAACATTTTGTTTCTTTGTCTATTAGCGATAAAGAAGAATAAATCTCGTTCAGATCGATTCAGCCGTTCTGGAGCTGACGACTAACCTTAAGCGCATAAATAGGCTTTGTCGCGTATCTTCAGTTCAGGAGGCAGCCAAGACTTAACATTTAGGAACAGTGGACCTAACTTCAGCAGCTTAACTAATAATTGAAATCTTCTCCAGTAAACCATCCATGCCAAGCCGAGATCGTTTAAGTACAGTACCATTAGGTATTGCCGACGTCGGTCGCCTTCTTGTCGCACTGACAGGAAGTCGAACCGTAGTCATTTCACACTCGGTCGGATTTCAATTTGCCACGGCCGCGTCTGTTTATCGAGGGACTAGATGTTTTACTGTCTCGTGTGAACCCTACCCTTTATTTTGTTCAGACTATTCCTTCATAGAAGAAAACCTAGTGATGATTTTGATTTTTGTTTCAACTTGTACCACAAAAATGATTCACTTGCATTCCTTTTAATCAAGTCCCTGTAAAATCAATCGTGCCAGTGATTTATAAACATTTGTCAAATAAACAATTTATGTAAACATTATAGCGCTCGTTACGGCGCAATCATAACGAGTCAGGCTTTTGGTCAAATTGCAGTCGTAAAAATGCATTCAGACAAGCGGCGCGTAAATAAAAGTAATAAGTGGGGATGGTCTCGAGAAAGCGTGAGGCGAGCCGAAACAATATTTGATCAGCAGTAAATATTAAATTGGACGCAAACGTCCTAAAAAACCAACGAAACAAACCAACAATTATAATCCACCGAAAAGGCGATTCATCGCAACTCAGTTATATCTTACAAGCCGTGTGTGTTATCTCAAGTTTATAACAATAGAACAATTTTTCATAGCATTGTATTACTATTATGCGACAAAAAATTGATGCAAAGATACCGGGTGTCTGCATGCACTGACAGTTATAATTAAATCCGCCGCCGCAATGTTGAATTTGTTTTCAAACAAATCTTATCACTAAACATTCAAAACGTCAAGCACAAAAACGCGCTCGTTCAAATATTGTTTCTCGAGCAACGCACCGGGGAATTATCATGATGATAAATAAGATACACGGCCGCCGGGACAGAGGAGCCAATCACCATACATCACAGGGTAACAACCAAATAAAACACGGTAAAACAAAAACGTATGCCTGTTTTTATGTCATGAACAAGTGCCAAAGGGAAACAAATTGTATCAAAGTAGCGATGGTATCATGCTAGGCGCCTTCAAAGACGTGAAAACTAATTAAGATCAGACGCTTTTCTAACGCGATAACTCGCGGCTAACGGACGGCCGGACGTGTTTGTGTATTGGCGATCAAAACAATTAACTTTTTGCTGCGTTCACCTCTATCTAAACAACGGATGCAAAGCTATGCTTTCGACGATCCTTGACCTTCTCGTGGAATTCCCGAGTCGATGACTCTACCGGCCATCGTTCCAACATAGATAAATCAATGCAATAACGGAAAAACTTCGTTTAAGCTGGAGTTACACGAATTTCACGTTAAAACAACAGCGAGGGGAAATTACAAAAGTTTCTAACAAAATAATAAAAAATATAAAAATAAAAGCGCTAACTAAACGCCGCGGCGCGATCGAAGCGCGAAATAAATAAAATGGAAGCGCCTCGCGCAAACGAGAAAAAAGGTATAAAAATTGTGGCGTTAATTTTCCAGCGAGATTTCCCAGCAGTCTCCGGGAGTGGTGGAAGGCGGCGCGTGCACTGGACACGTGAATTAAAAACGTTAACAATGCCATCGCGACGGGCTCCTTAATGAACCCGGCCCGGCGACCCCCAAGGCGGGCAAGGGCGCCGCCCGGGACCAGCGACACCTATAATACTAAGCGCTTGAATTACACACGCTCACCGATCACAGGATTTTTACAAAATCACAGAAACGTATAAATTTTAACGTATACTTTAGCACGTTCCGTCTATCTTCAGCTTCCGCAATTAAAAAACATGATGAGGGCGAATAAAAAGATTTGCGGGTTGAGTAAGGAGAGCGGGCGCGTACGTTCTTTGTGTAAAATGCTTCAAAAATATTTTTAAGATTTAAAATGTGTAGCCTAACCAGATTTTAAATTAAAACTGCGAGAAAAGTATTCGAAACATTATACCACGTCAAAATATTTTTTTATTAGTTTTCCTTACCTGATTTTCCTCCTTCATAGAACTTTTATTGAACGTACTTATTAGATCTTTTTGCTTTAAGGCCTGCCCTCACTTCATAAATTAGATACTTACGTAATAAAGGGGTGTAAGGGGTTCCAAATGACAACCCTCGGAACTCAAGCCAACCTCACCGGCACGTGGTACACCCTGCCGATCAGCTGACGAGTCTCTGGCGCTCCACCCACTAATCCGCACTGGACCAGCGTGGTGGGTTATGGTCCAATCCCCCCCTTATGATAGGACATGACATTTCAAATGCCATGCATGCCTCGAAAACACACTTTACAGTTGTGATGGGGGACTTCAACGCACGGCGATGAACTGAAAGTGGGGCAATTCGGATTTGGACAGCGAAACCAAAGGGGTCAGCGTCTGGTCGACTTCATGGAGAAGGAGGAACTCTTTGCGATGAACTCTTTTTTCAAGAAGCGGCCGTTCAGAAAATGGACATGGCTGCACCCCGGCGGTTACAAAAGCGAGATAGATTTCATCATGATGACCAAGAAACAAACATTAAATGACGTCTCTGTGATCAACAGGGTCAAAACCGGCAGTGATCACCGTATGGTTAGAGGCTCATTGAATATCAACATTAAGCTGGAAAGGTCTCGTTTGATGAAATCTACTCTTCGCCCAAGTCCTGTCCAAATTCAAAAAACCCGAGAGCTTTCAGTTAGAACTCCAAAATCCAAAGCCTGGCTGAATGCGAAACAGTGGACGAGCTGAACAACGGGCTAGTGGAAATTGTCCAAGCGGTTGGGTCAGAGTTCTTTAAGACCCACCGTAAAAATAGAACCCAGAAGCTCTCTGAGCACACTCTAAAACTCATGGCTGAGCGAAACGACATGAGACTGCATTCTTCAGTTGACAGGTCGAAATACGGCGTGCTCAATAGACAGATCTCTAAGTCCATGCGCCACGATTTGCGCCTTTTAATACAGCTTGTATTAAACGCGCCATAGAGCGCAATAAAGGCTCGAAAGTGTTCGCAAAAGATCTGTCTATTGGACAAAGTCAGTTGACGAAACTGAAGACCGATAGCGGCAATACCGTCTCGTCGAAGCCTGAGATTTTACGAGAGCTCGAGAAGTTCTATGGACAACTGTACACCTCATCGCAAAGTCCTGCTCCAAGCACGGCAAGCGATGCAAGAGCCCGTCTGACCCGGCACTACACCGAAGACATCCCGGACGTCAGCCTATACGAGATACGGACGGCCCTCAAACAGCTTAAGAACATTAAGGCACCGGGGGAGGACGGAATAACGCCAGAGCTTCTGAAAGCGGGTGGAACACTGGTACTTAAAGTCCTTCAGAAGCTATTTAATTCCGTCATCCTCGAAGGTACAATGCCTGAAGCGTGGAACAGGAGCGTGGTGGTACTGTTTTTTCAAGATAGGTGACAACATCCTCTTGAAGAATTATAGGCCCATCTCGCTGCTGAGCCATGTCTATAAGCTGTTTTCGAGAGTTGTCACTAATCGGCTCGCCCATAGGTTTGACGACTTCCAGCCTCCCGAACAAGCCGGGTTTCGCAAAGGCTTTAGTACCGTAGACCACATCCACACGCTTCGGCAGATTATGCAGAAGACCGAAGAGTATAATCGGCCATTATGTCTAGCGTTTGAGGATTACGAGAAAGCCTTCGATTCAGTCGAGACCTGGGCAGTTTTACGGTCACTACAGCGGTGCCAGATCGACTACCGGTATATCGAAGTTTTGAAATGTTTGTACAATAAGGCCACCATGTCTATCCGAATCCAGGACCAGAGCACAAATCCTATCCAATTGCAAAAAGGGGTGAGACAGGGAGAAGTAATTTCTCCGAAATTGTTCACCTCTGCATTGGAGGATGTTTTTAAGCTTCTGCACTGGGAAGGACATGGCATCAACATCAATGGCGAATACATCACTTACCTTCGATTCGCCGATGATATAGTCATAATGGCAGAATCGCTGGAAGACCTTGGCGCAATGCTCAGAGACCTCAGTACCGTTTCTCAACAGGTGGGTCTTAAAATGAACATGGACAAGACTAATATTATGTCCAATGCTCATGTTGCACCCATGCCGGTACAAGTTGGGAACGATACCATTCAAGTTGTAGACCTCTATGTCTATTTGGGTCAGACGATTCAACTAGGTAGGTCCAACTTCGACAAAGAGGTCACCCGACGAATCCAACTCGGATGGGCAGCGTTTGGGAAACTTCGTCATTTCTTCTCGTCGCAGATACCGCAGAACCTCAAGACGAAAGTCCACAATCAGTGCGCGTTGCCAGTGATGACTTATGGCACTGAGACTTGGTCGTTAACTATAGGCCTCATATACAAGCTCAAAGTCGCGCAACGGGCTATGGAGAGAGCTATGCTTGGAGTTTCACTACGTGATAAGATCCGAAATGAGGAAATCCGTAGAAGAACTAAGGCCACTGACATAGCTCTCAGAATTAGAAAGTTGAAGTGGCAGTGGGCGGGCCATATAGCTCACAGAACCGACAACCGTTGGGGAACAAAGGTTCTTGAGTGGCGACCACGAACCGGACGACGCAGTGTTGGAAGGCCCCCCACCCGATGGACCGACGACATTGTGAAGGTTGCGGGAAGTCGGTGGATGAAGAAGGCTCAAGACCGTTCGTCATGGAACTCTTTGGGGGAGGCCTATGTCCAGCAGTGGACTTAGAAGTCCACTGCTGGACAGGCTGATGATGATGATGATGAATAAATATTTCCAACACATGATTTTATACTTATTAATTCGGTTTATAAAGCAATAGTCAGCATCCACAGTAGGAACTGTCACATGGATCTGCAATTTGTCCTGTGAATATTGAGCATTATAGCCGGATAATTACTTTAGTAAATAACGAGCATAGCCCCCATACCATAAAAGAGTAAAATTTCTGTACGATAAAAAGCGTTATTGAAAAAGAGGCAAGCTTGATGTATAAATAAAATACGGGTTCAGCTATCGGCGGCTTGTTATCGCATGCCTCGATCTTGGATATTAAGCTAAAATGACTGCTATACTAAAGGCCGTGGGCATATTTTCCTTTGTGAAGGCGCCAGGGTGCCGGCACCTCGTTATAATAATGTGAACTTGGGGAATTGCGACGTCCACAGAGTCGAACCTATCGGAATCTACGGTATTTTTGCGGTGTTCATTGATAAAAATTGAATTACTTAAACTTTGTAATGATATTCGAAATAACTCGATATGGTCTTCGACGGAATTTTATTCCGTTTATGCATTACCTTAATTTAGCAAAGCAGATGTTTAAAACTTTTATGTAAGAACCTATTTCAATTATTATATGTAGGTGTACCTAAATACTTACGTAATTTGTATTTTTTTATTGCAATGTTCCCGTAGTGAAACTTATTTTAAAGATGAACACTACTGCACACCATTTCCTGTGCGTAAGAAAGAATTTCCTTAACATACATAATAATTGCGAGTTGTCTCGAGGCGTCACGATTCTTATGCATAATGACAAAGTGCATAGTGACGTGCAAATTGCTCTACGAATCGATATGAGTACGTCACCTACCGAAATCGCGAAATCAACCTTCAGACCTAGCCTGAGCAGCGTAGCACCCTAGAGATTATTTGGCCATTATTCGTTCATTCGCTATCGTTTTCTTTGACAGATAAACAGCCTACCAAAGGATATTCTTACAACTCAGAATAGCTCTTTACGTTGTTGTTGTTTGCATAGTATTATAAAACGGAAATTACAAAAATCATTCGTCAAAATATGCTCGTACAGTTGTTTATCACCAAACTGCAACCAAACATATACTATTTTTGGTTGCAGTTTGGTGATTATTGAATTAATTTAGGAAAAAATATTTTTACTTATTCAACTGTATTGCAGTTTTGAATAGACTGACATTGACCCTTTAAATCAGCAGATAAGTGATTGTTGTTAAATATAAGCTTATTTAACTGTCGAATGAAAAGATCTACGAAGCACTTAGACCGAGCAATTCATCATAAAAGAAGCACTACAACAAAGGCGTACTTAAACTACTGCCATTTAAATTATTCCCTCAACAAAACAATCTTAATGTGCAATGGCACATCCAATGCTGCTTTATCTCGTGGTACGGAGCCGATCCAGTAACCGTATAATAGAAGGTATTCCTATCTGAACGAACTAAAATAATTCTTGGAGCCTTATATTTAAAGTTTAGTCTACTGGAAGGCTTTTACAGACGATACACTTAAGTATAATAGAATGGTTGGGTGTAGCTGATGCGTCGCTCGCGCATCAGTGATAGCTTGAATAATTTGCCATGTGATAATAATTCTGCTAATATAATAATACTACCTGTCCCGCTCGCGACTTCGTCCGCGTTTGTATATACCTACCTAGACTATTATCCATTATCCTTGTCAAAGTACTAACACTTATTATGCAGCTACTTACCTATTTCTGCCTACCATCACCGTCACTGTAACCGTCACAGTCAGGTAACCGTCACCGTCCCGACGCCTTCACCGTCCCGTCACAGTCCCGTCACAGTCACGTCACCGTCCCGTCACCATCCGTATACATGTATTGTATTTATTATTTAAAACTATTAACCAGAATCCCAATTTTCATGTCTCTAACTTGAAAAACATGGGACTTTCAAAGAAACTTTCAACCCCCATTCCACCCTTTAGGGTGAGTTTTTATAAAATCATTTTGCTATCAGATGTCTAGGTACACCCTCTGGAAAACCTACCTGCCAAATTTCAAGTATGTTGTAGTCTTTCAAATATAAACGTTTCCCATACAAACTTTCATCCCTTATTATACAACCCTAAGGGCTGTTTTTCAAACAAAATTTATAGATGTATTTATTATTTAAAACCGTTAACCAGAATCCCAATTTTCATGTCTCCAACTTTGAAAAATATGGAACTTTCAAAGAACCTTTCAACCCCCATTTAATCCTTTTGGGGGTTGAATTTTCATAAAATTCTTACTTAGCAAATGTTTACTCTCTATAAGGAACCTGCGTGCCAAATTTCAATTGCATAGTCTTAAAAGATACAAAAATCCCAAATAAACTTTCATCCCTATTTATACTATACTATTTACGCACCCCGAGGGTTTTTTATAAAAAAAAACTTGAATCGGTATTTTATTATGTTGAACTATTTACCTGAATACCGATTTTTATGTCTCTAACTTGAAAAACAAAGGACTTTTAAAGAAGCTTTCAACCACCATTTTATCCCCTTCTAGGGTGAATTTTCGTAAAATTATATTATAAAAAACTTTTACTCTCTTTTAGGAAACTGCACGCCAAATTCCAATTGTATAGGCTTAACAGATAAAAACTTTCATCCCCTATTTAAACACTCTTAAGGGTTGTTTAAAAAAAAACTTAGTATTAGGTATTTTATTATTTTGAACTATCTACCTGATTACCGATTTTGATGTCTCTAACTTCAAAAACATAGAACTTCCCATACAAACTTTCATCCCCTATTACCACACCCCACGAGCTGTTTTTCAAAATAAGGCTGTAATAGCATTTTTTATTAATGACAATTTACCTAAAACCCGATTTTGATGTCTCCAACTTCAAAAACATGGGACTTGCATACAAACTTTTAACCCCTATTTCACCCCTTTAGGGGTTGAATTTTGCAAAATCCGTTCTTAGTGCGCGCCTACATCCTTTTTTGAGTCCCTGTGCCAAAGTTCAGACACCTCGGCCCAGTATTTTCCGAGCTTTCGTGATGAATCAATCAGCGAGTGGACTACTCCTTTATATAATAGATATGTAATTTTAATAAATAACTTTTGCTTTTTAGTCTAGAATATTTATGGTAAAGAAAAGACTATATTGTACTAAAAAGCAAAGTAAAGGTAGTGAATTAATTCATTAAAAATGACTTAACTTTTTATTAAAATACAGGTTTGATTTCTCTGATTTGGGATCAAATCAGTTAATACTCATTTATTCAGCTGTTATGGTTATGGTTGCAACCTTGATGTAGAACTTCGCCTTATCTTATTAAAATATTATAAATGCGAAAGTATGTTTGGATGTATGTGGTACGAGTATAGTCGCGCGCCGTATTGGCTCAACCGATTTAAATGAATCTTGGAACTGATTATCTAGGTATCACGCCTTCGAAGCAGGTGTAAGTAAGTTATACGATAAAAAGGCCAAAAACAGCTATGATGAAAAATTTCAGGAAAAATCATATTTTGTTTATAGACCTTTCGTGATAGTATACATATTATGAATCACCTTGTGGCAAGTAATTTTCTTGGACCCGTATTTTTATAGCAACTAACAATATTCACAAGCAGGCTAAAGCACGCGGTAACAAGTGGATACGACACATTGAAAGGAATCCGATTCCGACGCAAATGATAAAACGTTCAGACGTAATTGGATTTCGCTTACAATAAGCCCCACTCGACTAATTTCGTAAAAATAAAATTTGCTCACAAAGGCGATGCAAAGGAGCAAATAAAATTTGTATGTGTCAAGGCAGTTAAATCGAGATAACGAGAAGACTCAGAAAGAGCTCAAGATGATGGTACTTTCAAAAGCAATCTGCCGGTTGACTAAAGATGTAAAATGTTTGAATGTATTCTGTAATTGCGCTCGGCTAACATGTCTGAAATTGATTGTTAATAATTATGAGAAAAGTTACAAATAGGATAAAGTTATGAAAACCATTTAATTTTTCACCTAATAAATAGGCGTGAATGGTTCAAAGTCGCCATGATAGCGTAAATAAATTAACACCTTAAAATACGAGTGGGTAACCAAACCACTCGTGATTACGAATAAAATTCAAATAATATAGTATTTGAAACTTTCGGCACTTTCATGTTTTAAAATTACGATACTACGGTTATAACTTCTCATTTCTATGGAATAAGAGAAATAGACATTAGAGTTAATTCTGTGTGGGGAGTGGGGACTCCTCATCAAAATCTTCGACAACATTTTTATCGTAAGCCGCGTATTTATTGAAATGATGACAAATAACATGACGGAGGAGACGAATAAAGTCGCCGACCGTTTCATGTTCATAATTATAAGAGGCTTTACATATCGAAGGTGCTAATATATGCGCCCATTCATATACCCTGTGATCTATGACAAAAACTGGTAAATATTTTATTATAGCTACATTTATGAGCTATAAATTATCTTCCTTAGGTTTCGGGCACCGTGGAAGATTACTAAAAACTTAAGGGCCAATGATGTGACGGTATGGAGCTTACACAATTTATGATTGGTGTATCGTATATCAATAATCTAGTCGTGATTGATGCTGCGGCGTAGTAAAGGTGACGGACTTTGGTAGTAAGTTATCAAAATTAAGTGCCTACATAATGGCCGAGTAAACGGTTACGAAGCAGAAGTTACCACAGGTTCATTTCTTGCTAGGGAATATGTTGGATTGGTTTATGTAGATATGCTAGTTTTAGATTTAATGTTATTAAGGTACTAGCTGAACTGCCCGCAACTTCGTCCGCGTGTTCAAGTATGTTATGTACCTTGAATCCTGTCACTTCGTTCGTACACTTGAGATCTTGATTTTCTGACCCTTTTACGTTTGTACGGAAGCCTCAGGGCGCGAGCCCTACTCGCACTTGATGTTTTTTAAATTAATATTCTGTGGTAAATCCACGGACTAAATTAACGCGCAGTTGTCCCAGATTCGAAAATAGTTAGGACCTAACCAAACAGCGATTTTTCATCCGATTTGATTTACAAATATTGAGCTTTCGTAATAAAATTTATTTTTATCAAAATAAAATATAACCTATGTTTCACAGGGAAAGTGTAGCTTTCTATTAGTGAAAGAATTTTTGGAATCTGTGAAGAATTTCCAGTGATTACTCTCATACATACGAACAAACAAATTTTACCTCTACAATATCAGTGTAAATAGGAACCTATATCTATGCAAATATTTTGCAACAGGTATGTTATGTTAAGTTAATATAACTCACAACCTTATAGAAATCATTTTGCGGTATTGCATTTAAAATTGTATCTTGCCATTACTTCAACGGCAAAGGACAGCCTATAATAGCTCTTTCTACAAATTCGTGTCACATAAAAAAGGTATGCAATTTTACTGTCAACCGTTAAACAAACTATTTTTTACCGTGAGTGATCCATCCGGCTGGCACTAGCATTACCTTTAGTTAGCATCACTGCTAGTATCCAGCTCTATAATTTAAGTAAACGACATCTTACAATAGCATTGAAAACAGACGTGTTGAGAGAAAATTACAGCTTTCATTCATCACCAGAGGACTTCCATTGCTGGACAAAGGCCAAAGACACTGCGTCTTCCGGTTCGTGTTCGCCATTGAAAACCTTTACTCCCCAAAGGTTGTCAGTTCTGCGAGCTATATGGCCTACCCACTGCCACTTCAACTTCCTGCCACTCAATAATCCGAATACATTTATCGACTTTTGAATTCGATAGCTTGAATAAATAACTTGAAATGATTCATCGGCAAGACGTGTATTATTATTAAATTGGAAAGGCACAATTCACTTCTATAAACTCATCATGATTGCCTATTTAAATACAAATTTCTACTAAAATGATCAAACGTGAAGTTTGGTAACATTTTCGAAAGTTCTTGAGTGCATCAGACATCTGAACAAAGTTGAGGGCAGATACAGGTTGGTGCAAAAGTTCTCACCTCATCGCAAAACGATTTTGTAGAGACGCAAATTCTTTCTGTTCAAGTGTCTGTGTGAAACTTTGTTCTGTCCCATAATGTGCCGTTACAAATAAATACTGTACTTAATTTGATAAGGCAGTATATTTCTTACACAAAAGGTTATTTTTTATTTTAATGTATTTTCCTTACAAAAGCATTCGGGATCGGTTCAAGTGTAAAATTAGAGCATCTTTGAATCAATGAGAACCTTTGCGCCACCCTGTAAACACGTGAGTGCAATCAACTCCGTGTATTATAAACTTCTGCATTGAAATACAAACCTTTCAGTTTTAGGTAATTTCACTCTCATCTAATTTTGCGCTTGAAAGTCACAAACATTTAATCATTCTTCATTAATTCATTTCATTTTTTTTTAATTCGTCATATTGCCTTTTTCACAAGCATCTGCATTACTCAAATACAAAAAGATGATGCTGGTTACTATTTTTTTGTAAATTGTGACCCGTCACTTATACAAAAAATTGTACACACCGTACAGTCCACTTATTAGAGTTAGTGTAGTTAGTGGTTACCGTAGCCTGTAGACGCTTGAAATACCAGAGCACGCACGCGTTAGCATACCCTAAAGATTATGCTATTTTTGAGGAACTTCATACTATACTATGTCTCTACTCGACTGACGCACGTTTCTTAATCTTAGGCCTTGCGTTGACCAATTACTAGTTTTCTTAAAACTTTCTATACCTATTAAATATGTTCATATTTTATGTATTTAATAAGAAGTTGGCCTGGCGATCGAATTCAAGTAAGACGATAAGTCAAACGCGAATCGTATCGCCGACGCCGACGGCGAGCTTACTGCGAATCCGTAAATAGTGATGTCTTTATGCTACTAGTCTTGTTTTAGGTCATTGCATTATTGAATATTGACCATCTCGACAACGTTCTCAAAGAGCACTTTAAGCGGATGCGTGATGCCTCTGGTATTGCAAGCGTTCATAGGCTACGGTAAACTCTTACCAACAGGTGGGCCGTAAGTTTGTTTGCCACCTTAAATGTATTTAAAAAAATGTTCATATTTTAATCCAATATTAATACTTTTATTAAAATATATTTATGGTACCAATAAAATTATGTTATGTACGCCAATTATGTAAACAGAAAAATACTTTACAAATTTCTGTCCATCAATCCACACTCTTAGCATAGAGTTCACAAATATTAAGAACAATGGTTATACAAAGGGCTCCAAAATTCTCAAAATAGTATTAATAACGAATAGATTTTGGATCTCATATCTGTGCTCTCCCACAGAATTCCAGAACGACTCCCTATGTTCAGCAGTCGAAGCAGTGGATGAATAAACATCCACTGCACGCAGTTAACAAAGCTTGGACTTGAAACTTAAATAAACGCATCCGTCCCATCCCTACACTTGCAGTGAGTTCGACTCGCATTCGCGATCGGAAATATCGGATAATTTAATTGGGTACCTGACATTTAATCAATACGCTTGACTAAATTAATTGAACGCTCGGAAGAGATGCACATTTATGGCGCACCGCCTCTCGATTTGGAAGTACCAGCTATAGTATACCCGCTATACCAATAATAGGTAGGTATAACATGCCTTATAAGCCAATGTCTATCCAATTATATATCCATCTGCTTGACGAAATAATTTGCACGTCCAAAAAGTTGATTTACTGGCTTTATAGTATTCGAAGGATGTTGATAGCTGTGGCCCTATTCTAAGATGTCAGTGACTTCTCACTTTTTGACCGTGATAAGTGAATAGATTACTGGTTTTTGTAGGCACCCTTTTCGTGACAACATACAAAAAAAGGTAAGCTATATACGTTCGAAAAGTGAAAAGTGGGAACTCACTGACATCTCAGAATAGGGCCTCTGACTTTGGGACAGGTCATAGGTATACGTATAGGTTCTCATAGAAAAAATCGTCATACAAGCTAAATTCAATGTACTGTCAGCTTTCGATTTGATTAATTTGAATCACAAAAGTTTGAAACGATTTTTTTCCAGAGCAAACATAATTATGTTCGACATTAAAATCAGAGAAATCAGAGCTCTCACACGAGAATTTACCAACATATTCAATTGATGTCACATAATTATGTTCATTTTAATGTAAAATAGCACGCGAGAAAAACCACAGACGTTATTATCGCAGGTGTAATAGAAAATACACATTAATAATGAGATAGAAACTTCCAAAATTACTTCTAACTGTACACCTCTGCCTTAAGAGAGTGGGTAAAAAATTCAATGGACACACAATACACGCATTAAGGGGAATGAGACGATTAGTGTCACTGCAATTTCTTGAGAATTGTTTGCGTATTTCGAGATTTTAAATGTAATGAATTTAATTCAATCGCCTCCTTCAAATAATAGTACATTGTGGTACAAGTGTGTTGTGGTACAACGTTGGTGATTACCGCTGAGGTGTCATTAAATAATAAATAAATATTCTGGACATATCACACACGGTCAACTGATCCCAAACTAAGCATAGCCTGTACTATGGGTACCAGAGACTGATATACATAATAGATATATATTTAACACCCAGGCACAGAACAAACATCTGTGTTAGTCACAAATGTTTGTCCAGTGCGGGAATCGAACCCGCGACCTCTAGCGCAGAAGGCAAGATTGATCTTAAGAGAGCCGAGGACGGTAATCATCAATACTCACGTTTTTCAACACATTTGTGACTAAAATAATACTAATAAGATATATTTTACAAAAACTAAAAACAGACTTCAAATTCCTGAATATTTACAAGATTAATAGCAACCTCTTTTTTTGTTACCAACCTCTTTGAGTTTTGCTTACCTACTGAGGACGACACTGGCCACCTCCACTTTCGAATAAAAAACAAAAGTAAGTATGACATCCATGCATCATCAATAATAACTCATACGGTACGTTAAAGTTTATGTAAAAATAGCAGCAACCGAACGAGGTCGCGGGGATAACCATACCATACCTCCGTCGACAAAAAAAATTTCGACAACTCGTGTTTTTTTTTTTTGGATTAGGCATAGCCTGTACTATGGGTACCAGAGACTTTTATACATAATACATTATAGATATATATTTAACACCCAGACACAGAACAAACATCTGTGTTAGTCACAAATGTTTGTCCAGTGCGGGAATCGAACCCACGACCTCTAGCACAGAAGGCAGAGTTACTACCAACTGAGCTATGAGGCCTGTGAGCTATGATTTCAAGAGATGATGACGTTTTTTTAGGTTTTACGGAACAAGTAGCAATCCCTCAGGAATTAAATTAATATGGGACCACCCTGGGATCATACTCTACCAGCGAAAGAATTATCAAAATCGGTTTAGTATTGGCGGAGATATCGAGTATATACAAAAAAAACAGCCGACTTGAGAACCTCCTCCTTTTTGAAGTTGGTTAAAAATAACTATAATTTCAACTAAACTACGAACCTCATAATATTAGTGTGCCTAAACCAAACTAGATGTCGCTAGTAAATCTTGGCAAATCCTAGGTCGCGCTGACGAAAACACACGGCTCGGAATGACTAGCACAACAGTACTGTATCATGTTGAACGCAGTATACTTACATAAACCTTGATATTTGTTTGTTTTGTTTGCTTCCAACTAACTTACTCTAGCTAGGTAACTCACTTGTGAATAACAGTAACGAAAAAGTCACAGTTTGATTACAGGTATTATGTGCCTAATTGCGGTGAAATTAGAGCCACTTTATGAGCAAGTGTGTTGACAAAAATGTTTCCTTTCAATGATGGCAAACTGTCTTAGAAGATTTTTTTTATACAACTTAAGTGGCAAACATCTGATTTTAACAATCAATTCTATTCATTTATTAATCTGCTCGAACCTACTTACACACCTGACCCCGCATTAGGATTCCCTGTGTCGTGGGCATCAGAAACTACGAGTACCATGGTACCACAACACCCAGACTCGGAACAAATATTCGCAGATCATATTTGCCCCGCAGCGGGAATCGAAACCGCACCCTTTGCTCCTCTCTAACGGCACTCGCCTGCTACGCCGAGGTCGTCAATTAAGGTTCCGCAAAAAACCGTGATTAATAAAAACGCAGTGCTCGCTTTCTAAATCTATCGAAATTGCCACCACAGTGAGATCAATTAGCGTTTTTGCTTGTTATTTTTCTAGAAAATATTCGCCGCAAAACTTAAACAATAAACCAAATTATTTCCCTGCGGTGTTATTTAGAAAGTTTTTCCGGGCAAATAAACCGTAACAGTTATTTCTTGTTTCATTCGAAACAGTTACACTTTTCACGGATCGCTTGTTTTGGGTTGCGGCTCGTGTGACCGATTGGATTATCGGTGAAAACCATAATGGCCACGAATTTAATTGCCTTTAACACTGCATTCTTTTACCAACTTCAAAAAGTTTTAGCATTCCCCAATAACTTAAAATATAACTATGGTACAATGTATTAATTGATTTTGGTAATATGGAACACGCCAAAATTAAAAAGAAACATAAGGCTCGCGCCTTTTATTGTCAAGAATGGTAGAGATCCTTTCGGATCTCTACGCGTGCAGATCCTTATAGCTGTCTTAGGGAGGTAGTCAGAGGCATATTCGAACATTTGGCAAATGGCCACATTTTGCAGTAGTGAGTATACGGTGACAGGTTGCAAGACCCGGATAATTTACACGATTTTTCCCTTCACCATTTAAAGCACGTGTTATTGCGCACTTTTCGAATAGAAAAAAATCATTGGTGCACGGCCGAGTTTGAACCCACGATCGAAAGATCGAAAGTCGGGGAACCTCCTACTAGGCCAACGCAGCCAATTTATTTTTGCTTAGTATTAGTTAGTATTGATTTTTAATTTTAAACGTCATAAAATTACCTACTAAAGTAAATAATTATATTTTTTATTATTCTCAAAGCAGCTGAGTAAATATTATTACCTTCATGGCAACTATTTCTTTGTTTCGTCTAGCCACCCACGGCCCGGATAGCTCAGTCGGTAGAGCATTGGACTTTTAATTCAAGGGTCCAGGGTTCAAGTCCCTGTTCGGGCGATTGTTTTTGTGCTATAAAGAATATAACACATAATAAACGTTTAAGTAGCTGTAAAGCAAATTTATGAATTGTGAAGTAATTATCGTGTGATTACTTGGGATATTTATACGCCGTTTTTGCATGCGCTAGGATTCATCGAATTGAGCATATTTATTTATTTTTCTTAACAAGGCAAGTGCCACCGGTATAATTTTAAGATTCATAACCAAATACCAGTTTGTATTTATTTATTTAAGCAAAGATGTGTAACATTTTGATTCTGGGATACAATAACCAAATCAGCAATTTCATACAAAAGCTGAATTTAAGGTTACATTATGAATTCGTTTGGTTTATTTTCACCAAATTATATAAATAACGTTTGAATCAAAACAAAGTTTGCAATAGCACAAAAAGTGATACAAAGGCGAAGCATTCGATACCTTTTCGTAGAAACGACGAAAGAATTCAAATTTAAAAGTGTGTTAGGGCCGAGAAAAATCCAACAAAATAAAATAGAACAAAGGATGGGAATGAGAGACAACGCGTTTGACCGTGTTAGCGACTAAACACTACGTATTCCATTAATTCGTCTCAATTTTTTAGTCCTCGCTCGCAAGGATAATTATTGTTCTGAAATCCGAAATACGAGAAATGAGATTGCATGATAAGCTCTGCTCAAAGCGGAGATAGATTGACTAATAAGATTTGATACCGGCTAACAGAGCCGTGAAGTTGAAATCAAAGACAACCAACAATTCCGTGGCCATAATAGAAACGAATGCCAAACTTCTGAACTCCATTAAAGCGTCGTCCAAACTTCCCATTCTGAGGCGAGCGGGCGAACTAAACGCAGAAATGTATATTTTATTCATCCCTACGACACGCCGGCGCTCGCGATTGGTATCCGATAAAACTAAGCAACAAAAATAAGTGTACCTGTCACTCGGACCTTGTTCTTGTTTCTAAAATTTGTATAATATATTCGGATGCGACCGCGTCGCGCCGACAATGCTTTTGTAGCGAATAATAAGGCTAATGCAAAACCAAATAAAAACTTTAGAAGAAGAATCGTGTCTGAATTTCAATTTGAAACTAATATAATAATAGTTTTTGAGTCTATTGGCATAGGTATCAACTATTCTAAGAAGCAAAAAATACGAATTCTATAGGCACCTCTATTGAATTTAAATAAAATTAAGACTTTCTAATAGATATCAATTCCAAAGTTCACTTTCGAGAACGTTTTTTAGTGCCATTGAACACCCATCTCACCGATCTCTCAAAACAGCACATCAGTTACCGAACAGTGATAATTTTAGATAGACTGTTTTCTATAGATTTCCCGGGAGTTACACATAAATTATAAAATAATATATGTACCTAAAAATGCAATTTCATAAACTTTCAATTAAATTTCATAGTTCTCGTTGGATAAAAAAAATGTTTGATCAACTTTGATTCCAGAACATTTAATTTTATCTTAAAGCCACCGCAAGTTTCTTCGAAAACGAATCAGAAATACGTGTCAGTCATTTCATTTATGTGCCGGTTTCCTAAAACAATGCTCTTGCGTCCTTTGTGAAAATATTTTGACGCTTGGACGGCAGAGTTATTTTGTCGCTCGTTTTTCTATTTCAAACGTGGGAAATGTGACAATCTAGCTTAAAAATAAACAGGCCTTTTAACAGGACAACAGGATTCAAATATTTGAACGGATACTGAGTAAGTTATTTACGATTACCTCTACTACATACCTTGGTCATTCGTTTAGCTCCGTGATTTATATCGTTTAAATATTAGCTATGTCTGTAAAATCGCTAGAAAGTGCTGTTCGGGAGTTGACCAAGACTGTGCTCGATCTCCAGGATAAAGTGTTGTCACTTGAAAAGCTGGTTATTGACCAGAATATCGTAATTAAAAAGTTAGTTAATGACAAAGAAATTGCAACAACAATCGCAAATTCTTCAACTAAGGAGGGTAAGCAGCCGGAGATGCCGGCAACGTCAACGCAACGGCCAATGAGAGACGCTCGAGTTCGCGCAGCTTCGGCAATCAGCGCAACTGGTCGTAAGGGACGAGAGTCAAGAAATGTCTCGCCGCTCGCTTCTATTGCGCTCGCAACGGTATCTGTCGGTGCATCTACGTCATCAACCCGCAGCGCGCCCCCTACTCCGAGTACATCGACAACACCGCTGCTCCTGGAAGTCGAACGTGAGAAGGCTTCTGTCGAAATAAAAACGGACAACGGCACGGATCTAAAGGACGACGAATCGAGTTTTGTCAAAGTTGATCGCCGTCGTCGTTCGCGTCGCCCGATTGAGAACGTGACTTATGGTACGGCCGCACCGGGCTCAACTGGACTTTCAGCTGCGGAAAGAAAATCTTTCCTTCACTTATACTATGTCAAAACTGGGACTACATCGGAACAAGTCATCGAGCACCTGCAAAATATCTATCCCAATTATACCTGCTCGGCTGAGACTTTGAAGTCGCGAGGCGATTATGCTTCGTTCAAACTTACTGTGCCTTCAAAGCATGTTGATAAATATCTGGCACCCGAGCACTGGACTGAGGATGTGCATATCAAACCGTGGCGTAGTGGATTTCGCAACTCATCGCAAGCGCAAGAATCAGAATAAGGTTTCAAAATTTAAATCATTCTCATTAGTATATCAGAACGTTAGAGGCTTACGCACAAAGCTGGATGTTTGTAAAAAGGCAATACTTAGTGAATCAGCGGATATGTTCGCATTCACCGAAACGTTCCTAGTAAGCAGCCTTAGCGACGGTGAGCTCTTTCCCGCCGGATACACAGTGCTGCGGCGAGACCGCGCCGGGGACGCTGGTTGGGGAGGGGTATTGCTAGCGGTCAAGGACCAGTATAAAGTGCAACAGATTTGTGACATTGACGGTTATACCCAGGAGATAGAGGTGGTGATGGCTTTGGTGACGCTAAGGTATAGAAAAGTTCTGTGCGTTGTCGTGTACATACCGCCGAGTGCTAATGATCATAAATATTTAGATACATTCTATGTGTTGGAAAACATCTCAAAGAAATACTCTAAAAATGATTTGCTCATTATTGGTGATTTTAACCTAAACTCGTGTAGCCAAAATGTTATTATGCAATTTAACTATACGCTAACTTTTTGTAAATTGAAACAGTATAATCATGTGAAAAATACGTATGGTAATATGTTGGATCTGGTTCTAAGCAATCTGCGCGACGAGTGTGTGAGTGTGTGCGACGATGTGGCTCCTGTGGTGCCCGCGGACAAACACCACCCCGCGCTGAGCGTGTGCGTGAAGGTCCCGCGACCGCGCCCGCCGCCTGCGCCCGCGCCGCGCGCGCCCCCGCCTGCTGATGGTGTCGATGCTCGGCCGCAGTGGAATTTTCGTAAGGCAGATTTTTTCTCTCTCTATTCGTCTATTGCTTCTCTAGATTGGGAAGACATATTGGTATCCGAAACAGTTGACAAGGCTGTTGATCTCCTATATGATAAATTGCATATTTGTCTGAATAGTCACGTCCCTATAAAAAAGACTACGAGCACTAGTACGCGCTTTCAGTACCCAATATGGTTTACGCCTGAAATTATAAGTAATCTTGGAAATAAATATTTACATATGAAGAAGTTTAAGCAAAATAATAACACATTCAATAGAGAAATGTTTAAATATTATAGATACCACTCAAAGCAGCTAATTGATTTAACGTACAAAAATTACATAACACAAACTGAAAATAACATTTGCAATGATCCGAAGACATTTTGGAAGTTCGTAAAGGAGCAACAATCCTCCCGACAGTCCTGTGACGAGTTTGAATATGATGGTAAACTCGTTACAGGAGAGGATGCTGCTGACGCATTCGCAGAATACTTTAAATCTGTCTTTTTAACTGACAAGCCTACGTTGTCTGCGAAAGACGCTGAGCAGGCGGCAGATAGCTCGTTTTGCTCGCCATATATCGCTATAGATAATATAAGTCCAGCTGATCTACTAATATCTGTCAGACGTCTAAAGGCTCACTCCTCTACTGGGCCTGATGGGATTCCGCCTTTTATTATAAAAGACTGTTTCTCTGTTCTGAGAATACCACTTTTATTTATTTTTAATCTCGCTTTGAAAACAGCCACTTATCCTACCCCCTGGAAAGTATCACGAGTCACGCCGATACCCAAGGGTGGAGTCAGATCGAAGGTGGAGAATTATAGGCCCATAGCCGTTCTCTCAGCATTGGGTAAATTATTTGAATCAATTCTGAATCGTCGCATCACCATGCAGATTAGGCCTTATCTGAGCGAACACCAGCATGGCTTTCTAGCCGGTAAATCAACTGCTACTAACCACATTAACTTTGTGGATTATACAACCACTCAGATGGATCGCGGTAGGCAGGTAGATGTAGCCTATTTTGATTTTAAAAAGGCATTCGACCGTGTTCATAACGATGTCCTCCTGGCAAAATTTGCAGCAATTGGATTTACTCCGATTCTTCTAAAATTATTTTCGGATTATTTTTCTAATCGTTTTCAATATGTTCAATTTCGCGGCTTCAAATCTGCTCGATATTTGACACTATCTGGAGTGAGTCAAGGCAGCACACTCGGACCTACTCAGTTTCTGATCATGATCAATGATCTGCCTAGTGTTGTCAGCACGGCTAGATGCCTGATGTTTGCCGACGACCTGAAACTATTCTTGGGTATAGGGAGTCCCGCTGACTGTGACGCATTACAGCGTGACATAGAAAACGTCGTTGCGTGGAGCGATCGAAACCGCTTACAATTTAACGAGACCAAATGCAAAACTATTACCTTCACCCGATCCCGCTCCCCCCACGCGCATCCCTATATCATATCAGGAGCTCCACTTGAGCGAGTTACCCAAATTCGCGATTTAGGCCTGACCTTGGACAGCGAACTATCCTTTAACACGCATATAGTTGATATATGTAATAAAGCCTACAAGTCATTAGGATTCGTAATGAGACAATCTGCTCGATTCAAAGACAGACGAACAGTAATTTCTTTATTCTATGCTTTTGTAAGATCTAAACTCGAATATAACGCCTTGGTTTGGGATCCCCACGAAGGAAAGTATAAGCTTATGTTAGAAAGAGTTCAAAGGAAATTTTCTAGATTTTTGTACCTCAAGATATACGGATATTACCCCTATCTTTACCCGTCACTCTTTGTTGGCGGTATGGTTGGGCTACATACACTCGAACTTAGACGTAAATCTGCTCTTATGACCCACTATTTCATGTTGCTTCGGAATGAGATTGACAATTCCACTGCGCTGTCTGAGTGCGCACTGTATGTGCCGGACCGGTACGTACGATGCGGGCGGGCGCGCGAGCGGCGTCTGTTCGTGCCGCCCGCCGCCCGCACCAACACTACGCTATATGCCCCAACGACGCACGCACTCTCATTGCTCAACGCAATGATAGCCCACGAACCAGACGTAGATGTATTCAATATGAAGTTTTATAATTTTTCTCTTTTGTGTATTCGTTTTCTTTCTTAATTTGTATTTTATTATTTTATGTTTTGATTGTGTAACTTTTCCTTGCTCATATCTCACATAACGTTTTGGCCCATAGCTGTAAGTTTTGTGAGCATGTTTTGTAATAAATAAATAAATAACAAAAAAAAATTTGATGGTCCTAGCGAGGCATACTTTGATTCCTTATATTTGTTTATAGCATTGCGCGAATGTGATGTAAAAAGCGGTTTATCTAGCGCGAACGGTGTCGTAGCGGACGGCGGGCGATGTCCGTCGTCACAATAGCACAATTAAAATGCCAACAAGTCCGGTTGCCAGCCCAATCCAATTACAGTGGACACCGATTCCGAAGAGTAATTGGAAGCGAGACTTCAGTACCTATCCAGACTCCCGGTCTGGATATAGGTACTGAAGCGCGGTAAAAGACCAGTGTGCACATCTTTTTTGCTTAATCGAATACCTATCGCTCCCCTTGTATAATGGCTCTTCGATAAGCTAAAAAATGTATGGTTCTACAATTTAGCAAGAGCATCACATAGATGTAAAACAAGAGCGGCTCCCGGGAGGCTAAGACTCTGAGCAGATGTTAGCCGTACCGGCTGATCGAAAAGGAAACAATGTTAAACTGTAAAACAAACTACCTGCAGCGCTTTTCGAGAGAATGCACATAGCTGTGACAAGTCGGTCACAAAGGTATAGAGATCTACCTTCTATCCTATAGACTATCTCGAACCAGAAGTAAAACAAGGAGGACTGAGTAACAAAACTGTTGTCTGCCTTTTAGAGTCACGCTTTTGTATTAATTTATATTTACATCAAACTTGAATGCTGAAGGCTGTTTGTTCATCTCGTAACCCAATTCCCGCTGTGAAGCTATAGCGATTGCTCGAGCTGAGAGGAGGTAAGAACAAATAACTATTTTTACAACAACCAGCAAAGTCAAAGACAGAAAGGAATCTGATTATCAGACACAGAGGAAAGAACTTTTTCTAGAACGACTACAAAGTGAACTAATCTCGGAATCTGAACACTGCTTAGGTCGAAACTTTAAGGGAAAAGTGCTAAAACAAAGACTGCACACTCAAACTACTAGTTTAAATTCAATGGGACGTATTACGACCGAACAAGGTTTTTGAATTACCGGACAAATAATTTGACCGTCCCAAATACGATTTATTGAACATATCGCTGGAATATATGACTCTTATCTACTTCCAATTACTTTGAACGAAATTTAAACTTACAATGTAAGGACGAGGACGCTTGGAACAAGAATAAAGTTCAGTCCAATGTAACGCTTATCGACTCTTCATTTAAAACAAGTTATGTAATGAATTAGTTAGAGTTACATCGATATTTATTGGCTAAAGGATGAAATAAATTTATGGGTCCAAAGTCAGCTTGAAAAGTCTGCCTCATCTATATTCCCTACACGTAAGAACTGACCAAACTGACTTCTGCGGATTCAGTAAATAGCACATATAAATCTGATGTACCGAATACAGTATGTCGGATTAAAATGGAATATTGTGAAAAATACGAGACATTGCCTGCATTGTAGGCGTTACTTAAAATGTATTCGAGCATTGTTGGCAATTCTCGCGGGCCGGACAGTGCGTAACATAAATATTGGGCACCGTGGGCACGCTTCCGAATGCAATCCACGGTAAATAACTCACGCATCTTTTCAGGGTGAGCGGTGTCACAGAGCCGCTGGCGCTGGCGGAGTCCGCTTACTAAATCGCGTCCAAAAGGAACGAGCCGATATGGCATCCGTATCGAACGGTGCTAAGTTACGATCGGCTCGACACGGGATCGCTAAGTGGGCTATCGTGTTTTCAAAAATTCATAAAATCGAGGTTGTCGTTTAGAGAAAAAACACATTGGGATTCGACGGGCTTGGAGCCCCGCCATTAATCAGGCTTAAAGGGGTCACAGGGCTTTCCGTGCGATGGCGCCTAGACGTTTGGACGCCCGACAGATCTCTCCACTAGGCTGACCGGCTCTACCATCTTTCTACTATTTGATTTAGCTTTTGTTTTTAGGAATCTCAATGAAATAACTTGCTTCAATAAGTTCGGTTAGTATGACACGTGAAAAGGTCTTAATGAAGCTTAGCTTATTATAATATGTAACCCTGCACTATCAGGACGACATTTGATATCCATTGAAATAAATATTAATAGAAAGACACCATACTCATTCGTAGACAGAGAGACCAAAAACGTTACTTAAAAACATGACGAGATATTACTGAAACAAACTAATAATCGTTCAATGAAATTAGCCCACGGCTATGAACATTTATTCAGTGAGACAAGTTTATCCGTTACCCTCCAATCGTTGCAGAAGTTCGTTAATCCATCGAGGTTACATACAAAGGGAACTGCGGTGAGCCTGAAAATTAAGTTGGCTCGCTCTATTGCCTTTGAATTAAACCACGGCTTCGCTTAAAACTGTTATGTCTACCCACTTGAATGAGGTTAGCTTTGATATGTTATGGATGTTATTTTACTGATGAGAAAACAGGTATTAGTTTGAAACAAGAGGAAGTTTATAAGTTACAAATGAGTTTTCGCGATTTAGCGATAATAAGTAGGTACGTTTTACCTACTTTTATTTTGCTTAAGATTTTTTAAATATTTGCTATAAATAATTTTGTTTTTTTTTTCTATATATAGCTTAGCATCAAACATAACGTATGCACTTCATCATCATCATCATCCACCACCCAATTTCACCAACCGCTGGTTATAGGCCTCCCTTTATATGTGCCATTTTCCTCGATACCGCACAAGGCTCAGCCAGTTGCGATGCTTGCAACTGCAATTGCATTCTTGTCTGCTCGTCTCGCTGCTGAACCGACGTTTCGATATCCAGTACTTGGACGCCGTTCAGTTAACGCCTTACTTCGACTATCATCATCACGCCTTGCCAGGTGTCCTGACCAACTCCATTTTAGTTCCACTATACGATCTCCAACGTCTTTGACCGTATTCTCTATATCGTACGAATTCTGTTCTCGACGTTGGTAACACGGTCTATACGCTTGATACCGATCATGGAACGCTCCGTAGCTCTCTGTGCAACTCTCATCTCATACACAGCCTCCTGCATGAGCGTCGAAGTCTCGGCACAGTAGGTCATGGTAGGCAATACAACCTAGACGTTCTACACATATTGACATTAATAAATGGCCCATATTATCGAATTGCTAGGAAAACCTTTTTAATTGAATATAATTTAAACGATTTTTGATGACGTATCTAGGTTTAGCTTGCGAATCAGACTGGTCAATATTTTCGAAGGAATCGCTGGTTGTAGGGGGCTAGGTATTATTTAGGTAATAAAATTTCAATAAGTTCGACGGACACGTTTACTCCAAAAATTTACAGGAGATGGAAGGGGCTAACAAAAAACAGGTACAGTAGGCACTACGATTTTAAAACTAATAAGCGCGCGAAGGTTTGAATCTTGAACATGCCCCCGCGCGTTGAAAGCTCGTCTTTCAACGGGAGACATCATCTTCTGGCAGCAGAGGGACAATCTTGCTGAAGCTTCGCCGCACTATGCCAGTGGCGGTCTTGATGTCAGCTACGCGACATATGCCGTCACTTGGACCAGGATGCACAGCTACGACACGTCCAAGCTTCCATTTCAGCGGAGGAACGCCATCTTCCTTCAACAGGACGAGAGTACCATTTTTGAGGGAGTACTTGCAGGATCGCCATTTAACTCGCTGCTGAAGTTCAGCTATGTACTCCTTACTCCACCGTGTCCAAAAATGCTGGCGAATCTGCGCGATGCGCTGGAAGCGTGTCAATCTGTTGACGGGGTAGTCCTGGTAGTTTCGTTCTGGCAGGGCAGTGAGAGGGCGGCCGATGAGGAAATGGCCGGGTGTGAGAGGCGTCAAGTCTTCTGGGTCCGACGACAACGGAGAGAGTGGCCGAGAGTTAAGTATCGCCTCGATTTGCACCAACGTAGTAGTAAGCTCCTCGAACGTTAAGTTACAATTTCCCAGCACTCTATTTAAATGATATTTGGTCGACTTGACACCAGCCTCCCAGAGACCTCCGAAATTAGGGCTATACGCAGGTATGAAATGAAATTGGATGCTATCCTGGGCTGTCTCCGCAGCCAGAGAGTCACAATTGCTCTTTAGAAACTTAGCTATATCATTATATGCACCAATGAATGAGGTACCGTTATCTGAAAATATATGAGAAGGTTTTCCCCTGCGTGAAATGAACCTGCGTAATGCTAGTAGGTAGTTATTGCTTGTTAAGTCACTCACTAATTCCAAGTGTATTGCTTTGGTTGTAAAACATACGAAAATGGCTATATACGACTTGGTAATCCTACAACCGCGACCGGTGCGACTAGCGACAGCGATAGGGCCCGCGTAGTCCACGCCTACACTCTCGAACGAGCATCCACCTGGTTCAATTCGCTGCTGTGGTAAATTACCCATCAGTGGGTTATACGTTTTACCCTTCATGCGACTGCAGCGAACGCATTGACGAAAACATTTCTTCGCTAAATTTCGACCACCTATTGGCCAATAAGTTTCCCTAATTGTAGCCAATAAAAGTTGAGGGCCGGCATGCATTAATTTTTTGTGTTCAAACTCGAATAATAACTTAGTGAAATGATGTGTGGACTGTAGAATAATAGGGTGATTCTTTTCAAACGTAAAACTAGAATTCTCTAAACGACCTCCAACACGAATTAGTCTATTTTCATCCAAATAAACATTAAATTTGATCAGTGGACTTTTACTAGGTAAATCTTGCGTTTTAATCAATGAATTATATTCAGGGAACGACTGAATTTGCGATTGTCTAATAATTAAAACTAACGCTCTATCTAATTCGTCAGTATTTAAATATATATGCTCATGTTTAGTCCCTTTTTTGATAAGATTGACAAACCGGAGCACATAGGCTACAGTTCGCTGAAGCCTAGAAAGATTTGAGAAGCGACTGAAGTCAATAAGTTCGCGTGAAGTGGAATTACTTACATGTAATGAAACTTCATTACGAGTTTCAGGCAACTTTTCAACCGTACTTGGAGACGCAGGCCAGTGCGAGGGATCGCGTTTTAAATAATCTGGACCGTGCCACCATAACGTGAGAGACTGAAGAGAACTAACACTGACACCGCGCGATATTATATCCGCGGGGTTCTCGTCAGTTGGAACGTGTCTCCAAATACAGCTGCCAGTTTTTTCTAAAATATCAGCTATGCGATTACGCACAAATGGTTGTAGCTTAGATGGCAACATTTTAAGCCAACCTAGAACGATCATGGAGTCTGTCCAAAAAACTACATGCTTGATTTGTGCTCGCAGCGCAGTGATGGCTTTTTCATACAAACGAGCACCAATCAAAGCACCGCAAAGCTCGAGTCGTGGTATTGTCGTGGGCTTAATAGGAGCGACTCGGCTTTTTGCAATTAATAAGTGAACTGAAACCTCACCTTTATCGTCAATACTACGCACATATATACAAGCGCCATGCGCACGCTCAGACGCATCTGTGAAAATGTGCAATTCTAGCGAGGAATATGAGTCACAGATGACGCGTCGCGGTATGCGTAGGCTGTTCAGACCCGGTAAGCTATTGACAACCTCGGCCCAGACATGGTTCATCTCTGGTGGCAACTCCTCATCCCAAGACAGTCGCTGAAGCCACAGTTTCTGTAATAGAATTTTCATAAGGATAACACAAGGTGATAAAAGCCCTAAGGGGTCAAATATCTGGGCAATGACTGAGAGAATATCACGCTTTGTGTTTCCTTTGACTATGGTTGGACTTATGGAGAAGTAGAAGTGATCGAACCCTGAATGCCACCCGAGGCCAAGCGTCTTACTCGATTCAGTATCGCCGATGTTTAGTTCAGGTGAAAACTGATCGGTTTCTGGCAACAACTGAGGCTCATTCGATTTCCATTTCCTAAGAGGCATGCAAGCTGAGGCTAGCTCGGCTGTTACTCGCTTGCGTATATGCAAAACTTCGCTTATTTCATTCCCACCACTCAAAAAATCGTCGACATAACAGTCATGAATTATAATTTCAGATATTTTAGGGTCCTTACAGTCTAAACCTATCTGTTTCAGACATCGAGTTGCAAGAAAAGGCGCGCTAGCCGTGCCATAACTCACCCGGTTCAATAAAAAGCATTTTAAACTAGAATCGGGTTGGTTTTGGTCACGCCATATAATTTGTTGCAGTGGCCTATCGGTAGGATGTACAGCTATGCATCTATACATTTTCTCACAATCTGCTACTATAACATATTTATGCTGCCTAAATCTTAAAAGTATCGACAGTAAATCATCTTGTACTGTAGGCCCAATCATTTGAATCTGATTAAATGAAACTCCCGAAGTAGTAGGACTACTTGCATTAAATACGACCCGTAGCTTGGTCGTTGTACTACTCTCACGAAGGACCCCATGATGCGGGATAAAATAATGAGGCACCGAAGTAATCGGTTCGCACTCTGTCATGTGACCTAATGATTCGTATTCGCACATAAAATCATTATACATTTTACTAAATGAATCATTGTTTTTTAACCTACGCTCTAATGAGAGCAAACAATGCTTCGCTCGCTGATAAGAATCACCTAGCACGCTTGCTGTTTGTTTTAATGGGATCCTAACGCAGAATCGTCCGTCTGCGAGGCGAGTTGTATTTTTGACAAAATGTTCCTCACATTGCTTCTCCTCTGGAAAATAATGAGATGACTGAGGGCTAACTTCTTCAAGCTGCCAAAAACGCATTAATTGGTTTTGAATGTCATCATCAGAACAGTGGGAAGTCATGGAATCAACATGGGTAAAATTACATTTAATTTGTGGCAAAGTAGATACGCGGTCGCAGTTAACAGGACCGGAGACTATCCAACCTAGTCGCGTCTCATAAAGTATCGGCTTTCCACTTCCCAATTTAATATTTTGCGAACCTAAAATGTCCCAAAAAACATCAGCGCCGATGATTAAATCAACGGCGGAGGGCGAATAAAACTGAGGGTCCGCTAAACAAATATCTGATGGTATGTTTAAATTACTAATATCAACCTGACACCCGGGAACGTTATCAGTAATCGACGGCAGAATAAAACAACTTAGGTAAGTTGAAAAACTTTCACATAACGATTTGATAGGCAAGCGACACATTTCACTAATACGCGATGTTTTATTATTTATACCTACGACGGTCCTGTCCGTGCGATCAGCTGGCAATTTTAATTGTTTATGCAATCTTTCGGTCATTAAACACGAAGTACTACCGCTATCCAGGATCGCACGGGCAATGACCTCACGATTATCACTATCATATAATTTCACTAATGCAGTGGATAGTAAAACATCACACTGACCTGTTTTCTCGCATGTAGTGGTGGTAATGCTCCCCGTAAGCGCAACGCTCGAATTCTCGGAATTCGTCACAATAGGCATCGAGTTATTTGTGAGGCTGTTATCGCGATCAGCTGTAGCTGTAGGTATAGATGTCGACAGCTGTTTTGATGCACTAAACTCATTGATGTGAATAAGTGAGTGGTGTTTACGCTTGCACACTTTACAACCTGGCCGTTTACACGAATTGGCGTAATGTCCACTGCGGAAGCAATTATAACAAATCTTATAAGTAGGCAATAACTTGTAACGCGCTTCACTACTTAGTGCAAGAAACTTAGGACAGTTATTCAAATAATGATCATCATTGCAGTTAGGGCAAGGTTTCGTTGACGATGAAGTCGAGTTATGTTTATGATCAGCATTCTGATAAGAAACCATTGCTTTTATTTTAGTCGCATTCTTGCCACTTGTCGCATTATTTTGTGACAATTCAATCGTCTCAATTAAATCTGCGCGATTACGCATAAATTCTAGAAAGGATATTAAACTAATCGGCTTATCTTTAGATAAAGTACCCTTATGTTCCTCCCACTCACGGTATGTTTTAGCGTCTAACTTCTGGGTGACGATGTAAATCAAAAGAGTATCCCAGTGCTCAATCGGTTCTCCTAATGACTCCAATGCACGTAAATTCTTATTTAATTGATCAATCACGCGTTTAAGAATAGCGGACGATTCTTTTGTGACCGGTTCGATGTTGAATAAGGCTGCAACATGATTTTGTATCAACAAACGTTTATTGTCAAACCGCTCACATAAGAGTTTCCATGCTACCGAATAATTAATCGAAGAAAACTCAATGGATTGAATTACCACAGCGGCAGAACCTTCCAACGACGCCCTCAAATAATGAAATTTGTTTATTTCGTCAATTTGATCATTACTATCAATTAAACTTGAGAAGGTGTCGTGGAACTCCATCCATTTCTCGTAGGAACCTCCAAATTTAGGCAACTGAATAGTGGGCAACTTAACAAGCTTATGATTGGAACGAGAACTTGATGCGCTTTCAATTTTATCTTGATCCTTTCTGTAGGTATCTAACATTCCCTGCGCGTCGGCGAGTAACCGATAATAATGTCTTTCAAAGTCAGTTCGTTCGCTTTCCTGCAGATCACTGTTGTCAGTATTAATCTCAATTTTTAACTGTACCTCATCGTATTGGTCATATAAAGATTCGATCTTACCGATGCGCAATTGTAACTCCCTGACTTCCGAAATACTTAGCGAGGAAGCATTCAACGTCGTAAGATAATTCGCGAAAGCAGTAATTCGACCCTTGATACTGCCGCGTTTTTTAATGTATTCCTTTTCATCGGTCATTTTGGGAGACTGACACGGTCGACCTGGAACTGATACAGGTAACACGTTTACTTATGTACTTAGCACTATTACACAAAGTACGTAGAAACTACTGATGTTAAATTTACATCAAGAAACCTATATGTAAATACGATGTTTGGATACATGCGATTATTTTACTAACGTTACACACTTTTTACTTTACAATGAACTGACAAAACAACGACTTACAATTTTAACTTTTATGACTGATTAACTTTTACTTAAATGAAAGACAAATGTTACTAACCTTATATAACGTCGAATTATACCTAATTATACCTGATAAGAGTGCTGGGTTCACAATTAAATTCACTTTTCCACGATTTTTGCACTAATGGACACCGTTGGACTATGAACTCTCAACCACTCTGGTTGATGCGCAATCCCGTTGCATTTATTTGCGCACCACGGCTTCTAATTATGATGGAATCTTCTTCCTTGTTGTAATTATCGACTGGTAAGAATATCCGGCGTAGATCCAGGACCATGTAGGGGGCTAGGTATTATTTAGGTAATAAAATTTCAATAAGTTCGACGGACACGTTTACTCCAAAAATTTACAGGAGATGGAAGGGGCTAACAAAAAACAGGTACAGTAGGCACTACGATTTTAAAACTAATAAGCGCGCGAAGGTTTGAATCTTGAAAACTGGTGACTCAACATTTTAGAAGCGTATGCTTATCCCGTAATACCTTACAAGTCACGAGCCACAGTGGATCGGTTACAAAGTCGTCTTCGTCTCGAAGAATAATTCAGAGGTGATTTTTCCTTTCGCATCCGCGCCACTCAAAGCCAATGAGGCCACGGGCGGTGATAATAATATTCAGGACCTCCTCTCAAATTGCTCGGACGTGTGCTTGATTTCGACGAAAATTGCCGCCTTATAAAACTGGAGCTATAACTGTTGACCTTTTCGTTTAATGATACGTTTATTATGCGACGCTTTGTGCGAAACGAGAAATGATAACGGGAAGTTTGAAATAGAGTGTCGTTTATGTTTGAGCGAGCCACAATGTTATTGTAATCTTTAGGAAAGAATTTGTAAACTTTATCGCTCGTTGCCATAGAGTTGAACGCTGTTTAATAAGGACGAGTAGGCGCGTAGATCACAAAAATAAAGTACTGAATTTTTAATATTAGCGTTTGTATGATAACTTGTGCGATATTTGAAGATGCCCGTAAATTCGCGAGTTGCGATGACAGCCGCGCCTGCGGCGTATCGTGACTCCGCTCTCTTCTTGTATTATTTACGATTTTTATTATACTGTAAAAACGCGCCAATTCTTAGAGGACACGGTTAGACGCACGTGGATCCACGCGCGTCGATAGCCGCCTCGTGAACGTTACCGACATAAATCTCAACAAGTTAACAAAACAAAAAAGCAGCGCGGAATTTTGAAATGCAAATGAAAAATTATACCGTGCCAACATAGTCAAAATTTGAAACTGAGACCGAGACTTTCTTGGGAATGAAGGCTAGTATATCACAATGACATTTAGGGTAATGCACTTTCAACAGCGAAAGACTAAAAAGCCAGGCAGAGTGCTTCGCTACTTCGTGTTCACTGTCTCATTATTGTCGCGGGAAAGGTTATTTAAGTTCTGTCAGAAGAAGAGACACGCTTTACGTAACATTTCAGTACAAAAGTAACCCCGAGACAAAAAGGGTGTGCAACAGTACGAATTGATAAATATAGTTGCATTACTACAAGCTATTTCGGCGGATACCGACTTTTTTTGGAATAAGATTTTCGCGACAAACAAAGCTTTTATACTCTCACAATTCATTGTGGCTAACGTTTACACTTACCTAGTCGTTTTGCATTTTCATTGTTTAATTTAAAACGGTTCTTTGTTCGCATCGGATTATACCTAAGTTATATCGTTTATTGCTTCAAACGTTTGGTTAGAAGTCCTTAACTTTTAATATATAAACAGAGGTATAGTAGGGTTTCTTGAAAAGGATGTTAGTAAAAAAATCGCGACAGGAAAAACTTTTTGGAACATTAACAATGAAACGGCCAAACCTTTCCCGGATAGTCAAATAGCGGGCCGGAACCGTGAATACAGGGCGTAACGATAGTTTGAATAGAGAACGCTGCTTGTTTACAATAGCTGCGGGTAGTTCGTGAGCTGCTCTCCATTTAGATGGAAAACGCGTCGATACCGCGGCTTCAGCGGTCATAAATTCACCACCTTTTTCAGACCTTTAGTACTTAACCTAAATTAGGGAAAGCGGGGTTTAACAGTGAAGCTGAAGAGGTCTGGTTGTGTTGGTCTCTTCGGCCGGCGACGCCTCGGTTATGGAACTTTATGGAATGGAGAGCGTTTATACGCTCTTTGATGTTCGGTTTCGCGCTCTCGGCTTGTAGTGGCTCCCGTGGGGAGAAATAACAAAGTTGAGGGAAGTGCCTAAGCTCGTAACGTAAGCTCAAATGTGCACGAATGTAAATACGCATTTAGATAGGTATAACGAGTTTTAGAAATGTTTGCAAATGTTGCTTAAGTAGTAAGCTTGGCTAGCTGAACTTAATTTTAGATCAAGATCGTCGTCGTTGTAGTCATTTAAATTACCTACTTTTGTAAAAAGTTGTTACAAATATTTAAACGTAGTGATCCTATCATATGGTTTGTGGTCAAAATCAATAATAGTTAATTGACTTCGTCTTTTACTAGCATTTGCCGCCGATTCCCGCCTCGAAGAGCAGTCGAGTACGAGTATATTAAAAGGTACAAAATTATTCATAATCACTCACTAACTTTATTGGTTCGATAAAAGTATGTTCGCCTCTTTCTTTTGTTTATTGTAAGAAAAGAACAGGGCGAGAATTATAGAGTCGATAAAGTTAGTGACTGATTATGAATAATAGGATTAGTTTTTAAGAATAAAATCTAATTTTGTGAGGATATGTATTAATTATGAAAATATTTCTATAAAATGTACTGATATCTCAGAGGAAACCGCATTTTAATCCATCAAGTACAACTTGCGTATTAATCGTAAAATATATGTTAAGTAATTATAAAGATAAAACCTCTTAGATCGTCTGACAACCTCCTCCTTGATACCCCTGAGCATAGCACTTGTTTTCGCGGCAACTCCTTCTCCGTTGTAGCATTTAGACTTTGGAATAAACTTCCGTATAATATCAAAAAAGTTGACTCCAAAGATTCATTTAAACGATTTACTCGTGAACATTTTCTTAAGAACATCTAGCATCTACACTACATGTTAATAAAACACTGTTTTGTACTATCTGTTAATCTATTGCAGTGTATTATATATATATATATATATATATATATATATATAAATATAGTGTATGGTTATATATAGTATAGTTTTTAGTTAAGTTAAACAATCTGTCGCACGCCAACCTCCTGTTTCTACCCAATCAGGCTGGCTGGTAGATAATGCCTTGGCATTAAGCCCACCTTTTGTACATTGTTTTTTTGTGTGCAATAAAGATTAAATAAATAAATAAAGATATTTAGTTTAGTTGGTCTAGTTTCGTTGTGGCGAACCCAATGGGAATACTAGCGTGTTCATGTCGTTTCCAATAAAACGAATCTTAAATTTAGCGCCCCATAAAATCCCAGCTAAATCTCTAACTCCTAAAATCTTGAAATAAATCTTGCAGTATAAACCGACCATTACTTTTAATGACTGAATTTCTTTTAATCTTCGCGTATGAAAAATGCCTTACAAATCACAGTAAAATAAATCTCATGAGATGAACTATAAAATGGTCCGGAGTAATCTCGTTAAAATCCTTTGCGGGTAGTTGGAAACAAACCAAGGCGTTGGAGGAAAAAGTAGCGCGATGCTTTGAGAAGGAGCCATGTTGAAGCAGCCGATGCCATCGCGGTCCTACCTAATTAGATGGAACGTTCTCATTTCATCTGCGACAATTTTATGCGAGAGTTTTAAAAGACTTGAAGTTGTAAACTTGGAAATTTATTGTCGAGAGTATTCCCAGTGACGGATAATTATTATTAACTAGCTGTACCCGCGCGGTTTCACTTTTAGAATCACAGCCTTTAACTTTCGTTCTAACAAAGACAGCATTTTTTTTAATCTTTAAATGTGGATATTTAGAATCGCTGACACATGTCTCAATAATTGATTTTAGACATTAAGTTTCAAATAAATATTTGAAACATATTTTTACATACAAACTTCGAACCCCTCTATCCCCCCTCCCCTCAAGAGGTGTAGCCCGAGTACTTCAAAACTTATTTAGTACCAAGTTGACATAAGTGAACAAGATAAGACGCATAAGACTAAAAATAGTATTTTAAAACCTATAATTTGGATCAATTCTGTATCTTATTCCTTGAAACTGGAATCAACGCCAGTTTATGTTCCGTGAAAGTAATTAAATGCCTCTTAGTGACTTGAGAAGGATTAAAAATGAACGCTCTTGACATCAAACAGTATTTTTTCGTCATAAACGTTTTATATCCTAATCATGAGCTAATCTTGCGGCCACGTTAAATGCATCACCGTTAATAACGATACCGATCAGGGCAGGATTCAGGTCATGAAGTGTCTTGTAAACGAGAACCAGTGCCCTCCCACTGGTTTTCAGCAAAATTAAACAGTGCCTCAAGTACGAATAAGTCACGATGACGCTTACGATACTATGCCAAGTGAGAAATATTTGCGAAACAAAATTAAAAGATTTCAAGCATCGCGGGTGTCATTTGGCTATTATTTGACGTTTACTATCATAATTATTATAAGCATATTCGTGCTTAGGGCACTACTGATTTTTTAATAAAGAAAGTAATGGTGTTCTAGGTTCTGCGTTTTAAATTTAAGAGCTTAGGTCTTGTCGGAGAACTTACTAATGCAATTTCCTCAATATTGATCATTGTTTCGCAAACATTTAATAAAACTTTTCGAAACATGATAAAAAACCACCAAATGAAATGGGATTACTTGTTAGAAACACAGACCTTCAAGACATTCAACAATCCTCTTTTTAATCGGATGATCTTTTAATACTTTTATTGCTTGCTTGATTGTCGTGTCACTGATTCGTTTGTATTAGGTCAGTGACCAGGTTGAGGTATGGTGGCCCTGAAAAGGGCCTATGACCGTCGCGTCGTGTGAAAGAAGCAGTAGCAGTAGCAGTGAGCAGTATAGTGAAAGGATTAAAGTGCGCCTCTTAGAAACTCCTTTCATGCATCTTTGATTCGTTGTACGTTCTTGATACCGAGAGAAGCCTTACATTTTGCCCCAAACACAACCTCTCTTAACCCGATACTGTCAATAATCATGAGGGAAATGAACATTTTAATTAGGTACTTATCATGAGACAAACCGGTCCGTGAACCGCGTTTAATGTCCACACCAAATAGTACCTACACCCTGATAAATGTTTGGTCATAAAAGCTTATAATGTTTGCTAACACTTGTCTGAATCAAGTGAAATCGACCATCAATATTATCCGTCAAGCTTATTTATCACTTATTTTCATATAAGGTTTTGTTCTGCGTCCGAAGTCATATACAGACTATTAAGCCTTTTTCAAACGGCAAACTCGAAACTGACTTTAATAAGTACACGTAAGGACCATTTTAAAATAACCTTTTAATGACATTTAAAACTCGTGGAACTCTTTGGGGAAGGCCTATGTCCAGCAGTGGACTTCTACAGGCTGATGGTGATAAAGTATTTCATATTGGACAGGTTGCAAGCCCATCGCCACTATAACAATACTTACTGCTTTTCTCACGATGTTCTTCTTCACTGTTTTAAGCACGTGTTAGCGCGCACTTACATTTTTCGAATAGAAAAACTCATTGTAGCTCGGATCGAAAGTTGGGGAAACTCCCACTAGGCCAACATTCTGATCTGAGATAGCATAAAGGCAACGATGAGCCACGCGACCATATCAAACGGAAGCTGTTTTATAATCCAAGGGGTTCCTAGCTCTATGTTGTAAGCATGGTAGGTGTGAATAAAGCACCTGTTTGTTTGTTATATGTATTATCACTTAGTGTAATTGTGAAGACATACAACCTGTTCTGTTACATTGTTTGCATGCAGTTGTAGGTACTAATCCTGTAATTGTTTCTGTCACAATAACAATTTATTGGTATATTTATTCACAATAAAAGGACATTATCAAACACAATAATATAAAAAAAATAACAAATAAAAGCTTTATTAATTCTAGGAATAAACTCTGTTTCCTACGACTACTGTAGAAAACTGAGTTCAGATCACCAACCACAGGCAGTCTCCAAATGGCTGGCGACGTTACCTCGTTAGATCGCTATACTGGTCCTCTGTCCCAGGTAAGCACCAGTCTTTTGTCTCATCTACCAGACTCATATATCTCATACAGACTCATATAGCATCGAATAAGAGCCGCGCCTCTGGGCCCTACGGTCCTACAGTTTCAACCGCAAAAGGCAGAAATATTTAGCCTTTTCGGCAACGAATGCAATGCCCAAACAAGTATGGAGCTCAGTTTTAGTTTAAGTTATAAATATTGTGTTTTTGATTAAGTTATCTGGCAGGAATTATTAACATTTATGTAGTTTTGACAATTTCACAGCCATTATAATATGGCCGTGGCCGTGGGCCGTGGTGGCCCCGGCTGAAGAATAGGCCCCTCCATATCTACCTATCCGCGGATGTCGTAAGAGGCGACTAAGGGAAAAAAGCTAGGGGATGGGCAGCAGCGTCCCTCATTTTAACAACGATAGCTCTAACTGCGCTCGCCAACCCGCATGCCCAGCGTGGTGAGTATGGGCAAATCCCCCCACATGATAAGGAATTTACTCTGTCTGTGGGTGAGGTCATGTTCAGCAGTGGACGTCGGACGGCTGAAATGATGATGATGATAATATGGCCGATAAATGAAGTGGTTAAATACGTCATAAATTTTCCTATATCACACATTGGAACTATCTACAGTCACTTTTCAAGTTACTGATAACGAGTAGGCAGCTGAGTCTTTATTAAATTTTTACGCTGTTTACCTACACTTCAATAACATATTTATCCTCAACGACAAAGATATCCAAATTTGTTTTTACGAAGTTTTAATCGATTTAAAATAGAAACTGTGAAACGTGGCAAAACTTCCCTTAGGAATTTTCTAATAAAATATAATCAAATGCGGCTAACTTCTCCTTCCTGTGTTTGTGGCCAGATTTATATTGCCCCATGTCACCTGCCAGCCACAACACTAGCCACTATGTGAAGTGAGAACGAGCGGAAAGAGATCTGATGCTTAGCAAATACAGAATAAAGTTCACTTTTAATTGCACAGTGTGTGTACGGCACGTAATTGCTTTTAGGGATGCCTCGTTTGACTTTTTTAATGATTGATTTATTTCATCATCATCAGCCCACATTAGTCCACTGCTGGACATAGGCCTCCCCCAATACACGCCACTGAGCCCGGTGTTCGGCCCTTATCATCCACTTACTGCCCGCCGCCTTTCGTAGGTCATCGCTCCACCTAGCCGGGGGGCGCCCCACACTACGTTTGCCTAGACGTGGTCTCCACTCAAGAACTCGTTTACCCCAACGGTTGTCGGTTCTTCGGCATATATGGCCAGCCCACTGCCACTTCAGCTTGCCAATTCTCTGGGCTATGTCGATGACTTTGGTTCTCTGTCGGATAATCTCGTTGCGGATTTTATCCTTCAAAAAAACTCCAAGCATAGCCCGTTCCATAGCTCGCTGTGCGACCTTAAACTGGTGAATGAGCCCCACTGTGAGTGTCCACGTCTCGGCACCGTAAGTCATCACGGGTAGGACGCACTGGTTGAAGACCTTAGTCTTCAGACATTGTGGTATAGTCGACGAGAAGACTCGACGTAACTTACCAAACGCTGCCCAGCCCAACTGAATCCTTCTCTTAGCCTCCTTCTCGAAATTGTGTCTACCCATTTGCAATATTTGCCCGAGGTAAACGTACTCCTGCACAATTTCGAGTGGGTGGCCTTGTACGACGATTGGTTCTGGATGTATGCGATCATTAAACATGACTTTAATTATTTATTTAATTTTCATTATTTATGAATGATTTATTTATTTAGACATTTATACATGTTTTTTTACTTTTATCACTTGTTCTAGCATCAAGGACGAGGGAAGTTAAAAATAACAGATCATTTCAGCTTTAGGACGTGCACTGCTGAATACCTATACATAGGTTTCCCCATAGATTTTCAGAACTAACTAAGTAATAAATGAATAATAATAGAAATAATATTACAGATACCTACTAGGTTAGGTTTTATGGCAAAGAAAATATATTAAAAAAAAAACTCTTCACAGAACTCGCACTTAAGCAGAATCTGGTCTTATAATCATTGTACAGTTATAAAACTAATTGGTCCGCCCGTTCTACACGGAAATATGTACGGCCATTTTTTATACCAACTTTGATAACCTTTTCACCCCGATTTAGGATGTGAATCTTCAAAAGTAGCTTCATTGTTGATGGTTTTCTTATTTTCAGCATCTTCTTAAGTCAAACTTAATTTTTTATATTTATAAGGATACATATTTCGACTGGAACAGTTAAATCACACCATAACATTTTCAGTAAAGTTCATCTTCCTTCAAGCAAAACGCCATTTCCCAGCGGAACGACAGGCAGCAGGCAACCTCCTTTTTATTTCAAGAGAATACTTTGATATTCATAACTTAATTTCGCGGTTTCCCTAGTCCCGCAAAGCTTACAAAGAGTGCAACCATAAAAGATGGTGACAAGCCACGGCGCGGGCTATAGCAGTATTGTCCACGATACAACACGAAGGGTAATTTATATCGATAGTCTAACGTCGTCTTGTCGGTCTTCGACATCCCTAGCTGCCTGCGCCATTCACGGCAGACGCCCGGTTTGTATGGGAAGCTTTGAACAACGGACGGTGGAATTCAAATTAAAGTGGATAGATCTGGAGAACAGCAACTTGCCACTTAATTGACGGATTTATTCGATGGTACCCTATTGGGTGGTTGGTCTTGGAGAGGTTTGGCCGTTTGGTGTGAACTAGTCACTAAATAATTCAGAAGAGAACTTGGAATTCCGTGATAGGCTTATTTTATTTTTTTAATCATCCTTGCCAGTGCCGACTACAGTATTATATTAAGTATTACCGCATTTAAATGGTATAAATGTATGGAAAAATCAAATTTTCTGTTTCTAAATAAAAATGGAACTAGAGCTATCATATTAAACAGTCATGTTGTCCTAATTAAGTTAAACTCATTAGCAAAATGTAACGAAATACAATGGTAAAGAACACAGGAAGCCCCTAAAGTACAATACCTATAGCACGTAGAGTCGTAGAAAACAGAATGATTTCTTCCGGCAAAATAAAGTCAAGGAAAACCTTACATGTTTTATGTAATCGTATCACATAAAACACAAGGAGCATGATTCTGACGTAGTATCATGACGCGACCCAGAACAGTCAGCCGCGGATAAATCTCTCCGATCCCAAGCTCCCCGGATGGATAACGGAAATAGTTTCGCATGTGCTACAAACAAAGATGCGGCGAAATTGGGTTTGGAATACGAAATCACACCAAAAATCAAATTTAGCTTGTATGTCAAACATGTCTCGTACACTGTTTTATTAGCGGTAGTGTATGACATCAAAAGATGTGTCGTCGCGTGGCGCGCACTGTTTACGTGTGGTGAATATTGTAATACGCCAGCCCGACTGAAGTATGTAAACAAATTTGCCAAGTTTTGATTGGATCAAGGACGGTCGCACGCGACAAAAATAAAAGCACGCTTCAAGCGCCATGTGCTAAACACGCTGAACATATTGTGGAGGATGTGCTGCGGTGCAAACATTCTAAACAGCAGTCGTGTCTCTGTTACGTCACGTCTAGTTGTACCTATGCGTCTAGCTAAACCGTAAAATTGCTGAATTGACAAAGAAATTCGGACCTCGTATTCGCACCGATGTATGATCGCACCCATTTTTGATTTTTGAAAATATTAAATCAAGGAACTGTAATCCTTTACTCATAATGTTTGGTATAGCCTGAAACTATGCAAAATAAACTTATAGATATCAGCAAACTTCGGTTTTAAATTACGTATCTTGACAGTGATGTTTGCGAAAATGTCTTCCGGACACTATTCCTAAGCCCGTGCGAAACCCAGATTTAAATATCATTGACAAGTTCCTGTTGCAAAGTCTTTTGCCGACTTTCATCAAACTAAGCTATCTGCGGACACTTTAGTGAAATTCAGTTTGACTACGCCTATTAAAAGTATCTATAAAAAATTAAGTGAAATGATGAATATAATGACTGTCTGATTGCTTGTGTTACACTTATTCTGAATCCTACGGAAGCTATAATATGTAGATCGTGATAGAAATAAAGGGAATCATTGGAGCAGTGTAGGGATTCATGTTAATATGTTTGGGATGAATTCCTAAACAGGTTTACTTAATCCCGTTTCGTTAATTTATTCAGAACTAGACATCTGTCGCGGCATACGTATTAAACGACAAAACACCAACAATCAAATAAGGCTGTGTAGAATAAACAGGTCAGAAGCGTCGCCAACTGCAATCGGGTATGCATACATTCCGACGATGCCAAATGGACGCTACACCTGACAAACATTGCAGGTCTGCCAGCGCCGGTCAAAGGAGCAAGTTTGGGCTAATTCGGACGTTTGCCAGTTCTCGACCGTAGACGAATTTACCTATCAATATTTATCAGGTCTCCTGAGAATCGTCTGCAAGCCCAGTTTGACTTTCATGAGGGGAAGCGAGCAGAATTTTTGAGTCGACACTATACAGTATACTTTAATAAATTATGTTCGAAGGCAATACCTCAAAGCGCTGTTTGGTTTCTTTATAAAATTTCTCCGCATCGGTGCGCTTCCAGTAAATTTTATACAATGTCTAAATCCGGAGCAAAGTTTTTATACCGTACATGAATACACATTCAAATAAAGGCCACTCAAATAAAGCCAGCGAAAGAGAGCAAAAAGTCCGAAGTTCATATGCCTAGTTAAAATGCGAGGATACGACGACATTTCAGATTGGGTACATTAAACTTTATACGGACGTCGCTAAATTGGACTGTGTTGGCTAGTTTGTACTTTGCCAAGTTTTTTCCTTTGCGGTGTCGTCGAGGGCCCGGGAAATGGTCGTGGACCGGGTAATTGTGTTAAAACTTTCATCAGAAAGTGCGAAATTTTGCGGAAGCCACAAGGCCGCTGCTGCTCTCCTACGAGTTTAATCCGTTTCAAAATAACACGAGCGGAAGGAATAAGGTTGCCTGTTTTCAAATTAAAAAGAGGCAGATTATCGTGTTTATATTCAGGACAAGCTGTTGACAACAAGACACTTGTGTCACGATCACGAACAACGAATGAATAAGCAATTACCGATTGACGGACATCAACGGCTCTTAGCTCTCAATTAAAAATTTAATAAATAATTCATTGAATATACCCACTCACGTTGTATCACTTGTATTCAATGAGACGTAGAGGAGTGTGTATAACATAGGCCGCATACAAATGTCTATGGCACTCGTTAGAAGGCGAGCCTTCCTCTACGACCACCACCGTGGGACTGCTTGGCGCCACTGTTTTATTGTCGTTGATAATACTCATAATCGTATATAAGTGTGAACAGTATTCACATGCAGACACTCAGCTAGACGAATTCAAGTTTATGCTCAGTATTGTTGTTTTATAAATAACCATCATCATAATAATCAGCCTGTAGAGGTACACTACTAGACGTAGGCCCTCCCCAAAGAGTGCAACGATGAGGTTTCTCCATTCTCTGAGACCACTGACTTAGCGCAACCTTTGCAACCTCGTCTGTCCAACGGGTGGGTGGGGGCGTCTAACGCTGCGTCGTTCATTTCTTGGTCGTCATTTGAGAACCGTTATTACCCAGCGGTTGCCGGTGCTGCGTTCTACAAGGCCTCTATATCTTGGTCTAAATGGAAAGCGCAGTGTAAGACGCTTCCCCACTAAATGAAAAGACAACCTAATAAAGGTTGCTGGCAGCCGTTGGGTGCAGGCACCTCAAGATTAGTCGCTATAGAATTTTATGGGATATGTATAGCAGTGGACATTCTACGGCTAACGTGTTTATGATTATTATTAAGGGAACGTCGCGCTGTTAGGCTCATAGGAGATGAATCGCTTGTGGAGGCTAACCTACAGAGCCTTGAACACAGGCGGCGCGTGGCCAGACTGTCGGTGTTCTATAAGTACCACTTTGGTGATTGTCCGCGGGATCTGCATGACCTCATCCCTCCCTCCCCCTTCCACCACCGGACAAGCAGACGCACAGGTAAATACCACCCTTACCTGGTCGACATACCACAGTGTCGAACGAAACGTTTCTGCTCCACTTTTATTATAAGTACTGCCAAAGAGTGGAATGATCTGCCTGCGTCTGTTTTCCCGAAAGAGTACAATCTAGGAGTCTTCAAATCTAGGGTCAATAAGTTCACTCTGGGAAAGCGTGCTCCATCTTAGGCCACATCTCACTTGCAAAAGTGAGTTGGTGGCCAAACGCCTTACCATTATCAATAAAAAAAAAAAAAAAAAAAAGAACACACTGGCAACAGTTTATCATCGGCGCATATTGAAAAAGCCAATAGCGCCCGCCGTATCGTGCCGAGAAGTATTCTGCGAGCGGCAGGGAACAATAACATTAAATATGTATCCAGTACCTAAACTTTAATAGTATGGCAGCTACCGCCGTGATATGATACGCGCGACACGTCCTCCAGCGCGAATAGGAAGTTGTTATTACCAAAATATATGCAAATTACAAGCTCAGTGGAAGCACATCCTTTCGTGAAAGCGGTTTTTGTTCTCTCCGCCAGTGGTCTCGTCATTTACATCTTATTATTGGTATGTTTTAGGGATAACATGTCGAATTTGAATCGCGTTCTTGCCGGCGGCACTGCGAGTTGAATGAGAAGTATTTTCACACGAACCTCGTCCTCCCCAGGCGCTATATTTTGTTATTCCAAACATTACTATGAAACAAAAGATTATTTATTGAAAACGCACCCGAAAGATCGTGCCGATGCCGCCCGCCGCCACGCAATGGTAATGTAAACGGTATAATTGGAACCCTTAAGGAGGATCGTATCGTTAAGCCTTTATAACCGTTTAATCGAAGTTAAGCAACGGGCGTATTAACTTTCCGTTTTTGGTGAGACGAACACAATCGTTAAGTCGACTAAAATAAATTTCGTGGGAAGCTTCCTATCTCCTGCCGAGTGTTTCTATGGTGTTCCGTAAACAGTCTTTGGCTAGACGGATTGAAGGTGTATAATGGTCTGTGTGGCCGACTACTGAATACCCGATAATAAAGTTATTGAAAGTGGTAATAAGATTAACGGCTTGTTCGTTGCGCGTAAATCACGATGCATTATTACGTCGGTTGCCGACGACAGCCAGCTCGTATCGTATTACAGTAGATTAATTGCGGTTGAGCCGGCTGTGGCGACAACCGGGGCGGAGCCGCAATCTGTGCACGCGCATAGGCCTGCCAGTCACGCAACTGATAGAGCAAGTAAACGTGAAATATCTGAAAGGCTGCGGTTTCATTTAAATTTCGAATCGACCTACTAGTTACCGAGAAACTGCGATAAGGCTCTCGAATTACAACCTTACCTCTCGCCTTTGAGTAAATGGTATGCGTCATTATCGGTAAGTGTAACGAGCGCGGCGGGATCGCTACAAATCATCGCAGACAGCGCGCCACGGGCCTCGCCCTGTCGCTCACTACCAAAATTAATTTCCCGTAAAATCGCTTAAGCGATCTATCTCTTTCCGAGAAAAATAATTCCGAAGCTCAATAATAATTTTCGTAAGGAACGCTTAATCTGCAACGTACAGCGGACCTGTTTATCTCGATAGGAATTGAGTCTGCCCACTTGTTCTTTCGCCTCGATGTGCAAACAAATTATTAAGTTTCCTTATAGGGTTTGAAGTGCATTGCAGTAGCCTGCCTTTAATAGACTCTAGTTCTTTTTCATCAGACATCAGCCTGCCATTAATAATGGCTGCTACAAGAGTTCTGTTACAAATGGTTAACACTAGTTTTTGTCGGTATTTTTTACTACCCCAATGAAGTAGTCAGAAGTTATGAATACTTTAGTAAAAAATAACATCAATAAACAACTTGACAAAGCTGTGCGATTCGATTATACTTGCGCACTTCTTTGATAAGCACAAACATTACCGTACACAGTTTACTTATCCTACTAATATTATAAATGCGAAAGTTAGTGAGGATGTTTGGATGTTTGTGGTTTTAATCACACCTAAACGGAAGATTTGGATGAAATTTGGCACAGAGATAGATTATAGTCTGAAATAGCATAGGTATAGGCTACTTTTTATCTTCATAAAAGCCGCGGGCGGTAGCTAGTATATTTATAAGACAATAGAAGAGCCTTTACAAAAAAACCAATAAATTGGACAGAACCAGAATACGTAAGGATCACCTGACCTGAAAAAAAAAAGATGTGATCTTCCCACAGACTGAATTCTTAAAAATGCCTACGAAATATAATAAAAACACGAAGTAGTAACAGTTCCATAACTTTCGCTACATTCAATAAAGGATTTGTAAACAACGCAACACTATTCATCGAATGCATCAAATAAGGCAAACGAAAGAAATAGAGGAATAACAAAGTCATGCTCGCCATAGCGGGTGTATTATACCCGCTAACGAACGGAACTGGAGACAAAAAGCCTGCGATCTCCTTATTCTTGGCAAACGCGTAGCCCCGATTAGTTATTGTATTCAAAGAGCTAAGAAGACTAGTACAATATCAATGCTTTGAATCATATAAATACCTAGTCACAATCTAAACGTGTAGGAGGGAAAAATGTGCCTACCAACAGGTTTATGCACAGTTATTTTCCGTTTGCAGAATTGTAATACAATTATTAAACGCTCAATGAAGTTTTTAATCATTTACCAATAAAATAAACTCAAAACCCAGGTGTTTTCAATCAATTTTGAAAGACTTTCCGACATCAATAAATCTTTGTCTGGTTAATAGAAAGGTTAGTTTAAAGAGTATATTTCTAAAGACGGGTCTATTCACTCTTAGCTCTTGCTTCTGAGGATATTTCCAATCGCCAATAGGTGCCGAAGTACGATCCTGAATGCAGCTAAGGTACCAACTGCGTAATAAAATTACTGTATAGAAGTGAAACTATTTTAAAATAGGACTACGCGCTAAGATTCATAGCCAAACGTGCATTGCAAAATAACGTAAATACGCATCTAATCGCACGCATCGTCCGATAGCATGTGTCGCAACTGACGACCCAAGGAAGTCTCCCTTTACGTGCAAAGCGTCCTCTAACATCGTCAGTTTCATAGTAGGGAGTATGGCTTCTATGTTGATTCTTTATTTCAAAGTTAATATATCCGTGGGACAATAATTGCCGCGAGTCCTTAAGCGTTTTGCGTAATGCCGGTTTCAATAATTCACAATAGCATGTACTAGAAGACCGGTCGTGAAGAAAAACTTCGACAAGTAATTATAAAGGGTATGCAAATTGGTGCTTTGCGAGAAGAGGTGTTTAGTTATCTTCTTTTTAGGGTTCCGTACCTCATTTGGAAAAACGGAACCCTTATAGGATCACTTTGTTGTCCGTCTGTCTGTCTGTCTGGCTGTCTGTCAAGACCCTTTTTCTCAGAAAAGGCTAAAGGTATCCACTTGAACTTTGAAATACCACCATTAAGGTCTGTGGGCTTATGGTGCCGTAAAAAAATCAAAGCAATGCACTAAAAAAAATATGGCAATGAATAATTTTTGTATGGAAATGGCAAAAATCAAAAACCTCTAGGGTACTACCAGTTACCTCACATTTCTAAAATTTGGAATGGTAGGAGCTTCTGTAACACAAGTAAAGGGAAAAGTCTGAAATTGAGGAACTTCGAAGTTTTTAAGGAAACAAAGTTATATTTGCTGTCAATGTGATACAATGACTACGTGAGCGACTATAAGTAAGTGTGCAAAGTTTGTCAATTCCTACACATAGATTTTTTATTAATTTTTATAAATCGATTGGTGCACGATCGAGATTCGAACCCACGACCAATGGTACGGAAGCCTCAGGACGCGAGTTCTCTCACTTGACCGTCTTTATTTTATAAAAATGAGGAGGTCATCAATTCGTTGGCCATGTATTAATCAGATATAACTTTCGTAAAGATTTAAGATTACCTACGCCGAGATGCATGTCATACGCTTAATTTTTTTCGTTACTGGGCGTGAAACCTTACTATGAAAATAAAAGTAATTTACGTCAACTATATCTTGAGATCTATTTAATACACAGTAGTGTATTGCAGATCGCAGCCAAATAACATTATTTGTTTAAAATTGTGTTGTGTTCCTGCGGTGAGTAAGGTTGCCAGAGCTCTTTAGGGGGAAGGGGTTCGGGGTCGGCAGCGCGTGCGTGATGTCTCTGGTATTGCAAGCGCTCATAGGCTACGGTAACCGGTTACCAACAGGTGGGCCGTACGCTAGTTTGCCACCTCAGTTGTATAAAAAAAGTGTCAGGATGCAGATGATGAAAAACTGTTTACACTTTACAGTACGAAAATGTTAAGTTTTAAGTAGGTAATGTTTGGCAAACATCGTTCATATCGATAAACTCTTCATAAATCTTTAGGTTGGCAGATATCTTCGCGCTCGATATGATGGCAAGATCATTTAGGACCTGTCCTTATTCTTATTCAAAATTTAATTCTACTTGGAAAACTTTGTAAGCGGCTTTTATGAATTTCAAAGTTTGATTTAGGTACATGGTTCGGTGAATCTACGAATTTATATCGAATTTGTGAATTACTTGTGTCTTAGAACTTGATTGTGAATCTCTGAGTTACCACCGCACTGATGTTTTCTATCTAAAAGGATTTCTGCCGCTGAATTATTTAAAACCCGATTCCTTTTTAATTCAAAAAACAATAAGTTTTATTCCATGTATTCAATAACTTCTGAGTATGTTCTGAGTCATTTCAGTAAAAATAAATAAAGAAACTAATGTTGTTTCGTTCAACTAATTCAAACAAACCATTGCAAATATTAAAGTTTAATTATTATTTATTACCCAGCGGCATCATGTAGATTGGAAAAACCTCAATTCGACAAACAGATACTAAAACTACTAGAATTTGTTGAATTTTAGATTATGAAAAAAAATTATCTGGTTTATAATGTAGGGCCGATAAGTCGTACGAATCGAGTGGTCTCGCATCGCACAGGCAGATAACCCTCGCATTATCAGTTTAAACAAGTAGGTACATACCTGTAGATCTGTGTCGATACTAGATGAGCCTGATTTATGATAAGCAACAACGCTAAATTACATCTAGATCGGACATCGCCATAAATTACGAGTGGTACTGTAAATCTGGCCGTGTATCGGACGGTCAAATCATGCCGATGGTATATTGTGGTGACGCGACCGGCCCAGCGAAATGTGGACCAAATAATATTTGATTCGCTACATTTGTAGACTTTACTACACTAAGTAGGTATATTTTAAGAATATGAAAGCTGTTGTGTGTTTTACTAAAGGTTTTTTTGTTCTATTGTTATTCGCAATCAGTTGGTAGACTATAGGCGGATGAGTTGATTGATTAGTGGCGTTTGGGATTCAGACCTAACAGTCCTTCTTCCCTCGTTAATTTATCACTGCATTAATTACTAAAGCTGTAACAAGCTTTGGTTTTTACCGTTTTTACAACAGCTGTTGTTTAATTTTTCAAAATAAGACTGTTCCTAAAGTTTGCCACATATTGCACCTGTCTAAAGTATTTATTGAACTAATATAAAATTCCGATTATGACTAAGGCAATATTCGAAATAAATATGAAGCCAGTCCAATACATCAGCTCAAACTGGCTACAACATGTACGTCATCAACACCTACTTATCCAATAACAAGCGCACAAGTTTGTTGTGTTTAATTCATGTAATTTACATCACACGATTTCTCACAAAAAAGATAATTAACACTCCACCCGTGCGGTACGCACGACCCACTCGCACCCACGAATTTCTACATCCAATACACTCAACTACAAATCGGTGACCGTTAAAAATAAATTATAAATAACAAGGCAATAAGACCGTTCGCGGGTTCAAGATGCGGACAGATAAATCACGGTCGGCTGTGGGGCCGGCTCTACCCGTGTGTGCTGTGAGTTTTAAAAATGAGATATATGATGATATGTTCCATCTGCATATTTTAATAGCGCATGAGCACTGCTTGTGAGCACAGGCGAGAAATGTACAAAATGTCTTCCCTTAAAAGTGAGCCTTATTTCGGCGGAAGGAGTTTCTCGCCCAGACTAAGCGATGATAATAGAAATAAAAAAAAAAATGCAACACACTTGAGAATAAAATAACTGTAAAAACGAGTTGTGATTTTTTTTTCGCAACGGCGGGAAAAATTAGTTACGTTTTCCTATGCGCGCGCATCTCATATACTCAATTGCGAGCAGTCGTTTCCATTGACAACTTCTCCTCATATTTTTGCCATATTTGGGCAACCTTTGCCAAGTTCAGCGCAACTCAAATAATTTTATTTTATCAAACGTGAATATAACTATTGTATTTTGTTCAAAATGTGTCGGTCTAGCGTAGAAAAAGAATCCATGTTTATTATCCAAAATGCAGCGGGAGACAACCACGCCCGTGTTGAGCAAATAATGAAGATCCATATGTCTACAATCAGCATCGTTCTAAATAAACGAATAGAGTATAAGTATAAGGTTAAATAGACCAACATTCTAGTAGATTTACCATTTACCTGGCGTGAGACCAAACAATAAAATATTTGCACTTTCAAAAGCGTTATTGCAAACAAGAAACGCAAACAAGCGAAAAAGGTGTTAAGCTTGTGTGTGTTTGACACGTACCAATTAGCATTGGCCCGATATTTACGCCAATGTGTAAAACGGTTCCTTCCTCCATCGATACGTACAAGAAGTGTGAACGATTAATTGGCGATTAAACCGTCAATATAAAACATACAGACCAATCATTCCGTCAAGACTCAAGTCAGGATATACGTTCGTACCTTTCTTTTGCGAGTTCATACCTTTTCTTTGCGCGAAAGGTGTTGCCGAATGGGAGCACGTTACATTGGACTCTTTATATTGATTTTCAAATGTTACTATTTTTGTTATATCGCCAAAACCCGTCTTGGGGTGTATGAACAGTCTTTCATATGACGCTGCACTTCGTGTATTTGTATTTTTTAATACACCCTATTTAACCCCTAAACTGTACAACCCCTTGGTCGATTTAACTAATGTTCTTACCAGCAATCCTTGATAGTACAACCTGTTGACCTAATAGATTCAGGGTCCGTAATGCCCTAACAAATATACATAGAAACATACAAACACACAACAGCAATTCAGCCAGTTGTTTGAAACACCATCGCTCGCTTCGTTCGCTCGATAATTAAATGTTGGTTCAAAGCGAGGTTCTTACTATCTTGTCAAATCGAACTGAACTGTCAACCGCTCATTATAAGTTTCAATATCGCTAAATGAGTCCACAGATAGCGAGTCTACAGATTTAGGATTGGTTGTCTTGCCGTCAGAGTGAGACTAACAACTATAACTACATAGTTAGTATTAATTAAGAGCTGGTTTCGGTCTTCACACCAACACAAAAAATGTCGAAGCTATTTATTATTTTAATAAATGTAGCAAAAGTATGAAGTGTAAATATAAAATAAGAAAACCGGTACTGAAACATCTAGCTAAGGTGTAATTTATGTGGAGATGAATGTATAAACGTAAGCGCAATTTTTTTCTCCTAAGGCCAGTGTCTTAAAATTAAACTTTCAACAACTCTCGTGTTGAAATAAATAATACGATTAAATATTGATTGCATATTCATAAAGCTACATAATTTGTGAGATGTCACAAAAGCTATTTTATACTCGTAAAAACGCTTATTCGGTTTTCTATAGTTTTTGACGGTATAATTTTTGGCTCTAAATAAATTTGTAGAAATCTACTAAGCGCCTAATCTGACTGCTAATAATGATAATAAAGGATTTAAGCGGTTTAAAGATAATTATTAAATTCTCTAGGTGTATACGATTTGTTATATAATAATCCGATCTCCGCATTCAAAACAATGCAAGCACCTAAAAATATATATAAAATAAGCGATTTTTATATTTAGGAACATTTTCTTTAGAATTAATACTAATAATTTCTCAAAAAAAAAGTTATTATCATTTGTTTAGATGACTGCATTTGGAAAAAAAATTGTAAATTTTAAATTTATCTTATAAGAGTAGTGCGCTGTCATCAATGGCTAGTTAAGAATACCTGTAATGAACCTCGAAGAATGACTTCCGAATGTAAATAATTGGCGCAACAGGTGTGGCATAAATCTCAGACAAACGAGGCTGTGATTAAGAAGGTCGTATATCAACTCACGGCGATAAAAGCGACGGTACGGCTCTATTCGCATATTATGATGTACTTAGTACATCGGTTCGGCGACCACGAACCGGGCGACGCAGTGTTGGAAGGCCCCCCACCCGATGGACCGACGACATTGTGAACGTTGCGGGAAGTCGGTGGATGAGAAGACTCAAGACCGTTCATCGTGGAACTCTTTAGGGGAGGCTAATGTCCAGCAGTGGACTTCTACAGGCTGATGATGATGATAACTGAAAATACATCTAGTGGTCATGATGTGGTTTGCGGCCATAAAACCACTCAACCCTAACGAATAGATACTCACAACTCACAAAGTTTAGTTTCATATGATGCCAAACAATTTCACACATTAAATTTTCTGACTAAAGAGTTAAAGTGACACAGCAGATTCAATCTCGTGTTTGCAAATATTCCCGCTCATCGTTTATGAACGAAACAATATGCAAAGCAAAGTAACCAACAGTACAATGATCATCCAGCGCTCAGACACCGTGGGAAGTCTATTTGTCTAGAGTGAAGCGAGCTCTATTTGACTCTGCTTTTTTGGAGTCAAGAGTGAGCGATTTATCGTTTGCAGCTGCGATTTTTTCCTCCGCCATAAATCGCGTCGGCTGTGAAATTTGCACTCACATTTTGGGGAAATGTCGTATGTCTCGTGTCTAAATTAAATTAACTTTAAAATTGAGCTCGGGCTTGCCTCCGGGTCATTGTTCAAAAAGAAATGTGTCAGAAGCTACATATCAGAAGAATTCGTCCGCACAGCTACATTTCTCAGGTGACACGCCAATTAAATACCACTTGGTCGGCGGTTATAAGCAAATTTATTTCACGCGCTCCCCTTAATCTTGTATCAGTGGGATTGTTCTTTCCGTGACAATCGCGACTCGCTGTTTTTACACTTGACTCACGGTTGAGTTATATGTGCATGGAGTTAACATGTTGCCTGAGGAGTTAAAATGCTATTATTTGATCCAAATTGAATTCTTTCCGAAAATTTACTACTACATATCCATCCAATGATCTCATTTCTCGATAAACTGGCTTACGGCAGAATTTATTAATAATCTCGTAGTATACGAATTGTAAATTGTGTTTTCTAAAGAGGATACAATAAATATCCGAAAGGTCGTTAACAAGCTGGCGGACGCGAAGCACGGAACAATAAAGAACAAAGTGACTAAAAACTGGAATACACAACAAGTGAATAATACTGGCCAATTTGGCAGAAGTTTGATGTTAAAATGTGATAAAATTTTGAATTTGCTCCATCTAAGAATGTAATAAAACAAGGGATCGAAGGATTGGATTTCGAAATGCCTTAGCGCGCAATGATCCGTGTACCCCACCGCATATTCGAGGATATCGCGTAGATCTCGCAAAAAGCTCGCTCCGATGCACCGAGCCCGGCTCCGTCGGGTAACGATTGCTCCCATATCGTCCGAAAGAATCCCTTGTAAAATTACCGCCTCATAATAGGTAGGTACGTATTTTCGGCAAGATTTCTGATGCCTTCTTTATCATCTTATTTCAATCTTTCGTTTCATAAGGCGCGCTCACTTCACGGACTGCGGAGTGATTGAGCCGCTTCATGTTTTTGTGCTGTCAGGAATCTTATCCTTTTACCTTTTTTGCGTGTTCTTATTTATATTTAAATGAAGATACACTACTGATACGGTTTAATGATGGTTTTGGGAGAGCTTTTTGCGATGAGCAGTCGACGCGGACGTATATTTTGTGATGGAAAGGATTTACAAATACCTTCCGAGTTATTTTATGTAGAACAACGAATTACCAGGTTATTAAAATTGAATATCAACGTAGCCATTACGCAATTTAAATGGCTCTTTATAAACTAAGGCACCGGCTGTGCAACTTCTCGGAAGTGGAATGAAACAGTGCAAAGGTTTCCGCGAACGCCGTCCTTAAGGTAACGGTAGAGCAATCGCGACTACTAAGATTGAAATGTAATTTTGTCTGGAAGTAGAACTCCGACCCGTAGCTGCGGTTAAACACTTAACTCCAGTCAGCTTCATAAACGGTCATTTTCAATAATCATTTACATATTGAGCGAGTTGTAAATAGATAAACCTTTAAGCGCAGAATCATGAAGTGCCAGTTTATATTTTAATATGCATACAAATATGTTGGTTTAAGTGATTTAACTTATGTGTACAAATAAATTTATTTACATTTTTGTTACCGCGACGGCTTTCGTTGTATCGAGCAAAAGCTAATCAGATTGTTTACTAAGGTACTCTTTATTAGTTTTGCAGATATGATTCAGTGCAAATTCTAGTTAGCTTTCTACAACCTCGAGATCTAACCGCAAAACTAACATCATTATAAACATGCCAGCCACTGTACTTTAGTGCCATAGCGATTTGTTAATATTTTTCTGTTGTCTTTCTAGTACACAGCCTTATGCTGTTTCAAAAAATTTTTATGCAGAAAAAATATGAAAGCAATAAAAAATATAATCCTTCCACCACATTGGTTCTTTCACCTAAGTCATTGACTCTTTTCAGGGCCACCATACCACAACCTGCTTACTAACCAAGAAAGAACCAGTGACTAGTCACTTGTCCAGACAAATAAGCAAGCACCAAAGCCACGGAAGATTTTGAATTCCACTTTCATATACACATAAATTCGAAAGAATTCGTTCTTCGTTTATAATTTTTATCTCTGTCAATTACATAACTCTCTATAAATCTACGTTCCAAGTAGCAGCCGGTTATCGACAAAAATCTAACAATTATTAAGCGACACATCAAGACATCGAGTGTGTTGTATGCATGTGACCACGAACGTGGGAAACCGCTATAAATAGCCTCTACTGTCCATCGCTGACCCTATAACGGTACCGCGACCAAAACATTGCGCAAGGTGATTGCAGTTCAAACTTTTTAACCTCATAGGTCCTACTACTGAGTTATTTTTAAAGAGGCATTTTTATTTTTAAAGAGGCCTCGCTATAAAATAAATAAGTGATATCCCACAGTCGCCCAGATAGACATAAACTTCGTTCTTGCGCTTTGAAAAATAAAGTTTCCTCAAAATCCACTACTAAATAAAATCGACATAAAAATAATATTTAGAACTGAGAGCATTCAATGCTAGACTCCGTAGTGCAAAAAGTGACCGCCCAACGTGGGGCTCGAACCCACGACCCTAAGATTAAGAGTCTGATGCTCTACCAACTGAGCTAGCCGGGCTTCTGTTATAAACCTGTGCCGATAACAGTGGCTGTTCATAATATGACGTGATATGTAATTGCAATTACTAGAGATCTTCAACTTTACTTACAAAACTAATATTAGGTACTACTGATCTTATGAGAAAACTATATGATTTGCATGGGAACAATGTCGTTAAAATTACAGCGAGGCAATATAATGACCACGTGCAAAACTCAACGTAGATAATTTTTATCTTTCAAGTTCCAAAAATAGTTTTATACTAAGAAACTAGTTCGGTGCGCGGAGAATTGTGAATCGGGCCAAGGGAGAAACGGAGCGAATGGGCGGTCCGCAAACACTTCCGAGCTATGTAATTTACTCGTTAGCTCGTATCGGAGTTCTATATAAACCGTTATTTTATGTAAGAAAACTTGGCGACCGCCCGCGGCACCCAACTGCGGAATTCGGACTATTGCAATTTTGAAACTTTCAAAGAAAAAATATTTCGTTGAGTGCAAAAGTTTCGGGCGAGGAATGTTTAAATGAAAAAGTTTGATCTGAATTATAACAAGAATTCTTATCTACGGATGTGGAAGATAAGTTATTCAAAGTCAGATTTATTAATAAAGAATATGCAAGAAAGTTATTTCCTCTGGACATGGATTTCAAACTTTTGAATTCACGCGAAGTTTTTTATAATGGAAACAGAAAACTGTCGCAATATAAAATATTATGATATTATGCACAAACACAAACTATGAAAAATAAACATTTGTTTGTAAGTAAATTAACCAAGTTACCTTTTATTTGATCAGCTAGGACCCAATAAGCTGTTTATCCGCAATAATGTTTACCTGAAAATAAGATATTTCTAATGAGAATAACTATAGTCTAACTGTATTTCATATTGGTTAATCGTTATTCCAACAAAAAGACTGTTAGACTTGTAACAAAATTTTGTTAGTAATTTGTAGAAGGCTCTATGCCAAAGAAATAAATGTAAATTCAAACAATCCAGCATGGAAATAAATCCAGCATGGTAGGTTACTTTATTTTGCTAAAATAGTCAAAATAAAGTAACCTACCATTAAAAAGCAATTTTATGTGATCCACATAAATTATTAAAGTACCTAAGTAATTATTAACCAGATTATTTAAGTACGTACATTCTAGAAAGAAATTTCATGCAACTAATAAGCACGTTATAATAATCAATATGGCCAGGTGGCCGTAAACTGACTTTAGTCATTAGACGTAAGCATCAATAATCTTTTTTTTACGTTTAATCACGGCTTCAGCCTTAACTTGAAGACTATAGTCGCAATTAAAATGATATTCAGTCATGGCATGGTCAAGTAAGAGCAGTAGCAATAACAGTGAACAATAGTTATCGATTGATATGATCGTCGATAACGCAGTAGGCAAGTACATTGAATGCGATCGACGCACGCGGTGCGTTGTACCCAACCAAGGGCATAACATAGGATAACATTTCGTAACTAGATGGACCTAAATGCACATTGAACCTCCGTATTCAGAATTTGGAGCTTATTAGAAATATTTATTGAACCTAATAAGACTTATTGGTTTGTTTTTCAATATGTATATACGAAAGAGAGTTGTTATAGGTTTGTCGTCCCCTATGAATCTTCACAATTTTTATCGAGAATTTTTTCAGGTAGGTTATATTTTATCGATAATAATAAGCTGTGATATTGTTTTACATGTACCTACAGGTCACACTGTATATGTAAAACAATATAATTCTTAGGAGATGAGAAACCTGCAACAAGGCATAGAAAGATTTTTAGGTACAATTTGAAGGAAATTTATCAAGTCATTATTGTTAAAATGGTAAATGAAATAAAAAAATGACATTTGTATGTATAGGTATGTATTGGGATGGTATGTAGCAAGTACGGGGAATAAAGGTTCTCGAATGGCGACCACGGACTGTGTTGGATAGCCCCCACCTGATGGACCGACGACATTGTGAAGGTTGCGAGAAGTCGGGGGATGGAAAAGGCTCAAGAACGTTAATTATGGCACTCTTTGGGGGATGCCTTTCAGCAGTGGACTTCATCAGGCTGATGATGATGAAACACATGACATACTTCACATGAGATCACAAGCAGATGCAAACAAGAACTTCACAACTCACTACGTTTATTAAAACAGTTTCCAGCCACCATACTCATATCCCTAGGTAATGTTGGTTCCGCTGCGTTACAATGTAAAGCGGAATATGACCAAGACAAGCGGTTTGTGAGAAGATGTAATACGTACAAACATGTTCCGCGCAAACAAGAGTTATGGAACTGAAATGGCAATATTAAACTGCAATGCGAAGCTATACTAACAGCTATATAATGTAGAATACATTTCAGAGACTGTTTATTTTTGGAATCAAGTTACTATATACGAAGTTAAAACAAGTACTACTACTATTTATGGAGCCGTGTTGGCCTTCCCCGAGTTTTGATCATGGTTCAAATCCTACCTAAGCGATAGGAAACAATTCGTACAGCTAGACCACTACAATAAAGAGACACTAGAAATAGAACATGTCCAGTCGGAAATATTAAATAAAAACACATCCTTACCCCAAGGTAGTGTACTCGGATGTACCCTGTTTCTACTGTACATAAATGACCTACTTAGATCGATCGACACTACTTGCGTACTCTTCGCTGATGACATATCTTTGCTTTACAATAGCGATCGGACAATAGATAATGAAGTTATAAAAACGACCTTTATGACTGCAAAAAGTGGCTCAGCGAGCACAATCTAGAAATAAACTACAATAAAACGAAAATCTTACAATTTAAAACATACAAGAAGGAACAATTAGACCTAAAACACTGACAAATAGCTTAAATTGACAAATGTCCTAGATAATTATAATAATTTAAGTATAATTTTTTGTAAAATATGTATATGACTTCAAGACTTGCAGCGCCCTTACAGGGTCTATGTACTTATCAACTTTAAGCTAAAAATACCATCTAAGCTGAATATGTACATGGAGCATGAATAAATGAAATAAATGATCCGAAGGTCGTGGGTTCGATTCCGGACGTTAACTAATGAGTTTTTCTATTCGAAAAACTTAAGTGCGCGTGTGTAAAACGGCGAACACTTCGGAAGTTAGGAAGTAGTAAGTATTCTTGAAACCGGCGATGGGCTCGAAACCTGAAACGTATGCAATACTTACTTATTATGCAAAATGTGGGCATGTGCCAATGTTCGAACATGCCTCTGACTAAGACAACCACTTCAAGGGTCTGATCGCCTGGAGATCTGAGAATATATTTTTGAGGATTAAATTCGTGAGGATTTAAAAATAAAAATAAAAAAATAAGAATATTTGGTCCTTGGTTTTCATTATTATATATATATTACTAGTAGACTGCAGAGATAACCTAAAACTTAATTGTGTGAACAATTACACAACCGGTATCAACTGATAAATATTTGCATTCAATACGGATGCTTAATCATATCAACTGTCTACAGAACAATATTCTTCGGAATGCTCATTCCCCAGCGTATCAGAGACCAGTGGCTGAGCAGTGAGCACGGCAGATGATGATATCACTACTCTGCGTATCGTCCGATCTGATCGCCGATAAAGACCGTCCGTTTCTGGTACCTTCTATGGCTGACAGTGTCAGAAGTCGGATAATCGGAATATTTCTCAATCAGAAAATTACCTACCGGCTAAATGTTAACCCCGACTAGCTGATTTATTAGGAGACCTAGCCTTTAAACATTATTTCCAATAATAGAGAGCTACCTTGTGAAAAGAAAGCTACCTTGTGAAGAGATTATTACTGTAATACAACAAAATAGGCACCAAAAATGAGCTAAGTAACTGTGAAGAAGACTTGACCGGACAGAGCTCACAGACTAAAGATTGCCGGACATTCTCCGCCTTAGTTAAATGAGTGGAATCCCTACTTAGGAATCAATGGACACGAGATAATGTACCTACAACTCATATAAAAATGTATTCGATATGTCACATGTCAATTTTATAGATAGGGTCGTATGATAATTGCGGGGAACTCAGTCTCGTATGATGATACTTCATATTATCCAGGCACTTGAGCACGTAATCTGAGATCTATAAATCTATAAATGAATATTTTAACCAACTCATATTAAAACGTAAACATACTATTCGAACGTTAAAAAAACAATTCCTATAAGATTCAAAGAAACTTACAGAGAAATCAGATGCAGTAAAGTCAGCCTGATACTAAAACGTGTTTCAAAATCACGTGTTAAATAGGGATTATAAGTCAATACAATTACACGCACAACAGCGCAAACTTAATCTCTTATAGGTACATTAATATTCAAAAGCGAAATGACAAAATTAATAACACCCAATATGCATAATGTAATGAGCTTTTTTTGATGTTATTTCGTATTATTTATGCAGATATATGCAATATGCTCATTACACGGGAACAACTTTATGGATTAGCTTATCTTGGAGCTATAGAGGGGACGGTTAATAATAGTTACACGGCACGAAAGTTAAAAGCAAAAAATATGTGTAGGTATAGCGACACGCGAGATCGGGCGACGGTTTAAGTAATGGCTAGATGGCATTGTAGATAAACGAATGAGTAGTATATCGCTATACAATAAACTCGACTCAATCCACGCATATAGACAGAAGCCGACTATAACACAGTTGTAGCTTGATGAGAGCGAGAGACAACGTCGTTTGTCGTACGCAGTGCACATAAAAGAGTGCTGCGTAATGGAGCGAAGCCAATTATTTCGAGGATCCGCCTGTATTGCTTTACTGTACATGCTTACAATGTCCCGATAGAGTCTCGGCCATCGATTGCGAGCGTTATCTCAATAAAGAGCAAGGGAGTGCGTTCATTAGCACTCTGACACGGCGGAATCATAAATTGCGGCGCCCCGCCGCGGCCCGCACGCTGCCTTCACACCCCCGGATACCTAACCCGCATTCGACTTTTTGCCATTTCCATTGTTTTTGGAAAGAACCCATAAACCGTCACGGACCGATCGCCCAGATAGCACGCAGGTGTCGCCCTCGACGCATACCAACATAATTACACACACACGTTTTTAACAATGTATACCAATTCGCGCTACGATAAGCGTTCAGCTGCGTAGAATTAGCCGAAAAGTCCGTTGATTTGTTATCTGAATATTTTTTCGGTTGAGACCACCGTCATTTGGTGAATATGACAGCGGCGATAAAATATACTTAGTGGACAGATAAAAAGAAATAGAAAAGCGATTAAGAAAGGCATCCATCAATTAAACTCCGTTTATATCGGAGAAGTCGGTTCATGAATATTCACACATGAACGAATGACTTTACATAAAATAAAATGTGTTAGATTTTAAACTAACGAAAACAACACTAGTAAAAGTCAGCGTAGACGATCGCGCTACATAAAATATCGTATCCAAAACTTACAAACATGGGAAGTCATTAAACCGACCGTCCCGGCACTTACTGAGCTGGTATGGCCGTCTGGCCAAGCATAAAGATCAATATCGATGTGGCTCGATGCCAAAATCTTTTTAATATCGTTCCAGAAGCAACTGAAGAGTGGTTAGAAGCTAGCGATAACAACAAAACTATTAGGTACGTGAGCATTTCACCCTCGAACTGTTGAAATCGGCTCGGCGCAAACTGGAAGACGTCGCGTCATAATCGCGGCGGAGCACGTGGGTATATAAAAAGATAATTTACGACAAAGCAATAGAGTACAATATCGAATGGCATAGAAATTGTGTCCCGTCGTTTCATTGTAATGAGACTTCTTTGCATGTTGATAAATCATTTATAGATGTAATAATCTCGACCGCGCCATCCCCAGGTTTGCGCCAAGTCTGCGAGCGATATCTATGGTCGCTTTGGTTTAATCTTATTGTATGGGACAATGGGGAATAATGGTCGGGACAGACTTCCCTTGAAGCACTTTTGAGTTAGCTGATAAATTCCACAGAGTCCTTGCCTCACTTTGCCTCACTTTCGAGGGTTCTTGTGGTCGCGTATAACTTTTAATGAGTGCTGTTAGTTGCTTTACAAAGAGCAACCAGAAATAGTTGCGGGATCTGTTCAGACACCGAAGAATTCTTTTGAGCTGATAAGAGGCTGAAGTTTAAAGTAAATAACAAATTTATGGCAGGTTAGAAAAACAACGTTCACATATTGTCTAAAAACTTATGTTGGTAACTTTTGATAGACAATTAATTATTGAGAATCTGTATGGAAACTCTCAGAAATCAGTATTTTTTCATTGTAAAAGCTCTATGCTAAAATCAGCTGTTTTGGGGTCAAATAATACTAAATTCAGCTGTTTTAGGTAGAAATCTTGACGTCAAACTCCTCGTACGATTAATAATTACTTTAAAAGATGATAAAAAGACCAAAAACACCTCATTTGAAAAAGTTCTGGTAATAATATTACAGCAATAGACATCTCAATTCAGTTCCTGTATTCTAATGTTTTGTATTCATTAGCACTGTGTAATAAACGACGAAAACCGTGAACTAAACAAACACGGCGGTAAAAAGCGAATCTCATCAGAGTCTATTAAAAACGACATTGGCTCGCTAAATCAAGTGCCTCCATAAAAAGGTGCGTGAATGAAGGCGTTAAGTTTCACACCGCATCGCTCCTGCAGACGAAGCGCGTCGAAACGAACACCTATTATCATAAAGCAAACAAAGAGTTAAGAAAAAAACAACAAACACAAGGCTTTAATGATTTGGTAGTTCTTGGGTTGAATACCAACAAAACTGAGAGAGGAAACTGCAGTAAAATAGGGTTTTATTAAGGCAGCATTCATTGGAGGTCTGGTAATACAGCCGCCGAATAGCAATAAGTTGCATATCGCCAAAGCTCATAACGGAAACGATCAGCTAAGTTACTAAAACATCCACGATATTGTTGCAGGTTGTTAATAATATGCGCTGGCGATAAAAAATAAAGTAGGTATTCCCGAAATTTATTTAATTCAATTCAAAAACAGTTAATTTCAATACATTCAAAAGAATCACTTTGAAACATCCATACAAACTACGCCCACTTGTTCACTTGTTCCTCGCAACCAAGCCTAGCAGAATCGGGCAACAAATACGGCATGGTGCCGAGAATAATAGCCCCCTTTCGGGATGGTATACATGTTATGAATCACCTTGTATATTCGTAGGTAAACGAGGAGACTCATATTATGTACGCTATCCCGAAAGGGGCTTATTCTACACCCAATTGGCAATAAAGTTTGTTCCATGACTTTGAAAAATGACGAAATTCGTCATTTTTCACGAACTAAAAAAAAACCGGGGAAAAAATTGGTTTAATGTGTTTTTTACTCTGATATACTTTCTTTTTCTTGATTGAAAAGACCCTTTCGGAATAAAATACATATTATTTATATAATAGAATTTTAGATAAAGTAGCTATAATATAATACTATTTTTTATATTATAGCTACTTTATCTAAAATTATCAAATATTTTGTCTCATAAATCGTGTGACATTTGAAATGAGTTCATGAGACCAAAATACAACGCAAATATGACGGAACACCACACAAAACAAATATTTGTCTGGTCCAAAAGCTATGCCATATCAGTTTCCGCTTAAAGATTTGTACAGCATCTTGAAATTTAAAGCAATTTAACAAAACATCTTATTTTCACAACCTATTATGACGTTATTATAAACTTTGTAAATGTTTTTATACATGCGAATAAAAAGTTATCATCTAAAATCGCATTTCCATATTTTTATTTTGGTGTTTATATCACAAAGGAATACATTACAAAATATTTTCTGTTGCGAGCTTTTATGAACCATTATGAAACACGTCTATTTCCAATTCTAGAAACCAAATTACAAAACAATTTCAGCGTTGTCAACGTATTCGAGGCACATTTGTAAGTACCTACTGCATATAAATGGGTTGATCATGGTTCTAACAGCTACTGTGTGGCGAGAGCCTTTCGAAAAACTATCACGTATGGTATCACAAACATGTTTGATTATTTTATTGCATTTTGAGACTACTAATTCGAAAACTTACGGGTGATTTGTCTGTAGAATGGGTTTGAAAAAGTAAATTCAAAAAACGTATCCCCTCCTGGGGGAATTACGGAGTATAAATGATCACATCCTATCCTACTCATCATATAAATACAAAAGTTTGTGAGGATGTTTGGATGTTTGTGATTCAATAATGCCGTAACGGCTCAACCGATTTCGATGTAACTTGGAATTGAAGGAGTACTCTACCGCGAATAGCATATAAGATAGTTTTTATCTAGGCACTACGCGAGAAAACCCATGAAAGCGAGCTAGTAAAGTTGTTTATTTAGTTATCTAGATTTTCCAAACATCTCATAAAAGTTACGTATTGTTTACGAACAAAGTTATTAGTGAATTACTATGACCAATAATCGGTAAAGATCTCGCCAATAAATATAGGTTTAAAAAATAGCCCTGAAAGCGATTAATAGGCATTTTTTATACGCATTCACATGACAAATAAATTATTTATAAGTCAAATTTATCACCCTTGTTGAATAGAAGGATAAAACTATTAAAAAAGTTAACTAAACGGAGATGGAGACAGGAAGCGATTCTAAACAAAAACCTCCTGCGCATCCGCCACGAATAGAGACATGACAACACGGAATGTAACTAATGACAAAAAAAATGTCTATCGCTTCATTTATTCACAAAGAGCCGCCGGACAATAGCTACCAATATTTTTCTCTGACTTTTATAGAAGCAACGAAATGTTATTAAACAAACAATTCGCCCATTCGGCGACATGTCTTCAGGCTGGGTTGTATAATTGATTCTTTCCGGGGGCGTTCCGGTCCGGCCTTTTGTACAACCTGCTTACTATTTCCAACAAATGGCATTTTTATCAGAGCGATTCCACGGAAAATTCCTTCTCATTTCCGCTTCTCGACAAACCTCACACTTCGATAATGCCTCGCTACTACGCTCCAAAGTGAAATGAAATGGGATGTTATGACAATATGTCGGCAACATAATGTGCGGCCGCGACGACAAATGTGCTGTGAAAATGTTTCGACGTTCCGTATGAATTCAAATTATTCCTCGAAAAATGGTCTTTAAAGCTTTCTTATTATGTGAAACGTTTCTTATCGTGTGAAATGAAACGTTCATTGCCGCGACGGAGACGTCTACGCGAGAAGGGTAGGAAATTACAGGCTCGAGTAGAAAATGTTCTGCTAACCTGATAATGTTTGGGCGTGACAGTTCGGATGGAGTGACAGGCCGGAGAAACGAGCACAGTATGCTGTTTTAATTCCAAACATCATCGATGCCTATTACAGGCCGGTGCCCGTTGCATCACTCGCTCCAAAAACGTCGGTAAATGCTGCCAACCCAAAACCTTTTCTAGTCCATCATTAAAAAATATTTAGCGATATATCTAATTTTGTAAATGATACAGGGGTTATTTTATTAGAACAGCCGTAATAACTAGGCACCCGGACGCAATACGCCCCCAAGTTTTGGATAATGACGGGTTCGTGGGCCCCGCACCAGATTAAAACATCCGAGGAGTCGAATAATAACAAAGAGAAAGACAAAAAACTAAAATGGCCGATAAATGCTCGATTCTACCTGGTTCCGTAAACTGGTGGTCTTTAGGAGGGTCCGATGTGCGGAGCAATCGAGCCCGTGATAAAATCCTCCTCAAATATAATAAATCTACGTGATAAAATTCTTTGCTCTACAAAGAGCCCCGACTAATTGTTTCTGGAAACCTGTTATTAGAGCAAACAGCCCGGAGGCAACATATCCTCCTTACATGCTTTTCATACCATGGGAACAAACAAATATTTTTTATTCTGAAATTAATTTACAAGAGTGATGAAAATCTAAGGTAAACAGTTTTGAGAGAGGTTTATTAACTGGGTCAGTGTAATTATTGTTGGTAATAATAACAACTTATTATATTTTAGGAAAAATAAATTGGGCATCGGGGACCGTGTGCCGTAAACTGGTATTAGGAGAACGTTATGCAAACTTCATTGTCGGCAAGGGTCTGCAATAAAGAAACAATAAACGAGCAAAAGCCCGAAAAGGGTTAACAGTGGCAAAAAAAATATTTTTCAAGCGACTAGACAATAGCAGACTACAGTTATAAACAAATGAAATTTTTAAATATCACCCTTAGATCTTTGAGTGAACAATTAAAAAGTAAAAGGGGCGGCTTCACTTTCATCTTTTATTTCAATTGTTTTCTATCGAATTGGGTTATCGCTTTGCTTCTCTAAAAATCCTCTAAAGATAGCAAGCCCGTTCTCCACTGGGGTGGAAGTTGACTTATACAATGACATACTAACTTACCCACTAGCCGTCAACTTTGCTACGATCATCAAGGCCAAGAACGAACAATAAAGACCGCAACCTACTTCCTAACCATTGTTAGGAAATGCAGCAGAGACCAAACTCGAGAAAATATACTGCTCTATTAGAGAATTCACAACTAAAAAGTATATTGAGTTATATAAATTGATGTACCTATACATTAAATTATCAGGAAATATTTCCGTACTCAATCGCTGATTCGTCCACTGTTGACAAAAATATTCTAGATATCAAATCTTCCTTTATAATATTTCAGAAACTGCTTCAGTGTGCTAGAATGTATCTTATCACGATCTTCTCAGGCGTTCAACAATTTATGCGCTGCGTTGTTCCCAATAAGGAACTAAACGATGCGTCATACTTCTACTTTAATGAACAAAATATCTAATGACTCAGCAGACCAAATTACAATACATGTTTGCCATCCAGTTATGACAAAGGCCTAAATTTCAAATGTCAAATGCAGAATACAACAATAGTCAAAAGCACGTGCAAGCAAGCTGCTCAGAGTCCGAAACAATTGTGGCAGAGTTATTGCCAAAAGTAAGATAGTAAAACAATGTATCTCTATTCTGTTTCTTTTCTGGAATCATAAGCTGTTAAACAATTAAGACAGATGACACATTCAGTCCATTTGTAGCAAAAAATTGGAGAAAAGATATATGACACCGACATTGCATTAGTGTTGGGCGATAACTTCACTAAGGGTAGTTTTTAAAGGCTCTCGGAGACAGTTAAAATGGAACGGTTTCGAAATACTTTAGCTACGCGACATTTTACGGTAAAAAATAATTTTAAAACTAGATCACAATTTAGGTGAAGAGATTCTTGTGAGAAAAGCTTGTTGTATCACTGATTCTTTCTTGGGCATCCTGTATTAGGTCAATGACCAAGTTGCGGTATTGTGGCCCACTAAAGGGCCTATGAACGTCGGTGAAAGAATCAGTGTATTGAATCTGAGGTCATTTCGTGCACATGTTTTAAAATTTTTAGGTTTTAGGACATGCACGATATTTTCCTTCACCGTTTGATAGTACTAGTGTAGCGCACATACGTTTTCCGAATGGAAAATCCATTGGTGCACGACCTGGTTTCGAACCCACGACCTGTGGATCGGAAGGTATGGGGCCACTACCGCCACTCGACCCGTGCGCACTGTTCAAGCAAGTAAAAGGATTCGAACTTTTGATAATTATACTAGTGTAAACTGTACAAAATGAGTGTCAACTATTTGTCACCAATTCAAGAACGCCTCAGTTACATTTCATTCTAATAACAGCCGAAGTGTTGAAGGCGCTAATATTTGAACAACAGTAAACTGATACTTTACTGTTAAATACACAGAGACGCGTGAGTCCTTTTCAAATAACCTCTCCGTTGTTAATGAAAGATAAATTGCTCCGATTTGCCAGTATCTAGTCGGAATGTTGGTTTAGTCACCTTTAATAAGAATCGACTCGTAACTCTATGAGGTGATTGGTCGTAATGTAAAACAATTTCTCAATATCAACATAGCTTAATTGGAGAACAGCTAGCTTATGATTTTAACCATTCGCCAGCCTAACATACACGAATAATAAATAAATACAGTAACGATCACTTAGATAGTGTGAGTCCCCCAATATGTTACTAATTTAGTATTTGGTTGAAATTTGACGATGATAGGTTTGATTTTATCGTTAAAATGATGACTAAGATTTGGGTATTTTACTAATGAAGATCAAAAAATCACGATATAGACTACAAAAAGCTAACCAGCTCTCTTCTCTCAACTTAGAAGGCACCGCGCAATCGTATCAACCACAAGTTATTTGTTATTCGAGTTGGTAACAAGCGCCAAAATGTTATGACTCGCCCTGACCACTAAACTATTATAATGGCTCCATTAAAAAGTGATAGTAACAAATCGGTTCTGTGGGTCACTGATAGTCTATTCGTTGGTTTTTCATTATCATTCGGCAGGAAATGCCTTCATACCTTTCGTATCGATTTCGAAATCAAATAACTCAAGTACGGTCATAAAACAATGCAACAGACATAATAGAGACAGGTAGATATTATACAAATACATTATTGTCACATTATTTTAATGGCAGAAAACAGTAGGCGAGCCGGTGACGTAATTGAAAAGGCATTCGAAGTGTGAGGTCCCGCCGAGCGATTCATTACAATTTGTTACCAAAATACTGTGACATTAAACAGTCGCTCACGTCAAATCGCTCATTAATTACTACTTTGGGACCGTGCGCCCCCCACGCTTGGGGAGGAAAAAAAATGACAGAGGCGCCTTTCATGCGGTTGAAGCGTATTCAGTGGCGGGCTTTGCATCGTCGAACGTACACCGTCGTCCTAACAAAACAATGTCAGAATAGCGGCATTGTCGACTGCGACTATTAGAACGAATTGTCGTACGTGCCCCGGGGATGGTTCCCTCCAACCTCCCATTATTAACCCCAGTTTTGCACTAGGTACTTTTGTTTGCTTTACACGTCTTGTGGAATGTACAAATTTGGGAATTAATTGCTACGGCCTATAGAATTATTTTCAGTAAACACTCGAGCGATTAAAACTCCAGCAAATAAGCGAAGGGGTATAGCACTGCAGTAAGAGAAGAAATAAAAACGACAGAATAGAAGAAGTTACATTTTTAGGTTGCACTATAGACTCAACCCTATCATATGAAAGCCATATAAACAAGTTGTGCAAAAAGCTGTCTAGTGCAAATTACGCGTTGTTTAAATTAAAACCAATAGTTGACAAAAAAACTCTAATATCTGTATATTACGCATACATCCATTCTATCATCAACTATGCAATACCAGTATGGGGAAATGCCTCCCAAATTAATAAAGTCCTTATTTGTCAAAAAAGATCCATTAGAGTTATTCATGGTCTAGGCAGACTTACATCGGCCAAAGCCTACTTTAAAAAAACTAAAATACTAACAGTGATATCCCTGTTTATTTATCGTTCCCTGTTGGAAGTACATTTGAAGAAACCAGATCTTCCTATGAAGCTACATATACACAAATACAACACTAGAAATAAAGAAAAATTGTTTGTTCCAAGAAAAAGACTCGTGAAAACCTATAACCATGGTCTCTGCCTTAAGCTTGCGATGTATAACAAACTACCCTTAGAAGTAACCCGGCTTCCCTTTAATCAGTTTAAAATAAAAATTAAATCATTTTTTGAAAATCATCCATTTTACCATGTCGCGGAATATTTAAATGTTTCATTTTCTGATTTGCATGTGGAGTAGAAACTTTAAATTACCTATCCTATAAATTATCTAAAATCTTTGTAAAATTATATGAACGTTACTTGTAAAGAACTGTAATTACTGTAAACCTGACATGCCTATGTTATATGTTATAACGAAATGGTCAATAAATGAATTGAATTGAATTGTAAAAAAGGGGCAATTTAATTGTTATACTTTACCATAAACAATAGTGGTAGTTATGATTTCTTTTAGCCCGATTTGTTCTTTCGGCGAAAAGGTAAAATGTGTTTTCGAAAGTTCTTTTGCCGACGATTTGCAATTGTACCATAGTTTCAAAGTCAATGATATAACGGTGGGAATCAATAGAATAAATGAGGACCTTGACAGCATTAACTGCTGGGCGAAATCTTTTGGACTCCTAGTGAATCCCTCTAAGTCACAGGTTTTAATCATGGGAAGCCCGTACATGCTTAACAAACTCAGTCGGTCGGTCATCCCGTCGGTAGTATATGATGGAGTGTCGATACCTTACTCTACCAAGGCAAAGAATCTGGGAGTAATCTTTGACATTAATATGTCTTGGTTACCACATATAAATGAGGTCAGTAAGCGGATTCACTTTTCATTTCAATCACTCAAACGTCTCCAGAAGTTCCTGCCCCATGATACTAAAATTACCCTGGCTCAAGCCCTGATGTTGCCTCTCTTGGATTATGCTGATGTCTGTTTTCTTGACGCCAAGGAGGAACTTCTCAATAAACTTGAGCACCTTCAGAACTTGTGCATCCGTTTTATTTTCGGTCTGCGCAAGTACGATCACGTTTCTAAGTTCAGGGCTCAGCTTAAATGGCTTCCCATTCGTCGTCGTCGTGACCTGCATATTCTTACTCTACTCTTTAAAACTTTGCACAGTCCTATTTCTCCTCCTTACCTTCGTGAGCATTTTGAATTTCTTGCCCCACGTGGTGAGTCGTGCAGATCAACTGTATCCCTTCTTCTAAAACCCCCCCCTCATTCTACCAGTCGTTATGGCGGCTCCTTTACCGTCCTGGCGGTAAAGTTATGGAATGCTCTCCCTCATGTAATTCGTGATAGTCCATCTGTCAATGTCTTCAAGAGAAAAGTAAAAGAGCACTACCTTTCCTTGTAAATTCTGTATTATATTATATTTATGCATATATATGTATATATATTTTTATACTACCTACTCGTCAATGGCATATTATGTGTCATGTAAACCTTTCCTAAAGTAAGTCATTACAGTCCTACGGTCTAGCCGGGTCATAATGTTGTACTGAATTTCATTATTTCCCATGGGACATAATGTGATTTGAATTTGGAATGCAACCCATGTAGTCGTGCTTGATCGAGGTTGGTTTCAAAAATGTTTGGGTGCAATGAGATTTTATTCTAATTAGGCTGTATGTTATCATTTTCTTTGCACTGCCTAAAAATTAAAAAAAAAGAAAAACATGAAAACTTTTTACGAAATTCATTTTCACCCGCGCTCGAAGAAGGATTTATTCAAATGTCGAACTGACCACTACAAAAAAGACTACAAAAAAAAAGAAAAAAAGGCGCCAAGCGCTCAAACTGCTGTGCTGTTATAGACATAGACATAGACATTTATTTAATTGCCACCAAAACACACACATTTGCACAACATTTTACAATAAACATTAGGTACTTATAATAAAAGAAACAAGAGAAAAGTAATGAAAGTAAAAATGGTGTGATGTGTGCTGCAGTAGCAAAATGGCTTCGGCTCAGCATTATGCCTACTGTTTTGCAGCAGACACATGTTATCTACACCGAAATTCAGTATCGATTTGAATAAACTTCTAAAAAATGTCAAGTGACGACGACAGTGATTTTGATTCGACTCCAGAATGCATACAATCTGAAGCCTCTGGTATAGTTGGAAACTTACTTCCAGAAAAATCATTTCTTCAATTGCCTCGCAGAAAGTATAAAAAGTAGAGTATGCATCGCGGGCTTAAATGTGTATTTGTCTTGGGCGATCTTGAACCCCTCGTACTCGGGGTTCAATATAGCGCCCACGACATAATACACTACTTTAAGCCCTTGTTGCATAATCTACTATTAGTTAACTATATATTTTTACAGTTAGGTATTTATTGTAGTAGTATTATAATGTATGTATGTTTATCTTCATTTTTAGGTGTTTTATAGGTAATAGTATTTTTGTAATTAATGTTATTTACTATTAACCATATTTGTTTAGGTACACGAACCTCCCTCTATAATCACTTCTCTCTAGCCTCTAAGGTTTGCTGGAAGAAAACTCTTTTTAGGGTTAAGCTCGCCTTTGTACATACCTTTCTTTTTTATTGCTGTAATCTGTGTTTTCTTGTGTACAATAAAGAATAAAGAAAACATTATTCATCTTTCCTATCAAGACTAACGGGATGTACAAAATGACAGCTTGCATGTAAAATCCACCACCCAGCCATCCAGGCCCACGCATGTGAAATCACGCTAATTTAGCCGGCGACATCTGTTGAAAACATTAACTGATAATCTAAGCGGATCGACAACAAAAGCCACGTTAAACCCGACCGGCCAAATGCCGGCAGCCGGCAACACGAGTTAGATTCGCATTAATGAAACGTGGGCGTGCCGCCGACTAATCTAACATCCCACGGACAATGGCACAAAAAGGACTAAACACTGAAAAATAGTTTGGCCGATTTTAACGGCAATTACACAAAATGGACGCTATCAATGCCCCGGGAATTGGGAATAAAGCGTAAAATAACGCCGGTCACGTACAATCGGGGTTCTAAACTCGGAAAAACGATGCACCTGTATTATTAACGCATCGCACGCTCTTTGTTCATCACAAAAGACTTTAAATTGCAACTCGAAATTCTCATATCTAAAAACGGCCAGCGCGCGCAGGTACTCGGAGATGTTTTTTATAGACACGCACGTTATAGGGGTCGAACTGTAGAACCGCAACCAACTTTTTCAATCTAAGAGTAATTTGGATGGACATAGTTACCCTACTATCCTACTAATATTATAAATGCGAAAGTTTGATAGGATCTTTGTATGTTTGTTGTTCAATCACCCCGTAACGGCTCAACCGATTTCGATGAAACTTGAAATAGATAGAGTTATTTACCTAGAATAGCATATAAGCTAATTTTTTGCAAGGTACCACGCGAACGAAGCCAAGTGGACACAAGCTAGTATTATATTTTATGTATTAGTAGTAGTAATGTACTAGTATTGACTGGCCTCATAGCTCAGTTGGTAGTTACTCTGCTTTCTGCGCTAGAGGTCGCGGGTTCGATCCCCGCACTGGACAAACATTTGTGTGATGAACACAGATGTTTGTTCTGTGTCTGAGTGTTAAATATATATCTATTATATTATGTATATCAGTCACTGGTCACCCATAGTACAGGCTATGCCTAGTTTGGGATCAGTTGACCGTGTGAAATGTCCAGAATATTTATTTATTATTATTATTTATATATGTTACCTTAATTACAGATTAAAAGAAAATGGCTATTTACGTGGGTAGGTACAAATATTTTACATCATTAACATAATAATTACTTAATACAAATAAGAATAAGTAGTACGGAAGTTGATTATATATGTACCTATAAACGCGGTGAACAAAAGCGCGCCTGCGGTTTCACTTACAATACGGTAAGTTTTTGTATGACACTATTCGTTACTTTCCTAGCCGTATGTTAATTTTACTCGTTGTTAAATTCAAAAAGTAGGTACTATCTAATTTATTGGAGATAAACCTTTCAATTTTACTATCTCGTCGAACAACTACCACAATTAATAGACACAAGGTATAAAAATCGTATTAGATTGGTGTGAATGGTAATGGCCGGTTTATGGTCGCCATAAAGTCACAACAAGCAGTCACACAGTCACATAAGATGAGATCCATCTATCGGCTACATCGACACCTCTTCACGGCGTTTACGACCGATGATAAAAAATAATGATTAAACTCCTTTTGCAGGAAACACCAATTTTTAAGCTAAAATGACCCTGTCGCTGCCAAATCAAACACGGCATCCGTTTATTGTGGCATCATCTTATCTGTAATCCGACAGTGTCGTAATTTTAATACCTCGTTTTAAAATATTATGGCGATAAATTTTATCCGTGTTCGACACGATATTTACCTACATCGAACAGAAGTCAAGTTTCCCTAGCTACTATTATTTCATATATTATTGTCTCTGCAAAAACTGACGTGCAAGCCACGAAGGCTTCACTGAAAAAAGTATCAAACGTCTCCCGGGTCTCTGCGTCTCGTTCTGCTTTTATAAATTATGCATTTTTGTGGTCACAACAATCGACTGATCTGTAATTATAATAAGGCCCACGAGTCAAGTCCGACGGACAGGGAAAACTACGAGCACATAGAGTGTGTAAATCGTGTCGATATGCTTCCCATTCGGTCGGAGGCGTGTCCGTGGTTCTAGTACTGAATACTGTTGCATTGTAACGGTTAACAAAGTATGATTGCGTCAATATTACGCCGCTTTGGATCGGGGCCTAATGCACCGGCGCCGATAGAGTCGATCACAATACGATTGCCTCAAAGTAGATTGCCACTTGGCGCGTCTGCACTGGAATCGAATAAGCGCATAAACCCGACGCATAAATCAAAGATATGTTCAATTCATCTCGAGCTTATTAACAGCATAACGGCCTACTGGCTACCCACGTACAACTCCCTTACATAAATAACAATTACAACAGTATTAGGACTACAAATCTAAAAGCACTTCGTAAATCTATTTCGCATTTGAATACCACCTCATTAGTTATATTGCTGACGTAAAGTAGCCTTTACACTATTACAATGACAACATCAACATCTTTCTTGGTTAATATGAAAATATTGCACAATATCAATAAATCGCTTAGTGCCAACTTCACACAGCACAGAACTTTGCAAAGAAACATGACGGACGAATCAAGTACCTACCCATAATAGTGTTCGACGGAATCCAAATAAGGAAAGGCGATGCAACAATTTTATCAAATCTTCCTTGGTTTATTCAGTTTCCGTGACTTATCTTACCGACCTCGAAGCCGACCTTCCGACGAGACGTGATAACAGTATTCTTGACCTAGGCTAACCTGCGCGCCTTGTCATAATGACTGGCGTCCGACGGAGCGCTCACAAAAAGCATAACGAATCGACCACAATGCGAACAGCGGCGCCTGCACATATGGCCATAATCGATACTCAACGATATCGGTTTGTATCGATACCTACTAATCGTTCTGACAAATTGATTTAAATGCCTGTCCGTTAAGTTGATTTCATACAGACTTTAAGAGAATGAAATACAATAATCTTTCCATAATTGCTATTACCTATCACTCCTTTACGCGTGGAATTTCAATATTGTCTACAAAGCTTTTACACCAAGTGGGTACCTTGTATTTCTTACATTGTAGCAGAAATTATATGAAATTGTTAACAAATATTTATACATGGTACGTGGAATACATGGACATCCACATTTAAAACAATTCGTCTTAGGGTTTAGTTAGGATGATTTATTCTAATTTTTTCTTCTACAAACGTAACCATAGTCATACCAACCTACTAATATATCGTATTTTTTCAATAATGAGGTAGTTAGTATTAAGAATAAGGGCCAGACGGACGGACAACAAAATTATCCTCTAAAAATGGTTGTGTTTTATTCTCCTTAATAAGGATGGTTTTCGTTTCACAGCAATGACTAGAGATATTGTAAAAATAATGTCTCTGTTTTCTTTCTTCAAGCGTGGATTTAAAACTTGTTTATGTTATTAATTACAATTTCACGCGTGGTTAATAGGTAGTACAGACACGTTAAACTGTCGGTCACGCCACACGCTGGGTCCGTACACTGACCTTATACCTACAGAGGAGCTTGAGCTTTTAACTACCTTTATACGCCTCTTGGGTGATAAACTTCGTCATTGCAACAGAATACATAAACTCACTGCATTACTCATATCAAAGTTGAGCAATTCGTAATCCAGAAGCTTTATCGATTTCCTAAGCCGTTATATTTTATGCATAGTCGTTCCGAACTCGTGTTAGCGACAAATAGATAATAAAATGTTCATTAGGCACTAAAGGCGCGAAAACCACCATAAAAACGAAATCGAGCCTCCTTAATTTATGGATATCGTGATATGACACTGATATAAGCCTCCTTGAAGCAATGAAGGAAATCGCGCTTGCCATGACGCGGCACGAGATACCAGTTATCCAGAACGCCGCGATACAAGCAGCACGCACCGCGGAATAAACGTCCCGTGAACTCATAAAACCAACCACGGTTACACCAAAGGACGACTATAAATTCTTTATTTTATGATCTCGGGCATATATTTAATTCCAAGAGCGTCCCCACTGTTTCCTTTTTTACCTTATAAATAAGCAATTTATAGTGCATTTTATACGTCCTGTAATCAGTGTTTAAACGCCTAAACGAGACCACGGGCAGACATTAAACACGTTAATGAGGCGCGATAATTTGGACGTTGATGAAAATAACGTTATTATTTTTGAAAGCCGAAACGAATTGATAAGTCATCTTCAGGAATCATTCAGTTGAACCCATATTCTGATTATTTGATTGTAAAGAGACCGCCTTTGAAGGCAGGCAGCACAATAATGTTAGTTCGGAATGAATGCCCACTTCCTACATATATTGAACACAACACAAAAGCTAGCCGAACCCCACGACAAAGAAAATTTGTAGCAAAAATGCACGAGAATATGATTAGTTGTACTATGCGGCGCATAGGCAGGCACATGTAGGGATACCAACATTTTGGGATCGGTCAATACATTCCATAGCATCTGCCTTCACCCATACCAATTTCGAATAGTTATTTAAATAATGTAAATTTACTAAATAATCAGACCGAGGACCATCTGCCGTCAAATGTTTTGAACAAAAAGCCAATGAGGAGTATGCTCCTGATATGTAGCTTTTCTTTATGGTAAAAATTACTAGGTATATAAAGACCAGCAAATCTACAAAAAAGTAAATCCAGTATTTCAGTTTCGTTCGAGCATGGTAACCCTATATATAGATGGCTCTCAATTGTTAGTACCGGACAAAAAGAACGAATTTCTTACATGTTTACCTTTTGAACAATGTGCGTAGGAGCGATATGATAATTTGATACTAGAGTCTTACAATTCTTGATACTTAACTAACAAAGAATACTATAGCCTGAACAGTTTTCTATGATTTCAAATGTTTTGATTAATAAGTTCGTTGGTTCGTTTTTAGGCCGCCCGAAGGACCAGCTCTAATGTTTTCTGTAGTCGCGACTCACACCTTAATATCTCAGTTATTAAAACCCATCCATTTGGTGACTGCGCTGAACGTTACTTACCTAACTTAAACGATTTGTTAAGAAACTAGACAAGCAACTCAACAAGCGCTATGTGATAAATATAAAGCATGCTTTAGTTCAGATTTGAGTTTTAGAATTATGTTCATACGGGGAGATATATACGGTAAGTATATCTTACTGATATTTAACGGTGCTTATTCGCTAACCTGCTTACATTCATACATAAGGGCACCCTATTATTATGAATGCCATATTAAACTTCTATGAGCCATGTTGTCCATGAGGGAGATACCTGGACTCTCGATCTGAAGGTCGTAGGTTAGAATCCCGGCCGTTTTCTGTGGAGGCGGCCGACTAGGCTGAGAAGATTAAAACATTTAAAACATGTCTCAGGCACTACAGCGTTCTGTTAGTGAGTAAAAAGTTCCACCTGAAGCTGTATAAATAATCTAGAACAGATGTAATAAGGCCTTGCTTGCTATTAAACTATCAGAAAAACAATGTATAATTCTGAAAATACAAAGTATCAAAATTATTTTACGGACTAGCTCAACACAATTCTCTATAAAGTCCAATAAAGGCGAAGCGTAGAAGGCATCAGAGCAAACAGTCCTTGCGGACCGACCGATTTCATACACAATAGCGCCCAGACCCTACACGTCATTGCCCGTCACATTGAGCAGAAACACAAACATTTAAAAAATCATCAGACATAATAATACCATCGGATGAAAAAACACGACCGCCTACAATTATCGTCACCGGGTGCACAATAGTAAGCCTTACAAAGATAAACAGTGGCTGTACAATTTTGAGAAGACGATGCACTAAGAAAACATTTCTATGGAAGTCCGGTTTCGGCTTTAGGACAGTTATTCTGTTTTGGAAATGTTAGATACCTAGTGTAAAATTCTGCGTAATCAGTTGCAATGGGATTTGTGGCGGAAGCTTTTGAAGTTTCAACATTGCTTAGACCACATTTATGGTTGGTTAGGCCACCTACAGATTAATTAACAAATGGCATCATTTGAATCTATAGCCGATGGCCCGACGACATTGTTACGGTTGTGGGAAGTCGGTGGTTGGAGAAGGCTCAAGACCGTTCGTCGTGGCACTGTTTGGGGGTTATGCTGCAGGCTTGCAGGCTATGTACAGCAGTGGACTTGCTCAGACTGATGATGATGATAGTGTATTTTGAACTTTTATTCACTGATAGATGAGTAAGTATTCGGCTTTTTGATTAGCCTAAATTCTCATCGGTATCAAAATTTCTTATTGTTGCCAAAAATATTGCATCAATTGTGATTTCAATGCAATTCAAAGGCCAGTCTAGACAATAGGTTCCGCTGTTAGTTCAGGTGTCAATGCTACAAAGCTATCATCGCAAAGTCAATATTTACCAAAGATAGATGCACGTCAAGATCATATTTCTTAGCGAATCTGTTATGCAACTCAGTTTACTTAGGACTGGTTTTCGAAATAGTTTAGAATTACATTCATGTTTCTACGAAATATTACCTAGAGATTATGAGGAGCTCAATTGAAAAAAAGTACGAGTAAGTATAATACACACCCTCTTAAACCGTGTCCAAACGGCGTGCGAAATGTCCTCTGAAATTTATTTGACTTTATTTCGTAGATATAACGATCATTTTGATTTATATTTCAGATGACCTGTCGCACGCTGTTTGAACACGGCTTTCAGGTCATTCATTATTACATTTATAATAAGGGTACATAATTGTAGCCTATATTATAACTAGTTAGACTTTTATATACCTACCATAAGAATATTACATCATTTTTTTACCTACATAGTCCTCAATTGTACTTTGATATGTGCATTACCTATTTATTCTTAATACCTAGTATTTTATTCTCAATTTCAAACAATAATGCAACACTGGCTGTCTTTTAAAATAATTTACAGCTAAGAACTTTTATGGCTTCTGCAAACACGGCAGAGCAATAAACGTGCGCTATAATTTGACGAACGTGACTGATATTGTCAATATGTTTCAGATACAATGCCCATCGTATCGTATACCACAAGAGCAACCAAGTCTAAGACAAGTGGGATAGCGCAGCTTAAAATTTGTTAACAATAAAAATATCCATGGACGGTAGAAGTTCGTCCCACGGCGTGTAAGCCGCCCACACCCGACCATGCAACATGACATAGCAGTAATCATTCCCGTGGAATAGTTTTCAATAAATTTTGATTTATTTAATATATTTTCATATTCTCCGGACGACAAGATTGTGGAATGCATATCAATATCGGAACTGGTCGTATCGATGACTTGGAGCCGTCAAAAGAACCGCTCATTAAGCTTGTACCATTATCATTAGTTATCGGCATTAAATCTGTATAAATATAGATTTATTCAGTGTTTTCATTCTGATTACCGGGCTGTAACTAATTCGTTATTTCAACATTCCTTATTTTAAATTGCTTCATTTGCGTTCATTCCATATGTGCCTATCTCATAGTACAGAAATATAACGTCTACCTAGATATCTTGGGAGTCTACACTAGTTAATATTATACTGCCTTCTGCGAATAAAGCCACGAGTTCTTACTAAGAGCAAATTCCGGTATGTCTGCACCTATTCATGAATTGTATCTATTCAGGTAGCGAAGATAGCACTAAGTTTTCGACTGAATTCAGGGCGAAGAGCCCGCTTTAACAAAACTTTTCATAATTTAATATGTAAATATACGGACAAGTGCGATTATAACTGTGTCTAAACTTGGCACAGTGAAGGCTTCCGAAGTCAGAAAGGCTTAGGTTTATCTCTTGTTGTCATTTCAAGAAATAAATTTAGTAGGTAGGTATGTGGCATTTTTGAATTGATCACCAAGCCGACTTCTTTTCGCAAACTAGTCAATCATATTTAGCTGTGATATGTTACCTTATCATTTCAGTATAATTATGATCACCTTTCAGGTATTCCCAAAAATCTGTTTCGTCATTCTTAAAAATCTCAAATCTTCATATGTTTCGAAAAAGAGTTCACGAAACCGCTTAATATTTTTGAACCACTTTAATATTAAAAACTTTTCCTCAATCTTTTAATTTGTAATTCTGTAGGCGTCACCAATTTTAATTACCGTGCAAAATATAAGCATGATAATAAAAATGCTATACAAGTAAACAGCTTGCCTACGGACGCACAGACAGCGAAACTATGTGTGTTCCTCGTCGGACTATGGAACCCTAAAAATTCAGAAAGAACGTTATGCCGAGGCTCGCTTTTTGTGACGCTTAACCGGGCTTTTGATTACATATACGGATAAAGTTTCGATCAGCCGGAACTCTAAGCAGCGACAGTCAGAGCTTGTCGCCACGAGCGAGTCACGTGTTTTCTTTATGACAAAACCTTTTAGGCACGTTCCGAAGAAAGTATCGAAAGCAGCCTACATGCGTAAATAAATTGGCATAAGTTTTCGAATTTAACCACAATCTGCGAAGAGCCTTCCACATGGTACACAGATTTTTTTACAACTTCTGCTATCATTCTCAAACGACTGTTAAGTGACAAATTATTTTCAGACATTTCTTTAACTTAAACAACTACTTACTTAGATTTATTCTAATACAAACTTTACTTTTCTTTTTTACTTACTTTTACCTTTGTTTTTATGTATTTTAATAAGTGTGTGCATGTATTTTAAATTTAGTTTGCTTTTCTATATCTTTGTTAGTCGTCCATTACCACTGCATCTAAAACTTAATTAATTTGCTATCAGTGGAAACTTGTAAATAGCCCTCAGCTGCATGTAATTTTTTCATGTGTTTATATTATTATTGCTTATTTTTGTTCTAGCTGTAAGTTAAACTATTATAAGGGATTTATGAAACTTGTTTTCTTTATTATTTCAAACAGTTGCTGAGGCTACTTATTTCTTTTGAGCTTGCTCAAGTTAAAAAGATGTCAATTCTGCCCAGAAACCATCGAATACGATTATCCAACGCTTTGTTAGGAGCCAATGTCTACTTTACATCTCCTACTTATTTTACAAGGAGGCACGCTTCATTGCTTTACCTGTCGAACAATAGAATAAGTCAGTACTAGCTAAGTAAAAGAGAATTCGGTCCGGCTTCTTCTTAAATGATATAGATTAAGTTCTTTTTTGAAGTTGTATGTTTACAGACATTGTTTTAGCTTCTTACGCGTCTTAAAAAGTTGAATACAGCTAAGCAATCTTTTGAATAATATCAAAATTACAAAAGCAATTCTTCTAACGTGTACCAACATTAATTTGTCTAGTTAGATATAAGTAAACCAATTTCCAATGAGACGATATTATTTAAATATTAACACTTGGAATGATATATCGATCCGAGTGCGCAATCGATATTTATAAATCGAATATGTGAATACACAGTGTGTCGTAAGTCCGTGATTCATCTCCATAGAGGCGTGTTTGACCAGGCATACGAAAATAGAAACAACGCAATGTGTAATTCATCAGTGCAGGCCGCGCCGCCATTGCGCTGCATTATTTTGTACACGCACTAAGATAAGAAAGAGAATCCCGCGCTTTCTACTGCGTGGTTTTTTAATACAGATTGAAGAAACGATCTGCTATGCTCATAAACCGTGATTAAGTTGTTTTTTTACGAACCGTACGGAGCAGTGTTTGAATGCCCATTAAACAATGGACCAACGATATTTTGAAGGTTACGTGAAGTCATTGGATGGAAAAGGCAAAAGATCGTTCGTTGTGGCACTCTTTGGGGGAGGCCTATGTGCAGCAGTGGACTTTTTTGGGCTCATAATGATGAAGTTATTTTTTTTTACCGACTGTTACTAGAGGAGTTGTGTTGCTGTATCCACATACACTATGGCCCAGCTTTGTTAGAATAAGGCGTGGTACAAACTAGTGGGAAAGAAGAGGCACTTATAACTAGTCAGTAGTTTGCACTGGTTGTATTAATCACGTGTCGACGCCTATGGGGCGGGGCCAGCAACTTATTAATTCGTGGGGCTATTAAAATCGGCGCCGAAGGATGTCGAAAAATTACGGCTTATGAAAAAGTTTGATTTGGCATCTGCATGTATTGTTTTGATTATTTGAAGGTTCATTATACATATTCTATTTTCTAAAACGCGTTAACGCATCATTATTTAATCTCGAAATAAAACTTTAGATAATAAATTTAATTAACAGTTATGAATTATGATAACGCTTGACTTTAAGTAGAGTATGCATGAAATGACTCACTGCATGAACTTTAAAGTATTTGACCCTTAATGAAAACGTGGTCACCTACAAGCGTAAAACAAGATGTTTATAGATTCGTGTTAATTCCTAAAAATGTTGTCAGTACCGTATGCCAGCTGAATGGTAAATAGAGCTTCTCGTTAATGATTTATCGGGTGTTGCTAGGGCTAAATGGCTTGTCACCACAATATTATAGGACCAGTATCCTAGCTTCACACAGTATGGGGCACCGGGGCCTCTCCATATCTACCTAGCCGTGGATGTCGTAAGAGGCTTCTAAGGGAAAAAGCCTGGGGGTGGGCAGTATCGTCCTCTATTTGAACAACGATAGCTCTAACAGCGCTCACTAAAACGCGCACCCATCGTGTAGAGGATGGGCAAATTCATCCCACATGATAGGAAGTTGCTCTAGAAATCTGTGATGGAGGCCTAAGTTCAGCAGTGGATCTCCTACGGCTGAAATGATGATGAAGAATGAATATACACAAGTGTGATTCATGTCTCTGCAATTCAGGCTAACACACAGTGAGTGACATTGGGTATCTCGCTCTTGTTAGTGTACGCTCTACTCGCAAATAGACTTTGAAGCTAAGTGACCAAAAGGCCAGTTGAGTATTTATTTATGTTTATTTAGAGTAGAGATACTGATTTTCATCCACTGACCGTGCCGGCAGGTTAGTCGAGGCACTTGCTAGCTACCGTAACGGAGCAAGGGCCAGTTAATTATATCTAGTCGTAAAGCTGTTTAACAACTGTGCTATTTATTGGCGTCTAACGAAGGTTAATTGTCCGAGTCGAGGCTGTAAACGACACCGCGAACGGAATTAATATTGTGGATCAAAATAATTTTAATTACACAATTTATCGATAAAGTAATTTCAATGGGCTGATGCGTTGTTGCGTAACGATTTAATAGTCGCGGCGATTGTAATGTCATTTTTGGGTTTTACAAATTATAGGCTATAATTATATAAATTCAACAAAGAAAGTAAATATGTATATTTCAAAAGTTTTTTTAAACGAACAAGAAGTTTTACATCTAGATTACTACAAAAAATAGCTGAATAGTTTTAACTGATTAGCCCAAAAGGGCAGCTTTTTGCATAGCGTTTTTTTTTAATGAAAAATGACGAATTTCTAAAAGTCATAGAATAAACACTATTGCCAATTGGGTGTAGAATAAGCCCTTTTGGTATAGTATGTACATTTATGAGTTTGTATAAGTTAAATAAATTGTAGAATTTATTGAAATGTCTTTAGAACATCTCCCAGCTGATGGGAACTTTTAAAAAGTTTCAGTAGTCAATTAATTCTAAATACCTCTTCCAGAGAGAACCTCTACAGCTTTCAATCAAAAGTCCAGTTAACAGATTTATTTTACCTCAATATCTACAAGTAAAAATATTGGTATTCGCCTGACGAAGATGACGACGCGGAATTTAAACGAACAAAAAATCCATCATAAATACAGTTAGGTATTAAATAAACGACGTATTACGACTGTGAGTTACCGAAACGATAAGTGAAGTAAAAAATATAACGTGAAACAAGGGTCATAACTTGATCAATTCATCATTACAACACGGGAGTAAACTGCAAACACTACATCATCTTCATATTTTCGACTGGTCCGAACCGTAGCGTCGGACTTCGGTAAAAACGCCCGCTGTCCAATGAGAGATTCGATCAAATCGATCACCGTCACATGCCTAAAACAATTCCGGAGAATATTCCCGAACGGTGCCTATACTGCGGAACTAAACTAGGGATGTCATTAACGGAAGAAGTCAAAGACAAAAAGCGCAAAAAAAAACAATGTTACCAAATTATGGCTCTGAATGTCACTATCAATTTCCAACACATTATAAAACACAAACGTATGCGGTTTGTATCTACATCTAGTTGTATAGGGTGGTTTGCGCTACAATCCAAACTACTTGCTCTAAGCCCCGAATTACTCTTAATATTGAGAAAGTCAGAGTCTGGTGCTCAATCGATGCGATGAACAGACTTTTAGGTTGTACATTTCACATTTTCCTGTACATTATTTATGGAGATGAGGACCGCCAGCCAACACTCTCGAGGAACCCCGCTGTGAAATAAAATAACTAACGATACACAATCAAGTATGCAATTCGCTCGCCATCGTAAAATTATACGATTGAGTGTTGATTTTGCTAGTGCTAATCCGACAAGTGACCTTTACTTTTAATCGAATGTCTAATTTCTAAGGCAATTAAAAAATAAGAGCAACTAATATTGTATTCATATAAAACATTTAGTTAGAGCATGAAACATTATGTGTATGTGGATCAGGATGATGATGATAATAAAACATTTTAACAAACTCCTTATACTATAATTAAAGTTAACTAGCTTGAACCCGCGGCTTCACTAGCGTGGTTCATAGATAAAAAATAGCCTATATGCAATTCTAGGCAAAGAACTTTATTTATTCCAAGTTTCATCGAAATCGGTTGAGTCGTTTTACGGTGTAAATGAACCACAAACATCCAAACATCCTCACATACTTTCGCATTCATAATATTAGTAGGATAGTAGGATACAAGCAATAGATAGCCTGTAAAAGAGGCAAATATAAATCCATGGGTGTAAAAAAATAATTAAGTTTTAAGTATTACCTACTCAAAAATGAACAGGGTAAATAAACAGTAACAATTTAACGCGATACTACGGTAATCAATCACAACGAATGTAACGCATCAAAAGAACAATGTAAGAATTTCAATTCAATTTCATATCATACGATTGGAAGCGATAATATCATCATTATCAACCTATATCGGTCCACTGCTGGATGTAGGTCTCTCCCATAAATATGGGAGCAATATGGTATGGTTCAACAAAACTCCGGATTAGAAAGCAAGCGAGCATAGACAAGCCTCTTGGGTATAAATTATTTATGTAAATTTTCGGTTCACGAAATTGTGCTTCAGTATCTTCGTGACTAATGTTGACGGATTTTTCACTCAGCGTCTGTGAAGAAACCTCCTTGTAAATAAATGACTTTGCGATCTGTAAGACTGTCTTATGGGAATTCATTAGAAATCTCTGAAGATGACGCCTATGATTTGGCTACATTGTTCGGCTGACAAAAAGATCGTCGCTGTCACAGGGTCTTACAAAAAGAAGACTGAATAAAAATTGTCAGACCGTGATAAGAGACAATCAAAATCCTACTGCGTGTCTGTCAGGCACGTAACAAGACGTAATGAATTGCCGTTTTTATAAAATAAACCGGCTAAGTGCATTTTTTCACCAAGCACAATGTAGTATTCAGTGGTAATTTTGATCAATATTTAAGATGTTCTGCTCATAACTGGAAAAAGTTTCATGACAAGAGGCCTGGAGTTCTAATTATGGCTTAACTAACCTGGCTAATTGCGAGATTTTTTTGATTAACAGTTAATTCCAGAAACTATGTCAAAGATATCCATGCTGGCTGAGCAGATCCATAAAGCTTAGCAAACATATGTAATTACGAGTTTTTTTTATTTCATTATGAACAGTCAAAAAATTACTAGAAACTGACAAGCACTTACAGCTGGACAATCTTAAGATGGTTCCTTGTCAGGCTGTGAATGAGGAACCCTAAAAAGACCGAATACTGAAGGGTTAGGAATGTTTTCTAAATAATTTGTAGAGATCCAATAAACCTTATTATGAACAATCCACGGTCGGATCGAGCCCACGCTCGAGTGATATTTCCGACAGGGGCCGAGGGCGCATGCGTTTAATGAAATCAAAAGGATTAAGAGCATCTGCCTGCTTGTTATTCAAATCGATTGAGAGCTCGTTTATCATTTAAAATAAGCTACTGCTTAGATAAATGTGGGGTGTGGTTCTTGTATAACAAAGGACGCGGTGCTCGGTAGCCCAATTAACTAACCAGTTATTAATGAAAACGAAGCCTTTGAAATGCATCATGAAAGGAATTTGAGTAAACTATTGGTCGGATCAAACAAGTAATAGGTTTGATTGAACATATTTTATATATTATTGAAATACGAATAGGGTATTTGAAGCTAAATTAAAAAACTAATATAATGTTAATTTATATTTAAAACAACACTCATACTACGCATTCACTCCTACTTCAATAAGTGAGCCATGTGGGCCTAAAGGAAGGTGCTTCGACTTTTGATCACGAAGTTCGTGGGATCGGATCCTAGTCGTACTACACAAATTTATTTTTAAATTAGAAAAAATATGTGCGCATTAACACGTGCTCAAAACGGCGAAGGGGAACTCCATCAAAAACATATCCCAGGCACTACATCGTCCTGTTTAAGCGAGTAAAAAGTTCTAAGTAGTCTAGTAAGGCCCTAATATTAAGCCTTTCCAATTTTGACTCAAACTTTTAGACGACCAAGACAAACCCGTGATAAGTAATTAATTTCAATTTACACATAATTTGCCAATATATGCAGACACAGACAGTGAAACGATTTAAATTCCCATTTCGCATTCAAATTTCAGATGATCACAAAGCATTTAATCAAATGAATATCGAATTCGAACAGCTTCTAGCTGAGTGCCTTGTCGTACAAAATGACGCCCCATGTTTTCCCAGAGCAAACAAACAGTCAAGAGCTCAGAACAAATTACGAGAGCATTGTCGAGGTGTTTAGAAAATTGGGCAACAATCGTCTCGCTGAGTTAAATCTTTGATAATGTCTTTGTATAGTAAGTCGTATGACGTCGAGGGGATAAATAAATCTCGCTTAATTGGAACGGGTCGCGCCGCGCGACAACATAATGCGGACGCTTTGTTGCCCGGACATTCTTCCTCACCGGACTCAATGCAACAAATCAACTCGAATAACGGCTATGGGAACTTGTGACAACTACGCCAGACAAATGCTCTTTGAAGAGACGAAGCAAGTAATCGCTTCAATAAGCGGCCCGCGACCAATATGTTCGGTAAGGTTAACTTAACGTTCCCCGAGCCCCTCCTCTGAAAATATTCCTTGCGAGATTTTTCAGTCATAAAATAAGAATATCGGGCGTATGCTAACCCGAGCATTCGTTCTGGGGGCACTCACTTGTAAAACTGCTTACTTTATTGCTCCAGCGCTCTGGAAATACGAAGTTCGTTGTAGTTGGCTGCGCAGTGTTATGCCCAAGTTTTTACTACGGCACACCGGTCGAATATTCGTTAAACTAGAAACGGTGACGCATATATTAAAGGGTTGAGAAAGCGATCGTTCGATAAGATCCCAGCGTTAGAGAAATACAAACTAGTTTAATTCAGAGTGCCCCACCCAAAAAGAGGACAGCAATGTAGAAAACAAGCCGAGACTATTGTTAAAAATTTATTGTCGGGTGGGAGTCGAGTTAGTATCGTTTGATTAATCTACATTCCATTTAAATTAGACAACAAATAGGTTACTGCGGTAATTGTTACAAGCTTATCTAAATGTAAATAATGAAACGTTTTTTTAATTTATCTCTGTAGATTCTTTTTAAATTAATTTTTGTCCGGTTTTAAGGTGCTAAGAATTAAGTCGAACGCGAGCGTCGTTTTGGAGTGGCTACGACTTAGGATTTCGCTCGGTCGGGAGCGGCGAGACGGTGAATTTAACCTGCTTCGATGGTCCGTCTGGCAAAAAAGAGGAGCATACATCGCGATGCCAGCGGCAAATCGCTCGGCAAACATTAGCTAAGCGCGCGTGAAATTGTCTGTGAGCCAGAACCGGCCAGCGTCCATTCCTGCATACATTAGTTTATGATACGGATAGCTTCTTGTATTTATTATAGCCACCATAAAACGTGTGTGGACCAAACAAACAGTTGATCTGGCGGACATTAATAGCACGATACAACTCCGATTTATGACGGCCGCCCAAGTGATATGGAATTAAGGAAGAAGATTCTTCGAACACCAATGTTGTCAATCAATAATATTGTAGGTAGGTACTATTTATTGGTGCAATATTATTTAAATCAATCTTATCTTTTGTCAAATAAGAATGGAATAGAATATTTATTTATACCAATATATTCGAGTATGTATTTTATTTTCTAATTCAGATGTCTTGTTATTTCTAAACAAGTTTCTAAAGACAAATATCTACATACTTTTCTAAAATACGTTACATACCTGTGTTTGTAGTATAAAGGTACTCATTAATTGTGAATTCATGCATCGGTTATCTTGTTTCAGCATCACAATGAGTAGGCAATAATAAAAGTGATGCTTTATTTATTTAGACACCTAACAATAATTTGTCCTCTTTTGGTTTTTGCTGTTGTATTCCTACAAGAGAATGTAATAAGAAATAGAGAAACATCAATGTTATAATAAGAATCAGTAATACTTATAGCGCCGTCACCAGATCCAAAAATACAACTAGGCCCACAATTTCTTCAGTTCCTATTTATTTTCAATGGAGTAATTTCTTTTAATTAATCCCAATTTGCATCATTCCACTTTTAAGATTTAAACCTATATTGGTTTCCACTCCGCCAGGCAACACGGCATTTGCTCTGACTCCATGAGAAGCAAGTTCCGGTGCAGCATTTGGTGAAATCTAACTCAATCAACTTACGGCCGATTTTGATAAACTGTATGCGTAAAATATATATGTAATAAAGAGGGCTGTGACTCTCGATATGTTGGCGTTGCAACCCTGGCTCTTGATTAGTACTGATGCAGCGCAATATGTTACGCAAACAACAGCTCTTAGATTGACTGTCATAATCTTATCTAACATTGCTTCTGGACTCAATATGCCGTCGCATTTGTAAATACCGGCACTTTAATTACAACGTTAATTCTAACAGTCTCCTCCACTGTATCGTCAACAACTTCTTGAACTAGCTCATCGTCCTGCAAATCAATTACATGTTTTAGCACTTTCACTTCGCCGAATTTTTCACATAATTCAGAGCACCTCTCTAAATTTCCACCATCTATATCAATTAGTGATAATGTTGTTGATAGCTTTGCAAAACTGAAAGCAATGGCTTTGCCTATACCAGTACAAATCCTACTAATACCACTATCTTACTAATCCTACTATTATAAATGCGAAAGTTTATGAGGATGTTTGGATGTTTAGATGTTTGTTGTTCAATCACGCCCAAACGGCCGAACGGATTTGGATGAAATTTGGTACCTACAGAGATAGATTATAGTCTGGAATAGCATATAGGCTACTTTTTATGTAGGAACCACGCGAGCGAAGCCTCGGGCGGAGGCTAGTATTTATATATATTTTTTTAGTAGGTATATCCTAAAGGCCTGTTTCCTAACTGATAATAAAACAAGATTATCTCTTCAACAACATTGTAGTTTATTTATTTTAATAGGTATGTTATACCATAGTTTCTTGCTTCCCTACTAAATACTCGTACTCGTATATACAGGGTTATTTGTAAAATGCGCAAACCTAAGATACCCCAAATGATTTAATTGCAAATAATTAATTTCACACAGACAAAATCGCTTTCGTTAATTAATGTAAGAGATATTATGGAAGTAAAGTGTCGATTTCAGCCGCAAATGTGGTAAAATATTTTGCGAAAATTATAATGCAATCTTTTCCATCGCACTTTTTGGGACTAAGACCGGATATTATTTGACATTGAGTATTCAGAACGTTAATTGAGAAGCAGCTCAATTTTTTTGATTGTAATCGAGTCTAGTAGTCAATTACGAAATGTTTATTTCAATCTGTAGGCATAATAGGTGGGTACCCATTACATAAGTACGATTTGTTCGTGGAATCTTATGGAATAACGATACTTATATCTTGCTATACAAACAGATGCAGTTCCATTTAACCATCATTCAAACAACAAAAAGTTTAATAGTTTTAAATTTAAACTGATTTTGACAAACGTAATAATTCTATGGTTCAAAACGATATCGAATTAAGAACATGTTATTATGTAATCAAAAACAACTTTGGAATTAATCATAGAGAAGTCAAGAAAGAAATACAAACATTTTAAAGAACGTTACCGCATGGCCTTAGGGTAATAACAAAAACAACTATTAAATTGTTGTCGATTGATCTAATAAAACAAACATAGGATTTGTTTTGACCAGTAATACTTAGCATCGGACCATTATAATTTCGTCATCATCAGCCTGCAGAAGTCCACAGCTGGACATAAGGATAGACCTCCCCAAAGAGTGCCACATAGAATGGGCTTGAGCCTTCTCCATCCACCGTCTCCATGTGAGAATGTCATCGGTCCTCCTGGGGGACTTAACTTATTTATAACTAGATCCCGCCCGCGGCTTCGCTCGCTTGTTACCTAGATAAAAAGCCAATATACTATTCCAGACTATAACCTATCTCTGTGCCAAATTTCATTCCAATCCTTTCGGCCGTTTGGGCGTGATTGAACCACAAACATCCAAAAATCCAAACATCCTAATAGGATAGTAGTTCTGTGAGCTTTATCGGTGACCTTGGTTATTATTTAGGGCATAACAACCAACTTAGAACCTCGGGTTCAATTACATTGCTGCTGTTTAAAAACAATGGTAAGTATCACAAAGTCGGCAAGTTCGCTTATGAAAAACCGGTCACATGGGAGCTTTAGTTACCAAAAGCTGCACAAGCTACCTACCTACTTGATTTACAAGTGCGAAAACATGACAATGTGCGATTTCCAAAAAACCTCGCATTCTGTATTTCGCAGCGGCAACGATAAAAAATGCCGACAATCCCTAAAAAGAATTTCTCAGCCAATACCGATCACATGTTTGAAATCGAGGAGCGTTCCTTTCAATCCTTTGTCGCAGCCATTTGATTAAAGTAAAGGGGCCGCAATCACATGCGAAGTGGTTTTGCGCCGAAGGAAGTATCGCGTTTACAAAACGGCACCGCCTGCATTGTGACCGAAAATATTCCTAGCTGAAGTCAATTGAAGCAGGAAAGAGACTCCGAAGCTCACTTGTTCGGTTCACCCGACACCGGCGGCGCAGCGCGCTCGTTAATTCAATTCCACGACATCGATATCTGAAGGTTAATAAAGAAGGCGGATCCGGCAACAATATCAGGCTTCAGATACAATCTGCGAACGATGGGCGGGTGAGGATATTGCTAAGTGTCAGGTCAGAGGCAAAGGTGTGAAAGTGTGGCGATTCCCACCCAAATGATTAAGTGTCAAAGAAACAGCAACCACCTTTGTGCCTGGGCACTTCGGCATCTTTGATTCGGGACGATATCTTTCAATAAAATAAGAAGGGGTGCAAAATAAGTGGTCTTCAAGAAACGTAAATCGAAATTCGTCTTTGAAGCCAAACGCCTCATGAACTCTGTCAGCGTAAACTTTGATCGCAAGCAACATCAAACGCCGTAGTTTATATGATTCGCTTGGAGATAAAACTTTGTATAAAATACAATCTTGCATACTTATTGAAACATAAATCGAGATGAACTTGAAAAACCACTTAACGAGTAACTCCATTACACAAAACCCACGCTAAATAAAATTGAAAAAAAAAAAAAAATATTATGCGCAAAAGTCAACAAGACCAAGCGGTAATTCATCCGGATCAGTAACGAAGTGAAGATTTACGATCACGCGAGAGAAGTCGCGGGCGACTCGAGACAAGTGGAAAGGGCGAGCCATCGTCCGATGCAAGTAATTAAATCCTTAAACGAGTGTATAACAAGGATGTGTTTCTGAACATCTCACAGCGGAGCGCGCCAAGGTACGACACTTATGTATTTACGATGAGTTTTCGCGGCGGGGGACACACGCCTAATTTCTTGGCGACTCGGTCTCGCGCGATTTATTTAAAATGAAATTCTTTTGTCGCGCTCCCCGCTGGGCGACGATCGAAAATGCGAGAACGAACCTAGATTGGATCGGCTAATGTTGATTAAGCCACCAGACACCTTGCGATTCGGCCGGTAGAGATTAATGTTGTAGCTCGGTTTCATAACTTACCAATATTAATGATAATAATCACGATGAATTAAGCGAATTGGTGTCTGTATACAGGAATCCTACTTATAATATAAAGGCGAAAATTTCTTTTGAAAATAGCTGATATTTTGACGGGTGAATTTTCGATTGAAAATAGGGTGCTTTTTCGATTTTAAGTCAAAATAAGGTGAAAAAATAAATATTTGAAATCAAATAAATTACAGTGTATTTGGGACCTAAAAAGGTAAGGTATCACCAAATTTCTAAAAAATCATTTTTGTATGAGATACAAATAAAAAACGAAAAACTTAGTTTTTTGAACTTTTTACATAGATTTTGAGGTTACGTGAAAAAAGTGTATATACAAAAGTTGTAGATCTTTTCATAACCTAAAACTTTGCTATTTGACTTTTTTCCATAGGACTTGTAGTTTTGCCGGAAATCGAGATAAACCATTTTTTACCCTTAAACACCCCAGCCCCTCCCCTTCCCGACCTCAGAACGCCCGTAAATTATTTTTCCTTTTATTTTTATAATATCCTCCTTTTCCAATGGGTTTCATCCTACTATATATTTTTTTGTTTTCAAAAATTATCGTCCCTGGTCTAAGACAGTAGCTGAGTGAACACGAATCGTGACTCAAGTATAGATTTGATGACATTTTTCATTAAACAGTCAAAAAATCTATGCTTGAGTCACGATACACGTTCGATTCGAGCACAACATCAAAATACAATTTTTTTCAATAGCTTTAGCCGCGGCTTTGCTTGCATTTTATCTTCATATAGTAGTCTTTAGTCTTATAGTAGTCTTTATGCTACTCTAGGTAAATAACTCTATCTATTCCAAGTTTCATTAGATTAACTTCTTTTTGCTCAGTTAGTCCTAAAGACCGAAAGATGTAATGTTTCACGCAAGCTTACACGCATTTACATTTAGATTAAGGTAAGAAGAGACAAGATTAATAAAACTTTAAATATACGATCCTTACTTTCAGCATGATGTCCGTTGACACGTAAATACACTTAGCAGTATTGCAGCAACCCACGATTTTCATATTTAGCGTCCGGCAATTTACTATTACAATATTTGATTATCAAATAAAAGCAAAATTACTTGAAGCTTGCCTATATTAAAGTTCTTGCGCCGTGTTTAAACGGCGTGCAATATGTGATCTGAAATTAGCTTCAAAATTATTCTTACATTTGAGGGCGTGCGATATATCTCTAGGATATCTCAAGCTCCTTAAAGTTAAACTCAATTTTACTTTATGCAGTAGTCGTAAGGATCATTTTGGAATTAATTTGAATGACATATCGCAGCCGTTTGAACACGGCTTTAAAATTTTTAAAATAAGGTTAAAATTAAATACATTTATAAAGCATTCCGTGCTCATTATCATTTTAAAATCCGAGCTAATCTAAAAGAAGTTTAATATTCTCTGGTTTATTTTTGTAAAGATGTTCATTACAAAAGCCATTAATTATCAAAATCAAAAGCGTATTATAGCCGGAGGCAGCAAATCAGTTTTCAAATCTGGTGATGCTAATTATTAAAATGCACTAATTCTTCAGCGTTCCTTCGCGTCAAGACGGACAGAATTCATTATCGTGATGTCACGTGGGATCGCTCAGCACAATACCACCGCGGTAATTACTACACGGCATTCGTCCTAAAATCGAAGAGTGTGGACTGTCAAACTTAATCGATTCCCGCGCCCAACACAGCGCCCGAGGTCTGAAGAGGCCGCGGCAGATCCATCACCGTTAACGACTAACCACTTCCTTGACGAGAAATTTTCATTCTCGACAACAATGCTATTAGATTGTGGGTGTAAGGAATAATTCTTCACCCGTGTAGACAAGGAATGAGCATAAGAATAATTCGCCTATTTTCTTGTCAGCTCTAGTTATTTCTCAAAACAATCTTCCCATTCAAGCCTTCAATCTCGCAGGTAGAGACAGATGAAGTAGATAGATAGTATATATTGGATTACAATTATCATATCAGCGCTTAGATCGGGAGTTCTTTATAGTAGCGATAAGGCGACAGCTGAGCTCTGCGTATAAAGACACATTTTAATGAGAAGGCCCCCGCTTAGAATGTGTGTCTCGTCCCCCTGGGTTTATATCTGTGTTAAAAATCGAAGGGTTATTTTATGATTTCTAGGTAATGTCGTCAATGTTCATAAATAGACATGCGCAACGGGTTCAGAAGAGAGTGGTGATAACATTTCGTACAGACTATGAATTTTTCCAACTAGGCTCAAACATGAATAATAAAGTTACTAAATTCATCATCATCGTCAGCCTGTTGAAGTCCACGAATGGATATAGGCCTCCGGCCAAAGAGTTCCATAACGAACGGTATTGAGCCTTTTCCATCCACCGACTTCCCGCAACTTTAACAATGTCATCAGTCCATCGAGGGGCCTTCCAACACCGCCCGGTTTGTGGTCGCCATTCGAGAACCTTTACTCCTCAACGGTTATCGGTTCTGCGAGCTATGGGGCCTGCCCACTGCCACTCCAACTTGCTAATTCTGAATGAACAAACATTCTGAACAATCAAGTTACCTAGAGCCTTTTGGGGTCGAAACCCTGGGTCTTTCAAAACAATATTATGGCGTCTGATCGAAGCGACGCGTGACCCGAGAGCTGGCTCCTATCTGGCCCAACGGATTGCCATCTAGCGCAGCGTGGCATTACAGCCAGCGTCTTGGGGACGCTTCCGACTGGCAGTGATCTGCACCAATTGAGCTATCTATAGATCGTTTGTACCGGCTTTGGATAGCTCAACTGATTCTTGTGTATTTTGTAAATATTTACTTACTTAATTTTAATTTTCTTTCTGTAAATAAAGTATTGTTCATAAAGTTACTAAATAAGAAACTGCAATATGAAAGTTATTATTTTTTTAAGGTTAGAGCCATGAAAGTAATGCTGGTCTTGAACAACTTTGCGACAAGCAGAACCTGTCCAACTTGAGTGCAATGCTTCAGAGTGATGGCATCGGACAAATATTGGTGAAACGCGCAAAACCATCCACGTCGCGTGTCGTACGACGTTGACCCCAGAGAGGTGTCAAAAGTTGGGCCGAGCAATTGACACGAAGCCACGCGTGAGAATATTTGAACAAACATCTCACCTTAGTTTATTCTAGTGTAAGTAATGAATCATTTCGTTAACGGACGACCTCAACACTTGGGAAAATCTAATAATATTTGTAGACGAAGCTGGCCAATGAACCCAAATCGATTTACATAATCACTGCCTTGACATTAGAACGGTGAGATGAAGTCACACCAACGTAAATTTTGTTTAACATTGCAAATTTTAATAACCATACATTTGAAATACCAAAAAAATAAGCTAATATGTAAACGGACAAAAGCCTCTTAATAAAAATGATTTGTAACAATGACAACGTTTCGAGTATTTTATTTTTATTAGATTGTACCTATATAATTCAAATTCATTCAAATATATGCCGGCACCCATGAAATAATAAGGCGAATTATTATAATAAATATTTATTAGCATATATCGCACATTCACAGCGGCACATGCCTGCATTTTTGCAATAATAATTTAATGAATATATCAGCAGATTTAGAATGCCTAGGAATATTAACAGCTAATAAAATCTGAATTTGCATAATACAAGATAAGTCTTTTAGAACATTTTGGTTTACCTAACAACTATAAATAGAAGACAAAATGTCTTCATCAAAGACAAAGCAGAGAATAAGTTTTCTGGGTTTTATTAAAGTAGCAAATTCATCCTAAGGATTGTTATGGTGATGCATGCATCATTATTAGGTGTTAATTTAACAGGACAACCGCGTCTTGTCGGTAAACAGGTAAAACCGACCACTCTCTATAAAAGTCAACATGTAGGTACTGTACCAACCCCCTTTAACTATTCCTGGAATAAGAAAATCGATTCAATATAGCTAAGAAAACATGCTTTAGTTATATAAGTATAATGTTGATAATAATGTAGGTAATGCTGAGAGCAAATAAAATTGCCGAAAAGCCAAACGCACAGAGAAAGAAAAGGATTCCTTTGACATTTATTATCCTTTGACATTCGAAATACTCTGTTGAAACGGAATATCCTTGAACCCTCTAATAAGGAGCTAAAATTATCTCGGTGAGTATTCATCACGCTTGTTAACTGAAAGAAGTGTCGTATTTTTACGGGGTACTGTAAAAATACGACTATTCATACGACACGTTATATGCTAACGAGCACACACAGTTTTAGATGTTGTGGGTTTAAATTCGGCCGTGTAAATGAAAGGCTACGGTAAACAACTACCGTATTAAAAAGTAACAACTTATAATTACACAAGTATGTATTCTAACAATCAAATCCTAACTTCGTTATAAATACGAGTGTTTGTTTTATTGTTTAGTTGGTTTGTCTTTCTTTGTCGCAGCAACAGAGATTGACGTATGCACTGATAAAGTTGAAGATGCGATAGATAAGGAAAAGAGAGAGAGTGACAAATGCTACTTTTTAATCGTGTACCGCGCGTGCGAATTGCAGAAGCATTGCGTACAATATGTTACAAAATACACATGAAACTGTTGAGCTATCCAAATTGTTACGTATTGCAATCGATCACCATCGCTGACTTTGCCACGGTGGATGGCAAAGCTGATCCGTTGAGACAAGTTGCATTTTGTGCTCAAAGTGATCATTTGAAAGGGCCCGCATCAACGTTCTAGCTCTTCCCTTGGAATGTGCTGTAATAAAAGCCACTACTTTTAATTCTTTCCTGTTATATTTTAGTGCATTTATGTGTAACGTTCGAAACGCGATGCGGCTGTCGACCACCGTACTGTAACATAATTATTCATAATTACGACCGACTCTACGACAAACAGTTTCGGTTTTATGGCTTCTAATGAATTAGGCGGAGTTTACTAGTGTATAAAGTAAACGAATCATCGGTGCATAATTTTACATTGCATATATACATTAATTACTTTGGAATATATCAGTTTCATTAGTAGACATTTATTTGGTTCATTTTAGTTTAAGGTACCTGTAACTAATCATTTATTTTTTCATTCTTTATTCTTTATTGTACACAGAATATTCATAAAATCTAAACCAAATTTATATCACTATCGGGAGCCTTACGAGGCATGGTCAAATGTATTCCACGAAACATACGCTACAACTTGTATAACTCCCTTGTTAAACCGCACATGGACAATTTAGAAATATGGGGTTCGGCTGCAAAAACCAATTTGTCACCACTACAAACAGCACAAAACAAACTTATAAAAATTCTATTAAATTATGATTTCTTAACGCCTACCCAAAAAATATATAAACAAACTAAAATAATGAATATATCACAAAATTACATACAACACATGCATATTAGTAAGGAAAATATTAAACAAAGGTATTCACACACAAATTACTTTCACTAAAAAACAACAATTTCAAAAAATAAGACTGAGACAAGCTAATGACATTAAACTAGACGCACCGCGGACAAATTACGGAAAACAAAATATTTTATACGAAGGTGCTCAAATATATAACAAATTACCTAAAGATATTAAAGACTCGAAAAGTACAACAACATTCAAAAAAACACTCAAACACTATATCTTGAATAGAACCCAAATCTGTGAATGTGCCACTTCAAGTTATGCTTGATCTGTGTACTAAGCGAACGAACGAAGCCGCCTGCAACAAATCTAACCGCATTTTTAAGCATTGTTTTACTTGTTACTTTTTTATTGTATTAAAATAGAATACTACCAGTTACCTACTTTTACGCCCAACGAATTACTTTTAGTTATATGTAGTTCTCATGTAATGAAATATGTATATTTCTTAATGAGAATAAAAAATATCTTAAATCAGACAGAAAACACATACAAAAACAAACTAAATGAAAGGACATGTACAAAGGCGAGCTTAACCCTAAAAAGAGTACTGTAAATTCTACTACTACTACACTGTAAATTCGTAGACACGTTTGCTAAGAAGAACTTCTAGAAACACCTATTTAAATAATGATAACCAAAATTAAGCGTTAAATTACACCAAATTAGGAGTACTTGTAAAGCAAAACCTCAATTAATTATGATGAAAACGTGTCGCCAATACTCTTTCACCAATCACAGTTGACAGATAGCAGATAATAAACAAGCGACTGAATTTATAACGGAAACACGAATTTCGACCGAACGACGCCAACAAATGTCTAACATCAATTACCAAAAAGCCAATGTTTAGAACAGCGAAAACGTTAATGACAGTAAAATTTCACACTGATGGAATTTAATTATTTTGGTGTTACGCGTTAAAATAATAAAACAGTTGATAAGACGTTTATTCTACGACTTCAAACACGTTTCGTAACGCAAACGATATACGCACTTGATTCGCAAGAAATAAGTTACAAAATAGACTAATAATAAAAAATAAGGCAGATCTATCAAAAAATTCGTCTTTCAGTATTTGCTAAATTAGATTTTATTTTTCATTACGCATTCTTTAGCGTTATGTAACATTATCTTTCAGAACCACTTGCGGCCCTAAAATACAGCTTTTTGAGTTTTCTTAGGTATGTTAAGTTCTTAAAGTTCTAGGTAAGTTTTCTCTTTGTACGGAACCTAACAGCATATCTCTACTTTCGTAGCGAATGCAGCAAGACCAAATATTTACCATACAAAGTAAATTTGTCACCCAGGCAATTAAGTTGTCATCGAAGCGTTTAGATTTATAAGTGGCAATTAGACAACTATAATCTGGACATGAATATTGATCAGTTGAAGACATTTATAAACAGCTTACAATTAGTGCTACGGCCGGCACTAACGACATATTAGAATATACTAGTAACACGGGTTTTATTCACGCTCGACATTAAATTATATCAAGAACAAATTTTACGACTCACAAAAATAGGAAACCTCTATTGGTGGCATGGAACGGCCCTTCTACGAGTATTATAAATGTCATTAATTAAAGCCACTTACATTCTTTCCTATTTTGGGAATATATATGAGAAAATGTCGTTGATTTGAAAACATGCTAAGCCTATATGGACGACGTTAATTGTGGTAAAGGTAAACGTCCATAAAGCATACACGTGGTCACGTCTACAACTAGATCTCATTATAGACATTGGTGCCTGTGTCAGCCTGTGCCTTTGCGCATAACACGGTAACTAATTTAGAAATATAAATATTAGATTTTGCCATACGAGAAAGTCGTTGGTTTAAAAACGCAACGGTTGAGTAATACTTGTTGTACACCACCTAAATAACTGATTTAGGTACTTTCCCTATTTTGAATCTATCAGTAACAAATTGAATATAAGAAACTTAAAAAGCAATAAAATGAAGTACCGTGGGTACGCACTTATAACATAACCGATACGTGCTAACTTCGAGATTCTCAAAAGCACAAATATCTCAGAACTCGAAGAAGAACACAACAATGACAGACATCTAAGTGCCCTCTTATGCTCGCTACTCAAATATTTGTAAAAATACTTGCGTCAAGCACACGGAACTTTGTTTACAAATTATCAGTGGGAACGAGTTAGACTCGGATCGTATCGTAAACTTACAAAAGTTTTGGCTTGTGAGTAAAAATATACAATTGCAATCTGCATTCGTGAGCAGTAAAACAGTATATTACCTCGTCTGTGCGGACAAACTTTATTCTTAAGGTGATTCGTTCAAGCTCATATTACCATCGTAGACTAATAAAAATAGTCGATTGGGAGAGTTCACATCGAATTTGTAGTAGACAAATAAAACTCAAAAGTTGGTAGACGCGTAACGTGAATGATCTCAGTTTACACTGGTAAATATTCCGGTTCAAATAACGGCGTGATGCATCGCGAGCGGCGTGGCGCATCTCCAGGAGACGCCAAACTCACCGATCCCCGAGGGAAACCGTACGCAATAACGTTCAATATTCGAGAAAACAACCATAACTCAGAGCAGTGCACTCTGTCGTCTGTGTTCCTTTCTTCCGGGCAATTTCTATTACCATATAGACGCGCTACTTTTCAATTCTTTTCCATTAAACTTGGTGCATCGCGGTGCGTTCCGCGACCGGGAAGTCGGCGCGACTGCGACCCGCTCGCTTTTCTCCAAACACATTTATAAAATGCTCTTTACTCGACCGCGGCTCGGTCCCCTGCGACTGACATTCTATTGCGAATTTCAAAGTACATTTTTCGAATGGGGAAAATCGCATGCTATCAATGAAACATTCACAGATGTATGGGAGTAGCTATTTATTCACAAACAGCACGAGGTAAAACCACTCGAAACAATTTTAGTTGACGTCTCAAATAACTGAAATAGCTTAATATTGGAAAAAGAAATATTTTTTCTCTACATGGGTTAGATAAGTGACATTCCGTCTACAAGTAGGTGGATCGTGTTACTCTTGGCGTCAAATAAATCAGAAACAAAAATTTAAAAAGCTGTAGGTATGTATGGGTTGGTGTAAACTCATTAATAAATGGAAACTTTCGATAATAATTATTTACACTATTTATAATTAGCATAAGCCACAAAATTGTGTTATCAATTTATAATACCTGTGACCACGCAGTTGCCTGTTCATCAAAATAACTCGGTCTTCAAAGAATTCTGACGTCGACAATAACTTAAGGCAGACAGATGCTACACGACAGGCTTAAGTTCAACCTCACAATTTGTCACAATAATATATTTCATAACCATAACACGTTATAACAATGCAGTATTTACAAATCCAAACAAGTATTCTTCTGTAACAAAGATCTCATCTCTCTATCGGTAGCAGTTTGAATTTATCTGTCATGTTTCACAAATAAATAGGGCCTATTTTATATCACAATGGGAACACACCGTTCGGCTTGATTCGGGAGCATTGAGAAAAAATCTATTTATCAAACAAGAGATGGGTTCCACGAGATAACCGCAGGAGTATATTATTACCCCTTTTCAATCTGTTTCGGGTCATCGTCAATTAGAAATTGGAGATGAAATTGCAATATTTTCAAAGCATCTCTGATCTTTTTAAATCACAACTGGATCTTTAAAATTTTTCGTTGTTCACTTGGAGTGAAGGTCCAAGTGCTCAAACTTAAATCTCTAATTTATTTATTGTAACCAAAATGATCATTTTGAATTGCTTAAGTCAGTTGACTTTGGGCCTGTTATTCGTGACCAAGCCTATAAAAGATGATTCGTAACAATATGCTATGCTGAAGGGGGTTTATTCAACATTCAATTGGCAATAAATTTTTTTCTACAAATTTAGGAAATACGTAATTTTTCATAAAGACAGCATAAATGCATAAATCAGCTGATTTGAAGTCAAATCGTTTAGTAGTTTGTTATAAAGATGATAAAAAGACCAGTTACAGCTAATTTGATAGTTTTCGAGAAAAATATCAGATCTAATTTATACTTATTGTTACTTTTTCCGTACTTATTTTTTTTTTTTATTGAATGAACCTCTTTCGGGATAGTACACATATTATGAATCACGTTGTATAGCTATGGCGTTGTATATTGTCTATAAATATCTCATCACGCATCTTTCTATTGACTTTAAACACTTGTAATGCGGCGAAAAGGCCCTAAATTGGAAGTAGAATCATTCGACCGTTCGTAACCATAAGTTCCTCAGGTCGATTTGCGCACGATCCGAGCTCACGATCGAACACCATGATCGAAACCGTGTACACCGATGATTACCATAAAGTATTTACCGTACGGTATGACGACTCTTTTACTTCGTGCGGGATATGAATTCGTACACTATGTTCGTACACGTACTACACGAAATCTGAATAATGCACCGAAAACATGAAGTAAACATGTGCTCCGTAATAATAACGATGCATTGTTCTTTATTTAGGTATCATTTGGCTGGCGATCTTCCTTCAGTTCATCCTCTGATATGTGCGTAGGTTCAGTACCACCAAGTACCTAAACACCTGATCGAATATTTTATTACTGAATTAGTAGGTTTTAAAAATAAACCGACTTCAAGTTTGAGGATGGAAGTTTTGTTGTTTGCCCTATCAAAATTAGGAATTTTATTACTTGTTGTTCTATGAGTGATAATACATGGATACTTATGAGAATCATGCTACTTTTTTTATTACCTGCCTATACGAAAGGTGTTGCGGAATGTTAAAAAAACAGACCCAATCTTCAATGACTATATCGTCAGATAATATAATTAAACTCTTTGAAGCCATCCTATAGCACTTAAAAAGTAGTTAGCATTACTACACCTTCATGAACTTACGTCATTTTCCTTACTGGAGCTGGCAATGGCCAAAAAAACTTTGAAAATAAAACTAAAGTACAACAAAATTCAATCTCTCATGAATAAACTTTTTATAGAATAGCGAAAGAATCATCAAAATCGGTTAACTATTGGCGAAGATATCGAGTAACATTCATTCAAAAGAGAGAGCAGAATTGAGAACTTCTTTCTTTTTTGAAGTCGGTTAAAAAGAGTTATTCCGTCGCAACTTTCCCACTTAAACGGTGTTATATTCCCAGTCAAAGTGTCTCCCTTGTGATATTTGGATGAAATCATAACGTTACCTACTGTTATATTCGTAGTGTTAGTTTTAGTGCTTTGGCATTTTACCATTAGAGGGATAGTTATCGTCAGACGAAACCATTTTCTAGTCTCAAAACCACCCAGCAACATAAAAACAAACTAAAACAGCATTTGGCAAATACTAAATAGAAACGAGTGCCTTCAACTTTGCCAAAGATATCAAAAGTCGCTTCGAGTTTCCATTCTCCTTCCTCATGTTCGTAAGCATGACTCGGAAACAAAACAAAGTAATTAGGTCCCAAGAGTCCCGACAATAACACTTCACAGTCCGCTTATAGCTGCGCCACAGCCAACAGAGAACATCTAGCTAGCTGCATATTTCTCCTAACTATATTATATATTTAAACACCCAACAGTCCCATACATAGTTCTGACCCTGCACTATGATTTCCTGTGTCCTACCTGTAATTTATTATACAACGTCGATTCGTCAAAGTTGTTTGAGAGATCTTGGCTCGCTTCACTCGCTCGATCAATAAAAACTAAGAATGGTCCATGCCCTCTCTATGAACAAACCCGCACGATACCGCCAGTGTGTGCGTGTGCGCGTGCACCCACTATTGCTAATGCCAGGCATCAATATAATAAGAGCTGATTGAGAGCTGTTCTAATCTACGCCATTTCAAAAAAAACTAGCGATTCTTTCAATCAATGGTAAAGCTACAATGTAACGATACGATAAACACCAACAAATATTCTTGAGAGGAGGTCACCAGCTTTTCTCCTTATCTCTGTCTGAGGGTAATTGCCAAACGTTCTAGTTTCCCTCCTTACTTACGGGTCACAGGTTCTATGCTTAGTCCTATCGATTTTGCGAAAGAGGTCGTATTAAGAAAGGAAATCGTTGTTCTTATAAGAAAAGATGATCACAAAAGACGTTGTGACATCTACTTTACTGACTATTCGCCCGCATTGTCTATTAATTAAAATAGACGAGGCGTGAGTATCAAACAAACGACACAAGATAGACTTTGCTACTAGGTTCACGACACAATAAACTTCTATGTTTACGTCAATTGTTTTAAGCATCAGCAGTCCAACAAATTCAACACACATTTTTGTTGTTTAGAATACAAAAAGTAGAGGCAAGGTTGTTTAGATTGGTCAGTGTAAATAAATTGTCCTACATTAAACAAGAGAAACTTTAAAGACACCAATTATGTACATAAGGGTTTTTCCTAGGTTTTTTTTTTTTTAAATGACGTTATAGATAAAGTAGACTTGATAAAACGATATTTAAGCGATCGGTCATTGTGTCGGACGGAGCTAATCGCAGGCGACATAAGAAGGCTCGCGGCGGGCACGCATCATTTACACGCCGTCCGGCGCGATTAACTTCAGCACGTTGACACGGGTGCCGGGGGCCGCCTGCCGGTCTGTCTGTGCGTAATTACTAATTCGGATCCGGCGAACACCACCTTAACGACTCTGATGCCCTGGCACTTGACATTTGAATCTCGCTTATTAGTCATGGATCAAACTGGAAAAAATATAGGGACAGCTGTTGCCTTTGATACATCAAGAGCATTGTTTATGTAGAGAACAAAACTCTACCGCTGAATATACAACTTTACAATTTATTCTTAAGATTTATAATCAAAACATAGTCCTTTAATACCAATCAAAACATTTCCATAAATTGCTCGTCAATCTTATTTCAAATCGGTACAAAAAGTAAAAGGATCCATAAACCAATAAACACTTACTTGCCGTTGCACATAACATATGTGATGGACTCCCGCTGCTTTCGAATAACTTCGAAACGGGTCGGACGTTTAATTTCAGTTTTATAATAAAGGACATATTGTGTTAGATAAAGGATGGGCAGTAATAGTGTCGCGTCATCTACATTAGTAATGCGCGTCGTGGCGGGGCGTCTTCGCGACCGTGATAGCCCGCGTCAAAAGCTGCGACCACGCGGTTTATATCGTGTAATATGGCTAACAGAAAATAATAAAAGAAAAGAGCCCCCGAGTCGACCACGCTCGAAAATATTTATTCAAATAAGTCGCCATCAACCCAACCGTAAAAGCACGCAGAGGGTTGAGGGCTAGCAGTTTTATTAATATTAAAAGAACGCTTCAGTTGACACAAATTGGCGATAACCAAAGCGAGTAGGTACGTCGTAAAATTTTTGTATCCCTTTACGTTTATTATTCGCATCTCCCAAAATAAGATCTTGAAAACATACAACATCGTAGAGAATATTTAATACATTTTGAATGCTATTGCTAACGTTTCTATATACTCGTAGATCTCTAGCAAAGAGAAAAAGAGCAACAAAACGAACAACATTCTATCAGTAAATCGATTTGTGTTTGAAAACAATCACGCGCTTGACTCACAGTAAAACTGATACAGGTACCGAGCCAATACTATTATGGCACTATCATATAAAGTTATTTTCTATTGAGCTCTCGAGTGCGAGAAAAGCATTTGTGGGATGCGGGGGACTCTAAGCAATTCTGCCTTTGCGTTCATCACGTAGGAGCACGAATACTCATGCAAACACACAGAGCTCCATCCTCCGATGACAGTATTATGTAAGATAAAAATGGTGTTGTTAAAAAGCGTTGTAACACTAACGAAGGCATTTAAAATTAATTCAGGACCATTACTTTAAATAACCCAAGAAGGGGGCAGTATTTTACTCTTAACATCAGACAATATTCCCTCAAAATGCGTTGTTTCAACGAATTCACGCGCTCGACCAAAAACAAAGCAGTTAATTAACCCGTAATTTATATAAATGGGTTCAGTCGCAATTTGGACAACAAATTATGTGCGATAGACGATCTTTTCTGATAGCAGCATGAAAAATATGGTGAAAGGAAATAAAGTTAGTTCGCGGGAAATTCAAGAGGTCGGTGTGTGAGAATGAGTTGACAAGCAGACAAAGTTATTTACCTAGTTTGGGAGATATGTGGGGTGATCGAGGCGTCGCCGTCTCTCGGTTATCGTCGTTGGCAAGATCCTCACCGTAGCGGGGCGAGCGCTAGTTTTATCCAAGCGCCCGTCAAACAGAGCATTTCTCGCAATTGACAAAAGTTCGAATACAATCGTGGTCCGCGCGCGCGTCCTCGAACTATCTACTAAAAAGATTGTCGACAGCGCGCGGCTCACTTCGGCGAACGCCGACAAATATCGGGTAATTTGGTCGCCACACCAACGACAGTTTTACAAACTGTCGACTAGTTATGTGTTCGCAGATGATTCACAGCGAGAAATGCCTCTGCGACTGTTGATAAGCACTCCTGTTTTATTACGACGACACGGGAACCGAGTGGCCAATTAAGAAGGAGTCACAACACGAATTCCGTGCCTCGAGGTTCTCGATATGTGACAGTTCATGAATGCTATAATTTAAAATTATATTGGCAATCGTATTCTGACGGTTTCAGTATTCCAGGTTGTTAGCGGAAAATGTCATCGTCCCACACTAACAACTTAAGATCTCACTTGAGAATATGAAGACATTTTTAATATACTTATAAAGTTTTGAGAAGAATATTCTTGCAACAATTTTATTTATTTTTAGGTAAAAGAATACGCCGGTTTAAGGATATTTAAAATAAATAAAAACGTGGACATGTTCGATGCTGGAGTTAAGGAATATAATGAAAGAGTACGAATAATTCTCACAATGAGTATGCGAGTGGGTGCTGGGACATGTCACATTTCGCATTGTCCCATACAAAAGTGTGTGCATTATTGTCGAAAAATTGTGAGGTGCTTTACCTCAGGATGGCCAACATACGACGTGAGGCAAGACCCCGCTGCGAAGAGAACTCCGGGTCTCCTCGTCGTAATTTATCGCGAACAATCACATTACCATATCACTAATGTAATGCGGTCGAATCCGCGAATGCGCCTTAAACGGTTTTTCGTATCCTTTGTTATCGGAAATTTATGAATTCTGCAAAGGCTTTTGTATCACGCCCGTGGTTTGCGCGGTCGGGATACTTTATAAACATTGTTTTACAATCGTCTTACATAAGCTTTGTGGGGAGAGATAATAATGTGTATGGGGAAATATTGCGCTATCCTTCTGCGGCTTCCGATGCGTTAAAATTTGATATATGATCATGATTGTATTGTTCTCGCTGATTTTAAATTATTATTACCTGATAAAATTCACTTTAGTATTTGTTAGTTTATGCTTAAATACTACCAGGACTTTTACGTGGTACCTACAACATCCAGTACGACATAAAATTAATTCATTAAAACATCGAATCTTCAAAAAGCATCGTTTCTCTCTATTCAGACGCGATGTAGTTTATCAAACAAATAGATTGATGGATCCTTTGTTGAATTTGTGATTCTACATCAGACTTTTTGATAAGGGTGGTTGGGTATTGTTTTTTTTTTAACAATTTGATATGAAATATTGTCTGACCCGCCAAGTGCACCCCAGGTAGAATAATCGAATAAAACGAATTACATAACCAGACGGGTGCTCCAACCCTTACAATATTATTAAAAGCGTAGAACCCATCATATTAAAGTAATATTCAAATCAAGTCACAACAAAAGAATCCCATCTCATGGCTCAGGTTTCGAAGAATGAGAGTTGCACGGGTAACACAATACAAGCGGCCGGCGCGTACAAACTGCGAACGGGGATGCGATAGTTCTAGTAACACAGGGTAGCTATTTTGCAGTAATTTATCTACTTAGAAAAGTTATCAAGCTATAAAGTGTACGCGGACCAACCCCCTTTTGATAATCACTCACTAACTTTAACGGCTGGATAAAATTATTTCTGCCTTGTTCTTTTGTTTACTATTAGAAAAAATTAGTGCGGCATCGAAAAACGTTGCCATGCATTTTGTTCAATCAAATTCATAAAATGAATATTTTAATTATGATTTGGAATGATGAATATATTCTTCGAAGTTAGATCGAAACATGATTCGTATGACATTGGTAGTTGCAATACTACGTAGCGCGTTTAACATTGTTGCTATTTATGCTGTAACTGAATACTAGCTTTCATCTTGCTTTTACTTGTATTACAGAAAAGAAAATGGTTTTAATTCGTGCTTCGTGGTAGTCTGGGGCAGCTGAAAGCTTGTTTTAGCTTACCACTAGACAGCCTTAAAGCGGTTTAGAATGAAACTAGATGTGTGAGTATGAACGCCTAATAAAAAAATCTACATTCAACTGCTGTTTTCTAAGTCACCCTGTTTGAAGTGCTTATTATGGGCCTTTGAACGAATACAAAAGTTATACCTATGTAAAAGTTAATAATATACATAGTGGCTAGTAGAAATATACTTGTATTCATAGTAAGTCAACCTTACTAATAGCGCAAAATCTAGGCGTGACTATCAAAAATTCGACGAATTCTATAATTCCGTACCCTCAAATATTTATGGGCCGGGATTAAATACAAGCGTTCCGGGTGCATTATGAAGCACCCATTATAGGGAGCAGCTATACGGCCAATGAATAACACAGCGTTAAAATAGAATAACACGATCCATTGCGGCAAAAGTAAGGCATGATTGACACGTGATCCGCGAGCGCTGTGAATTCTCAATGGCCCCTTTTCAATTGCATTTTTTACGAATGTACTTTTATTACCCTATTGTGGGGACGGGATTAGCCCGCAGCAATGCGGAAAATATTTAATAGAGAGTTAATATCACAATGGTCCTCGGTTTGGTGTTCTTTAGCTCTTTTACGAGGGTTCTGGGTGCGAAGTTCATAATAATTGTGATTGGCACATTGTTACTGCAGCATTAAAAATAAGCTTTTTAAATAGTATCATTTAGATTGCAAAGCTAAAAAATGTAGGTTAAAAATATACCTATTGGAAGTGATAACATCTTATTTTTGTTTTAGTTACAAAAATGTCGAATCTTATCGAAAGACATTTTAAAATTAAACTAAAACCTTAACAGATACCTAACATAAATTGAAACCTTAATCTCTCACCGGATAAAATATACTTGAGCGATATTCGGAGAGCAACGCGTGAAGATAAGGCTTCGTTAGGTATGCCGACGAGCCAGCTCATTTTGCGGACGAATGGTAAAAATGCGGTAGCCCTTAAAAAAGGGACCACCATGTAAATTATTTCGCTCGCTGGCCAACTTGAATTATCGTACTTGAACAGCAATAAAACTCCCGACAGCAGCAGCGGAGGTTTTATCAAGAATGAAGGAACATGCTGCCATATTTCATTAGTCCAACGGTTCACTTGTGTCCGCGCGTAAAAATATTACATTAATCTGTGAAGTTACGGAGTTTGCATCATTGTCCCTTGTTCGTTGGATATTTATTGTGCTAGCGGAGGTGTAGGCGCGACATCAGTCCCTTCCTGACTCATGTGCTTGCAAAATTTGTCAGCGTTGTTTATGGCGTGTGAAATAGGTGACATATTTTATCCCTTGCTGGCCCGTTGTTTTTCAAGGAAGTAGGGCTTTTAGGAGTCTGAACACGCTTTTGAACAAAAACTTTAGCTGTTTATGTGTACCTAGCTCGAAAACTTGCACATCTAATCGAAGATCCAATAAGACAAAAACTTTTTGAAAATCAAACTGAAAATAAAATAAAGAGATCATTCATAACTTTCAGACTTGTCGCTAACTATTGGCATCATACTCAAGCTTAAAGTCAGGCAACGGGCTATGTAGAGAGCTATACTCAGAGTTTCACTGTGTGATAAAGTCCAAAATGAGAAAATCCGTAGAAGAACCAATGTCACCGACATAGCTCTCAGAATAAGCAAGTTGAAGTGGCAGCGGGCTGGCCATATAGCTCGCAAAACTGACAACCTATAGGGAGTAAAGGTTCTCGAATTGTGACCACAAATCAAGCGATGCAGTGTTGGAAGGTCCACCGACCGACGACTTTGTTGCGGGAAGTCAGTGAATGGAAAAGGCTCAAGACATTTCGTCATGGAACTCTTTGGGGGTTTATTCTCCTACGTCCAGCAGTGGACTTCTTTAAGCTGATGATGATGATGACGTATTATTTTATCTTATTTCACACTTAACCAAGCATAAAAACCTACTTATTAATACATAGTTCAATAAAAATAAAAATAAATTACGGTAGCCGTCCACGCCAATAATCAAGGAACATTTCAGTAAGAGCGTGTAGCAATAAATATAAGTGCGACTAAGCTAAGTAAATCCGACAAATAACTCCGTCGAACGAGCCCGCTCGTACATCACCGAGAAGAATTTAATCATGCAAGTCAACATAGGGCTCAGTATGCCGATGATATCTGAAGGTGTAGTGTTGTGCGCGACAAGAGAAACCGTAAACCATCATCCCTGATACCAGGTACTTACGTATGTTATTATGCTTGGTTAAGTTACAAAATATATGGCTTAAGACATTTATTTATCCATAGAACACAGATACATCGTAAAACATGATAGAAGTACGAAAGACGGAAGAATAAGACTGAGAGCCTATGCACACGAATTTCAAACGCGCTGTCGTCGTCGCGTATTTTGATACGCGCGTCACGTGAACGTGCGCAAAGGTATACAACTAGCGACTGCATCGCGTTTGCTGAGCGTCTTAGTTGCGTTCGAAGCGGGTCTATAGCGCGTTCGACATTCACCGTGGGCATAAGCTCTTAAGGTTTGTATCTTTAATCGTAAGAAGAGTATTTTTTTTTTTAAACTGGTAACAAAAGTTATCGAATCATCATCCACAGCCTGACTTCACCCACTGCAGGGTATGGGCCTCCCTTTGTATGTGCCATTCTCCTCTATCATGTGCAAGCCTCATCCAACTGCGGCCCGCGATGCTTGCGATATCGTCTGCCCACCTCGCTGCTGGACGACCAACGTTGCGATATCCAGTTCTTGGACGGATATCGGCCTGGATATTTAATCAACGAAAAAGTATTCTTTATTTACAGAAAGAAACTTAAAACTAATACAAGTTAATATTTACAAAATACATAAGAAACAGTTGAGCCATCCAAAGACCGTTACAAACGATCAACTACTTTCAAAATATAAACAGATATCATATTTATTTGTCTTTTCGGTTATTGAATTACACGCATTAAGCAATTCAGCTTAGTGTGAAAAAAAACCATTCCTACCTCAATAATTCAATAATGCTTTTAATACAAACTATATAGAAAATATGGGTGAAAGAATTCCGAACTCAAGGCACATCACTATTATGTCCTTCATTGTCGGCACACGATCCCTACAAATTGTAGGTGTGTGGTGTGTTCTTGCGGAGTGCGGACGGAACAAACGCTACAATTGAAATTTCTAAAATACCTGCTAACATTTTCCTTACTAGAAATCACGTATTTCACTGCGGGAGATGCCAAGCGTTCCAGACCCTTACGCCGATACCACACAAAGATACTTCAGCTGTTCTTAATTGTATCGGCACGGCGGCAATATAAAAAAAGCAAGTGATTCACCCACCCATCTCTATTTTTAAGAGCACTCGACTAATATTAGCGCAAACGATTTGTAAATGCAAAACTTTTATCTGGCAATAGCTAGTTCCTTCGTCTGATTTACCGGTAAAGCGTTGGAATCCGTACAGGATAGTTAACTATTGAATGTCATTTTATCAATGAGTCAGTCAATCATTCATCATCATTACTCAGCGTCTGTATTCGAACATATGAATAGACAAAGCTATATTGGATAGCAACTATTAAAAGTCGAATCAATGGCTAGCTTAAAACGATTCAATACTATTCAATACAACCTGTAAAGCTGTTCATTCATCAAGAGTCATTATTTCACAATTATATTACGTAGCTAGTGAAACCCCGCGACTTAATTCGCGTGATGTTATTCATACATTCAATTCGATTCAATGCGGGGTGCTTGGAGGTTGAGTTTCTTAGTGCAACTCTACACTAAAACAGGAAACTACCCTCCAAATTTCATACTCCTAGGACTTCTGGTTTAGGCTGTGCGTTGATTGTCAGTCAGTAACTAAGAGTTATTCCATACATTCAACTAAGAGTTATTCCATACATTTTACACCCCCTTCACAGACAAAACTAATGGAATGCCCGCGAATTTGTTCAAGACGACCTTACTTGGGTCGAATTTAGGAAATTCCTCGCCTCTCAGTGCAACCTTATGCCATGCAATCCTTTGGGATTTACGGTTAAGTTAGGCTGTGTATTGATTGACAGTAAGCCGGTTAGTAACACAACAGTTTGATATGATTAGATAAGATGCGTAGTCATTTCACCGTTAGGATATAATCAGTTTCGAGTCGTACAATAAAGTATATAACTATAGTGGTGTCAGAAACGCTACTTTAATACTTTCCCAATAAAAATACGGAAAACAAACGGAGATTACCCCCGTATTCCCCAATACTAAACATCTGTACCTAACAGACTATGTACCAAACAGCCTGTATAAGTTTAAATAAATATTTTTATCTTATCTTTATCTTATCTATCTTATTGTATATGATATACATAGTTTCCTGTAGCCCAGATACGACGATGCTTATATTTCTGCAGAAATGTCAAAATAATATAATCAAGATATCAAAATAATATCATCTTGCGTGCTATTTATGCGAAATACGGAGGGAATGTATGTATGTTCATCTGTGCACTCAAACAACTGGTCATGCTTTGACAAATGAAGTGTGTAAAGATGCGTCTTTATGGTCCGGGTGGCATTATTGGTTTCCTAAAAACAACCATCAAAAGTGCCATAAATTCGAAGGATCAAGGAGTCAAGACACAACATTTGAACATTTTGAATTCCACTCTCAGTGCTGATGATACAGTGAATGAATCGCAATTAGCAGATGCTCCGCGTCCAGCAATTTATTATACGCAGTGCGGTGACGCGGCAGACACCGAGAGAAACCCACAGGGCGGAAAGGACAGCTAGCTTACTCTGTTATCAGGTGCGCATGAGGCCTGCTCTCTAGCTCTTTGAATCCTAACACGTCTATGGACAAATACAAATGCTGCCACAAAGTGCGCTGCGTGCCTAAGTTTTCAAAATCTCAAATTATAGTGAAATTAAATTAAACATCACTAATGTGATCAAGCGCAATCAAAGAGGTGTAGTTTTGAGTTGGTTTTAAAATGTGGGGTTGCGTAATTTATGTGTTATCGACAGTGTGGGTTGCCAGTCAGTGTCATCCCGAAAGATCAAAAATGTTTTTTTCGCGCATGCGTAGATTTGCCTACTACATATTAGTACTGTACAGGATAGCCCAAAGGAGCCTCGTTTAGATGGTGAGAGTTTCCATTAACGTGCGATTCTCGGAAAGAAATAAAAAGTCGAATCGTATACGATCATAGCATGTAAAATTTTTGTTTAGTGCTTGAGTATAAATATAATATGATCGCGAGATCGCCTGGAGATCCTCGCTTGCGATTTTCTTGCAAACTAACTATTCTAAAAACTCTCGATTTAACTTAGGTCACACATGTCACTTAAATAAGGTATGGTAATTTTCTTGCAAGCAACCCTATAGTGAAAAGAAAATGAAGAAGCTACGCAAAATTACTGAAATGCACTCAAATTTACGCATGAACTAGCTATTTTATTTTGACTAGGGGTTGAGAGAAGGGCGCAGATGTCGGAGGCGATTGTTTGCAAATAACAAAGTGAGCCCAGGGTTCCGCAACAGTTTCTAATTGTGCCACGACAATGCGTAATCTAACCGGTCTCATTCGTTGGCACGTCCGTCGCGCGTCTCTACAATAGAACAGTGGTATGTGGAGTCGACCGACCGACATTCCAACTGTTGGCAGAACTTGGAGCTGGCCAGCCTCCTTACTGAGAGAACTAGCCAGTAGCGCTGTCTTATTATAAGTCGTAGGTGGTTTTTCTTTGATTATGTCGTGGTTCATTGATTCCTTGGCAACTCTGAAGTAACCATCGTCAACAGAGAAATGAGATTTACAGGATTACCTACTATGCTGCTCCCGTTATATGTATCAAGTTTTAGTCACAGTAATATTGTCATTGAATTATCAGTATTGTTGAATTTCCTTTTAAGAGAGCGTAATACAAAATTACAAAGTATACGGAATACAAAGTACGACTTATTTATAACTAGCCTAGATTACTGATATAATTAAATAAATAAATACCAATTACGCTTTCCTTAAAACTTCACTTTTTTCGTGATTCAAGAAACTTTACTCGCTAAAAATATTCGCTGGAAAAACAATAAAATCTAGATGGGACTAGAAAGATGTTTATATAGAACTGAAATAATGATCGTCTCCACAGCATTATTAGTCTACACCCCGTGGGTCTGAACTGCCAGGTGCCATCGAGGCGTACAAATAAAGCAGAGCTGCCTCTCGCGCCAAATTGCCCGTGTCGCGATCAGACGCACTACTAGGGGCTCCGTCCGTTCACGTGTTAAATCACTTCAATTTATACACACTATCAACCCTACAACTCGAGGGTGAACAACCGTATGTGTGAATGTTTAAACATCGCATTAAAGTTTATTTCCACATCTTATTCGTAAACAGGGATTGCGAGCGCGCGTCGCTGCACTGCTAATGCAGCAAACGTTTCGGAATTATCTAACTACTGTTTTTGTTTACCTTATTTCGAGATTCCGAAATACTAACGATGATTACCTGAAACAAAAACAAACATCATTAGTTCTTATAGAAAACACATATGTATTTATCTAAACAGTTATGCAAATAAGTATAAAGTACATGATAGTGTGTATCTAACCCTAATTCTACGTCATTTCCGTTTTCATGTATACAGAGGCCGCAGCCATTCGGCGGACAGGACGTTAATTAGAAAATTATGTGGGAAATTATTAATAGGTCGGCCGTGTAGGCGATTAGATAACAAACTAGTCCATTAGTCGACAAGGATAAAGCCTGCTCGGGTGCGTGGCGGGACCGGCAACCTGACAGGGGCTTATGACCGTTACGTGTATTGTCTTAGGGTTCACATCGAGTTCGATGACGTTAATTGAAAAGGACCCTGGCACGGTAGAGCAGTAGCGAACAATACGGCGTGCGTCGGCCCGGGGGCGGTTGACGCGTGGTTGAGGAATGATCAACCGTGTGGAAATGACGACTTAATGGATTATATGTGTCCGCCGACACCGAGATAAGTGTCGCGCCGGCCCCGGCACTGTCGCCGGAGATTAGGCAACCAAATTACAAAAATTAATAACATAATGGAAATCAACTAAGGAATCATTTTACACGCCGATGCACTCGGCGATAACGTGACGTTTTACATGTTGCTTGGAAGGATGTTCGACATTACTTTCAGAAGTTACTTTGTAGGCATGATTATTGTAAAACGTGTGAGGTGATGCAGGGTTATTTTGCTCCTATTTTACATAATTTGCAGATTCCGTTTATTTCCTTCAATATAATAAGCAGATCAAGTAGAGACTAACAACAACCATTCAAGGTAACTGAAGTGGTTACAGTTAAACCATGTTCCTGTTGAATTTAGATTGGATTGAATAGTGCATCATAAAGGCAGTGACCCACATCAGACACATGTGCCCACGCAACAATCCAACACCCCAGACAATTGCGTGTCGACATGAACCACGGTAAATTGAATACGAACATTGTAACGGCCGCAGTTGCCAGCCCTCGAAATAAACATTAAATAGCGCCACAATAACCAACGATTTACCGGCAATCTATTCTTTTATAAAGGAAGGACAAGAAACGCCTCGCCACTTACGACAAAAAGTCTAAGGATAGAACTCCCGCTGTTGTATTGTTGGTTTCTAGGCGCGACCTGGACAAACGAGCCGTGGGAGCCGATGTGAATTATTGGGCCGGTGTCATAGCTCATGGCGGGACGGACTCGATTCCCATTACAAAGCCATTCACGCTGTTTACATAAAGGAGGAGGTCCGAGGGTGCCGCGGTCCGCACTGTTGCGATTGCAAATTTTCCGCTGCTCGCGTGTCAAAGGAGATAATTTATTGCAATTGAGATACAGCAGGCGCCTGGGGATCGAGCAACACCTCGCATAAATAGCGTAGCGAAACCCGTCCTCCTATCATCCTGACACCAAATAAAATTATGATCATTTATTACACTGGATTAAAATGAGTAGTCGCCGTAAACTTCCCTATTAGTTCAGTTGTATATATTGAAAATTCAAATTGGGTATAAGATAAGACGCGATAGTTGTTTGGGGGTTCAGTTAGATTATTTTTTTATTTTTACTTTATCATGAAAACCAAATGTATCACCTATTGAATATTCTGACACTAGCTGTTGCCCGCAACTTCAATCGCCTGAAAATTTTGTTTTTGTATGTGTGAGAAGTGACGGCCTGATCAAAGTGCGAGCATTTTACAGAAATAAAAAGTAGTCTATGACATTCTAGCACCCCTAAACTACCATTATGCAAAAAATCGTGTCAACCCCTTGATGTGTGAAAAACAAAAACCGTACATTTTTCCGGGATAAAAAGCAAGTTAATGTGCTATTCCTAACTTAAATCTATCTCTGTGCCAAATTTCACTCAGATTCGCTCAGCCGTTGTTACACAATCATGCTTGTGTAAGAAACATCCATCCAAACTTTCGCATTTATAATAGTAGTAAGATTAAGTGTCACGAAGTGCCTATTGTGTAGGTTATTTACTGGTGAAATGTGTGGAAGGACATTTTGGGTACCTACGTTCGTTATAGTTTTTTGCACAATGGCAGGTGCGATCTGTCCACTATTAGCATCCAAGCGAACACACAAAAGCGACACATGCCCGCTTACAGCTATCTAAGTATTGGGCGTGAAGAAATACCTGATGACTTTGAGCTTGTGTAAGTACTATGAGGTCTATAATATGTCGGTTTACTTGAGCCAACGCAAGTTGTTATAGTATCTGTTATATCTATCTTTTGTTCTACCAAATGTTCTGCAAATAGTATTATTATTGCTATTAATCACTATTTATAAGCCACCGCAGTCAACATAAACTAATTACGCATAACAATTTAAATCCAACATCATAAACGTTACGAATCTTAACTGAATTGGCGAGAGCATAAAATTATTTGTGGGCAATCAAAATACAAAAGCTAATAACACAACAGTAAAACGGAACGCTTAGTTTGTTATAAATCACGAATCACAGTCTAACATTATATCCACACAAATCGTTTAAATTAAATTGTTAAATCAAACGGTTGTGCTACAAAATTGGTGGCTGCGCAAAATGCATAAGTGTAGATGTCTAATTTGATGAGAGGTTTGGGGCAGGACGGTCGGGAATTATTTCAAAATCGTTTAACGAAATAATCGGCAATTAGCCAGTTTCCAGAATGTGCAATTTTGATGCATCATAGGGAGTCCATCACGTGCACGACGCAGGAATTGAATTAAATATTTATTATATAAACAGGTAGCTCTCGGATGAAGATCCAATGATCTCCTAAAATGCTACTGGTAGCCTGAAAAACAAACAATTTTTGTCAACTCATTAGATACCTATCTCTTAAAAAACTAAATCTATTTATGACATTTATAATCAACGTCGTAAGGGACTTAATTTTAAGAAAAATAGTATTGTTACCGTTTTGGCGTTGCCTCTAACAGGACAGATAATTAAGGACACTGGATAGTACTCAGTTGAGTGTGCAAAATGAAGTGTCTATTAAACTGACTAAAATGACTCAATAAACATTTCTGAAGAGAAACATTCAATTACTTAACGCGGTTCCGCTCGCGTGTTAGCTAAATAAAAAGTTGCCTTTATCGTATTTTAGGCAAATAACTCTTTTTATTCCAAGTTTTTCCAAATTGGTTGAGCCGTTACGGCGTAATTGAACCACAAACATCCAAACATCCGCACAAAGTTTTGCATTTATAATATTGGTGGGATTGAAGGCATTTTCTAGCACACATATTCATAATATTTCATCAATATTACCGAATATTGCATAGCACTATGAAATTCATAATTAAAAATTATGATTCTTATTTTTCCCATATAGATGTTTTATGAAGATTAATATTGCAAAACCAGATAACACTATTGTTGATTTTTTAAGTGGGATATGTATTTAACTATTCCATCTATTGTTTCAGTGTTCAACTGATTGAAATGAAAATTACAATCATTTGAGTTTGCGATACAATTCTATCAGCGGGAGTGTTAACCAGCAGTGACTGTAGCAAGGCGCCTGAGCACTACCTGGGCAGCTGCCTCTTAACCCCACCAATCTATGCACAACTCACCCCGCAACTGTCCTTCTATCTCACTCACACCTACCACTCAAAAGCTCGCCTCTGAGCCTACAAAAAGCGGTTTCGTGCCTCAGTGTGCGTGAAAGCATAGACCTGTGTGCGTACAGAGTATTTATCCAACAAGCTTTATCACTTATAGAATAGAGCGAAAAGTAAAACGAAGCTTACGGCTCTTGGGACGTTTTGTTCTTAGGCGCGAATTTACCTGTTGGAACGCGTGAACCGGCGCGATGCGGCCTTGTGCGCGAGCGCACCGCAGGTTTGACTCCGAATCAGTCCCACCCCAGACCTCAGCGTGGTCGGTCGCGTCGCGGATTATTTAATAGAGTACTTGCGGACATACGATTCCGTCCAATTAGTGCTCTCGCGAGAAACAAGTTAAGTGGCCGGTCCGACTAGTGAGGCACTCTAGCTAGAGGCGAAACAAAATGGACTAGTGCGCTGCCAACACGATGTTTACGAGGAATTTCAGTGTTAGAGGATTATAAATAAAACTATGTAACAAGTGTCAGTGAAAACAGAACGATGCATCTGGCTTGGTTAACGAGTACCTTGCTGGTACTCAATTTTGCATCGTCGACAAGGAGTGCATCTTTGTCGGCGACTACGGGAACCCGTTACCAAGCTCCGGATGAATGTGTCTGGGTCAACGAGCTTGATGGGGTTTCGCTACAGTGCAGGCTGCGGACTATCAACAGCGAGCTAGACAACACCAATTTCAGCACGATACAACCGCATCCGACGGTCAGGCTGCGGCTCGAGTGTAGCGACGCAATGTTCTATCAAAGCTCACTTGCTCCGGGCAGTTTCCGACAGTTAGTGGAATTGCGCGAACTTACCATCGAGTACTGCAAAATCGGAAATCTCTCGGACAGTGCATTCACAGGTCTACGTGAATTACGAAATTTGACAATCCGAACACACAACGCGGATTGGTCGGCTATATCACTGGAAATAACACCAAGTGCGTTCTCCAGAGACGTGCAAAATTTGGAACGGCTTGATTTAAGTGAAAACAACATGTTAGTTTTTCCCGATGGAGCTCTGTGTTCCCTCAGGAACTTGATATATTTGAATATGACAGGAAATAGAATGAGGGACATTAGTCACTTCCAGTTTTCTACAGCTCATAGACATCCAACGGAAAAATGTGGAGACAACCTTGTTGTTTTGGACCTGTCGAGAAACTTTATCGATACATTGCCCCCGAACCTTCTATCGGGTCTGAAGACTCTAGAGAAATTGTATCTACAAGGAAATGGACTCAATTCTGTCGCTGATAGAGCATTGGAAGGTCTCGCCTCATTGACAACAATAAGGTTTTCTGACAATCAACTCACAAGTTTACCACCAGAACTCTTCAGTGATACGAAGGAATTGAAAGAAATATATCTGAGTAACAACACAATAACTGTCTTAGCACCTGGACTGTTTAGCGATTTAATTAAACTTCTTGTTTTGGACCTTTCATACAATGAACTGACATCAGATTGGATTAACACTTCGACATTTTCCGGATTGAAGCGATTGGTTTACTTGGATTTTTCCCACAACCGCGTTTCTAAAATGGAGATAGCACTTTTCAGAGATTTGCAAAATCTACAAATCTTAAAAATGCAAGACAATTACATCGAACACATACCAGAAAATGTGTTCGGCTCATTGAGTAAATTGCAGTCATTAACATTATCAAACAACAGACTGACTAATGTAGATAGCTATGCGTTCACGGGCTTACAAGTGCTCTCAGTCCTTTCCATAGACAGCAACCACATTTCCAAAATACACCCACACGCACTCCGCAACTTTTCTTTGCTACAAGACTTACATATCAATGGAAATAGACTTGATGAAGTGCCTATTGCTCTCAAGGAAATACCTCAGCTGAAGACTCTAGATTTGGGCGAGAATCTTATCACAAGCATAGAAAATGCTTCATTCATGACCATGGAACAAATGTATGGGTTGAGATTGACAGAAAATAACATTGGCAACATAAGCAAAGGCGTGTTTGACAAAATGACTTCGCTGAAAATCCTAAACCTATCGAAAAATAAGATTCATAAAATAGAAGGCGGCGCGTTCGATGGTAATGTAAATTTGCAAGCCATAAGGCTCGATGGAAATTACTTGACAAACATCGAGGGACTTTTCGCAAAACTGCCGAATCTTGTGTGGCTGAATATTTCCGATAACCGATTGGAATGGTTTGACTACGCTATGATTCCAACTGGATTGCAGTGGCTGGATATTCATGCTAATAGGATCGCCGAACTGGGGAACTACTTTGAAATTGAATCACAACTATCCCTCAGTACATTCGACGCTAGTTCCAATAAACTAACAGAAATTACTGGAAGTGCGATACCCAACTCCGTCGAGATGTTGTATTTAAATGATAATTTGATCTCAAAAGTGCAATCATACACTTTTTTCAAGAAACCAAACTTGACACGTGTTGATTTGTTCGGTAATAAAATAACAAGTCTGGATCCGAACTCATTAAGAATATCAGCTGTGCCTCAAGACAAAATAGTGCCCGAGTTTTTCATCGGCGGAAACCCACTAGAGTGTGATTGCACAATGGATTGGTTGCAAAAAATCAACTCAGGTAACAGAGCGAGGACTCAGCCAAAATTGATGGATATAGACAGCATCCACTGCAAATTACTGTACAGTCGAGGCAACGCATTTGTGCCACTAGTAGAAGCAGCGCCGAATCAATTCTTGTGCAAATACGAATCTCATTGCCATGCATTGTGTCACTGCTGCGACTTTGATGCTTGTGATTGTGAAATGACTTGTCCGAATAACTGCACGTGTTACCACGATCCAACGTGGTCAGCTAACGTTGTGGAGTGCTCAAGCGCCTCTTATGTGAACACATTGCCTGAGAAAATACCTATGGAGGCCACGCAACTGTATCTGGACGGTAATGACATTAAAATGCTTCCAAGTCACGCCTTCATTGGAAGAAAAAAGCTAAAGATATTGTACTTGAACGCTTCAAATATCGAAATGATTCACAACAGAACGTTCAACGGATTGAAAGAGCTTGAAGTCTTACGATTAGATTTTAACAGTTTATCGTCAATTGAAGGACAAGAGTTCGATGGTCTGGATATGCTACGAGAGCTCTACATCAACAACAACAGGATCAAAACGATCGGAAAAGACATGTTCAATCACATGGCCCGATTAAAAGTTTTACACCTGCATAACAATAAATTGATAACCTTATCAGTGTGGAAAATACATCCAGCAGTAACAGAAATAACACTCTCATATAATCCTTGGTCTTGTGATTGCGAATACACGGAAATGTTCAGAGAATGGACGAAAAGAGTGAGCTCAATTACTGACCTCTCTAGTATAAAATGCATCTACTCGATGGGCAACACTTCTGACGTTACGGTTTATAGTGAAAACATGTTTGACGACCCAGAGTCGGGATTCAAGATCGCATACGAAAACGGCACGGTCTGCACCGGACAGCCGAGTATCAACAACAGCATCAATGGCAATTTGACGGCGAACAGAACTATAATAACTAACGACGATGATCCGGATTACACAACAGTCATAGCCACATCAGTCTGCTTCTTGTGCGTACTGCTAGTCGTCATATTTGTGTTCATATTCAGACAAAACATGAAAGTGTGGTGTTTCTCTAAATTCGGTGTGAGACTTTTCTGTGGTGCTAGTGATATGGACAGAACTGATTCAGAGAAAATGTACGACGCGTTCTTGTGCTACAGTACTAAAGACGAGGCGTGGGTCACAGAGCAGTTGGCACACGTACTGGAGCAGGGTGAGCCCTCCTACAAGCTGTGTCTGCTTTACCGCGACGTGGGCGGCTACGTGACCGACAAGATCCGCCAAGCGGTGGAATCTTCGCGTCGCACCGTCATGGTGCTAAGTGAGAACTTTCTCAGGACCGAGTGGGTCCGTTACGAGCTAAAATCGGCCCTACATCAAGTGATGACGGATAGGCGGAAAAGACTAGTGATCGTGTTGTTAGGTCAAGTGTCGCAGAAGGATCTCGATCCTGATATAAGACTGTATCTGAAGACGAATAAGTCTTTGCACGCGGACGATAGGTTGTTTTGGGAGAAGTTGAAGTTCGCGTTGCCGGATGTGCGGGGTAGGCAGCGACATCGGGGGGTGCCGAGTCCGGGGGCCGGCGGGCTGCCGATGCACAGGCATCATCACGTCCGCAGCCACCAGGACATGCTGCCGCCACCACCCTTCCACGGCGCGCACCCAGTTCTGCCCCCGCACCCCTCACACCCCTCGCACACGCCACATCAAATGCCACCCCGTGCGTCGCCGCGCACTATGTCCGTCCATGTGTAGTGAGTGACAAGCTAAGTGTTTGGACTCGGTGATACAAAGACTCGTGTATATTTGTGAAGACTAGTCGGAACTCATAAAGACTGTAAAATTATGTGTATGTTATCTAGAGACACTGTAAAAATATCAATTGATTGAATTGATGGAGTCGCTGTCGTTATGTCCGTTTCTTAATTTCTGTAAGTACCTACTTAATATTCCATTATGAAAATGAAAATCTTTGTTATTTGAAAAGTTATTCGAGTCATCGTGTAAAAGTTAATTGTACATAATTGATAGATTTTTATTAAATGAAAACATCACTGAAGGTCAGAAATAACAGAAATAAACTGATGTTTACAACTAAAATGGCTTTACCTAATGTTCTATGATATTGGGCAAATCTTGCATTTGTAAAAATTATATAAGTAAGTAATTAAATATGTCCAAGTTTGTAATGCAGATTGTATAGAAGGTACACATTAACCTAGGTTTGAAATAAGCCTAGCTGGCTGTGTTTATTGGGCAAGACTTGCCACCAATTTTGTTACTATAAACGGCACAAATTGCCACTATCTGTGATAAAAATATAAATAATAAGCTTTTGTACTATTCAATTTATAAATATGTACTTAATATCTTTAGTTTAGCTAGATAGCCTATTTGGAATGAAAAATATTTATTATGATAACATCAACGAATTGTGAATTATGTTCACGATAGTTAAAAATGAATATTAAAAATCAGTGAAAATAACTTAATTTTTTAATTTATTGTTCCTAAATTACAAAGTCATTAACTTAAATATAGGTAGGTATATTATTTAAACACTTAAAATTGTTCCAAAAAGCACATTGGATTACAATATTTTAATTATGATGTACATTTACAATGCATATTTCTTAAAAAATACTTTGATACAATAACTATTTTAATATTAAAACATTAAAAACATATTTTATCAAAGAAAATTACAAACACATATATCATATTCAAGTAAGCGATATCTCAGAGACACAATTGCACACAAAGCCCTCTAGAGGAACGTCGCATTTACAAAGGATAACGATGCACGCGCTTGGTCATATTTCTTTTTTTTTTTATTAATTGAAAAGGTCTTTGTCGCTGTTGCGATTATGACGCCCTTGGTTAGATAACAAGCAAGTTTTAGTAAAAAACCCAAATCTAAATATATTATCAAACAGTAACTGACTGACTGACAGACCATATGTTTGGGGGACCTTTGGGGGAACCTTATGTCCAGCAGTGGACAGGCTGATGATGATGACAGACAACGCAGAGCCTGTACCGTTGGTCCGAGAGACTTGAAATTTGGAGGGTGTGGCCCTTTTAGTGTGTAGAGGTGTACTAAGAAGGAATTCTAAAAATTCAACCCCAAAGAGGGTGCAGCGGGATTTTAAAGTTCGTATGAAAAACTTCACACGACTTTGCTCGTGTGAAGTTTTTCGCGGAGGCTTTCACTAGTTTACTTATGAAATTGATATACATATTCCCAACCACCCCACTAACCGCCCCGCCAGTGGGGTCGTTGGGAGTTTTTTTAAATCCAAGGTGAACCATCGCAAATTATAGAAATAAACGTGTGCATAACATTGTGTACTGTTAACAGAGAGTATAAATTATTTTGCATACGTTGACGCACAGTTTTAAGGATTCTTCACCGAAAATGATCAGTCATAATTCATACTGGAAGATAATATTTATCGGTTTAGTAATAATCTGCGCTTGTTACTGGTGTATGTATTTCGTTTAGTTTCATAACGCGTTTAAGTCCTCACTTTTTATGCATTCCTACCTTGTTTATTACTTAGCGATTACTATTACTAAACGAGCTGTTAAACACCTGCTCCGTTAGCCAATTATTTCAAATCAAATCAAAAAGTGTTTATTTCAATACAATCACTACACTTTGAAAAGTGTTCTAAACTAGGAGAAGCTACGCCTGTTGCTCGAGACCAAGAGCCTAAAAGACTGTTCAGACAAAACCTGTAATTTACGACATTGGTAAAGTATCAGTTAATTTATGTGTTGGTGCATACAGTATTTTGAAACACAATGCTAGCAAAATAATATAGGTAACTTATTCAATAACTAATTTACCAAATAAGTCCAGACATGTTCCATGCAAATAAAATCTAACTAGACTCCTTTCTAGTGAGTTTGTAGAGTTATTTGATATGTACAACGTACCGTACATATCAAATAACGTACTTTGTACGTTGAATAAGAAAATAACAACTAATTACTTCGCATGAAAATACACTTCTTCCATTGGATTGGATTATTGTAAGGTCGGAAAATATGAGCGTGTTTGTCATCCTAAACTATGACTATAGAATTATACATTGTATGTTTTATATACTTTTCACCAAAATAAACGAGCTACCCTTGCAATCCTCAATCAGGGGCGATAAAATAAACACACGATTTCTAAAGAACTCGAATGTAAGTTTGAAAAAGTTAGTTAGTCTATGCCGAGGTTTTATTAATTAACTATTTAAATATTCAAACGTAACTTGAGGAGTGGGTCGATTACTTTGATGAAAGTATATAAAACACATACAGTTTACGGATTACATACACGCTCATATTTTCCGACTATCAGGCTAGAATCAACAACAACACCTTACATCACTTTACAACATTCCAATCGAATGGAAAAGAAGGCCTACAACTTGCGCCTGGCCGTTCCTGAGCCGGTTTAGGGTACCGCGGCACTCTTAGCGACAGTGTTTCGAACGATTGAGCGAAGATTTACAACCAATTTTAATTACGTATTTACTGTTACATGCATAGAATAGGAATAAGTTATTGGAATGGCCTTCTCCCTTTATTGGAAACAGAATCAACGTCACCTTGTTACGTTGACTGGAACGTAATAAATTGCGTACTTGCACTGCCGCGCGTTTACAGCGTAAGTTTACATGCCCAAAATGTAAAGCTGTTGTTATCCAGTAGATGCCCACCTGCTCATATAGTCGGTCGTGCGTCTACCCCGCTCACGTAGACATTCTAACTAGTAATAGGTTCGGCTGTTCTGTGATTATAAGTATGCCTTCTAGTAGTGAGACAAGCTATTTGCCCTACTATAATAGTGAATGCAGTGTTTATTTAAAAAAGTCTGCTGAAATACGAGTACATATTTTGTAAAAAAAGCTTTTTACGATCTGATTCTGATTCAGATTCTAGACCAACTGAGATACCTTACTGGATTACCTATAGTAATAAAAAAATTATTAAAATGAGCCCAAACACGGGTACTGTAATTAGCAAAGGAGTTCCATGGCTTCTAATTCTATAATCAGATCAGCTCGCTGTCACGCTGCCGCTGTAGGTTTCTGTCTAACGGTGCAACTGGAAGTGAGTTAAAACACAATACAAGATTTGGTTGTCAGACAGCAGTGAAACAAAAAAAAAACAAGTCGCACAGATAGTAAGACTTTTATAAATCAAACTTGACAGAACCCTAGACGACCAGTCGGAAACTTAGCCAAGTTTTTAACGTGATCCGTGCGGATACCTGCGGCCGTCGACCGCGGACCTTCAATCTAAGGTAACGAGCTCGAGCCCCGCAGTCCTAAGTAGGTGTGAAACAACAGCCCGCAACAAAGGAAAGCACATCTCGCTTTATTTTTACCGTCGAATGATTGCCTTTACGCTATCCGATCCGCACACTCGTTTTATGAAGATGCGAAGTGGTTATTCGAAGACAACTTCACGTTCATGAACAGCGAGAAGGGTTAACGTATCGAAAATCAAATGTAATAGCCGATTATGCACTATCCGTAGAAGCTACAGTTTTATAGCCAGTTGAACATAGGCTAGCTAGAGAAAAGTGCAGTGCTTACCACAAACAATAATTAAAATCGAATTATGTTTTATTTACTGAAATAGCGTTTGAAATAATTGTACATTTTATGACGTTAGTTAAAAGGTTTAAACGTACAGGTGAATGTTTCCAGGTTTTAGTTGAATGCACGAGTGTTATCCGACAGAGAACCAAAGTCATCGACATAGCCCAGAGAATTGGCAAGCTGAAGTGGCAGTGGGCTGGCCATATATGCCGAAGAACCGACAACCGTTGGGGTAAACGAGTTCTTGAGTGGAGACCACGTCTAGGCAAACGTAGTGTGGGGCGCCCCCCGGCTAGGTGGAGCGATGACCTACGAAAGGCGGCGGGCAGTAAGTGGATGACAAGGGCCGAAAACCGGGCTCAGTGGCGTGTATTGGGGGAGGCCTATGTCCAGCAGTGGACTAATGTGGGCTGATGATGATGATGATGACGAGTGTTATCAAATAGGAGACAATAGTGTCAATGCATTATCGTCTAAACTTAATATGAAAGCTCTTAACTTATCGCGGTCCTTGTTATTTCGAAGGTCTCTAAAACAACATGAGGGAATAAGCGTTATATATATTAAAGCCAAAATTTTAATTTTCATCTAAGCCATATTCCTTTTGATATAGGTACAACGAAAATAATAATATAATAAAACCAATTTAACGTGAACTCTCATTTGGTAAAGTTTCAATGACTTCGTAGTTCAGGTAAGATTGGATATTAGTTAGAACATACTAAGGATGCTATTTTCAAAGTTTATCTTATTTGTGCTTCAACGATCATCGAAGAACCAACTGTTACCAGTCATTGCGAGATCCTAGTTCAGCGCGAACTAGTGGTTCGTTTAAGTTTTGCATTATAGAATCGACATCAATCAACCTGTGTATTCGCAATTTTAATCATAACTCAAATTCAACATTTAGTACTTTAAGAACTGAACACGCGTTTAGTAGAAATATTTTGACGGTTAAATAAAAAAAAATGGCACTTAGAGCATAATGTTGCGGTCATATAATACACACAATATCAATGTAACAATGAGAAATCGGAGGCTCAAGCGCGAGTTGCGTCGGTCGCCGACACACATAAATTAAGCTAGAGAAATAACACAGAGGTAAAAACTGAAGACGGTCAAGAGTGAGTAGGACTCGCGCCCGGAGCTCCCGTACCATAAAACAGGGTCGGAAAATAGAGATCGCAGGTGTACGAAGTGACAAATTTATATTTTGCGGTCGCTTATGTAGTTCACGTAAAATATTAATCGCAAATTAAGTTGTTTCGTAATGAGTCCCTGTTTTGACAGGGATTTTCACGAAATTTATCTAATACATACATAGGTATACATATATTTCTTGAACGAAAACGTTAAATCCGTAAATTTATTTCGGAATCGTTACATTCCTTTTTGAGATTCAGCCAATTTTATCTACCTATAAATATCGCCTTTCAATTTTAAACTTAAAAAAGTTCCTCAATGTTAGTTTTATTCCTTTATTTTTTTCAAAGCATCCTAGCATTCGATTTTTGCCATTTCCATACAAAAACTAGGCATTCCTTGCCTTATCTTTCTAATGCATTGAGTTCGAATCTTTTTTACAGAACTATAAGCTCACAGACCTTTCTATTTGGTATAAATTTCAAGTTTATACCTTTAGCCTTTCCTGAGATAAAAGGTCTTGACAGACAGATGGAAAATACTTTGATCCTATAAAGGGTCCATTTTTTCCGAACGAGGTACGGGACCCTAAAAAAGAACGCGATGCAGCACTGTGTACAACATTAATCAGAGCTCTGAGAAGGCGTAGAAAATTTATTTTACGATTGTTATAGCATTCGATGAAACGTTAAAAATGCTGTCGGAGCCTATATTGAAACATTCGAGGCATTGTTCGAGCGCGATTGAGCCGATAACGCACCGCGGTTCCGACTTACAGCCTTAGCACCTTGTTGATTTTCCAACGTAAACTGTCGGATACGACCCGCCCGTAACTAGTTTCTTTTTTTATTGGTACTGGTTTAGTGTAGAACGGAACGCGACTCCGTACCGATGGTACGATTAAGCCAGAAGATATCTTAATCACCGGTCTGCGCGTTTATCGAAAGCATAATCGGAGTGCGGCAATAAATTTGTCTCATTTTAATATCCTAGAGCGTGTAATGTTCCGGCAACACAGTATGTTTGTGCTCAAATCTCGTTATGACCGACGACGCGTGCAGTGCGAGACACACTCGCCGTATAAAAGACTTCAACGCGTTTCCCTCGCCTTGTAAACAAACATTTTCAAAGACAAAAAAAAATACCATTTTAAAATGCTACTTTTTAGGGTTCGTATTTCATTTGGAAAAACTGGAATTTTTAAGAGGTAAAATTCATTGATTCACTGCAATTTTATTCGCATTGACATCATAAGTAGAGAAAATCGTCCACTCCATATTTTTTGCCTAATTATTAATGAACTCTATCGCAACTGTTTTCAGACACAAGTTTCATAAAAACGGTATTGATAAATTAAAGAGCGTTTAAAAAAATTGTACTGCACCAAATAATTTTGTTCTGGTCTACCAATTAATTTATTTTGATACAATAGATAAATATCAATTGGAATATTATTCTACTTTTAATTACTTCCAAAACTTAGTTAGAACAAAGTAGTACCTACGTTATGAATTAAATAAAATCAGTTAATCTCGTTAAAATCATAGCGCAACCTGTTATTTTGAATCCGTTACGAAACCAAACAATATCACGTGCGCTTGTTTTATTTAATATAACTGTGTGAATAGGGTTGTCTTATTAGAAATTGAAAGCCGGACAAGTAAAGACAAGTTGTACCTAATATTCGAATTCAATCAAAATTATGTCTGTTAATTCAAATGACATGGATAATATTATTTGACCTCGGTTGCGTAGCGGGCGAGAACCCCTCTGAGGCGCAAAGGGGCATCGAACGCGCACCGGTTCGATTCCCGCTGCAGGACGAATGTTTTCATTATGTGCAAATATTTGTTCCGGGTCTGGGTTTTGTGATGTAAGTACCATGGTACCTACTAGTAGTTTCTGTTACCCATAACACCGTGATCCCTCGTGTGGGGGTCAGTACTATTTATGTTGGGTGTTTTTATTTATGAATGATTTGTCATAATTTTTGAAATGTGTTTTTTTTAAGACTGGCACTTATTTTTTATAGTGTCTCATGATTTTAAAGCGTTGAGCTCCCTAAAATATCCAAAACCAAAAATAATATTCGTGAAACTTCTTATAAAGAAACTAGGAACTGAAAATAGTCGGACGTAGAGTAATTTTGCAGAATAGTCGGACGAGCAAGGCAGCAACACAGTCTGTGACTCACTCTAACGATCTTCATTGGACGCAAAACCATTTTGACGCAAATTATACCCTGTTATGAGCAAAGACGTTAATTAAGTTGCCTGCACTGGATTAATTTGATTATCAAAAATCTTATTTCAATTATGTGAGCCGTTTAATGGGCCAAAGCTATTTGTTCTGAGAGGCGTATTAACCTAATCTGAAATCACGATGTAATTGTATATTTTGAGTACCTAACTAGATTTTATTAATAAAACATTGTAACGTACCTTCTTATATAAACATGCTGATTACGGTTAGGCTTTATGCGCTTATCAGGTTGCTAGCAAAGAAGGGCATTTAACTCAAGTTAATAATGCGATTCAAGTTTTGCAATCAAATTTCTACTGATTGTTGTTATTGGTTAAGATGTACGAGTCTTGAATTAAAATCATCATGAAAACGTTTGCTATTCAGAACAAAGCGTTATTAACATTAATGCATATGAAAACTTCTATGTCCCTCTATTACCCGTCATCATAGTACACACTCCTTTCTTACCCATATCCACTTTCACACAGTCCATCCATCTTTTCTTTGCCTACCTCTACTCCTGCATCCATCCACATTTGTATGTATAACACTCTTCTCATCATATGACTTTGTCTCCTGCTCATGAAATGCCCTTACCACACTAACCTATTACTCCTCAACGTTTCTGTTCTCATGACAAAGAAATGTGCTCATGACATGCTTTTCTTATAAATTTCCTCTCATATACTTATTTCTTATCTTATCCATTCGTACAGATATATGACATAATGCTTCTTAAAAAAATAATAGTTGTTATTTCTCTGCAAAAGCTAAACTTTGACCTACATACTTAAAGCTCATGTATAATTCGTGAACACATTTCTGCAAACCAAGTGTTAATGAACTCCATACCGGCGGCCCAACAAGTTTAAATCCTAACCTTTCAAACAACAAAATCTCAATTGGTAACAACCATAATTGGTTGCCGCAGGTTTAAACGAGACGCCCGATATTCTATAATGGTTAGAAGTATTTAACGGTGAGATATAATCTTAACAAAAGCGATTTGGTTAGCCGTCTTGTCTCAGTACTTATACACTTCACGTATGCATCTATACTCCAATCTTACACATGTCCAGCGGTGAAAGAGCTACGATGTCTGATAGGATAGGTCTTCATTAAGTGACGATTGATGGAATATGGGTGGAGCGAGGGGTCTATTAAAGCTGGTCGCTAAGTAAATATATTGACCCCGGCAGCGTGCTGAGAGTGTCGGTTCCGTCTCTGATATGTAAATGATAATTGGTTCCCGAATAGAAAACGTTCTGTTTATGTTGCGATGACCGTTTTAGGAGCTAGTGCCGATAATTTTAATATGCCTATATCGTACACTTTGAGAGTAATTATAATTATGACGATAAGATTCTGTTTGATTTAGGTTACTGTCTCGTCGTCGTGGGCAAATTTGTAAATGCATAATAATTTATAGCTTTCGTATCTAATATATAAACATTTTTGTTAATTTATACCAGCTTTGTATCTCAATCAAAAATCAAATACATGGTCTGAGCGTTTATTTGATTTTGTTGTAGCACTAGCTCTAGATTTAGGTATTAGTTCAGATCACGAACTAAATGTATTAGTTTTGCTGAAATAAATTGGTTTAACTTGAAACGCTCGGTGACAGCACACGACAAGTAATTCATTTGTAACACGATCAAATAATCCTTGTGAACGCCTCCACCCCGGGGACGGGAGCGGAGGTTGGCGACCGAACTAACCGTTTGTCCGGAATGTCACGCCATTCGAATTATCTGAGACGCTTTAACTCATTAATGGACGGTTTTATTTGCTCTTATTTAATTTAGCATTTATACAATCTGCCCCCGGCGCGATAACTGTTGTGCACCGGTCTTATTTCGTTTGCACCTTTTGTGACAGGGCTCATTGAGTGAGAGGTGTCGGGATGTGTTCCCTGAGCTCTCGGCTCAGTTTACGCGCTCAGCTCCGGCGCCTTTCATCGCGCACAAAGCGTAATTGAATCCCACAGAAACCTACGCAACCCGTAAGATTTAATAGGGCATTTAAACACTCGCATTGGCCATTGTGAGACGGTTTTGTATGCGATTATTCATCGCAAAACCGCAGCGGAGCTAGCTTTCCACGAACGCGCTGCATGTGTTGGCGCAAATGCGACCAGAAATGAACCACCATTTTGTGCACACTACTTAACAGCACTAAAGGCTTGCATACCGGTCTCGCTTATAATAATGTAAATGTTGTTGTACTACAACAAATAACTTAGTGCCATTATACGCTTGAGCGTTTCTTTGTCTTAATAGTTTAATTGTTTTTGCAGTTAAAAGAGCAAGAACATGCGTTATTATATTTTTCTGACATTAAACCCCGGGTCTTTGGCACATATATACAAGTAACCATATTTCAAGGTACGCACGAAGTAGGTAAATGTTCGTAAAGTTCAAAGACGACTAACTATAATGTTTTATGAAGTTATCCTTTAGGACTGACCTAGTGCCAACCATTTATCAGACCTCAGTAATGAAAAATAGAGATTTACAGTTGTAGCAGAAATTAACTTTGTAGCAGGATCGTAAAATTGAGGGAAGATCATCGTAAATCGGCCGTATCGAGGACCCACAAATTGCTGCGCATACGCCGCATTGCATTCATGTTCTTCAAAGTGCTCCATAAATGTTTAGTGCTTAGGTACTTTTTTTATCTAGATTGGATTAAGCTGAAGTACTAAGAAGTAGGCTCAGTGAAAATAAAACGTCTTTGACACGATTCCAATCCACATAAATTAACTGAAACAATAGTTTTTTTCATCCCTATCTAAACAGCATTAAAAACAAACGTCATAAGACTTTCAAGATATTATGAGCATTAAATACAACAGTGTGCATTAGGTATATTAAGACGCATGTAACTTCATACCTACTTCTGTATGAGGAAGCTCATGGTGGGTGGCGTATATGAATTAACTTGTAATAAAAGGTTTACTATGGTTGTGGATAATACCTCATCCTGTTTTTAGGAATCTGCTACTACTAATAAATATAAACTGGGCTAATAGATCAGCAGGAATTAGGTGATTTATACCGTAAAGATCTAACGAGACTTATAATTCCACTTTGTTGACCCAGGTGATATCATGCAAGTGAAAATAGTGGCGTTTATAAATCAGTGAGATAACAGGAATAAAAACATTAACCTCCTCCTGGGGAGACGAGTGAAAATATGTACCCTCCGCTTGTCACAAATACGGTTCCACGCTAGATCTGTGGTACGGTGTATTGTTGAGTGATACCAAGATCATGTGACGCACCGAATCCTTCCACCACACTGATCCTTTCGCAATCGGTCACAGTGCCCTTTTTTATTAGAATATACCCTATATTCACGGAAAATCCCAGTTCCGGCAGAACCTGGAAATCCCTGAATTGTTCATCGATTTTAGGACCGGTAATCCAAAAATCAGAACTCAGTTCTTTCGCGTTTTTCATATTTTGCGTTAAGAAAGAAGATTCTTCAGTATTTGCCCGGACATGTTGTAAGAGTAGGGTAGGTAGGTAGTAGGGAAGGGAAAAACGGCACTACTTATCATTCTTGCCGAAAAATGTTACTTATCTTCTTGGGTATGTGTGTTGCATTACCTTCGTAATTACTGAAAACCACGACTACAAGGAATCGTAACGGGTTAGGACTGACATAGCGAACGAGTGGATAACAATAGTCTGGCCATTGTGGGCTGCTATCTAATCGTAATGAATATAAATTTTCAGATGACATTTACGATCACACCGCTCCGTGATACCTATATAGAAACGTGTTGGACACACGCACATTCGAAGGTATGTGCACAACAATCAAAGAGCAACAATAAAATGGGAGAGGTTTATAACGATATCAATCTTACCAGTAAATTGATGATCGTAGTCGTAACAGTTGATTCATTTATAGGGATAAATAAAATCGACACAGGCTTTTTTGACTATTGCTAGGCCGTCCAACTCAACTAGATTAAAAAAGCTTGCGACAAAACGTTTCCTAAAAAATCAAATCTAACTGTCCAGACCCTAGAGCTTATATATAAATATCATTCAAATAAGAAAGAGATCTTGAGTGCGTTTTGAATTTCTAATTATACATAAATTACATATTTGCTGCTATGCTTAAATAGTACTAGGTTGTTTTTGCTCGGTGAGTAGTGGGATCGCTCCGAACTAGCTCAATCGTACTAGTGTTGGTACTAGTTCCGTTCGACATCTAGTACTAGGTACTGCAAGTTCGAACGAAATATTCGGACAAAAATACTAATTCTCCATCTCTTTCATGACCATACATCTTTCGATCATTGTTCTCAGTCGGACATTCGAAGACCCAGTAATATTATTTATTAATGACTAGCTTCCGCCCGTGGCTTCGCTCGCGTTTATCCTCCTATATAAAAAGTAGCCTATATGCTATTCTAGATAAAGAACCCTTTATATTCCAAGTTTCAACGAAATCGGTTGAGCAATTACGGCGTGATTGAACAACAAACATCCTCACAATCTTTCGCATTTATAATATTAGTAGAATATCCCCCATTTTTTAACAAGCATCAGCACAAGCAAAAAAAAACAACTTATCTATCTCGCATATGGAGAAATACGGAAAGAAGAGCATGACGGCTTATATCCAGTTAGTTAGCCAGTTGGTGAAGCTTACTGTAGGTACGTATAGTTCAAAGAACATGGTTGTCCAAGGTTATTTATGGTAACAATAGCAACAATAAACTCCTGATAACGGAGAACCTAGTTATCAAACAGTAAACCCTTTCAGTAAGATAACTGGTACACGGAAATAATGAATACAATTATTTCTGGAGCAAAATTCACTCGAGTGTGCGATATCCACTGCTCCATAAAAGCAACGACTGTTATCTTTCCAATTTATTTCACCTTATACCGAGGCAAGAGAACACAATGTAATTGTAAGTTCTGCACTAGAACAAATTAGTTACGGGACGCAAAGACACATATATTTACGTTCTTGTACCTACTAGTGCTGATTAACACCCAACATGCAATAAATTGATTAAACACAAAATAAATGTTTTGTATCTTACGATATTACAAGTGTCAATTTCAGTCGTAAAATTTGATAAGAACAATGTTTTTTTAGCTCTTTTTTGTATACACGCACTCAACTTGATTACCTATCTAAATATATGAAAGGTTTTCATTTTCTTTCATATAATCCTAGTTTCATTTAAGAGAAAACTGTTTCCAGGTCATAATTTATCGTGATCGGTCATTGTACATTTGCATATTTCTTGCCAAGTCTTTCTTGTAATTTATCAACTAGGAATTTCGTTCGCAGCGTTCGACAAAGCTCAGATTATGTTTAGATGTTGTAGCATCGTACATCGTACGCTAAAATAATATTTGGTCTGGTAGAAAACAGTTTTAGGTTCCTTCAAGTTCTTTTACTATGATTTCACAGAAGTCATTTTAGAAGAAAATAACGTTTACTAAGAATTTCTGGAAAGATCAAATAAATTCTTAAAACGAATGGTTCTGCTATATTTAGTATACGTTTTTTCTACTTAACCTCTAAGAGAGGTACATTTCTTTATAAAAATTTCAAATATTAAATCTTTTGATATTGTACTAGTTTATTTCAACAATTCCAATAAACCTTTTGTAAATTCAAGGCAAAATAATCATATCGTGATAACAGCTACAAATCTTGAGATTGATTAGGACCTACAGGCAAACCCTAAAATCACTCTTTTGCAGAATAGAACGTAGAAGCGAGTCATTATCATCACCCTGTAGAAGTCCACTACTGGACATTGGCCACCCCCAAGGAGAGCCATAACGAGTAGGTAAGCCATACATTTTATGTCAAAAATTATATTAGTATTTTCTGTAAACAAAGCATATTTACCCCATTTGCGGTCTAAATTCATAAGCTGCAAAAAAACTTATTAGTACATATTGGAAGCGTAATAATCATCTGTTTGCGAGGGCAATGAAGCATTCGCCTTTGACATCTGCAATTTTCGACATTATAATATGTACTGCTGACTAACAAAAACAAAATATTACACTTAATATATTTATTTTGACAGGCCTCATAGCTCAGTTAGAAGTAACTCTGCCTTCTGCGCTAGAGGTCGCGGGTTCGATTCCCGCACTGGACAAACATTTGTGACTAACACAGATGTTTGTTCTGTATCTGGGTGTTAAATATATATCTATTATGCATATCAGTCTCTGGTACCCATAGTACAGGCTATGCCTAGTTTGGGATCAGTTGACCGTGTGAATATGTCCGGAATATTTATTTATTTATTTATTATCTATAGTGAATCAAGTCTTATTTTAATCAACCTTCAGTAATCGGGACAAAACTTTTATTATACTTGACATTTAAAACAAACCGCATCGGCTCCTTGCTTTATTGTAGCCAAGCACTTAATCCTGCACCAGCCAGTCCCGATGGAATGAACTATTTATCACAATGACATCAGCTGACGTATAATTTGCCATGCACGCTCACCAATAATGCTTTTAGGCGATTCATTCGATATAATAAGCGTCGCTACCGGCCATTCTTTGTTATAAGGGAGCCAGTGGTGATGTTTACACCTCAAAGCTGCAGAAGAACTTTCAATAAAAAAACTATAAAAATACCAAACTCATTGCAATAAGTAGTCGGCTCTATAGCTCGGAGGTACTACGATAAAATCTCTATTTGAGGGGATCTTAAACCCAATTGGAAATTTACTTTCCAGATCTGTCTGCCAATCATCGTCGTCTGTTTTTCTCACCCGCTTTTTGATCGACGATGTTACCAGTGTTACATTCTGCAAACGCCTTCATTCAACTCTCATGTAGAACTTTTCATGAGTATAGAGGTATATTCAGTAGGTACAGGACGAATTGTACATACTGAATTTACCTCTAGAACCGGACGACATTGTGAAGTGGATGGAGAAGGGTCAAGACCGGTCGTCATGGCACTCTTTTGGGAGGCCTATGTTTAGCAGTGGACTACATCACGCTGATGATGATGATGACAGGACGACGTATCAAAATCACCACCAACTCTCTAGTAGGTAAACGCTACAACGGTGGTGCGTGAACTAACTAAAATTGCCGCAAATACTAGTGTTTTGGATGATGTCGTACCGACAGCAACTCTACGCGATGACTTGCGATTTGTCTAACTACTGTTGATTGTTAGAAAATATTTGTGATGATTGTCGGCTTTTAATGAATGCAAAGAAATCATAGGCTGTAGGATTTAACGGCCATGCTGAATATTTTATACATTTATAGTCCAAAATTGTAATTTTTTTTAGTAAAAATTGTCTTTTCTGTGTGATTGCCAACACATACAAAATGAAGTAGGTACTCATTTATGTATGTGTTACACTCGTAAAAAACGGTTAGTGAGCGGAACAAAAATATAATAGGTACTGTACGGTGACGTATTATAGTAGAGTAGGTACCTAGGACGCACCCGAGTATTTTTAAGGCGCTATGAGAATCATAATAAACTGTCTGAACTGAGTGGGGGGAGTGAAGAAAGTGACAGCGCTACGTACTATAATTGAATGCGGAAAGAGAAAGCAAGCGTTAGAAGGCGCTGTCTTGGATTTAGGTACCCAATGCTATATTAGAAAAATATCACAATATTTAAATAAAAGTTATTTATGATTGAAAGTTTCTGAATATTTTCGAAAAAACTGTTGCAGAGGACCGAACTTTAAAAAATAAATCTATCGAGAAAAGTTTTACCAATCGCGTTTCTGTCTTGGATTGAGGTAAATAAAATGCTCAAGTTATATTTGTCATAAAAATCAAAACTGTGCGTTTTGCGGTTATTGAGAAAAAACAGTTCAAAAATCATAAAACAATTTAACCCTCAACTTAATACATCTAAGTATCATGAAGTCGTACTAGGTACGTATAGTTTGATGTGAGAACCTGGTCTAAAAACCTGGTTACGTAAATACGAACCACCTCTAGTTAGTATATACTGATTATTTCCTCTTTATGCTCTATGCTTTGGTCCGATCTGCTCGTAAATCTTTTATTTCTAGAATCATGGCAATAAACAATATCACTTCACGCCGCTGAGTTCATCAATTCTATTTAACAAGATGAGCATTCGTGAAAGTGAGAAATAAATAACAATACATAAGATTTAAGTACTTCCAAGCAATGGCATTAAATTTTTCAACACTTCAAAACTGACATTGTTGATGATGATAGCGCAGCCATAAAGTATTAAATACTAATTTTAAATCAGATAGAACGCGGCGCAAATAAGAGTTACGACATGGCTTTAATCGACTCAAGCACGCCATCCTTCATACTGGTTTTAACGAAGATATCAATGGCAATCAAATAATATCGGTGGCATTGTTTCAGAAGTGTTTAATATCACAAAAGTCAATAAAACAATCACAAAAGGGTATATGAAATTATTGCCAGGTAAACGTTAATTTACCGTGGTGGCCCCTACTAAAGAATACGCCCCTCCATATCTCCCTACCCGTGGATATCATATGAGGCGAGTAAGGAAAAAAGCTAGGGGATCGGCATCCCTTATTTTCACAAAGATAGCTTTAATTGCGCTCGCAAACCATGGTGGTTGAGTATGGGCAAATTCCCCACATGATAGAAATTCGCTCTGTGGGTAGGCAATGTTCAGCATTGGAGGTCCTACTGCTGTAATTAAGATGATGATAATGAAACGTTAATCACTAGATATTTCCAAGAAAATCCGCGATAATTCTTGAAAACCTTTATGTACCTAACCACGCCTTTTATGACATCGATCCATCGAGTGGAGGGCTGTATCTCACTCTCTGGCTTTGTGTCACTGTTTATTTCCTTCCTGTTTTAGACATTCAGTGGTAACACTTTAAGAGGCTATCTGCCGAATAATGGTAACAGAGCAGTAACCGAAGTTCGCTGTAGAAAATGAAATGTACGCTAAAAGAAATGCTGTATAAGTATTTAAAGAAGTGTTTTTAAAGTGTTATTGCTGCACAAACATGTTGCATGGGCGCTGATTGATTTGAATGAATTTGCACGAACACGAAATTGCTTTGAGCCTAAATGAAGGGACGATCCTTCTTGTCATTATTATCTTATCTCCATGAATTATTTAATGAACCAAGTCAGTACCAAATTAACGAAAATGACTTTATATTTTTTATTATTTTCCATACGGCGACTGTATCTCAAATTCAATTTCATCTTTACAATTAAATCCTGACTCGCATCTTAAGATTATAAATCGTCCGTTAATTTGAATGGTGTATGAATTATTTGATTTGTCCGACTGTGAGTATTTTCCTGTCTGATTCAACATAAGATATTTGTAGCACACAAAAAACGCCGTCTAGCTATAGAGACATGATAAATTGTTTTGAAAGTAGTGAACTATGACACGCCAACGATTGCTACAGTGCGACACATATTAAAGGTTCCATGAACAGAGTTCAAATCGTTTATGCAATCAATCTAGTACTTTGCTGATTTGAAGCATATACCTACAGCTCTATCGCAGAACCCTGTCCTATTATTTCCAACAGGTAACCTGAAACTTCCACGATGTTATGCATATTTACTCTCTTTCTTTTATAAGCTTCGTAGCGTGTGGTACCTCTGAATGTGTAGTACTGTATTAACATCAACAAGTTTCGTTGGTACAACATGCCAACCACGTTGAGCCGACATGCCGTCCGAATGTCTGAACAAAAAGTGACATCTTATTGATGTATTGACTGTAACCCATCACTGTTATTCCGTTACCTAGTTAACAAAACTATGTTCATCTACTTTTCAATGTAAAATGTTTGCCTCGCTGGTATGGGCAACCCCCACGTGATATGAATTTGCTTTGGGAATCTGTGGGGGGCCTTATTTAGCACTGGACGTCCTACGGCTGAAATGATGACTGTTTTGTTTTACTCCGAACCACAACAAGTCTATCAAGGAAAATAAAAGAGGGGTGACGAAATTTACTGTGGCAGGCATTGGCACGATTAAGCCAATCCGCCAGCCAATAAGGTGGACACTTGATGTATGCCTTTCCATTAGGTTAGCGCGCAAGAAATACATCACGGCGGGCTTTAATCAAAGACGCGAGGAGACCGACCAAGATTAATACGTAGACATAGGGAAGGAACACGCGAAATTAGGCATCGGATACGTCCAACCCTTACGGAATGAACTTACGAAGATCATTTCTATTCCGGCCGCAACACCGAAGCATCTGCGCTTGATTAATCGACGCTGTAAGCCCTGTAAAAAGCTTATTTAGCTAGGAAGGTCGAACTTAATTCGGCTGTAAAGTGTGCAAAGCCTAGCTAGCTGGTGTACCTACTAGATTTACAGTAATTTTCAATGTTTTGTCCATTTACAGATTCTAGTCATAACACACTTTAGTTTGTAAGTATCTACGAAATAAATGTGATGTTTTCATGGCAACAATCTCTGGATAGCAAATTGATCATATTTACATCATCGTCATCGTCAAAGGCTATTCAATCAAAATCCCAAGCCGACACTCCAAACCCATGCTATTCGCATCATAAATTTATTGTAGACTAGCAGCTGCCTGCGGCTCCGCTCGCACGGTACCCGTATGAAAAGTACCCCATGTCCTATTCCAGGACCGAAAGTAAGTATATACTAGCATGAAAATCCATTCAGCCTTTACGGAGCTGAGTGATAAAAAACACACATAAACTTACGCATTTATAACATAAGGTATTAGCATAAGATTGGAAGTAGGATGTGGGAGGGGAAATAAACTGTTGGCAACTTAGAAGCATCAAAATTGTAAATGATCTAAAGCACGGTCTCATTTTCCGTGAAAAAAATGTGAAAGTTTGTAATAGGTCGGCAAATGAGAGCCGCGGAAGGGTTAATTAAAACGAATGGGACGGTCATCCGCGGGGCGGGCGCGGAAGCGCGAGTAGAATGTCGAAGTTTAGCGGATCACCAATTTCAATGCTTTAATATTGTTACGAAACTCAGCTCCGCGTTTCTTTAATTAAAATTAACGACGCAAAACTTTGACAGTCAAACGAATTATTAGTACAGAAGCTAACTTTTAATTAGTTTGCCTTCTTCCAGCAATACTTTTGTGCATTTGTCTGGAGTAATTTAAATTAATTTGAATTCTTCCTGACGACGTAAAAATCCAAACTTTATTATTCGATTAACGTCGCGCAACTTGAGATACAATGTGTTTAATTTTTTGGGTCATTCAAACGTAATTTCCATTACGTGCGAACGAATAAAACAACGAAATTAATGTTTTGTAATGACAAATTAATACGTTTGATGAAAGAATTATTCACAGTAAATGATTCGATTCAAAATGGATGAACTGTGAGCGTTTACAAATTGAATGAAAGGCGAAAACTCCGAAATTACAAATTTCACGGCGGCCTCCGTGTACGTACAGATCCATGACAATATTTGACAGCCTCTACCACGGAGCGTTCCGACATCATGCATGTCTAAATACTAAATTATTGATAGGAAATGGAAGCAACAACTCAGATCCATTTGATGCGGTATTCTTAATTGTAATTGTAGAAGAAACCGGATCAGATTTTTTTATGTGAGAAGATACTACCAACCAAATTGGGAAAGCAAGAGTATTTGCGGTTTCTTATAGTAAATCCACTGAATACAATATGATTTGGAACTGGGCGATATTTATGGTTTTCATAGCTTTTATTCCAATCCACCGCCATTACTTTCAATATCTTCCTAAATTTATAACTAAAGGGTTTTAAGAATTCTTACAAATTTTAATGAGGCGTCATTAGAGCGATACAGAGGCAATCAGCTAAGATTATTCAAATTGTCGCAGTGCAGTCGTTATAAGTGCAGCGTTCCATGTGTTCACACCTCATGAAACCTCGGGGAGCGCTAACCGGCTCAGTGTCATAGTATCAACTCAAAAACAGTGATTCATCTTTTACATTTACAGACAGCGAGCAGGTTGATCGTATACAATCAATTTAGTGTAAAAACTCGTCGAAACTGCACCAAGAAATAACCAATAAAAGAGATATAGAGTAGTAAGAAAACACCAGAAATGCAATCAACTCTAATAAATAGCATTTTTTTTTAAATTTACCACCAGACAGCACTTTGTAGCGATAGAAGTGCATAGGTACATACCTCGGTCATAATAAAACTTCATCAAAACCGTTTAGTAGGTTCTACAATGACAAAGCAGTACAATTTACCGGCCGTTCTTTTAAGTAGGTAATTGTATTTAATATTCCAATAATTTAGCATGTAAAAGCTATTACCACATTCGGAGAATAATATTTGTACGTCTATCAATACGCTCATGCACAAAGAAGTGAGAAACTTTCATAGTAGAAAATGTACCTATGCAATTTTAAAAACAAACGTCACTTTTGGCATATGGTTAATCTGCTCATCTCTGTTGAGATACTGATATTTTTCTCTACAATGCTGATACGCCGGTGAGGCACTGTAGACCACGTACTGGCATGATGAATAAAGATGCACTTCTTCTCAGTAAATTAGCCAGAACTAAACAGGTCTTTAGAAGTATTCTAAATAAGAAAAAACTTGTATGAGCTTTATGTGTAGTTCAACTGTTGTTTAATTGTGAGATAGAAAGGTGAATTAGAATGATAATGAATTGAGTCAGTTTTCAAGACAAGATAGCTAGAACGAGTACCTGTATATCTCAACTACAGATTGAATTATTTTGCAAAAACGTAGCTAGGGGTCAGCGCCGGCTGACTGAGTTCTGGCGAAGCTACTAAATCGCAAAAAAAATATAACTTAAACCGTTTTACTCTTTGATACGGCTCGTCAGGACAAATGTTTACATGATCTGTAATGGTATTAGTTTCACAACAAAGGGAATTCTAGTGTGGTTTCCGGACTATGTTGTTGTGTTGGGCGTAGTACTACACTCTGTAAGGTAGGCAATGAGGGTACGCTGTAACTTCTACGAAATAGAAATAATTTGTCGACGTAAACAAATCGCAAACATAATTCAATGAATATTAAGCACCCACCAAAACAATTTGCAGACGTCCTCGGGTTAAATAATTTCCTCCTCATGAACACTAAGAAAGAAACATTGATTGCTTCATAAATTGGCACAGGGTTCCCGTCTACCAATGAGTTTCTTGGGTTTCGGACGCAAAATGAATAACTTCATGCAAATTAATATGGCCTGTTGTACACGAGGCTAGTTTTTCAGCCAGCTGGCAAGCAATGCAGACAAAGATGCTCTATGAATTTCAATAATAAAACTAAAAGCTGAATTCACGTAGACACATCTCGCCTTATCCTTTCCCTACACTGATTCTTTCACCGACGGTCATAGACCCTTTTCAGGACCACCTCAACTTCTTCACTAACCTAATACAGGATGACCAAGAAAAAATCAGTAACACGACAAGCAAGCAATTACTAATCCAGGCGTATATTTATTCTAACTTTAGTTTATGGGGCCATTATCACGAGCTTGCAGGAACTGGAACAACGTAATAAGAACTGACCCTGTATACTGTCTGCCTTATGGTAAGTGTTTTAATGCATTTCAAATATTAATTTTAACGAACTAACTAACTGAGATAAATGTGTCACATTTCGAGAGTATGGTCTCCTAAAGATTATACATTGCTTAAGATTCGATTTGATTTCGCTCGTTCGTTCAAAGATGTTAAAAATAGCAACATTTAACGTCCAGTTGTTTTCTGACACAGCGTTAGTATATCTAGGTAAATATGTCTTAAAAATAAATAAGTCACATTTACAAGTTCCTACGCATCTCGCAGTGTGGACCATTGTATAAAATCTAATAAGGAAAACTAATGTGGAACACAAACAAAGAACGTTGAAAACAATAGCCACAGTCGATACTAGGAAAATAAATATAGAAAGTGAGATAAATACACTGCTGGACAGTTCACACATTGTAGATATAAAGTACTTTCTACTTAGTACCTTGAGTATCACAAGCAGTATAAAAATGTAGATCCAATATTTTAAGAATTAAGTCTCAAATCATCTCGCACTTTTTACAACATAATAACAGAGGTATCATTACGCTCAGATTATTTAAGAATCATTATCGCCACTATTCGATAAAATATTAGTTACTAGCCGCAGGCGATCCTTGTTTTGTCCAAATTATTGTATTAACCACGCCATGATATACTCTCGATACCGTTAACAAAACGAACATCGAACTAGACAAATTGCTTACGCTCCTAATATTTTAGACACCTTCAGTACCGAGCCGATGGGGGCTTTTATCAACTCATAACATCAACTCTGTGTTTAGATCCGGAGATAACTTGATCAATCCGACGCGAGAGCACTCACCACACGACTAGAGTTGTGCCGCGCTTTTATAGCGGTAAACAAATATGAACGTGGTCGCTACGTCAACTCTTTATTAATTTCAAGCACCGTAAAAGCGAAAATGGTTATGCTCGAGGTTTCACGACCTAATAATCTGACTAAACTATAAAAACTTATACATGGTGAAAGCCGAGCTGGCCTAGTGGCTTGATGGGTTCGAACCCGACCGAGCATCAATGAGTTTTTCTATTCGAAAAATTTAAGTGCGCACTAACGTGCTTAAAACGGTGAAAGAAAACATCGTGAGGCTACTTAATAGTAGTCCGGTTACCACGTGAGCGAAGCCGGGCAGCTAGTACAGTAATAAACATACAATTTTGTTTGTCGCAAAAGCAAACTTTGGTAAGAGCGGACGAAGTCGCGAGCGGGTCAGTTAGTTTTTAATAAATTCCTGAAACCGTATAAGTTGCCGTATACAGACTGCGCCGTGGATGCAGCTAATAGAAACGACCTATCGTCGTAAAGGAGTATTTACGGTCCTGTAACTTATTTTTATTGATGGCACAGCACTATTCGAGACAAACTAGTTCACGGTACGGAACATGATAAAGGCAGGGCCGTCTGTCGCACATCAATACGGGAAGCATAATCAATATGTTAATATCTGAGATAACACAGTGAGATTCCTAAGCACACAGTCGCCGGACGAACGGGGGTAACCCACATTCTTCTTGTTATCATCGTAAATAAGGACGTCGCGAACTGATGCGAAGATGAAGATTGTGTAGTATTTTTAAATACATACTGGGGTTTTATTATCAGAAACAGTTGCCACAATCTCATAGTACAGATATGACGTCATCTCTGCCATAGGATTTTGGCGATCGTTTCCGAGCATAATATAACCCGAGATTGTGTGCTTTCTCTGCCGAGAAAGATAACACATATCGAAATAATTGTTTGTAAATTTACTTATTTTGTCTAAACAACTTATTAAATTTCTGTAATCCCATTTATACGAAATACACATTTATCAGTGTTTGAATTAATATGTTAATTTACTAATATGTTTACGAATATAATTAATTAAATAATGAATGATAAAATCTGTAAAACACCAATATCTATTCTGTTTTTATATTAACTGCTACTCTGTATTCTCAGCGCATTTTAATGTGTATTATACACAATGAATATGAATGTTATATAATATGTTAAAATTAGTGACGAAGTGATTTTAAGTTTCAACCTGTTGTAAATAAGATAAGAAATATTAGCGCATAGATAGCTCTCTACCAATTATACTAGCTATTTCATACCACAAAAAAATATCAAAAAGTTGTTTTGCTAAAAGTCTTGTATAAAATCACCTTTCAGGATACACATTGACCTTCCTTATTTTCTTCTTGTTGATAGAATAAGCCCTTTTTGGTATAGTAAGGCTCGTATTCAGAGACAAGACTCAAGCATTGATATGTACTTAAATCTCGATTTGAGTTGAGATTCTAATTCTTGAACAGTACTTATGTATAGATTCAATGATCACAGTTCACCTGAGTAAATGGTTATTCTGAAACGTCAATCAGACGAAATCGGTGCTTGAGTTTAGATTTGATTAGACATTAATCAAATGACATTTTCGTTCCGTTACACGTACTTTGATGCATATTTATACTTCACTTTATAGTTCTGTTCTATTTCCACCCTGGCTGTTTGAATTTCTGCGTAAAACGGATTTTAAGACGAAAATTATAAATAAATCAAAATGTAAACGAGAACATTTGAGTACAGATTTGAGACTCGATTCAGCGGAGAGTAGTTTAAGTACCGTTCTTGAATAAAAGTTATGTTTGAGAAGAAATTCAATACTTAAATAGAGTTCAGCTGATCTGTGATTAAATCTATGCTTGAGTCGTGTCTCTGAATACGAGCCTAAGTATTCTAGTTACGGAACATGCTGCATGTGATATTTATTAATATGTTTGAAGTCAGACTGCTTGAATCATGTGCTAATTATAATTAATCAATGAAATAACTTAAAGAGCCAGGCAGAATAAGCTTAAATAAAAATTTCGTTTAATTACATCTATTAATTAGTGACATGTAATTTATATTTAAAGCTTGGATTCCCGTGTAAAGGCTGCGACAGTAAATGTCAACTCGGTCCAGGTAAATAACAAATAGTCCAATCCCGGTTTCATTTCAAGTTTTATGCTTTGTGCAGATGTCCGAGCCGAGCAGCAGTATTTTAATAATAATTAAAAACTCAAAATACGTACGCCGTAAAATCGTGATTGGCTCGAAGTGAAAAACTCGTTAGGTAGATCGTAAAAGTCGACAATAATTAGGCGGCCACAACCGCGAGAACCGATATGAGCTGATTACGAAAGAAATACAGTCTTACGGCGTTGATTTATTGAACGACGAGCTGGGTTTCATCGCTTCACCTCAAACTGCAGCGTACCACCTCTTTATAATTTAATGTAAGCTTAATTAAAAGAAATTCTTCACATTTGTCTTTGTGTCCGCTTGAAAAGGAAAATACTGACTTCAAATATTGGACTTGATCGGTTAACAAGTTCAATAACCGTGAGTAATTACAATAATTCGATCGTGAATATTGAAATTTCGGTTGTAAATTTACGTAATCAGATGCCAATTAGAGGGCGAATCGCGACAGTAAGGAGCTAGATATTAAAATGAGCGATTAGCTAACGAGGCACCACGTTCCATTCAAAATGAAGTGAGTAGGTGCACAAATCCGCGAGCTTCATTTATGTAACAAAGCTTAAATTAGAATGCAATAAATTCTCGCTCGGAGCAATTTCAATCTTCTAATATGATAAACGATTCGTTCAAGAGAGCAATTACAGTGTGCTGTAGTAGTGTTAAAACTAAAGCAACAGGTATACAAATGCAATTCGTGCCGTGAAATCCGTGAACTATTAACACTAGTGTTTACCCTACTTACCTTACCAGGATTTACAAGTGTTTTACACGTAATAACTTATCACTGCTAATTATTTGTGATATTTTCTAGAGCAAACGCTAGTAAATGTATTCAGCTCTGACTCATAGAAGCTCATCCTCATTGACCTGGAGAATACTACTACATTACCACGCCACGGTACACAAATTTAGTTAGACTCTACCGTTAGTTGGGAGGTGTACAATTTGTTTGTGCGATTGAATTTCATCATCATCATTTCAGCCGTCGAAGTCCACTAATGAAGGGTTCGTGGCCGCCATTTGAGAATCTTTATTCCCCGGTTGTCGATGATGAACACGGCCACAGATTCCAGAGGGAATTCCTATAGGAGGGGGGAAGGGAATTCCATAGGCAGATATGGAGGGTCCTATTCCTCAGCTGGGGACACACGGCCACTAATGAAATTAAATCGCTGAGAATCTAATTGACTGTCCAGCCTTACTCGGTTTGTACCTGCAACTAGGTTACCATCGCAATGTTGCGGTGCCTGTTTTATTTTAAAGTTAACTTTTACGTTGTTGTTACATTTTCCACCGAATTGTGAAAAGCTAACTGTAGTTTTGGTCGGGCGGGCTTCGGTGGGCGGAACAAAGCCTGGCCCAGATACACCTTGTCGCCTTCATTTGCCAGTCATAGCTTGTGGAACGGAATAAACAGGGTGTCCCTAATATATTAAAAACGGGAGCAAGGGGCTCAGAGTCTAATCAATACAATTTATGGTTTCCTCTAGTGTACAAGGTGAAACATAAATATGTATACTAAGCTGATAGGGGCAATAAAGATTTCTACTACTTTTGGAAATTCGTCATTTATAATTAAATTTAAAATAAAAAAAGCTGCTTTGAAAAAGTACGACCTAAAATATGAGAATAGAACTTTTTGCTAATATTCCCACTTTTTTTTATTAGAATAAACTTCTTCCAGGATATTATACATAATATGAATCACAATGAAGAATAAGAATTTGAAATGAAAAGTGAACATTTCTTAATGAAAGTACATATATAGTACAAAAGTAGGAACTGTCCAAACTTAAGGGCGAAACTAAAGAAATTGTTGATATATAAATATGTATTCGTGACGTATGATCGGACTCACCGTAGCCGTAACGTTAACCGTAACTGTTACCGTCTCTGTCACCGTCCCGTTACCGTCAACGTCACCATCATGGTCCGACGACATTATGAAGGTTGCGGAAAGTCGGTGGATGGAAAAGGCTCAAAGCCGTTCGTCGTGGAACTCTTTGGGGAGGCCTATGTCCAGCAGTGGACTTCTACAGGTTGATGATGATGATTATTAACCCTCAAGGCCTGCTTTTCATATAAATTATATACGGATATCTTAAGCTAGCTCTAAATCTGAATACCGATTTTTATGTCTGTAACTTCAAAAACATAGGACTTTCAAAGAACCTTTAAACCCCCATTTCATCCCCTTTGATGTGAATTTTCGTAAAATTATTTCTTAGCAGATGCCTTCGTCCTGTGAGGAATCTGCCTGCCAAATTTCAACTGATTAGGCCTAATAGATTAAAAAATTCCATATAAACTCTTTCATCCCCTATTTACACACCTTGAGGCTGGTTTTTCAAAAAAACTTTAGTAGGTAGGTATTTTATTACTTTGAACTGTTTACCTGATAGCCGATTTTGATGTCCCTAACTTCAAAAACATAGGACTTCCCATAAACTTTCATCCCCTATTACCACACCCTAAGGGCTGTTTTTCAAAAAAATGCTGATAAAAGTATTTTTTATTTTTGATAATTTACCTAAAATCTGATTTTGATGTGTCTAACTTCAAAAACATAGGACTTTCATACAACCGTTCAACCCCCATTTCACCCCTTTAGCAGTTGAATTTTCCAAAATCCGTTCTTATTGCACGGTAACATATTATAAAGAATGTATCTAATTTCAGACTCCTCAGCCTAGTAGTTTCCGAGCTTTCGTGATGAGTCTGTCAGTGAGTGAGTCACTTATGTACTCACTCAGTGGACTATTTCTTTATATATATAGATGTTGGTCGTAGGGGGCTATAAAACGATCTACCTTTCTGATTTCGCTTGCAACTATTTCCTAGGACAGCCTGTATGATGGTGCGAGGCACGCGTTTGATCCCAGGGTCATGCATGCCCCGATTCTGCCTCGTTAACACGCTCATTTCAATCCGACTTGCCATGTTTTAAACAATGGAATGTCTATAATAAATATGACCGATCGGCAATAAGCACGGGCAAAAGGAACGCAAATAAATAAGGTATTTAACGATGGTAATTAGAGTATTAAATCTACTATTTAACTGAGTAGAACATACCGATTATGTTGAATTATAAGCTAATAAACACATTATTATTTCAATAAATAATGCTTATGCTATGATTTTATTTAATTAAACCAAGGCAAAATGCTTAAAATAAATGTTCATCAATCGGTACATTCATGATTTAAAATTAAAGTGGGGCCTTTATCATTTCATATTAAACCTTCCTTCTACCCTTCTTATAACAAAATCTTTGACTTCTTCGTTTATTAAACCAAACATATCTTTATTCTGTTCGTATAATATGCAAATCTCGACATAAAATGAAAAATCCATATAAATTAACCGTAGTAGACAGTAAATCTAGCAACTATAAAATAAAAATCTTGAAATATTATAGGTATAAAATGTGTCTTACATGTTTAATAGCCCCCTATTTCTTTATTCTGCTACTGAAGGAGGGAACGGTACTAATTTTAATGACGTTAACATCAAGTGGCACATTCGGCCCACGTGTTACATTCCTCGGGTTGTTTTGAGATATTTCACGCTCTCCTTTAGGACTAGCAATAAAATTGCTATACGTTAATAGAAGACATTTCATTTGGAGAAATTATACATACATGAAATCACGCCTATTTCCTAGAGGGGTAGGCAGAGACCACGGCTTTCCACTTTCTACGATACTGACATCTTTAACTAGTTTGGGGGCTGGAATACATCCAACCCGCACATCTCTGTTGTCGACGAATTTAGGTTTAAGTTATTTAAACGGTTGTCTGGCAGAAATCGCAAACCGCGATAAGACCGCCGATTGTAGGACCTTATCTTAGACTTATAAGCCATTTTGTATAAACTGTGTTTTCTTTTTTTAAAGGTCCTCAATAAAGTTTTATTTCATTTCATTTTTCATTTCATTTCATTTCATTTCATCTCTTCTCTTTCTCTTTTGTTTCATTCACTCTCATCACATTCCTCATACATGCTCGTCGGTTTAGGGCACTCTTGACCTGGCCTTTTTCCAAAACGGAGATGGAGAAATTATATCTTTTACTTTTACAACCTTTACAACCTTAGAATTCAAATAAGTTTTGTTAAGAAAGGGACATAGGTCCATTTGTTCCAGCTCATCATCATTATCATCATCATCTCCCTGCCCTTATCCCACACTTCATGTAGGGCCGGCACAATATGTTTTTATCTTCCACTCGCCTCTAATAGTCATCATGTCAGTATTCACTCCTTTCTTACTTTCACCTTATCCATTTTCCATTTTGTTCCAACTACTGGACTTAAAATTAAAAACGTTTGATTTGGTCGATAGTCGAATCCGTTTTCGTTGACCGACTTTTATCACCGACCATCCGCGGCGGTCGTAATGTTGCCTTAAGGTACGTGTTGCAAACTTTACATTCTTTACTATGACATAAACCCTCATGAATACTGAATGCGCTTTAACGACACCTCCTACAGCGGAAGAAGTTATTGTCGTAGGTGGTAAAAGCTGCGACAAACCCTATGGGAACTTGCCTGGAATTTCAGCAGTTACACGGTTGCACGTAGAATAAAATGGTGTTTCTCGAACTTGGTTATTCAGAAATAGCCCTCGAATGAGAAATATTAAGCTTATCATTGTGTGACTTATGATCTAACCCAAAAATGGAAATGTAGTTTTCATGCCACGGTATTTTGAAATTGCATATACGGTGTTTAATAATATGTTTAGTATCTCGAATGGGTAACCCCTCTTCACTTATTAGGCAATATTTTTGGATGTACGACTTTTTTTAATGAAAAAGACTGAATATATGAGTTCTTTTGTGGTCAAATCAATTGAAACTCAATCTCTGGGCTGCTTTAGCCAGCAATTTTAATGACAAATAATTTGAAAAGGTTCTTATAAATAAAACAAAAAGCACAAGTTTTTGCTTCGGTAATTATGTTTCTTTTTGTGTAAGTAAGCCTTCTTATATACTTTTTTTTTACAATGGCAACATCTTTGCCTTAAACTGGCATGATGGCAATGGTGTTTTAATCAGGGTAAATGATCAGCAACGAGGCGTGTTCCGTAGATCGATGAAACGTCAGCCACTCCCGTTCCTTGTGGTCCGGCTATAGATAATAACTAATACGGCACTAGATGGATACTAGGTGCTGGACTAGTCATGGTCCGACGCTTCGGCTTCAATAAGGTTAAGCACTTTTAGCTTTAAACTAGCGACGCTCGCAGCTTTGCTCACGTGGCCTACTGCTACCCGTACAGGAGAACCGTTGCATGCCTTCTGAAATTATTATGAGACTATAGTCTTCATCTCCGCGTGCGTAGTGTGCGCTTAGCCCACACACGGCTAAATGCTTTTGTGTCAATTGTGGGCGGCGTGTACTTCATGCGAGCAATGTGTGGCTGGCTTAGTGCCCAGAAATCATGTAAACATGTGATAAGTTCAGCTTTTTATGACCTGCTGGCCAAATTAACGCTCCCATTGCACAAGCAATGCCCGAATGTTGCTTATGATTTCGGCCTAGTATCCGATATCGGTTCAACTCTATCGATAACCGAACGGCGATACGTGAAGATAGTTGTTTAACGAAGGCAGCCAGTAGCCTAGGTTAATCGAGTCAGCGGTATCTCGATTATGTCATTAAAACTGCATCACACGCGCGTCCGCTCTCCTAACAGGACTTTGAAATTGACAGCTAACAAAGTCGACAGTCTAAGCAATTACAAGAACGTACTACACGGACAATTAGAATAGCTTCATAGTTCAGTGCTAGCGAGACCAAACCGTTCAACTTGGGTTGAACTTTGATGTGCGCTTTTAACACCCGACAATCATACATCAACAACATGCATGCAACTACCTCGTAGTTACTAACATAGTTTTCAAAATAAGCAGATGAGATTTTAAAAAGTTCTGGAGCCTTAGAATTTGACTAAATGCCGTCAGATGACAAAAAAAACAAGTGTAATGACTTACTTCGGCTTATCACCATGTCTTTCATAGATCCGTGTCCAAAAGGCGTACCTCACTAGCTACATCGAACACGTACCACGAGAGTTGGTCTAATAAATACCGAATCAAGATGACTGAATGGCACGAAGTGATCCACGACGGGAACCAACCATTAGAGAGTTCTACTTTCAATAAATCAATACTATCCCAACTAAAATGTGAAAGTTTGTCCATTTGTGGTTCAATTAAGGCGTTTGGGAATTAATTGGGATAAATTTGGCACCCAAATTTACAACCGGGTTATTTTATACCGGAAAACCATGTTTATATTTGGGTATGATAATTTTGTAATATTATATGGGGAAAGCTATCTACGAGTATGTGGACAAAATCGTTCTTTATCAACATAGTAGAGAACAATTCTTAGTATTAGAATATCTTATATCAGTGCAAAATCGGTATTATCTCGGCATACTAAAACATAGGCTATAATTAAAGTGTGCACAAAGTTGCCGCATGTGCATTTAATCCGAATAATTTTTATGGTGTCGTATCCGTGGCGACTGGAGCAGACAGCGTGCGACTGACTCGCGGCATGCCTTCCCATTACCGCGAGCGTTCCAACAAACCCCAAAAATTGGGAGAACGGGAGACAAATTGTAAATTAAAATTCCAAGCGGGAACCGTAACTCAGTAATCACTGAACTATGTAAACAGTCGGACTAAATTTGTTCGTCGATTTTCACGGGATGCTCCACGTTTTTGAATGCGGGTGCCGGTGGAGCATCGTTTAACCAAATTACACTTTCAGCCAATCAATAGGTTTCTTGTTTGTTTTGGTTTTATGTTGGTTAAAATAATTACAAACTACAGTAGGTACCTACTTATATTTGTTTACACAAAACGTGTAAATGGAATATAATACAAATATTTATTTCAGTAAACTTAATCTATGTTACATTTCATGGGTTTGGGACCCTCTTTTAAGTATGGTTATACTTGTGTTAAGAGGGTTTCAAAGAGGGAATGATCTGAGTATATCTAAAGGTCTTAGACATATTTAAGAGAACTGCGACTTAAAGGTTCTTTTAAAATGAAGGGGCTGCGATGTTCATTTTAAATCACACTAACATCTCAATAATTGATCACGTTCGCAAATTTATTGCTGTGTCACCCGAAAGATAATTTCACAAAGTAAAATAAATAAGGCAGAGGCGACCAGGCCATAATTAAGAATTTAAGCTTTTACCAAAATTGTTCCAAAGAGCCGAGGTCAAGACATCCCTGATTTATTTAGGTAGAATAATATTTCCAGTTAAATTGAAAATGTTAGTAAGAAACCGCGGTGAATCCATAACTGATGTAGTTGAGTTGCTCCTATTTATTTGTACAAAGCAGCTCGCAAAACAGTATCGTCAAAATTTGCAATTAATTATTACGAATTGATCAATGCATCAGCAGAATGAGGTAGTTTCTTTAAACCACATTTGCGTTGTAGCAAACAGATATTTAAGTCAAGTTCAATTCGTTTCGATTTACACACGCAAAGGTATTCAACAAGCGTATTCAATAATACAAGCGAAGCTGAGAGTGTGCAAAATCTTCAATTTTACCGGTGAATAAAGCGAGCTGCACTCACTAGAAGGTCGTGAAAGTCAAAGTGTAGCGCGACAAGTTTGTGGGTGCAAAAAACGCTTTTGTAGAGCCGGCAAGCGAAACGGGCCTCAGTTTTTGTGTACAGCCGTCAGCCGTCAAAGCCCGGTGACGCGACGCGCGAGACGACCACTCAAGAGCGCCTGCCTCTAATTGGAACGTCTACCTGTTGCTCCGACTTACCGTTTTTTAGCAGTCGGGAGAATACTCCAACGAACCCTCTACGTGAACAGCCTGATAATACCGGTCCGTAATCGTGTCTGTCCTTTACAAGATTTCATAAGGAGTTTCAGATAATGTTGTTGATATTTTTGATGAACAAAAACATGACGACGTTATTGTGCATGATATGATATCCGTTGAAAGAACAGCGGTGCTACCGTTGGCATTATTATAAAATGTCCGCTTGGCTATCAAACGATACAAAACTTAAGCTTAAGGAGGTTAAGCTTGTGAATAACATAACGGAATTGTGACGTGTTAATTCGAGCCGGTCCCCCAAGCATTTCGTTTTCCAATCAGCAAGATTCAGTGACGTGTATCCAACACATAGGACACGGGGTTGTCATGATAAAATGCAATTTCTATGTACACGGCTGTACATCCTCACTTATAAACATTTTAATGGGAAAATTATATCGTTCAATAATACATGTCTTATGTAAGAGCATACAGCTTACTACACTCCCAGTTCGTTTTTAATGTCCGATATGTCATAGCTCAACGATATCTCAAATCCCTCATAGGTAAAATTAAAATTGACTTGAAGGCGAGAATTACTACAAATCGAGTTTTTTATGTACATAAAAACACATAGTTCGTATGCAAGGAACATAACAATAAGTTCGAAAAAAACATGAGTGTCGTTCTCACCAAGCTATAGTCTGCTCAGGTGGTCAATGGTCAGAAGTTCCACCTGTAACTTTGATCCGAATGACAAGCCACCTCACGATCGGCGGACCCTGACTCAGCTGTACTGGAGTCCATCGCGTACGGCGATTCTCCACGCAGACCGTCGACTCGCCGGAAACGTTGTGACAAGTCAACAAAAAACCACATTCATTCATGTTTTTTTGAAAGAACAGGTTCATTTCTGGCCGGATTTTGACGTTTAACTAAAACTAGAATATACATAAGCCATAAATATTATGACTCGGATAGCATTTCAAGACGTGGTGTTTAGGCGATCTATCGAAGTGGCTAGTTTTAACCAAAAATGGTTGCTACCTAAAATAAATTATAGACACTTTAAATAAGCTACTGATTGCTTTCCTTATCGTATTCACAAATTGACTACCTACTCGAAAAGCTCGAAACGAACAGAAAACATAGAAATTATCTATTAGAATTATTTTCAACATACTCTCACTAATTTAGGTACTTAGGTAAAGCAAAATGCAAAAATAAAGTTGGCTTTTAGTATATCCCCCGGGTGGCATCACGATCGCCCCCGCAGCCTTAGCCGTCATTGTTTTTGACGTGCCGGTTGATTTGTGCGCGAGCGCACCTATCGATCGCGCGACCGCCAATTTATTGCCTTCCCGGGTCTCTCGCCCGGCCAGTGTTACCCGCAAATTAGATAGAACGGTCGTCCTACTTGTTCCGACCGAGCCCGATGATACAAGTAGCTCGCGCAAAGACGTGAGCTTTCAACTATTTTCCTCGTTACCATTTCCACAACTAGAATCGATCATGATCATGACCGTAGAGCGCGCAAAAACGGACTAACTTATCGGTTACAGTAAAATTAGGTTTTTGCCGAAGTAAAAACTGTTCATTGCTCTCGTATTTACACAGATCACGCGGCTTTTTACAGCCGCATGTTTTATTCACAAAAAGTAGTCAATTAGTAGCACAGTTTATCTCAGATTCGCTTCGCTTCTGTCAAAACACAACTATCTTGTTTAATTAATCCGCAGAAACATAGTAGTTTTTATTACTCTACTCTAGCCAAAGGCATTAATGAAGTAGATTGAGTCATCAAAAAGAGAAAAAGCGAATGTAATAGGGTGAACACGTAATCTCACGTGAGCCGATAAAGGCAAACTCATAAAACTGGCACTAAAGGTGTAATTAATGAAGCCAGCATTGATTATACGCAAGAAGTTGATACATGCTGAAGCAAACGATTGTAAACAATCATTCGATTAGTTGATCCGCTAAGCGAACCGTTTCAAAAACAACGGCCTATAACTGACCAACGCTGATTAAAAGCCATAAGGAAATAAACTTTTAAGATCCCGCGCGAGCACTTGCACTTTGATTACTTCACCAATACAAATGTAAGACGACCACAGTAAATAAAATATCTTTAAGACTTCACCCTGTTAAAAAAATAATGTGACTTACAATATGTCATAGCAGTAGTTCAGTTTTCCAGCTGCATTTAAATGTACGACTCTAAACAATCCATAACCTCGCGACAGATGCGATTGAAACCCGTAAATATCGGGAGCGGAGCACACGTGACACAGTGCGATCGCATATAAACTACGAAGTCAGGATCCAATTTCGGTGAAATTTAATGTAAATGCATGAATTTTCCCTGTGCCACTCGTACAATCAGTGTCGAGAGCTGACATTTGCATATGCGTTGGTGAATTTCAGAATAGCTATTCCGCCGAGCTTAACCAAGTTCAAAACTCGGCAAGCACCCGAGGAGGGGAAATGTTGCTGGAGTGTGTCGGGATGTAACCTCGTGTTTTACATGACATAGCGGGTGAGCGATTCACCAGAAACCGAACTATTCAAATATGTAATGCATTCCCGAAATGCCTTAATGTCACAAAAATGGCACGCTTCGCACCCAGCAGCCTGTAGTGTTCTGGAGCGTATAAGTAAAGTGCGGCATGTGTTATTAGAAGCTGTTCGTGAGGGCTCGAGCCAAATCAAGTGCGTACTTAATTATACTGTAAAAAGTAGAGCAGGTGCTGGAAGCAGTCCACGGCAAATAGGTTGGAAAATCTTATCGCGAGGTGCAGCGCGGCTGTGCTGAGGTCGGGTGACATCCCACATGACAGTACCGGCTGTCGGACCGCACAATGCATGTTCAATACGCCGAGATATGAATGGCTTCCTTCTGCAAAACATTGTTGCGAATACAAGATCCCTAACCTTTCTGAAGCTGTCAGTCGTCACTATGTTAATTAAATAAGAAGCTTTAAACTAGGACACTATTCAAAGAACGGTACACAACTCTAATCAAAGATCAATCATTCGCTTGATCCGTGAGAAACATCGGAGTCCCTACTCTGGAGCGTTTGAACGAGTTGACCGGCCAGCGGTATCTCCGTCTCTATCATTATTCAGTCTTTAGAAAGGGGTAGTGAAAATTGCTTCGGATCGGATATGACAAGGAGTCTCGAATAAGGCGGCGGAGCTTGTTAACTATCTTCTTGAAGCGAGTTCGTTGAAGGCGTTCGCCCGCCTGATTGGAATGCCTCGTAGACAACGGGTTCGGAGAAAGCAATCACAATTTATGGTGCTCCGTTGCAAGGACGATGACTTACTTTGTTGTTCTTGTTAAATTAGTAATTTCATTGTTAGCAAGTATTGAAAAGTATTTGAATATAAATGTTACTTTTGTCACAATATATACGAAATGAAAGAACCAGATTGGTTAAAAATAATGCAGGGGTTTCGACTTCGCCTTCGAATTGATTACAGTAAACCCAGAGGCTCAGTTTTATTGATTGTTTTGGATAATGCAATGCAAATTGTTGAGCTACGAATGGAGACAATCAACCATGGTTGAGATAGCCGGTTGTCGTAGTTGAGTCAACTGTGGCCAAAGCACGAATAATTTACGGTTACGATAAGACAGCAACTGTCAAATATTATAAGACATGGTAGAAATCTTTTTAATTTGACTGGCTAATATTTGAAAATTGCTATCGTATTGTACACGAAAGAAGACTCTAAGAGGCGCTCTTTAATGCTTTCACTGACCGTCATAGACCCTTTCCAGGGTCCCCATACCTCAACCTGGTCACTGACTTTAAGGGCTGGATGAACAAGTAAGAATCAGTGACACGACAAGCAAGCATCGTATCGGAAGCGTAATTGCTCGGCCATTGTATGACTCATTTGTTGCACTCCCCAAAAAATTAATATTGCAGTTTAAAATAAGATATTGGTAGACAGACATGCTTAACTGCATTTACATTGCAAATAGTTCTTGACGCAACCTAGACTAGGTTGCGTGAAGAACTTTTTCTTATCTACTTTGATTTCACAGTGATACAGTTTGTTTGTGTGATACAGTTTTGTGTACTGGGATACAGTTTGCTTTGTATTTAATTGATATATGGCATTGATCATACGTACAAAACCCGATGTGCTCCTAATGTGTTAACAATATCAAAACACAAAACAAGTTTGATAAAGGATGCTCTGTTTTGTTTTAAGGGTTCATCCGTTACTTCCTCGCTCTGTCGTGTGTAAGCCTAGGATTACAGGGGAGATTCGAATGTCTACTTGATATATTTATCTTAAATGTTTATTTATAGGAACATTAAAAACATACGGTAAATGGTTATGAAACTCTAGATAGAACCTAATTAAGAGATATGTTTTATAATACACCAATAGTTTGCATTGGACTGGGTACCTTTATCAGTGTTCGAAGGATCATCAATATACCAAGCGGCATTTGTTGCGTGATTTTACTTAGTTTGGTCGCGGGAAACAGGCGTTGATTCAGTTTAGCGTGATTTTATAGAATTGAATTGTGGTCTACGTATCTTAGCTGTTGGTCTAGTTGCTAATTGTAAGAGAAGCAACTAGAATGTAGTTCATTCTCATTTTCCGAAACCATCGATGGTTTCTCATAAGAGTTTGCTACTAAAAGCTCTTCTTCCATTGTCCCCTAATCGCATCGCATCTTGCTAATACACAAAATCTATGAATTTCTGAGGACATTTTCTATTATTGTGTTGGATAATGTCCTACATGAAAATATAAATATTTACTAAATGTAAAATCAAAGTCGCCACAATTGCCCCCGCCTCGTATAAACTGCGACACGTCCCTACAACTCATAAAAGCAAGGAACTCGGTTCGCAGTATCCTCATCACGCAAAGAGTAGGTACGCATTATTCAACGGCATCGTAAAACCACAGAAGAAAAAGAACTAGCGTACCTACTGAAGTTTCACTGGTTTTTAACCCACTGTTGCACGAACGCCAGCGAAAATTAAATCTAAAGCAAGTCAATTTACAGCTCATATTCCATTTTATAATTTGTCACTGGCAGCATTGAGACAGCATCCAAAATCATTAGAATTTTGAATATTTCGTATTCGAACGATATTGAGCATAAATTCAAAGAAATAAAGCTTATTTTACATGGTAAGTAAATTTGCAGTGAAAATGGTCAGATAAAACGTGGAAACTCACAATGCCATCGTAAACGGTGCCTTTGTCGAGTGAGATTAAACCTGACAAATGCGAACAAGATCGCAACACGGCTAATACTTTAACTTGAATAAGAAATGACACCATTAAAAAGCGTTTTATAGGTTTCTTAAGATAGCTGAGTTCTACTAGCATATAAGAAAATCACAACATCGTTATAGTTATTTAAATTTTAAAACCACTTGTTATTTCCTCATCTATTGCCAAGCCCTTTTGAGGACTACTATACTTACTTCTGGAGATGAAGAAAATTTAAAATGGGTAGCTTTTGATTTTCCTCTCAGATTTTCAAAACAATATTTTGACAGTCGCTTTATTGTTTCACAGAAAATTACTTTACCGAGCGAGTCCAAATGGTACCAAATCAATGAATTATTTATATAAGCAATTAAACGCTCTCAATCAAAGCACTGGCTGTTAAAAAATAACATAAAAAAATAATTGTATTTTAAATAAATATCGGTCGCTTATTTTACTGGTATCACGGCCCACGAGCGGGACTTTATCCGTTATACATCAAATTGACGTAGCTGGCAATAACTTAATATGCCCAATAAAACCGAGGCTATATTCTGTATGAATACTGTCAAACGTTCCACGTCGATATCGTGTTTTTGATATTTTTCTTTGGAGATTGGTTGGTATCGTCGTTTACAGAATAACCGTGCACCTTTTTCTAGATGAATGTATCTATGTACAGATTCATGTTTCCGAGGCTACCATTGATATAAAGTAAGAGATAAAAATGAATAGGTTACGATAATGGGAATCTATGCGCGGGGCAGAGAAAGCATTGAAAATGCCCATATCGTAAAGCTATCCAAGAGTGACGCGGCGGACGTTTGGGATTCGAATTAAACCCACGCCAAAGCACACATTTTACCTCGATTCTATTGCTACGGTTTTGTATGAAAACAGGGTAATACGGCCATCTTGGCTACAGACACTCGCTCTAGTTTTCATTCCAATCACTCTGACTCATCAACCTGACATTCATTTTATCGAAAACTAGTAGTTACCAGCGACTTCGTCCGCATTTATATGAAAGCTAATACCTCATAATTTAAACGCCCTACTTTTTGCCCCCTTTAGGGATGACTTTACAAACATTTTGATATACGTATATCTTTATTTCTTACCAAGAAGCCTAAATATGAAGTTTTAGATCCCTAACTTGATGAATTGTTGATTGCCCATACAAACTTCTAACCCCTTGAACGGCTAGACGAGGAAAGCAAGGTGAAGTACTTGTATTAATTGTATTTAATGGTGCAAACGATACACAGCAGTGTCATCTGCACCATTGATGGTGCAAGTCAATGGGGCATATGGTAAGACGGGCTAGTGTTATGATGAGAGAGCACTTACCTTAAAAATTATGTAATTTTTATAAGTGCTCACACATTTATATGTTCTTTATTTTATGCGACAATCATTATATCACTCATCATAATAAAATAAACTGTAATGGTCACATTATACCATGACCGGTTATCAAACAGCAATTAAAAGACAGCACTCGAACTGAAAGCCACCGTAAGTAATTGATGTAGCTTCCATTATTCGCATTTTGTTCACTAGCTGTATTCATTTTCATACAGAATTGAAATGCATAAAACTTTTATAATTTTGCTCTTTCAAAAAATACAAGTATGTTATTCCTTCAGGCACACCTAATAAAATACTTGACAGGAGAAAATAAGTAACACCCAACAGTCACATACATAGTCCTAAGGCCACACTAGGATTCGCTGTGTCGTGGGTATCAGAAACTACGAGTACCATGGTACCACAATACCCAGACCCGACACAAATATATGCAGATCATGCAAACATTTATCCCGGAGCGGGAATCGAACCCGCACCCCTTGCGTCTCAGAGTGGCACTCGCCCGTTACGCCAACGAGGTCGTCAAAAATAATATATTAAAATGTATATTAGCAAAAGCTAGAAAAGCTATCAATACACAAGAGGTGCTCGACCAATGATCGTCGATTTTCATTAAGTGTTTCTCTGAGAAATCTATAAATAAACATCGTAGAGAATGCAACGTATTTATATAAACGAGGCATAGCGTGCTGACACTGTTGATGAGTCATGACGCAAGATGCATGTCTATCGGTGAAGGCAAAATCCACAGAAGCAGTAATATAGAAAGCACATAAGCTTCTTCACTTCGACCTTATAACAAACCTGTCAAGTGAGCAATATTACACGGCTAGCTTGCGCCCTACGGCTACGCGAGCGAACCCGCCCTATATAAAAAGTAGCCTATATGCTATTCTAGGCAAAGAACTCTGAACATCCAAACATCCTCATAAACTTTCGCATGTATAATATAAGAAGGATTACAACTAACCAACACGAGGCAACTAATTTTCCATTTTATTAAAACCTGAGGGCCTATCCTGCAAAGTCAGTGAGTTCTCACATTTTACTTTTCGGCCGTGAAAAGTGAATAGATTACTGGTGTCAAACACCAGGGCGCCCTCATCGCTAATCCATACAAAAACGGTAAGCTTTTCGCGGTCGTAAAATGAAAAGTGAGAACTCACTGACTTTTCAGACTAGGGCCTCTAAGTATCGAGTCCGCCTTAAAGAACCGTCTCAGTCACCGGTGAGTGGTGAAAATTGAATAGCTTGCCGGTTTTTGTAAGGGCGCTTTACGTGACATTAAGCAAAAACCGTAAGCTAGTCACTTTTCACCGCTCACCGGTGACAAGTGAGTAACTCACGATCATTAGGAACTTGGACGCCCGGCTGATTAACGTCAGTAAATCATTGTTTGCTAAGTCAATGAGAGAGACATCTTTAATACTAGAGGAGGTTCTCAAGTCAGTCGTTTTTTTTTGTGTGTATGTTACTCGATATCTCCGCCAATAGTAACCCGATTTTGATGATTCTTTCGCTGGTGTATAGAGTATGATCCCGGGTTGGTCCCATTTTAATTTAATTCCTGAGGGATTGCAACTTGTCCCGTAAAACTTAAAAAAACGTCATCTTCTCTTGAAATCACCACATGCCGAAATTTTTTTTTGTCGACTTTTGTATAGTATGGTTATCCCCGCGACTTCGTTCGGTTGCTGCTATTTTTACATAAACTTTAACTTAGGGGTTGTGTGTCGGGAATTTCTTTCAATGTACCCATACGTTAAAACGGGAAGCTAGTCTGCAAATTGCATACTCTTTGTAGGCTCTGCGTTGATTTTCAACGAGAATAAAACCACTACGTTGATTGTCAGTCAGTCAGTCAGTACCATAAGAGTTATTATTGATGTTGAATGGAAGTCATAGTTACTTTTGTTTTTTATTGGAATGTGTAGGTGGCCAATGTCATCCTCAGTAGGTAAGCAAAACGCAAAGAGGTTGATAACAAAACAAAGAGGTTGATATTAATCTTGTGAATATTTAGGAATTTGAAGTCGGTTTTTAGTTTTTGTAAAAAATATCCTATTTTTCTATGCGGTCAAGATTTAATGTAAAACCGGTGCAATAAAGCTCATTTTGCATTGGACGTAGATTTCGAGAGGCTCAGGCCTGTTAGAAGGGAGCCGCTGTTTGCACAAGCGACTGCCGCGTTGCATTTGTCCGTACGAACTTGAACTCATCGGGTAGCGGTCAATTGCAATGTTGCGACCGTAATATTACCCTACTCGCTCTCCGAAAACGATTAAATCACACAACCAACAAGTTTTCCAAAGCAAAGGATATCCGCAATTAAATCAATGGCAATAATACTAAAAAGGCTACATTAGGCTTTGATGAATTTATTACCCTAAAATGGATGGAGACGTATACGTTGGCTATAGATAGACACCTTTCAGAATCGAATTACCCTCGTACGTAACGAGCGAGATACAACAGGAAACCTAAACAAGTTCACCAATAACCAATATTTGGGAATATGAAACGTCATACCAGATAAAAGTTTGAAATGAAATTACGATCAGACTCGCTACCGAGGCATCCGTGAATTTTCCATAAACCGTATCAAATGTTGAGAAGAACCGTCGCTATCTAAGCTCGAATTGTCGATTCGGAATCGCTCGGAATGTCAATCGATTGTTCGGGGAGCAGTAGACAAAAAGTTAATTAGGACAGTGCGGTGAGGCAGCACTGCACTAGGTACAGCTACTCCTGGCAGGGCGGTTTTCCACATTACGCCGTTCGGACGCTGCAATAGTTGGAGTTGTTGCATAAAAACTTGACCACACGACGATGGCCGGTTTTCGTATGAAATGCAGCGTTTATCTTACATTGCGACGTTATTTATGGTATATCACAATTTGGTTTTATGCATTTAACTGGGTACGTCAGAGTTTATTCTATTTTTTTTGGTGTTTGTAATCATTGTTTTTTATAGATTCGCTACGCCTAGTCGGAATACTCCTTTGCCATTCAAGCCATGAGCTAAATAAAGTTCTACTACGAACCAGGTAGGCCTAAACTGACAAGCCATTTACAATTTCTCGTGAATAATTCCAACGTCAAATCGTTAAGTGTTAGGGAAACGCGCACATAGAGAAGCCGATAGCAGGTGGCTATGGGAAGTGCGTCCGTGCGCATCGGACGAGCAGCGAGACAAATCGCCGCTAATTGTACTCGCACTGTCCACTGAGCCGCGTCCTCATAGACCCGACAGGTTCATGTTACATCCATCTGCAGCACAGACAACTGACCGTCAAAGAAACGAAGCACTTGACAAAATTATAAAGATTAAAGATGTAACAGCTTGAATCGAGACTTCAAGAGGCGTCATCCCAAAGAGATTTAAAGAGATTCGAGGCAATTGACGGCCACTAGTCTAGGACTGAAAGATAGCGATACTGAGCCTATTGATAGGTTCGGAGAAGATTGGGTGCTATTGTAGAACAATGGATCACAATTGAAGCGGTGATTTAAGAGTCAGTTAAAGGTATAAAATCAGAGGAATGAGAATTGGAAATATCTTTTGAAATTGTTACGAGAAATTGCAGCAGCAATTACAAGATATGTCAGACAACAAGTTGAACAAGATAATCTATTTAAACTCTATTGCGTAGATTAGTATCAAGCAATCGCAAAAGCAAGGTCACCAAAAACATTGCACACGTAGTAATATATATATATATATATAATGAATGAGGTTAGTACAAGAGCAGAGAAAGTGGCTAACAAGGAGACCCATACTTAGCAGCGGTTAAAGTAGGCAATTCAGATAGGCGTAAAAGGCATGTGTGCTAAAAATGAACTTGAACATTCATATGAAACACATGAAATATCAAATCTTCAAGACATAACAGGATTGACAAGGTTTACAATAAGCGCTTCTCGCGGATCTCCTTTACATTCTGCGCACAGATAAAAACATCTCCAATACGTATTATAAAATCAGTAAGACGTTACTGGGTATTTGTAGTCATCTAGCTCAAAATAACGCAACAAACACAACCCACTGCTTCACTGTATCACTGTTCCAAAGTAAACACTGAGTAAACAAAATCACCTTCATAAGGGTATCGAGTTGCATAAACCTAGGTATTCGTATCAAGCATATGACGCTAACGCGTATTGAATACCTAATTCTTGAGAACTTTTTCTCTGCCGTAGAAATATCGATGGTTATTACATACCTACACCGAAGCCGAACTCGTATCATTTTTATGACCACTTCGTCGGGAATTTCAATGCTGCAAGATACACCGCCCATGTCTCATGATTATATACTTTTTAGTGCGAAAACAATAAGCAGTGTTATGGCTATGATTAACGCTTTCGAGTAACGATTCGATTGACTATGTTTTGCACGGTGTATTAGGTTATTGTAAAACTTATAAGATATTTGTTACATAAACTGAAAACCGACTTCAAATTCCTGAATATTTTGAGAATTATTACCAACCTCTTTTTTTTGTTATCAACCTCTTTGCGGTTTGCTTACCTACTGAGGATGACACCTGCCACCAACACTTTCGATCAAAAAACCAAAGTAAGTATGACATTCATTCATCATAAATAATAACTCATATGGTACTGACTGACTGACAGACAATAAAACATGGTGGTTTTATTCTCTATGACAATCAACGCAAACCAAAAGTCCTAAGAGTAGGTATGAAATTTCTGTTGTAACGTATGGGTGCACAGAAAGGAATTCCCGACACACAACCCCTAAGGTTAAAGTTTAAGTAAAAATAGCAGCAACCGAACGAAGTCGCGGGGATAACCATACCATACCACAGTCGACAAAAAAAAATCGGCAAGTCGTGATTTCAAGAGATGATGACGTTTTTTTAAGTTTTACGGGACAAGTAGCAATCCCTCAGGAATTAAATTAATATGGGACCACCCCGGGATCATACTCTATACACCAGCGAAATAATTATCAAAATCGGTTTAGTATTGGCGGAGATATCGAGTAACATACACACAAAAAAAAACAGCCCACTTGAGAACCTCCTCCTTTTTGAAGTCGGTTAAAAAAGAGAAATAGGCTCACGACTTTCCCATAAAAAGTCGACATTCTCTCAAATCACTAGGCGATCAAAACTAAAGCTGTTGATAAGATATCCAAGAATTTTCGGACATGCTACATTTCTCACAATATTCATCGCTATCATCATCATCATCATTTCAGCCGTTCGACGCCTACTGGTGAACATGGCCTCCCCGACAGACAGAGCAAATTCCTTATCATGTGGGGGGATTAGCCCATACTCACCACGCTGGGCATGCGGGTTGGCGAGCGCAGTAAGAGCTATCGTTGTTAAACTGAGCGACGCTGCTGACCATCCCCCAGCTTTTTTCCCTTAGTCGCCTCTTACGACATCCGCGGATAGATATGGAGGGGCCTATCCTTCAGATGAGGCCACCACGGCCATATTCATCGCTATAAACCAGAATAATAATAACGCCATAATATTTTTAATTCAAATTTTTTATCTTGGCCTCGTTATTTGAATTAAAATGTGAGGATTAAAAAGTTCAAAAGAGCCAACTAACACGCATAATATCACAATTTACGACTGGACAAAGATCGTATATCATCGAAATGCTAAAGTCCTTTCTGCGGATCGAAAAATCAACAACAACTGCGAAGACATAAATTGTAATTATGAGCAAACGAGATAAAAAAATATGTTACATGAATCGACAACCATTTCAGAAAACATTATGTCTGTAAGTATTTGATTTTATTGCTTTTTATAAGGTTTCACGACTACACTTTAGCGAAACTATGAAATATAACAATGAACCCATCTTTTAATTGGTCTGTTTCTTCTACGATAGGTAGGTAATGTTACTCTATTTGAGTACCATTTGGTAGAGCTATACCTGGTCGCCGTATTTTTTTTCATGGAAATATTTAAGGTAATCAAGCGACGAATTAAAAGATTCACACGAGTGAAGCCGTGGATGATGGCCAGTCGTGTAATGTTATCGGGATGAGATCAAAGAACGGATCCGGGTGTAGCGTGTCCCGTTGCTCCGTGATCAATGTCTTTATAAGGATTTAAATTTGAATTATGAATTCAGAGGACGGTAATGTAAGAAAGAATAACGAGGTGTCCGAATTACATAGTCTGAACAATGGTTTACACAGAGTTTATGCCTCAAATATTTCTTCAATTCGGCGTTTTAACTCTTATATATTGTGATATCATGCATTATTATTATCTTTCAGATTTATTTGAATTCTCAAGTAATCAAATTATCTGTAAAATAGTTAAATAGTTAAAAACGAACTCTCCTTATACCAGTTTACATGTCAGCGTTAGCGGCAATATCGTCTCGTCGTAAAGCCGTAGATTTTACGGGAGCTCGAGAAGTTCTAACAACAATTATGCACCTCATCGCAAAGTCCTGCTCTGAACGCAAAGAACGACAAGTTCCGGACGTCAGCCTATAGGAGATCCGGACAGCTCACAAACAGCAGAACAACAAGGTACGGGGGGAGGACGGAATAACTGTCATAGCTTCTGTGGGTGGAACAATGGTACTAAAAGCCCTTCAGAAGTTATTATTAGTAATATATTAATTCCGTCATCTTCGAGGGTAAAACGCCTGAGGCGTGGAACAGGAGCTCGATGGGACTGCTTTTCTAGAAAGGTGAGCCTATGTCCAATAGTGGACTTCCTAAGGCCGATAATGATGATGATTTTACCAGTTATACTAGGAAAACATACCTTAAAACTTGGTATTATAGACGTGCGGCGTGAAGTTCAGCAAATTACCTGAAAAAGAAAATCACGAAATAAAAAATATTTCAACCAATTATAAAGTTTATAAAACCTACCGACTTTATGTTTGATACCGGAGGAATTTAGTTGTTTTTTTTAATTCATCAATAATTAGAGATTTTGGCGCTTTTTGGTCTATATGACAGAAAAACAGAAAAACAAGCACATACTTTATATCAATTAATAGCATATTAAAAGCATATTAAAATCTCGCATGACGATGAACATTTCTGCATGTGAGTAAATCCTTAAAAAGCCTCTAGCTAGTAGAAACGTATTATTACCAGCGAGGAGTATAGTTTAGAACTAAAGAGAAAAATCTCAATTTCTGACCTAATATTTTGGCGCCGCTTATAGGAAAACTTACTGGTTTACTCACGATTGTTCAGTGGGGTTTTAACACGTGCTTAAAACTGTGAAGGAAACTCACAGTTTTAAGCACGTGTTAAAACCCCACGCGGCTATTTATGTATTAAACGTCATATCGCTATATCTGGCAGATCCAGCGATGACATGTTGCGCTTTATATTTAGTTTGAAAATAATTAATCTATAGTCTGAGCTGAGATAGGACCTTTTTGACCCATGCCACTGCAGCGTAGACATTTCTCGCCATAAGTAGGTATCACCAGTTGGCACCCACTTTGTAGGTGGGTTAGGCGCCTGCTTTTCTGCTAATGTGTAGTTTATTAATATTTTATTTTATTTTTTATGTTCACTGCTAGCCTACTTACCTACTAAGTGCCTAAGCTGTTTGTTTATTGTGATTGTAACCTTCTGTTGTTTCTTCCGATTGTTTTTATCTCTGTCTATGCTGTATTTGTGTGTGTCGAATAAATGATTTATCTTATCTTATCTTTTATCTTATCTTATAGTGGGCTACAAATCAAATTGGTTGACTGTACATTAAGTCAGTATATTTTATGTAATGTTAAAACAAGCAGTTCTCGGCATACGTAGGTACTTGCGTGTCATTCAATGATAATGGTTAGCAAAAGGCTAGTTAAGTCTTAGTTTAATGTGTAGGAGCCTGTTAATCTCAGTAGCGCAGTATAAATTTCAACGGTTAATGGGGAAACCCTTGTAACAGAGACCCTCTTCATTATTATGTTTCATCGTATAATTCATACGCTTACCACAAAACAGGTAAGATATGATACCTACTATTCATTTAAGATAAGTGTTATACATTACATAATGTAATTAGGGCATAATTATCGCTCGAGAGTAGTGTGCGAACTCATCCCTAGACGCGCGGTTTACAGATTTTCCTACGCCATCTATCGGAGAAGTGAACAACCCGCTCACCGGGAGAGAGTTAAGCGCGCTATTGAGTTGTATTAGGATTTTTATTGATTTACACCACTATTTTTCATTCCCTGTGTTTCCTGTACTTGTAATAAACTGTGCATGGAACTTTTTTTTTTTCACCCCAAACCCCTGAAAGACAGATGCCGTTACAATAACAAATTATTTACGTCCGGAAGCCTTAGTACATGCGTCGACCTTGCGCTTAACAATTCATCATCATCATCAGCCTAATAAAGTCCACAGCTGAACAAAAGCCTCCCCCAAAGAGGGCTACGATAAACGGTATTTCCTTCCTTGCAACCATAACTTCACAATGTCTTCTGTTCATCTGGTGGGGAGCCTTCGGGTTAGTGGTCGCCGTTCGAGAACCTTTATTCCCCAGCGCTTGTCATTTAATTACAATAAAACTGTTAAATTGCTCCATAAGGCATCAATAAAAAGTCGTTAAGTATGTTAATACAAAAATCGATCACCGGCAAGGCAGCTTTTAAATAAATGTCAACATTCTCGTCAAAGATCATTCTCATATTCGTCAAAGTCATTCCAACGGTTCCCAAATACTGATTACTTACGGCAGTAAAATTTCTATAAATATCCATATTAAAATGTATAATCTTGGATGATTGTGAGTCTCGTTACCTGGTGGTTGGCTGCGTGGCTGCGCGTGCACACATCTTTCGACGCAGCTATTAACGCGCTAAGATCAATTGGCCCTCGGCCCGTGGGCGGAACGATTCATTAACTATTATAATATAAAAGCAGTCCGAGCTGATTAGTTCCTTTAACGTCTGACGCTCTCTAGCCCATAATCGATGATCATACAACCATATTTTAAGGCGTGTCGTGATTATGAAAACTACATCTAAATTTCGGAGATCTAGTTACACCATCTCTATCTAGTACGATCTGATTGAATAGAACACCAACGATGAATCGAAATTTATAACAAAGAAATAAACACGATGTAAAGTAGGAATGTTACGTTCATAAATTGATATCTCTCGAGACGTGAGTAATGCATAGGCGATGCATCGGGAGAGGTATAATGGTCGGAGACACAGGAATTACCCGGTAGCGGCCGCTTATCTGATAATAAATATTGTGGTTCATTCTTTTAGGCGAGAGGGTCATTAATCGAGTGCTCGATAGCGGAGTATCGCCTTACGGGCCGCATTGTTGCACCAACAGTTGTTCCAATTTATCAAGACGCCAGTAATATTGTTGTGCTACACACAAAGATACAAGAGCGCGCTTGCAATGCTAACGCCGAGCTTTTTTCTCGTGACCACTGACATCGCTAAACTCGAATATTAATTTGTCCGTCTCTGGGTATCGGAACGTTGGTCGTCCAGCAGCGAGATGGGCAGACGATATCGCAAGCACCGCGGTCCGCAACTGGATGAGGCTTGCACAGGATAGAGGAGATTGGCACATACAAAGGGAGGCCTATACCCTGCAGTGGGTGAAGTCAGGCTGTGGATGATGTGGATGGATGATGATGAATAAAACCAAGAAAAGGCATTCTTTTATACTTATTAAAAACACCAATCTGAATAAATTAAGTTAAACGATCACGAAGCCGATTATTTGTAGTCGATGTGCAACATAAGGTATATCTTAAGCATGTGACAAATTACAAAAAAAATATAAAATTAACACCATTCCGTGTTGGTTAAAACCTATCCGTCTAATGAGTACCGTTAGTACACAAATCCGTGGAGCTTTTAGCTTTGGACTGCGACAGCCGTATTAGAGTCACGAAATCATCAAAGTTGGAGTCATTTGCATATAAATTACTTTCGACGATGCGTAAATCCACGTGTTGCTCGGCGAGAATAGAGATTAATGTGGTAGGTGTCTGCGCCGGCCGGGTGACAGACAAGTTAAGCCGACATCCGTCAACGCCGGCCGTCGTAGTCGCCGGATCGAAGATCGATGCTAAGCCAGCTTATTGAACTCTTCTCGCGTTTCGAGCCTTCTATTGCTATGTTCTAAGTTCACCATGATCTATTCATGCAGCCCACACGAACCAGTTATTATTTTATTAAATCTGACAGCTCTTGGACATATCTTCAAACGGTAAGAATAAAAAAAAATACGATTGTATTGAGCCGAGCGTACCCAATTCCGTCAGAGCGAGGACATCTCAGTATGGTCGTTTCTTATCTATTGAATTGCAAATCAATTGCTTTCACATATACAAGGTCATTTGTAAAATGCGCAAAACCTCTGACACCCACAGACGAACACGACCGAATTAAAATGCTATAAATTAATCAAAAAATTTGTTAGTTGCTTAATTTATAAAATACTACCTTTCGCCCGCGGATTCGCTCGCGTGGTGCCTACTTAAAAAGTAGCCTATATGCTATTCTAGGTAAAGAACTTTATCTATTCTATGTTTCAACGAAATCAGTTGAGCCGTTACAGCGTGATTGAACAACAAACATCTCAACATCCTCACAAACTTTCGCATTTATAAAATTAGAAGGAAAGATTAAGGGAGTAAATTGTTGGTTACGACAAAATTATGATGCAATCGTTTTAAATGCACTTTTTTGGGCTACTGGCTGGCTTCATTTTATAATGGAGGCTTTTTGGAAGATAGAGTAAGTTAATAACTAATAATTTCCTCGCTTATTCGATTGTACTTTCGATTCTGAATAAACTATTTTCAGGGTTTGCGCAATAACCCTGTACATATTGGAGTCATATAGTATAATACTAGCAGATGCTAGTTCCGCACCAAATTAACATCACAACGATGGCCAACGATATGGAAGTTTGTGCGTTTGCACGTCCTGCCGATCCCGTAGAGGGCTGTAGATTCCCTTCGGCATCGGGTACAAGTGCTCGTGAAATTTTACGAGGGCTACTGACCCGCGCATAACACTAGCTTTAGAAGCTGTCTGCAATTATTGTAAAATCGACGCGGGTAATCGAGACTGCCTGTGATCGCCGCGCGCCGCCAGCGAGCCACTTTGTCAAGCCTTTTACAGTAGCCCTTTTTAGCTGCGAATTACCTACGGCGGCGGCACCATTGCACTGTGATGAGCAGAGATGCTAAATACTATCGTTGTAATCCGCATTATACGTTGGTTGTGGGTTGCGCTATCAAGCTAATTTCGTTCGCTACGAATCTTAAGGTCTCTTAGCAGGAAGAATTGGCGTTGTATTTTATATATTGTATGTTAATTTGTTAGAGCATAACTTTCGAACCGTCAAAGCGATCTGCATAGAATTTAGTAGGTCAACAGGAGTTAAGTCGGCAAACGGGTTTGCTAAGCTATAGGATAGGGGTTAAAAAGGGGGTTTAAAAAAAAGTTATACTAATACATGAACTGGGGTGCCTTATGAACGAGCTTTATTCATACAAATCACAATGATTTTAATTTGATCGATATACTACGAAAATATTAACATTAGTAAGCCAATATAACGTGATCTCCCATTTGGTAAAGTTTCAATGACTTCGTAGTTTAGGTAAGATAGGTTATTTAGAATATGCTTAAGGTGCGATTTTCAAAGTTTATCTTAATTGTGTCACAACGAAGCACCAACTTTTACCTAATGAAGTTATGAAGAATATCAGCATGTATCTAAAGGTAATAAAACAGCCAAAACTTGGACGGCTCGTAAAATAATTAATGTAGATTGTTATCATTTCAGTGTCGAGAGATCGATGAAGAAGTGAGCAAGAGGTGTACCGGTTTGCGCACGCAAGCGATCGCACCAGGAGCACTAGCACGTTATTCTAACAATTATGGTATTTAAGTAACCAGAATAATCTGAGAAGGATGGACATAAAGAGAGCCAAATTGTGTTTGTAGAGGGCGCAGGGCAGGGAAGACCCGGCGACGAAACGATGAGCTGCGTATTTATTCTATTTGCTGAACGTGCCCCGCTGATGTGGGTGCTGTTTGACGATGCAAATTTATCGCGACGCTTTATAAAACGCGAACAGACTTCATTGATTCTCAGATGCTTCTCATTAGCGGTTAAACGCCTACTCGTCAATGCGGGTCCTCTCGTGGGTTCTTGTTCGCAATAAGATCTATGAAATATCTCGTTTAAAGGATCCATTTTATAATCTTAAATAATTACAAAACAAAGTTCTGTCAAATAATGTGTTATATGCTTACGACTAGTCTAAATACATTGGATTCATTTGCAGAGCAAATAGATAAGCGTTAATGCTAAAATTTATAATTGCATGTAACACATTCGACGATCTAGTCAATGTCGAATTGCCTATAAATAACATATATTTTTGCCCGTTTTAAACAATAAGGCTCCTTTAATTGATAGCGAAGTTACGGCGCCGCTTCCACACATTTTTTGCGCCGTAAAGAGCTTGTTTGTAAAAATAGCAATTTTCTTGCCAATACGCCTCCTTATTCGAAACTGGCTCGTTCGCTTCTCATGCAAAAACTCGGCCAGTGTGGAAAAAAAGAGATGAAGCATTGCATTACCGCCCGCTGAGAGAATCGCGTCTTTACACTTTTCCCGCTGAACGATATAGTGTCATTGCGCCACACCTGTCGATAACAGCGACAATTTAGCGACCGAGTGTCATGTTCAACACCGAGGAGATTTTTATTCTCTTTCAGTCAATAAAGTTGCATATTGCGGTAAAGCAGAAACCTGCATTCTGCGGATTGGATTCGTAGATCTTATTGTTGTTAGGAGTATACAAGTTGTTGGAGTGGCCTCGTTGAACTGTAAGCGGTTGTTCCGCGAACGCAACACGAGTTTACATCGTAGCGAGCAGCCGCAACTACAAACTAGGAAGGTACAGTGCGGTGTAGCCTCACAAGTGAGTTCAGGTTCGCCTCCTTTAAGCGAGATCGACGCATTTACCTCTAGCGCGCTCGGCGCAAATTGATGGTTTCGCCTCGTTCCATGCAAAACGATCATAGCATCCTTTTCGCACGACGCCAGCGCCATACAACGGCAGTAATCAGTTTTTGAAACGAGAATAAAACGAACCTTAACTCAAAGTATATGGAACTGGAGAGAAAAATGAAGACGCTGCGGTATTCCGATAAGTTTAAAATAAATAGTGCGCAGTTTCTCAATTGGCTCGAGTGTTTTTTTATTTAATCCTGCACTCTTAATCTTAGCGATCGGTGCTGATGCATGGTTTGCATGGTTTGCTTGTGCTGTTTTTAAATTTTAAGTAGGTGTGAGTACCTCACCCATCCATTAAGTGGCGTAGCTGGCGAGTGCTCGTCTGAGACGCAAAGGGCGCGAGTTTGATTTCCGCTGTGGGACAAAATATGATCTGCAAATATTTTTTCCAGGTCTGGTTGTTGTAGAACCATGGTACTCGTAGTTTCAGATTCCTAGGACACCAGGAATGACCCCAGTGTGGGGTTTTGTTTTCTATGAAAGAAACTAGCACGCTTCTTGGCATGCATTTTGGCTAATGAAATGATCTAGCATGTAGAGTGGTTTTAAGCAGGCGGAATGAGACAGCGAAGAAGTTTACTGAAACCTTGATACAACTTTTAAAGATAATTCTTACGTTGAGTCACCAGGTTTTATTCGCCGTAGATGATGATGAAAGCAACTTTCTTGGGGGTCATTGATATGAGAGCCCCAATTCTAAGTCAACACAAATAAGTTCCTATTAAGAGAAATCTTTGACCCGATGTAGGTAACATTAGTATTATTTTAATACAATAGCCGACGTGTCAGGTAGTTGAGAGGTGAGTACAAAGACGCATCTCATTTACGGATACAAAGACAAAAGCGGCAATTATAATTTACTATAGGGAATTATGTATAGAAGCAGCAAAGGAAATAGGTATTTATATACAGGACGGTAAGGTATAGATAGGTGTGAGAGATTTAAAGTCCGCTTTATATAATGTTTTAAGCACTTAAGCAATAAAACAATAAGGTCATCATTGCCGAAATAACGCTCCTAATTAAAAACGGCTCGTTCACGTACTTTTTAATTTACTGAATTGCTATAAACAAATAAACAGTAAAATATACGGCTCTTTCCTCAATTTAGCAGCGAGTTTAAACAGTGTAACGAGCGCAGGTGAGAATCGAAGTGAAGAATATTTTGTAGTCAGGTTTGGGTTTATAACTAATCGTATAAGTCGACTAATTAATGAAAGTGATAGGATCTCCAGTTGATATGGAACCGATACGAGTAGCTCACACCCGTACTGGACCCTACACACATACCTTTGCATTTTATTGCGGCCAACAATCGGACCAAGTGTCTATATATTTGTTGTACTACTATGGTACAGTCACGCACTAAGATTTAATAATTTTATATATAATATATAACAAAATAATGACACAATACAGATGAGGATGGTAGGTTTAAGGTTAAGTGAAAATGATACAAGTTGATGGTTAGGTACATGATTTTTATGTTTCATTTATAAAACTGTGAAATTTATAGGTTACATCTTAGTGCAGGCGACTGTACCTGGATTTTTGGATTAAATTGTATTTACTTAGTCCTATGAGGCGAGCGTTGGTGATTGCATCACAATTTTTTATAACTATTGCAATTACCGAGCAGATAAAGTAAGTGATCGATTATGAATAAGAATGTTAGACTTCTGGGGAGATGATACTAACAGTATTGAGCAGCAACTTGATGTTGAAAATACCAAAATCCAGTCCCTTTTATAGATAACTAGATAGAGGTACTAATTTAAATCTAAAGTCCGGTTGAAGGTTTAGCTTAGAAATCGATCTGGCTTGAACAATGCACGGCTAAAAGACAATAGAATATTGAAAAGCGACTATTCTAGTAAACAGTTACAATCCCTTGACTATATTTTAGGTAACAACCCAAAATTGACAATTATCTTCAAATTTTCGGTACTGCGCAATGCAGTAGACGTTAAGTCTCACACCAGAAACACGTGCCGGAAAACAGACCGTCACGCGTCACCACCCTGTAGCCAAATGATAAACGATGTCAAAACGGTAGCAGCGTCAAATGCAACGCCATACGATGCCCATGTTAAATTCTCATTAGGATCCAGTACAAGTGGTATAGTCGTGAAATAAATATTTGATGACAAATCAGCCATCAAAACGTAATCACGTTTAGAATTCACACCTGCGCTACTTGATCAAAAATGTACAGATGTACAGAGCTAATACAGTACTACGCTACAACATCAGCCCAGTCAATAAGAGCCGATTAAGGATCTGGTCATTACCTTTAGAACTGGCTAGAACCTTTTAGCTTTTACCATCAGATGATATTGTAAATCAAGCAGCATCTTTCCTCATACAAAACCAATTCAATGAAAGCTAGTTTCGAAGAATTCTACTATTCTGCTGTAATGAAAGCTAAGAAGTTTCAATCCAACTTGCCGCAGTATAGAGCAAGTATTCAAAAAGACTGCAAGCGTAGGTAATAAAGTAGTAATGTCAGACCCCTTAATTCCAATTTTATAGGACAGGTACAATACTGAAATCCTTTCAGAAGCGGATAGTCTTTATCCGCAAACAACTCTTAGTTCACTGCGCGCGCAATAAACATGGGCACCCACTGCGAAAGGAAGTGACCACAACTTCACAAATAGCTAGGAAACGTTTCATGTCAAGCTTTATAGACGTTATATCCTTGAGCAGTTCCGAACTCTGTTTTAAGTTAACTTCTGCGATAGTTAAACGAAATGTTTGTTCATTTTTACGCTTTGGGAAAACATTGTTTATCTTCTGTATATATAAAAGAACAAGGCCTGATTCCACGATCAACGCACAGCCCAAACCGCTGAAGCTATAAAGCTGAAAGTTGGAAAGTAGCTGCCTTATATGCCAAACACGTCGATAAAGAAGGGATTTTCAAAATATCGACTCCTAAGAGGGTGAAAAGGGGTTAAAACGTTTGTATGAAGAATCGTATTCCTTGAACCTACAGATTTGACACTAACTTAAAATAATGAATAATAGAAATATAGAATAACTGTATTTTTAGATTTTCAAAATAAACCCTTGAAAGGGTGTAATGAGATGTCAAAGTTTGTATGGGAAATTCTTAACGCATGGAGAGATTTATCTGAAACTTGGTACAAATACTCATAAAGTCGTCAAATAATGAAATACGTATTTAAGGGTTTTTCAAAACTGCCCCTTTTTATCAAGATACCACGCAAGCAAAGCCGCGAGCGTACGCTAGTTTGAAATATAAATGATGAAGTCAGACGTAGGTACAGAAAAATCAAGCAAAGCTCTCGTGAACTCGCGTGGTCGGGATCGGCTGACTCTAGCGAAAATTTAAAAACCAGCTCTCCAAATACAAACATTTGCATTTTAGCCAAATGTATATAAAATCCGTGATAACGCGCCGGTGTCATGGACACAACACGCGTCACTGGGCAGACGACGCAGATAGCTGCTGCACAGGTGGTATTGTGGCAATTCGTTTTACATCGCAACCCTCTCACCGAAGCGTGTACCCAATAAAACTGTGGCGAGGTAGACGCTGGTGTACACTCTCCTTTATTCCACGTTAAACCCACCCTGGGGAGGAAATTCCTGAACGTCAGCTTTTAAGCTTAAATGAAATAGGTTTCTATTCAATTGAAATAAAATTATATATTGGTTGGATTTAAGCAAGATCAGGAATACGGAATTCGGCTTTGTCGAAGTAACAGCAGAAGGAATATTAAAAACTTTTGTAGAAATCCTCTAAATGGGAGATTGATGGAATTGCTTAAAAGCTTTACAATATAATGAGCGCTACTTATATGAGGTCTGGATACGCCAGTTACACAGCTGTTGCACAAAATTTGTGGTTTAATTTGTAAGCATGTTTAAACAAATGCATCAAACTAAGAATGAGTGTGGAATCCGAGCGATTCACGACCTGAAGACGATGCTTAAACAACAAAGGCTCGGTCGGGGTGTCAGGTTGTTCGCGTGACCACGCTCGGGATTCCTCTTTACTCATTTAGTGGATCGACTTACCACTACATTCCTGGGAGGCAGAAACGAGGTTTTATTAGGTCTACTGAACGGCTCGCACGCTTTAGTGAGAACAAACTCACTCTCACTATCCGGCATTGGATGCGATTATGATAAGAATATGGATTACAATGCCATAGGATATTTATTGACTTTTGAGTAATTACAATTGATTTTACTAGTACGAAGATTTAAAAACATTTCTGTTGCAGAAATGTGTCTACCAGATGTCTGTGCACGAAAGCTCTTAACGTTACTAGAATATTTATTCAGTGCTTAAAACTGAAACTTTAACTATACGACACAACCTTATCACCAAATAAGCATTTAAGTTTCCCAACAGCGTGAGGCCAGCTAAGAAAATTAAATTAAGCACGCACGAAGTACCCCCGACGATAATGAGCGAGCAGGCGGGCGAGCAAATTATCATCCGGTTGGCTTCACCGGGTTACGCAAGACAATAAGCAAACAGCTGGACCGATGTGCAATAGGTAACCGCCCCTGTAATCGAGGCTGATCATAATCCAGATAATGCGCAGCTATGGTCGGCATTTTGCTTCGTAGGCCGTGTGTCGCACGACCGGGGAGGGCCGACGACGTCGAAAGTGAATTGTCGTGCGCGCAAACAACACGTCCCCCAACATTAACCGCATCGTGACCAGACCTTCGCGCAATCAAACATTGCGACAAGTTATAGATGTTCTTAAATATCGAGTTTGATTTCAATGCAATGGTAAGCGATGTGATTCAAATTCGACAAGTAAATGTAAAAACCACCTTATATAATGAAGTTCTAATTCTAACATGTTTAACTAATGGTTCGCCCCGAACGGAGATCTAGCTCTCTTAAAGTTGGTACTACGATGATCGTTGAGGCACAATTAAGATGAACTTTGAAAATCGCACCTTTACCAAGTTCTAACTAATAACCAATCTTACCTGAACTACGAAGTCATTGAAACTTTACCAAATGGGAGCTGAAGTTATATTATTTTGAGAATATTACTGTTTTCGTTGTATCCCAAAAACGATACTGCCCAGAATAAAAATCTTTATGGAATAAATGAACAAAACACTTTCATATGACAATCCATATGTTTGCATTACCTACTTTTTTTAAACTTACTTTATCATAGCAACAGCGACCAACATATTCTTACCAGAAAATGTTGATAATAATACAACCTGTTGAACTACTTAATTCCATGCAGGACGGATTAAAGATTCGAAAGAAATGCTGTAACAAATAAACATACAAAGTCGATTCGACCAAGTTGATTGAGAGATCATCGCTGGCTTCGCTCGCTCAATCATATGAATACGTCACAGAATACGTTTCTATAATATAATAGGTTACAGCAACCGTGATCTTAAATTGGTTATTATTATTGTGAGAACAGATCTTTAATCTCTTGGAATACCGTAAGATATCAAATTATGATCGCGTGATCCAAGGCTTAATCTCGATGAAAAGTGTGCACGGGCACAGGTTAAGAGTAATATTTACATTATCAATAGTATGTCATCAACCAGCGGGTCCGGAGAGATGTTTTCACTCGTTCGCTCGGCGTGTTACCTTTCGAAAGCGTCGACTCATAAACAAAGCGACCTCTGAACTTAATAACAATGTGAGTCGGGCGTGCGAAACGGGAGATGCACTCGGCGACTTGCAATAATTCTTTGGGGGCCCATCGAGTCTCTAGTTGCATGACGCGCCATAATTTATTGTAGATACTGTACAACCGGCAAAAACTGTTCGTGGTTCGCGGCGATCGCTCACCGAGATAAAATCCCTATAAAGAAACTTTACCATCACAATTCTGACCCACATCTGATTGTACTAACATGGATATGGATTATTGTGAGAAATTGAGCTCTCAATTTTGTGAAAATAAACAGAGCGATGAAATTCTTTTAGCGTACAATAGATACAAGGTCAGCGTAGATTTATTGAAAATGGAAATATGACTTCAATTATCTGATATAGTGGAAATCGTGACCTACTCGTACTTGCGGTCAATGTGTACCAATTTAACATCACTGACATATAAATGTCCTTGTTCTACTATTGTTCCAACCTTTCTTAAAATAAAAAAACGATTTTAAATTACATTTTAAATGTTTCAGGTTGAATAAAATCATGCAATTTTCAATTTAATAAAGATAGCAATTTCATAACTCGGATCCGGAGCGTACGTCCGAATGAGTACAAAGAGTGATTCATTCATAGCATCATACAAATACTTGGAAGTTACACCATCAAATGTCACTCTAAGCATTTAAAGTCACTCCGATAAATATCGACAAACCGTTTTACAGAATGGAGAAACCAGTGACCCCTGTAGTAATCAGTTCTGCCAATTTGCGCAACAGTTCTACAGCAGGCGTAATCCCTACGTCGAGAGTTCAGACATTTCTGTCATGCATGTAAAGTGATTCGTCTCAAACGTAGACAGATCTTTAGTCAATAAAGGTAGTTTACAGCGAGTCAATGGTAAAGCTTCAGGCTAACTGAAAACTGTCTTAGCGCATGTTTTATTCTTACTTTAAGGGCTAACTACAACTATGCGTCTGACGTTAGATTTAAAGCATTTTTGAATAACATATGCGGAAGGGCCTGAACGAACGTAGGATGCTGCTTGTGGCTAATACTAATTGTACTCGTATATAACGTAGTTTGATCCTTGTGTTACGGGTGTAAACCATCTTATAGAGCATCATCGGCATTAGTTATAGTGAACCTTAGTGAGTTCAATGTTTTCTTCAGCTGAACAGTATTGCTCTAAAGTTCACCAACTACTCTCTTTGCAGGCAATTCGCAAACGTCGTCAGAGCTGAAATCAATGGACAATACAGTTTACAGCGATATATTATTCGCCGTGAAACCTACAATCTGATGCACTTTGCTCTCAAACGGGACAATAGGTGAATCTGTTGGGCAACCCTACTTGGGAGGTTATAAGCCTCTACTGACAATTGAACAAGAGATTAAAGCACTGCATTCGATTGGCAATAGAAAATTTTGGTTTATTGGCTCATGACAATTTCATGCCATTCATCATTGCATCCTGAGAAATAGTTTGGTGATGCAATAAGTTTTGCATTAATGTAGTCGATCTTCGTAAGGTCCGTATTCCAAAAGTTTTTGTCTGTCGGTCCGGTTATGGCACGCTACGGCGTTGGTCGGTGACGGAACGGTCTAGTGGACGTTGTTTTTATATTAATTTTACAAAGAATATTAGCTTGCATGTGACGATACGTATACGGTTATGGTATGGAACGTTGTAGTGGGAAAATTATTCAGGGTATTCTGCGCTTTTAACTCCAGAAAACATCACATAGAATAAAAATAAGCTGTCTTATTCTTATGCAGAGAACCCATTTGAATGAATCAACCTCAAAGAGCATGTAATCTGATATTTAGGTAAGCAAAGTTGCAGTTCCAACGATCCTTGCTAAAAGCACTCTTGCAGCTACCTAAAGCACTGAGACCGCCACAAAGGGAAGCTCAGCTGTTTCCTTTGAATATTTAGAACGCGTTAATGCCTGAGCATTTTGATACAAGTGAAGTAGGCAAGTTTGAAGTTGTGATCGAGTCAATGAGTTGTCGAGTTGTTCCGATCCACAGGTCGGGGGCTTGAATCCCGGTCGTGAGTCATTGGATTTTCCATTCGGATAATTTATGTGCGCTATTCTAAAGCTCTCAAACGGTGAAAGAAAACATCGTAAGGAAACCGGCATGTCCTAGAACCTAACAATACGCGCTAACAAAAACCTGTTTGTAGTTCAATCACGCATATCGGCTAAACCGATTTCGACGAAACTTAGACACGATAAACTGCATAAAACATTATGACTAATGGGCAGCTGAACTCAAATAAGTAATAACAAAACATAAAACAGGGCCCTACGAACACTATGCACTAACCTACTCATACCTAAATACGGGTGCTACAGACACTTCCAGATATATGGAGACAGATATCTACATCCCATATTGGGTCGTATTTCCTCGAATGGCCGTACACATTGTGCTGCATATCAATTTTGCATATCTCACAGAGTGCTATACACAGAAACATTATCGGTAACATATTTTGGTCTGAATATCAAATATATGTATGTGACTAAAAATCGCGGTAACATTGAACAAACACGGCTGAACATTTCCAAATGATTTAGCCCACGTTACTCTACTGAAAATTAGTAGTAATAGTAATAACTACTGTTTAGCAATAGATGACGTCTTTTAGTAGTAGGATTCGTATTTGAAACATCAAAGCCGTTACCTGAAGCTGTACGTTTAGCGCTAAATAGCATTTAAAAATAAGAAAATCCTTATGCAGCGTTTTAAACAGTGTTAATATGTGCCTGTGACTCGCAAACGTCAAATTAAATTAAGCTGGAAGGTATAAGATGCTTATTTCAGTAATCTTAGCGTTTACAACTCGACACCTACAAATTAAATTCGTGAGTACAAACAATTTTCAAATTAACAACATTAAGACATGTTCTTTCTCACCATTTTCAACAAACGGCTAGCCGATATACACAGCCGTAATAGGGACAAAACGGTACCAAAATTAAATAAACACTCGTAGGAACGCTCCGTCGAGTCCGGTATAATTCGATAATTTACAATACGCCTGCCTTGGGCTTGTAAATAAAATTCTCATGAAATTCGGCGGCAGTCGGCGATCTTATCTCCGGCACGCTATCCATCACGCGGCAATAGCCACGAAACCAACTAATTATTTATTTTCAATACAATTTGTCATTAATTGTAAAACACCACCGATAAAAAATACATTGATCGATAACGCATTCACGCCGAGCGCGTTGTAAGTGAATAGTTTTTCTAAACTCGCTAGCCACTCGATACCAACAGGTGCACAATCACATCACGAGCACCTTGTTATTGAATCTGACAAGCGGTCACAGCAGTATTAACCATCAGTGCGCTCGAAATGAATAAATTAAGATAAAAGCAAAAGAAACGATTCTCCACTTCAATTACGGCAACCCACACAATGATTAGACGTTTCACTAGTGCTGAGGCTCGATTGCGGACGACTTGAATTATTAAGTGCTAGCTTTGTTATAAATACATTCAACATGACGTGGATTAATGGTATAAAATGCCGCGCCTTTTTATTCTTGATCGTCTTCATTCCTTGTCAACATTCTAACTCCCGGATTAAATGCAGTCGTTAATCTAAGAATTTACGTCGTAAGGACTTTGGTTATTTACGGGTTATTTTGTGGCTAGTATTATTTAGGCTAACTCGGGTCAGTCAATGCGGTGAATGCCGGCTGCCGGGATGAACGACGCCGTCGACACTGCGCCCGGATTGATGACCGCCATACTTCATGTGTGAGATCAGCTTGTTATCGCTCGTATGAAAATAGTTAAGATCACGTGTCTTTCGTAAGTATTCTACACGACGGCCGAAGTGACAGTTACTTAAGAGTAAAAAGCTAATGCGAGATGCAGATAAAGAATAAAAGGAACTAGTTGTTCGTTATCTCGAGCAGAAAGGGCGACCTTCAACTTGACATGGCCTGAATACTGAGCAGCGTAATAACAAGAGACACTAGGAGGTTAGCATTGAGTTTCGTATGCAAAGGACGTTAAGTGTTAGTCGTCGCGGTTGTACGGGTCGACCATTAAACAAGCGGTCGGGAGCTAAAATAGAAATGGGTTGTTTGAGTAGGGTTCTTTCGCGAACGCAATTGTAGTCGAACGTGTCTTGTTAGCGAATGCGTTATGCAAATGGCGGCACTGCGGGCCCACTAGCATTAGTGGCACTAACAACTGCTATAGGCATTGCCGTTCAAATTGTTTTTAAATGGCCATGTACATCATAATAACTACGGAGATTGGCTTCACACGTACCTAAGGTTTAACAACTCCTAGGCTTAGGCTAGATTAAGCTTTTATTCAATTTCCTATATTCCTATAAAATTCACAAAGAACTCACATTATGAATTCTGTATTCTTCAAGTTACTGAATAGATAATTTCAGAATTCAGAATAATTTCAGAAAACAATTTAAGTTACAAGCTGTACCTAAGCTAAGCTAACAACTCAAGATGTCTTTTTACAAAATTGCTAATATGACAATGATGGTTATCACAGCGACACAGAAGCAACAGTAAATGCATTTTTTAAACATTTTTCATCATGCATTACAGCTACATAGGAGCGCATACTGCAGACTAGCCTAATCACATAGAGGCTAGTGTTAATTGATTTCAATAAATCAATCAATATAAGTACCCACTATACTCCCATTTATGTGCTATTAATTACTGCTGATTAAATACCAATGAGGTTATTGAATGTGCAATCAGTCAATTGCTGACAGTTTACTCGTGTTAGTATGATTATTGCAATGGATGATTGCTTTTGACAATAATTGCTAAATATCAATTATGTTCCGCATATGAAACGTAGGCGGTAACCTATTTGAAAATAGCATTCCTAATTATGTAAGCTATGACAAGATAAGAATCAAATTGATTGCATTAGTAATCGAATCCTTTAACCTATATTAAGTCTTTGATATACAATGGCGGCAAAGGTTTCACATGCATTAAAATATGATGATTATAATAATGTGCATTTATTGAGATTGTAATTTGAATTGAGTCAGCTTTTAACGACCGGATAGGATGTTCGAATCGCTCCACGCTTACTAAATGGCATTCGTAAATTGTCGATTAAGACGGTACACATTCGTAGGACAAAAGCCCTCGCCTCAGACGGCCGCTTCGCACAGGTACAACCCGGTGCCATAAATTTCATAATTAATTTTATCATCGAGCCATTGCTCTCGTGTCGACTTAAAAGAGATTTGCGATCCAAAGAGACCGCAGCCGTCCGCCTTATCATTAAACGTTCACGATACTCCACCGCGCGCCCCGATTCATAATGTCCCATAATGCGCTGTAATTGTTTGCGAATAAAAGAAGCCAGTCTGAAAGGGTTCGACTTGCGAAGCGCGCCCCTGTCAAAAGCCATCATTGTAATAGAGTTTTCTTTCTGCGCCGCACGGTTATAAAGGCTAACTTCTTTTTCAAAGAAAAGTAATGAGAATTTAACTTAGCGGAAAACGGTTTGCGGGGCTCTACGTTTCGTGATCATCGGTGGAGGGGAAATGTTTTTACGGCGAGACGACGATGCTCCCTCGCAGCCTCGCAGCGCCCTCACAAAGGGCAAGCGTAGCGCCCGTTCTTTATCACACGGCTAATGCGGAATAGCAACGGTTTTAAGCAAGTTTATGCTGAGCGACGCCCGGTTCCAAGGAAATTATGCTTTAAGTCGGCAATTAACTTAAAACTGAAGGTGTAAAATTAAATACACAACTGCTTATTTCTTTCTTAGCTTTTAACTCTGTAGGGAATTATCATTAAAAAATATCGCAATAATTTCTCACTCAGATTCAAACTCGCAACCATCCTTAGATACTGGGATGCTCTAACCAAATCAGCCATCGAGTCGACACCTCGCCTGTCGCCTTAGTTGGTTAGAGCATCAGCGTATACAGAGGAGGGTCGTGGGTTCGGATCCCGTTTGAATCAGAACTTTTGGGATATTATAAAAGCATGCTACAATTACACAGCGTTTAAATCAATGGTTTAAGTATAGCACCCCCATACACTGCCGCGTCGTATGGTCGTCATAACGTCGGCGTCGATGAAACTTTTGATAACAAGCGCCTGGCACGGCGATCTTAATTTAGACATATAAACGGTTCATTGAAGGTCGGGACCGAGGAGACCTTTAGCTTCGTTAAGCCCATAAACGGTTGTAGCATTGTTGCCGCGAATGGTGTTTCAGCGATATCGTGACTTTCTTTTACCAACTATACTAACTCAGTGTTTGTCATTAGTAGTTAAAATCTTTGGGCAAATATGCAGAGCTTGTGCTAATAGTCAATTCAATTCATAGAAGGTGCAATTAACTTCGAAGCCCATTTGAATCAAAAACTTGGATTTATTATTATAGTCTAATAAGTTCGTGTAGTAAAGTATAAAGAGCCACATACCAAGTGTGAAATATTCACACTTGTATGATATGAACCCACTGCCAGTCTAGCAAACGAACATCGCATGCCGGAGCGGGCGAAATATGTGCATACTGAGTGCATCAGTTGCAAAAAGGTACATGTGCATACATTCAGTGCAAAAAGGCAAAATCTCCGAGATAGGATAACAAGATAACAAGCATGCAGCGGCGGAGTAAGACGGATAAAAACGAGGTACGGAGCCTACGGACCTTGTACCTTGTTTACTTAAACGAGGGGTTCATTAACTGCCCCTGTAGATTTTACTTCGGGTTTATAATGTGGCCCAACCTTGTTCAAAACACAAAGACTTGTAGACACAAAAATCTTTATATGAATACCCCATCTGAAAAACTACAACATGAGCCAAGAACTGGTTAAAGTTTATACTTACGCATAAAAGACGACCATCTTTGGTCAGCGACACCCTAACTCATATTATAAATGCGAAAGTATGTTTGGTTGGTTGGTCTTTCTTTCACAAGGCAACGGGACAATCGATCGACGTGATTGTTGCATTGATTTAGTTAAAGACTTAGATAAATGTTGCTTCTTCACGACAATGCGCCATTTCACACGGCCGGATTGCCAAGGCTGCTGTGCGAGAGTGTAGATTCGAAGAAATTAATAGACTGTCAACTTATGTCACTGCCTAAACAAAATCGCTTGAAGTTGATGGTATGTGGCTTTAACCTAATAATCGATAAAAACTGCAAAACTCACTTCAATAAACAAGATATAATTCTTATAATGATTTCAATCATTTCTATTACTTACGACAAAACAAAGAAACAATAGTGTCAAAAAGTGTGTTACTCTGATAAGATTGTTTCGTTATTGAAGTTCACACCAACTCTGAGTCATACAAATATTCAGTGAGGCTGCGAGCAGTTCTCATGCGCACATCAGATTGTGACGGACGAGAGAGTAGGCCGACGCGGTACTATACCGTGATATTTTCAAGATTAAAGCTTATAGAGATTAGAGAAATCAAAAATGCAACTCAAAGTGCAGCTTCACACTGAACCCTTCCTACCCCTCATGTCCAATTACTTCGCCCCACCTTGTATAGCATGGCCCAAAAATGAGGCAGCACTGTCAGCGCGCAGTTGCGCGCCGTTGACAGTGCTGCCTCATTTTTGGGCCAGGTCAACTAATAAACATTTTATTTTCTGTAATGGTTTTAAGGTTCACAGTCGCTTTATCCCATCACTTGTACAGTTTCTGAAGATCTTTTATCAGACACACTGTCGTAGGCGGGGTACGTGTGTAATGACGACATTGCTTCCGATAACAATAGATAAGCTTGTACCGGAATGAGTACTTAAGTACCTGTTAAGAATAACAGATTCCTTACTCAGGCGTGAACTCGGCGCGAAGTACAAGGTATATAAAGCGTTTGTTTCTAAGTACCAATTGCAAAATACGCCACCTAATTTTGTTTTGTGTGCTAATGAACTTGCTACGAACAATTGCGTGGGATTATTTCTTGTTGCGAATTTGTGGAGTGCACGTATCGCATAAATACATTCATGATTCTTTAACATCTTCGGAATGCTCAATGGTAGGTACCGGATTCCACATACTAATACGGATTCGGAGTATTTGTGTTTTAGAAAACGTGCTCGAAAAGACAAAAGGTATATCGCGCTTCGGTACATTATACAAGATGATTCTGTAACCAGTATGTTCTCTTGTTGGCACAAACTAAAGGACATAATGTCAAGTAAGTCTGCATTCTGATCTTTGTTAACCTTGACTTTTAGGTATGTATTTTCTTAGAATATATTTTATACAAATGACCTACACAGATTTCATACGGATTTTTTTACGAATTTGTCAGATGTGGGCTTGACACACTGTTTTATATGGGCATACACTGTACTGTTGCAGATGGATGCTTGGCAACCATTTCACGTATTTAAGAAGAAACTTGACAAAGTAATAGAACATTTTACAAGCTATATTAATATTTATACACCCGAATCCATTAAGCAAATACCGTACTTAAACTACCGCCCACGTAATTATTCACACTGATGATACCTTACAAAACTGTGAAAGTAAACACGAATCTCACGGATATTGTTAACACAAGGAAAGGAGCCGAGCGACCGCTCGTCAAACATTAACAACTCATGACACGATAGAAACAGAAGAGTGCTGTAATCAACTCTAATAAGAAGGCGAGAAGGCGCTGCGTATTTATTACTTTAATGGAATATCAGCAATTAGGGCCGAAGATAGAATCGGTAGCGCTGACAAGGTGCAAACGAGAGTGCTCCGACCGGATACGTAGGGTCCACAGACTAGTAGTTACCATTTATAATATCCCATAATGGTCAGTGTCTCGTCCGAGTAGAGACTATAGTGCTCTGTGCGCATTGATAGGTATAATGAAGAATTGTACGAAAATAAAACAATGCCGCCGATGAATTACCATAGAGAATGAGCGGAACGGACGGATTAAGTGAAATACAATCAAACAAGGAGGCGTGCTCGGCGGGAATTTAAAACAGATAAAGGGAAGCTTTCAATGAAGCGGCGGGGCGAAGGAAAATCTTTGTTTCCATTTTCGTATAGCCATTTTGAGTTTTTGTTGACTCAGTTAATGTTGGTTCCTTTAAGGATTTGAATATGTTACGACAGACTTTTACTGTATTGCAAATTGACTTAAAATATTACCAACTCTTACTAACAATCAAACTATAGTGCACATTCCAGGTGATGTAAAACGTATCTTAATATGTAAAACCTACTATCCCGAAAGGTGCTTATTCTACACTCAATTGGCAATAATGATTGATTTACGAAAATTAGACATTGTCACTGACAAAACACTTAGCAAACACAAAAGTGAACTATTAAATCAGTTCAAAGTATATTAAAAAAACCTAATAAATCGGACACGCTGGAATCAGGAAGTGTTCCAAATCAGTACCTTCGGCGCCGAAAACGATCAACTATCCTGACTCGGCACGACTCCTGTCGGGAACTTCTCTTCAAAGCTCAACTTCAGAGTAAAAACAAAAACAAGGTAGAGCGCGATCACAATAAACACTAGCCATTGGAAAATGCTCCAGCAACTTTCCAACTTAGTTTGTTGTTCGTCAACCTAACAAAGAGGAATACATTTTGAAAATTCGTTCGCAATGAAAATCACATTAGCAACTGTACTGACTAAACCTAAGTTACCGCAGTAGCGTAACAGAGCTGTCATGAGTCATGCTCTGAAAAGCTGGCAATCCCAATACGACAGCGTACAGCTTGAATGAGGAAGCACTCCAACTCCATACCATCGGTTCGGCGCCGTCAGCGTTCAACTACCCTGACTCAGCACGACTCCTTAGCCCAGCCGCCATTAGCTACCTTCCTCAACGTATTATTATGTCGCTCGCGCACTTCGCACTACTAAACCGACCAGTCATCCCACTCAACCCGACCAATTAAAGGCAACTGCAATTTGTATAACAAAAAAACCGTGACAAGATGTCGATATAACGTCCTTGTTAAGCGCTGCTGTGAGGAATTAACATTTTTTTATACAGATTGTTAATTCGTGTGAACTTTTTTGTTTTTGCTATGATTATGATTCTGGAAATTCAGAAGCAGTGACGGCATTGTGCAATATTTTTTGATAAATTGTGATGCCAAAATCTTGCTGAGCGTTTAGGTGTATGTACATTGAACAAGGGTCACTCTCAGATGTTGTCAAAGATTCACTTTGAAGTGATATTATTAAACCATTTAGTTAAGACCTTGTGGAGCCAATGTTTGCCAATCTTAACCAATCAAACTGTCATTGGCATTGTGTATCCTTCAACAAAATGTTATATTTATCGCCTGTTATTAACTAAATTGGAAGGAAATAAAAACCCTTCACTAATTGGGTTCCAACAAATGACAACCATTACGTTTTCGTACATTTATTCGTTTTGTCCATAATTATATGTACCGAGTATCACTCTCAAATTATTTTCACACATTATGACAAAGATTTTTATGAATCAATACAAATAAGAATCAAAGTCCTGACTGATTGATTGACTTACTAAAATATAGACATAGAACACCCTAAACCGTTGGCTATAGAAACTAGAAATTTAGATGTCTTTTGTTTTTATGGGTAGGAGTGTACTAAGATTGCATTGCAGTTGCATTAGAACACATCATTGGATTGCCGAATCTACGTAATAAATTAGTCATGGATCTGCTCCCAACGGCTTTGGAAATAAAGACCATTTTTGTTTTGCAATACACCTTCAATTTTGACCCATTAAGATCCGAATTTTGTAAATTCCTTTCTTAGTACAGTTGCATTTTTTTAAAGTTGAAAATGTCATTTACAGTGGCACCAAAGTAAATACTAGCGCAGTAACAGTTAGGCGTATTGGTTGGAAAGCTGATAATCCTAGGAATCGTATCGTAATATCTGGCAGATCCAGCAATGACGCGTTGCGCCGTAGATTAATGTGAAAAGTTTCTACAGTGGCCTACAAATCAAATTGGTTGACTGTACATACAGAAGAAGACCACCAGAATACATCAGGTGTACTTCACTACTTAAATGGAATGGTTGGTATTCAATTTACTGCAGACGTTGAATAGGTGCAAAAATAACAGCTACTTTATTGTATCTTAAAGAATCTCTCAAAGACTTTCATAACCGCGGCCTCGACCGACAGCCAACCAAAGCTCTTCATTGTGCTGTCATCGAATTAACTGACAGTACACAAAATAATCCGCTATTCATACATACAATTACTCGCGAAACGAAGCCGGGACAATGATAGTCTTACGGATCGACACGGCGCATAATTAATTTAATTCAAACAAAACTACAAGGTGGTCGAATTGAAATTCCCAAGTTAGCAATTTCAAGGAATGAATAAGAAAACTGTAATTTTTTAATTTTTCCATAAAGCTTGAAAAAACTGAATAGATCATGGTTCTATTCAACTTAGCGCTCAATCACATAACTTTCTGGAAAATGAGATTGCAAAACTATTAAATAAAATAAATATTCTGGACATATCACACACGGTCAACTGATCCCAAACTAGACATAGCCTGTACTATGGTTACCAGTGACTGATATACATAATATATATATATTTAACACCCAGACACAGAACAAACATCTGTGTTAGTCACAAATGTTTGTCCAGTGCGGGAATCGAACCCACGACCTCTAGCGCAGAAGGCAGAGTTACTACCAACTGAGCTATGAGGCCTGTCAACAGAACCACTTACCAGAACACTAGAGCACTATTTACATCTTAATGCCATTAGTGCTCATTGGTTATCTAGTCAGGTCATTCATTTATAGGTAGTGATTTTTACGCGTTATATACATAGGTAAATACATAAAATCACGCCTTTTTCCCAGATGGGTAGGCAGAGACCACGGCTTTCCATTTGCTACGATCCTGACATTACTCTTTTGCTTCATTCACTCTCACCACATTCCTCATATATGCTCGTCGGTTTAGGGTACTCTTGACCGGGCCTTTTTCCAAAACGTCACCGATTTGGTCACACGCGTTTTATACCCAGACTATTTGCAAACTCTCTGAGTATCATTAAGAGTTTAAGTTGAATTTACATTTAATTACGTTCCACAAACCATACCTACTAGGAAATGGTACGCTGGTAATCTGTAAGCGGGATGCCGCGAATACACTAGCGCGATAATATACAGTTTTAAGACTTTAAAAGGATTCCCAGCATAATAACTAGCTGTTTAGCGGTGGTTCTGTTTAGTGAATGTGCCATCACGGAATTGGATTGAGGATTTCGCTATGAGATTAACTTTAACGTTAAGTATTTAGTTTGGTAATAGGACCGATATAAGTCGTTAGAGGTGCTTGTTCGAGATAGCCTAGTATAAAACCAAATAACAATAATATGCAATCCAATTCCTGTGTAGGTACATAAATCGAAAGCATCATAAAAACGCGTTCGAAATACATGCGACACAAGGTTAAGTCAAGGTAAGGTGTAAGTGTAAAGTGTACGGTAAGTTTCGGAGGAGGTAGGGCACATCGAGATTTTGTCGTTCTAAATTGGAGCAGCCCGCCTGGGGAGGTACCTCCGCCTTACAGAAGATCGCAGCCAAATAACATAATTTGTTTCAAATAGTGTTGTGTTCTTCTGTGAGTAAGGTTGCCAGAGCTCTTTAGGGGGAGGGGGTTCGGGGTCGGCAACGCGTGCTTGATGCCTCTGGTATTGCAAGCGCTCATAGGCTACGGTAACCGCTTACCAACAGATGGGCCGTAAGCTTGTTTGCCACCTCAGTTGTATAAAAAAAAAGTTTATTTTGTATTAACTTAATAATGAGAACAAAAAGATTTTTGTTTTCTTTTTTACAAGGAGCTTTCGTAAAGTCAATGCGCGAATCGGAGCGGGTAAGTAATCATAACGCAGGATTTTTATCAGCTGGAACTCTATGTCAGTTCTACTAGGTAATGCAAAACCAACACAATTCGAGTTGCAAATAATTGATAGGTGTTGAACGCGCCGGACGAATGAGACGTCGCGGACGCGCGGAGCTCGAAGCATTCAATTTACTCTAAATCAGCGCACGGAGCGCACGTCCCAGCGGCAATTAAAAACCAGTCGAACACAGACCCTGCAGCATATAATCTGCATCAACAAACTGATGACCATCCAATTTCAAAATATTGCCCTGCGTGTCGAATAAAGTGAAATCCGCAACAACCAGTCAATGGTTTTTAATGAAGCTCGCACTGTACATTTATATTGAGCTCTGAAAAGATCAAACATGAAACTCAATCAAATTCATTTCATACATCATACCAAATTGCGTCCACGAATATCCGAGCAGAGCGAGATCAACCGCTTTTGTTCGGTTCACAATCAAACAATGTGAGAACAAACACAATAAGGCATATTGAAGGAGCAGCCGGGCGTTATTAATAACGCACGATGATAACTGGAGACACAATAGACCGAGTCGAAGTCTCAAGACTGAGACAATTGGAAGCGTCGCAGCGTCAAATGAGATGTTCCCTCTAGAGCCAATCTCGGTGTTCAATTTGCTCTAAATCAGAGGCGCGGGCGCCCCCTGCAGCAACCGGCATGCAATCCTCGTAATTTTACACGCATAATTATAAACGCTATCAGATGACAACGTGAACGAAGCGCCCCGCTCATCCCAAGGGTTAATTAATATACTATCGCTTTGTCGCTTTGTGAATCAATTATTAATTTGTGAAACGCAAAACGGTACAATGTAATAGCATCGTGGAATACAGTTTCAGCAATAAAAAGATGCTATGCTTTTAAGTTACCTCAGACATGGGATTCCATTCTAAATTTAATTCAGCACACTATGTCTATTAAATGCTATAACCATCAATCGTATAAAATAAACAAACCGCGATTATGCCTAGTTGTATACAATAGGTTACCTACTTCAGATATAGAATCTGGCGTTAAAATAAGTGGGTGAAAAGGGTATAAAACGTCTATTGGAAGCGCCAATGTTCGAATTAATGGACAGCATAATGCCTGCAGCGGACAATGAGCCGTTAGACATAAAATATCCGCTGGAAGCTTTTCAAACGTTCGTACTTAGGAAATGATACGGCTCTCATAACTTACTATGTTTTATTGTACTACATAATCTCGATACGCTTACATTTCAAGGCTATATAAGGTGATTCATAGCATGTATACTATCCCAAAAGGGCCTTATTCCACCAACAAATTAAAAATATATCGGTTTTTAATCGAACTTCTTCAAATCAGCTGTTACTGGTATTTTTATCATCATTATCATTGAAATCGTACTCCTCATTAAACGTACGAGAAGTGTGTCATCAAGATAGCTAAAACAAACAACTGAATAATTGCGATTGGATTGATTTGACCCCAAAACAGTGATTTTTGCGCTTTAATTTAGAATTTACTAAAGACGTAGAACAAACTTAATTGTCAATTGGGTTTAGAATAATCCCTTCTCAGGACAGTGTACATAATATAAATCACCTTGTATCGCCGTATATGGCCAATGTAGGACAGCTGAAAGGTCCTACGAAGGACGATACCGTAGTCCTCAACAACTATTATCTACAAAATCTCCTTGCAAAGGTAAGTCGGTAAGCCGAGTTGAAATGTGAGCTACGTAAACTCAAGTCGTAAAGTCAAACCCAGTTATTTTAATTCTCTAATTGCATTTCCTTTACACGCTTCACGAATTCCCCACAAAGAGTCAAAGGAATAAAAAAAAACTGTAAACAGATGTATGGCGAATCACATTTCTTGAGGGGAAGTCTCGTGGTAACTGGTGGGGTAATATTTAATTATCCCGCGGCGGAAATGCAAGGCGGGGTCGCGGTGACCCCACCCGATAACAAAATGGCCGCTGACGTTACAATTACTCTTTTATTGACCAAGGAAGTTACCACTACGTACCTACACACGTGGCCGTAATAACTATCTATTGCGTTTGGGTCGGAAACCTTACCAAAAACAAAACTTTCACGTCAATTTTAAAAATTAAAGTAATGTATCTGGTTCACCATAGAACTAATATAATTATAATTTTTTGCTGTATGTCTATGGGCAGTTATGGCCTAGCGAAAGGCTCCCGATCTTCAATCCAAAGATCGTGGGTTCGAACTTGGTCGTGTACAAACACATATTTCTATTCGATATATTTAACTGCACTTACCTACACTACACTACCACTAATAACACGAGCTTAAAACGGAGAAGGAAAACATCGTGCCGAAACCAGTAAGTATTCTTAAAGCGGCGATGGGCTCATTACTCGCTATTGCAAAACATCTTTAACGATTTGGTCACCTGAAGATCTGAGACGATATCCACTGGTGATAAAAGTCGTGAGCCTAGTTTTGCTGTTTCCCTCTATCAATTTTTTAAAGTACATTGTTATTGCCATCAAATAAATTACAACCAATAAATCAAAGAAACGCAATTCGATGGTCAATTAAAAATGAAATCTACCTTTAAAAATATTAATGAAATAAAATCAAACAATAACTTTTTTCATAAAACATAAATATCTACAGCCTTTAAAAATCCTCATTATTTTCGCCAGACTTAAATGTACACACCTACGGGCGAAACATAAATTTAACAACCAGAAAAAAGCAAGTGCAAAAGCAATTAAAGCCTTCGCTGCCGTACAGTTAACATTATAAATACACATTGCTCTACCAAAAGAAATGCTCCATTGCAGTTATTCGGCCTTCTCGATACGTGCCCAACAAAGATTACAGTTTTGTGGCATTTTGCTGGTAGAACTGCTTTTGCAAAGCAAAAAGATACCGTTACCATTGGATTAATAAGCGCGATATTAAAAAGCGTCTTGTCGCGGACGCATGACGTGCTCTTATTAAAATTTCAAAATGGGTCTTAGGCCGGTTATCGTGCTGTTGGAATAAAAAGTTACCTTATCTTTTAACGCATAAAGAAGAGATTGCTGAAGTTCGATGTAGTCTGGATCGATCCTAAGGCCGTTTGTCGACCGCCACCGTCACCGAGAACGTGATGTCGGCGCCGAAGTAGCGATACATAGTTTATTATAGCAGTTTGTCCAACGCCTGCCGTCACCGAGAACTACTGGCAGTCTGCTGCGACCGCTAGAACTCTGACCGAGATTATGACGAGCCGATAAAAAAACGTGTTTATTTGAGCTAGCTGCCTTTGGTGGAAGGTACATTTAAAAAAATACACTATGTACCTCCAAACTAAGTTAAAAACTTGTATTTTGGAGGCCAAAAATCCTAACATTATTAAAATACATGATAATTGTAAAAGGTTCTTAATGGATGTGCCGGCAACACAAAATCTCCACACACAGCCGTCGCACCGTGCCGTTCAAACGGTTTTTGTTTTTTGTTTATTATGTGGGAGTCGAACCGGGCGACGCAGTGTTGGAAGGCCCCCCACCCGATGGACCGACGACATTGTGAAGGTTGCGGGAAGTCGGTGGATGGAGAAGGCTCAAGACCGTTCGTCATGGAACTCTTTGGGGGAGCCCTATGTCCAGCAGTGGACTTCTACAGGCTGATGATGATGATGATGTGGGAGTCGGGTCCAGGTTCCAGGTTTTGGGGGTTTTCCAAGTCTTACACCCTCGATTATACAAAAGCAGAAGAATTTGTCGCCGGTTCGATATAGTCACCCTTTCTTTTCTACGAAAACACGACTTATACGCACGACAGCTAGAACAAACTGAACTGCGTAGATCGGTTGCGGTGGAAACACAATTGACGTCGCTCGATCTTGAACTCCACCCGAAATTATCTCGTTCTCGGCAAAGGCTCGGTGACTGCGGTAGTGGACAAACGGCCTAAGTTGGCATGAATAATCGGAAAGCACTGAGAATGTGCCACTGACACTCAACCGTTTAAATCGTATCTATGTACCTACGGCTGCAAATTACTATCCTTTGACAATAAGTAACTGGCTTGTAGATCTCGACCATCTGAGATACAGGCTAACTACGTAATCACACCGATCGAGTTTCTCTATCTCGACTTATTTGATTTATGAATGGGTTACGACCATCGTGTCTTTTTTCATTCATAAAAACGTTTTAGTCATAAACCTATCAAACACACATAAAATATTATAAAAAGGGTTTGTATGGTATTTCAAAACAAAATAGTTTCTAATACAATCTCGGTTATGTAACATTTAATAACAAAATATCAAGTGAGAAGAGCGCGTTGATGTCTTTTGTATGGGATTCCTTTACTGAAGATGAGGAATAATAATTCTCATCAATGATTGAAAGCAGTAGCATTTTCGCAGCTACGTTATTCATGCATGGCCAAAAACAACGTTTAAAGATTAAACACTCGTATCAATCTTAATTAAGACGAACACTCGAGAGGACTGAATAAATTGGGTGTATTAAAGGGTGCATGATATGTTTAATTATGGTTGATTTCGATCAATTCGGCCAACAATTGCGTGACATGGTCCGGAGGAATGATCAAGAAAGTTTCATGTAATTTACAGCCGCGTATAAAACTGTGACTGATTTTTTTTATTTAACTCCATATAATATTTCTTAAAATCCTACTAATATTAGAAATGCGAAAGTTTGTGGGGATGTTTATAGTTCAATCACGCCGTAACGGCTCAACCGAATTCGATAAAACTTGTAATAGTCAAGAGTTCTTTACCTAGAATAGCATAGCTCATATGCTATTCTAGGTAAAGAACTCTTGACTATTACAAGTTTTATCGAATTTATTCCCAAGATTAGATTTAGATTTATTCCCAATAATATATTATTGATTGGATATTATTGGGAATAAATCTGTGTGAGTAACGTATAGTGTCAGTAAATAAATAATAACACTTCTTAAAATTGAAAAACAGCGCTGCATGCAATGCATGCAGCAAATGCTGAATTTACTCCCTTTGCCTTTTTATTATTATTTTTTTGTGTATCCTGCTCTTTTTCTAATATTTGTTCTGTTTAAAGGCAATAAATGTTTTTTTTTTTCTTAGGTGTTAACTTGACACACAATGGGCGGCCTTATAGTTTAAAGCGATTTTAACCAAGAGACCTTAGAAAGGAAAAGACTCAAGACCGTTCGCCGTGGCCTATGTGTGTGTGCGCAGTGAACTTCTTCAGACCGATGATGATGAAACTTAGGAAGGACTGTAACGATAAAGAAGATACTTATAAGCTTGAGCTGCATTTTGTTTGCGAAGGTACAATCGCGGACACTTGCGCTTGGGCGCCTCCCGGGGTCCGATTAAATGCCCGAGCAGTTCTTGTAATGAAGCCAGATAAATCAACGGCGTCACACGCACCCACACCCGTGACTCATGACCCATCTGCATGTCATCAAGTGCACTCATTTAAATTAAATGAAGCTATTCCGTGCTAGACTGTACGCTCTTAATAGGAATGGAATCTAGGACTGCGTTGCGATGTAAATAGAATCGTCATTTATGTACCTATATGAGCGCGCACGTTTCTCACGATACTGACTATAATTTCATGCGTATATGTTACCTACTGCCATAGTTATTGGAACGAAGTTCCTTATCGCGCGTTGCGAGAGGGGACTAGACGGAAAAAATTAAGACCAAAAGTGGTAACGACACTTTTTGAATGTCATACTTTGGTTTTTTTTTCGAAAGTATTGGTGGCCAGAGTCATCCTCAGAAGGTAAGCATAACGCAAAGAGGTTGATAACAAAAAAAGAGGTTGGTATTAATCTTGTAAATATTCAGGAATTTGAAGGCGGTTTTCAGTTTTTGTAAAAAATATCTTATAATATTACAATATCAATGCGTATGTATTTAATAAATTTTATTACAATTACTTCACTAATTAATCACTAATTTTTAACGAATGCAGTGCCAAAGAAAACACAAAAAAAAGAAAACATAATGCATTTTTTGCAGAATAAACTTATATAACTAGGTAGTTAAAGAACATTATCTATTTCAAGATTCGACGAAATCAGTTGAGCCGTTACGGCGTGATTGAACAACAAACATCCAAACAACCTCACAAACTTTCGCATTTATAATATAGGAAGTAGGATTGAATATCAATTATTCGAGTCTTAATTATTTTACAATACGTAGACCTAAGAATATCTAAGACGTTGAGAAAGTTGGGGAACATCTCACTAGACCAACACTTTACTAATTGGAGTAATTCTATCATATAACGAAGCATAATGATAGAATTACTCCAATTAATTCTAGGTCTATCGCTCAGTGTGACATATAGCGTTCCGACTAAAGTCGCTTAAAATATCCGTAATAAGATTTGACACTATATCGTACGAACTAACAAGTGAGAGACACTAAATAGAGAGAGTAAAACTGCAATCAGAGTTAGGTACAATTATGTTATTATGATAGATTACTCATGTATTCAAGTGAATCCCTTTGGACGTTGTTTTCCGTTCAGTTAACACTATATTGCCAACAGTATAAATGGAACAGACTAAGGCATTGCATACATCATGAACTCAAGATTGATGCAACTTAGAATATACACTGAAACCCATAGGTAGACGTATTTGTCTCATTTTCAAAATATTTCAATTCACAATTCATGCCCGAAAGGAGCCTCTAAGAGGCGCACTTTAATTCTTTCACTACACTGATTATTGTCCGGAAAAAATTCGCTTTCAGCGATAAGTCCGCCCATTGTACTACGTTAAGTTTGTTATAGATTTCATATTTATGTAATCCTTGTGTGCAATAAAGTGTTAATATATCTATTCTTTAACCGACGATCGTAGGCTCTTTTCAGGGCCACCATACCTCAACCTGGTCACTGGCCTAATGCGGGATGACCAAGAAAGAATCAGTGATACGACAAGCAAGCAACAGAGCAACACAAACACAGGATATAACTCGTAATTGCTTTAATTGACGAAACATGTAATTCGTAATCGTCTAATTGACGATTTCAATCCGAAAGCAACTTTAAAATTGCAATTTAAGATTAAGCGCATAACTTGGCCCTCCAACGTTTTAAGTAGAAACAATAAATTCATCGACACTAATTGGTGGTTTTCTCCAATTTATCAGCTCATTACATCACAGTAGCGCGAATAAAATAAAATATGTGTGCGGAGCGGTACGTGCGCCGCCGTGGGCAGATCATTCGCATGCGATAAGGCTCGGTCAGGCACATCGTAAATTCAAAGAGCAGGCTCTGCCGAACTACAGACCTGATTGTGGGCCTTAATCAGTTGTGCTTACTCGCAACTCATGCTCACCTAGCCGCGCCCTCGACCAGATAAACCTTGTCCCTACTCTAAATATTATTATGCGTTCTTGATACTACTAGAATTTGTAACGTGAATTTCCTGGCCTTTCGCGAATCGGCTTGAACCATAAACAAACCTAATGTTTTTACTGCAACATTCACACGATATAGGAAATTTATCCCGGTTTCATATACGTTTGGGAAACGGATTCGCAGTGGCGAGACTACAAATCCGAATTTATCCGAGCGGCTGCACTTTGAAGACGACCAGTGCGTTGCATGCATGCAGATGAGCGAACAACGTTTAATCGTTTAATGGAGACTACATTAATGTATCAGATTGAATGTTTATTTTTTATTTGAAAAAATAAACTTGACTAAGGACGGGGTACAATTTCTTATCGGTTCGGTGCAAGGTTTTATTAAGTGCAATTTACCTGCGCATTTAATAGGCATTATTGAATCGAAAACATGTGGATATCGACAACAATCTTTCGAATGGCAAAACATGGTTATCGAAATCGTAAACAACACGGATGGGAGTTCATGGCTCGTGGTTCGTGCCTTGTTGAACTTTGAAATCGGAAACAGTGTTGCGAAAATTACTCAATACAAAAGCTAAGGTTCGCATGAATGAGCAAAGCATTGTCATTTACAGTCAATGCAGTGTTTTACTCGCACATTTCGTTATCACACGGCAATTTAGTACCTGAATAACGACTCTCAGTAATACGCGATGAAATCTAAAAACCTGCGAGAAACTCTGCACATGTAATAAGCCTTTACTAAAATCTATATAATAATAGTAATATAATAAAAATAACGTTTATTGAAACATACAATCTTGTACAAAAATATCATTGGTTTGTTCGTCGTGTAAATGGTATTTTTCGGTCACAATATTACTACTCAGAGTAGTTACTAAGTAAATAACTAGTTAACGTTAATTTGACGTATGCCTAACTGTGACTGGTAAATGTCTTGAGTTAAGCCACCGACGTAACCGATTTAGTAAACCATCTGGCGTTATGGCTCACAGCATCATCAATCAATCAATCAATAGTACCTTTTGCAGCGCACCCGGTGTGAAATTGAAATGGAGACATGAATTGCAATGAAACTATAAATCGGTTGACTCTGTCGCAAGGAACAGAATCTAGAGCAAACTTAAAGTGTACGTAAATTTTGCAGTGTTCCAAGGCTCAAAACCAAGTTTCAACAAAGTCAGTCAATGCAGATCTTTCTGACAGTAAAATTGCGTATTATTGTGGTCCAATCACGCTCAAAGACAAATGCTGAGGATAATTAATGATCGCGTATGTAACAAGCGCTGCTTATCTTAAATTAATCTCGTTTACCAGGAACAGCATTTGCGCAAACTAACAATATTTGTTACAGCTTATGACGGCTCTTTCATCACAGTAGGTAGGGCCATATTAAATAAAAAATAAATATTGATGGCCGACCGATATAATGTTCCAAGTCGATAATACCACTTAGAGGCTAGTTGTACGACAAAGCGGACAATGTTATAATGGTGTCGATTTTATCGTAGCAATTATCTATTGGCTAGAGTTACGCAAGCGCTGGCAATATTTTAGCGGGCATTAACCGGTGCACGCAACACATACCCATGGCAATTAGTACTAGTCCGGTGAGCGACAGCGTGCTTAAACCGATTATACCCAGCATTATCTCGAAATCGCGAACACAGCCACAATACACGAGCACGGATTCCAGTGCCATGACTGACACCCTGAACAAACCAGATCAGCGAACACAACAATACCCTTTCAACATCCCAACCGGATTCTTACGAAACCACCAGTTTCGCTATCTAAAGATCTAGCGTGTTTACCACTCGATAATGTTATAATTCTCTGTCTAAAAACTTGACAGCGGATAGGACGAACCCATGATTGATACATGCCCATATCTATAGAAAAAAATGCACTGAAGCAAACAAGGTACCCTAAAGAAAACTTACGGAAATCACTGAAGCTAATATTTTACAGGCACCCCTCCTGCAGAAGAAAATTGCATTAACATTTTCCGACAGTCACTAGTCAGGGCGATGACGAGGACGTTTAGTGTGAGCGCTGACAGTGAAAAATTACGTCTCCCGGGTCTGCGTTGGCGCTGCGATCGCTCGATAGTTCCTACTAATGTATCGCTCTGTCAATCGCATGTTTTGACGTGCGGAATCACTACTCACTATCGCGAGTCATTACCTACTTGGCATAGTGTATATGCACTAGTGACTCTGTTAGTTTTTTTCAAGTTCTCGAGTAGAGACCACTTACCGGAAAGCACAGCGTAAAACGGCCCCCCACTTAATGGAAAGACGACCTAATTAATGTTGCCGGAAGCCATCGGGTGCAGACCGCACACCACTAGTCGCTCTGAAAATGTGTAGGGGAGGTCTGTCTTTACCCTACGGCTGAAATGATGATGATGATGACCTCTCTAGCAGCAATAAGCGTCACGTTCACATCAATCTTGAAATTAAATTGCTTATAAAGCGCGAAACGCCTATTATATAAACTGTACAGGAAACCCTTCGGTAATCACATCACCGTTAATTGAATTGGTGAAAGTTGCAATCGTATATAGGCGTGAATGGGCTAATGGATAGGTAAGTGACACTCCTGACATGCAGTGAGAGGCGAATCTAGTTCACTTATAGAGAATTCGAGTGGTCAATGCATAGGTTCACATAAACCAGCCGGTTTGTAGAAACGACCGAAATGCAAATCAAGTCACGGTTCGACCTAAATTACCAACTGACTATTTCTAGATATGACCGAATTGGTGGCACAATAATGCAACACAAATTATGCTCATCAGATAACGACACCGCAATTACATGCCGATTCATGCCAAATCTAAATTTCGTGAAAAACAACACTATTATAAACAGATTTGGCGATGACGAACGGCTCTAATAGCATCATAAGCTCGGTTTAGGCAAAACAGCGGACGTGATTATACAAAATTGTCCCTAGATCGTATTACCGTATAATCAAATATATGTAACGTTTTCTGGGTAACAATATTGCGTGTCTAAATGCACAGGTAAATATTGAGTTACAATACTGAATCGAATTCAGAATTTAAGAAACATAATTCCACAACTTAAATTTGTTTTTTTTTAAATACAAAATGGGATATAACCTCCCATTATATTAAATTAAATCTAGCCAAGGTTGAAACGCAATATATCATGGCCACGCACGAACGCAGTACATAAATATGGTTGACAAATGCAGGCAACAAATTAGTTTACAATAATGTTGCCGAGCTCCGCTAGTGCAGGCCCGCAGGCTGTACGACAACGTTGCGACGTGAAGACTACAGCCCTCTTACGTAAATGTCAAGTTATGAAACCAGAAGGTTATTGCCACGGAATAGAGAAAACTTTTTCAGTGGTATTGCAATACTGCATTTCTTAGTGAAAGAAACATCTTCTTCTGTCGTGTCGATACGTGCAGGCATTTAGGTACAGATGTAATAGACAATCAATGAATAATATTCATAAATACATAAGGTAATATATGAAAAAATCTGCTCAAAAAAGCTATTCTAGAAAGCCTACCCGCCTAATTTCAGCCTTTGTCATAGTTTTACTGATAAGTTAGTGTGCGTAACTCCGCATAATAATAGCACGTTTACTGTGTCCACTTGCCACGTTGCTTCTGGTGCCGTAGAACATATTGAAACCAGTCAACAAGGAACCACGACTATTTCCTTATAGTCTTTATTCTCGAGTTGAATGCAGGTCAATATAAATTGGCGGTGGCTGTAACAATACTTATTGTATTGCTGCAGCGCTCCTCAATAGCTCACTTGGTGTCACTGCGTGCTCTAATTTCGTTGGCACGCTCACCGTGGGAAGCTTTTACTTTTTCAGTGAGTGTTACTTAATTAGGTTGAGGCAAGTTGTGTCACGCAAAGCTAAAAAAGTTGAAAAGAACATAAACAAACGCTGAAACATTATGGTTTAGTTGTAATTGCACTTCTATGAAGGAACGACGACAACATATAACAGTAGGTGAACTTAACTACAACAATTGCTTCTTTCTAACCGATATTTTTAATTTTTCATGCAACAGTTTTCATAATTGGAATGGATTTAGCACAAGAATTTAAAGAAGTAGAAGCAATAACGTACCTCAGTTACTATTCTCTATAAGCAGGAACCCAAAGTGGAGCAAACAAGTAACTGTGAGTACCCATATAAAATCAATCCTTAATGGATATTTATTTCAACATCATGACACGCATAAGCTCAATAATATATCAATCTATAAACCGTTCATTTTTAGTCTAAAGTTGGCATTCTATCTAGATACTCAATCAGCGTCGGCTTTGTCAACCGATACTTAGAGGTGCGCGTGCGCAAATCAATTTGCTCGCAATCTCGATAGCGTGAGATAGTCAATCTAACGAGCTACTGGCCGCATGAAGACTTTATATAAGTAAGCGCTGAAAATACTTAAGCTACTTGGAAAGAGCCAACCACCCTCGGACTCTACTTGATAGAGCAAACGTTGGCAAACAAATGACGAAGTGCGGCAACTGCAGTTGTTACTTGGAGAATAATTAAATGAATTATCTGTGGAGAATTTATACATCAAACATAATTCGTTGATGTTGGAATTATTTAAGCCGTAAGTCACCACTATTAGAATAAAATTATAGCTACTTTTTCACTAATTCTAGCTAGTACCTATGTTCTTTCAATTATCTTGGTGTTAAAAGTTTAGGAGCATTTTTTCAGTGCTCCATGTTGTCCATGTTGTGAATGCTTGTTCTAGCAAGAACGAATGAACTGGCTCTGTGTTTTTCTGATCTCAATAGACCTTTAGAACACAATGAGCTCAATGTCGAGCCTAATTTAATTGAAATGACTAGGGCCCCGTAACATTAACTGGGAATTTCTTGAGTCGGCGACGTAAGTGGACAGTCTCAAAGATGTATGGTTAAAATTCGTGTAAAAGCGCTGACACGCTTGCATTTGAATGGCAATAAGACGTCGTGGTAGGGCCCTAGGACTTTGAAAGATACTGAATTATTTAACTAATATATACAATTATGACAATGCTGCCAACCGTTACAGTCATCAAATAAACATGAATTTATGTACCTATAAAATGTTGAAGTTATACAGCTGCTAGTCACTTTCATTTCTTGCGTGAACAAAGTTAGTTTGGTGTCGCGCCTATGGTTTACATTATATTTCAACTGTACTGTTTATTTAATATCAGCCAGTATCTAATAATAAAACACAGATGCTATTTATTGTAGAACAGTATTGTCAGATAGCCCAGGAGTTAAACTAGAAGTTTCAAACTCCGCCAAATATTATTGTTACATTTTAGCAGCTTATATTAACCGACAAAAAAAGTCAGCTCAAGATTCCCCTAACCGACGAGCATGCATGAGGAATGTGATAAGAGTGAATGAAGCAAAAGAGGTATGTCAGGACCGTAGCAAGTGGAAAGCCGTGTTCTCTACCTACCCCTCTGGGAAGCAGGCAAAATGTTATATAGGTATATATGTTATTTACGTTCGTTAGGAATACGTTTACAAATTGAAAGATACCAACGCAAAATATCTTTACACAAATATTTAATCATGCATGAAAAATGCGCAGTCACAATGAAGTGCTTAAACGCGCGCGCGCGACGAAAAGCGATGGTTCTTTTCACACGTAATCTGTTTACAGCTGAAATACAAAATTATCTCCCAAACATATGAAGTTTGCCGGGAGGCAATCAATCATGAGAGGGAGGAAGGGGGTGCGGGAAGCCGCGAACGTGAAAACCAACGAAGGCACTCTTGTGAAAGCAACGAATAATACACCACGAATCAATCATAGATTTTGCGACGATCCATCATGAAATTTCAGTAAAATCGGATTGTACCCAACCTTATATCGCTGACGCTCACGCAGGAAGCTTATTATTTTAGACAGTTACTAAACAACTTTGCCACATTATACACGACAAAATGTTGATGTTATCTTATAAGCGTCGAGCTAACTGATCTGATAACACTGTCTGTAAAATAACATTTAAGCACAAGTTCTACTGACTCCCATAGACATTAACACTTCTAGAGAAGATGACTGGGTGATAAGGCTGTAAAATAAATGTGCGCTGCCAGCGCAATAAGCGATCTCCCAATAGATTGAACCCAGGGCTAAAACCAGCATGTCTCCACCAATCTGCCAATTTGATCTGCTTCCGCGAAGAGTCGAGTTCTATACCAAACCAGTCAAACGCACGACAAGTGCACAAAAGGGCGTCGGACGTTGCATTGTATAGCGGCTTTAAGAAGGCAAAACTTCCCCGGCGAGTGTCGATAGCACTTACATACGAGAGCCTGCCATCTTTGAATCTGCTGCTCACTTATGCAGGCGAGAAACTGGAATTCGTGGAAATCTACAAAACATCGACGAGCTCCTGAGTAGTGTAACTTTGAATAAAATTCTTAATTATATTCATTTCACAAGTTCAACATATATCCAGCATTGTACATTGCAATTCGTATTTGAGTTTTCGCGACAAATAAACTAGTTTTGTATATTCTTCCCGTTCGTAATGCATTCGGCATTGAGGTTAAATATTGCCTCGAACATCTAGATACATATCAATAAAAATTTACACATGTTAAAGGAACATCTTAAACGCGAAATACGAGGCGGCAATGTCGTCTTTCTAGATAGGGATCTAGCGCGCGACCGAGTGCCGAGGCCGAGACGAGGCGGTCCTCATGCACTATTGTGTTTGTGGGCCATTTGTATGAATGTCGCCGGACATGACAAAAGCATTCAAAAATAGCTGCGAAAACCGCTTGCCCGGTAATTTTCACAAAACCAGAGTTTTGCTAACCAAAAAATTACTTGTGACCAAAACTTATTTTCCGGTTTTCAGTAAAAGTTAAGAGGTCACTCTGTCTTTCATACCCATTTTTACCCGAGTAAGGTGCTGCCGAATAAGGCTTGGCAAGCTCTACTAATTTAACTTGGTTAGCTTATTTATCCTCTATTTAGTCGACGGCAAACGTGAGATCCATATCGCGTATACTGCAGTTTAAGTTGGCTTCGGAAGCGCGCGTCGAATTCGCGGCGGGCGGCCCGGCCGAATTACACGGAACCTGCTTAAACTATATTATTATTTTATTTGATTACACTCAGAAAGTAAAACTCATTTAAAAAATGTATTCTCTCTTAAATTGCATCTAATCCTAAAGACAAAGGGGACATAATAACGAATAGTTTCATCAAACATGCAAAATCAACATCATGTTTAAAATTTCAACGTGTTAGATGAATATCAAAGTAAGATCGGCATGATAAAGCATCGGCTCACATCACATTATACATTCCCTCTGAGAAGCTCGTGAATCTCGAACATTCAGTTTAGACTGGGAGAAAGTTTGAATTATACAATACGTCGCTGTAAGACGCTATTTTGTGCACCAGCTTGGAGTCTTTTTAAAATTTGAAAATTGAAAAGAACAAGCTCCTTCGTGATTTTTTTATAAACTGAAATGGCAGTTCAAATGATTGCTGCATAGTTTTAGCACCGAAACTCCAGCCAATATTATCCCAACTACCATAATGTTCTATGGCAGTTGGGATAATATTGGCTGGGGTTCAGCTAGAAACAGCAGCGGCCATAATTCTATTCAAAATCAGCAGATATGGGCTCACCATAAGAGGAAGTCACGGGTGCAATCGTGGCCATCTCGCTTCGCCGTTGTGGTGGCTGCGAGAACATTTAAATTATCGTGAAGCTAGATCCGCGCGGCCGTAATCACACCGTTCATTTGTAAGTTAGACCAGCTAACAGTAAAGGCCGGCTGAACGAAAGTATCGCCATCAGATTACCTGGGGGACTCTCAAGCTCAATATTATTCAGAACTGAGAAAAACAATCGTGCCTCGTTAAATTGCGATAGCGAGCTCGCGATTGTTGCATCGAGTTCCTGGCTCTACACATCTATACAAATATGTATTCGACTTCTCCTACGCTGTGATACCAGCCTGTAAATCTATTAATACTTGTTTGCGTGGAGAGCCACAGACGTCACAGACACGTCGCTTATTGCGCACAGAGTTCAAACAATCACTAAAAAGACCTTTACCGTCAATGTATCAATCCCAAAAGGTAGATAGAATAGTCGGCAGCGATCGAGCCATGCTAATGAGCCCGACCGGTTAAAAGGGACAATTGGTTGCCTGCAACTTTGGAGCTATCTATAAGACATTTAAAGGCTGTATTTCTTGCGCTCCTAGACTAGAATAAGAATGTAGTCGGACGTTGATTGATCGCTCTTTAACTTAGAGCAAGGTTAAAGTATCTATGCTACTGTGCAAATTTAAATTTACAATGTAAATTTTAGTAATAATATGACTAAAACAGACTGCGTATTGAGCCTGGAGTCATAATTAAATTATCGTACGGCGAACTAATAGATACACTAGGCCGTTAGCAACTAATTGAAAAGATCAAAATTTACCTATTTTCGTATATAGGTAATAGACAGAAAATGATAATACACTAAATTAATTTATTACTAATCTATGCTTATTTATATGAGACATAGCTAGCATAAATAAGTAAAAGTTATATATTCAATGGATATATAAAAGTGGAGCGACCGTAACGACCTTAATAAATAAACAGTAGCTAGTTACAAATAAGCACGCATACAATAAACAATTTATAAACCTGAAAGATAATACGAGCTCATCGATACAATAAATCTATTGGTACCACTATCGAGGCAGAGCATACAAATACGAAATTGATTGCTTCGTGTGGCGAGTGACATTTCAGTATCCACGGGAGGGGCGCGCGCGGTACCCGGGAGGGGCGCTTCACACTGACATTTGAATAGGTCTGTCTCGGCATGTACCGGCACCCGCCGACGTCCAACGAGAGGCGACAATGTACCACAAACACAGAACAACATTCCCATTCAAAAGAAAATTTACTTTTATTCAACAGTGAGGCACCTTATTTTTTAACCGCGGTCCCGGCGCTGTTGTGTTGGTCGTGAAGACTATACACGTACTTTAAAAAGCTCTTTAGGAATTCCACTTAATGGCACCAGATAATAAAGTGAAAGAAGCCAGCGTCGTTAGCTCGACGAAAATGTTTCTTGATAAAGTAAAAGTGTATTAAGATACCTGTTAAATATGCGGGAGCGGTGATAATGCGGGTCATTGACAATACTTTTCTGTGACCTAATGTGTTTTACGCATTCCAAGTCGCATCGCACGCACGGCACGAAACGGATCGAACGGAATTGCCGCGGCGAACTAATCCGTGTAATGACACCGGCATGCAACTTATTTCTTGTTCGTAAATGCCGGGGATGGGGGGGCATGCTATACGGATTTATACAAAGCAAAGCAAAATCCGCTGCGGTCGGTGCAGGCCAGTCAACGCGTACCTTTAGGAACGCACATCCGGCATTTTATAAATAAAATTTATATAAAGGGAATATAGCGGTTACATTATAACAAACATACCTTCCCGCATTAACCTACCGACCGTTAGTAAACTAAGAGGTTGTTCTGAGCTTGCAATCTATCACGAAATGCTCTAAAGCAAAACTTGTCACTGACTTGCCCCGAAAGCGAGGTAGCATTAGTCATCTACGGAAGTCTTCCATGGGGAATGTGGTGAGACTATGTATTAATGCTCTCTTTATTATTATTACAAACGTGATCGCACATGGTAGAACATTTCAAACAATAAATGCGTGATAACGCTTCTGCATCAGATTATCTGTATGCGATACGTGTTCTGAAATAATGTTATGGCCGCGTGTCGGTTCTCGCGAGCGTTTCGATAAAACTGCTGAAATATGCTGCGGAGCCGCAAACTATTCTTTATATCAGGCGATCTAAGACATTCTGTCTGAAGCGTACAGTCAACCAATTTGATTTGTAGGCCACTGTAGAACCTTTTAAGACCAAATCTACAGCGCAACGCGTCACAGCTGGATTTGCCAAAAAAATTATAACTATGTGAAGTTTAATATGAGTCAGAGGATTATCAGCTTTCCGATCACAACACGCTAGGTTCATCGATAAATCTATAGAGTATTGACCAATATTATCAAATAAAAACTCTTTGTGTAGCGACAATAATATAAGAAAGTCAACTTTGACAATGCGTAAGTGGGTTTGTTTGTTGGTTAATTTGTTTATCCTTCTTTCATGCACACACAATGTCTTATCAAATGGAAATGATATCATGATCGATTTAATTTGAAAAGGTTCTATAGTGGCCTACAAATCAAATTTGTTGACTGTTCGTCAGCTGAAATGAATTATTTTACCCAAGTCCCGATCGTTATCTTCATATTCACACCGCTGGTGAGAAATTCAGGAATGGAACAACGGCGTTTTCAAATCATTTTCTTTTATTGATAATCTAACGTGGTACACAAGTGAGTAAGGTGCAGTTATGTTAATTCGAATAGCAAAGCATCTTACTACCCGTTCCAGGATTCCTCGGCAGCTATGTGAGAACATTGCCAAACAGAGGAGCCTGCGAATTGTTTGTATACATTTGTATAAGAAATGAGGAACAAAACAGGAAGTTTACTCTTTTTGTTACCTTGATGCTCAGGCAGTGTTTGAATATATTTATTTCTTTTGTTTTCTACGCTAAGCCACGACACTATCCGCTCAGATTTCGACGAAAGGTAATTCGTTTAATGTAACTATAATATAAACTATACTTCACAATACGAAGTATCATATTTCTGCAGTAACAATGATCATCGAATTCATTATTTCAACGTAGGATTAATCGATAGTATAATATACTTAAATCATCTAGACCCCGCTGTCTAGCGTGGATCAAAGACGCACAGAGCAGGGAAGAATGGCAAAAAATGGAGGAGGCCGTTACCCAAAGAGGGGTTTTTAATTAATAACGCAATTATGTACATACGTAGTTTTTTTATGTGTTTATTTAGGTGTAAAAATAAACGTTATGAATTTACTTTAGATCGTGTTTTTTTTTGATTAATTAAGGAATAAAGAGGCTATAATAATAATAATAATATACTTATATGGCCCTCAATAAGCCTTTCACACACGGCAGCTATACTGTAAAAATGTATATTATAGCTAGATACATCTCATTACATCTTTCCATAGAAACTGTCAGAAGATACGAAGATGTAAAAGATACATTATAGCTGCCGTGTGTGGTCTCCTGACCGTTTCTATGGAAAGATGTAATGAGATGTATCGTGCTATAATATACATTATTATATTATAGATGCCGTGTGTGACGCGCTATAAACTGCTAGAATTAAAAGCCAGACGCGTGTCAAACCGCGACAGCTGAGTCAAATTGATTTCGCGGGCATCTCACACCACTTACCACATGTTAGTAGCATGCGCACTATAAAACATCTATAAAAAAAAGCACCTGGTACGACCTGAAAAAGTTAAGTGCGCGTTCGCAATATGTCATATACCCTTACCTATACAAGGTGATTCATAATATGTATACTATCCCAAAAGGGGCTTATTCTGCACATAATGGCAAATCAAGTTGCTCTAAGGCTCGTATTCAGAGACAAGACTCAAGCATTGATCTGTACTTAAATCTCGATTTGAGTCGAGATTCTAATTCTTGAACAGTATTTAAGTATAGATTCAATGATCACAGTTCACCTGAGTAAATGCTTATTCTGAAACGTCAATCAGACGAAATCGGTACTTAAATCTAGATTTGATTTGACATTATTCAAAGGAAAATGAGATCTACACTCAAGCGTGCTCCGGACCACACTTAAATATAGATTTTGTTGTATTTGGTGCAAAAAAAAGCAATAAATAAGTAAATATTTGAAGATAATATGGATATTTTGTTAAGTTTAATGTGGTATACGAATAAAGAGTTACCTAAAATCCAATGCGTAATATGAGACGCTGACGATCCCTGCGCATTCGAAGTAGTGAGTTTATGGAAAAGAACCAGATTCTCCAGAGGTGTCGTGAAAAATATAAACCAGCGCCAGCGCCCTATAAGCAGAGGGCTATCCGTAACGATGGCACTGCAAGTTTTGGTGTGTTTGCGATATTACGCCACTGCATCATTTCAGGTAATAAGTTTACCTACCTACCTCACCTTACATAGGTACACCTTCCACTAAGTACTAACAAACAATGTTACTTTGTAATTTCAGCTGGTAATGGAGATCTACTTCACATTTCTATCCTAGCTAACGAGGAAATGCCGGAATACCACGATGTTGAGCAATACCCCCATCATACGACCCGGGCAGTGATAGATAGGGTAACAGACAGACAAGAGTTATTCTCGCATTTACAATAGAAATTATAAAGTAGGTATGTAAATAGGTACATTATAAAAATATAGACAAGTTTACTAGGTATTTTATTAAATAAAAATTAAATGTGTTACAGACAATCTTTTATTTCCTACCATTTAATAAGAATTCACAAAATCGCGATTCCCGATATTATCATCCTGCGGGACAATGTTTGCATGATCTGCATACTTGTTCTGGGTCTGGGTGTTGTGGTACCATGGTACTCGTGGTTTATGTGATACCCACGACACAGGGAATCCTTGTTCGGGGTATAATTTTTCAAATTAATCCAACCACCAAAACTATTCATAATTACACAAGTTTTGTAAAATAAATTGAGAGCACAACATTTGACTTTGACATTTTCTTTAAGCAGCGTTCCGTTACACGTAATTTGATAATAATTATACTTCACTTTATTGGAAGCTCTATCATATTCCCAGCCTGGCTATTAAAATTTATGCGTAAAACGGATCGAAAACTATAAATAAATCAAAATGTAAACGAGAACAGGCTGAATCACATGAGTACAGATTTGAAACTCGATTCAGCTGTGAGTAGTTTAAGTACCGTTCTTGAATAAAAGCTATGTTTGAGAAGAGATTCAATACTTAAATAGAGTTCAGCTGATCTGTGATTAAATCTATGCTCGAGTCGTGTCTCTGAATACGAGCCTAAGACTACTAGAAATTTGACATTTTACATTGAAAAAACACTATGTAAAAATCTGCAGTTTTAGGGTCGAGTTCAAACTCAATTATTCAACCGTTTTCCGTAGTAACCTTGATATCGAATTCCTCGAACGTTTAAGAGGAAAGTTTGTGAGGATGTTTGGATGCTTGTGGTTTAATCATATCGTAACGGCTCAACCGATTTCGATGAAACTTCGAATAGATAGAGTTCTTCACCTAGAATGACATGAAGGCTATTTTTTATCTAGGTACCACTCGAGCGAATCCGCGGGCACAAGGTTAGAGGAGGTTAGTTAGTTAAAAAGATGATAAAAAGACCAAAAACATCGATTAGGAAAAAACTAGATTTTTTTGAAAAAAATCAAAACTGACTGAATTTCAACTTTATTTATCTAAATAAAGTTGAAATTCAACATTTCAACTTTATTTATCTAAATAAAGTTGAAATTCAATCAGTTCTGTTTTCAAATATTCTTCTAATTCTTCTTTCGGGACAGTCCTTTATCCTTTCCGTAACTAGTATTAGGTACTAGTTACAGAACACGTTGTTGATAGTAATACTTGTAAGTCGATACTGGAATAAGTCGCAGTCATAACTTAAGAATTCAATTCAATTTGTGGCAGTCGTAAGCGTTGATAATAAACATGCAAATAGGAATAGTACTGGTTTGCTCGGGGGTCCGAGGCCAGGGGGTCGCATTCACCACCTGCACCGCTAATTGCCGCGCCTCCTAGGAACAGTTACTTTGCTCACAGAAGATACAGTAGAACTATGTATAGAAGATTCACTCAACGAAACGAAAAGACCGTACCGTAAGACCGAAAACGACCGACCCATGCATAACCGTGAACCGTTACTCGGTGGTTTTAAAATTCATTTTCAAATGTATCTTAAAACCACCGAGTTCACCGTTCACGTTTCAATTTTATTTGGTTAAAACAGACATTCCGGGCGTGATAGTACTAGAAAATATTCGAAATCCAAGAAGCATCCGCGCTATAATTGATCTAAAATTTTGCGCGGTAGAGCTCATATTACTTTGCAAGTATATTCAAAGTGAAACGCGCCTTTAGGTACCCAACTCACAGTGACCTCGTATGTTCTATAAGTAAATACTGTTACGATGTTCCTGATTATATCAAAACGCGCCGCATTGCTCCTTGTATCTCTTATTAAATCTTGTTCTTCGTGAAAATTCCTTTGTATCTTATTAGTTTGTTAACGCCTTTCTATTGTGTAGGATTTTCTTATTAGCGTTCTTCAAATTATGGTGTTTAATTAAGATAGTGCTTTTCTACCTTGTTCCCAGTCGCTGAAAGTAGAAATTTCAGAGAAGAATCACGATCCACGTTATTGTATAGATTTAACAGTTTAGGTCGTATCAGTCTGCATGGTTAATGGTTATTGCTGATAAATGTTAGTTTGTAAAAGCTTTATATCACAGAACCCAATAACGGACACCATACATATCGAGGATCCAATAGATAATAAATCCCATGAATACATTGTACAGAATCAATGGGCAGGCGTGACCTAACGCCAAAAGGCAAATTGCTATTGTTTATAAACAAGCCGCGAACACCTTTCATGAAACAATACCCTAGGAAGTTGGAGCGCATTTGTCTACTTGTAAACACAGATAAGCATGTGATATTGTAAATTTACCAACAACGAAACTTTACAATGAATTTCTGCAAGAATTTGCAGGGCGCCAACACATATCATCCATAACGTGGAAACATAGTTTCCTGTTGGTCTACGTTAATTTCTGACGACCCAGACTAATATTCCTCATGGAAATTCTCGCTGGACTAGCTTAAAGCATAATTTTGGTTGGTCTAAGGTCGTACTTTCAAAATAGTTTAATAGCATCCGGTATAAGTAGGTATTCATAAATACTAAGGGTCGGATTCTCGGTCTCAGCCCCGTACCGTACCATCAACTTTGCGATGTTATTAAGGCAGTTCTTGTTTTTCGTCTCACTGATTCTTTCTTGCTCATCCTTTCTTAGGTCAGTGACAAGGTTGAGGTATGGTGGCCTTGAAAAGGGCCTATGACAGTTGGGTAAAGAATCAGTGTGGTGAAAGGATTCAAGTGCCAAACGAGTTGTCAAAATGTTTATTGTTGTCATAATTAAATCCAAAGAAGGTTCGATAAATGATTTATGTTATCCTCTTACAACCTTTTTGGTTTCTGGGGAAGTTTTTCAGGACAAAAAGTATTATAATGTTATTCCAAGGTATAATCTATCGCTTCTGTTTATCTAAATCCGTTTGGGCGTGATTTAACCAGAAACATTCACACATCCTCACAAACTTTCGTATTTATAATATTAGTAGGATAGGATGTTCGTGCAAAATAGTGCTGACACGCTAGCATTTGAATGGCAATAAGACCTCATGGTATGGCTCACAAACACGATCGGATAAGAGCGGGATTGCATTGTGTAACGTCTAGACACATTAGTTTTTATAAAAGGAGACTTATATCAGATTAATGCTTGGACCTAAAGTCTCACATCTACAATGATAATGAAGAAAAATCGTTCTCTGGGGATTCTCACCGAGATTTTCTGTTGAGAAAACCGTTTAGTTTGGAAAAAGAGAACATTAAGACCATTATTAGGTTATTGACATTGTAGTGTCAATATAATAATGCGATGACATAAAAATCCAGTGCGCAGGGATATATCAATAGGTCCTACTTCCGTCAAACTTCGTGAAGCGACTGCGTGCGTAGCGGTCACGGAACAACAACTCTACAGGGACATATTCGATCGACATCGTGTTTTATGTATCACCTTTGTAAGTAAGTGTACTGGATTTACAATGCTCGATAAATATACAGGTGACAAATAAAGATTTCAAGTAGAAAATGTTCCCTATGCCTTTATATGACAAAGAGCTTTCTTGTGAGAAATCAGATTTGAGAACATACGACAGTTGCTATACGGCATATACGTTTCATGCCTAGTTTGAAGTAATATGAATATAAGTTAGCTTCACTGAAGGGTGAATGGAATATTAGGATGGTTAGCGTTTAACTGCTCGTCAATTTATTACTTTCCGTAGGCAGTATTGAAATGTGTCGATTAGACCGACTGGGCAATTACCATAAGGTATTGTACATGAGTTTCGCGGCTTGCGAGGCTTGCGAGGTTTGCAACTAACAATTTCTACGTCGTCGGTATTGAGTTACGACGGAGCTCGCTGATGCTGCGATGGTTTATAATCCGGTCCATCTCTTCCGCCCTTGTTGGTCCGATCACTCGTGTCGCCGGGCTAACGGTCGTCGATACATCCGCGTTATTAATCTTACCATTGTATTAAACACGAACATCTCTCGCAACGTGTGCGCATTGATAACAGTAATGGTGATCCCGGTTCATAATGCAATCAATAACATCGATTACAGTTACTAGACACCTTCTTATCTTTGTAGGAATATTATGTTTTTATCGTGCCAGCTGTACGTACCTACGGCTGGGTATGATAGTACTTATGTGCGGTATGTAGTGTACTAAGGATGAGTATGCCGTCAAAATGTTTTTGAAGTAGGGCCCGCCCACCATCACCTACCCTCTCTCCAATTATGATAACCATCACCGAAGGCGAGCGGAACGAAAGGGGGCAGGCACCGGTTAAAACGTAAAATTACACTTCAATTTTTACTCGACGTCTCGGCACACAATAAAAAACAAATATTCTCATGGAGTATCGACGAAACGTGACCGGCCTTCGTCAAAATAGTCGGCCGTTGTCTCGGCGGCGCTTTACATCGCACCAAGTGCTAAAGTGTAAAATGTTGCAGTGTTTATTTATAGCCTTCACGTCACGATTATTGACTAATAATTCAACATCAACTTGTTTATTATAACACTATGTCACACTTTGAAACAATAAAATTATGTATAGTATTTTCACATTGTTATTGAGTCGGTATCCAAAGCAGTCCGTATGAAAGGTCGACGTGATATGTAATAATTTTCAGACAATTTATTCAATAAACCCGAGCGCTAATTAGTATAGCATGCGTCAGTGTTATAAAATATTAGTTTCTCCTTATTTATATGGTTGCTCGTTAACTAAGATCGCCGAAGGGAGTGTCCATTTATATCTGGTTGTCGAACCATGTGTTTTTACATGGGCAGCGAGTGTTACAACAAATTCAACAAACGACCGGCTCTCATCTATCAAAAACGCTAACGAGCTCAGATGCCGCGGCAATTTACAATCACCACGCTCCACTCCAATAATAGATATGCGATGATTTCGATGAAACTGAATACAAATTGTATCTAAGAATATTAATGGCGTCAAAATATTTATGGCTTACGGTGGAAACAGCAGCAGTTATATTGAATTTCGCCGATGACCTAATAGCGCATATCAAGTTTATCTACCAAAGTTGTGTTGAATTAATTACTTTTTGAAACCAATAATAATTTATTACAGAACTCTAACATACTCATATAACAAAATAAGGCAGATCCAATTCAATACAAATATTAATAAATTTGAGACCTTGTAGATCAATTATATCAGTCATATAATTTTTCATGACACGAACATCAATTCACCGTCAAATCTGTTGTTAAATCAATTTATATTTACGTTTCAAAAACACTCTAGTTTGTAAGTAAATAAAGGGTGAAACAGGTAGGCATTGGAATAGGGTGTAATAGGTACAGATTATCCAAGGCTTGTCTGTAGTGCTTTAGCTAGAGCCTAATGGACGTTGTGCAGTGGAAAGCTCTTCCGGGAGGGTCCATACATGGAATATTCATGTGAGAAGAATGGGCATACCCAAGTTCTATATGACGGTATTTTTATTGTTATTGTGTACGGAACTTCAAAGAGAATTTGCCTTGAATTAAACAGAAGAATATTTCGAGCAGAATACTCTTTTATACTGAACATATAGAGACTGTAAAAGAACAAAAACCTAATGTTTTAATTTCAACAGGAACCTCAATAGAATAACAGATTTATGACTCAAAGTAGGTTCTAAAATCTTGTGAAAGAATGCATTCACCAATATAACAAATAGTCGTCAAAACAAGCTATCCTAGAGTAAGAAGCGAAAACAAGAGAAATGGTGGGCTCTACAACGAAATCTCAGAAAACCCTAATAGGAATACCCTGGTTGCATTACTGCAGGGTAGTAGTAAGAATCTCGGAGTTTTGTAGCAATCTCATGCTGCTGACTTTATGTTCCTAAACCACGGACGATATTATGTTGCAACTTATACCTGTAACATATTTTTAGCCGCAAGGATTATTTTCCACCGAAATGGTAACGTCAATATTCAACGTACCTAAGTGACAAGCGTATTTTTTGTTCAAAACAATTATCGATCTGCGGGTCTATAGAAAAGACGCCATATGCTAGTATCATTATACCGATTGAATGCAACTTTCTGTTTTGTTAAGGATATTAAATTATTTGGGTATCATTAAAGGTTCTTTCAACATTTTTTCAATAAATTCACCCTCTTGATAGTTTTTACAAGTGCAGTTCGAGAGGAACAACGGACCAGTGGTAATTCAACTTTTTGTTATATAAAAAACCCCAAACCTTTAATTATTCTATTCCAAACTCGAAACCTGACCTTTATTCACCGGATATGACCAAACAATTTTATATTTTGCTCATTAACGCAAGGATAGCCGTAACGGCAACGGCACTCGTATTTTACAATATACGGAATGAATTGGCCGGTAGAATTACTGCATCGATTAAGCTGGCAACTTAAGGAGTATAATAGACGAGAGTATTCAACAAATCCTGGCAGTTAATTAGGTTGAGACAAGCGAATGGTGGATATTCTTTCTCATTACAGTGGCGGCTGGCTCTCATTAGGCATGGATGTGTCCGCCGCATGCGTACCCCCGGTGGCCGGCCGTTTGTCCTGTCGCCGTGTGCAAGGGACATTTTTCACTGTGACCACAGAGGAGGTATCAGTACCAACCAAAGTACATCACTCCACACAGACACAATACCGACACAGCGGTAATCTACAACACGAACGAGAACGATGAAGCCGCTGCTCCTGTTACAGTAGTGCTCTCAGTGAGATAAGGATAGTGCGTGTGCTAAGCTGTGTCTATTATTCTCAAGCCAAGCATCGCAAACTGGAACTCAAACTTTCCTTGTTCCGGCAGAAGGCCTCCAGTCCGTGTAGGCTGTCAGCACAACGAATAACTAACAGACATTTTGACATTTTTAACAATTTTAAGTTACCTAGAATGATAGATCGTCGATACGCAACGCTCGTGCTTTTGTAAATAATTATTGTAAGAAAGTAAAAAGTCAAGTATTTCGTAGATCGTTCTTATCAGACCTTTTATTTGGATTCAGAGATTAACTACCAGAACCTCAAGCATGAACATGCCTGAAGAATTGAATTGCTTGCATTCCAGCCATATTAGAATCGATATTATAAGCTCGATAAGGCTCACACTACACCGAAACGAGATTTGGAGTGACACAGGCCTGATGTGACGTAATAAATACGCGCCAACGCACCTGCTTTTGCGCGCGCAATGACAAATAGTTGACGTTCCCGATCGAGTGATTACAAGCGTTTTGTTTTCGCTCCTCACCGGCCATGATTAATGATTTGTGGGACGATTACAAATAGTTTTCAATAAATTACATTGATTGCACTAAATGGACATGGTGGACATGACCCGTTAAACAAAGTTTGCTATACAAGGTGATTCATAACATGTATACCATCCCGAAAGGGGGTTATTCTCTCAATATTATTAGCGAAAAACAACATAAATATACTCATATAATTTTTTTTTTTTTTTGCCAATTCGATGTAGAATAAGCCCCTTTCGGGATAGCATACATATTTTGAATCATCTTGTATAGCGGCACCGTCATACTTTACCATCATGGGCAGAGGCCGTCTTGTGCCTTTAAAGGAAAAAAAATATATAGGCAGACTACTTTTAACCCCAAGAATGGTAGACATCCTCTCAGATCTCCAGGCGATCAGATTCTTGAAGATATCTAAGAGGGGTAGTCAGAGGCATGTCTAAACATTTGGCACATGTCCACATTTTACATAGTGAGTATTCCACACGTGAAAGGTTGCAAGCCCATGTTCCCATGCAATACCTTACGGGTTTCTTCACGATGTTTTCCTTCAACTTTTTAAGAACGTATTCATGCAGACATAATCTGTTCCTCCTGGTAATGGATGCTCTGACATCAGACATACAGGAGGACGCCCCTTGGTGCATGCTGTTCGCCGACGACATTGTTCTTGTCGGAGAAAATGCACTTGAGGTCCAGAGCAGGCTGGGAAAATGGCAAGAGAGACTGGAGAGTGTCGGATTGAAGATCAGCAGGACAAAAACTGAGCATCTGTTCTGCGACTTCGGTGGTCCCTCCGGTTTCTCTCCTATTGCCTTAGATGGTGTATCCCTACCAGTCTGCTCCGACTTCCGGTACCTCGGTTCATTAATCCAGAACGACGGCGATATAGACCGGGATGTGAAAAATAGAATAAATGCGGGATGGATGAAATGGCGACAGGTCATAGGAACTACGTGTGATCCAAGAATGCCCCTTAAACTTAAGGGGAAAATTTACAAAACGATCATAAGACCTGTCGTACTGTATGGATCTGAGTGTTGGGCAACCAAAGGGACGGATGAAAGAAGAGTGCATGCTGCGGAAATGAGAATGTTGAGATGGATGTGTGGAGTGACTAGAATGGACAAGATACGGAATGAGTACATCAGAGGAAGTTTGAAAGTAGCGCCAGTGACTGAGAAGTTGAAGAGCAAAAGGTTAGCGTGGTATGGGCATGTCATGCGGAGGGAAGAATGTCATGTGACTAGAAGAGCGTTAAATATGAATGTGGAAGGATATAAGGGAAGAGGTAGACCAAAGAAAAGATGGATAGACTGTGTGAAAGATGACATGAGTAAGAAAGGAGTGAATACTGATATGACGGCTGATAGAGGGGAGTGGAAGAGGAAAACATGTTGTGCCGACCCCACATGAAGTGGGATAAGGGCAGGGAGATGATGATTCATGCAGACATAAATTTGACGAATTCTAAAAAAAAATAATAGAAAGACTCACTATGCTTGACTAAGTTTGAGAGCACAATCTCCCACTAGACCAAAGATCATATTACAGCTTCATGAATATATGACCGTTATGACACTTTTTTAAACTTTCATAAGTATTTTGTCATGGCACGACGTTTTAGCAATAATATGATGCTTAACTTTCATACTGCCAAATTGAATTACAACATACCGTTCATATAACCTTTCGTCTAAATACGTCAATTAACCACTTGGGGTCGCGTTATTCTTACGACACACAACGACATACAACTCGCAAACTCTGAGAGCGTATCAAATTTCAATTTGCATAATAAAGTAAAAGCTCATACGCCGATACAAGCGTGAGCACGCCCCACATTAACAAGATTAAGTCAACATTACGTGACGTATCTGCCGGGAGAATGTTTACTGTGCGTTCGGCTACGGCCTACAGCATGCACATACATAACAATTACTTACATTAAAATATGCGAAAACTACAGGTTATATTTATCAACGGATGACGAACTTTTTATCTGTACCAAAAAAAGGAGGAAGTTATCAAATCGGTGTACAAACATAAAAAATGTGTTTTTTAATGTTTGTACACCGATTACTCCGCAACGAATGGGCCGATTTCAATGGTTATTTCACCATCATATAGGTCTAGAGGTGGTCCCCTATAAATTTTATCGATATCTGACTAGTCGTTTTTCATAAAAGTTAAAAAAACTACTATAAAAGTTCATCATCATCATCATCAACCTGTAGAAGTCCACTGCTGGACATAGGCCTCCCCCAAAGAGTTCCATGACGAACGGTTTTGAGCCTTCTCCATCCACCGACTTCCCGCAACCTTCACAATGTCGTCGGTTCATCGGGTAGGGGGCCTTCCAACACTGCGTCGCCCGGTTCGTGGTCGCCATTCGAGAACCTTTACACCCCAACGGTCGTCGGTTCTGCGAGCTATATGGCCTGCCCACTGCCACTTCAACTTGCTAATTCTGAGAGCTATGCTATAAAAGTTATGGAATGACAAGTACCTAGCTACAGTACCTGTATTACAGTACCTACTGCGCATATGCGATTCTAGAGGATCTTCCCAAATACATCACATTGTTTGGTCCCGATTTGCACGAAGCACACTGAGTTATTTCTTCCCACAACACTCATTTAAATTATAAATTTTATAGAGTATACGCTTCCGTTCAGATTGTCACAAAAGCAGTCAGCCGGCCGGCAACCAAATGTCGACTTCACGAGGTCCGAGCGATCGCGGGTGGTCCCAGTGGTCCCAGCGGGTGTCCCTCTCAACTCTTTACAATGCCCATAATTCAGTGATTCGCGCGAATATAACTAGACATCGCTTATCCAAGGCGACATTCAATACTCTACCAACAAGAGGATACACTAAAACAATCTTAGTCAGGTTTACCTCTAAATATTAATACAGGAAATATTTATCAGATGTAAACATTGCATTGTAACTGTAAAGAGTTTACTCGGAAGATAATTTAGCAATAATGAGACTGTAGAGGTTGCGTGACGCGGAATTAAATGACTTTGCGGTTAGTTTCAATTTGCGGCCACGTCGCTTGTTAGAGCTACCATAAAACCGTTTATGGCCGAGCGCTTGTAAAATGACGAAAAAATATAATACACACTAATGAATGTTGTTAATTAAATTGGCGAATTCCAAGATTGGTCATTATATCCGGTAATGGGACGATTAATTTCGATCAGTGATGCAAACAAGTAGAGCTAGGTTATTAAATAACAACATATTTTTTGATATTTCGCGATGGATGGAGGTCGCAATGATCAGTGTTGTATGGTGTGAAGTGGGAATGAAAGGCCACCAACGGCGCCCACAATCCACATGGTTGACACTTGATGTTAGCGTGGCGGTGCTTGACGTCAGTCTCACGAACTATTCATATTAGGCTAAGGACTCACGAAGCGGTTTTCACCCGCGCCCGCCGCGGTTGCGGGCCTTTGTAGAATACAGATATTTATGTAAAAAAATAAAGCACATTTCACGACGCGTTTTACGCCCGCGGCGTGTGCGATTGTTTGCGGGTCCCGCTGCACCGGCGGTCATCTTGTACCGGCGGACGCGGGTCGCGGTCCCGCAGCCGCAGCGACAGGTTGCACCCGCGCGCTCTGCGATCGGTTGGCGGGCGACCGCAGTGGGCAGCGCGCGCCGTCTTGCAACCGCCCGTCTTGCGATAATCAACCGCCAAGTTTGCGAGCAATAATCGCAACCGCGACGGCTGCGTAATCGCACGAAACTCCGGTCTCGTGAGTTTTGATAATAAAACTCTATTCCGCCACCGCGGCGGGCGCGGGTGAAAGACGCTTCGTGAGTCCTTAGCCTTAATGCTCGACACAATACAAGTGCTTTTGGACACTACTTAACATGTAGCCGTTGCATTTCATTCGGACGCATACCGTGAATATTAGTAGTAAATATGAGTAAATGTGACTTATTGCAGAGGATTAGGAGTTGTACAAACAAAATACGATACAAGTCCTATTCAGTAAAGCTTTACCCAGCTTTTAGAAGGCAATTTTCATATTTCACAACTTTACCATGGGGTTTACAATGTTTGTACATTTCTGATATTTAATAGTTCCGGCATCGTTTTATATCAGCAATCTTTGTTATTCCTGAAAGCTTAACTTGGATCTTTACATGGCTAGAGTCCAATATTGGTGGAACACTAATTGCTGATTACATTGCAATTCTGCACTGATATTTAAAAACCACATGAACCCATGATGAAAAACGATAAATGTTAAGCAAAATAGCCCCAAGTGCAGGTTCTTGCTTGCTTGCTTGCTTGCATGTCGTGTCACTGATTCGTGCTCGACTAAGAAGAACTAAGAAGCTCCTTTCGCGCACATTCAAGTATAGGTTGATTATGTATAAGTAAGTTTGTTATTGCTTATGCAAACATGTTGAGAAATAAAATCACAGCATTCCTACTAAAATTTCAAAACAAAATGTTTCCGTATTATCCACACTGGCTCTACATTTGTTACACGCGTACAGCCGGCAACAACGACCTATTCAATTTGGAGCTGAGCACCGTGCAGCAATAAAGGGATATGGCGTTAGCAGTCAATTTGAGGCAAAGCTATTACCCACTTAATGAAGGATACAAGACAAACTAGCTTCGAAGGAAGCCATCAGAGGCATCTACGCGCCGCGAAACCACTTTACTGGAAGCACATCGCCTAATAATGCCCCCTTTGCAAGTGTATACTAGGCGCGTGTAGTGTAGTGACGTGTCTTGGAACTAGCTAGAACCTCTGCGACAACAATTGGCCATTTGCGTGCTTAAAATATGGCACTGAACCATGTAGCAGTTAAATAGCTGTTAAGTTGTTTTTTTTTGGGCTTTGTAATACATCAGCTTTACCTACGTACGCATACGACCACAGTACCGTTTTAGCCTGAGAAGCACGGTTAGCCATAAGAAAGGATGCTATCTACTGTGCATCATCATCATCATCATCATTTTAGACGTAGGACATATACTGCTGAACATAGGCCTCCCCCAAAAATTTCCAGAGTGACCGATCTTGTGCGGCTTGCACCCAACGGCTCCCAGCAACCTTTATTACGTCGTCTTTTCATCTAGTTGGGGCCATCGTACGCTGCGCTTTCCGGGCACTCTAGAACCTTTATGCCCCCTGTTATCCAAGCTATGTGCCCTGGACACTGCCACTTCAGCTTGTTAATCCTCTAGGCAGTGTCGGTGACTATAGTTTGCCAAAGGATCTCCTCATTTATGCTTCGATCTCGTTGAGAAATACTATACCGTTCTCCAAAGATCTTAAGCGACTTCAAGCTGAATAATATAAACACTAAATAATATAATATAATAAATAATATAAGGGGCCTACTATGACGTCTTATTGCCTTTCAAATGCGAGCTTATCAATACCATTTTACACTATTTGAACCATAAATCTTTAAGACTGTCAGCTTACGTCACCGCCTAAACAAAATAGCAAGTTGATGGTACGGGTAACTGGAAAGCTGGAAAACTTTTCTATTGATGCCTTCTTTACCTAGCTCGGCAGCGGTAAACCGTCACACTACTAATGCCCCATCCAAAAGCCTCCTAACTATTTCAACTCATTCCAAAGTATACGAATAATGCACACTGGATAATACACTAAGTAACCGTGTTTGTTCAAAGGCAAATGCAGTTGTTATGGCTTTTAGTGCTGCCATGCAACTATACGCAGGATTAAGAGGTTTATAAACTTCGATCTTAAGCTTTGAACTTCGCGCATAAGAAAGTTGTTTAGTTTGCTAAGAGCCGGGGTACGAGCCCATTGGGAACTAACCCTACTAGCACCTTATTTAAATCTTAATTTTGCGGGTTTGAAGCCGGTGGAGGCATTTCCCACAAGCTACGAGTAAATCAGGAAAGTAAAAAATGCGCAAACAATAACAAAGCTACGTTAAAGTAGGCCAAGTTTAAAAAAAATGTGTAAGCAATCAACAATATTTTCCGCGTAGCGGAAACCAAAAGTAGTGAAAAGCATGCAACTAAAGCGCGACAAAATGCTATCACGTAATCTACATGCTGTTATAATGGCTGATTAAACACTCTCTGATCATTTTTGGAGATAGGTACTTAACCTGGTATCTCTCTACAAAAAAGGCAATAAGTAGCAATACGCTGATGATGATAGTTTAGTTGCAGAGAAACGCAAGAAGAAAGTAAATTTGCAATAACGAGATTGGATTAAGCTCCATTAGGATTTCGTTCTGCGGTGACGATCCGCAAGCGAACCGCAGCTAACGCGGGGAAAACATCGTATGGATTTCGTTTACGGGGTGTAAAGAGGCAGCTACCGAAAAATGAAGACACGGGGTACAGCTGCCTATCAAGAGCATTAGAACAAAATTTTGCTATAGTAACTTTTGTGAATTTGTTGTCTACATTCACACACTAAAGACTGAATCAAGGTTGTAGCAGTCGGCGCATTTCACAGGTAGGTACGTGAAAATTTAAATATGTACTTTGGATTGTTAACTAATCACGAATATATCGATCATGCTTACAGAAATGTTCTTTATCCATGATCGTAAACAAAAATAAGTTGAAAAAATTATTTGGCATAAGTCATCATATCACATCACATCAAAAAAATCCGCTTAAGATACCCTGAATAAAGTCAAGAAAACCTATCTATTTTAGGTTAAGGACTGGAACCCCTTTTCAGTTTTGGATCGTAGTCTTTCTACACCCTGTACCTAAAGAAAATCTTACAAAATAAGTACGTTCGTACGTAAAACAATACTAGTACTGTGAAAATTCGAGTAGCTGTAAATATTTGAAACTTAAATAAGCCGAAATAACTTGCTTGCTCACTCAGCCCTGAGTGCTCATTACTAGAACGCAAGCCTAATGTTTTGGTCTCTCTCTAGTTTAGATAGTTTAGGAGACAATATGGAAATGAGTAGCGGAAATAATTACTGACGTGCAGAGTTTCAGAACATGACGCCAGTAAGTTACTTATTAGACGATAGGAGTCTATAATATTATTATGGGATCGAAGAGCAAGAGAGATAAGTTAGGGGGTGGGTCATTATCGGTTCAGTGTCCTTTCAAAGGGATTATAACATAGCTCAGTTGGTAGTAACTCTGCCTTCTGCGCTAGCGGTCGCGGGTTCGATTCCCGCACTGGACAAACATTTGTGACTAACACAGATGTTTGTTCTGTGTCTGGGTGTTAAATATATATCTATTACGTATATCAGTCTCTGGTACCTATAGTACAGGCTATGCCTAGTTTGGGATCAGTTGACAATGTGTGATATGTCCGGAATATTTATATTTATATTTTATATTTATAACAGGAAATAAACTGTTTAAAAAAGGAGATATGAGTAAATAATTGAAACATTTAATTATTATCAGTTATTAGCTCCTTGTTAGCGACACATCAAGAAACGTTTAAACGCACGCGATGAAACCATCAGTTTAAAAAATTAACAACTTCGAAATTAAGCAATTTGGCTAAGTAACGAAGGCGCTATCGCAATCTACACAATAAAGCTTTTTATTCGAAACATTTTTAATTATTATAATCTATATTGAGGAATAATTTTTATTTGACGTGTAATTTTCTCACGACTGATGGCGGTTGGAGTCACGCAATCTGTAAATGTGTCGAAGTGGGGCGACGGGGGGCGATACGAGAGATAGCCCAGGAGTGTAATAATAAGCAAGCTATAGGGCCTATTATGATGTATGAACAGGTGGGAATTAAGCACAAGACACTTGCATCAAGAAACAGAACAGTCGTTTGATACCAAACACATAACTTAAGTGAAATATTTTTGGCACTTGCTTTTACTACGCACATAACGAATGTAGATGGGATATTTCACAAAATTGACAATAATTCATACTGACGCCATAGATTCCCTTCGGCTAGTTCTATTACCTTACCTACATACGATACCACTATTACTTACATACGATTTGAGTAGACAATAATATAGTAATGAGACGTGCACGGTATCAGGTCATTCGCTGCTCTATATGCTTGCTCTATACCTTGATGATATATCAGATATTGGAATACAGAATAATTGATAATTTACATTCATAATGGCGGTTAACGAGAGGAGATTGCGATCAGCTAGTTCGCGCCGCTACGACTAACCAGTCGACGATTTGCGTAAACAACGCTAGTGATGAGACGTTACGTAATGTGCATCTTATCGATAAGAAGTAAAAATCGATAAAATTAATGTACAATGTTTTTAAACACACTCGTTAATAAAGGTAAACCATTAGTCATTCTACCCTTTTTGCGTTTTACAACGCGGAGCGTTATGCGCGGGGGTTCACGCGGGACAATGTCGGAATCGCACAACTCTACCATAGTTCAGTTAAGTGGCAAGTTGCAAGCAATATTAAAGTTTTGCAGATAATACTAACTTGAGCAAGGATGGAAAATGGAAATCCGTAACTTGATTATAAGAAAAATATTTAGGTCTTTTCAAACTAAACAACACGAATCAAAAGTTTAGAATCTTATTCTGCTTTGTTTCGTAAAGATAAATTTAAAATTTTACATACCTCTACTAAGTTCGTTAATCGATACGGACATTAGGCAATTGGTTTATTTAGTCGAGGCTCGAGTAACTTTTCCTTGTGAATCAAACAAGTCCCCCGGGAAGAACCAAAACTAATTTCACATGAGCCTCAGACAAACAGCCCGTTAATAATAAATAGTTGTAATCAGTTCTTGTTACGGATTATCGGTGCAAGTGCTGATCGTAAATAAAATATCGATGTTTTGCAAAGATATACTGCGGAGGCACATCTGCATGTACTGCGTAATGCTTTTTTAATAATAGCAGCTATTAAAAGTGGTCGAGGGACCGGGAGCCATGTCACCGACAAGACCACCGCACATAAACACGATGCAAGAAATTATTTATAGAAGTAACCGACTCGAAAGTAATTAATCCGTGATGGAAGCTGGTATTCAATAACATAAAACGATGTCCAGTGCAGTTCTGATTTAAATACACAAGTGAACAGAATTGGAACGAGTTGTCAGGCCGCAAACAACAATGGATGAACATCATAATGTATAATAACGCCTACATTCGCGAAGGCAAGGCAGCTCGCATTTAAAGGCTTAGGCGGTAACTCGCCACGACAAAACTCGCCGGTGCTAGATTAAAACTTCTATTGTATTGATGGAAAACTACACGCTAGTTTTTGGCGAGATGACTATAATTAGTAGTAAAGTCGACAAACGTAGGCTTAGAATAAAGAAATACGTACCTATTTATAACAAGCCTGCCCTGGAGAAATATTTTGTTTTTTTCTTGAAGCCCTTATTGTTGTAGGTTAGTGGGAAAACCTCGGAAGGAAGCACAACTTGTATCCTTATAAACCTCGAGTAAATAAATTTGCCAGCGCGTGTACGATTCGATATCATTGTCTGTATTAAAAGTATCACGAGTGAATTCACGCGTCGAATCCAACGCTCCAAGAAACCCTCACAAAAGATACGAGTATGTGTATAAGTAGTACGTATATTTCGATACGCGTACAAAATAGCAAGGAAGAGCACGAAATTAAATACAATTCAGTTTCCACACGTAAATTCAAACAACTTTTACTTTATACGGCAGCGGTTACTAATTACAAACATCTGTACGATTCAACAAAGATTTATTTGCATAATCTTCACATGCTGCGATGGAATACAATTACCGTTAAAACAAACTACGAAGATATAAGTACAGGTTTTAACAAAAATGTAACATGACAACGTAGCAGATGTATATAATTGCTGACCCGACAAAATGTACGAGTTGACTTTCATTAAAACAATGGCCCCGGATTGTTGACGTTGAAGTAGGTAAATAAAATATAGACTACGTTCCGCAAACACCCGGGCGGATGTGATGGCACGCGTTAATATTCGCTTTCATAAAGTTCCGTAATTTTGCAAAAAAAATGAGACGTCGCAGAAATTAACTGCTGGGTTAAGCCTGTGTTTTACACAGGGTTAAAAAATCCTGCAACATATGGCGACATAATTTATAAATACTTGCTAGCTTGTCCACTGGTTCTTTCTTGGTCATCCTGCATTAAGGTCAGTGTGCAGGTTGAGGTATGGAGGCCCTGAAAAGGGCCAATGATCGTTGGTGAAAGAACCAGTGTGGAACAATTAAACTGTAAATCTTAGAGGCTTCTCTCGTGCACATGTCACATGACGTCTTCGAATTTTTAGAGTCTAGGAATAGTCGTTTCCTCACGATGTTTTCCTTCGCCGTTTAAGAGCACCGATATTAGCGCATATACATTTTCCGAAAGGAAAATTCATTTGTTCACGACCGGAATTCGAGCCCACGACCTTCAGATCGACTTCGCTCGCGTGGTACCTAGATAAGTAGCCAATATGCTAGGCAAATACATCTATCTATTGAGAGTTTCATCGAAATCGGTTGAGCCATTACTGCGTGCATTTATAATATTAGTAGGATAATCATTGCTTCTACTTGCCCGAAAAAAGTTTAAACAGCGTAGTTTTTAGGGTTCCGTACCTCATTTGGAAAAACGGAACCCTTATAGGATCACTTTGTTGTCCGTCCGTCTGTCTGTCTGTCTGTCTGTCAGTCTGTCTGTCCGTCTGTCAAGACCCTTTTTCTCAGAAACGGCTAAAGTTATCAACTTGAAATTTATACCACCTATTAAGGTCTGCGGGCTTATGGTGCCGTATAAAAATCAAAGCTCTAGGTTTATCATCATCATCATCATTATTTACCGAAATATCCGTTAGCTCAGTGGGTAAATCACTTATGTTGACACAGTAATTTGAAAATATTCCAAAATCCAAGGGAAGCGACGACATCCGATCCGACAAAATTACTCTATGGATCCGATCATACTTGCTCTCTCTACCATAGACTTACTAATCCACAGACTAGGAAGATACTAGAACTAATCAATAACAATCAATGGGCCAATCAAAAGATACAGTGGTGTTCATAGACTATGGAACCACTTCGCTCCTTTCTTCCATGGTCTATGCTTGCCAAGGGTATCGGGCGCGGTCCGGCTAAATTACCAAACGCACTGCGTGTTGTATAGCACCACCATGTACCTACCAACATAGTCCGCAATACAATATCTGTAATTATTATGTAATATATAACTCACCTAAATCTATCTACTACTACTTACTCTCTTTTTATATAAGTACCTATCCATACCTACTATAATTATCCTTATTATATACCTACTATAAATATTATGTTTATTGATGTTCGTCACGTCGCGTCGCCTAGGCCCCGTCAGAAAACCAGCGCCGCACCGTACATACTATTATGTTCGGTGCAGCTTTATGCTGAGACGGGACCCATTTGCCTCACACAACGCATACTACTTAGCCTACCTCTTAACCACCTACCTACCTCCTTTTTTATGTTTTCCTACTGCGTTGTGTATTACCTAACTATAAAGTATTTTTCTATGTACTCACCTACCTACTGTACCTACCTGCGTTGTGGGTCAAATAAACAAATTTTCTTTCTTTCTTTCTTTCTTTCATTTCAGCCGTACGACGTCCACTGCTGAACATGGCCTCCCCCACAGACAGAGCGAATTCCTTATCATGTGGGGGGATTTGCCCATACTCACCGCGCTGGGCATGCGGGTTGTTGATCGCAGTTAGAGCTATCGTTGTTAAAATAGGAGACGCTGCTGCCCATCCCGTAGCTTTTTTCCCTTAGTCGCCTCTTACGACATCCGCGGATGGGTAGATATGGAGGGGCCTATTCTTCAGCCGGAATAATGGTTAATGCATTAAAAAGATATGGCAATGAATGTATAATTTTTGTAAGGAAATGGCTAAAATGAAAAACCTCTAGGGTACTTCCAGTTACCTCACAATTCTGAAATTTAGAATGCTAGGAGCATTTAAAGGAACACAATTAAAGGGAAAAATCTGAAATTGAGGAATTTCGAAGTTTTTTAGGAAACAACGTTATATTTGCGGTCAATGTTATACAATGACTACGTGAGCGACCGCAAATATAAGTTTGTCAATTCCTACACTTAGAATTTTTATTTTATGACCATGACCACTGGTGCACGACCGGGATTTAAACCCACGACAAATGATACGGAACCCTCAGTGCGCGAGTTCTCGCACTTGACCGTCTTTATTTTAATTGACATTGTATGCGAATTCTCGCAAAATAATAATGGTCACTGAGATGAGGCTTGTAAGGAGAGGATTACATGAAAGGCGAAAGAAATTTTTGAAAAGTGCGCTGGTTTCCCCATGCGATTGAATTGATCTCCCACGCACAATAAGTGGGCGAGTACGAATATTGATGCACATTCAACGCAGCCTCGTTACGCCGAATCTCAGAGAACGCAATTGAATGAAAATTATCACTAGCTTTTGTTGATCAGCTTCACCTGTACAGCTTTTTTGAATCAGCGACTGTTAAAGTGAAAGTTTCCTATTCTGTACACTAGACTGGCTGTACACTAGAGGAAGCATCTTTTCACCACACTCCAGTTCATTCACCATAGGTCATAAAGCTATTTGGGCACTGACCTACCGCCAAAGCTAATCAATCAGCAACACGACGAATGGACAAAGACAATAGGAACGATTTTCATCTTTACAAGCTTTGCCTTGTTTATGGGGCACAACTGTAGCAAGCCGAAGCCGAGTACATCAGAGGAAGTTTGAAATTAGCGCCAGTGACGGAAAAGTTGAGAATTAATAGGTTAGCATGGTATGGGCATCTCATGAGGAGGGATGAAAGTCATGTAACGAGAAGAGTGTTAGGTATGAATGTGGATGGATATAAGACAAGAGGAAGGCCGAAGAAAAAATTGATGGATTGTATTAAAGATGGCATGAGTAAGAAAGAAGTGAGTGCGGAGATGACGGCTAACAGAAGAGAGTAAAAAAGAAAACATGTTGTGCCGACCCCATATTATGTGGGACAAGGGCAGGAAGAAGAAGAAGAACTGTAGCAAGCCGATTTTTATTGGCTGTGTAGCAGTGAGCTTTTCTTATAATGTGGAGCAGTTCCACGGAAATCTTCAGATAATAACAGAAAATTAACTGTTTTTGGGCTCATTTTAATCAGCTTGACTTTCCTACGAAAAACTTACGCAAACGTACTACGAGAACGTATGTTTCTAAGTTCTTCCTATATTCCATGAAACTGGAAGCTTGAATGGAACTGGATTTACGCCGATTTCTTCAAATAACTTTCAACACACAGACACTCACAATGGAACTGAGTATAGCTGTAATGAGATCTCGACTATTGCACACATCTATTCAGTATTCGCGTTGACTCATTGAATAATTTAAACGAGAGGTTGAATGACGCAGCGACCGCTAAGTGATTTGATTGTTCATTGTTATGATGGTTATTATATTCAATTGATTGGCAAAGCAGTCCAATCATAAGTATTTAGACGATTCAAAGAGGTCATTACGCAAACCATTCGCCAAAGTAAGTAAATAGTACCTAAGACTTCGGTTTCACGTAACTTTTTTGAAGCAGCGAGAACAAGCGCCTAGAAAATCTCGTTGCAAAAGTGTCTGTAATTTCCAGCGAGTATTTTTTCACGAACTTTATTACCAGCGCTGGACTAGCAAATTTTAAAAGCTACTTGTGACCGACGACAGAATTCACCATCCATACTTGTACTTTCTTAATTTAAAAAAATCTTTTTCATTGTTGCACTGTTTTTTAGTATCAATTTGGGTCTCAAATGAATCAACTTGACCCTTGTCTCAGAGTGCAAAATCAACCCTTTATTTCGCGTTTCGGTGTTCTTTGTTATTTATGATGCGCTTGCGCACCGAACACGCACAACAACAAGAGATCTGCCTCGTGCGTGTCGCCTTATCGACCACTCGCCAAATTAACTCGCAAAATGAAGATATACGACAAGGTCCTACAGTCTGATTTATTCTTTCCTTAATCATGTTCGCGAACATTGTTTGCGGAGTCCGAAAAAGGTTAGATGCTATCAAGAAGTAATACATTTATCTCCGTATGCAACAGTACGTAGGCGTAATAAATCGTATTATATGCGATGATTCATATTTGTGTAGTTTATTTTTACAAGCAATAAACCGGTCTAAGCAAACGCCGCGTATGCATAAAGAAGAGATACATCAAAGAGGAGAAACTCCTTTATAAACCCCCATTACTCTCCCGGAGACATCACGACTATTCACGACTCAGCGGGTGTGATCCATTTCAACGCACAATGAATACCAAATAAGAAATCAACGCAGCCGCACTTACCCTCGGCAATTTTCTTTCATAGCCAATATTTCCAGAGCATAAGGACCGCTCTAAAATATGTAGCGGCACGAACTTTTTTGTTAAGTGTGCAATTTTGTGCTTTATACAGCGTGTAAAAAGATCACTCATCATCATCATCATCAGCCTGTAGAAGTCCACTGCTGGACATAGGCCTCCCCTAAAGAGTTCCACGACGAACGGTCTTGAGTCTTAACCCTCGGAACCCAAGCCAACCTCACCGGCACGTGGTACGCCCTGCCGATCAGCTGACGAGTCTCTGGCGCTCCACCCACCAATCCGCACTGGACAAGCGTGGTGGGTTATGGTCCAATCCCCCCCCCTTATGATAGGAAAAAGATCACTACTGAAAACTTTAACGGGACGTACAGACCATGATTCACAATCGATCGAAATATGAACAATTGTATTCATGAAATACCTACTCTTAACTACCTATCCTTGTCATTGTAATTCAAGTTGGGGAATATGCTGACGGCACCCCAGCCAGCCCAACTCCTTATAATAGCAGAGAACTTAGGTTATTAGTGGCAACATTGTTCTAGCATCCATGCAGCATGGTGTTGTGTATGAAGAGGAGCAGGATCCGATCAACTTCTGCACTCCTATTTTAGACCTGGCTTCGTTGGCATTTTCTAAATCCCTATTTATGAATGAAAAATCTGGTTTATTACCTGATGAGTTTGAACTTTATTTTATTTTATTTTATTTTATTTTATTTATTTGGGAAGATAAACAGTCATACATTACACTATAGGTAAACAGTAAGAGGCATAAGGAATGAGTAAATGTATGACCCACAACATCATCCACAGATTGGTAGAAACAAATGCGCGTTATAAAAAAAATAAATGTAGATTACTACTAGAACTTATAACCCTGCACACAAGCACCTACCCACTTCCCAACTTCATTGTAGGATTATCGCTACCATTTTGAAACCGCTACCACGTTGGGACGTGGCAAGTTGATTCATCATATATATATATATCGGCGCAAGTGCGTCATCACAGGCTTCGGAATGCCTCGCCATTGCGAAGTCACACGTTCTAATTAAATTAATACTCAGATAATCAAGTTACTAAAATCATTTGAGGATTTTAGTCACTGGTTTAATCACTTGCGGGTAGTTTTGCTTTGTCGCAAACAATGCCTGCGTTCGTCTGAGTTTTGCATAAATACGGGCGTCGGCCGAAGCACTGGTCATTTCCGGTCGAGCCGTCGCACCGTCTGGACCTACTCAAGAACCAATGTATAACGATTGCGCCGGAAAGGTTAAAGAAGAGGAACATCAACCGAGTTCTTCTTCAGACACCGACGGGCGATCGTCATCATCACCATGATGATGATGATGATGATGATGATGATGATGATGATGATGATGACGATGATGATGGTAACGGCAGCTAAGCTGACGTTACCCTTTTTAAAAACAAAATCTGGAGCTGGTCCTCCGTTATCAGAAGTGGGATGGGATCGCGCGTTCTAGACCGATTTCCATCCATAATAATTGTTTAGGTAGGTGTTTTATTTTTTACTGACGTTTGTCCTGATTAAGGAAGCATGTACGTGAGTGTGATCATACTCTTTGTATGAGTCACGATCGACGTCATAGTATTGCTAACTGCCGCAATACGCCTGTTAAACACCGTCGCCGCCGCCACAGTCGTTCGACTGACTGCTGCTGCAATCGTGATAGGCGTGCCGATTCACGTGGCGCACGCAGTAGCTGCAGTCACTGGTCTAAGTCTGGAGAGGTGTCTGGCTTTTAATCAAGTTTTGAAGTCGTTCAGGGTAGGTTGCAAATAGTTGCAATCAAATTGCAGTCCACCGCGTTCAACTAACTAAAGCCATGCGGTATAGTCGCTGCCTCCGGTTGTGCCAAACCCCATTATTGAGCAGGGCTCTGGCATGACTGAAACAGCGACCTTTGCGAATATTTCGCGTTCCTGTCACTCCGAAACTGACGTCAAGCTATAACAAATTCAGTTACCAGCCTATCCCTTGATGCGCAGTATAGTGAAACGAAGGAAGTCAAGAGGTTTAATCAACCTCGTACGTCGTTGCTAACATTGAATTTCCAGAGCAGTCTTTGGAAATCCACTTGCATGTCGTTTCATCCGATTGCATCAATGCACCGATTTTGATCGGTACTGATTTACTAAACAGAAAAGGCTTGACATTTTCATACGGACTAATCCTTTACCATTTTTCCGTGCAGCAGGACAGGTGTCTGCTGTGGATAATGATAACTACCCCTAATTTTCCAGAATTATTTATCTCTCCTCCACAGTAAACACGGGTAGCGAGTAAATACTGACTAGAAAGACTTACTCCAACGACTCGACGAGTTTTATTCACTGAAATTGAGTATTTAGGCGACTGATATTTAGGTTATGGTCAGGTACGGCCGAGATCGGGAAAAGCTCTGCTCGCAGCGTACAGTAGAGCGCACACCGTATGCCACAACGCGCTCATTGCGTGTCACAGCGTCCCTGCCGTTTGCCTATACAACTTACGGTAACTAATCCAATCGTGGTTGCGATCTTGCCAATTCATACTGCGCAGCGGTAAGACCAAACCAGTATTTTTATACTTCTAGTTTTTACCTAGACTTACTCGACATTGATAATTGAAGTTCCTGAACAAATGGAGTCTTGTCTTTCTTGAATAGAGAACTGCTTGAATAGTGACGCTCTCGTATGTTTTTATTTCTATTTTGTTTGTGGCTGTGGTGTCACTACGGCCACAACTGGTTTATTGTGATCGCCACTGGTTACTTTGGTCAGCCACTGTTAAGAATTGAAGGATTCTCTTTGAGGCGAGTTCCTTTACCTCCATCGGGCCGAGGATGTGTTTGCCCAGATGAATGCTACGTTTGAGCAAAAATGCTCACCTAGCAGGTGGAGAGGCGTTTCTTGCACCTCCTTACATAGCCTGCAGGTTTGTGTATCGCCTAGTCTTAGCTTAAACATGTGCTTATTAAGACAACCGTGTACCATTTGCCCCTCGTATGACTTAACGAATGGGTGTCTAGTGACCGTACCTGGATCTATAAAAAGCGCGAGTTGAAGTCTTTGTTTTAAGCCTTTAGGTCCAAAAATGTACGCGCGTCGCTCACTGCAGATGATTATGTGAAATGGTTGACGATAGCCACGAACTTACGCCGTTGGAGACTTTGTTTTTGTTATCAGATCGCTGCACGCTTGCTGATTAATTCTAAATTTTACTAGTTCGAAGAATAAGACCTGCACTGACGTTCCGTGTTGGCGTGTAATAAGCATTGTCCCACTGCTGACCTCGTCCCAGCTAGCCCAACTCCTTAAAGTAATGGAGAAGGAACCTGGGTTGGTGGCAACATTGTAAGAGAATCTACGAGTTTCCTTTCCTTTTTAGTGCCTCTGTGTTTTACACAGCATCACCCTAGTCATACTTCCCAAGAACCCCTGTGTACCACGGCGAACAAGACCGCCCAGAGCACAGCATCACTCTCTCCCCATTCCACGAGAATCCACGAGTACCATATCTACGAGAATCCACGAGTACCATATCTCCGAGAATCTACGAAAAGTTTCCTTTCCTCTTTAGTGCCTCTGTTTTACACAGCATCACCCTAGTCATACTTCCCAAGAACCCCTGTGTACCACGGCGAACAAGACCGCCCAGAGCACAGCATCACTCTTTCCCCATGCCATGAGTCTACGAGAATCCACGAGATTATCCACGAGTACCATATCCACGAGTAACTTATCCGCGAGTACATTATCTACGAGTACATTATCTACGAGTACATTATCTACGAGTACATTATCCACGAGTACATTATCCACGAGTTCCATATCTACGAGTACCACATCCACGAGTACCTTTTCCACGAGTACCTTTTCACCATATCCACGAGTAACTTATCCGCGAGTACATTATCCACGAGTTCCATATCTACGAGTACCACATCCACGAGTACCTTTTCCACGAGTACCTTTTCCACGAGTACCTTTTCCACGAGTACTTTTTCCACGAGTACCTTTCCCACGAGAACCTTTTCCACGAGAAGCTTTACCACAAGTAGCTTATTCACGAGTAGCTTATCCACGAGTAGCTTATCCACGAGTAGCTTATCCACGAGTAGCTTATCCACGAGTAGCTTATCCACGAGTAGTTTATCCACGAGTAGCTTATCCACGAATAGCTTATCCACGAGTAGCTTATCCACGAGTAGCTTATTCACGAGTAGCTTATCCACGAGTAGCTTATCCACGAGTAGCTTATCCACGAGTAGCTTATCCACGAGTAGCTTATCCACGAGTAGCTTATCCACAAGTAGCTTATCCACGAGTAGCTTATCCACGAGTAGATTATCCACGAGTAGCTTATCCCACGAGTAGCTTTCCCACGAGTAGCTTTCCCACGAGTAGCTTATCCTCAAGTGCATTATCCACGAGTGCATTATCCACGAGTGCATTATCCACGAGTGCATTATCCACAAGTGCCTTTTCCACGAATGCCTTTTCCATGAGTATCTTATCTACGAGTATCTACGAGTGCAAGTACCACAGAGTACAGGTTCCACGAGTATCTTATCTACGAGTATCTACGAGTATCTACGAGTATCTACGAGTGCAAGTACCACAGAGTACAGGTTCCACGAGTATCTACAAGTGTAAGTACCACAGAGTACAAGTTCCACGAGTATCCACGAGTACACAACACCTACAACCCACAACGAAGTCAAAGTCAAAGTCAAGGAAAGGAAGGCAGGTGCAGAGCGCGCACCGCCTGTCAGAATGGCCGTATCGGCGCAAGTGCGTCATCACAGGCTTCGGAATGCCTCGCCATTGCGAAGTCACACGTTCTAATTAAATTAATACTCAGATAATCAAGTTACTAAAATCATTTGAGGATTTTAGTCACTGGTTTAATCACTTGCGGGTAGTTTTGCTTTGTCGCAAACAATGCCTGCGTTCGTCTGAGTTTTGCATAAATACGGGCGTCGGCCGAAGCACTGGTCATTCCCGGTCGAGCCGTCGCACCGTCTGGACCTACTCAAGAACCAATGTATAACGATTGCGCCGGAAAGGTTAAAGAAGAGGAACATCAACCGAGTTCTTCTTCAGACACCGACGGGCGATCGTCATCATCACCATGATGATGATGACGATGATGATGATGATGATGATGACGATGATGATGATGATGATGATGATGATGATGATGACGATGATGATGGTAACGGCAGCTAAGCTGACGTTACCCTTTTTAAAAACAAAATCTGGAGCTGGTCCTCCGTTATATATATATATATCCCAAAAGGCGCTTACTCTATATACAATTGGCAGTTAAGTTCGTTCTACGACTTTTAGAAATACGAAATTTTTCATTGAACAAACTTTATGAAAAAATCTGGTGTTTCGGGTTCAAATCAGTTCAAACTCTAAATGAGTTTTGGGTGATAAAAATACCAAAAAGAGCAGCAGATAGGGTTTCTATTTGTTGTTAGAATAAGCTGCTTTCGGGATAGTTTACTAGTTACGTAACACTTTGTATAAGTTACTTAATCTCGGCAACACTAAACACTTATCAGTTTAAAATCCTTAGGGTTACAGGGATATATTTTGTATATGGCTTATGTAGCAACTTGACATATGCCTTTCTTTTAGGAGCATTAGCGCACCCTGTATGTATACGTTTAAAGCAACTGTAACGCAACCAAAATGGTGTAATAAATCTAAAAGTCCATTTTCATATAAAAGAAAACCGATTAAGGAGCTTTCCCCGATACCGATCTCGAATGAAGCTATATATTTTCATGATCGAGCGAATCCAAGATCAGAGACGGCTGACGGCTGATGCGTAAGAAAATTGAAAAGGAAAACTTTGAGCTACTTTAACGGAACGTATTGTCCCACGGTTCATTTATTTGCATTTTCTTGGGTACAACGTTTGGAGAGTTCGTCGAATGTTGATACTTTGTAACAAGTGTACTCTGTTCCGAGGGTTTTCTCATAAGCGCAATCAGCATCCGAGCGGACGCATCGTAAATAAGAAGGCGCTATTATTCCACGACTATTCAGTTTATTATCAACTTTAAATGTTTTTCAAGAGGCTCATAAACTTGTAAGCGTTTTATTCCAGAAGATAATTTCAATACGTTATTGTTGAACGGCAATAGAAAGTGATTTATGTTTGAATTAGACAAAGATTATAAAGGCGTAACGAGTCAGAGCATTAAACTGTTACTAACTAACCGACCGATTCACGATTATGGTTTATTTTAGTATGATGAAATATTTCTCAGATTCAGAAGACAGTAACAAAATACATATGCAGGAGAAAGAATCAGTGTAGTGAAAGGATTATAAAACCAATAGGAGATACGCTGAAATAAAGGTAACGTGGTAGAAAAATTACCTGATTTGCTACGCGCAAAGGGCAAAAGCAATAAAAATATACCTATTTAGGACTTATGTTATGACGCTTCTAAAAGTGGGCCAGGTATCCGGAGTTACCCTAGCCTAAAACCTAAGTCAAATTGGAGTGCCTGGCTCACTTAAGCATCGGCCAACGATGAGCTTCAATCAAACGTCATCTCGTTACACAGCACTTTGGAATAATAAACGATCAATGTGTACTTAGATAAATAGTGCATACCTACCTACCCAATTCAAAACAAAATGTTAAAACGATTTCAAAGTGAATAAAAAATATATTTTAATGGTAAATTTTTCCATTCATCATCATCATTTCAGCCGTAGGACGTCACTGCAACATTGCCTACCGTTCTGATTTCCAGGGCCAATTTCCTATCATTTGGGGGAGGACTTTGCCTATACTCACCACGCTGGGCACGCAGTGTGTACAGGAGCGCAGTTAGAGCTAATTTTACCATAACTACGTAAAGAAAATGATGTGAAAGCTTTTAAGTCGACTCTTTTGTAAATCGCAAAGCTAAACGTAGAGCATATTTGAACCTATATTATACAATCCACTAAGATTGAGATATCCGTGTTTTTGTTACAGTTTCAATTGTAAAATTATAATAATGAAACTTGTTGGCGTGGTCCGTGGGCACGGGCGGACAGACTGACGTACAATTTGTTTGTCACTCATTCACAATTTCACCAGCCCCATCTGCGTGCTGCGCTTAACAAGCGTACCATTTCAGACCTCGTTTACCGTGCGTCACAACGAGCACTTACTATTCAATTGTGAGAAAATATCTGTTTTCCTAAATTATTGCGTTACTGATAATTCTGCCAACCAAATGGAATGATAATGTGAATGTACTAAATAATATAATAATACACGATTCCGTTTCTGGCATCACGCAGCGATATTAAAAGGATATTTTTAACGTCATTCCCGATTTCTTAACTGGATTAAACACGGATGAAATTGACAAGCGAACGGACGGCAGCCAATAAACGAGATTCCCTAAATATTTTCCTTCCATAAATAGTCAATAAAGCCGTTTTTCCCACGCCCGTTTCGCAATCTACTCCGGGTGAGCCTATACGCGTTGCGCCACATTAAATTCTTTACGTTTAATCAATTCCGGAGTTTTGCTTGTGAAAAAATATCAAACTGAAGTGTTTCCTTCCGTATCGACGGCGCCGGGGAGTGGAGGGCAGACAGCAAATAAATCGTTGGCGCAGTTTCAAAAAGCACCAAAATTGTCGGGGTGGCTTCGCGGACACGCCTTTTATCTGTTACGTCTATCAGCCTTCACGTCCGCCGCTTTACGTAAATACGGGCAAAAAGTTTACGCAAATAAATAATAAAGACTAAGAAAATGGGTAGATGCGTGCAACCGTGCGGGATTAAAAAGTGCTCTGCGAGCTCGGATCAGTCGCCTGACCTACTTCCGTTCCCACAGCGACGAAACCATCATTACGATAAAAGCTCGTTTAATGAATAAATGCTCGTCTAGAGGAAGTACGACGTAAAAATATTGAGATAAATATAACTCCGTGAGCTTTTGCAAAACGCGATCCACATAAATCGCTAGAACTTTGCCCTGAAAAATACACATGAAGATAGCAGGTCACGATGCCTGGCCGCGTTGACCGCGCGCTCGTTACGGCTGCTTTATGTGGGGTGCAGCTATCGGCAACAATGCGCAGCGCGGCCCGCTCATAAATACCAAACAATTAGACAATATATTCCCATTTGAATTAGTATTTTTATTTGCACGTCACGTGCGCACGCCCGACCTTCTATCCGACAATTTATGTAGCGAAGCGTCAAACTAAGTAAACAGCACAAAGAAAACAAGGCGCTCTAAGCTTCAGGCGAGAAGAAAGCCTATAATTTTGTTTGCGATTTATAGCCAGCCGAACTATAAACAATGTATATACAATTTCTTCGAGCTCACCCGTAGTTTGCGACTACATCAAGTCTGGGATCTAATTTCGCCATGAATTAAACGTCCAACATGAAAATATATCGGGAGATAAAACAGAGTACTTAACATCGAAGCTGATTTGCAAGCATTACCGTCCACTCGGGCTGATCAGGGGCGTGATTAAGAAAAACGAATACGAGCTCGAGCGTGACACAAAAGCGGAGCGATAACAGAGGAAAAACGAGCAGAGAACCGCCTCCGAGCAGACGGTATCGGGCCCGCCCGGGAGTTATTAAATATTAAAATAAACTCGCATTCCGACACGAGTCCTACAGATACGCAAGATTACAACCAACACAATGAGAGCAGGCTGCGATCGCTCCCGAGCCTTATCATATCAAAGCACGAGCCTACATAATTCAGCTAGGGACCGACGACGGTACACAATTTAGGGCCTGTGCAAACACGCGATGCGGAAAATTCTTAGCGAACCATCTCAATAATAAATGTATCTAAATTGTTGAGCTTAATGGCCGGTATCACAAGTCGTGGGCGGACGGAACGACGTCCACATCACGTCATTTTAACACGTTTCTATTGGCTAATTTTACGATACGCAAGATATGGTCAGCACAATAGGAGCAGACGACGGTCGTTTCCGAACCTTATCATGTAAAAGCACGAGCCTACATAATTCAACTACGACGGTATTCCCGCGAGGGTTTACTGCTGATCAAAATTTAGGGCCTGTGTAAACACGCGATGCGGAAAATCTTTGCGAACCATCTCTTCCTGAGGGTATTTTCTCACCATTTCTGTTAAATGGCATATAGCCTTCCGTTTAGATAACAAATAATGTTTTACAGCATTACTGGACTTTTCCTCAACAGATTAACATTACGTAATTATGAAAACTTCTCGTCAATAGAATCCAGATCGGATGGTCAGCGTTTGGGAAACTTAGTCATATCTTCTCGTCGGAAAAGTATCTCCGACGATACAGTAGCATAGCCTTAAAGACGGAAGTCTACAATAAGTGCGTGTTGCCTGCCAGTGATGAGAAATATTGATATGGCACTGAGACTTGGTCGCTAACTATTGGCCTAAAATTCCTATTCACTATGGTATGCCGTCCTCAGTCTTGTCACGGCATTTTGTCACGATTAGTTCATAATTAAAATCACCACTGTTGTATCTTTCGTTATTACAACCTTTTAAAGGGCATGCATTAAACGTTGAATGTCAATAATCGCATAACTTACATTGCAACACCTCTAAAGAGTATCGGTGGTCCCATCGGTTGCCGAAGCGCCACGCCTCCTTACCTGAAACAATACATCATTACAAAACAGGTATGCACTTTAATCGACACCTACTAGGCTGACGAAATGCATTCTTAATTTGGCATACATATGAGCACAAAATAACATTAAGAGGTAGCCTCTCTGTGCAAAGTCCGTCCGGGAAGTACCACGTTGCCTATAAATTCTGACTTCAAGCAGCTACGCTTGTAATGCTGTTTACCGGTTTGAAGGGTGAGATTACAGGCACATGAGACTTACCAACGCATGTTTTAGGGTGATGGACGCAATGCAATACCACGTGGGCCACATCTTATGTTGGGCAGTCCTTTATAACAAGACTAGTGGTTCGCCCCGAACTGAGATCTCGTGATGTCCGGTAAAATTTGGTGCTTCGATGATCGTTGAGGCACAATTAAGATAAACTTTGAAAATCGCACCTCTTACCAATCATACCTGAACTACGAAGTCATTAAACTTTACCAAATGGGAGCTCACGTTATATTGGTTCTATAATACTCAGTTGTATTCCAGAAACCATATAGCCTAAAATAGAAATAAAAATCGTTTTATAAAGTAGGAAGAAAGCCCTTTTATATGACACCCACTTTATGTATTTGTATTTTTTTATAATCCCCTTTTGGATCCTTATGAATCCCCATTGGCCGGTCAACTCATATTTTTACGAGCAAATCTTGATAGTACAACCTGTTGACCTACTATTTCCTAAGGGATTGGCGGTTCAAAAGTTATGCTATAACAAATAAACATACAAACATACAACGCCGATTTGTCCAAGATGTTTGAGAGATATTCGCTCGCCCGATCAAAAAATGGTATTCATTTCATTTATTCATTGAAATTGCATGGATTATTTCATAATTACAAGATCTGTTCAGATATTTCAATATCTTGACGACCTCAGTGGCGCAGCGGGCGAGTGCTCGTCTGAGACGCAAGGGGTGCGGGTTTGATTCCCGCTGCGTGACAAATTTTTGCATAATATTCAAATATCTGTTCCAGATCTGGGTGTTGTGGTACCATGGTACCCGTAGTTTCTGATACCCACGACACAGGGACTCCTAGTGTGGGGTCAGGACTATATATGTGACTGTTAGGTGTTATTAATTTATTTACATCTATCTTACAATGGTGTAGATAAATAACGCAGCTTTGAGCTAAGTTGACACGTCTTTTACTACACGGATAATTGACAGATAGATATTCTAGGCAATCTATTGCCACAAAGCAATAGCAGACAATTAATTGGAACTTTTGGAAGTCAGACTGTCATCTTTGAACATTGTGCCATATTATATCAACAGGTCTCAGTTAAGTTAATAATAACTTTGGTTTAACTTGATGGAAGCTTCGCCGTCAAGCCGACTCAGTTCAGTCTCCAGGCGAATGATTTAATTATTGAGACTTATCGACTTTAGTCTCTATGGGCTTGTGCACTCTAAGCAAATTCTCTCAAATTCTCTTAAGTTAATTTCAATAACGAGAGTACTTAATGACCTTGTATAAAATACTCTCATGCGGAAGTTGAACCAGCACCTTCGCTCTAGCATGTGCGAAGGTTCATGATTTTGCGATTGATATTATTATTTAGGTTTTAAATTGCCCTTTAGCAGACCAAAATTTTGCTGATTTAAGGTTTAATCTACTAACCGTAATCAGTAAAACGTAAACCTGGCTTCAAAAGCCACCGAGTACAAAGACCGCAAGACAGACAAAGTTGGTTATGATAAAATTTTATACAGAATCATTAGCATTCACGGTGGCTTATTAAGTTATACTCGGGACTTCTTAGTCGTACGCGCACCTGTGAATTTCCCATAAGAAGCGGTACTTTCGAGATACGAGTATGTATACAGTGTAAAATGTCAGCTCCCGAAAACTGAACGTACGCATCTGTAAGCTTTTAGTCTTTTGAGCTGTAACTGGTATCTGAATACGTGTTGGCCTAATGGAAGGTACTCCGAAGATCGAGTCCTTCTCCGAAAATTTGTCATTTGAAAATTATCCTTGTAGTTTCATAAATAATAAAATATTGATGTTTGTGATTGCATTAGGTGTTCAAAATTTTCCGCCATAATCTTATCAGGTGTTCAAGCACTGATTCTGAAACTCATTATTGTTTTTGTCGTCCATTTACACATTGGGATGATCGATAATTAGGAGATTAATCATCTGGCCAAATGATGAGGCTCATTATTCATATCTGAGACTTGTTAATCACCATTTGGTCTGAGCCAGACATTTTCCATCATTATGAGAATTATGAATAATCGCTCATTAAATGTCATAAAAGTCGACGATTTTCGGAAGGTAAAATTGCCTGCTTTTATAGTAGGTACCTACTGATTATCTTTGACGTTGGAAGTAGTTAACACCTGCCTTAAATCAATCTCGATGAGAAGGTAGCTTTAACCAACTCGCAGATTTACCTAAGATGTAACATGACGATGAGAGGATTACAATCGGCAGTACATTAACGAGTTCGGTTCAAGCGACAATCTCACTTCGGATCTACTTCGTGTGGAGGCGCTGCTGTTCCGACTAATGCTGCTTAATTAACTCGTATTCATTATAGTGCACACACGGCACTAGGCGCGTGCGCACACAGGTGCAACCCGGAAACAGGACCACCGCAGAACTCCGGACAGTTCCTGGGTACTACTGTGGGACATGGTGGCGTATCCCCATCATCATTTCAGCTGCAAGACGTCAGTGGGTTGAAGGATAAGGTTCTCGAACAGCGACAAGAGATGGACTAATACAATTTTAAAGGTTGCGGAAAGTTGGTGGATGTAGAAGGCTCAAGACGTTTTTTCACACCACACTTTGTCGAGCAGTGGACTTCTTTAGGCTGACGATGATGAAGATGACATAGTGGAAAGTATATAAGAAGCCCGTTACAGTTAAAACTGAGCCAGCAGACTAGTCCTATTATACGTTTTGCAGAGACAATGATAATGCTCGCTGTACAAAAAGTCAGTCATAAGGTGTTTATTTCAATAAAATCACTAGGAATATTTTCAAACGTCTTAAAAACATCTAAATTTTGGAATGCACAATTTATTCTTATTTCTATAGTTAAAACTGTGCAGATCCCTTTGTGCTTATGAATATAAGCAATCATTTTTGTGCCATAGCAACAGGCCAGGAACTGTAAGTGCCTAGTAGTATTTCTTCTGTGGCACAACCCACCATATTATTATTCCAATGGAAAGTCTTCAATTAAAATTCCACTACTTCTCAAGTATGGAAATCTGTTTTTGCTCCAATAATGTAAGTGCGATCCGTACCTCCATTAAATATCTTATGTTTATGTTTAGCCATAATTTTAAGCTACATGCATTTCTGGAGATTCAGCCCGGAGCTTTGTAAGGATTGTTTTGATTTGAGTAACTTGAAATTTTTTTGCGAGGAAACGGGACTATTTAGCATTTTAGATAAACTTAACGTTGCACTATAGCAGACCTGTAAGTTAGAAAAAGTTCTAGCTGACGCTGTAAAAAATTATCTAGAATAGATGTAACAAAGCCTTCCTACGTGTTGCAACTTGACTCTACAATTTAACATAATCATCTCATTTGTTATATACATTTCCGAATTACGTTATTATTCCGCTTTTCCCAGAGCCTATTAAAAGGTCGCTATGATTAAGAGCCAATAAGCTGCAGGCGATGGTAATATACGAGGATTAGATATCTCAAGTCGCAATTCCAATGCGTTTGTCTTCTTAAACCATACAAGATGCTATTAATCCAAGCGTCAAGCAAGTTTCGTGTCGTCGTCGGTGCACTTGGAGAAATATTAGGGCACTTAATATTAGGACGACTGCACACACGCTGATAGCTTGTGCGACGGGGTCAGGTGACCGTAATACATGGCTTTGCATATCTCAAAGCAAGCCTTACATCGAGAATAACATCAGACGAAACGTAAAATGTCTCTATTAGGTAAAACTAGATGCATATCTATTTGTAAGGGATTTACACACGGGAAGTGGAAAGAGATAAAAACATGGGTACTCTCGAGATCGCTCTTCGGAGTGACGTGCACGATATATTACACCCGAGGCGATTAGTCCACTAATTCAAGAAGCTAAGGTATCACCAGCTAGCCCGGAGCGATTCCTCGAGAGCAAAATACGCGTGTTCCTCGTCATTATGCAAAACACACACCGGATACGCAGGTGAGTTATTAACCACATAATAAGTCTCATCTCGTTACAGAGCCAGGCTTATTTCACTCGGAGCGAAATTACTTACTGCCTCGAGATCTCGCGCGCTTTGTAAATAGGTGCCATGCAAATAATTCACAATTACATTGCTCGCAACGAGCCAAATAGGCGCAAGTATCGAATTCTTGAGCGTAACTTTGCATGCTTCATGAAAATGGAGAACAAATAAATTCTTGTTATGTGGTAAAAGGAAATAGAATTTCGCAATGCGGTAATGAGATGGCGTTTACAGTTATTGCTACCATTAGGCGGCTCGTGAATGTTTTGCGTAAATAGAAATAGGTTAACTTTATTCAAAACAAGAAAAGTACTTGATTACTTTTATTTATATTTTATTTAAATAAAGTGTAAAATATTTTTTTACTAATATCTGATCGTATGGCCTTGATGTACTGGGCTTACGAATAGGCCCATCCATACCTGCCTACCCATGGATGTCTTAAGAGGCGACTAAGGGAAAAAAACAAGGGAATGGGCAGCAGCGTCCCTATTTCTACAACGATAGCTCCAACTGTGCTGGCCAACCCGCATGGCCAGCGCGGTGAGTATGGGCAAATTCCCACCACATGATATGGAAATGGTCTGTAAGGGAGGCCAATGTAGACATTCTACGGCTGAAATTATGATGATGATTTTTTGGATAATTTTGTAGGTAGTGAAATTAATTGCAGATGCAAATAATTTATTAGTGGAACAATGAAGTTTCGCAAAAAACACCATCTACTACATCGATCATATTAATGGTATTTTAAACCGATCCATTACCTGTACTTCATTAGGAAAGCGGATATATCAGCATTATGACACGAAAAAAATCCTTGTCATAAAGCTGATATAAATCTAACATTATCTGCAATCTTGTTAACTGTCACGTTTTAGCTATTGATATTATAAAGTGATCTAATCAGTAATATGCAAACTAGTATTTTGAAGGCAGGCGAACAGGCTGTGACAAAACTGAGTGCGAACAAAGATACTTTGCACGGAATGCTTATTTTTATAAATACATAACAATATACAAGATGATTCATATCTGTATAATATCACGAAAGATGCTTATTCTACCCCCAATCGGCAGTAATGTTTGTTGTACGTCTTATGGGAATTCGACATTTTTTCATTGAAAAAACACCACAATATAAAAATTTGCTCTTTCCCCCGAAATCAAATTAGTTTAAACTCAATTATTGAGCTATTTTAGGTAGAAATCTTGATGTCAAAATTCTCGTGCGTTTAATAATGTGTTATAAAGATACCAGAAACAGCTGATATGAAAGAGTTCGGGAAAACAAAATATAAAAATTATATTTTTTCCCCTAATATTTTTCTTTTCGTTGATAGAATAAACCCCATTTGGGATAGTATACCTACTAGTTACAGAACACATTGTTTAAGGTGATCTAATCAACTCGTCTCGTTCTGAGAATTATTCAAACTAGTATTTTGATCAAGTTCCAAATAAAACTGATGAAAAGACAATAGGCAGCGACAAAAAAAATGTGAGACGAGATCACATACTGCCACCCGTCGGACACCCGTTTTCGCGATAAATTAAACGAGTAGTGATCTAATCTGCTCTGATTTTATGCAAACAAGTATTATGAACAAGGCGGTGACGTAAGATGACAGCCTCAAAGATTGATGGATGAAATTCGTTTAAAAAAGCGCATTTGAATTGCAATAAGACGTTATAGCAAGGCCCCAAGTCATATGGTATGGTTAGACAAATGATAGTTTCCGGATAATGCCTGGCGTTATCGCCTTTATCCCTGAGATAAAGATCACCGAGTTGAGTATGTAGTTTTAAAAGGAATTTACAAGTCGGCCAGCTAATAATCGTAATTCGTATACATGCGGACGACGAGATGTCCGTCGAAGCGACAACCGCCGGACGACGCTTATGACCCCACTACGGTGCCGATTTATGATCGTCCCCTTTACTACAAAGGCGGCCACTTTACGGCTTAATTTAAAGCAGGCTATTTACTTTTTCACTTGAGTTTGGGTCGACTTGACGCCTTACAATCTTTCCCGATAAAGTCATTGTTTTAAAAACATTCAAAATTATAATGATCATGGCACAGTCATGACATTCCAGTTATTAAATAATTCAGTAAAAAGGGGCGAATTTTGTTTTATAGAAAGATAATAAACTAGTTTTATTTTGTTATAGACGAGCTGTTTATCGGAAATTTATAGCTTTTGATTATAAATTGGCTTAGATATTGCTAGATTGTGGTACATCTCTTTATCTATAATTTGTCTAAAATGCTTATGAACTGTGGTAGGTAGATATTATTTTTTATCGAGTGCTTAATGCGAACGGAATTTGCAAATTTTTATTTCTAATGCGCCTCAGATTTAATACATACATTATGTTCAGTGGCTTTTCGTTTCGTCTATTTATAGTGCGCTAAGCTCTACTTGCGTACGTGTAAAACAGACAAAATCACGTCCTTCGCACAGTAAGTAAAACCACAGAGTTCTGATCCGAAAAGGGCCCTGGTATTTCAAAGACTTGCCCTACCATTTTACACAGTCATACAGCACTAAAAGCGGGAGATCATTTGAATAAATGTGACACTACATCGTGCCGTCTCAATCGGCCGATCACGGAAAAGCTCCATTGAATCCGCCGACGGGCCATCATTGCGCGACCCGAGCTTCAATCAACGGTTGCATAACCACATAGCCACGTACAGCCAAACAGACCAAGACTTGTACGTACACATGATAAACTGAATAAACTTAGTATGGCTTGATTGCTTTAGAACCTGGGCAAACCAGGTTGAACGAAAAGTATGAGAACTAGCAAAGCCACTGGTTGGAGCCTCAAGATAATAAGATACTTATTCAATTCAATTCAATCTTTTTATTTCAGCTTTCAAATACAGTACCTACATAGGTAGGTATTACAGCCAACTACCAACTTTACTTAACTTATTAGCTTAAAAGTAAATTGGCATGGAAGTATCATAACGTTGCATGTAAGGTCATTATATGAATTACTAGTTGTCCCGCTCGCGACTTCGTCCGCGTTTATTTATTTATACCATCCTAGACCATCCATTATCCTTGCCGCTATTTCCCTACTTCATAAGGCTTCTACCTACCATCACCGTCCCGTCACCGTCCAGTCACTGTCCCATCACTGTCCAGTCACCGTCCCGTCACAGTCCCATAACCGTCCGGTCACCGTCCCGTTACCTCCACCATCAACATCACCGTTACCGCCACCGTCACCTTCACCATGATCACGTCTTATTTTCTTTGTTATTATGTGACATGAATACCGATTTTGATGTCTCTAACTTGAAAAACATAGGACTTTCATACAACCGTTCAACCCCCATTTCACCTCTTTAGGAGTTGAATTTTCCAAAATCCGTTCTTATTGCACGGTATGTCTGTGTCAAATTTCAGACTCCTCAGCCTAGTAGAGTCTGTCAGTGAGTGAGTGAGTGGACTCCTCCTTTATATATATAGATTATTTAATAAATATATGTATGATTTTTTCTGCCTCTGTACAAACACATTGCAAGTAAGATCGTATCATCATCATCAGCAACAACTTTAAGACTGAATTTTTAGTAAATCTTTCCATCTATAACTATGCAGCGACCTGTGTATGTAAGATAGAGCGTGTAGAGTCACAAAGATCCACCTACTATAGACGGAACTTTACAGAAAGCTCCGTACTTCCAAAATGTCATGTCCGTAACTGTGTGACAATACGTCGGCTCCCGTTATCAGAGTAGACCATCTCCGAATCGACGAGGCCAATGCTTGCCAAATGCTCTTTGAAATGTTACGTGTTCCACTTTTTAAGTGTTTGAAGTGTTTTTAAGATTTTATCCTCTATCTGGCTTGAGATGGTTGGAATACCAGACTGAGTTTAAACGAGTCATGAGGAAACTAATACTACTATGACGAAAGCAATTACTCGTCAGATAACTTTGTGTTTGTGCGATTACATAGCTACAGTAGTGGTTAAAAAGAAAGGCTTGGAAAGCATAATTGCATTATTATTAAAAAATACAAGTTATTAATGTCACATGGGAATATTCATCAGTTGATGGCAGGGCACGCTGCGTAGGTCTCCAGGGCGCGGTCGGTCGCATTAGAGACAATGCCATTTGCATACGAGGGGCGTGCCTAACTGTCAACCAGAACATCCACATTAACTAATCTGATGCGGTAATGAATGCGAAATTCATTCAGTTCCATTACATGCTCTGTACTCGATTACGCCCATACGATGAGGACACCTGGAAGAACTCTATCATAGACAAACGTTTAGGAAAGTCTCATTTTAAATGCTTTGACAACAAATCGCTTTGCCGACCTATAAATAAAGAATACTGAAAATACCAAGAACAAAGACGAACATTGCTGTAACAAAAAAAGACATCCAACCAGCCAGTAAATTACTTTAGGCGTATGGTAATTTCACCCGAAGAAAAAGTAGTTCGGTTTCCCAAGTCTCAAAAAGCGATGTTCATTTCGACTAACATAGCACCTTATACTATGAAAACTCTAAGTTCGCTTGAGAGCTTAGAGCCCATTGTACATGCGAGAAGCGTATGAAAGCACTACGTGGCTACTACTCTAGTGTGGCGTCGCAGCCACTCTTTGCAATAATGCGCTTTTTCTCCCAGGCTACTCTACCTACCCCCATAATTCCATTCTTTGTGCACCGCGACTGGTGCCCTAAGTCGAAACTCGTGTAACCGTCAACAGCTTATTAAGGAGGTACAATAGGTAACCAAAAATATTTCCTTATCCTATTCATAATGGAATTAGGAAGGTAAGCCTTAAGAGCGCATTTTCATAGAATGAAAATATGTTTTGTCGGGTGACAGGCTTTAAGGGGAATTACGCTTCATGGAGAGTAACAGGTGTGACGAGGTGAGTTTTGTAGAGAGTAATTCTTTGTATTTTTAGAAAAGCGCCAGTAAATCAGTCCCATAGTTTAGCAATTACAGGAGGAATCCGGCGGGCCGCTATCTCCGAACTAATGAGTGAAGACGGTCGCTGGCCGCCGCACTCAGACTTATCTCCTTGATAAACAAGTACAAATGGGTTACACGTTGCTTCCACCCCCTAAGTCTCTCTATTTCTCCTTTAACGTCTCAAGTGAGATAGCACGACTTTTATCTTCATGTCTGTACAAAGGGTTCGTTCCGAACTCGTTAGCTTGATTTGTTTTCAATTCTTTATTTTGTCAATCTAACAAAGACCACTGTTCAGAGACAGTATTTGTGACAAAGGAGCATTAAATTTTACAGCAGACTTAATTAAAATCAAAGGCAGATTCGTTACGTTTATTGGGAGCAATAGAAGAGCGCAGCGCAGGTTCGTTCATAAAGCGTCCCGACAATAAACGGATCCCAACACATTCGGATATTTTCCGAAGCGTTTTATTACGACGTATTTTAGAGACGAGTAGAATCGGCGTCTGATGGCACGATACATAAAAATTACATTCCAATACGAATACCCGTTTTAATTAAATAGGATTGGAAAGCACCATTTCACACAGAGTGTATCTTCATAACTTAAATAAGAACCATTATTTAAAAAAGAAGATTGCAAAGTACTAAAATATAGGCCAATTTAAAAAAAAAAAACAAAGTTCAATAAAAATCCTAGTCTGTAATCCCCATTCACAACCTCTGTACCTTAGGTACCTACTCAGACTAGCGGACATTTCAAAACAATTCACAGGTGACACGTCCTAAAATATTTCACACCACAATACGTGCCCAAAGACCTCATTATGCGAGGTGTTAAAATGCAAAAACGGGACGCCTCAGGCGACGCGTCCACAGGAAGCCGGCCGAAGCTTTCAATAGCGCAGAAAACCGCAGCGAGCGATGGCGCGATGAAAAAGACCCTTAATGAGAGCTCTCATTAGATCCCTTTTATAATCGTGCACAATCGCTTTATAGCTGTCACAGAACACGTTTTTAACCTAAGATAGCAAGCGATCAAACTACAGTTTCGTTGTAAGTGGTGGTAAGTGTTTACTATGCACGCGTTGCCAACCCTTAAAAAGAAAAAGTACCGCACACGTGAAGGAAAAGTGCCGCACTGGGAAGAAACTAATCACGTGACTTGAGGAGGATTTGATGTCGCCGGTACCAGCTACATAAGTCGCCATGACGCCTATAAACTCCATCATCAAGTTGACCACCAGTTCATGAGGGCATAGGGTGAACGGAGTATACCTCACGTAGAAACAAGGATACTTTATTTAAAAGTGCAAAGAAATTGAGCTTATTGTTGCTTTTGTACACGCTAGTTATTTTGTGCACAAAGCTACCCGGTTTTGACTACCCCTTTATGATAAGAAATGATTTGCTCAATCCAGCCTAAACCTTCCCCAACATAGCATACCACAGACTTATGTTAGGGTAACAAAAAAAACACATACGACCGGAGCAAAACGTTACACGTGCTTTGTCCGTTTCAAATAAAAATATTTCCAGCTATTCAATTTATTTAAATGACACACACAATCTAAGGAACGCACTTGAGTCATATTTATTGGGATCGAAAAATGCGTGTTAGAGATCTCAACCGCAAATAGTTATTAATACATAAGTTCCATAACCAATAAAATATTATAGCAGAATATTTACGAGATATATAATTTAAAATCTATTGCATTTTGAAATTTTATGGCGTCCTATAACGACACATCCGTTCGGAAAAGAAATACGACGTCATAACAAGAACATATCTAAAGTCTATGCACTATTACGGATCCTACGCCGATAAAATCTAAATTGTATTACTACATCATATACCTATTTGCTCACAATCATAACAATCTGAACGTTGTCTTATTGGAACAAACTTTTTAACCTTCCCCTTGACCGGAGTAAAATAATGACTGCAACAAAAGACTTTCCAAAAAAAAAAAAAATAGTTTCGTAAAACTAGTCACTTCTGTATGGGGGGACAAGAACATTAGGAGACGACTTGGCAGGCCCAAGAAAATATGTTATGACGATCTGGATGCATTCGAACCACAGTGTCTAACTCTAGCATGTGTGTGAAAGGAAAGGTCAAATATCTTTCACTGCCACAGAAGTCTCACCTTGACCAAACCTTTTTCAAGCCCTAGACAGACAATCAAATTTCACCACCAATTCTACGGGCTTCCTTTTCTTTACAAAAATTAGAAGTCTACCAAAAACAGAGTAATATTCGATCGACGATCACTCCGAGAGCCTCACCGGCACATATTAACGCAGTGACATCGATCGTGGCAGAATACCGCAATTGTCATCGTGCAGGATACATGAAAAAAAGCTTGGCTACTTGTTCGAAATAGGTAATCGAGAACAAAGCGAAAACATTCTTTAGAGTGAATGAAAATCTCTGAATTTACGTCCACCGCGCGCATCATTTACACCAAATTTTTTGTCTACTCTTCTCATCTACTCTCAAGGCCTTGAGGATGTTCAAAAGAAGAAGAAGTTCGAGAATAATCCAAACATGACACATCAACCAGCGTCAGAATTGAACCATCAAAATTTCAGCTAGCTAAAAAATGAGCTAGCTAGCTGTTACAACTACAAGCTGTGTCCACGTCCAAGTCACTAAAACAAGGAGGTTATCGTCTCGGCCATCGAGTCTTTGACACGTCAAGTCGAAAAACAGGTTAATAAGAGCACCCCTTCAATGAGATGTGAAAATAATGTGTGATATTATCTCGAGGTAGCAACATTACTGTATATTACTCGTATTCGCGCCTTTCATTAAGAATCTTTGCACACGACGATCTGCTTTTTGCAGTAATGCAGCAGCGTCACCATCATCAGCGGTAAGACGTCCACTACTCGATATGTCTCACCAATGAAATGTCATATGAACAGTTTCGAGAACCACTTCTATCCAAACTACACAATATACGATCACTCAAGTTGTGCAGGACATCTCCAGTATTTACTCTTCCTTCTAGCAAAATAATTTTGTTTTAAGACTTCACAGCACGAGTATGAAAGATACTAAGCTGGAAGTGATTGTATAAATTTACAGACAAATAGTTCCTTAGTTACAGTTATTATGAGTTTAAAACCAGGTATAAAATAAAATAGGGACGCGCCGCGATATCCTGATACTCGCAGAGTCGCGCGTCGTGTGCAAACGCTCTAACCGCCAATCCGGTTAATGAGCGCCGAAGTTTTTCGCTTAAATAAACATTAAGAAGAAAATGGACAGTGTGCCCACCGTACCTTTTACCGGAATTACACAGCGGTTAAGTGCTCGCTTTTAGAACTGAGAATGGACAACGCATGGGGCATTCTAATATTTGATAGAACCTTTAGTAGATAGATATGGGGAGAATTAAATCATAATTCTCACTCGACGCTCAAGTGTGAAGATAATATCCAAAGCATTGCAACACACATACAAGTAGTAGTATAGTAAAGAAGAAAATTACTATAACATAATGGTCTTCGAACTTTTTATAAAGCCATCTATTCGAATCCAATAAAAGCATTAAGAAGAAATATGAGTATGACTGTTTAAAACACTCAGCTCCAGTTTGAGCAGGGCCACTTTACAATGGAGCAAGTTATAGTACAAAGTGTTAAAACAAATCAACCTAAATATTTTCAAACAACGGTAAAAGAACAGTTTCTCAAAGGGATGTTGGAAGCGACCCTCGCCAGAGACGAGATTAAAACTTTGTTATTTGAAAGTGCAGTGGCCGCACTGTAGAAGAGAAATTTACTCGAAGCAAAAGTTAATATAAGCGAAATTTGTCCTGTGGCGAGCGGTTTGCGGGTGTCCCAGCAACTTTCAACCTCGAGAACTAACTCCCTGCTTCTATGTGAACACCTGTGTTTGGTTCCACTTGAATTCACGCTCTTTCTTGCTTTTATCACGCAATTAGTATAAAAGCCGATGTGAATATGTGCCGATTTTACCGTAACCCGATCGAACGCTATTCGCCACAAATTACTACTTAAAAGTATTTGCAATAAAACGTATTTCGTATTTTAAATGTGATGGTATCACCGATTGCAAATACGAAGCAAAAATGCAGAATTTAATTAAAGTAACTTCACAGGCAGTTTTTTTGTTCAGTTATCAGATGCGCGCTAAGACAAGCATCAGATGTAATTGCATCGGCAATGCTTTAAAATGTGCCGCCAAACGGACGTGCAACTTATCCATGAGTAACTTAAAAATAATCTGCCATTTGAATAAATTACCCGAAAATGTTCACGGAACAATAAGGATTACATAAATATGGAGGTATTTTCATTAACGTGTATTAGTGAACAATATAGAGCACTATAAAGGTGGAGAATTCACAATACATTTTAAGAGCGTTCCTTTTTTGAAGCAAACTGCGACTAAATCCCTAAAAAAATATTCTAACGACACACGGACCATGTATGAAATGGCACATTATCGTAAACATTCATTTTAAAGTGGTGCGATGGCGTAGTTTATTTTAAAATGTAGAGAACAGCTTGCTCTCTCGGTGTTCCGAGTAAACAGCAACAAAGCCGCGGTCGGAATGAGGTCAGAGATAGCTACGAGCTCCGAACTTAGTGTAAGCATAAATTAAAACAAGCGTTTCCATAAAAAGTTGATAAATGGCCTTCCACAGACGCGTCGCCACAAAAAGAGGGCCGATGTCAACCGAAGCGCTAACATGTTTCATTTTGCGACTACAGGCGTCATCTGCGCCATTTTCAGTATCACCACAGATCGGAAAGCAATTTGAACAGATTCACTTGCGCTCCAGAGAATTCTTCAATAACAGCAACTCAACAATTTTAAACCAAAGAACGGTAAAAAAGACTGTGATTAAAAAACGAGGCACGAAAACGATGAGAGACATGAATGAAGATATTGTTTCATATTTCTGGCACGTGGCTGAATACGGCTACTTTGTAAAAACTTCACATCTAGCGAAGGTTTTTCTATTGGCACGTATTGGAAAACCGTTGACCAATAAAAACCGGACTAATGCTACGGACGTGTAAAAGATTGAAGATTCAGTTGACTTTTAGTTTTTACCTGTACAATTTGTTTTCCCGTTTTTGTTTGTAAAAAGCGCAGGAATTAAAGCTAGTGGGAGTAGAAGCCATGCGTCCGCAATTCACGCTGCGCTGCCACTCGCCCGCACACGGCGACACTCATAAACCTACCTAAAGCCTACATGCATGTGAGTTTCGCATTGAAAAATTACTATTTGAAAAGTTTTCTTTTATCATTTAAGAAATGATACACCATCCAACTTGTAGGCGTAGTTTTGTGCTAGAATACCAATCACCAAATTATGTACTTAGCAAAATTTCGAACAATTAACAGTCGGTACAGTAGCAAATTTTAGAATGCTTCTCTCTCACAGAAAACACAATATTTCACAAAATTTGCCAATAAACTAAACATAAAATCCAACGAGCAAAGTCCAGCAAGACAATATCATCAAAACCAACAAAACCGATCCTCCATAGTATTACCATAGAGAATTAAACAAACATTAAATTTTCCGTACAAGTAAAACCCACAAACTATTCGTGTACAGAAAGTTGTGTAATCCACAAACGTTCCCTTTAATTGGTTTACCACAGACCTCTATTAACGAAATAAGATGGGAAATCAGAGTATTAGCATAACAGTGAATTCAATTAGGGTTCACAAAGAGGATTACAACTTTTACAATGAAAGGAAAGTTAAAGCGGAGGGCCGGTTTAAACTAACATGGTATAATCAAAATTTCGACAGAATGCGTACTAAGTTGAAATTAAATTGGAATGTTGTCAAGCTTAAAATATATTCAGTAACTATAATCGAGTTATATAGTCCGGTCCCTCTTCTATTACAGTAGACAATTTAAGAAAGTGAAACGAAAATCCTAGTAGAGGTACTTTTGATGCCAATAATCTCACAAGTTCGTAGACACTGTCAGTAATGATGAGTGGCGTTTGCCCAACAATGACAGCACTAGCTAGTAAAATAGAATAATAAAGTGGTAATAAAGGTTCGAGGCAGCAATGCAATACAAACAGAACATTTCAAAATTAGCCAGCAATGAGATAAACTGCGAACTTATATCAAATTGTTTGACAAGCGGGCGTGCTAATGCTTTCGGATAATGGACAATTGTTGGCAATAAAACTACCACCGCACCCGATGCAAATCATATTAGTGCACTCCGAGTCCTGAATCACAGAACTGATAGATTTTACAAACAGTAGAGACACTTATGAAAAATTACCAATTTGAAGCCCTGCTCCAGCCATAGCAGCATTCAAATTTTAATTTTTTGATACAATAATATATCTTAAAATTAAAACCGGCTCGCTAGTTAAATTTATAAGGGCGGGGAAAGGCACTTTTTTCTAGTATCTTTACTGCTTGTATAACTCTACTGTGCAAAACCCCAGTTCTACTTCATTTAAACCAGATTACCAATAATCTAAAACAAGTTATCTGTTGTGAGATAGCTGGCAAAATCTGCGCTTCGATTGGTAATGGCATTATTCAAAACAATGTGAATTGATTACCGGTTATTTACGAGAATTTAATTGTTTGAATAAATAAAGTAAAACGATGCGAACCGCAAATGTTTCATTGAAAATCAATTTTGGTGTAGATTTTGGGTGAAGTAAAAAATTCTATTGGTTTGCATCAATTCGAATGAACATGTCATTCTGCATCAGGATGTCATCTGAATAATGTCTCGATCCTCTCGTTGTTTAGAGTATGCCTTAAAGTCTACTATGTAATCATTGAGCTAAATATCTTCGCAATTCGGCTTGTTATTCAAACATCAATTAATTCTATCCAGTCATATGAAACACAAGCCAAGATCATGACTCACAAGTTGGCTGGCAGGAATACTATGCGAATTCAACCGCTTTGTATAATCGAGAAGCTTATCTTTCTCATCAGGAACAATGTGTGATTCATTAAACGTGAAACTACGAAATCACTTTTCCACTCTTTTACGGTAGCAAAGTTCCACAAATTATCCTTAGTTTATCTCCATCTGCTACAAATGTGGCTAATCTAGACAAAGGGAGTTCGCAGAGCGCCGTATGTTGCTGGCAATATCAAACTATTCGGCAATATCAGCAACTTCTACACAGTTTTTGCACGCGCGGCATGTCAATGAACTTTTTTATTGGGATTCCACATCATGCCTGAAATATTTTTTGGCTAAGCGGTATTAGTTATTGTAAATTTTTGTCCAGCTCAACAGAGCTTACCGTATAAACAAAATAACGATAGTTTTTGGGGTATGTACTGTCATTTGGAAAATGGAACCCTTATAGGAACACTTTGTTGTCTGTCTGCTGAATATTGCTGAATGTCTGTTTATCAAGACTTCTCAGGAACGGCAGACTTGGAATCTATACCGAAAATAAAGATATTTTATGCAAAATCGCACGTTTAAAGTGAAAAAAATGATTGGTTAGAATAAAAGTTAAAGGTGTATATCTCCTTTCTTTATGTGACTCCACGCGAGTGAAACCGCGCGGATACAGATAGTTTATAATATAAAGAGTTGTTAGGTACCCTACGGACAGAAGCCGTCCCCACCGGACAACAAAGGCAAAGCAATCCCTAGACCTAAAATCTGCAAACTGAGCCACGCTGGGTTACAGTTAAAGCGGTAACTTTTATTAGCTTAGTGTAAGGTGCTCGTTACAGGTAAGACGGGCGCGATTCCGGACAGTTGTCAATTAGACGCACTGGACAGCCCGCTGCGACATCGCACCACATAAATCGTACCGACCAGCGTATTGAAAATATAGTACCGCAACACGGAATACGGGTTGGACTCCATATTCCGAAACTGCTGAATCGAAATTAAAGTATAGATTACAATATTATCACCCAACTGCCGGATTTGAAGGATACATTCTGACAAAAATATATGATTTAGTCTGGATTCAGCTTGAATTTTAAATCTGGAATACGAAACGCAATCACGATTCTCGTTGCCCTTGAGATCGCGAAACCTCTAAGCTGAGTTTGTGACTTAATATGTTTTCATATTCTGCATTCAACGTTTGCAACGTTGAAGTTAGTTAAAATTTGCTGTTTACATACTTTGATTATTTTATAGACTACGGCTGTAGATTAACGTACTTTAAATACGAGCAAGGGTGCTTCATTCTGGGTTTAACATGTGGTTCATTCTATTAAATTGAAACACTGCTTTCGAAGCTTTACAACGGAAAACTGCTGTATCACGCTGTGATATCACTGTAGAGCACTTCTGCTTTACGCGAGACAAGCTAAACAGTTATTGCAGTTGAAGAGTTATGGGAGCAGTAGACATTGTTGATGTTCCTAGTCCTACATCTTTCCAAGAACTCATATCAGTTTAATTCCTGACTTTTATTTCGATGGAAAGAAAGGAAATGTATGAGCTTCATCCTGGTGATAAAGTTCCATCGATAAAGAAGATTTACTCGAAAGCTCGGAAAAAGCTCAGGGTAATAGGCCTGCAGAACAAAACGAAAATGACACTCCGGACAATAAGCAGGTAGCGCGGCGTTTTGGCACGTTGCCACCGATCCGCATACCGAGCTATTTAAGGTTCGATAAATGCAAATTGCACTACATCTAGCGCCGAAGGCATTTAGGTCGTGAGGGCCGTGACGTCATGCTAGTGAAAGCCACAAGACGCGAAACGTCTTTTGCGCAAGAGGGAACAATGGCTTAATAGAGCCATTCGACGGCTCATTGCTTATTCATCCACGCCTCTGACGCCTTCGCGATGCATGTCCTCGTAAGTCTATAACTAGTCCAGGACTGGTCTACATTGCGTTATCTGCAAGCTAGCTGTACACTCAATCACTGCTATTGAAAGACTTGAACTGGAACTTAAATGGCGGTTTTATGGATCTTGTTCTGCAGATTTACTTTCACTAAGCTCTGGGATTACAAACCGATAAGTTACTGTGATAAATGGGAGTAATTTTTCAAGAAAATTGAATTATATGGACTAAACAAAATACCCAAAGGATCAAATAATACTCGCGTCTATCTATCATATTATTCAAGGGTTCTGTCACTAAGTTTAGTCCAGCAATATTTCACTGTCGGTGAATACAGCAGAGATTCGGTATAACGGAGTATTCCCCGGTGGTAGCTTTGCGCCGGACAAAGCAACAAGGGCTGTACCAGCCATGTGTAACTAAAATGATTAGCCTTCAGTGCAAAATCAACTTTATTGCGTTGTATTTCGATTTACTATACCTCGGACGCTAATAATATGAAAAAAAAATTTGAGAGCCATGGAGCTTTTTTGCGAGGTTATTTTTTCGAATTGAACTAAGCCGTATTTTGATGCCTTTACGTTTCAATATCGTCTGCATGAGTGCCACGGGTTCATACATAATTGTGCTCTTCCTTCATCTGTGGTTGTACAGTGCGAATTTCTCCAGAGAGCAAGCACTATTTGGAACTAGGCTGAAGATTGCGATCGCCGCTGCGAGCCGTAAGCGTCCCGACACGAACAGACGCTATCCTAAAGGCAACTTGTCGAGATATTTTATTCATAGAGGCGTTTGATAAATGAGAGAGCCGAGGCTGTATCACATTCATTATTGCTGTTGCCTCGCGCCACGCACAGCGTTATCAGAACTTGTTGCCGCTAAGAGACCGTCTCGTGTACACCGCACAGTCATTTGGCCCGGACACCACCTAGGGACTTGTTTCAAATGCCATTTGTCGTTGGTAAACAGCAAAACAGCTCATAATTCAACTTGACCACGGCTTTGTTACTTTCGCTTCATGATAAATTTCTACTGGGAGTAAGAAGCCGATAAATTATGGCTGTGTGTAATTATTTATATTGTGTATCATATATTTTTTTTGTATTGGTTACGTGCGTATGTTGGAGCTGTCTGTATTCAATGTTTATCTATCTTACGAAATATATTCATAAATATATGTATTTAAGAACGCTTAAATAAAATAGCACTGTATGCTTTCCTCCAGTGCAAAATTTACATACTAAGAGCTAAGGCAACCTAATCCTTGCTGAGAGCGAGTACCGTATTCTAACAAAATACGATATCTCGGTAAATATAATAATTCCGTGACAAGTCACGATATACAAGCGTTTCCAGGGTTCCATAGAACAGTTAACAATCGTTCAATTTGTATGGGCCCGCGGCCGCAGCTACAAACTACAATGGCCGTGCACGCGACGGGCTCAGGCTCTACATTCTCATGAGTTGAATAACGCACAACAATCAAGATGTCATTTTTCAACTACCCACGCCGCGTATGCCCGAGTACATCGAGAAATATTACTGACAACGCACGCACAGAACCGACGCACAAAGAAGGCGTCTCGACGATGTCGCGATACGTATCTGGACGTCGCACTACAGTTCACCTCATTCGTTTTGATACCAAAGAATAATCGAGAAACGTAAAACCTGAACGAATGCCTTTGCATTATGAATCTGACGCGAATGACGCATAGTCGTGTCCTCTCCAGGCATCGATCGGAGATAGACAGGTGCGTGTATTTCATACGGATTGATTCTATTCCTTGCCCATAATTAAGCATCAACGAGCTAAACAAGTTCGTCTAAGTTATCCGGGGAACATTTGTGTAAAGTAGCTAAGTGTGGGGCTCGCGTTTCTGCAACGGTCATTATGACGATTCACAGAAGTCAGTCAGCAATTTATCGGCTGTGGGAGATGGAAACCTGGCGAGAAATGATAGTAATTATTGACACGAACCGCCGCTCGGGGCTAAAATCCGCCATCCGCTGCTAAAGATCACAACCGGGAAACTCGAAAATTCCACATTCATAACGGAGCGAGCCCTTGGGCGTAAGGAGGCCGAACTGCACTTGTGAAGCGCAATTGATGTTCACTGCGAAATTATAATGTGGACAAACGGCCAACTCTACATGTAACGGGAGCATTATCCGCCCAGTCATTTACAATTATCCGCAACCTTCCAGAGTAAATCAAGTTTACCACGTTTACGTAACCCTTCTCTGAGAGTCTACACAAACTAAAGTCTTCATCGCATCTGCATATTCAATCAAACAAAACTAACGTTCCCACTTGAGAGTCTAAATACGCAACATGGCCATAAGTGGAAACAAATAAGGGACGAGGCCAAAGTCGTCCTTTTAAGGACGTGTATTTCTGCGGTAGCATCTTTTGTGTGTGATACAATGGAGCATCGATCGCGGCGGATTGCGCGGAAACAGTCGGTAAAACGCTAACGAGTGCCGTCTCAAAGCTAATTGAAGTTATTGCCTCGCCGATACTAGTCCCGATGATTCCATACACTCTAGGAGACGCTAGAATAACGGCTGCCCCCCATACTGAGCAATTATTTCCATTGGAAATGAATAACTTCATCAAACGTAGACAACTTGAAGCTAGGATTTGTTGCATAGTGGAGGATGGAATAAAATTACTCTTATATTGAGTAGTCTACCTACCTACTTACCTTAATATAGTTCTGAGTATACATGGTCTTTATAAGATGGCTTAATAAAGTATTTATAATTCTAGTCTTTCGGAATCTCGAAACAATGGGAAATAATAATTAGATAATGATAAACAATACATTTATATTTTCAGTTGGACTTAATTCTGTTCGTTTGTATCAAACTTTAAGTTCAAGTCTATTTTTTGGACTAGCTATGGGTGTCCAAGAGCGGAGCTTCGATAACAAAACATCCTATTAAAATAACCTCATACATAGGGAGGTACATATGTATACGTATGCCCTAGTTAAAATCCTTAGTACATCCATGTCGGCTAGTGGTTACTGATCAGTGAGAAAACTAATGGAGTGTTTCGTTATCGAAGCTCTTTTGCCACTTCATCGATCAACTAGTCACCGATTGGTCCATGATTGATGACTCTAATCTAAATAAATACAATCTTTCCATTACTGCCTGACTGACAATTAATGCACAGTACTAAACAGAAAGTCCTAGAAAACTGAAATATTGATCTTCCATTTAAAGTCTGGGGTATTCATACTCCGGTAACAACTTGACTTTAGCACCGTTTTATGGCGTCTTAGGCTCACATTCTGAAACTGTATTTGAACTGAATAAAGATTCAAACTTAGATTTATTTATAATCATTTTAATTGAAAATCTGACCAAAAATTCTGACTTGAGTTACGATTCACGTTTGAGCACAATGTACAGGGTACAGGCCTGTCTCTTTTTATCCTCCACGGAAAAAAAGAGAAGATCGATTCACGCTTGAGCACAATGTACAGGGTACAGGCCCGTCTCTTTTTATCCTCTGGAGGAAAAAAGAGAGCATCGATTTACGCTTGAGCACAATGTGCTCTTTTTATCCTCTGGAGAAAAAATAGAGTCCGTTAAAGAGGATATTGCAACGTGTTGGTAACACTTAATTAAATAGCCGAAACATATCGCAAGGAGTGCACTTCTTTATAATTTTTTATTGTTTGTAAGTTTAAGTGTAAGTTATCGAAAATAACCGCACGCAAACCAACCCGCGGGCATTCTACTAGTTAATAAAGATAGCTGTTTACGATGCTTGAAGATACAATTTGTTATTTCGAGAATTAGTTTAGCTTTCAGACAGCTTCTAGACTGTGATTGCGTTTTTATAGCATTTTTCATTTCATTTTATTTCTCCTTTTATTACTATAAATAAATATTATTAATCTGAGTTGTCCTTGAATTTTATAATATTGAATTTGATACAATAAACTATATACCTAGTGATATATTTAATTTCAAAACAAGTTTTTATAAAATTATAGTAGTTAGGAACCGCGATTATAGCTTTATAATTAAGTGCCCACTTATGCTTAGTTTCAACTCAACTGCATGACATATACTGCGTAAAAATCATCTCGCAAGATTTCAACCACAGATATTAGTGAAATAAATGTATCAAATCTAGTAGTATTGTAATAAATAATATGCACAACTGTACCTACTACTACATTTGCGATTGATTTACTGGTGTTTACTATTCAGTGTCGCTCTAGATTCGCTCTAAATTCGCCTTTGAGTATTTTTATAAGTTCTACCGAATAATTGTTATAAAATAAAGGCGAATAAAGGCGTAGGTTTAATTTGTCTACGGATCTCCGTAGACAAATTAAACCTACGCCAAGCACTGTACAGCTGTTCAGTGCTCGGCGAGGAAATTATTATTAAGTTTGTTTTATGCACTTATGAGGAATAGATTAGTGGATTAGTACTACATATTTGTGTGTCTATTTATTATCTTAGGTTCTATCATTAATATAATCCTCTCTTTTTAATAAGATTATTCTTTACATACACTTTAAATGCATATGTCCAGCAATAACCGTCTGGCGGTTGAAATGATGATCATGATCGAGCTAATAAATACCTGTTAGATGATTCCCAGTGAACTCGAAGTCGTCGTCTTGATCCCAGTGTTTGAGCGAGAGGTTGCCGAGCGGGGTGGCGTTTGCGAACTCCAAATTGGCGAAGTGCCAGTCTAGTATCTGACGGTCCCGCACCGATAGGTACACCGAGCTAAGAGAAAAGATGGTTTAGATACCTTGTAAAGTACAAAAAACATAGAAAACGGGTCCAAAGCCCCCTAGCGAAAAGACATTTTATGCAGATAAATAGGAAGCAAAATGACTTATTAGCAAAACGTCTGGAAAACAAAATAGTCAATAGTCTGCGTGTATAAACCTACAGGTTTATTCCTCAGACTTATTCTTTACTCCACTCAATTAAAGTTTGTTCTACGAATTTCGAAAATCCGACACTTTTCATTGGAAAAACCCTATGCAAAAATCTGTTGTTTTGGGGTCACATCAGTTCAATTATTCAGATATTTAAGGTAGCAATATCAATGTCGAATACCTCGCACATTTAATTATTAGTTATATAGATGTTGCAAATACCAAAAATAGCTAGCAGTTTTGAAAAAGTTTCGGAAAAAATTTGGAACAAAAATATTGGAAATTTAGAAATTTTTATGCGATTTTTTTCTTTATTCATAGAATAAGCCTCTCGGGACAGTATACCAGATACGCAACACGTTGTATTTGATTAAAGTCTTTTTAGGGTTCCGTACCTCATTTGTAAAAAACGGAACCCTTATAGGATCACTTTGTTGTCCGTCTGTCTGTCGAGACCCTTTTTCTCAGAAACGGCTATCAACGGATCAACTTGAAATTCCGGGTCCGTGCCGTATAAAAATCAAGTTACTAGCTCAATGCATTAAAAATATATGGAATTATTAGGAGACAAATATATGTAATATAATATACGACCGCAAAATATAAGTTTGTCACTTTCTACACTTGAAATTTTGCTTTCCCAACAGAGGCTTTTACGAAGACATAAACGTTACCTGGGCGGGTTGGTCTCCAAATGCGTGAGTTTATCCTCAATAGTCGCATTTTGCGTCACCATCTGATCATAATCATTGCAAAGTATTCTCATTTCCCTGGCGAGTCTGCGCAGATTGAACTCTTGCAAGACGCTCGCGTCTCCGGCCGCACCCTTATCTCTCTCTACGAGCAAAGCCTCCTTTTCCACCTTCATTGATTTCAGCAATTCTTGAACTTCACACATTCTGTAAACAAACAGACACACTTTACTCTTAAACTTTATAATACCATAGTCTTGTATGATGACTTATGGGGCTATGGAGAGAGCTATGCTCGGAGTTTCACTACGTGATAAGATCCGAAATGAGCAAATCCGTCACCAAGGTCACCGACATCTCACAGAATTCATCACCATCATCATCTTGTAGAAGTCCACTGCTGGACATAGGCCTCCCCCAAAGAGTTCCATGACGAACGGTCTTGAATAATCTTCGACTCCGGCACAAATGCTCTACAAGATACGGGAATACGCTAAGCAACTGCGCCACTCCTCGGGGTGAAAATCTTTGGGATATTGCTGGGCTCGAAGCGCCCGATAGCTCCTATAGGAGCAGCTTGGGCAATGTTGCAGTTATCCAAGCTGGCTCAATGAATAACGTTACATTTAGTTTAAAACGAGAGGTATCTTCTTGTTGATTCTAATGGTTATTGTGTTAAGGAGATCAGTACTATTTGTAACTTATTAAAAAAAACACAAAACTAGATTGAATAGGCAGGTAGACAAAGACTTACTTGTTGATGTTATTTTTAATTCTTTCTTGCAGAGTTATAACTGCTTTCAGATGCTGAATCTGGAAAAGTCATACGTTTTAAATTATGTTAAGAAAATTTACACAATTCTAGATACTATGGATAGCAGTAATGTATCAATTTATGAATTAGTGAATGCATAAATATTTGTTTTATAAACAGGCGTAAATCCGGGTTCAAATGGCTTGCGATTTGCCATCTAAAATTCATTTCAAAATGATCCTTACATCAACTGAATAAAGTCAATTTTGAGTTTGACTTTCAGGAGTCTATGATATCGCTGAGCAATCTCAAAATTTACTATAATTAGACGTAAAGATAATTCTGAAATAATCTGAAATAATAGTCCTAATAATAGTCTCTTGAACCTTTCTGCTCCAACGGCCGTCGGTTCTCCGAGCTATGACGAGTATTAGCCATTTGAAGTGGCAAATACTCATGGCTATGTGACCATAGTTTAGCTACCGGTGCCTTATTTCTGATAATAGTTAAGTAACTAAGTTACCTGTTTATGTTTAACACTCTTCTGCTGTAGCTTGATGACCCATTCCAAGGCTTGCCCGAGAGAGACGGGTGTGTCGTTGTAGTAGTTGAAGTCAACTTGATGCGACAGATAAGACGTGGCGTCGAGAAGACGGTTGAATTCGCGCTCCACCTACGAATTTGTTGAATAAATTATTTTGTTGATTTTAAAATGATCCTTACGCCTTCTTAATAAAGTTGACTATGGTTTTGACTTTAGGGGCTTGCGATATCGTTGAGCTATGTTGCACACTCTCAAATGTCATATTCAAAATTGACTTTATTTGGTTGAAGTAAAGTTCATTTTGAAACGAATTTTTCTATGACATATCAAGGACATGTCGTTTAACACGGCTTTAGTATTGACACTAGTGAATGGTAGTGTAAGGTTGGGTGTACACTATCATGAGTTAGCCTTTTGCCATGAGCCTGATGAAGTCTACTGCTAGGTCTCCCACAAAGAGTGCCACGAGGAGTGCTCTTGTGCATTCTCCATCCAGACTTTCCGGAACCTTCACATCGTCATCGGTCCATCGTGCGAGGGTCTTCCTACACTGCGTCTCATTCTTATGTCATAGGTGTTGTATAAAAGCATGAAATTAATGTGAACTTAGCTGCTGCGATATAATGGCAGTACTGTAAAACTGTAAATGCAGTGCAGCACATTAAAAGTTTACGGAAGGAGTCCCTGGGGCGCAATCCTTCCACCACACTGGCCATTTCTCCAACAGTTTTTGGCCCTTTTCAGGGCCACCATACCTCAGCCTGGTAATTGACCTAACGCAGGATGACCAAGAAAGAACCAGTGGCACGGCATGCAGCATATCTTATAAAACAAGAAAGAAAAGCAGATACCACAGTCACCATTATCATCATCATTTCAACCGTACGACGTCCACTGCTGAACATGGCCACCCCCACAGACAGAGCGAATTCCTTAACATGATACCACAATCACTGTAGCTAATAGTATTAAAACCTTCATACCATTTCATCCTTGTGCTTTGGAACCTGATTACCGGTGGCCTCATACAATGGACATTTCTGTTTGATCTTATGCAGTTCCATGTTCATCTGCACGGATAGTGTTGTGACTGGGTTCCCTCCAAGTCCTGTTACCACCATGGCTCCTGACAAAAAGAACATCATTTTGCTAAAAAAATTAGTAAAAAGACCTATACCCAGCAGTGGGTGGCTGTAGGCCGATTAGATAGACAGAAAGACCATTCTTATAAATCAAACATGGAACCCAACATTATAGAGCCCGCATGTTACCCTACGATCAGCAAAGCAGTTCAATGACTTTGTATACGATTAATTATACATCCTACTGCTGACTTCTAAATGCAGAAATGTATAACTCCAAAAGTTTGGATTAATCTTGTAAGAACGTTTTCCTGCAACGTTTCTAGTAGATCAATTTTACGCCCTGTATAAAATTAATATCCACTTACCTAAATCAGCAACATATGGGCCTTTCCTATAAGTACAGATCCTGCCGCCGACTCTATCTCTGCCTTCAAGCACCACTACTTCGCAGCCGAATGACTGCAATTGACGAGCAGCAGCCAAACCAGATACACCTGTAAATTAATTATTAACGCTTTAATAAACACCCGAAATGTGATTTTCACTTATAACGGGTTTTAGTTAAATGAACCATGTCCAATGTGGATGGAGAAATATCAAGGCCATTTGTCATGGCACTTACGGAGGTCTTTGGGATGATTAAACGCCCCACAGTTCTGACCCCACTCTAGGATTGATAACTTCTTCTGGAGTCATAATTCTCTACCACAAAGAGTTCCAGTTGTTCTTTGGTTTGTTAATGCAAATCATGCACACAATTGTGGTGCATATGCAAATGAGTGAATTTGTCCAAATTCATTGAATTTCTTATTAAAAAAATATGATTAACTTACCTGCACCAATAATGATGACTTTCGGCCTTGATTTTCCTTTGGGTGGTGCAGGAATGGGTGTCACCCTCTCGTAGATCCCATAATTAATGAAGCCATGTCTCTCCAGAAATGCATGAGTTCTGATGACTAATGCAGGATCTCCATTGTAGGGAGGCTAGAATAAAAAAAATACCCCAGTTTATAATTTCCAATCAAATCCACAAGACCCAGGATACATCAAAAGTGTAAATACTTAGTTGCTTGCTTATCATGTCACTGGTTCTTTCTTGGTCATCCTGCATTTGGTCAGTGACCAGGATGAGGTATGGTGGCCCTGAAAGAGCCAATAACTGTTGGTGAAAGAACCAGTGTGATGTGAAAGTCTCTTTTCATGCCTACTTAGTAAAGTTTTAAGGAATAAAGCTGAAATAAGAGAAGGTACAAACAATACAGGTTTAGTATTCACCTCCATTTTGTGCAAAGAATTTTCTTGTGTAAGCTGCTTCTTTGGGTCTTCAAACCATAACTTCAACACCCGGTTTCTGATCTGGATAAATGCAAGAGCTGACGGGCCATGCAAATCAGAGAAGCACTCGGCTTCCAGTGATGACATCTTATCGAATGGTAAACGGGACTGGAACGCTGCTCCTTCTAAGCTGTAGGAAAATGGAATAAAATAACAAATAAATAAATAAGACCCAACAGTCACATACATAATCCTGACCCCACACTAAGATTCCGTGTGTCGTGGATATCAGAAATACGAGTACCATAGAAACACAATACCCAGACCTGGAACAACATTTGCAAATCATGCAAACATTTGTCCCGCAGCGGGAATCGAAGACGCACCCCTTGCTTATCAGTCGGGCTCTCAACCGCTGCGCCACCAAGGTCGTCAATAAAATCACATTACAATTTACCAATGTGGCCAATGCAAAACTTTACTTTATGGTATACTAGCGAAGGATGTAAGCGAGCACTAAAGCGAAAATGTGTTCTAAGAGTAATAGCTGAGCTTCTGCCTACTAGTAGCCTATGTCTCTATTCCCCAGGGTTCAAGCTATTACCATACAAAATAGTATGAATATCCATAGCCGTTTAGCCAAGAAAAGGTAACAAACAGACAGAGAGAGTTACTTTAATAGTATTAGTGTCGTGTAAATTTACCTGTTAAGCATTTTCTTGTAATTGACTTCTTCAATATCATCCGGTTTCGATTCTTCTAGGATTACCTTCTCGTCTTTTTTGGCTTCTTTGATGTCAGTCGTACGACTAGAAGAAGACTCTCTTCTGCCCGCCACAGTGGCAGGACTAATAGAGGCCACCTTACTTTTCTCAGATTGATCAGATTCAGAATCATCCTGTTTAAGTTTTTCATCTATTTCGCGGTTTTCTACCTACAAAATCGATAAACATAACCTATAAAGCAGAGTCCAAATTAAAAGATTTAGAGTGGCCTAAAATCACATTTTGTAGAAAATTTACCTTTGTGCGTTTACGACGACTCATTTTGAAATATTCACAGTCTCTTTTTTTTAGCAATATCACAGAAAAGCCTTAGATTTACAAGACCAACAAAGAAAAACAAACAATCAAAACAAAAAACATGAAACAAACGGGAGACGATAGCGAGCGTACTGCCTGATAATAAACGACCGGACTAAACCGTGTCAAATAAAGCGTCAAATAAAGCGAAGCCTGTGCAAGCGAAAATTTTGGAGCCGAGTTCTACGCTCTAGCCTGTGACACGGATTATCGGCTGAACATTATTGAAATGGTGATATTAGCCCCCGTGAGCTTTTCAGAGCCAGGGAAGTCGCATTGATAATGGTCCGTGCGTATACCTACCTACTATTATTAAAAACGAAAGGATAGAACTCAAACAAAATGACAACAAAAAAAATCAAACCACTTTTACTATAATCACCCTCATCACATTCTTATTATGTATTAGGTCGTCGGTTTTGGGTACTCTTGGACCTTTTTCCAAAACGTCACCGATTTGGTCAAGGTAAGTCAAGACACACCAATAAGACAAGCAAAAGAGGTATGTCAGGATCTTAGCAAGTGGAAAGCCGTGGTCTCTGCCTATGCCTATATAAGGTGATTCATAATATGTATTCCATCCCGAAAGGGGCTTATTCTACAACCAATTGGCAATAAAGTTTGTTCTACGACTTTTGGAAAATCGTCATTTTTCTTTGAAAAAACTATATGCGAAAATCAGCTGTTTTGGGGTCAAATCAGGTCAAACTCAATGTATCAGCTGTTTAGGTAGCAATCTCGATTCCGAACTGTTGTACGTTTTGTTATTAGTTCTAAAGATGATAAAAATACCATAAACAGCTTATTTGAGAAATTTTGTGAAAAAATATTCAAATTAACAATTTGAAGAAATTGATGTTTTTTTTCGCTCGTATTATTTATTTTTGTTGATGAGAATAACACCCTTTCGGGATGGTATACATGTTATGAATCACCTTGTATATCTGGGAAATAGGCGTGAACGTATGTATAAAAATTCCCTGTTACACAGGCACCTACTCCTATACCTACACCTTCCTATAAATGTTAGCAAAAACGTGAAAAATTCTCGAGTCCCAAAAAAAAACGAAATTTGAAACATTTTGTGAGTGAAAAAAATATGCCAAAAATGTCTTAGGTAGGTTACCTAAAATCATAAAATATTCACTTAAATCACAGTTAGTTCTAATAACATTAGATACCTATTTTGTCATGGGAAACGATTTAAAACATCAAACAGTACGTCAATGGTCAAGGGCTTTTAATTATTCACAATGCAATAGAATTTTATTTTAAACTAGGAAAAGTCACGTATAGTTGATAACATATTTTTTGTATTAGTCAAACTAATAAGATTTTCTGAAATGATTATGAAGAGGTCCTTCTTCTGCGTAACCAGTTATTTCCTGAGGGATAATTGCACTTTCATCTATGCTTCCACATGGCCGGCACATGCACTCCAATGGAGCTTTTGTAGAGACCTAAAACAATAAATACTAGTTAGGTAAGGTAGGTAAGTAACAATTACCTAGGTATAAAAAAAAATCATTAATCTTATGTTTTATGAAGACTACTAAATAAAACTTCATCTCATATCATGATAATCAATCTGTAATTTATCCCAGGATTAATAATCATCATCAGCATTTTAGCCTTAGGGCGTCCATTGCGGAAAATAGACCGACCCCATTGAGATTCAGAGCGACCGATCTTGTGCATTCGATTTCCATCCATTTAGTGGAGGCCGGCCTATGCTGCGCTTTCCGATACGTTTATTCCAATGTTGAACTTTGCATGAGAAGACATCGCGTCGAATTTTCAGTTATCTCATAGTCAGGTCTCAATGTCTTCAATGTGGCTTCTTCTTGTCGTGTCACTGATTCTTTCTTGGTCATCCTGTATTAGGTCAGTGACCAGGTTGAGGTATGGTGGCCCTGAAAAGGGCCTATGACCGTCGATGAAAGAATCAGTGTAGTGAAATGATCAGTGTTGCACGAAAGAAGCTTGATAAAATATTAAAAATATTATACTATAATTATCATAATTCCGGTGTTCTGGGAAGGCAGATAGGATAGACTATGTACCTTTCTGAATCTTTTTGCTTCACTTTTTGCGTCTGGACAGTACAGAACAACAGTGGCTTCCCTTTCTCCAGACTCCTGGCAGCAGTTGCAAGTGCGCTCCATTTGCCATATTTTGCTGCCAGAAACCTGAAAATATTTTAACGTAGTTTATAATATAATATAATTATTAAATATTTGTAGGTAGGTAGGTAGTAGGTACTTAGCTAGGAAAGTATGATAAGTACCTACCTAATCATAAAGTTCAAAGTTTTAAAAGTTTATTTATGTATAACAAACATAGATGAATCATTTGTGACTAATCAATCATTATTACTAATCTAACCTGAACATAACTGGAACACTTGCCGATACATGCAAATGATGGTATAGCTTTTGGTTTACAACCTGAATGTGTTAGAACATGGATAACGGGAGTCATTTGACATTCCTGCCCTGCAATGCAAGTGATGATCAGTAGTAAAAATGGTGAAAGCAAAATTTTAAAAAATAATTTAACACAGAAAACTATTTGTAAAATTGTTATGATTTACTCGTACATACCTGGACTCATCTGGACTTCCAAACCTTTGACTTTCTTCTCATTCATTTGATAGGCAACTACAATTAAAAAAAAGAAAAAAAATGATTCACAAACCGACATTTTAAAAATATTGACGGTTTAAAAGTTAAATCTCAGTAGCAGCTAGGTATTATAATACCCTTCAGTGGTAAGATCCTTCTGTAGAGTTTGAAAGCTGGGGCCAGCTTTTATACGAATTCATTTCCAGTCATCGGTAATGTAGTTATAGGTAGCTGATCCCTCGCTATTGTACAACGAAATCCATTTAATAAACGCACCCCCTACAGTGAGCTGACATGATTTTTCTCACTCACAGTAGATGTTAAAACTATAAATGTAATCTTGCTTTCAAAAAGCTTGCACAGAAATATTATACCTACTTATAACATACTAACAAGCTATTTCAATTAGATTCCTGATCGCCTGTTGTGTTACAGTGTTTATATTCTGCGACCCCTTTGTAGAGCAGAAAATTAACTATAAAAGCAGAAAGCTTCTCCTGAAAATCATACAATTGTGCTTGCTTCAGACTACAGATAGGTCGTTATAACAATGAGTTCCATTACATTTCCAAATAAATACGTTTACGCTTTTGCATTACTCCTTGTGTTCACACATAATTCTTTCGCAGAAGAAACTTGTGAAACTCTTTCCAATGAAATACACGTCATTAAAGGTAATTATTATGATAGTTAGGTATCTACTTACCCAATAACTTCTGTAATATGGCAAAATTATACATAACTAGGCACCTAATGCAATGATTTTATCCGCAGAGGAATACGATGACATTGGCAGACTTGTGAGATCATGCAGTGGTGAAGTTAGCGTTAACAAATGTGATGGAATGTGTACTAGCCAAGTGCGCCCTTCAATTGGTGCTCCAACTGGATTTTTGAAAGTAGGAAACAATTCATAATACTTAGTTATTTCAATCATAAATGATTGCCATATTATAATAATTGATGTTTTTAAATGGACTACACAAATAAATGCGTAATTGTTTACATATTCTTTTTTATTATTCATTTCAGGAATGCTTCTGTTGCCGAGAAAACTTCTTGCGGGAAAGATTAGTTACTTTGACGCATTGCTACGACCCTGACGGTATAAGGCTTGAAGAAGAAGACAATGCAATCATGGAAGTGCGACTTCGTGAGCCTGACGACTGCAAATGCTACAAATGTGGAGATTTTAGCCGTTAGTGACCGTTGGCTGAATCAATGTTCTATCAGAAACTATGTACATACATATATAATAATGATAAAATTTAATTTACTGTAGACTTTTTGGATAATTGGTAAACACACGTCAAATGTTGTGATAAGTAGGGCAAGTAAGGTATTGTTTGTTACCTATTGGTCAAGGGCTTTTATAAAATAATAAAAGTAGTATGTCCATTTATAAGAATCTAGTAATATAGTGGATTTTAAAAGTTATTGAAATACATTTTGTGGTTCAACTATAATTTTTTCTATCAATTCTTCTTAGACTCTTGAATTATTCCTTGAACAATCTTAGGTACCTTGTTGGTTGGTAGGTAATAGCCGTAGACAAACAAGATCTTACGACGTTCGATCCGGTCCGCAAGCTTGAACCTAGTCAAGTCAGGTTCAACATTCAGACCGGATGATACGGAAGTGACCTGGGTACAGTCAGCATCAAAATAATGCTACTGGTATCGCTTGCACTAAGGTGCCCCAACCTTAATACACAGCCTGATATTTCGTGATCACTCCGTTGCTGGCGCTTCGACCGACACGCGCAACCGACCGACGACGGACTGCCGCTGCTGCGGCACGCAATAAAACATCATCAGGTCGTGCATTATCAGGCTGGGCAATAACGAGCTGTACAGTATCGTATCCCATCACTGACAACAAATTATGACCCAGAATATCAACAATTAAGTAACCCTCTAAAATAAAATAAAAATGTATAAAAACTTAATAATAAGCATAGAACTACTATCTATAAATAGCTGTAATTATTATCAAAAAAATAATGTTTAAGCTTTTTATTCAAAGAAAGTGTGATAACATTGCAATGAGCTAGGTATGTGTAAAGTTTCAACTTTTCATGTCTAGCTCATCGGTAAGTTAGTAGGTTATTGATTGCATTTATTTAGTTTTATTTGCACATAATTTAAAGGTTTTGAAGCAGAGGTACATTAATAAATCAAGTTTGAATATAATCAAATGGTGAACTGTCTTTGGTCCTGCTAGGCAAGCCATCGTTGTGTTACTTACTGCTTGTTACTCACTGTCAGAAGTGTCACAGTCAATGTCACGTACGTCATATTTCAAAACCGTCAAAGGAAAACAAATTCCATTGATTCCAGCGGCCGACCGACCGATTGATGCTTTTTCGTACGTACGAAACATCGACTATCGGCTTTTCTGCTCCCAATTCTGTTGCAGTAAAATAAGAAAATACGTGATTCATTTACGTCAGGATGAAGCTCGATGAAGACACTTTTCTAATATTTATACTCGCATTTCTCTGGGGAGAGTTCTTATGGGAGAGATATCTCGCTTATCGCCAGGTATGTATCCGTTTGATGTCGAAGCTCGGCCTACATCTGCATAAATTGGTGCTGACAAATATTCATATTCTTTATAGTTTCACGTTGGTAATAAAATATGGCCATAATAAATAATTTTCCATTTTGGTTCAATCAGAGTAACAGAGTGTGCTAAGCTGGGTCATAGACCCTCAATCCTAAGCTTATGTACAGGTTTGTGAATGCTTAGGTTTGTTTGATATGATGTCAAAGAACATCAATAAAATTGAAAAAATCTGTATTGTGAAAGAGATATAGGTTATGTATAATTATTAACATTTTCCTCCTAGGTAACTTATTTCAAATGGTGTTTAATCTTACCTATAAGTTACATATTATATTTATAATTTCAGTTGCGGACATACAAAACCAAAAATGAAATTGCCGTTGTTCTTAAAGAACACATAACCCAGGAATCCTTTGAGAAGGCTCGACTATATGGATTAGATAAGTCAAATTTCAAAATGATAAAGGAAACATACGAAATAAGTTTGACGACTTTAACATTATACTTTAGATTGATATACGTGGCTTGGAGCAAATGTGAAGAAATAGCAGTGTACTTCAATATCTCACCAGCCGAGAATGAAATATTTATGAGTAATTTGTTCATCATAGCTGCAACCCTATTCAATGCAGTAGTTTATTTGCCATTTACAATTTATGCAACATTTGTCTTAGAAGAAAAACATGGCTTCAACAAGCAGACTGTAGGATTCTTTATAAAAGATCAGTTTAAATCACTGCTATTGAATCTAGTTATCACATTGCCCATAACATCAATAGCATTATACATAATAATGCTTGGTGGCAACATGTTTGTTGTATGGCTTTGGTTATTTACAACAGTGACAACACTCATATTGCTGACTATTTATCCATCTGTGATTGCTCCTCTCTTTGACAAATTCGTCCCACTTCCTGAAGGCTCTCTCAGAAAAGGTATTGAAGAGCTGGCTTCAAGGCTTAATTTCCCACTATCACAGGTGTATATTGTAGAAGGTTCCAAGCGATCAGCACACAGTAATGCCTATTTCACTGGTATATTTGGTGAAAAGAGAATTGTTCTTTTTGATACTCTACTGGAGAAGTATGATGAAGAGAAGAAAGTGATGACTGGATGTACTGAGCAAGAAGTATTGGGTATTTTGGGTCATGAACTGGGTCACTGGAAGTGCAACCATGTCAACAAGTCAATAATCCTAACAGAGCTTAACTTGCTGCTTATTTTCACTGCATTTGGGCTTCTGTTCAAATACCCATTGCTGTACAGTACTCTTGGCTTCCCAGGTGGTCAGCAGCCACTAATCATTGGTCTGATTGTAGTGTTGCAAATAATACTTGCTCCATATAACACTATTCTATCATTCCTAGCTGGTGTTTTGAGCAGGTCCTTTGAGTATGAAGCAGACAATTTTGCTGTTTCACTTTCATTTACTGATGAGCTTATAACCTCCCTGATCAAACTTGGTAAAGATAACTTGGACTTCCCCTACTATGATAGATTATATTCAATTTGGCACCACTCACATCCTACTCTGTTAGATCGAATTGACAACCTGAAGAAACAGATTGTCGAGAAAAAGAATGAATAACATATTGCTTAGTTATGGGTTAAACCATAGCCAATGTTTTTCAGTACAAGTAGTTTACTTTTGTGAGATTATGTTTAAGCAGTTCATTTGAAGATAACGTTTGATTGATATCAACCAAACCTTCAACTACAGAATCCAGGAGGATACAGCATCTTAGGTAGATTATGCATTTAACTATGTTTAATTTTATTCTTATTAGAATTTGTGTGTCTAGCATCAATTTTAAGATTCATAAAATGTTGAGTAAACTTAAAAGTGTTACAATGCAAAACTTCTTCAATGGGCCCATACAACAAGAGGGAACTTGATTTCAAATGTCCAGAGAGATTTGTAAGAATGATGGAACATGTTAATGTACCTTAACCTCATCAAATTGAATTTTAATCAATGTATTTATTTATCAATGTAAATTCTATGATTTGAATGAGTCTAAACTTAACATAACTTACTTTAAGTCCAAATAATCTTAATGGCACAAAAATTGTGTAAAAATGGGTAACTAAGATACTACAGATAATAACATTTTTATTCAAGGGTTTATGAATGTTTATTCTTGTTTTTTTTACAAGACAAAAACTATCAAATTAATTATTTAATTTAAAATAGGTTTTAAACTATTAATTCTGAAAAAAATCGAGGCCCTTCAATTTTTCCATAATAGTTGAGTGGGTACTTAATTTGTTACTGACTTATTAAGTACCTACTCAACTTATGTATAACTACTGGTATATTTTTGATTATCTCAATTTCTTAGAAATATCTCTTACATTATTGATTCTTATTCCAACTAAGCTATATCTCAAGTAAAATAATCAATTATATTATCATCTCTAGCTGTATGTATGTATGGAGGTTCTTATTTACATAACCTTTGATACTTTTCTGATTAAACAATTTCTAGTAAATACCTACTTACATTTAAATTGGTTTATTTACTTACCTTCATTATTTACTCTAGGCAGTCTATATGAAAGTAGGTTAGTACCTAATACTAATTTAGTCTAGTGACTAAAACTATTAGAAAATTTGAATTAATTATTAGAAAAATGTGAAACCATAGGCTAACTACCTATCTCAAGGCACTAACCAGGTAGAAACCCACCACCTCTACCTGGAAGTACCTGAGCACTCACGACATTATTTTGATTAGTTTTCCACAAGAAAGTGTAAAACAAGCCAGTATGTTCACAGTAAGATATTGAATCGTTTTTGCTTGTAGGTACCTATGTACGTGTAGGTACCTACCAATTTAGAAGTAGGTAGAAATATTTGAATTAAATCAATTCAGCCTGTTCCAATGTATCTGGGAGTGGGCTGTCATTAGTTTCAGGCAGGGGCAGCAGCAGAAAGATCTGTGCTAATGACATTACTGCCAGCAATATCAGTGGTAGATCAGCAATGATGCTGTCCAGGCTGACGACAGCGGGCGCGATCATTGAGGCTACTCGCGCGAACATCGTGACCCCGCTGACGCCCACGTTGCGGCCCAGCGTTGGGAATAGCTCGCCGGATAAGAGGTACAGTGCTGGTATGGAGCCCTGCAAGTGAACAATAAGAGGTACTTAATTATGTGACTACTTAGAATCTGGGGGGCCTACTGTGAGTTTATTTTGGGCAAGTTTAGCGATCGGTGTACTAAGTATTATGTGCTGCGTGTTACACGTAGAACATTTACTCTGTGTGCCTTGGTGTAGGTTTCAGTTATCTCTGAAATTTAAAAGAGACCTAGGTGGTACTTACCTAGTTATTTTGGCAACTGTGCTTTAAGATAGTCTATTATTTATTTATTCTGTGCCCTGGCTCAGGAAACGCAAGAAAAATAGGTACCTAAGTATAGGCGTAGCGAGCGAGAGCCCGTCTGATACGAAAGGGGTGCGGGTTTGATTCCCGCTGCGGGACAAATGTTTGCATGATCTGCAAATATTTTTTCGGGTCCGGGGCTTGTGGTACGGTACCATAGTACTCGTAGTTTCTGATACCCACACGGAAAATACTAGTCTGGGGTGGGGTCACGATTATGCGTTAAAAAAAATGGTGACCACTGTATTTATACTTATTCAAAAAAATTAAGTGCGGTAATGGAAAACATCCTACGGAAACCAACACATAATTAGGTATTCTTATAAGCGGTTAATATAATCAAAGTTTAATAATAATTATTGTGCTTCACGATCATAGAAGCACCAACTTTTACTAGAGACCGCGAGTTCGTTAGGTATAAATGCGTGCCTCCCATCGTACCTATCCCAAACAGTAGCTAGAAGTCATCTGAGTGTCCGTCGAGAGTGAACACCGCAATTGGATTTCACGCATGGTCAACTTACCGCCATCCCTGCAAATCCAATCCCAGCACATAATAGCCTCGGCCAGTCATTCGCATACATGTCTTTAGGTATAACCAGCAACAGAACGAAGCACAATGCAGTGCTCAGTTGAAATATTCCCACAGTTGTTTTTCTTCCAACTTTGGTCAGTATGAACATACAAATTATTCCTCCGAATACTGAAATAAATCCAGTTAGAGCTACGGCTAGGAATATACTTCCTCCAATCGCACCTAAATATTGCGAAAACGTATAGAACGCTAGTCCTGTACAAAACCTGCAAACATAACAAGATAAGTTTTACTTACAAGCTAGTATTTTTCCATCATCATCATCATCAGCCTGATAAAGTCCACTTCTGAACATAGGCCTCCCCAAAGAGTACCACGACGAACGGTCTTGAGCCTTCTTCATTCACCGCTTCCCACAACCTTCACAATGTCGTCGGCACACTGTATGAGGGGCTCCCAATAGGCCATGGTTGGCTTATGGCCTGCCCAATGTCACTGCAACTTGCTAATTCTGAAAGCTGTGTCGGTGACCTTGGTTCTTCTACGAGTTTCCTCATTTCGGATTTTATCACGCAGTGAATGTTCGAGCATTGTATTTTTTACAATGAGATATTTCAGGAATTTACTTACCAGTCCACAGATAGCAATGTCGTTTTCAATCTCATGTTTTTCGATCTGAAGAAAGCTATAAACCCTGGATTCTTACGTTTATGGGCGTTTGTTACCGTCAAAAAATTTCTTAGCTCATTTACATTGAATTTCATTTTGTTCAACTTGGCTGCACTCTTTAGAACTTCTGCAATGGTAAGACCATCATTTTAGATGTTTGTCTGATTATAATTCAGAAACACTTCATAAGTGTTTAATACTGTAGGTACTTGTACCTATATAGTTAGTTTTGAATCGTTTTATGTTTAATGATTTTTAACACACCTAGAGCTTTCTCTGTTTGCCCTGTAGCCAATAACCATCTTGGGGACTCGGGGATTGTAAACCAATACAAAATAAACACTGCAGAAATGGTTGCAAGAGCGAACTCCAGTTTTCTCCAATCTCTTAACCAGTAGGCTAACCCTGCCATCACTGTGTTTCCAAGCCCAAAAGGCAGTTGGTAGAGAACTGGTATTGTGGTGCGGTATTTCCCACTTACTATCTGAAAATAAGCAGACTTTTGATAGGGAAAGAACCCAACTTCGTCATTGTGCGCTACCTTCAGTGTTTCTGCATCTTCAAAAGATTTCTCTAAAAGTTAACACCTTTATGATCTATGACCATCAGGCTTGTTCTTCCTTCTGAGTCCATCTTAATTGGCACGTGACTTACCTCCATGCAAATAACGAAAGAAATTATTCCAACACCTCCAGACGCCAGAGCTAATATAAACCAGTTCACTAAGAACCACCAGTACCACGGCATGAAGCTTGCAATAAAACTGCAAACACTTTGTATTACTATTCCAGCCATAAGAGGAGTTTTACGGCCGTATTTGTCTGCTAAAATACCGAAGATTATACCTCCAAGGAGAACTCCCCACATCATTATGCATTGGGTTAGCTGAAACAGATTTTACGCCTTTAGTTGCGTTGCGTAGCAGATCCCTAGCTCGATTACGAAACTGTTTGCTAACACTTACGTGTACCAACCAGTGCTTAGAGCACACCAAATCCCAATCGGATGTCATGGTTCTATGGAACACAGTTTGATCATAGATGAATCTTTTGCAAGGCACCAGTGGTAGTAGGGCTCTGTCAATATCTGGTGAGATAGCTAGCATGTCCGGATCATAGATCAAACATGGATGTTCTTCTATTATCTGCGAACAAAATTAAAATTTACGATTTAGGTACCTAGGTAGTCTTTTTAAGATACAAATTCACAGTTCAATGACCAACTTACTGGTGCACAAATCTTTCGCCATTCTTCTTCGGCATATTTCAGATTTTCCGGTTGGACGCACCAGAAGTCCTGGGGTGGCGCCATAAATATTATGTTCAACTGGTACCAGGCAATGGGTAGCTTCAACAAGGCCATCTGGAGACTTATCAAGAACTGCCATCTTCCGAAATCTCCAATAGCTCGTGCTGTTAAATCTACTGAGCTTTTATTTGGTTTAGAGTGTGTCGTTTCTAAAATATCAGTAATGTTAATTGTAGGTAGGTGCCTACCTAATTAAATTATGTCATGTTAAAATTATAAATGTTTTTGAGGGGGCACTTTTCTGACCTCTATTTACAACTTCATCCGTCCTATATCGAAGCATACTTAAAATATATGTTCAGTTAAATCCAATTAGACTGCGAACGTTTTAATAATGTTTTCTTGCGTTTTTTCTATAACTTTTATGTTATTCTGACTGAGCTTTTTTGCTATGTTTGTATATTTTCTATTCATTGTCAAATCTGACACTGAATATACTCCTCAATGAGGATTTAAGCCACAACGATATTCCTATAAAAGATTCGGAGCCGAGCTAGGTACGCAAAGTCATCATTTATTTCAGCCGTACGACGTCCACTGCTGAACATGGCCTCCCCCACATACAGAGCAAATTCCTTATCATGTGGGGGGATTTGCCCATACTCACCACGCTGGGCATGCGGGTTGGCGAGCGCAGTTAGAGCTATCGTTGTTAAAATGAGGAACGCTGCTGCCCATCCCCTAGCTTTTTTCCCTTAGTCGCCTCTTACGACATCTGCGGATAGGTAGATATGGAGGGGCCTATTCTTTAGCCGGGGCCACCACGGCCAAACGGAAAGTAATGAGGGTAAATTAAGTTGTCGTAGGTACCTGCAGGCACAATTGTCAATATTCTCTTTGGGCCCGAGGCTCTGAGGTGCCTGAGTTCCTTTGTGGAACTAGAACCATCGATAAAGCTACCGCGCGAGATGTTCTACTTCAAACCTATTAATAAGTTGGTATATCTATTAATAAGGCTTAGATTATCTAAGGGTATAGGTATGCCATTAATCACTAAGGTGAGTGAAGGAACATCGATGGGTTTTTAGTCGGTATGCCGCCGTTGGTTGCTGATATCTCACCACAGTATCTGGCGGAGAGCCCGACATACCGCGCCAGCTCTCCCAGAGCTGGGAGGCATGCGTAACGCATTTTCCCATTCGGTAAAAAAAAAGGTATGCCATTGATCTATGCTAGGAAGTACGTGCTTAGACTTTAGACCTAAAACACAACACTCAGCTCAACCCGATTAATTGTTCTGTGGTCTCACCGCATAACTTACCTTCATCTTCCATAGTACCTATTATGGGTATATCTATGTAACGTTTGCAAAAAAACACTACTAGGTAAGTAGGTACTTATTACAACAACTGTGCTGTTGCACAAAATACAGTGCAGTGTAGGTACGTACTACAACCTAACTGATGCCTAGTAGTGGTGGATGGCGGATTTTCACTGCACCAAACAAACCGGAATGATTACATGAACTGCATTTTTACTTATGTTCCTCCCTACTTGCAAGCCTAGCCCCTCTCTGTAGCTAGCTACTATATCCAGTGCTTAGGTAATAATTAGTTCTAACTACTAAAACTCGTGTAGGCCTAGCTACTCTAGCTAGTGGGAGGTACCTTAGTAGGTAGGTAGGTGAGGTAGGTAACCTACCTACCTCAACTTCTAATCCAAAAATCTTGAATTTAAACCACTGTCGTGCACCAATGGATGTTCGTAATCGAAAAAAAATATGTATTTCACAATTACCACTCTTCACTATAGTACCTATAGGTAAAGCTATTTATGTAACCCTAGATAAAGACCCTTTTTCTCAGAAACGTTTGGTTTTTCTGACTGGTAAATCCATTGGTGCACGACCGGGAGTCGAACCCACGACCAATGGTAGCCTCAGGGCGCGAGTTCTCGCACTTGACCGTCTTTAGTGAACTTAAGTCAGATATTGTCGGATTAGCGCGTTTTTCGATGGCAACACTGTACCGACGTACCTATGCGTCATAAGTGTTGCCACTTATGAAGTTATACTTGAATTTAGCTAGACTTGACCATTTCATTCTGGGCCTGGTCCATGTACACTACATAGAAAAATTAGGGAAAAATAGGAGATTACAAGAAAAATACAATTTCATAAATTTGAAGACAAATGCGATGGTACAAGAATAGTTCTTCTGGTAAGTTTTTTACTATGTGAACACTATTTGAAGGCCGCCATGTTAGTTAATAATTGGCGTTTGACATGACATTGACATATTTTTCATTTGATTTGATGTTTTTGTTTTGTCAGATAAATGTAGGTTGTCAAAATGACAATTCACGCACGTCCATGCGCCATATTTTTGTAGCGCTGTGTGTTCTCTCTTTGTCGAAGAAAATGTACCTTAAAACGAAGTCAATTTAAGTAAAATAACCAATTAAATACGTTTACTTTATTGCTTAGCCATATTTTAGAGTAGTGTACACAGTGCAGGCCCAGGCTCCATATATTGATGAAACGTCTCTTTTTGATGCTGTGAAATCACAGCAATATTTCACCGGCTTCTTTGTAGCGTTCCCGTTGTAATGAAACGAAGATAACACTTGACAACACCACTTTATTGAAAGAAACTTAAAACGAATACAGGTTAATATTTACAAAATACACAAGAAACAGTTGAGCCATCTAAAGACCGTTACAAACGATCTATAGATAGCTCAACTGAACCAGATCACTACCAGTCGGAAGTGTCCCCAAGACGCTGGCGGAATTGCCACGCTGGATGGCAATGCTAATTCGCTGGGCCATATAAGAGCCAGCTCTCGGATCACGCGTCGCTTCGATCAGACGCCCTGATATCTTTTTGAAAACCCGGAGGGCCCCGTTTCCCCACGGACCCAGGGTCTCAACCCCAAAAGGCTCAAATACGTAAGCCCTATCAAGACTAACATATTTGCGCCTTTTGAGATCCTCAGCCGAATCTGCCGCCGCACCCCCCTTAACTGATGTCCCCGGAAGATGTAAGCGCGCTAGTGTATCAACACAAGTAACGTCCCACACCATAGGCTTACCCTTCTCCCAAGGGAACAAAATCATACCGTCAGGCCGCTTACCTTCATCGCGTAGCAGACCATTCGGTTCGAGAATGGCTGGGACGTTGATGCTGGTAAGAGCCCGGCGGATGATGTCATTAAGGCTAGCGTGGCGGGATATTCTTCCGGCAGCCCTAGTGCACGATAATCCGTTGTGACCGAGCTGATCGACCGCCGTAACACACTGGCACTGATGAGGTGCACAACAACGCGCACCCAACCGAAGACAGGTTGCAAGACGGAAAGTGACAGAATCCATTAGAGTACCAGTATTATGTGAAGGAAGTGCTTGCAGCCAAAGTCCTGACTCCCATTTAGAAACGGCTAGGAGACAGGCACGATCTGCGGAGCATGAACACGTTTGTAACAGACAATTCCGTGTCAACTCGCACTGAGGCCCGTCCCATTGCCGTTGAGATGAAAGAGACCGGGAGGAGCAGTATTAAGGCAAGCACTAGGTATGCCAAGCGTTTCTAGCCTCGTATTGATAAGAAATTTGAAGATTGGTGCCAGAAAGAGCCAAATCAGACGGAGATAGAATTTTCTCAACCAAAGACGGAAGCTAGAACCTAGTACTATAGACGGAAGACAAGAACGCTGGTAGAGATACACTTGAAATTTTCCGTATACCTAAGCCCCACAATTTGACAGGCAGGAAAGCCTGCGACCACGCCCTGTCATCCAGATCTATATTCAAAACCGACGATAAAGTATTCTTTATAATATTGTCCAAGCCTTCCACCAGCTCGCTGTGTTTCCACAGTTGGCAACATCTTAAAGAATATGTAAATTTTGGTACAAAAAGGCAAAACCGAATTATTGTAAAAGCCATATGACTGTTAATTTTAAGTAATCGGGCCCAGGTGGTGTTAAAATTTTTATTTATTCATTTATTTATTCCGAACTTGTGGAATATTCTAGATTCCATTACAACTTTTAGTTCTATACTAGAACATTGGCTACACGACATGCTCACTGTTCAGCTTCCAGAAAAAGAATGCCAGTCCATTCCAACTTTTGCTTAAAGTTTACCTCCGGCCGGTTATAAAAACGAACCAAATGCCGTGGTTGGACCGTTCGTGATTGGCTAGCCGCAACTGCCCAATCACACACAGAACAGAATTGCCAGCTAATAAATATTTTAAATTCCAAATGCTATGTTGCCATTATAAGAAATAAATATTTTACAATTACTTTTAAATTATGAATATCAAATCACGACACCGTGGAAGGTGTGCCGATTGTCATCAATTTAATATTTTGGTTCGACATGACTATTATGAAACGGAAGATTATTGTATATATGCTAAGACTTCGTTCTGGACATATTCCGTCAAACAAATTTAGATTTCTAGTGGGAGTTTCGGATTCCCCCAATTGCCCGGCATGTGACATTCAAGAGGATGTACATCATGTATTGACGGAGTGTGTTCGGAACGAGGTGCAACGGTTTGATATGAAATTTGTTTATAAATGGATTGATTTTAATATAGGTAGTTATAATATTATAGCGTCTTGGATTCGTCACGGTCCGAGGCGAAAGTTCTGCTGAAGCTTTATTCACGAGTTGCCTAAGTGATTAAATGTGACTCCACCAGCATTATTGTTGCAGCGGATAGTGGCGAAGCCAAGAAGGCAGTAATATTGTTTAGTGTCCTTACGGGAGTGACATAGTCACTCTGTGACAAACCCCCAAATAATGATTTAAAAAAAACTATTTAATAAAAATACGTGAGCATTTGTATTCGCAGACCATTCAAAAGATAATTTTATTAAATGTAAGTACCTACCTACCTACCTACAATCACGCGATTTTGCCAAAATGGATATTTTCGTATTTTTTTAAGGGGAAAAAATCGCAAAAGTAAGCATGTTTTATAAAAAAAAAATGTGGGAAATATGTATATGGCGTGTTGACTTATAATGATCCTTATATAATGCCTCAGTCTGGTACTACAAGCGTTCATAGGCTACGGTAACTTACCTAAGGCTACGGTACAGAGATGAGCCGTAGGCTTTTTTGCCACCTTAGTTGTATCCCGACTTTCGATCTGAAGGCGCATTAGCATGTGCTATAGACATGAGGTGATGGAAAACATCGTGAAGAAACCATTAAGGCATTCTTCCATACGTGGCAGAAGTATGGAACACTCACTTCTGCAAAATGTGACCATGGCCAATATTCGGACATGTTTCGGACTACCCCCCTTAGGCATCTTCAAGGATCTGGAGATTTGAGAGGTTGTCTACGTCTACCATGCTAAAAGTTGTGAGCTATATATTTTTCTATTGCTGGGTACTTTAACAGATTTTTGAGCCTCTCGTCTCTTGTCTTGTGACAGATTTGCGTTGATAAGCGATGGCAACACTTTACGTCATTTTCTTTGACGTCGTGTGAAGATAGTAGCTCGCGCCCGCCTCCTATTTACATGGAATGAGCAAAAGGCGTATTTGGAATTACAATTTACTTACCATACAGTTTCAATTACTTGAATGTTTGTGTGCAAAAGTTAAAAACAATGCCTTTGGCGAATACCTCGGATCCTTGGCGAATGCAAAATGTTGGCGATAACACGGTATGTTCAGTTCAGAAATGTTCGTGTGCTTAATTAGATTTAGACTTGAGGTTTTCCCCACATATTGTATTAGTCACGGCTTTATTTGTTATCATTAACCACATAATTCATAGGGATCCTGGAATTATTATTCATGGCTTTGCCTCTACAGGCCAATGCTGAGAGTGTTATTCAGTGAGTAGCTAGTTCTCATCATTCTGTGATTGTTGTAGTGGATTTACTTGTACGAGTAGGTACGCCCGTATTTCCGGATAAATAGATCGGAGTGTGTTATAGTGATAAATAAAGCTATGTTTGTTATATTTTATACTCAAAAGATTAATCTTTACACTACAATCTACATAACATCCCCATTAGTCATATCTAAAATGACTATGAAATCATAACCAGTATTTTTGTTCAAAACCTCTACCTAGCGTGCTAACCGGTCTGATTCTTAAACAACGATGGCCTTGGTTCAGCAAAATGTAAGCACGTGATTGTTTTTTTAATATATCTATCAACAGTGTGATAGCTTTCGTATTCTGAAACAAGCTCGGCTCAAATGTGCTTTAAAACCAGCTGTTTTGAGTTTGACTTTAAGGTGCATTAGTGGTGTTGATTCTGTTGTTTGATTTTTATTAAATTAGTAGGTAAGTACATACGAGATGGTATTTAGTGTATATGATTTTAAATTAGTACTTAGCCCTCAAATGAAACTAATGAGCTGTAAGTCCTGCCTGACCCCACACTCAAACTCATCAAAATTATACCTCAGTATAGTATGCACTAACAAAGTATGATATCCCTTTGCATAAAATCTAATGACTTCAGTCACCAAGGTCTTTTACTACGACTTACGGAACATGTTCCGATCGCCAGTGCGTGCGTATTTGAACCTGTCCTCCACTGCAACAAAAATAAAACAATAACTTGATATTGATAATAAGTCAGCATTAGTTACTAAGTACCAGCAGAGGAAAAACTCGCTCTACCAGTCCTTTCTACCGAGTGGTTTGATCAACCAGTATTTCAGATAATCCAGTTCGCCTTTATATTTATCGCGATCTGTCGCATTTTTGTTTTTTACAAATGCTTATGTTTATAGAAGGCTATCATAAGGGTGTGTGACAGTAATAATATTTACTCTTGTAGAATTATGGCCAGCCAAACAGTCTTCCAGTAGTGGTTGAGAACTCAGCCGAGTCCCGCCAGGCGTCCACAACAGAGAGCTTAGACTCTGGAGATATCAACTATGAACGGGAAGTGGAAATTCAAGATGTTGTTAAAGAGGGGCACGAGAAGGCGGACCCATCACAGTTCGAACTGCTCAAAGTGCTCGGTGAAGGTTCCTTTGGAAAAGTATTCCTTGTTAGGAAGGTTTCCGGCGCTGATGCCGGCACTCTGTATGCAATGAAGGTATGGCACTACTTATAAAATGATTTCCTTTGTATTGATAGATGGGACATCTTTGTTTGGGTTTTTATCTGTTACTAAATTCTCGTGGCTTCGTCGCGTGTGGTGCGTACCCCGATGAAAAGTAGAGATCATCCTATTCAACCTACTAATATAATAATCTCGAAATTTAGTGAGGATATTTGGATGTTTTGTTATTCATTCACGCCGTAACGGCTCAACCGATTTCGATGTAACTTGGAATAGATAGGGTCCATTACTCTCGGCTATCGTGTTAGGTCAGTGGCCAAGACCAACATACATTTTCCGAATCATGAATGAATATCCATTGGTGCGCGAACGGGATTCGAACCCACCTGTGGATCGGAAGGCTGATCGGGGGGCCACTACCACAACTTCACCATTGCTCTATCAGTACTACCTTTAACATCGCAATACATGTTTGGTGTGCAAAACGGGAGTACAATTACCTAGCAACAAAAGCCTTGTAAAATAGCCAGAAAATAGAATTTCGCGGATGGACCTGCGCAATGAATAGAAAATGTATTTAATTTTCAGGTACTTAAAAAAGCAACGCTGAAAGTGCGAGACCGGGAGCGCACGAAAATGGAACGAAATATTCTAGTAGAAATGGGCCACCCATTCATCGTTAAATTGCATTACGCATTCCAAACTGCTGGAAAGTTATACTTAATATTGGATTTTCTACGCGGCGGTGATTTGTTTTCTCGCCTCAGTAAAGAGGTAAGAGTATGTGAATCAGTATAAGTACAATGACCTGAATAAAACAACATTAGATCCATCCAGACTTGCAAAGAGAAATTCCATTGGATCGTTTCTAATGGATAACTAATAGGATTGCAATACTTTATTTATAGCCTAATTAACTTTACAAACTTAATTTTTATAAAAAAATTAATAATAGCTAAGTGAATGAACAAAATGTGGAGTATAATCTGACTCTGAATGTTTGTTCAGTTGTGATGATTAGATGCCATATGTTTTTTGTTGATTTATGTGATGACTGAGTAGTTGCTTTATGCTTCGCGATATTCGTATTTACAAAGATAATTTACTAGATGATCACCGAAATTTTATAAGGGTTTCTATCACTGGGTGTTACTGTAGTCATCACTTATTCACTGAAGCTCGTAAATTACGTTTTTTGAAAAGGATCAATACAGGCACCAAGCCATGTTTGTTGCCAGATTCTTCTAAGTTTGGGCGCGAGGAAGTGTAGCTTCTAAGACGTTTCAAAGTGAAGTGAAGTGTGTTTATTGAAATAAACACCGTATGTTTTATTGTGTGTTAGTTGCTAACCATAATGATGTAGGTCATCATTACCTACCCAAAGGTCTCTTTTACTGATAGACACAACTTTCATTTTCAGGTAATGTTCACAGAAGAAGACGTCAAATTTTACTTAGCAGAATTAGCTTTAGCATTAGAACATGTACACAAATTGGGAATCATATACAGGGATTTAAAACCAGAGAATATATTATTGGATGCCGACGGGCACATAGCCCTGACAGACTTCGGCCTGTCGAAATTACCCCCGACTAGCGATAAGGCGTACAGTTTTTGTGGTACCGTGGAATATATGGCACCTGAAGTGGTTAACAGAAGAGGACACACTTTTGCCGCCGATTGGTGGTCTTTTGGAGTACTTATGGTAAGCCACTAGCTAATTCATCACCAATGCTATTTTAGATTTTATGCCAGCTCCTTACTTCTATGTTCTCCAGACAATATACAAGGTGATTCATAATATGACCTCTCCAAAAGTGGCTTATTCTAAAACAGCGAATTTACTGGTTGTGAACAAACTTTATTGCCAATTGGGTGTAGAATAAGCCCCTTTCGGGTTGTCATACATATTATGGAATCACTTTGTATAGGAGTTACTAATATATTTATTTAATTACCAAATATTATCATGGATGGATGGATAATATTTGCTTATAATGTTGTCTTTCAGTTTGAAATGCTTACGGGCAACCTACCTTTCCACGGATCAACAAGACATGAAACCATGACGCAAATATTAAAAGCTAAGCTCGGTATGCCGTCAAACCTCAGCGAAGAAGCACAGTCTTTGCTAAGAGCGCTTTTCAAACGGAATCCTCAGAATAGGTGGGTTTGCACAACATTCTGTCATCATTATTCAGAAGAAGGATTGTAAATGCTGAGGCAAAACCTAAGCAACCTCATTTTTATAAAATCTAAAAAAACAGCATATTTATTAGTTTTTTAATTATATTGGTTTTCGGTGTTATGAGCCAATTGACCGTCCCATATAATTTCGACTGGTTTCATACTGGCACAGTTGGTTACCGTATCTTCCTGTCTAGGAGAAGGTTGCGAGTACGAGTCCCGCCAAAGCCTATAATTTTGGGATATTATAAAAAATAAAATAAAATATTTCTTGCAGGTTGGGAGCAAGTAACAACGGAATTGAAGATATAAAGAGCCATGAATTCTTTGCAACTATAGATTGGGACGCGCTCTACAGGAAAGAGGTAAGTGGTATTTATAGAAAAAAATATGTAAATTATGTATTTCGAGGACAGTATATAGTGGTCTAGTAGTTTCCTGTTGGTTAGAGGGAAAAAGTCTTACATAAATATATATTTAATGACTTTTCATCCTAAAAGTAATAAAGACAGTCAAGTGCGATAACGCGCGCCATCACAGGAGTTCGGGAAATCCAAATCCCAAGTGTAGGAAGTGACAAACTTAATTTTGCGGTCGCTCACGTAGTTCATTGTATAATATTGACCGCAGATATAACTTTGTCTCATAATAATTCCATACGGGATTTGAAGCTAATCTGCTAGTGAACCAGTGAACTGACTCAACGATTTTGACTCTTCAGATCGGTTATTTTTATACTTCACTTTTAAATTTTCGACAAAACGTGAATATGATTATTTATTAGACTTTATTTTATGTTATATGAAGGCAAACAGGCTTACGGCCCTCCTTATGGTAAGTGGTTACCGTCGCCTATTGACATCAGCAAGACCTGGAGCATTACTAATGCGTTGCCTGCCGGACCCCTCCACCCCTGAAGAGCTCTGGCAACCTTGCTCACCGCAAGAACACAACACTATTTGAAACAAATAATGTTATTTTGGCTGCGATCTTCTGTAAGGCATTCGAGACGGGCTGCTCCAATTTAGAGCGAGAAAATCTCGCTATGCCCTGCCTCCTCCAATGTTTACTAGACTATTTGTTTCGTTTAAGGTGATCCCGCCGTTCAGGCCGGCGGTATCGAGAGCTGATGATGCGTTCTACTTCGACTCCGAGTTCACGTGTCGCACGCCCCGGGACTCCCCTGGCGTACCCGCTTCGGCGAATGCTCACGAGTTGTTCAGGTAAGTTCATTTGGAATAAATCGCGATTAAGATAAATAAATTCACCAAGTGTGTGTTGAAATCACGCGCCAAGGAATCCCTAACAAATTAGTGACGAAATTAAATCTGTTTTCTCCAGTTGTGAAAAGGAACAGAAATAAATAAAATTCAGTTGTAACTTAGTTTTATTTTACTAGGAAATTATACAAATAATATATCTTCGTTGAATTTGTTGACTAGTAAACTCCGAAGATAAGGGGTTACCCTCCAGGGGAACGGTAACTTTATAGCCTTTTTCTATGATATTATATGTAGACCAAAATGTATAAAACTTAATAAAAAAAAAAAAAAAACTCCGCGAATCGCCCATTTCGCAAAATGCAAAAGCATTCGTCAGAAGATAATGCCGATTTTATTGATGTCGTGGCATCTGCAAAGCCAATTATTTCACTTCTCCCTACAACAAGGTTGGCTGTCAGAAAAGGCCCTGGCATTAAGCATTCCTTTGTATAAAAAAATATATTTTGTGCAATAAGTATAAATAAATAAGGCTTTACGTGCCATTTATTGTCTAACATATCTACGGTAATTGTACAGTTAATCATCAACTTCCCGGTTATGCAAAACAACTCTTGTCAAGTGATAAAATCAAACATCTGATGTCACGTTCAACCTTCCTTGAATACACAGATTACGTTGTAAATTTCTTAATTTCAGAGGCTTCAGTTTCGTCGCGCCTTGTTTACTCGAGGAAGAGGAAGATAACAAAACGCAGACCAACACGAATCAAAATCACGTGGCGCAGAACGCGAAAACCTCGACGGAGGAGTTCTGGTCAGGTTTCGTGAATAGGAACAATTTCTTTGATGAGTACAGGTTTGTAATAGGTTTTTTGTTTTTATAAAATACTAGCTGTCCCGCTCGCGACTTCGTCCGCGTTTGTATAAACCTACGTTTCTATTATCCTTACCAAAGTACTAACACTTATTATGCAGCTATTTACCTAATTCTACATACCGTCCCGTCACCATCCAGTCACCGTCCATTTTGCCCATTTTGCAAAATCCGTTCTTAGTGCGCGCCTACACCTCTTAAAGAATGCCTCTGCCAAATTCCAGACTCCTCGGCCCAGAAGTTTCCGAGCTTTCGTGATGAATCAATAAGTGAGTGAGTGGACTACTCCTTTATATGTATAGATAAAAAATAATGCAATATCCATCAAACAACCTTGGAACTGCCGTGACGTGAGACAGTTCAACAACAAACTAATTTATAGCACAGTAATACGATTATGCCGTGGTGGTTTCGGCTGAAGAATAGGCCCCTCCATTTCTACCCATGGATGTCATAAGAGGCGACTAAGGGAAAGAAGATTGGGAATACTGCACGTATGCCAGCGTGGAGAGGATGGGCAAATCTCCCCAAATGATTGTTTCTGGAAATCTATGGGCTATGTTTAGCAGTGAACGTCCTATGGCTGAAATGATGTATACGATTAAAGTAATTCGCTTCTGCAATTTATTTTTATCCTTTATCTATATGCTAACATGGAAGAGGAGATTTGCTTCACCAAAGCACTAAAGTAGCCTTTTTTTTTCAGATTAATGGGTGAGCTAGGCACTGGCTCATTCTCAGTTGTCCGCCTGTGCGAACACAAAACATCACGCGTCCAGTACGCCGTCAAAATCATGGACAAACTGCAGTACGACCCAAGAGAGGAAATTGAAATATTACTAAGGTAAACAAAACTGTGGATTTGATAAGATATGGCTGCAATTTAATGTTATCTAGGTTTTTGTAATCAGTGTGTCTTATCTAATAGTGTCGTAAACCATATCTTTGTATCCTGAACGGATATGAAGATGTCTGTCAAATGCAGTTGATGGCCTGAAATTTTATTATGCAGATAGATAAGAGTAAATTTTTACGTTAGTACATTTTTTTTAAGAGGTACAGGGCCATGCCAAGGTCAAAATTGTAGGTTACCGGTAAGTCTTGCCTAGGTACTATTAGTGGTAAGAAATACTTATAACTAATTTATTATGTCCGGCAGAAGGTATAGGTATGCCATCATACAGGTTTATCCCAGTTTGGATATCTATGTTTTCCCACATGCATTGTTTTAATTTATAAGTGATACATGTTTATAATCTTGCTCTGTAACGTTTGTTGTGAAATAAAAAATATTATTATTGTTAATATCTCTATGGGTTTATGTATGTCAGTGAAAAATCCGTTCGGCCGTTTAGCCGTGATTGAACCACAAACATCCTCACAAACTTTCGCAATTTATAATATTATAGTAGGATTAATTATGATGTACAAAAGGTGAGGGTTTAATTGTTTTATGATTTTTGAAATGTTTTTTCTCAATGACCGCAAAACGCACAGTTTTGATTTTTATGACAAAGATAACTAGAGCATTTTATTTACGTAAATCCAATACAGAAACGCGATTGGTAAAACTTTTCTCAATAGATTTATTTTTTAAAGTTGGGTCCTCTGCAACAGTTTTTTCGAAAATACTCTGAGACTATCTAACAAAAATAACTTTTTTTTAAATATTGTGTTTGACAATAGCATTGGGTACCTAAATCCAAGACACTTTTTAAAAAAAATAGATAGTTTTTAAGATAATCGATATTTTCTTATATTTCGCTTACGTCGATTACTTTCGAGCGCCTTCTAACGCTTGCTATCTCTTTCCGCATTCAATTATAGTACATAGCGCTGTCACTTTCTTCACTCCGCCCACTCGACATTTCATTATGATTTGTGTAGCGCCTTAAAAATGCTGTTGTTTTAATACAGGTACAGCCAACACCCGCACATAATCAGCCTGCGCGGCGTGTACGAGGAGGGCGGGCGCATTCTCGCCGTGACGGAGCTCTGCCGCGGCGGCGAGCTGCTCGAGCACATCACGCAGCGCCGCTGCCTGCCCGAGCACGAGGCGGTGCCTATACTCAGGAACGTGGTGCAAGCCGTCAACTACTTGCACAGGCACACCGTTGTACACAGGTCAGAGCGTATTCACATTTTTTTTTATACAACTGAGGTTTCAAACAAGCATACGGCCCACCTGTTGATAAGCGGTTAGCCTATGAGCGCTTGCAATACCAGAGGCATCGCGCCGACACCGCCGACACCGAACCCCCTCCCCCCTAAAGAGCTCTGGCAAACCTTAATCACGGCAGGAACACAACACTATTTGAAACAAATAATGTTATTTGGCTGCGATCTTCTGTAAGGCGGAGGTACCTCAGGCGAGAAAATCTCGATGTGCCCTACCTCCTCCAACAACATACATCCTACTTCTTCCTCTTGTCGTGTCACTGATTTTTTCTTAGTCATACTGTATTAGGTCAGTGACCAGGAGGTATGGTGGCCCTGAAACGGTCATATGCCCTCTATGACCGTCGATGAAAGAATCAGTGTAGTGAAAGGATTAAAGTGCACCTCATAGAGGCTCCTTTCGTGCACATGTCACATTTCTTCGAATTTTTAGGTTCTAGGACATGCCGGTTTTCTCACGATGTTTTCCTTCAACGTTTGAGAGCACTAGCATAGAGCACAAATTTTCCGAATGGAAAATCCAATGGTGCACGACGTGATAACTAAATATCAACAACATCCTGTATAATTAATTAATATTCTTAATTTCAGAGACATCAAACCCTCAAATATACTCTTCGCAACATCAGAGAAGAGACCCGAAGATATTCGCCTGGTCGACTTCGGTCTAGCGAAACAGTTGCGTGCTGAAAACGGCCTACTTATGACCCCGTGCTACACTGCCAACTTTGTAGCACCGGAAGTGCTGAAGCGAGCGGGCTATGATGCCGCGTGCGATATATGGAGCTTAGGTATGCTGTTCGTTTTGTCACTGGTTCTTTTTTGGTCACCGTGTTAGATCCATGGCTAGATAGAAGTGGCCCTGTTATTCAAATTCTTAGTGGGCGTAAAACCCCCAGATCTGTATTAACTTCCTTTTATGGGGTGTTTGCATTTTGGCTCTAAAATATAAATATTAGAAAGAAAATATAAAATATTATGATATATTTTTAGTTCGTATGTAATGTGTTTGCTTGTTTACAGGTGTTCTGGCATACATCATGTTATCGGGACGAACTCCTTTCGCCTCGGCCGGGGACGACACCCCAGAAGCTATTCTCGCCCGAATTGAGTCTGGAAAAGTAAGTTAATTTCATCAATTTCGTCTTGTAAACTCCTAAAGAGAGGCCCTTGCAGGTCTTAAGAGACTAACGGTACTTCAATGCAATTCATTCATACAAATCTTTATTCATTATCCTGCCAATTTTTTCGGTTTACTTATGATTTTGTAATCATAAGTTCAATCCAAGTCCCATGACAAATTTGCTTGTACGCCAGTTCTCAACAATGTTGATAAAGGCTTCTTAGTCAAAGTACACTTCGATCTTGTCGACACGGCTTAGGCATGTGTGAATCCCGGTGCTGGTTCGACAGTTTTGTGATTGAAGATGAAAGTAGGTAGGGCACAGCGAGATTTTCTCGTTCTGAATTGGAACAGCCCGCCTGGGGAGGTACCTCCGCCTTACAGAAGATCGCAGCCAAATAACACTATTTGTTTCAAATAGTGTTGTGTTCCTGCGATGAGTAAGGTTTCCAGAGCTCTTTAGGGGGGGAGGGGGGAGGGGTCGGCAACGCGTGCGTGATGCCTCTGGTATTGCAAGCGCTCATAGGCTACGGTAACCGCTTACCAACAGGTGGGCCGTATGCTTGTTTGCCACCTCAGCTGTATAAAAAAAAAAAAGGTACGGATCTTGTCGAGAATAGAAAATGTAAAAGCGTGTTTGTTGTCCAGGTGGAGTTGTCGAGCGGCATCTGGCGCAGCGTGTCCACGGAGGCGCGCAGCTGCATCCGGCGCATGCTGCAGCTGGAGCCGGCGTCGCGGCCGCGCGCCGGCGAGCTGGTGCGGGAGCCGTGGCTGCGCACCGACCCCGCGCCGCCGCACCCGCGCGACCCCCCGCCCGAGGTGGACGCGCCCCCCCCGGCCGAGCTGCGCCGCGCGCTCGACCTCACCTTCCAAGTAAGCACGATGCACCAGCTGATTCCCTTCTAGAAATGCAACGCCGGCGAGCTGGTGCGAGAGCAGTGACTGCGCACGGACCCCGCGCCCCTCGCACGAGGTTGTCGCGCCCCTCCCCCCATGACCGAGCTGCACCGCGCTTCGAACCTCACCTTCCAAGTTAGCACGCTGCTCCGGATGATTCACTACTAGCAATGTGACGCCGGCGAGTAGTGACTGCGCACTGACCCCTCGCCCCCCGCCCGGGGTAGACGCGCCCCCCCTCCCCTCCAGCCGAGTTGCGCCGCGCGGTCTACCTCACCTACCAAGTAAGCACGTGGCACCAGCTGATTCCCTACTAGCGATAAGACGTCGGCGAGCAGTGCCTGCGCATTGACCTCGTGTGTCCCCGCCCGCGGTCGACCCCCCGGCCGAGCTGCGCCGCTCGCTCGACCTCGCCTTCCAAGTAAGCACGCTGCACCAGCTGATTCCCTACAACCAAAGTGATAATACAGAGAGTCAACTAAAGTCCACATTTTCACAAAACGAAATAGCTCGATCAGTACGGCCGCGCGTAGCGTGATGTGTTTAGTAATTGGTCGAGTTGAATACACAGCGCGCGTCGATTCAGCATGCGCCATCGTTTCAGAGGCACCATTGAGCCAACTAATAAAATTCTTTGTGATTGTTTTCCAGGCATTAACCTCCTCGCCAATGACGCCCCAAGTGCTAGGCCCGGTGTCGCAGTCTACACTGGCTCAGCGCCGCAACAAGCCCCAAAGACGTTTCCCACCCACCCAGCTTTAAGGTATACGATACGAACAAATTGCCAAATAAATAGGATTATATTCGAGTCGAGAGAACGAAAGTATTTGAGTAGAATAGAAGTTGTGGATGACATCATAGAATTAAGATTTGTGTAGCTTGGCCGCTGTAAAGATCTGTAAAGGTCCCATTCGTCTTATTCAAGGACGAAAAGACGAATTCTTGTAAAACCGTTCATTTGGTCGCGAATCAACAGCGGTACAGCTAACATAAACCAACGTTTTAATTGAAAAACGCGTTATGCATATAAAAAGAATTATTTTTATAAAAACTTATTACAATTATTGAACGAATCCGTTGCATTTAGTTGTTACTCGGGTAGACCATTACGTCTATTTTATGTGTATTTTGGATATAAGTAGAGGACTACTTAATTAATTGTATGACATTCCGTACTCATTTCGTGTTTGGTGAGGATAAATGTATTATTATTGCCATTTAATGCTTCGTACTATTATTGTGTATGCCGCTTTTGTTCGATAATCTCATGTCTCGAGACGTCTGCATTGGTCTAATGTAGTTGTTTCTTTTTTTTTAAACAAATGTATTAGTAAACAACCATATTTCCCGATTGTTGGTAAAGACGTGATGTTTTGGTGTATTTGTGCAATAGATAATAATTGACCATGAATAATGTAATAATAATAAACCTCACATAACTTAAAATCACCTAACTAATTTGGTATAATTGTATACTGATACGTTCATAATATATTTCATACGGCACTGAGACTTCGTCGCTAAGTATTGGCCTTATAAAAGCTCAAAGTGGCGCAACGGACTATGGGGAGAGCTATGCTCGGAGTTTCACTATGTGATCTAATGCGAAACGAGGAAATGCGTAGAAGAACCAAGGTCACACACATAGCTCTCAGAATTAGAATTAGAGGTGGTAGTAGACGGGCCATATAGCTCGCAGAACCGTCAACCGCTGGGGAAAAAAGGTTCTCGATAAGTGATCACGAACCGGACGATTCAGTGATGGAAAGCCCGATGGACCGAGGACATTTTAAAAGTTGCCGGAAGTCGGTTGGTCGGTTCAAGGCTCAAGACCGTTCTTCGTGGCACTCTCTCTAGACGAGGCCTATGTCCAGTAGTGTACTACCTCATGATGATGATGAATTTCATAATAATAGTGCATAATAAATACATAAGAATCGTCTTCCTCAAAATATTTATATTTTAAGACACTGATAATGGTTAAGCTAAAATAGTTTCCCACCTTGACTTCTAAAGTACCTATCTCTGTGCCATTAAATAATACGTCTTTTTGTAATCCGGTTTTCTGAACACAGATTGGTGTGCAATACATATAAATTAGGCTTTATATTACTGGATTATTAAAATAATATTTTTTATACAGTATTCTTCTTTTTGTGACTACTTCTATGTATGATTGTTAGTCTCAAAATATTTTTTATTTTGAATCAGAATTTGTCTATATTTTTGTAAGATACACTACCTATTAGAATATTTTTTTGTATAATGTTATAGATTTTAGGTTTGATTATACTATTTTGTAACGCAAGTACATGTAAAACTTGCTTGAAACTGTCACATCAATCACAATCTACATACATATGTATAAACGACCTCGGTGGCGTAGCGGGCGAGTGCTTGTCTGAGACGCAATGGTTGCGGGTTCGACGCTTCGGAACAAATGATTGACGTAAGTAACTAAGTGTTCCATAGTGTACCAATGGTTGAATAAATATGAAATGAAATGTTTGCATGCTCTGCAGATATTTGTTCTGGGTCTGGGTGTTGTGGTTCTATGGTACTCGTAGTTTCTGATACCTACGACACAGGTAATCCTAGTGTGGGGTCAGGACTATGTATGTGACTGTTGGGTGTTATTATTTTATAGACATTAGCTCTAAATAGATATATTTACAAATCAATGCTATAGTAAATACGAACTATGTTGAATATTTCCATTGGTGGAAAATATTCAATATGGTTCGTAGGTGAAAACGGTTTTTGAAACACTACCAAACTTGTTAAATATTATTTATTGTATCAAGATGTTGATTTGTATTAGATAGTTATGTATATCATAATATTTTAAGAGAAAATAAAATCATTATTGTTCTCATATCATGATTATGGCCTAAATTGCTCATAAAATAATGACACAAGTTCAATTATCGTATTCTACGAATTCAAAAATTTTGAAGCCATATAATTTAGTCTATCTTTGTTTTCGAATGTACTTTTTCTTACTTTTATGTTAAGTGCATGCTTATTAAAACTAAATTATTATTTTAAATTTACAAAAACAGTTGATTTTCAAACTTCGTCTCTATTTGAATAAAAAATGAGACCTAATGAATGTTTGCTTTCAATGTTTGTGCCATTTTCGTGCTTTATCTTAAATTGAGTGTTATCATTTTAAACGTTAAATTTAATTTCTTAGATTCTAAGTAAAATATATTACCGTTTATATCTGAAGGTAGTAATGTCAACTTTCTATCGCTTTAAAATAAAAATAAATACTTCTATGTAATTGCACATATATGAGCAATTACACAAGGTAATCATTGACATGAATTTGGAAATTCGTTATGAATTAAACAAGTTTGATGAAATAACTCAACAACATTGCAAAGATTTGCCTGATATTAGTTAAATTGGCATAATGCCAGTTATCCATATAAGTAGTTGGACTCTTATTATTGGAGTTTGCTTTTCTTGTAGACCCAATCCCGTGACAAACTGTGCATTGGTTTAGCAACCAATAAGTTTAGATCTTCCGTCTTTTAGTATTTCTTACTAAGTAACATAGTATCAAATGATGGAATTGAATTATAATAATAATAAATACAGTAAAACGTGTTATACGTATTAAGATGTTAAAAGAGTACCTATTAATTAAGAATTTTATCTATCGCCTACTATTCATCGTACATATCTAGCTAAGATACTTGATTGATACACTGGGTACACGCAATGCAGTTGCACGCTAAAACAATGGTGTTCCAGCAAATTAGAAATAAAAATTAATCATAGAAAAAATCACAAATCTAACAGAAGTTATATTTTATAGTTTTATGCTTGATGCAAAAGAAATTAATTGTAAACAAAAACGTAAAGCGGAAGTGTTACACTTTTGAAGAGTGTGTGATTTCATATCATCAAAAATACTAGTCATAAATTCAATGAAAATTGCAATGATGTGACTAGAAGGAGAAAAACGTAGAGAAAAATGTTTTTAAAACAAGAGGAGTAATTTTAAATAATTCTAAGTAGTACAAATCCTTCTTCAAAAGCATTATTTAAAAATTAATGTAACATAATAATTAAATAAGGTAGGTTCCTACATAAATGATTTAAGAGGCGCGTCATATTACTAAAAAATGAGAAATTGCAGTAAAAGTATATGAAAATTTGAACCAATGAAAAATATTTGAATCAAAAAGATGCAATAAGTATGGTAATAAATATCTAGAATAGAATATCACCAACCTACTGCATGTCCTGTGTTGACCATTACGCGATACTCAATGCTGTGGCCCAATAAATACTGAAATTAATGCCATCTTGTAAGATTTGGGCCCAAAATTCAAGATTTGATCGCACATTGTTGTAAATAGTATAATTTGAATAAGCTGTTGTAGAGTAGGTACACAAAACGGCACACTAAACTGAGCTTGCCAGCACTGAACTCTTGTTGATTAATTATAAAGTATTTCCTATTTATCATTAACACAGTTGAAAGTAAGTTGATTCTGAAGTCACAAATATGAAGTATTATGTACAAGAGTTAAATTACGAAACTTGCATATTTTTGTATCAATTACCCATGTAAACATGACCACAAATTGAAATTATAGTAGGTACATTATAAAAGGTGCTTCCTACACAAAAAACAAAAATAGTATTGTGGTCTTGGTGTTAAATGTTAAATTATCACATCTATCTATTTTTCTATATCCGAAAAGGGAATACTATTTCTAAATAGAGCTAACAGCAATTTGTTGTATAGAGAACACATTATAGATTGTAATATAAACATTGTTGACATTGCTTAAAATTGTTGTTTTATTTCAAGTTAAAAATAAATATTCTTACATTAGGTATTTATTTTTATGTCGTGTAACAAAATCAAAATTGTTTCCAAATTCACTTGACATTTACGCCTTTTAGAGTGGGAGCAGTAACTGGTCCTTTTCCTGCTACAACCAACGGGCTGTCTCTATAGCATGCCACTTTTGCATCATTGGTCTTGAGATCTGGGGCACAAGTTTCAAATATCTTCTTTTTAGGGTTTAGAACAGCTTCAGGTTCCCTGGGAAAGCCTTCGCATGAGACAAGGTCTCCAGGGATGGCAGAGGTAGGTGGAATTAGTACTTCTACTTTGTCTGGTGATGATGCACACATGACCATGGCCTCTGAAGTGACTCCCCTCATCTGAAAAATATAGCATTCAAGGTAAAAGAAACATCATCTTCCAACTGTTTGGTTCCTAATCCAAGTTGTTAGACTGACTAGTCAAACATTTTAGATGTTTATATACAAAGATGGCAAACATGCATACAACCCAACTTTTGGTTTGTTGTTACTGTAGCATATGGGTGCAATGCAATGTAAATAGGCATCATGAACCCGTTGCCAACATGTAATTTTTTACTGGTCATCTCAACTTCCAAACTGTACCAGCATTGCCACTTGGCAGCAGATTTTAAAAACAATTTTGGAAATTTACATTACTTATAAACCAACCCTTTTATACATTACATAAAAATGAATTCTTTATCAGTTACTAACTCTTTGGCTCAATAATTCTCGCCCTGCCCTTAACTCACAGGTAAGAAAGAGGCAGAGCATAAAGTTAGTGTGTGATTATGATTATGGGGGTAATTCTTCACCTTGACGGGTTTTAGGTTACATAGAACCATTACAATCCTCTCCTTCATTTCCTCAATAGGAACGTGGTTCACAAGTCCTGAAACGACTGTGCGAGGTTTATCTTCTCCACAGTCAATCTTTTCCACGTACAATGAGTCTGCATCGGGGTGTTTGTTGATTTCTATAATCTTGCCAATTCTTAAGTCTAGTTTTCTCACATCTACTGTCTCGTTAGTAGGTTCAGTAGCTTTTTTGGGTGCATCCTTAGGCTTTTTCAAAGCATCCTTTTCCTTTTTTTCTTTTTTTATTACAGTGTGCTCTTCTGTTTTTATGGGTGCTTGTATTGAGGCAACTGCAGCCATGGTTGCTTCATGTTCCTGAGTAACACTTGCTGTCTTGCCAGGTAAAGGGTATTGTTTTTTACCATTCTGAATTTCAAGTTTTATTAATTCTGATTTTGCAACTTCAATCTTGAGACTAAGAATTTCATTTTCTTTTGTGAGCTCCTTGATTTTCTCCTCAATTTTGACTTGTTTAATGTTTTTGTACTAAAACAAAAATAATGAGGATATCAAAGAGACTACGTTAGAAATATAGGTACCTACGTAAAAGTAATAAACGGAAGGATCTTTGCATGCTTATTTCCTCGGGAGGTAGGTAAATACCGTAAGTCTCGTTTTATACTTACCAAGTTTTTCACTACAGCTAACTTTCCATCTGCTTTTTCTGCAATTTTATACAATCTGGCAATGTTCGTAGTCATATTTATCCTAAATTGATTTATCATCGGACAAATAGTACAGAAAATATTGGTTCTATTCTATGTTTCTAACCAAAAAAAAACCAACCAACCAAAAACCCCAAAAAGAGTATTTAAGACAGACACTGACAGTGATACGGTGTCAGTGTCTGTCTTATTTTCTTTCAATGTTCTTCATCGTTAACAGCATAATAGTGTTCTGTGGTAAACAGATAGTACGGTCTGACGTCTGTGTAATTGTGTTATTCTCGGTCGTTTCTCGGTCTACGTTACATCGTGTAATTTTCGTAGACCGAGAATAACAGAAATATTATAAAAATATTATTCTCGGTCTACGTTACATCGTGTAATTTTCGGAGACCGAGAATAACAAAAATATTAAAATATTATTCTCGGTCGACGGTAATTTTATAATATAAAAGTATTCAAATCAATTCATTCATTCATCTCTTAACTCATCTCATAGTCTCATTCATTCTCATTTGTCAAATTTGCAGGCTCGCTGCTCAGCGTTGCCAGAATGTTACTTTTGTAACATTTTACGTTACTTTTGACCCTCTCATGTTACCTCCATGTTACACGACTCAATATGTTACTTTGTGTTACTTTTAGGTCAATATAAATAAACTTGAAAAAAAAACCAGCAAACACAAAAATATCGTGAAACGGAACGCATCCAAGAATGTTTTTGTTCGTCATGTTGGCACAAAACAATATCGTGAAACGGAACGCATCCAACAATATTTTTGTTCGTCATGTTGGCGTGCTTGATTTTGTGGACTGACTGACTGATGCGACGGACGACGTCCGCGCGAAAATCTTCGTCGTACCGCATACTCACTCTCGTGTATTTTTCAATCTTCCATCCTACCCTACTTAGGCGAGCGAGCATAAGCGAGTGGTGACTAGAGTGCCCGCAAGATGCCGCCGCCCGCAACTGAACTGTTGTGAAGTTGTGAATTGAATTTGTGATCTGGGTTGGTTGGATAAAATAGAGTTTTATTGAAGAAGCAGAAGTGATTGTGAGTGTGAACCGTTTGTACAGTGACTTGTAATTGCTAACATTACTTGGTAAGCAAATGTTGCATTTATTGTAGGTAGTAAAACTACTACCTATGTAATAAGTGAGTAGGTATTTATGGAATCAGCAATTCAACAAGTCGTGTTGGCAACTGAAATATGATTATTTTTGTATTAACGTCTATGTTACAAGTAAATAAGCATAAGCATAGTAGGTAGGTACTATACCGTTCACTGCACATTGTTTTAGGAACTTTAGTTTTGTTTACAGGAACTAGGAGTGAGTGGGCAGAGTAGGTTACCGGCTGGCGGCGGCGGTGTAGCCCTAGAATTTGATTTTGTTAATCGACCTCCGCTAATCAAAGGTAAATAGGTACCTAATAGCTACCTACAGTATTTGTTTCTAAAGTTGAGTTGTCAAATAGAGGTGTGTAGGTACTGTGAGTAATGTATTACGCGTTATATAGCACGACCGCGTACTGAAACAGTACCCAATGGGTACTACCCATTACCCGACAAAATTTAGCATGACACATGGCAGTAAACATGGCATGGCGGCCGACCGGCCGCTCGGCCGCGCCGATCGCAGAGCAGCGCGCCATGCTATGTCTACTGCCATGTGACATGCTAAATTTTGTCGGGTAAAAGGCCGTGTGCGTTCGTCGGTCAGTATCGTAAAGGTTCGAGTGCAAGTGATGAGGAGTGTCAGCCGGACGGGATTATGTCTCTGTCACACGCCGCGCTGCCGCCGTTTAGTAGAATTTAAATAGTATTGCGTTCTCTATAAGGGTTACGTTTCTTTGGCACCGCCCCGTAGGTACCTAAGTCATAAAAAATCAAAACTTGCGTGCTTTGTTTCATAAAATACTTATACTTATGTACCTGTAATAAAATATTGAATAAATAAGTGTAATACTACGATTTCGTCGAAATCTATTGACCTGTTCCTTAATTACGGAAAATAAACCTTCCTACCTACCTACATTATAAACATTCATATCAATCTTTATCCAAGAATTGCTTGGTTAAAGGTATAAGAAAATATAATCTTGAAAGGTCTGTCTATTGCTATAACATTACATTTAAACAGAACATTCAGAACCTACACTTAAAAGTAATAGCGGGCCATTCGCATAGCGCGTCATGTCAGGTCATGTTTAGAGTACTGAGTATTGATAGCATGCTATATGACGCTGTACGAAATGTCATGCTATATGGCATGACATAACAGAGTACTGTTTTGCGCATGTCTATTGTCAAAAGTTGTAATTTGAATCTTCTTAGATTAGACTAACACAGTGTCTCCAGATTGGGTTTTTTTTCCCCATATTAGGGAAAAAAATAAATATTGGGGTAGTTTTGGGAAAATGAAAACAGTGGGGAAAATTTTGGGGAACACAATTTATTTTGGCGAATGTTTGGCGAGAATTGGATCGAGTAACAAACATCTAAACAAACAAACTTTTGTTTGTAAAATATTGTTACTCTAATTACCAATTGGGACACTGCCATCTATCGAGGAATATGAAACTAATTTTGTTTTTAAATGCAAATCAAAAACCCCTCATTATTACGATTTTTTCGAAGTTGTACAAATGGGACAGGACAGACAACTTATTTTAGTTTTTCTGTAATAAAGTGCCCTTATAAGTATTTCCACATAATATAAGGTAATGTAACTTTTCTCGGGAAAATGTTACTTTTTGAGCTGTCTCATGTTATATTTGACTATCTGCCACTGGCAACACTGTCGCTGCTTGCCTTGCCTTGCCGTGCCGTATCTGTTTTGTATTGTGTACATTGTTCTAAAATAAATTTATTTAGACGAACGAAGCAAATTATTGTGAAATACTTTAAAAGTAGCTAGCCTAGCTAAAGAACACACGCATGTATTAAAGTCTGCAAAATAAGTACCAGACTCAAAGTTGTATTGTATTTTCTGGGGAACAGTAGCATGGAAACTAAATTTCGGTCGTAGCGAACTAGCGAACCCATTTCATGCACCATGTGCATGAAACAGTCCCATCAGCGGTTTTTACCTTGATTCCCTTTGGAAATGGACACAGAACCTAAGGAAAATTCTGATTTATTGGCGGCGAACAATAAAGGCGAAAGGAATGGCATCGCACGGCACGAAGAGGTTGCCGCAGGACCACCTGATGGAGGGCTCAGAGCTTACTCTATTGTGGTGGCATCCTTTTTGATAAACGGCCTTTTGTTCGGCGTTATCAACTCTTACAGCGTGATATACTCCGTACTGGAAAAACAGCTGAAAGAAGATGGAGTATCCAATCCGCGAAGTCGGGCATGTAAGTGTTTAAATATTGTAAAAAAAAATTATAAATACCGTCCCACTTCTGGGCAATGGTATCGCGAAAAACCTTCTAAATATCCTTATCTTTTTCATCATTTGTGGCTGCCCGCGGCTTCGCTCGCGCGGAACTCGGATGAAAAAGTTGCCTTCCTCAGGGTTTAGGCCACCCCATATCAAATTTCATCATTATGGGTTGAGCTGTTTTGTTGCATAAAAAGTTACAATTATAATAGACAACATTTATAAACAATTTGGGTAATGCGCTGGACCATTCTGTTACTGTAGGTATCTACTTAAAGTAAAATAGTTAATTGATTTAAGTAGTGTTGTTTGATACTACCTATACTGTCCGCGGAAACCTGGTGCCTACTGGAGTAATTTAATTGAGTTTAGCAGTTATAACCGTCAGTAAAGATTGTTCTTACAATATTGATCATGATTTTTTTTTCCTTTTTAATATTAAATTATGCACATGTTTCAGCGATTTCTCACATTCAATCTTTTAAAGGGTCTAAGTTTTTAGAGCATCATTACATAGCATTAAAAGCTTATTTGATATGAGTTTTAGAAAAACTGTAGAAACCTAATAGCTATAATATCATTTTAATAACTATAACATAAATAGTAGATAGGCACTTAAATTATTGTGTCTTATCTGAAAATTTATGGAGCCTAAACTTTGCTATTTAACACATTCTTCATACTAATAATACTTTTAGATAGGTTCCTTACTAGTGTAAAAAAAGTATTTAATTTTACTTAGGTCTACCTTAGGTACCTTTGTACTATTATGCATCTCAAGTAGGCTCAATTACTATTGAGTATTTTATATCTTTAGGGGTAGGCAAAGGCAAGACCCAACAATCATCTAATTATATCCATATTTTGCCTACCACTAGGTAAGTGAGTACAATGTAGTTTGTTAATACAAACATTTAGCAAGTCCATCGCAAGCTGTGTTTCAATACCACAAACATTATTTAATTTACGATCACAAAAATTTAAGACAATCTGTTATAATTATTGGAACGAATACTTTGATGAAAGATCAAAAACGAAAGGTATCTGGTACAAAATTATTCAGAGTCAACCTCCTCGTTCTCCTTGGTTTCTGGGAGACATAAGTAGGAAGCATGTCGTTACTGCACACAGACTTCGTTCCGGACACATGCCACTGAGGAAGTTCGCGTATCTAATGAGAAAAGTTTCATCACCTAATTGCGAAGTATGTGAAAAACCAGAAGACGTGTATCATATGCTTATGGAATGCGTTCGGAACCAATCTGTGAGGCGGAAGGTTCTGACTGAGTTGGGTATTAACGTTGCAAATATAGGAGTCTTTCATAGTCTCTTATCTTGTCCAAATTCAGATGAAGCCAAAATGCTGTATGAATTGGTTCATACAGTTGATTAAGTCATTTAAATACAAACATGTGGGAATGCAATTGCGCGTAGGAGATAATTAACGCACAGCTAAAGTCATAGTGGTGCGCAATTTTTCGGATGCGCAATTGCATTCACTGCAATTTAATTTGCTACCTCGATAATAATAATTGTTTTTTGTTTTTGTGTTTTTTGTGTTTGTGTAAAATTTAAAAGTTAAAGGAAATAAGTATTGTATAATTAAGTTTAATATAATGTTATCTTTTGTTACCTTATAGGGCTGTCATAAACATGTTGTTTAAAAGTCCCTTTAAATAAATGAATAAAAAAAAAAAAAAAAAATAAATATAATAATAAAAACTTGGGAATAATACGGACTTTAAAATTGACTTGAAATTGCAAATTTTATTTTATTTTATTCATCGGTAAATCTAAATAGTTGGCAAAAGCAGGGACTGAAAGCGGTAGAGGTTATAGGTACTGGTACCGTTAAAACATTTCGTTACCATTATGCTATACCGGTAGGGCGTTACGTTACCGTTATTTCATACCGGTAGATTTCGGTACCGAAATTTTGAGCCGCGGCTAGTTCGCTAGGACAGTCGCGGATCGGTAGCGGGGTGGCGGCGTTTCATCAAAGAAAACCTTTTTAAACATTTATTTATTTCGGTTATAGGTACCGGTAGCAAAATAAACCGAAATGAACTGCGAAGCCAGATTTTCCGGTACCGTTATATTTATCGGTAGAGAAATATTCGGGTAACCGGAATTTATCGGTATGACGTCATCATCATCGTCATCTCCCTGCCCTTATCCCACTTCATGTGGGGTCGGCACAACATGTTTTTCTCTTACACTCCCCTCTATCAGCCGTCATATCAGTATTCACTCCTTTCTTACTCATGTCATCTTTCACACAGTCTATCCATCTTTTCTTTGGTCTACCTCTTCCCTTATATCCTTCCACATTCATATTTAACGCTCTTCTAGTCACATGACATTCTTCCCTCCGCAAGACATGCCCATATCGGTATGACGTCATATCGTTATTTAAAGGTACCTTTATATTCCGGTTATTCAGTCCCTGGGCAAAAGTATGTTCAGCAGTGGATGTCCTGCGGCTGATGTAATGATGATGTAATGATGATGTACCTAGGTACGTTATTGAAAATCAGAGCGCTTATCAGCTTGGCATATGCACAATAAACACTGCGAGCTTATCTAAATAATTGTGTGTTATGTTTGAGGGCGTGTAGAGCAGGCTTGGGTTATCATATCAATAACGGTCGCAGTTCTTGGAATAACATTCCTTCGATTTACCGGCGTCATTGTAACTGCTCCACTATAACTTTTTCATTCCGCCCTGCTTTCTACCCCGCTTACTTAGTGCCTAGCGTTACTCTTGGTTCTTCGTTTCGCTCATTATATCTTGGCAAATGAAAGGAGTACTACATTTACGGCAAGATTTGACGATCATTCTAAACCGCACCTAAAAAGTTGCCCTCTCGCATACACTGCATCATAAGCATAAAATATCGTTTTTGTCCTAACTGCATCCATAAGAAAAGCAAAGCAACAACACGCGACGCGAGTTATGTACGTTCACGGGATTTGATTACAAATATTTAGGATCCAGCTACGCCTGAACAAAATAATGTACGAAGTATTTTATTCGAGAACAATACCTAGGATTGGATAAGAATTACCCGTTTGATTAAACGGTAAGCACAAAAAGCTAATTGAAACGCCTTGAAAAATCGCTAAACCAGAGTTCAGCTAATGTGTGCATTATTGAAAAAAAAGTCCCTACTTATGGTAGGTTTATCTAAATGGGCTATCTGCTGGATTGTCAGTAATCAATCTTGCATATCTCAAAATACACCCATAAATAAAAAACCAAAGCCTGTCGGCAGAATACGATACGAATAAGATTCTTAGAAAGCAGATAAGATCTCATGTAAAACGACCGCAGTTATATCAATTTACATACCAGCAATGCCAGCAATATGTGAGTAAAATTACCTCCAGAGATCGAGCGAGCGAAGCGTGCGAAAATCTCTCAAACAACTGGACGAAACAGAGTTGTATGTTTATATATTTATTTGTTGGAGTATAACTTTCGAACCGTCAATCCAATCTTATATATGAATAGAATAGAATATGATTTAAATCGGCCTAGGGGTTGCTAAGATATCCCTATATCTTTTGATAAAGATAAAATGGCGACGTTTCTAAAGAAAATAACTCACCAATAATTATCATGAATATTTTTAACCGACTTCAAAAAAGAGGAGGTTCTCAAGTCGGCTGTTTTTTTTTTCTGTGTTTATGTTACTCGATATCTCCGCCAATTCTAAACCAATTTTGATAATTATTTCGCTGGTGTATAGAGTATGATCCCGGGGTGGTCCCATATTAATTAAATTCCTGAGGGATTGCTACTCTTATCCCGTAAAACTTAAAAAAACGTCATCACCTCCTGAAAGCACGACTTGCCGATTTTTTTTTTGTCGACGATGGTATGGTTTGGTTATCCCCGCGACTTCGTTCGGTTGCTGCTATTTTTACATAAACTTTAACCTTAGAGGTTGTGTGTCGGGAATTCCTTTCTCTGCACCCATACGTTACAACAGGAAGCTACCCTGCAAATTTCATACTCTGAGGCTCGTATTCAGAGACAAGACTCAAGCATTGATCTGTACTTAAATTTCGATTTGAGTCGAGATTCTAATTCTTGAACAGTACTTATGTATAGATTCAATGATCACAGTTCACCTGAGTAAATGCTTATTCTGAAACGTCAATCAGACGAAATCGGTGCTTGAGTTTAGATTTGATTAGACATTAATCAAATGACATTTTCGTTCCGTTACACGTACTTTGATGCATAATTATACTTCACTTTATAGTTATGTTCTATTTCCACCCTGGCTGTTTGAATTTCTGCGTAAAACGAATCAAAACATTATAAATAAATCAAAATGTAAACGAGAACAGGCTGAATCACATGAGTACAGATTTGAAACTCGATTCAGCTGAGAGTAGTTTAAGTACCGTTCTTGAATAAAAGCTATGTTTGAGAAGAAATTCAATACTTAAATAGAGTTCAGCTGATCTGTGATTAAATCTATGCTTGAGTTGTGTCTCTGAATACGAGCCTTAGTATTGGTTAGGCTCTGCGTTGAATTTCAAATAGAATAAAACCACTACGTTTGATTGTTAGTCAGTCAGTCAGTACCGTAAGAGTTATTATTGATGATGAATGAATGTCATACTTACTTTTGTTTTTTATTCGAAAGTGTAGGTGGCCAGTGTCATCTTCAGTAGGTAAGCAAAACGCAAAGAGGTTGATAACAAAAAAAAGAGTTTGATATTAATCTAGTAAATATTCAGGATTTTGAAGTCAGTTTTTTAATAGTTGTAAAACAATCTTATTGTTCTTGATTAATCCTACTATCCTTTAAATATTATAAATGCGAAGGTTTGTGAGGATGTTTGCATATTTAGATATTTCTGGTTCAATAACGTCGTAACGGCTCAACCGATTTGGCTGAAACTTGGAATAGATAGAGTTCTGTACCTAGAATAGCATAATAGGCTTTTTATGTAGTTACCACGCGAGCCGTGGGTGAAAGCTAGTTACTTATTAAATAAACGAAGTTTGGATATCTAGTATTTTTGCTTCGGTTAATACATGTGCTGTGCTTGCTCACTGTTTTTATAATTATATTTAAGAGCTTAGCGCTTGTCGGTGTAATGATGCAATTTCCTCCTTTCTGATCTTTCCAATGCGAGCTCCTTTACTTCCTTATCGATATGACGCCAATCTTCTCTTTTATCTGGCTAATGTAACTAATTCTTGGTCTTCCTCTTCCTCGTTTTCTGTAGGTAATAATTATTTAAAAAAATCTAGTCAACTCTGCCGCGGCTTCGTTTACGCACGTGGGACTTCACGTGGAGCGTAGGTAGTCTGCAAAGTAAATAGTTTTTCTTCCCGTGCGCATGATTATGCTATTATTGTGTGGGATATGAAACAGTGCCTGTAACGGAGCATTACGGCAACTCATTTCTGCCATACAAAAACCAGTTTAGGATACACACGTGCACTATGTTGCAAAATGCAGACTACGACCCCTGAACTGAGCTCGCAGAGAGCAACCCCTCTAAAGGGTATGCAGCGTGCTGTTACATAGCCTATGTAAAAATTTTGACCATAACCAAAAACTTTGTAAATTTTCAGATGCGTTCATTAGTTTCTTAGACAGCCCGAACAAATAAACAGACAGACAAAGGATGTAATGTTTTATTTTATGTATTGACGACCTCGGTGGCGCAGCGGGCTAGTTCCCGTCTGATACGCAAGATTGCGGGTTCGATTCTCGCTGCGGGACAAATGTTTGCATGATCTGCAAATATTTGTTCCGGGTCTGGATGTTGTGCTGACATGGTCCTCGTAGTTTCTGATACCCACTCTCTGTTGGGTGTTATTTATTGGTACGTAGATATTACTTGGACTTTATGTCCAAGTAATATCTAAAGAAATTCATGTTATGTCAACAAGTTTAGTATAGGTACCTAGATAGGTACTACAGCAGCTACGGCGCAGTAATGATAATGTCAACTTACGTCACGTGTACGAGTTTGATAATAACCAGAAACATTTTATTTGTTGCGATGGTTTTATAATAATTATACTAGTGGTTCGCCCAGAACTGAGATATGATGATCGTTGAGGCACAATAATTAAGATAAACTTTGAAAATGGCACCTTTAGCATTTTCTACGAAACTACGTTACCTGAACTACGAAATCATTGAAACTATACCAAAACTTCATGCAGATCGCATTGACGACGACGCGACGCCGACGATTCCAAAGTTATGCTCTATCAAATAAACTTAAAGCGCCGATTCGTCCAAGTTATTTGAAAGATCTTTATGATCTTACCCAACGCTTATGAGCTAATGTTAATTAAATGGATCAATATATCGATGTATTGCGAACTGTTACACTCGTCTTAAACCATTGTGCACGAAAGGAGCCTGTAAAAGGCGCACCACTTTATTCCTTTCACTACACTGATTCTTTCACCGACGGTCATAGCCCCCTTTCAGGGCCACCATACCTCAACCTGTTCACTGATCTAATACAGGATAACCAAGAAAGAACCAGTGACACGACAAGCAAGCAAGTCTTAAACCATATTTCGGCCGGAGAGAACAGGCCGGGTAAACAAGAAAGACCCAGTGACGCGGCGAACGAACGAACTTCAAAATTCTTAAATGTACTTCGACGTAAACGCAAACCGTACTGCACTCAATCGGTTAAATAGAAAGATTGTCTTCCACAATACCTATCTACTTAAAAAAATTGTCCGCTGGCGCCATTTGACGTGTGCGATCGATTGTCGGCCGCGCCGAAGGCCACTTGATTAAGAACTAAGTATGATTACGTCCAATTTCATCATTCTTCTAAAGCGCACTCATTGTAACCGTTCGCCGAAATCAGTAGCGCGTGCCCTTGATAACACGGTTTATCGAAATCTATCTATAATGATACCTAACTACGCTAACGAGCGAGATGCCTCATTAGAGTGATCCATTTAGTTTAGAGGCTCTAGCTAGGGACCGGTTATATACTTTACTGTGGAGTATCCATGTGCTCTACCAAGATACGGTAGTATACATACGTTGTATATTATATTATCCTTGGCTCTACCTAGCTACCTGCTATAACAATTACATAGATGGTGGTGTAACGGTTGAATTCATTGGCAAATTTCATTCCAACATCGGCATTTCGATCAAAAGAACTGGGTAGAGTTCCATGGGCTTATAAAAAAACCAATATTTTACACCAGCATAAAAATAAAATTTCTACTTAGAAGACCCTTAGGTAAAATAGGCTGATTAGGCTAGACTAGGCTGATTAGGTCCTTTTGTAAAATATTCACGCTAATTAGGAGTTCATGGAGTCTGCCCGATATTGTGAACATTATTGAACATCGCCACTGTACTTTGGCTGCGAGTGTGGTTGACCCTGTTAGATTACGTACGATAGTGTGTCACTTGTCAACTTTAACAAATAGTGAGCTATAAATTTAGTTTTACTTCTTACAAAACGTCGCTACCCATTTATGATTGTGAGTTCGTTTACCTTACTTATAATTGAACTGATGCGATAATTGACGAATAGTACCTTACCTATGTCCCACTTAGATTCATTTCGAGGAAATGTGACCGCTTACCCCGTTTCTAGGTTTGCGACGGAACGATGTCAGTGCGTAGGCAGCAGTATTAGACTAGGCTGATTAGATCAAATAAAGACGGTCGTCGACGTCGTTGACGGTCTTTAAAAGCTATTTGCTGGTAGTAAATTGTGTGTTTATTAGATGGACTATTTCGATAATAGGCTTGTCACCGCGATCCACATTTTAAAACCAATTTTGTTTTATATTTCAGCCTTGGTGGGAGCGCTTACGATGGGCACCACGTTCTTCCTATCGCCTGTATCGGGCGTGTTGACTGGAATCCTTGGCTTGCAGCTCACAGCTGTGCTGGGCGGCAGCATAGCCACCACTGGCCTCATCATATCCTCCTTCATCACTCACAGCGTTGACGGTCTATACTTCACGTACGGCATCATGTACGGAATGGGAGCCTCTTTCGCCTACACGCCTTCCCTTGCCATCCTCGGCCACTACTTCAAAAAGCGCCTCGGCCTTGTAAACGGCATTGTCACGATAGGTAGCTCAGTTTTTACGGTCATCATACCTCCTCTAATGGAGCATATGCTCAAAAACTACGGATTTGCTTGGCTCCTTAGATTGTTAGCCGTGTTTACTTTCGGCGTTGCGATGTGCGGCCTGCTGTTCAAGCCATCTCCCTTGATGATGGTAAAACCAATCAGGGAAGACGATAACTGCAAATCTTTACTGAAAAGCATAATAAATACTGAAATATGGAAGAATAGAAAGTACAAGTTCTGGGCTCTTTCGATGCCCGTCGCTCTTTTTGGCTACTTTGTGCCTTACGTGCACATTAAAGAGTTTATAGAGGGTACGTTCCAAGACGACAAGTTAAACTACAATTTGCCGCTTCAATGCATCGCGATCACTTCCGGTCTAGGTAGATTGGTGTTTGGCTTCTTGGGCGACAAGCCGGGAATAGATAGGATTATGCTGCAGCAGATTTCTTTTTACGTGATCGGAACGCTCACTATCATTCTGCCTTTTGTGAAGTCTTTCCCGTTGTTGGTGATGCTCTCTTTGGGGATGGGAATATTCGATGGTGCATTTATTGCTTTGATCGGGCCGATAGCGTGTGAATTATGCGGGGCTGCGTTTGCGGCTCAAGCAATAGGCTGCATGTTAGGTTTGGCAGCTCCTCCTTTATCCATAGGGCCCCCATTGGCCGGCTTTCTGTATGGCATACAGGAGAACTACACGATACCATTCGTACTCGCTGGGATCTCTCCGTTGATCGGCGCGTCTCTTATGTTCGCCATTCGATTCCAAAAGTGCCGGCGAGAGCGTCCCGAGGCCAATGGACACGCGGTAGCGATGACCTCAGCTGACGCTGATGCAGGTATGTACTTCATAGTTTATATGCACTGCATGTTGTCCTCTATAACCTGCATTTCTTTCCGTTCCTATCCTTATCCATGGGGTGCCGGGTATACGCCTTCGTCCGACCATCGACCGGGTTTGTCTGTTTTTCAGTCGTGGAGTATTCTTGGCCGCAATATTCCCTTATCGGCTTGAACCAACTTCTGATATTCCTTATGGCAAAAGCATGTCTACCTCTTATGTTGATTGCGATAAACTTATGACCAGTTCCTATACCTATTATACCAGTAGGTATCGACAACGAGTCGAATTTTACGTTTCGGAAGTTCATTTTGATATCTTCAATTTAGAGCATCCGAGCCCTCCCGAATCGCTTCGTTATACGCCAAAGTCGAGATTTTTTGTAACCGTCCGTAGCAAATATGGATCGTATTTTGAGTAGTACCGGCTATTAAATTACTACTATTATATTCGGTGAATTTAACGAGAGCTTTCAATAAGATGTATTATTTCTTTTCGTTTCAGAGAAGTCTCCAGTGCCGCTACTCACGAACGGCAAAGTAAATGAGCAGACAACCTTATAACGGCACCTCCATTTAAACCTCAGACTGAAGAATGGTTTTCGATTATTATTGAGTCGTGTGTATACTGGATTCGCGGTGCCGCGCATAGCACATGTGCGCAAATGGTTTTTAGAAATTTTTAAATTTGATCCCAAAACGGACTCAACATTTGATCACCAACCTAAGAAACATCTTGGAAAATGAAAAGCTTTCTGCACGCCAGGGCACGGTCATTATCTTCCCAGTCTCTGAAACCGCCCGTCACAATAGAAGTATTTCGTCTGGTCGCCAAGCCCGAAGCGATTTGAGGTACCTAACCGCAATTACCTATTATTATTTTTCTGAACCTAAAGCCCGTAATCATAAATCGCAATCGAACATGATATCGGCTTTGCCTTGCTATGATGCGTCAAAGAGTAACAAACATCTTGACTTACGCACATCTTAGCATACTTTCGCATTTATAATATTATAGTGGAAAGTGGGATGGAATGTTTTTGATAATCTCTGATTTATTAATTAATTAATTATTGCATTTTATTTGTTTCGTCTATTTGTAATTATTATTGTCTGGTAAATAACTTAAATAGTTACCGTTAAAGTTCCTAGTTTAATTAATTAAGAATAATATTATTAAATAATTTTATTGTTAACTGTTGAAAGTGTAAGTTTGGAGGTTTAAGAAGCGGTACAAACAGTCTGCCCATTTCGGGTGTACAATATTTTTTTAGATTTATATTAAATATAATTAGTTAAGTTTTTATTAATAGGCAGAAAGTTAATAATTTTAAAAGATTTTATGAAGAGCTTCTCTATAAATCAAATCGGTATTTACAATGATTTTCTCATTTACATAATATAATTATGAAAGATTTCTAACATTAACAAAATTATATAAATCATTTTATGCGAATAAATATATTTAACAAAGTTATTTATATACCTACGACATATTTTAGGACGTATGATGAAATAAATGTTTCTTTGCTCAAATTTAACACTTCATAAGCGGTGCTTTACTTTTATTCCTTCAGAATCTCTTAGTTCCTTGTTTATTAACTAATTATAAATAAGTATAGTCGCCTACACTAAGATATACAAGTCATGATTTTCAAAATCTTGCCAAAATACTGATGGTGATGTTAGGTACACAGTAAAGATGAAAATGGGATAAGTTGATGCATTATTTAAGAGTTTTAGCTTTATAAATCTTTACGCTTTGTACTGTGGCATTATTATGAAGATTATGAATTGTATACATCTTAGTGCAAGCGGTTGTACATAGGGTAATATGAGTTGTGTTGTTTTAAATCGTAATCTTTTCACGCTAAGTTTCAAAATTAGTAAAAATTGTTGAGCTTTTTAAAAATATTTATTAAGACCCGGTCTACATGTAATATGATTTGAATGATGGAAAACCCCGTTGCATGATATCTGTATTTAAGCATAGTGATTCATCTTTTCCGTGTTCTTATTCTATAAGGGCTTCACTTTCCATATGAATTATATACAAATATATATTCGTAATAATAATAATTTATTACGAATAAACTGTGATAAGAAAATCATAATCAATGTTATTGTAGCTACTTATAATAATAGTATAGTGCCGCTATGAAAAGCGATTGTTCAAGAGGCTTGTTGTTCACATTTATTAGCGGATTTAATGCAAAGCTGGAAAATAATACCTGTGCAGACTATTATTATAACTACAGGAAATGAAAAAAATATAATTGTAACTTAGCTTTCGACCATAACTGGTAGAACTAATATCGAGAATGAATCAAATGTAGTAGTGTGTGAGTTTCATAAATTTCAGTAGTTACCTACTGAAATTTATGAAACTCGCTGAAACCTTGCGAGGTATTTGCATTTTGTTTACTGAACGGTAATATTTAAAATTAACTGTTCTATTGAATAATACAGTACACGTCATGTTATTATGCGAGCGATTGCTTTGAGTCTCGAGACTTGTGATGATTTAGGTGACTCTTTAGACTGTACCATTTAACGCGAGACGATCCATATATTTGTTATTTATTTACCATTAAGCAGTTTGTTTGTACCTAATAATATGTTTAATTTTCGTTACTTGTACTAAAAGTGACTATTAAATTTTATGTGCGGGAGGAAAAAGATATAGGTAGGTACCTAGTACATTTTAATGAGTGCAATTAGTAAAGTTAAGTAGGTAGGTAGTACTTGTGAAACAAAGTTCACTTTTATCATCAAAATAAGGCAAAAATGTGATCTGAGAGAATGAGCATGATACAAGACGAATGATACTTAGATGTATGTTAATCATTGCTCATATCATCAATAGGCGAATGTTCAGATGGATGCGTGGATTGATAAGAGTTGACAAAATAAGTATTGAGTTACAGTCGCCTACACTAAGATTTATGTAATTCATAATTTTTTAAATTTTGTCGCAATACAGAGAAGAAAAGTTGAAAAAGGCAGAAGTAAATGGTACACTAATAGTACTGTAATAAAAACATCTTATTGCATGTGACTGTACATGAGAGGAAGTTTGAAAGTAGCACCGGAAAAATTGAGGAGTACCTAATAGGTTAGCGTGGTATGGGCATGTCATGTAACGAGAAGAGAGTTGGGTATGAACGTGGATGGATATAATAAAAGATGGATGGATTGTGTAAATGATGACATGAAAAAGATGTGAGTGCGGAGATGACAGCTAACAGAAGAAAGTGGGAGAAGAAAGCATGCTGTGCCAACCCCACATAATGGGATAAGGGCAGATGTATGTAAAGTTTATATGTAGGTCATGTAGCGATACTATCACACTTGTGACTTGTTATGTTGTGACGCAACTGAAACGATTAATTATATAATATATTTTTTGTACGGTACATTATTGTCTAAGTAGATAGGTTCCTAAATGAAATTAGATAAAGGTAACCGCCAAACTAATGTGGCATTACAGTTTAGTAAAACACTATTTATTTACTTAAATACTCCATAAACGAGGTAGCAATGGTAAAATTAAATTATAGTACAAAAGTATATACCTAATCATAGCGTACAAGTACCAAAGTATTTAATCATAGCGAGTATTTTTTATAAATATGTTTATTTTCACGGTTTATCCAAACGCTTGGCAATGATTATGAAAATGTCCACCAAATTGTGCTGTTAGAGCGAAAAGTACAATCCGACACGTAGAGCTTTGAGAATCGCGCCGCAGTTAAATCCTACCGACCACATTAGAGATCCTTGCCTACATTTAAAGACCATTGCTAAGAGTTTAGGCGTGCCTTTAGCTGTTCGGTCATCTCAAATCAATTTTCACACACCAGTAGTGCAATAATTGCATTTATGTTTTAATGAAAACATTACTGTACCAATGAATAATGTAGTTACGGACATAATGTTAGTTTTAATAATATTTTTTTACTTACTTATTTTTGAAAGACAGTACTAATGCGTTATGTTGTTGAGATTAAGGATTTTTTACGGCGATAAAATATACATGACGAAAATGTATTTTTTTAAGGCAACAGATTTGTTTTATTTGAACCTTCAAATATTAATTTTAATTGACGAAATGAATGAGAATATATAGTCGAGCGAGCGAAAATCGTATGAAATCGGTCAATTAAAAAAAATTGGTTTGCGGGTTCGACAACTCAGCTCGAAACCTAGTTGCTATAATAATATAAAGTTAATAAATAAAGAAAATCCGTTATGACTGACAAATGATAATGGGTACCTAGTTACCTACTAGACAGTACAATTTGTTTCAATCAACTAATAAATTCAGACGTCATGTATGCAATGACACTGAAGATTTATACCTACTGCTTAAAATCTGTAGGTCATCATTTAACAATGTCTCTTGTTCTGGAATGATCTGCATTATCTTGTAGTCTCTACAAACTGGTTCATAGTTTACCTTTGAAAGTTTGTGAGGATGTTTGGATGTTTGTTGTTCAATCACGCCATAACAGCTCAACCGATTTCGTTGAAACTTGGAATGCATAAAGTTCTGTACCTACCTAGAATAGCATATAGGCTAGCGAAGCCGCGGGTGGAAGCTAGTAGTAAATAAATTAGACGCAGCCAATAAAATGCTCTTTTTATTCTAACCGTATATTTCCGTCCCTGCTATTTTCGTCTCAGGATCCTGGTTAAGGCTCTTCCTATCCTCACGATTCCTATTCTCTTCGCTGGTACCCTGGTCTCCGAGTGGCTGTGGGTGGCGTGGCTTGCACTGCCAAAGGAATACACCCTTATTTCTACTTCCTCTATTGACGGTGAACTTATCTTCTGGGTCGCCCAGCGAAGCGGCTTCGACAACCTAAAATAAATGGCCGTTTGTAAATTAATAATATTGTATCCTTGAATATGTTGCGCGTATGATACAACTAGTCTCTCATAAATTAGGTTCTTATTAGAAAATAGGTAAAGGTAGGTATGACTACCACTAGGGTATGCATGCAAAACTTTATAATAATCTATGAAATTGAGTATGGATGGTGTGTGCGTATTACCAAGAATCCTATACTACTATTATACAGGTCACCACCAAAAAATCTTTTGAAAAACTAAATAAATTTCAACTTTTTTTAATGCTGATCTTATTTTTTTCAAAATCGAGCCCGTAACTCCTAACATCACTTTTCGATTACTCTCACGGTTTCCGATTTCGCCTAAGTGGCCCTGAAAAAAAACTCACCCTGTATAGTAAGGTAGGTAAATATGTAGCTTGCTTGTCGTGTCACTAGGTCTTTCTTGGTTATCCTGCAGTAGGTTATTGTCAATAACCTAAAGCAGGATTATCAATAACTAATTGACCGGTTGAGTATGGTGTAAAAGGCCAGTTAGATAAATTTTAAAATAAATATCTAATGCACATTTTCTCAGTATCAAGTACCTAAGTATTAAAAACTTACTCAGAATAATAATCCATATCCTCAATAACATCAGGCAGCTCCCTTCCATCCACATCAGGCAACAAGCAGCAAAGTCCAGCGGCTGTGACTGTGGCGGCCGCCATAACAGCTGAGAAGGTGATGTCATCCATCGGATGGAACAGTAGGATGATGTAGCTGACTATGGAGCCGAGTTGGCCGGTTGCGTGGCAACATCCGAAGATGGTGGCTCGGATGTTGATGGCGAAGAGCCGAGGAGTGATGTTCAACAGTAAGGCGTGGACGATAACGCCTGACGAAATTGCGATCGACGAGCCAATGCTGCGTAGCAAACCCTGAATCGTACAAATAGAGCCGTGAGAGAGTACACCTAAACAGCACAGAAAGTACATATATTAATTAAGATTTATTCGTCGTTGTTTTCATTACATTTAATTATATCTTCGTTAACAATAAATTAACCTCTTATTTCATAATCTCTCACTAACTTAAGTCGGCTTGATAAAACGATGCCCGCCTCTTTCTTCAGTTTACTGTTAGAAAAGGACAGGGTGAAGTTATCGAGGCAATAAAGTAAGTGACTGATTATGAATCAGAGGTTTATTCATTGTTGCAGTATTTACACTGGCCTCATAGCTCAGTTAGTAGTTAACTCTGCCTTCTGCCCTAGAGGTCGCGGGTTCGATCCCCGCACTGGACAAACATTTGTGTGATAAACACAGATGTTTGTTCTGTGTCTGGGTGTTAAATATTTATCTATTATATATATCAGTCTCTGGTACCCATAGTACAGGCTATGCCTAGTTTGGGATCAGTTGACCGTGTGAATATGTCCGGAATATTTATTTATTTTATTTTACACTGACCAGTTTTCCATACAAAAGACATCAACGCTCTCGCGCATTGTAATAAGACGCTACCTTGAGAAAAACAAGGCGTTTGACATCTATTCTAGATTTTTTATGCAGTTTAGTTCACATACAGGACGCTGTAGTGCCTGGGACATGGGCTTGCTTAGCATCTGCCTACCATCTTCTCAGCCTACTCGGTCTTATCTACAAGAAATAGATGTGCAAAACGTGCGGAGCTGACTAAGGCGCGCGTTTCTTCACAATGTTTTCCTACATCGGTAGGAGCACTAGAATAGTAGATAATAGAATAATCCATTGGTTCACGACCAGGATTCGAATCTACGACCTTAGTTAGATCGAAGCCTCCTCAGGCCAGCTGTCTGTCCGGCTGCTTATATAAGTAGTAGAAAAAGATATTAATTAAATATGCTTTGAGTAGAGTGTTTACTTTGTGTCACTGCAGGTTTTCGTTTTTTAGGTCCCACATCTGGCCAACATATGTTATACCTCTGTATTATGTGGCTACAAGTAAGTGCGATGTGTCTCTCTTCAAGAACTTCGGCCGATTGATTGTGGATTCTCGTGAACGGAGAGAATATTTTAGACCTGATTGTGTAAGTCAGATTTCACTTTAACTTGGAACTTTTATTTAATTTAGAAAACTAAATCAAAAGTCACCAAGCCACGACAGGCCTTCAGGATTTCAGGAGGCCTTAAAAATCGTCATCAGAATTTGCTACTAGCTCATCATTGAAAATACTCACTGTCTTCAAAAATATAATACAGGTAGTCAAAGCGCCTGTTGTTATTATGTGCATCAGCAGCAAATGTTTCAGCTTCAATTTCATCGATAGCACTATTGTCAGGCACCCTAAAAGTCCGATACAACATAGAACTTTCAGCACAAGATCAGTCAGATTCTCTTCTTTATACACTTTCACGTATAAAGAACTCCAAAGGAAGAAATAGATTATCCAAAATGAAGCTAAAAGTATGAACATGGTTCGGACGTTATGAGTAGTTAGGACTCCTACGCACGTTGTTGTTTCATCCAAGCATTGGTAAGCCTGAAAAAAACCGCCACTGAATTTTTTGAACCTTTTACATTACCTCGTAGACGAAACATTTCAAAATGCAATCTTCAAAACATACCTACTCTGTAGTTCACGGGCCTTATCTTGAATTCGCTGCAAAGTTCGATACCGTTGACTTTAGCAGCATTCATCAGAAGGATTTCTGCTAAATGTATTTTTCTATTGTACAGCAGCCATTGGGGACATTCAGGGCACCATCTGAAAAATTATTAATTTCAAGGCAAAGATCATTCCTGTTTTTTTCGAAGGTATTTCATAATAGAGTATTTTTTTATGACGATTATGCATTTACTGAGCAAGACCGAAGAGCAGCGGTTGGTGCATTTTTGCAATGTTTTATAGGTTTTTATGTCAGTATCACCTCAGAAAATTTTCAAATAAAGTAACTCATGACGACAATGATACCCTAATTAATGACTAATTGTTTAACAAGTCATCAATTAGCAGATTTTTCCAATAGACGGACGGTACTTTTTTGCTTTTATCACAGGCCAAACACATTTGCAAAGCGCAAATTATCTGTTTGTTTGTCGTATCACTGATTCTTTCTTGGTCATCCTGTTATAGGTCAGTGACCAGGTTGAGGTATGGTGGCTCTGAAAAGGGCCTATAACCATCGGTGAAAGAATCAGTGTACCTTCTCCTTTCGTGTCCATTTCACATGTCTTTGAATTTTTAGGTTCTAGGACATGCCGGTTTCCTCACTATTTTTTTCTTCACAGTTTGAGAGTTTGGCCTACAAGCATTTTTGGAATGGAAAATCCGTTGGTGCACTACCGGGATTCGGTCCCACAACCTGTGGATCGGAAGGCGGTGCTTGTACAACCACTCCACCAGAGCGCTCTTATTATCTGCCAAGCGGTGTTGCTATTCGCAATCACCCAGGCCACCAAGCTTACCTCAGCAATACTATACAAACAGCTCCAAACAGGCATGCTATGAAACTGTACGTTTCTGAGTTAGGTGTAGCGTTCGCCAGGACCACCATGCACACCACTGCAAACAGGCGAGGTGACATCACTATCATGCTTAGCGTGGATCGCCAACCGTTGCTTGAGATTTCGCATACTGTAAAAAAACATGAATTTCTTGTCGAAGAATGTCACACGGGCATCAAGTTAATTACCTTGCCTTCCACCGTTCCCCGTAGGTGTAACAGCCAATATCAAAATTATATTTACCTTCTTACAATACAAAGTTTTAATTAATATTTTATGAATAAAAACTAGCCCAGTGTTATTTTTAATCAACCATAAAGTAGAGATAATCTTATAGATTAGCACTGCAATAAATTCAAAAATATATTCAGCTTTGCAATAATTTCTAAATTCTTTGATTAGTTTATAGGACTTTATAGACATTAAAGCCATGTTCAAATGGCGTGCTATACGTCATTTAAAATTTATTTCTAATCGATCTCTACGTCTACTGCATACCAACTCGTAACTCGTACTCGTTTGAGGAGCTTGCGATATCGTCGAGCTATAGGTATCAGACGCTCTCAAATGTCAAACTCAAAATTAACTTCGTAAGGATCATTTTGAAATATTTTTTTAAAGTATTTTAGATGATATATCGCACGTCGTTTGAACCCGGCTTAATAGTGATTCCCACATCTTCTAAAAAATTTAAGAGTATTACTAACCTAACCTAATCCCCAAACCAGCAGGATGGAAACACGGAAACAATTGCAACAAACTTTACTATTATGAAAGACAGATGAAGTCATGATTTGCGAATAAAATTTCAATTTTGTTACGTAAGCTGGCGCCAGGTCTAGCCGATAAGTGCATTACAATTTTCCTACCGCATTAAATGCATAGGTAGGTAAGGTAGGTAAACTGACAGCACGATGCGGCATTCAGTGAACTATTCGGAGAATCAAGTAAGGTAATTTTACTATATGAATGGAATAAAGGAGGATTTATGCTATACCGTGCCTAGGCCGCCGGGCGATGGCGCGGACGGGCTACGGTTAAAAGTCTTTTAGTAAAGTTTTCGAATTCACGTTAGACTTTCGGGCTTTTTCCGAGCGGAATAATAGCGGAATAATCTGGTCCTAGAACTAGATAGCCATGTGGGCCTAGTAGGAAGGAGGTTCCTCTACTTTCGATATTGATAGGCGCGTTTTATCTTGCTCAGAACAGTGAAGAAAACATCGTCCTGTAAGTGAGAAAAAAAGTTCCACCTCTGCTGTAAAACTTATGTAGAAAAGATGTAAAATTTAAGGCCTTACTATATAGTAGAGTACCTATGTCATTTAATATCTTCCTGTCATAGTGTAGGGGTACCCTATGAATGAAATTCCTATCAAAGGTATCTATAGCAGGGATCGAAGTTCGTATGAGAATAACTTCATACGGATCTACCAACATGAGTGTAGCAAATTCATGAGACAGCAATGGTTTCAGGGCACTTTTATCATGTTTTCGTGATTAATTCATGTTTATTTCATGCCAGGACATAAAAGGATCGTATTTATTAGGTACTATTATAGGTACCTTATGTACTTACTCATAAGAAGGCCCATGTAAAACGAGGCGCTTCCAAATATTGACTTCAGGAATATCATAAGACGAAACCATCCTTCCGAATCGCAGAAAGTGATGATGAGTCCCAAGCCCAGTGATGCAAAAAGATCTATTCTTAGCGCCATTTTTCTGCCAAAACTGAAATTGTTTGTATTTTTTGGGTTAAGGAGGTCATCACTTGACTGGCCTCATAGCTCAGTTAGTAGTAACTCTGCCTTCTGCGCTAGAGGTCGCGGGTTCGATCCCCGCACTGGATAAACATTTGTGTGATAAACACAGATGTTTGTTCTGTGTCTGGGTGTTAAATATTTATCTAATAAATATATCAGTCTCTGGTACCCATAGTACAGGCGATGCCTAGTTTGGGATCAGTTGAACATGTGAATATGTCCGGAATATTTATTAATTTATCACATATTTTGGTCAGTCACCTCTGCAATTTTATGAGAATTAATGTATCATCTGGATAGACGATGAGTTAGATAGATAGATAGATAAATTATTTATTTTTATTTGCAACAACAATCAGCCGAATCCAAACGAATGGTAGGCAAATACAGTCAAACTAATCATTTACCTAATTACCATAATGATGTCATTACTCCGGTACCTACCTACTTAAATAATTAATATGTATTTACTGTGCTTAAATAAATTAGGTTTTGTGTTTTCAACAAACTTGGGTCTAAAAGGATGAATGAGATCATGTAGGTTTTGCTTTTAAGTACATCGAGTACCTACCTGTCGGCAATGAATCCATAAATAACGCATCCGAACATCGATCCAAAGCGGCAAATGATGGACGTGGACAATAATCTCATGTGCGGGTCGCAGAACACCAGCCACTGAATAATCAAAAAAACCTTCAGATTTCCTTCTTTACTTATGACTGTCTGTATTTTCCATGTAAGTATTCTTAAGATTTATTCTTAAGATTTCTTATTCTTAAGTGGCAGTACGCAGGCCATATAGCTCGCACAACCGACAACCGTTGGGGAGTAAAGCTTCACGAATGGTAAACACGAACCGGGCGATGCAGTGTTGGAAGGTCGATGGACTGACGACATTGTGAAAGTTACGGGAAGTCGGAGGATGGAAAAGGTTCAAGACCGTTCGGCAAGGACCTCTTTGGGGCAGGCCTATGTCCAGCAGTGGACTTCTATTGGGCTAATGATGATGAATAAGTGCCTACATCATATTTCTAAATATAACTTTGGGAATCACTCGAAATTCTGCCAAAAATTGTTCGCAGTTTTTTGACGTCTAAAAGCGAAATTATGAACGTACTGATTTCTTCAACCAAATTAGCCACATGAGCTTCAAATTCCACTTGTAACACTTCGACACGTCCGTTCCATTAGTCACATAGCATAAGCTAGAATTCAACATTTCAAAGCTCTCTGGTGGTAGGCAGGTGGCTTCTGAAGGGTGTATAAGAAAGATGTCCTCGTATTGGTTGAACACTGAGGGAGCCATTAGGACGGTGGTAACTAACGTCACCAGCCATTGCCACGACCCTATCTTGCCGACAACGTCTGTTGTCACATCTTCGTAGATTGTTCCAATTCTACAACACATTTTATAACAAAGATTAAAATATAGTCTCGATGTTTTGTCAGGATTATTATCCAGAGCTATACAAGCTCATAGTAGCACAACGGGCTATGTGTAAAAAAAATAAAATGAGGAAATCGGTAGAAAGGTCAACCAAGGTCACCGACATAGCTCTCAGAATTGAAGAAGTTCTCGCTCTCAGTTGAACAGTTGAACCTTGTTGGCAGTGCAAAGGCCATATAGTTCGCAAGAGTCGGAGGGTGTCCCGGCCAGGAGACCCAATTAGCGAAAAGTTGGTGACAGGAAATGTATGCTTCAAGCTGACGATCAGGCACAATGGCGCACATTGGGAAAGCCCTATGATGTTCACAGATAACTGCTTAAGGCTGGTAATGATAAAGATAAATTAGAATAACTCCAACTTCATCGAATTCAATGTGGCGAAAAGAGTGAATTTAAAGTTTCGCTCTACTCGTACCTACAACTCATGCATCTATTTATATTAACCTACCAGCAGTAGACGACCCTGTAAGGAATCGGTTGCAAAATAAAATTCAAGAGTGTTACCTATCTTTGTGTAGTCACTTCAATTATAAATACTTTTCAGTAGTAATCTCCTCTTTATCAACAAAAAAATCATGAAGAAATATAAAGAAGGGGTGCATAAAATGTTAAGTGAAGAGTTCGTAGCTCTTGCTACGCTTATGTAGGGCCATAGTTGTCACGGAACGTGATTAAGTTAGGCCTTCGCTCATAAACTAACAAGTTTTACGACCTTAGTATTGACTATACCTTTTAAATCTATGGAATAATAGGAAATACATACATGGACATAGCAGTAACAATGACTCAATGTGCTCCGGAATGACATTTGAGCTCCTCATAGCCTCGTAGATTTATTATACCAACTGGATTCACTTGACTGAGATGTTTAGCATACTGATTAGCAAGACAAAAGGCCTTTTAGATAACGGTTATTACAGATTTAAAATATTTCAGGCTTTGAATCTCATCCGGTATTTCTAACGGATGTTCTTTATTATTTTCAGGTACGATTAATTTTGTGTTTGTGTTCATTTAAAGAGCTTAGTTTATACATTCTAAAATGATTTATTTTTGAATCTTAGCCATAATCTCTAGCTCTTGAGCCATATGGTTTATAAATACCTACATTATAAACAGTAACATTTGTTAACCAATATAACGTGCACGCCCATTTGGTAAAGTTTCAATGACATTTTAGTTCAGCAGTTATTGATAGGATATTAGTTAGATTAGCCTAAAGATGCGATTTTCAAAGTTTGTCGTGTTGTGCTTCAACGATCATCGAAGCACTAACTTTTACCAGGTCTCAGTTCGGGGCTTACCACAACTGGTCTATATAAGTAGATTTTATCACACGAATTGGTCTCTCTTTTACAGAGGCCGTCAGTAAGGATCAAATGGGGATAAAATGGTTATTCCCCGTCGTCGCGGCAAAGCATTTAAACATTATACTCTGAGAACATTGCAGTGGGTCGTCCTTCATTGCACATGCAGGTATTTATATATATACAAGTAATATATGGATTTAGGTTATTATTATAAACTCAACAATATCACGCGATATTGATCGTCTGGACTGATGTGTGTACGTCGTGCTCTGCTATTAAATACCAAGACATGCCTTTTGCCTAGATACTAGTTTTTATTGGTCTGTTTCCAACAAGCGGTCGCCAGCTTTTGACGTCTGCTATAAATCATTTGAACGTCAAGTATTAAGTTACACATGCCGCCACACCAACAAGTGGCGATCAGAATAGGACAGTTATGGCCGCAGTGACACCATAGCCCCACATAAAAAAAAACCGCTACGCTACGTTATGGACCTGTTATTTCTATCTAGCTAAATATACCCTGCCACATAGGTAATCACTAATCATAGCTGGGTATTTTATTTATTGTATATTCTTCTCTCTAATCTTCTGTAAGAATCAATTCTATTCTAGTGAGAGTAGTTTTAGTTATACCATTAGATAAATTCACTTACGGCTGATTTCAGGAGTAGGCTTGGCTAAAGATATCCGCTACGTATGATTTTGATCTGCAGCCATTTTTTAAGGACCCATAAGGTCACAGATAAAATAACTGAACTTGTAGGTTTGCACTTTTGATACATAATGTAGGTCGTGGACACTTTGGGATAGGTCAGTTAGATACATTATCTAGTACTAACGTAAATGAGCTAGCAACAATGTAAAATCTGTTAGTTGATAAATTCTGTAGGTTGGAATGTTTAACTTGAGAAAGTTACTTTGTTCTTTATCTGACAAATAAATGCGAGGTTTTACGCTTCTGACTGACTGACACCCAATTCTTGCATTGGGTGTCAGTCAGTCAGAAGCGTAAAACGAGTGAGAGAATTTATTTTATATAAAAACAAATGTAAAGAATAAAATATAGGTTTAGTGCATATTATGTATTCTGGAAGTAAAGAGAGGAATACGTTGTAATGAAAAGTATGGATGAAGGATTACAATGCTTTCCCTCACGTCTTTCCTTTAAATCTTAAGAAAATGTAACCCCAGAAATAAGCTAAGCCGCGGGCGGTCGGTCCACTTCCACTAGTCTATTGTACTGTTTCTCGTATTTTTCCTCGACTTATGAGGAGATCGAACCCGGGAGGTCGTTGAGTAGCGGATAACAATAAATGTTATCAGTTAGTGTTGTATTGTCCAAGAAGATGAACGCATCTTATCATAATACATGAATTATAAACAAACAATTACTAACGAGGCCAATTACTAACAATTACTTACTAGCAACCAGGGCCGAAGTGATGGCACATTATAATCTCTTTTCTTTTATCTGAATATACAAATAACATTAAAAAATGATTTTTTATAATAAATTTCGACTCAGGTGGGAGTTGAACCAGGATTTGCGGGTTCAAATCCCGTGGGAGCTTTTGGGATATTATATAAAAAAACATAGTATTCCTTTAGTATGCGTTGCTTGCTTGTCGTGTCACTGGTTCTTTCTTGGTCATCCTATATTAGGTCAGTGAACAGGTTGAGGTATGGTGAACCTGAAAGGGGGCTATGACCGTCGGTGAAAGAATCAGTGTAGTGAAAGGATTAAAGTGCGCCTTTTACAGGCTCCTTTCGTGCACAATGGTTTAAGACGAGAGTAACAGTTCATCACTACTTATAAAAATAAATAAAAACATTAATGCCTACTTAAATTAATATTTTGTACAGGGTGTAATAAGCCAACTGGAACAGTGCAATCAAACCAGGATTACGAAAATATTGAGCCTGGATAAACACGAAATATAATCGGACATGCCCTTTATCAGAACTTTCTTATATTTGTATATTCATGTACCTAACATCAATAGAGGAACATAAATGTATAAATTATTTTCATAATAAACCAGTAAATTCAATAAATTCATTTTAATAAAAAAACTATACAATGCTTATAATCATCTGTTCGCAAGGGCTCGACATATTGCTGGCTAACAATACGTTAAAAAAGCACAACATGTATTTTCTCTGGTGTGAACTTTGTTTTAGCCTAAATCTGTGTTTTAGTACCTTCAGTATTCGGGTGCTGTCTTATTACACCCTGTAGATTGCTTATTTAGGACATTTCCCTAAGTATTTACAAATAATGTTACCTAGTTCATGCAAAACATTTGTGATTTCCATCACAAGTTAGACTAAAATTGGTGCTTTTGGAAAAGTGGTCATTGACCTCGTGATAAGGATACTGAGCAAATAACCATTAGGTATTGGTGAAGTTTGACCTCGATCAAACATCATAACTTTCCACGTGGGGAGTGTGTTCAGGCTAAACAAACCATGTCTGTTACGCACAAATTTTCTTTTATAAGGTAATTCGTATCACCTTGCTCGCTAACTATTGGTCTCATACACAAGCTCAAGTCGCATAACGGGCTATGGAGAGGCTATGCTCGGAGTTTACTACGTAATTAAATCCAAAATGAGGAAATCCAAGAACCAAAGTCACCGACCAACGCCAGTGTAAGGAAGACGGTGGATGGAGAAGGCTAAAGACCGTTCTTTGTGGCACTCATTTGGGGAAGCCTATCCCTGAGGCTGATGATGATGATGTAGCCTTTTCTGTTTTCATATATCAGGCATGCATATCCAAAGGCCATTCCCAAATTGATTGCTCCTGTATGGACGCGATTCCTATTACTGTTTTTATTCCCCCATACAATAGGTGTGATATAACAGGGGCATCGGTGTTGAGTAAGATATTTATCCTCATAATAATTATAAAATGACAGTTATCGATTCTTTTATCATCTTTACTAGGCACATGTATAGCTACTGGCCCCACCCATGTCACACGATATCATTCGTGGTCAATATTTACAATGTGTTACGCTTGTTCGATAAGGTATCAGGTCTGCCAGGCATTAGTGCTAAAAAAAGTTACTGTCGCCTTGTTAATCAAATTTATCTCTAATAGATGTGGTGGCATCCCCAGGACTTTTAGCAAAAAATACATGAAAAAGCTTTTAAATAATTGATTTATGCTGTATTGAAGGTGACCTTCGAAGATGTCACCTAAAAACGATGAAAATGTCAAAACTACCAACTAACCCATACATCTAACTAGCAGTTCGCCCCGAACTGAGAACTCGCGATAATCATCATCATCAGCCTAAGGAAATCCATTGCTGAACATGGGCCTCCCCGAAGAAAGCCACGACGAACGGTCCAAAATATATAGGAAGGTAAGCACTGATAAAATTCGCGGCCAAAGACTATGTGGTTAGGGCGTTGAGACCTTGACTGTAAACACGGCTAGTGACAGCTAGGACGGGCAGGGAGTATGCGCGGACACTAGACAGTATCGCCGCCGGTCGTATTGTGCCATGGAGATAAGAGGTTATGTTTTTTCGCGCGATTGCGGTAAGGCGACCGTAGGCCGTCAGCGGCGCCTCGACGCGCGAGTATTTGCCATCCATTCGCTCGTCCGCCGGCACGCACGCCTGGCGCCCACACCACTCCGCCACACGCGCGGTAAAACTAACCACTACCAATGGTGTTTGTGATATTTACAGAAATTCGCCAACGAAAACAAATTGAAAAAAAACATCATGGACAAGGATCGCGCGTTGGAGGAAATGATGGGGAAACTGGGTGAGTGCGAACCTAATTAATTCGAAACATATGGTTATACGTACATTGCCTTTAAGGAACGTTTTCCCACACGTTGTTTTTCCGAGTACACGTTTAATTATTGACAGGATATAAGCGGCATGGACTCGCATATCCTCGTGTGTATGTTATGTGATTTTAATCGTGTATAGTCGTATAGTATGAGACACGTAGGTATATACCTACCTTAGTTTAAACGTCAGCGCGCTTTCCTTTCTAAATGATCACATAGGATCACATATTAATGTGCCTAAGCATTAATAGGTGAAGTAAGAAATATACATACTGTTTCTTTAAATAATCTTTCAGTTTGCATTTGAGCTTTTGGCAAAGACAAAGGTGGGGTAGAGTAGGCAGAGCTAATTGAGATGACCGCCTTTCGTTCCGCAGAGCGTGAGTTCAAGCTCACGACAATGTGCAAACGAAACTTGTTGTTTAAAGTTAAGGAAACCGGTATGGTGTCGGACACCATCACCACAGCCGTGAAATGAATTTGCGGTCCAATACCGCCGCATCTAAATTACCCAATGAATTATAAATGCGATTATTTCAGAATGTTTGATAATCTTCTAGGAGACTTCACACGGGTAGGTAAATTAAATTTAAACTACAAAGTAGTTTCAAAACAAATATCGTAGAGGGAGAAACAAGGTAGGGCAGGCAACTATATAATTATTACGTGCATTTAAGATATAATGCATAATTGCAAAATATATTGCATTGCAGGTAAACTTAATTACTTTACTGCAGTATGTAGGTATCGTTATAGCAATGCCATTAAAACTAGTAGCGAAGGTTAAAAACTTTCAAAGAAACGCCGTACACTTTAAGAAAGTCGGGATCGTATAATATAAAACTGAACGGCCCTATACAAATAATATTGAACTCACTAATCATTAGTGAGTTCAATACAAATAATGCATTAGTGACTAATGCATTATTTGCTTGGAAGTATATAATTTGAGTGTATAAAATTTAAATATTATTCAAATCAAATTGGCAGCTCATAAAATATTCACATTTCACCTATAAATATTTCACTCACGCTCACACTCTTTACGCGCTCTTTTTTCACAATTTACCAAGACTTGAAATTAATTGCACCTAAAAACAACGACGAGCCTTTTTCTGCTCAACCTTATAAAAATAGGACTCACACTTACACACTCCTTTCTCACAATTTACCAAGACTTGAAATTGAATACACCCAAAAACAATGACTTTACGAGCCTTCTTTAAAAAATATAAGTTATTAAAATAACAGCTTATAAAATATCTGCTTTATATAGGTTTCAGGGGGACTATCAGTTCCACCTTATAAAATTGGACTCTCGCTATTTTCACTCTTTTTTTCACAATTTACCAATTCTTGAAAAATAATTGCACACAATAACAATGACTTCACGAGCCTTTTGTGCAGTCTTGTTTTAAAATCAGGTTTTGTTGCCACAAACAAATATTTACGCATCTGCGTCGTCGTCATCACTTGGCAGAACAAACGTTCAAAATTGATGCTATATTTATAAAAGAAGATTTAGACTTGGCTAAGATTTTATTTATAAAAATGGTTTATTTCATGCACAAATAAACAAACCCAGTAAATCACTAGGTTTAAAGAAGATAAATAATTATGTGCTCTATCCCGAAGCATGGAAGGCAACCTCTCGGCTGGCGATCAGATTCTAGTAGATGTCAAAAGGGGGTAGTCAGAGGCACGTCCTAACATTTGGCACCTTTTGCAATAGTGAGAGTATTTCATACGTGACAGGTTGCAAGCCCATCGCCGCTTATAAGAGTACTTACTGGTTTCCTGACAATGTTTTCCTGCATCATTTTAATAACGTGTTAATTCGCACTTAATTATTTCGAACAGAAAAACTCATTAGTGCACAACTGGGTTCGAACCCACGACCTTTGGATCGTCGGGGTACCTCCCAGTAAACCAACTCGGCTTATAGTACAATACCCTTTGTTATCTAACTTCACCAACTACTTATGATGCAATTAATTAGATAATTCAATTAACGGCACGGAAGCGTTACCAAATTATAGGTTACTACGTAGTTTTGTATGGTTATCTTCCGTGGTTTATAGTACCTTAATACTTTGACCATTTCCTAAAATCACCTTAGAACTTGACCTATCATCTTCACTATCTTTTCTTCAAGTTCACGACGTTAAATTAAACAGTTAGAGAGAAGAGAATAGGCTAGTTCGACGATTCTGGTAAAAGAGCACTTCACGTGGGGTCGGCACAACATGTTTTTCTCTTCCACTCACCTCTCTCAGCCGTAATGTCAGTATTTCACTACATTCTTAGTCATGTCGTCTTTCAACACAATCTATCCAATTTTCCTTGGTTTACCTCTTTCGCTATATTCTTCCTTCTACATTCATATTTCCACTCTTCTCGTCACATGGCATTCCTCCCTCCGTATGACATGCCCATACCACGCTAACCTGTTGCTCCTGCACCTGGGCGCTACGTTCTAACTTCAAAAAAGTATTACCTAGGTAACTAAATAATCATGTTTAGAAAAACATAAGCTGACACGCTTATGCGCACGCTTAGCTAGTTTGTCGATAGTGTCATATATTAAGCCGTGTTCAAACGGCGTTCGATATGTTATCTATAATTTATTTTAATATTATTAATATTCTTACATCTTTTAATTAAAGTATTATATATAACGAGTTTGACTTTTAGGAGCTTGCGATATCGTTGAGCTATATCGCGCACCCTCAAATCTCAAACTCAAAATTGACATTATTTAGTAGAGGTAAAGATTGAGTCAAAAATGTTATGACGTATCAAGGATATATCGCATGCCGTTTTAACATGGCTTTAGGCTAGCGTGTCTTCGACAACCTGCGACCCTGTGTTTATTAGCAATTCAATCAAAGTCGCAAAAACCAAGGTTTCTACGTACCGCAGCATTCTTCAATACTTTAAAAACATTTCAATAATTCATACCTATCTAATTGTACCTACTTATTATAATGTATCTACTAATAACATATGATATCGCCTTAGGGATAAAAAAAAAACCTGTTGTGATGTTATACCGTATTCTAAATAAATAAATAAGTTATTTGTATGTACCAAAGTTGTGCGAAATATGAAATAAAAGGAACGCATTAGCGAAAGTGAATAGCCTTGATAAACTTGTATGTAGGGACACCAAGCTTTCATTTATTTTTGGAGTTCCTCAAGAACTTCCACTACAAGTTATTAAGCGTCTAGACAACCTACCTAATTAAACATTCCCTTACTTTAGCATTTATTTCTGAGATATCTTGTCGATGGACAGTAGTGGACACAATATTCTATCGAGTGAGAACACGTTACCAATTTGAATAAGTATTATTTTTCTTATCTAAGCCACTGCGACTTAAAAACAAAAAGACAACAAACAAAAGATGCCTAATAATATGTCGCCATAGGCCATGGCCTTGCGCGCTTTTATTTCAAAATTAACCAAGGCTTAATGCGAAATACAATTTCTATTTTAAAGCTTGGTCAGTAAAATTCATACGCCCGTAATCTATGCCAGAAAATTTCTATTATTTGTTACTTCAGAAAATGAAATATCAAACTTATTTAGATTACATTAGGTTATTTTTATGGCATTAGAAAGTGCCATAAAAATAACATCATCTATTGCAGTGCAGTAAATAATGTTAATACAGTTATCTTCCGATTCGTGATTTATCGCTTTCAGATATTATCGCTTGAGTATTGTGTAATAGTTATTCTTTGGTGGTAATATTATCTAATTTTACACTGTCGATATCTAATCACGATGATGCACTTCGATATCGTGAAAATGATTATATCGCAACGGTGATACCTAGTAGGTACCTAATTGGGATTATATATTGAACGAATGCTTCTCCCGTGGCTTGCGCCTACTATATTTCAACTATATATTGTGTTTGAGCCCTAAAGACAATAATGAACAACCTGGTTTTAAATCATCATCCACATAATTGTACCAACCAATAAACTGATAGGCCATGACAGTATTCCCTGGTATTTTTAGTCGATAATATGTTTAAAACTCCACTCACACACAGCAGCCTCACATTAATTTCATAGAAAATTCTGTCAAGTTTGATTCATTTTTGTTACCCTTTTAGTTACGCTCACGTCAATTAACGATACAAACCTAAAGCCGTATTCAAACGGCGTGAGATATGTCATTCCAAATTTATTTCAATATTATTCTTACATCTACTGAATAAAGTCAAATTTGAATTTGACTTTTAGGGGTTTGCGATATCGTTGAGATATCGCATGCCCTCAAATGTCAAACTCAAAATTAACATTAATTAGTAGGCGTAAAGATAATTTAAAATACATACGCACGCTGTTTGACCATGTCTTAAGTTTATCATAAAATCGATGCATTGATACTTACCACAGAATCATTATGTAACAGCAAAGACGCTTGAATAACATAGATGATCTTGAAAAATCTGCGCGGTATGTACATATTATACTTACATAGGTACTATATTATACCTACTATTTGTTCAGTATTTATGAGTTGGTGAGACGTGGCCAGCTAGTAAAAGCGTGACAAGATGTTTTGTTAATTATGTAAAGTAAAGATAGATGCACGTCACTTCACAGCCCGACACATTTGGAGGTGTGTCAAGTTACGTAAACGCGAGCCCACAGAATTTCGCACTGAAAGTCATTTGCGAGAAAATTACCTACGTTTGACAAGTCACATGATTTGAACTGAGTCATGAACAGTTTTAGAACCGTAAACTAGGCACATGTTCGACGAAAACTAATGTAGGCACATCGTAAAAATTCTAGTAAGTAAAATGTATTGATTCCTTTTATAATAATAATATATTTACCTACTTATAGTCTATCAGATACCTACCTATTTTTTCTCTCATCTTACGTTTGTAACTCATCAAAAAATTTAGTAATTTTTACTAACAAAAACACAAATTACTTAGAAATTTGATTGTTTTAGGATATCTGTATGTCATTCAACAGCCTAAATGACCTACTTTAACTGTTTTTATTTTTAAAGTTTTCCTGGATTTTTATAAGAAACAATATAATTATGTAAACAAGTACTTATTCAAACATAGCTTAAAATATGCCCTGAATTTTTTGGCGAAAAATTTATTTACTCATGCAGCGTCTCCGTAATAGCCGATCTTTTCGCAAGTACCACAAGAACTCTACACATTGCTATTGTACCTATTAAAATTACATTATTTTAAAGAATGAAAAATTACAACTAACGTGTCGGCCCTAAATTCTCGCGTTATAAACATCGATGACTATCGCGAGTTGCACCGTTGGGAACTTGATTGAGATTCACACGTTTTAGGCCTTTGTCCAGCCGTGGACTAATGTGGGCTGATGATGATGACATGTTTTAATGCAAGTTTCCCAAGAACGCACACATTTACATCCGAAACGTCTTCACTATGCTGAAATGACTTGTTTCCTAACTTTCGCACTCCGATTTGAGAGGCTTCAGTAAGTTCGGTCGGTTACAATAAGTAATCGATGGCGATGGCCCTGGATTTGTTGATGTTAACAGAAACATAATTAAATAAATAAATATTCTAGACATATCACACATGGCCAACCGATCCCAAACTCGGCATCGCCTGTAATATGGGTACCAGATACTGATAGCCACTATTTATATGTTGATTTCTCGTAGTTATAATGCGATAGATAATATAATATGTCCCCGCTCTTCATGTTCAAGATCCTTGCTGTTTTCTTTAGTTAAAAAACGCCTAGGTACGCGGAACTGTCTTTATGAACTATGTAGTAGTTTCCGCCAGCGGCTTAGCTTGCGCGGAATCCGATTAAAAGGAGCCTATGTCCTTCTTCGGGTTTAAAGGTATCTCCATACCATATTTTTTTTATGAAATTAAACAAAATAGCACTATAAAAAAGTTTCATTACTCACCTAATTTAATATTTTGTGTTTAAATTGTTTAATAAACATAAAATAATAAATAACATTATAATATATATTTTTGATAACTAATTATTGCCGATATAAATTTTGGGATACATTTTAATGGGTGGGAGGATACTACAGTAAGATTCTGTACACACTATTAATAATTTTAGGATCTTAAAACGTGATTAATAATTAACTTGTAACATTATGCTGCTCGGAATTCGCTGGTGGCATAATGTACCCACATACTTATTTCTTCTTATTTCTACATACTTCTTTCTATGAATTCAAAAGTATGAGGTAGGTTTGTATCTACATTAGCCGTTGACGATAGGTAGATAGGTATTTCAAATAAGAACCTACTAAGTAGGTCTACGTTCCGATGTTTTAATTGCGTAACCTGTTTCAGTTTTTAGGTTTGACTAAGTAGGTAAGTAAAATAGCTGATTTGACCCCAAAACAGCAGATTTGTTTAGGGGGCAATGCTCACTTCTGCCCCTTTGCACCACGGCTATGCATAACTTTGTGAAAGTGTTGTTCATTAAAACGTCCTGCGAGGCCTCAAAAAGCGTTTGAAACGTCAAACAAATTAGAATAGGTATGCAATTATACGATTGAATGCTAGAAACAAGTATTTTAAGTAGTTGGGCAGACGGTAATTGTAAACGAGAGGTCAGCGGTAAACCGCCAGAGTCATTTACGCCAATAAGCAGACATCTCTATACTCTAATACATAGCCAAACGTATGCTAAGAATATAATGGTAATTTACCTACCTCTTATATACACATAAACCCGTGTTCAAACGGCGTGCAATAAGTCATCAAAAACAGGTACATACCTATGTTTAAAATTATTTTAAAATGATCCATATATCTTATATTTAAAGTCAATTTTGAGTGCGTGCGATATAGCTCAAGGATATCGAAAGCCACTAAAAGTCAAACTAAAATTGACTTTACTCAGTTGACGTAGTAAGGTATCATTTTGTATCGAATAGACTTGTGCGCCGCGTTCAAAAATTACGGCGGCGGCGGCGCGCCGTTCATTTTGGGTCGGCGGCGGCGCGGCCGCCGTCACCACGCTGGGATTATATTGGTGTTATTTTGAAAATTATAGCCAGGGACTGAATAACCGGAATATAAAGGAACCTTTAAATAACGATATGATTTTGTAAATATTCAATAAATTCAAATAACGATATGACGTCATACCGATAAATTCCGGTTACCCGAATATTTTTCTACCGATAAATATAACGGTACCGGAAAATCTGGCTTCGCAGTTCATTTCGGTTTATTTCGCTACCGGTACCGTACCTATAACCGAAATAAATAAAGGTTTTCTTTGATGAAACGCCGCCACCCCGCCACCGCGGCGCGACTGTCCTAGCGAACTAGCCGCGGCTCAAAGTTTCGGTACCGAAATCTACCGGTATGAAAAACCGGTACCGTAATGCCCTACCGGTATAGCATAATGGCACCGAAATGTTTTAACGGTACCAGCACCTATAACCTCTACAACGTAAATGAGTCGAATCTCGAATTCGAATGAATCGAATTTCAGGTGACATATTGTACGCCATTTGAACAGGGCTTAACATTATCTATCTTTCCAACGTCTGCATTTTTCAAATTCTTATAGGACCGGTTTCACAGGTTCATTGTACAAAACTACTGGCTCGTATGATTAGTCATCATGTATGGGAAATTTCGAAATAAATAAATAAAAATAAAGAAATATTCCGGACATATCACACACGGTCATAGATATATATTTAACACCCAGACACAGAACAAACATCTGTGTTAGTCACAAATGTTTGTCCAGTGCGGGAATCGAACCCGCGACCTCCAGCGCAGAAGGCAGAGTTACTACCGACTGAGCTATGAGGCTTGTCAAATAAAATGTGAGGAGGTATTTCATAAAACATAATATTGAACGGAGATAAAAGTTACGTAAATAAGTGAAAAATACACTTTACCTACTAAAAATAAAGGTAAAATGGGGTGAAAAAGTTTTTATAAAACATTTTGTATCGAGGTTTTACATTTCAAAACCTTTGAATCTAAGTTTTTATGGGTTTAATGTTTACGTGTTATGTAATTGACAAAAAAAAATGGTATAATTCTCTCTAGTATTTCAGGAAAAAATATCGTCTTTATTACCTTTGTAAATTTTGGATGTTTCGAGCATCAATCAAGAATTTGAATGATATCATATATCTAACACACATTCCTAAGGGGCTGTTGACCTAAAAACAAGTTTAATTTTGGATTTTGTATACTCTATAACAAGTACCAGTATATCGTCAGCAACGTAACGTGATGAATAAAGCGTATTTTTATGTGACCCAGTCTCGATTACAATGAAAAGTTTGTGTAGACAAATGGTCTATTTACTATTATTAGGTCTTTTTCCGTGAAAATTTATTTTATGACGTTTCGTTTTAGCATTTCAGAACTTGTAGCACATAAATGTATTGTACATTTGGGTACATACAATAAAGTGAATTGTTTCACACTATGCTACGCTTTAAACTTTAAACAAGATTAGTTACAGAACAAGTAACATCAGAATTAGCAATTTGAAGTGGCAGTGGGCAGGCCTTACAGCTCGCAGAATAGACAACCACACTATATCCAGCAGTGGGCTTCTACGCTTCTACAGACTGATGATGAGTTACTATCACTGCATACTGCCTATCAATCATTTACTAGGACTAAGGTGTCTAGCTAATTAGCGCAAGACCCAGATATCGTGCTAAAATAGTTATACATTTTCTCATAATCTTTTATGTTATGCAAATAAAATAAAAACATAGGTAATATGCTTTCATTTTATTGTTGCTAACTGCTAGAGTTATACAAAATTATGTCATCAGTAGGGTTAGTTGCCAACGTAAATTCTTGGCCATACTATTATTGAGTCATATCAGACTTGCGACGGCACTTAATTATTTACATAATAAATTAACTTGGATGTTTTATGCCAAGAAACCACAACACCCAGACCCGCAAATATATTTTGCTCATAAGCCGTACTTTCAACTTGATTTTATTTAGGCTGTGACGTTAGCAGAAAATCACAAGGTTCCAATTCGTTTAAAATTGTGCTCACAAGCTTGCTTTTCAATGGCAATAAGGCGTCATGGTAGACCCCATGCAATAAAAAATTGTTCTTTTTGCGGAATATGATCCGTTCTTCTAGCTTCTCAACATTTCCCGCCGTGCTATAGAGCTCGTAATTTCATTGCTAACATGCATGAGAAGATAAAAAACCTTCACAATTTATTATCATTTGTTATCGGCCACCGTATATCCGAGTATCTGCTATCAATAACATTTGTGTCAATAGTTGACGGCATCGGCACCGAATGGGTGACGCGCGGTCTATTTGCCCTTTCAATGCTCTAGCTTACAAAACTTATTACACAGGATGTTTTAATTAATCCTGAGACTTGGGCGTTATTGGTCTCATACATTCTCATTCTCATTCTACTCAATTCAAAGATGCGCAACGGGCTATTGATTGAGAGAGCTATGCTCGGAGTTTCACTGCGTGATAACCGATCTGCGGAAATCCGCAAAAGAACCAAGGTCACCGACATTTTCGAGTAATTATTAGTAATTGGTGACTATTTGCTTAAGTAGGTACCTATGAAGACCTACAAAGACAAAACCAGTGACAGGCACTACAAAATGCTATCTTCTTCTTGTCGTCTCACTGATGCCTTCTTGGTCACCTGTTTTAGGTCAGTGACCAGATTCAGGTATGTTGGCCCTGAAAAGGGCCTATGACTGTTGATGAAAGAATCAGTGTAGGGAAAGGATTAAAGTGCGTAATAATAAGAACTCATGAACTCAAGATAGAATAAGAATATAATCAGTCTACACCAAGAATAGATATCTGATCCCTTTTTCATTAAACTTCTAATCTGACTTCTCGAACGTCAAGCCGCAACCGTCTTTTTCTTTTCCATCGTACCAGCCTACTTCAACAGATGAGGTCCGCTGCACAAAAGCAAAGAGGTTGCCAACACGGCCATTCTGCTCGGTGCATGTCCCAGGCACCCCACGAGTTAAGATAAAACGCTGATAACATACTGTCACTATAATTTTATACTCTTACAGTATTCATTAGGCAATTGTTTCACTGTTTCACGAACACCCTGTCGTCGCTCGCCATTCATAATGTCCACGAAATGTTTTGAGTTAGTCTATTTGTTTCCATAACATCTAGTTTTGTCTAGGATTATACTTTCATGACATTATTAGAAATTTTGGCTCCAGTTTGTTTGGCGACCTTGCTCTCAACCGCTACTAAAGCCGTGTACAAACGGCGTGCGATACGCCATCTAAAATTTGTTTAAAATACATTTCAAAATTATCCTTATGTCTACTGATTCAAGTCAATTTTGAGTTCGACATTTGAGGGCAAGCGATCGAGCTCAACGATATCGCAAGCCCCTAGATGTCAAACTCAAAACTGACTTTAACAATAGTCTTAATGATCTATTATCCTGCTTCCTACTAATATTATAAATGCGAAAGTTTGTGAGGAATTTGTATGTTTCTTGTTCAATCACGCCGTAACGGCTCAACCAATTTCGATGAAACTTGGAATATAGGTACTTTTGGAGTTCTTTACCTAGAATATCATATAGGCAACTTTTTATATAGGTACCACGCGAGCGAAACCGCTTGCTGAAACTAGATTGAAATAAATTTTGAATATCATATCGCACGCCGTTTGAACCCGGCTTAAGATTGAAAATTACTTAGTTACATAATGTCTGGACGTGTGGCCTTGATCTACTTGGCGTTTGTCAAACAAAAGTTTTAAAAATCAATTCTGCAATGTTGCCGTCACGACGATAATGCTTTTAAATCTCTCGAAAGAGATATTAGTACTATATGATTCATCATAAGTATACCATTTCGAAAACGGGCTTATTCTATCAACAAAAGAAAGAGTTGAAAAACAAAAGAATATTTTTCTTTTAAAGATTTTTTCACGAACCTATTTTAATTAGCTGTTTTTGATAATTACTTATAATCATCTTTATAAGTAATTATTACTAAACGTACGAGAAGTTCGATATCAAGATCGCTACCTAAAACAGCTGAATAATTGAGTTTGAAGTTTGAACTGATTTGACTCCAAAACAGCTGAGAGCTAGAGTTTTTTCAAATATATCGAATTTCCAAAAGTCGTAGAACAAACTTTATTTAACATTTATGTTATCACATTTAATATTTCACCTTCTTGCAAAATTACGGCAAGTTACGGTATCACGGTTTGAATATTCGGTTGATTCGTTTTCATACAGATTAGGTACATTTTGTAAACTCGCTCAAGGTTTCGACTAGATAACTTTATTGAGATTAGATGATGGCATTGTGACTTGAGGTTGCTTTAGATAATTAATTTTGCTGAAATCCTCTTTACTGCTCACATTTTACATTGAACTACGAAGTACCAGTAAAGATATACCTAGTCACGTGTTTAATTATGAGTATTTCTTTAAACAAATCGGGTACATTGAGTGCGTGGAATCGCGGGTCACAGCAGGCCAGGCTCGATAACACGTTTTACCTACTCCATTGTATACAGCGACCGCAACATTTTGTATTGCAATCTTTAAATAGATACCTACTTTATAGCACAACAACGATTAAAGAACCTGCTTTAAAAAAAAATCTTCGATTTGTAGGCTTAATGACAGGTTAAAATGAGCATGATTGCATTGGCTATTTGCTACCGCGAGTAGGACTGTTTAGAATAGAATGGAATAGTTTTTTTTTATTTACGTTTATATATTATCTAACATGAACAGAGTTTACATTTCATACTGAAAATAAGGGTTCAGGTTTTACGAGTGATGACAAAAACATCCACACTCGAATTTAAGCTATCTACATATTTTTAGTAAGTATATTAACAAGGTGATTCTAAATATCAATGGGCTTATTCTACACTGTTCTACGACTTTTGAAAATTCAACATTTTTATTATGGTTGTTTTTGGGGCTGCCATGCTAGCTACTGCGAAATGTCGCATGTTTGGACTTGCCTCTGTATACCCCCTTAGATGCAATGGATCGGAGTGCCTGGAAATCTGAGACTATGTCTACAATGCTTAGGGATTATTTCCTGTGCCTATTACTCTAACCCAACATCCAACGACATTTGCCTACATCACAAAATGAAGATAACTATCCTTTCTGATTGTAAGTTAGTTCAGTTTCGCAACTGTTCCATATTTTTAGATTAAGTAGTCCATGTGTAAGTAGTTAATCAGTGTAATATGTTGATTTCAGGCGATTTTGGCCGCTACCAGTGCTTCCAGTTCATCCTTCACATCCTGGCGGCCATGACGGCCGGTATGCACATGCTGTCCTTGGTCACCGTGGCAGCTGTACCTGAACACAGGTTGGTAACTTGGTCATCCTGCATTGAGCAGGTTGAGATATGGTAGCCCTGAAAAGGGCCAATGATCTTTGGTGAAAGAACTAGTATGGTAAAAGGATTAAAGTGCGCCTTACAGGCTCCTTTCGTGCATATACACAATAATGTCACATGTCTTCGAATTTTTAGATTATTGGTTAAATTCAAAGAGCCGTGTTGGCCTAGTACAAGATACCTCGATTTTCGATCCGAAGGTCGTGGGTTCTAATCCCGGTACCGCACGAAAGGACTTGGATTTGGTAAATTTAGGACACATGCTTATCACTGTCAAGGAAATCATCATGAGGATTTCCGTGACAGTGGCATTTAGAGTACCTATAGGGCACGCTGGTTTCCTTACGATGTATTTATTTACAAACCCCCTGAATTCCCGATAGCTAAACTCTTTTTGAAAATGCAGCAGGGCAACATGCCACAGCGTTGTTGTCATTACCTAACTATTTAGTTATGTTTCATTTAAAACCTAAACAAACCCAACCCAGTCCCAACCTAGTTCCTTTTTTACAAATTATTGATCGCTACTTGACTACTGCTACTTACAGGAATTGACATTTTAAAAGTGACTGATTAATATGACTTATTAAAAATTCCTGAAGTACAATAGTGACAAAATTTGACACTTTTTAAAATTTAAATCTCTGAACCAATGAACTGGGTCCTCTTCTTCCTTTATTAAATGTACTACCTGCCTTCCTATAACTGGAATGAAAAATATCCCCTAGTGTTTATTTGGTGGAGTAAAGAAGAGGAAAGGAATGCATGTGCATGTATACATAATGTTTAGTTCTTGGGAACTTTACTTAATTACTAAGCCTAGTATTAACTACCATTAAGTATAGGCAACTATGCATTTTCTAGTATAAGTTATTTTTGCAGAAGATCCTTTTAAATCTCAGCTTTTTACTACTTACCTAAATTATTATAAGACTCAAAAAATCTTCCTTGACGTTGGTATGTACGAGTATGTATAAACTTTTATAAATTTGGCATATGGCAATTTAACACAAGAAATCGGAGCGTTATGAACATAACACCTATAAAAATAAACAAACACGACTTAAAGTTTTGGAAATGTTGTCCTGGAGTAAAATACTACAACTTGAAGAAGTTTTTGTAAGGTTTATTATTTTTCTGTATGCCACTGATCGAATCAAAAAAAATCCAATGTTAAAATGTCTGATGACGTTTTTTTTTTTACCTCGTATGGAAAACTGGTACTAATCTCAAATCAATGAAATTTATATGGTTCACTATTGAATAAAATAAAACATAGAGAGATATTGCACTTACCTACATTAAAAACAGCTGAATTGAACCTCTTCCTTTTTGAAGTCAGTTATAAAGAAAACCATGTGATGAAATTACGATAAATTCAATAACCTATCGATAAAACCTATTGAACCCTGTCGTTTCTAGTTATAACGCTTCGATTACTACTTGTGGAATAGGGCTGCTTTTGGTTATAGTGAGTGTACAGTTTTTGCTTGATTGTGGTATTGGGTACAGGTCAGGATGATTCAGCTTTGGTTTTCAAAATTTATCTACAGGCGAGTGAAAATGGTGGCCACTTCATTCGGTTTCCTAAACGTAAGTATAACACTATTGTAACTTTTTTTTATTATTTTGCCTTGGTGGAGGTTTTTATGCCTCAATAGCTTTATATAATTACTTTATTCTTTATATTTGTATTATATTTAGATAATATTGCATGATGTATAATTACCCTTAGAGATGGCATGGAAAATTGGTTTGGTTTTTATGGTTTACGAAGTATTAGTTGATTGTATTTGTTGATATATATAAAATATTAAAAGTAAAGCAACCAACAGTCGCGTTGGATAGGCATAGTCATGATCAGGATTACCGGTGTCGTGGGTATCAGAAACTACGAGTACCATGATACAACAACACCCGAACCCGTAAGAAATATATGCAGGTCATGTAAACCTTTGTCCCGTCGCGGGAATCGAATCCGCACCTCTTGTGCTATGGCTTGTTCTATCATGCATTTGAATAAAATATAAATTGATTTGGCGCATGTGACCTAAGATTTTTATGAATGACTTTCGTGGATTTTGTAAGGGCTTCATGTATGTACCTACCTACCACTTTATTGCGGACTTAGTTGTTATTTTAGAAACTAATATGTATGCTTTAAGAATTTCAACTATTCACACGTATGAGCTAAATCTACCGAGCACAAAATTACGCACAGCGCCAATTACTGCACCAATATGTTTCACATTAAATCAACTGAATATTAGATGACAATTACTTTTTAATTTTCAGATGTTTCCTGCCAGGAATAGATAGTGTAAACCATACCGAGTCGTGGAACTCATCACTAGTGCTCCAGTCCATACCGCTCAACGAACACGGGAAACTAGAATCTTGTGTAATGTATGGAGCCAATAAGACGTTGGAGGGATGTACGAAGTGGGTGTACGACACGCAGTACTATACATCGTCCCGGGGCATTGAATGGGACTTTGTCTGCAGCAGACGATGGATGGGAGCTTCGGTACAGACGGCATACATGTTCGGAGTAGTGGTCGGATCTCTTTTATTTGGCCGACTCTCAGACAAATTTGGAAGAAAAACCGCCTTCCTCTGGTCAGGCCTACTGCAACTCATTATCGGATCTTCAGTGGCTTTCGCAACAGATTATTACACATTTGTTATCGTTCGATTCCTATACGGAATTTTCGGATCTGGGTCGTACATTGCGGGCTTCGTATTGACGATGGAAATAGTCGGTCCCAGTAAGAGGACGATATGCGGTGTCATGTTTCAGATAATGTTTGCTGTCGGACTAATGCTGCTGCCCGCATGGGGGTATCTTATTGACAACAGATTCTTGTTGCAAATCGTTTATGCGTCGCACGCCGCTGTTTTACTTCCTCATTGGCTGCTAATGGACGAATCCCCCAGGTGGCTGTGGGCCCAGGGACGAGCTCGCGAGTCGGTCGCGATCGTGGAGAAAGCTTTAAAGTTTAATAATTCCTCGGAGACCGTTGACACTTCGCTATTGGTGTCTCACTGCAAGGCGACATGCGCCAAGTACACGGATGAACATTCCGCTGGGACCGCTGACCTCTTTAAAACTCCGAAAATGCTTCAAAAAACCCTTATAATTTGCGGTTGCTGGTTCACTAACGCCGTCGTATATTACGGTCTCTCACTCAATAGCGGTAAACTGAACGGAAACCCTTATTTTATTATGTTCCTTATGGGAGTTGTCGAGCTGCCTAGCTACGTTATCATAATGTATTTTCTAGATAGAGTTGGACATAGAGCTCTGATCAGCACGATGATGATGCTGGGTGGTGTAGCTTGCTTGGTGATAGTGGCCCTGCCGCACGGCTCGACCTCCACCACCGGCATCGTGATGCTCGGAAAGCTATTTATATCGGGCTCCTACTCGATTATTTACAAATATTCTGCGGAGCTGTTTCCGACAGTGGTGCGCAGCTCGGGCGTAGGGCTCGGCAGCATGTGCGCGAGTGTCTCTGGTGCATTGACCCCTCTCATCAACCTCCTCGACACGCTCAATCCTAAAATCCCGACGGTTATATTTGGATTACTGGCACTTTTATCTGGATTTTCCGCTTTCTTCTTACCGGAAACTGTCGGTCGTAGTTTACCACAATCCTTGGAAGACGGTGAGAAGTTCGGCGTGGGGGATAATTGCTTTACAAACTGCAGCGGTCGGAGAATGAGCGATTCCTCAGTGGAACTACCGGAGACCATGGTCCCATTGGATGGAGAAAAGAACTAAACAGTAACCATGGCCCAAGAGAAAGGCTCATGAAGCGTCGCTACGATTGAATATCTGATCAGCATATTCAAATACTTACAACCAGAGAATCATATGGTGTGGATGGTGACTAATATACCTACCTGTAAGGATTATCCAGTGACCTTATAATCATCTTCATCATCATCAGCCTGAAGAAGTCCACTACTGGGCATAGGCCTCCCCAAAGAGTGTCGCGACGAACGGTCTTGAACTTTCTTCATTCACCGACATCCCGCAATGTACACAATGTCGTCGATCGGGTGGGGGGTCTTCCTACGTACTTAAATCACAATTAATTTTAAGTAAGCATGGACGTATTTAGGTAATAATTGTATTGTTTTTGCATAATATCTTATTATACTATGTTATCTAGTCAAAGTAGATACTAAGCAACCAACCTTTTAGTTTTTTGCTTTATGTTGGATAATTGCTTTTATTTACTAGCTTGTTAACTAACAAACTAAAACCTATTCAATGTGGTCATAACTGCCTTAGAATATTTTATGTATGATTTACCCAATGGTTTGAATTTTAAGAATAATATGTCTAAGTAATACCTATGCCCTCTTTAGAATAATGATCTAGTTTAGGTAAAAACTGTATTCAAACGGCGTGCGATAGGTATTTCATTTAAATTTATTTAACAATTATTTTTATGTCTTTTAAATTAAGTTCATTTTGAGTTAAAATAAGGCTTGCGATATCCCACACCCTCAAATGTCAAACTCAAAACTGACTTTATTCAGTAGAGGTAAGGATATTTTTTAAACGAATTTAATATGACGTATGAATGACACATCGCATGCCGTTTGAAGACGGCTAAATGAGTAACTCACTGTTGTATAAAATACAACGATGTTCATGCCAGTTATGTGTCCTTCAGAACTATTCTGAAGACCACATCCAAAGAATATACCTAGGTACCTACTTTTGCATAAGTATCTACCCATACAAGTTTTATTTTTTTACATATAAAAATTAAATCTTTATTTTAACAAATAATTAGATTCCACAATCAGTGTGAACCAATGAACTGACTCAATGGTTTGATTCATCATATCAGATGTTCATTTTATTGCTTCACTATTAAATTTTCCTCATAAAGTGGGAACACTATGTCAAGTGTCAATATAAGTCAATATGATTTGTTAGACTATAATACAACTATTTTAATATCTTCTACCTACGTTTCAGTTGGAGAATGTATAGTAAACCTAACAAAAAGACTGCGAACTTAAATTACTAGTTTTTGTAGACAATACCTACTCATAGTCAGTCAACCAGTGTCAAATTGCCTTCGGGTTATAAAATTAAGTCACATATCTAGTCCGAACCACAGGATTTTGTGGTTTATAGATACTCAGGCCAGTTTTTTTGTGAACGGTTTTATACTAAGTATAGCAAACAACCAAGTCACCACATACTTACTGGTGTTGATTCTGTTGTCGCGTTCTAAACTCAAAACTTTTTATAAAATCACTAGGATCACTTTGAAACATCTTAGAAACTAGGTGAAGCTTTGTCTGTTCCTCGCGACCAAGCCTAGAAGAATCAGGCAACAAACACGGCTTGGGGCCTATCTCCTAAACTAACTTAATTTGACAGTTCTAAAAATGTTACCGTTTCTTTCTAATAGATCGAAATAACAAGGACGGTGCGGTGACTATTTTAGAGCTGTTTAATTTGTTTTAGGATAATGCATAAACAGAATCGATACCAATATCAATTTTAGTAATAATGTCCTTTTCTAACAGACATTATTTTATCAAGCCGATAAAGTAAGTGACTGATTATGATTAAGGGGGGAATCATAATCGGTCACTTACTTTATCGGCTTGATTAAAGTATTTCTGGTAGAAAAGGACAGGGCGTGTATCGAGCCGAATGAAGTTAGTGATTAGTGACTGATTTTAAATAAGAGGGATAAAATATAATAAAGTCATTATAATAAAGACATTTTTTTTTTTTTTTTAATTGTTTACTTCCAATTAGTAACACTTGGGTTGGATCCACACACATGAGTGTCGGCGCGAGATCAGTTTCATACCGTGCAGTTCCGTCATAAGATGTTCAGAAACATAAATGTAGGCGCATTCTTTTCTCGAATTTATCTTTTTATTATTTGACTCCAATTATATGTAATTGTTTTGTTAATTCTTAGTTAGGTTCTTACGTATTTTATTCAATGCATGAAGATTTAAACTAATAAATCGTGTTACTAAAAATACTGTCATTTTATTTCCTTATTTTTCGGAAACAAGTTGTTAATCCAACATGAATATTGTTACAGCTTACATAATCTTAAAAGTAGCCTATTGTTTGCTACAAATAAATAACACCCAACAGTCACATACATAGTCCTGACCCCACATTAGGATTCTCTGTGTCGTGGGTATCAGAAACTACGAGTTGCATGGTACCACAACACCTAGACCCGGAACAAATATTTGCAGATCATGAAAACATTTGTCCTACAGCGAGAATCAAACCGGTGCCCCTTGCTTGCATCTCAGACGGCCACTCGCCCGCTGCGCCACTGAGTTTTACTAGCTTGCCCCAGATTCTGCGCTCGCATGGTATATACCCTAATAAAAAGTAGCCTCTATGCTATTCCAGGCTATTTACTACGTAGGTACCTACGTTACATGGCAAATTTCATTACAATCCGTTCATTGGTTGCCGCGTCAAAAATTAATAAACATCTTCCCATCCTCACATCTTTACAAACTAAGCATTTATAATAGGTACTAATTATTGCGATTAGATCTAGTTTTAGCCAGTCTGAAATCAACATACATTATTAAAAAACAATTACCTACCAATATTTTCGGAGAGCGCAGTGCAAAGTTTGGTCTATCTAAATCTGCCAAAGAAAGTCTCAATTGATGATAGCTTAGGGCATAGTTAAGTAGTTCACGTATAGGATACTTACCTACTCGGAATAGTTCAAATGTTTTCAATTTGTTGTCGAATAATAGTTAATAGTATTTTGCTATTTCTAATCTTGTAGGTGAAATAGCATAGCAACCCAAAGAAAAAGTGCGCGTTGAAGTCTTTTATAGGTAAAAGTAAATCGGCGTAGCACGTGGCTTAGCAACAAAGTCTCTTATAACCGTTATGTCATCGTTCCATTGAAAAAAAAAGTGAATACATGCTTATGTTGGTTACCTAAACAGTACCTATGCAGCAGTCAAACAATCATGAATTGTGTATATTTGACTTACAGATGCTGGATCGAAGGCGTAGACACCAACGAGTCGATAGCACCGTGGAATTCCTCCGAAATATTAGCAGCGATTCCAAAAACCGACTCTGGGGGCTACCACAGCTGCTTTATGTACCAAAACAACGAGACCATTCCGTGCTCCAAGTGGGTCTACGCTGACACCTACCGGTCCTCCTCGCGGGCCATCGAATGGGATCTCGTCTGCGACAGGAGATGGATGGGCGCCTTAGCCCAAACCATCTACATGCTCGGAGTTTTCACAGGCGCGGTCGTGCTAGGAGGCATGGCAGACAAATACGGCAGAAAAACTATCTTCTGCTGGTCTGGTGTCCTACAATTAATTTTCGGCGTTTTAGTAGCCTTTACACCAGAGTACTGGTCGTTTTTAGCTATAAGATTTTTATATGGTATTTTCGGTTCCGCTGGTTCTTACATTACCGGGTTTGTGTTGACTATGGAAATAGTAGGCGCTAGCAAAAGGACGGCGTGCGGCGTCGCCTTCCAAGCCGCTTTCGCGGGCGGCATCATGTTGGTCGCCGGCTGGGGCGCGCTCATTGACAACAGGCAAATCCTTCAGGTCATTTACGGACTGCATGGCCTTCTCCTCATCCCTCACATCTGGATCATGGACGAATCTCCTCGTTGGTTATGGGCTCAAGGACGGTCCAAAGAATCTGTCGAAATTGTTGAAAAAGCTCTAAAATGCAACCGATCTGAGCAGACCTTGGATAAGGCGGAATTAGTATCGAGAGGAATGGCAGAGGCGTCAAAGGGATCAAACGAATCGGCCGCAACTACAGTAGATCTATTCAAAACACCGAATTTACGAAATAAAACATTGAACGTTTGCTTTTGCTGGTTCGCTAACTCGATTGCGTATTACGGGCTCACGTTGAGCACTGGCAAGCTGGAAGGTAATCCTTATATGATAACGGCTATCCTAGGATTTGTCGAATTCCCCAGTTATGCAGCGGTTATATACTTCCTCGATATCTGGGGTCGAAGACCACTGATCAGTTCGATGATGTTGGTAGGTGGAGCGTCTTGTATTATAGCGACGCTCACGCCGAGCGGCAGCATGGTCTCCACTGGTATTGTAATCGCTGGTAAGCTGTTCATAGCTGGCTCTTTCGCGATTATCTACAACTACTCTGCAGAGCTTTTCCCAACAGTCGTTCGCAACTCTGCATTAGGTCTAGGGTCCATGTGCGCTAGGCTATCAGGCGCGTTGACTCCATTGATTACATTGCTGGATTCCTTTAATCCTAAAATTCCGGCTGTTATCTTCGGGGTAGTAGCGCTTGTTTCTGGATTCATGTGTTTCTTCTTGCCCGAAACAATGGATCAGCCCATGCCTCAGACGTTGGCTGACGGGGAGAAGTTCGGCAAAGGCGATACTGCTTTCGCAGGATGTTTGGGGAAGAAGCGTGGCAAGACCTATGGTGAGGATGATAAAACACCTGAGGCCATGGTGCCGCTGGACGACATGAGTAAGAAGGTGTAGGCAAAACATGTATATACCTAGATCTTTAATCTAGGTAGGTACCTAGTAATTTTTTAAGTTTTAAAAATGTTTTTGAATTCTAATAATCCTGTGGAGGACACGACAACATTAGGTGTCTATGGGTTAACTTCCTATGCTTAGCAGAGGTAATTTGTTTTTGATTCTAAATGAGTGTGGCTAATTTATAGTTAATTTAATAATAATTTAAAAAATTGTACCTGCGTGGAAAGCAAGCCAAAGTGCTCAATTGTTACTATCATCATAATTATTTACTTACAAAATTTCCTACAAATTAGTAGTATAAGTATGCTAGGGCATTATTTGCATATCATTTTTAGTATTTTATTTTTGTTATTGTTGATTCGTAGCTAGTGATTGACTGTACCTACTAGTATTAGATAGTGACACATCCTAAAACTATTCTGTAAAAATGTAAATACCTAAGTATTTAAAATATTGTAAACAAGTTTAATTGTGTTATTATTTAGGTACTGAGGCGTTGATACAGCTTGCCTTATCGTTCCTAATAAATCGGCTAAGTTGGGCGACGTTCAGCGCGGTCATCAAATGGATAGGTGACTGCGTTTTTGGAGGGCACGGCTATGATAGTTGTTAAGCCACGATGGAGGCCTTCGAGCGGCCTAAAAAACCCCGTCACCTGAGTTGGCAACATACTTAGGTACCTACCTACCAAAGTACCTACATGTATTTCTCCAAAAGGACAAGTGTCATAGGTCAAAGGACAAGTGGCATTATGAAATACAATATAAACTCAATATCATATTTTAATATTTACACCAAAAAAAATAATTTAAATCACAGTGAGATAAAAACATCAAGAGAAATCCACAGTATTAATCAAAGGATGTAGGTAGTACCTATGTATGTACAAGGAGAGGGCAAATGTAAATACTGATGACAAGAGTACCTAATAAAATATTACTTTTTTTAGAACAACGGTAGGTACGTACCATAGATAATAGGCCCAAAGGATTAGGCCACTAACAGTTCGACCGACAGATCTTGACAGACATGAAGTTAGCCGTTAGTTGAAAAATAGAATAGAATTTTAATATATTTTTTGGAGCTAAAACCGCCTTTGCACATTCATAACAGCTTACTTCACGTTGCCGAGGTCAATCGGCCAAACTGTAACTTATGTAAAGATTATGAAAAGGAATAAGTACGTAAGGAAGTACATATCTATAACAAGGTTGGTTCAAGCGAACTTTGGGCCTCAACACCATTATCAATATAAGTATATTATTTCCAAGTAATGTCTCACTGAAACATTGTGATACCACATAAGAAAATTAAAGAGTTTTGCCTGACTAATTATAGTCTGCAAGCTTATTGTGTATCTCTCGTTATTTTCATTGAATTGAAACGTCATTTGAACGTCAGCCTGGATATCAAAATACGCTGCCCGTTTGAAAAAGTCTTAACCCTTTTATTCATAATCAGTCACTAACTTTATCGGCTCGATAACTCTTGCCCTATACTTTTTAAACAGTAAACAAAAGAAAGAGGCGGACATACTTTGTCGAGCTGATAGAGTTAGTGACTTATTAGGGGATACCTAAACCATTCATAATCTGTCACTAACTTTATGGGCTCGATAATTCTAGCCCCGTCCTTTTCTAATACTATTCATAGGAAAGCTGCGGATATACTTTTATAAAGCCGATAAAGTTCGTGAGTGATTATGAATAATAGGGTCTAAATAGGTATCAATTTTTTTTCAGTTATGAATACCTGTGGTGGTCGAAATCGATATGAAAATGATTCACTCCAAATAAATACACGTCTTTCTCTTGAACCAGGTATAGAGCAGCTTATCAACTATCTATCTAAAGAATAAGCTTTATGTTAATCCGAAAACTTAATTAAGTAGTTAGCTCCCTAACTAATAAATAATTAAACAACTGCACTGTCTCACTACTTTTGTAACACCTACAACAAAAACTATGTCTTTGGAAATAAGCTTTTACATACCTAACATATAATTTAAATCAATTGCGGTAAGTAGGTATCTAAACTTGTGGATGATATCATAATCATAATGATAGCAAGTACTATATAATACGATATTATCCTTGATTATAGGTACACTATAGTAAAAAACATACAAAACTATAAGATTTGTGTTTAAGAATTTCATGCAAGCAGCAAATGTTGTACTTTTGTATTTGTTGAATAAAGATAAAGGAAAATAAGAAATAGACAAATAATATAAATAACATCATTGAGCTTTTAGTCATAAACTTAATTTGCAAACCAATATTCTCTTTTGTTAGTAGGTAAAAAACAGATATTTAACAAAATATTTTCATAATCATTCTCACAAATTCTTAACTAAACATTAATTCTATAAACTAACTTACATCTTTGCAATCAAAGCTCTTGAATTAAATTTTGATTTAAATTTTTACCTTTTTTACAACCACTGTGTCAGTATAGGTAGTAAGTGGCTGAAGAAGGTATCAAAGTAGAAAATATTGTGGGATACTGGTCTAGTTTTTAGTACTTACAATGTCCAAAAATATTTTAGTTAATTTTATTATTTCAGTCATGATAAGTTTAATTACAAAATTACAGTAATATGAAACATTTTTTATTTACCTCATCTTTAATTACAGTGGGTAACGGTTTTATGATAAAAATATAGACAGATCATACACTGTATGATTTAATTTAACAACAATAAAAAGCTGTGCAGAGTTAACAGTGTCAATATAATTTTTGATCTTGTTTTAGTTACCTACATTTTAATTTAAGAAGGAAATAGAAAATCAGATTAAGCCCAAATAGGTAACCACATGATCCTTAAAATCTTGATATTTTTTCACATTATGTCAGAGTAATAATTAATAAAGCAAAGTCTTTTCTGAGTCTCACCTTATTTGATTGCCACCACACTGAACCTCTACATTCCAATATGTGAAAAGGATTATAAAAAAAAAAGATAGGCATGTTTGTTGCCTGATTCTTAAATTATCCATTTAATGCAACAATGTGCATTCACACAAAACAAAGTTGCGGGCAAGTCAACTTATAAACAATAAATAAGTAAAGACGAAAGTAAAGTAGGTAGCACCAATTCAATTTAACTATCCATCAAAATTATTACTTAATATTTACTATCATGTTTTAGTTACTGCAATTCAACATTTCAACGAATGTTTACATTTAATTATTTTGGTGTTAGTTCCTTTGCTCAGATCCTCAGCTAAACCCAGCTGACTTGTCTTTGGCTTCAAATTAATAATCACATAAATTGAAATGTGAAAAAATAATAAAAGCTTCCTCTAAGTTAAATCTACATACAAAAATAAATAATCAATACTCTGGACAGCGCGTGTGTGGGATCTGACTGATTCCCGATGTTTTGGATTCAGCAGTCATGGCCGTGTGTACTATAATGGCAGGTTGAGTGGGGGTGGGAGCGTGCAGCTCATGGCTCTCTCCTGGAGTGAGATTCGCAAGCGCCGCCAGTAGATCATGGTTCACTAATGGCTCATTTTCTTCCCGAGGCTCCCACCCTACTGGTGGACTTGATGGAGGAGAGATCAGGAATTGTTTAACAGGAGCTGGAGGTCTCAAATTTTTGAACGACACTGGTGTTACTGGCTGTGCGAAGTAACAGTTGATTGGAGTGTGGTAGAACTGATACTGATGCAGTTGCACGCGAGCATTAGCAGCCGCCAAGGGGCTATCGTAGTTAACACGCAACCGCCTAAAGCTGCGGAGCCACTGAAAAGATGTGTTTTCTGAAAAAATACGAAACAAGTCCTCCATTTCTTTTTTTAACTTTTCATCGGCGAACACGTCGCTGTGGATGTTTGTGACGATAACTGATTTTGGCAGGTCATCCAAACTATCAACTTCTTCCTGTGTGTCGGGTTCATGTTCTAAATTAGCAATGTTGGGATGAACATTGGGCATTCCATCTTCAGGATTTATGTAAACGTCGTTATCCGGGAACGAGTCATCTTCTTCTTTGTGTGCCATCATACCAAAATAATCGAAGACTTCAAACAACACATGCACTTTAGATACTAAAATTCTTATTTTATTTACTTCGTTTTCTGTTTATTATAAGTGCAAAACATCTGCATGCAACAAATTCGGCAACTGACAGAGAAGAGAAAATAATAAATCTGACTGACCACAGACACAGAATAGTAGAAAACTTCTCAGTATATTTAGGGTACTCTGTGAGAAAACTGACCAAAGATTACTGAACTGAAGACTACGGCTTCCACGACGCTACGCAAAAGTGACGGAACTCATTAGAAACAAGAGTTGCGGACTGATTGGAAACTCTGAGTCGTCCACGACGCTACTGGAATTTTCTGAAACTCAGTACAAGATTTTATGTAAACAAAGTTTTGAAAACGAAAATAATTAACATGATAATTCTAGCCATGACATGGAATTATTACTTCTCCAGTCACATAGACGTCGGAATCACCTAAAATTACTTTTTATTTGTTCATTTTTCAACAGTTTCTCGAAACCAGTCGCCTCGCGACCAGGGGGCCGATCGCGCTTTTTTTGCGCAAGAACGCAATTGTACCTCGCACCTGGGCCGGGGCCCCGAGTATGTCGAACTAGTGCGATGCATCGAAAAACATGCATGCACAGCCGCGATGTATTGCATCGAAAAAAAACATCTATGTATTTTCTAAATGGACACTCCTAACAGAAGAGTTCCCATCATAGAGTAATTTTGTATATACCCGAGGTTCCCATCCCAATTTATTCATGTAATTTTTTTTTTAAGTTTAAGTTTTAAGTTTTTCTTCTTAGTCATGGTCAATACTAAAAAGTTAAATTTTTTTACGAAGCTTAGACACAGACAGTCTGTCTACGAGCTAGAGTATAACCTACTCTGTAGCTAAACGTCAGTTTCATAGCCCCTTCGTCCACGGAGCTACTCAAAAGGAACGCGATTGAAACTGTATTCACTTCTGAGTAGCCTGACAGCACTAGTATTTCATGGCGCCCGTCCATACTACTCAATAAGAACGCGTTTGTAACTAGTCACCTGGCCACTCAATATGCTGGTCGCGAGGCGACTGATTTCGAGAAACTCTTGAAAAATGAACGAATAAAAAGTAATGATAAGTGATTTTGACGTTTATGTGACTGGAGAAGTAATAATTCCATGTTATCACTAGTCATGTTAATTATTTTCGTTTTCAAAACTTTGTTTAAATAAAATCGTGTACTGAGTGACTGAGTTTCAGGAAATTCCAGTAGCGTCGTGGACGAGTCGGAGTTTACAATCAGTCCGCAACTCTAGTTTCTAATGAGTTCCATCACTTTTCCGTAGCGTCATGGACGAAGGGCCTGATGAGTTCAATTCCTTTTGAGTAGCGGAGCGTCATGGACTCGGGCTAGTCAGTAGGTCTGTGGAAACTGGAAAGTATCTGTCTGGTTCTGTCAAAGTTACTCTAGAGATGGGTCGTACTTGCCATTTCACGTACCAGGTCTATAACGTATCGTATCTTACGAGTACCAGGTTCAAAAACCAGGTACTAAAAACTTGAAAGTATATCCTTAAGAATTAAGACGCTGCTCCCTATACCGGAAAATTTTTCCATGTTGAACTGATACTTTAAGGTGGATTCTAAGCTATGCTCTGCTACGCTATGTATGCTATGCTATGCTAGGTATGCTATGCTATTCTATGAAAAGCTTTGACAAGTTATACATCTCGGAAACCAAAAGGTAAGGGGTTTTCAAAAAGTAATACAAATAGATGAACTGCTGAGTTATAATATTAGAGTTTTATTCATACACTCCAACGATTTTATTTTTATAATAGGCCCCATTGTTTTTGAGATATAACAAAAATACTAACTTTAAGAAAACAATGTAATGTGAGCTCCCATTTGGTAAAGTTTCAATGAATTCGTAGTTCAGGTAAGATTGGTTATAAGTTAGAACATTACTAAATGTGTGATTTTTAAAGTTCATATTAATTGTGCCACAACAATCACATAAACACCAGCTTTTACCGGACATCGGGAGATCTCAGCTCAGGGATCCACTATTTATAATATGTTTAGAATGTCTCACATCAAACACTTATTTTAGCAGTTGTTATTTACATCCCTCCATTCCGCCTCAAACTAACGTGAAGGTTGAGCCCGACAAGAAAGTAATAAATACTACAAGTATTTCAGTAGGTTTTAAATACTTCAAGTATGGTGGCACCAGCTAAAGAATATGCCCCTCCCTATCTACCTACCTCCTACCCGTGGATGTCGTACGTAAGAGACTTACGACATCCACGGGTAGGAAGATATGGAGGGGCCTATTCTTCAACCGGGGCCACCACAGCCGAGGATACCCGGCAAAAAAACTAAAGTTATTACCACTTAATGCTTACTGCTTTGCTGTACGTTTGAATTAGAGCATAGTGAGATCGTGAACGAAAATCTACACATCAGGTTCACTCACTTTGATTTCCTAATTTATTAACGTAGGTATTCATTGAGCACTTCACATCCATCAGTTATTATCAAGACATTGCTAATATCCTTCATTTTTTAACATCAATACATATTCGAACCATAGACTAATAGGAATACTATTCGAACCGTAGACAGCTGTTTACGATTCGAACCTTTGTTTTGGTTCGAATCAAACCAAACAAACAAACAATTCAAACGAAATTGATTGATTGGATTTTGCTTGTTATTTTTTTAGTGCTTTGCCCTTTCGGTCTGGCTATGGCATCTTAGGCCTTACCAAACCACATATTAAAACTGAAACATTGATTGATTGGCGCTAATGTTTTTCCCTTTCGGACTTGTAATATGCAGAAAAGATACCACAGCTTTAACAGAAAAGGAAATTTATTACTTTGCTAGGTCTAGTCGTTACATAGTGAGTTCGTTCTGTATGCACAGAGAGAAAAAGAGAAAGCAGCCACGTCAATATTGTAGGCGTTTAACTTAGTTTTTTAACTGTAACATCTCTTTTGTGATAACTACGTGTGATAATTTGTAAAAGAAACAAATTAACTCAATTTTTTTTTCATTTCAATTGGAATTAAAAATAAGTAATCTACATACAAAATAGAAAACGCAAAAACAAAACGCGACAATACAGGAATTTAAAATAACGCCATAAATCAAGTCAGTACTACCTGTGGTACTACATGCAAACTGTGTTGAGTCAATCACAACGTAGTTCAAGTCATTACCACCAGAAAAACAAGATCATTGGATTTTTGTAAAAAATAATTAAAATTGATTGAAGAGTCATTTATTTAATTTTCCCGTGTTATGGGTATTTTATGATATTATAAAATCTTTGTTTCATGACCTAATTTAGTAATGATTTTTCACATACTTCAATAACAAATCTTTACCCGTAAAGCCATCTATTGACATTCGTTTGAACAATATTTTTTAATAAGGGAATTAAATTAGGTACATTGAAACATGGTATCGATTTACAAACAGCAAAATGGGTGCCTACGTAGTGCAGCTGCTGAGACACAGATGGCGCTGATGCGTTGTGTTCAACAAGTCTGACTATGTCATCTTAGTCCTTACCAAACCACAGATTAAAACTGAAACATTGATCGATAGGAACTCTTCTTTTGTGATTTTATTTTGTAGTCATGGCCAAGTTCTGTTCTAATAAGGAATGTTGATTTTACTGAACCTTAAGGGACCTGTTGGTGCCAACCCGAAAAGTGATGAATAATGATACACGCAATCATTTTATTTCACTTGTACGCTTTACTCAAACAATATTACGTAAAACATTACCATAATTACACAATACTATTCAAAGTCAAAGGTTTTTATTTCAATAAAATCACTAGGATCACTTTGAAACGTCTTAGAAACTAGGTGAAGCTATGCCTGTTCCTCGCGACCAAGCAAGAATCAGGCAACAACCACGGCTTGGGATCTATAATTGTTTTCGATTATCCTTTTTTTTTATATTTTTTTTTTAATTGTTATTATTCAATTTTGAACACGAGTTATTTTAAATAAATTGAGAACACAACATCATTTTGCAAGGTTCCGCCAAAAAAGTCCGCGCTTGTAATTCTTCTTTTATTAAAAATGGCTTCTGCTGTATTGCAGTGATTATTGCCAATGTCAAATAATTTATGAATGTCAAGTTTCACCAGTATAATGTTTGTGTGCCAGGCTGACTGACTTTTCAGGGGTTCGCAGTGTCCACAACAAAGGGTATTTTCCCCTTAACGTAGGGTATTTCTTGGTGCCTAGGGTATTTATTAGGGGAAAAAATTTTGACAATGTGTGACAGATTCGAGGACATACTTCCACTAGAATTTAGCATAATAATAATAAAGCCTTTCATTCCGAAACTTACAAATTTTCTTATTACTAATTACCTAAACTATATAGAATTAGCATATAAGTTAGTTAATAATTTAAGTCTACTGAAAAAATACGATTTTGCAAAAAAATAATTTGGGAAAACTTGCAAATATTTATGAATTTAGGGTATTTTTCACTGAGTCTGGGGGAAAATCAAATTTCAGGGCTGGCAGCACTGTGGACACTGCAAACCCGCCACGCGCTGAATCGAAACAAAGATGGGTGGACGATTGTACACGCGATAATGTAGCTTATTGCTGTGACCATAGAGTGGCTTACTTTGTAAAGAAGCGCTAATTATTATTCAGACTTGCAGTTTGTCAAGGTAAACCTTATTCCCATACAAATAAGAAACAAATTAAAGTGCAAAACTTTCGTTCCTTATTTGTATGAAGGTAAGGTCGCATTCCCGTTGCGTGACTGTGTTAGTAAAATATACTTGCACTGGTCGTCCAAAAGAGTCCACTGCGCAATTCCACTGCGCAAGTCCAGTCCGCCGCGGCGGACCATCGCGGCTATCGAGGACCCTCGAGTACGCCGCGGCGGACTGGACTTGCGCAGTGGAATTGCGCAGTGGACTCTTTTGGACGACCAGTGCGCCGCGGCGCGAGACGGAAGGTCGAGGTCGAGGACCCTCGAGTACGCCGCGGCGGACTGGACTTGCGCAGTGGAATTGCGCAGTGGACTATTTTGGACGACCAGTGCGCCGCGGCGCGAGACGGAAGGTTGGGTTGTGAAATACGAGTACTGCGCGGCGCGTGCGTCTCCTAGGGTGCGCGGTGGACTTGCACCCGAGTATTTTTAAGACGTCTAAGTATCGTGAAGTCGTACTGGGGACGTCTAGTATTATGCGAGAACCTGGTTCAAAAACCTAGTAGCGTAAATACGAACCACCTCTAAGTTACTCTATGGTTCTGTCTGAGTTGTCTGATGTCTGTCTGTCTGTGTCTGGTATCTTTTTTTTTGCCAAAGCCCAAAGCCAATTTTAGATTATTTTGGAAGTTAGACCGTTGTTTACCGAGAAAGTATCCATTATTTTAGCACTTAAATTGTTTGAAAACTTTTTTCAACCTACGCTTCAAAGGTTTACACAACAAACAAAGAATAATTATGAAAATGGCGGGAGTAGAGTCGATGGTTGTCGAGGAGGTTAAACCTGCTGAGAAGCCGGTCGATAGAGAGAAGGTACGTGCCTAATGATGAATTATATTACATCCCCTAACCAAGATAATTGTGCCGAAGAAAATCATCATAACAAACAGTGCAACGAGGGCCATAAAGAAGCTACCTACTTACTATTTACAGCCAAAAGACAGTAGTCAAGTTCTATTCTTTATGCTTTCTTCAGTGGTTCTTTCTTGGTCAACCTGCACTTGTCTTAGGTCAATGAATAGGTTGAGGTACTTACCTAACTATAATGGCCCTGAAAAGGGCTAATGATTATTGATGAATGTATTTGTGCACATGTTTATGAATTTTTTGTTCTTGGACACTAGTTTCCTCACAATGTCTTTCTTCCCCACTTGAGAGCACTAGTCGCACATAAATATTGAATATTCCTGATGGAATATCCATTGGTATAATGGTATGGAAGCCAAGTCACTACCAACACTCTTCCAGTGGTCCCTATATTTGGGTGTTGTTATGATTCTAAACTTAAAATAATTAAAAAATGCAAAAGTAACTATGCCTCTGTCTATGAGTTACCTTTTCACTACTGAACAGATTTTCATTATTGCTATGGAGACCACAAATAACCTGTGAAAGGACATAAGTTTTATTAATTGGGCATCTCACGAGAGATGCAGTAGTCTTCCTGTTTTTTTTTCTAAAATAATTAATTATACATATTCTGTCTTGCAGACCTGCCCCTTGTTGCTGAGAGTGTTCTGCTCCACCGGTAGACACAACTCACCAGGGGACTACGCTAGGGGCAGCGTGCCACAGAATGAACTACAGATATACACCTGGATGGATGCGACACTGCGTGAACTTACTGGACTTGTCAAAGAAGTGAACCCTGAGACGAGACGTAAAGGCACATACTTTGATTTTGCTATTGTTTATCCAGACAATAGAACCCCTACATACCGCATGAGAGAAATAGGTGTGACATGTTCAGGACAGAGAGGTGGAGATGACAATAAGTCTTTGACTCAAGTTAAGTTCCAAATCGGTCATTATTTGGACATTTCAATTACTCCACCCAACAGAATGCCTCCTCCGATGAGGCGTCCACAACAGTACATGAATAATAGACCTTACTGAGCCGTAAAACTCATATTCCATAAGTTAACCTAAACTACACACTAATACTTTATTAAATAGTTAAGGTACATTGTTATGTAAGATTAATAGTAAATAATAATGATAAATTCCGGATATATTGTTTAATCTACCTTTAACATTAGCTAAGAGTAAGCTGAGCAGGAATTCGTTTTTTTTAATCATTTGAGTAATTTAAAGTAAGGCCATAATGCATGCTGCTATTGCTATTCTACACTAATTATACTCACAGTTTCACAAGCGTCACATACATTGCAGCTATTTTTGTGTAATATATGTTAGTTCTCAATAGAAAAGCTTTAGAACTCACGAATCGGGAACCACTGATAGGGAAGTAGAAAGAGTCTAGAATCCGTAGAAGAATCAAGGCCGATATAGATGATTCATATAATGTCTGTTGGAACTTTTGAGTTTTGACTCTCACTTAGATTCAGGACGCTGTAGTGCTTGGGGGTGACCAATAAGTGATAAAGGTAGTTAGCAACAAAACAACTATAAAATTTTTCATATTTTTAATTTCGCTCTAAGTGCGAACTGTGCCTACCTCTCAGTCAATGAAATGTTACTTCTACAATAACACTCGACAAGACAACGAAAATTTCCTTAAAATATTTCCTTAAATAAATTATATTATGGCTTTACTAATGATTGGTGGCTGCTCTGAATGGCCTCTTGGATTTTTTGCCCATCGCGGCGAGATCAATCGTGATTCCATTGGGCAGGACCGCCTTGTTCTCTTGGTAATCGATGAAGCCCTTTTGTTCCTTGTCATCCTTCGTCTTGTCGCACAGAATGCCGGTCTCGTAGTTGTACTCGCGCTTCAGGCCGTCGGGGTCTACGTAACCGTACTTGCCGCGAGTCACGCAGTCCGAACCGATGGTTTCCTCCTTGAAGGATCCGTCGTCGTTCTCGAAGCCCCATGTGATGCTTCCGTCGGGATTTTCGTCTCTGTATTTGCGGATTATCTGTGCTACGGGCTTCTTTTCTCTCGGGTTCGATGGCACGTATTTCTGAGGTGCGCTTTTAACCGGCTGTCGGTGGATGGGCTCCGGCCGGGTGTACTGTCTCACGGGCTGGATCTGCTCCTCCTCCTCCTCCTCGAAGGGTTTTGGTTCAGGCCTGAACGACGGCCGCTGAGGCCGGCTCGATAGGGGCTGCAGCCTCACAGGTTGGGGCTTAAACACTTCAGTCTTTATCGGAGCGAACGCTTGAGGGGGCAGCGGTCGGTAAGGCGTAGGCCTGATGGGGGACTCCGGCTTGTAGGCAGCCGGCGTCGGCGGGTACGGCGACGAGTTGAATATTGAAGGGGGTTTCGGCTGTGATGTGGTGGTGATGTCGTAGAAGTCATTCTGCGGTTCGGGGGTAGAGTAGATACTGGGCGAGAAAGCTGTGGGGGTGTTGATATCTACGTCATCTTCCGGTTCTTCGGTGACTGGTTTTGCGGGCTCATCTATGGATTGGAGGTTCGGGCGGGGCGACGCGTCTACTGATTTGAAGGAGGGCCTGGAGAGTCCCGGTCGCCTGATGCGTGTCACTCCGTTAGGGACGGGCGCGGCCTGCAGCCTGCCCTGTCTGAAGCCGCCTCGGCTGCCACCCCCGAGCTGGACGGCTCCAGGCACTACAAATCTCTGCGGTGCTGGCGAATCATATTGCGCATAAGCTGTGACTGCGCACAGCATGCATATCTGAAGAGAAGAGACAAATCATTATTACACAGTGCATAAAGTAACTCTTTACAATTGAAAGTGTGATAGATTTCCAGAAATATTTCAACCAATTTGTCTTTTACATTTTAGCTCTATTTAGTAGACGGAATGCAGTCCGCGCAACTAGCAGGCATGGCATACTTTCAAGTTTCAAGTGGACCTTGCTTAGTACGCGAGTGTTACACCTGACTTCATAATACGTAGGTACCTACCTAATCAACTTGATACTATCATGGCACAGCTTGAATCTATTGTGCTTGTAAAATGAAAAGTATATCTACGTAACCACAAATGCTTTCAACCTTATTTGAATATAATATAGGTTAAGCATGTTAACAATGAAGGTTGTGGGTGTGTACTTATCTAAATCTCGATCGTATCTATTTAAATCTTGCCTAAAGTGACTTTGCATTTTTCGTCATGCTATAAAACTTGCGTGAAATGTTGCATTAATAAAATAGACATTACATTCATTCACATAGTTAATTGCTTTTGGTATTTGCAATAGGCTACGTTATCTACGCACGATCGATACCCAGTTGTAGTTTTAGTCAAATTACACAATTAACTCTACCCTGTTTTCCGAGGGAGTTGGTAGATTCAAGCAGAATCAAGGAGTCTCAATGGAATTTCCAATGAATTCATTTTGGTATTGGGTTGGGGTTGTTTAATTGAAATGTTTTTAAGGGGTTCGTAAAATTTTTGTGATCTTCTTAGTCGTGAACCTTGAACCTTTGTTACCTACAAATTCTGGGTAGCTACTCTACCGGTGAAGGGACTCGTTGAATTGACTCTAGGTACTCAAGACGATTTAAACAACGTCAGGTGGAAATTTTTACGAACTTACATGAAAATGTTTGGATGGAGTAGGTAGGCTTTCCCTTAATAGGAAGGCTTTCCCTTAGTAGGAAAGACATAGGTAGTCAATACGGGCAGAGCTACGGAGAGAGCGGAATACTAAGTTGCAGGCTTCCTCACGATGTGTTCCTTCAACGTTTTTAGCACAATTTTTCGAATAGAAAAATCCATCGATGTACTATCGAGATTCGATTCCATACCACGACTTTCCGGTCTAAAGTCGAGCCCTCCCACTGCCAGCACGTATGACAAGGTAGGATAGTAAGTCATAAGTCGAAGGTAACTCAATTCACACACCTTAGGTAGGTACATCTACCTTAGAGCCCATCAGAAGGGGGTGATATGAAGAGCTCACCACCTCATCAGGTTTCTATATCCAGACTTCAAGTACCGCAAGTATACGCGGGCATCGGCAGTCATTTATCATTTTGCCAAGAATTGGGCAATTTAAGGCAGTTTGGCTTTATCACAGCACCGGTGTAACTCGTTGAGCCGCAAGCATTGTCGCAACTACGCAAATGTTTCTATATTCTATACCTACCATACTACACTGCACTGCTTTCTCGAATCAATGGCCGATTTTGTAATTTTCAAGGCGTTTCTATAACCTAGAAGGTGCTACCTACCGACCGACTAACAGAGGTAAAAAAATAGATAGGTACGCAATTTCATTTAGTTGGATGACATGTGACATAATGTGCTGCTGCTGAATGCGTAGTGATGCGCACTCACGCACCTTAGATAAAAAAATCAACAGTGGGAATAGGTAGAGTGGTCGGACAGTACCTACATAGATCAAAAAAATGTAGAGAGATGAACCGCACTTGTTAGGCGCATCACTCGCAGTTTCAGTCCGAATAACCGCAAGGTTGGTAGGACCATGGGAGGTTGGAGGGTTGTCCCTCTCCCATCTCTCTGAAATTGTACAGCTTGATATTTTCGCAACAGGCTAATATCGCGCTTCGCCACGCTCGTTGTGCCAGAGCCTTATCGAAGTTTATTGAACTTCAGTTGCGTGCCTTTGAAATATTGCATTGTTGCACGTGAAGGACACAAACAATACTAATTGCAGTTTGTCTTGACGCCGCCGATGCCTACTGCAGTTATCTTACCGATATGTATTGAGCATTTATACATAATCGGAAAAACAATATCCAAATCAATGATAGAGTCATCAAAATAGCAATATTGTTTAGTTTTTATCATGTTGATCGCATTTGAGCGTGTTAGTTTAGTTTTTCAGTTTTCTTAAACAAGTAAAACTGCTCTCGGTCAGAACGGACATTCACTTTCTAATAATATATACATCTTGCTAATTTGGATATTTAGCTGTCTCACGTGTATTAAATTCTTTCTTTTTTGTCTGGAAAATTAAATTATTTTTTTTATGTTATACGGAGGCAAACAGGCTTACGGCCCTTCTGATGGTAAGTGGTTACCGTCGCCTATTGACATCAGCAACACCTGGAGCATTGCTAATGCGTTGCCTGCCGAACCCCCCCCCCTAAGGAGCTCTGGCAACCTTAATCACCGCAGGAACACAGGTTATTTGGCTGCGATCTTCTGTAAGGCGGAGTTACCTCCCCAGGCGGGCTGATCCAATTTAGAGCGAGTAAATCTCGCTGTGCCCTGCTCCTACCTCCTCCATCAAATCTTCGAAAATCAAGAGTTCCATGACAGAAAGAAAAGCAACGAGATGCTCTGTAATATAATTTTTGTTTGCTTTTATTATTACCTATATCGCTGTCATACTGAACTGAACTCAACTAAAAGCTCTAACGGATCTTAAAAAAAATAGTATCTTAGAGACACGAAATATTTTGTTTACTAAATTGGTTTTTTCACAGCAATGAAAAAAATATTGATTGTAGTAGAATGCCGGCCGGCAACGCGAGGGTAGGTTCAGACAAACCGAAAGTGTTAAGGCTAACCGGCATTGGGCTTCCGCCAGTCAAGGTTACGGCTGCGAATCATAGGCTAGTAATGTGGTGTCTTGTCTGAGTCTCGTCAGCACATCTATACTAATATAATAAAAAGGAAAATGTATTTCTTCTTCCGTTGATTATTATTTTTCGGGCATCCTACTTTATGCCTACGTGCATGGCACGGCACGTTATCTAAATACCCGGTAGATCTAGTACCTATTGTTTTTTCTTATTGTTATAATAGTTCATAAAAAGATTCAATGATGAACATATTTACTTTCACAGAAAAATGCATTGTGGCTGAGATATTATGATCAATGAAAATTTTCTTTGAAATAGTATGCCGCACTTGCCCCTCTCGACCTTACCTATTTACATACTTAGATGCCTATATAATGTACCTAAGTACCTACCTAATAATAAGATTGTTCATTGAACAAGTGTTCCTTACAGACCATAAAAAGGAGGGGACTCTTCGAGCACAGGTTATTAAAACTTAACAGAAGAGATCCCAACCCGATTTATTAGTTTAACTTGTAATGACAATAAATAGTTTTTTATTTTGTCCACCCTACTTCCAGCTGATTCTAGGAACGAATGGAAGACCCTGTATAAAATCAAAGACCTTGTAACCAGCCGGATATTTTATTATTTTTATACAATTTGTTTTAATACATAATGCAACCACAAATCTCATTCTTGTTTGTGTGTCTGTCTCTATTAGTCTGTATATTAATGCGTGTCGGAGTCTTATGAAGCTGTTTTACGTGTTCGATAATAATGCAGACATGCAAGCGCATTACATCCACTGCTGACATTATCTAATAAGGAACATTTACGAGATACCGAACGTAGTTGCATTTTGTAAAACTTGTCTTGAATAACTCAATTATTGTAATTTGTTGTTTCGAAGAACTTGCGTATTTCCGTGCTTCTTTAGCCAATCCTACAAGTTACATACACTATATTTTCGTCTGTAGATTATAAGATTTACACAAACAATCTTTGTTGTTTATAACAAAATTTTATAGTATATCGTAAACATGCTTGAACTTTTCCAGAATGATTCTACCTATAGCAATTTACGCCATACAAAAGATTTCAACGCGCGCTCCACTGCGTAGCCCTTGCATCCAAGTAACCCTGGTATTCTAAGTCGGTAGTAATTTTCACTCCACTCACATTGTCAGCAGCCTGACATTCATTGCATAGAAAATCTTGTCAAATTTGATTCCTCTTTTAGAGTCTTTTCCTCAAATTTCCATATAATTACCTGATGACTAAACTTAATTATTACCAGGGTAGGTTTCAAGAATTTAGACTCGATTAATTTGTTTATTGATTTCCAAATATACCTATTAGTTTGTGAACGTCTCCCACCGTAAATCTACCACATGAATTTAATTGTAGTTTTCGCCGCTGCCTTACAAAAGATTTCAACGCGCTCAAAGCCTACACAGAATAGCCATGGGTAGGTGCTAAGTCATATAATATTAGTTAGTGACGAAGTTGAACCAAAATAGTTACTATTTCTTCTGTGGTTGAACCAAGAGTTGATTTGCCTTCGCTAATTGCAAGCGATACTGATCTTTAATGCAAAACATTTAAAAGTAATGGCATTGCTAAGACACGCATTTAAAACGGCACACACGTACCTATAGTAGAGGGTTTCGATTGAAACTCATGTCAAACTTGTTCTGATACTTTTTGATAGTAAGTAACTAGACTTGATATCATTGAACACTGATTTGTAGGTATGTGCCATAAGGTAAAACTGCACCTTCCTGTCTTTTCATGATCATTCTCGATAGGTAGAGAGGAACAAGTGTAAGACGTTTAATAAGGCTTTTGTGCAGTATCCATGACATTTCTAAAAAAAAACACTTTGGCTTCAGGCTTCTCAGCTGTAAATGTAGAGTAACAAGGTTTTCTCACACTTACTACATAACTGAGCCTATTGCGAAATTACAAAGTTATTATTTTATATCGATTAGTAAGCGCAAGACCGGTACCTAAATTATAGAAACTTGACTTTAGCTGTGAACGTGTATTAGAACTGGACTAGTTATGTGTACTGTATCCAGTAGCCCGAAGTAGATTGGTACCTCATAACAACAGCGTACTCAACAATCCGCCGTTCAAGTTACATTACGTAATCTTCTATTAAAATGACAACGTGTTACCGAATTATGTGTTACTTACTTGTAACTTGGAAACAATAGGTTCCGCTTTGTTACTATAAAGGGCGCTACATGTTGTAAAGCTGGCTTACACTTCGAAACAGCATGATTGCTTTCAAGGTTGAAACCAACACCCACTTTGAATGTCACACTTAGTTAAATTCGATATTGTTTAATAATACTGTATGCGTTATTCAAATGCAAAGGACAATCCGTTAGAGCTATTTCAATGAGACAATTTAAATTCATGATCATACCTACTGCAGTTGGCTGTTGGTTACCGAGCGCTAGATAACTTTCACGACTTTGTAGTGTCCTTACAAAAATGTACCTACTAGGCTCAATGCAGCAGGGCAGTCGGAATTTCAAGTGTTCTTATTAGATAAGCATAATTTGTTAGCGTAACAAGGAACTGAATCGAGCCGAATTTTGTACAACTTGTACAATGTGACAGTAATATCTTGAAATATTGCGTTTTCTTTAAAAATATTATCTACAGCCAGCCAAACAAGTTCAGTTTCGAAATAAATAAACAGACCTTAAATTATATACGTTAAGGTTAATTACTGTATAACTAGTAACTGAAAACGTGATTGATTTCAACTTTTTAAGGCGGACTGCACATGAATATTCCTGTCAGTTATAATGAAAAGCTCAAGGTGGAAAAGTAGGAAGTAAAAGAAAAGAAAAGAATGCAAGCGTCCTTTGCGAGGGCTGCACTGGTACTCACCACTAAAGTACGCATGATGTCCTTTGGGCACGACGCGACACAACCACGCGGCGTACTACCAACAAATAAAGGAAACCGCTCCCGCGCTAGCTATATGAGGTCGCCCACTCTCGCCCTGCTTCAGACGCGACCACCATACTCCATCGAGCCTACTGCAAGGTGACCAACTGTAAACGCATACGCTCCGCACCCGCGCGCGGACAAATGCACCACTACGCAAATCGGTTGTGCTAGCCGCGAAGTTACCGCTAAACGAGCTAATTAATGAATTCGGCTGTTTTATTTTACGTATTCATAACGATAAGTCAATTGTTCGGACTTATTTTTTATGCATTGAATATATTGAAACGGTAATGTGATAGTTTATAGAGAAATACGGCTGATATTAATGTAATTTGGGTCCTTGGGTTATTTCAAACAGGTGGGAAACAGCGTAAGATGGGCGGCGGCGTCACTAGATGGAAAGATGACCTAATAAAGGTTCCTGCGGGAGCCGCGCTGTGGAAACCTATGTCGGAGGCAGCCTACATTCAGCAGTCGCCATCATATGGAACGCATTTGTAAATTTTTGCTCTACCTGAGAAGATAACAGGGTAAGGTGATGCAGTTTCATTAAAATTTTGAATGCTGATGACCTTAACTGCACTCGTAAACTTTGCTTCACATTTTGGCACTTTGGCAATTCATCTTGCCATTTGATATACAGAGTTTTTTCGCGTGATGTAGCCATATTGTTGCATCCGAATCGACATGCATGTTAGTAGGCATAAAAAATGTTCTGTTGATGCAAGTGGTCCCCCGAGATTCAATAATATCGCAATTTCTTTGAGTGTTTTACTTTGTCCTTGACTTCGGCTGAAATTTTAACGGCTAACCTAGTTCTTTGCCAGCGTTTTTTGCATTTCTAAAAAGATGATGGATGGTAGAGAAAGATCACCTTCTTCAGCCTTTTTTGATATACTGTGGCTATTATACGATTATTTGTAAGGTCCATTATGAGATCTACATTGTTTCTAGACTAGATTACTCTACTTGCACTCTCTTTCACACTAGATTACAAAGAGGGTGTCGCAAACGGTTCGTCTGTTGCTCTTCACTTGTATTGTGATTTTCGATTTGTAATCAATCGATGTGCGCATAGAATGTGATGAGACGCCACGGGTGAGGTAACTTGGTTTTTTTTTCTACAGATTCTTCCTTTGAATCTGAAGCCTAGAGCTTTTAAGGAAGATCTTAGGCAAAAGCCTAACTTATTTTCCGTACCTAAAGAACGCAGAACACTAATTATTCTCAACAAAAATATTGCATTTGCTTATTGCGTTTATGAAACCATTCCAATAAAATCACTATTGTTATACAAAGGACCTCCTTTGTATAACAATAGTGATTTATTAACAAATGTATGAATAAAAATAGACGTTAGAGTCAAAACTGTACGTTAAAGTAAGGTGTAAGGTGTATGTAAGTTATCCCGAAAGGGGATTATTCTACAACCAATTGGGATAAAAGTTTGTTCTACGACTTTTAGAAATTCAATATTTTTCATTGAAAAATCTACATATTTTTTTTCAGCTAATGTTCTTTCTTTTTATTGATAGAAAAAGTCCCTTTTGGGATGGTATACACATTATGAATCACCTTGTATAATAACTTCATTTGCACAAAACATAGCCCTGACCTTTAAGGGGTTATATTTCAACATGAAAGAAAGAACAAAAACGTTTATTTACAGTACGCTACGGTAGAATATTTATTTATGTAAACAGGCGTTAAGAAAATAATTGCACGTTTAGTCGCGTGTGCTGGCATGTAGCAGGATGATGAATTTAGGGTGTTACATCAGATGTTTCGTCGCGAAATATTGTAGTCGAGTCACGCAAAAACAGGAAAGTGTAGCAGCCTCAAAACGAGTGAGAGTTACCTATACCATAACAGGTCATTCCCCGCTGTAGGATGTCTACGCTAGCGGATAAAACAGCTGCATGAATGGACCATTTATCGTTATGAGCTCCTAAACAAAATGTAGATAGACTCGTACTTAAAATCTCAAAAGATTTATTTTTACTCAAAATGGTTTCAGTTAATTTATTTTGTATTTTATATTTATTTAAATGCATTTTTCTCGTATTTGTCGCAAGCGCCCGCCACTAGGAGCCACCACGAGCGCGTTCTGATTTCAACTTTAATTTATCGTTGCTAAAGCAGAAATTCAAAAGTCTACGATTCGAGGTGCTAATCTAGCCTCTGACAGGAGCAACAGAGAACAGATTCCATTTCCGCATAGTACTTTTACTCTACACGCTCAATCAAAACTGTGATTGATGATTTACAGTAAAATGCGCTTACAATACTATAAGATGACCGAGACTCCACGAGCACACTTAGTTCCTAGTTCCGCTAGATTTCGTCCGCTGAGTGTGTGTTGGGTTAAATATAAAATTTGTTAAATATTCCGGACATATCACACACGGTCAACTGATCCCAAACTAGGCATAGCCTGTACTATGGGTACCAGAGACTGACATACATAATAGATATATATTTAACACCCAGACACAGAACAAACATCTGTGTCAGTCACAAATGTTTGTTCAGTGAGGGAATCGAACCCGCGACCTCTAGCGCAGAAGGCAGAGTTACTACTAACTGAGCTATGAGTGCTTCAATATTGATTGACGACATTTAATGAACGGGCAAGTTAGCACGATATTTTCTGGCGAAAATAACAATGAGTTATTTTTACGTAATCATTGGGGTGCCACTGAAAACCAGCGCTACAACGGCCAATGGGCTGCTGCAGCAAATGCTGAGTGAAGACCTTCTTTTCGTCACATAACTGTGTGTATTTAATGTCACTTTAAAAATAATTTAAGTTTTAAATGGACATTATCAAACACTAAATAATACATAGAAAAAAACTATCTATAATGAATCTTATTTTTTTTTACGAAGGCGATAAATAAATTATTTTCTTTCTTTCTTAGATAGGTATGTGCTGCATTTCTCTCGACTGCAGCAATACCTTTGTCTGTATTTGTACTGTTATTGTTTTTAATTTTATTCGTGCCATTCTATAATTTTCCCCTAATCCATTGACTGAGTAACTTGTAAGGAGGCGTGAGCAGACAGAGCCCCGTTATCTGTCCTGTATCGCCTTTTCGAATGGCTTGTTTCTGATTCGACACGTACTCTATTTGCTGCCACAATAGGACCTGTCACCCGGTCATACTCATTGCTAAATACTATGTATTCGTGTCAGGAGTGGCAGGGGTCAATAGCCGGGACCATTTTGATTGACCACCGCTACTATTTTGATTGACAAAATATAAGCGACTTCTTCGCCGGTTATTGTACATTTTAAACAGATTTATTGATTGACCTAGGCACAGATCAATTTGTGCCTAGGTTAATCAGGCCCCGACAAGAGCCTGCCTCAAGGCAGGCTCTTTAAAGGGAGGGGGGGTTCGGGGCCGACAACGTTGAGTGATGCCTCTGGTATTGCAAGTGTTCATAGTCTACGGTAACCACTAACCAACATGTGGGGTCGTACGCTTGTTTGCCACCATCGTTGTATAAAATAAAATAATATATCGCTTGGAATTGTCCTTGTAATTTCAGTGAAAAAAAATACTCTGTTTTTATTTCCTCACGATATTTTCCTTCGTCGTTTTAAGCATGTGTTATCGCGCAATTGAATTTAGTGAACAGAAAAACTCATTGGTGCAAGACCGGGTTCGACCCACGACCCACGATCAAAAATCGGGGTACCTCCCACCAGGCCAACACAGTTTAAATTAGTAAGTACCTAAGTAGCTCTTCTTTCGATCATGTCGGTGTAGCACTACAGAGCGTATTTAAAAAGTTACCTTGAAATGTTTTGTTTCATATAGAGCTGCCACGGTGACGCTTTCGACAAAGTATTTCAATAGTACACTGAATTTTAAAACAGAGGTCTCTGTAATTAGCATTTGAAGTGTGAGGAGCCGTGAATGATGAGCTGTGATTATGAGAGTCACGTATAGACGCCGTGCTCCACCGTTAGGTACTAGTTTTTGTAAGTGGCAAAGGGAACTACTAACTAACTAGGAACGCCCTAGACGAGGTGAGACTAAGTTTTTTCCTAACAGACAGTAAATAAAATAGAAATAAAGAAATAGGCTCAAGATGTTTTCCAAGAAGAAATGTTAGTTGCGCTAGAGGTCGCGGGTTCGATTCCCGCACTGGAAAAACATTTGTGTGATTAAACATTTGAGTGACTATTCCATACGTGACAGTAGGTTGCAAGACTATCGTATCTTAAAAGAATACTAACTGATTTCCTCACAATGTCTTCCTTCACCATTTTAAGCACCTGCTTTTGCGCAATTTTAAACATATTATGAATCACCTTGTAGAATCTATCAGCAGTAAAGGTACTACATTAATTTTACCTTCATTAAGTGCCTTAATTAACAGAAACAAGTAATGACAACATAATCATTATTACTTTATTTCACCACAGGTAATTCGTTTACAGATTATTTAAATCTAAGTATTTAAAATAACATAAATTCAATTATTTATATAGGTAATCATGTCTGCATCATATTATTATGAAAAGAGTGTCGCTTTTTACGAACTTGGATATTAGAAAGTTCGTGAACACCCTGTATACCTTTACAAATTACGTCGATATAACTGTATAAGTACAGAAGCCAGATTTGAATATTTTGTAACAGTTTAAAACACATTATTATAAGATACTCATAAACTTATTCTAGGTGATCATAATTATCTTAAAATGTATAATTACAGATTAATAAATAAGCTAAATGGTAACGAGAACAGGTACATTATTACAGGCTTTTACAGTATGTACAAGAATTAACTACTTATAGCAAATATTAAACAAAATAGTTTAATAAAACCTTAAGAATTCTATACATTAAAAAAATATCGCGAAGTAGGTATCCAAATTCAATGTATCCATAATTAAATATTAATTTGAAAGTATATACAAATAAGCATAGCATGTTATCTACACAAAATACTATTCAATAAAGTTACCTAGGTATCTAACTTTAGTGTATTTCACTTTTAAATGCCACATGAAGCTTTTATTCGAAAAGCAAAGCCGTTATCAGAATTAAAATCTAAAAATTAATACTCATGTCTTCTCTTAAAATGTACTTACTCTTAATACTAATTTTATCTCACTATTCACTGTACAATAAAAGTCAATTCTCTTTTACAAATGTCACAATATCCAGTCAAACATACTTTTTTTTATAAGAGCATCATCTTGATATCAAAGCCATTAAAAATGTACGGCATATTATATTGTCATTCAATAAGTGTTTTTGTGAGCTCTTCGTCATAGCGACACCGAGTACACGCCAAACGGCGGTTGTGTCCAAACGGCAAGCGATATGTCATTTCAAAGTTTTAAAATGATCCTTACGTCTCCTGACACTGATTTATTTAGTTCGTCTTTTAAGGGCGCGCGATATTGTTGAGCGATATCGTGTCTCCACCCGCCCTCAAATGTCAAATTCAAAATTGACATTAATTTGTAGATGTCAGGATCATTTTGAAATAAACTTTAAAATATTCTAGATGGTTAATCGCACTTCATTTAAACACGGCTTAGCTCATATATCGCATACAATTTCAATGGCTTTCCAGTTATCAAAATATGCCCCGCCCCGCATATACATCGTCGACTGTTCACTTTGTATTCAATGTTTTAAAACTTGGTTTCCGTTCTCACTAGTGCCCTCTGTCGTCGGTGACTGTGAATGTGCCATTGCAAGGCGAGGTGCTATCGAACGACGGCCTGCAAAGACAATACAGTATGATGATTTGTTGAAGGAAACACAGATGGCGCTGGGTTACGCGTTTCTGAAATAAATCACGGCTTGATAACTAGAAAAGATGAGCTAAAAAAAACAGCGACCCAGTTTTTTTACTTCTGCGAGTATAATTGCTTTTCATTTTGTATTCAAACTAAAAAAGAATAGGGAAAGTACGTGAGTTAGGTTAGATTGGCAAGTCATATTGTCTCTACCGGCACAGTTTAGATCCTAGTGAATATTTGGTGATGTGCTGTTGGCGATCCTATTAATAATAAAAAAATAGCTACGTAATTGATTGAGAGTATTGGTACCTAAGTCAAGTCTAATTGCAGTTATATGAATAAAAGAGCCTCTAAAATTTTGATTTCTACCCTTCAACACCATCGCAGGGGATTTTCAAGGCCAATATAGGCTTATGAATGTCTTTTCTGTTTTTGTACGTACATTGTCTCTTTAACAACAGGTACAGGTTTCTCGTGGACAGCAGTTTCCGGCAGCAATAGTACTATAGCGCCGCCTATGGCCGCCAGCGCTGAAATTGTCACCATCGGCAGGTGGTCATTGAACGTCGTCTGAAAACAAATTATAATTAAATTTCGATCCATGCCAAAAAAACATCCGAAACAGATTATGTTTAAAGTTATGGTTTAGCCAGAAACCTTGTAGGTTTGCTTATAAAGTTCTGCCATGCCATGTTTTTGTTTAAAGGGTGAGGGAGCCAGTGAAATTTCAGACACATGAGACTTACAAATGTAGGTATGACTCAGGGGTGGCCAACGCGCGCTTGATTATTGCAAGCGTCCATAGGGCTACGGTAATCACTTACCTATAGGTGAGTCGTAGGTTTGTGCACAATCGTTTGCCACCAAAGTTATATTGTTTTTTTGCTGTTTCTGGCTCATTTTATTCGTAAAGTTATACCAATAATAAAACATTGCTTTCATTCAGTTAGTTGATCAAGAAAATGACATGCCTCAACAAGTAGGGTTGTTTTTAGTTTTTAAAACGTAGTTAATTATTACATGACCAAGAGTTTCCTTACCAATTTCCATAAGTACGGTATGCAAATCAATGCAAATCCAGCTGAGACCTGGCTGGCTCCGACACCTAGGTTCCGCACTTGCGTCGGGTACAGCTCCACCGTGAAGATCGGAAGCATCATGTTCGTGGTACCGATAGCAAACTTCCCAATCATCAGACAAGCGATCATTATCCACTTGTCATCGAACGAAATCGAAAACAGCTCGCTAGCAATACACGCTAGACCACACGCTAGCATACTGATGAATATGGGGATCCTACGACCAGCTTTCAGGAGGATAGGTATGCTGAACGCTATCGCTGGGATTTCCACTACGGCGAGGATTATCGACGTGATATGCAAGTTTCCGATATTGAAGTTGCCAATATTTAGCAGCAAGCCGTAGTAAGCTATGGTCATCGCGAACCAGGCGCACAGTAGACAAATGGTTCGTTTCCGTAGAGCTCCTCTAAAGAGTAGTGTTTCGCTCGGACCGGCGTTCTGGTTTTCAGTTTTGCACAACATTAGAAGCTTGTCGATGTCAGCTGGCATTTCTCGATTGTTGAATTTGACTGCCTTCTGCAGAATCAGTTTGGCCTCTTGCGTTTTGCCCATGCTGAGTAGCCATCTTGGAGACTCTGGCAAAACAAACCTAAAAATAATCCTAATTAGTTTATATAATTCAATTAATAGGCAGTGTTCTAAATGTATCTTCTATTAATAGACCAAACCAATTAATGCATGGAGTTGTTTTTATACATTGTACATACCAAAAAAGTTCGGGCAGTAGTTACAGTTCAGTTAACCTTCAGAAGGACCGGTTCACAATTTAAAGGTATGTAACAAATCATATCCTGCCTAAGAAATGGTGCACAGATATATATTTTTTGTCGCTTATCAAAAGAATACATTCATAAGAGTTTGCGTCAATATTCAATACGCTGTGATCCAGGAAAATAATTTACTAACATTTTTGAGGTGAAAAATACTGTTATTTGTGAGGTGAGGTGAGATCTGTGGAACAGCTTCTGACTCCATCATCAGATCAGTTCGCGCCACCATAATATTGTGTTGTCATTGTATCTCGACAGGTATGCAAAGTGTCAGCCCAATCGGACAATTTGCTGAGGAGTTAAGTGGAAGAGCTCCTGTCTCCATCATCAGATCAGCTTGCTGTCAGCATTTTTTATTATTATGGTTAAGCGTTTGACCACCATCTCACTTTTGCAAGTGAGATGTGACCTAAGATGGAGCACGCTTTCCCAGCATAATATTGTATTGTCATCGGAATTACATGAATTTGCAAAGTTTCAAAAGGATGCGATCACTAGAAGTGGGTGAACTTTGGGTTCTTACTTCGTAGTGTTAAAATAAACATGCATTCAGCGTAATAAAAATGAACACTTCTGTGATCAATGAGGATATAAGACACCACGTTTCTGTGATGGCCATCTAATAGCCTCCAACCAGCTAGCAGTATATATAAACGGACTATTTCTTACCACAACAATACCAGAAAGCATCCAGGGATAGACACCGCCAGCTGCAAATCCCTCCAATTAGGCATCACTAGAGACAGCAGCGTCACTGTCAAGTACGCCAGCGGCAGCGGGAAGAAATTGCACACTCCAGCTATGGTCACCCACTTCCCGCCAACCAGCTCCACAGATAGTACGAAGGCTGCGTACACCACGGACACGGACACGAAGCCCATGACGAGACGAACTGAGACGTATTGCATGTACGATCGCACCAGGAGGGACAGGATGGCTAGTGCACTTTGTGCTAATATCATACTGATGAGAATCTTCTTGCGGCCGAACCTGAAATTGAACAAGAGGACAGTTAGAACGGAGGACATTTTGGGATTGTTTTCAAAGAAGGTCATGTGTCATTTATCAAGAAGTAATACATGACGTCCTCCCTCGGTACCGTGGCGGGCGAGTGACGCAATAGGTGCGGGTTGTTTTCCCGCACCTTGACAAATGTTTTCAGGGTTCTTAATCGTACTTTGGTACTTGTAAAATCTGCTACCCACGCACGACACAGGAAATCCTAGTTTGGGTCAGGACTGTGTATGTGACTTTGTGTCTTGTGTTGAGTGTTATTTAGGACCTTTTGCCTTCGCTATAATTTCGTATTGTATGAGTGAAGCCAACTGATTATGAAGACGTAATGCTCATCGTCTATCGGTAAGCGTTGCTTTGATTGAAGAAAGCTCACATTCCTTTTGACTTGGCGTTTTAATTTGTTGGTACAAATTGGTACAACTAAGATAAGATAACTTGGTACAACTAAGATTCATAAGACACAAATTGGTACAAATTGGTACAACTAAGATTCATAAGACTTGAACTAGACACTTTAGGTATAGGATATATTAGGTTATAAGGTATAATTACACGCTAACTTAATATCCAAATGCGTAATTCAATCAGCTGACTCAAGGATATGCGAATTGTGTTTATACAACACACTGAAGGTAACTAGACACCTATTTAAGAAAATTAAAATATTTATCAAAACATTCCTAATATCCGTGATAATATTTTTGATCTCATTCTCAACTTGTTTTTATTCGTATTTTAAATTTTATCCGAATGGAAACTGCGGAATATCCGTTTTTCTACCAGCTATTTTATGTATATAATTATAGCTTAGATCCTGTGCAATTATATTCAGCAACGTGCAGCGCTACTCGAAATGATTGTTGGTACGGAAAATAACAGACTAAAGTTTAATTTAAATCAATTTAGGTACCTAGCGTTATTTTTTACAACAGAACCGTGATACCGTGTAGTATGGTTTTATTGATCTTCTCTGACGGATCTAAACTATGATTTTTTGCGTTGTTGCATAGGAATGGCTTATAAACGGTATATCAGTCTAACAATTAACTGATTTAGATTAACTAATTATTGTAGGACATTCGTCTAGGCTCACTAATTTGATTATTCTAGGCTTAGTCGCGACAAAGATAATATTGTCTTTGGTCGCGAGTAACAGGCGTAGCTTCACATGGTTTCTAAAGGTGGGTACAGACTGGTGAAACGTAACATGCAATGTGTCATGCAATGAAAGAATTCACCGTACACATTGCTGCAATGTATCATGAAAGGTAACACACTTTGTAACAATTTCTCATAGTTTGGACGTCTTGTGCGCGCGAAATGTGCATTTCACGCGCACGCTACGAGCATTACAAGCCGCGCGCGGAGCGATCCGTGATTTGTCGGTTTTTCGAACGAACACAAAGGGGCGCGCAGTGTGCGCGGAGCAGCCAACGTGGACGGTCGTTTTGAAATCAACACGTGCACGCAACGAACATGGAGGACGACACTGCGTGGAGTGAGGAAAAGGCATTTTGCTTGATAGATGCGTACAGAGTTCGTGAAATTTTGTGGAACCCGCAAAATGATAACTATTATAAGAAAAATCTTAAGCAAGATGCGTGGTCGGAAATCGCAAAGTTGATGACAATGACTGTAGAAAAATGCAACAGCAAAATTGTTAGTCTTCTCTCTTCATACCGCCGCGAAAAGCTGAAGGAAAAAAAATCAAAGGGGACAGGAAAAGGTAAGAATAATGATTAATGTTTGTATTATTATTGTTATTTTTTCTTCATTTATAAAGATTAACAAACAGTAGGTAATCACTTCCTGCTATAAAGGGTTTATAACAGGTTTAAAACGTTTGATAACTTTTCATGCATAAGACCGTTAAAGTATAATGGTAGATAAAGACATACAGGGTGTCCCGTAAATACTACGACATTCAGCTGATTTTTTTTCGCGATTTCGAATGGTCCCATAGTAAAAGTTGTTCGTATTGATGAGTACTTTAACCTCTGGCAGTATGTCGTACTATTTACGGGACAGCCTGTATTGTAATGTAGGTAAGTGTATATAAAATACCACGAGAATGTGTAATTTTTTACTTCTGACGTAAAACGAGGGGTGTTATAAGTCTGACCCCTAAAACTGTGGGTCTGTCTGTCTGTAGCATCGTAGCGCTTAAACGGATGGACCAATTTCGATGCAAAAACGAGAAAAAGGAATTCAAACCTCATGTTTCAGCTAAATTATTTATTTATCCTAAACAATTAACTTTGTATTACTCGGTTGCAGGTGCCTCGGAAACATACATAAGTCGTTGGTTTGCCTATGATGCTTTGAAGTTCTTAGACGACAGGAACACACCGAGAAAGAGAAAAAATACGGTATGGATTATTCTATGAACATCTGTCTTGCCAAGAAACCTTTCCTTCTTTCGTAAAATAATCAGCCAATTCATCTCTGATAGCATTTAGATGTGCAGGTGATCGTCTGGGAATATTTCTTATGGGCAGTAATGATGTCATGTCGTCATTATTTCGCCTCCATGAACCTTCATTTAAAATTCCTTCTTCCTCCTGATCAACTAATCCTGGAGTTATGAACACGTTTCTAGAATGACGTTTCAAATAATTATGTAGAAGAACGATTGCCATAACTACCAATTCAGCATTATCAGGCTGTAAAAGCATTGGTTTTCTTAAAACTCTGAACACAGACGATATAATTCCAAATACGTTCTCAACAATCCGTCTAGCTCTACTTAATCGGTAATTAAATATTCTCTTCGATGAACCCTTTGGATGTGTCCCACCATATGGTTTCATCAAGTTTTCACTTAAAGCAAAGGCACTATCGCCTACAAAAAAATATGGGATGGAAATATTTCTATCGGGGAGTGGACGCGGCGATGGCAGGTTTATTGTGTTATTCTCTATCATATCATATAATGTGGTATCTTTGAAAACTCCGCCATCTGAAATTCTCCCTTGGCACCCCACGTCTACGAATAGAAAATTATAATCTGCATCAACTAGAGCAAACAAAACGATGCTAAAATTTTGTTTATAATTATAGAACTCGGTTCCGCTTTTGATAGGTGCTTCAAGTATAACGTGCTTTCCGTCTAATGCCCCTGAACAGTGTGGAAAGTTCCACCGGTCTTCAAACTCCTTGCTTAACTTCAACCAGGCTTCGGCTGTCGTTGGTACCTAAAAAGAAAACAATTAATTATTTTTTGCATTTTTAGGAGTCACTTCATCGCTCGGACTTGGGAAACACTGCCGACCAAAATGTGTTCACCCCTCCAGTACCACCAAATGAATGTACTCCAAAGAGCGCTAAACAAACCAGGAGGGATGACAATGTGCTCTCAGATGTGATGGGAATACTGAAAACAACAGCCAATAAATTGGACAATTCGATAGGTATTCCTGATACAACGAAAAGTTTCGCTTCCTTTATAGGGGCTAAAATGACTAGTTATTCTCCACAAACTAGGATTTCGGTGGAACATGCAATTTTTGAAATAATTATGAAAGCTGACAGGGGATATTACGATTACCATGCATATGGTTCACACCAAGATGATTATTTATCCAGGGCAAGACAGAACTGTGTGGATCTGACCGGATATTCTAATCGTCCCTCAACATCGGCCGGACCACCATCGGGCACAAACGAAGCGGGACCCTATGGCTATACTACGGCAAGAAATGAAGATACAACTGACTATCCAACCAACCAGCCGCCCTTGTCGGTCTCTTCACAAGAGTCTTACACGTCTTCTATGGATGACTTTAATGATTTAATGTGATAAATAAAGACACTTCTAAACATAAATAAAGATTTTCATAATACGTACCTTAATGTATTCTTTTAATTCCTCCATTATTGCGGCGCACACTTCAGGTACAATAGCACTTATGGATTGTTTCGATACTCTAAACGTATACTGCAGACTTGTGTAAGAGTCCCCGGAACCCAAAAATCGAAGTGTTATTGCTAGCCTATCTTGGATTGAAATTGGAGCTCTTAAATTTGTATGGTTTCGACTAATTCTTGGTCCGATCATCTCGAGCAAATTTTCAAAGTCTGTTGGCGTCATCCTTGTAAAGTTTTTGTATTGTCCACTTATGTGCTGAAAATTCATATCAGTAAGCAGTTCTCTACCTTCTCTCCGTTTATACAATTCTGTCCGCCACCAACGTCGGGGTCTTCGGCGTGTTTTCATGTGTTGATGTATTATTAATAATGAAGTACTGATAATCGTCAAAGCAAGAACGTGGTCTTCGGACTCCATGCTTCGTGTGATCTACCGGTTTTGTAAGTGACGCGCACGAAAAAAACGTGTATCGAAGGGCCGTGTTCGCGGCAGAATGGCGGAAACAGACGAACGCGGGAGGTTCGTAGTGAATGCGCGTTAAGAGCGCGCTATGCGTCCACGCTTGCAGCGAACATGCAATGAAAGGCAGAATTATACATTTCATGTTACGTTTCACCAGTCTGTACCCACCTTTAGACTTTTCAAAAGTGATCCTTGTGATTATTTTATATAGTTATATTTATTTGGAAGACTAACAGCACATAACAACATAATTAACATGAGTAATTTAGAAACAAAAGGTCAATATAAATTTTACCGAAATCACCTCTTGACTTTAACTTTAAAACTTTAATTCTTCGGAACGGATATGATCAAGATTTAATTGTACGTAGCACGTGTAAGCAAATGCGAGTTTTCATACAAGTAGGTAGGTACGAATGTGTAGATGTTTGTGGTTGAAAAGCTCTTCAACGGCGGAATTTATTTTATTTTTATTTTCAAAATCTTAGGAGAAACTTACAGCTAGGTTTACACAACATCAAATGAAAAATATATAAAATATAACATGCTTGGGAAGACCAGTGCATATTTGTTGACGGCTAATTAGAAGTTTCTGCAGATAGGGCTAGTCAGAAGCTAGTCATACACACAATAAGATTCATAATATGTATGCTATCTCGAAAGGAGCTTATTCTTCACCCAATTGGCGATAAAGTTTGTTCTGAAAATTACAGATATTCGTAATTTTTCATTGAAAAAATTCAATGCAAAAATCATCTCTTTTAGGATCAAATCAGTTCAAACTCAATGAATCAGCTGTTTTAATTAGCAGTCTTGGTGCCGGGCTTCTTTTACGTTTAGTAATTATTAGTTTTATAGATGATAAAAATACAAAAACAGTGAATTGGAGAAAGTTTGGGAAAAAACCTGATATATTTATATCTGATTTTTTCCCAAACTTTATCATTTGATAATATTGATGTTTTTCTCGATAATATTCTTCCTTTTTGTTGATAGAATAACCTCGCAAGTAAAAAAAATCGGGATGAGGTAGGTACTAGAATCACCTTGTAAAAATGTATTTTGACTTACTTATCTGAGATCAATCCGCCGACCACACCCCCAACTCCAACTCCAACCAGGAACACCACCTCAGCCAGGCTCGTGAGTCCAGCTCTATCACACACTAGGTTCCACTCCGATATGATCGTGTTCCCCACCTCCGAGCTATCAAACTCGAAATTTGTACATTTCTGGAATGTCTCTAATATCGGGGCAGTAAAGTTCATTATGCTTTCTGCAGTTATTCCCTCTGGTAGAGTGCGAAAGCTGCAGGCGTCTATTGGCTGGCTGTAGTTGATCCAGAGGTCTACGGGTAAACTTGACAAGTTTTCTGGTCTTTGACACCAGAACTTCGTTGCTTTGGCCTGAAATAACACATACAAATAAAAGCAGAGTGCCAATGGTATAGTTGTAACGTTGCCATCATAATTTTGCAGAAAACTAACCTCATTTGCGGCGGAAATCAATAATTTTCGGGATTCCTTTGAAATTTTAATTGAATTAATAATTAATATCCGTTGTCTACTACCATATGTATAGTTAGTTACCTACCACGTGTAACCTCTGTACCTCACAAGATTGCAGTTTAGGTAGGTACCTAAACTGCAGTGTTGTGAGGTACAGTTCGGCCGACGGATCTTGGCGGCCGTGAAATTAGCCGTTCTAGCTGCGCGGGGCGATATAATGTTCCTGAAAACTTTACTGCGCATCCAAACGGCTAATTTCACGTTTGCATAGATCCGCCGGCCATACTGTATCTCGCAACACATCAATGCAGTGTAGGTAGGTACCTATACTTACATATATAACGGATTTTCATTAGTATTAATTAAATTAAAATTTCAAAGGTTCGATTTCAGCCGCAAGTGGGGTCTGTTTTACCAAAATTATGATGGAATCGTTTTAACAGCACTTTTTTAGATTCTTTAGTAGGTATTACATATTCTTCGTCTTATGCTTATAATAGCATAAATTTAACTACCTTAATAATAAGTATATACATCTCATACATACTTTAGAATGAAGACATTAATCATAAAATCTTTGAACCAAATCGTTTTATTGTTCTGACTCTGCATATTAATATCCATATTTACCTGATTATGATATAAATTAAACACGGGCATAGTTTAATATTCCATTGAGCTGTCTTGTAGTACTTATTGTTTATTGATAGTTTAAATGCAAATCTGTTTTAGTTTATACCTTCCTTGGGTTGGCGAGCGCAGTTAGAGCCACCTACCTTTCTTTTTGAAAATAGGGGACGCTAATGCCCACCCTTTAGCGGGACATCGGTCCATTGGGTGGGGAGCCTTCATCGCCCGGTTCGTTGTCCTTTATTCCGAAACGGTAGTCGAGTCTGCGAGCTACAAGGGCTGACACCTGCCACTTCAACTTGCTAATTCTGAGAGCTACGAGTATGTTGGTGATCTTAGTTAATCTACGGATTTAATCAACTCGTTTATTATTAATTCCTGATTAATACTTACAGTAAAAGTAGGCAAGTAAATGTGGAATGTGCAGGGCAGAGAGAACAGGGAGAGCAGGAACGTCATCAAGAGCTGCCACCGTCCGTACTTCCCGATGACGGTGGACACCACATCAGGGCCATCGTCTTCTGCAACCGCGACTGAACGACTCTTCTCTTTGTTCGTCGGTGGAGTAGGGATAACTGAAAAAAGAGAATTATGATTAGCCTTTTCAAATAATACATTTTATTACTCTTTATTTTGTAAAAAAATAATCATCTCGTATTCGACTCTGAACAAACTATGTTCAGGGTCTGCACATTGTAAAAATAATCCTGTAGGTATAATTCATCCCTATAGAAGTAGGTCCCGAAGTTCGTGCCCATCTCGATTTTACGCCCACACGTCTCATTTGCACAAACTTCAGTCTACAAAAAAACAAACACGCTAAAACTAGTCAGTGACTAGTATATGCATTGCTCGGCAGTGGACCATGATTGTTTTGGTACCTCACTCAAATAAAATTGCCATTTATAATTTTAAAATGTTGCCACAATTTGTTGATCGTAAAGATTTACACAGCAAAAACTCAAAAAGTACGCACCTAGCTATTTCGAAAATTATGAAAGGTATAAGCCTCTTATTGAGGTTACATACATACTTTTTTTTTTTTTTTTTTTTTTTTTTTTTTTAACCGGACATATCACACATTCTCAACTGATCCCAAACTAGGCATAGCCTGTACGATGGGTACCAGAGACTGATATACATAATAGATATATATTTAACACCCAGACACAGAACAAACATCTGTGTTAGTCACAAATGTTTGTCCAGTGCGGGAATCGAACCCGCGACCTCTAGCGCAGAAGGCAGAGTTACTACCAACTGAGCTATGAGGCCTGTCAAACTACTGTACATACAATAATAAATATTGGTATTTTTAGCGTGCATTGCAAAGGGCTCTAACATACATATAATTACAGAATACAAATGTTATCCATCCATATCAATTGTGGGCTATTAACTCGTATAATCACGAAGTTATTAGCAAGTAACGTCTCGTCGCGTGCGCCCGAGCAACCACGTGCGATGTGGCAGAAAACGGGAAAGTCGAATAATATTTTTAAAAGCCGGATTTTTTTTAAACTTGCTTGATCTTGGTCACCCACAGTCAGAAGCGTAGCTCAAGATTAGTGGAGTAGGTAAGAATAAGTTATATCTAACACTAATTTTTGCACTAAAAATGTCATTAATCTTCGGAACAGATGAAAATCTCAGTCATAACTAGATATGCAAAACATTAGATTATAAAAAAGTCAAAACTAGATTTTGGTTTTTACTGTAAGCTTGCTGTTTTAACTGAAAATAAATAATTCTAATCCTAAAACACGTAAATTCGTCTATATACAACATGATTAAAATTTATGAATATACACGAAATAATATTGTCACGAAAGAGGCTTACCAGCTATAAACTTTGTTCTACGAATTCGTCAATTTTATTTGAAAAAAAAAACAATGCTAAATTCAGTTGTTTTGGGGTCAAATCAGTTTAAACTTAATTATTCTGCTGTTTAGGTAGCAAACTTGAAGTCAAAATTCCTGTAAGTTTAATAATTAGTTCTACAGATGATACAAAACCAAAACCAGCAGATTTGTAAAAGGGCGGGAATAAAATCGGGAAAAAAATCTTTTTGTTGATAAAATAAGCCCCTTTTGGGATAGTATACTATTTATATACTATATAGAGATATATAGATAGTTTTTTTTTTTTTTAAAAGCCGGTATATAGCGATGGGTATTGTCATAAGCCGGTGCATCGCACCTCTACGCGCGAGCAACATTTCGCGGGCGCGGGCGCTAACAATTATTATTAGCAAACGTCATGCGCCTGCCTTGACAATGATCTTCGTCTGCAGTCACAATAACGACCTCTGGTACATACAAGGAAAATGCTTTTACAATATGTCGCTTGCAGTTAGTTACAAACTACAAAATAAGACTTTGATTTTCCGTTTAGTTTAAAAGTGAGAGTAAGTTTGTTGGATTATTGTAGAAATAGTAGCCATATTTTGCTACCCATACTCTGCAAATCAGTGATGCTTCTTAGACTTTTGAATCAAAAATACATTTATTTATATAGTAGTAATAAATAATTAAAATATATATAAGTATAAATATTCCGGAAATATCACACACGGTCAACTGATCCCAAACTAGGCATTGTCTGTACTATGGGTACCAGAGACTGATATATATAATAGATAAATATATATATATATTTATTATTATTTAACACCCAGACACAGAACAAACATCTGTGTTAATCACACAAATGTTTGTCCAGTGCGGGTATCGAACCCGCGACCTCTAGCGCAGAAGGCACAGATTGTAGAACACATTATTTATGTACATTAACGCTGTAAGGCGCACTAGTGTTACGTTATCTTTTAGTTTTCTCTGTAAGCGAATGATTTAATTCTTAAGAGAAAATTATAACTATCTTAAACCGTATGTGTTGCACTATACTGTCCAATGTTTTAGTTATTGTGATTGTGGCTTCTGCTTAAGTAGTATCTTTACATGCGCAAATTAGCGTGATTATGGAATCGTATGAAGGCCAGAGAAGTGTCAACTGCCCATATTAGATTCACTTGAAAGCAAGCAGTTCCAGTTTACGATTTATGTCTTCCACGTAAAAATATGCGCATGCGTTCATTAAATACACAAATCTAAATACACTATTGTAGCTACTAAGATGCTTTCCTACGTGCCATTCTCTAAGTGATGTCTTCACAGTTCTTGCACCCTGTGTGTGGTCAAGTGGGGAAGTAAAAACTTACTATTTATTTAAAATTATTATTTTTGATTTTTATTAAGATTACCTACTGTTAGTAGTATATAGTGACCAGTGTGCTTAGAAAGAGTTTTTAAACTTTGCTATCGAGTTATACGCAAGCGTCCTATACGATTGTGTTTACCTTATTTTGTATGGAAATAAAAAGCGCCATCTAGCGGTCAGTAGCAGTATCTTTATTTCTGAGTATGAGTTTTGCACTATCGTATCGATACGAAGGCAAACTACTATTCTATAAGCTGTGACCTTCGTACGCCTCGAAGGATCGTGGATTACGATCGTGTTTGACAGCTTTTTCTGTAAAATGCGAGTATGAGTTACAAATTGTGTTGAATTTTGCATGTACTATCGTAGCGTACGATTGCGTTGCTCTCACCATCAATTTTAGCCGTGTGATCGTGACGATACGAAGGCGTGAAGTGCTATAATTAATAAAAACTAGGCAGAAAACTCAGAATACAGGCAGAAAATTAGTGGTGCCAGGTTTTTATGAGGCTTGGAGGTGGAGGGAGGAGTCACGAGCTCAGCATGTAAGAGAAATGCGGACCAACCTCTGAAAATACTTGAACCCCGTCAAGGATCTATCGGAGACGGAATTCAGGCAAAGGATACCGTCGTTGGCTGTCCAAAAACGCTTTTCAATTTATTTGTGAAGAGCTTGAGCAGCATACCGTACCTAGTTATGGTGAGAAAAGTGAAACATACCTACCCAAAAAGGCCCTAACCTAGAATTGAATTTGACTGCATATCAAAACATTTGCATTAGGAGATAGCTCATTTTTTAGGGGAGGGAATCAGAGGATTATTAAGAGGCTGTACAAGTACAAGTGCCGGTACAAGTTGCGAACGATACCATTCAAATTGTTAGACCACTATGTCTATTTGGGTCAGACGATTCAACTAGGTAGGTCCAACTTCGGCAAAGAGGTCAACCGACGAATCCAACTCGGATGGGCAGCGTTTGGGAAACTTCGTCATAATATCTTCTCGTCGCAGATACCGCAGAGCCTCAAGACGAAAGTCTACAATCAGTGCGTGTTGCCAGTGATGACTTATGGCACTGAGACTTGGTCGTTGACCTCACATACAAGCTCTAAGTCGCGCAACGGGCTATGTAGAGAAAACTATGCTTGGAGTTTCACTATGTGATAAGATCCGAAATGAGGAAATCCGCAGAAGAATTAAGGTCACCGACATAGCTCTCAGAATTAGCAAGTTGAAGTGGCAGTTGGCAGGCCATAAAGCTCGCAGAACCGACAACCGTTGGGGAGTAAAGGTTCTCGAATGGTGACCACGAACCGGGCGACGCAGTGTTGGAAGGCCCCCGATGGACCGACGACATTGTGAAGGTTGCGGAAAGTCGGTGGATGGAGAAGGCTCAAGACCGTTCGTCATGGAACTCTTTGGGGGAGGCCTATGTCCAGCAGTGGACTTCTACAGGCTGATGATGATGATGATGATTAAGAGGCTTGCTGTGTGCTCTACAATATAGCCCTGCATTTTGGTATTCATCCTGACAAAGACCTATGTAAATAACTACAGTCTTACTGGTTTTCACTCATTTGCTGTAGTAGGTAATGAAACTGTTTTTATAAAGTCCTTTTAGTACTAATTGTGTTAATTTATTCAGATCAGGATACTGCTGAGGCGGGACCAGAAGAGCCAATGGCAGACCAAGACATAGCACCAACCTTATTAGAGGAAGGGTGATTTTTCATATGAAGGCAATGCCCACGGTGAGTTTCAATAAATTTTATTAATTATTCTCTGTAGTTTTATACATATACTACTAGCTTCCGCCCGCGGCTTAGCTCGCGTGGTTCCTATGAAGATACAAAGTAGCCTATGTGCAGACTATAATCTTACTATGTGCCAAATTTCATCTAAATCTGTTTGGCCGTGATTGAACAACAAACATCCAAACATCCTCACAAACTTTCGATTTATAATATTAGTAAGACTAGCTTCCGCCAGCAGCTTCGCTCGCGTGGTACCAAGATAAAAAGTAGCCTATATGCTATTCTAGGTAAATACCTCTTTATGTTTCATAGAAATCTGCTGAGCTGTTACGGCTTGAATGAACCAAAAACATCCAAACATCCTCATAAACTTTTGCATTGATAATATTAGTAGGATAGGATAGTAGGAAGGATAATACTTATGAGGGGTTCCTTATGTACCCAACCTATTATGTAAGTACTTATTGAGTGCCTATTAGAATTAATATTTGTGTCTTTGTTGCAGATTATACATTCAGTCAAGGAGTCTGAGAATGGGAGAGTTATCAGGAGCAGACAAGAAATTGGAACTCAATTATGTCATCATCATCATCAGCCACATTCTTCATGTGGTTTCAATAACCTATTGTTGTTATATTATATTATATACAATATTAATATAAAGTTGAAATATAGTCATCCTTTATTTATGACCTTTAGTAACCCTTTATTTATGAAATACCTGAGGTACCTATTCTATAAATCATTCCTATAACTTTCTCTTGCCTATGTATTCTCACCTAGACAAATAAAACAGTCACAGTGCACTCGGGAATGTTTGCTCCAATGAATGATACTGTGACTCATTCGGTGTTTGGATAGATGTATGGATGTTTGTTACTCATTCACACCATACAAGTGAACATAGAATTTGGTGTGTAGATACAATAAGGCTTGGATTGTTTATGAGACTACTACTTTTTATCTAACTATCATGCGAGCTAAGTTTCTGGCATAGTAGCTATTAGTTTATGACTGGCCTCATAGCTCAGTTAGTAGTAACTCTGCCTTCTGCGCTAGAGGTTGCGGGTTCGATCCCCGCACTGGACAAACATTTATCTGATAAACACAGATGTTTGTTCTGTGTATGGGTGTTAAATACTTATCTATTATATATATCAGTCTCTGGTACCCATAGTACAGGCTATGCCTAGTTTGGGATCAGTTGACCGTGTGAATATGTCCGGATACTTATTTTATTTATTATAAACAGACAACAAGTTAGGCAGACATTACTTTATTAACATTCACATGAAAGATTCAGTCTAAAGCTTTGGTCTCGCTAATGCACATTGCTGTCCTGGACACATACTTGGATGCAAAACATCTTGAATGATCTTGATCCGTCGCAGTTTGCATCAGCAGTGAGAGGGGAGTGGATACTCCGCAGTTTACGGCCTCATTCTTGTTAATTGCTGAAGTGTGCATCAGGAAACATGGAAATTTTGGTAAACTTCCGTTTTTTTTTCTCAAATCACTTCTAAACCATTACTGAAGCACTGTCAATTCCACTACTCCTTGCTCCTCTAGCATAGCTGAGTTTTCAAAAATGTGTTTCATGTTGTTACATCTACTATGTTTGCTGGGTTAAAATACAACTCAGCCCAGTGTAACAGTATCTCATAGACCGCTGCTATATTTGCCGTTCCTCAACTGCTACCCAACTCTTCTCAAGGGCGAGCTCCCGCTCTTATTATCGAGCTATACTAGCGTCCTCGCGAGCCATCTTCTGCCGCTCGAGGCCCTCATGAGCGGCCTGCGCCCGCAAGAACTCGACGGCTGAGTGCTATCTCGTGGACATTTGCCTACGCCTGCGATGTCAGCGTTTTCCCATCGCTGTCAACCCGAGTTTTGCCATGTCTCCGTATCTGAAATAAGTAAGCATTTATTAGCCTCTTGTTTCAAAAAGGGAATCGTAATTAATATTACACAGAGGCAGGCAGTTTGCAACAGTTAGAAATAAAACTTACTTCTCCTTATACTCCAGTAACATCTGTATATAATAGTGACTCGTCTAAATTTCCACAGGCAGTGCGATTTTCACTTCTTCAACGATGCGCGTTGACCACTTTCAAAACATTTTTTGATTTCAATTTTACCAAATCTAAACCAAAACAAACAATTTTCGCTTCTTCTTCCTCTTTAACTTTATGGCTATAGTCAATTTTTACGCGAAATTTACATTGACATCAAATTACTATTGGCACTGACAGTGATATTTCGCATTAAAATATCAAATTTTTCTTCAAAAAACATGTTTTTTACCATAAAAAACTGGGTCAATCCCTAGTCCTATATACGCTAGCGTGGGGGCGCAATCGTGGTCTCGTTACCGTCTAGCTTGCCATTGTATGCAACTTATACTCAGGTGTGCTATACGAAGGCGTTCACACGCTCACGCCAGACGTGGCCGCGATATCGACTCCGGCGAAGCTTCGTATGAATTTGACAAAAACTCTTTCTAAGCCCTCTGTAAACCATTTTTTACCAATGAATTAATATTTACTATTGTTTATTGTATGATATTTACCGCAAATATGAGTTTGTTTTCGGATTTTTTCCCTTCAATTGTGCCTAAGACGTCTCTTCATGCCAAATTTCAAGATTTCAAGGCAACGACAAGAACAAAAGTATTGTAGGATTATACGACGGGGAGTCATATAATCCTATATCCTTTAAGTATGAACATCAGTATGAAGCCTTAGATACTTCAAATCATTTCTGAGAAATAAAAAGGTCGTGGCACACGGGCCTTCAAATACAAAAAGACAGATGGACAACGAAGCGATCCTATAATTCTTCCGTTTTTTCAAATGAGGTGCGGAACCATAAAAACTGAGAATAAGAAGTACTAACTTACTCATTACAAAGTTAATTTTTGTACAAATTCTAAAGAAATTAAAAGTGCAAATCCAGATAAGATAATACGTCCTTCACGGTTTAAAAATAAAAAGCAACCGACATTGTATGCAAATCCTAGTAGGTATTAAGTATCTACTTACATTATCATGAAAACTCGTCTTTTGAATGCATCTCTATCTTATGTGCGTGAATTCATAGACATATATTTTTCTTATGAAGATCACTCTCACAACTTGGACGAATCGGCGATGTATTTTTGTATGTAGGTATATTTCTTAGGAAATAACTTCTGATCAGTAAATCCTATCTGCATAGAATTCAGTAGGTCAGCAGGCTGTACTATCAAGATTTGCTGGTAAGAATATGAGTTACATCAACCAAAGGGTTGCTATGATATAGGAGATCGAAAGGGGGTTAATAAAAACTTATATTAATACATGAAATGGGGTGTGAAAGAGGAATATTCGAAAACTATTTCTATCTGTATGGTTTTTGAGATACAACAGAAATAGTAGCATTTGAAATCCAAAATAGCGTGAGTTGGTAATTTAATTTTGGTAAAATTTCAATAACTATGTAGTACAGGTACTATCGGATATTAGTTAGAATGCAGATGCGATTTTCAAAGTTTGTTTTAATTATGCCTCAGCGATCACAAAGCACCAACTTTTACTAAACATTGCGAGGTCAGTCATCAGTTCGGGGCGAACCACTACCTTGAATAGGTTTGGATAACCAGAAAACAGTTGAGGATGCGATAGCACGAGAACGTTTATTAATTCGTATAGCATGGAAAAAGAGGTGCATAGGTAAATTTATACTAGTAGCCAAACACTGTGACGTCAAAGGGACCGACCGGACGAGACGCAGCGCCTCCCACCCGATGGACCGATTATATTTACTTGAAGTAGGTGGATGTGTCAAAACCGTGTTCGTTATGGCACTCTTTGTGGGGGTGGGGTATGTCCAGTCACTGCTGGACATGCTTTCACGCTGACGATGATGATGATGATGATTCTACATAGGTACTAGTAATTTATCCACTGGCAGTAGTGCACATGGTATAGAGTAGTTTATGGAATGACCAGGTGGATTCATTGTGCCAACTCAGCCGGATAAAACACATTCGCTAAAGGTGCAGTCAGCATCTCGCTGATATTCAAACTAGCAATCAATCATCAATACAATAAGTAATATGTATACTGTTCTTAAAGCTTATAATTTATAACTAAAGTTTAAATAATTATTTGTTGTTTTTTTCTGAACTTTTTCAATAGAGCTGTTTATGGTATTTTTATCATCTTTATATCCAATTTAATTAGTAAGAGAAGATCGACACCTACTTTGTAACCTAAAACAGCGGAATAATTGAACATAGACTGATTTGACCCCAAAAATGCAGATTTTAACATACCTAGGCTTCTTTGAAAAATTACGATTTTCCAAAACCTTAGAACAAACTTTAGTGCCCATTGGGTGAAGAATAAACCTCTTTTGGGATAGTATACACATTATGGATCACCTCGTATATATAAAACCTTATTGAATGTCTGACTGACAATCAACGCACAGACTAAACCAAAATTCTAGGATCATGAAACTTGGAGGGTAGGTTCCAGTTATAGTAAAGGGGTGCTATAAGAAAGGTATTCCTAAACGGGCGCAGCGGGGGGTTGAAGTTTATATAAAAATACCATTACGCGAACGAAGTCGCGGGGGTTTCTACTAGCTATTTAATAAAACACAGATTTCTTTGTAAAAGCTCTTCCAGATAAGTTAAAAAATAATCATCTCGTAGCTCACTGTACTGTAATCGATATCCCCGCGGCCTTGGCCCCGAATGCAAGTCCAGCAGATGAAGAGTAATGTTTCGCCTGTTTATTTGTAAAAGCTAGTAGGTACGCGCGTAATCCTCGACACTGCGACATGAAATTGATATATCCGGCTAAACCTCGATGATAAGGCGTTGGCGTAGCACACTACTTTTACGAGTACGATACGAGAGTCACACCTGTTGAATTTCCAATTCAACCTGGATCGTAGCCGTCGTTCCTCTTGTCGCTGGTTTGTTTTGGTTTAGATCAGCAACCAGATTCCAGAAAATGCCATGTGACCGAAAGAAAAAGAATAATGCGATTAATAGGAAGCATTTTTTTTATTTAAAATAACCTATTGCCCAAGATCCGTCGGAAACTGTAAGAAATCCAATATGAAAATAAACAAAAACACTAACTACCATAAACCTAAAGAGTCATCTTAATCATCATTATAGCCGTAGGACGTCCACTGTTAAACTTAAGGCTCTCCCATTGATTTCTAGAAACAATTATTTTAAGCTATTATTGTTAATAGGGAACGTTGCTGCCCATCCCCTAGCTTTTTTCCCTTAGTCGCCTCTTACGACGTACACGGGTAGAAATGGAGGAACCTATTCTTCAGCTTCAGCAACGCGGTCATATTAAAAAACGGCTATTTTATTGTTTAAAAGAGATCATTTCCAGACAGCCCTTGGATGGAGGAAACTTCATAGTCGTTCGATCAGGCCCCTGTTGGGTACTTGAAGTTTCGAGCAACGACTGAATTACAAGTACTTAGGTACCTACTCTGTGTGCTGCCGGCTATTAGACTGCGTGTTCAAATCTCATAATTACCAGAGGATCAGCCACAGTCGACAACTGAACCTTGTACCCGTTTAAAGGCATTATTATATTCATAACATATTGTTTAACACATTATAGAAGGATTAAAATAGATCAGGATCGTAAACATTTCAGATATAATTATATTTTTCTACTCACTGGCTTTTAACGCTGTCATTCTTGATACATACATTGATCTTAAACGACCTGAGGGAATATTTGAGTCATGAGACCAATTGGTGTCAGTTGTACTATCAATGGTACAACTGGTGTCATCATCACCATCAAAACTTATCAGTCCACTGCTGACGTTCGTGTTTCCCAAGACGCGCCATTGAGCCTGGTCTTTCACACTTCTCATCCAGTGTTTTCCAGCTAAATTTCGCAGATTGTCGCCCCATCTCGCTTTTTTTATACAACAGAGGTGGCAAACAAGCATACGGCCCACCTGTTGGTAAGCGGTTACCGTAGCCTATGAGCGCTTGAAATACCAGATGCATCACGCACGCGTTGCTGACCACGAACCAATATTGTTGTATATAATTTCAAATAGTGTTTCAAATAATTTCAAATAATGTTATTTGGCTGCGATCTTCTGTAAGGCGGAGGTACCTCTCCAGGCGGGCTGCTCCAATTTAGAACAAGAAACTCTCGCTGCTCGCTTGAGGGCATTCAACACTACGATCTCCATTCAAGTATTCGTTTGCTCCAACGATTACAGCAAACATGGCCGGCCCACTGCCATTTCAGCTTGCTAATCCTCTGAACTATGGCGGCCACCTTGGTTCTCTATCGGATAACCTAGTTTCGCATTTTATCCCTCAGAGAAACTCCGAGCATAGCTACAACTGGTCTGGAGGGCAACATTTTGCGTAAATACTGCTATGTAAGTAAGAATTATATTTTTGCAGCTAGTTTTCGCAGGTAATTGTTCCTATAATTGATCATGACCTGCTTTCTAAGTCTATAATTTTTTACAACTCTGATGCAATGGAAACAAACAAAACGGGCAAATTTGTTCAGCGTTCATTGCCACTATTAATTCCACTATTATTTCGGATCTTACCAGTAACACATTTTGTTTTTATTTTAGAAATATTAGTTTCTTTTGAAGGTTTTCTACACCACTGTTGTTTCTTATACGGATTTATCTGAAGTTATCGGAAATCAAAAATAATAATTTACAATTTACAAATATCAATGCGAAAGCGCAATAAATCCAGATTAGACTCGCAGAACATACATCACGCTAACAGAAACTCAAGCATTCCGTCAAAATGTTAGTCCATCCATCCACAAACAAGTCACAATGGGTGACGACTTAACGAGGCAAGAGCGAGAAAACGACACGGCAAACAATTTATGTTTCCCATACCTATACCACCGTGACCATAACGCAACGATAAGGTAACGGACGGTAGTAGTTTGTAGGCCTGTTGAGGGTTCACCAGGATTCAACAACTAGGTACCACAACAATTTGTACACTGTCTATGACAAAGTCAACCTTGCCAATTATCAATCTCTCATCAGGTATGTACACACAGGATATTGAAAAAAACCCAATCAGTGACAAAACTCCATTAGCAATTACCGATTTGATGGGGACAACAGATCTGGTGGGACTGTTTCCTGCGTAAAAAGTGCAATTTGGCGCGGTTGGAATCAGTGGCGCTTGAATTGAGAAGTCATAACCCCCTACCGAAACCGTTGACCTGTTAAATTGCGTTCAGATAAAGTCAGATCAAGTTTCATCGTAGATCCGTGGGAATCCAATAAAAAAAGAAATGAATCTGCGAATTCTGAAGGCATCGGAGTCGTGGGTACATCCAGAAATGTTTTGCTAGTCGAGAACAGATTTGACGCTTCACATTGGTGCCTTTGGTCACGGTCCCTTTTGAACTCCCCTGGTCATTGACCTTATGTAGGATGACTAAGAACGAACTAGTGACACAATAAGCAAGACCTGCCTGTATATACATTATAAGCTTATTAGTTTATAGTATTTTATTTGAAAAGCTGAATATAATTGTTGGTAGAAAAAACAAGTGTGGTAAAAGATGCGCGAGGCAGGAAGGCATTTTCATGCACAATGCACGTTTCACAATGGTGAGATCATTATATCTTTTACGTGATGATGGCCATAATATGCAAGTTTTGATTTAACTACGTCAGTAGGTAAGTATGCATTTAACTGAATTAAAGATAACAAGCAAGACTCATATCCCTTCGTGACACAGTGTATTTGATTTCGTTTGTATGCTATCAATTGAACACGTACCTACAGATACACTCTAAATTATGCTGCGGTTAGGAGATAAAAACAGCAGAGGTGGAGCTACTAAGTAACTGAAGAAGTAAAGCAAATAGAAGCGTAACTCCCGTTTCACGTGCGCTAGCGAAGTGTTTCGTCAATAAACTAATACCCTAATAACCGGCAGTTGTTTCAAAAGCATTTTCAAGTCAGTGCAACACTATCATGCTCAATCGAATTGCAGTTCGAAAATCAAATAACACCAATCAAGGGCGAGATTCTCGTATCATTCATCATCAATGAAAGGCTATTTAAAACGATCCCTGTGATTTAATAAAAAAACTACTTTACTTTGACGTTTAGTTTGAGAAAGTCACGTGATTGTGTTTCGTCTAGTCCAGAAGTTTCTGTTCTTGAAGTAAGTTACAATACAGTATACTCGATATATATGTAATAAATAATATATATAATAAGTATATAATATAGTATACTTAATATGGTATACTTGAAGTAAATGCACTTCTACCATAAATAGAAGTAACTTAATAAGTATTCACCACATAACCCATCACGAGTAAAGACATTTATTTGTTCAGCATTGAAATATAACAAAGGTACTCGTCGAATTACTGCTCTTTGGAAAGGCGTTTCTGCGGTTGAATTATATAATTTCAGTAGCAATACCATATTAGACTTTATGTACTCATATGAGTACTAGAGGCTAATATGGTATTGCAGGCTGTAAAGGACAACGAACAAAGTATTGGTTCGGGAAAATAGGTATGGCTTTTTCACACATGCTTTGTCCATTTGTTTACAAAATAACATAGTTTCGACCGATGTTATAGTAACTTTGTAGGTAGCGACTTTAATGGCAGTGCTACCCTGAAAGCCTGTATTTAGTGAGGAAGTATACAAGGTGTTTCATAATATGTATACCGTAAGGGGCTTATTCTACACCCAATTGGCAACAAAGTTAGATCTACGATTTTTGGAAATTCGTAATTTTTCACTGAGAAAGCACTAAGCAAAAATCTTCTCGTCTGGGGTCAATCAGTTCAATTTCAGTTGTAGCAATCTTTAACTACATTTTCTCGTACGTTTAATTATTAAGATGGACCTTACAAAACCGAAATTCGTAGAAATATATGTTGTTTTTGCTCTATTTTTTATATTTTTTTGTTGTTAGAAAAGCCCCTTTTGGTTTAGTATATACCTACTAAGTAGTTACAGAACACGTTGTATAATGACATGTGTGGGTTTCTTCTTTAATTTGGTAGACCTCAGTCTGAGATTATGGCCCTTATTATTATACCACCATGTGGGCTGCGAGGGCCGGATGTGCTTTTGTTACTATCAATGTCATTGATTTTTCTCTTTAGACACGCCTATTACGGGTCTTGTCATGTTTCCTTCTTTAGGAAAATATAGAGGTTCGCCCATAGACGAGATTCGAACGGCAGGACTATACCTCGTAGGTATAAGCCTAAAGGATAGGTAGGTATACAGCGTTCTGTCTTATTTTTTTTACTATTATATAAGTGTATGAATAAATATTGGACTGACGTTTCCTTACATTCTGACAGGCTAGAAATTCCAATGTATTTATTGGGTATTATAGGTGGCTCATAGCAGGAGAGCAACGCGTCTGCGTTAGGGGACCTCTCCGGAAACTGGCGTACAGTCATCGGCGCAGCAATCGTAACACCCACCTTATTACCGTTGAACAAAGCTCATTTTCGGTTCAATGTGCTGACCACCGTACCCAATAGAGCTGATTCGCACCGTTCGGTCACTGTTCTGGTTACTCATATACTTGCTACAAATTATCGCGATCTATTTCCTAGGTACATCTACTACTGCTGGTTTTGTAGGGCATACATTTTAGAAAAGCATTGGTTTGATACAGTAGACCAAAAAGAGCTTGCCATCAATAATGTCTGGAATACTAACGACAAAGCAAAAAGTGGAGAGTCAAATGATTCCATTATTGTTTTCACTTGTCTCAAAGAGGTGTTTCTGGTGGTTCTGACATAATTTGGCGAGACTCAAAGCTGTGAATAATTGATAGATTCCAGTCCTGCACGAGGCCTGTGTCGTCAGCATAACTACAGTGAGAGATGGAGCGGAGGTAGTGGCCACGTTTTTTTTAAAAACGTTGCCAAACGTTTACAAGGTGATCCATAATATGTACCCAATCGGTAATAGTGTATATCCTAATAACAACTATTTGAAATTCGTCATTTTTTATCGAATAACCCGTTTTGGAGTCAAATCAGTTCATTCTTAATTATTCAGCTGTTTCACGTAAGTTCGTAAAAGAATCGTTCGATTCATCTTCTTGTGGGTAGTATACGTTTATTATGAATCACCTTGTATATTTTGAATATTATTGATGCCTCTGGTATTGCAAGCTCTCATAGGCTATGGTAACCGCTTACCAACAGGTGGGCCGTATGCTTGTTTGCCACCACAGTTGTAAAAAAAAAATTGCTCTTCTGGATGGCTTTGTAATAAAATGTGTTGCAGATATGCAGATTGTAAAATTATCTGCACTCCTAACTCCAAACTAGGATTTCCTGTGCAATGAGCGTCGTGCGTAAGGATCAATGTCCCACGAACACTCACACAACAGCAGTTTAATACAAATACATACATAAAATATTATTTAGGTTTAGTTCAAATATATAGATATCCTAAAGCAAACGAACATAGAATGGAACATACGTGTGTGCGATTTCAGCTTCAGTTGATGTTTAACCGTTCTGTCATCTACTTTTTGACACTGTTTTATTTTACAATGTCCACGCTAATATACGCTACATATACCATTATGTAAATTTTCTCTATGGCAGTTTGCTGAATTTAACATGGCAATAACTCCATAATAGGTACTTATTAACTTTAGCAGGTACCTATGATAATTGGTAGAATGCGGGTGGAAAGAGGTGAAGGCTGGACCTTATTATTGTCTTTAAGATAATTTAAGCTAAGTGGAGATGAGTTGATACAATCATACTTGCTTCCGCTTACCAATTTGATTAAGAGGGTCCTGCAACTTTAGTACATACGCAGAATAAATAATAGTAGTAGTAATAAGAAACTCAATACTGCGGTCGCGGTCGAGAAAATGTATGATATTTTTTGGATATGGATTTGTTTTTTGAAAGGACACTTTTTGTGTCAGAGATGCCAGATTGTTACGCCGACAAAAGGAGCCATTTCATTCTGGGCCTAGTCCATGTACACTATATAGAAAAATTAGGAGATTACAAGAAAAATACAATTTCATTAATTTGAAGACAAATGCAATGGTACAAGAATAGTTCTTCTGGTAAGGTTTTTACTATGTGAACACTATTTGAAGGTCTATAATTGGCGTTTGACATGACATTGACATATTTTTCATGTCATGTTGTTAGATTTGATGTTTTTGCTTTGTCAGATAAATGTAGGTTGTCAAAATGACATTTCACGCACGTCCATCCGCCATATTTTTGTAGCGCGGTGTTTTGTTGCTCTCTTTGTCAAAGAAAATCTTAATGTACCTTAGAACTAAGTCAATTTAAATAAAATGACCAATTAAATACGTTTACTTTATTGCTTAGCCATATTTTAGAGTAGTGTACACAGTGCAGGCCCAGGCTCCATATATTGATGAAACGTCTCTTTTATGAAACTTTGTGTACAGAATTTATTTACATTTTTGTGCACTACAAAGGTACGTAGTACGATACCTCAATAGTGTTTTCCCCAAAACCCTTAAATTCGATTGCTGTTTTCTTTGTTACATAAAAGTAAAATGTCGAATTGCTCAATGAAAAAGAGAGCTTATAGACACCTTATTATCTGCAATTCTGCGACCATTTACAAAAGAAGTGCGATTAATGCCGTCACAAATTCATTTTAAAATGATCTACCTACCTAAAGTCTAAAGAAATAATTTTTAAACGAATATTCGATGACACCATTCATCACATGTCACACTGTTTGATACACTAAGGTCAAGTTAGAAACGGAACATTGATAGCCCGTCAAACAGTCATCGGAACAAACATGATTTATTTCCTTTCAAGGTTCCATCAAGGTGCGTGAGAGTTGAATCATAAATAAACTCTAGGGCTAAAGTGCTTAAATAATTCAAAAAAAGTCAAGTTTATTGTGGGGTTATAATAAATAAACTGCATCGGATATAGTAATCAAATAAAGATCAAGGTGTTTCATTGTAATTTAAAACAAACTCTAGGGTTAAAGTGTTTTAATAATTCACAAAAGGTCAAGTTTATTTCCCATTTATACTAAATACTTACAATAAAACTGCATCGGAGATGTAGGTGGAAAACATTCATTTATGGAAAAGGACAACGACAGCAACAAAAAAGGCAGGTTAACCTTACCTAAGTTGGAAACAGTTAGGGATATATAGATCTTATTAATTTGAAATAAACATAGTTTTCATAATAACACGGAGGTCAATGCTTTGGTAAGCTACGACATTTGTGTAGCAAATAAGGTAATAATTGCAAACTCTATAGATCATTAGATAATGTTGTACCGTTAAAATAAACGGCACGGAACCAAAGTCGGAAACTTGTTATTTTGATACTACCGTATTTTTAAAAGTCATGGACTCGGAGCCTTTTCTTTCAGACAAACTTGGAAAACAAAAAGTATAAAAAAATATTTAAACGGATGGCGAATTAGGATTCGAATAGAGTTTTTTATTTGAGAGACTATTCAGAAACTTAACTTAAACTTTTTTTAGCACGCATACGTGCAAAGAAAAACCAAGAGTTTGATAATCTATTGCGCAAAATATGATAGCCGACTTTAGTAGACATCTCCAGCATTTAGGTACACCTGTACGTGTTGGTGCGTGATATTTCAGAGATAGGTACAAACGGGAAAAAAGGAATAAACACACATGAAGGCATGTAGCGCCTCTGCATACCAGAGCAGCTAGTGAAAGAGCTCGTCGAGCGACGTATTATTTATTCAGTGTTGAGACCCGAGAAATGTCTTACACGCGATGAATACAACTTTAAACACTTGTTTTTTGTATTTTCGTTCTTTGACCTTTGTAATTTTGTTAAATTGACAACATGACCATGCAAAACAAGATAAATAACTAAAGCCCGACTACGAAAAAGCAAAAGCTTGAAATTTTTAAGCGACATTTAATTTTATGGGAGATCTGTTAGTTTATTCCCTGTAATAAGACATTAAAATGTACTCGTATGATCAGTAATTAAAAACAATGTTACCTATACTTAACGAAGTATCATTGTAGAGACATTATTGTTAACAATTAAAATTAGGTTAAAGTCATTATTCATTTCATATCCGCAAGGAGTTATCAAGGTTATACTTTATCAGCAAGTTCCATATTAACGAGTTACAAGAGTAGGAAATGCTACTATTTAACATTTCCCAGAAGAACAGGCGTAAATTCAACAAGATTATAAACGATTCAAAATGATCCTTGCGATTTTGTTAAATAAATAAATATTGAATTTGCTGCCTGAAGGCGTAATTGAGTCTGGGAAAATGTTACCACTAGACAGAGCTACTTACCACCCGTACCTTGAATGATCAAGTGCAAATTGAATTGTACACTTTAAAATTCACGTACTTCGGTACATAAGATTATAGGAATTTGAAAGCTTGCAAACGATCGCTTATGTTTCAAATATGCATTAAAATGTAGATATTGGTACAATCCCTTTCGCAAGAGCAAGACCCGTTCACCATCAGCCGGACGGATGAAGATGCAACCTGCAATTTGCCTTCGCCGTCCTTCGTATGCAACGATAATAATACTATTGTAACCACTACTAAATTACGCCTTATCTTTTCGTCACGTTGTACTTATTTAGAGAATAGCAATGTTTAGCATAAAATAATTCAATGTGTCCAAAGCAGGAAAAACTAAGTCGAGCAGATTTCGGGCGGAATAAAATGTATGCGAATTTGAGGTCACAGGTTTTAAAAATAAAATTTAAAGGCGCTCCTTCGTCCTTTGTGGTTGGCAGAGACTTTTATTGATTTTCTGGAAAATTATAATTCAAGTCGTGATAGTGACATTTTGGATGGACGAAATTATGTTGAGTAACCTGAACACGTGCATTTGGCGATCGTATGAAATGAGCGTTTGGAATGGAAAGGCCTGCCAAATCGAGAAGTTTTGGAAAATTGCCAGGTCAGGAGTACCCTAAAGCGATTAGCATGTGTCATGCTGGAAATATAGGAGAGCAATCCACCAAGAAAGGTCAGTATGGCGAAGTCTGAATCTCGATATAGGAAATAGAGTTTGTCCCAAGGAACCATTTTGTCAATTTGGGAGAGAAGAAAAACTACATTCATCACTACATAGATTTACAGAAAAAGTCAACACGACTCGGGAATCGAGCCCGGTTTTTATAGTTTCAGCTTTCCCGTACTGACCCTCCTTGGTGGATCATGCCTTCTATCTAGACAGAATAGACACTAGGCATACATAATATCAGATAAGCGAATAACTAGTGTGAACTACCTAACTAACCTTTGATTGATCGCCACCCTGTCGTAACTTGGACTTGGACATAATCTTCAATTGATTATTACTGATAACAGAATGTATTCTCTTTATCAGCACATTTTATGATTGAAACAGTTAAATATTGAATGAATGGGCAAGTCGTTTAAAGTAATATCTACTCGTATAAATACTATATTATATAAGGATATGTATTGTAACAGTACCACCGACAAGTTGAGATATACAGTATGTCTCGACTAGCGGCTGCCCGCGGCCACGCTCGCGCTTAAGACTTCCTTGGGCTATCTCCTTATCAAATTTCATCAAAATCAGTCATTAAGTCACGAAAATGTAACAAATAGAAAGAGAGACAATTACTATCGCGTTCATAAAATTAGTAGGATAGTGTGCTTTATCAAGTTCCATGTACTTACATAAGAGATTAATATATTTGTTTGTGAAACTTGATAGATATTCCTATTAGCGTAACCATTAATATAATATACTAGCTTACGCCCGTGACTTCGCTCACTTGGTACCTAGATAAGCTATTCTAGATAAAGAACTCTACCAATTCCAAGTTTCATCGAAATCGGTTGAGCCGTTACGGCGTGACTGAACCACAAACATCCAAACGTCCTCACAAACGGCCGACCTCGGTGGCGTAGTATTCTCGTACTCGTAATTCCTGGTACCCACGAAACAGGGAATATTAGTGTGGGATCAGGCCTATGTATGTGACTGTTGGGTGTTATATTAACTTTCGCATTTTTAATATTAGTTAGATTTTAAAATATTACATATGTAGCCTAGGCAAGTAATATTCAAGTCAATAGAATATCATATTTTTTTGAGCTGCTATTGTTCTTGAGGTGTGTAACGTCAATACGTCATTTACTGCGGTTAAATTGCTTGATTTTCTACATCTCCGTTCCGCTCAGCTTTAGTTTACTAATGAATAGCCAAAACGCGAAAAACGTCATCCCAGTCAGTCACTCCACTACGAACTGCTATGAATGCTATTAATTATCAGTAGTACAAACGTACTACTGATCATTAATTATGCCATAAATCACGTTCTCGGCTTATTATCTTCGGAAGTATGTCACGGAAGTAAAACAACAGGTCCTTTGCAACATTGGCTACTGCTGCTATTTTGCTCCAGTGTCGGACCGGTTCACAGCCACTGTCATTGACTTGTCTTGTTTTCTAGACGTGACCTACGTGCCCCGAACTCCAATGTTTGAGGAAGCAAATATTTTGTTGTTTCTCTAATTTAGTATCGCCAATTCTGCTAATATTATAAATGTGAAATTTTACTTTTGATACTTCTTGTATCGGTTAGCACGCGAGCAGAGCCGCGGATGGAATATAGTATAGCTAGTTATTTCTGCGGCCCGAAATGAACAGATTTCGCGCAGGGTCTTTTGTTTGAGTAGGGGAAATTTGATAAGAAGAAAATTCAAAGGCTGTTTCCCTGAAAATAATTTTGGTTACTGTAAGAGATAGAGATGAGTGGGGTGGTTATCTTCATAACCTACTAAGACAACCTCGAGACAGCAAGTAGAGATAATGAACGCCATCCGAAGGTCAAAAGACAGTAAGTGTATGTTTCACTAAGCTAATGCATTCATAAAATTATATTGTTCTAAAGTAAGCACTTTTATGTCCCTGATTAAAACAACTATTATTTATATTTTGCAATATTCCCGTGGTCTTAGCCAAAGAATGCAGTTGCGAAACCCTGTGAGACCACAGACAATTATCGTTCTTTACCGAGATTATTGTACCTGGTAATATAACCCCAGAGAATAGACTTTATAATACTTGAAGCTCGGCTTGGCTGTGGTGGCCCCGGCTGAAGAATAGGCTCCTCCATATCGCCTATGGAGGATGTGGTTAAGAGGCGACTAAGGGGAAAAGAGGATGGGCAGCAGCGTCCCCTATTTTAACAACGATAGCCAACCCGCGTACCCAGCGTGATAAGTATGGGCAAATTCACCCCTTATTTAAGGAAGTCGCCCTGAAAATCTGTGACAGTGGCTGGGAGGTTAGAGCAATGGACTTTCAACGGCTGGAATGATGATGATGATGAAATCTTGAGGCTATGTTTTTAGTTATGAATCATCGTGTTGTCAACATTTTCAGATTTTGTAATTTTTTAGGAACCGGCAAAAACGTAGGTACATAATAATCTAATTACATCAATCTATTTATAAAATGTTAATTTAGACAGCATTTATAACGAACAACCAATTAGCTATAAGAGCTGAAAAAAAAAGATTTATGTATGCTGGTAAATACACTTTTGAGAATGTTTTGTAACAATTAAACTCGATTAAAATTATCTTACACGCTGTATTTAATTTAATTAGCTAATTTATTATGAGTGAGCACATAACAAGATTATAAGGTAATCCGCGTTTTTAAGGGCCGTTAATCATAAATTGTGTTATGGGGCTCAAGTTTATCTTTTATATAACTAGGCATTTCTTAACAAGACTTTTATCCCCAAGCATGATAGAAGGGTAGTCAATCTCTCAGATCTACAGAAAGATCCTTGAAGATGTAACTGTTCCGAAATATCGGGGTACAATAAACTCACAAATCATGTTAATTATCCCCTTTTTAGTGAAAATTATGTTCATAAAAATGATAGTTCAGAAAAAAAAAAATTGGCACATGCCCAAATTTTGCAGAGGTGAATATTCAAAACGTGACAAGTTGCAAGCCCATGGCTACTTATAAGAATACTTACTGGTTTCCTCATGACGTTTTCCTTTAAGGTTTTAGGCACGTGTTAATAAACACTTAAATGTTTCGAACAGAAGAACTCGTTGGTCCACAACAGGGTTCGAACCCACGACCGTCGAATCAATGTGTCGGACCTCCCACTAGGCCAACACGACTTACATACTTACACACTTTATTTAAATAAGTTTCCTGTTGTTTAATTATCAATATAGTTTCGTCCGAACAAATTAGAATTTCGTGCTTCAAAATAACTATTTACATAGGTACTAGTGTATTAAATTACCCTACATTTTTATGAACAAAGCACTCAATTGGATCATCCGTAATAAAACGCAAAACATTGCGCTCAAATATTTTCGATGACTGAAACAAGTGAAGGCAGACAGCTTGGTAATGAGCCCAGCAGGGCTACTTTAAAACATCGGAAATATTTCCGATCGGAAACGTCAGTTTTTCTCAAACCATTTCGGAATGAACATCACCGATGTTTTGATCTCTGGTTTTAGAGCTGGTTTGAGAAAAGCTGACGTTTCCTTCGAAATCTTTCTTTCGGAAGGCTTTACGAGGCGAGAGAAAAACCAGCAACGTCTGAATTTTTCAATTTGGATAATTTTCTTATATTTACTCTTTATTGATATAACAGCACGGTAACAAACATGAGAAGTTCAGTTTATCAAAACCAAAGTCAAAAGGTGCTTATTTCAATAAAATGACCAGGATCACTTTGGAACGTTTTAGAAACTAGATGAAGCTACGCCTGTTACTCATGAACAAGCCTAGAAGAATCAAGCAACAAACACGGCTTGGTGCCTATAATTTTTTCGATGATTATTTTCACATAATGGAATGTAGAACTTCAGTATGGTGCAGATCGAACAAGGCGGATCAGAAAAGTATACCAACTGTCAGGTATCCTACTAATATTATAAATGCGAAAGTTTCTGACGATGTTTGGATGTTTGTTATTCAATCACGCCGTAATGGCTCAACCGATTACGATGAAACTTCGAATATAAAGAGTTCTTTACCTAGAATAGCATATAGGCTACTTTTTGAGTAGGTACCACGCGAGCGAAGCCGTGGGCGGAAGCTAGTAAATAATAATAAAAGCTTATGAAAATGTCAAAAGACAAATGATGAGCTTCAGCAAAAGTTTTAAGTAAGACCTACACTTGATGAAATACCTCCGTTATGCTTTTATATAATACTTAAATTATAAGGCAATCAAAACATTAGCTGACGAGGGGCAGAGCGACATCAACCAGAGTTGACCACTTGCTAATGCGAACTTACTATTGTGTACTATGTTTTGTAGACCTTGCAATAAGACCGTCATAGACCTAGCAATGGATACTGTGCGCATTGTGAATTTGCGGCGATGCATGCAAGCCGTTGATTGCAATGCTGGGTTTTTTTCATCAACGCGACCATTCGCCTGAAAATATTTGTAGATACTTCCTAAGACTATTTTAGTGTATCTGCATTTACTAATCTTTATTTTTAAATATCATATCTTCCGTGAATTTTTATTTTAAGAAGGTTAGGTAACTTATTTTAAAAAAACGGAAGTACTTATAAGATCGCTTTTTTGTCTGTCTGTCTGAGGTATCAAGTTATTAGTCAAAGTCAAATAGTACTGGATGTTATTTTATAACAGTCCACGTGAGTTACCCCGAAATATAAGATTGACTCTTCCACACAAGGGATCCGATTTTCCGACTCCGTGTGGTGGTACGGAAGCCTCAGGGCGCAGGCCTTATTCGCAATTGGCCCTCTTTATTTTAATAAACTCAGAACTAAAGATGAGCAACTGAAACTAAACTAACGAAATTTTTTTAAGTATATTTTCTCTATGCTAAGATTATGCATTCTTGTTCATTAATAAAATTACGTCAATTTTATGTCAGAGTATCTATATTTTATTGCCTACTTTTTTATCTGAATAGCTCTTTGGATTTACCCAGCCAAGTTCGTCTTAAAATAATAAGGACATTCAGTTTAATTTAAAAGTAGGCTGACTTTTTAGGTCATTGAATACTCATTAAACTATTTATGATTATCATAATCCATTGATAAGAAAAACACTATGAAGTTCGTCTCTAAAGGTCGTATGATATGTATACACGAGTAGGTAGGTACAAAGAGGGTGTCTGACTCTTCCTGCATAGATCAGTTACAACACGTAATAATGATATGATCGGCTAGAAATGTTCCAAATATAGTATAGCTACATGCGAGAAAAACTTCCACCTTTTCTTACTCTATTCTGAACGATAATGAAAATTGGGAAAATATTTTAAAGCAGTAAAATAAGCATGCACCTAAAATAATTTTATTAATTACTATGGCATGTTTTGGTCAAATACTTACTTTTGAAAAGACCCATCTTGAAGCACTTTCTCATAATGTCGGCAAATGAAAACTTATTTATCTCTCCCATTAATGTAATAATAACACACGATTTATAAATAAAACTTTTAAATGCAATTCTATCGCTAAATCAGGAGTTATTTTGGTACATTTTATTCAGTTTTCCGGTGAATTATTTTTATTTACGTTTCAAGGCGTGTAAATTATTTCGTAGAAGCGTAGCCGGCTCGCTACGCGCTGTCACATTATCAGACTGAAAGCAACGCCGGGTGCGCGGGCGCTCCATAACAGCTCTCATTGCCACTCGTATGTAAATTACTGCAAGTATATATTGAGCGAGGTGTTTTCAGATACACTTATTTAATAACATCAATTCATACGAAGTGATTATCAGATTAGATAAGAACTCATTTTTATTGTCTTGGTATATTATACTTAGTGGTTTAGCCCGAACTGAGATCTTGCAATATCTGGCAAAAGTTGGTGCTCCGATGAACGTTGAGATGAACTTTGTAAATCATCTTTAGCATTTTCTAATCTAATAATTGCCAATTTTGCCTGAACTACGAAGTCATTATCATATATCCAGTAAATTTAAAATTCTGAAATATCGAGCCTTTGTGGCATAAATAAGAAAAGGTCTAAAATTCAGGAATTTAGAATTTTTACCCTAAAAAGAAATGGTGAGCTTTGTAGGAAAAACAAACTCGAGAAGGGCTCTAACGATTCGGAACTAATTAAATAATTTACGGGTTTTGCGGACAAGATGTAAATCTAGCTAAGATTAATTTATAATTGGTGGAGTTAGTTATAAGCTTAAATTGTTCAGTTTTTATTACGTAACTATCTGGAGAGGTATTTTTACAACTTTGTACTTATATTAAATTCGTCTAAAGCGCTTTACGATCTGGCTAAAAGCCTCTACACACTTCTCTGTAATCAGAGATTTATTTCTGCGTTTTTTAGTACATAGATTATGTAAAAAAACGGTAATTTCTTTATTTTACATGTAAGCTTCCGCAAGCGGCTTCGCTTGCGAGGTGCCTGGATAAAAAAGTAGCTCATTCTTCGGTTCTTTAACTATATCTATTCAAAAAATAAGTTGATTCGTTGCTTTATAAAAAGCAACCAAGGACCCAGACACAAACATAGTACTTATATGGTGAGGAAATGAGGATGGATCAATCCTACATGATTCATCATCATCATCATATTGATTTAAATTTAAGGGAGCTTTGAGCAATTCTTCAGGCAAGTTTGCTTACCTATTTCTTATAACCAACAAAATTTAACGAAATCTTAATTGTCTTTATCTTTATCCTTAAGACGCCTAGAGTTGTTTAGGCACTTGCATAATATCTAACGTTGTCGGCATCTAAAGAATGAGTTTTAAACTGAAAAAAGAGGTACGAACTTTAACCACAAGTTCTTTGAAGTTGTGATGTGAAGATAATATTTTAACAATGAAGGTTCTTGATGACCTATGTATGCTCCTGTAAATGACAATCGACTGCGATAGCCGGGATCGTTAAGTAGCCAGGATATGGGTAAAAAAACAACGATTACGATAACTATTAGTCTGTTGTGTCCCACAGCTTGGCAAAGGTGTCTCTTCGGTCTCTCCAGTTCTCTTGGTCTTTTGCCAACTGGCCCCACGTTCTGTCAAAGGTGTCCAAGTCGTCGCGCCATTTCCTTGCTTTCTTGTCGTGTTACTTCTTTCTTGGTCATCCTGTATTATGTCAGTGACCAGGTTGAGGTATGGTAGCCCTGAAAAGGGCCCATGACCGTCGGTGAAAGAATCAGGTGTTGTAAAAGGAGTAAAGTGCACCTCTTAGAGGTCCCTTCCGTCATGTCTTCGAATTTTGAGGTTCTACGGCATGCCGGTTTCCTCTCGATATTTTCCGCCACCGTTTGAGAGCGTGTTTGACTAGTATAGAGCATATCATTTTTTCCGAGTGGACGAATGAATCTGAAAATCCATTAGTGCACGGCCAGCATTCGAACCCACGACCTGTTTGTTGATCGCAAGGCCACTACCACCACTCCACCAGCCATCTCCTATTTTATCTGTATAACAACAGATTTTTTAAATAAATTATTCTAAATATAATCTAGACTTCCTACATTAAAGCATAATGAAGATATCTCTATTCCAGTTGTGTACATTACCCATTTTATTACCAAAGTACTTACCTACTAAGTAGGCAGAAATTTTGATGCAATGAATTAATTTCGCTCCTCTACTCTAACTAGATTACTAAGAGAAGTAAAAGTAATAATAGTGTGTAAAATCACCTCAATGCGCAAGGAGGCTTTATGGGACGGATGGGAATCGTTTTGGGTTGGAAGGGATTTTTTTTCAGTTCTATGCAAAAAATATAACGGCTTTTCGAATACTTAGTAAATGATCACTGTAATATTCAGCGATAAAACTCAATACTCGTTGATTATCAAGTTAAGTAGCATTGCCACTTTCGTTTTCCAAATACATATTGAAACTCCTGATAAAAATAATACAGCAACCCACATTTAACTCTACGATAATTTACGTAGCAATAATTGTAAATACGGCAAAATTAGTCGACACTGACAAGATCTTACATGTATTTGTAATTCCTACAAAAAAAAAAAAATATATATATAAAATAAATATAACAGCAATAACCCAATACAGGAATACGTATAAGACAACATAACTTGCACCACTTTAATATAATTTAATTTAATGTTGTTCCTATGATTATTATAAAAAATATTTATTGTTTCTACTTAACTAGGGACTTATTATTAATTAATTATTAGTAGTTAGTGTAGTATCGAGTGACTTGTAAACAATTTTTTTCCAATAAATTACTATTGACTTTAAAATTACAATATAACTAGCTTCCGCCCGCGGCTTTGCTCGCGTGGCACCAACGAAGATAGCCTATGTTCTATTCCAGACTCTAATCTATCTCTGTGCCAAATTTCATCCAGATCCTGTCAGCCATTCTAGTGTGATTGAGTAACAAACATCCATACATCCAAACTTTCGCATTTATAATACTAGTAGGATTAGATGATCACAACTCCTGACTAAATACAAAACAAACTCTATAACAGCAATACTCATTGCATCTACGAGAAAATAATCATAGCAAGTAGTATTAATTTTATCTTATCACCTTGTATAGTCACCGAATTACAAAAGTGTCAAAAGTGGCCATTTTGCCATTGAACCATTGTCATTTTGAAGCCATTGAATTAGAAGAATTGGGCCCCTGACTTGCTTATACAGCAATTCTCATTGCCTCTACGATAAATTTCGTAGCAATATTCGTAGAGGTTAAGATAAATGAAATATTACTCTCTTATTCATCAACCGACCGACGACATTGTTAAGGTTGCGGGAAGTCGGTGGATGGAAAAGGCCCAAGACCGTTCGTCTTGGAACTCTTTGGGGAAGGCCTATGTTCAGCAGTGGACTTCATCAGGCTGATGATGATGATGATGATGATTCATCAACACGCACTAACATTATCTTTAGTAAATATGCTGACAAATAAAAAGGTATAGTACCTAGTAGATAGTGCTTCCACATTAACCTTGCAATATAATGATCGGAACTCCTGACCAAATTAAAAAGCAATGCGCTTTGCCTCTACGAGAATCTTCGTAGGAACATTGCGAAGCGCACTTTAATCCGTTCACCTGGTTTTTTCACCATTGGCCATTGTCGAGGTTATATTATTGTGTCCCTGAAAACTAAGGTTTTCTAACATTTAGCTAAGGCTAAAAGGCCACAATAATTTAACCTGCTCAATGACCTAATTCAGGATGACCTTTTCAGCTCGCCTGGGGAGGTACCTCCGCCTTACAGAAGATCGCAGCCAAATAACATTATTTGTTTCAAATAGAGTTGTGTTCCTGCGGTGAGTAAGGTTGCCAGAGCTCTTTAGGGGGGAAGGGGGTTCGGGGTCGGCAACGCGTGCGTGATGCCTTTGGTATTGCAAGCGCACATAGGCTACGGTAACCGCTTACCATCGGGTGGGCCGTAAGCTTGTTTGCCACCTCTGTTGTATAAAAAAAAAAACAATAAATAGCCATTGAAACGACAAGCAAGCAGTAGGATCTCAGGTTGCGTGATTGACTGAAGATCAACGTACAGCCATCACTTGTGCAACAGCTTTTTTTTTTTTTTTGGCAGTCCTCGGCTTCATCCGTCAACTCAAACTGCATACTTTGCATTGCCCGTCAATTTATTACCAGGTTTTTTTTAAAATGTTGAATTGATTTCAATCGAACACAATTAAGAATACACACTTAAACATACTATATACATTAAACTATAAAATCAAATAATTAAAAAATAAAAAAGAAACAAATGAAACAATAACCAGGTGATATTTTGTAAACTTTGCTTGTAAAACAATAACAGGCAACACCAAACTCCGACTGCTTTATTTCTTTTGTAAGCAAACGTATATGCTTTTGCTGTTAAGATTTACTAGGCACTACAATAACGAGCTGACCGTTAATCAAGTTCCCACTTGAGTTTGCCTTGAGACAAACTACTAATTGTTCTGTTCTTTTTAACTATATTAACATTTACTTCAAGTTACAATCACTAAAAATATCTGTATTTAAAAATAAAAATAAAACAGATATTCATGAATATAATAATATTGTTGTATATGCTGGCTAAGTAAGTTGTGTAAGTGTAAGTTCTGGATTTCTTTGGTCACATAGCCAGAAAGGGGTGGTGGTGTAAGGGGGTGTAAGGGGTTCCAAATTACAACCCTCGGAACCCAAGCCAAGCTCACCGGCACGTGGTACACCCTGCCGATCAGCTGACGAGTCTCTGGCGCTCCACCCACCAATCCGCACTGGACCAGCGTGGTGGGTTATGGTCCAATCCCCCCCTTATGATAGGACACAATAAAAAACGGCCCCCAGTCCCCGGCAGCTCCGCTATTCCTGGCACTGGTAGCGGCCACGGTAACGGCGGAGCAGGGGGTGCTAAGAATCCCCGGCAGAGGCCCAGCTACCAATCCCCACGAACCCTGGACCTGGCGACTTTTAACGCACGCACACTGAGGACCGACGAGAAGTTGATTGAGCTGGAAGAAGTAGTAAGTAGGTTGCGTTGGGATATCATAGGATTATCAGAAGTCCGAAGAGAGGGGGAGGACACGATAATCCTAAATTCCGGCAACTTATTCTACTACCGGGAGGGAGATCAGCTATCCCAACACGGTATCGGGTTTCTCGTTCATAAGTCCCTCGTCAACAATATTGTAAAGATAGTGAGCGTTTCGAGCAGGGTGGCATACCTTATACTCAGAATCACCGATCGGTATTCGCTGAAGGTCATACAGGTATACGCCCCACACTCAAAACGCCCAGACGATGAAGTGGAGGCCATGTATGATGACATTTCAAATGCCATGCATGCCTCGAAAACACACTTTACAGTTGTGATGGGGGACTTCAACGCGCGGCTAGGCACAAGGAACGGCGATGAACTGAAAGTGGGGCAATTCGGATTTGGACAGCGAAACCAAAGGTGCCAGCGTCTGGTCGACTTCATGGAGAAGGAGGGACTCTTTGCGATGAACTCTTTCTTCAAGAAGCGGCCGTCCAGAAAATGGACGTGGCTGCACCCCGGCGGTTACAAAAGCGAGATAGATTTCATCATGACGACCAAGAAGCAAATATTCAATGACGTCTCTGTGATCAACAGGGTCAAAACCGGCAGTGATCACCGTATGGTTAGAGGCTCATTGAATATCAACATTAAGCTGGAAAGGTCTCGTCTGATGAAATCTACTCTTCGCCCAAGTCCTGTCCAAATTCAAAACCCCGAGAGCTTTCAGTTAGAACTCCAAAATCGCTTCCAAAGCCTGGCTGAATGCGGAACAGTGGATGAGCTGAACAACGGGCTAGTGGAAATTGTCCAAGCGGTTGGGTCGGAGTTCTTTAAGACCCACCGTAAAAATAGAACCCAGAAACTCTCTGAGCATATTCTAAAACTCATGGCTGAGCGAAACGACATGAGACTGCATTCTTCAGTGGACAGGTCGAAATACGGCGTGCTCAATAGACAGATCTCTAAGTCCATGCGACACGATTTGCGCCTTTTTAATACAGCTTGTATTAAACGCGCCATAGAGCGCAATAAAGGCTCGAAAGTGTTCGCAAAAGATCTGTCTATTGGACAAAGTCAGTTGACGAAACTGAAGACCGATAGCGGCAATGTCGTCTCGTCGAAGCCTGAGATTTTACGAGAGCTCGAGAAGTTCTATGGACAACTGTACACCTCATCGCAAAGTCCTGCTCCAAGCACGGCAAGCGATGCAAGAGCCCGTCTGACCCGGCATTATACCGAAGACATCCCGGACGTCAGCCTATACGAGATCCGGACGGCCCTCAAACAGCTTAAGAATAATAAGGCACCGGGGGAGGACGGAATAACGTCAGAGCTTCTGAAAGCGGGTGGAACACCGGTACTTAAAGTCCTTCAGAAGCTATTTAATTCCGTCATCCTCGAAGGTACAACGCCTGAGGCGTGGAACAGGAGCGTAGTGGTACTGTTTTTCAAGAAAGGTGACAACACCCTCTTGAAGAATTATAGGCCCATCTCGCTGCTGAGTCATGTCTATAAGCTGTTTTCGAGAGTTGTCACTAACTGGCTCGCCCGTAGGTTTGACGACTTCCAGCCTCCCGAACAAGCCGGGTTCCGCAAAGGCTTTAGTACCGTAGACCACATCCACACGCTCCGGCAGATTATACAGAAGACCGAAGAGTATAATCGGCCATTGTGTCTAGCGTTTGTGGACTACGAGAAAGCCTTCGATTCAGTCGAGACCTGGGCAGTGTTACGGTCACTACAGCGGTGCCAGATTGACTACCGGTATATCGAAGTGTTGAAATGTTTGTACAGCAAGGCCACCATGTCTATCCGACTCCAGGACCAGAGCACAAATCCTATCCAATTGCAAAAAGGGGTGAGACAGGGAGACGTAATTTCTCCGAAACTGTTCACCTCTGCATTGGAGGATGTTTTTAAGCTTCTGCACTGGGAAGGACATGGCATCAACATCAATGGCGAATACATCACTCACCTTCGATTCGCCGATGATATAGTCATAATGGCAGAATCGTTGGAGGACCTTGGCGCAATGCTCAGAGACCTCAGTAACGTTTCTCAACAGGTGGGTCTTAAAATGAACATGGGCAAGACTAATATCATGTCCAATGCTCATGTTGCACCCATGCCGGTACAAGTTGGGAACGATACCATTCAAGTTGTAGACCACTATGTCTATTTGGGTCAGACGATTCAACTAGGTAGGTCCAACTTCGACAAAGAGGTCAGCCGACGAATCCAACTCGGATGGGCAGCGTTTGGGAAACTTCGTCATATCTTCTCGTCGCAGATACCGCAGAGCCTCAAGACGAAAGTCTACAATCAGTGCGTGTTGCCAGTGATGACTTATGGCACTGAGACTTGGTCGTTAACTATAGGCCTCATATACAAGCTCAAAGTCGCGCAACGGGCTATGGAGAGAGCTATGCTTGGAGTTTCACTACGTGATAAGATCCGAAATGAGGAAATCCGTAGAAGAACTAAGGTGACCGACATAGCTCTCAGAATTAGCAAGTTGAAGTGGCAGTGGGCAGGCCATATAGCTCGCAGAACCGACAACCGTTGGGGAGTAAAGGTTCTCGAATGGCGACCACGAACCGGGCGACGCAGTGTTGGAAGGCCACCCACCCGATGGACCGATGACATTGTGAAGGTTGCGGGAAGTCGGTGGATGGAGAAGGCTCAAGACCGTTCGTCATGGAACTCTTTGGGGGAGGCCTATGTCCAGCAGTGTACTTCTACAGGCTGATGATGATGATGATGATGATAGCCAGAAAAGACGGTGAGAACCTCGAACAACTGATGGTAACCGGGAAGGTAGATGGCAAACGACCAAGAGGGCGCAGCCCACTGAGATGGTGTGACCAAATTCGCTCAACCCTGGACACAAAGCTCCATGATGCGCTCCACGCCGCCACAGATAACATAATACTATACTAAAGATAGGAACAGCTGGCGTGGTATTGTTCAGAAGAAGATGTTTCAACGGGGATTTCACGACCCTCAGTCACGAGGAGTCATGAGGAGTACGACGCGAGGAGGAGGATGCTGGCTAAAAGTATTGAGCACCTAAAATTTACCAACCGGACCTAAGTGGTTCGCAAACTAAACTTTTATAAGAAACCGTTCGTTTTTTTATAGGAATGCATTAGCAATGTAAATGTTTTAGACAATAAATCAGGATTGAACTCGATCGCCGTTTATATTCGGCTCACGTTAGAATATTGTGTGTTTCACCAAAGAGGTGAGATTGGTATTTAGTAGGGATTCGTTTACCTGCTGTGATGAAATTGACTTTGACTGACTAAAGATGTTGAATGGAAAAATCAATGAATGGAAAGTAGACTCATGCAATGGTTTTGGTCATTGAATATTTTATCCCAAAAAAAAACTGCGTATTTCTAATATTCCAGGCCGTGCTGCTGTTATTAGCGCCAAGTCGGAGTGAAATATCAGCGAATGGAAATGGAAATTTGAGTGTATTTATACCGTACCTACTAACGCATAATGATTATAGTGTTTGGATATTTTGTAAAGAATCCCAATAAAAAATGCGTTTTTTTATTTTCCGAGACGTGCTGATGTCATAAATATTGGTCACTGGATAGGTATTTTGTCTAGCATTACAAAAAAAACTGCGTTTTTCTCATAACCCGTGCCGTGCTGTCGTCATAAATGCCAATTCAGAGTGAAAAATTAGTTACCTGATTTGGACAAACATCACAGAAAACTGCGTTTGTTTCATATTCCGGGCCGTGCTGCTGTCATAATGGGCAAGTTGTATTTTTTTCTGGACTCACGCAATGGCTTTGATAATTGAATATTTTGTCAAGCATCAAGTAAAACTGCGTTTTTCTCATACCTACTAAATCCGGCCCGTGCAGCCGTCAAAGTGCCAAGTCCCCAATCTAGCTGTTATTTGCGCTTAACAATAATGGCAATATTAACGTCGCTTTATCGAGTGTACTCACGAAACAAACACGAAAGTACAGTCAGTGACATGAATGATACTCACAGAAGGTCCAACATTAGATCTGCGTAAATTCAATGCCACACGCGTGCTAGCAATTCTAAGACGCAGATTGCGCAATGCAAGATAGAGCGTGTAACTTGTACGATGTTTGTACGCTTACGAGATTAGGTTTCTAGAGCGGTTATGACTCTACGTCAAGAACGTGAAAATAGCAACAGACAACATCTCGTTGAAGATTCAAATCGATTTTCTTACGATCTGCTAAATTGGGTAATTTTTTTAAACTCTTTATACATTCTATGTGAGTGCTTATAAGGATTATTGAAGACACCAGTACAAGTGTTTATAATGAGATGGCTTTGAGGCAATCTGTAAGCGATCCAAGTTAAGAAAAACGAAAGAATAAAGAAAAAGGCTCATGTCTTATACATAAGAATGTTAGACATTTTCTCAGATCTCCACGCCATCAGATACCTGAACATGCCCGAGGGGTGTAGTCAGAGGCATGTCCCACCCAGCATTTGGCGCATGCCCTCATTTTGCAGTAGTGAGTATTCCATACGTGACAGGTTGCAAGCCCATCGCCACTTTAAGAATTGGTTTCCTCACGATGTTTTTCTTCACCGTTTTATAGAAAAACTCATTGGTCTAGGTTCTAATCCACGACCTTCGGATCGAAAGTCGAGGAACCCCGACTTTTGATCAATCACGGCCCCAATAATCCCATTACGCCAACACGGCTTTTCAAGTAGGTACTTAATAAAGAACCGATTTAATATAAGAGACTGTTCGGCTGGTAATTAATTAGTTAAATCAGTTATAGTCAAACAGTTTTGCCTCTTAATATTCTTAAGTGGTCATGCAAACACGACCACAAAAGTAAAGGTGACCGAGCGAATTGCCATTTAAAATTTCGTCGTAGTAAATAGTAGGTTTTTTAAACACCTCTTTTGAATCTGTCTACAGTGTGAAACCCGTTTTTGGCGTTCCGTTATCACAAGGTAAAACGACATAGTTGTCTGTCAAAAACTATTGAACTAATAGAGGATTTAGTTTATTTAATAGGAAAAATAAAATACGTTCCTTATATAATTTAGGAGATATATAATAAATTCCGTTTTTCTCCTAAACTATAAAAGGATTTTAATCAATTTACCTGACTGTAATTATGACCGATTTCACACACATTAAAATATTGGTAAAAAGTCTGTGAACGGAACCCTTGAACGTGAACTTTTAAGAACATTCAAGCAAAGTTTCAAATAAATATTTGATATAAAAGAGACGTTTCATCAATATATGGAGCCTGGGCCTGCACTGTGTACACTACTCTAAAATATGGCTAAGCAATAAAGTAAACGTATTTAATTGGTTATTTTATTTAAATTGACTTCGTTCTAAGGTACATTAAGATTTTCTTCGACAAAGAGAGCAACACACAGCGCTACAAAAATATGGCGGATGGACGTGCGTGAAATGTCATTTTGACAACCTACATTTATCTGACAAAACAAAAACATCAAATCAAACAACATGACATGAAAAATATGTCAATGTCATGTCAAACGCCAATTATAAACCAACATGGCGGCCTTCAAATAATGTTCATATAGTAAAAAACTTACCAAAAGAACTATTCTTGTACCATCGCATTTGTCTTCAAACTAATGAAATTGTATTTTTCTTGTAATCTCCTATTTTTTCTATGTAGTGTACATGGACCAGGCCCAGAATGAAATGGCTCCTTTACTAATATTTTTCATTCAAACTTCGAACCATCAAGGGGGCTTTGCATAATGTTTCATAGCCTATGTAACAAATTAGACGTTAACCAATAATTTGGTAAAGTTTCATTAAGATCCGATAGTTCCTGAGAGCCTGATCTATAAAATGATTTGCAACATGTTATTTAAGATGATTTGGAAGAAAAAAACATACGTACCGAATATCATCTCACTAAAGCGCCCCGTTTTGTATGGGCCTAAAAAATATTTTCCAACGTATTATCCAGCGGTTCTCGAAATAAAACAAACGCAGAAGAATATACAACAAATAACTTCTTTGTTTATTGCGGAGTTATATTCAATAAAATAGTGGAGTTATAAACAAGTCACCGCGTCATGGTCTATGCGTTTGATCAACAACATTAGTAGTAACTGCTTTGATAATTAAGTTATTAATCGATACCAATAAAAGACAGCCTACATAATTCATACAATGACATCAAATGTAGGTAGCATCGATATCAAAGTGTCTACAAGGTGATCCATAAATGTATGTTACCCCGAAAGGGGCTTATTTTATTATATCAACAAAAACAAAGAATATTAGCGAAATGTACGAACCTGGTCTCGTCCTTAAGTAACATCCTTTTAACTCATTATTAAAAGTACGAGTTATCAAGATTGCTACCTAAAACAGCTGAATTGAACTGATTTCAACTAAAACAGCAGATGGTTGCTTACTATTTTTTCAATGGAAAAATAGAATTTTATGGCTAATCGGATGTAGAATAAGCGCCATGGGATAGTATACATATTATGAACAACTTTTCAGGTATACCTACTTTAAAAGAATAAAACCCAGTTAGCTGCGCTACGAAGTTCACGATTCGTTTTTAGGCTCGTCCTTTTCGTTTTGGCTGTTTTTGTTAAACCAAGGTCTAGTTGATTTGGGTTAGGGGTCAACCAATTAGGTACTTTATAAAATGTATTACTTATTAGTATAGTTCATAGTGTTTACTCACACACACGCGTAGATATGTGGGTAACTAACTTGATATTATCATAGATTATCTGAGCAGGAATAGGAATTTGCTTCCGAGGCAAGCCAGCAAGCGACTGTAATTGTTTAATGTTCTAATCCATGCAATAAAATGTGATTTACTAAAGAGCAAACTTTGTAGGTATATCAACTCGGCGTACAGACCAACAAATCCCTAGGCTCCGGATTTACTTGAACTCATCAAAATAAATAATATAATCTATCTATCCTAACCTAAATGTTTCTGATAGACACTCATATGAACCCAAAACAGCTGATTTTTGCATAGAGTTTATATAATGAAAAATGTACATTTTCCAAAAGTCGTAAAACATACTTTATTGCTATTTGGGTCGAATAAGCCCCTTTCGGGATATCATATAATATATATTATGGTTCACCTTGTAAATGGTTTTTTAAGTCGCCAACCAATATATTTCTTAAAACAGTTTGTTCAGAATCTAACGTAGAATCGGTAGTGGTTACTCATTTTAGACTTGAAAGCTTAAAGTGAAAGCTTGTAAAATTTGCTGTCTACGAGCTAGTCTATTATTATTTAAATTACTTTAGATATAAGTAAGCGAGAGTTTAAAAGGTGACGTTAAGTTCATAATGCAATCGCTCAAAAATCCTCAATTATAGATTACTTGCTGAGTTTAGCTTGGTGTAACAAGAAATACTTTATTACTAGGTACTTAGAAGTATTAGTGTTTTGCTAATCATAATTTATTTAACGACCATAATATCCCTGTTTCCTATTGAATCATAAATTTTACGGTACGTAGTAACTTACTATTAATTTGGTATCTTACCTACTTATGGGATACAAGAACCTAATCATAGTGATTTTATTAAAATTTTAACGATCTCGGAAGCGCGACGGACGTGTGCCCGTCTGAGACGCTGGGGTCGTGGGTATCGACGCTAGTCAATGGGTTGGTACCTCGTAAAGCTACTAGACAGGTTAATAAATGGTAATTGATGTAAGCATTATAAGATTGATTACTAGATCAATTAGTTATCGGTCGTTACAGAGTCAAATTATTACCATAACATCAATAAATGAATAAATTGATCTTTTAAAAATACCATTCAAACACCTGAACACCGACAGGCGTGTCTACTTGGAATACTTATACCTACAGGCTCAAACAAGAAAAAATAAAACGATTTACTGAGGTAACCAAGCGTCTGCGCTTAGAGCCATTAACATTATCACAAGACAAATTTTTAATAAGCAATTCTTTAAGAATTGCATTATAAAAATTTGTCATTATCATTTCAAATTTTAAACCCACTAACTAGCTAAGGACAAAATGAATAAATATAATCTGAAGGTCCAGTCGGTTGACCGTAAATTTTGTCATAGTACCGTGCGAATTTTAATAAGTTCCGCTGGTTTTTCGTCAATGTTTGACTCCTAAATGTAGGTAATCCATTGTTTCCAGCCGTATAGTTTAGTTTGCGATTTTTGTAGTGATTCAAATAGAAGGGGCCTATTCATGCAGAAAAGTCAAAACTGTGCAAAAACCCAGTTTTTTAAATGACTTTTTAACATAAATAAGCATTTTTTTTGTGAAGTAGAGACGGTCCATCGCGAGGACGCGAGTGCAACTCCCAATGGACAGAGGGGTCACACAGGGTTACCATTAGATGGGCACTATAGGGTTGTAACCTTGGTTGAAAAAATAATAATTATAACTATTCGGCCCAACGCATAGCATTGCCATTCAGCGTGGCAAAACAGTCAGAGTCTTGGGGACGCTCAACTGTTTCTTGCATATTTATTTCAGTTATCTAGGAATCACAGTTTTTCTTATGGTTAATTATAGGCTAGATATATATATATGTCGTACTTGAACCAATTTGAATCCACATTTTGTATTCCGCTCGCTTAAAAGTAACAGTGCGAGAATGCTACGTACAAATATATATAAAATACAGTAAGAAAATATAACTAATTAATTACGAACTTAACAAAAAATAATATAATCACATAAATGTGCATGTGTGTGAAGTGTGTGTTTATACTGCAGCATAATATGTGTGGGGGTATTTGATGGACCCCACATGTGTTTTTGTATATTTTGTTAAATAGTTACAAATACTTGTATTCGTTTCAATTTCCTTTCTTTAATTAGGTAAATGTATTTTAATGAAAAAAAAAAAAGTAATACAAGTAAAATCAACCTATAAACAACAACAACAGCAAAAACCTGCTTCAGTTCACTGCACTGACCGGAACAAAACGTCAGGTCAGTGCTACGAAAATAAAAGTCAGACGACCTAATAAAGGTTGCTGGGAGCCGTCGGGTGCGGGCCGCACAAGACCGGGCGGGGACTTACGTTCAGCAGTCATCTGCTGAACGATGATGACCCCCAAACGGGGTGTAACGGGTTGTTATTTGTAAAGGAATAACTTTAACAAATTCGCGTTAATTATATTTGCCCTTAATTTTCATTATTATCTGCGAACAGTAAATTCAAATTAAATTAAAATCATTTACCTACTCACTAGCTTCCTTCATACCTTTACTTTTCTACAAGGATTTATATTATTAATTATAATTATGTTTGCACCTATTATACATTAATGACGGCATTTTTTCAATAACGGCAATCTAATTATAAGTACCTACTGGTTATTATTTGAGTATTTTAAACATTACTCGAGTGATTTAATTGAAGAAGTTGGGTCTAATAAACCATTTTTTTTATTATTATGTGGAGACAGTTTTTAGAGAAGGTTGATAGTTTTTAAGATAAAGTGTTTTTAGCACATTTTCCGCCTTACCTTCTTCGCTTAAAAAAATAATTCTATGTATCGCTCTACTATCTAGGTACCTAGTAACTTTGTTTAGTAGGTATGGTAGACACAGATTATGGACAAAGAACTACTATGAATAAACCATGTAGGCAACTTCTTACCCCGATTACGTTACCTATTATGCCCATGACAAAGCGTTGACATGTCGACCACTTTTAACTCTAGAACTTGAACAAAAATAGTAAATTCTTGTTTAGCATATGTAGATATTGTCCTTGCAAAGTGACATAAAGTAAAATTACTAAAATCGTTTTTTGAAAGTGAACGTATTCCAGTTGTTTGCTTTTCGTGTTACAGATTTTTTTATTGGTCACCTGTATTAGGTCAGTGACCAGGTTGAGGTATGGTGGCCCTAAAAAGGGCATATGACTGTCGATGAAAGAATCAGTGTATTGAAAGGATAAAGTGCGCCTCTTAGGCTCGTATTCAGAGACACGACTCAAACTTAGATTTAATCACAGATCAGCTGAACTCTACTTAAGTATTGAATCTCTTCTCAAACATAGCTTTTATTCAAGAACGGTACTTAAACTACTCTCAGCTGAATTGAGTCTCAAATCTGTACTCAAATGTTCTCGTTTACATTTTGATTTATTTATAATTTTCGATCCGTTTTACGCAGAAATTCAAACAGCCAGGGTGGAAATAGAACAAAACTATAAAGTGAAGTATAAATATGCATCAAAGTACGTGTAACGGAACGAAAATGTCATTTGATTAATGTCAAATCAAATCTAAACTCAAGCACCGATTTCGTCTGATTGACGTTTCAGAATAAGCATTTACTCAGGTGAACTTTGATCATTGAATCTATACTTAAGCACTGTTCAAGAATTAGAATCTCGCCTCAAATCGAGAGTCTTGTCTCTGAATACGAGCCTTAGAGCCTCCTTTCGTCGTGCACATGACACATGGTTTCCTCACGATGCTTTCTTTCACCGTTTGAGACAGTGGCGGATTTGCAGTCTTGACCACTCTATGGCCATGTGCCGCCCCTTTCTCAGCACCCATCATATAGACTAGGTACATAAGTAATGAATTTAATTTATTGCCAACATTATATAAATTGAAATTAGAAATTTCATCATCATCATCAGCCTGTAGAAGTCCACTACTGGACATAGGCCTCCCCCAAAGAGTTCCACGACGAACGGTCTTGAGCCCTTTCCATCCACCGACTTCCCGCAACCTTTACAATTTCATCGGTCCATCGGGTGGGTGGCCTTCCAACACTGCGTCGCCCGGTTCGTGGTCGCCATTCGAGAACCTTTACTCCCCAACGGTTATCGGTTCTGCGAGCTATATGGCCTGCCCACTGCCACTTCAACTTGCTAATTCTGAGAGCTATGTCGGTGACCTTGGTTCTTCTACGGATTTCCTCATTTCGGATCTTATCACGTAGTGAAACTCCAAGCATAGCTCTCTCCATAGCCCGTTGCGCGACTTTGAGCTTGTATATGAGGCCTATAGTTAACGACCAAGTCTCAGTGCCATAAGTGCTATAATACCTATAGCGCATACAAAGTTTCCGAATAGAAAATCTATTGGTGCACGACCGGGATTCGAACCCACGACTTGTAGATCGGAAGGCGGGGCCACTACCACCACTCCACCAGTGCTCTCACGATTTCAGTTATTTCCTCTTAATGGGTTGACTCCCCTTAATACACCCCAACGCGGGACGTCAGTGCAGATCTTATTCCCCCATTTAGAATTAGATGGGTTGGCTGATGTACCTAGTACTTCCCACTATCCCACTTTTTTTTATATACGAAAGATTCTGAAGATTTGCGTTGGAAGATTTGAGGGTGGGAGGATGTCAAAGTCAAAGTCAAATCTTTAGTTTTTTTTTTTTCCTGACATATCTCGGTCAACTGATCTTAAACTAGGCATAGCCTGTACTATGGGCACCAGAGACTGATATACATAATAGATATATATTTAACACCTAGACACAGAACAAACATCTGTGTTAGTCACAAATGTTTGTCCAGTGCGAGAATCGAACCCGCGACCTCTAGCGCAGAAGGCAGAGTTACTACCAACTGAGCTATCAGGCAAGTCAAATCAGAATCTTTCTAATATAAAAAATAAGTGGGATAGTGGGTAATTAATAAAATCACAGGATAACTTTTAAACGTCGCGTCTTAGAAACTAGGTAAAGCTATGCCTAATGATGTGAGGTTATGAGGATATGCGGGAGTGAGGATGTGAGGATTAGAGGATGTGAGGAGAGGGACGATGTTTTAGATGGGTTGTTTTATTATTTTTGATCACGGAAATTTTCGTCTGCTGAAGGCGTATTGGCCGCGCAGAGCTACAGAGTATGAGAAAGCTTGGGGCTATTTAGATTAGTTTGTTTGCCAACAGTATCGCGATGATTACCTATTATTATCACAGACTTCCATAGAGTTATGTCTAGCTAGGTTGTTAATAAGTATTCTTATATTCACGTGGGAGTGTGCTTGGGTACTGGTCTAGCGAGACCAATGGTCCCAGAACCAGGGACTGAATAACCGGAATATAAAGGTACCTATAAATAACGTTATGACGTCATACCGATAAATTCCGGTTACCCGAATATTTCACTACCGATAAATATAACGGTACCGGAAAATCTGGCTTCGCAGTTCATTTCGGTATATTTCGCTATAACCGAAATAAATAAAGGTTTTCTTTGATGAAACGCCGCCACCCCGCCACCGTGGCGCGACTGTCCTAGCGAACTAGCCGCGGCTCAATATTTCGGTACCGAAATATATCGGTATGAAATAACGGTACCGTAATGCCCTACCGGTATAGCATAATGGTACCGAAATGTTTTAACGGTACCAGTACCTATAACCTCTACCGCTTTCAGTCCCTGCCCAGAACTCTTTTGCTTCGTAGACTCCTTGGCTTGTTTTTCGGTTTAGCGTAGACCCACTAACTAAATTCACAAATGTGTAATACTAGCTATAAAATTGTATTTTTGCGAATTATTTTTTTCTAACTAATTTTCTGTTGTGCGGTATTATTTTAATAGAACTACTATCGTGGATCTCCCATCTCGTAGACCCCCATTTGCATCATATAGACCCCCAATATAATTTTTCCTTTCTAAGAACCCTTGGATGTCGCTGTCGACCCCTGGGGGTTGATATAGACCACTTTGAGAATCACTGTCCTAGACCATATATTTCGTAAGGCAACTGCCCTAAGGTAACAAGTTATTAAGTCCAGCCAAATGGTTAAGTTGTCCTCTAAAGATCATTTATTTGCGCTAAAGACAAACTTGCCTAGTATGTCAAACATCGTTCTTTTTATCATTGAATTACTCACGAATGTACCTACCTAATACCTACACATTGATTCATGTTTGTTTTTAGTTTACTAATTAGCTTCTAAACATAAATTTCTTATAATATAAGTTTATCAGCAATAAAATGATAAGCTTTAGAGCTTTATTTAACTCGAATATTAGGTTCCCACAGTAAGCTTTTTAATATAGGTCTAAATAAAAAAGCTTCTAGTTTCGATACAATATTTCCTAATAGGTATGATATTGAACAAATCACTTTTTTAAATTCACCGATTATTACCAGTGTTGAATGATATTTACCTAGTAGTATATAGTGAATAATAGTTACAAGTAAATATTATATTTATGATGAAACCTTTATGCTTGCCTGAACTTATAATATTAAATGAAAATATTATGTTCTTCTACTTATGATTTTCAACAGCCAATAAAAAAACGCGGATATATAGTATACTAGTTAATTATTTTAATTGAAATTAAAACGTAGTACCTGCCCACCTATCTAATTATTTATGCGTTTTAATTCCGTGTTAATTTTACCGATAGTGCTCATAAGTCCGAGAACTGGTTAGATTGTTATTATTTCACATTTCGAGTTTCGCGGCGGCGACGTAGCAAGCTGCTACGAGTAGTACTGCATTCCAGAGCTTTTGCTCTTTTTAGCAAAATATTCGCTGTGATTCCTCAAAAGTACCTGTTTAGGTACTGGCATTGACTCTCGTACAAAACTCATCACTCAAAACGTTTAGTAGTTTTAACGACGCTCACGATAACAACACAAACACCGGTTGGAAGCTGTCAGATACGAGTAAACAATAGCGACACTCGAGACATAGTAAAATCTTTTTCACACTAATCTGTATTGGCTAATTTTAATATTTGACCAATAATAACTAATTGTTATGCGCGATTTACGTCGTACGTCCATTCACCGGAACGGATGGTATTGAGACGTCACCGGCGTTCTGAAAAGATGCCTGAAACATGAAAGTGAGAAAAAAAACGTACTTAACGCGTGTTTGGTTTTATCTATGAGAGGGAGGCCGGCCGGCTTCTGCAGCAACTCCTGCAGCTCCGGCTGCGGCTCAGACTGGTTGCTCTTCGGTTTCATCTCAACGTCTATCACTTCACTTTTTAGTCCATTCTCATTTTATCACATAAACTAACACTGATATTAAGGGGCGGGTTGGTTCATGTGCTCATATGTCCGGTGGAGGCATCGTCCTGGACTGACGCTGCGCGAGGAGGTGCAGGCTATATGTTGCGACGCGAGGGTACAAGCAGAGAGCCGCGCGCGGACTGACGCCGGTCAAGGGTACACGCGGACGCGGACAGCTGGACCACGCTGCCTCCGCGAGTTACCTACAATCTCACCACTACAGTATTCCACCGTCACCGGCAGCAGCACGCAGATCTTAATTGTTGTATTGTTCAAGCAATATTAGCGATATTTATTGGCAATTCATTGTTTCTGCGAATGCGAAGGTTTCAACGAGAACGCAAATGTTCGTGGTGAAAGTAACACTAAGATGTTCTTGAAAATAAATAAGGTTCTCATGCATAAGTATAATATTACTTATTCATTAAAAAATAAATATCCAAATATTAAGGAATAATATTAATATTATTATTATTTTTTTTCCAAATATTTAACTGTTCGTTTTTTATTTTTTTATATGGCTACAGATTTCTTTGTACTGGCGTAATTAATACCCTAGAAAAAGCTTGTGTTATACATCTGAAACATTCAATTCTAAAAGCATAGATATAATAAGAATCTAGTAATAATATATCTCATCATCATCATCAGCCTGTAGAAGTCCACTGCTGGACATACCTATGCCCCAAAGAGTTCCATAACGAACGGTCTTGATCCTTCTCCATCCACCGAGTTCCCGCAATTTTCACAATGTCGTCGGGCCTTCCAATACCACGTGTCGCCCGGTTCTATAATAACTTACCTATGTCTAAATAACCTGAAATCGAAGGTCTCTAAGAAAACTTCACTATCACATATTGTATGCAGGCAATATTTCGTAAAATCCATGCACGCTTATTCGGTGTAAATATGTGCAGGTGAATGACCATGTACTAACCCAACCACTAAAATCCACCGTTCTTTGAAATACATTGCAAGGGAGGTTACGTTTATTTAACAAGAGCTACCAGCGAATGTTAGATCAAATAACAATTTACTAAGTTAATTAGGCTGTGTTCACAAACTCATACTGTGCCATTTAGCGGCTGTTTGGCACTAACCGATTCATTATAACATGTAAGTTTTCATATACCTAAGTGCCTGCCAATATTACTGCTGGGTTCAGTTTCTTGTCTCCAGATTTCTTAAAAAAAACATTAGATAGGCTGCAATTCGCTTTTTAGAGAAAATATGAGCCCTATTCGTAGATACTTACCTTAATTTTGTTTACTCTTACAGAACGCACCAAACATAATATATACGTGCTAAAAAATTACCCACAAGCAAAGAAGCAACCTTTTAACAAGACCTATAATATTTAAAAAAACAGGTACTCTAATACTAGGTAATATTAAAAGATATCAACAATCGTTTTATTAAATCTTACCTTTATTTACACAGTATTCTACTTTTAAATAAACTCTTCTAAATTAATTGAAATTATGTATTGAGGTATAACGTTTCATAGGCAAGATCGGGTGGTCCGATATTTTTGCACGCAAGTGTATAATTATGTAGAAAGATACAAAACGCCTCATCAGAGTATAAAACAAACATAAAGCGCTGAATAAGGACTAAGATAATTTTATACGAATTTGAATAACACATACGGATCTCTAATTTAAACGTAAAGAATTTGTCTTCATTTTGTCGTAAAACCAGTCCTTTTTATGTTGGCTTGTAGTCCTTGAATCCTGAGGCAGTTCTATTATTCATCTTTAACATGTAAGTACCTATCTATAGAAGAGTACCTAGTAGGGTAGGTAGAGTTTTGATAAATGAGCCGAGCCAATGCTTATTTATGATTTATGGGGATTATATGATAACAAAAATTAAAAATAATGTATCGAGATATACCTACTTAATATTATACAATTGCATACTTTGTACACCTAGCATTATGAAAACTTGTTGTTTATAAAATTTTATATGGATTTATGCATTTTATACATTCTTAGTAATACCTAGTTGCATTATATATTCCTACATACTAGTAAGTATAGGTATATATAAAATGAAGCCTGTTTCCCAAAAGGGTAGGTAGAGATCCCGGCTTTTCACTTGCTACGATCCTGACATAGGTACCTCTTTTGCTTCATTCACTCTCATCACATTCCTCGTGTACGCTCGTCGCGTCGGTTTAGTGTGACCTTGGCTTTTTCCAAAACGTCACCGATTTGGTCAATAAACGTACGCCGAGGTCTTCCTCTTCCAATAGTCCCATTCACACTCGCCTTATACACCTGTTTCGTCATTATTCTTTCGTTCATACTCTCTACTATACCATACCATTTAGATGGTTTGACTATCTACAAAGTTATTTCTCAATCCTCCTCATTACGTCATTTTTCACTCCTCAACGCTCTTTTATCCTTATACATGTAAATAAAATGAATGTCACCACATAACTTGATGGATTCCTTTCGTCGTTTCGAAAAATACACTTCTAAACTAAACCTTAATATATAATCTATCTGAAGGTTTATTTAAGCAAGGCCTTATTACATTTATTCTAGATGATTTATACAGCAACAGCGTCAGGTGGAACTTTTACTCACTTGTTTTCACACGATGTTTTCCTTCACCGCCGTTATGAGCACGTGAAAATGCGCTAATCAAAATAAAAAAAACCTTTTTTTTATAATCACTTTGAAACGTCTTAGATACTAGGTGAAGCTATGCCTGTCCTATACATTTTTCGAATAGAAAAATCCATTGCTGCACGGCCGGGACTCGACCCACGACCTTCAGATCGAACGTCGAGGTATATCCCACTTGCTTTGCCAACACGGCTTTTTTATATATATACAATTATATCTATCAATAATAATATATAAATAATCCTTGTAAGGTAACAAAACACTAAAAACCAAAGCAATGCTTAAGTTTGGCTAATAGGCTAATAAGAATGACAAAATGTTTTTAAATATTTTAGACCTAGCCGAAGACACGGACTAACACTAGTATTTAAAATTATACGCAAATACCTATGATCATAATGTGCAAAGCGGATCAATTAAACGCCGTAACTCACTAATGAATGAGAGGTAAAATTAATGACGCTATTGTATTTGATCCATGTAATTAGCTCCAATATTTGCGTGCAATATTTATTTATTCCGTGACGAAAGGCGAAACCCGGTTACGATGCAAATTAGTACAACTCTGTCACACAAGGAAAGATTTTATTTGATGTAATTTTGTACTGAGATTTTATAAATTATCTTCCTTCTTTAAGTTTCCAACGGCGACAGGGAAGTTGAAGGCATTTGATGTTTTGTGTGTTAACCATATTGAGTGCCAAATAAGGTTGAAACAGTCAGTTATTTTCCCTGCTACCCGTGAAAATTCCAGTTTTTTAAATTTAATGCAGATTCCAAAATGTAAGATAGGTATTAAAGTAATATGGTGCAGTGTGGGATCAAATATATTTTTATAAATTTATATAATAAGAATTTGCTAGCGACCAATAAAATCAGCAAACAATAAGAAACACAAAGATTATCTAATTATTGCACAATACGAGGCAAGTTAGGTACATGTACCTAAATGATGTGCGGCAAGCAGGGTTCCGTAACCAATTATTTACGGATTTCAGTATTTTTTGCAGTGGCGTCTAGTTATAAAAGCAGAACTAGATTTCAGGATTTAGTCCGAACTTTAGTCGGCGGACTTTAGTCCGTTGTTTCGGCCAGCTTTAGAGTTGTCCGTTTTAGAGTTTACGATAAAATCGTAAACTTCAAATCGTCAAAGCTCAAAGTTTTAATATTTAAAAAAATACTTATACATAGGTAATCAAAATACTAGATTTTATTATTTTTTCCAAATTGTAGACTGGTAAACTCCAATTATAAGGTATCAATATCACCTATGTATCAACCTATATAAAATGTATAAAACATTGTTGGCCGTGGTGGCAACGGCTGAAGAATAAGCCCCTCCATATGTACCTATCCACGGATGTCGTAAGAGGCGACTAAGGGAAAAAACCTAGGGGATGGGCAGCAACGTCCCTCATTTTAACAACGATAGCTCTAACTGCGCTTGCCATCCCGGATGTCCAGCGTGGTGAGTATGGGCAAATCCCCCACATGATAAGGAATTTACTCTGTCTTTGGGGGAGGCCATGTTCTGCAGAGGACGTCGAACGGCTGAAATGATGATGATGATGATGATGATAAAAACATTGTTAATGAATCTGAGAAGTACGCAACATAAATTAAAATCAAATATATATTTATTCACATATAGTATATTTTCATTCCTTATATAAGTTTCATAATGAGGCAAACAGGTTGCATGCGAGAGATCATAGATTCCTTTCAAGAAAATTGCATTGGTATATGCTTAGGAACCACAAAGTGCGAACGGACAGACAGACAACGAAATCATACCATAAGTCGCGCAACTTTCGAGGTACCGCCCGCTGTCATAGCATCGGATTTCACTCTGCGTGCTGTGGACCCGACCATCTCGATCTATGTATTTAGACTGGATGCTCAAACATCAGGGGAGGAGGTCCTCCGTCTTGTGAAGGAGAAAACTCGGTTTTGGAGCCGAGACCCGTCCAAAATACAGCTATACCTGCAACGCCTGGAGTCGTCTAGAGAGACGAACTTCAAGTCGTAGGTACGTGCTGAAGGTGCCTGCGAAGCTTCGCGACATGTTCCTCTCTCCCGGCTTCTGGCCTGCAGGAATAGTTTTCCGACGCTATAGGGATGCGCCAAAGAACAATAAACCCTAATATTATATGCAAGTGTGAATATTATATGTATTTTAGTTTTAAGGTATATAAATCTATGGGCCCTGTATTTGTACATGTACTTTGCTGTGTTGCCTGAAATAAATGACTTAATAATAATAATAAGTATTTACGTATACGTTTCGGTAACAGAACCCTAAAAACATAAGGTACCTACTTATCTGCGACTCTACTAACCGCAGCTTTCATTCCATTTGACCACTGAATAACTTATATTTACCGCGGGGATTTTTTAATCATTATTGTAGGCATTCTTTTAAGAATAAATGAATACATATTACCAGACTCCTTTACCTTCCTAGAATTATAAATATTGGGCTTGTTTACTATGTAAATGAATGATGTACCTACTAGTAAGATTGTATGCCCACCACTGCTGCACTGGCCTAGAACGAACAATTCCTTTATAGTTTAGTAAATGTACTAGTACCTTACTGCTACTCCTATACTTTTATGCGAGGCACAGCACAGCACAGCGAGATTTTTTACTCTATATTGGAGCAGCCCGCCTGGAGAGCTACCTCCGCCTTACAGAAGATCGCAGCCATATAACATTATTTGTTTCAAATAGTGTTGTGTTCCTGGGGTGAATAAGGTTGCCAGAGCTAAGGTCGGTAAAGCGTGCGTGATGCCTCTGGTATTGAAAGCGTTCCTAGGCTACGGTAACCACTTACCAACAGGTAAGTGCTTAAGCTTGTTTGCCATCTTAGTTGTGTAAAAAATAAACTATTCTACTTAGTTCATTTTATACTAAGTTCAGAAACAGAAAAAACAGTCAAGTACGAGAACTTGCGCTTGAGGCTTCCATACCATTGGTCGTGGGTACGAATCCCAGTCGTGCACCAATGGAAAAACCGTACACGTTACGTAGTTCGTTGTATGTTATTGACAGCAAATATAACTTTGTCTTTTAATAATAAAATTTTTGGGCTAGAAAGAAACATCAAAATTCCTCAATATAAAGAAAAAGGTTTTATAATTTTTTCTTTTTTTAAGTCACAAAAGCTCTTTGCATTCCTTCCTAGCATTCGATGTATATAACAGGTGACATTACCTACTATATACAACGGATCAGCATTAATAGTGTCCAATATAACATCGGCTCTATAATTTTTGGGAGCCACAATCGGTCACCTTTGCTATAAAATGTTACTTATAAATTACAATTAAATAAGTAGATACCAAGTAGGTATGATCAAATATTTTATATTATGACAACTTACCTAGCTAGTAGGTACCTATCTAAACCTACCTTAGATCATAGGTATTCAGCTACTCTACTGAGTCGAGCTAGTCAGTTAGGTGGTCTTTATTTGGCCAGGTTTTTTCAACGGTCAATAACTGTTTATTTTCAAATGATGATGGTATTCTTAAATATTCCGGACATATTCCGGTATTAGGTAACCTACACCCACTTTTGCGGTTAAAGTATTTAGACCTAAATAAACCAAAAATAATAGCCGTAGGCGGTTGGCAGAGTCTACCTACCGTTTTGAATCAACCGAAATCATGTGGTACCTACCTAAATAAATAAATAAATATTCCGGACATATCACACACGGTCAACTGATCCCAAACTAGGCATAGCCTGTACTATGGGTACCAGAGACTGATAGACATAATAGATTAATATTTAACACCCAGACACAGAACAAACATCTGTGTTAATCACACAAATGTTTGTCCAGTGCGGGGACCGAACCCGCAACCTCTAGCGCAGAAGGCAGAGTTACTACCAACTGAGCTATGAGGCCAGTCAAGCATGAAACCAGTTCCTCAGAAGATGGGGTTTGTGCAGAGCCCGTCCGGGAAAGTACTGCAACTATAAATTCTTCCATCAAGCTTTGGCTTGCAATATTGTGTTCTGGTTTGAATTGCGAGGTAACGCATGCCTCAGGGTAATGGACGCAATGCGATACCACATGGGCCGCATCCTAGGTGGTATAGCTGTATTGGGCACTGGTTACCTATTACCGTCAGATGGGCCATCTGCCAGTCCGTCATTTAAAAAAAAATTACAAAGTTTCCTATCTTCTAATCTAGCTGAGCATAGAACTTCACTCTATTCTTTCTTTATTTCAGCTGTAGAAGTGATTGTATTGTCGTGATTTGATATTCATAATTAAAAAGTAATAGTAAAATATTTATTTCTTATAATGGTAACATAGCATTTGGAATTTAAAATATTTGTTAGCTGGCAATTCTGTTCTGTGCGTGATGTGGAAGTTGTGGGTAGCCAATCACGAACGGTCAAACCACGGCATTTGGTTCGTTTTTTATAACCGACCGGAGGTAACCTTTAAGCAAAAGTTGGAATGGACTGGCATTCTTTTTCTGGAAGCCGAGCAGTGAGCATTGTCGTGTAACCAGTGATCTAGTATAGAACTAAAAGTTGTAATCGAATCTAGAATATTCCACAAGTTCGGAATAAATAAAGTGGTGTTGTCAAGTGTTATCCTCGTTTCATTACATTTCAGAAGCGGGATCAACCAGCGGTATGTAAATTGTATTTTTTTTAACGATTATATGCCTAGCGCCCTAATGAATTTAATTTTTCTAAGAACTTATCTGTTGAATTGTACTGAACAAGATATTCGTGGGACTAACAATCCGGTCGTGCTGGCATCAATTAATTTGAGGTATAGGGCACACCTATGCTATTTTGTCATCTGCTGTTTGGATCGTTGTTCACAAACCGGTCGGTATTACACCGAGACTATCCGGTAGTGCTAGCACCTTCCAAATTAGTAGAATGGCAATATTTGTAGGTATGGGTGCCTAAATTAACTCTATTTTCAGTTTAGTAAGAATTATTTAAGGTACCTGCACATTTTGTCATATGCTATATTTAGAATCGTTGCTCACGAACCGGTCGGTATTACACCGAGACTATCCGGTAGTGCTAGCACCTTTCTATTTATAGAATGATAATATTTGTAGGTAGGTGCCTTTTAAAAATAAAATAACTAGATTATCAGTTTAGGTACCTACACATTTTATCAATTATGCTATATTGGAATCGTTGCTCACGAACCGGTCGGTATTACACCGAGACTATCCGGTAGTGCTAGCACCTTTCTATTAGTAGTGGTTGTGTATTTGTGAGTACCTGTAATGTCGGCAAAATATTTAGTTTATGAAACGTTTAGTAGATAGAAAACAAATTCAACTAATGCCAGTACGGATCGGCTGTTACGGACCAGTACACGTTAGTTTTGCTGCTAATGCAGTGTTAGAATTGAATATCGCTTGATCAGCACGAAAATATCAGAGTTCATTGGGCACTACTACCTGCCTTATTTACAATATTGTACATTAGTTATTGTGCGTTTTTCAACACCCTTGTGAAGAAAATAATACTAAAAATTCAAGATAGAAAACAAAGATAAATCAGAGTGAAATTTTTATTTATTAAACACGTAGATACAAGTTGAAATTATCTATTTAAATACGAAGTTGCATGAAATGAGCAAGCAATAAGTACTTTAATTTATTTGTACTATTGAGCACGATCTTTTTGTATAGAAACTTGTGCCTAATTGCGGTGAAATTAGAGCCACATTATGAGCAATTGTGTTGAAAATATATATATATATCCTAGGCTTAGTAAGCTTCAGATAGAGATAAAGATAAATTTATTTGCTTGAACATAATGTAGGTTAACAATGGTCATAAAATAAAATGAATTCGTTTCAATTATGTTCTGCCACAGCCGGCATGCAAAATTTCAAATAAAAGAATATCAAAAAAAAAATTATAAAACTAAAAATTAAAAATAAAGAATGTCAAAATCATAATAAAAATTGTAATTAAAAATTAAACAAGTTAAGCCATGTGTGCTAATTTTAGTGAATATAGGCTATGTATGCCTCAGTTAAGCCATGTGTGCTAATTGTAGTGAAAATAGGCTATGTATGCCTCAGTTAAGCCATGTGTGCTAATTTTAATGAATATAGGCTATGTATGCCTCAGTTAAGCCATGTGTGCTGTGACCTGAGAGTGATTAGCACTACGCGTATGACGCGCAGGACCTGTACGTGACAAAGTAAGTCGCAAAATTACATGGACTGCGTGGTAGTGCTAGGCCAAGTGAGCCATAAAGCTAAATAAATATAAGACAAAATTATGAACCATGTGTTAATTGTGATATGCTAAGTAGCCATTCAAACAATATTATGAAATTTTAGGCTAAATATAATGGTATTCCAAGAAAAAGACTAGCCATGAGAGCAAAATAAATTTAGAATAAATAATGATAATTTAAAATGATGACTTGTAACTTAAAACGAAGTATATAATAATAAATAATAATGAATTCTGCTAAATCTCAATTTACAGAAAGAAAATTAAAACTAATACGAGTTAATATTTACAAAATACACAAGAATCAGTTGAGCTAAAAAAATGAAAGAAAATAATGCCACTGAGTATCTAGTATTACCATACCGTAAAATCATGCAACTCTAGTCCTGCTAGGCAACTATGGTCCATACGGGTCGTCCAACAATATGGTGAATTGTGGGACCACTAACGCCATCTCTAATTTTGTAAGTATAGTTTCTAACTGTCAATAAAGTGACCATTATTACAGGTCTATGAAAGTTGGTGTCGCTACCACTCATTCGAACAACATTTTCGATGCAATCTTTTTAATGTTCGGACAGGACTTGCAACTACCGCAAACTTTTATCGGAAGTTAAGTGTTGGAGTTTAGTGAGTGAAAATCGGTTTTGGGCGTTGGAAAGGTAAGTTATCAGATATGATTTGCCGAAACAAAAACATTAAAAAATATTTATATATTTGTATTTACGAATAAAAATGTCTACTTGTTGACTTTGATCTAAACTATGGTCCAACGGTTTTTTTGGACCATATTTAAAAACTTTTGCAGATTGATCCAAAGCAATGTCCCGCCGGTTACCTGGAGCTAGGCCATATAAGTTCTATTCTGATAGGCAATTAGAATTATGCCTGGAAGAAATAAAAAACAAACAGCTTACACAACGGCAGGCTTCTTTAAGTTCAAAATACCAAGAAGCTCGATCATCTTGAAGCTTAAAGCAATGAAGAAGAATATGGTTCGGCCACCAGGACGCCGGTGTATCTTCACCAAAGAAGAAGAAGACATGTTTGTCCGTCATGCTATGGAAATGTGCCATTTTGAAAATTTAAAGGAGGAAATTGCAGGTAGTTGCAAAGAAACAACAAAGAAAAAGAAAACGGCCATTCCAACCGATGATGATGAGACGGATGTTGATGATGATTCTGTTGAAATGGAATTAGAAGATGAATCGGAATATTCCTCGGAAGTAGAAGATGAAGTTCAAAACGAAAATAATTTTAAAAAAGATGACTATGTGGTAGTGGAATATGAAGGAGAGTTTTGGCCAGGTCAAGTACAGTCCAAGGACGACGAAGGAGCATACATAAAATGTATGGTTCGCTGTGGGCTCTCCTGGAAATGGCCGGAAAAAGATGACATCATCTTTTACCCCAATAAGGACATAAAATATACTATCAACCCACCAAAGAAACTCAGCTCGAATAGAGCGGTTTTCCAGGTTCCTGAGCTTGAATGCAGGTGGGGGAAGTAATTGAATTCTGGTCACCTATGTATAACATGTAACGCTGATTATATTAATAAGTATATCGTTAATTATTAATAATTTGAATTAATGTTAATGAAATTTCCTAAAATTTGATCTCTTCTATCTTTAAAGTGCCAATAAATACTAGAATATGTTCCAAATTTTAATTTTTTTATTTTTCCAAAATTAAGCTACTGCACCATAGAAACAATTTAGACACCCAACAATAGGCCTTTATAATTTTATCATACGTTTTAAGCCTCATTTCTAAACTGGACTATAGTTGAAAGAAGCAAAGACAAGAATGGTCCAAAATTATAAAAATAAAAAAAAATATAAACATAGACTTTTCGAAAATTTCTTACACTATGTTTTAAACATACACCTAGTAACTACATAATGAATACTTTCCATTTACTATTCCATAAAAACTTTATGAGATACACAACCGTGAAGTTCAGATTGCGTTATTTTGGACCATCTTTGCATGATTTTACGGTACTAGATTTTTATTGGAGGATTTGTTTTTGGGTTTGATTCCCATCTAAGTTTAAGAGGTTTGATATAATTATAATTTTCTCACACTGTTTTTATTTTTCCATGAGGTCATGAGCTGTGATGAGTCTGAGATCTAAAGACGTGTCATTCTGAGGCCAGGACGACTACGCGCTCGTAAGGAAAATTTGACACGAGTGGATCGTGAAGGCGTAAAAGAAATAGGACATGCACTGGAGGCCGATAAGTCGATTTCTCCATCACGCTGCTGACGAGGTACTGAAGATCATAATTTTTTTTGCGTAATCCGAACGATCCATGTTCTTATCGGTTAAGTAGCAATCACATAAACGATGTTATTCCTGAATTTGATCCAGTGTGTAAAAGTCTGTGTGGAAAGTTGGATCAGGAAAGTCAAAAAGAGTGTGCTATCTTTACGAATGAAACGAGAAGCAGACCATACATTTTATTTTGCAGAAGCTAACTGGGCTTCAAATAAATGGTTCGAACCACTACCTTCAGTGGTGTTTGGTTGGTCTGAATGGCAATTAGGTAAAATTACGGAAAACGTTCAGAATGAGCAGAACTATGGTCAGCTTCTCGAAGAAGTTATAATTAGACAGTATTTTTATTAAAAGTTAACCTTTGTAAATAGTTTTCAAATCAGTAGCAAATATGACGTAGACTGCATTATACACAGGATTGTTGACAAATCTATTAGAAATGGGGCAACAAGCCTTCAATAGTAAAGAACCAGAAGACTTACTAAACTTTGTGAATTATAATAATAATAACATATAATAATAATATATATAATAAATAATAATAAGTTTATTTATAGTAAAAAAAAAACTAAAATACAAAGACAGTTACTTGATACATAATAGGAAGGTACTCCTTATTTATTAACTAATTTGTTAGTAGGTGTAGTAGGTAGGTTCTAATCCTAAAGCAAATTAATTAAATTAGCCTTGATTAGGCAAAGTAGTTAGTTAAACAAAATAGAATTTAAATTAATTTATAAGCATGGTAGGTAGGTATGCGATAACTTTGATCTCCACACTAGGATTCCCTATAAATGATATTAAATGAAATAAGTTTATTTTGACGAACACACAGACACAGACAGAAGAATCAAGAAGTAACAACACAAACAATAGTTTAGAGATAGGGAAACAAAAGACAGGACAGCAACCTAATAGTATATACCTAGGTATGAATAATAACTCGAGTAGGGTACACCTACCTAAAAACAAATTTTAAAAAATAAGTAGGTACCTACAAAAAAAAAAAACAGAAATGTATGTACCTATTTCATAATATATTTATGTACTTATTAGTCTCTCGTGCGTGCCGAGTGTAAGCCAAAACAGGCATAGTCTCAGCTTATTGCTGCTACGCATTTTGATAATATGCAGCAGCGCTGGTTTTCAGACCAAAGCTTATGGGTGACCTCACGAACCAACTAATAAATAAGATATATACAAATAAACATTACGTGCCAGTGGTTACGGGCAATAGTTTGCCACTAGATAAAAGACGTTTCGACAGTTTAACAAAACGCCCCGATACTAGCCCAGTGTCTACTAACAATGATAGCTGTGTCGTTTGCTTTAACAGTCATGAAAAAGTCATAATTTTAAGAAATTTAGGTATTCTCAAAAAGACATACGATCACTTACATGAGAATAGTTATTTAGCATAAAGTAATAAATGATAATAGTATATTGTAGTCTAGGTGGGGAAAAGGATAAAGTACCAGCTAAGCCGGAACGTTACACGGTTAGGTATGACTCGTCTGAAATTTGTAAATTGGAATCATTAAGTTCATGTGTTGACTGTAGGATAGATAAAACTCAAGACTTTTGTAATCTCTGCTAAAAACAATACAAATTACAATTAAATATATATATTGCTGTTGTCGATGGTCAAAGTTTTATTGAATATATTGATTTTGGAAGTGACAGTAGTCACAATACTTAAAACAAATGCTCGAAGTTTAGAACGTCAATAAAGGGTTTTGGAAACTCGACAGTTATTCCAATGATTCCAATCTGCAAGACAATGGTCACAGTAAAAATAGACTAAATCGAGACTCAAACTGAATTACTTTTTGTCAGCAAAGACTTTTTTCAAACCCCTTTACTAATAGGGCAAGATTTTAGAGTTGTCATGCGTTACTGTTCTCAAAGGTAGCAATGGGTTGTTCTTCTACCACGACCAACAGAGCAGATTAGGTAGATTCTTTAGAAAATTTAGTATCGCAATGCCGATTCAGGGCGAAGATGCGGGTTAGGACTCCCGTTGGTTCGAAAATTATAACTAGTATTTCAACTTAATTTATCAAAGGTTTCTGCAAAATGGCTGCCTTAAGAATTAGCTTGTGGATCTCATAAGATTACAGAAGTTCATTTACGTTTAACATTGACTGTCGCCATGGCTCTCGCATCGCTCATAAGTCATAATAGACATAATAGACTCTAATTCTGAATACAAATTTTAGGATTGATAAGACTGAAGATTCGAATGTAGTTTTTGTATAATGACTTGACTCTACAAATGACAGATCCCGAAATTATTGTTAAATTTCTAAATAAACCCCGGTACAGACAAGTAGGTTACTATGTTATCAGAAGCCTAAAGTTTACCGGAAGGTTGAAGATAGGCTATGCTTTTTAGTTCCTCGTAGTGCGAGATTGCAGATATGTAAGACCGATCATGTAACAAGGTCACGTGGCTAGTACAATGGGGATAATAATAGTATTAATAACTTATTAATTTCTTTAAAGGACAGAAAAATAATTTGATATACCGTCCGAAGCAGAAGTCTTTGGCATCTGATTGCGCGATAGTTTAACCAATAACCTAGATATTACTACAAATGCTACTCTTGTGACTCTACAAGAGGTACGAGCCGAATTACCTGCTAATATTTAAAAAAGCCAAGAAACACTGAAAACAACGCATGATGCCAATATAATTTCTGCTCCAGTTTTTGAGGAAGGAAGTTAAGATTACCGGAATAAACTTTTACAATTACTATATTAGCATAAAACATGAAACAAAATTTTTAAATAATTTGTTTTTTTACAAAATTCTAAAGATTATGATAGATAATTGATTATGATAGCAAGTGACAAATTTTAAAACAATTTGTTTTTTTACAAAATTCTAAAGATTATGATAGCAAGTGTGACTAGTACTAGGAAATAGATAACTATTATTGTAACCACAATATTTGGAAGAGTTTATGTTTAGGCTTATTTTTGGATTTTTTAAGAGGTTGGTTAGGTACTTAGTACTTCTGAGTATAATTATGTTAGGCACTAAAGAAGAGTTACTTAGGTCTAAATAACAATAGCAGTCAATATGTACGGAGATGTTGGGATATTGGGATTTATGAGTAGACACACAAGAGTAGATAAATTCTTAAAAATAATGGGATATGTGGAAAAGGTATATTATTTGAGTTTGTAGGAGCAGAAGATGATTATGAAGCGAGTGTTTGAATTGAAACCATTGTTGCAGCATATAGAATAAGGCCTTGAATAAATATTAATTCTATAATGCATAATAATTCAGATGATAATCTTCTCGGTTCAAGCAGTAATGATGACAGTGAGGTTTCTTTTATTTATGCTACAAAAACGAAAAACAAAATAAGTTATCGGACTAGTTTATACATGATAATCTAAATAATAAACCAGAATGTCGTGAATTATGGTAGATATTACTCATAGACAATAGTATGTAAAACATAGTCAAATTAACAGTAGGTATATTAAGACAAATCCATTGGAAATATTGTAAGTGTAATTTCAAAGATTGAAACGATTGAAATAGTTGAGCTTTCATTTTGCGGCTTATAACCAAATAATTCATTTAAGTTTGATTGTAGCAATAATTTAACTGTAAGATGTTTAACTAAGCACAAAAAAAAAATGTCTGTCTTAACCCTTAATTCGACGGATTTTTTTTTAAATTAAATTATTAAAATAGTTGCAGAATCCGGTTCGTAGCTTGTATAGGACCCTACGAAAAATACTTAAAAAAATCTAGCTCTTTCAGTTTCCTGAAAAACATACGTCCATTATACTGGACATTATCAAGTTCATAAAAAATTAATGCGCTTGATTCATGTGCAGTATACTTCCCACTGTCAAAGAGAAAGAATAAAATAAACTAGTGGTTCCGTAGGAAAATATTCATTATATTTTGGTAAATTAGTCTCATAGTTACATAAGTTTACGCTTACAATACTAATAGTAACCCTGAAATCTTTTAGGTACAAAAAGCTCACTATGTTTTGAACATAATAATCAGTTATCTATAGTCTTCATAACAATCAACATTTAGCTTATTCAAAAATAATCAGCATTATAGTTTTTAGGAATAAGTACTTATCATAAATAGCAATGTAGATTAATGTATAAAATCTTTTATTTTTACTTAATTATTGTGGAAATTGTAAAAGCAATTTTCTTTTTGCCACCAAGAACAACCTCTGATTGCATTTCAAACAATCAATCTTCGTTTTATTGTTTTTGTAGAACTAATAACGTCCATATGTTGTATATTGAGGCCAGTGGTTGTACCCATCATAACGCACAGAAACTGGGGGCCTCGGTGCACTTGGTTTTTTCGTTTTCTGGCTCCATTAAAGTTTCACTTTCAACGTAAGTCTCGTCATTGTCGATTGAATTATTGTCTTGTGTATCACTTTCGGAGTTGTCTAATATATTCATGCACTGTATGCATGAATTGATGGAAGGGCAGGGTGAGGAGGACCACTCTTCAGTTCTATTAACAGCAATTTGGTCTCCATTCTCAGGTTCAGAATCAGAATCTTAACAGAAGGAGCATTTCAGGCGGCACCAATGCTACTATGCGTTGTCCTCTAGACTTGAAGCTCTGAAAAACGAAAAATAGTAAGGATCCTGCAGATCCCTAAAATAGTAACATAATAAACTACAAAATATAATTTTGTAATAATACGGCAACGGGAAGAATACAAGACATACGATATTATAAAAAGTTATCTACAACTTCGACAAGGGGAAGAATACTGGACATAGTATATAGCAGTTACTTTACTAGAAATTCGACGACGGGAAGTATACTGGACATACAAGTTGTGGGTGTCATAAAAACTCACCAGTACTCAGTAAGAAAATCAAAACATTATAAGTAGTTTACTGGATCTGTTATCTGTAGTTTTCAATAATATTACAACAAAATAAGCCGTAAAACAATGAATAAAATGCAACTTACTGAGAGCCCGCGCAGCGCGTCTCTTCTACCCGCCATGTCGACATCGATTGTTCGCGAACCGTCCATGTGTGTGCGTTACCGATTTTTGACAGCGTAGTTATATATTTCAGGGTGCAATTATACACCTTGAATTCAAGACTTACGGTCAAATTTTTTATGTAGTTTTTTTTTCATTCAACGGGAAGTATACTGCACAGCGTCGAATTAAGGGTTAAGTAGGTATTTTCGTATACCGGGAGGTTATACGATGTCGGACGGCCGAATGTCGTGATTTGATATTCATAATTAAAAAGTAATAGTAAAATATTTATTTCTTATAATGGTAACATAGCATTTGGAATTTAAAATATTTGTTAGCTGGCAATTCTGTTCTGTGCGTGATGTGGAAGTTGTGGGTAGCCAATCACGAACGGTCAAACCACGGCATTTGGTTCGTTTTTTATAACCGACCGGAGGTAACCTTTAAGCAAAAGTTGGAATGGACTGGCATTCTTTTTCTGGAAGCCGAGCAGTGAGCATTGTCGTGTAACCAGTGATCTAGTATAGAACTAAAAGTTGTAATCGAATCTAGAATATTCCACAAGTTCGGAATAAATAAAGTGGTGTTGTCAAGTGTTATCCTCGTTTCATTACATTATGTATTATATGTCATCATTATTATTGTTAATAGGTTTAACACACAAAAGGAAGATTATAATATGGCAGAGATATTTCTTAAATTTAACAAACCTAACTGGTCGTGGTAAATCCCTCGTGGGTATTTCAAGTAACTGATATTCTTAGCGAGTTATTCATGATTGCAAAATTGAATAAACTTCCTTCCCTGGTCGTCATCATTCAAGAATACCAATTTTTATTTTTATAAGGTTCTTTTTGTGTCTTAAGATTTTGGGGTGCGGCTTACCGGAACTGATACTATGGACTCTGCATAGTTACACCTACAAATATTTTTATTTTATTTTTATTTATTTTAGCATTGTCATAAACATAAACGAATCGAGAGATCATACGAAAAGAGATAATTAAACGTTAGAGAAATACGTGGTTCCGGGGTGTATTTAATTTTTCCCCATTCCAAAAATGTTTCGACAAAATCGGAGACATGATTCCATTGCATTTTCGTTTTGATACGCGACATTATATGGTAGATAATGGATAATGGTCCATTGCGTTTCAATCCTACTAATATCACATGAAGTTGCATGCATATAAGTTGTTATGACATTTTTTAAATGCGTCTAATACTCACTATCTACATAGAAAAAGGTTTCTAGAAATAAAAACTTGATTTCTACTTGTCGGCGGAGACAAAGCGATGAAGTTTAAAATTATTCAGAAAACCAGAACCCGTTCATGTTCTACGTTTAACATTCTAATTATTATTGTTCTATGTCATTCATATGAGTATTTTTTATTTGTTTTCCTGTGGTCACAATATATTAGTAGGTAGGTAGGTACTTAATTTACTGTGGTTTTAGGTGTACCTACTTTAATACTGAGTAGGTAGGTCGGTGGTAGGTACTTATCTATACATCGTGTTCCATAATTAATAACCCGAAAGATGCGTATTCTAAATACAAATAATAGGTAATATTATTAGCGAAAAATAAAGACGGGCAAGGGAAAGACTCGCACGGCGAGGCTTCCGTACCATTTTACGAGGGGTCGGAAACGGCAACCTTATATTTTGCGGTCGCTAACGTAGTTCATTGTTTTAAATTGACCGCAAATATAAGTTTGTCTCGTAATATTCACATTTGATATTATTGATTTTCGGATTCTTTCCTTTACCACCAAAAGACCTCCCTACACGCCAAATTTCAAGATTGTCATATAAACCTTTACATAAAGTACTTGCCGGTCACCGCAAGTACCCTAAGTAAAGGTTTATATGACGGAGAGTTTTGGTATGAAAAGAGGACCATATCTTTTTATTTAGAAAAAGATACGGCAATATGAGGTCACAGACCTTAGTATTCGATTAATTTCAACTTGATACCTCAAGCCCTTTCCGAGAAAAAGGGCAGACACACGGACAGAGAGACAGACGAACAACAAAGTGATCCTATAAAATTTCCGTTTTTTTTCAAATGAGGCAGGGAACCTTCTATACACGAACATAGTGTTTCTTCGTGGAAATACGTGGAAATTCCAAAAGTCGCAGAACAAAAGTTATTGACTTGAATAAGCTTTGTGCTTAGAATAAGCCCATATATTCCGGAACACCTTGTTTAGTTTTTGTTTATAAAACATTTATTATTATTTATTATTCATTGTAATGCGATCGTCATTTCTCTAGCCACAAGATCCATAGTTTTCCTGCTTTGATGTCACTCCTATTTGCTTATGGCGGCGCCTGCCTGTTTTGATACCTATTTACCTCCAATCCAACCCACTCGAATTTCCACTTCATAAAAATATTTATACAGACATGGAGTTAGAAGATTCCCAGGTAGAGTCATTAAAAGTCAATATTGCAGCATTCTATATAAATTATATAGTGGCTCTTAAAATCGCGAATTTAATATATGGGTATCTCCTGTTACCCAGACTCTTAAGAGACTGGTGCATCAGCAGATCCCATCACACTCACTCCGAAACTTAAACACACACACACACCAAAACTAAATTTCACTCATATTTATATTATTATCAACTTTGTCACTACTACTTACATTAATGTTAACTGCCACTATTTTTTAAGTTACCATAATGTTCCAATGTCAATTTGGAGAGAACTGTTTCCTGTGCCACAGCTCACGCTTTTCCAGGGGACAGGGCCTCATTTAACTTGTTCCTCTTTAATTATAGTCAATAAATGATCTTTCTATTTCTATTTTCTATTCTATTAAATTATTTGTACTTATTACCTACTTTCAAAAATTAAGGTTCGAAGTCCGAACTACAATATTCCTCCATGTAGCATGGCCGTGCGACACACTGTATGGTCGCAACGCAAGAAAGAGGCAGTCAGTACCTACTTACATAAAAACAACTTAACCATCTTCTTAGCAAAAATCAATAAAAGTTGAAGTCACTTTAGAAAGGGCAGCAGTCCGTATAAGCCGGCCAACCGTTATAACTTAGTAGGCACATAGCTAGTAGTAGGTAAATAGGTAGGTACTTATATTATTATCAAGGATGAAAACAATGCACCTACACCTATTATATACACTTCCGACATTGAGAAATAAATATAGTTATATATTTTGAAAATATTAAGGCCGGAAATACACGTCTGATATTTCGATACGATAATCGGATTCAATAGTCTGAACCGACAGGAAAGCGTTCACGCCATTTGCTCAAACAACGCTCTGGAACACGTCCGATCCGATAATCGGATCGTACATCCGTGTCGGCATTTATAATTTTCTTAACGTTCGCGAAAGAGCTCTGTTACGACTTGAGTTAATAAAAACAAAGGTACTTACGATTTTCTTGGTCTTGTCTAACACGCGCGCTGGATGGAAATGACACGACTTTCCAAAAGAATCGGACGTGTGTTGATTGAATGAATACGATCCGACAGTCTGATCAGACAATCGGGAAAAGAATCCGAGGTTTATTCCCGGCCTAAGTGAATAATTATGAATCGATAGTTCATATTTGCTAAAAAAAGCGATTTGTCATTATTTATTGTATGAGGTAAGCTATGAAATAATCTAAGTAAACAAAGGTAAGGTCAAATAAATATCTAACGGAGTCAGCGGCAAACTAATGTTACTTATTGAGGTCAATTTTAATGATAATTTAAAGGTAAAACTCCCATAATCTAATTATTAAATTAAGTAATCATATTCCTACGGCGATTGCTTATTTAAAAACGCCCACCTAGGAAGTAGCGTTTTAAGGTCCCTTTGAGCGTGATTGTCATGAACAAATCGATGACCTTTGATACATACCTACTAGGCTACTTAAATTTATTGTCTAGTAAAAAAGTTTCCATTCAGTAAAATGATACATTTGGGTTCCGTAGTCCGCCAAAGGACGCTAATAAAACCATCCAGTCTAATTTAGTCTGCCGTAGCGTCGTAACTTATACAGTTTTAAGTAAATTCATCAAGTTTAATGCAGGAATTAGGTAGAGCTCAATTTGAAGAAAATAAAACGACATACCTACCTACTACCTACCTTTTCGGGATATCACACCATTTATTAAAATACAGTTTATATTTATTCAGGATCGACTTACATAGGTACCTAGTAGGATAATTATGAGTTATTTATAGATAGATGTCTACAACTAACAACATATTTGAGAGAGCAATGACCTGTACAGATAGCATGATGAAAATTGACCTAAAAATGATAATCGTCATGATTAGTTTATAAGTTTTACACATAGTCAACTCATTAAGCCAAATGTAGAGCATTCATAATTGTGAATAAAATCTAAAATATAATTCTGTAGGTAAATAAGCTATTCATTATTATTACATATTCATCATCATCATTTCAGCCGTTCGACGTCCACTGATGAACATGGACAGAGGACAGAGGAAATTCCTCATTTTGTGGGGGGGATTTGCCGTTACTCACCACGCTGGGCATGCGGGTAGGCGAGCGCAGTAAGAGCTATTACATATTATTCTAAAGCAATTAGGTTTTACTTTAAACAGCTTGGTAATGGTAGGTAGGTAGGTACTTACAACAAATTCATGAACTGTTTTTAGTGTGCAAAAATGTGTTCGTATAATAATGTACTACTTGCTTACGTAGAAATGTAAAAGACTAAGGATCCATGAATGGTAGATGAAGCCATAATTGATCGAGCGAGCGAAGCAGGCGAATATCGCTCAAACAACTTGGACGAATCAGCGTTGCATATTTTTCTGTATATTTTTTACTGGCTTCGCTCGCGTGGTACCTACATAAAAAGTAGCCTCTATGCTATTCTAGGTAAAGAACTCTATCTATCTATTCCAAGTTTCATGGAAAACGGTTTATGTATTAGGATAGGAATGGTTGGTGTGTAATAAGAACAAATTGCTACAATCCATACGAAATTCCTTTATTCTGCAGTCGCTTTCTTGGCCTTCTTGGCCATTTTACTTTTGATGCGCATCTGTTTTTTCTCTTGAGGAGTTTTCTTTAATCCCTTCATCTTGCGAGTCTGTAGTCTGCCAATCTCCTGCTTGCCGATGTGTACGCGACCAAGCTTAGAGCCGAATGCATCCCTGGAAATGTTCTTCTTCTTGATTGTCTTAGCTTCTCTAGGTATCTTACAGGCTTCCTTGAGGAGATCTGCGGATGCTAGCTTCGTTCTTCTCAGTTTGAAGTCTACTGAAGGCCCTGAAAGAAACAAGATTATTTCTAATAAAATAAGTACATAGAAAAACCAGGCGCGTTTTCCAGAGGGGAGTGAACGTTTCAAAGTGATCCTAGTGATTTTATTGAAATAAATGCCTTTTGACTTTGAGGAACAAAATAATTATGAGTATTTATCTTATAACCTCCCTATCTTATAACCTCCTCCAGTGACGGAAAAGCTGAGGAGTAATCGCTTGGTATGGGCATATCAAGAGGAGGGAAGAATGTCATGTGACAAGAAGAGTGTTAGATATGAATGTGGATGGATGTAGGAGTAGAGGTAGGCCAAAGAAAAGATGGATGGACTGTGTGAAAGTGGATATGGTGAAGAAAGGAGTGAGTGCTGAGATGACGACTGATAGAGGGAAATGGAAGAAGAATACATGTTGTGCCGGCCCCACATGATGTGGGATAAGGGCAGGAAGATGATGATGATATCTTATAACCTCCCTAGTCCTACAATGAACTGGTTGGCTGGAAATAAGCTCTTAATCTACTAAATTAGACTAATTTAAAAAAAAAAGGAATGATTTGAAAGGAAAGAAACTAATTAGTATTCTACTTAAAATTATTATTTTATTTTAAATTCTTTAAGTTCATTGTAGGACTAGGAGAGGTTATAAGGCGCTCATAGGCTTGCAATGTATGGAATACTCGCTTACAAAATGCGAGAATGAGCAAATCATTTGGATATGCCTCTGATTACCTTTCTTAATACATCTTCAAGAATTTGAAAGAATGTCCACCCTGCTTGGGGATGTTGCAAGTCTATTTTCAGAGGTACCTAACCTACATAAAAAATAACATAACATATGAACTAACCTATTTCTTCCAATTCTACCCTGGGCGTTCGCTGGCCACTCTTCTTGAGCTGTATTCTGTATGACCGCAAATAGATAGCTCCATCATCAGTGGCGGTAAAACTAAGAACATGCTCCAACCCTTGCAGCCGTATGGTCTCAACCTGTAATAATAAAATAAAAAGTAGGTACCTACTTAGTTTTTAATATACGATTAAAATAACTTTGTCATTTGGATATTAATAGGCAATAATTGGATGATGCCAAATGAACAGAAAGTCAATCTTTCTGTCCAGTGTTCAGTCAGGCAATACGTCTCAGATTTACACTGCTCTCTACAGGTTTGGCGAGTGATGGTATCTACTGTGTGCTTGTCTCCAGTTTCTAGTGCACAGCAAGTCAATTCATCCTGATGATGCTTCATAGATGAAACAAGAAAGTGTTGAATTCATATTAAGTTTTCTTGTGTGGATTGTGGTTGTGCCTACTGCATATAATATTGACATATTACAATTCGGAAGAGAAAAACCCTATGTTAAAAATGTCTTAAATTACATGGGATATATTCTAGGGCGGTTAAATAGAAGCCCACCTTAAAACAAAATGGTGAAAACAAAAAATAAAATAACAATCACATAGGGCTCCTTATTATACATAACTCACCAACCTACAGATAGGTACTAAAAAGCAATAAAATTGAACACTAAAAATCATCAAAACATTAATAAAAGACTCCATTACCTTTTCTCTGTGGAAGAAATCTGTGAATAGTGATTTCAACTGCTTCAAATCCTGGTTCAATTCCCACGCAGGTCCATTGAACAACAGGCAGGGCTTCAGTCCTGGTAGGACTTTCATATTCTGAAACTCTGACATAGCTTTGTAGCCATCGGCTCCAAGCTCAATCATGTCTAGAATACCGTAGTTGAATGTGCGGCCCAGTATTATGTTGTGTGGTCTCTTCTTGCTGTGTGAACCAACTCCAAAGAGAGCTGCTTCTTTCTTGTAACATAATCTGGAATATGGATGATAATGATTAGTCAATTTAAGATTATTTCCCTTGTTGAAAATCCCAAAGATTTTCCCTGAGATGAGCAGTGGCTGGTTTATTTTTATCAGAATTGGTATTGAAGGTTTGATCACAAATTGACAAATGCAAATTCTGTTCACCGCCAACAAATGGGCAGGATATTTAAAAAAACTTCCTCTAAACGCTGTTTCGGATTAGGTATTTATCACACGGATGTAGTCAGCAGGTACTTACTTTTCAATAAGTGTGGCATCTTCAAATGGCACAAAATCATTCTTGCGCGTAAGGTACGCCGCATCAGGTTTTTTCAAATTATAAATATCTTTGAGAATTTCTCGGGTCCTCTCCGAAGGCTTGCGTCCTTGCATGAAAATACATTGTTTGGGCCCTTCGACGGGCTTCGGATCCCTTGAAAGAAGGGCCTTTTTTCCTTTACGTGTGGTGGGTTTTCTGAAACGTGAACGTTAATACATAGGTGTTTAGAAGCAACGCTTTTAGGTAATTAAGCATTTGGTACTGTTGTAAACTTACTTTATTCTTTGAATAACAGGCATTTTTATGGCTTTTCTAAATCTTTGAGAAAGAAAACACGAAATTCGATTTATAAACAACACGTGTTCTTAGTCAAAGTTCTCAGTCAGTCAACCAACTGACAAGTGACAACGGCAACTGATTGACTGACTGTGACTGCTGAAGTTGACTGCACTGAATGACAATTGACATGCGTGATGGATGGACTGCCGAGAGAGGGAAGAGTTGTACGTCATAATGACACTGACGTAACTTTGTCAAAGACAGAATCATTATTTAGGTAACCTAAGCTACGCACGCAACAAACAACACACATTAACTTAAGGAAAATAAGGAAGATAAACAAATTAAACAAGATAAAATACACGTAAGACTTGGCGGTAAGGCCTAGATGCCATAGCCATCCCGAAAGGGGATTAACTTCAAAAAAAAAAGTAAACAAAACATAAAATCTCCTACGCCCGACCAGCGTTGCCAGAATGTTACTTTTGTAACATTTTACGTTACTTTTGACCCTCTCATGTTACCTCCATGTTACACGACTCAATATGTTACTTTGTGTTACTTTTAGGTCAATATAAATAAACTTGAAAAAAAAAACCAGCAAACACAAAAATATCGTGAAACGGAACGCATCCAAGAATGTTTTTGTTCGTCATGTTGGCACAAAACAATATCGTGAAACGGAGCGCATCCAACAATGTTTTTGTTCGTCATGTTGGCGTGCTTGATTTTGTGAACTGACTGACTGATGCGACGGACGACGTCCGCGCGAAAATCTTCGTCGGATTCTGCTTTCGCGATTGCTGGTGGAGTAAGCCATTTGGAGATTTTTGTGCTTTTATTGAAATTTCTAGCCTTTTTGTTACACCAAATTCCTAATTTGATTTATTTAAGTGTTGTGGTGTCGGTATAAGGTGTTGGTAAAGTAAATTTTTAATTATTTTTTGTGTTTAGCGTAATTTCGTGGTTGAGGTTAGCGTCTCAACCATGGATTACGACCCTGTCGTCCCGCCCGATCCCCCGGACCCTGATGAATCATTTACGACCGTAAACAGGTCCAAAAAACGCTCAGCAGACAATTCTGAGCAGCCTTCTGCTGCCAAAAAAGTAATTACCTCGCCTGAGATGGCGTCTGCATCAATTCAAACTGTTTATACTGATCCATCAGTGGTAATAGGATTACAATCATATTCTGAACTAGACAAAGGTCCTTACTTGGTCCACGTTTCCCGGTCTGAACCTGATCCATCAGCTGGAACAACTATAAGACCCATAAGATTTGGTCAGTTTCTGTCAATCCACAAGTTTGCGAACATCTGCTCCGATGGGGTAAAGCAAGTTGGAAGAAATAAAATCTCAGTTGAATTCCTTTCTGCTTATGATGCAAATAACTTCATTTCTAGTGAGATTCTTTCTAGATGCAAATACTCTGCAACGATCCCTACATACAATGTGACCCGAATGGGTCTGGTTAGATTGGTTCCCACTGACATGTCAATGGAGGAGTTCGCTACTACTCTTGTCCTTCCACCTGGATGTGGAAAGGTTCTAAAAGCTCGAAGGCTAAACCGGAAAGTAATGGAAGAAGGAAAAGCAATATGGGTCCCTACCCAAACAGTCGTAATGACTTTTAAGGGTCAACTCCTACCAAAAAAGGTCTTCTCATTTTACACCTCCTTACCAGTAGAACTTTATCAGTTCCCCACAATTCAATGCTTTTCTTGCTGCAGATACGGTCATACCAAAGCACAGTGTAGATCCAAACCAAAGTGTTTCCGTTGTGGCCAGGAGCACTCTGGGGACAGTTGCGAGGTCACAGAGTCTGAAGCCACCTGTATCCATTGTTCAGGCCGCCACTTTGCAACCAACAAAAACTGTCCAGAACAGGACAGACAACGATCAATAAAGTCAGTCATGGCTCAAAACAGTGTATCTTATGAGGAAGCCGCATCCCAATTCCCAAAATCTTCTCGTTCTTATGCTGAAATCTCCCAGGAATTCTCTTCAACCACACATCCCTCACAACCATCTCAAAGTCATGCGTCTCCACGTACATCACAGAACTCAAGATCTTATGTCAAAACAGTATATGCCAATCCCCGCCCCAGAGCCCCCCTTGGCAAGTCATATGATAAGTCTGCACACCGTGAAATAGTCTCTGACCTACCATCATCCTTACCTAATGGTTGTGCCTTAGGCAACAACCCATCCCCTCCACAAAATGATAATATGCTAGAAACCCTTTTGTCCCTATTAATAAACATTCTATTAATGAACCCTCAACCCATACCGTCCAACGTTGCCTCAAAACTTACACAACTAGTTTCTCTTTCTGGCCATTATGGATCCAGTGGTCGTTCTGCAGTGGAACTGCCAGAGCATCAGAGCCAAAAAACATGAAATAATTTATCTAATCTCTAAATTCCGCCCGTCAGTCTTTGCCCTCTCGGAGACATGGCTGAAGCCTGGAATCCATTTCCGGATCCCAGGTTACTACTGTATTCGAGAGGACAGGTCTGACGGGCATGCTGGAAGCGCCTTACTAATAAGGCGCACACTTCCTTATTCCCAAATTCCCCTCCCTTCCCTTCCCCCTGATATCAATGCTGTTGGTATCAGGTCCATGGATATCTCCTTTATTTCTCTTTACATTCCTCATCCCAACTCCTCTTTAATTCCTGATTTGCTTCTTCTCTTTTCATCTATTCCTACTCCAGTAGTGATTATGGGTGATTTTAATGCTCATCACTCTGTATGGGGTCACCATTGCTCCGATCTGTTCGGCCTCTCCCTATTGGAAATTTTTGATGAAGCAAACCTTTGCCTGCTTAACGATGGTTCCCCTACTCGTAGAGTATATCCCACTCAAAACCCAAAGAGTGCTGTAGACCTTTCGCTATGCTCTCCTTCCTTAACCCCTTTTCTTTCATGGCAAATTCTTTCCCTATCATATAGTAGTGACCATTTCCCCATTCTTATTTCTATTGCAAATAGGGTCACTCCTTTCTGTAATCCTAGTCCTTCATTGAAATACAGACTTTCTAGTGCTGACTGGTCATCATATTCATCTTCCCTTGATCTCAAGTTAGACTCTTCCCCTATTGGTTCCTTAGATATCTCTCCCCTCAATGCATATAATATCTTAGTTGACAATATTATTACTTGTGCTGATAACCATATTCCACTTAAAAAACCTGCAAAAAATTTCAAAATATCTACGCCGTGGTGGGACTCTGACTGCACAGTGGCCGTGTCTAATAGAAAGAAAGCTGAACGTGATTACTATTCTAATATGACAGAAATAAATTTCCTGAAATACCAAGAATCAGCAGCAAAGTTTAGAAAACTTGTTTCTAAGAAAAAAAAACTTGGATGGATAGGTTTCTGTGAAAGTTTATCTCCGAAAACACCTTCATCCCTGGTCTGGAAGCAGATTAAAAGATTCAGAGGCTCTCTGAATTCTCAGAACCCTACTTCCAACGACCCTTCTTCATGGATAGATGCATTTTCAGACAAAATAGCTCCCCCTTCAGCCCCTCCCGTAGATTGCATTCCCTCTCCCCCCTCATTCCTCACCTCTCAAAACTATTTTGACCAACCCTTCTCATTCAGTGAACTAACTCTTGCACTTGATGGACTGATAGACTCTTCGCCTGGTATAGATGGCATCCCATATTCATTCATTATTAAATCGTCGGATAAAGCTAAACAAACATATTTAAATATTTTTAACTCATTCTTTGAAAATGGCATCATCCCTGAACAGTGGAAAACCCAGATAATCATCCCTATTCTTAAACCTGGCAAAGATGCCTCTGACCCTAACGGTCGAAGACCTATAGCTCTATCTACCGTTATGGCCAAGGTCATGGAGCATCTAATTAAACATAGACTCGAATGGTTCGTAGAAAATAAATACATCCTAGCAAAATCACAATATGGCTTTAGAAAGGGAATGAGTACCATGGACAGTCTCAGTTTGTTGACAACTGATATTTATACTTGCTTCAGGGAAAAAAAATCTCTTGTAGGCGTTTTTCTTGACATTGCTTCTGCATATGATAATGTGTTACTTCCGGTACTCAGGAATAAACTTATTCAGCTGAGTATTCCAGTGAGGCTCACTCGTTTCATATGCAACCTTTTGATGGAAAGATTGGTAGTGATCAAATCATGTAATGGATTTCTTCCTCCTAAGACCGTTTGGAAAGGCTTGCCTCAAGGATCCGTATTAAGTCCCCTGTTATACAGTATTTATACATACGATCTAGAAAGTTCTGTGGACTCGTTCTGTGATGTTCTTCAGTACGCTGATGACCTGGCTTTATACGTCAAAGTTCAGTCCATTGAACAGGCCGAGGTTAGACTCAACCGTGCCTTACAATATCTTGATGATTGGTTGTCCAACCATGGCTTGTCTCTGTCTGCTTCTAAAAGTTCTACTGTTGTCTTTACTAAAAAACGAAATATCCCTCCTATTGAGTTATATATCAATCAAGATGTCATCCCTCAGTTGAACAGTGCAAAATTCCTTGGTATAACTTTAGATTCTCGAATGTCAGGTATTCCCCACTATAACTCCATCACACAAAAGTGCGAAAAAAATATTAACGTCATTCGTTCTCTATCAGGCGTTTGGTGGGGTTCTCACCCCTACTCACAAAAACTCTTATACAATGCCATAATAAGAAGTCATTTTGATTATGGATCCTTTCTTATCAATCTTTTCAATAAGTCTGGTTTTGAAAAACATAACAAAATTCAGTCAAAGTGCCTTCGAATTATTCTGGGAGCTATGAAGTCATCACCAATCAATGCAATGCAAGTTGAGTGTAATGACCCCCCCTTAAATTTACGTAGGCAATTTTTATCCGATCGGTTTTTCTTTAAATTAATTCAAAATTCTAATCATCCCCTCTTACCAAAATTAAATTATCTCCTTAACTTGTTTGATACTCATAACCCTGATAAAATGCCATGCCTTCTCCGTAGTTTCATAAAATTTTCACATCTTAACAACCCTGTTCACCAGTTCCCAACAAGTCCTCTTTATCTCACTTCTTATAACTCTCTTATTCATCAACCTAACATTGTGCTATACTTTGGAATTGATAAAGACTCTACAAATGCACGTGAAATCTTTAACGAACAAATGGCTACCAAATTTAATGGTTGGCATTCCATTTTTACGGACGCATCTAAAACATCCTCGGAAAGTCCTGTTGGATCTGCTGTTTGGATCCCCTTTACAAATATTACTCTATCTTTTAAATGTCCTTCATCTACTTCAGTTTTTACAGGTGAATCTATCGCTCTTTTAGAAGCTATCCTTTTTGTAAAATCTCACAACTTGAATAACACTATTATTTTTACAGACTCAAAAAGTTGCCTTCAAGCCATTATATCCAACCCGTTTCGTTCTTTATCCCGATTCCCATCTATCCTTAAAATTAAAGAAACTCTCTTCCATTGTCACAGTTTAGGTATCAACGTCATCCTTGCCTGGATCCCTGGACATTCAGGAATCCCTGGGAATGAAACAGCTGACTCATGTGCTAAAGCTGCTTCAAATAGTGGATCGCTCGAACACTTTAGATCATTCTCGCACGACCTTTGTCTCATCCCCAAAGTTCATCTCCAAGAATCATGGTCCAAAGTATGGGACATATCTAAAAAAGAAAAAGGTAAACATTATGCAGACATTCAACCTGATATTCCCGCTACCCCTTGGTTCTTTAAATTCAGAACGGCTAATAAAGTCACCACCTCAACCATTTGTCGCCTTAGATTGGGTCATGTCTGTACTCCAGTGTTCTTAAACAAACTTAGGATTAGGGACCATTCATTGTGTGAGTGTGGTTTAGACGAGGGAAATGTGGAACACATATTTTTTAACTGCCCGAAACTGAGACGCTCTTTATATGATATCCTTCCTCCTGAAATTCCCCGTCCTATATCCCTTAAATGCCTCCTATCCCTTACCTTCTCCCCTAAAATTAATTATATTTTATGTAAATTTGTACATGTAAATAAAATAAAACTGTAATATTTTTTTTTTTTAAGTTACTTTATTATCCACTAACTAATATATAGTTTATTATAAATAAGTATTATATTACTAACATTGTGTTGTCTTATGTGTTGTGTCGTCTTTTTTCAGATAAATCAAGTTTGGTTTTTCAAAATTTTGATTGAGTCTCCCTTCTGACACCGACCATATTATATTTCTGCACCCTCCATCTAAAGTTTATGAAATCATCATGAAACGGACACTGGCAGAATTGTGACAACAAGCCACAGAAGCCAAAAACCAAGAAACTAACTAAATCTTCGTCGTACCGCATACTCACTCTCGTGTATTTTTCAATCTTCCATCCTACCCTACTTAGGCGAGCGAGCATAAGCGAGTGGTGACTAGAGTGCCCGCAAGATGCCGCCGCCCGCAACTGAACTGTTGTGAAGTTGTGAATTGAATTTGTGATCTGGGTTGGTTGGATAAAATAGAGTTTTATTGAAGAAGCAGAAGTGATTGTGAGTGTGAACCGTTTGTACAGTGACTTGTAATTGCTAACATTACTTGGTAAGCAAATGTTGCCTTTATTGTAGGTAGTAAAACTACTACCTATGTAATAAGTGAGTAGGTATTTATGGAATCAGCAATTCAACAAGTCGTGTTGGCAACTGAAATATGATTATTTTTGTATTAACGTCTATGTTACAAGTAAATAAGCATAAGCATAGTAGGTAGGTACTATACCGTTCACTGCACATTGTTTTAGGAACTTTAGTTTTGTTTACAGGAACTAGGAGTGACTGGGCAGAGTAGGTTACCGGCTGGCGGCGGCGCGGCGGTGTAGCCCTAGAATTTGATTTTGTTAATCGACCTCCGCTAATCAAAGGTAAATAGGTACCTAATAGCTACCTACAGTATTTGTTTCTAAAGTTGAGTTGTCAAATAGAGGTGTGTAGGTACTGTGAGTAATGTATTACGCGTTATATAGCACGACCGCGTACTGAAACAGTACCCATTACCCGACAAAATTTAGCATGACACATGGCAGTAAACATGGCATGGCGGCCGACCGGCCGCTCGGCCGCGCCGATCGCAGAGCAGCGCGCCATGCTATGTCTACTGCCATGTGACATGCTAAATTTTGTCGGGTAAAAGGCCGTGTGCGTTCGTCGGTCAGTATCGTAAAGGTTCGAGTGCAAGTGATGAGGAGTGTCAGCCGGACGGGATTATGTCTCTGTCACACGCCGCGCTGCCGCCGTTTAGTAGAATTTAAATAGTATTGCGTTCTCTATAAGGGTTACGTTTCTTTGGCACCGCCCCGTAGGTACCTAAGTCATAAAAAATCAAAACTTGCGTGCTTTGTTTCATAAAATACTTAGAGTCATTCGTCAACTCACACCATGAATCTTGTCCCAACTGGTGTGAGTTGACGAATCGTAAAAAAAATATTATTTTCGTTCTGCAACTCACACCACCCTTTGTTTCCATTGAATTTATGCGACGAGTACAGTCACCGAAAAAAGCGGATTCTAAGATCAAATAATTTTTATTGCTCTGTTACCACCATTATTTGTAAACTTCTTTGTTTCATTTGAGATCCATAAGTTGAAAATAAAAAACAGGCTACTACCGCATGTCAGACGCAAGATTTATTTATAACCCTTTAACTTAACTGGTAAGTATAATCTATTGGGTTTTTGAAAAAAAAAAATTATTGATTTTTTTTATGTATTTTAAAACTTTATTATTAATAATATTGATATTTAATGCAAAAAACTTCAAAAAACCGAAATTAGAAGGTACATAATTTAATTAAATAAATAGCAACGTTACTAAGTATGTATATACCTACACACATTCTAATTGTATGTTTTGTATTCAAAACAATTTAAAATGAATGTAACTTTAATATATTTTATTCTTTTCTTAACTGATAAAAAGGTTCCACGTAATATACCACACATTGAACTCCGTACTTGTTACTCTGTATTTATCAGTTATGATTTAAACTTTTGTGTTTTTCAATTACCTACCTCTTAAACAACCATTAGTTTTATATGCATGTTGTACTTTATATATTATATTTTCCATTAGCTGTTTAAGTTTAATTTAAAATGTTTGTTGTGTTAAGACTGATTTTATTGTAGCAAAGGTTATTTATTATTATTATTGTGATTACCCACTTACGGAAATATTTTGATTTTATTGTTGTTAACCTTAAAATAATTACGTTTAATACGATATGTTGATTTTTTTATAACTGATTTTGCGTGGAATTTGACTGTTTAAGTGTAGGTACTTGTTTTAAAATGTTTCTTATGTTATGTTATGTGAGTCTAATTTTGTTGTAAAAGCTTTTTTATTTGACTTTAAAATAATTATGTAAATACCATTGTTGATTATTTTATATTGTTGTATAGTCATTTTGTTTTTTTTTAGCTGATACGTGTAGTTTTAATTAAAGTGCCAAAGCCAAATAAAAGTTTCTAATAAGTATGCCTTTTGTATATTATTTTACTAACACTTTTTTGGTTGACTGTACTAAAATTCACCCAAAGTAAAAATGGTGTGAGTTGCAGAACGAGGAGTATAGCTTTTTTACGATTCGTCAACTCACACCAGTTGGGACAAGATTCATGGTGTGAGTTGACGAACGACTCGTAATAAAATATTGAATAAATAAGTGTAATACTACGATTTCGTCGAAATCTATTGACCTGTTCCTTAATTACGGAAAATAAACCTTCCTACCTACCTACATTATAAACATTCATATCAATCTTTATCCAAGAATTGCTTGGTTAAAGGTATAAGAAAATATAATCTTGAAAGGTCTGTCTATTGCTATAACATTACATTTAAACAGAACATTCAGAACCCACACTTAAAAGTAATAGCGGGCCATTCGCATAGCGCGTCATGTCAGGTCATGTTTAGAGTACTGAGTACTGATCACAGAACACTATTACTCCCGAGATATGGTACTGATAGCATGCTATATGACGCTGTACGAAATGTCATGCTATATGGCATGAGTACTGTTTTGCGCATGTCTATTGTCAAAATTTGTAATTTGAATCTTCTTAGATTAGACTAACACAGTGTCTCCAGATTGGGTATTTTTTCCCCATATTAGGGAAAAAAATAAATATTGGGGTAGTTTTGGGAAAATGAAAACAGTGGGGAAAATTTTGGGGAACACAATTTATTTTGGCGAATGTTTGGCGAGAATTGGATCGAGTAACAAACATCTAAACAAACAAACTTTTGTTTGTAAAATATTGTTACTCTAATTACCAATTGGGACACTGCCATCTATCGAGGAATATGAAACTAATTTTGTTTTTAAATGCAAATCAAAAACCCCTCATTATTACGATTTTTTCGAAGTTGTACAAATGGGACAGGACAGACAACTTATTTTAGTTTTTCTGTAATAAAGTGCCCTTATAAGTATTTCCACATAATATAAGGTAATGTAACTTTTCTCGGGAAAATGTTACTTTTTGAGCTGTCTCATGTTATATTTGACTATCTGCCACTGGCAACACTGCGCCCGACTGACTAGGCGATATGGTTTCGGACTTTATGCCTGGTCGGTCCGCCTTATTTCGCATGCCCGCTAGGGCGAAATAATATTAATCATGATTTTGGCAGTTCTAAAACTAAACTAACTGTAGAACTTCTCAATTGAACTACCTACTTATTGAGAAATTAATCAACAATACATAGTACCTAATTATGTACGTAGCATATTATGTTAATACTAAAAGCCAGACCATGTCACGAATGAAGTCCCTCAGATGGTGCACTGGGGCGCTGCTGTAGTCTTCGTGTAACCACAGAGGCACAGAATAATTAATAATAGTGTAATGCCCGTAGACATTCTCATAGATACCTCTTCTTTAAAGTACCCCATAAATTGGTTCGACTTATTGGCACAAGATTTCCTTCGTGCCCAAAAGCCCTGTACCTAGGTACTTACCTACCTCTATTGATCAGTTCCGCGGTAGGTCTAGGTAACTAATAGTTTTTAAAATCAAGAGTTCAAAAAATAACCGTGTCGTAATACCTACCGACCTAAGTAGACCCATGGTAGACCCTTGAGTGATAAACATCTTCTTGCTGAGGAAAACCCCAACTTATGTACCAGTCTTGCATTAATTGCATTAACTATGTAGGCAGGTATTTTGACCAGCAGAATTTGATAAACGACCGGTTATTCAAAAATAAATTCTGTGTTATGACGAAATGAGCTCTTATTTTGTTGGCATTAGAAATAAATCGTAAAAACCGGTCGTATTATTATTGTCAATCTATTATTAATCTAGTAACTGTAGGCATGAAGTTCAAATTGGCTTGGCTTTTCTGATTGCGTGTGAGCTTTCGGTCTGTTTTTCGCGGACCGTGTCGTCATACTGCTTTTATGCTTCGAGGAGTGTCTGGTCTCCTCTATAATACAGTAACTGAGTAGTTTGTCCGTCAATTCGTGTTGGAGCGCAGCCGAGACAGCTGTGGCACACGATTTGAAAAATTTATACAGTATTACTCAAAATACCTACCCGTTTTATGTGAAAGTGTCTTGGACTTGTGTGAGACTAGGTACCTACATCAAATAAAAGTAAGTTTAAAATATATATATTTTTTTATATTTAGGTACTTACATACATTTTCTAAAACTATAAATTATGGTTCCTACCCACCCTAAGCCAGTAGGTAATTATGTAGGCAGGTAGAAAAAACATGTTCTTTATAAGAGCCTATTTCCAAGTTTGGAGCCGCCCAGAATCGAACCCGTGTATCAGTGTATATCAGAATATCAGAGCTTTTTCTCATAGCAGTGACTCTACTTATTCTACTCACATCTGGAATTTAACTAAACTTTTCATAATATTTTAGATTGCCAAATCATTTCCTTGTATTCAAGGATTTTATCATTAGGTAATAAAAAACATGTAGGTCGCTAGCACACCTGGTCTATATATAATATAATAGTAGATTATGCAACAAGGGCTTAAAGTAGTGTATTATGTCCCGGGCGCTATATCAAGATCGCCCAAGACAAATACACATTTAAGCCCGCGATGCATACTCTACTTTTTATACTTTCTGCGAGGCAATTGAAAAGAATGACTGTTAAGTAGAAAGAAATGATTTCTCTGGAAGTAAGTTTCCAACTATACCAGAGGCTTCAGATTGTATGCATTCTTGAGTCGAATCAAAATCACTGTCGTCGTCACTTGACATTTTTATTTTACATATTAGTAGGATAGGATGGCGACCCCGCATCTCTCAGGAAACGCTATCGGAACAATTTCCGCAAAATGCCTGCGATTGCGAATGTCAACCTCTTTCATTAAATATTACATTACACCACGGTACGACTTCCGATTTGTAGTTTGCGGGCATTGACCTTTATTTACCTACAAACTCCATAGGTCATAGATCCATGGGTTGCAGGGTTGCACTAGGGGTTGCAGTTTTATAGAAGTACTGTAAGATCAGTGACCAGGTTGAGGTACGGTTTCGACATTTTTTATTGAAAAAACAGATCAAACTCAATTATTCAGCTGTTCAATAACAATCTTGATATCGAACTTCTCGTACGTTTAATAATTAGCTTACCTAATAAAAAATCAAAAACACCTAATTTGAATATTTTCGGAAAAAATAAGAATAGATAGATAGATAAATTATTTATTCGACACACAAATACAGTATAGACAGAAAAAATGCAAAAAAGAGGAAACAACAGTAGGTAAAAAAACAAAAAAACAGGTACTTACTAGATATATAACTAAGTGGGCTAGCAGAGCCTAGATATACTTCACAGTAAAAAACACACAGTCACTTCACTGTGGCGCCTAACCACCTACCTATTAAGTGGTAGGTACTAACGAGTGATATCTACCTACCGTAGGTACTATCATTCGTAATCATTTGGATTTATTTTAGCCGGTGTTTTTTTTATTGATTATGAGAGGTTAGGTCCCTATACCTACTAGTTATTAAGGAACACCATGTCAGTAGACGGGACAGACACACTTTATTAAAATGTCTCTAATGGGCATTTGAAAATACGTTTAACTAAATAAATAAGTATAAGGTACCTAGGTAAATTAAGTTTTTACCTACTTACCTTAAATTTGTGTGAATCATGTGCGTTGATTCTGCACCGGTTTTTTCACACAAAGACTTGAACAAAAACATGTTGGGTCGGTACAACTATTTTTTGCGTCCATCATCGTCGTCGTTAGATAAGTTTTTAATGCAATTTTCCTGGCTCTACCTACCTACATGCCCTTGCAATTTTCCAAGCAAAATCAAGCCGTGCAGGTAGTTTTAGTTATTAGGTACCAGCTGTTATAAGTAGTAGGTAGGTACCTGTTGATATTTGTAATTAAATGCACGCTTATATAATATACAACCTAAGAACGCACTGTCGAAAACCAAATTGTCGATTTTAGTCGTCATTAAGTTAATGGCGACTATCAGAACTAGTAGGTACATAAAATAATCAAAGACGGTCTTATTCATAATCAATCTTTAGATGAGCTTTATGATAGTTTTTGTAGCAGTCGGTAGAATAGCAAATTAATTTAAGGTATAATTACGTCAGTGACACGAGAGTCGAGACTCTAGTAAGATTATGATTGAAGTTTGTTTACTAACGTGTCGATCGACTGAGATGAGCGCAGTGGCAGATTTGCAGTCTTGGACACTCTAGGCCCCAGGCCATGTGCCGCCCCTTTCTCAGCACCCATCATTAGGACTAGGTACATTTTTTTTTCTTTTTTAAATGAGTTATTTAGATCTAAATCAGAAATTAAATTAACTATAATAGCTACTAATTTGTAAATATTTTCCGAGATGATGAGCTTTTCTACGACAATTTCTACATTTGGTCTCGATTTGCCGCCCCTAATATCTGGCCGCCCTAGGCCCGGGCCTACTGGGCCTTAGGGCAAATCCGCCACTGGATGAGCGACGCGCAGACAGACTCATTGATACCGGGGTCGCCGAAGATAACGAGTTTTAACTAGGTGTCTCCATAAGTTTTGGTAAAGATATAATAATGATAGATATAATAATAATAAATAATGTCAAAGGTTATTTTATATTTTAATTTTTTAGTTTAACTTACCACATTTAAGTACACCTATACCTATATATATATATATATATAGGTAGGTAGGTACTTACGATGCCAGCTTTGTAGGTATTTTATTTATATTTTATTAGCAAAGGGCCTTACCATGACGATGACATCTAAAGTTGATACCGAGCTGGCCCCCATTACCATTAACTTAGTGATTTTGTTTAGGCAGTGATGTAAGTAGTCATGATAGTCTCAAAGATTTAGGGTTCAAATTCTTGTAAAATAGCGCTGACACTCGCATTTGATTTGCAATAAGACGTCATGGTAGAGTCGAATGAGCGTCATACCGCGAGACCCATATCTATGTCCAATCCATGTCCATGTAGGAAAAATCAAAGTTCGCGTAAGTAAGTATTGAAAATTATCTTTAAGTACATATGTTATAAAATTATATACGTTTATAAAATTATACTTAGTAATTGTAGTCTTTATACCGTTAAAGACCGCTATGTTAAGAAAAAAACTAACGTAAAATTCACTTAGGTACCTCCATGTTTTTAATAGGTATTTAGAAAATATGATCCAGTTTTAGTAATAAAATATTATACATTTATTTTCCGGGTTCGATTCCCGAGTCCTTTACGACATGGTTCGTTGGGACAAATTTCTCTATCTAGAGTCTCAGACTGATCCTTAGTGACCCTGTACAGATACTTACTTTATGCCATGTTTGTTACTCTACCATACCGACCGTAACCACTGAACGGGTACAACGCGGTTAGGTACTCGCGTGATGAGTCCTTGTACGCGCTCTAGTGTACCTATGATATTACCTTAGGTACCTACAATCAGCGTCAGCAACTGTTTACCTCACTTCACGAGGATTACAGGTTAAATCGTGTCATGGGTTTTATAAAAACAGTTAAATGATTTCAGTAGGAATATTTTTCCATTGGTACTTTCTAAGTAAAAAACTTCCAATATACTCGTTTATATGTTATGTATAAGAGTTTATCAACCAGTTAGATGGGTAGGTACACAATATTTGCTAAAAAGTCACAGTGTTGGTAGAATATCTACGTTAAACAATGAGGACTCTTAGCACAAAGAGAGGGCAATAGGTAAGTATCAGTAAGGAAAAATTCCATCAATAAGACAGTCATGCATAGTTCGTAAGGTGAAATTTAAATCGCTTTTTTTATAGTTTTGCTATCTCGATGGTCATTAAAAATACTCGGGTTATGATCCACTCGAAAGAAGATAGAAATCACTCTGATGTTTTATTGGAGCGCGTGTTATCGCCGCCCCAGCAAGATTATCCAATTTTAACTAGTACGTTATCCACAAGTATGATAGACTCTCCCTCCACTACGGTACCTACGACTACAGGGCGATTGCGAAAGGGATTGAGACTACTGGAGTCAAAAAAGTTCTTGGACTAATTTTGGAGTTAACTCTCTTGTTGCTTTATGAAAAAAAAAACCATAACGACAAGTGTGACTATAATTTTACAATACAATACAATAACTTTATTTCAGGCAACAATAGAATAAAAAAACAGATGGAATTTTTCTTATACTACGGCCCATATAGGTATATACCTTAAAGACTAACATACATAATAATAAACATAATTAATTGCCACGTAGAAACTGCGACGTGGGATGCGTATTGTCATTGGCAGTAGGTATCCGACCGCGGAAGCGACGGAACACAACACCCTTCGGCCAGAGATCTTCTTTTAGGTAGGTCGAAAGATGTTCGGTCGGTACCCTCACCACAAAGGAGTTGAAACTGACTCTGTGGCGGGACTCCAACCGTTCGACCCTTAAGCTGATCTTGGTCTTCTCGCGCAAGTACTCCGCCACATCCTCCGACTTGACGGTATAATGCACGCGAGACACGTAGAGCTGCGTCGTCGGCACCTCAGAACGCAGCAGAAGATTCTGGCTTTGCGGTGCGGTAACGCATTTGTTCTGACAAGTGTAAATTAATTAACTAATTAATGTATTAATTTTAGTAATGTCATATTTAGTTAGTTCGGGTAAATGATATTGTGTTCGCTTTTCGGAAAATTATTTAAAAAAACGGAAAAACTGAACGGAAAAACAGGTAAAGTTTTTTATGATCAAAATTAAGTCGAAAACTCCTAGGAACATTTCTTCGCTATAGCCGATTAGTTTTTAGCTTCCCAGTTCCTCGAAAGAAACACGCTGTAGGTACCCCTAGTAGGTAGTTATCGGTAGGTAGAAGTTTTGCGTAATTATCATCACTGAGAACATTCACAGATCGGGATCTTCACCATACGGTCCACTGTTTATCAAATCCTCAAATGCTATAGATAATTATTTTACCAAAAAGTAACGTGAACTGTGCTTTGACGATGGTTAATAAAACTGATTATAAATTAAATAACGACAGTAAATTCAGTAAGTTTCAATGATTATCTATTTTTTGGCATTATTCCAATGTTATTTTTGATCCGGAATGTTAGGCATAGTATTGTAAAAAATGTGAATGCGTTGTGGTCTTCAATTACAAGTGACGTCGGATTATAGTTTACTTCCGACTTAAAATAGACAGTGATTAATGATGTAGCACCTATTGTTACTAATAAAAAATAAATTACTTCGTAAATAATTGGCTACAATATGGCCGTGTAAATATTTGTTTTTATATACTTATAACTACACAAGGAATTCCTATAGTTTAATAATATTAAGAAAAATGCGAATAAAATGCGCTAACTAACTCGCAGGTTCGAGTCCCGTCTCAGTCGAACTTTTTTGAGTTTATATTTAAAATCGCAATCGCAGTGATAACCCACGCTAAGGGAATACACAAACAAATCCACCATGGCTCTTGTTGATCTAATCGTACCAAGCTCATTACTTTTGATCTTTTCAGTGTTGGACAATGAAGCAAAAGACGTAGAGAGCCCGAAAACCGAAGATCCATTCACGAAAGCCATTGGAGCGATAGGAAAATGGCAAATATGGATCTGCTGTGTCGTGTTCCTCGTGAAATTCCCTGTAGCATGGCATCAAATGAGTATAATCTTCTTGGCGCCTCCCATGAACTTCACCTGTTCAGAAGATCGAGACACGAAGGTCTTCGACAGTGTCTGTCAGGCCAACTGCACGCATTACGAATATGACAACAGCATCTTTCATAATACAATTGTATCTGATTGGAATCTTATATGCGATCGACATTGGCTGAAGAATTTGACTCAGACCGTCTTCATGCTCGGGATACTAGTTGGAAATATGATGTTTGGACATCTTTCTGATAGGTGAGCCTGCTAATTCGTTTATAATAGATCAGCTAAGCTAAGCAACCATCAGCGCGGTCACCCATGACCGCTACTGGCATTAACAGCTTCGGATATATTTCGACTATATAAGTCGACAAGCCACGATGTAGACCTTTGGCCGGCCTAAAACCACGTCCGTCTTATATGGACTTACTTAGGTACTGTTAGACAAATTAGGCCCCCCAAAAGAGTGCCACCACGAACGGTCTTGTGCCTTCTACATTCACCAACTTTCTGACACCTTATAGTGGTTGCCATTCTCGGTTCTGCGAGGTATATGGTCTGCCTGACCACTACCACTTCAAATTGCTAATTCTGAGATCTATATGGGTGACCTTGGTTCTTCTACGGATTTTATCACGTAGTGAAACTGCATATCTCTCCATAGCCCGTTACGCGGATTTGAGCATGTATTATGAGGCCAATAGTTAGCGACCCACTTACCTACATAAAATATGATCGACAATATATATTGTATGTACATATATCAGTTACATCGAGTAAATTAGCACATCCTGGATTGTGAGACGATTCACGTCGCATCTCCGGATGAGGTTACTTAAGCAGCAAGCTCTTGTTAAAGTGGAGACTTTATTTGGGCGTTGACCTATTTGTATGGCCTCTGAGTTTTCCATGACCCTTGCAAGCAATGAGCTCAGATGTTTACACACGAGTAGGAAAATGTGCTAAGAGTAAGTCTCGTGCATTGATAACCTTTAGGTTGCTAATTATTAATAATATGGATACCCCTTGAACGAGTGAACTTAGCTTATTTCCTATGTTTATGCATATAATACAGTTATCTTGTGCGTAGACTCTTGGTAGGAAAACTTTGAGATTAATTATGGGTTTTTTCTTTAAGGTTCGGTCGCCGCATTCCGTTCCTTGCTGCCGTCTTCCTTCAGCTCATTTCTGGTGTAGCAACGGCATACTCTATCAACTGGTACATGTTCACAACCCTGCGATTCTTCCTGGCAGTGGCTACTGGTGGAACTATGGTTACCAGCTTTGTGCTCACCATGGAGTTGATTGGTGCCAAATACAGAGATACAGTGGGAATTGTGTATCAAATACCTTTCAATCTCGGACATTTGACTCTACCGTTATTCGGCTATTTCCTCCGCGACTGGAGCTCGTTCCAACTGGCGATATCTCTGCCTTCCGTGCTGTTCCTAAGCTACTATTTCCTGCTGCCTGAATCGCCAAGATGGCTTTTGACAGCAGGAAAATCTGAGGAAGCTATTAAAATTATGGAAGTTGCAGCTAAGAGGTAATACTGAAGTCATAAATTATGTTGTTTTATTTTCATTTTCCTCTTTATTCTTTTTATGACTGAATGATTTTTTTCAGAAATGGCCTTCCTATAGATGACATGGCATCCACCATTCAGAAACTGTCAGTAGAGATGAGCAACAAGGAGGAAGAGCGTGCTTCGTTCCTAGCTCTGTTCCGCACTCCTCGCTTGAGGGCCCGCACTATCGCGATCTGCTTCAACTGGTTCGTCTGCGGCCTGTGCTTCTTCGGAGTCTCTCAGTACATTGGACACGTCTCAGGAGACATTTTCAGCAACGTCGCCATTTCTGCTGCTATACAGGTAAATGTTTGACTTAATATCTGTCTAAGAATGAATCTGACTAAGAACCGGTCTGTGCTATAATTGTTTATTTTTCCTCATAAGCTGATAAGTAGGTACATATAACATTAATAATTTTTGGCATGTTTATCTTGTATTATAGGGGAATACTTTGACCCAAATTACATCGAAGTTGTTATCTGTGACCGAAAATAAAACTAACGGTCATGATAATAGGTCAAAGATTAATATCTCTTGTCTCACTCATTTTAGCACAAGTTTTGAAACTCCCCTCTGATTTCAGGTCCCTGGCACACTCATATCGATCTACGCGAACAGAATCCTCGGCCGCAAGCTCACATTGATCAGCGCTAACTGCGTGACCGGCCTCAGCTGCTTACTTATCATCGTCATCCCGCATTCTAGCACGAGTAACTTGACTCTCGGCTGCATCGGTCTATGGGGCATGAGCATATCTTTCGCTACTGTTTATTTGTATGCAGGAGAGCTGTTCCCTACTGTGGTCAGAAACTCCGGTGTTGGGCTTTCGTCAACGGTAGCTAGAATAGGATCTATGCTCGCTCCTTTTATAGCTACACTCTCGCACACCAGCCCGTGGTTGCCCCCTCTAGCTTTCGGAATAGTGCCGTTGATTGGGGCCGCTCTATGTGCCTTGTTACCTGATACGCGGGGTAGGAAACTCCCAGACACATTAGAAGAAGGAGAAGCGTAGTTCCCTAGTCTCAAATACTTGCTTGTATTTTAAAATTATGTCCGTGTCGGGCCACGCATAATGTAGATAGGGTTTCGTAGCCATTATCATGATGTAGGAATATTTTTAACTACAGCAAAAATATGTTTTGTAGATGATAAACGCTATGACAGACTGGGATGGACGGACTAGATAAGACTAGATAAGTTATAGAAATTCCATAACGGACTACGGATCCATAAAAAGTATTCGTAAAATCCTTCGTAGGAGTTATTATGTGTATTCGGTTACATGCTATTATATAGAATAGGTGAATGTGATAGTTTGATTAAAAAACCGCTTGCAAGGTGTTTGGTCTTCTGAATTTACCAGGCGTTGTTGTAATGATCTGATTGTTATATTTTTATGGAACTAATAATAATTAGCCAATATGTGTGTACATACAAGTGTGATGCGATAAACATATTTTATATTTTTAAATGTCTTATGATTATCTTATAAAATATTTATTTTAAGTTATATAAACTAGTTAATTTTATACCTATTCGTTACAAACAAATTACCTATACGATTTACAACATGTTTCGTAACTAGTACCTATAGGTACTTTACCGAAAGGAGCTGCTTCTTTTCTAATAAAAATAAATAATACTAGCGAAAATATACATACTTGTTCAATATTATTTTTACAGTTTCTTTCCGCAATTTCCTGATATCAGCTGTTTTTGATATTTTTAGCCAATTTTTATGTAAGTAATTATTAAACGTCCGAGAAATTCGACATCAAGTTTGCTACTTAAAACCTCTGAATAATTGAGTTTAAACTGATTTGACCTCAAATTAACTAATATTTGCATAATGTTTTTTCAATGAAACATGTCGAATTTCCAAAAGTTGTAGTACAATCTTCAATGCCAATTGGGTGCATAATCATCCCCTTTCGGCATGGTTTATATATTTTGAATCACTTTGTTTATATACCCTAGGAACCTAGACAATACTTAGTAAAATTGTAAAATGTTACATTTTGAGAAATTAATGAGCTGATTGAGACTATAAGAAGTCTATATAGAAATAGGCTGTGATAATAAATAGATTAATGTAATGAATATTACTATATATGTAAATAATTGTTAAAATAAATAAATATTATAAAAAATTGAACGGGCTCAGACCCTGCCAAGATTGTTTTCTTGCTTAGATTTTGTATAGAGACAAAATTTCAGTCGTACGCTGCCGCGCTCTGATATATAACGGACGTCATGCCATGATAAGTGCTGGCTCTTAAAAACTTAGGCAACGAATTACCTAATCAGATTTGCTGTTTGCAGAGGATTTCTATCCACAAATAGGTAAGATTTTTGCAACGGTTATCATATAAAGTTTTTTTTTTTTTACTATCTCCCACAAGTTAATAGAACAATGTGTTTGGCTAGCCGCTAGACTGTTTTTGAAAAACTAATACAAACCACTTCATAATGAACAATTTTTTTTATATATTTTTGATATTTATTACTTTTATGAGAGATAGGTAGGTACTGTAATTACTAAAAACGGTAGGTTTGTCTTTATGCTCGACAAAGCAATTATATTAACCAATAGAACAATGTAATAAACCCTTGCGACAAATATTCACATAATCTTACTAAATAATACGATTAAATATTTTTATGAGTAAGTAAGTACCTTTATGACCGTGAGTAGCAAAAACCGTCAGCTCGCTTCTTATAGCAGTTCGTATCTATACATTTCGGAAGGCAGATGTGAATTGGTGCACAAAAATTATACAATCCAATAATTTGGTGGATGAAAACTAACACACGGATAATCGTTATTTGGGCACAAAATGAGTGACAAAGTATCATCAGAGGACCCTATAGAAACGTTAATAGGTCGTTTTGGAAAGTATCAATCGTGGATATTATTTCTTGTGACCATAGGACGTTTTCCTACTGAGTTTCAATTGAACAATGTGGTGTTCGTCATACCTGGCGTTGAGTACACTTGCTTGGATGAAAACGCTAACAACGCGACGAATGTCTGCCCCTGTGAGAATCCACTATACGATAAAAGTGCTGTAATGAGTTCAGTGACGAGTGAATGGGATCTGATATGTGGAAGAGGATCCTTGGCCAGCCTGGCTCAGTCGATGATGCAAGTCGGAATCCTAGTTGGCAGTTTGGTTTACGGTTATATTGCTGATAGGTAGGTATTCGTGACAATCCAACACTTACTAGAGTTATGACTACAGTTACTTACATCAATATTATTATCTTGAGTTAATGAACTTAAGAGATAAGGCTTTGTAGCTGTTTGAGATAAGAATGGCCGATTGAAAAGGCTTGCATTAGGCTGCGTTTCCACCAGAGATTTGCGAGGATGCATAGCGAGGAATGTGTTTGTAAAGAACCAGTAGAATCGCTTCATTTACCTCGCCTCGGTCAGCACAGCTCTGGTGGAAACGGCTCAGCGGAGCTAGATTTTTGCGCATACAAAACAAGCGAGGTATGTGTACGAGGGATGTGTTGCGAGGAATGTGTGTTGCGAGGTTTGCGCATACTGTACCGGCCAGTCCATAGACGGTCGACACATTTCACAGCTTCGCAATGCAACCTCTTACCACACATTAATGCGCATTTTCACAGCTCCGCTACACATCCTCGTAGGCACATTTTCCTCGCGCAGCTTTGGTGGAAACACCCACACATTTTCACAGCACAGCAAGACATCCTCGCACGACACATTTCCATCGCACATCTCTGGTGGAAACGCATCCTTACAGTCCCGGCATTTATGCCAAACGGAATTCTTGAAAAAGGGTTGACGTGTCGTTTGTGAACGGGACATTAGGTGCCTAAACCGATCATCATAGAATCAGATGTCAAAGGAGAAAGAGTTGTTGTAGTCCCGGGACTTTCTTGTGCTAACAAATGAACCTTGTGATAACTAAAATCATTCATTTTAACAAAATGATAATTCTATACTTATAATTCTCATCCTATTTCAGATATGGACGTAAACAAGCTGCACTACTTTCTATGATTCTGGAGGTACTTTTCATAACAGTATCTGCAGTAGCAACAGAACTCTGGATGTTCCTCATCTGCAGATTCCTGATAGGCACCTCTGTCGGAGGAGTGATGCTCTGCTTCTATGTCCTCATCGTGGAACTCAGTGGGAAGTCTTTCCGTCCCTACGCTATCGGACTGCAAGAAATATCATTCGTTCTGGGCTACTTTACTTTACCGATCATAGCATACTTCGTCAGAGAATGGCGGTACCTGCAACTTGTGACATCGGTTCCGTGGGTGGTGACTTTATGTTTTTACTGGCTTATCCCGGAATCTCCTCGATGGTTAATCACTACTGGAAAAAAGCAGAGAGCGATTGATGTACTGACATATATTGCAAAAAGGTACCTAACTCTTAAGACAAACCTTTGTACGGCATGTACTCGTAGATATTTTATTAAATCCATCTTTCAACTAAAGAATACAATCCACCAAACAAATCTACCAAAACCAATTTAATTTTTTTTTAAACTGTCTGTATGAAATGAACTCCACCCAACAACAGTACTGAAAGGGTTAAAAATAATGAGAGCATGTTTATTATTTACAGAAACAATCGCCCAACGCACAACATTGAAAACGTTGTGAACGAAGTTTACGAAGACTCAATAAAGGATACGAGCCAGGGCGTTTCATACTTGGACCTTTTCAGAACACCAAAGATTAGAATGTACACAATCATAATCGCATTCATTTGGATGTTCTGTGCTTCCACCTTCTTCGGCATTAACCAATATATTGGAAGACTTGAAGGCAATCTGTACGTCAACGTGATGATAGCAGCTGCATTCCATGCACCTGGAATCGTTTTCGTCATAATAGCTACTCTACATTTCAAAAGGAAAGTCAGTGTCATCACTAGTTTCAGTGTAGCGGCCATTTCATTGTTGGTATTTATATTCGTGCCATATTCAATGAGAGCTGCGTATCTGGCGTTTGCTATTATTGGACAAATAGGAGCTTACACTTCGTTCATGCAAGTTTATTTGTATTCTTCAGAAGTATTTCCTACTGTTGTGAGAAATTCTGCGATGGGTTTCGCTTCAGTGTTTGCAAGAGCTGGTGGTTTTGCTGCTCCATTCGTTGTTAATATAGGCGTCGAATGGGCTTCTATATTAGTGTTTAGTGGTTTGGCATTCTGTGCCGCAATTTTATGCTGTTTCCTCCCAGAAACGAAGGACATTGTACTTTTGAATACTATCGATGAAACAGAACAGAGCAGTAGGAGGAAATCCGAGCAAACTGAATTATAATTCGAGTTTGAATAAATATGATAGATTAATTTGATTGATGATAATATAAGCAAGATAGATTGTAATAATCGATTGTAAAATTATCTAATTCCTAATGCGATAGTGAGTTAAATTTTTTATACTTAAGACTTAATAAAAATTACGAAGCGAGTGGTCTACTTAAATTCCCACTTAAATAAATTAATAAATTAGCGGTCGGGTAGAAAGGCAATGCAGTGAATACAATAATGCGAACACATTTAAATTTATAGTTCTATTTACGTAAATATCAAGAATGGGTGCGATGGACGAAGACCCTATAGAGACATTGATTGGTGGATTTGGAAAGTATCAAACCTGGATACTGATTCTCTTACAATTTGGTGCATTTCCAACTGATTACCAACTAAGCAATGTGGTGTTCGTCATACCCGGCGTTGAGTACGTTTGTTTGGATGAAAATGCTAACAACGCTACGAATTTCTGCCCATGTGAGAATCCTCAGTACGATCAAAGTGCAATCGTGAATTCAGTGACGAGTGAATGGAATCTGATATGTGAAAGAGGACACCTCGCCAGCCTGGCTCAGTCGATTATGCAAATTGGATCATTGATAGGCACTCTGATTTACAGCCACATATCTGACAGGTAATACCTACATTTTTTTGTATAACTTTAGTTCGCTATTTTGAAAAGTAAAATTTACATTGAGAATATTTCTGTTACATTTTCAGATACGGGCGAAAAAAGGCTGCAATTATACCGATGGCCCTACAGGTTATTTTTATAGTTGGCACTGCAGTAGCTCCAACATTTTGGATGTTCCTCGTCTTCAGATTCCTAATCGGAACATCGATCGGAGGAGTTATGCTTTGTTCCTTCGTTCTTTTCATCGAATTTAGTGGAAAGTCTTTCCGGCCTTATGCAATGGGCCTTGAAGAAGTTTCTTTTATTCTGGGCTACTTTACCTTACCCATAATAGCATACTTCGTAAGGGAGTGGAGGTACTTGCAACTCGTGACATCGGTTCCGTGGGTCATCACGTGGTCGTACTTCTGGTTGGTGCCGGAATCTCCTCGATGGTTGATTACAGCCGGAAAAAAACAAGAAGCGATAGAACTTTTGACATACATTGCTAAAATGTGAGTATCCAATATATAATCCACCAATCAATAAAGCAGATCTGTAATTTCTTAACTAAAGGATCAATTAATTGTTGTACAAAAAGGTTTTGCAATGAAAGTGCTGTAGGAGTCCTACATGCCATTGAAATTGCTTGACCAGGTCAATTTCTGTAAAATCTTCACAAACACAAAGACACACTTAGGCTCGTATTCAGAGACACGACTCAAGCATAGATTTAATCACAGATCAGCTGAACTCTATTTAAGTATTGAATCTCTTCTCAAACATAACTTTTATTCAAGAACGGTACTTAAACTACTCTCCGCTGAATCGAGTCTCAAATCTGTACTTTATTCTTTATTCTTTATTGTACACAAGAAAACACAGATTACAGCAATAAAAAAGAAAGGTATGTACAAAGGCGAGCTTAACCCTAAAAAGAGTTTTCTTCCAGCAAACCTTTGAAGCTAGAGAGAAGTGATTATAGAGGGAGGTGTGTACTCAAATGTACTCAAATGTTCTCTGTGTGTACTCAAATGTTCTCGTTTACATTTTGATTTATTTATAATTTTCGATCCGTTTTACGCAGAAATTCAAACAGCCAGGGTGGAAATAGAACAGAACTATAAAGTGAAGTATAAATATGCATCAAAGCACGTGTAACGGAACGAAAATGTCACTTGATTAATGTCTAATCAAATCTAAACTCAAGCACCGATTTCGTCTGATTGACGTTTCAGAATAAGCATTTACTCAGGTGAACTGTGATCATTGAATCTATACATAAGTACTGTTCAAGAATTAGAATCTCGACTCAAATCGAGATTTAAGTACAGATCAATGCTTGAGTCTTGTCTCTGAATACGAGCCTTAGACATTTTAGAATTCCTCAAATAGATAATTTTTCACTCTTTAGGATACGGCAACTGGTTTTTTATACCTATGCTATTTTTACATCTTGCTTTTTTTGATTACAGAAATAATCGTCCTACCGATGAAGTCGAGAGCGTTATCGACAAAGTGTACTTAGAGTCGATAAAAGACAAACAAAAAGATGTCTCATTTCTAGAATTGTTCAAGACTCCTAATATAAGACTGTACACAATCGCAACCGCTTTCATATGGATGTTTTGCGCGACCACTTACTACGGAATCAGCCAATACATCGGCCTGCTGGAAGGAAACTTGTACATTAATATAATAATCGCGGCTTCGTTCCATGTTCCCGGGATACTTGTGGTGGTCTTTGCCACGAAATACTTCAGGAGGAAAATCAGTGTGATTTGCAGTTTGGTAGTAGCCGCCATATCTTTACTCGTCTTTATTTTCATGCCGTATTCCTTGAGAGGTTTGTACCTGGCGTTCGCCATTATTGGACAAATGGGAGCGTATGCTGCTTTTGTAAAAATGTACTTATTTTCATCGGAAGTGTTCCCTACTATTTTGAGGAACACAGCATTAGGATTCACTTCAGTGTTTGCAAAGACTGGAGGTTTCATTGCTCCATTTATTGTGAATATAGGAATAGAATGGGTTTCGATATTGATATTTAGTGGATTAGCTATATTTGCCGCGATATTGTGTGTTTTCCTTCCTGAGACTAAAGGAATTGTTCTTCCTAATACTGTTGATCAAACAGAACAGCTCAATTCTGATGAAACGGAGTTGAGTAAATGACAAATAAACTGTTATCTAAACTGTCTTTATTTTATAAATTTTTGGCATTAGTGAGAATTCACAGGAATCTTTGGTCACATTCTACTTTAATATTATTTTACATTTATTCTTATCCACGTACTTTACTTAATCCTATTCAAAAGTTTATTTTGTATGTTGTGAAACCCCCCAAAATACCAAGTTACAAACACAAACAGTAGCGTATGATACAACACCCAAAAACGGATAAGCACACTACAATACAAGGCATATGCGAACAAAGCGTCCACTATAGTCCAAAATATGAACGCTACTTTTGCTAACAGTAACGACCTCGGTGCTCTGTAAAGAGGGCATTTTCTGTTTACAGGGTCTATAAAGTTACCTGGAAAAAAGAAAAACATGTTCAGTGGCTATGTTCAGCAGTAAACGTCCTAAGGCTGAAATGATGATGAGTACATACATTGTTAAAATGTGAGTATCCTATATATAATCCACCAATCAATAAAGCAGATCTGTAAGTTCTTAACTAAAGGATCAATTAATTGTTGTACAAAAAGGTTTTGCAGTGAAAGTGCTGTAGGAGTCCATTGAACATACAGGCCATTGAAATTGCTTGATCAGCTTATAATATCTTGAAAGGGGCTTATTCTATACTGGCTTCTGCCCGCGGCTTCACTTACGCGGCGTGCTACCTACATAAAACGTAGCCAATATGGTATTCTAGGTAAATAAAATCGGTTAGGGAGGTTAGGGAGGGTTCGGGAGTAACCGTAAGTAAATTTTCCCGAAATTTTTCAAATCAGCTGTTTTTGTTTTCATTGCTTTAGCTAATTATTAAACTTACGAGAAGTTCGACATGAAGGTTGCTACCTAAAACAACTTAATAATTGAGTTTTTACTAATTTGACCCTAACAGACGATTTATGCATAGTGATTTTTAAATGAAAATGTCGTTGAACAAACTTTACATATTATGGTAGTGTTATTTTTCCTACCATCAGTGTGGAATTTGCGTAAGCTTTGTTCTTTCTCCTGCCATCGATCGTTGAGCCATGTCCTGAGAGCATCCTCTTCACTGGGAAGTTGTTCAATAGAGTACCTGAAAATAATTGTTTGTTTGTGAACTCTATTGGAAAACAAGCCCATTTAACTCCACAGAACAGTCGATGGCCATTGAAAGTCTAAAATTCTTTATTAAGGATTGCTTTGCTACGCTGCGTAGACAGTCTACGGCGTGTAGTAGCGATCCCGTATCCTTTTTCTGGCGTAGTGTAGACCGTAGAGTATTGTTCTACGACGTAGACCTAGAGTAGTCACATAATAATGAAGGGAGAAGGAAGGCCCAAGCACGAATAATTAGGCGTTAAGCTTACGTTAGTAAATGTCAAATATTAGCCAATGACATCGGCGATGCTTGAAACCTTTTTATGTTGCTTGGCTAATTTTGACATTTGCCATCGCTGACATTTAGAATCCATTTTTTTGGATACGCTATGTTTACGACATATGAGTACGCTACGATGTTGCTAGATATACTTTTGTGCTAAAGTAAAGTAAAGTAAAGTGTAATTTATTGCTTGAAATACATGTAGGTACAGGTGATTATAGTCTATAATTATGTGAGTCAATGTATTCCTACCGATTTTTCGATGTGCAGTAATATTTTTTTTTTGTACAAATAATAATAATTAAAATAAACTTAATAAAATAAAAATTAAACATGAAACTAATTGGGTAAAAAAACAACTTAAAAATAGCGAATGTCAAGCCAAAAAATCTTTGTCAGTTAAGAAATCATTTATAGAATAATAACATTTATTTGAAAGAATAAGTTTTAACTTTCTCTGAAACTCCATATTCGGCAGTAGTCTTATAGACTGTGGTAATTTATTATATATGGAGGGTGCCATAGCTAAAAATCGTATATCTTAATCCTATTCTAATAATCCCACTTTCGATAGACGATAGACCAGGGAAAATTATAAAACTATACGAATATTATAAATGCAAGACGTTTGTGTATGTTTGTAGCGCTGGCACGGATTTTTATGAAATGTGAAAGTACTAGTACCACAAGTGCAAAGACGCGGGCGGATTGTAGTAGCGCATATTAGATCTAATTGAGAAATTGTAACGAAACCAGGGCTTATAAATAATTTTAGAGGTAAACTTACCGCTTGAAATGGAAGAACACATTCCTAGGAGTTCTGCCCTTGAGCATATCAGCCTCGGTCTGCGCCGGGGTGTCGTAGGCGACTGTGACGTCATACACTGACGTCAGTCCTGACGCTCGCAGCCGGGAGCATAGCACCGCCCAGCCGGTAGTACGTGGGTGGAGAACGAACTCGTATTGCTGGGAATAACAAATAGAAGATGGTAAGACAAAGAAAAAGAAGAACCTAGTTTTATGCAAATTAAATATGTTAATTCAGTAAAAATAGGTGGGTTTGAGTAGTATTCATACGATAAAATCTCTAAGTAGCTCAATGACAGCCTGATGAAAATTAGAAGGCAAGAAGTTTTGCTACACCTTGGCTATATGTACCACTCAGGCATAGAGAACGAGTGATAAGGTACTCTACTACTTTTTATTGGTTACTTCATACCAAACATCAGGAAATAGGTTCATCTGTTTAGTCATGAAAAGGTTACCAACAAACAGACAAAGAGAGAGAGAGTGGGGTAAGAGTAACTTTCGCATTAACTTAATTTTGAACTGTTTAGGAAAGTTATGTTTATGTAAAATGTATTAAGGCACATTTTATTAGATAAAACAAAGATACCGGCATATTATGAGATACAGCGAACTTGTCACTCCTTTGCCTGTTATTTTCGCTCAGATCCGTGCCTTCGGGGAACAGAAGGAGTCTGCATTTGTACCGCAGCTTCCTGTAGTACTCCACGTACTGAGACACGCTGATCTCATCCTCCCGCCAGTTCCTCTTCACGTAGAGAAAATAGTTCAGTTGCATTATCCACCCTGCAATACAGAAACCGCCATTTATAGACGACTTTTGTGGCTCTACGAGGGGCTGGCCGTCTGAGACGCAAGAGATGCAGGTTTGTCCCCAGCGAAGAATTTTTTTTTTCATTTTGTTTTGTACTAAATATTTGTAATGTTGTGGGTGAATGCTAAGTTGAAGCTTAGTACTAGCAGTTTCTGATAATTACCTCAGGGAATCCTATTTTGATTCTTCAAGGCTTCCACCTAGTTTCTAAGACGTTGCAAAGTGACCCTCGTGATTTTATTAAAATAAACAGTGGACAGGAAAATGTATTAGGGCACTATTGTTTGTTTATTTTTAGGCATGTCTGTTTGCTGCTGAAAGCTACAAGAGATTACCAAGGCGCTTAGCGCATTTCAAAAACTAATTTTAGCAGTTAGGTAGGTACTAAATATGATTATGACTGTGACGTATTTTAACCCTTTCAGTCCGTCCTCGGCTCAAGACTGTTCGTCATAGCACTCTTTGAGAGGTATATGTCCATCAGTGGACTTCTTCAAGCTGATGATGATGATGATGAATACAACGAAACGGAACATTGCGAGATCTCAGTTCGGCCAATATTGGCCTTTTTGTAGATGCCGGGCTTTGAATGGCCCTGCGCGACGGACGGGCTGAGTGAATTGAAGGTCATATATTATTTACATGCGAATGGCTATAGCAGCTACAAGACACGCACGCACACTGTGTAGAATTAAATAACTATATAGCGACGTAAAATAATTTGTTAAATTCGTGATACATCCGGAATATTTATAAAGACTTACCCAAACCAGGCCCATATTTGATTTCATCCTTCAAAACGAATTTAATCTTTGCTCTTCCTCCAAGATCCAGCCAACTGGACTTCGCTGAACTGTCGAAGTTCGAGCTTTCTCTACAAATGCAGTGGTTCCCTGCGTCCGGGTCTTGCGTAGCGTGGTACAGAGCTATCCATACATAGTTCCAGTCCACCCTCGTACGGTGGTTCATCACAATTATGGTGTTCTCGTCAGGATTCACATAGTCGCCGAAGTGGTGGAGTTCTGTGCTAAAACAGCATTGAAACAATCCCTGAAATCACTACTTATGAATAGGTATCTTTATGTGCTCCTGTTGTGTAGGTACTTTTAAGTTAGGTAAGCTAGACTAGGTCCAGAGTCCAGAGTACTTCCCCTCCAGCTCACCCCAGGCCAGGTGTAACGCATTTTCCCATCATAAAATAAAAAAAAAGGGCCAGACTACTTATTCAAATAATTTTACGCTAAAAGCGTACCGTAGAATTCAGTGTAGTTACCATGGTGATGTGATGTTACCATGGCAACTACGCTGCATTTTATGATGAGCTTTTAGCGGAACATTCAAAGAATAAGCATTCAGATAAGGAGGTTATCTTACCACCGGATACAGTTCCCATAATGCAAATAGTGCGTCTACTACTTTTCTGTACAGCTTATGGTTGATGAACATCAAGTACATAACCGGACAGTAGAGAACGTAGAATCCTGTAAAAGGTGGTACACTTCAAAGACCTGTTATATCTTTGGATATAATGTAACAAACTAAATTGTTCTCAACAAAACATTTGGACCTAAAAAGTTCTACTTGTATACCGCCATAGCACTGAACATGGCAATGCGTTAAATTTTAAAAATGACACCATCAATTATCTGTCCTGCAAGGTGATTCATTATAATTATTTACACTATCCGAAAGAGGTTTATTCACTCAACAAAAATAAAGAATGTAAGCGAAAAAAAAAGCCTTTTCCCGAAACTTTTTCAAATCATGCTTTTAACTAATTATTTATCATTAGCTTTTTAATGTAGGTAGCAATTATTAAAAGTACGGGAAGTTTGATATCAAAGCATATTTTTGCATAGTGTTTTTTTAAATAAAAAATGACGAATTCCAAAAGTCCAACTTTATGCCAATTGGGTGTAGAATAAGCTTCTTTCGCGTTAGTACACCTATTATGAAACACCTTGTATAGTTGCTCTTGTCGATTATGTATTGTTTGAATTGTTGAGCCACTTGTTACATCCACAATAAACGACGTTGCGTACAACGTAAACACAAAATATCTGAAATCAAACAAATGAAAATGTACCTACTTATAATATAAAAGCAACAGCCAAAATAAATTGAAAGGCTCAACAGCCGTTTAACCTCGCACGTTGTTATCGCGTGTTGGTAGTCTATGGAACGTTTTCTTTCAGTTTTTCATGGCTATTATAGTTTGTGTCTCGCACTTACCGCAGAGTATGGTGTAGTACCAGGCCGCGCAGAGCAGCAGCCCCGCCGCCATGGCGTCGCCACACTGCCACCGCCGGCGCCGGCACGAGGAAGCCCCATCACTCCAGATTAGAACCCTTACAAGCTAAGCTCTATTACACGACACCTCGAAATTCACGATGATCTCATTTTAACTTTAAAAATAGCTGACTTGGAAAATCCTAGTATGATAAATGATATACATATTGATACGTTTTTTTTTGGCATTTTTTTTTTCATATTACAATTTTAATTATATTTATATGTGACATTGTAATAAATTAAGAATGTATGATATTTTTAGTAGAAAATTAAATTTTTACAAATTGACTTATAATAAATAAATAAATATTCCGAACATATTCACACGGTCAACTGATCCCAAACAAGGCATAGCCTGTACTATGGGTACCAGAGACATTACATATTGATATACATAATAGATATATATTTAACACCCAGACACAGAACAAACATCTGTGTTAGTCACAAATGTTTGTCCAGTGCGGGAATCGAACCCGCGACCTCTAGCGCAGAAGGCAGAGTTACTACCAACTGAGCTATGAGGCCAGTCAAAATAATAATTATTATCAATAAATTACTATTATGACTATTATGATAAGTCGCGTACTTAGCAGATAGCTAGTAAATTAAACATTGATTTTGCAAATTTAGACTTTATTAGATACTTCATTAAATTATTCCGTTCCAGTCATATCACTTTGTCTGACTGCTGGTTCCTTACCAAGAGCTTCTCCTTGTTCGATAGTCATCAGGAGCTCGCAGTCCTTCGTTTCCGGGAGGAGGAAACATAGCCCAGACGCGATCAATGGCATTACTCCGAACCCCACTGGAGCACACCACTGACCAAATGGTCTGAGGCCAGCCATGAACGGCGCTATCATGGCACCGAATCGGGCCATCATGGAGCAAATGCCAATCGCTGCGTTGCGTACAACAGTTGGGAACATCTCCGAGCAGTAAAGATATACCACAACAAACACTATGTAAGTAAAAAATATTCCACCGCAACCAAGCACAACCGACCCTTCCCCTTCAGGTATAAATGCTATTATAAATAAACACGCGCTGCAAAATACGTTTCCAAGTATGACGATGGTCCTACGATTTAGAAATTTTATGACGGGAATGGAAAAAATGCACCCGCATAGACAAACGCTACCGCATGCCATCACATTGATGAACACATCTCCAGTCAAGTGGCTGATGTAATAGGCCATGCCGAAGAAACAATAGCTGCACACGAGCCAGACGAACGACATGACCAGTATGTTCTTCCTAATATTTGGGGTCCGAAACAGATCGATAACGGTTGCACGGTTCTCTCGCTTTATTTTATGCTTCAGTTGATAGAGATCAATTTTCGCAGCAATTTCTTCAGTCGGTAAGCCGTTTCTGAAATTAAAAGACATTTAAATATTTGCTGGGAGACGAATACCAACAGATACAGAGTTCGTGAAACGTACATTTTAGCCACACGCTCCATCAAAGTTATAGCTTTAAAATTTTTGTTCATTGCGAGAAGCCATCTTGGCGATTCGGGCAACACGCATATGTAAATTAATAGAACAATAGTTGACACAGATATAGTTAACTGGAAATACATGTAATCTCTTATCAGGTACCCGAAAAGGGCCATTAGTATGTGTCCCAGGGTGAATGGTAAGTGGTACAATGCCGAAACCAGATCACGGTGGCGACTCCCGACATATTCCATGATAATTACAAATCCAATGACCATCACACCACCGACTGCGAAGCCGAGAATCATTCTCACGATTGTGAAACTCCAATAATCTGGGAGGAATGATGCCATGATTCCGGTGAAAACCTCCAAAACAACTGCTGTGATCAATGTTGATTTCCTACCGTACCTGTAACCAAAGAAAACATTTGTACTCGTAACTTTAGGAAGGTTTGTTTATAATAAAGACGGTCAAGTGCGAGAACTCGCGCCCTGAGCCTACGCGTTCCGTACCATTGGTCGTGGGTTCGAATCCCGGTCGTGCACCAGTGCTCATGGTCAGAAAAAAAATTTAATGCATTAAGCTAAAGCTTTGATTTTTATACGGCACCATAAGCCCACAGACCATAATAGGTGGTATAAATTTCAAGTTGATACCTTTAGCCGTTTCTGAGAAAAAGGGTCTTGACAGACGGACAGACAGACGGACAACAAAGTGATCCTATATGGGTTCCGTTTTTCCAAATGTGGTACGGAACCCTAAAAATGTTGATTTATAGGTACTAACATATCTGATATTATTCCCAAGATAAGGCTACCACTGAGAACTCCAAACTGAAATATAGTTTGATGCAAATCCTTCAACCAGGTTTTCTGGCATATCAAATTCCATTCCATCACAATAGTTCTTTTAAACACACTTGTATCGAACACCGGGTTGTCGCAACATGTGGAATTGGTGTCAGGGCATAAGTAATGCGCTGGTGGGGCCAAAAATATGATTGCCATCGTATGAAATGCCACCCCAAACTTGCCCATGAATATGAGTAAGCACAGCCACACATGGTATTTCCCTAAGCTGCCGATCAATTTGTTGATCAACACCATTGCGAGGATACAAAAATACTTGTAATTTACTTTATGTATGAATGCATTTTCGTAAGACGATAAAATAAATGAAATGTAGAGCAAACTTTTAGGTACCTTAATAGTTGTTTTGGCGATTGCTAGTTTAAACGAGTAGGCTATGATGATAAGCGTAGTGAATATAGGTAATGACCTCGACTGCTATCAATAGTACTAATAATATTAGGTACGCACATAGATGGTAGATATTCTTCTTTTGTTTTATAGTATTCATATATATCATCGTCATATTTCGTGCACCGCCATCCATTATTATTTTTCCATTACTCTCCATCCTAAGGTTGCCTGGAAGAAATACTTTCAGCGATAAGGCCGCCTTACAACATTAAGTTTGTTGTAGATTTAATATGTAAACCTTCGTGTACAATAAAGTGTTAATCTATCTATCTGGTTCGATTGAGCTGGCATCAGGCGATCTATAGATCGTTTGCAAAGGTCTTTCGATAGCTTAACTGTTTCTTGTGTATTTTGTAAAATAGTTGTATATACTTGTATTATAGTTTTAATTTTCTTTCTCTTTATAAGAATCTTAGACCTGACTGACTGACATATTGAACACACAGCCTAAACCTCTAGTCGTAGAGACTTGAAAGGAGGGTAAACATTTTTTTTTGGTGCTTTGCGCTGTACTAAGACAGGATTTTTCGAAATTCAACACCTAAGGGGGTGAAAAGGGGTAAAAAAATATAGTATCAAACGAAAAATCGTATTCCTTGAGTTAACAAACCAGAAATTTAGCATACTTAAATATTTTCGATACAAATGATAATAGGCTAATTGTAAATATAGACCTAAGTAATACTGCTACTATTTAGACATAATTTTATTAGACTTTTTAAATCGGTGAATTTTTTCATTTGAAAATCCCAATAAATTCGTAAGTTCGTTCGTAGTGCTTAATCGTGCTCCAACACGATGAAATGATGCCTTCATTCCTATAAAGATATGTTTGAATGAATGAATGAATGAATGGCTTTTATTTGCATGAAGTATAGTATATATAGGTACATGGTCTTTTACATTTATGGAGATAGTGTCATATACTTCGTCGGAGACCGACATGTAAAAATATTAGTTTTAATAAGTACCTACCTAGTTAGTTTCTGTTCCAAGCCATTGTTTGTGTTCATACAATCTTTATTAGTTTTCTAAGATCATCTTGGGTTTTTTATGGACGAATATTTAAGTAGGTAATATTTTTTTATAAAACAGATTCCTGTGCAACTTAGTTGTCAACCTATCTATTTCATTGCAGATAAGTCACCCTGTTTGCCTCGTTTTCACTAACCAAGGCACTCGTTAATGGATATGGTTTACCTACTTCTACAGATTATTTTGCTCCTATCTCTTGTTAAATATTACGTTATTATATTTATGTTCTGTTTTCTTTTGTAAAACTTATCTTATCTAGATCTTTTCTCGTTACAAGATTAATAACCTTGAATGAACACACATCTTTATGAAAAATGTATCTGACTAGTTCCTATCGATTTTAATTTACTTGGGAAAAAATAGTAGGCATTTCGATTTTAGTACCTACTTTGCGTTTTTAATTTACTTGGTATGTAGATACTTACGTAACTTTGTTGCAATCAGTTTCTATTAGAAACCGTTTCTATATTGCGGGTCTTGCGGTTACCTTTATTAGGTAAATCGCAAAGCCGCCAAACGATGGACTGTTGAGTGGGTAAATTTTTATAATAGGTCATCGCGTAGCCGATATACTCATCGGTTTCTATTAAAAAATAATTGAAACTGATTGCAAAAAAGTTATGTAAGTACATAGGTAATTGCACCACCAGGTGAGAATCAATGTCTTTTTCGAGAAATATGTATTATGCCTACTTTCGTATAGCTAAGCCAATCTGATTCGAGTTTATATTATTACTAGGTTGCGGTTAGGCTTCTCTCGCGTGGCAGGTACTTAGATAAAAAATAGCATTCCTAGGTATATGTAAGTACTAATCTAGGTAAAGAACTCTATCTATTCCAAGTTTCATCGAAATTGGTTGAGCCGTTACGGCGTGATTGAAACACAAACATCCAAATTTCCTCACAAACCTTCGCATTTATAATAATTGAATCTATCGTCAGTCTGTCCTGCAGGCCGATTATACTAATTCCATGGCAATCGAGACGGCGAACATGGCTTTAGCCATGACGATTGCTATGAAATGGAACAAATTGAATAAACTACACTTCCGGCTGGATGGTTAATTTGAATAAATGACCGTCAACGTGTTCCTATCCGTAGCTTTAGTAACAGTCATTAAAATTGATATGTTATGCATATTATACGAAAAATCAGTCTATTACCCCCACTACCATCAACTTCGCATTTTGGGCCCGACCATGACATATTATTGCCACTGAAACGCGCGTAATAGCGCTATTTTACACAACCATATAAATGTATTTTACACAGCTGTCAACTTACGTGACCGCCTAACAAAATCTCATAGTTTATGGTAAGGGGCCTAATCTCTCTCGCCTTCAAACATACAGTTCTTATCTACCTAGGTATTTACTCATAAGTCGTAACTGTAAAATATTTTAACACCAGTGATTTCATTGACATTTGTCATAATAAAAATATGGCTTGTTAATCTAATTTGTCAACATTGCTCTATTTGAATTTTACGACAGAGAACCTTAGTAAAATAAAACTGTGTTAGGTACCTACTGTCTGGTTTGAGAAATAATAACCGTATTACATCTATGCTAGATGATTTATGCAGCGTCAGTTGGAACTTTTCCCTTACAGATGCTGTAGTGCCTGGGACATGTTCAAGATCAGCCTAGTCGACCTTATCTACACGAAAGACTTGGTCAATAGGTAGGTATATTATGCAGAGCAGGCAGGTAGGTTTTCTTACCATGTTTTCCTTCACCGTTTTGAGCACATGTTAAAGTGCACATAATTTTTTCGAACAGAAAAATCCATTGTGTACGATCGGTATTCAAACCCATGACCATCGGGTGCACGACTGCGTTCGAATCCACGACCTGCGGATCGAAAGTCGGGAACCTCCCACTAGGCCAACACGACTAACTTTACGGCTTTGGACGCTACGGGACGTTTGGCAACCACAATCCAACACCTTGAGTGTACACTCCATCAATTTGATTTGTAGGCCACTGTACCTAGAACCTTTTCACAATAAATATACGACGCAATGCGGCATCGCTGGTGATTATCGGGGTTCCACGTGAACGAACCCGCTGAGGGAAGCTAGTGCAAAATAAAGTTGACAAGTAAACGGTCTCTTATTGACGTACATCTGCGTGGAGCGCGCGCGTTGATTTCTTTTGTATGGGAAATTCGTCGCATATATAGTCCTGACCCCACTCTAGGATTTCCTGTGGATTCCCTGTGTCGTGGATATCAGAAACTACCTACTTTTATCATACGCGATAACTTATAAAGATTGTCTTGTGTAGGTAATATATTGATCAACAATACGTAGGTACATACAATTCGTTTTGCATACCTATTATCTTCAATAAAAGAAGATACCTAAGTATCTAAGTAGGTACTATAAAGTTTTATATTGTTATTGAAGGTAACAAGTAACAAGAAAGTGAAATTCGCTACTTTCACAACAAAAACATCGACCATCACGGGCTATTCTTTGATGGGACGCTGTAAAAAATATTTTGTTATAAAACCCAACATCTTCGAACCAACGGGACTTGAACACGCACCTTCGCCAATGTAAGTCATTTCCGCCATAGTTGTTTTTTATTCCTTTCTGCAGCGCTTCGACATCATTTTACATACAGGTTGTTATAAAAACAGCTCCCGAAAACTGAAGGTAGGTACACGCATATCAGCTTTCCAATATAGGCCCTCTATTAAAACCGTTAAAACAAAATGGCTTTTTCCAAAATGATTCTCAGTTTATGACTGTTTCAATCGTCTTGCTGTCCGAAATATCAAATTTACAAGAAGCTTTACAGTTCCGGCACTGCTATCCTATCCTACTAATATTATAAATGCGAAAGTTTGTGAGGATGTTTTGGATGTTAGTTGTTCAATCACGCCCAAACGGCAGAACGGATTTGGATGAAATTTGGTACATAGAAAGATAATAGTCTGGAGTAGCATCTAAATGCTACTCCAGCTCGCTTACTTACTCGCTTACTTACTTCGCTCGCGTATATGCTCGCTAGCCTATGCTAGCGAGCATATACGCGAGCGAAGCCGCGGGCGGATGCTAGTGATATATAAGGCCCAGTAAGTATTCATAAAAGATGAGCGGAGAGATGTGTAAAATAAATCAATACGGCTTCGCCCGCTCTACAAATCAATCGGACCGCGCATAGATGACGTGATGTTATTTGGCACAATTCAATTGGTTGATTTTACAGGAAGATGAAAAACAGAGCTAGGTATACAGGTGCATGAAAAACACAAGAATCATAACTATTGAATGATGGACCTAAACATTGTTTTCTCATCAAATTATGCATTGTCTTGCTTTCTAACAAAATTGCTATAGTTTCAGTCTGTTTACACCTTTATTATCTTTACAGACCATAAAAGTAAATAGGTAATAGATAACTTACCTACAATATCACGGGGTGTTATTGGTCAGAATTCGGCTAAAACCTAAAATGGACGTGCATTCCATTATTCTGAAAATTCTATAAGTATAATTGTTCATATTATGCCCCCTTTTTGGACCTTACTTGATGACAGGAACCCAAATAACTAAAGTATTTCTTTGAAATCAAGTTCACACTCGTAAATTCATAATATTGCAAAACACTACAATATGAATACATGCAAAACACTACAATATACAATATGAAGCGCAATAAGAACACTACAATAAATTATTTCCATTTATTTATTTTTACGTTAAATAAAGTATTACCATTCATTCATTTATTCAAAGACTTGCGCTCGCCTTTGAAACAATCGGCAAATCGTAACGTTGTACTGGCTGACAAGAACGTAACATAATGAAAGAACTTATTTTTTCTCTGGTATTAATTTTCAGCCAAAACCTACCTATACCTAATGTTTTAGGAAGCTTCACCTAAACTAAATGAACATTCGGTATTTGGTTCGGGAGCTGTCTTATTACAACCTGTTTAGGAGAAAAGAAGAGTAGAAATTAAAGTAGCCGTTACGTAGGTAGGTACGTAGTATTAAAACAAAAAAATATCATTACATACTTACCGCATTATTTAATTACTTACCACGGAAAACATGCTTAGATGTACATGCCAAACATTATTATTGACAGCTGCGCACTTATCTAGTCTAAATAAATAACTATAGCTCTATTTGGAGATTATCATTACAAGTTATTAAAACAAACTTGAGAAAGATAGGGGGAAAAATGAAAAAAAAAATTGAATAATTTATGTTTTTTTCGCTAATATTCTTTCTTTTTGTAGATATAATAACCCCCTTTCGGGAAGATATGCATGTTATTTATCAGCTTGTAAGTTTTAAATCCTAATAATAATGAATTCAGTATTAATATCCATTCTGTACTAACATCACACTCAAGTTCCTACAATGCTGAGAGCCACTTGATCGTGACATTGTCATTTTCGTAGGCCCTTATGACATAAGCACTTATGCTTTCGAGCTCACACTTTTGGAGTGCCTGTCAAAATTTACAGAACTTGATGGACGTGGATAAGTACCTACATACATACTCAAGTGCTAGTTTAGTGATATTATCTAGGTATCTACTAAACTGACGGAATGTCAGGAATGTGTTCTAGGAATTCACATATGGAAACATTTAGGTTCTTAACAAGTATCTAATTATTTTTTTTTATACAACAGAGTTTGCAAACAAGCTGACGGCCCACCTGATGGTAAGCAGTTACTGTAGCCTATGAGCGCTTGCAATACCAGAGGCATCACGCACGCGTTGCCGACCCCGAACCCCCTTCCTCCCTAAAGAGCTCTGGCAACCTTAGTCACCGCAGGAACACAACACTATGTATTTGTTACAGTTATTTGGCTGCGATCTTCTGTAAGGCGGAGGTACCTCTCAGGTGAGCTGCTCCAATTCAGAACGAGAAAATCTCGCTGTGCCCTACCTCCTCCTAACCATCAAGCTCCTAATTGTATAAGGTGAATCATAAATGTATCCAGAAAGGGGCTTAGTCTACGCTCAATTGGCAGTAATGTTTGTTCTACGACTTTAGTTAGGTAATCCAAAATTTTTCCTTTAAAAAATCTATGCAAAAATCAGCTGTTTTTGAGTCAAATTAGTTTAAACTCAATGATTCAGCCATGTTAATAATTACATAAAAGATGATAAAAAGACCAAAAACAGCAAATTTGATAAAGTTCGGGAATTTAAAAAAAAATTGAACATTTTGTTTTTTAATCCGGATTCTTTTTGTTGAAAGAATAAGCCCCTTTCGTATGGTAGGTACACATTATGATATTAAGAATCACTTTGTTTAAGGGCCTACGGCAATGTCATGGTCAAGGATTTCAGCAACCCTCCTCACATTTTCGAATGAACCCAATTATTTAAACCTATCTAAGATTACCTACCCTACAATAGTTTTTACATTATTTACAGTTTGTCTAATTTGAGGCTACATTTTAAATTAGGTACTTGCAAAAGTATGCTTTTATTTGTGATCTACTTTGTGATCTATCACAGAAGTCTTCGTTTCTGATTTGACTTTTTTGCCAAAGTTTTCACCCTCCTCTATTGTAGTCATCAGTTCACATCCTTTTGTCTCCGGCAAGAAAAACGTGATGCCGCACGCGATGATTGGCAGTATTGCGAACACTAGCGGTGGCAGCCAGAGCGCCACACCTTGAAGGTCTATAACGAACGGTGCCAGCATAGAGCCAACACGAGCTGACATGGACGACACTCCCACGGCGGCGTTCCGCACCACAGTCGGGAACAACTCCGTACAATACAGATACACGACGACGAACACAATAAAACTCGATACCACACCAACACTCGCGAACACTACCGACGCCACGCCCCCCGGCACTATAGCCAGTATGACCAAGCACACGGCAGCTATAAAATTGAACACTATCACTATAGTTCTCCGACCAATTAACCTCAGCAGTGGTATGGATACAAATGTTCCCAAAAGCGTCACACTAGCACTAGCTGCGACGTTCACGAAGACGTTACCACTGAGCTGGCCAACGTACTGTGATACTCCATAGAAACAGTAGCTACATGTCAGCCAGTTGAAAGACATGCAGATTATATTTTTCCGTATGTTAGGAGTGCGGAACAGATCGAGTATGTTCCCCTTCTTTAACTGGTTCGATGATAATTTCGCTTGGTATGACTCGACGACAGTCCTGATATCATCGGTTCGGCGTTTATTTCTGTAATCGTGAAAAACTATGAGTTACAAATGTACAAGTGTAAACTACTTAAGAATACATGTATGATGTCACTTACACAGTAGCCACACGCTCTAAAATGGCAATAGCTTCGTCGGTCCTGTTGACGGCGATCAGCCAACGCGGTGTTTCTGGCACCATTATGAAGTAAGCCAATAGAATTACAGCCGGTGCCGAAATCGCCAGTTGGAGCTCAGTATAATCTCTAAAGAAGTACGCGAAGACCGGCAACAGCATATGGCCCATATTGAACGGCACTTGGTAAATAGCACTGGCTAGTTCTCTGTATTGAGAGCCCATGAATTCCATCACGATTACGAAGCCGGTGACCATGGTACCTCCGACAGACAGGCCCACAAAGAAGCGCAAGATCGTAAACACCCAGTAGTTTGGTACGTAAGCGGCAACTACGCCAGCTGACAGCTGTACCACGACGGCCACTAGCAAAGGATTTTTTCGTCCGTATCTGAAACAAAACAATCTTTATAACAATCTAACTAAAAGGAAGTAGATGTACGAATGCCTAGCCTTTGGTTGGTATTGCGTAAGGATTCAAAGCGCTACAGTTCATAAAAATAATTTCAATGTCACCTGTCCGCAGCCATTCCAAAGAACACGCTGCCCAGTAGCACGCCGAGTTGGAACAAGGTTTGGGTTAAACTCGCAAGCCATTTCCTATCACATATCAGGTCCCACTCCATAATAATGGTTCTGTTGAAAATGGACGTGTCGTAATTCGGCTCCGCACAAGGGCACTCAGTAACTTGTTCAGGTCCACAAGTGTAAGAAACTTTAGGCGCCAGAAATATTATAGCCATTTGATGAAATGCCACGAAAAATTTAGAGATGAAGACGACCAGGCAAAGGATTAGTTGGTACTTTCCAAAAGCTCCAGTGATTTTCTGAATCGTGTCCTCATCGGGCGGTCCTGAAATTATCAAAAGTTATTTTTACAGATTTTTGAAGATGTTTGTTATCTGAACTCAGAATATTATGATAAACTGATATGTACCATGGCAAATATCTAAACAATGTACTAAAATAATCGGCTGACACGATTTTGATGACTTTTGGTATGGAGAGCCCTGTTGAAGGATATTAGGCTAAGTACTTTAACCAATTATTTTAAATAATACCAAGATAGGTACCTAAGTAGTTCGTAAGTAATTAAGTAGTTTAATAACTATCTGAACCAGAATGTCGCCTAAGTATGATTATATGATGTAGGTACCTACACTTTTAAGCGGGCTGGTATGACATGAGTAAGTAGATACTGAGCCTACTTATTTATTTTTCATCAATAATCAAGCGGACCGATTTTATAATTACTTAGGTACCTGGCACCTACATACCGAACTGGTTCTAGGTACCTTATACAAAAGGAGGGACAAAGATAAGTGCGTGCAGAAACCAACCACTTTCATTTTGCATTTAGTCCTTCTGCGGTGTCAATGCCACGTACTACTTCTGGGTCATTAAACTGAGTTATGTACGAGTACTTTCACAATCAATAAACTTACTGTTTACAACGTTTTGATTCTCCATTTCCATGTTATTTTTAGTACACGTTATCTTTTTCTGACACTATTTACTTCGCGTATTTGATACAATTGCGGAAAGCAGTCGCCCGCACCGCCTGCAGCAGCCTTCTGTCACAGACTGAGGAGTAGGGCGTGCAGTTGTAAGCGATATCTGCGTGCGCGCTCCTCTTGCAACATTTGTTGTCATTATCTGGCCTGTCTCCGAATCTGCAATATGCAACTGGCTTGTTCAATACAGCCGCAAATTTTACAATTTTCACTTATTCCATTGAATCAACCATTTATCATTTTCAGAAAAAATATGTGTGCGTATCAAATTATATATTACGCGATTCTAGGCTCTCATAATTAAATAATGATGAATTTACCCAAAAAAGGTAACCTAATGTATAGCCAATTAGGTAATGATAGGTATAATATTTTTTTTATTAATTGGCTCACCAAGCAAGCAATGACTTCCTCAGCTCATCTATATCGAAGGATCATGCCCCGTACCAACAACTTTGCGATTTTGTGTAGGCGGCGACGTAAGTTGACAGTCTCAAAGATTAATGGTTCAAATTCGTTTAAAACACCGATGACATACTCGCAATTGAATAGTAATAAGACGCCATAGTAGGGCCCCGTATTACAATACTCTTTATCACTATAACCGCTCGATTATTGAAATCCCGTTATATCCCGAAAATATTTAGGGTACCGTTACCAAAGGTAAAACGGCACCCTTATGGTGAGCTTTCGTAGTCTTTCCGTCCATACTTTGTAGTTACTAAGCTACTCTAAGAACTATCGACTTGAGGCAATTTTAAAAAAAATCACTTTATTTCGGGAGCAATAAACAAAGTTTACTTTCAGTTGTAATCGTACTAAGTTAATTCGCACCCATGCCGGTAAATGTTGGGAACGATACCATTCAAGTTGTAGATCACTATGTCTATTTGGGTCAGACGATTCTACTAGGTAGATCCAACTTCGACAAAGAGGTCAACCGACGAATCCAATTCGGATGGGCAGCGTTTGGGAAACTTCGTCATATCTTCTCATCGGAGATACCGCAGAGCCTCAAGACGAAAGTCTACAATCAGTGCGTGTTGCCAGTGATGACATATGGCACTGAGACTTGGTCGTTAACTATTGGCCTCATACACAAGCTCAAAGTTGCACAACGGGCTATGGAGAGAGCTATGCTAGGAGTTTCACTACGTGATAAGATCCGAAATGAGGAAATTCGTAGAAGAACCAAGGTCACCGACATAGCTCTCAGAATTGGCAAGTTGAAGTGGCAGTGGGCAGGCCATATAGCTCGCAGAACCGATAACCGTTGGGGAGTAAAGGTTCTCGAATGGCGACCACGAACCAGGCGACGCAGTGTTGGAAGGCCCCCACCCGATGGACCGACGACATTGTGAAGGTTGCGGGAAGTCGGTAGATGGAGAAGGCTCAAGACCTTTCGTCGTGGAACTATTTAGGGGAGGCCTATGTCCAGCAGTGGACTTCTACAGGCTGATGATGATGATGATGAAGTTAATTCACTTTAAGAATCTTATCTACCTAGTATATCACAAAATGCTGCCTACATAACAAACAACCATTATGTAGTGGGAAGCCACCACTTATCGTTATATGTGCAATGTAATGGCGTGCAATTGTCAAGTCTAAGTACGAGTATTATATCACGTTATCAATTTTCACAGTAACGGGACAAAATTGTGCCCATTACGTACACGCTATTCACAAATTGTCATTCATTACACTGATGATTGGTTTTTGTCGGTTCTACCGATGACTCATTGTTTACATTTTACTAGCTCTTAACTGGACACGTCCGGAATTTAATTAAAAGTACACCCGCAACGATTATGTAGAGTAAGGTTGGCATATAATACCTACTGAAATACAAACAATTTACAAACATTTTACACTTTTATTAATTTATACACCTCTGTTTCCAATTTCTGTCTCTATTTACATACATAAAATTATTAAAATTTCTACATAAATAATATGTATCGCGAAAACAAGTTATTAGGTACTGGTTCCTATTTGAGTTACATATACTTTAATAATTTTATATACAGAACAACAAAATGAAATCCTATAAAATGTATTCAAGTCTGAACAAATTATTTATAAACTTGGAACCGATAAGAATAATAATGACTAATGTACCGCGTTGAAAAACTTAATTAAAACAAATAAGTGTGACCAAAAATAAAACCTGTATAATACAAGTAAAAATAGTTTCTGTGGGTATAGAAACTACAATTTAGGTACGCTCGTCAAGTTAAATAATACCATCGCAAATGTTAAGGTCTTTTTTGGTCAATGTGACTCGGGTGCCCGTAAACTGATCATGATCGTCAAATTTGATAAAATTTTGTGTAATAGGCCGTTCCAAACTGACCAAAAATAGGCACAGGCAGATTCATGACCACTGTTCAGGCGAAGCAAATAGCATAACCATCTTTACCATAATCTGTTTGTCAAAAAGGGCTGTTTGCAATTAACCGGTTATAACCAATTTGTCATCTTTTTCTTTCAGAGCACAAACATTATCTGAATCTTCATAACCCTAAATTGAGGTTTTTTAGGATAACAGAAAATGACGCCTCTAAATACTTATAGTAAAATGAATCGCTTTTAAATAAAAATAAAAAAGAATCTTATTACCGACCACTTTACTTCGCTTGATCCATGGTCGCTAAATCACCCTGTTTATTAAACCAATAAGGATTTTTAAGCAACAAATTAAATTATCTCTAATAGTTGTCATGTGAGAAACTTAAATTTAAAAATCACTTTTAAAAAAATATTAATTATCTATCACGCTAACAGACAACATTGAATATCACATGATGAAAAGTTAAAATTAAACATACAAATATAATAACACTTGAATGGCAAAACAAAAGGTTAAATAAGTATGGTCATACAACCTACAAATAAAAATACTTCTTGAATCTTCTATAGGATGCCTAAGGAACATTCAACTTAATCGTACAAAATTAATGAACTTTGCGATTTTGTAAATCAAGAAACCTACTAATAGTATAATAATGTATTAGGAAAAACGAGTGGATATCTGCTTGTATTTGGATCAATCACTCTAAAGGCTCATTTGAATGAAGTTGGGACCTGCGTAGGCCTGCATAGGCTACGTTTTATATGACCATGCGAGCAAAGTCGCGGCAGAAGCTAGTATACAAATATTTATTCGAAACGATAATTTATTTTACTAATTACTATCATATAAGAAAACACCTTTGCCATTACTTTTAAAAGCAGGTCATTGGAAAAATAGTTAAATATTGATTTAACACTTATTATTTTTACCAGTATTACTACGGTTTATTACTGTGAATTATTTCGACAACGGACTGCGTTTTATGCATTATCACATCGTTTCATATTAATATGCAAAGTAATCAAATAACGCCTATGCGCTTTTATAAGAAACATTGGTGTTAAACGTGGCTATTACACTCAGTATCCATATAAACTCCCAAGTTTAGTTTATTGGAAATATCAACAAATCTATGTATGTACTTTTATTATTTGTTTATCAGGACATTTAAGTACAATCTATGAATAAATGTTGGAAGGCACTAGACCCTAAACTACGAATATAATTTCTGTACTTTCGGAACACTTAAGCTCATACACAAATTAGCACCGCATCACAGCGTATGCCTATTAAAAAACGGATTTTGTAATAAATTATATAATAAATTTAAAATTTATAAAATGAATTTATTGATATTATTTATTTGACGATTCTAAACACCAAAATGCGTCTAGCCGTTTGGGTGCAGTGCATAATAAATAATGTGTTTATTGGTATAGTTATATCAAAAAGTGTTTCGGATGGAGTTTTTTTGCAAATCTTTAGTCCGACCTCAAAGAAAGTTCTTAGATATATTTGATAGTCACATAATGTGCAGGACACGTCTTCGTAATCTCATTATATTGATTATTCTAGAATTGTTTGCAACTTACGTACAAGGATGGGCTTTGAATGAGTAAGATGCGTTGCGATGCGGCGCTAATAGGGGCAAAGCTTTAAACTGGCTGAATTTGGAAGATTGTTATGTACTTCTTTCAGGCAATGAGTTCACGCGCGACTAGCCGATATAATAAAGGTATGATTCTCCTTAATTTAACACACTTACTAACATTTTCATATTATTTCACATGATCTAACTATATCAAACTATTCTTGTTATATCAAGTGAAGTTACATGAAATTTGTTATATTATAGAACCGTAGTATATAAATATATAGTTTAAAATTACTCTTTACTATACCTAAGCGATAAAAACAACGATATTATTTTTATGGAAATACATGCAAACGAGCACTAACTACATTAAATGCAACTTTACTCATTCAAAATACTTATTTACATGGCTATGCTATAATTTTTAAGGGAAAACTGACTTAAGTCTTATTATTTCTTGAATGGAGATGCATCCAACTTGGTGTTTCGTTTTTTAAGGGTACGCGTCGACTGGCCCGCAAGGCACACTAAAGGTTTTGGTTTGCTTTCTATGAATTTGCGCACGGGTTCCACTATATAGCCGGCATTTAAGAAAAATAAATTCGTCGCCAGAGAAGTCGCTGACAATTCCGTTCAATCCGTTGCGTGCGTTGCGGTCGGTGCGGGCCAGTCAACGCGTACCTTAATAGTGACAAGCACTTTGTATACTACGTCAAACCACGGTAAGAATACAATATCTGATTACGTCTACAGTGTGACTATTATCAAAGGAGTGTGCTTAGAGAAAACAGATATAAGTACCTAATGTAGATGATGCGCCAAACTTAATGACGGTTAAAATAATGAAAAGTGGAAATATAGCTTATATAGCGCTTAGCTAAACGCACGCATCGGTCCCACCGATCTGTCTCGAGGGCTTAGTTCAAGCAGATGTAAGTTATATCATCTAACATGCAACGCAGACAGCGCTTGCTCACAACTCGAACTAGGCCCTGTGCGACATACGTGCGCTTATGTACAGCGGTCATAAAGCTTGGCGAGATCTCTACCTAATGAAGTTTACATCATTCCCAGATTATATTATCAGCATAGAGATTCTGACGACAAATGTCATCTTAAGCGAAAACTGTGACTGAAAAACCTTACACTATTAACATATAGCTGAAACTTAAAGTTTCTAACTTTGAGATTAAAATTATCATAGCTTAGGTGCTGTAGTGCCTACGGTTTTTTATTTTGGACACAAGATTGCATATCTTCAGTGCCGGACCTAGTTTGAGGCCCATATATTTCATCATCATGTCAGAATTCAGCAACAGTAGAGCTTTGCCGTCGATTTCCTGCAACAAAATAAAAAATTGTATCAAGATTTTTTACCACAAGCATCTCCATTCAGCTATCAGATCCTTGAAGATGTGTAAGGAGGATAGTCAGAGGCACGCCCTTACATTCACCAACCTAGCTGATATTATATTGATGAAAGACCAGGCAAGCCACACGACTTGCATGTTTCTTGAAAAAGCCCTGTACTATAAATTATGCTATCTTGTTTAGTCGGTGACTTAAGTTGACAGCCTTAAAGATTTATGATTCAAATTCATGTAAAATAGTGCTACACTTGCATATTATGAATAGCAATAAGACGCCACACAGGGCCCAAGTCAACGTGAGTGGCCAACGCCTGATCACCAGCCGCAATGTACCCGATGACGTCTTCAACGGACCAATCAACGGGCGGCGTCTCACCACTTGAACTAGCTGATATTATACTATGAACGATTAGGCAAGACATCCTATTATCAACTTAGATGCTTCCTGAACTAGTCGGCGTGAGTGACCAGAGCCTCATCAGCAGCAGCACTGAGCCCGATAACGTCTTCAACGGTCCAATAAACGGGCGGCGTCTCACCACTTGAACTAGCTGATATTATACTATGAACGATTAGGCAAGACATCCTAGTTTCAACTTACATGCTTCCTGAACAAGTCGGCGTGAGTGGCCAGCGCCTGATCAGCAGCAGCAATGAACCCGATGACGGCTTTAACGGACTAATTAACGGGCGGCGTCTCACCACTTGAACTAGCTGATATTATACTATGAATGATTAGACAAGACATCCTAGTTTCAACTTACATGCTTCCTGAACAAGTCAGCGTGAGTGGCCAGCGCCTGATCAGCAGCAGCAATGAACCCGATGACGGCTTCAACGGACTAATTAACGGGCGGCGTCTCACCACTTACCTTAGCTGATATTATATTATGAACGAATAGGCAAGACATCCTAGTTTCAACTTACATGCTTCCTGAACAAGTCGGCGTGAGTGGCCAGCGCCTGATCAGCAGCAGCAATGAACCCGATGACGTCTTCAACGGACCAATCAGCGGGCGGCGAGTGCGGCGCGGGCGGCGGCGGCGCTCCCGTGGTGGAGGACGCTGGCTCCGGCCGCTCTGGCGAGATGCGCGCCAATTTGCTGGAGCACTCACCATTGCCGGTTGTACCACTCGCTACCGGCTCTTCTATAGTCTGTAAATAAAACAATAGTTTAAATTTAGACTTAGTCCTTTTACTTGTGTCACACAGGCTCCTAGTATGTATTCCAAATTTCAGAATTGTGAGGTTTCTGGTAGGATTCTAAAGGTTTTAAATTTTTTCCTTTCCCATACAACAATAATTAAAAAGACAATAATTGTATCTTTGTAATGCATTGAGTTAGAAGCTTCATTTTTTTTACGGCACGTTAGGGTCACAGTCATTTTTATATGCTAGTAATTTCAAGTTGATACCTTCAGTTAGCTCCCTGAGAAAAAGGGACGGACTGATAGACAGACAGATGGACAAAAAAATGTGATCCCAAACAAAAAAGTATGGAACCCTAACTTCCAACTTACGCTATTAGACCTCTTGATGGCAGCAGCCGAGATTGTGTTAGAAGTGGACTCTCCACAGAGAGTGCACGGCCGACCAGCAGCATCACCAACATCCACCTCGATCATGCCGAGGCAACTGCCCACTCCATCACAAATACTCTTCAACCAACTCTTCAGCTCATCTAGAGTCAACTCTGCTGGTACTTTCACTGAGTAGTTCTTATTTGTTGTGGAAACCTGAAAGTGTTTTGAATCATGGTCAAAAACATAGTTGTAGCAATGATTAAAGCTGTCGAGCCAAAGATTTCTTTATTTTAGTAGTATACACACTAGACTGGGCCGAGGCTGCTTTCAATGAGGCCTAGCCAACATACAGCGTGGCCCAGCCACAGTATAGCATTAATTCGTTTGGGATCAGTTGACCGTGTGTGATAAGTCCAGAATATTTATTTATTTATTTTATTTATAATTAAATTATACATAATGGATGGAGTCAGTAGGAGGTCGATGAATAAAGAATAAATGATGTTTCATTTATTAGCTCAGCTCAGCTCATTAATGTGGCAGGCTAATATTAATGATTTGAAGACAGATACCATATCCAAAGCCTTTAGGCCTTTGTGTCATAGACAGCAATAAAGGCTTTGAAAAAGAAACCATATCCAAAGCATGCAACATAATATTTTAAACTTTCATCAATAATTATGTAGTAATTACCTGTACATTAGTTATATTGGAAAAGCTACTAGATGCAGTGAGTATTGCCCGTGTCAACAATTGTGGGTCTGGATGAACACTTATCAACTCCTTGACCAATGCTTCAGCCGCACCAGAAGGCCCAATGCCTATAATAGCTGTCGGTAATGCATTGCTGCCTCCAGTGCAGCTATTGCGAATGCGCAGGCGGATTGTAGGTGCTGGTGGGGGATTCACACTGTTTGAATTGCTGGCTCCTGTAGAGCCACCCTCTGGCAATGCTGGGTTGGTTATTGTAGTGTGGCGTAACTTAAACCTGGAATAATACATTACACTATTTAAGGAACAGTAACAGAAAAAAAAAATACATTTGAGTGATGCTTGAAGAAACAGTGACACAACAACCAAGCTGATGTGTCACTGCTGAGTAAATTGGCAAGTCCTAGAACCTAGAAATTCAAAGTAGTGTGCCTGGAAGGCGACGCGTGCAACGCGTGCGTGATGCCTCTGGTATTGCAATCGCTCATAGGCTACGGTAACCGCTTACCAACAGGTGGGCCGTATGCTTGTTTGCCACCTCAGTTGTATAAAAAAAAAAAGTGCAAACTAAGATCTTAGTATTACTTCATTTAATAAAGATCTTAATTTAAAAAAAAAGTGAGTAGGTTGAGTTATGGTGGCCCTGAAAAGGGCCGGTGACCATTGCTGAAAGAACTCTTGTGGTAAGAGTATTTAGAATGCACCTCTTATGAGGCTTCTTCCATGCACACTACTTTGAATTTCTAGGTTCTAGGACTTGCCAATTTCCTCACAATGTTTTCCTTCACCATTTGAGAGAATAAAATGCACATAAATTTTCAATTGGCGCATGACTGGTATTTGAATTCACAACCTTTGAATTGGCTGGCAGGCAGAGTCACCACCATCACACCACCAATGCTCTAAGCAGTTCTAGGCAAAAAGGTGTAATTTGTAATAAATTCTTACTTAGAAGGTGTAACACTCTTTTGTCCAGGTGGCTGCAATGGGTGTCCAGCCCGCGCACACCAGCCCACTGGGAATATATCTCTGGAATCATATCTACAATAATAGTCGAATGCTCCTCTCCATCCATCAAATGTCACATGTATCTGGTCATTCTTCACTGCCCCCACTGTTGCACAGCAAATCAGTTGTGGATTCTTCTTATCAACTGCCTCCAATTTTTGACCGACCACAAACACATTTTGCTTTGGAGTTGGCGGTTCAGGCTGAAACACCTTGGCTGGAGCCATTTCTGCTCCATTCAATGTCTTCAACAAGAACATCGGCCAGCTGCTGGCGTTCATACGAAAGCCAAGAGGAGGCTGCAGCATTCCATCGTTCTTTTCACAGTATCCAATAGGGTGAATATCCCCAGCATCCACAAGCCTCCAGAAATCATTTTTGTTATCACTTCCATCAAGTCTCAATCTCAACCTCGGTCCCAGAACACCTACCACTGTGGCAATACAGGTAGACGTCAAGTTTCTCGGATCTAAAGCTTCCAATTTCATTCCAACCTTGAAATCATTCACTGGGGGCAAAGGAGCCTGTTTGAAACATTCCTGGGGAGCTGCTGAGCTGTTGGTTTCCTTCATGTAATCGCTCCAGTCAAAGGACTGGAAGAGATCGTAAAACATTCCTGTTGAATTGTTATTGGCATGATTCTCCGTGCCGTTAGCTCCATTACCTGACTGAGGAGACGAGGTTCTCTTTTCGTTTTTCTTCTGGTACTTGTTGAGACAGTAGGTGGAGCAAAAGTTCTTGCTGCTAGAAGGCGCATTGCCCCGAATAACGTTGTCGCAGTGAAGACAGGCGCCTTTATTATACGCCTGTCTGAACTCCGAGAGACACGTTTCTGAACAAAACTCCTTTTTTCCGTTCTCAGTTGGCAAAACATACTTGAGGGGAGTCTTACTTTCAGCGCACCATGTGCATGTTCGCTTCGGAGGTCTCCCGGGTCCACGTATTTTGCCGGGAGCTGGCCCAGACGAACCGACTGTGTTGTTTGACATCGTTCCAATAGCGATTTCAAAACATCATAAACCTAGTAGTAATTTCACAAAATGGATTATTTACATTATATTATCACTGCAGCTAATCAATTTTGCGTAGGAAATAGAATTTATGTAACAAAATTATGCGCAAATATAAACAACGTCAGTGTATTTATGACGCGCTTCCAACGGCCATATTGGTTTTCTTTTTTTTTATTGAGTTGAGCTAGGGTGGAACGTCAATATAAACAAAACATGGTGAATCGATTTTAAAATCGATGCTTAGTAGATACATAATCAGGTATTGTTATATGTTTATTTAATTTTGAAGAACAAAACAAATGACTGAATCATGAAAATAAATTAACATAATTATATTGTAAGGTAAAAAGAGTTATTTATTTATTTTGAGGAAACTCCATCAACAAAGCTTTCGTCATCGATTTCGCAAAATTCGCTGCTCTGACATCGTTTATTATTTAGCGAAACGAGTAGATGAGTACAGCTTTTGGTGATAACTGGGACTGGGGAATCTGATTTGTGCTAGGGGGGCATGTCAATAGTCTTTGATTCTCTACTCAAAATAAGATAATATAGATCAATCTTAAATAGATGGCGTTACATACTGAAAATTGTAATTGAACATTACTAGCTACTTCTTACCAATAGATGGCGCGTTCAAAAACCATTCGGACGAAAGTGTCTCGCTCTCGCCACAATAAAATTATTAAAGTACTAGCTACCGCCCGCGTCTTCGCTCGCGTGGTACCTACATAATAAGTAGCCTATATGCTATTCCAGACTATAATCTATCTCTGTACCAAATTTCATCCAATTCCGTTCGGCCGTTTGGGGGTGATTGAACAACAAACATCTAAACATCCAAACATCCTCACAAACTTTCGCATTTATAATATTAGTTGGATACGACGACGTGACGCGCTTCCACATGATGAGAAACAATGTAGCCTCACCAAAGACAGTGACTTATATCCTCACTAGGCTGTTTTAAGTATATGAAAGCTCGTACCTCATAATTTTAACCCCCTACTTTGCTCCCTTTATGGATGACTAGCTTAGCTTCCGCCCGCGGCTTCGTTCGCTTGGTAACTACATAAAAGTAGCCGATAGCCCAAACAATATAGGTAACAATAAATACAATACAATTTTCAACCCCTCTAGATTATTTTTAGAGACGAAAGATAATAGCCTATGTCCTTCCCCAAGATATAATCTATCTCCTTGCCAAATTACATTACGATCTGTTCAGCCGTTTAGTCGTGAAAAGGTAACAAACAGAGTAGTGGTAAGGAAGGATTGTTCTTTGCTCTAAATAACCTAGCTAGCTGCAGTGTCCACAACTTGGGGTATTCTTCCATAAATTTAGGGTATTTTTTAGGGGAAAACAGTTTGACAGTGTAACAGATCTGAGGAAAAACTTCCATAGAATTTAGTAACAATCTAGGTACATTAAAAAGATGATTTTGCAATTATGTTTGACTATTTGGATCTGTTTACTTTTTGCGGAAAACTGTGCAAACATTGTTGAATTTAGGGTATTTTGCTGTCTGTAGTAGTCTGTGGGAAAAACAAATTTCAGGTTTGGCAATACTGCCTAACTATCACTGTAGGTAGATAGGTAGATATTGATGATATTCATCATTAATCATGTGGTATTCATGCAAACAAAATGATTAGTAATCCCAGAATTTATTTGTTTCATTCCAGAAAATGTTACCACAGATGTTTGTAACACCATATTTTAGTACAATTCTTTAGACACAGTAAAATACTTTAAAATTAGTAACATCAGCATATACGTGATGTAAAGAACTAGACATTGAAAGAAAGCGACATACTCTGTTGTAAAATTAAATGCTATTCAGTGTTTTAATATTAGGACTTAAATAATACTTTTAAAGCAAGCAATTGTTCATAATTATTTAGAATTAAGATTCATCATCACTTCCACCTGGCGCTTTAGGTTTGGGTCCGCCAGCTCGTTTGGCCATGATGATTTGATCAACCTTCAGAATCGTGGTTGCTGCTCCAACAGCGTATTTCAAACCCCAGTGCTTCAGTACAAATAAATCGAGGATGCTCTTCTCTTTAGCATCACAGATGCCATTGCTCTCAGATTCAATGTCAAAGCCAGCTGTTTTGTTACCCTCCTGAAAAAAAAAACATACAAATGTAGCATATAAGGTGAACCATTCCAACAATTTATCTCACTACAAAAACATAAACCAAGAAGATTCAGAAGAAGGGTCTTATTCGGACGATCCTCATAGATGATGCAATTTTTTTGCTAGCTTGCAGGCCAAAAAAGCCGTGTTGGCCTAGCTAGTAGGAGGGTCGCGTCTTTCGATCCGAAGGTCGAGTTCGGTCTTTGCAACAATAAGTTTATATATTCGAATTTTCAAGTGCGCACTAACACTGGCTTGATACAGTGTAGGAAACATCATGAGGAAACCAGTAAGTATTCTTATAGCAGAGATGGGCTTGCAACCTGTATTGAATAATCAATACTGTAAAATGTGGGCCTGTGCCATGTATTTCACTGTTAAGAGAGGTAGTCACTTCTTCAATAATAATCATTTTATAATATTTAAGAGTATATTTAAGTTTTAATTTTAGACAGTAGGCACTTTGGTATATACTGTAAGCTTGCTGTTTTAACTGAAATAAATAATTCTAATAACTCTAATTCTAATTAAAGGATCTGATCGCCTGGAGTTCTGATAGGATGTCTACCTTTCTACTTTTATCCCCATACCAGGGGACAAAGGTTTTGAGCCTTTTTCTCTTTCATTCCAAATGCAGATCATCTGAATAGACCTTATTATTTTCAAAATATGCTTTGATTGTTAATACATATTATTATACCTTGTGTGCTTTGTAGATATTATTGACAACTTCAGTGGTGTTTGCGCCGGAGTTGTCGGCCAAGGCTCGCGGGATGGCCTCTAGGGCCACTGCAAACTTCCTCACAGCATACTGCTCTAAGCCAGGCAGGGTGTCAGCATACTGCAGAAGGCTTTGGGCCAGCTCGATTTCGACTGCACCAGCACCAGGCAGGAATCTGTTTTATTTTTCAGGTTTTATATACAAGAAAACATGTTTTTAAGACTGGATTTCTAACTATATGGATGAACCATAAGGAATATAGTTGTGTTGTACCTTGGGTACAGTTCAGGGTGTGTTAATGATACAAGAATGTAGACTTATTTATGTTATAGTATCTGTGGTTACATTGTACATTTGTACATTTTACATTGTACATTTATGGTCTTTAGTTTTAGTTTGTTTTATTTTGTATTTTTTATTTTCTTTGGTGTACAATAAAGTATTTTCATTCATTCATTCAAAAGAAAGATGACTATAATCAGTAAGTATTTTACAGTAAGTATTTAAAATTTCTATGACATGTGTGGTTACATGCAGTGATAAGACTGCTTCAAATATCACACCGGTGTAGTTTTGTACAATCTAGTATGCAGTGTGTCATACATGTCTACACTGCCAAATCCACACAGCATGTGTGCACCTACACTATCTATCTACATTATGGATGCATGCATATATAGGTACATGTATTATGAAGTATACTCAATAATGTTTGACATATACCTTCCATCCCTAGCAATTCCCTTGAAGGTATTGACACCATCATCAATAGCTCTCTCGATGTCATCCATGTAGTTAGTTGTGGCTCCTCTAATCAGGACGGTTGAGATGCGTGACTCTGTGCTTTCCATGCGGAATACGACGACACGCGTGTCTCCGACCTCCTCAACTGTCACCACATCACAGTACCCAAGTTCATCAGCTGTAGGTGTGGTCAGCCTGGGTAGAACCTGCCCAATATAAAAATCAACTTCAACTATGGATCATCATCATCATCACATAACCCACTGCTGGGAATAGACCTCCTTTTCTCTTTTGCCCGCGTCCTCAGTTCAGTGCATCTGGGATCCGATTTTCCTGTGACTTTCTTCAGCCACAACCTGGTCAAGGCTTTTCCCCAGCCATCACCACATTATGATTTAAGTCCTGAAGATGTTAAAAGGTAGCTATCTCTCTCTGCCCAGTAGAACCCCACAGGATATTCTGGTCTACATTAGACACAACCCCATTCACAGCTTGACTTGGCCCATAGCTGGTCATAGCTCTAGCTCTAGTACTGACATCACAATCATATCACTTTTATAGAAAGGTATGTTTGAGCATCTGGCCTCTAGAAGTTTTAAGCTAATTAAAAGTAACTTAAGTTAAGTTTACTTACAGTAGCATTGACAGTCCTAGCCAAACGACGCAAGTCAAATTTGGAGGTCAGACGAACAGCCATCAGACCATACTTGTTCAGGAAGTGCAAAGCCATGTCGCCGAACTTAGCACCTGCAACAATAACCTTCACACCGGATTCAGCAATATCTTTGATCTGCTTCTCAAGCAGAGATTCTTCACCCCTGCTGAAATTCAGTAGTTCATCAGCTGATTTGATAAGGACTGTGCCTTTGGTCTCAGTCTGGGTGATGTCGATTGGGCAGTTGTAGACAGCCACCTTGGCTTTAGCAGCTGATGTGATATCTCCTTCAACCTCACGCTTGAAAACCATGCCAGATAGCACCTCTGATTGTAAAATACCAGCACCAGAAATCTGTGAAAATTAATAAGAATATAAGTTTTGTGATAGCATAGTTGAAGTTTTAAATGTCTCTGAATAGGATAAATACCTTGCAGATCCTGACATTGTCTACATTGAATGTAGTTTTCTCAGGCAGAATACCCACACAAGCTTTAGCCACAAGGTCAGCAATAAAGTCTTCATAACCATATTGCTTTGACATGATTGAGGGAATAATGCCTTTAGTAATCTCAGCAACATTCTTGGGGTCTTTGATTTCATGGCAAACAAGCCCGGGTAAAAGTTCAATACATTTATCTAAGGCTTTCTCATAACCATCAGCAATTTCACTTGTGGTCACTCCCAATCTGAGGAGTTCCTCTGCAGCCTCCAAGAGAGCTCCAGATAAAACTATGACAAAGTTTGTTCCATCACCGACTTCAGCATCTTGCATCTGACTCGCCAGAACCATCAGTTTTGCAGCTGGGTGTTCAACATCTAGTTCGCGGATAATTGTGCCGGCATCACTGGTCACAAATTGCTTGTCAATGTGGTTAATTATCATTTTGTTCATGCCATTAGGACCGTAGGCGGAGCGTACACTTTGTGCGAACTGTTTGCAAGCATTTATGTTACGGTACACTGCTTCTTCCAACCCTGAGAACATCTGAAAACATAAAAGAGGAATTTGATAGAGCAGTTAAGTGTCTTACAAACAATTCAAAGATTAATGATTCAAAGATACTCTTCTAGTCAGTTCCATTACATGCCTTGCCTACGAATAAGATGAGGTGAAATTTATTCTAAAAATAATGTTTATATAGGTGGAATTTTGGTGGCCACAAGCTATTCCCATGATTGCTTGTGACGATGTTACTAAAAAAGCCAAATTAGGATGAAGGTAAAGAAATAAGGAACAAAAGAAAAAACATTTGGCCGGCCGCATGACAGGAATGGTTAGGAATTATTTGTTGAATTTTGTCTTACCCGTGCCCCATCCTTTAGCATTTGGGGTACACCAGGAGCTTTAGGTATATGAAGAGCCATTTTTGGATGGTATTATTCGGATTTTTTTAATGAAAATTGTTTCAACAATTCTAGCAAAATCCTCGTGAGGAATGAAACGAAAAGAATGAATGAGAATGGATACAATTAAGGAATTAAAAAATGAATGAAATTATCAAGGAATAGAATGAATGAACTCGAGTGAACCAGAACTGACATTGACACTAGTGTGCACATGACGGCTAATAATGTTTGGTCTGTATAAGTTAGTTACTATTATGTAACCGTAGTATTCCCTATTAGTCTGCGTTAGTAACTTAGTTATATTGTTAGTCTATGGTCTTTTTCAAAGAAAAGACTGGAATTGTTTGTAGGTACTATTAAAATTACAAAAAAACCTGGACTTTTTGGCGGGAACTTGCGAAGTGATGTTGTGCTCTCAATTTATTTTACAAAACTAGTGTTAAATTGAATAATATTGTGTGAATAAAGTGGTGTTTTGCGTAATATTGTTTGAGTAAACCGCACAAGTGAAGTGAAATGAAATGATTGCGTGTATCGTCATTTTTAGAGTTGGCGCCAATAGGCCCTCCAGGTTTTAGTAAAATAGCCACCATTATATCTTACTAAAACTGAACTTGACTTGACTTGACGGTGACTTGACGATGACAAACGAAAGAAAATGAAGAAAGATAAACAAATTAACAAGAAAAAATACACGTAAGACTTGGCGGTAAGGCCTAGATACCATAGCCAGCCCGAAAGGGAAGAAAATTAAAAAAAAAAAAACAGAAAACCTTATACAATAACTTACTTCACTTAAAACAAAACTACCTACTGAAATATTTATGACTTACAAGCTTACAAGTTAGTCATAAATCCAATCGGTCACTGTCGCTACTAGAAATGGTGCGGCTTGCCTAAAATACTGGCAGCCACATTCTAATAGGGCGCTACGCTGGCGGCATTGCATATTCTTTCCGAAGTTAGATAAATAATAAATCCATTAAGATAAAATATGATTTATTAAATAAAATAAAGTTTTGTAGTTATATATATGTACGTCTCGCGTTACTGCGTTGATACATTCTTTAGGTACCTACAATTAAATATCTGTAATTGTATGAAAAAATACAATAAAAAAGAATGACTGGAAGGTAAGTACTTATGTAATGAGTGATATACAAAAATAGGTAGGTAAGTACCTACTTTGATTCTAAAAGTATCTCTAATTAAAAGTATTTACATAATACAGTAGTTATAAAATGATACATAATTATAAAAAAAAAGATTCAATATCTTTACCCTTTCCAATACAAATCTAAATCCATTAGTCACCTAGCAATTTCCTAGCACTAACATCACAGGTTGGTCCCCAAACTGACTGACACTAAATATATTATCTAAGCATGCTAAACGCCTCAGTTTGCAGGGAATTAATACCTACTTAGTTTTTCGCAACTTCATAGCCTCAAATTAGCATGAGTCAGATAAATAAAAAACAATAAATCCTTTCTTACCTGATAGCAGTTATTACAATCGATACCTAATGGAAAAGTATACAGTGATTACATTTGAGAATAAAATAATATTTGCTTTTTTTTTGTTCTGGCACTGAACTAGTTGATTGAGTATCAATGCTTAATATTACTTAGGTTAAGTACCTACAAACGAGCAGTACCAGAGAAATACATAATTTGGGGCAATTTTGACCAAAAGTTAAAAAAAAATTGCATATAAACTCACATGCTTACTAGCTGCTTTGGTATTTTTATCAAAATGACATTAAAAGCTTTACCTACTACATCACAAAATTTATTTAAGTGTGGTTAATTGTTGAGTGTGTTGCCTTATAAACCAATCTAATGAATAAAGTATCTAATCACATGCTACAATCTTAATAATATAAGAGAAAAAATTACGATGTAATCTAGCAAAGTACTAAGTATCAGTCTAAAATTAAGTACATAATAAAGAAATGTTTATTTTCAATGAGATCAAATAAACCACTGAATAATCTAAGATTATATACACCCATATGTACCAGTAACCTATTTGAGTGTTTAATTCATTATTTTTATTACACAATAAAATATCGTTCTATAACCGAGATGTGTCGTTAAAAGTATGATTACAATATACAAGCAACAATAAACATAGTTTCAGTACTTAAGTGCTGAATCATTATAGAGGAGAGATCTTAAGGCCATTTTCACCAGCAGCTAGATTTGGCCAAATCATACCCATATTATATGTCTGTGAAAAACTGTCATAAAAGTTACGAAACGGCTGCGCAAGAGATATGTATTGCTTAAAATCAAACTTATGTTTTTATTATTCAATACCATTATTCTCCATGTATGTCTATTCTTGCTTGTGCTCAAATGGTAATAGTATGGCGACTGGGTTAGGTATGTCTGAAAAAGGCCAGAAGGCCTATTTTATTTAGAATTTAAACTAAACCTATAACTAAAAACATTTATCTAATTATGTTCCTAAAAAAAAAACGTCAGATTATTTTGACATTCGGAGATTGACAAAAGAAATTGCACTTTAGATACCTATAAAATAAATTCGAAATTGGAATAAGTAATTTGACAGTCTTCTAAAAATAGTTTATCTAATATCTATTTCATGAATCGAAGTGATATGATACCATGATACAAACCTAGATTACTAAACGCTACGAACTAAGCTTGATCAAGTAAGAAACGCCATTTTATCACGGGTATAAACAACTAATATAATATATAATAGAGTTTTTCTAATATAATAAAGCCAATAGTAAAGATGTCCTTGCCACCTCACGGTATCTCTATCATTTAGTGCCAAAGTACCTCGCAGTCAAAACTTCACGGGAAATCTACTGACCGCATTTCACCTATAGACGGCGCTGAAGAACGGAGTGGCGGCGAAGCAAATTATTCGCTGAACAATTGAAACTCAACCTTATCTTCTTTGAAGTATGACTGAATTCCAAAATCACACTGAGATACGAAGCAGGGGTGTGAGCAGCGCGAGATTTTGTAATTTCAGCTGAATCTAAATGTCTGTTAAAAGTTGAGGAAACAGTGAATATCGAACAGCAGAATTCCGCTGCTATGATCGAAAAAGGCCGCAGTGGTCGCTGTAGTATAGGTCGTAAGATCGAAGGTGAATTTGAGATTTTCAGTGGCGGCACGAACATTAAACAGCCTTCTGAACTTATTTTAACTACTTAAGTACTCAGTAAATCAATTCTACATGTCCTTGTATCACCACTTATCGCCTCACGATTGAAATTCACCATCACCAGCGAGCCCAATATCGAACAGCAGAATCTCGCTGCTGTGATCGAAGAAGGCGGCTGTGGTCGCTGTAGTGACATAGGTCGTGAGGTCGAAGGTGGTGTATCAGAAGAGGTTTTTCGGCGGCGGCACTGAGACGACCGCAGCGCCCGCGCGGCCGGTGCTGAGAGGGGCGAGTTTCCGCCAGCAATTGGCCTCGGAATCGTATACTTCGACCACGCATAGGTATTGCACGCCGTCGAATCCACCTGGAAGCATATTTTTATTATATATTACCAAATTTTTATTTAATAACTTGCTTCCGCCCGCGGCTTCGCTCGCGTGGTAACTACCTACATAAAAAGCCAATATGCTATTCTAGGTAAGAACTATTTATATTCCAAGTTTCATCGAAATGGGAAACATCCTCACAAACTTTCACATTTATAATATTATATGTATAGTAGACGAAAGTAATGGTAAAAATTTAATAATAAATTAAATTTTTGAAAGAGATGAATGTGTTACAGTTTGTAATATTCTGATTGGTGGAGAAAGAGTTGAACAAGCGAATGAATTTGTATACCTGGGGACTTTGTTTACGAGAGATTGGAAGCATGAGAGTGATCGAAAGGAGAGCGAATGGTGGAAATCAAGTGAATGGGGCACTACATGCCTTTAAGAGCAGTCGGAAAGTGTCCAAAAAGGCACGACTGGCTGTGCATGGAGGAGTGTTAGTGCCGACACTAATGTTTGGCAGTGAAAGTTGGGTATGGCAGAAAAAGAATGAAAGTAGGATAAATGCAGTGGAAATGAGAGCTTTGCGAAGTATGTGTGGAGTAACTTTGAAAGATAGAGTGAGGAAAAGTGTGATAAGAGAACGTTGTGGAGTGAAAGAAGATGTAGTGATGAGGATTGAGAAGGGTATGCTGAGATGGTTTGGTCATGTTGAGAGGATGAACGAAAGAAGATTGACGAAACAGGTGTATAAGGCGAGCGTGAATGGAACCGTTGGAAGGGGAAGACCTAGGCGTACGTTTAGCGACCAAATCGGTGACGTTTTGGACAAAGGCCAGGTCAAGAGTACCCTAAACCGACGAGCATGTATGAGGAATGTGATGAGAGTGAATGAAGCGAAAGAGGTATGTCAGGATCGTAGCAAGTGGAAGGTCGTGGTCTCTGCCTACCCCTCTGGGAAATAGGCGTGATTTTATGTATGTGTATGTATGTATGTATAGTAGGATGTTGATGTGGCTATGGGCAGTCCATTATTGCTCGCAGAACTGACAAACGTTTGGGGATAAAGGTTGATACACACATATCACCCCGGCACCAGATCAGCATCGCCTCACACATTATTATAAATGCGAAGCCGTTTTATGTGCGGGTAGCACGACCAGTAGGTGGAAAACCGGATAAATAAACGGCTCAAAAATGCGTCTGTCTCTTTCACAACTAAATGGCTGAACCGATTACAAAGAATCGAACTTCTTTGTAGAATCGAGCTTTAATAATAATAATATCTTTATTTCAGGCTACTTGACATATTACACAAACATGTGTAATATGCCATGGCCCATATTAATAAATACCTTACAGACTAACATACATATAATATTAAACTTAAATAACTACACCACATCTAGAGTCAGGGACTTTCTTGATCGTGAGCGCCCCCTGTAGCCCCTGTAGCGACGGTAGACAACTCCAGCTGACCAAAATTCGGGCGTGAGGAACACCTCTTTGTACTTGGCAGCTACCTGGAGCACGTTGGACTTGAAGTTAGTCGCCCTACTCGACTCCAGGCGTTTCAGGCCATGTACAAGAACCTCTGGAGCTGGACTGATCCGACGACGGGCTCTTTCTTCGGATCCAATCGGCTTTAACTCTTAAGAAGGACATAAGATCCTCATCCGGGTACCGCGTCAGCGAAGCCGCGGGCAAGCACTAGTATTGTACTACTAACCAACTGCAACTATCCGGTCGCCCAGTAGACAAGAGCCGATCGCGTCGCGCCCGTACGAGAGCCGCGCGAGAAGCGTCCACGAGTCAGCCACTGGGTCGTAGCGCTCGACGCACGCTAGCCGGCCGGCTATAGAATTTGCTGGAGCTTCGTGACCGCCAAGTGCGTAGAGATAGCCGCCGGCTGCGCAAACCTAGAAGGTAAAAAAATATATTATTAGTAGAGATTGTCAAATATAAAAATAAACCCTCCACTAGATATTGGAGGAAGCGTTGACGTTGCACAAGCATAAACACAGTGAAGGGGTCAGTTTTCATAATCATAAATTACTGAAGTATTTTTTGTTGATTAGTTTATTAAAACGTAGCATTTTAATTTTAATATTTATTTACATAATCTAAAAGGCACATTATCGCTTGAGAGGCTGGAGAGGCACGCGGGCCGCGCTCTTCCACGACTTGGCGTCGTTGATTGCCGAGATCCGCGGCTGCCATCTCAACGTGAATCAGAGCCAGATGGACGGAGTGGCGGCGAAGAGACAGATTCGCTAAACAACTGAATCTAATTTTTTTTTTCAAATCACAAAATTAATTTGTGATTCAACTATATCGCGCACGCAAGACACTTCGAGTCGCATAGTATAATAAGTGAAAGCTGAAATAAAATACTTGAATTGAATAGTTATGCAGTAGGTACGTACGCTGAGTCCGCCGCGTCGGCGCGTCATTGGCGCGCAGTTGGTCCAGTGGTTGGTGGCGGGGTCATAGCACTCCACGGAGCGCAGGCAGGCGCCGCCGTCGCGCCCGCCCGCCGCGTACAGCCGCCCGCGCAACGCCGCCACTCCACACGTGCTGCGCGCGCCGCTCATCGCCGCCACTATCGTCCACGTGCGCGAGCACGCGTCCCACCTTCAACCAAAGACATTTTATTACCGTGCTTATGAAATAGAGCACTCTTCCTAGAAGTCTCTACTTCTAGTAACTTTGGTATCTAAAGGAAGTTACGCTCTATTGCCAGTCGATGTATGTGTGGAAAGGAAGAACCTTGCATTGCAGGTAGAGCTCTTCTCGTATTCAAACGGAAACTTCTACTTTATTTATTTATTTGTAGGAAATTCAACAGCAGTAATAATTAATGGAAAACTTAGTGCAAACAGAAAGCCAATTATAGGTTTTCACGTACCTCGTACGGAACAAGTCTTATCGGTAGCTCGCCACAAGAATGAGTTTTGCCTATAATGCGTACCGAATACTGGAGTAAAGATAGGAGTTATTAGGAGATATTAAATCTAGTATTTTTTATATCCATAAATCAGTCCGGCTGCACCAACCAATGTCGAACACAACTCCGAGTGATGCAAATCTTCTAGCTTTACTCGAATACAAAGAAACAAATGAGAATGTTACCGTTCAACGGAGTTCAAGTAGATCCATCCATCGTGACCGCCCACAGCGTAGACGGGAGAGTTTGGCCCCTCTCCCAACACGGCCACACCCAGCCCGTGTCGATGCGTATTCATTGGGGCGAGTGTGTTCCACGTCAGCGATTGTAGGTCGAAGCATTCCACCTAGAATATAGAAAAAAATATTGGCGCAGCCGGAAGGCTTGGCAACTAATCTTTAATAAGAAGTTCGACGTACTGTACTCCGATACCAATCTAGCATATCACAACGCACCATACCAGAATGTCATGTTACTAACTTTATTCACAGACGAAGGCAGGGTTTCTATCACAACTCTAGTAATTCGTTATAGCAAATTACTAATTTACTAACCGTGTTCAAAGTTTTCAGACCATCCCTTCCGCCGACAACAATGAGTTTGTTATGCAAAACTGCTACACCAAACTGGAGCCTTCTTGCGCCCATCCTCATGAATGGCGTCCATGTATTCGTTCGAGGATCATACATTTCCATGTTACTAGCACCCTGCAGATATTAAAATAATAAATTATACGAGTTCATAGAAATAGCAATGCATGACAAGCCAGTGGCTTTGGTTTATGTCATCGACCCATTTCGCCGCTTTCCTGGCGATCAGATCCTTGAAGAAGTCTAAAGGGAGGTAGTCAGAGGCACGATCGAACATTGGGCATATGCCCACATTTTGCAGTAGTGAGAATCCCATGTGAAAGGTTGCAAGCCCATCGGTGCACGTCCGGTTTCCAGCCCACGACCTTCGGATCGAAAGTCGAGGTACCTCCCACTAGGCCGACACGGCTTGTAAATACCATATAACAGTACTTGTATTTTTTATAAGTACTCAACATTTCCCTCTCCTTTGCACTACCTTCACATCTTCTGTTCACAAAACGCATAAGGTTATCTGGAAGGCAATGCTTTTTATAGCATTGAGTTCGCCTTTGTACTGTGCAATACAGAATTATCTATTTAATTATATGCTATTCTAGGTAAAGAACTCTTTATATTCCAAGTTTCACCGAAATCGGTTGAGCCGTTACGGCGTTATTGAATAACAAACATCCTCACAAACTTTCGCATTTATAATAAGTAAGATAGGATAGGATATCTGTTCAACCAGTTCAACAGTTTGTAAAATTTTACCTTATATCCATCCATGCCGCCAATAGCCAAAAGACGGCCAATAGTCGAAGTCCTAGGTCTAGTTCTATGAGAGAAGAGCAGAGATCTTCGTTCCGGCAATAGATGCCATTTCACAGCCTCCATGATCAAAGGTTGGCATTCAGGAACATTTCCGCAAGCTTGCTCAACTTTATCTATCAGATACTGTGAAATAATGATATTCAATGCATTCGTCCTGCTCTGCTGCTACACAGTTATGCAAAACAACTTAGGTAAACCAGCGGCATAGCACCGCACGCATGACCATGTCATTCCTGTGCATAAAGCCGACTAGAGAGAATGGCACCTACCTACATGCTGGGCAAGCCTACTCCTCCTAAACATATACCAGACACTAAAGCTTTCTGTATGAACAAAAAAGTTTTTCTCCTACGCTTTATGCATAAATCATTTAGAATAGATATAACTAATAAGCCTTAACTTCACTTTCCGTTTTATTAAAAACTAGTGCCTGTCCGTGGCATCGCAAGAGCGGTACCTACTCAAATAAAAAGTAGATGTCTTTTCTCAGTGTTTAGGCTATATGAATACCAAAACGATCAGTCCAGCTATTTAGTCGTTAAAACGTGTCAAACAGAAAGACAGAAAAATTAACTCTTCCGAGTTACTTTCGCATTTAAAATATTAGTGTCATGAAACAAATAAAATCGGTTTATTTCAGTACCTAGGCACTTTGTCGTCCAAAACTCTTGGTTCCACAATAAAACCAAAACTTTTGTTATTTGTGTAGAGCTTTGCTGTTTGTTTTCCAGTGATGTGACAGTAATAACTTCACATAAAGAGATCGTGAATGTAGCCCTGACTCAACAGGAAGGGTGAATCATCCATCCAGTAAAAATAGAGCAAAAGTTTTCTCTGGAATGTAGTATTTTGTGAGTGAATTTGTAGACAATGTAACAAAGAATGGGACCATTAGGTACGAGCATTTCAAACTTTGTTTCAAGAAAGTGTCGTAAGCATTAGAGTTATTTGGGGTATCGGATGGCCACACTGTCTTACAGCAATTCGAAGAACAAGAATATGACGATTTTTGGGGAAATAGATAAAGTGTTGCTCATGGGCCTCCCAAAAGTATACATCATGACTAACGACAACCGAGAATTAATTTGTAAAAAAAATGTTATGTATGGATTTGGGTATCTTGGCTTAAAGTCTCATCATCATTTCAGCCGTAGGACGTCCATTGCTGAACTTAGGCTTCCCCCATAGATTACCAGAGTAACCGATCTTGTGCGATCTGGAGCCAACGGCTCCCAGCACCCTTTATTAGGTCAGCTTTGTCCGTCCGTCAAGGTCTCACTCTATAATCTTTCTGCTCCAACGGCCGTCGAGTCTCCAATCAATGTGCCCCACACACTGCCTCTTCAACTTGCTAAACTAATCCTCTGCAAATGTCTAGCTAGTCTAACTCCTCTCCTGAAATAACGACCAAACTGCCTATTGAAATAGCTATGAGCAAGCACGCAAGCTACGTACCTCTGACGACAGCAAAGGCAGCTTTATCAACTTGAGCAGTGTGGGCAGATGCTGCTCCCTATTGGCGCTGTCGTGCTGCACCCACGTCATGAGGCTTTCAAACACATTCTCTTCGGTAACTACATTGAGATCATCTGATTTGAGCAGGTTGGCCAACTGATCAGTGTGTAATGCTAGGAACTCTTGATGCTTTACCACCTGAAAGTTAAAACAGATTTTATTTTCGACTTTATGAGGTCATAAGAAGGCTTTTTTTAATTATCGTCCCATATCTACACATAGTACTACATTATATTAGAAGCGTATTAGTATGGACTGGCATACGCACGCGATCACATACCTACACACGCTATCCATACATATTCAAAGCTCCCTATGAAATGTGATGTTGATATTGTTTTTTTTTTGCAACTAAGGCTGCCAATCAATTGCGAGGCGTAGGTAGGTACTACATTCTTTAACCACAATGGTTTAGTTACAAAGCCCTTTTTATATTTAAATAAATTTCAAGCTATTTGCTTAAGAATATAATTGTTGTACAAAAAGAGGGCTTAATGCTATAAGCATCACAAATCTAGACTAATTAAGAACTAGAGACAGAACATACCCAAGATAAAACTAGTACCTATCTATCCGCTGCTTTTCTAGTGTGATACTCGGTTATAAACCAGCATAGGTAACTCTCCAGCTCTTTATGTGTTACAAAAAAAATACCTACTAAATACACATTGATGGATGGCAGAAGCAGTATAGTTACCTGCATAAATAATTGGTAAGTATATTTCAAAGCAGCCTTATGCAGGTCCATACAAGACTGTTGCTCAGCAAAGAGAGCTATGCCTAAACAGTTGCAGGGATCCAGTTGTTTCGTGAGGAATGCACAGCATGCGTTTGTGACTGAATTCAACTGTAAAAGACTTGCTGTTGATAGCAGGACCTCTACTGTTTCTTCTCTAAGCTCTGTAAATGATTCATCAAAATTAATCTCTAATTAATGTTTAGTTGCATCTTTTATTGAATTAAGTTAAAAACATGTCAATTTTAAAGCAGTATGGGATATAGGCCTCATTATTAAATATGAATTTCAACTAGATATTATCTACCTTAAGACTATTCTAAGAAAAAGCCCTTGCACATGAACAAACAGACACATGGACAAATAAGTGACCCTATATGGGTATATTCCTTTTCCATATTGACATAATCAATCTAACTAAATAATGTTTTTTGCACAGGCAAAGAACACTCATCAGATTTAATAGAAAATGCGAAAAACAAACCTATCGTTCCAGTGTAACAATAATGAACCAAGGATTGTAGTGCCTGTGGATCGACTCGTTCAAGTGTTATCTCTGTGAGTTGTGCCTCTCGCAATGAGCCAGTAAACATTGCTGCAAAGTATTCGCTGCATGATGCCAGAAGCACTTTGTGAGCTGGAATTCTGTTACAATTTATTTTAGTTAATTTTCAGAATCATTTATTTTATTCTAAAATCCTAAGATACCTACAATAATACTTGGAAATGTCACATAAAAAACAAATTTACAATTTATATTAAAATAACAATGTTAATACTACACAACAATAAAAAGAGAAAATTAATAAAACAAAGTAAACTTACTATGACTATAATGTCATCACCAACAGCAAGTGCTTTGTCAGGTGAGACTAAATTGAATCTAATCTTTTATAGTACCAGATTATTAGGCATGTTGATATAGTGAATGCGGGATTATCAAGATAGTATGGTAGTTACAATAATATTAAATTTCAAGTTACTATGTAAGTATGTACTTATTAAGTTTTAGTAATTAAATGAGAAGCAGAAACTTTTAAACGAGATGGCATCACAATTATATGTAGAAAGTGCAGTTCGTGAACCTCACAAGGACATCTTTTGTATTGCATGGTGTTGCATTCCATCTACAGACTACAGTTTCTTTGTTCAGTACATGTACTTAGGTACATTATGGATCTAGCAGTATAACTGCCAGCTTGCCATCTGAAACCTTGTAAATGTAAACAAACAAAGCGTGATGATAATCGTTGGCGTGTAAACTAACCTGCATCCTCCGGCTATAAGCGCTACATCGCACAGTTTCTGGGCCTGGAAGTATCCGAATATATTTTTGAGGGTACTATCTGAGTGCCCTTTATCACTAAAGAGTTCATCTTGACTTGTGGCACTGGAAAGACTTAACTGGCTGAGCTCCCGCGGCAAGCCCTCGTCGATAGAGTTGGTAGAAATGTTGTCCCTTGAACACTCGGGTTTTTGCGGTTCACAAGCCGCCATAATCGTCAATTACCAGGAAGTTTATTTCAAATTAAAAACTTTATTGTAATCGAGTCGACATCACCGCACACAACAAAGCATTAGCGCATTTGATTTGAATATACAGTATACACAAAATGGAATGGAAACAAAGAAAAAAAATATCTTTTTTGTTTTGTTTTGATAAAAGGTAATTCAATTTCATTCATTCGATCATTCATTCAATTTCATTCACTCATTCAGAGCGAGTATCTACTACTACGCAGCAGTGCTGCCATCGATCAACAAAGCAAATCTGTCTGAAAATCAAAAATGTACATGTTAAAAATCTGTATTCCTTACAATATAAAACACCAGTCTTGTAAATCGGATCGATATCTTGGTTAGGCTGAGGTAGAGTGTGACAAGGCGAGTGAAACGAATTACCGCTGCAGCGGCCACCAAAGGGCTAAAAATGTAATACTTATGTACAAATAACCACCCACCACTTCTACCCGCGGCTTGGCTCGCTTGGTACCTAGAATAATAAATAAATAAAAATTGTCTGTTACAAACTTCAATGATGTCCCTTTATAAATATTGAATGTAAGAAATCACAAACAGGTTCTGAATAATACATATAAAAAAGTTCTACAGTAATCTTTGCTTACGTGGAAGGAAATACTCTCCTTTAACATTTTTCCGATTCAAGCTTTTTTTAGTAAGCAAGATACATATTAGGTAGATCTAGGTCACAGGCACGCAATGCGTCAATTAACTTTTTTGGTCATAGTTGGCAGCACTAACCCTGCGGTCAATTTGACAGCTTTGTGTTTTTCCCTTTCGGACAGGCTATGGCATCTTACCTGACCACCAAGTATTACGTGTATTTTTTTTGTTGTTCTTTTTTAACTTTCTTCCGACAAATTCAGTTTATGTACTTATGATTATAATGATGATCATTTTAGTAAAACTTTGAGTGACCTTTTGGTGCTAACCCCAAAACTATCGACCAACGCTGTCATTTTATTTCATTTCACTTGTGCGCTTTACTCAAAGAATATTTATTACATCTGGCGGTGGATGACAATATTATTCAATTGAACTCTAGTTTTGTAAAATAAATTACGAGCACAACATCACTTTTTTATAACACGCAAAAGTCACGTACAATGTAGGTACATAACCCTGACCCCACAATAGAATTCCCTGTGTCGTGGGAGGTACCAGAAACTACGAGTACCATTGGTACCACAACACCCAGACCCGGAACAAATATTTGAAGATCATGCAAACATTTGTGCCGCAGCATAATAAATAAATAAATAAATAAATATTCCGGACATATCACACACGGTCAACTGATCCCAAACTAGGCATAGCCTGTACTATGGGTACCAGTGACTGATATACATAATAGATATATATTTAACACCCAGACACAGAACAAACATCTGCATGAATCGAACCCACACCCCTCGCGTCTCAGACGGCCACTCGCCCGCTCTGCCACCGAGGTTGTCAAACTTTGCATCCACTTTTACTCGTTCGTAGACTAGTGTCTGTGCTACGCGATGTCTACGAGGTGCTACAGCTACTACCAAAAATCAATAAAGCACGCTATGGCTGAGGCACATTAAATAAAATATTGTAACGCGAACAAGATTAGCAACTCGTGAGTAGTGCCCCGAACGCATCCTTGGGCTGGCCTCCCTCCGCCATCTATCGTGAGAGACGGGACAATCCGCTCACCGGCAGCAACAAAGTGGTTTGATTTTCTTTGCGGCAGCGAGTTACGCGCCGAATCTTTAAAGTGGTATTAGGATTTTACTGATTTTACAACATTGTTTTGCATTCGCTGTGTTTCCCATGACTTTTAATATAAATTGCCATTGTTCTATCGAAGTGAACTTTATTTTCACCCTTAATCCCCTGTGCGACACACGCCCTTACAATATATAATCTTAATATATTTATTTTTCATAGGCGCTCTGTAATGAAGTATTTTATGCACCTCACCATCATAAAAGATTGAAGCGCTGATTCCAATGCAAGGGGGCGGACTCAGTCTGAGTATGTTTAATTCACAACGATGCACTTATCCTATTATACTATCCTACTAATATTATTAAAATGCTTGGATGTTTAGATGTTTGTTGTTCAATCACTTGGAATAGATAAAGCTATTTACCTAGAATAGCATATAGGTACTTTTTATGTACGAAATACGCGAGCGAATCCGCGGGCGGAAGCTAGTATTTCATAAAACCGTCGAACTTCATAAAAGTGCATCGTTGTGAGTTTAATTATACGGAGTCCGTTCGGCTTGCAGTGAAAACCGCGCTTCGAGAGTCGTAGCTTAGCTACGAAAAGCAATTCATGTGCTACGCACGTGCTACGATGTGCTACGGCCACTACGAATTCACAATAAAACACGCATTTTATTCTGGCTGAGGCATTTATTAACATTTATTTTTGTTTTCAATGTTTATCTTAATACAACATACATAGTAATTAACAATACATAATAAATAGTCCAAAAGTATATTACGCCTACAAAATAGCGTAGTCGTTATAAGATTATCGCCATACGAGTTGCTTTCTTGTTTTGCGGAATGACAAGGCAACTCCATGACATGGTTGAAAAAATGGAAATAATCTTTGAGTGTGTTAATTTGTATCAATTTGTAGTTGAGATAAAGAAACTTAATGCGTTTCTCATTTCTGTTATATCTGCCCTCTAAGGATTCCTTCAAAACAAACATTCAACAATTAGTTACCTACAGTTTAGGTAACAACTTCAACTTGTAGAATAGAGAAACGTTGTCTATCGTAGAAAATAGAAGATAGCGGTCAGATTAAATCTCAACACAAATTCTATAGTGAGAAGTAGAGTCAAGTTATGGGATGTTGTCTACAGATACTCTCGGAGACTTTTCCATTTTCTCATAAGCTATGCAACGACAAAAACCAGAGTGGCCTCTGTGAGTCGATAAATCGAGTCATAACAGTATCTAATTATCCCAAAAGTGCAGTTCATTCATACTGGTAATGTTGCGGGTTATGAGTAAGAATCGAGTCTAAAAAGTCTCAACGATTCGATTTGTGCGGTAGAAATAGTTTGTCTTCAATGTCAAACACAACACCATGAGAAAATATAATGTAAATTTTTATCTAGTGTTAATCAATCAAATATGTTTCTACAAAAATAGTTGCATTTTCAAATAATAACTCATCACCAAGAAAACAGCTAACGAAATATCGTTTCTATAAAATTAAATGGAGCATTGACGCCGCATTAACTCCCATGAAAATGTTTGTAGGCGAGGTTCTATAATTGACCAAATAAATATTTAAGTTCCTTTATAGTATGTATGTTTGTGTAACAAGTGTGTCTCTAAAAATATTGATCTACAACAGTATAATATCGTCAAAGTATTTTCCCCGATTTGAGCTTTATTTATTTATACGTTTAGACAAATAGTCACATAATACAACAACTCGTGATTTGAACTCATTTGGAAGATAAATGAGGGTTTTCAACGTGAATGGAAGTGAACTCAGTAAAACGTTTCAGTCGCGTTTGTTTGCAGTTTATGGAATTTGGAAGGATTTTTCTCTAATTTAATATGTTAGGGATTAATAAATACATTGACAAATAGTGCTCATGTGCTTATATGAAACCTAGATAAATATAAGTCAGTGAGGGGTGCGTTGAAGGAATGGAGAGAGCGCACGAGCAGTCGCTACGGGGCGACAGGGATGGCGGCTGGCTGCGCAAGCGCACACGCCACCGCGCATCTATGCTTCAGCTCCGTTCATGAGAAGAGACACTGAACAACGATTAGCATTTTTATAATATTTAAATATCCTACACACATACAGATATATCGATAAAATTGACCAAAATTGCTAAGTGTTTCTAATAAATTAACACGGAGATAAGAACAGTACACAAAAACTGAGATTCCACACAAAATGAATAAAACAAATAAGTAAAAGCTAAACTGCAAATAGCTGTAATGACTCTACATACAATAAATTAGCCTTTGCTTTGCTTGCTAGCCCAAACAGTACTAACAAATAATAACTCGTCTGCATTAGATACAGACTAGCAATGTTTTCACACTGGTAACATAGGTACGTACGTACGTCACTTATAAAGTATTAAATTAACAATAATCACATCAATAGGTACATACATCAAAGTCTATCTCGAAAGTTCTTGATTTGCATCTTATCCTATAGTATTTATTAAAATATCACAATAAATTGCTGTGCACATACGAAACAGGCAAATTTTTAGTGCAGTTACATTAATTTATATTATAGAATAATATAATTAATTACTTTCGGTAATAATAAAAGGATGAAATACCAAGAACTTATAAAAATACTTTTGATAAGTATCAAGAAAGAGATTTTTTCATTTATTTGCCGAATAGCCGAATGAGGCGAAACATAAATTAGGTAGGTATACGGAAATAATTAGGTACTCAAATATGTTTATACTCATATATTATCTTAGAAGAGATTATTGGCACTAGACTTATAAAGAACTTTTCATAGCACATGGTCAATTTGTTTAGGACTATTTAAGGCAAAAAGCCATGTACCTATACATATTTAGCCTTGCATCTATTTTGATAAGTAACAGAATTATCTACTCCTTTAATTATGAAGGTCTTTAATTAAACCAATTGAGTTGAAAATAACCTTTAGCCACCGACATTCAGCCTGCGACAGTAATTACGTGTAAGTAGATGGAACTACAGCCATAATTTCTTTATCAAATACAAAAACGAATAAAGTACCTATACCTATTCAGTTAGCAACTAAAATTAGCATTTTGTACACGATAAATTCTTTTGTGGGACTTTATCACCAAGCACTACTGCGTAAACTAAACTTATTTTAAACTCTTTTGGTTTCAAGTTCTAATACCTATATTTATTGTAAATACCACTGAGTCTGATGGCTCAAGAACAAGGTTCTAACAGACTACAGAGGTATTTATTGGTTTCTTGGATACATTATCTTTCAAATTATTTGAATTGAAGGTTATAATGACTTCTAGTGCATTGATGTGCCTCCCTAGTCCCACAAAGGACCTATCATTTTGATAAAGTCCACATCAAATATTCCTACTTTTCCTATTCATTTATACAATACCCACTAATTCTTACCTAGGTAAATCTACAATTTTCATATTTTAACAATTACCTAGTAAATTTAAGTGCCTATTTGAACTATACCTACGTTGAATTTATGGTGCAAATATCTAGTTAATCATTACCTACCTAAAATATCTCATTTTAAACTTGAATATGAACTAGTTATGATTTTGGTGCATCGTCTAATTTGTCTATTACTAATTTACATACGCTCGTAATATACTTTAAAGTGCGTTGTTTTATAATTTAATCATTATTGAGTACACTTATGTTAAAGCATTATCTACAAGGTACAATTTTTTTATGTTTTTAATTTTTTTTCTTATATTATGTTCATTATATTATGGTATACTTAGATGTAAGCTTTTTCATTGTTGAAGTTTTGTATTGGCTTTTCAAAGTATATCCAATTAGGTACTTACGCAAAAACTTAACATAAGCGAGATCGACCACTCATAATTTCAGGGTTTGATAATTATGTACTTACTTACTTAGTACATGTATAAGAATATGCAGTAAATTTGTGAATTTTTAAAGTTATTGATTAATAAAAAAATTAGGTTTACCCATATATTATACATACATATATTTCTTTAGCAATTTTTCTCGATTTCAACTGCAAACAGCTCAATTTAATATGTTGGCTTGTCCGCTGAGTAAATTACCTACTTGCGTTTTGATCACTCAAATCTAGTGCTAATAATTTCTTCGTTGACTTACTATCCTTTGAATATTTTGACATTCAATTACCTTTACTAAAATAACATGGAATGTGTAATTGCTAAAATCACTTTTCATAAAACTACTGCTTATAATTCGTAAGATTTAAAACGAAAACGTTTTAAAACATAATCTAATATACTTAATTATTTTTTTTCGATTGATAAACGAACAATTTACCAGTGAAGCCTAAGACGCCAGATCACCAAGCACGGGAGCCAGATCATGCAGGAAAACATTCAAGTAGCTTTGTTAGTTCGCTTCTGTGAAGGTGAACTTGGGTCTTAGATAAATACTATGTAATCCACTATGTATTTATAACGAAATATAAAAAGGTAGATAAACAATAGGAACTGATTGGTTAATGACTAGAGTGCGCTAGAGTCGACAACGATTCAGACTTCTTCGGCAAACCTCAATAATAATTCATATTCAGTCAAAACACTTTATGCTAATGTAGGCAAAAGTAAGGATCGATAATAAACCAAAAAATTATCTAACTATCGTAGAAGGATTATTTTTAACATTATACACAATAATAGCTGCCTATAGTTGTAATTGATGTTGTTCTCGTACAATAATGCTCTCCCTGCAATTATAATAAGAGTCCATCTATACCATTTTAGTTTGTTAGTTTGTTTGACATAAGATTAGTAACTCCCACCGTCTTCGGCTGTCTCTCTCCGAGCGCGAGGCGAGGCGAGTGCGACAGATAGGCACTCCCTTCACTATCATGCATCAGACGCGTTTCGCCGCATTAAATAGGCCGACTAATTGAACAAATACAAATAATTTAATTCAGTAAACCTATGTACACAGTTTTAGACTTTTAATTATACAAATCTTACCATAAAAAGGAATGTCGTAACATAACATAGAGTAAATACATAAAGTGAATAAATATTATTATAACAAATGGACATAAACATTCACTTTTCGTCAAATGAAGAACTATTAAGTATTCTAAAATATTTATGTATAATTTCTAATGACTAACAATGTCGACTACCAGTCTCACATTTTAGTTTAATAGTGCTAAGAGGTACGAAATACTTCGAAAATAAATGAGCTGCGGAGAAGTGTAAGTTGGGACGAAACCAGATCGTATCACTTCCATCGTTCGGTCATAGCGCGCGCGCCAGCACGTTCTCGTTCCGCGGTCGGAAACCTTACACTACACTTTAAGTGGTCATATATTTGGCGTAGGTTGCACCACTACTTGATATGTTTCATTGCGTTCAACGCACGAGTAATGCTGACTGGTTGCGCCCGAATATCTGTGGGAGTTCGCAGCTTTTACTGATCGCATATGAGCACGGGTTCGTTCGATCGAGATCGGTATACATGGTGTCCATGGAGCACTAGCGGAATATACCTAAGGGGTTGGGTACGGGCAGGGGGTCTAGCGTCCACGCGCCCACCGCAGCAGCGCATCGGCCAGCACGTCCAGGTGTGCCTTCGTCTGCGAAATACAATTAGCATTGTTAAGTGCCACATAATACTCATTGTGGTCATGATTATGAAGCCGTCCACCTGTCCTCTTCACTATCTCATACCTATGGGTAATTTTGTGTTTGCACGATATAAACATTTGGCAACCGATATGGTGGCATTTAAGCATAATTGCTTACCTAGTTGTACAAAAGTTGTGCATAGCATGACTTTACTGAAACATTACACCATGACCGCCCGTTATCGTGTGGGTGTATAGCAATTTATATTGCAAAGCATTTTAATTAATTCATATAGCTCAACTGTTTCTTGAGTATTTTGTAAATATTTACTTCTATTAGTTTTAATTTTCTTTCTGTAAATAAAGACTTTTTTTAATTAATATATTTTAGTAGGTATACATATTATTTAGGTACGATGAATTCTCGTTGAGTAAAACAAAAATACATACCGTTTTATAAAACATGCAGGCCTGTCTGTCTTCATCCTCACCACTGGGGCAGTCGATGAATCCATCGCAGAGCACGTGATCGTCTATGCATCGGTACCGACCCTGCCGGTCCGGCGTGGGGCAGGCGAACCTCTCCATGCCGTCCGCTGCCGGCGGACACTCTGTAAGCACAACAAGTATTTCTTTATTCATGTGTACAAGGACAGATGAATGCATACCATTTTTTTTGTTATGACCTAATCAAGCTTTTATAAAGTTTGTAACGGTAGCCGCGATCAATCATTATAAAGTTATAGATAATAAGTTAAAAAATGTATGTAAGTATTAAAAATTTATTCATAATATCCTGAATTGAGAACCACCTCCTTTTTTTAAGTTAGGGAAAGAAATTAATTTCAGTAAAAAATTAGAAAGGCCACGGGAATCTTGGCGCGACGATCTGGATTAAGCCATCAAAGGTTATTTATCTCTACAAAATAATGAAGTCGGAAATGGGGAAAGACCTTTGCATAGATTTGGCTAATAGTAATTAATTTTAAGTATATTTTCTTCTGTATTTTGCATTAAACTTTTGATTCCGACTAAAAATACTCGTTTAGGATAATAATATAGTCGCTTGGGCATGACGAAAGGGGGTATAAGGCGGTCCAAATAACACCGTTCGGAACCAAAGCCAAACTCAACGACCCGTGGTACATCCTTCTGGCGCTCCACCCACTAACCCACACTGGACCAGAGTCGTGGGTTATTGTTATTTATTTATTTATTTATTTATTTATTTATTAAGATAACAACATCATAACAGGTTTTTTTATTAAGCCCTAAGGCGATGTTATATCTAGGTACCTACTTAACTTAATTTATTAACAATACTAATTATTATATTTTGTCTCAATGACAAGCTGTGCCATTTCCATGGCTTTCGGCAGGTTTTGGTAAAACACATCTACACTGTTTTGGGACAGAATATTGAGTAAATAGATAGCGAGTGACACGGGAGAAAACTTAAGTAGGTTAGTCCTACAGCTGCCCAACCCTCCCTATGATTAATCTTCGGGGGAGGCCTATATCCAGCAGTGGATTTCTGACAGGCTGATGATGATGATGAGGCATGATTAATTTACGATATCACACACATATAAATAGCTCAGAGTTTAAATATGGTCCTACAATCTGCGGTCTTGTCACGGATCGCGATTTCCTCCAGACAACCGCTTACTTAACAAAAACCTATACCTATTATTGACAACAAAAATGTGCGGGTTAAGTACGATAAAACAGTACTTCTTAATCATGTAACGGAAGATTTTTGATTTCTCATTACACTTTATTTTCAAGTATACAAGGTGATTCGTAACATGTATACCATCCCGAGTGGGGGGTTATACATGTGTTTATAAAATAGATCCCTCACATTGGAAACAGTACCTACCGACCTACCTAAGGCTATGCGCGTTTAATAAAAATTGCCAGACTATGAAACGCGTCACTGAAAAGGGTGTTGACCTTTGTCCTCTATTCGTTTTGGTGAAGTCACTTTTCAATTTCAACTTTTTTTTCACACTAGTTTATATGGCACTAGTGACATTCTGGAAAAGGTGCAGGGGGCTCCTATTGAGCTGTTCGGCTATAAATATGCAGGAAGAAGAAGGGACTGTGGTAATAAAAAACATTCGACCATTGGGATATTGATCCCAACGGAATATTGCCCGTGAATAATTTACCTCGAATGTAAGTATATTCGTGTATGGCGAAGGTTTTAGTTACGTCTAATCGCTCGTAATGATTGCTTGTTTATGATTCTATAATTTTAATGAAATGATGACCTATGTTATTCTTGTACGTTATTGTTTTTATATATTGGGTCGATCGATGAGTATAGCTGATAAGTGATTGAAAGGTAGAGTGGTGAACAAACCCTTAGTCGTCATTAGTCGTTATTTCGATTTTCGAGGAGTTATTTCAATCTCCGCTGCAATCGTGGTTTTTTCAAAACCTCACACTAAATAGATTGACACATTTCATAGTAATAGTTTGAATAATTTATCCTCAAAATTGCTTAATTGAAGACCAGGGGTACAAAAGCGATGTCACTTTGTTCTAAAATAGATTGCAGGTACCTATTGAGCATACCTATTGTGGAATGATTGTCAAATAAATTTATTTCATTTGGGTAAAAATCGAAACAATAAACGCGCCTAACCAACTGTACCTAGCTATTTCAATTACGAAGAAGCGTGTTCGCGGTTCGAAACCCACATCAACATGATTGGTGCTTTTTTTCAGGAACATAATGAGTACGCACACTACCTTTCAATCGTGTTCTTCTATCAAATAAGCAAGCGAAAGGCACAAAGACTTCATTATTGTGACTCTCACGCACGAAGCTGATAAAAGGTAGGTATTAATAGAATTTGCAAGCTAGTTGTAAAAACTACGGGACTATAGGTACGTACCCCCATATCCGGCTGTCCGTCATCATCAGTGAATAATAATACTGCTAGACATAGGCCTTCTTCATCCACTAATACAATGTCGTCGAATGCTGACCACGAATCGGACAAAGTTTCGTAGTCAGCATTCAAGAAACCCTAGTTCCAAAAGGTTGTCGGTTCTGCGTGTTAAATGGCCAGAATACTGTCACTACAACTGCTGCTCTGCGCCCCGTACTTCAAAATCAACTACCTCTGTACTTTTCGTTATAAATCGAACAAAAAAAAATTGTTTAGTTACACTGTGCCGCATGAGGGCCATGAGCGTCTATTTTTAGAAGCCAGGGAAAGCGAGACCCGCAGCGCAACTCGATTGCGCGCTCCCTATAGCCACTATAGACTGGTGAAGTGCCGGTTCTTTGTAAAGTTGAATCCGTAGCTACATCTTGTTCTTCAAGTCTTTGAACTTTGTAATTTCATTATTTTTGATGAGTATTACTCGACAGGACATCTAGTTATGATTGCAAAAACGGATGAATTTAGGCGAGGGCTTTTATACACCGATGATAAACTTTCATCGGTGTATAAAAGCTCAATGCTAAATTAAAGCCTACTAAGCTGTGATAATTTTCCTTGCAATTTCTGTATAATAGGTATGCTACTATAATGAGCACTTTTATATATTCCCAAAATATAGCTGTTTATCCAGTAGTCCCCACCCTCACTTTACTCTAACTAAAAAGCTTAATTCCCTACGGATTTATGAAACGGATCTGTTTATAGGAAATATATTCATGAAACCTCGCAATATTTTTAAAAGACCTATCAAATGCTAGCTCACACAATGCAGTAGGTATCCAATAAAAAAACCCCTCTTTTAAACATGTTTTAAACAGGTATGTTTATCAAACCACTTTTTTTTAAGATTTTCATTCATAACTTTGTAGACATCACTTATATTACCTCGTGTGTAAAATTTCAGGATTATAGTACTAATGATCTGTGGCCGGACAGACGGCTATGGCGAAACTATACGGGATCCTTATCAGATTTCGGGACCCAACAAAATTTACACTACGATTTTATTGTGCTATATAAGCCGTGTTCAAACGGCGAGCGATAAGTCAGCCATTTTTAAAAAATGATGCCTACTCTTCTGTATGAATGTAGTTAATTTTAAGTTTCACTCCCAAGAGCCTGTAATATCGTTGAGCTATATAGCACACCCCCTCAAACTCCAGTTTGGCTTTGGTCAGTAGCGGTAAGGATCATTTTGAATCGAATTTTATAAGAGATCAAGGACACATAGCATGCCGTTTGAACACGCTTATAGTCGGAAATAATCTCCTTTGTATTTTTACATCATAGCTATAGGTAAGTACCCTCTATCCTAGCGATATCTATTCACTTTGTGGGTAGAGAGCGAGCGGCGTCTTGTGCATTCGTAAACAGACGCCACAATCTCTCAGGTAAACCGAATCCTCCTTCTTGAATGTATTGTTCATCTTGTATTACTATAGTAATCTTGCTTTTCGCTACATTGTCAATTTTATTATTTGCTTCTTTTCTTATTGTTTATCTTTTCTTGCTCATAATCATTCTTAGTTTCAGAAGTTACTTAGTGGCCTGTTAGGTACATAGGTTCTTCAAACAAATACCTCATGTACGTACAGCGCTCAGTCCTTCACCTTAGAGGCTATAATAGGCTATTTAGGTTATCTACAGATAATGTTATTCCGTAGAAGTCTAATTGTAAATAGAAATTAACCAAATACTTTTTTTTTTAGGCTCTCGACTTTTATCCCCAAGTTTGGTTGAAATCCTCTCAGATCTCCAATCGATCGGATCTTTAGACAGGTATAATGGTATTCCGAGGCATTCTGAACATTGAGACATGCCCACATGTTGCAGTATTGAGTATTCCATACGTGACAGGTTGCAAGCATATTCGCTTTAAGAATTCTTACTGGTTTCCTCACGATATTATCCATCACCGTTCGAAGCACGTGTTAATGCGCACATAAATAAAAAAACTCATTGGTGCAAGGCCAGGTTCGAATCCCGCTCGGCCAGCACAGCTTATTTCTTGTTATTATTATTTTTCGTTATTTTACATTTGATTTTTATAAAATGGTTTTTGGGTAGCGCAGATTTGAAAGACTCTATTTTATTACTGACATTTATTGGGATACTCAGCTGTCTGATTAGTTAAAATGGAAAGGGCTTCACACACGGCAGCTACGGAGACCGTCAAAAAGTACTTGAGCTCGCAAAACCCTGAGCAAGTAAAATACTGGCGGGAGAGATCGTGTGCACGCTGAAGGCACATTAAGTATTCAAAAAGATGGCAGGTACACTTCTTAAATGCCTACTCGTGAGATATTTTTCACGCGCAAGTTGCTTTACTCTTATCTTGCTCTAGGACGTGGGTATCTAACGTTGTCCTCGGCTCCGTGCCGGATTTATAGCACAAGTTTTCTCGCATTATGCATCCTCATCACCCACGCTCTCTTCGGTGTGTGGGCGAACTTTAACATCTATCTTATCGATTTATACAACGTGTTTGTAGATAGTGTGGAATCCCGAAATTGATTCTATACACTAATATTCAATGACAGAAACAATATTACCGATAAAAAGATAAAATGTTACCGCAAATATAACTCTATATCCTTATAATTCACGGATTTGAAATGCTAAATATATATTTCAGCTAAATATATATTTCTTAAACGCAAAAATACGCAAATTATTTCTAAATCGTTACAGCCCTTTTCAAGTTTCAGCCGCATTTTCCTAAAATCTTCACAATCCAATTTTAGGGGTAAAAACGTCGAAATTCCTCAATTTTAGACTTTTTACTTCAAAAGCTCTTAGCATTCCAAATTTCAGAATTGTGAGGTAACTGTAAGTGGCCTAGAAGTTTTTAATTTTTACCAATTCCATACAAAAATTAGACATTGATTGCCATAATATTAATTTAATCCATTTAACCAGCATTAACGTCCCAGCCATTCTCGAACCGAATGGTCAGCTACGTGATGATGGTGAGCGGCCTGACGGTATGACTTTGGTCTCTTGGGAGAAGGGTAGGCCTATGGTGTGGGACGCTACTTGTGTTGATACACTAGCGCGCACACATCTTCCGGGGACGTTAGGGCGGCTGCGGCGGCAGATTCGGCCGAGGATCTCAAAAGGCGCAAATATGTTAGTCTTGATAGGGCTTACTTATTTGAGCCTTTTGGGGTTGAGACCCTGGGTCCGTGGGGAAACGGGGCCCTACGGGTTTTCAAAAAAATATCAGGACGTCTGATCGAAGCGACGCGTGACCCGAGAGCTGGCTCTTATTTGGCCCAGCGAATTAGCATTGCCATCCAGCGTGGCAATTCCGCAAGCGTCTTGGGGACGCTTCCGACTGGTAGTGATCTGGATCAGTTGAGCTATCTATAGATCGTTTCTAACGGTCTTTAGATGGCTCAACTGTTTCTTGTGTATTTTGTAAATATTAACTTGTATTAGTTTTAAGTTTCTTTCTGTAAATAAAGATAATATTCATGGTGCTAGAAAGCTGATTTTTATACATCACTATAAGCTTACAAAACTTAATATAAATTTATAGTTGATACCTTTAACCGCTTCTGAGAAAAGAGGCTTGATAGACGGACAACAAAGTGATCCTATAACGGTTCCGTTTTTTTTTCCATATGAGGTACGGAATAATAAAAACTACGGATTTCTAAATTTGTTTAAAGAAAAGTTATTGCTTACTGGATGGCTAAAATTTTACGAAACACCGTGCTTAACCGGCTTTTTTGCAAATAATGTAGATTACTTTACAAACTGGGTTAAATCGAAAGTACCTACCTTTGGACTTTGAAAGGACGAACACGAACTCGATGTCCTCTCGTGTACCGCAAATGGTTTCAATTACAAAGGGCTCACAAGTGTGACAATCTTGGATATAACAGAAATTTAATCAAGTCTGGTGGGAACGAAGGGATGTTTCTCAATTACGTGCTCCAATACTTTGCATTTGTGCAGAGGCTGGTTCTCGGGGGTAATGTTCCCAACATATTACAAGAAACGGTCTTTGCTAATATTATTAAAACTTCTATTTAAAGGAACAGGATAGATAATTATAATTTTGCGAATATGCATTGAAAAATATGGTATTTTTTCACGAATTTTCATGGACATTCCAATTCGACTCAAATGCAATTAATAAAGGAAATTGTGCTCAAATTGACAGTGAATATTGGTCCTCCAAATCTTTAGCTCATATAAATGAGCATGTTAAAAAGAGTCAGGGTGCAATCCGGAGCTTTTATTTGTTGAAAAACCGTAGTTGGTCCTTCGGCTACTGGCTATAAATATTAACAAGGCGAGGTGGTACGTGCCTCAGCTCTTAAGAAGTCTCTGCTCAGGCGTAACTTAAGCGCCGCCTCTTTGTTCAGTTGTCTGCTGACTTAGTTGAACTCCTCAGAAACTGTGAGACGCGTAATCCGGATTTGCAGGCATTTAATAGGTACTGCGGAGTATCAAACCTCAAATGTCACACGTGATTCTCTGTTATATTGTCTCAAAAAGTTTTTGTTACGGATTAGGAAATTTCATTTTGGATGTTGCAAAGTATGAATAAATTTTTGTGCGATGTATTACCTACTCAGACTAAGAAGATAAGCTTGAATCATATCAAGATCTTTATGATCATCATCATTTCAGTCTCGGAAGTCCACTGCTGAATATAGGCGACTGCCATAGATTTTTAATGCGACCGGCTCCTATCAACCTTTATTAAGCATTTTTTCGATCTCGTGGAGGTCCGTTCTACTCTCCAAAATAGTCTCCAATCTAGAACTTTTCTGCCCCATCGGTTATCTGTGTTATGTGCCCAGCCCACTGAGACTAATCCTTTGGTTAGGTCGGTGAGTTTTGTTAGTCTACGAATCTACTCATTTCTTCATAACTCACTGGCACACAGAAGAAACAACGTCTCTGTCAGTGCCGTATTTCATCACGCACATTGGTAGCACACATCATTTCAGCCGTACGACGTCCACTGCTGAACAAGGCCTACCCACAGATAGAGCAAAGTCCTTATCATGTGGGGGGCTTTGCCTATACCACGCTGAGCATGCGGGTTGGCCAGCGCAGTTAGAGCTATCGTTGTTAGAATAAGAGACGCTGCTGCCCATCCCCTAGCTTTTTTCCCTTAGTCACCTCTTACGACATCCACGGATCGGTAAATATGGAGGGGCCTATTCTTCAGCCGGGGCCACCTCGGCTAACTTGGTAACACTTGGTTACACACACATTGGTCAAAAAGACTTTCGCCTTGTGGCATTGAGGTATTATGGAAGAGAAGACGTCACACGGGTGTTCGAATGCCACCCAGCCGAGTAGGATTTGTGGATTGTCCTCTTTTTCGAAGGACCTACCTAACTAGACTTCTTATAATAGACCTTGTCATCAACTTCAAGACAAGATGATACTGCGACACAGCAACAGTTAACGAAAGAACATATATACAGATAATGAAAGAATATAAAATGCGTAGCAGTGGTACAGTGTGTCCTGCGTCAAGTACTTTTAGATTGCAACAATCAAATACGCTTATATCAAATGACTAAAAAGCTCGGATACCGATAAATTATGTTCTATCTTCAACATTTTTAAATATGGTATGCATTTGGAAACCTTAGAAGTCACGTATAAGTGGTACGACAAGTGCTACGCAATATCTGTTTTTAGCTTATTCCAATTTAGGAGATTCGAATAGTAAGTGGTGAAACGGATTTGTGCTGTTTTTTGCCTTTTTTCTTTTTTCTTCTACTTTTATATTTGTTTGTTGGTTAATTTGTCTTTCTTTCACGCAGAAACGGGCCAACCAACAGATCGACAAGATTTTTTACATGGTGTTTAAGTCGGAGGGTGACATTTACTACTTTATATCCAGGTACCACGCAGGCGGAGGTGCTGGAGGAAGCTAGTATTAAATAAACACCAAACGCATAAATGTACATTTTAAGTGTAGTGCTTAGAAAGGCGTAAACAAAAGTCGCGTAGCAGTGCTACGCCGTGAGCTACGAAATCTAGAGCGCTACGTTCTTATGCCAGCATATTGCTACGAAATGTACTCTACCGTAGCAAACACTGGCGCGTATATGAATTGAGATTTTGAATAAACCTAACTGGAATTTTTATCAGAAGAATTTTGCAGTGCGTTTGTCTTGACAAATTTTGGTCGATGTTTTAGCCATTTTAATTCAAAACTACAACTAGGTAGAATAAAGACGGTCCAGTGCGAGAACTCGCGCCCTGAGTGTTCCGTACCATTGGTCGTGGGTTCGAATCCCGGTCATGCACCAGTGGTCATGGTCAGAAAAAATATTTCTAAGTGTAGGAATTGACAAACTTATATTTGCGGTCGCTCAGGTAGTAATTGTATGACATTGACCGCAAATATAACTTTGTTTCCTAAGAAACTTCGAAATTCCTCAATTTCAGACTTTTCCCTTTAATTGTGTTACAAAAGCTCCTAGCATTTCAAATTTCAGAATTGTGAGGTAACTGGAAGTACCCTAGAGGTTTTTCATTTTAGCCATTTCCATACAAAAATTATACATTCATTGCCATATCTTTTTATTGCATTAAGCTAAAGCTTTGACGGTACCATAAGCCCACAGACCTTAATAGGTGGTATAAATTTCAAGTTGATACCTTTAGCCGTTCCTGAGAAAAAGGGTCTTGACAGACGGACAGACAGACCGACAGACAGACGGACAACAAAGTGATCCTTTTTTCCAAATGAGGTACGGAACCCTAAAAATGTCAAAACTTGATATGTACTCGTATATCTACTAGTTAATATTTTAGTCAATAACTTAAGTTATGTTAATCGTAAAGAAAAATAAAGTTCTTCATTTTGGAATTAACTTTAATGCTGCCTCAATTGTTGTACAGTCATGTTTTATTTATCTATACTGCTGTGGATAGATAAAGCTTTTGAAATAGAAAAGTGCGTGATCATTAAAAAAGTTTTTCATAAAACATTTTGGGGTGGATCGTAAAATGAACTGAAAGATATTAACATGTCGGTGACCGTCAAGTCGCGACGTGCCGCCCGACGCCACGATTCAAACTTTACGAAAGAACAAACTTTAGTTTTTCGATAAAATCTTACAATTAATATCTACTCTTAAGACAGTTTTAAGATTTATTACTTTGCATAGTCCTATTTCTAATGCTGATTTTTTTTATCAAAAATGTATGGAAACATTGCATATATAGAGGTAAAATAAAGGCTTTATAACTTTTAAAATCATGTGAAATTCTAGCGCGAAGCTATAACTACTTCGATAAATACCTACAGGTGCAGTTTTTATCAACAACTATTCATTGTATTCCATGAATGCTGTCCAGGCACATCGGTATTATCCCTTTCAAGTTGATCCACTTTGTGATTTATTTTTTAGATATCGTCAACTAAGCGAGCCGCTTCTTGAGTAGATAGTTTTTCCGTATCCCGCGGGAACGTCATGTCTTACTCGTAACTTACTAACTGTAACTTATGAGGCTGTACGTTGGGGATAATTTCACGTTTGGAATTCTACTAAGAATAAACAAGATATTTCTGTATAGTTGTTGCAATGAGTGCGACAAAATGCAAGCCGCTCAAAATTTCTAATTAGAAATCTAATATGCATTAATTAACAAAAGAGTTCACAAAAGAAGGAACGAGAATTGGATTCGTCCCTCTCCCAAATAAAATGCCTAGAGAATATAAATTGCCTCTGCGCTATTCCAAGCCACATAATTGTATTTCATGAGCAAATACAAGTAAAAAGGATTCTGCCACGATAAAAGCAGTGAGTAATTTAATTTAGTGGCCTTGGTATGTAGTTCTTGAATGAAAGATGATACAGAATCAGAGTAAAAGCTGTGTTATTAGGCGAATCGAGATCCGACCGTTCAATTTCATGATACTGTATTGTTATAATACACTCTACTAAAGACAAAGTAATTAAAATGCGACAAAAATAACGTGAGCCAGTTTGATGTCAGTATGAGTTTGGAAATGGGTGAGTAACGCCAATATATCACTCACTTCCATCCACCCCGGTAACTCTGTCGCGGTACCGGGGCAAATGGGAAAATGTTTCATCTTCTTCAAGGATTCTGCCACGATAAAAGCAGTGAGTAATTTAATTTAGTGGCAGAGTAAAAGCTGTGTTATTAGGCGAATCGAGATCCGACCGATCAATTTCATGATACTGTATTGTTGTGACTTGGCTTATTTTTATGTGTTATGAGTGAATCAGTATAGTTGAGTTGTGTAGTAGTGCGTCATGAGTCTCAGAGCGAGTGGGCGTCGGGCGGAGGTTGCAAGCCCATTAATCATACTACGGGTGCTTTATTGCTTCAATGGGGCGCCGATATAGGCGCCGCGTTCGTCGCTCAATGGGGCGAACGTGAGGCGCGTTCCTGCTCACTTCTCATCGTATCACTCGTTTCGTGCCCGGGTCAGTTTCACGACGATTCGGCCTCATTGCGATAGCCTTCCAGTGTTGTTTGTAAATATTTCATTTTTTTGTAAATCATCATGTTATATAGGTAAGTAGTAAGTAATACAGTACTGATGGAAGCTTTGTTGCATGTTCACCACTAAGAAAATACGTATCATTACAAATGTAAATAAACTGCACTAATATGCAGCATGTCTTTTTGTAATAATGTAGGTATCGTTAAAATAACAGAAAATTATTTGAATGAAATATACTTTGACAAGATTTTGTATCACTATTCTTAATGGGTTTATGGGTATAATAAAATCATCACCCTTCATAAAAGAATACACTTTAAAAATGCAAAAGTAACTCTGTTTGTGTCTGTCTTTCCGGCTCCACCTGAAACATTTTTGATGAAATTTGGTATGGAGATAGCTTAATGTCTGAGGACGAACATGGCAAATTTTAATTTAATTACCGTGGGAGTGAAGCCGTGGACTCCGCTTGTTACTCATGCATGCTTATAGTTTACTAGTAACACTCCCAGTGAATTCGTTCACGTGATGTTATTTTCATACAAACTTCAGCCCCAGTGCAGCCGTTTAGGGGTTGAGTTTCTTGAATAAACTTTTTTAGTGCACCCCTACACCAAGAAGTGGGTTTTTGAAAAAAAATTTTTTTTGTGATAAATGGAAAGATTATATATTAGTTTTATAACAAAACTATATTTTTTTTTTTTCGCAATAATTCAAAAGTTATTTCAAATTAAAAAACAATTTTTGAATCCAGTACCGAAGACACGCCGACAACTCCCGAACAAACCCGAGCGCGTGTGACGTCATAAGGTTAGTTTTCACTCATTGCAGTTGATAGAAAAATAATAAATACAGTGTTCATTTGTTAATCTATTTAATCTATTTAATTTTGTTGTCATTATTAAATATTTAAATTTATATTAAAAATGTCGAACCTCAAAAGTTATCGTTCTTGTTTTGTACTATTATGTACGAATACTACAAAGGCAACTCCTGATAAAATGTTTTTAAATGTTCCCCAAGATGACAAACGTCGAAATAAATGGTTTCAAGCAGTGCACCGTGATAATCCCCAAACAAAATCGAATTTTTTTTGGCACCTCGAACTTCAGCAGAATTAAACCGAACGTCATTTTAAAAAAAATCGGTGATCATAAATATATCAACATCAGGAATATTATCAGACTTTGCCTTAATAAATCCTTTATCACACATAGCTAATCGAAACCAACTAACAACTCGTATTTTAGCAATAAATTTTTAATATTATTGTCTAGACACGTGTAATAGCCGTAAACGCTGTACTGTTATTAAATAGCTATAACATTATGACGTCACAACTATGGTGACCAATCATGGCGCGTTTATAGTCACGTGATTTTTATTTAAATTTCATCAATTTTTAATTGTTTATAATTAATTGAAAAAAAATTTTTTTTAAGTTTTTTTGCATTAAATATCAATATTATTAATAATAAAGTTTTAAAATACATAAAAAAAATCAATAATTTTTTTTTTTTTCAAAAACCCAATTATTCATATAATTATATATCTAATTCATAATCCACACTAAGATTACCTGTAGCGTGGGTATCAGAAACAACAAGAACCGTGGTACCACAACACCCAGACCCGGAACAAATATTTGCAGATCATGGAGCAAGCATTTGTCCCGCAGCGGGAATCGAACCCACTTGCGTCTCAGACGGGCACTCGCCGGCTACGCCACCGAGGTCGTCATGACTCAATGATTTACTTACACTTCATTACTGCACAAGATAAAATGCCCAAAAGTGATTCACAAAAGAGCAGCATCCAAATATTAGGGCTCTATTGACAAAGGCATCAAAGAGCTCTACAATACTAAAATAGAATGCGGAGCCCAATGAAATCTTTAGCAAGATTGGTTTGAGTAATATATTTCTGTGAAAACCAAGGGGCTCGGATGAAAAAATATATAAAAGCAACGAACAATAAAAGCCTTAACGAGTGGAAAAGAGTATATACGCAATAAATATATTGTTCAATGCTTCTGGTGGCACAAGCGAATGAGATTGCTTGTAGTAATTGGAGTGGTACTGTGAAAAGTAAAATTTATTTTTTCAAAAACGTTGCCCAATTGTTTTATTTATTTTTCTATAAAATAATATAATATAGATTTTCTAAAATCTATGTTATATTATACTAGCTTACGCCCGCGGCTTCGCTCTCGTTATTCCTAGATAAAGAGTAGCCTATAAGCTATTATGGGCAAAGAACACTATCCAATCGTGATTGGTTGAGCGGCGTGACTGAAACACAAACATCCAAACATCTTCACAAGCTTTTGAATTCCTAATATTAGTAGGATTCTAGTTGACTTGTAAATCAATTTGGCTTTACAACATGTTTTGCTTGTATTGATATCTTCTATCGATTTATTATGGTTTGATCAGCGGCTTCTACTTCGCGATTTTTTCAAAACGGTAGACTTTTAGGTATGTCAGGTAAAATTACAACTACTTTTACAGAATTTGAGATAAGAGAGAAAAATACACTCTACTAAAGACAAGGTAATTAAAATGCGACAAAAATAACGTGAGTCAGTTTGATGTCAGTATGAGTTTGGAAATGGGTGAGTAACACCAATATATCACTCACTTCCATCCACCCCGGTAACTCTGTCGCGGTACCGGGGCAAATGGGAAAATGTTTCATCTTCCCCGCCAGCTCTCAAGTTCGCAAGAGTCCACCTTCCATAAGCCCGCCGTGCCAAGTGAAAGATATCCCTTGGCTTAAATTGAATCGCTATTTCAACAATAAACATATGCATTAAGTTTACCTATGTGTGGGAATTACCGCGCGTAGATTATTCTGTATATAAATACAAGGTTGTGTTTAGTTTCTCTGGTTGCCTTTGTCAAAGTTGTCATGAGTTGTTTTTGTATGTACCTAGATAAATAGCGAAAATAATAACGAGTGAAAATCTTCAAACGTAAAATACAAGGTGATTCATAACATGTATACCACCCCGAAAGGGGGTTATTCTGTCAACAAAAAATAAATATTAGCGAAAAAAAACATCAATACTTTCTTTTTTTTTTTCACATACTTTCTCAAATTAGCTGTTTTTAGTATTTTTATCATCTTTAAAACTAATAACTAAACGTACAAGAAGATCGGAATCAAGATTGCTATCTAAAACAGCTGATTTATGGAGTTTGACCTGATGTGACCCCAAAACAGCTGATATTCGCTGAAAAATGACGAATTACCAAAACTCGTAGAACAAACGCTATTGCTAATTGCTTGTAGAGTAAAGCCCCTTTCGGGGTGGAATACATATTATTAATCACCTTGTATACAAAGTGATTCATAATATTTTGAATCGAATCATCTCGAAAGGGGCTTATTCTAAACCCAATTGGCAATAAAGTTTGTACTATGACTTTTGGAAATTCGTCATTTTTCAATGAAAAAATTCTATGCAAAAATCTGCTGTTTTGGGGTAAAATCGGGTCAAACCCAATAAATCAGTTGTAAACAGTACAGCTGTGTACAGTAGTTAGATAATTTTACATACATACCTACATATTTTTTTTCCCAGGGGGTTAGGCACAGACCACGGCTTTCCACTTGCTAAGATACCTATTTTGCTTCATTCACTCTCATCACATTCCTCATGCATGCTCACATTCCTCATGCAGATCATTTTAGTACGAATATTTACTAATATTTCGCCATCCCAAATTAAGTACGACGTAGTAACTATACTATCAGTTATTATAAAGCAATGCAAAGAAATCAACGAGCCGAAAGTTTATAATTATCAAGCTGCGCATTAAAAATAAACAAAAGTTTGCCACTTTTTAGACATAAATTTAAATTTTATGTAAAACAACGATCACATTTGCATTTGAGCATGTTTTGATCAACATTATATTATTTAAATCAATGAGCTAGCTGCAGGAAATTGTTTTAATAAACATCTACTGCGTTAGATTGCAGCTTTAAGTTTTAGAAACAGCAACCGATTTAAATGCAGCTGAGCGTGATTTATACAGGCTAAATTTTATTCGTTACTTAGCTACAGATGAACAGTTATACAAATGAAAATGTATCGTACCGGTAAAAAGAATGTCTTTTCTAAAACAACAATAATATACTAGACATAATTATTGAATTGTATTCATTATTCATCTATAGGCATGCACTTGAACAAGTCTGTAAACAAAGAGCAATTTTCAAAAGATTATTGAAAAGTTGTTGCACAAATTAATAAAATAATAAACGAATAGTAAGTAACTGCAAAAAATATCGTAATATTGTAAGATTTAATAGGTAAGTGAAGAATGATGGTTGTAGAGTTTTTTTTTTTTTTATACTACTGACGTGGCATACGAGCATACGGCCCACCTGTTGGTAAGCGGTTACCATAGCCTATGAGCGCTTGCAATACCAGAGGCATCACGCACGCGTTGCCGACCCCTAACCCCCTCACCCCCCTAAAGAGCTCTGGCAACCTTACTCATCGCAGGAACACAACACTATTTGAAACAAATAATGTTATTTGGCTGCGATCTTATAGTATAGATAGTTTTGATTATCAAATAACAATTCCACACACAAAACAGTGATTAAAGCGAAGATGGGTGCTGATTGTCCAATTAGCCATCGATCGTTGCCTATACGTGCCACTAAATTACCTACCTAACATAACAACCACTTAGGGATATTTATACTAGCTTCAGCGATCGGCACAAAGTAAAAAAGTACCTACAGTAGCTGCTCAACTACACAACTACAGAAAGTTTTATAATAATCGTGGCCTATATATACCTCGGTAGCTTAGCTAGAGAGTGCCCGCCTGAGACGCAAGGGGTGTTTGCATGATCTGCAAATATATGATATTCAAGCATTTCAGTCTCTATTTTTATAATATTATCGCATCGCATTCATATGATATTAAGTTTCCATGTTACTTATTATACTAGTAGTACCGTACTAGATGATTTAGTTCCGATTTATTATGCAATCAACAGATTTACGCATTGTTTTGCAAATTAAAATTGTATTATCTGTAGATAGTCCCGATTACAGCTAAAGTTATTCAGACGAAAAAAAACTTAATATACTTGATAAGAACTTAATATAGGTATTTCAAAGAATAAAAATAATAAATGAATTATAACGCGACAGGGATCGACTGGATTTTTTATGACAATTACTCGTAAAATTCAGTCTCATTTTAAAAAATTAAATATTTTAACATCAGTGTCGGTGTACATCCTGGAAGCTATCAAAAATGAATTATAATCGGATAATTAATAAATATTAATTTATATAAGTGTTAATATACATTAATATATATTCATTATCCGGTCCAGTAGTATTAAGTTAATATCTTAAAAAGTACTGCATTGTTTCAAACGAAGGTATTGAGCGCACGTATTTAATCAACTAGTCTCGCTATCTTTATTTCGTTATACGCTTCAGGAGTTTTTCAAAGAACTTTTAACCCTTCATTACATTTACTTCGATTGGAACCATAGTTAGATACTTAAACGAAGGAATTATTTCATTAATGGAGCGTAACCACGCTTTGTTGTAACTCACAAGTTGACTTACGATATTTGAGTTTCTCTCTCTCAATAACTTTACAATACCAGCCAACCTTGTATTAAACTTGTATATTTTAGCTCATGGCGATATTACTACACATTCAGCAAATTATCAATATTTAAAATCGTTTAAATATCATTTTATTATTCAGTGGTTTGGAATTTGATTAAATCGCACCATGGATATGTCTAACAAGAGTGTTGAAGTGTTCTGTTTTGAAGTTATACTTTAATATTCATACATTATAGGAGTAAAGTACTAAAGCTGACAGTGCAGTGGCGCTGTATGAAGTTCGATGCCAAGAGTTGAAGATGCCAAACAATAGGCAATATGCCGCCGCGGCTCCATCTCTGTTATAGTTCCGCCTACTCTGCTGTCGAACTCTCGCACCGGAAGTCGTTCGCGTACCATGTGGCCACCGCCTCATCCTTAATACCCGCTGCGTATGTATGCAAGCTACTCCCACATCAATACTCCTTACACTACACGACTCGCAATAAAGACGATACACTTTATTGCTTACTGAAAATTGGGTTCTTATATCATTATTGTCGAGCGGACAATTGATTGAGCAATAAATAAGCATCGACAAGATTTGTTATTACATTTCGTGTTCAGTTCAATCCACTTGAAATGCATTGGCATGAAACGAGTGAAATGTAAACTCAAAAGATTGTTATATGTTGCAGCAGCAGTAATATAAATACATACTTATAAGCGGTTGTTTTAGTTTTTGCGTTGGCCTAGTTGAATTGCGCTTGTTTTCACTTTTTCGTGTCTCTGTATTGTAAGGGCTGGTAAGCCGCGCTCGCCAGCTCGGCTCGACCGCAATTTATGCGCGGCGCTATGAAGCCACTGGCTCGCGGCCAGACTCCCGACACACTCGTTAGCCCCTCAAGCAGCCCACTACCTAATAGTTTTGTCGTCTTTCGAATACCATTTAATCTTTATATTTGTGTCAAGAACTGGAACGCAGGTCACTTTACGATGTTTATATTTGGACGCTTCTGTAGACGTTTTCATCCGAAACTGTTTAAAGATATTTTATTACAGGTTTCCTCTTATCCGATTCTTAGAGAAAATAACAATTATTTGTGCACCTTGTTTGTGAAACCCCTTTTCGTATTCTCAGATCTTGAGCAGCTTAACCTACAGCGATACCTTGGCTCTGTCGAGAATGATTTAATGTTTATTGATCTGGGTGAACGGAGGTTGTTATTTTGAATTATTTAGGAATATCTACTAAGTGAAGGAAGCATAATATCATCCTGCGGGATAAATCTAGCTGACTGACCCTCGTCAGTCGCTTACCCCGTGCGACACATTGAGCCAATATCCAGCCAGACAAACGGCCATGTAAAACGCCTTTTATCTCCCTATTTGTTCCAAAATAATATATTTCAATTGGGAAGTTATCTCAAGAATATTGAAAAAAACATAAGAAAATAAATATGGGGTTAAGAAAAATATAACTATTTAGAATGATGTGCTCGGTAAATTAGCATGTTTGTTCAGATTAATGATAGCAGTGGGGCCCAATTTGTCCGTGGTTATGCTCGGACTACGGCCTTTAAATTACTTGGTTAATTGAGCAGATCGTAGCTAGGGCTTAATTGGGCCTAGGTTTAATCGGCGATCGCCAGATACGCTCGTGGCTCAAACTACGCTAAAAATAAACTTTATGGATGCGTGCGTGAGAAGGTTTCAAATAACCCGAGGCTCAGAATGAGGTCATTTCCCTTTCGCCGCTATTCTTATTTTTTTATTTTTACTTCGAAAGAAGGTTACTTGTAATTTTTAGAGTAAACAACTTAAAAGATATAAATATCAAGTTTGGTGAATAACGATCATGGAATTGTATTTTTGTATTTTTAGTTTTATTTTTTTTCTGTTACAAATAAAAAACTTATTATAGCATATGACCAATCATTAGAATCGTCCTGACACGTACAGTGCTTTATGATCCAAAAATAATATAATTTAATTTAAATTGTTTCATTTCCGGACTTTATTAGTTTGGGTACAAATATTGATAAACAAAGTTCACTAGTAAGCTGGAGCCCTTGAGCCAGGCGCCGAGATATTGGCTCACTCTGTGTGCTCTATCGGCTTTACAATAGTGAATGTTCTAAAGAACTATTTGACCAAATACCCGCATCAAGGTTTAACCATCGGACCTCGCGTCACCGAAATAAGGCTCATCGACACGAGGGTATCTTAAACCACTCGCTTTACGAAATCATTTGTTCCCCATACGAGCAAGTTGTGGAATGAGCTTCCTTCCGAGGTTTTCCCACTAACCTACAACATGAAGAGCTTCAATAAAAATACAAAAATATTTCTCCTGGGCAGGTAACGAATTAGCAATGCTTCAGGTGTTGCAGATGTCAATACGCGATAGTAGCCGCTTACCATCAAGTGGGCCGTAAGCCTGTTTGCCTCCGTTAAAAACAAAAAAAAAACTTTGTTTACTAGATTGCAGCTTGCATTGTCCACAAAGTAAACGATGCGATGAAAATAAAGTTGTTCCTTATTTTTATGGTTGTGTACCTGAAAGTTATGGATTCTCCTTTCCTTATATCGCAGCGAGATGGCGCGAACAATGTTTGTTTTGAGATCGTATTTAGGTACCAACATTTGAAATTGATTGACTGTAAAATTTTGCAATTACGTTATAGACTCTACAATTCTGTTGCTTGTTTTTCCTGTGTCCTTGATAATCCTCGTCCTAAGAAGTAGCAGATCTCCAAATAGGAGAGTTTTTCAGAGCAATCAGGCTGATATTGCTATGTTTAAGCTCAAAGAGAATGGGTGCCTGTGGAATTTTATGCTAACGAGACTTTCATATGTCTTAAAATGATGGGCACAATCCTAATCAAACTAATATTATAAATGTGAAAGTGAGTTGGTTGGTTGGTCGGTGTCCTTCTATTACACAGCAACGTATTGGTTTTGTTCTTCTCCTTTTAATCTGGGTATAATCTACTCGTAATGCTAAAGTAGTAAAATAGTGTTGCTTGATAGGCAGAGGTTTTATTTCAAAGGTCTTTTTCAAGTTTCGTCACTTATACCGCTACTTAAACAAAATATGTACCTCAATATTTATAGTAGACATATATTCATAGTTTAATCCAAATTAGACATATTATTTTACTGTAAGTATCACCTATCGCATGAAATGGAATATAATTGACACAAATACATCGAGTGTTCATTTGAATTGCATGAAGTTTTCGAGGGTGTGTATATTTCAATAGGATCACTTCTACATTGATCATTATTATTGACGGGTCGTTTATGACGAGTACTTAGTACATGGTTCCTGATTTGGACATTCGACAGGATGTGGCGAGGTGGAACGCAAGCACCTGCGCGAGATGCACCGTGCAGCCGCCGCGCCAGCCAGTCTGGCGCCGAACTCACCCCACACTCTCCCGCCCCCAGACCGCTCCCACGCTCGCGTTTGTTTTCAACTTTGATTGATAATTTGTTATTGGAGTGTGTATTACGTTTCAATAACACTGCCATGCTCTGTGAATAGTGGATGTGCGAGACTGATCAGTTTTTCCAATAACATTTAACCTGTTCGATAAGCCTCCCCCATTAAAATGCCTCGACGAACGGGCCTGGGGATTTTCCTCATCCAACTTGACTTTTCTGATATAAACACAAATAGAATCGTTATAGGCCACCTAGTCTAGCATAATGTGGGCAGAACATTAATAACACTGGATGAACCGACAAACGGTCGTGTATTTTCGTTTTCTAACGGTTTTTGTGTGGTAACGGTTGACGTCGAAACCTCTAAAGAACATCATGAAATGCCTGAAAATAGGTAACAAACTTATTTTGTTATCCAACGAAAAACTACCAATTTGTTTGGCTAGGACTTAACGATGATTCGTCTGTTGTCTGACGTGGTGAGGGTGCACAATGTGAACTTGCCAGTGCCTCTGCCTAGACTTTAGTTAACAAAGAGCTAAGATTTATATTCATTTAAAAACCAAGCCATTTAATAGTAAAGGTTAAAAAGCAGCATTCCTCAAGTATAAATAAAAGTAAAATAAGTCCTTACTTCCTTTCTAATATTATAAATTCAAAATGTCGTTGTTTTGTGGTTAGTTTGTCCTTCTTTCCCGCAGCAATGATATGGATTATAGTTAGAGAGCTGGAGAGTCACATAGGCCACTTATTATTTGTGTGCCACGCGAGTGCACAGTGAGAGCTATCATAAATCTTGTAAAAACATATGTTTAGCTCGTATCAGTTATTTAAATAGTAGGTATATGGCCCTTTCCAAATCATTGCCCTGGCTGGTATCCTGTTATGCATCGTCGGTATTTTATTACAATCTGTAACATGTTGTTTTAAAGGCAACAACATTGTGCAGAGAAGCTATTTATACAGGGAGCATAATACAAGGTCATTCATAATATGTATTCCATACCGAAAGGGGCTTATTCTACACCCAATTGGCAATAAAGTTTGTTCTACGACTTTTGGATATTCAACATTTTTCATTGAAAAAACTCTATGCGAAAATCAGCTGTTTTGGTGTCAAATCAGGTCAAACTCAATTGTGAAAAAAAAGTAAAAAAATTAAATGAAAATATTGATGTTTTTTTTCGCTAATATTATTTCTTTTTGTTGATAGAATAACCCCCTTTCGGGATGGTATACATGTTATGAATCACCTTGTATATCAACGTGGTCGTCCCACGCATACTAACAGCATCTCGTAACATCCTGGTTATTACTGTTAATGCACTGTCAATTCAGTATGTCAACAAGGTGTACTATATATTTTCTAAAATTTATGTCAAAAATATAAATTTTATTTTCTGTAAAATGTGACCGTGACCGTGATTGGCCGTGGTGGCCCCGGCTGAAGAATAGGCCCCTCCATATCTACCATTCCGCGGATGTCGTAAGAGGCGACTAAGGGAAAAAAGCTAGGGGATGGGCAGCAGCGTCCCTCATTTTAACAACGATAGCTCTAACTGCGCTCGCCAACCCGCATGCCCAGCGTGGTGAGTATGGGCAAATCCCCCCACATGAGAAGGATAAGGAACTTGCTCTGTCTGTGGGGAGGCCATGTTCAGCAGTGGACGTCGAACGGCTGAAATGATGATGATGACACCTGACAGGTGGTAACCCAATCGCCGGTTTTAACCCAGCTATCTATAACTTTTGTAACAAAGCCTATAGCCAGATTTCTGATCCGAATACAAGGTGATTCATAATAATATGTATACTATCTCGAAAGGGGCTTATTCTTCTCCTAATTGGCAATAAATTTAATTATACGCCTACCGGAAATCCTTTTTTTTTTTATACAACTAAGGTAGCAAACAAGCATACGGCTCACCTGTTGGTAAGTGGTTACCATAGCCTATGTACGCTTGCAATACCAGAGGCATCACGCACGCGTTGCCGACCCCTTAAAAAGTTCAAAACGCCCTTTTTGAAGAACCCCATACTGTAGTCCTTAGGGAAAACCTCAGCAGGGAGATCATTCCACAACCTGAGTGTTCGCGGGAGGAAGAAAATACTATGCAAAAATCAGCTGTTTTGAAGTCAAATCAGTTAGGTTAGAGAGGTAGGGCACAGCGAGATTACGAGAGGTAGGGCACAGCGAGATTTTCTCGCTCTAAATTGGAGCAGCCCGCTTGGGGAGGTACCTCCGCCTTACAGAAGATCGCAGCCAAATAACATTATTTGTTTCAAATAGTGTTGTGTTCCTGCGGTGAGTAAGGTTGCCAGAGCTCTTTAGGGGGGGAGGGGTTTGGCAGGCAACGCATTAGCAATGCTCCAGGTGTTGCTGATGTCAATAGGCGACGGTAACCACTTACCATCAGGTGGGCCGTAAGACTGTTTGCCTCCGTATAACATAAAAAAAAAAAAAAGTTGAAACTCAATATTTAGCTGTTTTAGGTAGCTGTTCAGCCGGAACCACCCCAGAAAACACGTTGTATAAACCGAATCATGTTATATTTTAAAGGTCCTGACGTTGGTTTGCTGACGGCCGCCTAGGAAACCATTAAATTAAAACATTTTCCATCTGGAAAGAAAGGGTCATTTCACAAGACATGCAGGTTTTATGGTTAGTTGTAGGTGTGATGGAGATAATGACCGCTTTGGGCCTGAGCTTTCGCACGGGAAATAAAGTACCCTTCATTAGTTTCGATTTCTCACTGTCTGTAGTGAGCTCACCAAAGTTTGTGTAATAGGTAAGATACGGTTGTGCATCGATTATTCTTTAACGTTGACAAAGTAAAGATTTTTATTCCACTATGACTTAAGTCGTTAAGTCCTACTAATATAATATAATACATTTTTCATGCATTTTCCGATCTGTGAAACTAAGAAAGTTGTGTTATATGCTCATTATTTCTTATAGATAAAATACTATGTGATTTAAAAATACTTAGATAGACGAGTTGCTACAATTTATCCTTCGCCCACAAACGTTTATCCCTAATGTTTACTGCTACGCCGTAGCAACTTCCCATTAGTTTTTCGGGAATAAATGTAGATTGGCAAACATATTTCAGGATAAACTGAAACGTAAGTAGTTCCTATTTGTTACGGGCGCGTAGCTAAGTGGCAATTAGCTCTGAATAAATTTATTTTTACCCGCTAGCTTCGTTAATAGAAGGAAAATGCATGGAAAGTGAATCTGCGTCATAGCTTCGAGCAGCAAAGGCAGATAAGCGATTGTAAATTGTTTGGTCGTTATATAGTTAAACAGTAAAAAGCCTGTGATTAGTAGAATTACTTTATATTAAATGTAGTGGTCTCGGGAATGACGTCAGAAGCGGTGACGTCAATAAACTATCTTTGCCAAATCGTGACTCATTATTCTAAGAATTTGAAAGTGCGTTCTTTTACAGAAAATGAGACGAGTCAAGGCTATAACAATTTATAAATATGCTCAAGATACTGTTAAAATCTACCTTATATATTTGACGTCACTGGGAGAGAATACACAATAAGATAAAATAATTATGAAACACAGCGCAGTGAGGTCTTACAAAATTTGTATCCTGTCTAATATAGTATCTAATTTGTAAAATGTGTTAGAACACATGAACAAAGTTGTCCGTGATGAATCATCGCTTTTTGGGCAAAGGATCAATTCGGATAATATTTGAAATAGATTTTGTTTAGCTACCTAAACTCACGACTTTTATCTCCAAGTATGTTAGAAAACCTCTCGACTGTAGTTAAAAATATGTATGAAAACTTAAACAGCGCCTCTAGCGGATAGTTGTGATACTAAAATGCGCAGTATAAGGCACGTATTCAGAGACAAGACTCAAGCATTGATCTGTACTTAAATCTCGATTTGAGTCGAGATTCTAATTCTTGAACAGTACTTATGTATAGATTCAATGATCACAGTTCACCTGAGTAAATGCTTATTCTGAAACGTCAATCAGACGAAATCGGTACTTGAGTTTTAGATTTGATTAGACATTAATCAAATGACATTTTCGTTCCGTTACATGTACTTTGATGCATATTTATACTTCACTTTATAGTTCTGTTCTATTTCCACCCTGGCTGTTTGAATTTCTGCGTAAAACGGATCGAAAATTATAAATAAATCAAAATGTAAACGAGAACATTTGAGTACAGATTTGAAACTCGATTCAGCTGAGAGTAGTTTAAGTACCGTTCTTGAATAAAAGCTATGTTTTTAGAAGAGATTCAATACTTAAATAGAGTTCAGCTGATCTGTGATCAAATCTATGCTTGAGTCGTGTCTCTAAATACGAGCCTAAGTTACTGTAATTATCTATCCTACGTCACGTGTAGTAAACTACACTATAGCGACTGTAGTTTGCGCTTCATTTCCTTAGATTTTGGTACCATGAGTTACAAATTTGACAGATGTCATAGTAACGTACTATTACTACAGTATAGTAGTTTAACACCTGTAGTTTAATTAAATTTATATTTATATAATTGCATTTAATTAAACCTATTTATGCAAATAATTAGAGCCTATATCTGTTAACTTTGGATCAGAACACGGGCTTTAGGTAGTGAGAGTAGGTCCTAATCCAAAGTTTGATTTAGTCAACTCAGTTGGCTCAAGCCAGGAATAAACACGTTTCATTGTGTGCCGTGTTATGCAAATACCGGTCTATTATTTACAGAAAAGCAATTGCCCGGTTTCTCACTACAAATAACGGTGTAGTACAAGCCTTTAGTGGCATTAGGTTGAAATAAAAAGTTTATGCCTCTTTTTACAATGACCGTGTCTGACAAACGAAACAATAATTTTCGATAAACTAACTCTATAAACGACCTATAAACTGATTATTTTATTTTCATAGTGATAACCCACACTAGGAATACTTACAACGCTATAAGCCGATTATTATCTGGCCTCATAGCTCAGTTGGTAGTAACTCTTCTGCGCTAGAGGTCGCGGGTTTGATTCCCGCACTGGACAAACATTTGTGACTAACACAGATGTTTGTTCTGTGTCTGGGTGTTAAATATATATCTATTATGTATATCGGTCTCTGGTACCCATAGTACAGGCTATGCCTAGTTTGGGATCAGTTGACCATGTGTGATATGTCCGGAATATATATATATATATATATATATATCTATATATATATATATTTATTAGTCTAAAAGATTTCGAAGACGAGAAGTGGCTCGGTTGCGTAGTTGGTTAGAGCATCTCCGTATCTAGAGGAAGGATCAGGGTTCAAATCCGGCCAAGTTGAAACTTATTGGGATATTATAAAAATACCTATAAACTGTTTTCGTCATCTCACTACTTACAATAGAGCACAATAATTCTAAGTTGTTAGAAGTGATGTACACTAAAATTAGAGAGCTAAACTCGCATTAGAGATACTTAGTGTGAGCAGCTCTAAAGGCGAATATTTTATACTACACAATAAGAAAATAAAAATTGATAATGTGAGAGTCGGTTAGTCCTTGAGTGACCTCCGAGATACTGGCGTGGGTGGTAGAGGCGCCTCCAAGTATACTTAAACCGAATTATACGCCATAAAACCTTAGCTTCGCTGTCCGAAAAAAAACATTTGTCTTAGATTAAGATCTTGTCCACTCAACACACGCCTTTATTCGATAGATACTGTGTCTTTACCATGGAATGTTTACCAAAAGTTGTTTGTTCAAAAAGAGCTACGCGTAAGTACTTTTTTTATTGATCAAAGATAAGTAAGTACCTCATCATGATCAACATCACCATCCTGAAGTAGTCCACTGCTGGACATAGGATTCCCCGAAAGAGTGCCACGATGAACGGTCTTGGGCCTTCTCCATCCGCAAATTTCCCACGACCTCCAAAATGACATCGGTCCATCGAGCCACCTCAAATCGGACGATGTAGTGTAGGAAGGCCCCACCTTCACTACGTCGTCCGATTTGTGGTCGCCATTGGAGAACCTTTATTACCACTATGTAGGTTCCTTAATACATATCGGCTAAAAATGGTTAGCACCCTGAGTGTACTCAGATAAAAAACTTTTGGTTGTAATTTAACTTTTAAGTATTTCGTATAGCATTTGACCTTCACAACCTTAATACATCTACCCTAGATGATAAATATAGCGTCAGGTGGATTTTTTTACTCACTTACAGGACGCTGTAGCGCCTGGGATATGTTCAGATGGAGTGCCTTGCCTAGTACCTATACTATACTACACATACTATAATATATATTAATATATATTATTATATATTAATATTAGTAAGTATTCGTATTATAGTATAGTCTTTGAAAAATTCTTTCTACTCGATTTTTAAAGCTCGGTTTAATCCAAGCAACCGCCCCGAGACCTCAGGGAAAAGGTTAAGTATTATAGTATTAAATACTCTATATTTTATATATATATTATTGTGCATGTTTATTTTTGATTATACTCCACCAGCCCTTATCGTACTCAATTTTTCCAGTACATCCAAAGGTTGTCTGGAAGAAATCGCTTAAAGTGATAAGACCGCCCATTGTACAATCCGAATTATTTCTAGACTGGCCTCATAGCTCAGTTTGTAGTAACTCTGCCTTCTGCGCTAGAGGTCGCGGGTTCGATTCCCGCTCTGGACAAACATTTGTCTGGGTGTTAAATATTAATCTATTATGTATATCAGTCTCTGGTACCCATAGTACAGGCTATGCCTAGTTTGGGATCAGTTGACCGAGTGTGATATGTCCGGAATATTTATTTATTTATTTATTAGTTAATTATTTTTTAAGATACTTTGGTTTACTGTGTGTGTGGTGTAGTGCAATAAAGAGTTTTCTATCTATCTATCTATCTATACGATCCTCACATCTACACGTCTAGTCGGTCTTATCCACAGGAAGGACATGGTCAATAAGTGTAGAGCTGACTAAGCCATGGGTTACCTCACGCTGTTTTCCTTCACCGTTCCGATCACGTGTTGATGAGCATATACATTTTTCGAATACAAAAATCCATTGGTGCACGGTATTCGAACCTAATGACCTCCAGATCGAAAGTTGAGGTACCTCCCTCTGATCCGGGCGTATGAGATTCACAAAGTATAATTTTGACTGGCCTCATAGCTCAGTTAGTAGTAACTCTGCCTTCTGCGCTAGAGGTCGCGGGTTCGATCCCCGCACTGGACAAACATTTGTGTGATAAACACAGATGTTTGTTCTGTGTCTGGGTGTTAAATACTTATCTATTATATATATCAGTCTCTGGTACCCATAGTACAGGCTATGACTAGTTTGGGATCAGTTGACCGTGTGAATATGTCCGGAATATTTATTTATTATTTATTAATTAATTGTGTCACTCGCAATCTATCTGCTCAATATCTTGTCTACAAACAGCGTGGATATTTTTTTCAATCACCTATCGAAACTCCTACAACTCGCACAGGTAGAATTGTTTAGATTAGTACCTATCTAATTGTATCTACTTATTATAATGTACCTATTAATAACATATGGCATCACCTTAGGGATAAAAAAACCTGTTATGATGTTATACTGTATTCTAAATAGATAAATAAAAAAACACAGGCTACAACACAAGTTAGCTAACTTTTCAGTAAGACGCCAATAAAGACGTCTGAAGCTCTGGGTTTCCATGCTTACGTCCAAGTCTAATGAAGTTTCAAAATATAGATGCTAGAAACTACAAGAGATAGGTTGTAACATTTCAATAGTTTACACGTCGATTTAATCCAAAGTTTATATAATATCAGACTTTGTTCAACAATCTCATGTATGTATGGATGAACTCGATTTGGTTAGAATATTTGAGCTTATTCTCTTCAGGCATTTTGAAAAACCTACCTTTGTTAATATTATCATAGAAGTGGAATTGAGTTGTGAATTGGTTTTGTTACTCTTTAGAGCACAGAGCAGCTGAACCTAGGCTGAGGGGACCTGTTAGACGGCAACGGATTTGCTCTAAGGCACAGTAGGCCCGGGCCTAGGGCGGCCGGATATTAGGAGCGGCAAATCGTGACCAAAAAAATCACTGATATAGCAGGTTGCGGGAAGTCGATGGATGGAAAAGGCCGTTCGTCGTGGAACTCTTTAGGGGAGGCCTATGTCCAGCAGTGGACTTCTACAGGATGATGTTGATGATGATGATGGTTTAGATAAAGTTTTAATAAGATAAAGGTTTAAATAAAGTACCTAAATTCATTATGTACCTAGTCTATATGACAGGTGCAGAGAAAGGGGCGGCACATGGCCTGGGGCCTAGAGCGGCCAAGACTGCAAATCCGCCACTCTGGTAGACGCCACCGATTATATGAGCACAAGCCTACTACTGGTTATTAATATACCTTATTACGGGCATGTAAGCTTACCCTGTAAGCGCATGGCAGTGCATTACACGTTTCAGATAGTATTTTATGATGGCAATTTTATACGACAGCCAATTAAATAAATAATAATAAATAAATATTCCGGACATATCACACACAGTCAACTGATCCCAAACTAGGCATAGCCTGTACTATGGGTACCAGAGACTGATATACGTAATAGATATTTCACACCCAGACACAGAACAAACATCTGTGTTGCTCACAAATGTTTGTCCAGTGCGGGAATCGAACCCGCGACCTCTAGCGCAGAAGGCAGAGTTAAGAATTTATATTTTTCATCAAAAAAGGAGCTTCTTCTCAAGTTATGACTCCTCTTAAAAGCCAAGAACTCTACTTTCTTGAAATAAAACGTTTTGAACGTTAAAAAAAAATCTTGTGTAGTGTAACTCAGTAGAAAAGTCCAATTACGTACAAGATTGAAAATAGAAAAGAGCGCGTTGCTATACCGATTACACGGCTTAAAATTAAGCTCGACATTCGTAAGCTATCAAGGGACAAAAAACCAAGAATTCAGTTCATATTTACTCTCAGACAGAACGGATGTTCAAAATGATGAATTTCCGTTGGGATTTTGAAACAGTAAAACAACTTGAAAGGTTTATTTTGAATAGCTAGCGCCCACGGCTTCACTTGTGTGGCACCTGGATTATACAGACCAGGGATAGATATGAAACCTTCTTAATGTGAAATTATTTTTGGAGTCTGTTCAGTAGTTACAGGGATTAATTAACCCCTAGGCCCCTAGATACAAAGTTTAGTGTAGATATGTGTATGTATGTAAGTATATGTAATATGAGAAGGATTAATGTAGAATTAATTTGAATAGTGTGAGAGCTTTTGTATTAAAGGTAAACTTAATGAGTAAGATGATACAAGGTGATTCTATATGATATACAAGGTGATTCAAGGTATAATATGCCAAAAAGGGCTTATACTATTGGCGAAAGTTTATTCTACTACTCTTGGCAATTCGTAATTTTTCATTGAAAAATAACTATGGAAGTATCAGCTGTTTTGAGGTGATAGAATTCCTTCACATAATACTGGTATTATAATTATAAATTCATTTATTTCAGACTATAGTAAAGTTACAGGTCTTATTTAACTTATCCTACAGTCCATATCAATATATACCTTAAAACTAACATACATACACTATAATATATATAATATATATAATGGATCCTGCATTGTCACACAGCGTTGCAATGCAGCTAGTGTCTTGAGAATGCTTCAGACTGGTTATTGATCTAGTTCAATTGAGTTATCTATAGATATTTTGCATCGGCCTTTAAATAGCTCAACTGTTTCTTGGGTGTTTAATAAAATAGTTGCAAATACTTTTATAAGTTCTAATTTTCTTTCTGTGCTTAAATAATAGAAAATCGTTTAATACCTAATATCAATCGTGCCATTTTTGCTCGGTCTCGTTTGAACAAAAATAGATTGCCTTGGTGCCAATCTAGTAAAGCGGGGTCCACGTTTGTTGTATTTTGGTGTATTGTCTATATCTATCTACGTCTCGTGTCACCAATGAATAAAAGACGCGAAATGCGCGTAACATTATGCGTTCAAACAAGCGATAATGTTACGCGTCAGTTCCACGCAAGTTCAGCCGACTGAGGTGACTGAACGATACACCAAAGCACTACAAATGTGAACACTGCTTAATACTATATGAGTCGGCTCTGGTTAAGCCGAAATTGTCTCTCTGGGACTCGGAATTGATTATTCAAAACGTAATTGAGTTAACTTCTTCGTTTGAATTTCAGATTGTGTTGATTTTTTTTTGTTGAATTGTGATAAATAATCGCTCTGGGAAAGTTCCGGAAGCAGTTTTTTTTTTATATTACTGAGGTGGCAAGCAAGCATCCTGCTGGTAAGCGGTTACCGTAGCCTATGAGCGCTTGCAATAGAGGCATCACGCACGCGTTGCTGACCCCAAACCCCCTCCCCCCTAAAGAGCTCTGGCAACCTTACTCACCGCAGGAACACAACACTATTTGAAACAAATAATATTATTTGGCTGCGATCTTCTGTAAGACGGAGGTACCTCCCCAGGTGGGCTGCTCCAAGATAGAACGATGTTTATCGTGTCACTCGTTCTTTCTTCAACGCCCTAAACTTAGCCTCATTTGACCATCAGTGAACGACCGTTTGTGACGGTTTGTTATCGTCCGTTCGACTATATTGACAATTTAGGAACAGACGTTGTAGGAAAATGAACAAATAAACATACAAACAAACAACGCCCATTCGCCCAAGTTGCCGGAGATCTTCGTTCGCTTCGCTGCTCGCTGTAAAAATAAAGGTCCAACGAATGATAGACACTTAATAATAAATAACTAGTATTTTTGCAAATCACTACCTTCTATTATCAGATAGGTATTGTTAACTTGTTTGTTTACCACATGCGTGCTTGTGTATCGGATAATCCGATCGGAGCTTTTGTTTGCCCCACATTTTTATAACAGTGGTGCAGAAATTTTCTCACAACAGAATACAAGTGAATTAGAATTGATGTGTATTATTGGTAGCATAACTTTGAATACCAAATATAACAATTTCTAAAACTATACACTCATTTCCCAAACGCCTTCAGAAATCTTTTGACAAGAGAAAAATGGATTATAAAGAACGTTAGTATTTGTATACTAAGAAGACGTATTTTCCAGCGTGTGTAAGCTCAATGGCAGGATGATGACAAGGACTTGACGAAACTAAGGTTAGTTTCGTCAAGTCCAACTTTCGCAGTAGTCTTGAGTAGTCAGAGCCGTTTTTTAATTTTTCAGGGCAATTAATACATAAAAAGGATGACGCCTACAAAGTTATGAAATAAATACTTTGACCAAAATATTTTGCGGGGTACCTTATTTACATACCTATCATCATGTAGGATAGATATTTCAAAAATATAAGGATATTTTATGATTATTTTTCTATATAGAATAAATATGATGATTCTATATAGAAAAATTATAAAAAGCTCACTCCATACTAGCCTATCCTTTATAACAACGCGTCAAATAACCAACCGTAGCACTCGTCGTGCCAGCTTTCTGGTGGTACCGAGAATACGCACTAATTACGGTAAAAAGATGTTCACTTTTGAAGGCGCACAGCTTTATAACAAAATACCCTCGATTATAAAAAATGTAAACTCGTTCAATGCATTTAAAGCTAAATTACAACAACACGTCATTGAAAACTACTTCTAGTCATCCCTTTGGATAGCGGAATGCATTGAACGAGTATATCTACTAATAAAACCTACCTAAATACTACGTACTTCCTATACCTACTTATTACCTACCTACCTACAGAACGACCTACTAACAACTATTGCATAATGTTTATTAATATTCTCATGTAAGTGACATGTTTGTCTTTTTTGAGAATAAATGTCTTTAAACCTATATGATGCTTCAAAGTGGTAATATTTTTATCATTTTTTTATCGGCTTTAAATACTATAGGTTTTATAATTTTTAGTTTTGTAAAATCTGAAAAGTGTTGAAAGCACTTTTCAGAGCAGTAGCACGGTATTGAAATTTCAATTATAAAAGAGAATTTTATTCGGTTTAAATCGGCAATCTTTAAAATGTTATACCTCATTCTCGTGATAATATCTAAGTACTGACTTCAGAACCCTTCACCGTGCATGTTTGACACGCACTTGGTCAATTTATTTAAGTAAGTGTCAGTCAATTTAGTTGTGGTCATTCGGCGTGTTGACATCAATACGAGCTTGTACAGACCATAATTATTACATGTTATGTCAGTCGCAGAAATACTCCGTTGTTCTGTATTACCCTAAACTAAACTTATTTGACAGCATAGCACAAAAAATGTGCCGTAAATTGGTGTACGTCAGCGCAGCAGGAACACCGACATTAGCCAAGAGCTTTTGGACTCCTGACCATGCCATCATTTAGTGATGAATTTGTCATTTATTTGTACCTATTTGTCAGAATATAATTAGTTTTGGCATTGCGGACCGGAAGTAAGTGATGCGTTGACGTCAAGCCAGCAGGAAATTGTTATTTCGCAAAATATCTTAAACTACAGCGGTACAAATTCTGACAAATAGGTACAAATAAATGACAAATTCATCACTAAATGATGGCATGGTCAGGAGTCCAGAAACTCTTGGCTAATGTCGGTGTTCCTGCTGCGATGACGTACATGTAAATCGCTACAACAAGGATACTATAATTTTAGCCCTTAAAAAAAAAATGCAACAATATGATCGACACCAATATATCATTATAAGATTCGTTCTGTATATCTGGATAAATGCGAAAGCCATTTTAATTCAGTTTCCAGCAACAGTCTGCAACAGAACGAATTCTACAATGGAAAATGAAATGAAAAGTTTTATCTTCGCAGTGATTCCTATCAGCTGAATGCTTGTTCAAGCTTTTGAAAGCCTTCCCTTGCTAACATTAGTTGAAGATTTAATCTTGAAGCCAAAGCCGCAGCTTACTTCCACTGATAATATTATTTTATGGAATGGACTTGTTTTCATCTAACTTTATGCAATTTATTAACGCTAGCATTTTTATTCATGGAGCTATTTAGAGACTGATTTATGGTTAAAAAAAAAGTTATAATACTATTTATGAATCCAAACTAATGAAATAATACAGATAAGATATTCAATAATAATTTAAACAATTTAACAAATTTTTAAACCTCAAATTACCGAAGGAATGTAGGTTTTTTTTCGGACATATCACACAAGGTCACCTGATCCCAAACTAGGCATAGCCTGTACTATGGGTAACAGAGACTGATATACATAATAGATAAACATTTAACACCCAGACACAGAACAAACATCTGTGTTAATCACAAATGTTTGTCCAGTGCGGGAATTGAACACGCGACCTCTAGCGCAGAAGGCAGAGTTACTACCAACTGAGCTATGAGGCCAGTCGGAATGTTTATTTTCTTTATTATATTCGTTATATTTATCAAAATGTCCGTATAATATGCGTATGCTTATAAACAATATAATATGCCACTGGTGGAACAGGTAACGTAAAAAATAGAAATGCTACGAAATATAACAGAATACAAGGCTGAAAACAGGGTAAAATCACAAGAAAAACTCTTCATAAAATAGCTAGCTATAAAAATACTGTGACATTCTTCCATTAGATATTAAATCAAAATCTTCTTTTATTACGCCCACGTTATACCTACCTAGCGATCTCCAACTTCATCCGAATATAAAAATTTAAACTTGCGAGTGATTTACTGCAGCATGCCTAATAAATTCATTCTAAACATGCAGTTATTCCAACCATCTATTTAACTTCCGTATTTTTAGCGAGGGTTAGAGTAGTGGGGTGTCCAAATAAAACCGTTCGGAACCTAAGCTCACCAGCCCGTGGTTCATCCTGCCATCAACAAACGAGGCTCTAGCGCTCCACCGACCCGCACTGGACCAGCGTGCGCCAGCGGGATGGAAAAGGCTCAGTCATTCGTCGTGCAACACTTTGGAGAAGGCTGTTAAAGAGGATGATTTTTAAGTGGAGTGTATTTTATTACTTCCCTCACATTGATATTATATTGTTATTATTTTCAAATAAATTTGCCTTTGTTTCATTTTTGAAATTTCTCCTCATAACCTCAAAAATACTACACTGAATTTCTAGAAGAAAACAAATTTGTTTTAAGGTATCTTATTTCTTTTTAACTTTGCCTAAAGTACTCAACAACAGTTTTTAAGACATTATTTAAAATTCCCAGTAAGTAGGTATTAGCCATGTTAGAGATGACTGCGCTCCGTGGTAGTAGAACATGGATAATATGATATTTTTATACCTAGGAATTCTAAACGGTCGGGCGGCATGAAAACCAAATTTGATGAATAATGTAAATAAATGATTGCGAGAGAGTATTTTTCTGTAGCTTCATATTTTTACAAACCCTTTTTCATCATTTATGTTATTTCATGTTCTGTATTTTATATAACCTTTGCTAAGATATATTATTGAATCTTACGAATATTATAGCAGGAACAGTTTTTTTAATTCAAGGTAATCAGACCCTGTTCTGTGCTAAAACCCATTAGAAAATAAAAATAGTCCATAGAATAGTACCAAATTATAATATTATTCTACTCTACTAGGTATTTTACTTTGACAAAATGGTTCCATTTGTAGAATAATTTGAATAAATAATTCCTTGAACTCGCGCTGAATAACAAGAAATAACTACTTAACTCGTACATAATTAAATAAATTAAACACCCACTACATTACACGTACTTATCAAAAATAACGAGGTCTGATGAGGTCTAACTAAAACGTAAATTAAACCCAAAATCCACAGCCAAGCCTACCGTATCTAGCACAGAATCTCCATACCCATAAATTTTTCGTCTACTAGGTACCTACAGCGAAAATATTGATTGATCGAGCGAACGAAGCGAGCGAAGATCTCTCAATAACAACTTCGATGAATCGGCATTGTATGTTTGTTTATTATAGCATAACTTTTGAATCGTTTATTTTATTCTAGGCAAAATAGTTTACGTCACACAACGTAAATAGTAGAAAACATTTGATGCCCAATAAAATTGGGTTTCGTGGTTAAGAAATTTGTCTAGCAGATCAGTTTCGAATCCCACGAGGAATGAAGTAAGCGAGAGTAAGCGACAGTTGGTGTTATTATCTTTCTAGATTTAAATACGTCTATTTCAATCCTAGTTCTTCAACAATAAAGTAATTTGAGGTGAACATCTTAACCAGAAGAGATTACTTTTTGTTCGGATTGAATTCGAGTTTCCAACAATTTACAAGTCTAGCAAAGCGAGGCAATTTTGTTGGGTCCACAAAAGACATTTCGATGGGGGTCTTGAATTGGTGGAATGGACCGCCACTGTGCCCCACACCGCTCGCCGCCGGCCGTCTCTTTTGTCCCGAACAAGCAGCCAATCATTTGAATGATAAACTGCTTCATAACTTTTCCTTGGACACAATAAACCTTGGAGAAGCTTTAAGAAAAGAATGATAAAGAGTTTCCAATTATTGTAAATAGAAAATAATAAAAGTTGTATGCTATATCTACAGTTGTTAAAATAATGTGGTAGGTATAATAACAAACCATTGTTTGTTGTTGAGGAGCGTACAGAGTGGACTGAATGATGGTCGTGGATCGAACAATGATAGTTGAGTATTCAAAGCAAGGCAAGCTTGACGTAGATACTGACAAGTTCCTATTTAATCGAATGACTTGAATTCTCGGCTTATACTATAGTACAATAAGATATTTTTTACAATAATTAATAAGATATTTTTTACAAAAACTAAAAACCGACTCCAAATTCCTGAATATTTACAAGATTAATATCAACCTCTTTTTTTGTTATCAACTCTTTGCGTTTTGCATACATACTGAGGATCACACTGGCCACCTACACTTTCGAATAAAAAACAAAAGTAGGTATGACATCCATTCATCATCAACAATAACTCTTACGGTACTGACTGACTGACTGCCAATCAAACGTAGTGGTTTTATTCTCTTTGAAAATCAACGCAGAGCCTAACCAAAATCCTAAGAGTATAAAATTTGCAGGGTAGCTTCCTGTTGTAACGTATGGTTGCACAGAAAGGAATTCCCGACACACGGGTTGTGTGTCGGAAGTTCTAAGGTTAAAGTTTATGTAAAAATAGCAGCAACCGAACGAAGTCGCGGGGATAATCATACCATACCAACGTCGACAAAAAAAAATCGGCAAGTCGTGATTTCAAGAGATGATGACGTTTTAAGTTTTACGGGACAAGTAGTAATCCCTGAGGAATCATACTCTATACACCAGCGAAAGAATTATCAAAATCGGTTTAGTATTGGCGGAGATATCGAGTAAAAAACACAAAAAAAAAATACAGCTGACTTGAGAACTTTTTGAAGTCGGTTAAATAGACGGGCAAGTGCTAGTAGGACTCGTAACTTAAGGCTTTCGTAAATACGAGTTAGGTAAATCTAGTGTAGGAGGTGACAAACTAACTATGTATGTAGTTATATATCCAATTGTATGGCAAATAATGGCAAAGCATTGATTTATATGGACGGGGACTTTATGCCGGAAGTCATGTGCAGTGCACGGGGCAAAATGACAGGATTTCACAATCGCCACTTTGTTCCGTCGAGCTGAACATAGTTTAAATAAATTGAAAAGCTTTTTCCACTTAGCTGTGTGTGCTTAGCCTAACGCTTTCAAATAGTAGTTTTATTTTAGAATGCAAAATCCTTTCAGCTTTGAATTTATATATATTTATATTTTTTCCACTGTCTAGCAACTTGTTTATACAATATGTTGAATGCGCATTACTCACCAAATGCAAGTATAAATGCAGTTAATAGTAGTCGGGGTTCCGAGAACAGCGCTACTGGCGCGGACGGTAACAAGTGGTCGCGTGCCGCGGCCCGAGCCGAGCTCCCGCAGATTAAACACTTACTCGCTCCTTTTAAACTTAACACCACGATACCATATTACTGCCAACTGTTTTCTGAGATTAAATTCTCTTTTATAATTTTGTGTAACTAATTGCCAGCGCGCGCTGTATCTCAAAATATATGCTACGAAATAAAAATTGTAGTAGATCGAAACGTTTATATAAGAATCTACGCTGCCAAGACGTTGTGAAGGCATGCTTCTAGCGCAAGCTGAATAAACATTCCGAGATTGTTTGTCGTAGCACGGTTGCTACGGCGTAGCGCTACGCGGCTAGGCTCTCAATGCAATAATATTGTCCTTCGTGTGAATCTGAATCTATAGCATCAAATGAACATTTATTCTGTTACCGCGTTACTGTGCGTCCATTGCTCTAGAAATTGACATCGTGTATACGCACCTTTAATACCAGCTTAGTATGCATTTGGTACAGATTTCCTACGAGCTTACATTCATCTGACGATTCATTCATTGACTGGCCTCATAGCTCAGTTGGTAGTAACTCTGCCTTCTGCGCTAGAGGTCGCGGGTTCGATTCCCGCACTGGACCAACATTTGTGACTAACACAGATGTTTGTTCTGTGTCTGGGTGTTAAATATATATCTATTATGTATATCAGTCTCTGGTACCCATAGCACAGGCTATGCCTAGTTTGGGATCAGTTGACCGTGTGAATATGTCCGGAATATTTATTTTATTATATTTATTTTTATCTCGAGCGTGGGCCGTGGGGTACACATGGATTTACAGTGCATGCATGTTATAGGTGATTCATGTGTCTTCTGTTTGTTCTGGATCATAATTTTTAGATTAAGATTTAGCACGAATACACATAGGTACCTACTACGTACTAATCTTTATTCTGTGCTACGTACGTGGGTTTATATCATCCTTTGACTCATGTTTTACTTCAAATTATCTTTTTTTTTAAGTAGTTTGTGACATTATGTAAATTGAATTTAAAAAAATAGAGAGTAAATGATTAAATCCATTCTTAAAGCGTTAAAACTGATATACAGTGGCTTTATAACTGCATTTTATTCAGAAAAATCCCGTATTTTCCATGGTTATGACGGCTTGAGTCTCATAATGAGGAGATATTTCTCGCGGTTATTGTGTTTCTTACAAAAGTAATTCATTTGCAAGCGAGCTCGTGTACGTCGTAAACACAATCGTGTTCCAACGTGCATGTTAAACGAAATCTCCAAGAATTATGGCCACTTTTTAGTAAGCAGATTACTCGGCACGTGGATACTGTGGCGCAGATACTTTTGTTTACTTTTTCCTTCAAACAAAATTATGTATTGTTTCTTTTGTTTGTCAAAAGTATATTTAATTTTGTCCTTGGCAAAAATATCAATACTTTATATTATTGTATAAAATACGTCTCAACGTATGAATACAATATTATAATTTTCCTCAACTATCACCGATCCGTCAAACCACATTATTTCCTTTGATCGAACATAGATATCAATAGGTGTTACGAAAATCTATTTCAAACATAACTAAAAAGAGCCCTAGCGACATTTCCATTTTCGTCTTGTAAATATTTTTGGATGAATCCTTAAATTGTATTTACTTTTCTAGCAATAACTTCAACGAAGAGTGGGCTCAAACGAAACTTTCATTGATAGAAGTCATTTACTTAAACATAAGATTTTTCGGATTTTGATTTTGGAGTTTTACTTGAGAAAGTATGTATTACTCTTTTGTTCCCTAAAGAGATTAAACAACTCATAGCAGAAAAAAGAAGACAAAGAAGGCTATGGCACCAAACCAGGTGTCCGCAAGATAAAAATAAGTTAAACCACCTCACAAAACAACTTAAGAGACAGATACAATCCTTCGTCGACAACTCAACTAACTCCTATCTTAGACAGCTAACCAATAATCATAATACAAATTATTCACTCTGGAAGGCCACCAAAAACATGAAACGCCCCATGACTCAGATCCCACCATTAAAAGAGGAGAACGGGAAATGGGCCGTAAGTAATGAACAGAAAGCAAAAAAATTCGCAGAGCACCTAGAAAACACCTTCAAACCGAATGATGGTCACACAAACGATCCTGGTCTGTCTGACCACATGACTTATTATGATGATTCAGACGAACAACTATACATTCCATCTGTGTCACCGAGAGAAGTCCTGCGGGAGATTAATAAAAATATTAACCCAAAAAAATCGCCGGGTTTCGACCTCATTTCAGGCGACATATTTCATAGGCTACCAAGAAAGGCCTTAGTCAAGCTAACAAACATTATCAACGCTGCACTAAGGTTGAAATATGTGCCAGACTTATGGAAAGTAGCTGAGGTAATAATGATTGCCAAGCCGGGAAAACCACCTCAAGACGTAACGTCCTACAGACCGATTTCCCTACTACCAATCATGTCTAAATTGTTCGAAAAACTTTTACTAAAGAGACTGAAATCTATATTACAAGAGAAGAATCTGATTCCAGAGCACCAATTTGGATTCAGGGAAAAACACTCTACAATAGACCAGGTACACAGGATCTCAAATATAATCGAGAAGACCTTAGAAGATAAAAACGTTTGCGCTACCATTTTCTTAGATGTAGCACAGGCTTTTGATAAGGTATGGCATGAAGGTCTTATACTAAAACTAAGAAAAATACTACCCAAGCCATACGCGGATATTATAGAATCTTACATATCAGATAGAGTTTTTAGAATCAGACAAGAAGATGCCTACTCTGAAATTAAAGAAATAAAAGCTGGGGTGCCACAGGGAAGCGTATTGGGCCCGGTCCTGTACCTCTTATATACTAGTGACATCCCTGAACTAGAAAATAACACCATTGCGACCTTTGCTGATGACACGGCTATAATGGCCGTTGGAAGCACTCATGCAGAAGCGTCAGAAAAGGTCCAAGTGGCTGTTAATAAAATCCATGACTGGACAATGAAATGGAGAATAAAACTCAACGAATCGAAATCGATTCACGTTAACTTCTCAAACAAGAAAGAGCAGTACCATCCGATATTTATCAATCATAAGCGTATACCTTATGAAAATACGGCCAAGTATCTAGGCATGACGCTTGACGCTAAGCTACGCTGGAAAGCCCACGTCAAGAAGAAAAAAGACGAGTTAGAGATACGTTACAAACAGATGTACTGGCTGCTTGGAAGACAATCTGCCCTTTCAGTACATAACAAGATTATATTATATAAACAAGTCCTGATGCCAGTATGGACTTATGGTATCCAGCTATGGGGCTGTACCAAAAAAAGTAACATCCTAATCATACAACGGTTCCAAAACAAAGTACTCAGGGATATTGTGAATGCACCCTGGTACGTAAGAAACGAAGACCTCCACCGGGACCTTAACATAGACTTCGTCGACACACTCATTAAAAAATACGCAGAAGCTCACGAACGTAGACTTCATCACCATGTGAACGTCGAGGCAATACAGCTCCTCGACAACACAGACATAGTAAGAAGACTCAAAAGGACCAAGCCTTTTGAGTTAGTATAGTGTAAAATAGTGAAATTCAGTGTAAGTGATAGTGACTACTTATTTACTTATAAAGAACACAGAAGAACAATAACAAAGTGTCTTCCCCTTAAATACAAACTGTAAGAAAAGTGCTATTGGACACATTCTTAGTTATAATTTACTTATAAAACTATGTCAAAGTCAAATTACTCATTAGCCTACTTGGCTAGATTGTAATATTATGTAGGATACAATATATATTGTAAACTAGGAATAACAAAAAAAAAAAAAAAAAACTCTTTTGTTTAAATGGCATCTGAGTTGAGATAATTTTTTCACTCCCACTACTTTGAGATTAAAAAACTATAGGTGTTGAAATAGTGAGGGGATATATTCGTATTGGAGACATATTTTGACGGGGTTCGTATCCTTAATAATCGCACCGCGTCAAGAGGGGAATTATCAGGAGTGTCAACAAAATATTAAAATTTGAAAGCAATTTCAATAAAGTATCAGTCTGATGTATCGGTATGATTCGAGTCAAAACATATTAACGACAAAGGATACCAAGATACGAGCTACAGTATCGGATTGTATCAGTCGACTCAGTCGTCGTTCGTGAGTGGTGAATAAAAGGAGCGCTACTGGTAAGTCCGGCGATCATGCAAATCAGAGGCAATTAAGGCACTTTGCTAAAAGCTTACATACAGCTTAGGGCACTTTTTCGGGTGAAATAGACACCTCGAACGTGACGCGAGGCTGCCACTCCCTGGTATGATTTCCCTTGCGCCTAATCATGAAAATAAACGCCGACGACACGCTTTCGTTGTCACACCGCATTCTTTTTATCATTAGGACGCGTTTGAGGATCTGGTTCTTTTGCGATCTTTATGATACCGATTTGTATACGATACGAAACTTGACTAACCATGCTATTTTAAGGTACTAATCTTTTCTCAAAGGCATTGGCGATAACCTTGGTTGGGTTGGATTAATTAGTGGTAAAAAAACTTGCATGGCGGCATCTGTGGCTTATAATATCATAAGTTCCTACCTACTACGTGTTATGAAAGAAAAGCTACACGACAAGTGTGTTTTGCCCAAATGCACATAAAAACGTACAAACGAACATATTGATGGAACGAGCGAAGATCTCTCAAACAACTTGAACGAATCGGCGTTATATGTTTGTAGTACTATATTTAGAGAAAGAAACTTAAAACTAATACAAGTTAATATTTACAAAATACACAAGAAACAGTTGAGCCATCTAAAGACCGTTACAAACGATCTATAGATAGCTCAACTGATCCAGATCACTACCAGTCGGAAGCGTCCCCAAGACGCTGGCGGAATTGCCACGCTGGATGGCAATGCTAATTCTCTGGGCATGTTTGTATGTATATATTTGGTAGACCATAACATTTAAACCATCATTCCTATCGGCGTGGAATTTAGTAGTTCAGTCAGGTTGTGCTTTCAAAATTAGCGGGTAACAATTTGAGTTGTTAAGGTAAAAGGGTTCAAAAGGGGGTTTTAAAAAGTTATACAAATACGAGTACATGACCTGGGATGTGGTTATATGAAAAAACTTTGTTTATGTATTCCAAAACAATTTTTATTTTATTCTAAGCTTATTGAAATCCAACGAAAATAGTAACATATAACGCTCCCGTTTATTAAAGTTTAAATGACCCACAGTTCAGGTCAGATTGGATATAAGTTAAAACATGCTAATGCGATTTTCAAAGTTTATCTTAATTGTGTCATCCAGGTCGAAGCAAAAACTTTTACTTAGTTCAGGACGAACAAGTATTTTATTTTATTCAGTAGTATTTTAGTAGTTAATGCTATAACAAAATAGTCTTCAAAACTTAAACAAACGCGAGTGCAAACTTATTTCAAAAACATCGTAATAAGTGATGAGATTCGCAGCGCTAATTTTCATTAGCAGCTTTGCATCACTGTAGTCAAAAAAAACCGTGTGAACTTGCCTTTTACCTGTGCCGTAGCCATGACAAAAATACCACGGCTAAGACGCAATAAGGCATCTAGTTTGCATGTATATAGCGAGATTTTGTATTTTAAATTCAAACAGACGGGAATCTATTTCAGGTACGCCGGCATCGGGACCCTTAACCTCCTTTACCCATACGGTCCTTACCCCTATCCAGCAACGTATTAAGGCAGTAAAAAAACTCAGCATTTTATTTTTACTTTAATCTGTTCTTCATTTACTGACTAAGCGGCGGAGGCGGTCAAATAAATCTCATGGGAACGTGTTAAAAGCCGGCTGCGAAAACAAAGTAATTGAAATACCTAACTGTCTTAAACTAAACCATTTTTCGATATAAATCGATAAGGTAATGTTATTAAATATTCTTATTTTCTTCGTAGACGGGAAGGTGCAACCAATGAAAATATACTACACCAATATCTGGTCCAACTAACTACTCACTACGCTACTAACTAAGGTTGGTTTGCAGATTTTGTAGAGTAAGTAGTTAGTGGGTAAGGATTAGGTTTTGCATGTAGTGGTGTGTCCATATCGTGTAAGACGAGATGCATGCATGTGTGCGGGTGTGAATGGGCGCGGGAAGGAGGGCGCGGGCGCGGGAAGGGGGAGGTATCGACGCGAGCGCCGCGCCTGCGCCGCGCCTCTCACCTGTTGCCGCGAGGCCGTGGAAAGATACTGTTTCAAATAATTGCGGACACCTGATACCGAAATAAAAGCAAAGTTTCAACTTAAGTTCACAACTGCTTCTTACCTCTCAAGAAACAAAGAAACAGCTGTCTTGAAAAGTTGGTGAAATATATTCTTGCAATATCAACTTGGCTTCATAATTATGCAGCGGGATTATTTATACTACCAAACTTTGAAATATAACACATGGCTATTCTTGTAACAGGGTTACACAGGGCTATTTTTAAATCACGCACTACTCAGACACCCCAACTAATTTAAAATTGCAATAAATTGTTTTAAGAGTGTGTATAACGCCAGATTAGTAACTCGACTCTTGCATTTTCATTAAAATGAGACCGCGTATTGGTAAAGAACTACTAATCCTGCGCAGACGAAGTCGCGTGCACCCGCTAGTGTAAAATATGTTAATGAAATAACCGGTAAAGTGCTAGTAAGTAGTATGACTATTTTGCCATTCCAAAGCAATAATTTTTTTACCCTAGTATGGAAAAGCCAATAATTTAGTTTTTTCGCTTGATATCTGAAACGTTTTCATTGAGAGTTCTAACTTTATTCCACAGACACAAGCGATTTTATGGCGATTTTCTAGGCCAAACTACTAAGAAATTACTATAAGAGGGACACAAAATATAACTTTTGCATTTAGACACAAATGTAGCACTGCTTTATTTGAGAATATATTTTCTTGCCAAAACAGGTAGTTTTGCTTGAACTATCTTCGTTTCAAAATGTACCTACTTAATCCTATTAAAAAAAACATCAGCATAAGTATTGTAACCCAAAACTCCTATAAAACTGACGTCATATTGTAATTTTTTAAATCGAAATTTATTTAAATCTTTATAGGGTTCTGCGGTTCTGCGACAACTTCAAAGGTGAGCGTGCTCTACCATAAACACGACACTGTTCACCCAGCAAATATTATGAGCACAAAATGCCATTAAATTAATTTTCGCTTAGTAAAAGCTGCTTCACTCATGACCACAAAGTAAGGGCTTTTGTAGACCGACTCACTTCGGAATTAGTTTAAGTATTACCTACATAGTGGCATAGGTATTCCGTGGTTTTACAACGTTGGACGGATTAGTGGTGGTATGTTTTAAGTATAAGCAAAATAAATACCGAGTTTTATATGAAACACGTAATAAATAAAGTGGATCATAAATCAAGTCAAGTTAAATGCTTAGGTACCTACGTACCCATAAAACGTATCGTATCGATCTTGACACTGAAATAACACAGAATACTTGCCTAGTATGGTCCTATTGATAGGCATAAAGTTTTAGTTGGCACCTCCGTTACACATTGTAAGTATTGTCGCGTATTTAATTGTTGTTTTTACGCTCTACGCGCGTTTGTACGCGTTTCATTAAAACAGTAAGTAAGTGCATTTGCGTAACCAATATAAGCCATGCACGAGCACGTACACTGTCTTCTTATTTTTTTTTTGTTTTTTTTTTTCGGACATATCACACACGGTCAACTGATCCCAAACTAGGCATAGCCTGTACTATGGGTACCAGAGACTGACATACATAATAGATATATATTTAACACCCAGACACAGAACAAACATCTGTGTTAGTCACAAATGTTTGTCCAGTGCGGGAATCGAACCCGCGACCTCTAGCACGTCATTAATTACGTCATTGAAGCAACTCACGCCAGTCATTAGAATCAGCGAATCAGTTCGCTGTAATACTTACTACTGCAAAATATAAGCATATGCCAAATATTAAGACGTGCCTCTGATTACTCCCTTAGTCACCTTCAGGGATCTGATCGCCTGTAGATCTGAGAGAATGTGTACCATTCTTGGGGATGAAAGTCGTGAACCACTTTTATTTTATTATAGATGTTTTAACACACTATTCGCATAAATTTTTTTTTCATCATCAACAGAAAGTGAGTTTACTTGCGTATTTAACCAAGTTTGGGTCAGTCAGTAGTAATATTAACGAGTTGTATGTGCGTTTCCGCTAGTACGAGATGTTTATTTATACCTACTTGTATAAGTTGATAATTATTGAATTATTATTATTATTATAGGAGTTTATAAAATAATTGCCATGCCAAACCAAATTATCAAAATAAATTACCGAAAATTATTGTGCCAGTGGTATTGGAATCCGCATCTACGTCTAGAATTGTCCATCTCCCTGCTGAGGTTTTCCCTAAGGACTACAGTATGGGGTTCTTCAAAAAGGGCGTTTTGAACTTTTTAAGGGGTCGGCAACGCGTGCGTGATGCCTCTGGTATTGCAAGCGTACATAGGCTACGGTAACCACTTACCAACAGGTGGGCCGTATGCTTGTTTGCTAGCTTAGTTGTATAAAAAAAAAAAAAAAAAAAAAACACCGACTTTCATGTTTTTGTTTCACAATATACATATTTTGATTTAGATTTTGAGAATCGCAATGCGTTACTAACTTCGCCGTGCTCTGAATGACACTGGCTTCGAGACAGAAATGTCAGAAAAAACAAGCCTAAGCAACAAAATCAAGCGTTAGGTATCTTGTCTCAAGAAATCGTCGGTATCTTGTCAAATGTTACGAAAATAGTAATATTTATTCGAAAATGAATTTATTTACAGAAAGAAACTTAAAACTAATACAAGTTAATATTTACAAAATACACAAGAAACAGTTGAGCCATCTAAAGACCGTTACAAACGATCTATAGATAGCTCAACTGATCCAGATCACTACCAGTCGGAAGCGTCCCCAAGACGCTGGCGGAATTGCCACGCTGGATGGCAATGCTAATTCGCTGGGCCAAATAAGAGCCAGATCTCGGGTCACGCGTCGCTTCGATCAGACGTCCTGATATCTTTTTGAAAACCCGGAGGGCGTTAATAGTTGTAAAATAGTTGTTTTACTTTCACTTTTCTTCGGTAACTCTGTACATATTAAAACGTGGAACTGTTTTTTTTATCGGAAAATATTATTTATTATTTTTCTGGGATCATCAAGCTTCAGCGCCTACGCGAAAAACGCCCAAAGCGACGCGGGTGCGCACAACGACGACCGACGACGACGCGACGACACGTTTCGTTAAATTTATCCTGGCATATTGAAAACTAATTAGCACAGAACACTATTACTCACAAGGAGATTATTAGGCTAGAATGATTACGGATTATTACGTGACATGACATTGTAAGTGGTTAATATTTTTTCAGTCCACTCACACGGATATCAGATTGATTTTATTTTGACAGAAATTGCTGTAAAATTTTATCCTTCAGTCCTCGATTCACCTAGACAGACACATACACAGTAAGGCTTTGTCTTGATTGTCAGTCAGTCTGCAAGGCAACACTTTAACATATAAGCATATAACACACCTACTCGTATATATATGTTCATACACCGTGGATTAAAATATTAAAACGGGATGGATTAGGTCGGTATATACATGTATAAAGTGGTTATGACTTTACGGTCCCACTAGAAGGCGCGCCCTTTTAGTGAAATTAAGGTTGTATTGTATGACAAATATCCTTAACTGATTTTCCTACGAATAATAATACCCCTTGCTGTTAATATTTCCAGAGTTATGACTTATCATTTTATTAAAGAAGGTTATTATTTGTAGTAAAAACCACACTTTAGCTAGAACACCATCTTTTAAACTTATTCGTTTGTCCTTCGATCGAATTGTCTAATTCTAGCATGTACGCACGTTAGGCTGCCGATGTTATCGAGTCCCTAGTGAGTCTATATGTACATAAAGTAAATGTATCTTGATATTATTGGTCTATTATAGTAACAGCTATTTTCAGAAGTTACCTCTATTTATGTAGTATATAAACATTAGTTTTAGGCCTCATAGCTCAGTTGGTAGTAACTCTGCCTTCTGCGCTAGAGGTCGCGGGTTCGATTCCCGCACTGGACAAACATTTGTGACTAACACAGATGTTTGTTCCGTGTCTGGGTGTTAAATATATATCTATTATATATATCAGTCTCTGGTATCCATAGTACAGGCTATGCCTAGTTTGGAATCAGTTGATCGTGTGTGCTATGTCCGGAATATTGATTTATTTATTTAGTTTCCGCGCATTTTATTTAATCATACTTTGCTACTTATCGAGTATATTTTAACGAATGAAACTTATTAGATAATGTGCGAATTGATATTTATGCCTATGAAAAGAGCGACACGGCTGGCGTTTTACGGTTTTCGCAAAGAAAACATTCATCTCAGTCAAATTGTATTTTATGGGACAGAAATGTGCCCTACACACTTCTCGGGCTATAATATTTAATGCGATGGAAGCTTTGCACTGTACAATATTTTGCTTTTAGCGCATTGCTACTGCTCATGATCATAATGTTATAATAGCTAACGTTCCATAAAAGCGAGTGCTTATACCTGGCTGAACGCTTCTAACTAATAGACAGATCATAAAAAAATCCCCAGGGGAAATAATGGCGTATCTATACTATGCTTTTAAACATTAGTTTTTATAGCCAGGTGAATGAAGAATCGTAGGCGTTTACAGCTTCTCTGAACTGACGGCAAGAGGGACGCGCGCGTGGCCTTTCACCTTTCGAAGAACATTTATTTTATTACGCTCCAATAGTTGCGTGTGCAACGATTACCATAAAGTTAATTGTTCAGCTTTCATTCCTTTGAAGTGACCGTTATACAAACAAAAATATTCCAGTCTACTTATTAAATTTATATTAAAGAAAGTACCTAATTGAGTTGCAATCTATGATAGAGAGAGAGTAATTGGTCTATATTATTTAATTAATAGCTGATACTCTGAAGCCAGCTATTAATTATCTCAGGTTTCTGTCTCAGGATGAGAAGACGGTTAGGGATGAACGGAAGATTTTAAATAAATAAAATTAAATAATAACACCCAACAGTCACATACATAGTCCTGACCCCACACTAGGATTCCCTGTGTGGTATCAGAAGCTACGAGTACCATGGTACCTCAACACCCAGACCCTATTTTGGTTCCTACTTTTTTCTGTCGAAGCGCTCGTGATAGTACACTTCCTTTTTAATTTCTATTTTATGCTTTTATTTTTATATAATAAATTAATTTTTTCTAAACCAAATATTTATTACTAATATAAAAACATTAATTAGAATAAATTAACAAATTTTTTTTTTATCTTTAGGGGGTGGGGATTACCACCTATAATTGTGTTTACGAATACCTATAAATTGGGTGTCTTCAAGACCCGAGTAAATCGTAGACCACATCGTCACTTAACATCAGGTGAGATTGTGGTCAAACGTTAACCTATATTGTATTTTAAAAAACTCTTCATCTCCAGGCGATCAGATCCTTAAAGATGTTTAAGGAGGATAATTAGAGGCTTGTCCAAACATTACATTTTACACATGCCCACATTTTGCAGTAGTGAGTATTCCGTACGCTATTTCAGTATGAAATAGGTATTTACAAAATCTTGAAACTAACAACAAACCATTTTTTTTTAATAATATTCTTAAAGTGTTAAATCACCGAAAGTACAAAGTGAATCAATATCAACCATTTCTGTTTCACAAAGGCTTTGTTCGAGCATCAGTTGACTCAGCGGCGTCCACTGAACGTGAGTGGCGAGGTTTGTTTAGACTGTGAATTACGACAAGTAAATGAAAGGATGAACAGTCTTACTTATTGTTACTTAACATCAAAAAAACAACAAAAATAATACAAAAATATATTTGAATGAGAAAACCATGCCCCATGTTATTTTGGCGTTATTTCTTTCGTTCTTTTATTTTTCAATAAAATCTAGACTTCAAATACTAAAGAGAATGCTTCACAATGATTTTTTTGGAAATCTACGGGAAAAGTCGTACTGTATACACTGTGTGAAATTTACTCTAAGTTAGAAAGCGATGTAGTATGATCAACGCGAGTGAAACCGCGCGGGTAATGCAAATCAAAAGTGGGCGAAAATCATCATCTCGTGTATCAACGGGTGGCTAACAGCTTTCGATATTCTGGTTATTTAAGAATGATGTTTCATGGCTGCTAATAGGTAGATAGGCCAGCTGTCGGAAGTGGTTAGTGGTATAATGAACCTGTTGCTCATGACTGATGGAGAACTAGGTCTTGGCATTCTCTTTTCCGGTCAGCCCGCGCCCTCCTGACAGCAAAGCTAGATATTGCTGATAGTAACCGGAACTACATTTGCAACAGGAAGTTCTAGTTTATTTGTGAGGCTTCGTTTAGATGGAGAGCGTTAACAGGCCTAGAAGACGTGAGCCTCGAAATGTGGTAAGTAATAAAATTGCATCGTGTAACCAACACGTAAGATAATAGCGTATTTAGGTCCTGTTTCTAATTTGAGTGTAAGCATATGAAGTCGTATATGCGGTACCTCCAGGGGAAACTCGCCACAAAGCGTGCGAAAAACAGTCTCCATGTTAATCGATCTTAGGAGTAGTAATTAAGAATTACGACTGTTATGAAAAAGGCAATACCAAAAATAACCCTGTTAATCTAAGTCGTTTACTGTGTGTGTTATTTTCCTCAACTCATATAAAACTTAGGTTATTTTCATAGCATTGCTGTCGAAGATTCAATTAGTCCAAGTTGAATAACAAGTTATCAAAATTTCTTATAAATTGTCTTTGTTAATATGTAGGGCAACATTTAAATTCAAGAACTTCATTTGATAGGCCCATAATTACCGGTTAGTGCTATCTAAATTGAATGCCGGTATATCCGTTTAAAGAAACATACTTAAGATTATTATTTTAATGATAACAATCGTTTTTATAGCGGTCAAGTCCGGTCCCTCATTCATCAATGTGAGAAATTGGTTGGTTTCTAATGATAGTACTTAACAGAAATCACTTGCTTTTATGTAAGTTGTGTTGGGTTAAGGTCCACGTTGGCCTAGTGGTAGGTGGCCTCGACTTTCAGTCCGAAAGCCCGTGGGTTCAAATCCCTGCCGTGGAGGTACCTCCCAAGCGGGCTGCTCCCTAACTGTGCCCTACCTCGCATGCTTACAAAACAAAACATAATATAAGAAGAGGCTATTTTTTTTGGATGGTAAGTTCATTTATTTTCGCGAAATAAAATTGCTAACCTCTGCTATAATTATCTATTGTTAGGCCAAAACATTTACGGAGCTCCGTCGTACGTACTTAATATATGGGTGAGCTTTAGAAGGTTTATCGAGAAACGAGAAAAAATGTGGCACTGGAATTGGTAGGGGGTTCACGTTCCGAGTTGTACGTGATAAGCCGCACATCAATCTAGGCTGGTCCGTATTTTAGAAGTTTAAAAACTACCGGGTGCTATTTTTAGAAACAAGAGGTTTTCTAAAATTTGATAAATTTGGTACCCACTACACGGACCCGTGATGAATGAATGAATGAATTAATGCAGAGTAATATATTCCCTACATGGTTTTTGATGTCAATAGGCTGGACCAAGAAAGAACAGTAGTGACACAAGATAAAAAAACATGAGAGGTGTCAAGGGACACCCGGATGGAACGAAGTTCCTTTCGATTAATTAGTGAAGGAATTGTAATAAAATTTTATTAAATACATACGCATTGATATTGTGATATTATAAGATATCGTGCTTAATAAGATTTTTTTACAAAAACTGAAAACCGACTTCAAATTCCTGAATATTTACAAGATTAATACCAACCTCTTTTTTTGTTATCTACCTCTTTGCGTTTTGCTTACCTACTGAGGATGACACTGGCCACCAACACTTTCGAACAAAAAACCAAAGTAAGTATGACATTCAAAAAGTGTCTTTACAACTTTTGGTCTTAATTTTTTCCGTCTAGCCCCCTTTTGCAACGCGCGATAAGGAACTTCGTTCCAAAATATAAATAAATTAGCCAAGCACGTGTCAGACCACGCACACTGAAAGCTTCCGAAGGCTTCATTTCCATTAAGCACTGTATAGGTACTATCGACACGCCATCTAGTTATGATTGCAAGAACAATGTATCACATATTGTGTGACATAGGTAATTAGGAATGTTTTGTTTTGCAAATTATGAATAAACATAAAAAAAATAATACGTAGGTATTGGTATCCTTATATTGGATGGAGAAGACTTAACGATTCGATACTACTCTACACCTAGGCTCGTATTCAGAGACACGACTCAAGCATAGATTTAATCACAGATCAGCTGAACTCTACTTAAGTATTGAATCTCTGCTCAAACATAGCTTTTATTCAAGAACGGTACTTAAACTATTCTCAGCTGAATCGAGTCTCAAATCTGTACTCAAATGTTCTCGTTTACATTTTGATTTATTTATAATTTTCGATCCGTTTTACGCAGAAATTCAAACAGTCAGGGTGGAAATAGAATAGAACAATAAAGCGAAGTATAAATATGCATCAAAGTACGTGTAACGGAACGTAAATGTAATTTGATTAATGTCAAATCAAATCTAAACTCAAGCACCGATTTCGTCTGATTGACGTTTCAGAATAAGCATTTACTCAGGTGAACTGTGATCATTGAATCTATACATAAGTACTGTTCAAGAATTAGAATCTCGACTCAAATCGAGATTTAAGTACAGATCAATGCTCGAGTCTTGTCTCTGAATACGAGCCCTAGAATCTAAAATTTAAGATATGAGTGACAAGCATGACCATTGATAAATAATCAGTAGGTACCTACAACGAAGAGTAAGTCACGTATGAATAATTCAGAAGGGTCAAACTTATTGGAGTCGATCGATAGACTTCGTAGAAGCTTAGTTTTATTCAAATGCAAATTACATTCACTGTTTTCATGCTAATTAAATTATAGAGAGTCAAATTGTTACTCTACAGTTTGATTATACATAAACGAAGAATAAAATGCAAATGAAATGATTAGAAGCCTTCATGTCAAATTGATTGAAAAAAATCGTTGAATCGGCTTTGTATTGAACACATTTCATTGTCATCATTTACATCTATTAAATAAGAGAGAGAAAACACAGCAGCATGGCAGCTGTACTATGTAGGTAGGTAAAAATCTGCATATCATCATAAGCGCAGGTACTTATTATGTATGGTAAAAAATATTATAGGAATTATTTTTTTATTTACTCTTTTAAAAAATAATTATTTGGCAGCTGGTGCAACTGATTGGACACAACGAATACGCCGCCGTATAAAGAAGAAGCACTTAAAACTCATGATACATTTGATCCGTTTCAATGGTCATCCTACAATGACCACATTCAAAGGCTACCGCTTGTTGCAATAATTGGCAGCGATCGCCCAGCGGCCGAGCGTGCAGTGACAACGACAGATATTGCCACCTGCCGCGCAAATTACACACTGTCAGGCTTAGGTCAATAGCTAATACTGCGTAGAATCGACACTCCGATATTAGACCGATTAAAATCATTTGTAATTTAGGTTACTCGAGCGTCACCGCAGCGGAACGGCTCATCATCTCCCTGCCCTTATCCCACTTCATGTGGGGTCAGCACAACATGTTTTTCTCTTCCACTCCCCTCTATCAGCCGTCATGTCAATATTCACTCCATTCTTACTCAGTTCGTCTTTCACACAATCCATCCATCTTTTCTTTAGTCGACCTCTTCCCATAAACCTTCCACATTCATATTTATCTCCGATACTAGAACGATTAAAATCATTTGTAATTTTGGTTACTCGAGTGTCACCGCCGCGGAACGGCTGTCAATTATAATTTGTAGTCGTTAGTTAAAGACAGGATGAGTTCATTTAGCTAATACTGCGTTGAAAACGACACTATAAAGCCGCATGTCGTCTGTTCAGACGGCGTGATTGTGTATTCACAGAAAACTGAATACGTGTTTAAATGGCATGCGATATGCCCTTGATATATCATATAAAATTCATTTCAAAATGATCCTTACCTCTTCCTACTGAACAAAGTCAATTTTGAGTTTGACGTTTGGGGGTGTGCTATATAGCTAAACGTTATACCTAACTCAAAATTGACTTTATTCAGAAGACATCAGGATAGTTTTATAATAAATTTTAGATGACATATTGCACGCCATTTGAACACGGCGAGCCATTCCTAATCTAAATCTAAATCTGTAGCATTTAATTTCAAAACTTTATCAATTTATCCCGATTGTTGATGTTGCTATTTTAAACTGGAAGTAAGCGGCGTGGCTCAGCCCAGCAGCCCACATCTGGTGATTTAGGTGGAGGATCGAATCTACAACCTTTGGATTGGAAGGCTACTACTCAGTACCAATACTCCACTAGTGATCGTAATTCCATGCTAACTACACTCCATTTTGCCCTAAGGTCTGTTCAAACTCACAACGAGGATAGCTTAAAGTTTTTCATTTTGTTTTATTGGGAGTTACGTGTCTTTAAACTATTCTATGCCAGGTAGGCGATATAATCGGAATTCTGGTCACACTTTAACTCGCCGCACTATATTGCACTGCAATTACTAGCACTAAGAGGATTCCACTCCACATTCCGGGTTATTATGCTTGTTAACTCGATCATACTTGTCCTCATTATCTATCGTGTTGTGTTAGAAACATATTTTTTATTTTAGTGCTGTTACGAGTACAACTGCTCCGATCAAACGAATTTATTCGAAATAAAGAAAAAATAATACGAATTTAGCGAATGATTATTCGAATCATAATCATTTGCTAATTCTAACGGCTCAATAAAAGTATGTCCTTTGATTTACTGTTAGAAAAAGACAGGGCGAGAGTTAATGCTAGTGACTGTTTATGAATAAGAAGATGAGATTACATCAATGAAATAGTAAAGGTATTTACGATTTCAGAAGCGATAGTTATACCAAAAAAATCTGGCTTGAGATACATTTTCAAACGTAGTTCTTTCGTAGCAGTGGCTACGAAATGCGTTACGGCGGCGCCTACGAAAGAAGTTAGGACGCTGACTATGAATGTAGCTATGTCGGGAAGTTTTCTTTAAAACAGTTTCTTGCTATCATTGTTACAAGTAACGGAGAACATTTAGTGTAGTGAGTGGATTCAATGCGCGTCTAGGGCACTTCATTTCGGATGCTTTATATTGTTATTTGATGTTAGTTTTAAAGAATGCTTTATCTAAGAGACTTACCAATTTGGGGGACGTCATAAGGTCGGCTGGATCTCGAGGCCCTCAGCATCATCTGGCTAGCGATCTCATTGGGCAGCTGGTGCGAGGCGCGCTTGTTGTTGCGCGGGCGGCGGCGCTCCTTATGCAGCGCGCCGGCCGGTAACGGCGCGGGGTCTGCGCTGCTCTGCTCCGTGAAGAGGGCTTGGCTGTGCGGCTCCGGCTCGAAGAGGGCCTGGAGGCCGCGCCACTCGGCTGGGTAGCGCGGAGCAGGCTCGCCCGCCGCACGCACCGCCAGCCCGGCTAGCAGCACGCAGCACACCCGCACCGCCACGCCCACCATGCTGCCGGTACTAAGTGCACAGGCCGACGAGCTCACCCACTAGGCGCTTGCCCGACCGCATTATTCGATAACCAGAGTTTCTTTAGTTTTTCTCTGAACTTCAGACTTGAGTTTGTCCGGTAATGCTTTTCACGTTGATGCACCTGGAACAAAATAACTATGCTATATATAAATCAGTTAATTTTACCCAAAATATCATCACTTTTGTAGCTTTTGAAATAAAATAAAACATGGGAAAGCAGGGCTCATAAGGTTTTTAAAATTGTATGCCATTCAGCGTGGCAATGCCGCAAGCGTCTTGGGGACGCTTCAAAATACAAAATATCAACGTATTATTATTATTATTTCTGAAATTTGATCTATATTATTACTAGCTATCGCCCGCGGCTTCGCTCGCGTGGTACCTATATAAAAAGTAACCTATATGCTATTCCAGACTATAATCTATCTCAGTACCAAATTTCATCCAAATCCGTTTAGCCGTGATTGAACCACAAACATCCAAACATCCTCACAAACTTTCGCATTTATAATATTAGTAGGATTTTCTAAACCATCCTTAAATCCTTTTTGTGAAGTTATCCCAGTAAATCGAAACCAACACCGCAGGTGGTTGTTGCAGCGCCTACTGGTTTCCGACCCGCAATCCTACTTACCTAGGTACCTACCTAGTCTAAATATGTAAAATCATTACTTCTACGACCTTTGTGCTGTGCACTGCAACTTTGTACCTTATAATTAAAACCTCATTAAATAAGTGTAATTTGACATAATTGAATCTTAATTTATCACCAAAATCCTCTAAATTCATGCAGTTGTTTCTAAAGAATCAACAATTGGCGACCGTGACAGGACTAAGCTGCAAAAAAAAAGCTTTCGTGTCGTCCACCATTTTGGAACGTGGTCCGTGGCCGGCCGGCAAAGAAGCAAAGGAATAATACTTGGGAAGAATATTGGATTTATTGGACATTTGAAATTGGATGTACTATTGTGATGGTCTAGTGGAGCATCAAAAGCTTCACGCCTGCAGGAGGAAATTCCACGAAAGTTAATTGCCCTTCCTTTATTCTATCCTTCCAAAGATTCCTATCTTTTGTTCATACGTTTAACTTAATTTTTTACCTAAATCAAAGGTCAAGAAGTAATCATTCAAAATCAAAATACGTGCCTAAACACGTACCTAGTATAACTATACTTAGATCTAAACTAAATTGTCTATAAAAATATAAAACCTCAAAGTTTTCTACATACTTATCTTAAAGTCTAGATAACTATTTACATTTAAAACTAGAAATAAATACCTAAAGCTTTTTACATAATTATTTTCTAAAGATTATAACAAAGGTTAAAGACTATTACTACTAAATTGCATTGTAAAACGATACTCCTACTTTCCTAATACCTAAGTTCCTAAACGAATATTACAAAAAATCTAAATTGTACATTTATACTCATAAAACATTCTGATAATAATTTAATGACCTAGCATTCCTCCACTTGCAATCGAATTATTTAAACTGAGTAAATTACTTAGCTTGTGTTACTCTAAATTCATTTATAATCTACAGTAATAAACACCTGCATAATACATAGCTGCTTAACAGGATAAAAATAGATTTGATATGTTTCTAAATTCCTTGGTAACCAACTCATAATTTAATCTATAAATCGATAAACAAAAACATTTGCACACTTTTCCCTAGCATTGTGACTTCAATAAAACAGTTCATTAGTTCATAGGTAATTAACTACAAAAATCATAATTGACATTATTTGTAGAAAATTAACTCGTTTCTTGCTGCATGTTTCCAGGATTCGTGCGCACGGCTTGCGCGGGCGCATAAGTGAACTTGAGCTCGCATGGCTATCAGTGCCTACCTATCGCTGTGAAACAAAGCCAATCAGCTGTTTATGAACCACCGCTGCATGAGCCCGCCGGCTTCCGTACGATACCTATAGCTACTATTGCCAACTTCGCCTAATAAGGAGCGTGAGAATACAAAATTTTATTATCTTCTTAACATCTCGTACCTATTTTTGAGCTTTGTCTAGTTGTTTTCTTTGCGTTAACTACGTTAAATCTAGATAAGTACCTAGTTTTCTAAAGCAAATACGGTAAAATGACTGAAAAGACGGATAAATTAAAAATATTAACGCTTCGACGAAGCTCAATAAAGGGTCAAATAACCAAGTTTAGGAAATATCTGGATGAATTAATAGAAAAAAATACAGATTTAGAGCAATTGGAGTTCGCAGAATTAACTCTTAAACTTGGCAAATTCGAGATATTGTTTACTAAATTCGAGGAGGTGCAAAGTGAGTTAGAAATTTTGAATCCTGATTGTATTGATATGGAAATTGATGCACGAGACCTCATTGAACGCGACATAATTAGATTAATAGCTATCGGTAAAGATTTGCTAGATCAAAGGAAACAAAACTTGGAGTTTTCCCGTAGGGACTCCCGCGTTCATTGCGGTCACGATCATCAGGACATAGGCATTAAATTACCAAAAATTGAAATATCTAAATTCGATGGTGCTTACTTTCGCTGGCTGGAGTTTCGCGATACATTTACGTCTCTAGTGCACAAAAATGAGCGGTTATCGTCGATCCAAAAGTTTCATTACTTGATCTCATATCTCGAGGGTGATTCGGCTAGAATAATCTCCAATTTGGAAGTCTCCTCAGATAACTACGTAACTGCTTGGAGTTTACTGTTGGAGCGATATGACAATAAGAGGTTGTTGGTGAATCATCATCTGAAATCATTATTTAACATTCAGCCGATAACTCGCGAGTCTGAGAAATCATTGCGTTTCCTGGTTGACCACGTGACAAAGAACTTAAGAGCTTTATCAAGCTTGGGTCAACCCACTACTCATTGGGACATTCTAATAATTTACATGTTGTCCTCAAAGCTGGACAGCCGTTCCCTTGAGAAGTGGGAAGAGATGCGCAATAGTCTCCCTGACATACCTACTTTGGAAAACTTTAATAAATTTTTAACTGATCGCGCGGACGTAATTGAGGCATTAAATAGAACTAAATACGATAACAATAGTGCAAAATCTCAAAATAATACCAATAGTAAGCCCAATTTATCTAGTCAGACACAGTCATCATCATCATCACCCAACAACAACCAACAAAATCGCTCCAACAATAATCACCATCATCGCCCATACCACAATCAAACAAAATCATTTGCAAGTGCTAATCAAGGCACAGGTGTATTTGTCTGCATTATTTGTAGCGCTAATCACAAGATTTATGACTGTCCAGAATTTAAGGCTAAAAATATTCAAGAGCGAATGGCTGATGTAAGTAAGTACAAGTTGTGTGTCAATTGTCTTAGACAGGGCCATCCAGAGAGCGAGTGCCGTATGGGGCCTTGTCGTGAGCGAGGATGCAAAGATCGGCATAATTCTCTTTTACACTCATCAACTAAGTCGCAGGAAACAGTCGTAAACTTTTCTAAAGATTGCGCTCCAAATATGGTTATTTTATCTACTGCCGTAATAGAGGTTCAAAATCCAAACACGAATAGGACTGAAAGGGTGCGCGCATTGTTGGACTGTGGTAGCCAATCGTCATTCGTAACTAAATCGCTACAGGAAAGATTAGGTTTAAAAACAAACTCGATAGATACGATTAATGTAATCGGAATAGGAAATAATTGTAACAACTGTGTGTCCGAAAGTTGTGTCGCGCAGATAAATTCACTGACCACGCAATACAGCGTGATGTTGTCATGTTTCATTCTTGATGAATTGACAGGAGAAATTCCAAAGTCTCCAATTGACATCAAGAATCTAAAGATTCCACAAACTATAAGATTGGCCGATCCCAATTTCGACCAACCTGCACCAATTGATATGTTGATTGGTGCAGACCTCTTTTGGGACATTCTCGGATGTGATCAACGTTCGTTAGGTCCTAATAATCCAAAGCTCAGGTTGTCTAAAAGAGACGTTTCATCAATATATGGAGCCTGGGCCTGCACTGTGTACACTACTCTAAAATATGGCTAAGCAATAAAGTAAACGTATTTAATTGGTTATTTTATTTAAATTGACTTCGTTCTAAGGTACATTAAGATTTTCTTCGACAAAGAGAGCAACACACACGCTACAAAAATATGGCGGATGGACGTGCGTAAAATGTCATTTTGACAACCTACATTTATCTGACAATACAAAAACATCAAATCAAACAACATGACATGAAAAACATGTCAATGTCATGTCAAACGCCAATTATAAACCAACATGGCGGCCTTCAAATAGTGTTCACATAGTAAAAAACTTACCAGAAGAACTATTCTTGTACCATCGCATTTGTCTTCAAATTAATGAAATTGTATTTTTCTTGAAATCTCCTATTTTTTCCAAATTTTTCTATGTAGTGTACATGGACCAGGCCCAGAATGAAATGGCTCCTTTGGCTGGTTGATAGCCGGTCCTATTTACCATAATAAATCCAAATTACAAAATAATATCCACTGTAATCATGCGATTATTTCAGATGGTTTACAAAATGATAATTTACACGAAATGTTGACAAAATTCTGGTCTCTTGAAGAGCTACCTCAAAAATCCTTTTTGAGCCCGGAAGATAAGAAGTGCGAAGAGCTTTTTAACTCTACCACATCTCGGTTAGAGTCAGGCAGATTCTGCGTAGAGTTACCACTAAAGGACTCCCCTGACTGCCTGGGTAATTCGTACAGCTTAGCCAAAAAAAGATTAATTTATTTAGAAAAGCGGTTTAGGAAAAATCCTGACCTTAAATCAAAATACGTGGATTTTATTCGCGAATATGCTGCGTTGGGGCATTTGTCTGAATCATCCATTGCAAATCCAGAATCATCATACTTTTTGTGCCACCATGCTGTCATAAAAGAATGTAGTGAATCTACAAAGCTGCGTGTTGTTTTTAATGGTTCAGAACCTACCTCCTCAGGCTATTCAGTAAATGATATTTTGCTGAAAGGCCCTCATGTTCAAGACTCTCTTTTTTCCATTTTAGTTCGAGCTAGGCAGTATCAATACGTACTTACTGGAGATATCGATAAATTTTATCGTCAAATTAATATCGCTACGAATCGAGATAGAAACCTGCAGCTCATTCTGTGGAAGGAAGAAGAGTCCTTGCCTCTAAAAACATTGCAATTAAATACTCTCACTTATGGCACCACAAGTGCGAGCTATTTAAGTACAAGATGCCTTTGGCAGGTGGGGGAAGAATGTAAAAATCCAATGATTAAAAACATTATACAGCATGATTTTTATGTTGATGATTTATATACAGGTTGTAATGACGAAAAACAGCTACAATTTATACTTAATTCAGTCACAGATAGTCTAAAATCTGCATGCTTCACTTTGAGAAAGTTTAAAACAAATGCTCCCCACTTGCTTAACGAAACTGTTTCAGGTAATGATGAATCACTCTATCTCAGTGAGTCCACCAGCACTCTTGGTCTTGGATGGAATCCCACTAGTGATTCATTACATTTTCCGTTCGAAATGCCTCCCATAGGGAAAACAATAACTAAGCGCTTCATAATGTCAAACTCTTTCAAGATTTTTGATCCTCTGGGTCTGCTTAGCCCTTGCATAATCCAGCCAAAAATGATGCTTCAAAAATTATGGCAGCAAAAAATTGATTGGGATGAGCCTGTCCCTCAATCAATCCAGGAATCTTGGAATGAGTTTGTCCGCAATTTACATTCTCTTTCTTCGTTGCAGATCCCTCGAAAGGTTCTTTGCAACTCACCTAAACATTTTGAAATGCACGTCTTCAGTGACGCGTCGCAGTGCGCCTATGGTGCGTGTGTTTATATGCGAACGATTGATGAAAATAATGACGTGAGAGTTAATCTATTGTGCGCGAAATCTAAAGTAAGTCCGCTTAATCCTACAACCATTCCCCGCCTGGAGCTCTGCGCCGCGTTGCTCGCTGCCAGGCTATCCAAGAGCGTCATTGACTCTATCAGACATAAACCTTCTCGTATCGTTCACTGGTGTGATTCTAGTGTCGTTTTGTCGTGGCTCACCAGTGACGCTAGTAAATTAAAAACGTTTGTAGCTAATAGGGTCGGGGAAATAATTGAAATTTCAGCTCAGTCCTCATTGCGATACGTTCCGACTGATGTAAATCCTGCTGACATGATCTCCAGAGGAGTGAATGCCAGCCAGATTCGCGATCTAGAGTTGTGGTGGTCGGGTCCAAACTTCCTTAATCATGACGAGTCCGAGTGGCCCTCTCTACCTACGCCTACCTATCAGGAGTTACCAGAAGTTAAGTCGGTAGCTTTTTCTGTCTCTACCATGCAGTCTGTAGTTGTTTTCAACAAATATTCTAAACTGACTAAAATTCAAAGAACGTTCGCATATGTCAAAAGATTTATACATAATCTAAAAAATCCAAAATCGAAATTATCGGGTCATTTATCTGTTATAGAATTAAATAACTCATTTAAATATTTGTGCTCTGTTGCTCAAAGGGAATCATTTCCCGATGAGTATAAATTGCTATCTAAAGGCAACCCACTAAATCATAAGTCTAAATTGCTAGCTATGTCACCATTTTTGGATGATAATTTGATCAGAGTTGGTGGTAGAATTGATTCATCAAACTATGCATATGAAAATAAACACCCAATCGTGCTTGATTCTTCCCATCATCTAACAAAATTAGTGTTTGAGCGAGAACACCTACGTAATTTACATGCTGGGCCTCAGCTGCTCTTAGCTTCTGTTCGTCAGTCTGTTTGGCCTATAAACGGGCGTCGCCTCGCTCGCCAAATTGTCCAACGATGTGTTCGATGTCGTCGTGTGCAGGGTAAAGTATTGCAACCTAAAATGGGAGATTTACCCTCACAAAGAATTAATCCAGATTTCCCTTTTATTTCAGTGGGAGTGGACTTCGCCGGTCCCTTTCACATTCTCAATCGTAAAGGTCGTGGCGCCAGGTTGCAAAAGGCGTATTTATGCTTATTTGTGTGCTTGAGATATAAATGTCTTCACCTGGAAGCCGTTTCCGATTTATCTAAAAATGCATTCATGATGTCTCTCCGCAGGTTTATAGCACGCCGGGGTAAGCCTATCGAAATTTTTAGTGATAATGGAGGTAACTTCACTGCTTCTGCCAAAGAAATAGGTACCTTTTTAAAAGGTAATTCTAAAGATCTATCTGACCTTGCATCTCGAGAAGGGATTAATTTTGTCTTCTCTCCAAGTTACGCTCCTCATTTTGGCGGTATCTGGGAAGCCGGCGTAAAATCCGCAAAATATCATATACGAAGAATAATGGGAAATACTCACCTAACCTTTGAAGAGATAGGTACTTTGTTTACGCAAGTGGAGGCCATCTTAAATAGTCGTCCCTTGTGTCCTCTCTCTTCCTCACCAAACGATCTCCTTTTCCTTTCCCCAGGGCATTTTCTGATTGGAAGACAACTGACTGCAATGCCAACTCAAGATTTGCTAGATGCTAAAGAAAGCAATCTCCAACGATATGCTCGAGTGGAAAAACTGCGACAGCATTTCTGGCAGAGGTGGCAGAAGGAGTACATTGCCGAATTACAAGTCCGAAAGAAATGGAAGACTAACAAAAGTAGTCTCAACGTCGGAGATCTTGTTTTACTCCATGAAGACCATGTTCCTGCTCTAAATTGGCGTCTCGGGAGAATATCCAGACTTTACACAGGACCTGACGGGATAAATCGCGTTGCCGACGTCACCACCACAAGAGGTTGCGTACGAAGAGCACTGGTTCGTCTCTGCCCACTCACAATTGAAGAACATGAAAAATGTTGAAAATCAGGCTTTTCAACGGGGGCAGGATGTTGCAGCGCCTACTGGTTTCCGACCCGCAATCCTACTTACCTAGGTACCTACCTAGTCTAAATATGTAAAATCATTACTTCTACGACCTTTGTGCTGTGCACTGCAACTTTGTACCTTATAATTAAAACCTCATTAAATAAGTGTAATTTGACATAATTGAATCTTAATTTATCACCAAAATCCTCTAAATTCATGCAGTTGTTTCTAAAGAATCAACAGTGGTTGCTAGTTTTTCCCAAAAGAAAGGGTGAGCTATTTTTTTCCTTGAAATCTATTTTGGCATTATTTTGGGGCATAGTTATTTATCCTTGGATCACAGTGAGCATTAGGTACCTACCGTTGGGGATGCTGAAAACGTAGAAAGTTTTACAATAAAAACAAATTAGTTGTGTTCTAAGTGTTAGCGTTTGCGTCTATCTCGCTGACTTTCAGGGTAAAAGTTTTTCCTTTATTGCCAGCGATGACTGAACGGGAAAATATTAAGGAATTCATTATGAGGAGCAAACAAGCGGTGTCCGTTGTCACCATTCCTGTGTCGCGCCGCGTTATGGCGTGGCAAGTTACTGCTGAGAACCCATCTAAAATTCAATTACTTTCTCCAAAGTTTCGTCAGTAGAAATGTACAGGGGGTCCATCAAGAAGGGTCAGTAACAGTATAAGAAATATAAATTGAATAACAACTTTTTTTATTGTAGACACTGAGTTCACAAAAGCAAAATGTATTTCTTACAATTGCACTATCAATTTCCGAAATAAAAAATATTGTTTGCAATTGCCGAGTATGTTGTTTTTGGAAATCTATGAACACGTAAAATTGACGACATTGACGGTTCCTTTGAATACATTTCTATATCTCTTATAGAACTTACCCTTCTTGATAGATCACCTATATATCCAGTTAGAAATAAGTGTCCTTCTTAGGTAGTATTTTTTCAAGTCTCTTTGGATCATTTCACCGTTGGAAAATATTAAGGCCAGCGCGATCAAATCTGACAATCTAATAATTTTATTAATGCGAAAATTTATGAGGATGTTTGGATGTTTGGTGGTTAAATACACCGTAAAGGCTCAATCGATTTAGTTAGCCGAACGAACCGATGAAAGTTGGAATTGATAGTCTTTACCTAGAATATAGGGTACTTTTTATCTAGGTCCTACCCGAGCAAAGCCGCGGGCGTAATCTAGTCTCATATAATCGTCACGTAAATTATTAAGGTTCACATACGCAGTTGCGAGCACCAACCGCGTTCTAGGTGAAGTGTTTATGTTCGACATTATGCAACAAGGCGCTCGTTTGTGTTCCGTAGCATTAATACCGGGCGGGGGTATAGACCCATCTCTGTACTAACTGTTAGCCCAACAATTTGTGAGGGCTAATTGCGATGAAAGTTCCGGTCATTTGTGTTCGCATATTATTTTTGCGAAGTAGTAGGCACCTTGCAGTATAAATTTCAATTAACTCAGCTCCCGCGGGTAAAGTTTTTAACAACTTTGATTTGTGGTACCTATTGTTTCCAAGTTACAAAGTGGCAAACAAATGGATGGACTACGTACGAGCAGAGGCTGTGATATCAAGCGGTTGCTGTACACGGCATCATAAAAATAACAAAAACTGTTGTGGTTATTTTTGAATTTCCTTTTTGAAACGTACGTTTACCTATTTTTTGTAAGAAACGGTTTGAATTATAGCTAATAGATTAAAATCACGTTGGTAGAGAGAGACAACGTCTTGCCACATAGATTTAAAACTTTTTTTATTTGTCTTTAGACATGATTTGATTTGCAATACCTATACAGCAATTTTTTACGTTTAACACCCAGACACAGAACAAACATCTGTTTTAGTCACAAATGTTTGTCCAGAGCGGGAATCGAACCCGCTACCTCTACTCGCGCAGAATGCAGAGTTACTACCAACTGAGCTATGAGGCTAGTCAATTAGCTAGTAATTAGCGTACTTACTAAGGCTTATACCCATATTTGATACTGTTTCGCAGGGGTAAGGGGTTTTCCCGAATTATTGAAGATCAAATTTCAATTTGCCAATAATAATGATAGTCTCAATTCAAATTCGCTGAACGTTGTTTCTGTCGATGATTTGATGACTACAATCTTTTCCACAAATTAAGCTTAACTGTTGTTCGGTTGAATCGAATCGAAATCATCATTCGGGATATTCGTGAAGTGATAATTCGATCGAATGTAAATCGGCCATAAGTTTTTCAGTGAAGTGTATGTTCGGAAATGTTATAAGTCGGTAAATTGAAAATCGGCGTAATAAAATTCAGCCAAAGTAATACTGCCCTAATGAATATTTTGACTAACACAATTTCATGCTAAGTATTTTTTCGGTCACCAGAAAGTGATACTGTGATGCGTAGATACCTCTCGCTGCGGTATATTTCTGAGTATATTCCTTCCAGTAAATAAAATAAATACACTCAAGCTGATGCACATTCTATCTGTTATAATACATCCAAAAGCTTTAAAATTCGACAAAAAAGCGAGGTTACCCGTAGCTCCCACTGGACTGTCCCGACCTTAGTAAGACGTATTCATAAACTGAAACAAATCAATTACTTAGCAGACTTGGAAGTGTATCCGTCACAGTGACATCGAGTTTCATAGCGAACAGAGAGACGAAGTTAATTTGCAAGGATGAAAAGATCTGTCTGATTGACCAATTCCCACAAAAGTTCCCCACAAAATGGAATAAATCTTCATGAACTCTCTCATTTATGTCGCTCTTATGAATTCTGAATTCAAATGAAGGCGAATGACAATCGAAGGAAAGAAAAATATATAAATTGTACTAAAATAATGCTTATTATTTTATACCTGCAGTAGGTAAACTGGCGGGATCATTTTAGAGTAGGTACACGCGTGACCAAAATGCTGGCTTTTACTTTGGTCAGCGAATAAGTGGGATGGCAATACAGCGTGGCAATAAAAATATAAAAAAAATATTACCTATGACTAATTAATTTGGAGCTCTTATCAAAAATCGACGTTTTTTGTGTTTTAGTAAATATAAGAAGTTATAATCTAGATGATTTTGTAATCGTTGTAATTTTAACGTCGTGTTTAAATGGCGAGTGATATATCTGAAAAAATAAAAATGATTCTTATTTCTTCTGAATAAAGTTAATTTTGAGTTTGGCTTTTAGGAGCTTGCGATATCGTTGTGCTATAGAGCGACATCCACCTCAAATGTCAAACTCAAAATTGACTTTGTTCAGTAGAGGTTAGTATCGTTTTAAAAAGAATGTTGTATGACATATCAAGCACTTAACGCATGCCGTTCGAACACGGCTTAAAGGATTATGTTATTCTTTATTCTTTAATAAGATGTATCATTTAACAATATCAAAAAAAGGTAGGTAAACAAGAAATCCAAAATCTATAAGATAGGAGAAAAACTTAGCCAAGGGTATTCAAGGCCCCGGGGTCTATACGGTGCTCTTCAAACACAATTACCAGTTGGCAACGTAATTCAAAGGCTCTAGACTCCCCTGACTTTTTGGACGACGACGTCGAGAGTGGTAAAAGGGTAAAGTAATATAAAAGATTTATTCAGCTTTACCTTTCTAAAATGTTTACAGTTTTTTCTCATAAAACTTGAAATAAATCTAAAATAACATTAAAAGTTGCGTGCACAGTTACTATTTTCTTACGAAGTAATCTAACTGAAGTGAACATAAAACTTGTCAAAGTTTCATTACTGGGAAATAATCACCAACATTATAAAGCAAGAAGTAGAATCACCTAAAATAGAATCAGAAGTAATAAGTTTATAAGACGAAAAAATGGAACTAGAGTTTATCGTCCAAAAAGTGAAGGGGCCAAAACCTGTGGCGTGCAATCGGCGCGGCTATATTTATAATCGGGTGGTGGTGGGTTGTTGACGTCATCGCAAGGGTCGCGGGCTTAGGGCCCGGGGAGCGCGGGGTGCGGGCGGAGTCGCCGCGCCCTCCGATACGCACTTGCAAATTCGCACCTCCATGAATGGACGAATTAAATTATCTTTAGCCGAGCGCTGAATTTACACGCACCTGACCTGAACACCGAGTGCTTTTCTAAATTATATTGCCGTTGAAGACTCACAAGCCCACAACATTTCGCAAACGTCACGTATTACATTATACCTACTTGGTTATTTCAGTTGCTCACACTTTTTTTTTATATTCCTTATTTAAAGAATCAATATTTTTTTATCCAGTATTTTAGTATCCAGTTTTAGGTCCAGTCTGGAAACCAGCGCTGCTTCCCTACTATGTTCGGGAGTGGCATAAGCTGAGACTTGGACCTAGTTTGGCCGCACAGTCGCACTAAGAAAGATAATATTTAGCTTTGTTAACCTGCCTACTTATTTGTTATTTATGTGATCATTTTTGTTATGTATGTGATTATTGTTATGTGTCTTTAATATTTTTGTGTGTGTCAAATAAATAAAATCTTATTCTTAATCTTATCCAAGTTAAAAAAAATAAAGGAACAACCTAAAACAAGTACTACTTTTTCAATTAATAAAGGGTTGCTTGGTACAAACTTGAAGTGATTACGCGTATGTATTGCTTAATTCAAGTCATTAAATTTGTATTACGGAGCCCTTAATTTGTTTAAAATTACCATCGTACAATGTTACGAGCTATGAAATTTTAAATACTGGAATAACTCGTGAAATTAGCAATGAAAACGGCGGCGAGTATTAATTAAAATGCTATTAAAATCGTATAGTTCGAAAGAGGATAATGTTACCGGAATATTAATAACTGATAGATTGAAAAAATAAAAATGATTCTTATTTCTTCTGAATAAAGTTAATTTTGAGTTTGGCTTTTAGGAGCTTGCTTCATATTCAGATGATTAGCAACCGTAAATGTAACCTTAATTAGTTATTTGTTTGTTCCACCGTAATTTTGTTTACCGCTAGTTTAGTTGTTACCCCACTGTTTGTAATACTTAGTAATATATTTCTATTCGTGAGAACCTGTAATTGTCTCTCTAAAGCTAAACAAATGTTCAATCAAAGGTAACAAAGCTGTTGGTTCTCCAAAAAATAAATAAATAAAATAAACTGCTAACCCGCGCGGTTTCACTCGCGTGGTGATCAAAGGTATCTACTACGCAGATTTATCTGCCGTACCTATGGTAATGCTTGCTTGCTTATCGTGTCACTTATTTGTTCTTGGTCTTCCCTTATTAGGTCAGTGGCCAGGTTAAGGTATGGTGGCCCTTAATAGGGCCTATGATCGCGGTGAAAGAATCAGTAATGATATCAGTAATTATATATTTTTTTCTGAAATTTTTTGTTAGGTAAATATTAAAGAAGCTTTTAGTATAATGATGCTTTACAAATATTGACTCCCTTTTACCTTTCAAAAGAAATCACTGAATACCGGTTTTTATGTAGGAACTTAAAAAAACTAAAGCTTTATTTTGTAGGTGAAAGGAAATACCTACATGACTAATTTCTTTTCTAATGCGAACTTCAAAAAACTTTATACATTTTAAAACTAAGATATTACGAAATCGCTGACACCCGTACCTCTTTATTTATTATTTAAAATAATTTTACAAAGTTTCAAATAAGTATTTGCAATTACATTTTTTTTTATACAAACTTGGAACCCTGTATCCTTCCCGAATGTATAGCATATGTTTTACATAGCCTTTGTAACAATTTACACAACTTTGTTTATTTATTGAGATAACCCTAACAAATAAACATCAACCGATAGACAGACCAAGTCTTTCGATCCAAAAATGCTCTCCCTAAACGCGTTTTAAAATAAAAACTCAGGTATATGTACAGCATTTGGGATTTACATATGATTATAATTGTACTTAAATATACATAAAGATCACAAATTTATATGATGCTTACGACATAAAAACACAAAATGTGATAACTACCAGGATGTCAAATTCTTTTTATCATTTGAAAGTTTTGACAAAATATGTAAAAGATTAGCGTGTAATTAACGTATTTTTAAATCATAAATCAGAAAACTAGACAGCCAGGCAGTGAAGACGCTTCATTTAATACCTCATTTATCAAAGGATACATATATTTACATACCTACATGTAAATAGACTATTAAATACATAATCCTCCATAGTCATGTATTAACTCGTCTGTCAGTTTACTTTGCATAGTTGCTTTGCAATAACAATTAGTAATTCCTCGTAATATTCACTTTGTGGTCGAAGCTACAACAAGCGATTGAGCAAATACTGTTCTGCATTAGCGGTTATCATATTATTAAAAGTACCAGAGCTTCGGTATTCCCATTTTACCTCATAAAAGACTAACATACCTACAAAAGTCGCGTATCGATGCGTCCCGTGAGTTCTAACTTGTGGGATTGGATTTCTGAAATGTTTCTTCAGCCTACTTACTTCAAAACTTTATCAAGTATGTAAAGTACTTTCCCATTTCGGCGACGTTATCTGATTTTGAACAATTATGTTTATTAGCTTCTCCAAAGCACCTAATGGCTTACATAGTTTGATATGACCTAAAATTGGATAGTTAGAGCTTACGCACGTTTCTGCCGATAGCCTACAGATATCGAACTTAATGTCGAAGCTATTCTTAGTCTGACCCAGATCAATTTTAACTTTGCTGAACCTGTATGGAAGGTTGTCGCTATATTCGTCACTCATTCAGGTTTTGTTCATAAAATAAGTTAAAAATACAACGTGACTCATAATGTGTATAAATACTATCACCAAAGTTTATCTACACTCAATTGATAATAAAGTTTGTTCTACGACTTTTGGAAATTCAACAAAACTCACTATCAGCTGTTTTGAGATCAAATCAGTTGGAACTCAATTATTCAGCTATTTTAGGTAGTATTCTTGATGTTGAACGTTGATGCTCTTACGTTTAATAAATACGTTTTATAAATAATACATAAAGTTGTTAAAAATGCAAATTTGAAAGAGCGTGGGATTTATTATGAAAAAAATATTTTTTTCCTCTAATATTCTTTCTTTTTGTTGATTAAATACGCCCCTTTCGGGGCGGTTTACATATTTTTGAAATCTCTGGTGTATGTGAATATGCCACAGACTCTCGCAACTCTAAAAGAAAACATTCATCAAGAAATAAGAAACACATCGCAGGAAGTGTTACGGTAAGATATGGAAAATGTCATAAATAGGGCTCAAAGTGCATCAACTCTGGAGGTCACCATTTAAGAGACATCATCTTCAAATCCGAATGCGACGAAATTTCAGATTTCGGTAATATAAATAAATATAAAAAACTAATTCTAGTTTTCTAATTTTGAAAAGAAGTTGTAGCTAAACCAAATAGGGTCATTAGGCTGCGTTTCCACCAGAGATGTGTGAGGATGCGTAGCGAGGGATGTGTTTGTAAAGAACCAATAGAATCGCTTCATTTACCTCGCCTCGGTCAGCACAGCTCTGGTGGAAAGCTCAGCGGAGCTAGATTTTTGCGCATACAAAACAAGCGAGGTATGTGTGCAAGGAATGTGTGTCGAGAAGGATGTGTTGCGAGGCTTGCGCATACTGTACCAGCCAGTCCATAGACGTTACTCCGCTCCCACTACACCGCACCCCCGTCGACACATTTCACACCTTCACTACGCATCCTCTCACCACACATTAATGCGCATTTTCACAGCTCCGCTACACATCCTCGTAGGCACATTTTCATCGCACAGCTTTGGTGAAAACCCCCACACATTTTCACAGCACAGCAAGACATCCTCGCACGACACATTTCCATCGCACATCTCTGGTGGAAACTCAGCCTTACTTTTGCGCCACCCGTTACATAATTATGTTGGTTGATTTTTAATCTGTGGGTACAATGTGTAGCAGCTAAAATTACAAGAAAGATTGAGAGGCTCACGACTTTTATCCCCAAGAATAGTAGGACATCCTTTCAGATCTCCAGACGATCAAATCCTTGAGGATGACTAAGGGGTTTAGTCCAAGGCATGTCAGAACATTTTGCATATTTTGCATTTTGCAGTAGTGAGTATTCCAAACGTGACAAGTTGCAAGCTCATCGCCGCTTTAAAATTACAAAGCTAAAATTTGACAGACCCACAACGAGAAGCGGACGATGTGAATGTAAATGAAGCGAATATGTTCTCCTAGCTTCCATTGTATTCACAACCTACTTGGCACAGGCCAGAATTTTTATGCTAAACTAAAAAAATAATAAGCGGAGGCAGAAAAAATGTACCTATCAATTTTCTCTTTCTATTGTCACTTTCTTTTCGAAAACGTAATGACAAGAAGTACATGAAATAAGCTTTGCTTGTTTTATATCGCAAATCATGTCTAACCCTCTGACTAATTAGCTGGTAATAAGGCAACAAAAATTATAATATAACGCGCGGTACACATCCTATTATTTAAATTGAATGCACCATGCCGCGCCGACGACATTTTACGACAGCGCCATCGCGCGGCGAGAGAGTGAAACGAGATTTTCGCGTGATTCGGCGGCTGAGCGCGGCTCGAGAACTTTCTTTTAGTTTTTAATTGTTTTATATCTTATTTCCATGTTAAATGTACATTTGTTTGGCATTTATGATACGTGTGAAGTGTTTGTGGATGTTTTTAATTACGTCACTAACCCTGATTAGCCAGCTAGCCGGGCAAACGTTAAAATAATGATTTTCTTGAAATATAATATGAGAGCATTCCGCCATGAGACACAAAATTGAGCACATAATGCATGTTCCGTGTGTGGTAATTCAGGTTTAAGATTGTTTATTTCTCATAAAGAATAAAATTCACTTACATGAGAACTTTTAATCTAACGTGCACACATTTTGTTCGGGCTTATCGTACACTAACATAAAATGAACAGTAAAATGAAAAGTATTAGTCAACAACAATAAAAAAAAAAAAAAAATTGCATATAATAGTATTTTGTGGGTAGTTTTGCATTTCTCGTGTCGTGTTCGCTCGAGCTGAGGTTGGAAACAAAGATTGGATGAGTAAACAATGAGTTAAGCGCAACTGGAAGCGGCAAGCAATTGTCAAAGTGATTTAGTATTTTTAAGTTTTATTGTTTTATTTTATAGTTTTCTATTTAAATTCCATGAATAATTGTTTTATTTGTTTGAAATTTGTTGGTATACAAGGTTTTATTGTTTTTTTTTTTTTATTTAATTCCCTGAATTGTTTTATTTGTATTGTTTTATTTGTATAGTATATTTGTATTTAAATTTGTTTTTTTTTTTTTTTGTGTTACCTACCTATTAGTTATATAGTGTTTTAGTAGTTTTTTGAATGTTGGCAGTGATTTAGCTTCTTTAATATCTCTTGGCAACTTATTGTATAATTGAGCACCTTCATACATTATGTTTTTTTTACCATAATTAGTTCGTGGTACATGTAATTTAATGTCATTGGCGTTTCTTAATCTCATTTTCTGTTTTTTTTAGAGAAATTTATTTGAATATGTATGTCTTTTAGCAGTATTTTTCGTATAAGTACGCAGTTGCAGTATAAATATGTAATTGGCAATACAATCTGTGTATTATGCAAAATAGTCGGCACCGCAATCAGGAGCGTATAATTATGCAGGACATATGCGATAAAGGATGTTGGACCAGGGACTGAAGTGACGTTAAGTGTACATTTAAGTTATGAAGGGTGCTCCGAAATTGTTTAATAACTATAATAGTTTAGTACATATATTTCCGTTTTAGTGCTTAATTTTTTTTTATCACCCAACGTTCACCTACATTGTCCTGACCACATACTAGGGTTCCCTGTGTCGTGGGTATCAAAAACTACGAGTACCGTATATTTGCGGGTCATGCTAACATTTGTCCCGCAGCTGGAATCGAACCCGCACGCCTGACGCTGCGCCATCAGCTACTAATACTATTTATGAACATGTGTACTGTGTACATACTATATACTATATAGGTATACTGCTGGAACTCGTAACTTAATTAAGTAACGAGAGTTAAAGTGTATACTCACACGCGTACTTCAACATCCATATGCTGTTGGGCATTTATTATAGATTGCAATGTATCAACATGTACATTGTACAATCTGAACAAAATTACGTTCGTTCATGTGTTGACCGTTGCGCCCTCGGTTCCACCGCAGAACTACGATTAGCTAGTAGAGCGCAGAGTGTGCAGTTCATTGTGGTCACCTGTGTATGCGACTGTATTTCCATCAAGACCGTCACAGATAACAGTTTATGTAATGGCTTTGCCATGGAGTAATTAAGTCGTATTCAATTCTTACCCTGTTCTGTTAAAGTTGGGATTTAGTATTTACGCGCCCAGATTTTAAAACCAGATAAACACTCGTAGGTTAGGTACTCGTCCATGTATCAGGTGGGGCCCTCTAATACAAGTAGGGTAAAAATATTTAGAAATACAAAGTTTTTGGACCTGGTACTTGTAAAAGATGGGTTTTTATAGCCCTGGTAGGTATTCCTGAGTAATAGCAGCATCTACTTCGTATTCAAAATCCGGCATACAAGCCCAACCGCACTTTTGAATAACAGATATAAATAGCGATGGAGGAAAAGTCAAAAATTTTAAGGCATTGACTATTTTTAGTATTGTAATTAGTTTATTGTAATACAAATTAAGCTTAATAAATTCTAGGTATGAACTGTGTTTTCTACGACTACAAGTAGAAAACAGAGTTCAGATCACCAACCACAGGCAGTGTGCCCAAAAGGCAGACATAACATCGCCAGATGTTAACTTTATGAACATAAATATCGTGGTGGTAAGTTATCTTTCGATTTAAGTACATTATCTTCGTTAAGTAAATTATTATCGAATTTGTGACTTGTCAATGCAGAATACAACTCCACTATTTGAAGTGTGAAGAAAATAATCTACACAATCAAGTCTCATCCCTAGGATTTTGTAATGCCGCAGCAGTTTATCTCAGAATCATCACGATGTGGCACGGCTCAATGTCTGGGAGTCTAAGTAATAGTGACACTAAGTCTGACGCAGGCACTCATCCGTAGACATCGAGCCGCTAACCTAATTGGCAGCTATTCTACACAAAATGCTAATTTTACGACCATCACCATGTTCGCTCTTTATAGCAATATTCTGCTAAGTAAGGGCATCATTTATATGCGTAATTCTCAAAGTTATGAATATCTTCAAAGTTAACGTACCTATAGCTGAATAAGGACCTATGAGGTCAGCCAGGAAATGTGAACTTGAAGAAGGTGGTTAAGAAAATTAGCTAAACATTTGAAAATCGAAACTCTTCTACGGAAAATACGAATTGTTAAAAGTTTACAACAAGATTTAATTGATCGAGCGAGCGAAGATCCCTTAAACAACGTGGACGAATCGGTGTTGTATGTTTGTTTGTTTAAGTATTTGTTAGAGCATAGCTTTGGAACCGTCCGTCAATCCAATCTGCATGGAATTAAAGGGTCAACAAGTTGTAGGTACTGTCAACATTTTCTGCTTGGAATATGTGCTAACGATCAAGGGGTTGCTAAGATTTAGGGGTCTAATAGAGGTTAAAATAAATGAAGTGGGTGGAAAATATATGGTGGTCTCATATGAAAGAACTTTCTTCATACATTCCAAATCGATTATATTTTTTTATTCTAGGCCATATGGTTTTTAAGATTCAACGAAAATAATAACATTTAAAAATCAATATCGCATAATAATGTTGCTAAAATATAGGATTAGAAGGTACCCACTTACTTTGAAAGGTTTGGTTTGTACAGAACAGGTGAACGATCGAATGAGACTGTACAGATAGCAAGTTATTTTGGATGCTATCTGTACAAGTGAAATTATATCCTTTTAGTGAATGCAACAAAACATCTATTTATACAACAAAATCCTTACTCTAACCTTACTTTACGGAAATAACCGATAGTTAAGAAATTCGACATCAAGACTGTTACCTTATAAAGCTGAATAATTGAGTTGGAACTGATTTGACGCCAAAAAAAGCAGATTTTTGCATAGTATTTTTTAAAATTACCGATTTCCAAAAGTCGTTTGTTGAAAATGTCCAATTTTTTTGCCAATTCCGGGGTATTATGCATATTAAGAATCACCTTGAATGGAAGTGTAAAACGATAAATTGTAATACGATATGTGCTGCCAGTTAAGCTTCGAGCTAATCTGTTCCGACGCGAGTTGGGCCGCGCGCCACCCCGCGTTGCGGTTCGGAGTGGCCAGAGGGCGATTGCGGTCGCCGCTGCTCTTGTTTGTGCACAGTTTAAAACCACACATCAAGTGAATCTGTCACTAGATTAAACGCTCACAAAGTGCCTTCGACATAACGACCCCTTTCTTTATAGGAGGCAAACAGAAACATTTTATTTACGATGAAAATATTCTAAGAATTACATAGACAAAGCTTACGACCGACGGTGGCGTATAAATGGTTCTATTCCAAACAAAATAGATTTCATTTTCATAGGCACCCCACACTAAATTTACATTTTATGAAATGCTATATTTGAGAACTTTTGTGTTGCGGGGATACTGTTGACGTAGACTGACGAAGAACTATATAGACAGTAGGTACCTATTTTAAAAGAATCGATTGTCGGCGATGGATGTCCGAGGGTTCATTCGCTTTATGGCTATTTGAAATGTTGCCGGCCTGCGGCATTTTCGATTTCGTGGATATGTCCCTTTGCATATCAATGACCTCTGAATGACGACGTAGGCAATGCTGTAATGGCATAAACATTATGAGCGCATCGTGGGTCGTAAAAAAGGGCAGCCGTAAATTGTACATTTTATAACAAAAGCCCATCGTTCTAATTTTAGGGATAGGCATCATTAGCACCTTTATCACAAATTATTTGTATGTATAAATAAACCTTGCTCGGGTTTATAAGAACAAAAACCCGGCTAACTAAATGACGTAGAATCCCGATACCGAAAATGGAGCGCCCATAATGAACTCCTATACCTAAGCCACATAGCCATAGAGCCGGGTTATCACTATCAAAACAATAAACCGAGCTATTTAAAGAAATTCCAAATGGTCTGCTATTATAACTTGCTTACCTTTGATCAAAGATAACTTTTAAGGTTCCTTTCGTGAATTCTAAACACATGACCTATATACATTGAAGCGTTTGGTATCAAACATCGAAGTTGATGACTTATAAATAAAATTCACTAACGCACTGAATAAGGAAAGCCTCGTTGGCTTGTTTGCATTTTATGTTTAGGCATTTTATATAGAACTAGCTTGCACCCATGGCTTCGCTCGCGTAGTAGGTACCTAGATAAAAAGTATATATAGGTAATGTGTTTTTCTAGGCAAAGAACTTTTTCTTTTATAATTCTTTATTGTACACAGAAAACATACAGATATATGACTGAATAATACAGGCGTGTACATAGGCGAGCTACAAAGATTTTTCTTCCAGCAAACCTTTGAGGCTAGAGAGGGCTGATAAAAGTAGTGGGTACATGTACAAGGGAAAGAGAAATATAAAAATAAAAGATACTGATAAGAACTCCATCTATTTCAAGTTTCATTGAAATCGGTTGAGCCGTTAAGGCGTGTTTGAACTACAAACATATAAACATCCTTACAAAATTTACCATAATTTATATTAAGTATTTACATATTAAATACAATCATGTAATCATACCACGCAATTTTAATGAATAAAACAATTCTTCCTTTGAATATTCGATACAGGCTTTACATTAGTATGACTGTATTGAGCATTAAGTGCTTGTTTTGTTCTGATCACTCAATGTACGCAAACATTCTCTCATCTCATCATTTATCTTATTCAATGTAATTATCTCAGTTTATTTTATAGAAAATAAGTCTGTCTCTCAAGACCTTATTTCTCAGAAACGGCTGGAAAATCAAGTTTCTAGGTCAATGGATTAAAAAGATATGGTCTGTCTAACTTTTGTATGGAAAAATGAAAAATCTCTAGGGCACTTCTAGTAACCTTAAATTGAAATGCTAAAAATTTTTGTGACCTAAATAAAGGAAAATGTCTAAAAGTTAGGATTTTTTACGTTCTTACCCCATAAAAATATAAATTTGTTTCCTACAAAAGCGAACCACATTTTTCGTACAAGCGAAGCTTATAGGAAAATGTGGCTGAAACTCGAAAAGAGCTCTAACGATTTCGAAATAATTTACGTATTGTTGGTTTTTGCGGTCAAGAAATATATATCTTGCAGATAAGTTTCAAATCCGTGTGTAATTATTACGAGGCAAAAGATTCGAAATAAACAGTTTATTTTTAACAATAACATTATTTAATCCCGACGAAAAATTGTGACCCTAAAAATATAAAGTAAAACCAAAGCAAAAATATTAAATTAGGCATTTTTTGAACGAAAGGGTTTACGGTTATTATCCCTTTGGGCAAAGGGTTTTTTGACGTTTTTCATCACTACCTTGCTTATTTATTTAGATACCTCCAGACTCTTCCGAGAGAGATGTCTTTGTGTTTATTATATACAAGGGTTTTTACATTTCCTGAATGCAAACTTAGACAAAAACTTTAAGAAGTGTAAAACTGTAAAATATACATTAATAATTAGCTTTTATTGGATTTATGTGATGGTCCGACGACATTGTAAAGGTTGCAGGAAGTCGGTGGATGGAGAAGGCTCAAGACCGTTCGTCAAGGAACTCTTTGGGGGAGGCCTATGTCCAGCAGTGGACTTCTACAGGCTGATGATGATGAGATTTATGTAAGCCTAAGTAAGCCGTACTGACTTCGGTTTTCACTGTGCGTGATTAATGATTAATAGCAAAAAAATGATACTGCTCATACAAAATGGTGTATCAATTTTATGTATTCTACGCCAAATCCGTAGATTTCTACATGCTTTTGTGTGAGGAAATAAGATTAGCTTCCAGCTAGAAGGGACAAGGACAACAACAACTGAATAGCGTGGGTGAGTTTGGCCAGCTTGTTACTCTTTATTTTTTATTGTACACAAGAAAAAACAGATTACAGCAATGAGAAAGAAAGGTTGGGTTCGCTGGAAGAAGCTGGAAATAGTTTTCTTCCAGCAAACCTTTGAGGCTAGAGAGAAGTGATTATAGAGGGAGGTTCGTGTACCTAAATAAATAAGGTAAATAGTTCAGAATACTAAGTATATTTTAGTACCAAGTATGAAGATTTAGTATTGAAAAGAATTCCAGTTAACAATTTGACTCATGGGACAAGAGAGAAGAACCGGATATTAATTTTCATCCTTATTTTGTACTGTTCAAACTCAGACATAATTAATACCTAAACTCCGTAACAAATACATCCATCAACTCCGTAACAAATACATATACTGTAAGCTTGCTGTTTTAACTGAAATAAATAATTCTAATTCTAAACAAGTAAACCCCTTCGTCCACGGCGCTACTCAAAAGGAACGCGTTTGTAACTAGTCTCCTGGCGACTCGACATGCTGGTCACCAGGCGACTGGTTTCGAGAAACTGTTGAAAAATGAACGAATAAAAAGTAATTATAAGTGATTCTGACGTCTATGTGACTGGAGAAGTAATAATTCCATGTCATCGCTCGAATTATCACTAGTAATGTTAATTATTTTCGTTTTCAAAACTTTGTTTACATAAAATCGTGTACTGAGTGACTGAGTTTCAGGAAATTCCAGTTGCGTCGTGGACGAGTCAGAGTTTCCAATCAGTCCGCAACTCTAGTTTCTAATGAGTTCCGTCACTTTTGCGTAGCGTCATGGACGAAGGGGCTAAGAGTCATGAAACGTATGTTACGTTCCGTGATAAGTTTAACATATTATTTTATTCAGATAAATTACAGATACACAGTGATTATAGTAGGACTTGCTTACTTATACATAGGTTGCATAATAGGTACACAGGTATGTAGGTACTTGTACAAATTGTACACTGTCGTGGAACTTCAAACAAGAAAGGTGAATTTTCTCTGCGTCCCTAACCGGAGTTTAATTTACCGTTGAGATACACGAAGATAAAAGTAAAGAAATCCAGTGGCTGGAAACCAATTGTCTTTTAAACGTGAACAAAGAAGCTTTAGTCAGTTTATCTTTTACATTTCATATTTTCTTCCGAATTAAATTTTCATATAAATGGTGGTAGGAATATTAATAAATAAATATCGTTATGTCATCATCATCATTTCAGCCGTACGACGTCCACTGCTGAACATGGCCTCCCCCACAGACAGAGCGAATTCCTTATCATGTGGGGGGATTTGCCCATACTCACCACGCTGGGCATGCGGGTTGGCGAGCGCAGTTAGAGCTATCGTTGTTAAAATGAGGGACGCTGCTGCCCATCCCCTAGCTTGTTTCCCTTAGTCGCCTCTTACGACATCCGCGGATAGGTAGATATGGAGGGGCCTATTCTTCGCCGGGGCCACCACGTCTATCGTTATGTAATAGGTAAATAATATAAATGAAAATTAATTTTTACCCAGCTGGCAGGCCAGTCCGGGTTGTTTATCGCGCGCCCTTTTCGCGGTTGAATGCACAAAATATACTTTTTTAAGCGACACAATCGTAAAACAGCCTTTTGTAAAAAGTTCTATATTATGGAGACCTAGATCCGAATGACGGTATAAGAAGTCTAGGTATGAATGTCTAGCAACAATGAATTTCTCTAGGCTGATGATGGTCTTATCTTATTGAACCCAAGGATCGAAGTACTGTACATTTATTGGCAAATGTAGCGAGCTTATACAATCGTAATAAAGCTCAGGGAACCCACGTGTTCTCCTTTCATAAAGTGCCCGCAGCAGGTCGAACAAGGAAAGTGACTTTTCTTTATCACCTCTAAATGGAACCTTGAATATAATGCACAGAAAAATCCTTGCACTATTCAGACACTTGGATCGCTAGTGGATGGAATAGCGATGCTTTTTCGTGCTTTCGCTTTTTGTTGCTAGACATACCTAGACTTCTGGTTTCACAATTACAACACGCATATGCTTCCCCTTCCCACCACACCTCACCGCCTACCGCTCCCGCGAGTGAGAATGAAACGAAACATTACAGCGAGGTGCCTAGTTAACTTCTGCGTGTTGTACTGTCACTGACTTCGGAATGACTGCCTATGAAAAACGACAAGGCAAGCCAAAGATTAATAGATAGGACCCCAGCTACGCTCTACTGCACTGCTAGTAGAATACTGAAAGTACCAATACACTGTCTATTTAAAGTCATTGAAATAGCAAAATTGGGGACGGTAAAGTTAAAACGGGGCAGCAAGAGCAGCTACTACAGGCCTGCGGTGTCCGCGTGGGCGCCACAAGCCTATTACTTTGTGTTGAAGTACATAACCTTACGTGGCTATCTGAGAAAATAAACTGAAATGAATAATAAATTAATAAATCTAAAAGAGAATAATGAAAAGCCTCAAGCAGGATAGTCTTTTGCAATTAAAATTACCAACCTTGTTAGCAATTTGGGATCCTTTAATTAGTTTACTATACAACAAATTAAAAATAATTTAGATTTTTTATGGGAGAACTTTATTAAGTGATCAAGTTAATTTACACGAAAAGCTATAAGTACTTCGATTCGCGTAGCTACCTGGGCGTGTCGTGTTTCAGTGGATTTTTACGGAAGAATACAAAACAAGAAGCCGTAGTACTAGAAGCGAGTAGAAGTTAAGGCGACGCGACGCCGAGGACGATTCGGCGACAATGCGACATATTTTGTCGTGATGATATAAGGCGGATGTTATGACCCTGTACGGTAGACTGTAAAGAAGGACGAGATTTATATAAATTTGAGATGACATATCGCACGCCATTTAACACGACTTTACCCACGTGCACGACGATACGATACTCACCAGAATTTCTTACCACGTAACTGTCAAAGAATATTCAAAGGAATTTCAAGTTTCTTTGTTGTGAAGAGTTTTTCTCATAATTTAACCAACGTCACCTAAACTGTATGACTATTTGTCTAACCAACCTAAGACGTGTCTCTTGATAATACGGCTCTATTTTAACAAAATAATACATGATGTTAGCTTATGCGTGTATTTCTATATGCCCCTTGCCGACCCCTATGGCCATTCATTGCGGTGTCATGAATGAAACTTTAATTAAGTGAACCCTCGGTTTTTATTTATTTTTGTGACATCTAACTAAACTATACTATCTATCTATAGCTCAGCTCAAACATAGCTTAACTCTTAGATTATGCCACGGACAGAGATGGATGTTGGTGTACACAAAATCACATCACAATGGGTGCTGCTTGTTTTCCTAGTCAAGTTATTAAATTTTTATTTTATATTGTTTTTATCAAACATCCAGTTCCTACGACATCAAACTAGAATTAGTACAGGTTCTGATCATTAGAACTATAGTAGGTACTTACGAAGCTCCTACTATAGTTCGTGTTGATACTAAGTTAAAACTAATAAAAGCTAAAACTAATACTTACGAAACTAAAACTAATAAAATGTTTATATAATTTAAAAATCTGGATTAATTTAATAATAATTTTTGAATTTAGTCTTGGTTAACTTGGTGGGTGAATTGACTTGTGGACTTAGCGTAAAATGATATAACAAATTGCTCGATAACATAGTAAAACTGTCGGATAATAAATTAAAAAAAAACTAATAAAACTGTCGTAATGAAAAAAAATACATACTTCTTATGAGATAACCTTGACGACAAACAAGCCTGGGAGCTTTGACATTGTGAATTATCCGTCATTTAGAATAAGTACCTATTTGATCTATGTAGTCACAATATCAATGTTTTCATTGTAAGACGGAAATCGATTATGTGTGATTGATCCTGTTCATGGATGGATCGAATGATCAAAAGATAAGTGGTTTATTCACGTTATGTGTAAATTATTATTCTTGCTGTTGAGAATTTATCGAAATGTGTTCACCCGTCATCTGTTTTAGTAGTAAATTGTTACGTAAATTGTTTTTTTTTTTTATGTCTTTCCATTTTCGAACTGGTAAGAAACCTAGCTACCTAATTATTAATTCAAAGAAATCAAAATAGCCTCTTCATTTGTTGTTTTAATCACCATAAAGTATTACGAGTACCTCATTATTTATTAGCTACGGTACGTAGAAAACATAAAAAGATTATTATCAACATAATTATCTCCCGAATGAAAGTAGTGAAAAATTTGAATGGGTCAAGTAATTTTTGACGAAGAGAGACTAAGGGTACAAAGTGGGTGTACACTATTTGGCATCTCTGAATGATGTAGCCTACACACTAAGATCAATGATCTAAGCCAACACACAATACCAACCTTACTCGCCTCTTATATTTATGAATTTACTTGATGCCTACCTCGTTTCTCCCTATTGTAGATGCAAATAACTCTCTATAGTATAGATAGTTATTCGCGATATAGAGAGTCTATACTTATAACTTACCTGGCAACATAGTAGTTTGCTTATTCAACGAAATAACTTTATGTAGCCTAGGTAGGTATTTTTTTACTGCTACCAACGCAACGGATCGAACGGGTCGAAGCCGGACAGTGGAATAGGAGATACATAGGTATTTGAGAATAATAATAAACTAAAAATGAATCCGTTTGAAATCTGAGAAAAATTTGAAAAGGCTTGGCATAAGCCTCCGCCTTAGGTAAGCATAGTCATAAAGCGAAGAAGGGGGTTGTTGAATGAAGTCCAAGTCTTTGGTACCGGCACTAAGTAAAGCGACGTTATTAAAGAGAATTCGAGGCGCCAATATTGCTCTCAGGCATTGCTTCGAAATAGTATAATTTCTTATGAATTTGTAAAATGAAGCATTTGTATCATAAAGCTTTGAAATTGTGAATCAATTCAAAGCTTTATGAAAGTCGATGATGATTGTACCTAGTAGAAAACTGGTGTTTAGTAAAGCAAAAATCAAATAAAAAGCTAAAGCTTTTAAAGCTTGGTTAACCGCATTCAAGAATAAACGTACTCTGATTTTGATAATTTTCCTCTTCGTATTAGAAACTAATTCTTCCTTGGTCACGATGCTCAAGCTAGATCAGCGAGAGGTGTTCAAAGAGGTTGCACAATACTGTCTCTGAAACGAGCTTTTTTAATAATGCTAACGGTAAAGGACCAATATGGTCGACTCGCAGGGACTGTTATTCATAAACAAGCGTCACTCTTTTAGACCACATCATTTTGCTCACATATTTTTTCAGAAAGGTATAAAAATAACTGTTTTGATATAATCCTACTATATCCTACTTAATATTATAAATGTGAAAGTTTGTGAGAATGTTAAGATGTTTGGATGTTTGTTGTTCAATCACGCCGCAAACGGCTCAACCGATTTCGTTAAAACTTGGAATACATAAAATTCTTTACTTAGATTAGCTCTGCTCGCTCTCGATCAGGTTTTGCCTGAAAATCAGTGTTTTTGCTTTTAAGCAAAATATTTCACTGAGCCATAGCCTATTTGTCGTACTGCAGCACACGCAAACTTGCCTAATCTAAGATACCTACTTTTTTTTAAATAATTGCTATTTTGATTATTTATACCCACATATTGTATGTACTTTAGTTTAAAATTGTTTATCTATGTTAATTGTGTGTGTCTGTAGTGCCAAATATTTTTTTTATCTATCTATCATATAGGCTACGTACCATTCGCTTGTATGGTATCATACGAGCGAAGCCGAGGGCGTAAGCTAGAATTATTATAAATGCGAAAGTTTGTGAGGATGTTTGGATGTATGTTGTTCAATCACGACGTAACGGCTCCAACTGATTTCGTTGAAACTTGGAATAGTATATAGAGTTCTTTAACTAGAATAGTGAGTGAAGCTGTGGGCGGAAGCTATAAGGATCGGAACTCCGGGAAACTATGATAGGCTGTAGGTTTTTTTATATTTTTTTAATGAGAATTTAGTTCTTTTGTTCTGTTTCTAGAGCGACTAATATTATGAGGACCCCCAAGTTAAAAATGAAATCCCTAAATTGAAAAAAATTGTGAGTGAAAACTGTGTGCTGTCGTTTATTAAAAGGTCGTAAAAATGCTATATTTTGTTTGTATTGTTGTTGAGGAGGTCTGATGACGGAGTCAGAAAGATCAGGGATGTTATAGATAGCAGTTTTGGGCTCTTTTAAATTGTTTTCATTTAATATTTAACGGTAGATGAGAACAATCGTCTGATGATGATATCAGAACGCGTGCAATGCTTTTTAACGCAACGGGTAATGGTGGCACGGCCATATTAACAAGCTGAATTTTATTCAGGTATTAAGCGAGCAAGGCTGGGAGCGACAGCTAGTGTACTTATAATACTTTATTATTATACTTTGCTTCTACATGCGAGGACATATCAATGGTTACGTGTTATTATTTAAGTTTATTTATAAGGTTTATAAAACTGTTTGTTCTCCGAATACAACAAAAAAAAAATATTCCGGACAAATCACACACGGTCAACTGATCCCAAACTAGGCATAGCCTGTACTATGAGTACCAGAGACTAATATACATAATAGATATATATTTAACACCCAGACACAGAACAAACATCTGTGTTAGTCACAAATGTTTGTCCAGAGCGGGAATCGAACCTGCGACCTCTAGCGCAGAAGGCAGAGTTACTACCACTGAGCTATGAGGCCAGTCAAAGAAGAAGAGATGAAGATAACTGTGTTAAGCGGCTACATTTATCGGAAATCGCATTTCACTGACCTGCAAGTGGTCTTTACCTATCTATACCATGACAAATGTTCACGCGTGAAGCTCTTAGGTTAGGAGATCCTGTGACAGCCGTTGATCAATTAGAAGGCCTCTCGATAAGTAATACGGGTTTATCTGCACCTGAGTTCATAGTATAGTAGGGTCACGATTTATCGCGTCAATATCTGTTTCCTCGATACGAGAATAGATATATTTTCCTGTGATATATTTCCACCTAAGAAATTTCCCGTGAGAAGTGATAATGCTCATTGCAAGAGGATAATTTTTGTATAAGTTTTTCATAGGGTTGTTGAAATGCTGTCATCGAAGTGCTCGTGGTGCCTAGTTGTTTGTCAAAGCCTAGTTGTGTAGATCGGCTGGTCACGTAATGGAAGGGTGAGCGATAGTGCATCAACAACTATGTGCTTCCGTGCTTCGGAGGGCTTGTTCAGATGTTGGTGCCGGTTATAATAGTCGGCCTAGCCATCTACAACTATGTTACCAAAGTGGGCCACTACGTACCTATTTTTTACTTTTGACAATTATACACAAGTAAATATTTTCGATTCTCTAGTAGGGATAGAAGTGGTAAAAGGTCTACGGTTTATGTAGCGCATGAAGATTACTGTTGGGTAGGCCTCCTCCAAAACGCGCCAATATGCTTATCTCAACACAACCCAATTTAACAGTACCTACCTGCCTAAAAAAAGTGTGTGTGTGTGTGTGTGCTACAAATAGTTATTGAACTTACAGTCAACAGCTACTTAATAATGAATCATCAATACTGGCCGTGGTGGCCCCGGCTGAAGAATAGGCCCCTCCATATCTACCTATCCGCGGATGTCGTAGGAGGCGACTGAGAGAAAAAAGCTAGCGGATGGGCAGCAGCGTCCCTCATTTTAACAACGATATCTCTAACTGCGCTCGCCAAACCGCATGCCCAGAGTGGTGAATTTGGGCAAATCCCCCCACATGATAAGGAATTTGCTCTGTCTGTGGCGGCCATGTTCAGCAGTGGACGTCAACGGCTGAAATGATGATGAATGAATCATTATGATCATCAGCCAGAAAAAATCCACTGCTGGCCTCACGGTCTTAACCCTTCGCCATCCAGTGACTTCCCGCAACAATTTTATAATAATGCATACATATCGGAAACCATTTGCAACGTCATTTTTAATAACTGAAAAAGAAACCAATCATTATTCAAAAGGTCAATTTGTTTATTGATCCTTCTTTTATTTCTGCCGTCGTTGTTTAGCCAACGAGCTCAATAACGGCATAGTTTGTCATACAAAACTGAAAACAATTACGTTAAGTGACTTTGCTGCTAAAAATAGAAAAGGTTTCATTTATAATAATGGGCTGACTTACCGGTAAAGTTCGCTGTGTCCGCTGGCGCTGGTGCGTGGTCCAACGCTGGTGGTGTTGAATGAAGCACAAGGCACAAGGGCACCGCGAGTCCGAGAGTTTGTTGTGCCGGCGGCGGAGCGAGCTCGGCTAGCGAGCGGGGCGAGTGGGGCGCGTGGGCCGCGTAGGGCGCATGGGGGAGAAGAGGCTGCGCCGGGACGTGCGGCTGGCGCGGCGGCGAGCAGATACTGAGGGCGGGCAACCCGCGCAGCCCGCCCGCCCACGGCCGCCAGCCCGCCTAGACCCGGTGCCCGTGACGTGCCGGTGTCGCCACCACCGTCACCGCAACTTTCCTAAGAATCACTGACCGCAAGGTTTAATCCTACGTCACAATAATAACTTCTTATCATAATGACGGCCGTACAGAGAGACATGTTATCTTGGTTACCGCTTTTAGGGAAAACCGCGCAGCAATCGTAATTGTTATCGTAATTCGAACTTATTTACCGATAAGCACCCTGTCGATCATAAATAGAAGCGACACACATATCTAGAGGAATCTCATCGACAATTAGGTATAACGAGATGATAACAATGATAAATCTCAGTAACCTACCGCATAAAAGCCGCAATGATAACGCGGTACGATTGTTGCTCAATATTATACTTAATCGTTCCTGGCGCAGCTTCTAAGAGAATATAGTAGAATGTAGTACTTTAGTATCTACACATGTTTGTATTTTCAACGACAATTATTCGATTTCACCCCCTTAATTTTAATACAACGCGAGTTGTGTTATTTATACAGCGATCGAAGACGATGACGGCTGATTTATGAATAAACTTTCTTCGCCTATCAGATAAACAACGTCATCTACGTACATTAACATATTTCACGGGTTTAGCAGAAAATGTCTGAGTAGTTTTCAAGGGAATAGCGTAACTCCAAGTGAGTCACAAAAATACACCTACGCATTAGTCTTTTATAACCTAACTTACATTTCCCATGAAACTTAGATAAAACATTAACCGCCGTGACATTTTCTTGTAAAGGTTAAACAGGATACACAATCTTTCGTTAAATGAGGAGTTCCTTTACAAATTTGTTTTCTTCAACTCTATTAAGGTGAAGAAGGTAGGTAATTTTCAAGGACTCGGAGCTTCCTTTCACAAGCCTCTGTCTATTTACGGCTTATTTCTTGTGTCAAGCGAATGAAATATTGTTAGGCAATAAATCTCTGGGAATAGATAAAAGCGTTCAGTAGGTATTGTTGCTTTTTTGTAAGGTTATTCAAAAGCAAAGTTCAGTATACGATTATTTTTAACTTACTATGTACGGAAAAAAAAGGAAAATAATAATTTTATTAAGTAATATCCTGTCCGAAACATGGTCTACAATCTGCCTGAGTTTCATATCTATCTAAGGATTTCAATTATATGTCGTACGGTTTTTCGAATGTGGTACGGAACAATAAAAAAGAGTAGTCAGACAATTATTATACACAGACAGTTCGAGATATAAAGCTAAACTCAGGTGTTTGAGCCCAGGGGATGCAGGTAATACCTACTAGCAGATGTTGCATAGTTTGCGAGAGAGCACCGCTGTGGGAATGTTTGATCCCTAAAGTCTCATTCACACATGCACCTAAATGTATATTTCCTCTACTAAATGTTTAGGAAATTACGTTTCGCGATTGGTGAGACTTCTAGTTGGTACACTAACCGCGGTTGACCGCTTGAAATCTAGTGTTCCCCATCACTAAGGGGATCGAATGGCGTGAAAAAACTACTTGTGTGTAAATTGACATTATACTCGGATGATGTTATTTTTTACAAATTTGTGGAGGACTAAGAATGCCAGGGAAGAAATCACTTATGCAGATATCTGTGCCAAGTGTTTTCTTTCCTGGCATAATAAGACCCGTATCTTTAAACGTCGGTGAGTGGAATTCCAAAGGTAAAAATCAAAAAAAGTAAAATTGGCAGAAATTTCCATAAAATTAATTTCAGTATGATGTCAGTGTGTGCAGTAACAAAAATATTTTATGACTACGAGTACCAGGAATAGTCTTCAATTACAAGGGTCACTTGGCCTTAACTAACCAGCGAAGCATAAAATATTATTAGGTTACGAATGCTTCAGCAACCCGATGAACTTTACTAGCAGAAATTCTGAAGCCGTCGAGTGGACTAGTTTTAGTCCCACAAGAAACTGGAATCCAATAAACTTGTTTTTCCTGGTCCTTAGTACCTCCTATACTGTAAGCCGTACTTACTCATTTGCATTTTGCAGCATCTTTTTAGCCGAAAGTTCAGAAGGAAGGGTAATGTTTTTCAACCATACTGGGCCGATTAATGTATTTTGTTATAGTCGGGTATTGTATTTATTAAGATTTTTTTTAAATTTAGGATTTTAAGACATCCTTTCGCCTCTTTCTCTTTTAATTGTCAACCAAGTTGCCGTCGAAACATTCTTGATAAAAGTGTTAATAGAGTAAATATTAATAGTATAAAAAAAAGTGTAAGAAGTGCTTTTAGTACTATGTGGTTTTGTGACCAAGTACTTAAGTAGTTACACACTTGACGACAACACTACATAGTTATTTATTTATTTGAAAATGTAAGAGTGAACAGATAACCAAGTTAGATAACTGAACGTGAAACGGTCAATGGCCTTGTAGAGCCAAGTGCACCGTACGATATTTGAACTACTCAGATAATCCCCACCAAGGCGTCTGTTACAGTTTGCGAAGAACCTTTCTCTCCACGCGGCCAGTGGCACAGTGACCGCGTTAGCTGAGAGCTTGAACCATGTACCTAGCAGTGTCTTACAGTTGTCTCGTACTCGTGATCGCGGTCAGCCAGCTGGCTGCAGCTGGCGCTGCCGCCGCCGACCTCACCTTCGCCGAGAATGTGTACGCCAAGATGTCAGGTGCATGTAAGTAGACGTCCTTGCTATCTATAAATCAACCTTATAAATATAAATTGGAGTAAAATACCGACGGTTTCTATTTACAGGTAGAGCGATCATGGACTTTCGCTACAGCTCATTGAATGATCAAAGTAAATTGATAAAGACCATGAAAATAGTCCAACTGGACGGAAGCACGGTCAGAACATTTCCAATTGACGAAACATACAGTGCGTTGACAAAACCTTCTGTTTATGATATAACTAAACAAACAAAAATTATCATTCATGGCTTTAAGGATAGTTCACGGTCTCAAGTGCCGTTGGATTTGGCGCAGGCTTACAACGAAAAGCAAATAAATGGAACCAGAATGTTTAATGTGCTGCTAGTGGATGCAGAAGAAATGATTGACAAAGGATACATATTGTCGGCGCACAACGCGCGAATCGTCGGGAAAAGACTTGGCAATTTACTTGCCAATCTCGAAAATTTTGGAGTGAATGCTGAGGATTTTCATTTATTGGGGATAAGCCTGGGTGCACATATTGCCGGGTGGGCGGGCAAATATTTCCGGCAGTATAAAGGTCAAAGTTTAGGTCGCATCACTGGATTGGATCCAGCCGGGCCATGTTTTTCGTACGCTTACAGTGACCAAAGATTAGATAAAATGGACGCTACCTATGTGGATATTGTACATTCGAATCGATTAGTACAAGGTGTTATTGAGCCTTTGGGACATGCGGACTTCTATATTAATGGAGGTGGGCCGAATCAACCGGGCTGTTTAATGCCATCATGCAGTCATCTGCGAGCGGCGCAAGTATATACAGAGAGCGTGCTAGCTCCTAAATCATTTGTTGGAACACGGTGTCAGAGCTGGAAACGTTTTCAGTCCAACGCGTGCAAATCGGGTGAATTCGCAGTGTTAGGATATGGATCGTCTACCATGACTCGTGGACTTTATTACTTGCGCACATCGGCAAACTCTCCGTACGGGCTAGGTATGGATGGTACGAAATACGATGTACCGGTAGTGGAAAATGCGTTACGAACTTTGACTATGAATTGAACCCTGTGCATTAGTACCTAATAGTTTTTATAAAATAATTTGTTGCCATAATGTATTAAATGCCGAGACAGACGTACTTGTAAATAAAACGTTATTCCTAGATGCTTTTGCGTGATTAAGAGTTCATTATTAATTTTTAATTAACTCATTGGGATATAGTGAAGTGAAAGGAAAAATGTTCGAAAGGTAAGCCAGCTACATAGATAGGTAGGTACCTATATAGCTGACCTACCTTACCCTATGAGCCTATCTAGGTATGGTACTTACTCGGATTCATATTCGTAATCGTCGTGAGGTGAGTATAGAGGGCTTTAAAAAAAAACAAAAACATCAACATGAAAATAATGTCAGTGCGAGTGAATTAAAAAATATTAAACAATGCCAGGGCTAGTAGCTTTCGCGATTTTGTCTTTACTTATAAAAAGTGAACGTGCCTACTGCCAAAGTTAATCGCGGTAACCTTCGCGTCTTTTATTATCCACAAACTACCTACCAATTAAAGCCTACCTACTAATGATTGGTACCTGCTAAGGCCTCATCACATCTAATATTGTTGATGTTTTCTTTAAACAGTGCCAAGCGGAACTTTGATTCACTTACGCTACGGGACACTATTATTGCCTTGGATATAGATGCTAGCAAAATGCTTGGTAGATTATTAGATTACATTTATTATACAAGGTGATTCATAATATGTATTCCATCCCAAAAGGGGCTTATTCTACACCCAATTGACAATAAAGTTTGTTCTATGACTTTTGGAAATTCGACATTTTTCATTGAAAAAACTCTACGCGAAAATCAGCTGTTTTGGGGTCAAATCAGGTCAAACTCAATTAATCAGCTGTTTTAGGTAGCAATCTTGATTCCGAACTTCTTATACGTTTAGTTATTCGTTCTAAAGATGATAAAAATACCAAAAACAGTTTATTATATACCAATTTGAGAAAGTTTGTGAAAAAAAAATGAAAATATTGATGTTTTTTTTCGCTAATAGTATTTCTTTTGGTTGATAGAATAACCTCCTTTCGGGATGGTATACATGTTATGAATCACCTTGTAAAACATCGAAATCGTAAATGATTCCATAGAATTACATTATTCTATTGTTTACTATGATGCCAGCCCTTTAACGTCACAGTTTCACTCGAATTGTGGATTGTGTGCAATACAGGGAGCAAAATAGAAATTCATTGTTCTTTGTTGATCGTCAAACGTTGAGTAAAGCGAGGAACATAATGTTACGTCACCGTGTCGCAACGTTGGTTATTCGGACACCACAACGAATGCAGAGCAACGTTGACAACATGAAACTGCGAAATACACTGTTCATAATTTATTCGCCGCTCATTACCGAAATTACTGAGCGCATGGCGCCTCCGGTTACACGCAAAGGTACCTAAATACTAATCTTGTTTTATATTTGGTTAATCGAATAGAACCAGTATTTTTATGCATTGAGCGAGCAAAGATCTCTCAAAGAACATGGACGCATCGGCTGTATGTTTGCATATCTCGAACCATCAATCCAATCTGCATGGAATTTAGTAGGTCAAAAGAGTGTACTAACAAGATTTGCTTGTAAGAATATTTTAAATCGGCCAACGGGTTGATAAGAGATAAGGGTCCAATAAATAAAATAAATAAAAATAAAAAAGCCTGTTTATTCCTTAACTAAAAAATTCATTTAACAATTCAGGCAATCTTAATTCTTATGTCTACTTATTTATAATGTTAAAATTATTTTATGTTAATTAATTTAGATTGTTCATTTTAAAAATAGTATTAATTGTTCGTTGCACAAACTATAAATAGATGGTGTTATTCCGCCGTTAGGACCCCTCTCGGGTAAAGGCCTCAAAGTGTCCAATAGGGGTTAAAAATAAAATTAAAGTAACTTAAATATCTTATGAAACAGCTGAGGTCATACATACATTGTGCTAGCATTTGACGTACGACTTAAATAGTAAAATTACATAAATAATATAACGAGAGCTCCCATTTGTTAGAATTCAAATCACTTCATAGTTAAAGTAAGATTGTATAGCTAAAGATACGATTGTCAAAATTGATCGCAATTATGCGTCAACGCACTAACTTTGCCGGACATCACGATATTTCGGTTCGGGGCGAACCACTAGTTAAAGGTGAGTTGAGTGTTCCTTGTGTGTGTTGTCTCTCAACCTCATCAAGTACCTATTATTAAGTTAATAAACGTAAGTATTAGCACAGATACGATATCCCACATTAAATATCGAAAGATTATATTTTATTTAAGATTATGTTACAGCACAGCTGCCTGTCGATAGTGTTGTTGCGATAATGCTCTGGTTATTCAATCTATAATATTTCTTAGGCTTAGTTCGATTTCTCCGCATTTAAAATAATAGAGCGTATCGGAGGCCATGAAACCCTCATCCATTCAGCATTTGTTTAAGTAAAAGGTAAACCAAGAAAAATGATGTTGACAACATAAAAAGGAAATAAATTTTCATTAAACTTAAATTCTATTAAATAAACCCACACAAAACTCTGTATTACATACAGGCAGGGAAAAATCACAATTAAGTAATTGTTTTTCTCGAATAAGTAATATATCTAAATTATTGCTTACTTAATATTATTAAACGAATATGAAAATCAATTTTGTTGGTAAATCAGAGAAGCTTCAATATTCATTTATTCATTGAAATCGATTGGATCATTTTGAAACGTCTTAAATCAGGCTGATTTTACGCCTGTTCTTTTTAAATCTAGCTGAATTTACGCCTGATAGAGCATAAAATTATGAAAATTGAACACAGTTGTATGAGTAACTGAATAAGTATTTGAAATTTACAAGCCGAGGCCTTTCATAATACGTAATGAATGATACACCATTCGATGTGTTCAGTTTAAAAATATTTTTACTATCGTTTCAAATTCCTTTTTTTATAATATCAAAATGTTATTTTTATTTAATTTTATTGTTAAGAAATTCAACAGGTGTACCCTCAGGTTGATATCACGATAGTAGTTTGCTCGAGATCCAACTGACAGACTGACTAACAATCTTCTTCTTCCTGCCCTTGTCCCACATTATGTGGGGTCGGCACAACATGTTTTCTTCTTCCACTCTCTTCTGTTAGCCGTCATCTCCGCATTCACATCTTTCTTACTCATGTCATCTTTAATACAATCCATCCATCTTTTCTTCGGCCTTCCTCTAGTCTTATATCCATCCACATTCATACCTAACGCTATTCTCGTTACATGACTTTCATCCCTCCTCATGACATGCCCATACCATGCTAACCTATTACTTCTCAACTTTTCCGTCACTGGCGCTACTTTCAAACTTCCTCTGATGTACTCATTTCTTATTTTGTCCATTCTTGTCACTCCACACATCCATCTCAACATTCGCATCTCTGCCGCATGCACTCTTCTTTCATCCGTCCCTTTGGTAGCCCAACACTCAGATCCATACATTACGACAGGCCTTATGATCGTCTTGTAAACTTTCCCCTTAAGTTTAAGGGGCATTTTTGGATCACACGTAGTTCCTGTGACCTGTCGCCATTTCATCCATCCCACATTTATTCTATTTTTCACGTCTCGGTCAATATCGCCATCGTTCTGTATGAGTGAACCGAGGTACCGAAAATCGGAGCAGACTGGAAGGGATACACCATCTAAGGCAATAGGGATAAAACTAGATGGACCACCGAAGTAGCAGAACAGGTGCTCAGTTTTTGTTCTGCTGATCTTCAATCCGACACTCTCCAGTTTACCCCGCCATTTTTCCAACCTGCTCTGGACCTCAAGTGCATCTTCTCCGACAAGCACAATGTCATCGGCGAACAGCATACACCAGGGTGCCTCCTCCTGTATGTCCGATGTCAGAGCATCCATAATCAGGAGGAACAAATAAGGGCTTAAAGCCGACCCCTGGTGCAAGCCTACAGCCACACTGAACTCGTCGGTAACGCCAGCTTCGGACCGGACATGCGTGCAGGCTCGAGCGTACATGGCACGTACAAGCCGCACATATTTCCCAGGCACTCTTTTCTCTTTCAAAGCCCACCACAGAACCTTTCGGGGTACTCTATCGTACGCCTTTTCTAGGTCAATGAACACCATGTGCAAGTTTTTGTGCGCATGTTTGTATTTTTCGCACAGTTGGCGAAGCGAAAATATGGCGTCCATTGTCCCACGACCAGGCATAAACCCAAATTGGTTCAGTGATATCTCACTCTCCTCTCTCATTCTTCTTGCTATCACTCTCTCCCAAACCTTCATACTATGCGACATGAGCTTTATTCCTCGGTAGTTGTTGCAGTCCTGTACGTCACCCTTGTTTTTGAAAATGGGCACCAGTGAACTATTGCACCATTCATCTGGGATCGCCTCATCATGCAACAACTTATTGAAGAATAAAGTCAGCCACTTCCATCCATCTGCCTTTAAAAACTTCCATACTTCCACTGGTATACCATCTGGTCCCACAGCTTTTCCATTCTTCATACCTTGTACAGCTTTTCTAACTTCATCCATACTCACCTCGTTGACCACACTCATGCTTAGTGGAACTTTCTCTAGCAAACCACTCCAATCATTCTCCTCATTCATCAGTTTTTGAAAATAACTCTTCCAGCGCACTTTTATCTCTTCATCTTTCGTCAAAACCTTCCCTTCGTCATCTTTTATACATTTGATGTGAATTATATCCCTTGCATTCTTTTCTCTTTCTTTCGTTATACGATATAGATCCTTCTGTCCGTGGGGGCTATCTAAAGACTCGTACAGTTTGTTCTGTACCTTAGCCCGTGCCACAGCAACAGCTCTCTTCGCATTCCTCTTACACTCCATATATACCAGCCTTTTACTTTCTTTCATAACGACATCCTCGCCTTCCACTCTTTTCCATTCCTTAAAAGCATCCTTCTTCTCTTTCAAAATCCTTTGTACCTCGTCATTCCACCACCAAGTATCCTTATCTATTTTTCCTTTTCCTTTCGTTTCGCCAAAAACATCCTTCGCCACACTTCTCATACAGATCGCCATTTCATTCCAGCATTCATTTACAGATTTTTCTGCCATATCCTTCATTTCAAATCATAGACTGACTAACAATGAAGTCTCATAAAGTTTCCATTTTACGTTTTGGTACCGGAAGTCCAAAAACACCAAAAATTATACTATTTTATGTAGTTTTTTATGTTTTAATGAAAATATACTCATACGATTAAAATTAAATTTTTAAGCCACCTTAACCATTCCCTAAGCAACAACAAAATAAATCCGTATGGAATGAAATCTTTGAACGTAACGAGCGAGGGAATGGGCTGTGGATCCTTTTGAATATACGCATTACTTTTACCGTAAAGTAACATACAATATGACATTTGAAATGATATCTCGAATTCGCCTCCATAACTAATGAAAAAATACATACCGCCGAATTGTCCCTCCTGTTTAACAATGTTGTTAAAAATATTTAAATAATATTTTTAACATTCTTCTTCAACGAACATATTTGAAGAAGGATGCTGAAAATATTTGTCCAAAGAATCTTTCTTCAAAAAGTATCTTGGGTAGATAGATAATAAAATAATACAAAGAACCAATATTATTAGGTAAGTACGTTACAAAAAGGGTTTTTTGTTTGGGGCGACTCTATTTATTTGCATCGTGTCCTTTGTTCAATAATACCTCAAGATTTTCAGTTTTTGCTGTAGGTAATGTGATTTTGTACCTACAAGGTGATTCATAATAATGAATGATATCACTAAAGGTGCTTAATTTATACCCAATTGCCAATAACGTTTGTTCCACGATTTCAGTAAATTCGACATTTTTCATTGAAAATTTTAAAACTAACTGTGACTGTTAAAGCATACATTGATAAAACCACCTCAAAACCTTGTTTTCCGAACAACTTCAATTAGTTTACTGGCTTGATCCTGATTTCAAAGGCTCGGTTTCCTTATTACATTAAAAGCCCAATCTACCACGGTCTAACTTGCTTGGAGTGGGTGGGTAGGTACTTATCTAAAACCAAGAAGAACTGAGTGGGCTATATACCTATTAAGTGTACCTTCTGACCTATTGTTCCACCTTAGCCTCCTTTCACACTACTCTGCACGATATCGCATAGTTGGCGCCAAGGGTTCCCTCGAAGTTTTAGTAAAATAGCCATCATCATATCTTACTAAAACGGAACTTGACTTGACGGTGACTTGACCATGATTAACGAAAGAAAATGAAGAAATTTACACAAATTAACAAGAAAAAATACACGTAAGGCTTGGCGGTAAGGCCTAAGATGCCATGGCCAGCCTGAAAGGGAAAAAAATCTATATCGCATGACATGCACGATACACGACATTGTGTTTCCCTCGTCTACTGTCGTAGCTATAATTTCGTATGTGTCATTCACATGAACTGGCTTGTTGTGGCGTCGACGATATCGTCAAAGTCGAACAATATCGTCAGATCTGAAAATGCTTAGAATGTGAGTTGTGCTTTATGATGTACCTCCCTATGACAAGTAGGTATATATATGTTCTTGTTATTTGAATTTTTCATAATTTTGTAATTATAATATTTCCTTAGTAAGGGAAGATCTTATTTTATTGTGTGGGAGAGAAGTGATTACGAAAAGGGCAAACTATCCTGGCACCTTTCTCAATTGATTATATTCTATGTGCCACGTAGCAACTACGTTTAGTGGGCTATCTACTACAACCACACTACAGTCAGTGCTGAGTACCATTTCAATTTAAAATTGTCTTACGAAACTAGTTTTTTTTACGAATACTAGCGACGAAATTTTTATTCCAAGAAACTCTTCTGGAGTCTTCTGAGTTAGTTGCTCGTTATAAAGAGCTCGATACTAAACTAGCAGGTATTCATAGTGAATTTATAGCTCCGTTTATACGCAAATCTAGGTATGTCTCGGCAACTCAGCAGTATTAGCTTGTAGATCATATTGATTTCAGCATCCTCCCAGCACGAATAGTCCTATCCAGAAACTTCCCGAGATCTTACCTAGCGAGCGTAACATTTAAACAACAGCCTCTTAACTCTTTACATAAATATAACAGTACACTTAGGACCAAAATAATCGATCGTCTCTTGTAAAAAAGTCATCATCATCCTCATCATTGACGACCTCAGTGCGCAGTGGGCGAGTGCACGTCTGAGACGCAAGAGGTGCGGGATCGATTCCCGCTGCGGGACAAATGTCTGGGTATTGTGGTACCATGGTACTCGTAGTTTCTGATACCCACGACAGGAAATCCTAGTGTGAGATCAGGACTATGTATGTGACTGTTAGGTGTTATTTTGTTATTTATTATCATCATTCCAGCCGGCTTGTATATACCTACATGAAATAAGTATCTACTTCAAACTGAACAGGCTATGTCTCTAATTATTAGGTAATGTCAAGTCCACGATGGAGTTTCTAATTAGGGATAAAGACCTAGTTTAATATTCTTCAATAACATATCAGGGGGCTGTGTGTAGGAGTGTAACACCAATAAATAGAGCCAGGTGCGTGGCGTACCACGCGCAGACTTTCGAACTCAGTTCGGCTTATAGTCTAACAAATAATCATAATCTCGTTTTGACAGTTAAGTAGTTGCAACTTTTTGACAGAAGTTTAAATGTGAAGTAATAAAGTTATCAGCTGATTTGATTAATCAAAATCATTGAGTGAGCTCATTGGTTCACCGATCATAAGGCCGCCGCGGTGAGTGGGCATCACAATTTGTGCTGACCCCCATGATTTATGTATGAGTTACTATTGCGGATGATAACTAACATATTGAGCTATAATGAGCTGATTAGTTCACAGTTAATTTTTTGATTGGATCTGTTACAATACTTACGGACTGAATATGGCAACATTATTAACGCGTTTTGACATTAGAGGACTGTGAAATTGGGAATCTAATTATTTGTTTTGCTATAGTTTGTAGGTAGGTATATCTCGTGTATACGACATGACACCGACTTAGATAATATATTACCTAAGGACACCGAGAAGGTAAAACGCGGAAATCATCGGACAGACTGATAGACGGACATATCGAAACTATAAGGATTTCTAGTCAGACTCTGGAACCCTAAAAACGTATCATAAAATGTAGTGTAGAAACCATAGCGATGTGAAGCTACCTACGTCATTTTAGCCGAAGCCACCAGCGCTAGAACTAGCACCTATATGAATATAATAGTACCATATTTAGGAATTTAAATTAAATTTTCCAGGAGCCTAATCTGTTCAACTTTTCGTAATAATATTACTCAAAACTTACAAGTCATTTTTTAAGCCCATGTACAAGAAATTACTTTTAGGTAAAGTAAAAATTCTTTACTATTTTACACGGGGATCATTTTGAGAAGGCCGTCTTTGACGTCTTTAAAAAATTTCATATGTCTGTCTGGCTGTTCTATTTACTAATTTGAAGTTTTCCGTAGAAATTCATATACAGTAAGTATATGAATACTTAATAAATATGACCCTGAATAAGATTCAGGGTCATAATTATTGTTATAGGAGTCACCGTTAAAATATTTTTAACTATTAAAAGGTAGGTATAATTTTCTTGCTCTCAAGTAGACAGAGGTCTTGGTATACTTTTACACGCGCTAAGACAACGCCGAGTTGTTAATAACGCCTAGGCGAGCTTTGTCTAACTTACCTCGGCTGCAAGAAATTATGTTACCGTAACTTTATTGGGTTCATCTAATTAGCTAGTTTTATCATGAAAAACATTTAGTTACTCATCATTAAGTACTTTATGTAGGAACTTGTATTGAATTACCATGAGTTGAAAACTATTGGACAACCCGCGATGTTTTTTATTGGCGAAGAAGGAAGTAGTGAAAAGTTTTTCAAAAATAAGACTGGAACGGAATAAGTATTAATATAGGTACCCATAATAATCGACGAACACAGGCTTAGTTAGTTCATTAATGTTGTAATTAATGTGCGCTATAGCATTTCACCAAACACTACACAGGTTCTTTCACTCAGAACTAGCTCAAAAATTAACTTTATTCTGTAGATGTAAGCATCTAGGTTAGTACCATCTAGGTTAGTAGTCAGCATAAATTTTGGAGGACCGAGCTCGTTCTAAGAATTCGTTGCTACTTTTCAAAAGTCGTCTGCGCACTTTAAATGTTTAGTAAGCAAAGCATTTAAATCGAAGTTAGTTCCTCTCGAAGAAGCAATTCTTGAAAGTTCCAAGTGGCCGTGGTGCGGAAACTGGGTACGAACATGAAGACGACTCACTGAAACCTGCAATACACAAGAGTTTTAAATTGAATCCAAGAAATTAACCGAAACTAATTTTTGACTAGGTTTTTATCTAGCGCGTGTGAGCGTCTATTACCAACCGACCAACCACGCTGTCCACCTAGTTGGACGGTTAGTATATATTTTTTTATACTACCTGCTCGTCAATGGCGTATAATGTGTCATGCAAACCTTTCCTAAAGTAAGTCATTACAGCCCTACGGTCTAGCCGGGTCATAATGTTGTACTGAATTTCATTATTTCCCATGGGACATAATGTGATTTGAATTTGGAATGCAACCCATGTAGTCGTGCTTGATCGAGGTTGGTTTCAAAAATGTTTGGGTGCAATGAGATTTTATTCTAATTAGGCTGTATGTTAACATTTTCTTTGCACTGCCTACAAATTAAAAAAAAGAAAAACATGAAAACTTATTACGACATTCATTTTCACCCGCGCACGAAGAAGGATTTATTCGAATGTCGAACTGACCACTACAGAATAGACTACAAAAAAAGAAAAAAAGGCGCCAAGCGCTCAAACTGCTGTGCTGTTATCTACACCGAAATTCAGTTTCGATTCAAATAAACTTCTAAAAAATGTCAAGTGACGACGACAGTGATTTTGATTCGACTCCAGAATGCATACAATTTGAAGCCTCTGGTATAGTTGGAAACTTACTTCCAGAAAAATCATTTCTGTCTACTTAACAGTCATTGTTTTCAATTGCTTCGCAGAAAGTATAAAAAGTAGAGTATGCATCGCGGGCTTAAATGTGTATTTGTCTTGGGAGATCTTGAACCCCTCGTACTCAGGATTCTTGCCTTAACTCCCTCGCTTCGCTCAGGAGTTAACCATAGAATCCCTCGTTCTCGGGGTTCAATATAGCGCCCTTGACATAAAACACTACTTTAAGCCTTTGTTGCTTAATCTTGACCGACAACGCAGTACGAATACAAACTATGTAGTTTAATTTGTTGTAATTGTACTGCTCGACCATTTGGTACGTTTTAAAACATAGTGCAAGATGAAAAATTAAAATATACTCCCATATTGACTGGCCTCATAGCTCAGTTGGTAGTAACTCTGCCTTCTGCGCTAGAGGTCGCGGGTTCGATTCCCGCACTTGCTTGTTCTGTGTCTGGGTGTTATATAATTATTTATCTATTATGTATATCAGTCTCTGGGACCATAGTACAGGCTATGCCTGGTTTGGGATAAGTTGACCGTGTGTGATATGCATATCAGGCATATGTCCGGAATATTTATTTATTTATTATTTATTAACACAACCTTCACTCGGACAAAACTGCCTAGATGTGTTTAGCCAGGATATTTCGAAGCCCTGTAAATCCGATCAATATTAAGCTATTTGCGCCTCGTTCACGCGGCGGAAGACGCTCGTTTATCGTCCAAATATTGTAAATCTTATCGTGCTTTACGAGCCATTACCGACCAGAATTACTTTATAGACTTTCATCTTTTATAAACCAAAATAAAAGTAATCGCAGTGACGTTAATACACAATAAAGCGTAAGAAATATGACTTCAATTTTAATCTTGTGGGTAGAATAGGGACTACAAGTCAAGATCAAAACTTTCTGTTGATTTTGAAGATTTGTGTAGGTATAAACAATTTTCGGCACCAGCGTTATTCGTTCCATGGCATAGTTGTTATCGCATTGTCGATTCAAGGCGAAGATGCGAGTTCGAATCCAGCTGTCTCTAAAATTTTGGGTATCATTTAAATTTAATGATTTGTGTAGTGTTCACTTAACGAAGTCCCGCGTCCGAAGAACCCGCGTTATCTGGAGGAACTAAATACTTACTATTTAATCGTAGGCAAAATAAAACATAGTTTAATCGGAGAAAGTATCTCAGAAGATACGACTAACACACACGATCATCGCATCTCGAAGAGCGAGAATCGCCTAGAATTTGAATTTTCGATGTAAGCAACGCAATGAACAAACACTCTGGCGAGTGTTTGTTCATTGCTTGAGTACCTATAAACAAAATATGAATACGATAATCGCCTTCAATAATTGCCTAGTCCCAAACGTGCGAGAAACTAGGTATATTCAAGAGCAAATCGGAGGTCCCCACGATCGAGACTAAGCGCTGCGTCTGGGGACAGTTGCTGTGTCTAACATCTTCCTTGAACATTCTACTCGTGATATTCGTATCGGCGAACCAGTGATAGCCTGCCTAACTAATATTATAAATTCAAAAGTGTGTTATTTGTTAGTTGTTTGGTCTCTCCTTCGATCACGCAGCAACGGGATGATGGAGCAACGAAATTATTATAACAAGCCAAAAAACAGCCTACGCAACAGATTCCTAAGAAGCTACATTAATTATACTACCTATATAAATATGAATATACAGCTGTAATTTAATTGTCCGTATATAAGTATAAATTCTTATCTCATTAGTATGCCGGTCCAGACGTCCAGCTTCGTTTGGGATAGGTAGGTAAGTATATTAGATTGTTACTACGAATTCATCCCGCTGGAATGCACGGCACGCGTGTTATAATCCCCTGAAATTAAACGTCGTGCGTTGTTTAGGGTGGTGGCCGATTCCTGGGCAGACATCTCAAGAGGCCTACAGTATCAACATAGTTGCAACTCAGAGGATATAAACAGAGTTTGTAGCCGTAATGTCACCCCACTAGCCGACACCTTCTCGTAAATATCTTCCACAGTAGCCGATGCTTTGTCTTATTCAGATAAATATGTTTGCGTCTAACAACACGCTCGCTTTATTGCCTGTATTATTCATAGCCGCGATAAAGATTTTATAACCCAGAAGAAATAGTTATTAAAGGTTATGAGGACTTCCCATATCTGAAGTTCCAGGGGATTTCAGACACTTCGTCGCAATATCCGATCATTTGTGGGAAAAGTTTGGATTGACCTAGTATTTGGTACTTTTTCAATAATATTACAACCAGAGTTGATGTGACTTGTGAATGTTACGATCACTCCGGCTGTTTGACTTAATAAACTATTTTAATCATAAATTTACAGAACATAGGCACATAGATAGATATTCCTGCCCCTGAATGTCCCTGGATACCCTGTATGGTGGGTATCAAAAACTACAAGTACCATGGTACCACAGCAACCAGGACCCGGATCAACCCGCACCCTTTCTCAACCGGGCACTCGCCCGTCACGCCACCTAGGTCGTTTAGGTATAAAAATCACATCACAGTAACAATTGGAATCCAATCTCGATATTGTGGAGTATTCCGTCGCTGATAGCTCTGATAAGTGTGAAGAGAGAACTATTTTGGTAGTTCGGCGCCTGGCACCCGTTCAATCGGCGGCCGCGGCTGCCCGCGGTGTGTCGCCGTCCACGCTTCTTCTGACACACTTATACACCTATGCAATCATAGTACCACTTCTAAATTTATAGGTTTTTAGGTCAACCTTACTGTTGCAAGTTTATTCATTATTCTACTATCTACACATCTGCTTAACCACAGAACAACCGAACCTACTAGGCTTTATTTTGAAACTAGGTTTAGACTAACTTAACCCTGGTTTTGTGACGTGTCATTTCATACACTTAACATTATGACATAAAGCAACTGTATGAAATAACACGTTACAAAACCAGGGTTTCATAATAAACTTAGTTTTATTATAATGAGTATACTCTTCTTCTCTTAACTTTTTTTTTAAATACCATAACTCTTATAAGTAAGAGGTCAGACCTTCATAACGTCACAATAAATAAGAATGCCGAAGCAAAGGAGACAAAATGAAAATGTCATAACTAAACCACATAAAAATAATAGCAACTCTCAAACAAAATAAAGAAAGATATTTTTATTAACATAATCAAAACGTCCAATTTTCCAAATCAGTACATATTTTCCCACTTGGCTGTTATTGAATTTGTTGATTGCGCTTCAAGCTCCTCCGTACACGTTTGCCCTTTTACGGCTCTGCGTAGATTTACCTCCACACGTGTGAAAATCGTTGGTAAACTCAATTTTAAACAGATCTCATAATGTGCGCCCCCAGTGGTTCAGCCAGTGGGCCGCAACTCACTGACCTTGCTAAAATAAACGAAAACTTCGCTTGATTGAGGTTTCATGCACCTGAATGGAGACTTGCTCCAGAATAGAACAAGACCGTTCAGCTGAAAACTATGAAAATCAGCGCCACTGTGCTGTTGTAGCAAATTCTGAGTTACATTAGGTTTAGGTTTAAAGAACTTTATTCTCATACAAACACAGGGTTTACTTAAAATGAGATACATAATGAGCGAATATATCTAAGTTTTACAATATTCTACAACAACATTCTATTTTTTACATTAAGGTAATGTTACTGTTAAAAATATTTTATTTCTTGTCTATATGAAATGATGTCCAACTAAAATTTTGTGCGCTAGAAGATTACGTGACGCGTTAAAGCCTATGCGCTACGTAGGTAAACAGACGCCAAGAAGGTATACAAGGTGATTCATAATACATTTACTATCTCGAAAGAGGCGTATTCTACACCCAATTTGCAAATAAAGTTTGTTCTATGACTTTGGAAATTAAACATTCTAAATTCGTAAAACACTGCAACTTCTTTTACGGTTAATTGTTATATACTATAATAAATTGTGTTAAAGATTATATAGAGAAAGATTAAAATAGCTCATTTGAAAAAGTTATTTTGGGATATTGAAGTTACGGAACACGTAAAAATACTTTTAAAAATACCCACGCTCTGGAGGAACTAATCATTTGGAACCTCCAAGAACAAGCTTGGACTGAGTAAAGAAGTATTCGGGACACTGACTCGGCGCTTTATTTAAAATGTACGTAACTTATCGAAAATCTTCTTGACAATAAGATATTTTATTATTCGACTTAAAATTCCTGAATATTTACAAGATTAATATCAACCTCTTTTTTTGTTTTTTTTTGTTATCAACCTCTTTACGATTTGCTTACCTACTGTGGATGACACTGGCCACCTACACTTTCGAATAAAAAACAAAAGTAAGTATGACATCCATTCATCATCAATAATAACTTACGGTTTTGACTGACTGACTGACAATCAAACGTAGTGGTTTTATTCTCTTTGAAAATCAACGCAGAGCCTAACCAAAATCCTAAGAGTATAAAAGCATGTAACGTCATCAGGAAGCTACCCTGCTTTTATACTCTCGTTCTATCGTTGCACAGAAAGGAATTCCCGACACCAACCCCTAAGGTTAAAGTTTATGTAAAAATAGCAGTAACCGAACGAAGTCGCGGGAATAACCATATATATAATTTCGGGGATAAAAAATTCGGCAAGTCGTGATTTCAAGAGATGATGTTTTTTTAAAGTTTTACGGGACAAGTAGCAATCCCTCAGGAATTAAATTAATATGGGAACACCCCGAGATTATACTTAACACACCAGCGAAAGAATTATCAAAATCGGTTCAGTATTGGCGGAGATATCGAGTAACATACACACACAAAAAAAAAAACTTCCTTCCTTTTGAAGTCGGTTAAAAATGTTGCCTGCCTAGGTTTATTGTTCATATGAAGATTGAAATATTGTTTGTTGAAATACGTTCATCACCCACCCTTCACGTTTGGTAGGTACCTATACAAGGTGATTCATAACATGTATACCATCCCGAAAGGGGGTTATTCTATCAACAAAAAGTCATAATATTAGCAAAAAATTAATTTTTTTATATTTTTTTCACAAACTTTCTCAAAATAGCTGTTTTTGGTATTTTTATCATCTTTAGAACTATTAACTAAACTGTACGTTTAGTTAATCATAAGTTAATCAGAAGTTCGGAATCAAGATTGTTACCTAAAACAGCTGATTAATTGAGTTTGACCTGATTTGACCCCAAAACAATTGATCTTCGGATAGAGTTTTTTCAATGAAAAATGTCGAATTTACAAAAGTCGTACAACAAACTTTATTGCCAATTGCTTGTAGAATAAGCCCCTTCCGGGATGGCATACGTAGTCCTGACCCCATACTAGGATGCCTGTGTCGTGGGTATCAGAAACTACGAGTGCCATATTACCACAACACCCCAACCTGGAGGAAATATATGCAGACCATGCAAACATTTGTCCCACAGCGTGAATCGGACCCGCACCCCTTGTGTCTCAGCCGGGCACTCGCCCACTACGCCACCATGCTCGTAAAAATATAAAAACTTATCTAAGATAAAAATTAACTAAAACACTATATTTTTAAAATTTCTTAAAAAATGACACTCACTAGTGATCAGTAAGTACGTAAATCATTGAGATATGAAAGCTTTATAAACTACCTACTAATATTATAAATGCGAAAGTTTGTGAGGATGTTTGGATGTTTGTGGTTGCTAAACTCCTAACCTATTTAACATGACTTGCGTTGTGTAACGATAATAAGCAATTAAATCATGCTATTTGCTTTGCCAAACAATGTACGTAGCCGACGCAAACATGCTAGCTCCTTGTTAATACACCAGTTTATATTATAATCACTCTCATTAGAGACTGGTCTCATAGCTCAGTTGGTAGTAGCTACTACCAACTGAGCTCTGCCTTCTGCGCTAGAGGTCGCGGGTTCGATTCCCGCACTGGACAAACATTTGTGACTAACCCAGATGTTTGTTCTGTGTTTGGGTGTTAAATATATTCCCTTTTATGTATATCAGTCTCTGGTACCCATAGTACAGGCTATGCCTAGTTTGGGATCAGTTGACTGTGTGTGATATTTCGGGAATATTTATTATTATTATTTATTATTTACTATTTTTTTTTATATCACCAACAGAAATATCTTTACCTAAAAGTCGTGATCGTTACAGCTCAATCAAAACTTCTGTTGGCGATTATAGGTACTTCAACTTTAGAGCGTTGTAGAAAATATTGTGTCAATTAGGAGGTACATTCCAAAATTTCGAAGCTTCATATTTTCGAAATTTCGACCGTTTCGAGTCATGTTCTGTAATATCGAAATTGACACTTAATTAAGCATTGCCATCCAGCGTGGCAATTCCGCCAGCGTCTTGGGGACGCTTCGAACTGGTAGTGATCTGGATCAGTTGAGCTATCTATAGATCGTTTGTAACGGTTTTTAGATGGCTCAACTGTTTCTTATGTATTTTGTAAATATTAACTTGTATTAGTTTTAAGTTTCTTTCTGTTAATAAAGTTATTTTTATTTTACACTTAAATAATAATAAAAAATATATATTCCGGACATATCACACACAGTCAACTAAAAACTATTGAGTATTATTCATTTTTTGTTCATTTTTAGTTTCTCCATCGGTTTCGAAAATCCGAAACTTCGAAACTCATGAGGCCAATTATATATCATAGTCAGTTTCGAAATTGAAAATCTATTAAATTGCAACCCCTAGTGTTAATAAATTATAATGCGTTTGCGTTAGGCGGGCGGCCGGCAGCGGCGCGGTGGGCGCGACGATGCAGTGGGACTTCTCGAGCCCGCCGGGACTGACCTGCGCCTGCGCCGCGACCGACACGATAAACCGAAATCCAACGGCTCATAATCAATTTTGTATGTGTTTGATTTGCTCAAGTATTTAAATCTTTTGATATTTTACTGTTCGTGTGAAAGTGAATTGTTTTTTGGAGTTTAAACTCTTCTACTTTGAGTGCAGTGCTACAAAATATACCTACCATGTACCTAAACCACTAAATAGTACAATGTCTATTGTATTCGCAAAAACTTTGGCTAATTTTGGGCAAACATAAAAAAGAAAAAGAAAAATTAAAAAGAAACACTTTTCGGACTTCCATTTCATGAAACAAAAAGTAAAACAATGTTTTTTGTCAAAGACTTCGTGGCAAAAAAAAGTTTAGTGTTTTAACATTTTCACGGCTTACAATCTTCAAGATTTCAGGCAAAAATAGGTACCAGAAAACTTCACGGCAATGATATTTTTTGTTTTCTTAAAAGAAACATAAAAAGCACGTTTAAGTATCATTGTCTATGAGTTGTGTTATACGAAGATTATCGAACAAAATCGGCATTTTTATCGGTTTTCATTATATCAACCGGACCACGGGCAATGAGTCTGTGTAGTAGGTATATCAAGCAAGATAAAGCCCTGGTTGGTAGTGGTGCAATGGTATGTACTATCACAAAATAAAGATATAGATAGTTCTGGTACTATGTTGGCATTTGAGACATTGTTTCAGTTGGATGTCCAGGGAGGTAAAAAAATATTCGGGACTAAAAATACACGGGGTACTTGTTTAGTTAAATAATATGAATAAAATGTGACTTCTAAAATAAATACCCCTCAAATTGACCTTTCAAAATCCTACTCCAGCCAACATAATTCATGGATTTGCGTAGGTTTTGGCATAATGCCAATTTTTGATTCCGTCACTGACTGGTATGGATTTCTTGCGAATGTCCATATCAAAACGCCTACTACACTCCAGTGTTTTCCATAATTTTTATGTTTTACAAATGAAAAACTTACGGGCCTATACAATAGATACCCATATAGTCTTCATATTTTATAACTTTTACCTAATAACTATGGCATTGACAAAGTTGTGATTGTGTAATGCTCAGATTGCTCAAGTATCAAGGTCCCACGGATATGCCACATGGAGGGAAAGTACCTTGAATATTGTAGATGAATATTCATATAGAATAATACATATAGAATAATAAATTTCAATAGAATAATATACTTATTGATGGAACATTTTACTGCAAGAAGACATTATTTTAATTAAAAAAAACTATTTAAACTGCATTCATAGATATTTAAATAATTACATTTATGAACCGGAAATCGAACCCGAAACACGAGAAAAATAATCACCCTGTAGCTTTATCATACCGATCGAAAGGCTTCATCATGAGGATTACAGACAGACTTCAAAAAGGAGGAGGTTCTCAAGACTTGCCGAATTTGTGGACTTGCCGAATTTTTTTGTGGACTAGTGTTATCCCCGCGATTTCGTTCGCTTGGTGTCCCTACACCGGTTAACCGCTATCTCAGCCGATATTTAGGAAAACCTGGTAGGTGATCAAAATATTAGCATCAAATATTAGCAAATATATCTTATTAAAATAACACGGAAAAAAACGCAACCGAGTTATATTTTTCGGACTTGTGATAGTTAAGAGTAGGTAGTAGTTGGATTTGTAATCAGTTCCTGAAAACCCCATAAAATATTGTTTCTTGCAATCACAACTAGATGACGTGTCATTTAGCTGAACTGACTTTGGGAGCCTTCACTGTGCGTGGTCAAACACGCGCTTGGCCATTTATTTCAATTTTCAGGGAAAGGGGGCCCTACAATTGGGCCAAGTAAGCCAGGTTCTTTAAATTATTTTTTCTTTCTGTTTGACTTTGAAGTTGGTTAAAGTCATTATGAAAACATAATGTTTATTGTTCTTCAGTGGTAGAGCCATTTTAAATTAAATTGCGTTGTTGACATCCAGTAAGAATTCACAAAATTAATTCAACTTTTTTCTTTTGTTTTTCTTCTTAGGTAGCACAATGCTACGAGTTCGCCGGAGACTAACCTGTTACACAATGTTATAAGCCTTACAAACATTCTATATTAAAATATTTGAACATTACCTTTTTATATAACGCACACACTTTTTCACATTGAAGTGCTTGCGTGGTTTCTCCTGTCTTCATAAGGCTATTATAAAATTGGATAAACAAATATTGGACTTGACTGGCGTTGTATGTATGAATTGATACACAGCGGCATGACAGGAATTCGTATGACGATCCACGAGCTACAAGCAGAAGACGTATTATTCTAAATATCCACCGAAACAAGATCAAAAAATCGTCAGGGAATGAAATAATCAAATGAGTGCGACTTTGTATTCAACAGCAAGAGACTCATTTTGAGCATTTGGTAAATTGATTAATTTTGTATTAAAAATGTTAATATTCATGGTCTTCCTTTTATTTGTGACATTATGTTATTTAGCAAAAAATAATCCATATGATGAAACCTTTCGATCGGTATGATAAAGCTACAGGTGATTATTTGTTCGGTTAACGGGCGGGTTCGATTTCCGGTTCAACCATGTAATTATTTAAATATCTATGAATGCTGTTAAAATTGTTTTTTAAATTCAAATAATGTCTTCTTTCAGTAAAATGTTCCATCTACATTATTCAAGGTACTTTCCCTCCATGTGGCATGTCCGTGGGACGCCCTGTATAAGATAAAATACAGAAATAGAATTCGATCGTTACCTACTGCTTTATCTTTTCTTTAGTTTTTAAGGTATTTCAAAGTGATGCTAGTGATTTTATTGAAATAAACATCCTTTTACTTGAACGATGTACCGTTTTGGGTCTCAGGGCAACAAAGGGTATGAAAAAATATAAAATCTTGTAGAGTGTCATTTTATAATGAAAACTCAGAAAATAGTTGATAAAAGTTAAATCTTGCGTCTTGAATTTTTTATAATGAAACGTATTGTGTGCAAAAAGGTCAGTTTTTATGTTTTCTTTTTGTGATTGATCACGTTTCCGGATCGGATTTACGAGTATCTTATCTCTCATATTTTGAATTTCAAGAAGATCGTCGCGAGATTTTATTTCGGGGCGAATTAATAGTTTATCATTGTTGTTATAGTCTATGACAACACAGAGTAGGTACGTTTATACTTTCACACAGTAAATGAATTGAAATGAAATTTGTATTATAAAAAGTGGACGCATACAAAAGTTTTCTTTTAGTTTTCCAAAACCCATTTACTCTTAAAGGGGGTTCGGGAAACTCAAGTTCGAGTTCGGTGAAGTTAGGCATCAATATTTCTACCTAAAACCGATGATTCATTAAGTAAAAATTGATTTGATCCCATAACAGCATATTTTTGCATAGAGAAAATTTTGAATTTACTAAAGTCGTAGAACAAACTTTATTGCCAATTGAGTGTAGAATAAGCCCCTTTAGGATAGCATACCTACATATTATTTACATGTATATTATAAAATTAAACTCTACTTAGATAACTCGAAAACAGGGTAGCGACCTAGATTTATTTTAAAGACGACTACTGTTAGCTTTTTGCTCTAAGTGACCGGAAATTTTTCGGATGCAAATTATTTTACCCAAATAAATGTAACATTTGAATGTTTTTTATACCTGTGAAACCTAAAATAATAATGTTGTACTTTCGTATTATTAAATAAACGTAAAAAGCTTAACAAAACGGAACGAAAATTGGAGGGCTGACGTAATACGTATAAAGCCAGCACATACGCTGGATGAAAAATATTAATTCCTCAGATATTATTTCGCGAAAGCGTTATTTATGTACCTACCTACGGATGTTCGATTTAGGAGTAAACCACACATCCGTAAATAAAAATTCCAGTCGCGGTTATAAATTTTACGATCTATATAAATTCATAAAAACATGATGTAGGTGTACGATGATTGAAGAAGAAACCTCTCTGCGTTTAAAAGCCAAGGCTTGCTATGTAACATATACGTTAGTATTTGTTCATTTACGTCCATTACACTGACTTCAGACTGAACCCGTGTTCAAACGGCATGCAATATGTCATCTGGAAATGTTTAAAATTCGTTTCAAAATGATCCTTACGTCTACTGGATAAAGTCAATATTGAGTTTTTAATTTTAGAGGCTAGCGTTGATATCGTTGAGCTATATCGTAAACTCTCATTGTCAAACTCAAAATTGACTTTATTGATTCAGTAGACGTATCATTTTGAAACAAATTTCAGATTAAGCGCGCCGTTTGAACGCGGCTTGACATTGCTTTTATAGATTTCGCTGTCACATTAAACTAATATTTTTTTTTTGCCTCTAAGATGTTTAGTATAATACATGAAAATTTAATGTCAGTCTGGTGTCAGTGTGCGGGGAGTGAAGAAAATCCACGTATAAATAAATAGAGATACGGGAGCCAGGTCATTGAAGAATGAAGTAATTCTCGATATTTTTCTCAAAAAATTGGCGAAATTCTCTAAATAATCGATACAAATTATAATTTAGTGGATCATACAAATAAGCGAGATATTTCAAACAAATTAAAGCGTTGGTTGACAAGGCCACAAATCCTCAATTCAAATTCATACAAATCTAGCACTGGCAGTTATTAGGCCGAAGTTACTGTTGCCGATAAAAATAAACCCGTGTCCGGCGAGCCGCCCACTCGCTCGGCAGCAATACGCGACATTTACACCGCTCTTGCACTATCTATTTGCGACCCAGCATCGCAGTTGTACTATACAGGCTAGAACACACCTGCAATCACTTTCACGGCATTAAAATGCCATAATATTGTTATAATAGCCTTTTCCTTTTGTTGAAGTTGAGGCAAGGGATCTACAGTGACAGTGCTTCAGGATGGTAGCTGGAGACGTGACCCGGCGCGCCTCCATCACGGCGCCGTCGATGCACCGGCGTACGTCGGCCAGACGAGGCTCCCTCATAAAGAACCCCCAAACTCAATCACAGGTAAGCCATTTTCCAAAATTGGTTGGACTCATCGTTGCAAAAGTGTGCAGCGGTTATAAATTGAATTCGCCCTTAAATCTCTCGGTAGACACAACCGCCATTGCGAGATTGAAAAACACTTTGAGATTGAATTGTAAAATATTGAGTAATGGGTTATAGAAAACTAGAAGCAACAATACTAATCCGTTCATTTCCAAACAAGGAAAACCAGCCAAGGTGCCTTCTCTGATCACGCATAATAATGAATAGAATCCAAATGCTAGTTTATTTAATAAACAAAAGAGATTCAAAATACAAAAAGTTTCGTTAAATTACCTATTATGGTTAATTTGCCTAATTTAACATACACACAGTACGAGTGACCAAAACATCCTGTATCACACCTGCGCCATTAGCTGTTAGAGCTATGTGGAAATTAATACAGTAAAAATGGATCCATCCATACTTAATATTATTATATTACTATAGAGGTACTAGGTGAGGGTAACAGCTAGTATCTTATATCTTTAAAACCAATGGGACGAGCCGAATAGTAATAGGCTTTGAAAGCTTTTCGTTTGCAAGGAATCTTAAGGCAAAGCAAGGCAATCTCTGCGTCATAAACGTGTTCGTGTTCAACAGGTTTGTATGTGTGTGGCCTACCTTTAACCTTAACCTATATAACAAAAAGGGAAGCGACTATAAGAGCGCGCCCTTGCATATTCGAACAGTCCACTACCAAGATTACTATTATCCATCAAGTACCGTTATCCATCTTCCGTCACAGATTAAGTAATTTCACTTAGTACATCAGATCAGCTTGCTTTGCAAAAATCGCCTTACACTAAAGTATTTCTACCGAATGAATTCATGTTAAATAAAAGCTAAATAGCCCAATTGTTAGGCTGGCTGAAAATAGTAATTAGCTTATTTGATATTAAATGGCATACCTAATAAACCAAGCTTTGAAACTTGTACCATTACTTTTAATTTTCGTCATTATGGTCATTGGATATGTTGTCCGTTCTGCGAGTCATATGGCCTGCCCACTGGCACTTAAACTTGCTATTTCTAAATGTAAAGATTAGTAGGTACATACATATTTTATTATATATGCTACTCATATCCAGTTTGTTTTTCTGAGTAAACTTCATCTATTAGTTCCTCTGTAATCATATTTATGAAAAGTAGAACATTTATTTCAGAGTCCGTTGATGATGTAATATTGCCGTTCCAAAATAAGTGATGATAGACATCGCATATTTTTCAAGAAGAGATCAGATATTGTTCATCGTTTTAAAATTATAACGAACAAAACAGGATGGCGTTAGTTAGTCAGACACGCTGAGGCCACGTACATCAACACACATAGTTGCACATAGTTTTATTGAAACCACTTGGTTTCAGTAACTATGTTGTGATGAAATAGAATGTAAATCTGTTAAATTGTCTGTCAAAAGGAATCAGTTAAAATAAACAGCGCCGTTAAACAGCCGATTGATCTGTACGAGGTGAACAGTCAGAGCACGAGATGATTGGAGCAATTATCTCGTCTTTATCTTGGCTTTATTAAATACGATACTTAATAAATTATTTTGTTCCAGGAAGTGCCATGGGATATAATAGATCGTTGCGCCCTTCCGATAGTACTATGTCATGCAGTCGCAGTAGTGCTGTCGACGGTGCTAAATGCTCTCCATATCAGCCAAGTGTCAGTCTTCACCCTGTTCTTGTGGTTCTCGATCTCCATCGTTGGCTCTCTCTGGTTCTACCATAATTTGCAGGTGAGTTTTAAAGATATTCTGATATACTTTAACACATTGCAGTACACTCAGGTACATAAGAAAATAACAAGTATACAACGTGTTCCGTAACTAGTATACTATCCCGAAAGGTATCATTATATAAAACAAAAATATTGGCGAAAAAAACAAATTTTTACATATTATTATAATATTTGCTTTGCGAAGTATGTGTGGAGTAACTTTGAAAGATAGAGTGAGGAACAGTGTGATAAGAGAACGTTGTGGGGTGAAAGAAGACGTAGTGATGAGAATTGAGAAAGGTATGCTGAGATGGTTTGGTCATGTAGAGAGAATGAACGAAAGAAGATTGACGAAACAGGTGTATAAGGCGAGTGTGAATGGGACCGTTGGAAGGGGAAGACCTAGGCGTACATTAGGAGACCAAATTGGTGACGTTTTGGAAAAAGGCCAGGTCAAGAGTACCCTAAACTGACGAGCATGTATGAGGAATGTGATGAGAGTGAATGAAGCAAAAGAGGTATGTCAGGATCGTAGCAAGTGGAAAACTGTGGTCTCTGCCTACCCCTCTGGGAAACAGGCGTGATTTTATGTATGTATGTATTATAATATTTTCGGAATCTCTTTAAATCAGCATTGTTACCTGTTGTTAACAGTTGAATCATTAAGTTTGAACAGATTTGACTTCAAAACAGCAGATTTTTGCATGTTTTTGAATGTTTTTTCAACTATAAACATTGAATTTCCCAGAGTCGCAGAACAAACTTTATTGCCAATTGGGTGTAGAATAAGCCCCTTTTGGAATAGTATACCTAATAACCTGGTAAACACCCACGAAAACAAATAAATAATTCCCAACGCAGCCGTTAAATGTGCCAAATTAAATGGCATCCTAAACCCGAGCAATAAAGTACGAAACCAAAAATTTTATATGTTCACCACTAGAATTACCATATGAAGGGGCTCATAACGCTAGATTCTATAAAGGAGCAACCAGGAACCTTATTACTGCTCATGCATATTCATATCGCTTCATCGGAACAAATTAACTTCCGCTGTGTGTTTATCTGTAACAAGTGTTGATAATAAACAATTACCTATTCCACGAAACATATAACTGCTATTTTAATAAGTCTGTATTCGGGCGGAACTTAATTTGACTGTTAAAAATTTCCCAAGAACAGATTAAAATTCACATCAAATTGGATAAAGGATTTTCTATGGAGCCGTTAACGCCCACGTTTTCATTTTCCCGGCCTTGGACTCCCACAAGATAGAGATTAAATGCCAAAAGAACGGTAAGCTGATATTATGGCCACGGCTCCGGGCGAGTCGGAGCCTTGCCTTGCATGCACAATCTCCGCCAAAGCATATTCAAGGGTACATTTTATACAATAATCCGAAATTATTTTTATCTCTTGTCGTCCTTTTTCTGCAATACTAGTGCGCGAAAATATTGTAAATCGCGTCGGTTTGTGTAAGTCATGCGGCTACCTTAGCAGTAACTTTTTCGTTGACGTCATTGAATTCCAACAATAGAGAGTGGATTTTCACTTTATCTAAGCTACAAAATATTGTATTTATATCAAGCCAAGCTATTTGCGTATATACACAATCTATGTAAGGTATCTATGATGTGTGAAAGAAATTCATACGAATTAAGTTCTTATGAGCTAGTAGCCAAGCGTGGTGATGGGGCTTAACTGAAAAGTCATGTCCGTTAGCTCATGAAATAACTCTTACTCCTTCTAGTCATTACCTGGAGTTGGCTGAACACTTTTTTGCATGATGTTACAATCCCATGGGATACGCTTCGGTATCCACAAAAGCTTCGTGTCTTAGTATAAATTTTGCTGTATTCGAACTTATGAAATATGAACTCACTTTTGAAACTAATCATTCCCTGATTGCTCATTCATTTGTGTTTTATTTAGAAATGATCTACTCTACAAAGGAGGACAAAAAAATAAACTGTTTTAGAGAAACCAAATCATATTCCTTGGTTAGTTTTGTGGCCAAAAATTCTTGCCATCTTTGTGTCATCGATCTTTGATGCTCAACTAGCTACTTTATGGGATCAGCAGTAAAGCTCGACGGTGAGATGTGATGTCATAAAGCATATTGTGATCTGCAGTACTCCCACACGTTTCTACTGCGTCCGCACCACACTATAAAATAGCTTTTGTACCATATTGTATAATACTGCTCCTAAAATGTCTGCGCGAATGTTGTCGTATTACATATTGCCAAGGAGATTGCAACAACTGTACCATTGTGCCAGCCTCTGTACTTGCGTCATCAATCCATTCGAAAGTACGATTTAAAATAGGCTAATGGTCATGTTTTTACTGAATAGACACTACAATATAAAACATAACTCATTCATGCGTTTCTTAAGCTTGAAATGGATGCCTGACTTGTGCGAGTATGTTATGAATGACTGTTCTTTATGTAATAAACTTACTGTTATATAATTTTTGTAATAACCGTGCCGTGTTTGTCACCGAGATTAGTAAGTAAATTATGTACCTACTTACATTTAACAAATTATGCAAACTGTGATTGGTGCGTGACTTGGAACAGTGAGAAGACTTGGAGATTAAGAATTAACGATCAGGGAACCCTGAAATAGTTAACCTCGAACGTCACAGCGTCACGCATGCCCGTACCCACCGCACGTACCTACTAAAATGCTTGAATAAAATATTCACTTGCCGGTTATTATAACGGACATCCATCAACCTGTCGCCGTACATTTTCGACGAAAACTTCATTCGTCGCCCGCCCATTACATCTGACATTGCTGAGTGTTCATTCACTGATGAGGTATAATTAATTTGATCCGAAAAATATAAAACAATAGCGGCATGATTGGACTCTTTCCGACGAGATGTTCTTATCAGCTTAAATTAATAGCTGATAAGAACTTTCAGCTTAGAGCTTTCAGTTAGAACTCCAAAATCGCTTCCAAAGCCTGGCTGAATGCGGAACAGTGGATGAGCTGAACAACGGGCTAGTGGAAATTGTCCAAGCGGTTGGGTCGGAGTTCTTTAAGACCCACCGTAAAAATAGAACCCAGAAACTCTCTGAGCACACTCTAAAACTCATGGCTGAGCGAAACGACATGAGACTGCATTCTTCAGTGGACAGGTCGAAATACGGCGTGCTCAATAGACAGATCTCTAAGTCCATGCGACACGATTTGCGCCTTTTTAATACAGCTTGTATTAAACGCGCCATAGAGCGCAATAAAGGCTCGAAAGTGTTCGCAAAAGATCTATCTATTGGACAAAGTCAGTTGACGAAACTGAAGACCGATAGCGGCAATATCGTCTCGTCGAAGCCTGAGATTTTACGAGAGCTCGAGAAGTTCTATGGACAACTGTACACCTCATCGCAAAGTCCTGCTCCAAGCACGGCAAGCGATGCAAGAGCCCGTCTGACCCGGCACTATACCGAAGACATCCCGGACGTCAGCCTATACGAGATCCGGACGGCCCTCAAACAGCTTAAGAACAATAAGGCACCGGGGGAGGACGGAATAACGTCAGAGCTTCTGAAAGCGGGTGGAACACCGGTACTTAAAGTCCTTCAGAAGCTATTTAATTCCGTCATCCTCGAAGGTACAACGCCTGAGGCGTGGAACAGGAGCGTGGTGGTACTGTTTTTCAAGAAAGGTGACAACACCCTCTTGAAGAATTATAGGCCCATCTCGCTGCTGAGTCATGTCTATAAGCTGTTTTCGAGAGTTGTCACTAACCGGCTCGCCCGTAGGTTTGACGACTTCCAGCCTCCCGAATAAGCCGGGTTCCGCAAAGGCTTTAGTACCGTAGACCACATCCACACGCTCCGGCAGATTATACAGAAGACCGAAGAGTATAATCGGCCATTGTGTCTAGCGTTTGTGGACTACGAGAAAGCCTTCGATTCAGTCGAGACCTGGGCAGTGTTACGGTCACTACAGCGGTGCCAGATTGACTACCGGTATATCGAAGTGTTGAAGTGTTTGTACAGCAAGGCCACCATGTCTATCCGACTCCAGGACCAGAGCACAAATCCTATCCAATTGCAAAAAGGGGTGAGACAGGGAGACGTAATTTCTCCGAAACTGTTCACCTCTGCATTGGAGGATGTTTTTAAGCTTCTGCACTGGGAAGGACATGGCATCAACATCAATGGCGAATACATCACTCACCTTCGATTCGCCGATGATATAGTCATAATGGCAGAATCGTTGGAGGACCTTGGCGCAATGCTCAGAGACCTCAGTAACGTTTCTCAACAGGTGGGTCTTAAAATGAACATGGGCAAGACTAATATCATGTCCAATGCTCATGTTGCACCCATGCCGGTACAAGTTGGGAACGATACCATTCAAGTTGTAGACCACTATGTCTATTTGGGTCAGACGATTCAACTAGGTAGGTCCAACTTCGACAAAGAGGTCAGCCGACGAATCCAACTCGGATGGGCAGCGTTTGGGAAACTTCGTCATATCTTTTCGTCGCAGATACCGCAGAGCCTCAAGACGAAAGTCTACAATCAGTGCGTGTTGCCGGTGATAACTTATGGCACTGAGACTTGGTCGTTACCTATAGGCCTCATATACAAGCTCAAAGTCGCGCAACGGGCTATGGAGAGAGCTATGCTTGGAGTTTCACTACGTGATAAGATCCGAAATGAGGAAATCCGTAGAAGAACTAAGGTGACCGACATAGCTCTCAGAATTAGCAAGTTGAAGTGGCAGTGGGCAGGCCATATAGCTCGCAGAACCGACAACCGTTGGGGAGTAAAGGTTCTCGAATGGCGACCACGAACCGGGCGACGCAGTGTTGGAAGGCCCCCCACCCGATGGACCGACGACATTGTGAAGGTTGCGGGAAGTCGGTGGATGGAGAAGGCTCAAGACCGTTCGTCATGGAACTCTTTGGGGGAGGCCTATGTCCAGCAGTGGACTTCTACAGGCTGATGATGATGAAATTAATAGAGTGCCAAGAATACATGACTCTCATTTGTTGCTGATATATTAAATTATTGATCGATGCAGGTGTGTGCATTATAAAGAAACCTATTTTGCATGGGATGATTCCCAGATGCGATTGGTACTGAAGATATGCAATACAGAACATGCAAAATGTATGTATAAATAGTATGTTTTTTCATAAATCTTTTTCCTTATGTACTGTAGGTTACAGCAGCTGGAAAGGCAGTACTGGTGACCGGCTGCGACAATGTCCTCGGTAACGCTCTGGCTAGAAGGCTAGATGATATGGGGTACCATGTGTTCGCCGGCTTCCAAAGCAAAGCTGGCAATATTGACGCCGACATGCTAAAAGAAGACTGCTCTGGCAGATTGCATACTCTACAACTTGACATCACTTCCGAAACACAGGTAATGAAAACAAGCAAACGTATAAAACTATAAATAACTTCAGTGAACTTCAAAACTTTTATAGAATTTAGGGTTATTTCTCTCCCATTTGTAAATATAGAATAGCAAATAAGTGTGATTTCTATGTTATTGAACAACACTGAGAGTTTCCTTCGATTCCGTAGGTACTGTTAATTTTCTAACCTCCAGGCTTTTTACTTGTCGATCGTTTCCAAAGTTTTTGTTTAAAATTTACAATAACACTACTTGAGCGAGTTTTAATCTAACAAATGGCTACCTAGGTCGTTTCCATCCCTTGAGGCTAGCAAGAGCCGCAAGTTTGTTACATAGCCGTTATTATGTCTACCTTAATCTTTGTAAATTTAATAATGTACGTTTAATACTCACAGCAAACACTATCTTTGGAAATTTACCTACAAGACTCCTAATTAATGATGTGCCAAAAGAAAACTTTGCTAGTGTGGAGCCCACGTCTGTCTCATTTGATACAATGATGTGGTTTACTGCCAAAGAAAATACTTTTAAGATCATCATTACTTACAAATTATGTAATGTTTAGCATATGAATTTTAATGTTTAACTAAAGTACCAAGGTAAGCATTAAAATTTTCACTCTGGACCAATCATGACTGTGTAATCTACTTATATAAAAAAACGGAAACTTCAAGAATTCCTATTTGTCGTGTAACTGGTTCGTTCCTGACTTGCGATAGGTCAGTGACCGGGTTGAGGTATTTTAGCACTCACTCACCAAAAAGTATGTAACCGTTTCCCTTGAAAGGGTGAAAAGATTCGCCAACAAAACCGGCCTTTAAATAGTCGAAACATGACGAACAATATTGCTATTAAAAAAAACATATGCTGCCATTTATAAAGATGTGTGTAGGTCTCCATATCATATTGTAAGTTATATTTATTTTGCTTATGCTATCAAATCTATTTATGAAACATGCAAGCAAACCACATTCAAAGTCGTGACGCACTCTATCGGTAATAAAACACAACAGCTTCCCGCCCTTAAGGTTTCATTTTTCCAGATCCTCTCGGCATCTCTATACATCGTGGACCACCTACCAGAGGGCGCACAGGGTCTTTGGGCGATCATCAACTGCGAATCCTGGTGTGCGCTGGGTGAACTTGAATGGGTGCCATTCTCCGTCATCAAACGAGCAATGGACGTGAACCTTTTGGGTAAGCGCTACGAGCTACGCGGAGCTACGAGATTGCTACGACGTAGCACGTTATGGAACTCATAGATGGCGCTAGAGGATTTTACGTACATGTTCAAAGGTCTAGGTCATTTTGAAGTTAACAGGTTTTTAATTAAAATGAATATAATCATTATTAAAAACAAGGTTTTGTATTAAATTAATCCAATCTTTACCACAAGCTGAAAAAAAGGAGCCCATATCATAATCTACTATTTTCCATCTAGGAGTAAATTTATCTAATTTTCAACTCTATCATCAAATTACTTTTACCAAAATATAGTATTGTATTGTAATCCATAGTGCGTCAAATTTATCCCAGTGGATTTTGCTATTTTGGGTGATAGTTTTGCAAGAACAACAGAAACCATGTAAATGTGAATAAAAACAAAATCCAGATGTTTAATTACCAAAACAGTAGAAATTAGAGGTAACTGGTACAATACGATAATATTGACGTAACGTAAATGCACGCTTCACATCATATTTATTTTACATTATTTTTAGAACATACGTAGTAGACTAGAAATACAATATTTTAATATTGAGAATGATGTAACATAACATTTCTTCAAATGAAAACTTTTCCTACACGGGCAATTAAAATTGCTACATTTGGGGCCATATCTATGCGATTTTGACGTCACGTGTTGTTTTTCATAAATTTTATGAAAAAATTAATCCCTACAAAAACATTATCAATATCTACAAAAAAAGGTCATAATCAATGTTTTAAATTCCTAAATTTTAAAGCCCTTTGGTAACTTTGCTAAAATACTAGACAGCGCTATCCAGAAATCGCCCTTTTTTAGCATCGCCATCTTGTTGTATTTTTGCCAATTTCGGCAACAATCACTTGACAGATACGTTAGAAGTTACCTACCTAAAGCTGAGTACTCATATTGCACCGTAACTAAGACACAGACACAATATCTTATATCATCATCAATATCGAAGTTAGTTTAGATAGATGTGAAGAGTGGAAGATGTATGTTTCTTACTCAATAACGTAACCACTGAAACGATTGGAATGCAATTTGGTATGTATATATAATTGAATAACATATATGCTATTTTTATATACCATGCCAGCAAAGTTAAGAGCGTTCGCTAGTTTCATATATATATGTTTCCATTAATACACGATGTCCATGACAACTATGTACATCGCATGTGGATACCCAGCTTAATACTGATGATCCTTAGTGAGGGGGATAATAACGTAACTTTGATAGCAAATATCTACAAGCTGTGGGCATAATGAAGTCTCCGTGACATAATTTTCATCATATTGTTCCAATTCGTAACAAAATGGTGGGGGTGCCTGAGTTGCTCCGAGGGAAGGTACCTAAAGGCTTCGCCCGCTTGACTTTGTGGAAACGCTACAGCGCCCCAAGATGTCATATTGCCTTGGATAGGATAGCAATTCAGCGGCCGGTGTAGGAGTATCTTATTATACGCCTAGTTAAATGTTCGTTCTAGCTTTATAAATTAACATGCCTTGTTCGTTAATCTTGATGTTGATGGCCTGAAGAACAATCAGGTTCATTAATGTAATTGTATGTTGAATACTATAAAATTAGAACGCTTGAGTTAAATTATTCACGAATGTAATTATTCATCTTTCAAACAAAAGACAAATTTAGGCTGGTGTTCACCAAAAATCTTAATCTGCGGTTACTGCAAGCATCGGTTACGTTGACTGATGTATGAACATAATGTCAAAAATAATCAATAATTGAACGACTGGTTTTTGTTTGTGAAAATTGTCTTTATTCAATTATGTATTACGAATTATTTGCTCCCAGCCTTGTGTTTGCTTCATGCTTTTGATTAAACCCGCTAGCGTGATGTAATATGGATAATTGAATATTCTGATATACTTACTTGATACATTACATACGCCAACTAGTTTATTTATGCTTTTTTAATGTTCTTATGTAGGCTAATGAAATACTACTGCTAGCGTTTATGTTAAAATATTAACAACATGTATTTATGTTCGTTCTCCACTAGTTTGTTAAAGGAGCTCTTGTAACCTTAAACAAGAGTTTAGAATATTGGGGACCCAGATTTTCCACGTTACGTTTCAGAAGTATTGAGTAGTATTTTATAGGTATCTTTAGAACTCAAGCTGTCAAAGATCACAGTAATTTTCAATCTTTTGCAAATTACTATTATTCGTAAAAGACACGGACACGACCTAGGATCTTTCCTAGCGGCTCATTAATTTATGGATCCAACTCTGGCACACAATTACAGACAATTTTGTCTTAATACAAAGAAATAGTTGACGTCGTGTCCGTGTCTTTTACGAACCTAAGCTAATTTCGTTCTCTTTCTAGGTCCTACCCGTTTGGTGCAAGTGATGTTGCCCCTAGTACGCCGCGCCCGAGGGCGCGTCGTCCTGGCCTCCTCCATACTGACTCACGTGGCGGCGCCCGTCCGTGGCGTCCATGCGGCCTCTCTCGCTGCTCTCGACGCGCTCGCCGCCTGCCTACGTCGCGAGCTGAAGCCGAGAGGTGTTGATGTTGTAAGTACAAACGTAGTAAAGCCCTGGATACTGACTCACGTGGTGCCATTCCGTCTCGCTCTCTGCCCTTGTCGCACTCTAGGCCTACCTCCGTCGCGAGCAGAAGCCAAGGGATGTTGATGTTGTAAGTTAATAAACCCTCGACACTGAATCACGTAGCAGCGCCAGCTGCGGCCTCGCTCTCTCGCTCTTAACGTGCTCGCCAGCTGCCTCAACTAAAGCATCGGCTTCAGCTGTTGTTCGTCTAAATGCACCATATTATTCCAAACATGCATAATCTGCAGAGTACCTAGTACCTACATGATGAAGTGATTCAAACCTAACAACTTAGTAACAGAGGAAGCATTCAGTCTGTTCCCGGCGGCGGCGCTCGGCTTATATCCAAACTTTAGTTTGCACCTACGTGTACTAATTAATTGTTATGTAGATTTATGATCTTTCCAAGAATTATTGCTAAACGTACAATTAAATGCTGTGCAAACGCTGTTGCCGGTGCACATGTAATCTTTAGTAAAAGGTTTTAGATTTTATGAGACACCCTGTTTCTTATTAACATTTTAGAGAACTATCCACCAGATTAAGAAACGGATGGTTTGCTTAAATACCGGGTCTCTCATAAAATCGAAAACCCTTCAGCAGAATCTCTAACATAAGATGATCCCTATACAATCACAATTTATATCCATTTTGACGTGCTTACGGCTATCAATTTTGCATAAATCCATACCTGCCCTTAATGAAGCGCTATCTGTATATTTTAGTCATGAACATGAAACAGGAAAACTATGATTTCGTGCATATTATATTTGAGGCGCTGTACTATGTACCCATTTCTCTATATTGGATACACGAAGATAAAAAGGAAAAAGTAATTTCGTTTTTTTTTCCAATATAAAATGATCAAGCCAGCTTGATTATTTCTTGAGAGCTGATGATAAATTCCAGATATTTTGTAAAAGGAAATTCTTCACACTATACACAATATATGCTTAGAAAATAACAAAACAAACTAAAACTTGGGTATACTCGTAGAATCAAATCTAGAATGGTGTCTTGAGTCTCAAAGTCTACCAGATAGCAGAGTAGGTACATCCAAAGTTTTGTAATTGGCTTCAAGTTCGACTCGCAGCCTCTAATGCTCGGGGGTTTAAGTCGCCAGGCGATAGTAACATTGTCGTATTTTGATATGACTGAGAATCCCGTCAAATGACATTATTTTACAAAATTACTTACCAAATAATTACATTTCCGTTTCTTAATTAACCTAATTAAAAGTCGAGCGGATGTATTATGGAGCACAATCTGGCAAGGCAATACTGTTACGAGTATAAAAAGATTAACCTTTTGCATTTGCATTTTATAATGACGGCTTATCTTTCCTAGAATCTCCAGGTATATTCTGATGTGCCAAATAATACAGTCGGTCCACGACATGTACCTAGGCATAACCTTACATTTGAGCAACAATGGATAGCACTCACCTTTGTTTTACCACGCGGCCTTCTAAGTTTTAATAAGATGAGATACAACGTCCATCATAAAGTTGAGTACACAATTGTGCCTACTAAAGCAGCTAAGCACCATAGATCCACTAGGTATATAAGATGATTCATAATATGTAAACTATCCCGAAATGGGCTTATTCTAAGTATCAAGAAAATGAAAGAAGAGAAAAATAATTGTTTTTTTTTCCTAATATTTAATCAGCTGTTTTTGGCCATCTTTATAATTAATTTTTAAAAGTAAGAGTGATTCGTTATCCAGGCGCTTAAACAGCTATTTGTTTTTTTTTTAGTTTTCAATGAAATTTCCATAAGTCGTAGAACAAACATTATTAATATTAACTAAGAAAGTAGTAACTATATTAAAGACAACTGATGTATTTATAATACAAACAAATATTTTAGATAATTGAAGATCATGCAAACATTAGTCCCCCGCGGTTATCGAACTCGCACTCGCCCTCAAAACCACCGGGGTCGTCGAATTCGACTCATTTATGTTAATGTGAGGTGACCAAAATAGAGCCAATTACACGACGTCCAGTAGAGTCAACATGCAATATTTTATGAAACAAAACAACAACCAAATCATACTAATTTAATGTACAATGCTAATATTAATACTTACAAGACAAGACAAGATAAATTCTTGAATTCAGAGATTTTGGTGTCACCTTTTTGACTTTATCCAATGTACTCTGCATCTAAAATTAAAGATTAGGGGTCAAGGTCAATAAATGTTTTTAATAACAGCATAAATAACGAAGTTAATGTGACATTATTATCCAGACGTTATCTTTTATTTTCTATATGCTGCATCATACTGCATTTCAAGATAGGTAGGTAAGTATATTGATTTGTAGGTGCTTTGAAATTACTTATGTAAACATTGAAACTGTTCACCCTGAACTGAAATAAACTGAACTCTACTTCTAAGAGAATATATATGTATTATCTTCATTCATATACGTTTAGATGACTACGCCAACGTATACAACTACTTGAACATCATTCCACATTCCACAGTGCTCAATATCAGATGCTCTAACGTATTCGATATGTATAATTACAACCTACCTACAGACTAGGACACGGTATTTGGATCCAGTACACACACAATCTGCCTAAGATATATCCCATCAAAAACATAAATGTGAAAATAGGAGCTAAGTTCAATAAAAGAATGTGGTTGTCGACTCCGCCGACAAAAGAATTGAGCTTTCGAGTTATGAGGGGGTCAAAACTGCCTCCAAATGACGAACCATTCGGAGGCACTTTTGACCCCTTCATAAACAAACGGTAGCTGCGTCGCCCGTTCTTTGAACTTGGCTGACTCGCTAGCGTGTGTCTCGATTTCAGACAGTATATTTTATGGTCTCATCAGCCTTCCGCGTTTTCACAACTGCTGAAGTCTAAATGTCCTCGACCCTCGATTCTAAGTGATGTCAAAACCAGAAAAATAACAAGAATTAAAGAAAATTAAAAAAAACATACTTACCTGCAAACAAAGAGAATTAATAAAAAAATAAAGTATGCAACTTTACTTTTTTTTCAATAGAATTATTTGTTTCCACCTCTTCATTTCACTATTGTCTGTTATCTTTTTGCAGGTTGTGGTAGCGGCTGGTGAATACACGACTGGCAGTGCTTGGCTGTCCGAGGAGAAGCTTCTAGAACAAGCACGTGACATGTGGAAGCGACTCAGCGACGAGCAAAAAGGCGCCTACGGAGAAGACTACTTCGAACAGGCCCTGCGAAGCCTTGAGAAATACACCAAAAGTGCCGTGAGTAGAACGTGACAACGCTTAATTTCAGGGCATTATTACTAAACAGGCACTTTGTATCTACCATGGAGCTATTACGTAAAGAAGGTGGCCTTGCAAAATTTATCAGCTGCGACGTCATAATGCTATTGTTCTAAAGATGTTCGGTTCAAAGTTCTAACTCCGCGGCTGGCGCGACGCATAAAGGTGTCTGTATCCTTTGTTGTTCCTCTATGGGGTTTATTTGAATGGGGAGCATCAAAGTGACATTGAGCTTATTTTGGAAACTTTTGACTTTGAAAACAAAACTGCACTTTTGACATCCACCCACACTGTTGTTTATAAAATGACCCTGACATATGTATCAGTCGTATAAATAAAAGCTCTATCGTTGATCTAAATTGAAAGACGGTAAAAGGTGACCTTCCCGCCTACTCGCGTGAAATAATGAGACTGGATATAATTACATAAACAAAACTTTGTTTTTGTTTTCACTATGAGTAGGTCTGTGTCAAGGAAAATATGAAATAACAAACAAAATTAAGGGTCTAAATAAGTGGTTACAGAAATTTAGACTCAAAAGAAATCTACATTTCGCTTTATGAGAAATTACTAATTTAAACTATAATTTTATTATCCTACTTAAATCCTACTTATTATTAAAAATGCGAAAGTCGGTGAGGATTTTTGAATATTTGTGGTTCAATTGAGCGAAGCCGCGGGTGTAAGCTAGTATAATGATATATTTTACCTTTTTAACACATATAACGAATAGAAAGGGTCAGAAACTCAGAAACTAAAACGTTTTGATATTCTTTGTGTGTTAATGTAAAATTGTTTAACTGTTATCATGGGAACTCCGTACATATTGGTACCAAGCCTACTGGTATCATGGAAAGTATCCTCCTACTTTACTAAAGACTACATTTTTAACATAACTTTGCACTAAAAAAAGTAAAGCGGCAGAATTTCAAAAGGTCACTGTATTCATTAGCCTGTATTATACTGTGATTAATTCGTTTTTAATAATACAGGACGCCGACCTGACGGCCGTGACTCGCGCCCTGAGCGACGGTGTAACGAGGACCTTCCCCCTGGCCCGCTACACCCCCGTCTCGCCGAAGGAGAAGTTGAAGTCTTTACTGGCCGAACATATGCCTCGATCCCTCTACGAAGGCTTGTACAGCGATTAGACGATCAAGAAAAAAGCGGGCGTGAAAATTACCCTCTTTTTAAATTATGAAACTTTTCTAATCGCGCCCGCATTGTTGGACAGTTCCTTTCAGATTTACGAGACCTTTTCCTAAAACTTTCAATTGAATCATACTGAAAGAGGACTACGGAAGATACTGCTGTACTAAACGCCAACGCTTCTTGTAGACGCAGCGATCAATTACGTGCTAAATGGCTTTAGTTGACCGCATCTTTGCCGTTTCATAAGACTCATAACTAGGTATTATTTGGTGCGAGTAAGGGTGCAATATGGTATCTATATACATAGGCGCGTTGGCGTTTATGGACTGTGTAGGTATATTAGTTAGAATCATAAATGTTAAATTTCGGTATCAAACTTTATTTCTAGGATTAAACGAAATTACTTATTATATTCAAGCCTGTAAGGCAAGGCTTACCTTTATAACTTTCAAAGGTCAAATGTGAGAGCGGCCCTGACAGGATGCAATCAAAGGCAATTACCATAAATTATAAAGAGATTTCCCGGAGAAGGTCAATCAGGTGATATTAGACTTTCTCTAATGAAAGTAAACATGAAACATAAAACCGGTTTCAAGGTTTCATCCAGAGTAAAACCTTATTCAACTGAGCTACTGCCAACGTAACAAACCAAGTAATATTGGGGGTAGGTAAATTAGTTATTGTGGCATACAAAGTTATCAATTTGTGGTCCATAGGTGGCAAAGTTGGGCTCAATAAAACCCACTACACACAGACCGAGCGCAGGTTACGTAAGCTTTCATTAGAGAAGTTTGCTGATAATGTGGCGGGCTACGTGTTGGAGTGGGGCTCCAACACGTATAACCCATTTAGGCACTTCGTTGAAAAAACTATTAAAACAAGTCTACTCCACCCGCGGCCCACGAACATTTCGGCAGGCTGAGGTCGACGTCTAGTTATCTTGATGTTAGATTGTGCAGCTCTGTTAGTGACATAACTAATCTGTGAAGAGCTTACCTAACTCTTACTTTTGAAGTTTTAGGCTGAAATGTTATTTGAAGTTAGTCGAAAAAGAACGAATTTTAGATTTGTAAAACGATTGTAGTATTAAGATTCGCATAAATATATTTAGAATTACGAAAGAGCGTTGCTATTTTTAACAGTCTGATGGTAATGCATAGTAGCCAGCAGTTTGCCCTCATTAATAGTTGGCACTCGATCAAATCTGTCATTCACATGTGTTGCTGATCCATTTTCGCGTTTGATATGAAGCGCTATAACTTTTCCAGCACCAAAATTTGCATTTGCAATTATTTTATTATCAATATAAAAATATCTTACCTATCTTACGATGAATCATAGTCGAGGTTTAAACCATAGTAAACGCTTGGCACGAAACCTTGTTCTTACAAACTTTATTTATCATATGTTACACATTAGATAAATATTAGGTCCCAATTAACAACCGTAATGAGAGGAGCAGAAAAAAAAAAGTTCAAATATAACAACCATTTTGAGGAAAATAATGTCTGTCTGATAGATATGGCATCATTTACTGGAGTGAAAAAACACAATCGACTAAAAAACAAAAAAAGAGAATAATATAATATGAGAATAATACACGGGGGGGTAGATACTAACAAATAGATACTTATTAAATGTAATGGTTATTTATGTATTTTTACTTATATTGTGTATTGCTTCCTATGTTTATTTTACTCGTATTTTCTAGTAGTTAAAGATTTTTACTGTTTATGTTCATTTGTGTCATGTATTTGGGTTTTAAGCAGGTAGATACCTATTGAAGCTTGTTTTGTAAAAACTGTCGTAAAGAGCGAGCACGTCGATGGTCGCTACAAGCCTGTTGCATTTTAAATGCATTTAAATGCGACATGCTGTCCAGTTATTTAATGTTTAAGTAGACTGTGTGCGCGATGTTGACTTTTCGTTTTATATCCTGAAAATAAAGAATGAAAATAAATCAGTTTCGTTTTTTTAACTCTACCAAAACCCACAGAAAATCTTTAAAAAGTATCAGACTTCAACTTCTACTAATTAAATTATTTTGAGTTTGAGGATCTTAATAATAATTGTGTTAAGAAGTTATGTACTTACAAAATTTAATTACTTATAGCGTGTATCGCTCAAGTGAGCGACTCAGAGGCTAAAATAAAATACTTTCCTAAAAGTAGATGCTAGGTTAAACCCACGTACCTCATAGAGCGTTGGGAAGTCAGCATGTGGTGTTATTACATCATAATATGTGGTAGGCACCTGCCCCATAAACAAGCGTCAGAGACAATAGTGTCACGAAAATTAATTTTAAAATGAAATATAGTTTCGCTAAGCCTGGCCTGAAACTTGGGAGCGGCTGCATCGGCTAAGTTGTAGAAGCCTATTGACCTAGTTTGGGATACTTTGTACGGATATCAGGTTCCTATCTTCTTTTAGATATCATTATCATCAGCCTGTGGAAGTCCACTGCTGGACATAGGCCTCCGCTAAAGAGTGCCACAACGATCGGTCTTGAGGTTTCTCCATCCAGCGACTTCCCGCAACCCTCAAAATGTCGTCGGTCCATCGGGTGGGGAGCCTTGAAACAATGCGTCATACGGTCATTTAGATATAAAATATTAGCAATAACTCTATATTTTTCTGTGTGATGAATATTTCAACAAAATCTACATTTTAAATAATGAATCATTAACCTTGTAAAAGCTCAAGCTTATGCAGATCAAAGCTTTATATCAACGTCGAGCACGGTAATTACATATATATCAAGATTTAAACAATTGCATCGGTCTTTCAGATATTTTATACTATGTTTGTAGTCTTCTTCTTCTTGTCGTGGCTCTGATTCTTTCTTGGTCATCCTGTATTAGGCCAGTGATCAGGTTGAGATATGGTGGCCCTGAAAAGGGCCTATGACCGTTCATGAAAGAATCAAAAGATGAAAATATTGAACTAAAGTTGAAGGGGGATGGAGGGATGTTTTTTGATACTACTTTAAGCTAACACAATAATAAAAACCAGAAATTCCATGAATTTATGTAAAGAAAACGATTAGATATGCAAGTGTATTTCTTGTAGAGCTGGTCTACATAATAGATAGGAAAATCTATCGCGAACCCAACGAAATTGTTGAATAATATACCGTGTACCACTTTTCCACACAGTTTTGTAGAAAAAGTTAACCCGCATCGAAAAGGTAAAGGTATGTTTAGAATGATAAATACGGCCAAATTTCCTTTGCAAAGTAGTAAGAATCCGACTGGCAGATACACTCTCAAATATAGGCAACTTCTTGATGGTTATAAGATCGGTGACAAGAACAAAAATACGAGGTTATTCATACACAATGTATACTATCCTGAATGGGGCTTATTCTATCAACAAAAAGAGAGAATAGTAGAGTAAAAAAATATCAAAATAGTATATGTTTCGTTGTCGGTTTTTTTTTCGTGAACTATTTCAAATTAGCTGCAGTTCAAATTAGCTCAGTGGTTTTAATAACTAACTATTCCTCAACCTAGTGTTTTTATTTGAACGACTTCAAAAAAGGAGGTTATTATGTACCTACAGAATTCGAATGACCAAACTAGATCCGGAACACGTTGTCAGCATATCCATCTGATTAAACATTAGCAGGCTCTTGTTGTTTCTATTCGATGCGATGTAAATAGGCCAGAGGCGAGGCGTGTTTTTTTTTTTTTGAACGGATTTATATGCTGTATTACGATCACTGCCAGCTACACCGGGCTAGGCAAGATGGCGGATGGCGCTACTGCCGAAACGAGGCGTGCGGTCGAAATGTACCTACTACCAGTACTAGTACTTTGCCGCTAATGTACCGGTGGGAGCAAGCTGGAACCTGGGGTCATAGACGCGACCTCGACCTAGATATCAAGCTTCGAAGGTCATGTGACCTGCAACACAATGCCTCGTCCGCAACATAAAGGTAGGCTACTATCTTTTTCAATACAAAGGCTTGTTGATGGCTTGTAGACCCTTACATGTGTATTCTAGAGTACAACCTTTTACTATAACTATGTATTATATAACCTTTTAGTATTATTTCGGTTTTATTGAATTATGGACATCTTATTTTCTATTTTTTTTTCTGTTTTTATAGGTACAGTTTATTATTATTTTTATCTACATGTATGTGACTTGTGTTTTAATGTGTCCAATTTATGTCTTTATTTTTTGTTGTTATTTTTAAGGATTCAGACACGAATGTTTTAAATGTTTATTGAATTAATAAATGAATGAATGCCGTGGTGGCCCCGGCTGAAGAATAGGCCCCTCCATACCTACCTATCCGCGGATGTCGTAAGAGGCGACTAAGGAAAAAATGCCAGGGGATGGGCAGCAGCGTCCCTCATTCTAACAACGATAGCTCTAACTGCGCTCGCCAACCCGCATGCTTAGCGTGGTGAGTATGGTTTAATCCCCCGCACATGATAAGGAATTCGCTCTGTCTGTAGGGGAGGCCATGTTCAGCAGTGGACGTCCAACGGCGGAAATGATGAATGATGAAACGAATGAAATGAAATATTGTTCTATTTATTCACTGGAGATATAAATGAAACAAAAATAGAAATATGTTAATGCCTTTTATCCCCAAGCATGGTATACAAGATCTCAGATCTCCAAACGGTCAGATCCATGAAGATATCTAAAGGTGTAGCTAGAGGACAAACATTACGGCACGGCCACATTTTGCGGCAGTGAGTATTAGTGACAAGATGCAAGCCCATCGCCGCTTATAGGAATACTTACTGGTTTTCTCACGATGTTTTCTTCACCATTTAGCGGACTAGATAATGAGTACTTACATTTTATGAACAGAAAAACTCATTGCTTCCCGGGTTCGAACGCACGACCATCGTAACGAAAGTCGGGATACCTCTCACTACCAATACGGCTTAAAAAAACGGCATAAAAGCTAGAAAAAAATACCGGTAAATTACGCAGTAGCAACCATAACCGGCCTACGTGCCGTTGTGCTTTTGTTTTGCAAAATGCTACGAGAGTGCTACGAAAATGCTACGGGCTAAGAGATCAATTGTAAAAACGTATACAGGAAATGATTGAGTTGTTTACACAACAATACATACACAAACAGAATAACGAGGTGGACGTGGGTGTCGTGTCATTAGAACATCGCGCTGAGAGGTGACGGCTAAATGTAGCCGGATTTCGCAGTTGTGACATCCCTTATGCGGGGGGAACCTTGTCGAGTAAACTATGCATTAACGCCGAGACCGCCCAACGCGGATACATTACGCTATGTCACAGGAAAATACTGCAGTCACGTTCAGTGTGAATGTAAACTTTTATTAGTGTTCGCTAAGTAGGTAGGTATATTATTTTAGAGTTCCGTACAAGAAAAATGAGTCTTAAAGTGCTAAATACCCTAATAACTAGCAACAGAGTAATCATAAAGGTATACCAGTTATGTTATATATCACTAATATTAATTTATAGACTTCTAAATCACTAACATATTACTAGAGTAGCGTGATGCTAAAATCGGTACAGAAAGAGGCTCGACTCGCTACACCTACAAAAATAATGCTTTCTTTGTAATATTATGTAACCATTTAACATTTAACCAACCTATTAAATTAGTTTTTTATCATTTTGACGAAACCCTTTGGTTACGATGAATCATAACCATGGTTCTTTAGCGTGAATTAGTCACAGGCTTCATCGGTATAGAAATGGTCAAACTGAAAAAGTTCCGAAAAGAAAAGAAATATAATCTTTTTTCATGACATTGGAACTATTTGGAATCCTTTAGAGTCTAGGGAGTCTAACTCAAACTTGGCAGAATTTATTATTTTACTCTCGTACCTACAAAAGAATATTATATTAACCAGACTTTATGAAATCCATTAAATGTTCGTAGATAGTTAAACCTTTTTATACAGGGTTATAAGACGTTAATGGAATGTACGAAAACACATCTTATTGCAGACGAGTAAAGTATATGGCAACAAAGCTTGTGATTAAATAAAATAAATATGGCCATGAGCAAAAACAAGAACTTCGCTTACTACAAACCTGAGTCCCATTATGGTTGGTTCTTTTATTCCAACGGGAGTAAAAATTTAACTAATACTACTGCTACGAAAAATATCTAACTTTTTCCCTATTTAACATTACCAATGAGATATATAAAAAAACTGTCTGTTCACTACGAAGGCACGAATAATACTTTCCTAATCTTGTTTTTTTTTTACTCATTCGACTACATTACCTTGCCAAAAGGTATTTGTGTCGTTTGATTGAACAGGCTATTTGCAGTTAATATTCGTCGAAATTTTCAATTAAAACTTCTGAGCAGTGCAGCGCTGCTAGCTTTAAATTATTTGCTTCACCTGGATTTGCGTTTAATTGTCACCTTATGCCTTTAGTAAGTACTTATTCCATTTGATATTGTTATCTTCGCGCATCACGCCGCATATCAACATATCGCACGTCATATGAACACGGTTCATGATGTTTAAGGTTTCATACCTTATAAATTAATTAATGAACGAATAAGAGGATTCAAGACTTGTTCAAACGGCGAGCGATATATCATCTAAAATTTATATTTAAATGGTCGTTACGTCTTATGAATTAATTTAATTTTGTGTTTGTCTTTTAGAAACTTACGATATCGTTGAGCTTTATCGCACAACCTCAAATGTCGAACTCAAAATTGACTTTGTTTAGTAGAGGTAAGGATCATTTTGAAACGAAATTTAAATGACATTATCATGAACAGATCGTTTAAACACGTATTCAGTTTTCTGTGAATACACAGTCACGTTAATCATTCACCGAATCCTGATAATGTGGCCTATAATTTCCGGTCATAGTTGTGTGCGAAACTCTGAAAACGTGATTCCAAAAACTTTGATTGTCTATGTCATTTCTGTATTTTTTGGTTTTTAATAAGTACCTTACCCGTTATCATGAATATTTTATAAATTCTTACGGGATTAAACTCCAGCTTATATACGAAGCGACGAGCACTAACGAACATGATGCGCTTGGACATAACTAAGCCATAATAAATTCAGCAGCTCGCGTCACGTCGCGTCGCGTACCCTTGATTGAACCATTAATAAACTGCAGCTTGTGTAGGGTAGGTACACTACTTACTCTACCAAGTAAAGAACATTAGAGTTCAGAACAAGAGTTCGCTTTGTATGTAGTGGGTTCATATTGCTAGGTGGTTATCCATTTCTTTTCCTACGATGTAAGTATATAATATAGTAACTAGTAATATAGTAACTAGGTGGATGGAAAAGGCTCAAGACCGTTCGTCATGGAAATCTTTGCGGGAGGCTCTTGTCCAGCAGTGGACTTCTACAGGCTGATGATGATGATGAAGTATAATACAGATAACAGATAGAAACGAAATGTTTCGATTAGTACCTATTTAATTCTACCTATTTATTATAATGTACCTACTAATAACATATGGCATGGCCTTAGGGTTAAAAAAAAATCTGTTATGATGTTATACTGTATTCTAAATAAATAAATAATATTATAAATGCGAATATTTGTGAGGATGTTTATAAATCAATCACGCCGTTACGGCTGCGCCGATTTGGATGAAACTTAGAGTAGATAATTTAACTGGTCCGTGATCAAGAATAGCATTTCTCGATAAAGGCTATAATGTATCTTTGCTCGTAGCAACCTCAAGCAAAAACACAGGTGGAATCTGGTACGTAAATAATAAATAACACCCAACAGTCACATGCAGAACTAACCCTACGCTAGGTCGCTCCGTATCATGGGTACCAGAAACTACGAGTAACCTACCATTGGACCGAAGCGCCCAGACCCGTAATACTAACGTACCTAACTAACTGCTAATAGAGAGCCTCGGTGGCGTAGTAAGAAAGTTTGGGTACTATGATATCATTAGGCTCGTATTTCTAATCACCATGAGGGGAATTCTAAGCAAAAAAAGCAAGGTATCAATGAAAATAATATCAATCTAATGTCAGTGTGAGTGGAGTGAAAAAATATTAACAACCATGGTATTTTCTGATATCTACGACACAGGGAATACCTACTACTGCTGTGGGATCAGGAGAGCACTACCTTTTTTGTATGTGACTGTTGGGTGATATTTAATTAAAGTAAACGTAGGTACATAGATCGGTACTGCTCGAGCTTCATAGTCTATGAAATGTTCTGACCGAACCTTGAAGATCTGGCAATATTTATGCGGGTGTGAGGTCATACATAAATTATAAACCAAACTGTCCATTTTATAAATTGAAAACGCTACAGGAATTCCGGAAGTGAATATGGCATGCAAATGCCTCCTCACATGCTCACATTACTCACATGCTCCGTTGAAATTTCTTTATTTTCGTCGCAGCACCATTGACGATCCATCTCGCATACGAAATTTGGCGACATAAGCCTACTCGACATTCACCCTAGAATTCTTAGTCGTTTAGTATTTTTCACATCATTAACACTGATACCAGAATGCATTATTTAAATTACGGTCAGATTATTTTCTTGGAATACCGCACTCACGACGTTTAAAGATACCAAGGCTGTCTTGGAAATGCTACGCAATTATTTCACATAAAGAAAATTTATATGGGATCTCGGAGTCATTCTCTACACAACATAATTGGACGGGCCATAATAGAGTAATCGCTGTACTTTACAATGTACGTACTCGTACATTCACTGAAAAAATACATAGCACCAACAATGAATAACCTCCTCCCTTTTTTTAAGTCGGTTAACAATAAAAGAGCAACGATAATGATGATTATAATAACATAGTCTACGTAACTGTCTACGTACTTATGTATAAGCACTCCTTATTGCGAGCGAGCGAAGCGGCGAGGTAAAGATCTCTCAAACAACTTGGATGATTATTTTGGCGTTGTATATTTATGTATTCGAGCTTGTTGTTCGAGCATGACTTTCGAACCGTTGATATGATCGGAAACCAGAGTCCGTAATATTCGTGAGTCTCACTTGTCACCGCTGAGTGGTGAAAAGTGAGTTTTTGTGTGGTGTTACGTAGCCCCTACAAAAGCTAATCACTTTTCACCACTCACCGGTGACTAGTGAGATGGCTCATTTAAATGCAAACTCGCGACTTTGCATGTCGATAGGTTACTGGTAAGATTAAAAGTCAAATCGGCTGTTAAGAAATCGGAGTCTTAAAGGGGGTAAAAAAAATAAGTAGGTAACACATACATTACCAAACGATATTTATTCTAGAAGTACGTCGTAGGTAAACTAATAAATAAATATTCCGGACATATTCACACGGTCAACTGATCCCAAACTAGGCATAGCCTGTACTATGAGTACCAGAGACTGATAAACATAATAGATATATATTTAACACCCAGACACAGAACAAACATATGTGTTCATCACACAAATGTTTGTCCAGTGCGGGGATCGAACCCGCGACCTCTAGCGCAGAAGGCAGAGTTACTACCAACTGAGCTATGAGGCCAGTCATATATCTCAGGGCTATAGGCTCAGATCATTTGTTGAAACTCACATTTGTCATTTTTTTCACATTTTGTATAAGCTCTTATTTATTAGAGATTATAATAAGATTATTTTGCTTTTGAGCCTCGCCTAGTTCGATCGGCATCACACTGAAACTCTACATTCCATTTTGTGAAAAAGGATCATTGAAAAAAATTATAGGCACCAAGCCGTGTTTGTTGCTTGACACTTCTAGGCTTGGTCGCAAAGAACAAGCTTAGCTTCACATAGTTTCTAAGACGTTTCAAAGTGATCCTAGTGATTTTATTGAAATAAACGCCTTTTGACTTTGACTTGATATCCAATATAACGAGAGCTTCCATTTGTTAATGTTTCAGTGACTTCATAGTTAAACTAAGATTGGATATTATTTAGAAGACGCTGGCGCCGAAGCGGTTTTCAAAGTTTATCACTATTGTGCCTTAGCGATCATCAAAGCACCAACTTTCACCAGACATACGGAAATCTCAAAAACGGTTTGAGGCGAACCAATAGTTTAAAATACGTAGGTAAGTATAAGTATTTTTCATTCAAAAACGAAATTTTAAAACGCTCTCACTCCCGTTACTATAATAAAGTAGGTCAATGTTAAATTATTCATTAGCTTGCATGGCTATTACCTGTATGTTGGTACCATTTTTATCAATTTACCGATGTTTTTGACCAAGAAATAGTGTGATACAACGAACTGATCTGATCAACGTTACTTATTGAGCGAGAAGCCTCGTAAGGCCGCGCCGGCTCGGTCGCATGCCGCGCGATGATTTGCCGCTCGAGGCTGCCTCGCTACAAAGGCTGGCAGGCTGCCGCGCGAGTAATAGCCGAGAATTAAAGCATCCGAACATTTTTGAAAAATACTAAATCGGCGACAGGGTTGCTAATATTAAGGGTCGAAAAGGATTTTTTCAAAAAAATAATACAATTGCATTAGAATGGAATCTCAAAAATAGAATGCACAAACAAAGTTCTTTCATATGACACCTACGTCATGTACAAATACGTCAATACAACGACGTGCGCTTGCCTTGGGTGAGGCAAGGCAGCCTCACGAGGCTACTCACTCAGCGAGTGCGCGGCTATTGAGTTTACAAGGTAGGAAAGTACTTCAAATACGCTTTAGGAGCTTTTAGCCTCCATTATCACGTTCGCATTGCAAATGAACAAGTCGCGGATGAGTGATGTGGCACTTAGCACAGCTGGGTGTGCCGCTACTGTAAGATAGATTAGCTTAGCAAGGTAGTACCCTAACTTGCATCTACATGGCAAGGTTAGCATATTACTAGGTCTGAGCAAACGTGGTGCCCTGGGTTAGATTTAGGTGTGCGATAAGTTTCAGTGATGCGTTCAGTTCGTTGTAACTTGATTCGTCAGTTCAACTAAATTTTTCTGTTTGCCTGTACTTACAAAAGAGTCGACATTTTTTTTTAAATATTTGGCTAAAGATTATCGTAACACTTTATAATAATGGCAACTACACTGCATTTTACGATACGCTTTTAGCGTACTTATACTCACCACATTGCTCACCACTTATTTTGATTGTTTTTATGTCATTGAACCCATAGATTAGGGCGCCGCTATAGGACCCTACCATTACATCTTATTTCCATTCTAATGCAAGTGTGTCCGCACTATATTACACGCCAAATGGGCATAAATAACTTACGTCACCACCTCAATAAAATCGCAAAGTGGATGGTAAAAATAAAATAAGACAAAATAATATACCTAAGATGGACAGAATAATTTAAGATGCATTAATAAATGAGGAAGATGTTTGCTAAACTGACTCTACATTGCTACGCTGGCACTGTGTAGAGCGTAGCTGCTACGCCGACTCGTAGCATTGTAGCGCCATACTCTACGCGTTCCAGAACGCGTAGAGTATTGCACTGGCATGGCTACGCACCCATAGCACACCCAAAATAGTCCTTTTCACAAAAGAAGCCCCGCAACTAATGTAGGGTTGCCTGTTAGTTGTTGAGCTGGCTGTTTCAGTGTTTGGATTGGTGATGAGTAGAAACAATGCTGAAGCGTTAACATGAGTTTATTTTTCTTCTAAGTTTACAAAGGACATCCGTCCCTAATCGGCCATATTAGCAAGAGAGAAAAAAAAAATTACCAACAACAAACTGTATTACATTACACATTCATGTTGGGATGCCAACAACTAAAACCGGAACTAAAAAGCAAGTAGGTATGTACGGCAAAATACCGTTTCACTATTATTCTTCCTGTAGCTCAGAGGACTACAGCGACTCTTCTCAAGTCAATAGGCGTTTATTTCAATAAAATCACTAGGATCCCCAAAGAAACTTCTGTAGTGGTTTTATTCTCTTCGAGAAACTTCTTTTATTAAACGGACTTTATTTATTTATCACCATCCAATTCTTTTTCCCGTAAATCTTCTTTTAAAAAAAATATCTCTTAGAAGATTGACAATATTACAAACACAAAGAAAAATAAATTATCCAAATCGTTCGAGCCATGCTCAAGTGATATTCCGTCATACAGTGGTCATACATGTGGCAATTGATTTTATTTAGATAGAGAGATAAATTTCAGTAAGTAGGAGCTTAAGTATTTAGTAGCTAGCGTTTGAAATTGTTGGTAAACGCAAATGAGCAGCCAAGTTGCAAAATTGCATCTCTACTGGGGAGGTGAAGCCTTCGGGAGTAATCGGGAGTCGAGACTATTGATCCCCACCCGTCTCGACGCGCTCTGACCTAACGTGACCCTAGGACCGCCCTTGGAGGGGAGGGGGGAGGTACATACCTGCCCCTCAATGCCAATAATGCATTCTCATTAGGAAAGGGCCCCAAAAAAAACAATATTCTCTGGAAGCAAATTGCAAAAAAAACAGCGAAAGTCATACTTAAGGGGTATGTACTTAACCGTTTTAATGTACATTTTTGCATTGCAAAAATTAAGCTATACCTAAACCCCTAAATGCGATAAGTAAGTTTACCTAATTCAAATAAAATAAGACTGAGACCACCTGAGTCTGGGATAGTCAGGTACTCGTACCTACGCAAAAAGCGTAGGTAGTAGGTATACGAAAGTGAAGGTATAGCGTATTTGCCATGGAAACTTCACATCACCATGGCAACTCAGATAAGTATAGGTATCCCAGACCACTCCTAGAATCACACTCCAATTTGACCAGAGGCGGACAGATTACTGACGTGAATTAAGCCATTTGTATGTACAGAAGGTAAGTATACAGTAGATTATTGGCAAATGCGCATCAAAACGGATACCTACGGCGCATATAGCATAAGTAAATTTAATAGTAAAATACCATAGTCGGATAGGTAATTGTTATGGATACCTACTACACGGAGAAATTAACTTGGCACTTGCGTGGAATGTGCTACCCGCTCCAACCACAACTCACCGCCTAGACGCCTACCGCTCTCGCTAGTGAGAATGAGACAAAACATTACAGCGAGGTGCCTAGTTAACTTCTGCGTGTTGTATAATTATGGTCTCTTCTAGCGGGCGGACCATTTTACTTCGTAGCAGTCCATACCGTTAACGACGAGACGGTAGAGTGTCGACCCGCAACCGCGAGCAACCGACAGTTTCGCGATTTGCAAGCGAGAGCGCACCGACTGGTATGTCGACCGCCTCGTCCAACTCCGTTCCGTAGTCAGATTCAGGAGGCCGCGGAAGACAGTCAAGTCGTCACAAAAGTCAAAACACCAAACCAAACATATTTTTAACGAACGTACAACACTAATTCGCCACTAGGTAGTTTTTTTTTCGTCTGGTAATTTCAAGTACTGAACGTCAACACTTCAAGAAAATTGATTTTTTATCTGTAGTTTAGTTTTATGCGTGTGTTGAGCAAGTGGATTGTTTTAAAAGAAACTAACAGCGAATTTTAAATTTCTAAGACAATGGAAAACGATAATAACAAACCTTACAAAATATGTGATGTGAACAGGGATAAGAAAAAGGGAATAGTGGCCCTGTCTCTACAGGACTTGCTGGCGAAAGTACCGGAAAAGTTGGGTCTTCCATCTGAGAATCTGACGGTGGCGTTGGAGTCTGATGGCACTGAAGTCGATGACGAAGAGTACTTCTCCACCCTGGACCCTGACACGTCACTTATGATTCTACACGGTAACGAGAAGTGGTCTCCGAACATGCCGAAGTGCCAAGTGTCTCTGGATCAGACTGATGATGTGGATTTGGGGGACAAGGGCCAAGTTGCCAATCTGGTTGGCCGTCTTCAGCATAACCTTTGCCACATTTCGCTTCTTGGAGGACAGGACTTGGAACTCTTGTCAGACATGGATCCTGACAGTCTTGCTGATATTGTCACTGATAGGGACAACCGGATAATATTGGAACACATCAAAGAGGCATCTGGCAGGTAAATTTCTGCAATTTGCATTTATGTACATCCCTATCTGAATTTTTATTCATTTCAATGATTTGTATGGAAAAGTTATGGTTTTATTGATAACTACACTCAGATATACCTCGCCACAAACAAAGTTTAAAGAATCAGTAAATATAGGAAATGTCTACTGGTGCAGCTGGATAGTATAATACAGTATAATATAGTTGTTATAATATAGGTACAGTTGGTATCAGAAGTTGATAACTTTTGCAGAATTCAGAAATTATTAATGGCACATAGTTTTACATTTACTTATTGCTTATATTTGAGTTAACCCTACCCTATTATAATAAGAAATAATAAAATATTGAATCTTTCATCATCATTTATATTTACTATACGTATTATTTGATATTTACTATAGGTACTCATGACTGAATGAGATGGCCCACAGCAAAATATATATCACTTAACACATTGTCTGCATAAGTACAAATCTGGACAGGACACAATCAATTTTATATTGTGTCTGAACTCCCCTGAATCTAGAATTCAGAGATTTTTTTTTATTGGGTAGAGTTGTGTTACTAAATCTAATTTAAAATATTTTACAGAATCCTCTTGGAGAAGCGTCAAGCGCAAGATGCTATGGAACTGCTGAAGCTTTATCATCAAAGTGTTGCCAATGGATCGGAGGATGTATCCCCTCCAAAGCAGGAGCGAGTGTAAAATGCCTACAGAAATAATTGTCAATAGAACCTACTGATGTAACCCTCAGTTTATTTTTAAGGGATGGTTAATCTCAAAAGTTTACAAAGATGCACTTTCAAACTGATTTTAATGGAATGAGGGTATTTTCGAGAAGTAAGAGTAATTGGTAATTTAACTGTAACACATTCAAACACCAAATATTGAGGCCTTTATACTAAGTTACTATAAATTGGTAAAACTACATTTTATTTTCCACTTACTATTTAGATAAGTCATTGACAGTTTCATAGCTGTTCAGTACTGTTTTTTTATTTTATTTAATATTTATGCATAGCCATGTCTAGGTATGGTAATGTCTTATTGTATACTCTAAAATAATACATACCTAGTTATTAGAATGTAGTCATAAAATGCTAATCTTATGAATATGAGCTAAAATCATTGTAACCAGTAAGTATTTAACCTTATGATATTGATAATTATGTAAATGATATGGTAGAACAGTTAAGTTATCTTTGGTAAAAGCTATCTCTGTCTTGGAAAAGTGACAGAGGTCTATCAGTACCAACTGCTAGAACTCAGTGCCCATAATTCGGGAATCTTTATAAAGTCTAAGTAGAGTGCAGTGCTGTATATTTTCATAGCCCATATCCTTCTTAATTTATATTTTGTAAACTTTTGAGGGAAAAATTGCCACATGTTTAATAATCAACATCAATTTAAAAGACTGATAGTTGGTAATTTTTTTTATATAGTTTTACCCCTAGCATAAGGTTTATTCATTTAATTCCAATTTGCTCAAAAATTTATGAATATTTGTATTGGTTTCCCTTCTTTATTTTTACATACATTTGTTATTAACCCTGTTTCCATCACAAGATGCAAAACGGAAATGGGATGTGATTGATGAAAGGTTGGGACATGTCTTGTCTGTTTTTCTTGTAAAATTTGGCATCAAGTCATTGTGATTGTCTTATTATATGAAATTAGCTCTTCCATGAGCTCCAAGTGAAATGTAGCACAATTTATACTTGTGGGAAGTAGTGTTTTTTTTACACATTACATATTATCGTAACATAATCTAACAAATACCATTACATGCATGAAATATTTGTAAGCCTTAAAATTTTTAGCCCTAGAGACGTAATTTGCTGTGCTAGTCGTAATAATGAATGTAAGAGCTAATTATAGGTACTAGTTTATAAGAGATATTTTGTGTAATGCACCATCTAGAGCCAAAAAAATATTAGTTTCTGTCTTTGCACATTTTAGATAAAACTGCACAATTTTTTTTATGTTATACGGAGGCAAACTAGCTTACGGCCCACCTGATGTAAGCGGTTGCCGTCGCCTATTGACATCTGCGCACCTATTGAGATTACTAATGCGTTGCCTGCCCAGGAGAGAGCAGAGCAGAGCTTGTAAATTGATACTCTGGGGTTTCAGTCAGCATCAGAAGTAGATTACTTTTTCGGAATTGAATAAATTTTAGTTGTTCACCATACTAAAGTTAGTGTTTATGTTTTTATCATAAAACACTTTATAAACATCAATAACTTTGATGCTGACTGTACCAATCAGTGGAAATATTTATTTCCCGGTTTATCATTCATGATATACCTAATTAACTACTTTTTACTTTTGTTCTGTTATATCGGGTCAAATTGTTATGTAATGCAATTGGTAAGCTTTTGTCCTTTTCGTTAAAAAGATAGTAGGTACTCCAATCATTCCTGGACTCTGCAAGATATGACAATGACCTATTTAAGGTTGATTGGTTTGAATTTAGTCCTTTGATTATAATAATAGGAAACTTTGTGGAATTGCATGTTAGAAATTAGTTTTGAGTGGAATTGATGTGTATTAATTTATTCAACACCAATAAAACAATTAGTAAACGATTACAAATACATGGGTTTTTAATTATTTTCAATACACTGAGACAATAGATACATAATAAAGATAAATTAATAATTTTACGACAGTAGGTAGTAAATAATCCCTTTTTAAAAATCACACAGGACAGATCTAAAGGACTGTGCAGGAACTTTTTTCACGGAATGGATTAACTTTTTGGCTGGAAAAGCCGACAAGAAGGCAGTCTTCTTGCTCATGTTCATTTATAAACTTGACGATGTCTGCAACTGCTGAGGAAACAGGAATCCTCTTGATGGCTGCCTCCCGTCTCAGCTGCTCGGTAACCGAGCGCTGTTGCTGCAACGTTGATACCATCATGTCCATGACGGCGGTATCTGATAGGCCTATGATGAATACAAATCAGACAATACTTCCAAGAGAAAACTGGGCGTAGCCGTACACCTCGGCTGATTATACCTGAAAATCAATAATTCACTGGTTGTAAAACATATAAAACTATTAATAACAAGCATACATCTCTACAATACTTACAAATGCGAATACAGAGCAAAGATCTCACTACAAATTGATATTTTCGAAACTTTTTCGCATGAGGAAAATAATGGCAGGAAAAAACCGAGCGTGACAGACATGAAAGATTATTGACAGTATTTGACAGACATTGGACACTGACATGTGACAACAAAAGAAAGATTGATTGAATTGTCACTTTATAATAATAATAAATCTTTTATTGCAGATAACTTTGTTTGACAGCGCTTTGCCATTGCCAAAACGGAACGCGAAGGGTATTGGCGATCACTACCTCGCGAGCTATGATCACCCAGACTTCACCTAGACCTGCGAAAGGCCCACGGGGAGTGAAGAATAAAGGAGCCATTTCATTCTGGGCCTGGTCCATGTACACTATATAGAAAAATTAGGAAAAAATAAGAGATTACAAGAAAAATACAATTTCATTAATTTGAAGACAAATGCGATGGTACAAGAATAGTTCTTGTGGTAAGTTTTTTACTATGTGAACACTATTTGAAGGCCGCCATGTTGATTTATAATTGGCGTTTGACATGACATTGACATATTTTTCATGTCATGTTGTTTGATTTGATGTTTTTGTATTGTCAGATAAATGAAGGTTGTCAAAATGACATTTCACGCACGTCCATCCGCCATATTTTTGTAGCGCTGTGTGTTGCTCTCTTTGTCGAAGAAAATCTTAATGTACCTAAGAACGAAGTCAATTTAAATAAAATAACCAATTAAATACGTTTACTTTATTGCTTAGCCATATTTTAGAGTAGTGTACACCGTGCAGGTCCAGGCTCCATATATTGATGAAACGTCTCTTTTAAAAATTCAAGTAGATGCCAGGGCGATGGGCCACACGAGCCCGAGGCCCTTACCTGCAGCTCCCAAGAGAGCTTGTGGACGACCGTATGATTGATTGCAAAAAAATGAGTTTTTTCCATAGACTAAGGAGCCGCTACGCTCCTCTAATAAAGGGAAATATTGTATAATTGTTTCTTCTATCTGTCGAACTGTCTGACTGAACTTTCCGTAATAATAACGACGGCCATCATCATCATACAGACAGAGATAAATAAAGTTTATCGAACGAAAATGGAAGGAGACGGAGCAGATTCGAGCCAAAAATCATATTCAGGGATACCTGAAGCAGTATTTGTTGTGAGTTCGAGATATTACTGTTTGAACTTAAAAGAAACATACTATCTTTCTCCTATAGACTGCTAAAACTTGAAATATTTATAGGTTATTATTTCGGTCTTGTCCTGACCGCCTCTGAACTACATTGCCACCTGCGTTTATTTTCTCGAAATTTCCCTACTTAATGTATCTTCTCTAGCACGCTGAGCCCCATTAACAAATCCACAGGTTCTGAAATTAATAAATCAACCATCGCCTATGTTACAGGACAATGTAGACGAATTTATGAACCAACCTGAGAATTCTGAAGGAGTTGACAAAGTTCTAAGGAGTCTTGACGAACAGCATGGAAAGTATAAGGTTATGGAGTATTCTCTTGCCACTAAAAGGAGGCGCTTGAGGCAACAAATACCAGACCTAGCCCGCTCATTAGAAATGATTGAAAAGCTGAAAGTTCAGACTACAGATATGGAGACACAGTTTCTTCTAAGTGACCAAGTTTTCCTTAAGGTAAATCATATTATTTTATCATTTATACAACCTAATAAAATGGATATGGAAGAGTGGGGCCTTCTAACACAAGTATATATTTACATTAAAGAAGGTCTCAACCTAGATTAAATATTTGTAAAATTTGGTTACAGCACTAAAAACTTTTTACTTTTTTAATGAATAACAAATTAAGACACAATTCTAAATATACTAACCCAATCTAAATAACTATTTAACGAACGACTAAGTACTAATAAAAATGCGACTGAATTTTTTACGAGTAGGTGTCATGAAAAATCCAGTTGATCCCTGTCGCCACCAGATGGTAGCCGTGCCCAAAATACTGGCTGCATTGCCACATTGTATGGCATTCTTTTTCTTTTTTAATACTTTTAACTAAATAGTTAAGTACCTGACTTGTACCTGTTTGTATGTTTTTTTGTAAATCCAAATTATGGACTTGATTAAATTTGTAAAGCAAAGAGCAGTTTGCAAAGATTATGCAATCAAAAAAATTCACCTATTGCGACATGCCATTACAGGCTTTAATCAATATATTGTCTCACTTCTTCAGGCAAATGTACCACCTACAAAAAAAGTTTGTTTATGGCTTGGAGCAAATGTTATGTTGGAATATACTTTGGAAGATGCAGAGAAATTGCTGACTGCAAATATGGCTACAGCAAAGAAAAACTTAGGATGTGTGGAGCATGACTTAGATTTCCTAAGGTAAGAATAAAATCATTATTTATTGAGAGAGATGTCTCACTGGACGCTTATTTCTCCTCATGTCTTCAAAACAGATAGACTCAAAAAGCAGATTTGATTATTGTTGTTAAAAATATTATCAAGAAGCAGGATTGAAAAAGACAAAAAAAAATTTTGCTAGTATATTTTTACTCAAAATATCTATATTTTATTAATGACCTTAGTGGCATTGTGGGCATGTGGCTAAATGACGCAAGAGGTGTAGGTCTGATCTCCTTAGTGAGATAAATGTTCGCATTATCTTTAAACATTTGTTCTTGGTCTGGGTGTTATTGCTAACTTGTCGCGTCACAGGTGCTTTCTTGGTCATCCCGCATTAAGGGCCGTAGGGCCAATCCAGGGGTCCCGTGGTTCTGGTAGTTTCTGATACAAAACAAGGAATCCTAGTATGGGGTGTATGTGCCTGTTGGGTGTTTTAATTTTTAATATTCACAGAAAATTCATATTTGTAACATGGTTTAGTTTAAAATATGATGGATGTTGTCACCCTAAGAAAGCTAAAAGTGGTCCTGTGTTTATTCCAGAGATCAATGTACTACAACAGAAGTGAATATGGCAAGAGTCTACAACTGGGATGTGAAAAGACGTCAAGCAGCCAAAGCATCCTAATAGTTATTTCGTAACCACCACTACTCAAACTAACATATAATGTACCACTAGGTCATGATTAAAGTGACCATGCATCCGATTATCTGGTCTTCCATCCTTGTTTCCCTAGCAAAAACTTCAGAACACAATATTACATGAAACATCCTAAGTAATGTTCTGTGTGGTGCAACTTTTGTCGTACTACATTTTTCCAGATGTCTGTTTCACGTATCACCATTCTCAATAGACCCAATATACTATTTTTATTGTGCCTAGGTGATATTTTATGTCAGGCATCCCATGCCTAGCATCAATCCTACTAATATTATAAATACGAAAGTTTGTGATGATGTTTATGGTTCAATCACAACTGCCGTAACAGCTCAAACGATTTCGATGAAACTTGGAATAGATATAATTCTTTACCTAAACTCAATGTTTATTTCAATAAAATCACTAGGATCACTTTGAAATGTCTAAGAAACTAGTTGAAGCTATGCCTGTTCCTCGCGACCAAGCCTAGAAGAATCAGGAATCATTATTTTTTTCGATGATCCTAGAATAGCATAATATAGGCTACTTTTTGTTTGGGTACCAAGCGAGCGAAGCCGCGGGCACAAGCTAGTGATTTACTATTATTAAAACAATATTATATCACACTTCGAATAAAGATTACCTGGCTTGATTTTAAAATAAATGTTTAACCATGGATTTTGAACTTGTATGTTAAAAGAAAAGGATATTATTTATGCTTTTAGTTTATATTAGTGCGAGCCTTCAGTCTTTCCAGGTCTTCTTAGATCCACTTTAAATTCTCAAATAACAGTGTATACATAAGTTTACACAGATTAAGTTAAACAGATTATTTGTTTTTAATTTACATATAAGGCTTTTTTGTATAATCCATATTTTATGCACTAATGTTATTTAACCTGCTATTCAAATAAACAGCTAATTGATTCCCGCACGCTTAAAACCGAATACTCTTTAAAGTAATTTTAATTAAATTATTTCCTGCTAAGGAAGAGTGCTTTATTTTATGCTTATGATAATAAAAATGGATATTTTTTTGATAATAGTCCTCAAGTACTTTTTAAAACTTTATTTTACTTTAAAAAAAATTGATAAAACACCTACAAATACATGTAACTGTTACCATTTTGTTCATTTATGCTTTTTGATCTCTTGGACCATGCTCTTCAAAGTGGGCATTTCATCTTTGAGTTTTTCTTCTGCCATAGTCTTTTCTTCTTCAGAAGAAGTCAAGTACTTTGTTACTAGTTCTGAAAGCAAAAAAAAAAACCTTTCGAATTATAAAATAAGACTACTATCTTTCGTCATACCAATCAATATTTCTATAAGTAGGTACCACAACATATCTATGGGCCATGGCATATGGCACCACCACCAGTCTGGTTGCAGAGCACAAATAAAACAAGCACCATTGTGTGGCCTATGTCCAGCAGTGGACTTCTGCAGACTGATGATGATTGTGTGTGAGTGACTGAGCTATAGATAAGATAATGTTAAAATATTCTAAGTAGGGGGCAACACAACACAATATGTTAGTTGGGCAATGCTTACCATGACACAACTGAAGTTTTCCATAATCTTCCTCCTTGAGCTGAGTTTTCAAGAAACCGATTATTATGGGTATTTGTCTACCAGAAGCATGCAGCATATTTTGCGTCAGTATTGTGAATATTGCGAGGACTGCTAGATGAAGGCTCAATGCTGGATCTTCACAAAGTTCCAATTCAGAAATCAGTTTTTCTCTGTGATTTTGAATTAAAAGCCTGGAATAAAAATGTGTATAAATATAAGATTAGTCATCTTCAATACTAATCAACATCATGGGTACCTATTACTTTTTCTGGGTGGATCAGAATTTCAGACCAGCCATTGTTTCAACAAAAACACTTTTCAATAAAACTTTCATCCATTCAACATGTAATGAATGGGTGACCGCGTTATTAACAACTAACGTTTCTTGCGTTCAGAGGGCACGTTAAGATGTCGGTCCTACAGCCATTAGTCACGTCGGAGGCCTCCTGCCCTAAAAACTCCTTTACGTCAACTGAGTTGCCCACTAGCTTATACAAACTTAATTTATCCACACCAGCTGAACAAACTTCAATTCTTGGCAAAGATGCAGATTACAAATAGACGACACCTACACTAACATTTGACTGGATTTAATAAGAATCTATTGTTTTTAAAATAATAGGACTACAGGTTGATTTATAGCTGGCACCAAAACACATTTTATACAATGCACTTGAATTAGCTTGTATCACCCATGAATGGCCGAGCCAATACAAACCGGCCGAGCTTAGTTGGTTAGAGCATCCCCGTATCTATGGGAAGATCGCAGGTTTGAATCCCATCTGAACCAATTTTTTTTGGCATATTTATTAAATAAAGACGGTCAAGTGCGAGAACTCGCGCCCTGAGGGTTCCGTTCCATTGGTCGTAGGTTCGATCCCGGTCGTGCACCAGTGGTCATGGTCAGAAAATAAAATGTAGGAATTGACAAACTTATATTTCCGGTCACTCACTTAGAAATTGTATGACATTGAAATATAACTTTGTTTCCTAAAAAACTTCGAAATTCCTCAATTTCAGACTTATCTCATTAATTGTGTTACAAAAGCTCTTAGCATTCCAAATTTCAGAATTGTCAGGTAACTGGAAGTACCCTAGAGGTTTTTCATTTTAGCCATTTCCATACATAAATTATACATTCATTGCCATATCTTTTTAATACATTAAGCTAGAGCTTTGATATTTATACGGCACCATAAGCCCACAGACCTTAATAGGTGGTATAAATTTCAAGTTGATACCTTGAGCCATTTCTGAGAAAAAGTGTCTTGACAGACGGAGAGACAGACGGACAACAAAGTGATCCTATAAGGGTTCCGTTTTTCCAAATGAGGTACGGAACCCTAAAACACCTAACTACCTATCTATAGTATTGTTTACTGACCATTTTAAGATACTTTCTTACCTGTCCTTCTTTTTATCAATTTTCTTTAAAATCATACCAAATTCTGAGAGGCATTCATCAACCGATTGGTAAAATGCTTCCAAGTTCTGGTCAGATAATGTAGCATTCAGTGCCACTAAAGGTTTCTTGAACTCTTCAGTTAAATCATGAAGGATTTTATTCCTCTGTTCAACAGACAATACATCTCCTTGGACTGAAAGATTGCACTGATTCGCTGCATATTTGCAGAGTTCAGTCAGAGTGTCGCCTCCTAATGACTTAAGGAGATACTTGATGAACTGGGCTTGTTGTTCTGATGCTAATGACTTCAATCCCTTTTCATATAGTTTTATGTCATTGACAAGAATGTTGACCCTGTCTTGAGCAGAAGAGTGAGTTTGTTTCCTATTTTGACCTGCATCTTGAAGAATTTTATCTGCTACTTCTTTAGCTATAGTTAGGGCTGTCTGGTTGAGACCTCTGAAATAAGCAAAACCATTCATACATATTACCCTAAAGGTAACAATTATGTAACAAACTACAATGTAAAAATATTTACCCTTGCAGATATTCTGCTATTCTTGATACTAAATCTTCAAGGCCTTCATTTTCTAAGGTATCTTTAATGATAGCTTCAATATCTTCAACTGTAACAATTTCTAAGACATTTTGAGTTTTCTTTACCACACTGGTGGCTTCATCAGAATCAGAGTCATGGGCTGCTTGTTTTGATCTCTGATGTTTCTTTACAGCTTTAGTCTTAGTTTCCCTTCCTTGGGAGCCGCCACCTGCCTTTCCAGAAGCAGCTTTCCTTCTTCGTTCTTCTCTCCTCTCCGCCTTGTGATCAACAAACCCTGGCTGAATATCACTACCTTTTGCTAGTTGCTTCTCTAGATAAAACTGCTGGTATTTACCAGACTTTACAACTGCTTCTGCTTTCTTTTGTATAATTGGCATGCATGCTTGTCTCAGATTCTCTACATAATGGTTACTAAATACTGAAAAAAAGACTTATTATTAAAATAGGTAATGTCATCCAGTTACCACCCAAGGTAGGCAAACAGCAGCATCATGATCAGCCAAGAAAGGGATAGCGGGACAACCTTGATGTTTTTAAAAAGAAATGGTGGAAAACCACCTAGGATAAAGAAGGATAAGTAAAGATTTGGGCAGGCTCATGCCTAGCAATAAGACGAAATAAGCAAGGAAATAAATTTAAAACAACATAGAGTGCTACTTTTCTAAAATCCTTACTGCTCATTTACCTGTATTTTCAAATAGGATGGTTGACTTTGAGTTCTTTAATAGACTATCAAGGACATTCTCAATGTCAGCATCAGACAATATTGAGGGCAGCAGGGAGACAACATCGAGGTAACTTTTGGATGCAATACATTCCTCTAATGCAGTTTCCACTTGTTGTGTAATAAGTGTCCCAATCACACAACTGCTAAGGAATGTCAAATCTTCATTAGGCAGAACTCTTTTCACATACGCCTTTGGATCAGACAGGCCCAAGCGAGTAAGAGCATCATATTCCAAGTAGTTGTTTTGTCTAAAGAAACTCATCACCCAGTCATTCTGGGCTTTGGTGTAACATGTCGGGACATATGAAGCTCCTGCTTGGCGCCCAGTCAACATACCTGGAGCATTAACTTGGTCAAATAGAGACATGAACAAGCGCTCTGCAACATTACAGTGGCTGATTATAACTGCAGCAGGGGTCGGCTTCAACAGGCCCATTAGAGCACCTCTTATTTTAGCTTTTGTTCTCGTAATGTACTCTTCAGTATAAAATATCCTGGGTTCAGATGGATCCTGCTTACCACTGATGATTTTACCCAAATATTTCTCAAGTACATTATGCTGCAGCAACTCTGCTGGTAAGTCATATTGCAGAGTCAATTCTCCAACTGAAATTTGACCTTGTAGCTGCAACTTTTCATTTATTTCTCTGGCAATTTTCTCTAAGTAGTAGTGAGTAATAAGGTATCCAGATACCAGTTGAACTTCTCTACTTTTTATGACTTCAGTCACGCTGGAATTAATCTGGCTGAGGTCTACATTCAGCTCCTTGGCCAAATCCACTGTATTTATCCGGCCTCCGTGTACGTACAACTCATCTTTAATCTCCTTGATCAGCTGCTGGGATGTTAAATACTCTTTTCCATCAGTCGTGAATATTACATCTATAAGTTTGAGTTCAATTAATTTTGTAACTATTTCAATGCAATTTCTTTCCGAAAGTCTGAAATAGTGAAAGTTGATGATAAGTTCCACAGAACTGTTTATACATAGGTAGGTACCAAAGAGAAGTTAGTAAAAAATTGTTGACTACCTAGTGGAGTATCATCATCATCATTCCAGCAGTTGGAAGTCCACTGCTGAACATCGGCCTCCCCCACAGATTTCCAGAGGGACTTCCTATCATGTGGGGGGGATTTACCCATACTCACCACGCTGGGCACGCCGGTTGATGAGCACAGTTACAACAGAATCTTGTGTGAAAATAGGAGACGCTGCTGCCCATCCCCTAGATTATTTCCCTTGGTCACTTCATACAACATCCATGGGTAGGCGATATGGATGGGCCTTTCTTTAGCAGGGGCCACCACGTCCACAGAGGAGTATTAGGTAGGTATATTTTGATGTACCTACCTCACTGACATCTTTAGAGTATAAACAAAACAAGAGATCGGTGATGTATCCACTTGGTTGGTCCTTAGGTACTACTTTCCTTCCTTTGGAATAAAGTCCAGTTTCTTACCTCTGTGCTGTGGAGCATAGTTGAGCTTTCTGAAAGTCAGCTGCTAATCGTTTTATCTCGTCCCAATCAGTTGAGGGTGCCATGGCAAAGTTATTCTATAGCTTTTGCTAGCCAAACCTTGTCCAAACCAAAGATTTTTGAACTCTTGGTCCGCTACATAGAGTAATTTTGTATATACCAGGTCCGCTAATGAGGATTTCACTTGTGATCACAGTACTTTTTGGTTGTAATCACTACGCTTTTTTTACCTGTTTTTTTATTTAACAATCTGCCAACACGTCCGTCCGTCACACAGACACACGTTACCACACCAAACCAACCACAGAACATATCATATCTTCTTACTCGTTCTCGGTCTACGTTCTTACTAGTCTGTGACTAATATCCTTCCTTACCTTACCACCAAACTAAATTATTTATTACTATTATTATCTCCCTAGTCTGTGTTTTACTTCGCGAAGTAGCTAAGCTACAAGCATAGAGTAATTTTGTTTATTACAAGCTAAGCTAGTAAACTAAGTACATAAGTAAACCTTCTTGGTGAATGTGAAAAATAATCGACAAGAAGCTTTGTTTTGGTTTGATGTGGATTGTTGTGGGCATTTGTGGTTGAACTGCAAACAGTACCTACAAGAAAACAAACTATAAAACTAGAATTCTCTACAACAATTTAATCGATCCGCGCAATTTTTTTGTGGTGATTGTAAAGGTAGAAGATGTCATCGTACAAGGTAATTTTCCATCAATGAATTCATTGATTTAATTAAAAAAAGAGGTAACGTCAGTCTGGTTACAATGTTGAAAAATCACAAATCAAATCGAGGTAGCCTGCTTGAGAGCCTTGAGGCTAAACCTAGCTAAACCATGGGCAGACTCAGTTCATTGAAATAACAAGCTTAGTCGTAAGTTACAGCCAACTTGATTGAATATCCAACTTCTCAAGTACCTACACTTATGTATATCTAACAGTTGTAAACTGCAGAAAGACAGTGAATCCAGAACTTCTGATGTTATTATACTGAGTATTTAAACAATAACTGTTTATTTTTCAGCCTATTGATTCAAAAAGGGAAGAGTTCAGGCGCTACTTGGAAAGGGCAGGTGTGATGGATGCTCTTACTAAAGTTCTTGTGAGCCTATACGAAGAGCCAGATAAGCCTGAAGATGCTCTAGAATATGTTAGAAAACATCTTGGCACAGATGGGGGCGATGATGAATTGGAGGCAGCTCGGGCACGGATCGCAGAACTAGAGGCAGAAAATGCACTTCTCAAAGGAGAAGCTGCTCCTGCAGAGGGGTAGAATACTTTCCCTTGTTTCTATATTGCCCAACAAAAGTTCAATTAGATCTCAAAAGTTTATTGATCTCAAACATTCCTAATGTTGTTTGTTATTACTAGAGGAATATTACTTAGTTACCAGGACATACTGTCAAGAGTATTATTTTTGTTATGTAGTTAAGCATATAATTTTTCTTACATAGTGCGGAGTGCACATTAAATTTTTTGTTTCATTGAATTGTTTTTTGAATTTACCAGTAACACATGCCATGTGGATTTGGCTGGCAACCAGCTTGGAATGGCATTGATTTGCCACCTTACAGGCAGGAGCCAGGTAGATTCAAATTAGCTGGCACATCTAACACACTGCATTCTGAATCATACAGCATTACACCTAAATACCTACTGGACATGCCTAAAAATAATAAGCTTGAAAAATAAAAATTCAGAATCTCTAATTAGTACATAACTGATTTGTTGTAACTTATATTTCACTAGTTGTTTTATATTACAGCATGATTTAGACAGGAACACTGATGAGCTCTGTATATTTCTTGACTTTGCTGGCCACACTCATGTCAACATATTTGTCTCCGATAGACACAACCATTCCTCCAATCAGGCTGGGGTCAACTTTGGCAGACAGCTGGATAGTTTCATTGCCTTTTAAGAATTTCTGAAATATGAAAATATGCTCATCATTATTTTTTGAAATACACAAAAATAAGATTACATTAGCATTCTAGAATATATTGATTGGTTTGGTCAGAGATTAGCACATAGACAATATCATGAATGCTACCTTCAGTGTGAAATGTAATGTTTGGCTGTACCTCTAACCCTGCTACACATCTTCATAGATCTTGAATACTTGTTGATTTAAGAAAAAAATATATTATCATACCTTGAGAGCAGTTTCCAAGCTCTGTCTCTGGGCCTGGTCAAGGGGTTTGGCAGTAATAACTTCGCATGTGACCTCGCCACGGTGGGCAGACATCATAATCTTGAAAGCATTGATGACAGCATCCAGTTTGTTCAATCGGCCATTTTCAGCAAGGAGGCCTAGCAAGTTTCCAGTTGTGGCAGAAAGGTTGATCTGAAAATGCAATAGTATGATTTCAGTTCTTGGTCTAAGGCATGCACAATAATTGAGTAAAAGTTAATAAAATATAGGCTTCCTGCAGAAAGTTCCATGATTAACAGTGAGCCTATTGCATTTTGGGGGAGGCCTATGTCCAGTGGGCTTCTACAGGCTGATGAAATAAAATACATATATAATGTATTATCTTTATAAATTAAAAAGCTACCTAAGAATTTTCTTCTGCTGTAAATCGTTTACCTAATTTGTTTGAGGTTAACTCATGAGAACCTGGACAAATCTAAAAACAAAATTGTAATAAACAACATACCTTGGTCGCTAAATATTTCAGAGCATCTACTTTCAAGTCCCGCTTGAGGGTCGGATTGACAAGGAGTTCCTTGAGTTTCAGATCACCTTTGATGGCTTGTTGGAATGACAACAGTTCTTTTTCTACAATGTCCAGAGACTTCTTCTTTGTAGCCCCAGAGTACAGAGCTGATGCATAGCGACCCGCCAGGCCAAAAACTTGAACAGGAGGCTTTATCATCTGAGCCGCCGCAGAGGACGTGCTCAACGAGCGCACCTAAAAATAATTACGTAACTTACACCGACAACTTTACAAATAACAACAAAATAATGGCATAATATAAAGATTAATCACCAGCATTTGTCCTTTCATCAGAGACATGACTGCAAGGCTGTGGTTTTAAGAATCCAACAAAAATCTGAATTTCTCGAGAACGAGAATAATGATTTTGCTGCGTTTGATGAGCGGAGCGGACGAGCGAGCGACCTTGCTTGCTGCTCCTGATCGATCGGATTTGATAGGAGACATTGACTTTGACACAAGATGACAGTCACAGCCTGTTAATATTTTGTATCTGTGGTGTTGGAAAAACGGATAGAATGTGTTCTCGTGATGGCGGATGGTTCGAATAAAAATGTCAAGACAATAATATAAAACTTGTGTGTTTGTTTCCCTATAAAACCCAACAGGTTATGGGCCCAGTGGGCTAGGGCGTAAATACAATTAAAAACCAGTAAAACAGTGATAAAAAGTAAAAATAAAATCCAGTAAAAAATGTCGTGTAAAACAGAATACGAAATGGAAAAAATAACGTCATCGAAAAATTTTCATTTATGGAAATTCGAATTGGGGTTTTTCATGAAAGCAAATTCACTAGAAGACGTGATAAAAACAACATCCACAGAAAAACTGGATGTTCTCAAGGATGCAAAAGCACAAAAAATAATAATAAGTTCCATAGATAGGAAACTCATGTTGAGATAATCTGTTTTCTTGGTATAACTCTCTGTGACTGTTTATGATCTGTGTTCTGGGCTCTGCAAATAAAATGGTGAAACAATAGACATACGTCTTTGCCTTTTAATATAAAATTAATACGCTTCCACTGCGCCAACATGAAAAATATAAGCCGAAGAATATGAGAAAAAATACATGGAGTATTTCTAGAGAAGAAAACAACAAGAGCAATATAAAATTCTAAGGATGGCGATGACTTCGGTTACAAATTTACCAAAGCTGGTAGATGGAACAAATTTCAGTGTTTGGAAATTTCGTATGAAATTAATTTTGGAGGAAAGAGGATTGGAGTCCACTCTTATGAAAACTGAACAAATAGATAAAGAGAAAGATGCCAAGGCACGGAGCATAATTGCCCAATGTGTCTCCGATAAATTCGTCGAATTAATAAAGAAATGCCCAACGGCAGCAAAAATGTTTGAATGCCTGGAAGAGGTACTAGAGAGAAAAAGTATATTTAATCAGCTGTATCTGAGAAAGAAAATGTTATCAATGAAAACCAGTATAGATGAAAAATTACAAGATCATTTTTTAAAGTATGATAACTTAATAGCACAACTAGAGTCAACTGGTGCAACGCTGAAGGAAGCAGATAAGGTGTGCCACCTACTTCTAACGCTGCCGACCGAGTATGACACTGTTATCACAACATTAGAAACAATTGATAGAGAACTGAATGTTGACTTTGTCAAATCCAGATTGCTAGATGCTGAACTGAAGATTAAAGGTAATGAAACCACAGCATCAGATACGCACACGTTTATGACCTGCTACAGATGCGGCAAAAATGGGCACAAATCCTTCCAGTGCAGAACGGGACAACAAGTGAGAGGCCACTACAGAGGTCGGACTTCAATGAGAGGACAACGTGGTCAATCCAGAGGCAACAGCAACTCAAACAGAGGACAAGGTGCAAGCTCCTATAGGTCACCATGGCAGACAGGTCAAGCGGCGCAGGCAGATGAAGAGACCTCTTCTTCAAGGAAAAACGAAATGTCATTTACAGCGAGTAGTGCAAGTGCATTATGTAATAACAGTTGTGTTAGTGATAGTGATGTTCAACTAATAGTGGACTCAGGGGCCACAGAACATTTGATTATGGCTAATTACGAACCTTATATGACTCAGGTTGAAGAACTGGACAGAGAGATGAAGATTTATGTAGCGAACGGACAATATCTAACATGTTACAAAAGAGGTAAACTAACATTAGAATATAATAGTAGTCTATCAATAGATATTGAGGGATTAATTGTTCCTAAGTTGTCACACAATTTATTATCAGTGAGAAAATTATTAGAGAAGGGACTTCATGTTCAATTTTACAATGATAGTGTATCGATAAGTAACTCAGTAAATGAAGTTATTGGCAGGTTGAAAGGCAGGTTATATGTTATAGACATGAAACTCAATAATGAAGTAAGTTTGATTTCAAAAGATTTGTGGCATCAGAGATTGGGTCATGCTAATAGGAAACAGCTAAGGTTACTGCAACTGCCGTACAGTGAGATTCCGTGTGAACCATGCATGAAAGGTAAGTCAACTAGATTACCATTTTATCCTACTCAGAAACCACGTTCTCATTGCATTGGTGAACTCATTCATACTGATATATCTGGACCAATGTCCACACCCAACTCTACAGGCGAGATTTACTATCATACAATCATTGATGATTTTACTCATTTTTGTGAGGTTTACTTATTGAAGAGAAAATATGAAGCAACTGATAGGTTGATAGAATACATAAAAAGGGTAGAAACGCAAACAGGTAATAAAGTGAAGAAGATTAGATCAGATAATGGAGGTGAATTCAAAAATGAAAAAATACAGAATTTTTGCAAGGAAAAAGGAATAATAATACAGTATACAAATCCATACAGTCCAAGCTCCAACGGTGTAGCTGAACGAATGAATAGAACTATATACAACAGAGCAAGAACATTGTTAATAGAGACAGGCTTGCCAAAATTTTTGTGGGGTGAAGCAGTTAGATGTGCAGTCTATCAAATCAACCGCTGCCCATCCTCAGCAATAAACTTCCAAACCCCAGCGGAGAAGATGTTTGGAAACAAGAATTTGTCAAGACTTCGAGTTTTTGGATCTAAAGTGTGGGTTCATATATTACCAAAACAAGACAAATTTCAAGAAAGAGCAAAAGAAATGAGATTTGTGGGATATCAACAAAATGGATATCGCCTATGGGATCCTGAAAACAACAATATTATTGTGTCAAGAGATGTGAGATTTGATGAAAGTCAAATACAATATACAGAAAAGAAAACTAAGGAGAGTGATCAGATATACTATGAAGATGAAAATAGTGGAAAGTTGAATGAAAAAGATTCTGAGAAAACTGTAGAAGATGAAAATAGCAGAAAGAAACCAGCAAATGAAAATATAGAAATTGAAAATGACAGTGATGATTATGAGGATACAGAAGAAGAAATACCAGAACAAAAGACAAGATCAGGAAGAATCATACAAAAGCCAAGTAGATTTCAAGAGGATTATGAGCTATATACAGCATATTGTTTAATATCGGGAGATCCTCAAGATTATGAGGAGGCAATGAGCAAAGGTTGGAGTAATGAGATTAATAAGGAATTAAATGCCCTTGAAAAATTAGAAACATGGGAAATAACAGATTTACCTAAAGGAATGAAAGCTATAGATACTAAATGGATCTTTAGAACAAAACAAGATGGTACAAAGAAAGCACGCTTAGTTGCAAAAGGTTTCCAGCAAAACAGTTCAGTGAATAACTATGCCCCAGTAGCCAGAATATCTACAATAAGGCTGATGCTAAGTCTAGCAGTACAACAAAATTTGCCATTGAAACAGTTTGATGTGCCTACTGCATTTTTGAATGGATATCTGGATGTAGATGTTTTTCTGAAATGCCCAAAAGGATTAAACATCAGTCAAGGAAAAGTGCTTAAATTGAAAAAGGCTTTATATGGATTAAAAGAGGCACCAAGATGTTGGAATAAACGATTTCATGAGTTTATTATAAAAGAAGGATTTACACGATCAAAACATGATTCATGCCTATATGGGAAAGGACCAAATTGGTTACTATTGTATGTCGATGACATTTTATATTTAGGAAAAGAAGATATAATAATAAAGAAGCTGGAAAAGGAATTTAAACTGAAGGATCTGGGAGAAGTTAAGAACTATCTAGGATTGGAGGTAAATAGAAATCAAAATGAAATGGAAATAAAACAAACAGAGATGATAACAAAGCTTTTAGAAAGATTTCAAATGCAAGACTGTAAAGGAAATAAAACTCCAATGGAAACAAATTTATATGCAAAAACATCCTCAAACATAATTGAAGTGCCATTTAAAGAACTAGTGGGATGTCTACTCTACATCTCAATGAATACTAGACCGGATATAACTTATGCAGTATCATACTTGAGTAGATTTCTAGATAAACCAACACAAGAATTATGGACAGCAGGTAAAAGGATCTTACGATACCTCAAGGAAACTCAGTTTCAGGGGCTGCTATATAACAATACAGGTAATCATACTCAATTAGAGGCTTATTCAGATGCAGACTGGGCAGCTGACAAGGTTGACAGGAAAAGTACCAGTGGATGTGCTATCTATCAAGGTAACAATTTGATATCATGGTTTTCCAGAAAGCAGACATGTACAGCTTTGTCAACAGCTGAGGCAGAGTACATAGCAGGAGCACATGCAGTTAGTGAACTCGTACACATAAAGGGCCTACTCTCTGAATTTCTTAATAGTAAAACAGTGTCAGCTCACATCTACATTGATAATCAAAGTACAATTAAATTGATTCAAAACCAAATAAATACTAAAGCCTCAAAGCACATAGACATTAAATATCATTACATAAAAGATGTAATAAATAAGAGAATCGTGTCTGTATCATATGTACCTACAGAGGAAAATATATCTGATATTTTCACAAAGGCATTGCCTGCAAGAAAGCATGTATATTTCCGTGAAAGATTAAATGTGTATTAGGTTAACTACCTTAGATGGGTATCTCTCTTGCTAATATATTATGATTGTAATGTTTTTATTTAGTGGTTTATTAACTTGATGTTGCTATTTGAAGGGCTAAATAGAAACACTATCCGTTATTATTGTTATATGTTTTTATGTTTAAAGGTAGAAAAAACTTATTTTGTTTGTAAACATTCATTTTATTCTATCTTAGAGTTAACTGCAGCTATGTCTACATGCTATTCTACATTGAAATAGTTAGGTAGAGTCTTAATAAGTTTATTAAAATATGTAGTCTTACAATTTCTGTGTCAACAATTTTCATATTATCTTAGATTCAATTTGTATAAAATATATAGGTATAAACCTCTACAAATTGAGGGGCTGTGTTGAGATAATCTGTTTTCTTGGTATAACTCTCTGTGACTGTTTATGATCTGTGTTCTGGGCTCTGCAAATAAAATGGTGAAACAATAGACATACGTCTTTGCCTTTTAATATAAAATTAATAACTCAAACCTCAGCTGCAAAACGGCTGCCCAGATGTTTACAAAAATGTGCAGCATATAATGAAGAGAGAAACAAATCGCTGCAGATTTAAAGAAAAACAATGTTCCATTTGTAAGAAAACAAACCATACGGACGAAAATTGTTTTTTCCGAAAAAACAAAGGAACACAAAAAAAGGAAGCAGCATTTCTGACAAGTAAAAATGACATTAATGAAACAAAGTTTGTAGTAGACTTTGGAAGTACAGTCCATATGACAAATAATTTAAAACTAATTATTAATTTTATATTAAAAGGCAAAGACGTATGTCTATTGTTTCACCATTTTATTTTCAGAGCCCAGAACACAGATCATAAACAGTCACAGAGAGTTATACCAAGAAAACAGATTATCTCAACACAGCCCCTCAATTTGTAGAGGTTTATACCTATATATTTTATACAAATTGAATCTAAGATAATATGAAAATTGTTGACACAGAAATTGTAAGACTACATATTTTAATAAACTTATTAAGACTCTACCTAACTATTTCAATGTAGAATAGCATGTAGACATAGCTGCAGTTAACTCTAAGATAGAATAAAATGAATGTTTACAAACAAAATAAGTTTTTTCTACCTTTAAACATAAAAACATATAACAATAATAACGGATAGTGTTTCTATTTAGCCCTTCAAATAGCAACATCAAGTTAATAAACCACTAAATAAAAACATTACAATCATAATATATTAGCAAGAGAGATACCCATCTAAGGTAGTTAACCTAATACACATTTAATCTTTCACGGAAATATACATGCTTTCTTGCAGGCAATGCCTTTGTGAAAATATCAGATATATTTTCCTCTGTAGGTACATATGATACAGACACAATTCTCTTATTTATTACATCTTTTATGTAATGATATTTAATGTCTATGTGCTTTGAGGCTTTAGTATTTATTTGGTTTTGAATCAATTTAATTGTACTTTGGTTATCAATGTAGATGTGAGCTGACACTGTTTTACTATTAAGAAATTCAGAGAGTAGGCCCTTTATGTGTACGAGTTCACTTACTGCATGTGCTCCTGCTATGTACTCTGCCTCAGCTGTTGACAAAGCTGTACATGTCTGCTTTCTGGAAAACCATGATATCAAATTGTTACCTTGATAGATAGCACATCCACTGGTACTTTTCCTGTCAACCTTGTCAGCTGCCCAGTCTGCATCTGAATAAGCCTCTAATTGAGTATGATTACCTGTATTGTTATATAGCAGCCCCTGAAACTGAGTTTCCTTGAGGTATCGTAAGATCCTTTTACCTGCTGTCCATAATTCTTGTGTTGGTTTATCTAGAAATCTACTCAAGTATGATACTGCATAAGTTATATCCGGTCTAGTATTCATTGAGATGTAGAGTAGACATCCCACTAGTTCTTTAAATGGCACTTCAATTATGTTTGAGGATGTTTTTGCATATAAATTTGTTTCCATTGGAGTTTTATTTCCTTTACAGTCTTGCATTTGAAATCTTTCTAAAAGCTTTGTTATCATCTCTGTTTGTTTTATTTCCATTTCATTTTGATTTCTATTTACCTCCAATCCTAGATAGTTCTTAACTTCTCCCAGATCCTTCAGTTTAAATTCCTTTTCCAGCTTCTTTATTATTATATCTTCTTTTCCTAAATATAAAATGTCATCGACATACAATAGTAACCAATTTGGTCCTTTCCCATATAGGCATGAATCATGTTTTGATCGTGTAAATCCTTCTTTTATAATAAACTCATGAAATCGTTTATTCCAACATCTTGGTGCCTCTTTTAATCCATATAAAGCCTTTTTCAATTTAAGCACTTTTCCTTGACTGATGTTTAATCCTTTTGGGCATTTCAGAAAAACATCTACATCCAGATATCCATTCAAAAATGCAGTAGGCACATCAAACTGTTTCAATGGCAAATTTTGTTGTACTGCTAGACTTAGCATCAGCCTTATTGTAGATATTCTGGCTACTGGGGCATAGTTATTCACTGAACTGTTTTGCTGGAAACCTTTTGCAACTAAGCGTGCTTTCTTTGTACCATCTTGTTTTGTTCTAAAGATCCATTTAGTATCTATAGCTTTCATTCCTTTAGGTAAATCTGTTATTTCCCATGTTTCTAATTTTTCAAGGGCATTTAATTCCTTGTTAATCTCATTACTCCAACCTTTGCTCATTGCCTCCTCATAATCTTGAGGATCTCCCGATATTAAACAATATGCTGTATATAGCTCATAATCCTCTTGAAATCTACTTGGCTTTTGTATGATTCTTCCTGATCTTGTCTTTTGTTCTGGTATTTCTTCTTCTGTATCCTCATAATCATCACTGTCATTTTCAATTTCTATATTTTCATTTGCTGGTTTCTTTCTGCTATTTTCATCTTCTACAGTTTTCTCAGAATCTTTTTCATTCAACTTTCCACTATTTTCATCTTCATAGTATATCTGATCACTTTCCTTAGTTTTCTTTTCTGTATATTGTATTTGACTTTCATCAAATCTCACATCTCTTGACACAATAATATTGTTGTTTTCAGGATCCCATAGGCGATATCCATTTTGTTGATATCCCACAAATCTCATTTCTTTTGCTCTTTCTTGAAATTTGTCTTGTTTTGGTAATATATGAACCCACACTTTAGATCCAAAAACTCGAAGTCTTGACAAATTCTTGTTTCCAAACATCTTCTCCGCTGGGGTTTGGAAGTTTATTGCTGAGGATGGGCAGCGGTTGATTTGATAGACTGCACATCTAACTGCTTCACCCCACAAAAATTTTGGCAAGCCTGTCTCTATTAACAATGTTCTTGCTCTGTTGTATATAGTTCTATTCATTCGTTCAGCTACACCGTTGGAGCTTGGACTGTATGGATTTGTATACTGTATTATTATTCCTTTTTCCTTGCAAAAATTCTGTATTTTTTCATTTTTGAATTCACCTCCATTATCTGATCTAATCTTCTTCACTTTATTACCTGTTTGCGTTTCTACCCTTTTTATGTATTCTATCAACCTATCAGTTGCTTCATATTTTCTCTTCAATAAGTAAACCTCACAAAAATGAGTAAAATCATCAATGATTGTATGATAGTAAATCTCGCCTGTAGAGTTGGGTGTGGACATTGGTCCAGATATATCAGTATGAATGAGTTCACCAATGCAATGAGAACGTGGTTTCTGAGTAGGATAAAATGGTAATCTAGTTGACTTACCTTTCATGCATGGTTCACACGGAATCTCACTGTACGGCAGTTGCAGTAACCTTAGCTGTTTCCTATTAGCATGACCCAATCTCTGATGCCACAAATCTTTTGAAATCAAACTTACTTCATTATTGAGTTTCATGTCTATAACATATAACCTGCCTTTCAACCTGCCAATAACTTCATTTACTGAGTTACTTATCGATACACTATCATTGTAAAATTGAACATGAAGTCCCTTCTCTAATAATTTTCTCACTGATAATAAATTGTGTGACAACTTAGGAACAATTAATCCCTCAATATCTATTGATAGACTACTATTATATTCTAATGTTAGTTTACCTCTTTTGTAACATGTTAGATATTGTCCGTTCGCTACATAAATCTTCATCTCTCTGTCCAGTTCTTCAACCTGAGTCATATAAGGTTCGTAATTAGCCATAATCAAATGTTCTGTGGCCCCTGAGTCCACTATTAGTTGAACATCACTATCACTAACACAACTGTTATTACATAATGCACTTGCACTACTCGCTGTAAATGACATTTCGTTTTTCCTTGAAGAAGAGGTCTCTTCATCTGCCTGCGCCGCTTGACCTGTCTGCCATGGTGACCTATAGGAGCTTGCACCTCGTCCTCTGTTTGAGTTGCTGTTGCCTCTGGATTGACCACGTTGTCCTCTCATTGAAGTCCGACCTCTGTAGTGGCCTCTCACTTGTTGTCCCGTTCTGCACTGGAAGGATTTGTGCCCACTTTTGCCGCATCTGTAGCAGGTCATAAACGTGTGCGTATCTGATGCTGTGGTTTCATTACCTTTAATCTTCAGTTCAGCATCTAGCAATCTGGATTTGACAAAGTCAACATTCAATTCTCTATCAATTGTTTCTAATGTTGTGATAACAGTGTCATACTCGGTCGGCAGCGTTAGAAGTAGGTGGCACACCTTATCTGCTTCCTTCAGCGTTGCACCAGTTGACTCTAGTTGTGCTATTAAGTTATCATACTTTAAAAAATGATCTTGTAATTTTTCATCTATACTGGTTTTCATTGATAACATTTTCTTTCTCAGATACAGCTGATTAAATATACTTTTTCTCTCTAGTACCTCTTCCAGGCATTCAAACATTTTTGCTGCCGTTGGGCATTTCTTTATTAATTCGACGAATTTATCGGAGACACATTGGGCAATTATGCTCCGTGCCTTGGCATCTTTCTCTTTATCTATTTGTTCAGTTTTCATAAGAGTGGACTCCAATCCTCTTTCCTCCAAAATTAATTTCATACGAAATTTCCAAACACTGAAATTTGTTCCATCTACCAGCTTTGGTAAATTTGTAACCGAAGTCATCGCCATCCTTAGAATTTTATATTGCTCTTGTTGTTTTCTTCTCTAGAAATACTCCATGTATTTTTTCTCATATTCTTCGGCTTATATTTTTCATGTTGGCGCAGTGGAAGCGTATTAATTTTATATTAAAAGGCAAAGACGTATGTCTATTGTTTCACCATTTTATTTTCAGAGCCCAGAACACAGATCATAAACAGTCACAGAGAGTTATACCAAGAAAACAGATTATCTCAACACTAATAACAAACTACCATGAAAATAAAACAGACATATCAGTTGCCGACAACAACACCGTGACTTTTCAAACGAGCAATACGTGCCATTTATAAAATGAAGTCAAGGGACTCCTTGAGGGAACTTTTTAAAGAAATTAACATTTTAACTGTAACTTCACAATATATTTACGAAAACTTATTGTACACACATAAGCACATGGCTAGCTTTAAGAAAAAAAGTGATGTGCATAGTATTAACACAAGAAACAAAAATAAATTGTGCATTCCAAAATTTAGATTACAAAAAGTAAATGGGTCTTTTATGGGGAATATGGTAAGATTTTATAATAAACTTCCGGTAAACGCGACGCAACTTCCTATTAGAAGATTTAAAGTGTACATAAAGAATAATCTTATTAAGAAAGCGTACTATAAACTAAATGATTATTTAAATGATAAAACCGCATGGCCTGAAGTCGCTCTGCCCCTCGACAGCTAAAATGCCATTTTGCAGTGTCTTTACAGTTTTTGCTTGCATCATATTTTAAGTATTATTTAATTATATAAGCATTAGGTACATATTTCATCAAGTGTAGCGTGTGCTGCCCTTAGATCATTTGTTGAAGCTCACATTTGTCTTCATTTTTTTCACATTTTTATAAGCTCTTATTTATTAAGGATTATAATTAGATTACTTTTCTCTTGAGCCTCACCTAGTTCGATCGGCACCACACTGAAGCTTTAAATTCCATTTTGTGAAAAAGGATCATCGAAAAAAATGATAGGCACCAAGCCGTGTTTGTTGCCTGATTCTTCTAGGCTTGGTCGCGAGGAACAGGCATAGCTTCACCTAGTTTCTAAGACGTTTCTAAGTGATCCTAGTGATTTTATTGAAATAAATGCCTTTTGACTTTGACTTTGACTTGACATCAGAGGGCTTTGGACATATAAAAGGTACTAGTTGTAGTTTGGAAAAAACCTTGTTTGTTCCCAGTTTGGCACAAAACTTAATGTCTGTCAGTTCGATAACAAATAAAAATGGATCAGTGCTGTTTACTGCAAATAAAGTTGAAATATTCAAAGATAAGGAACTTGTTCTAAAAGGTACTAAAGAAAATGGATTGTATTACATAGACATCAATAAAAATAAGAATACAGAAGTAAATGAGGAAATAACTTTGCTAACAAAGGAAAAACGAACTGCTCTGGAATGGCACAAAAGGCTTGGTCATCCTGGAAAAGAAGTTTTACATTCTCTGACAAAAGTCGCAGATGGGATTAAAATAGATGGTAGTGAAATAATAGAAGATAATTGTGAGATATGCATAAAATCAAAGCAGACAAAACTACCACATAATACAATAAGAAAAAGAGGTGAAAGAAAACTGGAAATAATAAACACAGATGTATGCGGACCATTTGAAACTGAAACACATGATGAAAAACGTTATTTTGTCACAATGATTGATGACTACAGTCATTTCACAAAAGTATACACAATAAAACAAAAAAATGAAGTTTCAGGAATAATTAAAAACTATGTGGAAGAAACAGAACAAGAAAAGAATGAGAAAGTATCCGGTGTGATAACGGAGGTGAGTACTCAAATAATGATTTAAAGAGTTGGTGTATAAAGAAAGGTATAAAAATAGACTTTACAGTTCCATACACACCAAAATTAAATGGAAGATCAGAAAGATTCAATAGAACTATCCTAGAGAAAACTAGAGCAATGTTGTTCAATAAAAACATGAAAAATGAGATGTGGGATGAAGCTGCCCTGAGCGCAGTTTACCTGATAAACAGACTGCCCAGTGATGCACTGCAGAAAAGAACACCATATGAATTATGGCATGATAAACGTCCAAACATCTAGAATATACAAGAATTTGGGACACTTATGTATTCAAAACACCTAGGACATCTTAAAAAGCTACAACCAAGAAGTAAAAAGTTAATAATGATAGGATACACAAATAATGGCTACAGGTTGTGGAATCCTGAAGAAAGAAAGATTGAAATAGCAAGTGACGTAGTGATCGTCAAGAATGACGATAAAATTGAAAAGGATGAACAAAGAGTAAGAATAACAACAGATGAGATACTAACAAATGACATAGAAGAAAACATAATATTATCATCAGAAGACAGTGAAGAAGAACAGGAAAATACTGAAACTGACCAAATAGAAAGTCATAATGACAATGCAAACATACTAGAAGTAAGTGAAATTGAAGAACAAAGAACATCACAAAGAGTCAGAAGATTACCAGCTAGGATTAATGATTATGCTTCGATATAGCTTCGATATAAGTTTGTAAAGAAACTTATATCGAAGCTATTTCAAGTACAGAAAAAGACAATTGGGAGAAGGCAATTAATTCTGAAAAAAAATCTCTTTTAGCTAATAAAACTTGGAAAGTTGTTGATGTGCAAGAAGCACAAGGTAAGAAAATATTATCTAATAAATGGGTATTTTGAGTAAAAGATGATGGAACCTATAAAGCGAGATTACTAGTCGGAGGTTTTGAGCAACGGGGTTTAGAGTTTGATGAGATTTACAGTCCATTAGTAAGTCAATCAGCATTAAAATCTCTATTTGCTATAGCTGCTCAAAATAATTCTGAAATAATGACTTTTGATGTAAAAAAAAAAGTTATTATACTTGTCAACTCGTACAAGACCAGCTCATGCTGTACATGAAGCTAGTAGAAAAATAGAAACGCCAAATAAGTCTGTTAATATTTTAGCTGCTAAGAAAATATTAAGGTATTTAGCGGGCTCTATAGATAAAGGTATTAATTTTAAAAAGGGATGTAACGATGTAATTATAAATGCATACTGTGATGCCGATTATGCGAATGATACTGAGACAAGACGTAGCACATCAGGTTATGTCATATACTTATCTGATGGACCAATCGTTTGGTTTTCAAGAAGACAGCCAATAGTGGCATTATCTTCTACTGAAGCTGAATTTATAGCAGCAGCAGATTGCAGTAAAGAAATATTGTATGTAAGGTATTGTTGCTCTAGTACTAGCTAATTAATGAATGAACAAATATGTAAACCAACTTAAATCAAAATACAGTTCTTTGTTAGAATGCCAAGCGAAATGGTACGCCACTTTATTTTGTCGTACTATTGCAGTGCCACAGGCAGTGCGCGCGCCGTCGATTGCCATTGTTTGTCGTCCGTCATCGCAGCATCAACAAAGTATTTTCTGGTTTATGTTGTGATTTGAGATTTTCGAAGAAAAATAGTGTTTGCGGTGTCCTTTGTTTGAAAAAGACTGAAGATAAGAGAAAAAGAAGCCCAAATTGGCATCTGAGAAACACTTGCTGTCCAAAGAATATAATTGCTAAACTACACACTGCTTGCGCTCATCAGAGAATTCAAAAACCCAGTAGGAATCAATGAAAAAAATGCCGAAGAGGAAGAGTCACTCAATAGTATGCATAGAATTGGAACAGGTAATAGTAACCCGCCACTCAAGCTTCAGTATCACAGATTCAATTAATCAGAAGAAGTAATAGTGCCGTTATACAGCATCTGTAGGATTGCGCAGCACCTGTACTATCCGTCAATACATAGTATAGAGGAACTGAATAAACCGCGGTTTTCCTGATGATGTTTTCCTTCTCAGTTTTGGGCTCATTACATTCGTGAACATCAATTTTTCGAATGCATATCTGCACTACATGGATTCGAACCCGCGCCCTTCGCATTGAAAGTCAAGGTACCTCCTACTAGGACTCCTTTTAGTGCTTATTATTACATTATTATTGCTTTATTTTGGTATTTTTTGTTAAATTATTGTAATCCTACTATACTAAATAAAACATTTGCATGCTTGTGTAGCAAAAACATGTGCGCCCGCTTACTGCATAAGAACAGCATTATATTTGACTACCATGTTTTAGCAAATAAACTGATTTCATTTCATTTCATTTATTTCAGGATTGGCGTGATTATACCCCTCAACTGTTAAGTGCTCCTGTTTCTACTCTCTACGAGTGATTAAAGAACAAGAAGGAACACACAAACACATATCTTGGATTTCAATAAGACCTATGTACACAGCTTCATCATCCTCACTGGAGCAATTGCACAAAAAGCTCGCGTGGTACTCCAAACTACACTACATAACTACAAACATCCTCACAATCTTTCGCATTTATAATATTAGTAGGATTCAGCTATTGCACCGCTCCATGGCAGTAGGTAGAAGTATATTTGAAAACAATAAGCACTGTAAAATACCACCAAATACACAATTATAAAACAAGAAACAATGAGCGTAGGCATCGGTGCCGTAGTCTTTGATGCTAGTGGTTAAATAAATTATCTTTGCTTGACACGCAGTGACGTGCAGGACCGTAAGGATATTTTTATTTGAATTCAACCTATTTACAAGCCATGTCGCAATCAGCTGGTTAAATTTAAATAATCCGCCGCCATTAAAATAATCCCTGTATAACTTGCTATTCCCATGGATGTAGGCGGTATAGCGATATAATCTCGGATAGTAGAGTTATTCTTGGGATAGCACTTGGTAAAACGAAAACAGGCTTACTCTAGAGTAGAGTAAATAGTGATTTTATTCTATGGATAAAGTTTGGTCGTATCCACCCTAATTTTACCAACTGTACTGAACAGACAGCAATTCTCCATGATAATTTGATTGCCTTATCCGTGAGGTTCACAATAATGAATTAGTGCAGTATAATAAATAAAATATTAAAGAGTACCAATGTAATCATATTCAGATAACAAAATGCAATGCATGAGAAGGTGAAAATATTGAAGATAATAAAAGAAAATTTAAGAAAATTTAAAAAATAAATCTTTTTCTAATGAATACATACATAAATACAGTACTATTTATTTTATTTAATTTTCTTCATTATACCTAATAGGTTAGCTAGGTATACAAATAATCCATATGGGTACGTATGGGTGGGCAACCGCGCCACAGGCGGGTAGAATGCGCGATTATGACATGGCCATTATTAGAAATTCACAAAAAAAAACTATGACATTAAAAAAACGTACGGTAAGTGAGCCGTCTGTACGTTCGTTCGTAGTATGTTCCTACTTCCTAGTCTGTGTACCTACTACCGTCTATGGTGATGGCGTAATGGGTTGGTTGGCGTAAATAAATACTTACTTTCTTTCTTTGCTTTAGTTTACCATTACCTAAATTAACCGATTGCCAACCAAGTTTAAATTCATTCAGTGAAGTTTTCTTTCTGTTCTTGTTAGATTTTTTTGTATGCAGTTAACTGCAGTTAGTACTTAGTTACTTTTTTAATTAATAGTTTTTATTTTCGGAATAAATAATAAAGTGACCATGTCGCATCAAGTCGATCACGATTTATCTCAATTGTTGGAAGGTTTAGGCCTAGTTGGAGAAGAACATAACCTCTGTGATTTTACTATAGCTGATCAAAACTCGGTAGCGGAATCTCAAGGTATCACGCCTACCACTCCCTCGAATTTCAAACCGGTAATTGGCGGCAACGTCACCTACGTCGTAGCTTGTGTTATTCTAAATGAGTCTAACGAAGTACTCATGATGCAAGAGGCCAAAGAGAGTTGTGCTGGAAAATGGTATTTACCTGCAGGGCGTATGGAACAAGGCGAAACTATTGTTCAGGCAGCTGTCAGAGAAGTGTTGGAAGAAACCGGTCTAGAGTGTGAACTGAATACATTATTAGTTGTTGAAACAGCTGGAGGAATGTGGTACAGATTTGTCCTGACTGGGCAAGTTGTGGGTGGTGAACTCAAAACACCAGCCAAAGCAGATAAGGAATCTCTACAGGCTAAATGGGTATTGAACATGCAAGAAATATCATTGAGGGCCAATGACATCTTACACCTCATTGAAAAAGCACAGTTGTACAAGCAGAGTAGGTCTGGAGGAACTTGGCATCTGGATATCCTGCCAGCGCCGAGTCCTCATGAGAAAGATTTGCTCAGGTTGATTGTTGTTATAAAAAAAAGAAGTACAAATAAACTTCATGTATTGCTGAGTGAGAAATCAGCTCTACATTTTCCAACATGCGAAATAAACCCTGCCAAAAGTGTGCATTCTACTTTGAGAAGGTTTATGGTGGAAATGTTTGGTGCAGATGTGGGCCAGCATAGGCCTTTGGGGCTCCTGAATTTGGAAGCAGATCCTGTGGCTGATGGCTGTTGCCTCAGCTTATTAGTTGCCTTCAGACCTCCACTGGAAGAAGTACCTCTGATTGGCAAATGTGTTTGGCAAGAAGTATCACATGATGTGGAAAATAAATTACTTTCTCTCATCAACAAAAAGCACTCTACTATTGAGTTGCATGTTGTGCGTTAATGTATTAAAAAAGTGGATTCACAAATCTCAAAAGAATACTCATTTATAATTTGCAGTATGACTATTGGTCTCTCTAATTATTGTTTTAATGTAACAGTACCAATGCAATAAGATGGTTTATTAAGTTAAGGCTAGAGTTCACTAACACATCATTCTATAGGCTGTTCAACAGCTGTATGGAGACTTAGTTATATAAACTTATTTACATAATATTTGTATGTAGCTACTGCAAAAATGATATTTTGCATTTTTTATATATTCCATCACAATACATTCCAATAGGCTAGTTTATCTAATAGATTTTTTTAAGACAGGCAAATATCTAATTAATATCTTTTACTTTACAGGGTTTTCTGTAGAGTTTTGATTCCATGTTTGTTTCATATGTCTGATTATTAAAAAATCAGCCATCAAAAGTATTAGTTAGATTTTAAGTACTATGTTTACTTTGCTGTGATTGGTTCATTTTATTTGGCCATAAAATAGTACTTAATACCTCATGTTCAAAATTGAACAATGTTTAAAATCCAAATTAGCGACTTAAACTTCATACATATTTAGCATTTAAATATTTTACATTTAAATATTCTGTGTTGGGTTTTATTTATTCATGGGCTTTAGTTAGATAGAAGTAGTTGATATACCTACCTAACCTTATTTTTATGCACTTACTAGTGTTTATTTTGTAATTTATATTAGTTTGTTATTTTATTATACACTCCTGTCAAATATACCTACATACTTGGCGATTGAATTGTTGAAATGTTTTATTTAATCAAATTAAAAGAAAATTTTATTTTAACTTTTGTTTTTCTGACAGAAATCCTCCCATTTTCCTATGATTAAAATGTATGAGATTCCAATGAAGCAAGCACAGCTGGCCATCGAAAGTATTAATTGCGAGGTACCATCAACATTCCCTCCAATGTTCAGTGAAGCAGATGTCATCGTTGATTAGACGATCCTTTAGGTTGTTGGCACCTACCTACACCCCAATTTTTTATTTGAGATTGCACATCCTCAGGCGAATGCTACACGCTCGATATGTATCGCGATATTTTTATTTATTATGTAATATTTTGGTATACTACACATACGATACGAATCGCGTCAGTACGACGGTAAATTTCATTGAGTACACTCGTACGTTTCGTATTACAATAAATAAAGCTATGAGTGACAATATAAATAAAGCTTGCCTTGCTATAATATTAGCGATAGCATTGAAAAGACGTAAAGCAAAAAAATGGGCGAAATATTGGTTAGTTACAAGTTAGAGAAAAATATACACATCTGAATTTATTAAATCAGATTCGGGTATACCAAGTCAAAAGGCATTTATTTCAATAAAATCACTAGGATCACTTTGAAACGTCTTAGAAACTAGGTGAAGCTATGCCTGTTCCTCGCGACCAAGCCTAGAAGAATCAGGCAACAAACACGGCTTGGTGCCTATCATTTTTTTCGATGATCCTTTTTCACAAAATGGAATTTAAAACTTCAGTGTGGTGCCGATCGAACTAGGTGAGGCTCAAAAGAAAAGTAATCTAATTATAATCCATAATAAAAAAGAGCTTATAAAAATGTGAAAATTAAGAAGACAAATGTGAGCTTCAAAAAATGATCTAAGGGCAGCACACGCTACACTTGATGAAATATGTACCTAATGCTTATATAAAATTAAATAATACTTAAAATACGATGCAAGCAAAAACTGTAAAGACACTGCAAAATGGCATTTTAGCTGTCCCTCGACAGAGCGACTTCAGGCCATGCGGTTTTATCATTTATATAATCATTTAGTTTATAGTACGCTTTCTTAATAAGATTATTCTTTATGTACACTTTAAATCTTCTAATAGGAAGTTGCGTCGCGTTTACCGGAAGTTTATTATAAAATCTTACCATATTCCCCATAAAAGACCCATTTACTTTTTGTAATCTAAATTTTGGAATGCACAATTTATTTTTGTTTCTTGTGTTAATACTATGCACATCACTTTTTTTCTTAAAGCTAGCCATGTGCTTATGTGTGTACAATAAGTTTTCGTAAATATATTGTGAAGTTACAGTAAAAATGTTAATTTCTTTAAAAAGTTCCCTCAAGGAGTCCCTTGACTTCATTTTATAAATGGCACGTATTGGTCGTTTTTGTAAAACAAATATGACTTGGATATCTGCTGCATTCCCCCAGAGAAAGATACCATAGTACATTACACTATGGAAGTAGCTAAAATAAACTAACCTAGCTGTGGCTTCATCTGTGAGCCACCTTATCGTACGAACGGCATATGCCGCGGAACTAAGTCTACCGGCAAGAGTTTCAATGTGGGGTCCCCACTGCAATTGAGTCCTAGGAAATTTGTAGAATCAACAAGGGTTAGTGACTCTCCATATAATACAATGTTATTGGAGAGCACTGGTGGAGGGGTGGTAGTGGCCCCGCCTTCCGATCCACAGGTCGTGAGTTCGAAACCTGTCGTGCACCAATGGATTTTCCATTCGGAAAATGTATGTGCGCTATGCTAGTGCTCTCAAACGGTGAAGGAAAACATCGTGAGGAAACCGGCATGTCCTAGAACCTAAAAATTCGAAGACATGTGACATGTGCACGAAAGGAGCCTCTAAGAGGCGCACTTTAATCATTTCACTACACTGATTCTTTCATCGACGGTCATAGGCCCTTTTCAGGGCCACCATACCTCAACCTGGTCACTGATCAAAGACAGGATGACCAAGAAAAAACCAGTGACACGACAAGAAGAAGAAGTGGGGCTATTGTGTACTACATTAGGCAAAGAGAATTTGATACATTTCGTTTTCTTTGAATTTAGCAAGAGATTGTTTACAAGAAATGGATGACTATGAAAATTATTTTCGTATGCCGGAGGCTCGCTTTGAACATCTGCTGGAGTTAATTACACCATACTTGATTCCTCTTCCATCGATGATAGAATGAATACTGACGCATATCGATTATAGACTAGACGCTTGATACTTATTGACGATACTAGATATCATGGATTTTTGGATTTCTAGAAATCCAGCGATCCGTATCACGATCCGTGATACGCTATACTACACACTCAATAAATATCGTGATCCTGGATCACGATCCAAATATCGCGATACATATCGAGCGTGTAGCATTCGCCTAACAGAAGTTTTAAAGCGATACAGAAATTAAAATAAACTGTCGAGTGGGCGGAGTGAAGAAAGTGACAGCGCTATGTACTATAATTGAATGCGGAAAGAGATAGCAAGCGTTAGAAGGCGCTCGAAAGTAATCGACGTAAGCGACATATATGAAAATATCGAGTATCTTTAAAACTATGTATTTTTTTTTAAAAGTGTCTTGGAATTAGGTAAAAATGCTATTGTCTAACACAATATTTTAAAAAAAAATATTTTTTTAGTTAGTCTCAAGAGTATTTTCGAAAAAACTGTTACAGAGGACCCAATTTTAAAAAATAAATCTATCTAGAAAAGTTTTACCAATCGCGTTTCTGTCTTGGATTTAGGTAAATAAAATGCTCAAGTTATCTTTGTCATAAAAATCAAAACTGCGTTTTGCGGTTATTGAGAAAAAACAATTCAAAAATCATAAAACAATTTAACCAAAACAATTTAACCCTCACCTTAATCAAGTAGGTACATAGGTGCAAGTTTCTTGGTGAAACAGATATTGCCTATTAAGGAGAGTATAATTAAAAGTAATTTTCTATTTTTATGATTTATTCAAGCGATACAAAAATCATTGCACTGACTAGAAAATCAAATAATACAATCTAGATATTGAATAATTATGTAACTTTTTAACATAATATGGAAATGCATTTACACTACGTACACCTATTTATGTAGTAAGAAGGTACATTAAAACAGTAGGTACCTACACACTTAATACAAAATACTATTCTAAAATGCACTGCATTTTTAAATTGTGTGCGTTCCCCCAGCAGAATGTTGTCGAATTTCGGGATTTGAAGTATACAGGGAATTAGAGCATTGTTTCGTGTGATTGTGCTTGAAATTTGTGCATCCACAGGAAAAAAAGTTATTCATGAAAAACACATTCTGCTGGGAGAACGTTTTAAACGTTCCTCCAGCAGAATGTCATCGAAATAATGGACGTAGCTAAAAACAAACTAGATGGTCGGATAGCTTGAATTTGTGCATAATTTGTGCACTAACAACGAAGTTTGTGCATCCAAGGACTACGGAGATATTCAAGGTTTTGCTGGCTATGGCGAAAGCTTCAAGGTCGTTTTACTCGCTCTCTAGACAATTGACAGTAGGAGTTGAGCACAAATTAGAGCGTCGTGCTTTTCATGAATAACTTTTTTTCCTGTGGACGCACAAATTTGAAATTTCGGGCACAATTACACGAAACCATGCTCTAATTCCCTGCATACTTTAAATCCCGAAATTCGACAACATTCTGCTGGGGGTGAACGCACACTTTTCAATTACCTATCACAAAAGCATTTTGATTGAATATCTTCATATAATAAGATTCAGAATATATAAATACGATTAGGCTGCTGCTGCTGCAGTATTCTATGTAGGTGTTCACCACAGATTAGTACTATGTATTCTATATTATATACGGTATACACATAGGTAGAAAAAGTTAACCTTTAAGTGATGAGTGCACTGCCTTCAGTTCTAAGGTACGTAGCTAAAAAAAATTCTGAGGGGCATGATAAAAGATTCTCATGAATTATTTTCTTATCAAAACGGTTTGTTTTTTATCATAACTGACTAAGAATACCCTTTCAAACAAATTGAAAAATAATAAAAAGTAACAATCAGTATGTACCTACCTCCATTCATAGCTTTTACTAGACAGGTAGGTAGAGATCGTCAAATCTCAAACCAGTTTTCATGGGAAAAATACATTATAATAACTAGCTTGTGCCTGTGGCTTCGCTCGCGTGGTATCTTGATAAAAAGTAGCCTTTATGCTATTTTAGGTAAAGAACTCTATCTATTTCAAGTTTAATCGAAATCGATTGAGCCGTTACGGCATGATTGAACATCAAACATCCTCACAAACTTTCACATTTATAATATTAGTAGGATATAAATAAATAATTAATATTCGGCATTATAAAATACTTTAAGTGTGTACCTGCCTGCCTGTTAAATGACAGATAAGAAGGTAATGAAGTTCCTTAAAACTTCTTCAGCACCTTTGTTAAAAACTTTCCAACTTAATTTAAAATTGTTGGTAAGTTTGAGGTATTTTTAGGTAGGCATCTGAATTTGGTATTTAATGAAGAACATGGGAGGACATTTATGTGATGGGCCAAGTTTAAAATATACATATTAGTGCATTATTTTTGTCATAATAAACTTCAAAATGAACTAAAAATATTTTCCAAAAAGCCATAGAAAGCCTATAGAAAAAAATACTAAAGAAAAAGAACAAAAATTTTGCCAAAAAAATTAAGGCAAGGCAAGCCTTTGTCATGTTTATTAGTGAATAAATAATTACAATGAAGATATTTTTGCGTGTACTGAAAGTCTTGTACAATGTGCGGTTTTTTTTAATTTACCCTTCTAGTTGGATTCCCTGTATCCAAGAGTTAAGATCGGCTGACACAGGACAGTCAAGAATGGTTTCAGCTGGTTCATCAGTGGCCAGTAGGCGGCGCGCTGCTGTTTGGCCAGAGTGATACGCTCCATGTGCTGTTGAGTAGAAGTTACTGTGTGTATGTTCTCCTGCAAAGAGCAGCACAGGCTAAAATAGAAAAAAATAGCATCGTTAGTATTTGATATCATTGTTTTCTTCTATCTGAACATTTAAAGAATATTTTTATTACATTCTAATTATAATTCTAAGATTTTTTTTTAACCGACTTCTAAATGGAGGAGGTTCTCAAGTCGGCTGTATTTTTTTTTTTTGTGTTTTTTGTGTGTATGTTACTCGATATCTCCGCCATTAGTAACCCGATTTTGATGATTCTTTCGCTGGTGTATAGAGTATGATCCCGGGGTGGTCCCATTTTAATTTAATTTCTGAGGGATTGCAACCTGTCCCGTAAAACTTAAAAAAAGTCGTCTTCTCTTGAAATCACCACTTGCCGATATTTTTTTTGTCGACTGTGGTATAGTATGGTTATCCCCGCGACTTCGTTCGGTTGCTGCTATTTTTACATAAACTAAGGGGTTGTGTGTCGGGAATTTCTTTCTGTGCACCCATACGTTACAACAGGAAGCTACCCTGCAAATTTCATACTCTTAGTAGGCTCTGCGTTGATTTTCAAAGAAAATAAAACCACTACCTTTGATTGTCAGTCAGTACCGTAACAGTTATTAATGATGATGAATGTATGTCATAGTTACTTTTATTTTTTATTTGAAAGAGTAGGTGGCCAATGTCATCCTCAGTAGGTAAGCAAAACGCAAAGAGGTTGATAACAAAAAAAATAGGTTGATATTAATCATGTAAATATTCAGGAATTTGAAGTCGGTTTTTAGTTTTTGTAAAACATATCTTATTATTATTACATAAATTTCCTACTCAGGCGCGATACTAACCCGTGACCCTGTCCTAGGTATAGGGATGCTCTGACCAACTGATCAATGCCTCACCTATCAAATATCTTGAGATATCATACAAATCTTAGTAAAAAATAGTTTATTAAAATTCTAAAATGTTACCTTTTTATCCCTGACATTCCTAAAGAGTGGCTGGGCTATACTTTCAATATCACTCTGGCTGCCTCCCAATCCTATGGATGTGTATGATCCTCTTGTGAAAGGCTGCTTCTTCCAGCTTGTACTGAAAACCACAAACATTTTGATTACCTACCTAATTATAAAATCTACCAATGTACTGATAAGATATCTTGTATCAAAAACTGGCTGAAATATTTGGCTATTGTATAATGACTTGTAGTTTAGCTGTTGTAAGTTAAGCACCTCAGTAATCTTAGTTATATCCTTTACCTTCATCTACAAGCACAATATCAACAATATCTCTTACCAGACACAATTGACAGGTTCAGGAACAAATGGGTCATTCAAGAATTTTCTTAATATCTTTGTACAGGTTGTAGATACCTCACCCATGGCTAATGTTTCCATATACTCAGCTTCTTTGCCAGAAACCCACCCAAGCAACAGTGTCTCTGATACTTTGCTGAATGAGTAAATCTTCTTGTACCAAGAATTTGCCATATCTTCAGGAGTTGAAGAACTCTCCCATAGGAGCATTATCTCAGTTACATCAGGATTAAGAAATGGCCTCTCATATTCCAAGTAAATTTTATCCACAGCACTAAACAATAACCTCTCGATCGATTCAATTTTATATTGAGGCAATGTAGGCTCAAACAAATTGGACGCTTGTTCTTTCAAAACACCTAAAGGAATAGTACATATCACATGGTTAGCATTCAATGTTTTTCCATTATCACAAACTACTTCAACACTATTTGTTTTTTTCTTTGGTTTATGTGAGGCATCAGTGAGTGAGGTGCCTTCCCCTGGGTTCACAGGTTTCTCTGAAGTTGATGTCTTTGAAATATCTTCTATCACAGTTTGGTCAGAGTCCTCAGACTCTTCTCCTAAGTCTTCCACTCCACTATGTCCGTCTGAATCCCAAATTATTTTAGTAACTGGGTGGTTACACAAAATCTTATCAGGAGCAATATTTTTTGTTAATGGCTCTAAAATAGAACTATAGCCTGAAGGTATTATAATATTTCCACCTTGCAATTCTGTATAGCTGCCTAACTCCAAAAGATCAATTTCATCCATAGTGTTGCAACCTGAAATACATGTTTCTCGTTTTAAAAGGCAGTCAAATATTAATCTTCGTATTCTCTTTTCCTCTGATGTTGGTAGTCGTTCCAGGTAGATCGCCGCTTCCAAATTGATGTGCTCTCCCACACTATTGATGTCAGGGGGTGGCAGGTACTGGCACAGGAAGTACTCCTCGCATCGTCTCAGAAAGCATACGTAGGCATCATGTGTCTCGTGCAGAACACCGAATGGTACCTGCTTCCCATCCTCAGTAGCCGCTATAACTTTGTGCGGTTTGGGTATGTTAATAATATTTACAAGATTGTTCGCCATAGCCATTTCAAATATTGGGTTACCCAAGACACCGTGGATCCAGTTGGCGCCTAACTCGACTTTGTGATTCTTCATAGGTATTGAAATAATACGACCTCCTATTCTTTTTCTAGCTTCTATAATAATGAAGTTTTCGTTGCCATTTTTGAGGAGATGATTGGCGGCGGACAGTCCAGCCATGCCGGCACCAATAATTACCACATCATATTTATTCGTATCACATTTTTTACTAGAATTTGTATTTTCGTCGCCCATAATATTTTATTTCAAATTGCTTGAAATATTTTGTTACAGCACTTTGACGTTCAGTCAGCTGGCTGGATGGATGGCTATGTCGCGGCGAATTTGTCGTTACGACATCTTTCATTCGTTCTTTTTTTGTTAAATGTCAAAGTCTGTGGTCGTAGTCGTATGAGCTATTGCGAAAAATGGGCGATATTCTCTATAGATCTAAAGAGTACTCTGACAAATTCTGACATTCCGTAACATTAGGTATCGTACCGGTTTTCTTGAACTCTCTAGATTTAGTTGTCCATTCCTCCCTGTCCCTCTTTCCATTTCCGGCGACCTATTCAATCATCATGTGATCTCTTTCTTGTACGTTTGCTTCATTTATAATTTATCTCTTTCTAGTGACCTTTGAGTTTCCTGAATAATAATAATACTAATATCTTTGTTTACTTCGTGTATCGTGTATGAATCGCGAGCAAGTGTTTTTGTTGTGAGCGACAATATTTTTAATTAATTTGATTTTATCTGAATCTCATTCATTTTAATGAGCGTGTGCAGATACGTAAGTTGCTATATTTTCAGTGTTGAGGATTTTGTGCTTCTTCATGATATCTGGACTACACCACACTATCTATTGTTAGATTAAATTTGAAGTCATTGTGATCAAAGAATTTTGTTTGTGTTTTGTGATTTCGCAAGTTATGTAATCGGACGATGAGTTATCGCATTATTTGAAATTGATGTGCTGATTTAGTGACGATGAAATAAATAAACATTGGTGGGTAGGGCACGTGGGTTTCGCCGTGTTATTAAAATCGATAGAGGCGGAGGCAACACGCGTGCGCCAGTCTCTATCAACAAGACGATTATACGTCAAGGTCACCGAGCGCAAACACGTGCAATGTCGGATTCTATTTACACACACGACTTTCTACTTGAGCCAGGCGTTGATATAAAACAGGAGTCGCCCTTTGAGCTGGGTGGCATGTCGGCCTCCGTACCGATCCCGCAGCGTCGCGCGGACGGCGACTTCAGCGCAGACCTGGACCTGTGTCTGCAGGACTCCCTTGGCGGCTCCTTCCACAACATACCGACCATGCAGTTCGGCAAGGCTTATGATAATGAAAACTCTACCAAAATGGAAACCTTCAAAATGGATGACGATGACATCTTCCAAGTGGACAAAGCTGATCTCATTCTGGGCCCAACCCTCGCAGAGTTGAACGCCAACCCCGACAGTTTGCTGGATGATTTGAACATAGACGATCTACTCATGCCGGAGGAGAGTGGTTACTGTGTTCAGATTGGAGGGGTGATGGGAGGCTCGCGACGTGGATTCAACACCCTGCAGTCCAATAACTTGATGCAACCTGAGAGTCCTTCCAGCCCTTATGGTCGTGCCCAGCTTGCCTTTTCACCAGCAAGTCAGCATAGTTCAGCCTCTTCCAGCTTTGCCCAGCAACCCATGAACTATGTGCCCGAGATGCTGCTGCGTATGGATGGCTACAGCGGAGAGATAGCTCTGGGCCAGTCCGTGCCAGCATCAACAATCTTACCACCGTTCCAACCTGTTGTGAAACAACAACCTGCTCAGCTTTCATCTTCTGCACCCACACATCTTTCAATAGAACAGGTGAACCTACCTACCTACAGCAATGGAGCAATTTGATTTTATGCATTTAAATTTATTAATGTATTTAAAGAGAGAGTAGACAGTCTTTTTTTGATCCAGATACTTTGCATGCAAATCTGCAGGAGTAAGCTTATTTACTCCTTTAAAATTTTAAAGGTTTTAGAAAGTATTAATGTTAATAAATAACACATTAATGTATTTTATAAGTGATTAGGAAGTACTTAAAAATTAAGACACAAAGGGCAAGAGAGAGAGGAGGATGGCATGAGATGGAGGAGGCCTTTATCCAGCAATGGATAGCCCCTAAATAGAAAAACAAACAACACAATTACAACAAAATTATGCATTAGGGAAATTCAGCAAATAACAATAATAAGGAAGGATAAGAAGGATAACAATGATAAGAGGTTCACAGCTTTCATGATAGACTATTTTTAGATTATTTGTTTGTTTTCGTAGATTTGGCAACGCAGGGAACCTCGCAAACACCTGTTATCCACCAGCTCACTTGCTGAGGCTGGTTCCATATCATCACTCTCTGGAGGTCTTCTCAGTCCTGGTACTGGCGAATTCTCTCAGGATGAAGATGATAGAGACATTGAATCTGATGAGGACAGCGACAGATATGAGGACTTATCTTCTGATGGTATGTAAAGTACCTACCTACGAATAGCTATTTGACAATAGTTGTCGCCACTGATGAGATTTTTTAATTGATATAATATTTTTTTTAATTACTAGTTTAAAATAAAAATACCCTGTAAAAAAATCCTGTAAAACATAGCTACTCCTTCCCTCTCTATTACTCCTAGAAGACCCCTCAATAGCCATAGATCATTGAAAACATTTCCTTGTGTTCCATCTAACACACCCATCAAAACAAACTGTTTTGCTTTGATATTTGAAGCTAAATATTGGAATTCATAAAATGTTTACATTCGATTATACACCTTTCACCCGCGGCTTCGCTCGCGTGGTATCTACATAAATGGTAACCTATATCCTATTCTAGGTACAGAAGTCTGATGGACTTCTGTACCTAGAATAGGATATAGGTGGAAACCAAAATCGGTTGAGCCGTTACGGCGAGATTGATTCAACAACAAACATTTAAACATCCTCAAAAACTTTCGCATCTATAATATACATTTTTTTTTTTTTTTTTATATAATGGCGGGTTGGGCTGAAGAACTTACCTATCAGGCGATGTGTCCGCTCTGTAACTCAGAGAGTATCCCCGTATCTAGGAGGTCTTCGGGTTCGAATTTCGCTCGCGTTGAGGGGCTAAATTTTTGGGATTGGTATAATACCTAGGTATTTTCTTAATGTAGGTTATAACTTAAAAACAAATACCAACCATGTTTTCATTCTACAGAGTCCAATGATGAAAGTGCAGAATCTAAGCAGGCTAGGGCTGCTGCAAAACGCGAAAGATACTTTTGGCAGTACAATGTACAAGCTAAGGGGCCAAAAGGTCAGAGATTGATTTTGAAAAAAAAATCGGAAGACCCACATATCCTGAATCTGGTCACTGACCCTGTGTTCAGCCCTAGCTGCAGCGTCAGAGGAATAAAACACAGGTATTTAATACTTTTTATAGCAGGCAGATACGTAACAACATAAGACCATCATTTAAATTCATTTTCATATATATATAAGTCAAATTTTTTAGGTTTTATGTTATTGTTTGAACAAAATTTTAGGATTAAAGTTTCCAAATAGATAAAGGCTAGAAACAAAAACACATTTTTTTAAAATTACTTTAGGATTTTGTTATTACTCTTTTGCCTGTTTTTTCAGAATAATTTAATTTTCAGAATTAGTGAATATATTATCAGTTATGTAGTGAAAATACTATTTTCAGTGGAAAAGCTAGAAAAGGTGATGGAAATGACCTCACTCCAAATCCAAGGAAGCTACATCTCATTGGCAAGGAGTTGGATAACTTGGGTAAAGTTATCAATGACATGATACCAGTGAGCGAATTGCCATTCAATATCAGGCCAAAGACAAGAAAGGAGAAGAATAAACTGGCCTCCAGAGCTTGCAGGCTAAAGAAGAAAGCACAGCATGAAGCAAACAAAATAAAACTTTATGGATTACAACAAGAACACAGTGAGTCATATTTGTTATGTTATTTATGAGTTAGCTACCTACTAGTTTATTACAAAATTATGATGCAATTTTTTGAGAACATAAAATAATATTATCAGTAAAAACATTCTAATTGTATATTTATAACTTTTCAGAGCGTCTTATGAATGGAATTGCCCAAATGAAGCAAGTTTTGACCAGCAGAGTGACAAATTCTCAGAGCAATGTGGATTGGAGTTCACATGTCAAGAACATTGTAAACACAGCCACAGGTATGTCATACATAATGAATGTGTATTTTATGTAATAAATTATGAAACCTGATAGGTACATGTCCCTAGGTATTGAAGCACAAAAATATACTTTATGATATTCATACTCTTTGACATTACAAAAGCATACTAACTAAAGGTTGATTAATGTCAATAAAATCGATCTCAATAACTCTTAATCCGTATTCAAAAGGCGTGCGATATGATGTCATCTAGAAATGTTTAAAATCTACTGAATATAGTAAATTTGCGATATCGTTGAGCTATATCGCACATTTTCGTAAGTCAACCTGAAAATTGACCAACAAAACCAATTTCAGATGAAGTACCGCACAGCTGTTTGAACGGGGCTTTATGTTAAAAACTAGAATTGGGTGTTCTTAAAAATAATCGGAATAATATTTATCCATAAAAAATCTTCAATAATCCCATCTTAAAAACTTAGCGCCCATTTTATGATAAAATACTCGCTTCATAACTTCCCACAAGTATTATGTAGGTAAGCTCTAAAAAACGTGAGGAAATACTAAGAGCTGTTGCGTCATCCATCTAGAAATGTAAATTGTAAGACATGGTGGTTGGTTCCTTTGAGCCGGTAAATGAACAAATTGCTCTGCTTGTTTTTAAAACAGAATCTGCTTGGCACACTGAGTTCCCTGAGTATTTTCAGTGTCTATCCAACCTAGTCAGGTCAGAGACCTAACTAGGACTCTGACCTGACATAACGGAACTTAGCTGAAACAAGGACAGGTCGAACGCACAAATAATTAATTAACCTGAGGTATTTGATGGTAATTAAATTAGTATTAAATACTAATTATTGTTACAGAGGTGAAAATAGCTGGGAAAACATCTGAATTTGTGAATAAAATACTGGACAATGTCAAATCAGGCCAAAACAATGGTGGACTCAAAGACATACAGTAATCAAATCACAGATGTTAAATACAAAACGAAAGGCTGTTCTATGTACCTCCAAAGTTATATTTTAAAAGAAAAGATATGCCTATCATATAAAGCTGCATTGTCCTAGACAATATATTTTTATATGATAAAAAGTGTAGTGTTAGTCATTTAAAAGCTTTACAAGGCAACTAAAAGAAGAATATTAGGGTTTATTATTTCTATTGCCATAATTAAGATAAGCATTAATTAAATATAATTGTAATGTACATAACATAATAAAAAAAAAGCTTCTATTATGTGGTTTGTAAACTTTTATTCAAAATGATTATAATATAATTTTCATACCTATTTGATATCTTAGAAAACGCTAGTTTATTTGTTTTGTGTTATTATAATTTGTGAATAAATTAAAAGAATAAGCGAACAATAAAAAATATGTAACTGTATCGAAACAGATGAGCACATTGAGAAATTTCAACAAGCAACATTTATAATGTTCCTTTGTGGTGGTTAGCTAAGTTGTACCTACATTAGTACAAGTTGTAGGTACAGGCTTTAGTTAGTTAGGTAAGTTACACATCAGGTATACAGGTAGAGGGTTTATAATATTCTTAATCCTTACATATTATAAGTTACGATTAAGAAACAATATTTTGATGTACCTTGAGAACGCTGCATGCGGCCATAAATCCAGTGACAACGTTTTTGGACTTGTATTTTGTGCCCTGTATTTTTTTACTGTAAAGGTGCATGTAAAACCAGATAATTTAAGTTGCAATGATTGAGTTTTTATTATTGTAGCACCTTTACATTATCTTGTTATTCTGTGATTTTCTATGATAGTTATTATATTTTAAACAAACGTCAATCATAACTTTAATATAATCGTTTTAGGGTGTAAATATAAATACGTGACATAATCGATACTTTGCTACATGGGCTCGTATTGCCTATCTTATGTAAACTATTATTAAAATAGAATTTTATTAAAATTATTATTCTACCACTAAGTTACAATGTAAGCTCTACTGTCTGTGCGTATATTCGTTTAATCGTGAGTCGCAATGTTTTAGATAAGATTACAAAAATATATAAGTAACCTACACGCACGACTCGACCAATCTGGAAATAAATACTAAAACGAACCGAAAAAACATTAAGAATGAAAGTGAAATTGACTAGAAAACGGCCATAGAAATGATAGAAGAAAACGTTTTCTTGCTACAACATGATTTTCCTAGTGCCAATGTGATAACCTCACGTAAGGCAGTCTGCATGGTTGGCTTTAGTGTCTAGGGGTTAATAGAAAACATAATATGGGATCTATTTTAACTGTACGGTATTTAGGAGCATTATGTCATAGGAGTCAAGAGGTTTTTCTAACACTCATTGAGTGGTAAAAAAACCTCTTAAGCACTCCAATGGCGTACCTTCTGGATGTAGGTACGTCCGTCTTCACTCCTAACTTTGTGCACTATATACTTTTTACGTTTCAAAATTGAACAGCGGCAATAAACTTGAAAACCACTCAATTATTAGTAAAAATAAGCACCCAAAAAATATGCATTTCAGTAGAAGCAAATTTAAGTTTTAAACGAAGTGATCTGGATTTATTTTTAATTAACGTTAAATTAGTCTTAAGTCAGTGTTATGTTAATCATTATCATGTTTTTTTTGTTAAGTCTTTACTGTTATTTATTTACCTTATTCATTTTAAAGATATCATTTCTTCAGTTTGAAAATCATTGTGGGTAATGTGTTGTTAAAATTGTGATATTTTATTAAGAATACCTACTTACTGAATTTATCTGATCACTAAAAGAGGTCAAACTTATTTTATAAATGAAATTATCTACAAATGTACTAAATGTACATGGTAAGAATTTGATTTATTTTATATATTTTTAATAAATTTACTAATTGGCTAATTATTAGTAATAACCTATTAGATACACTTATAAAGATATCATTGATCAGAATATGTATTTTATAATATTTATAAATATTGTCATCGTTATAAAGAATAAGCATTTTGCATGTGATTTTGCCATTTATTTTATAAAAATATACCTATTATAGCAAGTAAGAACGAAAATAGATTTAGACACGATATGGATATTTTGACATAAGTACGGAAAACAATTACACTTACATATGTGTAAAGTGGTTTTGGAAAAGCACAAAGTTTTTCGATAATAATAATATATTTATTTTAAACGGGCATTACAGTAGGTACATACGTTTCATAAACCTCATACATACATGTTATTTTAAGTTGGAGAATCCTTTTACTTTTTGAATTAACAAATACGTTATTTTACCACAAGCGTGTTTTACTTAATTTTTTTAGACGACATGTTTCAACTACTTACTATGTGGGCCCTTGAAGGGTTATAGTTGGTACCTTAAATCCGCCCGACCGCACTGTATCTACATCGTAGGTAGCAGTAATTCGTTTCTATCCATTTTTCATTCACTAAAAGTTAACCAGGTAATTCATTAAAAGCATTATTCTTATTTTCCTAAATTGCTAATGCATACTTTACCATCATTCAGCGTTTCAGTCCTATTTATTAATTAAAAAGTGTGGGTAATTACTTAATAACTTGCGCGTTATAGTAATTACTCATGCATGCATGAGGGGGTGAAAGTTCAAAAAATCTAGTTTTATGTATGTAATGCCAAAACCATTAAAAACATAGTAATGTACATTATAAATAGTAACTATTCCATAATAAGATAATTATTTATCTCATGATGTTTTATGCCTAGGAACACCAATAGATATTTTGTAATAAGGGAGCAAAGTATGGTATTTCCTACCTAACTATAATAACGAACAGTATCTCCTTAGATAATATACCTAATCTAAGAGTATCTCATAAAGTTCTTAGTGTTTTATAAACTTTTTAAATCTAGAGGTTGCCGCTTTATACGTTCTCAAAAATATTATAATAATACCAGCCTGTGTATGGCAAATTGAATTGCTTTTCCACTCAATGAAAAATAATCTAATACCTATTTTACACCTCCTATTCATAATTTTTTTATATAGTAGTTATAGAGTCTATCAAGAAAATTTACTGCAATAATACCTTTTTTGTAAATACATTTTAGTTATGTGTAAGCCATACAAAATGTTACAGAAGTCATGCATCGCATTTTGCCCTGATTACAAAATAATGAGATTTCGTTTCGTAGGGAGAGCCAGCTGTACCGCGGTTGTCATGACGACCGCACCCCGACCCCACCCCGCGCGAGGTTGGCTCTCCAAAACAAAAGCAGCTTTTTATACTGTGTACCTACTGGTAAAAGATGCGTTTTGTACTGGCAAGATGCGCGGCGCAGCTAGTCAGGGCCAACCCTAAAACTTACTTTTAAACTTTGGTCTGCGATTCAATAGGCTGTGTTTATTTGTATAGATTCATGTTATGTTACTAGTTGCAGTTTATTAATGTTTTATATTCATTATTGATAATTTTGATGTTTAATAAATATTTTAAGTTGCATCCAGTTTTTTTCTTAGGGTTTTTAATTTTAGCAATAAGTGTTTTTATGAATTAACTTTGACCAGTAGGTATTCTATGAGACTGGTTTTATATTAAAATCCAACCAATACCAATATTAACTACCAGTATTAACAATATTTCACAGTCCTAAGGCAATGTTGTGAGAACCTTACAATGTTGTCTGAATTTGCTGAGGTACCTGTTGGGAAAGATAAATTACCTAGTAGGTGCATTCTTATGTGTTTGCCACTGGTACTTTTGGTTTCTTTTAATATAAATATACCTTTTTAGATATTGATACTGAAACTCAGAATACATAGCCTAAGATTAAGATACATTCATGAAGTCATTCCTAAGACCAATCTTGGCGAAGTGTTGTTGTATCCATCCTTAGAAATTGTGTTCTTTCTTCACTTACTACTCAAGCTGGAAGGAAAAAATGCTAACCAGAATTTAGTTCTCATAAGTACTTCGTTTTTGTCTTTTGCAAAGAATAAAGTTCTATCTATCATTTATTATATGAGGGAAGTTATTATTTTCAGAGAGTTGTTTTAAAACAAGACAAAATTTTATTTTACAATAATTTATTAAGTTCCCATCAAATGTACAAATTAGTTTTCAGAATGTTGTTCGGTTTTGAATCAATCTGCACAATATTTAATTTTTCTAAAAGCCCCTGAAGCTCAGTTATCTGATACTCGTCACGGTGTTCCATGTAGCAAACCACAGCTGCTCCCGATAGATGCAGATTCTCTCTTAGACAAATAACTGAAAATGTAAAGAAGTGTTAGTGCTGGTAAGTATCCGCATTAAAAATCAGAAAAAAATAGGCCAACAACATTGATCCCCATGGAAGACTTCTCAGATTTGAAGGCAATAAATTCAGATCCAAGGGGTTGTCAAGAGGCACATGTCCACATCTTACATTATGCATATATATTTATTGTCCTATCTAGGTGATTATAAAGTCATGATAATAAATTATGTATTTAAAGAGTATATCATACTGATGATATACTCTTTAAATACATAATTTATTAGTTTATTACCTCCAGCCGAAACTCCTGAAATAATATTGGGCTGTTCTAGCCTTGGGAAGTTCATCCCCAGTGACTTTTTTACAGGCTTGCATGTTGATAAACTCCGAATAACATATTCCTTTGCGAACAGCTCTGATACCTGGTATTCAACTAGTGGTTTGGTCAGTATTGCTACAATATCTCCACTAGAAGTTACAAATGGTTTTATCAATTCCACTATTTCACTGCTCAGCAGCAAATTGTAATCTTTAAGAATACAAACATAACAACTGGAATCCTCTGTTTTGTACAATTTCAAATTTACTTCTGGAACCGAATTCACATATTGGAGTTTCAGATCCACTTGCATTTTTATGCTGTCTGCCAAATATTTGCCTTCAAGTATCAAAAATGTGTTGATAATTTTTGGAACTCCTATATCTTCCTGCCATTTTAGCCTGTAAAAATTCAAAATTAATGTTCTGATTTCTTAACATCGCTATCATATTGAGCTTTGAATGGCTTGATTTAATCTCTAGCAGACCAAAGCCTGGACACTAAAACCGGCATGGAGAAATCCCATTGAATAGCAATCTCTAATAAAATTTGGAGCCTATGTTTAGAACTTACTCTGACTGACTATCATCAATGTTTTCATCCCAATCTTCCCATGCATTTCGACTACCCGGTTCTACGATTTCTCCAAAGGTACACATTTTAAATTAAAATGAAATATAAATCAAAAATGACGAAAAACTATGTATCTCGTAGACCGAGAATAACACTGTTTACAATGTATCACAGACTAGGAAGATACTACGATGTATCTAACTAAATCAAATTTTGAGAAAAACACACGAAAAACAAAACAAAGCATGACTCGAAATATTTTTGTCGTGACAGTCAGCACCATATACAAAATTACTCTATGGTCAGCACTCTCCGTATTTAAAAAGTTACTCTATGGTCACCACAGACCAAAGATGCTAACCTAACGCATGTCAGTGACAGTTCTGTCTGTCCACAGACTAGGAATACTACTTCTGTCTGACTGACGGAAGGCAGTAATATTGTTTATTGTTTAGTGGGGGTGACATGGTCACTCTGTGACAAAACCCCCAAAAAGAAAATACATTAAAATATATTATATTATAAAAAGATTTAAAAAAAAACAGTCACAAGACTGACCCTGCTTCTCGCCAATTATCTGTGAATAATTTATTGTCATTCTCGTTAATTTAACTTAATATTAGTCGATCGATTAAAAACTTTGGCAGTCAGTCGACATGCTACAGTTTTTATGTTATCTGTCCCTGGACTGAGCAGAGCAGCAAATTTCATACTTTCATTCATTCACTCATTCACTCTCAAAAGCGCTAGAATACACGGATGCGGATGGCGAATTTTTAGCAAAAATAGACCAAAATAATTTGATTAGCATGAGAAGCTGGTTATGAACTACTCTCTTTGCTCAGTTAACAATTCATTTGCAATAATGCTAAAGGTAAGTGATCAGCCAACATCAAAACGCCCGTCCTTACATCCATTCGACACGGTGTTCCAATACCTCACGGTGTTGTATTAACCTGCGATTTCGATTTTTCCCAGGATAAAGGACAAGTCACCTTCGAAGACAAATGGCCCTCAATGCGCCCGATTGTTTTAAAACTTCTGAAGCAAGAAGCAGTCACTCAAACCGAATGGCAAGATCTATTTGGCGCTGTACATTCTGTGTGCTTGTGGGATGAAAGAGGGCCCTACAAACTGAGAGATGCCCTGCAGCAAGATGTTATGATGTATATCAAGCAGGCGCAGGCACGGGTACTTGCACAAAGGGAGGATCAGGCACTACTGAAAGCCTACATAGCAGAATGGGGGAAGTTTTTTACTCAATGTAATTACTTACCCACACCATTCCGGCAGTTAGAGAACTCTATTAACAATATTAGCAAAGGTGGCAGCTCTAACACCTCTGCCCAGAAAAAGAATAATAACAACAATAATGAGGATAGCTTGGTGCGTAAACTCATGCTTGATTCATGGAACCAGAGTATTTTTATGGATATAAAGCAGAGATTGCAAGATTCAGCCATGAAACTAGTTCAAGCCGAGCGAAATGGTGAATCATTTGATTCTCAACTTGTGATAGGAGTGAGGGAGTCCTATGGTAAGCAGTGTATTTATTGTTTAATTCATGTTGTTTTTTGTAGTATTTTAATCTCTGTTTCTGTTTCAGTTAATTTATGCTCAAACTCAATTGATAAACTGCAAATATACAGAGAGCATTTTGAGGCTGCATACATGCAAGCAACTGAAGAGTTCTACAAACTGAAAGCCTCTGAACATTTATCAGTTAATGGAGTGCAGTCCTACATGAAGTATGCTGAATTAAGACTTAAGGAGGAGGAAGCTCGTGCTCACAGATATCTGGAGCCTGGCAGTGGCAGTGTAGCAACCCTGACTCAATGCTGTGAAAAAGTACTCATCGGAGAACATCTGCCCACTTTGCTTGCTGAAAGTGCTCCTCTTATAAAGGCAGATGAGACTGAAAAACTGCAGCTCATGTTTCGTCTCCTAGACAGAGTACCTGAAGGGGTCACTCCTGTACTGAGAGACTTGGAAGCTCACATTGTATCAGCAGGCTTAGCAGACATGGTTGCATCTGCTGACATAATAACCTCAGATTCAGAGAAGTATGTGGAACGCTTATTGGAACTGTTCAAAAGATTCAGTACTTTAGTGAAAGATGCATTCATAGATGATCCTCGATTTTTAACTGCTAGAGATAAAGCTTATAAATGTGTGGTTAATGACACCACAGTCTTCAAGCTGGAATTGCCCTCCTCAGCTTTGCTTCGAGGAACCAAAGGCACTGCTCCGGAAAGCAAGTGTCCTGAGCTTCTCGCCAATTACTGTGATATGTTGTTGCGTAAAACACCACTAAGCAAGCGTTTAACCACTGAGCAAATTGAATCTAGGTTAAAAGATGTATTGCTGGTTCTTAAATATATTGAAAATAAGGATGTTTTTATGAGATACCACAAAGCTCACTTGACTAGAAGGTTGATATTAGATTCCAGTGCTGACTCTGAGAAAGAAGAGGACATGGTAGAATGGCTCCGCGAAGTGGGTATGCCAGCAGATTACGTCAATAAGTTAGCTCGTATGTTCCAAGATATTAAAGTAAGCGAAGATCTCAACACTCAGTTCAGAGGAGAAACTACTCGGCATGATGCAATAAATATAAAAATCCTGAACGCTGGAGCATGGGCTCGTGGATCTGAAAGAGTTACAGTAAGTCTTCCATTAGAGTTAGAAGATTATATACCAGAAGTGGAAGAATTTTACAAGAAGAAGCACTCTGGTAGAAAGTTGCAGTGGTACCATCACATGAGCAATGGTACCATTACTTTCGCAAACTCAGTTGGTAGGTTTGATTTGGATGTTACAACATTCCAAATGGCAGTTCTGTTTGCGTGGAATCAGCGACCGATGGAAAAAATAACCTACGAGAACTTACGTCTCGCAACTGAGCTTCCAGACCCTGAATTGAGACGAACTCTCTGGTCTCTAGTGGCTTTCCCGAAGTTAAAGCGACAGTTACTGTCGTACGAGCCAGCTGTTCAAAATCCTAAAGATTTCACCGAAAATACAACATTTTGGGTGAACCAAGAGTTTGCTCTCGTCAAAAACGCGAAGCCACAGCGCAGGGGTAAGATCAACCTGATCGGCAGACTGCAATTGAGCACTGAAAGATCTCAACTGGAGGATAATCATTCTATTGTACAACTTCGAATATTGCGAACTCAAGAAGCAATTATTAAAATCTTAAAGATGAGAAAACGTATCACCAATATTGCTTTGCAGGTAAAAATCAGACTTTATCCAGTCCATATATTCTTAGATGATCTTTTGTCGGTATCTATTTTGACTTCCTTGTGACCTCCTTATCTGATAGGTACTATCAGTTAGGTTACCTACCTTATTAGTGTACACGATTCGAAGTTTGGGTAGTCCACTTGTTTCATCGGAAATATAAAAGCTCTATTCATTTTCTTTTCCACTAACGGACCTCGGTGGCGCGACGGACTAGCCCGACTACGACGCAATATGTGCGGATTTTATGCCGGCGGTGGCACGATTGCATGATCTGCAAATATTTGTCTTAGGGTCTGGGTGTTGTGCTTGTGGCACCATAGTTCTCGTAGTTCCTGATAACCACATCACAGGGAGTCTATTGCGGGTCCAAAACTATGTATGTGACTTGTGGGTGTAATTTATTTATTTACCTACTTTTACACAATTATTTTTGTTATTTCAGAGTGAACTCGTCGAAATCTTGAAAAACATGTTCTTGCCATCAAAAAAAATGATAAAAGAGCAATTGGAGTGGCTCATCGAGCACAAATACATGCGGCGAGATGACGAGGATATCAATACATTCATATACATGGCCTAGAAACAGATCACAAGTGTAATTGAACTAAATCAAATAAATTATTTAATCTATGATTATAGTTTCATGTATAAGCTTTCTTCAAATGTTGTGAAATGTAATTTACATTGTAGGGATTGAATCTATTTTTTATAAGGGTTAGTAAAATATGTAGTCAGTATTATTTAATAATTGCTTTTATTAAATACATAGTATAGATACAATATAATGTATAAAAGTTAAAATATAACATTAATTCTTCGCTGGCTCTATAGTTTCACCTCCTTGAATTTGACCCCAGCCAATTAATCTGAAAAAAAAATCATAAAATATGATGCAGGTAATAATGCAGTAGCTTAATTTGGGAAAGTTTAAAATTTTGAATAAGACAAGGGTACTGGGGCCCAATTCTACTAATTCAATGGCTTCAAAATGACAATGGTTCAATGGCAAAATGACCACTTTTGACACTTGGTATTCTGCTATCACAGTCGTTTATCAATAGCAGCCATTGTGAAACCAATGAAATCAATTAAATAACGATAGTTGCGACAATCGTAACTGCATGATAATGGTACTACCATTATCATGCGATTATCATTTTGAAGTCATTGAAATAGTAGAATAGATAAGCTAGCAAGTAGCTAGTTGTTACTTACCGCCAGTGGTTTTCAACTCTTCTACTAAGGGCAACTTTTTCTCCGATCTCCGTACATACGGGGTTGGTCAGAGCTATCTTCGCCAAATCAGCTTTCGTGGCGATCACTCGCCCACCAGTGCTGAGGGAGCCGATGTTCACCAAAAGAACCTGCAAATTACAAATTTGTAAAAATTCCCATCACCAGCTAAACACTCTCTCATCCTACTAATATTATATATAAACTAGCTTATCTTTATCTTTTTTATTTTATTTTTTATCTTTGCTTCCGCCCGCGGCTTTGCTCGCGTTGTACCTACATAAAAAGTAGCTATATGCTATTCTAGGTAAATAACTTTATCTAGTACAAGTTTTAAAGAAATCGGTTGAGCCGTTACGGCGTGATTGAACAACAAACATCGTGAGGAAACCGGCATGTCCTAGACCTAATAATTCGAAGATATGTGACATGTGCACGAAAGGAGCCTCTAAGAGGCGCACTTTAATCCTTTCACTACACTGATTCCTTCATCGACGGTCATAGTCACTTTCAGGGCCACTATGCCTCAACCTGTTCATAAACCTAATACAAGATGAAGCATGGCACTATGTTCAGCAGTGGACTTTATCAGGCTGATGATGATGGAAGCCTTCGAGAAATTCCAAGTTCATGTCAAATGTATTACCTCGTTCCTAGTTAGTTTCTGGACCTTAGCAGCTTTCTTGTCACCCTCGGTGCGCACTCCAAGGAGACGCTTTAGCAGGTAGTACGAGACTTCGAGCTTCACGAAGATTCCGGGCAACGCGCCGACGGCACCGAGCACCTGGGAAACACGGCTTGCATCAGTGGTTAGGGACAGCGCCGGCAGACGGAGTGGCGGCGAGGCGAATGATCTAGTGTAATAAATAAATAAATATTCCGGACATATAACACACGGTCAACTGATCTCAAACTAGACATAGCCAATCAATTCAAAACTATTGTATACCAGTCTGGGGAGGTACTACAAAGACAAAACTCTTGGAACTCGAAAGGGCACAGCGGTCTCTTTTGAAAGTTATGTACTTCAAGCCCTACCGATACTCTACAGATATTCTCTACCGAGATTCAGGCCTACTATCAGTCAGGAAACTCTACATCCTAAACGCCGTTTTGAAGTTACATAGATCTCTTGAGTATAACCCCAAAATATTAAAGAAGGGAAGATGGGATAGAGTAGCTATTAAAATTACTGCTCGGTCTCAGTTTGCATCCCGACAGTATGCCACGCAATCTACCTATCTCTACAACTCTATAAATAAAACATTGAATATATATCCTATGAATAATTATAAATGTGTAGGGACCCTGTAAGTGTGAATGATACTTGAGCCATGAGTTTTGGATGGAAGCGAGAAGTATGAACTTTAGTTACTAAGCGACCTCGAACAAGTGTGTACGTATCCTAAAAATAGAATAAACTTTTATATCAAATTTATGTGGTATTAGTAACTCCCAGTGCAAACTTAGAACTTTAATATAAGTAGGATAAAAGAACTTATAATTGGTGACTCCGTGAACAATTTGAACAACAAAGTGAAATAAAGTTTGCATTGGTTTAATAGACAGTTTTTATAAAAGTGTAAGTAAATAAAGTGAAAAATGAATGACCAACCGATATTTTTTGAGAGCAGTGACAAGGTACTGCAAAGTGACGGGACAACTGAAAATATGTCTCAATTAGCTGCAATCACAGTTTCTTCCCGCATACCAGACTTTTGGAGCGAAATGCCTAGATTGTGGTTCGCTCAGGTTGAGAGTATTCTAGCGTCGCAAAAGCAAAGTGATGAGACCAAATACAATCTGGTCGTTGCGAAAAAATCCCTTAATGAATGGCTATTGACACTAAGCTACGATGAAACTGAAAAACTCCTAGAAATTGTTTCATAACATACTGATACATCCACACACAATTCATACACTCATCTACTCACACCTTGGGTGCTGCTGAAATACCCATGCTCTTAAGAGATCTGGTGATCAGAAGCACTCACACACATACATGAACACACACTTTGCACCTATGTACTCCCCAAATACCCATTCTCTTAGTAGACTAGTGATCAGGCGTGCTCACACACAAAAACACACACACACACCCACACACACACACACACTACACACACACACTACACATACAAACTATGTAAACGTATTCCTAAATCCTAACTTTAACTTAACTTACTATAGACATAAATATCCCTTTTAATTTCTTTACTTACTTAATTCTAACAATTATGTACTACGGAAGAGCGAGACCCTCTAACACAGGTATATCTATACTTAAAAGAGGGTCCCAAACCCATGAAATGTAACCTAGATTAAGTTTACTGAAATAAAAATATTTGTATTTGTATTTGTATAGCCTGTACTATGGGTACCAGAGACTGATATACATAATAGATATATATTTAACACCCAGACACAGAACAAACATCTGTATTCATCACACAAATGTTTGTCCTGTGCGGGAATCGAACCCGCAACCTCTAGCGCAGAAGGCAGAATTACTACCAACTGAGCAATGAGGCCTTCTCGCTCTGTGTCGGGTGCAGCCAAACAGGCGCTGACTCAGCTTGTTGCTGCTTTACATGTCAAAAGTGCCATGCAAAGCAGCACTGGTTTTCAGGTAGGACCTTCATCATCATCATCAGCCTGTAGAAGTCCACTGCTGGACATAGGCCTCCTCTAAAGAGTTCCACGACGAACGGTCTTGAGCCTTCTCCATCCACCGACTTCCCGCAACCTTCACAATGTCGTCGGTCCATCGGGTGGGGGGCCTTCCAACATTGCGTCGCCCGGTTCGTGGTCGCCATTCGAGAACCTTTACTCCCCAACGGTTATCGGTTCTGCGAGCTATATGGCCTGCCCACTGCCACTTCAACTTGCTAATTCTGAGAGCTATGTCGGTAACCTTGGTTTTTCTACGAATTTCCTCATTTCGGATCTTATCACGTGAAAATCCTAGCATAGCTCTCTCCATAGCCCGTTGTGCAACTTTGAGCTTGTGTATGAGGCCAATAGTTAACGACCAAGTCTCAGTGCCATATGTCATCACTGGCAACACGCACTGATTGTAGACTTTCGTCTTGAGGCTCTGCGGTATCTCCGACGAGAAGATATGACGAAGTTTCCCAAACGCTGCCCATCCAAGTTGGATTCGTCGGTTGACCTCTTTGTCGAAGTTAAACCTACCTAGTTGAATCGTCTGACCCAAATAGACATAGTGATCTACATATATGTGATATATATCATAGTGGTAGGACCTTAAATAGATGTTATTGAAGGCGACTGTACCTGTCCGACGAGTCTGTCGGCGCGGCAGAGCGTGGGCTCGATCTTGGTGCCGACGCCGATGAGGCCGCCGGGCACCGCGTACTGCAGCTCGTTCTGCTCCGCGAACAGGGACACGATGCGCGAGAATATCGGCCGGCAGGTCAGCTTGCCGTCCGCGTCCTTGCTCACGAGCCCCGGTCGCACCTGGACGCAAACAAAACATCAATTGCAACGGTTACAGTGCAAAAGGGAAGCAAAGAAAACATAAATTGCAACGGTTACAGTGTAACAGAGAAGCAAAGAAAACATAAATTGCAACGGTTGCAGCGGAACAGAGAAACGAAGAAACATAAATTGCAACGGTTACAGTGGAAAAGGGAAGCAAATAAATGATGGGACGATGAAATAGTAAAAACAGCAAGTAAAACATCACTAGAGAGGTATGGAAAAGTTGGAAAAGCCCCGAGGTAAAAACTTGAGAACTGAACACACAAAACTGTAATTTTCACAAAAACACGGGATATAACGTACCTAGTTCCTACCATAGACTAGTCCTCCTAGTAGACAGGACTCCTAGTAGACTAGGAAGACTATGATAGTCCTAGTAGACTAGATAGTGTATGGTAGGTACTACTAGGTGTAGATACTAACTTCGATCTCTATGCCGACACTGAGAAAGCCCTGCAGGATGGATCCAGCGACTCCGCCGCTCAGGTCATCGACCTCGCACCCCAGTTTATTTACGTCGAACGAGCGGATCAGGATCATGCGCGGGGGAGACGTGAAGTCACGCACTCTGCTAGGACTAGTGTATGGTGCGTACTAACTTCGATCTCCATGCCGACAGTGAGCACGCCCTGCAGGATGGATCCGCCGGCGACTCCTCCGCGGAGGTCATCGACCTCGCAGCCCGGCTTGTTCACGTCGAACGAGCGGATCACGATCATGCGCGGCGGAGACGTGAAGTCACGCAGCGGCACTGGGATCTTCTTTGTTATGTATTCGCACAGCACCTGAAACCATAGTGTGACTTTTGAGAGGTATTCTTATTATACCTAATATACCTAATATTGGAATTAAGCAATAAATTCTGACTTTTAATTTGTTTTTTAATAGACCTCACGGTATAGGAGGTGAATTGTTTATAAACACGCCGTCCATACTTTTCGGTTTGACAGAATTAGCATTTGTGTCGATTTGTGAGTCGAGTACTTCTACAGTATAAATTGATATCAATTTTATTAAAAAAAGAACGTCAAGCAAGTTTTTGGGGTTTAGTATGTGCGGTTCGTTTTCAAACATTTTACATAAAATTTAGCTGTATAGGTGAAGTAACGATTGAAAAAGTCATCATATGAATGGTCTAAGTATTGGCGGTTTGTTTACAAACATTTCATATCGAATTTGGCTAAAGTATTGTAGAATTTACGATTGACGAAGAATCATATTAAGAACCTGCTTTCGCCTGCAGCTTTGCTCACGTGGTCCCTAGATTAAATTAGCCTTTATTCTAGGTAAAGAACTTTCATATTTACTTGAGACTGGCAATATTTACTGTAAAAATGGCAAACATCAGGAGGGCCGTAAGCCTGTTTGCCTCAGTATAACATAAAAAAACACCATTTTTTTGCAGGAAGGTCTGCTCACGAATTTGCCTTGACGTATGGCTTCTCTCAGATGGTAAATTCCCCAACGAGAATACCAGATATCGAGAGCCACACGAGCTCCTTACTGGACCTTCTGCTGACTTCGCGTCCGGACGGATATTCCATATCAGTGGATGCCCCACTTGGTTCATCTGATCACTGCCTCGTCCGGACTCATGTCCAATGCGCTAAGCCCAGCCCACCTCGGCCAACACAATGGCGTCGGATGTGGCACTACAAGTCAGCAGATTGGGACAGACTGCGAGAATTCTATGCGTCCTACCCATGGAAGCAGCTTTGCTTCACGTCAGAAGATCCTGACTCCTGTACAGCCGCCGTCACAGAGGTGATTCTGTCGGGAATGGAATGCTTCATTCCTAACCCTTTGGTGGCTGCGGGAAACAAGAAGCGACCGTGGTTTAATCGGCCTTGCAGAGATGCTAGACGTCTCAAGCAAACTGCATATGAGGCCTGGACCACGGCCCGAGCTAACAAGGATCCTAATATCTCTGATGTGAAGAAAGTGCTTAATGCTGCTTCGAGGGCCAGTAAGAAAATGATCACTAAGGCCAAATTCGATTTTGTCGGCAGATTTGGTGAGCGGCTGGCGCACTACCCTTCCGGGAGTCGTGCTTTCTGGTCGCTGGCCAAAGCTGCCGAAGGAAACTTTTGTCAGTCGTCCTTGCCACCGCTTCGAAAATCTGACGGTAACCTGGTCTATAGCGCTAAGGAGAAAGCCGATCTTTTGGGGAATCTCTTTGCCGCCAACTCGACATTGTGCGACAGAGGTGCCGTACCACCTACCATCCCGTGGTGCGGTATCTCTATGCCGGACATCGTAATTACACAACGGGAAGTCCGTCGGGAGTTACTTTCTCTGGATGTTCATAAGTCGAGCGGACCAGACGGTATACCCGCTGTAGTACTGAAGCGGTGTGCTCCTGAACTGTGTCCTATTCTGACGCGCCTCTTCGAGCATTCGTACTCCACAAGACAGGTTCCATCTTCGTGGAAGACAGCTCACATCCACCCGGTGCCCAAAAAGGGTGATAGATCAGATCCATCCAACTACAGGCCTATTGCTATAACCTCCCTTCTCTCTAAGGTTATGGAACGCGTAATTAACACCCAACTCCTCAAATACCTAGAAGGAAACGATCTTATTAGCGACCGTCAATATGGTTTCCGCCATAGTCGCTCGACTGGTGACCTTCTAGTGTATCTCACGCAACGTTGGGCCCAGGCTATTGAGAGTCATGGGGAGGCTTTGGCTGTAGGTCTGGATATTGCAAAGGCCTTCGATCGAGTCTGGCACCGGGGTCTTCTGTCGAAACTGACTTCTTACGGACTGTCTGAGGGGTTATGCAAATGGGTCGCTAGCTTTTTGTCCAGCAGAAGCATAAGAGCCGTCGTTGACGGTAGTAGCTCTGATAGCATGGATATCAATGCTGGCGTCCCGCAAGGCTCCGTACTATCCCCAACGCTGTTTTTGCTGCATATTAATGATATGTTGTCTATCGATGACATTCATTGCTATGCGGACGACAGTACTGGTGACAATTTATACACGGGCCGTGCCAACACCCCTCGTCACATTGTGGAGGAATGCCGAGGATAACTTGTGTCTAGTGTTGAGAGTACCTTAGCCAGAGTCTCCGATTGGGGAGAGAAAAACCTGGTTCAGTTCAACTCGACTAAGACACAAGTTTGCGCGTTCACTGCTAAAAAAACCCCATTTACTGTAGCTCCACAATTCCAGAACACATCCCTTACTATCAACAAGAGCATTGGGATTCTAGGCGTTGACATCTCTAGTGACGTTCAGTTCCGTAGTCATTTAGTGGACAAGGTTAAACTGGCATCCAAAAAGCTCGGTGTGCTTAACAGAGCGAAGCTGTACTTCAGTGCGGGGCAAAGACTGCTTCTTTACAAGTCGCAAGTCCGGCCCCACATGGAGTACTGCTGTCACCTCTGGGCAGGAGCACCTGAGTACCAGCTGGGACCCTTTGACTCGGTTCAAAGACGCGCTATGAGAATTGTCGATGATCCCAAGCTAACAGGCGGTATTGAGCCCTTAACCCTAAGGAGGGACTTTGCCTCCTTATGTGTGTTCTACCGCCTGTATAACGGGTTGTGTTCTGAAGAATTGTTTGATATGATGCCTTCAGCTTCCTTTTATCATCGCACCTCTCGCCATAGGCAGGGGATCCATCCTCACACCCTGGAGCCGGGTTGGTCGCGTACCGTGCGGTTTCAGAGGAACTTCCTCCCGCGAACACTCAGGTTGTGGAATGATCTCCCTGCTGAGGTTTTCCCTAAGGACTACAGTATGGGGTTCTTCAAAAAGGGCGTTTTGAACTTTTTAAGGGGTCGGCAACGCGTGCGTGATGCCTCTGGTATTGCAAGCGTACATAGGCTACGGTAACCACTTACCAACAGGTGGGCCGTATGCTTGTTTGCTACCTTAGTTGTATAAAAAAAAAAAAAAAAAAATTTAATGAAAAAAAAAACTCTATTCCAAGTTTCATCGAAATCGGCTGAGCCGTTACGGCGTGATTAAACAACAAACATCCTCAGAAACTTTCGCATTTATAATATTACTATGATGGTCTTATAGTCCAATCATATGTAGGTACCTCAATGTTATACTTCAGCTGGGCCGAGATAGGTACGATCGGTGCGCCTTCCGCGACCGTTCCTTGCACAAACTTCACGATCTGCTCGTGCTGCTCCTTCGCCTGGCCCTCCTTCACCAGGTCGATCTTATTCTGAAGGATCAGTATGTGCTTCAGTTTCATTATCTCGATGGCAGCCAAGTGTTCGCTGGTCTGCGGCTGGGGGCAGGATTCGTTACCTGAGGTGTAAAACGAGAGCTCATTACACAGACGCACTCTTCTTCGGCGCCTCAAACAGACCAGTCAACAATAAAAAAAATATTACTCGTCACTTAAAAAATGCGCCCTATACAAAGTGCTCATATTTATTAACCGCTTAGTCCTAGAGATTAATAAACCTTTATCCATTATTTTAAGATTTACCAAGTTGAAATATTCAAAATATTATTTATTTTTTCAAAAAGCTCTTATAGGCGCCTTAGCCTGCCGAGTTATATTTATATAAAAATAAGCTCTATCGTACTAAACTGTGTTTAGATATCATACTTCTGTACACATTTTTATGTTCAATAAAGACCTTTTAAAAACAAACAGACAAGTGTATTTCTTTCTGGATTACCCCTCCTCCAACGTCTGTAGAAAAAATCGCATAGGAACGGTCTTGGAGCCTGTTCCGATTCTCCATCCACCGATTTACCACAACCAGTGTTCACAATGTCGTCGGTCCATGTCGTGACATCGGTCGGTTCGTGGTCTTGTTATTTATTCATCATAATCATCATCACGGCCATTGGGATTATTTTATTTATTTACAACGGATTTTTGTGGCTCAGAAGAATGAACTAAGGTAAACACAAACTAGCCACTCGTAAGTACGAACGTGGTTTCGTTGAGATTCCTTTCATACAACTTCTTCGACAGTCTTTCCACGTCTTGCAATGAGGTTCCTTTTACGTAAGTTCTTACCAGCAATGAGTAGTAAAGCCGCGTCCATAACCGCGGCTCCGTTGAGCATGGTGGCCATAAGGATGTCGTGGCCGGGACAGTCCACGAAGCTCACGTGGCGAACCAGCTGGAACCGGCCGGTGCACGCGGGCCGAAGACAAGGGAAGTTGTCGTCTTTGCCCGAACTGCCCGATATGTAGCTGGTGGGGCGCGGGCATTTCGGGTTGTCGCATTTGTAGATCTTCGCGTTGGCGTAACCTGGAGATAATAAGAATAAAATAAGTCACGAAATCAGAGATGATACTTACAATAACATTCGTTCGTTTAACTGCTAAATCGGTCGTTCCTCAGCTACTACAACCAACGCTGAGGCCCGATCCGTAATGTTCGTGAGTTAACTTACCTACTCACTTGTCGCCGGTGAGTGGTGAAAAATTAATATCTTACCGCTTTTGTACGGTGTCACGTAAAGCGCCCTTACAAAGACCGGCAAGCTATTCACCACTAACCGGTGACTAGTGAGACGGCTCATTTAAATGAGGACTCGCTACTCTGGTCTATCGTGACGCCAGGGAGCGTAGAGGCGCAGCTACTGCGACACATTATCGTAAATTATTTATTATATAAGAAATGATTCTATAATAACAAGACGAGTTACAGTTCCTTTGTGTCGCTTCATAAAGCTTCTTATGAGCCAGAACCAAACTCTAGTGAGGTCTCGCCATAGATAGTTTCTCTTCACCGCGAGTACAACTACTTTAGCGAGTAGATATGTAGTCTACTTCATTAACTACCAACCTAATTAAGGAAATTTTATTCAGTCTAATGTTTGTATAGATTTTGGAGGTCAAGCTTCGCTCTGAAAATTAAGGAATACAATGGCAGATGCTCTCGAGTTTTAGCAGCGCGAGCGCATGATATTGACGTGTTAAAGGTCATAGGTGGGAGAGCGTAGCGAATCGCTATGACTTGAATGGGGCAATCTCAACTAGTGTTTGAAAAAAGCTATGGGGCGACTGCCGCGTTCTATCAAAGCCTACTTTTGAGGACCTAGGTAGTTTTCCTTTCAGTAGGTACCTATTTACTTTGATGCAACTTTTTTTTTGACCTACTTACGCCGCGTCATTCTGTCATAGGCCCTTTTCAGGGCCACCATAACCTGGTCACTGGCCTAATACAGGATGACCAAGATAGAATCAGTGTCACGCCAAGCAAGCAAGATTACTTCATGATATAATCTTACTCAATATGGCTTAAAAAATAGGCCAATTCATTTGGTATGCTGATGAGAAAGAAATAAAGATTTGTGTTGTCAGAAATAAAAACTTTAATAGCTAACTAAAGTATAAAATAAAAAATAAATTGCATTACAAATCTATATAATACTACAATGCCTTAATCGTAATTTATGAACATTCACCTAAAACTTTTCATTTTTCATTAACCTCTTGACAAAGATCCAGCTGAGACAGAATACAAAATGTCTGGAATATACAGACTATCAAAATTTTACTATGAAGGCACCTTATTATAGTAAGCACCTTTTTTGAACACTTAATTAAACATCATATATACAAAAACAATGTAACTTTAACCATTTCCTAAAGCAATGCAGTTCACACAATCACACAATCATTCCACAATACATACTTACAAAATGTGATACTTTATTTCAGCTTATTTACAACATCACAATAAAATGTGTTAAAAATGTAAGGCACATAGTTATTTTATAAAACAAGTGTAACATAACATCTATGTTGTGGTTATTTTTTGGATTTCTCCAGAAAAACTTTTCCTGAGATTCGTTGTAGTTTTTGGGCTAGGGCCGTTACATAAATTTATATTTAACAAGTGACAGCCTTTAATACTAAAATTGTGGTTTTCTGTGGCTTACTGGTTCCCGATGGATTCTAGAACAGATACTTCCGACACTTTATCGTTCCACACTTGCATTCTGTGCGGTTTCTCAGATTCACCATATTTTCTTGCTGAATTTCAAATCTCGATTTAATTGGAGTTATGGGCCCATCTGCGGTGCCGGCGTCTGAACCGTGTGGAATCCTGATGTCGTTGCTGTCACTCGTGCTCTCCCTACTCACTGTAGAGCTGCTGGTTTCATTTTCATCAATATCTGCACATTTCTGTAGGTAGTCGAAGCATATCTCTTCGCCAACTTCTATATCGCGCGTAGCAAATAACGCTAACATAGGCAGATTGGGATCGAGGCAGTCAGCCCAGACCGCCCAAACTCCGAGATTGGGGTCGCAAGAATGGTTGATAAAATGCGAAACATTCCCTAAATTCGCCGCATCTACGACGTATGGGTTTTCGACTGAATTGAAATCTAGATCGAAGAGGTAGGTGAGACCGTTAGCATCATACTCTCTACCCCTTTTTTCTGCTTCCTCAAAGGTGATAACTTCGCCGACATACTGACAGATAAATTGACCTTGAAATATCCTTTGCTCAGTTCTAACACCCCAACCGCAACCGGTAGAAGTACGAAAAATCGTAAGTTTAATGTTGCGGCCATGTTGTACGACACGATTGCTACACTCTGAGGAACATTTACATGCCTTATTACATTCATAAATTGGTGTGCCTGATGCTACTCTAAGTCTTTTCTTGACAGTATAAGCATACAGCCCACCTTGCATGCCGCAGCATGCCTTCGACCGGCAATTGCATGCTGAACAGTCACAGCCAATAGGAGGCTCATCGGGGATCACAACACCCGCTCCAGGTATGGATTGGTTGATGTAGGTAAAATTTTCAGGTGGACCAGCCAAATCAGCAATATTTTCTACCACAAGCTTTTTTGATTTATCAACTTGATTTATATGTTCCTCCCATTGCTGCAGTTTCATCAATTGACGGCATCTTTTCCGGGTCAGTACATACAGTTGTAAAACTTCCCTGGTATCTTGGACAAGTTTAGTGGCAAAGCTTTCATATTTCTCAGGAAGTGTGATCATTGAGATCAATTTCACTGTGAGGGTACTTTTTAGTTTTGATATTTCAGTCTCTTGTACTTCACTAAGTCTATTTATCAGATTTTCTTCACTAAGAAGATCACCAAATGATAACTCTTCTTTGAGTTGTTCTATTTTATCACAGTATTGTACTTCTTCACTTACAAGGAATTCCTTAAGAATGTCAGGACAGTTATCAAGGTTTTCAACAGGCTCCCACGTGTTGTCTTTACTAGAGTATCCCTTCCATTTGATAAGGAAAAGTTCTACTCCACTCTCATACTTAAATTCAACAATTTTTTCTATGATGTACTCTTCGGGTTCTCTTGTATTTCTGCTCTTCTTTTGTTTTTTAGCAGTTGGCATATCTTCAGGATCAAGTGAAAGGCTTCTTTTATTTGATCTCATAAACTTTACAAAAAATTTATTTTCATCCCTTTCGGCAGCTCTTTCATGGTACATTTTAACAACTGATTCCGACAGGCGCTCTGCAACATACCATGTGTTTTGATTAAAATGTGGTCCAATAGATGTGCAAGAAAACTAGGTATTTAGGTAAATAAACTAATTTCAAGAATTTTGCAAAGATTTCACATGGTATATTGCATTGCATCTGCATTTTGAACAGGTATGACTTGTGTTTTATGTAAATGTTACTAATAAATGTCAAGAAATCTATAAGAAAGAAAATTTATAAGGGGGATTTCTGTACAATTCTGCTGATTTGATCTGAATGTACCCGAGTTGATTAAGGCACAATTAGAACTGATTCTGATTGGTTTGTATACTATTTGATCTCAAAATTCTACAAATCTTTCTATTCATATTGAATAATAAATATAATAACTCATAATGACTATTATTAAGACATTTATAATTTCAGATACCCTCAGCTTCATTGTGTGGAACAAAGATAAAAAGTATCCTAAGCCCTTCCTCAGGGGTTAAGGTATCTGCATACCAAACTCTCATGAAAACCAGTGGGCCAATTACACTAATTACTAGCTATTGAGATAGCTATTAGTTTGACAGTAATTTGACACCCACATTAACCATGCAGCCTAGAAATTTAGTTTCATTCAATTTTCCATTTCATGGCTAACTTCATGTGTAATGCCATGTTCGTCATCTGGACAGCCATGGAATTAGTGTAATCAGCCTGCTTAGCCAGGCATCAAAAGGTCACAAACAGATGAACGTTAAATATTATATTAGTGTTATTATCAAGGTGTACTTACCCAATTTGATAGTAATATTTCTTTCCAGCTCATTCTTGAATCTGACAGTTTGTACACCTGAGATCGCTTTTACAACAGTGGATTTCCCATGAGCTACATGTCCAATAGTACCAATGTTGATGGTGGCCTGCCTAGATATAACTTCAGGAGATAGAGCCGATAGTTTTGTGACATCCTGCAATGAAGAACATACAATTTTATGGTTTGTATTTTCTATGTAGTATTACCACAGTACAAGGACTTAAGTATACTTTAGTTAGAAACTATTTTACTTAAGACCTCGTTAAACATGCAACCAGTCCTGTGTCTTGATGTCAATAAATCGTACGCTCTCTACGGCACTGGCACTTTTGTAGGTGATTGTTCCTCAGTTTGAAGTTGGAGGTTATGATATTCTCGAGTCAGCCTTACACATTGCAAACGTAGTTAATTACCAATCAGTTACATGTATCTTGTAGGGGAAATGTTAAACCTCATATTTTTTCACGACAAGTCATATCAATCTGTGTAATTCACTCACCAATTTGGTTAGATCTTGCTGATGCAAGTTCGACTGAATACTTCGCCCTTCGTTTGACGCCATAATTACAATTGCGTGATGTATCTATTTGTTTCAAATAATATTTCTGTGTAAGAAATTATTTATTATCAGTATTTTATCGCATTTAGCCACAAAAATACAACAAAAATCTTACATTCACAAAACGTAGGCAAATCGCGTTTCAGAATGATGGCGTGCGACTAGAGTTGGGGGTTGTATGTACTAAACTAAACAAAACCGATGATCTTCCGAAAAAAGACAAAATGGAACAAAATCATTCTCGCTACATTTGCTAACTGATAGGCGATTGAATCGATCGATTCATTAAAAAACTGTTTCTGTTTTATTCAACAAGCTCATCTCTAGTAAAAAAAAAGACATTGATATTTGACATTGATTGAAGGCATTACTGACTCAGACTGTAGCAAAGAGAATACGTCCTATTTGTACGCTGCGGGGAAATAAAAGAGACGTTTCATCAATATATGGAGCCTGGGCCTGCACTGTGTACACTACTCTAAAATATGGCTAAGCAATAAAGTAAACGTATTTAATTGGTTATTTTATTTGAATTGACTCCGTTCTAAGGTACATTAAGATTTTCTTCGACAAAGAGAGCAACACACAGCGCTACAAAAATATGGCGGATGGACGTGCGTGAAATGTCATTTTGACAACCTACATTTATCTGACAAAACAAAAACATCAAATCAAACAACATGACATGAAAAATATGTCAATGTCATGTCAAACGCCAATTATAAACCAACATGGCGGCCTTCAAATAGTGTTCACATAGTGAAAAACTTACCAGAAGAACTATTCTTGTACCATCGCATTTGTGTTCAAATTAATGAAATTGTATTTTTCTTGTAATCTCCTATTTTTTCTTAATTTTTCTATGTAGTGTACATGGACCAGGCCCAGAATGAAATGGCTCCTTTTCTATTTCAATTATTTTCGTGACATTTTCAAGTTGTTTCTGACTGATAAATGTGAGATATTTATCACAAAATACAAGGATAAAAAAACTTTATGTTCAGTAAAAATGATAGTCAAGAACGACGAATTTCAAGAGCAAACTAAAAGGTTACGTTTCAAGCCAATATCCAATGTCCAACATTCTTCAGGTGATAACATGGATAAATCTTTAAAAGAAACCAAATCTAAAGGTAAATTCACGAAATGCCTATAGTTTTAATTATGTTAGTAGTTACTATAGTACTTCCTGAGAAATAAAATAATTTACCCTATACTGCCCCTATAAATAAATTGCACATTGTTTTCTAGATGCAGAAAAATCAGTTTCCTTGTTTGCATTTCTGCATGTGGAGCTCACCCGTGGCTATTTACTCGAGCATGATGAAGAGAGGTTCTCAGCCCGGCGAGAAAAAGTTTACTCATTCATTAAAATTCCACAGGAGTTAGAGAAGTTTATGGCATATGGATTCTTTCAGTGTGCTGACTCCCTTCTGTTTGTTTATACTTTTCTGCCTCTGAGATTTGTGATGGCATTTTGGTCATTCTTGAATAGGCTATTTAGGAAGTGTTTTGGGTAAGTAATGCCAAGACTAGGGTTTTCATAACTGACTGGGGTGTCATCAGGGTGCATTGCTGAAAAAAGCCCTCATAAGGCAAGCTTGAATGGAAATAAAGAAGATGTAGATGGTAGCTAATTTTTATATTGGTAATTTGGATATTTTCAGTAAATCTTGTTGTCCTTTATAAAACACAATTAACATTTATCAAAGCATTTTTGGTCCTTCTTGTGATGTCAGAACAGGGGGTTCAATAATGGTGACAGTCCCAATATATCAGGAGGTTGGCAACCCTAGCTAGGACTGTTTATTTTCTATAGGCACAATAACTGAGCAGATATGTACCTACTATCTATTTTCAAATTTTTAGATTTAATGCACATCCCCGTAAGAAAGTTTTGAAGCCTGCAGAGACATGTGATGTGTTAAAAGGATTTATCTTATTGGTATGCAGTATACTGATGTGCTACATTGATACAAATATGATGTATCATTTAGTTAAGAGCCAAAGCGTGATGAAGTTGTACATTTTCTACAATATGTTAGAAGTTGGAGACAGGCTCTTCTCAGCTTTTGGCCAGGATACAATTGATGCGCTTTTCTGGACTGCAACAGAACCAAGGGACAGGAGAAGAGAGCATTTGGGTGTTATCCCCCATTTATTGTTTGCCATGATTTATGTCTGTATCCTTTTAAATCAAACAGTAAAAAAAAACATAGGTATTAAAGTAGCAAGATACTCTATTTTTACATGGTTAAAAATGAGTTTTCCACTTATTTTGAAACTAGCTTCCGCCTGTGTCTTCGCTCGCGTGATACCAGGGTAAAAAGTACCCTTTATGTTATTCCCAGCTATTTACTACGTACCTATTGCCAAATTTCATCCCAATCCTTTCAGTGGTTAAAATGTGATTTATGTAACAAATATCTTTACATCATTACAAATTTTCACATATACAGGCTGAGTTTTTTTTCAGGGCCACAGGCGAAATCGGAAACTGTGAGAGTAATCGAAAAGTGATGTTAGGTGTTACGGGCTCGATTTTGCAAAAAACAAGATATGCATAAAATAAAAAAAATAAAAAAATTCACAAAATATATATACAGTGGTGGTCATCTAATTAGAAACACCTACCTGGGTTTATATTTTTATTGCAAATTCCCTTTCGAACTAATTTTTAACGTATCATTGAGTGTTCCTGCGTATTAAAATCGATGTATCGGATATTATATTGCATTGTTATAGCATTTTAATAACAAAAAACAACGGTTGTTTTTCTAAAACTGAAAGTTATATTAATAACAAAATAAAAAACGAGATACAAACCGGACAACTAATTAGAAACACCAAAAAAATCATTACTTAAATCATTTTTAATTTGAACAAAACCCCAATAGTTTTGAAAAATACTAAAAATACTACATCCTTAGACAATTAGTATTTGGTAGGGTAGCCTTTATTATCAATAACAGCTTTGCAGCGACGCGGCATTGATTCAATCAATTTATAACAAGTTTCTACAGGAATACTTCTCCAAGCGTCTTCAAATGCACTGTTAAGTCCATGAATATTAGTAACGTGTTTCTGCGACAGGTTGGTCTTTATAGTGTGCCACAAATTTTCTATGGGATTTAAATCCGGACTATTGGCAGGCCACTCTAATACTGTCACGGATTGTTCTGTAAGAAACGCTTTAACGCTGCGTGCTGTGTGCTTTGGGTCGTTGTAATGCTGAAATATCCAAGTTACTGGCAAATTTTCCTCGGAATATGGAATCATTGTCTCTTCCAAGATCTTTTTGTATTGATATTGATCCATTTGCCCTTCAATCTTTCTCACGGGACCAATCCCGTACCCTGAGAAACATCCCCACACCATTACATTTCCACCACCGTGCTTAACTGTCTTTTTAGTGTACTTGTTATTCAAAGACGTCGTGATTGGTCGTCGTACATATCGTTTTCCATCGGAATTAATCAAATTAATTTAAGTTTCATCTGAAAACAAAACTTTTTTCCATTGATGAATAGTCCAACTGCCATATTTGCGAGCGAATGCTAGACGATTTTCTCTATGTTGCCTGGTTAGTAGTGGTACTTTTCTAGCGATCCTTCCTAACAATTTTCTTTCAACCAACCGTCTACGAACTAGTTTAGTGGACACGTGTCGAGGATCGTCTTCTGAAAATACCTCTTTTCTTATAACATTGGATCCTTTAAAGGGGTCCGCCTTAGCTAATCGAAGCATAAGCCTGTCTTCTTGAACTGTAGTCTTCCTGGGCCGAAGTTTTCTTGGCACGTTATCTGATGTTCCGTGTAGTTTGAAATGTGCGAGGGCGTTAAATATCATCTTTACGGAACATTCCAAATAATCGGCGATCTTTCTGTAACTCCATTTTTGTTTTAAATGAAAATTCACTATAATTTTTTTCGTTGCTGCATCACAGCTCTTATTTTTACCCATTTTTTATAAAACAACAATAAATAGTAACTTTTCGTAATGAGTTAGAAATGGCGGCAATATTTACAATGTGATTGACAATTGTGAGAACTGTATTTCAGTTTAAAAAATCAAATTGCGAACCAAGTCATACAATGTTTCTAATTAGTTGTCCATTCTGCCAGTCCTAACGATATTGATACTTTTTGTTTCACTGATATTTATTTTTATTGTCGTCTTGGTTGTCAAATATTATTGCTTGTAATTAAACTAGAGATATTAAAGTACATTGTAAAGTAGTGAAAAAAAAATTACCTCCTATTAAATGCTATAATAATGTTAGTTACTTTATAAAAATGTCAGGTGACTAGGTGTTTCTAATTAGATGACCACCACTGTATATGTATATATTATTTTTCATTTCTGTGTTTTATGTTTGATAATAAATGTATGATAACAATGTGTATAAAGTTGTTGGAACACCTTCCAAACTGCAAATTTATAAATTAGACAATATTTATTGATAGAAGGTTTATTATTTCGGTCAGACTATGTGCAAGCAAAGCAATTAATTATTAAATAATAACCTTGGGTAAATAAATATTGTTGAAATATTAAATTTATAATTTTTAAGGTGTTCCAACAACTTTATACACATAGTTATCATACATTTATTTATTTATTAACAAACACAGAACCCAAAAATGCAATAAAAAAACCTTAATTTTTCTGAAAAACTAAATAAATTTTAACTTTTTTTAATGCTGATCTTATTTTTTTCAAAATCGAGCCCTAAATTCCTAACATCACTTTTCGATTACTCTCACGGTTTCCGATTTCGCCTAAGTGGCCCTGAAAAAAAACTCACCTGTATATCATATTTACTAGCTTGGCCTTGCGGCTTCGTTCGTATATAAAAATTAGCCTAAGGACTCTCTGTTCCTAATTTCATTGAATTCGGTTGAGCCGTAACGGCGTCATTGGAAAATAAGCATCCAAACTTTTGAATGAATAATATTAGCGGGATAAGATAACTCCATAATCAGAGTCCACCTCTAGGTCACAAACTTACTTGAATTGGTCATCTATTTTAGGCCAATCCTAAGAAGTTTGTGTGTTGTATTGTTATGTTTTACACCTATGAAATCATCTTTATTAATGATGCAAAGCCAGTTTCATTATCTATGATGTCATGTTCATAAAGATTCTTATAGTAGGTACCTTTGTTTACTGTAATTTGGTATGCTGGTAGCTGTCATGCGAAATCAAAATGTCACATAATCTATATTAACTACCACTCTGCTTTATAGCTGCTAAACGGATTTTAGTGAAATTTAGTTTAAATTTACTTTAGGTCCTGGAATAGGACAAAGGGTACTCTTAATCCCCGAAAAATATATCGTTCCTGTAGGATAGTAACAAAACGTTTATCCGAATTTACCGCGAGCTAAGCCGAGCTATTTATATCTAGTTTCCTTGACTTGTAATTTCCAGTTCTTCACAGTTTATTGGTGTTGTTCCAAGCGACAACTCTCAATGTGGCGTTCAACTCAAATAATAAGAGTTTGCTCATTATTATGATGTCAAACAATGTAAGTAGGTACTTACATACATATATATATAATTTACGAATTAAACCTTGTCCTCTGCAAAATCTATACATTTTGGCCACCTCTAAATAATCCTTCTGAAAGTCTTAAAGTTGACATCAACTTCAACATTTACATCAAACTACACAGTTAACTTTTGCGCAGGTTTAGCATGAACATACATACAAGGTGATTCATAATTTCATACTATCCCGAAAGGGGCTTACTCGACACCCAGTTGGCAATGAAGTATGTTATGCATTCTGGAAATACTTATAATTTATTTAATTATAAGAATTTTCATAGAAATAACACTATGTAAAATACAAATTATATCAGCTGTTAAGGGGTCAAATCAATTGAAACTCAATTATTCAGTTTATTAAAGTAGCAATCTTGGTGTCGAACTTCTCAAACGTTTAATAATTAGTTATATAGATGATCAAAGATCAAAAACAGAGGTCTTGATTAAGTGCACAAAATCTTAGCCTTATTAAAAAAATATCTTTTTGTTCATAAAATAAGCACCTTTCAATATTTTTTCCAGTTTGTTGAACTAAAAGGCAGTGTATTCAAGAAGTTTGACAAGAACAACCTGTTTCAAGTATCGTGTAGTGACGTAAGGGAACGCCTCCATTTATCAGTTCTACTGTTCATAGTGGTCCTTCAGACCATGAAGGAGTACACATGGAAGGAGGAGCGGTTCTGGATCCTTGCTCCAGACTGTGTGCTGGTACTCACTTTTGAAGTCATTATTGACTGGGTGAAGCATGCTTTTATTACGAGGTGAGCCATTATTAAGCGCCCATCTTAAGCATTGGCCAACGACATAACCCCATCACTTTTTGCCGTCATCATTGTAACATAGAAGTGTTTCTATTATGTGCACGAAAGGAGCCTCTAAGAGACGGACTTTAATCCTTTCACTGCACTGATTCTTTCATCGACGGTCATAGGCCCTTTTCAGGGCCACCATACCTCAACCTGGTCACTGACCTAATACAGGTGACCAAGAAGGAATTATAAGACTACATTTTGCTCTAGGAAGGTTACTAGTACCTACCTACCTTACTAGTACTCAACCACTGAAAAATATGCGCATGTGCTTTCTTCTTTCTTTCTTTCTTTGATATCTTCATGCTAGGGGATAAAAATCTTGAGCCTATTTTTTATTCTCGTTTGCCATCCATATGTGCTCTCTTATCATCCAATACCGAAAACGTTTCCACATAATTATTATAGACTAGCTTCCATTGCGGCTTCACTCGCGTGGTAGGTACCTATGAGAGTAAAAGAGTTCCAGACTATAATCTATCTCTGTGCCAAATTTCATCCATATCTTGATTGAGTAACATACATCCATTATTCATCTATCCATCCAAACTTTCGCATTTATACAATTGATACAAGACAATTGATTGTACAAGACTTTAAAAGACTATAAAGCTATGCGTACACGCTTTCTGTTATCTGAGAGCGCCAATCAAGAAACTCTGTCTCACTTATCCTTTCTACGGGAATAGACGCCCAACATCCTTATAAAGGTCCATTTCATATTACAGATTCAACGAAATACCATACGGTGTGTACAGAGAGTACACAGTCAGTTTAGCGTACGATGTCGCCCAGACTAGGCAGAAGTACGCGTTCAGTGATCATTCAGACCTGGTGGCCCGTAGAATGGGCTTCATACCTTTACCTCTGGGCGTTGTTATAACGCGCGTGTTGGTGCACGCTGTCAAAGTTGATGGGTGAGTATTTTTCATTACCTGCATGTTTTAGGAGGAGGTAGGGCACAGCGAGATTTTCTCGTTCTGAATTGGAGCAGCCTGCCTGGGGAGGTACCTCCGCCTTACAGAAGATCGCAGCCAAATAACATTATTTGTTTCAAATAGTGTTGTGTTCCTGCGGTGAGTAAGGTTGCCAGAGCTCTTTAGGGGGGAAGGGGGTTCGGGGTCGGCAACGCGTGCGTGATGCCTCTGGTATTGCAAGTGCTCATAGGCTACGGTAACCGCTTACCATCAGGTGGGCCGTAAGACTGTTTGCCACCTCTGTTCTATAAAAAAAAAAAAAATTGTTGTTAGATTCTCCTTCCGTAGACCAAGATATTTTCTTGGAGATCTGCCGCAGTCTGTAACGACTGATGATGATGATGAACTTTTGGTATTTCTTTCAGGGTGGCAGCCATAATGCTAATACTGTTAGCGTACATTTGCCTGATCACAGTGAGGGTGCTGGTATCCATCGTGATTCTAGGCAAGGCTTGCGACTTGATCACACAACACCAGGCGGAGAGAAGCGAGAGTCATCATACAACTCCTAAGAGGTAATATTTTTAATTGTATTGACTGCCTCCCGGCTGCCCGCCGCTTCGCTCGTGCGGTACATGAATAAAAAGTATCCCCAGGGTTTCAGTTTTGTCCATACCAAATTTCATAATAAAGATTGTTTCAGCCGTTTAGTCGTGTCTGTACAAAAAGACACAAAATAATTTAAGTAGTAAAAAACGAAAGCTTCAATGACTGATCGTCAGATCAGCTCGCTGTCACCATAACATTGTATTGACATCGAAACTACATCAATTTGCAAAGATTCAAATAGATACTAGAAGTAGGTGAAATTTGTATTCTTAGATTTTTTACAAACAAACAAACGTACAATACCTATGTCGACATTTCAAACCGAAATGTGCTAAAAATGCATAGTCATTATTATACAGTACTAGCATCCGCCCGCGACTTCGTTCGCGTCGTACCTACATAAAAAGTAGTCTATATGCTATTCTAGGTAAAGAACTCTTTATATTCCAAGTTTCAAAGAAATCGGTTGAGCCGTTACGGCGTGATTGTCAACCATCTAAACATTTAGAGGAGGTAGGGTACAGCGAGATTTTCTCCTTCTGAATTGGAGCAGCCCGCCTGGGGAGGTGCCTCCGCCTTACAGAAGATCGCAGCCAAATAATATTATTTGTTTCAAATAGTGTTGTGTTCCTGTGGTGAGTAAGGTTGCCAGAGCTCTTTAGGGGGGAAGGTGGTTCGGGGTCGGCAACGCGTGCGTGATGCCTCTGGTATTGCAAGCGCTCATAGGCTACGGTAACCGCTTACCATCAGGTGGGCCGTAAGATTGTTTACCACCTCAGTTGTATAAAAAAAAAAAAAAACCTCACGAACTTTCGCATTTATAATATGAGTAGAAAGGATAGTAGGATAGATAATTATCAACGCCCTTATAATTTCCAGAGAGCCAAAGGAATCCTTTTCAAAAGACGCTTCACATGTTCAAAAGTCGCCGGATTCGGAAACAGCGTCGCCCAAGAAACCGACGCTACTGAAGTTCGTCATACCTGATGATGTGGCTTTGGTAAGCATTCATTTAACTACTAATGTATATGACTTACAGAAGATCGCAGCCAAATAACATTATTTGTTTTCAAATAGTGTTGTGTTCCTGCGATGAGTAAGGTTGCCAGAGCTCTTTAGGGGGAGGGGGGTTCGGGGTCGGCAACGCGTGCGTGATGCCTCTGGTATTGCAAGCGCTCATAGGCTACGGTAACCGCTTACCAACAGGTGGGCCGTATGCCTGTTTGCCAACCCAGTAGTATAAAAAAAAAAAAAAAAGACCAGCTTTCGCACTCAGCTTCGCTCGCGTGGTACCTACATAAAAAGCCTATATGCTATTCTAGGTAAAGACAAAATATTCAAACTTTTTTGCAAAATCATACTATTTACCCGGAGACTTTTTAGTGGATTTTACTGTTATTTCCCCCCCCTGAAAATACCCTAGGCACCAAAAATTACCCTAAATCTTTGGGGAAATACCCTAAGTTGTGGACACTGGGTAGGCCCCTCTTGGTCTTGTAAAGTCCGGTTTGGATCACTAGTGTTAATCGCTGCCCTACTAAGATTGCATTAATATTCTTGTAGACGGAACCACTGGTCGACGCATCAGTGGGCGCGGCGGCGATATTCTCCAACAGTGCCATAGACCTGAACGGGGTTTGCTATCTCAACGACAAGATGAATGCGCAAGTGAAACAGGAACCGCCAGATTACATGGAACAAGAACTGGTACTATTTCTTTCCTAAGTTGGTTTTTCTCTTGTGCCAAGCACAGAGTATTTAGGTGTTAGGGACTTTCGATCCGAAGGTTGGGTTCTCACAAACCCAACCCGATTTAGAAAAATGTAAGTGCGCATTGACACGCGCTTAAAAACGTGTAGGAAAACGTCTTGAGTAAACCAGTAATTATTCTTATAAGTGGCGATGGGTTTGCATTTGCTAAGAGCTTCTGTGACATAAATAAAGGAAAAGATTAAAATTTAAGAATTTTGATGATTTCACCCCTAAAATTGGAGGCAAATTTATATTTGCGGTCAATACCATACAATGAACTACGTGAGCGACCGCAAAATATAAGTTTGTCACTTCCTTCACTTGGAATTTTTTATTTTCTGACCCCGCGTAATGGTACGGAACATTCAGGGCGCGAGCTCTCGCACATGACCGTCATTATTTTATTATTATTAACACCCCCCTCAGGTTTTTTTGGAGGAGGTAGGGCACAGCGAGGGTAGGGGATCGGCAGGCAACGCATTAGCAATGCTCCAGGTGTTGCTGATGTCAATAGGCGACGGTAACCACTTACCATCAGGAGGGCCGTAAGCCTGTTTGCCTCCGTATAACATAAAAAAAAGGTCTATGTATGACTGACTGACTTGGGAGTTTATTCGGTTTATTCTACAGGTGGATGTAAGTCGCAGTGCGCCTGATATAAAAGCCGCGAGCGCCGTGAAAGCGGAGCCGGCGGAACGGCCGCTCTCGCCCGACGCCGACGGCCTCAAGCGACGCTCCGAGTCTGAGCCCAATCTAGTCAAAGCAGAGGAACATTACGAGGACACCACGTAGCATTGCAAGGTACATCCTTTACTACCTTTATTATCCTTTATTTCTATATAATTTTAAGGAATATTGTGAATGATTTCACAAATTTTTTAAAGTTCACAAATGATCTGAGGCCCAAGTCCGTAATGTTCGTTAGTTACTCATTTGTCACCGTGAGTGGTGAAAAGTGAAATAGGTATATACAGTGGTGGTCATCTAATTAGAAACACCTAGTCACCTGACATTTTTATAAAGTAACTAACATTATTATAGCATTTAATAGGAGGTAATTTTTTTTTCACTACTTTACAATGTACTTTAATATCTCTAGTTTAATTACAAGCAATAATATTTGACAACCAAGACGACAATAAAAATAAATATCAGTGAAACAAAAAGTATCAATATCGTTAGGACTGGCAGAATGGACAACTAATTAGAAACATTGTATGACTTGGTTCAAAATTTGATTTTTTAAACTGAAATACAGTTCTCACAATTGTCAATCACATTGTAAATATTGCCGCCATTTCTAACTCATTACGAAAAGTTACTATTTATTGTTGTTTTATTAAAAATGGGTAAAAATAAGAGCTGTGATGCAGCAACGAGAAAAATTATAGTGAATTTTCATTTAAAACAAAAATGGAGTTACAGAATGATCGCCGATTATTTGGAATGTTCCGTAAAGATGATATTAAACGCCCTCGCACATTTCAAACTACACGGAACATCAGATAACGTGCCAAGAAAACTTCGGCCCAGGAAGACTACAGTTCAAGAAGACAGGCTTATGCTTCGATTAGCTAAGGCAGACCCCTTTAAAGGATCCAATGTTATAAGAAAAGAGGTATTTTCAGAAGACGATCCTCGACACGTGTCCACTAAACTAGTTCGTAGACGGTTGGTTGAAGGAAAATTGTTAGGAAGGATCGCTAGAAAAGTACCACTACTAACCAAGCAACATAGAGAAAATCGTCTAGCATTCGCTCGCAAATATGGCAGTTGGACTATTCATCAATGGAAAAAAGTTTTGTTTTCAGATGAAACTAAAATTAATTTGATTAATTCCGATGGAAAACGATATGTACGACGACCATGATGATGTGCATTTGAAGACGCTTGGAGAAGTATTCCTGTAGAAACTTGTTATAAATTGATTGAATCAATGCCGCGTCGCTGCAAAGCTGTTATTGATAATAAAGGCTACCCTACCAAATACTAATTGTCTAAGGATGTAGTATTTTTAGTATTTTTCAAAACTATTGGGGTTTGTTCAAATTAAAAATGATTTAAGTAATGATTTTTTTGGTGTTTCTAATTAGTTGTCCGGTTTGAATCTCGTTTTTTATTTTGTTATTAATATAACGTTCAGTTTTAGAAAAACAACCGTTGTTTTCTGTTATTAAAATGGTATAACAATGCAATATAATATCCGATACATCGATTTTAATACGTAGGAACACTCAATGATACGTTAAAAATTAGTTCGAAAGGGAATTTGCAATAAAAATATAAACCCAGGTAGGTGTTTCTAATTAGATGACCACCACTGTATATATTATGAATCACCTTGTATAAAGTGCCTCTTATCTCTGCTGAGATAGATCCGCTATCATGGTACCTCCGGTATGATATACTGTACTTCACTGACGTCGTCAGACCGTATCGAAAGGAACTTCAAAAGCCAGCGGATCTCTCTCAACGGAGCTAACAAGCACTTTACCATTATACGCTGTAGCCTAACGTAAGCTCAACTAAGACAAAGCAGATGAACATTATGAAGAGACTACTATTAGAGTAGATACAGGATCATTTAACTTCGTTTCAGACAATCTGAGTTGAACGTTACGGAATTATTGGGTATAGCCAGATTAGCCAGTCCTCACGACGCTGTAGCGAGCTTTCGAAAATCGACTAAATCGTTGATCGATGCCAAAGGTATCGTGTTTACTTGGGAGCTTAATCGATTTCTACGCTCAAAATTGACACCAACAAGCGTATCGGAACAATGTACCTTAAATATGCGCTGTTATTTTGACCGTATTTTCAACGTATCCAAGCTCATTTTTGCACGCTCATATGATAATTTGCATTTCATTGAAACTGAACAAGCGAACTCGAATATATTCGCGCGATCATCATTTCTCTTAATATGACGTCGTAATGTCATTGAAATGAAGACCTCAACAGAATTTGAAATAGAAATCATGAAATTTTCGGCACTGTTTTACACGATTTCGAACCATAAATCTTTGTGACTGTCATCTTACGTCACCGCCTAAACAAAACCTTAAAGTGGATGGTGCAGACTAAGGCCAGTCAATAGCAATAGTATGAGTCGCGCGTATACGAGTTTATATCTCCGCTCATTCGAGATCGCCAAAAGCTTTTCTATCAACAGATGCGCCTGATATAAAAGCAGTTGCAAACGCCACGAACGTCAAACCTTATGAAATTATGAGGATACGTCATTATTGAATGACAATTCGGCTCTCACAACAGATGGCGCTAGTAGTTCAATTATGTATAATCTAGGCATAGGAACTATCAGAATCTTTGTTTGCATTCGATACATACCATCGAGCCGCGTTCAAACGGTGAGCAATATGATGTTAAATTTGTTTTGCACGGCCACTGCAAGACTTTTATTACTTTTTTTTTTAATATTGAGTGTGACTTAATATGCGATAGCTCAGCGATATTTCCCACACAAAGTCAAACTCAAAGTTTATACTTTAGTAGATGTAAGGATCATTTTGAAGTAAATTTTGATGATATTATCGCTTACCGTTTTTACTCTGCTTTAGAAGTCCAGATTCGTCGTAGAGATTCACCTTATGAAGCAATGGTCGTTTAGTGGCTTCTGTTCCTAACGTCGTGGATGAAAATTCCTAAATAACAGGCCTATAACATGCCGTCTCTATCTTGTCATAATATTTTCTCTGTAATTATTTCATTGCACAAAGTCCTTTTATTTTCACTGTCTCTATAAAATGACAATTTAATTTTCAGAAAATAGTTAATATCTTCTTTTGAAATCTTTAACCTCAAATGCAGAGCACTTTTTTTAAATTTCAGATGTTTCATTCCATTTCGATAGCAGTTAAGTAAATCAAATCGTCACATGTTTGAATTTAATTTATTTTTGTAATGTACTTTGTGTTCTACATATCTAGTTTGGTATTAACATATTGGTAAGAACTTAGATAAAAAAATTAAGACTGATAAGACTTGGGTGCTCATATCGAGTCAGTTCCCATAATATATTAATATTATTTTTATTGTGCCTATTCCACCATCTATAGATATTTAAAAGTAGCGACAGACTATGTGGAAATATTTAACACACGCACTACCAGCCACTATAAATTTAATCATGCATGTAGTGGAAGAGGCCTTAAGGTTAAAGTTCACCAATAAATGTACTGGATGTTAATCGGTTTTTTAGTCTATCTATTGTTTTTTGGATTTTTTAATATTTACCTGTCATCATATTACATGGTTATACGTAGTTGATCTGTTGGTGAACAGCTCCTTGAATGTTTTATAATAATATGATGATTTTGAGTTACGTTTGGATAAAGTATGATGCATAATATATATGCTGTCTCGAAAGCGGCTTATTCTACACCTAATGATCAATAAAGTTTGTTCCGCAACTTTTGAAATTCGACATTTTTCGTTGAAAAAACGCTATGTATAAATCAGCTGGTTTAGGGTCAAATCAGTTCATTCAGCTCTTTTAGTTAGCAATCATGATGCCGAACTTCCCGAACATTTAATTATACGTTGGTATTAAAATTACAAAAAACAACTTTAAAAAAAATGGTCGGGAAAAAACTAAAAGATACCAAAAGTTATATTTTTTCACTAATATTCTTTCTTTTTGTTAATTGAATAAGCTAATTTCGGGGTAGTATACAGATCATGATTCACTCTGTATGTATAGTCGTTTGCCTTGTGTAGTTATTTATTGTGGACGCCTTTACGAAAGGTGAAACATGTCGTAGATCTAGATATAAATATACAATGTGACATTTACCTATGTGTGTATTGTTGTTTTGTTATTATATATGTGAGTGTTATTTATTTCGCAAGTAATCGTCGTTTGTTGTTTATACATGGTTAAAAAATGATTGTATCAACCTGCAGCTGCCTGTCTAGTTTTCACGTATACAACAAGTTCCGTAACTAGTATACTTTTCCGAAAGCGGCATGATATGAACAAAGAAAAGTACGAGAATTTCGACATCAAGATTGCGACGTAAAGATGTTTTTCAGTGATAAATCGGAAATCTCCAAAAGTCTTAGATAAAACTTTATTGCCAATTGGGTTTAGTAAGCCCCATTCGGGATAGTTTACATGTTACGAATCACCTTGTAGTCAAAAGGGTCCTACCCACTATCCGCGTTTCTTTGATGGTAGGTACTACCTACTGTAGGAATGCATATTTACTACCAGGCTAGTTTCATTTGAAATAATCCGATCCTTACCGTCTTATTCATAATCAATCACTAACTTTATCGGCTTGATAACTCCTTTTCAAACAGAAAGAAAGAGGCGGACATACTTTTATCGAGCCGATAAAGTTAGTGAGTGATTATGAATAAGGGGGTAAGTCTACACTGTAAGAATATATTTTTGTATTTATCACACATTAAACTATTTCAGCTGTATATTAGTTTATATAAAGTATATTTTAATATTGTTGTTTTTATGACAAATTATGTGCCCAAGCACTGCGTTTTATAATATCCGTAATAAATATTGATAAAAAGTATGGACTTATTTTCAATTTTAAACCCAACTTAGGCTCGTATTCAGAGACAAGACTCGAGCATTGATCTGTACTTAAATCTCGATTTGAGGCGAGATTCTAATTCTTGAACAGTATTTATGTATAGCTTCAATAATCACAGTTCACCTGAGTAAATGCTTATTCTGAAACGTCAATCAGACGAAATCGGTGCTTGAGTTTAGATTTGATTAGACATTAATCAAATGACATTTTCGTTCCGTTACACGTACTTTGATGCATATTTATACTTCACTTTATAGTTCTGTTCTATTTCAACCCTGGCTGTTTGAATTTCTGCGTAAAACGGATCGAAAATTATAAATAAATCAAAATGAAAACGAGAACATTTGAGTACAGATTTGAGACTCAATTCAGCTGAGAGTAGTTTAAGTACCGTTCTTGAATAAAAGCTATGTTTGAGAAGAGATTCAATAGTTAAGTAGAGTTCAGCTGATCTGTGATTAAATCTAAGTTTGAGTCGTGTCTCTGAATTCGAGCCTTAATCCTTCTAATAATCCATATGAAGAGAGAAGATGATACTGAACTAGGTACCTATAGATTGTAAAACAAGTATTAAATGACCTCGTAGCATGTAGAGCGCGTTGAAGTCTGTTGTATGAGAAAAAGCTTTCATTCGTAGCAGTGTTGTTTTCTAACTGTATATGCCTTTGTTTACCTAGTGCCTTATAATGAGTGACACTTCTTTCTTTTTAATAATAATATATAAGTTGAGGAGGAGGAGGGGTATTGAAAAATACAAGTAAGGCAAGTTAAATTTTTCAACAATTTGTATTTTGCACCTTAGGTGAATAAAAATTTTCTTTCACTTATATACACATTAAATCCAATTTTAGTCAAGAGTGTATTTACAAATATATTAATTAAATAGAATTTAGTAAAAATTAGTGAGATTTAACGATACCTACTTAAAACTATTCATATTTTAGAACATCAACAACATCTTTCACTCTGGTGAAATACATAAGATATAGCTTAACATATTCGTACATCTACACAAAATTCATTTCTTCATCATTCTCTTTTGGTGATCGTTATAAAGTAGAGTTGATTCAGTGCTTATAGACGCGTAATGTTTGAATGTGATGCGTGGCATCGTAACAGGGCTATGTCCTAACGTACCTAACAGAACTGTCAACATTGTAAAGATGCGCCGCTGCCGAGCGCGGGACTGCGGACAGCGGTCTAACACGTAACTAGAAAACCGTATATAAACGTTAACGCGATGCAACAATACGTAAAATGTGTAAGAATTTAGTCTTTTCCGTTTCAATTGTCACACGATTGTATAATGAATACCTACACATTATTAAATCCTATCTACGCTAGCCTTGTCTATCTGAGACTTCGTCTCTTTCATACTTATATCAGTTAAACATTAAACTCGAACAACGCTGTTATCTATCCGAGGCTTGTTCGCGTGCGTGCACGCAACGCGGTTAAGTGTGCGAGTGACTTTATACGGCTTCTAATAAAGCTATTGCCAAAATAGGGAACAGATCTGCGTTATTTATTTTTTTAAAGGTCTGGCTCGGTGATGCTACAATCAACATAGTGCTGAACCGCTCTGATAACAGGTGGAACTGTATTATTGTCTTAAATCCTTATCGAGCGATATCTCAAAGAGGCTGACCCTGTCATGATATCCCTGGCGTGTAATTGAATCTAAAGAACTTGCTTTCTAAATTCTGCTCCAAGTGTTTGTCCCAGTACATTTCAAACATTAATTTAGGTAACTTACTTTAAATTGTATAATAATGATGATGAATTTCGAAGAAAACGTGAAAAAGGTGCCTTCCATAAAATGTACCAAAATCTCTACATTCATGTACATTAACAATCTCGAAGGCAATTCATAAAATACAGTTACATTTCTTTTACTAAAATGTACTTCAGACTAAGATTTGTGCTTGCAAATTTGAAGTAGGCAGGCTCTTAAGAAAAATGAACAATTTGTTTTTCTAAGAGCTTAACCAACGATGAAATGCACACTTTAAATTTTGGAACATTCGGCGCAAAAATGTTGACCTCCTTTTTGCCAAATTCGTTACACATGTAAAAGTGTGTTACATTGATTTTACATAACGAATAACAAAACTGTAAACTTTGTTTATAAATTGCAAAAGCTCCAATGCTAAGTGACGCTCACCTGATTTATAATTTAACGTTGCATAACATCGTCATCACAGAATTTGAAATCTAAAGAAAACTTACACGTAGGTACTCGTAATTATATCTACACAAAAAAACTTATGAGTATTATAAATAAAAGGCTCTACTACACTTGAAAATAATTAATAATGATTAAGAGATCATATTTTAATGCTATTACTAAAACTTTTACTAGATTTATATTAGTCTATTATAATAATACGTTCAATACAAAAATATATGCCACTGGGAAACATTAACATCATAGTGAAGTCACTGAACAAGTGCAACCGAAGGGCAACTCAACGTATGACGAGAGGTGAGAGCTAGCAAACAAAGAACGATTCTACAACATTCCCTAAAAGAAGCAGGCTTGAGCAAAATTTAGTTAAATTAAATCTTTTGAGCAAGAAAAGACAATGACAGCAGCTGTCGAAAAATAAATTAGAATATTAATATTAACGATAGGTAAAAATCTCATAAACAAACATGCATAGTCGACATTCTCACATTCACATATATAATTCGACTAGAAATATAGTTTAACGAAATTATCAGTTATCACTTAATCAGCAGTCGTGTTACACTTAGATATAACAATTATTAAAAAAAATTGCAGTGGCACGTTTTAAAGTTAAATTAATGGCACAGTTTCACGTTAGTTATGTCAAATTAAATAATACAACTAGTCGTAGCCTTCTAAGGTAAACCTTCACAAGTTCATATACACATTTTTCGTTATTTAGAAGAAGTTTTAGTCTGTCACAGCAAAAAGTTTATCGATGTACCTCATCACTACATAATGCACTCATTGTTTATCTAGTCGATACCTATGCGAGGAGAGCCGGGTGTCAAGCCAAGCGGGCGCGGAATGCCACATGCCTTCTCCGACAGCGATATGTGTTCTCATCGCTTCTCGCTGACAAAACCAATATCGAGGGCTTCGCTAGCCGAGGAGGCGATCCTATACGCAAAAGTACCGATACATACATTAGGCCTCAAGCTACTGTTTGTTCCCAGTCGAGTTCCTTCAATTAACCTACCTAATTAAATAAATACATCGAGTAGATCGATCCCTAACGTAGTAATTACAAATATGTATAAAAAGATATATAAATTTCAGTGAATTTACAAAATGTAGAGTTAATAAAGCTTCGTTAAAGACAATCCATTTACACTTACACTTATTAAATATATGCGATGAAATTATTCGATAACTTCAACGTGAAAACATAGATAAAGTCAGTCCGCGGTTTCACTGTTCGCGGAGTTAACGAGCGGGGCGCGTTACAGCGAGCCGTGCGGATGCGGCTCGTGGTGGTGCGGGGGCCCGCCACCGCCGCGCTCGCGCTTCAGCCGCTGCTTCAGGTGCACCTTCGCGTGCCTCTTCTTTTCGTCGGAGCGCGCGAACTTGCGGCCGCACACGTCACACGCGAACGGCTTCTCGCCCGTGTGCGTCCGCACGTGCGTCGTGAGGTGGTCCGACCGGCTGAAGGAGCGCATGCAAATCCGACACTGGAACGGCTTCTGGCCCGTGTGGATGCGGATGTGCCGCGTCAGCTCGTCCGAGCGCGAGAAGCGCCGGTCGCAGCCGTCTACCGGGCAGGCGTAGGGGCGCTCGTGCACGGGCGTCTTGCTCGGCCGGTTGGGATACTTGCGTGGCTTTACCGCCACCAGCCGAAGCGGTTGCGCGCTCTGCTGGTATACCTGCGAGAGGATCTCGTGCCCTTTGCTCGTGGAGGGGTTGTACTCTGCGAGCTGCACGTTAGAGGGGCCGGGCGCCCCCGGGCTCGGGTATGGCTCGCGCTTGGCGAGGCCAGAGGGGCCGGGCGTGGGCTGCGGCGGGCTCGCGTACTCCTGCGTGTCCCACGAGTGCTGTGGCTGCGGCTGCGGCGGCGGCCGGTACTCACAGTGCTGCGGGGGCGGACAGGGCTGCTGCGGCGGGCAGTAGCCTTGGCACTCGGGGGGCAGGAGGTCAACGCGCTCCTCGTATTCCTGCTGGAAGTACTTGTCGACGGCGCCGGGGCCGGGGCCGGGCGGCAGCAGCCACTGCAGCGGCGGCGAGGGCGCGCGCTTGCCACCGCCGACCGCCGGCCCGTACAGCGAGGCGCTCGCGCTCGACGCGTTGCTGGCGTCCTCGGCGCGCGCGCCCGGCGACAGCGAAGCCTCGTGCTTGTGCCGCCGTGGTGAACACCCTAGCGATAGTTCATCGCCTGGCAGCGTACCTGTAATAAATACATTTTATTATTAAACATAGAACTAACGGATCAAATTTGATAATTAGAATACCTATACCATCTATACCTACGATAGAACCGCCGTAATTAATTTATTTTTTGTTATCATAAAAGCCTAAAGTCAGTTTTTAATTTGTTTAAAAATAAGTATTTTCGCGCTTGTTGAATTATTGTTTCGTTTAGCGGAAGGCAACGCGAGATAAGTCCGTCGGAAGCTGATAGGAAGCTATCGTAGCGCATGGCGTGCGCCGTATCTAGACTGCTGTCTGCCAGCCATTGTGGCGAGCCATGCTCTTTATTCTCTGACCTTATTTCTAATTATTTTGTTCAAGTTCTAATACTTGTCATTTATTAGCAATATTTTTATGACAGTTGTGTGTTAAATTTTTTTCACTAGTTTTTCGTATTTTTTTTATCTTAAAACTAATTAAACTTTACTCACATGAACTAAAATGATGATTGAATTATGTCCATCAACTAATTAAGCCTTGATGTTTAAAATCTTAAATAAAAAGTTCTTGAGTTCCCTAAAAAGCACTGCATAGACAAATAACATTTCGTTAACTTTTGTAGAGACAATGTTTATACTTCACAATTGTAAATGTAATTACTACATTGTAAGTAAAACTTAGTAATTATTTTTAAGGATTATTTCTAAATAATCTTGGTAAGATAATTACAAAACGTGAAACAGAAGAGAGTCGTCAGGAACAAAATATTTTGGCATAAAGTTCAGTTGTTTATTTCAGCGACAGTATTAGCCAAGGAAACGTCACACAACGAGGCAATGTTCAGATTTTTTTGTACAACCAGTGAAAATGTTCTGTTTTGCAAATATTTCAATGTTTTGCAAGATTCCAAGAAAAACCAAACGAACCACATTTATCAAATTGGCAAAACCGTTTAAATGCTAAGAAATATTTACCCGATTGAACGCCAGAAACATCAAATAATAGGGCCCTCAATGCTAGCACTTTCAACACTTTCAAACTTAGCGCAAGTCGAAAAGCGACGGCAACGCGACATTTCATTCAGCTCTGTGTATCGATCCGACCATATGACACCGGGTGAACTTTCAATTTCACTTTACCGAACACTGAAACCGATGACGTCACATCAACCCCTTATTCCGCGATAAGTATGAATGGCCGCGGATACCCGGAACGATTTTCGGATTCAAAACACTTATGGACATTGATTTAGAAAACAACAGAGAGCGCATTGTTTATTTACAACGTTATCGGTCGGCGGCCGGCGGGGGCGAATCCCGCCTACGGTTCAAGTCGCATGCGAATCACTAAATAGACGGGTCCTCAGCGCACCTGATATCGGCGGTGGCTCCAGCAGGCTGGGGAAGAAGGCGGGCAGGTCCGAGGTGCTGACCGGCGTGTTGAGATCGGACGGTGTGTGGCCGAGGGCGGGCGCCGGCGCCGGCTTCAGCGCGCAGTCGAAGCCGAGCGCGCCCATATCGGCCAGCGAGAGCAGGTGCGGGCCGGTCGGGTGCTCGGCGTCCGTGCCCATCCCGTCCGGCACCACCTGCTCCTCGGCCCACGGCCCGAGCGGAATTACGAACAGCGCCAGCGTGAAAACGGCCTCTCGCGCGGCTGTGCGAAGGGGACTGGCGCCGCGCGACCCCGCGCCGCAGTTTTATCAATGGAGCACCGGTCCCATATTCGGTAGCGGCGCGCGCATCTCCGCCAATCGCGCGGCGAGTTGCCCCCCCAGGGCTGACGTCACCGCCCGACGCCGCCCACCGCCCGCGCCGCCGCCCCCCCCATGCGCCCCACCACCCTTCGCCTGGCGCGTGCCGCTCCGTTCCGTCCGTCAGCCGCGAAGCCTCCGAGAGCCTTCGACGCGGTCGCATACTACTCTGCCGCTCGCTACACTACTTTGTTGCGTATGAACTCTGAACTTGCGTTGAATTAGTTTCCGTTTTGAGTGAGCAATCTATTAAATGAAATAATGTTTTTATGTTTTTACTTGATTTTAAATATATTTAATTTCTCATAATAAATCTTATAGAATTTTTTTTTTTTGACGTTTTGTAATAAGTGGTGACGTTACCTATCTAATCCTGACGTGTACCTGCTGTACAGACATGCATGTACAGTACAGCCCTGACCGGTGTACAATTGTACATATCCGAAACTTCGAGGAGGTACCATGTTACCTCGACACCCAGACCAGAAACAAATGGTTGCAGTTTATTTATCGCTATAAATAAACTGCATTCAAACTGCAAACTGCAAACTGGATTCAAACCCGCTTCTTTCGCGTTTTCATCATCATCATCATCATTTCAGCTGTTCGACGTCCACTGCTGTACATGGCCTCCCCAACAGACAGAGAATTGATTATCATGTGGGGGAATTTGCCCATACTCACCACTCTGGGTTGGCGAGCGCAGTTAGAGCTATCGAATGAAAAAATGAGGGACGCTGCTGCCCATCCCCTAGCTTCTTTCCTTTAGTCGCCTCTTACGACATCCGCGGATAGGTAGATATGGAGGGGCCTATTCTTCAGCCTATTCTTTCGCATTTTAGGAATCTTAGTATGTAAAACTAATAGGGCTTTCGATGATGTAAAAATATTTAAAAAAACTGAATGGGGATTTTTTTGGGTTGGTGTTTGTGTTGGCAAGACATTAAATTTAACAAAGATCAGATCGGTCGATCGGTCATAGTATTTTAAGTCTTCGTACGGAATCATATTTTTCCCAAAAATAATATGCACAAAGAAAAACGACGACCTCGGTGGCGCAGGGGGCGAGTGCCCGTCTAGGTTGCACAGGGAGCGGGTTCGATTCGCGCTGCTGGACATATGTTTGCATGATGTGCAAATATTTGTCATGGTAGGTACTCGTAGTTTATGATAGCTACCCACGACAAAGGGAATCCCGGTGTGGGGTCAGGACTATGTATGTGACTAATGGGAGTTTAAAAAAAATGTATTTATCTCATGTCATTTCTTAGTATCTTTTGTGTACTAAATTCAAAATTAAATTAATTCATTGACTTATATGGTAAGCATAAGACGAATTCATTAACGTTCTCCGTGATGTCAGGTATTAATTGGTAGGTAACTAGTGGTTTAATTGCGAGATTTTTGGTGTAGGTTTAGCGAGTGGGCGCGACCTGAACCTTGGACAAGATCAAGGTAATCCCTGTGAAGGATTGTATAGTGAATTATATTATAATACAGATAGATGGTATATTACTAGGTATACCTGCATATAGTCATCCGGCTGAGATTTAATAGTGCCTAATGACTTGCTGTTTATATTTATTCAAGTTGTTTGAATGCTTACAAAATTGGTATTATAACATCAAACAATCAAAGTAGACAAATCAAGCAATCAAGCTTTAATCTTTTTGGCGATTGCAACACTCGGAACGGAATTATTTACGCATTCAGTGGTTTTCTACTGGGAGTCTGGGAATAACAAATTCCTACTTGATAACCAGTAATGTAGGTACATACTAAGATTGTTTTCTTCTCACTTTATAACCAGTTATCAACTTGGTATACCTACTACGTTCCAGTCTATAACCATACCATTACTGTTACAGTACCAGAGCTCACTCTAAAAAATCTCTGTACCTATAGATTACTATGAGACTTCTAACTAGATCGTTCCGTCACCGGACCTTGCCAACTAAATTCAATTCCTAGTCCGAGATTCCGCAACTATTCAGAGACACAAGATCTTCAGTGAATATTACTGTTGGTAACTCGCTAATAAATAAAGACGGTCTAGTGCGAGAACTCGCGCCCTGAGGGTTCCATACCATTGGTCGTGGGTTCGAATCCCGGTCGTGCACCAGTGGTCATAGACAGAAAATAAAAATTCTATGTGTAGGAATTGACAAACTTATATTTGCGGTCGCTCACGTAGTCATTGTACGATATTGACCGCAAATATAACTTTGTTTCCTAAAAAACATCGAAATTCTTCGAAATTCCTCAATTTCAGACGTTTCCCTTTAATTGTGTTACAAAAGCTCCTACCATTCCAAATTTCAGAATTGTGAGGTAACCGGAAGCACCCTAGAGGTTTTTCATTTTAGCCATTTCCATACAAAAATTATACATTCATTGCCATATATTTTTTAAAGCATTAAGCTAGAGCTTTGATTTTTATACGGCACCATAAGCCCACAGACCTTAATAGGTGGTATAAATTTCAAGTTGATACCTTTAGCCGTTTCTGAGAAAAAGGCTCTTGACACACGGACAGACAGACAGACAGACGGACAACAAAGTGATCCTATAAGGGTTCCGTTTTTCCAAATGAGGTACGGAACCCTAAAAAGGACATTTTCAGATTTTGCGACATAAGGTTCTATTTATTAGGTATGTACCTTAATACCTACCTTAGCTTAGCAGAAATAGTAACTGTCTCTGGTGAGATGATGGTCTGGTCTCTTTTCATTGAATTTGCTATGAATATGAATTTGAACGGCACCAAGCCGTGTTTGTTGCCTGATTCTTCTAGACTTGATCTCGAGGAACAGGCGTAGCTTCACCTAGTTTCTAAGACGTTTCAAAGTGATCCTTGTGATTTTATTGATATAAACGCCTTTTGACTTTGACTTTGCAAGGATTCAAAGATTATTTTTCTATGCAATACATTTTGTTTATAAACAGTTGCGAGACATCATGTAATTGGATAATTTATTCAGTAGTAAGGTGTGGGAGCTCTTGCGCGGGCGCGGGCGATGCTCCAGGTCAGGACAATGGCGCACGCTGCGCGTAAGGCGCGTGGTGGATGTCCGAGTGGCCGAGACTCGCCGACGCCTGATCAGGCCCACATGCATCGTTCGCGCTAACCCAATTATCGCGTAACGGACGACGGATAAAGAAAAATAACAAACCCACGATTTCACCAACCGACGTCTAATTATAGCACGCTATTTGTGGGTGCGCGGGCGCAAGCGGCATAGCGTGGCTGCGATGTCAGGGCTATTCCTGGACGTCAGCTGACGCTGCCGCGCCATCGTCTTCGTGCCGCACAAGCTCGTAAACACCACGCAACCGATTGACGTATAGTGCGAACAATCGAGTTTTCAGCAGGTGAATCACTAGATGAAAACGTCCCTGCGGGAATCGTTCTATTATTAACTTGACTGCTTTTGGTTCGGAGTCCGGAGGCGGGGTTCTATTTCTGAACGTTGCTCCAATACGTGTTGTCTATTTTGATCGCACTGCTGCCTATTTGTTTCTTCATGATTGTTTCATTAGGAGAGTCACGCGACTCCTAGCTTAGTAGTCCATAGGTATGTTTGTAATCTATGCCATGACCACTCGTGATACCTTATTGAAGTTATTCAAGAGGAATGACTGCTTGGGAAATTCTATCGAATTGGAAAGTTTCACACGCAAAACTCTCGATGTCAATTATTTTTGCAGCTATTGAGCCAAGTGTCATGTGACGAGGCTACCGGGCGTGTTGTTATTTTGACTAATGCTCAAACAGCTTGTCCGTTGAGTGTCATGATATGTCAGAGTAAGTATTCTCGAGAAGTGGAGTAGTAGCAAACAGTTTAGTTTGCGTCTTCCCACGGCATGTCTCGTCGCGGTCGGCGCCACCGGCCGGTGGGTAGTGAGCTGCGGTCTACGTGTGCTGTCTCTCATTCTTGGGGTTCACTGACACTGAACCAAAACAATTTACACATCAATCTAGTTTACTATTTTATTGGCTATTTTTCAGAAATTAAGTGAGAAATTATTGATCTTAATTTCCGCATTGTGGGTAATGACGTGTGGGATAAAATGGAACACTCTATCAACAGAATACAAAACAAGATCTTACTGAAGGTTTCCTTTCATATCATGGAATATTCTTTATCATCTACGAGTATTTAACATTACTATTTGTTAGTATTCAAACGTTTAAGGCGATAATTTATTTTCTCTATTATTCCGGCACTGTACGCTAACTAGCAGTTAGCAGCTGACGCCCTCGTAAACGTATCTTTGTCACTCTGACACCAAGTAAACGCTTGTGCGTTATGAGCCGTCGCAATAGAAAGTGGTTCAACTGTCCCGACCTACTGGCACTGTTGCCAACCTTGATACATTTTGTCTAGATCTAGCTAATCTTCAAGGTTGATGTCATGATACTTCTTTTCTGAAACTTGGTTTCTTATTATTATACAATATTAAGTACTTATTAATAAAAATCATTTTTGGTTACGTACTCGCTGGGTTTTTTCAGATTCTACTTGTAGAACCGTAACTATTGACGAAGGTAACTTCAATTAATTTATTGCTATGTACTGCACTTGTACTACTATGAACTTTTTAATCACTAATAAGAATAGAATAGAATAATTTTATTCAAAAAACAAGCATTCACATAAATATTAGTTATACAATATCTTAAAGTCGTACATGTAGGTAGGAACTTTATGTAATGGCTTGTACTAGTAAGGTTGTATTGCAGTATCTACACTAAGTGCAAGACTTGTATTGTAAATACCGCGTTACCTTCCAGTGAGGAGACCGAATAATAGCCATGTTGAAGAAGCTGCTAAGTTCTTCGAAATCGCTATTTAGTTGAGGTGAATCCGTCCACTAAAGCCTGAGCAGTTGGCAACAGTACCGTGCCACTGATGTCTTGGGTATCGTTTGGCGAGCGTGAGCGACCACTGGTCTAATAATACCGAACTATGTTGCGAATGCAATTCTAGGTGACGATGCCGTCCGACTCTATTAATATCGAATGTTACGTTATCTTGCATTCGTCTCTGTTGAGTCACTGAAGCCCTTCTTCTACGAGTATCTCTTTGTAATTGTATTAGCCTACTTCTGGTGACTAAAAATGTCTCTGTATTGAACGTGGGAGACTATATGGACAGTCTTGGTGACTTGGAGCATGCAAAGTGAGGAAATGGAAGAGACTAGGTAACCACTTATTTAAAATCAATCAGTAACTAAAAAAAGCCGTGTTGGCCTAGTGGGAGGTTTGTGTAAGAATGGGTGTTTCTTTTGGAAAAATAAAATCACATGATTTTGATCGTGACAAAAACATCGTGATCAAACCACCAGTAAGTGTTCTTAAAGCGGTGATGGGCTTGCAACCGGTCACGTATGGAATACTCACTTCGGCAAAATGTGGGCATGTGCAAAACGTTAGGACAAGCCTCTAACTACCCCCCTTTTTAAGGATCTTATCGTCTTGAGATCTGAGAGGAATAGAGGATGTCTATCATTCTTGGGGATAAAAGTCGTGAGCCAATTGTATTGTTTTTTCAGTCAGGATTTTTTTTATTAGTAATGTCCAAATCGACTTATACATATTATACTTAGCTAGTAACGTAAATGGCGCGTGAACGTGTGAAAATAGCATAAAGTCATCGAATACTAATGTGACTTGGCATTCTTCTTCTTCGTTCTTCAGGTCTTCAGTACACATTCGTAACTATAGCCCCGACACTTAAACAATTCTTAAATAAAAACTATGTTGTGGTCATTTCTTCCAAGCTCAAAGTTCAATTCAAAAATAAAAGTTCAAAGGAACTCGATTAAAGCATTGTAAAAATTCATTGCATGCTTGCTTTTCTTTCACTGATTCTTTCTTGGTCATCCTGTATTAGGTCGGAGATCAGTTTGAGATTTAGTGGCCTCGTGGTAAAAAGGCCTTTGGCCGTCGATGAAAGAATAGGTAATTGTAGTGAAAGGATTGAAGTGCATCTCAGAGGCTCCTTTCTTGCACACATTGCTGTGGTCTGTATTGATAGGTGTAATAACTTCCTTTTGCGATTTGATATAATGTGCCCATTTTTATCATTATCAGTTCCTACCCATGTTACCACATAATGTGAGGTCAGCGCAATATTTTTCTTTCATTTATTTCCATGCTACCGCTATCGCAGCGCTCACGGAACTCATTTCTAGTCCCTTTTTTTTATTTTTTATTGGTTCTCAAAACTGGGTGTTAGTCTATAATATTACATTAGAAATAAGAGATCTAAATCATACATTAATGTACGCCCTTCTAGTTGAGAACACATCATGCTTATTATAAGTAGAAGACTCTCGAATGAAGTTATACAAAAAAAAATATATATATTAAAATACACTTGAGTTAAAAGAAAAATGAATAATAATAATTAAGTTTCCTAACAAAACTCCTTGAACCCATGTCCGTCTTTGGCATCGCTCAACTCCATCTATTCTAAATCATCCACGTTCATATCTAACTCTCTTATTTTGAAGTGGCCATATTTTTAGGACTCTATTTGAAGGACTTACGCTTTTCAGTGATAATTAAAAACTATTAAAAACGTAGGTAAAGGAAGGAGGCTCTGGTGGCCTTATATCACCTGGTTGACCACTGCCTCATATTACGAAGTCGATACTTCATATATCTTAGGGTGACGTGGCTGGTTGATTGGTTCATTAGTCCAACACGTCATGCGACTCATGATCTTAGTTACGCACGACGAAAACAAAATCCAGATTCATCATCCCCGTCTCTGACGTATAATATAGAAAGTGAAAATGTTTATCTTGTTTCATTTATAGATTTCCTGTAATAGTCTCTGTACGTAATTCGCTTTGCGTAGTCGGTATCTTACCTGTAATGTTTGTGATATCCATCTCATCAACACAATGGAAAATTACTACATAGCATAAAGGCTACTGAGGCCTAAAGTTTATACAAATATAAATTTAGAGGTTTATACAAATTGTTAATGTTTTTGACTCTACCATGCGTGGGATATGATATGAAAATTATGGCCTTGAGCCTATTTCTTATCCTAATTAATCGGAATAGTTATTCTAGCGAATATACGTTTCATAAAAAATAATAGAATAGAAAAAGTTTATTTTGTTACAAACACAATCAGACTTAACATTATACAATACAAAAAATGAAATTCAACCTCATGGTAACAAAAATGGCCACCACTCAGCATGTGCTAGGGCAGAGCAATTCATACCATAGCGCTGGTCTTCCGTCTTCATTACTAGTTGTGATACACTATGTTAATAGATAGTAGGCTTCACCAGGTTGGGTACTGTTCGTACTCATAAAAATCAGTTTTTTTTTGCAAGTTTATTAGTTTAACCAATGACTGACTATGACTATAGGCTCACAACATTTATCCCCCCAGGCATGGTAGATCAGATCTCCAGACGATATAACGAAGAATCATTATCTTTTGTGCACTGTATGTTTCAAAATAATGTTACGACCTAGCTAGAAGATGTAATTTTTTCCTAGGTGTTGGAAAAATAACGTTTTTGTCGGACGTTTCCACAGCCTGAAGTTCTGAACGTAATTTGTACGGATAGTTGCGAGTACTGAGAAGCGGGTGCTGACGTCACCCTCTCCTCGGCGCCACCCGGGAACTATGACGCACAACGGTTACTCTTCACTTTATTTCCCGATAAATAAAGTACCTTACCTACTACGCCTAGGTAGTTTTTAATAACCTATCGGAAAATATTAGAAACGCACGTCATTTTGCATTCAGTTTATGCGATAACATTCTCAGCTAGAGCTTATAGTTATGAGGTTAGGTGAAGGCGAACGTTAGGTAAGAAGACATTATTATCATGGTAAAAAATACTACTCCTAACTACTCCTCAGTGATTTAGATGACAGAATGTAGGTACCTTATTCCATATGGGGAAGGGGTCTAAGGGGTTCCAAATTACGCCATTCGGAACCCAAGCCAACCTCATCGGCCCGTGTTACAACCTGCCGATCAACGAACGAGGCTCTGGCGCTCTACCCACCAACCCGCACTGGACCTTCGATCGTCCTACCATCCTCATGATGTCCATTGGTCATGCACCTCGGGGAGGCCTTTGTCCAGCAATGGACTTCCTCAGGCTGATGATGACGATGATGACACGGGGGAAATGAACATGTTTTCCAGTTGCAAATCAAAAACTAATTTTCCAAAAGAAACGCGAATAAAAAGCACCAAAACGTGTGTTGTGTGTGAGGATAGATTTGTCCGACATGCAAATTAAAACTGTATTGTTGAATAGTTTGAATACTAATTAGCGGAAACAAGAGAATTTGGGTAGGAGGCGTTAAAAGAAATGTATGATGATAAATTATACCTAGGAGTAGGTAACGTTGGCACCTCCTTCTTTGAACGCTTTCGTTTTCCAAATCTCACGTACGTATTCAAATTGTCAAAGTCAAAAGGTGTTTATGTCAATAAAATCTTATAAGACGTGAAGTTCGCAACGAAAGCAATTTATGGATTTATTATTTAATCATATAAGCACGTTAAAAAAAACGAAAACACACTGATAAAGAGTCGGTAGGATAAACTCGTTTGCGTTTCTACGCATACGCGAACTTACAATATTTTGCTTAGTCGGGAATTCGGGATGAATAAAAATTAAAAGCAAAATAAAATCCTTGAAAATTAAAAATTAAAAGCAAAAATTGTTTCTACAAGTCATGATTTCAATGAGAATTTCTAGTGACGTTTTATAAGTTTTACGGGACAAGTATCAATCCCTCAAGAATAAAATATAGGTACCACCTCAGGGTTATTCTTTATACACCAGTGAAAGAATCATAAAAATCTGGTAACAACTGGTGGAGTAACATACATCCTCCTTGTTTTAAAGTTGGTTTAAAAGAAGAAGGTTATCTATTCGAGGGTTAAATATTTTGTGTATGCGCTCTAAGGGCTGATCCATCCTAAAATTTATACGAAATGGGCTTACTAGTTGTTTATACTAGGCCTTATTGTAGCGTCTCGATTAGTTTTTTGACTGTCAGTTTTTATAGTGCTTAAAATTATCTGATTGCGGAAACACGAACCTTAACGATAATTCTATTGAGTTAAAGTTATGAACTTACGAAGTTTACTGAACTTTAGGATCACGCGCTACTTGTGTGGCACCCGCTCAAGTACCTATCTGATACGATGGTGATGCTGCTAGATATGAATATGCGTAAATGTAGACGCAGGTTGCAGTTATCGGTATTACGTCATTATTTGAAGTGACAGAAAAGCACCCGGCGTGCGTCAGCCGGCCACCTGTTGACAGAACTGAATTGCCCTTGTGCGGTAACCTTTGCCGGGGCTGAAGTACCGGCAATCGATCCTGATGACGTACAACCTCATTCATAAAGAGGGGCAGCCCATCCCTCAGGGGGAACTGCCACCCGCCTCACACCACTCTGCTGTTTCCTCGTGCCGTATAACATGAATGGCGCGCACACTAATAAAATAACATTGCAACATGAGAAATACATTTATTATCATGTTTCTGACGTATGTTAAATGCAGCAGTTTGAGTAACAATGTGGCTCTTTTAAAACTCGGCACTTCTAATAATTGTGAACGTAGCTAATCCTATTTAAGGGATGAATACGTCACTTAAGTAGCTATCTTTTGTTTAGTCTGTGACGACATATTCAACGCCATTATTTTGTTCAGTTCCTATTTCAAGTTGATTCTGATAATAAAATTATAATTATACAACATGCTGCATTCAGTATAACGCAGTTGCAGTGTGTGCCGATAAAATGTGCCAAGACTCTGATGTAACATCAAGTTAGTGCTGTCATATACACCTACTTTAAAGTAGATTGTACACAACATGTCGTGAATCTGGATGTGCATGCGTTCTGCAGTGCGTGGGCATCGCGATTTGACATGCGCTCGAGACACTTGCATTCGCAATCAGCGAGTTAGCACACATATTGGACAGAGAAGCATTTGAGCTGCATCGATTTATTATTCGGAAGTTTTTATTTTCATTGACTGACCTCATAGCTCAGTTGATAGTAACTCTGCCTTCTGCGCTAGAGGTTGCGGGTTCGATTCCCGCTCTGGATAAACATTAGTGTGATGAACACAGATGTTTGTTCTGTGTCTGGGTGTTAAATATTAATCTATTATCTTATATCTTCTCTGGTACCCATAGTACAGGCTATGCCTACTTTGGGATCAGTTGACCGTGTGTGATATGTCCGGTATATTTATTTATTTTATTTATTTATTGAGGTGTATTAGTTTCATTTTGTAAATATAAGTATTTCACTGCGTACACGCGATAGCGCCCAATACATTTAAAATATATTGGGCGCTATCAGTCAACGGTCAGCCACAAACTAGACGCCAGATGAGACTACGCCATAAACCCCTGTTTTCTAGTCAATTCGTCCGGTTGTACTGAAATACATATGTACTAAAAAGTGGGCCGAGTCGGGAAGAAAAATAATATGATTTTTGCAATTTCGTCAATCCGGCCCCAATGGGCCGACATTTTCGGTACGAGTTGACGAACTACTCTACCTATCACTATTTATTGTCGTCTATACCAGCGTATCGCACTATATCGAGGAACTAAATCGAATGCAATGTTTCATCCTTATCAGTTCTCAATTACGTTTTCATTCATCATCATCATCATCTAGAAGTCTACTGCTGTAGGCATCCCCCAAAGATCCTTTTCCTTTCCAAACCTTGTCTTGAGTCTTTTCCATCCACCGACTTCTTGCAACTTTAGCAATATAGTCGGATCCATCGTGGAGGCCTTCTTATGTTTTCTTTGATAACAAATACATTTTGTTATTATTAGGATAGGAAGAAAGAAGAATGTTGTATAAAGTTAGCTTAAAATATTTTCTCCAGGTTACATTTTACCATTGATTCGACTCAAAGGTTCTCTCCGTGCTTGTTCGCCAGTAATGTAATCAGAGGTGCGCACGCGCCTCTTATTTACGGCGGATTACGCGTGCAATCAACTCAGAAAGAATATAGGATCCTCATACATGCCGTCTCTGTCCCAGGACAATGCATCATCATTCTTTTAGCGAGCGAGCGAGCACAGTACCAGGTTCATTATTTCGCTATTATTGTGTAGGTTGAGTAGGTACTCAGCTTTTATTCGAATATCGGTCTTTTTTGTATGAATGGCGCAAATATTGAAAATGTTCTGGATAAAACATACTAAATGTACCTTTTGTCTGTTTCTCTTCAATTGTTGAGTCATAAAACCTGTTCTACTTGGAATTGGTGGTAACACCAATATATAACAACATTGACCTACTTAGTTACTGGTGTTTGTACTAAATTTACCATGATTTGTTCAAGTGCTCTATTTTGGGTGTATTTCAATTCCGAATGTCTTAATTACGTCTTTGGTGGCAAATAAATTAAAAAAGGAGGAAAAGAAAATTAAGGGATATTTCTGTCTGAACCCACATATCAGAAACCCACTTCTTTATATACCAGTCGGGACCCAAAAACCAATTAGCTATAAGCTCATCAGTTCCTACCTAAGATAATTGGATTATAAAATTGAGGCATTATAATGTAACTAGTACATTCTAGCCGACTCTTCCCGGTTGGTTACGATATGAAAAAAAAATTATAAAAGTAGTTTCATTTGAAATCCGCCGTTAATTTTGATATCTATCTACTTTTCACTGGGTCCTGACGGGTATTCAAAATAATATTTAGTGGGTTCAGATGCAACAAATATTCAGTGGGATCGGATTCAGACTGGTATGAACCAAAAGCGTGAGAAATGATTAGTATTCAGTGCGATTTCAAGATGCCTTCCTTCTAATTTTATTGAGAAAACAGTTAAAAGTACTAACGGGATCAATTGTTAAAATAATTTGAGATTTATTTCGCATTGAGTTTTTATTCAACTAATGAGCACTGGTGGAATGGTGGTAGTGGACCGGCCTTCCGATGCACAGCTCGTGGGTCGAGTGGATTTTTCATTCGGAAAATTTATGTGCGCTATTTTAGTGCTCTCAAACGGTGTACGGAAACATCGGTAGGACATGTGACATATGCATGAAAGGAGCCTCTTAGAGGCGCACTATAATCCATTCACTACACTGATTCTTTCACGGTCGGTCATAGGCCCTTCTCAGGACCATCATACCTCAACCTGGTCACTGAACTCTTAGTGACATGATAAGCAAGCAAGAATTTAATCACATCCATTCTACGAGTATAATAAAAACTTCTTTAGTCTTCTTATTACTTTCACTTCTAAAGTCTAAATTGTTCAATTAGTTTATATATCGCTTATAACATATCGCAAAGCTACGGACAGCTGTTTAATTTTACTCGTATAGCCTGCTCTCGACCGTCCCTGGCATTGTCGAGACTCAGCATCGATTTCCTGGTAAAGGTGAAGAGCGGCGTCCGGCCATGGCTCTCGGCGCCACACCACTAACGGCGATCGATGTGCCGTCCTTGAACCTGAGACACGCATCACGCATGCGCCACTAAATGTTGGACGTAAACCCGTGGCCATGGCCACGAGCACGCGCCTCGCTGCCTACACCCTCACACTATTCTGCCAGCCCGTCCGCCACAGCCCTCACCCCCGATCGCCATTCATCCAAACAGCTCCTGCGGCGGTGGACCGATGTTATATTTTCCCTGAACTCATTCTTCAACTTTGCCATTTATCGTCGATTCTGACCTTTGTAAGATAAGCTTTGAGCCGAATTATTGTGTTAGCAGGGTCTATCTCCGTTTAGAATTTCGCGGCTTTGTTATTAGGATCTTTGGATGACCTTTTCACATTTAGTTTGATTAGGGAATACGACTCCTTGACCTTTTACGTACTTTACTAGGTAATTAGTTATCAGAGTAATGTTACGTTATCTATTCTGATTCACTGAAGCGTCGTTACCTTAATGTTGGAACTTAGGTAGGTAATATAAGAGAAGGGTTAATTAAGCAAATTATGGCATCAAGTGTCACATTGCCACTTGTGAGGTAAAGTGAGGTAGCAAGTTGGTATGCATGGAGAGCAAGATCGCGACCACGCAGGGCTGTTATGAATGAACTTTCCGTGGGCGGCGGAGCGCCGTGCGTGGCCCATTCATTCATTAGCTTGGAGGCCATTTCCATGAATAATACCATATCCTAAACTGTCAATAACAAACTACTGCTCGGTTGTGGTGTAATAAACGCTTCTGTACAATAGGTTTCTGTGCTTTTGACAGCATGCGTCCACTATTTATCAACAAATTGTAATATGACTCGTATGTGGCATGATATTATATTTCAAAACTAGCAACGTCGAAATTCTGAAGAGTATTTCCAAAGTCCTGTAAGTATTTACGACTTGAGAGGAAGTGTTATAAGAAAAATAAAAGGTATCCTCAAGAATGGTAGACATACTCTAAGATCTCCAGGCGATCAGTTCCTTGAAGATGTCTAAGGGGGTAGTCAGAGACATGTCCGAACATTATGCGCACTTAAAATTTTCGTATATAAAACGAAATACTCTTTGGTGCAAGACCGGTTTCGAACCCACAACCTTCTTTCTGATCTAAAGTCGGGGATCCTCCCACTAGGCCAAAGTGGCTTTTTTGTGAAGTGTTATCAGTAAGCAGTTATGAGCAAGGTTTCATTCAGTAAAAGGAGTATTGAGGCGTAGGAGTCAAGGTAAGGTCTGCAGGTTCTAAGCGTAGATTAGAGGCATTGTCTCCGCCAACACGCTAAATCATTGCCGTTGGCATATTACTGAACGTTAAGAACTTGACTCATCAAATGCTTTCTGTATTTTTTGCATCATCGGCAGTCGTGTGCAAAACTTGTGACGATCGCTTTTGGCAATCCCGCCCACCATTGGTGCGCAAAGCTTTACTTTATACAATTTACAGTTAGGCAAGCAATTATCCTCGTATTATATCTGTATCTAATAACCATTCTTTGTAAATCATTTTTTAAACATGGCCGTATGTTGTATCAAAGTATCGTTTGACTAAGATCATAAATTGCTAATTGGGGCTATCATGCATCAGCTTGAACTATTTCTCGAATGTTTGGCACCAAACATGACATCACGGACAAAAAAATTAACAAATTACAATAGGGAGGTATGTAGGTATTCGTTGAAATGTAGACATTTTAACAAAGAACTCATAATATTGGACTAACAAGTCATTATTGTTGTGGTCAGAGTTTCTGACATCAGGTAATATATGGAGTAGTTTTAGTAATAACTACGACATTATAATAAATTCAGTTCATTCGACCAGCTGATTGACCTCACTTATTTTTGCTTTTGTTGCTACACGTATACCCACCCAGTTATACACCAACGTAGGTACCTATGTAAATGTATAACCTAGATGTTAATTATAATCAACTAGTAGACATAACCAATACCTACTCTGATATATGAGTAGCATGATCGCACAAAAATATTTAAAAATAATAATAAAAACCTAAAAGTCACCTATGGAGCTCTAACCGCGTACTAGGATTCCTTATATCGTCGTGGGTATCAGAAACTACGAGTACCGTGGTACCTACCAGGAACAAATATTTACAGATCATGTAAACATTTGCTCAGCCACCGCGGGAACGAACTCGCCCACGAAGGTCTTTGTTTCCAAATTAAATTAAATATATTAAATGTTCATATTTTCTTGATATTAACTTGTCGATATGTATTCAATTATCAATGATCCGCCAGCAAACAGGAAAGCAAGCGCACGTGGCTACACCAAACAGTCGCGCGCAGGCTCGGCGGGACGCTAATTAGATAAACGAGCGGTGTGGCGAGGTCCCGACCACAATTACCAGTTGCATTGCAACCCGTAAATAATCAGCGATATAGGACGCCACTTGCGGTTGAGCGGTTGACTCACTTATGTCACACAATTATAGAATTAGCTGAACATGAATGAAACAAGACAGATGGGAAGACGCGAAGTTGGTGAATGGATGTTTCAAGATTGTTTCTCATGGAATGCTATGGGTCTGCGTCCGTTGCTAATGAGGGTGATAGGACGTAAGTATTTTATTATTGTAGAAACAATAAATGAAGGACCCGGTGTTTCCACTTCATTCTAAACGTGCTGCTAAAGCTGACCGGCATCGCCCCACCTCGAATAAATTATCATGTACTAACATGGTCCGAGGCGAGGCGATACGATACTGATTAGTGTGCGTTGCATTATGAAGACAGTTCAATACAAGGAATTCTGAAAGGTTCGAGCTGAGGCGATGCTGATCTGGTGCCGGGGCGATTCGTGTGCTAAAACCTTGGCTCCATGTTCAGTGATTATATATACCTCCCTGATCAAAAACAATCGCGTGTATTATTTGTAAACAAAAACAATGGAGGACTATTTTTCCGCCATATTTGCGGTAAAGCGACTGACTCACGTAATAACGTTCACAATCAAAGAGAGTTATTTCTATTAAGGGATCGCTAAAACATACCTAAGAGCTAATAAAAATGATATTATATTTTTCAAGTAGTAATATTATTAATCTATGCATAATAGTAGAACATAAACCCTTCCTTACCAAAATAATCTGCCTAAAGATTCATACCTGAAATCATAAATCAACGATTACTGAAGAGACCAAGGAGCTAATAAAAACCAAATTATATTTACCAAGTAGTTATATGTTTTCTCTACTTATTCATAGTAGTAGAGCATAAACCCTTCTCCACCAAAGAATTTCCGGCAAAAGATAAAGAGCGATAGAGCAAAGCACTTTTCTGAAACCATAAATCATCAATTGCCTATTGGACGTCACTTGCAGTCGAGTCATTTATGCTGCCTTATGATGCCAAGATGATATCGTACCTCAATATTCAGGTCCATGACAAACTCCCAACCAAAATGAATTTGATAGCGGCATGAAAAATAATTGTAACGCTATCGTAAAGTTACATTGCGTTATTAACTCTCCTGGAGTAATCTAGGTGCTCTATTCAACATGCCATTTTCGTAGGGAATGAATACCTAAAATGTTTACGGTTTTTGTCTCACAAAGCATATATTAATGTAGGGCTATACAAATGGGTCATATTGTTGAGAAACATCCTAAACTCTGCAGAATCGTTCCGCGACGCGCTTAATGACTTTTTAAGACTGATGGCATGTCATCTTGAGGATGTATACAACAAGACTAGGTACCATTATTGTGGCGATCTCATGACAAGTAACCTTGTCTTCGGAGGCGACACTGACCTTTAATTTTCGTCTATGTGAGTTAATTATGCCGTCTAATTGTCCGGCACTCAGCGTCCATCAATTAATGTATCCGTTTTTTCCTGACCGCACTTGGGAAGTAATCAGTTAAATCCGAAGTTAAGCCATACAAGCAATTATATTTTTGTCTTATTCAGAACAAACAAAACTAGGTTGCAGAGCATAATATTCTATGAAATTCCCGTGTTTTCTCTCGTCTCGCGAAAGCGTGTCGCGTGCAAGCAATTATTCTGTTTCGGTTCAGAAAAAAATAGGACGATTGCACAAAACTTAAAACTGGTCAAACTTTGGCTCTTATCCAGCTTTTCAACACAGATACTATTAAATTGTCGTCTTCTCGGCCTTAAAAAATTGTTGAAGATGAACGTAAGATGTTTTTCATGAGGTGTTACGTTTGTTTGTGAGTCATTTAGTTGGTGATTTGAACACTTCGCAGTTGAAACTGCTATTCTATTTTTAAGAATACTGTTCTATAGAAATATAGTAGGCTTCAAGGAGATATTATCTATTTTACGGGATTAAATGTTGATAACTACTTAGCTTTAGTTTTTATGAAACTGTAGCAACTATATATTATAATTGTACAGGTAAATACAGTCTCTAAATTAAAAAAAATATCCATAATATGAAATTCCAACAAACATGATGTCACGTTTCATTGGGTTCTTCATGCCGTATCTTGGTCCTGGTCGCTGACCTAAAGCAAGTTGATCACAAAATTACCATGTAAGACGAACCAACAAACTTTGGGATAATAGGTATCATGTAAGGTACAAAACGTAACATCACGTAACCGGGACGCAGTTGTCGCACTCAAAGGAATTTCATTAATGATTAGGATCTGAGAGCTCCGACGGTCTAGTCGGAGGTGCGCCAAATGCTTATGCTACGGTCATGGGTTCTAACTCCGGTCATGAACAAACCTATTTCTGAACGTGGAATAGTAAGCGTTTACCTACTAAAAAAACCTCAAAGTCAAAGGTGACTTGCGGCTTACTTAGTTCAACGCTCAAATGTGGAAATCCAGGAAATTCATACTACAAAGTACAATAACATCACAGGAAATTTATTCTGCTGCAGATTGACTCAAAATCCCCGAGAATAAAATACTTGTTTCTGTCGGCTTCCGGCCAACTTTAAGGTAGAGATCGCAAACTGCCATTTATATTATGTTGTTTGTAATTTCCAGAAGCTGTTTAGATACGCGTGATGCGAATCTGACATAGGCAAAGTCTGAGTCATTGCCTGCTTCAGGTATTTTAAAAATCACGTTCAAATATAGGGTCATGTCCGAGATTCAGGAGCGAGATACGACCATGTAAGGCAAATATCGTTTAACGCGACTCTAATTACGTCTACTAAAAACGAAATGTTTTATGGTCGCAGTCAATCGCTCGAAACGAAATCGCCTGAGTCAGCTGTAATCGATACAATAATTGCAGAGCGTGTATGGAGTAAGACAATGAGCGGACCGGACTCGGCCAGTGGAGTGGAGCCGAGATCGTATCGTAATCGACTACGCAGTTACACGCGTTTAAGTAATTGCGGGAACGGGCATTGTTAACCAGTCGACGCAAATTGGGCATTAGCGATAATTTATTGATTTGAAAATAAATTCACATTGTCGTTGCGACTATTTTGAATATGTATCGTGTGGGCTCAACGGACCGCGATGGTCACTAATGATAGCAATTGTTCTCCATCATTGGGCACAGGTGCGTCTACACTGACGGCCTCGAAGGAAAATTGCAGCAAAACAATGGCCCGACCGACTGTTTGTTTATTTATTTTAAACAAGAAGCGATACAATTTTAAAAGTTTACTTATTGTTTCCAGTAACTTTAAAGACGTAGGTATCCATAACGAGAATTGGTCTGTCATGTCTTGAAGATTGAAGCAGGTGCGGCTATTTCACAATGCCACCAAAACGTGTTGAATTGTTGCAAAAAGATCCGCTTTGAAGATATCATCGATAGCACTGCCGGTAGCTGCTTTGTAAATCTTCCGCGTGTATTTCGTTTTATCTCGGAATACGCGAATGTGATGACGATCTCTCGACTCTTCTCTATTTTGCTACTTTGAATTTATCCTTTTTGTCTTCAGCGATCGAAGCGCGTTGCGGTGATGCAAAGCAGATAGTTCGGTGCCGCGCATGGTTGTTCAAAGTCTGGGAAAGGCTAGACAGACAATTTATTTGTAATGATGTGCGACGGCATTTGTCTCACAAAGACACGTGCGTGCCCCCAGTGCCGAGCGCGGTAGTTCAAAGCACGAGCATGCTGCGCTATCACACATCTGGGAACATCCAAAGAGGTGTAATGGCCTCATGTGGGCACCTCTGAGGAACCGACGCTTCCGATGTGACGCGAATGGCGTGGGATGAGCCTTTTGACAGTATCAGCACATATTACCAGAAGCATTTTTGGTGTACGCTGATGTAATCGTCGTAGGCGCCAAGCTTTGGGCACAAGCTTGGGTGCCTTGCCTTGCCTTGACTTGAAAACAGAGGAAATATAACCAAAAATGTATAATTGCGTTTTTTTATGCATTTAGATTCATTACAAGATTGCGAGTTCCTATTGTGAACGACATTACAAACTGAAAATCCGAAAAGACCGTCATCAAGGTACCAACCCAAAAAAATAATTCATTAGGTACTTGCTTCTTTACCACCTCTTAATGTCTCGATATTGGGACTTTTCAACAGAAATTACGTTTTTTATCATTGGACCAATGCACTTTTTCTAGAAAAGTGTTTGGGAAAATACCTAACATTAGGTACCTATATAAAAAAGGCCGTATTCTGTTAACTTTCTTTGAGGTTCCAATGTTTCATAATCATGCCACCAGTTGATATGAGCAGGTATATACATAAGGCCACGAATAAATACCTAGTAGGTAGGTACATAGAGGAGCAAAAACAAAAATCTTTCTTTGTCTTTTTTTTACCCGACTGCCGAGAAAGAAGCAGGGTAATATTTTGTTATGTCACTCTTTGGGGCAGATCTACGTGGATATTGGTGATGATGAAGTTTCAATAGTAAGATGATGATCATTATTGTGCCTATGGTATTCTATTTATATTCACTAGTATAATATTTACGTGTACCTGAATCAGAATTTCCAAGTATCCACACGAATAGGTAGGTACAAAACTCGTGGAATAATTGGGAAAGCTAAAAGTTCGTACAACTTTTTCTAGCACGAAAAAAGCCTTCTCTACCATTCTAGGTATGCAACTAGATTGGCAGAAACGAAAATTAAAAAAGATAATTGTACCTACAATTCAATCGTTTTACTGAATAATTCTTAAATACTGAAATTTTAGAGTTAGATACTATTCAATTCTGCATTCACTCATTTTGAAATCGACATTCAACTAGTATGGGAATTATCTACCTACCCCTGTTTGAATTTCAGTTTGCCTTTTGTAGAATTTGACCTCGTGGGAACATTTAATCGCGCAATCAAAAACTAGTTAGTTAAATCATAGCCCCTAGGTAACTGGGCATTATGTAGGATCTCATTCTATCTCGGTTGACCCGTAGAGACTATTTGAATCGAATGGCGTGACAAAAACTACAATGGCCACTTCTCGCGGGCTTCTCACATTTGTGGTGCACACACACCGGCTCCGTAACGGCTGAACGAATTTTCATAGAAGTTGGTTTATAATAGTTAGGTTAGGGCCCGAAATAGGATATAGCGTACTTATCCCGGAAAATTGTAAGTTCCTGTGAGATAGTAACAAAACGTTTTAACTAGTTTCTCTTTCAAGCGAAGCTGCGCGGATCAGCTTGTTAGGTATATTTCTGTATCGTATAATGATACAGAAATATACATGTTAAATACACATGTTTTGTATTTTTGTTCTTATTTTATGATGCGTTTATAAAATGGTTGGTTATAAAAGCTGAAAAAAAAACTTCTACCTACATTGTGTACCATCTCAACATAAATAGGTAGGTAACAAAAATTAATAAAGATGTTAGCGATACAAAGTGTGTGCCAATGTTTATATTGTCGGTCAAACCGCATATCGTTGGTTGCGCAGACGCAGCCGATTAGGTCCGTCCGGTTCAGATAACGATGTGCCGGAACGCTGATCCGAAATATTACAGGCGCTGTAGAATTTGTGAGGCTGACCCGACCAAATGATTTAAAGAAATATAGGTACAAGACATGACGATAACGTATGAGTTATTACGAAGAAGGTAGACTGAAGATATTCCAACGTCTGCCAACCGGTATTGCCGAATGTCTCCGGTTGCAGCTCGTGCTCATTCACTGAATAATAAGACTTAACTTCATCTTTATCTTGTTCACTATCTGCTGGAATGCAGATAATTTATAATGCGTTGTTTCAAGCTTTCAAAGCTCGCTCGTCCTTTTAATAGTTCGGATAGCAAACACTTTTCAGTTCTCTCAATGTTTTTTCTGATGAATTATTTTAGTTTGATTTGTCGGGTTTTTGTAACGTAGAGCGTCGATATGGTAGAGCTTTGAGTGAACGAGCATCATAAGTTCGAATCTATTGTGAAGTTGTACAATCTACATACCTAATCTAGTTTGGATCCAGCGAAATCAAAGTAGTCAAACAAGTTGAACTTATCTAGACAAACCTTATAGCTACCTCGGTAACCGGTTTAGAATGTGTAATAGCATCATACCTATAAGATGCTCACCGTGCGAGGCGGGTGTGAAGTAAAGCGCGAAGAGGTCGTCTACGGAGGTGGTAGCAGTGGAGACGGTGGCGGTAGAGGCGGTAGTGTGTGCGGGGGGGTTGGTGTAGGGCTGCGGCTGCGCGTGCGGCGGCGGTGGGCCCCCGTAGTGCAGGCCGCTCGGGCCCGCCTCTACTAGCAGCTGCATCTGAGAGATGTCCACGAACTCGTCGCCGTCCCCGCGGCCGCCCAGCTCCTCGTCCTCCGGCCGACGCATCGCGATCACCGAGAGCATCGCACGAGCGCATCCCCGCTCTGTGCACACCACTCCGCGCACCGGCCGGCGCACGCGCCGAACACACACACCACAACACACACTTAACCTAACTTACGTCCTAGCGAATTGACGCGATCACAGAACATTACGTATTGGAAATTACAAATATGCGGCACTATGATCACTTTAGGGTCACGAGCATCTACTGATAAATGAACACAGATTTCGCACGCGGTATGTGTCGTCGCACGGAGAACGCCACATCCTCGACTGAGCGCGCTCGCAGAGCCGAGGGCGTGCAGCGCCGCCCCCGTCAGCGCCGCGGTCGTCGTCCGCGCGCGCCCTATCAATGGACGCCAGCCACCCGGTCGAGGTCGGCGTTCATTCACGACACCCGCGTTAATGGCGTCGGGACCAGGCGCCCTCGTTCGCCGGCGGCGGTGTCTTCGCCCACGTGCGCGAGAAAATGGCGCGGTGGCGGCGTCGCGACGACCAAGGGAGGCGCGCGAAAAGCGCGGGGAGCACGAGCGTTGTGATGCCGGCGAGCCGGTGCGGCGGGCGTCGAGAGCGCGGGCGTCCGGCGTGGGCGCGGAGGCTCGTCGCGCGGCGCGCGTGTCACGCCGCACAGAGCGCGGAGCAGAGCACAGCGCATCGCAGGCCCACTCCTTCATCTCACCACTTTTTCCACGCGCTCTGATTCATTCTCCGCTTTGGTGCGCTGTGCGACGCGGCCTGACGGCTACGGCGCGCGCCGGGTGACGGCTTTGCTGCCGGTTACCGTTTTGGTCATGCTACAATTAGCCGGCACGCGCGCTCCTGTGACGTCGACCGGTCCGAATAGTTTGGACGTTACGTAGGTCGGATAAATCATTGGCTTCATCTAAAAATATAGTCTGGTCATAGTCTTAACTACGCAACGATGTGTAGGTACCTACATACGTAGAAAGTAACACGATGGTCTATTTCTGTTTTTCATGTTATAATACCGATTGACCACGACGGTAGCTAATGAGTCTATAAAAATAATTAGCAACGCCCCACTAATACCTATCTGAACATTGATAGTTTTTTGTTATATGTAAATCCCGGAGTATGTTAAGATATTAAGGTAGTAAAATTATTTTTACGCAATTTCTGCTTTCATCCGGGAAGTCTAGTTATAAGATTCATAACATGAAACCCTAGCCCTCCTTTGAAGTCATAACATTGAATTGAACTTTTTCCTCTATACTTTGTTTGTATAAGTATAACTTTGAGTTTCAAGCTATTATACAAACATACCTTTTGAAAACCTGAAATAAAATAACTTTCTTTGTAGGTAAGTAAATAAGATTAGGTAGGTATATAAAATATCGAATATTATTTCAATAAGTTTAGGTGTTATTGAAAATCGTTACTCACATCCAGGATAAATTTCACTGAAATATAGGGAAAGGTCATTGAGTGCTATGTTGCCATGGTTACCACCTGTTGATACGCACGCGGTGCGGCGGGGTGAGCTTCTAAATGTCAGAGGCTAAGTGTGGGAGTCAACGATCCCTGCGTAGAGCTCGGGTCGATCGCGCCCCCAATTTCATACCATTCTACCTGCCAATGCCAACCGCCGAAATGAAGAATGTCATACGAAGAGTGTTAGATATAAAGGATATAGGCATGTAGAAGTAGAGGTTATTCGAAGAAAAGATAGATTGAAGTGCTGAAGCGAGACGGCTGTTAGAGGGAAATGGAAAGGAAGTACATGTTGTGCTAATGCCACTTTTACGTAAGTATTTAGTATAGGGCTGCAGCCAAACAAGCGTAATTTTTTGAGTTGTGTGTCGCGTAATTTCGGTCGCGTAATTTCTGCTGCATTTGGTTTCATAGTAAAGACCTGTTTGATTCACACGGCGACGCAAAATGAGTTATATGCCAACTCACACGCATAGTTCCAGCCAAATTGCGTTCGCGAGGGTGAGGGTAGCGAGGAATGCGTCAGTCAGATAGGTACAGATTGTGTGAGAGTTGACACGTTTTTTGCTTCAAAATGCAGGACACAGAAAAAATGATGTTGTATTATACGTTGCTATAAACGCTGGAAAGCAACTGAATAAATTGCGCCCGTCTGCAGCCCAACAGATTTTCTGCTGGGCAGAATATACGGGTATGCGACCGAAAATACACGACTCACAACTCAAAAAATTACGCTCGTTTGGCTGCAGCCTAAAGAAAATGATGAATGCCAGGCGCTGAAATTTGCAGCAGACCTTTTGTTCCTAGCAAATACAAAAAAAATGGCTTTCCGTTCTTATTTGTTGTAGCGAGCTTTTTTCACAATAATTATTGTATTGATGGTATTGGACAAACTCCTGTATTTTTTATGAATTATTGAAATCACACCATCTCCATTTTTATATCTCTGATGTGCACATCTAGCTAGAGGGTCGCCCTAAGTGCGCTTTGGAATTTCATTGTAAGTATGTCTGGAAACTACAGGTTGCATTGTTTTTGCGTTGGTTTTTTAATCTAAAACTATTCTAAAACAGTGTTTAGTGTTAGCTGTGGGCGTCTGGTGAACTTTACTCGTATTTTCTCACTCAATGCGCCCAGAAAAATATTGGAATTATTTTACATTAAGCTTTCTTGTTTGTTTAATTCTACTCGGAAAATCCCACGCATGAAAACGTTTTATTAGGAAGGTGTAGGTAGTTGATAATGTAATGTAAGTTACCTACACCCTTAATCGTATCCACCTACGCATCATTGTAAATTATACAAAGTTTAAAATTGCAACTTTTCTGATATTGCGGCTCGGAAATAAGATGGAAGATTTTTCTTAAATATTACTCAGGTAAATATAAGAATTTAATATAAAACATAGTTAAAACTTATCCATGTATTCATTTACATTAGAGCAATTATATTGTACCTGAATATCTAGGTATGAAATCTGCACCCTGAACGATTACATGCTTACGTTACATAATTAAGTTATTGATAATCCGTTGAATGTAGATGTCATATTATCATGATTCGAGGGCGTATTGACGCACTTCTCTACGCAATTTCGACAACCCACCACTGGTTTCAACACAATGACGTCCTTTTGTTTCATAATATCCTATTTAGATAATCATGACCGATAAATATTATGGGAAATATCTGACACGGTTCAGATATAGCTTGCCTTACATCGACGTTCCATTGATGAGTTAGTTATTGATGTCGGCCGGAGTCCATGACGCCATAGACCGTTTCGAGGTTAGGTGTCCACTTATCTACGTAAACGGACGGCTGTAAATTAAGCACTTACTATTCTAAGAGGAACCAAAGTTCAGTTAGGTGATTGGCTTTTGACCTTTTCATAATAATTTTGTGTAATGCGTCCAATTTTTGACTTCATTTAACCCACTGACTGCGTCTAATAAAGTAATAATATGCTATAAAATAACATTAAACTCTTTGGAATTCATATGTTATGGCATCATAGCCGATTTTGTTCGAAATGACAAAGCGACTTTATTTATTATTATAGGTACTTACTAATTGGTCAAATTGTTATTTTGATTCTTATTAAAAAACTCAATAACCACGCACTTATATAGGCATGTTCTGGCATTAACATATCAATATGGTAAGTGTCTGAAAATTGGCCCAGTGTTTAGAGGTTTTGTCAGCTATAAGACGCAAGTGCGGGGGCGAATAGGAAGATTGACTTATATGGAAGCAGGCAGCTGCGGCGCGCGCGCAGCGTCACCGCTAGACTAACCACCGGCAGTAGGCACCGATAGCTTGTTTGTTGTACGACTTCGTTCGAATCGAAAACCTATCTGTCTACTAATAAGGACATTTTAATTTCGTTTGAAGCCTACGTTGACGCATGGAATAGGATATGAAACATAAAAATTTCGAAAGTCAGTGAATTTTTCAGCGAAAATGTAGGCGAAGAAGGTGAAACTCTGCGCGGCTCTAACTAAAGGTTAGAATTATTCAAAAGATCATATTATTTGAGTTCATCATCATTATCAGCCTGTAGTAGTCCACTGCTGGACATGGGGCTCTCCCAAAGAGTTCCACTACGAACAGTATTGAGTCTTTTCCATCCACCGACTTCCCACAACCTTCACAATGTCGTCGGTCCATCGGGTGGGGAGCCTTCCAACACTGCATCGCCCAGTTCGTGGTCGCCATTTGAGAACCTTTACTCCCCAACGGTTGCCGGTTCTGCGAGCTATATGGCCTGCCCACTGCCACTTCATCTTGCTAATTCTGCGAGCTATGTCGGTCAGCTTGGTTCTTATACGGATTTTATCACGGATCTTATCACGTAATTAAACTTCGAGCATAGTTCTCTCCACAGCTTCGTTCCATTTCTGAGTTACCGAAAATTGATTATTTGACTGGCCTCATAGCTCAGTTGGTAGTAACTCTGCCTTCTGCGCTAGAGGTCGTGGGTTCGATTCCCGCACTGGCCAAACATTTGTGACTAACACAGATGTTTGTTCTGTGTCTGGGTTTTAAATATATATCTATTATGTATGTCAGTCTCTGGTTCCCATAGTACAGGTTATGCCTAGTTTGGGATCAGTTGACCATGTGAATATGTCCGGAATATTTATTTATTTATTTATTTATTTATTTATTTATTTATACAGGTACTCAACATTAAAAAGGTAAGTTTATCAAGAAAATTTAAAATGATCAATGCGCTTCCAATTGGGTTATTAATAAATAGGTATTAAAATTTGGTGTTTGGTTTGGTAGAGCAAGTTGGCTAATACCGAGACTACTGACTGAGTTATAATCATTTTCTCATATGGTTTAGAGTGTGATTAATAAAAGAAGATGACAAAAGTATTTGCTGACTAAAACAAACATACGATGACGACAAAGATCTGTCTAGCAATTCATTTATCCTGTAACCCAATAGCTAACTAACTAAAGTTCAAGCTGACTAGAGTTGAGTAGATTAATGAATGAGGCCCATTTGATTCGTAGGTACCTATGTGTTAATGTATTCTCCACATCTATAGGGTTGGTGCTTGTTCGATAGGGTTGGGTTCATATCGTCGGCATTTTAGAACGTTTGGGTGAGAAAAACTTGGTTGGTCTTGGTTTTTTACAACCTCTTCTATAGGTAACTCTCAATTCTCTTTCAATTCTTTTCGATTCTCTGTTACTCAGCACTAACTTCGGTTTTTCCTCACCACTCAAAGTTTAGCTGGAAGAAAATGCTAACTAGCATTTAGTTCGCCTATGTACTTGTCTTTATCATGTGCTATAAAGAATTTTCCATCTATCTAAAACCCGGACTTGATTGTGTGACCCGGGGTGAAAAATTGGTAATTTTTAATTATTATTATATTAGTCGGTCCTAACAGTATACAGGAAATAGCTAGATTCCTATTGGAAAACTGTTACTTTACCTACTCTTAGAGCTCATGTTTGTTTTTAAGTTTCGAGTTTAGACAGCCCTACATAGCTCCACTTGCTAAAGGTCTGAGATTGTCGGAATACGCGGTCGTTCAATTATGTCCATTCGGTCATGTAATTAACCACAATAGCAGATATGATTATTCACGCGGGTACTTGCCAATTCGACCATCTGTAACTGCCACGGTAACATGTGCATATATAATACAAACTGCAAGGTCGAGAAAGGAATTATTAAGGGTCCGTATAGTGTGGTGGGTAGTAATCAGGGCCAAACAATGTGATGGATTTGTGAAGATCCGCTAGAATCGCATATGTGCAGTAGGTAGGTACTATTAAAGTTATAGAACCACAACGTACCTTACGTTGTCATTCTTTAACTTTAATAGTATTTTTAACTTCTATATATCCGATATCGATACTAATTATGGGCGATCACCTCGAGACTATGATGGTGAAAAAAACATTCATAGGACCTTTCGTTGCGGAGTAATGTTGTACAAACATAAAAAAAATAAGATAAAAAAAAATCTGGGCTCGGTTAATTAATGGCGCAAAAATATTTTAGAAACAACAAATGCTAGGCACAGCGAACTCGTTACATCAGGAACTGTATGTTAACACGTTCAATATAAATCCTAGTGAAACAATAACAGAACAATCTACATTCCACACCGTTTGCAGAAGCAATTTTGTGTCATGCAAGGCAACAGGAAATACGGCGCGGCAATTGCGACTATACCTATACAATAACAAAGATAAGTGGAAGAGTTATATAGGTGGGTCCGCGTTCCTGTAATAAGCGGAGTTACGCAAAATAGATTTCAAGATGGTAAAATGAGACCTGCTGCGTTCTGCTAACTTAAAAAACTCATTTTAATTCACAATTTGGACTTATGATTTCAATAGATTTTAAGTTTTTTCATGTATTAGAAAGCAAGGATGAAGATCTCTGGCTGCTGTTTTTGGTTTTCCGCCGCGGAATTCGTGAAATTATTTGGTACCGAGAGGTTGTGACAGTAAAATTCGAGTGAGATCACATGCGTCTATTTTCATTTACCTACGGATCTAAAACATTTTTTAACTTGTACATCCAAAGAACATACATAAATACGGAATTTACTACAATGTTTTCTATTTTTAGTGCTTTGGTTGGTGCAAGGTTGAGGTTCGATTCCTGGCCGAGATAAATTGCTGCTGTCGATAGATCGCACCGTATTAGAGTATTCGTATTGAATACAAATGGAAGCGGAGTGCAAATGCTGTTCGATGACTTTAAAATTGCCTACTGCGTGCATTTAATATAAGAGCTTTTGTTTCGTTCACACTCTACAAGAACAAGTAACTACGCACTAGTTACTTGATCTTGTAGAGTTATTCTATTTCACGACGACTTTTCTGGTGACCTTTAAGTTATTGATATAAGGTTCTAATTGCAATAATTCATGAGACTTGGTGTAATGGCATAACTACCTATACTGCTTTTTATATATTTTTTAAATTATATATTTAATTTTGATAAATAGGTAAGTGTTTTTGTTTTGACACGCCCCGTCGCCGATTCTACGTTGACTCCTTGTACTAAATTTCGCTTAGAGGGAAACTTGACTCACTCAGATGCTCCCAAAACAAGATTTTCACTTATATATAGTTCCAGAAACTGAAGTGTCGTGTACAAATTATGATCATCTATGACATCACAAATTCATTTGCGTCAATGCCGATCACGTCATTTACTCGATGCCTGTGTCCACGAGGTAGGTCTACTTGAATAATCTTTACAATGTTTAGGTGATGGTAATTCAAAGCCATCATTCACCGGATTTATAGACGCCTCCTTTTTAATATTGGTACCTGTGTATTTTTATCTCGAAAGTAGAAATTGAGTGAAATAACAATCAATAGCGTGTTGAAGCGTATAATAACCGTGTAATTAAGTGCTCCCTGTTATAGAAATAGTATATCCAAGTAATAAATAATAAGTGAAACATACATAGAGGCTACCGGCGCGCGGACTCGCTGACATTGATTTATTGCCTCAAATTGTGTATTTTTCATCGTCAATGATCTCTCGCCGTTTCGGCGTCGATAAGTGCCGTTTAACACTTGATATAGTGTCGGTAATTTGTGACTGGGTTCCGCTTTTCCTTTTTCAATTAGTCCAAAATTGGAGTTTATGATGCAATATAGGAGATTGGTTAACGAATCGTCGACGCAACGCTTCATTTGCCTAAAATATTTAATTTAACAGATGGGTTTACAAAATTAAATTATCTCCACTAGGAATAGGTACTTGCGTTTTATTTCTATCAAAGTATTTTTTTATTTAATATCTTTTTATATGTAAAGATAATGGTTATTAATAAACTCGAGGGATCAAAAACGTCTTTTTATGTTTTGCCGAGGTGAGTCGGCCTGTTACTAAAAATATATTCGGGCGGCCCGGTAAGATATCATTATTTTTATCGAGATTATACTGTTTGTTATGTCTTCAAAACAATTATAGCAAAAATACCTAAAGTCGACGCGAAATCAATAGATGATAAGGGTAAAGTTTATAACAGCTAGGTAAGTTTGAGTGCTTGCAGTCGCATCCACAGGTAACATGAGGTCAGGTGCGTTGTTCTCGAGTTGGCGCCAAGGAAATTGTTGAAATGCGTAATGAGCCAAACGTTGCCTCAGGGCGCGTTATAATTGTGGTGAGGCCACGACTTGTAATGACCTCTTACCCAGTCGCTATTACTTTCTTCGAATGGACAAGTACTATGACAGGTTACTTTTGCAAGGGACATGCAATATCCTGCAAAGCACACTTGCTTTTGTATTTTTGAATTAGTTAATGCTCTCTTTCTGTAATAAGAAAATATATTTTTGGGTTACTCTTCAACTTATTTATTTATTAACTGAGCGAACAACATTTTTTTTTATTCAGAGCTTTATATTTTTTGGGCTACAATTATAATTTTTAATAATCAATATATCGTGAGCTCCTATTTGGTAAAGTTCCAATGACTTCGTAGTTCAGGTTAGATTGGATTTGGTTCGAGTTAGAATACGCCAAGGATAACATTTTCAATGTTTATATTATTTGATCATCGAAGCACCAACTTTACCGGACATTGCAAAGATCTCAGTTCAGGTTGAACCACTAATTAGCTTTAATTCATTGTTTCAGAATGCAGATTCCACGCCTTTGTTCCCCGAATATAAAGATCGTCAAAGAATTCATTTATCGCTTATATGTGAAACTGGTATAAATTATCAGCAATTTGTATAAAACTCTTAGTTACTGGCTGACTGACTGACAATCAACGCAAGTCTAAACCAGAAGTCCTAAGAATATGAAATATGTAGTGTAGCTTCCTGTTGTAGTGAACCCCCTAAGAAGTGAATTCCCGAAACTCATCCCCTAAGGGTCAATGAGGGTTGAAGTTTGTATGTATATAAAAAGATACTCACTCACACAGGTCACTGATGCAGGCTGACCATGAAAGAGCCAGTGAAAGAAATGAACAAAACAAAAAGCATGTTAGTAGGCTCTTATATTGTTGATATAATTTAAGGAGAAAGTAGGTAGAGTTTGTAAATCACTGTTGATTCTTGAATCAATAGCTGTTTCATATTTAACGTGGGTTTAGATACAGAGGTTCTAAGTGTTTTGTAAACGGTTTCATTATTCGTTCTCGTAATGATATAGGTAAGTATAATACTCGTAGATAAACATGTATATTTAGCTTAGCGTAGGCATAGAGGTACAAGCATCTTAAAGAGGTGTTTAAATCTTATGACTATTATAAATGCGAAAGTTTGGATGGATGAATGTTTGTTACTCAATGGCATATTATATATAGCATATAGGCAACTTTTTCTATCTAGGTCTAGGCAGGTTTCTGTCTAGGTACCAAGGCCAGCGAAGCCGCGGGCGCAGGCTAGTAGGTATATGAATAATGGACAAGTACCTACAACAGGTAAATTAGGGATTTACACACATTTGTTTGTTATATTTTACGTAAGTATGTATTTAAAAGACACTATTTGAATTTAAGAACAAAAGATTTCAACGCGTTACCTCTATGAAAACCCTAGTTTGATTGTTATTAATTTCCATTTTTAATCAGTATTTGGACTTACTATTTTACTAATTTGAAGTATAAGTCTTTGAGAGTGTCAACTTATGTCGTCGCCCAAACAAAATCCCAAGTTGATGGTACGGGGCCACATAGGTCACGGATCGCACATCGACAAATACATACATACATCAAATCACGCCTATTTCCCAGAGGGGCAGGCAGAGACCACGGGTTTCCACTTGCTACGATCCTGACATACGACATTTGCTTCATTCACTCTCATCAAATTCCTCATACATGCTCGTCGGTTTAGGGTACTCTTGACCTGGGTTTTTTCCAAAACGTCACCTATTTGGTCACTAAACGTATGCCTAGGTCTTCCCCTTCCAACGGTCCCATTCACACTCGCCTTATACACCTGTTTTGTCAATATTCTTTCGTTCATCCTCTCTATATGACCAAACCATCTCAGCATACCTTTCTTAATCCTCATCACTGCGTCTTCTTTCACTCCACAACGCTCTCTTATCACACTGTTCCTCACTCTATCTTTCAAAGTTACACCACACATACGTCGCAAAGCTCTCATTTCCACTGCATTTATCCTACTTTATTTCTTTTTCTGCCATACCCAACTTTCACTTTCAAACATTAGTGTCGGCACAAACACCTCGATGCACAGCCAGTCGTGCATTTTTGGACACTTTCCGACTGCTCATAAAAGCATGTAGTGCCCCATTCAAAGGATTTCCAACATTCACTCTCCTTTAAATATGACTCTCATGCTTCCCATCTCTTGTGAACAAAGTCCCCAGGTATACTCATTCACTTGTTCAACTCTTTCTCCACCAATCAGAATATTACAAACTGTCACTCATTCATGTCTTTAAAAAACCATTACAAAAGTCTTATTTACATTTACTTTCAATCCTTTTCCTTCAAAAGATTCATGCATAATTGTTACCATCTCCTGTAACTCCTCCACCGAAGATGCAAGTATAATCTGGTCATCAGCATTGAGGAGACACTTGACGAGTAACTCGTTCATTCTTAATCCACATTCAGTATCTTTCAAATCATGCAAACAACTGTCCATGAATAGATTAAACAGCCATGGTGACGCTAAGCATCCCTGTCTAACACCATTTTCGATGCTAAACCATTCAGAGAGATTTCAGAGGTCGAACAAGGTTGCTGCTTACTCCATACAACGACAAATAATATATAATGTTGAATCCAGATTGTTACATTAATATCCATGTATTTAAATGGCACGTTCTTGGATAGAATTTAATGATTATTTCATTCATTATATAAAAAAATCTATAGTTGAGTTTGTAGGAAAATACCTTGCTACTATTATAAATGCGAAAGTTAGGATGGATGGATGGACGTTTCTCAAACACGCTGGTTGAACGAATCTGAATGGCATTTGGCACCGAGATGATTATAGTCTTGAATAGCACATAGGCTACTTTTTATCCCGAAAAATGTACGGTTCCTGTGGGATAGCATAACAATATCATAAATGCGAAACTTTGTGAGGTTGTTTGAATATTTGTGGTTCAATCACGCCGGCCCTACCGATTTCGATTTCGATCGAATAGATAGAGTTCTTTACTGAAAATAGCATAATGATATTTTTATCTAGATACCACGCGAGCGAAGTCAGGGGCGCAAGCTTGCCTCAAAATAATTATTTCGGCCAGTATGTACCTACTTTTTAGGTTTAAGCTTACAAAATGATACTGTGATGTATGCAAATGATATTCAGAAGCATTTACCAACGTGCTGCTTCTCTGTAGGTGATGTCAGTTATTATATACAAAACGCTGGGATTGAACACTTCAAATGGTTCTTCCATTTGTTTTTTCACATTATCAATTTCACCTAAGCAGTAAGACCAAAAAATATAATTCGCCAAGTGCAAGTTTTAGTCACGGGCCGAGGGTTCCCTAAGAAATGTGTTACAGAATTAAATAATTTTGTTTCTAAGTCTTCTAGCCGGAACTAAATTACAGACAGGGAAATTGAATACAAACAAAATGAATTGTTTATTAAAAAGACTGTTAGGAACTTCGGTTTCATGTATACGTGTTTCGTTTTTAATTAGTTAAATTCGAAGAAAACTAATGTAAGGAAATTTTATACAAAAGAAAATAAATACCTATTATTTGAAATTCACAAGCCCAATACCTTTCATATGATCTACAATTGTGCCAATTTAAAATAGATCCCAGTAAAATAAGTAAGTTATTTATTTCTCTTATTTACATTACACTTCAAAAGTAGCCCTAATTACCATACTAAAGTAAAAACATGTATTTTAGCAAGTAGTGCCTTTGCTTCATTTAATCACTTTAAAGTATGTACTTACAGACATTACACAGGATAGAAAAACAAAAAATAGGAACCAAAAATTGTCTTGGTCCTGACAAAATATTCGTAAACTGGCCAGTAGCACCATCATACTCAACGAAGTCTCACCATTCGGTTTCCGTTATACCGTTTGGTAACAGAACCCTAAAATATATAATTTTATACATTTTCTGATTATCAGAATTTAATAAAATGTAATAAAATCGTACTATGTGATGTAAACGATTATTGACCCTCATTTTCAAACATCAATAAAATGGATAAATACAAACATTCCCACAGTTTTTTGACTTTTATACATTAATATTGGGTATGATGATTATAGATTACTATAAAGTTAATCACATAAAATAAGTAGTTAACATAATGTGATACGCTCTCCTTCTAACCGCAAAGTTAATCATACATTCAAATTTGAAAAAATACCTAAAAGCTTTTTGAATTATGTAATATTTTGCTCGGCTGGAGGAAATATTACAGTTATCACTATGCATGACAAATTGAAATGTGATATAGGTACCTACTTATTTAATTTCCTAAATATGAGTTAAGCGCCTTAGCAAAAGGCGAGCGCGACGAGAGTTGTTCTTTATGGCTGCAGAAGTTGTCTGCACAGCTTGACTTTGTTTTTACGACACCATAACGCCGACTATTTATGGGGTGCATTTAGCAGTTCTTATCCGTGGTACTACTGACGGTCCTACTGGTAGTACCACGGGTATTATTTTGCCAGTACTATGGGCAAAAATGCTGACTGTTCTACCAACCTACGTAATATAAATAAATGTGTGCCTAATGTGCAACGTGTCTCGTAGTATAGCGGGTATACGATATACATATAAATGGTACATGATATAAATCTCCCCTGATGATGATGATGACTACTAACCTGGTAGGTAGTACTACCTACCAGGTTAGGACATCCTCGTAGGACATCCACTGCTGAACATGGCCTCCTACACAGATTTACAGACCGAATGTGGGGGGATTTGCCCATACTCACCACGCTGGGCATTCGGGTTGGCGAGCGCATCGTTATAGCTTCTTTGTGAAAATAAGGGATGCTGCTGCCCAACCCCTAGCTTTTTTCCTTAGTCACCACTTACGTCATCCACGGGTAGGTAGATATTTTTCAGCCGGGGCCACCATAGCCAAGAGTAGGTATGTTAGTAGTACTACGGGTAAATAATAATAGCCGCGTGGTACTTACTACCAGTAGAACCATCGATAGTATGGGTAAGAACTGGTATTTAGCATGAGCTTGCTTCAGTATTTCCTTCCGAAGGGCGTGATACTTGTAAATGTTGGCGGGTTCACTCGTGATCATTGTGCGCCGCGGCGTGGGACGCACCTACTGGTTATCGAACACAGTATCAATAAATTGCACTTGCGTCCGTCGTGTTCAGCAAATAAAAGAACCTGAATACTGAGCGTTATCGACGAAAGGTCTAAATAAATTTGAATATGTACTTATTTGTTGCTCATATCCGTTGATATCATCATCTGTTCTACAGTATGCTCGTACTCTACAAGCTTGTCCGATGTCCACTGGTTCCAAATCATGATAATATTCTTATGAACATGCACAACAAAATGTTGTAAGTACATTTTCATTTGTTTAAAATTAATAAAGGCTCGGTTTGTAGCAATCGTTTGTCAAGAAGTTTTCAATCCCACAGCGAGTTATTCTTTTATTTTGATAATCAAGAAACAATCGAGGATCGGAGCTTAACGAGCAATTACGTTTTGTCCATACATGCAGGTTGTCTGCACAACAATCTGGGTAGGTATCAATTAAACCAGCCAAACGATCGCTGCGTTATGAATATTCAGAATATTCGCATGCGTCCAGACAAGGGACCCGCCCCTAGCGGCGAGTGGAAAATAAAAGAGATCCAGGTGGCAGATTCAATAGCCTCCCATTAGAAGCCATTATATGCCAATAAATATTGAAAGGAGATAGTCGGGCTGTCCATCCAAAGACGGTGCCGTAACTCATATCGCGGTAATAGTCCTTATAATGGAAATAATAGCGTTCGCAAAGTTCTTAGAGAAAGCGAGCGAATAACAAACGTAACGAGGACACGAATAAACAAGGCTGTTATTATGGGACAATTGGACTTGAAACAGCTAGTCTAGACATCCATTGAATTCTATAAAGTGAGCTTAGCTTACCTGTTTATGCCAAAGTGTAAACAAATATGAATAAGAGGGTAGTACATCATTCCGTACTCTTTGTTATAATTATAATGATAATTAGTTCTCTTAAACTTTTAGGTGTTATAAATTGAACTAGATCGGTGAAAGCTTTGACCAAAACTTAAAAATTCATTACAGACATGAAATCCATCAAAGTGCACTCTTCATAAATAATTTATTGTTAATCAACTTCCCAAATAAAATTAGCATAAATGTCCAATGCTGTCTCTAAATAGCAATCTGATATTCGAAATTGATAGATATAAAATAATAATGTTTGAGTCTAATGGCTAACTGAAGTATTAAATTATTATCTACTTGAGGCGGTGGAAAGCCGATGCCATCGACGATTTAATTATTGTCACTGGAAGACGAGTATCGACGTGTGAGGACGAGATTATTACATCGTGATTGCGCCGTTAATATTGTATATCCATAAGCGGCGATGGTGAGGTCTCTCCCACAGTCTCGAGATGCGGTCCAAGTGGTGTCAATTTCCATTAATACGGTCATTATCTTAGCTGGTGCATAAATCGCTCGCTGGATCGACCACCTCGAGCCGGATATTCTACCCTATGAGGCAGGACAATCAACTTGACCTCCTCTTAAAAATACCTACTAAACTAGTGTGCATTTAACGATAAACTTCGTTTCTGCACTACAATTATTTTTATTTTTATAGTTATAACCCACACATAGGTATATGTATTGTATTGTAAACTATGAAATGTAAGGTATTCTAAACCTGCAACCTTCCCCTTCATACGGGGATGCTTTAACCAACAAAGCTTTAGCGCCACTAGCTCGGTAGCTTAGGTTCCGGAATATTTTGAGAGTCAATGTTTTTCCTACTATCCGACTAATATTATAAAGGCGAAGGTTTGTGAGGATGTTTGTGGTTAAATCACGGCTAAACGGCTGAACGGATTTGGATAAAATTTGGTACAGAGATAGATTATAGTCTGGAATAGCATACAGGCAATTTTTTATGTAGGTACAACGCGAGCGAAGCTGCGGGCGGAAGCTAGTTCTGATATTAAACTTTGTACATTGTCAATTATGTGGCCATTTTAGATTTTTAGGGTCAATTTTCGAGTTTAATTTGGTGCTGGCGCGTGCTTTACTATCTAAACTTGAATATCAAGAAACAATAATTACGCCGTAGGTATTCTTAATTTCAGTTTGGACATTCGCCAAAACCTCGTCGCGCGTTTGAGTATTTTTAGTAGATAATCACCTCGTAATTTAGATTGCAACAATGTCCCCACGGACTAATTGTGTAAGACTGTAAGTAATCTGTTGTTTGTCTTGAATGCATAACACATTCAAACGCAAACGAACCACAGTTCAATTACCTAATTTATTTTACTTGTGACATGAGATCTACCTAGCTCAGAAGTTAAGTTGGCATTTTTCAGATTATGTTTCGATATGTAATATATCAGAACATTTAAAGATGTATGATATAACACGTGCCGTAGTGGTGGCCCCGGCGCTGGAGAAGAGGCCCCCTCCATATCTATCTACTCGTGGATGCCGTTAGACGCGACTAAGGGAAAAAGCTAGGATGGGCAGCAGCGTCCCTTACTTAACAATGATAAAGGGCAAGCACAGTTACTGTGCTTGCCCATCGTGTCGTGTATGGGTGTCGAGTATGGACTCACATAATTCCTATCATGACAGATTTAAAGAGCGACTTTCTAGTCGCTCTGTAAATCTGTGGGGAGGGCGATAATCAGCAGTGGACGTCCTACGGCTGAGATGATGATGATTAATTATATACCTAAGCTGAAAAGTGCTCTGAATACTTTAATCACACTGTTCCTTACTAAATTTGCCAAAAGGCGCTTTCATGAAATGAAATGAAATCATGAAATCAGTTTATTTGCTAAAACATGGTAGTTGAATATAATCGCTGTTCTTATGCAGTAAGCGGGCGCACATGTTTTTGCTACACAAGCATGCAAATGTTTTATTTAGTATAGTAGGATTACAATAATTAAAAAATACCAAAATTTTAAAATTAAAAAACAATGTCGTTATGATTACAAATTAAGATACCTAGATATAAGATTAGAGTCATAGTTAGAACAGTCAAGAGTATGAGTTATATTTCGGGCGATTGAAGCTAAATGCACACTTTAAGCTTAGAGAACTAATGACAAGACAGAAGTCAGGGCTATTACCAATCTATACTTGACAATACCATGAATCATCACCTTGGTGTCTTTGTTAGGAAACCGGTTTGTAGGCTTTGAAGCAGGAGCCTTAGTGAGATCTGATGATAAAAGATTGATGACCCAATCAAACTGGAGTTTTTCTTGTGTACCAAAAAATGCAAGTTCTTATAAGCTAATGAAGCAAAAGGGGTATATCAGGTGAACTACAGCCAGGCATGTTTTTTTTTTATTTAATTAATATTTATAAAAAAAGCTGGGAAAGCCGTGGTCTCTGAATTTCCTTCCGGGAAACAGGCATGATTTTATGTAACTATGTAGGTATAACTGTGCAAGTAATTAGACGCAAAATAAGCTCAACTTTTCTAGGACCATCAGGTACTGTGTATCTTTAACGTACCTACTCAATATCGAAAACGTTCCTTTTTTGTTTTGTTTACTAAAAAGGAAACAAAAACAATACAAAACTGGTAATTATGCTATTAAACTCAAAGGGTAAATTTTACTGCAGTTTAAACGTATTTTGTGGGCGTCTGGTGTCGAGCGCTGTCGCCTTCTCCCAATTAAAACGTTGTAACACAATAAACTCGTTTCGAAGATTCTTCGCTGCTGATGCAGTACCTACGCTTATCACGCGAGTATATTTAGGTAAACATGCGGAACGCTCAGACCGCAGGAATGTGATCATTCGCAATTTACACGATAGCAAAGTCTCGCCACAGATTTTCATTACAACCTGCTATTTTTTGTGAAACGCACAAGTCGTATTTTAAGATTACATACAGCTAATATCTGCGCCGGCTCTACGGTGCGTATAAATTATGGAGCTCACTCGGCGATATTGTGTTTCATGTCCGGCGGTTTAGACACGGGCCGAGGATATCAGCGTGAAAAGGGCGAAATATTGCAGAAATTTCAAACGCGACAGGACAGCGTTCGATTCGTCGCGGTGTTGGATTTCATTGCGCTGTATCGCGGCCTGGACTCGCATGTGCCTGCTTGCGCCGCAACGCGACAAGCTCTCTACTCGCGCGACGTTTATTGATAGCAATGTTTTTGTGTAAATCGTGCTTATTAAAATTAGATTCAATTTCACACCGGTCGGTTTTATTACGGTTGCGAGTCTTATTTACGGCTCTGTCATAAGCCGTGTCTAGATTATTACAGCCTCGTTAGATTTTAACAGCCAGCTGTTAAACTAAGATTTTAGCCGATCGATCGTATTCGTGAATATTTAAACCTACTGGTGGTGGTTATATGGATACGGTTAATTGGAATGTAATTAATTATATTAGCAAGTTCTAGTTTTGAACATCTGTTAATGTCGGTATCGGTCGCCACAAGTATCGGTAAGAGATGGTATCCGTAGTATTGTTAATCCGGTAATTTGAATTTATTGCAGCATGAATAAATGGTGGCGGTCGTAGAGCGGGGCTATCGCGGGAGCACATCGATACAGCCGCTTGCCGTGTAGAGGCTAGTGAGGGCAATGTCGTCCTCAGCCGCTACTGTAGCGCGGCCGTCGCCGCGTCCGGCCGGACACCGCTGCGCCCCGCCGCGGCCGGCTGCCGCGCCGCGTCCGATCTAACACGCCAGTGCATGAGGCTAACGGACCCTAGGCCGAGACCGTGTACACACTTGTTTCACAGAACCCCTACAAAACAGGTGCACTTCCAATCGAAACAGCTCTATATCAATTGAAGTTTCCCCTTTCCTAACGAGATTCAGCATTCCATTACGATTCATATCTAACTGTAGCGATTATACCGTACATAAAGCCTAGAACTAATCTAGCGTATTCCTTGTTTGTGATGTGATTGTTCTTCCTTAATGGGCGAAGCGGTCTAATCGGTACATCCTCGATGCGAGCCGTGTCCGAGTTGCGTTAATTAGACTCCGATTGCATTCTGTTGAGGCAGATACATGGCTCGAGGTCAGCTTTGTAAGTACAACGCACAGATATGAGAAGATTCGTTCTCGGAGATACAATATAAACCATGGAAATTGTGCGCCTAGGGAAACGGCCCAGCAGTACATCGATGCGATGACCTGCCCATCGAGGTGTGTACTGGCAATCTGCAATCATTATTTACGGACAGCTATTATCACCTCATGGCTTTTCTGGTTTATTATCGGTATTGCTCGTTATGTTGTCCTGGGATGGATAAATTATGCTATTAAGTTAGCAGATTGACAAAGTTATTTATGACATTAAGTGAGTGCGGGCTGAGTGGTAACCGCTAAGGCTTTCGCAGGTGACTATACCGTTGGAACTCGATTTATAATGTTCACACGAATTATATAGTATTTAATTTTCGTTATCAACGTGGCGGCCGCGGCTGAATAATAGCCCCCCCTCCCTATATGTACATACCCATGTATGTCGTAAGAGGCGACTAAGGGAAAGAGGTAGCTCTAACTGCGCTCGCCAACCCGCGTGCCTAGCGTGGTGACTATGGGAGTAAATCCCTCTATATGATAGAGGTCTGGAAATTTGTGGGGGAGGTCATGTTCAGCAGTGAACGTCCTACGGCTTTAATGATGCTGATGATGATATAGTTATGGTACCATCGAGGCAGCTTTAATCTCACAATGGCTATTAATTTGAGCTGTTAATAACCTCTGTCGGTCGCAATGATTTCTCGAAAGCTTTCGTTGCTAAAGGTGAATGCAATTCTTATTTCACTGGTAGTGGAAATCGCGGACGGGTTTTGCTTTTGTACAGGTATCTAGGCAACATTCTGCTGCGATAATTGTCAAACAATATACAATTTGTATGGTAGAGAGACAAAATTTAACCGATAGAGATAAAGGACATCTAATTTTAGTGCCCGTTTGAAATATCTCTTAAGGTATAATAAGCTTGAGAATCGTCGAATTTAATTCCATGTAAGATTAAATAATACATTGTGCAGTGATAACTGTGAAGGTTTGGTAAACGTTTATTTAAGTTTGAGAAAATCGTAAAAGCACTTCTTAATGAATGTTATTACAGTTCAATACAGTTACATATTATTCCTATGGCTAACACTACACCCGAGGCTCACAGGTATACCTATAAAGTTCTAGGCTAGTAAATGCTATGTTATGTGAGAAGTTCATTTTAATAACATAAACAGTGCGAACTAACTGTAATGCGTATGCGCATTTTACTTCAAATCCAAAGGAATATCCCAGATACTGCCGTTTTACGACAAAATATTTGCATAAACATCGTTGGTGTCGTATTAGAGGGCTTGTCTTTTATAGTTTACTTGCTGATCCGCCCGCAACTTCGTCTGCGTTTTTAAGTATGTTCCTGGAGAGCACTAGTGGAGTGGTAGTAGTGGCCCCGCCTTCCGATCCGGGTCGTGGGTTCAAATCTCTTTCGTGCACCAAAGGATTTTCCACGGAAAGTTTATGTGCGCTATACTAGAGCTCTCAAAAGGTGAAGGAAAACATCGTGAGGAAACAGTCTAGTCCTAGAACTGAAAAATTCGAAAATTCGAGAAAAAAATGATATGTGCACGAAAGGAGCCCCGAAGAGGCGCACTTTAATCCTTTCCCTACACTGATTCTTTCACCAACGATCATAGGCCCTATTGAGGATCTCAACCTGGTCACTACAGTATGAGAAAGAAAGAATCGGTGACACGAAAAGTGCAAGCAAGCAAAAATAAGCGCGCAGTTGTCAAAGATTAGAAAATAGTTACTTAGGACCTAAGCCAAGCGGAGATTTTTCAACCGAATTGATTTAAAAATATTGAGTTATCGGAATTAAAAGTTTTTTATCAAAATAAACACAGTTTCACCCTTTTTTCTAGTGAAAGAGTTCTTAGAGTTGTTTTAGTAGTTCCAGAGATTAGCCCCATGATACAAACAAACAAACAAATTTTACCTGTTTATAATATATGTGCAGATTATGTCCGAGTATTTGAAGTTTGTTTACATTGCACAAATAAGTCTGACTCATTATGCAATCAGTTTTTTACTTAACAATGTTTTTGATATTCTGGATTTATTATGCTTGCGTAATGAATAATATTTTCTAATCAAGAAAATGTTATTCATTACATTATCCAGCGTAGCCGCAGTATGTAAATTTGATGGATTGAATAAATATAAATCAACAGTTCAAGATTTTGGTGTGGTGGAGGGTTTTCAGACAGTATCTTATGGAATAGCCACAGGAGCCAGGAGTAGCCTTTGACACCTTTCTACCGCAGATTTGACAAACATAGTTATCATTATCAGCCTAATGGAGGCCATACACGCTAGGTTTTGCATGATGGTTTTAGCCGTGCATGCATAACCGAGTAAGTACAGCTATCACATCGTCGTCGTCCATTGCGTCCTACACACCATCACGTACTACGTAGCTCAACTCAGAGTTCATGTCAAGACGGTGCATGCAAAACCTAACGTGTATGTGTAGTATGAAACTCGGTTATGCTTGTCGGTTTTGCATGCACGGCTAAAACCATCATGCAAAACCTAGCGTGTATGGCCTCCATTAGGAAAAGTACACTGCTTGACATAGGCCTCCCATAATGAGTGGCGCGACTAACGGTCGTGTGTGAGGCTTCTTCATCTACCTACGGTCTCCCCGCACCCTTCACAATGTCGTCGCTTCATCGGGTGGAGGCCTTCTGGTCGCCAAACATAGGGCATTAATCGATTTTTTTTTTTAATGTTGGATAGTTCGCTTCTTCAAATGTGGAAGGATATAAGGGAAGAGGTAGACCAAAGAAAAGATGGATAGATTGTGTGAAAGATGACATGAGTAAGAAAGGAGTGAATACTGATATGACGGCTGATAGAGGAGAGTGGAAGAGAAAAACATGTTGTGCCGACCCCACATGAAGTGGGATAAGGGCAGGGAGATGATGAGTTCGCTTCTTCAATCTAATGATTCAATTTCCGTGGTTTAACCATCTTTATTCATAGCAATCATATCTTTATTGTGTGTGTTTATGTTTTCGTGAGTTATTCCGCTAACATGCTGTATGTCCATTTGGTCTTCATTTCACAGCAGGCGGCGCCTAAGGTCTGCGGCGGCGTTTCAAGTGACGTTAGCCGTCAAGTATGTAATACACTTGTCAAACGATTGATATTGATAGGACAACCTGTCTGATACGGCATGTAGCAGCTATTTATAAATAAACTATAAATTAATTGGCCGGCTGGAATGCAATTTGTTACGTTGTCCTTTAATGATGGTTGATTGAGACATCGATATCGTTGTTGCTACTTGGTAACTCTCATTACTTTTTTTTGCACCATCTAATTTGTAGATAACTTTCGATCAAGACAAGTGGGTACGAATAGGTGTGTGTCTGGGATATCAGTAGGTTATCGTGATATTAGGAATCTCAAAACAAATCGGAACGTAGTGGGAAAACAAACAAAAAATAAATTTATCAGTACCTTCTTACTTCCCTACATCCAAAATGTATAGGTACTTAATTCCATACTGCCCTAATTGCTTACCTTTCTAACGGAAAAAAAATGCGATAACGGTATTTTGGTGGATGTCAAAATATAACCAAATCGTTTTGATGGAAGATATCATTTGTATAGGCAACTTAAAGCCGGATACATTTATTTCCATCAAGTTAAATCCATTTATAAAGGAGCATCTTACTCTTGATGCATCTGTGGTTACACACATAAATGAATATTTAATAATCATTATTCCAATCACAAATTTCACATTTGGCTAGCTCTCAAACTAAGCGTTAGCTTGTGTACCAAGAAGATTAGAATTACAATTAGGAACTTACATTAGGAACGAAGAATTTACATTTAGGAACTCAAACTAAGTGACATTCTCCCTTAAGTAAACTAAATTGTACCTCCTAATATGAAATGACTGGACATCTTATATAGCATGACAACTTCTTAAAGAACATAATTGAAGGAAAGGTAGAAGGAAAACGTGGAAGACGAAAACCCAGATAAAAGAGAAGATTGCTGTCATGTCTTAAAAGGAGGTGAAGGAGCTCACATTGGAAAGATCCAAACGGAGATTGAGATTATATGAGTATACTAAGGTTAATATAGTCAAGCTTGCTACTGACGCTGACGGTCTGAAGTATAAACTTGGTGCGTTTTTGTGCAAAATGTCGGAATCGGTTCGGAATGTCGGTTTTTTTTTTGATAGAATAGATAGTTTTCTTTATCAAACTCGCGGGCGGCAGCTAGTTATAATATAACACATCAAATATATGTTTTTACATAAATGTGTTGGTCAAAACTTGACATCGGTTTAATCTGTGAAATATTTTATGTCGCCGTAACCAGATGCCAAAATAAATAACCATAATAAACACTAGTGCTGACAAGGTGTCGCCGCACGCGCACCATCCATCTGATAATAATATGTAAATAATTATTAAATATTATCGAATGGCAGATAGGGTCGTTTAGGTGGCCGGTGTGTTATCTGTGTTATTTGTCGTTAACAGGTCCAGGGAACATGGTGTTATCGGTTTGAGTTATAGCGACAGTGGCTGGGAAGGAGATTCTTCTCTGGTTTCAAATGTGTCTGTCGCCGGTGACGAGATAGCTTGCACCTGGTTAGCGGCCACTGTTGCCCAATGCTCGCCTGCTCAGATATCATCGCGAGACGCAGAGTAATGGCTAAAATTAAAGAAGTAGCTGTTATGTGGAAGTCGGAGTAAGTGGCAATTTGCTGACGGGTTTGTAGTTTTATATAAAAGGTGATTCGTTACATGTCCCTATGGTATCCCGAAAAGAGCTTATTCTTGATCGAATTGGCAATTAAGTTTGCTCTACGAATTTTAACAGTTCGTGATTTTTCTTTGAAAAAACACTATGCAAAAATCAGCTGTTCTAAAATTCTTTCTTTTTGTTGATTAAACAAGATTTCGGGATAGTATACTATATTATGAATCAATCTGTGTATGATTGAGTAAGTCCCTTCACATTGATGACTGCAATAAATACCAAATAGGTAGGTACCCAATGTAAATACCGCAGTTTTGACCACAAATTCAAAAGCATGTTTTTACCTAGGTATGCTTTGAAACCATTACCTTAAATCCTTACGATAACTAAATACATACGTAAAAAGTATTTATTGGGATTGGAATGGAAGTTTATATGAGCTTAATAAATAAATTCAATTCAATTTGATTTGGTTTTAATTCTCTTGAATGACGGAATAATTAAATCAGCTACTTTAGCCGGTTCCGTGGTTTTGTTTATTGTCCTGTTTAAAATATTGCTCGCAGTAATACCGTAAATCATTTCTCGGAGATAAGCGTTTTGCTCATTGTGTTGTCCACCCGGAAAATAATAGAAGTTGCTATTATCAAAATTTTGGTATATATTCGATGCTCAATATTAAATTTTCTTCAAAAAAACTAAGATAGGTATCGATTTTTTTTGCGATGACTACAACAGAGTCGCAAGTCTTCGTTCCATGACTATGTTACTATATTTAGAAATACTGGTTTAAAACGCTTCGAATGACTATAGTGAATTATGATGCCACTCATAACGGGCATAGGTACAGGATGACCATATTTATCGATGTGTAAAATAAAAGAGCCAGCTACCATAAATTGGTTCCAGATACTATGCCTCAGCGGCAATGAAAGTCCAAGCAATAAATAACATGAAATAAATAGTAATTTAAAATAGGGCACGATACTTGTTTCCTTTAATTTGTAACAGCAGTCAATATTCATAGTGGGGTGTTATTAACCGTTGGCTGGCGGCCCGCGGCTGCGTCCGATCTGATTCCGATTCTTTTATGAAAAGGAACTATAATTGCATCAGCCGTGGACTGCAGCTATTCCGCATCGCCTGGTAGCCGGTAGCCCTTGCAAAATACAACTGATTTAACGCTAGATGACTATCACCGTTAGGTATTAGGACTGCGTTGCATTCGCTCTGCATAACCCATCACTTATTATCGAGAATGCAATAACAAAACGCAGTTCTACCTATCGGCCAAGGCTCTGGCAAAGTTATCAGCACTATAACGTCTTCGATGTGGCACTCTCAGCGCAGCAGCAAATGAAGCGGTCGCATTAAACTTGTCCATCGAATATCTGGTCGTAATTAATAGTGGAGATAAGTCGCAGGTCGCGTCCGCGATACTCGGCACGGGTCGAGTAATCGAGGCTGTCGGGAGCCGAACGCCGCCGCGCAGCAGCCCTGTCCCTATATTAATAACCGTCAACCGATATCAGAGGTGGCCGGCACTAAATTGGAAATTAAAAAGCTCTCATGGAATTCACTCATTAGAGCGATTTGTGTTAGTGAAGTTAGCGGCCCCGCACAAGTAGTTATTAATGAGCATTGTAATCGCCGAACTCGGACATGAGAATCATTTGTGCGCTCATTTATCGAGCTTTGCCTTCCCGGCCGCGCCGGCTTCTGGTTAGTTGGAACTCGCGGCCGCGCGGGCGTAGGCCGACCGTGTTTTGATTGTGGTCAACGTGTATCGTTCTGTGATTGTATCTCAGATTGTGCATGCAAGCGTATCAGTGCAGGCTAATTTGTCAATTATGGAGTCAGAAGTCACGCGGGGTCGCGGGGCGGCACTAAAGCGCGTAATAGCGCAATTTATGCCATCATTGTTCTAAAGTAGCGTCGGCCGTATATCAGTGAGGCAGACGGGACCAATTGATACAAACGAGCGCATGTCAAGTCTAAATATAATATTAGGAATCACGGCGCGAGCCAGGATATATTAATTTGGAGTTGTTGCCGCATGACCAGGCTTATCGTTAGGGTATACGTCCGTTGCTATTTTAAGTACCTAACCTAATAGTCTTGTCCTACATAGCAGATGAGATGCTTACCTATTTTACTGACGCTTTGCGGTATCATAATTATTAAAGTTTTTTTTATTCTGATGATCAACCAACTGTGTATAGTCAAAGTCAAAGTGAAAAGCTGGCCTCATAGCTCAGTTGGTAGTAACTCTGCCTTCTGCGCTAGAGGTCGCGGGTTCGATTCCCGCACTGGACAAACATTTGTGACTAACACAGATGTTTGTTCTGTGTCTGGGTGTTAAATATTTATCTATTATGTATATCAGTCTCTGGTACCCATAGTACAGGCTATGCCTAGTTTGGGATCAGTTGACCGTGTGTGGAAAAAAAAAAGGCTTTTATTTCATAAAATCACTAGGATCACTTTGAAACGTCTTAGAAACTAGGTGAAGCTATGCCTGTTCCTCGCGACCAAGCCTAGAAGAATCAGGCAACAAACACGGCTTGGTGCCTATCATTTTTTTCGATGATCCCTTTTATAGGTACCTACTGTCGTATTGACAGAGCTTCTGTTTTAATTATAGGTAAACAAACTACACATCCACACAATACATAAATAACAGTTATGTGAAGCAAATAAATAAATCAGTGGCCATATTAATATACCTATGTCAAGTTCAGTGAAAATTTTTACGACTTTCGGGAGTTAATGACATATTTTTAAATGATTGAAAGTGTCTACATGAGTATGTTTTCCCTTACCAAAATGTGATTTTTCTCAATCTCAAGATCGAGTTTTGATCCGAGGGCGACCTATAAATACGGACCTAAATGACGATTTATGAATGAGGTCAGTGCGGTGAGTGAGGTCGGGCAGGGGTCAATTTATATACACCCGAGCAGTAACAGCGACGTCAAGGAAAAAATCACGATCTATTTTTTAGACAGCTGAAAATATCACTTCGTTGTTTGGCACAGTGTTTATCATGTGATGCCAGAAGTCTGAAAGTTTCTCTACAAAACCTGTATTTTTGTACATATTTTGGTATGAAGAAACACGTCCCGGACGCGTGTGATGGTCGTTAGCTTGGTGTATCAATCGGCGTGTCGACGGTCGGGGACCGCAGTGGCTCGTGCCAGCCACACGACCGCAGTCACTAATTACGACTACCAACCTACATTTCACGGATAAACTTTGGATAAACTTGGGGAAAATAAAATATTAAAGGTTACTCATTCATTCATTTATTTAATTTTATAACAATTATTCAATCGTATTTAAAATCACATAGTATTTAAAAAAAAAAATAACTTACAAAAAAAACAATCAATCTTAGAATAAAAAAAACACACACTAGTCTTATCTCACATAATAAAATAAATTTAAAATGTCAACGAGCGGAATTTTCTCGTTCTAAATTGGAGCAGCCCGCGAAGTAGGTACCTCCGCCTTACAGAAGATTATTTTATTTCATGTATAACAATTATTAAATCGTGTTTGAAATTACATTATTAATAAAAAAATTACATAGAAAAAAACAATCAATCTTATTATTTAAAAACACACACTAATCAAAAATCACTCTACATTTCTAGTACGGGAAAAAATGGAATCAGATGCAAATATTTATTACCTATGAGGGTTTTCCGACTAGACTATCCTGACCAAAAGTTGCAATACGAGGTCCTGCATGTACCATATGCAAGTGGCGCACGGGTGCAGCCTTGTTCAATCATAAAGGACTGAAAGAAATTAAATAGAATGTACATCGGCTATTCTTGTTGTTTTTCTTGTTTTTTTTAAACCAAAGCCGCTGTATAATTCTATTTACTCATAACTAGGTATCTTTTATCATAACTGGAAGTCAAGCAAGTCGTTTAAATGTATTATTCAGTTAGTAAGGATTCAGATTGGTGATATTAGATACTAATCGCATTGGGGTCCCTACTGCTTTGATACAATAGATTTCAAATGAGGAACTAGCATGTCCTCACACAATAAGACAGTTACATTAATTCAAAAGACCTGTTCGGTTCGCAATGAAATAGTAGGTACCACTATTATTGTAGCATGTTTCGTAATTATCGCAGATACGCCCGCAACAAAGAGACACCTCAAAACAACATTGATCATTGCAAATAACATGCAACAATAAATCAGAAAACCAGATTCAACACCTTGTAATAACAACTTGTTCTCCGTCTATGCTTTTGGTACGGTGCACTCGGTAAATTTTGTCTACTATTTAGATTGTAGGCAATATTTCAAACTGGTCAGCTCGTTTTGGATCCTATATTGAGGTCATAGTTATCTTATTACTGGACCATAAGTCTTCAAGCAGCGCTGGATATCTGCTTACCTACTTCCTATCGTCTAGTTTAAGATTGCTGAGAACTAGAACTGTAAAACCATAGCAACACTGGCCAGGTTCATTATTTATGCCTCGAGCTAATGGTGTGCTATCTTTGACACATGTAGTATATTATAATATGATGTGTTCAAACAGTTTTACCTTAATTATTGAGTCGTCGTTATAGTATTCGGTCAGCACTCTATACGGAGCGCTTATTTCATACTGTTCATTGCTCGCATAACTTCATTACGAGCTCAATTGAATAAACTGTGATAGGAACGCAGAGGCGCTCTGCAAGTTGATTGCTCAAATTTCCTCTTCAACTATCACAAAGATATGGTGAATTTCTAATTGGATAAACGTGTCGTTTCCTATTTAAAGGCGACGGCGGGAGTTGCGTTTCCACAGGAGAAAGACCCTCGGCGTACTGGGGCGATATGGTTTTTTGGTTGGGATGTAGCATGTTGCAAGATGTCGGACAGGTCTCGGTATAGTGGTGGCTGCGTATCCTCGGGCACGCGCGCCGTCATCCGGAGTAATGGTCCGTCAGGCACAACCCGACTTGCGCTCGCGTGTTCAATGACCAACTAATGAATTTTGATTTTACTTTAATGCTTCCTGGGTGAGTCTCGCTTTTGTGATGAAGGTGTTATCGTTATGTCATTCACTTACTACGTTCGTTGATTTGTAAAGGTTTCGTATCCACTTGAGATGATGAGTAAAATCTTCCGGCATGATCTCAATAGTTGAATCCGTTTGCCAGAATAACAAAAAACTAGTGACACGGCCATGATACGACTATGAAGAAAATAATTAAAATATCGTACAAATAGAAAACTTTTTTTTGAGTAAAGGAGTGTCGTGTATGTGGTCATAATAATACACACCTAGCTCCCGTGCTTGCGCGTGCGTTGCCTACTCACTAAACTCAGGGGTAACGCAATTATTTTCTAGAATACTGAGAACACAATGTGCTGCTGCAAGTTATGTATCTACCTATCAATTTAATCAATAGAAAATCGATTGCCAATATTCAGGAAAAATTTGCAAACCATTTGTTTATATTACATTTAAATTTAGAATGTTAGAAATGTTTCTCAGTAAGTGATTTTCAATTGTAAATCTTATGAGAAATAAAGAATCTTAAACAGTTATATTTATTTATTTATGTATCGGAGCAGCTTTATGCTGAGACGGGTCCCATTTGCCCCACACAACGCATACCTACTCAACCTACCTACCGCCTCACTTACCTATATGTTTTTTGTTTTCTTATTGTGTTTTTGTATTACTAGGTTTAAGTATTTTTTTTTCTTTGTATCTTCCTACCTACCTACCTACTTACTGCGTTGTGGGTCAAATAAATACACTTTCTTTCTTTCTTTCTATGTTTGGCTACCTCAACTTTGTCCGCAAGTTTTAAACTTTATAGGTACAGACAAGTCTCCGCCTTAAAACGTATAAAAATATTTAAAGGTTATTAATTTATATGATTTACGATAACCTTATACTGAGGAACATGTCGCAATTAGACACTAATACTCAAAAAATACATTAATATCGTAGCTTCTACTTCGAAATGCTAGTTTGGGTGGTCGTGAAGACACGTGCCTTACCAATACAGTACTTCCTATTAAAGCTATATCTCTGAAGAACGATTAATCAAGCAGGTTTACCGACTCTATCATTAAATGAATTTCACTAAATCTGACATTTGATTAAGAGAACATTTTGGTCATTAATATTAAATGGCTGAATGGAATGTCTTTTCCGAATCTAATATGACTCTGAGGAATAGAGCTTTTAAGAAAAATAATTCTAATTCTAATTCTTGGGATACATTTACCTACCTACCAATCTATTCAAAGTTCAGATTTTCTTAGGTATTGCTAATTGCCGGGAAACCACTTAGCTCAGTCATACTACTCCCTGCGAGCTGCCTCCTGTGATCGCAGCGCATCACGCCCCGAGCCCCGTATACACAAAACACAACCTGTACCTATTGGTATTGTATTTAAGTGTTTACCTAATAAAAATAGTAGTGGTTTCGCTTCAAACTGAGACCGCGCGATATTCAGTAAAAATTGGTGCTTCGACGTTGAGGTATACAATTAGGATTAACTTCGACAATCGCGCCTTTTGCATGTTCTTACTAATATACAATCTTACCTTAACTACAAAGTCACTTTACCAACTCGGAACTTGGGAACTCGCGCCATATTTGTTTTCAAATGATACTATTTTTGTTGTCTCGCAAAAATCAGTTGCTTCGAATCTTCATGTGATACCCCACTTCACGTATTCATAGAACTTTTGTTTTGAAAACTCCCTTTTCGACCCCTATATCTTAGCAAAGGTCAAGACTGTTGACTAACTAAATTATATGTTAAAATGGTAAGTACATTTAGTGTGTGTTAATTATTTCATGATCTCTACCTTTTTTTTCAATTCATTATTTCATGATACGGTTTGTGTTCGTAAATACAAAAAAAAATCTTTTTTTCAAGTTGAAACACCCAGCAATCAAAATATACTAAGTATAAATATTTATTTTGTCATAAGCCCAACAAACTGCAGAGTTATTGGGTAACCTAATAAATAAATAAATCATCATAGTGTGGAGTGGACTAAGATTTCTTGAGCGATGGGTATCATAAAATACGAGTAACGATGGTACTTCGATACCCAGACCCAGGACAGATAAAATTGTAGAACATGCAAACGTTTGTCTCGCTGCGGGATCGAACCCGAACCTCTGTTTCTCAGTCGGGCACTCGCCCACCACGCCAGCAATGTCGTCAAAGCTGCGATGTATTACTTACTTCATTTCATGCAAACTTTGTTCATTTCAAAGCCACATAATTATTGATTCATAAAATGCATTCATCTCCATGCCGGCTTCAACAGCATCAGTATCAGGTAACTAATTAAAAAGCAAATTGAAACACCGTGTGTCAAGGACTATTAATTTTTACGAGCGCTATCACGACATCGCGCGGTCATTCTTCGTGAACGAGTCCCATACTTTTATCTTTATGTATGCAGCCAATAGATTGTATCGGTTGTTCGATAAGTAATAAATAAATTATTGAAGACCCATAGCTTTTTTATCTCGACGTAACGACAGGGGTGATTGTTTTATGAAATAAACAATCCCGCAAAGTTTGCCATTGGTGCTAATTATAACTTTTAAAGGTTGTTCATAAACAGTAAAAGTAGAGAGTGCGTTTTTTCCAAATGCAAACGCAATTATTTCTAATGGAAATAAAATCAATTTCAGCGAAAAGCCATAACACGTATCGCGGAGAATTTAACAAAAACACTATCAAAGAGATTATATTCTCGTTAATCACTTTACTCTCGTCAAATGGGGTATAAAACTGTCTACGAGCTAGTCGAGTTGATATTGCAAACCGATGTCTTGTCATTATAAAGGTACACGCACACGTGCGGCTAGCGAGACCACCGGGCGAGGCCAGCGGTGCTTTACTTGCAACGATTTATTGTTATAAAAATAATGTATCATCGGCCGCGCCGCACAATGCACGTAACAAGCTCGCCCCGTGCTGCATTAACGGGACGAGGCTGAAACTCAACAATAAGCGCAGTGCCGCAGTGAATGCTATGCTTTTTATAAATGTCATGCGTGAATGAGCCACTCTATGTATTACTATACTTTCCACTTAAACTTCGAGAATCGGCACAGAAGCAGTCATCTCATCAAGCATCTTCATAGTCCCGGTGTCATAGGCAATGTGACCTTACTTTTAATGCACTATGACGGAAAATAAACGCGAAGCTCTGACCTCAAAACAATATAATAATGTATAAACGTATCGTGTTTGGTATTAAATGATAGTAGTGAGTTTAAATATTCTTCATGACTAAGCTCGGGCTTTAGTTATTTTGTCTCATGTCAAGTTATACAGGAGTTTCTTAGTAATTACTAAGTTAATAAACCATCAGTTTATTTATTAGAACAGCAGACTGTTTCATAAAGTAGCAACCTAAGCAAATAAAAGATAAATACCTTGACTTAACAGACATACATACAATAAAGTCCTAGGTACAGAAACTAATACGAGGAGGGCTATCACAACACAACAGAACCGGAACAAATATTTGCAGAAAATGCAAACAATGTTCTGCCGCGGAGATCGAACCGGCACCTCTTGCCTCTCAATCAGCACACGTCGAATGATGGAAACTAAGCATTATTTTACCCTGATTTAAAAAAAAGTAAAATTTCTCAAGTCAGCGGAATTTATTATGTTTTTAAAACGTAATTATAATCTTGCATCGTGTAGCTTTTAGTGTACATAAAGGTTTAAAATACCAAGTTACTATTTCCTCTTATTCAATTGATGGATGTTCTAACTCAGCAGTTTTTGATCTGTATTAAGTGCAGTAGCTTCAATGCACACGATAAGGGCGATGCGAGTATCCATTGCATTTATATTATCGAAATAAAGCGACTGCTTATTCAATGACTGATATTTTTGTAGTTTTCGCCTACTGCAATAAAACACTCGATGTTGAAAACTAATACAAATATTAATGTCTTCAATTAATGTTCCTGTTTAGTTATTAATAGTTTTTCTTGCAAAAGACGCTGACTTCTCAAACTGTTCTCGTGTGTACCATTTTGCTAATGGATTAATATACTTATTCATATATTTTGTAGGTAAACACCGAAACGACCTATCACTAGATAACAATTTATCCAAACAAACTGGCACTTAACATTTTCTAAGAAGCAAAAAGTCTCCTTTTGTCTCTTCTTTCATCTCCAAATTTTCACGAAATGACAGCGGAAGCGGAACCTTAAAAACTATTCCATAGTTAAAGTTAATCTATTCAATCAGTTTTCTAAAACAAGTTTAGTGAGCGACACAGTAATCACAAGAGCAAATTAAATTCTATTAAAACGACATCAGCAACTTATAATTAAGCGACAACACATGACATGTGAAATATCTCTGATTCTCATACGACAGGAACGAGACGACGAGTTATGAAAGTTTTGTTGTAGTAATTATAGCCATGCCTTAAATGGTAGAGCTCTTTTACATTGTTCCATTTTTTTTGCTTGTGCGAATAGTTTATGGGACGCTTGAGTTGATTGTGAGTGTGGTGAGCCTAATTTGATAGAGTAATTTATTTAACATAAAACATCAAACGATACAATTACTTTGCTGCGATATAAGATAATTCGGGACAAGAATTCCGCCTGTACTAGTAAATCCATCCATCTATGTAGCCTGTTCCTGTACACAATGCTGAGTATTAGCCACCTCTCTACTCCGCTTCAGTCCACTGCCTTCCGACCATTTTGACGATGTCGACCGCCCTAAGGGGCTGGTGGTCTGCCTCTTGTTCATAGCGCATCTCTTAAATCCATCGTTACAGTCTGCAATCTGATAAAAAGTCAATTTGCGTTTATAGAAATTCCTTGCCGGAAAGCTCAAGGTAAATTATGGAGCTCTTATGAAATCAATTTTATTTGATGTTGCGTCGTATCTGGCGAGGAATGCATCTAATTAATGCTCCAATATGAAAATTCCCTATGTGAGCCACGACGCTTCTATCAGATATCTGCGACACTTACTCGCAGTGCCGCCGTGACAAGCGCTTGATTACAGGTGCCCGCTACACGATGTTGTTATTACAAGATTCGCGGCGTACAAGTACAACCAATCACAATAACAGTTCAAATGAAATATGGTTAGCAGCTTGATTTGTCATAGTTGGATCTCTATCATATTTTATAGGGAACAAGGTACCTAAATTCAAACTAGCCCTGCGGCGCCTAAGTAGTCACTCAACTAATATTTATTTTACTTAGCAATTGCGATAAAAATAATGTCGATAGATGATAAACGTATATTCGTCTGTCGACATGAAGCTGATCGATGATTGACGCATATGCCGTAATATTGGATTCATCATCATCAGCCTGTAGAAGTCCACTGCTGGACATAGGCCTCCCCAAAAAGTTCCATGACAAACTGTCTTGAGCTTTTTCCATCCACTGACTTTCCGCAACTTTCACGATTTCTTCCGTCTGTCGGGTGGGGGGCCTTCCAACACTGCGTCACCCGGTTCGTGGTCGCCATTCGAGAACCTTTACACCAATGGTTATCAAGTTCTGCGAGCGATGTGGCCTGCCTACTGCCACTTCAACTTGCTAATTCTGCGAGCTGTCGGTGACGATGGTTCTTTGATTGACTGAATCTAAAAAGTTGTTGAGAAATGACTTGGAATACCTGGGTTGGTCTTACTGTACTTCAAATACTACTTTTCCCGCGAATTCCGCCTATGAAAATTGGTAATCAAGTATGTTTCTATACGTAGTTCTCAAAGTTTACTTTTATCTTTCAACCTCATATTTAGCTGAAGCATATCGATTCCTTTCATATTAATTCCCATATTACTTATATAATTTTATCGCTAGGTTGTACCATGTACCGTTTATGAAGACACTGAGAGATGATAATTACACAACATGTCAAAGCAGATTGATCAGTGATAATGCATTACAGCACGGTGTGACCGGTTATTGAAATTTTAAATTGGTCTCTATTAAATGTATAGGATGTCTGCCGTTACTGCTCTTTAATGGTAATAAAGTGGTCTTCTGATAATAATTTTAAGGTTAGTTATAAAAAACAGCTTGCAGACTCAGAAATAAGACGTTCTGATACCCTTGTATTTTTGTTGAGTACTTTTATATTTGGATCATATAATATGTATTTTAATTCGGTTCGGTGATGATTATGTGTCCTGAAAATAAAAAGGTACCTAAATTAGCATGTGATATTGACTTAGACGTACGGAGTGGGCAATTTTGCAAATACCTAGTGATGGTGTTGAAATATTGCTTTATTTATAGTCAATATTGTTTATTGACCATAAATAAAGCAATATTTCAACCCCTTTGCCTGAGAAATTAATTTCAAATTACTAGTATTATCCATTTCGTTTTACGCTTGAAACGGATGTTGTCTATCTGATAGCATATAATTATTAAGCAGTGCTGTGCTACGGTTTTAGAATATAGAGCTCTATTTTCTATGACTACCTATGATACTAAGTAGCAGGCTAAGGCCCTTCAGAGTAGTATCTCGCAATCAATGTGTTTGGCGATAAACAAAAGCCCTATCAATGCGTTGCTTTTAGAGGCATTGAATAACTTTTTCTAGCCATTTGTTACTTATATCTCCACTTCTACATTATAATTTTGTGTCGTTTACGATCCAATTGCTGTTTGTCTAAGGAGGCCAGTTATCCAGTGTACTACTATTTATCATTCGCAATATATCCACATCAATGTAGCGTTGATTAAACGTTTGTGCTATCCGACCGGTGACACCACAATTGACATCACTTCTGATTGCGTGAGGGACAAAAACATGGAATAAGTTTTCTACTAATATTATAAATGTGAAAGTTTGTGACAATGTTTAGGTGTTTATGTTTGTGGTTTAATCACGCCATAATGGCTCAACCGATTTCGATGAAAATTGGAATAGACTCGGCATCGCGTGCGTGATGCCTGTGGTATTGCAATCGTTCATAGACTACGCTAACCACTTACCACCATATATAAAAAAATTGTCTATTGGAAAGCCAAACAGGGAAAGAGGCCTGAAATACAAAATGCGTACAGTATGTCCTCTTTTGTCTGTAATACAGTGAGATAGCATAGTGACGCGGTTATTTCAGAAAAAGAGAGTAAGACCCATAATCCTCTCTATGAATCGCCTTCAAAGGGTATTTTGAAACTTTTTATCTAGTTTTCCCCTTGAAAATGCCGCAAAATTTGTGAAGTAGAAGTACATTAAGCTTATCGTTGTCAGAATATAATTTAAATTATATTGGTCTATCTTTTAATTTATTATCAAAGTGCTGTAGATTCTATGATAATAAATAAAAAAAATTAAAAAAATTGCTATGAAGTAATAAATTGGCAATGCGCATGACGGACCACGCACTGTAAAGGCTTCCAAGTGGCGAGACGCGACCGACGATATGTCGATGCTTTGATAAACTTAATATCATCATCATCATCAGCCTGATGAAGTCCACTATTGAACATAATTCTCCCCCAAAGAGAGACACGATGAACCGTCTTGAGCTTTCTCCATCCACCAACTTCCCTTAACCTTCACAACTGAAGACTGACAGACAGAATGATCAGTTTCATTGATATTCCTACTGTTAAGATACTCTGAAATAAGGTTTTTGTAGATATAATTTATAATGTCGTCGGTCGATCGGGGCCTTCCAGAACTGCGTTTTCCGGTTCGTGTCGGTTCAGCGAGCTATATGGCTAAACTCAATTTAATAAATCGGTAATTAGTAACAGCTAATAAACCATTTGTCATTCAATTTATTACATTTAGTTCCGCACGTATTCCTATGTCGTTATAACGACACACTATTAATTATATCATGTATTATCATTAAATTATTTTTTAATTGTAAATGTTGTCATTCAATAAATGTCTATGTCTATTCAGATGCCAGTCTTAGCATGGTACTTGATACATTTATAAATAACGTTCTCCAAAGTTCCTCTGAGATGATGACAATGGTTATTGATACGACCAATTGATTGTTTACGGTAACTGATTGTCAATTTGAATCTTGCTTGGCGGCCATTAATAAACAATTTTATTAATCGATAGAAGGTTCAGCAATCGCATTTCAATTGCTTAGCCATCAATTTTAATTGATCATCTCGTGGATACTATTTACTAACTAAATCTCGCTAAGTGCATCCTAAAAAGTCCGTGGCTTTACCACAGTAATTAATGGTACAAATTTACCGAGGTTTTCGGATAATCCATTTTGAATTCGGTCAAGTGTAAGGTTTCGCTCCCCAAAGCTTCCGTACACACGTAACACGAGGTCAGAAAATCAAGATCTCAAGTTTACAAAGTGACAAGAATCAAGGTACGAGTAGGAACATACTTAAACACGCGGACGAAATTGCGGGGGGGGGGGGGGGGGCAGCAAGTGGATAATAAAGTTAATATTATTTACAATATTTTTTCACAAAGTAAGCGGCCGATACCATTGATGTGGCTAATTAATCGAGAACACTACCGACCATGTCAGCACGCCTCTGATTTATACCGGTTGAAATCATACCAGAGCGCACCGGGGTCTTGTCATTAATTTCATTTAATTATTGTTTGTTGATACTGGAGGCATATCGTTCGGGGAATTGCGCTTAGGTACTAGGTGTACTAGGTTAAACTATTAGTTAGGACTTATCAATTTAGTAGTTTCCAGGCCCTAGTGTCGGTAGTAAAGCCCTAGTAAAAGTAGTGCACCAATGGGTTTTCTATTTGAAAAAACTGTATCCGTTACTATTGTTCTTAGTGGTGAAGGAAAACATCGTAAGGAAACGAGCTAGAACCTAAAAAATCTAAGGCATGTAAAATCTTTATGTAAGAAGCCACTGTGAGGCTCACATTATTCCTTTAAGTGGTTCTTTCCTTATCGGTTACTGGCTCATTGCAGTGCAGGATAACCAAGGAAGAACCATTGAAATGCACGAGTAAGTTTCCAGGTATCCGAGAGAACTAAGAATATTCTATCGCATGTCCTTAATAAACCGTGACAAACAAACCTATAAAATGAAAGTATGTACTAGTTTTATAGCAGTTTTTACCAACGGATAGATTTATCCGCTTATCTTTTTATAAGAAAAGCTTTAGCCGGGTCCATAATAAACTTTTCTTTCCCATCACATAATGTCAAGGGTCGTAAATTACTTAGATGTAAATAAACGTGGTGTCTTTATAGCACGGCCTACATTACAATGGCGGCACATAGCGACAGCTGCGTTTTTATTGTGGAGTGTAAATAAATAATATTTTCTTTATATCAGTGGTGCATTGTAACCGGACAGTAACGGTGGCCACACGCGCGTTCGCTTTACGACTCGCGTCATCTCGATAATGTGCATTTTATCTTCTACGATTACTGGCAAGAGAATTTTTAAGAATCCTTTATATTTTACCCATTCATGCCTGGTCAGTTATTGCTTTATTAAAAAGGCTTCTGAAATAGCTAATTCAAAACTTCTAAGAAGCTTCAAATTCTGGTTACTAGTCAAGATGTACTGGATTGTTGATTAAAATGAAAATGATAAACTATCATCACTACATATTAAAACAAAATGCCCCCCACCCAGTCTGTCTGTCTGTCTGACCGCCATAAACTCAAAAACTACTAAACAGATTTTAAAACGATTTTCACCAATGGACGGAGTAATTCTTGAGGAAGGTTTAAGTGTATAACGCATTAAGGTTTATTTTAAATTGGCTGAAATATGACGATGATTGTTGAAGATGTTGGAAAAAATCATGCATACTGGGAACTTTACTGGCGTGCACCGCGGAAACCAATGGAATGAATCGTATATGTATACCCGTGCGAGTGTTATAAATCGGTATGCACAAATATTCTTACATCGTTGGCTGTAAGTGGGATTCTAACATGATCGGTTACGGGCAACGAAAACAGCCATAATGTGAACCTTTCATTGTTCTCTATGTTATTTGTAGATCTTACTATCCGATAAAGCAACATGCATAAGTACTCGAAAATGGAACTGACTGAACCAATGAAGCGGAACACTCAATTGTTACCTCCTTGTATCTGCTCAGCACTTAACCCACTTTTACTTATTTTGCTATTACATATTTCTTAATCTAGATGCATGAGATCATAAGGCTCGTGTTTCTGCACGACTGACTCGTAGTTCAAGAAACTAATGATAAATTTCAAAAGATTTTGGACATTTTAAACAAATATATAAAGGGGAAACGAACCTGTTTTTTCCATGTACACTAAATCATTTTCTATCTAGATTTACAATTTATAAAATGTTGACTATCCCGTAATAGGCTTATTCTACACTCTATTGAAAACATGTTCATGACTCCAGGAAATTCGAAATTTTTCATTAAAAAAAATTCTATGCAAAAATCAGCTGTTCTGGACTCAAATCAGTTCAACTCAATTATTTATCTTGATGGCAAGACTATGGAAGGATGGAATCATTAGCGAATGCTTCTATAGAAGCATACAAAATCAATGTGTTTACCAAAACGTTTATATAAGTTTTGGTCGCCTTGGCTTTAGTTTCCATGATATTTCTGACTTCAATGATGAATTTGGCAAGGTTTGGCTCTACGGGTGTTATAATTAGGGTCAGGTCACATAGTTCTATGGTCTTAAGGGATTTCGTGCCTGCCTTGCCCATATAAATAGGCATTAAGGTAAACTGGGCCAATCACTTTTCAATATGGATCTACCATTATCACAGGATAAGTGATTACATCCCGCGGCACAAGTCTTGCTAACTGACTGCGTATCAAAGGTATTACTGGATAGTTTAGACTTTACGCGAAAACTGTACAAAGTTATTGGAAAATGACTCAAGCCTAGCTGGACACCAGTTTAGTAACAATAACAGTGGGAAACCTTTATTAAGGCAGTACCTACCTACCTTAATTAATGGTACTAGTTTTACCGATGATGTATTTTATTCAATTTACTCGCTTGTAGCCATGACGAATCGTTGCTCTTTAAATTGTACTAGGTATTTTAGGCTAGGCGGTAGATAAGTAATATAGTTTGATGTAAGAAACAATTAGACCTTTATCAAAGTATGTATTGCTCAAATAAATTATGATGGAAAAGACTTCAAAGCATTTACTAAAATTATCGTTCTCGATATAGGTAGATTATATTGAAAGTAATTGCGTTATTATTGGGAGCATTATTTAGCCGCAATGCGCGGCGGTCACGAACTGCGCTACTAATACGGCTCGTTTGCGCACGCGCACGATCCGTCCCATTACTCTACTAAATTAATTTCACTTAATGCTCATCGATTATCAAATAATAATCGTATAGTTTCGGCGATCGTGATGGATGCAAGTTCGTGGGCCCCCCGCGCCGCGTTCCTTACTGGACAAGATCAACTGATATAGCGAATATAGCGGCTAATGCCGATGCTACACAGCCCTACCATTTAACCTTACCTTTTATACCTACAAGTATAAAACTTGCTTAATTACGCCATATACACAAGCTCAAAGTTGCACAACGGGCTATGGAGAGAGCTATGCTAGGAGTTTCACTACGTGATAAGATCCGAAATGAGGAAATTCGTAGAAGAACCAAGGTTACCGACATAGCTCTCAGAATTAGCAAGTTGAAGTGGCAGTGGGCAGGCCATATAGCTCGCAGAACCGATAACCGTTGGGGAGTAAAGGTTCTCGAATGGCGACCACGAACCGGGCGACGCAGTGTTGGAAGGCCCCCCACCCGATGGACCGACGACATTGTGAAGGTTGCGGGAAGTCGGTGGATGGAGAAGGCTCAAGACCGTTCGTCGTGGAACTCTTTAGGGGAGGCCTATGTCCAGCAGTGGACTTCTACAGGCTGATGATGATGATGATGAATTACGCCATATAAAAATCCAGGAATATTATAAAAACGACTGAGTCAGCAATGTGTGTCGGCAGAGCGGATCTTCGAAAAAGCAGCCTTCAAAATCTCTGAAGCTTCTCTAAAAATGTAATACCTAACTTCTTAGTGGTAATTCCGCCAGCATCTTGGGGACGCTTCCGACTGGTAGTGATCTGGAACAATTATTGAGCAGCAACGGTCTTTAGATAGCTCAACTGTTTCATGTGTAATTTGTAAATATGTAGGTACTTGCATTCGTTTGAATTTTCTTTCTGTAAATATCTTAGTAATATGCACCCAATAACCACACCATTATTCCCTACTTAAATTAGATAAATAAGTGAGTACTTTGTATCTAATTTAAGTGAATGAAAGTAATCTATTTAGCTTCAAAGTTTAATTTTGAAATTAAGGTAGCTTCACACACACGGCTTACCTAGTACCTATCTTTGCAAGTTGGTGAACCCTTTGATAGCTAGATACCTACATATATTCAAACCATATGCACCGTATGCGCACCTACAATTAATGGTCGTACACGGTACAACACAAATAGTCGAAGATAAAAACGAGAAGACAGGTCGGATGGTAGCCATCGAGCATCGACAGCGTGGTGCAGTAATAGCCAGGCTTGTAGCACATCCATAAAACGTATTTCTCATTCATCGATATTAATGCAGGTACATGGCAACCACCCGCCGCAACCGCGGTACAAATGAGCGGCCGGCTCACAACCGATTATATTTATTTGAACATCATCTTATCCGCAATTAGTATCTTAGGCAGCAGAACGTGCCTGGATTTTTATATGTAAATATGCCATGCGCGCGGCGGCGACAAAAAATATCATAATGAAAAAACTGCTTCACCGATTCCATTACTTTACACATAAATACCTCGAACACTACACTGTCTGCCTATAATGTTTAAGGTCTAACCCATGTTGTTGTAGGTCATTTGTGCTGGAAAACTTCGAATAAGTCCATGGACTATTTTATAGCAACTGTATGAAAACAGTGTGTTACTAATACCGTAAATCCTAAGTAAACTGACTAATTGAGCACTAACATTATTAGTAAAATAATGAATTCAGACATACACACATAATGTCAAAATACCGTCAACCGACTGACATTCTGACGAGCAAAAATGATCATTCAATTAGTTAATTTTATATTTGGGCGCGTACTTATGTAAATCAAACCAAACGTATTTTGTCTAACTCGTTCGCTAAGTGCATAAGTTGACATAGCTGAAATGCTAATATGCACTTTAGCCTATATAAATTAAGGTTAGCCATGTTTAACAAAATCCGCTTTAGCGGTAAAAAGCCTAGAACAAAGGATTAATAACAAGGCAGGGTGGGTTTTTTAGTTGAAGTGTCTGAGTTTTACTTAAAGAAATACATGGATATCGAAAACTTCTTGGCACCGAAGTCTATCTTAAGCAGCACTATTTGACAGATTAGCATGTTGGTACACATCAGTTAATTCTGGGTTAAATTACGGAGCTTAAGGCAAAAATTACCGATTACCATAATCTTCATCGGTATGATGATGAAGACTTTAAATGCACATTATAAGGCTCATGTTAATCAACTTATGATAATTCTCTTATCTTCGACATTCCGTAATGAAACATTTCGTAAGAGCTTAAGCAGCTTAAGGATCTAATTGTATTTAATTGAGTATGCTTGTACCGGTACACTTGACCCTCGGTTGATCTCATAACGCACAGGAAGACATATCGACCTCATTAGCAGGCGAGACACGGCTTCTTAATCGACATTCAGCGATTCAAACATTTTATTTCGCTCCACGTGAAGCTCATGTTTTAAGAAGTTATAGATTTAAGATGCCATTGAATTTTAAACAAACTATCGCTCACGATTTATGATGTTATTAACCTATCAAAAAGGTGAGTTTGTCTTTTGTTTATTATTACTGATGAAACAAATGAGGTTTCGTAGACAAAACAAAAAAGATAAATTAGATAGCAGTCCTTGTCGTCAAGCTCCTAAACGAGACCGTTATTGTTTTCAAATAGAGGTAGCTGATGCGGGTACTATATGGTATTGCCGCATGCACTGTTATTTATTAGCATTTAATTTTCATTAGGTAAGGCTATTAATGCGACACGGGCCGTTACCGTGCGCTATCGACGCAAGTTGGATGTCCCGCGACGGATTTAGTTTCACGACTTACATGTAGTAATGAACCAAATTTAAGATAACTTTCACCAGATGAATATCTAAATATTTAAAACGAGATAAAATATACTTTTAATGACTACCCTGCATTTTATTAACTACGGGAAACCGAGCTCCGTTATAGACCTTATACCTCCACTTGATACAGATTAGAAAATCTACACATACGTTTTCTTTTATGACGCTTAGGCATTTTTATTTCATATTTAAATTAATTGAACGCAAATAAGAGACTCGTTTTATGAGTCACAAAATATGGACGTCTTGTAACGTTTGTAATTAATGAGACCGGCAGAGATTGGAATAGGGAGTTTTAGCATAATTTGATGCAAGTTAAAGTTTGATACTATTTATTATTAATTTTATCGCCGCGTTGTGTCGTAAACTTATTGTTTTACATGTAAGTGGAAACTTATCAAAACAAAATTAACTGGGTATTTTAAAATGGTACAAAACTACTTTTGTTTTAGTAGTAATGTTGTTGGAACAGTTAATAGTATGTTACTTGATATTTATAGCGGCATTTTATTGTTATTAGTTTAGTTACCACATAGCATAGAGAATGGGATAGTTTTTTTTACATTATAGTTGTAACGCGGTGTGAAGGCTCCGTTCTCCATTATTATAAAACTAATAAATAACCAAGAAACACTCCCCGCCCGCAGAGAATCAACATTACTTTGAAACATCCTTTACCGTTAACAGAATCCCTAATGCGCTTATTAGACCGCCCGTCTAATTTTTTACGAAACTAAAATAATTACGCATGTCGGGTCCGAATTAAATGTTGCTATTGATATATTTATTGCCTTGAAACATTTCATATGCGGCATACCGACGATATGCGTCGAAATATATAAAGTATTTTAAAATAAATATTCATGAGTAATAGAGGCATTGCGATAGTACACGGCTATAAGTCAACGAAACAACGGCGCCGGCGCCGAGCGCGTGCGTCCACAGCTAGCGCTCTTCCGTATATCATTGTGATGCCCTCATCTAGCATAGTAAATAGAACCGACTATGGGTCTTCAAGGGTGGCAGTTGTTGCATTATATTTTAGTCAATCAATCATACCATACACTTACTATGACCAATCTAGTTTTTATCTAGCTAGACTATAACTTTATTTGCGCAATTTTATGTATAAGTAAACTTTTCAGTAGGAGGTAGGGCACAGCGAGATTTTCTCGTTCTGAATTGGAGCAGCCCGCCTGGGGAGGTACCTCCGCCTTACAGAAGATCGCAGCCAAATAACATTATTTGTTTCAAATTGTATTGTGTTCCTGCGATGAGTAAGGTTGCCAGAGCTCTTTAGGGGTGGGGGGGGTTCGGGGTCAGCAACGCGTGCGTGATGCCTCTGGTATTGCAAGCGCTCATAGGCTACGATAACCGCTTACCAACATGTGGGCCGTATGCTTGATTGCTACCTCAGTCGTATAAAAAAAAAAAAAAACTTTTGTCATATCATTTTGATAATGTTGTCTTGTAAATATTCAAAACTAAGTAGGTACATTTGCTGCTTAACTTCAGCAGTAACTTTATTTTTCCGTATTCAGTTCTGTATTCATAGTCGCTATATTTTGTAATAGATGAAACGCTACACGCAGTGCACGCGTTGTCTTTGTCCGTATATCACTCCGATGCTCTCATCTAGCGACTACAGCCATGTCCACACCCTGAGACTTCATATTTTTATGGCTGTTTGTACCTTTTTATGCTGTCTTCACATAATTTAACTGTCATTACTATGGAAATATGAAACGCTGTGAGTTTGTGTTTTGTTCAACATACATGAAAAACAAATTTAAAAATACAAGTTGAAGTAGATACCTATTGAGAAAGATGTTCTTTTTAAGATTCTCAATATTTATAATATAAAGTTTACTGAGTAAGAATGTTAAGTGACTGGATGGTTGTTTCAAATTAAAGAAAATATTGAAAAACGTACGTTTTTTACCCCATTACTGCACCTGGTTAGTACGTAGACTAAAATATTTCTACAAAGTTTTCAATCACGAACGAATGCTGAAAATCTTGTAGTCTTAAAGGTCTAGGATTTTTTCCAATCCATCCTCAAATCAGTTTAATGTGTGGTGTAAATGACAGTGCTACTGAATCGCTACCGAGCAGCCCACACCGTCCGGCGCGCGCGCCGCCTCGCAATGGCACGCGCCCGCCGCCCACGGACGGTCTTCAATGACTTATATTTAGACAAAATGCTCTATTTAGCACCTCTTTTATTTTAGGTACCTTCCAATGACAAGCGATAAGCATATCTCATATCCCTCTTACAAATTCTGTAGACTGAGCATGGAATTTTGAGTTATCACTGGATTATTAGGTGTATAATTTCAAACCGGGTGGTAAAATCCTCGCTTGAAGCACTGTGTGTTATACAACTTATTTTGTAGAATAGTAACCCGAAAGGGGCCTATTAATGCTGCACAAAATTATTACCTATTGTTGTTATTCTACAACAATAGCAACAGCCACTTTGCGTCTTACCATACATTACTCATACATTACATTACATTACATTACAAGCTCAAAGTTGCACAACGGGCTATGGAGAGAGCTATGCTAGGAGTTTCACTACGTGATAAGATCCGAAATGAGGAAATTCGTAGAAGAACCAAGGTTACCGACATAGCTCTCAGAATTAGCAAGTTGAAGTGGCAGTGGGCAGGCCATATAGCTCGCAGAACCGATAACCGTTGGGGAGTAAAGGTTCTCGAATGGCGACCACGAACCGGGCGACGTAGTGTTGGAAGGCCCCCCACCCGATGGACCGACGACATTGTGAAGGTTGCGGGAAGTCGGTGGATGGAGAAGGCTCAAGACCGTTCGTCGTGGAACTCTTTAGGGGAGGCCTATGTCCAGCAGTGGACTTCTACAGGCTGATGATACATTACTCGGATAACGAACTTGCCACTTTGAACAAAAAATCTACGGATTGAATTGCAATTCTATATTACTATTTATTTTATTGTTCGGCATATTATTATTGAATTTAACAAAAAATACCTATTTATTCCTTTTAAATTGATTCTTATGTAGAAACTATCTACTATCAGGAGTTCGTAATAAACAGGAACAACAGAAAACAGTAAAATAATTACTTTATTTTACAAGGATTACAATTACAACGTTACAAAGACTAAATGTTAAGACCATGCTGCTTGTTCAGCAGTCGAGAACCCAATGCCCGTCCGTCTCGAATTTTCTGATAAAATTTTACAATAACACCATAAAAAAAACGAGCTCTCCCGATTGGTAAAAGGTTCTGGAACGTGAACCAATCACAGCCAGAGTCAGCCGTCAGTCGTACCAACTGACGGACAGACATCGCTCTGAGATTGGCCAACACAAATTATTAACCAATCGAGGGGCTTGACAAACAAGTAACGGAAACAATGTTCTTTTTAAAAATTACTCACAAACAATTGATACATAAAATAATTGAAACATTACTGCGGATAAAATAATAACGGAATTAAATATTAATTTTGCCTAAAATAAAACAAAGTTGACGACAAATATTGAAACACAATATTCTTTTTAAAGATTACTCTCGAACAATTGATACATAACATAATTGAAAAATAACTGCGGTTAAAATAATAACGGAATTAAATAATAATTTTGCATAAAATAAAACAATGTTAACGACAAATATTGAAACCCTAACAATCGACCATCCTGACAACGTGTGCGTCCCCGCACACGGTACCAAGTGGAACCCTAACAATCGTACCGTTGATCAAATTTCTAAATTTATAAAAAATAATAATAATAATAAACAGGTACTACTACAAATGAAAATCAAAGATCAGAAACTACATAATATACAATTTCTATATACCTCCTCAATCTTACATAAGTAGGTACTATGAACAGCTAAATACTAAGGGCTAAAAACTAAAGGTTATTATTAGTTTACAAAGACGATTTACTCAATGTAAATCATTTTGTTGATTTACACAATTTTTTACATTATAAAAATTATTTTACATTATTTACTATCTGTACCCATTGTTACTAATTGACTACATTATTCACGCTAAATAACATTTATATTATTCCCGATCTTACCGACACCTAAGTATAATTATATCTAATACCTAATTAATCGTTATAGACGTTACTTTGGTAAATTACATGTACGAAAATCGATTGTCAATAATTACAATATAACAGTTAAATAAAGCCTTTATGACAATATATTTACTTAGATAAAAATATAAATAATAAAATAAAAGTAAATCGATATTAAGATAGTATCTTATTTCGTAATAAACTGATCGATTCAGTTTTAGGTTAGCTAAACGAACTATAAAAGAAAAGCAGACGATCGTTTCGTCTAGAAGCGAGGGGTTTTTGGACACATACTAATCGATTCAGTTTAGTGCCCGATCATTGAACCATTAAATGAAAACATCGATAGCAGACGATCGATTCGTCTATAAGCGAGGGATTTCACACCGACTGATCGATTCAGTATAGTGTGTAATCATTGAACCATCAAACGAGGATATCGACACCAGCTGGCACGCACAAGACGATCGATTACTTGTGGACACAGTGGGAAGACTTCTCGGCTTTGCTTTTCAAAACACGAACAATCGATCCTCGTGTTTTGATCTGAAACAACGTATAACTGATTTGTAGTTAAACCTTTGACAAAACACACCATATAAACATTATTTAATCACCATCGTCGGTAACAGTGGTATCAGAGTCATTTTCATTTACTTCTAAAGCATCAATGTGAATCCATGGCCTCATGCGGTCAGCTGCGACGATAGTTTCGCGCCTATTTTGTGTGCAAGCTAAGCCCGGGACAGGTGCCACCTTGTAACGATCTCTACCCAAAATTTTGATAACACGATAGGGGCCTACATACGTAGGCATAAGTTTTTTGCTCTGTCCGTCATTATTGAAACAGATTTTGGTTATCTTTACCAAAGCACCTAAATCATACTCTCGCGCTGGCTTCCTACCTACATCATATCTCTTTTTCTGCTTGACCTGTTCTTTATCTATTCTATCCTTAACCTCATCGCGTATGGCAGAACGCTCACGGCACTCACGAGTCTCCTCAGCGATTTCGTTCAAAATGGGACTTAGTTCTACATTAGTTGCAGTACCAAACAATACCTCCGCAGGAGTCCTACCCGTGGTCTTCTGGATAGTATTATTTAATCCCCACTGAACCTTACCTAAATGGCTATCCCAATCTTTCTCGGTATATTTTACATTGAGTGTTTTCAAAGAGTCAAGAATGGTACGGTTATACCGTTCTACTTGGCCATTCGACCTGGGACTAGCAACCGCATTTAATATATGCTTGAAACCCTTGTCGAGAGTAAATCTTTTGAATGCATGAGACGTAAAACAGCTGCCACGGTCAGTAATTAGACGATCAGGTGTTCTAAATGTGTAAAATATGTCATTCAAAACTCTTACAACATTCTGGGTATTCGTGTTCCTGACGGGTTTCACAAAACAAAATTTTGTGAAAGCGTCCACGACCACAACCAGGTGAGTATGACCTCTATTAGATTTAACGAAGGGTCCAAGGTGGTCAACATGCAAAGTATGAAACGGAACATCTACTTTTGTTATAGGGTGAAGAAGCCCTTCGCGTTCGTTCGAATTCTTTTTGGCGAAGGCACATTCTATACAAGCGCTCACATATTTTTTTACGAATTTTGTCATTTTTGCAAACCAATAGTTTTTCTTGATCCTCTCCAAAGTTTTCTCAAAGCCAAAATGTCCAATGTCATCGTGATTCATACGACACAGTTGCCACCTTGCACCTTTAGGTACTACCCACCGAATACTGTCTTTATCTCCGCCTAAACAACGAAAAAGCTTATTGCCCTTTATCACATAATTTTCGTTTATGTATTTGAGACCCTTTTCATCAAGATTGCTATTTAGAATATTTCTAATCCTACATAACTCTGAGTCCCCGAGTTGAAGAGTGTGCAACCAATCATCGTCAGTGATCGTCATTACAGTCGGAAATTCTTCCACACAAACATTTCCTTCGTCACCAACGGGGTTTCTGGATAAAGCGTCGACGTGACTCATTTTGGAACCGGCTCTGTACTCAATGGAACAATCAAACTCCTGCAAGGTCAACCACCAACGAGCTATTCTTGGGATGAGATCTCTCTTCAGGAACGTTGAACGCAAAGCGCTGCAATCGGTGACGATTTTAAATTCTTTACCAAGCAAGTAAACCCTAAATTTACGCAAGGAAAAGACAACTGCTAGAGTTTCTAATTCGTACGAATGAAAATTCTTCTCTTCCGGTGAAGTTTGCCTACTATAGTAAGCTACTGGGTGGAAAGGCTCATTGGCCGATGTACGTTGGAGTAATATACCACCAATTCCTATTCTACTCGCATCGGTATGTAGCTCAGTTTCTGCTGCCGGATCATATATTGCTAGAATTGGCCTGTCTATTAATCTGGACTTCAGATCTCTAAAAGATTGGTCCTGACTATCACCCCACTCCCAGGCTGCACCCTTTTTCAATAACTTACTGAGTGGACACGCGATTAGGGCAAAGTCTCTAATAAATTTTCTAAAATAGCTGGCCAGACCTAGAAACTGTCTGACATTATGCACGCTTTTTGGTTGCGGGAAATTCCGCACACTAACTATTTTACCTTCACCTGGCCTAATGCCAGCAGCGCTAATTTCATATCCGAGATAAGTGATTTTGTCACAGAGAAAATTACACTTCGCTAAATTGAGGGTAAGATTCGCATTCCCCATAATCAGCAACACCTCCTCGAGACGATCCAAGCATTCAGCGGCATTCCTACCAAAAATTAGCACATCATCAATATATGCTGTCGCCTTTCCGGAACGAACTGACCCTAATAGCGTATTCATCATCCGTTGAAAAACGGCCGGTGCGTTCGCCAGACCAAATGGCATTCGATTAAATTCGTACTGGCCATCTGGTGTGACAAACGAGGTGAGATGTTTACTCTGGTCTGAAATCGGTACTTGATAGTAGCCAGAAAAGAGATCGAGTGTGATAAAACACGCTTGACCTGTAAGACGTGCAATCTCATCTTCAATGATGGGCATAGGATACCTCTCCTTAACCGTCACCGAATTCAACATGCGATAATCGACGCACATCCGCATCGATCCATCTTTTTTTCGAACAAGTAAAATAGGGCTAGCATACTCGGATATAGACTCTTTTACGACACCAGCATCTAACATCTCACCTACCATACTGCGGACCTTTTCCCGTTCATGATGAGACAATCGGTACGGTCGATATACCACAGGGCGATTACTACTCAATTCTATGTTCATTTCAGTCTTATTACTGCAACCTAAATCTTTGAGGGAAAAGGCAAAACAATGCTTGTACCGTTTTAACAATTCTAGGAGACGCTGCTTATCAGGCTCTGACACTCCTTCTCCTACGCAAACCTGACTTTCATTAAAAACACCTGTAGCTGTTATATCACCCCGCGACTCCACTACCCTATTAACAAAGTCTACTTTATCTGCTCGGCAAAAAACAAAATCCTTTGGTATCCGACAAGATATTGAACAAGGTGTTACTGCTATATCAACACGACCACATTTTGCATAATAGAGACCTCCAATCACAAAATATTGGTTATTGGGTTCCCCTGCGATACTATTCTTCACTAGTACGCTTCCTATAAACGAATGTTCAATTTGGGCTCTCACAGTAGCTGCACCATAAAGGTTAAGGGTACCAGCTGACCTAACTTTAAATGAACGCTCGTGACAGTCTTCGATATCAGGTTGTGGCAATTCACTACCAATGTCATGGAATTGCAGCTTTGTAAAATTTTTATAAACGATTATGTGGGGCTGCTCTGTAAATGACTGACCAATCAAAACTGGCTTATCTAACAACTCATCACTCACGACCTTGCATACGACTTTAGCATTCACATCATCGACACTTAAATCAAGTGATAGTTCTCCTAATGCATGTACTATTTCGTTTCCAAAACCTTTCATAGCCGATGGAACTTTGTTGTGAGCCAAATCTAAGCTGCGTACTACAGTTTCTTTGATTAGAGTGACGTCACTCCCGAAATCGACAAAAGCTGTAAAAACAATTCCGTTCACCCTAACTTCTTTAATAAATTTCGAATTCGGACACCCATTTTGTTGATTACTACTATCAGAATCGATGCACATCGTTTTATGAACATTAGTATTGGTGCTTTTAACAGTTTGATCACTTGGTTTGACAAAACAGTTTTCGGAAGTATGCCCTATTTTATTACACTTGGAGCATTTCAAAAGCGGCTTAGGACAATACAAGTAACTATGCCCTTTCTCCTTGCAATTGTAACATCCAGCTGAAGGCTGCCTAAAACCTGTTTTCGATTTTGAACTACGGTTAGCGTCGACAGTATCGGTACCTTTTGTTCTGATAGCAGTACGGTCTACTATAGATTGGTTCGAATCTTTATTGCTGACTAAGTACTGCAGAAGAAAATCAGGGTGCGAGCAACGTAACGCCAAAGCTCCGGATCTTAATGTACGATCGCTAAGACCATGAATAATACAATCAACTGCGCGTTTTCCCTCAATATCACATCGGTTAAGCAGCGTCAGTTTTTCATAATAGTAAACTTCTATCGGTTCATGAAACTTACTCTTCCGTCTAAGCATTTCTTCCAAAGCCTGGCCATAGTTCTGTTCGAATGGAAACGCGTTCACTAGTTTTTCCTCCCACTCCTTCCATGAGAAAAGAATCGAATTTAAGCCTTCGTACCAGGTTTTGGCCAGACCTTGCAGTTTTTGCATAGCAAAATGAGTGGTGGTTTTATCGTCCCAACCATACACAGAAGCGCATTCGTTTACCTTCTTTAACCAAACATCAATGCGTTGAGTCTTAGAAGAAGGGTCAAAACTTGGAAGGATATTTTTAAAATCTATCTTTTGTGAAGGTTGTGCGCTCTGAGTCGGCAGCGACGAAAAACCATCTCTAAAACACTTAAGGATATCTACAAATTCTTTCTTAGATAAAGATGGACTACGTGACCTTTGTTCTTCCGCGTCGTCCCGTAGCTCCGGATGTCGCGCTCCATGCCGCCCGTCGTGGTGGTTGGGGATCCCTCCACGAAGCTCGCTGGCCTGCCTCGATGGTGTTCGGTGAGGTCGCTCTGGCACGCGGAGTCGTTCGCGTTCCCGTTGAAGCTCCCTCTCGAGCAGCTTGAATCGCTCGCGGCCCCGTTCACGCTCTTGGTCCCGCTCGGCGTGACTAGGGCTGCAGGTCCGGACACGGCTCCGACTCCGAGAAGCAGTGCGGCGAGCCCGACCGGGTGTCTCACGCCGCCGACTATCCCGTTCGGATTCCCGTCGCCGGCGATCCGGCTCGTCCATTATCTGAAAGGATTGCGTTGCGTAGCAAACGCAAAAAAAAAATATATATATAAATCTATTAAAAATATTTGAGGGTAGTTTTTTTTTTTTTTTTTTTTTTTTTATAATAACTATCCAAAAAAAAAAAAAAAAATTAAAGAATATATATATTCTAGTATTTCTACAATCTGTAATCAGTATTATCTAATATTTGCTTAAAATAAAAATAAATCAATTTAATAATGTTAAAAAAAAAAAACAAAAACCTAAAAATCCTGGCGTTTATGCCCATTTTATGCAAAAACAAGAATCAATTACGTAAATTATAGGTAGTTAAAACCATTGATTTACTAGGTGAGGTACAAATAGAGTAGATAATGATCATAAATTATATTGGAAACCAGAAAATAAACGATAGGATGTAGACCTATTCAGAAAATAAATTAAGAGTCAAAGCATCCCTTGATAACAGGCAAACAGTTTTATAAAAATAATTGGGCGTGTACTTACTTTTAAAGTTGGTCTCGATCCAGCACTTCTGATATGTAGAAACTATCTACTATCAGGAGTTCGTAATAAACAGGAACAACAGAAAACAGTAAAATAATTACTTTATTTTACAAGGATTACAATTACAACGTTACAAAGACTAAATGTTAAGACCATGCTGCTTGTTCAGCAGTCGAGAACCCAATGCCCGTCCGTCTCGAATTTTCTGATAAAATTTTACAATAACACCATAAAAAAAACGAGCTCTCCCGATTGGTAAAAGGTTCTGGAACGTGAACCAATCACAGCCAGAGTCAGCCGTCAGTCGTACCAACTGACGGACAGACATCGCTCTGAGATTGGCCAACACAAATTATTAACCAATCGAGGGGCTTGACAAACAAGTAACGGAAACAATGTTCTTTTTAAAAATTACTCACAAACAATTGATACATAAAATAATTGAAACATTACTGCGGATAAAATAATAACGGAATTAAATATTAATTTTGCCTAAAATAAAACAAAGTTGACGACAAATATTGAAACACAATATTCTTTTTAAAGATTACTCTCGAACAATTGATACATAACATAATTGAAAAATAACTGCGGTTAAAATAATAACGGAATTAAATAATAATTTTGCATAAAATAAAACAATGTTAACGACAAATATTGAAACCCTAACACTTATAAACGTTAATCTTTAGGTATTTAGAATCGTTGTGTAGAAGTACTAAAATTTTGCGAAAGTTGGGTGCAAGTTATGCAAATAAACTAAAATCATTATCATTCATAGTCATCTTACTTACATACCTATGATTATATAGAGATTTTCTAATGTTCTACTATACCTACTGGATTTGCGACTAATATTGCAATTTTTAAGCGGTCTTTGATCTACGCTTACCTTTATTATAGTTATTCAATATGGCTGTTGCAATATTGAATGTAGGTTTTTGATGTGGGCAACTAAATTATCTAATTATAGGTGACAACCTCGGTAACGGGTGAGTGTCCTTCTGAGACGTAGGGCGTGCGCGTTTGATTCCCGCTGCGGGAAAAATGTTTGCATGATCTGGAAATATTTGTTACGGGTCTGGGTGATGTGGTACCATGGTAGTTTTGAACGCCCACGACACAGGGAATCCTAGTGTGGGTTCAGACCTGATTGAAAGGGAAGAATAGGAATTGGGATTCCTGTGTGTGACTGTGAGGTTCTATTTACTATTTATTTTACTATAAATAGGTAAAATGAATCACTAGAATACTTTATAATGTGTTATCATATCAGAAACGAATTTGTAATTCATACCTACGTGTTCAGTGTCGGATACTTTGATACATATCTATTACACAGCGTAGCTCTTCGATAAGGGAAGTTCTCAGCTTTTATTGTTTATCATTTTGAAATCATCACTTTTATTAAATGTCAGTGGTATCGAATTTTTATTGCGTTTTAATGAGTTCAATTATAAGGTTTAATGGATATTCCAAGCATATATTACCGAACTTTATTATGTGGTGAAACTCAACTTATTTATCGTTACCAAAATACCTATAACATTATTAAAAAACATTAAGTATTTAAAATATCATACACGTTGTCAAGTTTGTAATGAAATAAACATCAGAAGGTTTCATGTTGTTTTATTTTCAAGATGTTGGGAATTTAATTTGCAACCTTAAGTGCATTTATTTAAAGCAAAGTTTTTATATCCGTATTTTTTAATTTATGAAAGAGTGGAAAGTACTTAGTATGTAACAGTTTCTTTACTGGAAACATTTCTAGTTTTTATTTAACCTAAACGCATATCAAAGAGTTAATCTGTACGAGAATGAAACACGTGTCTTCTTGATTTTTTTTATTACTTTGATGACGAAGTAGCTAAGCTATTAATGGCCACTCACTGCGGCTGAATTAAAGGCACTGTTCACCAATACATAAACCAGCCTTTCAACGGATGGTTGGCCTAGCCGATTCTTTTAGACAGATTTATAATATTTCTAATAAATTTTTTTATTAAATGGGTAGCCCCATCTTATTGGTGAATGCCAGCCTTAAAGGATTTCATAAGTGCATTTAATCTGGACCGTTTTTATCAAATGCCTTTCTTAATACTGTGTTCAGTTCATATAATACAGTTCAATTATAATAAATTAAATTAATAGATCATAGTAATCAGCTTGTGACGTTGGGTTGTGTGTGTAAATTATTCCAATTTACATTAGATACTTTTTTAAATAAGTTCGTTTTCCATTGACTTTTCTGTTCTATGGCATACCGTTCCGTTAAGTCAGTTATGATAATTAACTGCATCTCCTTAATAAATACGAGTGCGTCCACAGTTTTTTCGGCTCTTATAAAATGAATGCTTGACCCGTACTCTTGGACTCATGAATATTTAATATTTACAAATTATTAATCCAACACTTAGCCAGCGTCGCCGGTCCACGTGCATTCCACTGTGGACCGTGAGTTACATAGTAAAACTAGAATATAGAAATTCAGAGCTAAAGTTTGATTACCTTATGAATTACATAGTCATCCAAGTAGCTATAATCAAAAGATAAAGTTCATCCAATGATGAAGAATGTGTACCTACATTGCGTATGACTAAAATGTGACGTTGCTTTACTGTTTACTTTTACGATGTAAACGCCGCTCTGAGGCATTATCCTGATATCGAAGTGAAGCCGTCATTGTTTGAAGGCTTTATGAAGATTAGAAAATAGAGCTTTATCGGTCCTATAATATCGGCCAGACCTTATGTGGACACTAATGGTATATTATAACAATGACTTTTAATGTATGCATGCCTTTTTGGATCTTATTTTAATTAGGATAAATACATCATATAAAGATAAATTAAACGACACACAGTGGCACACTCACATTTTTCATACATAAACCTTTAAATCGTATTTAAGCATTGTATAAAATTAGCCCTGCAATTGTTTGTCATTTCGTTAATCTTTTTACAGAGTTTTAAAAGTAAGGCAAATCAAGCCTTGGTTAGGTAAGGTTAGTTTAGCTACCTACGCTCTTGACGGCGACTTTATTGCAAGCACTGCAAACTAATCAACGAATTACTTAATCCTAAGAAATTCTAGATAAACAAAGCTGAATATGTGAAATCAAAGTTTAAGCTTTTGGTTCATTTCAGCCTGAACCCAGGACATTACAGTGCATGTTAATTTATTTAAAATCAAAAACACCGCTATTACTTTAAAATAAAAAGCTTTTAATATAATGGATTGAGTTAACCTATCGGTTAGTAAGCCGGACTTTTCAATGTTTATCGCTCGAAATATTTCATTAATGAACTCAGTCACGCGTACATTAGAATTTGAATAAAGTATGTTGCTACTGTATTATAATATTGATAATACATATTTTGTTCTGTCTATTAGGATTTCAACACGCCGACGTGTTAATTGTAGCATAAGTAAAAATACTGCACAGTATATCTAGGTGTATTATTTTCCTTATAATCAAAAAAATGTTATTAATTGACGCGAATAAGTTGAGAGTGGAATGTTTACCGCGGCTCGGTATCGGCACGTGCGCCAGTTATTAATTGCCAATCGATGCCGGCCGGTTTCGTTCGATACCAGCTTTTTAGTTATTGAGTTAGCTTTTGGGCGGGTCTGATAAACTTTCTACTTAGTAGGTAGGTACTTAGTTTTATATTTTACCTACTTGAAGAAAGAAACTTAAAACTAATACAAGTTAATATTTACAAAATACACAAGAAACAGTTGAGCCATCTAAAGACCGTTACAAACGATCTATAGATAGCTCAACTGATCCAGATCACTACCAGTCGGAAGCGTCCCCAAGACGCTGGCGGAATTGCCACGCTGGATGGCAATGCTAATTCGCTGGGCCAAATAAGAGCCAGCTCTCGGGTCACGCGTCGCTTCGATCAGACGTCCTGATATCTTTTTGAAAACCCGGAGGGCCCCGTTTCCCCACGGACCCAGGGTCTCAACCCCAAAAGGCTCAAATATGTAAGCCATATCAAGACTAACATATTTGCGCCTTTTGAGATCCTCGGCCGAATCTGCCGCCGCACCCGCCCTAACTGATGTCCCCGGAAGATGTGTGCGCGCTAGTGTATCAACACATTTTTTTTTCGGGTAGACATACACCTATCAACACTGTTTACTTTTGCTCTTAAAATAAAATTGATTTTAAAAAGTAAATCCTAACTTAAAAGTGTTCTAACTACTTTCTACTGCACTATAAATTACTACTCTGTTAATTAAAAGAGTACTTTCAATCCTAAAGTGACTCTGGATGTGTAATTAAAAGTGAACACTGTGCACTAACCTGCTGGCATAACCTATTTTCGCTGTGATGGCTCAGTTGCAAGAACTTTTGGAAACACAACGCAACTTGGAAGCTTCCCTTACATCCCGAATGGATATTTATGAGAGGTCACTGAAGCTGGCTGCCTCTAGGGACAACAACAAGCCTACTTTAGAAGAGCTGTCTTTGGACTTCAACAACTTTAGAGAGATGGCCTGGTCATTGTTGCAGGCAATGCGCTCCCAAATCCAAAATCTTCTGCTCCAGGTTGATGAAATAGACACCTACAACAGACGGAATGCTCTTCTGTTTACTGGCATCCCAGAATCCGACAGTGAAGATTGCGAGGTGGCTATCCTCAGTGTTGTTAACTCCATGATGAACCTCAGTGACATTAACCTCAATGATATCCAGCTTTGTCATCGCTTGGGCACTAAGAAAACCACTGGTTGCCGGCCCATACTAGTACGCTTCAACAACATTAGGGTTCGCAACAATGTTTGGATAGAGAAGAAGAGGCTGAAGTCTTCACCTACAGTCATTAGCGAATTCTTGACTAAATCAAAGCAAGCCATCTTCTCCGCTGCGCGGTCGCATTTTGGTATCAGGGGATGTTGGACCCGTGACGGCGCTGTCTTTGTTAAGCTCCCTAATAATGACCGCAAGCGAATTACGACCGTAGAGGAGCTTGACGTGCTTATGAAGAAACATCCCGCTGTGCATATGCTATCAGCAACAAATTCGCCCATTCCAGCATCGGGAACGAGCTCGCGGCCATCGGCGGCAATACCGGCACCGGCATCCACCTCCGGGCGTCTGGCACCGGTGACCCGCAACTCCCGCAAGACAGCGACGTCGAGCCGCAGAGCTAACAAGTAGTGGCTAGTCCCCCACCGTTTTCGGGGCTTGTTTGTTTGTACCGCATCCTAAGCGACTCTTTTGTGTTGAACGCATTTGGAACACCCACAATTCACTATTTTATTGCACACATTGTTCCATTCCAATCTACACCACGTTTCACAAGTTAGGCATGTTTGTTTTTCTCTCATTTCTGTAATTTTGTTTGTTTGTTCCACAGGCTGGCAGTGCACTATCCGTGTATGTCATAAATGTCACTGCTGCTGTCAATCTGACATAAAGCAAGCAAAGTTAACAACAACAGCCAATGAGCATGGAGCCAATCAACATCACTTATTTTTACGTTTGTTAACTATGTTTTTTTTTTTTTTCTCTTTCAGTCAGAATGATCACTGCGTTCTTTTATTTCTGTTGTATGTTTACAAAGCATGCTATGAGTTTTAATATTATGCTTAGATGCTCCATGCTCACGAAGCCAGTTTATGCTTTTGTTTAACTTTTTGTATTTTGCTTGGATGTAGTACATAATTAGCCTTAGTTAAAATTGCCTTAGTTTTAGTTCCCCATATTTTACTAGTTAAGTTTCTCACTTTGTACAGCCAGCAGGACGTGCATCCTTACAAGTCGATTTGAGTGGTTTCTGTCTCGGGAAGAGACGGATAGCCAATCGTAAAGCTGTAATTTACATACTTTGACCTATTATTTTCTACTTGTACCTGCTTGATACCTGCATAATTGTTATTCCATTTCTGAATCTACCTGCATACCTAGCCACCTAACTTACTTTGCTGATGGCAAGTGGTTCCAGTGATGATGATTCGTTTGTAACAGCCGAGTCTCTATCGGAAGAATCTCTTGAGAGCGTTAGCGATGGCATCGTGTCACTGGGCGAGACATTGAAAATTGTATTTGCTCAATCTCCGAAGACCCTCAACATCTGTCATATCAACGCTCAAAGTATTCCAGCTCATCTCTCTGATCTCCTTGAAACCTTTAGCTCGGGTTGCATTGATGCCATTCTTGTGTCAGAAAGCTTTCTTAAGCCTACTCTCCCGTCCTCTTTTTTCCCCCTTCCAGGGTACGTGCTGGTTCGCAATGATCGTACAGGAAAGGGTTGTGGTGGGGTGGCCATTTATCTCCGTAGTTGTTTTCGCTTTAAGGTTCTAAGTCAGTCACCATCACCTTACAGTGCATCTGCTGAGTACCTATTTTTGGAGGTTGACATTGGGGTCAAGGTTCTTCTGGGTGTAGTCTACTGCCCTCCGACAACTAACTATTTTAATCAACTTGAAAATGTTTTGGAGGAGCTAACATATGAGTATGCTCATGCTATACTTTTAGGAGACCTCAACACATGTCTTCTGAAGGCTGATTGGAGGTCTAAAAAACTAAGAAATATTATTCACTCTGTTAACCTTAATGTAATTAATTCAGAGCCTACTCACCACACAGCAACCTCAGATTCCCTTATTGACCTCATCATTACGGCTGACGTTGACCGTATAGTCAATCATGGTCAACTTTCAGCACCTGCCTTCTCTCATCATGACCTTCTCTACCTTGCCTATAAGATTCGCCCGCCTAAGCCTAAACCAATCACCATCAATCAGCGCAATTTTTCGCGCCTAGACGTTTCCAAACTTCAAAACGATGCTAGCGCGCGAGATTGGGCTGAAGCCGAAAAGCTTTCCTCAGTTGATGAGAAAGTGAGCTTCCTGAACTCAAACATTATTTCTCTTTACGACATACATGCACCTATTCACTCAGTTAAAATTAGGCATGCCCCCTCCCCTTGGCTAAATGATGCCATCCGTAAAGCCATGGCAAGGCGAGATCGTGCTTTTCGGAAATATAAGCGCAATAGATCCGATGACAACTGGACATCTTACAAATGGCTGAGAAATCGCTGCAACATGTTAGTACGAAATGCCAAAAAACGTCACATTGCTGAGCAGATTGAACTATCTACCCCAGCAGGCCTATGGAGATTCCTTAGATCATTGGGTATAGGGACGCCGAAGTGCTCTGACCTCAAGCTTACTGCGGATCTCGACTCCTTAAATGCTCACTTCACTACAAGATGCAAGCTGACTGATAAATCTGAAGCTTTATCCGAGATATCCGACTTACCCGTTCCAGACACCAATCCGTTTACTTTTATAACTGTCGGGGAGGACAGGATTAAGAAAATTATCACTTCCTTCAAATCGAATGCAGTGGGTTGTGATAACATCGGTCGTATTATGATCTCTCATATCCTTGATCAAATTCTCCCCACCATTACTCACACCGTTAATTTTTCACTAACCTCTTCTCAGTTTCCTGATCTATGGCGAAATGCCCATGTTATTCCCCTTCCAAAAATTTCTAACCCTGTCCTCCTTAGTCAATTTCGCCCTATTTCAATCCTTCCGTTCTTCTCTAAAATTGTAGAGGCAGTAGTTCACGCGCAGGCAGTTGAATTTCTTTCAAGCAACCATCTACTGAATTCACTGCAATCAGGGTTCAGAAAGGGTCACGGTACCACATCAGCACTGTTAAATGTCACTGAAGACATTCGCACAAACATGGAGAATTCTCGGGTGACGGTTCTGGTGCTGATTGACTTCAGTAGTGCCTTTGACGCAGTTGATCACGACCTTCTGTTGGCCTTGCTTCCTAAGCTAAATTTCTCACCATCGGTCGTAATGTGGTTTGCTTCCTATCTCGCCTGCCGCCGCCAGAGAATTCGCGATGGCCAACTCTTTTCCGATTGGCGAGATATTGAAGCGGGAGTTCCACAAGGGGGAATCTTGTCCCCACTTCTCTTCTCTCTCTTCATTAATCTCTTTTCCTCCAAGCTCCTCAGTCGATACCATATGTATGCCGATGACCTTCAACTCTACAACTCCGCTACTGTAAATAATTTGGAGGGGGCTATCGGAGTCTTAAATGATGACCTATCTAGACTACGTTTATGGTCTACTCGCTTTGGAATCAAGGTCAACCCAGACAAGTGTCAAGCTATCATTATCGGGAGTTCTAGGCAGCTTAGTAAAGTTGGAACCTCTAATGTCCCTCACCTTCTCTATGATGGTTGCATCATACCTTTCTCCCCTACAGTTAAAAACCTTGGGGTCATTTTCGACACTAAACTAAGCTGGATACCTCACGTTAAGGAAATATCTAGGAAATTCTATGCGACTTTGCATTCCATCATCCGTCTCAAAAACTTTCTTCCCATACCTACGAAATTAAAACTGGTTAATTCTCTTCTCGTACCGATCATCGACTATGCTGATGTTGTTTTCTTAGATCTGAATGAAGATCTTCTCAGCAAACTAGATCGCCTTCTTAACACTGGTATCCGCTTCATCTACAACCTCCGCAAGTTCGACCATGTCAGCCACTTCCGTGCTAAACTTAACTGGCTTCCCATTCGCGAGCGTAGAAATTTACGAACGCTTTGTCTTCTCCTCTCGGTACTTAGAGATCCGCACACTCCTTTCTATTTGAAAGACCGTTTTGAATTCCTAGATGACACACATGACAGACAACTTCGGTCAGCTGACAATCTACTTCTTTCAACTCCACTGCACAGCTCCGCATTTATGGCTAATTCTTTCTCTGTCACGGCGGTTCGTCTATGGAACGATTTGCCTCTAGATATTAAAGCGACTGACACAAGGGAAGCCTTCAAAAGGTTGGTAAGAGAGCACTACATCAAAAATCACTAGGAACTGGGTAGGTATGTACCAAAGATACACTGTACTTACTTCTGAACTAACATAATGTAGGTACCAAGTTGTGGGTATAAGTGTTTTTTTTTTTTATTTTATTTTCAAATGTTATCACTTTTGTAGGTATTATTGTTTTCTTTTTTTTCTCCCACTTTTCCACACAGATACCTACGTGGGTACTTGTGCGTACGTAGGTATATATATCTGTATAACAATGTAAACTATTTAAGTAGGTAAGTTATTTCTAAGTTTAGTTTAATTGTCACGCCTCACCATCTTTTTTGCACGCCCAGGATGACTGGTAGAAAATGCTTTAGCATTAAGTCCTCCTTACACTAAGTTTAAGTGTGAAAGTATAAATAATAATAACACAAGTAGCGTCCCACACCATAGGCCTACCCTTCTCCCAAGGGACCAAAGTCATACCGTCAGGCCGCTTACCATCATCACGTAGCAGACCATTCGGTTCGAGAATGGCTGGGACGTTAATGCTGGTAAGAGCCCGGCGGATGATGTCATTAAGGCTAGCGTGGCGGGATATTCTTCCGGCAGCCCTAGTGCACGATAATCCGTGGTGACCGAGCTGATCGACCGCCGTACCACACTGGCACTGATGAGGTGCACAACAACGCGCACCCAACCGAAGACAGGTTGCAAGACGGAAGGTGACAGAATCCATTAGAGAATGAAACACGGAAAATAGGAAGTTGCTTAAATGCGTAAAGACAATTGAAGTTTCTAGAAAATCGTGATTACAAATTACGACGATGAGTCGAATTGTATTTTTCAATAAAACAACACCACAACCGCATCTCATGTAGGTAGGTACTTATTGTCCTTATATTGTCTTACACCTGGAGTATATCAACAGGCTTACAAGATGAACAACATTTTATTTGTTTCGGGGCAGTGAAAAGAATGGGCTTAGACGTATTATGTTAAAATCTCCTTTGTGTCTATTTGGAATATTTATTTTGTGGCTTAGTAGTGTAAGTGGTTCGGAGGCGGGCTATTGTGGGTCCAAGTCGTGCGTCACAGCATCCTCAAAGTCCGAGACGGCGCGATTGTTCCTCGACTTAACGTATCAATTATGTCGAACACAAAGCCAGATAAGAGGTTGAGCGACGTGAGTAAAATAATTAACTGATTGGTGTTTGTATAATTCATCAAGTGAGGTATTCCGTGATCGGTCGGCCACTTAGCGCGTTATCAGATATCTGTTTATCGCACACAGTGAGGTAGCTGACAATACAGTAATGCATTTCTCTATTGTCTGGGCTTTTTGTGACCGTTTATCTAGTCATGTGGATATGATACATGATCTTACAATTTGAGTTTTGATTTTCTTGTATTTCAGGATCTTACCCACATTTGATTCGCATTCCTTGCGATTTTTCTTACAAATATTAAATGTCCTCCAATTTGATTCCTAGATACCTACTTGATTAGAAAAGGTGTCTACGATACCGCCCTATATAAACTTAGCCAGGCCAACATTGGCCTAGTGGCTCGACTTGCAATCAAATTATTAGGTCGTAGGGTCAAATCTAGAGGTGGTTCGTATTTACGCAACCAGGTTTTTAAACCAGGTTCTCGCATTAAACTATACGTAACTGGTTCGACTTCACGATACTTAGACGTATTAAAAATACTCGGCGCGCAAGTCCACCGCGCACCCTTGGACGCGACGCGCCGCGCTGTCGCAACCCGACCGTACGTCTCGCTGCGCGGCGCGCCCTTCGATACGCGGCGGACTTGCGCAATGGACTTGAGCAGTGGACTCGCGCGGTCGAAGTAATACTTTCAAGTATTTAGTACCTGGTTGTTGAACCTGGTTCTTGTAAAATACTATACGTTATGGATCTGGTACGCGAAATAGCAAGTACGACTCATCTCTAGTCAAATCCCTGTCGTGCTCCAATGGATTTTTGTATCCGAAAATGTATGTATGTATTATCACGTGCTCAGAGCGGTGAAGGAAAGCAGCGTGAGGGAAATCGCTGTTTCTGAGGAACCTAAGGCTGAGGCTTGATTGGATGATTTTTGTTCAAACACGCTTAACGGCTCAACCGATTTCGTTGAAAGTTAGAATATAATAGTACTTTACCTAAAATTGCATATTTTTATGAAGGTACCACGCGAGCGAAGCCGCGGGCGGAAGCTATATATTATATAATTCATATTCTTTTTAAAATATTCGTGTGCGATTATCAAAGAGCAAATATTATTTTTTTTGTGAAATTTTAATGTTGAGTAATATCATGGGAACTAATAATTTTCTTTTACTTTAGAGAGTACCCAAATGAATTATTAATCTCATCGGTATTTAAGAGCGGTACCTATGCACCAATCACAAGGTTATACTCTACACAGCTTTATTAATAAAACACACATTGACCCGTGTTCAAATGTCACAGTATAGTTTGGTGAAGAGCAGTATAGGTAATGTTGTCGATTCATCAACTTAGGTGTGTCGGCATTACAGATCCATGTCTGAGAATTCAGTATTAAAACTATGCAAATCTAATAAGTTAATATGTTGGTATAAAGTCAGCATCTCTAGAATACCACTAGGACCAAAGCGAAGACTAATTGACAGAGTTTAAATAAATAACTTAGACTGATTTTTATTTTCTGTAAAGTACTTACCTACTTGATTTTGTAGAGCTACGTTAGATCTTAATTATCATTTCAGCTGTTGCATATCCACTGCTGAATATAGGCTTCCCTCACAAATTTCTAGCGCAACCTCTAGGGGCTTCAGCCGGGGCCACCACGGTGACCACTGCTACGTTTAGATACTTGCTTGTAAAAGTTATGCTTCTACATGATAGTAAACTGTGTGTTGTCCCGCGGCACTGCAGCGGTACTAACGCCATCATTTATGTCCACTGACGGAAATTAAAGAGAGAGAGGAATAAAAATGTCCCGGCTAATGACGGGCGCGGACCTCTTGCGGTGAATGTGTAATAATTCGCCTCGGGGACACGGACCGGCCGCGGCAAAGACTAAATAATTTTAATTACATGTTATTGATAAATATTCTCTCCCGGAGCGCTCGGATCTGTCGATAACGCCGCGCAATTAGGCGGTGAACTTTGACTTTACGATTTGTTGTGGGAACGGCGAAATTGGAACCCCGAGGCGACCGCAGCTGACCGACCGACGCAGGGTTACGTGGACCCAACCTCAGCCGACAGCCTAACAGGAAACCAACGACAATAAATAACAACTATCATAACTACGAGCTTCTCCATAAAACCACATTTAACATGTATATTTAGAGCCGATAATCTTATTGCTAATTTAGGTCAAAACAATAAAAATAACCAATTATTTGAATCTTTACAAGCGGCCATAAAATAAAAGTTGTGCCCGGTCTACAACTTAACTAAAGACTCATTATGAATATTGTTTGGAGGGAAACGGTCGCATAATAATCGTGATCCGCTCAGCACGACTCTTTTAAATTATTACGCGAAAGATTCAACTAAAATTAGCTGTCTCGAATATACCCGTAAAAATTGTCTGCATGATGGGGGCGTTGCGCAACAAAGTGTTGTTATCGGTGCACCGAAGTCTGAACCGAGTCAGCCGCGGACTCTCGGCCCATAAGTCGCGCGTCGGGTGGCCGATGAAAAGCATTTTGTCGCCAAGTAACGCCATGAATATTTACAAGTTCGGAGCACGCCCCGTCCCGGTTGGATAAAACCATACGGTGAAGCACCGCGCGGCTGTGAGTTCAAATAAAATTTTACGGAATATACTGAACTCTGGAATAAAAATGATGTAGAACGCTCTCATTATTTTTTATACATATAATTTCCCTACTCATTCCATAGGCTTAATGTTATTATTTCCCAAGATTAGTTGAGTAACATCGAGTACATTAGAATCAATTTTACCGAATGAATTAGATCTCTAATGTTGGTATAATCGATGAGTTAAGTCCATCGGCTTAAAATGTCAGGGCCCGACCATCCGATACGAAAGTTCATCACATCGTGTTCATTACGGTACGCAGTATAATAATGATGCAGATGGCTTTATCATTATGTCAAAAGGTTCTCCATTATCATATATTGATTATACCGCTATGACGAAATAATTTTGGTAGAGTCCCCAAGATTTTGATTAATACCCTTACATTGCAAATCACTGTATTCTGATAATAGGAAGGTACAAATAAACAATAATATTAGCTTGCTTCTGAGTCACACGTGCCTCAGTTTTTAGGATTTTGTTTTCTGACTGATTTATATATACTATATATATATGACTAGCTGTCCGGCTCGCGACTTCGTCCGCGTTTGTATAAACCTACGTTTCCATTATCCCTACCAAAGTACTAACACTTATTACGCAGCTATTTACCTACTTTTACATACCATCACAGTCACCGTCCCGTTACCGTAACCGTCACCGTCCCGTCGCCTTCCCGTCACCGTCACCATCATGGTCACGTCTTATTTTTTTTTTCAATACTAACTAATGAAAATAAACTAACTAATACAAATGAAAAAAAAAAATAAGACGTGACCATGATGGTGACGGTGAAAAGCAGGCCTTGATGGTTAATACTCCCAAGGCCTGCTTTTAATAAAACTCATATACGGATATCTTATTACTTAAAACTCCTAACCTGAATACCTATTTTGATGTCTGTTACTTCAAAAACATAGGACTTTTAAAGAACATTTCAACCCCCATTTCATCCCTTTGGGAGTTGAATTTTCATAAAATTCTTACTTAGCAAATGTTTACTCTCTATAAGGAACCTGCGTGCTAAATTGCAATAGCATAGTCTTAAAAGATAAAAAAAATACCATATAAACTTTCATCCTCTATTTAAGCAACCTGAGGGTTGTTTATTAAAAAAAATTGTACCCATCGGTATTTTATTATTTTGAACTATTTACCTTAATACAGATTTTTATGTCTCTAACTTCAAAAACATAGGACTTTCATACAACCTTTCAACCCCTATTTCATCCCCTTCGGCTTAACAAATGTTTACTCTCTATAAGGAACCTGCGTGCCAAATTTCGATTGTATACGCTTAATAGATAAAGGGTTCCCATACAAACTTTCATCCCCTATTTACACATCCTGAGGGTTGTTTTAAAAATAAACTTATTTTGGTATTTTATTATTTTGAACTATCCGATAATATTGATAACCGATTTTGATGTCTCTTACTTCAAAAACATAGGACTTTCCATATAAACTTTCATCCCCCTATTTACACACCCTAAGGGCTGTTTTTCAAGTATTTTTTATTTTTGTCAATTTACCGAAAACCCGATTTTGATGTCTCCAACTTCGAAAACATGGGACTTTCATAACAACTTTCAACCCCTATTTCACCCCTTTCGGAGCCGAATTTTACAAAATCCGTTCTTATTGCACGGTTAAACCTTTTAAAGAATGTCTGTGTCAAATTTCAGACTCCTCAGCCTAGTAGTTGTGTTGTAGCTTTCGTGATGAGTCTGTCAGTGAGTGAGTGAGTCGACTACTCCTTTATATATATAGATTTATAGAGGAGTATATATTTCAACTTAATATTACTTTAATGTGTCATGAAAGTGGTTTTTTTGTCGAGTAACATTTATGCTTCTATAAAAAACCACTCTACCCAGCCGTTGTCGGTAGCGCTCCACTAGCATATAATGAACAATTGTACCTACTCATACTATTTGTAAGGTGAGTGTCTAATCAAAACGTTATTTGTCATGCATCCGAGTCATTATGGCGTTTGGCGGTGTGTGGCACAGAATGAAAGACATTTTGGCTTCTGAATGTCGATTTAATTGCTAGATAAAGTCAAACGCGTACATAGTCCTAGCTCGCGATGGAAACAGCTGAGCAACTGTGTGAATGGTATATCGGTAATTCAACTCGCTAGTTTCCAATTAAAGACGTGTTTAAACCACGTGCGATATGTAGTTTGAATTAATATTAAACTGATCCTTAGGTACATCTTTTGAATAAATTTTCATTTATGTTTGATTTTTAAAAGCTTGCGATATCTTTGAGCTATATCGCATACCGTCAAACAAACTCAAAACTGACTTTATTCTGTAGATCTAAGGATCTTATTTAACGGTAGTAACTCTGCCTTCTGCGTTAGAGGTCGCGAGTTCGATCACCGCACTGGACAAAAGTTTGTGTGATGAACACAGATGTTTGTTCTGTGTCTGGGTGTTAAATATATATCTATTATGTATATCAGGCTCTGGTACCCATAGTACAGGCTATGCCTAGTTTGGGATAAGTTGACCGTGTGTGGTATGTCCGGAATATTTATTTATTTATTATTAAATATCGCATACTGTTTGAACACGGCTTTAAAAACAAAAAAAACATACTATTTTTATGTGACTCAGCTTTTATTTCCATGAGCTTTGACTGAGCAGCGCTATTGTAAGGCAATGCTTTCCTAGCTTGTCCGATGGAATATCGGGTTTAATGTTGTTTACTCTTTTGATGATGACTATACATTTCGAGTCTACGTTACAAATAAAATGGCTTTGTAGAATTCTACTTTAGCAGGTTGTTGTTCAAAGTATCACTATCACTACATATTATAAAACAAGTCCCCCGCCACGCCTGTCTGTCCGTCTGAACTCGATAAACTCAAAAACTACTGCTACGGAGTTTCATACGGTTTTCACCAATGAGCGTAGTGATTCATGCGGAATGTTTAGTTGTATAATTCATTATATGTTTTGAGTAAATTGGCTAAAATATAATTATAATTTTTGAAGATTTTGGAAAAAAATGATGCCAACTGGGAGTTTTATTTGCTCTTCTACCAGTGCGAAGCCATGGCGATGATAAATTTAGGGTTGGGTTAAAAAAAAACAATTGTGAAATCCAAAAAAAGGGCAAAAATAGTGATCAAAAATTGTAAATTTGTTGCAGATTGATGCATAATTTAAAACTTATTTGTTGTTGAGTTGTACTCTCCCGTGTTCGTGGTGAAAACATTGCAATTCAGACGAGTGTTATCTTTGCATATCTAAGTCAGTCGTTGTTCCAATAAGCAATAATCCGCACGAATAATAAATTTAAATGGTCGGTTGGTAGTCGAGTGGGTGCCTAAACACAACAAGGGCTCATAAAGCGACAAGTATGGTAATGTCAAAACCATCTACTCAGTATATTATCTTTGATGTAAAACTGACACACGGTACGAGCTCAATGAAAATATCGCTCAAAAATTGGTGCATTTCTACATAACATCAGAGATTCACGAATATATTTCTGCCAGTGCTCTTGGCACATTGCCGCATGAACAAAATTATTTGTTTCATTATTATTATTATTTTTATTTATTTGATTTTATAGTATAATGTATACAGTATGTTTGAGTGTATATTTCTAAGATTAGTTTGAGGTTCCTGGTTAGAACCAGGTTGGTAGGTTTTGCAAAATACATCTAAAGATTTGATTAAATTATTTTGCCTGGACATATTTTATTAGCATTTTTCTGACTTTTTTTTATAGTATCACTCAAAATTTATCTCACGAGTAAAAATACTAGCCTGATAATGATTAATAAAAATACCCCACTTAAGTTAATAACTATAAATTTAACATACCTACCAACTATTGGTTGAATTCAATAAATTTACTTTACTCAGTCGTATGATAGTGAGCAAACATTTCACAAATAGGATTAGCCGTAGACTTATAGGCTAGGCTTTCTAGGAAACTTTCAAATTCGTTATTCATTCATCAACCGCATTGGAAGGCACTCGGAAATCCGAAAAATATAGATTTAGGGTTGAATAAAATGCAGAAAATAAGTTTAGCCGGAGATTTTTAGCTACAATTCGGTTTCCTTGCTCCTTATACCTAGTTACTTTTCACTACATTTTGTTTGCTTAAACCACACCGCAAAGTGTAAGCTTATGTCCTGATATATCGGAAATACTAGCGACTGCCAGCGGCTACGCTCGTGTGGACCCACTACCCGTATAAAAAGTATATAAAGTCACTTTTAGGCTCTTTAACTACAGCCACGCAAAAATTTCGTTCTTTCTTTCTTTTCTAAATTGCTGCAACTGCCGCTACTCTGACTGAGTGATGAAATTGTTTGATTGACGATTCAGAATAACTGGATTATATTCCTAATCATCGTAATTTCGAGGGGAAATTTAAAATCATCAACAGTAATTATTTCCATTTTAATGTGTACGGCTCTTCTTATTCTCCGGCCCTAATCAGACGAAGTTGCACCACATCCAGTGGATTACGCGATTCGCGCAGCAGAACAGCATGATACCAGTACGAGTACTCTGCGACAGAACTGGCGTATTTCGTCACGGATCTGCTGATATTTCAACAGGGCTCTAAATCCCGGGAGTCTTGACAGCGAGTAAATCACGCGGGTGGGCGTCGCCGGCTCCCGGCGCTGTTCCCGCTAAATAACTGCTACCGTTTACCTGCCTCTGATCATCTGATACTTGATTTAATGTTGCTTCCAGCGAGCGCTAAACCGAATGGATATCGCGGAATTGTATCACGTCACTATTTGAGATATGAAGGGACTGCTTTATTGGTAAACGTTTGTTACCAATAGGGCTGCCCCGGCATATGTCAGCTCTCAATTCTAGAAAAATATGTATGAAATCAGAAAATATAGGCATGAGCTGTCGGGCAATTATTGACATTTGCAGGTGAATGCACGTTTACTAAACTTATAATACCTAGATACCCTTATACTTACCTAGATTTTGTTCTTAATTCACAATAAAAGTTTGGTACTCAATTTAGATTTCCTGTCTAGACAACCATAATACCCTACACTTCTAAACTTAACAATGGAATGGCATTGATATTGTAATAACTATAATGCATAAAATCTTAGAAGCATAAACCTCTGAACGGTTGTTCAATTAGAAATCTAAGGTAACCTCAATTACAAGAAGTATAAACTGTTTTACAGTGTGCCATTAGTGGTACCATTAACGTGAATACGTCTATTGCTAGTTATATATCCATCGAAATACGAACCATTCAGCTGTAGCGATAAATCAGAAACGCCCCCAGTTTGAGTTATGCGTTTGGTATGAAAATATTTAGATACATTGGGGACAAATATGCTCGAATAAGATAATCTTGTATCAGATTATCATTGGATCTCAGAAATATCAAAAAAATATTTATCACCATACTTATGTATAGATTTGAACCCACAATGTATAGTTTTGAAAATATTCAAAACTCTCTGTTGTAGAAAAAGATTTTAACGGTACTACCTATAAATAGTAAAGATATAAAAGAGGTTCCAACTCGTAGGTAATTAAAGAGAACAACAGCATATTAACATAATGTTATTTACATACTCAATTACAAACACAAACGGATAATTGTCGTATTTGCGTAATTGCAATTTAAAATCCCCATAATTACTGTACAATTACTCGAGTAAAAGCAAACACGTGGTATTACTAAGGCACATTTATCTAACTACATGGAATTACATGAGACGCGGAGTAGGCATAGGCTGTGCGTGAGCGCTGCGTTGTGCGACAAATCGTCGGTGAGCAAGACGCGTAGACGGAGTCTCGCGTCGCGTCCTATTAGGAGTGCTCAAAAAGTAGATTTTAAAAACTAAATAATTATAAGATGAAGTAAGTAGTAAAGTCTAAGTCCTATCTACCGCCTCACCTACCTACATGTTTTTGTTTTTCTTATTGTTTTTTTTTGTATTACTAGATTTAAGTATTTTTTTTTTTCTTTCATTGTCTTCCTACCTACCTACCTACTTACTGCGTTGTGGGTCAAATAAATAAATTTTCTTTCTTTCTTTCTTTCTTTCTAAAGTAAGTTTATAGCTAAAGATAGCCGTTAAGTAATACATCCGCTCAAAACGAATATCACGACTCTACATCGATGAAAAGCTAGTTTACGACAATTAGTTAAACTCTCCGATTCGAGTCTCTCCCAAAACCTTCTATCAGGACGTTTCCAATGAAATCCGAGTCCGTAATGTTCGTGAGTTACTCAATTGTCACCGGTGAGTGGTGAAAAGTGATTAGCTTACCGTTTTTGTACGGTGTCACATAAAACGCCTCTACAAAACCCACCAAGCTATACACTTTTCAGCACTCACCGGTGACAAGTGAGTACCTTACAAATAATACGGACCTCTGTAACATTTCCGCAATTTGCTGAACTTTTACGTTTAAAGAAACGCTTCGCTTTATGCAGTGCCGCAGCCTAATTGCTCTTCTTGCGCAGAAAATGTTCTCGCCGCCGCAAGTCAATCAACGTTTACAGATTAGGGCTATTTACTTACATATAACTTAATAAGCAAGATTTAGCACTTCAGTTAAAACCGCCGCGGCTTTTACGAGCCATAACAGCTTTTAACGACTTACATGGACTGATTAGACAACGTTTTATAAGTGGCAGCGCCGTAAAGTTGCTTATATGTTTGTGCTTTGCATGTTTCTGTGAAATTAGGAGAATTTTCGAAGGCTCTATTTCAACAAAGAACGTCCGTAGAATACTTTTAAATGAGTAATATAACCTATACATAAGGAATGTTCTGCAGAAAAATACTTGCAGTGATGAGCTTGAACCTTGTTACATTATGGAATTATCAAACTGCAAAATATGTTGCCTGGAGATCTGAAAATCTGTCTACCATTTTTTGAGGATAAAAGTCGAGAGTCGATTTTTATTTTTTGTTCTGCAGAAAAATATGTAATTACTGGAAACAGCATGAAAAGGCTTCTAAACTGAATGTATCCGAAATGAGTTTGTGACAATCTAGCTATACAGCTCGCAACTGACAACCGTTCTTTAATTCTTTAATTCTTTATTGTACATAGAAAACATACAAAAATAAAACATAATAATACAGGCATGTACAAAGGCGAGCTTAACCCTACAAAGAGTTTTCTTCCAGCAAACTTTAAAAGGCCTAAGACCGTTCATCGTGGTCCTCTTTGGGGGAGGCCTATGTTCAGCTGAATACTTTTTGCTAATGTTAAGATGATGAGTGGGAAAAATGGGGCAGTGATGAGCAGGCTTTGAGTTAAATGTTGTCGGCGAGGATGCGAGAACTGTGCAAGTACCTATGGCGACGCGCACAGTGCGCGGCGCGCGCTCGCCATAAATCAGCGGTACAGTGCACTGTGCAACTCTCGCTGATTATGAAGAAGGCAGATAGATCATTCTACATAAAAGTACCTACTCAAGACAATTTTTGAATAATGCAAGATATGTACCAGTGGAAACACCGGCAATTTGTTTGCGTGAAATTGTAGTTCCGGGATTTACTTTCTTATTGCACCCGTACAGTACAACAGATCGTACCGGCTGCCTTCCTGTAGGTTAAGGGCGTGCGTTGATATCCGGTCAATCTGTTAGAAAAATAAGAGTTTTATAAATATTTATTGATGATACTCAATACAATATAGGGTTGAATAAATGATGTGATATATAAACATTTATGTGAATCAAATATCTAGCATGGATATAGCCTTGCCAATACTTCGCTCGACAGTTTCGTGCCTCCTACCTCCTCTGTTCTGATCCGGAGGAATCCTCCGTTGACGTCACGTGGTCTCCAAGGAAACGTTCCTGAACGCTACGAATGCTAGCGGCTCCATACCAGAGTGACCTAGCTGTGGTCCTTAAGACATTGTTCGCCGATTAATCGCAGCCCAGCTCTACACAAATCAAAATGTAAATGGATATAGTATGTAAAGTGCGCCCTGCCTAGTAATAATGATGTTAGCATTAGGCATATTAATTGGCTGGATAGGCGCTATCTCCGACCAGAGGCAGCCGCGCACGCCACCCGATCCATACCTTACTTTATGCGTACAACTCTTTCAATGGGATACCATAACTCAATCCTGATTTTGTATACATCCATAAATAAAATGATTTTACAAACAGTAAATAATTTATGTGTCACTAATGAAAGAGAGTGAAATAAAAGTTGTACGACCTAAAGCTAACGTGGCTTTCAAAAGGCCCGCTTCCTAAATACGGCATTATACAGCATAAAGCGTTGTTACCGCGGAATCATTAAGGCTCGAGACCTTATTGAAATGAAGAACCGGGTCCCTAATGAAGGTTGCAAAATCAAATCGGCATTGATACAACGTTTATTATGCATTTAGTGTCGGCAGTGGACAGGCGGCGGGCGGTCGGTGGCGTGCCGTGCGCTCGCATCCTTCTCCAAGGCCCATTATAAATACAACACCCAGTAGTACAAGTCTTTCCCCAAAACTACAATATTTACCCCTTAATAAGTCATGCATTCATTGTCATGAGTCATTTAAGTCATGCATCAGTAACTCATTCGTAATTGCAACAAAATCTTGTTCCTTTCCGGGCTAGCGGCCCTCACACGTGCACTTTGGGGCGCGCGTGAATTATCAGCAGAGGTCTATCCAAGATCATCACGCTTTATTTTCTTTTCATGTAGTACGTTAACGGAAAATCTCAGTATTTCCCCCTGTGTGTTTACCTATGCATAGTAAATGATCTTGTTTCTCTATCGCTAAGTTTATTTTGCGCATGACTTTCACCATTCAGAGACGCTTGTATGAAAGTGAATCACTGTTGACTGCAACACTATGTCTGAGGAAAAGCAAACTTTAGAAATAGCTCCACTAACGAACCACCCAGACTTACTTTAATTTGATTACTTAGAAATCCTTTGATGGCAATACAAACAGCTTTTGACATTCATTTGAATAAAATACGTTTGAATTATTATAAAAGTGAAAAAAAAATGTGTCACAAAATGTAGATAAAACTTTTGATAGGTACTTTTTGAAGTTGTAGTTATTATTTATATGCAACATTTAGAAAGAAATTGCCTAGCACCAAGATGATATCTAATCAAATACCGTTTATAATAATAAAGTGGACCAATAAAGCTATAAGCAATTTCAAATAAACAGCGAGTAATAAGTAGGTTTTAAAGAGGCTGCATGGGAAAATATTTCATAGCCATTATCGCTCGATGTAGGTAATCGGAATTATAGTCAACTGTTGACCTAATAAAGATCGCTGACGGTTTTACAGTCATTAAATATTGAAGAGCAATGATTATATTGGCTATCAATTTCTTGATGTGTGTCTTGTCTGCGCAAGATTGTAATTTTGTACTCACTTTGTTTGTAATTTACACGGTAGTACCTGCACAAAACGTCGGCGTATTTGATGTTATGAACGCAGAACATAAACGGCATTTCGAACAAGTAGATCGTTAATTCAATATTTACTGGCTGAGAATTATTAGTATAATTATGAGAAAATAAGGTGTTAGGAACATCTACTCACATTGCCTATTATTTTAATATCAGTAATCGAAAACTATACGGATAATTAATTAATTAATTAATTAATATCTTTATTTCAGGCTACTTGACATATTACACAAGCATGTGTAATATGCCATGGCCCATATTAATAAATACCTTACAGACTAACATACATATAATATTAAACTTAAATAACCACACCACATCTAGAGTCAGGGACTTTCTTGATCGTGAGCGCCTCCCTGTAGCGACGGTAGACAACTCCAGCTGACCAAAATTCGGGCGCGAGGAACACCTCTTTGTACTTGGCAGCTACCTGGAGCACGTAGGACTTGAAGTTAGTCGCCCTACTCGACTCCAGACGTTTCAGGCCATGTACAAGAACCTCTGGAGCTGGACTGATCCGACGACGGGCTCTTTCTTCCACATACCGGAGAACACTCTCCCCAGTAGTATTCGGATAATGATACGCTTACCAATAACTCTATTTTTTAAATCATATCAATTTTTCAGTGTAGTTTGTGAGCAAGCTTAACGAAGTGGTTGACCTTAGGCTGCGTACACATACACAATTTATTAATGATACGAGAAGAAAACGATATGCCTAAATAGCTACAAGCGAGGTCTATCAGCGGACATAGGCCGCTGTCGCCACCACTGGAAGGCTCCTACGGTCAGCGATTAAATTAATAGAGGTGATAATTTACCTCGTATGTACACACCGTATAATTTCGGCGATTTTTTATAGGAACCCTGGGTGGCAGCTTATCTCAAAGCGTCTCTATTCACGTATCACAGTGGTTGAGGAGTATTTTAATGGGCATCGATATGATTAAATAACCATTTGTATGATCTTAAGCGACTATAAAAGTTATAACCACTTGGCTCTAATTAGAAGTGGCTTAATTTGAAGAGGCTTATCAAGTCGAGTATTTTTTTTCAAATAAAGTGTTAATTAAAGCCACAGGGTACAGGAAATTAGTAGACACTGGGTGTGGAATGAATCCATCATGACGACATTACCATGCAGTGTACACGCAACGTCTACTGGTAGACGCATTGTGGGTATTCAATTTGTGGCCCCAGAGGCTACAAAAGAAGCCACGGGAGGCCAGCAGCCAGGTGGATGGACTTCATAGTCACCGTTCAGGGAAATACCTTGATTCAAAAAGCCCTAAAACTGACAGTAATGGGTTTGCAGGGAAGAAGCTAATGCCAAGCAGCAGGTTTACTTATGCCAGCTGATTCATAATATGTATACCACCCCGAAAGGGGCTTATTCTGTCAACAAAAAAGAGAGAATATTAGCGGACAAAAACAATATATAAAAGAAACAGATTTTTCCCAAATTTTTTCAAATACTCAGTTTTCGTTTTTTTATCATGTTATAAGTAATTATTAAACGTACGAGAAGTTCAACATCAAGTTAACTACCTAAAACAGCTGAATAATTAAGTTGGACCTGGTTTGATTCTAAAACACCTGATTCTTACATACCTATAGTTTTTCAAAGAGAAATGTTGTATTTTCAAAAGTCGGTGAACAAACTTTATTGCCAAACGGTTGTAGAATAAGCCCCAATTCAGAATAGCAAACAAATTTGAAAATCATCTTATCAATATCATTAATAAATAAAATATGTTGTTCGTTCTATAGAGAATAAAATCCCTTTATGACTATTTCATATGGCTCTCTAACTTTTGAAAGGAGCCACTCAGGCTTTGGACAAACAATGTTGTAGATGGAGCCGATAAGCGTGCCGCTGGATATACATCGTCTTGTACAGTTAATTGATCACTTAATTATTTTGCGTGTCCGTATAAAAGTTTCCAATTAAACCATACTATTATTTTAATAGATAATTAAGAAATACGCTTTTAATTAATTGCAGTCAACTTTTTAAGTATTGAAACGGAGGTCGGTAATTTACGTTATTCAAATGAGATGTGTCGGTAAAGTGGTTTTAGTTGTGTGCTATTATTATTTAGTTGTGCATTATTGGAGTTTCGTGTTCGGTTAACGCGGCCTCGTTGATCGCTTATTTAAATTTAGTGTAAAGGGTTGCCCTGTGTGGAGTGCGCTGGCTCTCGGTTGATTTATATCAGGCATTGCAAAGGACAAGATGGTTTGATGGTATCTGTAGATTTTGTCGCCAGGAAATGATGGCGAGCGATGGTGATGTGGTTTTATTGTGCGGCTGCGCAGCGAGGCGCATGTTCTATCGCCGATGCGATGCGCCGCGCTCGCCTCACCACCACACCTCACAGTGCGCCTTACAAAAGCAATATTTTAGCGACAGCATACATGATTAATTTATAGCTTTAGAAACAATATTCCAGAACAGAGCAAAGGTCTGATATAATGTGAAGATAATATGATTAATAATATTTTATGGAATAGTGATTAGGTTTATCTTGCTAAATGTGCTAACAATAGGTAATTTATTTGGAATAGTTTTATAAAAATCTTCACCCAAAATTCTTCCAGTATAGGTACTTGTTCAGCATCTTGGAATTTCTTTCAGAGGCAGACTGTTATGAATGACCCACGTAGTATTTTTTCCTCTTCATTATTTTCACAGTCATCATCATCATCATCATCAGCCTGTAGAAGTCGACTGCTGGACATAGGCCTCCCCCAAAGAGTTCCATGACGAACGGTCTTGAGCCTTCTCCATCCGACTTCCCGCAACCTTCACAATGTCGTCGGTCCATCGGGTGGGGGGCCTTCCAACACTGCGTCGCCCGGTTCGTGGCACACAGTAAAGCACACACAGTAAAGTATGTTAGATTCATTTTTTTCCTTAAAATTCCCCCAACGACAACTATGGCTACGTTTTATAATAATCTCTCTTTGATAAAAATAATTAAACACAATACAATTTAATATTGATATAACCTACGAGATTTTCATAAACGCTTACTTAGCCACTATGCAACAACCATTAATTTTTGTTTAATTTGTAATTTTCCCAGTAATTAAGAGCAACGTCGCCTGTTTAATGCAAATGAACCTATTCTCGATCATTAGTCCGTACACGTTCTACTAACGTTACTTTTCATTAATTAATACCCAGTTCTAATTCTAACACTATGCTCGCTTGGTACTTTGCCTCACATTTCACACGCAATCAGAGAAATCTAAATATAAGGTTATTAAGATTTAAGTATGTAGTAAAGACGCCCATAAAATCTTTTGTAAGACTCTGTTTACACATCGAGACTGTGGAGGCAGTGCAAATAATTTTAGAGCAATTTGCGCAAACTATCCATGATACTGTTTGTCCACTTTTATTCCGACTCACACTTTGTTTTACGCAGCTTTAACTATTCACGTTTTAGTATTGGCGTTCATTGTGTCATTTATTTTACTTTTTATTCACTGTTTTCGTCCGAGAACAAAATACCTCGACTATTTTGGTTTGTTCGTACAGAACTTAGAAACTCCATAATATTGGCTGTATTGAATAAAATTGCTTGTTTGAAAGAGCTTAGTTATCGAAGTCTTTATTTTGTATCAAAGCTCGCACACGCCACCCGTCTTGACGCTATCAATAAAAAGTCTCAGAGTCAATTTATCTTATCGGTCGCTAGTATCGTGAGTAGTTTTCACAATGAACGACGTGCCGATATCTACCAATTTCTAGTCTGAATGATTCACCTTGTTAATTAGCTTCGTTAACGTGAATAGCACCTTATGCCTTCTACGTAAAGTTGACAATGGTATGTTTATTTAATAAATATTTTTTTTAATTTAATAACCAATACTTCGATATGTATAGAAAAGTCAACGGTGCGCGCGCTATCATTCACCGATAACCGCGTCCGCGACCGCGCTGTCCATGTGCGCCCAATCAAAGTACTTCATTAAAATCTTATCGACGCTAGATAAATCACCTAACGACTGCGATCGATTATTTGGATAATTAATGGTGGTTTCATAAATATGTTGAATTCTTGGTCTCGTGGCACTGGTTTAGATGAGCCGCGGGCGCGCGTGATTATGTCTCCTCTCGATAAGGAGGGAAGAAGCGTTAACTCAACGTGAAAACTTACATAAATTAAATCAGGATTAAGAGATTTAAGTTTCCACCCGTCACAATAATGCCTCGTCTATGCCTTCCTAGCTCGCGATTAATTAAGACTGTTAACTGCATAGGTAGGACCATTAAACTTTGTTTAAGCGATCATGAAATATGAATTGTTGTCCGCATATGCAAATGCAGTGAAAATCTTGTGCAATAATTGTAAGACGCCAAGATTCATCATCATCATCAACAACCTGTAGAAGTCCACTGCTGGACATAGGCCTCCCCCAAAGAGTTCCACGACGAACGGTCTTGAGCCCTTTCCATCCACCGACTTCCCGCAACCTTTACAATGTCATCGATTCATCGGGTGGGGGGCCTTCCAACACTGCGTCGGCCGGTTCGTGGTCGCCATTCGAGAAGCTTTACTCCCCAACGGTTGGCGGTTATCGGTAGCCAAGTTTATTAACTGTAATTTGAGTAAATGTCTTTAGGCCTCCCCAGAATTCCAGCGCGACCGCCCTTGTACGGCCTACACCCAATCAATCATTTGGGGGGATTTGCCCATATTCTAGCTTTGTTCCCTTAATCGCCTCTTACGACATACACGGATACTAATGGAGAGGAATATTCTTCAGACGGAGCACAGTAGCAGGTATTTCTGAAAAACTTTTCAGAAATATCAGTTTTGGTGCTATTCGTGACATTTAGACAGTGCTCTTCCCAGGATACATTTTAGAACCTATGACTATGAATAAGATACGAAGCTCGTGATAAGGTCGCTGCTTATTATTGAACCAATTTTTAGTCTAGTATTCTTAGGTATTGACCAGAGTGTAGATTATTATAAAAAAATGAAATTAAATATTTCATTTAATTTTTTTACACGACTTTTATCCCGAATAATGGTAGAGGATTTCCAGCACGTACGCACTGACATTTTTGGAATGGAAAAACGACAGGATTTCAACCTAAGACCTTCTTGGAACCTATTTGTATAGATAACTATAGTTTTGATGGTTATGTTACAAGATGACGTGCGAGGTCGCGTGCTCAAATCTCCACGAGAGTGCAGATCCGATCTGTCCCGGAACACCAAGATGGTATCTTCGCCGTCGCCACCCCATTATCTACATCAGCACGCGCTCGCTAGCTGATTAACGAACCAGATAAAAATTAAATACGAGAGCAGATGTCTCCTTCTAGTAGTGATGAGCGGACTAGATTTTCAAGGGCGAGTTTCACGTTTAATTCTGTACGTGAGTGAATCCTCGGGTTTAAAAGCCCGGTTCAAGCAACATGGGATTTGTCATTAAAAAATATTAAAGAATGATCCTTACGTCTACTGAATAAAGTAAATTTTAAGTTTGACTTGTTATATCGTTGAGCTATATCGCACACCCTCAAATGTCAAACTCAAAACTGACTAGTTCAGTGGAGGAATCATTTTGAAACGAATTTTGTATGACATATCAAGGACATAGCACGCAGTGTGATCATGCCTTTTTATTGCGGACCTTTATTTAGTTTCACATTATGCTTACGTACACAATTATTGCTTGGTAATCTTCCACCGTTTGCAGTGAATGACAAACTCTACTGTGTCATTTCTAATTTTGTTTTGAAGAACATCTTATATGAGTAGTAGGTAAATAATACGTAAGTGAGTCCTAGATTTATATTTCGAGAAGCAATTTCAGAGCAATCATTTACTTGATTAAACTTTGACTATTAAATCAATGGTTTATTTAATTGCTGGGCATTGACACAATAATTAATGAATTAAACATTTTCAAGTTTGGGTATGCTAAGATAACGGTCGATCGACCTCTGATACGGTCACCGTAATTAGAATAAATGGTTGAAGAGTTTTAGCTGAAATTAATAGTCTTTAGTAGAACCACAAAGTAGAATCTCCAGAGCTGATGGCTGATGTTGGGTGGTTAATGACCCTCTGACAAACTCGTAGTATTATTTATATTGCGACACAACTTTACACTGCTACTCATTTGTTCACGACTAGATCTTTAATGAAAGATCTGATTTTGTAAGCAATACTTATGAGTTTCATTTGCATCTTCACTATCTATTCACGCGTGTACTACTATTTATCAAAAGCTTTACAAGATGATCTTATAGAACCTGTTCATGGTGTACGGGAAATGTGCTCAGATTCTATTCAGAATGGTTTTCATAATATAATCTGTAAGCCTAAATAATCTGTCTTAAAAAGGAATATCACAAGGACGAAGACAAGGATGTACAAACAACAGCCTTAAATAAGTTTTTTAATCCTTTACATTCTTTTTACAAAAACTAGTTTCTCGTAATTTCCCCTCAGTGCCAAGATTCCATCATCAATCCTTCATTTGCAAAATAAAGGCTGGCGGTGAAACAGAAAAGAGCCACATTCAAAGAACAGAAGTTTCTCATACAGTGGTAGGTACTTGTTGATAACTGGTCGACTAACCTTAATTGTTTCAATTGAAAAATTACTTTTACACAACGACCGTAAACTATTAATTGATGTTACAGATGTTCAATTTATTTTATTTAGAATGTAATAAAGAGTCTAACTCTACACCACATATTGTTACTAAAACTTCATCACTAGCCCGAAAATACGTTACAAGAACTCAAAGGTAACAAATAAGGTATAGGTATAGCTCAATGAAAGTGGAAAAAGATAATCGAACGATAAAGTTTATTATGTGAGTAATTAAGGCGTTGTCACACGTTCGGCCGTTAATCTTGCAGATTGCTATCGAGATGATCGCGTGTGCATCTTGCCGCAGCGGAAACCCAGCGTCACTGCGGCGTAAACGCAGCGGCCCTGCAGCCGACAAGGTAAATAATGACTGTCGCAGTTGTTACACAGAATATGACTTTTCTCTGATATAAGCATAAATTGACGCAAATGTAAATGCATTTTTCGTGTATGAATTGTAGTTGGATATTCGCAGTTCAATATAATTTATATAAACGGGTAACTTTAGAATAATTTTTGACCAGGTAGTTTTCTACCTGGTCAAAAATGTTTGACCAAGCTTGTCCTTCTTCTTCTTCTTGGCTTGAATGATGATGGCTTTACTAGGTACCTCCTGAAATTAAATTACACAGCCTGTGCACTATAAAGTCATGTATATAAGGTATGTAGTTCATTTTATAGCTGGAATACCATCGTAAACTTAAAACATATCCCCTTCATTGAAAAATAAAATGAACGAATGATTCAATAGAAATTCGACACGGTAAGAGGCATTCAAATATAAATAAACCCTAGATATAGGGCTAATACTGCAATTGTTGCATTTGCAATCCTCATTTTTCCCCCGTGCAGCCGCTTTAAACCACCTATATTTACTTTTCAACCACACAACAGATAAAAGTGTCATAATATTTATACTATAATAACTTGGCTTTCTTATGACCTACTGCTATAAAGTTAAGCGTGCTTTCTAGATATGCAATTGAGGATTAAAATTGAAACTTGTGTCAGAGTAATAAGGTTTAACTCCGTAAATATTTCAAATCCAAGATGTTCCCGGTCATCCGACGTCGAACGCCGTCATTCAATAATGTTTCTAGTTAGTTTGCAATAAATATGAGAGTCGGGAGACCTCAACACAACCGTGATGTTCGCTCAGATGACGGTATGGACTATCTTATTTTATTACCAATATATTGTCATTAAGTCGATACTGATCTTGTTATACGCACAATGAGAGGTGCACGAGGCCCCGACGCCGGCTCGCCTGATACAATTTATATTCAAATGACATTCGCTTACGGCCTGAGGAAATTTCTCACTCGTCGGATTTTCAGGTAATCTCGAATTAATGGTGTCAACGACTGGACAAAAGTCAAATCAAAACGTTCCGGTTCGAGCATACGAAATGTGATGGCTGTTGGGCGCTCTTTGACCTTTTATGTGTCAGTGTAAACAAAACTTAATCTGATAAGTTTAATATATGCGGTTGAGCCTTCCAAAGAACGTAGTATCTTATGGTCTCGATAAGTAATTCTAATCCGTTGTAGGTTAATCAATATGTCACGCGATCACAGCGCAGTCATAATACTGTTGTTGTGGCATATTAATCAGGTGGAGAGCAACAACGTGCTGTGCAGAATGATAGTAGTTATGCATGTGTAGTGTGGTGTCATTCAAGATTATGGAGGCGTGAACTCGGCGCTGGCTGCTAGCCGCTTGGGAGGCGACTTCTCACGGGTATTTGAGCCTGAACTGGAAACTATTCAAATAAAAAAATCACCTTGTGTACAGTTCACGTCGCGGTGTTTACCGGCCATATAAAGTGACCGTATTTACTGTGTAACCGTTCATCCACCATTTAACGCTGGGCTACTTTGGTAACGTCTAAATTGGTGGAGTGAGAAAAGCTAACGCTCGTAACCGTGCTCGATCGGCTGTAAATCGCCTGATAATATCTTTTTTGAGAGTTTGACTCCCAACACTTATTGTGTGTTTATTCAGTTGCGCTGCCTTATAGGGAGAGTCGTTGTCATGTTATTAGGTACTTCTAATTTCGACAAAGACCGTAAGTACGCTTTTCTAGTCGACACCACAATTTCTCACACTTTATTAAGGTAACCATATTTCGTTTTATTGCCGTGTATGAGCTAACGCGTTGTAATGCAAGTACCAACCTACTACTGTATAGATAGATAATTATTATTGCGCTGCATAAATCGACATTGGAAGTTCTTATGAGTATGTTATCTCGTTAAATGTAGGCAAGTGGATGATTTTCGAAAACCCGTTTGTGTTTATCCGCATCGGGTGCCTGAGATCGCTTATTAAATAGGTAGCGCTCTTAGCACTGGTATAAAAATATAAGTAGTTTCGGCCGTTTCTCACGGGATATAAGAAATCCATCATCGTGATCGAAGTTCCCACCGCTGGTTTTCACTGCGCCGGATTAACCAAACAAGCAAGCGTTAATCCCTTCTCATGTGAAATCTCGTGAAAAGGTTCAGAGCAATTAATGTATTATTCGTCGACGGTGTGCCGGTCGGCTCGGTCCGGCGAGCCTGAATGGATGCCTGCGCCGGCGCCGGTGTGGTCTGCCAGCGGCTGCTCTGGACAAGCTCGCTTCATCATATTAATCACCATCCGCGCACTCACTCGGCTTACGCGCTCCTCTCATTACATCCTATCTTTAGGCTAAACATTAATTAAGACATTTTCAACTACTGTCAAGATACGATGAAACAAATGGAGTTCAATAAATAAGCAGAGAGTAAGTTTAATAATCCTTTGACGATTAAGGAAGCGACCGTCGTTATTCCGACGAATATTTTGGTGAGGTCCTTATGGATCCGTGCAATCAGTCGGATCGCCATTCTTTCTGTTAATCGCATTATAAATTGACGCAACGGTCGTTGCATCGCCCTTTGTCGGTATCCGGATGAGTACACAATTTATTCTTTAATATTAATTATTGCTTTAATCCCTGTGTCCAAAGCCACTGCTCCAGATATTTTAAACAAAAAAAAATTGCCTGTCTCGTTTATATCTTGCGTAAAAATATTAGTAGGATTAACGATAACGCCTTTTATATAAGATGCTTAATGATCCTGGATTCAGTATTCGAATCAAATTAGCCGAATGTTTGCGTTTGACTGCAGAGTGGTATAATGTGGCGCACGCGAGCCTTTCGTGTGGACGACACATTACTCAAATCTCATTTAGACCTAACTATGTTGCATTGAAAGCAGTGATTTTATTATATTCTATTGATTCTGTTGACGGCTTAAGGAATGCATGTCCTGATATAACTTGTTTATTTGTTTGTCATTGTGCTTCATTAAACTAAAGGAGAATATATGAAAACTTAATGATTTTTTTGCCGTCTCTTGAGTCAGCGATAACAACTACATGGATAACAATGACTGGCATTCACCGCATGCCTGGTATAATACTGGGGCCTGATTATTGGGCTACGGTGAACTATTCGCGTTTCGTGACAAGTGTCTCCTTAAAGCCATAATTCGTCACAAGATAGATAGAGATGCAAAACGCGAATCTCCACCGATCACGATTTTATGCCGCCAGTATTAAAATAGCTTTATACTTTTATGGAATTCCATTTTGTATTGTTTATTGAAATTTGTCTCCAAGAGTAATGCCTTAATGTGAGGACTATATAAGAGCAAAATCATTGTGAACTCCTTTTATGCGTTATTTATTACATTTACAAGTCAAGAATGTATATCAATTAAACTGCTGCGGAGCTGAATTCTTAGATTTGGCAGCATCAATTGAATAACATCATAAGGACTCGTGATTTTTATTTCGACCGGCCTAACTTTTCCCAATTTATGGAAAAGTTTGCTTCTATAAAAAATATGCCATTTATAATATAACCTCTACAAAAATTATAGATCATAATGCAAAATAATTAAATTCCGCAAGAGTGAGATATACTCACAAGTTTCATTTTACCTGGAAAATACCCAAAGTAACACTAGTTACTTTGGTCTAATTTGGTCATTCTTATCGAGAAGTTATTGTCACTTAGCTAAGCTGTGAGGTCAGTGCAAAATGTAGATATGCCTATACATGCATCACTATAAAACCAGCTCGTAGCCGCTTTAGTGGGGTAAACATGTTGACTAGCCTGCTTGCATACGGCATGTTCATGTTTCATTTGTAACAGCCTAGTCCGGGATGTCATTGCAAGTGCTTGTGCCCGTAAAGGTGTACACAGACTGATCCTTCTCGAGTTATCATTTTAAAATATTTTTATAATCATTATTTACTTTGTTAAAATGTATTATACCGGTACTTGCATTTGACTTCATCAAAGTTCTCAACTTATTATGCCCGCCACCTTGTATGAAATAAATAAATTATAAGCACACTAAAAAAAAAACAGTTTTCTAGAACGTTGTTGCTGAATGTCAGAAGACAATTTTGTATTATGGCGTCAAACAAGAGCAGTAAAGACGTAGGTATTAACCGTATATATGCAGGGCTTAGCTAGTTTTTATTCGGGTACATTGCTAGTGAAATCGCATGCGCACGTTAGTTTTCAAACAAAAGCAAGCCCTAAGGCTTGCTAGCATACGTTAGAATAGAATACCTGCCCCAGTATCAACAAGCAACGTGACAAGTACTTAGCGAGCCCCCAAGTAATGAGTGGAGACAGCGATGTTAAGTGGTTACCTCCTAACTTCCTACTTATCTACTATTACAACAGAAAACAGGAAGTAAAGACAATATTTATTTGCTTTTTGTGTTGACGCCTTGCAACAATGGTGGTTGAGTGTACCTGTTTCACTGTTGCCATTACACCCATCTATTGGTCTATCAAATAAAGTTGAAACTCAAGTCCCTATTTGACTCAAGAAACGAGCCTTAACATTTGTATAGTATAACGGGAAAGTAATATCCTACTACTACTAATATTATAAATGCAAAAGTTGTTTGGATGTTTGGATATTTGTGGTTCCGATATAATACCTACTTAAAAATAAATAGAGTACTTTTTTCATCCAGGTACACGGCGGGTGAAGCCACGGGCGCGATATAAGAAACTTTCATTTCTGATACTGCTAGTGCCTTTTAGTGAATTCACTGTGATTAGTTGGCTTGATATTAGAGTACTGATATAGTGGTGGTAGGTTCCCTGCCTTCCGATCCAAAGGTCGTGGGTTTTTAAACGGAGAAGGAAACCTTCATGTCCTGGAACCTAAAAATTCAAAGACTTGTGCATGAAAGAGGCTCACTTTAATCCTTTTACCACACTGGTTCTTTCACCAACGGTTATTGGCCTGGTCACTGCAGAATAAACAAGATCCGTGACACGAAAAGCAAGAAAGTTGGCATGTTCATCCTGTATGAACAAATAAGAGCACTGTTTTAGTTTATTTAGTTTGTGTAACAATAGCGCGATGTGAATACGATTATACGAAAATCTTCCTTTTTTCTTTCAAGTCGTTTTGAATCCTTTTAAATCATATGTTCTTTATGTCCCTTGTGATAAAGTTTAAAATGCAAAGTTAGTGGTTAATTCTTTGCTTGAAATAGTTCAAAAAAGGCATGAGTTACGGCTTGCGTTATTTATTACGCCCAGTTTGTGCAGTGTAGCCTCTGCCTTAGCTTCATTGGTCTCTCGAATCATCTTAATTAGAAATATTGTCGGAAAGTAAATTATTCACGTTATATTGTGGGGAGGCTCTGCCTACTCCGCTTACTCACAGTAAATCAGATGCATGCTCCATGCCCCAGAGCGTGCTTTAAGAAATTAATGAGACCTTAATAGAAGTAATTCTAATGCCGTTTAATTTTTGTGTCTCGATAGTTATTACATGAATTTTAATGCGCAAAAGCAATAAATGTCAGTTAACTGTATTTGATTTAATGTTCCATTATATTGAAGATGCCGCTCTACAAATTGACTTTGAATTCATTATTCATAGAAATACGTAGCTGTTACGTTTACAATGTATCGATGTATCACAGTTAATGTCGGCATAAATTTTATACATCGATAGAGACATCAGCTTTTTATTTTGTTGCTAGGCCTTGTCATAATAGGAACAAGTAAGAAAACTTTAATGTTCGGGAAAGTGGTTTAAATATAAGGAAAGCAACTAGGTATTTATAGGATAGTAAAGATAGAGTAGAAGACATTACTTACATTGCAGCAGTGTTTAAATTACTAAATGGCGTGCTCGGGCCGGCAGCCGCCGACCGCATTCTGCCGGCTTAATGCTCGTATTAGCAGATAAACTGTTCATTTGCGTGAAAAATAAATCCAGTTAGTAAAACAAACATTATCGTCATGCGAAATGAAGCAAGAAATTATCGGAGAGAAAGGTGGTTAAGGACTGCAATTCTACTCTGCTTTAACTTATCTGCAAAAGGTGGTTTAAGTATCGTCGCATTTTATTTTTTTCCGTTTGTTTCAGGAACATTGGTCTATATCCATGTATGCTGGACGATATTCTTAAGTCAGGCGAAATTTTTCAATTTTTGAAGACCCTCCCCTTAATCGGTGCCTGGACATGGACGCTCACGCAAGGGGCTATGTACAGAATAAGACTTGGACAGAGAGCCATGGAGCGTGCCATGCTCGTTATGAAGCCTATGTTACTAATGTCGAGATCCGAAGTTGTACGAGTTGGGCAGGACACCTGGCAATACGTGGTGATGACAGGTGGAGTAAGGCGTTATATGAATGGCGTCCAAGAACTGGATATCGGAACGTCGGTTTTCCAGTAGCGAGACAGGCAGACGACGTCGCAAACATCGCGGGCTGCAACTGGATGGGGTTTGTACTGGATCGAGGAAAATGACACATACAAATGGAGGCATATACCGAGCAGTTCGTGTAGTAAGGCTGCTGCTGATGATGATGATGATGTCCGATGTATTCACCAAAAATTGAACACAAAAACACTGTACGAAGACTGCTTACAATGAGAGATTCATTAGGGCTAATCCTTTGCTTGGTTAACACCATTTAAAGTGGCTTGTAATAGAGCAAACAATAAACATTATGCTACGCCGTAACTACCTGTAAGTAATTATGGAAGGCTGGTGGACAACGAGATTGACGACGCGAGTTATTTCCAAGTTCGGGAGTAAAAAGTGAGCAGAGTGAGGCGAGGATGAACCGCACAGTCAGCCGTCAAAGCGTCGCGTCGACATGCAACTCGATCCCATATCGACACGCGACTTGACGTATTGCGTCCTTCTTAATGCATCCATTTACATAAACAATTTCGTCGCATACGCATGCACTTACCGACCTACAGAATCGTGTAAACTCTCTCGTTTTATTGCCTGCATCGCTTCTCTATCTATGAATGTGCACCGACTTTTCCATATTCCATTTCGATGCATATTTTTATAATTCCCCGTTGTTAATACCTCCGGCCGCGTTTATCTCGCTTTCGGTAATAGAATACCGGGAATATTTTATCAACGCACGACCGAGTAATTTAATATAAAGCGTATCACTAAATGATCTCTCTGGTTACGATGACTATCGTGAGGTTAATAACGGTGTTGGGGGCTCTTCTACGCGAGACACGCGTCCGCGATATTATCGCCTCCGAAGCATTATTGATGAGAGTCCGCCATAACCAAATAGCCCGAGGATCACGTTTGTTTACTTATCTAACGATTGTTGAAATGTTCTATTTTATATCTAATTGAAACTCAAGGGCCGTTGAACTCGCGTTATGACAGGTGCAGCTCGAAATGGTGTTTTCGTGAGATTGTGCGGTGATTGTGGCTACTGGCTGGCGATAAGGATATACCCGCTCATGGTTTTACCTAATTGTTGCACAGAAGCTAACGGCAGTCTCGGTACACGAACCGTTTATGGAAAAGAAACGATTTAAATAATGTTTACTGCCACCGAGATTGCTTCATTCATTCTTTCAAGCCCATTGAGTAACCCAGTGGACGGACGGATAGGGTGAAAATTGTGGACTATGCTAAGTGCTCTTGGTACACCGGTGAATTATTTATCTACTTTACTTATTCTGCCCATGACATTTAATTTTCTCGAGACTCGAATGAAGTGTAAGATATTTTCATATCGTGCTTTGATTTAATTATTTTTCTTCTTTTTCGTTGAAACTATTTATTCAACATTTTTTTTAGGGTTTGTTTTAGTCGCTACTTATAAAATACCTACCAAGTTGCCAAAGAAAAATCTCACTTACCCTTTTGAGGTTCTGGGTTGGATGACCTTAGGAAACAAAAGTAAAAAAACTTAGAGAAATGGCACGCTACGTAAATGGCATTTTTTGAATCAAACCCATCGAACCGTGTTACAATTTTTTTAGCAAAGTTCCTCTATTTTTTTTATTTAGCAACTAACAGCAACTAACTTTGTTTAGGTAAACGAATCCTTGGGTCCAAAGTTTCATGCCAAGTTTCAAAAGCATGATCGATTAGATCGTTGTGAATTTCTGGTCGTGTGGAATAAGTAAATATCCACACGACCAACGTACGCCAAGCCTTGACATTTTGTGATGTGTGCTCGCAACCGTTGACCTGCGCAGGCGCAGCCCTCACTCCACCTCACAAGTGGGACACGGTGACGGCGACCGACACCACATTTGCCCATCCACAACACAATACGCCATTATAACCCAAGCCTTACGCCTCAATCACGACATTGAAATTTTGCTTTGATAGAATGACATCGAGTGCTCAGAGGCATGCGATTACACGGACAATGCAACCACTGTACGGTTTCTAAACGTAATTTATTACTCTGTAATAAGATAGCATTTATGTGTAGCCGGTAGGCCCGGAAACTTTAATCATCCACTGTTTACGCGTTTGAAAGCTCTGCAATTCTACGGATGTTGGTATATTTTTTAAAGTATCAAATGTGAATACGTAAGTGGCGCTGGAATGCTAATAACATGGTATCAAAATGTATTGGGTCTTATAGAGATGCAAATGCGGATAGCTACTTCGATAAAATTCGAAACGTTATTGCTTCGCAGCGCGTCAAACATTCGACATCTAAAGGCATCGGTGTTTTTATTTTATCGAAGGGATCGATTGTAAAGATAAGTTTATCGTAAGACAAGAAGCGGCCACCGGAGTCGCGTCGGGTATCGCGCCGCATCGCGCCCGGCCCGCCACCGCCGCTGCCCCAACATGCGCGCATTTTATTACATCTGATAACGACTAATTCGCATATACATCAAATAATTGAAACGCCAGCTCGGTGAACGAGCCCCGTCACTTGGAGCCCGCGGATTGGAATGTCGGCGTAGTGTTTCTCATCTCATTTATATGATTTGACTTTTAACTGAGAATGTAATGTTCCATCTACTGTTTTGAGATAGAAATGCTTAGAAGCTTTCACGTTTAAGTTAAACTGGTGGGATATCAATGATAATCATGCAGTAATGATTTTAATTCGGTGCTACTCTGCATTTATCTATAATAATATATATAAAAATCTAAAGACAGCGTAAATTCTCTCGTGATTCTTTTTATTTAATGCTAATACATCTAAGTAAAGTCAGATTTTGTTGAGCTTATGTTGTATAGAATCGACACTATTGTGGATTTAAATAGTAAATACATAGACCGCTTGATTCATTGTATTCCGTTGTTGGTAAATCTTATGAATAGACTTGATGCTTATTTTTGTTGAAAATTACGACTTGTTATTATGTTCATGCTGGCTATTCCAGCTCAATGTACCTTAAGCTACAGCGACAATAGACCAAGTGATAATAAAATTATTATAACTGATGCAAGAGTTACTGTTTGGTAACGTAACCCTATTCATAAAAAAACATAACATTAATAAAAATTAAACACAGTGCTAAAGTGCCTGAATACTATTTCACTAACATAAAGTCTGCCACTCTATTCTCAAATGTCTACTTGCCTGTACCACACCATCATCATTTCAGCTACAGGACGACGACTGCTGACCATTGCCTCCCCCACAGATTTCTTAACCGAATTCCTATCATTTGGGGGTAATACTCACCAAGCTGGGCATGCGGGTTGGCGAGCGCGATTAGAGCTATTTTTGTGAAAATAGGAAAACGTTGCTGCCCATCCCATAGCGTTTTCCAATAGTCGCCTTTTACGACATCCATGAGCACGTAGATATGGAGGGGCCTATTATTCAGACAAGGCCACTACGGCACATGCCCGAACCCCATTCTAATCATATTTTTAATTCCTGAGAAATAAAAGTTAAGTAGCTTGATTTTTTATTACATGGAAAGTTAAATGATTAAGGTATAATGCAAAAGTATCTTCGTGTGACAGCCTAGAGACACAGCAGGGCCAGGGCTACGACTGATAGGGCAGAATAATCCAACAGAACGTAGCGATGGCTTCGCTACAATATGAATTGCCTCAAGATTGTATTAAATCAGCCGACAATAAATCACATCTCACCTATAAAACATAAATCAGCTGTGACATAAAATACATTTATATTGTTTTCACTTCGAAATGACAATAAAATGCTTTAAATTCATGAGTGATTTAATGTACATCGATATAAAATGAAAAGATAAGAAAGTTTTAAAAAGATTACATTTGAAATTATATCGATGATCAAACTTTTATTGATTCTTAGGGTTTGATTGTCTTGACTTTAATGCTTATGGATTGGAATTTTCCTTATCTTCCCTTTTTCTGAGGAAATAAATAAACAAGTGTTTAATGTAGACGTTTTTGAGACATGAAAACAGAACGTTTTATTGTATGATATCGACCTTGGTGGAGTTAGGCGCTGCGGCCGCTGAGACGCAAGAGGTTTGAGTTGGATCTTCGCGACAGATGGGACACATTTTTGCATGACCTACAAATATTTGTACATGGTACTCATAAGGTGGGGTCAGGACTATGAATGTGACTTTTAAGTGTTTATTATTATTATTATACTTAAGAAAGCATGTTCAAAATGTTCAAATACAAAACAATGCTCTCGATAGTGGAGACAAGGGTGATTATACTTTGTAATAGAATTTATGCGTGTTCTGCATTGTTTCATTTGTGTACACCTTATGATGGAGGAGTCAGAAACATATCGGAACTGTTAGTTAATGTTCAATCCATTATTTTACCGACCTTTTACTTGTCGAGAATCTGCCTATGATTAAGAGCCGATTTGTGCATATTTTTTAAATTTTATTTATTTATTGCCAACATGTACCTACATGGATACAGCTTAGGAGGTAAAAGGTAGCTTAGGTAAGTACATGTACCCTGTAGGGCTCTGCAAATATGTAGTGTTACATTTATTTTAGTTTGTACAAAGTAATACGTTTTTTATTATTAAACGTTATTATTATTCACATATATTTAATTAAAATCTCATTTATAAAATACATTTTTTACTAAAAAAGTACATCTTAATATCAAAAAAGAATATCAAAACAACTAATAGTATAGATAATATTTCCATCTAAATAAATATACAGTTTTACACGTACCTACATTTAAATAGTGCAGTGAACTTGATTCTTTGACTTGCAAAAATATTCTCAAGCTAAATACAATAATGCCAATGCCACCTTCTCATAAAATAATATTCTTCGTATTGGCTTTACCTTTCATTTTTCTGTCAATAAAAACCTTAACTTATAAACCTGGTTATTATGTTTTTAGCTTTAAGATGTAGCTATCAATATAAGATAGTAAAATCCCGCATCGAATTGCATTATACCACCATTAGACGCACTCGCACTCGGGTAGAGAGGTAAAGGCGCCAGTATATCGATGATTTGAATATCATTGGCCATGACCGAGCATCTACTCCACTCATCTCGGTTCGTGTGTGGCATCTGACGCGATGCAACAATTATGCCATGTTATTTAAGTGTCGTTGGTGAATGACGCACGAATTCACACATTGCGGTGCGGCAATTGGAACAGGGATGAAATGTAGTTACCAACTATAAAAATAAAAAGTGTTCCACACTGCTTCCATACAGAAGCTCCTACGCGATATCATTTACTGAAATGACAGGACAACCCGAGGTACGGCAGGATTATTTTGTGGTTAAAGCATTAGCTATGAGTACTTTTTCTACCTACCCTGGAAATAAATAAGCAATAAGGCATGAACAAGCCAATTAGAAATGCAAATACTCTTTCACTACTACGAGGCGAGGACAAAAAGTTCAAGGAGTCAAATTTTCTCGCATGATTTCTAGATGCTACTACTAGGACTCTCGTAGATATACCACACTGGTTAGTCGTCTTTGAAAAATCTCTCCTCAGTCCCATCATTTCAATATCGCACCGGACCGTGTGTCACCGCATTATTAATATGCAATTATAACTCCCGACGTAGTGTTAGAAGGCCCGATGGACCGACGACATTGTGAAGGATGCAAAAATCAGTCGGTAAGGCTCTGGACCGTTGGTCATGGCACTCTTTGGGGACCTATGCCCAGCAGTCGACTTCTACAGGCTGATTATGATGACTCATACCTACCTCAACAATATTGCTACCTACGTCGTTTTGTAACACTTTTCTAATCTATCGTCTATCGTTACCATAGGGCTCATCAGATCTATTTATAAGGGGGCAAAAGAAGGGTATGTCGGACTCTTACCGACTAAAACCACCACGTTGGCCAGCCTCCATGCATACAGTAGTGCTACTATACACTGTAAGGTCTGTAAGCATACCACATATGTCATTATAAAAATCGTGTATTTACAATGTAAATCACCTACTTTCTAGATATAAATGATTGAATTGACTTACTTACCACTAAATATTTACCCGAAACACACCTCTTCGTGTATTACAGCCGCGGGATAACTAAGATTCAACAATTCAAATAAACTTGTACAAAAGTGTTTTCATTGATTTACACGGTTGCTAGTTATTCATGGCTGTAGAATTAGTCTTACTTACCTTAAGACATAGGTTTATAGTTCAGTATCGCGTGGCATTCTAGAGGCATCGAGGAAAGCCAGGAAGAGTTATGTCCGATCCATACGTGATGTAATTTCTTCACCTCGCCTGAGACTATTTCGTTGTGCCGAACACCTTTTTGACGTTATCTTGATTTACGCGCTTTATTAACATTTTATTACAAGGTAGGGTGCGTTTAGAATGTGCTTTGGTATTCCAGTAATACTTTTGAAAAAAGTTTAATTAGATTTGAAAATAAAGTGATAATCAATATCTTGGACGATATTTTTTATATTATTTTGGACTAAATATTTGTGACATATTCAAAAGCAAATAAGTTATTAAAATCAAATAGAGATTTACGATAAACGTTAAATGAAGATTAGGCTGCTTCTACATACGTTAGTGATTTACTAACATTCCCGGCGTTCCCATAAATACTCATAGATTCTAAACGTAGCATTCTTGCGTTAGATATTATTTATGTTCCGACATGTTTGGTGAGGTCCAAAAATTGTGACATACGCAACAATAAAAAGTCAACATTGAATAGAGAGGCTCACGCAACAGGACCCCCCATAAACCCTGCCTCCGTTGCTCTCACAAAATAATAAATGTATTTATGATCTATGATCTGAAATTGATACTTATAATGGCTTCTGTATGGAGAAACTGAACAGAACTTTGTTTGGAGTGCGCCTGCGCCGCCAATTTGACATGATAAATAACTTCAAATTGCTTGTATAAGGTTAAACTTTTATCTCCTTACTATTGTGCACATGTAAATATTTATATTTAAACTGGCATCGGATTGTGCGTTCGATCGTTTATGGCCTTGTTTCGCTTTTGAGGTCATTTTTTTACTTTTAATCCGATTTAAACTTTAAAGATCGCAGAGAATTCGTATCAATTAAAAATCAGTTTAATTAAACTGACATTGACAGCGATGGAATTATTAGCACGGGCGTCTAATAAAGTAATTTTACTGCCAGTTTATTTATAAGCAATTACGAGTTAATTTCAATTGGAGTTGATGCGATGCAGTAAAAGAAGTACCTATTCGATTTATAGTGGCGAGGAGTGTTATGGGTGGACGAGACATTTATTAGTTAAGTTGTCGGTTTGACAAAACACTACCACCAGTAGCACAAACCAGCATCCATGTGAAATTAGTTGTCCTACACTAATGTAGTACTATGTGATTTGTAGCAACTTGATACCAATTAATTATAACTAGTCTGGTAAAAATCGTTACTGTGATAAGAACTCCGATTGTAAGACGTCCTATAGTCCTTGTGTATCTTTAATTTAAAAAAGTCTACAATCAGTGCGTGTTGCCAGTGATGACCATGGCACTGAGACTTGGTCGTTTGGACAACTATTGGCCTCATACAAAGCTCAAAATCGCGCAACAAGCTATGGAGAGACCTATGCTCGGAGTTTCACTGCGTGATAAAATCCGAAATGAGGACATCCGTAGAAGAACCAAGCTCACCGACATAGCTTCCAGAGTTGTGGCAATGGGCCGGCTATATAGCTCTCAGAACCGACAACCGAAAAACGTAGTTTCCATGCCGTTCCATTGCATTCCATTCCATATTCAAGGCAAGACAAAACCTCATATTTGGCAGATAGGCACATGGCTTCTTTTTGTTTTAGCATAAAGTTGGAATACTTTATTCAGTGCCCTGTGTTCGTAGTTAGTTGCATATAATAAGTGTAGCAAAGAGCGGAATGACGTGTCGCCATCGCATGTTCCGGACGAATTTATCAATCGGACAGAGCGGAGTAATGATTGTCACTCGTTTTCCTCAGGGCTGCCTACTAGCTGTCGTAAATCTTTCCAAGATGTATTCACATGTAAATGAGCAGAAAAAAATAATTCTGAGTGAGAGTTAGTACTTCATGCTAAAAAGTTATGTTTGGCACGGTGGTTTTTTGTAATAAAATCACATACGAGACAGGCTGTGATCTCATTAAATGGTTTTCGGAAAAGCTAAATAAACCACAATTTTTCCATCATTATATTTTTTCATAGCGACCAGGGGATTCAACGCCATACCTATATAAATGTGGATACCTGACTTTGAACTCAAGACCTTAGAGTTGAAAGTCGGGGGCAGGGGCCTCTACACCACCAGCTCACTCTGAAATATCATGGTAAATATAAGTACTGAGACGCAACGGGCTTTGGAGAGAGCTATGCTCGGAGTTTCATTGCGTAATAAAATACGAATTAAGGAAATCCGTAGAAGAACCAAGGCTACAAACAGAAATTTTTAAATTAGCGAGTTGAAGTGGCAGAGGGCAGGCCGTCTAGCTCGCAGAACCGACAACTGTTGGGGAATAAAGGTTCTCGAATGGTAACCACGAACGGACGACGACGACGCAGACTCTTTGGGTTAGGCCTATGTACAGCAGTGAACTTCATCAGCCTGATGATGATGATGCTTGCTGGCGTGTCGTCTCACTGATTCTATTGTGGTCATCCTTTATAAGGTCAGTGACCAGGTAGAGGTATGGTGGCCCTGAAAAGGGCCGATCGGTGAAAGAATCAATGTAGTAGGTAAAGGGATTAAGTGCGCCTCTTAGAGGCTCCATTCCGTGCACATGTCACATGTCTTCGAATTTTAGGTTCTAGGACGTACCGGTTTCCTCGCGAAACCTAAGGTTTCACTAGTATAGCGCACATAAGTTTTCCGATAGGGAAATCCTTTAGTGCACGACCGGGATACGAACCCACGATCTGTAGATCGGAAGGCGGGGCCACTACCACCAGTACACCAGTGCTCTCAATGATGATGAAGGTATAAAATTAAAGAAAAACATATTTAAAATAAGTTTTGACAACCCTAACAGCGATCAGGCTTTTCTCGCTAAATGAGCCGCAAACTGGCTACCGTACGTACTTGTTGAATGTTAAGTAGTTTTAATTATTTTGTATCGGCCTCAGGGTAGTATAGGTATTGAGTTTATACCCTACCGGAGACATTTGTCAAGCGAGCCCGTTCAAGCAGTCTTCATCAAGTACCTGTACCTGCCAGGTGACCAAATAAATTACACTGGAAATGATAAATAACAACCAATGTTTTAAGCGTTCTGAGTGCACAGCGCGCTTAAAACACCATCACAGTAAATTTTAACTAAAAACCTATAAAGGTAAGATTACTTCGGGTGGCGTAGCAGGCGAGTGCCCGTCTGAGACGCAAGGGGTGCATGTTCAATTCCCGCTGAGGGAAAAGTGTTTGCATAATCTGTAAATATCTTTTCCGGGTCTGAGTGTTGTGGTACCATGGTACTCGTAGTTACTAGTACTCAGATACCCACGACTCAGGAAATCCGATTAAACATAACCTGAGAAAAAATAAATGATTTAAGTATATCGTAAAGCTGTGAATACAATGAGACCTTCCTAGCCTTTATCCACAGAGATGTACGCAATACTCTAAGACGTTTCAAAGTGATCCTAGTTATTTTATTGAAATAAATGCCTTTTGACTTTGACTTTGACTTTGACTCCTAAATAAATAAATAAATAAATAAATATTCCGGACATATCACACACGGTCAACTGATCCCAAACTAGGCATAGCCTGTACTATGGGTACCAGAGACTGATATACATAATAGATATATATTTAACACCCAGACACAGAACAAACATCTGTGTTAGTCACAAATGTGTGTCCAGTGCGGGAATCGAACCCGCGACCTCTAGCGCAGAAGGCAGAGTTACTACCAACTGAGCTATGAGGCCAGTCAAAATCTGTATACGTTTCATACCCTCGTTACGGTTTGAAATATATCTGTAGATTAAAACATGTTTTGTGTTCGCCGTCTTAATTACAACAGGATTGATCGCAGGTGCCGAGAGGGTATGATTCCTGTGAGTAAGAGATGTCTAGAGAGTACTGCACAGTGGCACATCTGAAATTAAAGCTCAATTTGTGAGCTTTTGTGTTTAGTAAACTTAACATAAGCTTAATATCCCAAGCGCGGTACCCCATAGTACCATGATCATGGTATCCGTAGGTATTTTTTTGAATTGCGACATTCTAAAATGAAAAACTTTTTTTTTCTGTCTTATCAAATATATCTGGGCAACGGATACAAAATCATGTTGGCCAGACTAGTGTGACCATCAATCTGACCACTGGGAAAAACTCTTGTTTTTGTCCATTTATGAACATTGTTTAGTTTTAATTTTATCACAATACAATGCAACAGTTCATAAGGGTTTTGATTATTTTAATTTTTTTGTACTTATTTTTATGTGAAGAAAGATAAATACATATCAATTTTAAAAACATAGCTTTCCGGCTATAACACCTATGATAATGATGGTAAAGTTAAATGAGCTATATCACGCGTGAGCAGAATATTGTAATTATACATTTGAATCGGCATCAGAGCTTAATGTAGTCACATATTACAGGTATGAGAATAACTAAAAGGCCCTTAGGCGATGAACATACGATTGCACACATTCGTCAGCTTTCCTCAAGTGGTTAGCGCTTGCGCATATCAAGCGGACCGATGCGCTTTGTAGCGGCTGCGGCTCTTTACAAGGTGATTCATAAATACAAATACAAATATTTTATTTCAGTAAACTTAATCTAAGTTACATTTCATGGGTTTGGGACACTCTTTTGAGTATAGATATACCTTTGTTAGAGCTCGCTCTTCCGAAGTACATAATTGTTAGAATTAAGTAAGTAAATAAATTAAAAGGATATGAGTTCAGTAAAATAAATATGATAGGTAGAATTAAGGTACATTAAGGTACATTAATTTAATTCATAACATGTATGGTACCCCGAAAGGGGCATATTCGACACCCAATCGGCAATAAAGTTTAAATAAATAATACCCAACAGTCACATACACAGCCATGACCCCACACTAGAATTCCCTGTGTCGTGGGTATCAGAAACTACGAGTACCATGGTACCACTACACCCAGGCCTAGAACAATTATTTGCAGATCATGTAAACATTTGTCCCGCAGCGGGAATTGAACCCGCACCCCTTGCGTCTCAGATGGGCACTCGCCCGCTACGCCACCGAGTTTGTACGACTTTTTTGATGAGATGTAATAATTGAGTCATCCTCAGGTAGAAAAAAAGTTATGGAGCAAATATTAAAAAAAAACACACGGAATACTTATAAGTATAATACTTACTAGTAAATTGGATTTATAAACCATTTTCCATTCCGAAATGCATAAAACATGATATGCGTCTGCAGTTACCGACACATTACTAAAGACACTGCTATCGTGTAATTGTTACAAGTACATAGTTATTAGAGGCCGATCGACAAAAACCTAGCTTTGCGTCTAAACGAGCCTGCTATAGAAGGTATCGCTACTCGCTGCGGGGCCCGTCCACCGTGAAAAATTACCAACCTCGTAAATAACTCGTAGAAATGCACTTTAATTTAATATACAAACATATTTTTAGAGAACTTACAACTTATTGTGAAACTAGTGGTTCGCGGTTCGCCCTTAGGTGAGATCTCGCGATGAAGGGTAAACTTTCGTGCTTTGGTGATTGTTGAGGCACAATCAAGATAATTTTTGAAAATCACATCTATAATTAAGATTGACCTATAATTAAGATTAAGACATGGCCGTGGTGGCCGCGGCTGAAGAATAGGCCCCTCCATATCTACCTATCCGCGGATGTCGTAAGAGGCGACTAGGGGAAGAAAGCTAGGGGATGGGCAGCAGCGTCCCTTATTTTAACAACGATAGCTCTAACTGCGCTTGCCGACCCGCATGCCCAGCGTGGTGAGTATGGGCAAATATCCCCACATGATAAGGAATTTGCTCTGTCTGTGGGGGAGGCCATGTTCAGCAGTGGACGTCGAACGGCTGAAATGATGATGATGATGATGAATTAAGATAACAATAACATTTGCATGTTTAAGATAGACACTGTAGGATTTAATCTCAGAATAGGTAGTGGCTTCAATAGAAACGTGAAAGGCATTTGCGGCAATAAATATAATTTTAGATCAACTTACTTGAATTAATGATCCACCTGCGTAATAATGTGATATTTTATTGGTTGGATATCTCGTAGCTAGCCTCGGATCGGAGACTAGCGATCGAAGCGAGTGCATCATAAAAATTGACAGTGACATGCTGAAGTACTTGTATTTCCGTATGAGGCATTAATTTTACGATCGCGACGAGTAATTTACTTTCTCGGAATGGTGCAATAAGTATGAAAGGCAGTAAAGTGTTAACGGTGTCCCTACACTAGATCACCTCGCAACGCGCTGCCCGACCCTTTGATTTACTCAACGTTTTTATGCTTCTTCTAATAAAGTTTACATGATCATCAATTTTAATTTTACTGTAGAGGACGCGAGACTTGGCTGCTGTTGGTGTGCACCACCGGATTGCCGATAAATCAATTAGGCTTAGGTAGGTACATACTTTTTGTGTTAATTGTGTTGTGCTTAATAAATCTCAATAGCTTTGGGGATGATTTTATGTTGTACTACTTATGTTTGACTTTCACAAAAGACAACACTAAAATGTGGACTTTTTTTTAATTAGAAAAACCTACTTAGTAATCTGTAAGTAGGTTTTTGCGTGGAGATATTGCCCATTAAAATAAGATGTATTGTATAAAAAGTGTAGGCTTAAAGGTTAAAAAAATCTTATTTGTGTCTATATTTATGAAACCCACCCAAAGAGTTGAGGTCGTTCGGCCTCAATAAGGGATGAAAATAAATCTGTGAGAAAAAGATCAAAGAAATTAATTTATTTAAAAAACAAATAGGACTATTTTTTATTTCAAACTGGTGTAAAGCTATCTGATAACACAAATCTGATCTCGAAAAAATGTGTAGGTAAAATATAGACTTATAAAGGACTTTTCACACTAAACCTCTCCCTCAAAACACTATCGATGGGTGAGAGCATTTATACGAGCTAGAGGAGCAGATTAAATCGTAAATGAATATTAATATCAATATTTAAGTTGTATAGAATCGACAAATCATCGCGATTGTATCTCGTGCGATCCGGAAAGAACGGGCATTATGGACGGTGACCTCTAACACCGGGACGATATTTAGTGGGCACGCATTGTTCCACAATAATTGTAGGTGGTGGCCAGAGTTTGTTTAAAATTGATTTCGGCGGTGATCCTATGGCGTGATAGAGTCGATGAAGTAACATTATTATAGGCTGCGGTGCCGCGCTCCGGGCGAGATTGCTTCGCTGCGTTTCTTTTTAAAGGCAAGTTTATTAGTAGTACTACCTATAGCTTATCTTTTTGTTGTTCGGGTTGAAATAAAATAAAATAAAATCTAGAATTTCACTGCTCATTTCATTTAGTGCAGTGCTAGTTATTAACATGTTAATATGGAAATTACCAACTCTCTATAAATAGTTTTGTATTGTAAGTACTGAGCATGTATATTTGCTGACAGCTAACCCTCATAATACATTTTTAATCAAACACAAGTTCACAAAAAAATAAACGAATAAATCCAAATAAGCGATGACTCCGTATAAGCGGTGAATAAAATACGTTGGACCATAAAAAGTCCTAGAAGAGTCCTGAAGAGTCGCTGTGTAGATTTGTTGTCATAATAAACCTTAAACGCTCATTGTTTCTGTGAGAAATGTCCGGTGGCAGGTACGGTATCGAAGGGGGTTGTCGAGAGGCGCGGACGCGATGGCGGATAAGAGCCGTCATACGGGGACCACGCGAGGCGCGCAAATAACGACAAATCGTGGCGAGATCGCGACTGTTGTACTGTGGTCGGACGGACCTGCTTGCATTGGTAGGGTTGCCAACATCTTGAGATTTAGCTACGGTTTTAAAGATTGCTTCTTGGAGGTTGCGATTGACGTAAGAACTAATGATTGAGTTATCGAATTAAACTAGTGGTTCACTCCGAAGTGACATCTCGCAATGTCCGGTAAAGCTTGGTCCTTTGATGACCGTTGAGGCACAATTAGGATAATCTTTGAAATTCGCACCTTTAACATCTTCCTAATAATAACCGATCTTACCTGAACTATAAAGTCATTGAAACTTTAGCAAATGGGAGCTCGTTTTTTATTGGTTTTGATAAATACTATTTATTTGCATCACAAAAATCGAAAAAAAAAGTTTTGGATTTTATATACAAAGCTCTTTCATATGACACTACGCTTCATGAATTTGTGTAATTTTTAAAACCCCCTCTTGGTCCCTATCTTGGCAATCTTAGCTATCTTGGCCGATATAATTCATAGGTATTCTTACCAGCAAATCAAATCTTAGTACAACCTGTTGACCTACTAAATTTCATGCAGATTAGATTGACGACGGTTCAAAAATTATGCCCTATCAAATAAAAATACAACACCGATTCTACCAACTTCTGTGAGATCTTGAATGGCTTCGCTCGCTCAATGAATAAAGTATTTTCAAACTTCTACCTGAAAATATTTTACGTATTGCAAATTTTTAAACGTTATTTACGACAAAAAGTACGTATTTATTGATTATTATTTCTATAAGCAACGCAACTTTTTCATAATCAATTTACACACTATACAGGTCCCCTCGACCGATCTAAGCGCGTGTGCCGTATTGTTTGCTTACTTTTCTACAATCCTTTACTTACGGTATTGTCCAGCAAACACTGACAACGGGAATATATGGAGAGGAGTTGCGATTTTTGTCTAGTGGCACTGCGTGGGGTACGCTTCCAATAATGTATTGTGACGTGAGTACCCAACAGCTAAACCTCGACGCATTATCAAATATTATGAAAACAAATGTGGGGAAAATGTATATAAAAGTCATTTTGTAAAATATATCAAGGACATTTACTCACCAGCTAGACACGCGTGTGTAAGATAAATTGCCATGAAAATTACCGACATGAATACTATTTACAATTTTTCACACGGTATAGTGATTTGAACAGGAAAATTATCACTAACCGGCAAGTGCAAACGAGGTAGGTAAAGTTAACTACTAAAATTTATGTGTTCAATACATATGTATGGGCAACATAGGCATGGATAAGCGGAAGAGATTCGCACGAGGGTACCATAACTCAATGCAACAATATGGCGCACAATTACAAGTCGCCGGTCGAGGTGACGATGATAAATGTGTTTCCTTGGGCTAGGGACACACGAGCTCGCACCTCATGTCTTTCTCACTTCCTCGGTATCGGATTATCCGCAGTTTCCGTTAATCTGTGTCGAGTCTTACCTTCAGTACACTCTCGATACGGTATTTACTCAACGTCACGATACAACGTTTCATACTGATAGCTACGAAGCCCAGCCATATCTTTAAGTTCCATTTAATGTCAATTGGATAGTAACCTATGTATTCAGATAGCAAGAATAGTTTGCATAATACCATCAATTCGATCGTATATATCCAGTGACAAATATTTGCGTTAGTTGGCTTTCCGTTGTTCAACTGTCAAATAAATAAGGGTCAAATGTAATGAACAAGCAGAATGTTTGGGCATATTGTTCTAGGACCGGTCGAGACGGAAACGTCTTGGTGGGCAGCATTACTTATACATTCGTTGACTCACTTTAGCAATCAGCATTCATCAACACGATACGCTCCCTTGTCTCCACACTTCAACATGCGCTGATTTGTTTATTTCCAAATGGATAATACATAATACCGTGCAAGTGCAGTCATCGCTTTGGGCTTTTGTGTCGTCACTCACACACACTCATTATTATTATTTATAGATATGAAGACAGAGACAAGATATGGAATCTTGCTCTGTCTTCAGGTTTTGCTATATGAGTGTTTATAAACATGTCATTTGCAATTGCAACTAGGCAAGCCCCCTTAAAAGTCAAACTCAAAATTGACTTTATCCAGTATAAAAGAGATAAGGATCATTTTAAAATACATTTAGATTACACATCGTACACCGTATGAACTCGGCGTAAATAAAATGAAAGAGTTTGAGTGATTTCAAATAGTAAGTTATACTTATTGCTGAATCTAAAGGCATTTAGAATTTTAATAAAAACATGGAATCAAAACCTGATACGGATAACTGAAAGGTATAACTGAATTATTTGCGTCCGTCTCTTACATTTTGGTGTTGTTTTGTGTAAAATTACACGGGTATTTGTGTTTAACTTTTTGTAATAAAATAAATTCAATTTGATTGAGGAAAACCTTGACAAGGGCACGGAGAAAGTGGGCAGGACACGTGTTACGGACTGTCGACGTGAGTTGCGCGATGGCTTATCTCCCAAAACTCGAGGGCCATGTCAAGCATCTTCGTTTATCTGGCTGGTTACAAGACGCACGAAAACATCATATCACTCGCGTAAACCCGCCATGTTTTATTCTCTCGCATTCAGCGCCGATACCTTAATAAAACCCAACAAGATTGAGCAATAAAATGTAATTTATTTGATTGTAATTCCAAAACACAAAGTGGGTCTCATTTTGTAATATATTTTTATCTTCGTGGTTTTGTGTTTCTCGATCGCGAGCACGTCCTGGTCGACCTGCCCGCAGATGATTCGTTGTGACCATCCAATAAATTTCACGTGTATTTCGAATTTGATTCAATTTTGGTTTTTGTAACTGCTGAGGTGAATAAGACATTATCTGCTCCACACCACAAAATAGTCTCATAATTTTTTGTATTACGAAATTGCATCAATATACGGTAACGTCCAGACGTCTTGTAACGGTTCCGAGTATGTTGAATAATATAGTTTCGATAAAACTTATACATTGTCTTTGGCGATAGTTAGTCTTTCTCTTCTGCATTCTCTTTAGTAATTTTGCAGGCATATTTATGTGAGAAAAGTAGAGCTGCGTGTTGGTATAAAATGTGTGTGTCAGTATCTGGCTGAGGCCCGGCTCGAGGTGAGGCAGACCGCACTAGTGTCGAGCACAATACGCAACCGCGATTATATCGATGAACCAATCAATTTGATCCCTCATAAAAAGTCTCGGCAGGCAGCTAGCGAGTATGCGGCTGTATCGGCCAGTCGATCCGTGCGCGCTGGTAGCCGGACTTTTCATATATTTTATGTGAAAAGGATATGGGCATTGTTGTGAGACGCCCCGCTGCGCGAGGGCTGGGTAAACACTTGAAATTACAAGTCAGCCGGACAGTCCTCTCGTTCGCGACCCGTTCTACCCGGAAAAATGCGCTTCCAATGTTACGCTCGATGAAAATAAAAATATTGTTCAATGGCCGGCCAACGTGTGGGGCATTGAGGCGCGGCTGGACAACTTGGAATGCGTGCACTCAGTGTGTGCAGATATTATTAAGCATAAATACGTCCTTTGTTGTTTATTTTTATATTCAAGAATTATCAATCAATAAACTTATATTAACCTAAAATGAATATATAAACTTACCTCCAATAATACAAACACTGAGTTGTATTTTAAGTAAAACCTACAAAAAGTATAGATTGATTTCAAGAAGTTGTTATTTTTAGGGTCTTGTTGTCGAAGGGTAAAGGTAATTGAACCTACAACTCTGTAAGGATTTATATATCTACCTATTTTATAGGCTTTGATCGAAACGTGTAGCCTATTTTTGTTTTAGAGGAGGAAGGGCACAGCGAGATTTTCTCGTTCTGAATTGGAGCAGCCCGCCTGGGGAGGTACCTCCGCCTTACAGAAGATCGCAGCCAAATAACATTATTTGTTTTCAAATAGTGTTGTGTTCCTGCGATGAGTAAGGTTGCCAGAGCTAGGGGGAGGGGGGTTCGGGGTCGGCAACGCGTGCGTGATGCCTCTGGTATTGCAAGCGCTCATAGGCTACGGTAACCGCTTCCCAACAGGTGGGCCGTATGCCTGTTTGCCACCTCAGTAGTATAAAAAAAAAAAAATAGGTTGAGTTTGTAAATATTTCAACAGAACCTATTTGTAGAAGTAAGAAAGTGCAGATTATTTCGGAGTCATAAAAACCTACCGAATAAAATAAAGTGTAAGCATTAATGCTGAGAGAGATTTGCGATATCCCTTTGTTACTTTAATATTTTGAGGGCGACCATAAAATAAAAGTGCAATGTAAATATTGTGATTTGGTCAGTTTGTTTGTATGAAATCAATTTATATAGCGTCATAAAAATGTTTATATGGCGACTGGAAAAAATAATGTCTTCAATTAAAAATAAAAATTGATTTTACATTTTTGTCTATGATTGAGTTTATTACTACCTATAGGCGTTTGAGGTAACACGATACTAACTCAGTTTGATGTCTATATTTAAATAATTGAATTAAAAAATCAATAAGTACCTAGTAGGAAACATTTCATACGAAGCATGAATGGATATTAATATTCATAAGCAACGTGTATTGGTTTACTTGTCGCGGCTTGGTGTTTGTATTGACATTAACTTTTATTGTTTTTGGTATCAAGTTTCAACCTATTGTCACAATTTGAGAAGGTTAACAAAATTAAAATGAGTATGTAATACTTTTTTATTACAAAAATGAATTGACGTGGTGCTCAACGACCCAATGCCGCTGGGTCAACCAAGCGAGAGTATTGCCTCGTTGGAAAAAAGTGGCTAAACCGTCCTAAGGTGTATTTAGTTTCAAAGGTCCCGTTTAGGTAATTCTTCGTCACTTACCAATATGAATTTTAACGTACCTATTGTACCAATGATAAAGCTTAAAGTTTTTCTATTTGAAAAACTTAAGTGCGCATTTAAACGGTGAAGGAAAACATAGTGAGGAAACCGGTTAGGATTCTTAAAACGGAGCTTGCAACCTTAAATTAAGGAATGCTCAGTATCTACTGCAAAAAGTGGACATGTGCCAAATGACTCCTTTAGACATCTTCAAGGATCTGATCAGAGGGTGTCTACCATTCTTGGGGACAAAAGTCGTGAGACAATTTTTTTCACAGCACCAGCACATTTAGTTCTTTGGCATGCCTGTGTCGGCGCGGGTCATGATGCGCTAAGTTTGCTCGGGGAGAGTTTACCTAGTTCTTTGGTAGTTTACCTACTTATAATTTAGTTTTCACCATATATGTATCTAAATATAGTAAGCATTGAGAGGCGAAGCTCGCGATGCGTCGAAGCGCGAGGTGCGAGATGTTTCACGGCGGATATAAATAAAAGACGATTGTCCCTGCGGACCGCGGCCCATAATGTGCCGTGTGTTCCCGTTGGGACCCAGAGTTTGAGCAAAGAGATTAATAATCGAAAAAAAGGAAATACAACCCTTTACAAAAAAAAAACTAATAGTATTTACCTACGTTAAATTACTGGATTATTTTTGATATTTCACAGTGTATTTAAAATAAATGGACCAACAGTGAAGTCACTTCAGAATTTAATATTAATTATTAAAAGGTTCTCTCGTATCGAAAAAGTGTTCATGAAACCAAATATTAAAAAAAAACGTATCTTATGATAATTAACACAATGGGGTACCTAAATACGAATCCCACTTCACATTTTTAATTACAATTTCTAAATTGACTTAGAACATACACCGTAAGATTTTTTTTCCAAATTTTTATTTCACAATTTTGTAAGCGTCACTATTATCGTGAATTCAGTAGAGAAATTTCATTCTTATTAGTTCTTCCTATCCTGCGATTGGTCTAGCTAGTCAAAGATTGTTCTAGTGCAGGAGTACAGGAGAATTCCGGGATCAGAATCAGGTGCCAAGTGGAAGCGTCCAAAGCTCGCACGATTAGGCGTCCCCCCCGCGCCACTCGCGTCCAAATAAAAGTGCTGCGTTGTCGCGCGCCAGAATTACGACGATCCCTTTTATTATCTTTCTTTTTTAATTCAATTTTACGATAAGCGATATACGGCGACCTGCGGTTCTTGATCCGATATTAGAAGGATAGAGTTTTACTTCCTTGTATTTTTTGCTTCAAATTTTTCTTGGTCATCTTGCATTAGTCCAGGGGCCAAGTTGAGGTACAGTGACCCTTGAAATAACCAGTGTGATGAAAGTATTAAAATGCGCTTCGTAGAGGCTCTTTTCGTGCAAACTAACTATTGGGCGCCTTTTAAAACTGCAACCAAGTAGATATAATTATATTTTATTGCACAACATAAAAGGACGACACAACATAAAAAAAACTTAGATGTGCTATATCAGTCGTTCACTATTTTCAGGTAGAATAAAGCTAATCATAGGTACATTCTAAAGCTTATTATGTAACAATTTACTTTCACTTTACACTAGTATTGATTTACTGTTCAAGAGCCGCAATTCATTAGATTGTTAAATAAAATAACTTTAACGTAAACAAAATTCCGAAGAAATAAATAAATAAAAACAACAAAAATAAAAGAAATCATCATCAGTCTGAAGAAATACACTGCTTGTCATTGAACTTTACCTTTGATCGCCGCGACGAATGGTCTTGAGCCTTTTCTACTATCCACCGATTTCTTACCTTCATCATTTCGTCGATCGACCGCCACCGGATGGGTAAACAGTTGTTTCAATTAAGTAATCCTATCAAATCGTCAGTACCTACGTACTCTTCTGACAGCACCTCATTCTTTCATATATTTACCACATCAAGACTTTTATGTAAGCCTTAAAACCTTAAAAAAAACACAATGGAATGACAGTCAAAATTGAAGTCGCTCAATAAAAATAGGCTTGCCACTTATCTTCCGGAATGCAGGGCCTGTGGTTGCTTTACTCCCTCTCATTTGCATACAAGCTACGATTTGTGTATTGTTAATTAGAGCAACAGAAACAGGTTTAGAATAAAGCCTTTGTAAATTGAAACCTACTTTTAAATTAATTCTTTGGTTTGCTGTGATATTGTGGTAAGTTTAGTTATGTGCGAAGAAAAACATGATATTCTGTACCTGCACATTGCAATACAGGATCTACCACTATACCATTGGCCTCATAGCTCAGTTGGTAGTAACTCTGCCTTCTGCGCTAGAGGTCGCGGGTTTGATTCCCGCACTGGACACACATTTGTGACTAACACAGATGTTTGTTCTGTGGCTGGGTGTTAAATATATATCTATTATGTATATCAGTCTCTGGTACCCATAATACAGGCTATGCCTAGTTTGGGATCAGTTGACCGTGTGTGATATGTCCGGAATATTTATTTATTAATTATCAAATGTAGGTAAGTGTCTTTAGTCAGTTTATTTACAAGAAATCTGTGAAGATTTTAGAGCAAAAGTCGGACACAAACAGTCCCAGATACCACAACAGTAGCCAATGTCAAAAACACACGGCACAATATTGAGACTTTCATTTCGACATTCATCAACAACCTGTACAAGTCCACTGCTTGACATAGGCCTCCCCTAAAGAGTTCCACGACGAACGGTCCATCCACCGACTTCCCGCAACCTTTACAATGTCATCGGTCCATCGGGTGGGGGGCCTTCCAACACTGCGTCGTCCGATTCGTGGTCGCCATTCGAGAACCTTTACTCCCCAACGGTTATCGGTTCTGCGAGCTATATGGCCTGCCCACTGCCACTAATAATTTATGATAATTAGTTGAAGTGCTAATTCTGAGAGCTAGGCCGGTGACCTTGGTTCTTCTACGGATTTCCTCATTTCGGATCTCATCACGTAGTGAAACTCCGAGCATAGCTCTCTCCATATGCCGTGGCGCGACTTTGAGCTTGTATATGAGGCCTATAGTTAACGACCAAGTCTCAGTGCCATAAGTCATCACTGGCAACACGCACTGATTGTAGACTTTCGTCTTGAGGCTCTGCGGTATCTGCGACGAGAAGATATAACGAAGATTCCCAAATGCTGCACATCCGAGTTGGATTCGTCGGTTGACATTATAATAATACAATCATATTTATTATAGGTACGTGATAGAATCCGAAATGAGGAAATCCGTAGAAGAACCAAGGTCACCGATATAGCTTTCAGAATTAGCAGGTTGAAGTGGCAGTGGGCTGGCCATATAGCTCGCAGAACCGATAACCGTTGGGGAACAAAGGTTCTCGAGTGGCGACCACGAACCGGACGACGCAGTGTTGGAAGGCCCCTCACCCGATGGACCGACGACATTGTGAGGGTTGCGGGAAGTCGGTGGATGGAGAAGGCTCAAGACCGTTCGTCGTGGCACTCTTTGGGGGAGGCCTATGTTCAGTAGTGGACTTCATCAGGCTGATGATGATGATGATTTATTATAGGGCAAGTTTAATTAATGCTTGTAATAAAATATCCTCACAATTGTACTCTTGGGTTTATAAGTAGGTACCCATACGGGCTCCCGACCGGTTTGACGTTTTCTTGTTGTGCCATTATTGTTTCATCTGTTATTTAAATGGCAATAGATTACGTCGATCGAAATGTTAATAAACAATCGGCTACAATTAACGCTGTATGTAAATTTTGTCAATATTGATTTATATGCGTCAGATATTTAACGAGTGTTATTAGACTTTATCTGTTGGAGATAGTTTTAATCTAATTATGTAGTACCTAGGTATAACTTGCTTTATTGTGTTAGTTTTTAAGTTTATTGTTTGCGGTAACATTGTGGTAAACAGCGTTGTCATTTTCATATAAGGGTTTTGTTACCTTCAGATGGTAAACTGTAAATAATTCATATTTTTATACTACCTTATTGTTAACATTAATCGTTTCATCATCATCATCATCATCAGCCTGATGAAGTCCACTGCTGAACATAGGCCTCCCCCAAAGAGTTCCATGACGAACGGTCTTGAGCCTTTTCCATCCACCGACTTCCCGCAACCTTAACAATGTCGTCGGTCCATCGGGTGGGGGGCCTTCCAACACTGCGTCGTCCGGTTCGTGGTCGCCACTCGAGAACCTTTGTTCCCCAACGGTTGTCAGTTCTGCGAGCTATATGGCCGGCCCACTGCCACTTCAACCTGCTAATTCTGAAAGCTATGTCGGTAACCTTGGTTCTTCTACGGATTTCCTCATTTCGGATTTTATCACGCAGCGAAACTCCGAGCATAGCTCTCTCCATAGCCCGTTGGGCCATTAATCGTTTAAGTATAATTAATAGGATTTTTATAATGGTTGATTCATTATTTAAAAAGAAATACATGATAAGGTTTAAAGTTCGTAGCACCACCGCGCCCGTACAAAAGACTTAAACGCGCTCGTCGCTGCGCTGTATTGCTTCGAAAGAGTAGGGGTATTTAGTTACTTCAAAAATACGTAAAAGTTACTTATAATACGTATACTAGTCGTTAGAGCCAAACAAGCATTTAAAAAAAAAGAAAATAATTTCAATAAAATAGCAATTGTCAGTCCGATCTCCGTTATTGTCAGTGTGAGGAAGGAAAGCGTAGCAGCTCCTTAATCTTAACCTGGCATTATAAGTCGATAATATTTTATTTCCTACCCATGGAAATAAAATATTATCGACTTATAATGCCAGGATAACTAACAATCAAATAGTATTTCTAAAAATGTACTAATGTATCATCAAACTATTTCATTCTTGAATGGTGAGTTTTCATTCGTCCAATCATATACTACGTTAGACAGGATGCATTATTTCACAAGTTAATAACCATAGACTCAACTATCTTCGACAAGATAGGTGCAAGAGCGGACAACGCGAGGTTGGAGATAGCACGGGCTGATGCAACTTGAGTACCAACAGACCATAGAGCAGCATTGAGGATGGGGTCAAAACAGATGTGCCACTTGCTATATTTTATTATAGAACCCAAAGTACGTGCCTACACAAATAAAGCTAATATTTCTAATACTCAAATATTTCTAAAATATTAAATACTAGCTTCCGCTCGCGGCTTCGTTCACGTGGTATCTACGAGGGTAAAAAGTCTATGTGCTATCCACACTATAATCTATCTCAGTGACAAATTTCATCCAGATCCGTTCATACTAGAGGTATTCTGCGCTAGAGGTCGCGGGTTCGATTCCCGCACTGGACAAACATTTGTGACTAACACAGATGTTTGTTCTGTGTCTGTTAAATATATACCTATTATGTATATCAGTCTCTGGTACCCATAGTACAGGCTATGCCTAGTTTGGGATCAGTTGACCGTGTGTGTTATGTCCGGATTTTTTATTTATTTTATACATCCAAGCTTTCGCATTTATAATATTAGTAGGAAGTAGGATTAGTCCAAATGTAGGCATTTTCATGTCCAAAGATGAGTGAGCTGACCTCACAGTTAATCAGTGTGGAGAGTGCTGGGAGAGCAATCGTAAATTCGTCGTAATGCGGTCGCGCGCGCGCGGCGGGTCGTGCACTCCACGACGCTTTTTATTGTCAAAACCCATAGCGACACCGACCAACCTGATAACTTTATTGTTATTTACATCACTGAGTTATCATTCCGATAGCCGTTGTTTTACATTCGTGTAACGTCGTGTTGGACCAGGCCTCGTATCTAAATTGCTTAATTGGAAAGTCTCGGTAAGAGTACGCTCGCATCACTGATATGAATATGGCGCAAGACTGACCTTTCAATTGAGTCACAACAAATTATACGGGTCTATTACTCGATTTTATCAGTATTATGGAAAAGTCAAATAAACTAATGCTGTTTATATCTTCTTCTTTACATTGCAAGGTGATTCAACGAATAGTAAATTGATATCTTAAGATTAAAGTTCAGCATTTTGGCTCGCTGAGTGTTGACATCGGACTGGGTCTGAATGTGTTTACTTTATAGTTAGCCATAAGATATTTTCACCGATTCACAAAGTAAGGTTATTTTGTTATTCAAACTAAATAAAAAGCGAATAGCTATTACATCTAATTAATTTTTTTGTGCAATTTGACAAGGTGAATATTTTCAAATTCGTTTTATGTCTTATGTACAACTAAAACAGGAATCGCATAATATTATGGATATTTACAAGTCGAATTAACATCAGCTATACGATGGTTATTTGCGAATAATAATCCTTAAATACACAACGTGGCTCATAATATGCGCATGCGTATGATTGCATAAAAATTGTGGGAAACCACATGTGGTGTCGTGTCGCGCTGGTAAAGTTGTGGGTAAAGTGGCTCGCTGAACGTAGAGAAACAAAAAAACGCATGGACCACAAGTAGCCGGATTTTCGCTTCCTTCTCATTTTTAGTTTTTCTATGGTTGTAGGTATTCGGCACCGGCATATACAAATCATGTCAATTATCTGGCCATATCAGTCAGCGAAGAGTAAAAAAGTTATCTGATCAGAGTTGCTTACCCTGATGCTTGTGGTCCCAAGCCTGAGTTGTATCCAGTTTATGTATAGCTGCTATCAAACGGCAATAAAAGATGAATCGATTACCAAGTGAGGCAGAACAGGGCAAAGCTTAGAACCGCGGGCGGTGTGCCCTCACCTTCTAGGGTATGCAATGCACCCTTAATCCCACATTTTATGCAACAATGATCGGATTCTGTCGTGAAAGAAGATATGTCGCGAGTTGTTCGCTTTTTACAAACATACCCATTTACGTCTCATATCTGTTCTCGGCTGAACAGTAATTTTATCATTTTAAAACTTTGGATCTCGATCGAGTGGGCCCTGCTTCACGCTGAATAAGACTTTACGAATTTTTAAACGCAAATAAAGTCTTAATAAACACTTTTTATGGTAGCCTTGTAATTTTATTTGCATTCGAAATAGGGCTCGTGGCGCGTGTTAGGCTAATAAGGAACGGATGGTCGCTCTTTAACGATCCTTTACTTCGATGATATTTGGAGTCGTGTGCCAAATGAAATCACGTTTTATTATGTTGTTCTCATAACTTTTTACCAAAAACGTCTCGGACCCAGTGTAGTCACCGCTTTACGCATTATACCACTGGTGAAGTCATTAAATGGTAGATAAGTAGCTGGAAGTATATAAAAATATGTATATATAGGTACGTTACTAAGTTTGAGTACGCGTCTAAAAGAAAAATCCTCGATTTTATTTTAAGGATGTAGTGTAGGTATATCCCTAAGTACTTACAAAATTATAAATGTGATTGGATGGTTTATCCTTCTTTTACGGAACAACGGATCAAGGGATCGACGTGATGTTTTGCATGGTTAAAGTAAAAGTTCCGGAAAGTGGCTTCTTCTACACATCTTAATAGGTACTAGTCTAGTTTATCCGGGTAAGACACAAGCTGCGGGCGCAAGCTAGTTTCTTCATGAAGCGAAAATGGTGCTATAAAACTGATTCACTCTCCGATAGCACATAAAAATAATATCTGGCCACAACATCTGCCGCGACAATAAAATTCAACTGAACGTGCGGCTTTGCAAATGCGATCTATTTAGACTTGGATATCGTCGGAGCGAGAAATGTTATCCTGGCACACCTCAGCCGTGTCACTGGCAAGGGCGTGTCGAAGATAAGTTTACATATTCCGTATGCATTATGCAAATTGAAGTTTTATGTTAAGCTGAGAGGCGCAGGCCGAGGAGAGGGGTGCGCACGCGCTAGCGATGCGACGTTTCACTCTGCCACTCATGTGCCTCAACTTGACATTGACATTCGAATGCGCGGGCATTCAGATACTCAGTAATTAAGCTCGAGCTTTTAACGAAGCTTTTTGTTTCTTTATTAGAATATAGACTTAATCATATACTAAGTTCAGTAAGGCATTATTACGAGTACATCTATTCTATTCCAGACGATTAATCGGCAGCGTCAGGTGGAATTATCTTTTCCAGTCAGGTTTTTTACTCACTTACAGGACGCTTTAGAGCCTGGGATATTATTTAGATGGATATTATTTAATTTATAAGGCTTGTCCACCACCTTATCTCTTCTTCTCAGCTTAACTAAGCTGAGAGCTAACTAACCACACAAAAACATGGCCAATACGTGTGGAGCTAACTAAGCCGCGGGTTTCACCACGATGTTTTCCTCCATCGCTCCTAGCACGTGATAATGAGTACATACATATTTAGGAAAAACTATAGGTACACGTTTGGGATTTGAACGTCAAGGTACCTTCTACTAGGTCTACACGGCTCTGTACTATGTTTAAAAAAGACTTATTTGAAATGTTTCCTGTGTTCAACTAAAGTTTCAACAAAATCGGTTGAGCCACTACGGTGTGATTGAACAACAAACATCCAAACATCCTCACAAACTTTCGCATTTATAATTTAAGTAGGATGGTCTAAGTCCTGTTTTGCCTTTAGCCCTAAAGCTGACGTTTTGAATTTTGTTTATTGCTTACTAAAATTTCATATTCTTATAACAGTTTTGTGATCGGGTTATACAAGCTTTTTGAGTGCACCACAATATGAGATCGTATTATTGAATGCTTTTCAATTCAGTCGATCCGATAATTTGTGTTAGCATAAAAATTCGAGCTCGTTTTAGTTCTTATTTATTGATTTAGATCGCTGATTTTCCACCCCAGAATGGCCTCGTATAGCCTGTAACTTGAAAAAACAATTATTTTTGTGATTTTAATAATTTATTTCGGTCATGCCTCGAATAATAATTTAAATTTAGTTATTAGGTTAGGTACCCCTAGTATTGGCAATTCAAATTGTCAAATACAATCTGCTCATACACAGGGGCAAAGGTTCGCGAAAGGACTATAACTCAGCATCAGCTTTTCAGAGTATTGCCCTGTCATTGCGTCCAATATAATTTCATTGAACAAGTCTGTGTAGTGTGCTGCCGCTGCCTTGCAAAGGCGCTAGTTTACGCGACAATTTGACCTCGGATTACGAAAACTCATTCATGATGAAGACAGTAAAGCGTTTACGTATTTATAGCCCAAAGCTCATTAAATGTGCAAGTTAGTGCTAATAAATTCACATACTGTATACGGATTTTGAAACCCTCCGATGATGTAATACCTACAGCAGTTTCAAAACAGAAAATATAATACCTAACTACGTACACGCTATTGAATGCAACTGAAGGTATCTAACAAAGAAAAATACATAGCGACATTAATTACTCAAACTTCACCAATTTCGATAACGAACATGTCCAGTAATAGCCACTATCCTTCGTACTATATAAACATACGTATTACTTAGTAAAGTGACGTCCTTAAAATTTCATAGTTTTTAGAAATCCTTGTGAAGTGCGAAAATGTGTAAGCTCATTCATAAAACTCGAAACTTATAAGAACACAAAGGGACACAGATAATAACAGTTGCTAAAGCAGGCACTTGAGCAAATATTCCTAAGTATCTAGCGCGTTCACGTTCTCGAAGTAAAAGGTCGAGGAAGCGGGGCGGGAAGCTTAGTTCATTCATGTCTAACCTAACTTCGCAAGACAGTCTTGTTGTATTCTTATTAAGCGTGTTTTGGAAGGTTGAGGCGCGGAGAAGCGGGGAGCGCGATTCATTCATCAAGCCTCCATAAGGCTCTAAACCTAATTCGACGGAGCAACCTCGCAACATCCGCTCTTGCAAAACATTATTTCATTCATAACTTTGGCATACGTTGTGAGCACACTGAGAGCAGAAATGAAATACATCTTATCAACATAAATTATTAGTAAAAGCTCTTAGATGTTTTATAAGAAATTGATTATTGATTATGTATTGTACGCAAATAAATTAACTTATAAACGCTAGATTAATAATTTAAGCATTGCTTAAAATCCCTGATACTGTTTCTTATTATCGTAGTAAGAGATGGCAATTCTTTAAGAATTTTTTATCTTTATACAGATGTTATACGTGAAGTCATTTATTTATTTATTTAAGCCTTTTTTTCAATACAAATTATAATTATTTATATTATTTATTATATAATGTTCATTTTATTTCACTTAATTTAATTCTGTATAATCGTCGATTATTATTATTATTTTCATTAGTAATAGGTATTATTTCGAATTATTCAGTATGTTGAGTTGTTAAGTTTATGGAGGGCGCCCATTTGCGGGCAAAGGCCTCCTCCAACCGTTGCCAGTTTTGTCTTTGCTGGGCTAGTCTAGTCCAAGAAGCACCCGCTATGGCCATGATGTCGTCGCGCCACCTTCGTCTTGGTCGGCCACGGGGGCGAATTGTATTTCGGGGGTACCAGTGGACAATTCTTTCGCTCCATCTTCCATCTGCCGCTCTTGCCAGATGTCCGGACCATCTCCACTTGAGTTTACATGCAAGTTCCGCAGCATCAATTAGTTTAGTTTTCTTTCGGATTTCAGTTTTTCTTATCCTGTCTTTTAGTTTTAGTCCCAGCATACTCCTTTCAGCTGCTCTTTGAAAAACTTGTATTTTATGGATCACATCTTTAGTTAGTGCCCAGCTTTGGCATCCATACAGAAGTGTTGGGAGTATAATTGTGTCCATCGCCTTCTTCTTGAGTTTTATTGGGATATTTGACTTAAATATTTCCTTAAGAGACCAATATCTGTTCCAAGCCATCTTTAACCGACGCTCTACTTCTTGTTTGAGAAAAGATTGGTACACCTCCAGCCTTAGTTGCCGCACCCACGCGACAGCGAGCGACGGAAAATAACTTTTGAGCCGATGACATCAGCACTTGCGCCGCGCCCGCTACCGCACAGCTGCAGCACGCGCGCTTGCGCTATTATTACGCTCATTTTATTAAACCAAGATCACAATTTATTTATTTCATCACCATCATCATCGACATCACCTAAGCCGGACCACATTTACTGTTAAACATAGACTTTCACTATAAATTTCCAGAGCGACCGATCTTGTGCGGCAATGGCAATGGTCGTGTTTCCACGAGTGGGAGGCCGTCCTACGCTGCGCTTTCCGGTGCGTGGTCTCTACTCTAGAACATTTCTGCCCCAACGGCCGTCAAGCAATTTACTTATTTACTTTAAGAAAGAAAATTAAATCTAATCATCATCATTTCAGCCGTAGGACGTACACTGCTGACTTGGCCACCTCCACAAATTTCTAGAGCGACTGCCTATCATGTGTGATTTGTGCACGCGGGTTGGCGAGCGCAGTTAGAGCTATAGGAATATATGGAAAACTGCTGCCGATCCCCTAGCTTTTATCCCTAAGTCGCCTCTTACGACATTTACGGGTAGGTAGATATGGAGGGTTTTACATCTAATACATGTACAAAATACAAAATGCACAAGAAAGAGTTGAGCTATCTAAAGGCTTTTGCATAGGATTTATAGAAAGCTGAATTGAATCAGATCACTACCGGAACTAATCGGAAGCTTCCGTACGTTACGTTATCGTGAATTACTCGTGCTTAGGCCACAGATTATTGATGAGACGTCAGACAGTGATGTCTCACGAGAAAGATTTGTGTGAATTGCCATACAAGTGGATTTTGAAAAATTGAGTGCGGTCCATGTAGCTCAAAGTCAGCCCTAGGCCAAGTGCAAAGCTACTTTGTCCAATCACACTCTAAAGTGTCAACGCGGCTTTATTAAGTCTCAGTCTTCAGTAGTTAAACAGTTCAAATTTGTTATAACTCTTGAAACATTGGAGCACCAAACAATCTTGTGATAATAACTGACATGGATCAATGTCATGACCATCGGTAAATGAAAACTAAAAGCTTCACTTTACCATTTATAAACGTCGCACGCAATAAATTAGATCATTATAAACTTCTTGAATGGGCCATACTCGGATGGATAGACAAAACGCTCTCCTGGCTGGGATAAAACAGAGCTTTATAAGCCTCTTCCTAAATCAACGTCAAACTACCACGTTTAGGCTAGGTACAGACGACAAAAAAAGACGCACGTTTTTGAATCGCGCGTTTATCCTGGGGCCACGCTAATGGGATTTGAAAGATCGTATTGCATCTCTGTCCATAGTGAGATGAATCATATGGCTCCGTTTTTTAGCGCGAATAGTACACCGTAGCCCGATGATGTTGCCCCAGCATTAGACTTTTGATATTCAACGTTGAACCGATCATAGAATGCGCGTTTTCACGTTCATTAGCGCTTAATGAAAAACCTCTAGACAACGACAAGACCACATTCACGCGAGTTATTTCTGAACCTAGCCTTAATCTTCGTCAGTCGATTTTGTTACACACGTGCTCACATTGATATTTCAATTACTAAAATACTCACATCGGTATTCTGGAAGTTGACCGAATGCATGATTTATTTTTAGATATATGTATAGACCAATTTTTGACGAAAATGTTGATTATGTACCGCCCTAAAATTATTAACTGTGGTCAAAAGTTTTGTTTTTTTCTTGAATTATTTGAGTTCCTGACTACGAAAGTTTTGGCTATAATGACAACGGAATAAGGCTGTGATACAAGTCACAGTATAAATCCGATGTTTGAAAAATTTTACACGTCTTTGTTATATATAGGTACCCTACCTATATGTTTTGTCGGCGAGCAGGTATATTATTTTACTATTAAACCCATGAATGGACTGTGATGTCGTAAATACCATTGTAGAGTTTCGGGTTCTTTATTGTAGCGTTGTGTTCAATGGCTATTTAAGATAGGTGTAAAATTACACTGTGTCAAATTACATAAAAAAATACTTTTACACTGGAGTATTACATAATAAGAAAATGGCTGGAGTGTCGTGGAAAGATTGCGAATGCTTAAGTTTATAGTCAGTAAAACAGTATGTAATGGGATCTTTAATCTCTTTTTTGGACCCGGCCCTGACTATCCCTGGTATTCTTAGTGACTCCATTCACACTGACAACAGATTGAAACTTCAAGAATAATTTCTTATAGATAAGAATTGTATAAATATTATATGATATTTATACAATACAAACTATCCTATCTGTTTTAGTTCGTAGGTTACTTTAAAAAAATACGTACGACATTGAATTGCACTGAATCTATTTAAGTTGTCCTAATCCACCCAGATCCTAAGCCTTCCGTCAACTGACAGCAGAGTATGCTTTACTTTGCATAACTCTTACTCGACTTGAATTGCAAGCTTTGCCTTTGTTGTGCCTTTCGCATTAACCTCTATCTTTTATTGCACGTAGGGTCTCCACATAAATGCAACTAAACGCGTCCCCCGACGAATATTTGAGGGTTTTTCAGTGTCTTAAAATAACATGTAACGCCTTTTTTGTAGTCGGGAGATGTTTCGAGAAATGCTTCGTTTTTTTCGATTCCCGCTGCGGGGCAAATATTTCCATGATCTGCAAATATTTGTTCCGGGTATGGGTGTTGTGGTACCATGGTACTCGTAGTTCCTGATACCCACGACATAGGGAATTCTAGCGTGGGATCAGGACTATGTATGAGACTGTTGGGTGTTATTTATTTTATTATTTATTATTTACTTTCGTGGTATTACTATCTTAAGTTTTAAACAAAACATATATTTTAGATGCATACGATTACAAAAGTTTACAGAAATAGATTGACCGCGAAGATAATTGTGCTGGCAAACAAAGCGTAGAAATGTGAAGCTGGATTACTCAGAAGCTGGCACCGTCATGACGGCCGTTATACATACGGTATTTCGTAACTAGTGAAAGTTGCTCGAAAGCTCCTTTTCACACAAAAAAACAATAGTTCGGAAAAAAAACCCCTTTTTCTTTTAGTTTATTTCCATATAATCTACAAATCAGCTGTACGTGTTATTTGGTCTCCTTAAACCTATGTATAAGAATATTGACGTCAAGTTGCTACCTTAAACATCTGATTAATTGAGGTTGATCTGATTTGAAAACAAAACAGCAGATTTTGGCAAAGTGTTTTTTTCGTGAAAAAAAATCTAAAAGCCGTAGAACAATATTGTTGTTTGTTAGTATTAGTCACTTTTGGCTTACATATTCCGGAACACGGAACATATAGCGGTTCTCAATTATCAACAGTGTCTCAATAAATAAATTGTCACTTGCCGCTTGCATCTCTGCAGGATGATCTATCAAGAATTATCTATAAGGGGAAGTCTGAAGTAATAAGAGACAGACAGTGTTTGTTTGAAAGTACCATGTCGTCGATTAAACCTTTTTTCACTTATGTAACGGCCGTATTATGACATTCACTGGTTTTAGACATTCAAGAGACTGGGGCTTTACGGAGTATATGTTACGGATGACGGGTGTGCGTGCCCGGAGGCGCTTGTATGGGAACAGCCTCGTGAAACCTATGAACTTTAATGAGGTTCCTAGTATGGATGAGTAGGTGCTTATTTTTATTTTATTTTGTCTAGTTTCTTTAGTTTTGTTTGGTAGTTTTATTCCATTTAAAAAATATTATATTTCTTAAGAAGCAGTTTACTGCCTATTTGTGTTCATTTATAAACTCTTTGAATGAATATATAAACTTTTTCAAAAAAACTACTCGTAGGTATATGCTACCAACTCAAGTATTTTATTAAATTTTGTCTTGCAAGATTTGGTTCTTGTCCCATGCTGATAAGATCATCTCTTCCAAATGTCATACCATATCAAACTGGCCTAACTTTCATCATTTGATATCTGCTTGAGTAACAACTCTGAATATTGTGCGTTCGGCCAAAATATTGTTCCATTAAAGCCTACGCATTTATATTTTACGATAAAATAATAGTTCGATGTAAAATACCTACTTGAAGAAGCGCCAGAATAACATGAGATATCCAGACACAATAGAAAGCGCACACGTGCATCCATTAGACAGGATAAGTGCGGCTAATTCCTACTTTAAGGGGTATACTATAAGCCCATGGACATTAGTTCAATAATAGACGATGATGACTTTTGACACAAGATTTCTAGTCGGTACTAATAAAACGAGTGGATGAAAAGAGAATTTTGTACATCTTTAATATGCCTTTTGCCTACTGAAAACATTTTTTTTGGAAATTATTTTACGAGGGTTTGAATGAAGTATGTTTAGTCTAAGAATAAGGTCTACAAAACGGGTTTACATACTTACGTACTATTTTTAGGATAGTTAAATGTGAAACAATGATATGGGAAATCAACACGCAACTCAGGGCTCGTTATTTACCGGCCAAGCATTTCCAGTATGTCAGTAATGCACAACTATCTAGCTCTATGCACGAGGTGCTTATTCATTTGCGCGTCGCACTCAGCTCGTTAGCAATTGGACATGCCCGCTCTACGAAATATTTCAGCGATTGAAGCGGCCGGTAAATTGTGCATCACAATAGCACGCGCCACAACTAACCCTATGTGCAGCGAGTTTTACGATTCGTTATCAAATTATACATACAGGTCGAGCGTACTGAGCGTACCCGCTTATTCATGACATGGACATCACACAAATTAGAATAGGTCCCGGACCGGATTAGAGGCTAACAAATAACCTGCTGACAGAACACTATTCAGTATTACCTTACGACGTGGAAAACGACATCAAGTGACAGCGATTCCCATGGACCGGCCGCTCGGATTAATTACAGAGCGGTGATCCGAGCTCGACGCGACGTCGCGCGCGCATCCATCACGGGCGTCAGATAGCGCGTTATGAACGACGCACAGATTTGTATTCGTAATTTGTACTACTGTCATCACATTTCAAAGACAAATATAAAGGATCGAGCACCGGAATGACGAGTGTCAGCAGGCTCATTTAGATGGCATTTTAAGAGAGGTTTTATTTAACACGAGCAACAAGAGGTGGATTGATCGAGACAGGTTTCGAGTGCCGTTCGATGGCCAGGTAACGTCGAAGTGTCCTTTAGGGCCTCGGTCGACATTCCGAGAAATGTCCTTAGGTACTAACTCTTCAACGTTGTAACAATCACGCGGCGTCACTTCACTTGTCTCGAGTATTTTTCTTTTTGAGCGTCTATGGTGGTGGAGCTTCTCGCTTCCGAGAAACGAAAGAGTTTTGCGTTTATTATTAAAAGTTGATTTAATGTGAGTAATTTGCTGTAAACACAGCAATTTCATTCGCATAACGCATGTCGCGTCCGGAATATTAATTCATCCGGGTATATGAGCTGTCGCCGCACCGGGCACAATTACACGCGCTATGGTATCGGCCGCGCCCGCACCAACGCCGCCGGCAGCGCGCATGCTTCAAAATTTAATTACCCGCGAATTCGCCACTCACTCACGCGAGCGATCTTGATGATACGTATCGGAACCACTTTCCAGGTAAGCAGCTACTTTGCAACACGTGTTCCTGGTTTCAGAGAAAAACATTTATTGCTGTAGGTAAATAATTGTAAAACCAACTTACTGAGAAAAATTTAACTCGAAATCTGCTACAAAAGAGTGGATGCCCATGATCTAGACATGTTAAACAATTGGTTAAAATTAGTAGTCAAATGTTACCAATCATCCTGCTATTTCGCCGAGTCACTGAATATTAATTAAGAGCCGTGAACACGCGGAGTAAATTATCACGAGCCGTGTCGTCGTGTTTATCATAGAGATTGTTTAGTGTTATGCGATGAGCTTCACTTGCATTATGTTGTTTATAAACGTTGAAAGTCATGGTTGTTTTGCCAGCCTCACGGTGAGATATCAAGATTGAAATCTCTGCTAGTGAGTCGTCAAGGGTGTGGTCGTGATTCACAAGTGATTGTTATTTCTAAGAATCTTAAAACAATATCATGTTTTCTAATAATTTGTCTTTTTCATGAATTAAAGCTTAATTGCCAGTCTGTGATTCATCTTAGGCTGGTGTTGGCCTATGATTTGTTAGATGTCGATGTTTGAGTTGTTAATTACACGTGACTAAAGATCTGTTATTAGTGAGGTGGGGTGCGATGTTTTAGTCACGGCTATCTCTCAACCGAACTAATCCATTGTTGTGTTTTTCCTGTTGACTGGCCACATTATTTTTCTCGTTAATGCCACTTTAGGTATTTAATCTCTGACAGTTTGATATTAAATTACATTTTATTGTTTATATCGGATAACTTTACAACGTATCAACACGTACGAATACAATGCGATAAAATATTAAATTATGTGCCGATGTCATCAGTCTTCGTGTGTATTTTGGTATGCAACAATGGTAACCTACACGAGAAAACAATTTCGTATGAGCGAAAAATGAAGTGTCATATGTCTTGGTTGTAGTCACGGTTCATGCAATCTTCAGCAAATTAATCAGTCGGTTATTATCTTTTTTGGCCACTTTTCGGCAATGTAATCTATACTTGACTAACTTTTAATCTGGATTTTTTCTCCACAATACTACTTTCTAAAAAATAATCTGACCCAAGAGTCCATTGCATGAGTAGAGCCTGTGAGCAGTAGAGCACCCAGCACCTATCCCTCCCGCTGCGCCCTGACATGTCAGCGGCTCCGTCCGGCCGACCTAAGACAAAAGACAAATTAATTTTGTACACAAGGCATTTAATTTGAATGTGAATAGCATGAAGTGCGACGAATGGCCACGGAGAACAATGGCCGGCGCCGACGGTCCCGCCTTTTTGTTTTAAACTCAATGAAAGTAAAAAGTACAAAATCTAAGCGTTCAGACAATTCCGTATTATGATATGGACACAGTAATGGAGGGCCGGCGAGGCGCCTAATAGCTTATAATATTAAATGTACGTGATAGACGAGTCCGACGACGACATGATCTGGGGTCAGCGTAGTTACCACTTTGCAAGATCAGAGCTCTTTAGTTTTTGCTTTTCAAACATTTTGACTATCGTCTAAGAAATAATTATATTCCCGATTTGAAAGTTCTCTAATAACACCTAAAAATGTTACCACATTCACTCCATCAGTGCTATAACTGATCATATTAATAAATGAACTGCGAACTGATTAGCTCATTGGATCATGTGGATTAGCATAAATTGTGAAGCTCGCTCACCGCAGCCTTCCAAATGTAGCCATCGAACGTAGTGCGATCGTCTATACTATACACATTCGTGACTCGCCACAATCAGTGAACCAATGAACTGACTAAATGATTTTGATTCATCAGATCAGCTGTTCATTTAATACTTCACTATTTTCGTCAAAAAGTGGCAACAATACAAATACAAATATTTTTATTTCAGTAAACTTAATCTAGGTTACATTTCATGGGTTTGGGACCCTCTATTAGATATACCTGTATTAGAGGGTCTCGCTCTTCCGTAGTACATAATTGTTAGAATTAAGTAAGTAAAGAAATTAAAAGGATATTTATGTCTATAGTAAGTTAAGTTAAAGATAGGATTTAGGAATACGTTTACATATTTGTATGTGTAGTGTGTGTGTGTGTGTGTTTGAGTGTGTGTGAGCACTCTTGATCACTAGTCTACTAAGAGAATGGGTATTTGGGGAGTACATAAGTGCAAAGTGTAAGTACATAAGGCAACACCCTGTTAAAACGAAAATATGATTATTTATTTGTTAGGCTATAATAAGGACGAGAAAGATATGTATTCAATAGATGAAACAGAATATATAGGTATATTATGGTCACCTCCAATAGGAAAAAAAATGCATTTGAAACCAATATCCATCACGTCATTTTTGTAACGTTTGGTAACAGCTTGTAGTGATGTGTCGATACAGCATCAACCGCACCGAGTGATGGAAATAAGTTAGCTCGCGGCGACAGAGGCGCACACCTACCGATGCGACTTCGTGTTTGCTTTATATCATTAGTCCATCAATCAAGATCAAATTTTGTTTTGAATCGTAACTGTTGGTTAAACACTAACAATCGTTCGATCCGTGTCGGCACGCCTGCCCATCAATCAGCGGCGTTGACGCGGAGCCGTCCGCTGCCTCTCACCGGACGGTCAGTGGCCTTGGCCGGCCCGGACGGATCATGTCCGGCCGGACAGAATACGCCCCCTAATGACAGCCCTTGCACCGACTCGACACATCCAATTCACATGTTAAATGGAATTCCCTTTGCGCCTTAAAATTACGAACCTCCGTGTTATTAAAGTGTTTGTTTCTTAGACGTTTTGTTGTTTAGACGTTTTATCCAATTAGTGCTACCGTGTCGAAAGGATAATGTTGTGATGAACGTGTAAAGCGTTTAGCGTGTTAAAAGCGGAGCCTTGTCGGCGCCTTCTTTGGGCAGATAACAAAGTATCTGTCAATCAGGACGTCTTTTGCCGATATTGTGTTAATTACGGATATGAGTCAACAGGTGGTCTTTCTTGATTTAAAATCATAAAGACTTTTATGGCTGTGAAAAGCTTTGATACAAATATTAAAATTTATAAATTTCCTGCGTCTTATAAAAAGAAAAACAGCAATTTTAGAGAGCAGCGTATTTCGTTTACTTCTATGCCCTCAAGTAATCTTCAATCTCCACTATCATAAGTGCTGAGAGATTTGTCGATAAATCTAAGATATATCGTAACAATAATACAAATACAAATTACACGGCTATAAATAACTCACGTATGGGAAATATCTGGTGCGAGCTATCATCGATGGTCTGGTTTAATTTAATTGACTGAGTTGATGATAAATGTATGGAGGGTTAAGCATAACGCGGGCTCATGAATAAATCGCCTCGCAGTGAGGAGCTGATTTGCGATAAGCGGGTATTTATTGCGCTACTAGTCGTCGCCTGTGACTCTACCTGGACGTTAAAAATCCAGGTCTCTGTTTCCGAAGGTTCATCTTCAAAAAGAATCAATTGTAGCGTACGCTGCTAAAAACATCGACACTATTTTGATTTTGACCAACATACCTACGTGAGACCAAATAAAGATCTTGATAGTAATGAACTCATCAAAAAGAAAATTAAAGTACAGCCACCTGCACTAAGATATACACATTTAATAATGTTTGAAAGGCTGCAACAACATAGATGAAGAAAGTAGGTACACAGTAAAGACAAAGGCACAATCTAGTTGTTCATAATTTTTGCTGTTTTGATCTTTATTTTTAGTACTGTGGGATCATTTTGAAAAGAAATACATCTTAGTGCAGGCGACTGTACTTACGAAAACTACTGTTCTGTACTGTTCTGTATATACGCGCACGATACACGAGACCTCGGTTCCATCCGAAAATGTTATCTAAGTATTGTCTGCCGTAACTATGACCTGTAGTGTGAAAATGGTCTAACACTTTGTAAGATCATATACAATACAATATAATACTTTATTTCAGGCACCAATAGAATAAAAAACAGATGGAATTTTTCTTATCCTACGGCCCATATAGATATATACCTTAAAGACATACATAATAATATAAAAACATTAATTGCCACGTAGGAAATGCGACGTAGTTATACACATATGCATATGGTGCCTAGTTCATGTAGTCCAAAGATAATCCTTAATTTATAAAGCACCTACGGGCCATCGCTCCGAGAGACTACAAGCCACCTGACGGCAGGAGTAGCCACAGGAGGCTCTATTGATTTCGCTGCGAGCATCCTCTGGAAACACGGCACAGGAACGCACCCACAAACACATAAATCACAAGTATAATGGCTCTACTGATGGAATCACGATTGATAAAGTTCGATACCGTGTACCTACTTGACCACCATCATCAGATGCTGTAAACCATCCGCTGTAAGACCTACAGGTTCGTAATTGGCTTCAAAAAACTGCCAAGTCAGGAGTGACTTTTAATTGATTGGGTCAAATGTAGATGCAGTAATATTTACAAAGGTAGACCTGACTACATAACTTAATATTGAGAGCAAGTTACTGACGTTTTGAACCAGAGGTCTAATTATACCAAACACAATCTTGCGCAAGAGTGTCCACTGCATCATGTGTAGGCAGATATTAGAGACGAATAATTGGACTACAGTCTACAGTAACGATCAATTATGTTTATGAGAACGGTAATTATAATACAGGTTGAGTACAATTTAATAGAGTAGCATAGTTGTCAATGCGTGTCGATGGTAATAATTAATGTAACAATGCGTGAATTTTTGAGGACAGATAAACTCTTAGGCACGAATGTAATTGCTGTCAATAACAAGCTAGTATACTTTCAGTGAATCTCTCCGGCATTCAGGAAAATAACTTAGTACCTACTTATTTTATTAACAACCTCGTACTCTTAGATGTCGTAAGGGGAATTTTTTGGAGACTTTTCAATAATATTTTAATTTTTGACAACAGTTGCGATGATAATAATTATAAGTCACATCAAATAATTTGACTGGTCTCATAGCTCAGTTGGTAGTAACTCTGCCTTCTGCGCTAGAGGGCGCGGGTTCGATTCCCGCACTGGACAAACATTTGTGTGATGAACACAGATGTTTGTTCTGTGTTTGGGTGTTCAATATTTATCTATTATGTATATCAGTCACTGGTACCCATAGTACAGGCTATGCCTAGTTTGAGATCAGTTGACTGTGCGTGCTATGTCTGAAATATTTATAAAAAAAAAAAAAAAAAAAAATACAAGATCTCATACTACTAAGATTCCCTGTGTCGATGTCGTGGGTATCAGAAACTACGAGTACCGAAGTAAGTACCGAGTAATACACAGACTCGGAAAAAATTTGCAGTTCATTCAAAAATTTGTCCCGCAGCGGAAATGGTCCTCCTTGCGTCTCAGATGTCTCACTATCCCGCTACGTCACCGAGATCGTTGATTATAATAATATCAGAATGATGTCGGTGTGAGGTGAGTGAAAAATACACTCGTCTTACAATACCAAGTTTAAAGTAGGCCCTACGAGCCAGTGATATACCTACCTCTATATAAAGTAATAGCTTTTGCATTTTGACCTCATAATCATTACAGCAATTTAAAGCGTCAAAATAAAGCAGAGTTTGGCTTGAATGGAGCAAATCAATGGAATAGATAGGATCTTTAGGCGTATTTTCCGTAGCTATAATGTGGGTCAAACCCACGAATTCTCTAATTGTATAATTGCGAACATCTTTTAGATCTTAATTGATATTTGGAAATCTAAGCATTCATCATCAAACCACCGTGTGAAAATTCAACTTCCAGTTCCTGGAACCTCGTAAACTGCTTGACAAAGGGAAATTTTACAACGGATTTCACATGAGGTAAAGTACAACGCGTTTCTACAAGGAGCCTCTAGCGCCGATACACGTCGCGAACTAAAAATGTGTATAAATAATGAAGATTACATGAAAAAGAGAAATGTGTAACATTTAATTTTATTACATACGATAACTTATGGCCTAGACACGGCACTCGTTCGAAAAACACGTTGTTGCATGGTTTTATTAAAACAAAGTCTTACATTTCAAAGACTTTCAAGCGATATTTGCACCAATACTATTATATAATAGAGCATACTATAGCTTGCATTCTTATAAAGCTTTTAGTCTTAGTTGAAATGAAAAGTTCACAGTTACATACAGATCATTTGTGACATTAAAATATCAATTATTTATGGTGTTGAGATAAGAACAGCGTTTCCAGAAGAGAGTCTTATCCTGTAGTTTATCTTTGCAAGTTGTTAATATCGAGATACATACTTGCAATTTACATTTATGTGTTGTCAATAAGTATAACCCTCACTTCCTGCATTTTGTAAATGGATTTATTTTCTTAATTTGTGTTAAGAGATTCTCACCCATATAAACTTGGTTCATAAGTACTGTTAGTTTTTCGAATATACATACCAGTTTGCAAGATATAACGTGAATGTGACGAAATAATACAACGGAGTTGACTCGACTATTATTTAAAACTCTGATTGATAATGATTGGCCGCATGCATCTATTGTACGCTACGCAAATATGTCATTCTTCTTCTCGTCGTATCACTGATTCTTTCTTAGTCATCCTGTATTATGTCAGTGACCAGAAAGAGGTACAGTGGCCCTGAAAAGGGCCTAAGACCATCGATGAAAGAATCAGTGTAGTGAAAGGATTTAAGTGCGCCTCTTAGTGGCTCCTTTCGTGCACAATATGTTATTTAAAGCGACGGACAAACTGATCCCACGTACGCAACGTATTGTGGTAGCCGCTGGTTCAGGTTCAGGGGTTCAGGGTGCGCTGCAGCTTCCCACTATCGATGCGCTGTTTTCAGTTTCTGCTGGTTGGATTGAATTGGAGCCAGTACAAACACTTGTTATCCTAGTACTTCCACTTTATTTTAGTTAGTTCCTTGTCGTTCCTCTACTACCGAGTAAGTGATTTCTATTGACAAATTTCGTTCCTTATAAGCTAAACTTATCCTATCCCTTCCGTCTGGTGGGAGTGCGTACCTCAATAAAATCTTGAGAAGCTACCTGTGAGCCCCGTTATTCCTAACTGTGTTTCAAAACCGCCTAGCTTTCTCTTAGGGGCTTCTTTCCCAGAGCCGTAAAACAATAAAATCCTGCGCGCCCGTAATGGCTTTATGTTCAGTGAATTTGAAACAAACCTATTCTATTCACATTTCTTAGTTTCTAGGCCCTAAAAATCTATTACAAATCTTCATCTTTCTTATTCTTAGAATTATCTAAACCGTGGGAAGTCGGTCGCTAACAGTCTCCCCGCCAGTGCGCGATGGTTCGGGCAATCTCTCTTCAGGTAGCGACTTCCACTTCGGTGCCACCAGGATGAGTCGCGACGCTGGTCGCTTCATCACGCCGCCTCTGGTCCTGATGTTCACGATGCGTGTCCTCTTGTCTGGTCCCGGGAAAGTTTCTTCGATGACTCCACGCGGCCACGTGTTCCGTGGAAGCGAGGAGTCCGCAATAATCACCACATCGCCTCGTTGGAAGTCCGTGTTCTTCTGGCCGTCCATCCTCCGTGGCATTAGGGTCGGAAGATATTCTTTTAGCCACCTGTTCCAGAAATGATCTGCCATTCTCTGCGCCGTCTTCCAGTTCGGTCTTCCAACGAGGTCGCTATCTTCAAATTCTCCCAGGACGGCTGCTCCGCAGGATCTTCCAATTAGGAAGTGATTCGGTGTTAAGCTTCCTACTCCTGGTTCCGCATTTATATGAGTCAGCGGCCGGCAGTTCAATGTGTGCTCCACTTCTGTCAGTAGGGTGTGGAGTACTTCTTCTGGAGAGCTTCTTTCTCCTAGTACAGCTGCAAGTGCGGTTTTCACCGATCGCACCATTCTTTCCCAAGCTCCTCCCATGTTGGGTGCTCCTGGAGGAATAAATTTCCATATTACTCCTTCTCGTTCGGCCGCCTCGATTAGTTCCTCTTTCTGGATTTTTCTGGCCTCTAGGATCAGCTCGTTATTGGCTCCAACGAAGTTTGTTCCGTTATCGCTGAACATTGTTCGAGGACTTCCACGACGTGCAGACATTCTTCTTAGGGCCATTATCATGGAGCTGGTGCTGAGGGATGCGGCCAACTCCAGATGTACTGCTCTTGTCGTCAAGCAAGTGAAGAGGGCGCCCCAGCGTTTTTCTCGTCTTCTGCCAATGGTCACATGCATCGGGCCAAAGTAGTCGACCCCAGTGTATGTGAACGGTGGCTGGTGGTGCGCCAAGCGTTCCTGCGGTAGGTCTCCCAGTGGTGGCATCTCAGGTTTTGTTTTTCTTATTTTGCACCACTGGCACTGGTGCGCGACTCGTCGCACGGCGTCGCGCAGAGACAGGATCCAGAACTTCTGTCGCAGCTCGTTGATGACCGTTGCGTGATTTCCGTGATGCAAATGTCGATGGTAATGTTCTATCAGGAGCTGTGGCACACGGTTTCTTCCGTCCAAGATTGGTAGTTTCGTGTTGTTTTCAAAATCTTGGATCTTCATTGTTCTGCTGTTGAGGCGTAGGATTCCTTCTTCATCAAGTATTACGTCGATCTTCTTGAGGCGGCTCGAATTTTCAATGGGCTTCTTTTTCTTAATGTTCTTAATTTCTTTCTCGAATGATTCTTGTTGGCTTTGTTTGAAGAGATATCTTTGTGCTTTCTTCAAATGTTCGGGTTCAATGGGTAGCCAATGTCTTCTTTCTTCCTTGTTTCCTAGGCGACTTTGGGGTTTCTGTCTTCGGCGGCACATGTCTATGAACATGTACAATCTTGCTGTGGTTCGAAGTAGGCGGTTCCAACTACTGAATCTACAAGGGTTCGGCAGATTCGGTGGTTGGAGGGTTCTAGTCGAAGTGCAGGTTGCCTTCTTCTTTTCTTCCGGACTTGATTCTTCATCTTCTTCTTTTTCTATTTTCTTAACCGGCCAGTCAGATTTCGGCTGGTATAAGAATGGAGGTCCGGTGAACCATCTTGCTTTGCCGTCGAAGTTCTTCGGTACGTTTCTCGTAGCGTCGTCTGCTGGGTTTTCTTTGGTGGGGACCCATCTCCATTCTCTTGGCTTGGAGACTTCTTCTATAGCCGCTAGTCGGTGGGCAACAAAAGTCTTGAATCGCCGTGGGTCCGCCTTCATCCAGTGCAGTATGGTGGTTGAGTCAGACCAAAAAACCCGAGATGTGATCTCTAGGTCTGACTCCTCGGAGACGGTAGCGGTCAGTCTTGTTCCCAGAAGTGCTGCTCGTAGTTCCAATCGCGGGATGGATGTAGCCTTCACAGGTACCACCCTGGCTTTTCCTGCCATCAGCGCGGTGTGGACTTCCCCGTTGTGCACTTCTCCTGCTTTCTTCGGTCCTAGGCACTTGGGGATTTTCAAGTTCTGGAATTTCTTTATGTTTTCGATGTACTTTCTCCAGACTTCTTGCTTTCGTTCGTTGACCGCTTCGTCCCATTTCACTCCAGCCCTCCACAGATCTTGTATCAGTTTCTTGCCTTTGATCAGGACTGGAGCAACAAGCCCCATGGGGTCAAAGATTGACATGACCGCACTGGTGATTTCTCTTGGTGTGTTCCTCAGGCCCACGTTGAAAGCGAGTTCATCTTTTTCAACAATCCATCGCATGTCCAAGGTTTGCTCTTCACCAATTTTCTGCTCTTTTGGAGCATCTTCTGTTTTGATTCCATCGGCGTCGTTTCTAGGGCGTCGTTGCTGAATTTCAATCGAGTCCAGGTCGCGGTGTTCCTTCATCATTTCTTCAATTCCTTCACCGTCTAAGCACACGCAGTGATTAACAAAGTTCACTGGTGCAGTAGCTCCGGAGTGGCAGCCGTGAAGCACCCATCCTAGGCTGGTCAATGATGCGACTGGCTCGTTCTTTCTTCCTCTCAGTACTTTCCGGGAAATGATCAAGTCCCAGTTGTCTTGTCCGATCAGCAGTGTTGGCCTTTCTTTTTCGTAAAGAAGCTCGTTCAGATTTTTCAAATGGCTGCACTCTTGTATTGTTTTCAAGTTTATCTGTTGTGATGACAGCTTCAAATCTTCAACGGTGCGAACGCCTTTCAGAGTGCGTTTCTCTCTTTTATGGGCTCCTTTTATTTTCAAATCCATTTTCTGGGAGTCCCTCTTTTCTATGATTTTTCCACCAACTGTTTCTAGGATGAGTGATTCTTCTTTGCCGGTGGCTCCAATGCGGCAGGCGACGGCTTTGTCCAAAAGTGATACAGTGGATCCTTCATCGAGGAGTGCCAGGATTCGGACGGACCCTTCTGGTCCATAAACATCCACTGGGATCATCTTCAAGTAGACCTTGGTTCCATCGGCTGCTGCGTACACGGATTTGACCAGGTTCTTGGTCTCTTCATTTTCATTTATTTCTTGTTGTTGTGAAGATGAGGGTTTTTCTTGCTGCGTCGACGGTGCTGGTGTTCGGTGAGATTGCTCCGAGTGCAGCATTGTGTGATGAGGCCTCTTGCATTTCTTACAAGGTTGGCCTTTGCAGTTCGTCCTCATGTGTCTTCGGCGCAGACATCGGAAGCAAAGTCGCTTCTTTACTGCGATCTCCCACCTGTCATTGGTGTTCGCTTCTTTGAATCGCTTGCATTCTATAAGCCAGTGATCCCCGTCGCAATTTTCACAGAACTTTTCGTATCTTTCCGAGGCAGTAGCTGTGGTGTTCGTGTCGTCTTCATCTTCTTCTCTGGTTGCATTCACCGCGTATCTTGAGTTTCCCACTCTTCTCTTAGTCTGTTCCGGTGGTGCTATTTTTCCGCACAGGTCTGCTTCGGCTTCGAGAAATTTCTTTATTTTCATGAGTTCTGGTTCTTCATCACCGACGCGTGCGCTGAAGTCAAGCCATCGGTACCGGAGAATAGGCGTTATCTTGTCAATGATGGCTCTACTCATTTCCGGTGAATATAGGTAGTGTGGCTTCTTCAGGGCGGTTATTGTGGTGACCGCGTTTGCAACACGGCTGGCGAAGATGCAGATGTCTCTCGGAGTGTCCCCAACACGGGGGAGTTCTTTCAATTTCTGTAGCTCCGAAAGTACTAACTGATCCGGTCTGCCAAATCTTCTTTCTAATGCGTCGATGATGTCCTCGGGGTTGTTGGCTGCGAATAGCAGGCTTCTTGTCGCTTCTTTCGCTGCTCCTTTTACCGATTTTCTGAGGCGAGCCATGTTGTGTATCAGGGTACAAAGAGATGCGGTTTCTTCATATGCTCGTTTGAACGGCAACCAGTCTTCGTGGGCTCCATCAAAGTCGGGTAAATCCCACATCTTCGGCTGTGCTGTCATGGCTGGTTGCTGTGCGGTCTTCGTGGCGCTAATAATAGCATCCGCAAGTTGTTGTATCTCACTTTTCTTGGTCGGCTCGCCTTCGGTAAGTTTCGGATTTTCTAGATATGTCGTGCTGTGCTCAACCCATTGTTCCACATGTGTCGATCGTTCGACCCATTCCAAGTCTTCTTCAGATTGACATTGTGCTAGTTCCAGCTCGGTCTGAGCTAGGGCGGCAGAAGCTTCAGCTGCTTCAAGCTGTTTCTTCTTCAAATCACGGAGTGCTTCTAGCTCCGCTCTTCTGCTGGACCTTGTTGATCTCGCCGTCTGTGGTACTAGGGTCTCCGAAGACGCGAACGGTGGGACAGTGGGCCTTCCTCCAATGTTCCTCGGATTCCTTTTCTCTTTCGTCGCTCGCGGAACGGTTGCTGTGCTAGCAGCGGTCGTAGGCGCGAGATCTGTACTTTCGAGTGCAGATTCGGGTGGTGCGGTGCGGGGTACCAGCTTCGACGTCCGGGTCTGAGTCGTCACTGCTTCGGTAGCGGTCGCGGTTCTTGAGGGAGGCGTGGTAGCGGTCGCAGTCGCGGTCGCGGCTGCCGCTTTGGCACGTGTAGTCCTCCCGGGTATCGGTGCGACGACGCTTGCGGCGGTCTGCCGTGATGTCGACGTCCCAGCGGACATCTCGATGGATGTCCCAGCGGACGCTGTAGTGACTGTAGACGCGGCCGTGTTCATTGACCAATCGGTAGTAGGTGTTTCAGTGGAGTCTTCCTTTTCTGACGGTGATCGTAACGGCATGGTCTTTATTCTTCCAATCCGGCTTCTCGGATGACCATAAATTCTTCCAATCCGGCTTCTCGAAGGACCAAATATTGTGGTAGCCGCTGGTTCAGGTTCAGGGGTTCAGGGTGCGCTGCAGCTTCCCACTATCGATGCGCTGTTTTCAGTTTCTGCTGGTTGGATTGAATTGGAGCCAGTACAAACACTTGTTATCGTAGTACTTCCACTTTATTTTAGTTAGTTCCTTGTCGTTCCTCTACTACCGAGTAAGTGATTTCTATTGACAAATTTCGTTCCTTATAAGCTAAACTTATCCTATCCCTTCCGTCTGGTGGGAGTGCGTACCTCAATAAAATCTTGAGAAGCTACCTGTGAGCCCCGTTATTCCTAACTGTGTTTCAAAACCGCCTAGCTTTCTCTTAGGGGCTTCTTTCCCAGAGCCGTAAAACAATAAAATCCTGCGCGCCCGTAATGGCTTTATGTTCAGTGAATTTGAAACAAACCTATTCTATTCACATTTCTTAGTTTCTAGGCCCTAAAAATCTATTACAAATCTTCATCTTTCTTATTCTTAGAATTATCTAAACCGTGGGAAGTCGGTCGCTAACACAACGTATGCAACGCATTATGACATCTGAACCCTTGAATTTGTATAACTAGGAACATATATACATATATGCAACATTTATACGATAAGCATGTTCCTACTCGTATACATTCAAGGGTTCAGATGTAATAATGCGTTGCATATATTGCGTACGCGGCATCAGTCTATCTTTGGTCTAATTGTCACGTTACGTCGCGTGGCTCATACGCGTCGGCCGTACGCTTCTGTCACAACTGACGCGACCTAGAAGTCCGCCTAATTATGTGATTGATAGATACGTGATTCTAAATTATATGGGCACAAAATGTTGCATAGAATGTTGCAGTAACATACACTAGTTAACGTTAAACCCACTTAGATATCTAAGTGGGTATTATAAAGTTATCAGACACGTTATTACTTACGTTTTATATTTTATTTTATTATTGTGTAATTTTTATGTTTTATTTTTAAGTTTACAACATGACGATGCTTTTTGCTGAAATTTAATGTTAATTTACTATTTGAATGATTTTAAATAAGAATATTTAAAAACAAATTGTTTGCCACACTATGACTTGTTCAAGTACATTTTAAATATGTGTATGGATGAATAAATGAATACAATACAATACAGTAAAGTCGATATTAATTGATAAGATAAATGTACAAAAGCAACATAAAATTATGAGACTATTCAGATTCTCTTTTAAAACTATATCCACTTTACTATCTCGATAGGCTTGTTGAACACAAAATGTGATAATAACTTTGTCGAAACATAATTTTACGTATATTTATAGCCTGTTTACGCTCAAGTTTGTTTATTGCATCGCCATCGGTGACTAGGTATTATCAATTTTATAACATAGTGATACAGTGTTATCGTTGGGACATACTTGGACCCTACAGTTTATTCGATGGAGACATCCTGGGGTCATTTTATGCATATCTCTTTTAATGGGTAGGCAGAAATATAAATTAAATATCTGGGTACGTTAAATCTAGTAAAGTATAAATTATTTGCTCTAAATCCATTCCACAGAATTTCAAGAACATAGAATATTTAAAGATATTTTTAACCGATTTTCAAAAGGAGGAGGTTCTCAAGTCGGCTGTATTTTTTTGTGTGTATGTTACTCGATATCTCCGCCAATAGTAACCCGATTTTGATGATTCTTTCACTGGTGTATAGAGTATGATCCCGGGGTGGTCCCATTTTTAATTTAATACCTGAGGGATTGCAACTTGTCCTGTTAAACTTAAAAAAACGTCATCTTCTCTTGAAATCACCACTTGCCGATTATTTTTTTTGTCGACTGTGGTATAGTATAGTTATCCCCGTGACTTCGACTTTAAACTAATAGGCTCTGTGTTGATTTTCAAAGAGAATAAAATCACTACGTTTGATTATCAGTCAGTCAGTGAGTACCGTAAGAGTTATTATTGATGATGAATGGATGTCATAGTTACTTTTGTTTTTTATTCGAAAGTGTAGGTGGCCAATGTCATCCTCAGTAGGTAAGCAAAACGCAAAGAGGTTGATAACAAAAAAAAGAGGTTGATATTAATCTTGTAAATATTCAGGAATTTGAAGTCAGTTTTTAGTTTTTGTAACAAATATCTTATCTCTTTAACTTTCTGTATTTTCTATACTAACAGTTTGTTGTTTTACATAGGTACCTAATACATCTGTCTATTAACCTAACTGATATCAAATAATATAATTTTGTTGGAGCCCCCCCCCCCCCCCCCCACTGGGATTGATCTACAATACAATTGAAGGCTCTGAGGCTCTAGATTGTTCGTCATGGCACTCTTTGGAGGAAGCCTTTGTCAGGCAGTGGTCTTCTACAGACTGATGATACATCGATATCGACGCTGAATACGTTTTATTATTTGTTTTAGATCATCTTCATTGATATTGGTTGGTAATTTCTAGAAATATTGTCAATGTCCGCGCTTCTATAGGTACTATCCAACGCACCGATGTTATCTGGTGTAATTTGTAGCCAACCAAGCAATCAAAATATTTGTCTATCTGAGAGTCTATTGAGATGCTTATCAGATCGTGTAATGCTTTCGGTATAACTGTGAGGCTGTGTGGCATCTCCATGGGCATCTGGCTACAAAAGAACCGATGTTGATGATATTGGCTTATAAAGAGCCGCGGTAACTTTTGATTCAAGTTTTGTAGGTTGGAAATATAAGCGTAGTACAGTTTTCCTAAAATAATATAAGTACCTAACGATGAGCCTTAAACGGTAAATGAAAATATTATGATAAAAATCGAGGAAAAAATAAATGAAACTCAAAGACATGCGACAAGCGAGCTCTGCGAAGCGTACTTTACCGTTTCACCCAGTTATTTAGAGTGAATAAAATGAAATGAAATAATTTATTTGCGTGAAGCGTAGTAGAGTGTCTTACCTGCGTTATTCGTTAATTAAGCTCACATGGCATTACTGGCGCCCATTGTACTTGATATTTGTTGGTTATGTTATTTTTCTTTGTTTACAATAAAAAGTTTATCTATCTATCTAAATCAATAGCCGTGTTGGCCTAGTGGGAGGTTCCCCAATTTTTACCAGAAATCGCGAGATCTCAGTTCGGCGAACCAAAGTAACACCAAGTAACTAGTGCATATATTCATAATTAATTAGTTCGGTCAACTGATCCCAAACTAGGCATAGCCTGTACTATGGTGACCAGAGACTGATATATATATATATATATATATAATAGATAAATATTTAACACCCAGACACAGAACAAACATCTGTGTTTATCACACAAATGTTTGTCCAGTGCGGGGATCGAACCCGCGACCTCTAGCGCAGAAGGCAGAGTTACTACTAACTGAGCTATGAGGCCAATCGAGTTATCTGCAGATTCTGCACATTGCCATTATTACTAATATAGAACTTACCAACATCACTCAGTGGGTATTCATACCATTTGTCAAAACTAGCAACCTAAGCACAGTCCTCAAATAAGGCATGCCCCTTAGCTAATAGTGATCATGAGAGAACAAAAAATGTTTACCCATACTGCTAACGAATGAGCAGAGATGACACGAGGAAACTCTTCACACAAGTCTGTCCCAACAGAGGAGTATGTTTGCGTTTTGTCGCTACTAAAATATTGAACTAGAGCCGAGAACCTGCATAGTGCAACGTGTGACCGGAATTCCAGTAGAAGCTGATGTATCCTACTAATATTATAAATGCGAAAGTTTGTGAGGATGTTTCGATGTTTGGATGTTTGTTATTCAATCACGCCGTAACGACTCTACCGATTTCGTTGAAACTTGGAATATGAAGAGTTATTTACCTAGAATAGCATATAGGCTACATTTTATGTAGTCAAAGTCAAAGTCAAAGTCAAAAGGCATTTATTTCAATAAAATCACTAGGATCACTTTGAAACGTCTTAGAAACTAGGTGAAGCTATGCCTGTTCCTCGCGACCAAGCCTAGAAGAATCAGGCAACAAACACGGCTTGGTGCCTATCGTTTTTTTCGATGATTCTTTTTCACAAAATGGAATTTAAAGCTTCAGTGTGGTGCCGATCGAACTAGGTGAGGCTCAAAAGAAAAGTTATCTAATTATAATCCCTAATAAATAAGAGCTTATAAAAATGTGAAAAAAAGAAGACAAAAGTGAGCTTCAACAAATGATCTAAGGGCAGCACACGCTACACTTGAGGAAATATGTACCTAATGCTTCTATAAAATTGAATAATACTTAAAATATGATGCAAGCAAAAACTGTAAAGTAGGTACCAAGCGAGCGAAGATGCGGGTGGAAACTAGTTTAAAATAAAATAGGCACTTCTAGGCTTGGCTTGGAGGCATAGGCGCAGCATTACCTTGTTTCTAAGACGTTTCAAAGTGATCCTAGTGATTTTATTGAAATAAACACCTTCTGAGTTTGACTTGACTTTGGCCATCGACTGTTATCCCCAAGCATGGCCATCTCTTGGATCTGCAGGCTATCAAATCCTTGAAGATATCTAAGGGGGTCATGCCTTCGCCGAATTAAGAGTACTTACTGGTTTCCTCACGATGTTTTCCTTCACCGTTTTAAGCATGTGATACGCACTTACATTTTTCGAAAGGAAAATTTCATTGTGCGACCGTGTTTGAAACCACGATTTTCGCATTGAATCAGGGCACTTCCCACTAGGCCAACACAGCTTATATTGAAAGCAAGACTTTATTGAATCTTCCATGACCCGCCAATATCATCATCATCATCAGCTTGTTGAAGTCCACTGCTGGACATAGGCCTCCTCCAAAGAGTTCCATGACGAACGGTCTTGAGCATTCTCCATCCACCGACTTCCCGCAACCTTCACAATGTCGTCGGTCCATCGGGTGGGGGGCCGTCCAACACTGCGTCACCGGGTTCATGGTCGCCATTCGAGAACCTTTACTCCCCAACGGTTGTCGGTTCTGCGAGCTATATGGCCTGGCCCGCCAATATAAGTAGTGATAACCACTTTCGAAGTTCTATGGGAAAAAGTGTAGATTTTTAATAGTTAATAGATTTAGCGCAATATGTGTAGTGAATAGGCAGTCATAATACTACACACAAGTGGATTAAAATAAAATGCATTGTTTGACAATTGGTGGGCAATTGTGCGTCACAGCAAACCAAGCAAGTATCTTTGAAAAAGCCATACTGGTTGTGAAGTGTCCACAAAACTTTGCTTACCTGTGACGAGTCCCACACGTGTTTGTTCAAGCCGTGTAGCCGCGGCTAGTTCAGCCTCCACGGTAAAGTTCACCGAAGCCCGCGAAACGCTGCCCAACCTGTTTATGTTTGGTCACCAGTCGCTTTACGACATAAATCGGAAGTGAACACGTTTGCTCCTAAACATCCTCGTCAAATGTGATATTTTTTTGACAAGAGTGAAAACCAGTTCAGGCTTGACGACAAAATGTGGTGACGTAATTTAAAATTACAACACAATTGGGGCATAGGAATTCTCGAATGTTGATCACAGAACGGGCAACGCAGTGTAGAAAGGTCTCCCAACCGATGGACGGACGATATTGTGAAGGTTGTGGAAAGTTGTTGAATGGTCTATGTCCAGCAGTGAACTTCTTCAGGCTTATGATGATGATGAGTGTCATAGGCATTTAATTATTATTTTTTGTTTAAGACTTTTCTCAGCATGATAAACTTTAGGACTTTTTAGGACCTTAAAGAGATCGTTCACGATTTCGGCCTAAGAACTTCTGCTGGACATTTAACAATTTCCGCTGATGAAGTAATTCATTCGCTGCTTTGAATAAACACTTTACTGCATTTTGTGGAGATCCTTTAGCAATCCTTTTAATCCATCAGATAAGTTAAGATGCCAATAATATAAATTAAAGTACCTTCCGAGTAGGATTGAGAGGCTTGCGTGTCCGGTGAGCAGTAGCGAAGGCGAAGTAATTAAACAGTCATCCATCCAGCCTTTGGCGATTTTGAAACCACAATCTATTTACTTGCGTCATGGTGCAACAAGGTGCAACTCGGTTGCAACAGCAGAGGTTAATAATTATTTGTGATAAGCGTAACGAAGTCATGCGCGGTCGTGTCCAATGTACAATATTGGACGATTTTGTCTCAATAATTCCAGCGAGGGTGTCACGCGAGCCGGCCGCACCAATTAGGTGCGCGGGCGCCGGCTCCAACTGCACAATAAATCAATAATTAAACCGTCCATCTACCGGCAAATGCTGATTTATTCGCGCGCTCCGACACGCTCACTGGATGTCGAACATTTTATAGATTTATTATTAAGAAATTAAACATAGTAAATTCAATGCTTCATAGTCTCAAAAGGCTTAAAATGAACCCTAATGGACTAAGAAATACATTTCGGTAATACGATTTGTGTACTCAAAAAGTGCAAATTAAGAAATATCTATATATATATAAATCTTAATCATAATGTTCCCAACTTTGATAGAGTACGATAAAGCATGCAGTCAAGTGTGAGACGCTACTGACATTTCAAACCTATTCATAAATGAATCAATGCTATCGTATTGGAACTTGGACGAAAAAACCATTGAAGTATGACAAGTAATTCTACATACCTTGTCATCTCAATCTTTAAATTTAATCCGAGATCTAGAGATATTCTCAGCAAACTAATAGCGTATTGGTACACAATTAGATTGCCCATTTCGGATAAATTCTCATGGCACACTGACACAAATTGACCATTAAAAGGCAGAAGCCGTGTTAATTTCCTGCAATCGGCAAAGGAGCCCGATAATACGCGGAGTATAGGCATATTTGCGTTGCATTTATTTGTTAATGTGATACAAAGTGAAAGATTAAGCTGGGTTTTCTCAGTTTATTAACGACTACGTTAGCTTCGAACTAGGCTGAGTTTCACACACATTCTTGTTCGCTGTTTGCTGAAAGCATTAGTAAAGAAGTGCAACTGTCGTGACAGCCGCGACGTTAATGAAGCCTCTAACTGCTGATCCTCAGTGGCACGCAACATTCTTGACTCAAGTATTCTAAAAATATTGAGTTATCAACCACTCATTCACGTCAGAGCTTCCATTCACAAAACTTGTAAACAACGACTTATGTCTGTGACTAGCAATCATTTCCCGAAGGACCCTTGAAATCGGACATTGGTGAACATGAGTAGACAAGTATGTTATATTAAAGTAAATTAAACACCTGCATTGAATAACCATCTTACGCGTAATAGTGCATGGGCCCTACCATGACATCATATTGCCATCCAAATGCGATCGTATTTGCGCTATTTTACATTAGTTTGAACCTTAAATCTTTGCGATGTCACAGCCTAAACAAATTGAATGGTACGGGGCTTTGAACCATGAATCTTGGGACTTACATCATTGCCTAAACAAAATCGCAAAATCGATGGTAGGTACGGGGATGGTGGCCTACTTTTGTGTATTCTACGGTTTTGGGAGTGACGGCGCCATCGTCCCAGCGACAGCTCTCCGTCAGCAGAAGAGCCCTCGCGGGCCACCGAGTGTTTTCATACACATACAAAGCGTGGACGTGTTAATTCGTAGACACTTGGTTTTTTACCGCGGTGATCGACGACTGTGGGAACGTTTTCGGGTGCCTTCGTTAGAAGTACCTTAGCCGTAACGAGCAAACAGAATAACTCCAAGTATCGCGCCCGCGTTAAGTGGCTCTCGTCCACGGAATTTACGACACGAATGCGTAATAGGCGATCGCGAACACTACCAACGTGTGATTGTTACGACGGCTCTGTTGTAAAAATCATTTTAGTTTCCAATTTGAGCGTTATTGTCTGTGAGACGAGAAAGTTGTCGATGGCGCCGACATCAATAAAACTCGGCAGCGATGCGCACGCGTCGAGGTGCGACCGGCGAGCTATAGCTCATGCCGATCCCGCTGCACTCCACTTGCCGGTTATCATGCTGGTATGTTGAGTTGAGAGGTATTCGTATGCACTTGGTGCGAGATGATATCGTCCTCGGGCAATTTATAATACTGTCAGGGTAACAATAAAGCAGGATCCTGTTAGCACCGATACGGACGCTACACGACAAATGGAAGGTAGGACGAACCATGACCCCTTCCTCTATTACAATGGGAAGCCTTATCGGATTCACAAATCATGTATTATTTCATACTATATCATGGATAGCCCCTAGAGTTCAATATTGCAGGTATTGTTTTGACAATATTGCTATACAACGAAAGATAGCACTCAAGTATCTTGGACAGCGCCTGTAATTATATTGCCGTTTGGTGTTTTTATATAACTAATGGTCGTTTTCATTACCTAGGTACATTATGTACTCAATCTATATCGTATAGTAATTTTTGACATAATATACAATGAATAATTTAGTTTTTTTTTCCGTACGTTTTTTTGCTAATACATATTATGGAACGACCACATTGGCATTACACCACGAATACACCACGCAGACTGCGTGCTGCACGTTTTTGTAATGCTACCTGTTCGCAAGTGAGCTGTTGCAGTAGCTGCGTGCCTGTGGCGTATTCGTGGTGTATTTGCCTATTTGGACGCTCCCTTATTACCGTTTGGTATTATGAACGCTTCGTAGGTAATCAAAACAAATGGGAGGCAAGAACACCCTTAACTCGTTGACAGGTTGTTGACGAGAATCACTTTGTACCTCGGGACTAATATCCGTTCATGAATACATTACTAGACGAATTGAATTCTCAACTGGATTAACATAAATAGTGTGCAATGTGCTATTATAATGCTAACGCATTGTAAGACAATAGCTGTGGACCTCCCACCACCCACGTGGCTCTACCATAGGATAAAAAATACAGTGTATTAACGCTCTCCTTGAAACAGTAGATCTCCTTGTGAGAGAGTTCTAAGTTGGTAGCCAGTCAATAAACATCCCTGCTTTTTTCTGCTACACATCAATAGTGCTTGCATTACCGCCTACATAACGTGTAAATACCTAGTATCCTAGTTATAAAATGTATGTTAGTTTTAAGGTATTTATAAAGTATGGGCCAGTCTGATGACCCGGAAGCATTCCTTGTACATTATGTACTTTAAGTTTCCTGAAATAAATTATTATAATTATTATTATCGCAGCGCTGTGCCCTTTTGAAGGTGTGCTAGTGAAATTTCGATTACGCTGACAATAGGAGCATACCGATATTTCATTCTTCAAGCTGAAACTTGTGAAAGATTTATATGAACATGAGGTACTGTGTTGGAGGTTCAATACGGCGCGGGCGCATGTTAATCGCCTCTAATCACCCCTCGATCGAGGCTGATTCATCTCGGCCTCAATATCCTTTGAACTGTTTATTTACCAATCTGTATAGGCAAGTAGTTAATGCCAACTGCGACCATAAAAGGCAATATATTTGTCTAGCGTCGCTCTCAATTAGTAAGCAGTGGCAAATAGACTCCATATGTGGCCGTCAGCGTCGGCTTTTAAAGAATATTTTCCGTTAATACACACGGCAAATGAAAGAAAATCATTAATGTTTGCCCCTTCAATTTTCTCAGCCTTTTATGGTGAGTTTTGTCTCAATATAACTACTTCACACTAAAGATGTGTTTGATGGGAAGTAGACACAACAAATTTTCATGATAATTGAAATCAAATATGCCTGGAGCTGAAATTAATTATTTATTTATTTAGAAACTTGGTGTCTTAAATTGTTTTTCCACTTTTCACTTCTTTTTAGCCAATACTAATAAAAAAACGTTGTAACTATTGTATCGTAAAAGTTCAGTAATTGATTATCTTATCCCACTCAATAAATTAACTGTTATGTATCTTGCTGGCGCCAGGCCATAAGGTTGCCAACCATATTTGAAACACTTTTTTTAGCCTCTTCGGGCCATGAGATCATGGTTCTGTGATAACTGCGCGCTAATTTAGTCTCTGGCTTTACCACAAAATAATATTTACCGAGGTTTTAGAGTTCATTTTTAGAGATTTATTTATTTTATTTATTTTAAGCCTTTTCATTTTCCATATCAATTATAATTATTTATATTATTTATTATATAATGTTCATTTTATTTCACTTAATTTAATTCTGTATAATCGTCTATTATTATTATTATTTTCATTAGTAGTATTCGAATTATTCAGTATGTTGAGTTAAGTTTATGGAGGGCGCCCATTTGCGGGCAAAGGCCTCCTCCAACCGTTGCCAGTTTTGTCTTTGCTGGGCTAGTCTAGTCCAAGTAGCACCCGCTATGGCCATGATGTCGTCGCGCCACCTTCGTCTTGGTCGGCCACGGGGGCGAATTGTATTTCGGGGGTACCAGTGGAGGATTCTTTCGCTCCATCTTCCATCTGCCGCTCTTGCCAGATGTCCGGCCCATCTCCACTTGAGTTTACATGCAAGTTCCGCAGCATCAATTAGTTTAGTTTTCTTTCGGATTTCAGTTTTTCTTATCCTGTCTTTTAGTTTTAGTCCCAGCATACTCCTTTCAGCAGCTCTTTGAAACACTTGTATTTTATGGATCACATCTTTAGTTAGTGCCCAGCTTTGGCATCCATACAGAAGTGTTGGGAGTATTATTGTGTCCATCGCCTTCTTCTTGAGTTTTATTGGGATATTTGACTTAAATATTTCCTTAAGAGACCAATATCTGTTCCAAGCCTTCTTTATCCGACGCTCTACTTCTCGGCACGTTTGTTCCATGAATGAAATATTTTGCCCTAGATACAAGTACTCATCCACGTAATCTATTACTTTTGATTGTATTGAAATAGGTATTTTTTCACCATTAGTCATTACGAATGTTTTGCTGGCGTTCATATGTAAACCACATCTTTGGCTCTCGTCGTTCAAGGTACTCAGCATGTATTTTAGATCTTGGTAGTTTTCAGATATCAGTACGATATCGTCGGCAAAACGCAGGTGGTTTAGATATTCTCCGTTGATATTTATACCTAAATTTGACCAGTTTAGTTTTCTAAATTATATTCTAGTAGAGCCGTAAACAGGTTTGGCGATATTGGATCCCCTTGCCTGACTCCTCTTTGGATAGGAAAGGGTTTTCCCTTACGCTCCAGTTTTACTACTCCCTTGCAATTGTTGTAGAGTTCTTTTAGTACATCGATATAAATTTCTTGGATTCCTTGTTCTTTAAGGGCTTGCCACATAGGTTCATGGAATATAGAGTCGAACGCCTTTGAGTAGTCCACGAAGCCGATGTAGAGCAGCTTGCCATATTCTATGTATTTTTCCATAATTTGAGTTATGGTAAAAATGTGATCTGTGGTGGAGTAGTTTGCTCTGAAACCAGCTTGCTCTCTAGGTTGGTTCGACTCTAATATTTTTGAGATTCTTTTCATGATAATAGTCGTGAATACTTTGTAAGTTGTTTGTTGTAGGCTTATCGGTCTGTAATTTCCTATGTCTTTTGGGTCGCCTTTCTTATATAGCAGAGTTATGATAGATGTATCCCATTCATTGGGTGTTATTTTCGAATTAATTATGTCATTAAAGAGCTTTGTAAGTATTGGTGTAAGGGGTTCTATGATCGCTTTCAAGACATCATTTGTGATTCCATCTGCTCCAGGACTTTTCTGTGACTTGAGCTGTTTAACGGCACTGCGGATCTCACATTGAAGAAAGGGTGAGATATCTTCATAGTTTTTATATGGATCCAGGTTGATTTCTTGGCTTATTTCTTCATACGCGTACAGTTTTCGATAATAATCCGATGCTATGTCAACGATATCCTCTCTATTTGTTTTTTCTGACTTATTATTATGTTTGTTTAGTGACGTGATCCACTGCTTATTGTTGTCCAGTCTCTTTTGTGCTCTTTTTATAGAAGCCCATTTCTCTAGTTCTTCCTCTATAATTTTATACCGATGTTCTTTTCTGTTCTTTTCTAACAGTTTTTTTACCAGCTTATATAGTGCACTTAGCTTATTTTTTTCACATCGTGTCTTATTTGCCTTTTCTTTAAGAGTATTCCTTTCCTTCATTAGCTTTATTATGTGGTCTGGTAGAGTAGGTAATTCTTTGGTTTTTCTTGGAAGTTTGTTATTAGAGTCTTTTATGGTTGCTATGAGGTCTGTGTACGATTTTTGCACATGACTATAATGCAAAGGTTCTGCCAAATTGCTGAATATATTCTTAAGTGAGTGCTGTTCAAAAGGGTTCAGTTGGAGTGATCTGTTTCCATAAGTTTTTCGTGATTTAATGTTATGTTTAAGCATAAGTTTTGCTCTAACAATTTTATGATCTGATGGAAAACTTGTGTTGAGTACTTCAGTATCCCTAATACAATTTTTGTTTCTAGCCAGGATAAAGTCGATCTCATTCTTAGTTTTGCCATCTGGTGAAAGCCAAGTCCATTTTCTTTTTGGGTGCTTTTTAAACTGTGTGTTCATAATGAAAAGCTGGTTTTCGAGGCAGAACTCTAGCAAGAGAGTTCCGCGTTCGTTTCGGTTGCCATAGCCCCATGGGCCCATTACTTTAAAATCATCAGAGGTTTGTTGTCCTATACGAGCGTTAAAGTCACCCATGACTATAAAATCTTTAGGAGTGTGCTCTAGTGCGAGTCTTATATCCTCATAAAACTTATCTACATCTTCATATTTTGCTCGTTCTGTTGGCGCATAGCATTGAATTAGCGATACTTCACGATCTTCCAAGCGCATATCCAAGCGCACGACTCTGTCTGATATGGTTCTAAAATCAATTATATTGTTTTTTAATGTTTTATTGACCAGGAAGCCGACACCGTTACTGCCACTTGTCTTTCCGTAAAACATGAAAATATGCTCTTCGGTTTCCATTATTTCTTTACCTTCTTTTTTAATTTCAGACAAGCCGATGATGTCCCATTTAAATTTTTTCAGGCAATGATCTAGTTCGATTTTCCTGGTTGGATGGACTAGCGATCGCACGTTAAACGTGCATATATATAAAGCATTCTGATTTTTATATTTTTTATTTGCAATTTCATCGCTTTCTGTTCGGTTGGAGGGTTTTGGTCTACTCTTCCCTTGGGGACCAGCCATATTGGGAGAGGTAATATTTCCATGAGTTTGTTTTTCGTTATTTTTAGGAGGAGGTGGCACTAATTGCTATGTTTCTTTGATAGAGTTTTCTTGGTTGGTGTTCAGGGATGCTTTCCTAGTATGGTACGACAGGTATTGGGTTATATTCTTATTTTCCACTGCAGGTTTGTTTTTCTTTGGTGCTCTACTATATTCTCCTTTGCTGGTGGTTGGGCTACATTCATTCGATAGAGGCCGTTTTTTCCTGTATGTATCATTGTGAGCTTTATTGGGAGAGTCGCTTTTTTCTGGCACCACAACCAGCTTGTTATACTTTAAAAAAGCTTTTTTCCCCCCTTCTATTTCAATTTTTAGCTGCTCCTGTAGGGATTTTCTTTCTTTCAGAACTTTAGGGGGATAGTCTTCCTTAATATAAAAGCCAGTTTCTGCTAATTTATTTTTATTCTTCATTATCTGTATCTTTTTCCCATACGTTGTTAGCCCCACAATAATAGGCCTAGGTTTTTCCCCTTTTTGTCCGATTCTTCTTACATGTTGCAGTTCGCTTCTATGACATTCTACTTGTATGTCGTCATTTATAACTTTTAGCACGACGTTTTCCAGCTCAATGTAGGCCTTTTCCTGTTCCGGTATTCCAAATAAAACTATATTGCGGATTCTAATCTCCTTTTCTATGTAGTCTAAACGTTCTTCTTGCTTATCATGACTTTTCTTTAATTCGTCGAGTTGTGTTTTAAAATTCCCCAGTTTCTCATCGATTGAGTCGATTTTGGCCGATAGTTTGTTATCGGTGTTATTTATTTGTCTACCGAGTTCTTTTATGGCCTTTAGTAGCTGCTCATCCATCGTGATCGCTTACTTCACACGTAGAAAAAAAAAAGAAATAAAAATAAAATTATTTCCCACAAAAAGTACACGCCAGGTGTCGGGATCGAACCCGGGGCTCTTTCTTCGCAGTCGGTGTTGTGGACCGCTCGACTAATATGGATATAACGTGAAGCCCGAAATGAATAGTCACTTGCTAGAAGTAATTTTTTTCGTTGGTAGCTGTTGGTTTTGTCATCAGTTTTATTATTTTGCAACCTTCACTTTGCATTTATTTTCACTTTTTTATAGAAACACAGATTATTCATTGAAAATTATAACTTATTGTCACTTCATTGGCACAAAGTCTTCAGATTATTAGAGTAAAAGGGTCCCAACAACTTTTTGCACTTTATTCACTAGAAAGTCGCTGATTTGTTCACAGAACTTTGATTGCACAAATTAGTCCCTAGTGATAAGTATTTTCGTGAGATAACGTTTGTACCTATAATTCACTGGTTTATTTATGAATTACAACTAAAATATCACTGTTTTATTGAATCTAATTATTTTAAATCAAATAAATTTACGGAGTCGAACTTCACTATGCGACTACAGCGCCACCACCAGAGAGATTATCGAGATTATATATATTTTAGAGATAATCCATTTTAAATTAAAGAAGGTCAAGTGCGAGTAGAGCCCGCGCCATGAGGATTCGTACACACGTAGCACGGGATCGGAATATCAAGATCTCATGTGTACGAAGTCACAAGATTCAAGGTAGGAACATACTAGAGCACGCGGGCTTAGCTGCGGGCGGGTCAGCATATTTGTGATGTGATATGATCTAAGTTTTAAGTGTTTTTTTTATCAAAATGAGAGCTTAGCTCTGATAGGGATAAAGTCGCTATCACAGCTAAGCTTTACATTTTGATTAGTTTATTTCTCGCGGCTTGTTTTGACAGCCCTAAGCGTCTTCGTCACACTTATCGAATTTCGCGTTGATTGCGAAAATGCTCTCGCGCAGGTAGCAGGGGTGAAGGGGAGTGGGAGGTACCAGTGGCAGGTCCGCCCAACTCTTTGTTTACGTAACGCCCCCGTTCATTACTGCTGCAATTACGACATCTCGATCATAAGTATTACAACTCATTGTTTGATAAAAACCAGACACATGAAGACGCCTTTCCCATGTCTACTATACCTACGAGTAGCTATAATTTGTAAGGCATTATGAACGAAAGTTTAATTGGAAACAATGAATTAGTAATCAGTCAAATAAAAAAAACTGTTTTGGTAGATATAAGAGAAGACCTAAGCCAGCAAACCCCAAGATAGTAGCAATCAACCAAAGTATCCAATCGTCAGAACCAACCAAGTTTTTTTTTTAATTTATTTTTTGTGGCTATGGTGTCACTGTGGCCACAACTGGCCTATTGTGATCGCCACTTTATTTGTGGAGCCCCTTTACAGGGCCTTTAAAGTTCACTGCAAAGCCCAGCAGCTGTTAAAAACTGAAGGATTTTCTTTGGGGTGAGTTGCTTTAGCTCCATTGGGCTGAGGATGTACTTTCCCAAATGGATGCTACGTTTGAGCGTAAGTGCTCCGCACTCACCTAGCAGGTGTAGAGGCGTTTCGTCCGCCTCCTTGCATAGCCTGCAGGTTGAATAACCAACCAAGTATGTGGTCATCTTGACCACATCGGATATCTTGCAACTCTATCTTTTTATACTTTAAATTACAGAAAATACCTATAAACAAGATAATCAGTTTAAAAACTTAAAACCGACTACATGAGTTTTTTTTTAAACTGCCATTATTTATAGCTCAGTCATAAATAAAAGTTAATGGTGTTTATTTTTATATTTGTAGAATGTACTCGTCAAACTATAAGATATGTTTAATAAAAAAAAATAGTTGAGAAATTCGCATTTTTTGTCCCTATTATCTATGACATCTAGATCAGACGCTCAATTTGACAACTAATTTGTCAAAGTATGACCACTCGTTTTGGAGCTACGAGGGGACAGATAAACATACATACCTACATAAACAAACTAAGACTGTTCAACACAAAACCCTCCGTAGATGGGTAAATATTTTTTACCTATTTAACTCGAATAATAATAACGAATCGATTGATACCTCCTTCATCAAAATCGGATGAGTAGTTAAAGCGCCACGGTGGAACATTCGTAAACAAAACATACCTACATAAATAAACTGCTAAAAACATAACCCTCCCTTTTAGGCTTGCCATGATTGGGTAAAAAAAGAAACTGAAAATAAAAGACTAAGCACATGTAGAGCTGACCTAAATTGCTGGAGGTCAACCAATTCAAATAAGGCAACGATATCTTTAAACTGATATTAAAGAATGAAAAGGAGACCTATATTCGTAATAGCTCATTATGGTATACCTACAGCATACAATGTGTCGAGATGACGCCGTCCAAAGTGGCGCTCGGTGTGGGCGCTGGCTATATATCAGCGCTTTGCGGTTTGAGGCCCCTTTACACTGAACTCAGGAGCCTAGCAACAAATGTTTTTACTACTAACTAAACGAAAAAGGAAAATCAAACCGTTATTACCCGACTGCCGAGAAGGAACAAGGGTAATGTTTTTTGTATATTTATTTAAAAATAAATATTTAATACAATCAGTTTTTTGTTTGGAAACGGCAAAAAATAAAACCTCTAAAAAAATAGGTTACTGAATGATACTCGTAGGAGCCATGTGAATCAAATAAAAACAGAAAGTCTAAAATTTAGGTATTTGACTGTTTTATCCTTTAATAATATATGGGATAATGAAGGGTTTTCGGAAAAAGAGGCGGAATCTCAAAAAGGGCTCTAACGTTTCGAAAATAATAAATGGATAGGAGGTTTTTGCGGTCAAAAACCCGACACAGAGCGAGACTGGTTCGCACCTACTGGGTAGGTGGATGCCTGCCTACCTATTAGGTGGGTAGGTGTCCATTAGGTTTATTCTTTGTTGTCATTTGTGTTTTTACTCCTTGTATATTCCCAAGTTTGTTCTGTTTTTTTTTTAATAAACGTACCTATTCTATTCTATCTATCTAGGAATTACTTCAAATGGAGCTATTACGAAACAAACTTATATTTGCGGTTAATATCATATAGTGAACTATGTGAGCTACCTTAAATTATGAGTGTCACTTCGCATACTAGGGATCTCGATTTTCCAACCCGATTTTTTATCTATTTTTAAGTTACGGAAGCCTCAGGGCATGAGTCCTACTCGCACTTCAGCGAAATGTGTAAGTAAGAAGAGGTAAGAAGCTATTATTGTCCGATCTAGGCTCTTGAGTTTAAATTCAACAAGTGTGAATAGGCCATTGGACTTATGAAGAGCCACTATTGATTTCGTGTTACAACATAATGATACATGTAAGTCCAGTAGCTGAACTGAGCTGACCTGGCGCCAAGCGCAGCCTCTCTGGGTCAACATAAGAGGTTTTATTGGTGAAATATTTGATTATGCTTAACTTAGATGGAAACTTGGCGCCTCTCTTCAAAATCTGACGCTATAAAAGCCATAAATAATAAACTGGGACAGCTTTTTAAGCTTGAAAGTAAATTGAGGAATTATATAAAATGTAATAGCCTGGAGGTCAGAGTTAAAACTATCATCCCGTGAAATCTGTTTTAGAAGTTTCTCTTGCAAGATAATTTGACATCTGGAATGGAATTAGCTGGTCGCGACCTGGTGATACGATTAAGATCTCAAAACTACGTATGTACCAGTCTTTTACTGCAAGGTATGAACTGGAGTGTAATTAACATATCATAGAAAGCTTACTGTAGTACCGATTGGCAGTCAGCGGAACGGAGTCTGCGAATTGGTAGTACGAAGTTGAACAAATGAGCGGCGGCGGCGCCGGCGCATCGGTCCCGTTACCCGCCTACGAGACTACGAAAGCGATGAGCTTCGACCGAATGCCATCCTACTTCCTAGTTTCCTATACAAATTATTTGTTTGCACTTTATACTATGTACAGTCACCTGCAAACAGAAGTATACATTACATAATTTTCAAAATAATGCCACAATACAGATGGAGACAAGTTGATGGTTTGATACAAATTTTTATATCTACTACTTCGTACCTTTTTATCTTTTGTACATCATTTTGAAGATTATGATATGTATACATCTTAGTGGAGGCGAATGTACCTCGGTAGAGTTCACCAGAAGCTCGTTATGGACTGATGTCTCAATGAACCAAAGATTTTTGGACATGATAATGAATGCTAAATTGTGTGTATTGGACAAAGTACCTTCGTGTAGATGGAGTTTTCGGGCCACCTCATCTGATAATTATGAATTTGTTGAATACGCGTGATAAATATTTAGAAACAAAATTATTATTATTTAATTCCATGAATTTTATTGATCTTTTTTTATGGTTCAAGTTTAATAGATGGACCTCCTAATTAGTCTATAAAATGATTAACCAAAATTCGATACAGGTAATTAAATCTGAAATGGAAACATGGTCGGGCACACATTTTGATAACGAAATCAATTACGATTGGACACTGCGATTAGGTTCAGTTCAGTGGTCGCGTTTAGTTTGCATAAATACATAATAAAACCGGCCGAATGTATTTTACAACTTATACGGCTCGCTAATGATATGGAAACGGAAAAATTGGGATGGTATGTCTCTAGCTTTCGAGCGTGTGGCGCCGGCGCACACTTCTATGTCGCGCCGAGTCGTTGCAGCTCGCGACCACAACTCCAAGTCTCCACACTGACCAGTAACCACTAACACAATGGTCAGAGAGCCACCCATTTGCATAATTAGATGTGGCCAGATGACTTTCTACGACTTCAGACAACACTTACGATTACCTATAAATTGAAGGTATTATTTTAAGTGTGTCACTTGTGTTTGACTTAATAAATTATTTTTGTATAGATATACATTAAATAATACAAATTCAGCACTGTGACTTGTAAAACTATTAAACTAGAACGTAATATTTTACATACGTATGGATGTCTAAATTATTGGCACTTACGCAATTGTAACCAAAATGATGAGCCTTTTAATTATCACCAGGATTTCATAAATCCAAGATGAGGCCAAATATTCCGTAATGCATGTGTTGCGTCAATTTAACCCACTCAGTCCAGCCTTATTTTGTTTTTGCCTGCATGGTCCGCTGTCCTACTGAGAAGTAACTGAAGTATAAGCGAAGCGATAAAATAAAGTAATCATCGAAGTTCAGTTATGTGACCTCAAATAACGACTAACCGGGCGACACAGTGTTGGAAGGCCCCCCGATGGACCGACGATATTGTGAATATTGCAGGAAGTCGGGGGATGGAAAAGGCTGAAGACCGCCTATCTTCTAGATATATTCTTATATTCTTCAGGCTGATGAAGAGTTGAGGTGTAAAATAAAAATAAGGTTGTTAACAAAACAAATTAAAGCAAAATCAATTAAATCTAGGATCTTACGATTAAGCGGTTGAAAATGAAAATTATGAACTCTAATTAAACTTCTTGCCACTTTACGCATCAAATCACAGCGCTGTTTTTCATATAAAAGACTTCAACGCGCTTTTATCTAAGAACAGTTTTGACTACTTAACAAATCAGTCAAAGGTTGAGGTAACTTATGCCAAGTCTAAACGAAATTACATCAATATTTTTTTTGTAGCATTAATAAAGGACTGCTCTGTAGAAGGTCTTTGCCCCGTAGTGGGATGCTTGCTTGCTTGTCGTGTCACTGGATCTTTCTTAGTCATCCTGCATTAGGTCCATGAGCTGGTTGAGATATGGTGCCCTTGAAAAGAGCCAATGACCCTTGGTGAAAGAATCAGTGTGGTGAAAGGATTAAAGTGCGCCTTGCACAGGTAGTGACATGATGTAGGTTAATCAAAATTATACTCGCCGTCTTCACACAATCTACACGCCCAGTTATCGCTTGCGATAAGTATCTGAGCTTTTTGAGCTGCCTATTGTTCACGTAGGACCGTGTGTTGGAGCTGCTTATGCCGCTTATGCAAGCGCCGGTTGTTTATTAGCAGTGATTCTTGCGACATTATACATAGCGCCGGAAATGACTCGCGCCTAGCTCATCGTGCCCTTGTGCGCATACTCATTGAGCAACACGACTTTACTATAAAAATATATTCAAATAAAATATTCCGGACATACTCACAGGGTTAACTGATCCTAAACTAGGCATAGCCTGTACTATGGGTACCAGAGACTGATATATATTATAAATGTTTTAACACCCAGACACAGAACAAACATCTGTGTTTATCACACAAATGTTTGTCCAGCGCGAGGATCGAACCCGCGACCTCTAGCGCAGAAGGCAGAGTTACTACTAACTGAGCTATGAGGCCAGTGAACTATTGTTCAATAATTAGGATTTATATTGGACGTTGGGGAACTTTGTGCAATTAATATTACAACTAGCTAACAGCAACAACCCCCCAGAATGGACCGATGAAATTGTGAAAATTGCGGGAAGTCGGTGGATAGAAAAGGCTCAAGACCGTTTCGTCATGGAACTCTTTGGGGTAGGCCTATGTCCAGCAATGGACTTCTACAGGCTGATAAAGTTGATTAGAATTAGAATTAGAATTAGAATTATTTATTTCAGTTAAAACAGCAAGCTTACAGTATATACCAAAATGCCTACTGTCTAAAATTAAAACTTAAAAATACTCTTAGCGAATTAGATATAGTACAAATTTTATCATTAAAGATGTCGACATGTTGGACCTCGTGCACATAGGCATTTAAAAGAGTGAGAGCTCTTAGCGTTGGCGCATTATGAGCGTGACGAGTTCGCGGTGTGTGGCAATGATGGATCAAACTTCGCATACAAATAAGTATCTTTAATCTGACACCAAACTGACCTTACTAGGATGTCTGTGAAATAGCATACATAAGTTTATGCATTCATTTACTGTTCACTTCAACTTAATCCGAGATATTCTTGCATCAGGCATAAGCTTTAATAGTTCGTTTTGCGAATCATTAGGCGCTATATCGGCGATCGTTGTGACATCCCCATACCTATAGCACTAGTTTCTAACGTTGTTGAATCGATATTAAGTCAAAAAGGCGTACGGGTTTTTCCCCTTGTCGATCGATGATGTCATAGGCGCAGCGCCACGGAAGAAGATTCGCGGCAATTTTCGGAACTAAATACTGCCGCGTCAGCCTAGTGGGAAAGTCATTGGTCATAGGTTCAAACGCGGTCGCACACCAATTAGTTTTTATGTTCAAACATTTTAGTACACATTTACGCTTAATACATTACAGGAAAACATCGTGAGGAAGCCAGTTATCATTTTTAAAGTAGCATGCCAAAATGTGGACATGTGCCAAATGATCGGACGTGCCTCTGACTACACCCCTTAAACATTTTCAAGGATCTGATCGGGATAGTAAAATAATAATAACAAATGGTGCTAGGGGAACTGTACACAAGGGTGGACAAGCGGCTAGTTAGCTATGATTTGTGAATGGGACAGAAAATGTTAAGATTTCAATGGCAGACCTGTTATCTCCTGCTTTGGATTATCTCATGATATTATGTTGATACTAGTGGAACGCCGGTGGCTTTGGCTACGTGATGTTATTTTCTTTCAACTTTCATCCGTGCACTGCAGCTCGCTTGCCTCATGCTTTGTCGCCATAAACATGCTCTTTTCGTACTAAATCTTTGGGATGTTTTAAAAATGATATCTCAAAAAAAATAAGTACCTACTCCTTTGGTCCCAAGAACAGTAGACGTCCTCTCAGATCTCCAGTCGATCAGAACTATGAAGATTTCTATTTTTCCATACGTGAAAACTTGCAAGCCCATCGCCGCTTTACGAATACTTACTGGTTTCCTCACGACGTTTTCCTTCACCGCTTTAAGCACGTGTTAAATTAATGAGGGGATAGAACTCGCGCCTCTTGAATCTAAGCCGCGCACTCAACCGCCACGCCACCGAGTTCATAAAACAATTAAGTGGCTAATATAACACGATAATATAGGTATACTTTACTTAAATCTTCAAAAACAAGGGTAACATTATTTATACTTACTCTTGGTTTCAGAATATTAAGTAAGTACAATAAACAATTTCATCATAAAAATAAACTTAATCTGCTACAAGGCGGACGAAAACAACGGTATTGTTCGCAAATAGGCCAAAACAAGTGTTTTTGCCCTTGGGCCCACGTGTTAATTCAAGATTTATTTCTTGGTATTGTATTTATAATATATTTTTAAGGTATCTTGAGCCAGGGAGAGGGGATCCAATAGCTATCAATTGTCATAAAGTATCATCATCATCAGGCTGAAGTAGTCCAATGCTGGACATAGACCTCCCCCAAATAGTGACACTACAAACAGTATTTAGCCTTTTCCATGCACTGCCTTCCCGGAACCTTTCAAATGTCATCGGCCCATCGAGAGGTCTTGCACCATAGTGTCTTCTTTGCGGTCGCTATTAGAGAACTGTATTCCCGTCGGGTCTCGTTTCTGCCTATATACCTAATTACCTACTTCAACTTACTAATTCTGAGGGCTATTTAAAACATTGGTTCTTTTAAGAATTTCCTCGTTTCGGATTTTAGCAGTGCTGGATCTTACATGAGTAATAGAGAACCGTATGGAACAGGCGTAGCTTCACCTAGTTTCTAAGATGTTTTGAGGTGATGTTATTTTATTGAAATAAAACAACTTTTGACTTGCCGAAACACATACGCACGCACTTCAAACATACACAAAAATAGTGCCATAGATTGATCATTATTATCGTAATACGTAAAAGCACCGAATTCTAGTGCACTTCAAAATATACCAATACACTTACTTTTAAAGCTGCACCAAACAATGAATGTTATGGTAGGAACACAGACCAGTTATACCTCAAATAGTCGTGTGGATGAGCTTGCAAACGTTGAAGATTTCATTTCCTGCGTGCATTTTAAGATATTGACTTTCAAATATCATTTACATTGGAAATTAACTTCTCGAATATTAAAAAGGTAACTGCGCTCGAAACGAAGGCAGCACGTGGCTCGCCTAGGCGAGTATGCAAATCTTTATACGTGTGTGTGTGCACGTGCATAGTACGACAGTATTTCACTCACACAACTGCACATTGGCTTCCATTCATAAAAGCAAGGCACTATCTAGCCATGAATTAATCGCAACATTTGAATATTTACTCTCACAAAGGAAGCGGCCATTCAGTAAAACTCGCCCGAAAACTGGTTTGGCACGTGTCAATGAACGAGAAGAATATTTTGGACGCCATCGACGACCCGAAGTTGTCCGGCTAGATGATTTAAAACGTTTAATAGACGCTGGAGACGTTAGTTTTATTGATTGAACCATTCCTTTGTTTCCTCTGAAAGTAAGTTACGACCAAGAAATAAGGTTCGAATTTATATGTACTTTTGAGTTAAAAAATAATACACAAAAATACAGAGACCTAAATCTTTTTGTGATTATAAACACCAATCATATTGTTAATTTATGAAATAAACTTGAACTATCGAAGTCGCCGGAAATGTATGCGAAAGAAACAATGAATACGTGCAAAGAGCACCATCCTGTTTAGCTAGTGCTTAGCACATTCTGATCGCATGTGACCTGCCTACTTTGGCGGGAATCTAAAATTGGTGGAAATTAATAATCTAAACAAAACACCGTGTGAAAAGATTCGCGCGATAAACAAAACTCTTGATTTATGAATCTCACAGAATAGAAAGAATAATATAGGTTCAGGTGCTCTGTAGCGAAACTCTACTTTTACTACTCTACTAACTTTTTCTGGAAGAATCGGACGATAACTGACACTTATAAGTTTATAGTGGTGACCACGTTAGTGACGACATTACCGAATTTTCAGGGTGTTTTTGTAATGCAATTTTTTCGTAAGAAAAGCGTGCAAAGCTATTGTCGTAACAGCGCGCGAGCGGCGCATCTCCACTTGAAAAACTCTCATTTATTAAATAAAATCAGCGAAATAATAACGTTACACATCTGATTGGTTCGTGTTTACTGAGAAAAGATCATTTTATAATTTTTATCAAGAACCACGGTTCCTCATTTCAACCGTAGGAGGTCCACTACTGAGCAAGGCCACAGATTTCCATAACGAATTCCTATCATGTTAAATATCAACCACAGTTTGATCTTTTTCATTCAAACAGCCACAATAATTACTAAACCTTGTAATACCTTATTATTTTCACTCGCTTCGAACTCCACTATCTTATACCAGCCAGCAATTGCTTTCTTAAAACGGTAAGATATGGTAAGTGATGCGGAATACAGGCTGCCTATTATTTTTCCCATTTCCTTATTACCAAGTTGTAGATTTTCAGATTGCAATGGTATGAATGAAAGTTGGCGGCCTTCTGCACTAGCTACGTAGGCGATGTTGTCGCAACCAGCAGATCGCAGCCTCGGTCGAGGTTCTGATCCATTCACGATTCCGGCCTGTAGGCGTGGGTACGCACTTTACACGTGCTGAACGCGGGTAAAACAAATAGAGCTTACAAATTAAGTAATTTGTAAGCTCCATTTGTTTTACCCGCTTCGCTTTCCTTTTGTTTTTTAAATATATCCTTACTTTTTCTAGAATATGAACTTTCATATTCTATATATATATTTAAACAACATAATTTTTGAGAACGAAAATTAAAAACGACTTCAATTATTTTTTTACAAAATGCACAAGAAACATTTGAGCTTCGCTTTCCTTTTATTTTTAAAATATATCCTTACTTTTTCTAGAATATGAAAGTTCATATTCTAGAATAAGTAAAGATATATTTTAAACAACATTATTTCCAGAACGACACGTCATCCCGAAAGGGGGTTATTCTATTTAAAAAAATAAAGAATATTAGCGAAAAAAAACTATATTTTAAATACCAAAAAAACATTTTATTCACAACTTCCTGAAACTTGCCTATTAGGTGTAGAATAAACCCCTTTCTGGATAACATTCATATTATGAATCACCCTGTGAAAACGTGAAAGAGTAAGGATATATTTTAAACAACATTATTTCCATAACGAAAATTAAAAACGACTTCAATTATTTTTTACAAAATCCACAAGAAACATTTGAGCTGCCTAAAGACCGTTACAAACGATCTGAAGATAGCTCAATTGATCTAGATCACTACCAGTCAGAAGCGTCCCCAAGACGCTGGCGGAATTACCACGCTAAATGGCAATACTGGCAATACCGTTGGGCCAAATGGGAGCCAGCTCTCGGGTCACGCGTGCATCGGTCGCTTCGATCAGTCCCCATGATATTGTTATGAAAACATGGTGGGATCAATGATGATTTTAATAATGACTGCAGCAATACAACTCGCGTGAATTTGATGACCTCAGTGGCGCAGCGGGAGAATGCCCGTCTGAGACGCAAAGGGTGCGGGTTTGCTTCCCGCTGTGGGAATATTTGTTCGGGGTCTGGGCGTCGTTTTACCATGGCACTCGTTGTTTCTGATACCCACGATAAAGGGAATCCTAATTTGGGTCAGGACTATGTATGTGACTGTTGGGTGCTATGTATTTATTTATTTAGTAGATAAAGTTAGTATTAGAAGTGCCTAGGTAGGTAATTGTTACTTAAGGTATGATTATTTAGTGCCGGCTGATAAGAATTGCATCAGTGAGTCCTGTTGGCACTCGTCGACTGCTATTTTAACTATCGCTGCCAACTTCTTATGGCATAGTGACACAGTTACCTAACTTAGTTACACAACTTTTTGAAATAAACTAGTAGGACGGCAACGACTTCGTTTGCATCTAAGTATTCGCTTTCTCGAAGATTCCGTTTTGGGATTTATTTATTTCTAGTCCACCTTCTTAACCAGTCTATAAAAGTCAAAGTCAAACTAGGTAAAGCTATGTCTGATCCTCGTGACCTAGCTTATAAGAATCAGGCAACAAGCCGTGTGGTTTGTTGCTCATATTTTTTTCGATGTGCTTTTCACAAAATAGAATGTAGGTAGAGCTTCAGTGTGGTGCAGATCGAACAATGATCAAAAGAAAACTAATCAGGTATTAAATAAAACTTTATAAAAAAATCAATTATGACAAATGGTGAGATTATCTTTCGTCAGTAGGTACCGTTACGTTTTCACAGGGTGATTCATAATATGAATGTTATCCAGTAAGGGGTTTATTCTACACCTAATAGGCAAGTTTGAGAAAGTTGTGAATAAAATGTTTTTTTGGTATTTAAAATATAGTTTATTTTCGCTAATATTCTTAATTTTTTTTAATAGAATAACCCCCTTTTCGGGATGGTTTACATGTTATGAATTACCATGTATATATTTAGAATATTATTGGATAGTTATTTTAAGTTTTACAAAATAGCGTGTACCCTATGAGCGTTGGCACTTGATTATTACTGGACATAATGCACATTAGCAACAAAATAATATTGAAATTGAAAAGCCACTCCACAGCTTGTACTTAGTTTCCACAGTTTGCTCGATTCCATGTCGGTAAAAGTCAGAACCGACTACACGACAAGCTAAGCCCTAGACAGCTAGTTACCAGATAACCATCTCTAGAACTGCTACCGACTTCTTTATGGGGCCCGCTTACTTATCCAGATGTACGATATGCTTAAGCCAATTTTACTAAGACATACATGATGATACATAATATGTATTCTATCCCCAGAGGGGTTTATGCTTCACATAGTTTCTAAGACGTTTCAAAGTGATCCTAGTGATTTTATTGAAATAAATGCCTTTTGACTTTGACATTGACCCAATTGGCAATTAAGTTTATTCTACGATTGTAGTCAAATCGATATTTTTCATTGAAAAAATTAAAAAATACAATGAATCAGCTGTAGCAATCTTAAAAAGATAATAAAAATACCAAAAATGTGAGAAAGTTTGGGTAAACTCTGAAAAAATGATTTTTTTCGCTAATATTCTTTCATTTTGCTTATAGAATAACCCCCTTTCGGGATGGTATACATGTTATGCATCACCTTGTACAAGTTTCGCAGGAACGACAAGTCGAAAACAAAATTATATTGGACTTTTATGACGTGGCTGACCTTCGGTTTGATCGTGACCAAAACTGATACGAACTGCCATTGATGGTAATGTTTTAGAACTCATCATCATTTTATCATCAAAATACAATCAAACAATTTGCGATAATCACAGAAACCTACTTATTCAGTGCAATCAAGATGCTACTCAATTCATAGCAAATGATTATACAAACAAGCAAGTGCCTTTTTAGGTGCGCTGTTCTCGTATTTCCTATAATGAAATATGAATATTGGATAGGCTCGAACAGGTGTTAATAAATAAGTCTAGATTATCCGCAGACATATCTAATCGGATCTTGTTTACATTGCGAAAGATTTCCGAGCAGCTTGCGGGCAAGTCCAGCTTCGGCTCCGGCTTATCTTCTTCTGTTTAAACTGTTAACATAATGGAACGCCTTGTTACACTATTTATTCTATAGCTATTGCTTATCTAACCCGGCCTTATACGCTAGCTCTAGTTAGGCAGATTTCAACGGAATGTTCTCCTTTTGCGCTGAGATTGTTTCTAAATGCAATGTAAAATACCTTGCAATAAATATACCTATCGGTAGCAATACTAATCTTATATGAATTACATTTAACGCCATTGTATTAAGACTTGTTATGGATTTATGTTCTACTACCTGTTTACATATTGGTTAATATGTATTACCTACCTATATTATAAGCGTCATACATAGACATAAGTACTTGAAGGTGCTATGAATAACGACCCTTTATAATTTATTTATGGTTCCACAAACAAGAATAAAGCAACACGATACCTCATTCATGCTTTGTGTATGTTTAAAATTCAATAGCATCTCACATCGAAAATCGGTCATAATTTTCGTTAGGTTTCTTTAATATGGACTTTAAAGCCATTATATGGAATTAATAGCCCGTTTACAAACAATTACCCGTCCACTTAAATGCTATCAGCGAATATATGGGTTAAGATCTCATAACCTTTGAGTCAAATAAATGTTATAGTGTATTGAGGACGCAATGACCATCTTATAGAACATTACTGAGTAATTAGGTACTTGTAGGCTTGAGTAAGGTACACATTTTGTTTTTTTGGAACATAAATCACTCTTCTATAGGTGGTACACAGACACGTCTACACCTAACACTCGACATTCACACTGATATTCTTAGTCCTTAATATGTTTTCACTCCACTCAAACAGACAGCAGCCTGACATTGATGTCATTGAAAAATTTCCTTATTTTCTTGAAATGGCACTCGCCCGCTTTCTAAATGGAAGTCGCTATCTTCAAAATTCATAGAGACAAAAGACACCGTCCGTTCCGTTTTTTAAACTTGGTACGGAACACTAAAAAAACTTACTTTTACCTATAACCCCAGTAAGTCTTGCTTTACCGATTACTTTTATGCAAAACAAACAACTTGCCCGAGGCAAAAGCAACTGAATAAACTTTGTCAATCTACCTATTCAATTTGCGAGTATGAAGCAAGTTAGGTAGGTACCAGTTACCACTGATATTGCACAGTCTAAGTGGCATTGAATTGATTTCCAAGGCATGATGCGCACGCGTCGTTATGAATGGGGCTCAGTGAATCACGCGGGCTCCATTCATGCACCGCCCCCACACAGGCATCCTATGCCTACAGACTAATGAAGCTTGCACACCTAGGCTTATAGGCAATCCATTGACATGGTGTGAATGTTTTCTGTTCTAAATATGCTTAAGAAATGGAATATTGATGACAAGTCACCTCAAACATACGCAAATGAGTGTACCTAATTACTTGTTAGGGTCAGAGGTTATCTCTCAATACTCGTACACCCACCCGCGACCTTCCTCTAGGTACGGGGATGTTCTAACCAATTAAGCTACCGAGCCACTTACAATCTAGGTAAATCATTGTCGTATGTCGAGGTAGTCCCGTAGTGTTATCACTTTATAAATTACTTATATTATAAGTATTCCTTATTGTGAGCAAAAGCATTTGAGCAACTCGTTACACGCAGCCTTATTGCAAAACAAACGTAGGTTTGGTACACATGTCCAGCATTGGACTTCTACAGGCTGATAATGATGACAGCATGGCCAAATTACACTGAAATGTTACTTAAGATACATTCAAACGGATCAAATACCTAGTTGACTTCTTAAAAGCTCATAAAAGTATACAGATACGAGCTTTTAATGCTATCAGCGAATCTATGGGTTGAGATCTCATAACCTATGAGTCAAATAAATGTTATAGTGTATTGGGACGCGATGACCACCTTAGAGAACTTTTAAGCTTACGTAGCTTGTTTATAACAAACCATAATGTACTTTTATGAGTATATAGATACAGATAAGTATATTGATACTAACTTTGGCTGTGAACTTAAATCAGTCTGATTTCAGTCAATAGTAATTTATTCATAACAGATAATAGTTATAGGTCACGTGATTAGGTAGGTACTTTTTTTTTTTTTTTAATTCCGGACTTATCTCACATTGTCAACTGATCCCAAACTAGGCATAGCCTAGTTTGAGATCTATGGGTACCAGAGACTGATATACATCATAGATATATATTTAACACCCAGACACAGAACAAATATCTGTGTTAGTCACAAATGTTTGTCCAATGCGGGAATCGAACCCGCGACCGCTAGCGCAGAAGGCAGAGTTACTACCAACTGAGCTATGAGGCCAGCACTAGTTAAGTAATTAATATAAATTGTAATTATGTAGTAAATTTAGGTAAACATTCATGAAATCAATTCAAAAAATAGATTAATAACTAATAAAAATATTAAATTAACATTTCACACCTATCCAAAAAATTCGACAACCTTATAAAAAGCTTGCTCGATAAGCCAGTTCTTCAGTTTTTTTTAAAGGATTGCGTTGCATTTGTATACTGTGCATTTGATATTGATCTGCATCAATATCAAATGCACAGTCAGCACGGTAAACACTGCTGTTTACCTAACACTGAAATCGGACATATATATTCTCGACTAGAGATACCAGGGTGAATCTGTATACGAGCCGTCTTAACCGGCCGGTATTGTACCATTCACACCTTCTGCCTCTCACTTCCGGTCTAAGGTAATAATCATTACCTTACGTATCCCCTCAGAGAGTTCGCCTTTTACTATTATTTCTATCTAATAATAAGTTTGTTATTATTTTTGTTATTACAAATTATTGTTTTTGGACATTTTGCTCCGGCCATTTCCTGTTAATTTATCGAACGAGCAAAGATCGCTCAATCAACTTAACAAATTGGCGTTGCATGTTTATAATTATGTTTATTTGTTAGAACTTAACTTTTGAACCTTCAATACGATTTGCATAGAATTTAGTAGGTCACCTAGCCCTAGTCTGTAAAGTCAGTGAAATTTTGTGAACTAATACTGGTATTTGTAGGCTCCCTTTTCGTGACACCATACAAAAACGGTAAGCTACTCACTTTTCAACTATCATCGAAGCACCAACTTTTACGTGACATCACGAAACCTCAGCTTAGGACGAACTACTAATACCTAATCATAATCATGGGAGGTTATTAATATTATCGATCACCCGAGGATGTAATTTAAATAACCTGAATTAAGAAGGTTCTTGTACTGAGTAGTTAGTTTGACCCTGAGGTCCAAACGACAGTCACTTTGCAATATTATGAACGAAAATGAAAGCCTTGACCCATGGTGCGGTGACTTCGCACTGACGAGCCAAGTCGTGACACTTGTGCTCCACCATCCATTAATAATGATCAGCAGTCTTATAGAACTTATACGGTAGGTCAACTTTGAGTAGGTTATACCTATTATACAACGTTTGACTGACCTCATAGCTCAGTTGGTAGTAACTCTGCCTTCTGCACTAGAGGTCGCGCATTCAATTCCCGCACTGGACAAACATTTGTGACTAACACAGATGTTTGTTCTGTGTCTGGGTGTTAAATATATATCTATTATGTATGTCAGTCTCTGGTACCCATAGTACAGGCTATGCCTAGTTTGGGATCAGTTGACCGCGTGTGATATGTCCGAAAAAAAAAAAAAAAAAAAAACGTGTCGTAGCTAGTAGCTATACTGTCACGAAAGGGCTTATTCTACCACAACAAGAAACAATAAAGCAAAAAAATGCAACTGCCACCTAGGATGCCCTAGTGCTATTGTATTGCGTCCCTGACTTAAATAAAAAAAACAATTTTAACACTCTTTCCAGCAGAACAGAACACTGGTGGAGTGGTGTTAGTGGCCCCGCCTTCCGATCCACAGGTCGTGGGTTTGAATCTCGGTCGTGCACCAATGGATTTTCCATTCGGTAAATGTAGCGTAAATGAGCTATATTAGTGCTCTCAGACAGTGAAGAAAAACCTCGCGAGGAAACCAGCATATATTCACAGAAGGAGCTTCTAAGAAGAAGGCGCACTTTAATCCTTTCACTACACTGATTATTTCACTGACGGTCCTAGGCCCTTTTCAGGGCCACCATACCTCAACCTGCTCACTGATCTAATACAGGATGACCAACAAAGAATCAGTCAATCATATGTCGTGTCGACAAGCAAGCAAAGCAGAACATGGTTTAAAATAGGATTCTTTCTTACTGCTATTTGTCGGATAGAGTGGTGTCGGATCAAGGAGATAGCCTTTTCTGAATGATAAGTTTGGAATAAATGACCTCACTCCGAAACTGCTTGGTACCTAAATAAAATGGGATGCTGGTATCATACTGTACCAACCTTTCAATAAATTATTGAAATTCGAATTGGCAATCTGAAACGCGAGCTTTAGGTGTTGATTGCGTCATGATCAGATTTAGTTCATGGTCCGAAAATAATGGCCGGCAATCAGAACAAGCTTATCGTAAAGTGCAAATTATTTGTAGTCAACAATCCTACTAATAATATAATATAATTATAATATTAATCCGAAAGTTTGTGAGGATGTTTGGATGTTTGTGGTTCAATCACGGCTAAACGGTCGAACGGATTTGGATGAAATTTGGTACAGAGATAGATTATAGTCTGGAATAGAATATAGGCTTTTTACGTAGGTGCAATGCGAGAGAAGCCGCGGGTGGAAGCTAGTAAGTAAATAAGTATCGGACAAAGGATCAGTATAGCGATCCAACGAGGTAACGTCGCCTGCCTTTTGGGCACGCTGCCTGTGGTTGGTGATCTGAACTCTATTTTCTACTTGCAGTCGTAGTCGTAGAAAACAGAGTTCATTCCTATAATTATTTTAGTTTAATTTTCAATTATTATTATTATTATTTTTCTATTATTGTATTTCAAAATAAATAAAAAGTTATAGTAAAGGCGCCACGGTAGCCCTGGCTGTAGAAGGCTGTAGGCTGTAGGCGCCTCCATGACAACCCGTGGATGTCGTATGAGGCGACTAAGGGAAAAAAGATCACAATTTATCGATTCAGTATTATCCAAAACATAATTGCATTTTGTTAATTTTTAGGAAAGGATAACAAGGTATCTTTTTGACTTTCCACGTGGTTTCGCAACAAAATCGCCATAATTGGTGGAAATAAAAAAAAGCTACCTATATCTTATTTACATTAGCATGTGAATACCTAATTGCGTTACCCAAATGCAGGTTAACGCACCTGAACCAGTCCGTAATTAATGCATTTTATATTCATTAAAAAGCATTAAAACTTTCCTCTTAATCGATACAATTTCAATAAAAGCAGCGCTAAGTGGTTCACTCCGATGTCATAATTATTAACTTTGAGAGTGGAACTTCTCCACCTTATTTCAAGTCCATAAAGTGCCAGTAAATCGATTCAGATTTCAGATTGATCGCTGTACCTTCGCTGTGCGCTTGCCAATTTCGCTACAGTTCGAAAGGCGCTATCTACAACACAACTAAATTTGTATGAATTAACTAGTGAAAGAAAACCCCCGCGACTTCGTTCGCGTGAATTTTATCATACAAACTCCAAACCCTGCTGGTTTATTTTCGAAAAATCCCTTCTTAGTACCTCACGTACCAAGTACCTACGTTACGTACAAATACACCATCCAAAATTCAAGTCTCTACTTTTTACTTCCTAAAATATTGAAAGTTTTTAAGCTATTTTCAGAGCTAAATTAAATTAATTGTGTCTAAACGAAAAATGTCAACTACGTAGCTTGTACCTGTATAGGTGCGCGAGATCAGCAACCTCGCTTCGCCTCGCGCCGACTGCTGACGCGCGCCCGGTCGCCGGTGAAAACAGTGAATATTTTTACCAAAATAGTAAAATTTGTAGGGTAATTATCTTATTTTAATTTCTTTAAAAGGATTACGTATTTTTGATTGCTGTTCGTACTCAATGACTCTGTTATGAATCGGACAGGGTTTTTGTTCCACACTGTATAAATTACCCAAATGCCGTCTCCAGGGCTGAACTATTCATAAATTACAGATACGACGTGGGTAGCTTTTGAGAGCTACCATTTGTAAACTGGGTCTTCAATACCATATGTGACATTATGACACATAAACTTGGCTTAATTACACGTATTTATATTAATGGTATGCAAATAGATTTGGGTGTGGGTACCTAATTAGTTATTTAACGAAACATTAGTAAAGAATATTATAAGTTAAATATTTACCTATAATACGCGGAATTATATAATAAAACGTAAATAGTTATTAGGAACCTAAATAGAAACGCTGGCATTTAATTCGTGCCTTAGTAATTCGGGTAAAGTGATTTGTTTCTTCGATGCATCCAAACTACGACTCTTTACAAAACACCTCGCTCATAAGCCATCCAATTATATTCATTGCCGAATTAAAATATCGGTAACCAGCCGTTTCACGAGAGGCAATTACTGATAGCTAACTTATGACACGTAAGATCAAGTCTATTACGATGAAATTGCCTTCTCAGCAGTGAATCTGCTTAAATATAACACCAATTAATTATATCCCTGGCATGATTCTTCCAGACGTTAATGTGATAGCAAAGCGACTTCTACCTGTGTCCCAGTAATTTAATACTACGCTATGAGAAGCGATAATCTCAATAGAGATTCCTTACGGCCATTTATGGCGCAGTTAATGTTCGCGATGTAAGTGCATCGTTAACATCCACTTTATGTATCCAACCAGATTTGTTTTTAATCGTGACAAATGAGAGGATTAGAAGATTAGAAAACTAATAAATGCTGCGCAACACGCTTCATTTACAAACGAGTTGACTTAATTAGATACTACTGTTTGTACGAGGTGCCTGACTATGAACTAGGTACCTAATGCATGATCTGCAGCGCCTAAGTCCAGCGCTTAGCCGAGCACCTGGATGCATGATGTTAGGTAGCAGCAAGTCGCTAGGAACGTCACAATTGTTGCCACTTGCCATAAAGACATTCTCTAGGTTTTCAGGGATCCGTACCTCATAATGGAAAATACTCGAGAGCACTGGTGGAGTGGTGCCGTCCAATCCACAGGTCGGCGATTCCAATCCCGGTTATGCACCAATGGATTTTCCATTTGGAAAATTTATGTGCGCTATACGACGGTGCAGGAAAACATCGTGAGGAAACTGGCATGTATTGTCAGAGAACCTAAAAATTCGAAGACTGTGACATGTGCACGAAAAGAGCCTCTACGAGGCGCACTTTACATTGATTCTTTCAACTATTAGGCCCTTTTCAGGACAACCATACCTCAAACTGATGACTGGTCTAATATAATACTGGATGATTAAGAAAGAATCAGTGATATGACAAGCCAGCAAATAATGGGGAAAATATGGAGGATCATTTTGTTGTCGATTCGGTCGGTCCGTGTGTGGTGAAGGCAGTTTTTTTCAGAAACGCCTTGAGGTATCAAGTTGAAATTATATTTTGCAAAGGTAAAATACCTCGTAGTTTCAAATTACCAACATGAATAAAACGTGCGATAAGGTCAAACTATTTCGCATAGACATGTCGACATGGAGCATCAAAGATCGAGTTCAATTGACGTGTTCTAGCGAAACGGCGACAACCGTTGCGGAAGGCAGTTGTTCGAAGGTTCCAGCGGGTGTTGCGGGGCGCGGGGTGCGCGGCGCATGCGTTGCGCAAGCTACGGCGCCGGTGAATGGAGCGTCGCCGCCGTGAGTGGGCGGCTGTTTTTATCAATGAACGGCGATTTCTGGTGTACGACTGTACGTACGCGTGTCACGGCCGATATCGGAGTTGCCGATGCCGCCGACCCTTGCTAAGATGAAATGTCAACAGGCGATTGACAAACTTGTGTGGAGTAGAACTTAGAACGTAGACTGTTTCCCTACAGTTGCAACACTAAAGGCCAGTATGGTGGTCAGACCTACCGCAGCATAGGTATGCATTCATTCAAATGAAATGTATTAGGGTGTTCATCTTTCTAAAGTCAACATCAAAAGTAGTTAGTCAAGAACAAAATATTAAAAATGTTTTATGAATCAAATGCTTAGTGGTATTTATTTTTTGTTACGGATTATCGTATTGTATCCTATGAATAAAATAAATACCTACTTACTAAATACTGAATTGAATTCGAAAATATATTTAGCCATTCCTGCTATAAATAATTTATAAATTACAAAAAATCACCTGTAAGAAATAAAGAAGTTGCTCATGAAATCTTTCATTGTTTAGGCTGCGTACCAAAATCTTTTTGACCTTTAGTTATCGACAAAAAAAAGGCACGTAGGCACAGACGAAAACAAACCGATTATTTAGGTATGCTCCAGAAATAATTCTATTTTTGAACAAAGATTATAGCAAGCACTTTCCCAGTTTCAACATTAAAACGTTTTATTTATCGTGAAAGACATAATATATTACATAAAATCTTCGAAGCAATCGTTATTTATCAACGTTTGATATTCAAGCGAATTTGAAAGGAAATAATTAATTAATTTAATTGCTTCGCCTAACGCCTCCAGTTAGCCTTCGTTCAGATATAACTATGACGCGGTTATCTCGGCCATTGAATGAACACTGTGTATTTGGCGATGCAGTGGACTCTCTTATCTAGCTTTGAGATATTCTGCACTTGTACGATTAGGTACCTACACATAGAGCTTAGTTCTAACCTAACCCACTTTAAGCAAAGGCAAAATGCGGGCTCTACCTTACATAAATTCTGCATCCAAATTCCAAAATGTTGGTACCTGCTATAGGTAAAGTGACAATAGTAGTACAGACATGAGATATTTTCTCACTTTTCATCTTGTTTTGTTAGGCGGACTTCATCTTTTGTTTTTAACAAACCAGAGATAAGGCATAATATCAGGGCGTTTTCGAATTAATAAGCTAAAGGTTATCGTTTATCGAACTAAATTGTTTCGCACAATCGTTACCCACATCAAGAAAAAATACATTGCGGTAAAGAAGCATCGCGCAATCGTGACATCGGCATCGGTCGAGTGTACACGATATTATATACAGACACATTCCATCAAATAAATTTGCCTTTTTAATGAAAAAAGTTCCATCCACCAACTGTGATAATATTCAATAAATTAAAAAAAAAACAATAATATCGTGTCAATCAACTTACGCACACTCCGTAACACCAGACTACGATTCTATATTTTCACAAACACTAAGGTTGGTTGGCTTAGAACTGTACCCGCACTTCGCTTTATCCACTTAGCGATGAAGCATAAATTGTGAGTGAAAAGATTACGTGAGAGAACATCCGAACGTTGCGTAGGCAGAAGTACTAATTTCCCTGGCTATGTTGGGTTCAGTCTTCTGAAGCTGACCTTTTGACGTGCTCTATCCAACTGCCGACTTATTATCACTGTCCATGAATCATGGGACAACAAACAACTCTTTAGGATAGTAGCGTCAACCCAACACGCACAGTGTCACGATTTTTAATCAGCAAATCACCCTTATTTTCCAAAGTGCGTCATCAGCCAAATTTTGAAAAGGAAATTGCCTGCAACTAACTCTACTAGCAGTGTTTTCAAGATGAGTTCTTAGTAGGACATTTTATGTTCTATATTCGTTTGTTATTTCTTTGACAAAGATATCTGTTTCTTCTGTGCTATTCATAAATACACAGGGCAATAACAAACCTTGTTTAGATATCTTATTTCATAATAACTAGTTCGTTCACACAGTCACTTCGAGATTGAAAATAAAAGCCTTACCTAGTAGTTAGTTAGCCTTTGGCGAAATCCCACATGAACCGCAATAAAGTTGTTTTTAAAAAATCTTGCTATTTTTACTAATATCAGATACCTACGCTCAAAGATCAGTGGCACCAAAAATTCACGAAAGCGTTACGCTTTACATACGATAGTAAAAGTTAAATACTAGCAAATGACATCGGCGATACCTGAAAACTTTAAATTTTGATTGGCTAATATATGAAGTTTGCTATCGTATCACTAGCGTAACGCTTTCGTAAATTATTCGTGCTAGGGCCACTAGGCCTCTTATATCCGTATCTCTTCGTTGTCTTCTTGTTTCGAGTGCTTGCTGTCGTTCTGAAAGCCTCTACACGCCTCCCTGCAATCAAAGGCGAGCCAGTCTAGTACCTTTGTTATGTCTGTAAAACTACAATACCCGCAACATCAGAAGACAAAAGACACTGAGAAGGAGACGTTAGAGTTAGAGAAAAAAAATGAAATATTTCTTCGTGTTCTCAAAATACACAGGCTGATTTAGATGGAGAGAGTACCTCGCACGTTCGGATGTGACTGGGAAATCTTGTTAATCGTAAAATCTATTTATTTGATTTATTTTGTTTTTCAACAAACAAAAGCCACTACCTACGAATTATTCTTGATTGCTTGTAAAATGTTTTCGGTACTTAGGCGCTTCACAAAATGTTTGACATAGATTTTTTTTTGGATTGGCAATGAGAGTTATTTTCTAAGAGTATTCAGAGTCTGTATCTGAGTTTTTATAAGATTTCTCGAGGCGAGGTTTTGGCAAGGATTTATTTCCCGATGGATCTTTTGGAGTTTATGGATCTGAGTGTTGGGCAACCAAAGGGACGGATGAAAGAAGAGTGCATGCTGCGGAAATGAGAATGTTGAGATGGATGTGTGGAGTGACTAGAATGGACAAGATACGGAATGAGTACAACAGAGGAAGTTTGAAAGTAGCGCCAGTGACTGAGAAGTTGAAGAGCAAAAGGTTAGCGTGGTATGGGCATGTCATGCGGAGGGAAGAATGCCATGTGACTAGAAGAGTGTTAAATATGAATGTAGAAGGATATAAGGGAAGAGGTAGACCAAAGAAAAGATGGATAGACTGTGTGAAAGATGACATGAGTAAGAAAGGAGTGAATACTGATATGACGGCTGATAGAGGGGAGTGGAAGAGAAAAACATGTTGTGCCGACCCCACGTAAAGTGGGATAAGGGCAGAGAGATGATGATGGATCTTTTGGAATTGAATGTACGTACATAATAGTAAGTTTTATACCCATACTTTTGCAAAAAATCATTAACAAGTACGAGTATCATAGTCCGTTATACAGATTGGTAGGTACTACGACTGCGGAGGCGATGGTGGGCGTTGAGTAGGCGACCGGAAGGAAGCCGTTTGCAGCTTTGGTAGCTATTACTGCGTCTGTGCTCATGGCTTTTCACGAAGCTCCCAACACAAGCTGGTCATAACTATAGGAGCTAATCGACGACCTTGGTGGCGCAGCGGGCGAGTGCACGACTGAGACGCAAGGGCTGCAGGTTCAATTCCCGCTGTGGGACAAATATTTGCATGTTCTGCAAATATTTGTTCCTGGTCTGGGTGCTTTGGTATCGTGGTACTCGTAGTTTCTGATGCCCACGACACAGGGAATCCTATTGTGGGGTCAGGACTATGTATGTGACTGTCGGGTGTGTGTTGTTGGCCACGGGGAAGCAGATTTAAGGCTTCCCAAATCGGTCTTCTAGGCTTGGTCGCGAGGAACAGGCATAGCTTCACCTAGTTTCTAAGACGTTTCAAAGTGATCCTAGTGATTTTATTGAAATAAAAGCAATTTGACTTTGATTTTGACTTTGGTGCTACGGTTTGTACAATTGAAAATACAAGGTGATTCACGACATACCTATATGTAGTTACCATCAACAAAAAGAAAGAATATAAGCGAAGAAAAATATCAATATTTAAATTTTCTCTCCAAACTTTCTCTTTCTGTTTTTGGTATTTTTATCATCTATAAACCTAACTAGCTATCGCCTTCGCTCGTATGGTACTTTGATAAAAATTAGCCTATATGCTATTCTGGATAAAGAACTCTATTTCAAGTTTCATCGAAATTTCAATCACCGTTGGGGAGTAAAGGTTCTCGAATGGCGACCACAAACCGGACGACGCTGTGCGGGAAGTCGGTGGATCGAAAAGGCTCAAGACCGTTCATCGTGGAACTCTTTGGGGAGGCCTATGTCCGACAGTGGACTTCTACAAACTGAGAGTCGAATCTAAATAAACATAATTATTATAGAATCAGATAGGTGAGCTTTTTTGGACAGAGAAGCAAGTAAGTATCTACACAGCCTTACGTAGATCACACTTTTTAACACTCATCTATTATGCATCAACTTTACCAAATCAAAACAGGTTTTTTGCTTTGCTTGTCAATAAAGTTAAGTACCTACCAAGTAGAAGAAAAAAAAACTACCAAGTTATGTTCTTTGCTAGTAGGTAGGTACCTTAATTAATTCAAATTAAATATCGGTTTTCGATTATGTCCGCCTGTAATATCTAAATTAATATTTAAAATGTCGCGAGGCGCGGTATTTCCGGCGCACGCGCACACGACAAACCGGTCCAGCTGTTTAGTGTGCTGAGGAGAGCCATCTTGATCCATTTTACGATAAACGCGTTTCCTGTTAAAGACACACTAGGTTGGTTGAGATTGTCTAATCTAAAACTGAACTGATCGCCCTTCCTCTGTGGTTTTGTAACGTCAACGCTCCCTCTAATATTTAGTAGAGCGGCTTTCAATTTTGAACTAAATAGACGATCTCTGCGACGCAGTGTTGGAAGGCCCCCCACCCGATGGACCGACGACATTATGAAGGTTACGGGAAGTCGGTGGATGGAGAAGGCTCAAGACCGTTCGTCGTGGAACTCTGACTTCTACAGGCTGATGATGATGATGGTGAGACGATCTCTACCTCTATTCGAATAACTTAAACCCGGTTATTTGTTAAATGCGCAAATCCTAAAAACAGTTTGTTCAGAATCGAAAGAAATATGTGTCCTGCAACACAGTGAAAACTAAAGCAGGAATCAGTGCAACACATCATGTAAACGTATATTTTTGTGCAATAAATATTTGTACATGTATTGTATTTCAAAAGGAGTTGTAATAAACTTTTTTTTTAACTTTAAAAATTTATGTTAGTATATGTACCCTTTGTCTATAAATATTTCCATCAAATAATTTTGTTTACTTATGCCAAAAAAAAGGCAAAGTCAAAAGGCTTTTATTTCAATAAAATCACTAGGATCACTTTGAAACGTCTTAGAAACTAGGTGAAGCTATGCCTGTTCCTCGCGATCAAGCCCAGAAGAATCAGGCAACAAACACGGCTTGGTGGCTATCATTTTTTTTCATGATCCTTTTCACAAAATGGCATTTAAAGCTTCAGTGTGGTGCCGATCGAACTAGGTGAGGCTCAAAAGAAAAATAATCTAATTATAATCTCAGATGCCATTTTATTTACCTGCTCACCCTCTTGTTCATAATTAGTCTCATAACTGTATCGACTCGAAACCACTCGCCCTGTCCTTTTCTAACAGTAAACAAAAGTTTTAGATAGTTAGAGGGGGAAACTCTCTAAATAATGTTTTGTCTTTGCTAATGCTTAAGCCCGTCTGGACCATACATACGTTAGTTCATGCTTATCGCTCTAGGATGGAGGTATGGAAATTTCGATTAAAAAACTGGTATTGTGTTTGAATTTTGCCATCATACTTCTCCAAAATATCTTCATTGCAGAAATTGATCTTGACCGACGACGCTAAGTCAAAATAAATTAAGGATTTGGGCACTTTGTATGCGTCCAAAAACAAGCGGCTTTATACCTAAAACTTTGACATAAAGTACCACTATAAAACACCAAGGACCACCCGGGTCACGGCTTTCTGAGAAATGTCGTATCACATTTAATGCACTTTATTTTGGTGAAACGCAAGTCTACAGTCGTAACCACTGAGTGTTATTGTGCAATACAGATACTTAGCATAGAGTTTCAAACTTTCAACTCAAAAGTTCAACATACCTACCGACTGCATCTCATCAGCCTGCACTGCAGTCAGTAAGAGCACGGGTGGAGTGGTGGTAGTAGCCCTGCCTTCCGATCCACAGGTCGTGGGTTCGAATCCCGATCGTGCACCAATGGAGTTAAATACATTTCGAAAATGTATAAATAAATAAATAAAATAAATAAATATTCCGAACATATTCACACGGTCAACTGATCCCAAACTAGGCATAGCCTGTACTATGGGTACCAGAGACTGATATACATAATAGATATATATTTAACACCCAGACACAGAACAAACATCTGTGGTAGTCACAAATGTTTGTCCAGTGCGGGAATCGAACCCGCGACCTCTAGCGCAGAAGGCAGAGTTACTACCAACTGAGCTATGAGGCCAGTCAGTATGTGCGTGCACTATACCAATGCTCTTTAGCGTTGAAGGAAAACATCGTGCAGAAACCGGCATGTCCTTGAACCTTGTCTAGTTTTTTTTTTATTCACTACTGATTCTTTCACCTACAGACGTAGGCCCTTTTCAGGGCCACCTCATCTCAACGTGGCCATTGACCTAATACAGGTGACCAAAAAAGAATCAGTGACAAGCAAGCAACTTCTATTTTAACACAAAATATTGTAATTATTGTAATCTAATCTTTACTTGTCATCTCAGGCTCGATAACGTGACATGGTCAAAAGTTTTGAGTTATTTGTCCGTTTCAACAACCACAGTTACTTTTTTTCTAGTTTTTAATAATGACACAACAAGGAAGCATCTAATAGGTTAGCGTTAGAAGCTGAATTTAACTCTACCTCGGTAGGTACCTAACCGATGTAAATTATATGAACGTAGGAGTGGGTTAGGTTAAACCAGAACATGGAACGTAAAAAATTGTCAATAGAACCTCTATTACTCTCTAATGGAGTCCATAGGTACTCTAGCGATAATATCTTTAGCACTCTCGTTATGTCTACTCTTCAAAAACCTATAGAGCGCTCGGTAGAGTCTAGCTGGACTCTAGAAATACCTTCGGTGATCGCTCTCGTTGCAGCCTAGACTCAATACAAGCTTGGCGTTGTAATCTAAAGCAAGACTCTATCAAGACCAAGAGTTTTGGTAGAGTCTTGTATAGGTTAGGAACGAAGCCATAGACAGCAGCTAGTTTATTTATGAATTAGGCTCGCTGGTCGCGTGGGTGCAGTGAGAGGGAGTCGCAGACGCGAGCGCAGCCTACGCGCGGCTCGTGCCGCCATTTATACGGCGTCTCGTTAGCGCACAAAAAGAAAAGCTTCGAAGCTAAAGCCCTTTTTGACGGTTCAATTGAAAATTGAAAAAGACAAGAGATTTTTTATATACCTCTACCTACGTAATGGATAAGTAAACTGATGCAAGAATTTGAATTGAAGATTAGATTATTATCATGTTTTTTTTTATGCAAAGAAAAGAAATTAGATGTTCACGACTCAATACTAATCTAATCTAGAAGTCAAAGGTAGACATCCACTCAGATTTTCAGGTTCCTAGACAGATTCTAGGTTTATGTTGAAAGTTTGGGTGAAAAGAACAGAAGCAGAACTTCAAATTATTTAAACAAACGTATGAGTAACTTTTCTATGTCAACTTGAGACAACGTACTGCTGAAGTGCTGAACTCTACTGTATTATTATCATTCGGTTACTAGTAACGCCATCTAGAACTCGGCTCGGAACTGCATTCCCGCGACGGGCCCGCAAAGGTTCTTGCCAAGCAGCCACTTGGCGAGCCCGAACCGGTATCGTGAGCTGGGAACTGAAGGTAGGAAGTTGTTGCCATCGGCTTGCTCGTAGAGCAGGCTTATGTAGCGATGTGTGCCGGTACCGCGAGGTGGCGCTGGTGGTTTGTAGCCTGAAATAGGATAAAAAAAATACAATGTAACGGCTAGATTTTATGGTTTTTTTGCTCTACGTAGATCATAGTCCTGTTCCCTTATAAATTTTATTTTAGTCGGATTAGAAGTTTTTCCATAAAATAAAATAAAAACGAAATCCCTATTTGTAAAGTTATTTATCTAAATAGGTAAAATAATAAAGTAGAGTCCTTTTCACAATAGAAGTCCGAAGGCTAAAAACTATAGCAAAATTCCGTTCACGAGAATATAAAGGACCCTGAGGGACTTCTTTCGTGAAAGGAATCTACCTAGATCTTCGGAGATAGTATCTAGAACAATAGGTATAGGTTCCTCAAACTTGAAGTTGGTTTTAGGTCGGTACCTACCTAGCTGGACCAAACCAGCGGTAGAGAGCTCTGCATTTTTGTGCGTGAAGAGTAGGTAAGTAACCACAGTCGGAAAAATCTAGTAAACAGGTTCGCTCATTATGCTTGACGTCAATCTTTCTTACCTCTGTAGTCGATTCCAACAGTCTTGCTGCTCTCCATAGCTTTGAGTGCTAAGCCCTGTGAACACATAATTTGAGTTCATTGTTATTTTAAGACCTACGATAGGAAGAACTAAGTTCCCAACGTAGTTTAGTTAGTTCAAGGTAGGTAGATAGGCAAAGCAAGAGAAGAGTCGGTAGTCCAGCAAAATGCAGCACTTGCATGAGGCTCAGTAACGTGGCAAGTCAGAGGAGCAGAAAGAGGCATCTGCGGCGCAGCGGGTTAGCTCCCGACTGAGACGCAAGGGGTGCGGGTTCGATTCCCGCTGCGGAACAAATTTTTGCATGATCTGCAAATATTTCTGATACCCACCACGACATACGGAATCCTAGTGTAAGGTCAGGACCGTGTATGTGATTGTTGGGTGTTATTATTTATTTAACTAACTACCCAAAAGTGGGTGAAGTAGGGCTGGTAGGTACGATCGCAGTACTTACAGGAATATTAGACTTCAGCATGTGCAAGAAGAATTCACCATCTACTTGAGGTGGTGCATCAGGATCCACCAATATGATTGTGTAGAACTTTTTCTGGAATACCAAGGAGGTTAGTAGTGAGAAAGAAACCCTACCAAACATCCATCTAAAGTACAGGTGTAGCTAAGATATCAAACCAAAGCCAAAGGGGTTTGTTTCAATAAAATCACTAGGATCACTTTCAAACGTCATAAAAACTAGGTGAAGCTACGCCTGTTCCTCGCGACAGTATAGTATTATGTTATCTGTGTCGCGACAAAGCATAGAAGAATCAGGCAACAAACACGGCTTGGTGCCAATCTTTTTTTTCGATGATCCTTTTTCACAAAATGGAATGTGGAGCTTCAGTGTGGTGTCGATCGAACTAGATGAGGCTCAAGAGAAAAATCCTACTATCCTACTAATATTATAAATACGAAAGGTTGTGAGGATGTTTGTTGTTCAATCACGGCGTAACGGCTCAACCGATTTCTTAAACATGGAATAGATGAAGTTATTTAGAAAAGCATTTAAGCTTACTTTTTATGTAAGTAGCGAGCGAACCCGCGGCCGGAAGCTAGTAATAATAGCTAGTTACCGAGTCAGCCAAGTAATATTGAAACAGAGGCTCCTCCATAAAGACTTGCTTTGGCAGCATGACATCGCAGTTGTGCTCATTGACGATAGTCCCCCCGACACTTGTCAAGTTCAGCCCGGTCAGCCGATCACATCCTTCCAGAAGACTCTTCACTTCAGTCATAGAGCATTGTGAGGTCACTGCAAATGCAGACCTAAAAGCTAAAACAGCTAATAATAATCCCAACATTTTGTTACTTTTGTTCAGTAGCTCCGAGCTAGCTTTGATGAAAAGAAGTTGGAGGCAAATGGATGTGTACAAAAGCCTGTAGGGGTATTATGAAAACAATCGTTGCGATAACACTTACTTTTGAATGTTCTAAGTAAACATAGGTAGGTACCTACATAAGATATGTACCTACCTACCTCGTTACTTTCCGGCTTGGAGTAGGTACCTACTTTAGTCCAAGTACTTTGAGTACTAGGACGAGTTAGTTAGTTAGTAGTTACTTAATGTTAAGTACCTAATGTATAACGGCATTCTTCTATACAACCAGAGATAGCCCTACTAATAACATACTTACTTGTTTAGGTTTACAACTTATATTTCATTAAATAAACATGGGTAAAAATTGCCTAATGACTACTGTGCCTACTGTGTGCCCAAGCCTGTGTTTTTTTTAGGTTCCTGCCCGTGCTTTACACGATCTAGGTCGATAAGTAAGTAGCGATATTGACTTTTCTGTAAGCAATCCGTTTGTGGGTCCGCAGAAAGTAGAGGTAACGACTTGCTCTTTACCAACTTAGGTTAAGTAAGTACCTACCTACCAACAACATAGAATCACTAAGTACCTACTAGGTTACCACAGTGGGCACTTATATACCTACTATGTAACTAGGTAGGTACTGCTACTTGCGAACTATGATCGTGTGTTCTCGGTCTACGGATCGTGTCAATAACTTCCGTTCATTCCATTTCACAGACTAATAGGAATGTTCCATAAAATAGATAGGTACAACAGCAATTACAGCAAAGAGATCAAAATCTACTCGCAGGCCACTTCGCCACTTTTGCGCCACTTTTGCACCTACAGTAAAGCCAATTAAAAAGCCACATTTGATGTCTGTCAGTCTCAGCTTCATTGTGAGGTGACCTGCTTAAAATTATGGATAAACTGAATGTATCGGGTTTTCAAACATCAGTGAATCGAATGCAGTTATTGTGAAAAAATAAAATAACATCAATTCTTTAAAAATCACTTATTGCTTATGTAGAGTAACTTTATTTGATTGAATCCCATTACAATCCCTGTCCCATTATTAAATTATATCGTAGTTTTAAGAAAAAAAAACAAGTAGATAGGTACATAGTGGAACAAAATAAGTTGCATATATCCAGTTGAAATAATCGTTTCGTCATCGTCATCACTCTGTAGGTACTCAGAGATTTATGAACTAATTTTCAACAATATTGTCAATTCACAACTTGTTCAAAGTCATGTAAGATTATTTTCTTTGTTTTCTCGACGACTTTTCTTCAGTTTGTTGCAGTGCCAGCATTTTTCCAGTGCTGAAGGGTAGCTCAGTATTGATATGCACTGCATGAAATTTTATTTTTGCACAAATAACTTTATAGCATTGTCAATGTATTCAACTTGTCGACCCGAACAAAAAATCGAATGAAATCTTTCAATTTTTTTGGTAACATCCTTAGTGACACGACTTGACACGAGTATACTGACGTAAACTTGTAACGACGTTCGGTTTATTTAGAATTTTTCTTTTTATAGTTTTTAAAAGGTTTTTAGATAAAAGAAAATCGTGAAATTAATGGATTTAGATATTCCTTCTTATTCTAATAAATATATATTTAATATCTGAGAAAATGCGTCCAATGTGCCGTTATATTATTGAGAAAATAAATAATATTGTGTGGCCACCGTTTCAAGTTTATTTTGATGAAGTGTCAAATGCCCGTCAAAAGTGGCTTTTATGCGTGGCCTCATTTTAGTCGTTTTCGCCATACCAGGCCCCAATTCTACTAATTCAATGACTTGAAAATGATAATGATCGCACCATTATCATTCAGTTTCGATTGTAGCCACCTTCGTTTCTTTGATTTCATTGGTCAATTGGTGTCACAATGACTGCCATTGATAAGCGACTGTGATAGCAGAATACCAAAAGTATCAAAAGTGGCCATTATGCCATTAAACAATTGCCATTTTGAAGCCATTGAATTAGTAGAATTGGGCCCCAGGATACTAGAAGTGAATGGCTGCGCCCTTTGATTCAAAATCAATCAAAGTCAACCATGAAAAACGTCAAAGTCACTGTCAAACTGACTGGTTAGATTGACATAAGACTAAGATGATGATGGCCAGTCAGCAGCAAGCCAGACAAAAACAAGTTCTTTTTGTTATTACGCAAATATAAATTAACAAAATAATTAATCATATTTTCTAGTACAAATACTGTATAGAAACCATGGAATCCCATCCACTCAATTTGGTATGCTAGTTCAAAAGTGTTCAGGTTCTGCAACACTCTGCCGTCTAAATATTTAATCATTCTGAACCCATAATCATTTTCAGCAGTGATATATTACTTATTTAACACAATTTTTTTCAGGCGCACCAACAACATAGGCGTGCTGAAGCTCATCTCATGAACAACAGATACGAGGATGCGATGCAGTGCCACCACAACGCAGCTGAACTCCTCTTGGACGCAATGAAATCGACTACCTCATCCGTAGCCTTAGAATCCATCACGTTACAGCACAGCTATCACCTCAAACAGAAGGATCTCATTAAAAGTAAGAAAGAACAGTATGCTCGAGTAAAGAAAGCTATGGATAATATAAAATGGCTCGGAAAAGACCCTAGCCTCAATCTTCAAGGAAATGATTATACAAAACTGCAAGTCGCAATATACAAAGCTATAAATGAGACAGATTCCCTGTTGCACACATTGTTGAACAAGAAAGACATTGAGCAAGGGTTACTAACGGTTGCACCTAAAGATGTGGATGGAAAAAAGACTGAAAAGACAAAGGAGGTTGTTGTGGAAGAATTGCAAATATTGAGCCAAAATCTACATTCCTTGGTCGAACAATTAGTGATGCAGGTAGAAGTTTTGAAAGATGACAACTCAACTTTGAAAGAAAGAGTTAATTATTTAGAAAAGGAAAGATTGAAGTATCTTAACCTACCATCTTCGCACAATGAATTACCCAGTCGAACCTTTGATAATTATTTAGTTCAAGAGTCAGAACCCAAAGTGTCACAGAGCAGACCAACCAAGTCTGCTGTGCCTGCAGAAAGAACAGCTCAACACACTCATTTCGATTTGAGTGCTTTCAGAGATTGAATCAGCTCTCAAAACCTCAATAGGCCCTGTCTTTTGTCGGTATTTTAAATTTGTAAATATTTTAATAGGTATGTATTATTTAAGTTTTTTTTAATAACTTAATGTAAGTAGGCTAAAAATAAATAAATGGATACTTCTATGTCTACCTATGTCTTGAGACTTCCTTGTTTCCCATTACATTTCAATACATGATGTGGCCCAGAACACTTGCTTTAGCATAACAATGACTGCACTGCACTAAGTGAAAGAAAAAAGGAAACTTAGGAAAGAATGCCTACATCTATTTAGATGTAGGCATTCTTTAACTATAAAAGGATCTGGACAAAGAATATATAAAAACAAAACATCATAATTATGGATATGTATTACATAATTGGTCTTACATAAAAATAAATTTACTCTGGATTATTATTATTGTAAAAATAAACTTCCCAGTAGATCGACCAGGAATAACTATTCTTATTTCTAGCTAGAAGAAAATCTATCTCAACAATAATTTAATACCTAATAACATTTTTGGTAACGGGTTTATAATACAGGAAATGCTCTACCAATAAATAGATAGATGCAATTACTTTCTTTTCAAAGACAGACATAACATTGATACCAATAATTAACACTAAAAGCTCATTATTTGTTTCTGGTGAATGAAACATTGAAATGGAAAAAAAAGCAAACACCTACAGGAAATGGTTATGATAAAACATTTAAATTAAAGCATAAGTTAATACTAAGAAGCGAGAATCAATTGGTAAATACATGAAAATAAGAAGGAACATGAGTTCTATTATTTGACCTTTTTATATATTAGTTATAAAGACACATTTTTATTGCTCTTTTCTCGAAGAGACTTAATATTTTTGTTATTTGTTCAAATAATATGTTAATACGTACGTACGTAGACGACGATCATGATTTTTATGACAAGTAAAAAAGTTTTACTTTTTAATTCTTAGCGGAACAAATTCCCCTGAATACAATAGATGAATTTAAATCATGTTTTTTTTTTCGAAACAAATAGTGCTGAGAACACCAATTTTATAATACCTACTACAAGAAACACAACTTCTTTTTCTTAAATTCCTAGAGCATTAAATTTTAAAGGGAAATATGTTTAAGAATAGGCACTAAAATGGCAAATCACATACCAAAGTGAACAAGAATCATTGATCAACTCACAACCACAATATATACATACATGGATCAACTCAACTAAGTAGGTACTGTTATATTTAACAGTATTTGGCTAGGTAGTTTCACAGAAATATAGAAATCTAAAATATTATGCTTCATTGATACAATCAATGTCTATAGTTTTTGATAGTATGTAATGTATGTCACAGCCAAACTGATGAACCAAAAAGTGATTTTATCAAATATTATAAATTATAAAGACGGAAATAAAGGTCAAAAGCTTACATAGGTAGGTAAAAGAATCAGAGTAAAACCAGATTCACATACCTATTCCAACCAAAGCTTGGTTGCAATTTTGTGGTTCACAATTTTCTTTTGTCACTTTTCCTAGGGTTATCACTCTGGATGTAACATGCATACATTAATATTTCATTTTACTAATTATAACATCCTAATATATTCGAGATTTCTATACCTAAATACTAATGTCAGCATACAGAATTGTATTAAATCGCCTCACAAGCCTTAAACAAATATCTGATACTTTTAAAAATTGTAAGTTATCAAGGTGTGTATGGAGGTGGTGGTGGAAGAATAGATAAGTCATCAAATGGGAAGTACTGTTGGGAACCTAGAACTGGGGGTGCGTATGGAGGTATGGTAGGTACATAGTCTGCGTTTGGAGTGTAAGGCGGGAGTGTAGGGACTGCAGGTGTGGGGCCAACGCTATGCGCCTCATAGCCATCCCAGTCGTCCATGAGATTCCTTCTCTGAATATCCTCATCGCCGTTTAGTGGAGCTCCCCAGAGATTAGCAGCCGACGCTAACAGGGCTAGTGCACCTGAGATGACCAAACAAGAAATTAGTGATGATCAAAATAGCTGTGCTGATGCAAGCTTTTTATTAATCGTGCACAGGCATGATTTTGAATTATTCGCCAACGTCAAAAATATAATATAATATTGGACTTAGTTTACAATACCAGCCAATCTAAAACAGGTAGGTAGGTGGCATTTTCAAGAACTTTTAATAAGTAAAGCACACTAACCTGCTCCAGTAATGGTATAAAACCCATATTCATAATCCACTTGTATTGTATTGGCATCACCATTATTCTCATTGCCCAACACAACTGTGGCATAGTAGCACACACCCACAATGGCTATGACCCAGAACACACACATGATGCTTGGTACGGCATTCCTCCGTAATATCTTTATGGCACGGCTGTTCAGGCTAGTGAGGTTTATTAATGTACCTACACTGGAGCAAAGTAGGACCATGAAGCATAGAAGTATCAGTACCTTCATCAGTGTTATGGTTTCTGTTATGGTACATAATGGTAACCCTGGAATAGAAAATAAATCTATTAAACCCTTGAAGACCTGCTTACTCTGCTGTGGATAGGAATAATAAGTACTATTAATTTATGTATGTGTCCAGAACTTCTGTACTCTTTTTTTGAAAACTAGCATCGCTCGCATGGCACCTACATAAAAAGGAGCCTATATGCTATTCTAAGTAAAGAACTTTATCTTGTTACAAGTACCAAGTTGCAACGAAATCGGTTGAGCCGTTACGGCCTGATTGAACAACAAACATCCAAACATCCTCACAAACTTTCGCATTTCCTATTATGATATTAGTAGGATGGATCTTATTAGCTTGGGAAAAACATATATTTACTAGCTACTGCCGGTGGCTTTGCTTGCGTAAGTACTTTGATAAAAGGAGTCTATTATTTATTTGAGTTAACATATTATGTTTAACTAATTCACAAAAATCAGTTGACACATTACAGTAGCTTATTATCTATTTAAGTAAACACACAAAATCTATCTCACAGATGTATTTTAATTATTTCATTAGTTTATGCATTCAATACTTAAAAAACACAAATTTGTACCCTTTACGTAATTTGTACCCTTGACTGTGACTGGCATCAATGGTTAGTGTTGCACTACTAATTTTATAAATTCTAAAGCTTGTTACTCAATACTTACTATTGAATGCATTAATCAATAAAATAATATAAATAAATTTGTGGATAGGTTTTGTCATACTGACTTTGATCCATGGTTATTTGGTCATCATCATCAAAAGAAAAGAACTGTGCCAATGACAGTCTCTGACCGCAATGAAGACCTTTTATTGTAAACCAGCTGGACTGGACAATAGCTGCACAAGTCAGCAGGAATGTGCCCAGATTGAAAAATGCAGCTATCTTATTCAGCTCCTTGTCTTTAAAAGGAAATGTCATTTTCAGTCCTGAAAAAAATAAAATATACATTAGTAGTTGCATATTGAGGAACAGGATTACGTTGGATAATTCATCATCATCACATAATGTGTAAGTCACTATGTCCAGAAGTGGACTTCTACATAGAAGTCCACTTCTAGACATAGTCCTCCCTCAAAGAGTTCCACGACAATCAGTCTTGAACCATTTCCATCCACAGACTTCCAGCAACCTTTACAATGTCGTCGGTCCACCAGCTCGGGGACCTTCCAACTCTGCATCACCCTATTCATGGTCGCCATTCAAGAACCTTTACTTCCCAATGGTGGTTGGTTATGCAAGCTATATGCAGTACAATTATGTTAACTAAATATTCCTAATAACAAGATGAAGGTTCGTTTTCTCAAAAAATAAATTAATTATAGCATGGCACCTACTATGGTAACAAGGCTATTTTAGTAATATTCTTACACATGGTGGGCATCATCGAGGGGGGTCTGATTAAGTATGTATTTAACCAAATCTACGGTAGCTGATTTTATTTGCTTATCAATAATCATTTTCTTTGATTCTACAAAAACATAAATAATACGTGTTGTGGAATAGCTGAGAGCCAGAATATGCACGTTACCAGGAATAACAGCAAATATTGGCCATTTAACACATCCGAATGAAGAATGAAAAGAAGAAGCAGATTTCTTTGCCACTGTTACCTTCGTGGTAGAATAGAAAAACAATTAATAATGCAAGCTAAAAAATAAATTAAGTTGTAGAAGGTTGAATGTCATACCTCGAATCCATGTCATACAGTCCATTTTGTTGCACTGATCATTGGCTAAAGACTCTCATTAGTGTAGAAAGTGCACTTGTTGATAATTTGGTAATTATTGGATTCAAACTAGTAAATACGACTGAAAAAGACGTCAGACTCGTTTACAATCTCGATTCCTTATTTTCTGGATTCAAGCAAAGCGATCAAACCAATCCAAACCAAACGAAACCAAACCATAAAACTGACACTGACAAAAGTGATAAATCTGACAATGACAACTATGTTGTTGGTTGTTGCAATGCTGTACCCCATTGCGCTGTGCCCGGGGAATACAAACAAAACTTAGATCTGTGGCAAGAAAAAACCGGACTTACATAATTTTCTCTATGGCTTTTTTGGCGGGAACTTTTAAAGTGATGTTGTGCTCAATGTATTTTACAAAACTACCATCTTAATCGAGGCGCTATTACTAAAGCACTTTTAAAGTTAGTTTTAATTCATAATCGTTCCCTTAAGGTGAAGTCCTCAGTTAAGTCCTCCTAAGTTCGTTATAGCTATAGTAGTATTATAGTCCGTAGGTTATAGTCCTACTTTTATTCACATAGCGAGGCTTGCTTTTAGCACTGAAGGAAAACAAATTGTTATTCATAATCGCTCATTAATAGCACTAAAGTGTTCGATAACTGCAGTTCGCTATAGTTATAAATGCTAGACACCCACTTATCACGGCGGGTAAATTACTACTTACACTACGCAATGAACTTATCATTGTGTAAAGAAGGGAAGATACCCATCTACTTATATTTTTTATGTAGGCACACTCTCCTTAAGTACATACACTCAAGTATACAAAATATAACCCGTTCCTTGAACTTGGCTGGAAACACTGCCGGCCGTGTGTCTCACTTCTCTACGGCTCCCGCAGGTAGGTAGTTATGTACTATTCCTACATAGTAAAAAAGTAAGTATAAAGTAAAGTAAGTACCTACCTACATATTTTAGAAGAAGTACACTTTCAAAGTTAGTGTGTTGTTTATCTTCCTAGAAAATAAGTAAGTATTGAGGGCGCAAAATTAAAATTTTGCCTGCACTCATGACGGACGCTGTAGGTAGGTATTTATGTAGGCTTTTTAATTTTATAAGATTTATTATAATAATTGTATATATAGTGATATGATTGCTTAGGCTGATCTAGTAGATTGATAATTTGCATTTATTGATCTCTCAAGAATCTATTGTAACGTAACGTAGATCAGTAGGTAGATGTAGATTTCGCAGCCTCTACGCTAGGAGAGAGTTTAGCTCAGCAAAGACATTTCCATATAAACACATTCCATAGCGATCTACAGGGTAGCCCCGTCACAAAGCTTTGTTTAGATTATTTTTGTCCCGCAGTCTCAGCAGAGCCGTTTGCCGGGAAAGATTAACAGTGTGCAAAGTTTATGACGTGACTCTATATTCAAAAAATTCGTTTTTAAAATCACCAGTGTGTGTAGCCAAATAAACGTGGATGTTAAACCTCTTACTGAAGCCATTCAGATGCTGTACCTGCTACTTATTTGGTAGGTAGGTATCTAAGTTACTTTTTTTATTACCATGGCTGCTACTAATGATTTGTTATCTCGTGACCTACTTACACAAAATTTTCTTTACAGGTTTAAAAGTCAAGATTGAATATGATACAGTCTCAGATTATTAATAAAAGTGTGGAATATTGTTATCCCACCTAGCAAACATGAACGAGGAATTGATAGATCTTGAATTTCAATTTTATAATCATTCGGAATTTCGTAACGATAGCGAAGAAGCATATTGTGTAAGCGTAAATTTTCTCCATAACTCGAGCTTTGGATTGGAAATAGCCGTTCCAGAATGGGAAGCAATAATAACGATTGTTTTTTTAACGACTGTTATCTTGGGAACGATTTTCGGAAACATACTTGTAATTCTCGGAGTTTTTACACACAAACCTTTGAGGATCGTTCAAAATTTCTTCATTGTGTCATTGGCTGCAGCGGACTTAGCAGTAGCAGTGTTGGTGATGCCCTTGAACGTAGCCTACGGGACGCTGGGCAGGTGGCAATGGGGAAAGCATTTGTGCAAGATGTGGCTAACGTGCGACATAATGTCATGCACTTCGTCGATACTAAATCTTTGCGCCATTGCCCTTGATAGATATTGGGCTATCACAGATCCCATAAATTATGCCAGCAAGAGGACGCTTAAGCGAGTAATGTTCCAAATAATGGGAGTGTGGCTGCTGTCATTGGTAATAAGCTCTCCTCCACTTCTTGGCTGGAACGACTGGCCGGAAGAGTTTACATCGAACACCCCATGCCAACTGACATCAGAACGAGGATACGTCGTGTACTCATCACTGGGCTCCTTCTTCATTCCATTAGCAATAATGACTATTGTTTATATAAAAATATTTTTAGCTGCAAGACGGAGACTGAGAAAACGTCCACTAGCTGCCCGTTTCCAAAAGCAGCAACCTATAACAACTGGAAATCAAGAAGACAGTCAGGATAACAGGGATGATACCGACAATGAATCGGATAGTGGGGAGAGTATCAAACGATGCCAGAAAAAAGCTTTTATGGATATAAAGAAGAACTTCTTCGTGCCGTTTCTGTTGTTGAACGATCCTATGGCCCGCCAGACGCTCGAAGCGGATGTGCAGCTGCGGACTGAAACGTCTTGTAAAAGTGGCAGTTATCAAGGGAAGGTGGTGGGTTCAATGAAGAAAATGAGTCAACGGAAGAAAAAACAGGAAAAGCCACTTCTAGCAAGTGTAAATAGTAGTGGAGACGTCGTTCATAAATTCATCGAGCAGAAACAGAAGATTTCATTGTCCAAAGAACGGCGAGCGGCGCGAACACTGGGCATAATAATGGGGTCATTTGTTTTTTGTTGGTTACCTTTTTTCCTTATGTATGTGATACTATCTTTTTGTCCTTGGTGTTGTCCTAGTAATAGGTTTATTAGTTTTATAACGTGGCTGGGATACACAAATTCTACTTTAAATCCAATTATTTATACCATTTTCAATTTGGATTTTAGAAGAGCTTTTAAAAAGTTGTTGGGATTCAGGTGAAAATGTTTATAGCATATCCTGTACATACATTAAAAAAAGTCAATTAATATGAAAACGAAATAAAACTTAGCAACGTGGCCGACATTCGTGAAGAGTCTTCAAGCATTGTTAGCTAGCGCGGAGCATGACCCCGTTGGCATTCGTGACTTTTCTAGTTCCTCTACAAAAAGTAGAGATATTTTTTCTGTAATACCTATGTAGGTACAGTCGCCTGCTGTTGATGTAAGTATACATTGTTCAAAATCAAACTACACTTCATTTTAAATGTATAAACACTATGTTCACTAGTAGTATTTAGTTAACCTAGTATTTTTATACTTTAGTAGTAACTACTTAATGACAACAAAAATGTATGATAATGAAAATAAAACCTTTGCAAATAGTCGGGGAATTGTTTAATTGAAATTCGATGACGCAATTTGAGTATTTATGTTGAAATAGCTTCAGTTTATGAATGTCCAGCATCCATCTAATGAATGCGATCAATCATCTGTAGGCGGATGTTTGGCGCATGATGAATTGCTCTGAAATCAAGCTACTCTACATTATTTATGCCTATGTCTGCCTAGTGTGCGTTGAGGGCTTAGGGGTAAGTACTCCATAATCCTTCCTAGTCTTTGTAGTAACTAAGGTAGTAAGGTACAATGCAGCTACAGAAAAAACATTCCTTGATACTGCTACGCCAGATGCTACGCTATGTGCTAAGTGCTACGAAGAATGCTACACGCCTGTAGCCTGGCCTGTTTTCTTATATACTACTCGTAGCATATTGCATGCTATAATTATATGAAATGGCTCATTATTTTATCGTCTGGGTATATTTATTTGAGGTCGTTATTTCGAGTAGGTATGTGAGTATCGAGCATCATTTTAACCAGACAAACATTAAAATTATTAGCATGACAAAAAACATATATTGTAAACGCAACATGCTACAAAACTGCTACGTTGTGTTTTTGATTCATATATAGTTTGCAAATAGATTTTAAATATTTCGTAAGTATTATGACATCAAAAAGAGGGCTCTTCATATTGGTCTCGTCAGTTTACTCGAGCGCACTCGAAGTGAACGCGATATTACTATTTGACTGCGTTTCAATTCCCTTACAAATAGTTCCTTGTTCTCGCCCATATTTGAATCCCAATTCCATTTAAGCTGATACTGTCTCTTGTTGGAAAATGCCGAATGTAATTTCCAGTAAGTCAGTGATTAACGGCTGCATTTCCTGAATGTAAAGCGCGGTTAGCTACCGGTTTAGTTGGATGCAAATCCTGTTTGCGGCCATTACGCGTGTTTCGAACGGTAATCGCCACTTTACGTTTTATGGGCACAAATTTGTGTGCAAACTAGGTACATTGGCATGGAAATTGTGTCGCTTTGGACAATAATTCAAAAAGTTAAATTAATGGTTGGTTATTATTGAAGTTCACTATTAACAACCAAGTCCTACCTAGGTCAAATTAATTATGCGTAGCACCTTAATAAAAAAAATTTCTAAATAATCATAGTTTCGAGTAGGTAAATATGAAGCATTGAGATTATGCATCATGTTTTTTTAGTTACTGTACTTTATTTTATATAGCTTCTGAACAATTCTAATTAACTTTGGCATCATTTTGGGGTTTAATAAAAAGGCTGTACAATTCCATTTCTTCGTGCTAAGAGAAGCCTCGATCCCACCGAATACATATTAGTTATTATTATTATTAGCCGTATTTCCCTAGTGTACATTTTTTTTTTCTTTTCTATTTATTTAGGGGCTATCCATTGCTGGATAAAGGCCTCCTCCTAAAGAGAAGCCTCGATCCCACCGAATACATATTAGTAGTCACCAAAAAAAAACAAGGCTGCAATAAATCTTAAATAAGATCATAAAAATACAAAATATTTTCTATTAGGTACTTTTATTTTTTATAAGCGTTTAGACGCGAACCCGCGGATCATCGCATCTTCCAAATGTCATTCCATACTACCTGAACATCTACCTACACTTCTGAAATCGCCGAACGATGGACTGATTAGTGAGGCAAATTACCATAAAGGTAATCGCAAAGACACCATTTTTAACGGTTTCAAATTGAAATTGATTGAAGCAAAGTAGTTACGTAATTTGCTAACAGAGGTACCTACGCCGACGGACAGAGGGGCGGCGGCGTAGCAACTAATTCGCAAAAAAAGTGGAAGTTAAACTTATTGATGTACTCTTTGATATGGGTACCTACTACCTACGTACCTACCTACGGTTGAAATCGCAAAAATCACACTTTTTAAAGAAATTTAGTGAGAGTTTTAATTGTTTTGCGAATTAGTAGCTTTGCCGCCACTCCGCCCGTCAATGCTGACCCTATAATGAGATGAAAGCTACAAAAAGGGTAAGCTATAACGGGGCTAACGTTAGGAATTGTTTCGGATTTAGGTCAAATCTGAGGTTTCTTCAGGCTCAAAGCTCGGTTGTTACTATGCACATTACATGTTCGCTGGCGGGCTTTTGTGAACTTTGCCAAAATTAATTTAGAGTTTGAACAGTAAGGCCGAGAATAGACGTCAAACTATTTTTCTGATTGTATAATCATCTGTTCGTATTCCCTCAATACATGTCCGATTTCCAAAGCGTAGAAAATCGTAAACGCCATGGCGCTGTTTCTGACTCGGATTTAGGTAGACCATCATCAGCCTGTAGGTACGATCTGACTATCGGATCGGACGTGTACTGAGTGCTCGAATAAATGTATGACGGGAACGCCTTCCGGTAGTCAGTACAGAATATGGGATCCGATTATCGTATGAAAAGCTCGAACGTGTGTTCCCCGCTTTAAGTTTGCAATATATATTAACTTCCTTTCTAGGGCCCGCATTCTAATATGAATATTTATAAAAAAAATTATTTAATAATTATCAATATTAATTATAATTTTTCATGCTCAAGCATGAATCTCTCACTCAAGCATAAAATCTAGGTAGGAATATACAGGGTGAGTTTTTTTTCAGGCCCACTTAGGCGAAATCGGAAACCGTGAAAGTAATCGAAAAGTGATGTTAGGAGTTACGGGCTCGATTTTGAAAAAAAGTAAGATCAGCATTAAAAAAAGTTGAAATTTATTTACAGTGTTTCAGAAAATGTAGGTTTTTGGAAAAAAAAACTTTTGCATTTTTTGATTCTTTTTTTGTTAATAAATAAATAAATGTACGATAACTGTGTGTCTAAAGTGGTTGGAACATCTTCAAAATTATAATTTTATAAATTCAACAATATGTATTTATTTACCTAAGGTTATTTTTTACTTACTAATTGCTTTGCTTGCACATAGTCCGACCGAAATAATAAACCTTCGATAAATAAATATTGACTAATTTATAAATTTGCAGTTTTGGAGGTGGTTCAACAACTTTATACACATTTATTTATTTATTATCAAACATAGAACACAGAAATGCAAAAAAGAACATAAAAAAAATATTTTTTGTGAAAAACTAAAAATAGCTTTTGTTAATGCAGATCTTATTTTTTTCAAAATCGAGCCCGTAACTCTTAACACTACTTTTCGATTAGTCTCACGGTTTACGATTTCGCCTAAGCGGCCCTGAAAAAAACTCACCCTGTATATATAATTTTTTTTAATTTATTAAAATGATCGCCAATATCACATGTATTAAACATCCATTAGGATCTAAACTATGTACTCGTAGACAAAGGCTTTAGGTACTACTACTGATACCTACTCTACTGTGTTTGCTAATTACCTATAGGCGAGCACCACACTGAAGGACAATTATTTGACATGCGAATCTAGCCCAGTATAAAGTTTGCAAGCAAAATAATTTTAGGAGAAATATGGGCAGTTTGTTGACAAACATATTACACAACTATATTATAAAAATTGGTTCGTCATGAATGTCGTCGCGACATGACTGATGTCGGCAATGCGAAGCGTAGGAATTTAATTCGTAAATTATCAGACCAACAGAATAGCACTTGATCCTATTTAGACCGTAAATGTAAACATCATCCATCACAGGAGAAACCGTATAACGCTTAGTTGGGTTCCTTACAGCCCTAGGTTACTCATTGAGGATATGGTCGACGAATTCAATATGAATTGATTGGGCTCCAATGTGTGTCGATTATGATAATGTTAAGAAAAGTTTATTTGTCAATATTTGTAATTTTTTTAAACGACTTATTAAACTTACTTAAAAAAATATCTTATACTGTAATTCCGATGTACCTTACCTATTTTGTGTGATATAAAATATTATTTTGCGTGATTATCGCGTACCCGCTTGCCTAAGTTAAACCTGATGTGATCTTTGATTAGCTTTTTTAGAGACTACAAGGTTTATTTTTAGTTAAAAGTTGATTATTATAAAGGTTGATAAGGTAAAAACTTCTAAGTATCTATAACTAAACTGAAGACAATGTTTGTCTGAACAAGAAGATGCTTATCTTTCTAATTAAAAAACCTTATTATAATAAAAATCTGAATTATAGTATGGCCATAAATGAATAAACGCTTTTCTGCGGAACCAAATTTCACGAAATTAATGTTCATACCTCTTCATCTCGTTCATAACTCTTTGGGGGAGGCCTATGTTCAGCAGTGGACTTCATCAGGCTGATGATGATGATGATGATGAATGTTCATACCATAAAATAAATACATAAAAATTACGCAGCTCATGCCATGGAGTGTTTTCGGATCATTTATCTCCATTGTTTACGAATTTATACAAGAGTGGCAGGCGAGCACAACGGTACTAATAATTTGATTCTGTTCTAATTTTTATCTGCTCATAGGGCGCCTGAAAACCAGAAATATAAAACACATTTATGAAAATATCTACCTGAGCCAAAATCAAAGAAATTTCTTAAATGAATTTACATAACGTTTGATACAAGTTAAAGTTAGTAAAAATTCGCTCTCAAAGTTTAAAGAATTTCTCACAAGTTTTCTAAAATAGGACACAATAAATCTGAAAGAAAACAAAAGGTCGCCGCAGTTTGGGCAAGCATTCGGGAAGTCACAAATCATAAAGTGGTTTTATTGCGAGCTGCGAACGTAAACTACGACCATGAAAAATGAAATTCACTTTCGCAACGAGTTTTCAAATTATTGTAAACTGTTGTAGCAACGTTTCGGTATACCTGTTCGAAAACAAAAATTGGATTCAAAAACAAGTTTTGAAACTCGCTAGCCACGTAAATAACTAGGTAATCTCCAACAAAGGCACTTGAGACTTTGCGGCGTGCTCGCGAATCTGTTTATTTTTCTAATCCAGCTTTGTAATCAGCGTGTGCTTGGAAGGCTTCTTTGTTTAAAACCGAGCAAGTCGCTTTAGTCCAGTTGAATTATAAAATTACCATAATTACCTTAATTTTATGAGGAGGTAGGGCATAGCGAGATTTTCTCGTTCTAAATTGGAGCAGCCCGCCTGGGGAGGTACCTCCGCCTTAAAGAAGATCGCAGCCAAATAACATTATTTATTTCAAATAGTGTTGTGTTCCTGCGGTGGTAAGGTTGCCAGAGCTCTTTAGGGGGAGGGGGGTTCAGGGTCGGCAACGCGTGCGTGATGCCTCTGGTATTGCAAGCGCTCATAGGCTACGGTAACCGCTTACCGACAGGTGGGCTGTAAGCTTGTTTGCCAACTCAGTAGTATAAAAAAAAAAACCTATGAAAAAAAATTGTTGTTTGACGAGTAACTTTACCTCTCAACTTTACCTACAAGGGACAGGCTATAACTTAGAGTCCGCGCCACCACTGAAGTCCGATAGACGCGGCGCTGCTTTTGCAGAACTAAATATGTTGTTTAGTTCTGTTAAAATTTAGTTCCCCGCTTTTGCCGTAAGACTTCAGTGGTGGCACTCTACCTCTATGGTGATGGCTTTTTTACCATTTACTCCACTGACACTGACTTCAAACTGACATAATTTTCATAGGAATTCCCATAGAATAAGGAACGCTACGCTCCGGAATTCCTGTCTATTTGATTATTATACCTACCACAAGTTTCTATATTCATATAGAAACTTTTACTACTTATTTATAAAAATCATGACTGAAGTGAGAATAAATTTCTGTTTCTCTTCTACATGAATATTTACTAAGAGTATTATTTCATACGAATAAGATTCCGTTAGGTATGATTGATGGTTATAAGATTGAGTCCAAGACACGAACGTATGTGAAGTGTAGTAATTAATCAATGCCAAGAGTGCCAAGACAATGTTCTTTAGTATTTCATGAGTTTTCGTTTCATCAGTAATCATTCCAATTTATTGAGGAAAGTTTATGTTTGCAAAATCATTTACCTATTATTTACTGCTACGACCGATGGTCAAAGGCCATTTTCAGGCAATTAATACAGGATGGACAAGAAAGAATCAGTGGCACAACAAGCAAGCAAGCAACTGCGAAATATAGGACTTGTCAATGTTCTCAAAATACTGTATAAAGAGGTGTGTACAAGGTGTAATCCATAATAATTAAGCGATCCCGAAAGGCCTATTCTACACCCAATAGGTAGACAATAAGTTTTTTACGAATTTTGGAAATTCAATGCATAAATCATCTGTTTTGGGGTCAAATCAGTTCAAACTCAATTATTAAGCTGTTTTATGTACTAAAATCTTGAAGTCGTAATTCTCATACTTGATATTAAAATAATACAAAAACCGAAACCGCTAATTTGAAATCTGAAATTGTTTTTTGCTAATATATTCTTTCTTTTTGTTGATGGAATAACCCCTTCCGGGATGGTATATTTATTACTAGTTAAAAGATGCATAAAATAATTGAATCATTGCCACCCTACTAATAAAGAAAGATAGATGAGGAGCGCACGCCGCGCGACACGCTACAGGAAGTGTGGTGTATTGTCGCGTCGCGTGTTGCTACTGCCGTCTTGGGAATTGACTGCGGTGAGGGGGACGGTACCTACCTACGACTCAAAGTTCAATAACGAAAGTCAAAGTCAAGTATGTTTGGGCCCCCGGCTAGTTTTGACTTGGCCGGTTTTCACATACAAGTTATTTTATATTTGGCTAATCAACTTATCTTCTATATTCTTTAGTGTACACAAGAAAAATACAGATACAAAAACTAAAAAGAAATGTATGTACAAAGGCGAGCTTAACCCTAAAAAGAGTTTTCTTCCAGCAAACCTTTGAGGCTAGAGAGACGTGATTATAGAGGGAGGTTCGTGTACCTACAATGTTTGATGAATTACTTTGTATAAGTATCCCAATTAATACTTAAATGTAGTCAAGTTTTAGGAATGCTAATGAAAGAAACCGTAGGCTAACACGTACAAATATAAAAGACTTATGTTTATCTATCGATTAAAATGAAATTTTAATCAATGGCTGGTCTCGTTTCGTTGTCAATTGAGTCTCCTCAAATTAATCAAAAATGTCCTCAATCGTTTTATCTCAATAGCAATATTGTATTTCTCTCGCTGGCTCTGGTCTTTGTAATTAAAGAGCAGTTGATCCATCTGCCAGCTTTGTAAACTCGGTCGAATAACTTTTATTTACGACTCATTGGAGAGTAGGCTATAGGTTATTACCTACGTAATGACGACCTATAAAGTAGGTATACAATTAAATAGGTGAAACAATGTTTGTTTTAGTGGCGATAATAATATTATAAGGTATAAAGCACGTCTGTCGCATAAATTTTAATGTTAGTAAAACAATTCAAACTAACGGGTGTATTGCGGAAATTATATTATGTACCTACCTATCTGCTTCACAGCTAGACAGATTTATTATCCGCCTATTCCCTAATTGAATAACAAAACTAATAATGAACTTAAATTAAATTATATCAAAACATTGTTCAAATATTTTAGTTTATTGAAATTCTACTTTCTATACTAATGGTTTACCCCAAACTGAAATCTCGGGATGTGTGATTAAACTTGATGCTTCGATGATCGCAACTCGCACCTTTAGCAAGTTCTACCTAATAAACAATCTTACCTGAATTACGAAGTCATTGAAACAATACCAAATGGGACTCACGTTTTAAGGTTTTTAAATTATTCCCATTTTTGTTGTATCTTAAAATAACCATGTGACTCAGAATTCAGTAATTTTCAGTAATTCATTTATTGTTTAGAGTTGTTAAGATACCTATGCTCCATTATATAACAATATTCATTAATTAACATACAACGCCGATTCGTCCAACTTATTTGAGAGATCTTCGCTCACTCGATCAATAACTACTTATTTGACGGCGAAGAAGGTTACATTATTTTTTGCAACTCCACCCTTCAGTACGTTACATTAGTACCTTAACTTACAGTGAACCAGGTACGAAACAAAAGCTTTTATTCTACACAGGTAATGCCTGAATTTACTTTGGCACGACTTAGGTACATATGAATTCAAGTCTAAGCTAGAAACAGTGCCTAAACAACAGGAGCATTGGGACCACGAGTGTCCATGTGAAATTCAGTTTATCACCGTCTGCTTGTGATTTCATTTATACAAAACGCTAAGAGTATTTGTTTCCAGTAATGTGACCCTGTGTGGAATTCTAAAAATATCTGTATTTTATATATTTTTAGAATCTGCGGAAACGGTTTCCGAAATAAAAAGCATTTTTGTTACAAACTCCTTTCATACCTAAAAGTAAAAGGAAGTTTAAAAAGATAACAAGAATAGAGCTTTTAAAAGTAAGGCCATAGTCCCGTCACGCTCGGCGAACACAGCAGCTCTTGGAATTTAATGGGGGCTTTCCTGCCCATTATATTTTATTTAAAACTCCTTCGGGTAAAGATGTAGAGAATTTGCCTCCACCCATTTGCAGTAAAATCCAAAAGCGCGAGCGGTACCGTGAAAAAAGCATGACGTACAGTTAGCTGCACTGATATTTAGGTACCTATATACTTCCAAGCGTTCACATTTTATATACCTACTAGCTTCCATCCTTGTGTTGTGCATTCATACCATGGCAAGACATTACTGGGTAGGTAATGAACGACACTTTATTTGCGGTACCTAGTATATACTCGTACCTATATCTAACGCAAAATTAATTAAACTACCAGCCCACTGAAATCAAATCACGCATGTAATGGCTTCCAAAAAGCCATTATATATAGGTTTCTCCTAAGATGCTCCCTGAACAAACTGATAAATTCTTCGATAGAACTCTACAACCACACCGTTTTAGCTTCAATAATTTATCCTTGGTAAAAAACTTTTAAGTTTACTGAACATTCAGACAAAGTGTTACCTACAGCTAAGTAGGTCCTTAGGTACTAATTTTATTTGTCAAACAGGAGTTAGGGAAAACCTTTTTCCTTTTATGCACATCTTTTCTCAAAAGATTCAAGAAGAACTTAATGGTATTGGACAGAGATCGATAAATCTTTTTCATCTACAAAAAAAAATTAGGGAGACCAAGGATTTGGCTCTACGAAGCTTTTCTTTCCGAAAAAGTGGCGGCCGTAATAAGGCTGACGCTGTTTTCAAGCTTATCCCAAGAAGTTATTATCATATATCGCGGCTCCGCTACGCATGCTTGCTTGCCACTGATTTTTTTCTTGGTCATCCAGTATTGACTGGCCTCATAGCTCAGTTGGTAGTAACTCTGCCTTCAGCGCTAGAGGTCGCTGGTTCGATTCCCGCACTGGACAAACATTTGTGACTAACACAGATATTTGTTCTGTGTCTGGGTATTAAATATATATCTATTTTGTATATCAGTCTCTGGTATCAATTGTACAGGCTATGCCTAGTTTGGGATCAGTTGACCGTGTGTGAAATGTCCGAAATATAAAAAAAAAAAAAAGTATTAGGTCAGTGACCAGGTTGAGATATGGGGGCCCTGAAAAGGGCTTATGACCGTCGGTAGAAGAATCAGTGTGGTGAAAGGATTAAAGTGCGACTCTTAGAGGTTCCTTTCAAGCACATGTCACATATCTTTGAATTTTTAGGTTCTAGGACATGTCGGTTTCCTCACGATGTTTTACTTCACCGTTTGAAAGCAAAAGCTTTTATAGTAAGAGCGTGTAGATGTACAATGGATACAGTATCTATATTAATACAATACAGCCGATCAAGTGAATCTTGAACTGTAGTTAGCCCTATAGGAACAATAAACTTAGCACTATACCTCAACCTGGTCATTCGTGACCTAATACAGGATGACCAAGAAAGAATCAGTGAGACGACAAGCAAGCAAGCAAGCTGATTTAAAATTAAAAGCCACGCTGCCAGTCATATACCTAGTCTATATAGCTCTATTCTTGTTAAAAAGGCAGACAGCTAGCTGTTCCAGAGGCTATGTATTATGTCAAACAGGGCAGCATTTTTGCAGCCGCTGAATCCTGATATATTTACAATAAACATTCAGTTTCCAAGTAGAGGTTGGTACATTGAAATGTGAATCTGTCAAGAAAGGAACTTGGGCCATAAAGCGATCTTCTCCTGACTGAATGCCAGGTCCACTAGCCAGCGCATCTAAATGCATTCAGTAAAAACGCCTCAGAATGCTTTGCTGAAATTCACAATGGTAAAAAATGACCCGTTAGGTAATCCATAATTCATTGTTATTTTGCAACCCAAATACGGTTGATGATTGAGCTCTTTTACCTCGGGGACAGATAACATAATACTATACTAGCCTCGGGACATAAAACTGTAGGTTCTTAAAGATCTTCTTCACTTTGCTACCTATTCAACGATGTCGTTAAAATTATTTTTTTAATGGAGATAATGGAAAACACGTATATGCCATAGAAGTTTGTAGATGTCCTATGTTGACTCTACTACTATCACTTTGCGTTTTGAACATAAATTATTCCAGGATTCACAGCGAAGAAACATCCAAAGTGTAAAATTAATTGCCGCGTGCATTGAGACCTTATAAATGGCTTGCAAGACTCGGGTAGTTATAAATCTTGAAGTTTCCGAATCGAGACGAGTACGTTAATAGTTGAGTGAATCCAACACTGAAACCAAAACAACTTAAAATGGGTGGAGCTATTTGTTACAACTTCTTTTGCTTGTTTTACTGGTCCAAAAGTACTTAACAGCCAGGCAATATATTTTCTGTAAGGTATGGTAGCTGGTAGCTACAAGTTTTGTATAGTTAAGCTGGGAAGTTTGTTTTTGCTTGCTTGCTTGTCGTGTCACTGATTCTTTCTTGGTCATCCTTTGTTAGGACAGTGGCCTTGAAAAATGAATCGGTGTGAAAGAATCTGAGTAGTGAAAGGATTAAAGTGCGCTTCTAGAGGCTCCTTTCGTGCACATGTCACATGACTTCGAATTTTTAGGTTCAACATGCCGGTTTCCGCACAATTTTTTCCTTCACCGTTTTAGAGCAATAGTATCATTATCATAATTTCAGCCGTTCGACATCCACTACTGAACATGGCCTCCCCCACAGACGGAGCAGATTCCTTATCATGTTCGGGGGATTTGCCCATACTCACCACGCTGGGCATGCGGGTTGGCGAGCGCAGTTAGAGCTATCGTTGTTAAAATGAGGGATACTGCTGCGCATCCCCTAGCTTTTTTCCCTTAGTCGCCTCCTACGACATCCGCGGATAGGTAGATATAGAGCAATAGTATAGCACACATACATTTTCCGAATAGTAAATCAATTGGTGCATAGCCGGGAATCGAACCCACAACCTGTAGATCGGAAGAGTCACTACCACCACTCCACAAGTGCTCTCGACAACAGGTATACCTACCTACTGGAAACGCACCAAGTATATTGCAAACTTGCTTCTGATTAGGTTAGATAATTATCTAAACCGATTCACAGACCAATTACGCATTCCAATTACCTAGTAAGCAGCCTACTACTGTAACGCCGTGTTCATACGGCGCCGGCGTGTGATATGTCATCTAAAATGTATTTCAAAATGATCCTGATCTCTACCGGATAAAGTCAATTTTGAGTTTGAGTTTTAAGGGGGCTTCCGATAACGTACGCCCTCAAATGTCAAATTCAAAATTGACTTTATCCAGTAGAGATAAGGATAATTGTGAAATACATTTAAGATGACAAATCGCACGGCGTATGAACACGGCTTAATTCATTATTTTGAATTATGTATTGAGCTCCGCGCGATGCCACATTTCAGAGAGCATAAACTTTAGATATTTATGACGTTATGCATTTTGATACTAAAACTAGTAGTGAAACTAGTGACATACATTTTAAAGTGACTCTCTTGCCGGAAAGAAATTGTATTAAGATAGTAGGTAGGTACTGCAACTATAATGCCCTACATAAATGAATAAATGCCCTACTAAAAATGCTCAAAAAAGTTTTTTTATGACTAAAACCATACCTCTGAAGAATTAAATACTTATGAATGTTCAATATAAGGTTAATAGTTTAAATAATAAAATACTAAAGAAAGAAAATTAAAACTAATACAAGTTAATATTTACAAAATACACAAAAAACAGTTGATTATCTAAATACCGTTACAAACGATCTATAGATAGCTCAATTGATCCAGATCACTACCAGTCGGAAGCGTCCCCAAGACGCTGGACAATAAATTCGCGTTATAGGCACAAAAACCTACTGAAACCGATTGTACATTTTCCGCTATTTGGATCCCTTGAAGCTCATTTGCTAAAAGCAAAAAGAAGACTTTCGTGCAATCAGCTGGATGCACACTATGCGAAGTTGCAGTCTAGTCCGTGACAGAGGTTACAAATGGCCTGCACTGCGGCTTTCGCCACTTGCCATTTATTTTCATTTCATATAATGCATTAGGTGATATGCAACGTAGGTTCTCACTTGGGCATATGAAGAGTGTTTCTTTTATATCTCTTAATTTTGTGAGATAAACTTGATTAATTCAACTAGGTAGGTACCTCATACCATCAAATCCTAGGAAATTATTATATACTAGCTTCCGCCAGCGGCTTCGTTCGCGTGGTATCTACATAAAAAGTAGCTAATATGCTATTCAAGGTAAAGAACTCTATATATTCCAACGCAATCGGTTGAGTCGTTACGGCGTGATTAGACAACAAACATCTAAACATCCTCCATCCCATTAGGATTAGTAGGATAGGATATTTTCGAAAAATTGACCTACCTGATCCATGTATACGTTTGGCGTTTTTGTGTCTTTATGTTCTGAGTTCTAACTGAAAAATACTTTGTAATAAAAATTCTGTTGCAAAACCAATTTGAGGGACAAATAACGAATTTAATACAATAGAGCACGTGCGTCCGCTGTAGGTATGGGGTCACACTACACTTTGCTTTTAATCCTTTTTGAACCTTATTATATGAAAGCACAACACCTAATATGCATTACGCAATTCTGGAAATCATTTATTTTTACATAAACCATAAACTACAATGAAATTACTTAGGAGGTTCGCTATAAGATAAATAGCTCGAAAGAATGTTATATATTATGTGATATTTGGCGCATAGCTAATGGGCTTTTTCATGAAGGCTTCTTCATCCTAAGAATGTAGAAGTCAAGTGCGAGTCATATTCGATGGCAATGACCTTTTGTCTTTAAAAAGTAAGGGTGGTGGTAAGGTGACGTGTAATTTAATTTGGCCGTCAGCAAGACAATCCCTTTAAAATTATTCAATGTCCATTCAGATTCCATAAGAAATTATTTATAGGGACATACCTACCATGCATCTTATTGCTTTCAAATTGCGTCATAATAAGGATCTTTGGTCGCCCAACTAAAACGCAAAGTTGATGGAAGGGGTCTGGCCAGCATGGTATGGGAACATCTTATTAGTTTCAGTATTACCTAAGCCTAGTGCCCACTGCAGTGAACGGATATGCTAACACCTGAGACTCCTCAACTAATGAATATATTGATTCACGTTCCTATCCATTCCATGCAATATCCCTTTCAATACATATTACACACAACATTAATTGCCTTTTATTTTTACGATATCTAATTAATCATTTTAACCAAACCCCCAAACCAAACAAACGCCAAGGCCGTGGTGGCCCCGGCTGAAGAATACGCCCCTCCATATCTACCTATCCGCGGATGTCGTAAGAGGCGACTAAGGGAAAAAAGCTAGGGGATGGGCAGCAGCGTCCCTCATTTTAACAACGATAGCTCTAACTGCGCTCGCCAACCCGCGTGCCCAGCGTGGTGAGTATGGGCAAATTCCCCCACATGATAAGGAATTTGCTCTGTCTGTGGGGGAGGCCATGTTCCGCAGTGGACGTCGTACGGCTGAAATGATGATGATGAACCAAACCCCTAATAAATTCGATAACATGATGTTTAATCTTTGATAACAATGCTGTTCGCGATGAATGAACGTTGAACCATTCCTTTCAGGACTCAAGCATGGGTACCTACCGCGAGTTCAGTTAGTTATTGTAATGCTGTGCTATTGTGATAATGAATACTTAGTCGGGATCACTTTGATTTCGCGTTCATAGTGCTTCCAAATAATATGAACCCAGTTAATTTCAAGTAAACGTAGGGAACGTTTACTTGAAATTAATTTCTCCGCGCCGACACGTGGTCGCCTAAGTGCTTGTCTACGTATCGCGCTATTATAGAAATAATATGTCTATTTTTAACCGACTTCAAAAAGGAGGAGGTTCTGAAGTCGGCTGTTTTTTTTTTTTGTGTATGTAACTCGATGTTTCCGCCAATACTAAACCGATTTTGATAATTCTTGCACTGGTGTATAAAGTATGATCCCGGGGTGGTCCCATATTAGAATCTATGGAAAATAATTATGGACGAAGTGCATCGAGCTAGGAGAATATGTCGAAAAATAAATAGTATCTGCGTCGAAAAAATATTCCTTGGATAATTTACCCGACCAGTCAGCCCTCGTAAAAGTTTCTTCATATACGAACGAGTAAGTTAACGTACTCTGCACGGAGTTGCATAAAATTAATTTAGGACCGTGTGCCTTTTATTACTTTTATCACAAAAAGCTAGTCTTTGAGGGCTTACGTAGTCGACAAGCAAAGGCACAGTCTTGTAGAAAAGATGTCTTTTTAGATAAAAAGAAATCTCTCTACTTGACGCTCATATTGAAAGGGGAATTTCTTACGGAGCATAAAGTATTGCACAACGGAATGTTTAGTATGAAAGTAGTTTAGTATAAAATCTTAAATGTCGTACTTTTGTGAAGAAATTTCAAAAAAGAAATCAATTTTTATGCCAACAATGTCTGTTTACATTAGAGTGGAGTTCAAAATATTAACGATTGAACCTGTTGCTTAGTCGTTTTTGTTTCTTTCACTCCACTCACAATGGCATCAGACTGACATTATTTTCTTGGAATATCTGTCTAAATTGGTACTCTTTTTGAAACAATGTTGAGAATTATGTTATACTCAACTTATAAATTCGTCGCTGTATCGTACAGGCAACCTCTTTTGGTAGGTGTTCAGATTCTGGGAAGATGCAAGATGCAACAGCCTTCCTATGGTCTAACAAATAATCATATTCTCGTTTTGATAGCTAGGGTGCTTTTTGACGAAAATTTAAAATGTAGTCCTGAACTTTTGATTCAAAATCATTGAGTCAGTTCATTGGTTCACCAATCGTGGCGAATCACGAGTGTGGAGTCGGTTTACGGTTTACGGTTTCCGCGATTGCGCTACGTTCATTGCGTGATATTTGAAAGGCCGCGGTACGAGGGGATCATAATTTGTGATTATCCACTCAATTAATTGGGCTATAATGAAGCTTAAATGAGCTGCTAATCAACAGCAATTCGCAGTTCATTTATTGATCTTATCTGTTACAGCTCTAACGGACTAGACTTTATCCCTGATTAGGTACCTAGATACTGTAGTTTTGTGTGCCTGACACCTGTGTCTTTGAATATGTAACTTTAGTATATTCACTATATTACCAAGCGTCGAGAACAGCGTGGGTGGTTTTGAAATAATTAAATAGACTCACCGCTCAGTCATCAGGCGACACGTAGGTAGATTTGAGAAGTCTTAGATTTTCACACGTAAATTTGCAAAATTTTAGGAATATTCAATTTGGTAGTGATTGTGATGAAAATAATCTCAGCGTGAGCCGAAGAAAATATGGCAACGAATAAGAATAGGTACCATGTTCAGGGTTTAGATTCAGAAAAAAATCTGTTTTCCCTTCTATAATATCGAACATCGCGTTTTATTATTCCACAACGTATTCCGTAACTCGTATATTATCCCGAAAGAGGCTTTATTATAAGAACAAAAAGATAAACCTTCGCGAAAAAAAAACTATATTTTATTATGTTTCTCCCCAAATGTTTAAATCAGCTGTTCGACTTTTTATCATCTTTATAACAAATTATTAAACGAACAAAAAGTTTAACATCAAGCTACCAAAAACCGATAAATCATTAAGTTTAAACTGGTTTGATCCCAAAGCAGACAATTTTTGCACAGTGTTTATGAATATCCAAAAGAATCTATGAATAAACTTTATTGACATTTGAGACTAGTTTTTGAACTTTATTAAAATTGGGTATTATCCCTCTCGGGATAGTATAAGTATTATGAATCACCTTGTTTATGAATATTCTTCTTGACTCAGGCATGGTTGGGAAAATACCTCAAATTTCACGCCACACTGAATTTTGCCGATTTGTAACGCTTGGGTCGTTTCTATAGAGCTCTTGTTTTCTCAATCTATAGTGTAACAATATAATAACAGATAATTCTGTAAAACTCAGATGATAATAACGATAACAAAATTGAAACGATGACGACGTAGCGTCATACGAGTAGGTCAACATTGAAAGTATCAAACTTATTACAAAAATGTTTTATGTCACTTCAAAAGTTAGTACATTTATCTACCTATAAACTTTTTTTTTTTTTTTTACGATTTCATTTGAATTTTATTATTATAGTTTATTTATTTACCTTAATGTATTATAACTATATACATACTATAAAATATAAACTAAATAAACAAATAATTTTGGTCATGCGGCAAGGTGCCAAGAGCACTGGCTGCATTCCCGCGTTGAATATAAGTTCAAAAGTAAGTATAATCAGTTCCTGCAATGTAGAGTTCCGAAAAAGTTACAAGTAGGTAATAAAACAGCAAAAAGTGCCAGTAACTGAAGATTGACACACAGACAAAATGAAGAGGTAAGTGGTATATCATCGCCGCCCTTTTGCTTCTGAACACTAGCATCAGTCATGAGTATAATACTCAGTACTTCCGCAAAAGTGGGATACCCAATATTATTATGTAGGTGCCTGATCAAAATAATAACAAAAAGGTTTCATTGCTATTATGAAAAATATAAATACCTACTCAAGTATATATACTTAAGTTAGGTACTACATAAAATATAAAAGTAGCTAAGCTCTTACAACTTTTAATCCGACTTAAGAACGCCTACTAATATAATTTCACTTCGCAAGCAAAAATGTTTGCTTAGTAAAACCGTATCAGCAAAATACCTAGGAAGTTTATTTGATTTTTTACCGAATCCTGATTTAATTTGAACAAATCTTTACTTTATGACCACATTTCGATAGCCGTATTTCCACGTTATCTGTTAAGCGTGCTCCTACTATAAATCCGATAGGTATGGAGGCGTCGGAATCAAGCTGAACTCACGTACAGCTTAATCCGTCGATGGCAAGCTCCCGGCTTTTATTTATTTAATTGATAGTGGTTGGTAAAACAAACGAGCAGATTGGACGGTCGGGCAGTAGGTACTGCAAAGTTAACGTTAAAAAAGCAGTGCAGGAGAATAACTTTAAAAAATATGATCCGTGGCCCGGTCAACTGTAAGACGGAAAAACAAACTTTCCATTGTCCGGTAGGGTCCGGTTAACCGGACAACCCAAGCGTACTATGGGCAGCGTACGATATTTTTGCAAAATAAATTGTATCATTAAGTTGACATTCATGATAACGTAGGCACAGATAACATAATACTATACTTGAATTCTAAATAGGCGTGGAAACAAGAAATCTAGAAAGTAGACAGTACCTAGCTTCCTCAAATGACATAACCACTTGTAGAACAGACTTACTTTTAATTTACTTTGTGTAAATAAATTCCATAATTGCTGTCTAAAGGTTTTATTATGGATTACCCATCAATTAGGTTACTATAAATTGCAGTCCATTGATTTATGTAGAATAAAGCTTGCACGTGCTGGCTGCCCACATCTTAACATTGCTCTACCATAACAATACTTAATGCCGAAATAAAAAGCGTATAGAATAATAACGTATTTTTATACCTGCTAGATAACCAAAACTAACGTCAGTTTTCCAAAAACGGTGCTGGTACCCATAGTACAGGCTATGCCTAGTTTGGGATCAGTTGACCGTGTGTGATATGTCCGGAATATTTATTTAATGGATCAAGTCAAAAAGGTTCCTTCACTATATCTCTTTTTATAAAAGAAACATGATTTTTAATAAATGAGATTTTTACAGCACTTACAGTAACAGCTGTCTAAATTGATGGATCGCATGGATATATCTAATGTGATACATCAATTTGAACAGATTCATATTCCCTTGAAAAATAATAGGTACCTACAGTTCAAAATGTGTGCATTAAGCAGATTTAGCTACAACAACAAAAAATAATTCAAACAATAGTAGAAACCCCCGCGACTAGTTCGCGTGATGTTATTTTCATGCAAACTTTAACCCGACGATACATGCTAGGTTGAGTTTCGGGAATTCCTTTCTTAGTGAACCCCTACATTACCACAGGAGGCTTACCTCCTAATTTAATACTCCTAGGATTTCTGATTTAGGCTGTGCGTTGAATATACATCAGTAAATTGCTTGAGTGCTATATGGAAATTTAAAAAAAAAAAAAAAAACCGGACATATCCCACACGAACAACTGATCCTAAATTAGGCATAGCCTGTACTATGGGTACCAGAGACTGATATACATAATATATATATATTTAACACCCAGACACAGAACAAACATCTGTGTTAGTCACAAATGTTTGTCCAGTGCGGGAATCGAACCCGCGACCTCTAGCGCAGAAGGCAGAGTTACTACCAACTGAGCTATGAGGCTAGTCTAAATTGATTTGGTAAAGAAATTATCATAGTAAAAGCTGTAGCTACAAGATATTTAAATGTATCTTCTTTCTAATATCTTATGGAATTTAAAAATAAATGTAGTTGTGTGTAGAATAGATAGTAAGCGTTTGAACTGATTTGACGCCAAAATGGCTTAATTTTGCATAGTGTAGTGTGTTTTTAATGAAAAATGACGAATTTATAAAATTCCGATGTAAAAAATGCATTGTCAATTGTTTGGGATAGCTTAGGTACATATTAATCACCTTTATTGACTTTGGAAAGAAACTACCTTTCGCAGTGAAATATTTTTTTAAAATAAAACCTAATCTAGCATTCTTCTTCGGCGAAAAAAAGATAATTGAAGCTTCCACATGTACACAACCAGAGCCCAATATGGCCCTGATAATCAGCGCCCAATTTCACAGGACGGATGTAGAGAGGCTAGCGAGCCCGGACTCTTCAGTTGATCGCGAATCCCCGATGTCGACGTACGCGCTAAACTTCGAATACTTCAACATCGAAAAAATATAAACTAACAACAAAACTTTTGCTGCTTTTAAAGTTTTTAATAAACAAAAAATAGTTACTCTTAGCACGACTCTTCATCAGTTCATGTTCGGCAAGAACTTAACTTTTAGTTTGCAAACTAAAAGTAAAACAATGATTCTTCTAGTGACGGGTCTCGTATTTATTGCAGGTAAGTTTGTAGCTTTGTCTTATGTACTTTGAGATGAAGATGATTTATATAGCATTTTAAATAATTTCGGTTGGAGTTCCTACCTTTCACTATGATTGTATTTAAGCCATGGATTTAAGATTTTAATTGCAATGATTTATGAGACTTTGAGATGGTGAGTATGGGCAAATCCCCCCACATGATAAGGAATTGGTTCTGTCTGTGGAGGAGGCCATTTTCAGTAGTGGACGTCGCACGGCTAAAATGATGATAATGATGATGAGACTTTGTGAAATGGAATAATGAGTTATTCCAGTAGACATTTATGGGTATTATACCATTGAAGTTTTTCTTCAGCTATATGACTTTTTTTCAGGGTTCTTTTATCAAGATGTATACGGAAAAAAAGAAATTAATAGGTTTAGGTATAGGGTTTAGTTATAGTAATTTTAGGATAACTAAGCCTCTGATATTCTTAAATTTCGAGATATATAACTGATTTATAACCGTTGCGAGTAAAAATTTGAGGGGATTTAAAAAAAAGCAGTTTGACAGCAATTAAAATAAAATAAACAAATTTTCTTTCTTTCAATTTCTTTGCAAATAAAGTCAGTCTCATGTCAGTGAGTGAAGTGAAAAAATATGATCGACTTAAAGTGCCAGTGCCAGGGGTCTGAGCAAGTTATTTGGCATAAACAGTATTGTAATAAAAAAAAGACCAAACAAAAAATAACAAAAAAATATGGAAAAGTTACTCTATTAGGTCCTAAATTTTTAAATTTTGACGAGAATATCCAACAACCACCATGAATTTGGAGAGGTCTCATTAAAATAATATACGCGTTGGAATAATTTCCCTGCATGAAATACCGAGTCACTGACATCAAATTAAAAGACTGTTATTTTGGTGAAATGAACAACTCGACGAAGGTCCGATGAAGGTTCTCTCATTAGTTATTCAGTTTGCTAATTACAAATTATTTATTCGAATCTAATATAAAATTTAGCATTTTTAGATGTAGTCAAACAAAATATGTTACAAGATCTGGCAAATTCTGATAACCAACAATTTGGTATAATCCCGACTATCAAGTTTCAAGAGTTACTTCTTTTATTGTTTCAGTTTTCACATCAACGTACTTTTATATCATTATTGTAAAGCCGTGTTCAAAAAGCGTGTGATAATTTCAAAATTATCCTTTTATAGACTGATTAAAGTCAATTTTGAGTTTGACACAGGCTATGCCTAGTTTGGGATCAGTTGACCGTGTGTCCGGAATATTTATTTATTTATGTGATGGCTTGCGATAAAGCACAACGAAACTGCAAGCCACTAAAAGTCAAACTCAAAACTGACTTCAATTAGTAGATAGAAATATCATTTTTAATAGAATTTTGGATGACATATCGCACGCCGTTTGAACATGGCTTAATTTCATTCAGTGCCATGAGCAGTAACAATTCACATGTTTTCACGCGGAAACTTTTGTAATTAAAAAGAGATTATAACAAGGATCCAGATTGCAAGAATATGTGAATTATTAACTGTTTTAATTAATAGGTGTAGAATCTAGTAGGGTGCAGTCGGGGTGCAAGATGTATGAAAAACTTAAAGCGAACACAGTCGCGGGGGCTTTCACGAGTGCGAGTATCAGAGTTGGTGCTATATATTCATAGCTCACCATTTGAACCCAATACAAGGCGTGTAAAGGTTCTCGAATGGCGACCACGAACCGGGCGACGCAGTGTTGGAAGGCCCGCAACCCGATGGACCGACGACATTGTGAAGGTTGCGGGAAGTCGGTGGATGGAGAAGGCTCAAGGCCGTTCGTCATGGAACTCTTTGGGGGAGGCCTATGTCCAGCAGTGACTTCTACAGGTTTATGATGATGATGATGATGACAAGGCGTGTTTTCTAAATATAGATGCTAATGTGTAGGTAGGTCCTAGTTTTCCGGGTTTTCGGTAGGCAAAAGTGCGTGTAAATTATTGGGTGATGTCACAACCGCAGACTCCGGCGCAATTCATTTTAGTTAATCTAACCTACTAACAACTACGTCTGATCGAAGCGACGCGTGACCCGAGAGCTGGCTCTTATTTGGCCCAGCGAATTAGCATTGCCATCCAGCGCGGCAATTCCGCCAGCGTCTTGGGGACGCTTCCGACTGGTAGTGATCTGGATCAGTTGAGCTATCTATAGAGCGTTTGTAACGGTCTTTAGATGGCTCAACTGTTTCTTGTGTATTTTGTAAATATTAACTTGTAGGTATTAGTTTTAAGTTTCTTTCTGTACCTACTAACTATTCATGAATGCCTAAAGGAATGTGGAATTTATTAATTTATTCGATAGGTAGGTATATAGTAAGGTATATTAGTAAGTTATTTATCATTATCAATCTTTAAAAACTCTTTCATTTCTGACTGACCGAATGTCTGACTGACTATCAACGCACACCTTGAACTAGAAGTCCTGGAGTATGCTTTCTGCTGTAGTGTAGAGGTGCATTAAGAAAGGAATTCCCGAAACTCCTTTGTGGATCTAGCGAAGGTTGAAGTTTGTATGAAAACAAAATCCCGTTAAAAAAAATCCCAAGGGCTTCGACTATAATAAGATTTAATACATTTATTATATTCTAAAGACCGACTATTGGAATCTTTAGATCGATGAGAGGAAGCGGAGGAAAGCTTTTCCCTGCAATGGAATCCAGAAAGCTTAAATAGGTAGGATAGAATTATAACCAATAATGCTTTCACGAAATGAACCCAATTTATGGGTTTCGTCACACTTTATTATCTCTCGTTTACTTGCCTTAGCTGACCTTATGTATATTTAAGTACTTACGTAAAATAAACAAATATGTATTGTGTACTTATTTGTTTCTCTTATATGTAGAACCACTTAATATTTGGTTCGGCTTTCCTGTGGGTATAACAGTAACGACGCGAGATATAATGAGAGATTTCAGTTTTAATTATTCCCGTGTCACTACGCGAAGGTTCATTCCCACCCTCTTCACTCATTGTTTTATATTCAACAACGTAACTACATTCTATAAAAAAGATAAATACGAGACATGATTAAAAATCATAAAGTTACTTTCTGGACATGAATTTTGAATAAGAATTGAGTGGCACAAAAAAGAATAGAAGACAAACCATTGTACTTATTTAAACAAATTAAATTTAGATCTAAGATATAGAGTCGAACAAATGAGACAAATTATCCATATAACAATGGAGTCGTTTCCGTGAGCATTCATTCTTTGGAGTCTATTGTCGAAATAGCTGAGAGAATGAAATGCGATAATGCGAAAATGGTACGCACCTAACAAATTCCTAGGTACCAATTTATTCCAGCAATTGGTCTTTATGAACGTCCACAAATTGTTTTCTATTTATAACGTAGTTCTGATATGAACTGAAAGTTATTTACAACTTTCAATATATTTTTATAAATGTGAGATAAATCCATAGGGCAAAAGCAAGGTTTTAAATCCATAACCGACTTACTTTGCTTACTTACACTTTACGAATTGCAAAAGGCGTCAACCAGCGTTAGCATAATTATGGTAACGCCATTTTAGTGTTGGCGAATATTTAATTTAATTCGGAGCTAAGTTAACCGTGGTAAACGGTAGTCAGCGAAGGCGTAACTTATGTACAGCGACATCGGGTCTATCCGAGACAGATTGAAATATTTCTTAAGTAATAAAAAGAATTGATATACCCATTCGATTAATGGTTCATAAAAATAAGCTATCAAATGAGAATCAAATGGCAGACCCAATGTGTCGACGAGACGGAGCCCTGGTTTAATGCTCATATTCTCGGTATATTGAAATATTACTATTTACTGTTGACTTTTATTTATAAGCCAGTCTTTCATAATAATAATATAATGCCATATAACCGCTAAATATAATGCACTACAGCGGCTTTAAAGTGAGTAAAAAGTTCCACCTGACAAATCATCTTAACTAGAGCAAGGCCTTACTATACAACCAAATATTTAGTTGTATAGTAAAAAGAAATAATAATCAAAAAAATCATTCGTTAATATGCGAGAAGTCTTACTTCTAATGCGATGCGGTGCGAGTGGCGAGTAATAAGTACCTATCTGAAATCTGATGGAATCCAAACTACCAGTTTGTTGACTTAATATTTCGATCCAAATATACCTATCACAGAGAGTATATATATATATATATATATAACTGCGGTAGAGAAAAATAACACTTACAAATAAACGAACATACACAAAATTGATATTACAAATTGGATAACCGATAAATATTTGCACGTATTCGGCTAACGGCTTACTGAATCTGGGGGATGTTGAATAATAAAGTACAAGCTAATATAAGTTAACTCCATACAAAAACACTCATATTACTTGTTCTTCATTATGCAATAGCCTCCAGGTATTTTGATAGGCTTTTGAAAAGAAGGAACAAAACCAGTGAAATCAGGGCACAAAACTTTACTCGGGCCTCTAATAACAAAACCTTAAATACGAAATTTATTTTAACGGTTCCTTACGTTGCTTCGTCCCATCATTGGGTTTTTTTATATCTGTTTTTACTATCGCGAGGAAAGGTTTTATAGGAGATACTATTACCACTTGTGACGTATTTTGGGTGAGACCGTAAAAATGTAACAAAATGTACTGTTAACGTTTAATCTAGCCGCCTAGTGAGTTCTACGAAGTGCTACGCCGTAGCACATTGTAGTAGCAGTGTAGCATCGTAGTGTTGAGTCTATCGATTGCTGAATCTAAAGTGTAGTCTTTTAGGTACTCAACGAGACTATTAGAACGGCCCAATCTGTATAGTTTTTCCATTTCACGATGACATATCTGGTGATCTATAAGTCATCGATATAAGATTCAAATTGCAATGATTCAGCCGCCTTCGTGAAATAGAATAACTGTTATTTTTTAAAAAATTGAAAGCGTTGTTAATATGATATATTGGAAGCGCTGTTAAAATCTAGCATTTCGATTTCTTAATGGAAGATTTGTATGCTTTTAGATTTTTCGGATACGCGCGACAAAGCTCAAAATATTAATGACAGTTTCAAATTCACACTCAACGTGTGTTGTTCATTTTGAAATGCAATAAAGCTAAGGTTTTCAAAAGAATATCGACCGCTATGTATCTGCTCTAATATAGGGTTGACTGATTTTTTACTACATGTGTAATAAATAGTAGTCGTTGATATCAAGTAACGGGTAATAATATAAAAGAAAACTGATCTGAAAAGCTTCATATGATTAAGAAAGAAAGAAAGAAAGAAAATACATTTATTTGTGACGACAATACAACAATGAGACACACAGAAAAAACATGATGGTCATCCGTTTTTGAAAGCCATAGATTAAGGGCTTATCCTGGTATTATTAGCCGTTAATATGTTTTCACTCCACTCAAACTGACAGCAGCCCCACATTAATTTCATAGAAAATGCTACATTTCAGTTACATATAAAAGACTATTTTTTTTTTAATTTCCCTCCAAATTCCACTCATGATGATCAAAGTAGGGTCGTTATTTGTTATATAAAAAACGGATTGTATTGAGCATCCGTTTCGCAATCAGGCTTCAATAGTGATAAATTGGCACATAGATAATGAAAGCCAGTGTATTATGCTGGTAGGGCACTATCTGGCACTAATATTTTTCACACATACGGACCACATTGTTCAGATGATCATTGGTCATTTATGTGACTGGCTATACGTTGAGTCATGACTACATAAATATACTAACCATGGTATTCTCAAACTAAAATCAGACTTATTAATATTGAAATTGGTTTCAAATTTGATTTTTGCTTTCCATTCCACTTACGTCGAGTAAATATACGAACCTTGTCTGTGATTGGCTGAAATAATCAGAATTATTCGTGCTAGCTTAGTCCCTAAGTATAAGATGATAGCTTTAAGTAGGTAGAATCTTGCAAGATGCGATTAGCCCCAACATCCAACAATTTGCGGTAATGGCCGGTTACAAACTTCGTTAGACGCTTTAGGCCACTGTTCACCAACACCTAAACGTGCGGTTCCAGGTTAAAATGCCAGCTTATGTATGAGTCATGTGACAAAAGTAACCTGTTAAATTACAAATTCAGTTAATGTAGGTGAACAGTGGTTTTATTTTATTAGATCGGCATCACAGTGGAGAGCCAAATACTTATCTAGCACTTTCCTAGAGTTCTAAGTCTAAGCGCAAGTCCGGCTAGCCACATTGCGCTGCGACTGGCCGCAATCGAATATGTACGAAAAAATTGTTTTTACACGCACAGTGATGCGACTGCTACCCAACAGTTCTGGTCGCTCAAAGTCACTGCGGCCCGACTGACGGTCAGCTGGACGGTTGCTATACGTACTACGTGAATAGCTACAAGTTTGCGATTGCCCGCCATTGATGGCACAAGTGTTTATCGACGCTAGTACACTCTCATCTCGTGTTTGCAAATAAAAAATCATCCACTACCTTCTTCTTTGTTTCTTTTTATTTAAATATCGCTCGTAAATGTAATAAATAGACGTCCATCTTGGGAATTGGTTGAAAAATCTCGATGTTTTCATCAGCACTTTGCGGTTGCTGTTACCACAACTGGAACCGCGGCCTGCGCGTTCTGTTAGCGGAGTTCGCGGGTAACTGCAGTGCGGCTAACCGGACAGTACGTAGGTACTTGCTAAGTCACTCATGTCTATTACCGATAATTAATGGATAAAGACGACGGGCAAATAATGATTACATAAATACTTTTCTAATGGCAAAAATCCTAAAAATATTTTCTCCAATCGTGAAATGAATGACTTATCCAATAATAAATGTCGTTACTCTTATAAGACTTATAAAACTCTTATAATAAAAAAGAGAATACCAGTATGTTTTGAGATAAAAAAATAAAGACGGTCAAGTACGAGAACTCGCGCCCTGAGGCTTCCGTACCATTGGTCTCAGGTTCGAATCCCGGTCTTGCACCAATGGATTTACCTGTCGGAAAATCCGTACACGTGATCAGAAATTCAAAATGCCAAGTGAAGGAATTGACAAATTTATATTTGCGGTTGCTCACGTGGGCATTGTATGACATTGACCGCAAAAATAAGTTTGTTTCCTAAAAAACTACGAAATTCCTCAATTTCAGAGAATTTTTCCTTTAACTGTGTCACAAAAGCTCTTAGCATTCCAAATTTCAGAATTGTGAGGTAACTGGAAGTACCCTAGAGGTTTTTCATTTTTGCCATTTCCATACAAAAATTATACATTCATTGCCATATCTTTTTAATGCATTAAGTTAGAGCTTTGATTTTTATACGGCACCATAAGCCGGCAGACCTTAATAGGTTTCTGGCGTTTGCTTTCTGGTTTCTTTAGCCGTTTCTGGGAAAAAGGGTCTTGACAGAGACAGACAGACAGACGGACAACAAAGTGATTTTATAAGGTTTCCGTTGTTCCAAATGAGGTACGGAACCCTAATGAAAATTTCCGAGAGTATCCTCCTTTTTAGGGTTCCGTACCTCATAAAGATATGAAAAAGAGAATACAAAAATCAAAATAAATTGTCGAGTGGGCGGAGTGAAGAAAGTGACAGCGTTATGTACTATAATTGAATGCGGAAAGAGATAGCAAGCGTTAGAAGGCGCTCGAAAGTAATCGACGTAAGCGACATATAAGAAAATATCGATTATCTCAAAAACTATCTATCAAAAAGGAGGAGGTTTTTTTTTGTGTGTATGTTACTCGGTATCTCCACCAATACTAAATCGATTTTGATAATTCTTTCCCTGGTGTATAGAGTATGACCACGGAGTGGTCCCATATTAATTTAATTCCTGAGGGATTGCTACTTGTCCCGTAAAACTTAAAAAAAACGCCATCATCTCTTGAAATCACGACTTGCCGATTTTTTTTTTGTAGACTGTGGTATGGTATGGTTATCCCCGCGACTTCGTTTGGTTGCTGCTATGTTTACATAAACTTTAACCTTAGGGGTTGTGTGTCGGGAATTCCTTTCTGTGCACCCATACGTTACAACAGAAATTTTATACCTACTCTTAGGACTTTTGGTTAGGCTCTGCGTTGATTGTCAAAGAGAATAAAACCACCACGTTTTATTGTCTGTCAGTCAGTCAGTACCATATTTTTATGATGAATGAATGTCATACTTACTTTGGTTTTTTGTTCGAAAGTGTTGGTGGCAGGTGTCATCCTCAGTAGGTAAGCAAAACGCAAAGAGGTTGATAAAAAAAAGAGGTTGGTATTAATCTTGTAAATATTCAGGAATTTAAAGTCGGTTTTCAGTTTTTGTAAAAAATATCTTATTATTGTCAGATAGTCTCAGAGTATTTTCGAAAAAACTGTTGCAGAGGACCCTACTTTAAAAAACTGCTCAAATTATCTTTGTCATAAAAATCAAAACTGTGCGTTTTGCGGTTATTGAGAAAAAACAATTCAAAAATCACAAAATAATTAAACCCTCACCTTAATAAACATAAGACCGTTCAAAGCGTGAACTCCTTCGCTTTTACCAATTAAAAAGGGTCAAATATCCAGCGGGGTTGGTATGTATGAGTCACACATACCAACCATAATATTTTTAATTTGACAACAATCCACGAAAGTGCTCAGTGCGCAGTCGGCAAATAAATCCTAGATTGCAATGCTTGTACATTCCTAACGTTCCTTTTAAATGTCTGAGCATCAAGCTTAATAACGGTAGAGTATAAAGCCAAGACGAGTGGAGGAAATCGTAAAATCTTTAGTCATAAGAAGCAATTTTAAAAAGTATAAAAAGAAAACGGTTGCTAGTTGCGATGAATTAATGTCAGATACTAATCTGGTCAGGAAATATAATAAATATTCGGTTCTCTCCTAGTATGGATAAACTCTTTATGGTTTTGAAAAGAAAAGATTTTTATCCTTCCTATTTGTACTCAGTAAAATAAGAGGAATCACAAAAACAAATAACTATTGAACCAACAGAAATATCTTGGAAATGTTTTACTGTGTTAATAACTTTTCTTGTTTGCGGAAAACTTACTTAAACAAAATACGGGTCGTTTCGTACAACATTTTTACCATAATCTTGTTATTTTTAGGGGCCAAGAGTCACACGTGGCACGTCGCAGCTTTTAAATCAACGCTTACTATGCGAACTTACGTTCACATAGTAAGCGTAACGGTAACGCTCAAAGGTTCGAGTCGTGAATTACTCACTTCTCATCGTGAGAAGTGAATAGGTTACACTTTTTGTACGAAATGCATCCTTACAAAAACCACTTTTCACGTCTTACGATGCTATGGACCTCAGGACACATGGGCCACGCTTATGGACGTTGGCTGGTCTGTAAATATTCAGCACATTTTTTTTTTTTGTGGTAATCCAATTTTTTTGTTCCAGGTGGTGGCGGGGCTCAATTAGGTGAAACGGACAGCTGCGACGCGAGCCAGCTAAAGCAATGCGTGGCGTTAATCCCACGCACACACGTCGGCTTGCCTAGGACGAAAGAGGAATTGGATGCACATTGCATGTAAGCATAATTTAATATAGGCAATACTATACCTGCTGTAACATACCATACTAAGGGTATCCATACTAAGAGTACCCCACATACCTCGGCCAAATCACGATCAATAAAGGCATACCTCGACCAATCATCATAAGCCTGTAGAAGTCCTCTGTTTGACATAGGCCTCCACTAATGTGGCCTTCTAACCGTTCGTGGGATTAAATTGAGAAACCTTTATTCTCCAGCGGTTGTCGGTTCTACGAGCTATATAGCCTGCCCACTGCCACTTCACCTTGCAAATTCTGAAAGCTATGTCTGTGACCTAAGTTCTCTTACGGATTTTATCACGCAGTGTAACTTTGCGCGTAGGTCTTTCCACAGTACGTTGTGCGAATTTGAGATTGTGGTTTCGTAGTTTGCCTATTAGGTACCTTTTACGGAGATGAGCTTAGATTGTGAAAACTTTCGAAAGTGGGTCGTAAAATGTCACAACGATGACGCGGGTCTGCTGAAGGAATGGTACCTGTCGGCCTGCCGAAGACAAATAGGCGTGTCCTGCTTGGCATTTAGTTTAAACTAGATTCAAACTTTATCATTTACAAAACTATAGGTAATCAATTTATTGTATATTTGCCAATTCTAATTTTATATAACATTTGTCCCTACGGAAACTGCCTTTCCACCTCGCACTTTCCAATTTTATATCACAGAATGCAAAATTGCCTATCTTTGTCACGGTAACAATAGATCGTCAGAAAATACGTTTATTTCCTTCTCCTTTCCTTCATTATTTGAGCAGATTTATCGCACCTATATGTTTATAATTATATATATAAATAACAGGAAGTTAAAATCGTATCAAAGTGAAGCTCTTTTAATATAGCCGAACATTTTTTAACTCTTTGGACGATGTTCACTTCATTTAATTATTACTGATAAAATGAAAAAAAAACAAGAAAAACTCTTCTCATTTTACTTTTAGGTTTGTTTACTTAATCAACTTTAAATTTTTTCTTAAGTGAACTAAGAGGTAATGGTGAATTATGATTTCATTATGAGTTTTTAATATAACTCTAAAAATCAAGTCGGCATTGTTGCAAATATAATAATGCTCAGAAATGGCTTGAAAACAATGAAACAACCTGCGTAAATCAGACCATTTCATTTTTGTGTTTTAAAATGAAACCACGGGTGACTGATCAAAGGGTTCGGGTGCGGGATTACCAACGTAATGGCGAAAGTTTTACGCGAAATAAAACAATACCTAATATTTATCACACTTTCCGGATGTATTATCCGATAGAAACGTGTTTATTTATATTATTGTCTAGAGACCGATCGTGGGTACAGCTTGTCTCTTGGCCTTGGCAGTTTCGATATTTTTAATACAACTTTTTGGCAGACATGCATACGGGCCGTATTGTTGTAACCTGTTGGTATGTGATTACCCATAGCCTATGAGACATACCTCCTGAGACATGCGTTAGTAAATCTCATGTACAGTAATTTCATTCACTGTAATTTCATCGTCTTTCTCACCCTTCAAACCGAAACACAGCAATGTAAGGCTTTTTTTCTGCTTGGCGGCGGCAGAATGAATAAGGAAAATGGCAGTTTTTCCCGGATGAACTGTGTGCAAAGAGCCCCCCTGCCCTTATTTTGTCATTATGACTTTTACCATAGTGATTTGGCCTTGATTTGGATTTATATTGTTTAGTTTTATCATCCTGTATTTTAATTTCCCCGCACAATGAACTTCAATTTGTAAGATATTAATGTGCTAGTAATGTTTAAGTCTGTAACAGATACGCTTGAGTCTTATATTTGATGGGTCTCACAGTAATTCTGGCGGTATAGTATAAGGTTTTAATTGTTGGCACTTCAAAGCGCAGAAGACAATGAAGCAATAAAAACGATCCACTCACAGTTTTTACAGCTTCCTAACACTCAAGACAGATTGTAATACATAAAATAAAGTGAGTCGACAAAGAGCGAAATTTTTGGAGCAACGACTGCGCTGCGATATAATTCAACACGCGTGTATATCCATTGTATTAATGATTCGTAATAATATCCCGAAAATTTATCCCGTAATATTGTCAGATCATGCAACAATCGAGCCCGCACCACTTGCGTCTCAGGCAGGCACTCGCACGCTACGCCACCGAGGTCGTCATAATACGAACTAAACTTCTATACATTCTTTTGCATTATTCAGTTCCATTATGGATCTGCACCGCGCTGATGCTGATATCGCATCGCAACATACTGTCATGGTCTTAATACCTTTAGGAACTGTGACAAGAAACTCTCATAACTTTAGTCCGTTTTATGAGTTAAACTTGTGCTTTGTCGATGGACAACAGTTCGCCTGAACCCCGCCCCGTGGTATGCGATAAACGCCTCAAGCAACGAAGTTTGGAGAACTTACTTATATCGTATGTACAGCGACTTGCTGAAGCTATAGGATCAAGCCTAATGACGTGTGGAGAAAGGTATAATATCCATTAGGTACTACTGTTTGGATTACATTGCCTGCTGGTAAAGGTTTCCTCTACTTTTGTTTTGGTATATTAATAAACTTTGTATACCTTAACCATATTCTGTTGTTTTATCAACGTACATGGGTATGGCCGCCAAAAATTGTACTATAACAATCGTGAATTGGTAACACACGGTAACATTCGTGAATAAATGTAACGCACGTGATTTTTGTAAGCCTAGGGTACATGTGAGAGAAATTCAATTGTATATTTTACCTTTATCTATCTTTTGTTTGATTTTGACAATTTAGGTACCTATTAATTGACAAAATAAAACGAAAGATGAATAAAAAAAGTGTTTTTTATTTTATAAACGTTTCTTTTAAATTTTCCGTGCATTTGTGATTATTTTTTCTTTGTTTTAATTCCGCTTTTATGGCTTCCGTGTACACTAAGCATAACAACAGATCACGAATGTTACGTAACACACTAGTAACACACGGTATCATTCGTGAATGAAAATCTCTGTGGACATAACTTCTAACATTTGTATCTATGCCAGTTTTGAAGTCAGAAGGCGCTGCATAGGTTTATTTGACAAAACAATAGTATATCTACAAGTACAATATAAAACAATACAACAATTTGAGTTCCTACCAAGCATATTCACTCACTAAACATAAAAAAAACTCCGAGACAAAAACGGCGACCAACTTTTTTTTCAATTATTTTCGAAACCAAGAGGAGGATTTCTTCTATAGGTTGACAAACGTGTAGAGTGGATATTGCCGTACTCAATGAACATTGTTACAGGGCTGTATTAGTTCCCTCGTTCTAAGGTAACATACGTGAGGTAACACACGGGAACAAAAAGAGAGACACATTTTTAAAATTAGTTTTCGATTACTTTTATTGCTTATTTTAAATAACAGAAATCACTAGAGCATGGCAAAACAATACAAAAGCTTAGAAATACCAAAATATAAGAGGTAAATAACCTATAGTGTATGAATTTCTGGCTCCAAAGTGCGCTAGGTCGTAGGGACACTCGGTTTTTGTACTGGACACGAAAGTTAACTATAACATAAAATAAATTTTACGCTCTGAAAATGAAATAAAATAAAATTTAAATCATATAAATAAATGAACAAAAACCAGTGCATCAGGAATATACTTATAACTTATCATAAAATAAAATGGAACTTGAAAATTTTATCATTTGAAGTTGATAGACACTGAATTTTTTCCAAAAGTACAATTTTTGGCGGCCTTACCCACATACTCACAAGGTGATTCATAACATAAATACCATCCCGAAAAGGGGTTATTTTATCAACAAAAGAATGAATGTTAGTGTAAAAAACATCACTATTTGTCATTTTTTTTTGTGAAACTCAGCATCAAGGTTATAGCTAAAACAGCTGATTTTTGCATAGACTTATTTCAGTGAAAAATGACGAATTTACTATAGTCGTGGAATAAAGACAAAGTTTGTACTAGGGTTATTTTTGGTCGGTAGAGTGATCTCCCCGAACTAGCTTAATCTTACGAGTGTACTATTAGCAAGTCCGAAAAAGTCCGATAAAAATACGATGTTTCCCATCTCCTTCATTACCGCAGATCTTTATTCTCAGTCGGTTCTCCCTATAATGAAGACTGAATAATATTGTTTGTCATTCATTCTGACAGACCAATCGACAAAATGAACTAATAGGGATAACGGAACTAACATGTTTACCATGAGTATTCCGAGTAGGACTCAAATAATTTTTCTGTTTCTGAAAGATAAAATGTAATAGCATGGAACGCGTTTGAGGAATAGCTCGTTTTAATTCAGGTGGTGGGAATTCTGAGAACATAGTTCATACACTTACGCGTCAAAAAAGCCTTATCATTAATAGCAAGGCTATATATTTAAGTAGATTCCGCCCGCGCCTTAGCTTGATTGATACCCTGATAAAAAGCCTATGTCACTCTCCCGTTCTTTAACCATATCCATGTAAAAACCCGCATCCATCCGTTTCTGTGAGAAAAAAGTACAAACCAAGCAACCAACAAACAAACATGCTTTCGCATTTATAATATTCGCATATGTACACGACTTTTGAAATAACCATATTATGTATCATGTTTCTGTGTGCAATAAAGAATTACAGAATATTAGGTAGGGGTTTTCTATTTAAAAGATAAAATTTAAATGCTGCTAACTTGATGAAAAAAATAATGGATGCTTGGAATTGTGATTTGGGTCTAATCTATTTGGACATGTTGAATCACAGAACAGCCGAACCTTTCTGAATAATGCGGTCATTTTGCCTTCAAATTAATAAGGTGAAACCGGAGGAAAACGAGAGAATCTAAGATTACTTAATATTCCTTATTCGTTGAAATCTGATTCTGTTTAAATTAAAAGGGATTTACTGGAACTTTGTGACCCAAAATAAATACAAACATTTTTGTATAAAAAAACAATTCCTTCTAAGCTTTTATGTTCAATGCTATTGATAATTATTTTACTCAACGACACGACATTGTAGTTAGAATGTCGTTGATTACTCCCATTTAGTAACCCCCCTTCTGATCGAGTATTTATATCGACTTTGTTGTAAAAACAAATGCAACAAGGACCCGTGTTTTTGTAATAAATGGTTATCACAAGCATTATTTACAATCAAATTGAGCTTTGTTCAAACGGCATGCAAATTTCCTTGATATGTCTATATTTATTTTTTAAAAGACGTTTTAAAAAGATCCTTACCACTCACTACTGAATAAAGTTTATTTTGAGTTTGAGTGTAGTCGCAATAAGGGTGTTTGCAAGCTCCTAAAAGTATAACTCAAAATTAACTCTACTCCAAAGGCGTTAGGATCACTTTAAAATATATTTCAGATGACATAACGCACGCCTTTTGAACACAGCATTTTTCACTTTTAGTTCTCAATGGATTAAAAGAGAGAAAAGTCGACTATTTTTATTTAATTTGAGGCTAAAGTATGCACATGCCTTCATGATTATGCATAAGCCAGGTTTATGCATGATCATGAAAGCATCATGAACAACTTCATCCTTCATTTCAAACATCCTTGGAGGAGGTAGGGCACAGCGAGATTTTCTCGTTCTAAATTGGAGCAGCACGCCTGGGAGGTACCGAAGATCGCAGCTAAATAACATTATTTGTTTTAAATAGTGTTGTGTTTCTGCGGTGAGTAAGGTTGCCAGAGCTCTTTAGGGGGGATGGGGGAGGGGTCGGCAACGCGTGCGTGATGCCTCTGGTATTGCAAGCGCTCATAGGCTACGGTAACCGCTTACCAACAGGTGGGCCGTATGCTTGTTTGCCACCACAGTTGTATAAAAAAAAACATGTATTTTATCACAATGGCCGTTTTTAATACCTGAAAGCTTGACCAAAATTCTTTAAGCGTTGGGCTGAACTTGCATCTGGACAATCTGGAGTAAATCATTGCTAAACTGACTGTTGGAGTGGTGGTAGTGGCCCCGTCTTCCAATCCACAGGTCGTGGGGTCTGTTCCTGGTGATGCACCAATGGATTTTCCATTCGGCAAATTGATGTGTGCTATAGTAACGATGAAAGAAAACATCGTGAGGAAACGACATGTCCTAAAACCTGAACATCGAAGACATGTGAAATGTGCACGAAAGGATCCTCTTTGATCCTTTCACTACACTGATTCTTTCACCGACTGTAAGTCTAGTGTCCAGTGCCACTACTTTACCTTAACCTGGTCACTTACCTAATACAGGATGACCAAGAAAGAATTAGTGACACGACAAGCAAGCAAGCATTGTTAAAAGAACAAACGTTAGGCTTTTATAGAAAAAAAATCGTCTAATTATTTGTTGGGAGATTTTAAAGTTGCCGAGCACTGGGGAAACCATATTGTTGAAAGGAACACTTTAATTAAAGTTTATTTTTATTTTATTTTAAACTCCCATTTCCATTTAATTTATAGTAATTCATAATTCAGACCAACATTTTTGGTACATGAATGGTGAAAATGCATCTGACATGGCCTCATAGCTCAGTTAGTAGTGACTCTGCCTTCTGCGCTAGAGGTCGCGGGTTCGATCCCCGCACTGGACAAACATTTTTGTGATAAACACAGATGTTTGTTCTGTGTCTGGGTGTTAAATATTTATCTATTGTAAATATCAGTCTCTGGTACCCATAGTACAGGCTATGCCTAGTTTGGGATCAGTTGACCGTGTGAATTTGTCCGGAATATATATATATCTACTTGTGTGACCTTGTACCTACTATTTATTCTGTGACTTTTTAATATTTGTTCTGCCTATTAGTTTTGGGCATCATCCTTTGTGTTTGTTGCCAGGGCTTACCAGACCGGTATGTCGTGCATGGACACGTGGATAAAGCGGTGTCTACCGACAGACGGCCAGAAGTTGCTGCAGCAGCAGATCGGAGGGGCGCGCGCACTTATGCGCTTTCTGTGCACGAACGAGACCGCGCTTCGAAGAGGTAAAAAACAAACACATAAAATAAAGTGAATAATATTCCGGACATATTCACATGGTCAACTGATCCCAAACTAGGCATAGCCTGTACTATGGGTACCAGAGACTGATATATATAATATAACTAGTTGTCCCGCTCGCGACTTCGTCCGCGTTTGTTTACATACTAGACTATTTTCCATTATCCTTACCAAAGTACTAACACTTATTATGCAGCTATTTCGGGTTCGATTCCCGCACAGGACAAACATTTGTGTGATGAACACTGATGTTTGTTCTGTGTCTGGGTGTTAAATATATATCTATTATGTATATCAGTCTCTGGTACCAATAGTACAGGCTATGCCTAGTTTGGAATCAGTTGACCGTGTGTGATATGTCCGGAATATTTATTTTAATATGTATTTATTTTATTTATTTATTTACCTTAATCTACCTACCATCATCGTAACCGTAACCGTCACTGTCACCGTCCCGTTACTTTCATCGTCCCGTCACCACCTTCGTTACCGTCACCATCATGGTCACGGAAGGCCCCCCACCCGATGGACCGACGACATTGTGAAGGTTGCGGGAAGTCGGTGGATGGAAAAGGCTCAAAACCGTTCTTCGTGGATCTCAGTGGGGAGGCCTATGTCCAGAAGTGGACTTCTACAAGTTGATGATGATGATGATTATTAACCCACATGGCCTACTTTTCATAAAACTCATATACGGATATCTTATTAGTATTACTTATAGCTCTTAACCTCAATACCGATTTTCATGTCTTTAACTTCAAAAACATAGGACTTTCAAAGCATCTTTCAACCCCCATTTTAATCCCCTTTGATGTAAATTTTCGTAAAATTCTTTCATAGCAAATCTTTACTCTCTTTAAGGAACCTCTGTGCCAAATTTCAATTGTATAGGATTAATAGATAGAAAATTCCCTTATAAAGTTTCATCCCCTATTTACACACTCTGAGGGTTGTTTTTCTCATAAAAACTTAAGTAGGTATTTTATTATTTTGAACTATTTACCTGATAACCGATTTTGATGTCCCTTACTTCAGAAACATAGGGCTTCCTATACAAACTTTCATCCCCTATTTACACACCCTGCGGGTTGGTTTTCAAAAAACCTTATATAGATCGTTTATTATTTTGAACTATCTACCTGATAACCGATTTTGATGTGTCTAACTTCAAAAACATAGGACTTTCATACAACAGTTCAACCCCCATTTCACCCCTTGAGGAGTTGAATTTTCCAAAATCCGTCTTATTGCACGGTAACATCTTTTAAAGAATCTCTGTTCCAAATTTCAGACTCCTCGGCCCAGTAGTTTCCGATCTTTCTTGATGAGTCTGTCAGTGAGTGTATACGTGAGTGAGCGGACTACTCCTTTATATAAATAGATAAATAAATATTTAACACCCAGACACAGAACAAACATCTGTGTTTATCACACAAATATTATGTTTGTCCAGTGCGGGGATTGAACCCGCGACCTCTAGCGCAGAAGGCAGAGTTACTACTAACTGAGCTATGAGGCCAGTCAAACCCACATACGATAACCCACACGATGCTAAAGCTATGTTCATGTACTGTAGTCTGACCAAACCTAGATATTACTGTATTTCTATACCTAGGGCTAGGTCATAACTTTATTATTAAGTTCTTTGAAGGGCAAAAGTACCCAAACTTTCAAGACACGTACCCACTTGACCTAATTCAATTCAAGCTTACTCTATTGAAGACAAGAAGATAATAAATTAATAAAAATAATATAGAATACTAAGATAGATTAGGTTACCTTCGCATGAGCATTTTCAAAACACCCCATTGTCCAAAAAATGTATGGTCATATAAGCAATATTTCTTACCCGGGTGGGTCAGCTAGTTGTTATACAGTTTATGACTCATATATGTATTAATTTCCATTAAGTTGAAGGAAACGAGGGGTCGAGTGAACTTTGTCAGTCTATGCTGAATTCTAACACCCGGTTCATACGTATTGTGTGGAACTTACATCATTCCTTTGCAAAATTATTCAACCGGTGCTACCGGCATAACCATGAAGCCTTTGAAACCATTTTACTCTGTCGTACGAACTTAAATAGTCAAGGCAACTGTGCTTAGAATATTTATGCAGAATGGACGGATTTACGATTAATTTTAAAGTTTAATATTGCTGCATAAAATGAGAACGCTTTGGGACACAGAGTCTCCGTCGCTGTAGACACTTTTGTACACTTTATTACCTCTACCCAAGAAGTAAATTGGTAAAACTAAAATAGAAATTATGAAGAGAAAATAGTGCTATGCTACAATCTCTGTAGAGTTTCATAAGCCTGGATTATTTAATTATGTAGATGAGGTGCTCAAATGTCTATAAAGGGTAAGTTGGGCGTTGTCTGAGCCTCACTTGTTCTACGGCACCACACAAACCACAGACCAATTACATTACATTTAACTTTGATTCCATAATCGAAAAAACTTAAAGGCACCAAGTCATGTTGTTTGTTGCTTGATATTTCTAGGGTTGGTCACGAGGAACGAGCTCAGCTTTACCTAGTTTCTAAGAATCAAAGCAATCCTTGTAATTTTTATAAATAAATTAAAATATATTTTTTTAATTTGTCAATACCGGATTTCCTTCAGATTTAATTGAAATAGAAATATGTTCTCTTGATATTTTCGAGCATTTTGCATAGAATAGCGTACAAAACTAACTGAAATAGTTAACAGTATTTTTTCTGATCAGAGTTCCTGAAAGAGCCGATGTGTTGGAGTCGGGTGTCTCCCGATTGGACCCGGTGCGTCGACGAGTTGCAAGACGCCGTGAGGGAGATAGGAGATCGTGCTCAACAGCTCACCTACTTCAACAGGAATGCAGAACTGTGCTGGTAATTCAAAAATATAGTCCTTACAATAGATATACTCTTAATAATTTATGGCAACATTAACACACTGTAGGTAGTGTATTGGTGCAGAAAAATAAGAGAACACGAATGACCTCTAGATTTAAGTTCGGGGTACCTCCCACTAGGCTAACGCTGATAACTAGACATCTACTGAAAGGTTAACATTGGTCGAATTTTACCTTACCCGGCAGTTAAAATGACAGGCAATAGACCCTAATATATATATATACATACCCTAATATAAGTGGTGATCTAATTGATGTTTGAGTATAATAGTCTGAACGATAACGGCGTCTTATATAATTGAGAACATCTCAAATAGTTTCAGTATTCGGGCGTTTGTCATTCTAACGCAAGCGAATTAGCTCTATTTCGTCGACGCATAAACAAAATCGCAAAGTTCACGGTACGTGGTAGTGTATGAAAATTTATAATAATAGCCATAAATAATGAGGTATTTCCATTAGCTGCTGCTATGCTAATCTGGGCACCTGAGAATTCGGTAAGAATTATCTTTTAGCAATTTTTGAAACACGTACGAGTGGTAATTCAATTACTTTAATACATTAAACATACAACAACCTACCTAGTCGTACATTACAATTCTGTATGAAAATTGTAAGAGATTAAATTGTAATTTCCTATAAAAACCCTGTCGTATTTATTATTTCTAAAGATATTGGGAAATGGCTGGAATCGGGAACTCCTAAGTGGCTTTTTACCTTACTAGCAAGAGTAATTTCATTTCAATAGCACTCAGAGAGTAATCGCTTTATCTGTTTACGAAACCACAGTAATACTTACTTTGAAATTTTACATACTCAACAGTCATCATCATCATTAGCCTGTAAAAGTCCACTGCAGGACATAAGGTCTACTCTAACGAGTACCATGACGAACGGTCTTCAGCCTTTTCCATCCAACAACTTCCTTTAGCTGCAACGTGGTGGCCCCGGCTGAAGAATAGGCTCCTCCATATTATCTTGTTACTCGTGGGTGTCATAAGAGGCGACTAAAGGAAAAAAGCTAGGGGATGGGCAGAAGCGTTCCCCATTTTTATAAAGATAGCTCTACATGCGCTCGCCCCCGTGCCCAGCGTGGTGATTATGGGCAAATTCCCTCCACGTGATAGAAATTCCCTCTGGAAATCTGTGGGGGAGGCCATGTTCAGCAGTGGACGTCCTACAGCTGAAATGATGATGACGTTATATTAAAACAATCAATTTAAAGCCTTGGGATGGATTGGTTAAGTTTCACTTTCATTTACATAACACATATTTTACAAAGCAATGGGTCCGCAATAAAATAATTTCCAACGGTTTATTTCCAGAGATTCTTAACCAGCTGTCATGTTTTGCTGTTATGTCCAAAATACTACACATTTTAATTTCCTACTCTTTTATGTGACAGGTGTCTAGCGTTGTTGACTATTCAAAATGCAAGCCTTTCGTATGCACGTCCACCTCATTAAAATTATAATCACAGCCCATCCTGCTTATGATATGGGGTACTTTGTGCCGAATCCGCTCGAAATCTTTTTTTTTTGCATTCGTGTATTATGGTTGCTTTATTGTATTCTTTCTTTCTGTTTATTTGTTTATTGGTAATCAACAGCGTTTATCTTAAATCTAGGCAAATACAAACTTGTAATAGATATAAGGCCAATAAAAGATTACCCCAATATTGTATGTAAGGTTATAAGTTATTGAGGCAGGAGAAGTTGGTACAACCAGTGAGCTGAATAACTAAGTAGCAGTAGGCAGTCTAGGTATCTTATCTATAGAAGGTGTAGTTCATCGAGTAACAAAAGTCATCTAGTACTGTACTGTCATATAAGTGATTAAATTTTTTAAGCATCAATGAGGTAGGTATGCGTAATAACAATTATGTAGTTGATAAGCTACAAAAGAAGCGAACAGCCTGACCTCTGACCTCGTCTTATAGCACACAGATTAGTCTCTAAAAACTGACATAGGTTTGGCCTATCAGGTAGTCATAGTAAGTAATAACATTGGAGTTGTATTGATCAGATAACAGCCCTGGTATTTTTAGCCGTCAATATCACTCCATTCGCACTGACAGCAGCCTGACATTAATTCTATAGAAAACGCTGCCAATTTTTTTTAATATCCTTGATTAATCAGAGGTTATAGGTAAACAAGTAAGGCTTTCAACATATTGCCTTAAAAAATAAATAATGAAAAAAATATAAATCCACCCGTCTCACAATTTCCCTGCTCGTTTTAAAAACGCTCGCTTTCAAACCAGATAATCCTTATTTGATTATAATATCATTTAATTCCAAATTGCTCGTCAGTAAAATCAACAACATTCATTTAGCATTGCCAATTAAATTATTTTGGCCAATTAATCTAAATGGAGAGCTCAAATAAATCGATATAAGCTTAAGTATATCAATTAACTGAAAGTTCAAACTCGGACTCGTATTCTATACTTTGCTGAGAGGCATTTTGAGGATATTAAAAAAAAAGAGAATTTATAAGCCTTTGCGACCACGCTGGACTAGGGAATCAGTTTCCACAACTAGAGCTAAGGTCAGAGCTAGATTTATTTAGGTAAATCTAACTCATATTTTTAAAATCAGACTTTTAAATAATATTTTTTTTTCCAGAGCATGTCATTCTCTACTAAACCTACTAAGAATGGTAATCAGCGATTCAGCAGCGTTATCAGAAGCTGCTAGTTTACTAACGATTTATTTACGTGGCTATTCTCATTCCAGTCCTGCAGATCAACATTTAAATAACTTATTGATTCATCGGTTCTTTCTTCGCAGTGCCCGCGATGCCTTCATGATGTGCGTAGCAGACGCCGGCAGGACCTGCTCCTCTTCAGCTAGCACACTGCTGAAGCGCATGGCCTGGGTACTGGCGCAAGATGTGGCAGCTTGCAGCCAGCAACCTCGGGCCTACTGCTCGGCTCCTACGCCTCCTGTTACCACGCCCCTGCTCACTGCGCTCTGCGGCATTATATTCTACCCTCCAAACTTGTAAATGGATCTGGTGATCTTGGTTATTACGCTTAACGCTAAGACAGACCGTTCATGATTGTGTCTAGAATAAGTGTGTTTCTAGTCAGTATTTTTTTTTTTTTTTTTTATTGATAATGGTAAGGCGTTTTGCCCCCAACTCACTTTTGCAAGTGAGATGTGGCCTAAGATGGAGCACGCTTTCCCAGAGTGAACTTATTGACCCCAGATTTGAAGACTCCTAGATTGTACTCTTTCGGGAAAACAGACGCAGGCAGATCATTCCACTCTTTGGCAGTACTTATAATAAAAGTGGAGCAGAAACGTTTCGTTCGACTCTGTGGTATGTCGACCAGGTAAGGGTGGTATTTACCTGTGCGTCTGCTTGTCCGGTGGTGGAAGGGGGAGGGAGGGATGAGGTCATGCAGATCCCGCGGACAATCACCAAAGTGGTACTTATAGAACACCGACAGTCTGGCCACGCGCCGCCTGTGTTCAAGGCTCTGTAGGTTAGCCTCCACAAGCGATTCATCTCCTATGAGCCTAACAGCGCGACGCTCAATCGAATCGAGGGCTTCAAGCTGGTATTTAGCCGAGCCATCCCATAGATGGCAGCAGTACTCCATGCAGGATCGGACTTGTGCTTTATAAAGGTTAAGAAGCTGTCCCGGTGAGAAGTACCGCCGAACCTTCGCTAGGATGCCCAGCTTCATAGCAGCAAATTTGGCCTTCGACTCGATATGTGAGCCAAAGTTCAAATTTGAGGTGAGCTCAACACCCAACAGGCTCAGACTGTCAGTGATCTGAATAGAAGTACCACGGAAATTGATCTCAGGATTAAATACGGTCTTCTTCGCCGTAAACACACATGCCTGGGTCTTGGATGCGTTGAACTTCACAAGGTTTGCGTCACCCCACTCAGACACCATCCTCAGTTTGATGTTCAAACGACCCACCATCTCATTACGGAGTTTGTGAATCTCATCCGCACTAACACGCGGGCCGGCAAAATATCTATCAACAACTGTGCTGTCATCTGCATACCCAAAAATATCCGGTATTAGCAGGTCATTAATGTGCAGCAGGAATAAGGTTGCTGAAAGAACAGACCCTTGAGGTACCCCGGCATTAATAGCCAATAGATCGGAAGAGCAGCCACTAATGACGACTCGAATCGATCGTTCATTTTCAGATTCAGATTCATTTTCAGTATTCATTTTTTATTTAAATAATTATAAAAAGTCCTTCACTCATCGTTATATCATTAATCAGATAATCTCAGCAATGAAGTAATGTAAATCTGATAGCAGTGTGAGTGCAGTGTAAAATATAAACGACTAATATACATGAGTTGGTTATGTATTGAATTCTACGTGACATATTTTATGCAAGCTTCAGTAAAGTAGGTAGGTACTTTGTTAGTAGTTTGCCTGGGAACAATATAAAATAGTTAAGTTCTTCTTTTTAAGCCGCAGAAAGTAGGATTTTTAAGTTCCTCTGAAAATAAAAGAATAAGGAATACATATTTCTAGAGCACAGCTTAAATGTTTTATGTACCTATATTGATATTGTTTAGTGTCGTATTTAGATATAAGAAAAATACAATATACACACAATTTTCTCGATCATTGTATCTTAAATAATGCTTTCATGAACTGAATCATTCATTCATTCATTTAAAAATCGGTTTACTGTAAAACTTTAAGTTAATATCAAACATATGATCATGTTCGGAATAATAGGTCATCATAAGTTTGTTCGTTTTTGTTAAAACTCGTTTTTCTTGTCTAAGGGAACGTGCCGTCACAATTATCGCCACGTCGGAGCTCTTCCTATTTTAACTGTAAATCGACGTAGTATTAAAGTTGAAAATTAAATCATACGAGTAAGTCTCATCGTCAAGATCCACCATATACAGTATACTGACGTAACCCATACCTAAGTGTAGCTAAGTTACTATAATGAAGAGTAGGTAAAGTTATTTTATTGAAATAAGCACCTTTCGAGTTAATTAACTTTTCAATAATTTAGTTATTATCAAATATATGTTTAAAAATTAGCAAATTGTAAAATCAATAAAGTTGTGTCGTAGCACCGCGTAGCAGGCTATTAAACACCAACACATAAACTGGCTTTCTGGTTAAGTTGAATTATGTATGACAACGTCTGTAAAAAGATCGGTTTGAACGGCCAGTCAATGTGTTGGTGAACACCAGTACTAGCCGAGTAAAGTATCTACAACACTCCAGCATGTGTGTTTGTATAGTTCACAGACGTGAAACTTTGGGAACCACCTATGCTTCTCCCATTTAGGACATTAAACTCAAAGTTCCGTCATATTTTATAGTTTAAATTAATGTTATATAACCATGTCCGAGGTCAATTTAAGTGTGTAATGTTCACTTCAGTGAACGTAGATTATGAAAAATGTTAATACGTATGTGAAGATTTTTTACAATAAATAAATTAACGTTGAAGTTTTTTGTTTGATTTTTAAATTATACTTAACAGAAATAGCATCATTAATATGATGATCAGATATGGACTATGTTAATTGTCTGAAATAAATGATTTATATAATATGTAACATACCTACTTTAAAAAAATTGAGAACCTCCTGATTTTTTTGATGTCGGGTAAAAACAATACTATTGTTTTTTTCTATAATAATATGTTAGTAAATAGATTGAGGTTTGCAGAAAATTGCGCATACTGGACAAAAGCGAACCGGACTAGCGTACAGAGGCCCTTGTCTGCGAAGTCAGTTAGTTCTCACTTTTCACTTTTCGACCATGAAAACTGAATAAATTACTCAAAGTCAAAGTCAAAAGGCATTTATTTCAATAAAATCACTAGGATCACTTTGAAACGTCTTAGAAACTAGGTGAAGCTATGCCTGTTCCTCGCGACCAAGCCTAGAAGAATCAGGCAACAAACAGGGCTTGGTGCCTATTCTTTTTTTCGATGATCCTTTTCCACAAAATGGAATTTAAAGCTTCAGTGTGGTGCCGGTCGAACTAGGTTTGTACTGGTTTGTGTAGGCGCCCTTTTGACACCATACAAAACGGCTTACCGTTTTTGTATTGTGTCACGAAAACGGTAAGTTAATCACTTTTTAAGGTCGAAAAGTAAATGTTGAGAACTCACTGACTTCGCAGACAAGGGCCTCTTAATCATCAAAATATTCATCATCATCATCATCAGCTTGATGAAGTCCACTGCTGAACATAGGCCTCCCCCAAAGAGTTCCATGACGAACGGTCTTGAGCCTTTTCCATCCACCGACTTCCCGCAACCTTAACAATGTCGTCGGTCCATCGGGTGGGGGGCCTTCCAACACTGCGTCGTCCGGTTCGTGGTCGCCACTCGAGAACCTTTGTTCCCCAACGGTTGTCGGTTCTGCGAGCTATATGGCCGGCCCACTGCCACTTCAACCTGCTAATTCTGAAAGCTATGTCGGTAACCTTGGTTCTTCTACGGATTTCCTCATTTCGGATTTTATCACATGGACATACTTGCTTATCTCACCTTGAGTACTCGGTGCGATAAACTTACATTAAATTGTTATAAAAGCTTTGTTGAGGAAATAGAAAATAGAATTCGAAACAACCCAAAGTATTTTTGGTCATTTATTAAATCTAAACAAGGCAACACTAACGCTATACCGAATATAATGACTGATGGTCAGACTACTAAATCTGAGGGCTCAGACATATGTAATTTGTTTGCTCTCTCATTCTCTAAAGTTTATAATGAAACGAACATATCAATCGATCCTCAAATGATAACCAACAACATAACAACTAACAAGCCTAGTGTGTTCGATTCCGGCAGCTCTGTTATTTCCAACGTACGTATTCCATTGGATTCGGTCGCTAAAAAACTGAGTAACTTGAACACCACCAAAGGTGCTGGACCGGATGGAATTCCGCCAATCTTCATAAAAAAGTGTTCTGATTATTTAGCAATACCACTATACTGTATATTCAATGTATCACTGGCTTCTGGAATTTTCCCCACAAGTTGGAAATCTGCTAGGGTCGTGCCTATACACAAGTCAGGTGAAAACAATGTAGTGTCTAATTATAGACCTATTTCCATTCTATCGACTATGGGTAAGATCTTCGAATCCTTGATCTGTCCACTGATTCAAAATCATTTTCATCAGTTCACAACTGATTTTCAGCACGGCTTTGTTAAAGCTAGATCAACCGCCACTAACCTGGTTACTTTTGTCGAGGGTCTTTCTGAAGCCATAGACAAACGCAAAGAAGTTGATGTTATTTACACAGACTTTAGTAAGGCCTTCGACAGAGTTTCCCATTCGTTACTTGTCGAAAAGCTCTTGTCGTACGGGTTTTCAGGTAATTTCATCGAATGGATCCGTTCCTATTTATCTGATCGTGTTTTTTCTGTTGTAGTCAATGGATTTGAATCTAACTTATTTGGCATTTGTTCGGGTGTACCGCAGGGGTCTCATTTGGGGCCTATTTTGTTCAATATATTTATCAATGACATCCCTGACTGTTTCAAGTACTCATCGCCGTCTTTATTTGCTGACGACCTCAAAATCTCACGCATAATTAACTCCGAACTCGACACAGCACTGTTGCAACATGACCTAGACCGGTTAAGTGACTGGTGTTATTCGAATAAAATGCTTATCAATACAGAAAAGTGCTACTTTATAAAATTTACCCGCAAGCTAAAAGCTGTCAAATCACACTACAATATCGCGGGCATCCCCATACAGGAAGTCGATCAAATTAGAGATTTGGGAGTGCTCATCGATAAAAAATTAACATTTGTGCCGCACATTGACAACATTACAAAAAGGGCCTCCCGAATGTTGGGTTTTATTATTAGGAATAGCAAAATATTTCAGAAGCCAAATACTAGAATTCTGCTTTACAACACTTTGGTGCGAAGCATCCTTGAGTATTGCCCTATAGTGTGGCGGCCTCACTATGCTACCCACATATTAAAAATTGAACGCATTCAAAAACGATTTCTATGGCACTTAGCGTTTGCGGCTAGGAAGGCCAAAGAATTTTATTCGTATTCAGATCGGCTAGTGCACTTCAAAATTCCATCTCTTGAAAAACGTAGAACACAGCTAGACCTAATCTTTTTTTACAAAATCTTGAACAACAAAGTAGATTGCCCCCAGATATTAGAGAAAATTCGTTTTAGAGTTCCTCGTAATATTCCTCGTAGGCCAATCCCACTCCTTGTCCCTCCACTCCGCACGACCGTACTTGGCAGCAACTCACCTATCCCTAGAATTAGTAAATTAATTAATAATTGTTGTTCTACAATAGATATCTTCAGTATTAAAATGTATAAATTCCGTCAGTTCTTGTCTGAAACCCTGTAGTTAAATTAGTATTTTTCTTTTAAATTAATTCATTTTTTTATCTTTTATTTTATATTCCATTATTTACCTGTTTTTTTTCCACATTTTACTCTTTTTTGTTATTAACTTCTCCTAACGTCTAACTAGTTACATTAAGTTATTTTTTTTTTAAATCGCATGCTGTGTTTATCTGTAATTGATTGTGTAATAAGTAAGTATCTATAATTTTAGGCTAAGCATGATTTGTTACAACAATCGTTGATAAACCAAATAAATAAAATAAAATAAAATAAAAATCACGCAGCGAAACTCCGAGCATAGCTCTCTCCATAGCCCGTTGGGCGACTTTGAGCTTGTGTATAAGGCCAATAGTTACCGACCAAGTCTCAGTGTCATATGTCATCACTGGCAACACGCACTGATTGTAGACTTTTGTCTTGAGGCTCTACGGTATCTGCGGTATCATCAAAATATTACTTATTGTCAATCCTAGTAATCTTAGTAGTATACAATTCGGAGCTTAGCTTCCTGTTATAGTGTAGGGGTGCCCCAAGAAAGGAATTCCTGAAACTCAACCCCCAAAGGGGTAGCAACGGGGGTTGAAGTTAGTATGAAAATATAACATCACACAAACAAGTCGGGTGGATAAGTCAAAAATAGAAGGTTATTTGTATATATTTTTAATAAAACTCCGGCAGCGAATAAGGGCTAGAGGGTACTTTCCTACATTGAAAAGTTGTTTGATGTTTATTTAACACACATTGAGCAATTTGGAAACCTGTGTTAACTTAGTTGTTTATTTAGGCAAGGAATTGGCATGGTTTCTCCTTGTTCTCATCCAAACCAAAACCTCACAGATTATTATGGTAAAACACGCAAGCCAACAGGTTTATAAATATTTCCTAAATTGGATTTTTCCTCTGGTAAAGGCAAATGAGTATTTAAATATGTGAGTAGATATTTGAATTCTAAAGGAAAATACGAAACCCAAAGTAAGACATTCAAAATTCCAACAATTCACTTTCTATTTCTGTAACTATTTTTAGTATCATTATTTTAGCCGTAGGATGTCCTCTGCTAAACATAGGCCTTCCCCCCCGTCGTCGTCGTTTCAGAGCGTCTCCTTATCATGTGGGGGCATTTGCCCATACACACCACGCTGGGCACGCGGGTTGGCGAGTGCTGTTAAAGCTAAGGGGACTCTGCTGCCCATTCCCTAGCTTTTCCCTTAGTCACGTCTTACGGGTATTCACGGGTAGGTATACAGGGCGTCCCACGGTTATGCCACATGGAAGGAAAGTACCTTGAATATTTTAGATGGAACATTTTACTGCAAGAAGACATTATTTGAATTTAAAAAACAACTTAAACTGCATGGTTGAACCGGAAATCGAACTCGTTATACGAGAAAAATAATCACCCTCTAGCTTTATCATACCGATCGAAAGGCTTCATGATAAGGATTATTTTTTGTTGTCACAAATAAAAGGAAGACCATGAATTCTAACATTTTTAATACAAAATTGATCAATTTATCAAAAGCTCAAAATGCGTCCCTTCCTGTTGAATACAAAGTGGCACTCTTTTGGTTGTTTCGCTCCCTGTCGATTTTTTGATCTTGTGGTGAATATTTAATTTAGTAGTTATAATAAGTAATAGGTACCTAAGATAATGTCAGTTGCATGTCCTTACGGCAATGTCAGCTTTTCATTTATGAGAATTTGAGAGCCGATTTATAAAGTTACAAAAGCGGTTAAAGAGTTCGCTTTCAGAATAACAACGTGACTTGAGCACTTCGCCGCAAACGACGCCAGGGGTCTTTGTGGATCGAATAAAATGCACTCTTTGTCACATTATATTTCAACTTCATAATAAAAATAGAAATTTCCACAGCTTGCAAGCTGCAGAAAATTCAATCTTTATGAAGTCTCTCTCTCTATTGAGGAGATTTATGTAGGTACGTACCTTATAAGTGCCTACTATCTGAATTTGGCTAGTATTTAAAATTGCCGTGAGCTGAGTTTTGAGAGGTAATTTAAAAAAATAATAAAGTTTTTTATTAAATTAATGTCATTGGATTTCTGTAAGTGTAGGTAAGTGAAGGGAAAAAATATAGAAGACTGACGCACTAGTAATACTAGCTCCCGACTCTTCTATTAATTTACTGTAGAACTTCATAGAAGAGCATCGTTGTGAGTTAAAAGGACTCATTACGGAGTCCGCTCTGCGCGCAGTGGAAGCCGCGCAACACTAGGGTTTACTACCTCTTTTATATTTATTCTAGAAATTTCATGATTATACAGAAATTATTTGTAAAAAGGCTCAACTGCCCATAATGGAAACTAAATAAATAAATATTCCGAACATATCACACACGGTCAACTGATCCCAAACTAGGCATAGCCTGTACTATGGGCACCAGAGACTGATATACATAATAGATATATATATTTAACACCCAGACACAGAACAAACATCTGTGTTAGTCACAAATGTTTGTCCAGTGCGGGAATCGAACCCGCGACCTCTAGCGCAGGAGCCAGAGTTACTACCAACTGAGCTATGAGGCCTGTCAAAAATATAGCCTATAGTTTAAAAGAAAGGTTCTTTTAAACGCTACATAATTTAAGTATTGTTTAAAGTTATCCCTATTACTGTTTCTCATTAGTAATAGTGAGAGATGGCAATACTTTAAACAATTTTTATCTTTAGACATATTTTTATAGGTAAGGCCATAATGCTTAAGACAAACACAATAATTGAAGCCGCCAGGTTACATCAAAAATCAGAGTTTAGTAGGATTAGTTCATCCTTCGAGTATGTACAAGCTATGTCATTTTCGGAAGAAAGTCAGATTAACAGCAGTTATAGCATAATGGGTCCGTCTGCCTTTCCAAGTGAAAAATTGGTATCGACTCACCCATAATTTTATCGGGAATAGTGTCAAATGCTCCGAATTTGCTAGTCGACTTTTCAATTTGATCCTGTCCTCAATCCCAGTCGACTGATTACTGTAAAGGTGCTCATTGAAAGGTTAAACGATGTTAGGAACGCAAGTCACGATTTGAAATTGTGGCCAATATTTTACAGAGCAATTTATCCTACAGGCAATAAATTAAAGAGAATAATTAGTGATTAAGGTCCCGCCTGAAGAAATGACAATATAAATGGAACCTATAGAACTAATTGTTTAATTCCCTGAACATTTCTGTAAAGATCATTAATCTTCATGCTCAGCTAATTTAAAAGTGGTAAGCTGACAAGACAAGTGGACTGTAAAAACTTGTTTCGGAAAGCTAAAAACTGTTGTTTACCAACTCCACAAAAAAAATAACAAAATAGTAAGATCGCTTCTTGGTTTGAAAATACAATTATAATGTCACTACAAAATAATAAACAGTTTATTACTTATGATATAATGATATCAATCTGAAAATAGTTTCAGATTGATACATAAGAATATAGATTCTGAGGTTCGAGTCCATTATGTTCGTCTCACTACTACCGTGAGTATGAAAACTAAATAAATAGATTACCGTTTTTGTATGGTGTCACGAAAAGCGCCCCTTCAAAAACCGTCATGTTATTCGCTTTTTACGTCTTACGTCGACGAGTGAGTGGGTAGGCGGCATGTTGCTGTCGCATCGCTACCAACGTATGTTCGTTGGTACTTTCCTGCTAGACCCTTAGGTAAGTGATAAACAAAAAAAACAATGTTTTCATTAGTTGAAAACGACTCGTACTTGGTAGCTTTATTCGAAGTGCCATTATCCTTTTCATGAAAAGAAAATTGTGGTATATTTTTTTATTAAAGATTACCGTCGGCAGTCCTCGCAATTTCTTAATATCAAAGATATTTATGATTTTTTTCTTAGTTGAACCTCTGAGGCGTATCTCTTTATTCGTATTTCGTACCAATACAGTGGTGGTAAGACCACTAGTGAAGTGGTGGTAGTGACCCCGCCTTCCGATCCACAGGACGTGGGTTCCCATCCTGGCCGTGCACCAATGGATTTTCTATTCGGAAAATGTATGTGCGCTATACTAGACGTGCTCTCAAACGGTGAAGGAAAACATCGTAAGGAAACCGGAATAACAGAACCTAAAAATTCGAATAGCATATTTTGCTGGTTATTACCTTTTTTACGAGCTCGCGGCTGCGTTCAGTCGAAGTATTAGGTATATGTGTACACCCTCTGAGTAAAAATAGGTAATGTTGAAACAGTATTTTGCACATCGCAAGCAGCAAGTCCTTGCTGCCATATAAAATTCGTTTCAAAAAGAGCCTTACCTCTACTGAATAAAGCTGATTTTGTGTTTGAATATCGCAAGCTCCTAAAAGTCAAACTCAAAATTAACCCTATTCAAAAGATGTAAGGATCATTTTCAAATATATTTAAAATGACATATCGCACGCTGTTAGAACACGGCATTAGGCTATGATCTCTACCTCTTTCCAGACTCCCTTTCCTGCCTTGAGGCCAGAGTCTGGGATAGTAACGCAAATAGCGTAACGAGAAGTGTAGCGAAGTTGCTACGCCGCCCGAGTTCAAAATCAGTACATGCCAATTTTTTTAGAATGCAGTCATAACCTGAAATTGCCATAAAAATCGCGTCCAGGAGAAATAAACATGAACTAACGTATGTTCCAGACGGGCATAAATAAGCATTAGTAAGAGAGTTAACCCTTATTCATAATTACTAACTAAATTTATCGGCTCTATATAAGTATGTTCGCCTCTTTCTTTTGTTTACTGTTAGAAAAGGACATGGGAAGACTTATCGAACCGATAAAGTTAGTGCCTTTGAATGATTAAGTGGTTTATAGTTATGTAAGATGTGTCAATTATTTATGTAAGAACACCCTGTTTAGCTACTACAAAAGACAAATTTTCGATAACATGTCTGGAATAGCTGTTATAAAGATTTGTTTCACGAGAAAATGTAATAATATATTTTACAAATGGCCTTTATACGAGTGCTAGCGGCATCCAAATCCGCATTACGATATACGACGTACCGATACCGACCACATGTTTTCCATAAGCTCAGAAAAGTCAGAAATACGGGTAAAATAAGCACATATCTTCTGACTACCTAAGTAACTACCTGCACAATAGAGCTGCAGTTGCTTCTTATTTAAGGATTTGCGAATACCTATATCTAAGTATGTTTTTTACGCTTTTACTCTTATAGGACAAACCTGAAATATCCCGAAAGAGGCTTGTTCTATCAATAAAAAATATAATATGAGCGGGTTTTCTTTTACATTGTTGCCCGATCATTTTCAGTTTGGCTGTTTTTGGGCTTTTTATGTAATTATTAAACATGCAAGAGGTTCCACATCAAGGTTGCTACCTCAAAAAGCTGAATCTTGAGTTTGCAGATTTTTGCATAGACATTTTTTCAATAAAAAATGTTAAATTTCGGATTAGCCCCTTTCGCGATAGCACACATATTATGAATCACCTTGTGCTTATACAAGGTGATTTATAATATGTGTTCCAATACACGGGTTTATTTTATTGGTCTACTAGCTTTCACTAGTGGCTTCGCTCACATGGGAAGCAGATAAAACGTAACCACATCATCTTGAAGCAACCATATAGAATCATTATATGAAAGCAATATGCAAGATTATGTGAAGGGACTGAAAGCGGTAGAGGCTATAGGTACTGGTACCGTTAAAACATTTCGGTACCATTATGCTATGCCGGTAGGGCATTACGGTACCGTTATTTCATACCGGTAGATTTCGGTACCGAAATTTTGAGCCGCGGCTAGTTGGCTAGGACAGTCGCGCCGCGGTGGCGGGGTGGCGGCTTTTCATCAAAGAAAACCTTTATAAACCGTTATTTATTTCGGTTATAGGTACCGGTAGCGATATAAACCGAAATGAACTGCGAAGCCAGATTTTCCGGTACCGTTATATTTATCGGTAGAGAAATATTCGGGTAACTGGAATTTATCGGTATGACGTCATATCGTTATTTATACCTTTATATTCCGGTTATTCAGTGTTGTGAAACATATTAGGTAACTTGAAGCCATCATGTATTTTTGGTTTCAAAGAGTTAAATACTTGCAGATTCATCAGAAAAAATGTTCCGTTCACACTCTACTCTGGCATTTACAATGTAAGTCAAAAAAGTTTTTTGTGACTGTTTTTTGAAAAAACAGCCAAAAGAACAAAAACAAACAACCAAAATATAAGATTTTGTACATTTTCTATTTTTTCTTTCTTTCTCCTGTAATACCTATTGATTTTCTGTGAGTAAGTAATTTAGTATTTTAGCTATCTATTTTCACAGCGCTCCAATTGTAAGATCCAATAATAATACAATGTAGGAAACATTTTACGACGTGACAACCTCACATTTTTTCACTAAAAAAAGTGTTCGATCGAATGTAGCGGAAAATGGATGACAAATTCTCGGATTAATAGTGTGAACAGAATCAGGAGATAAACTGTTGTGGCTTCTGAGATAAAATGTATTTGGCAGGATGAAATAATGTTTCTAATAAACAGGGACAGCCGAGCTGTAGGTAGCTCGAGTAAGCAGGTAGGTATGAGAAAAATTGCTTGAGTAGGTAGTTGCTATAGTGATGTAATACCATGGTATGTTACTACCTGCCTACCATGGTTACTTCACATACACACTACAACGTGATTCATAATTATGTTTTCTACTCCCATTTATTTCTACAAAGTTTGTTTTTTTCACAGGCCGCTGTTTTTACCGCTTGACTCAGAGCACTGACAGCGCGTTTGTCAATGGGCTACAATAAAAAATAAAAAAATCTGCCTTTTATTCAAACAATATAGTTTTTTTTTTGGCGGGAACTTGAGATGAAAAGTGATGCACAACATCACTTTATGTGATGCACAACAACACAACTCTCAATTTATTTTACAAAACTAGTGTTAAATTGAATAATATTATGTGATTATGGTGGTGTTTTGCGTAATATTATTTGAGTAAACCGCACAGGTGAAGTGAAATGAAATGATTGCGTGTATCGTCATTTTTCGAGTTGGCACTAAGAGGTCCCTTGAGGTTTTAGTAAAATAGCCACCATCATATCTTACTAAAACTGAATTTGACTTGACTTGACGGTGACTTGACCATGACTAAAAAGTAAAATGACGAAGAAAGATAAAAATAAACGTAGGACTTGGCGGTAAGGCCTAGATGCCATAGCCAGCCCGAAAGAGAAAAAACTTAAAAAAACAACAAACAATATACTAGTGGAGCCATAATATAGGCCATTTTGTGGGTGCTAAAGTAGTATAATAGTATTGCCCAATAGTATAGAATATTGGAATATTATACACTTTACCCACTTAATGGCCTATATTTCGCGCGTGCACTTTGTTTCTTGTGTAGTAGGTAACTATACCTAATATAATAGTTCAATGAATAAAGGTCAGGTGGGGTAAGTGCATGGCGGTTTTTTGCAAAATCGTAACGTTTATAACAGTGAAGTTAAAATACGATCATGATGTTCTCCCAAACGAAATTCGCAAAAAGTGCCAACTCCCAACAGTTAGCAGACGCAGAAACTAATTAGAACCTCGTGTTGAACAACGTTGAACCTTTAACAGGAAAAAACTTGGAAATGAACATCTGTTGAAATAAAGCTTTTTTTAGCTTTTTTTAGACTACATACCTTACACAGGAGGTAACTACTTGAGTACCTATCCACCAACTCCATCGTACCTACCCGTATTCTAATTTTAAAATGTTACGAGTACAATATCTTTTTCAATATATTTTTTTTAATGTAAAAATTTAAATTAAAATGGCAAATGCACAAGTCTTACATACCACACAAAAAAAGTTGTTCTTTATTCAAATAGAAACTCATACTGCCAGTTATAATTAGATCTGGCAGTATGAGTATTCCTCTTTTTCAAACCGTGACTGACGTTAATTTTAGCGGGAATATCATTTGCGTATTTTTTCAGTAATTTTCACTGTAGAAATTCTTACTGACTTTACTTTTCTTTCTAGAAAACTGTGCAAGACACATTCTTAATAATGTTTTCAGCAGAGGACCAGCAAATTGAAATATGTTTGTTGAAATCTAATTTGGAAGAAATTGAAAATGATTTAGTTGTTCAGGTAAGATAGTTTTATAAAAAAGATACCTAGGTACGAGTAAAAAAAGATAAGTAAAATTAGCGTTATAAGTACCTTTTATTTAGATTAAGTATAAAAATGTGAGGCGATCCAAGTTTGAGGCTTGTATTTTTAGTCATCGTGAGGTGAATTTTAAAAGAAATTTAAAAAATAAGGAAACCGCATGTTTGATGCAATTAATTCATTCTGTAGTCTGTAGAGTAAAGAAATACACTCTACTTAGAATGCCAGGGTCAGTCTGATCTAAAAATTAAAATCAGCGTGATTCATCATCATCATCAGCTTGTAGAAGTCAACTGTTGACATAGGCCTCCCCAAAGAGTTCCATGACGAACGGTCTTGAGCCTTTTCCATCCACTGACTTCTCGCAACTTTAACAATATCGTCGTTTCATCAGGTGGGGGGCCTTCCAACACTGCCAATGTGATTAATTAAGAGTAATGATAAATTCCACTCCAGTAAGATATGGGTATACTATTGTATGTGCGTGTCTCTGGCCTGGCTGATATAGATGCGGTTTTTTGTAAAGAAATATGATGATTCTGAATTGGTTCCTAACCAAGATCCTACAAAAATGGAGTGTGTGTTTTTAAATAAGGTGTTCAATTAACTTTTTGCAACAGCGTTCTGCAATGCCAGCGCTGGAAGCCGAAAATAAGCAAAAGTATAATGAGACGATGGCAGTGCTCAGAGAGGTTCGCTCCTTAAACACGATGATAGAAAAACTTAAACAAGAAAATGGTGAGTTCCTTCATGCCCTTAGCCACCGTCATCATCAGCCCGAATGAAAGTCAAAGATGCCACGACGAAAGGTTTGGAGCGTTCTTCGAGGATACATATACCTAATAAATTTGTAAAAATTGATTACACAGTTCTAGAAATATTATAGGTATACAGTATAATATACCTAATATTATAAATGCGAAAGTTTGGATGGATGGATGTATGTTTGTTACTCAATCACGCCAGAACGGCTAAACGGAACTAGATGAAATTTGGCACATAGATAGGTTATAGTTTGGAATAGCAAATAGGTTACATTTTATCCTCGTATGTACTACGCGAGCGAAGCCGTGGGCGGAAGCTAGTTTTAAATAATATTCGTATGTGCTCAGTGTGTGATTTCAGCCGTAGCCGTAGGACATCCACTGCTGACCATAGGCCTCCCACATAGCGCGACCGACCTTTTACGTCCTGCACCCAAACAATCTTTTGGGTGGTTTGCACATACTTGCCACGCTAGGCATGTGGGTTGGCCAGCGCTATAAAGCTATTCTTGATAGGGAACGCTGCCGCCACAGCCACAGGTAGTAATGGCCTATTTTTCAGCCGAGGCCATCAAGGGGAAGTGAAAAAAAAACACCCCAGTACGTGAAATTACGGAGTGGGTAGGTAAAGAGTTCCAAGTGCAGGTAGGTACCGGATGGCTGAATAAAATGAAGATGAAAAATAAAAAACCGATGCTCGTGAGGTTATTTTATAATCATAATCATTTATTTGCTGAAATGTAGATACAATAGTTCTTAACAAAGTTGTATTTAAAAGGTTCGTTACATTCTGCCTCGTTATTCAACAATGTCACTAAAATTATTATATCTTAAATTATTTGTTAATAGTCAGGTATTAAATATCATTAATTGCCGGCGTTTATCATTTCTGATAATGCTATAAAATAAAAATGGCTACCCATATATATATGGGGTTATATTCTATGGCGTAACCCTCCATCTGACCGGAAAGAGAGCCCGTAAAAGCGACATCTAGTTTCACAGTCAGCTACGCCTGCTACGCTCCGTAGCACGTAGGCCTTTATTATGTAGCTATGGACCTTATCCATACCTTCTCAATTTTTTGTTTATTTTCCAAAGTCTGTCAAGGACGCCAACGCCCTGTCAAGGGGCTACACAAGTAACAAATGGCGTTCACAATTTGGCCAGTTGTGCCCGTAGCCACATAAAGAAAATAAAGAAAAGGAACCTTATAGTTTCGCCATGTCCATCTGTCAATCTGTATGTATAAACGACCTAGGGACATTACGTCTTATTGCCATTTAAAGAGCGTATTAGCGCTATTTTACACGAAATTGAACCATACATCTTTGAAACTAGTGTCGATTCTGTCGTTGCATTATTTTAAACCAACTTAATTTGACAGCCCTAAAATTATACCTATCCTTGTTAAATCGATTTACGTAATAAGAAAGGGATGGCAATATTATTAGCGCTGTCAAATTAAGTTTCTAAAGGATAATGCAACAATTGATATCACTATCAACTTACTTCACCGCCTAAACAAAGTGCAAATTCGATTGTACGGGGGCTAGTCAGCCGTTTTGCTCGCAAACTATGTATAACGCTACATGTATAAAGGCTTTGCCAAATAGAACGCGTACTTAGCGCACGTCAGAGCGCTAGCCTGACGCCGCGCTATAGTGTCGAATTGTGATGTCCTATGACGGTGTTGCTGCTGTCAAACAGAGCCGTCATAGCGTACATATCGTACTTATCGCGGCGTCAGGCTAGCGCTCTGAAGCGCGCTAAGTACGCGTTCTATTTGGCACAGCCTTTAAACTGATTTTTTAAACGGAATAAATAATGGTGATGCTTACAAAATTATGAAACAAAAACAGAGCTTTTCAGGTACCCCTCAGGTTTTTGAATTTGCATATCACAGCCGACAGTGTCATATCGATGGATAAGGTCTTTGACCTTCATCCATACACCCTACAATCTGAATTCGGAACACCAAAGCACGTATTTGTAAATTACCATAGCCTGAACAGACATCCCTAGAAGAAATGATAGTTATGTCTGACAGAAGTTTCACTTCGATGAAGTCTCATGAATTTATATAGCTTCATATGGACCATCATTGTGTATCCGAGTCGATGGATGGCGAAAGCTCAAGACCGTTGATCGTTGATCTTTGGGGGTAGCCTATATCCGACAGCGAACTCCTACAGGCTGATGGTGATGATGATGTTTTGATTTTGAATCCAAAGACATTGCAATAAAGATCAATTTAATTTGACGTTCGATATGGAGTAGCACAGCCTAATAATGGGCACTGAGTTGGTATTGTCCAATTGGTGCCATCAATGCAGCAAGCTTTGCATAACAAATCCCTGTTCTAATTCAGTTTACAGCTATGGCAATCAAATCTTGCACCGCATGCAAGATTAAATTGCCATGGCCTATAATAAACCCATACAATGACGTCTTATTGCCATTCGAATACAAGCGTGTCAGCACTATTACACACGAATTTGAACCATAAATCTTTGAGACTGTCAACTTACGTCACCGCTAGTTGATAGTACATGTTTCACGAAGAAATTGCGTTCACTGTTCAATATTTTACGGTCATACAAAGGAAATGCACCGAAAATGATGCTGTGATAGATAAACCGTTAAATGAGTGCAAACTTTTTGCGTTCCTAGAGAACACCCGCCCTTAGGTTTATATTTTTTATAATATTGTAGGTATGTACTAGTAAAAACCACGTTGGCCTAGTGGGAGTTACCCCGACTTTCGATCAAAAAGGTCGTTCGAATCCGATCGTGTACCAATGATTTTTGCCGTTCAAAATTTTAAGTGCGCGTTAACAAGCGCTTAAATAAAACGCTGAACTTACATGATCTACTGATTACAGTCAATTTTGAGTTTGAAATTTGAGGCCGTACGCTAGTATACGTAAGTACTGAGGTACCTACTATAGGTATAGGATCATCGAAAAAAATTATAGGCACCGTGGTGGCCCCGGCTGAAGAATAGGCCCCTTCATATATACCTATCAGCGGATGTCGTAAGAGGTGACTAAGGGAAAAAAGCTAGGGCATGGGCAGCAGCGTCCCTCATTTGCAACAATCGATACTATACATTGGACTGGCCTCATAGCTCAGTTGGTAGTAACTCTGCCTTCTGCGCTAGAGGTCGCGGGTTCGATTCCCGCACTGGACAAACATTTGTGGCTAACACAGATGTTTGTTCTGTGTCTGGGTGTTAAATATATATCTATTATGTATATCAGTCTCTGGTACCCATAGTACAGGCTATGACTAGTTTGGGATCAGTTGACCGTGTGAATATGTCCGGAATATTTATTATTTATTTATTTATTTTAACAACGATAGCTCTAACTGCGCTCGCCAACCCGCATGCCCAGCGTGGTGAGTATGGGCGAATCCCCCCACATGATAAGGAATTGGCTCTGTCTGTGGTCCATGTTTAGCTGTGGACGTCGTACGGTTGAAATGATGATGATGATTCGATTTGAATGATTACTATACATATTACATATGAATGATATTCATCTTAGCATTCATATCATCTTTGCCTCTAACATGGACTCGGAAAACGTTTTTATTGCCCAATAAACCCTAATTCCCCTTTTTGCCCCCCTACTTATCTATCCCTGATGATATCTACCCACCTTCGATCGAGTTAAGTAGGTAGGTAATTTAAATTATTGGGATGGCATGACCTCCTCGAAATCCTCTTTTATCCTAAATCTATTAAGCTAGTGTAGTGGAAAAGGGTATTGGGCCAATAGTTTGAAATAATCCGATGAAAACTACATGTAAAATTACTAATCACCTTGTATTTAGATGAACTTAAAATTTCAGTATGTCTGACTGCGAAACGGGTTCAATTGAAGCGTCAATGCCAGGAGTTATCTGAAGATCTGGAAACAGGTCGCATGAATCGAGACAAACTCACGAATTGTCTCAAACAGGAGGAGAGTGAAATTGAAAGTCAAATGTACGTTTTAATTTATTAAATCTTAGTGCTTAATTAGACGAAGTTTGTTGAATATCAAAGGCTTAACATCTGGACGATAGACAATACTACGTTATCACTGTATCAATCAGTAAAGTCATCTTTTTGATGTAGTTTATTATTTTGTATGAAGGTTTTGAAATCATATTCCATAATAATATGATTTATAATTGTTTTCGTGTAACTTGCTTTCATATTGTTTTTAGTGTTCCATACCTCAGCAGGAAAAAACGGAACCCCTATAGGATCACTTTGTTGTCCGTCTGTCTGCCTGTCAGTCAAGACCCTCTTTCTTAGGAACGGCTAATATACCTATGTAAATAAATGTCTATATTGTGTATGGAAATGGGAAAATGAAAAACCTCTCGGGTACTTCGATTAACCTGGCAATTCTGATATTTGGAATGCTTGCAGCTTTAATGACGTAATTATAGGAAGAAGGCTGAAATTAATGAATTTTGATGGTTAGTCCCTAAAATAGGATGGGTACCCATCCTATTGTTATGGAAAAAGTGTCTAACTGTTACTCGAAAAAGGCGCTAACGATTTCCAAAAAAATATATGGATTGGAGATTCTAGCGTTCTGTTTGTAATCGTACTTCCATAGCCATCTCGTCCATAGGCTAAAACAAACTATAAAGTAGATTGGTATCACAGACACTTCGTACACTTGGTATCTTAATTTTCCGACCACGTGTATGGAAGTTTTAGTGCTACATACACTTGACTGTATTTATTTATAAAACGAATCCATGCTAAAAAAGAGATATAAGCACACAATTCGACCTTTACTAAAGGGAAGAAAATTGAAATTATTTGAGGTAAGGAATCCACGAAACTCTTACCTAAACTTATGAACATTTCCTTCCTCCTTAGGTACCTACTCAAGACTTTTGATTTATATTCAAAAAGAAAATAATAGAGTACCTTCTTATCTACAGTCTCATAAGGGCATACCTCTTCCGTTTATCTGTACTCACCCTTCGACATTACCTTCGTAACTTCCCACTTTATCGCAAAGTACTTTTGGTGCAAAAACATGGCTCTACGGACGGACAAACACTGGACTCTGTATTTGACAAGACTTTATTTTCGTTTTTTTACTAGCGCTTTTCACAAACTTTAGCCGTAGAGCTGCTTTGGGGTCCGGTATTCTTAAACTTTTGCGATCACTAGGTATACATAGCTTATTTCAATCAAACTACTACAACATATGTATCTATGTTTTAGGGTTTTTAGCTCATTTATTTTTTTACTCACTCTAACCCGCATGCCCAGCGTGCTGAGTATGGGCAAATCCCCCCACATGATAAGGAATTTGCTCTGTTTGTGGGGGAGGCCATGTTCAGCAGTGGACGACATCCACTGCTGAACATGGCCACTGCTGATACGGCTGAAATGATGACTGAACTTAAAACAGAATGACCAAGAAAGAACTAGTAAAACAACGAGCAAACATTGCATTTTTGGTACCGCCCTCTTATGCTTAAATTTTATACCTTACCTACGTGGAGTCCAAGGGTTAGTTCATCCTATAACCCAGATACTTATGTATGCGAAGAGATTTCGCTTGATTTACCTTCAAGGATCATAGAATTCAAGTAAATAGATCTAAGCGTTAGTTGTGAGAAGTTTCTTATCAAATATATTTTAACTTTTCTAATTACAGCCGTCAATATGAAGATACTTTACAAGAAAAGGCAGAAAGATTCAGGAGAACGCGATTCTATTATGTAAGTCTGATTAAAATGATTCTGTAAGCCTCAATGGTAAAGTGGTTTGTAGCCAACGATATAGGAGATGCTTGAAATCTTTTAATTATTTTGATTGGCTTGTATTTGTCATTTGCTATCGTATCGTAGGCGTAACGCTATCGCGAATTACTCGTGCTCGGGCCATTGATCATGCAAACATTTATCCCGCTGCGGGGATCGAACCCGCAACCTCTCGCCACTAAGCTGGGCTCGCCCTTAATTGCCACCGTGGTAGTCATACCCTGGTCTAAGTTTTTATTTTTGTTTAGGACGAAGCGGAAGTAAATAGAGAAGTAGACAATTTATACCGCGTGAATGCCGAACTCGAGAGTGAGTTGAACAATAAACAGAACGCAATTGATGAACTGAAGAAGCGAGCCGAAGGCATCCTTCCAGAAGTTCCGGAGAATCTACTCGAGATCTGGTAAATAGTTTTGTGTCTCTGTATGTATTATTTTTTATTTTTATAACTAACTAGCTTCCGCCCGCGGCTTCGCTCACGTGGTACCTACATAAAAAGTAGCCTATATGCTATTCCAGACTTAAATCTACCTCTGTACCAAGTTTCATCCAAATCGATTAGCCGTGATTGAACCACAAACATCCAAACATCCTCAAAAACTTTCGCATTTATAATAATATATTCTATAATATAATATTTACAGTAGGATATTATATAAGTAGGATTCATAATCATACGAGAAGTTCGGCATCAAGATTGCTACCTAAAACAGCTGATTCATTGAGTTTAAAATGATTTGACTCTAAAATAGCAGATTTCTGCTAAATGTTATTTTAATGAAAAAAGATGAATTTACAAAAGTAGAACAAACTTTACTGCCAATTGGGTATCGAATAAGCCCCTTTTGGGCTAGCATATAATATTATGAATCAACTTTAACAACTATTTTTGCATAGTAGGTAGTTAGTAATCCATACATGACAGGCTGCAAACCTATCGCCGAAAGCACTGAAATTTCATATCTCATAGTTCGTTAGCCTCGACCCCAATTTAACTGCAATGCCACACAATACATCACATCTATAACTTGCAGCTCACAAATGAAATGGCACTGCGCTATACCGTACAAACCTAGTTCATAAATCATCTTTGCACTATTCAATTGTGCGGTTTGTGCGACACGATGTAAACATAACTCATCTGTATTCCACACCGCTGTCAATAATTCTCGCAATCACAAAAATTGCTTCCTGGATCGTTTCGTAAAATTTGAATGAATCCTTGTTTGAGGAATACTTTGTAAAATACAAACTAAAGTTATCTAAAAAACAAAAAAAAAATGTCACAAATAAATGTCTTTTCTTTCTTTCTTTTTATCTACTGCCATTATTTATTATCTAGGACAGACTTCATTCACAGTCAAACCACCTGTACATTTAACCAATGTCTGTAAAAAATGTAGAGTAACCAATATAAGATTTTATTAGCAATTGAAATAAACCTTTCGATTTCGACTATAAAGTCGCCTGCACTAAAATGTACCTTACCTACATTTCATAATTTTCGAAATGATGTCAATACAGATGTAGGTATACAGTAAATAATGACATGAGATTGTCAAATTTTTGAGGTACATAATTTAGTGTACATTTTCATTTTTAGAACTCATAATTCTGATAATTTTAAAATACATACCTACATCTTATTGTAGGACTGTACTTATAAAGTCAAAGTCGAAAGGTGTTTATTTCAATAAGATCACTATGATCACTCTGAAACGTCATAGAAACTAATCAAGTAGTCATAAGTACATAGGTAAAGTAGTAGTATAGTAAGTGGTATTACTCAGTAATTCTTGGAATTCCTGCCTAATTAGGATAAGATTTAGTTAGAATTTTGAAATTACCTGCGGTTCTAGATCTTTCAATCAACTATCACTTGTCTTTGTATCATCCAACGACGCACCCCCGGCGGCGGCGGTTGATTAAAATCGTGACCAACATAAATAACAGTTGAATTTGAATATTGATATCGATTCTGTTTTTGTTAAATTTGACAGTTAAAAATGTTACTGTCACTTATCGATCGAAATAACAAGGTCAGTGACAATTTAAGAGCTGTATTTTGATAGTTTAGTTTAATGCAACAACAGAATCGATACCAGTACCGAGTTATCAACATAAAGTAAGTAAATACCTACTGTAGAAGGCTTTCGTTTGGTGTGGTGATTCAAACTTCCTGTTTTACTGTAATTTTCCATTTATTGGCTGGTCTCAAGAATATAGTCATGTCACACACTAGCTATATGAAAAAGTTATGGTATATAGTTTTTTAAATTGTTGCTATTTCTTTTTGCTAATATTCTTTCTTTTCATTGATAGAATTTTCCTCCTCGGGATATAATAGGTACATTATGAATCACCTTGTAGGTACCTACGTTTAACCTATTAGACTTTCTGTTCAACTTTCTGTTTGATTTCCAGCGGAAAACAAGAGTGGGGTGTGAAAATCAAAAATCTCACTGAAGAATTTGAAACTCTATCAGCAAAACAATAAAATATATATTTGAAAAACAGATTCTGAAGGCGACAGTGAAGAATTTTTCATTTCCAAAGACTCCTGTGAACCTTTTGCTACATTGTTAAATGACTTGATTAAAATTTATGACTTGCTAATTTTTTCTTTTGTATTTGTCTTTCGGCTTTGGTCTTCGCAAAGTTGGACACAATTTTTCCGCAACTTTCGTGAAAAGCATGGCATTATTAGGAAAATTAGTTAAATTGTTCAGTTACTTAACTGATAAGGACCTTACCAGCAGTTTCAAAATAAATTGAAACAATAAAGAACTTACCCTATAAGGTACATAGGTCAATACGACATAAGTTAATAAAACGATTGGGAACAATAGTATTTTTTGAAAGGTTGAAGATTCTCATCTCCGTGAAATATATTGAAGTATTCCATGCTTCCGTATCATCATATTGATAAAAGTGATGCGCGCAAAATTGGCTATAAAATATGCTTTCATTACGCGATACGTGACGAAACATGTTACGATTCTGAGATATTACGTTGAGCTCTTTGAATATTGGTTAACATATTTATGTACCTTACATATATTTCGAATGACATTAATTTTCCACAACTCAAGTACAGACAGCTCCGGGTTTTGGACAACAAGTTTATTAATTTCAGTCAAGGGCGGATCCAACCTTTGAGTCAGGGGGGGGTCACATAGTCAAGGTCCAAACAGGACAGGCCGGACCAACCGACACTTGACTTATTTGTGGTCGACTTATACCCAGCTCCCCATGACCCCCATGACCCCCCCCCCCCCTGGATCCGCCCTTGATTTCAGGAAGTAGTGTTTTGAGTACTGAATAATAAATTCGTATGGCGTATGTTCTCATACAAGCGTATTATTTAAGAACTTGTTTATAAGCTGTTAATGGGACATGTTTTCTAAAGCTGAATCTCCTGCTACAACTTGTTTAATGAACAAGGCGTGGTTTGGGGATTGCAACAAAGTTCGTTCATCAAAACTAGCAAACATTTATTGTTTAGCGCTGGCGGACGGAAAACATCCCCGCATTGGCCTATGGGAGGAGGAAATAATTTGCTGTCTGTCTATTGACACGTCCATCGCTAATGAAATAAATGCAGTTTTTGCAGGATACTGAAGGTTTAGCCAACTTGTTTATTGTACAAAACATTTTGACTCAACACGTTGGTCTTGAGAATGAATAGAAAAGAAAAAAATTGCCTCACGACTTTTTATCCCCAAGCATGTAGACATCCTGTCAGACCCTCAATATCTAATGGGGGTAGTCAGAGGCACGTCCAAACACTTGGCACATGCCACATTTTGCAGTAAGTGAATATTCCACATGTTTAGGTTGCAAACCCATCGTCGCTTGCAAAAATACTAACTGGAGCTTTGGAGCTCTTTCCATTTGTAATTCAATGAGCCTGGAATTAACTTCCGATAAGAAATTAAGGAATTTCCCAGTCCGTAAAGTAAACAGAACAAAGCAAATTAATTTCGGGTAAAGGAAAACACGATCTTTGATGTAATCGATTTCTTGCGACCAATAAGGAAACTGTTGGCCAGGCTTAGGTAGTGTTGCGAAAATAGCTGGGTGATCGATTACCTACTCTACCTGTCAAAAGAAGTGTTTGTTATGCGTTGATTTAAAAAAAATATGTATTAGTTTAGTCATCATCATCATCATCAGCCTGATGAAGTCCACTGCTGAACATAGGCCTCCCCCAAAGAGTTCCATGACGAACGGTCTTGAGCCTTTTCCATCCACCGACTTCCCGCAACCTTAACAATGTCGTCGGTCCATCGGGTGGGGGGCCTTCCAACACTGCGTCGTCCGGTTCGTGGTCGCCACTCGAGAACCTTTGTTCTCCAACGGTTGTCGTAGATTAGTTTAGTGCGTATCTAAAAATATTCGTAGTTGGGATTTGGTTTGAGTTTATTGATTTGGTTACTTCATACCTACGAGTATTTTATTTCATTAAAAAACATCGTCGTATCCAAGGGAACAGATACAGAGTTAAAAAGCCCCCGTTACAAAAAAATATTAACTGGATAAGTATAATAGGGTGCCTGCTCATTTATCCGTTCCCTTGGTTACTTGGCTTGGCTCTGATGTTGGAATTACGTTGTTTCGACGCTCGGAGATTGATGGTGGGCCGTCAAACCTACGACCCAGATTAAGCCTATTTACATTTGCGTATCTTTTCTCAGTTAAGTTGTGCCTACAATTAGCTGGTCAATTTGGCAGGTTTCTTTACTTTAATCTAGGTACTGGAACTTCATTTCTGAAAAGCAGGCAACAGCAGACCTGGTTTTGTTTCAGCCAAAAAAAACGCTATACTATATAGCTATAGTGAAGAGTAGAAAAAAGGTAAAACTAGTGGAAGCACGGTGTTTTTGGTAACGCAGGATTTTATGTCTCGTCTCTGTTAAACTATATTCTCTTATCTTCGCCGACCAGAAAGCTCTAGTCTAACCAACAACGCTTTAAATAAAGCTATTGCCGAACCGACGATAATACCGACTGAAGCCGCAGCTTAAGTCACTCGGTAGGTATGCCAGCGATGAGCTGAGGGCTAGAATTTTCCGAAGGCCATAAGACGAAAGTATCTTAGTTTGGCTTAGTAAGTAGGCTAAAAAATAATTGTTTTATATTAAATCCTAAGGGTAAGTTAATATGAAAAACGAACCGCGGGTGAGAAGGACAGCTAGTCTATAAACTACAAGAATCTGCCTCGTGCCTCGCTTCCTGTTGGCTGGAGTCCAGTGGTTAGTCTCTTATTTCACCAACATTTCATACTGACATGTCATTCTACCTGAGTAACATGTATTGTTGCGATACCATTTGTGTTTCTTCTGAATATTTATTTATAAAATAAAACACTTTTTTAATGCTTAGGATCTATTATCGTTGGTTTGTTCGATGACTTCGGTTTGTAGCCACTACGCGCGTTATGGTATCCTTGCTGAGCTGCGCCAACAATTGCTGCTCCTTGGAAGAATTTTCCCTGTAACATAGGAAACATTTTTACTTGTTTTTTAATCGATACTTCCATGCGAAAGTTAGCGAGACATGGATGTGACAAAGTATGGAGTGACTTTAGCGGGCGACTATCAGCTTTGGGAATAGGTACCTACGCTATTTGATCACATGCACGAATGTGATGCAGGTACGTTCATAGATTGGGCTGCATTTTCACGCTCTTCTCAATTTACGACTGGACAAACGACAAACTATCATCGAGTGCTCTACCTCAATTCGGCAATCAAATAAAAACTTCGATCAATGTAACTTTGGCTATACTGTAAATACCCGTCTGCTGGATATTTTTTACTGTGTTTTTTTTGATACTACTGAGGTGGCATACAAGCGTATGGCCCACTTGTTGGTAAGTGGCTACCGTAGCCTATGAGCGCTAGCAATACCAGAGGCAGGCCCCCTAGAAAGCTAGAGTAAATAAGAGTAAATACATTTTTAGAAAATACCCACCAAGCCATTCTTGAATTTCTGTGGCCACGATTTTTGCGTAGACGAAATTACCGGAGTAGAAGTGGCCGATGTAGTACACGCGACCAAACACAACTGCAAGGACAATGTCAGCACCAAAACAATGGCTAAATTAATCTTCATAGTGCCAACTGGAACTGTGTCTTATAAGAACTTAGCTACACAAATGAAATGGTTTTCAAACCTGCATACGTTTTTATAGCATCCACATTATCTACGAGGAAAATGGCTAAAAAATATGTTTGTGAGCCTACTTGAGGAATTTGGTTACGATACTCACTAGGTATTTACGCTATGAATAATCAGCCAACAAAGTAGATTGACCAAAATCTTAAACTTGAGTTGGGCTATACTTGGGTATGGACTAAACTATCGGTAAAAGGTAGGAAATGTAAGTACTTAGGATTTTATAAAAACACAAACTATTCCATTTTGAAGTTGCTGAACGCGGGCGAAACCAATTTGTTGGGCCAAACAAATCAGTGAGAGTATTATTTTAAATTAAGTGTAGAGATTCCCGAATCATAACAAAAATTTTAGTACATGATTGATGAAGACGCATCTTCTTTTTGAACTTTGTACTATTATTTATCCTATGCAAAACCAGGCATCATCTTTAGTATGCAGTGGCGGATTCGCCCTAAGGCCCAGTAGGCCCGGGCCTAGGGCGGCCAGATAAGGGGCGGCAAATCGTGACAAAAAAATATCACTGATGATAGCAAGAAATAAATCAAATGCAAAGTACCTAAATATTTAAAAGGACTTTAAATATTTTTCATAGACTTATTACTACTTGCTAAAGTAGACATGCAGTTTCGAACAGATTTCGTCGTTTCTATAAAGTTGGCAATAAAGTAAATTAATTATGTACCTAGTCTATCAGATGGGTGCTGAGAAAGGGGAGGCACATGGCCTGGGGCCTAGAGGTCAAGACTGAAAATCCGCCGCTGTTAGTATGTCACCATCAAAATACTAGCCAATAGTTTTGTCTAACCGAGCAGCTCACTCGCTAACGACGAGATAACCTGGACATCTGTTTTCTTGGTACTTATGTACCTATAATGAATATGTCATCAGCCCCCGGGTAATATCAACCTACACCCATTTGGATCAGACTAGCTTTAGCGTGCCACCGTGCCAACAAAAATGGTTTACCTAAGTACCTACTTATTTACTTACGGGCAGGCAATATAGCCCGCAAAAAGTGTCATATTTATTGTATTATTTATATATTTTTATATTATGCGTATGTATAATAATATTATGTATTCATATTTATATATTATATTTATTTTGTAAGTTCATATTTTCCTGTTTCCTTAGCACCACCGTCCTCTATCGTTCTCGTAAAATTCAGTCCATCCAAAGGTTGTCTGGAAGAGATCACTCTTAGTGATAAGACCGCCCATTGTATTCCACTATTATTACTTATTTTTTGTCGAATTAATTGTGATGTGTTAAATTTTTATGTGGCTTACAATAAAGAGTTATCTATCTATCTATCTACCTGATAATCGTTGGGGCAAAAAAGTTCGCGAATGGCAACCACGAACTGGACAACACAATGTTGGAAGGCCCCCTGTTCGATGGACCGACGACATAGTAAATTGTAAGGCTCGCGAGAAGTCGGTGGATGGTTGGATGGAGAAGGCTCAAGACCGTTTTTCATAGCATTCTTTGAGGGAGGCCTATGTTCAGCAATTCAACGTGAAACAGCCGTCGATCAGCTGGTTAATGTGTCGGTGAACATCAGGCTATACTTTAATGCTTAACCTTCGTTAACCGGTACGATGTATCATTATTAACTTTGGTAATTTTGTACCTATCATTAGGCTCTTTAAATATAATCTTACTCATCACCGAGCTCTCATTACCTAGGATCTCTAATTTTATCGCGCTCGTTAATGTGTTTCTACAATACCTATGTATTATCTATTCAGAATTTTAGATCATTACATTTTGTAGATTCCGAGCTTAAAAAGGAGTAATATTTACTGGCTCTAAGGAATCCTCTACATATGAGTCTCAAAGAAATATCTACAAATACCTGTGACCTTTCATTGAAATATTAACATACTTTCTTCCTCGTCATATACCTAACAATGAAAAAACTCTTCGGTATTATGAATTTGGTTGGTTACTGTAAAGTCCCGGGGCAACACCAAATGAAAACAATTGAGCATTTTCTGTGTTCCGATAAATATACGAATACTTCGCTCTAACTCTTGCCCAGAATCCTATTCCACTGACTGCGGTATAATGAACTAAAGCTTTTGATTGGTTTTGAGCTATAAGTTTTGAACAAATATTCGTTTAGGAACCTAAACTAAAACCCGTTCTCATGTCCAAAGCAAAAATAAAACCTACGGGTGAGTTTTCTCTACGGCTATAGTTTTGCAAAAATCTTCTTAGCAGTCTCAAACTCGACTTTGATAAAAATAAGAAATGCTTTAACTAAAACATTTTATTACTTATTATATAGACAAACAAATATTAAGTACTATTCCGCTAATCTACCTATTCCTCATAAACTCAACAAAATCCAGAGGCGTGCACATCCCACACCGCCCGCAATAACCGCACCGCCTCTCTCGTAGAGAGAAACAAAATTAGGTACTATTCCGCTCAAGTACTACATATTTGTTTGTCTATGGACTTCAGCAAAGTCATACCTGAATCAACTAACAATTTTTTACAGTATTTTTTTTTATCCTCTAGTTACCTATTAAATAACAAACACTGTAAAATAACTATGGGTATAATGCTGTTGGAACACCTACACCACCATCCATATTGTCTAGAATTTTCTAATTAAAATGTCAGAGAATCTGGCTGGTTTGAAAGTTTTGGTAAGCATTCGATATTTGAAGTACCTATAACGTAAGTCATGGGCAGAATAAATTATGTTGCAAGTACACAATATCTTAAAAACAAAAAAAAACGAAAAAAGGTAAGTATACAAATTTATTTGATGTATACAATAGTATGTGGTGAAAGATGACAATCATGGATCGAACAACATGGATAGGGATCGTTAACTCCCCTTTCAACGCAACATAATCTCCCTTGGCACACGATCAAGTTGGGTCACCTACTGTCTACATCATAAGTAGGTACAATGAGAATTGTTTACTCTTTCTTTTTACACTCTCATAGCAAAACATAAATATTAAAATACGAGCTACATATAACAGTAGGTCACTTTGTATACATGCCGTTATTTTGTTCGATTTGAATTTGAACGATAAATCTTTGAGACTCTAAGTACTTAGGTCGCAAAGTTTATGGCACCTACCTACTGGGCTTGGTTTCCTAGTAGGAATCCATCACATTCACATCAATCGCTGTGTCTATTTATCGAAATCAATTGCCGGCAAGTGACATCTAAGTTCTAAGTGCAAGGTATTTTTTTCGATTGACTCTACACGACTAGGTACATACCGTCTCTTTTTGTACTATTTCAGAGGAGATGCCAGTTGATTCGATTGCCTTACCAGCGTAGTATCATGTAAAATGTACAACAGTAGGTAAAAGAGTGCTGTACCTACTCAGCATCATAGAATAAGTCATAGTTAGTAATAAGGTCATTTTACTGGATTATAATACTTTCAAACACTAATAAACTAGACTTCAACGAAGTAACTCGTTTTACTCCTTGCCGCAAAATCACCAACACCACACCAGCACAGCAATTTTTCTGAGATGTTTACGCTAAAAATTTAGGTAGGTATTATCGTAAAAGTAGTGAAGTCAAAATCAAGAGATTATTATTCAAACAAAATCACTAGGATCACTTTGAAATATCTTAGAAACTAGGTGAAGATACGCCTGTTCCTCGCGATCTAGCTTAGAAGAATCAACCAACAAACGCTGCTTGGTGCCTATAACTTTTATCGATGATCTTTTCACAAAGTGGCTTCAGTGTAGTTGTCATGATGTTGTCACAAAACCATGAATATCTGTGTTTCAGTAAAGAGGACCGGCTAGCAGCGCCATAACGATGATTTCCTGATTTCCAATTTTTCCGCATGTTTCTACTGTACCTACCTACTCGAAAAATTATGGTGGTAGGTATTGTATTGACTAGACTTATAATACAAAGGCTGAGTTTTATGCTTAGCTTTGCTACCATTAAGAATAACAGGGTCAGACGATATCTCGATAAAATTCTAGAATATTTTCTAATGTCTTTCGTTCCGCTTTTTGTGTTTTTTAGGTCTCGGTTGTAAAGCTTTTGCGACGTCATGGACGGTGCTGGCTATATTGATAGCTCGTAGACCTTTGCCCTGAAAATAAAGAGAGCTTTTGTGAAAAATCAACAATACCTTTGTACCAATTCTTTGTATTATTTTATCTGTCTATCTATATTATACCAACCAACTCTTTCTTATTCTTAATGTTTATCCTACCTGCTTACTTGATAAAATAGGTTAAGATAAGTAGATAAAATACAAGACTGAAGTAGGTAAATATTTCTTAGAATTATTTAGAGTAGAACATAAACAGGAAAAGGTAATCAGTTTTATTCCCTACGGTGAAATAATAAAACTACAAATGGTTTCCACGATCAATTGTCTAACTGTTGGTTGCTATGCCAGCTAACGGCAAGAAAACTTTTAAAACTGTGTAGGTACAGTAAATATAAATAAATAAATAACACCCAATAGTAACATAATGTCCTGACCCCACACTAGTATTCCGTGTCGTGGGTATCAGAAACTACGAGTTGAACAGAAACTATTTGCAGCTGGAAACATCTGTCCCACAGCGGGAATCGAACCCGCACCCCTTGCGTCTCAGACGGGCACTTGCCTCGCCACCGAGGTGGTCCTAATGTGAGGTCAGGTCTATGTATGTGACTGTTGGGGGCTAGCTATTATTATTTATGGCTACTTACAATGGCTTTACCAGCACTTTTAATAGCTTTAATAGGAATCTTGGCAGGAGCTGCTTCGGAATTTACCATCAAAAGTGAAATAACCACTACACCGACAAAAACCACAGTGGTCAACTTCATTTTGGAATTCACAGCACACGTCCGTCTAACATATATTAAGTATTCAGTGTAGGTCCAGAGTTAAACTGCTCACGGAATTATTTAACTCACGGAATAAGTGACTTACGTTTTTATATTGGCGAGATAGCGTACGGGACTTTACATCTGAGTAGGATGTTGATTTTGCAAATTATGATAATTCTGATTCATTCTTAACCGACTTAAAAAAAAGGAAAGTTCTCAATTTGTCTGTAACTTTTTATGTGTTGTATGTTACTCGATATCTCCGCCTCTTTAAATACATATCCAACTATGTATGTACTAGACAGCAAGTTGCACCTAAATCCCATATTTTTGTTAGGGCTTTCACAAAAAACAGAATCCTCCTTTTTCAAACTTGAAGTCGGTTTTTTTTTAGATTCAGAAACGTAATTATTTCTAAACATGGATTTATGATGTAGGTAGAGATCGTCAAATCTTAAACTCACTACTGTGTTGACGCTTGTGAAACATCAACGGTTGTACAGTTTAGTTAGATCAAAGAATAATAAAATATACGAGAGAGATCAATATTACCATTTTGTTTGTTTATCACTCTCGTCTCTCGTATATTTTATTGTAAATAATTATAGTACCTAACCATAGTGGGTATTTATGATGAAAGGATACAAAGCTATTTCATCAATAGATTTTTGAGCGTCTAACCTAAACCCATTTTGAAATTCCTCTTTCGGGATCTTTGCTCGTTGTCTCTCGTGACGCGTGAGTGCGTGCTGGTTTTACTAATACATAAGTTTTCCATGATCTTCCTTGTGGTTGAATGGACTTAGAAAGAACGGGTTTTTTGCAAGCGTCATGTTCGCATTTCCGATATATATGAGTGGATTAACTTAGCACTTCTATTCGCTACACATCTTTACCAGGAGGAAGTTTGATCGGAACGCGGAGCGGATTCATAAAAATACCTAAAATGAAATTCATGAGCCTTTTTTTTTGTCTTAACAGTCATTGCGATGTTTTTGAACACATCTCAAGGTGCTCCGAAAAATAAATTCGTTTCGGGAGCAGTAAGTTCTACATCCATTATTTTTATAAAATAATAGCTTTATATATAGTAATGTTATAACTATATTTTTATCGATTATATTTTTTAAACAAAGAATAAGCCATAAAAGTATAATAATAACTAATAAATATATATGCAGTTTCTTTTTCATAGTCAGTTGTGTAAAAAATGATTTATTTTCTGACATTATTGAGAATCTTAATCCTTTTCGACATATTTCCCTGTTATTATGAAACTGGGTTCAGATTAGGACTAACCCGGAAAACCCCTGGTTTTGTGACGTGTCACTTCTTACATATGACATTAAAACATATAGCAAAAATGTATGAAATGACACTTCACAAAACCAGTTTAGTAAGTCCTAGTCTAAACCCAGTTTCATAATAACAGGGATGTTTCAATACAGCTTTCATTGATAGTTAGATTCATGTGTTTTTTTACAGCACAGAACATTTTACAAGCGTCGAAAGAGTTTTCCTTTAGTAAAATGACTCTCTACTTTTCAGAAAGCTGGATTTCGAGTGGCAGGTGCCGCATCTACGATCCACGATATTTACAAACATGTAAAGGAAAAGATGCATCGAGGATAAATCGCTGGGCAAAACAGACGAAGCATCTTTAACAAATAAATAAAAACAAAATAAATCTATTATTCAATCAAACCATTTTCGTTTACATCTTGTTTTGTAGAGTAGATGTTGATGAAGCCATTTTATGTCTGAGAAACTCGTCAACTTAAGAATAGGTGACCACTAGTACTTAGTAGCATAATAACAATAGGTATTAATTACTTAGCCGTAACGACAGAGGCTTTTGGGCGGTCAATACTCCATTTACCTACTCATAACTACTTTCGTTAGTAACTTTCTCCCGCTGATTGTATAAAGTTGTGACGGCATTGTGCTTGCATAATAATTCTTCTGGAACTAAGTACCTGGAGGAAGTGGCTAGCAGCAGCGTTAAATCTGATTTAAACTTAGCAAAATTAATATTAGAGTTTGTGACTAGGCTGATAACTTTGCTTTCGCAAACCTCTTTCATTTTACGTTAAACTCTGACTTACGCCACGGAATATATTATACCTATAAAGAGGTAAAATTTGTTTGTTTGTATGTAAGGGGTAATCTCTGGAACTTCTGAACTGATTCTAAAAATTCTGTCACCAATAGAGAGATTAGTATTATCTAATCTGTGTCAATTGATTGACGATTTAGTACGTAGCTTTAACAAAGATTAATTAATAGTATTTTCAGACGTTATAGAATTTAATTTAGGGACAAAATTAATTTTTAAATAAAGCCGGTCAAGTGCTGTCATGGCTCGCGCCCTGCGGCTTCCGTACACACGTAGGACAGGATAAATACCACACTAGGATTCCCTGTGTCGTGGGTATCAGAAACCACGAGTACCATGGTACCATAACACCCAGACCAGGAACAAATATTTACAGATCATGCAAAAATTTGACCGTTATCGGGAATCAAAGCCGCACCCCTTGCATTTCATAAAAGCAATCGCCCGCTACGCCACCGAGGCCTGGCCGAATTCAGAAAAATACCTGCACCTAACTAAGTCACAATAATTTGATACACCAGTTCACATTTAAATGTTGTGCTTTGAGTCGAGTTATTTATTTATTTGGAAGACTAACAGCATATAACAACATAATTAACATGGAAATTTAGAAACAAAAGGCCAATAATAAGTCTTCACTGATAGAAACATAATAAAACTGAGAAAGATCACAGAAAAAAAAAGTTGAAATAGCGAGTTGTCGTTGAGTCCTATGGGTGTGCGAAGGCCTTCTGACAGTCAGACAGACAATACAAATAGTTATATAACTATGCAGGACGACGTTAATTAGGTTATAAGATAGTTTTATTTTGGAAATCTATAAGTTTATTACACTATTATTTATTTTTATTTCCTTGATTGTGTTTTTTTCTTTTGGTGTACAATAAAGTTATATTCTATTCTATTCTATTCTATTCTAAGTTTAGGTTGTTTTGTGTTGATTCTATTTTTTATTGTTAGCTTAAGAATCGTTATAATCCGTCTTCTGTGGTGACTCCTCGAGATACCTACCTTAAAATGTACATATCGATTGTCGACTCTCGAAATATCGATGACTCGGTAGAAGTTTTGAGAAAGAACCTCCTCCAATAAACCTCTACTCCTCCGATCCAGCAAAAAAGTGTGTGGTTCGCACAGTAACTAATTATAGAGCTACAGCGTAGACCAAAGACTATATAATACACTAGTGGCGTAGACCTACGCCGTAGCAGTCGATATCTTATCTTAAAATTACTTGGACCATGTTCGAACGGAATACTATGCTCCGTCCGAACATGGTCCTCGTAATTACGATACTTTTGCAGAGTCAGCAGAACACAAACAGGCTCTGGGCTGGCACGACTGAGATTTCTGTAACATTGGTTTAATGTCCCTACAACCTTAACCGCAATAACACTAGTTATACAGGGCTATATTAATTTTTAATATGCACAAATAATCTTAAAATTGTTATAAATATGTAAGTTTGCATGGATGGATGGGTGGATGGATGTATGTTAACTCAATCACGCCAGAACGGCTGAACAGATCTGGGTGAAATTATCGGTTTACTATTATATAAAAAAACATCCTATATAACTACTTACCTAAGTGTGGCGGCTGAACATGCTTAATTAATACTTACTTAAGCTGGCTTTAAAATATTTGACTATAATACTTTAAAAAGAAGAATATTCTGTACAAATTTGAGAACATGAGTCTTGCAAGAAAACAAAATTTTTAAAGTAACAGGTTTTTTAATAAGAATAAATAAATATGTTTTACAAGTTTATTGTCATGTATTTAGGATAGCTAAGGCTTCATGTAAAGCAACTGGAGTTTCATTCTTCAGCCCTGGTTATTCTGCGTTTGTTGGTAGACCTCGTGACCAGTGCCGATGACGCCAATGGCGCTGAGACCATGTTTCTGAAAGGTTAACATTTTTATTATGTATGACTTAATATCACCACATCCATATCACTAGTTTCGGGTGAGAACTTATTGACAGAACTCTATGGTTGATCCAAAAAAAAAACAATGGCATATAGGTGATTTCACCAAGTACCTACCGCACTAATAGGACCTCTACTAGTGCGCGTACGAAGCAAGCTATATGAGCATGGAAAAATTCTAGATTCATGGAAGAACCATACTCACAATGAATTTTCCTCCTTTCTTGACAGCACCACCGATGCCCTTAGGGCTGGCACTAGATCCGCCCATCAGCGCCATAATAGCCAACACGACAAAAAATAGACCGAACAACTTCATGTTAAAATTGATGAAGATTTTAATTAATTGTTGAAGACAGGTCCTTTCGCTAGAATAGTTCAGCTGGTAATAATGCCTTCTCAAAACCACCAGGAGTTTAAATACTGCGAAAACAACAAGGAAACGTTCTACTGCTTAATTTTTCGTGCGTCACTAAGTTTACGTTTGCCCAGCGGTTAAAGACAGGGGCTTTCCAAACCTTATAAAAATTCAAGCCATCACATTAGACAGTGAACTACCTTAAATCCTCATGGATATCCTCCCGTCGCGGGGCAACGGAAGCTTAGAGTAGACAGTGAACTACCTACTCTGCTAGGTTGAATTGAAATATAAGAGCTTATTTCTAGGTAATCCGTAATTCTCACAGCTACGGAATAAGAAGTATACTTTTATGAAGATAATTCCACGACTGCCAGGTAGGTAGAGGTTATTCAAGCAGACATCCTCTCAGATCTCTAAGACCTCAAATCCCAGAGGATGCCTGAGGGGTCAGACACAAGTTCAAACATTATAATATGCTTAAAGTTTTTTTGATATAAGAGTTTGTTATTCGATAGGGAGCCAAACTTAGAGTTACAAGTCTGAAACCCCTTGGGAGGGTGCTATTACAACTACATACCTACACTACAATGAAGTTTAGGTAGGGATACCTATTTAAATACTTTGAAAGGAACTTTATATTAAGGGATTAGCCCACGAACATAATATTATAAGTGTTGTTTACCTATTAGACCTTTAGAATTCGTACTATGAGACACGTGAGCCTGTGACGATGACGTACATATCTACATCGTAGTGTTTGGGGAAAATGGGTATTCTAATTATTCCTGGAAGCTCCAAGTACATACTTCTGATCACTCACCATTCCAAGCTACATCTTGGTACGTGTCTGCTCATAGAGTTTTGGAAAACCCCTACGTAAACAATTAGAATTCTGATAGTATCTTCCTACTGCGTAGTTTTACAATAGCCAAAATAACACGCATTTTTTTTGTGAATTGTTATCCCGTCTTTTGCTGCTCATTCATACTTTTCAGTAAGTTTATGAGCTCATGGGGCTAGGAAATTACCTAATTATCCGAAGTTCGCCGTTCATTATTCATTTCACACGGGTCTTTGCTAAATTAATAATTACACTATGCCTCATCTTAAGAAAAAGTGATGGTTGAACAGATTAGTTAAGATTGTTCCCTAAACCTATTCAGACACAATTAACGGGAGCGTACCTAATAAATAACTAATCTTCTTCAAGCCAGGCAAGCTTCTATTTTGAAACATCGAAAAGATTTCTGATCGGATATGTCAACTCATCTCACCCACCAAACTCTAAAACCATTTCGGAATGAACATCACCGGTATTTTGATCTCTTGTTTTAGAGTTGGGTAGAGAAACTGACGTTCTGATCAGAAATGTTTCCGATGTTTTAAAATAGCCCTGCTGGAATGAGGATACAATACTGTGTCAGCACTGTTCAGGGCTGTTCGTGGTGGCTCCGGCTGAAGAATATGCCCCTACATATCTACCTATCCGCGGATGTCTAAGAGGCTACTAAGGGAAAAAAGCTAGGGGATGGGCAGCAGCGTCCCTCATTTTAACAACGATAGCTCTAACTGCGCCCCCAGCGCTCCCAACCAGCCAGCCAGCCCAGCGTGGTGAGTAAGGGCAAGTATTAATATAAATATTCCGGACATATTCACACGTTCAACTGATCCCAAACTAGGCATAGCCTGTACTATGGGTACCAGAAACTGATATATATAATTTACATTAACACCCAGACACAGAACAAACATCTGTGTTTATCACACAAAATGTTTGTCCAGTGCGGGGATCGAACCCGCGGCCTCTAGCGTAGAAGGCAGAGTAACTACTAACTGAGCTATGAGACCAGTCAAATCCCCCCTATGATAGGAATTCGCTCTGTCTGTGGGGGCCATGTTCAGCAGTGGACGTCGTACGGCTGAAATGATGATGATAGCTGTTCAGTGAAGTAAGACGGTAGACGTATCTGTGGAGTTAGTAACTCTAGGTTACCCACTCTTAATTGCACATTAGACGGCGCGAGATCTACGTTTAGATAGTCAGACCTCAAGTTATTTATTTTCCTAGTGATAGGTTGCGACATCTCCTATTCCCGCCTCAAGTAAAATGAAGCTTCTTCTAGTGGTTAGAAACCGTCGCGATACACGTTGATAAAACTGGGTAACAAATCTCTGACAGTTCTATTTCTATTCAGTAGCAGGTGTGAACGTTTAAAGCATTTGCTATTATAATATATATATAATTACTTATTAAAATTACTAAAATTACTTATTAGCCTACAGCATTACTAGATTGTAATATTATTAGAGCACATTATTATGTGTAAACTAATTATAAAAAATAAAAACAAAATTTGCTCATAAAATAATTAGAAAAAAATAGGCTCACGACTTTGCCCCAAGCATGGTAAGCAACCTCTTTGATCTCCCGATTATCAGATCCTTGAAGAGGCTTAAGTAGGGTAGTCAGAGGCGCGTCTAAACATTTAGGAACATACTCACCTTTTGCAGTAGTAAGTAAGGTACGTGACAGGTTGCAAGCCCATCGCCGCTTATAAGAATACTTAGGTACCTACTGGTTTCCTATCGATGTTTTTGTTCGTTTAAAACACAATGCGCACTAAAAATTCTCGAACAGAAAAACGCATTGGCGCAAGACCGGGTTTGAACCCACGACCTTTGGCTCGAGAGTAGGGGTAACAATAGGCCAGGCCAACACGGCTTTTAAAATACCAAAAGCCTTTCTTAATTGAAAAATCAACTCTAAGAGCTCAAATTCGCGCAACAACGGCCTATGGCACTCCATAGCCGTTGCGACTTTGAGCTTTCAAGCTTTGTCGGATTTTCACTACGTGACGACTCGAGACGCAAAAATCCGTACAAGAACCAAGGTCATAGAACACAGCTCTCATAATAGGCAAGTTAAAGTGGCCGTGGGCAGGCCATATATTAACCGACAACTGTTGGGGAATGAAGCTTCTCGAATGGTGATCACGAACAGGACGACGACTCAGTGCAGGATTTCCACACGATCGATGGACCGACGACAAATGTGTCAGTCGGTGGATAGAGGAAGCTCAAGACCGTTTGTCATGGGACTAATGCGGGGAGGCCTATGTCCAGCATAGGACTTCTTCAGGATGATGATGATGATGAGCTAGGTACCTATACTTAGTCGGTATTTATTGGGTACCTACCTATGTTTTAACATTGGAGCATTTAAGCAGGTATATTTATTTAAGTCCTTATCTATGACCGCTGCGCTCAAATATTTTGGAGGTCACTAGCTACGTCTCCCTATATTTAGTTATGCTCCGACTCTACCGCCTATAAGGAAGTTAAGAAAGGTGGATAATGTTAGATAATTTTCCAACAATCGAACAGCGCGTTCTATATTCTATCGTAAGCTACGGGTACATCCCTACTTATATTTTTGGTCTGTGTTATTTGACTTTAGCATATTTCAAGTACTGTCAAATTTGATAGTTCTCAATGTCAGTGTCACATTAATCGGGCTTGCCAACTCGTGACTTTTAGCCGCAGACTATGTGAGATTCGGCTTTTTTTGGGTTGTTGGTGCTGGATCCTGTTGCACATTATAGTACATACAAGACCATATTATTTATTTTATTGTTGTACTATATTATGGAACCAACTTATGATTCGTTCCTGGTCAACCTGCATTAGAGACAAGGTACGTTGTCATTTATTTAATGCAGGTTGCAGGCAAAATATTATTTTACAATCGTTCGCAAAGCCTTTTTCTTACCCTGTCGAATGAAAACGAAATAAGAATACCAAAGACACGACTATACCTATTAGGTAATGCAATTACAAAAATTGTATCCCGTTAATGTCTTTTGTATGAGGATTGTTTCAGGCGTAGCGAGTGCTACGAATACGAACAAAGTATTTTTACATGATTTTAATAAGTAGTTGATTGGAGACGGCCCATGTCTCAGTTAATCGCCTTTGTACTTCAATCCAATAAGAATTTGTAATATTAGTTTGAATGTGAAAATTATTATGCAAGGAATTTTTAATAGGGGAATACCGTTTCATGATTTGGCAACTTTCAAATAGCGCACAGCATAGAACAAGCACAAGCTATTCGTATTTATATTGTCTTGGTGGCTGGCACAGAGTACTTTTTTCAAATTAGGATATCAGCTGGCAATGGGCGCAGTGTGGTGCCAATAAATACATTTTTAGGTTACCAACTGAACTTAGCTTTAAGTTCTTTTTCAATTTTAGCAAATTAAACTGTGTTTGTGTCTGGGAAATCATTATAGGTAAGTTTTATAATAATGTTAATTTAAGGCGCGATCTTTATTATCGTCACCTCATAATGTTACCTACCTATAGGTGGTCCTATCTTGTATTTGTTATTCGAAATTGGAATAGCTCTATGCTATGAATATACAAAACCTGGCTGCTACGCTATTGTGCAATTTATAATTAATAAAATATCTTAATTCAGTGTGTATTATTTTGTACGAATAAAAACTATTAGCAAAATTACATTGACGATTCCCGTGATGCTGCCGGCGGCGTGCCGGCCGCGCCGCCCGTAGAGAACAAAGTGGCTTATATCCTCATTGGTAGAGAAGAAAACATATAGGTAATTTCAATTGTTAGGTACCTACGTTACACGCGGTGCGTAGTGCATACTTAGTGCATGACAAATGATGCAATCGGCTGTAGTTGTTGAGGTTGATTTATGGAGCGGTTCTGTACTTCCCTAGTAACACTAACTTAAATGTTGATGCCATTATTTACGGTGGTCGCTGATAACGTTAATTCAATAAAGGTTTTTTTTTGTACTTGTAGACTTGTTTGTCACTTGTAGACTGGTATAGCTACTCACCTACCGATCGAATTGCTAACCTGAATATTGAACTTTTTCAGATATTAGCTGAAATGTGTGGGATTTGGGCAATATTTGGCGTAGATGGCGGGCTCAATGGCACATGCATAAAATGCTTCTCAAGCATACGACACCGTGGCCCCGATGCCTGGCGCTTAGAGAATGACGCAAGAGAACCCACCACGCTGTTCGGCTTCCAACGTCTGGCAATCGTCGACGGTCTGCACGGCATGCAACCGATGCGACTCCACTGCTTCCCCCGCACTAACCTCATCTGCAACGGAGAGATATACAACTGCAAACGCCTGCAAGCAGAACGCAACTACGAATATGAAACAAAGTGCGACGTGGAAGCGATTATTCATGCATACCATCAAATGGGAATCTCAGATGCTGTAAAGAATCTCGACGGAGTTTTCGCGTTTTGCATGGTCGACGGGGAGAAGAGAAAAGTTTGCATCGCACGCGATCCCTACGGCGTTCGCCCTCTTTACATTCTTCAAGATATTGATAGCGGTGTTATGGGGGTCTGCTCTGAGGCGAAAGGGCTCATTGATCTGAAACAACAAGCAAGCAAGAATTCCACACTAGGACAATTCCCGCCCGGACATTTACAAGTATGGAGCATATTAGATGATGGAAAAGTAAAATTAGACTTTACAGAGCAGTACTTCACACCGGGCAATCCACCAAGGTTCATTCCTTTCGTAGAAGAAAAGGTTCTAAGTGAAATGAATGCAACAGAAAAAATCGCGACTTTGTTAGAAGCTGCGTGTCGCAAAAGACTCATGTCGGACAGACGCATCGGTTGTCTTCTCAGTGGAGGGTTGGATTCGTCCCTAGTTACGGCCCTTGTGGTCAAACTATCTAAAGAAATCAACCTACCATATAAAATACAGACTTTCGCCATAGGAATGGGCAACTCTCCCGATTTAGCAGCGGCTCAAATCGTCGCTGACTATCTGGGTACCGAGCATCATGCGGTGAAGTTCGACGAAAATGACGTCAAAGAGGCTTTGGACAATGTAATTTACCATTTGGAATCGTTTGACATAACGACAACCCGTGCCAGCTTGCCGATGTATCTCCTATCTAAGTATATAAAGGAAAACACGGATACTACGGTCATCTTTAGTGGAGAAGGAGCCGATGAATTGGCTCAGGGGTATATCTACTTCAGAGACGCTCCGTCAGAAACTGCTGCTCATGAGGAAAGCATACGATTGCTTTCTGACATTTACTTATACGACGGACTACGAGCTGATCGCACAACGAGCGCCTTCAGTTTGGAGCTTCGCGTTCCTTTCCTGGACATTCAGTTCACGCATCACTATCTCGCTGCGGATGTGAAAGACCGTCAGCCTCAGAACGGCGTAGAGAAGCATTTATTGCGAAGCAGTTTCGCAAAGAGCGGTTTACTACCAGATTCCATCCTATGGAGGCATAAAGAAGCATTCAGCGATGGCGTTGCATCTGTGAAAAAGTCTTTATTCGAGGTGATCGGTGATATAATCGCCGAAAGGCTTCCAGAGGACAATACAAAGTATGCTGGACTCCAGCCGACCACTGCAGAGGCGAAATATTACAGGCACATATTTGAGAAATCTTACCCAGGACAACACAACTTTACTCCTTACTACTGGATGCCCAAGTGGGTCCAAGTTTCCGACCCTTCTGCGCGTTTCATCAAACACTACGCCGCTAAATAAAAACCTTAAACACTACTGAAACCCTCAAAATTTGCTTAATATGAATGTGAAGTTGGCTACTTAAATAGAGAAGAATCTCTTAGTTCCTTATTCCTAATCGTGACACTCTTGACAGAGTGTTCGTTAGTGTCAGGATAGTGCCTCGCTTATCCATTCTTCGTAACTCCTCTCGCGCCGTTGTTCTTCTTCAAGTTACTAACATTATAAATGTTAATACCTACCTAGTTCGTATGCTATTGACTTTTATACTTTATAGGTAGGTACTTACAGTTTTGAGACAATTCAAAATCCTCATTATGATTAATTCCTACAATGTTTGATTATCTGATACCAAAGACAATATAGAAAAATATCTACTATATCTTTGCTGATACTTATATTCAACAAAAATGCAAGGCAATTTGCATAGCAACATTTCCGCTGGATTGTTATCTCTAATTTAATGGGTCTGAATAAAGAGTTTTTGAGTTTACCGATATCTATAACTTATACCACCTGTAAGCAACGCGTGATCGCATCGATAATTTTATGATTTTGTTTAATGTTAGTTTTATTTACCTATGCTATATAGCTTTATTTCTTCCTGTTTTGTATGTGTTATTTTATAATAAAGCGCAGGGTTGCAATAAGGCGCGGGAGACGCATAGGACCGGGGGAGGGGGCGCGTGCCTAGCGACGCGGTTTAGCCGAACTATTTTTAGAAGGCAGTGGTCTTTACGATAGATAACGCGCGGACGTGTCATTGCCTCTCCCAACCCTTCAACCCTTTTCGTAAACATTTGTCTCACTATACGCCACCGGCTACATTTGTTGGTCTTCGAGCCGGATCTCTGGATGTATAAAACACCTCCGAGATGTATGGTGAGCACTAGAAGTGCGAGAAAAAAGGAGGAGCAGCAAGACCAAGCGCAACAAAAAGATGCTCATCAAGTTCGAGAACCATGCAAAGTCGAACGTCCAGATACTTCTAAAGAAGCTGTAAAACCTATTGAACCCGGGAACAAAATGGAACAAAATCAACCTGGAACTTTTACAGTGCGAAGTGCCCAAAAGTCTACCCGCAAAAAGTCATCATCAACTTCATCTATTACGGCGAGAAAGAAAAGGCTGGAATTGGAAGCCGCTCAAGCAAAGGCTAAAATTAGAATGGAATTGATCGATAAGAAACTAGATGCGGATCTCGCGGAATTGGAAGACGAGGGCAGCAGCTGCAGCCTACCGTCGGAAAAATGTCTGAGTGAAAACAATGACCGTGTAGTGGAAGAATGGCTGGAAAGTAGCCGACAAGAGTTGAAAACTCGGAGCGTCACTCACCGTGGCACTTGTGATAATGTATTGCGCCCGGCACAGCAGGAATCGAACCTGCACCATATGGACCCCGCCGCCGGCCCGCAACATTTCGCTACGGAGCTCACGCTCAAACCTCGCCTGCCGCCACCACCAGCTCCTGGTGGTACTGATGGAACCGTGCAAGCCCTGGCGAGTGCTCTGAAAGACCTAGTTGCTGCCTCCGCTACTGATGCCAGCAAATCTAACGATAGAATGCTGAATCGTTTATGTACACCGAGGGACTTACCAAAATACTCTGGTGATCCGCTTGAATGGTTACAGTTTAAGCAAGCTTTTGAAGAGTCCTCTCAAGTGTGCAACTTTAGTGACAAAGAAAACTTGTGGCGACTGAGGAAGAGCCTTCAAGGACCAGCCAAAGAAGCAGTTACTGCCTTGCTCATTGGTGCTACTTCCGCAGTCGATGTCATGAACACGCTAGAACTTCAGTTTGGAAATCCTGATGTAATCATATCCAGGATTCTACAGGACATAAGTAAATTACGCCCCATGGCACAAGAATATCAGAAGGATATTATTCCATTCTCTGTGAAAGTGAGAAATTGTGTCGCAGCTGTGACTGCCATCGGACGTGAAGATTACCTGAAGGGAATGAACATTGTTTCGGTCATCCTGGCAAAACTACCGATAGTACTGGTCTCCAAATGGACGGATTACTGTTATCCTCTTATCAGTAACACTGAAAAACCGAAACTGCTGATTTTGTCTGACTTTCTCAGTGAAGAAGCTGTGAAAATATCGAAAACTTCTGTGAACTTACCAAACATGCAAAGTTTTGGTAAACAAAGTTACAACGAAAACTATAAACATCGTACTTTAGTGATGAACAATGAACAAAAAAGTGATGATAAGTGTCGTTACTGTCATGTGTCTGCGCACCCCTTGCAAGACTGTAAAAAGTTTAAAAAATCGCTGCGTAGGGACAGATGGTCATTTGTGAAGCGGCACGGTATTTGTTACAAGTGTCTGACGTCACAACATAAACAAGATAGCTGTACTGCACCGGTTTGTGACGTAGACAAATGTGGACTATCGCATCATCGTTTGTTGCATTACATAGTGAATAAAAACTCAGTGCCGAGTAATAGTGTGAATATTACCGATGTTACCGAGACTGAGACCGAGACTGAGCCGCTAGTGGAAAACGTAAATCATCTTCAAGTGAACTGTCGTAAAGTTTTGTTAAAAACTGTGCCTATTTACCTACACGGCCCTAACGGTACTTTTCGTAGTGTCGCGCTACTTGATGACGGATCAACGGTGACGTTGATAAGCGCTGCGCTCGCGTCGAAAGTAGGATTACGGGGTAATAAACAATCCTTGCGTGTGTGCGGTGCATGGGACAATAGTGAAGTGGTGTGCCATAGCGAGGTACTCGACCTTGAACTTTCTAACTGTGAAGGAACTAAGTTTACGATTCGGGCGCGCAGTGTAACAAACATGAACTTACCAGTGCAAAATGTTACTGCCGTGGACATGAGTGATTATGAACTGATGAAACCGGAAATGAAAAATGTGTTTTGTTATGGACAAGATAGACCGGAACTTTTGATAGGGCAGGACAATTACGATTTACTTTTACCGTTGGAAGTAATTAAGGGTAAACCTACTGATCCCTACTTTACCCGCACACCGCTAGGGTGGTGCATGCACGGGTGCATGCGAACCAAGTCAGCGGGCAATCATGATGTGAAGCCGCAGTCTACTCTGTTCCTGACAGGAGGAGAAAACAATGATTGTGAGCATATCCTACGAGAAACTCAAGACGAGATGAGTCAATCATTTGCGTTGGAATCTGTTGGAGTAACAACTCTGGAACATCTTCAACAAACGGCAACTCGACTTGTAAACGACGTCACCTTCATTCATAAACAAGGCGGAGTCGAGATCAGAAACTGGACATCTAATATTCAGTCTGTACTTCAAGATCTGCCCAAGGATAACTTGAGATCGACATCTGTAACGTTCAAAAACGGACAAATATACGACGGAGAACGTACACTGGGCCTAATTTGGTTTCCTACTGATGATAACCTGGGATTCGATGTGTCATTCAAAAGAATTCCTACGCCAATATTGCTCGGACAAAAGAAACCTACTAAACGAGAAATGCTTCGTGTGCTAATGCCCATATTCAACGTCAATGGATTTCATTCGCCTATCACGATCAAAGGCAAGATCATGTTACAAGATACTTGGAGATCTGGTATCAGTTGGGACGACGAAATAACAGACCAAATATTTATAAAATGGACCGGATGGCTGAGCACAATGAAGAACATTGATCCAATTTGCCTACCTAAGCACTACGAGTCGGCAACTAGAAGTACACAGAACCTAGTACCTGCGCGTGAGAGCGAGACGCACGATCTTAGTTCAGACGCACTGAATAGCGCGCCGGCATTGTTAACCGAGCGCTATATGAACTTACAGCAGCAGCTACACGTATTCTGTGACGCGTCAACTCAAGCGATGAGCGCGGCCGCATACCAGCGTTGGATCGATCGTACAAAGAATATTCAAGTCCGGCCTCTCACGACGAAACGCGACACGCGTCGCGCCTAATACTATGGATGATGAGTGCTGTGGCAGCACTAGGGAGGGGAATGTAAGCAACGCGTGATCGCATCGATAATTTTATGATTTTGTTTAATGTTAGTTTTATTTACCTATGCTATATAGCTTTATTTCTTCCTGTTTTGTATGTGTTATTTTATAATAAAGCGCAGGGTTGCAATAAGGCGCGGGAGACGCATAGGACCGGGGGAGGGGGCGCGTGCCTAGCGACGCGGTTTAGCCGAACTATTTTTAGAAGGCAGTGGTCTTTACGATAGATAACGCGCGGACGTGTCATTGCCTCTCCCAACCCTTCAACCTTTTTCGTAAACATTTGTCTCACTATACGCCACCGCTACACCACCTATATACTAACCACTCCGTCCATTGGTGAAAACCGAATGTTGAGACAGACAAACAGACGCGGCGGGGGGGACTTTGAAATAAACTTTAATTGATACATCGCACGCAATTTGAACACGGCTTTATAGACGGACACCTGAATAAATAAGACTTACTTTATTAACATTGAGTCAGTATATTGGCCTTCACAAACTACTATCTACTTCATGTAAAACGAGTCGATTAGAGGCGGTCTAATGGAATCTATGAAATTTTCCAAGCACAGACAACCACTATTAGATGAAACTTGTCTGTGCTTGGTTTGTTGCTTTTCTTCCACGTCAATGTTCACGAACTTCACTTGATGCGGACTGCGTTTCTGTTCGTGCACGGGCAATGACACCGACAGGTCGCTCGAGCACTCACTTATGAAGTCACACAGTGTCAGGTTCGAAAACATCGGCACGGGCTTGTTTGTGATCGAGGTGGATTTCTCAATCGCCTTATTGCATTTCCCCGTGGATTTATCGCAGCTAAACATTTCTGGTCTAGTCTCCGACTCTTCATCTTTTAAAATCCTCAGCACTCCGCCGCGTAAGAGGTTCATGGTGACGAAACAGCTCGGGCATAAAACGTCTTTCGTTAGGGTGTTTAAAAAGTGGTTGTGATCCGTGGTCATGGTTTCAGGGTTGACCTGCGTAAACTGGTCGAATGAACCTTTTTTCGGTTCTATAACTTGCACTTGTTTATCGTTTTGGGCGAGAACTAGCATTGTGCTATGTGTTTTTGTTTTCTCGTAAGCGGTGCATTTGCAGGAGAGGTGCGCTAGCTTACGCTTCAGACTTCGGAGTTCAGCCGGCTCCCAGGTGCTGCAGTTGGGTTCCACTCTCGCCCACATTGCGTAGACTTCTCAGCATAAATGGTCTCCGAAGCCAATACAACGATTCATAGTTATTCTATTTTCTCACATAATTACTTATGTATTTTAATAGTCTTCTTTTTATTTATCACGCCCTTTCATGACGTGTTCTTGTCAAAAAAAACCAAAGAGTATATAACCACTAAAATTACAGAATCTTCCTTCAATCTTTGCCAAGAATATCACAAAGGAATTTAATAATTTCCAAAACCAAAAAATTGTTGGAGTTGGGACCCTCGGACCAAAGAGAATTATGATATTACGTCCTAGGTAGGATAATGCTCCAGGAGTTAACCAAGACTTATTGGCGAATTTGTAGTTCATGGAAATGCTATTCATTCAATTTATAGTTCCATAGTTACAAAGTTTCAAAGTTATGGGTATTTCTATCGGTTCTCACAACCAAAAGTTTTAAAAAATAAGTGAGGTTAGGTCAACTCTTTTTAAAAAAAAGTGAGGTAAAAATACCTACCTTTGAAACTATGGAACTACAATTTCAAAGAATAACATTTCCACGAACTACAAATTCGCCACTTAAGTTTTGTGGTTCAATACGAGCATATTCCGAGGATGTAATGTTTAAGACATTCTCATATTCTCTTTTGGTCCGAGGGTCCTGACTCTAATGTACATAATTATACCTACCAAAGAGAATATAATCACTACGTATACCTACCTAAATCAAAGTAAAATGTCAAAACTAAATATCAAAGTCATTTTTTTCATTAAATAAAAAACTTAAATCTACAAAATCTAAAAAAACAAAGAACAAAATCTGTGGCTATGTTTTTAGTCAAAATGGAGAAAGATATGAAATAGACACAGAAATGTAAAAATAAAATATAAATCCTGTAAACAAAAGCTCAATCAAGATGAACTTATCATAGAATCATAGAATTCAGAACAACAATCAATAAGTGACCGAAATTATGTCTAAATATCACGCAAACTGCACAGAAACGAAAGATCAGCCTGAAAATGGCAGAACTCGAGGTGGGACAAAACTCACTTCCAAGGTACGGTAATCAAAGGTTTTAGACTATGTATGTGTACAATCTAGTTTATTTTAAATATACTGCATCGATTTACATTTTAGCCGTTCTGCGATTGCAATATATGCAAGTGTAAAACCTGTCCTGATATCTTAAAACTTCTCTGTATCTCGGTGACTGAAAACACGTGTCATTTCGGTTCGAAGGTGAAAAAGGCCACGAAAAAAGGCACATGTTCTGGCCATGATTTAGGACCTCACCAGAGCTTATTGGACATGGTGAGTCAGGACAGAGACTGCGCGTGTGAAGTGGTAGCTCGCGCGGTGCGGTCTAACGTCCACATGAACATCGGCTTGACCGAAAGAAGAGCCAACGCAAATGCGGAGGAAAATTCAACCATTTCCCAAGACATTGGACCAGAAAAATAAAACTCAATAATAACTTTTAACTGTTTTTATTTATAAATAATATTAGATGCACACATGATAGGCACACATATAAAGAATAAACTTATAGCAATTTTCCACAGTAGCGTCTTTTGGATCGGAATCGCAAGAAGCGTCAGGCGTAACAAATTGAAAATCAAGCTTCTCATATTTTTGTCTCTTATCCTATTTTTTTCTTTTATAATTTACAAGAGCTTTAAATACTCGAACAATGAATGAACACATGTCTCGTCTTTTATTTACCGACAGTTACGATTCAAGCAATTTCTCGACGCTGCTGGCTGCGTCATTGTTAGCCTCAGATTCAGTTTGATATTGGATGAATTTGGTAGATACGTAGTTCCAGTATTTGCTTCTTATTTTGTCGTATTTGTTTGCTAGAGACTGGCAGAGTTCCATGGCTCTGCTGGCATTGTGTAGGGAGTTGTTTTCGCCTTTTTTGAGCGCCTCATCGCAAATGTCGATTAGGAAGGCTAGGAGGTAGGGCGAGCGGCATTTGTTCTTGTATAGTTCTTCACAGAATGAGGAGACGACGGCGTTCCCGCTCATGCCCCGTTTGTCGTGTAGCAGCACTCCTCTTAGATAGTTCCAGGCGCTTTCGTTGTTCTTGACTAGTTTGATTTTTTCAAGGGTGTAGCATATTTCTTTCTGTACGTTCATGTCGGACCAGCCAAGGTGGTTGTTTACCACGAAATGCCTTTGATTCCAGGCAGAGTTGTTGCGGACGTCGTCGATGAGAAGGTTATCAACAAAAGTCATTTCTTTTTCGTATAATCTGGGGACAAATAACGAAAATAAATCAATTATAATTTCAAATTTGTAAAAGAAAGAAATGGATATGTTGAAGATGTATTTAGCTGTCGATATAATAGAGTCGATTCTGTTGATCCGTTATTTTAAGTTTGATGTCACGCCGTAAAGGCCGATTTCGATGAAACGAGCGAAGCCGCGGGCACAACAAAATAAAAAGATGAGAAAAAACATACATACAGTGGTGGTCATCTAATTAGAAACACCTAGTCACCTGACATTTTTATAAAGTAACTAACATTATTATAGCATTTAATAGGAGGTAATTTTTTTTTCACTACTTTACAATGTACTTTAATATCTCTAGTTTAATTACAAGCAATAATATTTGACAACCAAGACGACAATAAAAATAAATATCAGTGAAACAAAAAGTATCAATATCGTTAGGACTGGCAGAATGGACAACTAATTAGAAACATTGTATGACTTGGTTCAAAATTTGATTTTTTAAACTGAAATACAGTTCTCACAATTGTCAATCACATTGTAAATATTGTCGCCATTTCTAACTCATTACGAAAAGTTACTATTTATTGTTGTTTTATTAAAAATGGGTAAAAATAAGAGCTGTGATGCAGCAACGAGAAAAATTATAGTGAATTTTCACTTAAAACAAAAATGGAGTTACAGAAAGATCGCCGATTATTTGGAATGTTCCGTAAAGATGATATTTAACGCCCTCGCACATTTCAAACTACACGGAACATCAGATAACGTGCCAAGAAAACTTCGGCCCAGGAAGACAGTTCAAGAAGACAGGCTTATGCTTCGATTAGCTAAGGCGGACCCCTTTAAAGGATCCAATGTTATAATGTAGATAATATTAGTGAAGGTAGTAAATATTAATGATCCTCGACACGTGTCCACTAAACTAGTTCGTAGACGGTTGGTTGAAGGAAAATTGTTAGGAAGGATCGCTAGAAAAGTACCACTACTAACCAGGCAACATAGAGAAAATCGTCTAGCATTCGCTCGCAAATATGGCAGTTGGACTATTCATCAATGGAAAAAAGTTTTGTTTTGAGATGAAACTAAAATTAATTTGATTAATTCTGATGGAAAACGATATGTACGACGACCAATAAACGAGGCTTTGAATAACAAGTACACTAAAAAGACAGTTAAGCACGGTGGTGGAAATGTAATGGTGTGGGGATGTTTCTCAGGGTACGGGATTGGTCCCGTGAGAAAGATTGAAGGGCAAATGGATCAATATCAATACAAAAAGATCTTGGAAGAGACAATGATTCCATATTCCGAGGAAAATTTGCCAGTAACTTGGATATTTCAGCATGACAACGACCCAAAGCACACAGCACGCAGCGTTAAAGCGTTTCTTACAGAACAATCCGTGACAGTATTAGAGTGGCCTGCCAATAGTCCGGATTTGAATCCCATAGAAAATTTGTGGCACACTATAAAGACCAACCTGTTGCAGAAACACGTTACTAATATTCATGGACTTAACAGTGCATTTGAAGACGCTTGGAGAAGTATTCCTGTAGAAACTTGTTATAAATTGATTGAATCAATGCCGCGTTGCTGCAAAGCTGTTATTGATAATAAAGGCTACCCTACCAAATACTAATTGTCTACGGATGTAGTATTTTTAGTATTTTTCAAAACTATTGGGGTTTTGTTCAAATTAAAAATGATTTAAGTAATGATTTTTTTGGTGTTTCTAATTAGTTGTCCGGTTTGTATCTCGTTTTTAATTTTGTTATTAATATAACTTTCAGTTTTAGAAAAACAACCGTTGTTTTCTGTTATTAAAATGGTATAACAATGCAATATAATATCCGATACATCGATTTTAATACGTAGGAACAATCAATGATACGTTAAAAAATAATTCGAAAGGGAATTTGCAATAAAAATATAAACCCAGGTAGGTGTTTCTAATTATATGACCACCACTGTACCTGTGCGGTACCCTTACCATGGTGGCGCTATAGGTATAGAAATGATAAAACTAGTAAACGTAAAGCATGATATTTCTGTGTTCTGTCTGTGTCAAAATTCACTTGCTTTTGTAAATGTTGAATGATCATTCCAGCCGTTGGAAGTCCACTGCTAAACATCGGCCCACAGATTCCCAGGACGAATTTATACCTATCATGTGGGAGGAAATTGCTTACACCCACCACCCTGGGCACGCGGGTTGGCGAGCGCAGCTAGAGTCACCGTTGTTAAAATAGGGGACGCTGCTGCCCATCCCCTAGCTTTTTCCCTTAGTCGCCTCTTACGAACGGGTAGGAGGCCAAAATCCTACTATCTTACTAATATTATAAATGCGAAAGTTTGTTTGGATGTTTGTGGTTCAATCACACCCAAACGGCCGAACGGATTTGGGTGAAATTTGGCACAGAGGTAGATTATAGTCTGGAATAGCATATCGGCTAATTTTTATCTTCATAGGTACCACGGAAGCTAGTGTTGAATATGTCAGTAAAAAATTGCTTTTTCGACAATTCGCTTACCCGAAGGCCTTCATAGCCCACTGCCGATGTTGCCACGCGTGGTAGTTCTTAGGGTCATAGAGCAGAGCGTCTCCGGTCAGCTCCAGCTCCTTGGAAGGATCCTGCAGCCATTCCACTAGAACCCGCCGATGGTGCCACACCTGGAAAGTTTTGATAATAAATTATATTAAAAAATATATATATATTGTAATGACTAGCTGGTGCCCGCGACTTCGTCTGAGCAGGATTAGTATTTCGAGTAGTTTATGTTAGCGTGGCGTTACAATTCACACAATATCTTTATAAATTGTAGCCTATGTGTTATTCTGATGTATAAGCTATATTATTGTAAAGTTTCATTAAAATCCATTCAGTAGTTTTTACGAGAAAGAGTAACAAACATTCATTTTAATTGACGTATCGCTATCGCAAACTGTTTGAACACAGCTTCAAACATTCGCAATGTGGAAGTAAAGTCACCTTAACCTCTATCTATTAGAATAAAATGTTTATTCAATGTCTTGTGTGCACAAAAGGTGTATTAATGCAAATGAATATCTTACCTGATAATTCTTAGGCGACTGTTTTATAACTGCTTCCATATAATCTAGTTCAGATCTCAGATCACTGCCCAAGGCTTTGAGAATATCCCTCCTGAAATTTTAAAAAAAATATTTTACAAACAGTGCCTAGTGAAGAAGTCCATTGCTGGACATAGGCCTCCCCGAAAAAGTGCAACGATGAACGGTCATGAGCGGTCGGTCGGTCGTCGAGCGGTTCAAGAAACCAAATCTCATCGATATAACGGGTGGGGAGCGTTCCTACACTGCTTCATCAGTTTATCCCACAGCGGGGATCGAACCCGCAACCCCGCCGAGCAATCGCCCACCACAAAGGCTTCATAAAACTATAAAGAAATAAAAAGAAAAAAAAGTTTTATTTACATAAATGCTAATTATAACTAGTTTTCAAAGAAAAAGTAGCAGAACTAGACTTCGCTATCCCAATAAGCTTTGTTTAAATTTGCATTATGCATGGCAAACTAAAATGATATTCTAATCAGTAACAACCTACTATGATAAAATACAAATACAATGTTGTAAAGGGATTCATTGTGTAAAGAACCAAAATTATTGTTCTTGTGACTTATAACTGTAACCACTGCTGACTTTTAAAGAGTAGCTATTTATTTACATAAGTACCTACCTAGATCATGCAAACAGATAATGTAATTTGGCTAGGTACATTTCCTTTAAACTTTTTATAAAAACGGTATACAAGGTGATTCATAATATGTATACCATCCCGAAAGGGGCTTATTCCACAACCAATTCGCAATAAGTTTGTTTTACGACTTTTGGAAATTCGACATTTTTCATTGACAAAACTATGCGAAAATCAGCTGTTTTGCAGTTAACACTACAACTTTTATAAAAAAAATGATTTCTAAATATTAGGTACCTACTTGAAATATCATCAAATCATCAAACCTGTATTGCCACACAGTGTAATTGGCAGGGTTCAGGTCAACTGCATCTTTCGTCAGTTGCAGAACTCTTTCAGACTTCTCGTTGCTCTGCAGAACAGCTCGGAAGTAATCATATACATCTTCAACTGGAATAAAAAACCATATTCATTTAAAGTTCTGTTTATAATATAATATGGAGAAGCAATTTTAATTATCATGATATCTCTGGACCACAAAGCCTGGAGCTTTTAAAGGAGCCGTTTCATTCTGGGCCTGGTCCATGTACACTACATAGAAAAATTAGGAAAAAATAGGAGATAACAAGAAAAATAGAATTTCATTAATTTGAAGACAAATACGATGGTACAAGAATAGTTCTTCTGGTAAGTTTTTTCTATGTGAACACTATTTGAAGGCCGCCATGTTAGTTTATAATTGGCGTTTGACATGACATTGACATATTTTTCATGTCATGTTGTTTGATTTGATGTTTTTGTTTTGTCAGATAAATGTAGGTTGTCAAAATGACATTTCACGCACGTCCATCCGCCATATTTTTGTAGCGCTGTGTGTTGCTCTCTTTGTCGAAGAAAATCTTAATGTACCTTAGAACGAAGTCAATTTAAATAAAATAACCAATTAAATATGTTTACTTTATTGTTTAGCCATATTTTAGAGTAGTGTACACAGTGCAGGCCCAGGCTCCATATATTGATGAAACTTCTCTTTTGGTAAACACACTTCTTTTAGGAAGTATTTAGGTGCATGCTATGAAAACATTTTCATGGATCAAAAGAGAGGTATCAAAAGATCCCAGTTTGTATGAAAAATCTTACTTCCTAGTAATATTATTAATGCGAAAGTTTGCGAGGATGTTTGGATGTTTGTGGTTCAAACACGCCCAAACGGCCGAACAGAGTTGAATTAAATTTGGCAGAGAGATAGATTATAGTAGCATATAGTCTACTTTTTATCTTCATATGTTAGGTTTCTCTCTGGGATAGGTTAGTGGCTCAGTCATACCTTTTCCCTTGACGGCTACCGAAAAGATTAGTGTAGTAGGTAGAGATAGAGAAGTGTTTTAGAAAGTTTAACTTACATTTTTCGGAGTATGCAATGACAACAACAGGGTTTGAGCCATCGTCTTCTTTGACCGGGCTGACGTCGGCCCAATCAGGCCTATCCTTGTACGGAACCCATGCAACGTCGCCCTCGCTATCAGACATCCTCCCAACTGAACGAACACTTCAATAAAAACCTATAGCTAGACTCACACCTTATCACAAAATAGATAGGCAAGGTAGGTACAAAAACGGAGAGACGCGAATAAACACTAGCTAGTACTATCTCCCGGTACTACAGCCGGTATTACTGTCACAGTTCTAATGACAAATCTATAATTACACACAAGTAATTTTAAAACATCCGTGTTTGATTTAGAATTTGAGCAAATACTGCGAATCAGCAAGCAAAAAAACAGCAAAGGGTCAAACGAATGAAGGGAGACGATAATGTATGTAGGTGCGGTCCGTTCGGTCGTCGATATTTTTGCACTGCACGGCACAGCCTGATGATAATGCACGACCCGTTAATGTACAGCTCCATAATTCATGATCCGGTATTCCACCCACAGACCATAAAACAAAGCTAGTGACACGGAATAAGGGGCTGTCTTACCAACACGCGATGATTGATAGTGTCCAGCTTGATAGAGCACAACCATAAATAATTACGAAGCCACTAGTAGCTCATTAAAGAAGTCACATACTCGAAATCAGTTGGATAAGTTAGCGTTAGATACTGTCTTTGCTAGAGACTAGTGTACAACAATGCACGAGGAGGACAAGCGTGCCTCGGCCGCGGAGGCCATCTTGCGTGACGAGGCGTAGCGCGGCAGGTGGCGGCGGCTTTGAAGTACCAGAAACGAAGACGCTGCCAAATGCGGCTTTGCATTTATAATGCATAGCATAAATAACAATAGGCCAATAATCCGCGACACCATATATTGGAACATGAATTATCGGGCAGAACATCAATTAACAAATCGTACAATATAGGGGCAGATTATGTCATGACAATGACCGATAACATCAATCCGGGTCGTCCACAAGCTCTCTTGGGAGCTGCAGGTAAGGGCCTCGGGCTTGTTTGGCCCATCGCCCTGGCATCTACTCGCGAGGACTGCGATCCCCGGGTCTCTGGGCTTAGCCTCTTGGAGCCTTCCTGGCTTGCAGGCGGCTCTCTTTTGGGCTTTTCGTAAGCCAAGTCAGTGGCGTAGGTTTCCACTTCTCGGCATGCCGTTGGACTTCTTGGGTTTTTTTTTTATTTTATTAAAACAGTGAATGCAGTGACAGTTTGACGCTCAATGCTGCCAACAGAGACAACCAAAAAACTTTTTTTTCAAAGGTCTTATTGCCGATCTTTTAAAGATCCGTAAACAGTAACAAAACGGTAACAAACTTACCAGCAGGTGGTCCGCAGGGTTGTTTGCCACCTTAATTGTATAAAAAAACACAAGGCAAGATTAATTAATGTTTGTTGTTCGCTCCCAATGTGTCTCCGCTTCAAGCGATGCCATCTGAAACTAATCAGTTTATTATAGACCGGGCTAGCGCGTATACCCGAGAAAGGCGAAAGTTCGTATAATCCAGCCAATTAGAAATGGATATTTTTGTGCGTGGCTCTAGGCATGAGAATGACCATGCAATTAGTGCGGTTTATCATAACCAATGATAAATTTTAAAATTTAAAGAAATGGTAATGATTTATGCATTAGAAAACTAAATAAATAATAACGTGTTCAATTATATAGCCAGATCCTTTTCCAGCATAAGTTTGAATTGTTTAAGTAAGTTTGAATTGCAAATAGAAACAAAAACGGTACTTACCGGTAAGTACCGTTTTTGTTTCTATTTGCAATATATTATAGAAAGGTAATATTTTTCACTTTCCTTAAACTATCGCTCGTGGAGCCTATAATAGTGCAACGGACCATCTTACCAGTTGAATTCTACACCTGCTACACCAGGTACACAAAAATATTAGTTAGTAAATTAGTAATTACGGCACTTTTTCACAATATCCATTGGGTTTGTTGTGCACCAATATTGGTGCACAGCAAACCCAAAGTGCATTATTATACCAGACAGTGATGGAAGATAACAGTTCTTTCTCCTTTACTCATACGTCGTTTCATATATTTCTATCCTTATCTTTCTTGGTATTATTATTTAGGTCTGCTCCAATAACAAAATATTCAACTTCGGTGGCAATGCACATTCGTCAAGCCACCAAAAAAAAAAACTAGACTTCGGTTCGATGTAAGAGTCCTTTTCATGAAAGAAGTCCCGCGGAAATCGGCGGAACTAAAAAGATACCTACAATGGTAAAATTCCGCAGCGCCTCCTTTAGGGAACTTCTTTCGTGAAAAGGACTCTATCCAAGTACTTAAGTACATACATAAGTACTAAGGCTAATCTGTAATTTCACTAGGTACGTACTATATGCCTAGAGTGCCTAGATCTATCTAAGGTAGGCACAGCGAAGCTCGACCTCCAAAATATGTGGTAGGTACTTACCTTCATAAAAAATATCAATTAGTAGAGAAATAATACAAAAAACTTTTGACGATTTTTTAATAACTAAATTAAGCCTAGGTAATAAATTAGAGGAATCTTTGATGCAAAATAAGTCTATAGGTTTATTGTAGTTAATAGTGTCGTCATACTAACTACCAAGAGTAAGCGAGTCCAAGTCCATTTGTGTAGCTCATGTGGGAGACTGCTGGGGCAGCCGAGTATGCCACGCCTAGAAGACCTCCAGTAGCCACCTGGAAAACATAAAGATGCATCATCATCAGCCTGATGAAGTCCACTGCTCAACATAGGCCTCCCCCAAAGAGAGCGATGACGAACGGTCTTGAGCCTTCTCCATCCACCGACAGCCCGCTACCTTCACAATGTCTTCGGTCCACCAGGTGGGGGCCTTCCAACACCGCGTCGCCCGGGGACATTCGCTGGTACCTTATTGTAATACTTATTTAAATAACGCCTGCAATTTCGGCTTACTCAGCCCTCCAATGGCAGGTACCTATTGCAAGCATGAACTGCTTAGCAACGGAATTTACAGGCGTGGTGGTTCCCTGGACGGACTCTGCACAAAGACCCTCCAGCTCTTACCAGGTAGGTACGTAAGCTAATAGGTGGGTCGTAGCAAAGACAAGTCATAGGTTAAGACTAACCTTGGCATAAGGTGACGCCAGACCGACGTGCGAGACGAGAGGCGATGCGACACCGACGTGCGAGACGAGAGGCGATGCGAAGCCGCCATACGGAGAAACTGCGACGCCAGGGTTGCTCACGCGCACGTCAGATTTACGCACGCTTGAGAACGGAGTATCAATGGCTTTCGAATAGGTAGATATCTGGAATATGATATGAAAAATTATAATAGCTTCGTTAGCGTAATCAGCCATAGAAGAACCAAAAGTAGGACTCTGGTCAACCGATACCCATCAACAAAAGTGAGTAATTAGGTAGATATTTTTGTCATCAACATTTTTCCAAAGTTGAAACAAGAACATTAAGTTCTATGAGAACATAAGTACCTACCGAGGTGATCACCACGTTTTCTTGGATTTCTCCTCCACCAATATCATGATTTTCACAGAGAACGCTTTGCCCAGTCCGCTACTAGATTTTGGTTGGGATCGCTATGGAGGAGGTAGGGCACAGCGAGATTTTCTCTCTCTAAATTGGAGCAGCACGCCTGGGAGGTACCTCCGCCTTACAGAAGAAGCCAAATAACATTATTTGAATAGTGTTGTGTTCCTGCGGTGAGTAAGGTTGCCAGAGCTCTTTAGGGGGGGGAGGGGTTCGGCAGGCAACGCATTAACAATGCTCCGGGTGTTGCTGCTGTCAATAGGCGACGGTAACCACATATCATCAGGAGGGCCGTAAGCATGTTTCTCTCCGTAAAACATAAAAAAAATAGCCTTCTCTACAATTTCAATAGTCATTTTCACGAAAAAAGTCCCCCAAGGGTTGCGCTGTATGAAAAGTTTTAAACCTGTCCAAGGTTGAAAGGCGACCGCAGGATGTTGGAGTGGTGCGAAGCTATAGCCGGCTGAGCAGGGTACGAGCTGTATGGATTGTAGCCACCGTACGCGTACGGAGACAGCAGGCCGTCAGCGTGGGCCGCCGCCACGCATGCTAGGAAAAATACCTGCAATTGAACGTAAATTTATACATCGGATTGGAAGATAAACCTCAAAAAAATGCTTTGGTTCTTTCATGGAAACTTAGGTACTTATTGGTTTATCTTCCTTTTCTTTAGAAATCAAGGGATAATAAACCTTTTTGGGTTTATCTTCCTTTTCTTTAGAACGAAATTAAAGTTAGGTCAACGCTATACAAAGGCTATAAGTACTTTTGAGTAGGAAACAATACACTATTTGGGATATCCTATGGGCAGCGCACCCGCTGATACGTTTTAGCTATAAGATAACTACATAGTTCTATCTGTGGAACATACCATTACAGATTTACACACAATTAAAAAATACTCTAATTGCTTGCTACGAGCACCATAATACCAGGGCTAGGAGAATCCCTGAAACGAGCGCGTTTGTGTCTTTTGTATGTGATTTTTGCAAAATATATCTGCAAGAAAAGAGTTGATTTAAAATAGTCCAAAGTAAATCAGTCCACTCGCTTTTACTATCATGATTCTTGTTCAAACCTCAAAGCTCTGTTGAGATGTGTACCTCCGACGGGCGCGGTTCAGCTTTTATACTGAGCTCGATGAGGTAACATAGGTAGGTAGGTCTATCAGGCCTAGAGCATATGTGATAAAGCGATTTTAAGTAGCATTATGTATGAGCATTCATTGTACGGCACGCCACAGATTAGGTTACATACCGATACCTAACTACCTAGAGCTTTGAAAAATGTGCCTACACGTCAGCGTTCAGGGCAAAGAATATCCTCTACCCTGCCCACAAACAAAACAAAATCTGCTTCGAGGAAACTAGCAATTTGGTTAAATAATATCTTTGGTTCTACCTTGCGTTGCAGCATCGCATATGCTCTGCGACTGATGTTTGAAAACATCATCCACAGTAGCTTTCGGAAAGTTAAATTGGACATTGTCATTTGGACGTGAGTAAGCGAGCAAATCATGACATGAATTACCTTAGTTATTTTCTAAACTGCCGTATCCAATCCAATTAAATAGACACACATAATTGAATATCTACATGGTGGCACGTGTTAAATTATCAAATAGGTGCGGTAGCCTGTCTGTTATTCAAAGGACATGTCTTGTATTGTATGTGACCTAAACCCGTCACTCTTGCTAGGTAGATAATTAGGAGTAATTTCTTGATGTTTGACTTCGACGTACCTACTCTATCTTGAAATCCCTATCCCGAGCTAGCTCAGTCCACATGCACCTCGATAACATCGCCTGTGCCTCGTTTGATATGCAGGTACCCAGGTTCTAACTTCGGTTTCTGTATTAATTCATTTCGGCTTGACTTGACTACTACGCGCAATTGACCGCATTTATTCCAAAATAAATTTTCTCCTAAAAATGAACTCTATAGTCTCCGTAAATAATTACTTAGTATTATTTATTCTGTGGCATGGACTAAATTACCGTGCAGTTGTCTCAGATTAGAATATAGTTTACCTACTTAAGTTAACCAAGGGGCGATCTTTCATTCGACTTTATTTACAAATATTGAGTAGTAGTTCGATTAGGTACTATTTACAAACAAACAAACTTAACTTTTTATAATGTTAGTGTAGGTAGAAGAGGGGATTGACCGCTAACTTCCGTCCGCCTGTCTATTAAATGATGGCATTAGAAACCTACTTACCTGGTGAAATTACCAGCTATTTAAAAGAATTAATAGGCCGAATGCACTGTCACGGTGTTGGCACGCACCAAGACCAAGTACCAGGTTGTTCCAGTAGCCTTCCAGTTCTTTATCACCACTCACGTTATGTATCTAGAAATGAAATCGATCAAACCTCTTTTGATACTATTCTGTTCTTTCCAAGCTAACACCGAACGCTGGTACTCAGCCACGTTGTTGGATTCTGAAGAATCCTTTGGATTAGCAAAAGATAGGGTCACAAATTACATTCAAGATGAAAAGTTTTTGCCAATAGGCATTCGAAGAGCTGGTGATACCTATCCACGAAACTACAGTTCATGGCATTTCATGAAAAGGAAAACGAATAAGAATGACTGGAAACCAAGCATTACCAAACCAGTAGCAGAAAGTGTAGAGACCAGAATAAAGAAGATTCGCAAGAAATGCTCGAAACTTCCTCGGACAATGCATGCAAGGGGTAATAAGACTAAGAAGAGGTTTCTCGAAGTGTTTGAAGTGGTAGAGTTCGATCATGTGTCTTGCACGTCAAGCACTGGGCTGGAAGGGTCGTGTCTTCATGAGTTCGAGTGTCAGACAGCTGGTGGAACTGCTATGGGATCCTGCGCGGATGGCTACGGGACTTGCTGCGTTAGTAAGTTTATTAAAATCATATTTTTCCAAACCAATAATCATCTCCCAAATCTTAGAGATCATTCTGCCGTATCGTTTACTTACACGCTTACGGTAAATATATAGGAGTTGGTAACGATTGTTCTAGGTGTTCTAGCATGTGAAAGCCAGTCTTCAGCAGCTATGGGTTGGTTCACGAACCCTAACTTCCCGCTGCCCAGCACAGAGAGGCTCTCGTGTGCAGTCACTTTGAGTAAATATTCTGAACATGTCACGCAAATTCGCTTGGATTTCACTAGTTTTGAGGTAAGTTCCTTTAGGTTACTACTAATAAAGCAATAGTAAGTTAATAGTTAGTTCAAAAAATGATCAACTCAGGTGTTAATCTCGAGCATATAGAAGGGGAAGATCGTGGGTTCGATTCCCGCCTGGGTCGAAAAGTTTTGGGATATTGTAAAGTTCGAAGTAAATAAAGTCATTAAGTAGATTTGTAGTAAAAGGTAGGTACTGTTAACCAGCACTACTGTACTGTCTACCTACGCTTTGAGCCGAGGAATTTGGTTAGGTTGTTTAGCGCATTGCAACCCGCGACCCTCCCCTAGATAAAAGGTATCTAGAGGGAGGGCCGCGGGTTCAATTCCCACCCGAGTCGAACATTTTTGGGTTATTTGATTTCCACAATCGTTTTTTTTCATTCTACGATAAACTAGATACATATACAATGCTCAGAAAAACCAGATCATGTGATTTGTGATGCATGTAGGTAGGTAATGTTAGGACTGGTAGGCAGCAGCTGGACATAGATAATCTAGATACAAGTAGGTCAAGCCGCTATGAATTGTTATTAGTCTAACTAAATCGATCACTTACTCTTATTCTGCGCCATTTCTTGATTTTGCGGTTATTGCATGATCCTGACGTCAGAGGTTTTTTTTTTATACAAAATAGGCTAACGTTTTACCACAATCTCACCTGTTAAGTGACGATGTGGTCTACGGTGTAGCACGTTTGCCTAGAAGAAACCTATTCACTCTACTCTTGAAGACACCCAAATTATAGGTATTCGGAAACACAGACGTGTGGATTCGAATTATCAGAAAAACACTAAACCAAGGATCATTTTTTTACTGGCAGTAAATCGGTCTTTGTATATGAGGTTATGTCTATAAGAACCTGTGGTCTTACCTACAAGTTTAATAATTTGACACAAGCGTATGGATCTTGAGAGAGTTGCCATGGTGGCCCGGCTGAAGAATAGGCCCCTCCATTTCTACCCATGGATGAAGTAAGAGGCGACCAAAGGAAAAAAGCTAGGGGATAGGCAGCAGCGTTCCTATCATCAATAGCTTACAATAGTATGGGCTAATCCTCATTTGTTGATTCTTTCCGGAAATCTATGGGGGCCTATGATCAGAAGTGGACGTCCTAATGCTGAAATGATGATGATGTATGTAGAGAAAAAATACCCCCTTGTTTTTTGTTTCTGGAAATCTATAGAGAAGCCCTATGTTCGTACAGTAGGTAAGTCGAAGCCCTACGGCTGAAATGATCAGTGTAGGTATGTGGAGAAAAAATTAACATGAATCTTATTTCAGTTGCTACCACCAACCGAAGGTGTATGCCAACTGGATCAATTCGTGGTATCAGGACAAAATATTAACAACGTTGTACCAATATTATGTGGTATCAATACGGGTCAACATGGTGAGTAATTGTGAGTTTTTTTGTTAGGACTATCTTCGCAAAACTTTTTTGTTTACTCTATAATGTTTATTTTTTAGTGTATGTTGAAGTTGGCGATGCAGAGGGACCTATTTATCTCACTATCCAAACGGAAACTGCTGAAAATAGGCTGTTTTCTATAAAAGTAGGTAACTATTTTTATTTTTGCTTCATCATATAGACCCCGCTTTTAGCTGAGACTTGATTAACGTATTTCTCAGCCACATATAATGTCGAATTTTTTGCGACTCTTTCTCTTCGGCTGGCCGGTCGCTATTGAAATGCGAGCGCTGACTATTGCCTCGCGAACAGGTGCTCGTTACCATAAATATTGCGGTATTTTGCTGCAAATAGTACGTTAAATCAACTTTGACAATTGATTATTGCTGTTTTATTGACTGTGATAAATGATGTTGAATTTATTTACGTGAGTTGGCTTCCTGTCCTTCCTGATTCCACTGCCAGTTTTCGGGAGTAGTCTGATAACCCTTTATTATTTTATTTTTAGCCTAAGCATGCATTTTACTAAGTGAGGTTTGACACTTCAGGTTACCCAGTTGACTTCATTAGATGAACTGACGTCCCCACCGGGGTGCCTGCAATACTTCTCAGAACCTAAAGGGTACTTTGAATCCTTCAACTATCGGGATAAATCTGATATCGCTATCACGAGAGCTGCCAGCTATTTGGTGAGTAACACTATCGCGCCATAAGAATGTCTTGTATTTAATATCTTTCTCGGATTTTCTTAGATCCCAGTAGAACCAAGGATAATATAGTAGAACGTACCCACCTACCCCATATTTTATTAGCTGTATGACCTCCACTGCGGAACAGTCCTCCCTCAGACCAACCAATCTTGTGTGGCTTGCACCCAACGGCAGCAATCTTTATTAGGTCGTTATACCTACCAACCAGGAGGGATCGGGAAGCGCACTAAACTGCGCTTCCCGATCCGAGGATCCCTAGATCCATCTGCCTAGCATTTTGTTTCACTCTGCCATTCTACGTAACGGCTTGTAGGTAATTTTATTTTATTGTCCTTTGTTCTACATAAACCTGTGCTCTGTAGGTATAATTTCAATCTCATTTTATGTTGTAGAACAACCTGAACTATGCGATTTGCATAGAGAGACCACCTGGGACCTGCACCGTGACCTACTCCGCTGGGTACATTGAGATCGTCAATTATGACACGGGTATATCTTATCATCATCATCATTATCAGTCTAAAGAAGTCTTCTGCAAGACATAGGCCTTCCCCAAAGAGTTCCGTGACGAATGGTCCTAATCTTTTTCCTTACACCGACTTCTAGCAACATTAACTGTTATTAAGACCGTTACAGTCTCGGTCCATCGGGTTGGGCCTTCCAAAACTGCGTTGCCCGGTTCGTGGTCGCCATTCGAGAAACGACGGGTACCATGGTACCACAACACCCAGAGCCGGAACAAATTTTTCATCCCATCTATTCGAAAAGGACGACTTGGTTCGCCTTTAAGTGCACCCAAAGGTGGTGTTTTTTATAAGAAACTTTTAGCGGGCGAGAATAAGTGCGCCGGAATGTTCTTTTCCGCAAACTTTTTGAATTTGGAACATCTTAGTTTTCAGCGGCAAAGAAATCGAACGCAAATATTGTTTGAATAAAGACTGGCTGGTACGACGGTCCATTGGCGTGCCGCCGCCAGCTTAATAAAAAAAACGAATAAAATATGAAGCGCCTTTCATTTCTCATAGTGGGTGATGAAAAGTAGAGTGTATATCACTCGGGCACAAAAATATTTTAGGCTCGGACGACGTACTTTTAATCCCTCCCTACGTTCAGGATTCTACTAAAGAATCCCTCACTTCGCTCTGGATTCAAAAAAAGCCCTCACCGTAAAAATATTATTTTGCTCCCTTATGATACAATCTACTATTTGCAGATCATGCAAACATTTGTCCCGCAGCGGAAATCGAATTCTCACCCCTTGCGTCTCAAACGGGCACGCGCCCGCTGCGCCGAGGTTGTCAAAATCAAAAATGGTTCTAAATTGCTTAAAACAGTGCAGCAGTGGTCTGCATTTGAATACATGTGCGATCGGCAGACCAGATTTTCTCTTCCACTATCAATATCAGTAGGTACAGATTGTGTAATGTTTGCAGATGGCCTACCAGTGATTCCTCCAGGACAAGCCGGAGTGGAGATATTCAACTGCCCTAGTGACTGGCTGTTGATATCGGCGACGCGACTGTGCGGCGACAGACTCAACGATGGCTCCGTAATACAAGATTTCTCCCTAAATGCTCCTGTAACAGGTAACCACCGGAAAATAGCTAATGATAAAAGACTACCTTTAAGTGCTTAGCATTGCAAACTATTGAAATTGGACTAGAGATTCCATTGAAATGAAAAAAGAAGATGACTAAAGTTAAACTTGCGTAAATAATAGTGATGAAGTGTGAGAAAAAAAAGGTATTACTAAAAATATGTAATGAAACTTATAATTTCATACTCTCATTCTCATTTCATTAAACACTATTATACATGTATAGGTAATGTTTAAAAAAAGTTTTATTTATACATATGTATGTACTGGATCCTTCTTATATTATAAAGCGTATAATGTATTATACTGGCTGTTATCCGCGACTTCGTCCGCCTTTTTATGAAAGCTCATGACTAAACGGTTGATTGGGTCGTAATAAAATTTGGCAAGGAGATAAATTATATTCTGGGGAAGGCTTTTGTCTGAAAAAAACATCTTGAAGGGGTTGAAATAGGGGTTGAAAGTTTGTATGGGCAAACTATAATTCCTCAAGTTAGGGATATGAATTTTTTTACCAAATATTTGGTAAAAAATTAAGAAATACGTGTTTTAAAACTTTTTGCAAAATCATCCCTAAAGGGGGCAAAGTAGGATGTTAAGTAAACTATTTCTATTTCAACCCGTTCAAGATGTTTCTTCTTGATCTAGATCTCCTTGCCAAATTTTATTGCGATCCATTCAGCCGTTGAGTCGTGAAAATGTAACAAACAAACAAACGTCGTGTAACTTCCGCATTTCTAAATTCCATTATTAGTATAAATGGATGTTTGCAGATAACAGTGCTGGACCAATAGTGGTGTGGTTCAGATCAGACGAGGGCTACGTCGGAAGAGGATTTAGACTGAAATACGAACAAAACCCATGTGTTGGACCAAATTGATGTAGCACCTAGAACATTTCAGTGCTACTTGTTTTTTTTTTATCTACAACATGTCTATGAATGTTTTTCTCCAAAGATCTATTGTATGTCTTCAATATAAACTATAATTTACAGAATAAAATGACAAAATAATATTTAAGACTACATATGAATAGGTATGACATTTCCAAAGCCAAGTATACAAGTTGATTCATAACATGTATACCATCCCAAAAGGGGGTTATAGCTTTTATGCTATTATAGATAATGAACTATATTCCAAGTTTCATCAAAATCGGTCCAGCCGTTCTGGCATGATTGAATAACAAACATCCATCTATCCAAACTTTCACACTTATAATAGTAGTAAAATAGTTTAAAAAAAAATTACCATATATTTGTGTGAAATGTAACATAAATAAATACTACTTACCCCCTTATTCATAATAGTCTTATAAACCTCTGATAGCTAAAATAGCCGATAAATCTATTGCCATCACTTTTTGTTGACATGAAAGTGGCAGTGACAAGAATATTAATAAAGCCTTGATAAAATGACAGTTATTATAAGGCCCCTAAGCTTGTAATTAAATGAATTATGCTAATACAATATTAAACTATGATTTAAACAAAATATTATTTTATAATAACACAATTGAAAATATGTTACCTACCTATCTACTTCAGGATTCACTCACTCCCTGTTATCCAAAAGCCCAGGTTTACCATCTATCCTAAGTTTAAGGTTCCTCAATCCTTATTAAATAACCCAATGATGCTCAAGGTTCAAGTTTTGCCGAAATTAAACTAGGCTTTTGAATAATGGCTTCAACGTTTACCTGGTTGGATGGAATCAGGAGATGCATTTTTAGAATTCTTCAGTTTTAATTGATCCCTGATAATTTTATGGAACGACGCCATTATCCCAACTATCACAATACGCAGCAGTCCCATGAACAATACCTGAGTTACTACCTGGCTGATACTCTCTACAGTCACTCCGTACAGAATGTTCATCAGTTTTCCACTGAAGCTGTATGTTGAATAAGTTTTACCAATCTAAAACAAAAACATTTTATGAGAAGTAGCCCAATTTTTATTATCTGAATGATAAAAATGTTGACTCCCTCTGTAGAGTGAATGAGTGCGTAAAAGTCGTAAAAGGTGCAGATTCGATTTACAAATATTTGTGCCTAGGTTTGGGTGTTGTGTTACCATGGTACTCATAGTTTCCACGACAGAGAAGAATAGTGTGGGGTCTGAAACATGTGACTATTGGGTGTTTATTTATTTATTACTAGCTTTCGCTCGCGTGGGACCTATGAAGATAAAAAGTAGCCTTTATGTTGGGGAGTAAAGGTTCACGAACCGGGCGAAGTGTTGGAAGGCCCCCCACCTGATGGACCGACGACATTGTGAAGGTTGCGGGAAGTCGTTGGATGGAAAAGGCCCAAGACCGTTCATTGTGGAACTCTTTAGAGGAAGTCTATGTCCAGCAGTGGACTTCTACAGGCTGATAATGATGATGATTAGGAGTTCAATACAATATTAAGAATTGCAATACATAGTTAAAAATAGAGATTTACAGCTTACCAGGGCATCGTGTATCATCTTCTTGCCAACAGATTCAGGTGTATGCAAGCCCCCAGTACCAGATATAATCTTGGTTTCCTCAGGTTTGGAGGTGTTCTCTTGCTGTAAGCCTGGTGTGTCAGTATCGGGAGGGTAGGACAACATCAGCCTCACATTTGTACCAACTAGTTCCATGCCTACAGCTTCGGCTAGTCCTCTAACAGCCCATTTACCCGCACTGTATGCACTGTAACCGTAGATCCCTGAAATAATGTAGAAAAAGATAAAATACCTGAATGTACATTGTACAAGGTAGCAAACCAATGCATAAGAATTCTGTGGAGATTATTGAAACTTATGTTGGGTTTTATAGGGAAACAAATACAAAACTTTTATATTATTGTCGTGACATTTTTATTCAAACCATCCGCCATCACGAGAGAACACATTCTATTCGTTTTTACAACACCACAGATACAAAATATTAACACCTTCTCCTATTTTTTTAAAACTATCTTAATTAGACATTTTTAAATAAATAATAAATTATATTTTGTATCATATTCTCCTATGAACCTTTTTTAACCTTTTAAAAATAATCATCTATGCTTCTATACATTGCATTACAAACATAACTCAAATTTCTATATTACTAGATCTTGCTAAAGTAAATATCATTTGTAACATCAATGTAAGTTTTATAACTTCAATAATGTAATTGAACATTTTTTAATAAACCTACATTATAAGTTTCTTTTACTTACCTACCACATTCATACCTGTAGATAATCTACTTATTGGTTCAACAACTTTTTACAATGAAGCTCAAATTTGTTTTTTAACAATGGTTTTGTTAATATGTCAGCTACTTGCTGATCAGTAGGACAATATTTAACAATAATATTTCCCTTCTCAAAATGTTCATGAATAAAATGATATCGTACATCAATATGTTTTGAACGTTTATTAAATGAACCTGTTTTAATCAACTGAATAGCACTCTGGTTGTCTATATTCAGTACTGTTTTTACTTTAAATGATATCAGTTCATTCAGTAACGATTTTACATACAATATTTCTTTACAGCAATCTGCTGCTGCTATAAATTCAGCTTCAGTTGAAGATAATGCCACTATTGGCTGTCTTCTTGAACACCAAGCGATTGGTCCATCAGATAAGAATATAACATAACCTGATGTGCTACGTCTTGTCTCAGTATCATTCGCATAATCTGCATCACAGTATGCATTTATAATTACATCGTTACATCCCTTTTTAAAATTAATACCTTTATCTATAGATCCCGCTAAATACCTTAATATTTTCTTAGCAGCTAAAATATCAGACTTATTTGGCGTTTCTATTTTTCTACTAGCTTCATGTACAGCATGAGCTATATCTGGTCTTGTACGTGTTGACAAGTATAATAACCCTCCAACTAGTTCTCTATATGGAAATTTTTCCTCTACCATGCTGTCTGTTACTGTTTTCCTATCTGTATTTCCTGGTATTTGACATGGTTTACAATCATTCATGTTGAATTTCTTTATGAGTGTTTCTGTATACATGGTCTGAGTTAATTTTATACCTTTCTTATCTTTATTTATTTCCAATCCAATATAGTTCTTAGGATTCTCATAGATTTTAATTTCAAATTCCTTTCTTAGACATTTTAGTACATTAATCAATGTTTGCTTATCCTTAGCAATAGCTAAACCATCGTCTACATAAATTGCGATGATTACAGTTTTATTGTTATTTGTGAATACACAGCGATCAGTCTTAGTTGGTAATAATCCTAAACTTGACATTACCTTTGTGAACCTTTTGTTCCAAGTTATAGGGGCCTGCTTTAACCCATATAAAGCTTTATTTAATCTTATTATTTTGTTAGGTTCTTCCTCATAACCTTCTGGTATATTCATGTAAACATTTTTATCAGATAATTCCCCATATAAAAATGCAGTTTTTACATCAAAGGTCATTATTTCAGAATTATTGTGAGCAGCTATAGCAAATAGAGATTTCAATGCTGATTGACTTACTACTGGACTGTAGATCTCATCAAACTCTAAACCCCGTTGCTCAAAACCTCTGACTACTAATCTCGCTTTATAGGTTCCATCATCTTTTACTCGAAATACCCATTTATTAGATAATATTTTCTTACCTTGTGCTTCTTGCACATCAACAACTTCCCAAGTTTTATTAGCTAGAAGACATTTTTTTTCAGAATCAATTGCCTTCTCCCAATTGTCCTTTTCTGTACCTGAAATAGCTTCGTTATAAGTTAGTAAAGCATAATCATTAAACCTAGCTGGTAATCTTCTGACTCTTTGCGATGTTCTTTGTTCTTCAATTTCACTGACTTCTTGTATGTTTGCATTGTCATCATGACTTTCTATTTGGTCAGTTTCAGTATTTTCCTGTTCTTCTTCACTGTAAAACCTTTCATCTTCTTCACTGTCTTCTGATGATAATATTATGTTTTCTTCTATGTCATTTGTTAGTATCTCATCTGTTGTTATTCTTACTCTTTGTTCATCCTTTTCAATTTTATCATCATTCTTGACAATCACTACGTCTCTTGCTATTTCAATCTTTCTTTCTTCAGGATTCCACAACCTGTAGCCATTATTTGTGTATCCTATCATTATTAACTTTTTACTTCTTGGTTGTAGCTTTTTAAGATGTCCTAGGTGTTTTAAATACATAAGTGTTCCAAATTCTTGTATATTCGAGATGTTTGGTCGTTTATCATGCCATAATTCATAAGGTGTTCTTTTCTGCAGTGCATCACTGGGTAGTCTGTTTATCAGGTAAACTGCGCTCAGTACAGCTTTACCCCACATCTCATTTTTCATGTTTTTATTGAACAACATTGCTCTAGTTTTCTCTAGGATAGTTCTATTGAATCTTTCTGATCTTCCATTTAATTCTGGTATGTATGGAACTGTAAAATCCATTTTTATACCCTTCTTTATACACCAATTCTTTAAATCATTATTTGAGTACTCACCTCCGTTATCACACCTGATACATGATACTTTCTCATTCTTTTCTCGTTCTGTTTCTTCCACATAGTTTTTAATTATTCCTGAAACTTCATTTTTTTGTTTTATCATGTATACTTTTGTGAAATGACTGTAGTCATCAATCATTGTGACAAAATAACGTTTTCCATCATGTGTTTCAGTTTCAAATGGTCCGCATACATCTGTGTTTATTATTTCCAGTTTTCTTTCACCTCTTTTTCTTATTGTATTATGTGCTAGTTTTGTCTGCTTTGCTTTTATGCATATCTCACAATTCTCTTCTATTATCTCACTACCATCTATTTTAATCCCATCTGCGACTTTCGTCAGAGAATGTAAAACTTCTTTTCCAGGATGACCTAGCCTCTTGTGCCATTCCAGAGCAGTTCCTTTTTCCTTTGTAAGCAAAGTTATTTCCTCATTTACTTCTGTATTCTTATTTTTATTGATGTCTATGTAATACAATCCATTTTCTTTAGTACCTTTTAGAACAAGTTCCTTATCTTTGAATATTTCTACTTTATTTGCAGTAAACAGCACTGATCCATTTTTATTTGTTATCGAACTTACAGACATTAAGTTTTGTGCCAAACTGGGAACAAACAAGGTTTTTTCCAAACTACAACTAGTACCTTTTACACGTCCAAAGCCCTCTGATGTCACGGTGTTGTTGTCGGCAACTGATATGTCTGTTTTATTTTCATGGTAGTTTGTTATTAGTTTTAAATTATTTGTCATATGGACTGTACTTCCAGAGTCTACTGCAAACTTTGTTTCATTAATGTCATTTTTACTTGTCAGAAATGCTGCTTCCTGTTTTTGTGTTCCTTTGTTTTTCCTGAAAAAACAATTTTCGTCCGTATGGTTTGTTTTCTTACAAATGGAACATTGTTTTTCTTTAAATCTGCAGCTATTTTCGTCATGACTGTACTTTTTACAGATGTTGCACATCTTGCAATCAATTTTTAGGTGACCAGGCTTTCCACATTTGAAGCATTTTTTACTTAGAGATGCTTTATATGCTACTGGTTCTTCTTTTGTTTCGTTTCTAGTCTCTTCCAAGAGAAGTCGGTTTGTTAGGTTTGTTAATGTTTTATTTTCAGCTGATGTTGATTCCCAAGCCGTTACGAAGAACTTGTATGTAGTCGGTAAACACGTTAGCAGTTTCGACATTATTAATTCATCATCAACCTTTTGTCCAAGACTGTTCAGTCTCATTGCCAGATTTTCAATTTCTGTTATAAGTTCACTCATTGACTGGTTATTATATTTAAAATTAAAAAACTCCTGTAATAGTGAACATTTGTTTCTCTCTTCATTACCCTCAAATATGCTGCACATTTTTGTAAACATCTGGGCAGCCGTTTTGCAGCCGAGTAGATGAGGTTTGAGTTTCCTATCTATGGAACTCATTATTATTTTTTGTGCTTTTGCATCCTTGAGATCATCCAGTTTTTCTGCGGATGTTGTTTTTATCACGTCTTCTAGTGAATTTGCTTTCATGAAAATCCCCAATTCGAATTTCCATAAATGAAAATTTTTCGATGACGTTAATTTTTCCATTTCGTCTTCTGTTTTACACGACATTTTTTACTGGTTTTTATTTTTACTTTTTATCACTGTTTTTACTGGTTTTTAATTGTATTTGCGCCCTAGCCCACTGTGGCCCATGACCTGTTGGGTTTTATAGGGAAACAAATACAAAACTTTTATATTATTGTCGTGACATTTTTATTCAAACCATCCGCCATCACGAGAGAACACATTCTATTCGTTTTTACAACACCACAGATACAAAATATTAACAACTTACACAAACATTTCAGACAGTATAAAAAAGATAGCTCCAATGGGATTGATCTCCCACATGCATGATGGCACTTTTTTAGACACTTCAGAACGGGTACCCAACTTAAGATGCATCATACATGTCAGAACATCATAGAGATGTGAACATACCAGACTGCAGCAAGGAACAGAGAGTACTGCAAAAAACAGGAGAGAGGCCATTGCCCTCCAGTGGGGCAATATGGACTTAAAATAGTAAAATTAACAGAAATATTTAACAAACCTATTAATGCAGCCTCAGAAGCAACAAAAACAACAATACCCTCATCCCTTTGCCTCATTTTGGAGAGCACTGCACGAGTGGGGAGGGCTGTTCCAAAATAGTTTAAGTTCACCATTCCCTTGATATCCTCAACTTTCATCTCCTCAAAAAGACCACATATGCAAGCACCGGCGCAATTCACCAGCATGAATATCGGACCCACTTTAGCTTCTAAGTCGGCAAAACATGTCTGCACTGTATCGAAATCGGATGTCACATCCAGGGCAGCAAAATTAATGATTTGATTGTCTTGATCTGAGCATTTCGCCATGATCTCTTTCGCAGCCGATTCAAGTTTATTCACATCTCTGCCGATAATCGTAACATGGGCACCCAGCCGGGCCGCTTCGAAGGCCACTTCTTTACCAATGCCGCTGGAACCGCCTGTGATGACCACATGTTTGCCAAACAGGTTTTTGAAAGCTTTCCTCTTATCCCTGGTGTATAAAACATGAGCAGCATAGAGTGTAATGATTCCAATGCCAATAATTAGCGTCCACATGATGGTTTGATTGATACGTTTTTCATACAAAACTTGACACCAATCAACAAGAAGCCGGCCGGGTGGGGTCGATGGAGATATCACAGTTCTGTCGGTATATGGGGAAAATTCAGTCTTCTGCTAACGATAGAAGAAGAGCCCCACCCAAGAGACTATCCAAATCACAGAACACTTGATCCAAATTCAGCAGTTCCAATGTTTTTTTTTTTTTTGAAGTTTTTTCCCTTTCGGGCTGTCTATGGCATCTAGGCCTTACCGCCAAGTCTTACATTTATATTTCTTCGTAGTTATTTTTATCTTTCTTCTTCATTTTACTTCTTAGTCATGGTCAAGTCACCGTCAAGTCAAGTCAAATTCAGTTTTAGTAAGATATGATGGTGGCTATTTTACTAAAACCATATGGGACCTCTAGGCGCCAACTCGAAAAATGACGATACACGCAATCATTTCATTTCACTTCACTCGTGCGGTTTACTCAAACAATATTACGCAAAACACCACCATAATCTCATAATATTATTCATTTTAACACTAGTTTTGTAAAATAAATTGAGAGCACAACATCACTTTCTCAAGTTCCCGCCAAAAAAGTCGCAGTTCGAATGATGAAAATGAATAAACCATAGAGTAATTTATGAACTCCTCGTCTTTTCCTTCGTCGTCTTCTTTTTGTATTTTGACAATTTTAAACTCATTGTTTTTTTATGAAGTGATACCCTTTCTTTAGGCATGGATGGCTATGGCATCCAGGCCTTACCGCCAAGTCTTACGTTTATTTTTCGCTTTTTAGTATTTCTTAGCCTTTCTTCTTCATTTTACTTCGTGGTCAAGTCACCGCAAAGTCAAGTCTAGTTTAGTAAGATTTAATGGTGGCTATTTTATTTTATATTCTCAGAGACCCTTTGTCGCCAACTCGAAAAAAAATCACGATACATGCAATCATTTCATTTCAATTCACTTGTAATATTTAGTAAACAAAACAACAAACGCAAAACACCACCATCAATGTTGCCAAGTTGTGTGAAAAGCGACGGTTTTCGAGATTAGCGGACGCTTATCAATGAATTGTTACTTCTTCTTGTCGTGTCACTGATTTTTTCTTGGTCATCCTCTATTTAGTCAGTGACCAGGTTCAGATTTGGTGACCCAGAAAAAGGCCTATAACGGTCCATGAAACAATCAATGTTGTGAAAGGATTAAAGTGCGCCTCTTAGAGGACATGCCACATTTCGTGCACATGTCACATGTACATGTCTTCGAATTTTTAGGTTCTGGGACATGCCGGTTTCCTCACGATATTTTCCTTCGCCGCTTTAGAGCACTAGCATAGCGCACATTAATTTTCCGAATGGAAAAAAAACTATTGGTGCACGACAGGTTTCGAACCCTGTGGATTATGTATCCACGTGGTTTCATCCGGAGGGGGTTATACCTAGAAGAGTCCGAAGTTTGTTTGAAAAAAATCGAAACTTTGCAAACTGAAGAGAGTGTAGTTCAGTATAAAATGTAACAATTTAGACCATAATCAATAACTTGGTAAAGTTTCATAGAGATCCGTCTTGTTATTTCTGAGATAAGCCCAGACAAATAAAAGGATAAACAAAGTCTTCCGATTTAATTTTATATTTTTGCTACGTGTCTCTCTCCAACTACTAAAGCGGACATGGAAGCAACTTCAATTTTATTACACTCGGTCATTACCTATGACTTGTAGGACCTATTCAGTATTCACCAAGCTCTAGGACATGCGAATATTTATATCTGAACGATTTTTGGCGACGTTGGTTTTTATAGCAGGCAAAGCCAGAAAAACATTATTCAAGTACATATTTTTTAATTATTTCCCATTGCGGGCTGGCAATGGCATCTCAAGCCTTATTACCATTAAGAGTCTTATGAGTGGCTAGGCTAGTTCGAATGCGTTTAAAAAACAAGCGAAGGAACCGGATGCTTTCGTACACATATTTTTGGTGACGCTGTCCTAAAAAGGACGATTTGGCGAAGGGACGACTAGAGGACGGTCCGACAATGAATAGTACGGAAAACCGTCCCTTTTCGGACGGTCTGGCAACGCTGACCACCATAGTCACACAATATTATTCAAATACTGACAAATGATCATGACATGCATGACTTACTTGAAAGTCACAGAGTACTTTTGTTACAAAAGTACTCTGTGACTTTCGTATATCGGACGACTAATCGGACGTGATGCATGAGTATTCCTTGTATAATCATGCATGCAATGTGCTTTGCATGCATGACAATAATGCGTAGACCGAGAATAATATAGATAATAAGATACAATCCACCACTCTAGTTCTATGCCGCATGCCGGTTGGTTCAGGTCCTAATTAAAACCTGAAAAAACTTAAAATCTGAAGAATCACAATAAAATTAACGTGAAGAGTTTAGAAATTAAAATAAAAAGGGCCTTCCACGTAGACCGAGAATTACATAGACGTCACGTTAAATAACAATACCAAGAAAGAAAAGGATAGAAATATATGAGACGACGTATGAGTAAAGGAGAAAGAACTGTTTTCCATCACTGTCTGCGTATGCACTTTGGGTTTGTTGTGCTCCAATCATTGGTGCACAACAAAGTCAATGGTTAGTGTGAAAAAGTGGAGTGATTACTAATTTACTAACTAATATTTTTGTGTGCCTGGTGTAGCAGGTGTAGAATTCAACTGGTAACATGGTAGGTTGCAGTATTATAGGCTCCACGAGCGATAGTTTAAGGCAAGTGGAAAATATTACATTTCGCCGGTAAGTACCGTTTTTGTTTCTATTTGCAATTAAAACTTTATGCTGGAAAAGGATCTGGCTATTTATTTGAACACGTTATCATTTATTTCCTTTTCTAATGCTTAAATAATTACCATTTCTTTAAATTTTAAAATTTATCATTAGTTATGATAAACCGCACTAATTGCATGGTCATTCTCATGCCTAGAGCCACGCACAAAAATATCCATTTCTAATTGGCTGTATTATACGAACTTTCGTCTTGCTCGGGTATACGCGCTAGCCCGGTCTATATTATACTCTGTTTACGCAATAATGACATGACTAGTATCTTTCTACTCTGTGGCCATGACGAATGACGTTCGTAGTACTCTTAGTAGTCTGTGCCATAGAGTAATTTTGTAGTCTGTGCCTACGTTATAAAAAATATTAAGAAATGGTGAATTTATTTTCGCAAGATTTGTTTGATTTGCTCGATCTTTTGATTATTTGAACGTTGAACGTATTGATTGATAGATTGCTTGGTTGTTAGCCAGTCATCAAAATGCAAATGCCCTTGTACAATATTTAGTAGATCAGAGAAAAATCTTACCGTTCCATTCCATCGTGCTTGTATATTCTCAAAAATCTCTTTTGTTTTCGGTGTTTTACTGTAATATATCAACCCTAAACATGAATGTGGAGTCCAATAGGCTAACCACTTTTACCAACTGGCCGGCATCGGCCCCGGTAGATCCCCCGAGGCTTGCAAGAGGCGGGTTTTTCTACACGGGCGAAGGAACGGAAGTTCAGTGCTTCAGTTGTAATGGTAAAATATCTCAGTGGAATTATGGTGATCAAGTGATGTGGAGGCATCGTCTCTTGGAGCCCAACTGTACGTTTGTTGCGCATCCATCTTTGTCGGGAAACGTTTCCTTGAGCAACTTCCCTGTGTCATCTAGTGAGACTGAGGGAGCAGGTGAGGAAGGTCAAACTGAATCCGATAGTGCCGTTACGAGATCAACACCTGATTATGGTCTGACTGAAGAGGATGAAATGTACAGAAGTGATGCATTGAGACTTCTCTCTTTCATCAATTGGGAAGTAAGTACCTACCATAGAATCACTGAAATTGTAATGATTTGTCTCTGGGGTGGTAAAGGTTTTGCATTAATTACTGTAAAAGTAAACACCACTATACATATAAGTACCTTGACCTTGATAATGACTCATACTTTATGGGAAGAATTCAATTATCATAATTACAAATCATAGTACTCTACACAGTAGTGATACAATTTACCACAAAATTCATTGATTAATAATTCTTTCAAACAGAATATACCTAGTTCAGTTCTGCCAATAGATTTTGCCTTTAGATTTTTTGATAAATTCATTGTGCTGAAATGTCTAACTTTATGTTTACCTAGATTGGGCAAACTGCACATAGACTTCAGCCAAATTCAATGTGACATGTTTGTAAAAAATCACCCATATTCTGAAATTCTCTTAGCATTGATTTTTTTCCAGAATTAATACCTATCAATTTATAATGAAGGAGTGATCACAAATAGACAACAAAAGTATTTCACATAGAGTTTGGCTGAATAATAGTTTATAATTAGTAAATTGATGTTATGATGTTATTTTAGGATACATCAGTATCTCGAGAGTCCCTTGTAAATGCTGGGTTCTACCACAGCGGAGGAGGCCGTCTGCGCTGTGCTTGGTGTGGTGGGGAGTTGGCTCCGTACAATAACCTGGGATCCTTGGGGTCACCACTTGAAATACATAGAATGTAAGTTTAATCCTTTATGTGACTTAGAGCAACTAGTCAGCATCACCAAATAATATTGAAATTACCAATATCAGTGATATTTCATCTAAAATTTGCTATATAAATGATCTCTAGTAATGTCAATTTTGTGTTCACATTTGAGAGCAAGCAAAACATTATTCCTTAGATGAAATGAAATTAACATTATTCCTTAGATGAGAGTATAGATTGTATTGTAAATTATATATTCATATTCTTTAATGCACACCCTTTGACCATAGCTTTTTTGTTAGGCCTAAACATGACTTTTGTAATTATTATTGTGTGCCTCGGTAGATGTAGTTTCAGGTTTTTTTTTCAATTAAATCACTAGGATCACTTTGAAACGTCTTAGAATCTAGGTGAAGCTATGCCTGTGATACCATTAATTTAAAAAATTATGATAGTGTTAAATTACTTATTAGCCTACAGTATGGCTAGATTATAATATTATTAGAGCACATTATCATACATATAAAAAAAAATTAAGTGATACCCACTACACAGGAAATCCTAATGGGATGGTGATGGGTGGATGGTGTAAGGGACTGTTCGGTCTGTATTTATCTCTTAGAACGTGATAATTCTTGATTCCTCATGTGATAATCTCCTATTACAGGTACTTTCCCCGATGCGACCATGCAGCTACAATAATGGCGTCTGTGCAGACTTCAAATCTTATATTGTCACCGTCGCCATTATCTGATACTCCACCAGTACAGTCACCTGTTCCAAATGATACTGAACCTCAGTCGTGAGTATAGTATTATACAGAATAGCCGAACCTAGTACTGATTAGCATAGCAACTAGAGTACATTATAATGAAATTGAAAAGGATTTAAGTTAAAAGTTTTTAAAAAAGTTGAACTCTAAAGTTAAAAGTTGAACTAAAAGAATGTTGACCTAAAAGTTAAAAGTTGGTTTTAAACGTTCAAAGTAAACTAAGAGTTGAACTAGCTAATATCAACTTATAACTCTCAAAGTTAAAAAGTTAATTAAGTACCTAAACAAGCAATATTGTTAAAAAAAAGTTTTCTACAAATTAATAAACAAAAAAAAAACAAAATCCAGACGAATGTGTTGTCTAGGTCATTTGAGAAATAAAATCATGTCAGAAATAGACACTAAAAATGATCGTCATGCTAAGTAGAAAAAAAATAAGTACCTATCTAATAACCTGCGTTGATTGGTCATCTTTAAGTCTAGTAACTTTTATCGCGATCAAGATTCTGTAGGTAGACCATACAATGTTTAATTATATAACAGATTACGTAATAGTTTCGACACCCAAATGCCCTAGTCGTCTTCTCTCCCGTTGAGAGAAGCTTGGATGCTGCAGCTTATCTTGGATGTTCGTGCTGACACCGCAGATGATACTAGATAACATATTTATAGGTCACCTAGCTTTATATTACGGGCATGTAAGCTTACACTGTAAACGAGCGGCAGTGCGAGTACGTAATGTAAGTATTACATGTCATTCAATGTGTCAAGGTGACATTGGTTTGATACCAAAGAATCGCAAAGGCCAAATATCGACTTCTTCCTATTCTGTGAATATAACGCATTATTGTGGTGTCTTGTATCCATATCGGCATCGGATCTACAAAAAAAATACAGCTGACTTGAGAACCTCCCCCTATACGAAGTCGGTTAAAAGTACAATATAAGTTTAATATATCATACATCTATGTACCTATATTGTAGATTGTAGTTTATTTTATTTTTAGTAAGATCAACTTCTTACAAAAAATGCAATAAACGAATGTTTAGCTAGACAGTATGTACCTATAACTTTATAGAAAACTGGAGAAAAAGAATATACTTACGCGTAGTTAATATTTATGTAACTAAATGAGCCCTAAACCTCATGATGATGTAGGTAGGTTTACAGGTTATACATGGAATATTTAAGTTAGGTATTTACAATAATATGAGAATAAGAGAAAGTTGATAGCAATTGCATTGTTATACATTTTTGCGCAGGAGTTTTTCTGTTCCGTCATATCCCAGAGAAAGACACAGTTACGTGAATTTAATTTTGAATTGAAAGGGTTAAATTTTGAGATATAGATCTGATTAACGATTTGGCGCGTCTCCTCGATACACCACATCACTATTATATGTTTCTGCCGTTGATCATATTATGTAGCCATACATAAGGTGCCAAATAAGTAAGACACTTCTGCATCGACATTTTGTTGACGGCCTTTTAATCCGTACCGTTTGTGCCGTAACTAACAACCATGTCTGGTCGCTTCACCTTGACTTTGCCAGTAAATAAAGACGATCATTAATTCAGTACAATGTTATCATTGTGCAGATCAAACGTTTCTTGTTTCTTTACTTTATTCTACGTTGCCTTTTCACATACTTAAACATAAAATGAAAACAGTAAGGAAGTCTACTCATTTTCACGTAAAATATTTTAAGAAAACTATGGATGCAGTTCAACTGTAAGTTTAATTTACCTATTCAATCAGTCATTATCATCAGCAGTAGGACGTTCACTGCTAAATTGGGTCTTCTGTCCCCCTTATATTTTTTCTTCAAAAACGTGAATAGGAGACCCATGTTGCAAAAACATATTTTTGGACTTTGACTGTTTATTGTGATGGGGCTAATCTCAAAAACTATTGAACGGATCTTTATGAAAATTATTAACTACATTTTTACATAGGATATATAACATAACGCTACACCCCTGGCGGTTTCGGAGTTTATTTTCTGCATATATTTTTCGAAAGTTTGTAAAAATAATTTGTATAACAAATAATAACATGGGTGTCAGTTTTGTAAATATCCACGTTCAAAGATCTAAAAAGTTTGAAAATATTTGAAGCTTGAATTAGGATATAAAAGTAATTTTATAAGTATGTAGGTACCTACCCTAGCATCAACAGTTTCAGGAAAATCTGATATATATTTAATATTATTTTATATATTTAATTCACTAAGAGTATCTTTAAGTTTTAATTTTAGACAGTAGGCACTTTGGTATATACTGTAAGCTTGCTGTTTTAACTGAAATAAATAATTCTAATTCTGACTTGAACACCTACCTAGCATACCTACCTATAATCCACGCGAGGGTACAGCTACTTTATGTTTATAATGATACAGTTTCCAAAGAACTTGAATTTTCAGATCCGGCGCAGCCCACAACGCTCGAATACTTAACGCGGGAAGTACCTGGCGTGCATTGGGCGTCGTTAGCGGAGGCGCGCGGCATCCCACGTATTCATCACTTGCCACCCGACTATCCTCCTTCAGAAATTGGCCGGCAGACCGAACGCAGACGCCTCTAGCGTTGGCCGAAGCCGGCTTCTTCCATACCGGGACTGACGACCAGGTAGACGAGGTAGGCGGGCGTACTTTGATACATTTCCGAACGTTAATTGTGTCGAACGGCTACCATTTAATATGCATAAAACTTGACTTATAACTGCGTAAATATAGAGCATCGATTTTTTCATAAGAAAAATTATTGATACTCGGTCGTATGACACAATTTACGTACGTATACGTATCATTACGCACAGCCCTATTACTTGGGTGAACACGACTCTGGAACGAATTCAATTCGCCCAAAATAATAGTGATCACTCCCATGGCCGCATCATGTCGATTCATGCCTTTTGCAATTCATGCTTATAATAAAAATAATAACCCCAACAGTCACATACATAGACTTGACCCTAGGACTATTATGTGACTGTTAAGTGGGTGTCCCTGTGTCGTGGGTATCAGAAACTACGAGTACCTTGGTACTACAACACTCAGACCCGGAACAAATATTTGCAGATCATTCAAACATTTGTCCCGCAGCGATTATGATGTCCATAACCATAGACAAATAGGTACCCAATAATCTTTGCCATAACATTGCATTATTTAGAACAACTGTCAGCATCCTCATAGCAAACATAGCCCTAGATAGCAGGGACTGAATAACCGGAATATAAAGGTACCTTTAAATAACGATATGACGTCATACCGATAAATTCCGGTTACCCGAATATTTCTCTACCGATAAATATAACGGTACCGGAAAATCTGGCTTCGCAGTTCATTTTGGTTTATTTCGCTACCGGTATCTATAACCGAAATAAATAAAGGTTTTCTTTGATGGAACGCCGCCACCCCGGCTCAAAATTTCGGTACCGAAATCTACCGGTATGAAATAACGGTACCGTAATGCCCTACCGGTATAGCATAATGGTACCGAAATGTTTTAACGGTACCAGTACCTATAACCTCTACCTCTTTCAGTCCCTGCTAGATAGTCCAATGATATGTACGTTTCAAATCTCTACAAAACTAGAATTTATTTCTAGGTTCGATGCTTCTACTGCGACGGCGGTCTTGGCAAATGGGAGCCAGGAGATGCACCGTGGTCGGAGCATGCGCGTTGGTTCCCTAGCTGTGGATACGTTCTACTGGTGAAGGGACAAGAGTTCGTGGATTCCTGTGAACCGAGGCCAGCTAATATGCAGCGGACTGTGAGTCTTATTAGTACGGTTTTACGGCTTACTTTAGCTGAAAGGACGTACCACGTCCTTTGACGTGCCAGTTTTGTGACCACAAATAAGCCACAAATAAGAATTTATGTGGGATCTCAGTAACGTCAAACTTGTGACGCACGGGATAAAATGTGATTCATAATTGTATTTGAACCGATTTGACCCCAGAACAGCAGATTTTTGTATAGATTTAGAAAATTTTGAATTTCCTAGATTAGTAAATGATTGTATTTGAACCGATTTGACCCCAGAACAGCAGATTTTTGCATATATTTAGAAAATTTTGAATTTCCTACATTAGTAAATAATTGTGTTTGAACAGATTTTACCCCAGAACAGCAGATTTTTACATAGATTTTGAAAATTTTGAATTTCATAAAGTCGTAGAACAAACTTTATTGCTATTGTAGAATAAGTCCTTTCCATGTCATCATGGAAAGGATGGGACTTATTCTTGTACTTGACTTGTACTGAAAAAATAAATAATTTGATCTAATTTAAAATGTTGTCTAACTTTAAACGATTTCTAAGAAACTGTAGGTATTTTTTGCTTTACTTATTACTAGCTTGTCCGCGGCTTCGCTCGCGTGGTACCTATGACGATAAAAAGTCTGTGACAAATTTCATCCAAATCCGTTCGGCCGTTTAGGCGTGATTGAACGACTAAACATCCAAACATCCTCACAAACTTTCGCATTTATAATATTAAGTAGGATTGTGGTTTTCAGGTTTCTACCGAAAGCCGTGCTGCCAGACATAACCCAGATTTGCCTGTGACTGAGGAACAGGTAATAAAAACAATTGCATCGAAAATCATATTAGAAATTCAAAAATTGAGTGCAATTTATTATACAAATTGCACTCAACATTTTTTGTTGGTTAGACGTAGCCCTGGTTACTATGTAGATTTTCTTATTACATAATATTGTACTTTTATGTGTCATCTTATGTACCAAAGTACTTCAACAGAGCACTAGTCCAATCTTTTGTATTATTTCAATTATTGTAAATGGGCGGTGGGCGTGGGCGCTGTCCCATTGTTTTTCACTTTTAAAATTGTTTTTGTTCCAAATAATTTGAATTTGGTAAAGGTTTTGTTAATGTGGTTTCAGGTTAACGAGTGTTTGGAGAGTTTAGTGGGCATGGGTGCTTTGGCAGCAGGCCTAGACGCGGCGCGAGTCAAACGAGCTATAGCAAGAAGGCTTCGAGCAACTGGTGAGTTATCATACAATGCTCCGCTAAAAAGGGAGTATGAAGACATACAAAATGGTTTTTTTTTTTTCAAACTGATTCCCCACTAGGAAATAAGATTTGCTTCATCATCATCATTTCAGCAGTAGGATGTCCATTGCTGAACATGGCCACAGATTTCTCAGAGCGAATTCCTTTCATGTTTGGGGATTTTTCCTTACTCGCCTTGCTGGGCTAGCAGGTTGGCGAGCGCTGTTATAGCATTGTGAAAATAGGGGACGCTGCTGCCCATCACCTAGCCTAGAACGAGGCCCTTACGAGATGTACTTTAATCCTGCCACCACACTGGTTCTTTCACCATGGTCATTAACCCTTTCCAGGGCCACCATACGTCAACCTAGGCACTGACCTTAATGCAATCCTTTAAGACCAAGAAAGAATCAGTGACATTTCATGCATGCAATGTCAAGTGGATTGTGGGCAAATCATATTATGAATCCTCAGTCTTATCATTGAAGATTCTGTGTCTGTGCACGAAAGGAGCCTCTAACTAAGAGATGCACTTTAATCCCTGCACCACACTGGTTCTTTCATCAGGGTCATTGGCCCTTATCAGGGCCACCATAGCTGGTCAATGTCCTAATACAGGATGGCCAAGAAAGAATCAGTGACACGACATGAGTAAGAACGTGATCATTTTAGATATTAAATAAATAAATATTCTGGACATATGACACAAGGTCAATTGATCTCAAACTAGGCATAGCCTGTACTGTGGGTACCAGAGACTGATATACATAATAGATAAATATTTAACACCCAGACACAGAGCAAACATCTACGTTAATCACACAAATGTTTGTTGAGTGCGGGAATCGAACCCGCGACCTCTAGCGCAGAAGGCAGATTTACTACTAACTGAGATAAGAGGCCAGTCGAATTTCAATTTCAATTTCAATTTTATTAATCTTTTGCCATATTTACATGTGCTTAGATGATGGTCAGCTGATGTGACGTATTTTTTTTCAGGAACACCGTTCGCGACGCCCGAGGCTTTGATAGACGCGGTGTTAGACGAGCAGTTGAACGAAGAGGCGTGGAGCGTGTCCACAAACAGCCAACGCTTCGCGAGAGATATCCTGGCGGACACGCTGCAGGAGTTTGCACCTAGGCAGTACCGAAGGTACTTATACTTAAAATAAGTACTTAACAGTCACATCACAGCACTGGTGGAACGGTAGTGGCCCCGCCTTCCGATCCACAGGCCGTGGGTTCGAAACCTGTCGTGCACCAATGGATTTTCCGTTCGGAAAATTTATGTGGGCTATGCTAGTGCTATCAAACGGTGAAGGAAAACATCGTGAGGATACCGGCATGTCCTAGAACCTAAAAAGATCGAAGACATGTGACATGTGCACGAAAGGAGCCTCTTTAATCCTTTCACTACACTGATTCTTTCATCGACAGTCATAGGCCCTATTCAGGGCCACGATACCTTAACCTGATTTCTGACCTAATACAGGATGACCAAGAAGGAATCAGTGACACCTATAGAAGAAGAAGTCAAATACAGATTTCAGATCCCTGTGTCGTGGGTGTCAAATACTAAAGTTGAAAAATGACTGGCCTCATAGCTCAGTTGGTAGTAACTCTGCATTCTGAGCTAGAGGTCGCGGGTTCGATTCCCGCACTGGACAAACATTTGTGTGATTAACACAGATGTTTGTTCTGTGTCTGGGTGCTAAATAATTATATCTATTATGTAGGTATATCAGTCTTTGGTACCCATAGTGCAGGCTATGCCTAGTTTGGGATCAGTAGACCGTGAAGGATATGTCCGGAAAAAAAAAAAAAAATTACCTACCGTAGTATCTCAACACCACCTGGATAAAATATTCGCAGTCTATTCAAACATGGGCGCAGACAGGATTACTTTCAGGGGGTGTATTCTGCATCTAGGATAATTCAGTGACTATGACAATAAAAAAATACACACTAAAAGGGACATATCCTTTCCACGAATTTCAAGCCCCTAGGACTAATGGTCTGGTCTGGTCTGTCACTTACTGTTTTATGATATACCTACCAGTTTCCGCCCGCGGCTTCGCTCGCGTTGTACCTATCAGGATGAAAAGTAGCCTATGATGTGCTATTCCAGACGATTATCTATCTCTATGTCAAATTTCATCTAGATCCGTTCAGCCATTCTGGCGTGATGAGTAATAAACATCCATCCAAATTTTCGCATTTATAATATTAGTAGGATAGGATTAGTAGGATTTAGATTGTTTAATGTACTCCTTTAGGTTTCAATCGTTCTTCGTCCTACAGCAACTGAATGCTCTGGAAATTATTATAAACTTACAAATATATTGTAAAGAGTTCGCAGACGACTCAACGAAGTAGGAGCCCGAGGTTCTCAATCGGATAGTACTCGATCTCCATCGCCCAATCCCGCCGATAGAATCGCGGCGCCTCTCAGTGGTTCGACGAACCAGCACAGGTAATGTGGACTATATTTTGTTGCTATTAGAATCCTTTTTACAAAAGCTGTCATGCGCTAATAAGCGGAGCAACTGCTAAAGTAGTGGGAACCCCCGCGACTTCATCTTCTTACAAACTTCAACCAGAAATTCCAGAAACACAACTGAAGAGTTGTGTTTCTACTCTTAACTAACGCAACCCCTAAGAGGGTGAGTTTCTGGAATTTCTGAGTGCACTCCTACACTAAAGCTACCATTCAAATTTCATACTCCTACGAATTCTCGTTTAGGCTGCCCCTTAATTTCCGATCAGTCTAATTTTTATTGATTGATTTCTTGCAGGTCTGCCAGCTCAAACAGGTCGTCTAGTCAAAACAGATCACCAGGCCGGAACATCTCACCTCACCAGGACAGATCAACCTGTTCAAACATCTCGCCTCACCAGGATAGGTCATCCCGTCAAAGATCACCAAGTCTGAACAGAACACCAACTCAAAACATGCCCGAACACTCAGCTAGCACTCAAATGAGTGAAGAGAGTGATATTGGGAAACCGATAGATGTGAAAGAGTTGTCGTTGGAAGAGGAGAATCGGCAGTTGAAGGAGTCCAGGATTTGCAAAGTGTGTATGGATAGTGAGGTTAGTTGTTATTCATTGCAATTCTACTTCTATCTTACTAGAATATTATAAATGCGAAAGTTTGTGAGGTTGTTTGCATTTTTGTGGTTCAATCAGGCCGTAACGGCTCAACCGATTTCGCTGAAACTTGGACTAAATCTGTACCTAGAATAGCATATAGGCTACTTTTTGTGTATGTTCAACGCGAGTGAAGCCGAGGGCGTAAGCTAGTAAATTGTACACGGCTTTTTATGTTTTACAAGTCTTGGCAAAGTTGAATAAAGAAAGTTATGAATTACTGTCATTCATTGTCATTCTCCCCCAAAGAGTTCCACGACGAACGGTCTTGAACCTTCTCCATCCACCTACATAAGTGGTGATCTTATTGATTTTACGTATACGATTCTGAGACTTGTTCGTTAACTATTGGCCTCATACACAAGCTCAAAGTTGCACTACGGGCTATGGAGAGAGCTATGCTAGGAGTTTCACTACGTGATAAGATCCGAAATGAGGAAATTCGTAGAAGAACCAAGGTTACCGACATAGCTCTCAGAATTAGCAAGTTGAAGTGGCAGTGGGCAGGCCATATAGCTCGCAGAACCGATAACCGTTGGGGAGTAAAGGTTCTCGAATGGCGACCACGAACCGGGCGACGCAGTGTTGGAAGGCCCCCCACCCGATGGACCGACGACATTGTGAAGGTTGCGGGAAGTCGGTGGATGGAGAAGGCTCAAGACCGTTCGTCGTGGAACTCTTTAGGGGAGGCCTATGTCCAGCAGTGGACTTCTACAGGCTGATGATGATACGATTCTGAACGATAACGGCGTCTCAAGTAATTCTGGCGCTCGCGTATTTTTTTTTTTTTTTAACTTAGTTTGTTTTTCGTTCTCCAGGTGAGCGTTGTGTTCCTTCCCTGCGGGCATCTGGTCTCTTGCGCGCGGTGTGGTGCGGCCTTATCCGCGTGCCCACTGTGCCGCGCCTCCGTCAAGGCACTCGTCCGTGCGTATCTTGCCTGAAGCTGCTCGTGGTGAGTACCCTGAATCTATCTTTTATCCGCGACTTTGCCCGGTTTGTACCCGGATAAAATGTTCTTCAGTTAATTCATTGAAATATTAAACAGCAATGAGCGTAAATTGCAAAAAAAACCCTATCTAATATAACCACACTAAAGCTGTTTTTAAAAGGGGCGTGCGATATGTTATCCAAAATTTGTCGCCATTTCAAAATGATCCCTACGTGTATCGATTAAAGACAATTTTGAGTTTGACATTTGAGGGCTTGCAATATAGCTCAACGATATCGCAAGCCCCTAAAAATCAAACTCAAAATTGACTTTAATTAGTAGCATTTTAGAAGGCATATAGCACGCCGTTTAAATAAGGCTTGAAAGCAATAAAAATAATTATGTTCCTTATCTTTGGATCTTGTGCGTTACGGTAAAAATGTTTCAAATTGTTAGACCAAAAATCTTTATTTTCAGGTATTCCACCGACAAACAACAGCAAGGATCTTTATAGATAAATTGTTAACAAACTTGAATATTATTATATCTTATTTTTATAAGATAAAAAAATTTATGAAATAATTCACTTAGGCCTGCATAAAATGTATGCTTGAGGTAAAAATGTATGAGTCATATAATGTATTTTGTGACAGATTTTATTCGTAGATTTAATTCAGTAGTGGTAGAAAAATTAGGACTTTAAACGGTAGTGCTAATAAACCAACAACGAGGTATACGTTGTTGTAGGCGTTTGTGATCGCACTTATTTGGATAATAGCATTTTGCATGCATAGCTATGTATAGCATATATATATCGCATGTTATTTCACATCAAGGATTTTAAATAAAATACCCACCATAGTAGTTAAAAAATTATGAAAAATAAATATAAAAAATAATCCACATGCAAATTAGACTAGACATTCTCGTAGTCGACGTAGTCAGAGAGACGTCCAGATGTGTCTACGAGTATGACTGGCCTCATAGCTCCGTTGGTAGTAACTCTGCCTTCTGCGCTAGAGGTCGCGGGCTCGATTCCCGCACTGGACAAACATTTGTGACTAACACAGATGTTTGTTCTGTGTCTGGGTGTTAAATATATATCTATTATGTATATCAGTCTGTGGTACCCATAGTACAGGCTATGCCTAGTTTGGGATCAGTTGACCGTGTGAATATGTCCGGAATATTTATTATTTATTTATTTATTATAAACATGGAGTTGTTGCTTCTCTGGGTGTTCAAAAATCCTACTTAATATTATAAATAGGCCGGTCTTTTGCATATCTCGGGTTCAGTACCAACATTTTAACTTTAATTTAGTAGGAATTTTTTAAAACATGGTTTATGTGATACCGTTATCGTATTCCACAGGAAACGTACCCACATTTGAGGCTGATATTACTTTACTGATAGTCATATGCTTCAATTTCCTACTACTAATTTCCTCACTAATTGAAGTATTTCAAGTTATTAGTTAGTATTTCGTTTTTTGGGTATGCTATGCTCCAATCGAGTAATAACTAGCTTGTGCACGCGGCTTCGCTCGCGTGGTACCTAGATAAAAAGTAGCCTATATGCTATTCTAGGTATAGAACTCTATCTATTCCAAGTTTTATCGAAATCGGTTGAGCCGTTACGGCGTTATTAAACACAAACATTCAAACATCCTTACAAGCTTTCGTATTTATAATATTAGTAGGAAGTAGGATTGTAGGTACTTACTATTATTTTATATTTTTTGTTCATAAAAAGCTTACTTTACTGCTTTATCCGTCGATTGTGAACTTTTTCGTCCAAGATTGTAAATAAAACCCTCGATAATTTGCTTTTGTGTGTGGCATAAAAAATGCTGTCAATATGTGGCTAGATTTTCATCGATTTTTAGTCCATAAATACATTTCCATGGTCGCTTACAGGCTTAATTGCAATTATGGTAATTAGTCCAAAAATACTTACACACATTTTAATTAGCGTTTTAATTTATTTAAAATAATGATAACCTTGAAATAAGAGTTTACAAACCATGATGATAAAAAATATTTTTTCAACACACTTGCTCATAAAGTGGCTCTAAGTTCACCGCAATAAGGCACATAATGATACCTGTAATGAAACTGTGACTTTTTCATTGCTATTATTCACAAACGTGAGTTGTTTTATTTTATTGTTTGAGTTGCCTTGTTTCGATACCAAAAAGATCGTGCGCAATATTAAAAAAAAAGATATCTCATTCTTTTAGTCTATGGCCAGTGGCCATTGTAAGATGCACGCGCATAGGAAAACTGACTAATTTTTCCCGCCATTGCGAAAAAAAATCACAACTCGTTTTTACAGATATTTGTAGTATTATTTTCTTAACAAGTGTGTTGAAAAACGTCGTATGATCAACATCTCCCTGCCGTTATTCCTTTTCTGAAAAATGTCGTATTATACACCGTCCTCGGCTCTCTTAAGACCCTCCCTTGACGGCTCAATGGCGCCTCAGCGGTAATCACCAACATTACACACTTTGTATCAAAAAGTACTATAATAAGGCCTTAGGAACAATGTTTATACTTTATTTGCTTACTACGCTGTGCGTTGTGTTGCTATATTATTATTATGAAGGCGATCGGCAGTAGAATAAACAGTTTGATTTTATGCTCATTTTAGAATAAACTACTTGTAAATACGTTACTACTGTTGTTAGGCCTATAAATATACAAATACTGAATACATAGATATACCTACTAAAATATATCCTTTTTATGCACTTACATGTTTTAGATGGAGTAGGCTTGTCCAGCACCTATACTATCAGCCTAGTCGACATTATCCACAGGAAAGATCCTTATCTATATGTGTGGAGCTGACTAGGCCGTGGGTTTCCTCACGATGTTTTCCTTCACCGTTATGAGTACGTGTTAATGCGCACTTCAAATTTTCGAATAGAAAAATCCGTTGTTGTACGGCCGGATTCGAACCTACGACCTTCAGACCGGAGTCGAGAGTCCCACTTCGCCAACACGGCAAGATCGAGCACACTATCTCATAACGCTATAAACTAATCTTGTTTTAGTTTGTAAATAAAAAGCTATTATTACAATTGATTGTTTCATACAGATTTGAACGAAATGTATGCGCTTAGTAATAATTTATTTTCAATCAGCAAAAAATACGGAAACCAAGTGAATATAGTATCTTTAGGTGAGATTAGAGTACGTAAATATATAGTTTAATATTTATTTATGACTAAAGGGATCTTACACGATCATCTTCGACTGATTTCACTATTTGTCTACAAAGACTCATATAAAAATTCAGGTCATTAATTTTATCTATCAACCACTATTGAAACGGCCGTGTAAGCTTTTTAGTCATTACACTTAGCTGCTTAAATTTGTGATGCTAATTTAGACTGTATTGTCATTATACGTAACTATAAGTTTATACATATAAGTACCTTTATGTAGCTAATACACGGGTTAACAAACCATTATTATTTTATTTTTCTACGGGTCCCCAAAAATGCAACACACTATATTTTTTTATTTATTAATATGAATCTTATATCAATGATTTAAATGTCATCGTGAAATGGAAGAACTCTTGTATCGTTCTTTATAATTTGTAGGTATTGTATTATTCTTCAGAAACGTACCTATGTCATGTGTTAAGCAACAAATTACCAATGTGAGTCGTTTCTCAGTGGGTGATGATCATGAATCAGCTAAAAAGTCTTACAAGAAAGCATTCCCATAAAAGAAAAAGTACAATCTTGAAAATCGTTTCGTTTCAGACTAGTTGATTGCATCCGCTTTGTCGGATCAAAGGTTTTGGCATGAGGTGAAGTGGATGGATAAACTAAGCTATGTATCCGACGCCGTCTGGCTTGAGGAATGCAGATAAGTTATAGAAACTGCTGCTATTAGTTTAACTGGCAATGCCTACTGCAGTGCGCGTTCAGGGAATGACGTTTGTAGGAAGAGCCATCTCTTGGGTAGGATCGAAAGCTGAAGTGGATATGCGGTTAGGCAAATTTTTGTTGGATTTGCTCATCGTTATACATTTATCTTAAAAGTGTGTAAAATAATAAACTTTTTGAAGTTTTTCGTTGAAAACTGAGTAGACAACTATATGTAGTGTGAGTAGTATAGGTAGGTTATATAGTTATTAAGTTAAAGTGGGTTTTGTATGATGAAATACAATTCTTATATAACGATATGGTACGAAGGCGAAGGTACCTTCGCAATGGTAATAAAAAAGATAATATAGTAGAAATGTTTGTATTTGATCTTAGGCACTTTTATATTGTTTGAATTACCTTATCGGTTCTAGGAATGATTTCTTCTGATATGTCTGCGAAAAATCTTAAATTTAATCTCTTAAACTTCTTAAAAATATCATAAAACCTGTCTTCCTGTACGGATCTAAGTGTTGTCAACCCAAGTGACGGATGAAAGAAGAGTGCATGCTGCGGAAATGAGAATATTGAGATGGATGTGTGGAGTGACTAGAATAGACAAGATACGGAATGGGTACATCAGAGGAAGTTTGAAAGTGACTGAGAAGTTGATGAGCAGAAGAACGTCATGTGACAAGAAGTGTGGTAACTATGAATGTGGAAAGCTACAAGGGAAGAAAAAAGATGTATAGATTTTGTGAAAACATGAGTAAGAAAGGAGTGTACCTACCCACATGAAGTGGGATAACGGCATGAGAATGAAGTCTGAGATTTTTTTTGGAAATTATTGAAATCCACCAAACAAGGTCCGCCCCAATCGCCTTTTATTTAAAACGCAATGTGTCCGACTTGCCGATTACCAAATCTAGGTCACACATTCGGAGTGTGGCTTCTGTACTCAATATTTAGTGCATCGTGCCCGGACGGGAATAGCTCGGGCGTCACACTAAAATAGCGCAGACGACGCCACCGTCGTCGCGACGCATTTGGAATAATATTAATATGCCACAGCATATCCGAATCGAAATGCTAGACGTATGATTCATTTGGGCTTATTCCGCTCAAAAAATCAGATTTCAGGGAAAATTCCCTATAACAGTCGCTTCAGAGTTTTCGCTTCGAGGTTTCAGAGATTACCAACCCCTAAATAAAAAAAAAACATATTTAACCTCATTATACCTAGAAAGAGAAAGAATATTTTTATCTTTACACTGTTATCCTATAGAGGGCGCTATGTAACTCTCTATCCTGTATTGAGCGCATCGTTCATTTTCCCTGAAAATGAATTTCTATTTTTATTCCCTAAACTATGTTTCTTATTTAGATACTTGATATTTGTAAACTGATTTGTTCCTTACACAATTTTTTATTTACCTGGCATTTGTAAACTGCGTTAATAAGATGGCGCGCTGGCAGTTTTGGACCTATTCACCAGATATTAAATTATTTTTAGTTACGTATTACTAATAGGTTCGTTTACTCCGTACTCGTATTGACGTCATTTTGATTCTATTTCGAAAAAAATATTTTAAAATTCTTAATCATTTGAGACTAAATACACTGAATCTGTGAGTCATTCTCGTCAATGAACGGGTTAAAAACCGGTTGCATGCCACATGCTTGTTAATGTTTTTACGTTGAGGATAATGGAACATTTTGTGACTCGACGAAATCTGTTTGAAGGTCTCGAGGGAAGGAACGTAAAGCGTCGGCTTATTATCGATCAAAAATGTATCATCTATCCTACATTACTATTCATATTCGTACAACACAGTACACAACATCGATATACCGGATTAGCAAAATACAGGCCTACCTCCCAAATTAAAACTGCCAAACCCAAAATATTACATATTTGATCGTTTCCCGTAAAGTGAATATAAAAATAATTCTGTTAATTTTTTATGTTATATAGGAACAGGTACTTGACTCAACGTTTTGATGTATCAAAACATTGACACATTGTATATTTCCTTTTGAATGAATAGGTACCATGTGATTAATGTAATAGAATACCTTTGAGAATCGTGCATTATATTGTATTGTTGAGAAAGAGCCTGGCTCCTCCTCGGTATTCAGATGTATGACGTATTCCTGAAAGCCTTGGGGATTGTTTTTTGATTGTTTGTCGTGTAGTACATAATGGTTAGTGAGCATTAAGGTACTCTGAAATGGGCCAATAACTGTTGAAAAAACCAGTGTGGTAGAAGGATTAATGTGAAATACATAGAGGTTGCTTTCGTTTTTTGAAAAAACTTCATGGGGCCTAACTAACCGATTTTCCACAAGTTTTTTATATAATAAACTATATTATGCACGTTCAGTAATTACAGTGTTGTTTTGGTATGTAGACGGTTCAATCAATGCAAGAATTTACTGAACGTGCATAAACCACGATGCAACGAACTCATAATTCCTTGGCTCATATTCAAAGGCCTACCTAAAACGACTAGTGGTTTTCGCTTCGCACGTTTGCGTGTAGAGGTCGCCACTTGTTAAATTGAGTTAGCAAATTGCAGGGTTTTGTGGATGCATTTAGCGATGGTGAGTCAGCTTGAAGGTGGAATTAATTAACTAGTTGCATAGACGTGACGTCCTTGCAAGGCTGCTGTAATCACGTGCCGGTCGCCTGAGACCGCCCCCGCCTCCTCACCGATTTATGCTCAGCTGAGAGGCTTGTGTCACTCAAAGACGCCTTTGAAAATGAGCTTTATCTTGCTGTGATAAGATTCTATATGGATCGAATGCAAGCAATGCAATGCCATGCCACTGCCTGAAAAACTTGTGTCCGTTGGCGAGGGCCCTGATACTTTTGTAGATTGAATCGAATGGAATTGAATTGAACTCTGACAAGGCTAGGGTTTTAAGTTTCAATATCGCAAGTATGCTTTCCATAGATTCATAGATAGATAGAGAAAAACTTCTTTATTTTATTCTGTACGACGGACGGCTCTGTCCTGCTCAGCTGCTTAGAAAGCTAACAAAACAACTTCACTGGAAACAAAATACCACCTCTGCCCTTGGCCGTGGTTCTGCCAAAATTGACTTTAATTCACGACTTATGGTTGTTAATACTCCACCGCGCTGTGAAAAGGCTAAGTTCAGAGTAGTCCAAAAACGAGTAAACTGTACCTATAAAATGTGGATTTCGGCAATCACCATGTTGGGTTTGACTAATGCTTGTGCTACTGATTTCTAGTAATGTATTTTACTTGCAATATCTGCTGTTAAGTATACTTTATCTGCTGATAATATGCACAAAAAAGCAGTCCAACATACTGCTTTATTTTTGTGCGGTGTTTTTTGCATTTTCAGCTTTTATCAACTTGCTTTTCCAGTGCTTTTATAGCTCGCAGAAACCTCTATAATTATTTTAATTTTATCAATAACTTCTGTTATTGTAGCAGTGCTCCCGCAAGATGGCGTATAAATAGCACTTGATAACAGAATTACAATTATTGCCTATTTACCTGTTGTTGCAGCTTTGCAGTGTTTCCAACTCAGTGGATTTACACCTACAACTGGTATGTTGGACTGTGGTCTAAAATTAAGTTGCTGGTTTGTTTTGGTGGTATAAGATCAGAAGTTCTAAGATAAAAGAACTTGTGAGGCCGTTCTTAAAATGTTCGCCCCTCGCTCGTTTGTTTCGGAAGGTTCTATATTCTCAATTGGTTTTTAAAGTACATAAAAACTCTTCATACACAGTTTCAGTATAGAAATACTACATTCCTATTTTTTTTATCTTGCTCCATAAAATGGGCGTCTAGTGGGCTAAGCACGGTTTTCTGTGGTTCAAGTTGGCCAATCTAGTGGGCTTTCAATCAAAGAGTTAGCAACACTGAAGCTTTAGCGTTTTCCTTTAAGTTTTATCAGCAATAACGTCAATAACAGCTATAATATTCCCGGTCGAGAATATTTTTTAGTACAGTTACCTGTTTATTGCTATACATTAAACTACAGACTAATGCCTAATGGTTTCTCGTCTACTAGTTCGTTGCTTAAAATACGTTTAATGTAATTTTCGTGGCTGTTGCAATTGCCAATTTTGGTGGACACGCGTCGGCGCAAATGCATCCCAGTAATTAAATGTTAGCAGCGGATACACAAAAGCTTTTAATTGACATAAATCGTTCAACCTCGATAACATAGTACCTATGACTCTAACCCAAGAATATTATGGACGGCGCCAGCCATTCGCCACACTCCCACTGACGGTGATTGTGAATGTGGCGTGGGCGGACATCCCTTTTGGATTACCAAGAGAGGGCCTGAACTGAACGCCGACATTTATCATGACTCATAACAAAATTATTGCCAGACGAAAATATAATCGATGGTAGAGCGGGATCCATTACCATAGCTTTTAATTTAGATTTAAACTTCATTATGGCATATATTTCATATGGCTTTAGTTTCATGATTAATCTTATCACCATTATCAATGGCCCGTTCAATATCAGAGTCAATGATTTTTACAGGCGCATTTATTGTAACCTATCACTGTTGTACGAAATGAATACAACTTCTTACTTTACTTAAAAATGCATCCTTTGTAAGGATTTGGTCGCCATAGCGCCCTACCATGCCTTCTATTTCGTCTTCGACGTCTTTTTGCCATTGAAATGCAAGCGTGTCAGCACTATATTATACGAATTTGAACGATAAATCTTAAGACTGTCAACTTACATCGCCGCCTAAACAAAATCGCAAAGTTGATGGTACTGGGGCTGGTCTGCTATTTAAGTCGCTCAACCGGCGGGTGCGTGGGCGCCACTGAGTCACACCAACTATTGCACGTCTCATTCCATGGAAAGCCTTATATGTCAAACCTACGAGAAACTGCAAATGTTCCTTTGATAATTCAAATAAGAAAATGCCATTTTTGACATAATATTTTATAGTTAAGATGTCCTTAATTACCTGCTATGTTGCACAAATTACCGTGCGAAAACCAGTGACCAAAAGTCGAAACATTAATAAATTGTGACATTGTCAAAAGCCACGAACCGGGCGACGCAGTGCGGGAAGTCGGTGGATGGAGAAGGCTCAAGACCGTTCGTCGTGGAACTCTTTGGGGAAGCCCTTTGTCCAGTAGTGGACTTCTACAGGCAGATGATGATGATGATTATCAAAAGATAATAAACGCGAAAAACCTGTGCGATAGAAACAAATAGTTTGGTAATGCTTTACTCATCAGGGTGCACCGACTTGTCTAGTTTAGTTCAGTATGTATGTATTTGTAGACCTTTGGTAGCCCAGACATTAAATGATGATATGCACTTAACGGCAGTTTCTATCTATTACTTAATAATATTACTTAATAATACTATTGGAATCCGGTGCATGCTCAAAGCTTTTGTAAGCACGTGCCAGTAAACGTCCCACGAAACTTATGCTAGTTCGCAGCTCGTGCCTGTCATCGTCAAGTATGTGTCTGACATATGTGACGGTGGAATTCGCAAACATTTGCATGAAGGCATAAACTTTTCATACAGAAAAATATTTGTACTTAGTCATTTGCATACCGTTGCTATCGAGTGACACCGGGTCAGTTGATATGGAGTGAGCTCATTCCATATCGTGGGTTTTTATTGCTTTTTGCACTGAATGTCCTAGAACTTGTTTATGTTCCATTAGGCATTACTCATTTTATGAGACAAAGAGCTCTATTTGAGGGACCAGTGACATCTTCTACCAACAGACCAGCTGATAGACCTTGCCTTTTGCTTGCCATTATCCTGGCCAGTCCTATTGAACCTCTTCTTCTCAGCTGCCTTCACTTGCAGTGGACCTAGCGCTTCGACCATCGAGCTTGTGGTTTGATTTCTACCAGTTGGCTATGAATTGCTGCAAACATTGAATGCGTTTCATCTTTGTCCGCGTTTTATCATCTGTTACTTAATTTTTCACAATATATCTGAAAACTATACATAAAAATGAAATTTCATTGTATTGGAAAATTGTGGCTTTTATCAATGTTTAACCCGCCCGCAGCCCTTTTTAGGAAAAATGATTTCCAGGAAACTTACTCGGTATTGTTTGACGTCATAAATTCCATGTTATTTCAATTTGGTTTACTTGCATCTCTGCGATCCGTGGATATAAGGGTCAATTACCTACCGCCTGCGGCTGGGCTTGCCCACATAAGAAGTAGCCTATACGCAATTTCAGATCATTCCAAAACTATATGGGTTCTATGTTTCATCCAAGGCTATACTTGAGGTGTGTGGGTAAAGTAAAGAGGATAAGTTGGGTTGGCGATTCTTTGAATACGCCTCTGGGATTCCCAGCTATCAATAGGAATACTGGGGCACGGCCACAACATGGCCCTTTGCACTATCAAAGTCTGCTTTTCATCCATATCACGTTTCTGTATGACATCAACCATTGTAGTCAGAACAATGTGTGACTGCGCACGCGCTGGCCAGTCACGCGCTGATTCACACAAACACCCTTTACCTACACACATGTATATTTAGGGATGTTCAGCTTATGATCAGTCCTGTATTACTAGTCACGACTGTCTTCTTCATTAACATTATTTACAATGCGTTGGCGCAGCTTGGCCTTTGCTCAACGTCTGAGCTGTCAAGTCAGCTGTGTTTTGTCAAGGTTTCCAAGATATATTGGTTGCCATGTGCCTTGTACTAATACTATAATAAGCTTTTGATTGTTATCAGGAATCCTTCACAATATACGACAATATTTCTCTACCAGTCATTTCAACGCAGCTGGCAATGTAAACTGTGTTTTATAACGGGCTGCTATCAAAGCACTAATGCAATATTTGACCCAACTTCCAACCCAACTATATTTTGTTCTGATGTTCATGAAATTAGTGTGTTTTGAAATATTTACTGCATGTGTGATAGATAATACAGTAGGTACCTTTTCCAACATTTTTTACATATTTTTGTACTCTGCGTATCACTGAATCAATAAAATTCAAATGCATTTAACTATGACAGGGTGGCCGGCTCTACTTTACGTAGGTAGTTGAATATATCAATATCAATGACTGGAAACTGTTTGCGTCATTCGACTGCAGTTATGAAACTTGATTAGATGTAAGCGCAATTCATAGGATCAATTGGGGCTTTGGCATGAGGCAATGACGCCAGCCCTTACTAACTGTTGCGTAATCTATGAGCTCGCTGATTATCAATAACCATTACCTACCAGAACTGAAACTCGCACTTCAAATTACAATCCGGTCCTCATCAGCTCTACGCTTACACTTTTGTATTTCTTTATTTCAGATTCATATCCGATAGCTAAGATATCAAGTTAACTAGGGTTTTCTGTCGCCATTAGAATAATCACATTAGATTTATGTGCAACAATAAGTAATGTGATTGTAGCTAATGTGTAAAGGTAGATAGTATAATATAGCTATCATGCATGCCTCGTTTTTTCTTTTAAAACGTATGATTTCAAAGTTTGATAATGCGTCACGAAGTCCGTGACGTGTGTATTTATTATAGTGGTACAGGGAATTATAAATTTGTTGGGCCATCTATACTTGCGCAAGTTTTATTATTTCATGTATATACCAACTGTTACGTAAGCTGTGCTTCTGCTGCCGCATTGGTGTTGCAATGCAATCCAACTGGGCACAATATACCGCTTTCACTGTGGAATTGCAAATAGCTAACGAGGTTTGCTGTACATTATGGCATTCAGAGCGAATTGGTACAGTCAGTTTCCTACCTACTCCTGAAATCTTGTAGATCGTTCGTCATGCATATCATAAGTTTTCGGTCCCCAAACTGCTTGCTTTTTGTGCTCAGTGACCAGCTTAATGTATGGTGGCCCTGCAAAGAGCCAATTTCCCTTGGCGATAGAACCAGTGCGGTGAAAGGGTTAGCGTGCGCCTTCGAATTTTAAGGTTCTATGAAGGTAATGTCGGTTTCCTCACGTTGTTTTATTTTAGGTACCTTTGATACTGGTAAGCTAGGTACATGAATTTTCCGAATAAAAAATCAATTGGTTCATATTGGTTGGAACCCACGACTTTAAACTAGTCGTGGGTTCGAACCAATTGATTTTCTCAAATTTTTTTCAATATATAATTTCTCAAATAAAACTAGTGCTTTGATGATCGGTGAGGCAGAATACTAAAATAAGAATAACATTTGAAAATCAAAACTATATGGCCTAGAATAAAATTCAGTTATGAATGTACAAGCAAAGCTCTTTCATATGACAACTCACATCATGTATTTGTTTGTATGACTTTTTAAACCCCCTTTTGGACCTTTATATCTTAGCAAACCCTTGGCTAATAGTAGGGACCTAAAACCTGTTGACCTTCTAAATTCCATGCAGACCGGATTGACAGGTTGAAAGTTATGTTCTAACAATTAAACATACAATGCCGATTCGTCCAAGTTGTTTGAGATCTTCGCTCGCTCGATCAATAACAGTTCTGACTATATAAGATATTTTAGATTACAGTCGCAATACCAGAAAAGTTCCATTCTACATCCTGTTTTTTTGATGACGCTTCATAGTAAACCTTCAGTCGTCTGGAGGTCAAACTTATAAAAGCACTGGAACTGCGAACGACGCGGCAGGACCTTCGTAACGCGTCCTTACTTAAATGGCCAGCTGAATACAGTGACGCATTTATTTCATTTAGTTAGTTGCTTACATCAAATCTGAGGAATCATTCAATTTGTTCTCATTAAATTACAAAGTTGGCCGTGGTAGCCCTGGCTGAAGAATAGGCCCCTCAATATCTACCTATCCGCGGATGTCGTAAGAGCGCGACTAAGGGAAAAAAGCTAGGGGATGGGCAGCAGCGTCCCTCATTTTAACAACGATAGCTCTAACTGCGCTCGCCAACCCACATGCCCAGCGTGGTGAGTATGGGCAAATCCCCCCACATGTTAAGGAATTTGCTCTGTCTGTGGAGGAGGCCATGTTCAAATGATGATGATGAAATTACAAAGTTACTAGTTCCGGTTTTTAAACAACCATAATGGACACATACAAAGTAGATACCATAAAATTACAAATCAAAAACAAAAGCAATTAGATACTGCGTTGGTACGGTACCAAGTAGTTTTGTGGGTCAAATAGGTTCCATCTTAGCATAATGCTGCACGTACATAACTACTAGACGAGAAAGTTCGCTATTGGTTTATGTAGGTGAACAGGTGAACCGAATATACAGAAATAGAGCTACCTAAGCCTGTGTAAAATCAAGCAAAGATCGGTGTACCGTCGTCCCATAAATAAAATAACTCTAAGCCGTAACGTTTCCTGTTGCCTCGGGCTTAAATAATTCTACGCTACTTAGCTTGACGGCTTGCTCAATGGTGTGGTTACTGGCAATGTCGGAAAAATGGAAGGAATGCGAGATTCAATAATTTCAAAGCACTTGGACAAACACCATGGCCCGTACCATCAACTTTTTTTACCATCATTTTTTTTAGGCGGTGCGGTGGCTTGAGTTGGCAGTCCCAAAAGTTAATGGTTCAATTCGTGTAAAATAGTGCTGACACGCTTGCATTTGAATGTCAATAGGACCTCATGTCAGGGCCTCAGGTTAGGTATAGGGATTGCGTTGCTTTAGTTAAGATATTACAAACAAAAAAATGTGTAATGTTTAATGTAAATGTATAATTCCGCTAATCTATCCTCATAAGCCCAACAAAATGCAAACGCGCAAAGCGTTGTACAGTACCCAAGTACAGTGTCCACAGCCGACTGTTGACAATCACCAGCATACAATCTCGGTTGGATCTAGCTTCCGACATTCAAAGCAGCATAACAACGTGCCTTATCCGCACGCTCGATGACTAACACCCATGGAATCCAACCAAACCTACCTAGTAATGTCTATGAATCCATCTAAGATGGTGGTGTTTACTAAGCTGGCGCCAGTGAATACGTCATCGTGCTATTCTGATTGCGAATGCTTTGAAAGGACACTTAAATCATGAATTTCTATGCAACAGCCGATAGCCTTACATGATGATGACACAAAGCTTAAAGTTGTCTTTGTGCGATTTTTTCCACACTTTGAATAGTTTGAATTAGTACTATTCAACTAATTCGTCATATCTTCTAGTCGCAGATACCGTAGAGCCTCACGAAAGTATACAATCAGCGCTTGTTGCCATTGAAGCCATATGGCACTGAGACCTAGTCGCTTACTATTGGCCTCTCCCACTAGCCTACAAGCCTATGTAATGGCCTTAGGACGTACGACGCTACACGACGATTCCCTACAACAGGCTGGTCGGTAGCTCTGGATATCTATGGGTGAGGTCTATTTTCAGCATTGGACGTCCTACTGCTCAAATAATGATGATGATGGCCTTTGTGAAGCCCTTCGCTACAAGAGTGCCTTGAGACACGGATCGCGGAAATAAGAGTAGATAATGCAGCTATTGACCTTTATGGTAAAGTAGTTCACTTATTTTCGAATCACTCTTTGTTATATTTATTTAAGTGTCCCAATTTAAAACTTTATAGGTTAGTGCGAAAATATTTAATGTAGTTATTATTTGATTCTGACATATTGTTTCTCAATGGACTCCATTCATCATCATTCTTATGTGGGTGTGTTAGACAATTTTAAGGGACAGAATCTTTTTTAAAGTATGTTGTTGCATAGTTGCAATATTGCAAATACAATGACGAGTGAAACTGAATGGCACATGTGTCTGTTATATCGGAATACTACGTGTGTGATCTTTCAATTAGCTGGTGTGAGCTAACCATCACGTAAGGGTTGGGCCACCTGGCCAAGGATAGTCAAACAAAGGGTTCCACAAAGCCAGACATGTGACAGGAATGAATGGTACACGCTGGCACTACATATAATATCATACAGTAAGGTTGCTTTGGAAGCATGTCTGTGCTTGACACGCTTGAACTATAGCTAGAGCATTGATTGTAAATGGCTTCCAGACCATAATCGCCCGCTCCACTCTTAAATCGGTATTTCGTAAATTTGCACGCAATTTTAGTCTAGAACATCTCTTCTTATGTACGATGACTCAGATGGATGAGTATCATTAATCCCCGATGCCAATATAATAATAATAATAATAAATACAGGGTTTCACCCTGGCAGCCGCATTCCGAGCGTTGCTGCATCTATTGGCATCAATAATGCTATTTATGTTATTGTTTTGAAACTCACATCTCTCGTCTATGTGCGTCTCACACGGATGAACCTTTTCTAGTATATCTACTGCTCTTAGAGCAATATTTCTGTGCCATGGATGTGAATGGCGGCATGTCAATGGCGGAGGCCTAATTGAGCCGTCCCGGCTGGCTGTCCGGCAATTAACACTCGGTATAAGCGGTGGTTTAGTTCTCGCAAGACATTTTCTTGTATCTATACGTATTCTGTGTAACATTGTCGTAGTAAGTTAAGCATTATAAAGTAGGTACCTACGCGTAGTCCTCCTAGAGAGTAGAGTGATATTCCGTGGACATCCGTGGATGTCGTAAGAGACGACTAAGGGAAAAAAAACTAGAGAATGGGCAGCACCGTTTTGTATCAACAATAGCTTTATCTGGGCTCGCCAACCCGCATGCCCAGCGAGGCGAGTATGGGCAAACCAAAGGTCGGTCGGGGGGCTGTTTTCAGCAGTGGCTGAAATAATGTTGATGATGATGAGTAGATACAATTTACGCAACATGAAATCTGATCATCGCGCGAATATTCTCACAATTCGTAAACGTTAGCGCCAAGTTCTGCGGATGTCTCAAAAGGATGTCTTGCCAACATTGCTGATGAAATATCACCTATTTGTAAACAAATAACGTTTTAAAAGTATCATTTTTTGCAGTGTATTGTTAATTCGAGCCGAAAATTACTTGCCTGAGATGGAAAAATATTAAGATAATTTCCAAGGATGTAATAACAACGCAGTTATCGACAAACAAACAAAGTACTGTACCACCTACATCAAATATCCTCGAGTAATATTGAGTTAAGTGTGTTTGTGCCTGTGGGTGGCTGGCAAAGAGAATCCCAAGAATTATACTCGCCCATGATAGAGAAGCCTTCAATGGCAAAGTCCTTAACTCACTTAAAGTCATGTTATGATAAGCATGTTACGTTTTCAATACTTACCTACACCACGTGCATTATGCTTATCGCTTCATCATCACCAGCGTTTATATATTGTCACGTCTCGAGTTATCTCCCTGACAGACTAAATCACTGCCTCTGCCTGAAAATCCTACGTATATTTCGTTGCTCTGTGGATGCTCAGCTAATCCATCCTACCTACAGGTGTGTGCATGCTAGTTCAAATAAGGTGCAATGTGTTGAAACAAAACAAAGTCTACCAGCAATTAATTTATATTTGCTCCTTGTTTGTTGTAACCTTTTCTTCTAACCTGTATTTGTGAATTATTCACAAGTCCAATGTTACTCTTAATTAAATCCTCTATCTTAATAAGTGCTGAGTCAGCCAGGACTCATGCCTCAGTGTTACAGCAATCTTGCGTTGTGCGTGCGCGCAAACAAGAGTAATTTGAGCTTACATTTGGAAAGCGGGGGCAGTTGCAGCAAGTATTACCCTGTCTTTAGAATTCTTAATAACTATAGTAACTGTTATAAATGCGAAAGTTTGTGAGGATGTTTGTGGTTCAATCACGCCGTAAGGGCTCAATTGATTTCGATGAAACTTAAAATATAATTATGTAGAGTCCTTTACATAGAATAAGGTATAGGCTACTTTTTATCGAGGTACAACGCCAGCGAAGCCGCGGCACAACATGTGTCCTATGTTTACCTACATAGTTGTTGTTCACTTACCCCACATTAGCGGCATAGTTATCTGTTATCGTTGTCAGTAGAGTGCCTTGTTTGCGTATGTTAATACCCAGAGGTCGATATTTAGGTCGTAAGCGTAACGAACAAACGCTGGCGGTAAATGGAAACGCTTTAATAGGGCTGCACCGTGTCAGTCACTTTATTATTGTATTAATATTATTTGTATGACATGAATTTAATTTAAAATCTCTACGTAAAAAGTATATATTATGTAGATAATTAAAACACATATACCTATGACGTATTATTCAGGAAATTTACGAAACAAATGACTATTATGACTATTATTAAACATGTTTTCTTCTTTGCTCAATCCATAGAAGAATCTTCAGTTCAGTTTGTTCGTGCATAAGTTCAAAACTTTGATCCGATATAGTATATGAGCTAAATCGGTTGAGGGGTTGTAAAGATATGGGGTTCCAAGAGGAAATAAAAATAAAAATCATACAAATATATGAAGTGGTAATCATATCAAAGGGCCTTGCACAAAAATTCTTAAACGTAAGTTATATTCATTGTACCTACAATGTATTGTTCGCGAGATACAAAGAAAAAAGATAAATTTATAAACCAATATAAAGTGAGATCTCTTTTGTTACAGTCTCAATGACTAAGTAGTTCAGGTAATATTGGATAATAGTTAGATCATGCTACAGATGCGATTTTCTAAATATACCTCAATTGAACCTCAACGATCATTAGAGCACAAACTTTCGGACGATCGCGAGATGTCAGTTCGGGGAACCACTAGTACCTACCTACTTAGTTAAAGAAAGTTTATTCACTTGCTTCCTTATTTATCTCGCGGAGACATGTAACTTTGAGTATCTTGATAATAAGTTGTGTCAATAGAAACATGATTTTCAAGGTGTGATGTTAAGAGTTGAAGTCACTGAACTGGAAAAGCATGTCACAATCATTGGCAGGCAGGTTATCGATTAATAAAGGATTAATTATGGTAGGTAAGTTTATAACCTGATTGCAGAGACTGCTATTCTATTAAAATTTCTAGTTCGGTCAGCTGTAAAATAATAAAGGATATGGCTGCTTTTCTTAACTGATAGTTATTTTCTTAACTCCCAAATAGAGTTTTTTCCTTCATTTTATGGCTACTGCTGTATCTCAGTCAATACTGCTAGTGTCAAAATTCTGTTGCTTAGCAACTAGAACATGGACATAACGTGTTTTATATAAGTCTGTGGCATCATAGCTCCCATAATTGAATCTATTTCGACGGCATTAAAAGCTGGTATTTTGGAGATGTTTAATTCGAAATACTTGTTGCTTAGATATCCTCCTCCACCCTGTCCATCCAAAGGTTGTCTGGAAGAGATCGCTTTTATCGATAGGGTGGCCATTTTACTTAATATTTGTGGTTTCTCTATATTATTTTTCTTTGTGTACAATAAAGAGTTTATATAAGGTAATAAGTGCCCTATACCTACTCAATTTATTAATTTTTCGAGTAAAAGTAGAAGAAAAGTTATTTTAAAAGAATCCGTTTAAGAGCTTAGCCATGCTAAAATCTGTCAAGTTAAGATTTGTTTCTTAACTCTAGTCATCACTAACCGTAGGCCGTTTTTGTACTCATGTTTCCGTTAGAACGTTATTTCCCAGCACATTCCTCGCTCGGCAATGTAGGTAAAAACATATATGTGCATTGTGCACATAGATCATAGGTCAGCGTCATTCATAAGAACATAGACTATAATTTGAGTACAAAGTTCGCCACTAGTAGCATTTGTAGGTAATAGTTAACTTCCGCACTGCAATTAATTTATTACTATAATTCCTATATCGATATAATAGCCTTATACAGGAATTTAGTATACCGACCATAGAGTTAAAGAATATCAAGCCTATTTTGACCCACTCTAGCATTGCGTTTAAAGACTGCTGAATTACAAAACTGGGTTTACTGGGTATTTTATACATTTGACATTATGACATAAAGCAAATGTATAAATTGACACGTCACAAAACCAGGGTTTAGTTAGACTAAGTCTAAACCCAGTTTGGTAAATACAGGGTTTGTCATTAAAATTCTTGTGTTCCTATCTATATCATCTTTTGTCTACCCAGATAATAACCATTTCTAACGGGAAATTCTTTAGGTCTTTAGGTATTTTTAAAGCTTTGTGACAGCTTGATATTTTATGATAGAGTCATTGGCAGCCCTATTCAGAATCCGCCGATGTGTGTTGACTATGCATTTCCGTCAGCATATCCGTTCACACATTCCATTGCATAAGTAAATACCTACCTAATTCTCGGTATATTACTTTGCAAAAATACAAGAACACACTCAAGCTACGTTTGAGTTCTTCAAAATACGTCATTTTAGTATATAATTGGTTTTAAGTTGTTTAAATAGTATTTAACACAGTTTGTTTTCCGAATAAAATAAAATAAAATAAAATTTCCTAGCTTTTTCATATTTTCTCACGGATCACTGAAGCCTTAAAATATTCCCATAATGCTCCAGCTTTATGTTGTGGCGGGGTTATTTAAATAAGGGGGTTACTGTTATCATTAATTGCAACTATTGCATTAGGCCCCTAATCGCAAATTCTCTGAAAGAGAACCCTGTCTTTCAGCGAATCTTGACAAGAACAAAAAAAATTGTTCTTGTAAGTGACCTTTGAAGTTCCTTTGAAGACGTGACAGCCCTAAATTAAAGAATCCATTGATGCGAGCTGACGACGCATTTCCGTCGACGCGGCATATCCGGCGAACTTCGACTAAACAAAGGGTCAAAGGAACTTCCGCCCGGCTCTTTGCTGGTAGTAGTTATAGTTAGACTTTTTTGTAAATCGATTTGTAACTTGGCGATAGATACTAGAGATTTGTATCTCCTACATGCCTTACCCTTATCTAATAATCTTAGATGATATTATTTTATTACAAGCTAACCCGACAAGCGCTGTCTTGTGCAAATTTCAATAAATTTGTATGTATCCGTTTTGTGAATTTGTGCAACTAGCCTAACATCCTTTTAAAACAAACTGAAGCACTGGCTCACTGGACCATAGACCCACCACGCTGGTCCAGTGCGGGTTGGTGGGTGGAGCGCCAGAGCCTCGTTCGTTGATCGGCAAGGTGTACCGCGTGCCGGTGAGGTTGGCTTGGGTTCCAGTTGGTGTTATTTGAAACCCCTTACACCCCTTTGAAATCTCTACGTAGGAATTATGTACTATGTAGATAATTAAAACATAAACCTATGACGTGGTATTCAGGAAATGTACGAAATAAATGACTATTATGACAACTGATACACTTACCAACGAACGAGAGCATTTAATTTTTATTTATACAAGGTGATTCATAATATATTCCTTCATTTTATATTATTATATGTATTCTTTCCCGAAAGGGGCTTATTCTACAAACGATTAGCAATAAAGTTTGTTCTACGACTTTTGGAAATTCGACATTTTTCATTGAAAAAACTCTATGCGAAAATCAGCTGTTTTGGGGTCCAATCAGGTCAAACTCAATAAATTAGCTGCTTTAGGTAGCAATCTTGATTCCGAACTTCTTGTAAGTTTAGGTATTAGTTTTAAAGATGATAAAAATACCAAAAACAGCTAATTTCAGAAAGTTTGTGAAAAAAAATAAAAAAATAAAATGCAAATATTGATGTTTTTTTTCTCTAATATTATTCTTTTTGTTGATAGAATAACCCCCTTTCGGGATATACATGGTATGAATCACCTTGTATAGATATGAAAAGACCGCAGCTATATATATGTATATATGCTAGAATGACTTAAACCAAATGCTAAGATTAGTGATGAAAAAATAAATTTCAGTTAACAGTTACATAAGCAACCATCATGAAAAACTCCGGGAGGTTCTCACATCATTCAACCGTTGTCAGCTATTCAGAAAAGCCGTGAAAAGGCCAATTTGTTTCGATCATCAATCCGACGGTTAACCGACTTCATTCAACGCTGACCCGTCTTTGATAACGCCGCCTTTGTTACACGAAAACTGTGGCTTGGATTCACTGACAATGGGATCAGCCGGTAATCGTTCTTGTCCTGGGGTCATCACTCAGTGCGAGATGAAAGCTGGCCGCGTGAACAGCTCAATAAGAAACAACTGACTCACTCTTAAAAACTCATGCCTAGCTAGACGACAGCCATTTATGGAAAACCGATAAGTGGAGACATATTTGCTATTTGTTAATTTATGTAGTCAATGATTTTCGGGGACACCAATGCATTTTCATGTAGGTACGTTGACAATATAATCGTTATGATTTGTATTGTAGTCTCACAACATTAGGGCTAAAGGCTGTCACAGACATATCATTCAGGCACCAGATCCGCATCGCCTCAGCTCGAACCGTTCAGAATTCTTTGTATACTGCAACGCACGATAATCGTATAGGCATTGCCTTGCCCTGGGGACAAGTTAGTAGACGGCATTTATTTCAGGGTGAGGCGATACTGCTCACGGTGATGTGTGCGTCAACCGGTCGGTTCATTGACTAATAGATATCGTTTACAGAAGGAGCTGTTTTTCTCAGCCTATTTCATCTCAGTGTGAGAAGAAAACTGGCCGCAAGGGCAATGGTAGAGCAGCTTGACAAATGAACGACCAGCATTGTTGCAACAGCTTTGTATTAGTTAAACGGATCATGACTGACGTGCTAATGGATAAGACACGACTCTTTTATATGCCTGTTGGGACAATCAGTGAATTTCTGAACGTGCAAAAGAAATCTTCAATTGTATGTGAAATGGAAATTTGTAGAGGTGATTTGGAAAAATATTCTTGGCTTGGTCACGAGAAACGGGTAGCTGCACCTAGTTTCTAAGACGTTTCAGTGATCCTAGTGAATTTACTGTAATAAACATAATTTTTTGACCTGACTAAAACTTGAATGACTGAATTGTACAACGTGGCTTGTAACTAGTATACAATCCCGAAAGGGGCTTATTCTATCAACAAAAGGAAAAATATAAGCGAAAAACACAACTTTTTTATTTCAAAAAATATTTTTCTATTGTTAACTAGCGTACGCCCGCGGCTTTGCTCGTGTGGTATCTCGATAAAAAGGGGCAGTTTTTTAACGTGTTTCATTATTTGACTTTAAGAGTATTTGTACCAAGTTTCATATAAATTTCTCCATGCGTTAAGATTCTCCCATACAAACTTTGACCTCTCATTAAACCCTTTTAAGGGGTAGTTTTGAAAATCTAAAATTACAATTTGTCCTTATTTCTATCATACATTATTTATAGTTAGTTTCAAATCTGTAGGTTCAAGGAATACGATTTTTCATATAACGTTTTAACCCCTTTTCACCCTCTTATGAGTTGATATTTTGAAAATCCCTCCTTAGTGGATGTGTTTAGCATATAAGGCAGCTACTGTCCAAATTTCAGCTTTATAGCTTCAGCGGTTTGGGCTGTGCGTTGATCTTGGAATCAGACCTTGTTCTTTTATATATGCAGATGACAAATTTAAAAAAGTCTTAGAACAAACTTTGGGGGTGTAGAATAATCCCCTTTCGGGATAGTATAGGTACATATTATGAATGACCTTGTATGTTAGTTTGGTACAGTTATTTTAGAAAGTCTATTGATAATTTGAAAGCAATTCAAATCGTTTGTTGCTCTTATGGGCAATTTACACCTTGTACGCGAGCGGTGTGAATCGCCCATTGAACTCGTCAATTGGTGGGAGTGCCCTTCAGCAGTACCTACCTACTAATAACTCTAATATATTAAGCTCTTACCATTACAACTTTAATTGGCCTTCAATTCATGAGAAAATCCTGGATTACTTGAAAACATAAGATCGAAGATAGCATAGAAATCTCACGTCAATTTGATCCTATCGATAGCCAAGGGCTCTGCCGTAAAAGGCGATAGGTCTTTACGTATATACAAGACACCTTGTATTACCTGGGTTATCCCCTATACGAAATGGCCGATGCCTACTGGTAGGAAATTCTGGACTAGGTACATAATAGTACATATTAACGGGAATTTTATTCATTTACCTATTCCCACCCATCATACATACCAAAGTATAGGTCAATCTAAAATGATCTAATGACTAGCGTTTTCCTCCTCTCGAATTCAGAGAATACAAATATAAAGATCACAGATAAAATTATTGTAGGTAGGTGTGCCAAACGTTTACATGGTGAGGTAATTAAGGCTCTAGTTCGAAACTAGTGTACCCACATGTGGCCTAGATCTAACCAACTGTCAACCAAGGCACTTTATCTAAACTCGTTTCTTTTCAAGTATGTCATGGTAAGCAAACTAATTTAAAACCTTGTTCATACTCGTAGGAAATTAAGTACCCTGCAAGTAGGAGAATACAAATATTTATAAAGAATTGGTGTCGCCATAGTTCCTAAAACCAGAGTCATGCTGATTGCTTATCTGAATGGTATCTGATTTGAGTATTTGGCGCTACGGTGATGTAGATAAAAAACCTGTATATTACCTACTTATATTTTTCAAATGAAAAGTTTTAACTGAGATTGAATGCTTTAGCAATTGCAATTATTCGTTGAGGGTAGGTATTCAAAGTCTGTGACATAAATCCGTAAATAACAAACAAGCAGAGCCGCAGGTAAAACCTAAACCTGCATAATTGTAAAATTATCTGATAATGATTGCGCTGAATACCTAGACAGGTGAGCGTACTAAGTATTTTGTAGAGAAAAATGGATATTAATAGTACCTGTACTATTGATATCCACTTTTGCCCTGAGCACAACTTCTGCTAAGAAATTAGCCGAGAGTCGCATAGCTTACATAATATCGTGCCCACTAGGCCTTGTCATGCCCTTGATCAATACTTATGTCCCCTATACCTACTTCTAAATACGCCCACCTGAGAAATAGGATAGGCGCCGCAAAATGCCCTTGTCCTCAGCGCTAGTGCCAACCGGACCTTGCTATAAGTCTTAGAACGTCTAAGTGCATTATTCTGTGGCCTAGTATTTACACCTGAGTAATGACTGACTTCACCACTGCTTTTAGTGTCAGTATAGGTAATTGTAGAGTTTCTTATAGAGGTGCAAATTTTTATATGTATACGAGTACACTCCTATTGGTAGTTTTATCGGCTTTTTAGTTTCATACATTATAGTTGCCTTCACTCTTTCTGACTATTCCTGTAATATAGAGTTCGTTTATAAATGAAGTCATTTTCCCGGGTATTTTTCAATGACCTCATTGGTTGGACCTGATTGATGTAGGGTAATAATTATTAAACTTTGACGTAATAAATTACATAGCTTATTGAAATAAATGAATTATTTTGCTATGAAGTCAAAATATCAGCATTTTGGTTAATGGTCCGACTCTAGATGGGCTATATCTAGACTCCAGAGTAGATCCTTTTTGTAAACGTCATTTCTCTTTACAGCCGCGACGCACGATGTAGATACACTAACCACCTGCTCATCGAGAGTGGTAGTTGCCCAAAAGCGAAGCACATGGCGTCCTAAATTTAGTTAATCGCTTCCTGTTTAATCCCAGCCGTAAACACGGAACTTTGTAGAGCTAGATGATTAATACAAGTGTTTTGTTTAAAAATATATTTACTATAAACGTAGGTGCTTGACGCATTCATCAGCTCGTTTTTGAACAAATCTAAAAGGAATCGTAATCCTACCTGTGTCATGCAAAGTCATAAGTGGATATGTAGAACAGGATTCGTTGATTTCGTGAAGGGAAAAAGGTAAATTCGATTATCTATTGTTTAAGGTAAGTACCTTCATTATTATGTATTTACCATACGTATTGTATTTACCACGGTAGCGTACATGGTACTTACTAAAAAAAAATTTGCGAGTGAATTACAAATACAGAGTTCACTTTACTTTAATATTATATTTAAAAATACTATCTGCAATCCAATCTAGGTAGAACTATCTGTATTCATTCATGCGTTTTTCTATACTAGTGGTTTTACATATTTAGCTCGTTTTATTTAGCTATCGATTACCACTAAAGTCTTATAGCTGCAGACATTATAGTCATGTACTAAACCTAGTACTAATACTTAGAAATGGCCCACCCAGACCCAACCAACACTTTAACACGTTTAGTACCTACTTACTATAATACGAGTTCAGAAGGTCAATAAGGAAAGCTTTTGAGGAAAACTGACAGGGAAATATCCGCTTGAGTGTTTAATTAGCTACATGTGCCATAAACCTTTGTGTTGTAGATCCATTAGTTGTTGATATTTTTTATACCTTACCGTAAACTACTTATGCATAATCCTCATTTTTTTATTGAGGCTGACTGTACGATATCGGCGTTTATAACGCCACTCCTAATCTAATCATTAGATATGGCCTTATCAATAAACACGTCAGCCACTTGCGATAAGTTAATACTTTTATAATATTTTCAAGAGCATTCACGTGCTTGACTACCTTTTTCTTAGAATAACCTACATAGAATACCGAAATAAATCTAGGTAAAAGGCTTGACAGTCAAACAAACTAGTAGCCTCTTATAGTAATCTTCTTTCTTAGTATCTTCGTCGTAGTGAGAATTTAAAATATTTCGATCACGTTATTTAACAAAAGAACATAGTGTTTATGAAATTGGCGCCCAACGAGGTATTTATGTTAGCGAGAGGACATAAATGAAATAAAATATTAGTTTTTATTCGTATAAATCTATTAAATGTTTAAACTCAATTAAAAGGCACAGATAGCGACCACGTATGTGGGAGGGAGCGTGCGTTGTGGTCGGCCGCCGCGGGCAAATAGAATGATGTTCAGTGCCGTCGACTCGTCGCGCCCGTGAGTTGGACTAGTGCTGTGCATAGCGGGTGCTAGTGCTGTCCTCGGCGCGAACATACTGCGGGCCCTTGAAAGCTTGCTTCCAAGACTCCATTAATAGACAGATGCGGTTGAGGGCTCGCCTGATGATGCCCGTCTTTCGGCCACTCTTGGCACCTTGTCTTCCGGGCCGTAATACAGGTGGTGTATCCGGCCCAATCTCCATAGCATCGGAGGTAAATTGTCTTCTTTGATGATAACCAGGTCCCCGGGTTGTAGATCCCTTACGCGCGTCTTACATTTGGAAGACGCTAAACCTCGTCGCCCCCTCCTATGAACGTACTGTATGACATCAGCGCCATAATATAAGGCTAGCAAGTATGGAAATAACTAAATACCTAGGAATAATGTCATCTATGAACACATCTAAATGGAAAATAAGCTTGTTTATAAATAGCCAGCTGGCGTCGTCGTCGACAGACAATTTTTAAGGTGTGCCTGCTAGTCGCTTCGAGAGATCAATTTTGCGTTTATCATCTGTCATCCTTGTCATTATTATCTGGACATCTGAGTAACTATCCTACTATCGCGCATCTCCATGGCGATTCTGATATATTCTCAGAACTGTCTGCTGAATAATAAGATAAACGATAAGTATGAAGCTGATTGTAAGTCTTTAGATCTCTGTCGTTTTACAAGTTTTATAACCCTTATTTCAATACATCATGGTTACCTATTTGCTCCAGCGAGGGAAGCGAGCGAAGATCTTTCAAACAACTTGGACGAATAGGAGTTGTATGTTTATTTGTTAGAGCATTATGCAGAACATAATTCTGACCGGCAATCCGTTCTTCATCGAATTCAGTAGGTCAACAGATTATTAATATTTACTGGTAAGTATATGAGTTGAATCGGCCAAAGGGTTGCTATGACATAGGGGTCTAAACGGGGTGTGTCTTAAGAAAGAGCATTGCTTATACCTACATTCCTTAATGATATTTAATTTTATTCTACGCCACTTGTTTTTTGTAGTACATGATACTAACTTTAGAAAACTAACATAACGTGAGCTCCCATTTGGTAAAGTTTCAATGACATCGTAGTTCACTGAAGATTGTTTATATGTCGTATGCCATGCTAATTGTGCCATTTTCAAAGTTTATCCGCGACGATCATCCAAGCAGCAACTTTTACCCCACATCGCGAGATCTCAGTTCGGGGCGAACTACTAGTTATTATGTGTTGACTCATCTTGGACTGCCCTATCAGTCTCCGAACTGCTGGTTTGCGTTTCGATCTTTAAGTTGCGTGAAAAGATTATCAGCCTAGTTTTTTTTGTTAACTGTACCGCACTCTCTTTCTATTTACATTTGACGCACTTGGAACACAAAATCTGAGATCATCACATAATTTGAAATTCAAAGGCGATTCCGCAGCAGATCGTTTACATAGATCTTTTCATCGCCATGCAGACACAGAACACTGTATGTAAATAATTCAGACATATAATAGCAGGAATTTGCTCGTGAGCAATGCAGGCAGTTGCTTCAATTAAGTTCGTGTTCATTGAGCAGGCTATGACTCAGTCATTGAGAGAAGCAATGGAAGGACTAGATTGGCATTCACAGCCGAACCCATGGCATATACCTACCAACTGTTATGCCATTTAATTGGCAAGAGGCGAGGCCAACGAGCTCATTCTATTCGATAAAGTTGGAATCATTACAATTTTACAATATCCGTGTTGCTTGTTTGATAAAACCTAACAAGGTAGAGTAAAATAGAGAAAAAATGTTTATTAAAACTTAACAAAAATTGTCAAATGGACTTTGAAACATTGCTCTCTTCTTTCCTAGCATATGCATCATGCATTACTTGTTCATTTATTCACACGTTATTTTTTCAAACAAGCTGCACAAAGCGCATGTTGAGTCAGTCAGCAGGCTCATTCAACACACATTGTCGTTATTTCATTAGACTAATGCATCACGTCCGGCGGGACTTGTGTCGCCTTCGCGTGCCAGCGATGTTTATAGCAAACAGATTCTTTCGCAGCTTTGACAGTTTAAACGACCCTGTTCACTAAAGCGGCGGTGTACAGATGCAATTCTTTTTGCTTGATTGCTGTTTCCTGGAAACTGTGGAAACCTGGAACCTGGAAACTACAAATCTTTGCCTTTTATTGCTATGGAAGGAGGACAACCCGCCTCCTGTCGGGAGTTAGTAGTATGATGTAGATATCTACTCAAAACTGTTTAGATGAAGCACCTTCACGAAAATAAGTAGAAACATTAATCTTGAGCTGCGTCTCGATTGCTCACGGCAAACCAATTAAACATTGCCCGGCTGCCGCGTGCGACATGCTCGAGCGCAGCAGTATTAACTCCTATATTTGCCGAACTGCCATATTTAAGAGACGCAGCTTAACCCAATCTTGAGGACTTCATCTCGCTTCGAGCTTTCGGTCAAGTGCACCAAGCTTCTGCTTTCATTATTAAAATAACAGCATATAACGTATAAGAATATACGTGCGCTTTTACTGCCTCAGTGTACCTACTTTATTGCACCTGCCAACTATGATCACCTAATCGGCTTCAGTTTTACACTCAATTAGTTAGCATTTATGGTTGTAATGGCTTTTGACATCTCCATTGTTTTTCCATCTGTATTTTGTGTGGTAACGGTGCAAGTTATAAAAAAAATTAGGCCGTTTAATTATACTAACACTTCATTACACTTTGGCTCTTCTGAGTGATAGTTTGATATTTATAAGCATGAATTCGTTTGACGGTTATGTAAATTAATCCCATTTAACACTAGTTGCCAGGTACAGTCAACTTCAAAAAGATGCAGTAGAGAATCTTGTCAAAAATAAATTTTGGTAAGTTTTGGCTGTTTACATAATTATATTCGTAATATAGTCCCTATACAAGGCTGAGTTTAAATAATGTGTTGGATGGGTTTCCTGCTATATGACATCAATTTATTTTCTTGTAAAAGGGTTATTCCTCTGTGCAAACAAAGCCGCGACTGAGTCAGCAGTGGCTGCGTAAATATTTTTATTTCGGCCGCGTTCCGCGCTTTGTTTTGCAAATGACTTGCCTTACTTCCAGTGTGTACAGTAGGTACGGGAATGCCTTGAGTTGATCCATATGCTCCTCTGCTTTCAAAAGGCACATGTCATGCCATGAGCAAGAGTCACGACCAACGCTCGGCTATTGTTTACACGAAAGACAAACTCGTAAGTAGGTGGTATTTTCAAAATGCTGATAATGGCGCTATATTGCAGACTGCTACAAGAATCACTTTACGTGCAACAAGATGCGCTTGCTGAACACCAGTGCTTTCGATAAACAAAAGGAAATTCTTGTTGGGTAAACAGCCGATTGCTCAATAACCATTAATGGAACCGTGCGGAAAATGCTTTGTCGTTATTATCCACGAGAACGCTTTAAAATACAGTCGTGAAGTACAGATCGGGATGGAACAGAATATATGTTTAATTATTTATTTGTGGATCGGAGACCACTGGGGATGACGCATGCTGTTTACCACCAGGGAGATCAGAAATAAAGCATCGCGGGGCAAGTCGGGTTATCGAGTCAAGTGCTGGTGAGCGTTACTCAGCGGTCAACGAACGAGCCGACATTTCGCTTGCAACATCAACTTGATAACGTTCCTATTGTTCTTGCATTTTGTTATCGTGCGGAAACATATTGCATTGTTTGATTGCTAGTGTTGCTCAAACAATAACTAATCATCACAAATGCTATGGGACTTGATAAGATTTACAGCGATTAGGTAAGGCGCGGGCCAATAAGGAAATATGTGTGGAAAATAGTGATAAGATATAAAGTAGGGCGGTAATATCCTTCACGCCGGTTGTTTACATGACTGTTTTTATTACCAAGAGTTACTTAACAACGTACCGTCGACAAATCTGCAGAAGATTCCAAGGAAAATCTATGGATAACAATATAATAATGGAACCATACCTACTTAAATTTTAGTTTGGAGAGTAAGGTACATAGATTTACCAACTTGCATGGAGCATAATGTGCTGACAAACAGTCGCATAATAGGACCTCTCTGTTTCGTTTAACTTTGAACACGTGATAAATTTCCGTCTGCTTAACATGTCTGTCTTATTATTCAAAAATAATGAATACATCTGTCCGACTGGACTTTAACCTAAGTAGGTACCTTCTTATAAAAACTCTATTTATTCGCAACGGGACGGACACGGTAGAGAGGAAGAAGTCTAACGGCAGAACTAAACTGCGCAAGCGTATGTAGGCGTTTTACACACCTCCTGTAACTTATTCTTATTCTAGGTCCCATCTTATCTCATTTCTTTATAAGAATATTGCATCCTAAAATTATTACTAAGTAGGTAAATAATTATACGCTTTCTTTTAATCTGATTGCTTTCTTGCGTGTCGTAGCCGTCCCGTTGAAAGACGCCAGCTGCCGCAACAAGTGTCCTCCAGTCACCGCTGCTATCCAGACAAAAGATGACGTCAAACTGACATCACCAAAATAAACAACAGACAACCAAAATACAGATTTAGGTTAATAGAGTTCGTTAACACCATTTTCAGGGCTACAGTAATTAAACTATGCAGTCACGGAATGCTGAAACTAGCAAAACAATTTCGGCCTCCATGGGTTCTTCAGCATTGTTTCATAATTTAAACTTGGGTACTTCGTTTATTAAAGGGTCATGTAATGCTATTGACCTATCTCTAGGTACATATCTCAATGACGAAGATCTCCAAACAAGATACCTATTTATTTAAATAAAATCTAAAATTACCGCCTTCAATCGCTACTTAGTTACTTTAGTTTAGTCAAGTTGAATCGATTAATGTTTCTATGACTAATCATAGAAAGTAGTAAGTTCTAGGTTGTGTCGTCTCCTTCCGCTTGTCATAATCAAACTGTAAAGATCTCTCTAGCCTTTATTTTATGTAAAATAATTCACACGATCAACAAAAGACTTTTATTGAAAACTTCTATGTTTGTAGGTGATAGAGTGGAAACGAATATATCCTAACATAGATACCTATGTATGAATGTTTAAATGATTTCAAAATTGGTTGATTTTCTTTAAGTTGCTGCCTACCTACCTAATCTGAAAATTGTTCTATCGTTTCAAAACCCAATATTTACATTCGTATGAGTACTTACTTTAATAATCAATTGGCAATGCACTCGGAAAGTAATGACGTCATCTCTCCACTCGATCGTGATTATCTGAAGCAGGCTCTTTAACTGCGCGGTCCCTGATGGATGGATGAAAGCTTCTTAGAAAATTACTCGAAGGGATTGCCAACTTGGACACTTTGGCTGGATCTAACGATAAATATTTTTGAAAACTCATATTACTAACGCCTCATCCTTAGAACTACTCTAAAAATATATATTTATATCTAAAATACTGGATATTTAAAATATTAATGATTGTGTTGGATGTCATATATATTCGGGATCTACCTAGTTAGTGCTTGAAGGACTTAAGTTTTGTGTCGCCATCTGTACCACAGTTTTAGCGAGCAATCGGGCTTGGGAGTGACCTTTGTATATTTGTAACCATTTAGTTATATGCTTCCTGTAAAGCTTTCCATACAATCTGTGCACCAGTTGGAAACATAATCTCATTTGAATTGCAATCATTTCTATTTGAGATCGCCGACCAGAGAGTATGTTTACTCAATCTAAATTCGCCCCGAATCGACTGGCCGCATTTTCGCACGCACCGCTCAATCTAAAACCGTTACTATTTAACACAATGAGTAAACATCAGCATAACACTGTTTATGGTTAGAAACGCTAGTTCTTGTTACACTATAGTAAAATAGGTTTGTGCATGGCCAAATAGCTTGATGATTGAGTCAAAGTGTCATACAAAATGGTCATATTCTCATAGCCTTGTGAATTAGGTCGTCATTTCTTCCAAATGTTCAACTTAGATCAAAACTTTCTAAAGATGAGTAGGTACCAACGGGGCAGAGACATGGATATATTGTGACTATTGTGAGGGATACCTATCCCTTACCCCGCCATGATCACTTGTAGATTAGCCTGTTGTAAATGGTAGAGGCCAAGTAGTGACTGACGCGTTCGAAAAAAATATTCCCCGCAAGTAAAGCAACAGCAATTCATTAGTCTCCCATAAACATAACTCAGAAACCGCAAACTTTGATGGGTGGTTTATTGAGGCGGGTCCTCAAGTCTTCACATCGTATCTACATGTCAATCTGCCATGCTGGCCGAGATCCTGTTCGCATCAGATGTCCTCGGCTCCTTTGAATGACCCTAAATAAACGACATGGATGCATTCATGCGTACATGCTGCGTGTTTTACCAAGAAAAGCTACATATCACCATTCTGGTTTCGTACTTCGGCATTTAATCACGTGTGGGGCCGCCTGTCATGTCGTTTCGTCCATTTAAATTCAATAAAGGACTTTTAGAATATGTTACTGTTTGATAATGCTATAGGTGCCTATATTATAGGTACTGTTAAAAAAGGCTATATTTAAGGGATAGAATATTATATACCCCATATTCTGTCTCCTAATAGCCTCAATCACTATACAAGGTGATTCATAACTTGTAGGTATGCCAACCATCCCGAAAAGGGGTTATTCTATCAACAAAAAGAAAGAAAAAAAAGCGAAAAAAACATCAATATTTAATTAATCTATTTTACTTTCTCAAATTATCAGTTTTTGGTATTTTTATGTTCATTTTAACGATTACTAAACTTACGAGAAGTACGGCATCAAGATTGCTACCTACGTAAAACAGCGGATTCATTGAGTTTGAACTGATTTGACTCCAAACAGCAGATTTTTGCATTGAGTATTTTCAATGAAAAATTTCTAATTTCCTTAAGTCGTTGAATAAACTTTATAGCCAATATGGCGTCGAATAAGCCCCTTTCGGGATAGCATACATAATTATGAATGATCTTGTATTTTATACTAGTATATCAAAAAATTATCAAAGTAGAGCATCTCTTTGGCACTATCAAATTTCAACAATCTTATTTTGATTTTGAGACTAGCCTTTGTTGTAACTATACCACCCTACACGCTAACCATGAGTATCAAGTATCACAGTTATCACGGCTTCGTGCTAAAATATTTGAACGTGGGACCGTTAAGCCACGTGGCTGTTGGAAATTGTAGAATCTAGACGCGATACACTAGTATTTCCGCATTATTTATTTAAACTCTATTGGCAAATTTTTATATAAATATTATTACGCCTTAGTCGCAGTTCCTTTGAAATAACTATTTCCTGAGATAAATCACATGTACAAGGTGATTTATAATATGTATGCTATCCCGAAAGGGGCTTATTTTACACCCAATTGGCTATAAAGTTGTTCTACGAGATTTTTCATTAAAAAAACTCTATGCAAAAATCAGCCGTTATAGGATCAAATGAGTTCAATAAAACTCAATAATTCAGCTAATTTGAGTAAGGTTTTTTTTAATATCGTTTTCTTATTTCGCTAATATTATTTCTTTTTGTTAATAGAATAACCCCTTTTCGGGATGGTATTAATGTAATGAATCACCTTGTATAAGCGATTGTCCTGGTCCGTACTCTATTCCGCTCTGATGGAAAATAAATGCAGTCTTCCATCGACCATTATAGAAACTAGCTTTAACGTAGCAAGTTCAGGTCCAGAGGCTATATTCCTAGGCGTGGCCTAACTCTGTTCGGCACTGATCCGTTCTCGGGCGGTCCTGCCGGCACCTTTGTGCATTGACCCAAACATGGTCTAGTACACCATGCGACTTCCTAGTTGCACTCACTTGTTAACTATAAATTGCGGTCGGTACTCCATTAGGTAACGACTCGAATCTGGTACCCATCTGTTACGTAGAATAATGCTTTACAGATGAGTTTGGTGGTGTGTGTACCTATAACTAATTTAGGTTTAAAACATATTTAATTAACAAAACATACTAACCTTTGAAGAACAATAGTTCGGATGTCATCATCGTCATCATTTCAGCTGTAGGACGTCCACTGCTGGACATAGGTCTGTCATATAGATTACCAAGGCAATCAATCTTGTACGGCCTGCAACCAAAGGCTCCCAGCAACCTTTTTAGTTCGTCTTTCCATCTAGTCTGCCCTGCACTGCTGCGCTTACCGGTGCATTGTCTCCACTCTAGATCCTTTTCGCCCCAACGGTCGGCGGTTCTTCGAGCTATGTTCCCCGCTCACTGCCACTTGATAATCCTCTGGGCTATGTCGGAACTTTAGTTTCTACGGATCTCCTCACTTATGATTCGATATCATAGAGGAACACCAAGCATAGCCCTCACCATAGATCCGGATGTATGATGAGATAATTTAAGAGATTTTAAGGAACTACTGTTCTGTATGTGATCAGTAAAACATTATTTTGCAAAGTTATTTGCCTTGGTTTTAGTGTCATGTATTGCTTGGCAAGGATGTACTGATGACGCCGGTGCCGAGTCATGCTAGCTGGCTCAAGTCACAGGAGATCAAAAGTCCTAAAACTTTACAACTAACTAACTCACGACGACCTCGGTGGCGTACCGGGCGTGTGCCCGTCTATGCCGTAAGGGGTGCGGGTTCAATTCGCGCTGCGGGATGAATGTTCGCATGATCTGCAAATATTTGTTTCGGGTTAGGTGTTTTACAAGTACCATTAGCGAAATGATATCATATTATTAAGATTTTTTTCCTGTACTTTTTCAAATTAGGTAGCTAACCATGACTTTTATCTCTAATTTTTTACATGAACGAGAAGTTCGGCATTAAGATTGCTACCAACTATTTGCTAAAACAGCTGATTGCGCATAGTATTTTTCAATGAAACATGTCGAATTTAGAAAGTCGTAGAGCAAACTTTATAGCCGATTGGGTGTTAAAGGCCTAATAAGCCCCTTTAAGGGATAGCATACATACTATAAATCTCCTTGTATATAACATAATAAAACTTCAAAAATTTGTATCAATAGGTTTTCTGACTTATCTACATTCAAAAATATTGAGCTACCAGCCTTTACCCGCTGGTCTCTTCACCTGTAACTCCAAAGTGCGGTTCACATTCCTGCGCGATCGTCCTCGCCTTACCCGGGCATCTGTCGCTTGCTGAGTCGCTGACACAAGTGCCTTCGACTCAACCACGGCCCGTCTTGGGACTCATCCAGAAACCAATTGGTGGGGCAGTTCGTGTTCGCGCAAATGCCTATCAATCTCATTAAAACGCTGCTTGAGTTATTTCCTAGATGCAAAGATAACAGCAATAGACAATGATAATGATGGACTCTTCAAATCATATGCGCAGAGCGAAGAGCGTTTAATAAATTACCTGTATACAAGATGTTCATCTAGGGAAGTCAGAAACTATAAGAGATAGAGAAATTAGTTCTTAGGAACCATGGCGTTTAGCGTACGCCTGCGGCTTTGCTCGCGTGGTATCTCCATAAAAAGGGGCAGTTTTGAAATACCCTAAAATACGTATTGCCTCTAAGAGTATTTGTACCAAGTTTCAGATAAATCTCTCCATGCGTTAAGATTCTCCCATACAAACTTTAACATCTCATTACACCCTTTTAGGGGGTAGTTTAGAAAATCTAAAAATACAGTTTTTTCTTATTTCTATCATTCATTATTTTTAGTTAGTTTCAAATCTGTAGGTTCAAGGAATACGATCTTTCATACAAACGTTTTAACCCCTTTTCACCCTCTTAGGAGTTAATATTTTGAAAATTCCTTCTTAGTGGATGTGATAAGGCAGCTACTGCCCAAATTTCAGCTTTATAGCTTCAGCGGTTTTGGCTGTGCGTTGATCGGAATCAGGCCTTGTTGTTTTATATATACAGATAACGGAATAAACGGAGACGACTCGGGAATCGGACCAAAATTTCGTTCTCTGGACGTCTCTCTAGAGTTCTTAGCTTTTATTTTTGAATACATTATACCTAGATTAAAGATTTTTTCTGATATACAATTATCAAATAACCAGGCTATAAATATTTATCGTTGACCGGGCGCTGACAAGGCTGTCGCTGATCTGCCAGCCATTAGAACCTGGTTTCAGTGACCCTAGCTCCACCCCTGGCAGTGGGAATGTTGCGTTCGCGCGTTTCGCACACGCCACATAAGGTCCCAACGACTTTTTCATGTTTCATTAGCTTCAGCTGTTAGATGACATTTAGCTAGACAACTGAAAGAATGTCGATTCCATGGGAACCGCCAGGATCTGATCTGCTAGGCAGTTAAGAATGCACTCCATCAATAGGTATAGCTGGTTTTATTACGTTTCCTAGAAGCAACGGCCTCAGTAAAGAAGACGATGATTTTCAACCTCACATCAAACAAGAGATTGCTGTCTGCTGCATGTCCGTTACATTACAACCGTCATATCACAAGGGATTCGCAGGAAAAAAATTAAGTAGTTACAACTAGAATTATGCGAGCGACAGTAACATGCTAGTAGTTTTTGGAGGATTTTATGGGTAGGTTTTGTTATTAATATTTAGTCATCAAGACCACATAGTCGAAGGATGATTTTGATTGAAAACAAGAACATATTTTTAAAGTGTGTAAAGCGCCCAAAATAAAGATTTGCGAATGTTTAAAAACATAAGCACAACATGATTGACTCACCAGGCGCTCGTTCTTCCGCCGTATCACCGGTTCTTTTATGGTCGCCGGATGCTTTTGTTAGTAAATTAAAATGTACACCTACAGGAAACAACTATCACCGGAACTGTACGCCTGTCTCACTAGGAGCGATAAGCGATTGCATTCACGAATGCTGATAGAGTGGAAAACTTCTTGCATTACCAACACATCCTGCCTTGCGTAAGCATTTTTTATGGGGTCAAGGGTGACCCAACTATTTTGCTTAGACAGCCTGTATGACCACATGATTACATCTTGCGCATCTTCTACTCATACCTACCATGTTGGTGTTGATTCTGTTGTTGCATAATGTTAAACTAACTAAATCTGACAGTACTAAAAATGTTGTTGTCTTTTTCGTATTACATCGAGACGACAAGAACGGCTAAATTGAATTTAGTTAGTTTAGGATAATTTAACATTATCCTACTTGCTTAGTAGCTTCTAATACTACCAACAGTAGTACCTACAATGCTCATCAGTTATCCATACTTGATCCATTTTAATAATACTCACCGAGATAAAATGACCTATCTGGAAGACTACAACCTGTTGAAGTCATTAGAGAATTTGCAAAAAGAGATCCGAGGAGACATGCGTTAAATGTGCAAAATAAAATTTTGATTTTTTTTTACTACTGAGGTGGCTAACAAGCATACGGCCCACCTGTTAGTAAGCGGTTACCGTAGCCTATGAGCGCTTGCAATACCAGAGGCATCACGCACGCGTTGCCGAACCCGAACCCCCTCTCCCCCTAAAGAGCTGTTGTGTGTTTTTTTGTGCTTAGGTACCTTGATTACTTAGGTACCTATTAATCAAAATCCTTGGCTAGTCACTGGTCATATTAACGCTTTCCTTTCCCAATGAGCACGCTTTTCTCTGCTACTCTTATCGCTAACACTCTGACAGGTGCCTGTACGGAGCATTTTGCAAGCGCTCTGGTACCGTTATCGCTCGGAATGGGACCATCCGCTCTATCGGTACACTACTACTGCTAACTATACACCTATAATTCGGACATGCATCATACACATGACATTTTATTACATTGACATTTTATGGCGGAACATTTTGCGGGGATGAGTGGGAATAACTCACTGTTATACCTAACTCTCAAGTGGTATGTTTGATCGATGAAGAAAAAAGCCTAGAGTCTAATAAAACTCCTTGGGGAATTAGCACATGTATAACTTTTTTTGTTTTTTCCTTTGCGGGGGCAAAAGAAGGGTATGTCGGACTCCTACCGACTAAAACCACCACGGTGGCCGGCCTCCATGCCTGTCAAGGGGCTCCGGGATCTCCGTACGGAACGCACCGGTGCCCTTCTCGCATATCGCCTGAGCACTGTCCCGGGAATGACACCCACAGTCACCCCCGGCACCCTCGCAGGTGCTCACGACGGCACTTGCCACCAGTGCCGCCGCCATCCTGGGATCCGCATATGAGCAGCCAGAGCCCCCGCTCCAACCACCCGCGGATTCACGGGGCAGGCGACGCGGGGCGGCCGTTCCCACATGTATAACTAACCTAACAGTGGTTGGCTTTGTAATCAAACGAGCCGTTACGAAATAAACGGTTTATTATATAAAAAGAATTGATAACATCCTCCTTTTTTTAAGTCGGTTAAAACTACTACTAATATAATAGCGCAGGTAATCTTATCGAATCGCCAACAACATATCACAATTTGTCTTCACTCTAGGTAGGTAGGTACAAGTAGGTTTGGTACTAGAAATCTAATTAATATTTTATCTAGCTATCGATTCAGTCACGCTTCACAAACAATAGAGAATAATGAGCTACAATAGACTAAACGTGCTCACGTGCACATCATTCCTGCTTCTGCTCTACCTACTATTGATTTAATTAGGTGTAACCTACCTAGGTACTGCTTACATTGTTGACACATCTCGGTTTGAATAACATTTGCATCATTAATGTTTACCTGAGCTGGAGCCCATCCATAAAAACGTTGTACTTAATACGGTTTGATCCCGAGTTTTCAACCCACGAAAGGTATTTATTCGGACTCTGCTTACGAAATGTTTTCATCCCACACAGAAGCAAAAGTAGGAATATCAAGTACCGGAGAATTAAGTACAAGCAATTTACCACCTAGACAAAATTCTAAATTTCACTAGTATCCTGCATGCAAAGAATATTTTTTGCTGATCAAGCAAGCATTAGAATGTCGTAATGACTAAAGTCGATGTACCTTCCGCTAGGCTTACGCACTAGGTATGTAGGTATCGATTTACAAATAATCAGGTCCTGATCATTTCATAATTAAAACGAAAAAAAAACCAACACCAAGTTAGAGGAAGGATTTTTTTCGAAGGACTCGAAAACGGACCATTCGTTACGGAGTAATCTGTGAACAAACTGTGCTATTTATTAGCAGTCACCGAATTGATAAGCCTCCACCATAAGCCTCCTCCCTTATTTTTCAGTCGGTTAAAAATGCAGATTAACACAATATATTCTAAGTGTAGTGTATGCCTTACGCCACACTATCTGTTATCTGTCACTGTCAGTTGTCCCCCGGAGACAGCATAAGTTAAGGAATGCAGGTATCCTTAAATACTAGTCACTACACTAAGCATTTCATAAAATCATATAATCATCATATATCTGTAGGTAAGTAGGTACTAAAGCCTATTTACGCAACTGTACCCACTTAACTACCAAGTACCAACCTATGCGCGCGCACTCAATATCGTCCCGAAGTACGTTCGATTCACAATTCAGTGTCGATTCGGTCAGCTTCCAATGTGCACGTCAAATAAATCGCTCATCATTTTCGGTGCGGCTGCAACAATGGCAAAACAAGTTACGCCGCACCAGCTGGAGCTATTACTGGATTTCATGGAGGAGCACCGCACTCTGGCGCTAGGACACGTGAGGGGGAAGGAGGGGAGTGTGTTGTCAAATCGCTTATGGCTGCAATGCTCCAAAGTTCTCAATTCCGATGCTGAAGGCGCACAAAAATCTGCTGATAAATGGAAAAAAGTAAGTGCTTCAATGTTGTAATTTACTTTTGTCACTATTTATAGAATTTAGCTGAAAATATATAGATAATCCTAGAAAGTGACATCTCATCGGGCATTCTAAGAAAACAGGAACGTGTTTTTGTCAGGTTGGGTACCTTTAATTTACAGAAAATTTTATAAATCAATACAGTTTATTATCTTCGTGTCGCGCCATGGGCGAGTAGCCAGCAGAGAAATGAGAAGTGCGGCGTAGATTCTCGTTACGGGACAAATGTTTGTATGGTCAACAAATATTTGTTTCGACTCTAGTAGGGTTTTGTAGTTACCTATACTTTTTTTTTGAGTAAGTATAATTTCTGATCCCACCACAGATAAAACTCGTGCAGTTACGTAAGTACATTATTTTTCATCATTATCATCATCAGCCTGAAGAAGTCCTCTGCTGGCCATAAGCCTCCCCATAAAGAGAGCGACGACGAACGGTCTTGAGCCTTTTCCATCCACTTTCTTCCCGCAATCTTCACAATGCCGTCAGTCAATAGGGTTCATACATTGCGCCGTACGACTCGTGATCGCGAATACCTTAATTTCCCAACCGTTGTTATTTATGCGAGTTATATGACCTACCTTATGCTTCAAATTATTTTTGCAGTACTACAATCAGTACAAAAGCCGAGTTAAGGCCAAAGTAAGAACAATAAAGCACAAAGGAATCGGTGAAGGCTCAGCAGAATCATCAGTCTTGACTCCTCTGGAAGAGCGTCTCTGCAGCATCGTGGGAGGCTGTAGTTCGCCCTTCAATGTTACTGAAGACCCACTTGATAGCTTGGTAAGAAGGATGAACTCTCTTCATATTTTGAACATTCATCATCAGCCAAAAGTCATCAGGCTTCCCCGGCGAACGGTCCTAGATGAGCACGCCCAAGGCAATTATTTATCAACGGAAGATACCGAAGATAAGACAAAAAATAATTTGGTTATCGAATGCACCTAGCGACTTCTTTCATATTTCAAGAATGTAGAAAGAGAAGTAGGTTTTCATGATTCTTTATTCTATCTTTATTTTGTAATAAATTTTATGATTTGATTAGGCCAACAATAACACTGGCGATGGGCAGGATGACGAGGGTCGAAGCAAGGATGCGCACTTTAGTGGCGTCAGGCAGACAGATTCAGAGTAAGCTTGAGACTTGCTTTTTCTATTCTAAAAGAATTCAGTTTTACCTATATATTTATTTATCAGGCAGAAAAAAGCAATACAAACGGATATAAAAGCTGAATTCCTTTTTTCAGGCAATCTGGAGAATATAATGTAGCTCCTCATGTGTAAGTAAACAATTTACAAATATCCCCTTACATAAAATGAGTGCCGAACTATCAAAATACGATATTATCTACATAAGAAAACTAGTGGAAACGCACGCGACTTCCTTCACGTGAATTTATTTTCATAAAACTTCAACGCCCGCTGCAACTCGCTAATGACGGAGTTTTCAGGCCGCCCGAAGGCCTACGCAGTGACTTAACAGCTTTTATAGCCCTCCGAAACACGGAAGCGCTCAGCTATTAAGAGGATACAAAAATCATAATAAATTGTCGAGTGGGCGGAGTGAAGAAAGTGACAGCGCTATGTACTATAATTGAATGCGGAAAGAGATAGCAAGCGTTAGAAGGCGCTCGAAAGTAATCGACGTAAGCGACATATAAGAAAATAGCGATTATCTCAAAAACAATCCATTTTTTTTAAAAGTGTCTTGGATTTAGCTACCTAATGCTATTGCCTAACACAATATTTTAAAAAAAGTTATTTTTGTTAGATAGTCTCAGAGTATTTTCGAAAAAACTGTTGCAGAGGACCCAACTTTAAAAAATAAATCTATCGAGAAAAGTTTTACCAATCGCGTTTCTGTCTTGGATTTACGTAAATAAAATGCTTAAGTTATCTTTGTTATAAAAATCAAAACTGTGCGTTTTGCGGTTATTGAGAAAAAACAATTCAAAAATCATAAAATAATTAAACCCTCACCTTAATGTCTAGTTCTCACCCATACATTTGATTACCGCGCTGAAGGTTGCAATCTTAGCTGGTTGATCTTAGCTGATCTATTAAAAACAAAAACTCTTCAATTACATACTTAGCCCTGTACCATCAACGTTGCGATTTTGCTTAGGTCGTGACGTAAGTTGACAGTCTCAATGATTTATGGTTCAAAGTCGTGTAAATTTGTGATGTCTCCCTTGCATTTCATCAGCAATAAAACGTTATGGTAGCTCCCCTAATCCACTTTTAAACACGCTTATATTAAGTCGAGCTGAATGCTTGTAAGAAAATCAAAGAATTAATATTTCTCCCACTTCTATTCGTAGTATCCATTTGAAACTGCAAATGAATGTTATTCTGATGACAGTACAAAACTAAACTGACAGCGAGCTGATCAGGTGATGGAGCTAAGAGATGTTCCACGGAACTCCTCGCTTACCTCAGCAAATAGAGTTTTTAGTTTTTAAGTTTTATTTTAACTATTGAATTTATTTCAGATATACTGATACTGCGGTGGACTACTGCCACAATACTCCTGAGTTAGTTCATCTTTAAAGTAATTTTAGGCGTAGTTTTTCATTTAAAGCTAATTCTCTTTAATAGCTAAGATCATTTCCTCATAATTCTAACTTAGCCTATATCTTTATAGTCCCACCGTAAAAACTCAACCTGTATATTTACAGGGAAAATATAAAAAGATCGCCACCGAGTCATCAGCGGCGTCAGGGCTCATTCTCACCACCAACGGAACGTTACCGTCGCTCACCGTCACCTAAAGGTATTACAGGCCACAATATATTATCAATTTAACATAGGTACACAGTATGTACGTACGTAGCTTCCCCCAGCGGCTTCGCTGGCTTGGTACCTATATAAAAAGTAACCTAAAAATAGTGCTCAAAATCAATCAAATGAGGGTTGGTCGCGTACCGTGCGGTTTCAGAGGAACTTCCTCCCGCGAACACTCAGGTTGTGGAATGATCTCCCTGCTGAAGTTTTCCCTAAGGACTACAGTATGGGGTTCTTCAAAAAGGGCGTTTTGAACTTTTTAAGGGATCGGCAACGCGTGCGTGATGCCTCTGGTATTGCAAGCGTACATAGGCTGCGGTAACCACTTACTAACAGGTGGGCCGTATGCTTGTTTGCTGCCTTAGTTGTATAAAAAAAAAATGCTGATTTAAGGATATTGTGTTTCAAATACAAAATGCGTATCATAAAATGCGTGAAGATAACCACAGAGTTTTTTTTTTTTGTTGTTTAGTGAGAAAAGGATTCGAAGATTTCGAGCAGCGGTTTATATCTATGGAGCAAACCCGGATAAGTGTAGATAAAGAGCTGGCGTTTGCCATAAATCGGCAAGCGACGGCCATTGAAGCTTTTGCGGGGCAGATGAAACGTTTTGTGGATATCTACGAAAGAAACTCGCAGCAGAAACAAACTCCAGAAAGCCCGTCGACAGTAGTGCCCGAAGTCGCTCAAAGTAAATTTAAAATTTTCGCTAACTTTTACCTTTTTATATTATAGAATTAGCGACTGCCTGAACTGCGCAGCTTCGCTCGCGTGGGGCTTGGAAGTATCCTTGTCGGTCGTTATCCGGCTCTTTAACTAGATCCATGCAAAAAATCACCGGATTAACAAACTTTCGCATTTTCATTAGGAAGTTAGGATAATAAATAAATAAATATTCCGGACATATCACACACGGTCAACTGATCCCAAACTAGGCATAGCCTGTACTATGGGTACCAGAGACTGATATACATAATAGATATATATTTAACACCCAGACACAGAACAAACATCTGTGTTAGTCACAAATGTTTGTCCAGTGCGGGAATCGAACCCGCGACCACTAGCGCAGAAGGCAGAGTTACTACCAACTGAGCTATGAGGCCAGTCATAGTCTGAGATAGAATTCATTCCTGTTAAACATCGCTAACCAAAAATCTCATCACCAACGTTTGGGGGCTCTAATAATGATAATAATCAACACGAAATAAATAGAGTGGCAGAAAACAATCTAATAAAGACTTTGCTTTCTTCCTTGCTTATCTTGTCACTGATTATTTCTTGGTCATCCCTGTATTTGGTTCTACTTACGTGTTTTGATCCTTTGTTTTTTTTTTCAGAAATTAAGGAAGAGCCTCTGCTATGACAAGAATGAACCGAAATCGGATAATGCTTAGGTAATAAAAACTTTCGTTATTATAATAATTTAATAATACATCAGTGCAATCGTATAACCATAGACTTATAAAAGAGCGTAAATGCTGACTTTAAATTCTATTGGTCCACAGATTTTCTGATTTTGTACAAAGGCATGCTCATCCCGATTGGAGACCCGAGCTCGATGTTATGAAGCAGGAAAGGGTTCACAGTTGTTGCTGTCATCTAAATATGTTCCTATCTAAAAGGTAAATTGACCTAAGTGTATGTGATATAAAGCCAAATAAATAATAAGCCATAACTAGTTCTTCATTCGTAGATAAAATAAATAATAAATAAATAAATATTCCGGACATATTACACACGGTCAACTGATCCCAAACTAGGCATAGCCTGTACTATGGGTACCAGAGACTGATATACATAATAGATATATATTTAACACCCGGACACAGAACAAACATCTGTGTTCATCACACAAACGTTTGTCCAGTGCGGGAATCGAACCCGCGACCTCTAGCGCAGAAGGCAGAGTTACTACCAACTGAGCTATGAGGCCAGTCAATAAATAAGATTCATAGTACTCGTAGACGAGACCGAGCTGCGAAATTCAATATTTGATACTAAGGTATTGTTACTAGCTTCTGCCCTGGGCTTCGCTCGCATGGTACTTCGAGGAAAAGTATATGTTATTCTAGGGTATTTGCCGGAGGCCGTGGTGGCCCCGGCTAAAGAATAGGCCTCTCCATATCTACCTATACGCGGATGTCGTAAGAGGCGACTAAGGGAAAAAAGCTAGGGGATGGGCAGCAGCGTCCCTCATTTTAACAACGATAGCTCTAACTGCGCTCGCCAACCCGCATGCCCAGCGTGGTGAGTATGGGCAAATCCCCCCCACATGATAAGGAATTCGCTCTGTCTGTGGGGGAGGCCATGTTCAGCAGTGGACGTCGTACGGCTGAAATGATGATGATTCTAGGGTATTTACTACAGACACGCCAAATTTCAATACAATCCGTTCATTAGTAGCGGCGTGAAAGAGTAACAATCTTCACATTTCTACAAACTTTCGTATTTATAATATTTGTGGGATGGCATCATCATCTGCCTGTTTAAGTCCACTCCTGGACATACGCCAACGAGTTTCACGATGAGCCTTTTCTATGCACCGACTTCCCGCAACTTGCACACCGTCGTCAGTCCATCGGGTGGGGGGCCCTCCAATACTGCGTCGTCTATTTCGTGGTCGCCATTCGAGAACCTTTACTTCCCAACGGTCGATTCTGCTTCTGCCAGCTATATGGCCTGCCCACTGCCACTTCTACTTGCTATGTTGGTAACCTTGGTTCTTCCACGGAATTCCTCATTTCGTGAGATGGGATACTTAATCCAAAATCCATGATACAGAAAATACTTCAAAGTCAAAATAACAAATAAAATAAATCTAAGTAGAATGAACCAAAATAAGCATTTAAATTCATGGAGTATAAATGTCCTATTGAGTTCATATCTCCCAACGATGTCTATGAGAATTTCTTTATTATTAGTTCTCAAAACACGTTCAGCAAACTTCAACAGCTTTTAACTGGAGTTCGCATGATCTTATTATTCAAATTTCTCAATTCAACACCCAGACACGACCCAGTTCTTTTAAAAAACGCTTGGTAACAAAAACACTGAATTACATATGAATAGAAACTGGATTGAATATATTAATTCTTAATTTGGTACGGGCCCAGCATTAGGGGGAGAATAATGGTTAGCGAAAAGTAGAAATAAAATATAATAAAAAGGATTTGTATCGGCCCCCTTCTAATTGCACGTGTGTCAAACAAGTTTCGACTTGACAAAATGTCCAGCTGCTCAAAGAACCCAAACACGACCAAAAAGTATTATATAATTAAGAAAACCACGAAATCAAAACCCGTTTTGAAGATCTTACCTGAACTAATTGAAAACCTATCAAAAATTACCTTATTGGACACTAGCTAGCGCTCGAGGCTTCGCACGCGTGGTTTTACAGATAAAAACTGTATTCAATACTTAGGTATGATACTATAATCTATATCTGTGCCAAATTTCATCCTAATCTGTTCAGCCGTTCTGGCGTGATTGAGTAACAAACATCCACCCATCCAAACTTTCGCATAGATTAGTAAGATTATACGGATCCTAGAATACATACCAAAGGTGCGAACGTTACAAAAAGTTTAGCGATGCTAATCTGAAGTTTTTTTTTTTTTTTATACAACATATGTGGCCAACAAGCTTACGTCACCTGATGGTAAGCGGTTACCGTAGCCTATGAGCGCTTGCAATACCAGAGGCATCACGCACGCGTTGCCGACCCCGAACCCCCTTCCCCCCTAAAGAGCTCTGGCAACCTTACTCACCGCAGGAACACAACACTATTTGAAACAAATAATATTATTTGGCTGCGATCTTCTGTAAGGCGGAGGTACCTCCCCAGGCAGGCTGCTCCAATTCAGAACGAGAAAATCTCGCTGACAAAACAAAACAGATTTCGACAAAACCCTGTCCTGAGCGTTATTGTACTGCTTAGTGAATCTAGTCCACCAAATGCAAGCGATAGCAGCTGGCCTAGCACTCTACTCTAGACAGAAGAAATGCCCATACATTCTACGTGCCATCCAAATTAGAAAAGAGCATACTTGCCTACTTGCATTATATGATTTAAAAAATACTGGTAAGCCGTGTTCAAACTGCATGCGATATGTCCTTGCTATATCATATAAAATTCGTTTCAAAAACATCCTTACCTCTACTGAATAAAGTCAATTATGAGTTTGACATTTGAGAGTGTGCGATATAGCTCAACGATATCGCAAGCTCCTTAAAGTCAAATTCATAATTAAACATATTCAAAAGCCGTAAGGATTATTTAAATACAAATTTTAGGGTAGGTACTCTTGAACTTATTCTATCCTGTAACCTTGAAATTATATAACAATTTACACAGGACATAAAACGCAACAAAACATCTTCAACCCGTGGTTGTCAGTTTTTATAGTCTGCGGGGGACCACAGTCTATTAAAATATTATAGGAGGAGATTTTTTATGGAATATGGGTGGTCGATAGGCTGTGTCTATAAAGTTGCACGTGAACTTACCAAGGGGAAGTTAGCTAACAAACATCCTCGAACAATATCAGAGTTTTGCTTATAAGCCAATATTTTTCCCACAGAGTAGATGAGTAATTGAAAATTATGAGTGCTCAGTTTTACTAGTAAAGAAATATTCCCACAGACTTTCTTTAAAAAAACTTATACAATAGGAGTACCTACTGAGCGCATATCTATGGATGGGATGTTCCCAGAGATGTTGCATCTTATTTCATCATGGCTTATTTACAAAGTAGTCGTTTCGTCAGATGTTTTTCCTCGAAGCAAACTGCCATGTTTACGATAAGATAAATCTATGTATACTTATCTATTAATATATTTATACATGCATTTTCCGATTCCAGAAAATGTAGGTAAATCTTAATAATCTGAAATTCCTTTTCAAGGATAAGACTGACGTGTTTAGGTATCTGACTGACTATCTTCCTATAAAGCGGTGTTCAAACAGCGTGCGATATTTCATCTGAAAAGAATTTCAAAATGTTTTAGGGATTGTAATGAACTTTGTTTTATATTATGTAGTGATGTAGTGCTAAACCGTTGACGTGATTGAGAAACACAAATCCTCTTAAAAATCTTTACAAATTTTCGCATTTTTAACAGAAGGACTAGGATAGAAGGAATCCGTTCTACATAACGCATCTTTGTTAGAGGTCCTTTTTTTTCAGCCTTTATCTTCTGAACGCATCCAATCTACGACAATTCTTCATGAACACTCCTTATAAAGCAATTCTGACCTCTACTAATTTGAAGCATGTTGCACTGGGTGATCTCATGATGCCTCACGGACAGAAATAACCATCTGGCGCAGTACTCCCGATTCGGACCAGTCGATTCGATCTGATGTGTAGGCGTTATGAAGGCCATAATTTCCTTTGCGGATAATTTGTCAGTAAATGAAGAACCTTTTTGGCGTGTAGAATGTTGGTGGATTCTAATGGCTTGTGGTCACACTACGATTTTATATAATACTAGCTTCCGCCCGCGGCTTCGCTAGCCTATATGCTATTCTAGGTAAATAACTTTATCTATTCAAAGTTTCCCTTAGTCGCCTCTTACGACATCCGCGGATAGGTAGATATGGAGGGGCCTATTCTTTAGCCGGGGCCAAGCTAGGGGATGGGCAGCAGCGTCCCTCATTTTAACAACGATAGCTCTAACTGCGCTCGCCAACCCGCATGCCCTGCGTGGTGAGTATGGGCAAATCCCCCCACATGATAGGAATTCGCTCTGTCTGTGGGGGAGGCCATGTTTAGCAGTGGACGTCGTACGGCTGAAATGATGATGGTGATGATGATTCAAAGTTTCAACGAATTCGGTTGAGCCGTTACGGCGCGGCGTGATTGAAAAACAAACATCCAAACATCCTCAGAAACTTTCGCATTATTAATATTAGTAGGATAGGAACATGGACCACAAAAGCGGCAAACAAATGTTGAAAGCGTTGTCGTACGCTCCAGTACCACAAGCAAGTAACGTACAGTTGAGCCGTTTTCAGAACTGAAATAAGCCGCGTTTAGTTGATAATTGCATGATAACAGTCCACCGCGCTGTGAGAAAGCTTCAAAAACTTCAAAATATTCTTACGAAAACAGCTGATCTGTATAAAGATTTGTCATTCTTTCATAATCTGTGTACTATCTTCATATTTATCTACTTATCTTCATTGTTATGTAACTCGACAAATAGGTTACCTAATCATTTATCCACTGGGTTACGAAATAATTTTCTAACGTAGGGAAATGTAGGTTATATCTAAAGCGGAAATGCTTGGTTAGTAACTAACGGACTTTTACCTTTCGTAGAGGAAATGAGGGCCTTTCTCAAGGGGATGAATCACGTTCTCCTAGACATTGCTAGTTGCTCTACAGTTTCGAGGTTAACGACCACTAGGCCATTAAACCATTCGCTAGTTTTGGCACTCCGTGGGGCCGAGCCGTTACGTCGACGTACGTATCTCTCGATACAATTTGGATGTAGGTAGGAACAATTTCCTCTTGTCTAAATTCATACAGAAGAAGGTCGCAGAACCACAGTTTTAGAAGCCTTGAATTGATTTTGAGAACAGTGACATGGTAGGTCAGTTGTCTACCTTCGTGGAATAACATAATCATCATAATTACAGCCGTTCGACGTCCACTCCTGAACATGGCCTCCCCCACAGACAGAGCAAATTCCTTATCATATGGGGGGATTTGCCCATACTCACCACGCTGGGCACGCGGGTTGGCGAGCGCAGTTTGAGCAATCGTTGTTAAAATGAGGGACGCTGCTGCACATCCCCTAGCTTTTTTCCCTTAATCGCCTTTTACGACATCCGCGGATAGGCAAAAAATTGAGTTGGGCCCATAGCCTGTTTATAACTCTGGCTGACTAGTGTCACGTGCCTTTGCCTAAATTAACACAGAATAACACAGATATCGATAAAACTAGTACGAATTGTGTACACGAAGTGGGTCATCGGCATTCGATAGTGTACAGTCGATTATATTCTGTGGTACTAGCGCAGACTGTTGCCACCACCGAGTTTTGCTGATAACCAATCTTTGTGTGTATAGGAACAGGAAACACATGGTTTGATAACAAAACCGTTATGCAGTTAGAGCAGTCAATGGGCGGCACGAAACGTTTTACAAACGGTGTTGGCTACAAATAGCATTCATGGAAACACCGAAGCTCAGGAAACGCAAGAAATGTCTGAAAGACGTTAATGGATTAATAACCACCTGTAGTTTATTTCCTTGTAGGTAACTACAAAATTATTTTGTGAGGTATCCATCCACTATGGCCACTATCTACCCCGTGAACTGTGTAAACTGAATAATGTGTACAATTTGTAAAAATCATCATAAAGTAAACCAAATCTTGCTTTAGTTTACAAAAACCAAATATCAAAAAATACAGAAAGAAAGAAAGAAAGAAAGAAAGAAAATACATTTATTTTGGACACACAAGCACAGCACAAACTAATAAAATAAAAAATAAAGACACATGGTACAGGTTACAATACAAAAGGTAGGGAGGAAACAAAACATAAGTAGGTAGGAAGTAACAAAACTAGTGTATTCATTAGTCCGTACCGATGCATGCGTGAGCCAAAAAAGGTTCCATCTCAGCATTGATGCCGCACACGAAGTGTAGCGGCGCTGGTTTTCAGATGGAAAAGTAAACAGACGTTAACTTTGCTACGAAACTAATCTTTATCAAGCAATTTCATGTAGTTCCATTATGATTTTCATAAGCGGCTATAATTGTAACTCAAATAAAGCCTTTGCAATAGATTGCATTGTTTACGCAGAAGCATAAATGATACCTACAATAGTATTGTCCTGCATCGCATTTATTTATATGGTACCTTCAAACCCTAATACGGTCGGTTATATTCCTTTCAAATTAGTATCGGCAACCCTAGATGGTTAAATTGACATTATTGGCGCTAAGTCGTGGGCGATGATTTCTGACTCACACATTACCTACCTATTATTTACACAATCTATCTTACCCTAATGGTCGTTGTACCCAATTAACTTATTGCGTATCAAATGTATCACATTCCTTAGATACATTCGTATATATTGATGTTTACTGTCCTGTGGAAAATTATTAGTGAGATTTCCCCCCCCTTCGGTCTCCTCAGTAACCTCCATTTGTTGCAAAGTCAGCGACAGAATCAAACACACCAGATCGCACTTATCAGTGCAAACGTGCCAGTCAGCGATCTCATCTTCGAAGATAACATTCTTCTGGTTACCTCACGGATACGTTGCCTCAAATTCTCGGCACTGAAGGCTATGTATACAATCGCTTCAAATCGTAGTGTTTTGCTTGAGTAACTCTTTGAGCTTATTACGTAGGTAGTTAATTAGCTACCTTCTTAAAGCTTGGTTTTCGTTTTGTTTGTTGTTTGAAGATCGCACGATAAAGTGCCCTTATTTAACTTATTTTAAGACTACTAGCGCTCTTCTCTAAACTATATTAAATAAACCTTCATATTTCTCATCTCTTATTGTTTATTGTAAGTATAGGTACTTACTTTCATAATCACAATTCTTATATTCATAAAACCATATAATTGAGACTAAAAATAAATAAAAAGAGATAAGAAGTACTAAGTAGATAGTGTGAAGAAAACAAGTTAATGCCAGATAGGAGGAATAGTTAATGAACTGATAACGCAGTACGCATCGATGAATCCCTTGAATCCCTTTTTTATTATGCTTACCTATCTTGCTAGAAAGTCTTTGTTTCGTAGGAAAAATAAATCTAAAGTAAAGAACATAGGCATAGGTACTATGAAAATTAGCATCATTGGTTACTGAAGTATCACTATTCCACTTTTGCTCATAAACATTGAATGGGTTTGCTGTCGATTTATTTCCATATAATTATTATATTTTATTACAAAAAAACCTATCAAAAGGCACTAGTTAACTTGATTGGAACTGTTGGCTAGGAAACTAGACACATTAACTTCTGCGGTATTTCGTTTCTTATTCCAATTCAAGAATGCTGATTGCCAAAGGACTGTTGCATTTACATTTACCTACACGAGCATGTCGGAATGTGGGGACAACTGCGTTTTTATACGTTTCTCAACATCGATACACAAGGTGATCTATAATATGCATACCAACACGAAAGGGGCATATTCTTTCAAAAAAAGGAAAATTTCAAAAGATTCAAATATTTTCTATTCAGTGTTCTTTCATTTGCTTTGTTTGGTGTTTTTATAATCTTCATTATACGCAATTATTAAACTTATGAGAAGTTTGGCATCAAGATAACTGACTAAAAAGCTGAATAATTGAGTTCCTGATGAGAACTGATTTTACCTCAAAATATCTGATTTAGACATAGAGATTTATCAATGAAAATTTTTGAATTTCCAAAAGTCGTAGAACAAACTTTATTGCCAATTGAGTGAAGAATAAGGCCCTTGCGGGATAGCGTACATATTATGAATCGCCTTGTAGAAACAATGGATTTTTATCAACAAAGCCAATTTTATACATTTTTAAACATGTTACTTATTTCTTCAATACTTACTTCATGGATAGCGTTTATTTTCCGTTCCTATTTTGGCGAAAATGTTTCTAAGTCACGAGAAAATATAACAGTGCGTGGACAGGAACTTGCGACTCTAACAAACCTCTAGCACAATAGTTTGGATAGCTTATGGAAACCAGTATTAAATCGCCTAGAGAGCTTGAACAGCAACTTTTAGTCAAAAATTATGCAGGTTCTGAAGACATCTAGCTGATGGTTAGAGGTCAACAGCCACTTAAAAATTCTCGTTAAATAACTGTTAAGGTAATCCAAGGCCCCTGTTTCCAATTGAGTTAACGCAGCAAGTACTATCAGCAGAAAAACTGGCTCTTCCCGGCGAGGGTACGGTCAGACCAAAAAGTGGCTGCATTCCATTGTTGATTGGAAACGAGTCCCACCGCGCTCAGGAAAAGTCGCACTGCGCTGAATTTATAAAGCAAAGAGCGTATTTGTTATGGAGCTGGTATTTGTAAAGAACATTTACTTACATTGAAGTCAATTGGGAAGTTCAAATTTCTTACCGACCATAGAATAGAAAAAAGTTAGTACTTAATTAGAGTGACCTTTGCGTTTGTTTGGTACAAAACCAATGTCACGCTGACATATTGGTTGACTAACCTATATTACGTACTACGAGTACGCGTTTACTGGATAGGTACCTAACCTGATGCTTAAAATTTAATCACTTATATGACAGTACAGTACTAGATGACTTTTGTTACTCGATGAACTACACCTTCATAGATAAGATACCTAGACTGCCTACTGCTACTTAGTTATTCAGCTCACTGGTTGTACCAACTTCTCCAACCTCAATAACTTATAACCTTACTTACAATATTGGGGCAATCTTTTATTGGCCTTATATCTATTACAAGTTTGTATTTGCATAGATTTAAGTAAACGCTGTTGATTACCAATAAACAAATAAACCTTATATTATGTCCCTAAGCTATTCTATGTTGCGAGCATCTGTAGGTATTATCGGTGGCGCGTCTACCCAGCCTACTAAATCTGTCCAGAGAGTAAAGGTTCAATTCAAACACTTACCTGGATTTAATGAACATAGTAGGTAAGATTTAACCTAGGTATTAACGAGACCCGATGGACTGATGACATTGAGATGGTCGTTGGTAGAGTCCGTCGTTCATCGACTGCTGATGATGATGGCATTCCCGTGATTCATCTATTATGAAGCTTAAACGGTTAAGGAAACCAGTGCAATTCAAATTATCTACAGATCAGTGTTACCATTGCGGGTAGTCAAAAACGGACACTTCATTTTGGACTTCCCATTTAATTCCACTGCTTGTTATTCCTGTAGCGTTGGCGTCACGAGCTCTGGTAGGTTTCACGGAAATTCCAAATGGCTTGCGGTAATGCTATGAGCAATAAAACAAGTCCTAAGCAGGTTAATCAACTCTCCAGGCGATCCGGGGACATGTCCCAGATTTTGTCCAAAAAGCTCTAGAGAGTAGCTGTTTTAACTCACTCAGGATACATTGCAACTGCAAACTGCCTTCAATTTGCTCAATATTGTTGAAAAAGTTACATTTTGAATATTTACCTAATTTAATGATCGTCTACATTATAGATGGATTTGTTTAAGACTGCAAGCCGGATTGCTCAACATCTTTGATTTTCAAAAGGCTTGTCCACTCTAGCTAGATGAGCAAGCAACTCAAACATTATCCCTCTTATTCATACATCACTAACTTTATCGGCTTGTTAAAAGTATGTCCTTCTCTATCTGTTGTTTACTGTTAGAAAAGGACAGGGCGGGAGCTATCGAGCTGATAAATTTAGTGAGTGATTATGAATAAGTGTTGGAAGACCCCCACGCGATGGACCGATGACATTCTAAAGGTTGCGGGAAGTCGGTGGATGGAAAGGGCTCAAGACCGTTCGTCGTGGAACTCTTTGGGGGAGGCCTATGTCCAGCAGTGGACTTCTACAGGTTGTTGATGATGATGATGAATAAGAGGATATGCGTTTCGCGAACTGCTTCAGCTAAGCTTCAGCATTGTTCGCGGATGTTTTCAAAATTGTAATTTAAAGGCTCGTTCACATTATGGCTGGATGTGGTTGCGACCCAGTGCAGAGCGGCGTAATGCGGTGCAATCACCGCGCGTTCCCGTGAGAACGCGACCGGAGTGCGCCGCCCGCGCCCCGCTGCATACCACGGTAAGGTCACGTGAGTTCCTCCGAGTCTCCGAAATGTTTAAGAATTGCAATAAGTACTTACAATTTTTTTTTTAAATACAAAATAGGCTAACGTTTGACCACAATCTCACCTGATGTTAAGTAATGATGTGGTCTACGGTGTAGCACGTTTGCCTTGAAGAAACCTATTCACTCTGGTCTGATGGGATCTGGTGTCTTCATACCCAAATTATAGGTATTCGGAAACACAGACGCCGGCAACGAGTCCCACTCTTTGGCTGTCCGCATTATAAAGGTAGACGCAAAGCGCTTGGTGCGGCAAGGTGGTATATCAACCATGAACGGATGTCGCGTCTCCGTGCGTCTGGTTGTCCGATGATGGAATGGGGATGGGGACTAAATCAAAGAGTTCAATTGCACACTCTCCGAAATGTATCCTATAAAAGAACGATAGGCTGGCTACTCGGCGACGATGATCGAGGTTCAGAAGCTTAGACTCAACTAAGTCATCATTACCTATGAGTCTTTTGGCTCGTCTTTCTATGGTTTCGAGGGCCTCAAGCTGGCTTGGCTGAACCGTCCCAAAGGTGTGTGTTTTTGTATTTGCAATATCAGCTATACATCATCCAAACTAGATGTGTAATGTTTGCAAACAAATCCCCGTGACCTAACATTCTCTTGCTTGGCGTTGATTTTTTGACAGAACTGATATCACTTGAACTAGCTGTTAGCCGCGACTTCGTCAACATTCATAATAAGTTTCACCCCTTACTTTGCCCCCTTTTAGAGTGAGTGACGAACTTTATTACCAAACGGGTGTAGAATAAGCCCCTTTCGGGATTGTATTACCTACTAGTAACGCAACACGTTGTATTAGGGTCCTATGATCAATCGAAGCTAAAAAGGTTTTTCTAAAAAATAAATTCCTCCTGGGAAAATTAAGTGATTGTTTTATTAGAACTTAGAAGTTAGCTTTTAATGGTCAGTGCATACCAACATAATATGCTCACGTATTTTGATAAACTGAAAATAGTCGGATGTATGTTCCACGGCAACATGCAGTGAACCTGGTGATGAAATAATTGATGAAGCTATTTTATAGTAGTGCACTAAAACCTTATATAAATCTGAAAGAAGATTTCATCTGATACCCAGATCTTGAAAATCTTTACCGATTCAGGTAAATCTGTATTAATGGCAACACTGTACGCAGAGGGTAACTAAGTAGGTGTTTACGCTCCGTAGTAGATATGTTACAATGTTTTGTAGGTTATTTGATTTACCTGTGTTGTGGTAAGAATTTACCAACCTAGAGTTCCAATCATTCAGTCAAACCTACTTAGTAAATAGGTAGTAACCACAAAAATGAGCGTTGTTCGATTTTAACCGGGTTTTGTAAATTAACTAAGTACCTAACTAATATACTTTTAATGAATAAGCGCATTATTGTAATGTAGGCCGAGTCGATGTCCCGTAATCACTGAAGGACGAGCTAACATTCCAATGGAGCGAAAGGTGTGACTATATAATAAGTCCTAAGTTTTGATACGAAAAAATGCTCCTCAAACAATACACATCGCTGATTATAGTTGAAACTATAGATGGGTATGTATTTACCTAGATCTATTTATAAGAGAACATCGTACCTACATATACGGTCCAAAAGAGACGTTTCGTCAATATATGGAGCCTGGGCCTGCACTGTGTACACTACTCTAAAATATGGCTAAGCAATAAAGTAAACGTATTTAAGTGGTTATTTTATTTAAATTGACTTCGTTCTAAAGTACATTAAGATTTCCTTCGACAAAGAGAGCAACACACAGTGCTACAAAAAAATATGGCGGGTGGACGTGCGTGAAATGTCATTTTGACAACCTACATTTATCTGACAAAACAAAAACATCAAATCAAACAACATGACATAAAATATATGTCAATGTCATGTCAAACGCCAATTATAAACTAACATGGCGGCCTTCAAATAGTGTTCACATAGTAAAAAACTTACCAGAGGAACTATTCTTGTACCATCGCATTTGTCTTCAAATTAATGAAATTGTATTTTTCTTGTAATCTCCTATTTTTTCCTAATTTTTCTATGTAGTGTACATGGACCAGGCCCAGAATGAAATGGCTTTTAGTATATAGCGAGTCGTCTGCATTTGCATCCGGTGACCTAAGTTGCTCTTAACACGTTATCTGTGCATGCCCTATATATGGGGCATTTTATTTTAAAGTACTTACAGTACCTCCGTGCCCCATATAAGGGGCACGAGTCCAAACAAGTTTATAGGCTATATAGGTTTATAGGTTTATAGGTCTATAGGCACACGTGTGACATAAACCATTTTTATCGACGTACACGTGTGAATATACTGTTACTGGGAATTGTGCATAGGAATTATTTCACCCATTAGAAACTTCAATAATTTGATTTACATAATTAATAAAATTATTGAAGTTTCTAATGGGTGAAATAATTCCTATGCACAATTCCCAGTAACGACTCCGTGAGAAAACACCGAACAATCTCTTGAGAAAGAGGCAGTTCTCAAAGAAACAGCTCATTGAAGACGCTAATCGCAACACCAGCCAAGAATGCTCTACCGCGCCCCTCTCTAAACCCATCCGCTGCTAACCGACGAAGGGTTCTCTCAGCCAAAGCAGAGCTCTTCAAATAATAGTTGGTCCATGCACATGCTGCATCCATTGAGGTCCCTTCACACGGTCAAAGGCGACAAAAAATAATACAAAAACCGTTACGCTCCCGAAAAAATGTTCCCATAACTCATGAATGTCTGCCATTGATAAACATGTAGAGCAGATAGTACCTACCCAATGTGGTGTAACTTGCTGCATAACGCGTGATGAAGTAGTCTTGAATGGAAACATTGAGCAATGATTACATTAGGTATTTGAGCTTGTGAAATATGGATATGATAAAAATGGGACTTACGTAACTCAGTTGACTTTTATAGATAAGCCATATTTTGGCTCTTTATATGCATATGAAAATATATTTTCTCAAAGAGTCCCATTAAAAATTATTCTTTGTCTTCCACGAAAGAAACACAAATAGTCAAGATGTTTATTTGCAGAAATAAGTGTTACAGAGAGGTCTTAAAGCTATGAATATGGCACTTATAAACTTATTCACTCTTTTCGAGCATCGCAAATTATTGTTTAGACGAAAGACTGTAAACTTAAACAACAATAGGTTTCTGGTAAATGTCAGCTGTTCTTCAAAGTTCTGAGCATATAAAGTGCGAGTTTTAATCCCTACTGTCCAATAAACCCCAATCTTTCTATTATAACTCCAAAGTCTCCTAACTCATTGAGAGCTTGTAACTCGATACAAGAATCATCAAGCTAACAGCGAAGATTCGTTAGGCCATATGGACCACAAATGTGCGTGGGACCGTCGTATTCCGTGAATGGGCCAAGACATGGGATCGGGGCCCATAACCATTCTCACGGTTTACACAAATAGATAAAGTAAATGGTAAAGCCTTGTTAAACTTACTTTACCCTTATGAACAGATAACTTACTTCAGGCTAGTATCAAAACAGAGCCTGTGCTAAAAATGTGGGATAATTTAAACAGCTTTTATAAATAAAAATAAATAAATAAATATTCCGGACATATCACACACGGTCAACTGATCCCAAACTAGGCATAGCCTGTACTATGGGTACCAGACACTGATATACATAATAGATAAATATTTAACACCCAGACACAGAACAAACATCTGTATTCATCACACAAATGTTTGTCCTGTGCGGGAATCGAACCCGCAACCTCTAGCGCAGCAGGCAGAGTTACTACCAACTGAGCTATGAGGCCAGCTTTTGGATTATTGTAGCCTACTAGTTGGTATCTGTAGAACTTACTTTAACCTTATGAACAGATAACTTACTTCAGGCTGGTATAAAAACAGAGCCTGTGCTAAAAATGTGGGACAATTTAAACAGCTTTTGGATTATTGTAGCCTACTATTTGGTATCTGCAGAATTACAGATGCTAGAAATACTTTACTTACAGACAGAAACAGCAATATGCATACTAATACTTTCTTACTCCACATAGGTAATGTTGAGATACTGGGTTCCAAGTTCCAGCCGACTTCAGAGAAACTGATAATGCATTTGCTGATAAACTGTCAATAACAATAACTACGTTGATGAGTTATGAATGAAACTAAAGTTCAAATTGATAGGAGAGATGACATACAATCAGAGAACGAGCATTCATTTATTTTTAGTGAATAATAGGTAAGTACATTGATACCAAACATTTCGATTCGTTGTCTGAAGCAGAAAAATTGATTAAAAAGTCACCCATAAGCAGTGTTAAATCGTATTTGATTTGTTTCGTTGACATTCAAACCGATAGAGAGATTTAAAGCTACCCATGCATCCATTACTTAGTTTGTAGGTAAGGTACCTTTCCAAGTGCAGCCTTGGTAAGGAATTCCTGATGAGGTCGGTTAGAGTGCGCAAAGCTATCATGGCATCAGCGTCCAGTCTGGCCAGCATTCCTGAGCGGGCTCCAATGTCCGCCTCAGGAATGTCTGCAGCCAGCAACCCGAGACGGAAGGAGCGGCGGAAGCGGTTCATGGAACTAAACCACTGCATTCGAAACAACTCCAGAACATTCACGAAATCGCAGGAAAGTCAACCTTTTGATAACGATATACGATTGGCTTTCGTTCCAGCGGCTTCTGGAACTTGCTGGAAAGCTTTGGACGGGAATTTGTATACTATGACAGTCGCTAAATGACGCAAGTCGCAAAAAACTTCAAAGTTAGTATGAACCTTGTCGCTAAAGGCGCAGAGTTTGTTTTCGATGAGGTGTCCTACGAGAACGTTCTGTGCTACACGGCGCACAACCGTCTCGCTCCACTGTGCCGTGCATCCTGCTTCGTAAATTTACATGTATTTTACTTTAGCAAAACCCTTAATTTTCTGTCTTATCAAATTGCAATCAAAAGAAGAAAACACACTCAAATTACTATCCAAGCAAATAAATAAAGTATTCAACAAGCTACACTGTAGCGAATTCAGTAGTAGTCTTTTTCTGGCGCTGAAGTCACAAATGCATTAATCATTGAAGTGAGTATATTGGTGTTGTGTGCATGAAAGAAAAAAATATGTCGTAAATATTTATCGCTTCTCTTACCTTCACGGTTAATAGCAGTATTGGTCATGGTAATAAGGCGTATTTGCCTTTGTGATGCACACTTTATATTTTGACTGGCTGGCGTCAAGAACTGTAAATTTCTTCTAAAAAGATGTTTGTTTGCGAGAAATTTTCTTGGTCTTTCGTATTTGTTATGGCCTCCTGTGGTGACTCGTGGTATTTTATTTTGTAAACGTGTGATAGTCAGGGTTGGTTCTCGATTGTTGATTAAACAATTGAGCGGGCCCCGCATGCCTCGTCCGTCTCAATTGTAAACTGTTATTGGAAATCAATTGACACAGTCAATTAACTCGATGAGTTCGATGAATGACGTTCTCAGAATATTTGTTATCCTAATTGTAGTTATCGTTTCTTCACCATTCGTTATTAAGACCGAAACAACATAAACATTGCTACAGTTACCTTTCACTACACGTACGATTATAAGTTTATTGCGTCAAGGAGAAATAGCTACAATCAACTATCTCTAATTTGTCCTCTAAATCGTTTCATCATTACCTTTGTCTATTGAAAAAAGTTAATTTTGAATTTGATATATGAGAGCGTTCGATATAGCACGACAATATCATAGGCCCCTAAAAGTGTAACTTGACAAAATTGACTTTATTTTCTACATCTAAGTATTTTTTTTATGTTTGATAGCATATCGCATGCCGTTTAGGCACGGCTTAAACAATAAACTTGAACGCTTATTGTTGGTTACGTGGTAGAATAGAACATTTCTGAGTCACCTTTTACCACAAAATATCCCTGAAACCAGAGACTGAAAGCGGTAGAGGTTATGGTAGGTACTGGTACCGTAAAAACATTTCGGTACCGAAATTTTTAGCCGCGGCTAGTTCGCTAGGACAGTCGCGCCGCGGTTGCGGGGTGGCGGCGTTTCATCAAAGAAAACCTTTATAAACCTTTATTTATTTCGGTTATAGGTACCGGTAGCGAAATGAACTGCGAAGCCAGATTTTCCGGTACCGTTATATTTATCGGTAGAGAAATATTCGAGTAACCGGAATTTATCGGTATGACGTCAAATCGTTATTTAAAGGTACCTTTATATTCCGGTTATTCAGTCCCTGCCTGAAACCCCTGAAACAGGTTCAGGTCACATAGCTGGTACTGAAGTTTTTATGGTTCCGTTACCTACTAAAAGATGTTATAAGTAAAATATGAACCCTTATGGTGAGACTTTGTTGTACTCTTTCAGAAATTGTGGTTCCTAACTCGAAGCAGTATCTATAATACTAGAAATTTTGCACAAATGTATTAAATTCGTAGCAATTTAAGACATAAGATCTTGTCCTGAAACAGCTTTAAATATTCGGCGAGTACCTAGAGAAAGGCCATGCAGTGGGACAACTAAAGCTGATTAATAATAATAATACCCCAATAGTAATTTCAATAAAAGTTGTAGTAAGTAATCAATAAATTTTATATCAAAAGGTTATACTAACTATAACGTTAAAAAATTTAGGGGATTTTTTTTGTTCCGTCTTTTTGCCTTGCCTATAATTTAGTACCACCAATTTCACAAACGCCAAGACGCCACTACAGAAAAAATAGATTCAATTCCATAAGTAATTCATTACGGAACCCTCTCGGCGCGTGAGTTTAACTCGCACTTTGCGAATAATTTTCCTTGAGTCCATTCATGCCCAGTCAATAATGAGGTAAGCCCGGGCGTGCTGCATGATAGTGTTATTCACTCTTGGCATAGTGAAAGTGAGGTCGCGACGCTTTCTATCCGCAAAGCGAGCCGGCACAACTTGCGAAAGCCAACATCCTACCACTTACCTAGCGAGAATGTTCTCTAAAGTCTAATGGAAAGCTGTGTGAGTAAATTGGAAACTGCAGTCTATATTTGATTGGAAGTTTGTGCAATTTTGCAAGAGATTTCGTTTTTTTTTCTTTTTTATACAGCTAAGGTGGCAAACAAGCATACACCTGTTGGTAAGTCGTTACCGTAGACTATAAAGGCTTGCAATACCAGAGAGGCATCACGCACTCGTTGCTGACCTTTCTCACCGCAAGAACACAACACTATTTGAAACAAATAGTTATTTGGCTGCGATCTTCTGTAATCGGAGGTACCTCCCCAGGTGAGCTGCTCCAATTTAGAGCGAGAAAATCTCGCTGTGCTCTACCTCCTCCAAAAGCCTTATCCTTATACTTTCAATGATGACATCATTAATAACACGACCTCGGTGGCGTAGTGGGTGAGTGCCCTTCTGAGACACAAGGGGTGCGGGTTCGATTCCCGCTTCGGGACAAATGTTTGCATGATCTGCAAATATTTGTTCCGGGTCTGATTGTTGTGCTACCAGGTTACTCTTAGTTTCTGATACCCATGACACAGGGAATCCTAGTGTGGGGTCACGATATGAGACCCCAGATTAGAATTGTCCAGAGATGTTATTTATTTAACAGTGGAAAAATTGCAAGTTAGTGCATTCATTCGTGACGTGACGTCATAATATCCCCCTGGCCAAGACAACAACAGGGGTACCTATCTAGGAGGCTACGAAGCAGCAATTTCTTACATAATTAAAAAACATGACTCGTTATAAATGGCCGCATTCATGCGATCGTGGAAAGATCGCTTACGTGATCCTGTTCTTCTTGCTCTCCTTAGTGTCTCTGGTGCCTCCAATTTATGTAACAGTCTTCACCATGGGCAGTTGTGAGGAGAACACCATGACACACTTCTATGTTTTGCGTGAAAATTACACCTACAAGTTGGATATCTTGCCGGCTACTTCGTTTTTTTCGCGAGACTGAGACGGAATCTGGATCTGAGGGGTGAGTGGGAGTTAGCAAAATAGTTTTCACTCTCACTCGTGCGTGGATACAAGCACGTTATACGTGTTTATGTAAGGACAAAATGAGTGACAATTATGATCCGCTAGAGGCACTGTTACGGATTCCATATATAAACACTTGGATCACGCTCACAAGTGAGTGTAAAAACCATGGTGCCAACTCCCACTCACCCCTCAGATCTAATTTATCTTAAAAATATAATAAAATGTGTAAAAGTGAGCTGTTATTGATTGCGAGTTCAGATTTAAGCCACGAATTTTTACCGTGACTGACTGACTGACCGACTGACTGACGATTGCACCGTCGCGTGGGTTAAAGTTTAGATATAAAATAGTGACACTTATAAGACAAATTGTACGGGTAAACCACAGGATAGTGGAGTGGGTCGACTGTCCTATCGAGTAGGTAGACCGAAACCTACGTCCGGTAGATCAGCCGTGTAAAAATATTTGGTGGATTTATTCTGACTGCTGAGGCCAACTATAGCAGAGATGCACTCATAAACTAACTCTGGTACTCGAACTCGTCACTCAACAAGTTTTTGTTTCACTCAATCAAACACGGCAACTGCGTCTGTCGTCGATCATTTTGATGTCGAAAGGCAACAGTGCTCCAAGCAGGAATAATTCACGATAGCGTTACGCTTACGATACGAGAGTAAAAGCCAATGACGCCGGCGAGGCTTGGAATCTGTTAATTTTTATTGGCTTCAGCGTACTGAAAGGATTAAAGTGCGCCTCTTAGAGGCTCCATTCATTCACAATGCTAATAGGTATATAGGTAATTGCTAGCACTATCGTGAATTAGTCGTGCTCGGGTCAAAAATGACCGTGTATCGACATCAAACTGACATTATTTTTATCACCATTGTAAAATTTGATTGAGTAAAACATTAAATTGGTCGAATGACGACATTAGCAGGGTTTGCCTAGTTTGCATTACTAGGAAGAAATCTAACAATGATTCACCTATACATGTACGTAAGTTTCCGACCATAAATGACTGGCTGTAAGCAAATACCCTGCATGTTTTCAGTGTGCACATCTGTGTTTGCGTTTTTGCAGGCACAATGGGTTTTGTATCATAATTTATCTACCCAGCGCGAGGCAGTGTGAAGCCATTCTTCTCTGAATGCGATGAACAGACAATATGCATTGTGTAAGTCCCACGTATGCATGCAGTGATGTGACGTGAAACAAAATCCTTTTGCGTAAAACCTAATCATCATCATCATTAACATGTAGGAGTCCACTACTGGACATAGGCCAAAGAGTGCCATGACAAAGGTCTTCAGCCTTTTTCATCCAGCGACTTACCGCAACTTTCACAATGTCGTCGGAATACCGGGGCCTTCCAACATTGCGTAGTCGCCCGGTTCATGGTCGCCATTCGGAAATCTTTATTCTTTAATCCGAAAGAAACCCTATTTCTCTGTCTCTAAATTTAATTTTCAACAAAAAACGATATATCTACAAGCAACGTTCAGTCAAACGATGATCTCAGACGAATATTACGGCACCTCAGATATACATCATCCTGTTGGAAAGGAGGCCAGGGAGATTACATAAATAATATGAGTGGCTTCAGAAGACCCAATACCTATTAGGTACGGTACCTACCTAACAGCTCATCTGAGGTAGCTGTGGTCTTCAATTTACTCCCTGCCTTGCTTGAATATCTGTGCCACTTATAAATCATTGTTTTTCCAGAACGAAAGAACAGAGGTACTCTTGTCCTGGAAAAACAATGTAGGTATTGAATTCTTCAAAAATGATTTAAAAGGGTTTTTCCTTCCTTGGTTTGTGACGGCACGAAACTAAATTTTATCCATGTTTGACAATTTCTGCCCGATTGACTTGCTAATATAGTGATAACTAAAATTTTAATGACTAAAATGTTAATGTTTGTCACTACAATTTGGTGTTAATACCTATATTATTATTATGGAGTCGATGTGGCCCCAGTTAAAGAATAGGCCCCTTCATTTCTACCCACGGATGTCGTAAGAGGCGACACAGAGAAAAAACTAGGGGATGGGCAGCAGCGTTCCCTATCAACAATAGCTTTATCTGCGCTCGCCAAACCGTATGCCTAGCGAGGCGAGTATGACAAATTCCCCCCTGATTATTGTTTCTGGAAATCTTAAGGGGAGGCCTGTGTTCAGCAGTGGACGCCCTAAGGCTGAAATGAAGATCATGACTATCTAGAGGGTATCAGGTAAAAAAGATCCCCTCACCCCTTTCCAACCCCTCCATTCCGCGAACTTTTTGACTTTCCCTCGTAGTTCGCTAAAAGTTGTTTACAGAGAGAATTATATTACAGACAGCGTGGTACCTTCACTGATTAAAGTATCGAATATCAGAGTAGGTAATGGAAAAGACAATAGACCCGACAATATGTAGGTACTTAGGTAGGTAAATATTTATTTGCAATGTATTAAAGGTGTACTAATTGCCTCCTTAGTGAAGGGTAGGTAACATGAGCGGCTCTTTGTCTCAAGACATCGACCGATGAGAAGAATGTAAACAAGACGTGACTGTTTTTGTCGTTACTCCTAATCTAATGTTTCAACACGACGATCATTATAAAAAGGATCTGTTTACATACATTACTCGTTTGAAGCGTTTTTAGTGAGAACGCGACCAATAATACTCGCAATAGTATACAGACTTTAGAGCAAATATCAAAAAGTGTTCGGCTATACATTAGGGTGATGTCATGTGTTCAAATTTGGCAATGGCAAGGCGGTCGACCTCGTGACGTTCGTTAGCGTCGTGCTTGTACCCCAAAACTGCGCAGTAGTCTAACTTGAAATTCAAGATCAACATTTCGTTATTCGTGTTTAATGCAAACAATGTTAAAAAACCTACTTCTCCATCGCTTGATCTTAGCTTCTAAAGGAATCCTGAGAAGAAGCCTGACGATGATAGTTATGCGCCTCGGAAAACTCCTCTTTCATACCGGCATCTCGTTCTCGCAAGTGCGTACAGACAAAGATAAAGAATAAAACGAAGATTTCCGAAGCGCATACCTAACATTAATTGTACCTAACTCATAGAATAACGAGCCGGTACGCTCACAAAACAACCACTGGGTGTTTACACGGATCGATTTTCGCAGTGACTAGTCACTAGTCGCATCGCTTGTAAAAATCCCCCTCATTTACACCGGGCGTATAAAATCGCATGCGAATTGTTAATTTCCGAAGAAAATGTTGACAAAGAAACGGAAAAACAGCGCAAAACACACCTCAGGCGGGGGCGATCGCCTATTTTCACGGTCGATTTTTGCCACCAGCCGCAGCCGCATGCGGCTGCTCGCCGCGCGGCAAAAGTCGGATGCTAGTCTACTTTGGGGCTTACGGCTTCAGTCACCTGCGGCCTAGCCGAATTTCCATTTAGACGGTCGATTTTCACCATGCGGCGGAAATTGTAGGGCTTTAGTCACCCGTGTGTTAGACATGTACCTACTTAGTAAGTTTTTTTTCTTACCTACCCGACCTTACCGAACCGGTAAGTAGGTATTTGAACCCTTCTAAATTCGTTTTGGACAGTTTTATTAACCAAAGTAATACCTAATTTAAAAACAACTGAATTCTCGAAAGAAGTAGATTTTTTTGCATGCTGCGGCGTTGGGGAAGTTAGGGTCCCTAAGCTCACAGAAAAGTAGGTAGAGAGGGTGTGGAAATAAAAGCAGGTTAGGTAGATGCCATACTTTTACTGTCCTTTCACATTTAAATGGCACAGACGCACAGTTTCCGCACTAGAGTCACTATTTAGGAAGACACTGGCCTGAACTCGTAACACCACGCACAACCGTTCTTCAGCAGCGGGTCCAGGTCCAGTTCATTCAGGCGTAGCTCGCGATGCAGCGCCAGAACACCAGGGTAGGCTGGTAGCACGTCCAGAGAGCGATCCAAGCCGGGTAGAAGGCTAGTAGTGGACGCCCTCCTAGAGGACTGCTTTGTAGTTTAAATCTCGTACTGGAATCCTGGAACGAAGCGGAGCCTTAGAGTTCATTCCAGAACACAGCTGTTTGCTATGCCGCGCTAATGTAACGGTCGCGCTTGGGTGCAGAGTTCAACGACCGTTGTGACAATTTAAAATAACGGCAGTTAGCATAAGCGGCGCAGACAGCTTTACAGAAGGGATAGAAAATGCTAAGCGCTAAGAAAGGCAGCGGTAGATAGTTATAGGCAAATAAGGAAACTCACCCTAGAGGGATTCCACTAAAAGATTTTAGAACTGCTGCGCGAGCAAGCGGCACGTGCGTGCCTCACGATGGGGTATATGGTCCTGACGAGTGATCGACTCCCACTGCGTGAGCTCTGTGCCGGAGGACACAGAATAAGGAATAGTACGCGTACGTTCGGCGTTCCGCGCGGCGCGCGGCCGCGAGACTAGTCAAATCTTTCCGAGTGATGATGATAATTATGTTTCGTTTAGCTTTAAGATTTATTTGAAGATATCTAATTCAGTTATTTGTTTATTTAATTTTAAGACTTAGTTATAAGCAAGCAATTATAGACGCAACGTTACAGTACCCCGCCGAAAAGCGTAGGATTTTTCCTATATAAGAAAAATCCGACTTAATACACTAAAGTTCCACAGTACTATCTTCTTTCATGATCACATTCATACTTCATCTTTCATTATATCTGTCATTCTGTCTATCGATCACATTACTTGACCATAAGACCCTTACATCCTGAGTATACTTGTACTATAGGCCATGTATACTCTAAATAGTATAGGAAGAGATCATCGTCCATACATAAACAATAACTCACTATAGGTAGCTGATAGTAAAATTATATCAAGGTACTGCGACAGCGGTAGTTGCATTTTGAATAGTTAGAACATACTCCGTCATACTCCCACTACGTATTATTTCATATTATGTATGATGAACTTTTATTACCACGTTATAATAAGTAAGTAAGTAAGTAAGGTAAAATGTAGTGTTACCATACCACATAGACAACATCTTAGTAGCGTACGATACTGAATGTTTCTTATAGAATCACGCAGCCTGTTAGTTCGTTCACAAAACAACATGTAGGTAGTAGACACAACTCTTAGTAAGTAGTTTAGTCTTTTAGCATAATATTATAGTTCATACATTCACGTTTAATTCAACCGTTTAATATAGTATGTATAAGTTGATTTAAATTAGGTAGTGTTAAAATTATAGTATAATAAAACATGAGTAGGTACATTATTATAGAATTTTAATTTAGTTAACCGTTAATTTATTCTTTATAATTTAATAATTTAAAATCTTTTATATGCCAAGATCCCAATAATTTTCCCTGCATATCGCTTAAATCATAGACTAAGGGAGACTTCTTAGCAACAATTTTACACTTTATATATTTAGGAGCTAATTTCTTATTAAAATATTTATCTTTATCACTTTGATAGAAAGTTTTCCTCCATACCACATCACCTACATTAAATTCCATAGGTCTTTTGCGCAAATTATACGATTTAGAATTTCTACTATGCGCCTGTAAGAGAGCTAATTGTACTTTGTTAAATACCGTTGAAAGCGTACCTAGATTTTCAGCATACTGATCGCGTGGCTGGAAAATCATGTTTTCAACGTCCTCTGGCTCATTATTAGTGTAATGAGAACCACAGGTTACTAATTCGCGACCGTAGACCAAAAACGACGGTGTATAACCTGTCACTTCATTTACCGAATTATTAATCGCGAACTGTATTTTAGGTATTAAAGTATCCCAAATGCGTTGATCATTAGTGATAAATGTAGAAACTGCAGTCATTATAGTTTTATTGTACCTCTCCACCGTATTAACATGAGGAGTATATTTAGGAGTGTAGTGACAGTGAGGGACATTATATTTAGAGAGCATTTGCTTTAGAGTAGCACTAACAAACTGTTTGCCATTATCTAAGATAACCGTTCCAGGAATACCATGGACTAAAAATACGTCTTCCTCTAGTATTTTAGTGACTATTTCCGCGGTAGCGCGTTTGATAGGAAACAGGAGACAGTATTTACTAAAAATACAGGTTACAACCAGCAAGAAAGTATTCTGTTTTCGAGATACAGGTAATGGTCCGACCAAGTCAATACTTAGTACTTGAAATGGTCTAGCGCAGGACTTTGGTCTACCCATTTCACCTAGAGTGGCATGGTTTTGATGTTTATGAGAGATGCATGTATCACAAGAACTTACTACTCTGACTACGTCAGCATGCATCCCAGGCCAAAAGTACTTCAAGTTTAAGCGTTTATACGTCTTGAAGATACCGAGGTGACCTGCAATAGGTTCAGCATGGTTTTCCAAGATAATAAGTTCCCTAACTTCACTAGGTACAACCTCTTTCCATTCAAATTCTTGAGTTAGTGAGCATTTACTTTTCATAAAACGGTACAGTTTATTATTTTTCACAGTGTAATTAGGAAATGAAGTTGCAGAATTTTGACAGCCGTGGTAAATGTTTAAATACCATTCGTCCTTAGTGTTTGTAGTATTAGGAGAAGTATCTATAGCAGACACAGGACATGCACGCGATAGAGCGTCAGGTATCACATTATCAGCGCCACGACGGTGCTTCATTTCAAAGTTAAAGGCAGATAGTCTCACACCCCAACGGGCGAGACGACCAGTAGGGTTGTTTAAGTTAAGAAACCATTTTAGAGCAGAATGGTCCGTGTAAACAATGAATTTCTTTCCGTTATCTAAATAACACCTCCAGTGTTCAAGAGCTAAGAGTACCGCCAGAGCCTCTCTTTCGGTGATACTATAGTTTCTTTCTTGAGCCGTAAGCGATTTGCTCATATATGCGATAGGATGTTCCACCCCGTCAATAGTCTGTGTGAGCAAACCCCCTACTCCGTAGTCACTGGCGTCGGTATGGACCTCAAATGATAACTCGAAATTAGGGCATGAAAGAATAGGAGCAGATATGAGACATTCTTTCAATTTAGTAAATGCATCATCAGCTTCTTTGGTCCAAGTAAAAGACTTAGCCTTTTTGCTTGTAGAAGTTAGAATATTTAAAGGACCAGCAATAGCACTAAAGTTCGGTACAAATCTTCTGTACCATGAAGCTGTACCAAGGAATCTTTTTACTTCTTTTTTATTAGTAGGTACTGGAAAATTGAGGATAGCTTCAACTTTTCCAGGGTCAACGTGTAAACCTTTAGCGTTAACGACGTAACCTAGATATTTAAGTTCATTTCTAAAAAACTGTGATTTTTCAAAGTTAATAGTTAGATTAGCCATTTTTAATTTCTTTTGAACTTTTAAGAGTAGAGCAATATGATTGTCAAAATCAGAAGACGCAATAATAATGTCATCAACAAATACAAAAACAGAATTTTCGAACTCAGGGCCATAAAATAATACATCCATTAATCGTTGTTGACTCGCAGGCCCGTTCGTTAAACCAAATGGAACGGTAATAAAGCGAAAGGTTCCTCGATTAGGTATGTAGAAAGCAGTTTTGTCCCTATCACGTTCTGAAATTGGTAGTTGCCAATAAGCACGAGAAAGATCGATACTAGATAAAAACTTAGCATTTTTTAAATTATCTAAAATCTCCGAAATATAAGGTAGTTTGTATGCATCTTTCTTCGTAACCGCGTTCAATTTTCGGCTGTCTAGACAAAATCGTAATGAACCATCTTTTTTCGGTGTAAGTAAAACTGGAGAAGACCATGGACTTTCGCAGGGTTCGACAACACCTAAGCGAAGCATTTCATCAAGTTCGTTACCTAAAATACGTTGTTTTTCCGGTGAGAGTCTGTAATATCGTTGCCTAATCGGAGCAGATTCGCCTGTATCAATACAGTGTTCTACTAGATGAGTACGACCTAAGCCACACTTTTGCGAAGAGATATGATTGAACTGCTCAATGACGTTATCAGCTGTAATGCGTTGAGCTTCAGTGAGCTCATCATAAGATTGCAACTTTCCGGAGGAATTATTTATCTCCGCAATATTACATAAGGACTCATTAGTAAAGGTAATTGAGTTTAAGAATTTAGGGCATAATGTAAATTTTTGCCAAAAATCAATACCTAAAATTAATGATAATTTCACATCTGGTATTACGTAGGCTTTTAACACGTGGAAATTATTTTCAAAAACAACTGGTAGGTTAATGTAGCCAATAGAAGATAGTGATTGACCACCAGCAGCCACAAATGATTTAGGTATTGTAGAATTTTCCACTGTTAACCCCGCAGCAAGAAAATGTAGATGAGAATTATTACCGAGTATAGTGACAGCAGATCCTGAATCTAGTAATCCGCAAATAGATAATTCACCTACTTTAATAGTTGCATAAGGACGTATATCGTTATCAGGTTTTTTATCTAAGATTGATGCAATGGAGTAGGACTTCGAAAATATTTTTATGAAATTTAACCACTCCATCCATTCTGTTTCTGTAGTTTTAGTTTTACTAGTATTAGTGTCAGTACCCACATTGCAGCAATCTAAGTTACCTAGTTTTTTGAAGTTGACCCATTTTTAGAGTTGCAGTTAGTGCAATCAGGGTACTTCACATCCTTCATTCCACACTTAAAACAAACAATTACACGATCCCTTCTACATTGCCGCAAGTTATGTGAGTTATTGCGACACCGCGGGCAATAGCGTGTATTATTAATCTGCGAGCTATCATTGACCGCGGCCACAGCCGTGCGCGCCTCGTCAGAAATACCAGCCGACTGCTGGCTTGTAGATTTATTCGAATTATATCTATTATAAGAATGATTCGAATTTTTATTCGCATTATTATTATAATTATTTCCATTTTTGTGCGCAAAATAATTTTGCCTATTAAAATGTCGAAACTGAGAATTTTCCTGAGGTTTCGAAAATGCTAGATCCGGTGCTAAAGTCTCAGTAGTGACCCTAGGCGGTTCACGAAACTGAGCAGACATCGCCTGAATTTTTTCATAATTACGGCAAAGTGACCGGAGAGTATCAATAGAATCAATGCCACTACCATGCGCAACTAGAATACTCGCATAGCAAGGCCTGATATTATGTAGTAATATCTCAAGCTTCTCCTCTTCAGACATAGGTCTAGATAACCTAGAGAACAATTCAGACATTATTGCCACGTAAATAACTATGTTTTCCGAATCCCCTTGAGTGCGGCTACGAATTTCCGAAACTAGTCTATAGTCGTAGTCGAATTGACCAAAATCATCTACCAACAGCTTGGTCAGATCATCCCAATTGTTGACTTCATCCCTAACACTACGATACCAGTGTAATGCTTGTTCCGTAAAGATCTCTGTTGCATATGTCAACAATTTAGTATGTGATATATTCCTCGACGTACAAAACTCATTCACTCTCTGCAAAAACACACGCACACATGACTTCCCGTTGAACCTTAGCTTTTGTAAGTCAGATATATGGTTACGTTCACAGTTGGACGAACCACTCGTAGAAGCACTAATAGGTAACGATTGGCCAGTACTGCACTGCTCAACCGACGATACAGAGCTTGCATTAGGTACATACATTTGAGCTAACTTAGATATTATCGTGTACTGAGAATTAAAATCTAACTGTAACTTAGTTATCTTCTCAACAATGTCAGTTTTATCCATCCGATTTATTCTATAATAGATGTGATGCGCTAAAGCTTTAGTACGCTCGAACAGATTTGACTCGTATTTATCTTGAAGTGATTTAATACGCGAAACTAATTCCTTAAATGATAACGATACGCCATCAAAATCAACCGTAGATTCTATTCCCGATTCCTGTATATCCTCCGTAGGTATCAACGCAGTTAATTTATTAATCTGATTTCTTAATTTAAGAACAGTGGTAGCCGGTTCCTCGCCTCGGATAAGAACTTCATAGGACAATTCATTTTTGTTTAGCAAAAGGAATTTAATAGAGTGAGTTCCCATTATTTAAAATTATACAGTAGCCTAGTGAAAATGATAACCATATGAATTCAAACTACTAGTACACAAAAATACAACTAAAATGATAAATGAAAAACAGTAAAACAATAAAAAATGATCAGTGAAAACAGTAAATTAACACCTAAATACTACACCTGTTTTTCAAACAGCAACCCGCAACTGCCGAGCGCTAAATAAAAAAATAAGCTGTCTGTTACAATTAACTAACCTAACTACGAATTGGTGATTTCATGCATCAACTGTAGATTAATGAGATGAAATGAAATGGTGCAAAATCAAATTAAATAACTTAAAAAAAAATTGCGAACCGTTACGCAAAAAAACTTGGTAGGTAGGTAGAAATTCAAATTTTAACGGAAAATTACAAAAAAAAATAAGTTTTTAGCGTTACGTAACAGTTAACATTAATTAGGTATCCATAAAATGCAAATAGAATACACAAAAGACCAAATACAGCAAGTAACAAGTAGAAATACGTACCAGTTCGCTGAGTCAAGCACGGATCACCGCCTCGTTCACACACAGGTTTTAGAAACTGCTGAACTGCCTGTTATTTAGAGAAAGTACGGAAATGCTAGGCTGTGCCATTAACCACGTAAATTGGGCGCCACTGCGGCGTATGTAAGTATGGCATCTACCTAACCTGCTTTTATTTCCACACCCTCTCTACCTACTTTTCTGTGAGCTTAGGGACCCTAACTTCCCCAACGCCGCAGTGGCGCCCAACGTGGGGCTGCTTTGTAGTTTAAATCTCGTACTGGAATCCTGGAACGAAGCGGAGCCTTAGAGTTCATTCCAGAACACAGCTGTTTGCTATGCCGCGCTAATGTAACGGTCGCGCTTGGGTGCAGAGTTCAACGACCGTTGTGACAATTTAAAATAACGGCAGTTAGCATAAGCGGCGCAGACAGCTTTACAGAAGGGATAGAAAATGCTAAGCGCTAAGAAAGGCAGCGGTAGATAGTTATAGGCAAATAAGGAAACTCACCCTAGAGGGATTCCACTAAAAGATTTTAGAACTGCTGCGCGAGCAAGCGGCACGTGCGTGCCTCACGATGGGGTATATGGTCCTGACGAGTGATCGACTCCCACTGCGTGAGCTCTGTGCCGGAGGACACAGAATAAGGAATAGTACGCGTACGTTCGGCGTTCCGCGCGGCGCGCGGCCGCGAGACTAGTCAAATCTTTCCGAGTGATGATGATAATTATGTTTCGTTTAGCTTTAAGATTTATTTGAAGATATCTAATTCAGTTATTTGTTTATTTAATTTTAAGACTTAGTTATAAGCAAGCAATTATAGACGCAACGTTACAATGCATCTTCTTGTAATTTTTCTATTTACCTACAACTCATTTGACAAGTAACGGAAAATGCGTTGCGCGTTGATATCTTTATTATTGAAATCACTAGGCTCTACGAAACTTGGGCCTACGAATGACCAGGTATTTGTTGTTTAGAGAATATAGATTACGTGTTGGAAGATTTTCTCGTCGTAATCTTAAGTCATCGATGAAGTCATCAGATACGATAAGTGATGTTGTTTAGTTGATAGAAGGGTAGCGGAGTTTATAGATACCCAAGGTATCTATAAACTTTAAAATCCTCGCAATAGGCAATATTTATTTTATCTACCTACATTTACCTATCGATAGATAGTTTGTAACGGTCTTTAGATAGCTCAACTGTTTATTGTGTATTTTGTGAATATTTTCATGTAATCGTTTTAATTTTCTTACTGTAAATAAAGATTAACTTCCAATAGAAAATTATTAAATGTTAACGAAGACAGAACTTACCTACCTACTTAAATAAGTTTAAATGTTTTTTTTTATAAAAACTTTTGTATACTTAATATAATTGATACGCATTGTAAATAACCTCCCCTTCCATAACTTTATTTAGGGTACCTAATGACTGGACTCTTTATTTCATTTATGTTCATTTCTCAGTAGCAGTTCCACAATAGTTACTCACAGAGTCTTAGCATGCTCCCAACACGTTTCTTAATAGGTTCAATTTAATCTGATGACGAAATAGTCCAAGGTCACGCTATTGTCCACGTGCTGGTTCGTAGTAACTTCGCATTACTCTGTGGCCAAGGCCCATTATTGTAATGACTCCACCTACTCAAACCATAGATTAGTGTATAGTTAGTAATGGAAGGGCCAACGAGGTGTCATGGCTAACGTGGGAAATCTTTGTTATGGTGAAAACAAGGTCATTGGAATAAATTTTAACATCGTCTTACGGATCGAAGATTTCATATTTTGCCTCTTGTGCCCGATATTAAAGAAGAAGTGAACAGAACCAACACGCTCCAGAATTTCCTAAAATTAACACATGCACTTGTTGGACGCAGGTGCTTGCTTCTGAATTTTAGAGAATTTACTCAAGCTAACTAAATCTCAAATCCAAAGTTCACCCACCTCTTGTGGTATCCGATCCTTATTCCGATGAAACTACAATGTTATAGTAACAACGAGCTGATCTGTTAATGGAGTCAAGAGCTGCTCCGTAGAAAATTCGATTCATTTCATTCATTCATTTCGATTGAGCTGAAACTTTGCCATTCTGTCAAATTTTGATGATAATACAATATTATATAAATAAATATTCCGGATGGATATTTGTACTTATATTGACAAAAGTTATGCGAGGGCTACACTGCAGTGTAGCCCTCGCTGTATGTAACTTGTATGTAACCAGTGCACTGGTTACATACAAGTGGCTCCCGTCCGTCGCGTCGGTTGGATCCCATACCTCATTTAGAAAAACGGAACCCTTATAGGATAGGTAACTTTGTTGTCCGTCTGTCTGTCTGTCTGTCCGTCTGTCAAGACCCTTTTTCTCAGAAGCGGCAAAAGGTATCAACTTGAAATTTATACCACCTATATGGCAATTAATGTATAATTTTAGTATGGATATGGCTAAAATGAAAAACCTCTAGAGTACTTCCATTTACCTCACAACTCTGAAATTTGGAATGATAGGAGCTTTTGTAACACAATGAAAGGGAAAAGTCAGAAATTGAGGAATTTCGAAGTTTTTTAGGAAACAAAGTTATATTTGCGGTCAATGTCATACAATGACTACGTGAGCGACCGCAAATATAAGTTTGTCAATTCCTACACTTTATTTTTATTTTCTGACCATGACCACTGGTGCACGATCGAGATTCGAACCCACGACCTATGGTACGGAAGCCTCATGGCGCGCGTTCTCGCTCTTGACTGTCTTTATTTTATATTAGCTGTTTATAGCTACATTTGTTCCACGCTACGAGACGTGCTGCTACGAACGCGTTCCGAATCAGCGATAAAATGTTATAATCCACTACAGAGAGACGCGTGTATGTTTGGGTGACTTGTCTGTTTCAGACTTTACATCAAGTACCTAGACAACTGCCGAAAACAGAAAAAGTACGTTCAGACAATGATTACGTTTCAACAATTTCACTCAAGATTAAAGTTTCAGCCAAGATACATTGTAAATAGCTGTTTTAGGTAGTTCGGGAGCTGATTTTTTACACCTTGTATGAATTATAAGAAAATACAGTGGCCAATGTTATTTGGTGTTGATTTATTTTACTTGGTATTTCAAGTAATGTAAAGGCTTACACACGTACCTATCACAAGATTTCCTTGAATATTTAACAGATAATAATATGTACCTAGAATGAGGCATAATAATGTCATTATAGTTAAGTACCTACTTCAATGTATTTTTATCGCGTTTCGGTGAAAACGGGCTGCAATAAATGTAGGCATGTTCAATAATACCTACTAGGTAATTGCTCTAAGTAGGTACCTACCCAAAATACTTCCCTACCTAAATAGAGTTTATTAAGATAGGTGAGTAGGTACTATTGTTCTAAAAACAATTTAATATGTAGTTTAAAGAACTGAAGTCGCTTAAATCGAATAACAAAAGGATGTCTACAATAACAAAAGAAACCGGACCAGTTCGTCGGGTACTTGGATGCGGGCTTGTGGTGAGAACACCATGAGCTTAAAATAAAGTATTCATCAAAACTACGGACAATTCTGCGATAACATTGTGACAATACGAAAAGTCTAGAAATTACTACAAGTAGTCCAATAGGGGCAATATAGTACATTCTCATCATGAGCATGGTAATCTAGCAAAAACTTCCTCAAAGCACTTACTTCGAAGAACGCTTGGGGCAGATACCAGATTAAATACTTTCAATCCAAGACAAGGAAGGGACTAGATCGGCGTTGAGTCAGCTGCGTTGCCCCAAATTCCTCACAAACCATCCGGCGGCTTGTCGAGCAGCTGAATATCAACTCTATCCCAACGGCGTTACAATCGAAATCTGCTTTCAAAACCGTTCTAAAGAGCCGTTGTTTCATGGTGCTCGGCTAGAGCATTAATGGTAGATGCTTTACGAGTACAATCCTTGTTACAAATCAAACGTTAGTGTCATTTAAATGGAAGCGAAATACAGCAGTCCGACCGCTTAACAACGCAGCCATTTAAATCGAACAAGCCAAGTTCTCATGCAAAATCGTGATAAAAGTCAGCTTCTTTTCCAAATTAGGAGTAACAATACTATGGCGACTGCGTACGAGCCGAGTTGAGTCTACAATGCTGCTATTAGTAAAACTGACCTTCAAGGGCTGAGTGCTCAAGAATTTCTTCGGGGCTCGAGAGCGATCTTCTAAGAATCGTGCTACACGAGTGTACCACGCACATTTTTTATTCGGTAATAGAGCAGCGTTGTAAAATACTGAACCGATTTGGTACTGGCTAGTCATCGAGTAAAATGCATAAAACCGTCATGGGCGGCAAAGTGTCGACTTTCGGAAGAAATATTAGTTACTGAAGCCGTTAAATTAAGATTTTTCTACTTATGATTTTTTATAATATCCCAAAAATGTCGACTCAGACGGGATTTCAAAGTCAAAGTCAAGGCATTTATTTCAATAAAATCACTAGGATCACTTTGAAACGTCTTAGAAACTAGGTAATGCTATGCCTGTTCCTCGCGACCAAGCCTAGAAGATTTTTTTTAAGAATTTGAACCCGGAACCTTCCCCTAGATACGGAGCTGCTCTAACCAACTAGGCTACGGAGACACTTCCCGTCCGCATGAAAATCATTAGGACTTCTATTATTTTTCAGTTCTCCAATAGAGCTCTACCAAATTTGCAGGTGTAATCAAAGAGGTTTAATGCAAAAAAAAACTCATAATGGGTGTCACTTGTCATCTCACAAGCTAATGCCATTTCTTTGGATGCCAATTCGATTTTTCGCTAGCGTTAACGCCAACAGAAAATTGATCTTGTTTGACGTTGAAAGGAAAAATGTAGATAAAGCAGCCTAAGGTTAAATTTTTCTTGCAATCACAAGTACACGTAATATATTGATATTCCCCGAGTATCAAATTCTCCAGGGCGGTGTATAAATTCCATCGCCTTCTTAGCGCCAGCCAGCCTACCTGTGGTGTAAAAAAAGAATTCTGGCTGCGGGCCCGCGTCGGCGCTTTTGACTTTTGAGATAATTTATAAGGCCCTGCCTTTCTTGGAATTTCGAAATCTTCTCGAGAGCCGTGGCCGCGCGCGGCCGGCGCGGGAAGGGAATGGAATGTTAACGGATTTCCATAGGAAAAAATAGTGCATTGTGGAACCTCTATTGTGATTCTGTTGTTGCGTTTTCGTAACTTCTAATTTGGGATTAAATTGATCGAAATAGTACGCACGGCGATGTTAGTTTGGTTAGAAATTGGGCTCTGTAGAGAAAAGTAATTTGAGCTGAAAATTAATAACAGCAAAAGAAAATTGTGGATCGGAATAGAAATATCCAAAGACCTCTAGCCTAGATAATTTGATGTTCGATAGGTCTATACGCGCTATATAGGACGAAAATCATGTTGATTGTGAAGGATGCTGAAGCCGATCGATTGTACCTACCTGCCAAAGACGAAAAATATATAGATATACCTAGTAGAAAATTCTCTAATCCCTACCAACGTTGCAGGAAGTAGTTTATTTTACCCAACTGCCGAGAAGGAGAGCGCCTAATGTTTTTTCAAAATATCTTTGTGACCAGTGACTTCATCCGAGCGCGGATCCCGGCTGATGCATCTTGCAAGACAAGTGATCCCGTCCCACGGGGTGCAGCCAGAGTTTACATAGTAACTATCTACAGCGGAGTTCTGGGAAAGCAGGCCGCATACCTCGCCTCGAGCGGCCATTGGTCCGCCTTCACTTGTGTTGTGCCCGCCCGACCAAAGAGAATCCTTCAGATGCGACAACCAAAAAGGTTGCAGAGATTCAGGTTTTTCTTTTTTTAAATAAAATCACGGATCAGTTCCAGCCAGTGACAATTTTATTCTTACATAAGTACGCCGGAATACTGAAACGTCACTTAAAACAAGTGGTGATCTAATGATGTTGAGTATAAAATTCTGAACGATAACGGCGCGTCTCAAATAATTATTGAGACCATCTTTTTTTTTATTTATTTTATTTATTCTAGCCTAACTTCCTTGAATATGATGAATCCCGAAAAAAAAACTAAATTAAATGTTGTGCTTCTTAAACGAAAATGTACCAGTAGTAGGTACATATTCGTTGCATCACTAAATTCTACATATAAAGAAGAGTAAGAAAGAAGTGAGTGCGGAGATGACGGCTAACAGAAGAGAGTGGAAGAAGAAAACATGTCGCAATGTGGGTAGAAAATAGACATCTATCCAAGTTCTGTAACCAGCTTAGGTAGGTGGTGTAGAAGGCCCTAGAGGAAATACCAAACACACTTTTGAATTCCAACGCATACTCACTCTTTGACTATATTGTGGAGTCACGAAGCAAACACTGCTGTAGCCACCGCTCGAGCCTGGTTCATTCATTAAAATATGCGTTTATTATGTTCTATGTTGGTGCGTCGCGTCGGCGGCGTCGGCAAACTAAGACCTTTCTTTCGCATCATAGTACCTACCTACATACCTACTGGAGATCTTTTGACACATTGTAAAATTACGGACTCTGGCCTCTGCAGATAAAATCGAGAATAACCATTCAGTTTTACTTATTGTGAGATTTCAATGTCTGTGAAGGGACTAGAGATCTTAGTGTAGTTACGAGCTGCTGTTTTTAACACACAAACCGTGGTTTTATCCAGTCTTCGAAACTGTTCGATGGCCACACGTCGTCTTAAGCTGATGTAAAAAGGTGAAATGGGGCAGATTCGGCTTGAATTCAATTAAACGTAGAGGGATGAAACAGCTGCTGGGCACGTGGAATGGCAGCTGACTACGCCCGCGCAAGCTGCTACCACACCTGCCGTCTCATCAAAAGTTTTTTTCACTGCCTTCTGCAATGAAATATCTAAACATCTGTCTCTTTAGGGCTACGTAAAAACTCAAAGTAGTTAGGTTGATAGGTAGGTAATAAAGGTAGAGCTAGAGTGAACGTCGAATCAACAAAGAAAGGCAAATAAATCAAAGATTAGCTTGGTATCTACTTAATTATTATTGGAGACGATTGAAATTAAATGCAGTTCTAATATTTTTTTTATCTCTGTAGGCTCTTGTAAACTATATGCAGTCACCGTGTTATAGGGTACAGTTTACCTATAGGTACATAGTTATAAAGGTACCTATAGCTCAAGAAAGTTGATGATTGTACCAGACTTTGGCGGGAAATTGTAAAGTGATGTTCAAGTCTACATTTTTTTTATAAAACGCGTGTTTATTGGTTGAATTGATTTTATTTATGTGTAGTTGAGGTGGTGTTTTACTTATTATTGTTTAAGTAACAAGTGAAGTGAAATGAAATGTTTGCGTACATCGTGACTGTTCGGGCTGGCGTCAAAAGGTTCCTCGAGGAAGTTTCAGTAAAATAGCCATATTCACCAAAACATACTTGACATGACGAAGGTACACGTGAAATAAAAGTAAATTATAGGAAGGTACAAGTAGGACATGGTTAGTAAGGCAAGGCCTAACTAAGATATCAAGCACACACACATACACACACTTCCTCTCGCTCCCGCATACTTTTCCTGATTTCCGCACACACTTTCACATCCACCCAGACTCTACATAACACAGATAACATAATACTATACTACATATTCATTCACTAAGTTGCTATTTTTCCGTTTTACTTTATCTTTGGTTTCTGCCCTGTTACTGTTTTTTTTTTTAATTAAGTTAATGTAAGTCGTATTTTTTGTACTTGGCCTCCCGCGATACAGGCTAGGCCTAGTGCGGGGACCTCTAGTAACTTGTTTTTCTTGTCATTCTTATTTTTAGTAAATAAATTTATTTGTATTTGTAAGCAAGAGGAAAAATTAAAAAATATGCAATTGCCTGCTACCTATAACTAGATCTAGCTACACGTTTGGCTTACGTAAAGGATGTTATCGTACCTATCTCATTCAACCTAGCTCAGCCGTCATTGATTGCAGCAACAACTGCAGTGTTGCTCGCGAAGTCGCGAGTTAAAAATCACAGAGTGTAATTTGAATCTCCGCGTAGTGTTCAATTCTCACGGATCTGCGCAAATTGACAGTGACGTGCCAAGTGATTGTCAAAACCAAAAAGGTGTCATTTTTAGAAAATTCTATTTTGTGATTTTATTTACAAAATCTTGAAAAATCCAAAATGATTAAATAAGAAAACCAACGAAAAAATGGGTGAAATTTCTTATAAGTGCTCTATAGCCTAATTTGACAGGCGGAGCTTCTATGGAAAACCCTTCAGAGAATAATGGAGTTCCCAGCACCTCATCGAAGGATACTGAAATTGAAGGTTCATAGCGTTTTAGTCCCTCATCCATTAGTCCATCCAATATAACCAATAGGTAGGTAGGTACAATCTATAGATTCCTTCTTACACCCAAGGGCGTCGGGAGGGGAAGAAGGGGGTGCACTTGCAAAGACCATCCCTATCCCTGGCTTTGAAAAAATACAAAGCAAACAATAATTTATTTTAAGTATAATAAGATAGGTACCTAGTCAATTTTTGAATAAAATGAGAATAGGTATCCCCTTGAAAATAAGGCCGCCGCCGCGGGCGCCCACGTTAAGGTACGCCGTTTTCACACTAGGTAGTAGGTACTATAATTACCGCACATACATACCTACCGTACTTTTCCTGCATAACTAAGGATAATTTTGAAAAAGGGTGTAAGTACCTAATACCATTACTCCCGAAAACAGTGTAGTATCCGTATCCAGACCATGATTCTAATACAGAATAAAACGAAAAAGAAATTGGTAATTTTGTGACCACTTTTTGTTTTTTTTCGTAAATATTCAATAAACATCCAAAAAAACAAAACTTTTTAGTTATATATAACGCAAAAGAATAATAAAATAAAGTACCCACCTATCGCGAGCAGCAGCGGCTTGGACATTGATACAGCCGCCAGTATGTAGCATTACTCCGATTACTACTAATATAATAGTATTATGTACATAGACATAGCAACGCTGCGAAATATGTGCGATTAAAAACAAAGTTACTGTAATTATTATAAAACTCTGTCATTCATTACTCTCAAAAAGTAACTTTGTTTGTAACGTTACCACGACTTAGCGGCTGAACCGATCTTGATATCCTAAGCCCTGACGGAAGACCTAGGCTATTTTTTTATCCGGTTACCGCGCGAGCCGCGAGCAGCCACTAGTATGTACTTTAATAAAGGAATAAATCCGAAATCCGATATGTTTTTCTTTTACCTCAGTATAAGCATAGTTAAGAAATCAAAAAGCATTCGAAGACTAAGGCGGACGGACGTGCAGCATTGCCTCAATACGGCACTGGCTTCTGGATTGAAACCTTGAAAAAAATAAAGGCTGATTGGAGATTATCTGAAAATAAATTACAATAGACATTTTTTATTTCATATTATTATGCCGGTCTGCCCTGTCTGTGGTGACTCGATTCACAGAGAGTATCTAATAATCTGTGGACGCGCGCGACTGAGACAACGCGCCGACAACGTCGGTATATGTGCTTCTCGCTCGTACACGCACGGTGCTCGCTCGCCACGCCACAGCCGCCGCCAGTGTTGCCATTTATCCAGATCTAGCTATATATCGGTATTTTTCGAAGTATGGTACATACAGATATTTTTTATACATACCTACAGATTTACAATAAATTAGAGTTTACTTCACAAATTTGTACAGAATTGCACACTAAAAGGATTGTACTGCACAAAAAACGTAAAATATTTTAATAATTCAGCGGCTCAACTGTAAGTTCAATAGATTGCCAAAGAACGTGTACCAATTATCCTAAGTTAATCAAAATACATGAGCATTTGTACACCCAGTTATACAAAATCTCTTGTTGTAATGTTATCATTGTGATATTAATGATTGATACTATCAATCACTTTATTTTAGATGATATTCTTTATTTTTAATTTCTGATGATTTTTAATTCTATTTATTTATAATACAATTACACAACTAAACCAAAAGACATAAAGTTAGTAAAATCATTAAACATTTTCAAAAAATTATTAAAAGACCACATTTTAAAGGATTTTTCGTTATAAATATAACTAATTTAATATTTACAAAATACACAGAAATAGTTGAGCTATCTAAGGACCGAAAAACTAATTTATGGTTAATCACTAACTTAGCTTTACCATATCAATAAATAATATTGTTTCTTCCGATTTGTTGCTTGAAATTCAAGTAATAATGGGCCTTACTATTCCTTGTGCCGTGATAAATGCATCACTTGCATTTACTATGCACCGGCTTACTCGAAGTGCGCCAAAACTACCCACAAAGCGCCGAAATTAATAATAAGTTGTAATTTTTAATTTTAAAAGTTTGTTTGTTTAAAACTACACTTGGCAGTATGCTATTATTTTAAGACAAACTGTATTTTCTCTATAAGTGAATTTATAAATTCTTTTGAGAATAATAAATGAGCTAACCGTAATTAGAGAGCAATATTATTATTTGATTATACGATGTTTTTTTTGTGGGAATAAATATTTTTGAGCCTATTGCGTCAGATTTGCGTTGTTAAAGGATGGCAACACAGCCTGCCTTGAGCCTCCCTTTCCTCGAAATTTTAGTTGCGAGTATCGCGCTCATGACGAAGGGTTGTTGTGTTGTGCGATTCGATGTCGTTTGACAAGTGAGAGTGAGGAACAGTGATATTTTGAAAAGACTATTTTGATGTGCATTATATTTTCGCACTGGATATCCTTATAATACCTACGTGGATCATAAAATGGAGTTTAGACCAGGTAAATAAAATACCTGCTTTTGTCGCTAACTTTTCCTCGACCATATGTTTTGCTTACGAGGGCGGGCAACGTATCCTATTTATAACTGCTGATTTTATTAGAAGCACCCAAAATAAATGATTTTTAGCTAGGTATTATGTAATAATCATGTAAGTAAGTAGTTGTACTTAGGTATAACCTAATTTATAAGAAAAACTCATGTCGTGGCCTTTCAGTTTAGAAACGGGGCTTATCCTACCTACCATCAGGCCATAACCCTCAAATCACAAAAGTATATTAACCTTCCCCTTATTGAAAATAAAAACCTACCCTCAAGGAAACAAACAGAGGTCCTTTATTTTACTACTAACCTTTGGGTTTGTAGTTGGTCTTTTTGATTCCCTGATCTCCCTTTGCATATAATATTGGAAGCTCTCTTCATAAAATTGAAGATACAAACAAAATGAATTAGGCCTAAGCTGCTGGCCCAAATACTAAGTAGGCAAGTAGCAAGATCGAGATTAGTGTAAAACTGGATTTAATTACTTACCACATTCTTTAGTTCAGTAGACATAGTAATTAATGACATTAGATTTTTGGAGTTTAACAGTTATCGCTATGAGCTGGTGTGTTTCCAAGAAGATTATAAGTACCTACTTTGATATTTGTCCGTATGATAACTTATCAATCCCATATATACTCTGATAAGTTGTTATTTCAACCAATATCAGGTCTGACGTAGGCAGTTTAAGAACCATAGTTTTTGTGGTGCCTGGTTTTTATTGTTACTTAATAGTGTATGTGGCCTTGTGAACAACCCGAAAAGGCCCCAACAATTTCAACAGACAGTGTCTATATGGCAATGAGTAAGTTGTTTTCAAGGTTTTCTGTGCCCATCGAAGTTAAGGCTTCTAATAAATAATATAATAGTGAAATTTGATAAAGCATAAAGAATTGTTCTTTGTAAAGCTGGCAATGATTCAGCACTTAGTGTTCAGTTTCCTTGTTATCAGCCGGTAGGAACAGCTAGCGCCATCTGTTGAGGATGCTTAGCAACAATATAAAAAATAACATGCATTTTTGGTAGTTTTAGCTCAGAAGGCCATAAAAAAATATTTTAGAAAAACAACCAAAAAATGTACTTTATTTTATTTATTTTTTTATTATTACTCTAAATATTCATCTTTAATTCAAACCTTTGTTACATTAACCTTGCCTGCAGTTTATAATATTTTATCATTTACTTAAATGTACACCATGCCCAATAAACTTTTTGTAGGTACAGTCATCCACAAAAGTTGGTGAACTTTCCATTAAATATAACATTGAATCATCATCATCATCTTCCTGTAGAAGTCCAATGCTGGACATAGGCCTCCCCCAAAGAGTTCCATGATGAACGGTCTTAAGCTTTCTCCATTCTTTTAACATTGAATGCAAGTCTGCAAAGGTGGGTTCACAGATGCCTTCTAATTCGAAATGGGGGAATAAGATGGATCATTCCGAAAATCCCCCATGTGGGGGATTTCAGGTTTTTTTTTCCTGTTTTCCCCCAAATCAAAACAAGCGGCCTCATGGGGGATTTCAGGAAAAACAGATTCCGAAAATTCCACACATCGCTCGAGAATATAAAATAAACTAGTTCAAAACAACATTTTTAACACGTCTCTGCTGCAGGGTTAGTGGCGCCCCGCTCAATTCTACAAATAAAAGGAAGTTTAATAATGGGCAATAAAAAAATATTTCATAAAAATGCAATAGATGTCGTTGACGAGAGCATGATTGTATCTGAAGATATTGCAAAACAACACAAAGCAAGGTCCATAATTTAGAAAAATTTGCTTATTATTCTCATAGACAAGCTTAAATCTGTATGTGATGCTGTTTTGATATTTTATTATTTAGTAATAAAATAAATTTAATCTAATTACAATCGTTTAGAAAAACACTTTTATTGCCCTTTGTAAAACTTCCTTTTATATGTGGAGTTGAGCGGGGTGCCTCTAACCCAGCAGCAGGGACGAGTAATAGTTTATTACGAACTAATATATTTTATATGTTCGAGCGATGTGGGGGATTCCCGGAATCTGTGTTCCTGGAATTCCCCACGAGGCCCCTCGTTCTGATTTGGGGGGAAACAGGAAAAAAAACCGGAAATCCCCCACGTGGGAGCAGGAAATGGGGGATTTCCGGAATAATCCAATAAGATCTGCACTGACGTCCCAATGACAACTATCGTCATAATAAGTAGTTTAGGTACAAAGTGGGTAGGCAACGCGTATTTACTTTGGACACTCGCCTACAAAATAAGTTCCGTAATATCCTTCGAAAATATTCCATAAAAAACATAACAAAATATTTCATAGCAGCACACCATATAAAAATTTACTTATTCGTCACTAGTTCAACGAAATGTGATGACGATGGCGATGTTAATAACAGGCGTGCAGCAGAATGGTGGGTTTTTTGCTGCGAATCAGTATGAAATAAATGTGGGTCGAATCTACCTTAATTCTACCTAAATCTACCAATAATAAAAATAAAAGTACCTCTTTGAAAGCAGAGGTATTACAAAAATAAAGTGAGCCGCCAACCTGTCGTCAGGTTGGCGGGTGTATTTCAGTTTCTGAATGAATAACCAATTGTTAATGTATGAATTTATTGCCATATATATCGACCTGTAAAGTAGCTTACAATAGAACATAAATCTAAGATTTGGATACCTTTATTTTTAGCGCCTGTCAAAATGGCTAAAGCCAGTACTACAATAGTAGTAATTGCTAATTACTTACCAATTTGAAAATCTTTATCGAAGAATTAAGGTAGATTCGACCAACATTTATTTCATACTGATTCACAACAACACACCCGCCATTCCGATCCACACAATAACTGACGTCATGGATTACCCTAACAATAACAAATGAAGTAATTGTTTTGGCAACATCTTAATGTAGGTACTTATGTAAATCATGTGGTTTATATTGTAATATGTAGGTAAATACAAATTAAAAATACTTATTTCAAACGTCTTAAAGATAACCGCAGCGTCGATTCAGAAATCATGTTTTTGATATTAGAAAATTAGGTTTAATAAAAAATTGTGACATGTAATAGAAATATCCATGAACCTAATCATTGTTACCAGGTTTGATGAGTGAAGTGACTTTGTGTAGAATTGTCTATCACGTAAATTCAAACTTTATAAAAAAAAACTCCAGGGTCGACCTTCCACATTATTATTATGATTAAATTATTTTTTTTTAAACGTTATAAGTTGGGTGAGTTCCTAATTAGGTTTGTTTTTATTCAACCCATCGCTCCATCTGGCGGACGTGCACTTCCACTGACACCGTTTCCGGGCTTATCCATCACAGTTTATTTTTTCAAGCTTTATGAATGAGAGAAGCCGTAGTTTGCTTATGTTACGGTGAAGCATAAAACTCATTCATAAAAATATCTAAACTAAGCTTTCAAACGTGAAATATGTTTCAGATAAGGAATGTCTCTTGTTTTTATAATAAACTGAAATGGCATGTCGATGTCGTCGTTGTAGCAACTTGAATGTAGTACATAGCTAAGTAGATCGTAGTCTAGCGCGTAGGCGCTGCAGGCGAGGCATTGGAATTCGAAAGCCGAGCGCCGACCACCCATAGGCATGAGAACATGGCCCCGTCCCCTTCCCCACGCCTGCTTGCACTCCGGGCGCCGCCTCTCGCCGCTCTCTTTAGAGGCACAATGCTGAATTTCATTTTGCTCTTTGCGAATAACGCAATGAACCTTGGACTCGGTCGTCATTGTCTTATTTCTTACACATTTTTTGCTCTTGTCAGAACATTTTGCTGCCGGAAACTTTATGTTCATGTTCTTGGCTAATGATCATTCTCTTACATTAAGCATTTATGTGGAAACAAGCATGTTAAAAGACTGGTTTTTAACAGTCATGTAGGTAATCATTATTGAACCTAACTATAAACTAAAGCATGGATAGGTAGGTACTACATAAGGTACCTTAGGTACTCTCAGAAATAATTGAGGTTCATCATCTAAGCACGCTTAACGAAACTATCTACTAAGTACACCTTATGTAGATAAGCAGTGTCTGCATTCCAAACAACTTTTGTCTACTTTTTGTTTGATAAGTAGGTACATAGACCCTCCCGCCCAACAGTAAACTACTGCCACATTCCAAAGGCTGTTTTTTACGTTGTGTGGTCGCGGTTTCCGCTGAAGACGGCAACGTCGCGTCTCAAATATGAATGAAATCCGGTCGGCTGTGAACGGCGGCAGCGCGGCAACGCCGCACCAGACGTTCGCCTGATTGAGAACTATATAGGTACCTATATCTCTCCCGCGTCGACCCTTCTCGCTCTTAACCTACGCTATAGTTTAGTGCATAGGTTGATGTACATATCATCTTACGCGGTGGTCTACTCCACACTTTATTTAACATCTGTCAACACGGGTGATAAAGTTAACTAATAATGGAAACAACGAGTTGAGAGTGTATTTTAGCTAAGTTCTATTATGAAATTCCATAATATACAAAAAATTATATACTTGTACGATTCTAAAACCACAATAGCAATCTTATTTCCGCATTATTTTATTGACTAATCCATCCAAAATAATTGCTCGGGCCCTATCTCTTCTCTTGGCCAGGCTCAGACATGTGCCAGAGGTTTGGAAGAATAATACAAATACTAACTTGCACAGCTGTGTCTTACACCCCAGCCGGCAAATTCGACCCCTCTCTTAAAAATACGCACGCATGCGCAGTGGGGCAATTATTACAGCGCTTTATCGACACCAGACGGCACAACAACTGAGTAGCCAACGATGCCCGTATTCTGTCGAGCGCCATTACCTTATTCAGAAAAGTTAAAACCTAGTTTTGTTCAAAAAGTGCTCGCTTTTTATGCAATGTGCGATAGTAGTGCTTCGTAGAGTTAACGCGTGTGATTAATCTCCAAAATGTCGCTGTTAGTCGACCGTGCACTCAGAAATGGTAAATATCGATCTGTAGCTGTACAACAGTAGTAGCCATTGTTGACTACGTAGGCATAATTTGGTCAAATTGGTTTCCAAGCGTGCATTTTAGATTGCGGAATTTGCATGTCTTACTGTAAAATCCTGAATTTAAAGATATGGGTTTCTGTTACCACAGTTCTTATTCTTCTTATTCTTATGCCGATGACGTGACTGCACCTACGAATATGATAGGTATCTACTAGGTACTGCCTAGTTTAAACCACCTGAACCCCATTTCATTTCATGCTGTTCAAAGATCTCAAAGCAAACAATTTTTATTATGATTTCCTTGCTGTTTGCATTATAAATTACCGTGTTACTATCCTTATGGAAGCTGAAAGTTAAAATCGGCTTGTATGTTTTGCGATTTTTGCTACTTATATTTTGTGAAATCCCTTTTTTGCTTCTCATCTTTCCAGCAATGACGTCGTCACAAATTTTGCGTAGTAACATATTGTAAAAAAATTGATTGACGCTAGTGCGCATGTAGTGCATGCGCACTGAATTCCCGTCAGGGGGCGGGAGGCTAGCGGGAGGGAGAGTCTGGGAAAGGAATGTCGAAGAGGCAGCCGGACCAGCCGCGAACTTGTTGTTATGTGAAACTGTTTTTGAACGCGCACTCGCTCGCCGCTATGTTATCATACCTGTTCGTTCACCGAAACATCACTTCTTAGTTTTTCTTCGTAATTTTTAGTCTTTGTACCTACCTATTATAATTTAGGAACATGCTTGTCGGTTAATTATTCACCAACTTTTGTTGTTGACTGTACTTTAGAATTGTTATTTGATTCTAGCTTCTGTAAAATGTATCGTATATACGTCACTCTCTGGCTGTTTCTGTATCCATGCAAGATATCACTGTGTCAAAGAAAGGCACAAACCAACAAACAAATAAATACACTTTCGCATAGGTAATATTTAATTTTATAATAGGTTAGGGAGGATTTTCACCAAGTTTCATAGATACTTTGGCGTTTAGTCAATATTGTTACATAAACACAAAGCAGTATTTGAATCATAGGTTCTTTGAATTCCTTATCAATTTAGGTAAATTATATAAACTACAACATATCTCAAAATTATGGCGATTTATTTTTAGATAAGCGTAATAATTCATAGAAGCTGGTGGTCACTTGCCCTTTTTCAAAATTTTAATTTAAAAGCATATTATAATTACCTAATTCTTTTTCTCCTTCTTTTTCAGTTGTACCTAATGGAGCTCACGTCGCTGCCTTATTCAAGAATGCGCCGCGCGAGGCCAAAATACGACCGATCGTGGAGTCGCTGTTGATGCCGGCGGTGGGCTGCGAAGCGGCCGGCTCTCCCCCCTCCACGCCCTCCTCTGCCTCCTCCGACAAGACCGACAACCGCGACTCCTTCGGCTTCCTGCCCGACATGCCCGACATGCGCCGCGAAGAAGAACGAATCAAGACATTCGACAAGTGGCCCATCGCGTTCCTCAGGCCCGACCAGCTCGCCAGGAACGGGTTCTACTACCTCGGCCGCGGGGACGAAGTTAGGTGCGCCTTCTGCAAGGTGGAGATCATGAGATGGGAAGAGGGCGACGACCCCGCGCAGGACCACCAGCGATGGGCGCCGCAGTGCCCCTTCCTGCGCAAGCTGGCCAGCGCCGGCAACGTGCCCGCCGAGCCGGGCGCGGGCGCGGCCGCCGCCGCCGGCGCCGCGGGCCGCGACGAGTGCGGCGCGCGCGCGCCCGCGCCTGTGCGCATGCCCGGCCCCGTGCACGCGCGCTACGCCTCCGAAGCCTCCCGCCTCAAGAGCTTCAAGGACTGGCCTCGCTCGATGCGCCAGAAACCCGAGGAGCTAGCCGAGGCGGGCTTCTTCTACACCGGCCAGGGCGACAAGACCAAGTGCTTCTACTGCGACGGCGGGTTGAAGGATTGGGAGGAGGAGGACGTGCCGTGGGAGCAGCACGCGCGGTGGTTCGACCGGTGCGCGTACGTGCAGCTCGTGAAGGGGCGCGAGTACGTGCAGCGAGTGATAACGGAGGCGTGCGCGGTGTCCAGCAGGCAGGAGGCGGCGGCGGCGCCCGAAGAGTCCGCGCCTGCGCCCGCGACTTCGCCTGCACCCGCGCCCGCGCCCTCGCTCGAGGCGAACGCTAGCGCCGGCGACCAGGATAAGGACGGGCAGGTGGAGGACTCGAAGCTGTGCAAGATCTGCTACGTGGAGGAGCGCAACGTGTGCTTCGTGCCGTGCGGGCACGTGGTGGCGTGCGCCAAGTGCGCGCTGTCCACCGACAGGTGCCCCATGTGCCGGAGGACGTTCCAAAACGCAGTGCGCCTGTATTTCTCGTGAGCGAGCCTCGCCGCGGCTCGATGCTAGTCACTTGTGCGTCCGCCCCGCGTGCGTGCTGGAACCACGCTCCGTTCGATGTCCGCTTATTCCTGTGATGTAACTGTAATGATAAATGTATTAATTGAGCGGTGGGGCATAACTATCCACTCCCGGCCGGCCGAGGCCGGCGCGGGAGACTCTAACTGATCGTGATTTAGACTGATGTTGAAATGATTTTAAATTATTTATGGTTTGAACAATAATGACATGTAAATAACTTAATGTAAATAATATAACTTCTCATTTTGTCCCACCAACAAAATGAAGATGTAAATATTTATAGGTAAACACTCAAAATTATTTGATCAATCAGTGCGATACGCAAAGTATTTAGTAACAAGTACCTTTGCTATAAAATAGAAATAAAGTTTACGCAGAAATTATTTTTGACTGACAAAACGAAACACTAAGAATGTAACCCACTGTAATTTATAATAATATTCCTATCTTTGTACTTTGTCTATTGCATTGAATGAACTGAACGACTCGAAAAACTGGAAATTCTTAGCATTACAATATACATACACACATAAACAGAAAACGTCACTGACAGTTGAATTTCTGATTACCTACGCAAGTAGGTAATGTTAAACATTCACTGTTTGGTATTTTCGGGGAAACATAGTATTTATGACGTGATGTATCTTTGTTCCTGTAAATATGGTACATTTTAGTTTTGACATTATGGCATAAGAAATTAGAAAATGTATTATTGGACTCGGTTGCGGATGCAGTTTTTGTGACTTGTTTATTTTGGTTTCGCTAAACGTCTCGGCGTCGCTAATTGTCAAAAAAGTACCTACACGACCATATAATATTAAACTTGATATAGCGCAGTTGGTCACAACCAAAATCACGACCGATAATACATTATTTTAGCATTTGGTCAGAATATTAAATATCAATCACATGTATGTAATTATTTTCTGGAAAATTATCAGAAAGATTAGACATTATATTTTAATTTTGCACATGAACCTTTAGTTTATTGTGATAATCAGGGCATCATAATTTGTATGTATATGTAATTCCATCGTTATAATTATGTATCTTTGTATAACTTCATTCAAATTTAACTTCACACTCTAGCAACCATATCATTGTAACAAAAGTATTCACTAAATATCGAGTGTTTAATTTTAACATAGTAGCTTTTGTCACGCACTAATTACCTATAAGAGAATTTATTTAAAGTCAAGCCTTTGTTGTAACATAGGTACCTAATTATAATTTCACCCTGTTGAATGTTAATAAAAAGAAATGTTATAATATACTTATGTTTTATTGGACTCTATCTAGGTATATAATAATCTAGGTATGTACACTTATATACAAAGTGATACCTATGGAAATACCTACAGGCAAAAGTTTTCATTATGGATTCGTACCAAGAGGAACTTAGCTCAAGCGATCTAGCTTAGCATTTATCATTCTAAGTGAAGAAAATAATAAGTTCCTTGTGGTTTGGTTCCTTCATGAAACAGATGAAGTCTCTCTTCATGAAAGATGATGAAACGTCTATGGTTGTGCCTACATATTGGCAGTATATTACCGTGGTGACCCCGGCTCCTCCATTACCTACTACCCGTGGATGTCGTAAGAGGCGACTAAGGGAAAAAGTCTAGGGGATGGGCGTTCCCTATCTGCGCTCGCCAACCCGCATGCCTAGCGTGGCGAGTATGGCCAAGTTCCCCCAAATGGTTGAGTGCAGCCTTACATACAAGGTTGGTTGCGCTGGATTTGGGGGAGGCCTAGTAATGAACTGAAATGCGTCTTACGGCTGAAATGGTGATGATGATCCTTGGTAATATTTGTGGACAAACGAGGATGCGGGGAGGAGGCTCCTGTAATTTTGTTAAAAGCAATACGCACCCACTGTATTGCATGGAATAGAAAAGAGCCTATGGCTATCGTTGCGCTCTACTCATGTAGTGGTGGGTGAATAGATAGGTAAGTACATAATCTAAAATCGCGAGGAAACCTGTCACGTGTGGAACAATACTGCAAATTGTGGACATATTTTGTGCCAAATGTTTGGACGTGCCTCTGAATACCTCTCATAGTCAAATACAAGGTTCTGATCGCTTTGAGATCTAAGAGGAGTCTATCATGCTTGGGGATAAGTCGAGAGCCTATGTCTGTTTTATACTAAAAGTAGGTACCTACTTTTGGTAGAAAAATATCGAATGAACCTATCCGTCAAAAATCAAATTAGCTGGGCTATAAAAGGTGTTTCATAATAACTACATATACTATCCCGAAACGGACATATTCCATCAACCAAAATAATTAGCGGGAAAAAATATTAAATAATAGAAAAATCTAAAAAACTTATCAAAAAGGCTTTTTTCGTTCTTATATATCTTTATAAGTTATATAAGTGTATGAGAAGTTCGACATCATTTATTATTACATAACAGCCGAATAAATGAATTTCAACTGATTTGAAACCAAAATTTGTTTCATTGAAAAATTCCGAATGTTATGTCGTAGAACAAATTTTATTGCAAATTGGGTTTGGAATAAGCCCGTTACAGAATAGCACACACACTCACCTTGTATTGTGTCATCAACAAACTAGCTAGTCGTTAGAAGATAGAGCCTCATCATCTCCCTGCCCTTATCCCACTTCATGTGCGGTCGGCACAACATGTTTTTTTCTTCCACTCCCCTCTATCAGCCGTCAAATCAGTATTCACTCCTTTCTTACTCATGTCGTCTTTCACACAATCTATCCATCTTTTCTTTGGTCTACCTCTCCCCTTATATCCTTCCACATTCATATTTAACACTCTTCTAGTCACATGGCATTCTTCCCTCCGCATGACATGCCCATACCACGCTAACCTTTTGCTCTTCAACTTCTCAGTCACTGGCGCTACTTTCAAACTTCCTCTGATGTACTCATTCCGTATCTTGTCCATTCTAGTCACTCCACACATCCATCTCAACATTCTCATTTCCGCAGCATGCACTCTTCTTTCATCCGTCCCTTTGGTTGCCCAACACTCAGATCCATACAGAACGACAGGTCTTATGATCGTTTTGTAAATTTTCCCCTTAAGTTTAAGGGGCATTCTTGGATCACACGTAGTTCCTGTGACCTGTCGCCATTTCATCCATCCCGCATTTATTCTATTTTTCACATCCCGGTCTATATCGCCGTCGTTCTGGATTAATGAACCGAGGTACCGGAAGTCGGAGCAGACTGGTAGGGATACACCATCTAAGGTAATAGGAGAGAAACCGGAGGGACCACCGAAGTCGCAGAAGATAGAGCCTATGACCCTTATTCTTAATCACTTTATTAGCTGGATAAAAGTAATTCCGCCTTTTTATTTACTGTTAGAAAAGGAAAGGGCGAGAGTTATCGAGCCGATAAAATGTCACTATAAATAAGAGGATGGGAATAAGGAATATGTGTGTCGGAAATAAAACAAGCCGCTATAAAAGTAATAATGTATAAAGTAGAAAAGTGCATTTATTATTCAGCCCATAAGCGATTCTACGTATTTATTATTATGCAGTCCAAGCTCCGATTTCAGTTTACTTATTTCATTCATCATATTTTGGTCAGACGCGGCAGATTCTTGTATCTGTTTACACTTTCGCAGGAAATTCAATATGATTTCTTGGCCTTCCGCGGTTTCCTCGGATTTCAGGGAGGTTTCTACTTCAAACAGGTTAGTTTCGAGTTGCGCTTGTTTGGCCTCTGCATACTGGAAATGAAAAAATAAATTAATTATAATATACAGGGTTATTTTTAACCACGCGAATACTCAGACACCCCAACACAGATAAAACGAATAAACTGTTTTGTACTGTTAATAATAATAGTCAAAAATCCCCTTCGCAGGGCATCCTCGCAGGGGATTTCGAACGAAGTAGGTAAAGTTGATTTCAGCCGCAAATGAGAAAAGTGCTTCGTTGATAAAATAAAAATAATTATTTTATGTAGGACACATTTTTTGACAAAAAAATGAAACTTCCATAACAGGAATACTTGTATCGATAATATTTAAAAATCTGGGGTTATAAACAAGAAGAGTGACAGTCAAAAACAGTCCTTAATACCTCAATAATAGAGGCGGGGAGATCGGCAAGCTTAGCCACGTGCAGTCCTAGCGACTGCGTGGCGGCGCCCGGCGCTATCTTATGCAGCAACAACAGCTGATTGTCGACGACAGATGCTTCGGCGTGCGAGTTCACAATGGTCGGGTGCAGGCTCGCGAGCCGCGTCAGCTCGTGGTAGTGGGTCGCGAAGAGGCAAAAGCATTGCGCTTTTGTTGCCAGCTCTCTGAAAAGATAAAGGCATATTTACATGAGTTTTTTTATTTTATTTACTAGGAAATAATAATAAGAAGGAAACCAACTTATTTTGAATTATATTTGATTTATTGAAATCTTTTACATTTTATCAATACATTGTGATGTTGTAAGTATTGTAGCAGAAAGTGACCAGAAAGAAGTCGACAAAAAAAAACCACAGATTAATTTTATACAGAGTGACATTATAATTAAGGCAAGGAGTTAGGGCACAGCGAGGTTTGCTCGCTCGTTATTGGAGCAGGCTTCCTGGGAGGTACCTACGCCTTACAAAGGATCGCAGGCAAATAACATTATTTTTTCCAAATAGTGTTGTGTTCCTGCAGTGAATAAGGTTTCCAGAGCTCTTTATGGGGAGGTTCGGGATGGGCAACGCATCCGTGATGTCTCTGATATTGCAAGCGTACATTAACCACTTAACAACAGGTGGGCCGTAAGACAGTTTACCACCAGTTGTATAAAAAACGTTTTATGAAAAAAAACACCTTTTGACTTTGACTTATGTTTCAGTCGAATGGAACAATACGAAGCCATCTTAGAGGACCAGAATAATAGCTTCGCTTTGATAACATTTTTTTTTTAATACGGCTCCAAAATTCACATCTTTTTCACTTAACAAGATGTGAATTTACGAACCGCATTGTAAAAGTAAAAAATCATTAACTATAGCTACTTACTGTACGCAGCAACGGAGTAACGTCTCGTCTTGATTTTTGTATTGGTATAGTTAGGAGCCGTACGATCAGTAAAATCGCGATTACTTACTCGGCAATAGCCCAAGCGATGCCGCAGCCTTCGTAAGTGGAAGTGCCTCTGCCAAGCTCATCTATCAGCACGAGGGAGTCGGGAGTAGCCGTCTGAAAACGAAACAAAACTTATTCCTTTTCAAAATTTTACAAAATCTATATGTCGGATTGCCGAGCTCATTATCGCGTTCGTTAGAAGCCATGGCTATCAGGATTCAGGAGACTAGTAGAAAATACTTCCACAAGAATATTTTCGAAATAACAATACTGAGAAGCAAAGAGACAGTGGATTTGCGAGCGTGCACACCGGGCCACTACCGAACCAAGACTGAGCTCCAACCATTATCCCCACCACTAAAGTGAGCGCCGGCGCAGCTCGCAACCCCACTCCGACTTCGTTCTCTCTCTGCTTGCATTGCGTTGCTTGCATTGCGTCAAGTGAGCTTCCAACAAATTAACAGCTTACTTTCATATTAAAAAAAAAATAGATCCAAATAAAATCCAAAATGCTTAGATTAATCACATAACAATAAAAGCGAATTATAAAATACTTCAATTTAATTAATTCATGCAAAATAAGCACCAACGCGCCGTCATTATATAATATTATTAAATAAAAATGAACCCTAATTCTCCTGGTCACGCTATAACTTGAGAACGGCTTTACCGATTACATTCATTTATAAGGTTCTTACTTTAAAAAAAAAATTAGATAAGTGCGCAGATACTTCGAAAATTTAAGAAACTTAACAGGACAACGTATACCCGCAGGATAGTGGCGCACTCGATCATCTCCCGCATGAAGGTGCTCTGGCCCTTGTCCTCGGCGTCGGCGGCGCCGATGCGCGCGCTGAGGGCGGCGAGGCGCGGCAGGGTGGCCGCCGCGGCCGGCAGCAGGCAGCCCGCGTGCGCCAGCAGTGCGGCCGCCCCGCACGAGCGCATCCACGTCGACTTGCCGCCCATGTTCGCGCCCGTCACCACGTGCATCAGGCACGAACCTGCGATAGTAATAGTAATACAAGTTGATTCATAATATGTATTCCCGCAAGGGGCTTATTCTACAACCAATTGGCAATGAAGTTTGTTCTACGACTTTTGGAAATTCGTAATTTTCCATTGAAAAAAACTCTATGCGAAAATCTGCTGTTTTGGGGTCAAATCAGGTCAAAGTCAATTAATCAGCTTGATTCCGAACTTCTTGTACGTTTAGTAATTAGTTTTAAAGATGATGAATGAAAATTGATGTTTTTTTTCTCTTATATTATCATTTCTTTTTGTTGATAGAATAACCCCCTTTCGGGATGGTGTAAATGTTATGAATCACCTTGTATAGCTTACTGAAATCAAACGGGTGTTTATAGCATAACTTTTTTAAATTTTATTCAATAAGCTATCTACTATACTGATCGCGAAAGTTTGAATAATAAAATAGTAATAGTTATCATTTCAACCGTAGGATGCCTACTACTGAGTATAGCTTCCCCCACAGATTTCCAGAACGACTTCCTATCATTTGGGAGGAAATTACCCATACTCACCACGCTGGCACGCGGGTTGGGGAGCGCAGTTAGAGCTATTGTTGTTATAATAGAGGACGCTGCTGCCCATCTCCTAGTTTTTTCCCTTACATCAAATACAAGTATCGATACCTTTACATCGATACGTTATCGAGTAAAAGTATCGATACCTTGATGGTATCATTTCATCCATAAGCTTACCTCGTTCAAACTTAACATCATTGGGTATATACGAAACTCCATCCTGCACTTCCAAGCACGGATGCCTCAGTTGCGTAATTTCGAACTTGTCCAAGCTCTCAGTTAGAACGGGACGGCAATATGGCGCGGGCGCGGTGCTGGCTGCGACGGCGAATGACACGAGCACATCTAAGCGAGCCAGGATGTGAGATAGGCAGAATAGGCATTCCGAGTAGCCGGCTGAAATAAAGACACCATTTATGTTAATTATCTAGACTCTTGAAAGCCTGCTCAGAGAACTCAGGGAGCCTTTTGATGAAAGATGTCGAATTTCCGAAAGCCGTAGAACAAACTGTATTGCCTATTGGGTGTAGAAAATCCCCTTTCGGGATAGCATACATATTATGAATCATCTTGTATAATAACGATACGATGGGTAGGTACCTCCGCCTTACAGAAGATCGCAGCCAAATAACATTATTTGTTTCAAATAGTGTTGTGTTCCTGCGGTGAGCTCTTTAGGAGGGGGGGTAGGGAGGGGTTCGGCAGGCAACGCTTCAGCAATGCTCTAGGTGTTGCTGATGTCAATAGGCGACGGTAACCACTTACCATCCGTAAGCCTGTTTGCCTCCGTATAACATTAAAAATAAACCGGAAATGCGCTTCCGGTTGTAAGCCCTATAGGGCTATTTTAAAACACCACGCGACGGAAAACAGCTGATGAAACAGTTTTTTTCCAGCCTCATTCGGGTAACGAAAAAAGTTGAATAAATTATTAAGCGGCGACGGAGGCCTAAAACTCCATCACTAGGTTGAGCACTAGTTTATACAAACTTACCAGCAATAGCAACAATTTCAGCAACAACTTTGTCCTGTTCCTTCTCGTAAGTTGCCTTTGTCTGTGTGTAGTCCTCGGTGATGCTGTCGAGGGCGTTTGTCTTGAATCGCACACCGCCTTTCACTGCGTCGATTATAATGTACTTTTTCATACCTCGGAGAGCCGGCTCTTCTTTTAAGGTTACCCTAAAAATGCGGTTAAATAAAACATAATAGAGACCAAACATCCTACAAGGACTTAAACATTATTAACATTACATTATGAGGGAAGCTTCATTTCACTGTTCATAAACACATATACAGAGGTTTATGGTCACCGTCTGTTGAGTTTAGAATTTTGTATCATGCGATAGTTTGTAATTTAGGAAAAAAAAAAGTTTTTACTCGGTAGAGGCGCTTGTTTGGCCTCGGCCACCTTCTTGTAACACGTTTTTACGAAATACCGTTTCAATAAAGTTTAATAACAATAGAATTTCTTGCAACTTCTTAATTCTTAACTTCCTCAAATCACTAACTCTAATACCGTCGACTATGATGACTGGTAATGTATAAAAACATGTGTCAAAAGCAGGTGGTGAAGTTACAAAGTCGTTGAACGGCCGGTTAATGTGTTAGTGAACACTAACCTAAAGATGCTAAGAAGGAAGCATAGAAAAGAATTAAAAAAGCCAATCAACCCCTATACGGGCGCGGCGCGGTGTTCAAATTTTGTAAGAAAAAACCTCCAAAACTTTATTCTTCTTTTTCTTGTCACTGATTCTTTCTTGGTCATCCTGTAATAGGGCAGTGACCAGGTTGAGGAATGGTGAAAAGGCCCAGAAAAGGCCCCCTAAGATCGTCGATGAAAGAATCAGTGTAGTGAAAGGATTAAAACTTTATTATTTACGATGTTTCATCATCAGCCTGATGAAGTCCACTGCTGAACATAGGCCTCCCCCAAAGAGTTCCATGACGAATAGTCTTGAGCCTTTTCCATCCACCGACTTCCCGCAACCTTAACAATGTCGTCTGTCCATCGGGTGGGGGGCCTTCCAACACTGCGTCGCTGCTTACGCTGTTTAGATACCTAAAATTAAATCCATTTTGCGGGTTGCTCTCGAGTTTGATAGTCTTCCCGGCTTCTAAGTTGAGATCTCTAGCGGTTCTGTTGAGTTCCTTATCAGCGGAGGACTGAAGCTTTTCTAACTGCTCGCGTAGGGCTTGTAGCTGCTCGTCGAATGAAGGCTTTACTAGGTAATCACCTGAAATAAATGATTTTTTTTATATACTGATTACATGGAATTTGACATGGCTCAGTTGGTAGTAACTCTGCCTTCTGCGCTAGAGGCTTCGATTCCCGCACTGGACAAACATTTGTGACTAACACAGATGTTTGTTCTGTGTCTGGGTGTTAAATATATATCTATTATGTATATCAGTCTCTGGTACCCATAGTACAGGTTATGCCTAGTTTGGGATCAGTTGATCGTGTGAATATGTCCGGAATATTTATTTATTTAATTGTCACTTTGCGTTGCCGCAGTGCTTTTTTTTTATACAACTGACTACGTGGCAAACTAGCGTATGGCCCATCTGTTTTAAAGCGGTTACCGTAGCCTATGAGCGCTTGCAATACCAGAGGCATCACGCACGCGTTCCCGACCCCAAACCCCCTACCTTATTCACCGCAGGAACACAACACTATTTGAAACAAATAATGTTATTTGGCTGCGATCTTCTGTAAGGCGGAGGTACCTCCCCAGGCGGGCTGCTCTAATTTAGAGCGAGAAAATCTCGCTGTGCCATACCTCCTCCGAAAATGCTATGAATTAAAATTAATCTTATAAAATGTTTGATAAATATAATAATAATAATAAAAATGATAATGGTACACTATTGCATTATTTTATTATTAAAATAGTGTAACTTTTCGTAAATAAAATAAATAAAAATAAATAAATAATTTTTTAGGTTTTAGGACATGCCGGTTTTCTTACGATGTTCCTTCACCGTTTGAGAGCACTTGCATAGCGCACATACTTTCCGAATGAAATGCTGTATACCTGTCAGCTTTAACTGCGCTCGCCAACCCGCATGCCCAGTGTGGTGAGTATGGGCAAATCCCCCCACATGATAAGGAATTTGCTCTGTCTGTGGGGGAGGCCATGTTCAGCAGTGGACGTCGAACGGCTGAAATGATGATGATACCTCTGTCAACTGCGTCCATATCAACGGTGGCTTCAATCATCTCCTTGAATTTGTTCAGATCGTCATTCAGTTCTGATATCGGCTCGGTCAGGGACGAGTGCACTGTTGCGTTTTCTGCTTCTGCTAAGCATTGCAGCAACGATGGCAGCCGGGATATTGCCTGCAAATTGAATTTGTCGTGTCACTGGTTCTTTCCTGGTCATCCTGCATTAAGGTCAGTGTGCAGGTTAGGGTATTGTGGCACTGAAAGGGCTAAGGACCGTTAGTGAAAGAGCCAGTGTGGAGGATTATAAACAAACCACCCAGAATCATCATTATCAGCCTCTAGCAGTCCACTGCTGCACATAGACCTCCCCCAAAGAGTTCCACGACGAACGGTCTTGAGCCATTCCATTCACCGACTTCCCGCAACTTTCACAATGTTGTCGGTCCATCGGGTGGGGGGGCCTTCCCACACTGCGTCGCCCGGTTGGTGGTCGTCATTCGAAAACCTTAGGCAGGCAGGCCATATAAGCTCGCAAAATCTACTACGAGGATGCACGAAGACGCAGTGTTGGAAGGCTCCATCGGATTGATCGGATTGTGAGAAGACAGCAGGAAGTCGGTGGATGGAGAAGGCTCAAGACCGTTCACCGTTGCACTCTTCAGGGGAGGCCTATGTCTTTCACAATGTGTCTTTTTTATGTCTAGCAGTGGACTTTATCAGGCTGTTGATGACATTTTTTATACAACTGAGTTGGCAAAGAAGCATACGGCCCACCTGTTGGTAAGCGGTTACCATAGCCTATGAGCGCTTGCAATACCAGAGTCATCATGCACGCGTTGCCGACCGCAGGGACACAACACTATTTGAAATAAAATAAAGTCGGTCAAGTGCGAGAAATCGCGCCCTGAGGGTTCCATACCATTGGTCGTGGGTTCGAATTCAGGTCGTGCACCAGTGGTCATGGTCAGAAATAAAAATTCTAAGTGTAGGAGTTGACAAACTTATATTTGCGGTCGCTCACGTAGTCATTGTATGACATTGACCGCAAATATAACTTTGTTTCCTAAAAAACTTCGAAATTCCTCAATTTCAGACTTTTCCCTTTAATTGTGTTACAAAAGCTCCTAGCATTCAAAATTTCAGAAATGTGAGGTAACTGGAAGTACCCTAGAGGGTTTTCATTTTTGCCATTTCCATACAAAAATTATACATTCATTGCCATATCTTTTTAATGCATTAAGCTAGAGCTTTGATTTTTATACGGCACTATGAGCCCACAGACCTTAATAGGCCGTTTCTGAGAAAAAGGGTCTTGACAGACGGACAGGCAGACAGACAGACGGACAACAAAGTGATCCTATAAGGGTTCCGTTTTTCCAAAAAATAATTAAAAATGTTATTTGTTACCTATGTTATTTGCATGTTGATACCTGATAGATCCTATAGCAGTCGTGTAGATTAGCCTTCTTCCTTGACAGGCGCCGGGCCAACGCCTGCAAGTCTGGTATTCGCCTTAGATGCTCCTCGTGTAGCTGCAGCCTTAGTTGAGAGTTCGATACCATCAGTTCCACCACATCTAATCGCTCGTTGATGAGATTTATATCGCGTAGAGGTTGGCGGAGCCATTGTGCCAACAAACTGGAAATAAATAAAAATAGACCAATATGTACAGTCGCCTGCATGTATACTTTTCATACAGTTGCCATTTTAGATAGAGATTGTAGGTACACAGTTAAGTTGACACAATTTCATGGTTAGGTACACAATTTTTGCTTTGTATGGCATCATTTTGAAGACTATGAAATCTTAGCGCAGGCGACTTTACTAATGACCTTAAGAAAATTCAGATAGAGTAGAAAATACTTTGAACGAGAAAACTGCCGCCTGCGTGACGACGACAACATATTTTCGACTCTATTTGAAGAAGAATAACATATATATTTAAAATCAGTGAAGCTGCTGTGAGGAAAGCAGGTTCAATTCCCGCGATCAATGTTAAATTTTCTAATTATTTATTCCATGTTTTGGTACTCAAAGTAGGGATATTGTGAATGCACCCTGGTACGTAAGAAACGAAGACCTCCACCGGGACCATAACCTAGACTTTTTCGACACAGTCGTTAAAAAATACGCAGAAGCTCATGAGCGCAGACTTCACCACCATGTGAACGTCAAGGGCAATTCAGCTCCTCGACAAAAGACATAGTGAGAAGACTCAAAAGGACTAAGCCTTTTGAGTTAGTATAGTGTAAAAAATAGTGAAACTCAGTGTAAGTGATAGTGACTACTTATAAAGAACACAATAACCACTTTGTTATTGTGTTCTTTATAAGTAGTCACTAGTCTTCCCCTTAAATAGAAACTGTAAGAAAAGTGCTATTGGACACATTCTTAGATATAATTTACTTTATAAAACTATGTCAAAGTCAAATTGCTCATTAGCCTACTTGGCTAGATTGTTATATTATGTAGGATACAATAAATATTGTAAATTAGGAATAACAAAAAAAAAATGATTTGGTGTAGTGGTTTGTTTTGGGTCTCGTAGTTTTTCATACTTCTGTGGGTTATTGCGTTTCTGAACTGGAAATCGTAGTCAGCTTCAACTTCAACTACTATGATTCACAATACAATTTAAAAAAAACCTAGCGGAAGCTAGTATGAAATATATCATCGACATATCGCATGCCATTTGAACACGGCCTTACGTGAAAGTTGATCCAAATTTCCTACCGTTTTCCTTGCTGAGTGCGGCATCTATCCAATAATCCGAAGAGGCTTCTCGAAGGCGAATGGCTCGTGTCTCCCAACTCGGGTAGTACGTTCAGAGCTGAGAGCGCCGCGGTGTCCAAGTGCAGGAAGCAATCTGGTTTGATAGTAGACAGGCGGAACCTGAAACGATGGCCCATGGTGACAATTTAAGCTGATTCCGATTGCAAGTTCATTTTGACAGTAAGGCTGCATAAATAAAATAAATAAATATATCACACACTGTCAATTGCATGCCTATTGCGTATGCGTAATGGCAATGAAGTTCGTAACTTTGAGAGTGATTTTAACAATCTTAGCAACATTCAAAACGTTTCAAACTTGACAAGGGAAAACTTAAAGATCTTAGCTTCTTCCTTTTCATGTTTGAAAACCTTCAGATGTCGCTAAAATTTATAAAATCGTCCATTACGTACCATTACGCATACACAATTGCACCCGAGATCCCAAACTAGGCATAGCCTGTACTATGGGTACCACAGACTGATATACATAATAGATAAATATTTAACACCCAGACACAGAACAAACATCTGTGATCATCACACAAATGTTTGCCCAGTGCGGGAATCGAACCCGCGACCTCTAGCGCATTAGGCAGAGTTACTACCAACAGGGCTATGAGGCCAGTCAATAAAAATGTTATTCAAAATTATCGTCAAGGCGAGAGATTCGAACCCGCATCTTCGAACGAAATCTAATATAATAATAAGAATATGGCTGCTGGTACACTGCTGGATTGAAGAATTAAAATAAAATAATGAACCATTAGGGCATCTGGGTATACAATACAGAAAGAGATGAAAACAAAGACAGAGATAGAGAGAAAAAAAAGAGAGAGGGAGTGAGAGAGGCAGACAGACAGCGAGCGCAATAAAAGCGAACATTACCTCCCAAGTCTTCCAAGAACATTTCACTATGTACCTGCCTAGTTAGTGTCAGGTACTACTTAAGTCTTTCTAATCGAAATATTTAAGTGCGCATTACTACGTGTTTAAAAGTTTTCTCGTTCTAAATTGGAGCAGCCCGCCTGGGAGGTACCTCCGCCATACAGAATAACGCAGCCAAATAGCATTATTTGTTTCAAATAGTGTTGTGTTCCTGCGGTGAGTAAGGTTGCCAGAGCTCTAGGGGATTTCTTTATTACCTTCGTGCGCGGCATTAAAGCTGAGATGGGACTTTTTTTGCCTCGCATCCACCTCAGCACGGACTAACGAGTACCCTAGTTCTGTTACCTACTACCTATCTACTTTTGTTTGTTTTTGTGCCTAGTTGAAGAAGACCACACTGAAGCTCTACATTTCATTTTGTGAAAAAGGAACATCGAAAAAACAACAAACACGGCAACAAACACGGCTTGGTGCCTATCATAGGCACCAAGCCGTGTTTGTTGCCTGATTCTTGTAGGCTTGGTCGCGAGGAACAAGCGTAGCTTCACCTAGTTTCTAAGACGTTTCAAAGTGATCCTAGTGATTTTATTGAAATAAACGTCTTTTGACTTTGAGTTTCTTACCTCTTTGTATGTTTTCTCTGATTAGTTTGTGCTGTTCTTAAATGTATTTTCTTTCTTTCTTACCTCCCAAAGTTGGTGCTCTCATTCAACAGAGCGATATATTTGATCGCGGCGGCCAAGCTCGTCATCGCGAGCCCGCTCTTAGTTTCCTCAAAAGCGTTCGCGTCCGGTTGCTGGCCGTCTTTGAACTTCAGCAGACGGTTCAGGTCTTGAATCAGGCCTTCTGTGGAGAATTCAGACTTCTTCTGTTTTGTTACTCTTACGTTCGTCCTTTCCATTACTTTCTTGAGAGCTTTGTACTGAAACAAGATAAATCATAGTTGTATTTTTCGCCTATTGACATCAGCAACACCTGGAGCATTACTAATGCGTCGCCTGCCGAACCCTCCCCCCTAAAGAGCTCTGGCAACCTTACTCACCGCAGGAACACAATACTATTTGAAACAAATAATGTTATTTGGCTGCGATCTTCTGTAAGGCGGAGGTACTTCCCAGGCGGGCTGCTCCAATTTAGAGTGAGAAAAACTAGCTGTGCCCTACCTCCTCCGAAAATTATTATCATCTTCATTACAGCCGTAGGATAACCACGAAATAGCCTCCCCCACAGATTTCAAAAGCGACTTCCTATCTTTGTTAAAATAGGGGACGCTGCTGTGGGCAGCAGCGTCCCCTATTTTTTTTCTTATATACAGTGGTGGTCATCTAATTAGAAACACCTACCTGGGTTTATATTTTTATTGCAAATTCCCTTTCGAACTAATTTTTAACGTATCATTGAGTGTTCCTACGTATTAAAATCGATGTATCGGATATTATATTGCATTGTTATACCATTTTAATAACAGAAAACAACGGTTGTTAATCTAAAACTGAAAGTTATATTAATAACAAAATAAAAAACGAGATACAAACCGGACAACTAATTAGAAACACCAAAAAAATCATTACTTAAATCATTTTTAATTTGAACAAAACCCCAATAGTTTTGAAAAATACTAAAAATACTACATCCTTAGACAATTAGTATTTGGTAGGGTAGCCTTTATTATCAATAACAGCTTTGCAGCGACGCGGCATTGATTCAATCGATTTATAACAAGTTTCTACAGGAATACTTCTCCAAGCGTCTTCAAATGCACTGTTAAGTCCATGAATATTAGTAACGTGTTTCTGCGACAGGTTGGTCTTTATAGTGTGCCACAAATTTTCTATGGGATTTAAATACGGACTATTGGCAGGCCACTCTAATACTGTCACGGATTGTTCTGTAAGAAACGCTTTAACGCTGCGTGCTGTGTGCTTTGGGTCGTTGTCATGCTGAAATATCCAAGTTACTGGCAAATTTTCCTCGGAATATGGAATCATTGTCTCTTCCAAGATCTTTTTGTATTGATATTGATCCATTTGCCCTTCAATCTTTCTCACGGGACCAATCCCGTACCCTGAGAAACATCCCCACACCATTACATTTGCACCACCGTGCTTAACTGTCTTTTTAGTGTACTTGTTATTCAAAGCCTCGTTTATTGGTCGTCGTACATATCGTTTTCCATCGGAATTATTCAAATTAATTTTAGTTTCATCTGAAAACAAAACTTTTTTCCATTGATGAATAGTCTGCCATATTTGCGAGCGAATGCTTGACGATTTTCTCTATGTTGCCTGGTTAGTAGTGGTACTTTTCTAGCGATCCTTCCTAACAATTTTCCTTCAACCAACCGTCTACGAACTAGTTTAGTGGACACGTGTCGAGGATCGTCTTCTGAAAATACCTCTTTTCTTATAACATTGGATCCTTTAAAGGGGTCCGCCTTAGCTAATCGAAGCATAAGCCTGTCTTCTTGAACTGTAGTCTTCCTGGGCCGAAGTTTTCTTGGCACGTTATCTGATGTTCCGTGTAGTTTGAAATGTGCGAGAGCGTTAAATATCACCTTTACGGAACATTCCAAATAATCGGCGATCTTTCTGTAACTCCATTTTTGTTTTAAATGAAAATTCACTATAATTTTTCTCGTTGCTGCATCACAGCTCTTATTTTTACCCATTTTTAATAAAACAACAATAAATAGTAACTTTTCGTAATGAGTTAGAAATGGCGGCAATATTTACAATGTGATTGACAATTGTGAGAACTGTATTTTAGTTTAAAAAATCAAATTTCGGACCAAGTCATACAATGTTTCTAATCAGTTGTCCATTCTGCCAGTCCTAACGATATTGATACTTTTTGTTTCACTGATATTTATTTTTATTGTCGTCTTGGTTGTCAAATATTATTGCTTGTAATTAAACTAGAGATATTAAAGTACATTATAAAGTAGTGAAAAAAAAAATACCTCCTATTAAATGCTATAATAATGTTAGTTACTTTATAAAAATGTCAGATGACTAGGTGTTTCTAATTAGATGACCACCACTGTATATTTTTTTTTATTTTTTTTTTCGTCGTGTATGTCGTTAGAGGCGACGAAGGGAAAACACTAGGAGATGGGTCTCCTAGTGTTTTCCCTTCGTCGCCTCTAACGACATACACGACGAAAAATCAATTCTAAGCAATTTTAAGTTAAGTATGTGACCCTATGACCGGTGAAAGAATCAGTGTAGTGAAAGGATATAAAGCACAATACACACCAACGCGGGACGGCAGTGCAGATCTTATTCCCCCATTTAGAATTAGAATTAGAGGATTAGTGCGCCTGTTAGAGAATCCTTTCATGCGTCTTCTGAAAAACGCTGGTAGACATGGATGACCTCATTCTAAGGAGTTTTATTAATGCCTTCGAATCGCCACGAACTCGCATAGCGAAAGTATGTACTTACGTCAACATGATCAGTAGAAGGCACTAGACACTCCGAAGGCGCCATCTGTACGGTAATAGTCTCCAGCTCAGTCAATAGATCATCATCCGTAAACTCCGCGACAGACATTTGGTAATCGCCAGCTGTAACGCAAGCTAAGCCAAGAAGACGACCCTGAAATTAGAAATAAATCCTACTATAATATTATAAACGAGAGGGTTGGAGCGCGCGGCATACTCGCCCTGATGAAGATTCTCTAGTCGAACAGAAACATTTGCATTTTGACGACCTCGGTGGCGTAGCGGGCAAAGGTTCGATTCCCGCTGCGGTACAAATGTCTGCATAATCTGCAAATATTTTAACCGGGGCTGGGTGTTTTGGGACCACTGTAGTACTCGTAGTTTCTGAAACCCACGACACAGGGAATCATGGGAACACACCCAATACATACATAGTCCTGACCCCACACTAGGATTCCCTGTGTCGTGGAAATCAGAAACTACGAGTAAGATTCCACAACACCCATTGTGTTGTGTAGGGACTAAAGAGCAGTAACGGGCACCGATGTATGGATCCGTCACCGAACTGTTAGTTAGTTAGATGTACGTTTCAATTAATTAGTGAATAATTCATTTACGTTTGTTACACATAAATAAACTTTTTAACTGGCGCGTCACGACATTATGAGACCACAAAACCAGGGACTGAAAGCGGTAGAGGTTATAGGTACTGGTACCGTTAAAACATTTCGGTACCATTATGCTATACCGGTAGGGCATTACGGTACCGTTATTTCATACCGGTAGATTTCGGTACCGAAATTTTGAGCCGCGGCTAGTTCGCTAGGACAGTCGCGCCGCGGTGGCGGGGTGGCGACGTTTCATCAAAAAAAACCTTTATAAACCTTTATTTATTTCGGTTATAGGTACCGGTAGCGAAATGAACTGCGAAGCCAGATTTTCCGGTACCGTTATATTTATCGGTAGAGAAATATTCGGGTAACCGGAATTTATCGGTATGACGTCATATCGTTATTTAAAGGTATATTCCGGTTATTCAGTCCCTGCACAAAACTATGTTTTTATTAAACGGTTTAGGCTGTAAGTACGTTGATTTATTAACGGTCAGCTAGTCAGGGGGACAACTACAGGATACGGTAGGTATTGATTAATCGCAATGAGTCAGTCTTAAGGACACTTAGAAGAATTCTGTCAAATAAAAGTTGCTAATTTTCGTAGTTTGGCTCCATAAATTATGACAAGGTGACTTTTGTGATTCAGAATTTGATCGGTATCATATGTAGACCCTGTATGGAGTCTTTTCTTGCACTTGCCATGTGCCAATTTGTCATTCTTAATACATAATAATAATATAAACGCGCATTATTTTTGGAGTGGAAAAATCTAATGGCGCCCTGTGAATTGATCCAAACACAATGCTCACTTACTTTGCTCACAGGATCGGTTTTGATATGCACAGCCATGAGGCAAGGAGAGTTGTCATCGGAGCTGCCGAGGCTTTCACCCAACACCTCTTCTAGTTGCGATAGACATCCTGGAGAACCCTTGTATTGGAGGGACCATTCGTTGTTTTTCACTGAGCCCTCTGACACGTATATTTCTACTCTGTAGCGCCTCACCTGAAAATCATCAGATTTGTTATTGTTTTTAGAATTCATCAGATTATCCTTATTATTTCAAAGACTTAAAATGGCATTGGGTAGTCCATATAGATCACAGAAAACAGTTGGGGAATAAAGATTTTTGAATGGCGACCACGAACCGGACATGACAGTGTTGGAAGACCTTTCACTCGATGGACCGACGACATTGTGAAGGTTGCGGGAAGTCTTTGAATGGAGAAGGCTAAAGACCGTTTGTCGTGACACTCTTTTGGGAGGCCTATGGTCAGCAGTGGACTTCATTAAGCTGATGATGATGGTACAAAATGGTCAATACATATTTGACGACATTGTGAAGGTTGCGGGAATTCGTTGGATGGAGAAGGCTCAAGACCGTTTGTCGTGGCACTCTTTTGGGAGGCCTATGTTCAGCAGTGGACTTCATCAAACTTATGATGATGTTACAGAATAGTCCATACCTACATATTTTTCCACGTAAAACTATTTAAGTACAACAAAGATGTACTTCATTCACAATATTATTATGTTGTTGGCTAAGCATAGCTTCTGATAAGGAATGGATAGATAATAACAATAAAACGAAGCGGAAGAACCCACATTATCTCGATTCAAGGGTTTTACTGAAGTTCAATGTTTATAAGTACCTATCACTAGGTTTCTTGGATTCTTGATACGCACACAGATTATAGGTCACATGCTAAGTCGCGTTCAGCTGATACATAAATGAGTGTATAATATCGCATGTTTTGGCAAGATCTATGAGAAGTAAGTTATAATTTATCGCAACAAAAACATTTTCAATGTTAAAATGATGCCAAGTCTCGCTAGGTACCTACTCTTTTACTTAGATAGGTGCAAAAATAGTTTTGAGATATCACTGTAGTACCTACGAAGTCGGGCATTCTTAAACCTTCCTTACAGTTTCTTATTATTCGTCTTTAATTAATTAAATCATTCCGATTTTGTTTTCCTTGACACTTTGATGATTTTTTTGATGTAAAATATATGCTGCACTATTCGTTATAGTCCGAGACCGGTCTATAAGGAAAGAAAAATCGGGAAGATTGGCATATTCGAGAGTTTTTTCTCATTCCTCAAATAGCTTTCTTTCAATAGCTTTTCACAAAACGATCACAGACAATTTAGTTGAAATTTGGGCGGGATAAAATCTATCGGCTAGTTCTATTATAATATACAAATCCATACTATTAAGAACCTAAGCATTGGTGCATTTCTTTTGTTTTTAGCTAACTACGTTTTGTATTTCCCTTGAATGCAATTTTTTATTTCTAAAATTTACGTCGTGGTTCCGTGAGACTTCAATCTTTTATAGCTTCCGACTTCTCGATAACACACCCTGAATAGCAAGGACCGAAGTCATAACGCTCAGATATGAATGCCAGTAGCATTCACCCATCCATTTGGTTACCGCGCGAGAACTACTAGGCAAGCTACGCAACGAGAGCTTCAGCGCGACTGTAAGTGTATTTTTGTTTTATCTCCCCGTTCCAAGTGACAAAGTTCAATGTTCTATGGTATCTATCGGAGATAGAGAGGCTAAGGTCACTTAAGAATTAGCGAGTTCAAGGGCACGTCAAAATTATAGTCGAGGAAAACTTATATCAAAAACAGTGATGATTTATGTTCCAATTCCCTGGAACAAAAACGATAGGTCCAATTCTGAATCAACTTTTTTATTTACAAGGTGATTCATAACACGTACCTAAAAAATATTCTAGCAACAAAAATTAATTGTAATATTATCGAAAAAAAAAAACATCTCTCAAATTAACTGTTTTTGGTATTTTTCTCATCTTTATAACTAATTACTAAACGAACTATTTCATTTTTTCAAGGAATTTTTTCAAAGTGATAAAGTCGGATGTCCAACCGTCGTAGAACAAACTTTAACCAACCAGCCAACTCGGGATATCATACATGTTATGAATCAAGACAAAAGTCGTTGACCAACGTGTTACATGAGGCATAAGACACAGAGGCATGGTCTCTCACTGTGAACCTCATTAGAAAGCTTAAGGTCGCTCAACGAGCTATGGTGAATTATCGGTGCAGAGGATCTGGACCCTTGAATTTGTAAGACTAGGAAAATACTTATAATGCAATGCCATGTAGACCGCATTGGCACGATATTGCAGCTGTATTAGGCAGTGGTTCCGCTTACCATTAGAATGGCCGTGCCCAGTTCGTTACTTTTTAACATAAAAAGTTAGATCACCAACTATTTACAGATGATGAACTTGTGCCTAGCGAGAAATTGTCCTTAAATTCCTTACCAAAAGAAGCTTTTTAATCAAAATCTCGAAGTTTCCCTTTGAAAGCACCAAGTACTCCAATTTGTTGGGCTCAAGCCCCATCTTCTTGATATTGGAGACAGAGTTGAAGACCTCGCGGGCTGCTGTGCTCGCATCAACACCATGCACGCTGTAATAGTCATTGCGGTCGAAGATTCGCACAGTTGTTGGCGGTTTCTGGAACAATAACGTAAAGTCTAAAAATAATTTACACGCAATTTCAGAGAAATCTGTAGGAAAAAAGTTATTTTGTGTTAACAATAGCGATGTCGTTATTCTATGACTAAAACTTAGCACACCTAAAAATAAATTTCTGCGTGTCTCCAAAAAAAAATCCATGGTTGAGTTTCGAGTTTTTTTTTTCGGGTACAGGTTGTTACGGTAGGTACTTAGTACATTATGCTATAAGTAAATGAGACCCAACAGTCACATAGATGGTCCTGACCACTAAGATTCCCTGTGTCGTGGGTATCAGAAACCACGAGTACCATGGTACCACAATACCCAGACCCAAACAAACATTTGCAGATCATGCAAATATTTGTCCCGCAGCTGGAATCGAACCGGCACCCCTTGCGTCTCAGATGGCGCTCGCTACGCCACTGAGGTCGTCCGACTGACCGAGGATATGTGTAACGTTATTGTTCAACCGTATAACTAACAAAACTTACAAAATATTTTACACATACCTATGTGTGAAAGAATTATTATATTGATAAATTGGACCCCGGAGATATACGAGTATTAGGTAGGCTATACACAGAATAGGTTTTTGTCTTATTAAAATTGTTTTATGTTATTGCTGGCTATCATTAATTATTATAATGATACGATGTCCGTTTTCAAGAATCCATAAGAAACGATCAAGTCCGTGTCGACTCGTGCAGTCAGGGTTCAGTAAAGAAATTTATCAACAAAAACATCGATCGACTGTAGATTTTGATACCATACATCCAATAACTGTAAAACAGTTTTGCAACATACCACAGAAAATCTTATTTATTTCATTAACTGTGATACATACCTACTAACGAAAAAGATTGTATTTCCTATAATACTATACCTATTAACAAAGACAATATAGTAGATTTTTTTCTACTACTTAGTAGAAAATGTATGAACAAAGGAGCCATTTCATTCTGGGCCTGGTCCATGTACACTACATAGAAAAATTAGGAAAAAATAGGAGATTACAAGAAAAATACAATTTCATTAATTTGAAGACAAATGCGATGGTACAAGAATAGTTCTTCTGGTAAGTTTTTTACTATGTGAGCACTATTTGAAGGCCGCCATGTTGGTTTATAATTGGCGTTTGGCATGACATTGTCATATTTTTCATGTCATGTGGTTTGATTTGATGTTTTTGTTTTGTCTGATAAATGTAGGTTGTCAAAATGACATTTCACGCACGTCCATCCGCCATATTTTTGTAGCGCTGTGTGTTGCTCTTTGTCGAAGAAAATCTTAATGTACCTTAGAACGAAGTCAATTTAAATAAAATAACCAATTAAATACGTTTACTTTATTGCTTAGCCATATTTTAGAGTGGTGTACACAGTGCAGGCCCAGGCTCCTTATATTGATGAAACGTCTCTTTTAAGCTAGGATGTGTTTGATTGAATACATAAAACATAAAGATACTTTTTAATTTCCAAGACTAAAATACTATAATATGCGCGTTACGAAGACCAAAGACTTGCTATATTTTAAACTGCGTCTCTTATTTTCCGAGCCAAACGTCTATGAATTTAACGACATACGGGCAGACTCAAGAGTGATTTTAGAAAGGGTTAGTACCTACCTAGGTACTTAGGTTTTTTTTGAGTTACAGAAGCCTAAAAACCAAATTGTTTATGTACAAAATTGTTTATGTTAACTTCAAAGAATCAACATATCTCTTGTACTTCTTAGGTAGGCCATTTTTTATGAAAACTAGTACAATGCCAACATTTATCAACACGAGCAATATATCTTAATGAGTTATTGAGAACTTGTAAAAGTTATATAAAAGGGAGGAAAAAATAAATTGGCCAAGAACGTGTCGGACAAGGCTTCCGAAGTCATAAAGAAACTAAACCTGATTCTTTCCGTTTTTTTCAATTTTTTTTATTTCATATTGTACATTAACTTACTAGGCGTTACAGTGGAAATTTCAGCATTTTAGAACAATAGTCTGCGAGTAGAACAGCTGACAAAATTAGACGGGCGGCAATGGACCGACAGACATACATTGGAATTTGGGACCCTAAAAAGGTACGCTGTGTCACATCACATAATACTTACTTAATAGTAGAACCTAGGTTAGAAGGTCTTCGAAGAATTTTAAATTACAAATACTAATATCCTACTAATATTATAAATGCGAAAGTTTGTGACGATGTTTGTTGTTCAATCACGCCATAATGGCTTTTCGTTGAAACTTAGAACAGGTAAAGTTATTTAACTAGAATAGCATATGGGTACTTTTATTTAGATACCACGCGAGCGAAGCCGCGGGCGGAAGCTAGTAGGTAATGGATGAATGAATGAATTGACCAGACAAAACCCTTTAAAATCTCAGGAAAGCCTTAGACTCACAAAACAGTTTAAATCTATTATGGTTCAACGAATTGTTTATTAGGAAAATCCCTAATTAAAATAATCAAAATAATCTTATTCTTTTAACACCCACTCACTCACCTTCGTACACGCACCCGGTGTTTACATCATCATGAAGTCATAGAAGTTACTGAATCATTCAAGTACCTACTTATACAAAACTTAAAGGATGACGGTGGTAAATAAGCTGTGATCATTCGGCAGTCAAGGCTTTATATTCGCGATACCGAGTATTATAGATGTCGTATTTTGCTTGACTGTTCTCGGAATACAGATCACTCACTGGCCAGTAGGTTATCATTAGGAGAGATAATATTAAACCAGAATAAATTGGCGTGTCTTGGAGAGGCAAATTCAGTGTGCAACTGGAAATAGTGGGAACGCGTCGTAAAATTGTGTCAGTTTTTTGTGCCTTATCTTTTGGTGCTGGTAAGTTTCTATGAAAATATTTCCAAGAAATTTCGCTGTTTTATATGTTTCTTAGATCCGAAGGTCATGGGTTCGAATCCCGGAAGTGCATCAATGATTTTTTCTATTCGAAAAATCTAGTAAACAGGAGGAATATTTCTTGTTTAAGTGAGGGCACGCGCGCCAGGGCAAGCCTATAAACAATTTAGAATAATTTTATGAGAACTCTTTCAATATTCCCATTTTTTTTTTACATTAATGTCTACGAAGTATAGGTTTTTAAATAACTTTTTTTTTCAGATGGGTGTTATCATGCGACTGCTAATATTGGTCGCGATCGCAGGCTTAGCCCTGGCTAGGCCTGAAACGTACCGCGAGAAGGAAGACTTCCAATTCTCAAGAAGCTCCACCGACGAGGGCAGTAAGTCCGGCTATTATGGTGCCCAAAGAGGAAACATGGGAGGCAACTACGAACGAGCGCACAACATGGACCACTTGGCTCAAAACCAGATGAGCGGCCTTGTACGAACGGTGGAAGGGGAATTAGGAGACGGTGCGAAACAGACAACAGGCAGCGTTTTCACAGCCGCTAATTCAAGGGGCGTTTATGGATCAGGACACTACGATCTAAGTAATTTAGAAGGAAGGAACTTCCAAGAAGGTGAATCGCATGGTTCGCATTCGCATTCCTCGTTGACATCCCACCACGGCTCTGCATACAAAGGACAGTTCTCGACGTCCAACCAGGCTGGATATGCTAGCAGCCAGCTTCAAAACGCAGCAATTGGTACCAGAAATAATCATGATTCGAGTTACGGAGGATTTAATTCAGCGGCAAATTCAGATCAGACTTTATACTCAAACCGTCATCACCAAGCTTCTGATAACTTACAGTCGTCAAGTCAGTACGAAGATAGAAACACGGCTCAGAATTCTGGTTTCACTTCTCAACATTCTGGATACCACTCTCAAGCAGCAGGATATGCGGGGCAGCAAGGCCAGTTATACGATCAAGGCATATCTCACAATTCGGATGGATATGGATCATCTAACATTCACAGCAGACTGGTAAGCGGAAACCCTGTGAGGATCGTAATAAGACCAGGAACTAAAGTGGTTGTTCCAGTCGCTGCTCAGACATACGACGCTTCCCAAAGCGCCTCGACTTTCGACCAAAACGCAATCAACAGCGAAACCGAAGTATTCAATGGCAATGACCAACAAGTGGTGGTAAAACCGAAAACCAAAACGTACGAATCCTCTTACAGCTACCGTAAAGAATGGGAAAAGCACGATACTAAACCTGTTAGCGGTGCTGTACCTCTCGCTATACCTACCGTTAATCCATACCCTACGAATAGTGAGCTGTATGAAGACGCGCAAGCACAAACTTTAGGGCACCAAAGACAGAGTGCAGGTGGACTTTCTTCGCAAAGCCACCACTCGAGCCACAGTGGATATAATGTTAACTCAGCATCATCAAGTCAATCAAGACAAGCTGATTATAACGCTCAACTTCATAGTTCAGGGGCTAATGTCGGCTCTAGTGCATACCATGGTGCCTACAACGGGGGTGCGGACGGTTCTTACAACGCGGGCGCTTACATAGGAACTGCCAACGGTGCCTCGAACCTAAACCAAATCGAAGACTCCAACACCAAGCCTAAAGGTTATCAATCCTCATACTCTTATCACAAGTCATGGGAACGCCAGGGCGATCCATACATAATTAAGCCCTCGACGAATGGTCTTTACGACGGACAAGCATCCGGAAAATTGACTGATGTATCTTTGAACCAAGGAGCGTACGATAATTCTCATCACTACGGATCTCATCATCAATCCCATCTAAGTTATTCCAGCCACAGCGGCGCCGATTGCGACGAGAACGGGCACATTCGTGTAGCTCGCTCACCCCATTCTCACCACCATCATCATGCATCTGTACAAACTCAAGAAGAATTGGGCCAGCAGACTCAGCAACAGTGGGATAACACTGATGATTTAGGTCAACAGACCCAGACCAAATGGGATAACATAGAAGAGCTCGAACAACAGACACATAAAACTTGGAACCAATTCGGGCAACAAACCGAAAACAAATGGGATAAGTTGCAAAACGAAGGACAACAGACACAACCATTATGGAACCAGCAAGAGACACAAAACAAGTGGGACAAGATAGAAGATTTAGGACAACAGTCACAGAGCGAATGGGATCAGCATGATGATGGACAGCAAACACAAAACACTTGGGACAAACTGGAGATAGAACCTCAAAGCCAAAGTAAGTTACAATAATGAGGTTTTACTTTGTGTTAGTTGTTATTATAACCATATAAAAGAACGAATTTAACTTTCTGTGCTATGGTACTAAAAACTTGTTTACGTATTAATAGTTATTAAATAACCATTTTGTTTAAAAAAAAACTTTATTTTCTTTCTTGACTTTCTTCATCGCCTTTTACACGGTAATATTTGCACGTAACTCCTAATATTTTTTAGTTTATTGAATTGTGTAATTCATATTAACTCGAAATACACTCAAAAGAAACGAAAGTATTTTTATTAAACCGCCATTGTAACTAACGCTTATCTTCACTTCGATAACCTTTCTGTTCATATCTATAACAATTGGACTTTCATTAGAACATTGATTTCATAAAGCCATGCTTACATTAACAGAATTATTGTATGTAATAAGGTAGATTGAAGAATGATTTAAATACCAATACCTAGGATAATTAGGGACACCAAAATAAATAATAATGAAGCGTTACTAATTTTTGAAACCTCTAAATTTAGCCGAACTGGGGCAGCAAACTCAAGATACATGGACTACGCTGGAGACCAAGCCAAGTGCAAACGGTGTAAGCCTAACGGAACAAAACTCAAACGGGCCCGAAAGTTCAAGACAAGATAATCAAGGTATGAACATGGATCAAGCAAACGATAATACATTCGAGATTGCTCAGCCATCAAACGATCAGAGTCTTAACACAGAATCACATACTGTGGAAACCGGTAAAAATAAAACTTCAAATCACCATGCACACAACATTTGGGACGAAATCAAAAAAGAAGAAATCGGTCAGGAAAACGAAGACACTGTTGAATCTGATCTTGCGCAATCTGCGGGCTCAGGTCAGCAGACCCAGGTCTTATGGGGTAACTTCAACCAGAATGAAAATAGCTCTAACCCTTGGCATCAAGCGACTGAAGACGATGTTCAAGTTGGTTTGACTCATTCAGAGCCTAGCAATATGCCAAATCCTCATCCTTGGATGTACAATCACATGCGTCATCATCATGAGGATATGTCCAATTCTAATCAATATTTCGCTCACAGTTCGTCTTCGTCTTCTAGTTCATTCAGTGGATCTCAATCTCACATTTGGGAACAAGAAAACTCCACAAATATGAATAGCAATAGTTACAACTCAAATGTCCACATGCACTCTAGTGGATCAACATTTGGATCGTCAGTAATGGGCTTGTGGGATAAACTAGACAGCATAGAAAAACAGACCATCCCTTCGCAAGAAAATGACGATAAAGACAGTCAATATATAGGACAACAAGTTACTGCCAACGTTTTCGGCACACAAGCTCAGCATAGTGTATTTGATTCTCATAAAACTGACACTGAACAATCTAATGGTACTGCGAGTAACGTATTTGAATTGCATACCACCGTTAAGAGTCTACATCCTAACATAGCTTCAATCAGAACCACGACACCATCAACTGATGCAATAAACAAAATTGGCAATGTCCAACCTCATGATATTTGGCGGGGAGATATTGGGCCAGAAGATTCATTAAATGAACACAGCGAACCAGGTAATTCAAAGCTATACAAGACTCCAGAAGCAATTGAAACTTTAAGTCTCACCACGGAAACAGATAAGCATAATGTAGTGCAAGTTAATAAGAATACAGAAAATGAGAGAGACTTGAGAGTAATGAGTTTAGACCAGCAGAACCATTTTAAATATCAAGACAAAGAGCAATCCAGGTGGCAAAGTGATTGCGAAAATCTGCTTGGATGTTTGTTAACGCAAAGTGATGCTATTTCAACAACAACTATGAGTACACAAACCACTAACTACCATCACATGCATCAGAATCGAAATACGCATAATATGAATGAAATGGAAAGTGACGTGAGTGACGTGGAACAGCAATTCGAAAGCAGAGGTTGGCAGAATTTGGATCAGCAAACTCTTGTTCATAAGTTTGAGGATAGTCAGAAAAACCATCATCAAAATACTGACCAAGAAATCAGCGACTTTGGACAACCAAGTGAAATTTTGGGAGCTGAACAGAAACAGCAACACTTTGAGATACAGAACACTGGCCAGGGTGAGAGCTTTTACCAGGAAAATCGGAAACATGAAGATGAAGAACTTGGTCAGCAGCATGAACAGTTTGACCAAGTTTCTCTTTCAGGATGGAAACCAGAAGAAAGTTTAGATCAACAGGAGCATAAGCTTGAAAACTGGGGACAGGCGAATGAGAATTTGGAGCAGCAAAGTCAGTCTGGATGGGTAGGAAACATGGACGATCAACAAGTTCAAACAGCTTGGAAGCCAACAGAGGAATTTCGGCAACATAGCCAATTAGCTGAACCATTTGCTCAGCCAATGGAAGATCTTGTTCAGCAAGTGCAGACTGCTTGGAAACCAACAGAAGACATAGAGCAACATACCCAAGTAAGAGATGCATTCGCTACACAAGTGGATCAGAATAAAGAAAATCCCCTAACTTATAACAAACAACCAGAAGTTGTTGAAGAATTGATAGTACCAAAGAAAGTTGCTACTGTGGTCGATTCCCCACCAGAGATACAATCTATTACAGAAAAACCTGGCTTCTGGACAAAAGTAGGAAGTAAATTTACCAATGCTAAAGATAAAGTAGCTTCATGGTTCTCAAGTAGTTCTAGATAAATTACTATTAGGGAAGAATAATTACATGAATGCCTCCTGCACTAGAGATTATAGTATAGCAAGACAAAATATTGCTTAATGGGTCCTACCAGGGCATAAGTGTGTGATGTGTGTATTTATTTGAAAACTAGTCACTTAAGACAAATCGAAAATAAAGGTATTAAGTTATTTTAAAAAAAAATTCAGTGTTGTCTCATAAAAATAAAATAAAAAAATAAACATGGGTAAGTATGTTCAGTTTGAATCGTAGACGACCAATACATTCAATGGTCTATTCACAGATGTTAATCTTATCTTAACTATTTTTTTGGCAGGTTCTATGTTTCTTCCATACCTACACTTTCTGGGCAAGCCTACTCAATCATAACAAGTACCAGGCACTGCAGCATTATACATATAAGCATGTAAAACATTCCAACTGATGCTGTACAAATTCTCTAGAATAGATTTAACAAGTCCTTACTTCCAAAAAGGCTGTTGACATAATCAAAGGTTATTCATTATTGTAACCATCAGGAAGTCTTAGAAGTGTGTTAGGTCTCATCAGACAGTTGTGGTCACCATACCTCAACATGATCTAGAAACAGAGAACCAGTGATGAAACAAGCAAGCAACATTCAAAAGAGTAAAATTGCATTAAATCTCTGATGTACTAACCGAAGGACTGCTTAAATACAGGTTTAAATAAGAAAATTATTTACCTCAGGTAGTGTATTGAAGAACTTTATAAAGGCTTGCTGTTGCACAGAATCTGAAACAATAGAGATAAACATTCATCATCATCATCATCACCTGCCATTAGAAGTCCACAGCTGGACATAGGCCTTCCACAAAGAGTTCCATGACAAAAGGTTTTGCACCCTTTCCATCCACCTACTTCCAAACACTTCTACAACTTTTAAGAATGTAGTCTAGGTGAAACTTAATATCACCAAAATCATGCCGATCTCAATATTCTGATGAGCTACAGCTCTACAAGACAAGTTATTTACAAAAAAAGGTTTTTTTATATTTGTAACTTGGTTTCTAAACTTTCATAAAAAAATAAAACTGTAAGCGAATGGTAGTCAAACCAGCTATAGTCTGCATAATGGAAGTAGGTCTGTTTGTCAGAGCTTTCGCTAAACATACTAGTAGGTACATAAGTAATATATTTTTTAACAGACTTCCAAAAGGAGGAGGTTCTCAAGTTGGCTGTATTTTTTTACTACACAAGATAGGTGTATGTATGACCAAAGAAATTTAATTAACAATTAAAGAATGATATCGCCTACCAAATTAAATCAGAAATTTAAGCCTAAACTATCTAACTACTGAATTGTCTTTAGTATGGCGATGTAGTGCAATGCAATCCACCATGGCAAAAGGTAGACACTAGACAGTTGTACTTCAAAGCATGGAAGCGTTCGAGGTCACCCATTCAAATTTATCGCTGAACGTTGGACAATCTAGTTGATCTGTTTAGATTGGACTCATAATACAGAACCATCGAACACAGCCACAGAACTCAGGAATCGTAAATTCGCAATAAACATTTATCCATGTTTCTCAGATCCATTCTTTTTCGCGACAATTTGATTCTATTGTAGTAAGCTGTCCAGTGTCCTGGCTCTGTGGAACAAATGCCTTTCTTTTTGATTGTCTACGACTTACCCAAACTTAGAGCATGTATAGGTTGTAGCGAAGACATATTTTCTTGGTTTTAAAATTGTAGACAGAGGCCCTCCCTCACTCAAATCACAAATCCTCAATTCAAATAAACAAAAGTACTCTGTCTGTGATGCAAATCAACAAAAATAAACAAATTACATTTCTTTTTTTATGTTTTGTTTTTTTTTTAATGTTTTTTCCCTTTCGGGCTGGCTATGGCATCTAGGCCTTACCACCAAGTCTTACGTTTATATTTTTTGTTGTTCTTTTTATCTTTCTTCTTCATTTTACGTCTTTCTTAGTCATGGTCAAGTCACCGTCAAGTCAAGTTCAGTTTTAGTAAGATATGATGGTGGCTATCTTACTAAAACCTCGAAGGACCTCTTTGCGCCAACTCGAAAAATGACAATACACGCAATCATATCATTTCACTTCACTTGTGCGGTTTACTCAAACAATATTACGCAAAACACCACCATAATCTCATAATATTATTCAATTTAACACTTGTTTGAGAGCACAATAACATCACTTTGCAAGTTCCCGCCAAAAAATCCTTTCTTTCTTTTGTTTTATGACGTCTGTCGTCTGCTGTTTTACAGTCAATATTGCCAGTCTCAAGTAAATATGAATGTCAAGAAAATGAAGAAAATGGTGGTGGTTTTTTTCAAACTTCAAACCGCATTTTTAGTCACCAAAGAAAATCTACCGCCTAGTCTTACTTTTTTATCTTTCTTTCGTCATTTTAGTTGCAATAATTGGAGTCATGGTCAAATCACCGTCAAGTTGAGTTTTAGTAATGATGGCTTTCTAAAACTTCTAGGGAGTCAAAGTCTAGTCTAGTGTGACTTGTAACAAAAATAATGAAGCAAGAAACCTAAAAATATAAAAGTGCATACCTACCTAGAAAAATTTACAAGACATGGCCTCAATGGCCTTAGCAGACCGAAAGAAATTAACAAAAGGATGGTCAGAGGGCGGATTCCTAAATGTTCATCAGCTACATAACTACTGTGAAACGTGAAAAGTGTCACGAAATGCTCCTCTGTTTAAAGAAAACATTTTCACGTCTCACGGTGAGAAGTGAGTAGGTACTCATGAAGGGCCTCGATCATATAATTAGGAGCCGCTAAGCTTGGACAGACTGTAGGGACCCTTTAAGTGTGAATGATACTTGAGCCATGAGTTTTGGATGGAAGCGAGAAGTATGAACTTTAGTTACTAAGCGACCTCGAACAAGTGTGTACGTATCCTAAAAATAGAATAAACTTTTATATCAAATTTATGTGGTATTTAGTAACTCCCAGTGCAAACTTAGAACTTTAATATAAGTAGGATAAAAGAACTTATAATTGGTGACTCCGTGAACAATTTGAACAATAAAGTGAAATAAAGTTTGCATTGGTTTCATAGACAGTTTTTATAAAAGTGTAAGTAAATAAAGTGAAAAATGAATGACCAACCGATATTTTTTGAGAGCAGTGACAAGGTACTGCAAAGTGACGGGACAACTGAAAATATGTCTCAATTAGCTGCAATCACAGTTTCTTCCCGCATACCAGACTTTTGGAGCGAAATGCCTAGATTGTGGTTCGCTCAGGTTGAGAGTATTCTAGCGTCGCAAAAACAAAGTGATGAGACCAAATACAATCTGGTCGTTGCGAAAATGGGACGCGAAGCACTTCAACAAGTAAGTGATATTCTCATATCTCCACCCGAAAATCACAAGTACCAAGTTTTGAAAGAGCGGCTACTACAAGTCTATGAAGAGAGCGCTGAAAGGCAATTCCAAAGATTAGTAGGTGAGGTAGAATTGGGATCTCAAAAGCCATCCAAATTACTACGACGTATGCGAGATTTGGGCAGAAATGCAAAGGCGTCAGATCAAACTCTGCATAGTTTATGGCTTGCGCGACTTCCAGCGAATGTTCGAGCGGTACTTACTGTAAGTCAAGACCAGGACTTAGAAAATTTAGCTAGAATAGCGGACAAGATTATAGAAAATATTCGTGGAAGTGAGATAGCTGAAGTTAGTACCAACTCTACCAGCAGCAGCCAGTTTCCTATAGCGGAAGTTCTAGCGCAGATGCACAAACTCAATATGGAAGTGGCATCTCTTCGTGAGGAAGTACAACAACATCGTCGCAGTTCTTTTCGACGAGGAAATAATCGTGGTCGTGGCGATTTTAGGAGCAATTCAAGACCAAGATCCAAGTCAAGGACAAGGAATGACCCGAACTGGTTATGCAAATGGCATTATAGATATAGAAACAAGGCAAGGGAGTGCGAAAAGCCTTGCGCTTGGATATCGCCAGCGGAAAACTAATGGAGGTACAGTCTGTCGCGATGGGAGATTTTGTACCAGGAAAAAACCATCGCCTAAGTGTTTTTGATAAGGAAAGTGGTATAAAATTTTTAGTAGATACGGGTGCAAACGTATCTGTCATTCCAGTGTCGGTGAAGCAAAAACTATCGGGTGAGTGCACTAACTATAAACTATATGCAGCCAACAGTAGTGAGATTAAAACCTACGGTACTAAGACTTTTAACTTAAATTTAAGATTGCGTCGACCTTACCGTTGGACATTTATTATTGCGGATGTAAATCAAGCTATATTAGGTGCTGATTTTTTGGAACATCATAATTTGTTAGTAGATTTAAGAGCGCGTAAACTAATTGATAAGACGACTAATTTGAAAACTTTTGGAAAAATTGTAGAAACGAATGATTACTCTGTTAGCACAGTAGACATTAATCATCCATTTCTAGATTTATTGTCTGAATTTTCTGATATCACTAAGCCCGTGTCATTTAATGATTTAGACCGAATATCTAGCAACGATGTATATCATCACATCGAAACGACAGGCAAACCCGTGTACGCACGAGCGCGACCTCTTCCGCCGGATAGATACCACAAGGTAAAAGAGGAATTTAGGTTAATGCAGGAAATGGGAATATGCAGACCGTCTAAGAGTGAGTGGGCCAGTCCACTGCACATAGTAACTAAAAAAAATGGAAATATTCGACCAGTAGGTGATTATAGACGTTTAAACGCTATAACCAAGCCGGACCGATACCCTGTACCGAGACTTCATGATTTTACTTACATTCTGGCAGGTAAAAAGATTTTTACAAAAATTGACATAAATAGAGCTTATCATTACGTGAAGGTAGCACCTGAGGACATTGCGAAAACAGCCGTAATCACGCCATTCGGATTGATGGAGTATATTCGTATGAATTTTGGGCTCAAAAATGCTAGTCAAACATTCCAGAGATTTATGAATAACGATGTGCTAAAAGGATTAGATTTTTTATTCAATTTTATTGATGATGTAATAATTGCTAGTGACGACATTGAACAACATAAAATGCATTTACGAAAAGTATTTGAACGATTTCAGAAATTCGGTATTACTATAAATCAAGAAAAGTGTGAGTTTGGTAAGTCCAAAATTGAATTTTTGGGTTATGAAGTTTCAATCGACGGAATTCGACCCCTGGACCATAAGGTCAAGGCCATAGTAGAATTTCCTCGACCGGAAACTATTGAACAATTAAGACGATTTTTAGGAATGATCAATTTTTATAGAGCAAACATACCCAAAGCTACTAATTATCAAATCATTTTGAACGAATATTTAAAAAATTCGAAGAAAAATGATAAGACAAAAATTGTATGGACGGACAAAGCGATGGAAGCGTTTGAACAGTGTAAAGTGAGCCTTAAAAACGCAGTAATTATATCTCATCCCGTGCCCAATGTGCCGTTATCTCTGATGACGGACGCGTCTGATAAATGTGCAGGGGGAGTTTTACAACAATGGGTAGAAAATGCATGGTTACCATTAGGATATTTTTCAAAGAAGTTTACAAACGCTCAACAAAAGTATTCTACGTATGATAGAGAATTAACAGCAATTTTTATGGCAGTTAAACATTTTCGATTTCTTTTCGAAGGTCGTGAATTAATCATTTTCACGGACCATAAGCCATTGACATATGCAATGAAAAAGGTGGAAAGTAACAGCGAAACACCCAGACGTACAAGACAGCTATTATTCATAAGCGAATTTACAACGGATATAAGGTACATAAAGGCCGAAAGCAACAACGTAGCTGACGCGTTATCGAGAGTTGAAACAATATGCTATCCTACGTCCATTGATTACACAGAATTAGCATCAGCTCAGGAATGCGATTTGGAATTGTCAAAATTATTAAGTGAAAAGAATGATAATATTTCTCTAAAGAAAATTTTCATTCCCGGTAGCGATAGAATGATATACTGCGAAAATTCAACTAGTGTATGTAGACCGTATTTACCTGAAAGTTACAGAAAATTAGCATTCAAATCAGTTCATGAATCTAGTCATCCAGGTATTAGAGCAACGCGAAAAATGATAGCGCAACGATTCTTTTGGTCAGGTATGAATCGCGATGTTAATAAGTGGGCAAAAACATGTATACAATGCCAGAAATCGAAAGTAGGAAGACACACTGTATCTGAATTACAGCAGTATCCTGAAGCTAAGCGATTGTCACATGTTCACATTGATATTGTAGGACCGTTACCACCCACGAAGGAAAATTATAGATATCTAATAACAATGATAGACAGATTTACACGATGGCCAGAAGCTATTCCTGTTAGCGAAATAACAGCGGAAATTGTCGCAAAGGTATTTTATGAAAATTGGGTTACACGATTTGGCATTCCCGAACGTTTAACTAGTGACCAAGGTCGGCAATTTGAAAGCAATTTGTTTTGTGAACTTTTAAAGAGAATAGGTATAAAAAAGAGTAGGAGTAGTCCTTATCGACCACAGAGTAACGGAATAGTCGAACGTTGGCATAGGAGCATGAAACAGGCTTTAACGGCGCGACTTATGAACAATACATCATGGAGTGACGAATTACCTACAGTCCTACTTGGTTTACGTGCGGTAGGTAGAAGCGATAATGGCGTAAGTCCCTCAGAATATGTTTACGGTACAACTCTTCGTTTACCTGGTGATTTTTATGATATCTCAGATAATCGAAGCGTTGGAGAACATGTATTTTTAGATCAGTTAAGAAATCATATAAATAAATTGAAACCAGTTTCGCGAAAATTACGGGATTCACGCACATTATTCGTACATAGTGAGTTGGATAAATGTGAAAATGTTTTTATCAGGAATGATGCAGTACGCAGACCATTGACATCACCGTATGATGGTCCTTATCGTGTCATTAAAAGGAAAAATAAAGTATTTACAATCCAGTTACCCAATAGAACAGTGAATATATCCATAGATAGGCTTAAACCTGCATTTATTTTAAATGAGCAGAGTAGTGAGCAAGCAGAGGATAATTGTAGTAATATAGGTAAAAAGTGTATTGTTGAATCTAAGTCTAGTATTAGTGAAGAAAATACAAAAAATGATGTTGAAAAAGTAACAAAAAAAGGTCGTAAAATAAGATTACCAGTAAGATTTAATTGTTAAAATTATTAATTAAAGTTCGTCAAACTGTAAGCAATGCATTAAACACGAATTATATCAGAAAAATATTTTTGTTTAGTTAATTGTTAACTTATTCCATTCTATTTTTGTATTTCAAGAGCGAAATCAGTATCGATCACATTTCTAAGGATTGGTTATTATCGTTTTCGTATCCGTAATAGGATCAGCTCTCTAAATATTTATGTTACAAATAGTCCGATAATAATGAAAAGTGAGGCGGTATTTCAATCCACACTTCATCTAAGCTAGCTAAGAGCAACTTGAACCAAGTGTTTATTGAAATGTGTGACTCTTTGTTCTCAAGTGAAGTAGGTGACGAAAATATATTTTATTTGTTTATGGTATCTTAAGTGTATTGTGACTTTTGTATTTCTATTGAATAAGTTTATGAATGTTATTGTGACCATATTTTTGTGTTTCTAGGATAAGATATTTTTAATTTTTTGAAAATTTATTGTGTAAAATTTGGGGGGTGTTATGTAGGGACCCTTTAAGTGTGAATGATACTTGAGCCATGAGTTTTGGATGGAAGCGAGAAGTATGAACTTTAGTTACTAAGCGACCTCGAACAAGTGTGTACGTATCCTAAAAATAGAATAAACTTTTATATCAAATTTATGTGGTATTTAGTAACTCCCAGTGCAAACTTAGAACTTTAATATAAGTAGGATAAAAGAACTTATAAGACCATCCGTATCATCCGTAGGTAAGAAGCATTATACATTCATAGCCATAATTTATAATCCATTTTAAAACTTCAAACTTCCATTCTTGTTTATTTAGGAATTTTTCATGCAACATGGTGGTGAAAATGCCGATAAAGAGTAGGATATTAATGGAATTTGATGTCCATATTTTTCCGACCAATTGGTAATACCATGCACAAATTACCTACACTACATACATACATTTTATCTTGAATGCGACAGGAGAAGTTTAAAGCAGTAGCTAAGTAATCTAACAGAATGTCATTATTTCTTGGAAAGGAAGTAAGAGGAAGAAAGAGTTAATATTATTATTGTTTCTTCATCGTTTTGGTTAAAAGCTAATATTAAAATCATTACCCTTATGCTTATTGGCCAGCTATTTGATTGAAAACCTTCCATGTCAAGCGTCAAGGTAAATGAAGTTTTCTTGAATACGAACTACAAAATGGCGTCCGTTTTGCAAACAAACTGTATATTGGGAGAAATACAGTTGTAATCGATAAGACTTGATTACTACCCGAAATAATAGTTTATGCACAATCCATTGATCTGTCACAGTTTTGGAAATAAGCTACGGCTAACGATTAATCAAGTGAAAATACTTGTACCGGAAGAGATCACTTACTTCCGGTCTGCAATGCCAAAACGAATTGTCGCGATATCTTCGCTTCTACTGAACCAAAATTGATGAAAAATGGTAGGTAGACATGACAAATTAGGCACTAAATGATGGCAAACTTAGTTTAATCAAATGTGAATTGTTGTTAATTCGCAAAATATCATAAACTACAGCGGTACAAATTCTGACAAATAGGAACAAATAAATGACAAATTCATCACTAAATGATAGCATGGTCAGAAGTCCAGAAGCTCCCGTCTAATGTCGGTGTTCCTGCTGACCTGACGTACACCACTAGACAGACAATCTGTCTGTCTCTATATGTCATTTAGTGACAGTTGACACTAAACTTGCCCTCTCCCCTCCCTGGCTGTGCTGTGGCTGCCAGTGTCCACAATTTAGGGTATTCTCCCCTAAATAAAGGGTACTTCTTGGTGCCTAAGGTATTTTCAAAGTATAGAAATAAAGAATTCTATTCTTTAAAAATACATAGGGTAATAATAAGGGGAAAACGTTTTGATAGTGTATGAAACTATTCCCGAAAGGGGCTTGATCTATGTATACCCAATTGGCGATAAAGTTTGTTCTACGACTTTTGGAAATTCAACATTTTGATTGAAAAAACTGTAGGTACCTGTATGTTCAAAAAATTCTCAAAACATCAGCTGTTTTGGGGGTCAAATCAGTTCAAACTCAATGAATCAGCTGTTCGAGCATGTAGCAGTTCGCTAAAGTTGTTTCTTTTTGTTGATAGAGTAATTGTAGAAGATAACTTCATCTAGAATTTAGCATTTTAGAGTAAAAAAAATTTTGTTCATTACCTACTATTATTATGGAAAAACTGTGCAAAGATAACCCACCGAGAGAGAGCGAGACTGGGGGAAAATTCTATTTCAGAGTTGGCATCACTGGTAGCTAGCAGAACAGAAACAAGCAGAAGAAAGTAGATTCGCGAATTTCGCGATTTCTGTATTTGTTGTTTTTATGAAATTTTTGTGTTTTTTTGTGTCGTGAATTGGTGTTTAGCTTGATTAAAAAGAAATATGTGGATTTTTAAAGGTGCTTTAATAATATTAGCATCTACTTACATTTTATCGTAAGTAAATCTAAGCTACGACGAAAGTAACTTGGTCACTTTTTACGATATATTATTTTCCTTTTTTTATTATTCAATCAATTTAGTTATTTGAATTCAACTTAGAACAAATTTTCATGGTCAAGGTGATAGAATTACAGATTTTTTTCTAAATAACTAAGTACTTATCTGATAAAATGTTCCTTACTTTCACTAGGTACCAGCATTCTTACCTGCACTAGGTATAGTATCTCTATTAACTAGATTTTTTATTTTCTTTCCAGTGCCTGCTTCCAAATTACAAAAGAGCTAAATTCTGTGACGACTGGCCTTGCTTTTTTGCTCGTAGCCAGTGGAGCAGTAGGTGAGAGGCAATTTCTGTTATTAATAAACTGTTGAAATGGACTATCTAACTGGAACTTTTGTGGTCTGGCTACATAACTTTTTTTATTACTAACTGTTGTCATACCTCCTTACTTCATGAAATAGTTTACAACCAATGTTAAACGAAAAAATAAAGCATGAAATTAATGTTTTGTAGTTTACACATCACCTTCAGAAGAACATAGTCTAGTAATAGTGAGCAAAGTTCCGGTCAGCCCTAGTAATTTTAATAGGCCAAATTTTTGATGTGTAAAGTCACATGATGTTACCTCCATGCTTAATGTATCAAGTGTCATCACATTATATGAGTTATAATTTATTAATGAGGCCATCCTGTGGGGTATACGCTACAGTATTACAGCACATGTGTGTGGCTCAGGGGAACTTTACTAAAATAAAAAGAATTAAAAATAATGTACATTATGACAGTATGATAAAAGCCTGAGTTCCTCTGTGGTAGTATTTTAAACGTATTAAAACCATAATGTTTTTTACTTAACACAAGACAGGTGTATGTTTTGATATACCATCATTACAAATCATTCATGTACTTTAGTAAATACATGTACTATTGCCTAACTCAGACTTAATCACCAACTAACAAGTAACACTGTTTTTTGCAGCTGACAAAATTATATATGACAGGTACCAGCAGATCCATATACTCGGCTCACTAACACCAAATCCAAATGTGACTACCTTTGCCAATAAGATTGCTTCATTCTCAGCCTCATTCCTGTCTCTGGGCTTCCTCGTTTACTTCTTTTTATTCCTGTTTAAGGTAAGTTGGGAATGAGGATGCATTTTGTTCCATATAAAAGATGAATTTAATGGTGTGATTAATAATAAAGACGGTCATGTGCGAGAACTCGCGCACTGAGAGTTCCATACCATTACATGTGGTCACAGATGGATGGACGGCTGGACAACAAAGTGATCCTATAAGTGTTCCGTTTTTTCCAAATGAGGTACAGAACCTTAAAAAGTGCAAGATCTCAGTCTGTGGTTTGCATGTTGCTTTAATTTAATTTTAGGATTAATGTACTACCAGCTCACAAATAGCCTCATTGAATGACATACTTTATAATTCATAAAAACCATCTTTACATAACCATAATGCATCTAACCAAGGTCATCATTTTAATCTATTGTGTGTCGGCTCAAATAATCTGTGATATGTGTGTCAAGTTTAAGGTTAGATGAATATTTTGATTGCAGGTTGATAGCCAGTGCATCACAGCATTGAATATTTTTGTGTGCGGATTCGGCACTTTATACATATGGGTGCAAGTGAGTATACTGCACTATTTTTACCTGGGCCTAGGCTGTCATTAGTGCTTAGATAATATCATACTAGCTTCCGCCCGCGGCTTTGCTCGCGTGGTACCTTAAAAAGTAGCCTATATGCTATTCTAGGTATAGAACTTTATCTATTCCAAGTTTCAATGTAATCGGTTGAGCTGTTACGATTTGATTGAACAACAAACATCTAGACATCCTCACAAACTTTCGCATTTATAATATTAGTAGGATCTACTGGCAGATTTACACGAGTTTTGATTCAGTCACAAATTGACGTTTTTGTGAGTAGATGTAATATGCATGGTAGATGTAGATGTGATGGTAGTGCAGACATAATTCAGTGCAATTTAAACCTTTCCTTCAAAATGTTATATTTAGGGAGAACAGCGAACTACATTACATTAAAAAAATATATGTTTATTTCAGTAACTTTTAAATTTTACAATCAAGGTTTGGAGTTAAGCAAATGTTTGCTTGTATTAGGAGATACCGCTCTTCTTTTTTTTTTTTTTATACAAGTGAGGTTGCATACAAGCTTACGGCCCACCTGTTGGTAAGCGGTTACCGTAGCCTATGAGCGCTTGCAATACCAGAGGCATCACGCACGCGTTGCCGACCCCGAACCCCCTCCCCCCATAAAGAGCTCTGGTAACCATACTCACCGCAGGAACACAACACTATTTGAAAAAAATAATGTTCTTTGGCTGCGATCTTCTGTAAGGTGGAGGTACCTCTCCAGGCGGGCTGCTCCAATTCAGAACGAGTAAATCTCGCTGTGCCATACCTCCTCCATTCTATAGCCATTTTCGTAACTTTTATAAGTAAGTAGACATTACAGCTCATAATCTCAAGTAATTACATTTACATTACATTTTACATTTCAAGTAATGCGACCTCCTTTCTAGACGCCTCTAAAAGCATGATGTAACAGCAAGGTACCAACAATGCTACAATTTAGTTTTGTAATATTTCTTTACCTAAGTTGTTATGAGTATCGAGATTATAATCAAAATTCAAAATAGCGCATGCGTGGTTTGACGCAGACGATGTTTTATGAAGGCTGATTTAACTAAAACCATAACCATTATTTTGTTTCATGCAATGAAACTGTACTGTGATAAAAAATGGACTCAGTTGAAATTCGAACCTACTCATAGATACAAGGATGTTCTAACCAACTAAGCCACCGGGGCACTAACCTTTTAGCGTAAACCTTCCAATTGGCTTATAGCGCCCTAAATACAAGAAAAACAATCTGTTTTGTAACTACAACTACACAACATTCAATTCAATAATTCAGTGGACTTCTGCCGGCTGATGATGCTGAAGGGATTACCTACTGTGATTTTGATAATATCCCAAAAAATATTCTTCGGACGTTCCCCTAGCTAGATACAGGGACGCTCTAACCAACTAGGCCTTCGAGACTCTAGTCTTCTCAGTGAAAATATTTTCGCTGAGAAGATTGGAGGTTCGGTGTCGATCAGTCGCTTCGCTGCCACTCCGTCTACGCTGACCCTTTAAGAGGATACAAAAATAAAATAAATTGTCGAGTGGGCGGAGTAAAGAAAGTGACAGCGCTATGTACTATAATCGAATGCGGAAAGAGATAGCAAGCGTTAGAAGGCGCTCGAAAGTAATCGACGCGCGACGTAAGCGACATATAAGAAAATATCGATTATTTAAAAACTATCTATTTTTTTAAAAAGTGTCTTGATTTAGGTACCCAATGCTATTGTCTAACACAATATTTAAAAAAAAAGTTATTTTTGTTAGATAGTCTCAGAGTATTTTCGAAAAAAACTGTTGCAGAGGACCCAACTTTAAAAAATAAATCTATCGAGAAAAGTTTTACCAATCGCGTTTCTGTCTTGGATTTACGTAAATAAAATGCTCAAGTTATATTTGTCATAAAAATCAAAACTGTGCGTTTTGCGGTTATTGAGAAAAAACAATTCAAAAATCATAAAACAATTAAACCCTCACCTTAATAATTATATTCTATTGTTTCAGTGCATCATAACGACTTACACCTCAACCCTATTTTATGATAGGAATTTACTGTTGTTCCGACAATGCCTTGCAAACGTGAGCTTCCCTATACTAGTTATAATGGCAATATTTGGAACCGTCGCTTCATTTTTACCACAAGGTAAGTACATACAATGCTCACTATGATAGCTGCTAATCGCCAACCCGCATGCCCAGAGTGGCGAGTATGGGTAAATCCCCCCAAATGATTGTTTGGGTGCTGGCCGTATAAGGTCGGTCGCGCTGGAAATCTACGGGGTGGCCTATGGTCAGCAGTGGACATCCTACGGCTGAAATGATGAATGACATCCAACAGTCACATACATAGTCCTGACTACTAGTATGCCCTGTCGTGGGTAACAGAAACTATGAGTACCACGGTACCACATCACCCAGAAACTGAACAAATAATTGCAAATTATGCAAACATTTGTCCCGCAGCGGGATTCAAACCCGCAGCCGAGGTCGTCAGTTCCTACGAAAATTGTAACAGCCAGCATCCTTAAGCAAATCGTTTCTTCTATGTGAAATCCCGTGTGCAAAACTATCGCTCGTGTCACTGGTACTTTCTTGGTCATCTTGCATTAGGTCAGTGACCTTGAAAGTGCAAATATAACTTCATCCACGGTACAAACAATAAGGTCTAAATAAGCTCTTAGCTGATCTGGATCTAGATAATACAGTACAGTAGATAAGAAGGAAAGAAAAGGCCGTGGTGGCCCCGGCTAAAGCATAGGCCCCTCCATATCTCTATCCGCGGATGTCGTAAGAGGTGACTAAGGGAAAAAAGCTAGGGGATGGGCAGCAGCGTCCCTCATTTTAACAACGATAGCTCTAACTGCGCTCGCCAACCCGCATGCCCAGCATGGTGAATATGGGCAAATCCCCCCACATGATAAGGAGTTTGCTCTGTCTGTGGGGGAGGCCATGTTCAGCAGTGGATGTCGAAGGGCTGAAATGATGATGATGATGATATCTCTATCCGCGGATGTCGTAAGAGGTGACTAAGGGAAAAAAGCTAGGGGATGGGCAGCAGCGTCCCTCATTTTAACAACGATAGCTCTAACTGCGCTCGCAAACTCGCATGCCCAGCGTGGTGAGTATGGGCAAATCCCCCCACATGATAAGGAGTTTGCTCTGTCTGTGGGGGAGGCCATGTTCAGCAGTAGACGTCGAAGGGCTGAAATGATGATGATGATGATGATATCTCTATCCGCGGATGTCGTAAGAGGTGACTAAGGGAAAAAAGCTAGGGGATGGGCAGCAGCGTCCCTCATTTTAACAACGTTAGCTCTAACTGCGCTCGCAAACCCGTGGTGAGTATGGGCAAACCCCCCCCCAATTGATAAGGAATTTGCTCTGTCTGTGGGGGAGGCCATGTTCAGCAGTGAACGTCGTACGGCTGAAATGATGAGATAAGAAGGAATACAACAACCTTTCTTAGGTTGTCTTTCCATCTTATGGGGTGCCGTCATACGCTGCGCTTTCCGGTGCTTGGTCTTCACTCTAGAAGTTCTCAGCACCAATGGCCGCCGTCGGATCTCCGAGCTATGTGCCCAGCCTACTGCCACTTCAATATGTTAATCAACTTGAAGCGAATCTTAACTCCTGTGTTTTATCTATTGCAGGTGGTTCCAGCGGTATCTACTTTTGTTATGTAGTTACAAGTCTTTGCACTAATATACTGGCAGCTGTTTTTTGTGCGTTTATATTGACTTTTGAGAAGGAGTACGAATATTTCTCTGAGGTAATACACAGTTTTCTTTGGAAAAATATATTAAAACCTTAACACAACTGATCTATCACTCTATACAATGTGATTCATAATATGTATATGTACTATCCTTAAATGGGCTTATTCTAAACCCAGTTGGCAATAAATTCGTTTGTGCTACGACTTATGGCAATTCGACATATTTCTTCGAAAAAACAGTTGTTTTGGGTAGCAATCTTGTAGTTGAACTAATCGTACGTTTAATAACTTGTATAGTTCATCATCATCATCATCATCAGCGTGTAGAAGTCCACTGCTGGACATAGGCCTCCCCTAAAGAGTTCCACGACGAACGGTCTTGAGCCTTCTCCATCCACCGACTTCCCGCAACCTTCACAATGTCGTCGGTCCATCGGGTGGGGGGCCTTCCAACACTGCGTCGCCCGGTTCGTGGTCGCCATTCGAGAACCTTTACTCCCCAACGGTTATCGGTTCTGCGAGCTATATGGCCTGCCCACTGCCACTTCAACTTGCTAATTCTGTGAGCTATGTCGGTAACCTTGGTTCTTCTACGAATTTCCTCATTTCGGATCTTATCACGTAGTGAAACTCCTAGCATAGCTCTCTCCATAGCCCGTTGTGCAACTTTGAGCTTGTGTATGAGGCCAATAGTTAACGACCAAGTCTCAGTGCCATATGTCATCACTGGCAACACGCACTGTTTGTAGACTTTCGTCTTGAGGCTCTGCGGTATCTCCGACGAGAAGATATGACGAAGTTTCCCAAACGCTGCCCATCCGAGTTGGATTCGTCGGTTGACCTCTTTGTTGAAGTTGGACCTACCTAGTTGAATCGTCTGACTCAAATAGACATAGTGATCTACAACTTGAATGGTATCGTTTTTTTACCCAACATTTACCGGTATGGGTGCGACATGAGCATTAGACATGATTTTTGTCTTGCCCATGTTCATTTTAAGACCCACCTGTTGGGAGACGGTACTGAGGTCTCTGAGCATTGCACCAAGGTCCTCCAGCGATTCTGCCATTATGACTATATCATCGGCGAATCGAAGGTGAGTGATGTATTCGCCATTGATGTTGATCCCATGTCCGTCCCAGTGCAGAAGCTTGAAAACATCCTCCAATGCAGAGGTGAACAGTTTCGGAGAAATGACGTCTCCCTGTCTCACCCCTTTTTGCAATTGGATCGGATTTGTGCTCTGCTCCTGAAGTCGGGTAGACATGGTGGCCTTACTGTACAAACACTTCAACACTTCGATATACCGGTAGTCGATCTGGCACCGCTGTAGTGACCTTAACACTGCCCAGGTCTCGACTGAATCGAAGGCTTTCTCGTAGTCCACAAACATAGTATAGTTAGTAAAATTTTATAAAACAGTCGATTTGTTGTCTGTCCAGTTTCGTTCATTATCGTTCTACGATTACCAGATTGGTATTTAATCCCTTTTAAAATATTTTTCAGGGTTTGCGTTCAGAACTGCTACTCGACGATGGCTGCTCCCTCAATGGCTCATTGGCGAACGTGGACAGCATATGTGGAACCCAAGACCTACCCTCCAGTGCCAGGCTCATAAAGGGCAGCGTCAGCTATGCCAAGATCTCTTGACCCGAGGCCGTGCCCTCATTGGGCACGCCATCCACCGGAGCGCCAAATTCGCCTACTTACGGCAGCTTCGGTAACACTAAACCTAAAGTAAACACCATCAAGGTACACAAAAGTGATGACAACGATGATGACCCCACTGATATAGACAGCGGAATGTCATCAGAGGAAAACGAAGACTCTCTAAAATTAAGCTCTAATAATGTAAGTAAAGATTTAAGCTCTAAAGATAATTTAAGTAAATGTTCTGTAGATAAGCAAGAAGTTATAACCAAGTGCCTAATCATTGATCCTCGAGAAAATAGGAATGTGATTCCGTGTTGCTCCAACGATGCCAATAGTGTCAACGCCGATGACGACAGAACGCTTAGTACTCCTGTAGTAGTTGAAGATAAAGTTTCAGAATTCATTGTGATAGATCTGACATGTGATGTCGATAGTAAAAGTGATTTGAGTAGATCTGAAGACGTTACAGATTGTAGAATTGATTGTGATTCGAGTGAGCCTAGTGTAGAAACGAGTTTAGTTCCTGTAGGAAACAACGAGATCGCTAGGAGGGAGAATCAGAAGCTGCTTAGCTTGTCTTTGTCGATTCTCCTCGCGGCCTTGCTTCAGGCGATGCGTTGTTTCGCCCAGTTCTTAGAAGACATTATTGTTATCCCACACAGGTAATAATTTCGACGTGTTTGAGATAAGGCCAATCGTCAGTCGCCAACAGTCGCATTTTAGTGTCTTATCTGAACACGTCTTTATTCCTTTGTATTTTTGGTGCAGTATTTATGTAACCTTTTGTATACCATGATATCAACGACATTATATTTAATGACAATATTCTGAACATTGTTTTATTGTCTTTTTGTCTTTTGTTTTATTGTGGTTTTGTTCTCTGAACATTGTGTTAAAAAAAAAAAAAACTACAAAAACCTAAATATAGTAACGAATATGGTAAAAGAACTTCTGAATATATAATTCCCCATCTAATTAACAAATTACCATTTGAAATTAGAAATAAAATAAATAAAAATAATATTAAAAACATTCTAAAAAAATATTTCCTTTCTCAATAAATTTTAAAAGCTATAAACGGAGCATTCTATATGTCGTAAGCGCACTCACACACGCGTAGCGATAGTAATGCACACTAACACCACTGCATTGGCTATTATGCTTCCACTCAACTCACCTGACGGGTTTTATTTTTTTGCTGTGCCTATGCACTAGGTACATACTGTTAGCTGCTCTGTGACGGTGTTATCTTTACATGCGCTCGCTCTTCATAGAAAATAAGTAAAGATTGTTTACAATTTTTCTTACATTCAATATCGAGAACCTAATGTCTAGACAAACCTAACATAGGTTTTAACACATTTACTACCATTCATTTGTATTCCTTTTGTGTAATAAATAAATATAAAAAATATATATAAATTGTATTAGAATAAAACGCACGCTTTTAATAATAATTTAATAATAAATTACGTTGATTTACACAAAAATGCTACTATTCACACACAATAAATTAATGAGGTTATAGGTCGTACACGACGTACACTAATTTCTATTTATTGTCTGATTATTATTTTCACTATAGGTTACAGTGACTGCTCGTTGATCACTGTTATCAGTCTGTTGTTGGGGTTATGGCACTTTTTCTTCCACTTTATGGAGTTCTTGTGGATTTCTGGTGATGTGGTCGGCTCTGGCGTTGGAGGGTTTGAGTTTGCGACGACGATAGACCAGCGTCTGCCGCGACGCTCGTTCAGATTTGGCAGTTCCGCAATCAGGTTGTTCTCGTATTCGCTGAGCATTAAATAGTTTTCCACCTGGGAATGAGAGCATGGTCTTGATTATTTGCTGCGTAGAGGCATTGAGATGTTGGGTGAATAAGAACCCTTTAATGACGTCTTATTGCCATCCAAATGCGAGCGTGTCAGCTCTATTTTGCTCGACGTCATTTGCGATTTAGTTAGGCGGTTATGTAAGTTGACAGTATCAAAGATTTAAGGTTCAAATTCGCGTAAAATAGTGCTGACACGCTTGCATTTGAATGTCAATAAGGCGTCGTCGTAACCACTGTCAATTTACATCACGGCCTAAACAAAGTCGCAAAGTTGGTGGCACAGGGCCAGTAGGTATATTTGAGAAATCTTTATGAATTTTATATTTCCTTAATATGCACGTTTAAAGATGAGGCAAAAATTATTGAAGTTTGAGCTAGAACAAAAGGTAAAGGCGTATCTCCTTTCTCTATACTGTGAGTGAAAACGCGGGTACAAATATGTGCTAAATAAAATTACTCAGTTATTAGAATAATACTTGTAAATACCTTATTACAGCTAGTGATACAGTCACCGCCACAGTCTAAGTCGTCGAGCAGGTGGTCAGGTATATCCAGGTCCAGGTCGAGGTCCAACCCCCCCTCCTCGCTGATGCAGGTCAGCTCTGGTGGTATGTTGGAAGGGGGGGATCCCAGGGTGCCGGGACCGATGCTGTCAAACAGGTCGCGCCCGGCACGGTCTGGTGCTACTAATTCTGCTCCTAGAACTGAATTAGTTATTATTGAAGACTAGATTGCGCCCGCGGCTTTTCTCGCGTGCTACCTAGATAAAAAGTAGCCATATATGTTATTCTAGGCAAAAAACTCTATCTTTCCAAATTTCATCGAAATCGGTTGCACCGTTACGGCTTGATCTAAAAACAAACATCCAAAAATCCTCACAAACTTTTGCATTTTTAATATTAGTAGGAACAAAGACAACCATTGATATTGATATTATCCTTGGTTGAGGATGTTTTTTTTTAACTTTTTCTTTTTGTAGCTAAAATAAATCGGTTTATTATGGAACTACTACTAGTAATCAGTTTCATAAGTTACCTAATGCGGTGGCGGCGCCCATTGCGGTACGGGGCTCCCGATCGTGACTGCGGCTGCGGCGCGAAGGTCCACACGTCGTCTCGCATGGTACTCCACCGCCATTTTCTCTGCAAAAGTTGATTTTACATTGTGTGAAAAAATTACCGATGAAGCTTATCGAGTGGTAGTTAATGTGTCGATACGGATATCTAATCTGCTGTCCAGTGTAGTTACTATTTGCAGCTTCGTTCCATCATCGAATCAACAGACGCATGGAAACGGAAACCCATTCATGGTTTAGGTACATAACACGTAACTTTTATTGCATATGCGGACTGACAAAGAGGGAATTCCTTGCCGGCGTTTGTGTTTCTTTTAATGAAACCTTACATTTCTAGTACTGAAACCTTAGTCGGTCCGGTAGAGACTTTTGATCCTTATAAGAAACAGTATCGATTGGCATGAAAAAAGTTTTTGTGTAAATGACCATTTTCTTGCTGACTGTAAATTTTTTCTAAAATCTGTAAATGCAGTTCAGAATATCTTTTAAGAATTTATGGATAGTCTCCTAAAAGCGTTTTCCTGTAACTATAACGAATAAGGTACCTGCCCTTACTGTCCCGTCTTAAAAATTCACCCTGTATTATGTTCATAAGCAGTCGAAAATATAGGAAGATAACATACTTGGTGTGTTTTTGCGCAACGCTGCGTTTATGCAGGTCTATGCAGAAGAGAGACAGCGAACCGATGAGGGAGCAAGTCGAGCTGAAGTAGTAGCCCGCTTTGCCTCCACACCCCACGTTTATGTATCCTGGAAATGAACATGCTATGAATATTCAGATTTTATAGGTTATCGTTCAGTCAAGAGGTTTTTTTTACAAGTGAAATCAACTAGATCATACAGAACATCAAGAAGCCCATTGAAGGGAGTCCCAGAAAACGTGTTCTCGTTAATCAGTTAGGTATTAACATGACAAAACATACTAAAACAGCATATTAAATGGTAGATATTGAATAAAATCTAAAAAAAAAAATTTTTTTTTCGCTTATTAAATTAATTATTTAAATTCCTTCCTTTCATAAAGATTATTCGAATTCCTTTCGAATTCCTTTGGAATTCGAATAATCTTTATGAATCAACTTGTAGATTAAAATTTCATTGTACCTAACCGTCAGCAGGTGACACATTCATTACGTACCAGACAATGGCACTCCAATCGCAATGGGAACAGCTTGCGAGCATTGCACGAAGCCCCAAGTTCGAGCGAAGTTCCTGGACCTCACTCTCTCGTACGTGTACATTTTCAAGGAGTAGTGATAACCTCCGCAAAATATACCTGGAAGTATACAAAGAATTTAGATACAACAGCAAAATAATGAGGATTGGCATTTACGTAGTCTGCTGATTACGGCATAGCAGACATGGTTCTCTTATATCCGACCAGAATTGAAATTGACAAGAGTTCAACACCTACCCTAGTAGGACCCTATCTGTATGCCTGTAGAAGAGCTTTTGAAGATCACGGTTGGTAGGTATGATCGTCCTCCGATGAAAATGGAATATCTTCCACTGAGCGACCTTTGGCTTGGGATCCAAGGGGCCTACAGATGTTGCTCGTGAGTACTATGTTCATTCTCGGAGATAACTTAATCGCGATTCAGGATTTTCACTATCTTGGTCGCTTTCAGTTCGCTAGATGTCGCAAGCACAATTCTCTCCATCGATGAGGCATGCAGTAGGCACCAAGAAGATAGGTACTTTTAGAGCGGTAAAATTGCGCTATAAGCCAATAGGAACTACAACATTTATCAAACAACTCGGGGCTCTGAATCATTTTAGTTATCTTTAGTAGCTAAAGTAATTCCCCGAGAAACGCCCAAATTTTTATAATAAGGGATGGATAATGGCTTACCGTAAACCCAAGCGAACATCACATAGCCTCTGTAGGAGCCCTCCACAGCGGTCAGTGCCATGGTAGCCAGTGCACACACGAACACCGCTGCTTGCGTCAGGTACTGTCTCGCGATACGGCATTCTGCAGATTTCTGCCTGACGAGCAGGCCGAAGGCTGCGCAGCCGACCGCCCACGCCATGCCGAGGTACGCCTGGAGGAGCTCTGCGGTATCACCCAGTCCTGTAATCGAAATCGATGAAATTGTCGTACCTACTGCTTGTCTTTCCACTGGTTCTTTCTTGGTTATCACAAATAAGGTCTGTGACCAGTGGTGCAATTGTGTAAGCGTAATGGCAATGAAGGTCGTAACTTTGAGGATAATTTTAACAATCTAACAATAGCAATATTCAAAACGTTCCAAACTTGACAAGGGAAAACTTTAAAATCTTAGCTTCTTCCTTTTCATGTTTGAAGAACTTCAGAAGTCGCTAAAATTAAAAAAAAATCCTCATAATTACGAAGTTCATTACCATTTCGCTTCCGCAATAGCCCTCCAGGTTGAATGTGGAAATGCCATGCCTATGACCGAATTCTTATGTTCTAGACATGTCGGTTCCCTCACGATGTTTTCCTAGTAGGTAGGTATAGCGCTCATAATTTTTGTTTATTGACAATGTTATGTTGAGACACTTTGTTGTGAACCAACGATCCTAATGAGTTCAATTCTTGGAAGAGGAAAAGGTATTAAAGACAGTTTGGGCACATACCTTCTTCTTCAGCATGATAAGCTAAATAGAAAATAGGCGTGTTGATCCCAAACGCCGATATTCCCGTTGACATAAGCAGTATCCGCACTGTCCTCGACTTGAGCATGGAGAAGTCGAAGAACGGCTGCCTATCATCAAACTTGTTTCTGTCTTTCATCTTCCGTTTGATTTTGGTCTGGTTCTTAAGGTGCAGAATCGCTCGTCGCTGCGGATGGTAAAGTGAGGCTGATCGGTAGAACGTGCCGAGTATGAACGTTACGAATACCACCCCTGTTACCGCTTGCAGTCCCAGGCGCCAGCCGATTGCTCTGAAATTATTTATTTGGAAAGTTTTAATTTGTTTTATATTTGCTGTTGTTTAGTTTTTGTTTATTCCTTATTGAAACTCAACACGATACAAAGGTATCCAAGTTGGAACTGGCTCATTCGAAGAACAATCTCTTTAATATAGCTATGTTGCATACGCAATTTACCCATTAGAGCTTCGTGACACGGATTTTTTATTAGTTCCTTAAAACATTAATTTCACCTTATGGCACCTTTGATGAAAGTAGACATCACGGCGATTCCTAGTCCACTTCCGCTCACGATGAAGATCTCCACTAGCTCTCGTCTTCGCTTGAAGTACTGGGCTACCATCAGTGTGGAGCAGTCTCGGGTTAGACCCACGCCCACACCAACCACCGTCCCTGAAAAGAAACGGATACAGGTTTTATACTCCTTCAATAGGTTCTTCAGTCCTTCATTATTAAACGTGTAGATTTAATCAACCAATAGAATCTTATCAAACGTGATCTAAACGCTTTTGGATTGGTTGGTTTTACGTCTCCGCTCTACTCAGCTTTCGATGATGGCCCTGTTGCAGTTTCGTAGAGACCAGCTACGCGTCGTAGATACAAGAATAATGAAATAATAATGAACTGTATTGCATAGTGTCTTTTATCAAAAACACAACTACAAGTTACCCACTGTAGGACCAACCTACTTAAGTTTGCCCCCATGTCACTCGTTGTCTATCTGCGCAAAATCTTGTCTGCGAACAGCGTTGATATTTTTTTCAATCACCTACCGAAACTCCTACAACTTGCACAGATAGAAACGAAAGTGATAGAAACGAAATGTTTCGATTAGTACCTATCTAATTGTACCTATTTATTATAATTTACCTACTAATAACATATGGCATCGCCTTAGGGATAAAAAAAAGCTGTTATGATGTTATACTGTATTCTAAATAAATAATAAATAAGTTACTAGCGCACAGCTTATAAAAGTCGGCAATGCAATGGCTAATGGTCCTAGTGTGAACTTGTCCCTTATCATCATCTTCCTGTCCTTGTCCCACTTTATGTGAGGTCGGTACAACATGTTTTCTCCTCTTCCACTTTCTTCTGTTAGCCCATAGCCGTCATATCCGTACTACTTTACTTCTATACTCATACATAGACATAGACATAGACATTTATTTAATTGCCACCAAAACACACATACAGTCCATCCATCTTTTCTTTGGCCTTCCTCTAACTCCTATATCCATTCATAGGTATTCATACGTAACGCTCTTCTCGCTACCCTTCAAAAGTTCAAAGTTATCTAATCTAAGAGTGAACGATGCGTTAAGTAGGTACTTACATACAAAGCAATTAAAGATTAGACACTTTTACAGCTATCTTCTCCAAATGGAAAATGTCTTCACGGTCTGCAGACCTCATTTGCCATTAGAAAAGTTCTTGGAGTTGCAACAGTCTTTATTTTATTGGACAGTCCCAACGCTGCGACATTCTCATTATAGGCAACTACTGATTCTCTAAACGAGCGGATAAATGGAGATGTCCATTGTCCATAGAACCGACTTTAATCAACAGAAAATATCGTACGAAGAACTAATAAAACTAAAAAGCTTTAGAATAAAGTTCTTTTGTTTAGTAGGTGTCTGATTGTTGGTTTCTGCAATCATGTTTATTCAGCGGTATTTACTGGGATAAACTGTATCGGATTGCTGTCTAGATACTTGTGCTTCTTATTTTATTTGCTGACTATTTTGAGCTTTGGGAAAGCTGGGATTTGAAAATACTTTCCGAAATGCTTTCGTTGAATTTCTGGAAGCTGACAGCTAAATGTAAAAACATTCTTCACACCCTTAGAGTAGATAATAATGATTTGTGTATTTGCCGTAAATCTTTAGAATCCTCTAATTTAATACTAATTTCAACAATGCAAGTAATTAATGGTTTTAAATTAATTATGTGCTGACAGAAATATGAGAATTTATCACTGTGTTCGTTTAAATTAACGTGTAGAGTTAACCAATACCTAATGATTTCGTTGGAGCGTTTATAATGGAGAAAACCAATTCAGATGATATAATGGCTTAGGCACTATTTCGACTAAGTAATTTCCAGGGTAAACTTCTGTATCAATAGGCGAATAATTGTGTAGAACAAAAACACTGTAAGTACTTAGCTACAGAACACCACAACCAAAATGTAACTTATACTGGGACTTTCATAGTTGTTATGAAGTATCTAGAGCTTACCTAGAACAACTCCACAAAATTCTCGAAGATTTCTGCTGAACGAAACGGTTAACGACTCTATAAAAACTTGCATTTAAATATTATTATGTAAATCGGTAGTAAGTACCATGGGTCCATGAAGTCGGTAGTAGGTAATGCAAGTTAACCCACTTCTACAGAATACACAGTAACCTAGTAGGCGATGAGCAGGATCGTTTATAGAGAGTATAAACGGATCTCGTTAGTGTTCATTGCGGGGTTCATTCGGATTGTCACGCTTCCGATCCGATATTCAAATGCAATGAAACGAAGAAACCGCATTATACTACGATCCTACTATTGGAATTAGAATGGATACCTACTTAATTTATACACGCTAGTATGTCCGCTTCTTTCTTTTGTTTACTGTTAGAAAAGGACAAGGCGAGAGTTATCGAGCATATAAAGTTAGTGACTGATTATGAATAAAAGAGTTCAGCCTGGTAAAATTTTATTTGTGATTTCGTTAGAAGTGGGACTCATTCATCATTCAGCTATGGTAGTCCCAAAGAAGGTCTTGTGATTGATGGTAAAAGGTATCTACCTACGAGTGACGAGTCACGGATTCCTTAGATGTAGGAATCTTGCACCTTTTTATAGCTTGCGCTTTCACCGGGACACAATTCGCAGTCCACAACCCTTTAGAAACCAAATAGAAGTTCAACAGCGCCGAAGTCCTCACATTTTCACATACAAACTTCGAATAGTTCTGAATTCTGATACATTTATGCAAACATTGTTTGACGCTGACGCTGGCGTTTCCCGAAAAACAAGCTATTGGCAAGCTTCGGTCATAGGGGTTAGTCGGAACCACAGTGAAGTCAACACTTCACCAATTTATATGCTAATTCTCCTTTCTGCCAGGCGCCAACGCGTTATCCTTGAAGATAGGAAGCTCTGTGTGCATTATGCAGCGCGCGAACCCAGTTATTTCTAGGATATGACTCTCTACGACTTTTTGACGGTTTTCTGTGGCTTTGTTGCAATTGTGATTTCTGAGTCGAATGTTACCTATTGTGATTGGATATACAGCAATTTTATTTCTTTTTAAAGTTTTAATCATAGATCCAATTAGGTAGGATGTACCTAGGTGCCTTTTTGGGTTAAATAGGTGAGTGGCAAGCAAAGTATCGATTCAAAATTAAATGCTTCGTGTTTATTTTGCATGCGATTATGTAGGTAGATAGGTATCCTTATTTACACATCAGAGAGCCAATTAACGGATACCTTTGATGTACGAAACGGGTTTCGGATGTGAGAATCAGTTGAAATAAATTGACTTGTCAGTATCGCATCGTGTTTTCAGGTGCATTAAAGATCCAATTATTTATTTAGTGTAAGCGCAAATGTGCTGAGTGATTTTAATGGAATTTTCAGATGAATTTGGGTTGACTTGTGATTTCCTTTGAATTTCTTGTTTGCGAAATCTCCATTGCTTGCTATCGCGTAATGAGCAGGTGGTTTTGTGCGCATTCTTTTGACGTTCATTTGTAATTCGACTTTTTTGGACTGGCCTTCGTATACCTTAAATACTTATGGTTACTCACCATAACTGAAGAAGAGTTGATGGAACTGCGTGGCGAAGGATGTGAACAGACAGCCGAGGGCAGCCACCAGCCCGCCCACCACCGCTGTGACGCGCGTCGACTTGCGCACGCACAGTGCCACAGTCACCGGCGATAAAGCTAGGGCTACTCCAGCAGACAATGCTCCTAGGCAACCTGGAACAAGGAATTGGAGCCATGTTATGCGGATTCTATACGTGCTTATTGCATTGTGCAATCGTGCTTATTTATACATTCGCTCGACGAAAACCAACAAAATATCGAACATCAACCAACGTGTGATAAGACAAAATAATGAGAGATACTGAAAAAACATTTCAAATGAGAAATTGATACCTCCTCAGACTGACTTTGACGAGGACTTTCCATTCCAAAATATATATTTTTTGAAATCCGAACTAATCACACACGGTCAACTGATCCCAAACTAGGCCTGTACTATAGGTACCAGAGACTGATATACATAATAGATACATATTTAACACCCAGACACAGAACAAACATCTGTGTTCATCACACAAATGTTTGTCCAGCGCGGGAATCGAATCCGCGACCTCTAGCGCAGAAGGCAGAGTTACTACCAACTGAGCTATGAGGCCAGTACCAACTGTGCTGAGGCCAGTACCAACTGAACTATGAGGCCAGTAACATGGATCGAAATATTCAAATACTTTAAAATATAAAATATTTGAGTGTTGACCTCAACACTGATAAGGAGGTACATAATATTTAGGTGCTTTAACGGGAATCCATCCTTATAACTATTCACCTCCGATAAAACTTCGCACCAGATGCCATATTTCAACTCTAAGACTCTAGAGTCTAGAGTCTTTGAGTTGAAATATTTTATGGCATCGATTTATTTTTGAGAAGAGTTCTAAAGTCTAGAGTCTAGACTCTAGAACTCTTCTCAAATGTACATCGGAGTGAGACCTATCCCTAACATGGAATGTAACACTCAAACGTGCAAAAGACACAAGCATCTCTCAATTGCTTCTTTTTCGTGTCATTGTTACAACCTACTTACGGTTAGTGGTTCGCCCCGAACTCAGATCTCGCGACGTCTGTAAAAGTTTGTTCAATTTATATATAGGTAAGTTACCTTGGTAGGTACATCAAAAGATTAAAACCTCAACAAATACCTACCTAAACGTTAAGCGGGACAAGCATTTCCGGCAAAGCGGAAATGACTGGAGTTGGAAACATCTTAGGATTCCGCTGAAGTAGATAAATAATAACTTTGAAAGTTGTGCTTTCTCAGGATAATCTTTATCATGCAGTAAATACATACGTACATTCTATAGGTAATACAGGAATTAGAGATGCAATTCAAAGAAATTGTAACATATCAGTCTCTGACTTAACTTTCGTCTTTCAATGGCTCTGTTTACGTTGTCTAGAAGTTCACGATGTTGAGAGGAGGTAGGGCACAGCGAGATTTTCTCGTTCTGAATTGGAGCAGCCCGCCTGGGGAGGTACCTCCGCCTTACAGAAGATCGCAGCCAAATAACATTATTTGTTTCAAATAGTGTTGTGTTCCTGTGGTGAGTAGGGTTGCCAGAGCTCTTTAGGGGGGAAGGGGGTTCGGGGTCGGCAACGCGTGCGTGATGCCTCTGGTATTGCAAGCGCTCATAGGCTACGGTAACCGCTTACTATCCGGTGGGCCGTAAACTTGTTTGCCACCTCAGTTGTATAAAAAAAAAAAAAAAAAAAAGATGTTCCAGTAGAGATGTATACCTACAATAACATTCATACAACACTATCAGATACCTACTTCCACGTTGGTTCTGTATCACGAATTTGTTACCCAGATTTGCTCTCCCAACAAGGCTTTGGAAATAATAAGTAATCTGTACTGACGCTAATCGTTATCGGTTTTGAGCTGTGGATTACAAAAAGCGCGGCTGACGGTTTATTGTTGTGAGACGTCATAAAGATACGCGTGCGGGTATTCTGGCACCATGTATGGAGGTTTACGGCCGTATTACATGAGTCAACTCCTTTAATCTTTCATCTGTTCATAGCGAACGTAAGGCATTTGATTCGATTTTTGTAGGTTACCTATATGCAGTGTTGTTCGAGGGTTTTTCATACTACTATAATATATATCGCGCGGTCGTCCGCTGCGCCGCTGGGGAGACGACATCGAAGACGTCGCCGGCTCTACATGGATGAGACATGCCGCAGACAGAGATCTGTGGCGATGGATGGAGGAGGCCTTTACCCAAAGATGGGTGCCCAAACTTTGAAAAGTTTAAAACTTACTTTATCATTTTGTACAAATAATATATGTTCAAATTTGGAAATAAATGGCTTAATAATAATAATAATATATATACAAGAGGTTTGCCCCGAACTGAGATTTCGCGATGACCACTAAATTTTGGTGCTTCGACAATGGTTGAGGCATAAGTAAGAGAAATTTGGAATATCGCATCTTCAGCAAGGTCCAATCTTACTTGAACTACGAAGTCATTGAAACTATACGAAATGGGAGCTCAAGATATTTAGATTTTGAAATACTTATTACTATTTTCGTTGTATCTCAAAAACCATATGGCCAACCAACCAACCAACGATATATCCTTAAGACACCATAGAATAAAAATAAGTATAAACCGTTTTGGAATCTTCCAACAAAGCTCCTTTATGACACCACATTTCATGTATTTATTTGTATTTTTCCGCCGTGGTGGCCGAGGGGAAGAAAGCTGGGGGATGGGCAGCAGCGTCCCTCATTTTAACAACGATAGCTCTAACTGCGCTCGCCAACCCGCATGCCCAGCGTGGTGAGTATGGGCAAATCCCCCCACATGATAAGGAATTTTCTCGGTCTGTGGGGGAGGCCATGTTCAGCAGTGGACGTCGAACGGCTGAAATGATGATGATGATTTGTATTTTTTCATCCTCTTTTCCACACTACGTCTTTGCAACCTCTTGGCCGATCTTGATATACAACCTGTTGACCTACCTACTTAATTCCATACAGTTCGGACTGATGTTTCGATAGAAATGCTCTAACAAATATACATACAAGCATACAACGCCAATTAGTCCAAGCTCGTTCGCTCGATCAATTATTATCATATCACGTTTTTTTTATTTTTTATTTTATTTTTTTATACAACAGAGGTGGCTTACAAGCTTTCGGCCCACCTGATGGTAAGCGGTTACCGTAGCCTATTAGTGCTTGCAATACCAGAGGCATCACGCACGCGTTGCCGACCCCGAACCCCCTTCCCCCCTAAAGAGCTCTGGCAACCTTACTCACCGCAGGAACACAACACTATTTGAAACAAATAATGTTATTTGGCTGCGATCTTCTGTAAGGCGGAGGTACCTCCCCAGGCGGGCTGCTCCAATTCAGAACGAGAAAATCTCGCTGTGCCATACCTCCTCACGTCTAATCTTATACCAAATGCTCCTCTTCTAAACATTTGGGAGCGTTGACGTACACAAGCGTGATCCATGATCAGAAAATCTCTAACTAAATCATGGTTACTTACAAAATAATCACGTGGTAAAAGCGACAAAATTAACTTGCACTGCCAAAACATCATTGAATTTGATTAAAATCGTTTTAATAAAACTCCCCAACTTTACAACTGTGTACAAAAGTTATTCTGAACTACGTACTCTGGGGCCCATCACCACGATAAACGAGTTTCCGATAACTTGGGACTGCATCAGCATCGTTACAACGATTCTAGAGGGCCTTATTTCTTTGTTATCCATAAAATGGTGCATGGTATAAAATTAGATCAAAATCTTCACACTTTTAGGAACAGGCCTTCACTACCTGATGTTACTGCACTGACCTAGATGGCCAGGCCAGTGCCACTATCAAACTACCCAAACAGAAACTCTCGGGCCGTCGTCATCCTTCAGGATGAGCTGATGAAACAGTTCCTTTGAAATGTATATATTTGTAAACGCTCTGTCATCTTTTCTTTCTTCTAAACATCATAATAATTAAAATAAAAAATCTTTATTTACAGAAAGAAACTTAAAACTAATACAAGTTAATATTTACAATATACACAAGAAACAGTTGAGCCATCTAAAGACCGTTACAAACGATCTATAGATAGCTCAACTGATCCAGATCAATACCAGTCGGAAGCGTCCCCAAGACACTGGCGGAATTGCCACGCTGGATGGCAATGCTAATTCGCTGGGCCAAATAAGCTCTCAAAAAAAAATCATATTTTCTGCATTGTATTCGTTTAGTAAAAATACATAATATACTTTTAGAGTGCGAATATCAGACAGTGATCTATCTAGTGGTTTCGTTAAGTCCACCAGACGAATTTAATGTTTTGTTTTGGACCAGAAACTTACAAGACAGTCTGTCTCAGCACTCAGTATTAATCATAACTTATCAGAGATTCTGTATACCTACAGCTGTTTGGAATACAGTCTTAAGGCATTTGTCAGGGCGTATCCAGGACTTTGGTTAACCATGAAGCCATTTTCAGGATCATATAGAAATTCTACATTAAAAACTTAGGTATGACGTACATAGTAAATTTAGCTACTAATTATCATTGCCTAGTACGAAAAACTTTATTATTTTCTTTGCTCTGAGTACGTCCATATATTTTGGGGTTCGTCGACATTTTAACGAGGGTCGTCAGTCCGTCACCCATTGGCCACACTTCTAAGGAATAAATCTAGAAACGCTGTTTAGTCTAGATCTGCAGATTGATGAGTGATCCGTGAGACCGCATCTGCGGTTTCTGATTGTTTAGTTTTAATGAATTGCGGCGAAAGTTTTCTTCTAAGCTCAGCTAAAATAACCGAGCTAAGATTTTTTGTGAAAATTTTAAAGGTCGGAGACGGTAATAAAACCTTTCCAATAAAATATGCTATGTAGTTCGTTAAGTATTTTTTTTTCTTTTGTAAACTCTCAACAGTCATTCCATAAAAAAAGTTCTCAAACTTTTCTTGAAAATTCTGTTTTTATGAAAGGCAGCAGTAATGGCGAAATATAATGCTATAAATAAGAGTTGGGCTTATTCTTTAGTCCACAACAAGCGATGTAGTATTCAAACTGTTGGGATCGCGACTCAATCGAACTCGAATAAAGAAAATGTGCTGCCTCGTCGTCTTGTAAATAACTAGTGAATTGTCTGTCTCATAACTTTATATAGCCTCATATCAGCCACTTTCAACTAACATTATGAACCCGCATTCAATAAAATGAAATTGAAAACGTGTCTCGTTTTCTTAAATTATCTTCATTACTGAACTCTCATAATAACTTTTAATATGTGAGGCCATTTATCGTGTGAATAGAATTTTTGATCTACTATGAAATTGTTCTAGGATAAACACTGAACAAAGTCCTATGCAATGCGAACTTGAGAATTTACTACCTAAATGGTTTGGTGCCTATTGTGTTGCGTACTCTGAAATCGCTTAATCGTGGCTTTAGTTTTTTGAGAGATTTTTAGTCCTTTTTATTACAGAAAAATAAAAGCCTTTTGACTTTGACTTTAGAAGTCACTTAGATTGCGGTATGTATATAGTCTTACGAAATGTTGTCATAAGTAGGTACTTTTTTTTAGCACCGCTAACTGCCGCTTTTCTGTGAAAAATAGGTACATACCTATCTACTTGACACCGAAAACGATGTACCTTATTAACTTCCCAAGTTAATTTATGTCTTTTGGCATTTGCTAGCAATTCAAAAACGCCGGGCTGATGCTGACCCCATCGATATGACATTTATTATACACCGATATACATGCAAAACACGCCTTGAGCTTAAACGCTATTCCGAAGCATACGCTGTGATATTAGGTAGGTCCTTCATGATTCATGTCCAATCGTTATAATTGAATTCAGAAAAAAATCAAGGTGTAAGGAATGACTTGCCAAAAAAGTGTGGAAACGATCGTGGCAAGCGCGGTAGAGCGTCCTGTCCTGTCGTTATCACGTTAGCTGTCACCGAACCGAAACATATTAAACGTCCTTTGAGATGATAAATGTGCGATGTGGTCGGGCGTACACGTATCAGGGGTGGAATCAGGGCCACAATCCTGGCACCATTGCGCCCGGGCGAGATAAGCAATTTGCTTCACGGCCGAGATTTCACCATCTTAGATTCTCTGAACTCACTAGCTTGTGGGCGCGGCTTTTGACGCGGTGTAACGAAATATAAATTAGCCTATGTGCAATTTAAGGGCAAGAACTAAATCAATTCCAAGTTTCATCTAAATAGGCTCAGCCGTTAGGGCTTAATTGAACCAAAAATATAATAAATAAATATTTTTTTTTGCATTTACATAAGTTACATTAATCGTCAAACATTACAGTCATTTGACACAAGTTTTATTTTTTTTACAAAGTTTTATTTCATTTATAGCTATCACCATTACCAAAGACAGTATCGTAGAAAAAATCCATTACCTATGTCATCATCAACATCAGCCTGTAGAAGTCCACTGCTGGACATAGGCCTCCCCTAAAGAGTTCCACGACGAACGGTCTTGAGCCTTCTCCATCCACCGACTTCCCGCAACCTTCACAATGTCCATCGGGTGGGGGGCCTTCCAACACTGCGTCGCCCGGTTCGTGGTCACCATTCGAGAACCTTTACTCCCCAACGGTTATCGGTTCTGCGAGCTATATGGCCTGCCCACTGCCACTTCAACTTGCTAATTCTGAGAGCTATATCGGTGACTTTGGTTCTTCTACGAATTTCCTCATTTCGGATCTTATCACGTAGTGAAACTCCTAGCATAGCTCTCTCCATAGCCCGTTGTGCAACGTTGAGCTTGTGTATGAGGCCAATAGTTAACCTTATTATCTATGTATTTCCGTGCAAAATTTCAGGCTAATAGCCCTAATAGCTTGTGAGTGGAACGACTAACAGACAGACAGACTGTCATGGCGAAACTATAAGGGTTCCTAGTTGGACTCTAATAATTCTGAAAGATTTATCTCGTTATTACTTTGGAACTATTGTGACTATTGGGTGTTATTATTTAAATAAGACTGTTCCTTTTATAGATGCACATGTATAGCATAAAAATGTAAGTGCATTTTTGCGGGTAATTCGGTATATGAACTGCCAAAAATTTTTGAAATTACCTACCTACTTTACCTACTACTTATATTTTTAAGACATTTTGTTCGAAGGACTCTATATGTACCTACTTTTTTTTATTAACTTTCTCATCTGAGTGAAATATAAAAATCTTTTTGAGAAAATAATTTATCTCTAATCTAACCTTAGGGCTACTCGCACACGAGTCACTCTCAACAGCCACGCTACAAGCTGCGGACTATACTTTTAGTACATTTTGTATGGACTAGCCGCACACGTCTGTTCGCCACCGGCCACATGCTTCGTATGAAAAGTATAGTACATTGGCCACTTGTGTCTGTGGCGGGTGGCTCGTTTGCGCCGAGCCATGATTTTAAAGTTCTGACCCATCAACTGACCCTTGAGCCGTCCCTGGTATCACTGTCTCATTTTGATCCTAATAAACGATTGGGATGATTGACGCGAGGGCGTCGCCCGCGTCTGTCGGTAAATCATTTGCACGCCACTGATAGATTTGGCCTCTTGTGTTATCTGCTCTATCATAAGCTAAATAATAATATGTAATGTTTTTGTCTGCGACTTCGCTCTCATTAAATCGCACAAAACTAATTAGTCTATGCTAAATCCAGATTAATTCACCTTGCATATTAATAAACAAACATCCAAGACAAACATTCACATTTACCTATTATAATACCACTCAAAGGTTAGCTGGAAGAAAATGCTAACTAGCATCAAGTTCGCCTATGTACTTGTCTGTGTCCTGTGAAATAAAAAAAAATCTATCTATCTAACTATCTATAATAGCAGGTTTCATCATCATCATCATCAGCTTGATGAAGTCCGCTGCTGAACATAGGCCTTCCCTAAAGAGTGCCACGTTAAAGGTCTTGAGCATTCTCCATCCATCAACGAATATGGATAGGTATAGTAGGATTACTTTCGAACATCTGACTGAGAAAATAGGTGAAGCCTACTTCTACGTCTATTCCACACGTCTATTAATCATCATCATCATCATTTCAGCCGTACGACGTCCACTGCTGAACATGGCCTCCCCCACAGACAGAGCGAATTCCTTATCATGTGGGGGGATTTGCCCATACTCACCACGCTGGGCATGCGGGTTGGTGAGCGCAGTTAAAGCTATCGTTGTTATAATAGGCTATCGTCTATTAATTTGACTAACAAAATTTATCACCAATCATTTTAAAAATTAATTATACTTCAATACCAATCATAAACGTAAAGTAATCAAGTGATCAAAACTCCATACAAAAGACTTCAACGCGCAATCGTTATAAACTTCTACGAACAATTTAAACTACCTTTATACAAGGTGATTCATAATATGTATGCTATACCGAAAGGGGCTTATTATACACCTTCTCAAAATAGTCACTGACAAAGTACAGAATGACCAAGAAAGAATCAGTGACAGGACAAACAAGCACTAGCGTAAGTCATTTACTGACTATTTACTAGCATCTCAGCCTTGATAACACCCAACATTCACATTCATTGTCCTCACCCCACACTAGGATTACCTGTGTCGTGTGTATCAGAAACTACGAGTACCATGTTACCACAACACCCAGACCCAGAACAAATATTTGCAGATCATGCAAACATTTGCGCCTCAGTCGGATCGTCCGCTGCGCCACCGAGGTCATCGCTTATTTTATAATCTAAGGCTCGTATTCAGAGACAAGACTCAAGCATTGATCTGTACTTAAATCTCGATTTCTAATCGTCGAGATTCTAATTCTTGAACAGTACTTATGTATAGATTCAATGATCACAGTTCACCTGAGTAAATGCTTATTATGAAACGTCAATCAGAAGAAATCGGTGCTTGAGTTTAGATTTGATTAGACATTAATCAAATGACATTTTCGTTCCGTTACACGTACTTTGATGCATATTTATACTTCACTTTATAGTTCTCTTCTATTTCCACCCTGGCTGTTTGAATTTCTGCGTTAAACGGATCTAAAATTATAAATAAATCAAAATGTAAACGAGAACATTAGTACAGATTTGAGACTCGATTCAGCTGAGAGTAGCTTAAGTACCGTTCTTGAATAAAAGCTATGTTTGAGAAGAGATTCAATACTTAAGTAGAGTTCAGCTGATCTGTGATTAAATCTAAGTTTGAGTCGTGGCTCTGAATACGAGCCTAAGCAACGATATGACTACCTACCTAATCATAGACTTCACGTCCTCGTCTATTTATAGTTGTTGCAGGCGTTTAGAATAAATTGGTAGGTAATCTTGCTAAAAGCCAATTATCTAGAATACAAGACATTTAATTGAATGAACGCATAATATGGTGAGTGGTAACCCCCATATCGTCAATACTCGATTTAGTACTTATTCCTTGTGTTTATTTCAAACTTAGTATCCAGTTAAAAATAGCACAAGAAATATTCAAGTACAAATGGAGTATTTCAGTCATCGTGGTGGGAATTTTCATGAAAAGTAAAAAAAACATACACCAATTGCAACTAAAACAATGTCAGTGTGAAATCAGTGATAAAACCTAAGTGCTTATGTGAAAATGTTAGAATTTTATTCTCATTCATAAAATCATTTACGGCGATTTCCCGAGGTTCTAGATCGTAGGTATTTATTGAGAGAAAGCTTACGACTGCCACACCTGTGTTTTAGGTGATCATTCCACTTTAGGTCCTCATGTAAAATAAAACTTTAGTCTGTTTCACCCCTAAAAAGTTCTGCGATTAGGTAATATTTCGCATTCGTTACCTTATTTACATACAAGTCATTATGATTCATCATTTCAGCCGCAGGAAGTTCACTGCTGAATATAGGCCTCCCCATAGATTTCCAGCTCGACTGACCTTGTACAGCCTACGCCACAACAATCATTTGACGGGTTTTGCTCATGCCACGCTGGGCATGCGGGTTTTTTGTTGATAGGGAACGCTGCTGCCCATCCCCTAGCTTTTCTCCCTTAGTCGCTTCTTACGATATCCGTGGGTAACAATGGAGGTGCATTTATCACTGAAAAAACACTGCAAAATCCAGCTTTTTTGGGGTCAAATCAATTCAAACACATCTAGTAATAGAAAAATAATAATAATAACAGTTGTAAATTAAACTAAAATAATAATATACTAGAAATGAACTCTGTTTTCTACGACTACGACTACAAGTAGGAAACAGAGTTCAGATCACCAAACACAGGCAGCGTGCCCAATAGGCTGGCGACGTTACCTCGTTGGATCGCTATACTGATCCTTTGTCCGAGTTAAGCACCAGCCCTTCGGTCATTGGTCTCATCTTTATGTCGAAATTCTCTTACATTTAATAATTTGTTATACAATAAAGACAATAAAAAAACACGGATTTCTTAGTACATTTCGATATTATTCGCTAGTATTTTTTATTTTTTTGGATCGATTACCCCTTTTGGGATAGCATAAAAGATGCGATACACGTTGTAGAGACGCCAAATGAATGTGAAATCGACAATAACAACGCAGCGGTGTTTAGAAAATGTTCCCATTTTTCTGCAAAACAAAACGATCAAAGTTTCAAGCCTGACTCATTCGATAGTAACGTGCGATAGATATGATACAGATGGAAATACTTATTTAAAAGATAAAACCCGCAAGGTAATTGAACTTTTGCAAATCTGAACTACAAACAAATTACTCACATATTAGATAGATAGATAAATTATTTATTTGACACACACAAATACAGCATAGACAGAGATAAAAGCAAACAGAAGAAATAACAGTAGGTACCTAAAAATCACAAAAAAATAAATAAAGCGTTGGTAATTAGTAGGTATAGACTTATACAAGTTTCAATACAATATTGTTCTAGACTTGGTATGAAACTATAAACTATGTGGAAACTATAAAGATAGTATGGGTATTTACCTACCTACATACTGTATGATACAGGTAGGTAGGGCCATGTGTTTGCCTTAGCAATCCAGAAGACGAGACAAGATTCAATGTTCACAAATCTGATTAGAGCTTCTGCTAGGCTCGTTCACTATACACACAACACAAATACCTACGACCTACATCGTTTCTCTATGATGGTACTGCGTTTACTTTACAAAGACCTATCCTCATACCTATAGCATTCCCAATTACGATGGATTTTGTCACGGGTGAACTTCGGACATCCACTGCAGAACATGTACAAAATATTCATCAACAAGACAAAAGTTTGGATAAAGGAATTATGTGTTCCACGTCAGGGCAAAGCCCGGTTTGTTTTGTATGCCCCAAACTTTTCAGACGCATAATGTTACATGACTTTATTTGAAAGCCTTCGATAACGAAAACTTCGAATAATAAAAGTTGGAAAAATGTGAATCTGTAACTTAATTTATCTAGGTGTTAAAACCTTTGGTAGAAGTTATCAAACTTTTAAAGAGTCCTTTGTTAGAAAACGCCTAGATGAGGTGATGGCGATTATACAAAATGGCAGAGAGTAAAAAATAATGCTTTCTAATTTAGGCTAGGCAGTATTAGTTCGGACATGTTATTTCAGTTACAAATGATATTAACCAACTTATTTAGGTGGCAAAGTAGCAAGTGTCGTTGCATCTACAACCATTGCTTGTGGTTCGGGAAGTGTTTGGAAGTATACCTGCTTGCATGCGGACATCTGGCCCAAAGCGCCTGACAGCTTCGACGGTGAGAATAGCGCTGGCCTGGTGCAGCCCATGCGCCAGCATCTGGACCAGGGTAGCGGCCAGCGCCACGCCCCATCCCCAGCCTCCCTCCGGGTAGTAATGGCGCGTGAGGGTCAAGAGTTGGCGCGGGTCGAGCTTGGCCTGCCGCGTGGGCACAGGCCCGCTCGCCTCCAGCACCAGCGGCAGCGACCTGGTGCGCAGCAGCGGCGCGCCGCCCGACGACCATGACTCTTCCATCAATGCGCGCGCGCATCGTGCGCCACACGCATCACCGCACACCGCACACGCGCCCTCGCTTTCTCATGTCCGTTCACTCATCACCTGCTCTACCACCGAGGCGCTGGCACTCGACAGCGTGTATAAAGTTCACGATCTAAACAAGTTGGCGAATGAATTTCGACGTGACTTTTGTGAGGTATGGCTCAATAAAAGCCATCTATATTGGTTGGCCTATCGATAGTGACATGTGTGAGATACCGCAGAGGAGGTGCCGATAGAAACGTTGAAGAGCCCGTGTCTGGCGACCGATGTGCACATAAATCTATCTCCAGTCTCGAGTGTTAGTGTCCGAAAATCCGTAAAGCACTAAATCTTTTACTGTCCCCGCATTAGCGAAAATATTGTTCAAAACGTGGGATGTTTTCGATTTAGCTGAGCTTAGATCCTTTTGCTTATATGTACTTATACAGAGCGTCTTTGCTCTCCCTAAGTATCAATAGGTTACAAAATGATAATGCAAGACCTTAATACCTAGGCTCTATAATAAACTCGAAAACCGCCGTTTGCTGAGTGTGTGACATTATACCGTAAACTTCTCATAAAATTGGGGTTTATGAAGATGTTACTTGCGAAATCACGAAGAAGTTATAAAATTATGTGCTTAGGATAGCGATTAATATGTGGTTAGTTTAAATACAAGGTGCATTGAAGCAGTGGTTTAGAGGAATAATCAAAATTATCGTTATTAAGTTGTCTCATGAGCCGTAAACACGCTCATCTGCTTGCGGCAATGCCATTTACGCCTCCTTATTGGATGCATTTATAAGAGCCGAGGCATACTCTAACTTCTTACAGATTTTATTGGTTAAACGATTTATGAAAAAAAAAACGTTTATCTGTTTCATTTATGGGCGTTTTAACATAGTGAATGTTGGTACAATTTGATAATGTGATGATACGTTACGTTTATGGGCTGTTAAATGGATCGGAAATTGTGAAAAGATTATTTGGAGTTGCCGAGATCTGCCAAATGTGGTAGTCGATTAGATAGGGGGCTTGTTTGTTGCAGACAATTTATTGCTGAACATTATGTTGTTCGGAATAAGCAACCACGGCGCGTCCGCTGTGTTTTGCTAGTTTTTGTTGATGTTCATCGTTCACCTACTGGAGTTACCTAATACAAAAACATGTGTCTTCCTATCTAAGGGCAGGGTTATTGACCTTTGCTAGAATGTAATTCCATCGTAATACAATGGAGTTTACTATAAGGGATTCGGATAAACAAGGTCGTAAAACCAAACTCGTTATATTTCCTGATAAGGATACGACACACATTCAATTCGTTGATGTTTCATTTATTGGCGAACTTATATTAACAAGGTCCTTGATTGCAAGGCATCCAAATTTTCTAACTCAGGTGGGATTCGAGCCCGCGACCCTCCTCTAGATACGGGGTTGCGCTAACTAAATTCTTCGGGATATACATTGTTTTTGGGATATTATTAAAAAAAAATAGATCGCTTTCTCATTTGATTTTTGTAATAAGTAGATAGTGCTGAATTTGGGGTAGCATTTACACATTGTCACTTACTTCCTACAAAGCTCAATATTTAGAATGAAGGTTTTAGGTTATTAACTACATTTTATTCCTTGCAATCAACAAGGTGATTTCCAAAAGTAGTAGAACAAACTAAATTGTCAATTGGGTGTATAATAAGCCCCTTTCGGGATAGCATACTTAGTTTGAACCACCTTGTAACGCGTGCCCATATTGTTTTCGTGTAGACAATAAATTTAAACGCGATGAAAGTAAATTCGTTATAAATCAGGACGGACAAAAACCAGGCTTTAGAAAGTAATGTTTCATGAAAGTATTCAATTCATACACGCTCGGTGTATGAATTGAATAAAATGTTTGATTAATACTTACAATAAATGTCATAAAATAAAATATGTTTATGTTTGTTGAAGTAACAAGTCTGCGTTTGCGATTAAAACTAATTTTTATGCGGCCAATTAGAGCTCTTTGTTTTTAAGGTTCCGTACCTCTAAATGACAAAAAACCGAACCCTTATAATATTACTCTTGTGTCTGTCTGTCACAGCGTTTCACTCGAAGACGTAAGGACGCAAACATTAATTTTAAGTTTAGCACATTTATTCCGATGTAGCTAATAGTATTTAAATATTTGTTGTGGTTAAGCAAAAAATTATGTGGGCCATTTAAAATAGCTGCTTTTATGGATTTAATTAATATATTTTTGAATTTAGATATGTATTTTAGCCCAAAGAGTTTCTAAGTTGTCAAAGCCTAGCTAAGTCTAGAATATTATAATTATTAGAGAGATTAACTGCATATTTGTAAAACTAATTTGGTTATGTGGTGTGAAAGTCAAGCATAGTAACCATAGTCACCAAATCCAAAAAATAAAGACAGTGTGTTTACAGTGTTTACGAATAAAAATAAACAAGATAACCAGTAAACAGTAACAGTTATTACTTTAATAGTGATGCAACATAAAAAATGTGTGCAAAGTTCTCAAAATGGAAACAATTGTGAAATTTTTGGCCTTTAAAATTATCCTCGAATATGAAGCCAGGGACAGTTTAAAGGCTTTTTTATGAGCGTTAACAGCACTTCACGAGTTTTGATTGCGCCCTGTTCCGCTATGGGCCCTTATTAAGAGATTGGCGGGACATTTTCACGTACTTTTTTGACAAAGGCATTTTCAATTTAATTCCTGTTAATGATTTGATAGGCTCCGTTTCATAAATTGAGATGGAGCGGAGACGTAATTTACCTTATTACTTTCGATGTATTTGAAAGCGGCTGTGATGATGTTTCGGTTTATGTGACAAAAAAGGTCGTAGATGCACCAGAGTTTTTCTGTTGGAACATTTAAATACGCATTAAAACGTGCTTAAAACAATGAATGAAAACATCGTGAGGAAACCAGTAGGTAAGTACTTATTCTAAGCGGCGATGGGCTTACATTGCTACTACACTACATGTTAATAAAACACTTGTTCCGTACTATCTGTTAATCTATTGCAGTGTATTATATATATATATATATATATATTTAAATATAGTGTATGGTTATATATAGTATAGTTTTTAGTTAAGTTACAATCTGTCGCACGCCAACCTCCTGTTTCTACCCAATCAGGCTGGCTGGTAGATAATGCCTTGGCATTAAGCCCACCTTTTGTACATTGTTTTTTTGTGTGCAGTGTGACACAACCTGTCACGGAATACCTACTACTGCAAAATATGGGCATCTGCCAAAATGTTTCGACGTAGGTACCTACTTCTGACTAGGACTTAGATTTGTCTTTTTAGCTATTTTAGGGAAAAAGCATAGCTCTGCCGTTCTATTTTCTTTTTCTCGTGTTTTGTTGAGTTTAAGTGATAAAGTTATATTTGGTAGGTTCCTATTACAGTTTTATATTCCAGTGTATATATACCAGTGTGTCAAATTATGGAGAAACATAAACGTTAAAAGGATTACCTATCCAGCAATTTAAATCATAAAGATGTTTCTTTTGCGTCCAATTAATAGGTCATTTATAAACTTTTAATGTGATCGCTGAGAATTATCACACTATAAATCCTCTTGATATTAATTAACTTATATTCTGGCAACATAACTGTCGCTTTAACATGGCAATAAGTCTTTTCGGGACGTTTTGTTCGTTCTCGTAAATTATAAGCTACCTATTTGCTACAAAGGGAAGTTTATGTCCGTGTTGATTCGATGAGTTATATCATCTTGCATGAGCTCGTTCCAAAGAGTTCTAGAAAAGGCACTTACTATTTCTTTACACTTGCTTCATAGATTTTGGTATAACTAGCTTGCACCCGCAGCTTTGCTCACGTCGGGCCAAGATAAAAAGTAGCCTATACGCTATTCTAGGTAAATAACTCTATCTATTCCAAGTGTCATCGAAATCGGTTGAAACGTTACGGTGTGATTGAACCACAAACAACTAAACACCCTCACAAACTTTCGCATTTATAATATTATAGGATAGGATCATTTTAAAGATTTGTTGGCCTAGTGGGAGCTTGGCCGACTTTCGATCCAAAGGTCGTGGGTCAACCTGGTTGTGCACCAAATGAGTTTCTGTGCTAATGTGCTCGTTAACTCTTGCCGTGAAGGAAAAAGGCCGACATAATTTTATCAAGCCGATACTGTTAGTGACTGTTTATGATTAAGGGAGTTAGAACATAAGTTATTTCCACATAATCGTAAGTAGGTAGGTGTAGAATAAGCCTTTTCGGCTTCTTATACATACTTATGAAACACCGTGTTGTATCTACCTACGTATTTTGCAATCGATGTTGAAGCCAGGAGCGCTGCTTGGAGTAACAGCCTTTTCAGAAACTGATAGTAAGTTTCCTTTGGAATGGGGACTCAGCGTTTAGAGATTTTGTTTGAATAGGTGCACTCAGGAACGCGTTCCGACAGAAGTAAACTAGATCCTACGTAAGAACGTCTCCCGGTCGATTCCTTTGATCAGTCCTTTAATTCATTGCTTCCTACACAAAAGGAGGGATTTGGACTCATTCAGAGGGATTGTAGGCTTATTCAAATGGAGTGATTTGGCCTCAAAGCTTTTCCTTTATCTCCGAGATCATATAGAATTATGATGTCGCCGTTAGGAATAATTATTAGGTACTTAGAGGTAGCTAGCAAGATGCCAATGGTTTCTAATGGCCGGGCTTATGGCTACTTATAGAACGAAAATGTCATGGATTCCTTGCGGATGTTTTGATTTAGGGCACGGATAAAAATATTATTAGCGATGGAGGGGTTAAGTCGGTACGTGCTTGCCCATGAAAGCTCTAGAATTATTAAGTGATTAATTATTCACTTTGTACTTCTACTTTATAACTAAGATTTATGAAAATAATGCTCTGCAAAATTATGGTTAAAAATAGTATTAATGTAAGGGAGCGTCCACTTTGGAAACATGCCGCTAATGCACGGAATGCATTTTGCATGGTAATGCATCTGCTACGGTAAATGCGCGCAGAGATTTAATAAAGTGGCAGTGCAACTCTGTATTGCTCGTAGACAACAAGCCATTTGCACGCGTGCTGAGTGACATCATACCTCCCAGCTACGGTAGATGCGAAGGAGCATAGGATGTGCGCGGTGCAGGGAGCCAATCGCGTTTCTTTTGAACGATTATACCTAAACAGAACCACAACCACAAACGTTACGATACTATGGACATTTCGTATCACGTTAATAATTTTAACGGAAGCGAATTAACAGCTTATTTTTGGAAGAACTTTACAGAAACAGTTGCAGTACCACGCGTGCGGCTCATTTGCGATGCATTTTCCAATATGGCCGCTCCCTAAGATATAATGAATCAAGTCATTCTCATGTCACTGTGCCAAAGTGCCATCACTCTAGTCTTACATTGTCTGCAACAAGGAACCTTAAACACTAAGGTGCCCCTTCGCTCTAAATAGATTGATTGACAGCAATTTTAAAGAGTCTTACACTCACACATAGACAAAACAACAATGATATTTGTAATTGGAAGGGCTATGTTCGTAGGGGTCCCTACATACTAACTATGACATCAAATAGCCTTTTAAAAACAGAAAAGTCACATTGGTTCGCTAGCCAGTATCTCTATTTCGTACATTCTACATTTTCCGCAAACATCTTAGACCAAGAGACATAGCTCCTAATCTTATTCCGCTTAATTACCGCCAAAGGTTTATGGTCCATGTGGTAAACAGTCAGCAGTGATAAAGTTAACGACGTTTTGAACGATGGCCGCGGATTAAGTGCTCTAGTGTTCTCTAGTGACTATCTTAAATCAATCAGAACGATTAGCACAGTTATGAGCCCTAAAATAGAAAGAATATGGACTTAGTATTTATATTTATTATGGTGAATAGATCCAAAACTATTATGTGAGTTGAACCGATAAGGACATCAGTTGTTACAGTACTCGTAAAGGACCCATGCTTTTAGAAAACCGATTTGAGGTTTTCCGTTAAGCATAATTATCCTCTGTAAACCATGGAAAATGTTCACGGAAAATTCGATATTCCTTTGCTGAATTTACTTCCTGGATTTCGAGTCGTGAAATAGAAAATCCCGTTACTGCGCTGCAAATATCCGGTACGGTAATAGGAATCGATTTATTTTAGTGGCGTAATTCATCGTCATAGTCATCATTATTTCAGCCATCCACTGCTGAACATAGGCCTCGCACATAGATTTCCAGAACAACCGGTCTTGTGCGGCCTACGCCGCTCCCAGCAACCTTTATTAGTTCGTCTTTCCATCAATTGGGGGGCCGCCCTACGCTACGCTTTCCAGTGCGTGGTCTCCGCGCTAGATATTTTCTGTTCCAACGACCGTTGGTTCGCCGAGCTTCAACCCGCCCACTGCCACTTCAACTCGTTAATTCTTCTCGGGTATGTGACTTTAGTTTGTCTACAGATCTCATTTCTAATTCGATCTCCTATAAAAACACCAAGCATAGGCCCTTCCTTAGCTCACAGGGCCACCTTGACCTTTCTTAAGAGACCTAAAGTGTGCTATGCCTCTTAAATATGTTATTTTTGTATTTTATTTTGTGAGGATTTTTTTAAACTTTCATTCAGCTATGTTGGGGAATTTCATAGTCCAAGCCGCATTCGAAGAAAATCTCTTATAGGTAGAATCTACACAAAGAGTCTGTGCAGGTTTTTTTTTTTCAAAACAATCGAATAAAAGCTGCAAAGGGCACTTTTTACGGATGGGGCCGGATACAGCTAAAGTCCAACAATGTGCTGATGAAATCCATAAATTACTTTGCAAATTGCAGCTCTGAAAAAATGCCAACAATGCTGTAGGTACTCGATAATAATAGAATTTGCGTCACATGTGATACAGACGCTTATTGCAGCCGACAAGGGAATGAATTGAATCGGGATGTGCAAGTAACGCATGCAACTGGGTCAATGGTTCCTTCACAGTAAATTAATGGCATCAGTAGGTACTACAAGCAATTTGCCTGAGCCGTCGGTCAGTCATTTCACAAAATAGTACTTAAATCGAGGTGTCTTCCTCAGGAAAGCATGAGCTTTGAGCATAATTCTACCTCTTATTCCACACACAAACATACGCGGTCTCAGCGCTTCAAAATCAGTTTTCCTCACTTGAGACTTCTTAATTTTAGAAGATTTATAGGACCACCCAGAAGTAGTTGCCTCAGCAATTCCAAGCAATACCCAGCATACTAGTACTATCAGCAAACCAAACATGATAACGTTTAGTAGAATTAACTGTTTTCATCATCATCATCTGCCTGTAGGCCTCCCCCAAAGAGTTCAATGACGAACGGTCTTGAGCCTTTTCTATCCACTGACTTCCTGCAACCTTCACAATATCGTCGGTCGATAGGAGTGTGAACTAAACAGAGTGAACTGAGCATATTATGAGCAACTAATAGGAAGCTAAGTTGTTGAGATACTAGTTCCGTTTTAGTATCCTGTGATGCACTATGACGGTAAGCAACAAATTGGACCACTGAGTCGACACGTGACAGCCCATGTGAACGTGCTAAATTTCGACCACATTTCGAATTAATTCAATTATGTACAGACAGGGATATGACAGACAATATACATAATACACAAGAGATATTTTTTTAAGAGTCAACATCAATGCACAATCAAATAGCAAGTAGTAAATAAAACTTCAGAGATAACATAGAACAAGGAAGCAATGAAAAAGCTGACGACAGCGCTTACAAATTGGACAGAAAGAAGGAAAAAATGCACAGCTTAATAATCTATGTCTTAAAATGTGAGAATACTGAAGAAAAAACAAGATGCTTAACGCAAAGATTATGGTGGTCTGGCTTCGCTCTATAAGTGTTAAGCTCACCGTAGGTAATTTCAGGTCAAAGCTTATGTTGCAGGTAAGTAGTTAAATATTATTTGAAACGCGAAGGTAAGAATGAAATGTAGCGAACGACTGACGGGTAGTTAGACGAGTTTTAAACAATAGCCTAAAGTCAATCAATCAAAAAGCCTCATACGATCAAACTTTGAAAGTACAACATCACTCACGCACGACCAACATTTAATGACCCTGTATACATTTCGGCGAATTGTTTTCAAAACGTGGCTCGTATATAAGCTACTTTACAATCTGCTGAATATAAATGAATCGCTGTTCAATTTATTTGGCGAATCGACCAATAACAGGGAGCCGAACAAAAAGCGCCGAGACGTCCCACAGTGCAAGAAATCCAAAAATGATATGATCATACATATTTTATTATGATGTTTTTATGCCAATACGACTTTGATAAAGGTTGTTGGGATAAAATCGTAAAAGTATTGCAAGTTATTACTGAAAGAGAGACGTGGAAGTTATGACAAAACTCGCCAAATAATATTTGTGATAAGCTGAGATATAAAAGTAAAGAATTCTTAAGGGCTGCCGAAGCTGTGAATTTTAACTTTAAAGTTTGCCAAGATAGTGTGTCTTCCTTACGATGTCAGGGTCGGTCAGGTTACGGACTCTAAATTAATGAAAGACTTAACTAAACAAGCATAAAGTGCGTTTGATGGTTCGTTTAATAAAGGCAACTTCGTGCTAGAATTTAATTTCGATCCGAGTGGCAAAAACTGAATTGAAATTAAATTGGGTTCCATTTGAAATTGGGAGTCACAAAAGTAATTTTGTCGAGGATAACAATAAAGGTATTTTACTTCATGAAATTGGAATTATTTTACCGTAAGATTGTAAAGTTGTCAACAGCATTGTAAGATTAAAGCGAAAAATATGACTTTGGAATACTCGTTCAATAAAGTTCTTCTTATAAGTTAATAAAAATAAATTCACCATGACCACACCGAAAATTCACCAAGACCAAAAGGATGCAAATCACAAAAAAGTTCTTCTTAAAAACTGAGAACATCATGAAACAAAAGTTATAGGGGTTGATATTTGGCGGAAACCCAAGGAAATGGGTACGTGATCGGAAATTTGGAATTGCCTATTCACATAATATACGAATAGGGAAAACTTTTGCACAAGATCGAGCAAAAAAGGTTTTTAAATTTTCCAATAGCGAGCTTTTGATTTGAAAAGTTTCCTGACTCAATGGAACTGCTAATGCGGAGGGCTAATATGAATTCTACACAGTGTGTACAGTAAGCCTTCTTTTATTGTTCTTGATAGCATACACTGCATTTGCATATACCTACATAATGCTATTATAAAATTATCTCTGTAGAATTACGTAGATCATTTTGCGCGTGAATTTAGGCCAATGAAGTTTGAATTCCAGATATGAATTGTTACGACTAAATTCTAATAAACACTTGGTACTGATTTAGATACAGAATATGTAGGGCTTAGTGAGTCACATCTTGCAACAAAATTTGTATCTTCAATTGATGGAATAGTAGTTCTAAAGTACCTAGGTATCTATAATTTATTCTATGCCTGTATTTAATGATAATAATAATTGGAGAGCAATTCATTAGAATAAACTTTTTTACTTATAAACGCATTATTTAAAATTATCCGTGTCACTTATCTCTTTATGTACCTAGTAGTAAGATGTGATGTGTGATGGCAATGTTTATTTTTTGACAGTTTTTATTAAGTGAAGCCAAAAATTTTGAGCAGCCCGCCTGGGGAGGTACCTCCGCCTTACAGAAGATCGCAGCCAAATAACATTATTTGTTTTCAAATAGTGTTGTGTTCCTGCGGTGAGTAAGGTTGCCAGAGCTCTTTAGGGGGAGGGGGGTTCGGGGTCGGCAACGCGTGCGTGATGCCTCTGGTATTGCAAGCGCTCATAGGCTACGGTAACCGCTTACCAACAGGTGGGCCGTATGCCTGTTTGCCACCTAAGTAGTATTAAAAAAAAAAAAAAAAATTGCATAAACTGCATAAGTCTACCAGTATTTAGGTTACATAAAGACGATTATTAGCAAATATACTAGGTACTACTTACTAACATATTAGTTCATAAAAATACGAAACCATCTAAGTAAAGTCTTCATTAGCGAAATCAGCTTTAAAAGTATCGAAAGACACGTATTTATTTTTGTTAAGAGGAAACGTCCGCTTGTTCACAATCCCTTTGTTGTGGATCGACTCGTTTGGCTAATTAGGTGCCTTGAGTGTTCTGTTTGACACTTTTTAGGGTTCCGTAACTCATTCGAAAAACTACACTTTTAGGATTTCTTTGTTGTCCGTCTGTCTGTTAAGACTTATTTTTAAGGAACGGCTAAAGGTAACTTGAAATTCATAACAAATTTATAGACGAGCTTCTATTTCCGAAAAAAAACAAGCTTTCAGTTTAATGCACTGAAAACATATGGCAAGGAATGTGTACCTCTAGACTAGAGTCTAGAGGTACAATTTTCAAATTTTCAAATTTGTGAGTCTTGTGGAAGTACTCTAGAGAGTACTTCCACAAGACTCACAAATCTGAAATTTGAATGCTAAGCCTTTGTAACAAAGTAAAGGAAAAAGTCTGAATTTAATGGATTTTGACTTTTTCCCCTTAAAATTGTATGGTTCACCAAACTTCCGTTCTTAGGAAAAAGTTGCTGTAACTTGGAAAGGGCAATAACCATTTTAATAATTTTAAAATTGGAGGTGTTTGCTTTCAAGCAATATATCTAGCGGAGAATTTAGAAATCCTGTTTGGAGCCATTACGAAACAATTTTATATTTGCTGATAATACCGACCCCCTTGTAAAGACTCAGGGTTACTCACACTTAACCACCTTTATTTAGTTTTTTTATGGTATCCTTATTGTGTTAATTAGTGAGGCGCTTTCGAGCAAATTTGTTTAGTATTCCCAAACAGAGCCTTAATAAAGTAAAACTCTCAATTTTAAGTTCGTTATGGCAGTTTTGGGGGAGGCCCATGTCCAGCAGTGGATTTCTACCTCTACAGGCTGATGATGATGATGATGATGATTCCCGACATTATTTATTAATAACCCTTGCATGTTTGCTCTTAAATCGCACGATGCGGAAATTGATTGACCCAGTAATATTTAATCAACATTAAGTCCACTCGTGGGACAACTTTTAGTTTCAGTTTTGATTATGTATCGAGCCCTGTATTTATCTTAATTTCTGATATTATTGATACTTTTACTTTGCTTTAATCGTGATTTATTGGTAACAAGCTTGTTGGCAAGTTTTTCAATGAACTTTCATAATAACCTACCTACGTGTTTATTAAATACCAAAGTAATTTAAGTAAATAACTCATAAATAATTCATAAGTTGATTATTTATACGCAAAATTAATTGATCAATTATATTAATCTAAGCTACTGTAAACTTTTTAAAGCAAGCATATTTTTTTTCAGAATGTGGTGTTAACCTATTTAAGGTAACTAATATGTTAGTCTTGATAGGGCTTACATATTTGAGCCTTTTGGGGTTGAGACCCTGGGTCCGTGGGGAAACGGGGCCCTCCGGGTTTTCAAAAAGATATCAGGACGTCTGATCGAAGCGACGCGTGACCCGAGAGCTGGCTCTTATTTGGCCCAGCGCATTAGCATTGCCATCCAGCGTGGCAATTCCGCCAGCGTCTTGGGGACGCTTCCGACTGGTAGTGATCTGGATCAGTTGAGCTATCTATAGATCGTTTGTAACGGTCTTTAGATAGCTCAACTGTTTCTTGTGTATTTTGTAAATATTAACTTGTATTAGTTTTAAGTTTCTTTGTGTAAATAAAAGAGTAGGTAACTTAAAATACGGATTTTCGTAAGTTATTGAAGGAAAGCAAGGAAACCCGCGGCTTAGTCAGCTTCAAACGTATTGACCGTGTCTTTTATAAGGCCATGGTAGGAGGATGGTATAGGTGTTAGTACAGGTACTACAACGTCCTGTAGTTTAATAAAAAGCCCACCATATGCTGTATAAATCATCTAGAATAGTTGTATAAGGCCTTACTTCTGCTTTTACTGAACTTAATTAATCATCATACCTACTTACCTACTCATAAACTGTCTCAATATTTTCAATACATTAGAGAGCAATCACTCGCTAAAGCAGCAAATAGAGTAGAGCTAACTGTTTCAAGCCAATGTTTGTTCATTAGCCTATCATTCTAATCGACGGATGACTAATATCGTAACTTTCGAAAATAATAACACTGCAAGTGCGAGATGACAGAATAGGTGAAGTGAATGGAGCCTCCAGACACAAGGCACACGTGCTAGTCCGTTCTATCGGCACGACCTAACCGAACCTTAGGCCACGGCCATATGTTCATAACTTACACACTATACACTTGTCACTTTAAACTGCACTATTCAACCTCTTTGGGTCTAAAGAGGTTTTGTAAAACGAAGGGGTGGTTCGAAGTTTGGAAGTTGGCGAGAAGAACCGGCAAGCGGGAGCGCGCGACCGCAGTGCTTTGGAGTGGAGCTTACACTGATTTTTTGTCGGAGGCATCGCCGCCGGCTCGGTCCGCGTGCTCCACATTTGGCGACCGGTGTGATACGCGGCCCGATACGTGATTAGGGCTGACTGACGTGTGTTTATGCAACCCAAGTAGGCGTAGTTGATTACAAATTAGGGTCCTCGTAAACGGTTAAACAACCAGATTATCTGCTGACTGAGTATACCGTGCTTTCCCTCAAATCATATCATTGGTTTGCCTTAACACATTTAGTAAAAAAAGTTACAACATGTGAATGCAACATGCCATCGTCTTTCAAAAGCTTAATTTCAGCATGAATTATAAAAGTTTTCTTGGCCACGATTGTTATAAATTCACGTAGGTATAATTCGAAAGCAGAGTTCTCATTCCCATCAGCGTTTTAGGCTTTAACCTGTGTCCTTACACCAAAAAATATAAGCTGATCTTGTAAGGACTTCGTGGTCTCTTCCCATGCACTTAGGTGTCTGAATCGCTAGCACCAGCATCACGCGCCAGCCCTACATTATCACCTATTACTCGACCGCACCGACATATTGTGAGCAACAACACCTAGCCATTGCGGCCAGTTAGCTCCCCCACCCGGCCGGATTACCACTTACCACTCAGGTGTCCTGTGTCTCTTATAGTCAGGTTTCGATGTATATTGAGCTCTATTGTGAATACACTAGATTCATAATGGCTGTATAAACTCTATCAGCTGATTTCATGGCTTGCCATAGTTTATAGTCGAGTTTTATTTTATCTCACGCACTTTATAGCATATGTGCTTGTTATAGGTTAAAATATGGCTTACGTACGTGCAGTCCGATATATTGATAGTGAATATTCTGTATGTTTTAACTATTTTTCGTCTGTGACTCGGGATTTCCGCCACAATGTACCGGCTTGTTACGTTTGCCATTTCGCAATTTATAATTTATGCAAGATGTTATGTCAAATCACACGAGTAACGTATGTGTATCTGTGTATCAACCTTCTGTTTTGGTATTAATCCTTATATCATTAAAAATTTCCCACGTTTAGAAGCCTACTGAATAGAGTGTGGGAAAAAAGTCTGAGGGATGACGTACCCAATGAAAAGTAGTAAAGCATAAGCTCATCAGTAAGAAGCGACTGGAAAAAAGCTAGGGGATGGGCAGCATCCCCTATTTCAGAAAGATAGCTTGCCAACCCGCGTGCCCGGCGTGGTAAGTATGTGCAATTCCCCCCACATGATAGGAATTCGCTCTGGGAATCTTTGGGGAAAGCTGTGTTGAGCAGAGGACGCCCTATAGCTGAAATGATTTATGATGATGATGAAATAGGTAGGTGTGCTAAAATACTATTAAAGGTTGTTAATTGAAGTCGGAAAACAAAAAAAAACATACATTATTATTCGAGTGCGTGTGAAAGTACATACCATCGTACTGCAACTAAATGAAATGCAATTGAGTTGCAAGAATCCACGTGACCCGAATCTTTTAACACTTCGTAATTAAAAGGCGTCAAGGGGCAGTATCATAAATCGTATTGTGATTTATAAGTATCGTATCAAAGATAATATTAAAGAATATTGACTGTCGTCATTTATCATTTGGGAGCTATAATTAAGATACGCACCACATTCCATTCTTCCGTGATTTTTCGAGGTTTTCTTTCGATTGACTTCAGACGTGATGATTTAAGTCAGTTTCGTACTAAGCTTCTCAAAACGGAACTCTTATCCTCTTATTCATAATCATTATAACCATTAACTAAGTTTATTGGCTCGATAACTCTCGCCCTGTCCTTTACTAACAGTAAACAAAAAAAAAGACGCGGATATACTTTTATCGAGCCGATAAAGTGAGTAATTATGAATAAGAGGATTAGTGTAGACATGCGGTGCTATTGTGTAAGTAAAATGGTAATGAAGTTCTGTACTCATTTTAGTAATCGTAGTAAAATACAAACCTTGACAAGGGAAGATTTCCCTTGTCAAGTTTTCGAACATAAAAACGAACAAAGTTTGTTCCTTTTTATGTTTGAAGCATTTCGAATGTCACTAAGATTTATAAAAATCACCTTCATAATTGCGAGATGCATTCCCATTTTGCTTACGCAATAGCCCTGCTGGCTGGACATTGATGTAAAGGGAGCTTTATTCCCAAATTTGAGCAAAAGTACTCTATATGCTAAAGTGTGCCTGAAAATGTTAGCCTAATAATTTCATGTGGTACTTTTCTAATGATTTATTTATAGATTCTTTGACGATGAATGTTTTGATATAAATGCATTACCTACATGAAATGGAAAAGCTCATTTTACGTCAAACAAAGCGTCGCGCGTTGCTTACAGGTCGATTAATTTGTTTCATTTTGTATCTGTCGCTTGAAACGAAAAACGTTGTGGATTCTGGAAACAGATATGTTGGACAGGAGTTTAGTATATTTATGGATCAGGAATGCAACAAGAAATTGAACGAGATTGTAAAATGAATTAAGACAATGTAACGAATAACCTTCAATAACAATTTGGTTATTTAAAAAAAATACCGTGTTGGACGCCCCAATCGCGTAGCTTTTTTTATGAAAATATATGAATGTATTCTTTTTACTTTAAAATCTACGACAAGGTTATTTCGAACAAACTCTATCTCTCATAGTTTCAGATTTCCCTATACTGGCTTTACTTGGTGGATTACCTTTCAGAGTATGCTTAACTTATTTTTTAATATTGTTATCAACACTCCAGTCACTGCGTGACTAAACTCCTTTAAATTAAAAAGATAAAAAACCCGTAAGGGCGGGCGTGAAGTTTGTATGAAAAACCATCTCTAGTAATTATAAGTAGTGCTACGACGGCGGGTGGACTTTGTTTTATAATATAATTCCACTCCACTAAATACTATAATACGGAGTACAAATAATACGGAGAATAATGAACTGACTGCGTCTTGCTATAAAACTGTAAACTGTTTGCCGTAATTATTTTTAAGTAGTAAAATATTAAAACTATGAAACATAAAACGGTAACGTCTCATTCAGCTACAAGCCAACGAAAAGCTAACCATTATAATTGATGGCTTTCTAGTTTATAAACCGGACGAATTAAATGGCAAACTCGAGTTCTCGTCAAGTTGCGCTGGTAACTTCATAACTTTGCCCATAAAATTTGACCTGATTAATTTGGTATCGATATTTTCGGTATAGAGCTTATCCGAATTTCAAAAGCGAAAAACTTTGCATTGGAAAATTATGTAGTTCCGGATGAATAATGTTATTGCGTATCGTTCAATCAGTGAGAGCACTGCTGGAGTGGTTCTAGTGGAAGTGCCTTCCGATCCGCAGATCATGGGTTCGAATCCCGGTTGTGCACCAATGGATTTTCTACTCGGAAAACGTAAGTGTTTTTGAAAATGTACTATTGTTTTCAAACCTCCTAAACCTAGTGTGGAATCCTAGTGTGGGGTCAGGAAAATGTATGTGGCTGTTGAATGTTATTTAAGTTTATTTATTTTTGGTTTAATAAACTGTGAAGGAAATCATCGTGAGGAAACCGGCATGTCCTAGAACCTAAAAATTCGAAGACATGTGATAATATGTGCAATATGTGCATGGAGGAACCTCTAAGAGGCGCACTCAATCCTTTCATTTCACTGATTTTTTCACCGTCATAGGCCCTTTTAAACATGGTCACTGACCTAATACAGGATGACCAAGAAAGAATCAGTGACACGAAGAGCAAGCATCGTTCATTCGTCTTAAAAATATTGCATGCGTTTAATCATCACGGACAGTCTAAAGAGTGTTATCAGAAAAGGAGGATGAGGTGTGAATTTTTTTGTTTTATTATTTCGGAGAGATTTCTCGCCAATCAAAATAGTCCGAAGTATGTAATCAACATCTGTAAAGCAACAGCCGCACAATGATTGCTTGAAGATGCACTGTGATTCCTGCTAAATGGTGTGTTGTACAACTTGGAAACTTTAAGTTTTACCTCGCCTCTAAAGTCCCTAGTCTTAAAGTTTATTTTCCTTTACTAATGTTTATCAGGAGGTGCAAACTCATATTAACCGGGTTGTAAGCGGCTGTAACGAGTGGAAACACAATTTCGGCTTAATTTACGATGCACAAATTGGTCATGTTTGGGTTTATCTGCAATAAAAAATCACGTTTGGAGTGCTAATGACTTAACAGGTGTCAGACACTTGCTTGATAGCTGTAAAAGGGTCATCATCATCATGTTACTGAATGTTGATAATTACCAGTTTGAGAAATTGTTGCAAAAACTGCGCGCTCAGAGCAACGTTCAATGCGAATATACATCATTTTTTTCAAAATTATCCATAAACGTTTTTTTTTGTATGTTATACGTAGTAAGTGGTTACCGTCGCTTATTGACATCAGCAACACCTGGAGCATTGCTAATGCGTTGCCTGCCCCTCCTCGGCTCTAAAGAGCTCTGGCAACCTTACTCACCGCAGGAACACAACACTATTTGAAACAAACAATGTTATTTGGCTGCGATCTTCTGTAAGACTGAGGTACCTTGTCAGGCGGGCTCCAATTTCGGGCGAGAAAATCTCACTGTGCCCTACCTCCTCCTAAAACGTATACTTGAATAAAGTCAATTTAGTCAATCAGTTGACTTCTTCTGACTAATGATGGTAATAAAAGCTAACTACACATACTGCCATAATACAATTTGTTCAAAGTCAAGTGCAATATAAATTCAAACGAAATCACCGTACTTATCATTCGATATGTCCAAAAAATATTTAGAATCAAATCGTTTCAATATCGTTTTACAGTAATGACATTGTAAGGACGATCCACGAAATCTCATCTACGATAATAAAGCTTTATTTGTCGAGCACGCGCTGGCCATTTTAAAGCAGAATTTGGACGTGAGATGTGTACTATTGCAACTTTTATTAAATTTTGATGCTGCGAATCTTGAAAGCTGAGCAATGCTTGATAGATTGGCTGAGAATTTTCTTTGGCTCAGAATTTTCTAAGCCAATCTATCAAGCATTTCTCATTTTCCAATCTGGCCTGAAATGCGGAGGGCTGATGTCGATCGTCTTTACGGACGCGCGGCGTGAATTTTTCTAATTTATAGACTTTCATATTTGTAATGAACTCGCTAGCTTTCTCGTACATTTCATTTAAACGCCACACAGCTGGATCAACGTACAGTGTGGCGAGGCTTTAATAGTTTGCTGTAATCACGTGTGCTACACGTTAGTTAATTTACCAGAGTACGACTTTGTACCGTTAGCAACATGAGCTGGTGGTTGCCGTGGTTAAAAATAATCCAAACAATAATAAAGATATTAGTTGCTAAGCCGTGTTCAAACGACATGCGATATGTCCTTGATATGTAATATAAAATTCGTTTCAAAATGATTCTTACCTCTACCAATGATAATATAGTAGAAAGGGTTTCCTCTATTAAACAAATTCATTTAAAGATTGTGCGATATATCTCAATGATATGGCAAAATAATCACTTTATTTATGAGATGTAATGATCATATTCAAATAAATTTTATAAAACAATTCGCACACCGTTTGAACATGGCTTTATTGTTTATTCTTTTGTTCTTATAAAGTCTTGAATCCTCTTAGCTTGCTGATTATACTTTAGGTACTATTGAGACCTTGTTAATAAATAACGTGGCTACTCTAAATTGGTAGGTAGGTATTATGTTATCTCCTGTAACATGCTGCACTAATGCGAAACGGAGGTTTACTTTGGAAATTGGTCTCGGCCACAATCACTGGTTCGTTAGCTGTCAGTACCTTGCTACTAAGAAAAGCCCAGTCTTTATTCTTCCCTGCATAGAATTTAGTTCTAATTCCATAACTAGAAACTGATAGAATTCCGTAACTTATTCGTTACGAATTTTCGGCTCGCTAGTATAAGGTGAGATGAGGGTCCGTTTTTTTTTAGTAAGTTATTTTTACGGATTTCTTATAATAATGGAAAACGGTGCAGCTTTGTTAGATAATGATTATCTGAGTACCAACTTTATGTACCTTTTCAAATTAAAGAGAATGGTAAAAGTTTCCTTGAAGTTTTATTTACCTACAAAGTTGGGTCTTCCTAACAATTTTTTTCGATTCTGTTCAGTGATAACATTTTTCGAGTAAGCATGTGGGTCAAATCGATCGAGGATAGGGTCCAATAGGTAGTACAAAAGTAATACAAATACAGGATGTGTGATGTTATATGAAAGAGCTTTGTTAAATTCCAAAACGATTTTATTTCTATTCTGGTCTAAATAGTTATTCTTAACAGTTTTTGGGATAAAAATAAAATAGTAAAATTTGAAACAACCTATATAACATGAGCTTCCATTTGTTAGAGTTTCTATGACTTCGTAGTTCAGGTAATATTGGATATTAGTTAGCTCGTACGAAAGATGCGATTTACAAAGAACTTTTTCTGGACATCGCGGGATTTTAATAGCAGTTTTTGGGATATAAATAAAATAGTAAAATTGGAAATAACCTATATAACATGAGCTTCCATTTGTTAGAGTTTCTATGACTTCGTAGTTCAGGTAATATTGGATATTAGTTAGCTCGTACGAAAGATGCGATTTACAAAGAACTTTTACTGGACATCGCGGGATTTCAATTTCGTACGAACCGATAGAGTCGAAAAAAACAATATAGGTATTGATTTTTTACTTATTTCTGCAAATAAACATCTTGGATCATCTCTGATATACCATGCTCTACACAAAATCTGAGAATTAATCAGTCTTCATCTTAATGCAGTCAACATACAAAAGCACTTTAGGTACGTACTGTTTACTACACAACTTCTTATTGCTCCGGTTCTTATCAAAGCCATGATACAAATCAGATGATATTATGCAAATAATAAAAGGCATATCTTACTGCTACAGCCGGTATTACAAACATCCAAAAAAGCTCTACTAACTTAAGCCGGTGCTACAATTTTCACCTCTACATTACATACAACTTATAGTCTGTTTTGGCGTGCGATTAATTTATTTTAACCATTGAACAGTGTTCCAAAATAGCAGATAACTGTCAGATAAGGACCTGATAACGTCTTAATGGGATTTCACTAGTGGTTGGATTAAATCAACATGCTGACAGAATGCATTGGAGTATAAGGAATTCCATTCGGTTGAACTGGTTTATTGTCCAAATGTCAGTTTGGTAATTCAATGTGGATTCGATGCAGACGTGGATTTTTTTTTGCAACTTTCCTTTGGCCACAATAAAAAATAAAAGAAAACAAGTTGTTCGTGAAAGCCCTATCAAAAATTAGGGATGTGTTTCTTGCTCTCCATATAAAATAAATATATATATAAATTACTAGGATCACTTTAATACGTCAAAGAAACTAAGTGAAGCTTTGCCTGTTCCTCGTGACCTGAGCCTAGAAAAATCAAGAAACAAACCGAGTGATCATCGAAAATAATGGAATGTAGAACTTCAGTGTGGTGCCGTTTGAACTAAGGTATTAAATAAAAGCTTATTCAAATGTGAAAAAAAATCCAATGGTGAGCTAAATCACTAGGATCACTTTAATACGTCAAAGAAACTAAGTGAAGCTTTGCCTGTTCCTCGTGACCTGAGCCTAGAAGAATCAAGAAACAAACCGAGTGATCATCGAAAATAATGGAATGTAGAACTTCAGTGTGGTGCCGTTTGAACTAAGGTATTAAATAAAAGCTTATTCAAATGAGAAAAAAAATCCAATGGTGAGCTAAATCACTAGGATCACTTTAATACGTCAAAGAAACTAAGTGAAGCTTTGCCTGTTCCTCGCGACCTGAGCCTAGAAGAATCAGGGAACAAACCGAGTGATCATCGAAAATAATGGAATGTAGAACTTCAGTGTGGTGCCGTTTGAACTAAGGTTACATAAAAGCTTATTCAAATGTGAAAAACAAGCCAATGGTGAGCTAAATCACAAAATAATAAAACCACTAACAGAATGAAATGGTAGATACGCAGGCAAAAAAATGTGTCATTTTTTAAACACCCAATGTAACTGTTGTGTTGGTATCAGAACCTACAATATACCTATACCTATCGTAAAATACTTAGAATAATTTATCTCGCTTTTCTGTTGAACTGATTGACATGCCCTTGATCGTATAGCAAATATGTCATAAACCTTACTCCATCCATCATGTCCTAGGCCTATTATCTAGTATAATACCCGCAATTTTATACAAATTCTATCCCGAGGGGATGTTAAAATGTGTACCTAAGTTGAGAAACATTTTATTATGTGATTACATCCAATCCTTGACCGATGTGGAGATGAATAGTGCATGCAGATGTAGGTGACCATACTTTATTAATAAATACTATGACATAATCATATAATCACATCATTTAAATCGCGCAAAATTGACATATTTTGAATACATAGATTAAATAGTTTATTATAAAAAATATTCATTTGTAGTATAAGCTTTGAATGACATACTTATATTCTAAACCGTACAAATCGTGTTTTAGTTAATTATCACCTGAATCAAAATTGCAAGAGTGGCTTTATTATGATGATAAGTATTTTATATTACTACCGATAAACTACCGATTTAGTAATGAGTACTATCGCCCTTAGTTTTATTTTAACTTGCAGAATATTCCCTGTAAAGTATATTATGATAAAATAAAATATGTACTTAATTGGGTTCGATCCCCGCACTGGACAAACATTTGTATGATAAACACAGATGTTTGTTCTGTGTCTGGGTGTTAAATATGTAAATAAATAATTAAATAAATAAATATTTCGTACATATCACACACGGTCAACTGATCCCAAACTAGGCATAGCCTGTACTATGGGTACCAGAGACTGATATACATAATAGATACATATTTAACACCCAGACACAGAACAAACATCTGAATTCATCACACAAATGTTTGTCCTGCGCGGGAATCGAACCCGCAACCTCTAGCGCAGAAGGCAGAGTTACTTCCAACTGAGCTATGAGGCCTTCAAATTATCTATTATGTATACCAGTCTCTGATACCCATAGTACAGGCTTTGCCTAGTTTGGGATGACCTTGCGATAATTATGTTCGGAATATTTATTAATTTATTATTATTTATTTATATAGTAAAAAAATCCCAACCTTTTAATTTTCAATCTACACTTCGAAATGAAGTGGTGCCGAACCGAGAACGATGATGTTAAGCTAATTTGCACGCATTGAACTTTGACTCGGCTCTTTCGGTTCATTAGCTATCATCAATCTCGCGTGTTCGTCAGCTCGTGAGATGTGGTAACCTGATAGAGTATACAGTCATGCTCCGTAAAGGCATGTAAGTATTTAGTTGATTCTTCTAGGCTTGGTCGCGAGGAACAGGCATAGCTTCACCTAGTTTCTAAGACTTTTCAAAGTGATCCTAGTGATTTTATTGAAATAAATGCCTTTTGACTTTGACTTTGACTTTGAGTTGGCTGTTCTAATAATGTGCTTTTAATAAAAAAATACAATTTGACTAGGTGCCTAGCTAAAAATCTAAACCGCATTTTTGGATTTTTGGTTTCTGTGCAAAATGACAATTCAACTGTAAATTTTTGTATAATTTAGTAGTAAATGGCACCTAGTACCTAGTACATATACCTAAATGAAGGACAATTTTTTATCAATTTCCCGCCTACTACGGCAAGAGACTTCCCCAAGTCGGAAATTTGAAAATATCGAACTACATCTTGGTATTTGGATTTAAAATCATGAACGCTGGAAGTAAAATGTTTGTCCATTGTTTACGAAGCGTTTCTCTGTCAGCTACGACATCATAGTGTAATGTAAGTTTAAGTTGCAGTACCTATTCACTTTGCTGAAATTGTGGTTGCTGGAAGTAAGAGGAAGGAACTTTTTGACGTATTTGCTGCAACGTTTGTTCCTAATACTTCGACTGAGTACAACTTCTTAGAGCAACTGCGGTAAAGCACTTGCTCAATACAATTTTCTAATTGGGTTTGAGCCTTTTTTTGCTTTTGCACACTCAAATTAGCCAAAGTTTAGTTTTACTTTGAATCCATCATAACATTAAATAACTCAAGCTTATTATGAGTAGGTACACTAACAAAAGCATTACAATGCACTATAACATGTAATACTACGCAAAAAACTCTCCCAAATGATAATATATCAGACTGCTAATTAATTCGATCCGGTCACCAATAATCAAATTGGAGGTGAACTTGTAAAATATTGTAAAGTAAACAATAATTATTTATCCTCGTACTTAATCAGCCATAAGCAACAAATTGAAAAATAACAGCCGTTCGAGGACGCGAAGGCCTACCTATCAATACGGATCCGGCGCCAGTTGCTTTCATAAAAATCAGGTATAAAACTCATAAAAATACCAACCTGTAGGTATGACTGTTTGTATGTTTCCATTCCATCCTTTATCTCTCGTAGCTTGTATTTTGTGTAACGTTGAAGAGCGTTTTCACACTACGCGACACGACAAGACAACACGCGACACACACTTGAAAAATACGTTCTCCTATCAATGTGTCCAACGTAGTATTTTATCATGTCTATAGACAAAAGTCGTCGAGAAAGGTGATTAAGATGCAAGTCGGTGTAAAAATGTCAATAATTGTTATGTTTTGGGATTTCTAATTATTTTCACATTTAAAACTAGATGGCGCCCATCAATATGTTGTTCCTATGCCTCTGTATTGCATCTCGACTGTGGTGTTGTTTTGGTGCTAAGCGATTCTACAGAATTTTTCCTTGCGTAAATTTTTATCTCGCGGGTGGAGACGCGGAGTCAAATTAGTTAAAAATAAAAATAAACAAGATGAAGCGATAAATTCAGAAAACATACCCAAGCTGTGTTCATTGTGTCCGGGCGCGTGCGTTTGGCAATAAGATTAATTGTTATCGCCCGTATAAGGGCCGGATGCCCCTCATGTGAATTATGATAAAGCCTGCATAAGCAGTTTTTTATATCGCAAGTTCTTCAGTTTCTGATATACAGGGATATGTATCTCTTCGCTACCAGTAAGTGCACTTATACAAACAATATAAATCTTCCAATGATTCGTTCACGAATCATTCGAGCGTAGGAGTTTAGTTACTTAAATGGGTTACTGAAAAAGTTATGATACTTCAGATTGGGGCATCGAAATCAATTACATTTACTCCCGGAAGATGTATTGGTGACTTGTTTTTCTGTTCTGGTTCAGAAAATGGCAAGCAAGGTAAAACTGTTCTAATAAATTAGAAGTCGTCAACTTGCTACAAACAAACAGTGTTACGACAATAAATAAAATGGAAGAGCTATCATATCTCGCTATAAAATCTAAATATTTTTCCACGTTCCGATCACCTAGACCGGTGTAGCTGACAGAGGTCGTAAGAGACCCACAGCATAAAAATCCGTTCGAAAAAAAAAGCGTTCCGATCTAAACGATCCTAAGGCTGGAGATAATAAGTTTTTCTGACACATTGCACAATAAACTAATTTAATAACTTTTACATAAGGCGAATTTTAATGCAGCAATATGATTCCTGTGATCTCAGTGAATAAAGAAGCACTAAATACTCCGAAAACCATCAAAAAAAGCACATTTATTTGCAAAAAGCTAAGTCGCATAAATAGTGCCAGAGCCAGCGATATTAATCAAGTGCTTCCGCTGCGGGTCCGCATTTTAAAACTGGCTCATTAATTTACGTCACTTGAAAGAGCCACCGTCTTGACGCCTTGACAGGAACCGGAATTAAATCGTGTCTTTTTAGAATTTAGCGACAAATGGCATAAATTACTGAATTCATTTCTTTTGAACATAATTTTTATTCATCGAAGTATTGAAATTCCTTCTTTTTTTTTTTTTTATACAAAATAGGCTAACGTTTGATCTGGTGAATCTCACCTCATGTTAAGTAATGATGTGGTCTACGGCCTTCTAGGACTAAGTATTTAACTATCCAGCTATACGAAACATAGTTTAGATTTATTGAAGATCGTATCATATTTATGTCATATACAAAGAAAATCAAAACCAATACAAGTACAATTCAAAGAGTTTTTTTTGAAATTCAACTCCTAAGAGGGTGCAATCCGATGTTGATGATGATGATTGAAGTTTAATGATTTTAAAACAAAATTGAGATATTCTAAAACTTGTTCAAATAAGACTACCTCGTACACTCATTCCGGTATTACAGTCCAACTTTTCTTGTTATAAAATTGGTACAAAGTCCGAAGTCTGTTGCAATGCTCATTTATACCCTCTTCCCTTTGCTATTTTATTTCCAGTATCTACCACTGCGAGCAAACGAAGATCTCATTTAAAAATGGGAGACCAGTCAAATTCTTAATAGAGGTGTCCGTAATCCACTGCAAACGGAGCGAAGTAGAATCAGTATTTTTAAGTTTGAACTGATTTGACTCCAAACCAGATGATTTTTGTATAGAGTTTTTTCAATGTAAAATGATTTCCAAAAGTCGTAGAATAAACTTTATTGCCAATTTGGTGTACAATCAACCCCATTCGGGATAGTATGCATAATATGAATCAACCTGTATACTTATCTGTTTGTAGAGCGAAATAATTTTGTTGAAACGTTTGTTGTCAGATTGAACATAACTAATCAGTTTCAGATGAAAGCTTGATTTAAAATGGCCCTGGGGCATTCTATTGCAACTTAATTTCCAATGCAAATCCACCTACATCTTCTGCATCTCTGCCTTTGACTTGGAAGGGAAAACATTTATGTATAGTGGCAGACTTGAAAGAGAGCTAGTAAGTACAGAGGAAGAACAGATAATCTTATCCGTGGAATGAGGAGCATAACTACAAGAAACGGGCTCTGTCATCGAGTAGGCTGCCCTTGAAAACGGTAAAATTGAGAGTGATGTATCCGTTGCGCTGAAAGAGCATAGGTTATAGCATCTGCTACGAAAGTTACTTTTTGCCGCTTTTAGAGGAACTTAGGCCTTAGAGTACTTCCTTGAGTTTCGGGTTTCAAAGCTTTTCCTTGGACGGTGTATCGCTTTGTAATACGACGCTGGTTTTTCACGATTCGGATGTGCATTGAGGAAGCACTTATCACGACCCTTCGTTTAATGGTTTATTGAAAGTGGTTAGCAAATAAATTGTCTGAGATGTACTTTAGCTCATCAATAGTGATTAACGATTGCAAGGGTGCTTGCTTGCTTGTCGTGTCAAAGATTATTTCTTGGTCACTATACCTCAGCCTGGACTTAATACAGGATTAAGTCAGTTACCAGGCTGAGGTATGGTGGCCCTGAAAAGGGCCTGTGATCGATCAGTTTTAAAAGTATAAGGTATATACCTCTAAGAGGTACTAATAATTTTCGTGCACAATTGCAGCGTGACCAATAATAAAACAGTGTAACGAATCTAATAATAACAGAGCGTGTGTATAGAAAATCCGTAGAACTAAGGTCACCGACATAGCTCTCAGAATTAGCAAGTTGAAGTGGCAGTGGGCAGGCCATATAGCTCGCAGAACCGGCAACCGTTGGGGAGTAAAAGTTCTCGAATGGCGACCACGAACCGGGCGACGCAGTGTTGGAAGGCCCCCCACCCGATGGACCGACGACATTGTGAAGGTTGCGGGAAGTCGGTGGATGGAGAAGGCTCAAGAACATTCGTCATGGAACTCTTTGGGGGAGGCCTATGTCCAGCAGTGGACTTTTACAGGTTGATGATGATGATTATGATGATGTGTGTATAGAGGAGTAGATTTGTATAATTTGACTGGTTTTTCTTTATTTAATCTCGAAAAGATTATTTTTTTATGAAATCGCCGCAGTCACGCGGGGTCTAGTAGTTGGCACAGTAACCCCTTTTAAAAAGTAAGTCCTAGCTAAGAAATAATTTTCGAAAATTAACTTCTTAAAGGTGTAGAGGTGTCAATCTAAATATATCAACAGTATATGACTAACTGACAACGCAGAGCATTAATCGTTGGTCCTAGAGACTTGAAATTTGGAGGGTGTCCCTATAAGTGTGTAGGAGTGTACTAAGAAAGAAATTCTCAAAATTCAACCCCTAAGAGGGTGCAGCGGGGCTTGAAGTTAGTATGAAAAACATCACATGAAAAAAGTCGCGGAGGCTTTCACAACTATTTAAAAAAATATAAATTACATAATGGTCCCGTGCGGAAGCTAGATAGTAATTTATATTTTATACCATTATCATCATTACCTTATCCGACACTCACTAAACTATACTTCCATTTTGTTCATAAACCGATACCTTCCACGAGCAGTTCAAAGATTATAATTACGTACTTTATGCAAATGAAGCTGTTCTGAAAACATTACTTATTTTTTGTTTTTAAATAATTACTCGCCGCAACTTAAATATTGGCAACCAGTATTTAACTGAATGTCTACTTGTTTAAATAATATGAATGAGCAGTTACAGTACATAATTATAAACGTACATTATCAGTATCTACATAATGCGTGTGGTCAAAACATGGGCGAGATGCTATCGAAGTTTATAACTGAACTTTTTTGAAAGCTTTTAAGTTCCGTTTCGGCGATCTCGTTTGTAATAGCCCGGGAGCGATTAACCATTCAAATTAATTGGCAATACGCTAACACTGATATTTTTAGTCTTAGAGTAGGTACCAAACTTTAAAACAAAAATATCAAATCCTTGAAAATGTATAAGGGGTAGTCAGAGGCACGTTCGAAAATTTAGGCACATGTTCACATTTTGCATACGTAACAGGTTGCAAAGCAGCTTTTAAGAATACTTACTGGTTACACGATAACTGTACTAAAAGGTGCTGTAAAAAAGGAGTAAGAAAGTCGTCGCTAGCCCTTGGTCTATAACGGATGACTTCAAATCGGTAGATTGAAATAAATGACAGCATGACAGGTTGCCACTTAGATGTTCGTTTGTTTTTTGTAGGTGTTTAGAGATATGTCATTTATTTGATGTTACTCTGCTTGATGCGTGTAATTTGTTAGACGCATGTGTAATTTATTGGTTTTTAAAACCAGCGAGCATTCTAACCATGGGTGTTATACGTCGATACTCATCTTTTCATCAACTCCCAACTGACGTTCTTCTCCTTGTTATTGCTGTCAAATGATCGAGTGAGCTTAAGATACACTCGTATTTCAGTATGAAATGAGTTACTATCACTATCTGTCACAAAATGGATGTGTGACCGGTCCAAGCTAAAAAGCTGTGAGCAGGATTTGCATGACCTCATCCCTCCCTCCCCCTTCCACTACCGGACAAGCAGACGCACAGGTAATTACCACCCTTACCTGGTCGACATACCACAGTGTCGAACCAAAGGTTTCTCCTCCACCTTTATTATAAGCACTGGCAAAGAGTGGAACGATCTGCCAGCGTCTGTTTTCCCGGATGAGTACAATCTAGGAGTCTTCAAATCTAGAGTGAATAAGTTCCTTCTGGTAAAGCGTGCTCCATCTTAGGCCACATCTCTCTTGCAAAAGTGAGATGGTGGTCAAAAGCCTAACCATCTCCAATAAAAAAAAAACCAAGTCAGGAGTCATTCTGGCTTAAATACTCCGTCACCAGATTGCGTAAGTCTATAAATATCGTAAAAAAACTAATTATGTGTCATTATAGTCGGCTGAAATTATGATGAAAATGAAGTTTTTTTTTAACTTAAAATATGATTGTTTCTATTCACGACAGTCTGCTCATTCCCCTTCCTAAATTCATCCATCCAAATGGATGGATCATGTAACTTGACACATTTGAGTGCCTCCATGAAGAAATATTTAGTTACTCATCTACTAACCTAAAAGCATTCGAAGCTATAGCTATTATGTATAGAATCTTTACGTTAAAAAAGGTCATGTTGGCCTAATGGGAGGTACTTATATTTTGCCTTTAAATCCGTGGGTACGAAATCTAGTCGTGCATTAAAAATATTAATCAGTGTGTTCTACAAAAAATGTGTGCGTTGGCCGGGAATCGAACCCGTGGTGCAATTGCGTAAGCGTAATGGCAATGAAGTTCGCAACTTAGAGGGTAATTTTAACAATCTTAGCATCATTCAAAACTTTCCAAACTTGACAAGGGACCAAGACCTTAGCTTCTTTCTGTTCATGTTTGAAAAACTTCATATGTCGCCAAAATTGATAAAATCATCCTTATAATTGCGATCTTCATTACCGTTGCGCTTACGCAATAGCCTGGCCGGATCAACTGCTTGGAAGGCAACTATGCTGACCACCAACGCTTGTGGTAGAGCGAGTTAGCTTTTGCGTTACGATTTAAATATCAAATAGAATACAATGTGCCTAACGAACTATTGTTATCGAAAATATTATCAGCTGTGTGAGTTAAGAGCACGGATAGAAGTAAACTTGGTCTGAAGACAATAGATCTTCAAATGACTTATTGTATGAATTATATATATCGATAAATAATAAATAAATAAATGAGATTTTAATTAAATATATGTGAATAATAATAATAAATATTCTGGACTTATTCACACGGTCAACTAATCCCAAACTAGGCATAGCCTGTACTTTGGGTACCAGAGACTGAATAAATATAAATAATAATGTCCGGAATATTTATTTATTTATTTATTATTCACACGGTCAACTAATCCCAAACTAGGCATAGCCTGTACTATGGGTACCAGAGACTGATATACATAATAGATATATATTTAACACCCAGACACAGAACAAACATCTGTGTTAGTCACAAATGTTTGTCCAGTGCGGGAATCGAACCCGCGACCTCTAGCGCAGAAGGCAGAGTTACTACCAACTGAGCTATGAGGCCAGTTATATCAGGCTACTTGACACATTACACAAAAATGTGTAACATGCCATGGCCCATATTAATAAATACCTTACAGACTAACATACATACAATCTAATATAATATCTTTCATATAATTATCACAATATTTTTTAATTTTCTGTATAAAAAGGGCAGGTTTAGGCAATTTTATATTATATTTCAGCAAAATTAAATTGTATTGTCATTTTGTTCCCGTTTTCAACAAATCAACTAGACTACGCATTTTTATATTTAAATCGATATTGTTATGAAAGTATTTTGCGTAGTTACCAATTTTTATAAGCGGTAGGTAATCATCCTAATATGGCACAAACGAGGCAGACGTCAATTATGCTTCTGACAACCGTATCTCATTCATTGTTATCAAAAACATGTTTCAAAAGTTTCAAATCAATATTTTTTCATACAAACTTCGAACCAGCATGCTTCTTCATGCTCCAGAATTTTTATAATAGGTATCCCAAAAATGTATCAACACTCGTATTCAATTTTGTTTGGCAAATAATTACTATCTAATAAAAAGTTCCAGAGTAATTAAAAAAATTTTACAAGCAAAATGTTACACTTGCTCAAAACATGAAAACAGTAACAATACCTAGAGGTTGTTTTACACAGGCGTCGGCGTCCGACATCACGTGCGGAGAACAACAACAATTACGATTTTGTTTTGTTTTTAAGAGCCTCTGTAACCGTTATGTGCAGGCTTTATAACCCAACACCTCTGGCACAACACATGAATCAAACAGTAGAAACGGTCAGAATAATGTACACAGAATTGTCCTATCAATAATATCTTGAATAAACAGTTAATTCGCGAAATGACTACTGTAGGGATGCTTAGTGACGACTATGGGAATAATCCCAAACCAACACCAGAGATCCAAAACCAGAACGACTCACGTCGATTAAAGATAAAAATCTTAGGTAGACCCTTGGTAAGAGAGGGCAGAAAGTGAAGTGATTATTTTTAGAAGGGTCTATGAAAATAATCGACTATATGTCTTTATAATTCTGTACCAAAGGAAAAGTACTGAGCAACTAAATAAATATTATTATTTAAAATACCTTGTTACAGAAATAAAATTAAAACTATAACAAGTTAATATTTACAAAAGTTAGTATAGCGATCCAACGAGGTAACGTCGCCAGCCTTTTGGGCACGCTGCCTGTGGTTGGTGATCTGAACTCTGTTTTCTACTTGTAGTCGTAGTCGTAGAAAACAGAGTTCATTCCTAGTATAATATTATTTTAGCTTAATTTTCAACTGTTATTATTATTTTTCTGTCAATCAGGGTATAAAAAACTGTCGTTTATCAAAAAATATACGTCTTTTGTATAATACCATGGTTTCATCATCATCATTTCAGCCGTTCGACGTCCACAGCTGAACATGGCCTCCCCCACAGACAGAGCAAATTCCTATCATGTGGGGGGATTTGCCCATAATACATTTAATACCATGGTTTAAAAAGTAAAAAATAAACAGTTAAGCCATCTAAATACCTTTTCAAACGATCTATAGATAAATCAATTGATCCAGGTCACTACCAATCAGAAGCAACCCCCTAGACGCTGGCATAATTGCCACGCTGGATGGCAATGCTAATCAGTGTTGGTTCAAATAGGAGCCAGCCAATAGTCGCATTTATTTAAATAAACGGATAACTTGAATATCATTCGTAGTGGTTAGTAATAATACTGATTATTAAGATACTGTGAATATAAGCAAGCTTTATAATTACCCAACACCTCTGGCCGAAAAATGCCAGATTTTTTTATTCAGAGCAGCGAATGTCAGTCATGGCACGCGAGTAACTCGCTTTCGGTATTTTATTTCTACGTACACTTTGAACATTATGATACTTTTTTGGGCTTTGTGTTGTTGTTTCAAAAATGTTTAAGCTGAGTTCACAGGTATAGTGGTTGGTGTATTATTTGTTTAAATAAGCTCTCGTTTATGCGCCTGCGGGCTCGGACAAAATAAAATTCTATCGCTTTTATTAGCCATAGAAAGTACTACTGCGAAAGTATTTAGCAGGTACTTCATTTGCGATTCAAGTAGAATAAATAAATAACACCCAACAGTCACATACATAGTCTTAACCCCACACTAGGATTCCCTGTGTCGTGGGTATGAAAAACTACGAGTACCATGGTAACCCAAACACGGAACAAATATTTGATGATCATGCAAAAACATTTGTCCTGCAGCGGGAATCGAACCCGCACCCCTTGCGTCTCAAACGAGCACTCGTTGTTGTTCAATCACGCCATAACGGCTTAACCGATTTCGTTGAAACTTGGAATAGATAAAGTTCTTTACCTAAAATAGCATATAGGCTTTTTATGTTGGTACCACGCGAGCAAAGCCGCGAGCGTTAGCTAGTGTAAAATAATACCTCAGATCTCAGGCTTTACCTTTGTAGACAATTCTTAACATGAGTATGAGTTATGTTTTAATTGGCGACGTTTTATTTTGCCGCCTTTTATGTTTGAGTGAAGGCTCATTAAAATATTTTGTCAAGCGAGCGAAGCGAGAAAGTTCTCTCAAACAACGTATGTTTGTAGGTATATTTATTAGAGTAAGTATAACTGTTGAACCGTCCATGCGAACTGCATGGACAACAGAACTACTCAACAGAACAGGTGGCAGTAAACGGAATCTAGTAGGTCAACTGTATGTAGGTACTATCAAAATTTACTGGTAAAAATATGAGTGTTATATCGGCCAAAGTATTGTTAAGATAAGATAGTAGACTAATAGGAGGTATACAAAACAGTTGGTAACCTTTCAATGAATTCGTAGTTCAGACAAGATTGGTTATTAGTTAGAACATGCTAAAGAAGCGATGTTCTAACATCCTCACAAACTTTCGCATTTATAATATCAGTAGGATAATACTAGAATGGGAAAGGCTCAAGACCGGTCGTCATGGAACTCCTTGAGGGAGAGGACTCTACATGCTGATGATAATGAGTAGGTTAAACTTACACAGCTGGTGCTTAGTTGGCAGTTTTGTAGGTATTGTGATGGGCAATGTGACAATCAATTACTATTGTCTGACTGAAACAATAAGTGCCAGACACGCCATTTTGATGTCTTCTTATTTAATCATGAGAAGGCTTCAATTCACGTTGTACCTATATTAGCTTCTGCCAGCGGCTTCGCTCGCGCAGTACTTAGATAAAATGTAGAATAAATGCTATTATAGGTTAAGAACTCCATCGAAAACGGTTGAGCCGTTACGGCGAGATTGAACCACAAAAATCAAATCATCCAAACTTTCGCATTCATAATATTAGCAGGATAGGTAGGCTTTTTGAGGCGCACTGAATCCCTTTCACCGCTCTAGTTATTTCATAATCAGTTTACAAGGTCCATAAATCGACCCCGTCAATGAAAACGCAAGGTGACCAAGAAAGAGCCAGTACCATAACGAATTAAAGTAAAAAAAAAATCTGTTTTTGTAAAGCCATGTTCAAACGGTGTGCGATATTTCATATAAAATATATTTTAAAATCATCCTAACGTCTTCTGAATAAAGTTAATTTTGAGTTTGACTATAGTCAATAGACCCTATAGGGTCTTGCTATATCGTTGAGCTTTATCGTACGACCTCAAACGTGAAACTCAAAATTAACTTTAATTATTACACGATAATTTTCAAATAAATTAAAAACGTATTTCAGATGACACATCGCACGCCGTTTTAACAGTGCTCTCCGTTTTGTACCAACCTAGGTTCTGACATAAAACGGATTTGTCAAAGAGTCGTTAGAAAATACTTTGATTCCATAACAATAGGTAGGTACATACCTACCTACATAGATATCGCTAAAAATAAAGAAGCCCTAAAGCCATTAGAAGACTGACGATACGTGAACATAAGAGCTATAGAGAGCGCCGCATGACACAAACGATAAAAAATCGCCGTAACACAGGGATGTTTACCACCGGACCCAAAAATACAAATATAAATTAAACCAAATGAGTGCTAATCTCTGCGAACACTTAGGCAAAAGGTTTTTTATTTGTTTCCCTGAAGATTGGCTTTGCGGTTGCGCCAATCAAATTCGCAACCCGCGGAATCAGAGATCCCGTTTGCAGAGCCACCATCAGAGCCATTAACATCCGTTATGACTACTGTAATAAGTTACCTTATGAGTTACCATTAAAGTGAGTTGGTGAGTTCTATTTACTCGTTATTTCGTCTTACCGAAATGAAGGAATTCCTAAAGAACCAAGGTCAACGAATAAGCAAGTTGAAGTGGCAGTGGCAGGCTCGCAGAACCAACAACTGTTGGAATGAAGGTTCTCGAATGGCGACCACGAATCAGACGACGCAGTATTGGAAAGTCCTTTATTGCGTGTCCCGAAGCCAAACGGTTCTCTACAAACGTAACAACAAAAAAACTCACCCCAAAGCCCTCACTAAGGAGGCGACAACAAATTATGTTAAAAACCGCATATCTCAGCCGCTCGTTATCTCGCTGACGATACAAAAACCGAGAAAATGTATTAAAAACGCGAGGGCGGTCGTTGCCTTCTCAATACCGGGATCTACTCTGAAATGCCTCATTCACTGCTAAAGTGGCTCTCTTACATAATCATGCTTTCACGATAGGTTAGGAGCGTTGATTATAGTCACAGGTATGGCGAGGCTCTTACAGATAATCATAGGTAGAGCAATCGATATAATATTGATCTGAACAATCAGATATTACTGTCATAGCCAAAAACCTGGTCTTATATATTTATTACAATACAATTAATTACAATAGATTTTTTGTTTAGTCTGCCAAAGGGGGAAACAGAGCTCAACCGTTTCAAAATAAATTGTGTTTCAACTACTTGCATTAATTACAGTTTGGCCGAGAGGATTACGCAAAGGATTTCTTTAGGATTTTTGCAAACGTTATGTTTAGGTGTGTTCGCTTAGATCCGTCGTCGGCCGAACTATAACAAAGAATTGGCTTTGTGAGTAGCACCATCCCGCCTCAGATATTTGATAAATAACTGCCCAAACAATAAATCAGTGTACGGCAAGTCGTATCTATTTTCGTGTCGTATTATCCGTGTTCGAGTGACCAAGTAGTTCATCCTGTATCGTCGACAGAGAGCCTTAAATTGTTTCACAAAGAAACCAGTCCCTCGGGGCGCGTATCGACAGACACGGACCCGCAATCAAACTTAAATCTGTTATTTTCTCAAAATCCTCAGACATCCCCACGGGTCTCTAGATTTTCTCCTCGAAATCCCCACCTAGCATCTCCACTTACTACATATTTGTTAGATTCTTATCCCAAAATCCCCACTACTACGGTTTAATATGGTCAGTGGGGATTGCGGGAATATTAAAACGGGTTTTTAATCGAAATCTAGCCATGTTCTAACTGCCATTTCCATGACAAATAGTTATTATTATTCAAGATAGTAATGAGGCAGGGTCGTAGGGCCACCTAGCGACCGCCACTTTGTAATCGTGTGGGGATCTAACACGAGATCGCTTGTCGTGGCATTTTATGGGTAGACTGCTATCTGCTTACTCAATAATTAACCTTTTGGCTCTAAAAGCCGGGCACTCTTTATTATAAATAAATTCACTCCATCATTTCAGTATTAAGGATGTTAAACATCGTGCATAAGATGAAACTGGTAAGCCCCGTCCCGGTACGAATCCCTGCTTTCTACATGAATGCTGCTGTTCGAGAGACCAAGTATTTTATCCTGTGTCGACGACAGGAAGCCTAAACAGTAGTTTTGCGGTTCTTTATAGGTTTTTGTTCTTGTTTGCGTGGGCGCTCACACGGAGTAGCAGCAAGTGGCTTTCCTTTGAAGATACCTAATACTCACCGACTTCCGATAAAGAGATTTATTTGTTTTTGATAGTTTTGTACAAAAAAAATGTATAAAGTTTTCATAGTGATAAGTGGCAATAGGTACGTGTATATTCATTAAAGTTTCAGACAATAGGTCTTAAATTTAATTTGTTCCATTAAAGCCTGCCTTTAGTAAGGTGCGCAGTAGGGGAGTTTTTCTTGGCAAGACATACTTACATATTTATAAAAAAATATCTGTTAATTCTGATTAACATTTTAATTCCCTGAAATGATAAACACATCTGTTTTGACTTTTTAGGCCGTTAGGTATTTGTAAGTACGTGTAAGTGCTGACTGACTGTATGGTATTGTTAAGTGTGTTACTGTAAGCCACTTGATTTAGTTTTCACCCTTGAGATGCCAAGTAAAAGACTCTCCAGCTAATGGTTCTATTTACATAACTACCAAGAACGATTGCGGTCATGACTATTGAACTAGAAATCATTAAGATCACACCTGAAATGCAGAAAGCGTTCTTTTTTAAGTACCATCACCGTACCTGTTTATTTATTTAGGCCTACGTCGGTACCTATATGACCTCGAAACAGAAGAACTTGTATATCATGTATATAGTGACGTGTAGATAAACATACGTTATAGACTTCAGTTCTACTTTTCATTTATAAATACTACTAGCGCCACCTATTCTTTTGGTTACTTAGTACGATCAACGAAAAGTTAAAAGAAAACCGCGGTATTACATTTATTCGAACAACCGCCGCGTCGCGATTTTGTTTCAATAAAAAATAACAGATGGCGCTTAATTTTCAACCAACTTTAAAATAAGTGAGTATTGAGTTTTTGTAATGAGAGAAGTAGATGATTAATCGGTTATTAAAGTTTAAAAAGATACTGTTAGTCATCTCAGTACAGTAGAATAAAGGATCGCCATCCAATTCCCTTAGTTCAAAGTAATAAAATACTTATTTTCTTTCAAAGGAATTTTAAAACCAAGTTCTAAGCTTCGTTAAAAATTAGTTCCTTGGGTTGAACTCATCGGTACTTACCGACTGAAACGAATTGCTCTTCATCTTCAAGTGCATTTTACTACCGCCCGCACTAACTTTGAACTTTGAGTAACGTGGAAAATAAAAGTTCTTTATGAAATCCTCCGGTCGTATAATAATGGAAATATTTAATTACAGACTTACCAAAAATGGTTAGTATCTGCTTATTTATAAGAAATTATAAAAGCATATCTAATCTATTTTTACTGAACATACATCACACAATTAAATTCTACGGGCGGCGTAGCAGTGAAGATGACTTGGTAGGGATTTCGGGAATTACTCGTTGAACTACGGCCTAAATTTCGTAGGTCTCTATTATCCCTTTGTTTTCTGACCGTTGCGATTTGTATTACCTTAGTAAGCTTTTTTCCATAGATTCTAAGAAAATTGGTTACGAATGATTTTCCCTATTACTTTATTTGGGCGCTTGTATCCGTGTTGTATACTTTACGCTCTCAATAAACCGTGTCCTCTATCCAAATGATAGCTTTTTAAGCCTCTAGATTAATTTTACGCTGCTCTATATAACTGAGCTTTTGTATTTTATTGTGGGGGACCAGTGAGATGGAATTAGCATTGGATAATAAAATGCAGGTGACGCAGCTGAGGCACAGAATACTAAACAGTGGCTAAGTGTAGCGAACTATGAATAGTAGTGTTAAGTGTACCTAGTGAAATTAAGTGTAAGAGTTCGCTGACCAATTGGAGGGCATTTTTCTGATTTTGTTTTGACATGGCCAATCATTATTAGGTTAAGTAGCTTATTTTTTAAAAATAGACCACCAAATTTTCTTTCGAAGTTGTGACCGGTTTAATATGATGTGATGATGATGGCAGTGGGACAGTATATAATTAAAATAGAAGAAATATTTTATTTTTTCTAAAAAATGTAAATCCTTTATTGGTCGTAAGAATTAGCATGTAATTTTTTATTGTATTTTAGATTAAGGGCTGTGGGTTTTGTTAAATAAATAAAATAAAATAAAAGTTAAAGTTTTTAGGTAAAGAGTAACTTTAATTTTAAGTAAGTTATCATAATTTTTAGGAGCGTCTTTTTGGTGAGACTGATTACAGTGGGAAAAACAAAAAGACGCTCCTATAAATTAATTATTTATTAATTAGTATAGATGATTCTAGAAGACGAAAGTCTACAATCAGTGCATGTTGCCAGTGATGACTTATGACACTGGGACTTTTACAAGCTCAAAGTCGCGCAACGGGCTATGGAGAGAGCTATGCTCGGAGATTCACTACGTGATAAGATCCGAAATGAGGAAATCCGTAGAAGAACAAAGGTCACCGACAAAGCTCTCCGAATTAGCAAGTTGAAGTGGCAGTGGGCAGGCCATATAGCTCGCAGAACCGACAACCATTGGGGAGTAAAGATTCTCGAATGGCGACCACGAACCGGGCGACGCAGTGTTGGAAGGCCCCCCACCCGATGGACCGACGACATTGTGAAGGTTGCGGGAAGTCGGTGGATGGAGAAGGCTCAAGACCGTTCGTCATGGAACTCTTTGGGGGAGGCCTATGTCCAGCAGTGGACTTCTACAGGTTGATGATGATGATGATAGATGATTCTAATGGGCTAATGCACATACCGCTTCTATAAAAGGGCGATTTATATTACTACCGAATCCAGGGTTATAGCAAAGAACGGTCAAGCCAAGATGTGCGAATGGTATTTTATTTTTCCACACGTCTTATCGTCGTTTCGAGCGAAGCAACATCCCGAGGAGTCGAGGACAATATCGTGGGGAAACTGGTTAGTATTCCTTATTGCGGCAATGGACTTGCAACTTTCAACGTATGGATGGAATGCTAACTACTGCAATAGTAAAGCATGTGCCAAAATTCAATGTAATATTTAGACTTCTGACTAACACTCTTTGTGCGAGGTGTCATACTGACCTAGTCTGACATTATGTTCATCGCTATCGCTTTCAAATTCAACTTTGTAGTTTTCCAACAAAATACGATCCTAAATTATTATCAACTAGCTTGCGCCCGCGGCTCCGCTCATGTGGTACCAAGAACAGCATATAGGTTGTTCTAAGTAAAGAACACCATAGTATTCCAAGTTTCATGGAAATTGGTTGAGCCGTTACGGCGTGATTGAACCACAAACATCCTAACTAACTTTCGCATTTATAATATTAGTAGGAAAGTAGCACTCAATAATTTGTATTCCGGCAAATTAACCATTTATATTTTTAGCATCCGAATGGAAAACTTGAGTTCACGAAGAAAAACGTTAGGTAATTTATGTTATACGGTATTGAAATGGAAATGAGAGCCTGAAGTTAACAGCGAGTCACTGAATGCAATGTTTCGTTTTATAATTTCAAAATAACTAGACTGGAGCTAAAAGCCTTGCTTCATATTTTACAGAAAATTATATTCCTTACAGAAAGTACGGTGGGTCTTCTTTCTGATATAGCAATTTCCTGATACGGACAGCTTTGTGTTAGGTATCTATTAAATAGAGCATCCAGAAATTCTGTACATTGTTTATTTTCTTCAAAAAAAGTGCTTTTATGATCATAAATAACAGTTAATACATAAAAAACATAAAAAAATTTAATCGGATGACTTTGTCGCTCTGTTTGTCTGTCTGTTTATTTGTCCGGGCTAATCTCAGATACTACTGGGTGGATCTTTATGAAACTTTACAAAGTTATTAATTATGATTAAGTTGTTACTTAGGCTATGTTATATTGCGCTACCCTCCTTTGAAGGGGGGATAGAGGGGTTCGAATTATGTATGAAAAAAAAGAAAATTAATGCAAATGTTGATTTGACACTTTGCAAACATATTTTAACATCAATTAATGAGATATAGGTACGGGTGTCAAGGATTTCTGGTGATTTAAAGAAGTAAAAAATAAAAATTTATGTTTGAGTTAAGATGGATAGATATTGTTTTTTTTTTTTCATTTCCTTTATTGATCACCACACGGAAATAATACATAAGATCACAATTACAAATTTACACGGCAATAAAATGGGCGACCTTATTGCTAACAGCGATCTCTGCCAGGCAACCTAAGGCTTCGTCCTAATAGAACGCGATTCGCGTGAATTTGCGATGCGATTTTTTTCGCGCGATGTAAACATGTATGACAGCGTGAACTAATCGCGCGAGTTTTGATTAGGACACTCAGTAAAGACCTAATTTGTTTGATCGCGTATTTGTACGAATAAAGTTCGCGCGATCTTGCGTTGGTCGCGTAGTCGCGTTCTATTAGGACGAGGCCTTAGGATGGACTGGACTGAAAAGATTAGAGAAGGGGCAAGATGGTGTATCTTAAATTATGATGAAAATTATTTATGAAGTTACTAACTAGGTAACTATAAAGAGAATAAAGTAGGTATCATCATCATCATTTCAGCCGTACGACGTTCACTGCTGAACATGGCCTCCCCCACAGACAGAGCATATTCCCTATCATGTGGGGGGGTTTTGCCCATACTCACCACGCTGGGCATGCGGGTTGGCGAGCGCAGTTATAGCTATCGTTGTTAAAATGAGGGACGCTGCTGCCCATCCCCTAGATTTTTTCCCTTAGTCGCCTCTTACGACATCCGCGGATAGAGATATGGAGGGGCCTATTCTTTAGCCGGGGCCACCACGGCCAAAGTAGGTATATTATATAGATAAATCAAGATAAGCTAAGATATAAGTTAAGGGCGTGTAGGTATCTCATTTCTCTATACTGTGACTCCACGTAAGTGAAACCGCGCGGGAACAGCTAGCTAAGGAATAAAACTAGATTTTAAGTATACACTTACATATAGCAAATATTACCACTGAATTGTCATTCCCTACTAGGACTCATGTTTTTTTTTTTATTCCTGACATAATTATCACTCACGGTCAACTGATCCCAAACTAGCCTGTACTATGGGTACCAGAGACTGATATACATAATAAATAAATATTTAACACCTAGACACAGGACAAACATCTGTGTTAAGCACACAAATGTTTGTCCAGCACGGGAATCGAACCCGCGACTTCTAGCGCAGAAGGAAGAGATACTACCAACTGAGCTATAAGGTATCTTGAAGAGCATAAACGCAATAAATAATTCTGTTTTATCACCTGAATCGACCAAATGGTTCTTCAACCCCCAAAAGTGTTAAAGGATCATTCTGCACCTCTGGGAGTAAATATCACGTGAAACTTCGCATTAAGTACTCCAACCTGTCTAAATTTTCCCAGTTGAGTGGGCGATTCTAGCATCCCTGAGGTTAAATTATCAAGCAATACAAGTCGGGTAACGTTATTGCTTTGGGCGGACGAGTTGAGGACAAATTTACAACAGGGCAGCTAAGAGTGAGTGGTGCTTGAATACCCGGGCGAACGTTTGTTCCAAGTAGCTCTACTAATCAGTACCACTGTAGGACTGTAGGTATGGGAATGTTTTTTCCTACGACTAGTTAAACGATTTATGTAGTTAGGTGCACATTGCGGTTTGCCATTTATCTATTGGTGTATAATTTTATTTTTTGCACTTACCTATGTAGTTGTACACAAACATTGTGTGATAGAGAGATAGAAGAGGCGCAAATATGTTAGTCTTGATAGGGCTTACGTATTTGAGCCTTTTGGGGTTGAGACCCTGGGTCTGTGGGGAAACGGGGCCCTCCGGGTTTTCAAAAAGATATCAGGACGTCTGATCGAAGCGACGCGTGACCCGAGAGCTGGCTCTTATTTGGCCCAGCGAATTAGCATTGCCATCCAGCGTGGCAATTCCGCCAGGGTCTTGGGGACGCTTCCGACTGGTAGTGATCTGGATCAGTTGAGCTATCTATAGATCGTTTGTAACGGTCTTTAGATGGCTCAACTGTTTCTTTTGTAAATATTAACGTGTAGTATTTTGTAATTATTAAATATTAACTGTTTGTAAATATTAAGTTTTTAATTTCTGAAAGTGAAAGTGGTATACCCAACCTAAAATAAATTATGCCGACGTACCTATTTAAATAAACGATGATTGGAAAATACTTGTAGAAAAATATTTTTTTTTATAGAGCCGTTAATAAGTCTCTCTATACCTGTGAAATAGAACTTTGTGCCGAGAAATTTAAGATACACCGCAATTGCTTTCATCGTATGGCTATCAAACCGCATGGTTCGTATACCATATTTTAAAGACGCAATCCAAAGCTTGCTTAGTATCCCTCTGTGTTCAAGTCTCAAACGAGGGTATTGGGGAATATTTGGCTAGTCATGGAAAATGTTTTGATATATTTATTTTAAGAAGCATCTTGATTCCCTCGAGCATGGATTCGGACGTTTGGAAAAGTGCATAATCGTGTTTGTGGGCCGTGAAAACGAGTTATTGTCACTGAAAGGATAGAGGTTTTATAAATTAATGGAAGAAAACTTGTGTAAAGAGCTTTCTATATTGTGTCGGGACGACAGATTTGATAGTCACCCAGTGGCCTGATATCGAATGGATTAGCTAGTATGAAATATTAGCCAATCAAAATTAAAATATTTCAAGCATCGTCACTGGCTAATACATACAGGCCTTATTGCTCAGTTGGTAGGGAGGAAGTAACTCTGCCTTCTGCGCTTGAGGTCGCGGGTACGATTCTCGCACAGGACAAACATTTGTGTGATGAACACAGATGTTTGTTCTGTATCTGGGTGTTAAAAATTTATCTATTATGTATATCAGTCTCTGACACCCATAGTACAGACAGGCTATGCCTAGTTTGGGATCAGCTGACGGTGTGTGATATGTCCGGAATATTTATTTATTAATAATTATTTGAACTTTACTATTGCATTGTAAGCGTAACGCTTGTGAATCATCCGTGTTTATTGTTTTTAAGTAAAGTAGTGGAAGCCCCCGCGACTTCATTCACGTGATCTTATTTTCATACAAAATGCAACCCCGCTGCACCCCCTTAGGGGTTGACTTTCAGGAATTTTTCTTGATGCCCCCCTACACTTTCCAGGAAGCTGTCCTCCAAGTTTCATACTCCTACGACTTCTTGTTTAGGATGTGCGTTGACAGTCAGTCAGTAATGTTATAGTTTCATATATATTGAATATTAGCTTACGCACGCGGCTTCGCTCGCGTCGTACCTAGATAAAACGAGGCCTGTATGCTATTCTAGGTAATAAAAATATGCTAGTCTAAGTTTCACCGAATTTTCAATCGAAATTCAATCGAATTCGTTTGGGCGTGATTGAACAACAAACATCATCACAAACTTTCGCAGTTATAATATTATAGTAGGAAGTAGGATAGGCTATATATTGAATGATGGTTGGCATATATATACCTTACGGCATATACCCTATGATGTTCATGAATATTTATCTGCTTTCAGTAACTGCCGTCACGAATCAGTGGGAACAGCTAGAGACAGCAGTCACCGACACACCGGAAAATTTATTCACTTAGAAAATGTTTTTATTTTTATTAAGAGTGTACCGATTAAAGGCGCGGCGACAGAAGATAAGTTTTTGTGTTTTGATGTGAATAATTTCATTAACTCACTGTTACTTAAAGTTCCAAATTAAGATTGCATTTAAGATTCGTCAGCTAAATCTATCTACCGAACTTCTAATTATGCTCAAGCTAAAAAAAGAAACTCTCTTTGAACATTATAATACAATCTACATAATATAAGGTATTCCACATATCTCACAAGACTGGATTCCTACCTACGTGAGACGATTGAGAAACATAGATAGCACAGACTGCACCATAGTCCTACCTACTTGAAATTAGCAAGTTCGTTAAGGTAGCTAAATATGGAAATGACTAGTTATATACTCTTGCAAATCATTATAATTAAAAGCTTTTGAAAACGCTTATTAGCATAATTGGGACTCGCCTAGGCTTCAAAAAAAAACTAGAAACTAGACCTTTGTGGACAGTCAAAGTAAATAGATACACAAATTAACTTAAATTAGAAATTAATGAACTCATATACGATTTTTTGTAGAAAACAGAGTTACCACGTAGATCGATTGTAGCTGTGTACATTATTTGCTGGCTCTGACATTTTTTAATAGGTGTTCCTCAATTTTACGTCCAACTAGCTTTAACTTTGACTAGCCGGTCGAACTGTTCATATGCAACATTTTTTCCCGAGTCAAGTCCAACAGTTATGTCGAAAATGATTTAAATTTAGCGATTCGAAAATGTATAAAGTCGTGCTCGACCAGCGATATGCCATCTGAAATTCGTTTCAAAATAATCCTTAAATCAACAGAATAAAGTCAATTACAAGTTTGAATTTTAGGGGCTTGCGATATCGTTAGCTAGCACGCTATCAAATGTCAAAATTAGTATTGACTTTATTTAGCAGACTAAAATCATTTTGATACATAAAATCACGCCTATTTCCCAGAGAGGTAGGCAGAGACCACGGCTTTCCACTTGCTATGATCCTGACATACCTCTTTTGCTTCATTCACTCTCATCACATTCCTCATACATGCTCGTCGGTTTTACAAAATCCTTTAGAAATAAATTTTAAATAAAATATCTAAAGGCTTTAGAGATCGTCGAATGTAAAACTGAACGCCCCTCCACTAAACATAAGAAAGAGCGTCGTTCATCATCAGCCTGTAGAAGTCCACTGCTGGACATAGGCCTCCCCTAAAGAGTTCCACGACGAACGGTCTCGAGCCTTCTCCATCCACGGACTTCCGGCAACCTTCACAATGTCGTCGGGCCATCGGGTGGGGGGGGGCCTTCCAACACAACTCGTCGCCCGGTTCGTGGTCGCCATTCGAGAACCTTTACTTACCTTTACTTTACCTTTTAGAGCGTCGTTAAGGTCGGTTTAAACTAAACCAGACGCACGGACACGCGACATCCGTTCATGGTTGATATACCACCTTGCCGCACCAAGCGCCTTGCGTCTACCTTTATAATGCGGACAGCCAAAGAGTGGAACTCGTTGCCGGCGTCTGTTTCCGAATACCTATAATTTGGGTGTCTTCAAGACCAGAGTGAATAGGTTTCTTCTAGGCAAACGTGTTTCACCGTAGACCACATCATTACTTAACATCAGGTGAGATTGTGGTCAAACGTTAGCCTATTTCGTATAAAAAAAAAAAAAAAAAAAACGAATATTAGCTAGAGTATTATTTCTCGATCTCTTAGTTCCATAGAATCTTTGTGAACACATACAAAAGAATGCTCTACGTCTCTTCACACTTAAAGAATTTAATAGAGTGGGTACCTATAGCATGAGCATCGTCTGATGTAAATCGGCCTTTACACTGGCGTAAACACAGTGAAGGGCCGTTCCGTTTTAGATTGAACGATCTACTGCTCGTTATTTAGATTACCTAGACGATCTACTAGGGTGCCCCTGATGAAGTGGGATTAGACATCTGTTCAGTAAGACAGTGGCTTCAATTCTCACTAATAAGGAATAAATAGGTACTATCTACTTAGACTATAACTCAAGTAATCTGATCGGAAATTCGAAGTTGCGCTAAGTTATGGGCAAGTCCAAGAATTACGCAAGGACTTTATCCTGAAAGTTTATTCGGATAACGGCTACCCGTACCTAATCGAGGTTGACGAGACGGCCTTTTGTAGAGCCAGGAACCAGTAATGACTTACTTACGACATAGCGACCACAAGTTATGTGTGGAGAGTGGTATATCCCCCATGTAGATTATAGGGTTCTATAGCGTTATTGAGCCAAATTGCTTGGTGGCTTAACGAATAATACGGCAAACATCGATAACAAATGCACTAAGCACTTTTACACAAGTAACTTTTAGCTATCGCTTTATTGCCTAAATTTATCAATTTAGATACATACTTGTAATCAAGATGTTTTTAAATAAAACGAAAAAAATATTATTACATTTCCTTTGGCGTGGGTTATCACATAAAAAAATTATTACCTACATTAGTACCTACTCAAAAAACGTTATATGGTGGTTGGGAAATGAGTAGGCCCGAACTTTCCACAGACGTAAAGCTTGTAGTTTTATTCATAAGTAAGTTGCCGAAAGGAAGTTGCCGCCATCTCCCGCGTTACTAGTGAAATGATTAATTTAAATTACACCGTGCGATGATGGACGGTTAAGCAAATTCGGGCATATTTGCAGAATCACGTCGTTTTCACCTGATTTCAGATGAGCGCTATCCATCAAAAGGGACCAGTCATCGTAGAAATTAGAGAATTTTTTAGATTTTATATAACGTAACTCGAATTTTCTCGCGGCTTTTGGCAGCCTAAAAACGACAAACTTACCTACTCATGAAAAATAGGGTTTATAGGTACCCCGATAATTGTATCTATTCTCGTGTCTATATCACCCCCTCAGTAGTTTGAGGGTGAATTTCGATAAAAATAATGTCATTCTTATATCAGTACATCAGACTAACATTATGTTCATCGAAATTGCTGCAATTTTCCTTCAATACAGACAGATACATAGACTGTATCTAAAATATATTAAGGACCATTAATCATCTTTTAATTTCAGTTGGGAATCGCGATCATCCTTTATTTAATTTCATTCAAACTTCAAAGCAGATTACCTTTTATATTTTATGTCTGTTTGTTTGCTTGCAAACCCACTTTAGTTTTGCTTGCCACAACTTGCACAAAATTAGCTTATACATAATGCCTTATAAATTAAAACTTATTTCTACCAATGTTTAGGATTGTAAAAAAATATATTTTTATTTTATTTTCTGTATTTTATTTTTTTATATAAGTTGCACTGCATATAAAGTATGTATGGTTTACGTAAAACGTTGTTTCGCCCACGTGATTTCACCCTATTAGGTCCAGTCTGAAAACCAGCGCTGCTTCCTTACTTTGTTCGGGAGTGGCTAATGCTGAGACATGTACCTGGTTTGGCCGCACTCGCACAGTCGCACTGAAAAGGATAGTTACCTACCTACTTTATCTCTTTATTTTTGCTTGTGTATTTGTTTTGTTCTTTTTGTAATTTTTGTTTGTTCTTATACTATTTTTCTACTGTGTGTGTGTGTGTGTCAAATAAATAGACTCTTATTCTTACTCTTATTCTTATTCTTTTAACATTAAAGCCTTCACTTATAGAATAAGTAAGGTAAATTCTTTAGCAGGACCCTGAAGTCGAAGAGAAAACTGTTTATGCAAGGTGATTCATTTTATATTATGTATGATATCCTGAGAGGGGCATATTCTCACCCAATTGGCATTAAAAGGCTCAGTATTCCGATGATCTGTATTGATCAATATCATCTAAAAAGTCTCATCAGTCCGATCATCGGACTGCTGATACTGGCCAAAGTTTGTTGTACAACTTTAGTGAGTTTTTATTTAAAAAACTCTATGCAAAAATCTGCTGTTTGGGATCAAATCAGTTCAAACTCAATGAATCAGTGGTCCACGTAGCAATTTTTATGCAAAAGTTCTCGTCCGCTACGTAATTCGTTAATAAATACGAAAAACAGCTAATATGCGAATAAAAACCTGAAAAAAAATAATGTCTGTTTCTTGATAGTTTAATGGAATTTATGATATTAATAGACTTCGACCTTGTATGGCACTAGTTTAATTTGACTGAGTACAAAATTAAACCAGCTTTACTTACCAAGAATAGAGTGAGCATTCAGAATTCATTAGAGAGAGTGGGTTCCTGTTCCCGCGGTTCGTTAGCTTAATTGTTGCAATGGGACTCAATTTCCATCAGTTATTTTAATGTGGGCAAAAGCAGGAACCGACCGAGTGTGTCCTTTCCCTATTTCCCTTGGGAAGGACGACTAGGGAAAGACTGAGTTGTTTGTTAACAAACTATCTTCATCGTCATATATCAATCTCCGATTTATATTTGTTGCAGGCTTTTGGTGTTTTGTTTTATCGATGAACTATAGTAAGGCCACATTAAAAAGCCAGATTTGATGTCTGTCAGTCTGAGCTTCATAGTGAGGTGACCTGCTTAAAATTATCGATAAACTGAATGAATCGATATGGTTTTCAAACATCAGTGAATCGAATGCAGGACTAAATTGAATGCCATTTAGATCCATCAATACTATTTTTTTATACAACTGAGATGGCAGACAGTCATACGACCTGTTGGTAAGCGGTTACCGTAGCATATGAGCGCTTGCAATACTATCCGTCAATACTACCATAACCCGACTTCGGCAAAGTAGAAACGTTAGCGACTAACATGGTTTTCAAAGTTACCATATTTGTAAGAAAACTTAGTGAGTGTTTAAGTTTCCAATAATAAAAATATTTTTAAGTTATTTTTAATTACATTTGCTACCTCTTTATATAGCAGGATTATTATTAACTGAGATTTTTAAGCAATATACTCTATATTTAACAACAGTAACTAAGCAGAACCGTTAGCCAAATAGTATTTTGAGAGTCCCAACAGCGTCTAAAACAGAATCAGTAAACAAGAACTACGGCCATTATTTTTTATCTACGAATAGGTAAAAGCATTACTGCCAAAAAAATACGGAACACACAGGCACTTAGAGCGGTTCTTTTATATGGGATAAGTTATGATAGGTTATTATTAATCGATTGTCTTCGAAAGCTTTTCCGATAGAGCCACAAAGCCCACAAAAGGGGCTGGTTTGTTTAGGAAACACTTACTTATAAGGAGCTTCCACACTAGCTGACAGTAAAATTTTTATTGTATGGGCTTATAGCCAAAAAGCTTGCGGACGGTCAAACTATCCAGATGACACGTAGTGGGTGGCGTACGTGCGGTAAGCACACAAAGCTTTGACAATCAAGAAAGACAATGGGCAGAAATTGTGGTGTCAAGGGTATTGTGAAACAGTTTGTAGGCTTCACATTTACAAAAGGCTATCTATAAAAGCATACATGATATATGGGAGGGATGTAAAAGGTTTCTCTGATGAAATACCTATTCCAACTAAAACAAGCCTGTTGTAAATCAGAAGAATATTTGGCGTAACGAAATCATTTTTGCAATATTCCAATTTCTCGTGCTTATAATGTAAGCTCAAGAAGTCTAAAATTTGATAGACCAGAGCGGTAGGTGGTATAAAGTTTTCAGAAATGTTAGTTTTTCGAAGGTGGGTACTGTTGGGCTTACGTTCCTACGGTGCAGGCGTCATCGATTATTAATCAACTCGATTATTAATAAAGATGTAAAACTTAATTAAAATAAATTAACATACGAATTCAACTAGATTTAGATCTAAAATTTGTATAAGCTCTTATTTATTAGGGATCATTATTATTTTTCTTTTGAGCCTCACCTAGTTCGATCGGTACCACACTGGCTCTAAATTCAATTTTGTACAAAAACAATTTAAAAAAAATATGTATAATAAAAAAACAAGGACCATCAAAAAAAATGATAGGCCCCAAGCCGTGTTTGTTGCCAGGCATAGCTTCACGTAGTTTCTAAGACGTTTCAAAGTGATCCTAGTGATTTTATTGAAATAAAACCTTTGACTTTGACATTGATCGCTCGTTCTTTAATTTATATTGAAAGTCTGTGTCCAGCAGTGAAATGATGAAGATCCTTCGAAATCGTGTGATCCTTCGAAAAAACTAAACCTCAAAGTCAGGAACACAGCAACATTTAAAAATAATGTTATTATGCTGCGATCCTCTGTAAGGCGGAGGTCACTCCCAGCAACAGGCAGGCTGTTCCAATTTAGAGCGAGAAAATATCGCTGTGCCCTAGCCCTTAAATATTTATTTCTAGTTGAACAAACGCATGTTTATCGCAATTATATTCATATTTTCATAATTATATCTATAAATAGGCTCACGAAATAGGCTTTTATCCTCAAGCATGGTAGACAAGACAGGGGGGTAGTCAGGGGCATGTCCAAACATTACACAGCTGCAAAATGTGGACATAATATGTCCACATTTTGCAGCTGTGTGTGACAGGTTGCAAGACAATCGCCTCTTATAAGCATATTCTTACTGGTTTCCTCAGGATGTTTTCCTTCACCGTTATAAGCACGTATTAAAACGCACTTATATTTATCGAATAAACAATTCATTGCGACCGTGTTTGAACCCACGACCTTCGGATTGAATCAATTCGAGAATCGTATTAACTAGAATTTTATTTAAAATCGAATGTTGTTTGGTATGAGTAGAATATAAAAAACATGGTTATTTTGACCGTCTTTTATGGAGCTGTTTTTCTCGGTAGTCAAAAGCCGTTATACGATGCTACCTTATTTGAAATTCAAGACTTGCCAGCTTCCAGTGCATTGCATATCACCACGTTTTAGCCATAAAATGAGCAAAATTACCGTATGCTGCGTAGGTACTTGTTGATTTGTTCGTTTCTTCATAATCATCAGGCTGTAGAAGTTAACTGCTGTACATAGGCCTCCCCCAAAGAGTTCCCTGACCAACGGTCTTGAGCCTTTTCCATCCACTGACTTCCCACACCCTTCACAATGTCGTCGGTCTGGGTCCAACTTCCAACACTGCGTCGCCTGGTTCGTGTTCGCCATTCGAGAACCTTTAATCCGAAGCGGTTGTCGTTTCTGCGACCTATATGGCCTGCCCACTGCCACTTAAACTTGCTAATTCGGTGCGGGTTTCCTCATTTCAGATTTTATCACGTAGTGAAACTCCGAGTAAAGCTCTCTCCATTGCCCGTTGTTCGAATTAAACTTTCGCTTTATTCCGTAGACGAAAGGGTCATTTTGAAATAACTTTCAGATGACATATCACACGCCGTTTGAACATCAGACGACTAAGGGCCTGTGGGGGGTAAATAGCCTCCTGCGTTCCCCCAAGTTTTGATACTAAATGAAGTTATCTTTATATGGTTGAATATATACTAAATAGCCAAAAAGTTGAACTTCAATATGTAGTACTCAAATTAGTCGAAAGTTGCCCAAATTTTAACTAGTTCGTAGCCATTGTTTATTCAGTATCGTCAACAACCCATATAATACGCAAGAGTGCAATAACGAGAGCCATATACCCAGATTTGCCCACTTAATGAGGTCATTTCGAAAGGGTATTCGAGCGTATCGGCATCGTTACCAGCGATCTGTTTATCGGAAAATATTGAACAAACTCCGAACTTTTCAATGTTCAATCAATCTTGTATTGTTGCAAATCATTATTCAAAACTTTTGTACTTAGTCTTAATAATTCTTGTTTGCTTTTGTCATAATCAATAAGCCTCTTTTATATCCGAACACTGACAGCAGTACATACTTTATTATACAAGGTGATTCATCACAAGTGTACCGTCCCAATCGTGGCTTATACTTCAACAAAAATAAAAAATATTAGAGATCAAAATTTACAATGAAATAATTGTATATTTTGTTCTGTAATATTCTTATTCGATTTTTATCAAATTACCGTTATTTGGTCTTTTTTTATCTTTTTAATTAATTAGTTAACGTACCTAAGAATCCCTCAGAATAACCTAAGAATAGATCTAAGAACGGCAGGTAAAGGTTGCGGGAAGTCGGTGAATGGAAAAGGCTCAAGACCGTTCGTCGTGGAACTCTTTGGGGGAGGCCTATGTCCTATGCCTATGTTCTACAGGTCGTTGATGATGATGATGAATTAACGTACCTACAAGTAGTTAGTAGAGTACCTGTTTGAACTTCTTCTTCTTGTCGTGTCACTGATTCTTTCTTGGTCATGCTGTATCAGGTCAGTGACCAGGATGAGGTATGGTGAAAAGGGCCTATGACCGTCAATGAAAGAATCAGTGTAGTGAAAGGATTAAAGTGCGCCTAAGAGGCTCCTTTCGAGCACCGTTTGAACTGATTTGACCACAAAACAGCTCTTTTTTTTTCTTTTGCATTGAAGTAGTTTTTTCAATGAAAAATGTTGAATTTCCAAAAGTTATAGCACGAAATTTATTGCCAATTGGGCGTAGAATAAGCCCCTTTCGGGATAGTATACCTTATCACCTTGTAGAATACAGTAGCAGTGACCAAATAAAATCAACCATTTAGAAGAAGGTACAAAGCAGAGCATCATCATCTCCCTGCCCTTATCCCACTTCACGTGGGGTCGGCACAACATGTTTTTCTCTTCCACTCCCCTCTATCAGCCGTCATATCAGTATTCACTCCTTTCTTACTCATGTCATCTTTCACACAATCTATCCATCTTTTATTTAGTCTACCTCTTCCCAGCAGAGCAATCTAAAAATAATGCCAGTCAGTCACGGGAGATTATGTTTGTGACATTTGAGCGATATAAAGGTATTGAGGCACGTTTTCACATAAAATTACAACATAAGGAAGTTGGTATCACGTTCAGCGTTTCTTTAGAGAGATTCGACTTAGTATAAATGTTATGTTGATCCCCCGGTATAGTTTTCAGTAAACAAGTAATAAATGACTAGTCAAACAAATAAACTCATACACAAGCTCAAAGTCGCCCAACGGGCTATGGAGAGAGCTATGCTCGGAGTTTCGCTGCTAAAATCTGATAAAATCAGAAATGAGGAAATCCGTAGAAGAACCAAGGTTACCGACATAGCTTTCAGAATTAGCAGGTTGAAGTGGCAGTGGGCCGGCCATATAGCTCGCAGAACCGACAACCGTTGGGGAATAAAGGTTCTCGAGTGGTGACCAGGACGACGCAGTGTTGGAAGGCCCCCCACCCGATGGACCGACGACATTGTGAAGGTTGCGGGAAGTCGGTGGATGGAGAAGGGTCAAGACCGTTCGTCATGACACTTTTTGGGGGAGGCCTAGGTTCAGCAGTGGACTTCATCTTAGGATTATGATGGGAGGATTATGATGAGTCAAACCAAATATTTGTAGAGAAACCATTGCCGTGTTTGAACGGCGTGTAACATACCGAAGATGCCTTGATGTTTATTATCTATAGAGATAATCTAAAGAAATTCTTGTCTAATACAATACTTTACCCCGCAATATCACGAACCGTGTGTTAATATGCAATTCCATTTCCCACTTAATGCACAGACACATCGTATTATACAAATGGTGGCTGAAGCTGATACCATTATCTTCTATTATGTTATTTAGTACTTGTTCAGATCGATATCCAATAGATAAAAAAATAGGCTCAAGTAAGCATGGTAGACATTTTCTCAGATTTCCAAGCGCTGAGATCCTTGAAGATGTCTAAGTAGTCAGAGGCACGTCCAAGCATTTCATTAGGCACATGGTCACATTTTGTAGTTAGCATGTTGTTAGAACGTAGGACGTGATAGGTTGCAAACCAATAGCCTCTCCTCACGATTGTTTTCTTCACCGCTATAGGCACGTATTGTTACGGTGCACGATCGAGTCGGTCGACGGGGTCGGCGAATCAAGATCCCAAGTGTGGAAGTGACAAACTTATATTTTGCGGTCGTTCAAGTAGTTCACTGTATGATATTGACAGCAAATATAAGCTTGTTTTGTAATAATTCCACACTCAATTTGAATCTAATGATTTAGGATTTTTCACGATTAGTCATCGGCAAATACCCTATATGCGTGAGACAGCACCGATGACGTGTGCTCGCCGTAAAGTGTTTTAAGAAAATAGCTACTTATTCTCCAAAAATATCTTCATCAGGTATGCATCAACAACTTTGGGCCACATAAAAGAACTGAATTCATAAGACAATTCCCCCAAAGACCACCGCAGTTACCTTCAAAGTTTAAGTTTATGAAGATTTCCTGTTCCTATTTTCATCGGGCCATCGGGAGCTTAGTTTCCCCGTGCATAATAAAACGCGTACCTTAAATCAGTGACGTAAGAAACATGGCTTTCACTTAACGGAAATAACGACTTTATCAAAGTTTTAATGATCGTCTTGATTCGTTTGTTGTGCCACTGACTCTAGATAATTCTGCTAGGTCAATGAGCAGATTAAAGTATGGTTGATTTGAATAATATGGGTTTTTGTACTTTCTGGTTTAAAAGTATGGCGGTAGCTGGGCTAATATCGCTGGCATTACACAGGATGAGAAGAGGAAGACATGGCTCAGTCGCGCATATTGGAATGATAAAAAAAAAATAACTCCCAATAGTCACACACATAGTCCTGATCCAAACAATAAGATTAGGTATCGGCTTGGTCGCGAGGACCTGGCGTAGCTTTACCTAGTATCTAAGAAGATTCAAAGTGATCCTAGTGATTTTATTGAAATAAACGCCTTTTGACTTTGATTCGTGGGTATCAGAAACTACGAGTAACATGGTATCACAACACCAGAACAAATACTTGCAGATTATGCAAACATTTATCCAGCAGCGGAAATCGAACCCTTTCATTTCTAACGGGCACTCGCCCGCTACGCCACCAGTTAGGTAATGCAGGTCCAAGATAGCTGTGCGAAAATTGGATAATTTATAGCCTAGTACGAAAAATCTTCACGTTCCTCATATTTGAGCACACTCTCATGAAGCTCGATATTGGAAGGACTTTGATTTATTTTTCTCTCACAATATGTCGTTTGAAAACCAATTACAGTTTTTGTTATTGGACGTTCTTACATGACTTTTTATAACCTTTTTCAAGGATATAAATTAGGTACTCAGTTTTTAAGATTTACTTACGAGTGAAGCTGTAAAAACTCAAATTATGTACCTATGAGTTTTTTTATTTAAATCAATAAATTTATTTTATTTTAAATCAGTAGCGATACCAACTCCACCATGGAATGAATGACGCTGGCGCCGAAAATCTTGGGCGAATATATTTTTAGGTATAGGTTAGCACCGCTTATCGTAATCATTGTTGTAAGTAAAAATCCACGGCCACTTCCATCTATAAATCTCACTGTCTAGCGTAAAGTGAATCATATTTTCAGACACGACTTTCTAGCAATGCGACCAAATATATACTAACGTTCATCATCATCATCATCAGCCTGTAGAAGTCCACTGCTGGACATAGGCCTCCCCTAAAGAGTTCCACGACGAACGGTCTTGAGCCTTCTCCATCCACCGACTTCCCGCAACCTTCACAATGTCGTCGGTCCATCGGGTGGGGGGCCTTCCAACACTGCGTATACTAACGTAGTCGCGTCGATTTTCAAGAATTTCAAATTATAAATTCAGAAGTTTCAGTAATATTTAATTATTGTAAGAAACAAAATGACCAATTAATCTTCTATAACGGTTCCGTTTTTCAATTATTAGGTACGGAACTCTAAAGATAAAGCTGCATTTGCTATAATTATACGTTGAAAAGTTATTTTTATGGATAACTAGGTAATAAAAAAATAAATAGGACAAATAAAGGCGCGCGGGCTAAAATTGGTAAGTAGACCACAGGTAGAGCTCAGTAGAGAGACTATAAGTAGACACGTAGTACATGACAACCGAGCACGTGAATTTGACAGTGCTACTATGTCAGTGATCGGTTAAGGAAACACCGACATGTATGCTATTATTTTGTCATTAATGCGAGGTTTCAATACTACCAACGTAGATATTCTCTATACAAATGGTCTCAGGGATAATTTCAAGCTTTATAAAGGGGCTATTGTTTAACCGTCTCGTGATGTTGGTACACATTTTCGACCTTAGCCCAGAGGGACTGAAGTCAGCAGCGTTTTATTATTTAAACTACGTTATAACGGTTGGGCTTAGGGGACTTTGAAAACGTTGACTCTGCTAATACGATTCTTTATGTGTAACAGGAAACAGAGAAAGATAAAAAGATGGTAGGTAAGAATATTTGAGCAAACTTCATACTAGGTACTCTGATATTCGCACAATTTAATTTTGTTAATAACAATTTCTCTGTAATATCTAGCGAACACGGTATGTTGGAAACACTGGTTCTTAGTTTGTTCTTGTGTCCCTACTAGCGTACAATTTACCCCATTAAAGAAAAATAGAATAATTAAAATGCGCAATAAAATCAGTTCGATAATGGTTACATATGGGTTTCATGCAAAACTTTTAACATAAAACTTGCACTTGTTTGTTTCCTTATTTTCACAGACATTTTTGACGTTATTCTCGACCTTTTTGACACCTACTTAAATGTAATATAAGTAGGCGCCTATTGCGATAGGCATATCACGGCAACCGTTGTTAACGAAACTAGAACTTCATTTAACGTGATGGATAGAAACTCAATAACAGGAATATCTACAAAAGGTTGAAATTGCATTCGGAATACTGAAAATTGCGTGGGTTCGTGAAAGCACTACAGAAACCCGATAAGCCTTCATCCATCTAACGGTTGAGGACGTGTGGGCGGTCTGTTTCTGTATTTATCTTAACACGTACACCTTGCAATATTTTTGCTAAAAAACCTCATAAGCTGTGGTTTATTTTTTATTTTAAATATAAATATTCCGGACATATTCACACGGTCAACTGATCCCAAACTAGGCATAGCCTGTACTATGGGTACCAGAGACTGATATACATAATAGATATATATTTAACACCCAGACACAGAACAAACATCTGTGTTTATCACACATATGTTAGTCCAGTGCGGGGATCAAAACCGCGACCTCTAGCGCAGAAGGCAGAGTTACTACTAACTGAGCTATGAGGCCAGTCAAGTGTGATGTGTATTATCGTGAATATAAACAATAATTTTCAGGCCCGTAGAAGCCCGTAGCTAATGGTCGAGTTGGGAATTTGGGGAGCAAATAAAGGATTGCGATGAGCACAAATACCTGGGTCGATTCAATGTACGAAGGGACTGACAGTTTTGTTCGTTTCATAATAAAATAAATATTATATAAGAAATGTCTAATGGGGTTAGTCAGAGGCTTGTAGCACATGCCCACATTTTGCAGCAGTGAGTATTCCATACGTGACAGGTTACAAGCCCTTCGCCGCTTTAAGAATACTTATTGGTTTCGCCACGATGTTTTCCTTCACCGTTTAAGCACGTGATGCGTACGAATAGAAAAACTCATTGTTGTTAACCACGTTGAAACATTCGGATCGAAAGTCAGGGAACCTCCCACTGGACAAACACGCCAGTGCTTGGTCTAGTAACTAAAGTAGAAAATAATTGAATTGAAATTGAGTGTAATCCCACACAATAAATCAAACTTGAATGAGGTTTGAAAAGGGTGTGTATAAAGATGTAACTAGCATAGCTGACTAACTAATGGCCGCTAGAGATTAAATCATCATCATCATCATCATCAGCCTGTAGAAGTCCACTGCTAGACATAGGCCTCCCCCAAAGAGTTCCATGACGAACGGTCTTGAGCCTTCTCCATCCACCGACTTCCCGCAACTTTCACAATGTCGTCGGTCCATCGGGTGGGGGGCCTTCCAACACTGCGTCGCCCGGTTCGTGGTCGCCATTCGGAACCTTTACTCCCCAACGGTTGTCGGTACTGCGAGCTATATGGCCTGCCCACTGCCACTTCAACTTGCTAATTCTGAGAGCTATGTCGGTGACCTTAGTTCTTCTACGGATTTCCTCATTTCAGATCTTATCACGATCTTAAACTACAAGCATAGCTCTCTCCATAGCCCGTTGCGCGACTTTGAGCTTGTATATGAGGCCTATAGTTAACGACCAAGTCTTAGTGCCATAAGTCATCACTGGCAACACGCACTGATTGTAGACTTTCGTCTTGAGGCTCTGCGGTATCTGCGACGAGAAGAAATGACGAAGTTTCCCAAACGCTGCATCGGAGTTGGATTCGTCGGCAGAGATTAAATAAATGGTCCATTTACTGTCGCGTTTTCCATTGTAAGCCTTTAAAACTTCAGGGCCTATGTTCATTGTAGCGTCAAGGCTATCCGTGACCTATAGGTATTACTCGTATGTAAATTAAACGACGAAGAATAAACTTTCCGTGTTATCAGGATTAAAGGTACAACGTGTTTCGTAATAAGTATGCAACCCGAAAGAGGTTTATATATAATATTACTAGCTTGCGCACGCAAAAAGCCTATATGCTATTCTAGGTTAAGAACTTTATCTATTTCAAGTTTCATAGAAATCCGTTGAGCCGTTACGGAGTGATTGAACAACAAACATTCAAACATCCTGACAAACTTTCGCATTTATAATATTAGCAGGAAGTAGGATATAGTTAGTTTTTAAGATTTTTATTCCGAACTTTTTCAAATAAACTTGTCAATTAACCCATTAAGAAATTATTAAACGTTTGAGTAGTTCGAATTCATGATGCTTAACATCTTTGAAACTTTTTCAAAGATGTTAGGCACTTGTATTTGCGATAGTCCCTACCTTTTTAATAACTAATAACTCATTGCAAGCAATCATTTGTACCGCAGCGGGACTCAAACCGCACCCCTTGCGTCTCAGACGGGCACTGCGCCTGCTACGCCACTGAGGCATCCATACCTACACTTTCATTATCTTCAGGTGGCTGGTTACATAATAGCTATAATACTGATTTTGTTGGAGTTGCAACATTTGCAACTCAGGTAGTTGACCTAGTACCTACTTTCTTTCAGAATTTCTTTAATGTATGTAATTTTACTGAATTAAGAGTACCATATATTGGCATGGAAGTAACGGTCTTGTTTTTATTGGTACATTTATGTATCCTTTCGTGAATATTTATTATCATTGTAATGAAAATTCTCGGTTTATAGAGTCAGAAAAAATATAGAATATATTGTGGTGATACGATAGTGAGACGCGCATCTTTCACCGAATTTATATTTGACGGTATTGTTTATTATTTAGAAAACATTACCCTTCTTTCGTGCGTGCGTGCGTTCTTCTTCTTCTTCTTTCTTTCTTTAGTGCGTGTTGCCAGTGATGACATATGGCACTGAGACTTGGTCGCTAACTATTGGCCTTATACACAAGCTCAAAGTCGCCCAACAAGCTATGGAGAGAGCTATGCTCGGAGTTTCTCTGCGTGATAAAATCCGAAATGAGGAAATCCGTAGAAGAACCAAGGTTACCGACATAGCTTTCAGAATTAGCAGGTTGAAGTGGCAGTGGGCCGGCCATATAGCTCGCAGAACCGACAATCGTTGGGGAACAAAGGTTCTCGAGTGGCGACCACGAACCGGACGACGCAGTGTTGGAAGGCCCCCCACCCGATGGACCGACGACATTGTTATGGTTGCGGGAAGTCGGTGGATGGAAAAGGCTCAAGACCGTTCGTCATGGAACTCTTTGGGGGAGGCCTATGTTCAGCAGTGGACTTCATCAGGCTGATGATGATGATGACCCTTCTTTCTTCTCGGCAGTCGGGTAAATAAGGTATTCTTTTCCAGCCGCATACTTTATTAGTTCCTCTTCATAAATTAATCTGCTACTATTATGTCCAAGATTTAATAAACTCTTACCCGCAAGAAAAGCGAGCGATAGTTAATGATGTCTGCGCTATGAGTTCAAAAGTTATCCCAGTTTTCCTAAGAATCTTATGAGAAGTTTTTTCGAATAAAAACTAAGCGATCATGGTGTATTTTTACCCATTGCTAACTAAATGTTCGGTTGGCTCATTTGTTCAGAAGCACGGTATATTGAAGAGTTCCGTTAGCGTTCGGGCTTTCCGCTTCTTGGCACGATAATATAATGTTTTTCAGATTTTTATTTGTAAGGCGAAAATCTGTAATAGGTAATCGAAGCGGGCATTATTTTTCAAGACTATATTCAGTTGTTCCACACATTCTGCCGTCACAGAACCGTTAGACTTGTCTGCTGCGCCAGCCATCAAACGCAACAGTCGACCAACTAAATAGCCGTCAAATAAAATCAAATCAGGTGTTTATTCCAATGAAATCACTAGAGAAGATCACTAGGTTCACTTTGAAAAAGTCTTAGAAACTAGGTGAAGCTACGCCTGTTCGTCGCGACCAAGCCTAGAAGAATCAGGCAACAATCACGGCTTGGTGCCTAATGCTTTCTAGAAGCTATATATTGACTCACCATGTGTGTAAAGCGGTGGCACTCGAAACTTCACAGCCGCAGAGCACGCAATGGCTCCTGCGCCGCCTCCAAGCTGAAGTCCATGAGACAGAATCTGGACTAGCGTCCCCACGACCGTGATAGTCCAGCCCCAGCCTCCTTCGGGGTAGTACCGGCGCGCGAGGGTCAAGGCAGCCCGCGCGCGCAACGCTGCTGCGGTCTCCGCACCAACGGTGGCGCCAGCACTCGCACACCTGGTGTGGCACACACTTTGTAATAAGGCTTTTAAAGGGAAACATAGGAAAGGTGTTACTGCCTTTAGTGGAAGCTGAGCGTTACTTTGTATGGCCGAGGAGCGACCTGAAAGGAGTGTTTCATTTCACTTTAAAAGCCACATACTAACTACACTGACCGACGGAACTGGGCTACTTCGCGAGCAGTCTCATATCCCACACTTTTGGAGCGACCCCGCTCCGCATATCTATTGCTCCTGTGCGGGAGCTCAAAGCGTTTGGCACTCGCACCGCACGTGCACAGCAAGTCTTCCGGCTGCAGTCTTCGGGCCTGGTACTGGGGGGTGTACCGCTCGCGGCAGTCACACTCCGCAGCTCTCCAAGAAAACAGTCTTTGGAGCAGGTTCCTACGGCGCACTTTACTCCGCCCGAGCTCGGAATCGTTCCTTTGGCATGTGTCCAGGGGTAATGACGAGCACTGATCGGCCTCTTCGACCCCAACCGTCCGATTATCATAAGTGATTTTCCTTCGCACGTCTCTATTGTTGCACATAAAAGCGCGGGTGTAATCGTGCGTCCCCTTTCCGTTCGTATCTCCGGGCTCGTTGCTAGAGGTAAATTCATTTTTTATGCTGTTGACGTCTGAGTGAAGGGATTTCCAAGTGGCGATAACTTCTTCCCGTGCGGGCGTGTGGTTGAGGTCTGAATTGGTGTTGGAGTCGGGTATATTGGGGACAATGGGCCCGGCGGAAATAGGCACGACCCGCAGTCGTGTCGGCAAACTATCAGACCGACGGAGAGTCATTGCCTTTCCTTGAGGTTCTCATTTTCAATGCTCATCGACGGGATGTTAATTTAATGATGCGTTTTTGTTATCTGAAACAATAAGACTCAGTCCGTGAAATTTTACTTTGTATCTATCTACTCGTAGCTTGTTTGAAAAATCTTCTTAAAAAACTGAACTCAAAGCAAAGCCGATATTACAGATTTAAGTTCTATTCTGTTGACCTCAACAAAAGGAAAAATGTAAGGAAAATACAGTAATTAAGTAGGTTACACTTCAACTTTTTTCTTTCTTTACAAAAACTTACTAAAAGTAAGAATTTGGTATTCAAGCTTCCTATTTAATATTCTATGAAATATTCATGAATTCGATGCTATGTTAATCTAGAGATTTTCGTAAATGTAGACGTAATCTTTGAGGCTACGAAATAGATCCGCAAATGCAAAATATTTGTGTGAAATAATCTTCTCATTTTGCGTTGATTTATTGCTTTTACACAATATAGGTATAATGTGCTGGCTAGATAAAAGAAAAACGTTTACCGCATGGTGCTTTCAAATGGGTTGCGAACTGCCTATAACATAGGTTATTTCAGTAATAAAATACGAGATTTTAGCGTTTACTTTCCTTGTCTTTAGGAAAATTATTTCTTTGTTTCCTTTTACAATGTTTCGTGCATTTTGTATCGCGTAGTCTCTCGTACTTGTTGTAGTAGTATCAAATCACCTAACCCAACAGTGCTCTCAAAAATAGCAAGCTGATCTGATGATGGAATCTGCAGTTGTTCTACGGAACTCCTTCATTATGATGTTAGTCCCTAACTTATAACACTAATTTTAACTTTACCGAGTTTCCGCTAATTTATTCCATCAAATAACGGTTACTAATTCTATGGAAACCATAGCTTTAGGTATAAGTAGTTTCTTCACGATAGTTATCTGAAAATGTCTCACAAATCTAAAGATGTTTCTTTAGAACTTTAATTGCTGATTTGTTTCAGATCTACCAAGACACGATTTATCTGTTGTGCGATTGGTGGAATTTATGTCTGGATGTTTGCTATTTATGCGATGTTTCGAATCATTAGTACAGAACGTATTAGAGTGGTGTATAGTGTTATACTTATCTTACACTAAATATTTCCAACTTTTGCTATTACCATAGATCCACATGTGGATCAAATAGACGGAAAATAGCCTATTGAAATCAAACGGATGATTATCGTAAAAGGTACGCGTTAAACACCCGTTTTATTTGAATAAGCTATGTACCTATTACTGATCGCGAAAGTTTGAAAAATAGAAGGATAATGTTTCCCTGTGGATCCATAGATTTATGTAAAATAATAAGATTTGGATCGTAGCGGCGGAAAATGTATCTACGGATCCACAACTGGAGTTTGACTGTGGAGCCTAGTGAACGTAGCGTATACTAAAATTTCCTTATCTGCGATAAAGGCAACGTCAGTCTGTATGTCAGTGTGAGGGGAGTAAAAATATACACTCGACTAAAGGTATGAAGGGAAAACTCAAGTGCCAGTTTCACACAAGATCATACGAGCGTTGGAAGTAAGTAAACGTTACAGTAGTTCCAAGCTCTATATTTTCACTTAGACGCAGATCGTCCAGTCTGTTGTGCTGTTATCTTTTATGAGTGCTAGCTTCGTCGTAATCGTCATGAAACGTTATTTCAGCGGTATATTTTTGCAAAATATTAATACTGAAAAAACTCAACATTACTTTTTGATCGAGGGAGTGAAGCGAGTTACGGTCTCTCAAAATACCTGGACAAATTGGCATTGTGAGTTATTTGTTAGTAAAATAAGTAATACATAAAGTGGAGATAATATGAAAGAGCTTTGTCCAATGTCCATACATTCCAAAACGATTTTTATTTTTATTCTCCGTCATAAGGTTTTTGATGTACAACGAAAATAGTAACATTAAAACCCAATATAGCGTGAGCTCCCATTTGGTAAACTTTCAATGACTTTGTAATTCAGGTTATAATACAAATACAAATATTTTATTTCTTAAACTTAAGTAACTTTAATAAAGGTAAGATTGGATATTAGTTAGAACATGCTTAAGATGCGATTTTCTAAGTTTATCTTAATTGTGCTAAAACGATCATTGAAGCACTTTTACTAGACTTCGCGAGATTGAGGTTCGGGACGAACGAACCCTAGTTATTATGGGCTGTACTGTCTAGTTTTACTGTAATCACTGCAGTAAAGGTTGGTATAAATAAACCAATACAGATGATTTGAAGTAACCCGCCCTCCTGGGGAGGTACCTCCGCCTTACAGAAGATCGCAGCCAAACAACATTATTTGTTTCAAATAGTATTGTGTTCCTGCTGTGAGTAAGGTTGCAAGAGCTCTTTAGGGGGGGAGGGGTTCGGCAGGCAACGCATTAGTAATGCTCCAGGTGTTGCTGATGTCAATAGGCGACGGTAACCACTTATCATCAGGAGGCCCGTAAGCCTGTTTGCCTCCGTATAACATAAAAAAAGTAAGAATAACCATTTGATACAAGCAATATCAATGACTCACAGTATAAAGAACATCTTATGAAAAACTTCATGTCCTACAACCTAAAAATTCGAAGACATGTGCCTGAATTCAGTACACTGATTCATTCACGGTCGTTCATAGGCCCTTTTCAGGGCCAACATACCTCAACCTGGTCACTCACCTAATATCAACAGGCATAGCTTCACCTAGTTTCTAAGACGTTTCAAAGTGATCCTAGTGATTTTATTGAAATAAATGCCTTTTGACTTTGACTTTGACTTTGAATACAGGTGCCCAGGAATGAATCAGAGACACGACATGTAAGTAAGTACCTACAGTATGCAGGTTATTTTCAGATTTTTAGATAATCTGGCAACAAGGCCTCGGGTGGTGTGATCAAATAAAAACCACTGACAAAGAAAAATGTCTCGCTTTATCCAATTAATAGATCTTACGAGTGGATCCAAATTCTAACATTGTAAGCGTAGCTATGCCCTAGAAGTAGTACCTAATCGTATCTATTAACATTTACGCGTTCACTGAGGTCACGGACATTATACTTACTTAAGTTATAAAGTAGAAAATTTCTGCGAGGATTTTTTATTTATTTATTTTTTTATTATCGTTATGTATAATAATGTAAAAATGTAATATAAAAATGTAAAATGGTGATGAAGCCGTGTTAATTATTAACAAAGTCAAAGTTAAAAGGCATTTATTTCAATAAAATCACTAGGATCACTTTGAATCACTTTGAATACGGCTACATCACCAATAACACTAATTATTATACATAACATAATAGGTAGGTACATTAAAAATTATAAATTAAGATATTATATAACACAACATAGAAAATTATACTTAGATATACACTGACTTGAAATACACTGTAATCGAGCTAAAGCGTTTAACTCTGTTTAACTATTTAAATTAAAAGTGACTGTGCATTTTTTAGTAATATTACAAAAAACACTGCTTTTATTGAATTTTATTGTTTAATGAATTTTTCCGAATTATAGAACATTTTTGTTTAGTTACAAAAATCTTCACTTCTTTACAAACTTTCACATTTATTAGAAGGATGAGAAAGTGAGCCAAAACGTCGTTTCCCGCAGTGACACAACTGTGATTGATTATTGTATGCAAATCCACTGGCGGAAAATTTCTGAATCTAGCGCGTACTCTGATAACTTATAAATGCGCTGCCTACGTAGTTTTGGCAATGCCAATGGTAGAAACGCCACATTAGACTTTTTTTTTCCTAATAATAATATATGCGTACGCGAACGACTAAGTACTTATACTACTAATATCATTTATTACTATAAGCTAAATAATTATTCTCATGTAAGTGATTGTAATCTTTTTGAGAATAAATTTCTTTAAACCTTAATAATGTTGGTAGTGTTTGGTCTACTTATCAATAATTATTATTTCTACATAGTACCTATGTAGGTCCTATGTAGGTATTATAAAATATTAGTAGGATAGGATGGCAGCTTTATTTAGGTAAGATTTAAGACCTACATAGGTACTATGTAGAAATAATAATTATTGATAAGTAGACCAAACACTACCACAAACACAAACAACAAACATTCAAACATCCTCACAAACTTTCGCATTTATATGCGAAAGTTTGTGAGGATGTTTGAATGTTTGTGGTTCAATCACACCCAAACGGCTGAACGGATTTGCATAAAATTTGGCACAAAGATAGATTATAGTCTGGAATAGCATATAGGCTACTTTGTATCTTCTTAAGTACCCACGCGAGTGAAGGCGCGGGTGCTTGTAGATACTCTCATGTCCGATTCCTATAATAAAGTAACGGATGTAGGTAAATTACCATAACAACATGGTTAATTTATTACTTTTCAGGGTTCCGTACCTCATTTGGAAAAACGGAACCCTTATAGGATCACTTTGTTGGCTGTCTGTCTGTCCGTCTGTCAAGACCTTTTTTCTCAGAAACGGCTAAAGGTATCAACTTGAAATATATATACCACCTATTAAAATCTATGGGCTTATGGTACCATCTTAATGCAAAAAGGGGGAAGGGGGAAAAGAACGAAAGGGGCCTCTAAGGCGCACTTTAATCCTTTCACTACACTGAATCTTTCATCTACGGTCAAAGGCCCTTTTAAGGGCCACCAAGAAAGAATCAGTGACACGGCAAGAAGAAGAATGCATTAAAAAGATAATTGGCAATGAATGTATAATTTTTGTATGGCAAAAATCCTCACAACTCAGAAATTTGGAATGCTAAGAGCTTTTGTAACACAAGTAAAGGGAAAAGTGAGGATTTTCGAAGTATTTTAGGAAACAAAGTTATATTTGCGGTCAATGTCATACAATGACTACGTGAGCGACCGCAAATATAAGTTTGTCAATTCCTAAACTTAAATTTTTCTAAATTTTTATTAATTTTTATAAATCCATTGGTGCACGACCGGGATTCGAACCCACGACCAATGGTACCTCAGGGCGCCAGTTCTCGCACTTGACCGTCTTTATTTGTCAGATAACAACGATGTCGTGCCATCTACCTACGAACATCTACTAGGTACTTTAATACAAGGTAATTCATAATATGTATACTATCCCGGAAGGGGATTATTCTACACCCGATTGGAAATAATTGACTATATTTTTAGAAAATATATTTCAGTAGTTTAGCCACCAGATATTATTTCGGTTAGATTAATATATCGCATATTAGTCCATTTATTTTTAAGGTGGAGCATTTTATTTTTATCTAGTTGTCGACCAAGGGTTCTAGAAAACAGATGTCAAAAGCATTTTTTTTTACAACTAAGGTGTCAAAGACGCATACGGCCCACCTGTTGGTAAGTGGTTACCATAGCCTATGTACGCTTGCAATACCAGAGGCATCACGCACGCACCTAGAAAGGTAGAGTATGGTATCGAGATAATCTTGCGTAATAGTCCGTGCATACACATCTTTATATACATAATAATCTCTATAATATTCACTTGAGCTACAGATTGGATTCATTTGCTGGTTATAATTTTAACACTAAAACAATACTCATACCACCCACGTTAACGAACATAGAACTTAGGTGAAGGTAAATTTACCTTATCAAGTTAGAACTTTAGCTGGTATTGTGTACCTTTATGTACAAGTACAAGGTAGAAGTGTAAACTATGTACTTTGATAGAGAGCTATAAAATAAAATAATGTGTTTCAATACAATAGCAATCTGCAATAGTTACAAAGTCCAGTAACTTCATTAATTATTACCTAGCTATACTTTAAGCCACACGATCTTGCCCCTTTTCTAATCTTTCAATCCAATCCATCCACAGGTTGCCACCAGGCAGCGATAAGGCCGCCCATTGTATTGCCTTGTAATTATGTTAATCTCTTGTATTATTTCCCTGTGGTGATGAATAAAGTATAATCTATCAATCTATCTATCTATCAATCAATCTCTGTAACATCTCTGTAACATTTTGTCAGCACGACGCACACCACGCAATTCATGAATGTCTTAAAGATTTGCCCATTCTACCATTTCCACCCATTGAGGCCCTAGTCTGTGAAATCAGTGAGTTCTCACTTCTGGCTTTTCGACCGTGAAAAGTGTCTAGATTACAGTTTTTGTATGGAGTCAAGAAAAGGGCGCCTTCAAAAAACCAGTACCTAAACTATACACTTTTCACGGTCCAAAAGTGAAAACTCACTGATTTAGCAGACCTCTGAATATAAATGAGTAACAAGCGTTCGTACACCTTTTGTTTATCGTTCTAAACATATCCTACAATATTAATCATAATACAAGGCCTACTTACATCCGATACATTCGTGTTGGTACATTGTCACCAGCTCATTAGAGCAAGTTCAAGGACGGAAAGATAGGCAATTTATCCCAGCTCTTGACTCTTATTATGCCTATAAATTACTTATGACAGCCTATACGACACAGGCTGTATAGGTTTATATAGATTTTGGCTTGTATTATTTCTGTTCAAAAAGTGGTATATACAGAAAAAAGTGTTGGCTGATTATATTTATTTCTTTATTCTTCTTATTTTAGCGGAACTTGAATTATGCCCAAAACACTGAACTAGGAATTGAAATGAACTAATAGTACGAACTGATGTTGGCTTAATCAGATTAAAATTTGTAACATCAAAATTTATGTTGTGGTCTCTAACACTGTGTATTAATGATATTTCTACTATAATTGTCGGGATTAGCCATTGAATGATTTCACCACACTGGTTGTTTTAACATTTCCCACAAAATATATTTTAGGCTCACTTTACTATTTTCTTTGATCAAATGCGGGCAAGTCCTTTGTCTATGTAGAGTTCAGATTTTTGATGTCTCAAACCCTTAATTTAACGTGTCACAGTGAAAAGTTAGAAAAGTGGCCGTGGTGGCCCCGGCTGAAAAATAGGCCCCTCCATATCTACCTATCCGCGGATATCGTAAGAGGCGACTAAGGGAAAAAGCTAGGGGATGGGCAGCAGCGTCCCTCATTTTAACAACGATAGCTCTAACTGCGCTCGCCAACCCGCATGCCCAGCGTGGGTAGTATGGGCAAATCCCCCCCACATGATAAGGAATTTGCTCTGTTTGTGGGGAGGCCATGTTCAGCAGTGGACGTCGAACGGCTGAAATGATGAGTGTAAAGTTAAAATTATTTTTGTCGAAAAACTGTCTAAAAACTATAATACTTAGCTTCTGTCAAAAATAAGGAAAGCAACTGTAATTCTGAAATTTCCTGAGCATTGGCTTGTATTTTAAGGAAATAATGTTTCAACACGTGTCGTTACTGAAATAGGCTCGAGGTTTGATTATGCGGACTAGCTGATAAAAATAACTAAAAGTTATTATACCTGATTCAATGAAAAGTTATAATTAGTTGAAACAACATTTGAGTTTTCTCACCTGATATTTTTATGGAATAACATTGCGGAAAAGGGTCGCATACGATTATTTTATAAACGGATTTTATGACCCTAGAATCATTTATTATTCACTTCTATATTGTTCATTCACCAATTCAAGCTTAATTATTTTTCAATAGCATTAATTCGTTTACCTTTTTTAAAAAGAATACCTACTCTTAGTTTTTTGTGTGGATCAAACTTTATTTCTCGCTTACGGTTCTTACTTTAATTTACCTAAAGATTTCAGATGCGGGTGCACCTACGCTTTGTCAAAATGGCAATGGAAGGACAATATGTACCTAGGTTACCTTCATTAAGGTTTTTGCTTTTCCTAAAACATTGAATTTCATCATATTTTCAAGAGGGACGACCCAAAAACACAAACATATTTGCTGAACAACCATTGTAGTAAAACCACGTATTAATCGCACTTAGTACCTACTATACATTGAGGTATGAGGCACTGGAGGCGAGCATACAAGCGTGCAATTTGCCACATGCCACATGCCACAATGAAAGTGCCGAGCGAATGCGGTCCACATCCAGTGGATCATTAGAAGACTGGATGTTGATTAAATGGTCACCAACAATCAAAACATAATGTGCTGAAAAATTCTTACCATCATACTCATCAGCCTGTAGAGGTCAACTGTTTGACATAAGCCTCCCTCAAAGAGTTCCATGACGAAAGGTCTTCAGCTTTTTCCATCCACCAACTTCAACTTTCACAATACCGTCTTTCCATCGGGTCACCCTCCCAACACTGCGTCTCCAATTCTGAGAGCTGTCGGTGACATTGGTTCTTTAACGGATTTCCTAGTTTCGAATTTTATCACGCAGTGAAACTCCGAGCATACTTGTAGCTCTCTCCGTAGCTCGTTGCGCGCCTTAGCTGATGTACGAGTTACTAAATTGTTAGCTATCAAGTCTCAGTGCCATATTATGTGAAATATAAAAATATCTCATAGATTTTTGAACTATTTGTGTACCTGTCGTTACTATGATCATGGATGTTTTTAATAAACAACCAAAGCTGCACCGGGGTGACGGAGAATGCAGTAGAGGCTGTTGATCTTATTCCAGTTTCAAATTTATTGTCCATAACAAAGGCAGGGTTGTGCCCACATTGAGTTATGCTCCTAGTAAATTAAGCGAGATTCCATTAGTTGTTATGAGTGCGAAGGCCGTTAAGAGATATGGATCGTTAAATAAGAAGTAGATTACATAAACAATAAATAAGAATTTCAAAAATGTTTGTACATTCTCCATTTTGTTAAAACCTAGTGGTTAAACTACACAATTCACTATTGTGCTGCAACACAATGCCAATGAGAATCTCTATCTCTCAATTATTTCAGGAAACTGTGGCGAGATGAAATTGCACAGGGTATGACCCATTCATTTAGAATCTGCCCCAATCGTGCTGAGGCCCGAGTCCATAATTTTCGTTAGGTAAGTGATGAAAGGTGAATAACCTACCGTTTTTGTAAGGTGTCGCGTAAAGAGCCTCTACAAAAACCACTTTTCACTTTTCACTACTCACCGGTGACAGGTGAGTAACTCAAAAATATTACGGACTAGGGCTCAAAACTGTCGTGTTCAGATTCTCTAATTTTTTGTCAAGCTAATAATACTACCCTTCCTTAGTTTTTATTGATTTGAATTGAATTGATTTTCTTTTTCCTTATTAAATCATCTGGTTACCTGGAAGTTCTGGTGCTATTGAACAATACGTTGTTCCTTACGTCCGAAGCACTTCAAAGCAGCTAAGTGTAGATGTAGCGTTCTGCGCCACTTTCCGAGAACAACACCTATTCCGTAGAAATACAACGAACTTTGCAACGATTGTCGCTATCCCTGCCACAGTTCAATGTGAATATCCCATTCACTTCTTTTTCCGAAGGGGTATCAGATGGATCCTATTTTGTTCATCTCGTATCTTTCGTTTGGTTGGAATAAATAAATTTGCCAATGGAACAATGCACCAATGTATAATTTCTTTAATCAGCCCGGAAATCTTATAATTAAAGAAAAATTCAATCACTGATCACGCAGTAAACGTTCAGTCATTGCCTTCTGTTTTAGTTGAAGAATAGTGCATTTCTACGGAATTAAGTCTATATTGTGTGCCCCCGATTTGATGGACCGACGACTTTGTGAAAGTTGCGGGAAGCCGGTGGATGGAAAAGGCTCAAGACCGTTCGTGATGGCACTCTTTGTACTCTTTGGGGGAGGCCTATAATCAGCAGTGGACGTCTACAGGCTGATGATGATGATTAAGATATCCAACATTGCGAAGAAAACTTTTAGAAATTCTTCTCTGAATTACGATCAAGAATTTAGGTAGTATTTTTTTTATACATCTGATGTAGCAAAGATGCATACGGCCCACCTGTTGGTAAGCGGTTACCGTAGCTTATGAGCTCTTGCAATACCAGAGGCATCACGCACGCGTTGCTGACCCCGAACTCCCTCCCCCCTAAAGAGCTCCTTACCTACTCACCGCAGGAACACAACACTAAAACAAATGACAGGCCTCATAGCTCAGTTGATAGTAACTCTGCCTTCTGCGCTAGAGCTTGTGGGTTCGATCCCCGCACTGGACAAACATTTATGACTAACACAGATGTTTGTTCTGTGTCTGGGTGTTAAATATATATATATTATGTATATCAGTCTCTGGTACCCATAGTACAGGCCATGCCTAGTTTGGGATCAGTTGACCGTGTGTGGTATGTCCAAAATATTTTAATTTTAATTTTAAATAATTTTATTCCTTATTATGTCCTTTAAATCTATGAGAATTTGGGACTTACCAGCTGTTTACTTCTAAGCTGTAAACTTCTGATATGGAGATATCGGAAGTTTGTGCTGAAACTTGGTGCGTTGAAAACGGAACCAAATGTTACTTTATATTGTTTTATTTTTGCCGGCGAGTTAAGAGTTTGTTGAACTTAAAAATTCTTCTACCGTGAATGAAATTATCGTTTCCTCATACATGGATTATATGAGGAATGATGAAATTATAGTATCCATCAAATGATACTACTTATAAGTACCCCTAGGTACACCTACGCATGTCATGGTTCTAGGCTTGGTCGCGAGGAATAGCTCTTGATAGCTTCACCTTGTTTCTAAGACGTTTCAAAGTGATCCTAGTGATTTTATTGAAATAAATGCCTTTTGACTTTGACTTTGACTTTGACATAGCCCTCAGCAGGCATTCTCAGAGTCAGATCATTACGCTGTCCACATAGCGACTTTAACATTAATTTCTTATATATTGTTCCGAATGTACTTACAAATGGGCAGTGTAGATTTTCTTTAGGAAAATAGGTACCTTGGATACATAATCAATATACATAAACAAAAAGCTGAAGATAATAGTCATAGGCTCGTATTCAGAGACACGACTCAAGCATAGATTTAATCACAGATCAGCTGAACTCTATTTAAGTATTGAATCTCTTCTCAAACATAGCTTTTATTCAAGAACGGTACATATACTACTCTCAGCTGAATCGAGTTTCAAATCTGTACTCAAAATGTTCTCGTTACATTTTGATTTATTTATAATTTTTCATCCGTTTTACGCAGAAATTCATACAGTCAGGGTGGAAATAGAATATAACTATAAAGTGAAGTATAAATATGCATCAAAGTACGTGTAACGGAATGAAAATGTCATTTGATTAATGTCAAATCAAATCTAAACTCTAGCACCGATTTCGTCTGATTGATGTTTCAGAATAAGCATTTACTCAGGTGAACTGTGATCATTGAATCTATACATAAATACTGTTCAAGAATTAGAATCTCGCCTCAAATCGAGATTTAAGTACAGATCAATGCTCGAGTCTTGTCTCTGAATACGAGCCTCAAGCTGTAATACTCAAGCTGTACATATGTATATAACAGAAAGGGAAATTGAAAAAAATAAGTTAACAATTGCACTTTTATCCAAAAAGATAATAATTAATATATTTATTATCGAACCAGCGGAATTCAAACCCGCATCTTCGCTTTGAATCAGATACCAAACGCAAATATTATGACTAAAATTAATTCGGGGACAACTAGTTACGCTTTTTGACTAAAGTAAATAGCCGAAGTTTTTGCTGTGATTTACTATATTTACTTGCCCAATTGCAAATTCCAGGCCAAAACGATAAAGTTGTCCGGCCCCTGTCACGGTTTAGAGAAAGGAAATGGTATTTAGCACCAATTCGGACGATATTGAAGTCGTTTTTAGACGGTGCGCGCTGTATATAATGTGCAGACAAAAGTCGATGCGAAGAGAATCATTTTGGCCACATGCAAGAAGTACAGACATCGACGCGACCTTTAGACTTCACATCTACACGTCTCATTTGCACCAAGTTTAGTTTTCACAGACACGCTGCGCAGACTAAAGTCGGTACTGTGTGGACGGCTCTTTGACATATTTCATCTAACTTCGGAGACCATAGTGCTCAAAGAACAGCAAGAAAAGCAAGAGATTTTCATGACATTTGCCTTTATATTGTGAGCATTAACATGGTCCTTATCAAACGGTGAAGGAAAACATCATGAAGAAATAATTTAATACTTATAATTAGCGATAGTTTTGCAACCTATTACATATCAAATGCTTAGTGCTGCAAAATGTAAGCATATGCCAAATGTAATGTTTTACACGTGCCTCTAACTACCCTTAGACGGGTTCAAGGATCTCAGCGCCTGGATAGCAGAGAGGATTTCTACCATAATTTTATTTTATTTTTTATTATGCTTCGAGAAAAAAATAGGCTCATGACAGTCATAAGGCTAATATTTTTCATGAAATTTCGAATTGGACGCCGCCGTTCCCAATAAAATAACGTTGGATTCCATAAAGATTTTCCGGAACGAGAGTATTCAATTGTCTTGATTCACTATACATTTAGATCATGGGTGTGGACCCAGAACTAATATTTGCAGACCATGCATTAGACAGTGTCCTGAAGCGTCCAGTCACCTACTGTATAGAAAGAGAACTTGTCATATACATAAGTATGGTCAACATTTAGATTGAATGACGTAGATCGGTTTCAAATTCTGATTTGTCTGGTTAGTACTGTACACCTTAGCGCAGCGGGCTCTATCACTTGTGATTTGATAACGACAAAAACTCGTACCAATCCCCGAATTGTAAAGGAAAACAAAATCTATGGTGACACGCGGCATAAATAGCAGAATAGGGTTCGCATTTGCTTCTGTAGAGAAAGCCACTTGACTTGCCTCGTTTATCACACAGCCAAGGATTTTTAGAGGAAAACATCAGGAGAAATAGTTTTGGTTTCTCGTGGTCTAGGTTACTGATTCAATGTGCACTTGTAGTTTGAAAGTGTATACCATATATCTATATTAAAATATAGGTATATAGCATCTGTTATAATATAATATTATAACAGATCCAAACGGCTAATTTCATGATCGCCAAGGTCCGCCGTCTACTGTCAAGCACTTTAACTGGTATTCCTCATCGTAGTTAGGGGAAATTTCTAAATACGAGTAAGAATCAAAGCAACATTTTCGCTAAAAATAATGTCAGTCTGATGTCAGTGTGAGGGAGTGAAAAAATATAATCGACTAAGAATGCAAAGGTAACGCTGATTTTAGTTTCAATCAAAAGCGTTGTCAAATTTATACTACACACTCTTAGGTACTATCACGAAACTGAAATATTTCGCTTCCACACGGTTAAATAAAGCTTTCTATTTGTCTATTCACTGTGATCCTGTTTTAAAGAACCATTTATTTTATGACATTTAACTACCCAGTCTGTGGTTCAGTTTCAAGTTGCATCCAAACAACAGAAAAGGTAGTAAAATGTCATGAGTATCTTTGTACTCTCACTTCTGCTTTACCATAAGGGTGTATTTTGCGTGAAATGCGTATTCATAAAAAAGTTGATTCTCTTTCTAACAATTGTTAGATAGAGGTACGTTTGTTTTTAGTTGCAAGTTGCAAATTCAGACAAAATACAGACTTTTGGTGGTAAGGCGGAACTTTTAGCGAGAGGAGGTACCTACATAGGTGACTTGGGGCCGATAGACCAGCAGACCCAAGCACCTACGAATTATTTAAGTTGCAACATGGTATAATTAGTTTAGAACCTTTGCCATGTTATTTATTCAACGAAGTTATTTGAAAGAATTTGAAAATAGTTATTTAAATATAGACTAGACGGTGATTTATAATAATGTATCATCATCATCATTTCAGCCGTTCGACGTCCACTGCTGAACATGGCCTCCCCCACAGACAGAGTAAATTCCTTATCATGTGGGGGGATTTGCCCATACTCACCACGCTGAGCATGCGGGTTGGCGAGCGCAGTTAGAACTATCGTTGTTAAAAAATGAGGGACGCTGCTGCCCATCCCCTAGCTTTTTTCCCTTAGTCGCCTCTTATGACATCCGCGGCCTATTCTTCAGCCGGGGCCACCACGGCCACCACGGCCATAATAATGTATACTATCCTGAAAAGGTCTTATTCTACACCAAATTAGCAATTATATTTGTTCTACGACTTTTGAAAGATCAAAATTTGCAATTTTTACTCTCATAAAAGATGGTAAAAAGATCAAATAACTGCTGATTTTAAAAAGTTTGTGTAAAACAAATATTCTCATGTTGGTATATTTTTCGTTGTTATTCATTTTTCGGATAGCGTACTAGTAACGGAGCAAGTTGTATTTTATAAACCTATTAATTGAGGGTAACCTAACCCTTTTTCCAAGTTTCGAAAAAGGCTAGCTATAACTCTTTTTTCTTTTCCAGGCCTTCGAAGTAATTGGCCAAACTACAAAAGAATTAGCCAACCCGAAAATAATAGCGAAAGTTTAGCTAAACTTGTGACAATAATTATAATTTATTATAGTAATGTGCTGAAGTATTCTCTGTTGGAGTTAATTTAGCGTTAATAGCTGCCATTTTAATTAAATGAACCAAGCATCATAAGTCATCTCTACCATCTCTCGAAAATAAAACCAAACCTTGCTATTTTTAACGTATTTTTGTGACATTATTTTTATAATTCGTGAGTAGTCCACATTACATTTTAATAGACAATACAACTATAATTTTGGCTAAAATCACTTCACAAAATACGTAGAATACATTTGTCAAGATAAATTAAAATGTAGAACATTTGGCATTTATCTACCTATAGAAAGCAATCTGTGATTCAGCCTTGTATGCTTCCTCCCTTTGTATGTACAGATCAGCTTGCCCACAATATAAATAAATAGAATTTATTAAATCAAGAATTTTTTTTATGAACATAAACTTCAGTTACTCTGTATCACGCTTTGGAATAAGTTAATCCAGTTTCTTCTGATCGTTACTTAAAACTTTCAACCGGTTACGCAAAATAGTTTATACTACGTGCAACTTTTGTAATTTTCTTAGACATCTCGAAACTTTTCCAATAACTGTCTTGTATTTTTTTATAGTAATTTTCCAGTGCACTCCATTTAATTTTTATTTTCTTAAAGTGTAAAATACACTTTCTAAATAAAGGTAAATAGGTAAGTTCTGTTTACAGAAAGAAGATTAAAATTATAACAAGTAAATATTTACAAAATACACAAGAAACAGTTGAGCTATCTAAAGACCGTTACATACGATCTATAGATAGCTCAATTGATCCAGATCAATAACAGTTGTAAGTGTCCCCAAGACGCTTTGGCGGAATTGCCACGCTGGCAATGCTAACTTTAAAATTAATTTTCACAAGTGCAATATACTTATTTTGTGCCTATTATGAGATATAAATTGAACTAAATTGACTTGTATTTGAAAATATCCGTAGCGCCCTTTTACGTCGAGTCTATATGCCTAGCTACGTATGTATGTAACATATGTATATTGCGTAGGTAATTGTATTTTTTTAGTCGCGAGTAAGTAAACTTTGGTTTGAAACACAATTAAAGTTGTAAACCTAAAAAGTTTCTCAATAAATTTTACGAGTTGATTAGCATTATTTTCTCAGTTCTGATGTTATCTATATAAAAATAATTTTTATCTCGTAAGTTTATCAAAAAGTATGTTAAATTTAGTTTCACATCTATAGTTGCTTACCATGTTATTCACAAAGTTACATTACGCGATCGCGTCGTCACTGGGTTTCGGAATGTTGGCGGCCGGCACGTGCGTCCCATGCCAACAGCGGGTCGGTACTGGCTGATAATAGTCACTGATAGCGGGCGACGTACTCAATACAAGCGTCCAAAGTGTATGGACGAGTACCTCTATAAATTGGATGGGCAGGTGACTTACTATGCGCGAATCGGTAGTAAGTTCTAGCTTCAAGTGTTGAAAATGTAGGGAAATATTCCTGTGGGGTATCGATAAGAGGTATGGAATAAGGTAGTAGGTATATTCTTTGCACCAATATATTATATAGGCATGCTAGTATTATAATACTAATATAATATTAATGAATAGTTTATTGTTCTTTAAACATTTTTGAGGAGATTTCCCAAATTTATTGCAATCTTCTTTCCAGCTTTTGCCACAAACTTATTTAGAACCAGCTGTTTTTGTCTTTTCTCTCTTTTATCTTTTTAAGAACATATAATATTATTTTTTTTGTAATTGTTTCTTTACGAGATTTTATGAGAATGCTATAGTGCACCGTAATTGTTTTATATCAGACCCTGTTTTTGTGGTAGTATTTTATATAATTTTTTTATAGTTATATATATTTTTTAATATAATGTTCGTGCACTTTTCTACAAATACAGTAATAATAACTGCATACTCATTAGCAAATGCGAAGAGGGCTTGGCCTCGAATTACACAAAAAATATAAAAGATCATCTGTTTGATCATGAAAGTTTAATGAGCGGAAAAGTTCTTTCATGCTAGTTTCACGAGGATGTGAAATGAGCCAGCTGTTACGTTCAATTGGGCAAAGCCCTTTGAAATTTAAACTCTTTTTTGCTTATGCCTACATCCCAAACTAAGGAGGCAACAATCTAAGCTACGGCTTCGGTTTTGCAAAAATCGAAGGTCATTTTCTAAGCGTCTGTAGTCGTCGGCTATCTTATAAGTAGATAATGTCTAAATCTAAATCTTATAAGTGGTAGGCTACAAATTACTGTCGTCATACAAAGTTTAATAATTCTTAAGCCAGTCTTGAAAATGTAAACGCTGCTTTATAATTTTCTATACCTTCGTTTAATGGCCATTTACACTCGTTAGTCTACCAATAAAAATTGAGTACAATTTAACCCTGCATCTTTCATCATGCAAATCCGAGATCTACAGGGTGTATAAGACAGCTCCCAAATGCTAAAGGTAAAGGCCATATTATTTAAAAATACGTACACATGATGTTTATTAATAAGAAGGTATACTAAGCTGAAAGCCCAAAACATAAACAGATTTGGCTAATATGCCAGAGAAAATTAATACTCTTTTGGTGAACTGAATTGACGGTACTATTACATGATTTTGAACCATAAATGTGCTGTGTATAAATTTTTTGTCTTGTCTTGTTGTGTTCATAGAGTAATTTTGTGTGTTTACATGTTATTATTTTGTATGTCTACATAATTACTATGTAAGTAAAAAATGTATCTGTTCTGTTCTGACCTATCTAAGCACATGTAAATATGTCAAAAGATTAATAAATTGAAATTGAAATTAAATTGAAATTGAAATTAAATTGAAATTGAAATTGAAATCTTTGTGTTTCAGCTTACGTCAGCGCTTTAACAAAACTCAGGTTTATGTTACAGGCCAAGGGTGAATGAGCTATTTCAATTTTCAGGAGTAATTTGATTACATCCTGTATATTATATGCGTTATACTAGTGCTCTCAAACGGTGAAGGAAAACATTGTGAGGAAACCGACATGTCCAGGAACCAGAAATTCGAACACATGTGACGAATGCACGAAAAGAGCCTCTACGAGGCGCACTTTAATCCTTTCACTACACTGATTCTTTCACCGACGGTCATAAGTCATAATAATAAGCCTTTATTTCTGAAGTTTTACATTTCTCTTTCATCGCAATTTACACTTTATAATATCTCTTATATCAGAGTGCCTATCGGCAAAGGCCTCCTCTAGCTCTTTCCAATGTGCTCTGTCCAGTGCTGACCGCTACCGACGGTCATAGACCTCATCATACCTCAACCTGGTCTCTAAACTAGTACAGGATGACCAAAAAAGAACCAGTGCCACAACAAGCAAGCAAGCACCCTATATATAACCTACTTTGAGCCTTGGAAAGGGTCCAGCAGCTGTTAAATGCTGGTAGTTTATATACGGCGCTTGACTTCCGCAATATGACAATTTTCTGGTATCAATTAAGTATTATGTCTCATAAACGTCTCTAGATCAAGCACTTGAACAATTTACATAATTCTTGGTAGTTTGAAGGTATAATCTAAAACATGATCATAGCTATACATTTATTCCAGATCCGGTATATTGTTTGTAGGTCTGTGTTTGTTTGTGCCTGCGATGCATCGTGACATGTTCCTCTCTTCCGACTTCTGGCCTGCAGGAGTCGTATACCGACGCTATAGGGATGCGCCAAAGAAGAATAAGCCCTATTTTTTTTTAAAGTATGAATATTTTATGTATCTACATATGTTCCTGTATTTGTGCATATACTTTGCTGTGTTGCCTGAAATAAATGAATTATAATAATTATATTCCACTTTCGGTGATATCGGTCAAGTAGAGAGACTCTAGATAGAATATAGGAAGGTCCCATGGAATCAGGGCTTCTATCCCTTTATAATTATAAATGTAAAAGGTTGTAAAGATGTGAGGGTGTGAGAATATGAGGATGTGAGTTTGACTCTGTCACGCCGTAAGCACTGAAAGGATCGGAATGAAATTCACATGTACCTACATTGTAAATTGTCTGAAATGTCATTTAGGCTAGTTTTATCCGGGTAAGGCTAAGGACTCACGAAGCGGTTTTCACCCGCGCCCGCCGCGGTGGCAGAATGGAGTTTTATTTTCAAAACTCACGAGACCGGAGTTTTGTGCGGTTACGCAGCCGTCGCGGTTGCTATTATCGCTCGCAAACTTGGCGGTTGATTATCGCAAGACGGGCGGTTGCAAGTTCCAGACCGCCTTGGACACACACCAGAAACGAGCTGTTGAAACCGCCAACCGATCGCAGAGCGCGCGGGTGCAACCCGCCGCCGGTACAAGGTTACCGCCGGTGCAGCGGGACCCGCTAAAAATCGCACACACCGTGGGCATAAAACGCGTCGTGAAATGTGCTTTAATTTTTACATTAAAATCTGTATTCTACAAAGGCTGCGGGCCCGCAACCACGGTGGGCGCGGGTGAAAACCGCTTCGTGAGTCCTTAGCCTAACACGCCAGCAAAGCCGCGGGTGGAAGCAGGTACAAAATAATAAGCACATAAATTAAATTACTGATGCTATGCAGATGATGTTGTAATTATGCTATTAGCCAATGTAGCCAAAGGGCAATTTGCCGTAAACAAAACTTAGTGACGCGGTGTAATCGAATACCACGACTCATTTGCAATTTCACTTTTATCTCGATCGAAAATCCGTATCGGGGCTAAAAATAAATCTATATTCATGACTGGCTAATATAATTCCTGATCACGTAGTTTTTCCATTTTGTTTGGAGTGATAAAATATGCCTTAGGAGTTAATCGTCTTATGTAGGTAAGTTATCACATTCCTGGCCATATAGACGCGTTTAACGACGTAGCATTAGATTTACAGAAACATACCATTTTTAAATCAAGACCTCTAATAAATTCTGGTGAGATTACATTGAGCCGTATAATGAAACTCACAAGCCTATTTAAATTATTTTTGCCGGTAATGGAAAGGACACGCGGAACGATGCGGCATCGCCAGAAGACTCAAACACTGAAATTATAACAATAGAAAAGATGCGGTGTTGCCGTATACCTCTAGCATAGTACCAACCAATATACATGGGTGTGATAGGCCCGTGGGCCCTCGCAAGTTGACCAGGGGTTTGCCCCGAAGGGAGATCTCACCATGTCCGTTATAAGTGGGTGTAGGATGTCGATGGATAGGTCTTCCAAAAATATTTTGTGGATTCAGAAACACTTTTTAAATACAGAGATCAGTTTAATAAAAATTCGTTAATAGAGCTTTGAAGTGTTCATATTTGTACACAAAGTCAGTGTCTAAGCCACTATTTGAGAATACATGAAAGGTATTCAAAATAGTAAGATATATACTGAAATTACAAGAAAAATATAAGGAAAGAAAGTTTTGAAGGAAATATACCTAAGTTGTACCTACTGACTTCGGAAGCCTTCACTCCGTTCCGTTACGCGCTTGGCTAATTTAGGTATTTCTTTCACGACTTCTGTTGCCTAGTGAAATCAGTAGTCAAGCTATCAAAGTCGCATCTGTCGCACAATGCGTTGCACCGCATCGTGTGTTTGCCTAGGATTTACCGATTTAATTCCCTTTCAAAGTATTTCTATAAAACATCGTGAGATTTATGATTTCCCTAGTTGGGTTTGCTTTATGACTTTATTTACGATATAAATATTAAATAGCGCCAAAACAAAAATGGCTTCATGAGTGAATTGACGTAACTCATTCGGGTAAAGTTATAAGCCCCCATAAGTGCACACTGTACTAATTAATTAATTTGGTATTACGGACTTGACATGACCTGCAGCGCAGATATTACGAAGTCAATTTACTGAAGTGTTTACTGATTTTATGAACAGAGCTGTCTACATAATTACTCAGTTAAAATTTTAAGTCAGCTTTTAAAAGGCGCCGATTTCATTATTTTCGTAAAGCTGTCTGTTCTGATTCCAGCATCCGTAAATATAGTTTTATTGACGACATCGGTGGCGTTGTGGGCGAGTGCCCGGCTGAGACGTAAGCTGTAGGTTCGATCCCCACGGCGGGACAAATATTTATAAGATTCTTAGTTTCTGATACTCACGACTTAGGAAATAAATAAATTATATAGATTAGAAAGTACCTTCTACTCAGAGGCTCTAGCTCTGAGTATAAAGACCTTTAAGGTCAGCCTGTGTTTGGGTACAGCCCAAACAGTAAGCTAAAGCTAGCGATGAAGCTGCTAAGGGAAGCTAGTTAGGGGTGGTGACTCCGAAGAGAGTTAAACAACCGAACCCGTCGAATATTGAACGTATACTGATTTATTGTTTCCACCAATTAGTCAAAATGCTTGCAACTAGGGCAATGCAAGCTATGCTAAAACTATTCTAATACATTTAATAAGTAAGTATGTATTAGTTGAATGTACTTGTGTGCGTTAGCTCGTACATCTTGCCAACCCAAAGAGATGAGAAAGCAGCTCTAGAAAATAGTAACATAATAAGTAACATAGTGTTGTAGATCATGGTCTGTTAGGAATAAAACAGCGTCCTTTCGTAGGTTGAATGCTAGATAGGGGTAGGTAGGTACGGTAATGTAAGACATTCCATCTTTATTTTGTGGAATGCTAAGTATTTTATCAAGCTCGTAGATTTCATTGCTCACTAGTGGGACATTAATTTCGATTATAAGGTATTTTTTGAATACCTTTGCGAAAACCTTTAGTAGCTTATATATATCTCGTATATTTCCCGTCCCTAAGGGTACCTTTAGATCTCCCTGTAGTTGGGCAGATATGAAGTTAATTTGTTCTTCCAGTTGCTCGCTAGTAATCAGATGTGCATTGATGCGGCCGTGACTGATGTCAGTCACGGTGTCTACGAGTGAAGTTTGCATGCGTCTCAGGTTCTCCAGGATAATGCTGGCTGCCAAAGCTGATGACGTAATGTATAAACCGTTATCGGAATCAGACCGCATTTGATTTAGGTCTGCCGATATGCTGCGTAGGTGCTCATTGATAACGGAAAATTGTTTGTTCATAATTTGCTCATTGCGTTGTATAATGTTAAATTCGGCTTCGATCACTACAGTTTGGTTTTTAATGAGGTTTTTCATATGATTTCCATTAAATGCAATCTTTTCAATGTCCTTTGCGTATTGTTGGGCAAAATTGTCGTCTAATACGCCAAATAGATAGCTTGCTAAGTTTCCGACTCCATTTACTATACCCCTTTTCTGTCGTTTTTTGCTAGGGCTTTGTAGAAGTCTGTTGTAATGCTCAATTTCAGTTAATTCATGTGCTAGTTGATTTGTAATTTGTTGGTATTGAGGCTTCGATTTCATTGTCATACCTTTTAGATGTCTCACGTCAGTCTCCATGTCATTGATTGCTTGCCAATAGCCAGTCAGATTGTAGTACACTACTAGCTTCCACTCATCTCTAATATACTGTAGATTCGATATCTTGTCGAAATAAAGTGGTTTGGTCTCGTTAAGCGCTGTAGTACTGATATGTGAGACGGTTTGTTGTGTAGTTGGAGACATCATCATATAAAGGAGTAAAAGAGCTAGAGTAAAATAGTTTTTAAAAGTATTACGCTTAGTTCCACGTGCTCCTCTTTCTGAGCTTGCAGGTGGTGGAGTCTGCTGGTTGTTAAGCTGCGCTGAGCTGTGGTCATTGGCCTTTGCTGTTTCAAACGCTATTATCACAGGCTTCCGGCTCGAAGGACCAAATGTTTGGGTACAGCCCAAACAGTAAGCTAAAGCTAGGGATGAAGCTGCTAAGGGAAGCTAGTTAGGGGTGGTGACTCCGAAGAGAGTTAAACAACCGAACCCGTCGAGTATTGAACGTATACTGATTTATTGTTTCCACCAATTAGTCAAAATGCTTGCAACTAGGGCAATGCAAGCTATGCTAAAACTATTCTAATACATTTAATAAGTAAGTATGTATTAGTTGAATGTACTTGTGTGCGTTAGCTCGTACAGCCTGTAAGGTAAGGTAAGGGTGTGAAGCAGCCCTTTTTGAAGCGCGGCCAACATGAGGCAGCCAACATCCATTTTGTTGCACAGATAGCGGAAGCGATCGACCTATTTGCACCGAAAGCCGTTGTAGGTACCTATGAGCTCGACAAATTATTGAGTGGCTACGTGATCTGGGTCATATCCACAGTACCTACAGAGTACCTAGACATATGTATGATTTTTTGGGCGCATATTTGTCGTATGTTATGAGACATTCCAAACACTATTTCAAAAATTCCTAACTCGGAAAATACTTGATAGAAAATGCATGTCATACATGCATCAGACGATTTATCTCTGAAATTATTACAGTAATAAGTAATTTTAACATAACTGGCATGCAAAAAAATTCGCTTTTAATGCCCTTAGACGTGTTATTTTCATAAACTCTCCTAGGTAGGCATGGACTTGTACTTTATTCTCCATTCTGGCCTGATTAATTGTTTGTTCAAAATAAGTAGCCGTTACAAATTAGATGTCGAACCACACGCTTAGGAAATTGTAGCTTTAAAAGTGCTATAAAATCACCAAACTTGCAAAAAAGTATTGAATATACATTTTTATTGGTATTTCGTTTCCTTTATATGGATGGAATTATCGGTTTGGCAATTAAAAATACTTTTCGCGTTTAATTTATCGTGAACCCCTTCCAACATTTAGGTTAAGGGTCCGTATTCATTTGCTCAGTGTGGAAAAAGATTGGTAATCTGGGGTGAAGTAAAGAATTGCACTTAGTAAAATGTTATGCATGTTCTATTATTATTCCGAAATGATAGCACTGGTGGAGTGGTGTTAGTGCCCCGTCTTTCGATCCACCGGCCACGGGTTCGAATCCCGGTCAAGCACCAATGGATTTTCCATTCGTAAAGCTTATGCGCACTATACTAGCGCTTTCTAACGGTGAGGAAAAACATCGTGACAAAACCGGCATGTCCTAGAACCTAAAAATTCTAAGACATGAAAGGAGCCTTTAAATGGCGCACTCACCTTAACCTGGTCACACACCTAATGCAGGATGACCAAGAAAAATCAGTGACACTATAAGAAGAAGAAGAATGCAAAATGACTAGAAAGGATAATCTTTATCTTAATAATCTTGTCAATGCTGATGACTGGCCTCATAGCTCGGTTAGTAGTAACTCTGCCTTCTGCGCTAGAGGTTGCGGGTTCGATCCCCGCACTGGACAAACATTTGTGTGATAAACACAGATGTTTGTTCTGTGTCTGGGTGTTAAATATTTTTCTATTATATGTATCAGTCTCTGGTACCCATAGTACAGGCTATGCCTAGTTTGGGATCAGTTGACCGTGTGAATATGTCCAGAATATTTATTAAAAAAAATAAAAAAATGCTACATGCGATACTTAATTATAGTTTTCATAGTACCTTAGCATTTTCCTTTAGTAGGTACGTATGTATTCGTAGATGCTACTATGTTTTGTCTCCAAATATGCCGAAAGTTAAAGGGATTCTAATGCACTTTGTCTCCCAACGATTTATTCACGCGAGAAAACTCAATATTTTATTATAATTCGGGCATGTCTCGACACATTGCAACTTGTTTCACTCGTTCTCATTCAATTTTATTGAATAATTCAGAGCTTTCGATTTTATTGTGGGAATGACTTGTCTCGTTAGAGTCAGCATGACAGTTTTGTAGAAAGCAAGAGACAGCTATGAACAAAGGGTTTTACGACCCGATTTCAAACCGATGAAAACTGTGTTTCGATTTTATGATTGCTAAGTGAGATCGTGATAATAATATCAATACAGCTATGCTTATCATAATATATGTATATCATAAGGAGGTACAGTCGCCTGCGCTAAGATGTATACATAAAAACATAATGTAATTTTAAAATTAATGCTACTGATATGAAGATGATCACATCAGCCATTTTCAAACTTTCTGTGTATCTTCTATATTCTTCAGTAGATATTTATTATGGCATCATTTTAAAAATTATGTAATGTATAGGTACATCTAAGTGCAGATGACTGTACGTGTACCTGAATATGGTATCTGAACATAATATGGATTAAATGTGACTAATATGTTGTGTTTTTAAGTACTGAATAAATTAACTTAGACCCAAGTAGCAACTCCAACAGAAACTTTCAACGCTGCTCTCTGGACAACATCGCTATTAAATTCAGACGCTACAAATACAGAAAATTTGTGCAACGTCTCTTTTGCAGAATTAGGTCATGAGTTGTGCTCTCATAGGCATATTATATGGTTATGGGAATCTAGGTCAGGAATATAATATACGAGTAAATATCAGAAGCAGCGCATCAGGAATTTTAATTATACCTACTGCTAGCTTATAAGTTCCCGCGGTTTGTGATCTGACTCTGTTTAACTTGAAGTCGTAGAAAACAGAGTAGGTAATATTCCTTGGATTAATTTGGTTCAATATGTATTTTTTATTGTTTGTTTTGTAGTTTATGTATTGTTTTGTTGTGTATTGTTCGGTATGTTAATAGTTCTGACCTTCTGAAATATATATATTATACTATATTCATCAATCTGTTGATACAGTTCATTAGAACTTATTAAAGCTTGGCTTATAGCCATCAGACCATTAAGTGTAATGAATGATTAAATTAGCTCGATCGCCACAACTTTAAAACGATTTTGAGAAGATCAAGATCAAATGACTGGTTACCGATGTCTCATCAAACCCCGTTTGCCCAAATAGAGTATTCAAACAAACTTTACCCTTTAGTCCAACTAATTTAAGACAATATTTGTCTCAGATAGATTGCAATGCTTCAACTTGTGTACCGTCTCCATGTCTGGCACGGATCAAATCTCACTCACATCAAAGGATTACCTTTAACAATGTCATGGTTTAAGAAGTTGGCTGGATTTTTCTTTGTACAAAATACTGAGTCTGTCCTGAAGAGTAGGAGCATCGTCTAGACGTAAGCTTCGATGATACCCTGAAGTGCATGCCACGTTTACGGTAAGACCTATATTTTATTTTTATGAGACTTCAGTGTCGCATCTGCCACTACAAGTCCCCTTTATAACTCTACACAGAGTGTATTGAAATTTTCAAGCAAAATTAACAACTTTCTCAATAAGGAGCTTAATTTCTAATTCCCTAACTATTCCTCTAAAACTTTTGTTTATTAAACTTCGTTTGTGAATATGAATACCGAAATTATTTTACATTAGTAAATGCTTTTGCTTCTGAATTGCATACGGCCAGAAGGACTATTTTCATAAGTTGGTAGAGTACATCTGTTGAAAATTGAACTTCGAAACTTTAGGTTTAATTAATACCTAAGTATGGATGAAGATTTCTACAGACGTATGTACTTGTACCTTCATGGATTAGAAAAAGAAAAGAAAATTGTCTGAACTATAAAAAGCTCGAATAACTGTTATAGAATTATAATGTGTATATAAGGATAAAGCCGTGTTCAAAGTTTGAACACGGCTGTTTGAACTTCAAACAGCGTGCAATATAAGACCTAAAGTTATTTTGAAATTATCCTTGTCTTCTGAATAAAGTTAATTTTGAGTTATAAGGAGCTTGTGATTTAGTTGAGCTTTATCGTACTCTGACTGGCTCTGTTCAATAGAGGAAAGATCATTTTGAAACGAATTTTAGTGACATATCAAGGACATATCGCATGCCAGGCAACGCATTTATGTTTTGCCATTTTGAAAAGCGATAGTACTTTAGTACAATGTAATTCAATACCAAATCCACAGTGCAACATAAATCGAAGAACAACACTTTCATATGCAAATACGTTTAAATTGCTATATTTTACAGTGATGTTTGGCGGGAACCAATAAAACCGAAGGTCATCGACACTATTTATGATCAATTTATTTCAATCCGTCGTAGACTTGGATTTGCATGATCGTATAATAAAATGCATTATCCCTCAAGATGCACTATTTATATTTGAAAGCTCCTCGTAAACTTTGTGCTTTCATTGAAAATCACTACTCATGACACCATCTCGTCTAAGCTTTTGCAAGTTTTATGATCATCTCACCCGGCTCCAATAAACTCATAGATTATGTTCTATGCCTAATCTATTCATATAATAAAATAGTAAATCCAAACTTCATAACAAAAATCAGATTATGTTGTCTTCAAAATCGTGTTTTGGATCATAATAATTTGTTATCTCCGTTCTCTGTACTGTGACTCCACGCGAGTGAAACCGCGCTCGGTACTGCTTGTTGGAAATAAGTACCTACATATCCCATTTTTTTAAACTAATCCAAAATCAGCAAATTACGTTTAAGAAAACTACAGCGGGACATCCTTAGGGACTTCTTTCCTGAAAAGGAGTGGCCATTTTTAAAGGTGGTTACGGAGAGATGCATCTCTCATCTCTGTGTCAAAATTAATAGTACCGATTTATTTTGCTTTCAAACTCTTTGGTAATCTAGGAATTCACGCTTCAGCTCAATTGTTTGATAGAAAGGCACCAAATTTCTAAGCACGATAATTTCGAAGGCAGCTAAAATAATAACAAAATAATTTTCCTTTCGCTTTATTGAAGAACCTCGACTGTTTTGTTTACACTACAAATTGGATTTTATTGATCCATGGGATTAATGGTTTTTATTTTTAGTGTTATACCTACTTACCCATTTAAGTATACTAAACACGAATTTGCTTTTTGGGGCGTTCGAAGATACAAAAATACGTGAAATTATTCTTATTTATAATCTTCATACAAAATATTTGTATATGTAGTTAAATTAATAATTGAGTGTGACAATAAAAAATGCACTTTAGCAACCAAATGCAATATCGTGCGCTTCAAACACGTAAACAAAAATTTCGAAACAGTAGTCGTTAATATTTTATTGAGCTTCATCGATCAGACTATAAATTCCATTTAGCATTTATTTAGGGCATGTACAGAGGTGCGACTACAGCGGCATAAAAATTACATTTCAATTTAAAAATTAAACAAATACTTAAATAAATAACAGTCACACATAGTCCTGACCCCTCGCTAGGTTTCCCTGTGTCATGGGTATCATCAACTGCGAGTACCATGGTACCACAACACCCAGACTAGGAACAAATGTTTGCTGATTACGCAAAAAATTGTCGCACAGCGGAAATCGAACCCGCACCCCAAGCGTCTCAGTTGCGAAATCGCCCGCTGCGCCATCAAGATCATCAAGTAAGAAGTTATGCTAGTGGGTTATTTTGTTGCCACATTTGCCAGCATTTCTCATTATAATTAATTTTAATTAATCGTTTACTCCCACCTGTTCTGTTGAGTAGTTCTGTTGACAGAATGACCTCACAACTTCAGCAAACCCTCTTCAGAACTCCCTGCAATCAGATGCAATACCGGGGCTAGTTGTGCCAACCCGTCCTAGCAAATGTTTTTGTCAAAGAGGTTGTATGACGCACTGCAGTGCTAAATAAAGAGGAAACTCTTGCCAGGGACTATAGTAATAATAACTGTACGTTTGTGAACTATAGGGAGTGTGACTTCACCCTCTAACTATTTTTAGACGATGTATGTACGTACTAAGTAGTAGTATATAGATAATTATACAATAATAAAACTTCTAACTAAAAAGTCTAGTAAACTGTTCCCAATAAAGTATTTGCAATAAACAGTTGCCTATCTATTTTAATTTATTGTTTCGTCGCCATCAATGCTTCGGTGATTTGGGCCTAGTCCGAAATGTGTGTCACGTCCAATGAGTCAACGGCCGACACTCGCCTAGTGCATACTAATGCTTTGCGAAATATAGAACAATTGAATTTAGCGAACTCGGTTTCAAGTCACACTTGGTTTTCACTTTCATTCAGACAGGATAACCAACCAGTGTGGAAAAAGATTTGATTTTCCTACGCGTAACCATAATCTTTATTCTGTGACGTCACATTACAAAACTATAGTGTTTTCATAATGATTCGCAACAACACTCGCCACTCTGATCCACACTTTTTCTTATGATTGGATCTTAGATAGACTTTTATTGGCAAGTTCCAATCCAAAGAGGTAGAGCATGTTTTAAAAGAACAATAAAACTATGACGAGTGGATTTGAAAATAGAACACATTTTTAAATCTATATCTAATTCTTTGGTATTCTTTCAGGTTCTTTTTACCTGCCTACATATCTATTATATTTTTTTTTCGGATGAGATAAATTTATTTTGTAGTACGAGTGCATTTAACGACATAAAAATAATAAATAAACCGAAAAATCTGGAGCAACATGGAAGAAGTTGAACACAGTCCAACAAATCGATGTCTGCGGCCTGTCTCTCGCTGTTTACCTAAATCATTGCTCGTCTTTGAAATCTTGATTTCCTCATCATAATGTTTTGTTTGTTTGGTAAGCTTTTACTCCAGTGCCTTCGCTTGTATACTATCAGAATTTTTAGTACTTAATGCATAGTCGAACGCAAAGGGAATATTTGAATTGAATCACAAGGACCACTTTGAAACGTCTTTGAAACTGTTTAAAGTTTCTCCTATGTCTCGTGACCAAACCTTGAAGAAGAGGAAGAAGAAGAAATTAAGCAAACATGGTTTGGGGAGTATCAAATGGTAGGTAGAGCTTTGGTTTGGAGCTAATAATCTTACTACTATTATAAATGCGAAAGTTTGGATAGATAGATATTTGTTACTCAATCAGACAAGAACGACTGAACAGATCTGGATGAAATTTGTCACATAGATAGATTATAGTCTGGAATAGCAGATAGGATTTTTATGCTCGTAGGTAACACGCGAGCGAAACCGTGGGCGGAAGCTAGTAATATAATAATACTCTTGTATTCTTTAGGAACAAAATGTTTTTTTTTATACTACCTGCTCGTCAATGGCATATTATGTGTCATGCAAACCTTTCCTAAAGTAAGTCATTACAGCCCTACGGTCTAGCCGGGTCATACTGTTGTACTAAATTTCATTATTTCCCATGGGACATAATGTGATTTGAATTTGGAATGCAACCCATGTAGTCATTTAGTCGTGCTTGATCGAGGTTGGTTTCAAAAATGTTTAGGTGCAATGAAATTTTATTCTAATTAGGCTGTATGTTATCATTTTCTTTGCACTGCCTACAAATTAAAAAAATAAAAACATGAAAACTTTTTACGAAATTCAGTTTCACCCGTGCACGAAGAAGGATTTATTCGAATGTCGAACTGACCACTACAGAATAGACTACAAAAAAAGAAAAAAAGGCGCCATGCGTTCAAACTACTGTGCTGTTATCTACACTGAAATTCAGTTTCGATTCGAATAAACTTCTAAAAAATGACAAGTGACGACGATAGTGATTTTGATTCGACTCCAGAATGCATACAATCTGAAGCCTCTGGTATAGTTGGAAACTTACTTCCAGAAAAATCATTTCTTTCTACTTAACAATCATTGTTTTCAATTGCCTCGCTGAAAGTATGTATAAAAAGTAGAGTATGCATCGCGGGCTTAAATGTGTATTTGTCTTGGGCGATCTTGAACCCTTGAATTTCAAGGTTCAATATAGCGCCCGAGACATAATACACTACTTTAAGCCCTTGTTGCATAATCTACTATAAAACTCTTCTATTATTTTCGTTTTTTATTGTTTTGATTACCAGAGGCCAGAGTTGATAATTTTCGAGACTCACTTGTCACCTAAAGACGTGCAAAGTTGTTGCACTTCTTTATTTGCAGATCATGCAACAAATGTGTGCATGAACTGCAAATATTTGTTCGGGGTCTGGGTGTTGTGGTACTATGATACTCGTAGTTCCGATACCCACGACACAGGGAATCTCACTGTGGGGTCAGGACTATGTATGGGACTGTTGTGTGTTATTTATTTATTTATAATACGGACTCTGGCCGCTTTATTTATTCTATGCCTATAGTAAATCATGAACTCTACGGATGCTGCACTATAAGTACTGTATACTGTATAGGTAGTCCCGATGATGTCAATCTGGCTCGCAGACGATCGGGATAAAGTATGTCGTTTTGTGGAAAACTTGTCCTAAATATAGGCACGGTATTATTTCGGACGCTGTCGCGCGCGCCGTCCAATTCCAATCTAAACACATTACGGGACGGTCAGAGCTCTCGTTTATTACGCCAGTGTTTTAAAACATCGATTAGCTTTACAGATAATTACAATGTTTGCTCTAAAACGTAAACTCACTAACATTTATCGCGGTTGGTAGCAAACGTTCGAAGCTTGTTATAAATTCAAGTGCAGTGCCCGTTTTTTATGCGCTAATGATATTTATAAGTGGGAAATGTGTGGGACAGTTTGGATGTTGGTTCTGTTATTTGCACCATGTTTTTTATCGCAAGAGGAGCAAGTAAAGATGAGGGTCTTGGGTGAGTTGATATTGCAGTTTATAAAGTTTATAGTGAAGTCTATGTTGAGCTTTTGTTCGCTGAACTTGATTTGTTTCTTATGCGTCGGTCACACAGCATTTCATAGCGGCAAGCCACGAGCGCTGTTAAAAAAGCTGCGTGTGGGGTTGGTTTCGCAACGTGTTGTAGAAACGACGATTTTTTCTGGCCACTAGTTCTCGCTGCTTCCAATCTAGCTGCGTGGTGTTTTTCACTTGTCATTTTTCACAATAAATAAATAATTAATATTTTATATGAATTTTAAATGAATATTAAAAAGTATAATGAGATTTACTCATCATCATCATCAACCTGTAGAAGTCCACTGCTGGACATGGCCTCCCCTAAACAGTTCCATGACGAACCGTCTTGAGCCTTTTCCCTCCGCCGACTTCCTGCAACTTTAACAATGACATCGATCCATCGGGTGGAAGTATTAGAAGAGTATTAGAAGGCCCTTCTAATACTACGTCACCCGGTTCGTGGTCGCTATTCAAAAACCTATTTCCCCGACATTGTCGGTTCCGAGAGCTATTTAGCCTGCCCACTGTCACTTCAGCTTGCTAATTCTGCGAGCTTTAAACATAACTTATTATATAGGTATATAAAAAGTTATACATACCTAGGTAACTAAATAATAATTATTATATTACGGATACTATAGGTATGTTCTTATACTTTATTCTTTTGGGAAACTGTTTCTTTTTTCAGGAGGGATGTTCTACCAAGATGACACTGATTTAAAGGAGGCATTGGTCTTGAGTGGCCGTTTGTTCGGTTTCAATACATCAATAAAAGAAGTCCAGAAAGATGGGGATATTCTTGAAATATCAAACAGTGTGTGTGAACTAGCAGAGGTGAGCCTTTAATGTTATAAATAAACTTTAAGGGTGCGTCGAATTCTGCAAATGCACTGCGAATGCGCCGCTCTTGCGCAGTTACTAAAACAGCTGTAAAAATAAAAAATGTGCTGTAAAGCTAGTCTATCTAGAGCTATCTCATCTAGAGCTTCAGCGCTGTAATACAACCTTCTCCACTGCATACGATGATACGGCAGATACTAGATATGGTTAATGTCTGGGCTGTTTCTGGTACAGCGACCAATTATTTTGCTATAAAAAACTTGTATTAATGTTCCAGGGTGATTTATTTAAATAACTTTTATTTTAATATTTAATTTACCTATTTATTTTAGAAAATTAACCAAACTTTTTATACACACTTAAAAAGTCCATATTATGGGCTATGTCTAAAATAATGTATGTAAAGAAATATGGATTGTTAAACTAACAACATTGCATAAAAAACAGATAATTGAGGGCTTTGAAACAGTTGAATTTATCTAGAGTTACGAACTTTCACTTCCTCTATATAATTAAAATAGGAAAGTGTGAAGAAGTAAAGTAGGATTAGTAGCATCATTAAACGAAAAACCATGATAATGATTAGAACCCTTTTCAGGAAGGAGTAATGGGAATCATAGACGCTGTGGGCGGGCGGGCAACAGAAAATATCCAAGCTTTGTGTGACTCGCTGGAACTGCCCCACGTGGTCGTCCAGCATACTGATCTCATTTCAAGAAACTGGTCCATACTCAGCTTGTATCCCAGCCCATCTGTGTATAACCAAGTAAGTACCTACCTATTAGTAAGGATTCATGGGAATCTAGACGCTGTGAGCGGGCGGGCATTGGAAACATACCGGCTCTACGTTGCTTGCTTAAAGTGCATTTGTTCTTTCTTGGTCATTCTCCATCAAGTTCAGTGAGGAGCTTCAGGTGTAGTAGCCAATGACAGCGTTTATTACCGTTTTTGAAAGAATCAGTGTGATGAAAGTGCGCCTTTCTTAGAAGCGACCTTCGTGCACATGACTTCGGATTTCCAGTTTCTAGGGCATTCCGGTTTAATCACGATGTTTTCCTTCAATGTTTAAGAGCTCTATTATAGCGCACATAAAAAAAAACTATTAGTGCACGACCGAGATTCAAACCCACGACTTCAGCGATCCAAAGGTCATGGATTCGAATCCAATCGCCTCGAATTAAGGCGAGGTCACTAACACCACTCCACCAGTGCCCAGCAGGTAACAAACCAGCTAAGTACCAAGTAATTACCTATTAAATAAATAAATAAATAAATAAATATTCCGGACATATCACACACGGTCAACTGATCCCAAACTAGGCATAGCCTGTACTATGGGTACCAGAGACTGATATACATAATAGATGAATATTTAACACCCAGACACAGAACAAACATCTGTGTTTATCACACAAATGTTTGTCCAGTGCGGGGATCGAACCCGCGACCTCTAGCGCAGAAGGCAGAGTTACTACTAACTGAGCTATGAGGCCAGTGCAATTTTTACAATTATTACTAAGGATTCATGGGAATCTTAGACGCCGTGCGCGGGCGGGCCTCTGAAAACAAACAGGATTTTTGTGACACGCTCCTCACGTGTTGTTACAGCATATGATCTCCTTTCAAGGAACCGGTCGATAATCATGTATCTTATTTATAAACAAGTGAGAATTATTTTCACATGTTAATAAATCATACCATTGATTTATGGGGTGAAGGTAATCTTAGACAGTGTCTGCGGCTGATACAAAAACATGACCTTTTTAATATTTGCATACTTATATGCTTGCTAGAGTTTCTTATTTATTCCTCGTCTTATGATTAAGTACCTAACTTATTTATTCATACTACCTAAGAATACTAATGTGAATTATATGAATTTAATTTCAGGCTTTGCAAGAGCTTATTTTGTACAAAGATTGGCAAAACTTCACTATTCTATACTCAAGAGGGTACAGCGTCATAAAAGTGAGCGATTTAATGATGATGGGTAACACTACAGAGAGATACACTATCACGGTTCGTGAGCTTGGAGGTGACGATTACAGGTTAGTAGATTAAGTTGCTACTTAGTAGAACCAAGAACGGTTAAACGTTTAACGGTTTTACGATACGCTTAAAAATGAAGAGGCATGTTAATTTCCAGGCGTTTTTGTTTATAAAACTCAACTAGGAATTACTTATTTAATATCACTGTCCAATGGTCAAACTAGTCATCGGGTGGGGAATCTACTAGTTAGACGAAACTCATGAAACATAGTAGGTACCTACCTACTAAAGAGTCTCTACGCACGGATAGACAAAACAAGGGACCATAGTTTCACCATGTCCGTCCGTATGTCCATAGTCAGAGCCGTTTAAACACATTTAATCACAGTGTGCTTTACTAATTTACAAGTACCTAGTAGTCGAGTTTGTAATAGATTCATAATAAATAGTAATAAATAGCACCCAACAGTCACATACATAGTCCTGACCCCACACTAGAACAACCTGTGTCGTGGGTCAGAAACTACGAGTACCACAACACCCAGACCCAGAACAAATATTTGCAGAACATGTAAACATTAATCGAACCCGCACCCCTTGCGTCTCAGTCGGGCACTCGCCCGCTGCACCACAGAGGTCGTCATTCTTAAAAGCGCTACAGTAAATCATAACTAGATGGCATATCGTGTCTTCTGCCGTACTGACTTTGGAAGCCTCCACTGAGCGTGTTTTAATGGTTAATTTATAAAAATGTATCATCTATTTATCTACAACGGCAAGTAGTGTAGGTGTGTCTCGTAAAATTGCAAGCGTTTCATTTATGTGGGCGTTCTTAAACATTGCTTTGTGTCTGTGTGTACTTACACTTTGTTGGGTATCACTTCAAAAGAACTTTTGTTGCGCGATTTATTATGACAGCGCAAACATTAAGCTGTTACCAAGTACTTCTGTAAAAAATATTTTTGTTACATTGAAAAGGTATGTTGAAGGTACAGGGCTAGATTAAATTTTATGATTGACCATTATCGTCCCGACTTCACCCACTGCTGGATATAAGTCTCTCTATGGTACTACCCTCGCATATTGTTATGTTTACTACATCTATTTTCCAACTTTATGCCGATTATTTACCTACTAAAGTAGACGAATAAAGAAAATGGAGACTACTTAATGGAGTCGTATTAGAATGTTATCGCTCTGATTTGTAAGGGCTGCTTTACTGAATAGAAAAAAAATTACTTCGTTAGGTTTTTATCTTGAATGAACCACTGCTCGAGGTCGCTGCAGGTGGGTGAGTAACATTTTTTCACCTTTCAGAGATGTTCTCATAGAAGCTAAAGAAAATGGCTACGTAAATTTCGTTGTGGACTGTCCATCAGTGAACTTAGAACAGCTGTTATCCCACGCCCAACAGGCTGGACTGATGGCCGACGAACACTCATACATCTTCGTGTCGCCGGATTTGTTCACTTTGGACATGGAAAGATACAGATATGGCGGAGTTAATATGACAGGTGAGCGATTGGGTGAACTAAGGGGTTTAGCTACATATTACTATTTATGTCATTCAGCACTGCGCGGCTGTTCCCTACATTAGTGTGAAGAGTGTTAGATATGGAATAAACTTAGATAATACATATAATATAGATAGGTAGTATATGATCTATGGCATTCTAAGGGGATAACTTCCAGATACAAAAGGGGTGCCGATGTCTTTCTACAAAAAAAATGCTGTGAGCACAGTCTATCAGACTAGTAATGATGCTAGTCTCTATCACTATTTTTCATATACTTCTTTAGGTACTCGAAGTAGTAGAGCTCCTTGTGAAATAATTTGTCGAGGGAAGAATGTACTGCAGCGGGACAAATGTTTGCATGATGTGCAAATATTTGTTCCGGGTCTGGGAGTTCTGGTACCATGGTACTCGTAGTTTCTGATACCAACGACACAGATAATCCTAGTTGGGGTCGGAACTATGTATGTGATTGTTGTGGGTTATTTATTTATTTAGGGTGACTGGCGTAACGCAATGCCTCGTCTTAGCGGATGTGTCCTACAAGGTAATGCAATTTTTATAGGCAGAGGTTACCGAGGTAAAAATAGACAGGTCACTTGATTATTCCATTATAAAAAAAAACCACTTTCAGGTTTACGCCTTCTAAAGCTGATAGACAATAACGCTTTATGGAACTTCACCGCAGAGTTCAACCAGGCTTTCAACAATAGCGAGGAGACACTTATTCTGCCAGAACAGCTCAAGACTAAAGTGATGCTAATTCACGATGCAGTGAAAATATTTTCCACGGCTTTGGATAAAATAAACACTACGATAATACCTACACAGCTCAGCTGCGAAGACTATTCATCCTGGAAATATGGCTCTACCTTGCTCAACTTTATGAAAACCGTGAGTGGAGAAGACCAACATGATACTTCCTACTTGAACTAGATACTTCCACCGTAACCAAATAGTTGTCTGCAAAGTACCTCTAAACTGTAGAATTAAGTTAGTCTGTATACTTTTGCAGTACATAAATACTTTTTCATTTTTCATTTTCATGATCTTTGATGCAAAACTGTTATTTAATACTAGCTTGTGCACGCAGCTTTTCTCGCGTGGTACCTTGAAAAATATTCTATTATATTCTTTTGTATTCTACTCTAGGTAAAGAACTCTTCTTATACCAAGTTTCATCGAAATTGGTTGAGCCGTTACGGCGTGATTTGAAACACAAACACCCAAACATGGTCGCAATCTTTTGCATATACCTATAATATTACGTAGTTTGTTTTCTTGAAACATCGTCTTTCACAGTATCTTGAGTTTTATTTAATTTCAAAAAAGCACGTCTGTTTGCAATAGCTCTACGTATCAACTTTAATTTTCACTTTTTTTTTCCAGAATAAACTTGAGGGTCTGACGGGCACACTATTGTTTAATGGCATTGGTCAAAGATCCCAAGCTTTTTTTGATATTCTAGAACTCACATCATCGGGCAACCAATCGGTAAGCTGTTCATGGAATTTGGATTTTTCTTGGATGTTGTTTTATTAGGTACCTACTAGCTTCCGCCCGCGGCTTCGCTCACGTGGTACCTATGAAGATCAAAGGTTGCCTATATTCAAGACTATAGTCTATCTCTGTTCTAAATTTCATCCAAATCTGTTCGGCCGTTTGGGCGTGATTGAACCACAAACAAACATCCAAACATCCTCATAAACTTTTGCATATTATTAGGATTGTAGGATTATATTGATGAGTCAAGAAACTATCTAATTTTTGTTTTTATGCTTTCAGATTGGCGAATGGAAGATTGAAAATTATTTAAATATGACAAGACCTTTTGTCCCTGACGCGGAAATTGGTGAAGAATCTATAATGAGAAATAAATCTCTACGTGTACTGATTTCCACGGTAAGTGCCTTCGGACTTGAATGAAATACCTAATGCATTATTTTATTCTCCAAATACCTATTTTTCTGGCTTACTATGCGATTGAAGAAAAACGCATTAGGTAGGTACAGTTTCACAAGATTCATTGATTGATTACAATGTAAGGAACAGAGGTAGAATATCGACTGGATCGTATTATGCTTGCTCTTATTTCATGTTACTTAATTGAATGTTCAATGATTTAACCCCAAAATAGCTGATGTTTGCATAGTGTTTTTCAATGAAAAATGTTGAATTTCCAAAAGTCGTAGAACAAATGTTATTGCCAATTGGGTGTACAATAAGCCCTTTTCGAGTCGCATCGTAGAATCATGCAAAAATTCACGTCAATCCATTGCTCCGTTGCTGCAGGAAAGCAGGACAAATCAACTAACCAACAAACAAACACCGTTTTTTATTTGGTATTGGGATTTTCAATAACGCCGATGAACATACTTTCAGACAGCTCCATACGGCTACGTGAAAAAGTCAAAAGATAAATTAGAAGGGAACGATCGCTACGAAGGCTTTACCATTGACCTGATAGAGCTCCTATCTCAGCGGCTGGGATTCAGCTACGAGTTTGTTGTTGAAAATAAGTACGGTAAAAAACAACCCGATGGAAAGTTTAATGGAATGGTTCTGCAACTTCAAGAAGAGGTGAGTAATATGTGATCGTCGTATCACTGGGTTTTTCTTGGTCTTCCTGAATTAAGGTCAGCACACAGTTGAGGTATGGCCATTATAAAATAGAATAGAATATTATTTATTTGACACACATATATAAACACACAGAAAAAACCAATGTCACATAACAACCTTTAGTATATGATACAGTGAAGATCTATCTCTTGGAAGATCCTATCGTGCACAGTCACATGCCTTCGAATTTTTAGGTTCAAGAACATTCCGGTTTCCTTACGATGTTTTCCGTCATCGTTTGAGAGCACTAGTAAATCTCGAATTGATATTGATTGATGCACGACCAGGACTCACGATCAGATCGGATGGCGGGGTCCCTTTCGATCTTTCTTTTTTTTGTACGCTCATCGCAGGGACAAGACGCATCGTGCCAACGAGGTTTTAGACTTAGTTTTAAATACTTTCGTATTTTACTTGATCTTCTGCCCCGCAGAAAGCGGACTTGGCCATCTGTGACTTCACAATGACAGCTGAACGCCAGTCCGGCATCGACTTTTCGACGCCCTTCATGACGCTGGGTATCGGAATCCTCTACAAGCAGCCTAGTAAGCAGCCACCTGAGATGTTCTCGTTCTTAGCTGTGTTTTCTAAAGAGGTAGGTATTTATTGGGTAGTATTTAAGAAACAATTATAAGCAATTTCTGACTTCAGAATGTCATAGGCTGCCCAAATTGGAGCATTATAAATCCGGGTTGCCTAATGGTACGGATTTCCATGGTGCCTTATTTATTTAGTTCTAAACGAAAGTCTCAAAAACTCCAAGCATAGCTCTCTCGCAGTGCATGAAGGTCCAGCCCGATGAACGAATACATTGTTAAGATTGCGGAAAGTCAGTGGTAGGCAGGCCTCTTCACAGAAGTCCTCAGCTGATGATGATAATGATAAAAGTCTTAAAATCGTCTGTGTAGAAGCACTCAAGCAAATAACATATTAAAAACAGGTGTGGATCAACATGATCCTGATCCAGTTCGGCCTCGGCGTTGTGATGATATTTGTAGGACGCATCTCAAACAAGGAATGGCAGAACCCGGTACCGTGCATCGAACAACCCGAGGAGCTTAGCAACCAATTCAGCTTTGCTAACTCCGTGTGGCTCATCATAGGATCTGTTATGCAGCAAGGATCTGAGATAGCACCTATGTATGTGAGTTTTATTAGTAAATTAAACTTAAAATCTTTTCTAGATATCATCTTACCCAATAAAAACTGTAATGAAATCCATTATTTACTTTTAGAGATTAGTTTGAATAGGTACACACAAAGACAGACGTAGACGTGGCGGGAGACTACTATAGGTACAGGGTTATTTTTAAAATGCGCAAACCCTGAAAATAAGTTTGATCAGTGGAGTAAGCGACGAATAATTCACTGCAAACTTCAAATAGGTATTAGCAAATCAAATGGGCCCATTAGTATTAAGTAAAAATGCGAAAGAATCCTTACTAATATAGTGGGATCCTTACTTCCATAATATACATAGAATCACGCCTGTTGCCCAGTGTTTTTTTGTTGTTTTTTTTAGTGTGTTTTTTTTAACGTATAAAATGTTTTACTTGTTTAGTTTAGAGAACTGATCATATATCGTTTAGAGATCTACTAACTATCTTATTGTATTCTAACGGGGGAGCCTATACTCCACGACACAGGTTATCCTAGTGTGGAGTTTAGAGATCCTACCTATCCCTTGATTTGTATAATTTGATAAGGAATGTTTAACATAATTTGCTCATTACAAAATATTGCGGTGAGGTAGGTGCCTATGTAGTTTCGACATCCACGACACAGGGGTTCCCTAGTGTGGGGTTAAAGCTATGTTCGTACTTACCTTTGCCTACAAATAACTGCAGATAAACCTACAGACCTAAATGTGTTAAATCCTACCTACCTACTAAGAAATTTTGTACAAATTGTATATTTCAATAAAGGTTATCTTATAATCTTATAAAAAAAAAAACAAAAAAAAAAAAATGTTTCAAGCATCGCTTATTGTTGGCTGTTATTTGACAATTGAAAGTAAAATCGATTAAGAAATTTATTCAATGTATCAAATAAATACTAACTATATATATATACTATATATATAATACTAAAATATAAAATCAAATAATTAAGAAATGAGTTATTTATATTGTATCAAAAAAAATCTTATCAGAAATGATTCCATTTTAATAAGGGCGATGGAATCTCATTTTCATCATAATTTTCGTGCAAACGAAGCATTTTTACCTCATTAATTTCTCTCATAATCCTGTCGTTTTTGATTTGTTGAAATACGGTGATAGGGAAAGTTAAAAACAAACGGTACTTTTTAATAGTATTTACGTTCTGTTGAAGATACGCGTTCGTTGCTGCGATCCTATAATAACGCAGCGCATCCACGCAGACGCCAACTACATTAAAATCGAATTAAAATGAATCGTCATTTGGCTGACTTGATGCTTAATAATTTTGACTTTCAGTGCCCTAGCACCCCGTATGATAACTAGTATCTGGTGGTTCTTCACACTGGTGATGGTAGCTTCCTACGTGGGTACCTTAGTGGCTTTTCTAACGATCGAGAAAAATGTCATGCCTTTTGAGACAGTCCATGAACTTTACAACCATAAGTCGATCCAGTACGGGGCTAAGGATTCTGGCTCTACGATAGATTTCTTTCAGGTAATTGTTGTTTTAATACATACCTTAATGACACAATTCTTAATGAAGCATATTTTTATACAGGTACTCAATACTTCTACGTTCTATAATTTGACTTGTTATTTTATAATTGGTCTCTTGATGTGTTGGTGAAAACTATTACAAAACTGTTCATAATGTTTCAGGACTCAAATAAAGAAGAATACAGATTAATGTACGCCAAAATGAAGGCCAATAATTGGCTAGTAAAGGAAAACGATCATGGGGTTACAAGGTAAGTGAATAATAATGTATAATAATAAATCACTTATTCTATCAACAAAAATGAATAATAATAATAAGCGATTTTTTTTTAACTTTATATACCAAAATTCCATTTACAAATTTTTCAAATTTACTCTATCAAATTAATGTAATTGAGCTTGACCCCAAAAAAGATGATTTTTGCATAGTGTATTTTAAATTTCCATAAGTCGTACAGCAAAAGTGTTTGCCAATTAGGCGTAGATTGAGTCGTTTTCGGGATCGATTACATATTATGAATCACCTTTTATACAAAAAGAACAATATTTATTCACGCGAATATTAAGCTTTTTACATAAAATATGTCGTACAAGGTGTATGAACTTTATTTGACGTTATAATATAAAGGTCTGGCCGTGGTGGCTCCGGCTGAAGAATAGGCCCCTCCATATCTACCTATCCGTGGATGTCGTAAGAGGCGACTAAGAGTTCTTACAGCCGAATGCAAGTTGTGAACGGCAGAGGCTACTTCAGACGTCGCCACCTGTTGACGACAGTCGTCAACGCGTCGGCGGTAGCAGTCAATACGTCGATGGCTGCCGCCGACAAGTGGTGACGCTTGCAGTTGTGTTTCGTCCGCCATTTTGTCAGTCGACGTCAAATAGACCAATAGTTCGCAAGCGTAGTGCGTCTACAACATGAGCTCCGGAGACGAAATTGATGTCGAATTGTTAATAATGGCAGTAAAAAAAAGGCTTTGTCTTTGGAATTAGAAGCTACAAGACTACAGTAGCAAGAAAATAAAAAACAGAGCATAGGTAGCAGTGTGTGAGGAAATTGTAAGTGATTTCAAGGATAAATCCATAAATGTATAAATATCTCCCTCTTGTTCTCTATACATTAATATATCTTCAACCCACACTGAACGTGTATTTCTTTTTCGTTGTCGTCGGCGACGGCGGAGTAAAAGCAATAACAGTGTTTCTTCATCGGACGCCATTTTGCAACTGGCTCCTGTAAAAGCCTACCACGACTGCTAGTACAAATTGCTCTTTTGATTATTTATACCCACCTATTGTATGTACTTTGGTTTAAAATTGTTTATCTATGTTAATTGTGTGTGTCTGTAGTGCCAAATATTTTTTTATCTATCTATCTAGTACGCGGCACTCGCGGCAAGCGTTGTCGCCTGTCGACGGCAGTCGTTGTCGCCTGTCAGCGGCAGCCGTCGACGTATTGACTGCTGCCGCCGACGCGTTGACGACTGTGGTCGACAGGTGGCGACTAGAGATGAGTCGTACTTGCTATTCCGCGTACCAGATCCATAACGTATCGTATGTTACAAGAACCAGGTTCTAAAACCAGGTACTAAATACTTGAGAGTATTACTTCGACCGCGCGAGTCCACTGCGCAAGTCCAATGCGCAAGTCCATTGCGCAATTCCACAGCGCAAGTCCGCCGAGTACCCAAGGAAGCACCGTGCCGCGAGAAGGAAGGTCGGGACGCGACCGCGAGGCGCATCGCGTCCTAGGGTGCGCGGTGGACTGCGCGCCGCACCCGAGTATTTTTAATACGTCTAAGTATCGTGAAGTCGTACCAGTTACGTAGAGTATGATGCGAGAACCTGGTTTAAAAACCTGGTTGCGTAAATACGAACCACCTCTAGTGGCGACGGCTGAAGTAGCCTCTGCCGTTCACAACTTGCCGTTCATCTGTAAGAACTCTAAGGGAAAAAAGCTAGGGGATGGGCAGCAGCGTCCCTCATTTTAATAACGATAGCTCTAACTGCGCTCGCCAACCCGCATGCCCAGCGTGGTGAGTATGGGCAAATCTCCCCACATTTTAAGGAATTCGCTCTGTCTGTGGGGGAGGACATGTTCAGCAGTAGACTTCGTACGGCTGAAATGATGAATATAAAGGTCTGTGTTTCCAGGGCTGAAACGTCAGCTTACGCATTTTTCATGGAATCCACCTCCATAGAATATACCACGGAACGACACTGCGATTTACTCCAAGTCGGAGATTTACTCGACTCTAAAAGTTACGGCATTGGCATGAAACAAGGTAGGTAATGCTTGCTATTACGAATAAGTGCGCAGTGTTAAAGTTTTTATGGGAAATAATTCACGTACTAGCTGACCCGCCCGCAACTTCGGTCGCGTATTCATTTATGTTCTTACCTTCACTCTTGTCACTTCGTACACTTGAGATCTTAATTTTTTGACCCCGTGTTACGTGTGGAAGCCTCAGGGCGCGAGCCCTACTCGCACTTGATCATCTTTATTTCAAAATTAAGGTCTTCGAGAATCCTCGATGCAATCCAAACACCAATTGTCAGCAGAGAACAAGTTTGTGAGACAAAAATAAAAGTGGGGGTTTTACCATGTTACGGGATTTCTTTTTAAAAAAAAATCTCGCTATAAGAACGTATCTCGAAGGTAAAGGAATATAAAAAATAGCTAAATAAAATTCTGTAAAATAAGGTCCTGCCGTTCTTGAGTTTTGCGCTTAGCACCCCATTTAGCGATTCATTTTTAATTAGGTCAATAAATAAATCGATAGATGTAGTGCAACAATGCTCCTAAGTAAGTACCTAACTATACGCAAACAAAATTGCGGCGGGGACAGATGGCTATAATTTTAGCATATTTTAAATATTCATGAACATATTCATTTCGATTCATAAATTTCTTTTTGCAGGTTCTCCGTACAAATTATACATAGACGACGCATTGTTAAAAATGAAAGAAGCAGGAGAAATTCAAAAGTTGAAAAACATTTGGTGGAAAGAAAAACACGGTGGTGGAAAATGCGGAGTAAGAACCTTAATCTATGTGTTCTTAATGAAAATCGCATCTTCAATGCATCATTTCATAATATCTATGTTCATCTTACCTGAAATACAAATTCATTGAAGCTTTTATCGGAAAGCTAAACTTAATGGGAGCTTACGTTAAATTGGTTCTTAAAAAAATTTTTTTTTTCATGTTTCATAGGTGGATGAAAAAAACCTATAATAAAAATAAAATCGTTTAGGAAAGCACGAACAAAGCTCTTTCATATGAAACCCTATTTCACTCCCTTTTGGACATACCTAACTTGTTCGATTTAACTCGTATTCTTAGCAGTAAATCTTGATAGTACAATCAAGAGGTTGTACTACCTCTTGATTGTAAATTCCATGCGGATCACATTGACGGTTCGAAAGCTATGCTCTAACAAATAAACATACTAAAATATAACGTCGATTCGTAAAAGTTTTTTGATAAATCTTTTCTCCCTTCGCTCGCACCATATGGAAATAACAAAATGGCATAATTTTGGGCCCACATTTCTAGTGCTGGCAGCGCTTTAGCGCGTATTGTTGAGGCTCACAATGAAGGGTCGTGAATTCCTTACAATTTTCCAGCGCGTGAAATTTACCACTTACCGACGACGGAAAGTAAACAAATATGTATGTAGGAATGATAAGCCTTCCCTTGCATTATTTAGTGTAAGGAACTTGGGTGAACACTGATTTATTGCTTGTCACACTGCAAGTGATCATCAGTAAAACAAGTTTACATATTTATCTCGTCTTTATTCTGTGAATTTTTATAAATGCTTACTCTCGCCCACGGCTTTGCTAGTGATGCAAGTAGCCATGTCACGGGAAAATTGTAACTTTCTATTGATGAGTCAAAATCAGATCAGTAGTTCCAGAGATTCCTGACCTACTTAATATGAAAGAAAAGCCCAAAATTCTGGTAACATATTCTAGTCACACCATACCTAATTTCATAAAGTACATTCAGATATTTATCTTACGTGCTCCGACCTTGATTTCAGGAAAAACACGACGAAGAACAGAAGCAACTTGGTATGAAAAATATGCTGGGCGCTTTTGTGGTGCTCGGCGGTGGCTGTCTCGTCGGCGTTTTCATTTCCGTGCTGGATATGCTTTGGGGGGTGTTCAAGCGGACCGTGAAGTATGGCGTAAGTAGAACTTCAGGATATGTACACACAGATATGAGACGAACAGAGGCTCAAGTCCATAATGTTCGTGAGCTACTTATCACCAGTGAGAGGTGAAAAGTGAATAACTACTACTAATTTTGTTATTTTCCTTCAAAATTCCTCACATGACAAAGATACGAGTTTTTATAACTTCCACAGTGGCCCTAGCACGAATACTAATCCACGATAGAGTTACGCTTACGATACGATAGTAAAAGTTAAATAAAAGCCGTTGGTGATGTTTCAATTGTTAAATTGATTGGCAAGCTTTGACATTTTTGTTTTCGTACCTAAGGCTGAACGCTCTATCTTGAATTATGTATGCTCGGTCTACTGTACTGAATAACAGCAATCCAGACGGTTTGCTAACAGTATTTTGTTTTTAGGTCGACTTGGATACTAAGACATTTCACGATCTAGGCGTTTTGCTATATCATTATGGGTATTCTGATAAAGAATACCCATAATGATATAATGATACCACAATAATCACTAAAGATTTCTATTGATATTCATATTCTATTACTTTGGGTAACATTCTAATTTAAATAAAAAAGCATTAGGGCAATATTTATATTGCATATTTATAGACTGGCTTCATAGCTAACTGAGCTCGGTAGGTAGGCTGAGGTAGTAACTCTTCCTTCTGCGCTAGAGGTCGCGGGTTCGATTTCCGCACTGGACAAACATTTGTGACTCACACAGATGTTTGTTCTGTGTCTGGGTGTTAAATATAAATCTATTATGTATATCAGTCTCTGGTACAGGCTATGCCTAGTTTGGGATCAGTTGACCGTGTGTGATATGTCCGAAATATTTTTTATTTTTTTATTTATATCTACGCAGAAATTTAAACGAAGGCCTACAATAACAGAAGTTCGTGTTATTGCAGACATTTTTGTTTTTGTTTTGCATTTTGCTGTCAAAGTAATTACCTTACACTTTTACATGCAAATTTTGTGTTGTTTTTCAGACCACATTCAAACAGGAGTTGGTAGAGGAGCTGAAATTCGCGCTCAAGTTTAGCGGCAGCGTGAAGCCTGTGAAGAGGAAATTGAAGACGGATGGCAGCGAGGAAGCTCTTGCCCAAATCGAAGGCAAGGACGAGATCATGTCTCTGCCTTCGATTCGTTCTGGAAGATCTACCAGCACTCACAAAACCTGCCACTCGCATAGTTCCAAGCATTCGTCTAAGAGTTTAGCTGTTGCATTTGCGAAGAGAAGGTCATATAGCTAACTTTGTGGCTAAAATCAACAATATCATCCTTTAGATACGTTATAATAATGTCTTATACTCGAGACAACCAACTAAAACAAAACAACTTTTAGGGATATTTTCATGATAATTATATGTTTAATCTTATAATTGATATGTTTTTAACGATCTCACTCAGGTTTTGTCTGAATGACGAATGTACGACCAAGTTCATTTTAAGCAAGATCTAGTCAAAACTTTGTTTTTTTAATGTTCAGATGAGCGTTGTGAATGCAGATAATAACAAATATGCTTGATGTGTTGAATATATTTATTTAAGGTACAGAATGGCAAGTTTAATACACAGATTATTATTTTATGGTACATAAAAGCCAAGCTTTTGCCGATAACGAAGCGGAATACACAAGTGCTGAGGATAGAGCCTCCGAAGAATGATTTACATAATTTATCCACATGAATACCCATCTTAGTTATACAAAGCTCGCATTAGGCTACCTTTTACCTCTAGTTTGCATAGTAATGGTTAATTTTCCATGTACTTAAGTACCAGATTTCATACTTATCGAAGCTCTGTAACCAAGCACAGTAAATAAAAAATAGTCGGCTGTTCTGTGCTTTTATTTTGTTTTTTATATACCGAAACAATTTATGGGACTCAAATAACCTGCCAAACTTCACCACAGTTTTTCTCAAAACCACTTTTTTGTTATTTAATGCTTTGGTTAATTGTGACTAGCTGGAAAAAACTAAATACTTACACCCAATTTATCATATAACGAGAGGTCACCTTTGAAATATACGAGGAAGCGCCACCGATATTTCATTAGCGTTGCAAATGGACACCAACCCTGTGACCGTGGTCGATGATAGTGCTTTCATTAGCAAAACAAATTGCCTCAATTAAGAACCTGTAAGAATCTAGTCTGACACCTACAGTATCCCTTTCAAGGGTTCACTTGTCCACTATATCTTGGCAAATGCATATCTATGGTTGCTCTGCGACCTTCGACCTCAGATGAAATAAAAGTCCATAAAATTTACGATTGTGTTGAAGCTGTGACGTAATGTCACAGTCTCAAGGATTTAAGTTAAGCATTTTGCACTTACTAAGAAAACAAGCTACGTTAAGCTGCATTGTAATAAATAAAGTGCATATTACGTATCTACAGTTATGTAAAATTTCAAATAAGTTAGCCCTAAGATTGACCTCTTTGCGGATTTCACCTCTCAATCAAGCAGGCTTCATTAAGGACCCTCTTCAACTGGACACGTTACAAGGACAGACAAGCCCACATTTCTCAAACACTTCTAATTAACTGATGCTAGGAGTTAGCTGAATGTGGCTTATGTCGTTCCAAATCAGCTCTAAGTATAAAATGAGCTTTATTGCGCTGTATGTAGGTTCGATATAGACGGACGCGAACAATTCCAATTCTGATAAATCGTGGTATCAAGCGGCACTGAATGTCTAATTTTATCAATGGAATTCTGTAGCGAGCTAATATGTATGAGCTGTGTCTCAAGTAGGAATAATAATAATTCACGATAACGTTCACTTACGCTACTAAAAGTCAAATATTAGCCAGTGACATCGGCGATACCTACTTGAAATCTTTTAATTGTGACAAGCTAATATTTGACGTTTGCTATCGTGAATCATTTATTGTGCTCGGGCCACTGTTAAATTTTGACTTAGGACGTTAAAATATAAATATTTTTAAGCATTCTCTTTGCTGCAATATGCGTGGATGTCGTAGCGTCAATAATAATTATTTCTTTTTAGTTAACTTCCGTATTTGGTAGTGAACTTCCGAACAACATTACTATTATTTATCCTGTGGCTGAATTTAGGTCGGATTCCGCATAGGTCAAGTGTGGATGAAGTTACAAAATCTAGTTTCATGTCACTGTGATAAACGGAGTCATCAGTGTAGGTGGACATTTATCAAATGAGGTTGTTTGTAGCAAATAAATGTACCTATATTAGGATACCATGATTAAAATAGGTTACTGACCAAAGGTAAAGATAATATAACAATATCAATGAACTGAATCTGTCTTAGTTATTAATAGTAATACATTACAGATACTCGCCAACAAGGCTATGGACAGTGACTAAAACGCAAGGCGAGCAGTTAAATCTATATTGAGCGAGTATAAGCCCTTGCAAGTAGTTTATCAACTATAGTCGTTTACATTGTTTAAAGTGCGTAGTTTATCAACTTCAAGTTACATGTTTTTATCGTTGTAGCTTTTGAAACTGTGTTTTCTCATTCTTGCCATTTGGACAGCATTACTTTGCCTCCTGCTCAAATGCAACGTATGCCTAGAATGAGTAGACCTACGGGACCGAGGCGTCGGAGCCAGGTCTTCATCATCTAACTTCAATGATTCTTCTGCTTTATCTTCCTTATCATCTTTTTCTTCCTCTAGTTCTACTTTCTTAGAACCATCAGAGCCACTACCGGTTGACTCTCTGTGACGTACTGGCTTGGTATCGCCACTGAAGCTGAAGATAAACTTTAACTCTGCTACCAACTCATCTATGAAGGATACCTAAAAATACAGACTTGTTCAAATAATTATCTAGAACCAACCCTCCCACTCGCACTAAACTGTTTTGCGAAAGCCTTATAGAATAACTCAGCATTCCAAAGTAGAAAACTAAAATAAACAATTTAATATAAATTCAATGAATGATGATGAATGATGGTAGGTAAAGTAGTAAACAATACTCACCAATAATACAGTAGTTGCAAATCATTGGTCTCAATAGGAATCACTAATTTGGCGTACAAAGGGTGAACTGGACCATGCATTTTGGGGTAACACGGGGTCATGCGTTTCTGGTGAAAGTAAATTCCAATTAACACTCTTGACTTGGTAACAAAATTAAAAACTTGAAGAACTTACAAAACTATGAATGGAAACTAAAGATAAGTCCTTAGTACATTTAGGTACATTTACAACTTTGAAATAATTATGTAAAGTACCAAAAACTAAAAACGATAGGTGTATAATTTACTTATTATCAGTCATCAAAATAATATCTAAAAAGTACCTATCTACACACTTGACGTCGTAGTCGTGGCCTTATTTTACAAAGCTACTGTATTTTACAAATAAGGAAACCATCGTGTGGAAACTATTAAGTATTTATTCATATAAGCGGCGATGAGCTTGCAACCATCTCTTAAATACTCACTACTGCAAAATGTGGGCATGTGTCAAATATTTGGACGTGCCTCTGACTACTCCCCTTGGACATCTTCAAGGATCTGATCGCCTGGAGATCTGAGAGGTTGGCTACCATGCTTGGGGATGAAAGTAGTTGGCTTATGGTCAAACAAATAAATCCCATTCAAGCAAACGAAAATCGTCAAACAGACCTTCAACCTATGAGAGACCATCCAGACTTCGAAGATCATCTCGAAGAAAGCGCAGATGACCGCCATGGCGGAGCCGGCCACGAGGACAATGAACACTCCACCGACATTCGCCAGGACCAGAGGCTGCGCTTCAGATCCACCGTCATCATCATCCTATGAATGTGTCATAACAAGGTAATGACGAGGTAATACATTTTATGCATAACGAGGTATCCTTATTATTTTTATTATCTTTTATTTATTATCCTATAATTGGGGGGATTTCAACAAGTGTGATTTACTAATTTTCTCTTCTTAGGGCTAAGCTCGCTTTTGTACATGTACTTTCATTCAGTATGTTTTAATCTGTTTGACAGTGTACATTGGAATAAAGAATGAATTTACAGTAGTTTGAGTAGCATTAGTTACGCAGCCGCACACAAAATACGTCTCAGAATTTCATCTAATTACAATGACTAAACCTCCAGATATTGTTCATATCCTGCCATGTGTTGCCTTGGTTAAATGAATGTGACATGATTATATACTTTCTTCCATCAATCAAACTGTGGTATCAAATTGGCTGAGCAGCTGCAATTGGCAATTGATTGGAGCTGCAGTTTGAACTGTCAAAAATTTTCATTTTCAGAGCTTGAAGAATTTTGTTTTAGTGTAAAACCATAGTATGCAAAACACATGAACTAATGTTATCATTTCACACTCGGTATAAAGTTTCTCATATTAACAAAGTTTCTAGTAATAACTTACAGCACATGCACCTCCGCCCCTCTTCTCTTTCCACCATTTATCTTTCATTCTGGTTATTTTGCCTTCTTCTTGTAGTTGCAGTATTGATTCACTCATTGGCTGTCGATATGGAGAGTCTGTAACCAAGATTTTGTATCAAAGCTTAGGGCGTAATAAAGCAGTGGCTACGATTATTAACATAATTTGAAGACTATAAACTAAGATCATACTAAGCGGCAGGCTAACAACGAGTAACACTATTAAAAGGTGACTAATCGCACGTCGAAAAGAATTCTATTTAACAAAAGTTCTATGGCTCCTGCAGGGTTTTATTTACAGGATATTTACAAGAAGAAAAGATTAAGAAGAAGGTAGAGTAGTGACCAAAGGGAATATAATTCGTCGCCATGCTAACCGTAGCCACCATTGTGTCACATCTGCGGTAAAAGGCAAGTCCAAGCCGAAGAGAGTGTGGCAGCGACGTTACTAGAATATTGGCGACGACGGAGAGAAAATAGTGGTGGCGTAGCACGCCAAGTTGATTGTGGTAAAGCCTAACAAAGGCTAAAGGTCTTTTGTTGTGGTTGCATGACCTAGAATAGCTCGCTATGAGTAAAATGCATTGAATCTGCACGTCGGAGTTATAATTAATTAATTAAGGTTGCGTTGGGTAAGCTTCCAGAAACCACAACCAACAGTTGTCGGTTCTGCGACATATAGATCGCAGAACCGACAACTATAGGTTGTGGTTGGGGTGGCCTACCCACTACCACTTCAACTTGCTAATTCTGAGAGCTATGTCAGTGACCTTGGTTCTTCTACGGATTTCCTCAATTCGTATTTTATCACGAAACTCGTAAAGGACGTTCGTGATCGTAAAGTATTTTAGTTTATAATAAAGACCGCCAAGCATCGGTGAACTCACTTTTTTTCATAGCAATTCCGTATCCTTTGCTGTCTAACAGCCCACCAACTTGGGCTACGTCACAGTTTCTCTCTACCATGTACTCGATCGATGTTGACTCCATCAAGAACGCGTAGTTTTCTTTGTCTGATTTTACCCTAAAACAATTTCTTGGTTAGAAGTAGAGCTCTACGTGCATAGTCCATCTGGGGAAGACCCGCCAAACAGCAAAGCTTGATATGCTGTGTTCTCGTTTGAATGATGAGGTAGCTGGTGCAATTACAAGAACATGGGACTTACCAACGCTTGTCTCATGGGTCGGCGCGAGTACGTAATGCCTTTGGTATTGCAAGCGTCCACATGCTAGTAACCACTTACGAACAGGTAGGTCGTGTGATTTTTGCCACCTCGGTAGTGTAATTCAAACTATAGTTCAATTCTTAGATTTTGGAGCCAAGCTACGCTCTATAAGTATTTCCACTCACATGCCCATGGTAATTTCGTAAGATACTAAATCTTTTATTGAACGGATCACTATGCGAGGTTATTTTTTTTCGTACCTCTCTAATCCTTCATCATTTGTTCCCGGTTGGTGTTCAGGGTGGTCTTCCATGTACTGATACATTTTTTGGTAGAGCAAGTTATCAGATTCCTGAAACAAATAGATAGATAGATAGAAAATGCTTTATTTCACACCATAATAAGTATAAACATTAAAAATAAAGAGGGTCAAGTGCGAGAACTCGCGCCCTGAGGGTTCCGTACCATTAGTCGTAGGTTCGAATCCCGGTCATGGTCAGAAAATAAAAATTCTAAGTGTAGGAATTGACAAACTTATATTTGCGGTCGCTCACCTAGTCATTGTATGACATTGACCGCAAATATAACTTTGTTTCCTAAAAAACTTCGAAATTCCTCAATTTGAGACTTTTCCCTTTAATTCTGTTACAAAAGCTCCTAGCATTCCAAATTTCAGAATTGTGAGGTAACTTGAAGTACCCTAGAGGTTTTTAATTTTAGCCATTTCCATACAAAAATTATACATTCATTGTCATATCTTTCTAATGCATTAAGCTAGAGCTTTGATTTTTATACGGCACTATAAGCCTACAGACCTTAATAGGTAGTATAAATTTCAAGTTGATACCTTTAGCCGTTTCTGAGAAAAAGGGTCTTGACAGACGGACAGACAGACAGACAGACAGACAGACAGACGGACAGGAAAGTGATCCTTCCGTTTTTCCAAATGAGGTACGGAACCCTAAAAACAATACAACTAAACTAAGTGAAACAATGGGCTGTCTGATCGCTGAATAGCGATCTCCACCAGACAAGCTTTGGATGGAGTGGACTAGATATGATTAAATAGGGGTTTAACAGATGTGCTTAATTATAATAATTTTTGATATAATGTTGTGCACACAACCTAAAATAAAGCCTACTAAACATTTAAAATGTTTTTATGAAGATATTTTATATAATTGGTAATATACATAATGTTTGTGCACTTTCAACAAATAAATAAATAAAAAATGCATGCAAAATCTTTGCTCAGACTGAGGCTAGCCAACCAAGCAAGAAACTCAGTTTAGATTCTCAATTCGAAATTCAAACAATTTCAATTAGTTTTTTTCTTGAAAATATTTTTTGTTCTTGTTTCGTTTTCATACTGGCAGGTAAAAAATGCATTAGTACCTAGCAAAAATTTCGGAGTCTAGCTACATATTAACATTACCTTAAAAAAATTGAAAGTAGCACCGTTAGCTTTAGCACCGTAAGTTATGTCATATGGGTTATTAGATAAATCCTGTACACTTTTGATAGCATAAAATTTAGATTCGACAGTCAAAAACGCAGCAAGATTCGCAGTGTAGGAAGAGACCATGATAAGTGTGAAGAACCACCACATACTTCCAGCCATTCGAGTAGACACAGCTCTAGAAATAAACATACAAATAAGTAAAGTTTTATTATCATCATTTCAACCGTAGGATGTCCGCTGGTGGACATAGGCCTCCCCCATAGATTTTCCAGCGCGACCGACCTTGTACGGCCTGCACCGAAACAATCATTTGGGGGAGATTTACCCATACTCGCTCTGTTGGGCATGTGGATAGGCGAATGCAAATAAAGCTATTGTTGATAGGGAATGCTGCTGCCCATCCTCTACCATTTTGCCTTTACTTGCCTCTTACGTCATCCACGGGTAGTAATTGAGGGATCTATTCTCCAGCCGGGACAACAAGAGTAAACAAAACATTAAAACAACGGACTTTTTGAATATCGCTATTTCAGAAACATAATTTGTTTCTAAGAGCGCTTTCAAACTATCGTTTTATTGCGCGTATACGCTTTATTTCACCCTTTAAAAAGCCGAATGCGCGTTTATCCCAGCGAGAACGCTTGAACCGACACCGGGGAGGCGTCTCTCGCGGTTAGCGCTACACTCGGCCAAAGGCCCGATTGTCGATAAGACTGCACAATATTGTTCAAAGTATACTTACATAGGTGCAATTTCAGAACCTTGCGTCAGCACACTGCCCAGTGTGAACCAAAAAGAATTTGCGAAGGTCCACTGGTTATCCAAAGTCTCCGGTTCTTCAATGCAAGGGTATGGGTTCTGCCATTCTTCAGGAGCTACTCTCCCCAGCGCAAATAGTAGGATTGATACTCCAACATACGCTAGTGCCAACCATGTCCAAACCTTCACAGAATAAGTATCTACCATTGTTAAACTTATCTTTGATAATTTTATCATCGCCAGCCTTAAGTTGTATGCAAAATCAGCCAGACCGCTAACTATACTCCGAGCAAGATGTATAAAATACTAGTGACTGACAGTGGCTTCGGCGATACCTGGATATAAAATAGCCTATGTGCTAATGATACTAAATATCATCAAGAGTTACTTTCGCATTTACAAGTTTATTTAGTTTTGGGTGGATTTTGATTTAGGATAGTAACTTTTAACTTACGCCCATAGAGAATGGAGATATGAAGGAGAACAAGTTGGGTGGCATCTTTGTGGGTTTTTTATACAAAATAGTTATTCCTAAGTTCATGAAAGGGCTTGTAAAATCTACTGCTTTTTGACGCGCTGACGTTATGGTTAAATCCGTTATGCCAAAATCTGCTCTCTGAAAGAAGATAATAATTATTGAGGATCGATGAATATATATTCGTGATAGAGGTAGTTTTTTACACCTAACAAACAAATACAAATAAATTTGTTTACAAAAAAGTTAACAAGAAAGCAAAATAAGTTACTAGAGGTCTAGGCTAGGCACTATAGGCCTAGCCTGAATCGCAGGAGGCCGAACACAAAAAAACGATTTGCAGTAAACTTAATTTAATAAGAAACATGCTTGCATCAATGGAAAAGGGTATGTATTAAGATATATAGCGCTAAAAAGTGCTTTATTTGGACCAGTCAGTATCATATGGATTCCTGATTGATAATAAGAGTTTATTTAAAAGTTTATCTACAGGTTACTCGGGTTCTGCATTAAGTCGCAAATATTAAATTATGCCAAAAATATATCTAGGAATTAAATTTCCATCACAAAATCTTAGATATGCATTGCATGGTCGGACGATGCCCTAACGGGACCCCCATTTAAAAAACATAAAATAAATGGTGTTGTAGATCCAACATCCAAACTAAACCTTGATGGAAAATATTTAAAAGAATTGTTTGTATTAAATCTATGTGCGTTTGTAGCCATATAGCTCGCAGAACCGACAACCGTTGGGGAGTAAAGGTTCTCGAATGGCGACCACGAAGCGGGCGACGCAGTGTTGGAAAGAACCCGATGGACCGACGACATTGTGAAGGTTGCGGGAAGTCGGTGGATGGAGAAGGCTCAAGACCGTTCGTCATGGAACTCTTTGGGGGAGGCCTATGTCCAGCAGTGGACTTCTACAAGCTGATGATGATGATGATGATGATGATGATGCATTTGTAAACAGTATCTTAGTTAAGAGTTCTCAGTTCAAAGGCTCAGCAATCTCGTTCGAGATGCACAATAGTTTTGAGGCATACTACGCGTATAATGAGAGGCAAAGTTCTGCCACTCATCCAAACAGGTAAAAAATTGTTACTCCATCCATTATCTTCTCCATCATGCCGTTCCATTTCCCAGTCTTCTCATTCCGCGACCCGTATACCCCATCAGCTTGGATTTCGAAGGTGAAGTTAAATTCGTTCATTTTCGCTAGTTCTTCTATTATTTCTATGCCGAAACCTTCGTAGCGGTCATTGCCGTCTAATTTTTTTGAAGACTCTTTCAACATTCCATATGGGGCACTCTAGAACAACACAACCACCTATATAAACGGTCATAACAAAATACCATCATAAATCATCATCGTCTTCGTGCCCTTATCACAAATTATGTTGGATCGGCAAACATGTACATAGGCATATTATTTTCACCACAGCTGCTGCCAAATTTTATTGCTTTATGTACCTGCATAAAGAAATAAAATGATGTATGAGACCTACAAATTCTTACCAAGGCTGTGATAACAATAAAATGTTTTCCTTTCATTGAATCAGATCCTTCAGATTCAACTGGGGGTATTACAGTCCTGGTTTCAGTGTAGCCATCTTCCCCAGTCCACGTTGCCACCTAAAAATCGATAAGTATTTATATTTTCAAAGACAGTGAGTCAAAAATTAAAATATCATACCGGTCTTCATACCTTTTCCAAACCATGAGCCATAACTTCAAGAACATCAACTTCAAAATCGGAGCGGAGCCCATCTTCATCAAACTGCACTACACCGGTCAATCCATCAATATCCATCTGAAATAAGTATAGTAAGAACCTTAAGAAATGAAGAACGAAGAAACTTTTGACGTTTATTCAAAGTTTCTGCTGTACTCGCTTCTGTATGCAGGTTCCACGCTTTTTACACCGCACCGCACCCGGATAAAAATATGTTGGTTTGGTCATGTCTCGAATTACAGATCTGATCATTAGTGATGATTATTAAACGCCACAAAAAACAGCAAGTTTTTCAAATTAGGGGTCTCATTTTTACCTTAAGCTTCTCAAAATATTCCATACTTCAGATTTGAAATGGGTCTCTAACTATAACTGCGTTGTAATTGGGCGTAAACATAAAACGATAAAAGAGTCACCTTGGCTTTTTACATTTAAAAAAATGTTGAACTAGGTTTGTTTATTTTATTTGAGGAATTATGTTTGTATCAGTCAGCAAGGACTTTGATTCTTAAATATATTGATTTATAACGCGCTTCTTAGGCAGCCCAGCCAAGCATCTTATTGCAACATAGGTACCTGACTGAGGTTTATGAAGCAAAGATCACTCACTTTTCTGGCATAATTAATAACCGTTGATCCAAAATTCCACGTTTCATCTTGGGCACAAGAAACATTAGCGCCTTCCTCCAGCCCCATCGCGTTCAGCGCTGTAGTATACAAAGTAACAGCGTCGTAAACCAAAGCCAGATCTAAAGTCAGACTATTCTCTGTGATTGCGTTCTCTATCTGCCCCTCAGATAATTCCACTACTTTCTCGTTTACAGATGTGATGAAGTTTTGAATGGCTTCCAAGCTCGGATCGAAGAAGCGTATTCCTGGAAAACAATACTATTCTGCAATCTTGATGGATTGTTTGTCGAATTTTATAATAAAATCTCGTCTTGCCACATGTAGATAACTTGTAAGCAAGATGACATAGTATGTTTAAAACCAGTACACTTGTCTTAAAAACATAAAGAAGAAAACTAAAAGCACTATTACTTATGCCAACAAATTCAAAATATTTAATATTTTTGTGTCTTTGCGAATTTTTTAAAACGTATTTTTTTTCTGAATGGTTTGGTAACCTAGCAAACCAATAAAAAATGCATCTATTGCATTTTGCATTTTTTTTATTACTAAGTTTAAGTACTAGTTAAGAGTAGGTAAGATAGTTAGTAGTTAAGACTAGTTAAGGGTAGATATCTTACCTACTCTTTGTGTAGCTTTTGGTTACTAGGTAGGTAGGTATCTTAGGTCAAACATCAACTTAGGTACGTTATGTTAGTTTAATGTCGTAAGTTGACAGTTTTAAAGATTTAAGCTTCGAAATTGTGTAAATAAGTGCTAGCAATTCAACTTACCTGTAATGTTCGATCCTCCATGTTTATACGGATCGATGTCAATGGTCTGGAAGTCAGGGTTCATAATGATGTAGCTATGATCATCAGACATTACTCCAACTTGCTGTGCTTGCTCTAGGAAACTTACTAAGCTTTCTGTAACGCAGTTTACTATAAAGTTGACTGATCCTGAGCTTTTGATCGTTTTTAGTTGAGGCCTGTAATTTATTTAATTATTTTTTTTTGTATCTGATTTTGTGTTTAAATAAATTGATATGAAGCTTGCGTCTTTTTTAATTTCTTATTTGTGCCTACGCCGAATGGAACACCTTTGAGTCCAAATATAATACACATTAATTGGTACACTATATGGGATAGTGAACAATGTGTAAAGAAAACAGCATAATTAACATGATCCCCTCTCAACTAGATGCCGAGATATTTCAAAATACCAAGCATGAACCAGTGTGGTATTTTCTGATTTTTTTACCTGAAATCACCCCCATCAGGTAATTGAACAACATTTATCAGAATCTTTTCTCCTGTATCTAAATTCTGAATACCTAGTAAATTTTCAACGAACGGCAAAAGTTCAGCGCCTTCATAAATTATGGTGAACTCTGTCCAACCCTTCGTTGTTATAATGTCTACGAAAACCTGAAAATATACATTTTGCTAAAATACGGTTGCACACGATAATAAATTGCAAAGGTGGAGCCAAGGACTGCGAAATGTGTCTGCTTTGGTGCAGTCCTAGCATGCATTTTAACATGCCCTAATTAAATATGGTTTCTTGGTAAAGATTTCATACAATTGATTATGGGACAATACGTTCCGCGTCGTTTGTAACCACTCCAGGTACGAGTTCCTTGCAGAGTATGAAAATATGGTTTAATAAAACTGATAATACCAACTAAAGGTCCGCGTTAATTGCTGCGTGTGAACGCAGCGCATACCAAAAATACATTGAAATATAGACGCAGTGCGTTTGTGCACATCGAGGAATCAAAGCACCTAAGATTTTTAAAGTTGTAGGTGTTTGCGTTTGTAAGTTGCGTGTATGCGTTCATACGAATCTTAGCCAGTCGTCCACATTTCTGAGTCCCTTGCCCAAAGATTTCTAGGTACATTGTAAAAATACCTGTGAATATGCAATATGCTGGGGATACAGATTTATTGCTGACCAATTGCGATTCTGCATTACCATAGCTTCAGTCAGCATTTGTGGAACTTCTAAAAAGTCTGCTATGGATTGTATGTGCTGCAACGGGCCTTTCTTGGTCGGGCCAAATATTCCAAATATATTACCCTGTAAAATCAAATCGCATCTTGCATTCTGATCCACTCTGCCTACATAAATACAAACCACTGTTTTTCAGCTGCTATGTTTCACACACAAAAAAAATACAGCCGACTTGAGAACCTCCTTTTTGAAGTCGGTTAAAAAGTATGTTTTCACAAGAGGTTCCAAGTAAAAACATTGTTATGAATTGAGGATGGATCTGATATTCTAAATCAACTCAACCACATCCCAACAACTAACCAATTAAAACTTCAAAAGCACTTACCTCGAGCAATGTACACATAGCTTTCTCCGCTTCAGCGATATCTCCAGGGGACGTCCGCACTACATTCGCCACGAATGGACTTTCCTGGTCTGCGGAAGCAGCGGAAAGTGCAACATTGAAAGCAGCTTCCAGCAAAAATCCGCCGTCATCGAAAATTGCACCTATTGCAAAGATAGTAAAGTTTAGTTTTAGAAATTCGCAATGGCCAATCAATTGAGAGAAACACACCGATTGCTTTATCACCACGACAGTTTGTTATCACGAAAAACGTCAGCAAAATATTTAGTTTCATTGTTTTGTAGCCATTAGACTTTTCCGGATAGAAGACTAGAATGTTTTCACAGATTGTGAGTCCTGATAATTATAATAGTTGCAATGCTATTCTATTTGTGCTAATATCAGAATGTCGGCGCTATAATTAGCAGAGCGTTACATGTTCGATTTAATTGACTTATGCCACCCGAACACAGAATACTATGCGTATGTACTTGGATCGAATGACACTGTTCCTATGATATAATTTGTTTTTAAAAACTATGAATGTAACTGTATATTTTTCGCCCAAAAATTTAAACTATCATTATAAAAATAAAATCATTTAACGCATGTTATGACTATTTTTACTACTTAGTAGGAATTTTATTTTGTATAGGTACAATTACTTAAGAGACCTTAACTTACCTACCCAAATTTAGTTTCGAAGTAGGCACCCTCTATGGACGAAGCATTGAACTTCGCATAAGCATCCCTAGCTATGAGAAACGGGTGATGGGAAACGGGGTACGATGCAGAATGTTTATTCACTCTCGTCCTCTCGTACACCTTAGAGGACTGTTACTTAGTTTGAGTTGTCCCGCTAGATGGCATTAGTTTGGTGATTTTCAGCTTTGAAGACAGGTGAAGCGATTCTTTGTATTTAAGAACCTGAAACAAAAATGTGTGTTGTGTTTGTTGATAGGGACACTTCGATTACATAGTTCATATAACTTACCTAATATCATTTAATTAGGTACTTTCTAAGAATTTTGATCTTTATTTGTTGATAGATAAATAGATAGGCCTAAAAAGCAGCATTTTAGCATTTTATTTTAATACAAGACAGAAACGCGTTTGGTAAAACTTTTCTCGATAGATTTATTTTTTAAAATTGGGTCCTCTGCAACAGTTTTTTTTGAAAATACTCTGAAGACTATCTAACAAAAATAACTCTTTTTAAAATATTGTGTTAGACAATAGCATTGGGTACCTACATCCAAGACACTTTTTTTTTAATACATAGTTTTAAAGATAATCGATATTTTATTTTATGTCGCATACGTAGATTAATTTCGAGCGCCTTCTAACGCTTGCTATCTCTTTCCGCATTCAATTATAGTACATAGCACTTTTTTCACTCCGCCCACTCGACATTTTATTTTGATTTCTGTATCGCCTTAAATAAATAGAACGCGGTTTAGATGATAATAAGACAAGTAGTCATATACCCCCAGCCCCCACCCCATAGACCCACGACATTGTGAAGGTTGCGGGAAGTCGGTGGATGGAGAAGACCAAGACCGTTCGTCAGGACACTCTTTGGGAGACTCTATAAGTTGGATTTAAAAATTAATAACAAAATATATTTATAAATATATAAAAGGTGGTCAACGCGGGATGAGAGGAATCACATATTCATTCATTTATAGTTCGCCTTTGAGAAAAGGAATTTTTACGTACTTATATCGAAAATGCTCGGTTGGCAAAGTTGCACGCTCGCGTCGTAAACTTAAAATTGCAGAGGTTTGTTACAAGCCGCCAACCCGCATTTAGAAAAATCCAACATCGTTTTAACTGCATAGTTATTTCCTGAAACCGCATTGGATTTTTATCATTCTATGAATTTCACTTTTTCAGTTTGTGCCAATACTGAGACTTGTTATCTTTAATCCTCGCTGTCGAAAGTAGAGAATAGAATAGAATATATTTATTTTCTTACAAAACCTACACCTAATTAAGCAACCAACGCTGGTCTTCCGTCAGACACTTGGTTGTCGCTACGGAGAGTAGAACTTTGAGGGAAAATTGCAAAAAAATATCAATGATATTCAATTCTACAAAATTATGCTAGTCCGATGTCAATATTAGTAGAGTGAAAAAATAAAAGGGTTTGTTCCATAAAAGCAACGACCATCTTATGAAGACAGGAATAGAGGGTCGATCGCTATGCTTTATGTTCACTACCATTACTGTTCAAGTTTTAGTGAAGTTTAGGAAAATTGCTTTCTAAATTCCTAAATAAATTGTCCATGCAAGCGCATGTTGGACCACGCACAGTGAAGGCTTCCGTAATCAGTTAGTAATAATACCCTTAAGGACAGGACACTCCATTATAGTTAAATAATTAATTTTATATGGAGCTTTTAAAAATAGTAAAGCCAACTTAGTTGAAATATTTTTTCTTTTTATTTCAGTATGTATATGCTACTTACTATTTTGATCACCTGTCAGGGCCCCGATCGCGCTAATTTCAAACGCATGGCTTGCGTCGGCGTTTCGTCTCAGATGCAATTGTGGCTACAATGCAAAACAAGCAAAATTCGGTATTGCGCTAAAGTTCAAACGCTAAATAATTGCACTTGCTATTGGAACGTAGATGAACTGCTGAATAAACAGCAGCTAGAGATGTTACTACAGATTATGTATAATCGAGCGTCGACTTAGCTTTTTTACGTGTGTTTTATAGAATTTACTCTGTGGTGCTGTGTTTATTAGGGATGTCCAATACTTTTAAGGTATCGATACCTACTCATATAAAGTAGTACTCATAACGTTTTACGATACTACTCATATAGGTAACCTATAGGTAAGAAGAAATCGTTTTCAGCGATAAGGCCGCTCATTGTACTACATTCAGTTTGTAATAGATTTAATATGTAATCCATTGTGTACAATAAAGTGTTAATATATCTATCTATAAATCGAGAAAGAAGGCGGTTGACAGGGATTGCGGCGCTTTCATAGGTCGTAATAATAATATGCGTTCAAAACAATAGCTCCGTTCGTTCGTACATGATTCGATTCGATTCAAGTACATTAGTTTCGATACCAAGTAGGTACTATACAACTATAAAAAGATTACCACACTCGAGAAATCTTCATTTTATTTTTTATATTTACGCTGTGACCATGATTTTTCGTCAATTTTGTAAATCCACCCACTCGCTAGATTGATTCGATTCTAAAAGACAGTAGTTGATATCGAAACAAAAGTATCGAGTACATACTCGTATTTTTACTTAGAATCGGAATCGGAACATCGCTAGCTATGTTTGTAAACAACAGTCTTCAAACTTTTGAAGTGTTTTTCTATCTAAAATGTTAATCAATTATTGTTTTGTAAATGAAATACTTGCCTTTTCGGTATATTAAAGTGACTAACTATGTTTCCTCTAAGTACCATAGGGTACGCAAGAATATATATTATCGTGATATTTTTAGGAAAAAATTAACAGCACCACCGCCTGTTCACGACAGTAAGGTACGCTAGCTGGAGCTCATGGTGCAGTGTCTTGAAGAGCACAGTGACCATAGAATGGGAGCTGCTATGACCTTGCTCTGGAAAGGAAGATCTAAGAAGGCTCGTGCATTTGCGGCACGATTAAGGTGTGAATGCGGGCCATCCTACGCTGTACTTACCCAGTGCGTTGACTCAAGAACCATTCAGCGCCAACGACCGTTAGTGCTTGGAGCCATGTGCCCAACCCAGGCATTGCCATAGTTTTTAGTAAAGTGTTATGTTGTTACGACTATATAGTACATAAAGTAAAACAATCATGTTATGTTAAATTATATTTTTATTTCATCTAATATAAACAATTATTCATTGATTGACCACCCTATCGGCCCATGTAAATGTTGAATGAGCGCATGCACTGTGGCAGTGAGTGCAGCCCCTGGCGCTCCATCAGGCTAAGCTTGTTGTGCAGCACACAGCATGCATTTTCTATTCCAGCAGCAGCTACAGGAGATTAACCTGCAAAGACAAATGAGTAGTAGTACTCTTCACGAGTGTCTAGTGCAGGGTTTGGGATGGGTGGTTGGTGTCATTAATGTGGGTCTCAAAGGATACCCTGAGTCCTACTTATATTGTAAATGCAAAAGTTTGCGAAGGTGTTTGGATGTTTGTTGTTCAATCACAACGTAACGGCTCAACTGATTTCATTGAAACTTGGAATATATAAAGTTCTTTACCTAGAATAGCATATTGGCAACTTTTTATGTAGATAACACGCGAGCGATGCCACTGGCGGAAGCTAGTAATATATAAAGCTTAAAGGAACCTCTTTGAAAATACTTACAGAATGTTTGTGGTGAGAACATTTTTATAATGAAACTTTGGGTTCCTACCCAAAATAATAAATTGGCTGCAGAGATAATGTGCAGCTTCACAAGATAGCTTTTAATGGATGGTTGACACATACAACACTATCATGTGTGAACCCAGGGTTACTTGCATCCACAAAGAACATTTTACTTAGTATCATACATCTGAAAAAATAGAGAAACAATTTTAATGTTAATAGAACTATCACCGATGGACAAGATTAAAACTAATCACTATTTACCTAATCTTTCTAATCCTTGTTTTTATAAACAAATAGTTTTTGTAGGAAGATCCGGACCCATGCATGTAAAAAAACCCCCTTTGAATCCTAACTTTTTTGTTTGTTTAATTAGGAAGGAACTAGGTAAATCTAATGATTGTTTTTTGATTGCATTGGCCTTCTATGCCACAGGATCATATCAGACCATTGTCAGAGAAAGTCAGAAACACTGTGTTTCTAAGGCCAGTGTTTCAAAGTCCATTCACTAAGTTACAATGGCCCTAAACAAGCCAGCAGTAAAAAACAATTGATAACCTTACTCTGTAAACTTTGCTATAAGTAGCTATGAGTAGTGAAATTTGTGAATGTATGGTAAAGGGAACCTAAGGCTAAGTAATATTCCCAATGCATTTGATTACTAGTAGTTACTACCACAGTATTATTAGTAGGTATTAGGTACATATATCACAGCGACAATGTTGACTGTCGATGGCTTCACATAAAAATTCACAACATTCGTAATTACCTTGGTTTCCTTTGTGAGGGAGTCAGCTTTATAATTAGTTGACGAGATATCTTCTTAATCAGTCTGTTTCTTCTACAAACTGCTGATCATTATGATTTTATAAACGCTTTCACGTAATAGTCTCACACTCAACATGTTGCTCCTCTTGGCTTGGGACCGAGCCATCGCTACGTCCAAAATATGGGCCCACTTCAAAAAATCCATGTACGCGCACATTTTATTGAAAGTTTTACACTTTTCACTCACAAAAATAATATAAACACATGAAACGTAGCATCTGCAATCGTACAAAAGTAGCATCGGTGCAATTGTTGCAAAACCGTTCATTCTGCCTGCGGTACATATCAGCTGCGACCGTGCTGCGACCCATTTTGCTGTCAAATCGTTAGCGCGATACGAAACTGTCAAAAAGTCGTGAAACGTGCGAGGTACAATTGCGTTCTTGCGCAAAAAAATTAGCGCGATCGGCCCCCAGGTATTTCCAAGTAGCAATTTAGCCAGTACGGGGTGGGGACTTGACTCTAACATGACCATAAAAATGACCACTTCAAAGCTTCTTATTTACTAAACAAGTCTCTGAATCGATCTTATTGGGTCATCATTATGTGTTACCGTGTTGTTTCAGCATGATAACACTATAATCTGCGAGTTTAACGGCTGACAAGATCGGATAGACAGGCGGAATACGGAACCCTGAAAATACTCTAGGTGTTCACAAAAAGCTAAGCAGATCTGAAACTGAATGACATATAGAGCACATGTTTACTCAGCGGCAAATAACAATAGAAAAAGGGTAAAGTCAAGTAGGAGGCCCGACAGATGTTGTCCCGGTTTACATACAAATGCGTTCGGTCCAAAATCGCTGGGCCAAAATATATCACATGTTTAGCATAAATTGTTGTGGGAATAAAACAACGGACCGCAGTTGCGAACGTGTAGCCTGATGGCCTCACTCTAGGGGTTTTCAGTACGAGACCTATCTGTATTTTGTTGCTAGCGGTTACGTGGAAGGATCATATACACGAATTTTTTGTTCTGAGTTCCAGTAGAAAATATTCGAGGACAAATTGAGAGCAGCATTAAATAAAAAGCTCTACCTATAAAAACTCTTTACCACTACCTGTATGCGTTGGTTTTTGTAGCTGTTAAGATTGTACGGAGTCGAGTAAAGCTGTGCTTAAAATGGCGTGCGATACGTTGTAATAATGTATTACAAAATTATCCTTACGTCCACTGAATAGAGTTAATTTAATTTTGATTTTTATGTTATCTATGAGTTATATCGCACGCGCTCAAATGTAAAATTCAAAATTGACTTTAATACCGAGGATCATTTTGAAACAAAGGCGTTGTCCACTTTTTATATGGAGCTTGGTTTTTTATTCATCAATAAATCCAATCCAATCCAGTAGAATGTTTGCGGCCACCATAGCCATAAATTGCGATAAAAATCAATCAAACACTGATCGACTGTAAGACGTCAAAAGAAATAGGTATGTCAAAGTCGTAGCCTGCGAGCCTTTATATTGTGCAGGCTATGGTGGCCACAAACATTCTACCATAAGTAAGAGCTACTGCGAAAATTTAAAAGTGGTTTTCTCAAAATTGGAGGGTGCTAAAAATGTTTTTTTGTTCAGAAATTAAATGTCTGGAGATCTCTACCCGAATATATTGAATTCGTGTTGATTGGATTTATTGATGAATAAAAAACCATTAATGGACATGGCCTTTCAGATAATATATCGCACGCAATTTGAACATGGCGTTTCAAGACGAAACACTCCCCCGTTATGAAACATTCCGTAAAAACTTCAGATTTTTATACTGGATTCTCTCTGCAATATGCGATTCATTATGCATTACAAGAACTATGTAAAATGTAACACAAGCGGCGCCAGCAGAATAAGCTTTACAATTCATGTAGTTCATTAAAGTTTAACAATGCATTTAGCACACTCGCTTTGAGCAACATATTTTGAGTAACGCGCTTACAGTCAGCATAATGTTCGTACGGTGTAAATGTGCTTACATACATGATGGAAGCTGATTGGTTACGAGGGTGATCCCAGGTTCACCACAAACCAGACGTCCAATCGATAGTCCAATCAGCGTACTAATCCCAGCTCAATGCAACGTGGCCTTTGTTTATCAGCTCGTAAACATAGATAATAGTCTATTGTAACACCTCAGAGTAACACCGTAACAGACCTTAAACAGCTTACTTAAACTCATCGGTCTTTTTTTGGCCTCTTCGAAAATTCTTTATAATTCTAAACATAGATAATAGTCTATTGTAACACCTAAGAGTAACACCGTAACAGACCTTAAACAGCTTACTTAAACTCATCGGTATTTTTTTGGCCTCTTCCAAAATTCTTTATTATTCTAAACATAGATAATAGTCTATTGTAACACCTAAGAGTAACACCGTAACAGACCTTAAACAGCTAACTTAAACTCATCGGTCTTTTTTTGGCCTCTTCCAAAATTCTTTATAATTCTAAACATAGATAATAGTCTATTGAAACACCTAAGAGTAACACCGTAACATACCTTAAACAGCTTACTTAAACTCATCGTTCTTTATTTGGCCTCTTCCAAAATTCTTTATAATTCTAAACATAGATAATAGTCTATTGTAACACCTAAGAGTAACACCGTAACAGACCTTAAACAGCTTACTTAAACTCATCGGTCTTTTTTTAGCCTCTTCCAAAATTCTTTATAATTCTAAACATAGATAATAGTCTATTGTAACACCTCAGAGTAACACCGTAACAGACCTTAAACAGCTTAATTAAACTCATCGGTCTTTTTTTGGCCTCTTCCAAAATTCGTTATAATTCTAATGTTTTAGCCTTTCTTGTACAATCAACATCAAAAGTAGATGATGATCAAAGAGAGTCCCCAAAATGTCTTATGAATGAAAGCTAGCTAGTTAGTTTGGTACTATGTTTTATTACTAAAGTCATAGACTAAAATTAGCACTGTTTATTCAAAACTCTAGTCGGTGAGTACAAAATGATCATCATCAGCCTGTTGAAATCCAATGGATGGACATAGGCCTCTCCAAAAAATGGTAATATAATTTACTATATATTACGCATACGCTAAGTATTCCACTTTTCTAAGTGATTTTACGAATTTTCATTGACAACTGTATGAATAAATGCTACTAATGCTGAATATGGATCGTACGTAAATCATAAAATATAGGTATCGTCAAAAATAACCATTTTGTGTTTGTTCCTGTTAATAGCAATTACGTTTTCTACCTGGCGGTTTCAATAGCATCTCCGTTGCCGTTAAATTTATGTAAGTGCTCTATGGTTAGTCCATTCTTGCTCCGACTGTATTTACCACCTTCCGGGAAAAACCTCAATAGCTGATTTCTATCTAACGAGGAGTTATATAATTATTCGCATCGCATCTAGCTCTTACATAAAGCAGATTTTTTATGGACCTTTACAACTCTGCTTATATAGCTCAAAGTCCCACGTTAAATATTTTTAAGTCTATAGACTAACGTCGTGACTATGGTCCAGTTTCCACCAAAGATGAGATGTAGTGGTACAGCTTGTTCCGTAAATAGTATAGGTATAGGTACTATCCCGAACGAGGCTAAAAAGAGGAAGTATGTGATAGCATGATCCTTGTTCACGAAGCCTGCTAATATGTACATAACACGTCATTATCGCATCTTGCTCTTACATAAAGCAGATTTTTTATGGAACTTTACAACTCTGCTTTTATAGCTCAAAGTCCCACGTTAAAAAATTTAAGCCTCACTTTAAATAGACTTGTTTTAAACCAAGGCTTTTGAACACGACAGGGGCTTTGGAAAATGGTTAACAAATAATTGGAAAATACAGTTGGAATCCATTCGATATTCTGGCAATGGATACGATGAATTATTCGAGACCGTACAGTTTAGAACTATGACCGTGATTTATTTCAGTGAAACGGAACAATTGAGGTTCCTACTCAATCCTCGTTACAAATTCATAAACGATAACTCGTATGTATTATATGTAGGGAGGCATACGTAGGATCTACGTCGTAGGAACTTTTTCTACGCGCCGGAAAGCGCAGCGTAGGACGGCCCCCTCACAAAATGTAAAGACGAACTATAGGTTACTGGGAGCCGTTCGGTACAAGAACTGTCGCTCTGTAAATCTGTGAGGAGGCCTATGTTATGCATTCGACTTCGGCTGAAATGATAATGATAAATTAACTACTAGCGAGAGTACCGTCTAGTTATAGATCTATATCTACCTATGTAGGCACCTAATTATTATTAGGTATTTGATTTTTTCAGCTGACAAAATATCGTTTGTTTGTTATATCACTGGTTCTTTGGTGGTCACCTTGCATCACGTGACAGTTAAAGACGGAAGGCGAAAGACGACCTCGTAGCGTGACGGAGGAGGTGTGGATTCGATCCTCGTTTGCGAGACTGTAAATTCATTCTCGTAATTCCTGATACGACTCAGAGAATCCTAGGCTACAATTATTGAGAGAACCGATTTGAGTCTGATAAATATTTATTTTGTAGTTACATAAAAATAGGCACTAGCATTCATATCGAAGCTAAACATAAAGATGAATGTTTACCTACTTACAAAACGACAACATCAAAGACGTCAAAGGAAATAAAAATAGCAGTCCGTGTAGGAATCTTTGTAAATAAGTACCTAATATTTTATTCATTGCAATCTGCTCCGGTCCTCTTTATCCACCTACAGTATCAAGATGCCTTTGTAATATCGTCGATCTCAGGCGGTATACAGCCGGGTGGCTAGGAAAGAAGACTACAGCTGCAGTTGTGTCATTGATCATCGCTTAAACTCAAAAATTGCTTATCCGGAGACAACGACAGATTGTCAACGGCCGACGGTTGACGGTCGACGGTAATGTTCGCATGTTCGCCTAAGAAAACCAGGCTTAGTAGTAATGAATTGAAATGAAATGTATAAATCTACCTATTTTTTAATATGTATGTGCTAAAATTAGTCACCCGAGCCAAAACAGACACTTTCGATTTCGCCATTCTGCTTAAACTCGTCTCGTTTATTTTCACTCATTAAAAATTGCCAAAAATTCTTTCAGTCATACAAAAGTTTTTCAGCTTCACTTCAAGATAAATTTAATAGACCCGTCACGTGCAGGTTATAGTTAATTCATCTTGAAACTTTTACATAAAATTGAAATGTCTAAACTTATAATAGAATTATTTTTGCTTCTTTTAAATGCTATTAACCACAGACGTGCCTTGTGGCCATCAATATAGCAGAACAGTCAGCACAAAATATGGCAGAGATTCGACTACATACATTCAGCATTTTATTCAGCATTTGTGATCATACTCGTATATCGTATATCATACATAGTTTGCTAGGTATATCTAATAGCTGCGCTTGGAGTTGGAACCGCCGCGTAGTGCTTACGTGACTCAAACATACTTGGAAATCCTTGCGAGAGACGAGAGACTTCCAATAATGTTTCTCATGAGTCATAAAGGTGCTCGCTTCCAGTGATCGTTGAGCCATGGAATGAAATGAGACACACTCCCGTAACCTTCTACCTTAAGGAACCCGGACTTCTGTACGCTATTCTGTACCACCCTGCCATTATAAGTTGTATTTTAATCGTTGTAAAATCGTAAGAGAAATTATGAGGGGAAAGAAAACAATTGACAGTTTTATGTTAGGACAGTGAAATTTTTACACCACATGGAAAAAAAAAACAAAATTGACAGCAATTTCTATGAAATAATGTCGTGTCTGATGTCCAGGAGAGCGAAAAAAATATTAACCACTAAAATGGTGTCTCAAGATATTCCAAAATCTTTTTTTTGACTAAACCTCATTTTATTCGGATACAATTAATAGCAAAAAGGAAAACCTGGGCCCCGATGAACTGAATTTTGGTCACCAAAGTTCATACCCCAGTTCACCAAAATAGGCCGACATGGAAACAAAAATTGATGAGGGATCGGATATGTACCTACTGATAAGCAATTTTCTAGAGCAGTTTTTTTCAAAAAAGGCTTTCGTTCGACAAGTAAAGAATGAGTGCTCAGAAAGAAAAATTAGAATGGAAGAATGAAAACTTTTTTATTATTAATCAAGATGAAATACTGTGTAAAACCTTCAGTCTCTACTAGGGTTGCCCAAAATAACTGATAAATCGGGCATTCTGTAAGAGAAACCGCCAGCAGCGGCTTCTGTCGCGTGGTATCTGGATAAAAAGGAGCCACTATTCTATGTCATTCATATTTACTATATAGGAACATAAGATTCCAATCCGGTCGTGGGAACGGTGTGATTGAGTAACAAACATACTACATCTTCACACGCCTTATAAACTTTCGCAGTATTATAAATATTAGTAGGAAGTAGGCATAGTAGTAGCATAGTAGGAAGTACGATGTATTTTTTTTTTTTTAATATTCCGGACATATTCACACGGTCAACTGATCCTAAACTAGGCATAGCCTGTACTATGGGTACCAGAGACTGATATACATAAAATATAAATATTTAACACCCAGACACAGAACAAACATCTGTGTTTATCACACAAATGTTTGTCCAGTGCGGGGATCGAACCCGCGACCTCTAGCGCAGAAGGCAGAGTTACTACTAACTGAGCTATGAGGCCAGTCAAAATTCAGAGGCCAGTATTAGGAAGTTAATGAAATCTTGCTACATAGTGATCAGTCACAAAAGTTTGTGCCAAATGCAAATTATCCGCAATTGTATAATTTCGAAATATTTTTTTATTAGTACCTTTCAATCACTTCAACTACGATTTTCTCATTTTTCAACCCAGCAACCCTTATCCCGGCTCGTTTCTTAAAACATTGAAAGACCATTAAAAGCGACATCTTATAAAACGCCCGTTTGTCCCTGACTTTGAGAGCAGTAATGGTTTGGTAAAAGAAAAGGAGCTTTTATAACACAATTAGGGCTCTTATAACATTATCTTCTTGTAGGTACTAACACTTAAACATTTTGCGTAAATTTTGTCCGTTATTTAATTTGTTACCTAGCTAGCATACGAGCGTTAGTCATGCGAAAGTAACTTGTCTATGTTTCTTTATTATCATCATCATCATCATCAGCCTGTAGAAGTCCACTGCTGGACATAGGCCTCCCCCAAAGAGTTCCATGACGAACGGTCTTGAGCCTTCTCCATCCACCGACTTCCCGCAACCTTCACAATGTTGTCGGTCTTCACAATGTGGAGGGCCTTCCAACACTGCGTCACCCGGTTCGTGGTCGCCATTCGAGAACCTTTACTCCCCAACGGTTGTCGGTTCTGCGAGCTATATGACCTGCCCACTGCCACTTCAACTTGCTAATTCTGAGAGCTATATCGGTGACCTTAGTTCTTCTACGGATTTCCTCATTTCGGATCTTATCACGCATTGAAACTCCAAGCATAGCTCTCTCCATAGCCCGTTGCGCGACTTTGAGCTTGTATATGAGGTCTATAGTTAACGACCAAGTCAAGTCTCAGTGCCATAAGTCAATATAGTTGTTTCTTTATATCTCTGCTTATTACCTTATCACGACTGTCCTATGGAAACACAATTTATATTTATGGTATTTACCTTAATTAAGTTGCGTGCATTCCTTTATATGGGTACCCGTGATTCTGCGTCGAAATAATATCAAAACAAGCAATTTCTCAGTGTCTCACAGTAAACAAACTTTATGCATATGAAATATGATAAAGCACATCAAGACAACATGGAGACAATTTTCCCCGCTACATAAATTCGTTGGGTCTGAAAGTAGACAGGTTAATACGAGATTTCATAGCAGTCAGCGGAAACATCACCATGCCATACCCATATAATTATACATAGAATTGAAAGCCCCCACAGTACAGACAGTGTACTTCGACAGAAGCAAGCTATAAGCTGGAAACTCTTCAGAAAAGCTAAAGGTATAGGGTAGTTATAGGTAAAAATTACGTGATTTCTTCCTACACGAAATAACTTGTGAGAACTTGTTGCGCATACTGTTTTTTTTTTTTACTGAAAGTCTTGCGCTTTTATGGATCTAGGCTGGCTGGAGCATGGCTGACCTAGGGTAAAACCCACCAAACACCTCACAGAAGGGAGAAAGTGCAGGTCGAAATATCTCTACATAGAATTAGACTTAATCTTTTCAGTCTGTGTGATACAATTGCGCGTGCGTTCTGAGAACAGGGTGTTTATTTATCGCTATGGGTATTTCCCGGAGTTACGTTTCCACGCCAGCCAACTATTTTATGGCTCCGCCGAGCTTGGGCTCAGTGCTAATGAATAAATAACACGCCTGTATGTCTGCACTTGGTACCTTTATGCCCGCGCTCAACCAGTTTTCTTACTATTGTGAAAAATTAAACAGTGACGTCTTAGCGCTACCCTACTTACATAGTACACTGTAAACTTGTTTATCGTGTTACGGATTCTTTCTTGCACATGGTGCACAAAAAGCATAGGTTATGTCCTTGATATGTCATATAAATCACGTTTCAAAATAATCCTCACCTATATTGACATTGGCGAGCGCAGTTAGAGCTATCGTTGTTAAAATGAGGGACGCTGCTACCCATCCCCTAGCTTTTTTCCCTTAGTCGCCTCTTACGATATCCACGGATAGGTAGATATGGAGGGGCCTATTCTTTAGCCGGGGCCACAACGGCGTGGTGAGTATGGGCAACTCCCCCCATCATGATAGGAATTCGCTCTGTCTGTGGGGGAGGCCATGTTCAGCAGTGGACATCGTACGGCTGAAATGATGATGATGATATTGACATTTGAGGGTGTGCCATATAGCTCAACAATAACTCAAGCCCCTAAAAGTCAAACTCAAAAGTAATTTTATTCTAATGACGACGTAGGGATCACTTTTAAATAAATTTAGATGACATATCGCACGCAGTTTGAACACAGGTTTAGGTTAATAAGGTAGTGCCTGTAATGTAATACCTTTACCTTACTTACCAAGGTCTAAATCAAAATTGGTTACTTTCATAAACAAGCGGTATTCTTCTCTACTCAAGCCTAAAAACAATACCAATTCTTCATGATCAAGTTAGTATCGTTCAAACAAGTGTTCGGTACGAGACAGCTATTGTATTCTCTTTCTACGAGAAATAAATTAGACTTGCTGCCTTTATTCGAAAATACTCTGGCCAATTAAGACCAGTGTAGCAAAGTTTCCTTAAACTGCGTATGTCGCTATAGGGCGGCCATAATAATAGCGTACGTGAATAACGTTCCGGGCGACGCAGTGTTGGAAGGCCCCCCACCCGATGGACCGATGACATTCTAAAGGTTGCGGGAAGTCGGTGGATGGAAAGGGCTCAAGACCGTTCGTCGTGGAACTCTTTGGGGGAGGCCTATGTCCAGCAGTGGACTTCTACAGGTTGTTGATGATGATGATGATGAATAACGTTCACTGCTATTCATATTGAGGATGACGTCAAGTCCCAAAATCGAATCGATGATTGTTGTAATAATGGGAGTGATTTTGTTTAATATGTAATGTAGGTACCTACCTAATATATGGCGCTGGGCATATCAGAGAAAGATCGTAATTTGACAAGGAGTGATAAATACAAATGTGGATGGATATAGGAGTAGAGGTAGGCCAAAGAAAAGTTGAATGGACTGTATGAAAATACTATAAATAAATAAATATTCCGGACATATTCACACGGTCAACTGATCCCAAACTAGGCATAGCCTGTACTATGGGTACCAGAGACTGATATATATAATAGATAAATATTTAACACCCAGACACAGAACAAACATCTGTGTTTATCACACAAATGTTTGTCCAGTGCGGGGATCGAACCCGCGACCTCTAGCGCAGAAGGCAGAGTTACAACTTACTGAGCTATGAGGCCAGTTAACGTGCTTCTGACTAACCCCATAGACAACAACTTCATGAATCTTAGCGCATGAAGATCTGAAAGTGTGTCTACCATGCTAGGGGATTTCGCCGTGAGCGTATTTATAATTAAGAGGCAGTCATTTTCATCATCATCAGCCTGTAAAAGTCCACTGCTGAACTACGCCTCGCCCAAAGAGTGCCACGATGAACGCGGTCTTGAGCCTTCTCCATCCACTTCCCGCAAACTTCACTGCGCCGTCCGGTTCGTGGTCGCTATTTGAGAACCTTTATTTCCTAACAGTTGTTGGTTCTGCGAGCAATATGGCCTGCCGACTGCCTCTCCAACTTGCTAATTCAGACTAAGTATAAAATGAAAAATGTTCTATCCTATTTCTCTACCTCTTCGAGTCACATACGAGCAGGTAGAAATGTATTCATACCGCGTACGGATAGGTAGACTGTTTTTAATATCATGGAAATGCATTTCCTGTCTCTTTGTGGCTGCTTATTCGCAAAGCTGTTTTGTACGTAATGCTGTTTGAAATGTAGCTATTTAAAAGTGCTGCCTAGGAAAGAGAATGGGATTAAATAGGAGCTCGCTTAGTTAAATGCTAAAAGCCAAGGTTTTCTAAGAAGCGGCGACTGTATAAAAGCGGTAAATGCGGTATTGCCAACATTTTCTCATAGGACTGAAGTTTTATATGCCTATGGGTCGATGGCAGCGACAGAGATAAGTACAATGAGATGAGATGAAGCTTCTCTTGATACACATTTCAAAAAGAATGAAATCTGTGATTGCTGAAAATAGTAATAAATAAAATGTCTGTGTAAATTGAGATAAACAATCGACTACAAATACCAAGGTATTTGTAGGACTACCTGTAGGAATATCGAGTGTAGTAGGTACAAATAAAAGTACCTCTAGATATACTATCAAGAATTTCGGTAGTTCCCTCAGGAGTAAAGTAAACTTTGTATCTACCTATATGTTGAACAATATGTTATTATGTTGCGTTATCAAAATAATGTTGGTAAGTTCCGGTGCGGTCTTTAATACCCCCTGGCATCCAGATATGGGTATCAAACTTCCCTTGTGTTTAATTAATGAGGCAATAATATATGGTCAAATATAATGGCTGTGGTGGCTCCGGCTGAAGAATAGGCCCCTACATATCTACCTATCCGCGGATGTCGTAGGAGGCGACTAAGGGAAAAAAGCTAGGGGATGGGAAGTAGCGTCCCTAATTTTAACAACGATAGCTCTAACTGCGCTCGCCAACCCGCATGCCCAGCGTGGTGAGTATGGGTGAATCCCCCCACAGGTGACAGGATAAAGAATTCGCTCTGTCTGTGGGGGAGGCCATGTTCAGCAGTGGACGTCGTACGACTGAATTGATGATTATGACCATATAATTTCAGTGGTTTTCACAAAATAAATCATTAATATATCACCACCCCTTGGGAAATACTTAGACGTAAGACTTACCAGCAGCGTAATAAAGGTATACCTATTATATGTATAGAAACTAGTGATAATACTCGTAGCATAAAACAGGAAAACCAGTATATCTTGGTCTTTCTTATCAAACATTTTCTTAGTGTGTCAGGGTCAGTCCTACTAGGTTTTGTTATTAATACGCCAATGATCACTTAGTAGTGGTCCAGTATTGTTAGATCACTTTATTTCTCCATTATACCTGACCCACTTATATAACTTACTTGTTGGCTTTGTGCCTTTCATACGTATCACTATAGATACCTATATATCATGGCTGTATCGATCGCACCGTAGGTACCTATAAGACAAAAATGCTTTAGGAATAGTCATCATCATCATTTCAGCCGTACGACGTCCACTGCTGAACATGGCCTCCCCCACAGACAGAGCGAATTCTTTATCCTGTCACCTGTGGGGGGTTCTCCAGCTGGTATCCCCACGGTACTCTATTTGTATAGTTAAACATATTTCTGTTTATATAAATTCAAGTGAGTACTTTCCACCAACCCGGTTTACGTTCTTAGCAATTTAAGTTGTTTATTTTAGAAGTGCACTGTGCTAGTAAGGCGACAATGCAAAACAATGCGGCCCCTTATTTACGACTTACCACATTAGGCACTAGATAACCTCCACAGCCTCAAGTTTAATTTGGGGAACTTGCATTATTCATTGTCCTTATTGCTCTATTCTTGGGAAAATTCCTATTATGCAATGCTAAGTGGAAATATTTCGTTGTAGCTAGAACTTTATATTTTTATCGTGAACTTCCTACTTAAATACTAATTGCGAAAGTTTGTGAGGATGTTTGGATGTATGTATGTGGTTCAATCATGCCGTAACAGCTCAGCCTATATTGATGAAACTTGAAATAAATAGAGTCATAAATAGTTTATAAGTAGTAATTTCTACAAATTCATGCTCAATTCTGTTTGAGATATTCTTTTTTTTTTTTTTTTATACCACTGAGGTGGCAAACAAGCATACAGCCCACCTGTTGGTAAGCGGTTACCGTAGCCTATGAGCGCTTGCAATACCAGAGGCTGATGCCTGACGATGCAACGCGTGCGTGATCGCACGCGTTGCCGACCCCGAACCCCCTCCCCCCCTAAAGAGCTCTTCTACATTCAACATTCAATTGCATTTTTCTGCTACACTAGATTACTTACTAGGTAACTTTAGGTCCACAAAAAAGTCGAACCTTTCTATTCTGTGTTTTGGCCTGTTTAGTACTAACAATTTCGAATCTCCAACTAATGAAAAAAATTACTCGGAAATAATACAAAGCAATTGCTTTGTGTGGATAAGAAAATGCCCTCGACTCGTTTGAAGGACCATCCTTCAAGCATGTCAAGTATCTTTTTCACCCAAGTAGTACCTGCCCAACTTGTCTTGTATCCTATTGTTATGTCCGTATCTCGTTAGCTGCCTCTGAAAATGCGACTCTTCATTCCACTGAATCTATTGCATTGTTTTGCACGAACTTTATATTGAAACTGTAGTTTTGAAATAAAAAAAAACATTTATTTGTATAAACGGATGCACTGGCTGAACTCATTTAAAAGTTTTCCACAACTTTGTAAACTTACACTCGTACTCAGTTTTTGATATATATTTGTAATTTAATAATATTTAATAATAATTGTTATGAATTTATTTAATTGCGACCTGAAAATATTTTTTTATCAATTACCTAGTATAAGTAGGTACTTATCTAAAACTGGCTTGTAAACATACATTTTACCAATAAATATGATTATTCTGATTATTCTCACTTATTTTGGTCACACTTTAGTGAGTTACAGGCTACTTGCACACTAACTGCGGATCGTGTGCGGGCCGTGTGCGGGCCTGATGAGGCTGCGTTTGCAATACCTGACTTGGACTTCAACTAATCGTATCCCTTGGTACATCTTGCCATGTATGAGATACAAGATGGCTCTCCATGCAAAACTAGGTTTTTGAATGAGTAGACGGGTCACAGTTGCGCTGATTTGCTATACACAGGTATAAGTATACTAGTTACAAATTTTAATCAACAAGTTATTCCTACACGTGTTACGTCTTATGTACTCAAAGGATTCCAAAGCCAAGACGAAGCCCATAAGTATACTGATTCTGTATTAGATTAATACTTTTTCATGAAAATGAATTTTCAGAAGATGATTAAATTTATTAGAAAATGAATTCTGGTACGTACCTACCTTCCTCTAATTGAAATATTTTACAAAATTAGTATCTACGTATCCAAATTAATCTGTTCATTTACTTTTATATTTTCTCCACGAATTTTCTCCACGAATAAAATGTTGATGGATTCTGCTATTATAGGCTCAAGACCGTTCGTCATGGAACTCTAAGGCTCCCCCTATGATGATGGTGATGATGATAATGAGACCTATAGTATTCCTCGATGCCTGAGATATCGACAGGGTAGTATGTCATAAGACATCCATGATGTTCCTGACTTTTATCCGTTGGATACGAGCCAAAGCAGAATTGGTTCTCAGCTTGTACCTAGTGCAAGTTCAGTGCGCTCGCGAACCATTCGGAGCAGACTGAAAGCATACTTTTGGAGTTGGTACTTACGACATGAGGGCACTTAAGCTTTCAATTCGTATGTGCAAACATACGATGCGAGAGAAATATTACGTAATATTAATTTTCGTTACTGTAACATCGTGGTAACATTTTGAGTGTAACCCTATTATTACAAGTCGATACCTACTCATCTTATGTCGCACCCACGCTGGAACATGTTGGACAATTCAAGTTGTAGACCACGATGTCTTTTGGGTCAGACAATTCAACTAAGAATTTCAACTTTGACAAAGAGGTTAACGGACGAATCCATATCGGGTGGGCAGCTTTTGGGAAACTTCGTCATTTCTTCTTATCGTATATACCAAGAGCCTCAAGACTTAAGTCTACAATTAGTGTTGCCAGTGATGACATATGTCACTGAGATTTGATCACTTACTATTGGCCTCATACACAAGCTTAAAGTCACGCAACTGGCTATGGACAGATCTATCAACCAATACTGATGTGGCTTGCATGCTAATTAGATAGATTATAAAAATAATAATATACTTACGAAGAGAGCAAAACCAACTCCATAAAAATGGTTAGTCCCACCATCAAAAGACCTTGTGAGATCCAAAGCGCTCTTTGACGTTCCTTTTTTGTTTTCTTCATTACCATAAACCTCGTATTAAATACAATTATGATGAATTTATATTTTCTTTGATGATAAACCTTTTTTATGTCCTTACGCCAACATTTTAAGAAAGCCGATACAATAATGTACAAATTTTACGTCTCGTATTATTGCTTCATATTTTACGTTATTTCTGTAACCTCAATAAGATATTTAAAAACAAGTTCCGTTTTTGATAATATACGTAACACATAAAACTGAAAAAAACCCATAAAACTAAACCAAACCAAAGAAAAACAAGAAAAAAAATACTTATTATCTACAAACTGAAAAAATACTCAGTCAAATGAACAATAGTTTTCATAGAAGGTATATTTTGTTATGATTGCGGTAACGCCCTTTAATTCCGTATTAATTAATAGTTTTCAATAATGCCGTAAATACAATATCGTCTGTAAAAAAAAATTAAGCTTTCCTATTGTAAATGTAAGTAAATGTGTCAATGTTTAGTCTAGATTTAAATGTTTTGACAGAGTATTTTAACCTTTATACTAGGACCATCATGAGCGAGTGTTCTTAAACGACCAATCATCTGCCCAGTTCGTATCTCTGTATCCCCTATTTGCGGTGGCTGTTAAGTGTGGCTGCAGTGGTTCTTGCAGTTTTATTGTGTTGTCAAAGGGCAGAGTAATCACGGTGTGAATAATGAAAAGACAATTTGCGTTGGCGAGGCGAATCCTCGGCACGAGTTCAACGGACGACGGGGTGCGTGCTAGGCGGTGGCGGCGGCGGGCTGCAGAATGCCGCCCATCCACTGGGATAGTATGCTACGGTTTGTACGGTATGTTTTCCTTCGGTACTTGAAATTGTGATTAATTATTAATAGATGATTAATACAAATTATTTGTGCGTTATACGAAGGTGGTAAGAATACTAGGGTAAGTTTCCGCCTTTAAGCCGTTTCTTTATGCAACTAACGAGATTAATTATTCTTTACTTGCATAAGATTCGTAACATAGTTTAATTTTTTGTTACCTTTTCTAATCCTAAAGGAGATAATACTATCTACGTGTATGGTAAGCTCCGAGCAGGGTGTCGGCGCGCAGGCGCGGTGCCGGCTCTGCGCTCGTGTGTCCTAGAGACGTCAGCTCGCTCCAACCGCGCGGTCGACCCTCGGCTCCCGGCCTACATACCACACTCGATCACAAATCGATAGCACTCGATTAATGAACTGAAATCAACCTTACTCACGTGCCAATTCAACATTCTACCTCGTAAATTAAAAAGAAAACTGATTCATGCGCCCATTTATCATATCGCGGCAATTCGGTCACGGTAACGGTTACCGATAATGATTCATAGTGTTGTGAGTGTGTGTTTATGTAATAATTAGTTAATTAATGACTGTAATGTGCTTTCGAAGACGTGTTTATGAATGCGACAACACATAGCTGTGCAGGTATGTTATAGTACGTTACGCGGAATCAAATTAGGTGCAGACACTGAAATAATCGGATCTGAGAATTAGAGACATTGCATACTAACAATTTACTTGTATGCTTATTTTAGAAAGTACCAAGTTAAATGAGTCCTATAATTTTACAAACCATATTTATGATTAGAATGGCGTTATAAAGAGGTAGCCTATACGCAGCAATTTGAAGAATAACTATAGGCAGGCGGCCGAAATGATGGTGAAGATAAGATAATGAGACCCAAAGTAGGTCGAATAGTGAAGAGGTTCTTAGAACAATAAATTTTCCATCTCATAGTGATCTTGTATTTACAATTGTCTTTGTTGTGTTTATTGAGTTCCGACATCGCATTTCCGAGCATTGTGTTCTAAAGGATAAGCTATGGCATATTTTTTCAGATCTATCCTATTCCCGTATTTTTATTCTAGAGTATTTTTCCGCAATGATATCATTTGGACATGATTTTCATCGATTTCAAAGGTTCTTTTTATTTCTCCTCAAGATTCCTGTCGCGTCGATATTGAATATGAGCTTTGGCACTTTGTTTCTATAGTAATTTTCCCTTCAAAGTGGATTTTGGGATTTTAAGTGTCAAAATCCCCTTCAACCAGGGAAAGTTCAGCCGGTTCAAAGTGATCCTAGTGATTTTTTGAAATAAACACCTTTTGACTTTGACTTTGAAATAACGGGGATTTGACAATAACCCGGTTTCAATCCAAAACACTTGGCTTTTCTTGCGTTTCCATGAATTACGGTCGCGATGATACCGATGCTAGGAAATTATGTGAGTACATTGTTTGTGTGTGTGAGTAAGGATTCCGTGCGGCTCACAAAGGCCCATTTCGAATACAAAGAATAATAAGTACCTATAACATTTAAGGGTAGGTAAGTATGTACAGTCAACAACAAAATTAAAAGATGATTGGATAAAGTTTCAAGAGTGTTTTATGATTGAAAACTAAGTTTTTTTATGATCTTTAACAAACAATGTTCGAAGTAAATGATGTACCTACTTAAAAAGTAGTTTGATGAAAGCCTTCATTAGACTCAATCACACTCATTGTGTGTGTCTGTTTGTAACGATTTCACAATTAAACGGCTGAACCGATCTTGATGAAATCTGATATGGAAAGCCTAAGCCCTGGGGAAAGACATACTACTAATTACCGAGTATTGCGCGAACAAAGCCGCTAGCAGCCACTAGTAATAAATAATTTCAAAATTCTTAAAAAATTGTCTCCAGTCTCAGTCATGTTCTGATGCTGACTGTACTCTACACACACAAACGTATTCAAATAAGTTACCCACCTTAATAAGGACAACACGTTAAGTAAACGAGATGTCTTTCAAGTAAAGTGGAATATTCACATTTTGGGAGTCCCCAAGGCGCGTAAACGTAGCCATATTTACAAGAAGCATCTGAAACGGTCCCTTAATAGCTGAGAGCCCTAGGATGCTGATAAAATCCGGGAAATTTAAACAGAAAGTATACAAGGTGATTCATAATAATGTATTCTAAAGGGGCTAGAAAGGTGCTAGCTCTATACTCAGTTGGCAATCGAATCTGTTCTACGACCTTTGGAAATTCACAATTTTTCCTTGAAAAAATACACTGCAAAAATCTGCTATTTGGGGACCAATCAGTTTAAACTCAATTTTTCAGCTGTTTTAGGTCCCAATTTTGATATCAGACTTTTCATACATTTAATAATTAGTAATACATTTAATTTTGGTAAAAGACCAAAACAGTTGATTTGAAAAAGTTCGGAAAAACTATGATGATATTAAAAAAATACTAGTTTTGTTTGACATTTTGGGATTGTTTACTAGTTACGGAATATGTTGTAGGCTATTTTTGATGTTGAACTTCATGTAGCCTAAAAGAGGTTATGCCTAACATATTAGGTATGTCCTTTTTACGAGTTCCCTAGAAGATTTTAATTAAATAGGCTGAAAACACAGACTCACACAGAGTACTTTTGTTTATACGATTTTAGAAGGTATAGGGTTCAAAGAGCGTACCACTTTTTAGCCCTTTCTTGTATCTGTCCATACAGACCAATACAGTTTCTATCAGAAATGTTAATTTCTGATAGAAACTGTTATATTCTATTCAAAAGTTAATTAATTTGATAATATACGTCACGCGTCAGGTCGACCCTGGAACCCTCCTGGTCTCAGAGGATATCTGTTAATAAAATTGTTTACAGGTTTTGTTTGTTAAAAAATACTAGAGTACACAGTACAGGGTACTACAGTAACAGGGTTTGTTAAAAAATACTTGAAATATACTACTCGTATTTTACAAAATACAAATGAAATAAATGGTTCCAAACGATCTACAGATAGTCCTCAGACCAAGAGGGGTCCAGATTTAGCTGTCATTTGCTTGCTTCAAATAAAAGTTTAAGCCGTGGTGGCCCCGGCTGAAGAATAGGCCCTTCCATATCTACCTATCCGCGGATGTCGTAAGAGGCGACTAAGGGAAAAAAGCTAGGGGATGGGCAGCAGCGTCCCTCATTTTAACAACGATAGCTCTAACTGCGCTCGCCAACCCGCATGCCCAGCGTGGTGAGTATGGGCAAATCCCCCCACATGATAAAGTATTCGCTCTGTCTGTGGGGGAGGCCATGTTCAGCAGTGGACGTAGTACGGCTGAAATGATGATGATGATGATGATGACAGTTCAAAATGCAATAAACAGCAAAGGTTTTAATGCTTATTTGGGGCGAAATATCCTACACGAAAATATCATACACGATATTTATGTAACTATTCAATATTTTATGAAAGCAGCCTCGGGTCTATGAAATGGAACAATTTTTGATTGAGTACACCTATAATATAAATCCACATATTCATCATCATCATCATCAGCCTGTAGAAGTCCACTGCTGGACATAGGCCTCCCCTAAAGAGTTCCACGACGAACGGTCTTGAGCCTTCTCCATCCACCGACTTTCCGCAACCTTCACAATGTCGTCGGTCCATCGGGTGGGGGCCTTCCACACTGCGTCGCCCGGTTCGTGGTCGCCATTCGTGAACCTTTACTCCCCAACGGTTATCGGTTCTGCGAGCTATATGGCCTGCCCACTGCCACTTCAACTTGCTAATTCTGAGAGAACCCACATATTATAGGTGTGCAATTAAAAATTATAAGTTACCCACCCACCTACACAAAGATGTTTTCAAATTCTTTATAGGAGCATTTCCACATGGTGGGAAGGCCACACTACTTGTGATAGACTTAGTTCTTAACACATGTAGCTGTGCTTATCAAATATATTATTTTATACCTAAAATAAACCTCGCACTGCCTCATAACCAATAATCGTAGAGCCTCTACGAAATTTCTTACTACATATTCTCCTATTCTTTACATGAGTGTATTGAAAACATTGAGGGCCCTGAAATTGTATTACCCTCAAAAAGGCTCTCGATAAGCTGATTCTACTAGTAAATTGGAATAGCGAATTAATGTGAAAAAGAAAACAAGATTTTTTCCACTTTACCATTTCTCCCCTGTTTCACTAGTTACAAGCCGGGTTGTTATCTTCAAGCGTTTCTTTGAAACGAGGTTTTGAATAAAAATCGCATTTGTACCTTGCGCTTGAGGACATGGAAAATACATAAATGTAAGCACATTTAGGTTGCCAACTTTAAGGTTTTTTTTGAGATTAGTTACCAATATCAATTAGGTACGTGGATGATTGTAGATAGACAGAGCTCGGTAGCTCTGTGAGGTGATTGGATAAGTCGAAGATTTGAGTACTGTAGTATGTGGATGAGACTCCAAAAGTCTAGAATCTATACTTTTGGAGTCTCATCCATAAAAATTAAAGATAGATAAATAAAATATCTTCTAATAATTCAATTTATGAACAATTAAGTTATAACCATGAATTGCGAAAACACACAACGTAGTTTAGAGCAACAGTTGAATCGTTCTCACTTTTGACTTAAAAGTGCCTGCCTTCGTATGCCTGTAACGTCAAAATTTTACAAAGATTGTCCATATTGTACTTCTAAGGGTACGCGTTCCTAGCTACACAGACGTCAAATGCATTGAAATGCATTGCGTTTGTGCTACCATAGTTTATTTGAAAAATCATCCAAAAACAAACATGAATAGATCGCATTAGCGAGACTAGTGGTGGTATGGTTAATGTCCTGTAAATGAGATAACTCAGTAGGTAATGCCGGTTGGCTCTGTGATTTACTTGCTTGTTTGTTTTCTGTTTTATAACGGGCTTTTCGAGAACCTTTTGGTATACGATTTCTTTAACCTATTTTGAATGTCCATTTTTGTCATCTTTCAAAACACGGTTGGAAGAAAATAAATGTTTTTTTTTCAGTTTTATTTTTTGTTTTACACCCCCTCATGATTTGCCTAAGAATAACGAGCCTTAATTTCAAAGCCTTAAATAAATTTCGATTGATAAACAAAATTGTTCACTTCCTTAAACGAAGATTTTCCTCATAAAGCAAGGAATATAAAAAGAAATGCCTGAGTACCATCAGGATTTTTCTATACATATAATAAAACAGTATAGGTATCCCAAAATTCTGTACGTAAGTTTCCTCTTAAAAAATTGCTTATGATAAATGATGATCATAAATACTCGTAACATATTGCACAAAAAAAGATTTCAACATGTTACTCTCTGTCGGTTTATTAATCTGATCGGTTTATATATAACTGGACATGATCCAGTCCATGATCATGTCCAATGCTCATGTCGCACCCATACCGGTAAATGTTGGGAACGATACCATTCAAGTTGTAGATCACTATGTCTATTTGGGTCAGACGATTCAACTAGGTAGGTCCAACTTTGACAAAGAGGTCAACCGACGAATCCAACTCGGATGGGCAGCGTTTGGGAAACTTCGTCATATCTTCTCGTCACAGATACCGCAGAGCCTCAAGACGAAAGTCTACAATCAGTGCGTGTTGCCAGTGATGACATATGGCACTGAGACTTGGTCGCTAACTATACACAAGCTCAAAGTCGCTCAGCGGGCTATGGAGAGAGCTATGCTCGGAGTTTCGCTGCGTGATAGAATGCGAAATGAGGATATCCACGAACCGGACGACGCAGTGTTGGAAGGCCCCCCACCCGATGGACCGACGACATTGTGAGGGTTGCGGGAAGTCGGTGGATGGAGAAGGCTCAAGACCGTTCTTCGTGGCACTCTTTGGGGGAGGCCTATGTTCAGCAGTGGACTTCATCAGACTGATGATGATGATGATAAATAATACTAATCTCAGAAAATATTAAACGGATCTTCATGAAAATTTTCAAAGTTATTGATTTATCATTTAAAATGTTACAAAGGCAATGTAACATAACTCTATATCCTGAGGGATTGAGGGGTTCCAAAATAATAATAATGTAAATACTTATTGTATTTTGACAATGAGATACGGGTGTCAATTATTTCTAAATATCTAAGTTTAGAGGTGTAAAAAATCGCGCGAAGTTTGAATCTGAACTAGAGTTAAACGCGTGTTGTGTAATGTATTTTATCTTCTCACCTTTAGGTAATATTGCTTTAGTACTTCTTTAGCAATATTTTCCAACATAAATTATTAGTCGTTTGTTTCAGTTATTTCCCATATTCCACTTACCTATAAAAGGGTAAAAATGAGGAGGTTTATAATTTCGTAACGGGAAATAATTTTATTGCGTTTTAGTAGTTTTATTTTTAGGTAACAATAGGTAAAAGCTAATTTAAAAGGTACAAGTTTCTGTAATAATATACTACTAACTAGGTACTGCGGGTAAGACGGGCGTCTTTGATAACGAGCTTCTTGACATCAAAGTCCAAATATTCTTGAATTGTTAGTATACCCATTTTCTTTAATTTTCATACTTTAGCTATCTACACAGCTTTCTAATAAAATTGATCGTCAATTTAGAGAATTTTCCTTTGTTACAGGATGAGGGGAGCGAAGGCGATTTTCCTTATTTTATTTTTTGGACATCTTTCTGCGCTACCTGATACCATCCGAATAGGTAAATCTTTGTAAATTGAAGCTTTGAATTCATAAGTTTGTCGTCACCAATATATATTTCAACACAAGGAACCTCTGAGAGGCACACTTTAATCCTTTCACTACACTGATTCTATCACCGACGGTCATAGGTCCTTTTCATGACCACCATACCTCAACATGATTACTGACCTTATACAAGATAACCAAGAAAGTAACAGTGATACGACAAGCAATCAAGTAAACAAAAACAGCTTTTTTAATGACACAATACGATGTGATACGCTTCTAAAGGGGGCAGGGTTTTACTCGATGCAACATTTAACAGGTTCCAACCACCCATTCACCCACCAACCCGCACTGGACCAGCGTGGTGGGTTTATGGTCGTAACCCGTAGCACTCGGGGGGAGGCCTATGTTCAGCAGTAGACTACATCAGGCTGATGATGATGATATTTAACAGGTGGCTTGTTTCACCCCGAGGACGATAAGCAAGAGGTGGCGTTTCGGTACGCGGTGGAGCGTGTTAACGCAGACCGAGTCGTTCTGCCGAGAGCCAAGCTCTTGGCGCAGGTGGAGACGATCTCGCCACAAGATAGCTTTCATGCTTCCAAACGAGGTACGTTTTATCAAATATCGATAGAAGGGTTATTTTCTTTGTACGGATTAGATATTGCGAATCTCTACAATATCGATGCATCGTTGTATAGCCGGACTAGAACTTTACAAGCAGTTTTAAAATATGTTTGAGGTGAATCGTTTGGTTTAAATCTCGCAATAAGTAACGCAGGCTTTCATTTTTTTAATTTTTTTTTATTCCGGACATATTCACACGGTCAACTGATCTCAAACTAGGCATAGCCTGTACTATGGGTACCAGAGACTGATATACATAATAGATACCTAATTAGCACCCAGACACAGAACAAACATCTGTGTTTATCACACAAATGTTTGTCCAGTGCGGGGATCGAACCCGCGACCTCTAGCGCAGAAGGCAGAGTTACTACTAACTGAGCTAAGAGGCCAGTCATTTATTTCATTTGGTCGCTCTCATATTACGGATGCTGAAATTTAGCTGAGATGAAAATTCGGAGTCGCCGAGAGTAATCTAATTCAGCGCCATTAATTATTCTACTCAGTGTGCCATCTGCTACGGAGTGGCGTAGCAGCAATCTTCGGACCTCAATCAGCTCCCGCTGCAGCCCATGTCCAATCTATATGTGACACTATGGAGCTTCCACACTTGGAAACCAGATGGGACTATCGCACTCGAAGAGAATCATGTCTCGTTAATCTTTATCCTCATCCAGCAGCGCTAAGCCGAGTAAGACCTCTCATATTTTCTATAAAATAAACGTAAATAGAACCTCATTGACCTCCTATAAAATCCCTTGTTGGTTGAATGAGTCATAATAAATTTAGAATCAAAGGTGAAATAAGATGTTCCGGCGGTATCCAATAATGTTTATCAAAGGAATGGTATGGGCATACAAGGGTTACGAAAGGACCTCCCTATTAAATGCATAACCCTTGTTCAGGGTTATATGAAATCGTGAATTCACGTGGAAGACTGGACGTCCTCAAGCCAATCGCTTTTGTTACAAAAGACATTGTAAGAGCTTCATTTTGACTGGAAACTGACAATTTATTATGTGTATTATTTTGTAGGCTTACGTGGATTTAGTAAGGGCGTGGGGATGGAAATCCTTCACAATAGTATACGAAAATAGTGACGGCCTAGTACGCCTTCAAGAATTACTCAAAGCACATGGACCTTCCGAACTACCAGTTGCGGTAAGACAGTTGCCAGATTCACACGACTATAGGTAAGAAATTTTGCAAAAATATGGTATGATAGGATGCAAGGAGCCGGGAGTGACCTTAAATTGTATTTCCAGACCGTTGTTAAAACAAATAAAAAACTCAGCAGAATCGCACATAGTGCTAGATTGCGCGACAGAAAGGATAAGGGACGTACTACAACAAGCTCAACAAATTGGAATGATGTCCGATTATCACAGCTACCTTATCACATCGCTGGTAAGACGTTTTTACAAAGTTAAGCGGTAAAACTTTTCAAATTCCCCTCACTTCGTATCGTGTTCACGCAATTGAACTTTCGACAGGATCTTCACAGTGTAGACTTGGAGGAATTTAAATACGGAGGGACTAATATAACGGCCTTGAGATTGCTTGATCCTGAACGAACTGATGTTCAAAGGGTGGTACGAGATTGGGTTTATGATGAAGCTCGAAAAGGTAGAAAGCTCCAGCTTGGACATACTACTGCTAAGGTAAAAACTACTCCAGTTCTAGATGTTTTATTAAAGAACTTGCAAATCTAATCCCCATTACTTTATTTGCAGGATAACATGACCTTTATAAAGGTAAGCCATACAAAGGTATTCTGAAGGCGTTAGCTCGTTCGAAAGTTATAATACATTCCATTACTTAGTTTCAAATCGTCCCTCAGAATTTGATTCGGTTATCTAGTCAAATTTTTTAGGCTTTACTTTGCTGTGAATTATCTGTTTCACTTGTCACTGAAACTGACTTTTTATTCAATCGGGTTTTGTATGCTGAACGAATTTTAAAATAAGTTTTTTGTTTTACAGACAGAAACGGCTCTAATGTATGACGCCGTACATTTGTTCGCAAAGGCTTTGCATGATCTCGACACGTCACAACAAATTGATGTGAGGCCACTTTCCTGCGAAGCCGAGGACACATGGCCCCACGGGTACAGTCTCATCAATTACATGAAAATTGTGAGTATCCTTCATTTCCCCTAAATCTATCGAATCATCATAATCATCATCATTTCAGCCGTATGACGTCCACTACTGAACATGACCTCGAATTTCTTATCATATAGGGGTATTTGCCCATACTCACCACGCTGGGCATGCGAGCGCAGTCCCTCATTTTAACAGCTATCGTTGTTAAAATGATGGACGCTGCTGCCCATCTCCTAGCTTTTTTCCCTTAGTCCCCTCTTACGACATCCATAGGTAGATATGGAGGGGCCAATTCTTGTGCCGGGGCCAGCACGGCCTAGATGGCCGTGCTGGCCATCATGGTTCATGATGGCCTTCATGATTCATACCATTATTTATTCATTCCACTATAATTATTAAGAGAATAGATGAGGCCATTTATTCGATTATGTTCCTCATCAAATCGATTATGTTATTCCAACCAATTTACATTACATAATCAGTTTTGCATATCCAATTCTTGAAAATTTTCGTAGAATTAAAAACTTTTAAGCCATGTTAAAACTGTGCGAAATGTCAACAAAAATATGATTTAAATCTATTTCAAGATGAAGGGCTACTGATTAGACCGTGCTATATAGCTCAACGATATCGCAAGCCCCTAATAATCAAACTCAAAATTGACTTTATTCAGCAGACGTAAGGATTATCTTGAAAAAAAAATTATATTTCGCAAGCAATTTGAATTTGGCTTTATGCATACAAGAAAATGTTCCTCTTTTGGCCATACTCCGCTAAGTGGCATGTTTATTTTTCAAAGATACAATTAACACACCAATAAGATAAAGCTTCGTGAGTGAGTTAACGGATTAGTAGTAGGTACAGCATTGTTATTATTGTTTGAATGACCTCATAGCTCAGTTGGTAGTAACTCTGCCTTCTGCGCTAGAGGTCGCGGGTTCGATTCCCGCACTGGACAAACATTTGTGACTAACACAGATGTTTGTTCTGTGTCTGGGTGTTAAATATATATATATTATGTATATCTTTGTATATATATGTGTCTTTGGTACCCATAGTACAGGTTATGCCTAGTTTGGGATCAGTTGACCGTGGGCGATATGGCCGGAATAAAAAAAAATAATTATTAGACCTACTTAAACCGTTTTGTTCTCAAATCAGCCTCACTTTTTGAGGGAGTCTCTCAGTTTCACAGTTTCAAAGAGATTTACTAAAGCAATTTATTCCCGACACTTTGACAAAGTAGTGTCTATCTGTAATAATATTCTTTTTTACTATGCAGAAAACTGGAAAAAGAGTCTCAAGATTCGTTTTCTCGATTAGGTTTCAATATCAATACTTGCTTGTACTAACCCGATTTGTCTGCAGTGCGAAAATTAAACCAATAACAGAGATTCCACGACCGCTTTCTCTAATATTGTGACCTTCGAAGTTAGCCTGAGGACGGCCAACTTTGTAAACGCAAACAATTTGTAAAACACTCGTTTGTTTCAATGAACAGGTTGAAATGAAAGGCCTAACCGGCGTTATAAAGTTCGACCATCAAGGATTCAGAAGCGATTTTACTTTAGATATAATTGAATTAACGAGAGATGGTCTGCAAAAGGCCGGAACTTGGAACTCCTCCGAAGGTGTTAACTACACCCGATCTTACGGCGACAACCAAAAGCAAATTGTGGAAATTCTGCAGAATAAAACCCTTATCGTCACCACTATACTGGTAAGCGATAAATAAAATAAGCCATTATTTCTTCGGGAACATTTTACTGCTCTCTTGTGACCCACAAAAGCAAAATTAGCGTTTTGTACATGTTCGTATGTATATCGAGAGACGAGGGAAGGGGATTTGCGTGGACTGGCACACTGTAAAAATATATTCCCAGGGAGAAAACATTCATGCGAGACATCCGTATTCTCGACTTGATACCGAAGCTTTAGCGTAATAGGAATAAGCGCATATGTCGGATATATGAAAAAGGTAAACAAAACTGTGAAGATAAATACAACTGACGGTTTTGTGTTTCGAAAAGTAAAATGCATGTGCTCTTACATTATTAAATTGCCTACTTCATATCACGGCAGCCATGCTAGCCATATGCATGATGAGCTAAGGGCCTTGAATATCTTCTTTCAATTCAGCTCACGCTTTGAATTAATTTTCAAAAGATATTCGTGGAAATGTTCGGTTTTTGCCAACAGTATGTATTTTTTGAATTCCTGATTTTAAATTATGGTTACTCTACGAGACCAATAAAAATCGTGTATACAAAGTAGCGTGTTCAGTATTTTGTTACAAAGGTTGAATAAACCCTATAAATTTGTTGTCCCCCAGAGCTCTCCGTACTGCATGAGGAAAGAAGCGAGCGAGAAACTGACTGGGAACGCACAGTTCGAGGGCTACGCCATTGATCTAATTCATGAGATATCTAAAATTCTGGGCTTCAATTACACATTCAAGCTGGCTCCCGACGGTCGATACGGCTCCTACAACCGTGAGACCAAAGAGTGGGACGGGATGATAAGGGAATTGCTCGAACAACGAGCCGACCTCGCTATTGCCGATCTCACCATTACTTACGACAGGTAAGGAAGCATTTGATCAGTTACGTATCACTTGACCTTAATCGTGTGAGCATCCAGACTTGAGTTTGTATTTTAATAGCGTTTATAACACTTTTCGTGGTGAGTATGGGCAAATCCCCCCACATGATAAGGAATTTGCTCTGTCTGTGGGGGAGGCCATGTTCAGCAGTGGATGTCGTACGGCTGAAATGATGATAACACTTTGTGTCCAGTGCTAAATAATACCGTGCTACGAAGTGCTACGAACCCTCTACGAAATTTCTTCAGAAATAATCTCTTGCACAAATATTCATCTTCGATAATGTTTTAGTGCTAGGCCTAATCCTTATCTGTGCCCAATCAGTCGCTGGCTATATTTCTGTCCTCAAAGTAGGAGCAAGCCGAAGATTTTACGATGAGAATCATGAATTTGGACATTTACTACCTACTAGGTGACTACTGTGGGTTCCTGCAGTAGGTAACTGGTCATATTTACTGCTCAATTACGATCTAAGTTCGCCCCATAGCTATCACATACCATCCGTAAATTTTATACCTTTCCCAAACTATAGAGAGCGAGTAGTTATTTGTCTTCACTATGGTTTTAGTAGATCCCTTCAGCCTATCCATGACCAATCGATCATCAACTTTATGTTCCACAGGGAGCAAGTGGTAGATTTTACGATGCCATTCATGAACTTAGGCATCTCCGTGTTGTACCGCAAGCCGATCAAGCAGCCGCCAAATCTGTTCTCCTTCCTGTCTCCGCTGTCTCTCGATGTTTGGATCTACATGGCCACAGCTTACTTGGGAGTGTCTGTGCTACTCTTTATATTGGCAAGGTTCGTATATTTTTTACTTAGCATAGATTAATTTCAAGAAGAACTGACAATTTTTACAATATTTTCCATGATTTGTTATAGTCTACCTACACTAATTTATTAAAGAGGTAAAATTTGTTTATTTTTATGTAAGGAGTAATCTCTGGAACTACTGAACAGATTAAAAAAATATTTAATGAATAGAAAGCTACACTATTCCTTTATAGCATAGGCTATAGCTTATATTTTTATCAAAATAAACTATAGTTTATTTCGATAAAAATAACTTACGAAAAGTCTATTATTAACCGACTTCCAAAAGGAGGAGGTTCTCAAGTCGGCTGTTGTTTTTTTTTTGTGTGTTTGTTACTCGATATCTCCGCCAATAGTAACCCGATTTTGATGATTCTTTCGCTGGTGTATAGAGTATGATCCCAGGATGGTCCCATATTAATTGAATTCCTGAGGAATTGCTACTTGTCCCATGAAACTTAAAAAAAAAAGTCATCATCTCTTGAAATCACGACTTGCCGAAATATTTTTTTGTCGACGGTTGTTTGATATGGTAATTCCCGCGACTTCGTTCGGTTGCTGCTATTTTTACATAAACTTTTAACTTAACCTTTTAACCTTAGGGGTTGTTTGTCGGGAATTATTTTCTGTGCACCCATACATTACGCTACCCTGTAAATTTCATACTCTTAGGATTTTGGTTAGGCACTGCGTTGATTTTCAAAGAGAATAAAACGACTACGTTTGATTGTCAGTCAATCAGTCAGTACCGTAAGAGTTATTATTGATGATTAATGGATGTCATACTTACTTTTGTTTTTTATTCGATAGTGTAGGTGGCCAGTGTCATCCTCAGTAGGTAAGCAAAACGCAAAGAGGTTGATATTAATCATGTAAATATTCATGAATTTGAAGTCGGTTTTTATTTTATGTGGAAAAATATCTTATTTGTAAACCAAGTCAGATAAAAAATCGCAAGGGCCTAAGTAACTATTTTCTAATCTATGACAACTAATTACGTCCTTCACTTTACCAAAGAATAATATTTAGCGAGGTTTTAGTTAGTTTTACGGAAAAAAAACAATTTGAAATAAAGACTCAAGTGAGAGTAGGCCTGAGGCTTCCGTACACACGTTACACGGGGTCGGAAAATCAAGATCTCAAGTGTACGAAGTAATACGAGTCAAGGTAGGAATATACTTGAACACGTGGATGAAGTGGCGGGCAGGTCAGCTAGTATCAAATAAGTTAACTAATTTTCAAGTTCCTTCAAAACTTGGTTATCAACTATTCTTATACTTCAACTATACTTCAACATTTAGGTAAAATGTTAAAATCTTGAAACTGGGAAAACATGTAGCGTCATTTTTCTACATTCTGATTACTATTACATCACGGTAGATAGAGTACCGACGAACTACCAGACTGTGATTTATCCCTCTAACAATTCTCGTTTCCTTAATGTGTTCATCCAATAGGTTCACTCCATACGAATGGCATCCGACTCATTCACCCGATGGCGAGAAAATGGAGAACATTTTTTCACTCGCAAACTGTTTATGGTTCGCGATCGGATCTCTTATGCAACAAAGCTGTGACTTTTTGCCCAAGTAAGGTTATTTTTAAACCTTTCCTGTGAAATGTACGACAAACAATGCTTTGATTATTCTGAATAGATAAAACTTACACATTATATTTAAAGTGATTCATAATATAAACCATGAAATGGACTTATTCTATCAACAAAAAGAAAGAACATTAGTGGAAAAAATAATCAAAACATTCATTTTTTTCAGATTATGCTTTTGGTCTTTTTATAATCTTTATAAGTAATTATTTAACGTACGAATCAAGATTACAGTTGTTTAATAGAACTGATTTGACCCCAAAACAGCTGATTTTTGTTTTTTTTTCAATGAAAAATGAATTTATAATAGTTGTTGAACAAACTTTATTGACAGTTGGATGTAAAATAAGCCCCTTTCGGGATAGCATACATATTATGAATCACCTTGTAATTGTAAGGAATTTACTATAATAGATACTAGTCCCGTATCGGTACGGGACTAGTATCTATTATAGTGTACACGCACTTTTCAGTATAATTGGAGCATTGTTATCCCAGATGTGAAAACTTAAACAAAGACGTTAAATAATTTTCCATATCTGGTTCAAAATAGTAACCTCAGCGAAGTCACAAGAAGGTTTTAAGGGGATGTTGAATCACAAGACGCTCTTTGAAGTAAGTTTCAAAGCCGGATATTATTTCTTTTAAAGTTACTCGTCTCTTATAACGTTATTATAAATACTCCTGCGATGCTTCCGAGCTTTACGCAGCTCGTAAACTAGTTAGCAGAAACTTTTGACATTCATCCTTCTAAATTGAGAGTGTGAATAGACGTAATTCGAGGAACTGGTAAAGCCTTCCTCGGCTTAAAACTTCGTTCACACGTTTGTTTGCGAACATAAAATTGTTCAGCTTGAGTTTCTCAGTCAGAATTTACAGTATTTTTATCCGGGGTTGAAGCTTTTCAAAGTAGCTTAGCATTTTAAAGTCGATTTAGTAAAAATTGGGCCGTATTTGGACGCAGGTTCAGTCCGTACGAGTGGGACAGCCCGCGCAACTGTATAGACGAGCCGCCGGTGCTGGAGAATCAGTTCACCCTCTTGAACTCGCTGTGGTTCACTATCGGATCCTTGATGCAGCAAGGTTCGGATATCGCACCGAAGTAAGTCCCTCAACTTCGACGGCTACACTTCCGTTCAAAGCGCCTGCAGATCACAAAGTCACACAAATCCTGAAACTTAAACATTGGACGCGACTGAATTGACTCTTGCAATCCGTAATTACAATACGGAAATGTAGCCTTCGGTTGCAGAGCTTGGATGAAGAACTCCCTTTCACTAATTAGTTTCAAAGCGACCACAGCCCTTTGTGAATTTCAAGCATCGGTAGTCGCTTAGAGCGGCCAATTTAAATAGAGACGTGTCGGCAATTTCAACTAGCCCCCGTTTCCGTTCGGTCCAGTGTATTTAGCTAAAGAGTTCGAGACTTAGTTGCTAATTGAATAATGTAGCTACGATAATGTTTCCGGTATTCTGCACCGTATTGAGATTGTGCTTGTGTAGAATCCACAGCTTGCTGCATCAAAGTTTCAAAGTTTGTAGACTAAGTTGCGGAGACAGATTTCACGGAGAACTTCGTAACACGATTCTTGTATCTGTATCAATATTTGATTATCCACCAACCTCCTGACCACCCCTGAAATCAATCTTCGTTTGATTTGAATATCTCAGTAGTTAAACACTTTACCTAGAATTACTGTTTTGACCAAAGATTTCGGTAGCAAAATAGACTGAAAATATGGGGTTATTTACAAAGGTCGTATGAAATAATGTTAAAGACATTTTAAAATAATCCTGTAAAAAACTTGTTTATGATTATTTCAAACTGACTAGTAATTATGTCCCATTTATTTCATGTTTGTTGTATTTTAATACAAATACTTTTTTTACCAGAGCGGTATCGACTCGAATGGTAGCAGGAATGTGGTGGTTCTTTACATTGATAATGATATCATCATACACTGCCAATTTGGCTGCTTTCCTTACTGTGGAAAGAATGGACTCGCCTATTGAAAGCGCTGAAGATCTTGCAAAACAAACGAAGATAAAGTATGGAGCTTTGAAAGGAGGATCCACCGCGGCATTCTTTAGGGTAAGTTATTTTCCCCAAGATTACAATAAGAAAACAAAACAAGAAAATACAATCTGCTTGAAACGTGGAAACGATTAAAAATGCTCAAGACAATGCCGAGAATTTTGATGGCTACATTTCTGTAGTTCAGTGAACAGCTATTTTATATACATAGGTATTTACATTTCCTGACCTTGAAAGTTAGTGAATTATCGCTTCTGTAGGATCTACCCTGGAGGATAATAAAGGTTTTACAGTCTCAGAGATGACTTTGTGAAGCTATCCTTTAATAAATATTAATGTTGCAGACACTGGTAAGGTCTTTAAACTATTTATTTCTTAGCCTATTTATTACTTATATTAGCCATCAATAGTAAGGTTCTTGGCGACTCTGTATTGTATTAATAAAGTTAAAAGTATAAGTATTTTTAAAGTACAATAAAGCTTAAAATAATTTTCAATACCAGATTCAAGATTCTATGCAACATCGAAAAAATGTTGTCTCTCATGAATACTCGCCCCAAAATTTTATGGTCTGTCTGTAGCCCGCGCTATCAAAAAAGTTTGAAGGCGCCCAGCGTGGGGCCTCTTATTACTGTCGAGTGTCGACACAGCCTTTACGTCGAAACGCTTTCCAACTTTTGGGTTGAAACGACAAACGACCGAGTCGTCTTTAAAATGGGTACACAACAGATTATACTTTTCGTTGCCTCAATTGAAGATATTTACTAATTCTACAATTCGCCTTTCAATTCTGAGAGGACTGGTGGAGTGGCACTAGTGGCTCCGTCCGATCTGCAGGTCATGGGTTCCCGGTTTTGCACCAATGCGTGTTATTACACATTTTAAACAAGCAATTACAACAGGATTGTGATAAAACGTAAAAGGGTCATAATCAGATTCGTTGAGCGTAGATGGTAACATGCATATGAAGAAAAATCGATAACGAAAGTATCTCGGACAATCTCGGTGGCGTACCGGGCGGGTTCGATTCCCGCTGCAGGAAAAAACTGCAAATATTAGGTCCGGGTCTCGACACAGGGAATCCCAATGAGGGGTCAGTCCTATTTATATGACTATTGGTTGTTATTATTATTAGTCTGGTTCAAAATAAATGAATTCACGAAATAAGTTACCTTCCCTATTCAAAACTATATTTTGTTTACTACAGGATTCGAACTTCTCAACATACCAGCGAATGTGGTCGTTCATGGAATCAGCTCGGCCGTCGGTATTCGCGAGCAGCAACAAGGAAGGCGAGGAGAGAGTGGTCCGGGGGAAGGGTGGATACGCATACCTGATGGAGTCTACTACGATTGAGTACGTAGTTGAGAGGAACTGCGACTTGACGCAAGTCGGGGGAATGCTAGACTCGAAGGGCTACGGAATTGCTATGCCACCAAGTAAGTTTTAATGTTTTCTTAAGTTATACTTATGGTATTTTCGCAATTGATGTTATATTTAGTAAGCCTAGCTTTACCAAAGCGTAAAAATGAACCCGGCTTTAAACTTTAGTCAAGAGAACGTAGAACATGATTTTGAGTGACACATTTTGGGGGCCATCTTTGATACTACACATCTCTTGTCAGCTTAGCTTAGAAAAATAATGTTCATTCAGCTATTACATTCATCTATAGATACTTTACCGACTTTTACAAGTGTTGTTATAATATAATGTTCAGCTGAGCGCTAAACTTCGAATGGACTATAAAAATAATAATTCTTAAACATCGTTTCATAGAATACTTTTGTTTAAGTGGGTAAGCATTGTTTACCTTCTTGCACAAGGAATTAGGAATTCTTTTTCCGGTTGCTCAGTATTCAAGATGGTTGAAACTTTAGCGGCTGCTATTATTGCTATTTTATTGCTTATGTTATCTACATCTTAGCATATAATACTTTTGACACTGACTACCTGACTAAACTAACAATATACTCAAAAACCTATGCCTTATGTTACTAGTATTCCAGGTATCAAATGGAAAAATGGGGGTTTTGATTCTAATTTAACGTCTATGACTGCTCACTGTGTTATTCCAACCCTCAAAATCTATTCTATTCTATTCCGAGGGAAAGTTGCAGGCATCTTACTATTAATATCTAAGGGGCCAATGAGATTGTTATCCTGGTTTGTTAGTCAGTATTTTATTAATACATTCTTATAAATTAAGAACACTGACATCAAACTCGAGAGTTTTTAGATCGATATTGAGCGATTCTAAAAATAGCTTGAGGTAACTAAAAGAACCTACCAACATTAGGTAATGAAAATCAAACACCCCGTTCTCAAGAAACCCAGAACTAGAAAACGCTGGCAAGCCAAAAAGACGGAACAGCATTCAATTTAATTAAAAAGAAGTTAGATCTACAATCGTTTTGCAGACTCGCCATATCGCACGGCTATAAGCGGGGCCGTTCTGAAGCTACAGGAGGAAGGAAAACTGCACATTTTGAAAACAAAATGGTGGAAGGAAAAACGCGGCGGCGGGTCTTGTAGGGTGAGTAAAAAACGTCGTGAAAAGGCATTACTTTCGATGTTACATAAAAATACACGACCTATAAAAAGCATTGACTGTTTCTATTTCAGTTTGGGCCATCGCACATTATAACAACTCATCACCATCTTGACTTACAGTAAAGCATTGAAATTTTACGACAGGTATTTTTACATGCGGTCAAAGCTAAGCATCGTTATAAATTCACAAAAAAAAACCTGTTCTTGCATACACGGTTCAAAGCTCACATTTTAATGCATTACTTTGAGTCGACTTGGCATTGAGTTGTTATGATGTGCGATACGCTTTCATGAAACCGGCTTTTATTGTTTCTGCGATATGTTCTTTCAATATTTTAGGTAGAGGTAGGGCACAGCGAGATTTTCTTGCTCTAAATTGGAGCAGCCCGCCTGGGAGGTAACTCCGCCTTACAGAAGATCGCAGCCAAACATCATTATTTGTTTCAAATAGTGTTGTGTTCCTGCGGTGAGTAAGGTTGCCAGAGCTCTTTAGGGGGGGGGGAGGGGTTCGGCAGGCAACGCATTAGCAATGCTCCAGGTTTTGCTGATGTCAAAAGGCGACGGTAACCACTTACCATCAGGATGGCCGTAAGCCTGTTTGCCTCCGTATAACAACTAAAAAATATCAATAATTAGACGGTGCTACGCTAATGCGGCTATGCTAATTACGGTTCTCGCACATGACCGTCTTTATTTATCTTTATTTGTTGTCATCAGGATGAGACCTCGAAGTCATCGTCAACGGCCAACGAGCTAGGCCTCGCCAACGTCGGGGGCGTGTTCGTGGTGCTGATGGGGGGGATGGGGGTAGCTTGCGTTATCGCCGTCTGCGAGTTCGTCTGGAAGTCTCGTAAAGTCGCCGTAGATGAGAGAGTGAGTTACATAAATCTTATCTCTAAAACTAATCCATATACAACGATTTCTGAATTTAGTATGAGTATTTGGAAAGGGTGTTAGAACACACACAAAAAGAAAATAGTATTACCGGGAAGAAATATACTAGTATTCAGATTTTTTACCAGCACTTTTTCAAATGAGTTGTTTATGGTTTAACCAACCTGATAACTAATGAACAGGCGAGAATATGACACCAAGATTACTACTTAATGAGATGAGTTTGAAATTTTTTAAAACAGCTACTTTTTCCAATTTTTTTTTAATGATAAATGTTGAGTTTCCGAATTTTGATAGAACAAAAGTCATTGTATTGGGTCAAGTATTGTCAAGTATTGGGCATAGAATAATACCCTCTCGGCATACTATACGCACATATTAACACCGTGTATATTTATTTATTGGTGCAAGTGGTAACTGATGGGCAGAAAGTGTTAATAGGATCGTAAAAGTGGAAATTCGACATCTCACCCTACTCCTACAGAAAACAGGGATTTTATATTGATACCTTTTACCTTCAAAAGAAATAATATGGAATATTAAGCAACAATTTTTTCTTCTACGAGAAGCAGATGTTCCGAACGGGAAAAGTCCATTACTTTTGAAAAAGAGTTGCTTATATAAGTAGGTTGATTTGTTACACAAATAGGACTAGAAGAGCCGCAAAAGCCGGCAAATAAAAGGCGAATGGAGCACTCATAAATCAGAAAACAAAACAAGAATGATTTATTTATGCTTAGCAACGTTCTGCTGAAACGAACTCTGAAGCAAACAAGAGAAACAAATGAAGCTTGAACAAAATCAAAGAAATGCAATTAAAGAATCGTGGAACTTGCATGCGATTTTTCTTTTATTTTTATTTCCGAGTAATTGAGCACTGGCAACGATGCCTTCTGCTTAAATAATCATTTTATGAATTATGGGCCATTTAAAGGACATCAGGCAAGTTAGAAGAATTTAACTGAATAAAATAAAAGCCGTTCGTCTAAAAATACGCAATGAAAACAGAACCTACTGAAATAATTTTCACGAACTTATTTGAAGGGCGTCAACTTGACCTTTAAAATATTTTTTATTGTTCTGGACGAGTTAAATTGAGTAAACCTCATTAAGTTTAAAGTGCAATTCAGGCTGATTTAGGTTCACAACCCTGCGAGTTGGCTGGTATTGTCAGCTAATATCGTCTAATAACAGTTATTTTACTTTCAGTTACTTCATTTAAATATTTTTTATTTTGTTCTAGGTTTACTTTTGAAATTGATAAAGGTTTGTGTGTTCTGTTAAAAGTAAGCTCAAATGAAAATAGTCTATTATTGAATGAAGTGGTTTTGTTTGCTAGATTAATATTTTGTTTACCAGCGTTTTGACTAATGCACTAAGCACAGTAGTTTTGATAAACCAATAATTTCCAAAGATGCACGAAAGAAGAACTTTGAATCTCTACGACTACGACCAGCAACTACGAGAGGCAACCATACTTACAACGAGCAACCACTAAGCCCTAACTGATTTTGTCATACAGAGACAAACGTACGGATATAAATATTAGGTAGGTCACCTTTCGGGGTCAGTCGTAGTTGTAGAGCTCAAAGGTTCTCTGTGTGAAATTTCTAACGTGATTCCTTTTCCTGTGCTGCCGAATTCCAGAAGGAAGAGGTAAGAACCTTCTGATCCTCTATATTACATCCGTAAGCAAATTCTACTACGCGCGTTTCTTTTAGGCGTCCCTCTGCTCGGAGATGGCGTCGGAACTACGCTCCGCACTCAAGTGCCCTAGTGGGGCTAGCGGGGCGGCTGGCAGTGGGGCCCGTGACGGGGCTGGCTCCCCGTACCTGCACTACGGGTTTAGTACGAAGAGTCAGCTGCACTAACGCCAGGACCCAGCCTCCTCGTCACCGAGTGATGTGTAGGCTTGACTATGTGTGATGTGTGTGTGAGTGAGAACTAAAGTGTGTGATTTCCGCTATAAAATTTCAGTGTGAAAATGGTACGCAGTTCTGCCTATTTGTTTGAAGAGTTATGAAATACCCAATTTCACACGTCAGAGACTTCTTTGTTTGAATGCTGAAACGTGTTAGGCTTATTTAAAGACTCTGTAAAAGTGACACTGACATCCATTATGATAGTTATAACAAAAATAGAATAATTATGTGAAAAAAATACTGCATTTTGTAATTATTAAGAATTTAATTTTGAAATTCTGCGAGATTGTGCCGACTTGAAGGTAGGTTTTTAGGTAATTGAATTGACTTCTCAATAATTTTAACTGTAAATAATCCATATCTTAGTAATAAGTAGCATTTAGGCGTGGATTTGATAATGAAGAAACATTTTGTTGATTTCAATAATTAAAGCCACTATGATCACAAGTCCTATCCTTTAATTGGAATTTTGATCATATTGATTTTAATCAGTCCGGAAGAAAGGATTTATTTCTAAATTCACGCCTGATCTTAAACCTGTTGTGACGTAATATAAGATTTGATATCTAAGTAGGTACTTATTTTGTTCTACTTAGTATGTAAGAACGAGAACTTCGTAATATTAATGACGCCGTACCAACGCGCTCAAAAGCAGAACCATCGTGAATATTGAACCAATTTTGTCAAGAAGAAACGCGTGCCAATGTAGGTAATTAATTGAACAGCGAGAACCTTTCTAAATAAATGAATTCGACACACCTGATTCGGCCCGGCTAAGCATTGTCCGCAACTGTGATTGTATCGGCTTAGTGTCTCAAATTTGCATAGTGTTATGAAAATTTGATAGGTAACGAAATATGTGTCGAGTAACTTTGAAAGATAGAGTTAGGAACAGTGTGATAAGAGAGCGTTGTGGAGTGAAAGAAGATGTAGTGATGAGGATTGAGAAAGGTATGCTGAGATGGTTTGGTCATGTAGAGAGGATGAACGAAATAAGATGTAAAAGGCGAGTGTGAATGGGACCGTACCGTAGGCGTACGTTTAGTGACCAAATCGGTGACGTTTTGGAACAAGGCCAGGTCAAGATTACCCTAAACCGACGTGCATGTTTGAGGAATGTGATGAGAGTGAATGAAGCAAAAGAGATATGTCAGGATCGTAGCAAGTGGAAAGCCGTCATCTCTGCCTACCTCTCTGGGAAATAGGCGTGATTTTATGTATCTATTAAGTAACACAATGGTAATTTGGCAAATGAGTTAATTATTAAAGCTCTTAATACGGCCGTGCTGTATTCCGATCGTAACAAGTTGATATATTGACTCAGGTACTTAGATAATCTAATGTAGACAAAATAGACAATTATTATATAACATTAATGTTCAAATCGATATTGTTTTAGATAAATAGTAAGTAATTGTAATGATAAACGTCTATACAATGAAATAATACTGCCAAGATGTATTGATAATTTTGGTTTTGGTAAGTTCACTCTGGACTGATTTAGTATGGCCTAGATTATCTAACCCAGTTCTGATCATTGTTTTATACATACAATTTTTGTAATTAGCTTGTTGATTTGAATTGTTTTGTGATGTCCAACATATTCCGTAACTAGAATACCATCACGAAAGGGGCTTATTCCATCAAAAAATGCAAAAAAAATAACTAACTTTCTCCTTCTTATCAGCTGTTTTTGATCCTTTAATATCTTGTATCATCTACCTAAAACAGCTGAATAATTGAGTAAGAACAGGTCAGAAATATGTTTGTCCGAAAATAGCAGTTTACCAGAGTACTAATACAGTAGGTACCCAATTTTTTTCAATGAAAAATTACGATTTCCAGACGTAGAACCAACTTTATCGTCGATTAGGTGTATAATAAGCCCCTTTGGGTATACTATATAAATCGCCTTGTAATGTAACAAAAGCGAAGTAGGTATAATTAAGGGGCCATCGAACCTCATCAATAATAACCACGGATAACCGTTGACATTTCAATGCCGACGTTTATGGTAGCTATGCCGATATAATGATATCGGCATACCTACCATATAACTTGATCGGTCAATCAATAACTACATTATACAGACAATAGGTTCTCCATAAGTCATAGAGCCTACGTCTGATAGAGTGTCTGAACTCCTTAGGTACCTACTCACACTTTTATAGGTACAAGTTATTCAATTGAAACCACTTTTTTAAAGCAGGTACCTAATTTATATAGTTATTCAGGTAGATTTTTGTCCATGTTGATTCTGTTTCAACTAAAAATTACCAGTTAGTATTTATTACTTTTGAATTCTAAATGATGTTCGTAATATTATTACAGTTATAGAAAAAAAATAAAAGCAATCCATTGTAAAGGCTCACTCTGTGCCAAATGATTTTTATCTTTCTTGTCAAATAATTTGTAAGTTTACAATAAATCGTTTTATTATGATTATTTGTTTGATATTTCTAAAATTCCTGTACTATTTTATAAAAGGGTCGTTTACATAATACTAGGTACAATACCTTACTTTTGCCCAGAAATCCAGTATTTATTGAGAAAACCATCTTTTGTTAAGTACCTACAAATGAACATTTTCTAAATTATACAACTTTCGTATTAGTAGGTATATCAGGTTGTGAAGGTTGTGGGAAGTAGGTAGATACAGAAGACTCAAGACCGTCGTCGTGGCTCTTTTTAGGGGAGGCCTATGTTCAGCAGTGGACTTCAATTAGGCTGATGATGATGATGAGGTATGATATCAGGAAATGATATTTTCCCAAGATTGTACGATGTATGAAAAATGATTGGACATATTATACGTTATGACAGCTTAAAGGACATTATTGAAGGAAAGGTAGAAGGAAAACGAGGAAGACAGAGAATAAGTTACATGAGCCAGATAAAAGAGAAAATTGCCGTCATCTCGTTTAAGGAGGTGAAGGAGCTCGCATTGGAAAGATCTGAATGAAGGAAATGCCATCAGTACACTGACAAGAGCTAAGCTCTTAAAAATAATAATAAGTACCATGTGTACTAAAATTGATACTGTAGAAAATTTGAGGAGTTCAAAATAAATAATAATAAATAAATAATAAATATTTATTCATTACCTTAGTGCTAGGATTTACATTGCGGATTATTATCTAATTAAAGGTATTATTTAATTAAAATACTATAAGTCAGAAGTTAGGTAGGTAAACAGTACCACAGTAAAATGTTATTTTAAAGATACTGTTGGTATGCTATTTTAATAATATTATTTATTTATTATAATATTCTTTTTTGAAAATACCCTGGGATTATGTTGGGAAATTAGTACATAATGTAAAAGACGTAAAGCGTTCCTTTTTATGACTTATGGAAATATAACGGATCTAATAAAGGGGTTTAGTACCAGAAAAAGTACAAGTAGCATAAGCTTCTGACGTTCGCGAGTTGAGTATTAGGGTACACTGGGGTCAATTGAAACCTATATAAAAAGTTGGTCGTGTGACTTCATTCTTTACCCCTTTTTGTGTATTAATGTGTTTTAATTATATATACATTCTGGCTATATAATTAACTGAGCGACACGTTCCAACTCACAACGCGCTTCTTTCCCCCTTCAGACCACACCCCTGTTACTAACCGTCTGCGAGATAAGTAACTTGTTTCAATTAAGACCCGTGTTTCAATTGACTCCAGTCTCATACAATTATCATACAATGCGCCTATTACTAGGCAGCAATAGGCGCATTGTATGACAAAAGCAAAAATAGTAAAAAAGGAAACCATTAAATTTAACTAAATTTCTTGGTATCCATAAGTGTGACCAGGAAATTAAACTACCTATTTTTACTATGTTTGCTTTTATCATACAATGCGTCTATTACTTATAAACTATTTAGTTTTAAGATTTGTTCAAATTTAAGTGAACGTAACATTCTTTATGAGAAATAAACGTCTTTAAACCTTTAAATTCTACCTAAAATTATCGAACCAGCAACGAGATCCGAAATCCGCAACTTCGCATTGAATCGGCAATGCGATATCAACCTACGCTATAATTCGAATATCGCTGGTTTCTAAAATCTTGGGCAGATGTGGAGAATTTGGTTTTGCTTATGCTATAACCATTCACCGTTCCTTGTTGCACTCTTTGGGTGCAGTGGACTCCCTCAGGCTGATGATGCTATAGCGTTACTTATAATTCATTTTATACAAACGGTTTTAAAATTATTCTCATCATTATGTTAGGAATACAATTACATACTTCAACGTGCTCGAAAGCCTCCGATGCGTGCGCGGGCACGTTTCCATCGTCAAATTCGACTGTCCTCAGACGCGAACGTGCTAAACCTCTATTTTTTATAGCTCTAAATAAAATAAAAATACGTTTATTTTATTTTCTGCAATATTCGACATACCACCTATATTTTTCCTTAAGGAAAACGTGATCAACTTTCCCAAAATGACCACTTCATATTCCCAAAAAGCTAAATCTATGAAGCTATACTGCTAATTGCGTTTGCTATAACTGCAGTAGATATAATGGAAGTTTGCCATAACACTTTAAAAATGCTTATTTCTTTTAAAACTACTTTCAAAAATTTACTTTGATATAAGAGCGTTCTTAACGAACTTAAAGATTTAAGTAATAACTATGATTCGCTGTATTAATTTTACCAGCGGCTATACGGTATACAATGCATACATTTTAATGGCCTGTTTATTTCTGTATATTTTAAATCCTATGCTATTGGGTGTAGAACAAGCCCCTTTCGGTATTACGTACTTATTAAGTACTATAGTGTATACATTATGTATAAGGACATGTCTTATACAATGATTGTGTCCTCAATAAAGCAAAGCAAGCAAGCATAAAGCATTTACTTTGAATTTTTTTATGTTATTTCCCGATTTATTTCGAGTTGTGTCTTTAAAAACACACAAATACACACCATTAATAAACATATCCCATTAATACGGTTAATGTTATGTTCGTAGCAGACGTGACGGGCCGTGAACCCCACTTGTGTTTCAATGCGTGGTTTTTGTTATAAAAAGGTTTAGTCAGCTTCGCCTCTTTTAGGGCGGAAACCGGAAACACATATTCAAAAGGATATTGTTCAAATTGAGATTTCTAAAGTCTTTTGAAAGCAAAACCCACAGAGCACGAACAGTGAACAAACACGCGTTGTGGAAGATTTTTGAGGGATTTTTTTTCAAAGAAGATAATCGAACGGCCATGCCTCTTTGACCACGCTGTAGAAGTATGGTTTAGTATTACTTGAGATGTCATGATTTTTACATGCAAGTTTTTTCATAGGTATTTTTTACCTAGGACGTAATTGAGTAACATACATCCAAGCATACATCTTAAAACTTTGCATTTATAATGTTAGTAAGTTACTTATAAAGCCTCGGGCGGAACTTGGACGCTGTACATACATACATAAAATCACGCCTATTTCCCAGAGGGGTAGGCAGAGACCACGGCTTTCCGGTTAGTTTGGTATCATCATCATTGGACGCTGTAATGCCTGGAAACATATTTAGTTTGATTATGCTTGCCCAGCATCTACCCATACCATCTTAGCATAGTCAGCCTAATCCATAGGAATGACTTAGTCAATACGTGCAGAGCAAACTGACTAAACTTTTTTTTTAATATTAAATATACTTTTTTTTTATTTGGGATCGACTTTCATTTACTTAACACTAACTAGGTCACACAGAAATTATATTATATTTGGTCACACTCACTGCTTGTTTGTATGAATAAGGTAGAAAAGACATAAAGGAGTGGAAATTATGATCTCCTAAGTGAGGGTATAAATAGTAGATTAGGTATTCTGTGTTCGTAAGTGTAGCTCTCTAACGTATTAGGGTAAGAAGCATGGCCCCTCGTAAATTATTTAGGTCGTTCGATGTCCAGATAGCAATTACATTCAAAACCAACAAACGAGAGAAAAAATAATAGCATAAACAAGTAGGTCACACTTGGAATATTATCTGGGGAAGTGTAAAATTCTCTGTTGAAATTAATCGTGTACAACGTTATGATGTCCACGTGCTTGTGAATGCAAAATGTTTGTCTGATACCAACTCTGTTTGTAAATTACACAGAAAAATTAAATGGATATGACACTTCAATCGTCGACCTGTAAACGACAATTACCTACCTAAAAAGTGGAATACATAGTGTCATTAGTTATATTACACTGGACAAACATTTGTGACTAACACAGATGTTTGTTCTGTGTCTGGGTGTTAAATATATATCTATTATGTATATCAGTCTCTGGTACCCATAGTACAGGCTATGCCTAGTTTGGGATCAGTTGGCAATGTGTGATATGTCCGTAATATTTATTTTATTTTATTTATTATTTATATAGGTATGAGATTTTATTCAATTCCATGATGGTGCGTATTGTACTGCCTAGTCATCATTTCAGCCGCAAGACGTCCACTGCTTAACATGGCCTCCCCCACAGACAGAGCGAATTCTTATCATGTGGGGGGATTTGCCCATACTCACCACGGTGGGTATGCAGGTTGCAAGTGCAGTTAGAGCTATCGTTGTTAAAATGAGGGACGCTGCTACCCATCCCGTCGATATTAATAATAATTAATTGTAGACTATGCTAGTCGGTCTACGCTGCAGTCAGTTGCCATTTGAAAAACAACGTGTCTTATCTGCAACGTTTTATTTGATCTTTGCCAAAAGTATAAGCTATTTGAGACATTCAGAGTCACACGGCCCGGGGCGCGCAAAAACACCGCCATTTTGTTTCGGTTAATTAACGCTGTATTGTCGTTGTGCCCTGGGGGCTAATGTACCTAACATAGACATACTCCGAGCTCGTGCATCGTTACCTTCACGCAAAGTAGACTTCTTACCATGAAATAATATGAGGTGAACTGAAGTAACAAACTAAATACTTTGAACGTGATTTTGCAAGAAAACGTCAAATCGGAGTGCGATAAACATTCTAATTAAAAAAAAATATTTGCAAGTAAATTTTGAGTTTGACGATATTTGAGAGCGTACGATAGGTATATATAGCTCAACGATATAGCAAGCCCCTAAAAGTAAAACACAAAATTCACTTTGATATATCGCACGCCGCGCGCCGTTTGAACACTGCTGAATTCAACATAATGGATGCTCCCAGAAAACCAAAATAATACAGTAAGAGTTTGCTGTTAAATCATTTGTGATCTGGATTCGTTGGATCATAACAAAATATGCACCAAATGGCCTAATGAAATATTTAAAAAGTAATCCATATAAGAACGCTCGCTGCGTTCTTATATGCTCATAGCATCCTCTCAAACTTTAAATTTATAATAAAAAGCGGTATATTGCTAGGTATTTACTTTATCACCGACAAAAATAATGGTCCTATCATACTACTATCATAACAGCAATGGAAGATCGTTAAGAATTTTATCATTTGTAACAATAAATAAAAACACTTTACGCCTTGACAAAGCAATATTTGATAGGTGTTAGCTTTTACGACGCGCTGGATCGTATAAATTACGACAGACTATAACAACCTAACCTCGTACAAAAGTTATAAAACAGTCGTGAACTATGGTTACCTCATTTACCTGCGCTCTATCTATCTTGACAAGAAATTATTAAACTGTTCATGTAATTCATCGAGCGAGCGAAGGGAGCTAACATCTCACAAAAAACTTGGATGACTCTTCGTTTTAATGAAAATACTGAGTTAATAGTCAGTATTTTCATTTTTACGTCTGTAATTCTTAAAATTTTGCGCAATACTGACGTTATCTGGATGGAAAGTAGGATTTCTGGATGGATTTCGGTTGAACCTCGAAATAAGGATTATGAGACGGACGTTACGTATATCGTTCGTCTCAAAGTGGCCCGAATTATTCGCGATAGTGTTACGCTTACGATACTATAGCAAATGTCAAATATAAGAAAATCCAAAAAAAAAAAAATCAAGCATCGCCGATGTCATTGGGTACATAATATTTACTCTATCGTCACAGATAACATAATTATTTGTGCTTGGGGCACAGAGTAAAAAATATGAAAGTTTTCTACTAAATAGTTCAAAATCCATCATGACAGTTTCAATGTGGAACATTCAGACTGATATCAGTCTGAGCAAAGCTATTAGGCCCACAAAAGCCATTAATGATCTAATTACAAAGATAAAGGACGAAGTCAGCCTAGACAAGTAGTTTGGTACTTCAACAGACAAGTCGTTACCTACATCTCCGGCCATTTGGCAAAACACCCGTTCTCATCTTGTTGGTAATTTTGCCACGTAGTTCAATTTTCGTGGCTCAGCTTTGAACTCTACGAAAACGAATTGCATACAGGTGGTAAGCCTCTGTGGCTAAGTAACCTTGCTAGTTTCTTCAATGAATTTCCAGCTCAAACAGCTGTATTGAACGACAAATATTTTCACTTTGTGAATACTTAATGTAGCACACAGATTCCATTACGCTTTACAACCTACTGTCGCCGGTATCAAAACTTTACTCCACATGACGGAATATCAAAAACGCCATAAAACGTGCTGAAAGTCAGAGTATTAAAATATTTTACGGCCTTAAAGCTACTGTTCAGCTACGTTCCGAAGACAATTCCGTTTTGTCGGCCGCAATAAAATTAGTGAGCAGTATTTAGCAACAAAGTAATAAGTAGATCCGTTGGAAGAGATTGCTACGGACCGTCACTATCTCCCCGGAGCAATAAAGAGGATCAATGGCGACACTTCTCGGATTTGTAACCTATTGATGGAAGACGGGCATTGTGTCGAGAGGAACTTGTCACGCGTAAATGTTTCACACCCCTTTGAAAAAGTATCATGTTTTGCCTACGTGAACGAACAAGTTTGCAGGTCCCTAACTAAATTTCATCATCATCATTTCAGCCGTAGAACGTCCACTGCTAAACACGGCACCCCATAAATTTCTTGCGAAATTTATTGCGAATTCTTGTCATGTAAGGGATTTGCCTATACTCACCACACTCTCACGCACGCGGCCTGGCGAGCGCAGTTAGAGCTAGTTTTGTGAAAATAGGGGATGCTGCTGATCCCCTAACTTTTTTCCCTTAGTCGTCTCTTACGACATCCACGGGTAGGTAGATAAGCAGGGACCCATTATTTAACCGGCCACCAGGGTTTAATTAATTTACTGTAACTTAATGTAATGTCGGAAAAATACAATTTTTACTGAAAATTGCGATTTAAAGCGGCCCAACCGCCTACTTAATATGTGGGGTCAGTTTTTCTTCCTTCCTAAAATAACGAGCAATGAAATGCGCTGTCGAGTATGTACCCTACCAACATGGTAATAATAATGCGACGGCACGAGCTTCGAATTATTTATAACAAAAAGCTGTTATTTACCTAAGAGGGAACACGAAACCACAATTCACTAGCCTTGAAAAAAATTACAAAACCATTCATAAAATACATAAGTAAAAATTTAATTTGCGGGCCGAGAAAGCTTTATAAGTGTGCAAAAGTAAAGCGTTTGCTTGTCTTTAATGCATTGGATGGTACGTTTGTTTGCACAAAGGCGCATAGCGTCACAGTTGGGAGTAAACGGAGGGTATACTTTATACGCAATACCAGACCACGCCAACTCAACTTCACTGGCCTCTTAGCTCAGTTGGTAGTAACTCTGCCTTCTGCTCTAGAAGTCGCGGGTTCGATTCCCGCACTGGACAAACATTTGTGTGAATAACAGACGTTTGTTCTGCGTCTGGGTGTTCAATATTTATCTATTATGTTTATCAGTCTCTGGTACCAATAGTACAGGCTATGCCTACTTTGGGATCAGTTGACCGTGCGTGATATTATTTAAAAAAAAACTTGAACAAGCGGTCTCAAAAGTAAAATATTGGCCAATGATGTTACTTCGCTCCAAGATTGCCAATGTTTAAATGAGCCAGTGAACCAGCCAGTTCACCGCTGAGCTATACCAACGTTTAGCATAAATTAATGGGGTTGGCATTAACCAGTTGGGTCAAATGGCAAGAGATGCCACAAGTCTTCGTTTTAATTAAACCACCACTGATAAATGTCTGCTGAAACCAACCATTTCAATGACCACAAATTCTTTAAATGTTAGAATTGTAAATGTGGCAATGTTATTTACGTATATTTTACACAAAGCACTTTTAAACCTAAATTGTTTAATTCATATTTTATTTTATGTAACTTTCCTAAGGAGTAAATTCGCCTTAATATTATTTTCATATTTATTATTCTTTTCGCTTTTAATATTGACCAGTCTTCTATCCTTTTAATCATCAGTTTGTTTGTGCTCGCGTAGCTACAAAACGTTTATTTTCATATTATTTTGCAAGCATTATATTTCCAACTGAATCGCAAACGCCGTTCTTTCACTGAAGCATCAATTTCAGACAGCGAAGTCCCGACAGTGTTTACACAATAAAATTGGTATCGAATATCCGAAAAAATCTGTTATTTTCCGCGTAGTATGCGTTTCACAAACGCGTTGAAAGGTGCTTAAAATGCAAATCAAAACAAATTTGGGAACGTATCACTGCGCTCATATACAATTTTATTTACGCTTGCGGTTTGACGCAGAGTTGTTGAACATAGGGTTTTTTTAATACTGAGATATGAAGCGGCGATAAGCTTACAACCTGTCACGTATACTGGATACTCACTACTGCTAAAATATGTGGGCATGGGGCAAATGCTCAGACATGCCTCACCCACACCCCAGCTACTACAAAATCTACCGAAACAAACTAGGAAACAAAATCTTACATAATAAATAAATATTCCGGACACATTCACACGGTCAACAGATTCCAAACTAGGCATAGCCTGTACTATGGGTACCAGAGACTGATACATTATATAATAGATAAATATTTAACACCCAGACCCGGAACAAACATCTGTGTCTATCACACAAATGTTTGTCCAGTGCGGGGATCGAACCCGCGACCTCTAGCGCAGAAGGCAGTGATACTACTAACTGATCTATGAGGCCAGTCCTATTATGATCGTACCGTTTTCTAGCAACAAGCTCCCTTTGGAATCTTTCGTACAAAATAACGTACCGACATATTGACAAAGAGAACAGTCCCTCGGGGTAAAGGGAAGCACCGGACAAGTTCGCGCGATCTGACGAGTTGCCGACGAGAGTCGATTGACGAGACGGAATCACCCGGGGGACATGTTGCAAACTTTAGTGAAAGAGTTTTCGAAGTATTTCAGAAATAACAAGATTTGAGTGAAAACTTTTTATCATTTTCTTCGATATGTCTATCGGAACACACATTCCACGCCATCCTTTCTTCTATTTCTCGTCTTATGTGTTGGTAGAACTTTTTATGTAGGTTTCATGTCCGCTAGCCCCTGAAGAAATTTTTTCAAATTTACTGAGAAAATTCTTTGAAAATAAGTAGGCACAGTAGTTATCATTGATTCAATTTTCATATCTCATTTGCCGATCGCCTGGTTAGTTTTTGGGAAAAAGTATTTTCAAGCAATCATTATCTCAAACCAGCATTACTTTTATTGTACTAGGTACTGTCTCCTGCGATAAGATATACGTATGTATACCACATTACAAATTTTCAGTGACTCCATAGTACTAAACATCAAAAACTCTAAAATGATGTACCTCACAGTACCTATTGTAGAATCATTTAGAAAATTATGAATTGTATAGAAAGGTGAAACTTAGTGCGCGATTATACCTACTAGGTGCGGTTCAGTCAATAGATAATTCCCGTTTAAAAAAGTTAAAACTTAAAAAGTCAAATGATTTAATTCATATTTTGGCCCGGCAATTTGGTAATTTTTCCGGTCAAAGCGTTTGTTCGCATCGCTTACCCCAGCGTGATGCGTGAGTCGTGACATACCAATGATTATCGTGACGGAAATAGCTTCCGCACAGAAATATGGTCCTCCATTGAGGTGTACCTACTATATTATACCTCAATGTTTATCCCTCAGCTTTGTGATTATTTCGAAAACCTATCATCAAACAAAAACATCGCTACTTATCGAGGTTCTGGAGACTTGCACGCGCTTCACGCGCGAGCAGCAAAACGCGCGCATTTTTAAAGCGCAATTTAAGTTAAGTTTAAGAGTCGTTTTTGTCTTGTATACGAAACTTGAAGCAAAACAAATAAACGAGTTGTTTCTCCACTTTACTGACAGCACCGCCTCTGGAATCCGTTTAAAAGATCCACTTGTTTACAGAATGGATGTTAGGTTACGCCCCGAGGACTTGTTCCGGGCTAAATAGGGCCCAGTTTAAAATAATGACCGGATTTATTCCTCAAAAGGTAGGACAAAGCCCTATTCGAAGAACAACTGCAAATCAGCGGTCTACACTCCAGGCAAATATAAAAGGCGAGGAGGTAAATGTGAGAATAATTAGAGTCATGACTGTTATGTCCCGTTAATTTTAACATGTCATTGGCTTGTTCACAAGTTGCTTTTGCCTTAGACAGTGCTAAAATTTTATTAAGTAACACCGATAAAAACTTACAGCGCATTAAAAAGTTGAGATTGCACAATTTAAGAACTTTTTAATTCAAAAACATGCGACAAAAGTAGCTGCTATGAGGTGCACTTTAATCCTTTCACCACATTGGTTCTTTTACCAGGGTAACCAAGAAAAAACCAGTTGCAAAACGACATGAAGAAATGTAGAGCCTTTCAACGAATGGGCCCGGATTATTAACAATAAAAAGTAGGACTGGTTAAGTCTACTGTGAAATTGCTCTAGGTTTTTACTGAGCTAACACTGATAACTAACAGCTAAGGTTGTCTTTGTTGTAACCTAGTTACATAAACTTTTCCACTTCGGACGGGAAATATCTTTTCACGTTAAAATATTGTCAATATTAAAATACTTGCAAACTATAGCGTTACAACATTTACACGTTAAAATATTTTCAAAATATATTGCCAATTAGATATAGAACATGCCCTTTTCAGGATAGCATACAAAATATAATGAATCAACTTGTATAAAGTAAACAAATAATTCGATTCTAAGGTATCAAACAAATACAAACCATCATTTATACAAAATACAATTTTTTGGGTGATATAACACATCTCTCATGCTTGTATTAGCAAGCTCATTTTGGACTGACAGCCCAAAAGATAATATTAATGTGTCTCTCAACAGACAAAAAATAGTCCCTATCATACATGGTATGGTTTCCTAAATCACAGCGAACGTAAAACTACGGCAAAGGTACAAGTCACGCAGCTATTTATTACTAGCTTCCAACCAAGGCTTCGCTCGCGTGGTACATACGAAGATACAAGTAGCCTTGCTATTCCAGACTATAATCTAACGCGCGGGATAGAACCACAATCATTCAAACATCTAAACATCCAACCATCCTCACAAATTTTCGCATTTAAAATATTAGTAGCTCATAGCTATGCTCCGTGGTACACCGACACACATAAATAAAATGTAGCTAGTTACCTCTACCCTTTGAGAAGAACCATTGCACACCTTCTGACATCATCTTCAGACCATGTTCCTCATTGCACTTTAAACACATGAAAGTTTTCATTACGATGGGCCAAATGTAATTCTATCACAGGCTATTTTACCGACGCCAGCATCAGACCAGATTACAATTACTGTAAAACATCACCAACAGATAGCATTTCCCCACACATCGAAAAAAACATTGGTACCTCGCAAATTTCAAGTCGACCAGCAGCGGTTTGATTGAGCCATGCGTTGACTACATCAGTCAGTCAGGACTTTGATTCCTTTGTATACAGATTTGACTTAAAATTGTAAATGCCGCTATATTACGGTTGTCGCATTACGTCCAACACTTCTCAGAAAACTGTACCTATATTTACACCTTATCCCGACATGTGTGACAATACAAAATTCACTCAGAGCGCTATACGAATTTTAATATAACTGAATCGTATCGTGACAGAATATCATCATCTGAACAAAACGATTCACGTCGGGGCAGGGGTGCGATTTATTGACGTGTAAACAAATACCCGTTTCATATTCCTTTTCCATGTAAATCCCTTGATACATTGTGAAGTACAATGGATGTAATTCAGTCGTCGTCATGACGCGTACATAATGTATCACGGGACGCGATATATACATATGTATCTACCTAAATGCTACCTTAGAACGTGGGTTCATGTTTATTCTGTAAACTGACGGCGCTAGGACCTGCGTTTCCCAAACAAGAAGTTAATTAAAAAATTAAAAACCTGAATGAGTGAATTAGAGTCAGATATTGTTGCGTTTGTTGGGCCGTGGTGGCCCCGGATAAAGAATAGGCCCCTCCATATCTCTATCCGCGGATGTCGTAAGAGGCGACTAAGGGAAAAAAAACTAGGGGATGGGCAGCAGCGTCCCTCATTTTAAAAACGATAGCTCTAACTGCGCTCTCCAACACGCATGCCCAGCGTGGTGAGTATGGGCAAAACCCCCCCACATGATAAGGAATTTGCTCTGTCTGTGGGGGAGGCCGACGACATTGTGAAGGTTGTGGGAAGTCGGTGGATGGAGAAGGCTCAAGACCGTTCGTCGTGGAACTCTTTAGGGGAGGCCTATGTCCAGCAGTGGACTTCTACAGGCTGATGATGATGATGATGATGTGGGGGAGGCCATGTCCAGCAGTGAACGTCATAAGGCTGAAATGATGATGATGATGATTGCTGCGTCTGTTTGCTGCTCTATTGATATCACTTGTAGCAAATACATTGTCCAGAATAAAAACGGAATTACGTCCATCCGTCTGTCTGTCCTCCTAGAGCTAAAGAGAGCTGTGAGGAGATTCGTAATCCAAGCTCAGTCAATTCGAAGACATGTGACATGTGCACTAAAGGAGCCTCTAAGATGTGCACTTTAATCTTTTCACTACACTGATTCTTTCACCAATCCTTCATAGGCCCCTGTCAGGGCCAGCCACCGTACCTAAGCCTGGTCACTAACCTAATACATGATGACCCAGGAAGAATCAGTGACACGACATGCAAGCATCACTGTTTTGGAAGTAATAGAATACTATGACGTCACAAAATCGTATCTCTATACCGGATCACATGCGCCATGCAAGCTATATGGGCCATACGGGTCGCGGGATCAACCTGATTTATAGTCCATTAGATGCTAATCCAGAACAATTCGCACATGCGGGCGCTGTAAAGAGACCTCAAATAAAACTTCGATTTTTAGGTCAATTCAGATTTTCTAACATAGCTAGTTAGTCTTTACATAGAGCGTTATTCCAGAGACGTTTTTGCACTCGTACTGAGGGTCAATTCACACTGAGATGGTGTAGCGAAGCCGCGACCGCGAGTCTCATTCTAGCATCTCACACGAATGTGACTTTTAGATACGTAAGTAAAGGTTAAAATGTATTACGTCCGGCCGCTGCCATCGCTGAGTGAATTGACATATGCGTCGGTCACACGTAGCATTTTTTTAAGCAGTTAAAACTAACGGCCCAGGCGGCGAGTAGCTTGTCACATGCAGCTTTTAATTGGCCCTTGAAGAATAGCAGCTTTAAAAATCTGTGAAACTGACGCATTAAAATGAAAAATTAAAAAGCATAGGTACAATATAATCCCGAACGAAGTGAGTGCATGTTATTAAGTTAATTCGTGTTGGTGTTGAGCACCGGCGCAAACATTGAAACGGATAATAGCGAGATAGAGCACGACTATTTGTGGACTTGTTTGATGGAACAATATTTGCATTTGCTAAAGCAGCAGTTTCTAAAAAGCGACATCCGTTATATCCTTACTAATATAATAAATGCATAAGTGTGTTTGTTTTGCCTTTCTTTCACATATCGACGTTATGTTGTACATGGATATGGTCAAAATGCCGATGTGTGGCTACTTTTTATTTGAGTACCACGCGAGTGAAGCCGTGGGTGGAAGCTAGCTATATTACGGCCATTACTTTTTAAAACAGATTTATGATAAAGATTATGATAATATCTTTGAAAGAACTAGGATTTCAATCGTGGGCAACGGTGGCCACGATTAAAATCCTAGTTCTTACTGGCATTATAAAACGCAATCCGTTTTCTATAAAACGGGGGTTTTACGGGCTTAAAATCCTGTAGTTATGATCTGCCTGTAAAACAGTTTAAATAAAAGCCTGTGCTTGATTGCTATTTGGGCACGGCACGAAGCCCATAGGATAGCGTTTTGATAATAATAACGTTTTAAAAACAAAAACTCGACTTCAATGAAGAGTCAACTGGATAAACTTTTTTGGGGCCATGGCGAAGTTGGCTTTGCTATGCATGAACGAGATCACGTCATTTTGCACTCGAGTTGACACTGGCTACAATAAAAAACAATAGTATAAAAAAGTAAAGTAAAGTGAAATCAAAAAATATTTCGGCAAGTCGTGATTCCAAAAGATGATGACTTTTATTAAGTTTTACGGGACATGTAGCAATCCTTAAGGAATACAATTTATTTGGACCACCTCGCCTCTCTTTCAGATACACCAGTGAAAGAATCATCAAAATCGGTTAACAATTTGCGAAAAAATCGTCTGACATACACACAAAATAACTATGACAAAAATAAAAAAACAGCCGACTTGAAAACATTCTTTTTTAAGTCTGAAAAATAAGATTGCACCTTAGATTTAGGCTAGAAAAATAATGAAGCAGTATGTTCTTGGCCTAACTGCTACGAAGTGCTACGGGCTGCAACGAAGCAGCCACGTATAGGTATATATATCTACGAAAGTTTTAGCTCGTATGTTTAATCGCCGTGAGTGGTATTTTAAGTGGAAATTTTAGAATGAATGAAATTTACCAGTTATTTCTATGAAAATAATATCAGTCTAATTGCAGTGTTATAAAATATATTTTTTTCTTGCGACATCTTTGGATGATATAACGAATACCAGGGTCAATCGAGCTAACACAGTTTCCACAGGTAAATCATACATGGTTATTCATAATATGTACCTATTAATTACCTACCTACACTATCGCAAAAGGGGCTTATTGTACACCCAATTGCTGATACATTTTTTTTAAATTTTTTGGTAATTACGGAACTCGAAATTCGAACTCATATTTATAAAAGCCCATCGCAGTATTATTCCCTATAAGCCTCTTACAAGAAGGAGGATGGTTTGAACTAGATTTGGGATCTGGGTAACTTGTGATACACTGATCATTTTTTCGATCGAAATAATTCGTAATTGCCTATAAGATAGACCATGATCGCAGTTATTATTTATTCACGGAACAATAATGAAATCGCAACTCTAATAAACTGAAACGTATGGAAACAAAACAATTATACGCAAAAGGGATCGTGTTTTGCGAGTAATTAAACGCGGCTCGTTTTGAATTCCTATTTCGATGGCAAGTTAGCCAGGGGGAATCCATATATTATCACGCAGTATAAATATATATGTAAACAGTAGCGCAGGAGAAATTATTTTGTAATGTGCTATTTTGCGTTTAAATATAAAGCGCAAAACCTGAAAACAATTTATTCTAAATCACATTTAGAATTAATTTGTGGTCTTTATTTACAGAAAGTAAAGGTTCTCGAATTGTGACTACGAACCGGTTGACGCAGTGTTGGAAGGCCCCCCACCCGATGGACCGACGACATTGTGAAGGTTGCGGGAAGTCGGTGGATGGAGAAGGCTCAAGACCGTTCGTCATGGAACTCTTTGGGGGAGGCCTATGTCCAGCAGTGGACTTCTACAGGCTGATGATGACGATGATGATTTACAGAAAGAAACTTAAAACTAATACAAGTTAATATTTACAAAATACACAAGAAACAGGTGAGCCATCTAAAGACCGTTACAAACGATCTATAGATAGCTCTTTAGATAGAAACATCAATATTTCCAAATTGAAAAAGCCCAAAAGTCATTTATTATAATAATATATATAAAAAAAGTACGCCATCATCATAATTTACGTGAAACGAAGCATTTTACCTCATTTGCGCCTGAAATCGATACTTTACTTCCGTAATATTATTAAGAAAATTTGTTTTTTTCTGGTTATGAGTTTTGCGCATTTTACAAATACACGTACATGAACAGTATCGCAAATAAATTGTTGATTCGATGGAAACATTAAAAACTCTATTTTTCAAATTTGTTTAAGATAGGTAAGGCATAGAAGGCTTGTATCGGATTTTTTATGAAACTCACATTGTTATGGTATCTTGGACAACTGCCAGCAATATCGGTGTGTTTCATAGCGGCACGTTAGTAGAGAGATACTTTACTGTTTTCATAAAGGTAGGATTCCGGCGGAAGATCAGCGTTGTGCTATACCAAATGCAACATAATGGTGAGTCGGATACCATTTAGTGACGTCATCGCGTGGATGGTACGAGAGACACATTTTCATGAAATGTGGTAGAAAAACTAGCAGTTAAGTTTTGTATCCATTGAGTATGTAAGTATACGTAATTAAATATTTTTTGTTTTTGTCTTTCCATTAAAATGGCTGTGTACTTCACTTTGATCTAGTACACTTTGATCTGTCCTATAATTTGCCGTTAAAAAAAAAATATTTCATTAATAACTAATGTCTTTTAACCAACGCCTCATTTGGTCTATACAAAAAATCCCATAGATCTAGCAGACGGAATTCACAGGCACGTACCGCACGTTTGCAGTTCAGTGCTTAACCCAGTTCGGTTGACTTTGGCTTTTAGATTAGCACGCTGTATGAAGAACGAAATCAAACTCCCGAGGAAGACACGAATGGAAAACGAAGTGCCAATGTGCGGTCCGTCACGTGCCAGTCGTCATCATCATCATTTCAGCCGTTTGACATCCACTGCTGAACATGGCCTCCCCCACAGACAGAGCAAATTCCTTATCATGTGGGGGGATTTGCCCATACTCACCACGCTGGGCATGCGGGTTGGCGAGCGCAGTTAGAGCTATAGTTGTTAAAATGAGGGACGCTGCTGGCCATCCCCTAGCTTTTTTCCCTTAGTCGCCGCTTACGAAATCCGGGGATAGGTAGATATGGAGGGGCCTATTCTTCAGCCGGGGCCGCACGTGCCAGTAAGGTCAATAAACTAGCAACGTAAAGATCTTTTCATCTAGTCGTTTTCCATATTGGATGTGCGCTTCCGTTGCCACTAATCCTATAATTACTAATTTCACGGTCGGAAGTTGTACATGTCCGGGGTAAATTGAATTTAATTGATGTTTCTTTATATTTTGCCACTCATTGGGTTTTTGCATTGATTAAACTTTTGAATAAATTGGGTCTAAAGCTTCCGCTGGTGGACTGTTAGTTATGACCTTGATAAAGTAAGTGTAATATTACAGTAAGTAAAAGTACTTACGGGTAATTTTACGCGCTAAAAATACGCCCAAACTACCGAAATCAATCTAAATTGATAAAACTGTTGAATAAATTACTGACTGACTGACCGACCAACTGATCAACATACAACCTAAACAAACATATTTATTTACTTTTTTGTGGCTATGGTGTCACTGCGGCCACAGCTGGCCTATTGTGATCGCCACTAAATGAACATAACCTATAATCATAAAATTTTGAGAGTATCTTCATGTTGTGGTGATCTTAAGGTATTCCTGAAACTGAACGCATAAGATGCAGTGGGTGTTTAAATCGCGAACGTAGTCACGCGTGTTTCCACTAGTCGATTCAAACAATTTAAAAAGAAACTCTTAGCTCTTTTCCCAATAGGGTTGATACGAAACGATCACAAAAGAGCTGTCGTTACGTTGTTCAAAGGTTAATCTTTCAGAGCTGTAAGGGTGAGAGCATAAATCTTTTCGATGCCATTAGGTTCACGCACATAATCGATTTTCAGTGTCCCAACGGTATCAATGAAAAATGAGCTTTGCTCTCCAGACTTAAGATTAAATATGGCTCGTAAAACCTACCGTATGAAAACAAGGTGCCTTGCCTACTGGCGCTGATCATCCAGTCGCAGTAATGGATTACATGTATTCTAGCAATATGTTTAAAATAGTCCATTTTAATCGTCCGTATGAATCTACTATAATAAAAGTAGGTACTTACTTTTATCAAAGACAATACAACGTGATTCATAATATATACCATCCCGAAAGGGGGTTATTCTATTAACAAAAAGAAAGAACTTTAGCGAAAAAAAACATCAATATTTTGAATAAAAACATTGCATTTTTACCTGTACCTGTTTTTAGTATTTTTATAATATTTTTATCTAATTACTCAACATACGAGAAGTTCGGCATCAAAATTGCTACCTAAAAGAGCAGATTTATTGAGATTGAACTGATTTCACTCCAAAACAGCAGATTTTTACGATACGGCGATCCGGGTTTACAAAACAATATCAAGGCGTCTGATTGAAGCGACGCGTGACCCGAGAGCTGACTCCTATTTGGCCCACCAGATTAGCATTGCCATCCTGCGTGGCAATTTCGCCAGCGTCTTGGGAACGTTTCCGAATTGTAGTGATCTGGACCAATTGAGCTATCTATAGATCGTTTGTTTTGAGATAGTTCAACTGTTTCTCGTGTATTTTTTGAATATTTAATTGTATAAAATTAATCTCATAAGTTATTAATTAAAAATCCATTTCCTCTAAAATCCCGCTTCAGCTGAAAGATAAAGATAAAGATAAATTTATTTCGGTAACAAACTTCACTTATGCTAATGTACATACAGGTTTTGTATAAAATGTGATCGTTGGACCTGATTGGAAAACATAGGTACCCAAACTAGGAGATCCTGTAAGATGGCGTACCTATGCCCCCGCCGGAACCGGTTTGACAGTAAAGCTAAATAGAAATTGATTATGTGTACGTCTACAGGTAAAAAAAAGTTTAATATAAAAATAAATCTAAGTAGTAATGAGTAGTAAGTGTGATTGTAAATGATTTTATTGTAATGGAGTGTGAGGTATACGAGTAATAAAGAGTGTTGGTGTTGTTTTTATGCGTTTGTGTGTATGGGGGTGTTTATGTTTGCGTGCTTGAATGAGTGTGAAAGATAGGTTAATCAGAATAAACCTCTTCACAAAAACATCAAACGACTGGCTCTCTCAAACGGCCAGTTCAAAAGTCATATTTCACCGAACAAACCGCTATGTGCACAAACAGGGTTCTACATACTGCTTCATAGGACGGGTAGATATTTGAATTAAACAGACAGTGAATCGGTCAAAAAAAGTATAATAAAAATGGGAGCAGATTCCCTCTGGCCTCACGCCAAACGGTCAGCTGGATTCGCGTGTCAACGGAAAAGTTGTTTATTTCTTTTTTGGACAGCTTTTTCATAAACCATTCAAAATACTTCACAACGCTACCGAAAAAAGTTTAGGTTTTATATAAGGGGATTATCTGTCTATTCGGTTGGCTACACCAAACTTGATCTTACAAAACTTGGTGCAAATGAAATGTTTGAAAAGATATCTGAAAAATTTAATGTTACCTAGTGATCATTCATTAGTTAACCATGCATTATTAAATTTTGTTAACATTATCTAGACTCTAGATTCTAAAGGCATAAGAAAGGAAAGCAAATGAAAGGCTAAAGTGGACCAAAATGCAACAAAGCTCGTTTTTGGTTTTCAGTAGCAGTCCCATTTTGCTGTATTTAGATTGGAGAAGGGTATGCAAAACAGGCTTAATGGAATGGTAAACGTTTATACCGCTAAAGAAGGTGTCTTTAACCAGAAAACGGTCGGCTTACTGGTTGGGGTTCTAAATGAATGTTTGTCTAGTACAATTAATGGTTATGAGAAATTCACTTTCTATTTTTGGGGTCAAAAATTTAATAATAATATTTTATTTATATCTGCTCTGTCTCTATCTGGTAATCTTGCTCTAGCCCCTGGTGTTCATTTTAATGTGGAACAGGAAGAATTTGGCTCCATCAGAAATTGGGAAAATCACCAATTTTTTTAGAAAAGTTCTCAATTCATAAAGAAAAAAGTTTTGGCATTTCTGAATACTTGGTTTTGTACCAGGTACATGCAAGAGCTCGCTTGCTCACCGCGTGCCCAGCGTGGTGAGTATGGGCAAATTCCCCCCACATGATAGGAAGGTACTCTGTGGGGCTTATTATCAGCAGTAGACATCCTACGGCTGAAATGATAATGATGATGACATGCAAGAGGTGGTACTTAATAGCCCTGATACTCTAAATAGAAAGTACGACCTATGCATGATGCAAGCCCAAATAAGCTCTGGTACAAATAAAAAAACCAAACGAAACTGCCAAACTATATGGTAGACATGGAGGTGTTCCTCTCAGGCACACTAAACCAACTTGCTGGCAAAATAGACAAAAATACAGGTGGAACGGTGGAATACAAAACAATTTATCTACGTGTCAATTGGACGACCCACAATTGAATTATGTTCGTGCCGCCCTCGAAGTCACCGCAACTAGTCAGAAAAAACGAAACACAAGAGAATCCAATTTCATGAGACACAAAAACTTGCTAACGATTCATAGGCCGTAGTCAGCCGTTAGACGTTTCGAAGAAGCCTTACGACTTTCTAAGAAGCGATTACCGTCATTGGCGACGTAACATAACAGTGGAGTAAAAACTTAAAATCTCGGTAGGTTATCGATATCATAACGCTGTACCGTTATGATATCGATAACCTACCCTCCGGTTACGCTGAATTGGCCGTAAGAGACCAAAAGCTTAAAATTCTAAAAAATAATGAAGTAAGTTGAGGTGAAGCACAGGATGCACATGATAGAGGAAGGTGGCAGAATATAAATTATTGAGTGGGTACTGGGTAGAGATGATAATAAATATAGCTGAGATACCGTAGACCTAGTTGCTGTAGATTGGTATCATAGTGTACAGCTTTATTACGACCATTTATAACTAAAATGAAATTTCCTAAGCTTAGGCGCGTTCACGTTAAACCCAGGTTACTGCTGTCGAGTCGAAGTAACAAACAATGTTATCTTTGTAGCTTAAAAAATCACCCCCTCTTTTGTACATAAAGTTATAGAGGCAACTAATCCTGCCAAGAATATTACCTACAGTGAGCGTTTAAACCAGTCAAAAGTCAAATTCCTGCTTAGATATTTGCAAATAACTATTCCCTTACAACCTGGCTAAAATTCAGTGACCTTAGGTTAGACCCTCATTCATTCTGGATTTTCAACACTAAAAGATATTTCTTACAAATGAGACACATAACTGATATTATTTTATCGTCTGTTATTACTCAGTTCACGCTATGCTATTCAAACTAGGGTTTACATTATAAGCTTCGTGCAGATGGAGAGATTCGCGTCTCGAAGATACATTCTCGAAAGGAGCAAAAAGTAGAATCGTACACCTATGCCAGACATCAAGAATCGCCTCGCTTTTGATGTGGGAAGCATAGCATACCTAATCATCATCTCCCTGCCCTTATCCCACTTCATGTGGAGTCGGCACAACATGTTTTTCTCTTCCACTCCCCTCGATCAGCCGTCAAATCAGTATTCACTCCTTTCTTACTCATGTCGTCTTTCACACAATCTATCCATCTTTTCTTTGGTCTACCTCTCCCCTTGTATCCTTCCACATTCATATTTAACACTCTTCTAGTCACATGGCATTCTTCCCTCCGCATGACATGCCCATAGCATACCTAATCATTAACCAGTTTGGGTTTATTATTTGAGTGAACAAATGAATGAGCAAAATACTCTTTTAAAAGATCTCAGGGTAGGATCTCTTAAAAAACATAGGTATGCACGTTTGGTAACGTTAGCAAAGCACTTGTTTATTTAAATAAGTAACGTGCTTACACACGCTGAAGTGCTTTATGATGCGGAAATGAATTACCCCCTCTCCTGTCCCGTTCCCTACGCCCACGGCCCCTAAGACCGGAAAACCGTTTGAGTACTAGGAAATTGAGTTGCCTCTAAGCAACATCGGAGCGCAAATGTATAATTACTTACACTTATTCATAACAACTTAAGCGGTAGAAGAAATGTGTGAGTGTGGGTGTATGTTTGTATATCGGAGAGCTTTGCAAAGCGAATTACGTAATTGATGTTATGAGACTTCTTTACATGCACATATATGTAAAATTTAAATTGTTTCTGCGTAGGCTATTGCGATAAAAGTTATGTTAGTTCGATGCCGATTTATAATAGACGTAAAGTCGTCGTCGGTCATCTATTGACATAAAACTGATCAACATGAAAATTTGACGCAATGGCTGTTAAGTTTAATTGAATGAAACCAAAAACTAATTGAGTGACGACTTAAAGTACCAGGGGTTAGAATTTTACTGAGATTTTTTATAATCAGTCAATATTTTATTATAATCACGTAACTTTCTATGAATCTCAAGGATTTTTTGTATCTAAGGTCAGGGCTCTATAAGATCGAGCGCGGAAAATAAGTGTCTATTCTCAAGGACCTAAGTTAATGGCAGTTTGTTGCCCAAATTATAGTATATTTTAAACCTGAGCTTCATAAATTCGTCAGGCATTGCAAAAATAGCAGGAAAAGCGTGTGGAAAAGCTCTAGAGATAAAGCGAGATGGAGAAGACTTTTTCTACTTTATTTTATGAATCTTCAGAATACTATTCTAATTCAGGTATTGTAACTAACTTACTAAATCATTGTGACCTCCTAAAAAGACTCTATTGTTGTGTAAACAGTATGTTTAGCACAAACAAACAACACTCATAAACAACAACAAAAAAGGCATTCCGAACAAAACATGGCAATCGAATTCGTATTACCCGTAGATATAATAGTAAACATCATTAAGTTCATTCAAATAAGTCTCTAGGGGAAAGAATCCATTATTCAACAGGTAAGGGTTACCTACTAAGGGTATCGGTATGATGGTATCGTAGGTGGGTAGAATTTCATTGTACCTACCCAAAGACTTATTCATGGAAATTACTTAAGCCTCATCCTTATGTTTAGTAACTTATTATTTACTAGCTGTTACCCGCGACTTCGTCCGCTTATTTATGAATGCTAGCAAAAATGTTGGAACACGTATTTATTTATTTCTTACCAAAATCCTAAATATGAATTTTGAGATCCCTTACTTGACGAATTATGGATTGCCCAAACAAACTTTCTAACCCTATTTCACACCAGATTATTTTTTGGGACAAAAGATAACCTAGATAACTTCTTTCCCAAAGATATAATCTATCCCTTTGCCGAATTTCTTTACGTTCCGTTCAGCCGCTTAATCGTGAACAGATAACAAACATACAATTAAAAGAGTTACTTTCGCATTTATAATATTATACTAGGGATTATAACGATGATGGTAGATACGTTATAATTAATGAGTAATGAGGTGCCTACATTAGTACAGACTCTACCAATACCTATTTGTTATAATAACGACCTGTTAGGCCCGCATAAAAGACATTGGTTTTTCGATGATTAGGAGGAGGTAAGGCACAGCGAGATTTTCTCGTTCTAAATTGGAGCAGCCCGTCTGGGGAAGTACCTTCGCCTTACAGAAGATCGCAGCCAAATAACATTATTTGTTTCCATTAGTGTTGTGTTCCTGCGTTGAGTGAGGTTGCCAGAAATCTTTAGGGGTTGGGGGGGGGGGGGGGGGGGGGTTCGGGGTCGGCAACACGTGCGTGATGCCTCTGGTATTGCAAGCGCTCATAGGCTACGGTAACCGCTTACCAACAGGTGGGACGTATGCTTTTTGTGTAAAAAAATAATAAGATTAATAATCATTTTCTCTATGAACAAACGATTTCCATTAAAAATAAACCTAACGATGTGTATGCCATTGTTACATGAACCTTTTGGTAGATTGTGGACCTATAGACCACCCTTGAAAATCCTGGTCGAGTGCCAATAGCTCAGAGGTAGTTCTTTTAGCCTTTGAAATACAGGTTTAAATTCCAAACTTCGAAAGATATACGACTGGATTTTGCTGAGGACAATTTGGAAGCGATAGCTTATTTTGTGCGAGCTTAGCGTGGCAAAAGTCAGAATGGCGATAAAAAGTAGCCTAGATTCTGCGGAACTTTAACTTTAAACAATGCACACTAAAATAACGTCGATCCGTTGTTCCATTGCCGCGTGAAAGAAGATTAAACCCACCAATTAACTAACAAAAAAAGCACACTTTCTACCTAAAATAACTATAAAATAATATGAGTATTAATAATATAAATTAGGATAAAAATATCAAAGGATGTCGAGTGATCTAGCAGAAAAATTACAATCCTTGAATGTATTAGAACAACTAAAAATTATTTGCTTTAGAATCAAGTTATTAAACAGAAAAGAAAATAAAAGTACCTCAATGATAATTCTACTATCTACTTCTTTTATAATTTCTTGTGAACGTAAGCTCAGTTCAAATAAGCATTTTTTTTTATTTAGACAGTAATCTATTCAGTCTTATTTTTTCATTTTCATACACTTTAACTAATACTTAGGATTCAGTAAATGTAGCGATTGATCGGTATGAAATACAAAACAGCTTAAATATTTTTGTCTAAGAGCTAAACGTGGAATGAATGCCAATTTCTTTTTATTGAGTCAAATAATGTTATTTCAGCAATGCATCGATCAGAATAAAAGCTTTTTTTAATAATAACTCTTGCTTGCTAGCTGGTCTTATCACTGGTTCTTTTTTGGTCATCATGCCAGTCCTGGTCATCCTTAGATTCTAGGACATGCCGGTTGCCTCACGATGTTTTCCTTCGCCGTTTGAGAGCACTAGTACCTATAGCGCACATATATTTTCCGAATGGAAAATCCATTGTCGCACAACCGGGATTCAAAACCACGACCTGTGGATCTGAAGGCGGGGCCACTACTATCGCTCCACCAGTGCTCTATAATAATATTTCTATCTAAGTACTCAACTTATAAACGTTTTGAAAAAATAAAATGCAAAATCATTTTAAAAATTCCTTAATTCGTTTGCAACCTTGCTGCGCTTGCGTTTTGAATTCAAAATAAGACTTGATATTATTTTTCAAATTTCTCATGTTCTGAAATCGGTCTAACCTTGATAACCAGTTATATACCGCTTGGAAAATAAGGGTTAGTTCACACCGAGACTCAAACGACGACGCTACCCACTTACGCAACGCGTAGGTACCTGAATTTCAGTGACTAAGTGGCCTATATGTTGTATCTGAACAGGCCTTACTTTCGATTACTCCTTCTTAGGCTTCGTTTGCGAGCTTCAGATATAGTTCACTATAAACCAGTGGAAGATTAAAGCTCCCGCTTAGTTAATACCTATCCAATTTGGTGCAATGGAAGTTGAGTGACCTATTTGCATTTCTGTGAATGATTAGGTAACTCAAGTAGTTCATAAGCAACTGGGTATACTCGCACATAGCTGAATTGGTTGATTGGATTTATCAATCAATCATAGTCACTTATACAAGGTGATTCATAACATGTATATCTTCCCGAAAGGGGGTTATTCTATCAACAAAAATAAATAATATTTGCGGAAAAAAAACAATATACTCATTTTAATTTTTTAATTTAAAAAAATACACAAATACAAAAGAAACAGTTGAGCTATCTAAAGACCGTTTTTTATAAATACATGTATGTTGAAGGGTAAGTGTTTTGGTATAATACCCACATAAAAATATCATCGAAGTATTACTTTCTAATTAAATAAATGTGCTACAAAAATATTTTTAATACATATCTGAAAACCCTTACTATTTTGCCTAAGGTGCAATGCGATGAAAAACAATCATCAGTATTCTAAATATTAGTGATAAAAAGTGCCTTAAAAAAACTAGTATAGAGTACCTACTATCAAACAATAGAGGCGCATCATTGACGTGTTTACACTTTGAACAAGATTGTCAGGCTGAATGAAACAAATACACTGCGACACCATATCGTTCCCAATTTCCTAGCATACCTAACAGCAGTTTAATTGAATGTCCAGTCCAGCATTCTTTGGCAAGTTTGTCGTTGGTGCCAGCTGGTTTAGTTTTCAAGCTAGGTTTAAAAGTTCCTAGTAACGAAGCTGCTAAAGAACGCTCTAGCCCCGACTCGAGACTGTTGTGCAAAACTAGGATCAACAAACTTAAATTAAAAGTTTGCGAGAAATTTTATTTCAGATGAAAATAGCATTGAATTTCTAAAATATAAGTATTTGTTTTACGATGCGATTATAATCTGAATCAAGTATTTTCTGAGCGTGACTTTCAAGTCAAACACAAAGGTTAACCCTTATCAGGGTTTAAGTAAAATATTTTTCAATGAATTTCATTTTTACAGGAAAGACCCTTCGCAAACACAATTATTGACACCCGTAGGGTAATTTCACAATTGATAAGTTCATTAAAGGAGTCTCTTAGAGGCGCACTTTAATCCTTACACTACACTGATTCTGTCACCGACGATCATAGGCCCTTTTCAGGGACACCATACCTCAACCTGGTCTGATCAACCTGTATTGACAGGATAACCCAGAATGAACCAGGGACACAAGCAAGCAAGTTCATGAGTCAGTTTTACGTGCGAAATAAATGTTACTTTTACATCATCATCATTTCAGCCGTACGACGTCCACTGCTGAACATGGCCTCCCCCACAGACAGCGAATTCCTATCATATGGGGGGATTTGCCCATACTCACAACACTGGGCATGCGGATTGGCGAGCGCAGTTAGAGCTATCGTTGTTAAAATGAGGGACGCTGCTGCCCATCCCCTAGCTTTTTTCCCTTAGTCACCTCTTACGACATCCGCGGATAGGTAGATATGGAGGGGCCTATTCTTTAGCCGCGGCCACCACGGCCACCACGGCCACTTTTACATAGGTATCAAATAAATTGACGAATTAAAAATTATTGATTATTGCTAAATATAGTAAATGTTCCCAATTTCATACCAGTACCAATAATACCAGTTCCATTGTAAAGTTTTTGGAAACTTTCACGGAACAGTCGTCGCTGCGCCACCCTAAACTAACCAGTGTGACCGGAGCCAAGTAAGCAAGCTGCCATCGTCTAAACTAAAGTATAGACCAGGAACGGGTGATACCTCATTGGGATTCACAATCAAAATGTATTACTTTCGAAATGAAACGTTTCTAAATATAGTCAATTCAATTTCGAGTTTGACTTCGTTTATGAAATATCGGATACTCAAAATTTGCTTTATCGGGTGGACAAGTAAATCTACCCCGCTCGCTACTGGACACCTCGACGATAAGTCGCAATGATAATAACAAAGGAAAAAAAATAGAACACCAAAGTCATGTTAAATATGACGATAGTTAAATTGAAATACAAGGTGATTCATAATATGTATTCCATCCCGAAAGGGGCTTATTCTACAAGCAATTAGCAATAAAGTTTGTTCTACGACTTTTGGAAATTCGACATTTTTCATTGAAATAACTCTATGCGAAAATCAGCTGTTTTGGGGTCAAATCAGGTCAAACTCAATAAATCAGCTGTTTTAGGTAGCAATCTTGATTCCGAACTTCTTGTGCGTTTAGTTATTCGTTTTAAAGATGATAAAAAAACCAAAAACAGCTAATTCGAGAAAAAAATAAAATGAAAATATTGATGTTTTTTTTCGCTAATATTATTCTTTTCTGTTGATAGAATAACCCCCTTTCGGGAAGGTATACATGTTATGAATCACCTTGTATTAGCCAATGATATTGGCAATGCTTGAAATCTTTTAATATCGATTGGCAATATTCGACATTTGCTACGGTATTGTAAGCGACGCTATCGAGATTGATTCGTGGCGCGAGCTTTGCTTTGTCACCTATGTGAACGCCTATCGGTACCGGCTGGTGCCGGCAACCTACTTTCTGCTAAAATAATGGAAAAGAGTCCATAAAATTTTATGTTTAATATCTAGGTTACGTACACGTATCTATAAGTTTGCCGACATACGGAGCGTTGGTTGTGGAGAAGTCGTCTGCGGTTTAGTGCCCTTTGTTTTCCCCATTGTTTGAAATCTTGGATTCTTCTGAACAGAAATGAGAGCAAATTATACTCATTTATAAAACGCTTACTAATAATTGTCTATGTACATACCATTCTCGTAGAAAAACTCATATCTACTAGAAGAAAAGTAGTACAGGACATGCACTAAAGGTAATTACGTTTTTATATCTATTTATTAGAGGTAACCGTGTCGGCCTTGTGGGAAGTTCCCTGACTTTCGAACCGAATGTCGTGTGCTCGAACCCGGCCGTGAACCTATGAGTTTATCTATTCGATGAAATGTATGTGCGTATATTGTGCATAACGGTGAAGAAAAACATCGTGAGGAAACCGGTAAGCATTCTTAAAGCGCATACTAGTACTGCAAAAAGTGGGCATGTGGCAAAGTTTAGATATGCCTTTGACCCCCCCTTTGAAGGGGGGGGGGGGGGCCTTAGATATCTTTTTTCTTTATTGTTATGCGATTAACGAAGAAGTAAGAAAATAAAGTACCTATTTTTTATCTACGCAAACGTTTTTGTTCATTCAGATAGCTCGATATTTTCACATAGAACAGAAAAACTCAAACAAGCAATCTAATTGAACTGTACATCAAAGAGTAGAATCGCGAGCTCGTTTAGAACAAACTACAATGGCAGATTTATGTTCAGCGGAATAAGACAAGAAGATCGTTTCATCCGTACCTAATGTATCGAACGTGAACCTGCTCCGTTTTCCACAAAAATAATTTTTTGTCTCTTTCTAACACGAAATTGGAGACTAGAACGAGAGTAGGTAATTTCTGATGACACAGGATTTGCTCGCAAATCTAATTTCGCTTGGTAGATATTGTATCCTACCGATAGAAGTACATATTTATTTATTTATTTTATTTATTACACAAACGGAATACAAATGACTGGTAGTAAATGTCTTAAAACCTATGTTAGGTTTCTCTAGACATTCGGTATCGATGTCAAATTGTAAACAATAATTTGGGTCTTACTTGGAAGAGCAAGCGTATGTAAAGATAACACCGTCACAGAACAGCTAATAGTATGTAGATAGTGCATAGGCACAGCAAAATGGCCGAGTGCATAATATGTTATTTATATTGCGTGTTTATACAGTTTGAGACAAACAAAACTCGTTGTATTGAAATAGCGTGTGGTTTTGGTCCTTAATTCTTTTCTTCTACTATACTCATGTAACAAGGTTATTATTTGTGTCGTTATAAAAAGATAGAACTCAATGCAGAAAAAATCTCAAAGTTTGGCAGCCTCTTTGAGATTTAAAGGGCTACCGAAATAACAACCTTTCTAACGTATTCAAAGTTTTGATCCTCTTTCCGGGTGTGCGGACGAAAAAAAGGGTTTATGCAAATATGTCTAATCCACTTTTAAAGGATTTGGAAAAAGTGTTTTTGATTGCTACAGGCAATCGTATATTAAACGATTTTTAGTCTCTTGAAGAAATATTTCAAGTTGAAAATTAAAGGGTAGGTATATATAGTAAATAAGATTTCTACTAAAGAATTTCAGTTCATTATGGTTCAGCAACGTTTTTAGAGCTGTCAAATTAGGTTAGTTTAAGATAATGCAACAAGAGAATCGACATATATTCTTGTTTTATAAAAATAAAGGCTTTTAGTTCTTTGTTTTGTAAATCGTAGTTGTGTGTTATTTTAAGCAAAAAGCACAATATATGTGTTATTGTGAGCTATTATTAGTAATAAATTTATTACGCCTAAAATAATGATTGATGACGATGAGCTGTATTGGTCTAATAATCGTCGAACAATATGATTTCCAATTCGAATAATGTATTTTAACGGGAGGTGATATATTTTTCGGTATATTTTGAAAAAAAATTCGCCGCTTATTTTAATAACTGGTAGCGCGATCGTCGTTTGCAAACTACAACGCGATTGTTGGTTCCTATTATGCTTGTTATTCAAACACAATTTCAGGATGATGCGATTTCGCCTTGATCAAATTATTAAGTTCTCGTTAGTATAAAGCCGTGTTCAAACTGCTTGTGTCATTTAATGATCCTTATTTCTTCGGAATAACGTCAATTTTGATTTTTAATTTTAGGGGGCTTGCGATATCGTTGAGCTATATTGCACGCACTCTAATGTCATACATAAAAAAATGTTAGGATCATTTTGAAATAGATTTTAAACATATTTTGCATGAAGTACCGTACGCCGTTCGAACACGGCTTCAAGTAGACACGAAAGCACACTCACAGGATTGATATATAGTGGTTGATTTTGCACATAATATTAGAACAAAAAACTTGCGAATGCAGGCTGTATACTTCCATACTATATTATGTTATAATACTAATATTATAAATGCGAAAGTTTGTGAGGATGTTTGGATGTTTGTTGTTCAATCACGCCGTAACGGCTTAACCGAATGAGATGAAATTTCGAATATAAAGAGTTCTTTACTTAGAATAGCTTACTCTTTATGTAGGTCACACGAGCGAAGCCGAGGGTGGCAAGTTACTGATATTTTTGAAATAATATTTTCCTTTTATTTGTTTTGCGCGCCTACTTGAGCATATCCGTCGAGGCCGTATCTTCAATTTATTTTAATGAGGAGTTCACGTTCCCCACTATCAAAGCAGTGGATTTAGCAACTCACAATAATAATGACATTACCATCCGTAAATCAGCGATGCCTGTATGTTATGACTGAATTTTATCTCGCTACGATCCCTTCAATACCTCTGAATTACTTTTCATTATAATTGAAAAGCATGCCCAGCGTGGTGAGTTTGGGCAAATCCCCCCAAACATGATAAGGAATACGCTCTATCTGTGGAGGAGGTCATGTTCAGCAGTGGACGTGGTACGGCTGAAATGATAATGATGATGATAATTGAAAAGATGGAAGCTATGATTTTCCAAGTAAGCTGAGATCGTCAAAATACTACCGAGATATAGTACAAATGGCGTGCTCATTTCTTCTGAATAAAATCAATTTCGACATTGAGATATGCGCGATATCGTTAAGTAGGTACCAAAGACAATATAGACAAAAATCTACAATATTGTCTTTGGTCTTACGTACCGCGCACTCAAAATTGACTTTATTCAGTGGAAAAAATCACTTTGAAATAAATTGTAGATGATATATCGCTTGGCGCTCTGAAGGTTGCTTAAACATAAACTGTTGAACTATGAAGATCTTCCAACTGAAGACGTGTTCAATCGGCGTGCCATATGTTACCTGAAGTTCATTTCAAAATACTCTTTACCAATCCTTGTTAAAGTCCATTTTGAGTTTTAAATTTGACAGCGTACGATATAGCCCAAATAGACGTAATTTACTTCTACTGAACAAAGTTGACTTGATTTAACTTCTAGGGCCTTGCGGTACGCAGTGCGTGCGCAGTTTGAACACCGCTTCAGATGGCTGGAAGATCATTAATATAGTTTAACAGTTTAGGTTAGGTTAGTAAAGCCAAATGGATCGCTAACTTTTCTGTACTTCGTTGGGCTGTTATTATGTCTCGTTAAAGGCCTTCGTTCGGGCTTGAAAACTACGTTAAAAAATTTGGCCTCTAGCTAATATCATTTTTACCCGACTACCCAAAAAGAGGATAATGTTTTATCTACGTCATGCAGCACAATCATGATCAGATTGGTTAGTTGGATGCGTTCCAGTCTCGCGGCCCACTGCCACAGATTCTATTAACAAAGCCCCGAGCTAGTTAGTGGTTCGCGTTATTCATTACCACTGCTATTTTCATTTATCTGCTTTTGAATTGATGGTGGTTACAATATCTTCAGAAAAGGTGCTCACTTTTTAAGATTCGGCCTAAAAAAATATTCGGATAAAAAGTAAAACGGTACCTTTATGGTGAGACTTGATTATCTCTATAAATCTGTCCATACTTGTAATTCCTAAGTTAGGTATCATAATATGAAAGTTATTGACTTGTAAATTTCAGGATCCCCTTTCGTCTTGTAAAAATGATTGTCGAAAAATCTGCATCAATAACTTCTAAGCATCAATATCTATAATAATATTATTATTTTCCTAATTTTCCTCACTCATTTACATTGTATATAAACAAATACAAACAAAATACATAGTATTATAAACACATATCCCTTAATGGTAACAAATCCTAATACTTAAAATTCTGAATGAACGTGCATCATAAACAGTTTTGTCCTAACATTAGCATTAAGTAGGTACCTAAAGGTACTTAGTATTCCTGGAATAGACTGGCTCAGGATCAGGACTGGTGGATGACACAAACTTAGAAAAGCCTATAAACAAAGACTATATAATACGGTAGTATATTTATCCTTGCTATAACCCAACAGCGGGTGAAGTCAAGCCGCGGATGATGATGGCTGATCATAAAAATAAAGTAAAAACTAAAAATAAGAGTGTTACTTTTCTGGTCAAATCGAAATCGATAGGGTTTGGTAGAGTAGTGATTAATTATCCACAGTCACTAATTGTTCTTCAACTAAAAAAATAATTACCTAGTATTTATATGTATATGTGTTAATATTCTCCTTAGAAAATATATTAAGTTAAAACAGCGCAGTAGGCAATGGCAATTAGGTGTAAATTATTTTATAAAATACTGCACTAATAATACACATTTTATCACTCTATTAAGAATAACTTTTCCAGGCAAACGTTTATTACCCTTGAAGGGGAAATTTTATTAAAGAACTCCCGGTATTTCTGATTCCGTAGCTTTAGATAATCGTTTTCAATATTGCCTACGCTCCCAAATGAGCTTTCTTATTTACATACGAATTTGTTAGATATCAGGTAAAGACCTAATCTAAAAGCCATTCATTACCATAAACGTAGAGAGAGCTATAAATTGTCTGATCTGTTTAACTAGAACTAGCTTACGCTCTCGGGTTGCGTTGGACCCAGATAAGAAGTAGCATATATCCCATTCCAAGTTATGAACTACGAGCTTGTAGCCGCGGGCTTTTTCAAGTTTGATCGAAATCGGTTGAGCCGTTACGGCGTGATTTAACAACAAACATCCAAACATTCTCACAAACTTTCGTATTTACAAAATTAGTAGGAAGTGGGATGTCTTTTTCAAAGTTTGATCCAAGTCGGTCATGCCGTAATTGAGCCATACAAACAAATTTATTTATACTTATGGTTCAGTTCAAGGCACAATGGGATAAACTTTTGAAAATCGTATCTTTAGCACGATCTATCTAACTAATATTCACTCTTAACTAAACCACGAAGTCATTTATACGCTTAACAAATTGGAGCTCATGTTATATTGGTTTTTTATATTGAATTATTTTTGTCGTGAAATTGTTTTGGAATGTAAGGACAAAGTGACACCCCACTTGATTTTATTTGAATTACTTTTTTTACCCCTTTTGCGACCGTCTTACTCATATACTTCATTTTTTATGAGCGCAAATTTTGATAGCACAACTTAATTGCCAACCAAATTTCATGCAGATCAGATCAATTGGGGTGACTAATGAAAGATGTAATAACGATTTTTATTGTGATGCGTATTGTGTACCAAGTTTGTGAATAAATGTTTGTCTATGTCTATGTCTATTAATAAAACTGAATTTAATTATAGTTAAACTTTACAGGATAGGTGTGTGTGTACTCAAGCTCAACCGCTCCAGAGCGTGAACCCAACCAGACTAACTAATACAAACTATGCATATCAATCCAAGCCTTCAGGAAACAATAAGGACTGTTCTAGTGTTAATACGAGTAACTGAGAAAGTCTCATAAACAATATACTTAGTAGAGTGGGACAGATTCATATTGTCGTAATCCAACACGGAAACAACGGTTCGAAAGTTCAACAACAAACATACAACGCCAACGCCAAATTATCCAAATTGTTTCAGAGATCTTCGCTCACTTCGCTCGCTGGATCAATGATGCGGTCTGTGCTCTATCTATAGCTTGATCTATTTATATTAGTCTCAATACTAGTTGTACACACAGCCGCACTCAACATTTTACAGTGCGGGCCACGTACAAACTTTTGCAGCACTTCTGCGGGTCGCATTCAAACTTTCGCAACCGCGGGCCGCATACTAAACTTGATGCCGATTTTGGGTTACCAATGTATTTTACCCATTATTAGTAAAGGCGAATTAACATACACGTCGCTAAGCTGTTTAAAAAAATAAAAAACACTATATTTCGTAATCCTTTAGGTAATATAGGTTCTTGAATGGTGATCACGAACCGGACGCATTGAAGGACTCCCGCGCATTAAGGGAATGGACTTTGAATGTGGATGGAGAAGGCTTAAGATCGTTCGTTGCGCACCCATTTATAGCTTAAGCCACGTCAAACGGCGTGCGATAGTCATTTGAAGTTTATTTCAAAATTATTCTTGTTTCTTCTAAAAAAAGTCAATTTTGAGTTTGACATTTAGGGCTTGCGATATCGATGAGCTATATCGTACGCTCTCAAATATCAAACTCAAAATTGACTTTATTCAGTAGACGTAAGAATAATTTTAAAATAAATTTGAAACATATATTCATCATCATCATCAGCCTGATGAAGTCCACTGCTGAACATGGGCCTCCCCAAAGAGTTCCATGACGAACGGTCTTGAGCCTTTTCCATCCACTGACATCCCGCAACCTTAACAATGTCGTCGGTCTATCGGGTGGGGGGCCTTCCAACACTGCGTCGTCCGGTTCGTGAACATATATTAAACATATATTAGATGACATTATATCGCACGCGCCGTTATAACATGGATTTAGACTCTGAGTTGATTGTCAGTAAGTCACTTAGTCAATCAATGATTTTTTTATGAAGAGATCATAGAGCCAAAGATTGAGAGCACCTGCAAAGTGAATAATCTACGTTGCTCGATGCACGATGCATGTTGACATGTGAACGGGCATTCAGCTACGTCACAGTACGTGTTCTACGCCCGCAGCCGCAATGTACTAACGCGCTCTTAAACCGGATTCGCGATGTGTCGGTAAACACTGACGTCCAACTTGTGACGACAGCTGTGAATCGCATTATCCCAATTCGGTACCTTTGTTTGGAATCGCAGAATGTTACAATGGGGTGAGTTTCAGCTTAGATCCTAACCCTCTTATTCGTAATCAGCTAATCAGTCACTAACTACGCTCCATATTTGCCAAGCGAACAATCATCATCATCATCAACAACCTGTAGGAGTCCTGTGGGTTATGGTCCAACCCCCCCTATGATAGGCACAAATAAAAGACGGCACCTAGTCCCCGGCAGCTCCGCTATTCCTGGCACTTTTAAAGGTTCTCGAATGGCTACCACGAACCGGGCGACGCAGTGTTGGAAGGCCCCCCACCCGATGGACCGTTTTTTTTTTTTTTTTTTTTTTATACGAAATAGGCTAACGTTTGACCACAATCTCACCTGATGTTAAGTAATGATGTGGTCTACGGTGTAGCACGTTTGCCTAGAAGAAACCTATTCACTCTGGTCTTGAAGACACCCAAATTATAGGTATTCGGAAACACAGACGCTGGCAACGAGTTCCACTCTTTGGCTGTCCGCATTATAAAGGTACACGCAAAGCGCTTGGTGCGGCAAGGTGGTATATCAACCATGAACGGATGTCGCGTGTCCGTGCGTCTGGTTGTCCGATGATGGAATGGGGATGGGGGGACTAAATCAAAGAGTTCAATCGCACACTCTCCGAAATGTATCCTATAAAAGACCGATAGGCTGGCTACTCGGCGACGATGATCGAGGCTCAGAAGCTTAGACTCAACTAAGTCATCATTACCTATGAGTCTTTTGGCTCGTCTTTCTATGGTTTCGAGGGCCTCAAGCTGGTATTTGGCTGAACCGTCCCAAAGGTGTGAACAGTACTCCATACACGACCGGACTTGTGCTTGGTACAGATTAAGGAGCTGTCCCGGTGTGAAGTACTGCCTCACCTTCGACAGTATGCCCAGCTTTTTTGCGGCTGTCTTGGCCCTGGACTCAATGAAAGAGCCAAAGTTGAGCTTAGGAGTAAGTGAGAACCCTAGAAGCTCTAGCTGGTTAGATATCGGTATGGATACATCTCGGAAAGTGGGAGTTAGATGAAATTGACTCCTCTTAGCGGAAAATAGACACGCCTGGGTTTTTGAAGGATTGAACTTGACCAAGTTAGCGTCGCCCCAATCGGCAACTGCTTTCAGAGTCAAGTTCATTCTATCAACCATAGCTTCTCTGTGAGACTGAATCTGGGATCCACTGGAACGTGCATCGGGTATGTATCTCTCTACAACTGTGCTATCGTCAGCATACCCAATGATACCGGGCTGGAGCAGATCGTTAATATGAAGCAAGAATAGTGTCGCAGAGAGAACTGATCCCTGAGGAACCCCGGCATTAATTGCCATATGATCAGACGAGCAGCCGTCAACAACTACTCGAATTGAACGGTCTCTCAGAAAATCTGATACCGATACGCACAGGTCAGCGGATAAGCCGTAACCTGGAAGCTTACTTAAAAGGCCCTCGTGCCAGACCCTGTCAAAAGCCTTTGAGATATCCAGAGAGACAGCAAGAGCCTCACCGTTCTTCTCAATGGCCTCGCTCCAAAAGTGAGTGGCATACGCAAGAAGGTCCCCTGTGGACCGGTTTCGGCGAAATCCATATTGCCGGTCACTGAGGAGTTCATTCTGTTCGAGGTATGCCAGGAGCCTATTGTTAAGTACTCGTTCCATACTCTTACATAGTATGGACGTCACTGAGATGGGTCTATAATTGGCAGGGTTAGCACGACTACCCTTCTTGGGCACAGGCTGCACATTAGCGAGCTTCCAGGATTTCGGCACTTGACCCGTATCAAGAGAGAGGCGAAAGAGGCGTGTCAATACAGGAGACAATTCTGGCGCACAAGTCTTTAAAACAATCGCTGGAATACCGTCCGGGCCGCTAGCTTTATTAACGTCTAGATTGCGTAGCGTTTTGCGAACCTCCACCTGCCGGATACGGATGTCTGACATAAAAGTCTCACATCCACTCGAAGGGTTTAGAGGTATTGCGCTACCAGCATCTAGACGCGAAGATTCCGCAAAAAGAGAAGCAAATAAATTTGCTTTATCTTTAGCGGTGTGAGCTAGCGACCCATCAGGTTTCAGCAGCGGAGGCAGTGAGGGACGACAGAAGTTCGATTCAATCGACTTAGCAAGGGACCAAAAAGCTTTGCTACCTGCAGGATATGAAGCTAGCTTATTCCCTATTCGGCTAATGTGATCAAATCGAGCTCTTCGTAATGCCTTCTTACAGGACTTGGCAGCTTTGTTAAAGGCTTTCTTCCACTCACGAACATCATTCGACTTCCGGTTTCGGGCGTCAACCCATGCTAAGTAAGCCTCTCGTTTTTGCGCTTCAGCGCGAGAACACTCTGCTCCGAACCATGGGTGAGCTTTACCAGACTGCGGCATATCGGAGAATGGAATAAAATATTCCATTGCTTGACGTATTACGTCTGTTACGGCATCTGCACAAGTCGAAGGATCGTTAGAAGTGAAGCAGACCGGCTGCCAAGGATAGGATGCAAAAAAAGACCGCATCTCATCCCAATCAGCTGACTTGTATCGCCATATTCGCCGGGTACCCTTAAGGCTGGGATCGGGTGGGGAATACGTTGACACAGACTTCACCAGACAATGGTCGGAGCTACCCAATGGCGATGCCACCGACACCGAGTGACGGTCTGGATCTGTTGTCAGTAGAAGGTCCAGACAATTGGCAGTGTGGCCGTCAACATCAGGTATCCGGGTCGCCTCTTGGACAAGCTGGGTAAGATTTAGCGCTAACGCAAGTTTGCGCGTCTCTCTTCCAGCGTGATCGGTAAACTGGTATGGGAAGAGCCACTCTTGATGGTGGGCGTTAAAATCCCCCAGAAGAACCAATTGGGCTGTGGGATACGTTTGTTGGGCCTTATCAGACTTATCACTGAGGTATTCGATGAACTTTGACGTCTCCTGGTCACCACTGTGCGAACAACCGATGACATTGTAAAGGTTGCGGGAAGTCAGTGGATGGATAGGGCTCAAGACTGTTCGTCGTGGAACTCTTTGGGGGAGGCTTATGTCCAGCAGTGGACTTCCAGGCTGATGATGGTGAAGCACCTAGGTACCAAGCTCTGCTGGAAGCGATAATTTAAATATTACACAAAGTAAACGGCTCGCTGTTTGCAGGGAAGTACGTGACAGTTATAACAATTTTATATCTCGGAAACTCGTCGGCCACTTTCCGGAACTTTGAATCCCTGAAGACGACGGTTAATATTGGTAAGAACAAACTCTCCAACTTTTAATGAAAGATTAAATAGAGATGTTATTTTTGAACTGTGTTCAGAAAGCCCAAGCGAGTATTATTTGGATTCTGATATCTTTAGTGGGAAATGTACCTACAGACTCAATTTTCTAAGCAATCAGCTATCTTTGAGCCATATTGGCTTACGGGGAGATATATCTTATCTGAAGGTTGTGGGTTGGAATCCCAGTCAATACTTTACTAAGCCTTACTTTAGCTGACTTGGATACGCCATACCACTGTAATACAAGTGAACTCATCGACTGGCTAATGGCGTACCTACTGGATAGCGTATCCTCGTACCGCGTCGTATAAGGTTGCGGTTCGATTACCGCCAGAGAGATTGTTTTTGGGATATTAGAAAAATCAATAAGCATAGCGCAGATGGATAACACAAGCAAAGTAAGGCCTATATCCAGCAGTGGATGAAGTCGGGCTGTTGATGATGATTATAAAAAGCTTTTTTTATGATAACATCGGCTGAGATGCAAAAAGAGCGCGGGTTCGATCGATACCCAGTAAATATCTGTTCCGGGTCTCGGTATTGTGATATGTACCACGGCACTCATAGGTCTGATATCCACGCCACAGGGAATCCTTGTCTAGGGTCAGAGCTATGGATTTGACTTTTGGATGTTATATTCATTTCAGGAGCAATTTTACCTCCAAATTCAGTAGAGGAAGTAGCATTTGCCTCAGCTCTAGCTCGAGCCTCCATGGAGAGCGAAAAATATAATTTCGCCATGAAACCGGTTTACGCGCCATTCGGGGATAGTTTTGCAGCATCTAAAGCTGGTAAGTACCCGTTTACTTTCACGGCAATGATAATAATGATTTCGTTTTATTATAACTTGTGTAAGGAGTCTAATAGAAGTTTCTGTCGCAACCACAGTTGGAGTTTCGTTATAAGGTTGGTGCTTAACTATTTGGCCTCATAAAATGACACAATTTTATCTTATCAAAGAACCTAGATACTTACATAGTACTCTCTTGAAACTTCCCCAGTACCTATATGGCTTTGTGTATGTTATACAATATGTTCCGTAACTAGTATACTATCCCGAAAGGGGCTTATTCTATCAAGAAAAACGAAAAATATTTACATTTTTATTTACCTAGATTTTTCTATTCAGATATTTTTGTTCTTTTTATCATAGTTATAACTAATTATTAAATGTAAGAGAAGTTCGACATCAAGATTTCTACTTAAAACAGTTAATAATAGAGATTGAACTGATTTTATCCCAATACAGCAGATGTGCAAAAGCAAAGTGTTAATTCGATGAAAAATTTTGAATTTTTAAAGAACAAATTTGATTACTGAATGGGTGTAGAATGAGCCCCTAACGGAATAGTATACATATTATGAATATCATATAATTAATACAAATATCTAGACAATTTATAAATAGTATCAGATTCAATTAAAAGTTCCGTGTTTAGTAACAAATCGCATTTTGTCAAATACTTTGACGATTGTTGCCAAATTATGCAAAACAGGACTCGTGATAATGGAATATGTTCTATGTTTTAAATAATTAGGTATTTTAGCTATAAATTTTGTTAATAGAATTTAAACTGATGAACCACAAAATATACTGCACAAAGCTTCAGAGTGCAATTAATTATTAATAGTTAACGCTGTGACAAAATATATTTGTCCAAACAGTAACATGTTCATCACATTTGAATACACATATTATTTCCTATTAGCTTTGATCACATATGTTATTTAGGTATAGTTAACATTAGTAAATACCAGTCGGTAGAACGAGTCGTTAGTCGATCGGTAGAAACAAAAGACACTGTAGTTATTTCAAGAATCAAAGTAGGAGAAAAGCCAAAATGATCCGAGTAGCCGAAACTCTAACCCGCTCAATATTTTTTCATGAGCACATAGATAAATCAAATGTGTGAATTTCAGCTTGTCAGCTGATATCGGAAGGCGTGATTGCAATATTCGGGCCCACAGACCCCGTGTCGACGTCCGCAGTCGAAGCGCACTGCCGCAACGCAAGGATTCCGCACATACATGTGAGTGCATGCGTACTCCGTGCTGTACCAGGCTGTTGATATGGCACATTATGGATTTATTATACGATTTCACTGGGTGAAAAAAATCCTTAGAAGAAGTAAGCCTAGCTTTCAGAATTAGCAAGTTTTAGTGGCCAAAGCTATATTATTATTATACCTTTTTTTTTTTTTTTTTTTAAATGTGGCTATGGTGTCACTGACTGGCCTATTGTGATCGCCACTTGTTGCTGTGTTGTCCCTTTAGAGAGCGGACAAAGGCTTGCAGAATCAAAACCCGTTGGGGGAAAATGCTTCTCGAATGGTGACCATAAACGGAATGTCGCAGTAAAGGAATACCAGTCGATGGACCGATGATGTGTTGAAGGTTGCGGGAAGTCTTGATAGTTTCCTATCCATGACTTCTGACGACTTTTGTGACCGACGTTCTAAATCAAACCAACTATTATTTAAAATATCTCGTTTGATTTTTTTTATCTCTCATTTGTCCACAATGTGTCACAGAATTTCCGCAAACTGTATAGATTGGTGTATATCTCTTTATTGGCATTGCTGGATAATGCAATGAATTGACGTTCCTGTTTTGGCCTCGCGTTGTATTATCATAGTCAACATAGCTACTTAATTTGGGGATTTAAAATTACCAACGATGAAAATGATTTACACATATATACTTGCATACATCCTGCCATCTACTTAATCAGACAAAAGGCACGTTTTCTAATTTTATTGTATTATTATAAACTAGATGTGCTCATAACAAAATATTATTCATGGGTTCGTTAATATAAAATCAAACAACCAATATATACCGAAACACAGAAATAATAAATAATTGATGAATATTTAATTTAATGTTCAAGAGAAATTTATCTAGGCAACAACTCAAAATAACAGTCTGTTATGAAATAAAGGTTGATTCTTGATTTTCAGTAATGAAGGTCACGAAGTTATAAAGTCAAAAAGGTCAAGGTTCATAGCACCTTTATGTAATAGCTTAATACTTTCCATAAAACATACCGCTTCTACGAAAAGAAGATCTTTTCACTTGCTTGCAAATCCATGTGGAAAATTGATATGACATTGATTATTTTTTTGCTGTAACTTATCTCAGATATTGTTCGCTCTGAGTCTTTGGGCTATGGATCAGTTGATTATAGAACAAAAGAAGAAAAAATAAAATCTTCCTACTGAAACAGAAGGGTTAGTTTTTGATATGTATTAGTGTATTTTATGTTTCTATTCCATATAATAGGATAATTTATATAAGTTGGATTTTTGCTTTTTAATATTATAGGTACTATAATATTATGTAATATATTGATACTTCGTGCACCGCAGTCCATTACTTTTTTCTCATTACCTTAAGTTGCGTGGATAAATCACTTTCAGTGATAAGCCCCCCCCCACCCATTGTACTACATTTAGTTTGATATAGATTTTAAATGTAATCCTTGTGTTTATTAAAGTGTTAATCTATCTATCTATCTTGGTTGTGTACGCGCATCAAAGGAAGATAATAATATAACGGGTAATTTGTGCGAGGCCAAAGTTACAAGAGACGCAGCTGATTTCAAAAGTCTGTGCCTCGTTTACCAACTTCATTATTAGTCCGCATCTCAATCAGAAGGCGATAGCGCGAACCGTATATTTTCATTAAGCACTCCAACATCGGAACACTTTGAGCGTTGATAAGTTAAATGAGCTCGTTTTGAACTTACTTTACTCATAATGGCGCCATAAACGTGAAGTTTACAATGGATATTTTAATAAATTGAAAATATACTACCTCAACTATTCTTTAGTTGAAAATGCTCTTAGATAAATAGCTTGTTACGCTTCTGCTCAGAGCTTATAAAGTAGGTACCTGCAAATTGCCAAAATTAAAAATCGAATTGAGAAGAGAGATAGATAGCAAATTCTTTATTGCACAGGACAAAGACAAGTACATAGGCGGACTTAATGCTAGTTAGCATTTTCTTCCAGCTAACCTTTGAATGGTGAGGAAAAAATGATAAATGAAGTTACATTTATTTTTTTATCTTCTAGTTTTATAGCACGTATTTTTTGATGGCAAACAAGCTTAAGGCCCACCTGTTGGTTACCGTAGTCTATGAACGCCTGCATTACCAGAAGCATCACGCACGCGTTGCTGACCCCGAACCCCCCCCCCCTTCAAAGAGCTCTGGCAACCTTACTCACGGCAGTAACACTATTTGAAACAAATAATGTTATCTGACTGCGATCTTCTTTAAGGCGGAGGTACCAGACTGGCTGTTCTAATTTAGAGCGAGAAATTTTTGTGGCGCCCTACCTCGCTTACTTTCGATTACTACATTTTATGCATCATCATCATCAGCCTGATGAAGTCCACTGCTAAACATAGGCCTCCCCCAAAGAGTGCCGTGACGAACCGTCTTGAGTCTTCACCATTCACCGACTTTCCAAGACCTTCACAATGTTGTCGGTCCATCGGGTGGGGGGCCTTCCAACAGTGCGTCGTTCGGTTCGTGGTCGCCACTCGATAACCTTTTATGCAATACTATTAAACAAACTCTGACTGAAAAAAGATTATCTGAAATGCACTTTTCAGGCTGTATGGATTCCACCTCCAGTAAGAGGCTTAGCGCAGCCGAGTCCTCCGTCGATAAATCTGTACCCGGAAGCAGTGGCTCTGTCCAAAGCGATTGCACTTTTTATAAAGGACAGCGATTGGAACTCCTATACGTTGTTGTATGACGATGATCTTGGTAATTATTACAACTTATATTGTATTTTATAGTGATAATCATCAGACTACTGATACTAGCCCAAAAGTTTCGACTCTGACGGGATTTGACTTACGGCGCTTTCAGCCGTTCGGGTGTCGTAAAGATTTTCGTTCCCACGATAAGTGTCCCCGTATCTAGTGGGAAGGTTGTGGGTTCAAATCCCGTCGCAGTCGAAACTTTTGAGATATTATAAAAAAAACATAATTATTACAACTACTCTTAAATGATTAATATATTTACTATAATTAATTCATTTTTACGAATAAGGTATTAGAAATTGCAGACTCTAGACTCTAGAGTCAAGAATGTATTATAAATTATGGTACGTAATGGCGTTTTCAAGGATAACTGCGAATAATACGTCCCTTGAGAAGCATCTTTTGTAATGTATTTGTTCGTTGATCTCCGGATCTTGCCCCGTTGAGATTGCGATATTGAAGAATAATTTCTTGTTTTGAATTTGAAAGTATTTTAATTTACAGGTCTTATAAGACTTCAGGAGATTCTAAAACATGCAGATCCTGAAGTGAAATGGTTGGTCCGAAGGTTGACCCCTGGCGAAGATAACCGTCCACTTCTCAAGGCTCTGAAGGCTTCCGGTCAAATGAGGATCATCATCGACTGCCCAGCGGAAAGAGTCCTAGAGTATTTACGGCAGGCAAATGAGGTCAAGTTCTTTGAGGATTACATGGTAAGCCTGAAAATTACTGCGTTCTTCTCGGATAGTGCTAGATATAAGAAATATTCCTTATTTTTACTGTATTGTGCTGTATTGTATCTCAGATTCTTGCCTTGTCCTTCCTAACTTGTAAACTTACTCATTTGTGAACCCCATCCGCACAACACTCCAACACTAGTTTGTAATGTCAGACTAACTTTATTAGTATCGTAATTGCTGTTAGATTATTTTTTGAAAACCTCACGCCCTATTGAAAGTTGAGTAATCTACTTTGTCCTTCGTTTTTTTACCTGGGGCCTAGACAATATCCTCACGCTTCGTTTTCCTTTCACGTTAACGTAATAGGAATAACGGAATTTAGGCTACCAACTTTGAAGCAGTCACGTGCTAATGGCATTTCTATATAACTCGATATTTCCGCTGGCGTAAACGCCAACAAAAACTGGATCTTGTCTAGACACCCTGGATGGGACTTATTCAAAATCATCATTAGTATCGCCCATTTTTTGACTGCACAAAGACGTGGGTATCGCTTGCAACCGTGCGTGAAACTGACATCACCAATGGGAGCCTCACATGGAAAAAGCCATTTCCATCCATTCCATTTCTGTGCATTTGTGGGAACGAGGGAGATCGGCACTAAGCAAATATATATTTTTTTCAATACCGCTTAAAGAAGCATCGCTCACAATAAATGCATACTATTAAATAATATAATTCGCAGAGCTACGTCCTAATGTCTCTAGACGCTCACACAATAGACCTTGAGGAGTTACGATACGGACTATCAAATGTCACCTGCCTAAGGATCTTTGACCACTCGGATTCAAGAACCAAGTCTTATTTAGCTGATTGGAAAACTAGAGGATCCTCCGATGTGAAGATACCAAAACAAACGTACGAGATCACTGTGAGTTTTCATTTAAGCTTTATTCGTTCATTTCTATACGTTATTTGTTTTACTTTATTAATTGTGTATCTCTATCCGGTATTTGTTATCTTTATTGATTTATATTTATTTGTAGGTACAAGCAGTACCTCCCATACTGAATTCTTCTTCATGCTATGTCCCTGATTCTTTCTTCGCCATCCTTTATTAGGTCAGTGTCCAGGTTGAGGTATGGCCGTCGGTGAAAGAATCAGTGTAGTGAACGTATTAAAGTGCGCCTCTTAGAGGCTCCTTTTTCCTCCTCCTCCCATACTGACTAAACTTAATATTTTGAAATCAAAATAGGTAGAGGCAGCATTAGCCAGCGATGCAGCCAGGCTTATAACTGATGCAGTGGAGAGCGCTCCTGAGGAAATTAAAATTGAAGCACAGGCGATCGAGTGCGACTCCGAGGACCAGTGGGAAGTTGGAGAGGATTTCACTAACCATTTACTAACGGTAATGGTAACTATTACTTTCTTTTCGACGATTTCGGTGGCGCAGCGGGCAAGTACCCATCTGTGATGTACGCGGTGTGGGTGGTTCCTGCTACGGGACAAATATTTTCAGAACTGCAAATATTTGTTTCGGTCTGGTTGGTACAATGGTACTTGTAGTTTCTGATACCCACGACACAGGGAATCTTAGTCATGATTTATCCGCAACCTATCCGCAATACGGGGATCTCCCCGTATTTAGGGGAAGATTGCGGGTTCAAATCCTGTTGGAGTCGAAATTTTTGAGATATTATAATAAATCATAGTATTCCCTTACTGGGGGTTATCACTATAAATTAAAATATAAATCTTAGTCATGTATGTGACTTTTGGGTATCATCATCATCATCATCATCAGCCTGTAGAAGTCTACTGCTGGACATAGGCCTCCCCCAAAGAGTTCCATGACGAACGGTCTTGAGCCTTCTCCATCCACCGACTTCCCGTAACATTCACAATGTCGTCGGTCCATCGGGTGGGGGGCCTTCCAACACTGCGTCGCCATTCGAGAACCTTTACTCCCCAACGGTTGTCGGCTCTGCGAGCTATATGGCCTGCCCACTGCCACTTCAACTTGCTAATTCTGAGAGCTATGTCGGTGACCTTAGTTCTTCTACGGATTTCCTCATTTCGGATCTTATCACGTAGTGATACTCCAAGCATAGCTCTCTCCATAGCCCGTTGCGCGACTTTGAGCATGACTTTGACTTTTTGACTTTGTATATGAGGATTTTAAGACCCACCTGTTGAGAAACGTTACTGAGGTCTCTGAGCATTGCGCCAAGGTCCTCCAGCGATTCTGCCATTATGCCTGTTCCACGCCTCAGGCGTTGTACCTTCGAGGATGACGGAATTAAATAGCTTCTGAAGGACTTTAAGTACCGGTGTTCCACCCGCTTTCAGAAGCTCTGACGTTATTCCGTCCTCCCCCGGTGCCTTATTGTTCTTAAGCTGTTTGAGGGCCGTCCGGATCTCGTATAGGCTGTCGTCCGTCTTTTGGGTATTCTTATTAATATTATTACTTTTTTACGAGTCTGCTGCCTACGTACCTTTCTCATGCATTCTCTTCTCGTTTTCAGAACCCAATTGTTGGTATAACGGATCAAATACAATTAGACAATACAACAGGCGAACGGACAAATTTCAACGTCGAAATAATGGAATTATCCAACAGCGGGTTTAATAGCATTGCCAAGTGGAATGCAGACACAGGCTTCGTATACGTGCGATCGGCGAACGAAGTCTCCGGCCTTTTAGCGGAAAAATGGCAAAATAAGACGTTCAAAGTCGTATCACGCCTCGGTGCCCCATACTTAATAGAACGGAAACCAAAAGACGGCGAAGTGCTCACTGGAAATGACCGCTACGAAGGATATTCCAAGGATCTAATACACGAAGTCTTAAAAGAAACGCTACACCTAAATTACGAGTTGGAAATCGTCCCGGGAAACATATACGGCTCTTACAATAAAGACACCAAGAAATGGGACGGCCTTATCGGGTATCTACTCGAAAGGGTTAGTGGTGGCTGCGGCTTGCTTGGACTAATTAATTATTTAAAGGGCTCAGAACTAACAATAAGTTTACGTTTCAGAAAGCTGACTTGGCAATTTGTGATTTAACTATCACTTATGAGCGACGGTCCTCCGTGGATTTCACTACACCCTTTATGACTTTGGGCATTAGTATTCTGTATTCAAAGGCAACTCCGCCAGAGCCTGAACTATTCTCATTTCTGAAACCCTTTTCGGTTGACGTGTGGATTTACATGGCCGCAGCCTACTTAATGGTTTCCTTACTACTTCACATTTTAGCTAGGTAAATATATGTTGCTTATCCCAAAAAATCTAATAATAAAAAAAATTGCCTGGAAATATTTATGTTTTTACTATTACGTGTTTCAGACTAGCACCAAACGACTGGGAGAATCCTCATCCATGTGATAAATCACCAGCAGAGTTAGAAAATATTTGGCACATTAAAAATTCATGTTGGTTGACTATGGGTTCCATTATGACCCAAGGTTCTGATATATTACCAAAGTAAGCAGTATTTTAGTAGGTAAAATTTATTTTTAGGTTGTGTACACAACATTATATCAAAATTTATTATAGTTAAGTACATCTGATATACCCCTATTTAATCATATCCAGGCCACTCTATCCAAAGGTTGTCTGGTAGAGATCGCTACTTCAGCGATAAGGCCGCCCATTGTTCATCACTTAGTTTAGTTTTTATTGTTTTTTGTTAATGTTTGTACTTTTATGGTGTGCAATAAAGCATTTTCTATCTATCTATCTAATTTTTTCATGCACTTGTAGAAGTAAAGTGCTACGTCGCGTCGTAGCACCAGTAAACCTATGTTCGTAGACACCTACTACGAACAGCAAAATGTTTTTTTTTTTAAATATTTTAATCATATGGTAATAAAATCTATAAAATATTTCGTAAAAATATGTATTTGACAACTAATCGAGTGAGATGCCTAGTTAAAATAGTTTATGTAATGTCCATAAAACATTTTTAAAATAAAAATCATTTTTTTGTATTATCCAGGGGCTATTCTACACGTTGGGTATGTGGAATGTGGTGGTTTTTCGCACTAATCATGTGTTCATCTTACACCGCCAATCTCGCCGCCTTTCTTACGAACGCCGCTATGGACGACTCCATCAAAAGCGCTGAAGACCTGGCACTGCAGACTAAGATCAAATATGGCACTATGTTTGGCGGTTCTACGTACTCATTTTTTAAGGTAAATTAACTCTTTCAAGATATTTGTCACAACTAAGATTGTCGCAAGTTATCAGTTCGATATAATTTTTTTTTTTTTAATATTCCGGACATATCACACACGGTCAACTGATCCCAAACTAGGCATAGCCTGTACTATGGGTACCAGAGACTGATATACATAATAGATATATATTTAACACCCAGCCACAGAACAAACATCTGTGTTAGTCACAAATGTTTGTCCAGTGCGGGAATCGAACCCGCGACCTCTAGCGCAAAAGGCAGAGTTACTACCAACTGAGCTATGAGGCCAGTATATGAACTTCTATTTTCAGTCTTGTTTCATTTATAGCCAGATATGTTTTATTTCAGCGCTCAAATGTCTCCACCTATCAAAAAATGTGGGCTGCGATGGAATCGTCTCGGCCGCCGGTGTTCGTGAAGAACAACGACGAAGGCCTTGACAGAGTAATAAACAGTAAGCGAGGATACGCCTACTTCATGGAGTCCACCGCTATTGAGTACCAGCTCGAGAGGCACTGCAATCTAATGCAGGTTGGCGGTCTTCTGGATTCTAAGGGATATGGCATCGCTCTGCCATTTTGTGAGTATTGATTATCATCATCATCATTTCAGCCGTACGACGTCCACTGCTGAACATGGCCTCCCCCATAGACAGAGTAAATTCCTTATCATGTGGGGGGATTTGCCCATACTCACCACGCTGGGCATGCGGGTTGGCGAGCGCAGTTAGAGCTATCGTTGTTAAAATGAGGGACGCTGCTGCCCATCGCCTAGCTATTTTCCCTTAGCCGCCTCTTACGACATCCGTGGTAGATATGGAGGGGCCTATTCTTCAGCCGGGGCCACCACGGTATTGATTATAATCGACAGCATGTTCCTTGGGAAGCGAGTCCATTGTGTCGTCATCACAGCGTACACAGTATACCAAGCCTCAACTTTTGTGGCAAATCCAATTTGTTGTCTAATCCGGAAATAAGGTGTAGCGTGCGGAAATTAAATAAATAGTTTGAACTGCTCTCAAAAAAAGACCAGCATTTTGTTTTTTTTTGTTACTCAAGTTACTAATTAAATTGGTTTATCCTTTTAGTTTCATCATATCGCACTGCTGTTGATAACGCGGTACTGAAGTTGGCAGAAAGTGGGAAATTGGTTGAATTAAAAAATCGATGGTGGCAAGTACCACCGGAATCAGCTTGTGTTGTAAGTATTATGGGTTCACCTTTTCTAGGCTAGTGCAATACCAGCTTTCTTAACTGCGTCACTATATTATGACGAGACAAAGTGATGGATTTTCTAATTTTCTTACTATGTTAGGCCGAAAACTGTGATAAAACACTGTACTTCCTTGCTTTTCTTGCTTGAGATTCTCTGAAAGACAAGAAAGGAACAGACTATCTCTTCGTACACGTGAAGGTCCCAAATAAAAGGACTTTCTTAGCAAGTAAATAAAATAAAATAAATATTCCGGACATATTACACACGGTCAACTGATCCCAAACCAGGCATTGCCTGTACTATAGGTACCAGAGACTGATATACATAATAGATATATATTTAACACCCAGACACAGAACAAACATCTGTGAATCACACAAATGTTTGTCCAGTGCGGGAATCGAACCCGCGACCTCTAGCGCAGAAGGCAGAGTTACTACCAACTGAGCTATGAGGCCAGTCAAAGAGTTTATTGGCCTTAACATATTATACAATAAACCACGTGTGGCCAGTATTTCAAAACTGAGCAAATCGAAGTGTACATAATAATTAACAAATAGTGAGCAATAGATGACGTGATGCCATTTTGATGAGATTCTATCCACTTCGCTTCGGTAGTTGATGGCCATATCATAAATGCTAGAACCATCTGTGTCGTCTGTAGGTAAAGGAAGCAGATGACGGAGCAAGTGCAGGCGAGCTCGGGGTTGACAATGTGGGCGGCGTGTTCGTGGTGCTGGGCGTCGGCTGCGGCCTGTCCGCCATCATGGGCATGCTGGAGTTCCTGTGGAACGTTCGCGAAGTCGCCATAGAGCAGAAGGTATGTTTACATAAGGCATGAATGCAGACGATTGTTCGGTTGAGGATTAGAAAGCTCTTTTTACATCAGCCAAAGTACAAAAAAATAAATGTTTGGTCGATGCAAAACTGCCTGATATATCCACTTTGATTATTTTTGGGAATACGAATCCAAAAAATATTGCACAACTAACTACTGTCGTAATCTTATTTACAGTTATATCAATTTGTTGCTTCTTTGCTACGTAGCAAAGAAAAGTTATAATAACAGACAGATGCTACGTAGTTAATGCGTATGAACCTACAGTGCGTCATTAATTTCTTTGGCCTGAACCCATCCTGTTATAGCTCAGTATTTCTGATTCTGACAACTGCTTTTTTCAGATGTCGCAGTCCGAAGCCTTCTGGGCCGAGCTAGCGTTCGCCCTCAGCTTCTGGGAGACAGAAAAACCAGTGAAGCACTCTAGGCCATCCTCCGAAGTGACAGAGTCCGACAAAGGATCCCGGGCGTCATCTGTGGTACGCTCCGCAGCTGACTTGTTTCGTATTGAATTGTTTAAATAGGGAAATTGTTATTATAGCTTATTTTTAGTCTTCGGCCGTGGTACATCTCTAAAATTACAATATAACAAAAGCACAAAGAGCTCTATATATTTTTTGGGTTTTTGAACATTGTTTTAGGCAATATTTCTTGATAACAATCAAAATAACAAAATAAATATGTAAGTAAGATTGAGACAGAAAAAATTGGTAAATAAAGTAATAAATAATTTATTTGCAATCATTGTATACCTACTCTTACGTATTTAGGGTCTAGTGATTTTGACACATTTCATTTCTGTTTAAGTTTTTTATCTTTTAGATTTCATAGATAAGCACATTTTTGACATTAGCGCATCGCTTCAAAAAAACTCCAAACATGAATCGCATTCAGTAAATCTCATCAAAGTTGATGAAAGAGGTTGCAGCTTTGAGCACTGACACCGCTCGGGACTGTGACCGCTGCCGCTCGGGCGACGCTGACGCTGTGGACGGCGCAGCGGAACGCGGCGGCGCCGCTGGTTTGTGTAGAGACTTCGGGTTTATCGAGGCTCGCCATTCGCTAATAACCGCTTCACGGAACGTTACCTGTTGTATGAAATAAAAGTTTCGCAAGTTACCAGCATGTTGTAGGTACGGTTATAGAAGTTATTAAATGAGTTTATTAAAGATTTCAAACCCTAATGCTACATTGTAGCGGTCTACATCATGGCCAGTGGGGATTTTTGGAAAAAAATATTCCACAAATCCCCACTCCTACGTCGTAGCTCGTTGGGATTTCTGGAATTGTATTCCATAAATCCCCACCAGTGGGGTAGATTGGTGGAGATTTATGGAATAATTCCTTCCCTCACTAACTTTACAGCGTTTTTTACTCACCCGTTCTTTGACGCTGATCTCCTGGGAGTGTAAAAGGAAATCGATAACAGCCACAATCAAGCCCAAGAGTCCACCGGTCCCGAGCACCAAGAATATGCCACTGGTGTTCTCCATTTGTAAACCACTGTCATCTTCAACTTTAACTATGTCCTGGAGATAAAAAAATACATATCTATGCATATGTATAGAAAGTGGGACTTTAGGCAGCGAGACGGGCCGCCGACATAGTCAAAATCGTTGGCCGTAGTTTGACAAAGCTAAACAAAGGGAGCTCTAGGTATGCCCAGCAGTGGGTGCGGAGGTCGAAGAGGTGGGTTACGTATGGTGATGTTAAAGAGTGTTGTACGCAATAGATGTTCTTTTGTTTCTAGTTCGAATCCCTGACAAAGCAGACAAGAAGTGACATTACAGACTAGGCGTATGTTGTATGATGCGAATGAGTTCGTTTTTAACGGAGATGCAGTACCCATGTAGCGCATTTATGTGCTTATATAAAAGAGTATCGCAGATTCAAATTAATTCAATTCAATCTTTTTATTTCAGCTTTCACACACAGTACAACAAAAAACTTACAGCACAGTGCGCATTATTATCTTCTATTTCCCACCACTGCCTCTTCAAAACCTCCAGTTCTCCCGCTTCTTGCAGTGATAGTATAGCGAAGTCTATCAAACCCTTATGGGGGAAATCTGAAACAATTAACTATAACATTAACTTTTAGGACACAATAATAGAGTCAAAGGCTTTAAAACAAATGCCGACACTGGTACTCATCATGCCGCATTAAGGGCGGTAAATAGTGGTGTTTTTTTTTGTGTTTGTTTGTTTCTATTATTGCTATTCTAGGTAAAGAACTCTATCTGTTTCAAGTTTCATCGAAATCGGCTGAGTCGTTACGGCGTAATTGAACCACAAACATCCTCACATACTTTCGCATTTATAATATTAGAAGGATAGGATATTGTTAAATACTGTTAGTCTTCCAAATAAATAAATAAATACTTGCTTTTTGGCATAGCAATCCCATACTCCTTAGAATCCAGATTGGCTCCAACCTTTTTCAATTTACAATTTCTTTTGATGTTGTATTCAATAGCAGTAGATTCCATGAAAAAAGCGTACTTTCCATTACTCTTGTTGACGCGATCTAAGCCCTCGTCGTTATTAGTGGTAAAAACGGATGGTTTAGCTGATTTCATCGTTGACCATAGTTTTTGGTACAAGGAGTCATTTGAATTCTGAAAACACAAATATTAATTACTTTTTGCATTTACTGGTGATTCGTTCCAATCCCGGTTATGCATGTTTATATGCGCAATGGTAAAGAATCCCGCGTCAAGCGATAACGTCACTAGACCGACTCAAACGTCTCGGACGTCTCAAACAGACACGCGTCACTCTCTCTCGTGAATTACCACTTCCAACGTCCCAAGAAAGATAGATCGCTGGAAGGGCTTCGTGTTGTAGCAGCGCATTGCATAGCATGGGTCTAATGAAGCTGTGGCCCACGTGTGTATGTAGCCCTCGCTTGCCAGCTCTGCACATATTGACTAAGTACTTCCTGTGGATGAAGCAATTTCTTTCGCATTTAAATATGAAAGTGAATGCTGTTATAATTTTGCTTACTTCAAAAAACTGATAAGTTGATCCATTGAGTAGAAGACCGTAAGTGATCTTGTTCTGATCAGCGAGATCTTTCACCTCCTGTAAATCAGTGTCGCGGCGATTGTCACTGATGAAAGTGGACATGTTAGCGGTGTAAGATGACGTCACAATTAGGGCAAAAAACCACCACATGCCTGAGATCCAACGGGAACCAGCCGCCCTGAAGAAAAAATTTACAATGACATAGAAAACAAACCATAAAATAGCTTAAATTAGTATCTTGTTTGGACATAATCACCTTGGCAAGATATCACAGCCCTGACACATGATCGACCCCATAGTCAACCACATGCAGTTGTATAGACTCCAAATATTTTCAAAGTTTTCAGGGTTTTGGTTGCAGGGATGAGGATTAACCCAGTCTTCTTGACTCATCCTGTAGAAAAAAGAATAAGCGTGTTAATTTTAACTAAAAACGGGATATTTAACACGGTTTGTGAATTTATTTGTTCCCCTATATTAGTATATAGTTTACTCCGTAATCATGGCGCATGATAATGTGCCGAAATATCGGGGATCAAACGGGGAACGAATAATTGCGGATAATATCAGTTTTAAGTGAAAATTATGTTCATAACGTTGTTATTTTACCTATAAATTTTTTTGAAACATAAATTATCAACAATTATAATAAGCGTGAAAAATCTGTTGCGAATGATCCGATTGAATATAATTAGATTTCTAGCTAATTAGTTACCAAGTTATTCAAATAACTAAGATTAATTGCTACTTACCGAGCGCAAACAAGCAAAATAAAAGAGACAATAATGTAGGTAGTCGCCAAGCTCAGCCATACATCGAGAGCTAAAGGCTCTACAAACGAGAACATCTTTGGTGGCTCAGGGTCCCTCTCCTTCATCAACATGCCGATGCCAAGAGTCATGAATGGAATGGAAAAGTCGACAACAGCATTCCTTTCGGAAGTGATTGTCAAATCACACACTGCTAAACTGGCTTTCTGAAAACATACGAGGCCCCATTACTATTAAATTACAGCAATGCATATTTGCCTTGTAACTATCCAACGATAAGAGACTTCTATAGAGCTTACTTATCAAAACTCTTAAAACATAATATATTTGTTTAAAAGATTAAAGGCAGTTACTTTCATTAGAGCACTAACTGACAAATCGAACTTACATGATCAATCAGCTCTCCTAATATACCGTCCCATCGTTTGGTTCCAGGCTTCTGTTTTCCATAACCATCTCCTTCTACATTATAGATTTCGTATTTAAAATCAAGTTTTTTCTCATCTTTAATTTTTTTGAATATTTTGTCGACCAGATCTACGACGTATCCCCTCTGGTATACTGTGCCATTTGGTGCCGTTTTTATTTCAAAGTAAGGTTTTCCTTCCTTGGTAGCAATCTAAAAATAAACATCAAAACGAGGGTTTTCAAAGTTATCTAATTAACGAGTAAATTTTTATTTTATATACATTTTTTTTCTATTTTTCTATTATTGCAAATCGGGTAAATTGCAAACCCTGGATACCATTTATAGTTATGTACAGAATTCAAACTTACCATTAATTTGGAGTCTTTCGCAGCAGCTGAAGACCTATCTGGAATATTAAAATCTTCGGGGATTTTATTTAAATTGGAATTCCATGTCCCAGCAAAAGAGAACATACTGCTGGTATTCAATTTCATGTAATGTAAATCAAAATTTTCCCTTCGACCAAATTTGTCAAATTGTATGTGTCCAGTGAAACCGCCTGTCTGGAGCTAGAAATAATTATACATATTTTAAAAACTAAAACAAACTTACATCTTTCTATACTAACCATCAATTTGAGCCATTTTAAACTTCACTATGTTCCAACGAACCTCATCTGTATTGTGGTATAATTTTGAAAATTATGAAATGTTTACATCTTAGTGTAGGGCACTGTACACTATACCTGTAGCATTTTATCTCTTACTGCATCACCCAGTTTCCACGCTTGTTCCTCGTAATCCGCTAACTCGTCTTGGTAGCATAACGCGGGTAACTCTTCTTCTTCTTCTTCATCGTCTTGCGGTTCTTTCAAATCATCTTTCAAACTTAAAATTATTTTGTCTATGTGATTTATAGCGTCCACGGTGAGTGCTGTTTCTAACTAAAATAAATAATAACAAGATCATCAATATATTTGTTAAGTGCTTAATTCTTAGTTTGGAAAATTTTGCTTAGGTTACCTTTATGATTTCTTCTGACTGCATGTTAATATCTACCCATTTATCCTCAACTGATGTCGACAGTCGGAATGTGGATACGTTTGCCAATAGCTCATCCATACTGTTCAGCTGCAGTTGGTATGCATCAAGATTTGTAAGAATAAAACTCTGAAACCAATATAAAATGTAAATATGTTTATGCTCTTGTGATTGGTCATCACACGAGGACTATTTACCTGAAACTCTGTTTTATTGTTAACTTGAAGTATTTCCTTGAAATATTTATACGTATTTTCAACTTCACAATCCAGAATATGATAACTCTTTTGCTCTACGTTAAATATATGCTTGAATGCCTCTCGATTGTCCCCCTCTGGGTCCAGCTTTCGGAAGGTGATTGGTTCTTGAGAGTTAGGCCAAGAGTTTATTACGTCTTGGAGACGGATAAAACCTGAAATTGATACAGAAACATTTAAATTTACTTTAAATTTAATTCATTTAATCAATTTAAAATCAATTCAAGGAGTCTGATCGAAGCGACGCGTGGCTCAATGGATGAGCGTAGGAATGCAGCCAACGTCTTCGGGACGCTTAAGACTACCTTTATCTTCTGGATCAATTAAGCTATCAATAGATTATTTGCAATGGTCTTTAGATAGATTAATTGATTGTGGTGTATTTTGTAAAAAAGTTGTAATTCTTGTAATCGTTTATATTTCTACCGCTATTTTTCCATAACCTTAGGAACAATATAAAATTGGGTGACTACTTACTGCCTTCATCCTCGTACAGTATTGTAAATTTATCCCACTGCAACATTTTAATGAGAGTTGAATACGCTTTCGATATAACATCTGGAGGAGGGTAGTACGAGAAGCTGTATAGATCTTCTGTCATAGACTCTGTCGGCTCCCAACCTACTGATAGATGAGTTATCTGAAACAAAATTTAAATGTTATTGATGATTGATAAAAAAAGCGCATCATGAAAATCATCAAAGCGATGCGACGCGATGCGAGCTCGCAACCCATTTTTCTGTGCCATACGTTATGGCGCGGCTACCATCACAAAAGGAGGTCATTGTTAGGTCTAAAAGTTTTATTTTGACCTAACAATGACCAAATAAAATGACCAATAAAAAAAACGTAACCACATGCCAAAAGTAAACACTTTTGGCATGTGGTTACATTATAGCTATTTTCTTTATAGTCTTGATGGAATGACTGACTGGGAGAAATGTTGTGCTATATCTTAATGTCAGTTTAATACCGGTCTGATTGAAGATCCTAATCAATAATAACAATACATCTAGAGCAGCGTTTACCGAATACAGCTTAAATATTACTCGAGTACTCGTAAAGTGTAGCATTTTCCTGCAATTTGTCATCCTGAGAAGTTAGTTTGTCTTTGCACCGGTAATCCTAGCTTTCATACCGGAACATGAACACAGTAAATGCAGGTATTACTGGCAAGGTGCTAGACAGTTATTACATTTACGGGCTTTGTAAAAGAGCTCTACCATTGCTACACACAAACACCTTAATATTTATGGATAAATTTAATTGCTCGGTTCATCATTCTTTGGAATTTCAGCATATTAAATTATTGTTTGGTTTAGTCGTGACGTCATCATGTCAGAGATAACTCTGAAATGAAAAATTGAAATTGCCCGTGTAAGAACACTTTAAGGTACTCACGTTATATCTGTTGGCCAACAAGCACACATTATCGCAGATCCCGTTTGTTGGTCGCGCATCGATCAGTGCCATTATTCCATGGTCGTCAGACGTGGATTTACACACTGGAAAGTTTCAAAGAACTTATTGGATGACTAACAAAATCAATTAGTTACCTACTTACAGGTTGTTTCTGATGCAGTGTCGAGCCAGCCGTCGAATGATGAGTGGTTCGATGATGCATTAGCACTAAGGTGAGTGAAGGAACATCGATGGGTTTTTAGTCGGTATGCCGTTGGTCGCTGATATCTCATCAGTAGCTGGCGGAGAGCCCGACATACCGTAAGCGTAAGGCATTTTCCCATCGATAAAAAAAAGGGCGTCTTTCTGCAATCTGCCTTGCAAAATACAACTATTTTTGAAGAGTTTAACCTCGAATTAATGACCATGTCAAAGTGTAGGACTAAAAAATCAAGGTACAAGAAGAAAGATAGAAAAAACATTTATTTTGGATACAAAGATGTTAGTAGATGAAAGTTGATCATCTCTTCCTGCCCTTGTGATGTATGCCGTCTTCTATGCCATCTTTAAAACAGTCCATCTTTTCTTTGGCCTTCCTCTACTCTTATCCACATTCATACCAAACTCTCTTCTCGTTACATGACTTTCATCCCTCCTCATAATATGTTCATACCAACTTTTTGGATACAAAAATAAACAGCAATATAATCAGAGAAGAAAAGACACTAACTATAGATACAAAAAGGCAAGAAAAACTATGTCTATGTATAGGTACCTAGGTAGGTAACAAAAAAGAGTGCTTATAAGTCTGTACTGAGATGCGTGCGTGAGTCAAATAAGGTCCCATCTCAGAATTTGGTTAACATTAAAGATTTTAAGTGAAACATTGATTTAACTATTCATTCTGAACAAGCCAAGAAAATTCGTAACAAAACTTACATTCCAAAGCTGTGGAATAGCTGTCGACCGTCGTTGAGAGTAGCGAACGACCGTGATAATTTATATCTCCACTGAGCCGCACCAAATTGTCAAAGGCTTTCTGCGATGTTTCTTGCGACAGTTTGTTAAATAGACCAGCTGAAACATACAGTAAAAACATACATAGTGTAAACAGACTTGTCGCAATACAAAACATGTTTAGTCAACACACTAAGGTTAGTTTTGCATTGGCATTTAAAGAGAATGTTCGTGAAAATAATTGGTAACGGAAACATTTGAAAGACACTCAAATTTGCTCTCATACCGATGGGATAATAGCTGACTATACCGCCAGCAGTATGTGATATGCAACATGAAAACGCGATTGTTGTTATTATTGCTATCATTTTGTAAGATAAGAATTCAGTTGAGGTGGGTTTGCGGCGTGGCCGCCGCGCACACACTGTCTCAAATAGGTATTTTTAGAAAACAATTTTAGGCCACGTCTGACTGCGCGATGTCGCTGTGCTTTCATTGACATAAAATTCGGATATGATGTAGAAGCACGGAATTCACTCGAGAATACTTTTCATTCAGTTTTACTATCAACGCTCAAGTCATCAAAAATCATCATCAAAAAGTTTAACAATGGTAAAGATAATTCACAAATACCTACGTCTGTTATATGTCTATCTTACAACTTATCGTGCAATATAATTTTAAATGCTTATTACTAATAATATCATCATCATCGACATTATTTTAGCCGTAGGACATACACTGCTGAATAGGCCTCCCCCATAGATTTCCAGAGCGACCGATTTGGAGCGGTCTGAGCCAACGGCTCCGAGCAACCTGCTGAATATAGGCCTCCCCCATAGATATTTAGAGCGACCGATCTGGATCGGTCTGTAGCCATCGGCTCCCAGCAACCTTTATTAGGTAGTCTTTCCATCTAGTGGGGGGCCGTCACACGCTGCGCTTTTCAGTGCTGGGTCTCCACTCCAGAACCTTCTGCTCCAATGGTCGGTTTTCCGCGCAACTAAAAATATGCCGTCTCCAAATCTTATGATTCTGCAAGAGTTTAATTCCGTAAGTAAACGACTAACCAGACGCTCGAACGAAGCGGCGCGGTCACAAATAACTGTAACACATTTGTGAAAATATGCAAAATTGAGAAAACGATCAGCCTCTTGTGCTGATTAAATAGTGCACGATAGTGAACCGACCTTATGGTCGTTAGCGGTGATTAAAAATGTGGTGGTTCATGCTAGTGCTCTGCATCTTCATGGATAATGGGAGCTCACAGGTTATACACAAGAAGATTAATGTATTGCATTATCAAATAGGTGAGTTCTATGAGAGAGGATCTGATTGTAAATATTAGCTATTAGCGCGATTATGCTGCTAGTAATTTTAGATCTTAAACTATTTTTCTGAAAGAAACAGTTTTGTTTGTCAACACAATCGCGCAAATAATTCCGAATTCATCCAATTAATGTTGTAAATAGTTTTCTGATCACGGCCATCAGTAAAATCTACCTAATCTAGTGTGGAATGGTAGAAAGATAGAAAATTCTTTATATCCACTAGCAGAGAATTCCAGAGGCGAGTGGAGTTATTCTTGTTTTTTTTTTCTTCTTTTCAGCCGGCATATTTGACAGAACAGCAACTATCCAAAGAAATGCTTTCAACGAGAGTATGCACCACGTTCACAATGGACAATACAAAATACAGACTGTCATCGTGGAACCCAAGAGATCTGATAGTTACTCTATGTGGAGAGATCGTAAGTTTGATTACACGCATAGTTACTTATACGCGTTTTTTTAAGCTAACTCTCCCCAACAGATCAATTTTTTTTCACAGTGTGTGCCAACACCATGAGACCTATAGCAGTAGTGGGGCCACAAACAGCTATTTCAGATGGAGCCATAAGACACCAGTGTGCTCGTTCCCATATCCCACACATCCAGGCCGCTTGGCAGCCTTTAGACCCGAACTCAGAACTAACCAATCAGGATATTGAAGACGAAACACAGGAGGAAGACATAGAACCGACCTTTAAAAAGATTTCTATAAATTTTTATCCTGAGTCAGACGAGTTGTCGATAGCTTTGGCGAGATTACTCAAGTTTTACAACTGGGAGTCATTTACAGTACTTTATGAAGATGATTTCGGTAAACAGTTTAAGTTTAATTGATTATAAATGTCAAGCCGAGTTCAAAAATTTATCCTTACGCCTATTGATGAAAGTAAATTTTCAGTTTTCAACCGCCTTTGAAAATCTTAACTTTTTACTCGCGCAAAAGAACCTACCTTAATTTATAATCGGTTTACAGGTAAGACTTATCTCAAAATGTACTTGATAACCATTTATATGCAAGAAATATTTCTTATAGGTCTAATGAGAATGCAGAAGGTTTTGGCCGAGTATACAGATAAGTATCCAATAATTGTCCGAAGACTGGATCCTGAAGGCAGCAATATAAAGGTATGTCTGATACCCATGACTATTTCCAAAATGATACATGCGTTTTCAATGAATAAATAAAAATTGAAGTTTGTGAGTCTATTAATGCTGTTATTCTCGGTCTACGATTAATGCATGTCTTCACCATACAATATTCTTACGTTTCAGATATTTAAAGAATTATACCGCTTCCAAGAAAGTCGCATCCTACTCGACTGTCATGCTGAGCGTATTATGAAATACATGAAGGATGCTAGCATTGTGTACGAGGAAACGACTATGGTATCTTACTATCAGGTATACGTGTTCTTTGCCGATTCATCATCATCATCATCAGCCTGATGAAGTCCACTGCTGAACATAGGACTCCCCCAAACAGTTCCATGGCGAACGGTCTTGAGCTTTTTCCATCCACCGACTTCCCGCAACCTTAACAGTGTCGTCGGTCCATCGGGTGGGGAGCCTTCCAACACTGCGTCGTCCGGTTCGTGGTCGTCACTCGAGAACCTTTGTTCCCCAACGGTTGTCGGTTCTGCGAGCTAAATGGCCGGCCCACTGCTAATTCTGAAAGCTATGTCGGTAACCTTGGTTCTTCTAAGGATTTCCTCATTTTTGCCGATTAAAATGATATAAATGATATGAGGTCCTGTCTGACGAAGTAACAGTACACTCCACTCACTCCACGCAGTACTGCTATGCAAAAGCAAACAAAAATCCGTTGCGTGCCGTGCGTGCGGTGCGGCCGGTGCGGGCCAGTGAACGTGGACCTATAAAAGCCTTTTGTTTCAGCATTACATATTTGCGTCAATGGATGCCGCAACGGTTGCGGATCGTCTGGAAAAATTGGATTGTAACTCCACTTGGCTGAGCCTCACACGGTATGATGACCTGAAAATTTCTCCATTGTCAACTCGAGTAACAAAGTGGAGCGAAGAAACTTTGACCCAAACATCCGTACCAAGTTTCGAAGTAAGACATCGCCGATACATATTATTATTTCATAAATAAATTCGTGATCGCGTCGTTTTTAGGGTTCCGAAATCATTGGGCTAGGGTTCAGAAAGGGAAGGGGAAGATCTCAGTGAATAGAGCTTTTAACTTGTAAAATATCTTTGTTTTTAATTTAGTTTTTTAAATCTCTCTATTATAGTTGTTAGAACTTCTCACTAGTGAGAAGTTTCACGACTTTCGAGCCGAAGGTCGGGGGTCATGTAACCTTGTCATGCACATTATTGCACATGCATTATTAGGGTTTTTTTTTGTTTACAACTAATTTGGCAACCAAGCTTACGGCCCACCTATTGGTAACTTGTAAGTGGTTACCGTAGCCTATGAACATTTGCTATACCAGAGGCATCACGCACGCGTTGCCGGCCTCGAACCCTCACTCCCCTTTCAGAGTTTTGAAAACCTTACTCACCGCAGGAACACAACACTTTTTGAAACAAATAATGTTATTTGACTGCGAACTTCTGTAAGGTGAAGGTAACACCAAGCGGGCAACTTAGAGGGAGAAAAACTGACAGCCTATTTTTTCTTTACATATTAGCTGGAAGCACTTATCATGGATGATATAGCAAATCATATAGTTCAATCGTTAAGTAACATAAAAAAAATACATAGACCCCGAAACTCTATATGCGAGAAGGACGAAGATGGCTTGCCAATGCCTTGGGCCGACGGGATAGAGCTTCAAAATCAAATTCTGAATGTAAGTACCCGATTATTTTAATAAAGAAATTAACCATCACCCAACAACGACACCTACTATAGGTTCAGCCTCTGAAATTTTGCGATGTCTAGTAAAAGTATTGCTAAGATGATCGTTGAGAATCGTTGAAAATTTTAAAATTTGAAAATCGCATCTTTAGCATGTTCTTTCTAATATCAAAGCTTACTTGTACTACATAGTCATTACAACTTTATAAAATGGAAGCTCGCGTTAGGTATATTGGTTTAAGGTGTCACTATTTCCGTTGTAGCTCAAAATCCCTAAGGCTTAAAGAATAAAAATGAAAATTGTTTGAGAATGTAGGAAAAAGGGAATGACACCCAATGTGTGTATTTGTTTATTTTTAAAGCTTTTATTTTTTCAGTCCCCTTTTTCTTTGGCCAATTTATTTATCTCATATTCTAACCAGCATATCTTGATAATATAAGCTATTGACCTACATTCCATGCAGATCGGATTGACGGTTCGAAATTTATGCTCTAACAAATAATCATACAACGCCAATTCGTCCAAGTTGTTTGAGCGCCAATTATTTTCAATTTCAGGAAACATCTTTAGGAGTCACTGGACACATACAGTTCGATGAACGAGGTCGCAGAATCAATTACACTTTATACGTGAACGAAATTCATGTGAAAGATAGACGTATTGTTGGCGAGTGGAGTTCATCAGATGGATCATCCATTAAAGCAAACCAATTAAAAAATGATAATAATGCTAAGCAGAAGAATAGTAAAGAATTCATTGTGAGTTTAGTTTCATCATCGACATCCACCTATTTCAGTCCACTGCTAGATAGGACTCTCAAATTCCGCACCACTGAGCCCGTTCTTCCGCTTTTCTCATCCAGTATTTGGCAGCTACATTTCACAGATCGTCCCCCCAATTATGCTTTTCTAGAATTTAAGAAACCTAATTTCATACACTTCTAATAATTATTGTATCGACGTGAAACTTGGCAATTGTCATACATAATATTTAGCTCTATCTACAATATCTACAATAGAGCTACGGCACTATGAGCCGGGAAATGAAAGGCCAAAGAAATTCGGCCGAGGATTTGACAAAGTGACGCAGTGGTCAGCCCAAAGTCAAAGACAAAGTCAAAAGGCATTTATTTCAATAAAATCACTAGGATCACTTTGAAACGTCTTAGAAACTAGGTGAAGCCCATCCGCGCAAGCGGTTCGATTCCCATCTGAGTCTCAAAAATAGGCTTAACACTTTAAAAATACTAAACAATACTTAGTAGGAATTTCTATGCTACAGGTTATGTCACGTAGGAATCAGCCATATTTTGACTACAAAGAAAAATGCGAAGGTGAAAATTGCGAAGAGGACCCGAACCCAGAGATGAAATATGAAGGGTTTGCAGTTGATCTAGTTGATGCCATATTCAATATACTCCAAACAGAACAAGGACTTAATTACACGTACAAGTTCGTACACGACAAAGATAAACAATACGGAAAATATGACGAGAAGGAAAAGAAATGGAATGGTTTGATTGGCGATTTATTGAACAAGGTAAACTAAAAAAAAATACAATATTTTACCATGCAGACACACGTTTTCATCCATATAGGCGGATTTTGGTTGTTTATGGCCATAACTGAATAACCCGTCAAGCGGACAATGTTTAAGAGGAACTGCATTTTAGCTTTGAAGCTATGTCTACCTGTTAGTGAAAGGGTGAGGTAAAAAAAGTTGGTTTTATTTCCAAACCAACCCAAAAACTAAAAATTATTCTACGACGTTCTACAAAATATACGAATGACTATTGCTTGTGAAAAATTTCAGGCGGTCAACATATTATTTCGACCTCATTTCATCATTTTTGTTGAGACTAGAAAAAATGTGTAATTACGTTATTTTACTAATAATCTTAGTGCTCAATTAGTAAGTTTACTTAGGAATAACTGTAAAACATCACATTTTTTTCGTACAACAGCTATAAAATGGTTTTTTGACTTTATGGCCTCATGACGATGCCTCGCAACAGCGGCGCCGCTTGACGGATGTGCCTAAAAACGAGAAGACGAGTTTGCTGTTTTGTTGTTTCAGAAAGCGGATTTAGCAGTGTGCGATTTCACCATAACCGAAGAAAGAAAAAAAGTCGTCGACTTCTCGGTCCCGTTCATGACACTGGGGATTAGTATTCTCTTCGTTCAGGAACACAAAGTAGTGCCAGAGATGTTTTCTTTTTTGAATCCTTACACTTTTGAGGTTTGGATGTACATTGCGACCGCGTACTGTATGGTGTCCATAGTCATGTATGTTTGTGCCAGGTACATACTAGATTCCAATGACCTATCGTTATCGCCATACTTAATTAACCTATTAATCGTAAATCGGTTTTTTTATCAGAATATCGCCAGCTGATTGGGAAAACCCAGAGCCTTGTGACAAAGATCCAGAGTTTCTAGAAAATATATGGACGTTCAAGAACTGTGTGTGGTTGACGATGGGATCAATTATGACACAAGGATGTGACCTATTGCCTAAGTATACCTTTTAGTACCTATTATCTTTTGGAAAGCTTCGTACACCAGAGGTCCCTGTTCTTCGTTACATATTTGGCAAGCCTATATCCAGCAGTGGACGACTTACGTGAAGTAAATAGTTGAATCTTGTGTTGGTTATTAAATATGACGACCTCGGTGGCGCGGCGGGCGAGTGCCCGACTGAGACGCAAGGGGTGCGGGTTCGATTCCCGCTGCGGATCAAATATTTGCATGATCTGCAAATATTTGTTTCGGGTCTGGGTGTTGTGGTACCCGTAGTTTCTGATACCCAACATACAGGTAATATTAGTGTGGGGTCTGAACCATATACTTATGTGACTGTTGGGTGTTATTATGGTGTTATGGTTATTGGGTTCAGTCAAAGCTTGACTTCGTTCCAGGGCATTCGGAACGCGATGGGTCTGTGCCATGTGGTGGTTCTTTGCTGTAATAATCTGTCAAACATACATCGCCCAGCTGTCTGCCTCCATGACGTCAGCCTTGGCAGAGGAACCAATCAACAGTGCCGAAGATCTTGTCAAACAGAATAAAATTTTGTATGGAGCTTACAAGGATGGCTCGACACTGGAATTTTTCAGAGTAAGCTTACGTAAAGCCTAGTTCACACGGCGAGCGATATTTCTGCGAAAACTTATTTCAAAATAATCCTAAAATCTACGGAATAAAGCCAATTTTGAGTTTTACTTTGAGTGGATTACACGTGGATCGACGATATTACACACTAAAATTCATTTTATTTAGTAGTCGTAAGGATCATTTTCAAATAGATTAAATGAAATATCGCTCAACGTACCATCTCGGCTTGAAGCTGAAAGATAAATTGATGAAACTTGATTGATCGATATTCAATCAATGCCAAACTTGGTGGCGTAGGGGGCGAGTGCCCGCCAGTCCGCGACACCCAAGCGGTGCAGGTTTGATTACCGCTGCGGGATAAATGTTTTTATGATCTGCAATTTTTTTTCCCGCGTCTGGTTGTTGTGGTACCATGGTACTCATAGTTTCTGATACCCACGACTTAGGGCAACCTAGTGCAGGGTCAGGACTATGTATATTGTACCTATATGTTTAAAAAAAAGAAAAGACGACAGACCAGAGCGACTTCCTATCATGTGGGACCCTTGCGTCTCAGACAGGCACTCGCCCACTACGCTACCGAGGTCGTCAAGTGAGTGATAAAGAAAGGGTTAATTTATAAACTTTTTCAGACTTCCAAAGACAAGGTATACCAACAAATATACCAGAACATGATGGCCAACGATGCTGTTTTGACTGGCGGCAACGACGAAGGCGAGAAAAGGGTTAAAAACGGAAAGGGCAAATATGCCTTCTTCATGGAGTCCTCGACAATTGAATACAAACTGAAACGAGAGTGTGAACTCAAGAAAGTAGGCCCTGAGTTGGACTCAAAGGATTATGGCATTGCAATGCCCGCAAGTAAGTTTTGTACATAATATATACAGAATACTAGCTGGTGCCCGCGACTTTGTCTGCGCAGGATTCTTATTTCGAGTAGCTTATATTAGCGTCGCGTTACAATATACAGTACAATATCTTTATAAATTGTAGCCTACGTCTTATGCTGATGTACAAGCTATATTATTGTAAAGTTTCATTAAAATCCATTCAGTAGTTTTTACTTGAAGGAGGAACAAACATCCATCCATCCATCCATCCATACTTACAAAGTTTCGAGTTTATAATATTAGTAGGACGGATAGTAGGATTAAAGCCACTGCGATAAAAAAATTGTCGGACTTCTTTCGATATGTGATATGGATTTGTAATCATAGAAGCTATATATTCGTTATGTAGGCATATATTGTTTATGTAGGTATGTTCTTGTGTCGTTTGTTTATGGTAGTTTATTTTAGTTAATTTACAGTTGTATTTTTCACTTCATTTATTATTGTTTTTTTTCTCTTAAATTGTTGTACACGTTGCATCTCCCTATATTATCAAATCTCTCTAGCCCCAAAGGTTTGCTGGAAGAAAACTCTTGTTAGGGTTAAGCTCGCCTATGTACATGACTTTTGAAATAACCATTTATGTATCATGTTTCTGTGTGCAATAAAGAATTACAGAATTACAGAAGCTGTGTATCTTTGAAATATTTCAGACTCTCCATTTAGATCTGATATCAACACAGCCATATTGCGTCTAAAAGAGCTAACAAAACTGCAAGAAATCAAACAGAAGTGGTGGCAAAACAAATACGGAGCAAAAGATTGTCCGGTACGTATAGATTTAAGTAGTTCTCCCCTAACTCCTCCTCGAACCTCGGTGGCGTGGCGGGCATGTGCCCGTCTGAGGCGCAAGGGGTGCGGGTTCGATTCCCAATGCGGGAAAAATGATTGGCAAAAATTTGTTCCGATTCTGGGTGTTGTGGTACCATGTTACTCTTAGTTTCTGTTAATCACGACACAGGGAATCCTAAAGTGGGGTCAGTACTATGTATGTGACTAGCGGGTGTTATTTATTTATATTATTTATAACTAAGATCTCGCTATGAATTACTTTGAATGATTTACATATGTGCAGCCCAAACCAATAACTAACATGACCTAAAGCACGGAACGCTAAAGTTACTAAAAGTTAATATAGTGTACTGTGACTGTTAAATTGTACTAAAAACTGCCGGTTCTTGTGAGGTATTTTTTATTAGACATAGACATAGACAAACATTTATTCACAAACTTGGCACACAATACACGTCACAATAAAATCAAAACACAGAGAGCGAAAATATGAAACAAAAACAGAGAGGTAACACACAAAAACTTATTAAAAAGAACACGTGAAATGTTATTGTGCGCCACAGCAGCAAAAAGGTATCGGCTCAGCATAAATGCCTTACCACTGAGGAGTAGTTAGGCGCTGGTATTCTGCCGAAACCGTTATTTATAGTCACTTGACCTTGTGAGACTACTTCAAATTTGTGGAGTGTTATAAATAAATAGTTGTGAATAATATATATTGTTATGTATTATTACAGTCCACAACTAACGTGAACGATGTGGAAGGCGATCTTGAAATGGAAAATCTCCAAGGTGCCTTCATAGTGCTAATCGCTGGGCTGGGGTTAGCCCTCATTATCACTGCAGCTGAATTTGCAAACGAAGTCAGGAACATCGTTGTGCGGGAACAGGTACTTTAACTCCACAGAACACCTCAAACGATTAAAATGATAGGCACCAAGCCGTTTTTGTTGTCTGATTCTTTTAGGCTTGGTTGCGAAGAACAGACGTAGCTTCACTCATTTTCAAAGAGATACTAGTGATTTTATTGAAATAAACACCTTTTGAACCAAATTCTTTGAGCCATTTACTGAAATGGTTGATCTGTTTATTTTAATATATCTACATATCACTCCGTTTCAGGTCACCCACAAGGAAGTATTCATCAAGGAGCTGAAGGCATCTCTCAACTTCTTCCAGCTACAAAAGCCGGTGCTTCGTAACCCTAGTAGGGCTCCGTCTGTCGACCTTTCGGTATTTACCGAGAAAAGAGACAAACTGTCAGGAATTCAGGACTTTGTTGAATTCGAAAAGGATGTACAATAGCAACCTTACTTGAGAATTTGTAAAATGTTTACCTAGCTTTTAATTTTTTTGAAATTTAATAATATTCGTTGACCATAATGTGTTTTTAAGTTATTGACTACTGTTGCTCCCATAAATATGGGAGCTGCCATGTTGTACCGGAGCGTAGAGGCTTCCAATCTATGGTTGTACCTATCCCTGCAGCCAACATGATTTCGATGAGGAAACATGCTTTGTTTTTTTCGTGACTGATGAGGGGTATTAGTTATAAAAAATGATAGGAAATTGACGGAACATCCACCTTAAAACAAAGAATTTACATTCAAACAGTTGTTGTCCTGGTGGCCCCGGCTGCAGAATAGGCCTATGTCTACCCGTGGATGTCGGACTAAGGGAAAAAAAGCTAGGGGATGGGCAGCAAACTCGCCATCCAACCCGCGAGCCCATCGTTGTGATGATATCTATGGGAGGCCTTTGTTCAACAGTGGACATGATGAGTAGTTAATTCATTTGAGTTTTATACGCTATCATATTGCATTAAAAAAGCAAATCCCCACAAAAGCCGCTTTCAGAGTTGATAAGTCATATCCTGCATTCTGCACGTGCTTGGCCGTTGGATCCGACGATACCGACGCACGCGACTGCCGATCGGAAATGAGGGTACTGTCGGAAGCCCGTAGCCAGCACTAGGTACTATTAACACTCACTACAATTGCTGCAATTGAAATCGGACGAGTTGATAACTGCGACAGCGTCTATCGACCCCTATAGTTGCAGTACAAACTCGCAGAGCATTGATAACGCGCAGTGTGCGCAATATTTTTTGATTGATGACAAAGCGTCGCCCGCGCAACAATCAATTGTGGCGAAAGAGCGCCAAATCTGACTGAATGCTGGGGTTCAGTGGCGCGGTAGCCACGGTGCGAGATGGCCGTGTCGTGGTTCGCAGTGGTTGCGCTGGCCGCAACAGTACTCGGAGCTTCGATTACACGTGAGTCTTTGTTATCATAATAAAGTTCATCCAACAAGATTATTTAAAAAACATGTTAATTAACTTAAGGTATTGGATGGCATCTGAAGCCTAGAGCCGTGTCCAAACGACATGCGATATGTCCTTGATTTGTCATATAAAATTAGTTTCAAAATGATCCTTCGGTACCTATAGGTACTGAACAAAACGTAAATTTTGAGTTTAACATTTGGGGGATAGCGATATATCTTAACTGTTTTTGGTCTTTTGCTCATCTATATAACGTCCGCAAAGTTTAACTATGTAAAAAGTATGCTTCTTAAAACTGCTGAATAATTGAGCTTGAACTGTTTTGACCACAAAACAGCTGATTCCTGCATAGGTAGTGTCTTTACAATAAAAATAATGAATTTTCAAAAGTCGTAGAACAAGTTTTATTGCCAATTGGGTGTAGAATAAGCCTCTTTCGGGATAGCATACACAATAATAATGAATAACCTTATAGGCTGTGTGTACCTACATCAATCATCAAGCAATACCAGTAGGTATAACTAGCATTTATTCATATCTATGCTGTAGTTTTGTAGTTTTGTTTATTGCAAAAAAGGTTACAATATAAAAACACTGATTTACTTTAATAAAATAATCTGGATTTAATCAGGTTGAAGATAGAGACTTAAAAACATTTGTGAGTACATACTTATCTTCACCTCAGTAATGACTAATGACGTTATTATCAAATAAATAATGTACGTACGTATGTAAATTCTGATTGATGGTCACTTGTATCTTATATAAATCGATAGTCATATATAATCTTCAAATCAACAATTAATTACAACATGATTTCAATAGAAAAGCAAAAGGCAGACAAAGTTATGAATGCGGAGTGCGAAACTGTGCGAAATAATCACCAATCACAGGACCCCTCTGATTGGTTGTTTTATTTTTTCTGACTTAACCAAAGCAGAAAGATGAGGAAAATATTATGTAGTCACATGTACTGAAGTGGCACAAAAATAATACCTTCTTCCATTTTCATAAAATAGTACATTCTTGGCTCCACTTTTAATTACATAATCGATGGACTGCTTAAGGAGGTGTATGCGTTTAGACTGTTAAAGACGGAACCAGGTGACATGCCTCGCTACACAACAGTGGCGTACAAAGGTGCAAATTGTGTCATTACGTGCATTCTCCTGAGTTGAGTAACAATTGTGACTGATTATCAAACAATCTCAAACACTGCTCAGTATACAACTGATAGAGCAGTCTCTAGTTATTGTTTTTTCTTGCATTGGTTTTTACAAGGGTTAAACATTCGTAGTCCTCAGAATTAGGTTGAAGAGCAACGAAATTATAGCTCACAGAACCGACAACCGTTGGGGAAAAGATTCTCAAATGGCGACCACAAACAGGACAACGCAGTCTGGAAAGGCCCCCAGATGGACCGACGACATTGTTAAAGTTAATAAATAAATAAATAATAAATAAATATTCCGGACATATTCTCACGGTCAACTGATCCCAAACTAGGCATAGCCTGTACTATGGGTACCAGAGACTAATATACATAATAGATATATATTTAACACCCAGACACAGAACAAACATCTGTGTTAGTCACAAATGTTTGTCCAGTGCGGGAATCGAACCCGCAACCTCTAGCGCAGAAGGCAGAGTTACTACCAACTGAGCTATGAGGCCAGTTGCGGGAAGTCTGTGGATGGAGTTCCATGACCGTTCGCCATGGAACTCGTTGGGGGAGGCCTATGCCCAGCAGTGTATTTTCTACAGGCTGATGATGGTGAATAAACTTATAGTCGTATGATGGTAGGTACCCATTGATCTATACTCATAGGATGTCATCATACGCAATCTTGTGCCTAAACAGGAACACGAAAGGAAAAGTAGGTTGGATTACGTGGATCGCATAACAGTATGACCATACATTATTTAAGACCTAAGCCAGCATTATAAAATTGCAGAAACCTAGAGGCATTAAGTAATTATTATGATTAAATTAGTAATAAATGGGTATTTTTTAACCTCCTCCTTTTTTTGGTTGTCGTCTCCAGAAAATACAGCCTCATAAAAATCTGATTAAAATATGTCTGATGTTAGAAATAATATACACACGCAATATGCTTTTTCTTTATTGATAATGGTTAATGCTTGAAGTAAGTACGTAGGCACATGAATCTACACTAAATATAGCTAAAATTAGTTTTTTTGTTTGTTTGTATGTAGGGTAGTTATCTCTGTAACTACTGAACCGATTCTATTTATTATATAACTATCCTCGTGTAACAGGATATATTTTATTTTCATAAAAATAAACTTTCATTCCTGTGACTCAATATTTGTAAATCAAGTCGGCTGAAAAACGGATCAGCTAGTTGGAGATATGTATTGACGGTGTATATTTCATAATTGTTTGTATTTCTCATCATCGAACATCAATTACCCACTAATTGGATAATCACTCGCCATCCAAAGGTTAAGGGTATAGTTCAGCCGATAGCCTGACGTGTTTAATACCTCTACCATCAGTATTTACTTGAGGAAGGTCCTTCTTGACACTTCCTGTGGCACGTCAAGCGACTGGTCACCTGTTACACGAATGCGGGTTCGATTACTCCGCTGAGAGACAAATTAGTACTCGTAGTTTCAGAAACCTACTCTTATGATACAGGGAATTCTAGTTGGGTCAGAAGTATAACGTCCCATACGTTAGACATAGACATAGACAAACATTTATTCACAAACTTGGCACACAATACACGTCACAATAAAAGCAAGACACAGAGAGCGAAAATATGAAACAAAAACAGAGAGGTAACACACAAACACTTATTAAAAAGAACACGTGAAATGTTATTGTGCGCCACAGCAGCAAAAAGGTATCGGCTCAGCATAAATGCCTTACCACTGAGGAGTAGTTAGGCGCTGGTATTCTGCCGAAACCGTTATTTATAGTCACGTTATAGTTTCAAACAACTATAATTCCCTGTTCTTTTGTTTAAAGCGTTCATTACCGTACTTTCAGTGTCCCTAATGCCTCGGCAGCCGCCGCCACCAAAGGAGCCTGATTTAAGAATGAGTCGAATCGTACGGACTCTTAATCGTGTATGTACGTAAACTGTACACAGTACAGCGTTTCACAGATTAGTGGATGGTAGCACAGTTACTTGTAGCCTATAAGGAATATTATGGTGGCACATGTTTAACTCTGGTGGAGAATGAAGAAACTGATACACTAAGGCCCGTATTCTTATACAGTGTTCAATCATGAATCGAGACTAGATGACTAGACAAAGATTTTTCGCCGGTTTTTCCATTTTCGAACACATTTCTCTATCTCCTATAGTTTCAAACTTGCCCAGACTGACTGACCCTTCTTGACGGATCGCGCTGTAATTGATTTTATGAAATTTTTCCACGAAAAACTGCCTGTTGATCTAGCCTGAATCTTGATTCAGATTGAGTACAGTTTCGGAATACGGGCCTAAGAAACCTATGCACAAAACTTAATTATTCATAATTCATCAGCTCAAAATCAGTCGATTGAGAAGTCGTCCTGCGGCAGGGTGTGGGTGACCGTGCACTCGCCAGAGATCAGATTGGGCAGTGGAAACAACCTGCTAGATGCTGTGGAGCTCAACTGGGATTTCAACGGGTGCTCAGTGATACCTAAACAAGTAAGTGGTATTCTTTTTATCCGACGCCAAAATAAAGGAGGAGGTTATCGATTTGTATTTTTGTACACCGCTTACTTACTCCGTAACAAATCGTCTGATTTAATTTCACCACCTTTGGCATAGTCTCGAGGTAGTCCTCTATAAATTGTATCGATATTGGATTATTAGTATTTTTTTCAATTATGATAACGTTTAATCGAAACTAAAAATGAATGGCAAACAATTGTCCTTGATATTTAAACAATTCCCTTCTAGCCAAAGCCTTGATTTATTGAGAAATCATATTCAAACCGCGTGCGTTATCGTCTAAAATGTATTTGAAAATTATCCTTACGTCCTTTGAATACAGTTAATTTTGAGTTTTAGAAGCTTGCGATATCTTTGAGCTTTATTGCATGCGGGGTGCATGCAATAAAGCTCAAAGATATCGCATCAAATTACAGACTTAAAATTTACTTTAATCAAATAAAATTCGTTTCAATATGGGCCTTACCTCTACAGGTAAAGCCCATATTGAAACGAATTTTATATGACATATCAATGCTATATCGCATGCCGTTTAAAAACGCCTTAAACGGTATTTGCAATTGAAGAATTTCACGTCCTACATAAATGCTCCCACGAGTAAGTACCCACACGGGCCAATGAATTGCTCCATTATAGGCAACTTCTTTAACAATTTGGCGTTAAAATTTCGTGGAGAGCCCTGAATCAGATTCAATCAGATTCCAAGTGCAATTTCAAGCGCACGTGTCGAAAATCATCTTCATTTTTTAGCTCTGCTTTATCCATAAGCTGTATAGTAGGATCGTTATTTAAGCGCGCCAGTGTGTAATGTAATTATATAGCAATGTCAAGTATAAATTGAAGTTGCTTAGCAACTAGAAGCGACGTGGACATAACAGATTGTTCTAAAGAAAATGGATGCGGTTTTCTTCCAAACATCAAACTGTATTGTTTGTCAACAGTTGAGCTATCTAAAGACCGTTACGATCTATAGGTAGCTCAATTGATCCAGAGCACTACCAGTAAGCACTTGTACCTACATGCAGCATGGCCGTGGTACATAATGTATATCGCCGGTTCTATCCTATTTTTTTCGCTCAATTCAGGCTGTGACTAGATCGTTCAGACACTGTATCTAATAATCTGACGTAATAGCATTTGCATAAAGAGGTAAATTGCGTGTGGTGCTAACGATTCAATTTACATAATGCTGATGGCAAAGTGTAGATAACTTGTATAGCTTCCGCCAAAATCGATATCATTGAAGAACTGGCTCATATCTCTAAAGATCATGAGTAGAAGTTTGAGGGTAAATTTCATATAGAATCAAATTTGACATTTATTTTCTATGCAATTTATAACAAACTGCAGTAACAAAGTGTGAGTCATGTGTGCGTGAAGTCATAGATCAAATAGGTAGGAGGGAAAACATAATATTATTAAAGACAACTTCATAGACAACTATTCTTAATGCTGCCAATGTCAAAGAAATGGTCTAAGAATATGATATGGGATATATGGATATCACCGAAGTTATTCTCACAAGAACCATCAAAATCGGATCAGCCTGAAGACAAAATTGTTCAAAAAACAAAACTTTGTTCAGAAGAGGTTCTGAAACGAGTTTTATATGACATATAGCTTCTGTATTCTAAGCATATAGCATGTCATTTGAACGCGGCTGAAAACATTTCAGTGCGACAATAAAGCCATCGGCCTTTGTTGAACTTGGTGCTGATTAATTCTATACACTACAAATAAAAAACGATCAGTCTACCCTTCATTCAACCCAATTTAGTGTTTTAACGATCGAGATGGTCCAAATCCAAACATCCTGCGATCCAGATCGTGAGTTCATGACCACTGTCGCGTGATTGAATCGCCGAAATGATATGTGGATAAGTATCCATGTATTAAGCCTTTCACACACGGCAGCTATAATGTAAAAATGTATATTATAGCACGATACATCTCATTACATCTTTCCATAGAAACTGACAGAAGATACAAAGATGTAAAAAGATACATTATAGCTGCCGTGTGTGGTCTCCTGTCGGTTTCTAGGGAAAGATGTAATGAGATGTATCGTGCTATAATATAAATTTTTACATTATAGCTGCCGTGTGTGACGCGCTTTAAAGTCGATGAACCATTATTATACACCATTTTGTAATAATACATGCTATCCCGAAGAGGGCTTATTCTACACCCATTTGGCAATGAAGTTTGTTCTACGACTTTATTAAATTCGTCATTTTTCATTGAAGAAAACTCTTAAGGCGCTATGAGAATCATAATAAACTGTCGAGTGGGCGGAGTGAAGAAAGTGACAGCGCTACGTACTATTATTGAATGCGGAAAGATATAGCAAGCGTTAGAAGGCGCTCTAAAGTAATCGACGTAAGCAACATACAAGAAAATATCGATTATCTTAATAACTAAGTATTTTTAAGTGTCTTGGATTAAGGTACCCAATGCTATTCTCTAACACAATATTTAAAAAAAGTTATTTATGATTGATAGTTTCTGAGTATTTTAGAAAAAACTGTTGCAGAAGACTTAACTTTAAAAAATAAATCTATCGAGAAAAATTTTACCAATCGCGTTTCTGTCTTCGATTTAGGTAAACAAAATGCTCAAGTTATCTTTGTCATAAAAATCAAAACTGTGCGTTTTGCGGTTATTGAGAAAAAACAGTTCAAAAATCATAAAACAATTTAACCCTCACCTTAAACAAAAATCAGCTCTTCTGGTGTCAAATCAGTTCAAACTTCAAACTCAATGAATCAGCTATTTTAAGTAGCAATATTGATGCCGAACTTCTCTTACGTTTAGAGTACTTACTCTTTACAGCAAAATGTAGGCACACATTTTTCAGTAGTGAGTATTACATACATGACAGGTTGCAAGCCCATCGCTGCTTTAAGAATACTGGTTTCCTCACGATGTTTTCCTTCACTGTTTTAATTAAAGCACGCGTTACCTAATGCGCATATATTTTTTTGAATGGAACAACTCATTAGTGCGCGATCGGGTTCGAACCCAGGAGTTTCGTATTCAAAGTTGGGGATTCCCCCATTACGCCAACGCGGCTTTAAAATAAAAATATGGCAATAATAGGTATGCGGCCTGCATAACATTTTACGTGTCGTTATAGATGGCATAGTAGGTACCTTTGCAATTGTTGTGGTTAGCGTCACAGATTATTGAGCAACGGCAGGCAATGATTTTCTGTATTATTGCGTAAGTTGATAGGACATTACAGAATTAGGTGACATTCGACAGAAGGGGTATTGCCCACTACCGAGGCATGCTAAGGACGCAGGCCAAAACAGAAAGCGCAGGTCTTGATGCGCTGCGTCTATAATCGAGAACCCTTATTCATCGGTTGTCGGTTCTGCGATTTATATTTCCTGGCCACTGCTTATTCAACTTGATAAGTCTGAAAGTCGAGGCAGCTCTCACTAGGCCAACACGGCCCATCATCATCTCCCTGCCCTTATCCCACTTCATGTGGGGTCGGCACAACATGTTTTTCTCTTCCACTCCCCTCTATCAGCCGTCAAATCAGTATTCACTCCTTTCTTACACATGTCGTCTTTCACAAAATCAACCCATCTTTTCTTTGGTCTACCTCTCCCCTTATATCCTTATTATTGGGCCAACACGGCCCAATGATATACATATCCTTTATAGAAAAAAATACTGTAATTTTTCTACTTTTCCAACTCTTACAAAGTGGCTTTTGCATGAGTTTTCCAAACGCAAATTACCGTACAAGTCATGTGGTTATCTAACAAAGCAGTGTTCAGCGTTCTCCGTTGATTAATGGTCATTACAAAATGATTGCGTGCGAAATGTGTAAACGCAAACATTTGTGACTTGTTCATTTTATGCTAATACAAGCTTCCACACGCGGTTTTTCGTCTGGATAACAAGAAGCCTATATGCTATTCTAGGCAAAAACTCTATCTGTTCCAAGTCACATCGAAATTTGTTGAGCCGTTACGGTGTTATTGAACCACAAACGTCCAAACATCCTCTCTAACTTTCGCATTTATTAGGATAGTAGATTCTACAAAACTGACTCATTCGTCAACGTAGCTTTTGGACGAGTTGAATAATAATGTATTATTTTGTATGAACCAAATCGACGGGACCAATATTAAAAAAAAATTACACCTAACAGTCACATAGATATTTTTGACAAAACACTAGGATTCACTTTGTCATGGGTCTCAGAAACTACGAGTACCATGGTACCAGAGCAAATATTTGCAGATCATGCAAACATTTGTCCCGCAGCGGGAATCGAACTCGCACCCCTTGCGTCGGACGGGCACTCGTTCGCTGCGCCACCGAGGTTCTGATCCCACCGCTGTCACCATGTCGTAAATGAAAGATGGGTTGACTAAGACTGAACTTATTTATCTTATTTCTCTACCCGCATACCATATACATATCTCTATATACGACAGTCATCATCATCAGCCTGTAGAAGTCCACTGCTGGACATAGGCCTCCCCCAAAGAGTTCCATGACGAACGGTCTTGAGCCTTCTCCATCCACCGACTTCCCGGAACCTTCAAAATGTCGGTGGTCCATCGGGTGGGGGGCCTTCCAACACTGCGTCGCCTGGTTCGTGGTCGCCATTCGAGAACCTTTACTCCCCAACGGTTGTCGGCATACGACAGTAACCAGGTGTAATTATACCTTTATGTAATTTTACTATGGAAAAATCCCTTTCAGATCGGCCTATTCGATAACTTACCGGGCTCATGGAGCAACGCCCTGGCAGTCTACTCCATCACTTCAGCTGAAGGCCACGTCGTCACAAACATCTCCCTAGGCGAAGGCGCCTTACCTGCAGGATGGGAGAGAGGAGTGGGGCACAAAGGACCCCACTGCCTCTGGCCCTGGGCTGGGGCTGGTGACAACCAAATACAAGCCTATAACTGCTTGAAGATACAACCTACGTGGATGGAAGATAATGCGTAAGTATCCCTTTATTTAATTATAAGCACGCAGTAATAAAGTTGCAGAACCGACAACCATTGGGGAATAAAAGCTATCGAATGGCTATCACAACCGGACGACGCAATTTTGGATGAACCCCCACACGATGGACCAACGACATTGTGAAGGTTGCGGGATGAAGTTGGTGGATGGAGAACACGCATGCCCAGTGTGGTGAGTATGGGCAAATGGTAGGAATTCGCTTTCATTAAAATCGAATCTTTTTAATATTTCCACAGCGAAGCCCTATCATGTTCAGCAGTGGACGTCCTACGGCTGAAATGATGATACCTAACTTTATAAAAAAACGCAAACCCATAATTTTTTCGTTACTAATAATGAACTCCTTTGCATTTTCCAGGGGCAAAATCAACGGCCTCCGCATCGGAGATCTAGTCATTGCTGGGACCCACAACGCAGGCGCGTTTCAGTTCGACACAGAGGTCAGCACCGTCTCACGAGACAGCTTTGTGCTATGCCAGGACCGCTCCATATGGGCCCAGCTTGCCCATGGCATTAGATACTTCGACCTGAGGATAGCTTACTATAGCTTCTACGCGAATGAAGAAGATAGGTGGGTCACATTGGTATGCTTTGTTTAGTAAAGAATGCCACTTTCTCATGAGTAAGGACGCTCGAAATTTTGCTTCACCGAGGTCCAAGTTGGCCAAGACATAAAATGCCGCACCTAACAAAGAGGAGAGGGGTCTTTAGAGAACCCTTCTTATACAAAGTGGTTCATAATAATATGTTTTCCGAAAGGGGCTTATTCAATCAACAAAAAGTAAGAATATAAATGGCGAAACATTTCGACACCAATATTGCTACCTTAAACAGCTGAATAATTAAGTTTGAAATGATTTGATCCCAAAATAACTGATATTTGCAATATTTTTTCAAATGGAGAATATCCAATTGGGCGTAGTTTAGGCCTTTTGGGGAAGCATAATATATACATATTATAAATCACCTTGTATAACTTAGGCCAGTGTTCACCAACATTAACCGACCGTTCAACAACTCATATTCATATTCATTAAAATCATACAATTTTTGTAAATGTCACAAAAAAATATGAATTGGGTTTGTAACGTATCCAGTTGTTTTTGGCACAGTATGTTCCATACATTAACTGTCATCATAGCCGATGGTTCCATTAACAGCGCGTTTATGTGTTGGTGAACAATGGCCTTAGTAAAGCTAGACTCATGACATAATCTCACGACATGCATAGGTTACCTCTTCGATAATATTGTTACGTTATGGTCTTAAGGTAATGGAAGCATGAGAAATAGCATAAAACAATGATAGTTATGGAGCTAAGTACTAGACAGTACATGCACAGTTCTAAATTACCATCTGATCTGTGTTAGGTACATGCTTACTTTTAGTTTCGCAACACACAGCTAAGAAAATAAGGACATTTTTATCAAACCAAAAAAACAAATAGGTACTTTAGGCGCGTCCGTCCCTTGAGCAAGTTTCCATATCATAGGATTCCTCTATTTTATCACGTTCTTTGAGGATTCGATGCCTGCTAGTTTATAATATTGGTTACCTAACTGGCGCATGAATTTATTTTCAGATACTGGCTGAACCACAACTTAATACGAGTCCGTCCTTTAGTGCCTATTCTTAAAGAAATAAGGAAATACTTAGATGCTACAAAAGAAGTGAGTTTTGAAATAATTTTTCACTTTACCTATTCTCAGTGATATATGTGACAATCCTAGTGTGGGCCTTGTGCCTTCATGGAGCCGTGTTGGCTTTGTGTGAGGTAAGTATTGTAAAGTGTTGTGCAAATGTGTGTGTTTTGGTGGCAATTAAATAAAAGTCTATGTCTATGTCTAAGTCAACCTTCAGTCTGAACGAAGGGTTTGAGCTGCAATCCAGCGGTGCAATTGCCTAAGCGTAATGGCAATGAAGTTCGTAACTTTGAGGGTAATTTTAACAATCTTAGCAACATTCAAAACGTTCCAAACTTGACAAGGGAAAACTTCAAGACCTTAGCTTCTTCCTTTTCATGTTTGAAAAACTTCCGATGTAGCTATAATTGATAAAATCATCCTTAAAATTGCGATCTTCATTACCATTTCGCTTACGCAATAGCCTGGCCGGTCGTGCTCCAATAGATTTGTCTATGCGAAATATTTATACAGGCCGAGTTTTTTTTTAGGGCCACTTAGGCGAAGTCTGAAACCATGAGTGAAATCGAAAATTGATATTAATTGATACGGGCTCGATTTGCAAAATAAAAGATAACTAAAACTAGCTTTTTCTGAAAAACTATTCAACTTTTTTATATATAAATGGAGCCCGTATCTTCTAACATCACTTTCCGATTACTGTCACGTTTACAGACTTCGTCTAATTGGCCCTAAAAATCGCTTTAACACGTGTTCAAAACAATGAAGGAAGCCATCGCGAGGAAACCGACTTGGTCAGCTCCGCACAACCTATAGTTTGCTCATAGCTCATACAGATAAAATAAATAAATAAATATTCCGGACATATCACACACGGTCAACTGATCCCAAACTAGGCATAGCCTGTACTATGGGTACCAGAGACTGATATACATAATATATAAATATTTAACACCCAGACACAGAACAAACATCTGTGTTAGTCACAAATGTTTGTCCAGTAGGCAGAGTCACTACCAACTGAGCTATGAGGCCAGTCAAATAAAACGATAAAACGATTTTGCAGATAATATTTCTAGATGCGCACCACTTCCCAGTCGGGTTCTACAACAACGATGGGTCCCCCATCCGCAGCGTTCACGCTGGTCTACTAGAGCTGGTGCAGCGAGAGTTAGGGCCGCACCTAGCACTGGCCAACGAGTTTTGGACGGGCGTCGGCACTAGAGGCCCTACCCTGCAGTCCTTGTTGAACGCTGATAAGCGGCTGCTGTTTAGCTATGTGGATAACTCTATTGTTGGTGGTAAGTTGATAAATTAATTAATTGTTTGTTATTGTTATGCTCTCTGATCGAATCTTATTATTTATATAGATTTTTAATCCAATAATATTATGTAGTTTTAAATAGATTCAATGTTATTTTTACTTTAAATTTGCATGCTAGTTTTCCTGGCGAAGTGTCTGAGTCTAATCACTATTATTTATGTCCAAATTGTGTACCACGTTTCACGCAATTAAATTATTTCATTTCAAATATATATTAGAGCTGGTGCAGAGCAAGCTCGGGCCACACCGGCGCTAGCTGAATTATCTTAAGTATACGGGCAATTCTAGTTATTTTCGCGGATAAAGCCGTATCGGCAAAACCGTTCATCGTGGAACTCTTTGAGGGAGGCCTATGTCCGGCAGTGGACTTCTATAGACTGATGAAAGCCGTGGTCAAGAGGCGAGCGATATATCATCTAAAATGTAACGAAAATGAATTAAAATGATCCTGACGACTTTGAATAGAGTTTATTTTGTTTTTGAATTTTAGGAGCTTGCGTTTTCTTTGAGCTATATCGTGTACCTACAACACGCAAAAGTTAACTAGGCACCTCTCTGTAAGGTTTTGTCCTATTCTCACTCGCGAGAGCTACCGCTCTAGGTGGTAGGTGGTGGTAGGTGGTGGTAGGTGGTGGGTCGTGGTGGGTACGGGAAGCACATTCCACGCAGGTGCCAAGTTGATTTCTGCGTGTAGTACCCTTAAAAGTCAAACTCAAAATTGTCTTTATTTTGTAGAGGTAAGAATCATTTTGAAACGAATTTTATGCAGGATATATACCGCTGGTTCTCCCATTTGGAGTGACAAGACCTCTCTATGCCTCATGCAACCTTGCAGTATTTTCAGCAACTCAATCAAACAGATTTTTACTTGGATATATAAGTACCTAGCTAATATTTTAAGTATTTGTTGCAGATAACAACTGGTTGTGGCCAATTCTTCCTCATTTGTGGGCGAACACGAACGATCCCACCGAGCTATTGAATTACCTTGACCGTGCGATCGCGTTGTCCCCTCAGCCAAACGCACGCTCGCATCTACACTCAGCCATGGCCCAGACCACACCAACAGTGCTCGATATTCTGTTCCTACGCGGCTCCTTGCGAGAAAACGCCGATGCAGTCAACCGCAATGTAACCGCACGTCTGGCCACTAGATGGCGGAACCAGGCCAACATCGTTTCCACCGACTTCTTCCTAGGAAACGATGTCGTCGATCAATCGATAGCGCTCAGTGTAGAACGCGCCACCCGGTTATGACACTATCAGCGGCCCTCTAGAAGCGGTGGGGTATATCTAAGCGGGAAGCGGAGGTTCCACCACAAACTTAAAACCGTTCATCGATCACCATGGCTCCCGCACCGGTTGAACCGCTCCGATGCAAGTTTACCAAAGGTTACGATTAGTAAACGATAGATCATCACTAAACAGTGATATGTTACTGCCTTTTATTTTCAAGAAAATATGATATTTATTATACAAAACAACCTAGTCCCATTGATTCTTTAAGTGATTTTAGTAAATATAATAATCAAATGACAAAATGAATCAGTGTTTGTTTTCGGTTATTATAAAAAAAACACAAACCGCGAAGAACCAGTTCTTTACTTTACAAAATTATTCTAGGTCAAGGGTCCTACTAACAATAAATAATCTTAGAATCTAACATTCCTTAATTTAATTGTACTTGCGCAACAAAACGAGGTAGATTCGGCATGCCAATTAACACAAAAAAGTCCACGATCACGTGTGAGGCGCGAGTAGCGGCAGCAGCTCGGCTCGAGACATGCGCGAGAGAGCGCGCGCATCGAGCCCCATGGCTGCCGCTGCGCCGCGCACGTCCAGCCCGAAGCTCTGCAGCAGCGCGGCCAGCGCCACCTCCTCGCCCGTGCGCGGGTCTCGCAGCCGCGGGCACGAGCCGTTGCACTGCGGCCACGAGCAGCGCTCCACCAGCCGCCGCGGTGCGCACGCCCCGCGCCCACGAACCCCAGCCACGCGCCGCTCCCAGCACGCGATAGCGCGCGGCAACGACACCCCCGACACGTTCATCGACAGCCACTCGGGCCGAGCGAGCGCGCCGTGCGCCACACACGCGGGCGCGTACGCGGCCCGCACCGGCGCCAAGCTGGCCCGCATCGCCGCGCCCGACGCGTGCACCCACTCCCACTGCGGCCGGGTGCGCGGCGCGCGTACCCCCTCCGCCGCCAGCTGCGCCGAGTCGAACAGGTACTGGAACACGAAGAGGGGTGTCCGGATGTGCGGGTACAGCCGGTACCCGAAGTAGCAGAGCCACGGGGCGGTCGAGTGCTCGCGGATGCAGGAGTTGGGAGGGCTGCCTCGCCAGTGCGAGTGTCCGAGGCGTGCGATGGTAGCCGCGGGGGGTCGGCGAGCCCGGGCGGGTCGATCAAGGAACCATCCGGAGTCGGCGAGGGCGGCGACTCGGACGCCGTGGGAGCGCAGGGCGCGTCGTGCGGAATCCGCGTGGAGCATGACCCCGGCCCCGCCGGCGCTCGATCCGACGAGCAGGAGTCGTCCCTTGAGTCCCGAGCCGAGCAGGTCGGCGAGCACCGCTTGTACGATGAGTCGTCCAACAAAGGCGAAGCGGGTGCGGGGATGCGCCATTGTTCTGGTCCCGGCCCACATGTCGCTGGAGCAGTAGGGCAGCAGTACGTGGTTGGAGGCGTACCACAGTGGGTTGGCGGCGGGGTCGGCGGAGAGCAGCGCGGGCGCGCGGCGCGCCTGCGGCCAGCGCGAGGAGGACATGAGCGCAGGCCGGCGCCGCCAGCGCGCGCGGCACGACCCTGCATCCCAGCAGTACCCGCCGCCCTCGAGGTACACCACCCAATGCTCGCTGTTGGCGCCACGACGGAAATAGTACCTAGTAAAAACAAAAAAAAAGTATGAATACACTTGTAAACTTATTATTACGTGTGTCTGGCAATTTTTCTGCTTTTGCCAACTCTAACGAAAGCCACTCTTCAGGCCACTTGAAAGGCACTTATAGTCCCAAAAAGTGGACAACAATCGATACCAAAATCATAAGATTCCCAGTATTTTTTTGAGCAACTTTTCGATTTAAAAGACTTCAACGCGCTCGGAGCTCTACGAAGGGTCTACGATTCTACGATATAATTCGAGGAATAAATAGTACGTTTTAAAAAAACTAACGTTATCATAAGCAGTAGGTATCCACAAAAATTTACAAAATATTTAGTTGAGGTTGAGATATGCTTACCCAGCGTGGGATCCATCGTTGCAAGTGAGTGAGGAGTTGGCCAGCCACACCAGCTGCAGACTGTCAGGAGGCGGAGGCGCTACGATTTCAGTCGCTGATGTCAACACCGCCTGTAGAAACAATAGTAGAAATTCACGCCAACAGATAGCCACCAGAGACTACACCAAATTTTAATCTAAATTGGATCTCCTGATTCATAGCCTGTTTCAATTTAAGGTAAACAAAACATTTAAATTTCGCAGTAATTTAAACGCACGATGAATATTAAAAAAACAATTTTGTTTGCGAAATCTAAATCGCCGAGATAAAATTCGTCCGATTAGCATGTTTATTAATTAATTGATAATGATAACGAGGAAATAAAATAAACAAACAAGAAAAGATCTTGTTGGCAATTTGAATTTGATTTGCCAAATCCATATATAAAAATGCCTCATAATATCTTTCCTATCAAATAGGTACCCATAGGTTGCAAGTCTTTACCTACTAGTGAAGTATTTTAATTTTAAAACAATAAGTACCTAATGAAACACAATAATGTATCTATTTCAATATATTTAAAAGATTGAGTAGTACCTTCTTTAGTACCTATTTAATTTATCTATTAATATTAATTTACATATCTGTCGTAGATGTTTGTCTTTCCTTTTTAAGTATAGACCATTTGCCGTTATGATTTTACCCAGACTTTAGAAACCCGAAAACCATTATTGAATTATTTTGCTTTTTCTTGTATAGCGATTCCAATTTTCCGAAACGTGACACTCAAATAAACACTCCGTGATTTCAATGTAAACTGTTGTTGCTGGAAACTCGATTAACTTCACATTATTCGAAAACATCAAATTGAATTCGACGCACATTTTGAGCACGGTATTCATCGTTTGAATACAAAAGGTGATATTGGTTTTGCAGAAATAATCACGAGTTCGCGAATAACCATCGCACTGAATAGATTAGAAACACCGAATAATGAATAGATGCGTACACAGAGCGTGATTGTGATCCAAGTGCAGATGCGGCAAGCTGCGCCGCGGAGTCGCTGCTTCATCGCGTGGTGGCGCGGCAGTGGCGGCGTCGGCAGCGGCAGCGGCCGGGCGCACACCCCATACTGGGCGAGCCACGCGCTCCACTGGTCTGCGGGCCCATGCAGGCCCGCCCCGCGCTCACGGTAGCGCTCCCGCTGTTTACTAAATAAAAGCCTCTATTTAGAGCGAGGGCGAAGGGCCGAACGACTGGCAGCGCGGCGTCGAACCGAATAAAGGTAAGCGGGCGGCTCGTTTGTGCGGCAGGGGCGGCGGGACCGGCTCTGGCGGCGAGATCAAAAGCGCCGCAGATCAAAGGAGCCGCCGCGCGATCGGCATCCGTCATTATTATTATGCAAGCATTACGAGGCGCGCGTGACTCAGGCGAGAGGGCCACGCGAGCTGCGCGGGCGCCGCCCGCTCCGCCCCGCACGCCCTGTGCCACCCTCCACCTGTCAACGCTCCACGGAACAAAACAACGGGTGTTCTCCTGGCTCCGACCGGCTCCCGGCCATACCACCACAATGACCACTCAAATTAGCTATTCAATGCGCAATCATGTTTCTTTTACTGGCCTACTTTTTTTTTTGACTGGCCTCTTAGCTCAGTTGGTAGTAACTCTGCCTTCTGCGCTAGAGGTCGCGGGTTCGATTCCCGCACTGGACAAACATTTGTGACTAACACAGATGTTTGTTCTGTGTCTGGGTGTTAAATATATATCTATTATGTATATCAGTCTCTGGTACCCATAGTACGGGCTATGCCTAGTTTCAGGATCAGTTGACCGTGTGTGATATGTCCGGAATATTTATTATATTTATTTTAAGATATTTTGCGCGATTTTGCGAGACTCGCAATTTGCGAGCATCGTATAAGCAGATGAGCGAATTCCCCGGTACCGATAGTTAAGGTACACTTTACATTTTTATTAAGTCTCTAATTAGTTCACTGAAAGCTCTAATCTTGTAGTAAGTTTCTCAATGTTAACCTGAAGATATTTATAATTAGAGTTTTAAATCCCCAGATTATTATAGCAAGGTTTCAATCAACCGAAGCTTTTGAAGCCTCTAAATAAACATTCACGAATTTGATTATTGAATGTAATGTACACCTTACAATTTAAAGACTTATGTAACCTATACGAACTTACAATAAATTCGATTAGAGTCTACTGATAGCTTTTAAAAACCAATTTAAGGAAGCTGTGTACATAACTTAATGTAGAAGCAGTAACAGTAGCGTTCAGTTTATACACAAAAATGAGATATTAGAGTTCTTATGGAGCAGAATTTGTAAACAAAGAGAGCCCAAAGTAAATATTTAGTTTGACGCGTCAATCGACCGTGAAAAGCCTTTTACTGTCAACATAGGGTTATCATTGCGTGCGACCCGCTTAGATACAATACTCCTCATACGATTACCGTCTGTGTCGAAAATATTGTAGAATATTTAAAAAATAATAATATTTAGACATAAACATTTGCACAACATTTTACAATAAACATTAGGTACTTATAATAAAAGAAACAAGAGAAAAGTAATGAAAGTAAAAATGGTATTTAGCTATTTTCATAATTTTTGTGGGTTAACACTTTAAAAAAACATTTTATAAGCTCTACCAAAGCTGACTCTAGAGAGTCTACTAAGCCAATATTTTGTTTTTACAATAGATTGTTGGTCAGTAGACCTAAGTACTTTCTTTTAATAGACACCTAAATGCCAATAGGCATCATTCTAAGAATATCCTCGGCCAGAAGGTGCGTTTGGACACGGCTAAGTAGAATATAATTGGCGGTCGGCTCGGCAAGCCTTCAAAGCTTGTACCTGCTTGTAAAAATGCCATAATCAAACCACGCCGACACAATGAGCCCTTTGACAGTTGGTACCTTTATGATGCCGACTCCGATATACCAAGCAGCCTCATTAAACTTATTTTATCGACCCCAGATACAAAATCTAGTAGATAGTAAATCAAGGCATCTAAAGAAATGCCCGCTACTGCCGCTCAAAACAGGCCGGAAAGAATAAACCATTTTGTTAGACCATTCAAATCTTTATGGCTTATTATTCAATCCCATTAAGACTTAGCGGGACGGCCTTTTTAAAAGCGCTCTTAATATAAAAGACCATTATAAAGCCCATTTTCCATAACAATGAACATCATATTTTTTCGTTCAATGTGCTCGTTATATTGCAGATTATTAAAATATTACAGGCGGTAAAAGGATTCTCCAAAAAATACGTGGCTAAAGAGTTTTATGATAATCACTGTTTGGGAAAGCTTTCGCTATAGAACTGTAGATTAATGAGAATGAGTTGGTTCATTAAATCACTACATAGTAAAACCAAGTCCGCCGACGCGTCTGTCCGTCTGTGGACGATTTTCTCCGTACCTAACTAGTAAACGAATTTCATTCGGGCTTTCACTATTAAGCAGTGTTTTAAGGGGAAGGTATTCGTGTAGATATATTTTGCATAATCCCGTGCAAAGCTGGGCGGGCCAGTTATAATGTCAACGGTGGAGGTGGAGGACGTTGAAAAATGTTTCTAGAAAAATATTCACCTTAAATAAAATTATAAATACCTATGGTTATCTTTTTTCTCATTTCTTCTCTTCCATCAAAATTCATTGTAATCACCGGCACATTACCCGGACAATGGCCGTCTATTTGCTAGTCACTTCGCATAGTGGTCACAAAAGGTGGCTTTTTATCAAAAACTACCGGGAGCTACCGTTGCGGTGGACACAAAAAACGCTGTGGTCATTCTCGGTGACGCCAAATTACTGTACAGGTGGTTATAGAATTGTTTTGATGTTTTTCAAAGCTTTTTAGGGTTCCGATGTCTGACAGGGAACCTTTACAGTTTTTCAGCTCCGTCTGTTCGTTAGAAAAGAAAGAAAGAAAGTCCCCCCTGTCGGTCCGTCCGTCTGTCCGATTTTGTCAGCCGTTCTACTTGTATTATGCTGAATTTTTGCAATGTAATACATAATAATGACGCTTATCAAGTTATGAAATAAAAACTTTTTGATGTACCTACCTCCTCTACATGTGAAGTGGGCAAAAAATATTACTAGATTTCTTAAACACATTTTCGGTACGGAGACCCGTTTAATAAATATGAAGCTATGAAGTGGTAATTTTTGCTAGAGTCAAGTAACCCCACTCTCTCCCGGCTAAACCTCTTCTTCGAAATACCTGAAACGTTACCAAAGTACGATACCAGAAGTTGAGAAATAACCTATTTAACCTTTAGGTTACACAGAAAATGAATTAAGGAAATAACCATAACACGAAGCAATGTATCAAAAATTACTAAACTAAGTACTTCAGCTTCTCAGATCTTTTAAAGTACCTACTCTAACATAAAACAGAGCAATTTCTACAGGGTTCTAGTGTTTCAAAGGTCAAAGCAGCATTTGCCTTATTTACAAACTCGTTGTCGTATATTCTTATACAAACAGGATTACTTAGTAGGAAGGTTTTCTTGTCATTTCACCCGTGGTTCTTTCTTGATCATCCTGCATGGTATGGTTGGTGGCCCTGAAAAGAGCCAATGACCGTTGGTGAAATAACCAGTATGGTTAAAGGATTGACGAGCACATGTCACTTCGTTTTAGATTTTTTAGTTTCTAGGACTTGTTTCCACGATTTTTTCTTTCAGCGTTTGAACTGGTAGGTATTGCGCAAAAAAATGTTCCGAATGGAAAATCTATTGCGCTAGTATAGTGGGGGGATTCAAACCCAAGCCCTTTCATCAGGGAGTCTCTACATTCTCTGGTGAGGTAATAGCAATGGTGATTGCTCTTACCTCACCAGTTTGTTTTTAGATAAGTACCACTCGTAGTTGGGTGTAATATGAAATTGAAGAGTAATGTTTTAGGTAAGAAGGTAGGTACTTACAAGACGTACCTTCTACTGCCGAGAGATATATCATCTGTCTGCAAGTTCGGCGCTGGATTAATTTACCTTCGGGTATAATACGAAAGTCCACATCTAGCTTTTGAATTATTTTTAGAATTGCAACTAACTGAAAGGTAATGCTTGTTGCGTGCGATTGTCCACACATGAATAAGCATCGTACGCTCGCGAAGTACGGACGAGATGAGAGTGCGACTCCCCGCGGGCCGCAGCCTCCGAATCACAATAAATCTGAGCCGATAAGTAGTCGCCCGGATTGTCGGCGCGGCGCGATCAAAGGGAAGGGAGGACATGAAAGGCGCCGCCGCCGCCGCTGGATCGCCCGTTTCCATCATCCTACGTCAAGTGACGTGTGATCGCTTTGTTATGTGACATTTTAATTAATTTAATTTGGAATGACACGCGGCAGATTGTAGTGATGGAGGTAGGAGGACATTGATAGAGGTTTTAGGTACAGTTGCCTGCACTAATATGTGCCTATACATCTCGTTATTTAATAAATTATGCCGCAATACAGATAATAGAACAATTTACTGAGATAACTACATAATTTTGTAGTTTTTATTGTGGACATCTTTATTTTTCGTACTGTGGCATCATTTTGAAAATTGGGAAATTATACATCCAATTGCAGAGGCCCGAGTCCGTACCTAATTTCTTTTAATAATTTTAAAATTCCGGACATATTACACACGTTCAACTGATCCCAAACTAGGCATAGCCTGTACTATGGGTACCAGAGACTGATATACATAATATATATATATTTAACACCCAGATACGAACAAACATCTGTGAATTACACAAATATTTGTCCAGTGCGGGAATCGAACCCGCGACCTCTAGCGCAGAAGGCAGAGTTACTACCAACTGAGCTATGAGGCCAGTCACCTAATGTTAGTGGGTATCAGAAACTACGAGTACCTACCATGGTACCACAACCCCCAGACATACATATATTTGCAAATCATACAAATTCAAACATTTGCCCCGCAGCACCAGCAACAAGCGGCTTAGATGGGCAATCGCCTGCTAAACCACCGAGGTCGTCAAAAAAATTGTATAGACAAAAGCTAAAAACTATACAGTAATGGTTGGTTGCAAGTTGAGGTTGCATAGCTACCTACTATTTGCTACCACATAATAAGGCAATAAACTCTCAAGCCTAGAACTACAGAACCGCTAACTGGCATATCCTTCGAGCCGGATAAAACAGTGGAAACACGCAAAATAGTTAACAACACGGAGATTGTAGTAGTTATTACTTTATATGCATGAAGCAATAACACCCGTAGCCCAGAGCGTCCGCTACTGGGGACCTCTGTAATTAATTTGTTGTAAACCACTCACACTACCACAGTCTGCTACTATTGACGCCCTACGTTGCGGGCAACGTTTTTCTGTTTAATTCATATTTTTCATACTTCTTTTTCATGACTTAGGAGCGCGGATACCTTCCATAGACATAGGAATTATCAACCTCCGTGGTACTATGTACTATGTGTACGTGGTATACAAGGTGATTCATAACATGTATTCCATCCCGAAAGGGGGTTATTCTATCAACGAAAATAAATAATTTAAGCGAAAAAAAACTTCAATATATATTTTTTTTTTTTGCAAAAACTTTTTCAATTTAGCTGTTTTTGGTATTTTTATCATCTTTAGAACTAATATCTAAACGTGTAAGAAGTTCGGAATCAAGATTGCTACCGAAAACAGCTGATTCATTGAGTTTGACCTGATTTGACCCCAAAACAGCTGATTTTCGCATAGAGTTTATTCAATGAAAAATGTCCAATTTCCAAAAGTCGTAGAACAAACTTTATTGCCAATTGGGTGTAGAATAAGCCCCTTTTGGGATGGCATACATATTATGAATCACCTTGTATACCTACTCTTTTTTCGAACGGATTTGTATGCTGTGGGTCTCTTACGACCACTGCCAGCTACACCGGGCAACATATATACCTACTGCTGACCTACTGTGAACTCACGAAAGATATCCCCTGCAGGATTGAATTTTGTATGAAAATAACACCATGCGAACAAAGTCGCGAGCGTTTCTAGTAGTTCATTATATTTTGTACATATACCTACATAAGATATCCTTTAGTAACGTCACGGCTTCTGTCAACTGTTGCTACGTTATAGTATTACCTTTACAGGATTTAGTTACTTCAATCAAGGGAAATAAAACAAGTTTCAAAATTTCCTTGAAGAGGGGATTATGGGACAAACTCTACAAGTAGCGTCGCGTACTACAACATTAATAGGAGGCTATCAATTTACCAGACGATCAAAGGAACTCTACAACATCTTTAGCTCCAGAAACTAGTCAGCATAATAATGAAACCGGTACATAGAAATCCTTGATTAAATAATAATTTTATGAGTAAGTATATCCATCGGTTGGATGCGTTGGCCGTGGTGGCCCCGGCTGAAGAATAATAGGTTCATCCATATTTCCTGCCAGTGGATGTCGTAAGAGGCGAATACGGGAAAAAGCTAGGGGATGGGCAGCAGCTTCCCCTATTATAACAACGATAGCTCTAACTGCACTCCCCACGCGTTCCCAGAGTGGTGAGTATGGGCAAATTTTCCCCACGCCCAGATAGGAAGTCTGAAGACACGCAAACTGGCCTACTCTAAGATACCTACTTTTAAAAAAATTGCTCTTTTGATTATTTATACCTACCTATTGTATGTACTTTAGTTTAAAATTGTTTATCTATGTTTATCTATGTTAATTGTGTGTGTCTGTAGTGCCAAATAATTTTTTTTATCTATCTATAAGTCTGTCTGGAAATATATAGGGGGAGGCCGATGTTCAATGACTGGAACGATACCTAATATCCATCGGTAAATTAAAAATCTTAAGATTCATAAAAATGGTTTATTGGCATAAATAAGAATAAACTTAGAGTATAAACTTTGAAACAAAGAACATTTGCTACACGCAATTCGAGAAAAGGTATAATATAAATATATTATGCTTTTTATTGTTACAGATATATTTCCGCATAACATTTTCACACCTAATATCGCACAAGCTGGTACAAAATATAGATACAATTGTACAAAAACCTAACTGAAAACAATAAGGCACTTTATTTTATCACAGAATACCATATATCATTTTATCATACAATCATCTACAAACAAAGCGCTTTCATAGAATTGTATCGTATAAAAGTACCTTGTATAAAAACACTCTAAGTTCATACAAATACCTATTTACAAAGCATATTCACAGTTCGTTTTAATAAACACAAATAGGATTACTTATGTACTACAGGAATCGTAATACATTATTTGGTTCCTTTCGTTACCATGGAAAATTACACGGAAAGGTGATCGACCAAAGTTCCTACAAGCTTTTTTTTCTTATTACAACCATCAACACTTTGATTCAAATTTTAAATTAAATATTCCGGACATATCACACACGGTCAACTGAACCCAAACTAGGCATAGCCTGTACTATGGGTACCAGAGACTGATATACATAATAGATATATATTTAACACCCAGACACAGAACAAACATCTGTGTTAGTCACAAATGTTTGTCCAGTACGGGAATCGAACCCGCGACCTTTGGCGCACAAGGCAGAGTTACTACCAACTGAGCTATGAGGCCAGTCAAATGATTGCATGAGATCTAAATACTAAAAATATGTACTTAAGTGAATACACATGCAATTACCAATAGTAGACATAACTTGATAATTCAGAATATTTACTTGTAAGAGTAGACGCACACATATCACTCCGACACCCGTATATTACTAACTTTGTTGCAATCAGGTTCTTTTTGCCCTTAAAGGTGGGTTTTGCAATTACCTACCTTTTATAGGTAAATCGCCAGACTATGGACTGACCGTTGAGGCAATTTTTATAATGGGTCATCGCAAAGCCGCCATATTTACTGGTTTCAATTAAAAACATATTTAAACTGATTGCAACAAAGTTGCCCCACTCCGAAACAAATGTCTACTAACATATCGTAAGGCGAGACAATGTCGATACGATGTTGATTAGAGTGCGTTACAGTATGGAGTGTACGGGCTCAGGCTGAGGCGCAGCTAATCTGGGGGCCAGGGCGATATGTATGCGACAAACTTTATCCTTACATTAAAATAAGGCAGGATATTGCTTTCATACACATTATCAAAATAAGATCAATTAAAAATTACTCAATAAGCATTTTTTTAAACGATCCTACAAATATGGCTTCTGTTTACCCCAACCATTCCTGGCACCATCTGAGTACAAAGATAGGCTCGAACTACAAAGATATTATTAAGTAAAGCGTATGTTAGTCGCTTCAGCAATTGTATAAAAATGTGTGTTTAATATGGAATGTCATCAGCACGTGTGATCTCTTTCCTTCAACACACTTACGAAAATCTGTTTTTTCTTCTTCTAAACAATAATAAAATCGCACTGGTTTGTCGATCCACCGACTATGCAGGGCAAACTATTTGAAAATTTGGTGACTAAGACAACAAAAGAAATTACCGCAAAAAAACTTCATTTTGAATTATTTTTATCAAGGTTTTCCCCGTATTTTTCAAAATCCCTGTCGTTTTACCATGTTCGTTCGTTTATTAAACGAACAAGAAGTCTGACATCAAAATTGCTACCATAAAGCTGATTTATCTGATTTCATTGATCTGATCCAGATCAATCAGCTTTTTTCGGTAGCAATTTTGATGTCAGACTTCTTGTGCAGTCAATATTTCTAATGAAAAAAGCCGAATTTCCAATAGTAGTACAACAACAATTATTGCCAATTGGATGTTCTTACAAATAAGCCTCTTTCGGTTAGGGTTGAAAATCTCGCCGGTTTGTAGGGGCGCTTCACCTATCATCACTCAACGGGGACTAGTGCGAGGGCTCAATTTAATGCGGACTCGCTTCTCTGGCCAAGAATCATCGCTGAAAACTTTGTGTTTTAAAAACCCAACTCTAAAGAGCAGGAGGGCTCTTGTATAGACTCTGTCCGGGAAAGTACTACCACCTTGCCTATAAATTCAGCCGCTAAGCAGCAATGAAGGGTTGAAAGGGTTAGACAGCTGGTCAAATTACAGGCATATGAGACTAACCAACTCATGTCTCAGGTGTCGACAACGCCCTTGATTCTTCTAGTATAGCAAGCGTCCATAGGCTATGTTAACTACTTACCAAAGGGTCATGCTTCTTTGCCTGTTAAATTGTATTAAAAAAAACACTTCAACCTCTAATTATCACTTCACATTTTCACAAATTTACACTCCATTGCAACTTAATGCGCTGTCCGAAAAGTTTTTCATTCCAATTTAGTTTCAGATTCTTCTTCAGTTCAACCGAGAGAGAAGAACTGCTTGCTGGGCATCTTCTGTCTCTGTTTTTTTAGGAAATCGCGGGCTTGCTTGTCGCCTTGCCGGGTCTCCAGCGCCTTGATTGCATCTCCATCTATTAGGGAGAAATATAGTATAATAACGTATTATTCATTTCAAACCCAGATTATGAAAATTGACTTTATATCAGAACTTTCACATTGTGTTTCACGCCTAAGGAGAAATTTCAAGGGATTGACGCATATCTAGCATTGGCGCAGCCTGTAGGATATCCAATATTTGTTATCTTGGATAAACAGAGTGGACCATACCAATGCCCATTATGCCCAATGGGGTAAATATTAAAGATTACTGATAATTTACTTATTTTACTTAAGAGATATAATGAAATAAAATGTATTAGCCAAAATAAGAAAGTTAATTTTGATAATTCTATGGATGCAAATTATTTACAATAAAAAATAAAGATTTTTTATTGTAAATATAAAAAATAAAGATTTTTTATTGTACCGCAATCTCGACTACCCTGTTTTATTAATGGACCTGGCAAGACGTTCACGTATTTTGTACCGCGGTCTTCCTCCAGTTTCAATAATGGGAACAAACATGCTTACCGATGGAAGCGGGCCTGGTGAGTGTGAGCAGTTGCTGTGGAAGACTAGTTATAGGCGCGGGTGTATCCGGTATCTCATTGAAGTGTAGGTATGCCTCGCCGACGAATGTGTTGCTCATGCTGAACATGTCCTTGTCTTTGACGACAAAGTGGAGGACACCCTCCGCCGTTGTGCGTTGCTCGTGGCTGAGAGGTCTGTGGAGATTCTTTATTTGTAGAAATAGGCATTTTATTCTGACCTGAAGTAATATCATCATCTTCTTGCCCTTATCCCACATCATGTGGGGTCGGCACAACATGTATTCTTCTTCCATTTCCCTCTAAAACTTCATCTCAGCACTCACTCCTTTCTAACACATACTTTCACACAATGCATCCATCTTTTCTTTGGCCTACCTCTACTCCTAAATCCAGTAACATTTATTTACAAATTACAATATTATTGTATCAGACACTGTTTTGTTAAAGTAATTCAATTCTGTTTTGTTAAAGACTCACATCATAAACATTTCGTCGTACAGCGGGAACAGATTTTTGTTGTGCGTCTGAGTTTTGGGCTTGACCACGTTTGCGAAAGTATCTTCCGGTAAAATTCCCACCCGGACGTACGAGTCGCAGTACCCTGGAAATAAATATGGCGTTAAAATAAACGTTATAAATACGTTTATTTATTCACCAGCCCCCCTCTGTTTCTCCTGTTGGGAAGTCTAAAGACAATCCCTTTAAATACAATTCCACGGTATGACAATGTGCTGTCCTCGTGCGTGATGTTATTTTTCTATTGATCACATTGGAACGCGAACATATGTTTTTTTAACACACTCAAACACGATATATATATTTTTTTACAAATAACGCTATCATTTGAGGATGCGTCAACGCCTAGAAGAAACCATATTCACTGTGTTCTTGAATATTTGCATTGAAAGGCCAGTTAGATTGAATTTTCTTAATCATAGTTCTGTTTTTTTTCCTCCAAATATATTAAATAAATAATAAATAGAAGCCCTGACCACCAAAGATGATCTTGGTACCACCAAATAACAAATAAACAATAGTCATATACATAGCCCTTAATACCATGGTACCACAACACACAGACCCGGAGCAAATATTTGCAGGTCATGCAAACATTTGTCCCGCAGCGAGAATCGAACCCGCACCCTTTGTATCTTAGACGGGCGCTCACTGCTACGTCAAAATACACAAAAAATCCAAAGAATACTCACCATTAGAGTCCGTTGGCACCAAATTCCTCGCATTCATGATCTCCACTTTCAGATGGTCATCTATAAATTGCGCTCGCACTGTTAAGATCCCCATCTTCGGTTCGGCGATAGCCTGTTGTTCCTGCCACCTTTCTAAATGGTACTGGTGTATGAGCTCCCTGGTCTCCATGCCGTGGATCTTCAGAAGATATTGCACCCGTTTGAGGGTTTCCGAGGAGTACGCTTCCTTGCCGTTGTCTTGGCGGAATGAGCGGATCATTATTTTTAAGCACTCGTGCAGGTTGGAGAAGAAAGATGGCGGACGACGTTTCTGTAATTTTAATTTTTTTGTTGTTATAACTGCCTAGTTAAATAGCAAAATAGTTTTTTTTTATAGAGCCGGCATTCCTTTACATTATTGGGCTCTAGATATAAAAGATAGAAATATAATAATATCCAAGAATAATCGCAATTTTTAATATTATTTTCAAAGTTTGTTGGTTCCTTTGCCTGCATATTCTAACCCCCTTATGCATAATCGCTTTCTAACTTTATCGGCTTGATAAAATGCCCGCCTCCTTCTTTTGTTTACTGTTAGAAAATTACAGGGTGAGAGTTATCGAGCCGATAAAGATAGTGGCTGATGAATAAAAGGTGTAGTGTAAACAAATAAAATAATGTCCCGTCACCACGACAAACAAACATATAATTTGACAAAAACATACCCTTCACCATTTAGCTATAACAAAATCAATGAACAGGCCACACACCGAATACCTAGACCTGAGAGTAACAAAGAAGCAGGTACCTACCTAGAGCAAATAATTCTGGCCGGCATATTCAATTTTTCGGTCAGCGCTGCCGGACAGAGTGACGTCGAAGCGACTGATTCGCTAAACTATTGAAACTTAACCTTATGTACTTTAGGATACGGCTGAAATCACAAAATTGCGCGCTTCTTCCCCGCTTCGCCGCCACTCTATCCGTCGGCGCTGGCCCTTTAATTGAACCTACACCGATGCATGCTATGCAAAGCTAAATAGAAAACTACGTTTTGTAATTAGTAATTGTTACAAAAGGTCTCATGCTTCCTATGTAAGTAAAGTTTTTAATATGGCGGATTATTTTCTCTTTAAGTCGTTTTTAAATATGTATCAGAGTAGGAGCCAGATATTTTCAGACACCATAATTGAATGGTAAGTAGATACCTATTTGTATGAATGTCGATTCTGTTGCATTATCCTACACTCACTTAATAGGTGGAATAGGTGGGCAAGCCATCTAAACATGTCTATGGCACTACAGCGTCCTGTAAGGGAGTAAAAAGTTCCACCCGACGCTGTATAAATCTAGAATTTCCTACTTCCTACTATCCTACTAATATTATACTACTATAATTATAAATGCGAAAGTTTGGATAGATGGATGGATGTTTGTTACTCAATAATGCTAGAACCACTGAACGGAACTGGATGAAATTTGGCACAGATATAGATTATAGTCTGGAATACTGGCTACTTTTTCTCCTCGTAGGTACTAGGAAGCTAGTATGTTATAATGACAAATTAATTAAGTTTAGGATAAAGCAACTATAGAATCAACACCATTGTATAGCTATATTTGAAATACAAACAATTAAATACTCGTACATGCACATATTTACAAAGACCTGTTAAAACAGAAACTTATAGAAGTTTTTGCATCATAACTCTTCGAACATTCCGCTTTAACTAAACTATAGGGCTTTTGATAATACTGTAATAATAGAGCTACATCATGGCTATACAAGGCGATTCATAATAAGTTTACTATCCGGAAATGGACTTATTCAACTTCAAATCGGCAATAATGTTTGTTCTACGACGTTTGGAAAATCTTAATTTTTCAAAGAAAAACACGCCAAAATCAGCTGTTTTTGGGTCAAATCAGTTCAAACTCAATTATTTTGCTGTTTTAGGTAGCAATCTTGATTTGGGACAAAAAATTAGTAATAAAGATGGTGAATTTACCAAAAACAGCTGATTTGATAAAGTTCGGATAAAAATCTGAAAAAAAATAGTATCTTTTGCTAATATTCTTTCTTTTTGTTGATAGAATTCGGGATAGTATACTAATTACGGAACCCGTTATATACGTAAAACAAACAGATGTAATCGGGTATTCACATCAGAACTAAACAGTCCGCTAAGTATTATCGACTCGAAAAGCTTTCAGATAGAAATAAATAGTAAAAAATCTAAATATATACACTCATTACATGACAGACTGACGTTCAGAAGTCTCACGAGTAGGTTAGGGGGCCTGTTGTGGTGTGGCGGTACACTAACAAAGGAATTCCTGAAACTCAAACCCTAAGCCCCTATGCAGCGCGAACATAACCCCAATTAACCCCCAACAAATATTTTTGAAAATCATGCAAACATTGATTCCACTGCGGAATTCGAAGCAGCACCTCTTGCATCTTGCTAGGCACTCGTCCGCCTCGCCCACTAGATGGAAAGACGACCTAGGATAGTTGCTGGGAGCCTAGCTGCACAAAATGGGTCGCGCTATAAATGTAAGGGGAGACCCAGTTTCAGCAATGACGGCACCGGCATCTTAGCCAAGAACTTGATCTCAGATATTTTAAATCAAGTAATATCAGCACTTTTCGAGTCAATAATCCTATCCTAAAAACATATCACAAGCACAGAGCACATAACATAAACCAAGGTGCTGTATTTGTGTTTTTACCGCGTCTAAGTGTGCGGCGGCCGATTTGGTCAAACGCCTCGGGTCGATATAGCTAGTAATCTTTGCCCTTCGGTGCTATTGAAAGAAAAAAACAATTAGTCACACTGCACTGGTGAACATAAATGTGATATAAATAAGGAAAACAAGCAGTTTATGAACAATAAATTCACAAAACAATTTCTCTTTGAATACATCGTAAGCTACATTGCAAAAGGAACTCATGAATTCAGCGTATTGATATCTTTACAGTATATATAACTCAAGTAAATGTGCAGCACATATCTTAATACTTTAGCAATTGCGTGCTTACAACAGCAACATTATTTACCCGATAAATATGGATGGGGGACACTTTGTTTTTTCCAAAATATCTACGCCTAAACAAGCTGATACGAGTGGAGAATTTCTCTTTCTAAAAATCAAATTAATAAAGGGTTAGTCAGTATGAAACAAACAACGTGGTCCAGTGAAATAAGGACGGTCAAGTGCGAGAACTCGCTCTAAGGCTTCGGTATCATTACCACGGGGTCACAAATCGAGATCCCCAAGTAAGGATGTTACAAACTTATATTTTGCCAATCACGTAGTTCAATGTGTGATACAGATAATAGCCTCAAATATGACTTTTCCTCATAATAACATTTATATTTCCTAGACTGAAAAATCTCAAATCCTTAAATTATTAAGAAATCTTCAAAGCCTTTTTCGAGTTCCAGCCACATTTTCCTACAAACTTAATTCCGGTTTTACAATTTCAGAAATGAAAGCTATCTGAAGATATCTGAAGCTATATGAAGTAGCTGAAAGATTTCTGTTATTTTGACCATTTCCATATAAAAATAGGCCATTTAGTGCCATGTCTTTCTAAAGCATTGAGTTAGAAGCTTAATTTTGGAAGGGCACCAAGCTCTGATTTTTATTTTTGGTATCAAGTTTAATTCTATTCCCGAGAAAAGATCTTGATAATCAGACAGACAGACGAAAAATAAAGTAGGATCACTTAAAGGATCCGTTTTTGCTGTTAAGGTAAGAAAACCTAAAAATTTACATAAAAATATCTACGCTAAAATAGAAGCATAAAATACTGATTTCACTGGTTCTACGTTGATGGAATTATAATTAGTAATAGGATGGCATGTATTAAATATATTGTTTAACAAAAACCACGGTTAGAAACGAAATTAAGAAAACTACGCCAATTAATTAATTACAATAATACGCAAAATTATAATACATAAAGACAAATACATACCTCCAGGTTAGCTTGGATCAATTCATACAAAACATCGCCGAGTTGCTCCCACACTATATCGAGAGTTCTTGAGAAGTTCTCGTTGTTCAATTGTTGGTACAACATGTCCAAGTTTGCTTCTAGATACCGCATAACGCGGTCCATACTTGAACAGTCTTGGTGAAGTAATTCTGCGCCCTCGACTAGGAAACGAGTGATGGATGGCATCATCTGAAATGTGCCAAGAAATTGTTTCATAACCAAAGGTATTTTTAATTTATTTATTTCTCTCTCAAAGAGGTTTCACAGTTTAATTTAGAATTATGGTGAATAAAAAGCATTGTTGACCAGTTTACAGAAATTAAACTTTGAAAAAAAAAAACATTTCGCGTCTATTTGGAAGAAAACCTAGTGTGTGTCGCTAGGTTTGAACTAAGTCCCCTAATTCTTAATCACACATTATCTTTATCGGTCAAAGCATGGCCGTCGTTTGTTTCCTGTTAGAAAAGGACAGAGCGCGAGTTATCGAGCCCATAAAGTTAGTGAGTGATTATAAATATGGTGAGTTTGTACTTTATAACACTGGTACCACTTTCCAAAATTCACTTTCGGGAAGGGAAATCACTTTCAGCAGCTATGAATATAAACGTATGGTTTAGCCAGAAATAGTAGGCTAGTGTTGAAATTAAATGTGATTTTAACCTCCCCTTTTGGTCTAAAGCCAATCCTGACTACAAGTGTGACCTTAAAACTGTTCTTACCTTTCGGACCATCACCAGCAACAGGTCTATGATTTTGTTCTTGACCGTGTCTATGGCATTTGCGATAACATTTTGCATTGTTTCTTTACACCTGCAAACAGAAAACAATTTAGATTAGTGACATGTTTCTTGGCGGTCGAACATTTGCAGATTATGCAGACATTTGTCTGGGTGTTGTGGTACCATGGTACTCGTAGTTTCTGATTCCCACGACACTGGGAATCCTAGTGTGGTCAAGACAAATATGACTTTTGGGTGTGATTTAGATTTTTCCAGACTAATTACTAAAATAGATTTCGTCCTCTGGCAGAGCTTCCACACCAGAGGACATTATGTCCTCTGGTGTGGAAGTAACTATTTATCCACCTGTACATTGAAGTAAGCTAAAATTTTTACCGTCTTACAACTAAACATTTTTAAGAGGTGCATGCATATTATAGTTGAAAATAAATTATTGGTAATTAAAATATTGTTTAAGTTGTAGTTCTAGTTAGTCCTGTTAACGTACCTCTGAGCTTCAACAGGGGATCTCGCTTCGCTCAGCCTCTGCACGATATCCTCCATTCCCAATTCATCAACAAACGGCTCAAGACTCTGCCTCACGTAGTCTATATTGTTGATGGCCACACACCACTCTGTGGTCACTTCAAACCGCTCTTCGAATACGGTGTTGACTGTACCGACGCTATCCACCCGGGCCGCCATTTTATCCGAGTAGAATACGCAGCAGCGGCAGATGTCCTGGAAGCAGAAAAAAAAAGATTGCCCATAACCTGGTCTTCTTGCCGTGTCTCTGATTGTTTCTTGGTCATCCTGAACTAGGTATATGACCAGGTTTAGGTACAGTGACCCTGAAAAAGCCGTTGGTAAAAGAATTAAAGTACGCCTTGAGCTGCGCCTGAGGCTTCTTTCATGCAAATGTCACATAGAAAGAAGAAAGAAAGAAAAACTATTCATTCGTCCCATAAGCACATTGCACTTTACAGGCATAGACAATATCATAAAGTGAAAAATACTCACATCAACAATTTTAGCGACGAATGTATAGCACCCAACGACATCAGGCCACGCCAACTGTTGCCAGAAGATCTTGATCTGGTAGAATATAGCCAGGGTATCGACCCCTGAACTGCTGTACTTTACATTAGTATCGACTTGGACCAAGTTATCCAAATCCACAGCCTTTTCAATCCTGGAGAGTGCTTTAAATGCGGCTATGTCTAACCACTGGGCGACTCCGCCGAAGAACCAATTGTGAAAGTGTGATATGGCGTAGGAACTCCATTCGGTCTCGTTAAGGGCTTGTCCTAGCCTGAAATGATAGAACTTTATTGCACCACAGTGAATCGCCCACGATGTTCGATTGGAGTTATTTTCTTGTAAACTTAAGTCCCCAAAGGGAGGGATTGAACGCTAGAGATTTTTTATGCACCTATAAACCACGTATTTAAAAACCCTCAAAACACCAGGCTTCTGGGGCTCACAGTTAAGAATGCACGTTGAAAGTCAGCAGAACAGTATATACATGGAGCCTTACACAAATAGTGACGTCCAAAATAAACTCAACATTGATTCCCTTAAATGTATATACGAGCCTATTATTCTATGCATGAAAGTACAACTATAATTACTTATCATGTTACAAAAAATTACACAAAAATTATAATGAAAGTTCTAATTGTGGGCACCTATCGGATAAAATTATAAAAATGTTATAAAAAATAACTATATAAATCGTAAAACGTGGGGTATTTGTGATAACATTTTTTTAACAAAAAATGTTGGCTTCACAGTCATATACATGGATTAATGTAAATAAACATTTTGAATCTTGTATAAGAGAAAATTATGTGTATTTTTTGATAACCTTGCTTTGTCTTATAATTTCATCATAGCTTTACTTTGCTACAAGGTCTTTATACTAATCGACAGGTAAACACATCACTTTCTGTAAATAGACCGCGATGTTGACAAGCGTCGGTAATGGAAAGTCAACTTTCAACCAATGCGATAAAGTTCAAAACTCATCGTGTTGCTTCTGTTTACAAACAATTAACATCACTGAATCGACCGGCACGTTCGCTTTGTTATAATGATGCCCAGTGTGACATGAGGGCATGGTAGTTACTTAGGTCAATATGAATGAGCCATGTAAACTACATTGTTTAAGTTTTTCACACCTATTTTCTGCCTGCTTACTATATTTTGTTAAATGCGTGACAATACACTGATGATTGCGTATAAAATGGTGGTAACATACCTATTTAGGTAAAACGAATGTTATACAGCAGTGAATTTGGCACAAATTCTTTTAGTCGCATGGTTCATTAATAACTAGCGAACCACGCGACGTAGGGTATTAAATATACTAAAATAGTAATTGATGAATACATTGAAAAATTGGTCACACGCAACTTCATACTAAATTCAAGTTAGGTAATTGGCCTTTTCAGGCCGCTACTTTTACGCTCATTTCATTCAATTATTTACTCAGAGCGGTATAGATTCGTTTGAGTTTAACCCTGAGGTGTGCGCTGTGCGTTGTTTACTGATGAGCTATGGCATATCGCACACTCAAAACTGACTTACGCGGACATTAGGATTATTTAAAAATAAAGATCGCATTTGAACGCGCCGACGGATAAAGTGGCGGCGAAGTAATTCGCTGATGAATTGAAACTCAACCGTATTTACTTTCAGTAACGGCTGAAATCACAGAATCACACTTGAAACTCCAAGCGCATCGCTTGTGCGATTTTGTAAATTCAGCCGTATCTAAAGTAAATAAGGTTGATTCTAAAATATTTAGAGATAATTCTCTAAATATTTTAAAATCAACCTTATTTACTGTTGTTGTTCTTGTTGTGTGGTGACTAATGTCACCACACAGTCGGACGCCGGTGGCGCTAACCCTGGCCGATACTCACGTCAAAAACCTCTGCAGAGTGAGATACAGCTCGAACAGCTTAGTTCCCATAGCTAAAGGTTCGTTTTCCACATTTGGTGTTCCGATTCCCGTGTCGCCATTGAGGCCGCCCGCTAAATGGACGCTGTACGTCGAGCCTTCGTCGTACTGCAGCCGCAGCCGCTTCAGACTTTTGCACACTTCCAACACCTCGGGTTCGACTAGAGACGCGATTTTACCCTCGTACACCCCGTAAAGTGTCTTTGGATATGGGAAGTTCATTATACTGAAATTGAAAAAGAAGAAAATTAACAACCAGACATTTTTTTAAACGAGTTTTTATAGTAATGTTTCATCTTTTGAGCCGTAGGATGTCCACACACATATTATGAACAAAGGCGAGCTTAAATCTAAAAAGAGTTTTCTTCCAACAAACATTTGAGGCTAGAAAGAGGAGATTGTAGAGGTAGGGTCCTAGTGTGGGGTCAAGACTATGTAAAGTATGTTGGACAGTAGGGTTTTTTTTAACTAGCAAGATAGATAACGGCCGTGGTGGCCCCGGCTGAAGAATAGGCCTCTCCATATCTACCTATCCGCGGATGTCGTAAGAGGCGACTAAGGGAAAAAAAGCTAGGGGATGGGCAGCAATTTCCCTCATTTTAACAACGATAGCTCTAACTGCGCTCGCCAACCCGCATGCCCAGCGTGGTGAGTATGGACAAATCCCCCCACATGATAAGGAATTCGCTCTGTCTGTGGGGGAGGCCATGTTCAGCAGTGGACGTCGTACGGCTGAAATGATGATGATGATGAAGATAGATAAAATAACACTTGTAATAATACAAAAGTTTCAACATTAACATTAGTTCATTGGCAAGAGACGAATGTATGCAAAAACATCAAAAAGTATTAATTGTTGAAGTGCCTAGACAGCCATTGTTTCACTGACTATGTAGATATCTACTTATTTATCTCACGAGATGACTAATACACAAAATTTAGTTATTTATCAAAAAAAAATATTATTATGCAACCATTTACCGACACGCAAACAATCGTCGCTAATTGAAAATAATGAAGCGTTAAGTCTGTCACCAAATGATTTTCCTTTTGAGTAACTGACCTGTGCCTATTACAAGAACAATGCAAGGTGATTTAATGAATCATCTAAGTTATAAAGACTTAATGCAAGGAAAACAGAACCTATGCGATATAAAAATAAGACACTTATTTGAACATTTATTCTTCTTAAAGCTAGTGTGCTCATAAGTCTACCATTCTAGGGAATAAAATTATTAGTATTATTGTTACTTACTCAACAAATATCCTATCATAATACTCCACAGCCTTCTGTAAGTCTGAGCGCACCAACTGTATGACTTTTATCAAATGCTGTAGCGCCGACTCCTCGGTTTTGTCTTGGCATTCATTATTTTCCAAAATGTGGACGAACCAATCAGAAGCACCCTGTATCACTGCTTGCTGCAAAACGTCATGTATCGTCAACCGTTTCTCTTCTTTACTCTCCCTCAGCCATCCGTATAAGTTTTCAGGGAACAGATCTATGGATTCGGGCACGTCTAAAACTGACAGTTTATGAAGTATTTTGAGAACTTCTCTGAGCATTTTCATGACAGCTTTGTCGTCTTCAGTCTTTTTCCTGAGTTTCCTGATGCGGCTGAAGCATGTTGGAAGCAGTTTCTTTGCAGCGTCCCAGAATAGCTTGACATCCTCTTCGTTTATTAATCCTGAGGAAAAGGTAGCGTTATAATAATGTTTTTGCAATGCATCTTGTGGCTTGCGGTTGAATTGTTTTAATGAAAATACAATCAAATATGTACAACAGACAGTGTTATTACATACTAGCTTTCGCCCATGGCTTCGGTCGCGTTGTACTTTAAAGAAGCCTATATTACCTACTCTGTGGTACTTAGTGTAGCTTTTAATAAGTGAAATAATTTTTAGAATCGGTTCAGTATTTCGAAAGACTACCCCCCCCCATTACCCCAGATTACCCCAAACAAATTTTACCTCTTTATTAACGAATAATAATGTAGACTTATAGGTACCTACATATTATGATATGATTTGTTTTTATTTAAAAAAAGGAAGGCCTTATTACATCTATTCTAGATGGTGTTTCCAGCATCTTGTGTAACTTTTACTGACTTACAGGATGCTGTAGCCTGGGACAAGTTAAGGGGAAGGTGGAATAAAAAAAAATGTTTGTTTTCGGTAATATTCTTTCTTTTTGTTGATGGAATAACCCCCTTTCGGGGTTATATACACGTTCTGAATCACCTTGTATATTGAGCTGTTAATACAAGTTCTTACCAGATTTGACCGGTTTTGAGATCTTGTCGAGCAGAGTGTTGAAGAGAGCGAAGCTGAGAGGATGGTCTGTGGTGACGGCGCAATAGACACACCATTGGACTAGTGTGTTGTCTTGTTTGCTGAGCCCGCTTTGCGCCGCGTGTTGGGTTATTATCGCCTCGGCTTGTGCGCTGAAGTTTCCGGACCACCAATAAGGTGCTACCTGTAGATCAATAAATAAATGTTAATCTCAAAATATAAAACTAAGAAGTCAAACTTCAATCTTCATTTATTTGTTTACGCCTGTTCTTCGCCACCAAGCCTAGAAGATACAGGCAAGTAACCTCGGCTTGGTATTTTTTTTTACGATCCTTTTACAACTTTATTTACAGTCATGTTGGAGCATTACCTAGTCATCTAAATAGCCGGATCATTTGTAATAAGATTTTGTAATTAAGTATTTAAAGTTTCTATTCAATAACTTGTACAAAGCATATCGATATGTTATAGAAGCGCTCAAATAGCAGTGGGGCTCTTTGTGCAGAATCTGTGCAGAAATGTAGTGCCATGCTTATTCTAAAATATTAAGTGTCTTATATATTTATAAAAAAAAATAATTGGCAGAAATTCTAGAGTATTCAGCATCGAACTTAAAAAACCCACTATTTTTTTTTGTTGTGTCCTTGGAAGCTATTTGCCAAACTGTTAAGGAAAATAAATTGGGTTTATTTGCATAACCTGACCCGTGCAGGATCGATTCGACCCGAATTATACATAATGCTATCATGATCATATATTTTCAGGCATGCATTTACAAGAATAAGCCTTATACTTCTATGCAATTATACGAAATTTATAATTGTAAAAGTTTATAAGCATGTTTGGATGATTATTTACGGTTTTAGAGTACCATAACGGCTGATCCGAATTGAATGATACTTGAAACTGACCTGCATAAGCATTCTAGGCTACTTTCTTTCCGGTTACCACGAGCGAAGACGAGGGCGGAACCTAGTAGACTTATAACAGCATCTTAGCAGCATACATTGATTATCATTCAATCAACGTGTAGGTGGATAGCAAGTATGCCTGTTTTGTTTCACCTATCAAGAGGAAGGTATATATCTTGTTTAATCTCTGGAGATTGGTACTCGTTTAACATTCCCGTTTCTGATGCATTCAAGTCAAGTCAAAGTCAAGTCAAAGTCAAAGTCAAAAGGCATTTATTTCAATAAAATCACTAGGATCACTTTGAAACGTCTTAGAAACTAGGTGAAGCTATGCCTGTTCCGACCAAGCCTAGAAGAATCAGGCAACAAACACGGCTTGGTGCCTATCATTTTTTTTTTCGATGATTCTTTTTCACAAAATAGAATTTAAAGCTTCAGTATGGTGCCGATCGAACTAGGTGAGGCTCAAAAGAAAAGTTATCTAATTATAATCCCTAATAAATAAGAGCTTATAAAAATGTGATAAAAAAAAGAAGACAAATGTGAGCTTCAACAAATGATCTAATGATCATTTATAATGAATGCCCTACAATGACGTCTTATTGCCATTCAAATGCAAGCTTATCAGCACTAATTTACACGAATTTGAACCTTAAATCTTTATACCTATCAACTTACTTTCCCACCTACAACATGACGTTACCTACAATATGAAGGGCTTCAAGAAAAAACTAAAAGATTTCTCCAGGGCAGGCAACGCATCAGCAATGCTCTAGGTGTTGCAGATGGCTATCGGCGACGGTAACCGCTTACCATCAGCTGGGGCTTGCCTCCATCCTACTAATATTATAAATGCGAAAGTTTGTGAGGATGTTTGGTTGTTTGTTGTTCAATCACGCCGTAACGGCTCAACCGATTTCGTTGAAACTTGGAATATAAACAGTAATTTTTATGTATGTACTACGCGTGCGAAGCCGCGGGCGGAAGCTAATATTATAAATACGATAGTTTGGATGGATGGATGGATGGATGTTTGTTACTCAATTACGCCAGAACGGCTTAACGGATCTGGATGAAATTTAGCACAGAGATAGATTATACTCTGAAATAGCACATAACCTTTTTTTATTCTCGTAGGTACCACGAGCGAAGCCGCGGGAGGAAGCTAGTATAACATTAAAAAAAAACGCTAATTTGATACAGGGCCAGGTTTCAGTACTGCATCGCCGAATATAAATGTTGATGTGACAAATGACAATTTGAATAGCGAGACATATTGATCGTAGACCGGAGAAGAGCATAGCTACTTTTTATTCGGATCGAAACAAGCGAATCGCAATAAGGACTCGCATTGGGAGTCCCCAGACTTGTTAGCTCTCAAGTAGATAAGTGAATTGCATTGTGAATTCCCTAAGAAGGCAATGACCCTGGCATTGGCGCTTTTTTATTTATTTATTTTATTTCTTTCATGAAAGTGCACAAACATTATGTATATTACCAATTATATAAAATATCTTCATAAAAACAGGGTCTGATATACATAAAAATAAAAGTGCACTAAAGCATTCTCAATGAAAACTCTTAAAATAAACATAAACTTAAATAGTGCTCAATGAAAGAAAAACAAAAAAACTCTTAACTAAACTAATTTAGTTAAGTAGATAGATAAAAAATTATTTGGCACTACAGACACACACAATTAACATAGATAAACAATTTTAAACTAAAGTACATACAATAGGTAGGTAGAGTAGTAGGTAGGTAGAGCAATTTAAAAAAAGTAGGTATCTTAGAGTAGGCAAGTTTGCGTGTGCTGCAGTACGACAAATAGGCTATGGCTCAGTGAAATATAAGTACTAAAACCTATATACCAATACTAGCTTGTGCCCGCGGCTTTACGTGATGCCTAGATGAAAAGTAAGTGATGCCTAGATGAAAAGTGCTTTTCCAGGCAAAGAACTCTATCTATTACAAGTTTCATCCAATGCGAATAAACTTTCGCATTCATAATATACCTAAGTAGGAAAGTTTTAACACAATCGGACAACAGGAACTGTCTCAAAATTCACTTGCAATATTTTACTCGAACGTACACATGAAACAATGATAAATCATCATCATCATCAACCTGTAGAAGTCCAGTGCTAGACATAGGCTTCCCTCAAAGAGTGCCATGACGAAAGGTCTTGAGCCTTCTCCATTCACCGACTTAAACATTCACAATGTCGTCGGTCCACACACACTGCGTCATCCAGTTCGTGGTCGTCATTCGAGAACCTTTATTTCCCAACGGTTGTCGGTTCTGCGAGCTCAAAAACTTGTTACTGCCTGAAGGTTTCTCTTCGCCTGGGTATCTGAGTGATTGCCTTTCATCCATGAGGATAAGTATTTCTTTTTTTTTTTACCTACAGATTAGGTTAAGGTACCCCAAGGCCTAAGTTAGGCAGTTCAAGCATTTTTTCATACCTTAGAATGCTCCAGTTCATGCAGCAGCATTATCCTCAGCAGATGCCTGTGTTCCTGCGCGGCGACTTGTGAATTTTTCTCCGACGAGAAGCTGAGGCGAACTTTCACTACGCCTTGACGACGTAGCTTGCTCTTCTTGCTCAAGCTGAACCACATCACCATGCCACCAGCTGGGATAGACTGTCGAAAAAAAACATCACTATGATTTCTTGTGTGGCCATAAAACCACTATCGTTTATCCACCTTCGATCAAAAGGCCCTTTAGCGTTTTCTGACCAAAATAACAGCAGTACATACATATTACAGTCTATAAGACCCCGGCTGAAGAATATTAATATCTACCTACTAGTGGGAGGCGACTAAGCGAAAAAGCTAGGGGATGGGTAGCAGCGACCCCTATTTTAACAACGATAGCTCTAACTGCACTCGTAAACCCGCGCCCAGCGTGCCCAGCGTGTTGATTATGGGCAAATTCCCCCCACATTATAGGAATCCGCTCTGGAAATCTCGGGATAACGTCGGGATAAAATAAAACGTTTGATTTGAATACGGTATACTGATCGCGAAAGTTAGAAAAAAATATATAAAATTACACTCACAATAAATATTCCAAATATCTAAAGGCACAGCAAGTAAAAACCCATAAAATAGGAAACAGGATCTCGATGCAATAACGTTACTTTCGCAGTGTCCTTTTTTAGACTAAATAAACCAATACATTCACCATTTACAGACACAAGATAGAGAATGAATCTCTGCAGCTAACCGGTACGTTTATTTACAAGTGACGACACAACACGGCGGCGCAGAGTCATCAAAAATCCCCGCTAATTTAATATCATTCTAACCGATTTCGACCGAAGCAACGTTACTTCTGTTCGGAAGTTTTTTTTTTATTTTTCGAACTGATTTTTATGCTGTGGGTCTCTTACGACCACTGCCAGCTACACCGGGCTAGTGCTCTGTTCGGAAGAGTTTCGTTGGTGTGCTTTTATACGACTCGCATAGCCTAGCAAGTGTGTTTACAGAGGATGGATTTTATATTATTGTGCGCTATACAGACCACTGTAACACAGTAACCACAGTATCCATAGTGTGGTTACAGGTTGGTGCTGTACTGGTTTTTTTTTGTGTGTATGTTACTCAATATCTCCGCCAATACTAAACCGATTTTGATAATTCTTTCGCTGGTGTATAGAGTATGATCCCGGGTGGTCCCATATTAATTAAATTCCTGAGGGATTACTACTTGTCCCATAAAACTTAAACAAACGTCATCATCTCTTGAAATCACGACTTGCCGAATTTTTTTTGTCGACTGTGGTATGGTATGGTTATCCCCGCGACTTCGTTCGGTTGCTGCTATTTTTACATTAACTTTAACCTTAGGGGTTGTGTGTCGGGAATTCCTTTCTGTGCACTCATACGTTACAAATTTCATACCTACTCTTAGGACTTTTGGTTAGGTTCTGCGTTGATTGTCAAAGAGAATAAAACCACCTCGTTTTATTGTCTGTCAGTCAGTCAGTACCATATGAGTTATTATTTATGCTGAATGAATGTCATACTTACTTTGGTTTTTTGTTCGAAAGTGTTGGTGGCAGGTGTCATCCTCAGTAGGTAAGGTTGGTATTAATCTTGTAAATATTCGGAATTTGAAGTCGGTTTTCAGTTTTTATAAAAAATATATTATTTGCATACTTTCTTTCTTATTTCTGTTATCTGTTTTTTCTTGTGTACATTATAGAATAAAGAATAATTATAAAATGGTTAAATTTTTTAGTTAAAAAGTATTTGCCGAGGTTTGAGTTCATTTTTAGGAGAAAATCTGTTTTGAAATAAAGACGGTCAAGTGCGAGTAGGGTTCGCGCCCGGAAGCTTTCGTACACACGTAATACGGGGTCGGAGAATCAAGACCTAAAGTGTACGAAGTGACAAGATTCAAGGTAGATCACGCGGACGAAGTTACGGCCGTTCAGCTAGTGTGATATATGCACGAAAGGAGCCTCTACGAGGCGCACATTAATCCATTCCCCACACTGGATCTTTCACCAACGGTCATGGGCCTAATACAACATGACCAAGAAAAACGAGTGACACGACAAGCAAGCAATTACCTACCTTGAGTGGTATATTCGCAGTGCCGATTAATTCATTGTCATGTTTCCCCGTAGACGCAGTGATGGCTATCTCCTTCATCAGCTTCCGTAGACCTTTCACACCTTTCACTTCGAAGATCTTCGTCATTTTCTCTTTAACAGTTTCCGCAGGGTCGAAATCCCTAGAAAATATACGCTCATGTTAAGCTGCATAACATAAACTAGATATTTGGCAATATTATCTCAACTAGCTTCCGTCAGCGGCTTCGTTCGTGTGGTACCGGATAAAAATTAGCCTATTTGTTATTCCAGGCTATTGACTACATGCATGCTGGTTATGGCCTAAGTATAAAGGATTAGCATCTCCACAATCAGTTTAACAATTTTTTTCATTCTGCTAATATCCTACTATCCTAGCCTACTAATATTATAAATGCGAAAGTTTGTGAGAATGTTTGGATGTTTGTTATTCAATCACGCCGTAACGGCTCAACCGATTTCGTTGAAACTTGGAATATATACCTTCTTCATAGAATAGCATATAGGCAACTTTTTATGTAGCTACCACGCGAATCGGCGGCCAGAAGCTGGTTTTAAATAAAAAAAACAGTTAACTTACCATACTTCCAAACATAATGAATCTTCGTGAAAATTTCCAAGCATAGGTCTGAAATAAAAAAAAATTCAAACCAAAGGTCCAATAAATCTTGAAGGAATAATATAAAATCAAGGGGGTAATAAAAATTCCAACTGATTATGGCTGTAAAATAAGGACCAATAATGGGGGTTAAAACGGTCAGTTTTCGCTAAAATTATGATGCAATCACCGAAGGGTTTTTGCTTCTTTTTTTTGTTAAAAAAATCCTCGCTTAATTCGTTTCTGAACGAATTATTTTCAGGGTCTGCGCATTTTACAAATAATCCTGTATATGCCCATTGCGCTAGATACTCATAACACGCAAACTTCATGGAACATACGAGTTTTATATAGAACACACATACGATTCGTAGGGGAACTTTAAGCTCGGGGAATTACTTCATTAAGTTCAATTCCTTCAATTTAGCCTGAGTTCAGGAGCATAATTTTAATTATCAATTTTCCATTGTGGTTAGTCAAAAGCCTATCGTAAATGTTCTATTATTGAAGTGTGACATGGCATACAAAGAGCCACAGTTTCAACTTGTTTTTAAGATCGTAAATGCGTAAGCCGTAAAACGTTGCCAAGTGCAAGGCCAGTAAACTACAATTATGCAAGTTTAAACTCAGTTTTGCTGGGTTAGGTGTGCTGTTATATAATCTGTGGTACCTGCGGCATACCTTCATACTATAAGTATAAAATTTAGAACACAAGCCACTATGAAGCGCATATGCGCTGTACAGAGTGATAATTAATAATGTATGCGTTCCCGAAAGTATACATATTAACCATATATTATAACCAGACATGACAATAGACTTTCAATTTTGACACTGTGAGATGCAGACACATCAGCGGAAGCTGCTCGTCTATAATTAAATAAATAATAAATAAATATTATGAATCACCTTGTATATTGCTCGCAATAATTGAGAACACAAGCCAATATACCAGGTGATTCATAATATTATTAATTCTGTCAACAAAAAGAAAGAATTTTTTCCGTAGTGTAAACTGTATACTTACAATGAGAAATGTTCCTCCCATACAGGGTTGAGCGTAGACTGTTTCACCGAAGAGTTGTACCTCTGAGAAGAGTTCGACATCATGTATATCGTTACAAAGGGATCGCTCAGCCCATTAGGGTCCTTCGGTACCAAATCCTTAGCCTCCACGACTTCAACGTTCAGCATCAGCTCTGGGGGTTCTTTAGCTTCAGCCTTGGTCATGAGCTCATTGTGCTTGTCGTTTGATATCTTGAAAGCCTCTTGCACGTAGGACAGCATAGACAGCTGCCCTACTTCGCAACCTACGTCACAGCCCCCCACATTGTGCAGAATCTCGTATAGAATCTCCAGGTAAAGTTCATCGATCTGGAACAAGTGAACGTGGAATAGACGCGATGTATTTTTCTCTTAGGTACTTATGGATGGACCGTGTTAAATTTAACAATTTCTGTATCCAATAAGTGGGTTTTATTCAATCAACAAAAAGAAAGAACGATATGCGATAGCGGGAAAAATACCAAAATATAAAAAAAAAACAGGTTCATATACCGAATTTTTAAAAATCGTGTTTTTGTTTTTGGTATTTTTATCAACTTTATAAGTAGAACTGATTTGACCGTGAACAGCCGATTTCTGCATAGTGTTTATTCAATGAATGTCGCATTTCCAAAAGTGGTAAAATAAACTTTATTGCCCATTGGGTGTAGAATAAGCCCTTCCGAGCTAGCATACCTACATATTATGAATCCCTTGTATACATAATGAGGTTTCAACATTTTGGGAAGTCAACCTAATGGTCCTAACTAAAGGATCTCAAGGTAGCGCTTTGTACATTAGCTAAAAGAAGTAAATTCTATAAATTGAACCTTTAATAAGCTCTACGGAAAATTGATGAGTCTGCATTTCTGAACTATCGGAGCCCGTCTGAAACCACAATAACCGCGATTCTTGGTACCTTTAGGTAGACCAGCAGTACATACATAAAATAATACCAATTTTTCAGAGGGGTATGCCGAGACCACGGCTTTCCACTTGCTACGATCCTGACATACCTCTTCTGCTACATTCACTCTCATCACATTCCTCATACATGCTCGTCGGTACTCTTGACCTAGGTAAGCAGTACACTGAACACAAAATAAATAAAAAACAGGTAATTACTAGCAGAAAAGCGTAAAAATACTAACATACCGAAGTATCGTAATAGTATCGCAATTTCATAAAGCCAAGGAAACGACCAAACAGTGAGCAATCCCGTTCCGAACTGAAGCACAAACTAACTACCATGAAATGAATCACCGGGGTGCTGAGGTTGTCACAGGAGTCCGGAACTGACTAGGTACAACCTATGCTATACGACCAATTTCGAATGTTATGACACTTGGAACTGGAAGGTGGCTGCATACACTCTCTGCAGCTTGCAGGGTTACTGCGACGAGGCGGAGGGGAGGGGTGGGAAGCTTATTGATCAGGTCGAAAGCTAGGACACCAGTGTTTTGGATCAACCGCGTCGTTGGTTACGGAGTGACGACTTTGTGTTTGCGTAACAGGCGCAAGTTTGACCACTATCAAACATTACACCGACTTAAGAATCCGTGTTGATGAGTCACATGTGTAAATTCCCCAATTCAAGTTCGACTCGGAATTTTTAGCAAGATTTATCCTAATAACACGTCAAAACTAGTATTATCTTTATAAAAAGGAAAAGTAATTTGTTGATTTGTTTGTAGGAGGTAATTTCCATATATGTATAAAAGATGGGCTTTTGAAAATTCCATAACCAAAAGAAAGCTACATTATTCCCGAGTGACCATAGGCTACATTTTATCCGGATACTACGCGAGCGTAGTATCCGGATAAAATTCTAAGTTTATTAGACAGGATGCAATTTGCTTTTCTGTCACGTGAAATAACTTTTCAGATGTTGATCAGCTGCAAAGAGTTCTATGATCGGCTGACAAAAAATGTATAAGTTGCCTTACTAAAATTCAAAAACTGAACTGAAAAACCTGATGAAAGTAGGTATTATTTGGTCCAGAAATAAATCATTGAATATACCCACAGTCATGGACTGTATCAGCATACTGGTCTGCCGTTCCAGGAGCTCTTTCTTCACGCCCCTGAACTTAGTCCGAAGTGTTCCCATCCCGTCCATTTTCACTACCACGCAATTGTACACAAACCATGAAAACACAACACTTTAATTCACTGGAAGACGCGACGTCAATCGTTTAGACTACTATCATGGCGCTCAATTAAAAACTTTCCCGGGAAAAGGATACAGCAATAACGAGTGCTGAAACTGTAATGTGTGTAGTGGGAGCTATCGCTGCACTGGCGAAGTTCGGCCGGGAGTCGGGAATGAACCGCCACTGCCGCCAAATTCTATTTTTGCAAAGCGCCTACAACGAAGACGAATGCGAACTGAACAAAAAAAAGAATTGTCCAAATATTTTTCACAACACCTCAAACGCCTGCATCTCTGTTTTTAGAATGGTATCCACCAACTTCCTGTCTCCAGAGCTTAAAAGCTTATACTTCGCGGGAGTAAAATCTTTTACGCTTCCTTCTATCAAAGTAAAGCATGGTGGTGTGGTCGTTTTTATTACAAAATGCTTTTAATACGCTACGTCTAATCAGAGTAGGTTTTTCAATAGGATACCTTCAAGAATCATCCTATTTCATATTAAATGTCTATGCTAATGGATAATAACCGATTTATGAGCCTCTTCAACGAAAAAAAAATATGTAGCAGTGCATTAATGTAAGTTTTATACGCAAGCAAAGGCATAAAGGCCAATAAAGCTCCATAAAAAATTATGACCACTCGAAATTGAATCCGATTAGCGCTAGATAGGCCATGTTTGTTTTTCTAACTGCATCATAGTTTCGATGACTTTTCACTATCGTTAAAAGCAAAGCAAACACTGAGATAATTATCAATTTATGTTTGAATGGTTGCGAGCCGGGCATATACCTATACCTTGCTAATTATGATAAACTTAATCTTCCTTTCACGCGCGAGTAATTTGATGAACTTCATTAACGGAAAACCCCTTCTACTGTTCACATGCGCAACCGGTTCTTAATAAAACAGATATTTAGAGAATGTTTATCATAATTTTAAGTGGTTTTAACACGTAAGTAGGTAATTTCAAGGTTCTTCTCCTGCAAGCAAGCAACAGGCACGCGTTGAACGATTTATTTATTTTATTCGCCACGTGCGTTTATGTTCGCCAGGAACGGAAACTAGTGTTACAATTTAGCCCATTTATTTACATAGCAAAACAGATTTCAACAGGCACTTCATAAGGCTCTTGAGTGATAAAATGATAGCTAATGAGGACATTCTGTTCTATCATTATGAGATACCAGTAGTTATCATTTGAGATGCTGAGTTAGGTTCATCAATATATAGATCAGCAGTAGGTAAACAAACTATACATAAATTACTTACTAAATAAATAAATAACACCAACAGTCACAATCATAGTCCTGACCTGACTAGCTAGGATTCCCTGTGTTGTGGGTATCAGAAACTACGGAAACTACGAGTACCTACCATAGTACCACAACACACGAAACAAATATTCGCAGATCATGCAAACATTTGCGTATCTCGGGCACTCGCCGGCTACGCTACCGAGGTCATCGAATCAAAGGAAGCCGAACCATTTGATTCGAGCTATGTATCCAAAGTCCATTAAAGATGCAGGCAGGCTAGATCTGTAAGTGTAAACGCTAATGCACGCTGAAACAAACAGTATGCAGCAAATAGCAAATTACAAGATAAGATATCAGTCCGGTTCCACAGCGCACTTGTCTTATTATAATCAAATAGTTACTTATTTGCCGGCATGTTTCGGCATGAAAACGGAATCGGTTGGAAATGATTAAATATTCATTCAATGGCAAAGAATTGATCCGGCATTTTAAAAACCCCTGACTAACGCCGACGTAACGTTCAGTGCTCAAGAGTTCAGCAGAGATAAGATGATTATTTTGTAAGTTTCCAATTATATCCAAGGGGAAAGACATTGGATGTCAACATTTAGTAACGAAGACTATTGAGAATAACCTTGAGAAACATGACAAAGTGATCGGAGAAAAGTAAAATGCCGCTGGCATTATGCCACAGTGATGGCGACGAGATAAAATGCGCTCCCAGACGTAACATAGGCGCACTGCGACGTCATACACTTAGGCATCTGTATAGAATTAAAGTGCCTCTGATACAAACACAACAAGGAAGTCTTTGTTCAAAAGTCATGAAATGAATATTAAATAGAACCGCACCATCGTAGTTCAAACAAGACTAACATTTATCTAACAACTCGTTTGTGCCGTTGCCCCTTGGAATCGTGCCCATGAAAACTAAAATCAAGTTATGTCGCCGTAACGTCTCTGTGCATTCAGACGCCGACCCATTTTACAGAAATAGGCGTAGCTCAATGTCTAGTTCATATGAAATGTAGCAACTGTAATTATTTGTAAATTCAATTGAATTTGTAAGTGGTTACTCGTACCACTAATACGACTGTTGGTACCGCAACCGACCATGGTACCTGCAGCTAATATCCAGCGAGATGGCCCACGACATTGATATCCACGCGATTATCATCGCCAATCACGTGACCTTACCACTGGAAATAACATAGTACCCACCTACCATGCTACCAACAAGCCCTACTAAGTACCTACGTCGTCTTATTGTGCGTGACGTAGCCAACAATCAATTGAACCCGATGAAATGTTTACTCGTCCGCTAGCTAAGATGAATAGGATGTTGCTATTGGCCCTTACTACCTTACTTCTCTGACCACCATATTTCACAATATAATTTCCTACCTACAAAATGGCAGCACTCAACCTGTCAGACTCTTCAAAATACTTCTAATCCAGGTTAACGCAATAAATGAAACCAGGAAAATATGATTCATCACTAACCATTAACATAAAATTAGAAGTATCTCAATATGACGCAATTCTTCCATATCGAATAAAATCTCCAGAACGCAAAGGTGTAATAAAAACGGCTGTAAAACTTACATTCCATCCAATAGCCTCTATGTAGCGGTCTATCTTTTCATGCTCATCCGGTTCGGAGTCTGTGTCCAAAAGTGTCCCGTTTCCGCTGTCCGAATCACGGATACTGGAACTCTCTGCCTGGAGATCTGCCTCGACCTTCTTCTCTCCATCTTGTTCCTCTACCTCCTTTAGTGGCGCTAGAGGCGTGCATTCTTCAAGGGCCGCTCTCTGCGAAGCTTGTTTCAAAATAGATCCGAACTTTTCGAAGAACCCGTTGTCTACTTCTTGCACTCTGCAAAAAAAACGTTCGATTAATATCCTTATCAAGATAAAGAGTATTAAATATTATAGACTGAATATTTACCATTTTCATATAGGTTTATGCTTGCATTAAAAGATTGTGTTTAACTATACAACTTTAATAATGATAACAACTGATACAATAATCCTAATTTTTTAGCTTTAATACAGAAAGGAGCATTTATTTTGTGTTTGACAGAATTATTACTGATCTTATCTCATTAAATACAAACTATTTTAATATCATCACAATATTGGAAGACTGGAATGATTGGCAAGATCACAAATTACTGATATTCACAAAGGCAGCTGTAATAGCTTGTCTTAAAAAATGATGCCAATATAAATACAAACTATGTCTATATAATAAATGCAACTTAGTATCTAGTATTGGATTGTACCAATCAATCCCGAGAGACAAAATTCTCATCATTCAATTCGACCTGCTGTAGACTGACAGAACATTAAACCGAAACAATGTAAAACATAATTAAAATGGCATTCATGACTTGACTTAGTATGAGGCATTTATGGGTTAACGAATTTCTTTGGTATGGATATCCATTGTGCTGATTTCAATCACTTATCTAAACCAGACATCAGTGTGTATTTTATGTCAGTATACTCCTCTGCTCCATGTTTGCTACCCTCCCTTCCAATACCAGACTCCTTAATACCTCCAAATGCAGGCTCAGGGGCAGACAAAATGCCATCATTTATCGCTACCATACCAAACTCAAGGTTTTTTGACATCCTAAAAGCCTGCCCAAGCTCCTTTGTAAAAACATAAGAAGCAAGACCGCTTCTTGTGCTGTTGGCAATCTTCAAAACCTCATCTTCCGTTTTAAACTTTAAGCATGTAGCTACGGGTCCAAATATTTCTTCAGTATAAATCTTCATGTCTGGTTTAACGTCAATCAAAAGGGTTGATTCGTAGAACTTGTTTCCAAGCTCAGTGTTGAATTTCCCACCAATAAGTGCTTTGGCTCCTTTAGACATTGCTTCAGACACTAAGCCAGAGACTTTCTTAGCCTGCTCTATGTTTACCAGAGGCCCGCAAGTGACGCCCTCTTTATTTCCAGGTCCGAGTATGCATTTTTTGCCAATCCGAGCTTTGAATCCGTTCACAAACTTGTCATAAACATCCTCATGAATCAAAAACCTGTTGGCGCCAATGCAAGCTTGGCCATTATTCCGAAACTTGGCTAGCATTGCCTGCTCCAAGGCATGTTCAATATCAGCACTCGGGAAAACAATGAATGGTGCATTTCCTCCCAGTTCCAATGCCACTCTCTTGATCCCTTTAGCAGCCATTCCATACAATATCTTGCCAACATTTGTTGATCCAGTGAATGAGATGCAGCCAACACTGTCATCTTCACACAGTACTTTTCCAACAGCTGGTGCATTCTTTCTACTGCTTGTGACCACATTAATTACCCCTTTGGGCACACCAGCCTGCTCTGCAAGTACCACTGCAGCGAGAGCAGAAAGTGGAGTGTCTTCTGAAGGCTTTATGACACAAGTACATCCCGCAGCCATGAGAGCTCCTACCTTACGAGTAATCATTGCAAATGGGAAATTCCAAGGAGTGATAATTGATACAACACCAAGGGGTTGCCTGGTTAGAAGGATTTGCTTATTGGGCCACGGACTAGGAATAACCTCTCCATTGATTTGACGGGCAGTGTCAGCAAACCACTCCAGGAACGAATTGCCGTAAGCAACTTCACCTTTAGCTTCTGATATTGGTTTCCCAGCCTCTGCCGTGATTATATCAGCTAGATGATCTGTATTTTTCAAGCACAAGTCGTACCATTTTCGGAGGATGTAGGATCTATCCTTGGCAGTGGTGTCCCTCCATGTTTTAAAAGCATCAGATGCTACTTTTATAGCTTTCTTAGCGTCGCTTGCATCCATGTCGGGTACCTCAGTAATTACGCTGTCATCTGCTGGGTTGAGCACGGGGAATACGGCATTACTGCCGGCTTTCACCCATTCGCCATTGATGTACGCTTGATTCTTGAGCAAATGCATGTTTCTGTACTGCGTCAGATACAATTTAACATGCCGAGATGTTCCCGCTCGCAGGAGATCCATTCTTGATGAGGGAACAATTTAAACTGATTGAGAGTAATGATAAATTGTATAACGTTATCTCAGACTCACTCGCTCTCGAGCGAAATAAGTAACTAGCGTGATAATAAAATCGCGGTCTTGTTCGAGACTACAAAACAAAATTAACTTGTCCAGCTATAAACAATATACGGTACGCGTCCGTGCTATTTAAAAGCTGCGACATTACTTTTTGTACCCACACGGATTGAAGAAAGGAGAAACTGAATCAATTCACAAAACAAACACCAACTTGAATTCAGAAAAATCAGCTGTTCTGCGAGCAGCGAGAGAGAGAGAGAGAGAATCCAATTGACGTCATGACATGTCAATGTCACTTTGGTTTTCTTTTCTTTCGGTCTGGCTATGGCACCTAATGCCTTTCTACCAAAGCTTGAAAAAACGGGATATGTACTTTGAGAATTTCAATAATTTCGTAAAACGCTATGTATGGCTATTATTATGTTATGAACCAAGAAGGTACCTATCAGTCAGTGCAGATGAGGAGAATCAAAGGTGCAGGACCTTTGATATACCGTTTTAAATCCTGGTTGGTGAGGATTATGAAAATAAAAATAATTAGGTTTATTTTATATGGTTTATTTTCATAATCCCCACTAAGCTTGTTTTTCTCTAATAATTCTATTCTTGTTTCGCTTTAATCTAATTAAATCAAATTTTACTTAGGTTAAAGTATTTCTAACGTAGGAGGTTTAAAATTGGTAAACACAACTAGTAATATTAGGTAGGTAGGTATTTACAACATTTATAGGTAATTACAGTAAGTACAGATTGGCTTATTAAAAAAATAGCATTTATGGCTCTCTTATGAATCTTACTAACTTTGTCGCACTCAATGATACGAAGCCAGCACCCAGACACAGAAAAAACTGTATTCATCACACAAACGTTTGTCCTGTGCGGGAATCGAACCCGCAACCTCTAACGAAGAAGGCAGAGTTACTACCTACTGAGCTATGAGGCCAGTCAGTACGTCAAGAATTGTAGTTTATTCTCTAAGAACTTGACTATGCCAGTATTATGTTATCTGTGACTATGCCTTGCCTAGTAGGTAATTAGCAGTGATAGGAATAGACGGGGCTTATATGCCTAAACTTCGAGGAACAGAGTAAAGAATCGGAGACTTCCTTACGACAATATTTTTTTCGGCCCGAATTTTGGGACTAGATTCGGAACATTACTGAGGTATTAAAAATTTATGTTATTTCGAATAAGTAGTTGGTCTTTATTTACTTAAAGTTTGCGACTAGACATAACATAACACAAAATAATCTGAAGAAAAAAGCCTTCATAAGTGTTATAGCTATTTATATACAAAACTAAAGCGGTAAAAGAAAAATAAAACACAGTGAATATTCTTGTAACAAATACATGTATATTTTAATTATTTTTCAACATAATTATAATTGGAAACATGAAACAAAATGTACAGACGGAATAACTTAAATTACATAGTGTACCTACTCTATGTTTACATAAGCAAATATTGCAAATAGATTTCAATGTTGTACTTGTCGACGTTGAGAGGTGTTAATTTTAACTCAAACTAGACTTTTATTTATTTATTTTATTCATGTCGAGGGATGCGATTTTAACTAAAATCATAGCACTTATTAATAAATTAACATTTGAAGTAGGACAGTCAGTTTTATTACTGAACTACTTCTGTTCGGTTAAGTTAAGTATCAAACATAACTTGACGCATCGAAGATTGGTAAGAATTTAGAAAATGTTCATTTGTCTTAAAAAATACCAAAAGAAATTGTAAAAGATTTTCCTTTAATCATCTTGATTCCATATGTCAAGTTCAGTATCAGAACCAAAGTTTTCTTTGTCAGAAGAGTCATTTGAGTTAAAATACACAATCATAATTTTTTCTATATTTTCAACTTTCAGGCGATTTCGTTTTATGTTAAGAATCCATTTATAAGTTGAAAACGACCTCTCAACATCAACTGAGGTCAAAGGCGCGTACATATGGTATGATCGATCATCCATTCCTGCTGTTATTGCGTCACATATGTCTCTAATTTTATCTAGATCGGGATTTCTGGATATAACAGCTTCAAGTTTATATTTTATGTGCTCAGACGAACACCAGCTTAGCACAGTTGTCACATGGTCAAAGATCTCGAAGGATTCCAATAGAGTTAAATTCGATTTTTGTAGTTTTTTTAACCCAATTTGCACATCTTTAAAAAATTCCTCAATATAGTCCAAGTCCGACTTCAAGTTTTCTTTTTGAAGAACAGATTTAGCACACCTAATAGATAACGCGTCGTCACTTCTTAAAAGATTTACTATTGTTTTAATTTGATCGTAATATTTTACATAATATGACACTGCCTCCAACCAAGTACCCCATCTTATAATAACGGGCTGTGGAGGAAGTGGCATGTGGGGAAATTTATTTTTAAACAATCGCACTCTATTAGGTGATTTTAAAATATTTTTTTTATGTTTGAAATTAGTTCATCTATGTACATCTGAGTATTCGGATCGTATTTTTTCTGCCACAAGATTCAGTGCATGTGCCAAGCAAGTGACGTGTATCATGTTAGGTAAATATTTTTTCAAAGCACGTCCTGCCTTCAGCATATATGCTACACTATCAGTACATAATACAGCAACATCTCCTACTTTGGATTCATACGAATCGCACCACATATTTTCAAGGCAGTCTATTACAAATTGGGCAATTGTGTTCCCATTAACAATTTCTAGTACCTTGCACGCAACTAAAAATGTTTTTTTTGTAATCGCATTTAAGGGTTTTACAAGAAAATGTACCATATACCTGCCTAAAAAATCTGTTGTCTCGTCTAAAGATATCCACAGCTTTTGATTTGCAGTTTGGTTGTAAATCGAGTCAATTTTTGTCTTAAAAATCTTATCTAAATAAAATTTCCTCAGCAACGATTGCTCAGGAATATTTTGCCGATTTGAACAATTGCAGCAAATATATTTTTGAAAGATTTTTTTCAAAGCGGGGTTGTTTACTTGAACCCATGGTATATTACATAATATAAGAAATTGTACCAGGTCCAAATAAAATTCTTCATGTGGTTTCTTACTTGTCCCTTTGTGTTTCAGACCTTCAATATGCCTCTTGACACCACTAAGTTTAGCTGTTATACTTATTTCGCACTTAGAACAGTAAATCAAGTAACTAGCGGGGTCGTAATATAATTCAGGGTGATTTTCAATCCAACTACGTACTGTTGCCACCTTAGGCTTGTTCGCCATCTCTAATCTGACTGGTCTCCAAAAAGAGGTATAATAGCGAAGTACCTAAAACAAAACGTGTGACTGTTGTTGAAAATGTATTTTCTTCTATTCTAATGTTTTTACAACTATTATTAAAAAGAACATTCCGAAAAAATAGAAGATATTTATTATATTTTGCCATTAGTCAAAATGTCATATAGAAAAATTTGTCTGCCCATGACCATCCCACTGTCTCAACTATTGGCAGTCAACCAAAACCTGTACTAAACAGCTCTCTCAGTCTGCGTGAACACATAATTTTAGCATAAATATTAAAAAAAACAAATAAAGTTTGACTCACCGTATTATTTGATGTAGACAGACAGGACCAATATTATTGTAGTAAATCGTAATCCATTAATTCAAGCCAAGGTAGTCGTATTAAGAAGATCCAATAAACCGTGCAAAAAAACGTGCAAGGGTCAAAAACAATATTCACAGAAACAAAACAGGTTGATGCGCACTCAACAGACCGAGGTACAGGAGTGAGAGTAACCTGGGCGGCGCCGAGGGTAGGTATATAGACCACCCCACGCCGCACAGGCATGCAACCACCTGAATTTTATTTATTATTTCCAAGAATAGATAACGAAATGGGCAGCTCGTATACGTAAACATGAACTATTTGCTTGGTCGCTCGCGCAAAATGACCTTTTTATAGATTTTTTAAGTTTAAGTGTGTTACTCAACAATGTTTGCCATTATTTTAATAATGATATTACGCACATTTTCAAATATTTCACCTTTTTATTATCCTTTCGCCGAGGGGCGTACGGGGGTCGGAGGGCTTTTGCCGATTTTTGAAATTAAAATGCTTGTATCTCATAAAATAGTATGAATTTATTTATTTTGTAAAAGATTACCTACGTTTGAAAGTTTTAAGATCAATGTTATTTACAAACTATTCTCCAAAAAAAAAAACGGAAAATTTTGTAGATGTAACGACTCTATGTTTTGTTATATCTAGACGCAAGTGTTTCATCTGTGAATATCCCAGAAACCTGACGCCTAGGACACTATTTTATTAGGCATTTTTTATTTATTTTAGTGTCTTCTATCCGAATATATAGAATATCTAGAGAATAACTTTTATTTTGTGCCGCGACTTTGAAAAAAACATACCGGTTAGGGCCACCCTCCATACAAAAATCTTCAAATCCCTTTAGGTAAACATGAACCAACTACTTATTCCAAATAAAATACATTTTAAATGTAACTAAGTAATGTCCCGAATCTAGTCCCAAAATTCGGGCCGAAAAATTTTTTGTCGTAAGGAAGTCTCCGATTCTTTACTCTGTTCCTCAAAGTTTAGGCATATAAGCCCCGTCTATTCCTATCACTGGTAATTAGTCTATGCTAGTACTAACTTCTATCCTCATTGGTAGGTTGTGAAGTTTGGAAGACATTGGCTTCCGTAGTCGTACACCGTAGGTGTACCTACCTCCGAGGCAACGTTCAAGAGTGACTATTTTGATTGGCTGGGTGGTATGATAGATAAGGAAAGACCACTTTCATGGTGATGAAGAGGGCACGACCTAGCTATAATATATCGGAGGCATATGAACTCGATAAATTCGATTGTCGTTTGTATGCGTGCTCGGAGGGCGTTGCGTCCGATTCGATCGATTATATCGATAATCTGACTGACCAATCTCAATTTCAGTGAAAATTTTAATTAGAATATGTACCTAATCTAGGTACCTACCTAAGGCCCAAGAGTAAGAGGCCGATGGCGATGTACCTAATTAATACATTTTTCAACCAACCTTGTGTCGTGAACCTGTTCCTCTACAGATTTCTGCTGCTGTAACTTCTCGTAGAAACCCTTCCACATTGATTCTTCATCCATTTTCGTGGCACTTTTATTAGGGTTTTACAAACTTAATTTCAGAGCAGAGACACTACGGAGAGTAAAAATGCGTTTATATACCGCTGATGCAGAGACTAAACAAGATGTAGATACCCTCATTGATTTGCACAGTGAATCACTTGAATGAAGGAGTCACGGCTGTGCGTCGGCCAGTGACGTAAACATCAAAACGGAGGCGGTTCTTGAGATTTAACAGCACGGAAATACCGATTCACAAAGCAACGCTCGAAGCGAAACTGGACCACTTTGCGGTCAGTGACACTCGTTGCATTGACTTCTAAAGGTATTGGCGGTATTGGATAGTTTTGCGCGTCTGGAAGTCGTGAATCGTTGTACGTAAACACTGCGCGATTGTTTTGTTTTTATTGCATGCTGCCAAACCTCGGCCAAACGGTACCGACTGACGTAATCCAAGATTCAAGGTGGCCGCATACGACTAACTACACCAACAACGATCAACTCCACGCACACAGCCGGTCGCGGCACTGAGCTGACTAAGCGAGCTGCTATAACACACGTGCTTTTGTAACTGAACGACATCACGACACTCCATCATCATAAGTAAACATTTGGATGATGATAACATGCATCCTGTGCCGAAAATAAATTGCAATACTAAATTGTAGTTTCCTTCAGTTAGCTGAAGATAGTCATTAAATTTCCTGGCACAACTAACAGACGCCCTCGACTTCGTCCGCGTAAAGTTAGTTCGAAAGTAGTAGTCTTCGTAAAGGTTAATATTCACGGACAATCTTTCAAACTAAATTGAGATTCAAGTACAGACTTCAGACGGTTCTTGGTGGAAATTATAGATTTTTGACATATAGCAAAAAATTAAGGTCCTGAGTAAGGTACAGTCACTATAGGCTTAGATATTATCTAAGACTATAGGCTATGATTCACGCTTGAACACTGTAGTTATCAGATGGCTAAACTGATTCCCGAATAAACTCTGCAAGAAGTTTAAAGACTTTGTAGCCACTGTGTTCTATAGAAGCACTCAGTTTTCTCAGTATCGTCTTTATGGTACCTATCTCCTTTGTATGTGGCATTCTATAGCTAGCTAGTCATCATCACACAATAGTAGTATCTGAGAACCATGTCAAATGGTTATCACTTTATCAACATGTAGGTAGGTACTTAGCGTGTTAATCATCTCATTCTGCTAGTTACCAAAGAAACAAAGAAGCTCGACACGCAAAATATTCAGCAGAATGACATCATACGCAGTAACTTGCCTGTGGGTAGGTACAGCTACCTGTCCTTGTCCGATTTAATGTAACAGAGAAAGCAAGGCATATAGGTTTGATGTAGGGGTAAAAACAATGAGTGGAGAGCCAGACAGGCATGACCATAGTGTGCTTGTAGTGGGTGGCTGAGAACAAGTTGTTTGCAAACAACTATCGAAACAGGTGTTTTGTTAGTCTAGTCTTCAATCCACTTTAATAAACACAATCCACACTAACACTTTAAAGCCGTGTTCAAACGGCATGCAATATGTCAACTAAAATGTATTTGAAATGATTTACATCTTTTGAATAAAGTTGAGATGACATATCGCACGCCGTTTGAACACAGCTTCATAAGTCAAAATCAAACTTAAATGACTTTATCTATTAGACTCTAATAATAGATAAAGTCAAGTTTGATTTTGACTCAGCCTCTAGTAATTAGAGGCTGAGGTAGAGGTAAGGCTCTTGAAAATAATTTTATATGACATATCAAGGACATATCGCATGCCGTTTGAACACGTCTTAATTCGAAAGTGATGATGATGAACCATGAGCATCCCTTTAGTAATGATTTTCAACAACCCATTTTACGTTTTTAGATTCGATTCATTTTGACCAACGGAAACATAAAAAGTATCTGGGAAGTCACGAACGTCCTTGGTTACCTTGAATAGAGTATGTCTAATTCGAGAAGTTTAATAATTCCGTGCTCGTTGTAGCATAAACATACCTACCTACAAGGTGAACAGGTACATCCCGAAAGGGATAGTATACCTGCATATTATAGTATATGATAGTATACGATATATATATTCTACACTCAATTGCTAATAAAGTTTGTTCTACGACAATGTGCAGGTATGTGTAATCAAAATGTGAAATTTTTCATTGAAAAAACACTATGCAAAAATCAGCTGTTTTGTGGTGAAGCCAGTTCATATTCAATTATTCGGCTGTTCGCTTACCTACGTTTATGATGATCTTTTAAAGATCGAGAAAAAATGAGAAAAAATAGATTTATTTATTTTGATATTAAAAACCCGGTATATTATATTTCGGGATAATATAGCTAGTCTTATACTTATAAAATGGTCAAGGTCGGTGGTGGTAGGGTGGGGTTCAACGGTTCAAGCAACAACCAAATTATCAGCTAAAATCAACAATATATAGTATATAATATAGTATACATATTAGCTACGTAAGCGAAATATATAAGGGATATAATCGCCCACTTGCGATTATAATTTTCACTGAGGCTTTGGTTACAATTTTTGAGGATCAACCTCTGTGTACCAAGGCTATAAACTGGCTGGTTCATTGAATCAATAAAAACTGGGGCGTCTTCCAGTTCGAAGAGAATTTATGGGATGAGGCTTACTAAATAGCGCAAATAGTGCGACAGAATGCAGATAGATATAAATAAATTATGTAAGTGCTTACCTATATGCCTTTACACAGTGTGAGGCAATGCCCACACTTTTTTACTTACCTAAGAGTTTTTAATTTCGTTATAAATCGCATCTAGGTGTTCACAGGATTATTATTTTTCCAAATTTAAGTATTTTATAAGCTAAGTGCCAGAGCTAGCTTTCTATATGTTAGAAAGATTAGCGAAGGACTAGTGTTGCGCTAAACGATGCTCTTGTGAAAGTAGTGAAAATTAAAACATAATCATCAAGTGCTACGAGCAAAACTTCTACGATCTTACCAATATTACACATTACCAAAACTATTTTTGAAAAAACTATCACACACACACACCCATTCCTGTTCTTATCATAAGCATTATCATTCCAGAAACATTCTTACTTTCTTCTGCTGATAATATGATTATCTTGCAGTTTTTTATAAACAAATTTCCACGGGTCCTCAGGAGCTGCAGTTTCAGGCATATTCACAGAACACTTAACACTAAATATTGTTTACTCAAAGTCGTTTTTTCCTTATAAATGAGGAAAAGATGAATAAAACACTTATTAATATTTATAGACCAAAATTTTCAGGCTTCTCGGCGCGCGCTATGTCTAAGCGACTGAATACTGAAATGCACGAATAGCGCTTAGCCGCAAGCTTTGTTTGCCTGGGGCTTACCTACTCTAGTTTTTTTGACATCCAAGGCTGGTTCAATGGTAGTGTGAATTGAACGTTTTTTGCTGCTTCAATGTTAATACTCTGAGTCAAAATACTAATTGAAGTATTAATAGTGAAGTTAATAGACACAGTTGAGCCGTTTTCGGAACTATAACAGAAGTAAGTGTTTTCCAGCGCGGTGGACAATTCACAACCTTATTTGGTGATAAAGAGTCAATTTTACGGTCCCACGGATAAGTTCTGAGTGTTCTTCCAAAAACGGCTGAACGGTACCTGTGGTCAAATTGGAAAGCCTTGAGAAGAAAAGCTTTCAAACTGCAGCCTTTCGGTTTGGTTAGTAGCTCTTAACTCCTAACTTGTACTTACACATATTTTTGAATTTTTTGAACGAATTTATTTTACGAACTAATATCTTTTTTAACGATTACTTAAACGATTTGAGATTTTTTACCGCAGAACCAAAGACAGTAATAAATCTGATGAACCTGATCACCCTTACAGATTATTATGTATGATATCATAATAATCTGTAAGGGTGATCAGGTTCATCAGATTTATTACTGTCTTTGGTTAATATACCTAGGTAAATATACCTATCAATTTAAGCAAGGGTAATTTTTCTTAACTCTTTGGGTTGGGTACCTAATTATTCTTATGTAATATCAATGGTTCAGTTTTCTCATAGCACAACAATACAATAGAAGTACCTACCTACAACATTATAATAAAATTACCCACATAAGTAAGGTAATCCCTGATACAGTCATGAGATAACGGTTCTTCAGAAATGCCAGCGGGCATATTGATGAAAATATTCAGAAAATCTAGACATTTAACGCATAGTATTTTTTTGAAACGAGAGTCCTTTTTATTATTTATTATTATTAGCCGTATTTCCCTAGTGTACTTTTTTTTTTTTTTTTTTTTTTTTTTTCTCTATTTATTTAGGGGCTATCCATTGCTGGATAAAGGCCTCCTCCATCTCATGCCATCCTCCTCTGTCTCTTGCCCTTTGTGTCCATATTTTTCCAGCCACTGATTCAATGTCGTCTCTCCAGCGACGGACTGGCCGACCGCGAATTCTCTTTCCGTCACGGGGCCACCAGTGTAGTATTCTCTCGCTCCATCTATTGTCCGTTTGTCTGGCCGTATGGCCTGCCCATTTCCATTTCAATCTTGATGCCATGGTTCCTGCATCTGTGATCTTTGTCTTTTTTCTTATCTTTGAGCTTCTTATACGGTCTCTGAGTTTTAGCCCAAGCATGCTTCTTTCTATGGCTCTTTGAAAGGATCTGAGTTTAATTTTATTTTCCGCCGTTAAGGCCCATGTTTGGCATCCGTAAATAAGTGTTGGTAAAATAGTATTGTCCGCGATTTTCTTCTTGATACTTTTTGGAAAACTCCCTTTGAAAATTTCTTTGAGTGACCAATATTTTTTCCACGCAAAGGATATTCTTCTATCTATTTCCTTTTTAGTTCTATCTGTAAAACTTATGTTCTGTCCGAGGTATACATAGTCGTTTACATACTCTAGGGTTTGGCCTGCAACATGAAGAGGTATCTTTTGGCTATTTGTCATCGCTTTGGTTTTATTGCTGTTCATTTTCAAGCCACATATCTGACTTTCTTCGTCCAGCTTTGATATCATTTCCTGTATTTCTGCATGGCTCTCGGACATCAGTATTATATCGTCTGCAAACCTTAGGTTGGATAGATACTCTCCATTTATATTAATGCCGCATTTGTTCCAGTCTAGTCTTTGAAATATGTATTCCAGTAAGCAAATAAATAACTTTGGCGATATGGTATCTCCTTGGCGAACGCCTTTTCCAATATTGAAGGGCTTACCCTCTCTCTCTAGTTTAACTTTTGCGACACATTCTGTGTATATGTTTTTGAGCAGTGATATGTAGTTGTTGTTTACGCCCTGTTCTGCGAGTGCTTTCCAAAGACTGCTGTGTTTGATGGAGTCGAAGGCTTTGCTGTAGTCGATGAATATTATGTATATACTTTTTCCAAATTCTAGGTATCGTTCCAGTATTTGGGTAACTGTGAATATGTGGTCTATTGTAGAGTAGTTTCTTCTAAAGCCAGCCTGTTCTCGGGGCTGGCCTTCTTCAATTGTTTTGTTGATTCTGTTTAATATTAATCCAGTAAATATTTTGTACATAGTTGTAAGCAAACTTATGGGCCTGTAGTTGTTCATGTCTTTAGGGTCTCCTTTTTTGTAGAGGAGGGTGATCGTGCAACTTTTCCATATTTTTGGGATGTGTTGATGCGATAATACTTGATTATATAAATTTGTTAGAAGAGGATAGATAGCTTCTCCAAATGCTTTAAGGAGAGTCCTTTATAGTTTAGAAATTGAAACTTGGCATATAGCCTGAGTAATGGTATGTCTTTATTATGTTATTACGACAATTATGTATGTCTGTATAAGAATATGGGTATTTAACATTATGGCTACAGTATTTTAGGAATAGCATGTTATGTCTTGTGATAATAGGACCAAAATCATTATGTCAACCAAGAGCACCCCACTTACGCAGCTAAATAACAATATACCTACTTATTATCTACCTACAAAGGCACATCCTCATGATCCTCCTATCGTGCAGTCCCATTTACGAAAGAAGTCCCGCAGCAAACTAAAAATATACTACCTATGGCAAAATACCGTTATACTTATTTACGAAGACTGATGCCAAAATAAATCTTATGTTGTGGTGTAGGTAGAGTATGAAAACACATAAGTAAGTAACTTATTATAAGGTAGTGGAGTTGGTACAATATAGAAGGATAATCTTATCGAGACATACAAAGGATCCCTTAAGACAGAGTGCAACACAAAAGGCGATCAACAAACTTTAAAGACATAATGAGTTTGTTGCCTAGCTGGATGACAATGATGTTTGGTCATGAATGGACTGCGATCGACGTCATTCAAATTATTGTAGTTTCCTTATGGAAATGGAATAACTAGAACATTGCTTTACTCCGTTCTTTATGTAAATTACATAAACATGCATCTTGAACTGGTTTCGCACTGACTACGTAACAGTAATATGGAGTAACGAACGACACTGGTTGTTATTAAAAGATCACTACTTGAATAATAAAAATAATGCAGAACTTAGGGCTACCCCAGAGCGCCGGTCGTTAGACCTTGAGCCTTCTCCGTCCACCAGCTTCCGGCAACGTTCACAATGTCGTCGGTAAATCATGTGGGGGGCCTTCCAACACTGTTTCGTCCGGTTCGTGGTCGCCATTCGAGAACCTTCATTCCCCAACGGCTGTCGGTTTTGCGAGCTATAAGCCCCTAGGGCCTGATTGGAGTTTACGTAGACGGATCATGTAAATATACCTGGACTAAACGCTTACATCATAATCATCAGCCTGAGGAAGTTCACCGCTGGATTTATTAAAACTAATTATTAAAAAAAAAATGTCATTCAGAGAGTAAAACCTAATAGGTAACTAGAAAATATGACGGGGCGAAAAAAAGTAGAAGCACGTTCTGAAAATAGTTTACTTTTCATAATAATAAAATGGTTTGATCACTGTATTCTTGTTGTTTATTTTATTAATAAGCAATTAATTATTTTCTCTGCGCAGAACTCACACTCGTGCGTGCAGCCAAATAATAGAGAAAGGAGTTACACGCCTTTAATTTTTGTTTAGACTCAAACATCACACTTATTCTTTCATTAGAAAAAGGGGACACCAATTAATTATTGTTCTTAAATTTTGACAATATTTGCATTAAAAATATTCATTCATACTATTTTACTATTTTTTTTACACGTATGACATCTTAGAATTCATTCATGGCATTCTTCATTTCAGCCGTTCGACGTCCACTGCTGAACATGGCCTCCCCCACAGACAGAGCAAACTGCTTATCATGTGGGGGATTTGCCCATACTCACCACGCTGGGCATGCGGGTTGGCGAGCGCAGATAGAGCTATCGTTGTTAAAATGAGGGACGCTGCTGCCCATCCCCTAGCTTTTTTCCCTTAGTCGCCTCTTACGACATCCGCGGATAGGTAGATATGGAGGGGCCTATTCTTCAGCCGGGGCCACCACGGCCACGGCATTCTTAGTGAGTGAATAATTTTACATTTATTACATAGGAATAGGCTACCTTTGGTTATTTTATTAAATTCTTCTCAAAATTCCCCTCGCTACGTTAACGACCGCCCCTAGTCTCTCCGTGAGATCATAGTAACGCCATCTATCATTTCTTCAGAACAACGCTCACATTCAAAGACACGCAGCATCGATATTGATTCTTGACGGGGCGCGAAAGGAATAGCGAGTGGGATCATTATTGTGCACCCTACATAAGCGTAAGGGGTAGTTCCACTGCCCTCCAAAACCCATTGTTCTCAAAATTTTAAAGTTCATACATTAATTCCACTGCACTCCAAGAATTTTGAAGTAATAAAATACTTGAATATTTGAGTTCCACCGCGCTCCAAGAAATTTTGAGTAGTGTTAGCAAATAAATACATTTAGCATGAAACGATATGTAAATTAACGATATTTCTACTTGTACAAAACATAACCAACTTATGGTTTACCGTTTATGCTGACTCTATCATTTTTATTTTGGAGCGCTGTGGAAGCATCTTGTACTTATAATTTTTAAAATAATATGCATAATAAAAACTTGGAGCTCGGAGGAATGCATTCTAGGAGCGCGGTGGAACTACCCGCGATAGGGCATGTTTGTGCATTTTGTGTGATCTTCAGTTTTTGTAATATAAGGTTCGAAAGGTACTTTCGTACAAGATAACTGGGGGCGCTGCAATAACACCGATCACAATAATAATTCACAATAGACCAACATAACCATCCTTCCACATTTTCTGGATTGATAAGAATTTATATGGAATATTTGCCTCTTACTCATACATAATTAAACATTGCATGATTCCGCTACAATCTGCACATGTTTACGCATAACCTAATAATACCTACTCTACACTTTAAGTGCAGTTTATTATCTAAGTATAAGAGGAAATTGAGCGCAGTGGGTTATCTTATAGTAGTTAATCGATGTAATTGCAATAATAGATCAGAAAAGATAACAGATAAAATTTTCACATTTTTTTACGTATTAGTGCACGAAACCTTTAAAAATCCACTGATTCATTACAATATACCTACCTACTAGCTGCGCCGTCAGACGTTGTCCCCTCTGTCCCGTCCAAATTTCAATAAATTTGTTTGTAATCGTTTTGAGAATTTGTGAAGAACAATTGGAAGAAAATGGAATTCGGAGTGATCATAATTTGTGGCTAAGGACATTAAAATTAAGGAGTACATTCAGAAGTAGGCTACATTTTCCGACTTTTCTTTGTAATTTTCTCGGATTAAGGAATAACGCATATCCATCGTACCTACGAATCGTGACTCGTGAGTTATGGTTTTTAGTTCATACAAAAATCATATAGAAGTACTTTCAGTTAAATCGGAATTTTCCCGTAATTTTTTTCAATTTCTATCTATACAGGGCGAGTTTTTTTTCAGGGCCACTTAGGCGAAATCGGAAACCGTGAGAGTAATCGAAAAGTGATGTTAGGAGTTACGGGCTCGATTTTGAAAAAAATAAGATCAGCATTAAAAAAGTTGAAATTTATTTACAATTTATCAGAAAATGTAGGTTTTTGGAAAAAAAAAATTTTTGCTTTTTTGGGTTTTTTCTTTGTTTGATAATAAATAAATAAATGTATTATAACTTTGTGTCTAAAGTTGTTGGAACACCTAAAAATTATAAATTTATAAATTCAACAACATTTATTTACCGAAGGTTATTATTTAATAAATAATTGCTTTGCTTGCACATAGTCTGACCGAAATAATAAACCTTCTATAAATAAATATTGTCTAATTTATAAATTTGCTGTTTTGAAGGTGTTCCAACAACTTTATGCTGATCTTATTTTTTTCAAAATTTAGCCAGGAACTTCTAATATCACTTTTCGATCACTCTCACGGTTTCCGAGTTCGCCTAAGTGGCCCTGAAAAAAAAACTCACCTATATTAAGACCGTATTCAGAATTTCATACTACAAAAATTAAAAAAAAAAATAGCCAAATTGGTCCAACCGTTCCCACCGTTACCAACGAACAGCATTTAATTTTTATTTTTATAGATGTAGATAACTTTCTAAATATATTAAAAATACTTTAGGTCACTAAGCTAATTATTTAAGTAACTTACTGAGTTGTGCTTTCCGTCTCCCGCTGTTCGGTCTTCTTTCCGCGCCATAAAAAGAGACAATCCAAAGCTCCTTTTTTGAAAGGCGGCTTCAGCAATTTCCACTTTTTTTTAGAGTCCAAAGTCTTAGACGTGTCCGTTGTACGGATGGAACTGACACTGAGAATATCAGGCTCGGAATTTCCCTTCCTAAGGTCACACGCACTTGAATAATTATTGCACTTCTCAAACACTGAACTTTCCGACGGACATGTCTTTCTTTTAGAAAGAGGAGTCGAAGTAATAAAGTCTGATTTCAACCTCAAATCTAAACCACTGTCTTCTAACACAGGCTTAGCCGTCAAGTCTTCACTGATGCTGTGTAGTTTCGATCGTGGATTCCTCGGGGCCACTTTCGCGTTCAGTATACTAGTTGGCTCGAAGTGTTTGCTCTTCCTTGTGTGATGAACGTCGACGAATGCTGTGATATCTTCGCAACTTCTGGCACTGTACTTGGATCCGCTGAAGCCAGGTTTGTTTGTTTCTGTGGGGTTTGGGTCGCAGTGTACGTCTCCCATGCTGGCGAGATTGTCTTCGCTCTTCGAGAGAGCTTTCGAAAAAGGCTTCTTTGTCCGCGGCGGTCGGGTCGGAGGACTCTCAACAGTAATGCGCTTTGCAGAGGGTTCGTGCGCTCTCTTGTTGTGCCTGGAGTACTTTGCGATAATTCTGTTTATTTCTGCGCTATTCTTGCGTCTATGTGTGTGTCGTTTAAAGTTGAGTGGTTGTTGATAAGAGTCGGCCACGCTTGCGCCGGCGACCCGGGCTGACCTTTCGCGCCATTCCGTCACTTTGTCTTCGATCACTCTTTGTAGCTCCAGGGCTCGCATCATAGGCAATTCGGGCATTTTCGCTAATTTTATCTTATCAATAAAAGTTGCTTTGGTTAATTTATTTGGTAAACTTGAGAGAGTGAATCTCTTATCGGCCTTCTTCCAAACAACTGAAACAAATACACAAAACCGTGTTAAACAATTTGATTTGTGACCTACAGTAAGTAACCTACTCATAAAAGGGTCATTTGATGGATGAAGATGATTTAATTAAGCGTCTGGTGTGGTGTATTATCTGAGGGCCTGTCATGAATAGCTGCCCATTCATACACCGAAACTTGCACCTTATTTGAGAAGACGGTTTATATGTATAGGTAGATAGATGCCGATTTGTTATTGATGTGCTAGTTGACCCCTGAATCCAAGCCACGTCTAAGATCCTAACATAAATTAATTACTTACCCGCTTGGAGATGTTACAAATTATCCTGGGATTTAAATACCTATATTTTAAAATTGTGCTTGATGCTGCTAAGTGCCTGTTCCCAATACTTACCTAAATCCAAAGGTCGGGGGACAGACATGTTTAGTTGTTATTATAAACAACCGACGCACGTGTCTACTTGTGCAGATCGGTTTATTTCCTAAATGCTAGTTGAACCAACACTTTTAATCACTTGTTCGGGGACTATGCAGTTGCAAGGGACGCGGCCTCCCGTTACGGGCACTGCTCACAGTCTGTACCTAGAGTACATTGTACTCGAACACACATTTGGTTACTCACAGAGGAAGTAACAGCCGCGATTTCTAGCATCGACGGAGACCGACGTCCTTCCGAAAAGAACATGTAGGTAACCACTACATCCTATCACCGGTATTATGGTCATTATAAACACAGGCACAGGTAAGTCTAGTAGAATATGAAACTGTAGGAAGCATCCGAAACGATAACATAGCAAAAAATATATTCGGTTTTGTTGTTGGAAAACATTTCAGTCTCGCAAATCGATTAACATTATATGTTATTCTGGATTTTTCAGAATGAGGCTGTAGTATTAAATAATGTGCGCGTACTCACATGAAGTGTTTTGAATAAAATAATCCAAACACAGATGCTAAAGCGATGATCTTTTGAACACAAAGAAATAAAAAATGAATGGAATGTATCAAATACACTACGCTAAGCAAGATATACGATGAAACTGGCGAAGCCAGATGATAGTTAGTAGGAAAGCAATCGCCCAAACAATGTTAAGGTGCCTACATAGATAGGAGGCCGATAGCAGATAACACAAGATAAAAAAAACTCTTGTTGTTTTAAACAAATATCATGGTCCCATGAATCATAACCGTTTTAAACTCTATAAGTCTATTTCTCTGCTAATTCTGCTACAGACGCACCGAATAGAATTGTTATCAATGTTACGCAATTTTCTCTTCCAATGAGCATGTAGGTTACCTACGTGTTTAGAAATTTGATGTTCAACACATCTGCACAATGAATTCAATACCTACCATTGTTTTTATGCACTTCTTGAAACACGCAAATGTTGTAATAGATTTAAGATTACTTTCCTACAAAGGAACACTCGGTATGTAAGGGTCGATTGCAGCAGATAATTCCATAGGTTCCATCGTAATTAATATAGTACCTATCTACTTAAATGATTCAAGAAATAACTTAAGTTGTATTTTTCCATACATTAACAACAACTCCTCATCACAAATCACGCAATATGGTTTCTGCAAGGTGTGGCTTTTGACGGGTAGTTATAGGTAGGTACTCTCTTAGTCTCTCCCAGTTTAACATTCTCAAAGTGAAAGAGACTAGACTATAACTAGACTATAAAATATATCCTACCTACTCAGATTTTAGGATGGTATCTATAAGGTCTAAGAAAAAAAGAAGCACTTACCTACTAATGTATATTTTTCTTCGATTCCACTTTCACTTCATCCTCTTCATTAAATCCTTTGCCGGGAAAAATCCACTGTTTTCACTGTGAGCTTTTCTAAAGGCTAGCGTACACTGAGGGACGCAAGCCCAGCAACCAGCAGCAGTCGCGGTGTTATGATGCGTCAACGCACACGTGTGTTGAGCGCACGTGCAGATTCCACAGTGAGCCATCGACGTTCTAGTTGGCTGCTCCTGCACTTGACTTCGGTCCAGCCCATCCCGACAATGGTACAATGGGTTAAATAGAGCATCTACTGTGCTGATAGATTCGCATTACATCAGATGTTCGAGGTTATTCAGAGTATCTTCTTGATTAATTTATTAGTAGTTAGTAGATACTTCTATAACGAAATACATGAAGCCGTCCAGTTAAACCCGATGTTAGTGATCGATTTCATCAAGCTAATTAAATTATTCTGAAACCGCGTAAAATGCATCACCTATTATAGTCAGACCTCTTACTTTAAAGGCCTCCAACATCGATCTATAGCACGAAGAAATAATTTCGGGGTCAAATATCGATAAATCTGTCTTACTAGACTTCACTCAGGTGGATATTAAAATGAACTGTGCTAAATTCGTGTCGCTTCGAATAGCTAATAGTCATTATCTACAGTGTTACGCGGGCATTGTTCGCAGGCGTGACAAGTGCTTCCGCCAAGTTCATTGTCGTGTCGAAGCTATGTCTCTCGGTCGTGGCCTGATGTGAACCCGCCCTTATTTTACAAGAATTTTCAACCACACAAACTGATCGATTCTAAATCCAAATGTATGGTTAACTTTGATTTAGTTTAGATAATAGATAAGCCTACGATTTGTTGTTTAACCTCATCGGGCTGGAGTATCTAATCTAAGCTGACTAAAGGGCTATCTTAGTATCTGCTGACCTTGCTGTATGACGTCACTGCACCGGATCCATCGGATATTGGACGAATTAGCGCTAAAGCTAAAATTAACCGTCCTATTACTGATCCCATTAAAACAATAAGGTCATTTCCATAATGATGTTGTGGATAAAGTGGCGACACTTGATTAAGAGCAAGGTTACTGCTGTCACGTTTATTAACGGTTCAAAATGGTCACGTTATGATAATAAGTTAACTAAACAATGATGAAAGCATTCTGAAAGTCTCACTCACCGAAGAGGTAACTGAACCCAGCTAAACATATCCAAATCCGAGTTCTACTCCGTCTCAATTGCTTGAATTGGTTTAAATTAACGACTGCAAACCATGAGCCGGATTCAATTTAAAGAAGGATAAAAACTCGCCACCCGACAGATTTCTGAGAATAAATTAAGCAGTGATGGCTCTTATGTTCTAATGGTCCAAAAGTAGGGACATTCGGGGTCTAACTAAATATACTTATTTCATAATCGCCAAACGCTGATGAGTTAAGGGGATAAAATTCGGCATTACATGCATGATTATTATATCCTCGTGTATTATTTTATAATCCTTCCTGATCATTCATTCATTTTTCAGGTGTTGATAATGAGGGAGATGAACATAGGCCTCCCCCATAGATTTCCAGCGCGGCCGACCTTGTACGGCCTGCACCCAAACAATCATTTGGGGGATTTGCTAGTACTCGCCACGCTGGGCATGCGGGTTGGCCAGCGCAGATAAAGCTACTGTTGATAGGGAACGCTGCTGCTACTCTAGCTTTTTTTCCCTTAATCGTCGACATACCACAGTGTCGAACCAAACGTTTCTGCTCCACCTTTATTATAAGCACTGGCAAAGAGTGGAACGATCTGCCAGCGTCTGTTTTCCCGGACGAGTAGGTACAATCTAGGAGTCTTCAAATCTAGAGTGAATAAGTTCCTTCTGGTAAAGCGTGCTCCATCTTAGGCCACATCTCACTTGCAAAAGTGAGCTGGTGGTCAAACGCCTAACCATCTCCAATACAAAAAAAAAATCGCCTTTAACGATATCAGCTGGTAGCAATGGAAGGGTATATTCTCTAGCCGGGGCCACCACGGCAGTGGCCATCCTACGACTGAAATGATGAATGATGATGAGGCGTAGCTGGTATCGTTGATGTCTTTTTTAAGGGGCATTACTTCTGCACTTTTGTGGAGTGATAAGACCCACTTCTACGGTAACTTTAAATTCTACAAGAGTATCAGCACTTTCCTGCAAATTCGCTCGTTTCCAGAATTTCAATAATATTACGCAATGCAGCTTTGGATGCAAGGAGCAAACGCGAACGAATAAATTAATTATAAAGAGTGCAGGCTCCAAGACTTTCCATCACGACTTCCTGCGCATACGATTTACAAACTTGCTACCTGTAGGTACCTAATGTGTCTCATTCTCTATTTGTTGACGACAATAAGGAACGGTCACGATATAAATTTCTCGGTATTAGTATGCAGGCATCGTATACTACGGTACTGTGCGTAAAATCGTTATGGTTTTCGAGGTTTTGGCTCCTTGATCCCAATCTGGACAGGAGAAAGTTGAAATTCACTTACGACCCTGCGACTTTTTAAAGCATGGGGTAAAAAGTCCTCCGGTAAGTCTAAGTACAACCAGTTGGAAAATTCAGTTGGGTAAAACGAAAACCCGATTTCTGACGTCATCATCATCATCAGCCTATAGAAGTCCACTGCTGGACATAGGCCTCCCCCAATGAGTTTCGCGACAAACGGTCTTGAGCCTTTTCCATCCACCGACTTCCCGCAACCTTCACAATGTTGTCGGTGGTTCGTGGTCGCCATTCGAGAACCTTTACTCCCCAACGTTTGTCGGTTCTGCGAGCTATATGGCCTGCGCACTGCCACTTCAACTTCTAACGATTTCTTACGTAACTCTTCTAAACTTACTCACTTGTTTATAACTGCAATCTTGCAAAATAAACGTTATCCGTATATTGTTTTTTAAATTACACTGCGTGTTACATAAATATTGTTTAATTTAACCTTACAATATAATTAATAAATTAACTACCTACGCATTTAAATAACAAAATCATTTCAATTACATTATAAGTATGACTAAAAATCCATGGCACCCTGTTACTCTATCACGATGAGCCGATTATGCTCGACGCGTCTCCCCTGCAAGAAAAGAAAAACATCTTAAAAATACCCTAACTTACGAATCCATTTTAACAAAACATCAGGCAAAATGCGACGGCAATAAAGTACTGACGCAGTACAAGGTCTATGTCTCTAGAAATATGTGATAATCATCATCATCAGCCTGTAGAAGTCCACTGCTGGACATAGGCATCCCCTAAAGAGTTCCACGACGAACGGTCTTGAGCCTTCTCCATCCACCGACTTCCCGCAACCTTCACAATGTCGTCGGTCCATCGGGTGGGGGGCCTTCCAACACTGCGTCGCCCGGTTCGTGGTCGCCATTCGAGAACTTTTACTCCCCAATAGGTGATAATAAATGATGGCTAATATTTTAAAGGAAACATCTGCGGTAGGCATTTTACAAAAGCATACCGCAATATTATTGTGGTAAAAAAATGTATAAGTAAATTTCTGATCCTCGCACTGTGTTGGTTGGAAACTAAGTTGCGTGATAACTTGAAATTTGACCTCAACTCACCTGATATAAGGTTGAAAGGCGTAAATATCGTCGATGACTCTTCGCACGCGACATGTGACGCCACATGAGGGTTGCTGGCTGTCGTACACGGAGATCGCACGCTCTACCAACTGTTGTACTGATGTTAGCTCCACTACTGTAAATAAATTCACATGAGATAGGGGCCAACCCTCTCAAGGGAGTTTAGAAGGCATCAGTCATTGCTATGGGTAAGACCTACTGTTATTGGCACATCGAAAGTAAATCGATTGTGGTTTTTTAACGTGATTTGTAACGTGGGCGCCGAGCTTAAAAAGATCAAAAAAATCACGTTGATTTGTTCATTTTTTCGGGTTCCGTACCTCATTTGGAAAAAACGAAACCCTTATATTTCTTCCTTATAACCCTTAAATATAAAATTTCGAATTCCTTGGTTTAACTCATCTAATGGTTGTGGATGGACCTCATTCCATCACATTCCATGTAAAATAAACGTACCTAAGCCTCAATAAGAGTTACTACGCCTTAGTTCGAGATAACATCACAGAAAACATATCATAGACCGGAAATGGTGCTCTACCATAGTTGAGCGTACAGTATTATGTTATCTGTGGTTGAGCTTAAACAAAAGCCACAATCAAGATCGAATCTAGGTACAATAATTTATACTTTCATCTAACTTCTACACATGCATCTCCCAATAAATAACAAGTAAAATAGCCATGCCATATAATTATTTTAGTACCTATAGGGCAATTGATTGAAAATATTGCTCGAACTATGCAAAAACTCAGCGATCATTGCGTGCAATGCGTCATATCAGTTTTGAAATAATTCAGTCAGTCGGTATTGGCAATTACTTAAACGTATTTGGCAATTAATTCCTAAGGGTATTTCCCGTCAATCAGTTACTGCACAAAGCTAGGAGCTGTGAATAATTTAAGAGCAATATATACCTACTAATATTATAAATACGAAAGTACCTCTGTTTTTTTATTAAATTTTAAGGACTAAACGGCTTAACTGGTTTGGCAACTAGATAGGCCGAGAAGGCTATATTGTCTCAAAAAATAATCTTAAAGGGGTGACATAAGGGTTGAAAGTTTATATGGACAACCCATAATTCCTCAAGTAAGGGATATGAAAATTAATATTTGGGCTTTTGGTCGTGTTTCAACATTTTCTCTAAAAGGGGAAAATAGAGGCTTAAAATTTTGAGTTACTAGCTTTCATAATATAAATGCGGACAAAGTCGCTAGTACAAAATAACTCACCGTTGTTGCTTCCTCCGAACTTCCTGTACTCTTCATCAGGGTTATCAGGATTGCCGCCCTTCTTAAAACTAATCAGTTTCGGTATCACCAACAAGAAGCAAACCACAGCAATCATAGTCACGATCTTCTTGAAAATCAAAAACTTCAGCATCAGCTTCGCTATCGTCAGTATGTCCAATTTCAGATGCAGCTTATCGAACAGCGCCATGCCGAATCCGCCGAATCCGCCGAAACCAGGGGCCGTGTAAGGAACTCCATAGGACGGCTTTGGAGGTCCGTAAACTGGAGCAAACGGCTTGTAAATCGGTGGGCCGTACGTCTGCGCCGGCGGGCCGTAGGTCTGCGCCGGGGGGCCGTATGACTGCGCTGGTGGGCCGTATGATTTCGTTGGTGGTCCGTAGCTGTTAGAAGGCGGCCCGTACGAGTTTGGTGGAGAGTTATAGGTGATATCCGTATCAAACTTCACAGGTGGTGAAGAGTAGCTCGAAGAAGGTAGATAGTTGTTCGATGGTCCGGAGAAACTGCTTGATCCAGAGGAGAATCCGCTGTCACTTGAGGAGTATGAAGGCGTGTAGTCGTATCCCGAACTATAGCTATCGTCACGATTAGCAATCTTTTTCTCACTGTCCTTAGCGGTCACTATGATCACTCCTTGCTTCGCTTTTTCAGCTTCAACCCGGGATTTGGAATACGCATCTAGATAGGAATCAGTTTTCATGGCTTTCATCCCATTATTAGGGCCCATGATAGCAGAGGCGTACGCGCATAGCGCCAATATCGGAACCAGTTTCCTGAACGCCATGTTGATCGTTGTACTAAGCAGTTGTCGCCATCGATCGCCGCTGACGAATGACAAGCGACGTTGGCTCTCATTCAGTTTTCACTTTTGACTTACAGTAAAAGAAGCTAAATATGATAATGGGACACAATTAAATTCTTAGAGTGAGCCCGGCGCAGGCGCATTGCTCATGGCAAGTAGGTGGTCTTGAGTCGCGGAACGCATGCTAAGTGGGCGCGTTGGAGCGCGTGTGCCCTGACGACTAACCTTCTTGCCTTCTAAGACCAGCTGCCCCGAACTTGGGACCTTTCATCGCATAAAGAAATCTTTTATAGACCGCAATTTGTTCGTGAAAGTTTTATCGTTGCGTACATCCGTCATACAATGATCTATTTTTATTTGACCACAAGTTTGTCACAAAATCTAGAACCACTCTACATGAATGAATTTTCGCAAAATTTTCACTTGGAAAAATGAGAATCGCATGGTTCACAAAATTTCATTTGGATACATTCCAATAAGACATCAAAGCTACGTTTTAACTGACGCGACAAAGGTATTGCAAAGCACTGAGCAACTGTTAAATTCTATCCATTTACTAAGCGTCAAACGTATCTCTTTTAGCGTCTGTTTGGCCGAAGCTTAAAATAATACAATGTATGGTAAGGTAAAACAAACGTCGAATGCATACATTGTATTTTAAATCCTGGTTTTCTACTGATCAGCAATGCGTCGCCAACACATTTTCACTTGCAGTGTGAGACAAAGGTTGTCAGAACTCATGAATTTTCATGAAAAGTGCCTAGGTAAGTGCAAATCTTAGAATCAGAATCATTTATTTTCAGAATTTAAGTAATGATTAACATTGGTCTTAAATGTAAGATTAGGGAGTTATTACATCCTACCAGTTGTCATGGCGTGCGTGCATACCTTATTTATTATGCCGTAGACCACTGGTGGAGTGGTAGAAATTACTCTGTTTTCCGATCCGAAGGTCATGGGTTCGAATCCCGACCGTGCACCAATGTATTTTCATTCGGAAAATGTATGTGTGCTATCCTAGTGCTCCCAAAGAGTGAAGGAAGACATCGTGAGGAAACTGGCATGTCCTAGAACCAAAAATTAGAAGACATTTTCACGAAAGATACCACGCTGGTTCTTTCACCAACGTCATTAAACCATGTTTCCTTTTAAGGGCCACCATACCTCAACCTGCTCACTAATTTTAATGCAGGATGACCGCGAAAAAACCAGTGACATAACAAGCAAGCAAGCAATGCCTGGTGATACCCGCAGGTAGTGTATTTTTGTATCTCACTTTTTTTTGTTTTTCTTTGTCAATCAATGGACCGATAGATAACTACTGTGTGTATATCACAGTAGGTAAAACTTTATAAGATCGTTTGTATTCTATTAGGACTGCAAAATACGCGCGTTACGTTTTTGAATTGCCAATAATGTGGACCTATAAGACTGCCTCATTAGAGCTAATAGGTGCTTAGCTGGGTAGTTAGTCATGTTAAGCTAGCTGACCCGCACGCGACTTCGTCCGCATGTTTAAGTAGGTAGATACTAGCTTCCGCACTCTAATCTAAACATCCAAACATGTTCAAAAACTTTCGCATTTTTAATATTAGTAGGATGTTCTTATCACCTATCACCTATCTTACAGTTTTTGCTTGCATCATATTTTAAGTATTATATAATTTTATATAAGCATTAGGTACATATTTCATCAAGTGTAGCGTGTGCTGCCCTTAGATCATTTGTTGAAGCTCACATTTGTCTTCTTTTTTTCACATTTTTATAAGCTCTTATTTATTAGGGATTATAATTAGATTACTTTTCTTTTGAGCCTCACGTAGTTCGATCGGCACCACACTGAAGCTTTAAATTCCATTTTGTGAAAAAGGATCATCGAAAAAAATGATAGGCACCAAGCCGTGTTTGTTGCCTGATTCTTCTAGGCTTGGTCGCGAGGAACAGGCATAGCTTCACCTAGTTTCTAAGACGTTTCAATGTGATCCTAGTGATTTTATTGAAATAAATGCCTTTTGACTTTGACTTATCTACATAACAACCCCTGCCAAGTGCCAACTTAGGTAGCCTATGCAGGTGTCACATAAACTTTCAGCAGCTACTAAGCTTTGTTCTTGTACAGATGATGTTCTTGTATGAAGATGACAGAATAGGAAGAAGTAGGTTCGGCTGTTTTGTGTTTTGATGTATACATAATCGTACGCGAGTGCCCGTCTGAGACGCAAGGGGAACGGGATCGATTCCCGCTACGGGACAAATGTTTGCATGATTTGCAAATATTTGTGCCAGGTCTGGGTGTTATGGTACCATAGTACTTGTAGTTTCTGATACCTACGACGCAGGGAATCCTAGTGCCGGGTTATTTATTTGTAAAAACTTTTTTCTCATAAAGACTAATTTCGCTAATATAGTTGAGCGATTTTTGTTCGCGTTGTTTTGAGTTTATCTAATATACCTACCTATTTATTCCTAAAGACAATAAGCCAGGCAGCTGAGTTTGGTCACAAATTTTAAATCCAACATTACGCCCCGTTATAATACAAAACAGTGGGAAGATTGTTGTCAAAAATACATTTATTTACTTACATTAAGTACGCGTAGATCATTCGAACGCGTTACCCATACTCAAAAATCTCTCTTCGAAGAACTTGTGTCTTTTTCGTGAACTTTCTTCACTTCCGGGATTCGTGAAGAATGAACTGATAGTTTTTTTCGGTTTCTTCGTATTGCCATCGTCATCGACCTCTTCGAAAGTGCAGGCTGCGGCCTTCTCTAACAGCATCACCTCCGATGTGGACCAGCTGAACCTCACCAGGAGGGGATAGCCGAAAACGTTGTCAATCTGTTCCCGAATGAACTTCTTTGTTAGTGGATCTGAAAAGAGGTAAGGTTTTCTGTGTCAACAGCATTCATCAAGAGTAACATTTGTGGTTATTTTTTTGTAATCTGATCTATTCTACTATCCTATCCTACTAAATATTATACATGCGAAAGTTTGTGAGGATGTTTAGATGTTTGTGGTTCGATCACGCCGCCGCCGTAACGGCTCAATCGATTACGATGAAACTTGGAATAGCATAATAGGTTACGTCTTATGTAGTAACCACGAGAGCGAAGCCGCGAGTGCAAGTTAGTTTTAAAATAAATTTAGTTTGAGCACGGCTTTAAGTACGAAAATACACTGTCAATCATCATCATCCTCCATACCTAAACATGTTCCTAACACCTGATACGGGATGACCAAGAAAGAATCAGTGACACGACAAGCAAGCAAGCATCATAATCCGGAAGAAGTCCACAAATGGACATGGGCTTCCATCAAAGAGTGGCACGGCAAACGTTTTTAACCCTTCTCCATCCACCAACTTCCTTTAACCTTCACAGTGTGTCGGCCCATCTTGCATTCCTACACTTCATCATTGGGTTTCTAATATTAATTACCTCCAGGATATCCACTTCCGAATTGAGTATGATCCATCTCCAGCCCCTCAAGAAACCGCCACACCTTCAGCGCATGATCCCTGGTCACCTTTGCAACTATACTAGCAGCGGACACTATGGGGTAGATTGAATCAGCTTTCTTTGCAACCTGGAAACAATAAATTTACTTCAACTAAATTTTTACCATATATAAAAGAAATAGCTCATAACTGTTATTACAAAGTCAGCTCAGTCTTTTACTTGTTCTTTCCTACATGATGGAGTGGTAAAGCGCATTCTTATAAAGGCGGCTTATAAATAACTAGATGGTACTCGCGACTTTGTCTGCGCAGGATTAGTATTTAGATTAGTAGTAGTAATTTTTTGGACAATTCACACAATATCTTTATAAATGTGTGCCTATGTGTTATTCTGATGTATAAGCTATATTATTGTGAAGTTTCATTAAAATCGATTCAGTAGTTTTTATGTGAAAGAGTAACAAACATCCATCCATCCATACAAACTTTCGCGTTTATAATATTAGTAGGATATTAATTGGATGTTCTTACTGTTATTTTGTAAGTAGGAAATATTTCTGCTAACTTTGCTTGGTACTTCTCTGGTGGTCCCACTGTGTCCACATACACTTCAGCAATGTTAGCTCCCTTTTCCGCCACCCTCTTTATTAGATCTATTGCAGAATTCATTGAAACCTGAAAAAATATTAAACACTTTTATTCTTCTATACTATTCTTATTTTGTAAATAAAACAATTTTATTTGAAAAAAAATATTCACTGTATTAGTGCTCTCTAATGGTGAAGTATAGAACATCAGAGAATAAAACAGAATGTGACATAATATGCACAAATCTTTTATCCTATTCTCCTGGTTCTTCCACCAATCATTACTGTCCCACCATGCTGCATGCTGACCTAATGGAGGATGACCAAGTAAGTTTGGTGAGATCAGTGCCACAACAAGTATTTTTTTAAGTTCCACAACAAGCATTAGTAGTAAATACCAACAAACCTCATTCAGAGAATGCTTTGCCCTTTTATACATTGAATTTGATATGTAGTTTGGTGAGATAACTTCACATGCCCAGCCAACGCTATTGACTGCCTCCACTTCTGAGAGCATTTTTGTAAATATTTCATCCCTTTTTGCTTCTGATAAGGCTTTTGAATCGGCACAGCCGAGATCTTTTAGAACTTTGTCTTGACTCAAGGGGCAATAAGACACTCCATACACCATTGGACCTGCAAAATTATATATGGTAAATTCAGAAATTAGTTAAATTCTTAAAAAACCAACAAAATTTTAATTGGTTTAGTCGCTAAATATTAATTTGGACCAATTAAAGTTAAGATTAGTGTAGAAGATGATTAGTTTTCTAAGGAACAACACGACGCCACAGAGAAGCGTAGTGGGGTCAGAAATATGCAGGCATGTGAATGTTGGGTGCTCATTTTGTTAACTTAGCAACAAATACTTGCCGAGCACAGGTCCTCGCCCAGCTTCGTCTACTCCTAGTTTGCAAGGTTCTAACTTGCAAACTTGTGGAACTTCCGAAGCATTCACAAAGTTTTTGAAATTGTCTTTCAATTTGATATATATTTGTAACTTCTCCAGAGAATCCATTACTTTCGCTAAAGTTACTAATGTTTATGGTTTTCAAACCTCAGTTCAAAACACAAAATTACTCTTTTCTGCAAAAATCCTGCAAAATTGCGCGGTTTTTTAATTTTTACTTTTTTTTCAGCTTTCGGTCTGGCTATGGCATCTTAGGCCTATTCATCGTATTGGTCTGTGGGCCTATCTGCGAGTGCTTACAATACATAGTTTGTGTGGCTTTTCTCCACAGTCCAATAGGATACTATGCTTTTCTCGTTAACGTGATCATTCATTCCATAGAATAACGAGCCGCTACGCTTCAAATGATCCTCGTCTGTTTGCTTAATCAGGGGCTCTTCCGGTTGGTTTCAAGTTGAAGCTCCATCATACGGTGAGACTTTCAATGTATGATGGAGCTATAATTCCACGCTCATCGAGTCCTGATGCGTCCTCCAGGAGCAATACAACCCTTTTTTTTTTTAAGATCTTTATTATACGAAGCTCTGCTCGTCTTGCTCTGGTATACGCGCTAGCCCGGTCTATATTATACTCTGTTTACGGATATTTACTATGTTAATGTAGCAGTGAGTGACATTGACATCAGATAGATAGTGACTTTGTTATTGACGTTGTCAACTAATTGGTCAGCATAAGGGATGCACTAACTAGGAAATGATAGCGATGTATCGATTCTTGCTAAAGTTTCCAATCGATTAAAAATAGATCGTGGTTAGTCCACTGAAATAGTATTTTTTCCCGCTACGATCCTACTTAATATTTAAAAAACTCTGTACAACCAATCAAACCAAGTACCTAGGTTGTCGTGGGCCATATTTCATGGACAGGCATGCCGAATGATACATGCATGCCAATAAGTCAATAACACACATTACAAGTATGTCTGTGTACCCTGTGCTGGCATCATGTTTGATTGGTTTGAGTCTAGTTTAGAATCGTTAACCAAAGTAGGTAACTCAAATCGATCAAACCTTGCCGGTTTGATCGATTTGAATTGCACGCAAGTAATCGCAACAACCAACACTACGCTACAACTCCATTGTAGTGCCAGTGGTGCAGTGCATAGCATAATATTTTTAGATGTAGAAATCAGGAGTGTCATCTAAATTCAGTGTTTCTAATCGTCAGAGATAAGGTAATACTATTTTCTATTTAAATACTTTCCTAATGCATAATACCAATGTAGTAATCAGTAAAATCGTTTATAGGTTATAGTAGTGCGATCTAATATGCAGAACAACCCCCAGGAGCTTTCATGGCAAGCGATTCAGGCTATCGTCGGGGTGAAACTCCCTTCGAATGTATTACGTTTCGATGATATCGGATTCCACTTAGTGAATAACACGGCTTCCAGCGCAGAAGATTCCGATTCGGATGTTGAAATAGTGGAAAATGAATGGGAATCCGATAACAATGCCTCCTCTCGACCCGACCACTCGGACAACGAAAAAAACACTTCTCCTGATAGGGAACAAAGCGAATCGCCCGTTCTACATCTCGTCGAACCTGATAATAACAATTCAGGGAAAGACTCTTTGGACTACAGAGAATATTTAGATAAAATAGGAACCAAAGAAAATGAAAGTAAACATACTATGTCTCAAATACAAGCAGATGATGCAGACAGTTCCAATGGGAATGTGATGTCGATTGAAAATTACTTGGAGGTGACATTGTCAACTGACCCTGAGGCTAGTCATATTTGCAGCCAGTGCAATCAAATGTTTACTAGTGAACCGTTACTTGCCTCTCATAAGTGTAGTGCTAAGCCCACCGAAGAAAGAAAATATCCTTGTCATGTTTGCTCCGAGAAATTCCCCAGTTATTGGGAACTCAGAAAACACATGAACAATCATTTCCCTGGCATGCTGGACTCAAAATCTAGCTTCTGCCACCTCTGCCAGAAAGATTACACCAAGACAGGGTTTATGAACCACCTGCGCAAACACACAGGTGAGAGACCGTTTGTCTGTGAGCTCTGTCACAAAGCATTCTCCCAGTCCAGCTCACTTTCCATCCACATGAAGTTCCATCTGAATGTGCGGAAGCACGCTTGCACTGTGTGTGAGAAAAAGTTTGTGACCAAGAGTGAACTCTCCCGCCACATGACTGTTCATACCAAACAAAAGTCTTATTATTGTGGTGTTTGTGACAAAGCTTTCACGCGGTCTGATAATATGAAGAAACATGAAAAAACTCACGGTTGATTTATTCCTTTACACCTGGAGTGTAGAAGGATTTAAAAATTTAAGTTATTTAAATTCTGCTGTAAATGCCTTTCTTCTGTATCAAAAGGCTTTCATAAACTATGATATCAGATTCTCTATTTGCCAAAAATTTAGTTGTATGTTTGTTATTTTATACCAAAATATGATCTAGTTCATAATTTAGTCATTATGGTGTGTCTATTGTGTTTATGCGAGCTTTGGAGCTCATGTGTGCTGCTGTAGTTGCTTTTAGCTAAGGATTTTTATTATTTATACATATTATGATTTTCATTTGCATGTTTGGGACAATAATATACTAGTTTGTAGGGAAAACTGCCTTTTCAGGTGCTCTACAATAAGGTTGCATACACATATCTATCTCAATTTAAAGTTGCCTTTTAGTTATGATAAAGTGAAAGTAAACATGTGGATATAGGTCAAATGACCAAAGATTCAGATAGCCTTATTGTAATGTTTACTTTAGATAGAGTAGAGGAAATGTCTAATACCAAAATGAGGCCTTTAAATGTCACAACTTTGTAATACATGTTCCTCCTTCATATACAAAAGCTTTAAGTAAGTAATATATTTTTGTAAAACTTTACATTTTAATAATGTACCAGTTATGTAGTAAAACTTTGCCAAATTTTAGATAAGTGTTTCTTACTATTGTATGAACTGTGTTTTAACCAAAGCAATAACTTCTAATGTGCCTATCTCTATATTTGTAATTTTCACTATTAGTATACCAAATATAATGTAGATATAATTAAATGGATCCAAAAACTAGGAAATGTGAGCTAAGGCTATTGATAAATTGATAAGCTATTCAAGTTCCAAAGGTCTCTAGGTTTATTGCTAAAGTCTAGCTTATGATCAAGTCAATTTAAAAGCCCATGGCTTACTTATTGTTAAGATTGTAATATGTAGCACAATTTATTTTTATTGATATTCATTCATCTATATACTTCATCACAATATTATTCTTAACTCTCAATTAATGAATGATGTCCAGAACAGTGAATACCCAAAGATTTTTTGACAAACTTATATGTAATCTAATTGATTGATTTGGCTATTGTAAGAAAACTAAACCAAAGGTATCAACTATTTTGACTGTGCCACTTTTTGATTTTACTGGTTGTTTAGTGTTTACAATATTTCTATCTAGTGTTTATCATTGACATAGGCAATAATATTCATATTTTAATATATTTATTGTATTTAAACAATGGTTTTAGATGTATAACATGCATGACTTGTTTGTAGATTTAGGATATTGATATTGAGCCAAATGAGAAAAAAATACCCAAAAAATCTACAAGACTGACAATAATATTCAGAGTAGATATTAACTCACGCACAAAAACTTATTTATTAATTTGATGAACAACAATTTTGTAGTAATCTAATGAAACTGCACCTTGTTAAACATTCATCATGACAATTAGATTAATAATAATATATTTTATGAAAACTGTAATAATAATTTTGGATTTTATTAAAGAGTTGTTTGTTGCAAATCGGTAAGTTTTATTTCCGAACTAAATCAGTCGTTTTCCGTTTGTTCTAGGTTACGGTAGCGTCTAACGATGTCGGCAAGGTTGCGTAACCTTAATCCGTATGAATTGCATAAGTACCTTGTTAATGTGTATTGTTTAAACAACAAAGGATCAACGAAGCTTTTAAAACGTGACACGTCAAAGGACAAAACGGACCTTGATGTTATTAGAGAAAACCATAAGTTTCTCTGGGAGGAGGACGATGTCGCCGATACATGGGAAAAGCAATTGGCTAAAAAATATTACGATAAACTCTTCAAAGAGTATTGCATTTGCGATTTGAGTAGATATAAAGAGAATAAAGTAAGTTTAATTTTTCCGAGAAAGCTCTGTTGCGCTGCGTAAACAACCTTTGTAAATGGCTACCCTAAAGCAGTCTTTATTTGTACCACTCTTTATTTGTTTGTCATTAAAATTAAGGCTTATCAGCTGTACATATCGTTAAGCACATAATTAGTAATGATCGATGATGTTTATACTGTAGGCTGCCAAGTTAGGTAGTGCTCTTATCTTTTTATTATTACCTATTCTCGTAAGCAAAGTTACATTTCATCTACTCTAGCCTCTACTATCGGCACTCTAAGTACCTATATGAGAGTAAAGTTCATCTCATTAAAACGAAGCCATGTTTCACAATAGCCCAGCCTCAACGGTCACACGAAAGGCAACATTTAAATTAATTTATGCGTATGATGCTGGCCCCTATGCATAAGGCTGAGATAGGGACGACGGGTCCCCTATGTGAGTCAATTGCCTTTTTTTTGCCCGCGAGACCTTTGTGTTCGACTGGGGAGAGCACAAAGGCCGTATTGCCTTTGTAGGCTGGCTAAATATAGCTGCATGCATTCACCCGCGCGCTTGTACAGTAACGCACATCTGTCCGTTAGGCCGCACCGCCCTACTAAAGCAAAATCAATAACAAAATGCATCGCGTAGGCTACACTGCGAGGCATTGTGGTGGCGCGTGCAATAATAATATCTGCTGTAGATATTTGCTATCTTGCAAAGATGCAGATAATGTTCTGGGAAGCTTACCAACGCTACGCCTCAAAACCTACTTTTCTTTCGATAATAAGGAGATTATTACTATTAATTTCTGGCCTCTTACCGACCTTACTAATAGCCCGGAATAAATCGTACCTAGATGCCTTTTATTGTTTCTGGGAAGCTTACCTACGCAGTATAGCATTATGTTATCTGTGCCTACGCCAAGCCTCAAAACTTACTTTTTCTTTCGATGTTATGGAGATTACTTAATATTATTTTCTGGCCACTTACCAACCGTACTAATAGCTCTGAATAAATCGTAGATGCCTTCTATTTTCATGGCTGTGCCTATTCTATTTGTAAACCTACCTACGCGTATGTGGTGGCTGGCTGAGGCAGGAAGTACTAATGAATGTAGGTTAGAAGGCCGAGGCAGGGGCGACTGCATTTACATGTATCAAACAGGAATATCATTTGGGTAAAAAGATAGGTAATACCTACCTTAGTAGGTACCTACCTCCTAGGTAGGTGTTCACAAAAATATGGTAGTACATACAGAGGTCAAATAACCCAATGCCTGCAGAGATATGACGTTGTAGCTATGTTAGCTTACCTACCTACTTTTGATAACCCATTTAGAATGCGTCGTTACTAGTCGCCGCATTTTGAAGACACGTTTTAATGTAGGTAGTTTGGTAGGTACACAACTATCTATTTATCCTACTAATATTAGGTATAAATGCGAACGTGTTTGTGTATGTTTGTGGTTCAATCACGGCTAAAAGGCCGAACGAATTTGGGTGACATTTGGTACAGAGATAGATTATAGTCTGGAATTTACTTTTTATGTAGGTACCACACGAGCGAAGCCGCGGGCGGAAGCTAGTATATAATAAGCTGGAGACGTCGCCCTAGCTAGAATCGTAGTGTCTTATATACTCTGGCTAGAATCACAGTAAGTACCTACCTAAAATAAATACGAAATAGTAATTTTGAACAAAATCAATGTCAGTCAGTCTCCGGATTTAAAAAATCCTGAAATGAACTTCGTTTTTAATTTACGCCATATTATGTATAAATAGGTGGCACTGAGATGGCGGATCGAGCAGGAAGTGGTAATGGGAAAAGGTCAGTTCCAATGCAGCAACAAGAAATGCAGCAGCGACCAAGAACTCAAATCCTGGGAAGTCAATTTCGCTTACCTCGAGGAAAGAGAAAAGAGGAATGCTCTTGTAAAGTTACGTAAGTACCTACCATTGCACGTAACCTACGACTGCAGACCAACCTTTACGCAAAAGCCTATTACAAGTCTCGCTGCGAGCTTTGAAGAAGAAAGGAGTTTTATATAGATCTTACTACGTATGGACACTGAACATGAACACTAATGTAGCTGTATGGATGGACACGATAAGTTTGCTTTGGTTTACTAGGTAGGTACCTACCTACTTATGTTTAGATGTTATGTTTGCTGAAATAACACGCAAGAGGCGCTGTTTCACAAATTGTGGCACTATTGGACGTGCGGTGTACAGTACGCGGAACCCGCCACGCAGAATGGTCATCAAGTAATTTTTTTGTTTCAGGTTTATGCCCGGAATGCTCGAAGAAACTGAACTACAAATCTCAGAAGCGTGAAGTGAAACGCCTCAAGAAAAGTCATAAGAAGGCAAAAAGGAACAAGAGAAAGGACAGCCCTGACAAAGAGAAGAGTGAAGGAGAATACAGCCCTAAAACTCCCGAGTCTGAAGAGCCTTCGACATCCACTGAACCGGCGCCGGCGGAAGCAACGGAAGGCAATGAGTCTTTGTGGAGGAAAGGTAGGTTGTCTAAAATTTGTTCAATGGGAGTTATGGATCAGCGGTGCTACTGTGTAAGCGAACGAAATAGAAATGAAGTTCGTAGCTTTGAGAGCAATTTAAAAAAAAACCGTTCCAAACTTGACAATGGAAAACTTCACTATTTTGAAACATCGGAAAGATTTCCGATCGGAAACGTCAGCTTTTCAAAAAACTGCTCTTAGACCATTTCATACCAAACTATACATAGTGTTTTTCATGAGAGATGTCCCTCAGGGGGGCGCGGTAGTCTAAGTGAAACGGAATTTTGCAATAGTAACAATTTAGTTCCGCTAATTACGGTGCGACTTCTTTCGTGAAAATGACTCGAGTCGAGGTACATCGATTCAACAACGTACACTTGCTAGGCACGTAGTAGGTAGTAGGTAGTCTTTGGTAGTAGGTAGGAGGTACCTATGGAGTATAGTATTATGTTATCTGTGCTATGGAAGTATTAAAAACTGCAGTTGCTGACAAAAATTTCATTTTTTTTTTCAGGTGTACAAGAAACTGAAGAGAAATCGAGAGAAGAAGAATTCCAAGATTATCTTGAAGATTTGCTTTTATAGCCAGGTTTTACAATAATTGTACATTCTCATAAGTACTACCTGCCTTTGTGACGTTAACTCTAGATGAGCCTTTGGTCTGGGCCCAATCTTCAGATACCTAATAAGGACTATTTTATAAACGTTGTAAATAAAAGAAGCTGATTGTTTAATGAACATCTTTAATTGCCTTCTAGTTACATTAAGTTTTTGTTGAGATGTGTATAAAATGGATAAACTACAACATTTTTCATCACATGTATTGACATTGACGCTAAACAATTGATCTCAAGGTTCCGATTTAATCAACATGAAATTCGCTCGAAAACTTTTTGATTTCCGCTCATTGGAATGCTTTGAAACATTTTCTTCGGATCGACTAAAAGCAGCTGGATTCACAAAATAAAATCTGATAGATTACAATAACACATGTTTATATAACTAAATAAAAATATTCACACGCATAACAGAGCATAAAAACCTAACTGCCAGTTACATAGATTATGGCATTTCTATAAAATTACACTGTCCATGTTGAACGCAAAGCGCATCGCGATTTATTAAATTTCCGCAATGACACCTTAACGTTCCGAATTCTCGCAAATCGTGGAACTCATCACAATAATCACAACAATAAATCGACTCGACCAGAGTCTTCGACTTCCGTCTTTATATGTACGTCGTGAGTATTTAGGCGATCTGCGTAGACATTTGAGCATGCGATCGGTTAGCCCTCACGCGCTAAAGTATGGGGAAGACGTAAACAGTCAATAGATATAATATTTCCATACGTTAGCTACCGCTATTACGCTAACAGAACGCGGACAAGTTGTCTAGCAGGGCTGGGCACGGGTACAACAGTGTGAGTGCACGTATTTATTTGGATTGCGCCTTTGAGACTTCTTCGTCGTCGGAGCAGTCTTCGTCGTGTGTGTGCGTGAGCTGACGCGGCGTCTCCGGACGAACGTGAGGTACTGAGCCTTGCGCCTGAAATACGGAAAAAATTGTTGAAATAAACACATAGGGTTAAACACGAGTTTACTCGACAAGTAAGGTATACCAGTTATTTGAGAACTGGCCACCTTCAGTAACTAGTCATGTTCGCAAAAAACGCTCTAAAACATCATGAGAAACTGATGACTTTTTAGAACTAGACTTAGACTAGACTTAGACTTTTCCTGGTCATCAACAACTTCATATTTTCATTAATATAATAACTTTATTTGCAATCTTAAATGTATCTCAAAGGCGTGCATCTCCTTTCAACTGTATACCTTTGTACTGATTTCTTATACTGTGACTCCACACGAGTGAAACCGCGCGGGTACAGCTAGTTTTATATATAAAACGTGTATAGCGTTATTTACCTTCGCATCCACTGTATCGGGCAATGTTCCCTGAGTATCCTCTGACGTGTCCTCTGCTATACACACCACGCTGTAGCTGCGCTGAGCATTCGTTTGCCTGGATCTGAAAGGAGCATAAAAGTTATTAAAAACACCAAGAAATGTACTGGTAATTGTGCTTGTAATAACCCCACAATTACCCCGAGAATAATGGTGGAGTGGTGGAAAAATACAAGATAAACTAATATTTTACGATTGATTTTGTCAAGCATAGTGCGCTGACATAATTTTGTTTTCAACTTGAAATGAGCAGCAGAAACTCAGATTTCACCGTTAATTCTTATTAGAAACGAATGCTTATATTACAAAATAGTGATTTATCAAAAGAATTGTAAATTTTCCGCAGGCCTGATCCGTACCTGCCACACATTTCCTAGGATCTCAACTCAAAGCCATGTAAGGAGCCTATAAGAGGCGCAATTGGATCTGGCTCTTTCGCAAACGGTCATTGACCCTTTTCAGGACCAGCATACCTCAACCTTGTTTGCCACGTTAGTTGTATAAAGAAAACAAGGGATTTTGGTTATCTAGGAGTATTTTCGAGCAGTTGCGGTGTTACCTGTCGATGGTAGGCGTGTCGACAGTGAACCTCTGCTCGTGGGCTACGGTAGACTCGTGCGGCATCAGCATGGCGGGCGCGCGGAACATGTAGCAGAACGGGTAGTACATCAGGTTCAGGAACGATGCCGCGTACAGGTCCGCGTACCTTACCACCTGAAACAAATCACACATACTATCAAATTGTCTGAAAGTTTGTAAAAAAAAACATATTTAATTAATAGAGGTATTCATTTGAAACTTTGCAAATCACCATTATTTGATCGAGCGAGCGTTGATCTTTCTTTGTATGTATATTTGTTATAGCATAACTTTCGAAACGTTAATCCGATCTACACGGAATTTCGAACCCGCAACCGTTGCGTTTCTGACGGGCACTCGCTCGCTGCGCCACCTTATATAAGACTTGGTCGGATCCAAAACACGATTTAAAAAGTTTTACTGAATTAGATGATAATTGGCAAAGTGACAGCTGATCCACCGGTAAGATATCGAACTCATGCCGGTTTATAATTAAAATCAAACGAGGACTAACTGAACCCTAGTTTTATGACGTGTTATTTCATACAATTGCTTTATGTCATGTCCAATGAATGAAATTACACGTCACAAAACCAGGGTTTAGTTAGTTCTCGTCTAAACCCAGTTTTATAATAGAATTTCTCAAACTTTAGCGACTTTTGCGTACCTACATAAGTTATTGAAAACAAACAAGTGTTTATCGCGTCCTTATTTTATATTTTCCCGACGATTGTTGCAACACAGTCTAAACGTCGGGAAAATATAAAATAAGGTACGCGATAAATACCCGTTTGTTTTCAGTTTAATAATAACAGGGATGGTATTTGAAAGATAACGTACCTGTGATGAGAAGAAAGTCTGCCGCGATCCAGATCTGAATAGTGAGCCGAGCATGCCGTACGAGAGGTCCATCTTGTGCGTCACGTCACGAATAGACATGCGCAGTTTAGATATATCGGGCTTTTCCTTCGTGCTCGAGTCCAAGTCTCTGACAATTGAAAAAAAAACGATCCGATTAATGTGAGGGTTTAATTGTTTTATGATTTTTGAATTGTTTTTTCTCAATAACCGCAAAACGCACAGTTTTGATTTTTATGACAAAGATAACTTGAGCATTTTATTTACGTAAATCCAAGACAGAAACGCGATTGGTAAAACTTTTCTCGATAGATTTATTTTATAAAGTTGGGTCCTCTGCAACAGTTTTTTCGAAAATACTCTGAGACTATCTAACAAAAATATTTTTTTTTTAAATATTGTGTTAGACAATTGCATTGGGTACCTAAATCCAAGATTTAGGAGTAGGTAGGGCACAGCGAGATTTTCTCGTTCTGAATTGGAGCAGACTGCCTGGCCAAATAACATTATTTGTTTAAAATAGTGTTGTGTTCCTGCGGTGAGTAAGGTTGCCAGAGCTCTTTAGGGGGGAAGGGGGTTCGGGGTCGGCAACGCGTGCGTGATGCCTCTGGTATTGCCAGCGCTCATAGGCTACGGTAACCGCTTACCATCAGGTGGGCCGTAAGCTTGTTTGCCACCTCTGTTGTATAATAAAAAAAAGACACTTTTTTAACAAAAATAGATAGTTTTTAAGATAATCGACGATATTTTCTTATATTTCGCTTACGTCGATTACTTTCGAGCGCCTTCTAACGCATCTCTTTCCGCATTCAATTATAGTATATAGCGCTGTCACTTTCTTCACTCCGCCCACTCGACATTTTATTATGATTTGTGTAGCGCCTTAATCTTACTTCGTGATAATCCTATCCGACTAAGCCTACACAAATTTTATAACTGCGAAAGTTTGTGTATGTTTGTGTTTTCGTGGATGGATGGATATTTGTAACTTCAGCTCCGTAGCGATTGAATGGATTTTCATGAAATTTGATATGGATATAGCTTGAAACTCTGGGACGGACATAGGCTTATCCCGGTACCACGCGATACAAGCCGCGGGCGAATGCTAGTGTAAAATGTGGTCTGCATTTATATAGTACTAGCTTCCGCCCGCGTCTTCGCTCGCGTGGTACCTACATAAATACATTTTATTCATTGCAGGTTTTTGCCTAGTATGGGGCCAGTATCGTCAACTTGCATAAAGCAGCATTCCAACTGCATACTACCTTTATATAAGCAAATATAGCATTAAGCATTAAAATATATATCAATTCAAGTTCTACTACCTTACCTACTCATGATAAGTAGAGACTATTGCATAACAGTTGTAAACCTATACTATAATTTTTATTGTAAACTTGAATGTGCCAAACAAAATAAAAAAAAAAAATATTGCAATTTTGGGCAGCAAAGACTAATTAATTACATTCGACATTAAAATAATTTGCATGTATAATTTTAATGACTAGCATGTTAAGTATTAAGGTATAACCTATGTTAGAAGACTTATACAACATTTGTACGCCTAGAGCAGATCACAGCGCACACAACTAAACTGTAACACTAACAACTTTCCTAACCTGTTTTTCACAAATAAAGAATTGAAATTGAACATAAAAAGTAGCCTATATGCTATTCCAAACTATAATCTATCTCTGTACCAAATTTCATCCAAATCCGTTCGGCCGTTTAGCCGTGATTGAACCACAAACTTTCGCATTTAGAATATTAGTAAAATTACTTTGCAATACCATTCATCCGTCCACACGTTCTAGCTTTGCATTAGGTAACCGCTGACGGACGGACGGCAAAGCGACTAATTCGCTGAAATCACAAAATCGACAAATCACACAGTGGGATTACGTAATTTCATCTGTTTAGTTTCAATTGCTCAACAAATCAGTCGTTTAGTCGGCGCTGGCCCTTATGTAGTTCAAAATGATGCTATACTCTTTCCTTACACATACGACCTGTGGTGGCCCCGGCTGAAGAATAGGCCCCTCCATATCTTCCTATCCGCGGATGTCGTAAGAGGCGACTAAGGGAAAAAAGCTAGGGGATTGGCAGCAGCGTCTCCTATTTTAACAACGATAGCTCTAACTGCGCTCACCAACCCGCATGCCCAGCGTGGTGAGTATGGGCAAATCCCCCCCACATGATAAGGAATTAGCTCTGTCTGTGGGGGAGGCCATGTTCAGCAGTGGACGTCGTACGGCTGAAATGATGATGATGACACATACGACCTCGATCTCGGTGACGCAGAGGGCGAGTAGTACCTTTCTGAGACGCAAGGGGTGCGTGTTCGATTCCCACCGCGGGACAAAAGTTTGAGATGATGATCTCCAAATATTTGTGCCGTGTCTGGGTGTTGTGGTAACTCGGTACTCATAGTTTATTTCTATGTGACTGTTGGGTGTTATTTATTTACATACAACAACTTACTTGTACATATCTCCCAATTGAACATCTAGATTCTGCAGTTGAGCGAACAGCTGGCACTTATCCGTCCACACGTGCAACTCTTGCACCAACTCGGGCACTATAAGGAAGGTGCGCCAGCCACCAATCTTCTTCGACTTGAGAATATCGCCAAATATGTGGTCTCCGATGTACAGTACGTCTTTGCCTTTCGCACTGATTAGTTCCGTGAAAACGTCGCATGAGCCTGAAGAGAGAATTGTATATGTCACGTTCACAATTGAGGTTTTTTTTAACACATCTTTGGTGGTAATAATGTTGCCATATTCAATTCAGTCCCATAGTGCTGTAACAGATCACACTTATCCATAAATAATTTATGGATAAGTGTGATCTGTTACAGCACTATGTATACAAGGTGATTCATAATATGTATTACATCCCGAAAGGGGCTTATTCTACACCCGATTGCCAATAAAGTTTGTTCTACGACTTTTGGAAATTCGTCATTTTTCATTGAAAAAACTATATGCAAAAATCAGCTGTTTTGGGGTCAAATCTGGTCAAACTCAATGAATCAGCTGCTTTAAGTAGCAATCTTGATTCCGAACTTCTTGTACGTTTAGATATTAGTTCTGAAGATGATAAAAATACCAAAAACAGGTAATTTGAGAAAGTTTGTGCAAAAAATAAAATAAAACAAAGTGAAAATATTGATGATGATTTTTTTTCGTTAATATTATTTCTTTTCGTTGATAGAATGAATGACCTCGTAGAGCTGATCAGTTAACTCTTAATTATTAATAGTTAACTTACGCCCTCGTGACTCGCCGTAATTAGTGAAGAAATGAACTTTATCAACGATTTTGATTGATTAGATCTTCTGTCCATTTTATAACTTCACTATTAAATTTTCGTCAAAAAGTGGTAGCACCCTAACTATCAAAAATTCAATGATTATTTGTTAGATACTAGTCAACTAGCTTCCGCCTGCGGCTAGCCTATATGGTATTCCAGACTATAATCTACATCTGTACCAAATTTCATCCAAATTCATTCGGCCGTTGAGCCGTGATTGAACCACAAACTTTCGCATCCTACTTCCTACTAATATTATAAACGCGAAGGTTTTGTAAGTATGGATGGATGGATGGATGTTTGTTAATCTTTCACGTAAAAACTACTGAATGGATTATAATGAAACTTCACAATAATATAGCTTATACATCAGAATAACACATCATCATCATCAGCCTGATGAAGTCCACTGCTGAACATAGGCCTCCCCCAAAGAGTTCCATGACAAACGGTCTTGAGCCTTTTCCATCCACCGACTTCCCGCAACCTTAACAATGTCGTCGGTCCATCGGGTGGGGGGAATAACACATAGGCTATAATTTATAAAGATATTGTGTGAATTGTCCAAAATATGACTACTAGCTACTCGAAATACTAATCCTGCGCAGACGAAGTCGCGGGCACCAGCTAGTTTATAATATAAGTAGGATACGGTGAATCACCTCCAGAATAAACGAGTCCCTCGTGCAACGGCCCAACATGGTGTCCCATCTTCAGGGCGCCGGTGCGTGTGTCCACCTGCCTCAGCGTGGTGCCTTCTCCGAAGAAGAGCGGTTTCTTCGCGTCTACTACGATCCAGTCGAAGTACGTCTTCCAGTTCCTGTGTGGCTCACCGGGCTGGAATGTCAATGTTTTAGATTAGATAGTTATTTAATTATTTATTAAAGGAGCCATTTCATTCTGGGCCTGGTCCATGTACACTACATAGAAAAATTAGGAATAAATAGGAGATTACAAGGAAAATACAATTTCATTAATTTGAAGACAAATGCGATGGTACAAGAATAGTTCTTCTGGTAAGTTTTTTACTATGTTTCCACTATTTGAAGGCCGCTATGTTGGTTTGACGTAACATTGACATATTTTTCATGTCATGTTGTTTGATTTGATGTTTTTGTTTTGTCATATGAATGTAGGTTGTCAAAATGACATTTCACGCACGTCCATCCGCCATATTTTTGTAGCGCTGTGTGTTGCTCTCTTTGTCTAAGAAAATCTTTATGTACCTTAGAACAAAGTCAATTCAAATAAAATTACCAATTAAATACGTTTACTTTATTGCCTAGCCATATTTTAGAGTAGTGTACACAGTGCAGGCCCAGGCTCCATATATTGATGAAACGTCTCTTTTAACATTGACATAACAGTTTGCACCAAAGCGACAATGAAAAGCCTACAAAAAATATCTACTCCTTAATTACTAAACTACATAATATTTTGTGTCACACTCAAAAATCGTAAGACCATATCTGTGAATTTCGTCAAACTCATATTGAATATATCAATAGCCTAGTCACAGATAACATAATACTATACTAGTAGTGTAATTAGAACTATATCTACTAACGCAGTAACGACAAGAGCTTTATCTGCGCTTGCCAACCCGCATACCGTGGCGTGCACAGCGTGGCGAGTATGGGCTAATCCCCCCGATTTTTTTTTTTACTTTATATACATAATTTTTTTTTCCCTTTGTGGTAGTACGTGCGGTGCCTTCTACTTTTTTACTGTTTCGTTTTAATTTAGTTACTTTTACCTGTATGTGGAAACTTGTAATTAGCCTTTAAGTACTGATTGTTTTCATTAAACTCATATTAGCCGTAAGTTTTCCTAAAATTATAAAAATAAAAAAAAAACTAAATGATTGTTTCTGGTAATCTATGGGGGAGGCTTATGTTCAGCAGAGGACGTCCTATGGCCGAAATGATGATACTTACGCAGTATCGAAAAATATATCTAAAAAATATATAATCTCGCTGCCCTTATCCCCACTTCACGTGTCGGCACAATGTTTTTTCTTCCACTCTGTTACCGCGGGGAAGCTAGATTTGCGAAAATGCACAATAAGATTTTGGTTGTTGCAAAAAATGGAGGACATACAATAGAACTGCGTAGGAGTTTGGTAAGAAAGAGGCAGTTCCAAATAAGGAGGGTGCACAGTACCTTTACGACGCGACGCGATGTTGGTATATCCTCTAATTCACAGCGGAAACACACGAAAAGTTATTTTATAAATGCGATAATTTCGAAGCCATCTTTTTGACCATCTTCCAATTTTTCGACTCGACGATTCGAATGCACTCGCGTCAGGGGGCGCCACCGGACGCGTATAAGCTTTGCGCTCGCTCATACGTATGCGAACAGGGTATGTGCAGGAAAGGGATGGAGATAGGGAAATCAATCCAACAACCAAAAAAAACGTTCTGTTTTACACAAACCCATTATTGAATCAGCGCGACCATTTCCCCGGGCTTGAAGGAATGCCTTCAAAAGAAAGTAAAATGAATAATATGTTACACTAAACGAAAACCTATACTAAGCTAACTAATACCCTAACCTAATCCCGAAGAGTGAATCGAATTATTGATTAGGCAAAGGGCAGAGACGTACAACTGGACGTAAGTATGATCCAGTCGAAGTCCTAATGCGAACTATGCGTGTGACTCCATTCGAACCCGGAAAAACCTCCTCTACAATACCCAAAGGCCAGTGAAGAGGTGGAGAGTTTTCAGTCAAAAGAATAACAACAGTCCCAACAGTGATTGGGTTAACTGTTGTGTTCCATTTGCGACGTGACTGTAGCGTATGTAGGTATTCGATTCTCCAACGCTTCCAGAAAGACTGGACCAATTTATCTAGCAAGTCATGTCGCGAAAGAGTATGCAGTTTGTCATCGATTTCTCTAGCGGGCAAATATTTTAACGGTGTTAGATTCAAAAAATGCGCCGGAGTTAAAGCCAGAGGCTCGGAGGGGTCGCTAGAAAGCGTTTTACATAGGGGTCGCGTATTCATGACCGATTCAACTTGAGCAAGAACAGTACTTAATTCCTCGAACGATAGAATTTGTTCCCCTATGACGCGGTATAAGTGAGTCTTGAGACTCTTGATATTGGCCTCCCAATTTCCGCCAAAGTGACTTGCGGCCGGTACATTCAGCGACCAATCTATGCGATTATCTGCTAATATGTTACCAAATTCAGTTTTATGATATTTTGAAGTCAAGAATTCATGAAGTTCCGAAAGTGTGCGTTTAGCACCGATGTAATTGGATCCATTGTCAGAATAAACTTTTCCTACTGGACCGCGACGCGATAAAAATCGTTTGAAAGCAGCCATAAAGCTTGCTGTGCTCAGATCACCAGCCAGCTCTATGTGAACTGCTCGAGTTGTCATACAGACGAATAGGCACACGTAGGCCTTGGTCGACCGAATACCACGACCACGAGTAATAGTAACCTTGAACGGGCCTGCGTAATCTGTACCTGTATGCACGAATGGTTTAGCGGTTTGCACGACACGACATGAGCGGTGATCTGCCATTTCAGGGAAAGTTGGCTTGGGACGAACACGAAAGCAAGGGAGGCATTTATGTATCCTATTTCTAATTAAATTGCGGGCAGAAAGTATCCAATACTTCTGACGTAAAAGCGACATTAACAGGTCTGGACCTGCGTGACAATTTACCTTGTGATGGTAATCTACCAGAAGATCCAAGATTGGATCTTTTCGAGGAAGCACAATAGGGTGCTTTTGATGAAAATCTAAGTTCGCATTTTTCAAACGACCTCCGACTCTTATAATTCCATCCTTTATAAATGGTTTGAGGTGTTGGAATGAGCGGTTACAAGCTTTACCTGCATGTAGACTAGCGATTTCATCAGCGAAATGCAAGCGTTGTAGTTCACGAAGTGTCAATAACTCAGCATAGTCAAGATCTGACGCTGTTATATGATCACGTGGTGGCAAACGCTTCGCGAATCTACAAACGTAAACGACGCAACGCAACAGTTTTGACCATGATGACACACGAATGGCCAACGAAATTATGGGAGATTCTGAAACCGGCGTTGCGGTGAGAAACGAATGTTTCTTCTCTTCGGGCGCTTCTGACACCGTGGACGGGTTAAAAGGCGCAATCGGCCACTGCGAGACATCTGAGCGGACCCACGAGGGACCACTAAACCAAAGCGGATGATCGATAATTTGCGAAGGTGTGAGTCCGCGTGACAGACAATCCGCTGGATTATCAGTACCGGACACGTGATACAAATTTTGCGGGGGCAAATCAGATTGTATTTTTGATACTCTATTGGCCACAAACGTATCCCATCTATGGGGCGACGAATGTACCCAACAGAGTGCGACAGTCGAATCCGAAAATGCGAAAATGTTTCGAAAGTTAAGGCGGTTGCGGCATGCATCGATAATGTTCTTCATGAGCTGGGCAAGAACGAGTATACCGCACAGCTCAAGGCGCGCAAGTGAAACTACTTTCCGAGGGGAGACTTTTGACTTAGCACTTATAAGACTTATAGTAAATCCATCACTATTTTGGACGTGAAAGTAAACTACTCCCCCGTATGCCTTTTCACTTGCGTCTGCGAAACCTAAGACCGTTACAACACTGTCAGAGGTGATGCCTACATGGCGGGGGATCTTGATATCAGAGAGCAAAGGAAGTTCTTCCCTGAATCGAGACCATAATTGAGCGATGTCGTCGGGTGGCGCGTCATCCCAATCACACTCGCATAACCAAAGCTGTTTGATTAAAAGCTTGGCGTACAACACGACAGGCGCAACAAATCCCATTACGTCCCATATTTTCGCGACACACGACAATATGGTTCGTTTTGTACAAGTTTGAGCGGGAGTGCTAATTTTCAGATTGAACAAGTCATTTGTAGGTGACCAACATAAGCCGAGTACTTTATGCTGATCCGATTCATCGAATTCTTTGAGCGAAGAAAGGCGGTGCGATAGTGGTATCGAATCTAGAACCGATTGTGAGTTACTCGTCCATTTGACGAGTTCAAACTGACCAGACTTCATGAGACCAATCAGTTCGGAGGCGGTGGTTATACCCTCGTCCTCATTTTCGACAGAATGGACAACATCGTCCATGTACAGCCCAAAACCTATGACATCTCTAGCCTTAGGGAAAGAATCACCCTCATCGGTCGCAAGCTGCTTGATAGTACGCAGCGCATGGTAAGGACTTGACTTAAGCCCAAAAACGACTCTATTAAACTCATAAACCTTTAAAGGTTCTTGCGGGGAGAAGCGATATAGGATGCGTTGGAATCGGCGATCAGAATCCCGAATTCCAATACAAAAAAACATTTGACGAACGTCAGCGGAAAGTGCGATCGAAAACAAACGAAAATTAACTATTATGTTAAACAAATTTCCTTGGAGATTTTGACCACTGTAGAGAATGTCGTTGAGGGAAATATGCGAACTAGTCTTGCAACTACCATCGAGTACGACACGCAATTTAGACGTGACCTTATCCTCCCTTATGACTCCGTGATGCGGTATAATGTAAGATGCGGTTTCTAACGATTCTGTATCAACAGGCGCGGGAGAAATGTAACCCTTTTCTAAATATTCGTTAATAACGTTATCATAGGCCTTCTTTAACTTAGGAGATGCCTGCATTTTCCTCTCCAAACAAAGAAAGCGTCGTTCGCTTGCTTGTCGAGAGTCACCTAACGAATGAATGTCCCCCTTAAAGGGAAGTGCTACTACGTAACGTCCATCATCTTCGCGAGAGGTCGTGCGAGTATAAATTTCTTCACAAATATTGTCATCTGGGCTGAGTATGGGTGCGACATTCACCTCCTCCAATTCCCAGAATTTGCGTACTGCGGAGTCAAGAGGGTCAGCGATACAGCAATAGGAAGCAGTCTGAGAAAAGCTACCTATGTGAACCGGAGCGTCACCAATAATCACATAGCCAAGGACGGTTTCTAAAGCGAGCGGGGAATGATGCGAAGGTTGTCCTTGAATCTTGTGAGACAAGAGCAGATGCGGGAAAATCGAAGCTCCGACCAAGACCTGAATAGGACCAGAAATACAATACGTATCGTCCGCCAATGGCAAGTTTTTAAAGTTAGATAAATGGGAAACATCGACCGCAGCAGTGGGCAAAAGTTCCGTTATTTTATCTACCACCAGTGACTCCATGTCATAACTGATGTTGCGATCAAAGCGAGAGTAAAACTTAATATTTGCAGTCCCTTGAATAGTTTTAGATGAACCTCCTATTCCCCGGACGACGGGGCAAGCGGGTCCACTATTCACATGCAAACCTAAGCGTTGACAACAATCACTTGTAATAAAATTGCTCTGAGAAGCGCTATCCAACAAGGCGCGTACGATATGTTCTTTTCCACGCGAATCAACGATAATAATACGCGCGGTTGCTAGCAATACCGTGGTAGGGCTACGAGAAACCAGTTTGTTATCATTATTATGTGATAACGCACATAGTGTGACGTCATCAGTGCGAACAGAGCGAGCGGGCGCGGCGGACGTCTCATCAGTCCCCGCTGACTGCGCAGGGGGGCCGGTGGCAGGCGCGCCCTGTATGAACGAGCTACTAGCAACGGATGCATTTCCAAAACACAATAAAGTATGGTGCTTGGAATTGCATTTTTTGCACAACGAATTCGACTTGCAGTTGGAGACACGGTGCCCTCCACTTAAGCAATTGATGCACAAATTATTCGCCTTAACGAAATTAAAACGTTCATTTGGTTTACAGTTGTGAAACGCGGAGCATTTGTAAATAAATTCATGTTGACCTTTGCACAAGGAGCACGAAGACAACTGAGCACTGGATGCGGCATTAACATAGGCAACCGTAGTAGGTTTCTTACATGCCGTATCCATTTTACGATCTGCATATTTCTTCGTAGCTTCATGTTCTGAGGACGAAGTGCGTTGCAATATTTTTATGTGATTGCGCACAAATGACGTTAGGTCATCGAAACATGGTATATCACAGTTACGATTGTCTGATTCGAATGAACGTGCGGTTTCCTGATCTAATTTCTTGAGAGCGACATACAAGAATACGAAATCCGAAAGGTCATTGACCTTTAGGTTTTTCAAAGCGGCGACAGAGGATGCGAATTTATCTAGAAATTGCTCCAGATTATCAGGTGTTGCGGACGAAATAGCCTTAAGTTCGAAAATTTGATCTAAATACGAAGTGGCCACTAGTCGTTTGTCTTCGTATTTATCCTTGAGCAAATTGAAAATTAATGTGTAATTTTCGGCGCACGGTGTTATGCCGGCGCATACTGATCGACTTTTTCCAGTCAATTTACCTATCAAATAATGTAGTCTTTCCGAATCCGTCAGCGAGTTATTATTGTGTACGGCATTTTGGAAACTAGCAAAAAATAGCGGCCAATTTTTGATATCGCCATTAAATTCGGGAATCTCAAAGTCAAAGTCAAAGTCAAAGTCAAAAGGCATTTATTTCAATAAAATCACTAGGATCACTTTGAAACGTCTTAGAAACTAGGTGAAGCTATGCCTGTTCCTCGCGACCAAGCCTAGAAGAATCAGGCAACAAACACGGCTTGGTGCCTATCATTTTTTTCGATGATCCTTTTTCACAAAATGGAATTTAAAGCTTCAGTGTGGTGCCGATCGAACTAGGTGAGGCTCAAGAGAAAAGTAATCTAATTATAATCCTTAATAAATAAGGCTTATAAAAATGTGAAAAAAATGAAGACAAATGTGAGCTTCAACAAATGATCTAAGGGCAGCACACGCTACACTTGATGAAATATGTACCTAATGCTTATATAATTAAATAATACTTAAAATATGATGCAAGCAAAAACTGTAAAGACACTGCAAAATGGCATTTTAGCTGTCGAGGGGCAGAGCGACTTCAGGCCATGCGGTTTTATCATTTAAATAATCATTTAGTTTATAGTACGCTTTCTTAATAAGATTATTCTTTATGTACACTTTAAATCTTCTAATAGGAAGTTGCGTCGCGTTTACCGGAAGTTTATTATAAAATCTTACCATATTCCCCATAAAAGACCCATTTACTTTTTGTAATCTAAATTTTGGAATGCACAATTTATTTTTGTTTCTTGTGTTAATACTATGCACATCACTTTTTTTCTTAAAGCTAGCCATGTGCTTATGTGTGTACAATAAGTTTTCGTAAATATATTGTGAAGTTACAGTTAAAATGTTAATTTCTTTAAAAAGTTCCCTCAAGGAGTCCCTTGACTTCATTTTATAAATGGCACGTATTGCTCGTTTTTGTAAAACAAATATGACTTGGATATCTGCTGCATTCCCCCAGAGAAAGATACCATAGGACATTACACTATGGAAGTAGCTAAAATAAACTAACCTAGCTGTGGCTTCATCTGTGAGCCACCTTATCGTACGAACGGCATATGCCGCGGAACTAAGTCTACCGGCAAGAGTTTCAATGTGGGGTCCCCACTGCAATTTTGAATCAATATTGAGTCCTAGGAAATTTGTAGAATCAACAAGGGTTAGTGACTCTCCATTTAATACAATGTTAGTGGGGCTATTGTGTACTACATTAGGCAAAGAGAATTTGATACATTTCGTTTTCTTTGAATTTAGCAAGAGATTGTTTACAGAAAACCAATTAAGGACTAGCGACAAGGATGCGTTTACGTCATCGTAATTTGTTTTGGATCTGTCGACTTTGAACACTAGCGAGGTGTCGTCAGCAAATAGAACTATGTCACACATTTCTTTAACATAAGAAGGGAGGTCATTAACGTAAACTAGGAACAAGAAAGGGCCTAGAATCGAACCCTGTGGCACACCCATGACAATAGTTGATCCAGAAGACCTTTCACCACCCACGTCAACTTTTTGGACTCTATTGGATAAGTAAGATTGTAAAAGGTCAATTGCACGGTTTTGGATGCCGTAATGTTTTAGCTTTGAGATTAATGTTGCATGACTCACGCAGTCAAACGCTTTTGACAAATCACAGAATACACCGATTGCGTCTTGTGAGTTCTCAAAGGCATCGTATATGTGCTTTAAGAGCAAAGTCCCGGCATCGGCTGTTGATCGACCTTTGGTAAATCCAAATTGATTACAACGAAGAAGCCCGTTAAGATTGAAGTGAGATAATAACTGAGTAAGAATAACTTTTTCAAAGATTTTACTTAGAGTAGGCAATATCGAGATAGGTCTATAATTAGCGGGATCTTTTTCGTTTCCGGACTTGAACAAAGGAATGATTTTGCTATGCTTCATAAGGTCAGGAAAAACTCCATCGTCAACACAACTATTAAAGATGTGGGCTAAGCATGGAGCAATATCGTTAATAATAGCACCTACTACCTTTGTAGATATACCCCATAGGTCTTCAGTGTTTTTTATATTGAGGGATTTAAAGGTTTTCACAATATTACCCGCATTAATGTAACTAAAACTAAACTCAGTCTCACATTTAGCAACACTAGCTTCTAGAAGAAGGGACGCTCCAGAAGCTGAAGATTTTAACGACTGGGTTACAATATTAGGTATACTAGAGAAAAAACTGTCAAAGGCATTCGCCACTTCAATTTTCTTAGTTAAAACACTATCATTATTAATTAAATTGATTTGTTTATTGAGGGCTTTTGATTTGCCTGTTTCATTATTTATTAGTTTCCAAGTAGCTTTAATTTTATTAGAAGACTTTTCAATTTTGTTTCTTAAGTACAATGATTTGGCTGCATGACAAGCTTTTTTAAAAGTTTTAGAATAATTCTTAACATGTAGTATAAAAGTAATGTCGTGCAGCTTTGACTCCCTATCAGCATATAGTTCGTACAATTTATTCCTGCTTTTATAAATGCCAGGTGTAGCCCAGTCAGCAAACCCGACGCTAACCTTAACTGTGCTTGTTTTTAATTTAAAAATTTGTTCGTGTTCTTTATTTATTAAATTCGATAAAATGGTAAAAAGGTCGTTTGGATCATCCATGCATGGTACAAGGGACATTTTGAGTTCAATACAAGCCTGAAACTTCTTAATATTACTTTCTGTGATGGGTCGGTACGTGAATTCCTCAGGTTTGTTTCTTAAATTACATGTAAATATGACACTATGGCCGTAATGATCTGAGCTGAAATGTTTAATTACTGATTTAGCGATTGGTACACAACTGCAATAAACATTGTCTAAACAAGTGGAAGTGGTTAGTGTCACCCTTGTTGGTTCCACAAAGAGATGATTTAAATTAAAACATTTAAATAAATTAAGCAGTCGTTCAGATAACGGATGGATCGGAATATCTATATTAAAATCTCCGCAGACTATTAAAATTTTATTACATGCAAAAATTTTGAGCAATACATCTTCCATAATGGATTCAAATAACGCGAAGTCTGCGTCGGGAGGACGGTAAACGCTCACAACGATATGCCGCTCTAGCTCAACACACGACAGCTCAATGCTCCTCTCAATAGTGAGATTTACAATATCTTTACGTTCCTTGCACTTTATGTCATTTCTAACAATAATTAAAGATCCGCCCCTAATGGCGTTCTTACGTTTATATGAGCTAACAATATTAAAATTCTTATAATAAGGGAGCAACTCAAATTCTAATATCCAGTGTTCAGTAACACACATAATATCTACATTAAACTGATTTAAAAATAATTCTGATTCTAATACTTTGCTGGGAAGGCCTTGCATATTTTGGTGTACTACATGTAAAGTGCCTTGCTTACCCATTGTCGACGTGGTCAGTTTAAATGCTGGTCAGCTGGCCCTACTAATTTTGTGCCCTCATTAGTACTACTACTAACTACGGACTCGTCTGTAAACTGTGTTATATTATTTATAACAGGATCAAAAATATTATATGCTAACAATTTAGCAATCATCGCCTTATTACTCCTACTCAAGTACAATGTACTTCCTGTCAAAATAAAATTACTAATAAAATTATTAGTATCAAAAAACAAAACGTCACTATGACGACATGTCAAGTTATATAATATTAGGTTCAGGTTGAAAATATTCTGCTTCTCTTTGGCACTCAAAGAATCAGAATATGGGAATGCACATAGAATTAGTTTTCCTAATCCTAGATCTAACTTTTCTAACAAACTTTCTACTAGGTTAATTAAGTCTAACCGCTTGACACCACTGCTCTCACCTAATTGCACTATCAAAGTGGTGTCCTTGTCAAGACAATTGGAGGTAGCCTAGGCGACCTATGCTTGATTGCTGGCTTGACGTCGTCAGTTTGTTTGTCTTGTAATTTCTTGCTGGCGCGCTTCACGCAACCCAACAAATCCTCGAATGATGAAAGCGCCTGATAGCTAACCACATATTCGGGGTTTACTTTTAGCTCTAAGTTGACTATTTTGTCCAACACACTTTCGAAATCTTCATGTAATGATTCTATAGTTTCAATATCACACAAAAACTTTTCAATAGACGTTTTCGATTCAAGATTGTTTACAAGATCACAAATACTTTGCATGCGAGAAAACATCCTATCCCGTTTAGCGTATAGCACCCTCAATTGAAAAGCTATCCCATCTGTAGCAGTTGACATTTTAACGAGGTGATTAGGATAGGTATTTTAAGTACGAAGATAAACGATCGAGTATAGGTATTTCCTATAAAAGCGGTGGAGAATAGAATACGTCCGTAGAAAATGCAATAATTGTATGTACTAAGCGGGGCGAGAAGTATCTATGTAGTTATATTATTATACGGGTTTTTTGCGAACCCGTACGCGCGAGACTTGCGAGTGCGAAATAGCGAAAACAGCGGCTTATTTACCTACCAGATGCGGAGTCAACGAAATAATGAATAGGTGGTAAATAAGTTGTACGATTAGCGAATAAAGCGAACGAACTGCGATTTATAGATTTGATGCGGGGTGAACAAACGAAATGTAGTAGGTAGGTAGGTTATGAACCGTGCCAACCGGCGAAGCAAAGCGATTTATTACGACGAATTTTAGTATTTAGCGAATGCCTAGGTAATAGCTAACACTGATTCAATATCCGGCTCGAAGGACCATAAAATGTTACCGCGGGGAAGCTAGATTTGCGAAAATGCACAATAAGATTTTGGTTGTTGCAAAAAATGGAGGACATACAATAGAACTGCGTAGGAGTTTGGTAAGAAAGAGGCAGTTCCAAATAAGGAGGGTGCACAGTACCTTTACGACGCGACGCGATGTTGGTATATCCTCTAATTCACAGCGGAAACACACGAAAAGTTATTTTATAAATGCGATAATTTCGAAGCCATCTTTTTGACCATCTTCCAATTTTTCGACTCGACGATTCGAATGCACTCGCGTCAGGGGGCGCCACCGGACGCGTATAAGCTTTGCGCTCGCTCATACGTATGCGAACAGGGTATGTGCAGGAAAGGGATGGAGATAGGGAAATCAATCCAACAACCAAAAAAACGTTCTGTTTTACACAAACCCATTATTGAATCAGCGCGACCACACTCCTTTATATCAGCCGTCATTTCAGTATTCACTCCTTTCTTACTCATGCCGTCTTTCACACAAGCTATCCATCTTTTCTTTGGTCTACCTCTTCCCTAATAACGCAGTATCTAAAATAATACATTTAAATATCCGAAGCAAAAACAACGTGCCACACTGTTATTTAAACTAACAGAAAGTAAACAAAAGACTTGTGCATGGATTAGAATTAAGATCATGGCATTTAAAATTTTTAAAACTTGTGAACCAGGTTAAAATGACTTGGGGACAAAATATTATTTTTCATGTTTAACATGTTTATTTTACGATATAAATGGATAAGGGCGGAAAGTGAATAATAATGACAATATGTTTATATTCCGCATAAAAATAATTCCTTATTTCGCCAACTATTTCCTTACTTTGAGGCTAGTTAGATAAACAAACACACTACCGTTTAGACTTTTGACATGGGATTTATATAACAGATACAAATAACGAAGCACAGACAGGAGTAACAATTAAAGCTAAATGAAACAAACAAATTCGTAAAAGTCAAACAGATTCTGACTCAGCTTGTTGCTGCTTTACAACGTGCAAAGAGCGTTGGTTTTCAGGCAGAACCTTGAAGCGTTTCGTAGGGCACCAGTTCCAGAAGTCTTACCTTAGCGCCATGCGGTAAATCGAACAGATAATTCATAATCTTGTCCGTAAAGTTGAACTCGCTGTTCGTAAGAAGGAACAGCTTTGCCCCACTCTCGGTTATCCTTGACAAGAACATCGGTAGCCTGTCATCTTTCTTCAAGTAAAGGTCCAGGTTTTCTGTGGTTTTCTTCTTCAAGTCTCCGTGTATGTGAACGTAGTCGACCGAATTTCGGACATCTTGAAATATTGACTTGAATGACATTGCTAGGTCGCCGCATCGTACGCCGGTCTTTTCTCTGTAAACAATGAAATCTTTGGTATGCTGTTGTCCCTAAAATAAATAGGTAGGTACATAATAATCCAGAGCAGCAAGACTTAGTGTTGCATCCTAACTTAACGATAAATATATATTACACTATATATAATATATATTTTGTACTCACACTCAAGCCCGATTCCTTTAGTAAAGTAAAGTTTATCAGTAGGTATATTACCATAGCAACATTATTTATTTATCTAAAAATATGTGGCTTTTTAACTTATAACAACGTTGCCATGGTTATCTACCTACGGAAATCCGTTACTTGATTATAGGAATCATCAATCAGGCATAAGGCGTAGTTCCGAGTATATTTAACGTTCGTATGAACGCTACGCTTTATCGTAACTTTAGGATGAAATTAGAATAGAATAGAAGCATTCGATTCTGTCGAACTAATTAATGCTTTCGAATTTTTACCTTATTAAGACGTGTCGGTTTCTCGATGTTTTCCTCTAAGTGGTAAAGGCGCAAGCCTCTAACCGAATTCAAACTCACGACCTTTAGATTAAAAGGCGAGCCTGTTCTCAAGATCTGAACCTGATCTCTATATCCAGCAACGCAATTCACTGGTACTACATTCATAAGAGCGGATAAATAGATTACGTACTTTAAAAATCCATTGCGATTGAATTAACCCGGTCTTAATAATATTTAAATACAGTTTTATAAGTGAAGCAATGTATACATTGCTTCACTTATTACACTATAGTGTAAACACCCTAAAAGCTTGCGTAAACGAAACCTCGAAATCGAAGTACTAAATCTCGGTTTCAACAAACTTTTTTACTAGTTTTGGTGAAGTTTTTAAACAACGCCCAGGTGGGGCGTTGTGAAAGAAAACACTGTGTTGACTATGGTGTAGGTACCTAGTATAGTACCTATAGTATTCATGCACATAGGATTTTTACGCCATGTGCACTGTGACTGTGTTTTAGGACTTAGAATGGAATGAATACACACGTTGACTTTATTGAAACTGTTCCCGTGATATAACCTACAACGTGTACCGTAACTATAATTGTATCTCGAAAGGAGCTTATTCACTTTCAATCGATGTTTTTCAGAACATTTTCGACTCAGCTGTTTTGGTTTTCATACCAACCATGTAATATACGAAAAGTTTAACATCAATATTACTATTTAAAACAGCTGAATAATGGGGCTTGGTCGCGAGGACTAGGCCTCACCGTGTTTCTAAGACATATCAAAGTAGTGGTTTTATTGAAATAAACACCTTTTGACTTAAACTGATTTGACCACAAAACAATTATTTTTATCAATAAAAGTCCAAAAGGCATAGAACAAAAGTTATTGTCTATTTATTGGGTGTAAGTATACTTAGCCCCTTTCGGCTTTCTATGATTTTTATATGAAACAACGTGTATACCTACTTACCCAAGTCCAAAGGTCACATTCGACACTTTTCATGGCGTTAACACACGAAGGGCAACGCAATTTATTATTTTTTTTTTTATACAACAGAGATGGCAATCAAGCTTACGGCCCACCTGATGGTAAGCGGTTACCGTAGCCTATGAGCGCTTGCAATACCAGAGGCATCACGCACGCGTTGCCGACCCCGAACCCCCTTCCCCCCTAAAGAGCTCTGGCAACCTTACTCAACGCAGGAACACAACACTATTTGAAACAAATAATGTTATTTGGCTGCGATCTTCTGTAAGGCGGAGGTACCTCCCCAGGCGGGCTGATTGATTATTGCTGCCTTATTGTGTTTTTATACTTCCATGGCACAAGCTTCGTCTAATGCCCTTCATATTCTTGGATACAAGTAGTGTTCCGCCTTATCTGCCCATACATTAGTCGTTGGCTTATCATTATCTACACGTAAGCCTCAGCGCAGAGTACAAAGCAAATGGTTCTCACAGAAGATACTAACCCACTTATTCAATAATCAGTTACTAACTTTATTGGCCCGATAAAAGTATGTCCGCCTCTTGATTTTGTTTACTGTTAGAAAATGACAGGGTTATGAGTTATCGAGGCGATAAAGTTAGTGATTGATTATGAATCAGAGGGCAACAAAACAATATAATAATATAACTGTACTGATCTCCTACAATAATGTGTGTGACCTACATCATGTAACACAAACTTGGGTGCATTTGTATTTAATTTATAAAATATGTATACATAATTTAATTTTTATATAGGTACTTCAACGTCAAAATATTTCATAATTTCCGTACAACATAGATTGAGGTTTAATTTAGAGCAACAAATGTGTAAAATTTGCCAAGTTATGCAAACCTCTGCCATGGTGGCAACATAATTTATCACAGAGGCTTTTACATTCATCTGCGCACTGAGGGCACCACCTGCGCACCCAGCACGAATGATTCACGATAGCGTTACGCTTACGAAACGATAACAAATGTCAATTATAGGCCAATCAAAATCAAAAGATTTTAACCATCGCCGACGTCATTGGCTAATTATTTAATAAATTTGATTTTATCATCGTATCGCAAACGTAACACTATCGTGAAATATTCGCGCTCCGATAATATCCACAATCTGTCAGGGTTTTTAGGACACACTGTACCAAAAATACTGTGCATTGCTTATCGGCAATCGTTCAGTGTCGGCGTGTCATCATGTCTTCCATATACTGTTCACTTAGGCCTATATGTTTTAACAATTTTCATGCGTGAAACTAGACGGTAAAATAGATTTTTGCATTTTCAATGATGATTAGACAGAAAATCTATGCGTGAGTAATTGATATAAACGAGCTAGAATAAAAAGTCGAGTAACCAGGAGTTTCAATTCTAGGACTAACCTCGTATACTGCGGTGAGTTCGTGAAGAAGTCTATCAGGCACGCGATCAGGTAGGTCTCGGGCAGGTTGAATAGCGTGTTCAGAACGTACACTCTGGATTCGTCCAATGTCAGGAACTTATTCGGATATAGTTCGTACACCTGTGAGCTGGGAAAGGTAAATGTTAGTGAAACTAATATCATAGTCATCATCATCAGCAATTTCATTTGGTGTACAATAAGCCCATTTCGGGATAGTATACTGATTATGGTATACTATCATAGGGCGTAAGGGGTTCCAAGCAACACCGACTGGAACCCAAGGGAACCTCACCGGCACGTCGTACACCCTGCCGATCAACAGACGAGGCTTTGGCGCTCCACCCACAAACCCGCACTGGACCAGCTTGGTGGGTTTATGGTCCGTGACGCACTACATGGTTCCAACGGAAGACCAGCGTTGTGCTGCCAACACGGCACAACAAATGCTGAGTTGGACTCCAATTTGTGACGAAGCGTGGACTGGGTGCTAGGACACACATTCTTACAACTTGTACCTTTTTTCTTGTTTTTTATTTGCCTGTGTTTTTTGTTTCTTTTTTGTTGTTTTTGTTTTGTCAACATTTCTGTTGTTATTATTATTATTGTTTTTTCTGTGTGTTTCATTGTTGTATTGTCGTCACAAATAAATGTCTTTTCTTTCTTTCTTTCTTTCAACCCCCCCCCATAATTATAAGTACGAAAAAAAGACGGCCCCCAGTCCCCGGCAGCTCCGCTATTCCTCGCTTAAGTGAAGGTTGCGGGAAGTCGGTGGATGGAAAAGGCTCAAGAACGTCTTGGAACTCTTTGGAGGAGGCCTATGTCCAGCAGTGGACTTCTACAGGTTGTTGATGATGATGATGATACTGATTATGAATGACCTTTTACATAGGTATACCAAATTTCACGAAATCCCGTTCAGCGGTTACGCCGTAAAGGTTACGCATTACGTAGGTATTTCGTGCAACAGAAATCAACAAAACACTTTTCAAAAGGTCAACCACTTTTTTATCTCCAGTCAGGAATTAATAAACGCCCGCGAAATTTGATACGTACTATCAGATACTCGTCGATAATTGTATCAGCAACATCTCAAGATTAGATTGTTATAAATCACTGTTAGACATTATTGAAGTATGAAACATCGTATCACTATGCAAAGATCAATAATATTGATATTAAGATGGTTATAACAGGTGCGAAATGAATTGACAATCGATTTTATCAACCTGAATAATGCATTGTAGATATCTAATAAAACATCAAGGTATAGTCGCCTGCACTGAGATGTATGATACACTCCATTAATTTAAAAATAATTTCACAATACCGGTGACGATGGTACGTAAACAGTTAGGTAAGTTGAAAATGGCACAAGATGATGGATCATCTCCATCATCAGTTTTTGCCGTGTACATCGTTTTTTTAGTACTGTGGCATCAATTCGAAAATTTTGAAATGTAAATCTTAGGTCAGGCGACTATACTGTACATGAGATAATATACTATACTCACTGCTTCAAAAACTCGAATCCATGCACGCATACCAAAATGTTACCGTATGCATCAACTTTCAATAAATTTCCGTATAAGGTGTCGAACCATAGACCTCTGAAATAGTAAAATATTGAAATGAAAAATTTGGAGTTATTTCACGTCCGAGGCCCGAGCCCATAATGCCGGCGAGCTACTCACTTGTCACCGGTGAGTGGTGAAAAGTGAGTAGCTTGCCGGTTTTTGTAGGGGCGTTTAATGTGACATCATAAAAAAACGGTAAGCTATTTACTTTTCACTACTCACCGGTGGCAAGTAAGTAACTCACGAACATTACGGATTCTGGCCTCTGGATCATAAAATAATTTGATAGACTGTATTTATAAAAAAGAGAGATATTTTTATTTATTTATGACTGGCCTCATAGCTCAGTGGTAGTAACTCTGCCTTCTGCGCTAGAGGTCGCGGGTTCGATTCCCGCACTGGACAAACATTTGTGACTAACACACATGTTTGTTCTGTGTCTGGGTGTTAAATATATATCTATTATGTATATCAGTCTCTGGTACCCATAGTACAGGCTATGCCTAGTTTGGGATCAGTTGACCGTGTGTGATATGTCCGGAATATTTATTTATTTATTTAGAGACGAGTTGGCACAGAGGGAGGTACCTCCACTTTACACACAAAACCCGGTCTTGCACCAATGGGTTTTTGTATTCGAAAGATACATGTGCTCTATAACACGTACTAAGAACGGTGAATGTCGGCCATGTCTTTCCTGTGAATAAGGTTCACTAGGCTGAGAGGATGGTATAGCTGCTGGGCAAGCCTACTCCATCTAAACGTCCCAGACACTTCAGCCGTAAGTAAAAAAGTTCCACCTGACGCCATATAAATAATCTATTCTAGATGTAACAAGGTCTTACTTTTTTTTATAAACAACTGATGTGCGTTTTTTTTACTATGGCTTTGATGACATGAAATTGAATTAAAACCAAACTCACCTCACAGGGAATGATGGATCATATTCGAATTCTAATATTTCACTAGGATATCCTTTGTGGACTAATCTTTCTTTGGTTAAATTGAATCCTAACGTTTCGTATTGTGGCGATTTGTATTCTGAAACAAAACATAATTCTTATTTGCATACGTAATAAAATAGGAGAGAGTCGTATCTAGGTGCCTCCATTAATCCTCCTAATTTCTAAGTGGCAGACACGCTAAATTTGTTCAAAATAAAATATCAAAAATTGATAATTTGAGAAAGTTTGTGAAAATATTGATGTTTTTTCCCCGCTTATATTATTTCTTTCTTCTAATAGAGTAACCCCCTTTCGGGATGGTATACATGTTATGAATCACCTTGTATTCTGTAACTGGCATTAAAACATGTCTTCTTTTTGGATTCTGGGATTGGCATGAATAATAAAAGATTTAAATTGACTCACCAGCCAATGTGTAGTCCATATCAAAACCGTAGAATTTAACATTTTCTAAATGCAACGATCTGTTCACGAAGATTCTGAAACAAAGAAACAAAACGTTCAAAGTTTGGACATAGCATTACGAAACACTTACCTATGTACAATCGATATTTTTCAAGAGGCTAACGAAATGTAGGTTGAAGTCATTTTGCATGTTTTCAAGTTAGAGAACACTTTTAGAAACGACTTCGCTAATAAATAATATTTACAGGCGAAATAAGCAAATGTTGGGCGGATCATTTGTAATTCAAATGACCGATGAGGTAAATAATTTTCGGCTAGATCTTGCTTGACCGAGGGGAAAAGGTAATTTACTGCGTGAGTTTTTTACCTCCGCCTTTACAAAACCACACAGTCACACGCAAATAAGTACCTATTCTTTAATTTTCAACATTATCAATAAACTTTCTCCGTCAGAAAGATCTACCGTGCTGCCTTTTCTATACAAAATGTATAAAGGACATGGGTAATCGTGGGCCCCAACCTGCAGTTATTTGATGAGTTAATTAATTCATTTTGTTAATTTAAAGTAGTAGTTTTAGTCATGAAAAGCTCTAAAGCAGTGGAGTTATATTAAATGCTGAAAATAGTCATTTCCGTGTTATGTTTATGCTACCTTCTTACAACGAACGCTTTTCTTCGATTGGTATAGTGCAGCGAAACAAAACCCTACCCGCAATCAATTGTTTTTGACTGTCACAATAAACCATTGTCATTTGTGACTTGCAGATTCCGTTTCGGTTTTTAGCCAAAACTAAGAAATTGAATTGAATTAGCACAGAGTACTTTTGTATATATACCGGTTTTTCGTTTTTGAGTAAAAAATGGAAATTCTTAATTGCCAATTGCACTATTGCTTGAGGCTCAAGATTTCAACGATTCCTGGTACAAGACCAGCCACCGGTAATCCTTAATACTGTCACGTCTTGGTTAACCACATCAGGTAAGTTTCTACATTTTCCTAAGTAATATTATTTTACGATTCATGAAACCTCGCAGAACCGATAACCGTTGGGGAGTAAAGGTTCTCGAATGGCGACCACGAACCGGGCGACGCAGTGTTGGAAGGCCCCCCACCCGATGGACCGATGACATTGTAAAGGTTGCGGGAAGTCGGTGGATGGAAAGGGCTCAAGACCGTTCGTCGTGGAACTCTTTGGGGGAGGCCTATGTCCAGCGGTGGACTCCTACAGGTTGTTGATGATGAAGCCTCAGGAGCTCCACACATCGAACGCGGTACGATGAGGAAAAGAGCGCAGCGCTATTTGTTTAAAAGTTAAATTGCAACGGAACGCCCTGCCGTGTCTCTGCTTGTTTGGTGTGCATCATGTACATGCATTCTCCTAAAGATGCATCATATAAAATTCGGCAGCCGCAAAAATGAGCATAACTAGTCGTACGAAAGTCTGAAAGGGGTTGCTAGTAATGTAACTTTTTTATCAGTAGGTATATTTTAAATGAGGTACCTAACTACAATGACAATAACTATTATTTTTACAGATATTAAAAAATGACATTGGTGCAAAACGTTCCTGCAGAACAAGCTGCCGTTAGACGGTTTGAACATCGAAGAGTGTGCCGTGGATGTGGTTCTTAGGTCTTACGAGCAAGATCGCATGTTATTAACACTCCAGAAGGGGCTAGTCTATCATCATGGTTATCAAATTCCAACAGTGAATGAAAAAAAATTGATAGTGAAAAAGTTGTTAAATGCTGTAGGTATATTTTGTAAAGATTGATTTTTGTGTATTATTCAAGTAGTATTTTTTTTAATTTCATAGTTTATCAATAATATAACAGTTAATTAAATACCATTGGTTACTGCTAATCTGAAATAAAAATTGTATTTTTATTCATTTTTTTTTATTTAGGTTTAATAGGTAATATCAGAGTATCATCCTTGGTACTATTTAATAACCATAATATAGGTAGGTAGATATTGATTATGAAAATACTTTTACATGGTAGACATCCTCCGACCTGAAGAGGTCCAGGCGTACAGGATCCAGTAATATCCTCCCTTTTCACGTAGATCTGTCAGTATTTTAAACTAATAACAACATAGAATTGAAAATAAATATTGTAATGTTCAAAATAATAACATTTCGTACGCTGTCAACCAGGTATTATAAAAAACTTTAACGACCTATATCTCTTTACTCCGGCTGCTTTACAATAAAAGCCGCACATATTTGAAATCTACACTATTAGCACAATGTAAAACTGAAAGTTTCATTATTGCAGGATTTAAAAAAATCGGGGCCCTGGCTCCATACAAATTTGCCCAATGTCCTTTACAACTTGTAAGATAAAATAGAAAGTATACAAAACAGAGATACAAAACAGAGGAGGAAAAATGGAACATATTATACGACATGACAGCATCTTAAAGAACTCATTGAAGGAAAGATAGAAGGAGAACGAGGATGAGGAAGACCAATAATAAGTTACATGAGCCAGATAAAAGAGAAGATTGCCGTCATGTCGTATAAAGAGGTGAAGGAGCTCGCATTGGAAAAATCAGAATATTCCTCTATTGCATCATTACACCGACAAGAACTACATTCTTAAATTAAATAAGGATAAGATAACATAGTACCAAACTGGTTATGATAATTTGCGGTTTTTGGTCCGAGCTTCTGTAAAATCTAGACCGGCGCCAAATCATGTCGCCATAACAGTTGAAATGCAAATTCACCAGCCTATTAATAGTCAAACGTTTGTAACCAACGCCTACAGACGTGACAGGAGGTTGTTTGTGGTTTAACGCTCAGAGCGAAAGTTGATTCATTTCCGATTCATAAATTGGCCTCCTGTCCTAATAATATTAGGTGTGATGCAATTCAAGACATGGAAACCGCCAGATCGTAAAAGCTCCATAAATAAAATGAGGAACCTATATCAATAAAGTTTTTTCTTATTATGTGAGACGTTGTTTATATAAATTAGCATAGTTCGGCGATATCCTTGAATCAATGAACAGATTTTTTACGTACGCTGTAAGATATAATAAATTGCAAGACATATTGCTGAATATGTATAGCAAAAAATACTAAAGTACCTACTTCATTGGGTTCGAGTACATAATAATGATTATGACCAATCAACACTCAGCTACCGTTTCTGCAGTAAATTGTCCTTTGTCAGGTAATTAAAATCAATCGAAACATGTTTTCCATGATAATAAATAATGTTCCGAAATAGATGGATATACTCGAAGTAATTTCCGCATCAAGTGCATCGATTGAAGAGTTAATTTCTAGTCGGTGCAATTAACTTACTTTGTAGGTAGGTACCATCATTAATTTTACTGGCAGTAAAGACTTAGCTTGTACAGTACAGATAAAGATTCTAAGATGAAGAAGGTACTGGATAACCTAATCAAGCAACCGCCCACTTCTTCCAAATAATTTTTAACAGCCTACAATACATTCTGTGCAAGGCTGCTTAGTTGGGTTTTTGCTCGTCGTGTTACTGGAACTATCTTGGTCACCTTGCGTTATCCCGAAGTGAATAGTTTGTTGTTTGTTTTTTTTTTTTAGCCTCTTTTCAGATTCTTTCAGTTAGGTTTTAATGTATATTATGTTTGGTTTTCTATGTTTCGCAATCTGTGTGCCCTCTGGCAAAGGCCTCCTCCAAGCCCTTCCAAATATTTCTATTTTGTGCTGTCCTCGTCCATGCTCTCCCAGCAGTTAGAATAGTTATAGAATAGTTTGAGTTAGTAAGTACTTATTAGAATGAAAAGTATTGCGTGCTTGCTTTTCGTGTCTCGGATTCTTTCTTGGTCATCTCCTGTATTAGGTCAGTGACCAGGTTGAGCTGTGGTGGCCCTGAAAAGGGCCTATAACCGTCGATTAAAGTACGCCTCATAGAGATTGCTTTCGTGCACATGTGATTTGTGCATGAAATCAGGCCCCAATAGTTTTTTTAGTTCGAATTTTTAGGTTCTATAACATGCCGGTTTCCTCACGATGTATTCCTTCACCGATTGACGGCACTAGTATAGCTCACATCAATTTTCCGAATGGAAAGAACCACGACGAACCACCAGTGCTAAGTATTAAACCTCCATTCATGTGCTATGCGAACTCTGCCAACGTTGGGACAGGAAATACCGATAAGTAAAGTATAATAAGGAGCAGTTACGACTTGTGCATTCAGAGGGTAATAGAAAAGCAGAGCGTGTCGAAACGAATGATTATGACCGGATGAATTAGCCTCTTTAGTCAGTTCCGCCATCAAAATGACAAAATTGCGAGGAAGATTGGTAAATTCCACTCTTGGATGGATCGTTCATAATCTCCACGAAACGGATGGAATGGTCAGAAATCTGTAAAATTCAATTCAATTCAATTAATTTATTGACCATTTCGTTATAACATATAACATAGGCATGTCAGGTTTACAGTAATTACAGTTCTTTACAAGTAAAGTTCATATAATTTTACAAAGATTTTAGATTTTAATAGGTCCTTTATAGTTTCTACTCCACATGCAAATCAGAAAATGAAACATTTAAATATACCGCGACATGGTAAAATGGATGATTTTCAAAAAATGATTAAATTTTTATTTTTAACTGATTAAAAGGAAGCCGGGTTACTTCTAAGGGTAGTTTGTTATACATCTTAAAGCTTCTGGTATAGGTAACACTTTAAAAGGAAGCTCTTAATAACAAACATCGTATCCATAGGTATGCGATCAATAACGATAACATTGGAACTCGGATCCTGTCTTAATTTTTAGAAAAATATGGGTGGCTGGGAGTTGGGGGTCAGACGGAATTATTCCCGGCACAACCATTTATCCCCCCACTTGACATGATAGTTAACTTACAAATAACAGGACTCGATCGATCATGATAATGTAGTTGTGATTGCTGGTGGGCAAGATACAATAGCTCTATCTACTATATGTTTTAAGGGCCAAATGATTGAAATTTCAATTGATATTATGATGAGTATTTACAGCTTGGTCTTCTGAGTCAATTCATTAACACCGAAGATAGACAGACACCGATAAAGGCAAGCCCAATGGCCAGTATCTACCGTTAGACAAAATCCAGGGCACAGAAGAATAAAGACGGTAAAGTGCGAGTAGGACTCGCACCCTGAGGCTTCCGTACCGTTACATGGGGTCGGGAAATAGAGATGCCGCATGTAAGACTACTATGTTTAGGTACTTTGTATTTCATTGAGTTACAAGCTTGATTTTTTACGTCACTATGAGCTCACATACCTTTCTATTTGGTATTCAATATTAATTAAAGAAAAAGGATCTTGATAGACAGACGGACAACAAAGTAATCCTATACCGTTTTTTTCCAAATTAGGTACGGAACGATACAAAACCATACTAAGCTAGGCTAGAGATAACTCAACCAGGTCAAGGTACACTAGCTTGAGTGAGCAAAATTAAATGATCGAGACTAAAGGAAAATTATATAAAGTACACGATCACGTAAATGCAAGACGACACCGAAATGTATTCAAGTCAGGTGATTATATATAAATAGAATTCACTTTGGCGCCGTTCGGTGTAATGTCCAGATTGATCGTAAATAACCCATATGCAGCGACAGAACTTGTGTTCACGCCTACGCTATATTGACACGAATATCCAGCATGAAATTCCAGGGCACACAACCAACGCCAAGCCGAAGTACTTTTTGTTTAATAACGTAGAAAATTATTTATATTATAATAAAAAAGTTTATTGATAACATCAAAGGAACATAGCTCTCAGAATTAGCAACTTAAAGTGGCAGAGGGCCTGGGCAGGCCATTTAGTTCGCAGAACTGACAACCGTTGAGAATAAAGGTTCTCGAATGGCGACTACGAACCGGACAACGCAGTGTTGGAAGGTTAGCCACTGATATGATCAAAGGAAATGGATTTTAACAAAATATGTAAAATATAGCATCGTCATCATAGGCAGTTCAAGCAATAGGCCAATGCTGGGTAGGTATAAGGCTGCCTTTCCATCAGATATGTGCGATGTAAAGAAGCGGTGAGCATCAAAAATCCACCAATAGGATTGCTTTATTTTCCTACATTAGCTTAACTATGGCGAAAAAGGGTTCCACGACCTCGCGCAAAGTGTATCATTATAGCACATTTCAATAAATAGACCATAGTTTCTCGCCGCTTAAATACCTTGCACATCTCTAGTGGTAAGGCCGCCTAAGCCTTCTTCCCCAAACTCTAGTTTGTACGATCCTCTGCTATTCACATCCAGGTCTTCCTTTAAGCGGCCTCTTTTTCGTCTTAATAACCTGGCTCATGGTCTCTCTAATGCTTTCTCTTGGCCACCACTCGGTCAAGGCAAGACACATTGATTTTATAATATAATTCCCAAAGGAATTTCACTGAATTTTCTCCATCGATTAGATATTTAAGAATGACGCATTTTGTTTTAATTGCGTGTTCCATACCTATAACCTACCTACACGAAAATTATTGATGCAAAGAATGTAAATAAATTCTTGTTAGAATTTGATTAGCAGCATTCGTTTTTCTTCAAGATATTCCAGAGCCTACTTTTAAAGATACAACTATAAAAAATGCTACACTGAACGGTAAGTAACAATCATTGTAACTCCAATTACACAACCATCTCGCAAAACATTTCAGCAATGTCCACATAAAACTTGCTTACTTACACAATTACCAACAGAGCTATTAGTTAGAAAATTCCTCCGCACATGAATACGATGACAATAAATACGTAGATGATTCACGATAATCTAATAAAGTAACAAAAACTGTGGCACCTAAACTGAAAGTCAAACTTACTCGTTAGGTGCAGCCGTGTATCTGTCGCCTTTGCCGTAAGAAGATCCATTGGAAACGACTGGGTCGACGATAACTACGGACTTTCCATTCTGAGATTTGTGGTCCTTCATCGCAGCAATAACATTCAACTTTGCCAAAAACACAGGATCTTTGTAGAATAGGTGTCACTTCACTGAAGATTGCTAAGACTATAGAACACTTTGCCTCAACAAAACACACATTTCTTGAGATGTTTGCGAATAGCGTACCGTGTCAGCGGTACAAAGGAAGCTGTGAGTTAAGTTGATCCTTGACAGTAACAAGGTCACAAGACCGGTTTTACTGAAACATTATTAGCTTTGATACCCCGAAATAGACATAGTTATAGCTAGGTACATTTATTTAATTCTTTCATTCGAATGTATAAGTAAGTATTTCTTTTGCATTGTGAACGTCATCATGCATTGGATTGGTTTCGCGTGTAATTTTAGATCAAACGTACTTCGCTGTTCATTAATCGAATTTGACTTGCACGAATGAGATGGATGGCTCTGTTGACCCTATCTTTAGACAGCAGGAGAGGATGCTCGTAATCTTCTATATATCTTTCTATTTATAAAACAAAGTCGGGTTAGTTACACCATGTATAACTAATGAACGGCTAGACTGATTTTTATGATCCTCGATTTGTTGGATTTATCTCCGCCCCAAATAGCAGAATAATAAATATTCCGGACCTATCACACACGGTCAACATTATCCCAAACTAGGCATAGCCTGTACTATGGGTACCAGAGACTGATTTACATCCTACTAATATTATAAATGCGAAAGTTTTTGAGGATGTTTAGATATTTGGACGTTTGTTATTCAATCACGCTGTAACGGCTCAACCGATTTCGATGAAACTTGGACTATAAAGAGTTCTTAACTTAGACTACTTTTATGTAGGTAGGTACCACGCGAGCGAAGCCGCAGGGGGAAACTAGTAATAGATAAATATTTAACACCTAGACACAGAACAAACGTCTGTGTTAATCACACAAATGTTTGTTTTGTGCGGAAATCGAACCCGCGACCTCTAGCGCAGAAGGCAGAGTTACTACCAACTGACTGAGCTATGGGGCCAGTCAAAATAACTACTAAAACATCTGAAAAATTCACAAACTACCCCTAAAAGGGGGTGCGATAGTGTGCACCACGCGAAGCCGCGGGCGGAATCTAGTTGTTACGAAGGACGTGGAGCCCTACCATGACGTCTTATTGCCATTCAAATGGGAGCGTGTCAACGCTATTTTATAAGAATTTAAAGCATACATCTTTGAGACAGTCAACTTACGTGTACGGCTAAGCAATCGCAAAGTTGATTGTACTGGGGATGATAGCAGTATCTAATGTCCATACATCCTTGTGTGCCTGTTCCAATAGTCTTTAGTTTGAACTGTTGCAATAACTTACGCAATGTTACGGTAATTCTATAATTTGATGGGGGACGGGCCTGAGTCTGCCAATGAGCTGGGGTTTTGGGATGCAAGGCGCATGGGGGAACACTTGCCAGGAAGTCATAAAATCAATATTAAACATATAGGATAGATTCATTCCAAACTCTCCAAGTGCAAATATTCATGGGAAAAAGTATTCGACATTGAAACTATCTATTTTTCAATTACATTAATATGTTGTTATGATAGAAACTATTTTATGAGGACAATGATAGTCCTTATTCTGTTTAGGCTACGGTTACTTATTTTTTGTTCAAGTCCAAAAAAATGGAATCCTACTTCCTACTAATATTATAAAAGCGAAAGTTTGTGAGGATGTTTGTATGTTTGTGGTTCAATTATACCGTAACGGCTCAACCGATTTCGATGAAACTTGGAATTGACTGAATTCTCTACCTAGATTAGTTTATAGGCTACTTTTATCTAGGTACCGCCGGCTAAAGCTAGTATTTCATATTTTATTTTTTACTTTGGGTATTGAATTATAATGTCATGTCCTAATGTCTATGCGATGAAGCATAAAGAAAATGCAATCGATGAATACAACATGTTAACAATTGTATGTAGGTATGTATTTATTCGATCGAACAAAGACTGCTAAATCCTGCGTTGCTTGATACGCAGTTAGCGTTTCTGTGACACATAAACACAAACAAAAAATATTTTTGGTATAAAGCTGGCTGTTACCTGGACAATGTGTCTAGTAAAAACGTTTACTATGAGCCATTGTTTCTAAATGAGGAAAATTTGTGTTTACCTCATCCAATAGTGGATAAACTTGAAACCATAGTCAACGTTACTCAATAATACTGGACCATGAACGCGTAATAGCAAATGTTACCACAGCTTCCACACTAGAACACTAATTGCATGTTACTGTATAAATTTTCCTAGTCAAAAATCAACACACCAAATCAATATACGAATTCAAACATAAAGTATTAAGCCCACAGCTTCCTAATTACCACTGATTTAGTTGCACCGTACCTAGTTTGTCACTGCAATGAACATGAATAAAATCGCAATGATAAAGAGAAAATTGTTTGTGTGAGCCGATGAGTAGCGTGCGCTTCGGTGGCACTGCGCGGCGGGTACTGACGCGACGCTAGTCGGTCGTCGGTCGGGCGCCCGGCGTCACAATCATCCACATCACCCACCGATCATTTTCCCCCGACGAAACAGCTGATTCACTAATCCCGCCAGCAACCGCCAACTCAGTTACGATTACCACAACAGTCTATTGGGAATTAGACGCGTTTGTTTACTACGACATCAATTGATAAGGCACCGAGATGTTGTGAAACATCATTCTATCTATTGTTTCAGACAAATGCTCAATGCTTTGCCGATCATTAGTTATCAGAATTAATATGTAGTGGAAAATGTGTGAGTAATCTTCCGAGAATAACATACCTAGTGCTGACTGATAAGGGAGCGTTCGTTACGTACTCAGCAAGGTGATGTAAGAGGCCAAATATTTACAAGAAAGACTCAACAAAATATCTACGTCAATATCAAAAACGCAATAAAACTCGAGATTGTTAAGTAAACATTTATAAAACCACGCATTTAATCAATCATCTTTCTATATGTCTTGTACCTTCGAATGTGAAGTGTACAGTTCCATTTAAGTTCCAATAATTCCAGTGTACATTCAATAATATACATCAGACAGCATCTTAAATATGATACTGGGTCCCAAAACAGCCGGCAAACACCTGCCACAGAGAAAATTAGCAATAAAATGGAGCTGGACAGATTGTCATTTAATAAGTAGGTTTACTGGAAGAACTTAAACAAAATAACCATGGCGTAAGATATAATGAAACGTTATGCTAGGACAATGATCCATACAATAAAACGCAAAACTAAAGATGGAAAAGCCATTGTCTTAATAATCGAAGATCGAATCCAATCAGATTCTGTTAAAAAGACCGCTCGAAAATTGACTTGTTCCCCTAGGGAAAGAAAGAAAGTATCAATGAACCCATTGCGATAACGATTCCAAATTAGAATTAACAATTGGCCAATTTTCTGGTCTACTGTGGTAGAATAGAATAGGTAATGCTCATTCTTTAAAGATTTTGTTCGTGTCTATTATAGCAGGAATCAGCGAGATAATTCTTTACACCTGCCAGACAATACAAGCTACCTACGTGTTTTGTTCATTACGTTTACATTGTATTACGTGACTAGAGTTTCGAAAGTACTGTTTTTATTTCATTCGAGCTTTAGAATAGAATAGAATAGAATATAATTTATTTTTACATTTTTTACGCTGTTATATGTACTATTTATAAAACATATAAAAACTTTGTAGTTGAGGTTGCATCAAAAACCACGCTAGGTTAAAAACCTGTGTTGTGGGTTTCGATACCTTCCTTCGGTTTTTCTTTTTCATAGGTATAAATTTTTTTGCGTGCAGCATTTTTTTCATAGGTATATTTTGAAAATAAAGTAGATATTACAAAAAAAACGTTTTGTTCACCAACGACTGCTTCGTTTAGAGTAAATTAGAAAACAACGCAGATTATGGCCTTATTAATGGTAGTACATATTTTGAAAGAAAAGCGATTCATAATCAGAAGATTCTCTCATAGGACCTTTCCAGGGCCACCATAACTCAACCTGGTTACTGACCTACCACAGGATGACCAAAAAAGAATCAGACACGACAAGCAAGCAAGACGAAGTATAACATTATTTGTTTCAAATAGTGTTGTGTTCCTGCGGTAAGGTTGCCAGACCTCTTTAGGGGAGGAGGGGGTTCGGGGTCGGCAACGCGTGCGTGATGCCTCTGGTATTGCAAGCGCTCATAGGCTACGGTAACCGTTTACCAACAGGTGGGCTGTATGCTTGTTTGCCACTTTAGTTGCATAAAAAAAAAAGAAGGTTCTCTACAAGGTGATTCATAATTATGAATACTAGCCCGAAAGGGGCTTAATCTGCACCCAATTGGCAGCAAATTTTATTCTACGATTTTTGGAAATTTGACTCTATTCAATGAAAAATCACTATGCAAAAATCAGCTATGTATGGGGTCAAATCAGTTCAAAGTCGATTGTATTTTGCTAGCTTCGTGATGTCGAACTTCTTGTAAGTACGTTTAATAAAATTAGTATATAGATGATTATTTTTTGACCAATAGATTTTGCGGCGCGATGACACAGATAAGTACGTAACATGTAGGTAGGAAAATACATGGTGTGTAGCATGAATGGATTCGATTCTGTAATGGTTGTTATCTACTCTACAATTTAGCCTTCTAAAAGTTAACTTTCGAAAAACATGTTAATACACACCTGTGCTCAAGGTCTCTCTTATCAAACCAGGTGCTGTGCATCGTAGTCAGCGACTCAGCAAAACTGTCTAACTCCACCTCGCTGCGGTCCGCTCGGTACAGCGGCTTGTCCACGCCAACAACCGACTTGTCAGGTATTTCAACGGCTTCATCCCCAAGAAATGTGATTACCGGGCGTCTTTTAGACGAGGAGTTAGCGCGTGCGCGAATTTCTTGCGGATTTACAGAGGGAGATAGAGGGTATGCACTTTCATCGGGCATTTTTATCGTATCTACTATTATTTATTCCGTGATTTCTCCTATTTCTTCCGCGGTTTCAATTTGTGACCGTTTAGTTTAGCAGTATGTTTTCGACTATGACTGCGTGTTGTATGTTAAAGTTAAAGCCAGCAAAACAGCAGCTTATAATAACATGATACTGATGACCCCATATGGTGATAACCCTGGGTCGAGGAGTGACGTAATGTAGTACGAACTTAAGTTGTCCTAGCGAAATATTCCTAATGAGATCTTTTAGTTAATACCGTGATGTTTGATAAGAATCAGTCAGCAGTAGTAATATGTTTATTTTTAAATTAGAGTTAGGAACTTTGATTTGTTGTTTAAATAAACCCTAAATTAAAATTATAGGTACACCTATCACACAATTCTGCAACGCTTTTTAAATACATCAACGAGATACCACTATCACTTTAATAAAGTAGCAATGCCAGGCCATAAAACCAGAGTAGATAATAAATGCATATTTTTCCAGTTTTTGACTGTAAGTGTAAGTATGGAAACTTTCTAATATTTTTGTAAGACCTATCCAACAATACCACACATGATAGGGTATGGAGATAAAAAAACCCTTCACAAGTAAGGAGGTAAGTCCTTACCCCTTACCGAGGTACCCCAAAAAAACCTTTTTCTCAAAGTAACGTCACCATTATGTATTACCATGCAAATTTTCAGCAAGATAAAACAAATAGTCTGTGAGTGAATAGAACGGCTGACAAGGTCGGACAGACAGACATGGCGAAACTACAAGGTTTCCTTTATTTAGTGGACATTGGAACCCTAAAAAGGTTCATATTGAAGTAGCTAGATATATATCTACTAGGTACAACATACCTGTGCTCAGCCCGTCTGTAGTACTTCTTAGATATATGTGGATTATCTTGTATCAGACATTCTTTTTTCTTACACCCATCCATTGTTTTTTCTTTGGCTATGGTGTCCAGTTTGCTGATAGTAAAACTTGTCGACAGGACTCTTTGGTTTATTACTAGCCGCCGTCCAGTGCCTAGTAACTTGAACATGCACTGTTCTCTTGATACTGGGATCCGATTATCTAAAGCAAACATCAAATGTAATTAATTCCTGTTATCTTCATACTAAAACATACTGTTTACTTGGCACAAAGATGGTGTTAAGTGGGGAATCCAATCCCGCATCGGCAGGGGTCAGCATCCCGCAAATCCGCGGGATTTGGGAGACCACAATCAATTATTATAATAATACCAAGTACTACTGGCCTGACCTGGCTTCGACTGGCTTGACCTGGCCTTTTTCCAGTACCTACTAAAACTAGGTACTGGAAAAAGGCCAGATCAAGAGTTCCCTAAACCGACGAGAATGCGTGAGGAATGTGATGAGAGTGAATGACGCAAAAGAGGTATGTCAGGATCGTAGCAAGTGGAAAGCCCTGGTCTCTGCATACCCCTCGGGGAAACAGGCGTGATTTTATGTATGTATGTAAGTAGTAGGTACTAAATGAAGGATCGTGAGGAATACGCCAGGATCAACCTCAAGGATTTATTCAAAGGGGCAAGTCACGTTTCGTCTCTTAGATCGAATTTTGTTGCACAATATAATTTTAACTATATCTAGCGGTCAAAAACGAGCGCTACTAAACATGAGCTTCTGTTCGCTTTGTAACTCACAGACACTAATTTCTACTAAACATTTTTTTATCACTCAAAACTAAATACTCTACTCTCATACTGTACAACACGCAGAAATCAACTTGGCACCTGCCTGGAATGTGCTTCCACCCCACCCCACCGCCTACCGCTCTCGCGAGTGAGAATGGGACAAAACATTACAGCGAGGTGCCTAGTTAACTTCTACAATATAACAAAATACATTAATCGTCCGTCATTCAGGCAAGTCACGCACCACGTAAGACGAAACTTGCCGACATTCGAATACGCATGCTGCGATTATTTCAGATTTGGATATTTTTATCAGTCCCGCAAATCCCGCATCACTGACCCTGTAAAATTTATGCAGGATTGGATTCCCTAGTATCAAGTAAACAGATGGTCTACATGGGTATGATGACAACTTTCTTTCAAGCTTAACGCATACACACATACTTTAAAAATACAAAACTCAGGTTCGCATACAAGTAGGGCAGGGGTTTTTGTGGGTGTGGATTATGGTTGCCAGATGTCCCGGGCCCACAGGGATTCTCTCAGAACGCAAGCTCATGTCCCTTGTCCCGGAAAGGGCAAAAACGTTGCAGTCATTTCAAAATCGCTTCTAAAATAGAGACCCGCACTGGGCAATGTTTTAAATAATATCACTGGTTTTTGTTAAAACGGTAAGCTATTCACTTTTTACAGTCAAAAAGTGAGAACTCACTGACTTTGTAGACTAGTACCTCTGTGGTGGGGCTCTCTCTGGCCAATATGCTATGTGAAGGCTGCAGACTAGAATTTTCTGAATTTACAAAATTGTTGAACGGAGCTGACTTTATGAGCTGGCCCAGTCTGAGACCATTTTTTTTATGTCCCCGAAACTATACTTGCAAGGTACAGATCTGACAACCAATAGTGCGGGTGTCTTGTCAATGGTAGGTAGATGTACCTACCTGATTTTTTTAACTTTGATGCAGTAGTACGTTTGCTTGACATTTTACATCAGTGACGAAATAGATAATTACCTACCTAAATAGAAACAATAAGTACTTTTACGGTGAAGTACTATCAAAGGTGTAGGTTAAATTTTCCCTAAAATAATAACATAAAATGTCTCGCGTTGCCAAATCCTAAATTTAGCCGTTCAAATTCACGTCTAAATGTAAAGCTATGGAATACCTACTACTTACTGTATTTGGTACCGGATACGGGACTTTGATTAATTTAAATGAAATAAATTCACAAGAAAGAACTAATTCTAATTTGGACTGCAAAGTGTAAATATGGGACCAACCAACCAACAACCGCGCCGACCAACAAACAAAATTCAATTTTTTGCCGCAGCGGAACAAACTCCGACTGTCAATTTTATTATCAAACTTGCCAGAGAAGATCCTAATAGACTGTCAACGTAGACAGCTCTGTCTACGTCTAGCGTCTGTCATGAAATCGGGTCATCTGGAAGATCTCTCTCTTCAGAGCTGCGGGTAAGGGCCTCTGGCTTGCTCTATTTGTCCTATATTAGCTACAACTGTAGAAGCTACTTTTTTTTTTTAGTTTTCCCTTTCAGGCTGGCATCTTAGGCCTGACTACCAAGTCTTAGCCCGTCGTCCACGGAGCTACTCAAAAGGAACGCGTTTGGAACTAATCACCTGGTGACTCGTCATGCCAGTCGCGAGGAAACTGGTTTCGAGAAACTGTTGATAAATGAACGAACAAATAGTCATGTTTAGTTATTTTGACGTCTATGCGACTGGAGAAGTATTAATTACCTGTCATCCCTTGAATTATCATTAATAGTCATGTTAATTATTTTCGTTTTTAAAACTTTGTTTATATAATATCTTGTACTGAGTGACTGAGTGTTTCCAATCAGTCCGCAACTCTAGTTTCTAATGAATTCCGTCACTTTTGCGTAGCTCCGTGGACGAACGCGCTTACGTGTATTTTTTTTCTAAGTAAGTTTATCTTTCTTCATTTTCTTTCGTTCCATCTTAATTACACAGTAATATTAAATTTAAGTTAAATTGAATAAATTTGTGTAATTATGGTGGTGTTTTGCGTAAAACTGTTTTAGTAAACAGCACAAGTGAAGTGAAATAGAATATCGTCATTTTTCGAATTGGCGCCAAGAGGTCCCTCGAAGTTTTATTAAAATCTTACAGAACTGAACTCGACCTGACTTGACGGTGACTTGACCATGATTATGAAGTAAAAGAAGAAAGGCTAAAATGAAAAACTAAAAAAAAAGACTTGGCGGTAAGTACTAGATGCCATAGCCATCCCGATAGGCTTTACAACTTAGGGTATTTTCCCCCAAATTAAGGGTATTTTACGGTGCATAGGGTATTTTTTAGAGTATAGAATTTTTTTGAGTAATTTTTGGTGGAGGGTTAGATTAGGGTCTGTTTGAGGGGTAAAATCCACTCATCATCATCATCAACAACCTGTGGAAGTCCACTGCTGGACATAGGCCTCCTCCAAAGAGTTACACGACGAACAGTCTTGAGCCCTTTCCATCCACCGACTTACCGCAACCATTACAATGTCATCGGTCCATCGGGTGGGGGGCCTTGCAACACTGCGTCGCCCGGTTCGTGGTCGCCAACAACCGAGAACCTTTACTCCCCAACGGTTATCGGTTCTGCGAGCTATACGGCCTGCCCACTGCCACTTCAACTTGCTAATTCTGAGAGCTATGTCGGTGACCTTGGTTCTTCTACGGATTTTCTCGGATCTTATCACGAAGTGAAACTCCGAGCATAGCTCTTTCCATAGCCCGTTGCGCGACTTTGAGCTTGTATAGAGGCCTATAGTTAACGACCAAGTCTCACAGTCTCAGTACCATAAGTCATCACATCACTGGCAACGCGCACTGATTGTAGACTTTCGTCTTGAGGCTTTGCGGTATCTGCGACGAGAAGATATGACGAAGTTTCCCAAACCAGTTGGATTCGTCGGTTCACCTACGAAAAAATCCACTAAAATTAAGAAATTTAAGTCTACGTTATAAAGTATGATTTTGCAAATAAGTTTGAATATTTTGTTCTTTACACTTTTTAGGGGAAAACTGTGCAAATGTTGTTGAATGTAGGGTATTTTCCACTGAGTCTGGGGGAAAATCACATATCTTCGTCTGTGAATCACATTTCAGGGTTGGCAGCACTGCCAGGGGAAAAATAAAAAAAAATAGAGCGGGCGGAATCTTCCTGTAGTCTGTGCTTCATTATACAAAATTACTCTATGCTAGTCTGTGGGGCGTTAGAAGAAAGAAACGAAATCTGCTAAATTCACTGAGTACAGACAGATTAATGGCTAAATTACAGCTTTTGTAACTACGTCAAATTGTCGTGAGTTTTGAAAATAAGCCATACTTTAAACGTACCTTTACGGTTTATAGTTAGTAGAAAGAAGGAATGTTCCAGCGGTAATGGCGTATACAGAAAAAGTGTCACTTAGTGGCACAGCTTTATCATTTTTGATGTACGAGTGCATAAACTCATCCAATAGTCAGGTAAATACGCTTCAGTTATCATAGGATTACACCATGAAAGCATTTAATTGAGCTGTACTTCTGTTTTATCCTCAGGAAGGTTTTCTGATCGGAGAAGTTACTTCTGAAGTGACCAACCACATATCGGACTCGCAGAGCGACAATACCCGGCTGGATACGCAAATCGTTATCAGAACGATTCTTCCCCTACCTTCAGTGTCGCTCTTCTATCTTCCTACCGGCAGGATAAAGGAGGACATCCTAACTGAAATACTATCAAACACAGCCACTGAAGTTGTAGGTTGGTACAAGTATAGGAAAAATACCAACATCAAACCTACATTCAGAGACAAGCTGATTTCTAAAGGCTTGCAGAAGTATTTTGAGAGACACCACAGCAAGAAAACATTTGTGATATGCAATCTATCTAATAGAGCCTCTCCATCTGGATCTACACACACATTCACTTACAGGTTTGGCAAAATGAACTGTTTAGATATGTACGAGTACATTGAAGATGTTACTGCAAACTTGGGTGAAAAGCTGAATGGATACAGAAAGGGACTCCGGCACTCACCGCACAGCATATTCAATAAAATCATAAAAGAGAGCAACATTCAAAACAATAATACAAATGATGCCATATTGAGCATACAAGAAGCTGTTAACATAAGACTTGTCAAAGAAGCTTGTTTAGCAGCTAAGAATGAAAGCACCATCAAGGAGTTAGAGGCTGAAATCAAGCAAATGAGTTGTATACTCTCTGATAAGCTTGCAACTGACTTGCAAACAGAGTATGATAGAATAACAGAGGAGAAATTCATGAATAGAGAAGCTGAAATGGCTGCAGCCTGCATTGAAGCTATAAAAAATCCCCCTAAAGTAGATCATTTTAATGCAGTGGATGTGAAAGTTAATAATCACCAGCCAGACAATGATCCTGTATGTATAATTGAGGATGATGTAAATGACAGAAGAGGCTCAAGTCCATTATCAATGATGTCTAAGTCCAAGCCAACACTGAACTATGCAGCTGCACTCAAGAATAAAACCCCCATTGCCTCAACAAGTGTAAGTATTCTATGATAAACTACTCATGATAAAACCAACCACGTTGTTGGTATAGGTGCACTGACACATCAGTAATTTTCTGATCAGCAATGCTTAGCAACATTAGGTGACTTTTGTGGCTGCTTGTTGCTATTTGTTGAATTTTGCTCATTGCATCAAACATACCAGTAGGCAACTTATCAAAACTTTTATTATCTTTTAAATATTACTAAATGCTATTGTATCCACAAACTCATTTTCTCAGTGGTAGCATTTCATAACTAAAATTGGTGTGGATGCACCTTATCAGTTATATCAAATACTAGCTACCGTCCGCGGCTTTGCTCTCCTACATAAAAAGTAACCTATTTGCTATTCTTGGTAAAGAACTTTAGCTATTCCAAGTTTCAACGAAATTGGTTGAGCAGTTACGGCGTCATTAAACAACAAACATACATACATCCTCACAAACTTTTGTATTTATAATATTAGTAGGATGAATACTAGCTTGGCCTCATGGCTCAGTTGGTAGTAACTCTGCCTTCTGTGCTAGAGGTCGCGGGTTCGATCCCCGCACTGCTGGACAAATATTTGTGTGATTAACACAGATGTTTGTTCTGTGTCTTTGGTGTTAAATATAAATCTATTATGTATATCAGACTTTGGTATATTTTGGTTATTACAGGCTATGCCTAGTTTGGGATCAGTTGACCGTGTGTGATATGTCCGGAATATTTATTTATTTTATTTATTATTTAGCTACTAGGTATTACTCAATTGTATGTTTTTTGCAGAAATCTACCAATGATGTTGACCTTATAAGCTTTGATGATGAAGAGAACCATACCAAGAAGACCATTGTAATAAATAAGTGTTTTGGGGACAGTTCACCAGAATATTAATAAGTGCCTCCAGATAAGTGTTGAGTTACCATTATATATTGTTATATAGTAATATCAATACTCTTGTATGTTTAATATTAATTTTCTTATTATTTTTGTTTGGACATGCCTCAGACAATCCCCTTATGACATCTGATCACCTGGAGATCTGACAGGATGTCTACCATGCTCGTTGTGATCCTATTTATTTCTTATCATTTATAATTTTTTGGTTGTATTATTTGTTAAACTAGTAAAGATTAACAAATAGAATAACAGTATCTGAACTTTTGTTCGGACCTTGGATATGTTTATGTTTCATAGGTACCATACCAACTTTGGTGCAAGCAGTTTTAAGTATGATGTAATTTATCTGCTTTTTTCATATTGTTTAACACCATGTAATAATTAATATTATGAGAGAGAAAACTACGTAATGTACTTACAATTTTGTATCAAAATCAATAGTCCCTTTAGCTTCCTCTCCCTTTGTTTGTCAATATTGTAAATATTTCAAATTGAACTGCATATAGTAAGCAACACTTATTTTCGATGTACTCATTAAGGCTTTTTTTTGCACACATGTTTGCACCTTCATTTCATCTTCAAATTGGTAAGTCAAACAATCAATTGTTTCTTCAGCAACTCTTGTGTGGAGCTGCGATTAAGAGCCCCTAGCTGGCGCTATTAACTTGCTAGAAAAAAGCCTACGCTAAAAGCTAAGACTTTCAGGTCACAGGGTTTATCACAGAGGCCTTCCTAGTATGAGGTTGTCCATCTCTCTAAATTCACTCCAATGTGGAGTTAGTTGCACCCAAGATTTCTTAGGGCAGGGGTCGCCAGTTTCTTCGGACGTACGGCGTCCGCGCCTGAAGTAGGGCTATGGTTCGGATGTGATGACAAGTGTGATTCCGTTTTTTTTTAATTATTTTCTTTCAAAATAGGCTGATATAGGCATGATGTGGAAGGATGCATTATATAGCTTGTCTCTTTGGTAGATCTGTAATTCTATACAGACTATATCTCGTTATTTACAGAGGTGTTAAAGTGATTATAATTATTATAGTTCGCTTTTAAGTATATACCTATACTTAATCAAATATTCATCAAAGATTAAAGTATTTGGAATATATTATTCAAGATTCATAAGATTTGATCAATGACTAATGTAGAATACAACATACATACTAAAAATAACTGGGATGAGTTCACTATAGTGAAATAATAGTGTCTAGCATTTATGTTTTGACTTGTTTTATTATCGAGGACATTCATTAATTGTGTCAATACTAATGTTAAGATTAACTTGTACAAATCAATATTTTCTTGTAAATAAATTCAGTAAAAAACATAACTATGGCATTTTAATTTAAAACTAACAAATAAATAATAACAAATAATTCGTTCTTAACATTAATTAAATAGATTATTAATATAAAGATTATTAATATAAAAAGCACAATTGGAATGAATTACACATCACTGAAGATCAAATTGGCACAACAAAACTATACAGACTATTCAATCAGGTACCATACTTATTGCAATGGAATGGCAAGATTAGACAGGCTCCTCCGGTTTGGTGGGTGTATAAACAATGCAAATATTATTATCTAAGCTGCCACATAAACTCATTAGGGTCTACATGTTAGTTGCATTTAGGGCTTGCAATCGAATATTTGACACATCTTTTAATTCGAATATTTGTAATAGCAATATTCGAATAATTTCAGGTATGTGAGAAAGCCGTAATCTGAAGCATTTATCCTTCTCTAAACTAGGTAATTTTAGTTTTTCTACAATTTGAGCATTATTACTATAACAACTTTCGTGAATCTGCACTTTCTGAATGTTTAAACGGGAAATGACTTAGTGAACTAAAGGAGTCGTTTCATTCTGGGCCTGGTCCATGTACACTACATAGGAAAATTAGGAAAAAATAGGAGATTACAAGAAAAATACAGTTTCATTAATTTGAAGACAATTGCGATGGTACAAGACAAGTTCTTCTGGTAAGTTTTTGACTATGTGAACACTTGTTGGTTTTGGTTTGCCGCCATGTTGGTTTATAATTGACGTTTGACATGACATTGACATATTTTTCACGTCATGTTGTTTGATTTGATGTTTTTGTGTGTACGTAAGCCCTTTTGGAGCATTCCTACGCGGTTTTGTGATGATTTCCTGCAGTAAAAACTTGTTAAAACTAACATTTAATAGTTTCGAATAATATTCGAATATATTCGATTACCACACTTAAATGATCGAATACTATTCGAATACTACAGTTTCGAATATTTGCAAGCCCTAGTAAGTAGTTGCATAAGTTGCCTCAAACATATCACGAGTTTTGATAATCCACTGTACTTAGACCAAAAAAGGTATAATGTGGGGTCTATCAAAACTCCACTATAAAGTAATATGTACCGGAGTATTTATAACAATAAAATTGTGGAAGCTTATGTTCCTATCGCATTTACAACAAGTCAGCCGCCATAGCTGTATCGCCAGCTAATTCATGCACAGAGTGTGCCAGACGTCGCGCTTGCTGAACAGCCGTGGAAGCCGGCAGTAGGCCAAGGTGGATACAGATCAACTCTTTGATGCTGACTCCTTGGCTCTCGTTGGGAAACGCGAGCTCTACCAGTTGCCTGGAAAAGAGAATAATGTCAAATGTGGCATTCTTTATAAACAGATACAGCCATGTATCCGTGCCATAACAAGTGATGCCATGTCGACAACTGTCGCCTGTGATACATGCGATATCGTCAGACTTCGCACTGCTTCACACTGATCAGCGACAAAGATGTTTCTTAAATCTGAATGCTTAGTACAAGGTGATTCATAATGTGTTTGCTATCCCGAAATGGGCTTATTATAAACTTAATTGGCACTATAGCAAATATTCGAAATTTTTCATTGAAAAAATTATATCAGCTCTTTTGGGGTGAAATCAGTTTAAATTCAATTATTCAGCTGTTTAGCTAGGAAATTAGCAGGTTAGCTATATGTAGTAGGTAATCTTGATGTCGAACTTCTTCTACGTTTAATAATTACTTATACAGATGATAAAAATACCGAAACAGCGGATTTGAAGTTTTTTTTTCTCGTTTATTTATATTCTTTCTTTTTTGGTTGATAGAATAAGTCCCTTTCGGGATAGTAAACTATACATTTTATGTCTCTTTGCATAAATAACGTCAGTAGATATAAGCTACCTGTAGAAAGTCCCGAGGATATCCCCAGGCGGTGGTAAAGCCCTCACTGCGGCCGGGTGCGGAGTCTTCAGGGGGCGGACGGGGGCTCCGCGACGTTCCCACCAGGACACGGAGCACACGTGGAGCGCCCCGCGGCGCCATGTCGCGGCGCAGTAGCCCTCTCGCGTGATTGCAAAACTACGGGACACTAGGCGACGCACCTGGGTATAAAATCAATCACTGTTCAATATCATCAGACATCTCAAACAGACGGGTGGATCCCGATATCTAACTTCTGAAGAAACACAGACAAGCGTCGCGTAACTTGGTTCTAATGTAGCTCTTGAGCTCAGTACTGTTTCCGACAGAAATAATTACGTTTTAAAACTAAACCGACAGAAAATACACAAGCACAAAAAATACGAAATTTTGTTTGCTTGGATGTTATATTTTTTCCTGTTATTATAAATACCTAACTACTCGAATCGATTTTGATGAAATTTCTATAAAACCAATCGAAACCGATTTTGAATTGAAAATTACCCGATTAGCATTACCTACCTACACACGATATAAACAACTGTCTGCTTACAGAATGATCAAAAATACTACCTACCTATCAATTTCATTTCAGTCCAACCATCCTTTTCATTGACTAAATAGGTACTAAGTCGGTTGAAATTAGTATACCTACCTACCTATTATTGTACCTACTATTTCTTAATATACAACAATTAAATAACTAAGTGCTTATCTACACATGCCCTACCTACTCATTCATCGCTCGTGTAATACCTACCTACATAAATAGAGCCATATATCTTATTCTAGCTAAATAATTTTATCTATTCTAAGTTTCAACGTATGTCGGTTTAGCTGTTACGATTCAGTAGCAAACATCTAAATGCCCAAACATCCTCACAAACTTTCGCGTTTATAATATAAGTAGGTTATTATATAATACGTATAATATTTTATAATACTGTTAGGAGGTAGGATATAATAAAATTGTTTACGTAGTTCTAAGTACCTACACCCTAAGATAAATGATCTAAGCCTACCTATACATAACATTGTTTATACTTAGATACTACCTAGGTACCTAACTAATGTAATGTAACTGTTCTGTTTTTGTTTGGACTTTTTTTATATTTTTTTTTCGTTGTTAACAGATATTTAATTCTAGTACTACTGAGTGGCATTGTTTAAGTGTTCCTATGCGGACCACAGAAAAGAGGGGACTCTTCTAACACAGGTTATTGCAACTTAAAAGAAGAGTCCCAAACCATGTAACACAACACCTTGTTTGGAACAATAAACAATATTTTGATTTTGATATTTGGATTTTTTTTTTTGAATGAATTTTCCAAATCCACTGAGTTCTGAGGAACATAAAAGAAACTGAGAGAATTGAGAACGAGTACAATCTAGGAGTCTTCAAATCTAGAGTGAATAAGTTCCTTCTGGTAAAGCGTGCTCCATCTTAGGCCACATCTCACTTGCAAAAGTGAGCTGGTGGTCAAACGCCTAACCATCTCCAATAAAAAAAAAAAAAAAAAAAAAAAAAAAACCTCCTCTTTTTTCGAATATAGAACCCATACTTAAGGAATACCATGATTCAATATAATATGTCAAAAATTCGTCCAAAAATCCCGTCGGAGTCGACGTTTTGGGATATTATAATAAATATCTTGACTACGTCAGCTTTTTGGGAGGAGGTAGGGCACAGCGAGATTTTCTCGTTCTAAATTGGAGCAGCCCGCCTGGGGAGGTACCTCCGCCTTACAGAAAAACGCTGCCAAATAACAATATTTGTTTCAAATAGTGTTGTGTTCCTGTGGTAAGTAAGGTTGCCAGAGCTCTTTAGGGGTGGGGCGGTTCGGGGTCGGCAACGCGGGCGTGATGCCTCTGTTATTGCAATCGCTCATAGGCTACGGTAACCGCTTACCAACAGGTTATAAAGCTTGTTTGCCACCTTAGTTGTATAAAAAAAAAGCTCGATGCGTTTACTACTGACGGTGTGTTGCGACAGCATGTCAGCACAGCCGGCGAGGTCGGGCGCCAGCGAGCGGCCGCTGCTGCGGTCCACGTACAAGAAGTGCACCAGCCCCGGGAACTCCTCCACATACTTGTGCATCGTTAGGGAACAACTCACATTGTCGCCCGTGTAGCCCACATTAAGCGAAATAATTGATCTTAAAATGTTTATGGATGATGATTATTGTGATATAAATAAATTAAAAAAAAAAAGGATCATCGAAAAAAATAATAGGCCCTAAGCCGTGTTTGTTGCCTGATTCTTCTAGGCTTGGTCGCGAGGAACAGGCATAGCTACACCTGGTTTTTAAGACGTTTCTAGTGATCCTAGTGATTTTATTGAAATAAAAGCCTTTTCACTTTGACTTTGATAAAAGAAGCGGTAATTCAAACAGACACGCAAAATAAATAATCAAACTCTTTCAAGAGTTATTGGCTTAGCCGCTACACAAGTTAAGGCGGTCGGACGGATCTAAGGGCTTAACAGTTCCAATCTCGATCCAATCCTAATCCAATTTCAATCTCACCAAATGCTTAATTTGTACTAAAGACGTATAATGCAACAATTGTTTGCGTGAACAAAATCGAGATCGCAACTAAAATCGCAACCGACTGCGTTCAATACTGCGTGAGATATTTTGCACACAGTGACAATTATGTCTCGAACTCGACTGAAAAAGCTTCATCAGGATGTAGTTCCTAATACACTGATCTGTGCACTATTAGTAGGGATATAATTATTATCTTGAATAAGGTGCGTAGTGAAAATCAATTATCATAATACAACCTACATAATGAAATCACATTGAAATAAGCATACATTAAAATAAATACAACTCTGACGGACGTGAAGCATGAGGACAAACTAGCAACATCGCAATTCACAACATCCCAATGGTTAAAATCACAACATTATTCGTCCCACTCAAACATAACATCGTCACTGGCAAAACACTTTTAAGCTGAACAATAATTATACACTGATTTTTTCATGCATGATAATAACACAACAGATCAAAATCTAGGATCCTTCTAATCTAAGCCCTAAAAATTTTCAACTCGGGCGGGAATCGAACTCGCGACTCTAACCTATACAAGGTGATACCCTATAAGCCCCTTTTAGTACTAAAGAAGGCATTTAAAAAGGATATGATCCCATGCTGAAGAATCGCATCGCCTTCACTCGTAGAAACTCCACGTACGGCGCTAAGACTACTCTCAGATCTTTTAATGGCGGCTCCATCTTTAGACTTGGGATATCTGGGGACGAAATAAGCATAAATCAGTGGTTTTTATTGTGAAGGAGTCGGTGGATGGCGAAGGCCTAAGACCGTTCGTCGTGGCAGTCGGGGGGAGGCTCTGTAGAGTAGGTAATGGTTTCGGTAGAATACCAGCGTCTGCTGCAAAAACATTAGGCATAATGCTGAGCCGAGGCTATTTTGCTGCTGCAGCACACATCACACCATTTTTACTTCAATTACTTTTTCTCGTGTTTCTTTTCTTTCATTGTTTACTTTTAGTTCATTGACGAGAGGTGACGCAGCTCATTCAAATTATATTTTATTTTAAAGTGATATGATAACCCACACTATAGGAATACAATGTTTTTTTTTTGTAATGTAGGTGGCGCTACGGCGCTTTGAGCCGTTTGGATGTCCTAAAGATCCGTCCGCACCGCCGCTCCGTCTGGAAGTGTCTCCGTAGCGTAGTTGGTTAGAGCATCTCCGTATCTAGGAAAAGGTTGCGGGTTCAAATTCCGTCTAGGTCGAATTCTTGGGATATTATAAAAAAAAACAATTAAATAAATGTATGTCTACTAACCTGGCTTGAGCAGTTCGATGACGGCCTGCAAGGCGGTGTGCAGCGCGGCGGCGCACGTGTCGGGCGTGAGCGGCGTGGTGGTGCAGCACGACTTGCGCAGCTCCAGCGCGCGCGAGCCCACGCGCGCGCACGCCGCGCCCGCCGCCCCCGCCACCCCCGCCGCGCCCCACCTGCTCCTGCGCACCGCCTCCGTCGTCTGCACACACAACACTATTAGTTAAGGCTCTTATTATTATTATTTTTTATACTACTGAGGTGGCAAACAGGCATACGGCCCACCTGTTGGTAAGCGGTTACCGTAGCCTATGAGCGCTTGCAATACCAGAGGCATCACGCACGCGTTGCCGACCCCGAACCCCCCTCCCCCTAAAGAGCTCTGGCAACCTTACTCATCGCAGGAACACAACACTATTTGAAAACAAATAATGTTATGCTCTTGTGCATTTGCCTTTTTAATTTTATTTTGCAATAAAAATAAGGGAAGCAGGAATTGAAATTTGTACGCGAATTCTAAGGCGGATGAGACAGGAACAGGAGAGTTAGGTTGATAATAAAATGAATTATCTGTCCCAGTGTTAATACCCACGCGGGTTTTCTTCGTTCATTGAAAAACTCGAGTACTCGATATGCTCTGTCGGGGTAAAAATAATTAATAGTTTAGTTTTTTTAATGAAATACCAAGTGCTACCGAAATAAAGCAGAATTTGGATTTTCACTAAACCTCAAATTCGGTTCCTTTAGGATGCGAATTTTCAAAATTCACATCCTAATGAATCCTAACTCATTCAACGTTTTATTACTTACCTTCTTCAAAGCAGCTTCCAGGGTATCAAGAGTATTGGGTAAGAGTTCCAGATTCCTCTGTAGCAGCAGTCTTCTCAGGTTCGCCAATATTTGGTTAGACATGTATGTTGAAATGCCGACTTCCCTGTTATATGAAAATCATATTCAGTGTTTGTTATCAACAAAGTGTATTTATTCTTCACTCCATTCCCTTAGTGCGAGGGAACATTAATAGTCTCCAAAGGGTCATCCGGGGTCAAACAAATCCTATTTTTGGCACTTTTTACTTACTTAGGCGTAGGCATTGTTTTGTTTTTAATATTAAAATTATTATGATTTTTAATACTTTTATACTGTGTGTGTGTGTCAATTAAATAAAATCTTATTCTTATTATAAAATCTTATCAAAGTAATCCTATGTGGCTAGTGATGGCTTCCAAGGATCAAACCTGCTATGACAACAGCAGACATTTTATGTCGAGGCTGAAAAGCAACGTAATTGAGCCCTCGACCTTTCACTTGTCGACACTACACACCAACAATTTTGTTGTAAAATATTATCTAGATTGCATAAATCCCCTTTTTTAGAATAGTTCCCAAGGTTTGTGTAAGTCTCCTACGAGAATTTTCCTGTTGCTGTAGTAAGGCTTGATTACCTGCCCTTACTGCCTGCCCTATAACAATTTTCCATCCTGTTTAGGTACTAAACAAACATAAATAATGAAATTAAAAAAGTCCGTACACAGAATAATTGACCAGTTATACAAACTTACCTTAGCTCCATATCAATAATGATCGCGAAGGTGATACGCGGCGCCAGCTCAGCTAAATGCAGCGAATGAGGAGCGCAAGGCGCGCTGGTCGACCCCGCGCAAAGATTCACTATGGCGCTGTTTTCCTGCGACAACCCTGTGAAAATAAATTGTGTCTTTCAACTAATGTACCGTTACGATGTAAGGTTCAGGATAAAACGATTCAAACAAACGCACTTTTCACTACAAGTCATAACTATCACTAATAATTATCACTATATTCGCTCTGATATCGCTTCTAGAACTCACTTGATCTTTTCGCAATCAAAGCCGAAACAAAAAAAAAACCGACGACGACGCTCCCGACCGAGTTTCGCGTTATATATTTGGTTGTTGTAAATGCATCTCGGAATTTCTTTAACAAACCAACTGTTCCGCAGTTACTCCAGGATATATGCAGTGTAAATATTATATGTATTGTAGTGCAATTAAGTTATCTACTCAACAACGAATTAGGTAACATACCTACTGAGCAATGGGATCAAAAATTTCGCATGAATTGGTTATGAACGATCGCGCTATCGCCCTTTACACTTACATGGCAATCGAATAACTTCAGACTGTCTATTGCTGTCATCGGAACGCATATCCTCCCAGTATTCTTGGGCTGCAATGCATTGAATACTCAGCATTATCAAATCAGGAGGCGTCATGTCTTCACAACCACGGCTGAAAATGGAGATAGTATAAATCTGATGTGTTTTGAATGACTGACAAGGCAAGCCAAAGGCCCTTAGAAACCTGAAAGGATAATGCCCATGAACAGGAATGCAGGAGGTGATCGGATCCTGCTCCTCTTCATCCACAACATCAACGGGGATTCTCGAACAATGTTGCCACCAACCCAGGGTCCTTCTCCGTTACTTTAAGGAGTTGGGCTGGCTGGGGTGAGGTCAGCAGGGGGACAATGCACAATACACCCCAACGCAGGACGTCAGTGCAGATCTTATTTCCCCATTTAGAATTAGAATTAGAATTAGATGCCCATGAATGTATGGGTTCTTGAACTACACAAGTTTTAATAATGAGGCAGACTGATTTAATCAAGAATAACACAACAAAGAAAATAATTTGAAGATTTTTATAATACCTATCACAAAAAAAATCGACCCAGGCGGGAACCGAACCCGCCATCCTAGCGAGCCAAGGAACAAGCAACAGATTTTCACCAGCATGAGCAATTATGGTACTGGGTATGGCCATGACCCTTATTTTCATGGTCTAACTAGAGGTCCATAAAAAGAAATCCTCACACAAGGATTACTAAGTCAAACTGTCAAGAGATACATCATCTCTTGACAGTTTGACTAAGTAATCCTTGAGACTATGTTTAGCACATTTTCACTCACCTAGAATACAATGCCAGCATCTTATCCCCAACAAAGAGCATAAAATGGTAATGTGAATAGGGAAGTTTGATATCCTTAGATGCTGATTTCAAAGCATTCAGTGCCGCTGCGGTAGCTCCACTTTCACCGATAATTCCATTGGCACCAGGTATGGAGTCACCTTTGGTACGACAGTCCAGTAGAACTGATAACCAGTCATGGTAAATAGGTGATTGAAGGCTGGGAAATAAAATGGTAGATTTTTAGCATTTAAAAAGTAACAGACTATCAGTTGACCTACCTGATGGTAAGTGATAACTGCTACCAAATAGGGTTTCAATACCATATGCGGCCCAAGTCTTAATGGACATGGGTCGCATATAGTATTGAAACACATTATATTGGTATGGTATAATAATAATATCTTTATTTCAGGCTACTTGACACATGACTACTAATATAGTATTATGTTATCTGTGACATGACACAAAAATGTGGTACAATGCCATGGCCCATATTAATAAATACAATAAATACCTTACAAACTAACATACATATAATATTAAACTTTAATAACTACACCACATCTAGAGTCAGGGACTTTCTTGAGCGTTTGACCAGAAGTCAGGCACGAGGAACACCTCTTTGTACTTGGCAGATACTTGGAGCATGTAGGACTTGAACTAGGTATGAGTGTAATCCCTGAGACATGCGTAGGTAAGACTCACTTCAAACAAGAACACAACATTGCAAGCAGCCAGGTAGGTAAGAGAGAAGTATTTTATTTGATTAACTTACAGATTTATGTTCTGCCCACAGATGTGCTGGACGAGGGTCTTGCAATCAAGCAGTTCTCTGTGAGCATCATCCACATTATCTTCACAGATGATGACAAATACATGGTCGAGCCACTGAAAACAAAACCATATTATGTAATAATTTCATATTTAAACGTGGTTCATAATGCTTGAACAAACTTGAAAATCTAAAACAAATTGAAGCATTAATTAGTGGATGGAAGAAATAAATATTTGTCACAATAGATGGTCAGTAGAACTGGGCAAAAGTGGAGTTAGCTGTTTGGCAGCTCCAAAGAGATTTTGGGGGGTTTCTTTAGTATCCTTGAGCATAAAGGGGAGGTAGAGTGAAGGGAGGTAGGGGAAGGAGTTAGGGAGGTTGGTAGGGGGAGAGGAGGGGAGCCTCTCCTTCAGGGGGGGGGGGGGGGGGGGAACTAGAAGAGCCAGAAAAAAATTGGTCTCTCCAGAAAGCAGTCTTTCTGGAAAAACATTCAGTCTTCCACATTTCCGCATAAAAAGCTGTTAGTGTGGACCTCCAGACATCATTTTCCATCGGTTACAACCATAATTGTCCAGAAAATCATGCTGCAAATAACTAAAGCTGAGCCAATTTAAGTTCCTAAAATATCTATGCTCAGGGAATTGGCTAACTTCATGTTTACAGATCTACCACCTGTACCAACTGTAAGGTTCAATCCACGCGGCAAACAAATGTTTGCATGATCAGTAAATCCTTGTTCGAGATCTGGGTGTTATGGCACAGTACTCGTACACTCTGATACTAACAACGCCACGAACATCCAAGTGTAAGGTCAGGACTATGTAAGTGACTGTTGGGTGTTTTTTTAGTTACTTATAATGCAAGAAGATAGTTGCCTCATCAAAAACAATATTGGTGTTGTCCTTGCACTGCATAGAAGAGTATGTATTGCCAAACTGAGCCGCCATAACCCGCTGTGAAGTTATTATAGGCGCAAGAAGTTGAGACACGCTGTTGCCATCGGTCATATTGCTTTCATTATCCTGAAATCGTCACAATACACGGTAAGCCAAGTAAATCGGTGATAGCTATAAAAAAATTTGTTTTGTTTACGCACTTGATCGTCGAAGGATTTCATACGTTCTATGAATGATTCGTCCCATTTATGGAATAGTAAATCATTAACACTATCGAACACTAAAGTCGCCTTCATGGCGTAAAATCAGTCACTTTTTCAAGTTTTACAAGAAAAAAGCCTATTTTCCAGTTCCAACGCCCGCCGCCTACCTATTTTTTCAATGATTTTCCCCACAGACTAATAGGAATGAAATATGTTTTTCTCGGTCTAGGCGTTTTTCCATCTTCTTACTAGTCTGTGGGTTTTCCCTTTCGGACCGGCTATGGCATCTTAGGCCAACTGACTGACCACCAAGTTTTTCATGAATTTTTTCTTGAAAAAAAAAAAATAATTAAAAGGAATCTATCACTGAAACATAATTGATGTTTGAGTATAAAATTCTGAACGATAACGGCGTCTCAAATAATTGAGACCATCTCAAACGTAAACAGGTCTACGGGAGTAATAGTGTTCTGTGGGTCTACGTCTCAAATAATTAAGTGACGTTACAGTATTTGGGCGAAAGAATGACAAAAGAAATTGATGTGTCAATTTTATTTTATATATTTATTTAAAATTATTTCAAATTCAGCAGATTAACACAGAGTAACTTTTTATATACGGCAGAGTAACCTATTCGCAATCATAGAGTAATTTTGTTCGCAATTTGGCATACAACTTTTAGGTATTATTCACAGAGTACAAAAACTAGAGTTTAGAGAAAAGAATTAGATTATTTACCAAGATTACCATTGTGGATGGATTCCTATAAAGAGAAATAAATTGTGAACATTAGTTTCAGTGTTTGGTTCAAGCAAATGCAAATTACTAAACACTAAGTTACCACCAATAACCATGAAGAAAACTACATCCCTGGTAATTTACGAAGATTTTAATTAGTATAAGTATATTGTATTTTAAATAGGTACCTATTTATGTGCACTGTATCTAACTCATTGGTTTTTCACAGAAAAAAATCAAATCCTTATGCTATGTCACGTTAGGAGGTTCCGTGGCATATCAGTATATTTATTACAAAAAAGATTTCAGTGGATATTATGACCAGTACTTAAAGCCGTTCAGTCAACTTTTAAGTCCTGAGTGGGCTCACAAGGCCGGAGTTACTGCAATTAAGTACGGTTTGTTTCCACCTGACCACAACAAAGATCCAAAAGTATTGGTATGTACCTATAGGTTTTTCAGTCTAATGATCTTGTTAGTTTTTACTGTTAACCCACACTGATTATTCCAATGTCAAACTGCGTGTCAATGAACTAAAAGTGACTTCAGTCATTGGGCAGGCTTGGATAACTGCAATGTTTCCCCTGTAAATGCGGATTTGTATATAGGCGCTTCGAGCTAAAGAACATCCAAAGATTGAAGACATTTTTTGTGAGACATTTTGTGGATTTGAGATATTATAAAATCATAATTTAAACAACAGATTCCAAAACCCTTTAATTTTGTTTACAGAACACAAAGCTTTTAAGTTACGAGTTGAATAACCCAATTGGCATAGCTGCAGGTTTCGATAAACATGGCGATGCAATCATAGGACTGAGGAATTTAGGTTTCTCGATAGTGGAAATTGGATCTATAACACCTGAACCTCAACCCGGCAACCCTAAGCCGAGGGTATTCAGATTACCTGAAGATGAGGCAGTTATCAACAGATATGGATTCAATAGTGAAGGTCATGAAAAGGTCTATCAAAAAGTGAACAGCATAGAAAAAAGGTTGCTTGACAAAGGTTTATTGGGAATCAATTTAGGCAAAAACAAACTGTCTGAAAATGCTGTGCAGGACTATGTTTTAGGGATTGAGAAATTTTCTGATGTAGCTGACTATTTTGTTATAAACATAAGCAGGTATACATAACACTAAACTTTATTTATGACTAGCTTCTTTCCTTGGTTTCGCGCAAGTGGTACCTGTCACTATCTGGTCTCAGTAACAGTAAAAAATCACATCTATTGCTCTATTGTTGCATGAAAGAGGGACCAACTGACAAACAAACACTAAAGTGTGTTTGCGTTCATTACCTAACAATTAGGATTATTTGCATGTTATTACAATGTTAATAATTGAGATGCACATTGTTTTTAATTTCCAGTCCAAACACCCCAGGTCTCAGATCATTACAGAAGAAGGAAGAACTACATCAACTTTTAGCTGAAATCAACAAAGCTAGAAGTGCTATACAAAACTCTAACAAACCTCCCCTTTTTCTTAAACTAGCACCTGATCTAAACAAGGAAGAAATGATGGATGTTATTTCAGTGATTTCCAAAAAAGAAAGTATGGTTGAAGGATTGATCATTTCAAACACTACTATAGATAGGCCTCAACTGGCAAATAAAGAGTTCATGAATGAGACAGGAGGACTTAGCGGAAAACCATTGACAAACAAATCTACTGAGATGATCAAAGAAATGTACAAACTAACTAAAGGTAAGTTATATTTGAATTGGGTCACAAAGGAACTGAATGCATCAAAGAATATGAATAGATAAAGCTATGTTTGATGAAATACAGATGAGCTGTTTTCGGAAGAACACTACTTAGCTGTTTGACATGAAAATCAAATTTTTACCACAACATAAGGCTGCTGCACTGTCAAAAGGCTAGGCTGAGAGTGCTCGAAAATTTTTAAGCACCTTTTCAATTTCAAAGCCTGTGTATATACATTACCTTACCAAATTAATAATTACATTTACCAAATTTTTCTACTATATTATCTTTGGTAGTACCTAGTAGAGCTTTTATTATTTACCTACAGTATTTGCAGTGCTACAACATGATTATTTGATTTCAGGAAAGATACCCATTATTGGTGTTGGGGGAGTGTTTACTGGTCAAGATGCGTATGAAAAGATACGAGCAGGAGCCAGTGCAGTGCAGATATACACAGCCCTTATATACCATGGCCCTCCGGTAATCTCAAAGATAAAGTCTGAGCTTGCTGAGCTACTAGAAAAAGATGGTTATAGTAGTGTCAATGAAGCTATTGGTAAAGATGTTAAAAAATGATATCTTTGTAAGCATTGTATATTTATATAATTTTACAAATACTTTCTAAACATGTTAAATATTTTGTATGGTTAATATTTTTTGTTGATTTTATGTGCTGCACCTAAAAAATCACACATTTTATAATGAGTTAAATTAATGAATATTTAGTTCAGCAATGATTTTTGATTACTATGGAAGTTTCTCATTGATTTGTTTCGCTTCATCTGAAAACATAACATTAAATTAAAATGGACTGTATAATTGAATTCAAAAGATATTTTATTTCAACCTTACCTTCAATTTTGCATTTTGGCAAATGCGTTTTCAAATACTGCTTGCATTCTTCTAAATTCTCAACACTAGGTAGATTAAACAGAACCAGGGTTTCCAGTTTATTGAGGACTTTTATTTCCTTCAGTCCAGGGTCTGTGACATTGTTACACTTTGAGATTTGCACATGAGTCAGTGTGCTACTTCCGTAAGATAGACCTTTCAGTGCCCTGTCATCTATATAGTTACTGTTATGAAGAATTATTTTGTGCAACATTGAACAGCCAGCTGTAAAAAATAGATCATAAGAATATTTTTGTTGTAGATAGCTATCTATTTTTTCTTGGGAACTGTATTGTTTTTAGATAAACATAGCTGATAAATAGTTTCAAATACTGAGTACCTAGATGTGGAAACCCATAATGTGAAATGCCCGAGTCAGTGGCATCAATTTCAGATATCTTTTGAACAGATTTTTGTTCATCTGATGGCAATAAATTATAATCTGAAGTCTTCTTGCCATCGGCCCAGACCACCTTCCCTCCATTCCTGAGCACCCACTCGGCACAGGCGCGGTCAGGACCGAGTGTCTTGATTCTATCGGGGTCAGGTTTATTGAACATCATGTTGACAAATTCCCAAAATGTTCTCTTCTCATTAGTAGTGGGTAAGAAGAGCTTTTGACGAAAGGTCTGCAATAGAACATTAAACATTCAAAAAACGGACGAGTCACTGGATGAAAAAGATATATTTAGAAACTAATGATACAAACAGGAGTAATGGCTTTCAACATCTCTGTTTCAGTTTGTGGTTTTAGTGTATTTTTAATGACCGCTGCTAGCCTGCTGTCTTCGAAGTTCGACTCTGCTGGACTCCGCACAGTTCAGTAAGTAAGTCTCACAGACTAGGAAGATACTAGTAAGCCTGTAGTATTTATTTATTTACAAACGATTTACAAGTTGCCATCAATCAAACAAAGTTTTTTTTTTTGAAGTTTTTTCCCTTTCGGGCTGGCTATGGCATCAAGGCCTTACCGCCAAGTCTTACGTTTATATGTTCTTCGTAGTTACTTTTATCTTTCTTCTTCATTTTACTTCTTAGTCATGGTCAAGTCAAGTCTAATTCAGTATTAGTAAGTTAAGATGGTGGCTATTTTACTAAAACCTCAAGGGACCTCTTGGCGCCAACTCGAAAAATGACGATACAAATAAAAATAAATATAAATAATAATCATTTCATTTCACTTCACTTGTGCGGTTTACTCAAACAATATTACGCAAAACACCACCATAATCACATAATATTATTCAATTTAACACTAGTTTTGTAAAATAAATTGAGAGCACAACATCACTTTCTCAAGTTCCCGCCAAAAAAACCAACAGTTTTTTTATTTTTTTGACGTCTGATTAGATTGCTGAAAATGCTGAAATCCATAGACAGAGTATAACAGTGTTGACAGAGTAATAACAGAGTGCTATTCTCCGTCTGTGCTGAAATCGCTCGAAATTGTTTTGGTTTGATTGATTTGATTGATAGTGATTTTGGAAGGAACCTTGGTTTTTACCAAATTTTCTGTGCAATAAATTATTCTGGCTTTAAAATAAGTCTAGAATTAAAGCCCCTAAAGAAGCAAGATGTCTGAGACTTACGGTAAATACAAATAACAATATTTAGGTACCTGAACTATTGTGTTGTGCGCACTTGTTTAGAACCTTCATTTGCAATAAACTATGTTTCTTCTCTTTTCTAAGATTAATAAGACTTTACATAGGTTTCTGACATGGTAGGTAATAAAGTTTTTCAGTTTGAGAACCTGGAAAAATTATTTAACTCTATGACAACCCTCATTATTTTCTGGAATCTTTTTTATTGTTTATCTATCATTGATGCAAAGTGCCAACATACTTATAGTTACCATGTTATATTGTACTAGCTGCTGCTCATAGCTTCGCTCGTATGTGTTACCTAGTTAAAATGGGTCATTCATTCCATTTCAAATGTGACCAAGACCATTTTTCAGGCTTCCGTATCTCTTATGGAAAAACAGAACCCTTATAAGATCACTCTGTTGTCCAGCTGTCTGTGAAAAACACTTTTTCTCAGTAACGGCTAAAGATATGGCAATTAATGTCTTAAATTTTGTATGGAAATGGCAAAAATGAAAAGCCTCTAGGTTTCTTCCAGTTACCTCACAATTCAGAAATTTGCAATGCTATCATACAACATTCAGAGTACAATGTATTGGAATGTATATCATACAATGAACTATGTGAGCGAACACAAAAATGAGTATTTCACTTCCTACAATTGAATTTTGCTTTTCAGGGCGCGAGGTAAATATATAGATTTAAAATGAATTGTTTATCTTTGTTCCAGAGTACTTGTTTAAATTCTTAGTAATTGGAAGTGCTGGTACTGGGAAATCTAGCCTCCTTAACAACTTCATTGGAAACAAGTGTAAGTGGCTTTGTATTACGGATACATTGGTTTTGCTTTGCTTGGTTGCTCTTCTTAGCAGTTGATTGCTTTTATCTATTTTGTTTACCTACATACTAATAAAATTACAAGTATGTTGACTGTGGCCTAATAAACTTTTGAGATTGCAATTTGTATTGTGAGTAGCTCAACTTTTGTACTCCACAAGACAGCTCACATCCACCCGGTTCCCAAAAAGGGTGATAGATCAGATCCATCCAACTACAGGCCTATTGCTATAACCTCCCTTCTCTCTAAGGTTATGGAACGCGTAATTAACACCCAACTCCTCAAATACCTAGAAGGAAACGATCTTATTAGCGACCGTCAATATGGTTTCCGCCATAGTCGCTCGACTGGTGACCTTCTAGTGTATCTCACTCAACGTTGGGCCCAGGCTATTGAGAGTCATGGGGAGGCTTTGGCTGTAGGTCTGGATATTGCAAAGGCCTTCGATCGGGTCTGGCACCGGGGTCTTCTGTCGAAACTGACTTCTTACGGACTGTCTGAGGGGTTATGCAAATGGGTCGCTAGTTTTTTGTTCAGCAGAAGCATAAGAGCCGTCGTTGACGGTAGTAGCTCTGATAGCATGGATATCAATGCTGGCGTCTCGCAAGGCTCCGTACTATCCCCAACGCTGTTTTTGCTGCATATTAATGATATATTGTCTATCGATGACATTCATTGCTATGCGGGACGACAGTACTGGTGACAATTTATACACAGGCCGTGCCAACACCCCTCGTCACATTGTGGAGGAATGCCGAGGAGAACTTGTGTCTAGTGTTGAGAGTACCTTAGCCAGAGTCTCCGATTGGGGAGGGAAAAACCTGGTTCAGTTCAACTCGACTAAGACACAAGTTTGCGCGTTCACTGCTAAAAAAACCCCATTTACTGTAGCTCCACAATTCCAGAACACATCCCTTACTATCAACAAGAGCATTGGGATTCTAGGCGTTGACATCTCTAGTGACGTTCAGTTCCGTAATCATTTAGAGGACAAGGTCAAACTGGCATCCAAAAAGCTCGGTGTGCTTAACAGAGCGAAGCTGTACTTCAGTGCGGGGCAAAGACTGCTTCTTTACAAGTCGCAAGTCCGGCCCCACATGGAGTACTGCTGTCACCTTTGGGCAGGAGCACCTGGGTACCAGCCTGGACCCTTTGACTCGCTTCAAAGACGCGCTATGAGAATTGTCGATGATCCCAAGCTATCATACGGTATTGAGCCATTAACCCTAAGGAGGGACTTTGCCTCCTTATGTGTGTTCTACCGCCTGTATAACGGGTTGTATTCTGAAGAATTGTTTGATATGATGCCTTCAGCTTCCTTTTATCATCGCACCTCTCGCCATAGGCAGGGAATCCATCCTCACACCCTGGAGCCGTGTTGGTCGCGTACCGTGCGGTTTCAGAGGAACTTCCTCCCGCGAACACTCAGGTTGTGGAATGATCTCCCTGCTGAGGTTTTCCCTAAGGACTACAGTATGGGGTTCTTCAAAAAGGGCGTTTTGAACTTTTTAAGGGGTCGGCAACGCGTGCGTGATTCCTCTGGTATTGCAAGCGTATATAGGCTACGGTAACCACTTACCAACAGGTGGGCCGTATGCTTGTTTGCTACCTTAGTTGTATAAAAAAAAAAAAACTTAAGTTTGGTTTTAGATCTGTAAGAATTTCGTCCCGCTTGTGCACATTATAGCCGTCTCACTCGCACTCTAAATAGCATGAACGAGTGCAATGGCAATATTGTTGTTTGCGATCATCAGAGTTATATAATGATAGGTCAATATTCAAATTCAGCTCAACACTGGTTCTTTACCTAGGCAGATGATTATATTGATAGCCAAGTAGTGTTGAGTACTGTTTAAAATGGTTTAATTGATGTATTCCGAGCTACGCAGATAGCTATATAATACTGAGCTATGCAATCTGGAATTTTACTTACCTAATGATGCATGTCATAAATACTACTAACGCTTATGCTAAGACTAGCTACTGTATTCTTTCACCCGGAATTCGTTTAAATTACCTTTAATGTTTACACATATTTAATACACATACCAAGGTAACAATGAATTATTTTTTATAGTCAAAGAAGATAGATGCCATACTATCGGTGTTGAGTTTGGTTCCAAAATCGTGAATATAGGAGGCAAATCTACTAAGCTGCAGATATGGGATACTGCAGGCCAGGAGAGGTTTCGTTCTGTGACAAGATCATATTATAGAGGCGCTGCCGGAGCCCTTCTCGTGTATGATATCACATCCCGAGACTCCTTCAATGCCCTCGCAAATTGGTTGAGAGATGCTCGAACACTCTCGAGCCCGAACATCGTAATTTTACTTGTTGGTAATAAAAAAGATATGGAAGAATCCCGGGAGGTCACATTCACTGAAGCCAGCCAATTTGCCCAGGAAAATGGTATGCTAATCACAACTTGACATTTCATGCACTTAACTTTTAATATGGTCAGAACTTCAAACTTCAATATTGATTTATTCATTGAAATTGCATGGATTATTTTGGAACGTCATAAATCTAGTTTATTTTAAGTAAGTTTAATAATTTAATCTTTTTAATAATTATTCGATTTGGTGCATATTCAATCCCAAGCTTTTTAGTCATCTAAATAGTTGGATGTTTTGTAATAAGATTTTTTAGAGTTTCCTGACTAGAAACTAGAACTAAAAAAATTCTTTTTCTTTTCAGAACTAATGTTTCTAGAGACCAGTGCTAAAACGGGTGAGAATGTTGAAGAGGCGTTTCTGAAATGCTCTAAAACAATTCTTGCTAAAATAGAGACTGGTGAGCTTGACCCAGAGAGGATTGGTTCTGGTATCCAATACGGCACGGGGACCTCTAAGCGTCTCAGTACGCCAAAGAATCCAACTAGAGCGCCCTCGGAATGTGCATGTCGAGTTTAAGGACAACACGCACAGAGCTCTCCGCTCTTTGTCTAATGGACACTCAACGATTCGTCTCAATGTGATGTATTATGATTCTCGTAGCAACATAGGAGTTATTGAAATTATGAAATCATATCCTATTTGCTATTGGTAAATGAATAAGTGCACTTTGGTGGAATTCATTTGTGTATCACCAGTAGATTTTAATGTATCTTTAAAGTTAAATTAGAATGAGACTCAGATGTTGTTTGACCATTATGCATCTTATTAGCTGGCGCTGTTTGAGACTTCTAGAAATCGTCTATTTTATGCTCTTGTACTCTGCCTTACTACTCTGGTTATAAACTGGTATTTTTTATAAACCCACCTCTTGCATAGTCAGTCCAAATAAAAACCGGCCAGTGAGAAAAAATTGGAAAGCAGGCGAATTCCATTCTCATAATCTTATGTACTTATATTATAATGTAGGCACCCTTAGAACTAAAGTGATCAATAAAAATTGAGCAAAATGAGTTAAGAAAAACATAAAACGACCTAAAAAAGCATTTTAACAATCGCCTAGTCAGATAAAAAACTGGAAATATTCGGTAAATAACAAATAATTAAAAACGTTTCTTTAATTTCAAAAAAAATTGAATGTTATGTCTTTTTCGGTTTTATGTCTTAGGGTGCGTATAAGTAAGTATAAGTAGGTATCTAAATTACGAATTTATTTTATGAAATGCATTGTAGTTCTCTCTTAGGTAGGAAAAGAATCTAATCCAGTCGTTTTAGTTGTGAAATTATGTCTTAATTATGTTGTGAAATCGTTCTAAATTATTTGTTGACACTATCTGTGAGATCTGTATTTTAACTATTATGTACGAGTACTAGAATGATAATTATAATGATTGTTGTATAAATGTTTAACATAAGAAAGAATATAGGTGTAAAGCTTATTTTGTTAAAATTAAACTATGACCAAAATTAACTAATTCAATTTTATTTAATTGCTTCTACAGCTATATTTCAACAGTTTCTTGATACACTATTTTCCTCATAAAAAAACTGTTAAAAATATATCAGGAATACCTATAATGTATTTTAAATAATGAAAGTTATTTACATTACATGATAGGTATTAAATATATATTTTGTTGGTTTTTTTCCTTTACTTACCTAATTCCATTTTATTTATTTCATTGATTGTGTTCCAGCCATTCAAGTTATGCATGTACCGGAAAGCAGAAACAAGATTTTGTACATAGCTTCCAAGATATTTTTATGAACCTAACCCCAACCCTGATCCTTGCTGGAGTGTTATTCACGTAAGTCATTTTCCTTTCCTACACATAAAAACGCTAATCCATGAACATTATTACTAGGTAAAGCAAACTGACCAAGCTGGATGTGCTAAATGTAGGGAATCACTCATACGCGATGTTTTAAAACTTATTTTCCTCCTAAAAAATCAAAATAAATTTATCACGCAGAGTGAAAGCTTCTTTATCCAGTAAGTGAGGCTTACCTTCCTATACGGCGGCGGCATGTATTTATGAAAAGTTCATGAATAATTTAGTAACCTATGAAGCTTTTTAACCGAATACAAACCTGACTTCTAATAATAAAGTAATAACGCTTTCTTTTTTCCTTTTAATATTCGATTGGTGATTCATAATATTAAGCTTTCCCGAAAGGGACTCATTCTATAGTCAATTAGCAATAAAATTTAACGACTTTAGGAAATCAGTTCAAATTCAAGTTCAGTTCAATTCTTTTTTAGCAGTTTTAATGACGGACGGATGTAGGTACCTACCTACCTACAAACTGAGGGTACCTTAACGGAATTCGGATTCCTAAAAAATGCCTTAATGATCAAGTCATAATATGTAAATTAAACAAAGGCATTATTTGAAAGAATTTATTCCTTTTTCGCATAACTCTTCTATGTAATGTATAGGTACAATACACCTAACTACAATGCTTTCATTGCCAATTTTCGCCATAGGGGCGCAACAAAAATAAAATCTTAAAGACATAATAATAAACTTATTTTTCTTACATTACATGTCATTATTCCTATTAACCACTCAATTAAATATTGTGTCGTTTGCATATTTGCTTACAAACTTATCATATTCATATTAGCGTACCTATGCAACCAGACACAAGAATAAGTTTACATCAATGGGAAAGGATATAATTATGTTTTTATTTATAAGTCACTTTGTGATCATTTTGTAACTTGGAATGTTGGGAGCCTAATTAATAGGTAACAGACAACACTCTAGTTATAGGTAGCTGATAATTCATAGGTTATAAAATATTGAATTGGTTATCATTTTTTGGTATAATAAATTTATTAAAATGGTAGAAACATCCTGTAAGAATGTTAAAAAGATCTACTTCAGCATTTTGTGTTTTCTATGTACATAATGACAGATTTCTACAGAATGATTAAGCTTTTTCTTGTGTCCACCTACTTAAATTTAAAGTTAAATATAATTTTATTTACACTATTGATTCTCCTAGGCTCCTTGTAATATCAAACGTTGTGCAACACTTTGTATTTGAGCAAATTAAAGAAAAATCTTATAATCAAGTCAGTTTGAATGAAAAAAAAACTTGATTTTCTTGGATGTTTTAAGAATAAATGGACTAAGTACTTGGTCTCGATAGTACGGAAAATTTGTACTGTACATTAAGTAAAAAAACCGAAATTATTTCACTAGGCGTGTACATGATTATATTAACTTAGGTACTAATTAATAGATAGGTATTATAAAAATATTTAATATTGAACTATAACGCTCGGTCAGTATCTTTTGCTTATAACATCATTTTTTTTTCTTAAATAATTTATAGGGCAAAATTATGTTTTTATTGCGTTAAGATCAAAATTAGAATCGGTGCTAAATAGTTTTAAAATAACATTGAATAATTATGCTAAAACTAAAAAAACCATGCAACATTATTTAAAATATGACAAATAGGTACGTACACACACAAATTCTATATACATAATAACTAAACTGAAATGCACCTAAAATTTACAACTAGGAACTATATCGCAGGCATGTGATGATGATTAAGTAATTATAAATATTTTTTCTCTTGTTATAATTGCCAGAATTTTGTGGGCATAATTAGGTGTTATTTGATAAAGTTTTATTAGGTATTTTTTCCAATAACCTTGTAGAAATAGGTGCGACGTGTAGACAGGTTAACATACTATTTAATATTATATCTTGTCCAGAGTAATTGTAGTCCTAGTTCTATCACAGTAAAATATCAAAACACTTCATCATTATTCTATGAAAATAGTGAAGTTACATACATACAATGGGGTAATATAATGAGTTGGAGTTCGTTTTAATTAAATTGTAGAAAAATTAAATTAAATTTTGTTTTTAATTTTAGACGAAATAATAAATTTTGATGTAATATTCAAATTCATGGAATGATTAAAATAAGTGAAAAACTAGTTACTTTAGGATATTAACTTCTGTTCACAGAAATGAATATTCCTACTTAGTATATTATATACTGAGATTAACACGTAGAAATCTACATGCAAGCAATATTTATTTTGAAAGGGTAACAAACTATACAAATTGATTCTTTAAAAAATATTTAGTTCATAGTTAATCATTGCCTAAACGGGTTCATTAACAACATTTTGAACTTGTATTTATGTGATTATAAAATTTTACTAAAAGTACTTACATTTTAATGTTTTACAGCTTCATATCAGTAGCAGCTGTTTCATACTTAGAGACTTACCATAACATCAGAAGAACTTTTATCTGATATGAATGTATGAATAAACCATATTACATAATTAGCTATAAATCTACTTATTGCTAACATATAAATTAGTAACTGAACTTAATATTTCCGGCCATTTACTGTGTGCTGCAGCGATATAGAAATCTATCGATGGCGTGCTGGCAAACGAAATGCTACAATTATTTACACAGCGACAATAAGAAAGATAAACCCATTGATAGTCATTCAGTCTTCAGTTTTGCTACACAATGATGTTAATTATGGGCACAACTAAGATAATTATCATCGAATGCTTTGAATTACTTTTGAGTTTTTATAACCATGATTTGTGACTAGACTAAAGTAATAATAAATAAGTACAAACTACCCAATTTTCTTACAATGTGGCGCCTGAATTTAATTTTGTATTTTAGTGCTTTATAATCATGGAAATACTTTGTAATATTCCCAAAAAGCTAAATTAATGCAGCAGGGACAGCACACAGTGGCATACGACTAAAATATCAAGTGAAACCTAAACTAAAACAACCTAAAGCCTTTATGTACTTACGCCTTAAGTATTTTATAGGACTTATAGTCACTATTTTCATATTTTACTAATTTCTCTAGCTAAATTCATTTCAACAGTTAAGATTTAATAAAACCAATGATAACAGATGGTGACAATAACAGCGTCTTAAATATCAATAAGCGGATGACACGAGGCGAAGTCCATAGTGCGAGACCAAGGTGTAAAGTTATAACTTTATAACAGCCTGTGGCTAGAGACTGCTTCACCGCGGCGGCGAGAGATCGCTAGGGTTATATTCGATGGTTACTCTACGCGCCCAGAAGGCTTTGCCGACACGCTACGGCGGCTACTAGCGCCGCGCCGCGACCGCTGCCGTCCTCGGAAAGCATCAGATCAAACTGAAAAATATAACACAGTCAATTAGTAAAACAATATTGAACATTAACATTTACTTAATTTATGGAAACAACAGTTTACGAACACATAATAACCCGGCGCGATTACAAACAAGCCCATCATTAGGTACATCTATTAAAGTACCTAATCGCAAAGTCATCGCTATGATCTATTATCAGTAGGATTAGAGTTAAGCATTGTGATTTTGTAGTTGAAGTTTTAGCGACAAGAATGAATGATTAGGGATATTTAAAGAATTGAATCGGCAATTCAGCACCTTCTAAATTACCTGATTAAAGTAATTACGTTTTACAATCTAGTAGTAGACTATCAAGGGCATATTATTGCGTCATAACATATGATACCTACTTTTAATGACTTATACTTGTGTCAATTATGTAGGTATTACGGTAGCTTGTGAAACATGTAACTTATTATTATAATGTTTTTCTTTTCATCAGTTTATATACCTATATGAAATTGATGTTTTATGTATTAGATCTATCGGCCAAAAGATTCACCACAAGATCGAGTAATTTCACTATTTCAGCGTAAATTGAGTCTTCGTAGGACCAGTAGGCCGTACGCTCCGTACAATAAAGTTTTCGATAGTTTAGGCGGTGACGTAAATTGACAGTCTCAAAGATGGTTAAAATTTAATGTTTCAAAGCGCTGACATGCTCGAATTTGACTGGCAATAAGACGTCATGGTAGGGTTCCATATTTTATCAATCCAGTCTATTGTAGGTAAGAAAGCACCTTCAATGAATAATGAATTTTCAATGGTCGTGTTATTATTAGTGCCTTGCTAATACAAACTAATACAAGTGACCTCAATGCTTTATAATTATGTTGTGATTAACAAGTTGAAAGTACATGCATTTAATTAGTCTCATTAGTACAGTTTCAAATATGTAACGTTTGTATCTTTTAAAGCAAATAAAACAACTCTTATCATTCGGGCTACTAGTTAAATTGGAGGGGCTCGTCTCTGACATATTATGTTGATTGTATCAAAGTCCAGGGATTATGTAATTAATAAGCCAGTGGTTTCTAAATAACAAATGATAATTCTACAATAAACAACACTTGCTGGATAGGATGATGGTCTCAATGCGCTACTTCAAAGAATTAATTATCTCTTGGTAATATTCCACAAATTCGATACGATATTGAGATAATATAATCTTCGTCTAGACATTTTTTTTTGGAAACGCACTACACTTATTGCAACTAAAGCAGGCAATGTTGCCTTCGATAAATACCTGTAGTGTTCTTTTCTAATTAAATTACTTTGATAACGGTGACGGCGAGCTCTGATAAGGTGTGAAGTTATTTAAATCAATTTGTTGTGGACGGTTTCGCTTTAAAACACCATGTTTACGTTTTTTTTTCCATAAAATGTGGTTATTTTAAGAAATACTCATTTGTTGTGATATATATATATATTTTATGTTATACGGAGGCAAACAGGCTTACGGCCCTCCTGATGGTAAGTGGTTACCGTCGCCAATTGACATTAGCAACACCTGGAGCATTGCTAATAAAGAGCTCTGGCAACCTTACCACCGCAGGAACACAACACTATTTGAAACAAATAATGTTATTTGGCTGCGATCTTCTGTAAGGCGGAGGTACCTCCACCAGGCGGGCTGAATTACAATGATGACGAACTTATTAGGTATCTACCTTCTTATCTCAATTTTACTGTTGGTACCATGTTGATTGTTGGTAGATACACAATGAAGAAGCAATAACTTAAACTTGATTGTATTTATAAATATGACGCAATTCACTCGCTAAATCGTTACCAAATGTCAGCAGTATGAAATATATCTATCTATGTAGGTACATATTGATTAAATCAACAAATTAACGTAAACAATTTCTTCTCGGCTAAAATAAGATTCAGTGCTCCATTCGAATTTCGTCATTTCCGATTTAGATGTGACTTTTTTATTCAATGTTGAATCAATGTACAAAACTGAAAGTTAAACTATCTGTAAAAATCTTGAGAAGCAGTGTTTTTTTGTAGGTTTGTATGTGGCAGTTTGAACTCACCGTTAACCCTGGCCGGACGTGCTGCGCGATTTTCTCGCACATTAGCGTGTGGAAGTGTGGATGGAAGCGATATACGGAGCCATCGATGCCGACGGTGACGTGGGGCTCGTTCATCTTGTTGATGAGGCAGGCGATGCCGGCTGACACCAGATACGCGGCGCGCTTCGAAACGCACTCGCAGACGTGTCGCACTGCAGCCATGTCAACTTCTGTGGCGTGCGATAGACCTGGAAAACAGGAAAGAGATCTCATTAACGCCTCAAAGGCATGAAGTCCTATGGATTATGGAAAACTATTTCTAGATATATACCTACTTGAGAAATCTAAAGAATCGTTATTTGAGGATTGAGGAAACGTATAAACTATAAAGCAACATTCAATGCGTCTTTAGGTTGGTTACGTAACTAAGCAAAGAGCGACGTTTTTATCAAATATCGTTACGACATGATTGATGAAAACTTTGCATAACGCAGACGCACATTGCATTCTTTGAGCTTAGGTATATTCTTGCTCGTTGGTATACAGGGTGATCCATCAAGGAGGGTCAATAATGGGGAAGTCGGAAACTAAGAGATCGCGTAAGTTCCAAGGTGGATCCTTGTCGTCGATTTTAGTGTTAAATTAATAACAACGTTTTCCATAAGTGGAACACACATTTCCGTACCAATATTGAGTTATTCGTTACGTCAAAAGTAGTCTTAAATTATTACTAAAAACTGAACTTAACGATTGAAGGGAATGTCTTTCCCTAAATTGTTGGGAAGGAAACATTCCAATGCCGTTTTGAAGCCTATAAACCTTTTCGATCAAAAACAGCTTCACTTTTAATATATTTAACATGGCTAATAATCAACTACAAGTTCTTTGATTGATAAAATGTCAAGGAATAAAATACATTCCTTTTTTTTTTTAATTTTGTTATTTCTTCACTGACTCCTGACTCAAAAGTATCTTATTCTCCTCTTAAATTGATTAGATAAAGATGTCAATAGCGTTTAATAATAGTTTCCACTTAGCCACTTATCGAGTGCCACCTAAAATCCTTGCAAAGTACTTTTTACACGTGTAAGGACTTGAACTTGAACGATAACTATACGAACTGGTACGAATGCCGTACTGCTATACGGGTTCCTATCTATATATACTCACCAAGTTCTTCAAGAACTTCCATACAGCTTGTGTAGTCTCCCTGTTTGTCTGACTCGATCTCGGAAACGTATTTGGTATAGAAGCTGCCTCGCTCAAACAGTAGATCTGAACCGCGCCCGCCGAACAGTAGACCCATTTTCGTGTACTTCACTAACGCCAGTCGGACCAACTCTCCCAGGTACATTCCGGATATCATCTTCTCTTGGCTTTAAAAGAAAATCATTCGTTTACTTACTTAGGGAGGTGTGGTGATTTTTTATGTGAGTAGGTACTTGTTGACGCCATCTAGTCTCCGAACACGCTTCGGCTGTTTCGATATACGAACGCGCCCACGCCAGCCTTGGCTAATAAGAAGCCTTCACCATGACGCGACAATGGCGGCAACCAATGAGGAGAACGATGGATCACGTCATGTGCATCCCCTACCTAAGACGAAGAAACTACGAGTCACTTTCGCTCGCCCGCCAAACTAGCCGCACCTCTGTGCTCCCATATATTCTAGATAGCCTAATTTATTGTATTCTATTAACTAAGTGTGTCGTTCCTATACTGTACAACGCGCATTAAAACCCTAGAAAGCTAAAACTACTTTCAATTATTAAGTTTGTTCCCTATCCCGAACAGTACTAATGTAGTGGTAAAGTACAAAAAACAAGGAAAATTTATGTTTATAGCAAGTCATCTAAGTTAACCAATTTATGATTTAACTATTAGATTTTAGATTCATCATAATCTGTGGCGTTTAACATTGCCAGGTTGTGTGGGTGGGTATTTGCATAGATATACAAGGTGATTCATAATATGGGTGCTATCCCGGAAGGGGTTTATTCTCCACCCAATACCTAGGCAATAAAGTTTGCTCTACGACTTTTAAAAGTTCAAAATTTTACATTGAAAAACCCCAGCCAAAATCATCTGTTTTCGGGTTAAATCATTTCAAACACAACTGTTCAGCTGTTTTGGGAAAAGTAGTTGATGCTGAACTTCTGTTACTATCAAACTAGTTCTACTAATATCCAACTAATATTATAATGCGAAAGTTTGTGAGAATGTTTGGATGTTTGTTGTTCAATCACGCCGTAACGGCTCAACCGATTTCTTTGAAACTTGGAATAGATAAAGTTAGGTAAAACCTTTACGTACAATAGCATAAAAGTAACCTATACCAGGTTACTTTTTATGTAGGTACCGCGCGAGTTAAGCCACGGGCGGAAACTAGTTACTTATTGATATAAAGCAAATTTGAAAAGTGCGGGAAAAACTAAGGATACCCTTTCAATATTATTTATTTTGGTTGATAGAATAAGCCTCTTCAGGATGGTATACATTATATGATGAATCACCGTATATAACAGTTTATAAGTAACTAGATCCATGTTTACAAACGTGTTCGTCATCGTTATAACTAATTAGCTTAGTCTCGCTTGACGTAGCTCACGTTAGTTTTATCAGCTTTCCTCGACTATATTGCCAAGAAAATTCCTTAGCGGACTGCATACCTACTGGCTACTTACAATAAAATTCAGAAACTATTTTTTTTGTTGCTCGCACGACTTGTGCATTTGCCACAAAAATTCAGAAACTTAATATCGCTTGGTCGTATTTGTGTGATTCACAAGCCACATGGAATTTCGTGTTCGGATTTGCCCTGACGCAATTAGGAAAACAAGTATGACGTTCAAACAAGAAAACAACCAGATTTTAAACTGCTACTGCAAAATAAATAATAGCCGCTATGTAGGTACCTATAGCAATAACGCATTTGATTTTTGCTATAGTTTATAGGAATTGATCATTAACCTACTTTCGTTGTTATAGTCATCGAAGCCTTTGGTTGTATCACGAACGAGTGCCGTTGGACGTTGGACTTTCATGACCAATACATAGCAATAATAATATCTAGTAATAAAATCTATAACATCATGCTCTATTATGTTGTTTTATGGCTCTAGTAAGTCGGTATCTTTGCTAAAACAAAACAATTATCTTCACAATGACAACCGTCATCAGCGGATGATCCTCCTTCATTCTACAAGTGAGCACTGGTGAATTGGTGATAGTGGCCGCGTATCCCGATCCACAGGTCGAGGGTTCGATTCCCGGTCGTGCACCAATGGATTTTCGGAAAATGTACGTGCGCTAGACTAGTGCTTTCAAATAGTGAAGAAACTGGCATGTCTTAGAACCTAAAGTTAGAAGACGTGACATGTGCACAAAAGGAGGTGCACCTCTAATAGGTGCACTTTAAATCCTTTCACGACACTGCTTCTTTCAACGATGGTCATTGGCCCTGCCAGGTCACTGACCTTATGCAGGATGACCAAGAAAGACAGCACCAGTGACACAACAAGCCTGCATTCTACAAGTCACAATAACTCACATCTGTTTCCCAGGATTGATAGAACTGGTGTCGACTTCGCGATCGAACTCAGTGCGGATGATGTCCAAAGCGCCATCGTCTCCGAACGCACCCCATTCCGTGTTGATGAGGAGGTCCGGCTTTCCCGGCTCGCCATCGAACATCTCGCAGTGCTCTGTCTTTTCCACGTAGCAAGCGTTGCTGCCAGTACCTGGATAAAAAAGTGAGTGAGATACTTTTCCTGGGAATTTCCCTTCAACTGGCATTATACGATGTCAATAACTAAGCTGGGAAGAGGGAGTTGAAGCACGGTAAAAGGGTCTTTAATTCACCCTGAGGCGGCTCGATATGTCTTCCAACCATGTATTAGTATATCATATTTTCCTGTATTAGTTATTTGCGTCTAGTAAACCAAGAAAGTGTTTCGGATATCGCCTACTTATATTTTTTTATTTAATTTAAAATTGCCTTTGTTTTGTTGGTCGACCTTACTCGAAAGACTTTCATGGTTGCTCTAATTATAACGGATATACGCTAATACATTTTGCATTGACATTCTAATGAGCAGTTAGCAGAAAATCTAAGAGTAGGTTATCTACAATTATTGTTGTCTCTATTTTATTACATTTTATTTACAAGCAAAACAAAACAAAGCTCTCCATGAAGCTGGACCAATAGGCAAAGGACTTTGGATTGTAGATAAATCAAATAATGTACTGTATGTACTGAAAATATTTGTATGTTAATGAATAATGAGCCAAAATGAACGAAACTAAGTATTAGATGAACGGTATATTAGATGAAGGAAATTATTGAACAGAGTTAAAACTAGAAAATAAGGATAAGTTATGATTTCGTGCTGTAACATGAAAAACATAAAGATTAAATAAAGAAAAAGGGTTTTTTTTTCAAATTAGAACAGTAACGAAAAGCAAAAATTATCCCTAAACTCTTTAGTTGCTTAATGACACGACGACATCATGACGTTTTCACAAACGTCATACAAAATGTCGCTTAAAATAGTTCAAAGTTCAATGGTTCTGTAATTATTATTAAAGCGTGCGTGTTGCATCATGTTCATTGTTAAATTATGAGCAACAATATCTAATCTATTTTCTATGCGTGTTAAACAATACAACAAATAAGCAAAGGAAAACAACACACCACCACATTAACTAAAACGGCATTAATCAAGGTAAACCTACCAACGATGAGTCCTATTTTGCAGTTGTGGTTTTTCCACGCGCAGGACATTAATGTACCCGTTGTATCATTCAGAATAGCGCATATGTCAATCTGTACGTCCTACAAGAGTGAGAAAACATGCATTTAAGTTAAGAGATAAATGACTTCCAGTGGAAATTTAAAGATTAACCAGTAATGTTGAAGATGATTAACCGTAGAGGCTTTCAATTATGCACGAACCCAGTGAAGTCAGTTGCGGGTTGATGTTGGTACAGTGGTCAGTGCTTATAACAATATGATTACTGCAATTTTTCGCAATATTTTGTTTGTTAATTTTGCTTTTTCCAAAAATGCAATGAATGACGGAGAACCTATTTCCAAACCTAGTTTTATACTCTCAAACCAGTATTATTAATTTTTAAGTTACAACGAGACTACTTCAGTAAACTAATCAAAATAATGCATCATAATTAATTAAGCAGAAAGATAAAAATAATCAAATAATTTATCTCTAGGTCACAATCATGCATGACCGAAGAACGAAGGCCAATTAATTATGTTATGTACAATAATAGATTAAATTGGAATTATTCAATAGTTACGACAATCTTTACGTTTTAAAGTTTTTATGTTTTTATGTATATACATAGCTATGAAAACGGTCATCGTTTCCTATTCCCAGTAAGCGAAATATAAATTATAAAGTCTCAACAAAGTGATTGAATAACTCTAATAGTTTTTAATATTGACAATGTAGTTTGTAATATGATAAAATGTGACGAAGTATGATGGATGGACCCACTGCACCTGTGAGATTGGTTATTTTAACTTGTATGTTGTTAAGTGTTGATAATACTCTGCACTGATCCACTGACGCTTTCTGAAGTTTATTGTATTAAAAAAATATATGTCTTGAAAGCCTCTACTTGGCTCTCGTTTGGCTTCATAAATCATGCCTTACATTGCTAAAGAGAGCTGATATCATCGTCAACTCACCAATAATTACACCTACTCTGCAATCAGGTTCCTTATGTGAACATGACATAAGGGTACCCGTTGCATCATTAAGGATGCCCATCACAGACACGGAAATATCCTGGAAAATGTCACTTTTGTTCACAACTAGGACCATGACGATTTTTGTAAAAGTTTTACATCGGTTTCTCTGACCATAGTGTTCATATAAAACATTAATGCAATAAAGTGTGGAAACTTACCCCGCGTCTTGCGATAGCGTCCTTAAGTCCCTGGACGACATCTTCGCCGACAACTCCTGAACACGAGAATCCTTTGGTCCAACGTTGTAAAATTCCTCTTGTAAGGCCCAGTTGCTTTAGCGGGAAGCTAAATGTGAAGCCCAGCGCCAAGCGCTCTTCGTATACATCATGTTCCTTGATAAAGTAAGAGTATATGAGTTAGCATTACTAATGTAATATTATACAATATAGTTTAATTAATGAAATAATTTAGTTACCTTCATAAAGTTAGCTAAACATTCTGCTATGTGATCAAACAACGCGATACCTGTGCCTGTCATAATGTGATTTGGTATCGCATAGATTTTGGACTGCATGTCGAAGTGGTTTTCACCTAGATTTATAATTAACACTCTGAAGTTAGTTCCTCCTAAATCTAACGCCAAAAATTTACCACGTTCTGGAACAAAAATAAAGACCTCAATCACAATCCAAAATTTATACGGTGATTTTTAAGGTACCGTATCTTTTGATTAATATTGGAGTTATATAAACATACATTACTTATATATTTAAAAAAAACTGGTGCCTTTTTTTGTAAATGTTGTATGAATAACATGATTTACCTTTTCCATTGGGTAAATCCTGTATGTAAGTGACCCAGCACTTTACAATGGCGTTGGCATGACTGTTTGCTCCAAGCCCTTTTAGCAGATCATTGTGCAGTCTACTCATTATTTCTTTGATATGTTTGTCACCCAAATGAAAAACTTCGCATTCTTCACGAATCTGAAACAAAAAAAAAAGGTTATTGAAAATGAAAGATCAACCAATGTTAATCATTGTGACTTTGACGATGGATATGACGAGGCTTTGGTTATTAATAGCTTATGTTTGTAAACCACAAAAAATCTTATTACTGTTGTATTGATATAGCCACTAATTCAAATTAATGTGCCAATCATTCGCGGGCTGTTGTGAATCTACCTTAATTTTACAAAAATTAGGTAACTAGAATCTACAATACATCTTACTCGCGAGTATAATTACATATCTGCCGCTGCAAACACTATTTATTAAAGCTTATCATAATCGTAACGATTGCAATCCTTGCAGACGAATATCCAGCTTAAATTATAATTCACTACAGCGAGCAAGTTCCACAAGGTCAAAGCGGTCATTACAACACCGCCATACTTTACTTTCCAGTTCGACGCCGGTAAACCGTTAATTTTATTATTTAATAAAATAAGTTACAACTCACCAAAGGGAGATTATTAACAACGATACCCATTTCAAACACTGTATTAGATATAAACTTGATTTAAAAAATGTACAACACACGATCTATATCGATGTTTCGGCGCACACGTCTTGCCAAACTCGCGAAGTAATGAGAAATCCGGCTAGCAAGTAGCTAGCCCTAGCGAACATCGGTCACAGCGTTCAAACGCGGTCGCACACAGGCGCAAATTTTTCATTCATGATAATAAACTGTTGTCGTCTCCCTCTTGTGATGCACGACTGCGCATGCGAAAACAGTGCAGATGTATGAAAATAGGGAAAAGTTTTTCATAAATTGGTAATTTATTAAGTCAAAAAGAATAAAAGTGACTGATTGAGACATGAAAGAGTTTATAAAATTTATTTAATTACATATTTTTTGATGTACAGGTGAATGTTTATCAACTTCCCTGGTCGTGCCTCTTGGTGTTCGGACCTGATTGGCTAACGCGTGGGCTCGCTCGTGACGTCAAGTACATTCCTCGAACTCTATATTTACTATTGCGCCTGTGGTTGTAAATTTTAAACATGTGTGCGCCTGTTATTTATTATGCTTGCGGATATTCAATTTTTATGGAAATGTCGCTCTCAATATTTCAGTTTAGCTTATTACATAACCATGACCTGATGGCACCTAAGTTTTATTGAATTAGCAGAAAGTTTCAGCAATCAAGTGAACTCCGAAACGAAGGTAATGGTTGTTCAACCCGTAATTTTCATACGTTTTCTCGCAGACCGATAAAAACGTCATAGCTCGCTAATCAATGTGTTGATAAGGATTAAACACAGAATCCGGTTCGTTCTAGTTTCACTCACCGGTTTGTTCGGTCATAATTTATTTTCGCTGGCGGAATAAAACCAAAAAAAACGCTATTCACTTAGTATTTATAATACGGTTTTCATTTAAATTTTTGCTTATAAATTTCATTGTCTTTTTTGTATTCATCGAATTGGTGAACGTGTATAGCTAATGAAGAACAAAAAAAAATACAATAACTCTATTAGGTATATGTATATGTCACAAAAATCGTTTATTATGGTCGGCGTTAACATTAAACAATAGACAAGGTGATTCATAATATGTATACCATCTATCGACCAAAACAAAGAATATAAGCGGAAAAAACAAAATAATAAAATACTTAGTGAGAAGGTACCTATTTGTTTTTCAGATTTTTTCAAAAACTCTTTCAAATTAGCTGTTTTTGATATTTTTCTAAGTAATTATTAAATAAACGTACGAGATCTTCGACATCAAGACTCAAAACAGTTTGAACTGACACAGCTTTTTTGGGCAAAAAACTTATGCAAAAATCAGCATTTCTGCTTAAAGTTTTATCAATGAAAAATTTGAATTTCCAAAAGTCGTACACCAAACTATATTGCCAATTGGTTGGAGATTAAGCACCTTTCGGGATAGCATAGCATACATATTATATTGTCTCCTTAAATAGTTATACCCAACAGTCACACACTACTTCTACTGCTTCTTTACCATGGTATATCTACCTACTTGCACTTTCAACAGACTCTGATGGTTCAAAATGTAATAGCTAGAAACTGGTAATGTTCACTTAATTGGACCTAGGTACAATTTTGCCAGAAGGTAAAATGATACTTAAATGTCAAGAAGAATTAGAGAAACAAGTATTTTTTTAATTGTTTGTTTTGCGAGTTTTGGCGGCGCGTTAGCAGAACGCAAGCTGATATTCTTGGCAAAATAATTGTAATGCGTCGGTTTATTTTTGCCACTTGTACGAAAGATAAGTCTCGTGACGATACAAGACGCTGGTGATTTACTATGGACGCGAACTCCGCTCCACGATCTTTGGACCGAAGTAGTCTTGACGCAGGTAATACCTAAACCTATTCGTGTCTGATTTAAGAGGGACCAAAGATCATTTTTTTTACTCACAATTAAGTTGGCAAGCAACCCTATGAACGCTTACATTACCAGAGTCATCAGGCACGCGTTGCACCCCTTAAAGAGCTCTGGCAACCTTACTCACCGCAGGAACACAAAACTAATTGAATCTCGCTGTGCGCTACCTCCGCCCCTTGTCTCTTATACCCCTATAATCTCTTTGATCATATTTTTGCAATAAATCTGGGTGTGCCAGACAGACACCATTATCGCACTACTTCAGCCTGAAGTAGATTACGATAAGAACCGTATCGCTTTCGAGATAGCAATAAAATTATAAATGAATCATTTTTCGTACAGATTACAATTCTCTAGTTCATGAAAAAAAATGATTATTATAGGTTACAAAGGTTCTAGATAATTAAATGGTCATTATTTGAAAGGGTAAGAACGAACGTAGCTATAAGAGTCCAAAACTACGACAATGAGTTGCAATAAAAAAAAACTATAACATACTAGGAGGAGGTAGGGCACAGCGAGATTTTCTCGTTCTGAATTGGAGCAGCCCGCCTGGGGAGGTACCTCCGCCTTACCGAAGATCGCAGCCAAATAACATTATTTGTTTCAAATAGTGTTGTGTTCCTGCGGTGAGTAAGGTTGCCAAAGCTCTTTAGCTGAAGATGGTTCGGGGTCGGCAACGCGTGCGTGATGCCTCTGGTATTGCAAGCGCTCATAGGCTACGGTAACCGCTTACCATCAGGTGGGCCGTAAGCTTGTTTGCCAATTCTGTTGTATAAAAAAAAAAAAAAAATTGTCTATTTAACATTTAAATTGAATATATTTTTAAACTTCATCAAACCTAAACTAAAAAATTCGCTCACGCGCCGAGGGTTTCGTAGTCAATTAGTTATGGAATTTGAAGTTATTTGCATTGTGATGTTAAATGAAACTATACTAGGTACTCCAATCGATCTGGTTGCTTCACTTTGAAATCGTAAACACTATTTTTTTATTGCTTATATTGACGTTTATCAATTAGTTCTACATTGTGCCTTTCAAGTCGGTTTAAGTAATTTGCTTAGTTTAAGTACCACAAGTGCGGGCAGAGAATGAAGTTTTTAAGCTTTAGTTAACAGAACCAAACCCTAATAGAGATGATACACTTTGACCTAAGATTATGATAAAGTTTTGCCGTAAAATATAAGTTATTGACGTAAGTAATTTTATTTCTTATCAGAAACCTTGGTCGTGGAAATTCCATATGTAAGGATAAATTATTGTTTATTACCATTTACTGTTATAATTGGTCAGACATTATATACACATAGGTACTTACGTACATGCATACTTACTTAAATATTTATATTTCTTTTATAAACTAATAACTTCATTTATTCGGATTTAGTTCCTAGGCAATGTATCCGTTACTTAATATTATAATAATGATCGCAATTTTCAGCACCAGTAGATAATTGTTAAATTTATATAGCTTAAACTTGCACGTGGCTCAATTTCCTAACCAGTTTTATCAACTAGAAATCCGCTAATGGGAAAGTGTTAAAGATATCTTTAAATAACATTTATGAGTGGCTCACGACATGTTTTAAACTAGCGACAATGTTTCTCTCTATACTCTGTAATATTACCTACCGAAAAAAAGAGAATCGTGAATTTTATAAAGAATACTGCCACCCCAGGTTTTATTTTACCCCAGATTATGCCTTAATAATGCCTACCGAGACGCTACTAATTTAAAACATGCAAAATGTGTTTTATCTGTTAGATAAGGTTTCAATGAACTTTTTAAATACTTGCCTATTAAAACTTCATCAGCAATTTACAATTATGATTTTAATATATGACAGCGTTATATTTCTGTTTGTTTTGTAAATAAACAGATGTCCATTGTTAGGACACACGTGCTGAGAGAAGCGGTAAAACATATGGGTTTTTTCATTGAAGGGATTAACCACATGAAATATGCCGGGTTAGTGAAGTTCTATAGGTACTACGAAGAGTGGCGAATTTAAACATAACCCAAGCATAGGTTTTGCGGTACCGTTGAATGTACAATAAAAGCGAAGAGGGAAAAGTCATCGGAAAGATGTCTTGTAGACTTCTTTTTGCAAGACACATAGACACATTTTTGAATTCTGTAAGACGGCTAAAAAAAACCGTCCCTAAATTCGCTGCCCTAAGCTTAAACCAGCCTGCTGGTAAATCCGCTACTGACTATGAATGACCTTTGCTTGGTGACCTTGGTAGGAATTATACACTATCCTTTGTGGTGGCAAGATAACAGAAACGTGTAAAAGCAGGATGTAATAAAAAACCGGAACGGAACATTGAAATATAATAAACTTCCTCAGATTTAGTAAGATTATTAACTCACTCAAAACTAGTTAAGTACCTACTCACCTACTATTTCTTATTTGATTTCGTTTAAACTTTAAACCAAGGTGTTGGCCTTATTCAACAACATGCTCAAACATAATTAAATAATATCCCAGCATTTCAATTATCGACTTTACTATCACGATCAAGAGGATGATAGTTTTGAGATGCTCTTAGTATACTTATAGGAAAATTTTTAAACTGGACAAATATTTGAGTTTATACTCACGACATCTCGTGCTTGACGCATATCGATTAGTCTTGTCAGTCTCGCCGACTGAGATAGTAGGTGATGAACGAGGAGCGTTGGGGTCCACAGGGTGATAGCATAAATTCCACCGGGCACAAAATAAGTTATCCGCGTATAGGCGAATACCGGTATATGTGACCGTTTACACGTACAGAAGTGAAAGGAACCGAGTACAGTGCCGCGATCGACAAATAACACTCGTTCTGCTAGTCGAGGGTCACCTTGAACGACGCGGTCAGCGGCGCATGTGCACCAACCACACCCTCGTCCTCGCCGCTCCCCCGTGCCCCCCCCCGCATCTCGCCGTGACGTCATGACCGGCCCCCTTACCCGCGCGCCGCGCGCCGTCTTTGCACGTGATGCCCTTCACGCAATCTTGCTTGAGTCAGCGCAATAATGAAATGTTTATGAAATACATACACCTGCATGTAGACCACGTATTTATTTATTTAGCAAAGTATTATATATATATACGTATACATATACAAGGTGATTCATAACATGTATACCATCCCGAAAGGGGGTTATTCTAATAACAAAAAAGGTTAGCAAAAAAAAATAAGTTTTTTTTTTCCTAAATTTCTCAAATTACCGGTTTATTTATTTTTATAACTTATTACTAAACGTACGAGAAGTTCGGCATAAAGATTGTTACCTAATACAGCTTATTCATTGACTTTGAACATTGAACTGACTTGACCCCAAAACAGCTGTTACGTAGAGTTTTTTCGATGAAAAATGTCGTATTTCCAAAAGTCTTAGAACAAACTTTATTGCCTATTGGATGTAGGATAAGTCCCTTTCGGGATAGCATTAGCATACGTATTATGAATCACCTTGTAAATAAATACTAATAGTATAACAAACAAGGTCTGATTATACATGAATAAGCGCGCACCGTAATGGTTACATAAAATAAAAAAATATTTTTTTCATGACTTTATAGCCCCTAAGTAGTTTTCCATTCATATTTCCTGTAACCCTTTTCTGACCCCGCATCATCAGACACCGTCTATGAACTTTAGTTCGAGAAAAAATCTTTATTTTTATTCCCGAAAATTTTCGAGTTTGGTCTTTGTATCATCTTATAAAAAATTATTAAACGTAGGGAGACGCGAAGTTTGACATCAAGATTCAAGATTGCTACAGCTGACTATTTGCGTTTTTTTTTATTTTTTATTATACAAAATAGGCTAACGTTTGACCACAATCTCAGTCCCAGTTAAGTAATGATATGGTCTACGGTGTAGAGTTTGAACTGATTTGACCCCAAAATAGCTGATTTTGGCATAGTGTTTTTTCTAAGAAAAATTTCCAAAAGTCGTAGAACAAACTTGCCAATTGGAAGTAAAATATGCCTCTTTCGGGATAGTACACATATTATGAAGAACCTTGTAAAGGCATGGGTAGCATAATTTTGAAAATAGCTTACCCTATTGTACACGGATCTTAATCGTAACCTTGGTTTATAGACGATCAGAGCGGGAACTGGTTTTGCAGTTTTTACCACATTTCGACTGTGAACAATATGTCTGTCATCGTTGTCTGTTTGTTAACTCAAATAATGGCAGACATGGGAGTTGATATAAACAAGGACACACTGCCTGACTTCACCGGCATATACCTCCTTTTGTTTGTGCGATTAACGACGATTCTGCGCCATCCAAGACACTAATAGATTAGTTAATAGATTAGTGTCTCAGGTGCAATGGGACAAATGGGTTACCCTAACTAAACACCATACTACTCGTACACTTTCGATTCATCACTTCATTACTATAATACAAAGCCCCCCCGCCCCGCGACTGTCGGTCTCAACGCGATAAACTTAAAAACTTCTGAACATCCGTTCACCGTATGAAAATCCTTTCATACGGTTTTCACCAATGGACATAGTGATTCATAAGGAAGGTTGTATAATTTGGGTCATTATGGTTTTGTGTAAATTGTCTAAAATATGACGATGATTGTTGAAGATGTCGGAATAAATCATGCCGATTGGGAATTTTACTGGCAATACCCGTGCGAAGCCGTGGGCAGCCGCTAGTCGCTGATATAAGGAAAGGGTGCCGGGTGTGGCTTCGGCGAGTTGACGTGCCTCCAAACACGAGTCTGTTTCATTATAAGTAGTTATTATTCGCTTTGCAATCTGTTCACATACTTTTCATCCGTGAGTCAACGCACGCGCACTCTTTGCATGAACAAACAACTGGTTTCTGCTCGTTTAGTACTCATTGGTCCCGATATATTTTGTAATCTATTAGGGGAAGAAAGGACCTAGGTATTTATTTGCTTTAGTTTTAGATTATCTGCAACAGGTTCTCATAAACAGGATGTAAAAATACCTCTTGGAGACAACGAACGCAGAAACTTGCTTGAAGTTATTAAAGAAAGCTAGTGCTTAAGTAATATTATATCAGATAACTAACCTTTGCAAAATACTTACTGCCTTTTGTAAATTTAAACACCGTATAGTATTATTTATTGTTGGTTTGAGATTCAATTCGTTAGCATGTGTTGGTTGGCTTGCTGCCTACTTATTTTTAACTTTTAAGTTCTGAAGCGTCCGCTTACCTGCATACTTTCCATACAATGTTATGATACGAACAGGGAAATGACTCGATTAACAAATCTTGTTACTTTTATATTTTTTTATTATGGAAACTCACGCTTAACCTTAATTTAACTATGCAGACATTTTCCCTGTTAGATACATTGAAAATGTCTGCATAGTTAAATTATCGGTATCGGATTTCCCTATATATAGTGTCGTAGTAAATAATCCTACTGTTTAATGTTTTTTTTTTAAATTTACATTACGTTGTTGTGGGGTTTACAATTGGTTCAAAAAAGCTCCGTACTAAATTCATTATGTGATTGTTTTTCAATAATAACTATAGATATCGTGTCATAGGATATTTCCTAACTAAGCCAACACGCGCTTGGCGCTTTACACCCTGTATAGTCTAACAATAACAATGCTTTTCCTCAATTTACTCAGGGATTCCCGGCCGCTCGCGCTGGCTTATTACGATTAGTGTAGAAATTTAGTTCGTCATTCAAGATAGTGACTGTTGCTGTGTAGTTTTAGAGAATAATGTCCTCCTTTATAAGTATCTTAACTAAATTTAATGAGAGGTTTATAAATTAGCGTTTAATTATGAAGCTATACCAAACGTAGGTAACGTAGGTACACGTGAAGTTACGTAGGTACGAATTACTAATACTAAAGACAATATAGTAGAAGAATTCTATTGTCTTTGGTAAAACAATACTTTATTGTATTTGGTAATAATTACCTACTTGATGGCGGATGCAGTTAAGAACAAAATTCTGTCATTGTCTAACTCAATAAAGTTCAGGTAATTAGAAAGTGACAGAACAGCGCCCGCGCAATGAAAAGTTTGCCAAAATCACGAAAAAACGTAGGTGTGTACCTACATCAATATTATAGGCTTAGGTAGGTAGGTAGATACTTACCGAAAAAAATAATTTAACTCACCAAGTTTTTTTATTATACATACGTTAATCTTTAGAAAATAATTATAGTTTTGTCCTTTTTAGTTTTTTTGTGATAATTTGCTTTTTTTTTAATTTGTAAAACTTGAAAAATTGTCCTTTAAATCGAACAAAAATTTCGATTGATGATTAGTAACATGCTTTTCTTTCCTGCACGAAAAACAAAATAAACAGATTTCGCAAAAAAAAAATATAAAACCCAGCTCTCTTTTGCGCCCTAACTAGGTAGTTAAGCTTCTCGTGACGGGAATCCCGACATGTAAAAGTAAAAATATACCTACTATATCAAAGGTTGCAATTATATTGAAAATGCAACTCGAAGTGGAATGTTTTTTTTCATTTGTTTTAGCACTTACCTTGTAATAATTGTCTTGCGCCATGATTAACTATAAACGGGAATGGTTCTGAACAAGTCACCACCACAGACGGTATTCAACTGATCCGATAATTTCCTCCACACGTCTTTTCTATGGAACCCCACAATGAAATGCTTTATCTCTTCAGTTACCACAATAATCTTTATCTAAATTGCGACTAAGGCTAACTATATAAAGTATTGTAAAATTAACAATTGTTTGTTATTTTACGCTTATTGTTCAACTTCAAAGGAAACAATAAATTAATTCACTGGTGTCACGATAAAAATGATCATATAGATGTGGTGGTCTTAGAAACTGAAATACGAATTAGGTAACAAGCTAGCCCGATCTCGCCTTGGCACGGGAGACTTGGATCTCTACCAAGTACTCATAGATGGGCTAACTATATCCATCACTGGAGTTACGGCAATACGCTCTATAAATGCAAACAAACATTATGTGGGTTTATTGACATGCCAGAATAAAAATTGAACGAATCATCAACCATCTTTATATTCTGGTTAGTTGGACTATCGTTATGGCCAAATAAGCACTTTTCTGTTTGTATCGTATAGGCGCCCACGCATTGTCGTCAGACCTGACTCCTGGCACACCGATGATTTGCTGAATTTTGAGATTCCATCCCTATAATTGAATAAATATAGAGATTATACACTCTGGACCTACTGCGTCACATACATTCAAACGTTAAAAGGTGGTAATTACAATAAAATTACTAGGATTATACTTTGAAACGTCCGTAAAACTAGGTAAAGCTACGCCTGTTTACAGCTACCTAATTCATTGTTAGTTATTGAATTTAATAGGCTACATTGAAGCTACATTTTAACAGACATTAAACATTATATAACTTACTAGCTTGTACCTGCGGCTCCGCTCACGTGGCATGTACCTAGATAAAAACTAGCATAAATGCTATTCTAGGTACAGAACTTAATTCTATTTCAAGTTTCATCAAAATCAGTTGAGCCGTTACGACGTCATTGAACCACAATTATCCAAACATCGTCACAAACTTTCGCATTTGTAATATAAGAAGCGTTTTTACTTTTTAAGAAAAATATATCCACGCTCTCCCCGCACAAGTCACATTTAAATAACAAATCTTAAAAAAGTGGAAAGTGGTAAGTACCTAATTAAAACTACAAACCTTGGGTATTAATGGATAACGAGAAAGGAGAAAAGATAAAAATAGATTGGTTTGTTGTGTAGTTAAATAACTACACAACGACCAATACCAATAAAAACCAAGTAGGTACTTTTGGAATAATAAGTGAGCATGCTAAAAAATGGTATTTTGCTTGGTCAGGAGGAAACATTAAATATCAAATCAACGAATTATTATCATTATGAGCCTGGGATTTTTTGTCTTTACGATTATCAAATAAGTATGAAGAACATTCCATAATCATAACTACATATTTTATGTAGATACCTAATTATCATAGGTCAGCAGTTTCGTTAGTCTCGTAGGTAGATGATCTTGAGAGTTGCAAAATACTCAAAAATATTACTGAGAACAACAAAGAATTATGAAATTCTATTTTGAATCACACTTGTTTTTTTTTGTACGATACGAGCACGGCCACTTGTGTTAGTTATTAGCAATATCTACCATGGATGAGTACGTTTATAAAGTCATCAATAAATTGAAATCTCATAAAGTTTTACAACCGACCGATAGAGGCAAACAAATACATACCATAAACTCTTTTATAATGTTAATTTTCCAATAGTAAGTAAGGATTAGATTAGATCCATGAGACAGCGTACTTTGGCAATTTTAGACTTGGTCAGTCAGTAACTTATTATGTAACTTATTTATAAAGTGTTTTATGAAGACACTGTACAGAATATTTCTTTGCCACTATGCTTGCTTGCTTGCTTATCGTGCCACTGATTCTTTCTTGGTCATCCTGTATTATGCCAGTGAGTGTTTGAGGTATGGTGGCCCTGAAATGGGCCTATGACCGCTTTGTCATTCACACACATAGTTAGCTCTAACGAGTTTCTCTAGCCTAGTTTTATCAATATTATGACAATACCTATATTTACAGCTACCTATATTTTGTTTCTGCTATCATAGTATCTTGCGGTTTGCAAGGGAATTTATGAATTGGAACTAGAATGTTATAGGCATCTTTCTACTTTAATGGATTGCTTTTTTTATATAAGAAAGTATATAAAATATACCTATCTGTGTTGTCTACGTAGGTGGTCTGTTTACTGCGCCAAACACGTCTTATGTAGGTACCTGCCTCTACCTACTCATCTTCCGTCATCAGGGTCCGTAAACTATGATAAACTCGAGTTACTTACAGAATTAAGTAAATAACAGTGTAATTTTGACTCAATTCAGAATAAGTCTGGGTAGTTGAGTTTACCTGCTACGCACCAACTTCGTATCGAGGCTTTAAATACATGGATTCATATCATCTCTTAATCATACGTGAGTAATGTGAGTACTGAGTATCCATTATTTACTTATATTGGTTTTATCTTCTTTGATATACTTAGGTATTGTAAACACCTACTAGGTAGGTCCTCCCTTACCTCAAATGATTTGTTTGTGTGAAATAGACAGGTTGCGCCACCTATCGATGAATAATCGTAAAAGTGGAATATCACAAGTGGCTCCCTCTAGTAGAAAACCTGAAACTAAAATCAAGTTGCTAGTAATCTGCTGCGCGCACTCACGCAGGTTCAACATATTATTATGAATAGTTTCGATTTCAGAGAATAGATGGCATGCTTATGCAGTTCTGGCTTCGTATTTATGAATAGTTTATTTCCGCTAATCGTAGATGGCTTCGATCAAGAAGACGTCATTTTGGGGTACCCATACCCAGCTACCTATCTCACTACCCGTTACTTTCCGAATTAGCCCAAAATACAATACAAGGCGATTCATAACTATTAAATTTTGATAACTAGAAAGTCAGCTGTTTTTGAGTCAAATCAGTTAAAACTCAATTATTCAGCTGTTTTATTTAGCAACCTTGATGTCTTGATAGTACCCAATAGTATGAATTACTATTGGGTACTATTTGCCTGTGCTTAGGAACATATCCGACTTGAGGAATTTAGTTAAGTATCTCTAAACTTAACTGATCTTCACCAAAACTAATTGGAATAAGTAGGTACAATGGTAAAGTATTATAAATAAATAACTGTATGAATGAAAAAATGTTTCAGCACGTTGACATGTCTATTGACGCTATAGTTTTATTTTATGGAAATCTACTAATCCGATACCGATGTAATTCATATGGAGCCGACCACTCTTGAGGTAAACCCTATTAAGTAAATTTAAATCGGATAATATGGGAATTTATGTCTAAAATGTTCTAAAGCAATATTGTGAGAGGAGATACGCCCTTTTAACCCTTGTGCGTTCTGAATCAAACTGTCTATACTATAGACAGTTTCCTTCAAGTGGGTGTAGTGTGCACTTTTTTGGTAGGCCTGTGGCCTATTTCTTTTAGCCTATTTATTTTCTTGGTGTACAATAAAGATATAATCTATGTTCAGAAGAACCAAGGTCACCGACATAACCCTCAGAATTAGCAAGCTGAAGTGTCAGTGGACACAGTCCAATAGCTCGCAGAACCGACAACTGTTGAGGAATAAAGGTTCTCGAATAGCGACCAGACATTGTGAAGATTGTGGGAAGTCGGTAGATGGAGAAGTCTGGTGATGACTATGATGATTATAGATTATGTTCATACATACTGTCTAACTACTGATAGATAGATAGTTCAAGTAGATACTCGTAAGTAGGGTGAAAAATTCGTTCTCTCTGCTGAAATGCCAGCTAAATCGAAAGAAAAAAATTGTGTATGTGCTATTGTTTTTTTTAAACAACTAAGGTGGCATACAAGCTTACGGCCCACCTGTTGGTAAGTGGTTACCGTAGCCTATGAGCGCTTGCAATACCAGAGGCATCACGCACGCGTTGCCGACCCCGAACCCCCCTCCCCCTAAAGAGCTCTGGCAACCTTACCGCAGGAACACAACACTATTTGAAACAAAAAATGTTATTTGGCTGCGATCTTCTGTAAAGCGGCGGTACCTCCCCAGGCGGGCTGCTCCAATTTAGAACGAGAAAATCTCGCTATGCCCTACCTCCTCCAGTCTATGTAAGCTTGCAATACCAGAGGCATCACGCACGCGTAACCCTACTTCGCTATCTTTGCCTTTAAATATCTCGGGTCTAGAATGTATTGTGTAAAATCCAGTTGCTGTAGATTCCAGCGTGGGAAGTTATGTAATGGTACGTAGTTATATTAATTGAACTCAGCGTAAAGCGGTTGAGATCTCTCGCTATCCGGCCTTGTTGATCTGATGTACGACTCTATAAAACAAACTCGACGAATTAGGATCAACAAGGTCAGCTTCTGTATGTGAAAGCTATGAAGAAATGGTAGATAATGATGATTAATGAACACTGCAATAGACTATTTTAAGCAGTGCTGCAATGCCACGGGACAAGCTAGGATCAGCTGTAGAAGTGGTCGGAAAAATTTGACTAGAAATAAATCAAATAAATAAAAATAACACCCAACAGTCAGATACATAGTTTTGGCCCCACACAAGGATTCCCTGTATCCTAATGTTGATTTTGTTCCACTGTTTGCAAATTTTAATATTTTCACAGAAATTGAATAGAGCTCATACTTCCACTTTGCGGTATCAGATCTCAAAGTAAGGATTCAAGGCATTCAGCTTTTTTTGTTGATTTATCAAGAAGGCCTAACCAATTATCGAACATTCCTAGTCAGCATGAAATGAATGGAATTGAAAAATCGATGTCCCCATTCGCAATTGCGTACAAAATCAGTACAGACGCTATAAATGGCCGCAACAAGTGCAACAATTCAGGTGTAACTCGAAGGATGGAGGACATAATGAATGGGCGTAGCGCCCAAACGAACGTAGCGGCTCGTAGCGCGTGCGCCTACACCGCACGGCGAATAAGAATTCAGTCCACCACTAGCTTTCGCTGCGTGCGCGCAACGTTACTGCGCTTTCGATCAAACATGACGATTCGCGCGCGCTTTTCAATTTCCCGCAACATATTTTTGTGACGTTTACTAGGACATTTTTTTTTATTGTATGGAATGTGTGCTTGTGTTTGATGATTGTCGGTGACGGCCCAGAGTCGGCGGGCACAATGAACGCTGCGCAGAATTGGCACAAATGGCTAGTGTTGTCGTTGTTCGGATTGGCTTTGTCCGCTCGCTCAATTGGCTGCGATTACAGTTCCATCACCGAGAAATTTGGAGCGGAAGCCGTTGCTCGATGCAATGAAAAATGCCCATTCCAGGTTTGATTAATTAATTCTGTTTGTTTTGGATGGTAATGAGGTCTTCCTTTCTTACTAACTGCCATCGCAAGAATCATGGCCTACCCATGTAGGACAGAGATTAAGTTTTAGTTACGTCAAATTATGAGACCGTTTAACTTTCTAGGGTACCTTAAAATAGTTAAGTATAATTACTGCATAACTAAAATATTACTACTAAGTACCTACGCGTCATTTTCGGTTAATACGGAGCTACAACGGTTAATTTTATCTATACGTTGTAAAAAATAAGACACGCTGTGTCTGTATTTAGTAAACAATGTCTTATCAATCGGTTTACTTGACACTATTTAAATAATGGAGTAATAGAATTGAGAATGAGTTTAGGTAACTGATTAATGAATATCGCATTATTCATAATAATGATTATATTTTCATTGATAAAGAGTAATAAGCAGTGCATCGCTCGCAATAACGATGTATCTGTCTTGGCAGTTAGTTTATTTGCGGCGACTCTTGCTAAGGTTCAACGCACATCTAAGCAATTGTAGGCAATTAGCGAACCATCGTAATCAACGCAAACATGCTATATGCGGATCATCTCAGCATTTTACGATTGGTACCCCCTGTAGCCATTTGGTCATTTAGGCCCATTTTTATGCAACTGGTAATGGAATTATTTTGCCACAAACAAAATTAGGTACTTACCAAAAAACTAGAGTAGACTACTATAAAAATATCAAATAATGTAAAAGTACCTTTACCGTTGCAAGTTCATATTTGCTAAAAAGTTGTTGATATCTACTTAGTTTACAACCTACTGATAGTTAACGAAGGGGGTGTCATCATCATAATATCATTACTTACCACTTTCGTGGTCCTCCACCAATCCCTTTGCTTTATTGTGAAACAGGCGAGGTTGAGGTGGTGGTATGGTAACTATATAGTAGCAAGTTAATTTGTTAAAAGCTGGGTTCAAACGGCATGCTATATGTAATTTAAAATTTGTTACAAAATGATCCATACGTCTAATGAATAAAGTAAATTTTTAGTTTGATATTAGAGAGCGTGGGTTCATAAGCCCCTAAAATTCACACTCTATATTGACCTTTTTCAGTAAAAGACGTACCTACAGATCATTTTGTATCGAATTCTAGATAACATATGCACGCCGTTTGAACAATGCCTATCGATAGGCATCCACTAAAGTAGACATATAGAGCATCCCTAGCCACGAAAGGCAGATACCCTTCAAGACTTCTAGAAATAACATTACATACCTATGACTTAGCTGTGTGCTTACATAGTAGGTAGATACGTTACGCAACATTTTGCATTTTAAAAGAGAAGTACTAAATACAAGGCATGTTTCCCTCAATTACTCTTCTCTTTTGTTGCTCCAGTTAATCTGTCACCTGATCCCCAGATTCACTAGTAAACTAGATAATGTACCTATTTGTAGACGCAACCAAAGTCACAAAACGTATCTGATTACTTTTATTATCTTGGAACAATGTGTTCCAGAAATAAAAATCCCAAAAGCGAAAACCGCAGGTATCACGTTCGTGAAGCCTTCAAAGTGGGGCGGGACTGGTTCCGGTCGCACGCTTGCAGAATTCACACAAATATGAGTAACTAAAGTAAACTGTAATATAATGAATAATTTTATTTACAGAAAGATACTTAAAACTAATACAAGTTAATATTTACAAAATACACAAGAAACAGTTGAGCCATCTAAAGACCGTTACAAACGATCTATAGATAGCTCAACTGATCCAGATCACTAAGATGTTGGCTGAATTGCCACGCTGGATGGCAATGCTAATTCGCTGGGCCAAATAAGAGCCAGCTCTCAGGTCACGCGACGCTTCGATCAGAGAAATATAATTAAAAAAACTTATATTTTCCATATTATACGACATGACAGCTTCTCAAAGAACATCATTGAAGAAAAACCAGGATGAGGAAGACCAAGAATAAGTAACATGAGCCAGATAAAAGGGAAGATTGCCGTCTTGTCGTATACAAGGTGATTGATAATATATATGCCATCCCGAAAGGGGCTTATTCTACACCCCATTGGCAATGAAGTTTGTTCTACGACATTTGGAAAGTCTACAATTTTCATTGAAAATACTCTATGCGAAAATCTGCTGTTTTGGGGTCAAATCAGGTCAAACTCAATTAATCAGTTGTTTAAGGTAGCCATCTTGATTCCGAACTCCTTGTACGTTCAGTTTTTAGTTCTAAAGATGATAAAAATACCAAAAACAGCTAATTTGAGGCACATTGAGAAAATAAATTAAAAAAATTCAACTGAAAATATAGATGTTTTTTTTCGCTAATAATATTTATTTTCGCTGATAGAATAACCCCCTTTCGAGATGGTATACACGTTATGAATCACCTTGTATAGCTCTATTTATCTTATCCTACTAATATTATAAATGCGAAAGTTTGTGCGGATGTTTGGATGTTTAGATGTTTAGATATTGGATGTTTGTTGTTCAATCACGCCACGGCTCAACCGATTTCGTTGAAACTTGGAATAGATAGAGTTCTTTACCTAGAATAGAATATAGACTTTTTATGTAGGTTCCATACGAGTGAAGCCGCGGGCGGAAGCTAGTCTAAGATAATTCACTGAGATGGATGAACCTGCCAGCATTGATACGTATCAATCAAGCGTCGATTACAGCAGGTAGGGCGCAGTGTCGGTTGGTTTTGCACGGTCGGCTGCGCCCGCGCTGCGACGGAAGTCATCACAACACGAGTGGCGTCACCGCGCCGCATCCCTCGGATAAAACTGGCCAATTAAAAAACTTTTTTCATAAAATACCGTGATAATTATACCACCGCTGTCGGTTTTGCTCAATGATTTTGAGAATTGTCGACCTTTGACAATTCTTATTTCTTGTAATAAAAATAAATCTGTTTTTAATATGTTGTTGCATTTTGTAAAGTTTTGTATTTTTGATACTTATTTCGGTTATTTATTTCAGAATCGAACTGGGGATGGCCACTTTGATGTCAACTGCGGCTCTGAATGCAGTGTGCAGCAAGTAAGACTATTGTATTTATTTATTTCTATAATTTGTTTAGAACCAGGATTTGAGGATTCCTACTATCATTTGAAAAGGTTTCGTTATCATCGTTATCATCGAAGTCATTCATACAAGGTGATTCAGAATATGTTCTATTCTACAATCAAATAGGAATAAAGTTTGTTCTACAACTTTTGGAAATTTATTTTTTTTAATTGAAAAATCTGTTTTGGGCTCAAATCAGTTCAAACTCAATTATTCAGCTGTTTTTGGTAGTAATCATCAAACTTCTTGTATGTTTAGTAATACTTTTAAAGATGATAAAAATACCAAAATCAGTTAATTTGAAAAAGTTGGGGAAATAATTATTTTAACGCGTGTGTTGTTTTTTTTGTTGTTAGAATAAGCCCCTTTCGGAATAATATACATATCACGAATCACCTTGTATATGCTGGGCGTCTAGGACTCTGTTGATAAAGTGTACTCGCTAATTACTAGGTGGCTTCTTAAGATGTGCTTATACTTTAGGTATTTTTCAACATGGGCTCTGATGATAGTCATTAAAAACCAAGATGTTAGTTACTTAACCACATTAAATAATTTAATTACAGATAAACCACACTTTTATGTGTTTACTATAATAGTAAACATTTTTAACAAAACGCATAACATTTCAAAGTGTAATACAATTGTAAACAAACCAGTTCTCATGAATCGTAACTATGCAGTCGTAGTAAAATTGATAAGAAGTTATATTGTTGTTATATTTCCCGATTATTAGGCAACCCAACTTTATGATCCTGCAACGGAAATTGTAAACCGAGGTTTACTGATCTACCTTTTTTGCTCGACTGTTTTTCATTATTACCCTTAGTCCCGTCATTCTAAGCACGTACGCAATCAATCTGTTTTTTTTTTACTGAAAAATAAATAACTTTTTGTTTATATTTACTCAGAGATAAATAAATCAAGCCCAATCACACCATTTCAACCTGCGACCTCGCTGATATAAAGTATTTAATGAATACTGTTTCCAAAACAGTCGATAACTCGCCATTTAGACAACACAGTTGACACAGTTTCTTACAATGTCTATGAAATGAGGGCGATGTTGATCGTTTTCAAAATACTTGGACCGTGCTCCTTCAAGCTTCACAAACAATCCCAATATTGTCTCGTGATGAATATTCGTGAAGCTTATTTGCATGGCAAAGGCTCAATTCATGTGTCAATTCTGTCAAGCCGTTATTTTACAAGATAATATAGAGCTCTGCTAAGGTTCATGTTTGTCAAGTGGCTTACGGCCATTACAATAAGTATTTGATTGATTAGTGGTCAAGGATCAACCACCATGTGAATTATAGGGTAGCTGAACTAGCTGATGTTGAAGCTGATGGCGAAGGCGTGACCACAACCATCACTCCACCAGTGCTCTCGATAGTACCTATTCATAAATACGGTTTCAACTAGGTACTTATTATGATTTTTTACTTTTGTAACAGTAAACATGTTCCTATTCTGTGTATGGTAGACTATATATATTCTCCAGACAGAATGATCGCAACTCCATAGTAGTATTGAATCACATCATCATCAGCCTGTAGAAGTCGACTGCTGGACATATGCCTCTCCCAAAGAGTTCCACGACGAACGGTCTTGAACCTTTACAATCCACCGACTTCCCGCAACCTATATTATTTGTATTGAATCTGTTTAGAACAAATTAAACCAACCCTAGCTTATATGGAATTGTCGTAAAATTATGTTATCGATCACAATTTTACACCAAAACTGACATAAAACGTAACTTTCTCATTCCCATACCCTGACAGTTACTACTCGTTTACGTCAAAATTATCAGTTAGGAGCAATTTATTTATGCCCCTGCGCAAGCGCAAAAAGTTCAAGTGGCGAGACGGGGCGGCTGCACCCCTCAGCCTTGGCTTGGCGTTCGGTAAACGAAGTCAATTGACTTGTTTCCATTTATTATTATTTGACGGCCCCGTTGCCTTTGTTACATTTATATTCAGAACCTAATATTGTTTATAGGATGATTTGTAAAGTTAACTACTGCTCTGTGTTGAAAGAAAATGGCGCCTTCGTTTGTATCATTCATTAAATACGTTTCAAATCTTAAAAAAAACGACTTCAAGTTTGTGACTACGAGAGAGAGATGTAAAAAATTTTTTGTTTATCAAAGCCCTAATAATTTGGGCCTTTTTTTTTAACTACGGAACCGATATTGATTAAATTAGAACCTAAGATGGCAACAATATGAAAGTACTATCTCTTCAAATAAAAAACGGAGCTTTATAAATAACGGAGTTCTGAGCTAACAAACATATGAAAACATAAGTTGGTAATAAATAAATAATAAAATAAATAAATAAATATTCCGGACATATCACACACGGTCAACTGATCCCAAACTAGGCATAGCCTGTACTATGGGTACCAGAGACTGATATACATAAGAGATATATATTTAACACCCAGACACAGAACAAACATCTATGTTAGTCACAAATGTTTGTCCAGTGCGGGAATCGAACCCGCGACCTCTAGCGCAGAAGGCAGAGTTACTACCACTGAGCTATGAGGCCAGTCAATATAATGTAATTGTATGAGCTGTAAACCAACCCTGCGGATAAGGTAGAGATCGTCGTCTAATCTAAAACTGATACCAAGTATCTTCAATTTTAAAAAACAATCGAATTATATGAATGAAGAAAAAGGCTTATAAAAAGTAGAAACGGAACTCATAGTTTACAATAAAATGAAAATCCCTTGTTTTGGTAACATCCTTAATTCAAAGCCCAGATCTCACCCTGAACAGTCACCGGTTCACGTCTGTCATCGCAGTGCAAAGGTGTGGCAGATAGAATGCACTTGTCCGTACTGCCTGCAGTATCTGCAGTATATGCTTTCACCATCCACGTTAACTTGTTTACGTTCTCACAGTTCCTGTAAGCTCTCTCGCTCTTTGAGGCGCTAAGTTTGGAAACATTCTGGATCGGTTCAAATATTTAGATGAAGTTTCCTGGGAATGAGTTTTGTTGGATTCTTATTTGAGGTGAATCCAAGATGAAGTGTTGGATAGATTAGTCTGTATTGAAAAAAAAAACAATTCTCACAAGAACTTACTTATTGCTGCACAACAGTCGAGGTGCGGTTGAGGACTGTTCGAATATTCGTAAAAGGGACAATAATAACAAGGCATTTTTTTTTATTATTGGTATTTAGAGGAATCTTTATGCAGCATTGATTAAAAAAGAGGAAGGTAGACCATAGGTCATAGGACCGTCCTATGACCTTAGATCTTCGAGTAATGGTGGCCCTGAAAAGGTTCAGGGCCACCTGACTCAATCTTATTTGTTTCAAATAGTGTTGTGTTCCTGCGATGAGTAAGGTTGCCAGAGCTCTTTAGGGGGGGGAGGGGGTTCGGGGTCGGCAACGCGTGCGTGATGCCTCTGGTATTGCAAGCGCTCATAGGCTACGGTAACCGCTTACCAACAGGTGGGCCGTATGCTTGTTTGCCATCTCAGTTATATAAAAAAAAAAAAACTGGTCACTGACCTAATACAGGATGACCAAGAAAGAATTAGTGACACGACAAGCAAGCAATAGGATCTTCGGAAAAAAGGTTCTGAGATACCGTAATCAAACTAAATGTGATTTGTTCCGATGACCGTACAGTATTTTGAAGTCTGAACTTGTACTCCAACTTGCAGTGTCGATAGTTGTTGTCGGTAATTCTCAGCATAAGTCATCTCGTGGTGGTCATCCACCATAGGCACAGCACAGGGGTCGCGTGAGACTCCACGCCGGATGGACGCAGGAAGGAAGCTGCTAGTTGCCAGGCCCCCTCGGCTCTATTTTAGAGTTGGTTCGTTTTGTTCTAGCGATTATACTGCGCTCTTCAAACTGCCATGCCATTTTGATCCTGATCTGAATAAATTGCCAGTCGACATCTATAAATTTCTCAAGCAGTTTCCCAGTAAGGAAATATATTTTAAGTTACCTTACTAAGATATCACACGGTGGTTATTAAAAATGAATATTCAAATAGGAAAAGTTGAAAGGGCGCAATTAAACGGAATCTGTAAACGATTAACTTACTCTACCGTGTCCGACATGGTTATTGCACCTAATGTCATGGAATATATTCTACTAAAGTGGGTTTTATGTGATGGAATGTGGAACCCAGTGTATCTACGGTCCGCCGCTTGGGTTTCGGAAGTGGACAATCACCTATCGGAAGCAAAGGCTACTGTCTAGTAATTTATGTTCGAAACGGTATCGCACCGTGTCCGGGAAACAATGGCTTTATCTGTAGAGGGTGAAATGATTTGGTCATCGTCACTCATGCCTCTCTCCTCTTTCCAAGTTTGTTTCCTGTTAATATACGAGGTGATTCATATGTTTTCCATCCTACCATCCCGAAAGGGGCTTATTCCATCAACAAAAAGAAAGAATATCAGAGGGAAAAATATAAAAATATTCAATTTTTTAAATATTTTTCATCATTTTATAAGTAACTATTAGATATACGACATAACACAAAACAGCTGAATAATTGAGTTTAAACTGATTTGACCCAAAACAGCTAATATTTGCATAGTTTTATGAATATAAATGTGAATTTCCAAATTTCGTAGAACAAGCTTTATCGCCAATTGGGTGTAGATTATGCATAGGTACATATTATGAAACACCTTGTATAAGCGTACTAGGTAACGGTATTACCTAGGTACCCTTATTTTAAATATATTTATTTTTCAATTTATTATGATAACCTTTGTTATGATATTTATATTTATATTTTGTTATGAGTCAGGGCTCGCGTTAAGTTTATTTACTTGCATAAAAACGTAGTATGACTACAAATCCTTGTACTACGAATAACGGTTATAATAAGACCGTGGGAAATCTGTTACTCCACGATAAATAATTCAGATATATTTGAATAGTAATTCACGAAGTCAGTAGAGCAAAAACATCAAAACAATGTTTTGAACTGGCGCGGAACTGAAATGTGGCGGCGGAATTGTGCGTCAGGTGCACTCATGAATATTCACAATTTAGAAACACGATGTTATATTTTGACCTTTCCTATGGCAGTTGATAATTTGGGAGAAAATAATAAGCAAATAACACCCAGCAGTCACATACATAGTCTTAACCCCACGCTTGGATTCCCTGTGTCGTGGTACTACTACGAGTACCTACCATGGTACCACAACACCCAGACCCGGAACAAATATTTGAAGATCGGGGGAATCGAACGCACATCCTTTGTGTCTTAGACGGACAATCGCCCACTACGCCGCCGACGTCGTTAAAATTGTTGAACCTACAGTCCAAAAAAGTATTGAGGGCCTGAAGAATTTCAGTAGTTAGGTTGATGCAGATAGAATTTAGATCAGAAGCATATGTTTTACTAAGACCGTAAAAATATATACTTTCAAGCCAATGATAATTTAGCGTTTTCAGGAATCTCTCACGAGAACTTTCTCTTGTCCGTTATGAATTACATCTTGGAACCATCAATTAGACATCTAATTGAAAATGTGCGATATGAAAGCAACTGGCCCTTCAATTGGGCAATCAACGCTGGCTAGTGTATGTTTGTTTTTCATATAACCCTTCTCAGAACTCTCTTCAAAGAAATTGGTTCGAAGCATTTAGTGATTATGATGACTGGCCGAAAAAAATATAATTATTATCTATTCCATAACTTGCTGAAAATGTCTGAAAGAATACTAATTATAATATTCATCAAATGTTAACTTCTCTTAGAAAATTCAGTTTGTTTTTCGCACAGAGTTTACGGAAGCTTTTCAAGGCCAGCTTTGTCTCAGACTTGACAAAGGAGTGTAGTTATGTCCTAATTAACAAAAGCTAAATATAGACACAGTTATTCCGTCGTGTAATTTAATTGTTTCTATTTCGTTACTCAACCTTCTAATCGCTAATCTCTGACCATTGTCTGGCTTCAATTTAAACCCAGACGATTTTATTTCATACGCGCATCTTGCAAATAAATTCCATGGGCGGTGGAATGTTGTCATCCTTATTTAACTGATTTTAGCCACTAGCTGCGCCGTCTGCTTCCCTTAACTAAACAGCGCTGTGTATTTTTTGCATTCGTCAGCCTCGCTTACTACATCTCTGTCTAATATTATGTAGTTACTAATGTTTGGAACTAACACTAGGTAGTGGAAGGTAGGTACTAATGTTTCAAATGCGAAAACGTTGGAACTTGCAAAAATCAATCCAGATGGTGACAATTGCAGTGAACAGAGTTCCGTCCGACGTATTGAACCTACCAATTGAATTTTTAGAGTTCTAGAGGTCAGAAGTTCATCTTCTGGATTTGTAATTCACCCCCTTTTAATAGTTTGCTCTGAATGTGAGTACTCCGTGAAGTAATAAAACCTTGTCACTAGATTACCTATTGATCTTAAAAATAAATCACAAAGACTGTTGGTTGGGATAAAGAACTGCACTCTGCTTGGTCGCCCACTAATTTCTATTTCCTCATTAGATGGACTGCGTTCCCGCTCCGCGAGGCGAGTTGCGTTTGCGTTACCTACAAACTAATATATAGTCTGCCTACTGCGCCCATTCAACTTACCCTCCGCCCTCTTTCCCCTAAACCATTACCCCCCGAGCTCCTGAATAATCCTTGGTTGCTTCAAGCACGTTGAGCGAAATTGCCGGGAGTGCACTCAGTTACTGCGAAGTGTTTTGATTTATTGTCCATTTATTGTACACTCAACGGCTGTGGTCGAATAAAAACAGACAATTCTCGGATGTGTAGCAATGATCTCGTTAAGCCAGTTAGATAGATGGCAACAGCTCCCTTATAAATAGCAAATGCCATCATCTACTGATGTTCACTTTATGGTCTTTTATTAGGTCTATAGGTCTTGTCATGACATTATAATCTATCTATATAAGGAATATTATAAAATATCATAGTATTCCCTATCACTATAAAATAAAATATAAATTCAATAAGCTGCGACACCTCTCGTCAATGAACTAAAAGTAGCTCTAGTCTTTGAACAGATGGAAACAATTGTTTCTTCTGTAGGTGGCGCTACGACGCTCTCAGACTCAGACTGTCCTAAAGATTTTCGCTCCCACGCGAAGTGTCGAAACGTGTCTCCGTAGCTTAGTTAGTTAGAGCATCCCCGTATTTAGGGGAAGGTTGCGGATTCAAATCCCGTCGCTGTCGAAATTTTTGGGATATTATAAAATATGATGTTTGTCAACATTGTTGTAAAAAGCGTCAAACGACGAGTCCTCAACAACAGCGACACAGAAATAACCAGGATCACAGTATATCACTTCGAATGCCGAATAAAAGGCCAGCAGTGAAGTGCTAGCGACTAGAGAGCCCTCGAGAGATGTGATAGCTAGCGGGCGGGAAGCGCTCCGGTGGACCCCAATTTGCCTTAGCATTATCCAATTGCCCAGAATCAAGTGGTTGGCGTGGGCTAACGCGTGACCTGCTCACATATTTTGAATCCCCATGTTATACTAATCTTATTTATTTCAATAAGTACCTACCTACAGTCAATTTGACTGGCCTCATAGCTCAGTGGTAGTAACTCTGCCTTCTGCGCTAGAGGTCGCGGGTTCGATTCCCGCACTGGAAAAACATTTGTGACTAACACAGATGTTTGTTCTGTGTCTGGGTGTTAAATATATATCTATTATGTATATCAGTCTCTGGTACCCATAGTACAGGCTATGCCTAGTTTGGGATCAGTTGACCGTGTGTGATATGTCCGGAATATTTATTTATTTAATTGTAGTTTCTTCATTGGAAGCACTGTGATCATTTTGAATTGTTTTAAAAATAAGTTGAATTCACGCCTGTAACCTGGATGGATCCTTTAAACTCCAACTCAAGGCCATGGTTCCTGTTAGTATTTTTCTTTATGACATTATAGTTCAAAATAAAAAAAATAAAAAATAAAAAACACCCTTCTATATTGCAATATACTCGGTACGCCTTGATACCGCATGGTGTAAAATACTACGCTTCTCTATGTACTATATAACATCTGTAGCTGTAGACCGGGGCTAAGATAAGGAGGAAAATAATGCTTGCTTTTATTTATAAAAGGAAGCCAGGTCAGTCATTTAAGTGTTTAAAAATGCAAGAAACGTTTCACTAATATCTTCTGATGAGATGTAAACTTGACGATGATTGCACGACCTTCAGGCATTATTGTCGAAATTAGTTCCTGTTACAAAATGTCACAGCTATGAGGCATTATGCCCTTGATTCGCGTAACGTAAATGGTTCATGTTGAGCTCAAAAATGGGAAGTAGCAAAGCGGTGGTAATGAATGATTTAGATCTTGATAACCTCTTGGGAAGACAAGTGTCCAGAAAAGCCACGAACTATGTTTCATATCCGACGATACTGGTGTACGGATTTAGTCGGGTTGAGTGAAAAAAAAATCAAGATACCAAATCAAGATAGAGTTAAAAATATCTAACTGAATTTCAGTAGGTAGAGTCATAGAGTCATCGTAGATAGAGTAAGGGTAACTTTGCGTGGTGGGTAAGTGTACGCATCATTATTATAAATGGGGTGCGGTATTTTTTGCTTTTGTAGGTAAGCAACGTCAAAGCAGACAACTGCGATTGCGCGCACATTTATACGGAAGTCGAGGCAAGTTAGCTCATAGAGTTAAATACAATAATTAACTACTCTAAATATACCTTGAGCATAGTAAGTTTTCAAATATGAAAGTTCGCACAGTTGACCCGAATAACTCTTATTTATTTGCATCGTATTTTTCTTTTTATTAGCACTTTTCTTCAGCAATTAATTTCCTTCGGGTAGGTTTAGATTACGCAAATCACTCTATAGGCAACTGATGAACTCGAGTAATTGCCTACCGTTAATTCTCACAAACAATCTTTGGAGTACGCAATCATAGAGTTTATCAGGGTCAGTAACGTATCTTATGCTGAATTAGAAAAACAGCTATCGCCTCGTTTTAGTATCTCACTGGCGCCTTTATACAAAACTGGCAGATAAACTCTCCGTCAAATTAATTTAAATAAAAGTTGCACAGTTGTTTTCACACGTTCCCATAATCTTTGTAGTGTCTTAAATTATCGCATATAGGGTCAGACGAAGTTGCCTAGTAATAGATTGCTGTAGGTGATTCTACTTATCTTAATTGATTTGGGTAGACTTTTTAAAACAAGAGAATTTCCCAAATATACTGTCAGAGACCCCAGCATGCAGATAACTTTTTCTGATTTTGATAACCTTATACAAAGTGACACCCAGGACAAAACATACGAGTACATACTATCCAAGTCCACAAGAATCTGCGAAATAATGATTGATTTAATTGTTTTGAACGATGGCTTGCATTTTCGTTGACATGGATTAGATATTTATATTTTTCAGCAGATAGTGTCCTAGTACGAGGCAAAAGCCTCCATTCTTTGAAGACATGGATTAGATAAATTAATAAAAACTTACTCTGATAAAACAGGTTTCCGGAAACCAGACAGACAACATGAATTTGCATTTCAACATCATCGTTGCAGCAGTAATTAACGCATACAAATGGTAGGAGAATTAAGGACTCTGTACAATTAATAACAGTAAATTGTTCGAGAGTGCTTTCAAAGCGCCCTGCATCCGGCGCATGCGCCCCCAATTGGACTTCCTAAGCCATTTCCGAAGACAGGGCTACCAACTTAAAACTTTTGACCCTAAGTTACTGCGGAAATTGTAGGGCTTTTATAAGGTAAAACTTTTTATGAATCATAACCGGATGGCAAGTCCTGCAGGCTATTTTTGTCAGATTTTTGTGATAGTTCCGAAATCAGGTGATTACAATCTATTTCTTTTATGCGAGTGATGATATGAAATCCTCAATGCGTACAATGCTTTACCTTCGAGTATACAAAAAATAATATTTAAAGGTATACGCCAAAAAACCCGTGTGAGTGTTTCAAAAGTGAAAGAATGATCACAATCTATGCATATGTGGCGTAAATCTCCATGCATATATCGAGTGTGTTGTGTAGTCGCCTCTTACGAAAATTTTGTGGTTGGTTGGTAGCCCTAAATATGATCAACATTACCTACAATTTTAATCACTCTAACTAAAGGGACTTATTGTTTTGTTATAACTACGACACGAGACAGGAAGCTGCTTAATTAGCTGTGTACTTACAATAGTTTTATTAACTTTTCTTTTATCGTTGTTTTGTTTCATAGTTTTACGATTATGATAAACGCGCGAGCTGATACTTCATCATTGACTTTGCTTTTATATATCAATCCAATATGAAGCAAAGTAATGTAGACTGTAGTTACATTTTATGTCATGCCATAGTTACCTATATTTTGCAAAAAGTGAACTTGGTAGGCTGTATGATTTGTAGATTCCTCGTATGTGTAGATCTTACCCCAATGTTGTCCCGATAATAAGGATTGACAGGTTGTGTCTATCATACAACCCAAAATGAATTCGTCCGTCTGTCTATTGCATTAATAAATTGTCGTCGAGGGTGATTCTGGGCGTGGTGTTGTGACAGCCACGGCGGAAGAGACGTGTTAGCAAGGGCAACTGATGCAGACTCCATCCATACACATTGATGTTCTTGGATCCCACTAATATTATCAATGCCAAAGTTTGCAAAGATGTTAAGATGATTGTTACCTACTCTTTCAAGCCGCAACCACTGAAAGATTGGAACTTTCGAATGTATATATAATAAGCCTGGAATAACATAACATATAGGCTACTTTTTATCTGGGTATCCCGTCGAGGGAAACCGCGGGAAGCTAGTACACTATAACACACAATACATTTTCCATTTAATTATATTTGAATACAGAGATTAAAACTGACTAAATTATACATATTTATAGAAGTCCGAAGGTCCGATATTCTTAGATATCTTTGGCATAGAAAAGTATTCAAGCATAATCTACTCAAGCATAAATGTATAATCTACTTAGAAGCCCTTTAAAGGCGGCGTCGCGAATACGAGGCTGCGCTAAAACCGTGTGCATGGTCTGATATGATCCCAATTAGTAAGTGTTATTTTTACCTTCCCGTTTGACCTTGTCCTGTGACTCTCACTAGCCTATATTACATCTTTGCCACAGTTTCCAACCTACAAAGGTAGGTAACAATTTCATTATGCATTGGCTCATCACGCATGCCGTCTGATTCGATTCCACTGACTCAGGATCCTCAATGAGAGTGCGCGTGAGGCCGCGACCCGTAATTACACACCCGAAACAAACAGCACTGATCTCGCAATGAGATCCTGTGCATCATTTTAATTGTTCTGCGCATTGTCCACTTTCAATGGGCGTTTGGTGACTCAAACAGGAATTTACCAACTTATTAGCTATATATGCCTTTCTATGAGTATCTGAGTACCTATACACCCTTTATTATGCTAGTGTACTGTCTCAGCTCATTTTTTTTAGATCTAATTTAGTATTAACTTGCTGTCTTTTTGTAATACTTAATCGCTACGTATCTTCTGATACATTCATCTATTATGAACCTACACTTTTGAACGAACTATCAAATAAACGGCTTTTTGACTGATTTTCATTTCCGTCTTAAATGTTCATAGAGGATATTGAATAATTGCCCGCTGACAGATAATTAACAAGATTAGGCGGACACCCACGGAATTTGTAATTGAATTTTATCATTCATCTACACGGTACAATTAAAATGTAGCTATTTCAATGGTTTTACTGCTAATTATATCAAAATGCGTGAATGGGTGACGCGTGGTGATGCATTTGACGACGTGAAGGTGTGAATGTTGCGTGTTGTCTTCACATCAACCCTATAGTGTGTATATGTGATATAATAGCATGATCGTTTTGCGTATGTAACTGTGATAAGCCAGTTATTCCACTGGGTGAAATGACTAGATAACTTCCTTATCTTAGTGCCAAATGACACTAAGGTGCATCGTAAAATCATTTTCCAATCTTTCCTAGAATAGCCAGAATTACTGGTGGTTGGGGAACAAAGGTTCTCGAGTGGCGACCACGAACCGGACGACGTAGTGTTGGAAGGCCCCCCACCCGATGGAACGACGACATTGTGAAGGTTGCGGGAAGTCAGGGTTGGATGGAGAAGGCTCAAGACCGTTCGTCCTGGCACTCTTTGGGGGGCCTATGTTCCTATGTTCAGCAGTGGACTACATCAGGCTGATGATGATGACTGGTGGTTGTGAAGACAAAAGGGTAGCAACAAAACGACTTATATTAGGAAGATCACGCACCTGTCGATGCCGCTTCCGGTGGTCACAAGTCACCGCCCTTAGATGGCACCCATGCGAAGAAATCCGTTACATTTAATAGCTATTTAAAACAAAATCATAGACCCGTAAACACTTGTTTCAAATTCCGTTGAAGCTAGTTTCGTCGAAGGTATTCGTTAATTCCCTTTGTGTTACTGGCTTTTTCACAGCAAGAGGTATGGAAGACAAAGTGCCAGCTAAGTTGTTTACTTTTACAATGAGAGCTTGCACACTGTTTGGAACATGTGCCGTTGAGCGCCTGAGATATAAACACGCAAATCCCGAGTGCCTATAAAGATTGTTGCCCTATTTTGAGGCGATTACTGTGCATTAAGCCATATTCAAACGGCATGCGTTATGTCCTTGATATGTCATATCAAAATTATCCTTACCTACTCTACGGAAAAAAGTTACTTATGCGTTTGAGATTTGAGGGTGTGCGATAAAGCTCAACGATACGCTCACGCGAGTTCTTAAAAGTCTAACTCAAAATTAACTTTATTCAGAAGACGATAGGCTCTTTTTAAAATAAATTTTAGATGTCCTTATACTGCTCTTTTGAATACAGTAGCGAAAGAGGTTTGAGGTTACATATTTCTATTTCGTTTTGTTAGAGTACCTATATTATTACTCATTATTTTCAGGAATGCACTGCAAATGTATAATTTTAATCATGGATTCCTAATTGTAATTAGTCAGAAAACTAAAGGCCTAATTTGCGTGTCCATTCAAATTACTCTACAGTTGCCTCAAAACACAATTATTTGACTAAAAAATTCATGGGGTGTTTAATTGGATCATAGCCCGCACCATTAGCTGCTAATTGAGGGTGTACGTTTAATTTCATATTTGTAGTATTATCAGGCGGACTTAAAATAACTTGTCCTAATAGGGAAATTGCTTTATCTATTTACGTACCTAATGAATCAATTTGGTTACATTATTGAACCTCGTATAGCTGTCCTTTATTGATACTGACAAAAGTTGTATCATGTCCTGCAATGTCTGTATTTGATTCATATTTCTTTTACAGTGCAAATTGGGATGCGGTCTTTGGCAAAAAGGGCTGGAAAGATCCTGTCCAATTGTTTGCGTAAGTTCACTTTACAAATAAATTGCTTTTTTTTAATTCATATTTGTACGAAGCCGTCAAATTTAAATAAACTACGATTCAAATAAACAGATTGATATATTTCAGAATGTTTCGTCAGATACAGTTGTCTCAAGAGAGCTGTATTGTGTTATGGGATGCAATGAAGCTTTGAACACCTATTTTCAAAAACTCAGAGGTATGTTCCTACTAGGGATCCATCTTTGATTTATAACATCTTTTCTTTGTACCAATTTCATGAAAATAAACGATCGTATTTTGTCTTTTAGAGTTGATAGGCACACCGTCTGCTCCAGCCCTATTAGCCGACAGCCTCACAGCGACAACGCTGTCTCTAACATGGGAGCCAAGGAATCTAGGCAACATGAGTTATCTAGTGCAATGGCGGTACGAAGAACTGCTGGGCACTTGGCAGTACTACTCCAACACTAGTCATTCAGATCGCTCTATCATACACGTGGAGAACCTTCGACCTTATACGAAATATAGGGTGAGTTTACATATCTATGATTTTTCTCGATTGTTTGATATAGGTACCAAAAACCACACTATGTTAAAGAAAACCATTGCTATCAATTTGAAGTGCATTTGAGCTTGTCATAGATAAAATATATGACACAGAATAACATTTCTAAAGATACTCCAAGTTTACCTATTTGTCCAGTTTATGGCAAGCGGCAAGCTCAGAAATGTTTAAGTTTACAAACTCAATATAACGTGTCAAAATCTGAGTCAAAGCTTAGTAGGCCAAAGCAGGGCCTCGGAGAGTAGGCTACCGCTACTAGCATTCTAGACTCTGGCCATGCATATTAAGAGATTAAGTTACCTAAGTGGTACGTAATAATTATTAGGTATTTAATCTGTGACCAAAGTCTACTTCCATTGCCATAATCCATGTATTTCCAGTTCCGCTTAGCAATCTTCCTGTCAGGCCGAGTCGGTACCGGCGAGCCGGTCTACTCAGAGCCTTCGGTCGTCATCTCCACGGAGCACAGCGGCAAGCCTAGCTCCCCGCCGTCAGCCCTCAGAGCCGCCGCGCCCGACCCGAGCAGAGTCGCCATATCCTGGGAGCCGGGGCCTTTCCCCAACGGACCGCTCATATCCTACGTGCTTAGGCTAACTGACACACAACCGAACACTATTGATGCTCTTGAGGTTAGTTCTAGACATCATTGAAATGAAGTTGGCTGTGAAATAGGTATCGTATCCTAGAACGGTGATACTGGCTTGTCGTGTCACTGGTTTTTTCTTAGTCTTACTGCATTAGGTCAGTGTCCAGGTTGAGCTATAGTGGCTCTGAACAGGAGGGCACCTCTTAGAGCCTCATTTAGTTTGATTCTAAAACATGCCGGTTCTTTGAGAGCACTAGTTTAACGCACATACATATTCCGAATGGCAAATCCATTGATACACGACCGGAATTCGAACCCATGATCTTTGGATCGGCAGGCAATTCAAATTTTCTGGAGGAGGTAGGGCACAGCGAGATTTTCTCGTTCTGAATTGGAGCAGCCCGCCTGGGGAGGTAACTCTGCCTTACAGAAGATCGCAGCCAAATAACATTATTTGTTCCAAATAGTGTTGTGTTCCTGCGGTGAGTAAGGTTGCCAGAGCTCTTTAGGGGGGAAGGGGTTTCGGGGTCGGCAACGCGTGCGTGATGCCTCTGATATTGCAAGCGCTCATAGGTTGCGGTAAACACTTACCAACAGGTGGGCCGTAAGCTTGTTTGCCTCCTTGTTGTATAAAAAAAATAAAAAATATATATATATTTCAGGATATGCCAGCATCAAACAACACGCTGTTCTACATGTTCCAAAACTTGGCACCAGCTCGGGAATACGAAGTGTCTGTGACCATGAGGAATTCTGTCGGCGAGGGCCCGAGGGCTGTCGTGAGAGTGTCTACGCCGCCTTTACCTACCTGTAAGAATTTAGTATTTTCAAGTCACAGAATTTTATGTCAAAATTAGTAGGTATGGTGAAAGTATTTAGTGCGACTTACTTATTTCGTGCACAAGTCGAATTTTCCAATTTTCTAATAATGTTTTTTATTGGTGATGCTGTGGTGCGCGTTCGGTGTTTATACAAGGTGTTTCATTATATGTATACTATCACGAAAGGGACTTAATCTATCAACAAAAAGATTAAAAAATTATTAGCGGAAAAAAAACATGTAAATATTTTTTTATTCGAACTCTTGAAATACCTATATATATATTTTGGTATTTTAATCGTCCTTATAACTAATTATCAAATGTACTTACGAGAAGTTCGACATCAAGATTGCTACCTAAAACTGCTGAATAATTGAGACCACAAGACAGCTGATTTTTGCATAGAGTTTTTCAGTGTAAAATGTCGAATTTCTAAAATCGTAGAACAAACTTTATTGCCAATTGGGTGTAGAATAAGCCTCTTTCGGGATATCATCATACATATGATTATGAATCACTTTGTATAGTAATAATGAGTTGTGTTGTGAAAAGAATACGGGCAGTCGGTGGATGGAAAAGGTTCAAGACCATTAATCTGTCGTGGCACTCTTTGTGGGAGGCCTATGTCCAGCAGTGGATATACAAATGAACAAATATTTGTATTTCCTTTCAGCCATTCCAAGTCAACAACCTGTTCTAATTTTGGGTGGAGAACATAACATCCTAGCAGCGCCTGCCAACGACATGCTGTCGGATCCTGTTGAACTTTATAGTACGGACCACGTTATTACTGGTACGTATTCTGACCTTCCTATTTGTTCATATCACTATCTTTGGTCACTCTTTAGAAATAATATGGTGACCATGAAAAGAACAAATATAAATAAATAACACACAAAAGTCACGTCACGAATTCGTGAAGCGGGGGCGGAGAAAGAAATACGCACGCGTTGGTGTCATTTTAAGGCCGCACGCGATCAGAAAATTTATATCAGAAAAATTTAATCAACCAATCAGTGGAAGGTCCTTTCTGATTGGTTGAATAATGTCGCCGGAGTACCAAGAGAACAAAGGAACACAAGTATTGACATTCACATCCGTAGTTTCTCGCACCGAATACGGACGCAGTGCTAAAACAGCCTAACAATTATTGTTTTTTTTTTCAGGAGTCGGCCTTGACATCTCAAGTGATTCCCTCTTCATATCTGTCTCTAATGGCTACGTGTACCGCAGCGCGTTATCCAAAAAGAGCGCCTCAGAACCGATTCTCACGCCTGAAAATAAATACAAACCTTTGGATCTCTCCGTCGATTGGTTGAACCACCACTTGTACGTTCTCGGCGAGGTGTATTACACCAAAGAAGCCGCCAATTGGTCCAATATGACGCTGTACCCGAATTGGGAGATAATACGCTGCGATTTCGATGGGAAAAATCAGATCGTTGCATTGTCTGGCTTCAACTCGAGGCCGATTCACTTTGAAGTTGATGCGTATAACGGGTGAGGATTTGTTTGTTTGTGTTTCATTATTGTGTTGATCTCGAGTTGAGATACTTTTGAAACAAAGGGCTTTTAGATTGTATTACTCAATTGGTGCTATGATTTACCTCCGTTATTGACATTTTGCTATAGATTTATCTTGATCGTATATATACAAAAGTACTCTGTGATCTTGATAAGTCTTAAGTTCTGTTATTTTATTGTAAACAACCAGTCCAAACAAGGTTAATCTAAAATAGGTACCATCGAGGAAATTGTTGTGTCAAACTTATCCGTTTATTAGGAGTAAGTACTATGACAGATTAAGAAGTAACATAAGCGATTGCTCGAGTTTACCAAATAGACAACCAATTTAAGGTGACACCTAAAACGGGTACTTACACAAACAATTTCCTCAAGCGTACCTTTTACTTCTAACACATTCTTAAAACACATTTGTAAGACTTGACATTTTAACTTTTATATTCCAAAAATATAGTTTAACTACTTCTTCCCTGGTCCAAGTTAAAGTCAAAATCAAAAGGTATTTATTTCAATATAATCACTATGAAATAGTTATAGAATCACTTTGAAACATCTTAAGCCAGTATTTATAAATCGCTCTCAAATCTTAACGTGATCTTGAATAAGTAAATATTACATTTTTGTATGGCAGATTTAAAAATGGAAAGCACTCAAGGTCGCTCTGATATTTGAGAGCCATTTATAAATACGGGCCTAGGTGAAGCTATAAGCTAGTTATTCGCAACCATGCGTAGAAAGACGTATGAATCTAAGTCAAAAACTGAAAAGTCAAGTTTTTCAGTTATTTATTCTTCGCTCTACGAGGCATGGAGAGAGGAGGGCTCTACAGATTAGACTTGGCTAATATATCAAACGGGGTGCACCACGACGCTCAGCCCGAGATGATCGTGAAAGATGCGCATCTAGGAGCTTTCACTGTGGACCACGCGGACTTCAGGATATTGGTGGCGCATCTGAGGCAGAATACTGTGCTTGCCGTGTCTCTTGATGGGTAAGCTCCAAGTCCATGATTTTCTCTTCTAACTTAAATATTCATTGAAATATCATGGATTATTATAAAACGTCTTAAATCTAATTGAATTAACGCTTGTTCTTTGCGACCAAGCCTAGATGATACAGGCCAGAAACCTGGACTTGGTTAATTTTTTTATTGATCCATTTACCTAAACCTTTATTAATAATCGAGTTTTAAATTTTGGCGTAATGATTACAACCAACGATAACGCTTCAGTTCGTTTCTTCAGCGAATACGAATGCAATACTAGAATTTGATTTCATTTCACAGGCGGGAAGTGACCAATTTCCGAAATAATACGCAATCGCCCATGTTCCTATCAACCCGCTTCATCGCCTACGCCAACGGTCTCTTCTACTGGACGAACGGCAAAGAGATGCTCACAGAGGAATACCACGCACAGAGTGACAGTTACTTCCATAACGAGTATCCTCTCGCTTACAACACCAAGGTTATTGAAACTAGACAGGTGTTAGTTGCTCTAAGGTAACTTTGTATATTTATTTTCTAGGTTCCGCTTGCGGCTTGCACCCGACGGCTACCAGTTACCTTTATTAGGTCGTCTTTCCATCTAGTGGGGGCCGTCCTACGCTCTGCGCTTTCCGTGGTCTCAGCTCTAGAATTGCCCATCAGTCTTCGTTTCTCGAGCTATGTGCCCCTCCCTACTACTTCAACTTGCTAATCTTCTGGGCTATGTCAGTGACTTTAGTTTTTCTACGGATCATCTCATTTCTGATTCGATCCCATAGATAAATACCAAGCATACTCGTAGCCCTATCCATAGGTCTCTGAGCGACCTTGAGCTTTCGTATGAGGGCCACAGTGAGACCGCGTCTGTACCGAATTTCATCTACTCCTATATCCACATTAATATCAAATACTCCTACAAGTTTGCTGACGCGTAAAATAGTTAATAGTCATAGTTAACTCATTTTTGTGTCTAGTTTTTAAGCTTATATTTTGTTTGTTCCATTTGTTTAATTTGTGACACAAAATAAATATTGTTCTATTTCTATTTCTACATATTTCACTCTGGGTGTAAAAATCAAACGTTAATTCAGCATATTTCCGTTCTCCTGGGACCGGTTTTAAATTCTTTTTTTTTTTTACTTATTTACATTATTTGATGCCACATTAGAAATGATTTCGAAAACGTTAAAATAAATTGGACCCATCTCCATATACCTAACTATTTGCATTATCCTTTCCGGGCGCAGTCATCTCGAACTATAGTTAAACTGGGTTGAATTTCAAATTGAATTTCCAGGAGTTGCCAACCTATCCCAGTACCAGTGAATCCTCCGCTAGGAGTGCAAAGTGTGATGGGCATCAACCGAGCCAAGGTGTCGTGGTCCGGGCCTCACCTGCTGGGACACCAGGGCAGCGGCGCCTGGCAGCAGTGGAGCTTCCACCTGCAACTCACAAGCGTCCACTCCAACGATGTCACTGACATGTAAGTTGGACATGCAGGAGGAGGTAGGGCACAGCGAGATTTTCTCGTTCTGAATTGGAGCAGCCCGCCTGGGAAGGTACCTCTGCCTTACAGAAGATCGCAGCCAAATAACATTATTTGTTTCAAATAGTGTTGTGTTCCTGCGGTGAGTAAGGTTGCCAGAGCTCTTTAGGGGGGAAGGGGGTTCGGGGTCGGCAACGCGTGCGTGATGCCTCTGGTATTGCAAGCGCTCATAGGCTACGGTAACCGCTTACCATCAGGTGGGCCGTAAGCTTATTTGCCAACTCTGCTGTATAAAAAAAAAAAAAAAGTTATACTAGTGTCTGCCTGCGGCTTTGCTCGCACGGTACCCGAATAAAATACCTAGAATAAAAAGAAGTCTAGGAGTTCCAGGCTATTTTTACTATATACATGCCTATGAGTACAAGACCTGAAATGATTCTAATTGCTGTCCACAGAAAGCATATCAACGATTTTTTCTACGTGGTTGAGAACCTGAAACAAGATGCTGAATACGTGATAAGAGTGGCGGCGGTCACCAAATCTGGCTCAGGTAACCTTTTTTTTTATAAATTTGATCTACATTGCTTTAATCATCTTAGTAATGTTTACATTACCCATGTGTGATATGTCCGGAATATTTTTTTTTTTTACTTTATAATTTTTATCCCGACACACTACTGAACTAGCGGCTGCCCGAGGCTTTGCTGACGCGATACCCCTGTAAAAAGTAGCCTATGCCGCAGGGTCTAAGCTATCCCCATAGCAAAATTCACCAATGTCGACTCAGCCGTGTAGTCGTGAAAGGTAACAAACAAATAGACAGAGAGAAATTACTTTCGCATTTATAATGTTTAATTAAATAAAAAATTGAGCCAATTTTATATTGAGTGCCGACTTGGAATACTTCGATTATTCTACTGGTCACTGAGTGAATATTCTGAGAGAATACGGTATTATGTAAGATATTTTGTTAAGTGCCATTATTCTGCCGCCACTAAAATTGTGCCGTTTCTCTCGCATTTATAATTTGAGTAATAATTCACCTTACAGGTCCTTGGTCTACAGAATTCGTTGGCAAAACACTAGCTGCTACCCCTACAACTTTACACAGTACTTTACTATGGTCCGGACCGGACGGCCTCCTCCAAACAGATTTGACAGGCGACAACTTACACACTCTTATACACCGATCCCATATGAAAAACTTTCACATAACTGATATATCTTGGTACCGCGATAAGCTGTACCTAGTGACCAACGCCTCGACTGTTATGTGGTACAATACCACCACGCATGAAGAGGGACTGATGCATAATATGGATAATGTTGGTAGTATGGCCGTGGATTGGGTTGGGAAGAAGATTTACTGGTCTAACCCGAAACAGCAGTTGGTAAGTTTTTTTATTAGAAACTAGCATAATTATGTTAAGGTACCTCTTGAAGCGCTCGTGGTATAGCTTGCTTTAGTAGTTCAGATCATTTACATGCCGATCTCAGAATTATAATATGTAGAAAGAAAGAAAACATAGACATTTATTTTATTGCCACCAAAACACACTCATTTGCACAACATTTTACAATAAACATTAGGTACTTATAATAAAAGAAACAAGAGAAAAAGTAATGAAAGTAAAAATGGTGTGATGTGTGCTGCAGCAGCAAAATGGCTTCGGCTCAGCATTATGCCAGCAGACGCTGGTATTCTGCCGAAACCATTACCTATACAGTCATTCAACCCTTATGTTAGAATCGTCAGGGAATTTAAAAATATAAAATTAATAAAGGTGGAAAAGAATAATAATGTCAAACTGCATAGTGTAATAATGATAAAAATTATATAATAAAATTAAAATGACATAATGTGCATAACAGCCCTAAAAAGTCAGCACGTAAAGGTAGCTGTAGCTGTAGCTATTGACACCAGACAACCCAGTTTTTTGTTGCTCTAGCAACATAATTTATAATGTTTTTTAAAAGAAAAACATGTTTATTGGCTCCACAACGCATACTAAACATAAAAAAAACACAAAACAAAACATAAAACACATATAAGCTTAGGTTAGATCAAGTGAGGTAGGTACATATAGTAGGTAGGTGGTAGGTTGTATATGCGTTATGTGGAGCAAATGGGTCCCGTCTCAGCATAAAGCTGCACCAGACCTGGGTAGGTACGGTGCGGCGCTGGTTTTCGGACGGGGCCTAATTAAATAACTTCTTGCAGATAACCCGAGGAAACTTTGACGGCAGTAATCGTGAGCCAGTGCCCATAGTAACAGTCGCTAAGGAGCTCACCATTGACTCGTTGGGCGCGTATATTTACTGGAATACCGGCCATGCCGTCGAAGCGGCTAGATTAAACGGAGAGAATAAAATGGTTTACTATCCAGCGCAACTGTTTAGCGGCAAACAAGGTGAACTTATATATATATATTTTTTTATACAACTGAGGTGGCATACAAGCATACGGCCCACCTGTTGGTAAGCGGTTACCGTAGCCTATGAGTGCTTGCAATACCAGAGGCATCACGCACGCGTTGCCGACCCCGAACCCCCTTCCCCCTAAAGAGCTCTGGCAACCTTACTCACCGCAGGAACACAACACTATTTGAAACAAATAATGTTATTTGGCTGCTATCTTCTGTTAGGCGGAGGTACCTCCTCAGGTGGGCTGCTCCAATTTAGAACGAGAAAATCTCGCTATGCCCTACCTCCTCCAACACAATAGACAATGTTATAAAACACAATGTTGTCACACAAGGGTCCCTCCCTTTAAGTGTGAATGAAACTTGAGCCATCAGTTATGATTATAAGCGAGATGTATAAAAGCGATCGGACGGCAGTTACTGAGCGCCTCCGGTTAAGTGTGATCATATTACTGGACTAAAAATATAATAAACTTTATTTATAAAATTAATGTGGTGTCAGTAACTCCCGTGCAAACTCAGAACATTCATATAGGTAGGTAATCAATGACCTTTAATTGGTGACCCCGACGTGATATAAACACGCAACCTTCTGATGGTTATTTATTGCAAGAAACACTGTAGACCTTACGACCGAATGCTAATCCTGGTATTCTAAGTTGTCACTCAGCCAATTTGACTAAGGTGACAGCGAACTGATCTGATGATGGAGTCAGGAGCTATTCCACGGAACTCCTTATGTCAGCAAATAACAGTCGCTACATAGTTCCTTTTTAGGACTAAATAGGGACAAGATTTAAGGGGAGGCCTGCGCCAAAGAGGCGACTGCTACAGACGCATAAAATAGGGAAAATAGGGAATATATAAATGAAATAGCATAAAATAGCATAAATGTGTTATTAATTGTGTATCAATGTAGTGGAAATAACGGCTTTTTTACTTTTACTTACATAGTTAATTTTTATATTTTTTTAACTATTACAATTTTTTATTACAGTTATGGGTTTGACGGCGGACTTGGAAAACAAATGGCTGTATTGGTTGGTGCGGAGTTACGATGGATCAGAGTTGCATCGGGCTCCTACGGCCGATGTTATCTCACCGGGCTATAATGAGGTTCGTATACCTACAAAACGAATTACCGGAAAAAAAAGTTGCCACGCTTATGTGTAGTGAAAAAGTATTAACGTAACTACTAATAATGTCAGCTTTTACAACATAATAACGTATAAATAACGGTTATTAGTATATGCAGAGGCATATACTAATAACCGTTATTTATACGGATTTAAGTCACAAAAAAAATATCATCGAATCATCGAAATCATAATTTCGGATACGCCAACAAGCAAGTAACTATTTCACTCGCGTCAGTCTTGGAAACTTTTGAATGTAAAAATGTTAGTTAAAAATGTTTTTTTTTATGTTATACGGAGGCAAACAGGCTTACGGCCCACGTGATGGTAAGCGGTTACCGTCGCTTATTGACATCTGCAACACCTGGAGCATTGCTAATGCGTTGCCTGCCCTGGAGAAATCTTTTTGTATTTTTCTTAAAGCTCTTCATGTTGTAGGTTAGCGGAAAAACCTCGGAAGGAAGCTCATTCCACAATTTGCACGTATGGGGGAGAAAGGATCTCGTAAAACGAGTGGTTCGAGATACCCACGTGTCGATGAGATGTGGATGAGCCTTATTCCGGTGACGCGAAGTCCGATGGTAGAACCTCGATGCGGGTATGAGGTCAAATAGTTCCTCAGAACACTCACCATTGTAAAGCCGATAGAGCACACAGAGCGAGCCAATATCACGGCGCTGGCTCAAGGGCTCCAGCTTACTAGTGAGCTTAGGTTCGTCGACAATTCTGACGGCTCTTCTCTGAAGGGAGTCGAAGCGGAGGAGCTGATACTTGGGGGCGCCGTGCCAGAGATGAGAACAGTATTCCACATGTGGCCGAACTTGTGCTTTATAAAGGAATAGGCGTTGAGTCGGTGTGAAATACTGTTTGGCATGGTTAAGAACTCCAAGTTTTTTGGAAGTTAATTTAGCCTTTGCTTCGAGGTGACTCCCATACTGGACCTCGTTAGAAATGTCGACACCCAAAATTGAAATACTCGCGGAGACGGAGAGTGGAATGCCCTGGAAATGCGGAGTAAGGTTGAACGGAGTCTTTTTGGCTGAGAATGCACATACCTGTGTCTTAGAAGGGTTAAAAGTGACCAGATTTTGGTTACCCCAATCTGATACAAGCGCTAAGGAGTCTTCGATCTCAGACACAAGCCTCAACCTGTTCTCTTCAACTTCGGCACGAGAGGTGTTTGCGCGGCCAGAGTAGAAGGCGTCACCAGTACTATCATCAGCATAGCAATGAAGACCGCTTATTTGAAGCATGTCATTGATATGCATGATGAAGAGTGTGGGTGACAATACGGACCCTTGGGGCACGCCGGCGTTGATGGGCATGGAGTCCGAGCAAGATCCATCGACAACAGATCGAATGCTCCGCCCGGAGAGAAAACCGTCAACCCAACTGCATAACCCCTTGGGGAGACCGTAAGATGGAAGTTTTGAGAGGAGGGCCTTGTGCCAAACACGATCGAACGCCTTAGCGATGTCCAAACTTACTGCCAAAGCTTCCCCCCTACTCTCAACGGCTTCAGCCCAGCGCACTGTGTTTCGTGTAGAACAAGCTAGCTGGACAAAAGTCATTGTTGAATTTCGCGGATTTTTTTACCTGAGCCCCTAACCAGAACCCCCACTGTCCCGATTCCGAGAATTGTTTTGCACTAATGTCAACCACTGATACACTGATAAGGTAAGTGTAACAAAAAGGGTTAGAAAATTACGGATTAGTTGCATTTTTGCGCTTACCGAAGTAACACTTAAAAGTCAGTGAGTTTTAGTTTTTTGAAAAATATTTGTGATGGATCTTCACGTTAAAGGTATGTTCTTTTTAATTTTAATTAGTTTATGGATATACTTAGCTTCATGTATTTTTAAATACCTCAAGTTTAAAGAATTTTGTAAATTTTTGACGATTTTCTGTATTCATTGGACTAGGAAACACTTGTACCCACTTGTACCCAGGCTAGAAATTATATATGTTATAGCCATGTCTGTTACCTTTCAAATGTTAGTGGTTTTAGCCTGCGCACTCGAGTGCAACTTAGTTTTTTTGTCTCTTTTTCAGAATACGAATTTTCCGTTTCAAGAAAGGAGTTCTTTGATGAATGGCAGAAACATCCCAAAGAGAACCGCAATAGTAGAATATATCATTTTCTATTGATGAAATATGATCTTGCAAATATTACTGAGGCATCTGCGAGGCAAGTTAACTTAACAATTGGAAGATTGTCATCCAGGTTGACAGAAAAATGGGAAATTTCTGGGAAGCGCCGCGATCGCTTTTTGACTAAAAACTCTGAGTGGTTGGCTGGATATATTACGTTAAAAGTATCCGTACATCAATCAGCACCATCAACATCAAGATCTCCTCCCTCGACTCCTGGGCGTCCATCAGTGGTCTTCATTGAAGCTAGTGAAAAAACAAAAAGGAGGCGCGTGGACGATCTTCTTCATTCACGGGACGTAAATCAATTGGTAGTGGCAGCTGAAATCTCGGCGCGATTGTCCGGACATCGGAAGTTGGCTTCAGTGATAAAGGAAGCAAGTCAGAGTCCTGACAAGTGCCAGTTGATGAAAAAAAGCGTAGATGATCACGAAAAACCAAGATGTTTATCGAAGGAGGAGGCTTTGGCATATTATGTAGATGCCAAATGTACAAGCCACTCATACAAACAAACAAGGAAGTGGAGTATCAAAGCGGGACATCAGGTATTTCCATCATTTTTTAGTGTTAGGCAGGCAAAACTTGATTGTTACCCTCCAGAGGAACAGATTTTTGTAAATGAAACGCGTACAGAAATTAATCTTCAGGCGCTTTTAAATAAAACAGCTGAACGTCTTATTTCTACACTGCAAGAAGTTATCAAATGTTTGAATCCTGGCTCATCATTCTCCCTTATAAGCAAGTGGGGGTGCGATGGAAGTTCCGGTCATAGCACTTATAAACAAAAATTTACAAACAGTGAAGACACGGATGAGTTTTTGTTTGTGTTCTCATTCGTACCGCTTCAGTTACGTGACAATAGTGGTAACGTTGTTTGGCAGAATCCTCGACCATCTTCTACTATGTATTGTCGGCCGATTAAGCTTATTTTCTCCAAAGAAACTACTGATTTTACTGTAAGTGAAACCAATAAGATTTTGGAGGAAATAAACCAATTGGTACCAACAAAAATAGGTAATATAGATGGGAATGAGGTATCTGTCAAACACGAATTACTGTTTACGATGATTGACGGTAAAGTGTGTAACGCTATGACTGAAACTTCTTCAGCACAAAAATGCTACATTTGTGGAGCTACTCCTAAATTTATGAATGATGAGTCTAGGGAATTTGTAGTAAATAAGGAAAACCTTGGTTTTGGTATATCTCTCCTTCACGCTTGGATACGTTCCTTTCGAATGTTTACTTCACATAAGCTATCGTCTCGAAGTAAAAAAATGGCAACTTCGAGACGCAAGCGACAAAGCAAATGTGAAGCAACGTTCGGCTCTTATCCAAGATAGGTTTAAGGTTGAAATGGGATTAATTGTGGATAAACCAAAACCAGGATTCGGTAATACGAATGATGGAAATACTGCTCGTCGGTTTTTCAAGAATCCTGAATTGGCTTCAAACATTACAGGGTTAGATGTGACCCTAATTAAGAACTTTGACACTATCCTCAGAACTTTAGCTTCGGGTTACGAAATTGATGTTGAAAAATTTGATTCTTTGACACAGGACACAAAAAAATTGTATCTTAGTCTCTATTCGTGGTATTATATGCCGGTTACCGTGCACAAAATTCTTGTACACAGTGTCGATATTGTGAAATCGGCTCTTTTACCTATCGGGCAGCTTTCTGAGGAAGCTCAGGAAGCACGCAATAAAGATTGTAGAAGATTCCGAGAGCACAATACTCGAAAAAATTCACGTATTGCCACGAATAGAGATTTATTAAATATGCTACTAATAACATCTGATCCTGTAGTTAATGGTCTGAGAGAAGTTCCCAAAAAACCGACGAGTAAGTTTCCTGCTGAGGTTTTAGAACTAATTATACCTCCTACTGTAAATATACATTCTAATGTAAGTCTTAGTAGTTTTAGTCAAAATGTTAGTAACAGGTCAGATTTTAGTGCAGAAGATTCTTCAGAAGAAGAATTTATTGATGTAGAATAAATAAGAGTTGCAAATATAATTGTACTATTAAACTAAGCTTTGTACCCTATTAACTTTGTAATTAGTTGTAAATATATTGATTTATTTAATACTAAGTTAGTTTAAGGCTCTGCATGTTATTTATTTAAACACATATTGATATTATGTAGTAACGATGTCCCAATGTAAATCATTTTTATATTGCTATTTTTCTATCAGTCTCAATATACGAAACATCAATTATAATTTCTTGTTTTCTTAAGACCCCGTGACCCTACCTTCTTTTATTTGGGTGTTTTGTACTAAAACCGCATTAAAAGATCATAAGAAAGTAGTATGAAGCAAAAAACCCCAATAAATAATTTTGTCCAGCTAGCTTGTTCTACACGAAACACTGTGCAGCGGTGAGTGAGGAAGACTAGAAGATCACCAGCTGAGCGTCCATGACGGAAGCCATATTGGCGATCGCTAATAAGCTGGTGTTCCTCTAAGTAACCAAGGAGCCGAGTGTTGATCACTCGTTCCATCACCTTACAGAGAAGGGACGTTATGGCTATGGGCCTGTAGTTTGATGGGTTCGAACGATCGCCCTTTTTGGGGATAGGATGGACATGAGCCACCCTCCACGAAGACGGCACAATACCAGTGGAGTATGAGAGGTCAAATAAGTGCGCCAAAACGGAACACAGCTCTGGGGCACAAGCTTTGAGCACTACAGCAGGAATGCCGTCTGGTCCGCTCGACTTTCTTACGTTAAGGGATAAAAGTTCCTTGCGTACTGCTTTTTGAGTGAACTGTACCTCCGGCATGGAACTAGAGCACCGTGGTATTGACGGAGGCAAGACATCCCCAACGTGGAGGGGATTCTCCCACTAACTCCTTCTCCCACAAAAGGACAAAGACTTTTTTTCTACGTTGTATTTTTTAATTATTTCAATATAATTTGAACAATACCTACTATTCCAGGTTAGCGGTACCCTAGTTACACGGCTAGCGGGCACAGCCACTTTAGGACCGCTGTGTTACTTCAGCGGGAGGCTGGTGTGGGTTCAAGACGCGTCGCGCGCCGTCGTCTCAGACTTGGCTGGGAAATACACCGCGGACCTCATCCCAAGAGTTCATGTTATAGCCGTGAGGGATCCTACGTTGCATGCTCATAGCGGTACGTATTTAGGCTGCTGTAGGTGCAGAATCTATTTATTTTTATAAGGTCTTCTTTAGGTTTGTGTTGGCCTAGTGGGTGGTTCCCCAACTTCAATCCGAAGGCCGTGGTAACTGGTCGTGAACCAAGGAGTTTTTCTATTCAAGGCGAAGGAAACAAGAAGAAGAAACAAGTTCACCGACATAGCTCTCAGAATTAGCAAGTTGAAGTAGCAGTGGGCAGGCCATATAGCTCGCAGAACCGATAATCGTTGGGGAGTAAAGGTTTTCGAATGGCGACCAGAAACCGGGCGACGCAGTGTTGGAAGGCCCTCCACCCGATGGACCGACGACATTGTGAAGGTTGCGGGAAGTCGGTGGATGGAGGAGGCTCAAGAGCGTTCGTCGTGGAACTCTTTAGGGGAGGCCTATTTCCAGCAGTGGACTTCTACAGGCTGATGATGATGATGATTGCAAAATGAGGGCAAGGTCAAAAGTTTGGACATGCCTTAGCATCTTCCAGGGTCAATTCGCCTTGAAATCTGAGTGGATGTCTGCCATTCTAGGGGATATTTTATTCCGAAGTCCGACTAGGAAACAAGATATTTACAGTATTTTTTCTTTTCAGAATCACTCATAGCTATTCCTGAAACTATAAACGCCTCATCAATATCAGTTGTCGGCGAATGGAATAGCTTCAACGTGACATGGGCGCCCGCTCAGCGAGTCAACGTGAACAACAGTAGAGTGTACTACGATGTTAGCCTCACCTTCCCTGACCAGAGTAAGATTGAGGTGAGGAACATAACAACCCGCGAACATCTTTTTTTTTTTTTTTTTTTTATACAACTGAGGTGGCAAACAAGCTTACGGCCCACCTGTTGGTAAGCGGTTACCGTAGCCTATGAGCGCCTGCAATACCAGAGGCATCACGCACGCGTTGCCAACCCCGAAACCCCTTCCCCCTAAAGAGCTCTGGCAAGTATTGTATGTATTTGTTTTAAAAGTCCCCACTTTTTTTTTAATGTTATACGGAGGCAAACAGGCTTACGGCCCTCCTGATGGTAAGTGGTTACCGTCGCCTATTGACATTAGCAACACCTGGAGCATTGCTAATGCGTTGCCTGCCGAACCCCTCCCCCCTATAGAGCCCTGGCAACCTTACTCACCGCAGGAACACAACACTATTTGAAACAAATAATGTTATTTGGCTGCGATCTTCTGTAAGGCGGAGGTACCTCCCCAGGCGGGCTGCTCCAATTTAGAACGAGAAAATCTCGCTATGCCCTACCTCCTCCAAAGATCTCTATGATGCTCTCCTAGATCCGGATAGATAATATGATAATGCGCTGACCAACTACGCCACCGAGTCGACTCATCTTTTCGAAAATCTTCAGAATGTACCTTGACTTGAAGTGAAATGAAATAAATTTATTTGGCAAACACAGACAGAAGACACAATAAAACAATAGAATAAAGTTTAACGATAGGGAGATAGGTAGACGTAACACAGATAACATACAGTACAAACAACAACACATAAGTAGGTATCTATGTCATTTACAATATTTAAGTGCTAATTAGTCTCCTGTGTGTGTGAGCCAAAACAGGCATGGTCTCAGCATGATGCCGCTACACATGAGGATAACATGCAGAGGCGCTGGTTTTCAGACCAAACCTAACGGGTGACCTCACGAACCAACCAATAAATTCATATACATAGAAGTGTTTTTTGGAGGAAGTAGGGCACAGCGAGATTTTCTCGCTCTAAATTGGAGCAGCCCGCCTGGGGAGGTACCTCCGCCTTACAGAAGATCGCAGCCAAATAACATTATTTGTTTCAAATAGTGTTGTGTTCCTGCGGTGAGTAAGGTTGCCAGGGCTCTTAAGGAGGGGGAGGGGTAAGGCAGGCAACGCATTAGCAATGCTCCAGGTGTTGCTAATGTCAATAGGCGACGGTAACCACTTACCATCAGGAGGGCCGTAAGCCTGTTTGCCTCCGTATAACATTAAAAAAAAAGTGTGGATTTTTAAAACAAATACATACTTACTTGTCCGATTTGGATGTGATGTAATCGTGCCGGATTTCCAGTTGCTATTGCAGAAACTTGCACTTGCGCTTTGCCATGGTGGTCCCGGCTCAAGAATAGTCCATTATGACTGAGCGAATAATGAAAATGAGGAAATTCGTAGAAGAACCAAGGTCACCGACATAGCTCTCAGAATTAGCAAGTTGAAGTGGCAGTGGGCAGGCCATATAGCTCGCAGAACCGATAACCGTTGGGAAGTAAAGGTTCTCGAATGGCGACCACGAACCGGGCGACGCAGTGTTGGAAAGCCCCCCACCCGATGGACCGACGACATTGTGAAGGTTGCGGGAAGTCGGTAGATGGAGAAGGCTCAAGACCGTTCGTCGTGGAACTCTTTAGGGGAAGCCTATGTCCAGCAGTGGACTTCTACAGGCTGATGATGATGATGACTGAGGGAAAAAAAGCTAGGAGATGGGCCCTATCAATAAAAGCTTTATCTCCGCTCACAAATCGCCATGCCAAGCGTGGCGAGTATGGACAAATGCCCCCAAATGATTTTAGCGCAGACCGTACAAGGTCGGTCGCGCTGGAAATCTATAGGGGAGGCATATGTTCAATAGCCGTCTTACAGTTGAAATGATGATAATGATGATAATTGCAGAAAACCGTGGAGGTGCCCTGGGTGGAAGTGGGTGGCGTATCGGTGCTACCGTACAGTAGTATGGAGGTGCGAGTGCGGGCGCACACGCAGTGGGGCGGCGGCGCGGCGGGCGGCGCCGCCCTACGCTCCCCGCAGGCGCCGCCCTCCGAGCCCACCCGCCCACGACTCTTCCTGCAACCCGCCCTCAGGTATACCTCACACCACAGAGTAAAAAATCGAATTAAAAAAGTATTTATTTTGTTAACAGTAAAACACAGGAATACAAGAAACAAATGGAAACGTTGACAACTGCAAATTGTGGAACATTGTTCTTGTTTGGAGGTAGATGTATGTCATTTTGAGTTATAGTTAAAGGAAGGAGTAATTGGAACCAATGTCACACATAGAGAGGCACGTAATACATTGCGTACTTGCAATACGGCGGTTGAAAAAGAACCAAGTGATCGAATTTCTACTGACTTTGACTAATTGTACAGTGGCGGTCCACTCTGGGCAACCTTCCGCTGGGCATCGCCGTCACGCGATAACGGCCTGATCCTCGGATACGAAGTGCAATGCTGGGCAGAACGCAAGCCACCGGCGGCGCCTCGACGCTCCGCCTGTGCCGACGCAAGACTGTCTCCCTCGCACACACAGCTGGTACTACGAGATCTTACTCCGCAGACTACATACTACTTCAAAGTGAGTGTTCTACTATCATAGTTAACTAGTAAAGTTTATTGATTCAACCAAACTTAACACAGTCTGTATAAAGCCCTGGCTCCTGAACTAGCGTTAGCTGTATGATGGGTTAACTATACTAGCGGCTGCCCGCAGCTCGCTCGCGCGTTACCAGGATAAAAATAGCGTATGGCCTTTCTCAGGGTATAAGCTATGTTCATACCTTTCGTAAAAATCGATTTAGTTGTTTAGTCATGAAAAGCAAGAAACAGAGATTCAAAGTTAAGATATTTTTGCTATAGCAAATATCTACTATCTCCATCGCACACGCAGTAGACTTGTACTACTTTTGAGTATTATTGATCCTGCCGCCTACGCCAACTATAGATCCAAGTAGTTTTTTATTGACGCAACCGGTCATTTATTCTGTAATTACATGACGAAACTTCTACTGCTAGCAATCGTTATAAGACAATTTTGTTTTCCAGGTCCGAGCATCGACCGGTGCTGGTTACGGTCAATATTCTGATGTTGTTTCCGCGTCCTCAGACGAAGTGAATCCTATCCCGAAAGTGATGCTTTCATCTCAAGAATTTATCAAAATCGTTGACTTGGACTCTGGAGAAAGCGAGACGATTCCAAAGAGCACAGGCACCCCTATTGATTTCGCGGTTTCTGTTGAGGAGAATATCGTATATTGGGTCAATAATTTGGAGGAAATTTTCTCATCGAGGATCAATGGCAGTGGACATTATAAGGTAAGTGACAAAAAAATTACCTACTGTCTTATTTTCCCGGAAGCCAACCCAGAAGATTGTGTGAAACAAATATTTTATCCCGCAACGGGCATCGAACTCACCCTCTTGTGCCTCAGATGGCCAGGCCGTCGTGCAACAGGGAAAGTATGTTATTTTATAAACCTTGCCATTTTATATCAGTATCATAGTCTAAAGGTACCTAATAAGATGTCTTCTTTCATTCCACAACCAACCATTGTCCTCTAGTGGGGAAACGCATACAGATGACTAAATCACTTTTAGTCATAAGGTACTAACTTTACTTAATTTAATTTTAATTTTGGTTTTAATTTTAATTTTGTATTTTGATTGTAATTTTAATTTTTAACTAACATTGTGGACCATGTTGTCTTGAATAAATAAATAAATTAAATTCCACAGCTCTTATCAATAAACGGATCAGCAAGCAGCATATGCGTGGATTGGATAAGCCGCTCCGTATACTTCACTCAGGTGGAATCCGAGGCTTACGTCACGTACCGCGCCTCGCTCCCCACGGCCGCCGCTAGGCCGCAGGTCACTCGCGTCTTTACGAGGTTTAAGCCGGTGCATAGCTTGCAAATTGCGCCATTACATGAGTAAGTTTGATCATACCAATTCTGAAAATTATTACTGGATTTTAACCCTGCATTTGATACTACCACACTTTGTCAAAAGTCAAAACGTACCTACTTCACATAGCCAGAAAAATAAAGATATCTGTTTCAGGAACGCCTTGATTGATATCCGAATGAACTCGTGGTGTTTGCATGAATTTGAACAAATATAGCCGCTGTGGAATGGCGTTGCACAAGGATTGATTCTTGTTCCAATACTATTAATGGTTTCTATTTTTAGGTCATTATTTTGGTACGAAGAAGGCAAACATCCAGGCCTTGGTAGCTTGATGATATCAAACCTAAACGGCTCTCACGTTAGAAGCTTTTTCAACAACTCCGATCAAACTGACTGCAATTGCCCTGAAAATCCTCAAGTCGCAAAAACCTTCGTAATAGATATGACGAAGGGAGACAACTACGAGTTATACTGGGTCGACCCATGGATTCATAAGATTATAGCTACAGATATGTACGGATGTCAATGTAGAACAGTATTCGACGCAACAGAAAAGAAGAAATTCGGCTTCACACCCATGTCTATAACCGTCGACAGCAAATACGTTTACTGGTTCAATTCAACCGCAAAAGAAATATACTATACCAACAAATATAAGAACGCTAAAGTCGAACACGCGAAGACTACACACGGCTACAAAATCATGGCTTTAGATCCGGGCAACCAAAAATACCCTATGCGTCAATGCTTGTTCCCAAAAGTGCAAAAGTTGATACCGAAAGTTTTATCCAACTCCGCAGATAGTATAACTTTAGAAATGCCTGTAGTAGAGAAACCGAACCAATGCCGCCATTTGAAGTATGAGATGTCTATGCCTGAGTATACGATATTCTATCGGATATATAAGAGTAACGATACATCAGTGTGCCATAGAGAATCGTGTCCATACGTAACGAGTACGAACACAGAAGTGGTTCTCACTGATCTGAAACCGTTCACGAATTACACAATTATGTTGGAAGCTACGAATTACTATTCAAAGCTACATGAGATTAAACCGATTGTTGGATCGTCTTTGGTACTACAAACTGCTGCTGAAGGTAACTTAATTATTTTATACCAGTCGAATATTTTGCACGAGTGTCCACGGGCCACCTCCATTTTTGTATAGTTGTAATTTCAGTTTAACAGAGACTGGCAGGACTTGGCATAGTACCGAGAAAAGTGCAGCCTAGTAGAAAACAAATGGGTTCTACATACATAAAATCACGTTTATTTCCTAGAGGGGTAGACCACGGCTTTCCAGTAGCTACGATCTTGACATACCTCTTTTGCTTCATTCCCCTTAATAACGGTTTCTGCATATTTTTATTTGCAATTAATTGCCCACGGGCAGTTTTCAAACGGAATGTGTTATGGCGCGTAATGCGTGTGAATTTTCCCATAGTAACAAACCCTACATGAGAACAGATAAGCATTTAGTGCAGACACTATAGTTTCATTATCTTTATTTCAGCTCCTACAGCTCCAAAGAACGTGAAAGCTGTGGTATTGAGCCCTGAACTAGCTCACGTGGAATGGACCTCAATACCAGGCCTTCGATATGAGGTGCATTGGAGAACTGATGACTCTTCTACCCTCACGCAGTTAAAAGGTAAGTTTTATCATCAAACTCTTACGTTACTGACTGACTGACAATCAACGCACAGTCTAAACTAGGCCTAGGAGTATCAAATTTGGAGGGTAGCTTCCTGTTGCAGGACAGGATTGCATTAATAAAAGAATACCCTAAGGGGGTGTAGCGGTTGTATAAAAATAACATGTGTAAGGATTGTTAATAACCATTATTTATTAAAACCAATTACAACCTTTATTATTTACGAGAATGTTTATGAGGTATTTCATTGAGTGATTTTCGCATAGAGTTTTTTCAATGAAAAATGTCGAATTTCCAAAAGTCGTAGAACAAACTTTACTGCTAATTGCTTGTAGAATAAGCCCCTTTCGGGATGTAATACATATTATGAATCACCTTGTATAATACCTAAAATTGCTGTCAAAGTCAGTTCTTAAAATAATCAACTTCTGTTTGATTTCAGAGCACAACACATTCGAAGTATCAGCTGGTGGCAGCGCGAACCTCACAAAGCTATCAGCAAACACCACCTATCGCGTTTGGGTTCGCGCACTATCCCCCTACAGTACCGTACCAGCTGACAGCGCGCCGTTGCATTTGCGAATGCGCCCGCCGCCTGCGCCGATACTGTTCAGGAATTGTACGCCACACGAGATAATCGTGTTCTGGCCTCCACCACTGAACTCCTCCTTGCACCAGTGAGTACTTAAGCCCACTATATCTACCATGTGAAACCCAGTCGTTTAAAGTGGGGGTCACCATTTTTTAAGGGACAGCAAATCTGCATATTAATCTCATCTCCATCGTCCTACCGTTTTAAATCTTTTAACATTGACATTGGCAAAAGTGCGGGAAAATATTAAAAAATTAAATACTTAAAAGAAGAAAAAAAAAGTGGAGTCACCAATTTGGAGAACCACTATTGTCACAACAGTTGTTATAACAGTCAGGGCAACGTTTTATTATCCTGATAAATGTCGAAAAAAAATTGTCGAAGAGAATATGGTCAGGCCAAAATATACAAAAACCTAGGCGACTAAGGCGACTAAGGGAAAAAAGCTAGGGGATGGGCAGCAGCGTCTCCTATTTTAACAACGATAGCTCTAACTGCGCTCGCCAACCCGCATGCCCAGCGTGGTGAGTATGGGCAAATCCCCCCACATGATAAGGAATTCGCTCTGTCTGTGGGGAGGCCATGTTCAGCAGTGGACGTCGTACGGCTGAAATGATGATGAATTTATTTTTCTTCTAACGAAATAAAGCTAACGGTATATTATTAAATCTGTGATAACGACGGGATAGACGAGATTTCAACCTGTATCAAAATTTCTAGGTACAGAGTGGAATTCACCGAAGCTACCGGCCCCGTCGGTACTTGGAACGCTTGCACCGCAGTCGACGGGCTGAAAGGCGAATGGGTGGCGAAGGAATTAAAACCGAAGACTAGGTACCGCTTCCGGCTTCACCTTCAGTACGTCGAGTCCGCGCCTGTGTACCACTGGCCACCGGACGAAAGATTCACTTTTGAAACTCTTGGTAAGATATAGTGACTGTTCAACTGAAAAAATAAAATATAATATGAGCTATCTATAGATCGTTTGTAACGGTCTTTATATGGCTCAACTGTTTCTTGTGTATTTTGTAAATATTAACTTGTATTCGTTTTAAGTTTATTTCTGTAAATAAAATATTATTAATCATTTTTATTACTACATATTCAGTCAAGAATATTATAGTAGCGTATAAAAGAATCACTGAACTAAAACGGCGTTTCAGCGTCGGCATCAAGATGGCGGGACCGAAACTCATTTATCGAAATTATATTCACCTAAATCTAGGTTTCTTCTAGATTTACCACCTAATTGGTAGGTTCCTGGTCTACCATCGGTCGAACCACCATTGGTCGAATTGGAGTTTGTGTTGCTGGCTACAGATATAAGTACAGAAGAACATAACTCAATTAATATAGGTATAATTTATTTCAGTCTCTTTGGTTCAACTCTTCATGATGATGCAGCTATCATTTGTGATATATATATATATATATATATTTTATACGAAATAGGCTAACGTTTGACCACAATCTCACCTGATGTTAAGTAATGATGTGGTCTACGGTGTAGCACGTTTGCCTAGAAGAAACCTATTCACTCTGGTCTTGAAGACACCCAAATTATAGGTATTCAAGACCATGTCAGTGTTTAGGCTTGTTATCTAAGCTAGTTTTGATTTTAATACTTTTAGTTTTTTACTAAAGCTTGTTTTGAGATAGATTTAAACGAAAACCTCAATTTTAATTATATATTTCAGGCGACGTGCCCGGCCCGCCCGGGCCAGTCCACGCGGCCAGCGCCAACGACCGAGTGGTGCGCGCCTGGTGGGCCGAGCCCGACCTGAACGGAGCACCTATCACGCACTACCGCGTCTGGGGACGACCTAAACACAGGTACTTAACAAACAAAGGTAGTTTACAAAGGTATCATCCGAAAAGAGACCAATACGGCCACATTGATACACATTTGACTGGCCTCATAGCTCAGTTGGTAGTAACTCTGCCTTCTGCGCTAGAGGTCGCGGGTTCGATTCCCGCACTGGACAAACATTTGTGACTAACACAGATGTTTGTTCTGTGTCTGGGTGTTAAATATATATCTATTGTATATGTATATCAGTCTCTGGTACCCATAGTACAATATGCCTTGTTTGTGATCAGTTGACCGTGTGGAATATGTCCGGAATATTTATTTTATTTATTTTAATATTTACATAGCAAGAAAAATCCAACTATTTTTTTTTGTCTTATTTTCTTATTGTTAGTTACCTATTTATATAATAGCTATACAGATATAGCAATTTTATAATTATTGCACACCAACAACAAAATCAATATCTACAGACACTGATTACCAGAGCACTGACGTGGTGCTGCCGTTTTCGCACTAAATATATGGAAATAAGGTGCAATTTATAACACATCGAATGGCTTGGACGGTCTAGGCACGCGGTGTATTCTAGATGTGTAGGTATGCCAGCGCTAGACGTCATTCCTGTATGGTTTGTGTCTTACACATCTAAGCTACTACAAAAAGGTGTAGAAAAATTAGATCTGCTTGGCTTAGTATGGCAAATAATAAAATGGGCGTTTAATCAAGATGTCTGTCCCACAGAATCGGTTACAACAATGAGAATATGACGAAAAACATAAGCGACATGCTGCCTTCAAACTTGCCGGACGATATCGACGACACTATGAAGATGCGGATAATACGCGAAGGGCTGCAATTATTGCACAATGGGACCGGTAAGCAGTTTTTCTTTTTTTGTTCCTTTAACTGTAACAACTTGCAATTTTTGTGGTATTGTAAACCAGATAGCGCTTGTATAAATCTGTATTTTTAGACAAGCGCAGAAGAGAGCACAGTTGAACGCAAGTTCTTTAAGAGGATACAAAAATCATAATAAATTGTCGAGTGGGCGGAGTGAAGAAAGTGACAGCGTAATTGTACTATGTACTGTAATTGAATGCGGAAAGAGATAGCAAGCGTAAGAAGGCGCTCGAAAGTAATCGACGTAAGCGAAATATAAGAAAATATAGATTATCTCAAAAACTATCTATTTTTTTAAAGTGTCTTGGATTTAGGTACCCAATGCTATTGTCTAACAAAACTTTATTTTAGTTAGATAGTCTCAGATTTTTTTCGAAAAAACAGAAAAAACAATTCAAAAATCATAAAATAATTAAACCGGTGAGGGTTAACTAGGTTAACTGTTATAATTTGTAATTTTTATGAATGTATCGATCTACAAATCAGATGACATTTTATAAATCTACTAGCTTCCGCTCGTGGCTTCGCTCGGGTTGTACCTACATAAAAAGTAGCCTAGGTATATGCTATTCTAGGTAAAAAAACTTTATCTATTCCAAGTTTGAACGAAATCGGTTGAGCCGTTACGGCGTGATTGAATAACAAACATCCAAACATCATTTGGGTCATTCCATGTCAAACGTAACACTTGTTACACACACTTAGAGTAGAATTTAGGAAATCCGGTGAAGAATATTTGAAAATAAGATCGATTATAAGGAACTGTGGAGGAAGGGGTGGTTGGGCAACCATAAAATATGCTTTCTTTTAAAAACATTGTTCAAAAGCAACGTAAATGTGTACATCCTGTAACACTTGTTACATGGAATGACCCCTTTCAAACATTCGAATTTATAATATTAGTAGGATAAGTAAGAGAAGAGCACAGTTGAACGCATGTTTTTTTCCAGAAACATACTGGCTGATCGACGGCGAGGTGTTGCCAGCGGGCTACATCCACGTGCAGGCGCGCAACCGCTACGGCTGGGGCCCGCTGTCCGCGCGCGCCGAGCTGCAGGGCGCGGCGCGGCGGGACGCGGCGCGCGCGCCCCCGCTCGCACTGGCGCTCGCGCTCGCCGCCACGCTCGCGCTGCTGCTGGCCGCGGCCGCTGCGCTCTGCCTAGGTAATGTACCACAGCTACGGCTGGGGCCCGCTGTCTGGGCAATCTGCGTTGTATGTTTGTTTGTATTATATTTGTTAGAGCAATAACTTTCGAACCGTCAATCCGATCTGCATGAAAAGAGACGTTTCATCAATATATGGAGCCTGGGCCTGCACTGTGTACACTACTCTAAATTATGGCTAAGCAATAAAGTCAACGTATTTAATTGATTATTTTATTTAAATTGACTTCGTTCTAAGGTAAATTAAGATTTTCTTCGACAAAGAGAGCAACACACAGCGCTACAAAAATATGGCGGATGGACGTGCGTGAAATGTCATTTTGACGACCTACATTTATCTGACAAAACAAAAACATCAGATCAGACAACATGACATGAAAAATATGTCAATGTCATGTCAAACGCCAATTACAAACCAACATGGCGGCCTTCAAATAGTGTTCACATAGTAAAAAACTTACCAGAAGAACTATTCTTGTACCATCGCATTTGTCTTTAAAATAATGAAATTGTATTTTTCTTGTAATCTCCAATTTATTCCTATATTTTCTATGTAGTGTACATGGACCAGGCCCAGAATGAAATGGCTCCTTTAGTAACAACAGATTATACTATCAAGATTTGCTGTCCGGGCAATCTGCGTTGTATGTTTGTATGTATATTTGTTAAAGCAATAACTTTCGAACCGCCAATCCGATCTGCATGGAATTTAGTAACAACGGATTATACTATCAAGATTTGCTGGTAAAAATATGAATTAAACCTGCCGAGAAGTTGCTAAGATATAGGGATCCAAAAGGTTTTTTTTAAAGTCATACACATGAAATAAGATGAAATAGCTTAGTTTGTACATTCTAAAACGAATTTTTATTTTAATTCTAGACCAGGGTACAACGAAAGTAGTAATATTTGAAAACCAATATAGTGTGAGCTGCCGTTTGGTAAAGTTCTTTCAATGACGCGACGCAATAAGATAAAGTGCAACACAGGACTTTCACGGACCTGCAGAGGATGGCTTTATTTGTGTCTTATCCAACAAACCATCGAAACAAACCGTCGTCACCCAAATCCAGATCTTCAATCCCATCATCTCTCACTCCAGAATTTCGCTTACAGCCTACAACAACCGCACCAAAAAGAAGACAGCAGTAGAGAGCCAAGTGCTAAACAACGCGCCGCGGCGACCGCCCGACGTCGAGCTGGCTACCCTGAGGCAACTCCCGACCAGACATTCCACTAATATTTTATACAATCAGGTATGTTATACCAAAGACAATAGAATTTCGGTTTGTAGTAAGTATTATCTTTCGTTATACGTATTACTTAAATCACAACATTCTTCCTATGAGAGCATGTCTCCATGCTATTGATGCTGATGATGACTTTTGATACAACACATAACTCATAAATAAATAAATAAATATTCCGGACATATCACACACGGTCAACTGATCCCAAACTAGGCATAGCCTGTACTATGGGTACCAGATACTGATATATATAATAGATATAAATTTAACACCTCTGGGTGTTACACAGAACAAACATCTGTGTTAGTCACAAATGTTTGTTCAGTGCGGGAATCGAACCCGCGACCTCTAGCGCAGAAGGCAGAGTTACTACCAACTAAGCTATGAGGCCAGAACTCAATCAACTCATGTATTTTTGTGACAATTAATCATGATCAGTTGGATCAGTTTGCTATTTTTATGGGGCCAGCTAAAGCTCATTCAATATTTGTAGCCTGTAGTAACCCACTACTGGGCCTTATGCCTCCTCCATCAAACGCTATTCACGTCTCGGTGTTAGATTTAGACTTAATCTGGTTTATTATGAAACTGGGTATAATTTAGTTAGTCCTCGTCTAAACCCAACCAGAGTTTTCTTTGTACGGCAACTATGTGCTTAGACTACAAAATTGCATGTGGCATTTTATTTTATTTTACGGAGGCAAAAAGGCTTACGGCCCTCCTGATGGTAAGTGGTTACCGCCGCCTATTGACATCAGCATCACCTGGAGTATTGCTAATGCGTTGCCTGCCGAACCCCTTTCTATTTGGCTGCGATCTTCTGTAAGGCGGAGGTATCTCCCAGGCGGGCGAGAGAAAAGAGAGAGTGAGAAAATCTCGCTGTGCCCTACCTCTTCCAAAAAATTGTATTTATATTTATACTGTTTTTTATTACTCTTTACAGGGAGTCCATTGTCCAACTGACGCGGAAATAGCGAACCTCCCGCACATTCGCCGCGAGCAGATCACACTCACCAAGTTCCTGGGCTCCGGCGCGTTCGGCGAGGTCGTCGAGGGCGTCGCCAGGCAGGTCAATGGCGCCGTCACTGATACTAAAGTGGCTGTCAAAGTAAGTCTGATTATCGACTTAAACTAACCGATAAAATATAAAATAAAACGTCCAGCCAGACATAGGCGGACTGAATTTCCATTAGATCAGTAGGGGGGAGGGAGGGGATGTAAGAAATAACAAATGTTCCTACTGTTTATAGGCCTCGAAACAGTAAAACTTACGTTTACCTTTGAGCAACCTTTAGAGCGGTCGCCAAATGGATGGTTGACTGCTTGTGGCGTTAACAGCTAAACGCTTCCAGGTTTCGGACTGTCCTGGCAATAAAAGTCTATAAGGCACGACGGAGGCTTCCGTCTGCTGAATACTTTTACTGCATTAGAAAGTAACACCACCTTTATTTCAAGCCGTAAAAGGTCCTATTTTACTAATATTTGTATTCAATTCCCAGACGTTACGCAAAGGAGCTACTGAGTTAGAAAAGACTGAATTCCTGAAGGAGGCTGCACTAATGGCGAACTTCAAACACGAGCACATACTGAGGATGCTCGGAGTTTGTTTGGACAATGATCCCCACTATATTATAATGGAGCTAATGGAGGGCGGCGACTTGCTCAGTTACCTGAGAGCTAAGCGAGCTTCTTTGGTAAGCTACTACACCTAAAGATTTTATAAGGCTCTGTAGCTTAGTTGAATAGAGCATCCCCGAACATAAGGGAAGGTTATGTGTTCAAATTCCATCCGAGTCAAACTTTTTGACACAAAAGAGTAGACAAAGTCTACTGACTGGGTAGACTACTGATAAGTTATATGATAGATAGATAAATTATATATCATTCATCATCATCTTCATTTCAGCCGTAACCCACAGCCCTTCCCTATAAATTTCCAGACCGCACCAGTAGTCTACCCAATCAGTAGTCTTTCTAATCAGTAGTCTAGCAAATCAATCTTAATGTACCCAGGCAAATTTTAAAGATCACGGCCATTTGAAGCCCATAGTATAAAAATATTTTGCGCACACCGGCTTGGCTTTAGGGCTGGCAACTTAGCGGACCTAAAGTTTGAGTTATGGCTGCACAGCAGACTGAAGAACTGGTCTACTCGCGGCCTTGATAGCCTAGTTTTAAAATAAAACAGTGCTCAACCGATAACTTACAGTGGTGGTCATATAATTAGAAACACCTACCTGGGTTTATATTTTTATTGCAAATTCCCTTTCGAACTAATTTTTAACGTATCATTGAGTGTTCCTACGTATTAAAATCGATGTATCGGATATTATATTGCATTGTTATACCATTTTAATAACAGAAAACAACGGTTGTTTTTCTAAAACTGAAAGTTATATTAATAACAAAATAAAAAACGAGATACAAACCGGACAACTAATTAGAAACACCAAAAAAATAATTACTTAAATCATTTTTAATTTGAACAAAACCCCAATAGTTTTGATAAATACTAAAAATACTACATCCTTAGACAATTAGTATTTGGTAGGGTAGCCTTTATTATCAATAACAGCTTTGCAGCGACGCGGCATTGATTCAATCAATTTATAACAAGTTTCTACAGGAATACTTCTCCAAGCGTCTTCAAATGCACTGTTAAGTCCATGAATGTTAGAAACGTGTTTCTGCGACAGGTTGGTCTTTATAGTGTGCCACAAATTTTCTATGGGATTTAAATCCGGACTATTGGCAGGCCACTCTAATACTGTCACGGATTGTTCTGTAAGAATCGCTTTAACGCTGCGTGCTGTGTGCTTTGGGTCGTTGTCATGCTGAAATATCCAAGTTACTGGCAAATTTTCCTCGGAATATGGAATCATTGTCTCTTCCAAGATCTTTTTGTATTGATATTGATCCATTTGCCCTTCAATCTTTCTCACGGGACCAATCCCGTACCCTGAGAAAAATCCCCACACCATTACATTTCCACCACCGTGCTTAACTGTCTTTTTAGTGTACTTGTTATTCAAAGCCTCGTTTATTGGTCGTCGTACATATCGTTTTCCATCGGAATTAATCAAATTAATTTTAGTTTCATCTGAAAACAAAACTTTTTTCCATTGATGAATAGTCCAACTGCCATATTTGCGAGCGAATGCTAGACGATTTTCTCTATGTTACCTGGTTAGTAGTGGTACTTTTCTAGCGATCCTTCCTAACAATTTTCCTTCAACCAACCGTCTACGAACTAGTTTAGTGGACACGTGTCGAGGATCGTCTTCTGAAAATACCTCTTTTCTTATAACATTGGATCCTTTAAAGGGGTCCGCCTTAGCTAATCGAAGCATAAGCCTGTCTTCTTGAACTGTAGTCTTCCTGGGCCGAAGTTTTCTTGGCACGTTATCTGATGTTCCGTGTAGTTTGAAATGTGCGAGGGTGTTAAATATCATCTTAACGGGACATTCCAAATAATCGGCGATCTTTCTGTAACTCCATTTTTGTTTTAAATGAAAATTCACTATAATTTTTCTCGTTGCTGCATCACAGCTCTTATTTTTCCCCATTTTTAATAAAACAACAATAAATAGTAACTTTTCGTAATGAGTTAGAAATGGCGGCAATATTTACAATGTGATTGACAATTGTGAGAACTGTATTTCAGTTTAAAAAATCAAATTTTGAACCAAGTCATACAATGTTTCTAATTAGTTGTTCATTCTGCCAGTCCTAACGATATTGATACTTTTTGTTTCACTGATATTTATTTTTATTGTCGTCTTGGTTGTCAAATATTATTGCTTGTAATTAAACTAGAGATATTAAAGTACATTGTAAAGTAGTGAAAAAAAAATTACCTCCTATTAAATGCTATAATAATGTTAGTTACTTTATGAAAATGTCAGGTGACTAGGTGTTTCTAATTAGATGACCACCACTGTAAGTCTACTTTCTTAACAGTACACCTCGGAGTCCCTGACCCTACTGGACCTATTCAATATGTGCGTGGACGTGACCAAAGGCTGCCGTTACCTAGAAGAAATGCATTTCGTGCATCGAGACTTGGCGTGTCGGAACTGCCTCGTCGCAACTCGTGCTAACGGCAGAGTGGTGAAAATCGGCGACTTTGGACTGGCGAGAGACATCTATAAGAACGATTATTATAGGAAGGAGGGTGAAGGTCAGTACTTAACTTTTCTAAAATAAGAATTAGGTTCACTACTTTTATCCCCAAGAATGGTAGACATCCTCTCAGATCTCCAGGCTTTCAGATCCTTGATGATGATTGTGCCAATGCCAAGGCACTCATTTCAAAATCTTAAAAACGTGTGTTTTTCAGGTTTGCTGCCGGTTCGGTGGATGGCAGTGGAATGTTTGGTAGACGGTGTATTCTCATGCCAGTCGGATGTGTGGGCCTGGGGCGTACTTTGTTGGGAGGTAAGCTCACTTTTATTTTGGCTTCTATTTACAAAGAAAAAATGGTTGGTTTCTTCAGAGGATAGATACCTACAACCAAACACAAAAACTAAAAAATGTGAATGGATTCTCATCGCAAGAATTCATCACGCTGACATCACTCCACTGTCAAAATGACATTATGATGTCAGATGACGTCAGGCGTTGTGTTTAGCCTGAACAGATGAACCTGAACTAGATGGCGCTGCTAAAAAGTGCCGCTTTCTGGATCGCGCTGACGAAAACACACGGCCCCGAATCAGATCCCCTCGATTTCGTTATGAAATCATACTTACCTGGCACAGGGGACACCGTGATCAAAAAGGCGGTTCCCCCAGAGCGAGGCCTATTCATTGCACTGCGAATTGGGTTGACCTCTGCGATTATCCCTAATGTGGATAACTCGGGTGCGTTATTTTTGGTAGTGGGGACTGCGTACGCGCCGTCCCCCTCGTTAAATCATGAAAAATATTAAATTAAACAACTAGATTCAAATACCACATTGTTTGCTATATCTTAATCTAACTTAATTTGCCAGCGGTGAATATGTCGCGGTCCGTTGTTATATCAATCTGTACCATAGGAACAGCAACGTATTTAGAGATGTTGTAATTGGTTTAAGATTACGCAACAACAGAATTGACTTAATTATCAAAATACTTGCTAATCATAATCTGTGTCTTTTTCATAATACATTTTCTGAACTTTGTTTGAAAGTGACTTAAAATAAGCAATTTACCAAACAACCTTTTAGATTGTGAAACCTCTTGGACATGAATACATTCAGAGTTAAACTTGTCGTTGCTACACAGTCTACCCACACTGTCCTACGGCTGGGCAACTCGAGTTGAATATATTGCAGTAAAGCTCAATGTACTTCCGTGCTTAGTTTAATATAAATTTTATTTGATGTATTGCAGGTATTGTCGCTAGGCCAACAACCGTATCCGGCTCGGACCAACCGCGAAGTGCTGGCGTACGTTAGATCAGGCGGGAAACCAGACAGACCACCGAACTGCCCGTCCGTCTTGTAAGTGACATTATTCCTTCACGAATATCCATTTTTGAACTTAGGTATTTATTAATATAAATATACCAGTAAGTACCAGACGTTAAAGTAAAGACGAATAGTAAATTCCATCCAAGGTTGTCTGGTAGAGATCTCTACTTACTTTTACTCAGCGATAAGAATAGGGTGTTATGGGGAAGGATACTTATATCATCATCAGCCTGAAGTGAAAAAGTCCACTGCTGGCCATATGCCTCCCTCAAAGAGTGCCACGGCGAACGGTCTTGAGCGTGTTGCATCCGACCTTCAAAATGTCATCCACCATTACTCTCCATAAAATAGCTCACCAAAGTAAAGTACAAACCATCTTATCATAAGTCGGTGACTACTGTTGGTCTTTAGGAATTATTTAATACTCAGATGTTTTGTTAGTTTGAATGTGTTTAGGTATATGCACTTTCGTTGCCTATAAACTATTTCACTGTAGGTATTCGTTTCAGCTATGAGCTACTGCAAAAGTGTTGGAGTTACAACGCGGAGGCGCGGCCGTCGTTCCGGCAGTGCCTCGAGATAGTGATCGCGTTGCGCGACAAAACGTCGCCCAACATCACGCTCACGGCCACGCCTGCGCCCGCGCCGCATTACCTCACGCTGCTCGGAGAAGGTGAGAATTGCATGCTAGAAGTAGGAAGGGACCCAGATTTCTGCCCAAAACAATCCTGACATACATTACATGACACTAATTTCACATGATGTTTTTAGATTGCCGGACACATCACCACGGCACCAGATCGGCATCGCCTCGCCCCGAAACAAATGCACTCTACTAACATGTCGAGCGAGGCGAGGCGATGCTGAGTGTGGGATACAGTATGAAGTTTCATACAAAGAATGCTGAACGGCTATAGCTGAAGCGATGCAGACCTGGTGCCGGGGCTATGTGACTGCGAAAACCTTTAAATTCAACATTATTCTGGTCCATTTGATCCGATATACCATACCTGGCCCATATCGCTAACATAAAAACATTTCATTAGCATGATAAGAATAAAATCCACCATTTTAATGTTTATTATCATTATCCATGTTAATACTAACAATTCCATATTGCATGGGCCGCATGTTCAGACGCCGCCGTTGCCGTCGACAACCGCACGTATCTTCTGGACGAGAATGCCAACGCCTGCCTAGGTTTGTACTACATCGCTAAACGTAGGATAATGCACTTTAGCAGGGTCATATAAGATATACTTTCTTTTGCAGATGAAGACTATCCTGAACAACAAATGGAGCCATCCCGGCTACTCCCCCAGCGGACGACGAAGTATCTAGAGCTGATGTACGACAGCTCCGCGCCGGGGACCATTTGCGACGGCTACGAGATACCGAGGACTCCGATCACTTACATGCCTTTCTCGAGGCACAGCATAGTCGGCGTCGCACCCAACAGACTGATCAAACCGCCGCTGTACAGGACTCATTCGTTGAGAACGAATGCGCGGCCGCCGAACGCGACGATAATTCCTCTGCGGAACGGAATCGCCAAGCGCGCTTCGCTCTGCGAGGAGTGGCAGGGCGTCGAGTCCTCGTTCCTCGCGCCCCGGGCCTGCCCCGGCCCGGCCCCGGGCCCGGCCCCGGCGCCGGCCCGTAAGCCGCGTGTTGAATTCGACTTCGATAAACACGTATTCAAGACTCCATTTTGAACTGTGATATTAGAGAATCTCTTTACAAATGTGTACATTTCTTCCACCGAACGACTTTCTAATTTAACTATTTAAAATTATTTATTACAGTTAGTTTATAGATGTAAATAAAACGAGTCACTTTGTATATACTAGAGTAAATAATACGTGTATAAATTAGAGGGGGTTTATACGAAACTATGATTGAGGTCGAAATATATTGCATTTATTGTAAAATGTTGCTGAATACATATTTTCCTCTATTTAAAACGTTTGCTTCATTTCTACACAAGAAACACTGCATTATTATATGGAAGAAAGAAGTTTAATTACCATAATTCAATGTCAACATTAACTACACATTTATAACGATATCGTGTTCCTACTTTATGTAGACTTCACAATACACATGTCCACTTCGAACGTTAATATTTACACACGTAAAAAGATAACTTCTGTTTTGTAATGCAAAGAAAACAAAAGTAAATTGATTTTATCTCATACATACTAAACTAAACAAGTAATTATAAACTACAAGATGTACCGATCTGCTTTTAAATGTAATCGTATTAATCTCCCACCTTTCGCGCGTAGTACTAAGGCTACGGCTACAGTAAAGGGGGCGAGAAACGGGCGCCGCGCCGCGCCAGAAGTAACATCAATTCGGGAATTGAAGAAACTACCTATACTAAGACACCAAGTAATAATACGAATGCAAATGAATTAATTTTCAGTTCGGCGGCTTGGATGTTTTACTTTCTTATGTATGTGCTTACACCAATACAAAAATAGAAAGACCTTGATAATACTGTGTTTTCGTGTATTTGGGATCGTGTAGCAGTAAGAGCGAATTCTGATTTCAATTTTAATTTAAAGATGCTAAGGCATACATTTGAAAGTGCACGCGTTGATTTTGTCGTTGCTAAGTTTACTTATGTTTTTGGCGCGGAGTATACACGAAAACTTACTCCCTGTTATTAAGAAACTGGGTTAGACGAAGTCTAACTAAATTCGGTTTGTGACGTTATTTCATAGTTTCTTTGTCATAATGTCAAATGTATGAAATGTGGTGTTGCCAGCCGGGTATTGTCAAAAGTTACCTGAAATGCATAAGAAAAGTAACCTTTTAGTGTGAAAAGGAACCTTTCATATTTTTTCCAGTAGTAGGATTAAAAATTGAATACAGAATTTGTTGGTTGTATTAGCATACAGAATTATGAATTTAGTAATGTTTTCCATTTTAATTTGCAATAGCGAGCTACTTTTTTTAACAACTAAATTAAAAATATGTAACCTTTCGAGTCATAGACGTAAAGGTTACAAGAGTAGCCTTCTGATGAAATGATACGTCACAAAACCAGGGTTTAGTTAGACCTCGTCTAAACCCATTTTCATAATAACAGGGAAAGACTTTACGATTTCACTGCGGTCATAGGCATCGGTTCATCTATTCCCCATCCTCGGTGATCTCGGTCTTGATACGCTTCTCCGCTTTGATCTGCGCGGTGGTGGTGACGGCGGCGCCGACGGCCGCCGCCTCGTTGTCGTCGTCCTGCGCCTCGTCCTTGCTGTTCTCGTGCAGCAGCACATAGTCGCGCTCCGAGAAGCCGAACTTGACGATATCACGCTCGAGCAGCTCCACGTAGCGGCGCGGCTCGATTTTCTTGTTGTTCACGAATGTACCGTTGGACGAGTCTGAAACGAATTATGTTGTAATCAGCGCGTAATCTTCGATGAACCTGTGCTCAGTGGATTGTTTGCTACGGCTGCTGCCTGAGAGGCGTTTCAAAAGTGTGTATTTATTTGAATAGATGTCCAATTGTAACATCCAACAGTCACATACATAGTCCTGACCCCACACTAGGATTCCCTGTGTTGTGGTTATCAGAAACTACGAGTACCATGATACAACAAATCAGCGAGCTCAGCGAGGTCAGCAGGAGGACAATGCACAATACACCCCAACGCGGGACGTCAGTGCAGATCTTATTCCCCCATTTAGAATTAGAATGATACAACACCCAGACCCGAAATAAATATTTGCAGATCATGCAAACATTTGTCCCGCAGCGGGAATCGAAACCTCTTGCGTCTCAGACGGGCACTCGCCCGCAACACCACTGAGATCGTCTAAACATATAGACGGTCATGGCGAGAACTCGAGAGTGACATTACAGGGATGAGAAAAGCATAATTCCAAGTGTAGGAAGTGACAAACTTATATTTTGCGGTCGCTCACGTAGCTCATTGTATGATATTGACCGCAAATATAACTTTGTCTCCTCCACAAGGATTTGAAATGAATCTGCAAGATATATGTATATTTCTTGACTGCGTAAACCAACAATATCGGTAGCTCTGGAAATCTATGGGGAAGTTTTATGTTCAGCAGTGAACATCCTACGGCTGAAATAAACATGTTATGTCGATTGTGTAATTTTAGCCTATAGTTAGGTCACTCACCGAGGTCAATAACATAGGGGCGAACGCGGCGCCCTTGTGTTCCATTGTCCCTCGTGAAGGGCGTGGCTCGGTACTGCAGCGCGGCGTGCTGCTTGCTGATAGATGGATGGTCCAGAGTTATATCACACACTTTCTTGTCGCGCCCGATCAGGAACGCCGATTGACGGTGGATGTACAGGATCGGTAGCACTTTGTCGCCTTTGAATGGGTAGAATCTGAGGAAAGACAAAAACCATTACTCGGACCCAAAGATAGAATAGAATAAGATTTTATTTGCAACAACACACCTATAATTATAACAGGTTTACATCACTTCAGTAAAATTACTACAGGGCATTATCATCAGCCTGTACAAGTCCACTGCTAAACTTCGGTCTTGAGCCTTCTCCAAACACTGATTACCCACAGCCGTTGTTCCAATGTCGTCGGTCCATAGGTTCCTTCTTATGCCGAGACTTAAATACTAGAACTTGCTGTTGCCGTGATTAGGTTCACTAAGCAGAACTCTCTACTCAGCAAAACCTCTAAAGAGGTATGGAGGTGGAGTTTTGACTCACCATTCTTATAATATAGCGTAGTAGACATTCTTACCTCCACTTCCTCTTCGGCTGCTTAGCATCCTCCGGCTCGGTGTACTTTATAACGACGCCGTTCACAGTGTTGGTGTCGGCCGTCAGCTTGCCGGAGAGGCCAAAGTTAGGCTTCTCTTTATCGACTGCAGGTTTTCCATCTTTTTTATCGCCTTCTTTACCCCAATCGAATTCTTTGTCGTCAGCGGCGCCGAACCTGAAAATGTATCAAGACTTTTATGCAAGGTGATATTATACTATCCCGAAAGGGACCTATCCTACAACCAATTGGAAATTAAGTTAGTCTAACGACATTTGGAAATTCAACATTTTTCATTGAAAAATCTCTATGCAAAAATCAGTTCAACTCAATTGTTCAGCTTTTTTGAGGTAGTATCCCGAAAGGGACCTATCCTACAACCAATTGGAAATTAAGTTAGTCTAACGACATTTGGAAATTCAACATTTTTCATTGAAAAATCTCTATGCAAAAATCAGTTCAACTCAATTGTTCAGCTTTTTTGAGGTAGTAATCTTGATGTCGAGCCTCTCGTACGTTTAATTATGACTTTTAAAAAATATGAAGACAAAAAAACTGATAATATGGAAAAGTTGGGGGAAAAAAAATCTCCTTAACATTATTTCTTTTTGTTGATATAATATGCCCCTATCGGGATGGTATACATGTGATATGCCCGCTACATGTATGTATGTGGAATCGCTTTTTTGCAAATGGACATTATCGCATTCGCAAACGTTGTCCAATATGCGCGGGGCTGATCAGACGAGACATGAGACTTATCAACATGTCCTAGGGATGATTTACGCAACCATCAGGTGGGTCATCAGCAGTCCGATACCTAATAAAATAATTCTTACCTTGTCTTCCTCTCCCTGTCTCGTGGCTCAGACTTGACCTCGGGGCGAGTTCGCTCAGGCCGCCGGTCGTCACTCGAGCGCCGGCTTTCGGTTGGCCGTCGGTCGGCACTAGGACGCCGGTCGGTTGGTCGACGCTCCGTGCTAGGACGTATACCGCTGGTCGAGCGCCGATCATCATTTGGACGACGATCATCATTTGGTCGACGATCATCATTTGGTCGACGATCATCATTTGGTCGACGATCATTATTTGGTCGACGATCATCATTTGGTCGACGGTCTTCCGTAGGTCGACGGTCTTCCGTAGGTCGTCTGTCGTCAGGAGGTCGACGGTCGTCATTAGATCGACGGTCGTCGGTGGGTCGTTGCTCATCGCGCGGCCGCTCCCTTCGCTCGTCGCGTCCGTCTCTGAAGCGATCGCTGCGTTCATCGCGCTCTGGACGCGGCTTGCTTCTCTCGCGGTAGCGTTCTTCTGCGCTGTGGGATCGCGAATAACCTCTTTAGAATTCATTCACTTTATAACAGTTATTTTTATCTTTCATTAAATTTGGAGGCCAAAAAATGTGGTGAGGATTCCGCATGCCGTCTGGTATATTTACAAATATGGTACGTGGTGGAGTTGTGGTTAAGATCGCGCCTGACAATGGTCGTGGGCTCGAATCCCGGTCGTGCACCCATGGATTTCCATTCGGAAAATGTATGTACGCTATTGCTAAGTGTCCTTACACGAAGGTAATTAACCTTTAAAAATGCGACATGTCGCAAATTCGTAAACATTAGACATGCGCACGATAGGAGCCTTATTGATGCGCACTTTAATCCTTTTTGGAGATTTTCAGGGCCACTATACCTCAGACTGGTCAATGAGCAGAGTCAATGTGAATGAAAGAGCAACAAACCTGGGATGTGGCGGCGGTGGCCTATCATTGCGGATCAGCGGAGGCGGCGGCGGCTTCTCACGACGCACGTCTCTGGACCTGCAACCGATAAAACGCACTAAACCACTGAACTTAACCTCGCGTTTTACTTAGACTTGTTCCACTCCTACGCTAACGTCGGTGCATACGTAATTCGTATGTAGTGCAACACACAAGTGCATTTCTATCAATAGCAACGAACGAGGACTGATCGTCAAAAAAATCTTTATTTCAGTAGGTACCTATTATAGCTGGGACCAAAATTTCAACGTGCCCTTTGTAACACAAAAGCACTCAATGGCCCAAGCACGAATAATTCACTATAGCGTTACGCTTACGATGCGATAGTAAAAGTCAAATATTTGCCAATTACATCGGCGATTCTTGCAATCGATTGATTGGCTATTATTTGTCATTTGCTTTCGTATCGTAAGCGAAACGCTATCGTGAAATTTTCGTACTAGGGCCACAGCTGTTGTCAATACAACCGAGCAATCAATCACCTGTCCGAAGGTTGACCGCGCTGAACGTTGAAAGAAAATAGAGCTTATGATAATAAGCTTACAAATATGACATTTTTGTTGATATTAATAGTATAATATATTAATAGTATAATAAGCTCTACATATACTCTACTCTCTCTACATACATTGTATGGAATTGATAGAAGCTATATCTATTATGTATGGAAGTACGTTTGAAGCTATCGACTCGTTGATAAATAAATATTATTGATATGGCTAGGTTAAATTTTGTCTACTATATTTGAGTCGACGTGAGCATAGGATTGAAAAAGGTTATATGCACAAGACAATGTACCACACAATTGCTATTTTACAAGCTTTTGTCGTGTTGGTGTTTTTTGTAACAGCTACTTGAGCTAAGCTGGTACAAAGTGTCAAAGAAAGGGTAATTAAAGTACGTAATTTATTTTAAAAAATATAATTTTATATGTAATAAATGAAAATACTTATTATTGTGGTAAGAAATGATTTTGGCCTTGTTTATATGCCGTCCTGTTCTCAAGTCTCATAAAATGAGGTCATAATCATTTCATGGAAATAATCAAGTAACCTTTCTGGGACAACCTGCATTACAAAAATATATTGCGTGCTATTTATAAGATAAATCCCCAATATTTTTTTGTGATTTTATTACAATTTTAATTTTTAACTTTATATTATCGTAATTAATTAAATATAAAATGATTTCCTTCTGTACCAATTATATTTTGACACTCCTGTTAACTTAGACTTACCGTAACTTTGGAAATGAACGCTGTTTTGGTGAAGTTACCTACTAAAGGCTCATCCAATCGTGGATATCTCTTTTGCATTTACAAAATGCATGTCTCTTTTTTTTTTAAATATTTGTAGATTATTTGGTGCAGTCTATTTTTTATAATTGAAGTTTCAGCAAAACTGATGATTTTCTAATAGAATTTCTCTCCTGAACATGTCTGGTCTGCTATACTGGACAATTGACTCAAATAGTTCAACTAAATGATAGTCCAATTGTTCCATGTAAAAGTTACTGTTTCGATCAGCTACTGTGTTGAATGTGCATTTCAGTTCCATCAGCATGCATTTTACATTTTCGTATCGGCAATCTGTGCCATGGAGATTAATCACACATGTTCGTCAATCCTTAAAAATATTCATCCAATCCCAACTTCAACTTGGTAGTAGCTTTTCTTGATACAGTTGACTTTTTTAAATTCATGAAAAGATCACCCCTTTAACCATTTGGGTCTATATTGCCTGTTTCTCTACAATGTTTAATGTAAGTAATGCATGGCTTCATCTTTTTACATGATTGTGTATGTGTTGATCTGATAAATAGTTTCCACCTCACTCACACATTCTTATTTTTTTGTGTTGGTATTTTATTTCAGAATCATTTCCAGTTAATTTATCCGAATCATTTTCCTTTAAGTCATGGATGTTACCCTTTCGCCATTTTTTCTAGTTTTAACAACTCAACAACCAAGTTCTGTCGCCAACAATGACTCCATGCCATTTAGCAGGTTTATGTCCGAGATTTTAGAATATCTAGATATTGTCATTTTTTTCATTTGAAAACAAACAAAGCGAGGTTGAAATTATTTTATTTCGTTCTTGCGTCAGTCAGAAAAATCTTGCTCTTCTTTTGTGTCTTCTTAGCTCCTTTTCTGTTACATAAATCGATCAAAATCCTGGTGCAAGAAGCTTGCCTATGTTCCTTTTTTATATGGTGCTCCACATAGTGATTTTTTGTTTCCTGAGGGTTGATACATTTTAATCATAGTCATCATTTTGTAGTTGCGGAATAAACAGCGCCCAATATCTCTGCATCCTCGTAAATATTAACAAATCATTGAGTTTAATTTCGTGATAATCCTATTGTATTGCTGATTTGTACCAGTTCTCCAATTCATAAAGTTGAGTAGACAAATAGTAGCAAAAACGGTTCTAAGCGGTCTCCTTTCAAATGCGGCAAGATTGAAGTGTGTTCGTAAAGTAACACGGCGGGAACAATCTTGTTTCCAACACTATGACCACAGAAGTACTAAATAGTCACTTTATGTGATTACTCCAATAAGTCTGTAGCAGACATTCACGTGTGCCTAGACCGAGTATCGTCTATAGCGCAAATAGATAAATATCTTTGCAACACCAACATTTTCTGACTGTTATAAGTTTCTGTAGAGTGGTCACTGTAAAAATAAATACATTTGTTTAACGACGCGGATTTCGACGACCAATTGTGACGTTAGTACAAGCATGCAACATGTGTTTAAATTCTTCCCACAGTTCATTTGAAATGCATAAAATATTGCACTAAAATACTCTATTACAATAACTTTATTTCCGTATTAGATACCGTAGTTGATTTTATATAATTAATGAGGAATATTGATTTATATCTCTTGAAAAGGAACTAAAATGTGTCGCTGCAATTTATCACACAAAACCTAAGAAGTTATTCAGATCTATAATGTATTATGTAAGTACATAAACCATATTCATACGAGAAAGATCTTAATAGCTCCAACACAAAGTTGCACGCGGTTTTAAAAGCGCAATTATAACTTTATTTACGTTTTTTTTAAATGTACTACATTCATAATTGGTCATTCTGTCGAAAGGTACACACTAGCTTACATTACACTGGGTGGATTGAATGAGTAGTGAACATACCTGTCGGGATGGAATGGTTCCTCTCTGTACCTATCTCTTCTCTCTGGATACTCGCGGTACCGGTCGGGCTCCGTTGGACCTCGCCTGCAAGCAAGTCGCGTAGAGCGTAAATAAATTAACATCAAACAGTCGCTTATTATACAGTGGTGGTCATCTAATTAGAAACATCTAGTCACCTGACATTTTTATAAAGTAACTAACATTATTATAGCATTTAATAGGAGGTAATTTTTTTTTCACTACTTTACAATGTACTTTAATATCTCTAGTTTAATTACAAGCAATAATATTTGACAACCAAGACGAAAATAAAAATAAATATCAGTGAAACAAAAAGTATCAATAACGTTAGGACTGGCAGAATGGACAACTAATTAGAAACATTGTATGACTTGGTTCAAAATTTGATTTTTTAAACTGAAATACAGTTCTCACAATTGTCAATCACATTGTAAATATTGTCGCCATTTCTAACTCATTACGAAAAGTTACTATTTATTGTTGTTTTATTAAAAATGGGTAAAAATAAGAGCTGTGATGCAGCAACGAGAAAAATTATAGTGAATTTTCATTTAAAACAAAAATGGAGTTACAGAAAGATCGCCGATTATTTGGAATGTTCCGTAAAGATGATATTTAAAGCCCTCGCACATTTCAAACTACACGGAACATCAGATAACGTGCCAAGAAAACTTCGGCCCAGGAAGACTACAGTTCAAGAAGACAGGCTTATGCTTCGATTAGCTAAGGCGGACCCCTTTAAAGGATCCAATGTTATAAGAAAAGAGGTATTTTCAGAAGACGATCCTCGACACGTGTCCACTAAACTAGTTCGTAGACGGTTGGTTGAAGGAAAATTGTTAGGAAGGATCGCTAGAAAAGTACCACTACTAACCAGGCAACATAGAGAAAATCGTCTAGCATTCGCTCGCAAATATGGCAGTTGGACTATTCATCAATGGAAAAAAGTTTTGTTTTCAGATGAAACTAAAATTAATTTGATTAATTCCGATGGAAAACGATATGTACGACGACCAATAAACGAGGCTTTGAATAACAAGTACACTAAAAAGACAGTTAAGCACGGTGGTGGAAATGTAATGGTGTGGGGATGTTTCTCAGGGTACGGGATTGGTCCCGTGAGAAAGATTGAAGGGCAAATGGATCAATATCAATACAAAAAGATCTTGGAAGAGACAATGATTCCATATTCCGAGGAAAATTTGCCAGTAACTTGGATATTTCAGCATGACAACGACCCAAAGCACACAGCACGCAGCGTTAAAGCGTTTCTTACAGAACAATCCGTGACAGTATTAGAGTGGCCTGCCAATAGTCCGGATTTGAATCCCATAGAGAATTTGTGGCACACTATAAAGACCAACCTGTCGCAGAAACACGTTACTAATATTCATGGACTTAACAGTGCATTTGAAGACGCTTGGAGAAGTATTCCTGTAGAAACTTGTTATAAATTGATTGAATCAATGCCGCGTCGCTGCAAAGCTGTTATTGATAATAAAGGCTACCCTACCAAATACTATTTGTCTAAGGATGTAGTATTTTTCAAAACTATTGGGGTTTTGTTCAAATTAAAAATGATTTAAGTAATGATTTTTTTGGTGTTTCTAATTAGTTGTCCGGTTTGTATCTCGTTTTTTATTTTGTTATTAATATAACTTTCAGTTTTAGAAAAACAACCGTTGTTTTCTGTTATTAAAATGGTATAACAATGCAATATAATATCCGATACATCGATTTTAATACGTAGGAACACTCAATGATACGTTAAAAATTAGTTCGAAAGGGAATTTGCAATAAAAATATAAACCCAGGTAGGTGTTTCTAATTAGATGACCACCACTGTATATTAATAATTGGACTGGCCTCATAGCTCAGTTAGTAGTAACTCTGCCTTCTGCGCTAGAGGTCGTGGGTTCGATCCCCGCACTGGACAAACATTTGTGTGTTAAACACATATGTTTGTTTTGTGTCTGGGTGTTAAATATTAACTAATATCAGTCTCTGGTACCCATAGTACAGGCTATGCCTAGTTTGGGATCAGTTGACCGTGTGAATATGTCCGGAATATTTTTAGTTTTTATTTATAATAATAATTCATTTAGTTCAGACTATAGTAAAGTTACAGGTCTTATTTAACTTATTCTACAGTCCATATCAATATATACCTTAAAACTAACATACATACAAAATAAAAACTTAAAACATTGTGACTACTGCGACGTGTCGATGTCGCAATCAGGGTGACTTGAACTTGACATCCTTCGGCCAAAACTCTGCGCTTAGGTAGGTCGATAGATGTTCAGTTGGAACTCTCACCATAAATGAATTGAAGCTCAAATTATGGCGAGAATCCAGCTTCTAGACCCGCAGCGAAAGACCGGTCTTCAATAAAGGTAGGTAAAGAAGTTTATCTATTCAAAGTTTCAACGAAATCGGTTGAGCCATTACGACGTGATTGATCATTCGCATTTATAATAATAGTAGGATTTTTAATAAATAACACCCAATAGTTGCATACATAGTCCTGACCCCACACTAGGATTCCCTGTTTCGTGGGTATCAGAAACTATGAGTACCATGGTACCACACCACCCAGACCCGAACAAATATTTGCAGATCATGCAAACATTTGCCCCACAGCGAGAATAGAAGATTATATTTCTTAAAAACCCCTTTGCCGATTTAGTTCATATTCTCTACTAGCAAATCTTCACGGTACTTATAACCTGTTGCCCTACTAAATTATATACAGATCGAATTGACATGACGGTTCGAAAGTTATGCTCTAACAAATATAAATACAAACATACAACATAAACGTTCCAAGTTGTTTGAGAGTTTCGCTCGCTCGATCAACAAATGCGAAAGTAACTCTTTCTCTGTCCGTTTTGAACTTTTTCACAACTCAACTGAACCGGTTTTGACGATATTTGACAAAGAGATAGCTTATAATTATAGGCCACTTTTTATACGTGAACGGCGGGAATGCCGTGCAGCCGCTAGTAAAAAATAAGACTATTAAACTTAATCTACTATAAAATAAGTTGGTGGAATTGTTTTGGTCACCTTTCACGATAATCGCGACCTTCTTCAAATTCACGCCTTTTAGGTCTTTCTTCAAACTGATTGTAGTTGCGATTGAAACCTGCAAATGTAATGGCACATGACTTACATATATCACAAAACACAATACAACATCTCTTATACACTTTATGAAACATAACCCTTAATACACATACATGCTTTAATTATTGAGTTGAACAAAATCAAACAAACATGTTATCTTACTTCTTGTGTCTTCTCTTGGCTGGAATGGTTCAACTCGTCTCCTGGGATATTCTCCGGGAGGCTTGTTCCCTTCATATCTGGGATTTCTGAAATAATTGAAACTTACTCTTTGAGTACCTATCATAACTTGTCATCTGTAGCTGTTATTCATAACATAATAATTTGTTTAATAAACTGGTTATTAGATATCATTGGAATATTCATACATGATGATAATAGATGGCTATGTAGGTATGATACAAGCATTTAAAAAAGTTAAAAACAATATAAGTGGTAACTACCAAATAATAATGATCTGAGCTAAAAATAATGCTTTATCTGTAGGTTCCTTATGCCATAGTATTTAGCTTGCTTATACAAAATATTAAAAACGGTCGCAAGATTTGCAAGAACTAAACAATGATCACCACAAAGCCACTGTACTAAACCAGTACCTTTGATGATTTTTCTGTCCCCTATTATAATCACTGCAATGCTCACATTGCTCCCTATTGCAATCATTTTTTCTTTTATTTTGATACTGTGCATTTTGGGTTGAATGTTTAATATAATAGCATTAAAATAATAACTTAGTGAAATCTGCAATGATTTACAATAATACCAGGCTATGAAATATCTCCTTTCCCTGATCGTTATTTCCCATACTGGGTTTTGCTTACAACTAATTGATTGACAATAATCTGTGGCAAAAATCCAGCTAAAACATGGTAGGAATTTTGGGTCATTACATGAAGTGATATATTAAATGAGTTTGATATTGTAAGCTCTTTCTGTAAGTGCCTCTAAGCATACCTAATATAATGAAAATGTTTTTGAGTCACAAAGCATCATCCCATGTCTTTAAATACCTTCCATTACGCTCCTGCTCATATGGGTACTGTTCATGGTAACGCCTTTCTTTGCTGGAGCCCCGGTAGAAACGCATCACTTCACGCTCCCTGTCATCCACATAGTTTGCTGGCGATGCTGGGCGGTGATACCTTGATACATCAATTAGTCATTGTGTTATAAAAATGACAAAATACTTCTACAACATAAAGTATTGCTTACATTCTGCTTAGTTCAAAGCTATAACAGTTAAGGCCATACCCTGAGCAAAACACTGTTATTTTGATGATATCTCCACTTTACCAGATAGAGTAAGTGATTATTTATGTACATACTTACATAACTAAGTAATAAGTTACTTTTAAAATATTTTCTTACTGTATTTTACTCAACATCAAGTTAAAAACAATAAAACAAGAAATAGAATCCTACAGCAGAAACTACCAATCAAACCTCGATGATCATCGTAACTAGTGTCCCAGTTACGGGGGGGAGGCAGCCTTCAATTTTCCCGACTAAAACGACACGGCATCCAAAACCTAGCGGAGAGATTCGGAGCGATTGATTGAAAGATGTCTCTAATTCTAATTCTAATTCTAATCGGGGGTGGTTAGACCTGCACTGACTTCCCGCTGTGGGGTGTTTTGTGCATTGTCCCCCTATGCTAGAAGATGTCTCACTGGACACATCTTTCTCGACATGTCATCAAAACAGATAGATCAAACAGAAGAATGGATTATTGTTTTTGAAACAGATTGCCAAGAAGCGGGATTGAAAAAGAAAAACTGTATTTTACTAGTAGGTAGCTACTCGGCTGTTCTACTACCTTGCACTTTGTTACTTTTAAGCAAGCGAAAATGTGTCTGTGTTAATCGCACAAATGTTTGTCCAGTGCGGGAATCGAACCCGCGACCTCATTATATTTGATAACTTTTATATCCCTAATGAACCGCTATATAGAATTGATTGTTTTCTGAAAGTTTTACGTTTCTTCTAATCTGTTGGGTTTATTTCAACAAAACATTCGCAAAAATATTGTTTGTCAAGGGGTTCATCTTATATCAAACTTTTTTCAAAATTTCTACCTTTCTATTTCTAACGGCTATTATAAGCTACACTACACAGTGGAGCACCTGACAATTTGAATTTTAATTCAACAATGTTATGGCAAGCTTACATCGAGGTGCTTATTTTGCTCAGGAATATCCCTTAGGTAAGCTTAATGTCACTAATTACATTTTTATCATGATACAAATGACCCAACAGACCAGAACCAATACAGGATGGGAACAGAGATGGATGAAATGCTATTTAGATAGTGTAAATATATCTTACTGGTAATATGAAGCTGGAGGGCGTTCTCCGTCATCAGAAGACCTGCGCTCCTTCACCACACTGTGCAGTCGACGCTCTTTACGCTCTTCTTCTGTAAATGATTTCATAATCGTCACATAAACTACAAAAAACAAGGATCCTACACCGTGCCAAGGCCGGGCCGTGTCGTAGATGGGGAACATTAGATAGTTGATAATGATATCATATTATGTGAAATAAACACATTTACCTTTTTCGCTAGGAGAAGAGCTATGTGATCGCTTGTGCTTGTGCTTCTTATTTTTCTTCTTTGGAGAAACTTCTCCATCGCTCATGGAGAACTGGCCTTCCGCCTCAGACCCACTATTAGCAACCGATTCAGATCGCCTTTTTCTTTTCACGTGCTTCTTCTTCTTTTTCTTGTGCTTACGTTTTTTAGCGCGACGTTGCCCGTCGTCAGATTCGCTATCGGAATCTGATGATCCGGCACGCTCTCGCTTTTTTTTCTTCTTGTAGCGGTGCTCTGAGTCAGAGGAATCCTCGCTTTCGCTGTCACTGCTACTTGACTGATGATCCTCAGATTCTTCCGAATCTTCTGATGATGACTGGTGGCGTTTTTTAGGCATTTTGGTAAAAATATTTGGAATTAAATTTGTCAAAATTCTACCACGATGATCGACGAACTCTACGAACACCAACAAGCTACAATTAATGAATGAATGCAAATGCAATGCACAGACCAATAGGACGCATTGGATGAATGAATGAATGTAACTGAACTAATTAATCAACCAAAGAGTATTACCGTAGACAGAGTATCTAAGAGTATCAACAGATCACAAAGCTGCTGGTTACACAAACACTTTCTCACCGCCGCGCCAGTGCCGAGAGCGATTCTCTCTCTTCCTCCATGATCTTTTGTTTGTCGTTGTCGGACGCTTCAACTGTCATTGTCAGTGTCAAAGAGTGAATTAATAAAGACGTGTCTCTCTCTCTCTCTCTCTGTGTCTGGACTGTAAGTGTAGCGCTGGTAGCGCTAGCGAGCGTAGCGTAACGTACGTACGTACGTAGTACTAATCTGTGAACGTAACAGTTTCATTCATTCATAATCCTTTCATTTCAATTTATTTTGCTTGATATGCAGAATGTTTAAAGAACAGAACAGAAGTGAACTACTAATTACTTTCTTGCAAGTGCTACACAACAAATTATAAAAAGTAGCTCAGAGATGTTTTCGTAATTATAATTAGGATTAACCAGACGTTATAAATCCGGCTCATTTCCGGACAGTTTCGTACATATTCAGGGCCTAAGTTTCAACTTCTGGAATAAACGATGGCCACACGGAAGAGAAGTGGTTCTGGATCCAAAAGACATCTGAAAGAAAAGGTCGTTCAAATTTACGAATCCTTTTTTCGAGGTGAAGATCTTACAATTGACAATCCAACATTCTGGGATGAGTTTTTCCTTCTAAAACCCAAGATTCCACAGCTCGAAGCGGAGATACATAAACTATCTATAGAGCAACTGATGAATATGAAGGAAAGCATGAATTTATTTGTTGCTCAGTGCATTGAGATGCTAGGTCAAGAACATCACATCAGGTAAATAAAAGTATTCAATCCTACATTACAGGCGGTAGATCTAGCTAGGATAACCTAAGTAAAGGTTGTGCTGAGGTGAATTTAGTTCCTCAGTTTATTCTAAAATAAGTTCCATCAAATAAACTAATAATTCATATAATATTCATGTTTTAAAATCATTATATTTTCAACTATCAAGTACAACTTACTATAATTCCAGGTTGGTGTATGGTCTTCAGACTCTAAGTGCATTACTTATGACAATGTACCAACGAGCAAGTCAAGATTCAAATCTAAATATCAAAACTATTTTAATTGGATCTGATAAAAGCGCTGATGCTAAAATGCAAAAACTATTTGACCACTGCACTACAATTTTATCAGGTAATTAACAGCAGTGACAGGCTTGCAACCTTTTGCTTTTGGGAGGTGGTAGGGCATAGCAACATCTTCTGGCTGTATATTCGAGCAGTCCCAGGCGGGCCTCCTAGCCAGGTACCTCTGCCTTACAGAAGCAATGCTTGCGTGATGTCTCTGGTATTGGTAGCATTCATCTTCTACGGTATCAGCTTACTAACAGGTGGCCCGCATGATTGTTTGCCATCTTAGTAGTATAAAAAAATATATTTATGGAATGCTAAATCCTGCAAAATGTGAGTATAATTATGTCACAATATGTAGTATTTTGGCATACTGGCATCCTGGGAAGGGTCTCTGCCATGCTTGGGAAGTACCAGTTGTGAGCGTACCATACCAGTCTTGTATAACGTTTAAATAATTTTGTTTCAGGTGATGTCCCAGACAGTCTCAAGTCCATGGTGCTGAAGCTGCTATTAGTTATAGTCACAGGGTTAGACAGCACTGATGAAAACCCTTTAGTGGAGTACTTTATGCAGAACTTATTGTTTGAGCCCATGGTCCAACTGCTGTGCACATCCACAGAGAGGCAACAACATGGTAAATACTCACACCATCATTAGATACCTACTATAAAAACTTTGTCAGTCAAAGTCAAAATGTGTTTACTTCAATAAAATCACTTAGAAACTAGGTGAAGCAATTCCTGTTTCTCGCGACCAAGCCTAGCAGAATCTCGCAACAAACATGGCTTCGAGCCTATCATTTTTTTAAATTTTTCACGAAGTGGAATGTAGAGCTTCAGTGTGGTGCAAATCGATCAAAATGAGGCTGAAAAGAAAAATAATAGGTTACTAGTAGCATTAGACCTGTCCTTATCATGATAATGGTGCTTCAGTTATTCAGTCAGAAATTAAAAAAAAAAACTTAGTCCTCCATCAAACCAGATTTAGTTTCTTGACATTTGTTGAACTCCGATTTAGACAAACCATCAACATTCCGATTATGTAAGGTGGTGGTGTTGTGTTAATTGACAGTCTCAAAGAATTATGGTTCAAATTCGTGTAACATTTTTCTAGGCTATGATGTAGTGATGCTACTTATGTTTTTGGTCAACTACAAAAAGCAAGAATCAGCCAATCCTTATGTTGTGAAACTTTCCATTCTTGATGATGAATTGGCTCTAAATGGGTAAGTTATTTCATCACCATCATCAGATGCTACCAATTATACCTTCCAAGCAAAGATAATAGAAATTTCTTCCAAGTAAGGCTTATGTGTACATTGCATATGAAAATGTTTGCATGTAAACAGTAACCATTTGTAGAGGTAAACTGTCGCCTAAGCTACATTGCTGGTGATGAAAGAACCAGTGTGGTGAAAGGATTCAAGTGCGTCTCGAAGATGCTCTGTCCGTGCACATGTCTGCGAATTTTTATGTTCTTGGCATGTCGGTTTCCTAACGATGGTATCCTTTAATGGTTGAGAGCACTAATATAACGCACATATATTTTCCGAATGAGAAATCCTTTGTACACGACCGGGATTTGAACGCACGGCCTTTGGATCGAAAGGTGGGTTCACCGCCACCACTCCACCAGAGCTCTCACGAAAAACCCAAAACCCTTCTTCCTAGCATCAAACCTTTGCTAAATCTAATATTACAGATACGGCCAAGTGATCACAGCATCACTTAACGACTATGTCATGTCCACTTTTGGTGGGATGCAAGGCAATGGGAGTGGTAGCGGCTGGCTCTCCTCACTAACAAGCATGGTTGGCGGGATATTCCTTACCAGTGAGGAAACACAGCCCGTTGTGAGGGGGCAGAGGATAAGGTAGAGTTAATAGAGAGAATATAAATTTTTTTATGGTTAGTTTTCATACTTTCCTGCAATAGCGCCAGTGTTGCCAACGAGGTATTTTTATGAAACTTATTTTGATTTAAAGAGAAAAAGAGAGAAAACAGTCAATATTCAAAATGCGTTTATTTCAATAAAATCACTAGGATCACTTTGAAACGATTAGAAACTAGGTGAATCTATACCTGCTCCTCGCGACCAAGACTAGAAGAATCAGTTGTTTGCCGAGTTGGCAACACTGGCTGCTATAATTGCCTTTGATTTCAGGAAGGTATGTAGTTTTTTCAAGTTATCTGAACTGCGCTAAATTAAACCTTTTTTATACGTTTTGCCTCATTTAAACATGATTAATTAACAGTGGTGGTGAAGAAGGCATGCTATTAGCACTATACGAAGCAGCTCACCTAAACCGAAACTTTATGACGACATTGGCGCACTCGTCGTCCGCCGCGACTTCGTCTGCACCGCCGTCCCCGCCCGCTACTTTACCGCCACATCAGGTAATGTCTTTTTTTTGTGAGTGTATGTAGACAAGTACAGTTCGATTCTTCGAACTTAATGGCCGCTGTGTACTAAAAGAAGAAGACAAGATAGAGATCGAAATCAACGCGCACCTCTCCACTGAGAGCATGATTTTGTGATTTCAGCCTTATTTATAAGTAGATAAGGTTGAGTTTTAATTGCTTATCGACTCTGTGGCTTTGCCGCCACTGCAATCGTCCTTTCTTGATGTTCGATCTGCATAAATATAATAGATATGCGCTTTCATCATACTCAGAAATACACATAAGTTTAAAAGTAAATTGTAACGTTTTTTGTTGTTTCAGACTCCTCCTAACTTAGCACAAATCCAAGCAATTGACAATGAGCAACCAACGAATTTATTAGTAACATTCTTCCAATATTGGTATGTAACATTTTTTGGAATTCATTTTTTTGTTAATTGCTCTTACATTATAAAGGTCTATCCTTAAGGAAGTCAATATCACAAGTTACTAAAATCTTTTTCCACACTAAGCTGCCATATTTTAGCTTAGTTACTATCTCGGCCCCAAAATCAAAGTTATATCATAAAGAAAGACATTAATAATTTTTGAATTTAATTTTAATATTTTTTTTTCAGTTCTATAGTAATGGCAGATATAAAGAGTGAAGCAAACGTAAATAAATGCAGTCTATGCTTTATAACACTAACATGTATTGTAGAAGAGCAATTTGCTAATTCTATAATGCATGACCAAAATCTTTCATTCAAGGTATGTATGTAAAAACTTTCTTAAATAAATCATCGAACCTGTTTTTTTAAACTTACAAGTAACTGATTTTGTGAAATCTTATTTCAGGTCCAGTTGTACAGGTTGCCAATGCGTCATAGGAAAATAGTTTTAGAAGAACCAACTTCCCAACCCCTTGCTTCTACTTTAATAGGTATGTATCTAACACATTTTTTGGCACAAATTGATTTTCGACTGACCACAAATTGATATCATGAAATAATCTATACTTATAAAATCAGATCATGTAACTTTATCTTCAGCCAGGTTAAGATTTTCCAGTAAAAAATTGCAAGTGAATTTTGCCACAGTTCCCATTATCCGATTGAGTTGAGACTTTGCACACCTGTCAAATTCCGTTGACAATACATTATTATTATGAAAGCGAGCTGATCTGATGATGGACTCAGGGGCTGTTCCAGGGAACTCCTCAGCTAATAATGTTAAAACATCCGGCTGATTTTAATGTAGTTGCTATCGCATTGCGGGTACGAATCCAGCTGATTCGAAAATTTAGGGTATCATTTTTTTTTTTTTTATTGACGGTAAGTCTGCTATAAAAAAAAACTTTATATTTCAGATCTTCTAGTCGAATTCATAATGTGCCACTTACTAAAGAAGTTCCCTGGAGAGTTATACCAGCTCTGTATCGGCGTACTGTTGAGGCTGCTGAGTTACCAAAAGCGGTGTCGAGTGAGGCTGACCCGCGACTGGCGGCCGCTGTGGGCGGCGCTGATAGCGTTGCTTAAGTTCCTAGTTACCAATGAAAGTACGCTCTTGAGGAGGCATAACATCTTTATAATGGCACAACAGGTAAGCCTTATTTACTTGTTGACCTAGACTTGATCCAAAAAAACATTCAAGATTAGGGAACTTGGTCGTATCTGTGTGTTTAGTTAGATAGATAGAAGATAGAAATCATTTATTTATTTTTTTGGTAGGAGGTAGGGCACAGCGAGATTTTCTCGCTCTCAATTGGAGCAGCCCGCCTGGGTAGGTACCTCCGCCTTACAGAATATCGCAGCCAAATAACATTATTTGTTTCAAATAGTGTTGTGTACCTGCGGTGAGTAAGGTTGCCATATCATGCCATCAATAGGCAACGGTAACCACTTGCCATCAGGCGGGCCGTAAGCCTGTTTGCGTCCGAATAACATAAAAATAAAAAATTTTGCCACCACAAAACATAAAAAAGTAGATTCAAGATGTTTATTTGCAGAAATAAGTGTTACAGAAAGGTCTTAAAGCTATGAATATGGCACTTATAAACTTATTCACTCTTTTCGAGCATCGCAAATTATTGTTTTAGACGAAAGACTGTAAACTTTACACATACTATACTTAGTAAATTTTTGGGTATACTACAGAAACAGGACTCTTTGAATATAAATAATATACAAGCAACATTCACTATAAAGTTAGCTATAGGAAACATTACAATAGGCACGTAATTTTTGTTAGGAGCGTTGGAGTATGTATGTACTTACAGAGCTAAGAATAAAAAACATTTCTAAACTAAGTTTGTGTGCGGTGTGTGGCTGGGTGTGTGTCGCGCCCGTGTGTGTGTGAGTGTCTGTGTGTGCAAGGCCTTATTACAGCTAAATGATTTATACAGCGTCAGGTGGAACTTTTAACCACAGGTGACATGTTTAGATGGAATTGGGCTCATAAGTTAAAACTTAATAAGAATTCTTATTAAGTTTGTTTGTTGAACTTATGAGGAATAGATTAGTGGAATAGTTTACATATTTGTGCTTCTATTTAATATCTGTAAAAAATGTTCTTTCAGATCGTAAATATCTTTAATCTTTTTATTACGTTTGGCGATACGTTCCTGCCGACGCCTGCGTCGTACGACCAGCTGTATTATGAGCTCATCAGAATGCACCAAGTTTTTGATAACTTATTCTATATGGGTAAGTTTCTTACTTTCTTGATCTGTATAATATATATATGAGTATTACTTGATTTTTACTTGATCTTTAAAAATAGTCACTGGTATGCGGCTTCACTCGCGTAGTACCAACTCCACATGATATGAGGGCGCTCTGGAAATCTGTGGGGGAGGCTTATTTTTTTTAAATTACTACTATTATAAATCCGTAAGTTTGTGAGGATGTTTAGATGTTTGTGGTTCAATCACGGCTAAACGGATCTGGATGAAATTTGGTACAAGGATAGACTATAGTCTGGAATAGCTTATAGGCTTTTTATGTAGGTACTACGCGAGCGAAGCCGATGAACACAGACGTTTGTTTGTGTCTGGGTGTTAAATATTTGTCTAATGTATTCTATATCAGTCTGTGGTACCTGTAGGCGAAGGGTTGGTGGTGTTGGTGGAAGTATGAATGTAGTCCAGAAAGGGTTAACTGTGTATTGTTCCAATTCCAACACATTCACAAGCACTACATTTAATAGTTCAGAAGGTGAGAGGCAACGAGTAGATAGCAAGCGTAGAATAGAAGGAATAACAAGAAAGTTCACAAGCAAACACGTAATTTTCAAAAGCAGGAGGCATCGAGCCGTACCATGACAATGACAGGTCGCACTCGCGAATCCATCCGACTGACGTGTGCGTGAGTGTCGCGGTGCCAGTATTCAATGTAGTATGTAGGTTTTTATATAAATAATTAAAACTATTTTTAGATAGCAATGTGGAGAAGATCACCACAGTACCCGTAGTACAGGCTATGCCTAGTTTGGGATCAGTTGACCGTATGTCCGGAATATTTATTTATTTCTTATTTACAGCACTACGCTACTCAACCGGCGACGGCGAATACAAAGCGGAGGCATTGCGTCTGGCCAATTGCCTTGTCAATGTACGGGCCATCATACAACACTTCTCACCGAAGATTGAAGCGTGGCTCGCCTCACAGAATCTTTCCACGCCTACTGAGGACCAGGTTCGTTTTATATTTAACTAGCTTCCGCCCGCGGTTTCGCTCGCGTGGTACCTGCATAACAAGTAGCCTTATGCTATTCTAGGTTAAGAACTCTATATTCCAAGTTTCATCGAAATCGGAGCCGTTACGGCGTGATTGATTAACAAACATCCAAACATCCCCAGAAACTTTCGCATTTATAATATTAGTAGGATTTATCATCATTATTATTTCGCCGTAGGGCATCCACCGCTTACAATAGGCCTCACAGAATTCACCGTTTTTTCCCACTGAAACTTGCTTGCTTGTCGGCGCACTAATTCTTTCTTGGTCATCCTGCATTAGGCCTCTTTAGAGGCTCCTTTCATTCATTCACATGTCACATATCTTCGATTTTTTTGATTTTTATTTATTTATAATACAGTATAACATCATAACGGGGTTTTTTTTATCCCTAAGGCGATGCCATATGTTATTAGTTTTATTTTTTCTTTCTAACAACTGGAAAATACATTGGTGTACGACCGGGATTCGAAACCACGACCTATCAAAGTCAAAAGGCATTTATTTCAATAAAATCACTAGGATCACTTTGAAACGTCTTAGAAACTAGGTGAAGCTATGCCTGTTCCTCGCGACCAAGCCTAGAAGAATCAGGCAACAAACACGGCTTGGTGCCTTTCATTTTTTTCGATGATCCTTTTTCACAAAATGGAATTTAAAGCTTCAGTGTGGTATCAAACCTGACATGCCAATTTTATCTTACTAATATTATAAATGCGAAAATTTGTGAGGATGTTTAGATGTTTGTATGTTTGTTGTTGAATCGCGCTATAACGGCTCAACCGATTTCGTTGAAACTTGGGATGGACAAAGTTCTTTACCTAGAATAGCATATAGGCTACTTTTCATCTAGGTACCACGCGAGCGAAGCCGCGTGCGGAAGCGAGTATATACATAACCAAATAGTCAACAAATAAATTGAATGAAATTCAATGCTTGGTTTCAGATACTAGAAGTGGTACGCAAGAACTACGACAGCCTGATACTAAAGCTGCAGGAAGGCCTGGAGGCCTACGACCGGTACTCGGAGAAGGAGCACCGAGCGTTGCTCGCGCGACTTGTGACCGCGGCGAGGCAGCGGAGCGACGCCACTTCGCTTCACGACCACACGGCCGCCGCGTTACACCATTACACCAGTATATCGTAGGAATATCATCATCATAGGCTACGGTAACCACTTTTGTTATACAACTTAGTTGGCAAACAAGCATACGGCCCACCTGTTGGTAGTTACCGTAGCCTATGAGCGCTTGCAATACAAGAGGCATCACGCACTGTTTGAAACAAATAATGTTATTATTTTATTCACTTACCAATAGGTATGCTTGTTTGCTACCTTAGAAGTGTATAAAAAAAATCAACAGCCTGAGGGACATAGGCCTCCCCAAAAAGTGCCACGACGAACGGTCATGAGCCTTCGACTTCCCGCAACCTTCACAATGACGTCGGTCCATCGGGTGGGGGCCTTCAATCACTACGTCGTCTGGTTCGCGGTCGCCAGCCGAACCTTTATTACGGTAGGTTCATCGGTTAAGTGAGTGCTTAAAAGTCAGGTCGAAACTACATATTAGAATTATCAATGATTGATTCTTCTAGACTTGGTCAGAAATGGCTTTCCGCTTCAGTTTCTAAAACGTTTGAAAGGAATCGTTAGGATTTTATTGAAAAAAATAAATGAATTTTAAACGAATCACTTTAGGTGCCTAAAGGACCTATTTTAATTCAAAGTATGTACCTAGTTCATTGACAGATAACATAATTATAATAGTAGGCCCATTTCCAATTGTAATTAAAAGCCAAATGTTAAATGGCTCTCTTGAAAAATTAAATGTCGTAGTAGGCCCATTTCCCAAATGTTATATGGCTATCCTGATGACTCACTTGTCACCGGTGAGTGGTGAAAAGTGAAGCTTACCGTTTTCGTATAGTATTACGGAAAGCGCCCCTACAATAACCGGCAAGCTATTCACTTTTCACCACTCACCGGCGGTGTGAGTAACTCGCGACATTACGGACTCTGCCACAAATTATTTTTCTATATATTGGAACTTGATGCTATTGACTTACGCTCTTACTTATAAACGCTGTTTTTAAGCAATTATTAAAAAACATCCCTGTCACTCTGCCATCATGCAATAGTAAAAGATGGCAATACTTTAAGCATTGTTTATCTTTTGACATATTTTTACAAGTTGAAGGCCACAAAACTTTGAGTCCCCAAAGAGTTTGGGCCTAGTTAAAATATATGCCATGCATTTTCAGTTCCTCATACTATTATTAATAAGCTACATTGGTGTCGATTCTGTTGTGGCATAATTAACGAACTTTGCAAAAATAAAAAAAACTGCATTTATGTTCGTTTCAAAGTATTTTTCTATATTTTAAAAATTGTCTTTAATAGAACCATTTCAATTGATACTTATTTATTTTTCATTAATTTCCCCTCTTTTTATACCTACTCAATCGAACATAAATGCAGTTTTTTTTATGAAATTTTACATTGTTTTTCTTGCATAAAAATCAACAATATCCTTACCTTACATGCTTAAATTATTAAACAGATCAACAGTGATATAGCTTTATTCTATCCTTTTGATCAGAACCTGCGACATGCAAAAGTATGTGCGGTTGGTTTATATTAAGCTATGACAGTTTAACTTTAAACCTTTCGCCTAGACGTAAAATATTTTTCCCGAAATTTCCCGAAATACCGTGGAACTCCCGGTTCCCTATGTGAAGCTTCCCGGTATTCCCGGTTCCTTAAAAACTACCCGATTCTGCAATCCCTAATTTTACGGGACAGCAGCATGAACAACAGAATTAACAGCATAAACTTACCAAAAAGAGTTCTAGTGGGTCTGAGTAAACAAACGTTTAAGTAAGATGTAATTTGCCCAAAACGGAACTTAACTTCTTAACTGAATGGAATTACTTAAAAATATGTATTCTTTAAATTACATTTATGCATATCAGGCTTAGTATTCGAAAAAATGTCGAAAGCGTTATCAAAAACTAGTTTGTATTATGAAATTCCTTTTCGGAGAAGACTGAAATCGTAATTGGAAATAATTAAATGCATTTATGACAATACAAGGCAAAGCCCATAATTCGTTTGCATTTATGCAAACATTTAATATTAGTTAACTAAAGTTATATCCTTTTATTCTTAAGTTTTGTTTTATTTGCGTGCATCTACTATTTATTTAATAATTGCAATGATTTGCGCTCTAAACGTTGAGTCAGTTTATTTTGATATTTTTTAATTTGTATTATGGATTGGATGCCAAAGTCATAATGAAGAAAATTTTTAATAGTGATTATTATGTTATAAGGAGAATTATTAACCAGGTATAATCCTACTAATATTATAGATGCGAAAGTTTGTGACGTTGTTTGGATGTTTGTGGTTCAATCACGCCATAGCGGCTCAGGCGATTTCGATGAAACTTGGGACATAGATAGAGTTATTTACTCGAATAGCATATAAGCTACTTTTTATCTAGGTAACACGCAGAAGAAGCCGCGGCCGGAAGCTAGTATTGTTATAATTTGTACCTATCATATAGTAATTGTAAGTTGTACCTATCATTGTTGAAATAAATTATTTTCTGTAACAATTTACTAGTTTTATTTATCTCAATTCAATAAGCATCTTAATATAATTAAAAGCATTTACTTATGTTTAATATACAGTAATACTATCATAAATCTGATTGACTATTTAAAATTGATTTTCATTGACTAGAGAACGAGATTATGAATGTATCTTTGGTGAATTAATCACAAAATATTTATTAATCTAACTACAATAATGCAATGTTATTTAGTAAACAACATTTAAAATCAGATCTCTCAAACTTCATCATCATCATCAGCCTGTAAAAGTCCACTGCTGGACATAGGCCTACCCCAGAGAGTTCCATGACGAATGGTCTTGAGCCTTCTCCATCCACCAACTTCTAGCAACCTTCACAATGTCGTCGGTCCATCGGGCCTTCTAACACTGCGTCGCCCAGTTCGTGGTGGCCATTCGAGAAAAACTTAATTCTATTTAAATATCTACTCTGCTTATTTCAAATCAGGTTTCAAGTTGGCAAGAGCTTCTTTAACTAGTTCCTGCAAGTCGTCCGGCAAGACAGTTTTAGTTAAACCCCTGTCCGAAGTAATTTGTCTACTTCCATTGTTATAATCTCTTCTAGATTCGCCAGAAGAGCTATCACTGCTATTTTTATTACCTTCTTCATCACTATCAATATTATCGCGCGATTCGTGCGGAATTTTACCATTCGTTTCTGATTTCACTGAGACTGCATCTGGGCCATCGGGGCAAAGCTCATCCAGAAGCATTTGTGAAGGAAATATTGGTATGTACTTTTGTCCATTGCACCAGCTCTCTAAAGTCTTCTCAAGTTCTGTTATTCTGTTCGCAAGTATTCTGCAATAATAAACATAAAAATAAATATCCGATACTACTAATTTTATAAATGCGAAAGGTTGTGAGGATGTTTGTTGTTGAATCACGCAGGGGCGCCGTAACGGCTCAACCGATTTCGTTGAAACTTGGATAAGATAAAGTTCTTTACCCAGAATAGCATATAGGCTACTTTTTATGTAGGTACCACGCAAGCGAAGCCGCGGGCTGATGCTAGTGCTCAATAAATGGTTGTTAAGACAAGCATGGTAGACATTCTCTCAGTTCATTGAACATGTCTAAGGGGGTAGTGGGATTACACAGATTTCATTTGGCACATGCCTACATTTGGTATTTGAGTAGTGTTTGTTTGTTTTAAAGGTTCTTTATTGAAGAATTATTATATCTAAACACAGTTTAGTACGATACAGCTTATTTTTATATAAATATAACTCGGCAGGCTACAGCAATAAGCTTAATAAGCTATATATAATATAAGCTATAAGAGCTTTTTGAATAAATAAATGATATTTTGAATATTTGAACTTGGTAGATCATTAAATTAATTGATAAAGACTTAGTAATCTCTAGGACTAAGCGGTGAATAAATATGAGCACTTTGTATAGCGCGCATTTTTTAAGTGACGAGTAATTTTTTTTTAATCTTTTACCACCCTACAACATTGCATAAGGCTCACTATAGTAACACATCTTGGTATGAAGCACCGTAAAGCCATTCGTTAACGTTCGTTATTTATTATTATTTATTTGGAAGTAGTGAATGTTCCATAAGTGACAGGTTGCAAGCCTATCGCTGCGCCGCCTATAAGAATAGGTACTTACTGGTTTCGTCATGATTCCATTTACATTTTTCAAATAGGTACCTTCTCATTAGTGTACCGCTGGAAATAGAACCCAAGACCTTCAGATCGAAACCACAAAACAGGAAACAAGTCTGCAAATCGTCTTATGCCTTTTGATTTATTAATCTTAATGCGTTCCGCAACTAGTATGTTACCCCGAAATAACAACGCCTTTTGCTTGGCTTACTTTTTTGAAATTAATTTGAATACCCACTGGTTAGTTTTTCTTTGGTGCTGCAAAGCTATAGATTTATCGTTCATGGCTTCAAACAGTCCAAGGCAGAGGGACTTCAGTTCAGCTGCTGAGCTCTGCTTCGATCCTGACTTCATACTCCTTTCAAGAAATTCTCGAGCTGTAAATAATAATGATGATATTAAAAGACCCAATTAGCAAAATGGCAGTGGGCAGGCTATGGGCTGCAGAAATGAAAACCCTTAGGGAGCAAAGGTTCTCGAATCGACCTCGACCACGACCGGACGCGGTGTAGGAAGGCCCCCCCATCCGCTGGACCGACGATATTGGGGAGCTTGCGTGTAGTCGGTGGATATAGAAGGCTCAAGACGTACTTCGTGGCTCTCTTTGGGGGGAGGCCTTGGTGAGCACCAAGGCCTCCCGGGACTCGAACCCACGACCTGTGGATCGGTAGGCCCACAACTATCAATCCACCACTGCATGCTTCGTTCAGTACTAGAAGATCTCAGAGGATGTACCATGCTTGGGCATAAAAGTCGTGAGCCTATTTCTTTTTTTTTTTATTATTGTAAGTAGTAGGTATGTATGTACTATATATATTGTGGTATTTTATGTATTGATTTTTGTAAATAGAATATTTGTTACCTTGCTTTTGAGTCATCACATCAGCAAACCCTCTTTTTATATTTACTGAATAATTTTTGCTCCTGTTATCAAGAAGAGTCTGCAAAAAAAACACATTTATCCGATTACACTTCCGTTAGTTACATTATCAAAAAGGTCATTATGAATAACACCCTGAACCCACACTATGATTCCATGTGTCGTGGGTATCAGAAACAACGAGTAGGTACCATGGTACCACAACACCCAGACTCGGAAAAATATTTGCAGATCATGCATACTACATATATTTGTCCCGCAGCGGGAATCGAACTCATTTTTTTTCCATGACGACCTCGGTGGCTCAGTTGGCGAATGCCCGCAAGGGTTCAATTCCCGCCCCGGGACAAATTTTGCATGATCTGCAAATATTTATTCCGGGTCTGGGTTTTGTAGTACCATGGTACTCGTCGTTTATGAAACCTACGACACAGGAAATCCTAGTGTGGGGTCAGGACTATGTATGTGACTAATTCTAATTGGGGGTGGTTAGACCTGCACAATGTATGTGACTATTGGGTGGTATTTATTTATTTATTATTTATTTTAGCTTATTTATTGTAGCTTCACCTTGTATTTATTCAATGTTCGTTTGATAATCTCCTTTTCAACTTGCAGCTGAGTTATTCTTTCATTGAGATATTTATTCTCAGTAATAAGAGCATCAATGTCAACTATCGGCTTTGGTGGGTCAACTTCATCTTCTGCCGACTGTGATTTAGTCCGGTTGGACAAAATGTAACTGATCTGTTGGTTCAGTCTCTGTACTTTATTCTTATAATAATCTCTGTCTGACATCAGTTCCTCCTTTTCATCTAAAGTTGCTCGGTAATCCAGCATTAATTGTTGATACTGAAATTAAAGTAGGCATGATGAAAATATTTAAGTAGGTACCTACACATCTACATTTAGTAGGTACCTACTATGACTAGTGGTTCGCCCCAAGCTGATGCACCAACACACACATTGAGAAACAATTATGATATACTTTGAAAATCCCATCTGTGGCATGTTAGAAGATAAAAAGTAGCCTATAATGCTTTTCCAGACTATAAATTATCTCTGTGCCAAATTTCATCCAAATCCTTTGGGCGTTTGGGCATGATCGAACCACAAACATCCAAAGATCCTCACAAACGTTCGCATTTATAATATTAGTAGGATATATCATTTGGACAAATGAAGACTGCCAAGGCTCAAAACATAAGTTGGAGTTCTCTATGTTGGTATGTATGTGTTTTTTTATCTGTATGATACCTTCTTTTGAAATTTTTCCAGTTCCTGCACCAGCTGCTCGTAATCATTATTGGAGCAAATTCCATTGCAAGCACCATTTTCTTTGGGTATTTCTTCTTTTTTGTGCAACTGCTTTCTCAGAACATTAATATCACCAATAGCTTCTTCTAGCTTGCTTTGCAGGGTTTCTACCTTAGAACAAAAATTAAAGTTGTACATAGTAAATAAATGTTGTTGGCGGTGGCATAGTGGGCCAGCTAAGATGAAAGAGGTAGAGGTTTGAGCATTGAGACTGTAATAATCACTCCGGTTTATTGAATAACACCAACTTTATTACACCATTATAAACTTTCCACAATGTCCGGTACAATTCACTCTAATTATGAACTTGAAGAATTTATAATATTTAGTAGTAAAGCCAGAGCTGTTGTGCTCAATTCTCCCAGCGCCGACCGACTGACGCTTTTTATGCCTGCCAAGTAGCCATACTTGTTCCCCCTCCCAGGTACTGCGCTACAAGTCAAATCAACTTCCAGAAAGCTCAAATGAAATACTAATTATTGCAAAGAGTCAAACAAGTGACTGAACTAGAAAAATCAAATAAAATACAAATTAAATTAAACCTAACAAGACAAAGGTTTGCATGATCTGTAAATATTTGTTATACATGTTGTGGTACCATGGTACCAGTAAATACTATTACACACGGTTTTTGATGTAAAATTACCCATATAAAAAAGGCATTTTTCTCAATCAAGATCTCTCTCATGTTTGAGAGCAATTTATAAATATGGGCTCTAGAAGGGGTTGTCAGGACTATCCATGGGACTGTTAGGTGTTAATTTTTAATGAGTATTATATGAAAGGAGCCTCGAAGAGACAAACTGATAATCCTTTCACCACAGTGATCCAGGGCCACCATACCTCAGGTCATTGCCCTAATGCATGATGACCAAGAAGAGAAGTAGAAGTTATATAAAGAGGAAGGGCACAGCGAGATTTTCTCGTTCTAAATTGGAGCAGCCCGCCTGGAGGAGGTACCTCCGCCTTACAGAGGATTGCAGCCAAATAACATTATTTGTTTCAAATAGTGTTGTGTTCCTGCAGTGAGTAAGGTTGCCAGAGCTCTTAAGGGGTGGGGGTAGAAAGAACCAGTGACAAGACAAGCAACGAAGTGTAAAAATTAAATTAATGCTCACCTCTAACTTAAGCAAGTAATTGTGATCCCGCGTTTTGGCCAGAATGTCCCCATTACTTATTGTATTTGTCGGGGTGAACCTGTATGTGTTGCTGCTTATATCATGTTTAAGCGGAGTGGACTTCTTACATTGGAGCTGCTCAACTAGAAGTTTGTATCTGTCCCGCTCCATACTGCACTTATCCAACTCTCTGCTCATTATTGATAGAGCGTCCTGTTTACTCTGTAACTTGCTCTTAATTACAGAATTCTGTAAAAATCAGAGGAATCCGTTGTATGAGATATCCTCCTAATATTATAAATGCGAAAGTTGGTGTAAGGGGCTAGTAATCAGTAGGGTAGGGATTTAACTTACTTATTGAAAACTAAACTAAAATATTACCTCAAGAACGTAGTCATCCAGTTGCTGATCTTGAAACTTTACCTTGTTCGTAGCTGATTTATTAAACATGATTCCGAATATTTTTAATAAACAGAAACAAGTAATAAAATCAATACTTTTTTAAGTACCAGAATTCACCTGCAAAGCTGTTAGTAGCGAATAGCACTCATCTTTACTTATAGCCCAACCAGATGATGTATTTTATTTAAATTTGATTGAAATAACGCAAACTTTGGGTAAAAACAGAAAATAAATATTTTAAATTCGTCGCACGCACTGATAACACTATCTTGTACTCCACAGACCAATAGGGACGGACGTATAGAGTAGAGTACTTTTTTTTTTCGAACGGATTAATATGCTGTGGGTCTCTAACAACCACTGCCCAGCTACACCGGGCTAGGCGAGCGCAGAGTGCGCTGGAGTAGAGTACATAAATACTGACTGCTTATGACTGCATGTACTGCATGAATCATAGAGTAATTTTGGCATGAATAGATCGTAGACTAGCTACGGATCGTAGACCGTGGTCTACGCCACGTAGTGTATTAAATAGTCTTTGGTCTACTCTACGGATCGTAGTATTTCTTATTAGTCTGTGGAATAGATAGATAATGCAGCATTTAAACATAGATTATTTAGCGGCTCCATAATCTATGGTCCCAATGCTGCCACCTTTCATAATCAAAACATTAATTCGAGACAGATAGTCTAAAACTGTCAGCGTCAGCTGCGGGTTGTGTCATTTGTGATGTCAATTGTCAAACGACTAATGAACGAAAAATTAACAATCAATCAAAAATTGTCGTATTCCTCAATTCCTTAGTAGCACAGAGTACCATAGATAGTAGTCTGTGGAAGAAGAGTCGTGGTGGTTGTTTCATTTTCATTGTGCAAATATTTTAGTTTGATTTCATGTGATTCAAGTGCTTACAATCTCAATGCCATGATTACCAAAAGGTTTCAAATGAGCAAATTGCGGTAAGCCGAGCGCTTAGCAAGAATGGCCGCATCTGGCACCGAAATCGACGACTTCTTGAACGGGCCTCTAGTTTCGTGGGTGAGTGCACAGCGATCCGTGCCTTTGTTTTTATTACCTACTTGCGTGAACCGTGAGACAAAATATCTGAATGTTCCGAATGAATGCACTCGCAATACAACGATATTTCTATGATTGGTACCGTGAAGATGTTGAGGCATCAAGTAGGAATGTCATATAGTATGGTTTCAGTTATAAAACATTATTAGCACCCGCTGTGATGATAAAACAAACTATAACGCGTATAAATAGGACAAATCCTATGAATATCCTGGTATCCTACTTCTTGTCCCACTAATACACACACAACTCTCGCATTTTTAAGTAAATATTTGTGATTGTGTGCGTAAGTTTGTTAGCATGGCTGAATGGAATTTTATGAAACTGGGTATGGAATGATCCTATTTTAAGTCAGCTTGCATAAAACAAAGTAATGCTTTCAGAATTTGATTCTATCCTTGTGTCTGTCACTAGGTAGATGTAACATTCCATCGATGTAGGAACCACACCTACCTTGATGGTATTTGGTCATAGCAACCAAACTTATCCCTAGAATTATAAATGAGAAAGAAATGACCTACATTATTTAGGATTTTTCTCATTATTTCTTGATAGGTAGGTAATATTACTGCCACCTATCATGAAAACAAAGCAGCTATTACAAACTATTCAACCTACAATTAAAACCTTAGTTTCCCAGATAAAATATCACCTATTGTTCACAAGTGGGAGATGTAAAGTTCACATTTATAAAATTATGTGTAGAAAGGGAAATTTTATCTGTGCATGTGAACTTAGCTTTCTTAATTAACCTGAGACAATTTTCCTATTTTCTGGAAAACAAAGGATTTTACCTGTGAGGTCATCCTACTAATATAATAAATGCAAAAGTTTGTGAGAATGTTTGAACATTTGTATGTTTCCAAATGTACTAATTTTACATGCCAAATTATGGCTGAACTGATTTCGATGAAACTAGGAAGGAAGGAAACAAAGTAACAAGGATTTCATGTAAAACTTCTTATCATTCTCCAAATATATTAATAAATCTTCTGTTCTTTTACTTTGAAGAATAGAGACCATGAACTGGAAAGCGTAGCGTAGGTTATACATGAAAGATTACCTAAACTGGAAGCTGAAGAGTGCAGGCCACACTCAATCAGTTGCTCTGAAAATCTATGCCTAATTCAGGAGTGGATGTACTACAGCTGAAATAAGGATAATGTTTCTCAAATACATTTTGTAACGTTTCAGCTAAAATCATGCATATCCAATCCAGAGAGTTTAAATGGGTACCAATCCCTTTACAATGGCGACATTTTGCATCAAGTCTACCTACAGATAGATCCAGAACCATCATTCCACATCACGAAGCTGGCTGGGTTGGAAGACCAGGCATTGATCCTGGGTAGAGTAAAGAACTTTGATGCTATTGTAAAAAATATCAAGGCATTGTATGAAGAAGAGCTTGGTATGACACTGCTGGTGGTGCCTGAATGCATTTGTTTGGGGAAGGCTCCTGATTCGAGGGAAGGCCTTGAGACTATGAAGCTTCTTATTCTGCTGCTCCTCGGTGCAGCTGTGCAATGTCCTAACAAGGAACTGTTTATAACAAGAATCAAGGAACTGGATGTTGAACTACAGCACAACATAGTGGAGTGTATCAAACAGGTATGTTTTAAATTTTTTGCATCTACCTACCTATGATTTTTGAAGCTAGCATCATTCAATTTATAGAGCCACTTTGAGTTCAGTTAATAATTAAAACAAGAAATAGAATCCAACAGCAGAAACTACCAATCAAGACTCGATAATCATCTTAACGAACTAGCGTCTCAGTTACGGGGACATAAAGAACCTAGGAGTAGTTAAGTTAACTTAATTTGACATTGAAAGCAAAATGAAAAATTGCTTTTGGTTTGTAGAGGTTCTTTATGAAAACACACCTTCCTAAGAAAACTATCAATTCCATATTTCTTGAAATATTATATAGTTTGTAAACTCAACGATGCCCTTTGCCTGAATGCATTTAATCACATCACACTTATTATACATAAGCTACTTTTTATCCGAGTACTGCGTGAGCGAAGCCGTGGTCACCCGCTAGTGTAGACATAAATAAATAAATAAATATTCCGGACATTTCACACACGGTCAACTGATCCCAAAATAGGCGTAGCCTATGGGCACCAGAAACTGATATGCTTAATAGATTAATATTTATAGCATAGTTATAATCCGGTGCGAATGATGAGCGGTCAATATGACCCTGATTATCATCCTCGCCGATTCTATCAAGGGCAGTTTTTGTCCCGCATTCTCGCCGGGTCAATAGACTGATCACAAAAATAAGTAAAGTGAAAAGATGAAAGTTACTCATATAAAATAAAAGCACCGAAAATGTGAGAAGACTTTTTACTTCCTTGCCACAAAGAAGCTAATAATAGCAGCGACATTAAAAGCAACTTCATGTAGTCACGCCATAATAGCATGTCACCCTCATGCTTCCTGTAGGCAAGGTAGGAATCGACCAAGCGTTACAAATGATAATATGAACTTAGAGATAACTAACAAGCCAGTAGGAAAGACATCGCCATTAAAATTATAATATGCACCTTGGTTCTTTAAAAGAACTTTTGTGTTTTATTATACTTGTTTAGTTTGGTCACTTTTTGTAGCTTGGTGCCAGATGCGATGCGACATAATATAATATTATTATGACATAAGTTTCCGTGGATATACTCCATCGTTTCACTCGCGTAGAGTCACAGGTCTAGGTTGGTTATGTACTACGCATTTTACATAGGTAAAAGGAGATAATCGCCTTTAACTTTTGTTCTAATACAAACTTCAAACAATTTTTTACATATTTTATAGGATATTTAACTTAGTTATTTAGAAATCGCTAACACCCGTTTCTCATTATTTGCATTAAAATTAATTTTTTCATACTAATTTCGACCACTCTATCCACCATCAAGAGGTGTAGCGTGATGGTACATAGCTTATGTAACAATTAAGACCATATTAATAACTATGTAAATATTCATAAAGACCCATTCATCTGAGATGAGCCCCAACAAATGAAAAGACAAAGTATTCATACCAACGGCTTCATTCGCGTGATCCGGGAATAAAAATTAGTTTACTCAGGAATAGAGAAGATAGATTTTTTGCATTTCTTTAGTAGTTCCAGTGATTTACCCGCCTACATACAAACATACAAATTTTACGTCATATTATTTGTGTAGATGCAGATTGTTATTTTAATTCATTCATTTTGTTTGGTGGACTATTCAGTAATTTTTTATTCTAAACACTACATATACCTTGTTTGAATCTCAATATTAATACAAGGACTCCTATACATTATTTTTAACTACAGAGAACAAGTAAGTGATGCTATTACAGATAGCAGATATAATGTCTCAGTAAAAATAATAGTGGTATCTAGTTAGGTACTTGTCCTTGGTTATCCAAGTTAGTAACCTTAGCCTGTAGTTGACGAATTTCACAACTATTTTAAGCAATGCGACCTTGACTTGTCTCTACCTAATGTTTACGGTTTTCCGTGGCGTAATCAGCTTGAAGAATTTATGTATATGTATATAAATATGTAGGGAATATGTCCCTATGTATTTAAAGGGCGAGCAACCATTCATGCGTATGTACTTAAATTAAGCAGTTCCACACTAATGTTGTAAATGCGGAAGTAACCCTGTCTCTATGTCTGTTTGGTACTTTTTCAATCCTACTTATTTTATAAATGCGAAAGTTTGTGAGGATATTTGTTGTTCTATCACGCCGTAACGGCTCGACCGATTTCATTGAAACTTGGAATAGATAAAGTTCTTTAACTAGAATAGCATATAGGCTTTTTATGTAGGTACCACGCGAGCGAAGCCGCGGGCGGATGCTAGTACTAAATATCTGATACAATTTTGAAATTGTATTGGAATTTATAAATTTAAAATGACACCCCACTGCATGTATCTTTTATAAACTCTATAGAATCCCTATATCGTAACAACTCGGGCGATTTAACTCATATTTTTAGCAGCAAATCTTGATAGTACAACCATGCAGATCGGACTGTCGCTTAGAAAGTAATCTTATTATCATACAAAAATACAACGCCGATCCGTACATATTGTTTGAGAGATCTTCGCTCGCTTCACTTGCACGATCAATAACCTCTCCAGATAACGACCATCTTTTTAGAATGAAAATATTATGTCTGTAACGAGCATAGTGAACGTATCTTCGCGTCCTATCTGCATCATTAAACGTCCTGTCAGCCCACATCTAATATTAAAAAAAAAACTTTTCCATTCCAGGTCACTGACATGCAAACAGTAGTCCTCACCCCAGACGCAGTAGACCTATTCCAATCGCCGACCATGTTCAACCATATGCGTCGTCTCGCCAAAGAAAGGGATCACTATCTACAAAACTGGGCTTCCCTTGTTCTACATGAAGGGCTGTGTGAGAATGATAATGAGAATAAAACCGCTAAGAGTCGGTCTACGCAGAACGTAAATCAGAGTAATGGGGACAGCCAGCATTTGGCTGTTGAACTGGCGGATTGGAAGGCTAGGTTGAGAAAACAGAGGCAAGAATTGTAAGTTATTTGTTTTACGTTAACCCTCACTTAGGGTATTACTAAGAATCATAATGTATAATATCCCAAAAATGCCGACTCGGGCGGGATTGGAACCCGCGACCTTCCCCTGCGATAACCAACTATGCCACCGAGTCGACCCTCGTCTTGTCGAACATATTCGGGATGTTCCTCGACTCGAAGCACCGTTGGTCTCCAGTCAACCGAGTCGAACATTTGGGATATTATAATATTCTAAGAATTGTAAGTACGGGATTTTAAAGTCGATTTACCTCCCACTGGGCAAACATGACGCGCCATGTTGGCCCAGTGGGAGGTAGTGCAAATGGATTTATAAGTTGTAATTAGGCCCGAAAAGATGGCAAATTCTAAACCTAGACCATAGAATCTAACTAGCGGTATCTAACGGTGTCTGATTTAATGGAATCACATCCACTTCATCCGAGACAGAACCTGAATTTTCTAATGATTCAATTACTGAAAAAAGAAACAGATAATTAACCAAGTTCGTAACCGCGGTTCTTATTGAGTGTGACATACACTCAAAATCCCGATTGTGGACCAAAGAACTTCTTTTCGAAAAGTTTGTGTGCACTAAAAATGGTGAAGTAAAACATCGTGGTGAAACCCGTGGCTAGTCAGCTCTGCATGTATTGAACCTATATTGCATGTACATATCTTTAATGTGGATAAGGCCAAATAGGCTGAGGGGAGGTTATAGGAGGGTATAGGTCAAAACCTACTCTATCAAAACAGGTCCCAGGCGCTACCTGTGAAACAGTAAAACGTACTCTGTTCATTAGTGAAAACCCGTAAAACTACTAAGTAATGCTGACAACCCTTTATTGTTTACATCATGCCATAGTTTAAATGATTTGTTACATGTATTTCAGAGAAGAAAAATCAGAGCAGTTGTCAGAATGCCGCGAAGAGTTGGAGCATACGAAGCTAGTGCTTGCCAAGCTACGTACTGACAGTCAGGAGTGGTTTAACGAGGCACGGAAAGCGACCGGCTTTCGAGATGAAGTCGACGCTCTCAGGGAAAAAGCGGAAAGATGTGATAGGTAAGTCATATATTGCTAAGCAAGGATTGGATAAGCTTAGGATTAGCAAGTTGACGTGGCAGTGGGTGGGGCATATAGCTCGGAGAACCGACGGCCGGCCGTTGGGGCAGAAAGGTAGAGTTGAGACCACACACCGGAATGCGCAGGACGGACTAGATGGAATGACGACCTAATCAAGGTTGCTGGAAGCCCCATTGTTCGCTCTGGAAATCTATGACGCCTCCCTTATTTTCAGCAGTGGATGTCCTACAGATGCAATATATTGATGATATTTCTTAGCTATGAATCTTATACACAGCCAATATTTTTTTCTGCTAATACTTCTACAGTAAATAGTTGTATATGATTTTAGGTTAGAACAAGAAATGCAGCGATATCGAGATCGATTAGCCGACGCAGAGTATTACAAAACAAGAGTGTCGGAGCTTCGAGAGGATAACAAAGCGCTGATGGAAACCCGAGACGCGTTGGAGGAACAACTGCAGAGGGCGAGGAAAAGGGCTGAACAATGCTTGACTTTAGAAGCTGCTATGATCAAATTAAAACGAGAGGCCAACGACATAGCTTTGGTGAGTATTCGGTAACAAACGTATTTTACGGGTTTTATTTATTAGATTAAAGACTATTAAAATCCTTGTTATTTGTTTGTCCTTTAAAGGAAAGAGACGCGGACCAACAAAGAATACAGGAACTTATCGAAGAAAATAACCATTTACAATACATCACAAAGTCAGTACTGAGCGAAAGCAACCATAGCAATTTAGACACAGACAATGAATGCGAGAGCACGCTTGAATCAGGCGAAAATAGCTTATCAGAACAATTGACGAGCAACGCACAGGCTAGAGCTTTGAAACTAGAGCTAGAAAATAAACGACTCCTCTCCACAATCGATAGTTTGAGAGAACAATCCGTTTTAGAGAGCAGTGACAAAGTTTTAGAATTAGAAAAGGAAAAGAAACGACTAACTCTAAAATGTGAACAGCTACACGAAAATTGCAATAGGGTTACGCAGCAGAATTCTGAGCTGGAAGAAGTATTCAAAAACGCATTAGAAGAAAACAGGAAACTACAGGATTCGCTAGATAGCAAAAAGACATTCATAGACAGGCAAGCAATAGATCGAGAATCGGAGAAAAACAAATTACAGGACTTCGAAAAGCATTTAGAATCGTTAACCAAAGATAAACAAAGGATACAAATGCTATGTGATTCTATTCAAAGAAGAGCCGATGACTTAGAAAAGACTTTAGATGCCAGAACAAAAGAACTTAACTTAGTTAAACCAGAAGCGGACAAAGTAACAGGGCTTATAATTCAATCGGAAGAACTTAAAACTAAATTGACATACAGTGAAAGAGATACGCATAACCTTCAGAGAGAAGTGAATAAACTTAGGGAAGCAGTCGAAGAAAAAGACGTTTCTCTCGATAAACTTACAACAGAAATCGAACTTAAAAAGAAAGAGCTCGAGAGACTATCTAAAGAACTTGAAATCAATCAAAGCATAACAAGCCGATTCAAAGAACTAGAACAAAAAACTCAAGAACTCAAATCTCAAAAAAAAGTTGATTCCGAGACGATCCAAACATTGCAGAAGGATTTAATTTCTGAAAAAGTTAACTTCGATAAGTTAAGAAACTGTATGGAAAAACTTGGTATCAATGCATTTGAAGTAGTTGGCAGAGATGTTAACGTGGAAGATTTACTTGACAAGGTTATAACCAATACTGACCACGAAGTTATTATTAGCGAAATCGCTGCTAAAGCTAACCTTCTCAAAATGGTTCCTTGCGACTGTAATCATGACGACAAACTAAAAGAAGAAGATACGTCTATAAATCCACAAATAGAACAACTGACTGCAGACTTGACTGCATTGCAAGGCTCTCTTGAGAGTAGCCAAGCAGAAAATGCGAAGCTACAGGTGAACATAGCGACACTCAACTCACAAAATGGATCACTGATGTCGCAACAAATGACACTACACTTAGCGAACAGCCAGCTAGCTGCTGAGAAAGAAGAGATCATAAAGCAACTGGAAGTTCTGAAAGATAAACAAGATAATCTTATGCGAGATCAAGTTGCACTGAAAACACTTCACGAGCAATTGAATACGGAGTATGAGGAATTGCTTAGCGAAAGGGAACCTATCAAAGTTTCTCTAAGAGACTTGAAGTTAGAAAACAGAGAGCTAAAAGAAAATTTGGTCACATTCGAGAAAAAAGTATCCGAATTTGAGAAGGAGCGAGAAAATCTGAAAGTTGAATCGAGGAACTTGACAAATCTGCGCGCTGAGCATTCAAAACTCAAAGACGACTTCAGGAATCTTTTCACTGCGAGCGATAGACTCAAAAATGAATATAGAAATATGCAAGAAGAATACAGAAATCTCAGAAGCGAAGTAGCGCAATTAAAACTAAGAAATACCGAAATGTCTGGCGAAATCAACACGAAAGTTGAAGTAATCACTAGCTTGGAACTGGAAATAAACAAAACAAATCAGCATTGCGAGATGTTGATTCAAATGAACAAAAGTTTAGATGCCGACAGGCGTTCTTTGATGGACCACGTGTCGCAATTATTGACTCAATATCATGAATTACTTGCGCATTCTTTGAAAGACAAACAACATTACCATGAAGAGGAAAAGATGTTCGCTGACAGAGTAAACGCACTGTGCCGTCAGAAAGAGAAATTGGAAGAGAAAATCATGGAACATTATAAAAAGCTTGATAACTGCACGACAAAAAGACGCGGATTCGGCGCGTCTTTCGTGAAAAGAGTTCGCAAGGCCGGTACGGATTTGATAAACAAAGTGCCGACTAGAAACAATAAAAGAATAGAAGATGCAAGCCGCTCTAAATCACAGCTCACACTCGCCGGTTCCGAATCCGGAGAATCAGACCCTGGCAGTCAAGAGCTAGAGAAATTGTCAAAGACATCTGATCAAGACCAAGGTTCCTCGAACCCTAGCGTTGAATCACCCAGGCACAGCTCTGATTACAGTTTCGGCAGAAGATTCGATGATAAACTCTTGAAGAAATCTGATAACGTTGATATGAGTGGTTCCATACCTAGTTTGGATTCATCGAGGTTGACAAGCGAAAGCAATTTCGTAAGGAGGCTCTCTGCAGCTTCAATACACAGCGGAGGAGGTGATGATGCTCTTATTAGAGCTTCTCTGAGGAGGCGGCCTCATAAGGCTGTCCCTCCATCGTCTCATCGGAACAGCTTTCAAGGATTAGAAGGAGACACAGGGCTGCCACAAGGTAAGTTACACGACATGTATGATGATAATAACTGTTAGTGTCTGTGCTTGAAACCGAAATTAAACTCGTTTCTTTGTTTTCAGCATCAACACCAACCCCCGTTTTCGGGACTGCCGGCTCTCGTCGCACAGTTTATGTGGCAGATGATGATCCAAATGTCAACCTTAACACAAAGCCACAAAGCACACCCATCAAAGAGAACCCTACCTACTTGGTTTATAATAGAATATCAACAGTTATCGGAGACGGTGCGTGCCAGAGCATCAACGATAGATCAACCAATGATAGGAGTGAGCCACCGCGCAATGTTGAGGATAATGTACAGGAAAGAGATGAATCAAGAAACGACTTGAGATCGAACAATCGGCCCGAAAAAGCTGACAACGCAAAAGAATCGGCAATTTGGTACGAGTATGGATGTGTGTAAAATGTACGTAAGTGTGGAATCATTTATACTGTAATGTGTAAGAAAATGTGTGAATAGACTGATGAGATGCCTTGGATATGTTAGAATCGATTTTCGAAATCGTTTAATGTGAACTATAACAAATTTTATACTTACATTTGGCAGTATTGGCAGTGAATGGATTTGTGATAGGAATTATTATTCAGTATTACTTTGGCATTTATTATAACGTGTTTACTGGGAGAATGACGTGGATAATAGAGCTTTAAAACGAGTAGCTTTTGGAATACCAAAACATTCACATTTCCCAGATGAAAAAACAGGTTTTGCTATTCTCTATTGAATTTTTCATTGAATTTTCTATGAATACTCCTTTTATATTATTTTTGAGGCTATACATCATTTGTAAATAAATTAAGCGTATGTTTTGTTTTGATATAGATTTATACATAAAGGTTTTGTGATTGTAGACACTTCGAAAGAAAGGTACTATGCCCTGCCAGTGATTCTGTGACATCATATATTGCGAATTTTTGTTCAGAATAAATGAACTACATATTATCTTTTAAGCATAATATTTTCTGTACGTACAAATACATGCTGTCTACTTATTTAGCATATTTGAGATTTTTTTTATTTTGTATCTTAAGATTAATTTTAACACTACCACTTATCGGTAAGTAACCTTTGTAAATGTACCTTGTATTTATTTTTAAATCAAGATTGTTAATTTATAGCTATAAATATTAACAAAACAACATAAAACCATAACTCACTATCCCAGTACAAATGAATGAAATGTAAAATAAAATCTATCAGCAAAATGCATTATTATCATATAATGGCAGCTAGAGTGGCTAGAGTATGAATACCTACTTCCATTGTAATTAGTTTTAACTTTTTAAACTTGATTATCAAAGTCCATGACCCTTCCCCTAGTTATTAAGTACCTACCGATTTCCTATTAATTAATGGACCTGGCAAATTTATAGCAAAAAGACTAAATAAAAAAAATGGTAATGAAGCTAAAGCACTAGACTTGAACGAGACAGATGTACAATATTATATTTGGATTTTTCTCATATATATATATATACTTACGTATATATATTATACGTAAGTACGTTTCGTTTATTTTATTGTCGAACACGATAAACTGCGTATTCAATTTGTCTGTGATGTAGGTAGGTAAGTACCTACTTGTTGCACCCAAAGGGGAATTTTATACCAGACTGAAACTCCTTTTCCATCTTCTCCTTTGACCATAAAATATGTTCATTTGAATTTAGTTAAATGTTAGTTTGGCTGACCAGTGATATACATTTGTTTGGGTAATTAACTACAGGGCCCAGTAATATAATTTAGTAATATTTTAATGTGTTTGTATGTACTGGTGCTTTTAAAATGAGTGCCTTGAATGACAGTAACTGTAAAAGGTCAGTCTGGTCAGTTCGTAAATGCCTGGAGTGCTATTGCGTAGGCAAAATGGGAATGACTTTCGCATTTTGCCTACTAATATTTAAAATCATAAAGATGCAAAGGTCATTCCCATTATGCTTAGAAAATAGCTATGCTGTTTTTTTATTTTATATAAATGTGCCTAATTTTTTTATAGTATAGCTGTATATTTTTTAATTCAAAACAATTGACAAAAGACTAGCTCACTGCTCAAAAAATGTTTCTGTTAACATTTCCAAACTTTTTGTAAGTGGCTCTTTCTTTGTTTATATCTCAGGTCATAATGCAGTATTGTATTCTAAATACCTAATGTTAAAACCACTCCTTATTAGTTAGCCTCTCACCGAATTTATAATTAAGCCCATGTAAAACTTGAATAATAAATAACAGTACAGTTTTTTTTAATAAATCTGATATTATTAACTTATCTACTTTTAATTCATTCACAACATCTCCCTCTATAGGATTTCAGCTAGAAATAACATACCTACTTATTTAAATCACTATAATTATAACCATCAGTTTTAGGCCCTAAACAGTGCTTGACCGACCGAGACGGTAAGCGCTAATGTCGTCGGTTGTTTCTGTATGGTACAGTCAACAAGTTTGATTTGTAGGTCACTATAGAACCTTTTCAAACTAAATAAATTGTTTACTTGTCGATAAATTTTTTAATTGCGAACTATTTACATTATCCTGTTGTCGGAAAGCTGATAATCCTATGATTCATATTAAACGTCATATCGTAATTATTTATCTGGGAGATTTAATGACTGACACAGAGATGACGCGTGGCCGTAGATTTAAAAGGTTCTACCGTGTCCGACAATCAAATAGCACGCGCCGTCGTCAGCTCGGTGTATACGGGGCATCACCGTCTAGCCGTTCGGTCGAGCATTATTTGGGCCCATAAAGTCAAAAAATGTGTACATAACTAAAGAGATCCATTGCAATTTGGTTCAGTCTTGATTTCCCATTGTAATACTGGGTAGGGCTGAATGGGCACTTTGAATGGATGCCCAGAAACTACCGCATTTCTTCCTGGCTCCATTTTTGGCAGATGCGAAAATATACACTGAAAAAGCAAAACACCGGTAAAATCTCCTTGGGGAATATGTTAGGTAGGTAATTCAAATTATGTTCTCTCCAAATGGTATACTAGGACTAGCTTCCGCCCGCGGCTTCGCTCGCGTGGTACTTATGAAGATAAAAAGTAGCCTATATGCTATTCCAGACTATATCTCTGTGCCAAATTTCATCCAAGTCCGTTTGGGCTTGATTGAACCACAAACATCCTCACATACTTTCGCATTTATAATATTAGTAGGATAGAAAACACTAAAACTCGAGATAAGAATTTAAGATTAAATTTGGATTCACCTTAGGTCTTTCACTTTCTGTAGACATATAGCTGATACACATTGTCTTAGTAGTATGCCCCCAGAGCAGTTCCCCGTCACCCGATTGGGAGTCGAATTTCAATGCCAATGTCCCTCCCAATCTCTCGGGGACATCCCACAAAAATGGTGATTCTAAAAAGTTCTCCTTCAAGCACTTATCAAGTCCTAATGTAGGTGTGGGATCAAGAAGACTTTCTGCTGTGCATTTGGCTAGTTGCGTGCGTATCAAGTGCTCTCCACACCCAGAGGTACAAGCAGCGATTGAGGGCTTTGTGCCATCTCTACTCATAACAGCCCAGACACCACTGCCGAAGGAGGCAGCTTGGCCCACTCTACCTTCATGTTTCAAGGATACACCCCCAGAACTAGCTCCTGCAGCCACTACACCATTTGAATCAACACATACAGCACCTACTGTATCTAGCGGGCTGAATTTCACATTGTTTTGTAATGAGTAGCGCTTTAATTTTCGTTTGCAGTGCTTGTAGTTTCGAAAAGCTCTGGTTGAGATCATTTTTAAGTCATCCACAATTTCTAGGCCCATTCTTTCAGCCCAAGACCGTGCTCCTCGGCCTGTTAGTATGCATGGGGGAACTCTGCCTAAAGAAAGATTATAACATTGCTTGAGACACAAATGTTTGGCCAATGATATAGGGTTCCAGACGTTAGACACTGCCCCGCAAGCTCCGAAGTGCAATGTTTGACCATTCATGATTGAAGCATCACATTCAACTGATCCATTCCAACTGAGGTTGGATCCATATCCTGCATTGGTCAAGGGACTGTTTTCTAATTCTGAAAATATAATAGATGTTTAGTAATCTAACCAGAAGCTACAAAAAAATTTGTTGTAAAAAATAAATTACCAACGATAGCCTTCTCAACAGCTTCCACAGCATTGCCACCTAGACGGAGAGCCTCTGCTGCTTTCCTACATGCTTGGTAGCAAGTCTTCTTGTAATCCTTCTTCAGAGAGTCACTGTGATAGCCAGCACCTAGAGAATAGCATGCAGATTTGAGTTTTGTATTGCAGTTGTTTAAGTAGGTAAGAACTTTAATAGTGTCATTCTGGAAGATATTTTGTACCTACATGTTTATTTAGCACAATTAAGATCTTGGTACTTACCGCAATGGACAGCAATAAACCCGTTCATAGTAATCTGTTGTAAATTTTTGGTGTAGCTGGTGTAGGTGTAGCTTTAGTAGTCAAGCTGGGGTGAAAACACAGACTAATAGGGAATACTGGTTTACTGTTATTAAGTATTATGTTTACATGTTTAATATCCGCTTGCCACTGAATTAAACACTCTTGTATTTACTCACAGAACGTACTACCACCACAGACTACTAAGGAGTACTACTGGTACTACTACCACTGACTGTAAGGCACTGTTAAACGAGGATATCGGCATTAACTTGGAATATTGGATCGGTATGTAAGAAAACACCTCAGAATACAGAAGCAAGCACAAATGTACTATTTAAGACTATTTAGAGACAGTAAGCCCCTTCGTCCATGACGCTACGCAAAGGTGACGGAACTCATTAGCCCCTTCGTCCATGACGCTACGCAAAAGTGACGGAACTCATTAGAAACTAGAGTTGCGGACTGATTGGAAACTCTGACTCGTCCACGGCGCTACTGGAGTTTCCTGAAACTCAGTCACTCAGTACACGATTTTATGTAAACAAAGTTTTGAAAACGAAAATAATTAACATGACTAGTGATAATTCGAGCGATGACACGGAATTATTACTTCTCCAGTCACATAGACGTCAGAATCACTTATAATTACTGTTTATTCGTTCATTTTTCACACAGTTTCTCGAAACCAGTCGCCTGGCGACCAGCATGTCGAGTCGCCAGGAGACTAGTTACAAACGCGTTCCTTTTGAGTAGCGCCGTGGACGGATGCGCATTGAAATACTAGTGCTATCGCAGTCAGGCTACTCATAAGTGACTACAGTTTCAGTCGCGTTCCTTTTGAGTCCTTCTGTGGACGAAGGGGCTAAGCCCACGGCGCGACTTAAAAGGAACGCGACTGAAACTGTAGTCACTTAGCCCCTTCGTCCACGGCGCGACTCAAAAGGAACGCGACTGAAACTTTAGTCACTTATGAGTAGCCTGACTGCGATAGCACTAGTATTTCAATGCGCGTCCGTCCATGGCGCTACTCAAAAGGAACGCGTTTGTAACTAGTCTCCTGGCGACTCGACATGCTGGTCGCCAGGCGACTGGTTTCGAGAAACTGTTGAAAAATGAACGAATAAAAAGTAATTATAAGTGATTCTGAAGTGTATGTGACTGGAGAAGTAATAATTCCATGGCATCGCTCGAATTATCACTAGTTATGTTAATTATTTTCGTTTTCAAAACTTTGTTTACATAAAATCGTGTACTGAGTGACTGAGTTTCAGGAAATTCCAGTAGCGTCGTGGACGAGTCAGCCCCTTCATCCACGGCGCGACTCAAAAGGAACGCGACTGAAACTGTAGTCACTTATGAGTAGCCTGACTGCGATAGCACTAGTATTTCAATGCGCGTCCGTCCACGACGCTACTCAAAAGGAACGCGTTTGTAACTAGTCTCCTGGCGACTCGACATGCTGGTCGCCAGGCGACTGGTTTCGAGAAACTGTGTGAAAAATGAACTAATAAACAGTAATTATAAGTGATTCTGACGTCTTTGTGACTGGAGAAGTAATAATTCCATGCCATCGCTCGAATTATCACTAGTCATGTTAATTTTTTTCATGTTCAAAACTTTGTTTACATAAAATCGTGTACTGAGTGACTGAGTTTCAGGAAATTCCAGTAGCGTCGTGGACGAGTCAAGAGTTTCCAATCAGTCCGCAACTCTAGTTTCTAATGAGTTCCGTCACTTTTGCGTAGCGTCATGGACGAAGGGGCTCAGAGTTCCCAATCAGTCCGCAACTCTAGTTTTTAATGAGTTCCGTCACTTTTGCGTAGCGTCATGGACAAGGGGCTAAAAGTACTCTGTGGAGTCTGCTGTGGTAAGACCACAGAACACTATTACTCCCGAGAACCAATCTAACCCGAAATGACTGTAATAATTGTCTGTAATTCATACTAGATAAAAGTACTCTGTGGATAAAAGATGTCTGCTATTCACAGACCTAATTAGGCTGCTAACGCATCCTTAGTGGTCCTATGCATTATTAATTAAGCTGCTAATAAATACATCTTGAATCTTGCAAGTGCTTCAATCATAGAATTGATAGATTTATGAGCCGCTACACTCCAAAGCTTAGATGATTGTTGAAAAACAAGTAAATTAGGAACATAATGAAAATTTTATCTTTAGCATCTTTGTAATTGTATCTTTAGTAATATCCAATCTTATGTACCGGAACTATTTTTATTTCGAAAAAAAAAACAGAAAAATTGTAGGTAATTAAAAATTAAGACTATGAAGTCATTTAAACTGTTCCAAATGGTAATCTATTGCATTACCTATTACATGCTATTAATTGGTTTGCAAATGTTCCTATTGTTCGTTGAATCTTAATAACCATGAGGCCTAGAAAAGTTTTAAAATAATAACACTAATTCACTGCTTATGTATTTTGTAGTTTGCTTTTAGTATTTAACTTTTCAGTCAACATTGTATGTAATCATTTTGGGGAAATTGATTTGACATTGATTTTTCTTTCAAATATTTTAATAAACTTAAAATAATTTACGTTCCAAAAAGTTATGTATGTACAACCTATATTAGTTTATCCAGTCTGACTCTGCAAAAATATAATCTAAAGCTTGAGGTATGTAGCATCGTGTGGATTGATCTGCATTATTTGATGCTCTTCCCGGACATCATAACTCCCAGCACAAGTGCAGTTATAGTGAATCCCTGTGCAACTATTCTCAATCGCATCATTTTTTGGGACATCTTTTTTCTGCCTGTTCTGAAACTCCATAGGCCATACGACAAAGCACCAGCAGTTGCGAAGCAACCTAAAATATTGCATCATAGTTAGGTTTTTGGTTTGATTATGTAATTTTATGATTACCTACTTTGTGGCTAAAATGGATAAAGCTTGGGTTGGTTTGGTTTATTGATGTAAAATATCTATAATCATCTAAAAGTGCAGTGCTGTGAAATAGAAATTACCAAACGAATGGCACTGCACATGCACAACCTACCTACATAATCTTTCTTTTTAGGTGAGTTTTAGCTAGGTAGGTACTGAGCTATCATAGTTGCTAAAGCTAAAAATATTAACAATACAAACCTATGGGAACAAACGGGTTCTCAGATATTTTTCTAAACAATTTCTCTTTGGTAGTTTCAACATGATGCGTATTTCCCATTTCTTGGCGTAATCGCACCCAATCCAGATCTGTCGGTTCATCGTTGGCCATGTTTGTAACTTATCACGATTTCAGTTTCAATGGATAAATAGCCCTGAGTTCAGTAATTACAGTGTTTGTTAGTATTTTTCCGTAAATTCTTATTTATTTTAACACAAATAAATAAATACTTTAGAACCGACTAGAACTGCCTCAGCCGGTCACGCGTCACGCACGTCACGCGTGTGACAGACAAACAAACAAACAGCCAACAGCCAAATGACATGACCCTTGACAGTACCTTGATATGACTTGATTTCTGACATTGTAGTCAATTGAGTTGTTATGCTGTTGTCAAACTGACAGCAAATTTATTAAGGTGTTTCCTATTTCCTGTTGCTGCGCTAGTTGTCCAAAGTCCAAACCGAATGAAAGTGGATTATTTTTTTAAATGGAAATTGCGTAAACAGCTTAAGTAACTAATCTTTCAAATTCATTTGAATTGAATACGCGATGTAAAAAATGTTATAATTAATGAATAAATGAAATAGAATTGATAGTGGAATATATTTATTTTCGTACAAAATCTACAGAAAACTATTTACTAACTGATTAAAATATAATGTGAATGATAAAATACATACATACATACATAAAATCACGCCTGTTTCCCAGAGGGGTAGGCAGAGACCACGGTTTTCCACTTGCTACGATCCTGACATACCTCTTTTGCTTCATTCACTCCCATCACATTCCTCATACATGCTCGTCGGTTTAGGGTACTCATGACCTGGCCTTTTTCCAAAACGTCACCGTCAACGTGACCAAATGTCACTAAACGTACGCCTAGGTCTTCCCCTTCCAACGGTCCCAATCACACTCGCCTTGTACACCTGTTGCGTCAATCTTCTTTCTTTCATTCTCTCTACATGACCAAACCATCTCAGCATACCTTTCTCAATCCTCATCACTACGTCTTCTTTCACCCCACAACGCTCTCTTATCACACTGTTCCTCACTCTATCTTTCAAAGTTACTCCACACATACTTCGCAAAGCTCTCATTTCCACTGCATTTATCCTACTTTGATTCTTTTTCTGCCATACCCAACTTTCACTTCCAAACATTAGTGTCGGCACTAACACTCCTCCATGCACAGCCAGTCGTGCCTTTTTGGACACTTTCCGACTGCTCATAAAGGCATGTAATGCCCCATTCACTTGATTTCCAGCATTCACTCTCCTTTCAATATCACTCTCATGCTTCCCATCTCTTGTAAACAAAGTCCCCATATAATGATAAAATAAGATAACAAAATTGTTAATAACCAATGTTGGTCCTCCGTTAATGCTATGTAATATTAGACTGCAGTGGTGGAAGTCGGATGACTAAACTGTTATAATGATCAGTCGCCGTTGCAGTTTAATAACAGTAACAGTCTCCAGCCTTAGGCTTAAGGGCCTATGGGCGATAGTATGCGTTAGCATCCTATTGGTCTGTCGCGATAGTCCTTGCGAAAGACCTCCCGCAGCAATTAGCGGAATTAAAACAAAATCCGTTATATGAAGACTACTAGAATTCGGCTCAAAGGCATTAAAGGATTTCATGAAATGTAAAGAGATGTGAAACGTTTCAATCTCCGTAGACCATAGAACGAACCATAGAAAAGTTTGAAAACGGTTTGTCCTTGGAGCGTCCACCACTCAACTTGCCAGTAATACCAATATGTTATTAAAAACGCCTTTTTTTTGTCTTTGGTCCACTTTGTTGTGAATGCGTTTAGTCGGTTCGGCCAAAAGTTTCGGCTTTCGCTTCGTTAGGCCGAATCGGTCGGTTGGCCAATTGGCTGCTATGCTATTGGCTGGCCATATTTGTTTTTTTTTTTAATTGATTGACTATTGTTTGTTGGTTGGTTTCGTGCGTGGAGTGGTGTGATCAATTTTCCTTTTGGATTTAATAATGGTGCCTAAATCGTCATCGCCTATCGTAATGGTAAGTTTTGTTTCTATTCGTCAACGTTACAACAATAAATAGATTTTATCCATGATGAGAAGTTTTACGGAACATTGTGCGCACGCAAGCATTGTTCGCTCACAAGTGGGGTTTTGCAATGTTTTTGCGACCTACAGAAAAAACGCAACACTACCATCATACGATCATCTAATAATAAATGAATATTATGGGGAACTAGCAAGAAAGGGATATCATTGCAGAATGGTGTTATTAGCAGAAAAAGAGCAGTTATAGTTGAAGATCACCGAGGTCGTCACTTGACTGAAACATTTACCAAATTAGTAAATGAATAAATGTAATTTATTAATTCATCTCAGAAATGAGAGCAATCCTGTGTTCTGATTAAAAATTACTGTAAAACATTAAACATTTAATTTGCACAGTAGATGCTTGCTTGCTTGTCGTGTCACTGATTCTTTCTTGGTCATCCTGTATTAGGTTGAGGTTTAGGTTGACCAGGTTGAGGTATGGTGGCCCTGAAAAGGGCCTATGACCGTTGGTGAAAGAATCAGCGTAGTGAAAGGATTAAAGTGCACCTCTTAGAGACTCCTTTCATGCACGTAGAGGCACAGTAGATAAACAAAATAGTTCATAGAATATACCGAATTACTGAGGGCCAACGAACAACAGCAGAGTGGTTAATATGTAAGAGGTGAACTAACCCATAGGTAGTTATGGAGGGGCCTATTCTTCAGCCAGGGCCACCACGGCCATACATAATAATATACATAATATATAGATAAAGCTCAAATGATGAAACTTCATCTGCAAAGTCCTGTCACAGTTGGATAGATAGGGATACTCCTCATTTTCCAATATGAATTTTTCTTTGTATTACCTTATGATGTTCCATATAAATTTTGTAGGCAGGTATGCATATCAAAGTGGTATTGAACATATTTTCTATACAGTATTTAAATCATTTTTTAAATCCATAGAGGATAAAATGCATTACAAGAGCTTAGTAGAGTCAAAAGGTATTTTAGAGGCAAATCTAAACCTGCACATATGCCCACAATTATCCTTTCAAGTATATCTTACTCTACTATTATAAATGCAAATGTTTGGATTGATGGATGGTTGTTACTCAATCATGCCAACAGCTGAAAGGATCTGGATGAAATTGGCAAAGAGATAGACTATAGTCTGGAATAGCAGTTAGTCTACTTTTTATCTATGTAACTAGCAAGAAAAACTGTGGATCATCATCATCATCATCATCATCATCAGCCTGTAGAAGTCCACTGCTGGACATAGGCCTCCCCCAAAGAGTTCCATGACGAACGGTCTTGAGCCTTCTCCATCCACAGACTTCCTGCTACCTTCACAATGTCGTCGGTCTATTGGGTGGGGGGCCTTCCAACACTGCGTCGCCCGGTTCGTGGTCGCCATTCGAGAACCTTTACTCCCCAACGGTTGTCGGTTCTGCGAACTATATGGCCTGCCCACTGCCACTTCAACTTGCTAATTCTGAGAGCTATGTCGGTGACCTTAGTTCTTCTACGGATTTCCTCATTTCGGATCTTATCACTAACTTAAACTGTGGATGCAAGCTAGTATCTAATATGTTGTAAGTATCTACAATTATTTTATATCTTAATTTTTTTTGTTTCAGATGACTTCATTTTTGATAACCCTGATTTATTTTGAGTCCAGAGTGTCTTAAGAACAGTTAAAATTTAATTTATCTCCATTCTTGTTCTTATCACCAAGAAGCTATACCTTTTTCATTCCTTTTAAAACATTTTCATTTAACTGAAGCAATCTTATCATTTCTGCGCAAGATAAAGTACCATTCAGTCTCAAAATATACATCAAGGTGGGTAGTTGTTTTGTTACGCTCCAATTTGTATTAACATTGTACTGTTAATTTCTCCTGTTCTTTAAACTCATTGAAATGGCATCAAGTGACCCTGAAATTAAGGATGGATTCTCCCTTCCGGCATGGATGAAGACAAAGCCCAATAGGTATGTGATTATACTTTATAAAATTTTCCAGTACTACCAGCTAAAGACTTAATAGCTAAAAGCTAGAGGGCAGATAAAGTTGGAAGGGTTGGGGGGAGGCCTTTGTCAAGCTGTGAGCAGATGCAGGATATAGAAATAACATCTTATTCACCTATCATAACCATTAAAAACAACCTATTTTCGATTTTTAGTTAATTTTCTAAGAATAAAGAAATGATTAATAAATATTACGTGTAAATTGGTTCTTGTTGTTAAAATTTGTAATTGTGTATTTTTAGAATCCATAAAGAAAGCATTCTTGGCAACCTAAAAGTCAATAACAAAACTACCCATGCAGTTGGCTGAATAAATGCCCAGTAGGTACTTATTTACTCAAATTTCACACAGAATGAATATGGGGTGGGTATTGTTATGTACATACAGTTCATTTTTGACCAACTTCAAAAGGAAGTTCTCAAGTCGGCTGTTTTTTTTTTTTTTTTTTAAAGAGATATCGAGTAACATACAAAAACACACAAAAAAAAAATACAGCTGACTTGAGAACCTCCTTCTTTTTGGAGTCGGTTAAAAAAGAGGTTGATGTTAATCTTGTAAATATTCAGGAATTTGAAGTCGGTTTTCAACATTGGAAAAAATATCTTATTAAAATTATGACATGTATATGCCGGCATCTATTGTAGTATGTAACTACTTCTATAGTTATAAATACACTCATGATAAAAATTGTGATTTTGCCGTTATCTGATCAGTTTCCTCAAATGATTGCGTCATTGATAATTTAAAAAAATATCGTATTGCCTGCATATCGCCTGTCTATTGCTTCGGAGGCAACTTTACGAATATCGGTCCTGGGGTCTAGACAAGATCCTCACGCTTCTTTTTCCTTTCACGCTAACGCCTTTGCATTAGCGTGTGACGCCTTTGCGTTAGCGTGACCAAAATGGTAGACAAGATACATAGTGAACGCTAACGCGTAGTCCGCAGCGACACACGAGCGACACACGCTAGTGTCTATGGAATAGTGTGTGGCTGTTGTTATTGTCAATTGAAACGAACCTTCATTTCATCTAGCATCTGTCATTATTACCGCAACAAAGTAACGCCGCGAAATTTTGAAAAGGTTTGTTTGAAGAAAAATAACTAATCTACGTTTATTTTAGTAATGAAAGTGAGTGAATGTAAGTAAGTATTGTCCATTAATGTAGTGTTTTATACGAAACATTTTTACCTCCTTATTATACCCACACATTATAGACCCGATTTTTTTATAGATGGAATCCGAGCAGTTTGCTTTTGGGAGTTCATGGCTAGGTAGGTAGATTTTATCCCTCTATTGTTTCATACAATCCTATCGAACTACGTAGTGAATATGACTTTATTTACCAATCAAAAGAATAAGTACTTCTACCTGCCTACTCGACTGAAATGTAATAATATAAACAATCTTTGATCACACCATCAATGGGGTTCTTGTTCTTGTAAAAAGGTCAAGTCTATAAATAGATTTTGGGTCATGCATGATTGTCTTACTTCTCGGCAATCATTTTATTGTTATTATAATGATACATTAGAATTTAATCATTACTATCAGCCTGAGGAAGTCCACTGCTGGTTCCACGATGAACGGTCTTGAGCCTTCTCCACCCACCAACTTCTTGCAACCTTCGCAATATTATCCATCCACTGGATGGGGAAATTTATGAAAAAACTTTATCAATTATGTAGGTAAGTATGTACCTACCTACTAATTTTGTTTACAAATAAAGTTTTACTATTAACTTACTGGTATTCATAGGTAGGTAATTTGTAAATTCTATTTTTAGGCCTAGGTATCTTTCAAGTTCCGTTCCACGTCTACAAGGGAGACAAAGATGCGAATAGCTGTGCAGAAAGCTGGAAAATCTCAAATTAGTGGATGGGAGCGGATTCAGTAAAACAGCCAATAAATGGAAAAGTGTAATCAATCACATACTAACATGCATCATTATAATCTTGACAAAAGACTATTTCGAACTGTTCAGCCTTGCAGTAGCTCATTTTGACCAACAGTAGGAAAATTATCATGAGTTGTATCTTCTTCACCTTCTTCTAGTCCACACTAGGATGGAGCGGGTATATTGGCATCTAATGGCATGTTGTGTGATACACAACAATGGATGGTAATGTAGAGTTTTGTGTTTGAACACCAACATGCTTTCAGTAAGCCATCGCTCTAACACAATTTCTTGCTGGCGCATGTTGCTGAGTAGAAATCTCCTCACGAGAGCCAGGATCTGCATTTAGTACAGATGTCATCAGCCAAGGTCGTTGAGGATCTCCAGAATCACCTGAAAATATAATAATTATAATTTTTATTTATTTATATAAAAGACAGTATTTTTTAACCCTAAGGCGATGGTATATGTTATTAGAAGGTATATAAGCGGGCGAGAGCCCGACTGTGATGCAAGGGGTGCGGGTTCGATTCCCACTACGGGACAAAAATATTTGTTCTGGGTCTGTGGTGTTGTGGAACCTCTACAACCTCCTAGTGTGGACTATGAGACTGTTGGGTGTTATTATTATTATATTAGTAGGTAATACAATAAGATATAATCTATTCTTCAAGATTTTTTTGACAAGGTATCAATAAGAAGGAGTCAGCATAAATCGAAACTTAATGCAAATTCTCTCCAAATCACACATCAAGAGATTTTTAGTTTTAGGTTAAGTATGGGCGGTTTTTGCATATACTTTATCTATATCCAAGCTATGCAGGACTTACCTTCATCTCAAAATGGATTTCCCAGGTGCCTTTATGGTTTGTAAAACGTTGAACATCACTACAAAGACACCGAAAACATTCTTTGTTCAGACGAAAACAATGAATGAACTCCAATCCCGGCATCGCTTCAATTTTATCTATTTTTCGGAGATTTCTTGCTGTTGCTAACCATTTTGTAGTGATTCTTCATTATTGGCAGCCCACAACGCGTACTTCTATTTGAATTATGATCAATAAACTAAAACTATTTCACTGTTTATTCCGCAACGCGAGGACAAACGTGAGGGTCCGAGCTCACGCTAGTGGAGCGTGTTGCGGAAACGATAAAATGGCGTTTAGTCTTGTCAAACATGGATCTTGTCTACCATTTGTATGGGAGTTAGCGTTGTGTCCAATCCAGACGTCACGCTAACTTTTCCGCATGCGGACAACAGGATTTTGTCTACCAACTTTGCAGCAGTCACGTGACATCTCACAAGCTAATGTCAGTTCCATACAATTTTATCTTTCCGCAGGCGTGAACGCTAACAGAAAATGGATCTTGTCTAGACCCCCTGTAGTCACGACTGAGCCCTTCAAGCGGCCTAAAATCTCCGTCACCTTTTTGACCGATTGCAAAATAAAGACGGTCAATTGCGATAACTCGCGCCCTGAGGTTTCCGTACCATTGGTCGTTTTTTCGAATCCCGGCCGTGCACCAATGGATTTACCAGTCAGAAAATCCAAACACGGGATCATATACATTTATTCCAGAGGGATTGCTACTTTAAACTTAAACTTTATCGTCGCTTGGAGAAAAATTGCAAAAAAGTGTATTATTGTGGACGATTTTGTTATAATTTTGTTTATTATTCGAAAGAGTGTAGGTGGCCAGTGTCACCCCGAGTGAGTAAATGACGTGGCTCGCGTTTCGTAATACCTTTCGTATAGTTAGGTAATTATTACTACTACTAATATTATAAATGCGAAAGTTTGTGAGGATGTTTGTTGTTCAATCACGCCGATATCGTTGAAAATTGGAATAATAAAGTTCTTTACATAGAATAGCACATATGCTACTTTTTAAGTAGGTACCACGCGAGCGAAAACACAGTTGTATGCTAGGAGTTCATAAAATAGGTGCTTGTTTATCTGTAAGTATATCCATCCATGTCTCTTTGCGAGCATGCAAGAGGTGCATAAATCCTTTATTTTGACAAGGATGTCACGAAGAACAAAACTCAAGCAAATCTTATTGTATATTATTTCAAAACGTATTTATTGTTATTGCATTGAATTGTCTTGGCGATGAATTAGACAGTTTCTTTCTTGTCATAGCAGTAAAGCTAGAGGAATTAGAGAGGCTCGGCTGTTACGTAGGTATTGTGTTTGTTTGGTTTAGATGTTATCGTCAATCACGAAGTCGTGGGCTATTCATAACTTAGTACTCTGGTAAATAAGTGTAGTCACTGGAAATTACGTCGTGTCACTTACCTAATTTTCAGTGACTATTTAATGTTATGATAATCATCCTTAGCTAGGTCGTTAAGCAGCTTTTTCCACACGTTTCAAATAACGTGCTTGCTACAGCTTATCATACACAAATTAAATCGTGATGTAGTTTTGAAGACTTACATTTCATATTACAAGGTGGCAAACAAGCATACGGCCCACCTGTTGGTAAGTGGTTACCGTAACCTATGAACGCTTGCAAGTGGCATCACGCTCGCGTTGATGACCTCGAACGCCCCCTTAATAGCTCTGGCAACCATACTCATCGCAGGAACACAACACTATTTGAAACAAATAATGTTATTTGCCTGCGATGTTTTGTAAGACGGAGGTGCCTCCCAGCCGGGCTGCTCCAGTTTAGAGCGAAAAAATCTTACGGTGCCCTTCCTCTTCCATATGTGTAGTAAATCGGCTTATTCTACACCCAATGGCATAAACTTTTGTTCAACAATTTTTTTGTAGAAGAAGAGTAGTAGAGTTTTACTCATCGTAGATGTTGTCGTGTACTTGCTTATTTGCCAGAGTGACTTCACTCGAGAGTCGCACATTGTGGTAACTATTCCGTAGGTACATAGAAGCGCTTTTAGTAGATATGGGATAACATTTGGAAGCGATCGCTCACGCTCATTTATGTTCGTAGACGAAGCCTTGGCTAGTAGGCAGGCAACCATGAAAAGTTTCGCAATATTGCTCTAGGTATGTGATACAGTCATAGTGATAGGCGAGGCCAGCTTGTCTTGCCTTTGAATAGATGTGAATGGACCTTATATCTTATTATTTTATTTATCTATAGCTTTGTCTAAAATCGAACATAAAATTGATATTTTCGACATTGTTCGTGAAAATTCTTGTTAAGACTTTCTTATTGCAAGGGCGAATGACGCCATCCAATCGATATTGATAGGAATGATCGATGTTTATGATTGAGCAGTTTTTTACCACTTTGATATATCATTGCTTCAAAGAAAACTAGCGAGACGCCTGCGAATTCACCCTCGTAATTCACGCTCTTATGCGTAATTTTTTTAGGAATTCCTTAGTGCACGGTTGCGCGTAATACCCCTCCATGCCTCATTTTACATCAGGGTATCTGAACATTATGTTTGATAATTATTTAAGAAAACAGTTTTTACTTGCGGATGTTTCAGAAATTGGAGTTGGCTCTTTGATACCCAGTCACTAAGTACTCCAAAATTTAATAAATTAACTTATCATTGGTTGCCCAATTCGTTACGTAAGATATAATGACGCCAATTGCATTATTAGATAATTATTGCATCAGTGGTCACGTATGAAACATTAGGGTGATGTGACACTTTGCTCGTTGTTAGTAATTTTACCACAAACATATCCAATTGATTCAGTTGTTAACAAACACAAATATTCATATTACAGCGAGATGTAAATATAGAGTAATCGTTGTATCAATCTATATGAATCGGACGTTAGTAGAATATTTTTGTGTTCATGACACACCCCAACTAAATAGAATAAAACTGTACGTTAACGTGCGAGGTATCTTTCAAAAAATAAGATTGAAGAAAACGTGTTATTGTTCAGCCATGTTTCCTTATCAATATGCAATTGTTTGCCCTCAGCAACGCGAGCTGATAATCCTAAGTGTCAATATTATTCTTTACGTCCGATTACGTGTACCTACCTATGTGCCTACCCATTTTTATAACCCCACGCGTTGTGCTTTATCGGTCCTTGTTTTTAATACTCTGCCTATTACGATATGCTGTATAAGTTTGACCAGTTGACCACTTATGCTGTGGCCCTCGGTGGCCAGAACTGCTCATACACGTATGGTATGGCGATGTCAATTAGCATTGTACCGTTGCTACCAAGCTGAGAACGCTTCGTTAAATATGTATAATGGATTACGTCACGACACGTGCATGAACACTTTTTTGTGATTGCTTTTGTTGCACCGGACGACGAAGTCCACGGTTTAAGAGGTCAATTTTACAGCTCATTTTTACTGGATTTTAGAGAAAACAATTCGTTGTATATGTCTCACTAAGAGATTGCAATTAGGTATGTAGGTACTAACGTAATAAGTGTTTGATAAAGCATTATATTATCATACTGTATTATTGATCTATATATTGTACAAAAGGTGCTTCACCCTTACTACTAGCACCTCCCCAACTAGCAATAGCTGTGTGCTCGCACAAATCTACATTGTATGTGCTGTTCATATAATGGCGAATGGAATCTATCAGATAGAGATTATGAAGGTATATTTTGTTTGTAACATGTAGTGCTAGCAATGGAATAATCCGTGTTTAAGTATAGATATGTATTATATATAATAACATCTATCGCCTGGTTAACATACGTCATGCGCGTGCGCGCATCTCCTGGCCAATGTCATTTTCATTCCTGTCTCAATCGACACCAGGAAAGTTCCATTCACAGCTACAAATAAAAGTTTTACGACATCCTAAAATCTAATTTTACTAGATTTTTTGTAAATAGCTATCTACGCGTGCCAACATTAAAATTGCGTGCGACTAGTGTGAGTAGGCTTCTGTCTTTAACCTCTGTACGTAAAGACATTTTTATCATGTCATGTGCTTTTTAGAAGAGGGAGTGCGCCAATGTAACGTCTCCATTGGCCAAACCAAGTGACGTCACACCATCGGATTGTGTTTATTTTCAACTTGTTTTCAAGTTTTAATCGTTGGTGGTATCGTGATAAGATAACAGTTCACTCTTTTTTATTCTGCGAGATGTTATAAAACGCGAAAGCTTGCATAAATATTTTTAGTACGCGTCTAACATTTGTATTAAGCGAATATACCAGCGCCATCTTTTAAATTCGCACGAACGATTGAGCCACAAGAGTTCTGGTTTGAGCTATAAATACAATTAGGTTGCAGGTGCATCTATCTCATTCAAAGCAGTTTTAGTCGGTCATCTAAATCACATTCCGTATGATGTTTAGGAAAAGGAATATGGTCGCTCAGTTTAACAGCGTTTTATCGTGAGTTTCTCTAAATTATGTATGATTAGGATTCTAGATAATTAATGTTTCTTTCGTTCTGACAGCGCAAAATTGCTCTTTGCCCTTTGCCATAGGGATTGTAACCGATTGCGTGTTCTAGCGCAGTTTGTCTGGAGCATTGCAATAAACCGATCACGTCTTGTCAACAGGGATTTCGAACCGTTTGCGGGATCTCCGCCAGCGCCCGAAGACTCATTCTACATCCGCTATCCGCATAAAGATGTCTTGTTCGGCAAGACCAATCAGCAGCAAGACTTGAACAAAGCGATCAGCGGGAATTCCAAGGAGGTCACGGCGGCGAGCGTGTACAATATCGTCAAGGAGAAAGACTGGTCCAAACACACCAAACCCTGCCAAGAAGTGCTGCACGGCATCGCGCCAATCAACACGGCCGGTAAGTAGAGAGTAAGATATTTTAGAATTTAATTGTTTTGGCATTGGAATTTTAGAATGGCTTGAGATTGCGATATGCCTTAGTTGTATTTACCCTTGCACTTGAATTGCGCTGATTTTAGAGATGTCTGTTTATTTTCTGCGTAAATTATTGTTTAGGTGCCAAAACTGGAGGAACTTTAACTGTAAATGGGTTTTTTATATTGTTACATCCTGCTCGTGATACCAGCAAAGTTTGGTTAGATGGGTTCATTTATTTATTATTGTACTTAGTTTATAGATACAAGATGTTTCCGACTTTGTTAAAAACTATTCTACATAAAATCATTACTTGCTTCTGCCCGTGACTTCGCATAGTTAGTAGCCTATAGGGACGCTATTTCAGGTAAAAAGCTCTATCTGTTCCAAGTTCCATTGAAATCGGTTTACGTTACGACGTGATTGAACCCCAAATATCCAACTGAAACTTGAGTTTCACAAAAGCTTATTTCCGTAAAATACGTTTATAAGTTACCAAGCCCTCCAGAATTACTTTATTATACTCAAAAGGAATATTTGTAACCGTATTTTGTTTTAATTCCAGTCAATCCTGCGTCATCGAAACCGAAGCCGGCGGGCGTGGACGATGGGTTTAAAGGCGAGGGTGCTGCTTGCGGCTCCTCGATTGTCAAGGTCAGCCAACATTATCTATTCACTGACATGTATTCAATAGGTACAGTACCCGTCTTTAGTTAGGGCTCAGCAGCGGTTCCCCGAAGAGTTCCATGATGTCTTGAGTATCTTCCGTCCACCGACTTCCCGTAACTTTAACAATGTTGTCAGTCAAACGGGGACCCCTCCAACACTGCGTCGCCCGGTTCGTGGTTGTCATTCGAGAACGTTTATTCTCAAACTGTTGTCAGTGATCACGGTTCTTTTACGGATTTCCTCGTTCCGGATTTTAGCATGCACTGAAACTCCGAGCATAGCTCTCTCCATAGCCCGTTGGGCGACTTAGCTGCAGTATCTGGCCAATACTTAGCGACCAAGTCTCAGCAAAAAATAAATGCAATTTAATGTGCGAACCGCTAATTAACCGCGAATGAGTCATTACAGTATACTCTTCGACCGTGCCTCAATTATCGTTTTAGGAAGTCGTTTCAGTGTCGTTTTGAATCAGGTAGGAGATGACTGGGTGACGAGGTGAAGACATTTGACATTGGCAGCTGCATTTGATAAGCTTGGTTCAATTAAATAACTTATTCTCATTAACTTTAAGTAGGTTTTTGTTCATTTCACATCCTACAAGTAAAAGTAGAGCACTAGTAGGTAAACTGTATTTTTTTTTACATATACTATTTCGGTTTGTCGCTGTACCATATCCCATAAAGCCAAATAGTAAATATAAAACTTTTGTTACAAGACATTAATTTATATTATATATTAAGGTCTAAACCTATCGCTACCTGCATAGCATTTTTTTTCACTAATTACATTAGGATCACTTTGAGAAGACTTAGAAACTAGGTGAAGCTGCGCCTATTCCTCGCTACAAAGCCTTGAAGAATCAGACTTAAAACACGGCTTGGTGTCTATTTTTTAGGTAATCCTTTTTCACAAAATGGAATGTAGAACTGAGGCTCTACATTGCATACATTTCGGACAAGCATCCTGTCCACGTCCGACAACGAACAGAAAGAACAGGCACTTTTTTTTACTTGTCTATTCTTCTTAATCAACCGCTAATTGTAATGGGAAACGTAGAATATTGAGGAAATTATCAATGTGTAATATGTGCTTGTGTAGATTACCTTATTGTTTTCAGTGTAAATTGTTGTCAAAACTCAGGAACTCAGTTTGAATTTCAGGTGGCACATCAGATGATATCATCGACTCGTACGCCGCGCGGTTTCACAGTAGCTTCCCCAGAGGAAGACGCGGCCACATTGGAAGCATACCATCGCAACCACTCCGCGCGCCGCGGCTCAAAGAGTCTTCCCGCCTCGCCCCACACGAGCCCCACTAGCCGAAGGAAAATGAATTCTAACCGGTAAGAACTAAGGGTCATTTAGCTGAAGAAGCTATAGGTTCAGAACAAACTTTGCAATCACGCGTTTTCTTAATTCCAACGATTTGAATGCGCAATAACACGTGCTTTAAATGGTGAAGGAGTAATCTTATATGGCGATATTATGGCGATGGGATTGCAACTTTAATAAGTAGAAGTTAGTATCATTTTCAAACGAATTTCAGATACCATAATTCACGCCATTTGAACACGGCTTGGTAATATAATATTATCGATACGATAACTAGAATAATTCTGAACCTTCGCGTAAATTGCGGTTTATGACCGGTTTCACTAGTTATCAAAAACGATGAAGCAAAATGTTTTTCCATACTTGATCATGACATTGGAAGACTGGTTGCACAACGATACTGCTGCTTGGATTCCCTTGACATTTCAATTGTTTAATTTCTTTCAAGGAGAACCTTGTATAACTAACACGCAATTTTCGTGTGCCAGCGTGTCCAATGCTTTGTCTCGTATACATAAGGGGCCGTCCATTAATCAAGTGAGCCTCGTAAGAGGGGAGGGGGTTCGGAAAAAATCATGAAAGGGGTATCGTGAGTAAAGTCAAGAGTTACTTTGACTTTTAGGAGCTTACGATATCGTACATTTTGTATGGCAACTAGCTGTTTAAAGCTACATTAGATCCACGTAACGCGACACGCTGCTACGAACACGGCGCCAATCCAGCGATTACAAGGCCCGAATCCGTAATATTCATGAATCAATTGTCACCGGTGAGTGGTGTAAAGTTAATAGCTTGCCGGTTTTTACAGTGGCGCTTTACGTGAAACCATACAAAAACGGCAAGCTATTCAGTTTTCACCACTTCCAAGTGGTAACTCACGAACATTACCGACTCCGGCCTCAGTGTTTTATGGGCGTTCGAGGGGGCTTATCCACGAGAGAGAAAGAGATGCGTATCTGTTTAGTGGCTTGTCTGTTTGAGACGCCTGAGATGTTTGCGTTGGCGTAGTGTCTCTCGCTTCATATCTACATTTATTTCAGTTTCTTCACATCGCCGTTCGAGCCGATACAAGACTCGGACCAGAACCGATCATGGCTGTCGCTAGCGCTGCTCGGCTACAAGAAGGATCTTACCACTTCCACATCGACGCTGTGCGAAGAAGACGCTTTGGAAGCTAGATTGCAAGGTGAGGTTTGAACAGTAGATGTGTTGGTAGAATACCTGTAACGTATTTATTTACACAAAGAAACTTAAAACTAATACAAGTTAATATTTACAAAATACACAAGAAACAGTTGAGCCATCTAAAGACCGTTACAAACGATCTATAGATAGCTCAACTGATCCAGATCACTACCAGTCGGAAGCGTCCCCAAGACGCTGGCGGAATTGCCACGCTGGATGGCAATGCTAATGCGCTGGGCCAAATAAGAGCCAGCTCTCGGGTCACGCGTCGCTTCGATCAGAATACCTTGCATTACGTTACTACTTTAATCTTTAATCCTTTAAGAGGCGCACTTGAATCCTTTCACTACACTGATTCTTTCATCGACGGTCATAGGCCCTTTCAGGGCCACTATCCCTCGTGGCGCGACAAGAAGAAGAATTACGTTACTATTACTGATAACGAGTCGGATTTTGGGTTTCACAGTCGGATTTTGGTATCTTCAGTCGACGAGTTTCCGAAAAATCATCATCATCGTCAGCCTTTAGAAGTTCTTTTACGGATTTTCTTATTTCGGATTTATCACTTAGTGAAACTCCTCGGAGTTTCTCATTGTTCTCTCCGTAGCCCGTTGCGCGACTTTGAGCTTGTGTATGAGGCCAATATTTAGCGACCAAGACTCAGTGCCATATTTCATCACTGTCAACTCTAAAAATTTGTAAACTACGTTGATAAAATACCGAGTCCTCCCGAATCACTTCGTTAGTCGCAAAAGATTACATATTTTGTAACCGATCGTATCAAATGCGGATCTTAATTTGAATATAGGGCATCAATTTTTACAGAGCGCCGTGATTATGTATAAACAAACATCCAAAAAATCTCCTAAAATATTAGTATATTTAATATATTAGTAGCCTTCGTGTGAAATGGCCACTATTCACGTGCAAGAACAATTACTATTGGTTTTAAACACAATGAATAGAGCAAGGATGTTTAAATTAGCACAAAACGTATTGAAACATTATATAAGTATGTATTTGAATACGCGAACGTCACTATGAATATATTATTGATGTAAGCTGATCAATGATGAAACAAGATGATTAAATGATCAACAATAACAACATGCAAAGTGATTGCAAAACATGTTATGGGATTATGTGACCAACATACGTAGGTAAATCTAAATATGGCAGTTATCGAACCGATCGGTACAATGTACAATGTAGTCTGTAGCTGTCCCAATATTAGAATTCAATTTAGCTCGTCATTCATTAGTCGAATGAGTCAACGGACAATGTGACATTCGCCGCTGTCTTCAAATAATATTTACTTATAGCTCTTTGTAGCTATCGGCGTTTCGAGCCGAGAAACATCTCAAAGAATTTCGAGGAGTGGCTCGGTAGCACATATTTGGAATATTCAATTCATCATCATCTTTTCAGCCGAACATTGTTGGACATAGGCCTCCCCAATATCTAGGGAAAGGTAGTGGGTTCGAATACCGGTCGAATAGAAACATACATTTTGGGATATTCAATTCATCATCATCATCATCATTTCATGTCATCTGTAGGACGTCCGCTGCTGAACATAGGCCCCTATATAATTCCAGAGCGATTTTGTGTGACCAGCAACCTTTATTAGGTCTTCTTTCCATCTAGTGGGGGGCCGTCCAACGCTGCGCTGTCCAGGGTGTGATCCACTCTGGAACCTTTGCCCGATTCTCCGAGCTATGTGCCGGGATAAAAATCTCAGTATTCTATAGATAAGACACAATCGATTTTCTTTTTTTAGCTTTTATACAAGCAAATACCCACTCTTGGAATTATAATAAATAAATAAATGTTCCGGACATATCACACACGGTCAACTGATCCCAAACTAGGCATAGCCTGTACTATGGGTACCAAAGACTGATATACATAATAGATACATATTTAACACCCAGACACAGAACAAACATCTGTGTTAGTCACAAATGTTTGTCAGAGTTAGTTGAGCAGAGTTACTACCAACTGAGCTATGAGGCCAGTCAAATATGTTCTAACAATTGTTTATTTGTCTTCAGGTGGTATGCTGGCTGAATCAGTAGAGAGCCTGGGCCCAGCGCCCAAAGGTAACGAACCCAAGCGCACATTACTGGATGCTGCGTCCCAGCCCCGGCCGGCCAAGCCGAACATCCGCCCCAGGCCGTCGGAGCTACGCGAAATGAACTTCTGGTCCCCCACATCCATGTGAAAACTCCACGCAGGTTACCACCGCGTAACTATTAGGATTAATCTTACAACTTCGAGAAGTCCTACCTGAGAACCTAGGTAGGTCGAATCAAGTTCTTTCGTACTTGGTAGATTTGAACCCTGATTAATTTTGCTGGGAATTTTGAATTATTCAGTACGATTATTCAGTACGGCGCGGCGCTTTCTGATTTCAAGAAAAAACACTTAACATTTTATGGTCATTGTTGGTGTTCAAAATACGAATTTAGTATTGATACTCAGTTTTCGGGATGGATATTGAAGGGTGTTCAAGTGTCGACTATATTCCATGTAAAATCATTATATCTTTCGTGTTTGCGTTATGTTTATCACATAGTTTATAGGTTTCTAGTTTTGCTTCATTTTCATCATCAATACCTACATGTATCAAATTAGCTTTTAGTCTATTGATGCTTTACGAAATTCAACCCCCCCTTTTACCCTTTATAACATTAAATGTAAGAAATCACTGTAACAAGTGTCTAATAGTTTATATTGGAAATAATTTCATTTAAAAAAAAAACAATATTGTATAGGTGAATTAACATTTATACGCCCCATCATATTACGTTTGAATTCAAACTTGAAGTTTGATAACTTTATCTTATCTTTCATTATTTGTTTTGCAACATTTTATTTATGATCTCCTAAACACGTTTTTGAAGAAAAAAAATATAAGTACTGGATTTAGAGATATACTGTTTTATTATAAGTTTAGATTATAAATAATTCATTTATCCTATAGAGTGAATGTGTATTGATACTTCACAATAGTGAATGGTGTAGTTTCATTAATGAATTAACCATTAATTAAGCTTAATGCATTAATAGTATAAGACGATTCTTTGTTATATAAAACAAAATGATATTTATTCTCTTAATTATGTAATATTTTTATATTGTTATATAAAATAATCGAGTGACGTGTCATCTTGACGTGTAAGTAGTCCATGATATCGATAGATCAAGATTATGTATTTGTGGAGATAGAAGTTTTGAAGTATTATTATTATTATACAAGGTGATTCATAATATGTAGGTATACTATCCCGGAAGTTGCTTATTCTTTGCTGTTTTGAGGTCCAATCAGTTCATCATCATCATTTCAGCCGTACGACATCCACTGCTGAACATGGCCTCCCCCACAGACAGCGAATTCCTTATCATGTGGGGGGATTTGCCCATACTCACCGCGCTGGGGGGTTGGCGAGCGCAGTTAGAGCTATCGTTGTTAAAATGAGGGACGCTGCTGCCCATCCCCACGCTTTTTTCCCTTAGTCGCTTCTTACGACATCCGCGGATAGGTAGTTATGGAGGGGCCTATTCTTCAGCCGGGGCCACCACGGCCTCGGCTCAAACTCAACTGATTGCTCGGAATCTCAATTATTCAGCTGGTTTAGTTAGCAGTTTTGATGTCGAACTTCTCATACCTTTTATTATTAGTTAAAGCAGATAAAAAGATCAAAAACAGCGGATATGAACAATTTCGGGAAAGAATCTGAAAATCAAAAGAGATTTTTGATCACTTATATTTTTTTCTTTTTGTTGATACAATAGCCTCTTTCGGGATAGTAAACTAGTTACGGAACATGTTGTATTGAATTTTTTTGTAGGTTAAGTATACTTATAACTGTGTATACTTATAACTTAGCCGTTTAATAAAATATAAATAAATAGTAACAAGTTACAAAACTACTTTCAAATAACAGTAATTCAATGAATAATACATTAATTATTTCCCAATCACAACCTATGTTTTATTAATTACCCGCAATACAAAAATAATAAAATAGTATTGAAAGAATTTACAGCATTATAAAACCAGACATCATTGAAAATAATTATTTTACAAGGTAACATTATTTTACACATTCCGCATCCAAACGGTGCGCGATGTGTTATCTGAAATGATCCCTTAATCAACTAAATACAGTCGATTTTGAGCTTGACTATTAGGGGCTTGCGATATCTTTAGCTACATCGCACGCCTTCAAATGTCAAACTAAAAAAATGACTTTAATCATTAAAGTAAAGATCATTAAAAAAAAAAAAAAAATTCATAATTCATTTATTGTTCGTGAACCTAGGTACATTGATAGATGGTGAGGTTTAGAGTACAGATCACTAGATTCTGACATCGGTCATACAAACATTATAAATACAAAGACTTAAACCAATATTAATTATATTACAAATTACATAATAACGATTAAGTAACAAATTCAAAAAAATATATAAATTTATCATTAATGTCAATCTTATACAATATTAAATTAAATTAAGTTTGTCATGCAGAAATTCGTTTATACTATAATATGCTTTTTTAACTAAAAAAAAATCTACTTTATATTTTGGATCACATATCGCACGCCTTTTGAATAAGTCATCACTATTCTAGATCAGTTCAAATCTCTCTACAAGAAATCTCTCTACTCTCTGCTTGAAAGTAACATTCATTACATTAGCATAAATGAAAAACTTTCTGTATAAACCCCATTAGCAAAGAAATAAATCTGTGCTAGTAAATAAACGGCTCCCTGACAAGACACTGTTTTCTCTGAATTTTTCTGCCGACTTTTTAATTAGTCCTGTTTCATTACTCAAATCGGATTTGCTTTCACACCGCGCCGAGGCTCTAGGGGATGACTAATTTTGGCGGTGACAAAAAATACTTTATTTACCTACCTTCAGGGAAAGTATTAAAACTTTGGATGAAAAAGGGATAGGCTGTAGGTAAGCTTTATTGCGGTCGCGATTGCGGTAAAAAATTACAGTGAAAAATCATATGTCGGGTTTTTTCTAGTGAAAAACAAGAGAATATTAGTCAGAGAAAAATGAGGTCTTTATTTGCCTTGCGAAGTAACTCGATCCGAAGGTCGTGGGTTCTAATGCCGGACGTGCACCTATCGGGTTTTTGAAGGGCGCATTAGACAAGTATCGTATTTCGAAGGTTATTGCTTCGAATGCCGGACTTACTACTTTGTATTTCAAAAATCTTTTCTTAAATCGTGCTTTGTTCAAATGATAAAACACCGGCGGCATTATTTCCTTGGCGTAGTTGGTATCGCATTGCCGAAGGCGAAGATGCGGGTTCGAATCCCGCTGGTTCGAAAATGTTGGGTATCATTTAAATTTATTTTAAATTTGAAGCAAAACATCATGTGGAAACAGTTGAGTATTCTTATAAGCGTAGTGCTTGGATTGGAACCTACCTATCACGTATGGAGTACTACTACTAGACGTACAAAATGCATTTTCTACCAGCCAACCTTGTGGTGGTATAAAATGTACTACTACAAGTAGGTAGGTAGCTACATCAATCTGCATCTCCTTGTCATGATGTAGTTAGGGTCTAAAATTAATTAAACAGTCAAAGGGTTAATTTGAAACAGCTGCCTCAGATACTATAATACATAATGAGACCCTTTGTTGAATTAATAGTTAGTTGATATTGTAGTGTCGGCCGACACGGGTTGCTCTGATGTCGGTTACGATAACTTGCGTCAATTTGAAATTGTCTAATATCAATCTCATTTGGCGTAGATCTTGTTTGATTTATTACTATTATGATGATAAACAGGTTGATTCATAATAAGTATAACAGACCTGAAAGAGGCTTAATCTACTTCGAATTTGCATTAAAGTTCTACGACTTTTGGAAATTCGGCAAGTTGAACACGGCTTGATACTTCGAATCCAGTCGTTGCGTTTTGGCAAAGACAATACCTACCTATAGAAAAAAAAATGTTCTACTATACATTGTCTTTGGTTTCGGTCGCGTATTGTATAATTCCGAGCATTGCTCTTTCCATACCTCTCCGAGCCACTGAACTTCTCAGCAGATTTCTTGGTAGGTACTTAGATAGGTATTAAAAGCTAATCTAACTCGACCTTCGTAAAAACACAACAATTTCATATGAAATTTAGATCTAATCTCAAATTGATTCGGGGTGATCGGGCGGAGCAGCCGCGCGTCCAATCGAATTTCTTCCCAGTAGTCTAGTCACGTAGAGGGAAGGTGAGGGCGCAACATACCATCAGACGTAGTTTACAGACTATCCACTACATGTGCATAGTTTTAGTTTGCGCTTACGAATCCAATTCCTTTGTAGCACGTTTGGAAAATGTCGGATTGCAGTACGTAGGTACTCTAAATTTCCTACAATGCTGTTGTAGGCCTTTGTACCTAGGTATACTATTGCTAGTCTACGAGGTGATTCTGTATATTGTCCCAAAAGTGGCTTATTCTATCAACAAAAAGAAAGAATTTTAGCGGAAAAAAACAGCATAGGTATTTTTTCAGATATTTTCAAATAAGTTGTTTTTGGTCTTTTTATCATCTTTATAGCTAATCAATTAATCGTACGAGGCGTTCTTCATTAAGATTACGACCTAAAACAGCTCATTATTTGCGTAATGAACTAATTTGACTTCAAAAAAGCAGTTGTTGTTTAAAGAACGTTTTTTAAAGACAACCAAAAGTCTCAGAACAAACTTTATTGCCAATTAGAAGTAGAATTAGCCCCCTTCGGTATAGTTATACATAATATGAAATCACCTTGTATAGTAGGTAAGTATAACTTCAACTTTACTAGATAGGTAGGTACTTATGTTCTAGCTAAAGCGTGCGAGAAACTCTCCACGTAAATCGGTCTTGAATTTAACTGGAAATCAATGACTACCTATACGTTTCTCTAGTTAGCTAGAACCTAGAACTAAACCGCCTAAGTAGACAACCTACTTAGAAACTTAGCTTACAAGAGGTTTGGCTCATGCTGCGCCATGTTCAAAGGCGTTATCATTATGTGAATAAATCCGTCTAGTCCCGTTTTAAACTCTGACGTTTTAATAAATGTACTCTCCCAACCTCCGGAGCAGAACACATCAGTTTAACTGTCACTTGGCGTTATTCCTGACTCGAAACAATTCCAGAAATGAAATATTTTTAAGGCCATTTACTAGAAAGCCTTTGAAACTGCTAGACTTAGGGTTATTTTTTATTTATCCGGTCGGAGATGGATTATACAGAAATGGAATTGCTGCATCGTAGTTCGTGAAAAATGCTTCAGCGGGACAGAAGTGACTGAACTCGTTCATTATGATTTAAGTAGGTACATATAGCTGGGAAGATCGACTAGTAGAACTTATCATCATCATCATCATCATCATTCTTTCAGCCGTAGGACGTCCACTGCTGAATATGCCCTCCCCCACAGATTCCAGAGCAAATTCCTATCATGTGGGGGGGTAAGCCCATAATCACTACGCGGGGCACGCGGGTTTGCGAGCGTAGTTAGAGCTATTTTTTAAAAACTCGGGGACGCTGCTGCCCATCCCCTAGCAATTTTTCGTTAGTCGCCTGTTACGACATCCACGGGCAGGCCTATTCTTCAACCGGGGCCACCACGGCTATTACACGGTCAGAACTTATCACTATCTTAAATTGAACTAGAGTTGCTAGGTACAGTAGAAGGTGCCTTAGACATTCAGCCATTCATGGTCAACCATTTAACAACCTACCTGCAAACACATGTCATAATGAGTTAGGTAGATGGTCGCAAAGCAATTTTTCCAAATACCTCTGTCATTAGAGTTATTGAATAGCAAATAAGGACGAGCACACACGGGTGTGGTGCGTCCATGGCACAGTGCTGCCGGTACCAACTGGTCAATACTGTCGGATTACCGGCTTTGTTTCACTGATGAATAATTGTCCAGGCGACCCGGATTATACAGCTTTCTCCTGATTTAATTGACAATCCTAGTATAATTGCTAGCTATTAATAGAACACACAGGACGCGGGTAATCCTATCTTAATGACGAATGTCAGTGCCTAAGGTGTGGTGTGTAGGTGTGGGTTGCATTGACTCACTGAAGATAAGCTCTTGACACGAGATGGTTTCAAAGCTTATGCACTGTAGCTGTAGAGTTGTTCCGTGATCGCACCTAGGGCTTTACACAGATCTGGCGAATGAGAAACTGGGGAAATATATTCTTTCCCTCTCTTATTCATAATGAATCACTAACATTATCAGCTCGGCATCTCGCCGTCCGTTTATTTTTACAATGTAACTTTTCTTTTTTGTTCATATAACAGGCAAACATGTACTTTAAGTTTCTATATGCGAAAACATATTTTATAAGTAATTTAAAGAGTATTTAACACTGTTTGTTTTCCGAATAAAATAAAATAAAATAATTAAGTGCAGAGAAAGCCCTTCAATTAAAAAAACTGACGCAGAACGACATTCATTACTTGTGTTCATAAAATCCAGTAAGAGTTAGAAAGAGTGGCGGCGTAATCTTAATCACCAAGAGAACGGTTGGCGATGTATGTATTTCCTAATACATACATCACCAACCGTTCTCTTGGTTACCTCCTGGTAAGGAAGGTCTAGTACGGAGCTATCGGGTAAACCGGCTATATCCGGATAACATGGCGACTTCCGTTGAATTACCGGCTTTGTGTAACTGATGACTCATTGTGTTGAGTCCTCGTAAACTGTTATTGGAAATCCCAGCCTCGGTTTATGTGGAGCCTGATGGATCCCAAATTGAAAACGTCGGCGGCGGGCAAGCGTGCGATTTTGTTTTGTTGACCCCCAGCGGACACGAACTTAATTAACGCACCATTCAGCGGAGAGGTAATCAAAGTCTTATCATGTCGTTGAAAATTCAGTCAAAGGTAATGTCATTTACCTTTATGTGTTTGGTACTAAATTGTGCTGTTTCTAGTCTACTATAGAACAGGTAGGTGATGTTATAAATTTAAGTTTTATTTACCTACCTATACCTTCAAGGTGTTGCATAATATGTATACTATCCCTAAAGGGGCTTATTCTACACCCAATTCAGTTTTTTCTACTTACGTCTTTTGGTAATTCGTAATTTTTCATTGAAATAACACTGCAAATATACTCAGTTTTGGGGTCAAATCAGTTCAAACTGTATTACCCAGCTGTTTAAGGCAGTAATTTTAATTCCTTAATTATGTAACAAGAATATGGAAGGGTTATGGGGCTTCAAAATTAGCACTTGCATTAAAATTCTAAGTACAATACATTTTAAAACATGAAATCTGGTGCCAAGTTAAAAGCCACTCGATTTTCAACTCTTATTCCGAGAACTAAGGTTGAAAGTTTGTATGTTTCGAGTAGCTATCCCGTTGTATGTAGATTGTACTCATCTGCGGTCAAATCGGGCCGAAATGACCTCGGTGGGAGCAATAGCCGCGTTAATTACCCTATGGGATCGGCCGAGGGACTGAAGGGACCAAGTTTAAGTTGACCGCCATTTATGCAGTGAAATTATTCGTTTGGTAATTAAGAATTCAAAGAATAAGCTGTTTATTATCATGCAACAATAAATAATGCGCCGACTTTTTTACTTGATTTCTAATGCTTCTACACGCTTGACACATCTTTCAAATAATATATGAAACGATATTCAAACTCGAAGAGATCTCGTAGCAGCTAAGCAAAAATCTATCTAATTTCGTTGATAGTACCAACTTGTAGCTTAGGAACCACAAGTGCGGCTAGACAGACAGACAGCGAAGTCTCAGCATAAGGTTCCGGTGTACCTTTTGGGGTCCTTCCTCCGAGGTAAGCCGTCGGTCAAGGGCTAAACTTGACTACCAATCAGATGTGTGATGTGATGTGATGAAAAACCGAAGTCCATACAAAGTGTCTCTATGTCACATTTTGGTAAATGAACCCTAAAAACTGAACCTAAACGATAGATGGACAAAAAGAAATATATTAGCATTAAAATAAAATATTTAATTACTATTTTTCCCGAACTTTTTCAAATTAGTTGTTTTGTTATTTCTTATTATTAAAGGCACGAGAAGTTCGGTATCAAGATTGCTACCTAAACAGCAGAATAATTCAGTTTGTGAACCCACCCCAATACAGTTTTGCATAGTATTTTTCAATGAATAATGTCGAATTATTCATTAAAAAATACTATGCAAATTTATATATACATTTATATACATATTTGACTGGCCTCATAGCTCAGTTGGTAGCAGTTGGTATTGGCCTTCTGCGCTAGAGATCGCGGGTTCGATTCCCGCACTGGACAAACATTTGTGACTAACACAGATGTTTGTTCTGTGTCTGGGTGTTAAATATATATCTATTATGTATATCAGTCTCTGGTACCCATAGTACAGGCTATGCCTAGTTTGGGATCAGTTGACAATGTGTGATATGTCCGGAATATTATTATTTTATTTATTTAATTTCCAAATGTCGTAAAACAAACGTTATTGGGTGTAGAATAAGCCCCTTTTGGGATAGTATACATTATGAATCACCTTGTAGGTACATACTTTATCTACAAATAAGGCGAAGTTAGAAGGTATTCACGTCTGCTTGCTCTGCGATCTGACTGCGATCTAGTTATGTATTTCGGGTTCTTTAAACCAATTGCTTTTTATATTTATTCAGTGCCTCTTACAATAACTATCTATTATATTCACTTAACCTGAGTAATATAAGTAGGTTTTTTACCTCATCTACTCAGTAGGTATTGTGTTTCAAAAGCTCTTAGTACAATTCTCCGAGGTATTAAGGGGAAACGGTGCCGGTGTCAAGTTGAAGAATGAGGACAAAATACATTTAAAAGGAGTGTTGTTGGATGGTGAAGAATATGAAAGTCTACTTGAGAAACTAGAATTACGAGTAGTAAGGTAGTTTTATTAAGGACCTGTAAGCTATCGACAAAAAAAAGGAAAAAATAACCAAGCGTGATAGACATCCTCTCTCATCTCTCGGCGACCAGATCCTTGAAGTAACCTAAGCATAGCCTTTGGTGACTACAAGGATTTATTTACTATTTTTTAAATTCAAATCCAGAATGAAGCCAACAAAAAAAAATGGCCTTGAAAAAAAAAAAGGTTTCCAGTGGTGAATAATGTTAAACCAAATTAACTGAGGAATAAGGGTTGAGAACAGAAAGACGTTGAACCCCACGTGTTGAGGCATGTCATAGCATCGCGTTAAAGGTATGTCGTCACTAACCAAGATCATGGGGTTCGTTCGCGCGTCGTATCTTTGGTTCTTCCTTGATTACCTTTCAGGTAAATGACCTGGGGGCTGTTTTATAATAAAAGTACTAGTCCATAATATTTGGAAAGATAATAATTGTCGATGGTATTAGTATTTTCGTATTAGAATACACAATTAATAATAATAATAGTAGATAGATAGTCCTGACCCAACACTAGGATCCCCTGTATCGTGGGTATTAGAAACTACAGGCCTCATAGCTCAGTTGATAGTAACTCTGCCTTTTGCACTAGAGCTCGCGGGTTCGATTCCCGCACTGAACAAACGTTTGTGTGATGAACGCAGATGTTTGTTCTGTGTCTGGGTGTTAAATATATATCTATTATGTATATCAGTCTCTGGTACCCATAGTACAGGCTATGCCTAGTTTGGGATCAGTTGACCGTGTGTGATATGTCCGGAATATTTATTATTTATTTATTTTTATTTTACTTCGAGTACCATGGTACCACAAACCCTGGGTTTTGTGGTACCATGGTACTCGTAGTTTCAATCCGGAACAAATATTTGCAGATAGGATTAACGGTTCGAAAGTTTTAATGACCATCCATGCTGTCCAACTGGGTTTTCGTAGCACTGAGCTACGAGAATCCGTAGCTATGGCTACGACAGGGTAATCAAAGCGGAAAAACTATACATTTTACTCGACAGTTAAAATTACGTACCGTACAGGGTAACATGGGCTTCCTTGACCAATTGAATATTGTCACTGTATAGGGTAGTAGTAAGGCAGCTGAGCTACGCCACGTAGCTCACTTGCTACGAAAACCGCGTAGACGGACTTCAGAACGTTTGTTTGAGCTTTGTAGATTTTATCCATGAATTGAATTAATAAAATGGGCTTACGTTTTGCGCATTTATTGCAAAAAGTAAGGAAAAAAAAGGAGAAACTTTTGATATTTTTTTCGCAAATTTTCTTTTATTTTATATACATACCATAACACCCAACAGTCACCATACACTGTCCTGACCCCACACTAGGATTACCTGTGTCGTGGGTATTAGAAACTACGAGTACCATGGTACCACAAAACCCAAACTCGCCCTCTGCACCACTGAGTTCGTCATTTTGATAGAGTAATAAAAATAATAAATAAATAAATAAATATTCCGGACATATGACACACGGTTAACTGATCCCAAACTAGGCATAGCCTGTACTATGGGTACCAGAGACTGATATACATAATAGATACATATTTAACACCCAGACACAGAACAAACATCTGTGTTAGTCACAAATGTTTGTCCAGTGCGGGAATCGAACCCGCGACCTCTAGCGCAGAAGGCAGAGTTACAGTTTCTACGTGGCAATTAATTGTGTTTATTATTATGTATGTTAGTCTTTAAGGTCTAAAAAATCCATCTGTTTTTTATTCTATTGTTGCCTGAAATAAAGTTATTGTATTGTATTGTATTGTATTGTTACTACCAACTGAGCTATGAGGCCAGTAAAGATAGTAAGCCTCTTACGGGATAGTATACATATTATGAACCACCTTGTATAGCTATTAATATACACACTATGGCTCCATAGGCGTACAAAGTTAGGACCGCTGATTTCCCAGCAGACATGTCAATCTCCGCTAGAATGTCATTAGTTGCACTCTACTTGATTAAACATTTACCTGTTATCACGCATAAAATTCTCTTTATTAAATTAATACTTGCTCATGCATTATGAATTGTTGAACCTTCGTTATAAAGTACTAGCTGTGACCCGCGACTTCGTTCGCATGAAATTTTAATCAGTTTAGGTAGTAACTTACCTAACTACCTACTCGCCTACCTGACTATCTACCTTCATACCTATCTTGCTTTTTTTTTTTTTTTTTTACCATTTAAAAATTTTGCTAGCTAATTAAACTAGCACCTAAAAACCACTAAGGTTTGTGCAGGTGCTTAGTTTACATCAGTTAGGTAAGAACCTATCCCAGTGAATATAATGTACCCACCTTTATCCTACTTGTCAATTACATATAGACAAAATTGACCGACCTCATAGCTCAGTTGGTAGTAACTCTGCCTTCCGCGCTAGAGGTCGCGGGTTCGATTCCCGCACTGAACAAACATTTGTGACTGACACAGATGTTTGTTCTGTGTCTGGGTGTTAAATATATATCTATTATGTATGTCAGTCTCTGGTACCCATAGTACAGGCTATGCCTAGTTTGGGATCAGTTGACCGTGTGTGATATATCCGGAATATTTATAAAGAATATTTATTATTTATAAAAAATACGAAATATTGATCTATAGCTACCTAACTAACTACCTACCATCGCCCCGTCACCAAAAACACGTTATTTTTTAGTGACTGTTATTTTCTGAGGTCAGGAGTTCCGTGGAACAGCTCCTGACTCCGTCACCAGATCATCTCGTTTTCACCCTAAATTTGTATTGTCTTTGAAACTGGACCGGCATGGAAAGTTTCTGTTCAATCAAACATTTATATCAATTCCAAGTCTCATCGAATTCGGTTCAGCGTGTTCTGGTGTGATTGAGTAACAAACATCCTTCCATCCAAACTTTCGCATATAATAGTAAGCTAAGTGTGGATTATCACGGCATTTGAATGTTATTTAAAAACTGCTGTCAATTGTCACGCAAATAACCGCTTTAGGCGGGCTCTAAACGATCTTTAATATCATACATAATTTTAAGTACACTTTTATTGATCGCTGTTATTTGTAAACATTTTTTTGTGGGTCTACCTTCTCACAACCCTGACATCTAATATACATATCTGGTGGAAACACCGTATTTTAAGTAGGTATGAGGTTATTTTCGTACAAACTTTCAATACCCGTTACACGCCAGGCTGCGGGGAGGTTCGGAAATTCTTATAAACTTCTAGGACATCTGGCTTAGGCTCTGCTTGATTGTTAGTCACGCAAAAGATTATTCTGAACTGGCTTCCGCCCGCGGCTTCGCTCGCGTGATTTATGTAGGTACCTATATGTAAACAAAATTAATAAATATTCCGGACATATCACACACGGTCAACTGATCCCAAACTAGGCATAGCCTGTACTATGGGAACCAGAGACTGATATACATAATAGATATTTAACACCCAGACACAGAACAAACATCTGGGTTTAAACACACATGTCTGTCCAGTGCGGGAAACGAACGCGCGACCTCTATCACAGAAGGCAGAGTTACTACCAACTGAGCTGTGAGGCTATGTATTTAAATCGAAATTTCAATCCAATCCGATTAGTGATTGCGGCGTGGAAGAGGAACATACATCTTCACATTCTAAGTGTGATGAAATTGTTTTAACCCATTTAAATGAAACATGGAGTCGAAAGTACTCATGTCCTGAAATATAATATTTGGTTACTAATAAAAAAATCAAATTCAAAAGGTTTTTTGTTTTTTTTTTTTATTTTTTTTTTATACTACTGAGGTGGCAAACAAGCTAACGGCCCACCTGATGGTAAGCGGTTACCGTAGCCTATGAGCGCTTGCAATACCAGAGGCATCACGCACGCGTTGCCGACCCCGAACCCCCTCCCCCCCCCTAAAGAGCTCTGGCAACCTTACTCACCGCAGGAACACAACACTATTTGAAACAAATAATGTTATTTGGCTACGATCTTCTGTAAGGCGGAGGTACCTCCCCAGGCGGACTGCTCCAATTCAAAATTCAACATTTTTAGGGTTAAGCTCGCCTTTGTACATGTCCTTTCATTTCGTTTGTTTTTTGTATGTGTTTTCTGTGTACAATAAAGAATAAAGTATTTATTTTTATAAGTGACTAGGACCAATTTGAAACGTCTTAGAAACTAGGTGAAACTGTTCCTCGCGACCACACAGAAGAATCAGGCAACTAACCCGGCTTGGTGCCTATAAATTTTTTTGATGAATCTTTTTCACAAAATGGAATGTAGAGCTTTGGTGTGGTGCCGATCCGTAGGCTATTAGAACTAGAAACTCGTACCTACCTTAATTAACAGGCATTGATGAATGATGGCAGGTGTTGGTAGAGCGCTCCACATTTCATCAAATCCTAATCTCATCTACATGCGTAATATAATGCCTACGTAAGGATCTACCATTTGCAGCAAATTGGGGTAAGTTCCGGGGCCACTCGATCAATTAATCCACTTGATAGTTAATATCATTCCCCAAGCTATTGATTTTCGACCTAATCCCTCTCTGCTAGACATTGATGTATTCGGACGGCGTAGTTGTAAACTTCAAACTTGTAGAGTCATATAAATAAGATTCGTGGCTTCGTGAAATGGAGTAACTATAATACCGACGTATGCATCATCTATCCCAATACACGCCACTGAGCACTTTTTTTTATTTTTTAAGTTATACGTAGTTGTAAACTTAAAACTTGTAGAGTCATATAAATAAGATTCGTGGCTTCGTGAAATGGAGTAACTATAATACCGACGTATGCATCATCTATCCCAATACACGCCACTGAGCACTTTTTTTTATTTTTTAAGTTATACGTAGTTGTAAACTTCAAACTTGTAGAGTCATATAAATAAGATTCGTGACTTCGTGAAATGGAGTAACTATAAAACCGACGTATGCATCATCTATCATCTATCACACGCCACTGAGCACTTTTTTTTATTTTTTAAGTTATACGGAAGCAAACAGGCTTACGGCCCTCCTGATGGTAAGTCGCCTATTGCCATCAGCAACACCTGGCCCTCACTTTTACTAATTCAATTGGTTCTAAATGACAATGGTTCAATGGCAGTCATTGTTTTTGCAATGAACAAATGAAATCAAAGAAACGAAGGTGGCGACAATCGTAACTGAATCATAATGGTGAGATCATTATCATGCGATTATCATTTTCAAGTCATTGAATTAGTAGAATTTGGGGCCTGCTAATGCGTTGCCTGCCGAACCCCTCCCCCCCTAAAGAGCTCTGGCAACCTTACTCACCGCAGGAACACAACACTATTACCTATAGGTATTCTTTATTCCATTATTTTCTAGATTTTGTACATAAAAGGCGAAATAAAAGTGTTGTTACGTCACAGAATGCAAGAGAAGCTTCCATGATCTTCCTAATTCTTACCGATGTATAATTTTTTTTTGTACATCTCAGGTGGCCCATAAAAATACGGCCCTCCTGTTGGTAAGTAGTTACCGTAGCATATGAACGCTTGCAATACCAGAGGCATCACGCACGCATTGCCGACCCCCAAACCTCCCTTCCCCCTTAAAAAGCTCCGGCAACCTTACCGCAGGAACACAACATTATTTGAAATAAAAACCTAAGGCTGCAATCTTCTGTAAGGCTTCTGGGGTACCTTCCCAGGCGGGCTGCTCTAATTTAGAGCGAGAAAATCAAGGTGTGCCTATATCCTCCTAAACAATATAAATTATTAGGATTACTGACAGGTACATTGTGTTTGGTCCATCTGTTAGACGCTTAGCATCATTATATTTATTAAGGGCCATAGAAAACATGATACTTTTAGCATACCTAAGCGATTAGCGATTTTGTGCATCGTATTTTTACGACTTATTAGGTAAGGTTCGATCGCTGTTTCGAAATCGCGCGTTACAGAGCAGCGATTTTGCGGTTACTGCATACGATTACTGTCGACGCGCGTTTCTTCGAAATTGTGTCGCATTTTGGCGACTGTTGCTTTTGAGGTAATCAAAATCGCGCGTTTTGGTTCAGTTTGGTTCAAGGTTCAGTTGCTGTATCGAGCTTCCGAAAATCGACTATACATCGCTGATGCTTAGTATGCGGGCTCTGTCGCTGTATCGAGCTTCTAAATAGCGAAGACTAAGAGGTATCGTTTGTTATGGCCTTGTTGACAAAACCCAACATTTTCATACACCGCGTGAAAGCTTCTCAAGCATAATGTTCGCTTGAAATATACTTTAAGTAAAGAGAGTATCCACAACAGAAGCCAGTTATGGCAACCAAGCACCTCGGGCCGTAGTAAATATAGGTTAATCTGTGGTAAGAGTTTAGGTAGGGTAGGTACAGTCGCGCAGTTAATTTGGTTGCGATGTAGATAAAGCACGTAGTCCGTTGCCTCGGGCTCGTTTTCTGTTCCCACCTTTTAATTTCTGTTTAAATGTGCGCATAATGTAAATATTTGAGCTCATTTTTATGATAAAAGGGAACGTTTCTCTTTGCTTCGTAATAAAATAAAGTCGCGTTACGTTTTGTGTTTGCCTGGGTTTTGTGATCTCGAGAAGATGATACATTTTATGATGTGACATATTTTTTATGAACTCATGTGACAGGGACTATCCGGAAATTAAAGCTCCATTGATACAGGCATCTAAATAAAGAATACAAATACATGTAAATAATAAAAATATTATCACATACAAATAGATTTTAGCACTATTTGGTAACAAACTACAAGTTACTAAGTACATAATATTCAATGGTAAAATTATTTAAATATTTGAGAGGAAGGTTTCAATCGTAGGCGCCACTCAACTCAATCCCCTCCACCGACACTGATTGATCGATTAGACATTAATTTTGAAATATTAAACGGAAAATCTGCTTAGCTGAAATGCTCCGTCAATTCTTTTTAAAAGGTTATTCGTAGGTTATTTTTGAGAGGAGGTAGGGCACAGCGAGATTTTCTCGTTCTGAATTGGAGCAGCCCGCCTGGGCCTTACCTCTGCCTTACAGAAGATCGCAGCCAAATAACATTATTTGTTAAATAGTGTTGTGTTCCTGCGGTGAGTAAGGTTGCCAGAGCTCTTTAGGGGTAAGGGGGTTCGGGGTCGGCAACGCGTGCGTGATGCCTCTGGTATTGCAAGCGCTCATAGGCTACGGTAACCGCTTACCATCAGGTGGGCCGTAAGCTTGTTTGCCACCTCTGTTGTATAAAAAACATCTTAGAAAGATGAATGATTATGATTATGGGGTTATTATGATTATATTGAAATTACGGAAAACTAACAATAATTTGGATTTTTATATTTATTTATCTGAATAAGAAACTCGTTCGTATGGTGTCCTGAACTGTTGATGAAACTATCGATGCATAGCTATAAGTCTACCTTATCCTAATTTATCGAACTGAGACACTCTGGTCCCTCCATTATATCCTAGAAATGTCATTCAAACTTACAACCCAGCCTGGATCAATGGGGTCCATTGTAGGGGCGCTTACGACGCTCTGGGGCACTATAACACGGCCAAGGCATTATGGAGCAGTAATTAATTATATAAATTCACAACCCCTGTCTGGATTTACTGGCTTCGATTGAAGCTTAGCTGGACAATGGAATTGGGCAATAAAGTATGGTAGGATTGTACATTAAGGTACATAATATGGTACATTAAGGGCTTCTTAAGATTCACAAGGTATGTTTTGTACCTCCACTGTACTGGCTTAATCGTAGAGGCCTTTGCTATGTAAGAATAACGCGAGGACTGTGGATGCGGCCTTGAATGATTGGTGCTGATGATAAACATATACATCTTGTCTTTATTATATAAAAATGGGTTACCCACTGAAACTTGGTCGTTAACTATAGGCCTCATATTTTTTTTTATTTTTTATTTTTTTTATTCTTAGAAAATATACAAGCTCAAAGTCGCGCAACGGGCTATGGAGAGAGCTTTGCTTGGAGTTTCACTACGTGATAAGATCCGAAATGAGGAAATCCGTAGAAGAACTAAGGTCACCGACATAGCTCTCAGAATTAGCACGTTGAAGTGGCAGTGGGCAGGCCATATAGCTCGCAGAACCGACAACCGTTGGGGAGTAAAGGTTCTCGAATGGCGACCACGAACCGGGCGACGCAGTGTTGGAAGGCCCCCGATGCCCCCGATGGACCGACGACATTGTGAAGGTTGCGGGAAGTCGGTGGATGGAGAAGGCTCAAGACCGTTCGTCATGGAACTCTTTGGGGGAGGCCTATGTCCAGCAGTGGACTTCTACAGGCTGATGATGATGATGATGATGATGATGATGGGTTACCCACCGCGGGTTATGTAGGTTGTTACACTTTAGTCCGATGTCACGATTGCGCGATGCTTCTTTACCGCGATTTAATTTTTAGCTCGATATAACTAATAAGATCTCAGTACTGTGCCCGTACCATAGATACTCGTACACAACTTGCATATTTTTTTGTAGGTGGAATGTTAGCGGAACTCGTTACCGCAAAGGTAAAAAAGAAGGCTGATTTTACTGGTTGTTATGGCAATTACTGTGAATACACTCAACCGTGATTGAACCTCAAACTTTTGCTTGCAAAATCTGTCTTTTTATGTCTGCTACAAAGTACTCTCTGCCAACCAGCCCATGTTCTTAAATAAAAGGCGAAGTTGGGTTATAAATTCGACAGTGTATCGAGTATTACTCGACGACAAAGTTTGGAAAGGCCCGTCAGCCGCGCGCGACATACAACAAACCAATGAAAGCAAGACTTGTGTTGAAGCAACTTCAGTCCAACTTCATTCCAAGACGCATCTTGGACCAAAGTTGCACTACATTCAATTGGAACATGCTTTGTGCCTCCGATGCGACGGAAGACTAACAAAAATTTTATATCGATAAAGTATTTCGAAACAGGTGACAGGCCTCATAGCTCAGTTGGTAGTAACTCTGCCTTCTGCGCTAGAGGTCGCGGGTTCGATTCCCGCACTGGACAAACATTTGTGACTAACACAGATGTTTGTTCTGTGTCTGGGTGGTAAATATTTATCTATTATGTATATCAGTCTCTGGTACCCATAGTACAGGCTATGCCTAGTTTGGGATCAGTTGACAATGTGTGATATGTCCGGTTTTTTTTGTTTTTTTTAATAAAACAGCGACTTCAATTTGGCAGTCAATTGTTACTCGTATGTTCATAGAACAGCCGCACCTAGCACCAGTTAGAAATGAACTTATCCCAGCAGCGGGATAACAACATTATTACATACCTAGTTTAATTGTTTAGGTTAAATATATCTATAGAATACGTATAAACACAGAATATGACCTTACAGCAAATGACTTTTAAACTGTTTATTACATAATGTTCTCATAAAAGCCAGCTGTATCGTAAAATCATAATAGAATTTTCAATAGAAGCATAATCCAACAGTAAATTACACTGTCATATTTTAAGATTCCAGACAGCTCGAATCCGGATATAGGCTGTGAATTATACAGGAGGCACTCTGAATTTCAGCTCAGATATAGAGTCTCGTGTCAAAATCAATTTTCACATTTACTGTTCGCTATTTTCAGTTTAGTCTGGATTCAATCGAGTCTAAAAGATGGTAGCAAAAAACTTATAGTACGTATGAAAAATTAATACAAAATTATGTATGACTTGTTGTACTTATAAAACTTATTAGGTTCGTTACCTAGGTTCATTTCAAAATGCTAATTTCACAATGTATTTTTAATATTTTCTCGCTTAGATAGGTTTACCCGAAGTCCACCTATAGGGGCTAAAGTAATGCTGTTCGAGTTGTTGAATCTTAATTGATATTCTTTGTTCTCGCAAGGTTTCAATATGAAGTTTTGAAGAAAGGTGACGACCGCCATTAGAATATGCATTTCCGCAAGGCGTAATCCTAGAAAAATACATTAAGTAATTAAAATTAGGAATATTAGTTTTTCTCATAATCAAAATTAAAGATATAAGTACCAATGCAGTTACGTGGTCCAGACCCAAAAGGCATATAGGCGTATTGAGGAATCTTTTCTATATTATTCTCTGAAAAGTTTTCCGGATTAAATGTCTCGGGATTTGCGAAGTATTCAGCATCACCATGTAATCCAGTCAAAGATATTAGCACCAAAGTTCCCGTTTGTATAGTTATCTTCGTCTCAGGAATAATATAATCTGATTGAGCTTGGCGGATTGTGAAACCCACTGCAGGATGTTTTCTCATCGTTTCGCGAAATACCATGTACAAGTAATTCATTTCTTTAAGAGAATCGTAAGTAATTTCTCCGTTGTGTTTATCAGAAACTTGACAGATTTCATTGTAAACTGTGTCTTGAATCTTTGGATGTAAGGTTAGCTCGTACAGTATGAATGAAAACACAGATGACGATGTATCTTGTCCTGCTACATAGAAAGCAAACGCTTGGCTGGCAATGACATTATCATCTATCTTTATATCCAATGGTGAATTTGCAACTTTTAACTTGTCCTGTGCCTTAAGGTCTATCATTATATTCATCATATCATTTCTCTTTATTCCTCTTTTTTCTCTTTCGTTAATAACAGTTGTCACAAGCTTCATAAAGAAGTTCCGCAAATATGCACCAGGGTTTATTTTAACGAATTTGCATTGAATACCGGGAAAAATCATTTCTGCAACGTACCAAAACCAGAAATATATCGATGGTTGAGTGGCTACCTTTGAAACTTCTCCAAAGTGTTTGATTTCTTTGGAGTAAACTTCCAGAGAGAGACCAAATACACAAGAACAGATTATATCAAGGGAATATTTTTCGCAAAGATCTTTTATATCACAAGTTTTGTCGTAGTTTATTCGATTTTCGGTTTCCGTGATCAATTTATCAACACATTCTTTAATGAGAGGTGTCATTTGCTTCAGTTTTGTGCTAGTGAAAGCGGGCGTTAGCTTTTGTCTTAAAGTTTTCCAGATTTCTCCCTCAGATATGAGTAGGTTATTGCAGAATCCTTCTTCGTTTGTTCGTACGCCTCTGCTATTGAAAAATTTGAAATCTTTTGTACTAATGTACCTGATTATACACGGGTCTCTTATTACAACCACTTTCCTAAATCCGCAGTAAAGACCGACTATTTTTTCATTCGGGTACTGTACGTAAGTTTTTCTTGCGAGGTCGTCTATGGATTGCTGCATCACCATTAATTTTCCAAAATTACCAACAATGGGTAGGGGAGTTGGTCCCTTCACACCCATTCTACTCCAATAACTGTACTTATATTTTAATAGATAGTAGTAGCACAAAGCACAAAATAATAAAACTAATATGAACGATAACATACTAGCTGTTGCAATACTGCGAAACTTTGAAATAAATAAAAATGTTTATTTTATTTTTATAATTCCTATGTTGTTCAGAAATAAAAAAAGTATCACATTATGCAAAAGGTACAGTCAACCAGTTTGATTAGTAGGCCACTGTAGAAACTTTTCACACTAAATCTACAGTGCTACGCGTCATCATCGTTAGATCTGCCGGATAAATTATCACGATATGACAAAGGCTTTAATACGCCCAAAGGATTATGAGCTTGGTTAATCTAAAGAGTTACCAATACGGTCAAATAATTTTTTTTTATTAACGATAATAAGCCGTGTTTGTTGCCTGATTCTTCTAGGCTTGGTCGCGAGGAACAGGCATAGCTTCACCTAGTTTCTAAGACGTATCGACGAAATGCCTTTTGACTTTGACTTTGATAAAATAAAAAATAAATCTATTGACCAACCTAACTTTTATAATGTTTATATTAAGTGCCGGAGAGCGACCACGAGTACCGTGCGAGCAAAACCAGTTCAAAATAAAAGTAAGTTAGCAAAAATACAATTTAAAGATAGCACGAGAAGTAAACAATATTATCTCAAAAGAAGGGAATGACGTCACTGATCGATTAAGTTTTGAAAGGCTCTATAGTGGCCTACTAATCAGACTGTACCTACATACCTTATATTGTATTCGTATTTATTTTATCACGAGGGGCATAGAAACATTGTAAATAAATAATAAGTACCTTAACAATAGGTAGGTATATTATTTATTTTAATCTTTAATGCAACACACTTGGATTTTTACCCAAGTGTACATCATGTGTAACTAATGTACACTTGAGGAATCGATTATGTACCCTTTTAGGTTTTTCTATATAATATTATGTGAGCTACAACAAGTGCAGGAGGAGGTAGGGCACAGCGAGATTTTCTCGTTCTGAATTGGAGCAGCCCGCCTGGAGAGGTACCTCCGCCTTACAGAAGATCGCAGCCAAATAGCATTATTTGTTTCAAATAATGTTGTGTTCCTGCGATGAGTAAGGTTGCCAGAGCCCTTTAGGGGTGGGGGGGTTCGGGGTCGGCAACGCGTGCGTGATGCCTCTGGTATTGCAATCGCTCATAGGCTACGGTAACCGCTTACCAACAGGTGGGCCGTATGCTTGTTTGCCACCTCAGTTGTATAAAAAAAAAAACCTACTTAGTACGTCATAGTACCTACTGTTATTATAAATAAAGTGTGATGTGTCGAAATGGCCTAACATCTGTTTTCTCGACAGTACCTTTACTGCAACAAATTGATTGTTGTATTCAATGCAGCAGATGTTTTTTTTGTTCGGTTAAAGGTGTTCTTCATCATCATCATCATCATGATCAGCCTGATGAAGTCCACTGCTGAACATAGGCCTCCCCCAAAGAGTGCCTACTGCTGTGTACCAGGAGTCTATCTCTTACCCTCCTGTGAGCTCCTGCACTATCCTCGTTTTGGTCTATTTGAGGAGCAGACGGTGCAAGTGTGCAGGTCACCTGTCTGGCCACGACTGGCTTAATGCAGACACGACTGCAACGACACCGATTTGCACTTTGCCATCTGAATTTTTAATAGCTCTGTATTTCCGCGCGAACTCGCTAATTAACTTAGCGCAGTCTATTTGGTACTGTTTTAGAATCGGCTTTTGAATACATTGAGAAGCTGATTTATATACGTACTGTATGTAAATCAGTTGCTAGTACAGTCAAGATCATCCTATGTGTAGTTTCAAGTACCTACATAAACGTATGTAATAAAAAGATCATACATAATTGAATTGAAAATATATTTAGACAAGTTGGGATGTTTTGGGTGGATTGACTTCTACTTATGCAAAATCGATACAATATTTAAGGGACTACCTCGGGTTACCATACCTACAAGGTGAAAGGGGCTTATTCTATCAAAGAAAATAAATAAGATTAGAGAAAAACAAATTAATAAGAGAAACCTGTTTTATTCTTGAAATTTTTCAATAGTGCTGGTTTTGGTCTTTTAGTCATCTTTATATAGGTAGGTTAGGTTAGGTATTTTTTGTTAATATTATTTATTTCTTTGATAGAATTTCATTCTGACACGTACGAGAAGTGCAACATCAAGATTGCTTATATAACAGCTGATTATAGAGTTTGAACTGATTTGACCCCAAAACAGCTGATTGTGCATAGTGATTTTCCAATAAAAAATTTCAAATTTCGAAAAGTCGTTGATCAAACTTTATTTCCTCTTGGGTGTAGGATAAGCCCCTCTCCGGTAAGCATACAAATTATGAATCACCTTGTATTCGAAAGCGAATAACCATCTAAGTAGGATCAGTCGTTACGGAGTAATCGGTGTACATAAATGAAACATTTTTATTATTTATTTTTTTGTGTATCCTTCTCTTTTTTAATATTTGTACCAATTTAAAGGCAATAAATGTTTTTTTTTAAACATACACATGACCATTTCCTAAACCGTACTTGTACCTTCTCTCTAAACCACATTGATATCCTCCTCCTTTTTTGAAGTCGGTTAAAATGAATGACTGATTAACTTATTGATCTTATTTTAATGAGCGGTGTGTCGGTATCAATCAAATTACCTTAGACCGTAACTTTGGAACAGCCCCGTAACCATCGCTAACAAGAATTGACAACCAAAGCTCAGGGCGCTATCAAAAATAGCGCCTTGACTCGAAGACAGAGATGGCGTTATGGACAACGTTCAAGTGGAAGCGGGAGGTAGAAAATCCCCCATTACAAACTGCGAAGCCTACCCATTGATCACGGTAACGCGAAAAGCCTTTAAAAATCCGACAATTTATTTAGTCTGTAACAACAGCTTACTGCTTGAATTGTATAATCATAAGGCACCGTTTGTTTTCTTTGCAGTTCTTTGGAAATGTAATTTTTTATATAACAGAAGAATAAATTACTTTTCAAACTGTTTTTATTTATTGAATGCTGTGACCTTCTTTTGTGACGTTCGTTTGCACAGCCTGAGTCGACTTTGAGTCGTCGCCGTAAGGGGAATTTTAAAGAGACAAATATAACGGTTACTGCTTCTTAGAAAACCTACAGAGCCTGTTTCCAATATGCATTTTCAAGTTGAAGTTCATAATTACTTCTCTTGCTCTCAATACACAGCTTCGAACACATTCGTACCTACATATTCCGTATTTGTACAAATGTATTGGCAGTAGGTACAAACTATTTGTCAGCTTTCGAGTTAGTACTTTTTTTTATTTAAGAATTTTTCAGAACTTCACTAAATTCTTCGCTAAGCAAAGTCATTAATAAATTCAGTTTTTAAAATATGCGGCATCATCCAAAACATGAAACTTTTGACCTAAATAAACATTAAGTCACAGTCTGTGACGGACAAACTACAGTACCTTAAAAACTAAAACCAATGCGTTAACTTGTCCCCTCGACACAACAATTACCTACTATGCAAACTGCACCAGCTATTCTTAGCAATTTGGGCTGTATTCCCAGCATAGAACAATTTAGGTTTGCGACGCTAGTTATATCTACTCTGGGTGCTTGTGTTTTCAATTTCGGTTATGATAAGCTAATAATTAAAACCAGATTTTTTAAATATGTAGATAGATAAGTGTTTTGTAATTTCATATGGCAGGAAAGCGTATTTTAGATTATTTTGGTATTATAGCGTCATCTGGAGTTGTCCGGGCGACGCAGGAAAGCCCTCCACTCGATGGACCGACGATATTGTGAAGGATGCACGAAGTCGGTGGATGGAGAAGGCTCAAGACCGTTCTTCATGGAACTCTTTGGGAGGCCTATGTCCAGCAGTGGACTTTTGCAGGCTGATGATGATGGTGATGATCTAGAGTTGATATTTCCTATAGATAGAGGCACATGACATGAGTAAAAGGATTCCGTGCCCGATGCACCCCGCAATAACATTTTATTATTATCGGTTTACTTTTCGTAACTAGAGGTTAGGATCTTCGTAGTTCTAGCATTGGAGACGTAGTAATTCCTGCAAAACTAGTTAGTTCTGTCTCGACGCAGCCCCTGCCGGCTGCCTCACTGTCTTAACTCGAAATAAACAGGCGGTAATTTCATTTTAATCTCCGCGTAAAATCTAGTTTACTTTAAAACGAAGATACAATTTGGAAACTGAGTTTGCGTGTTACGTTTTCATTTCAATTAACATTTTTTATGAGACTGTTGTAGGAAGTTTTTTTAAGGCGTTTGACGAACTTAGATTAATAATTCGATGTGAAAAATATCGTACATACCTATATTTTGTGAATAAATGAATAAGATAAGTAATCGGAGCATTCGCCTCTACGTAGAGCTACCGCTAATCTTCGGAGCGCAAAGAGCAATTTGTGTTTTTTTTCTCATAAATAAGAGACCGAGTGAAAAACCACGCTACACTAGTTCATTAATTTTGAAAGTCTCTAGCTATAGCACCACGCTCTATTCTCATCTGAATTGAGTTGACGAATCTCTGTATTATAGAATCCAATTTTCAAAATGAGTTTTATAAAAAAATCTGCTCACCCCGCGCAATCCGAGGAGCCATCAAAATTTAATTTCGTAGAAAGCGCACTCCTGTCCTGAGTAATGTGTATGCGGAATACGAGGGTAGTTGGTCTCCAGTAACGAGATCCGTACTCGGAAAAGCCTTTCCACTTTTACCCGGCTGGGAAAGCTGAAAAGGAGAGTTATGTCAAGTTATGTCTCTGAAATTACTTAGCAGAAGTTATTATGTTTTTTTGCTATAAGATATTAACTTTTAGATAGGTACAAGCATAGAAGCAAAAACCTGCAAAATTGCAATCGAAAACGGCATTCTATTTCCAAGATCGCAATATGCGTAATCAAATAATAATATCGAATCCAAGTTGTTGAACGGATATCGAATCGTTTCGATTGAAATTTCCATTTCCTAATCGATACTAATCCTCAGTACGTTCGGCTACTCACGGGGCATGGCCACGGGCACTAAGGAGTTGGAAAAGGGGGTTATGCGCAGGAGAGGGGGAAACGATTTATAGAGGCATTAGATACGCATTTGTAGCCGAGCACACCAACGGCGGCGCCGGACGTGCGGACCGCTGCCTTCTTGCATAATATTAATGTGAAGGATAATCCTACAGCAGATTCCTTCAGCATTCGGATATACAACTGCTATATTATGTGTTTACCGATATACCCGTGTTCATACCACGTGCGATATGCCATCTAAAAGTATTTCAAAATGATCCTTATCTGTACTGGATAAAGTAAATTTTGAGTTAGACTTGTCAATTATTATTTTTTTTTTATTCCGGACATTTTCACACGGTCAACTGATCCCAAACTAGGTATAGCCTGTACTATGGGTACCATCGACTGATATATGTAATAGATAAATATTTAACACCCAGACACAGTAATTCAAAATTGACTTTATCCAGTAGAGATAAGGATCATATTGAAATACATTTTAGATGACATATCGCACGTCGTATGAACACGGTGTTATGCTTTAAACTAAAATCTGGAAATATATTGCGTAAAGTTGCGTAATGGACACAATAAGAAAGTTCTCGTAGAAAATTCTACACAACAAATATTTCTGCATAGCCAGGCTATATCCCGAAGTCTGTCCGAAGAAGGTGTGAAAATGTACAGTGAAAGCCTTTGGATAGAGAATTTAATAACTGAGATTTGCTGCGAATTTATGCAATAAAAATCTCTAGAGCTTTATTGAAACAAGAATGTAGCTTTTTGTTTTTAGGGTTCTGTTACCAAAATTGCATAAAGGAATCAATAGAGGTCGCGGGTTCGATTCCCGCACTGGACAAACATTTGTGACTAACACAGATGTTTGTTCTGTGTCTGGGTGTTAAATATATATCTATTATGTATATCAGTCTCTGGTACCCATAGTACAGGCTATGCCTAGTTTGGGATCAGTTGACCGTGTGTGATATGTCCGGAATATTTATTAATGATGGTAAGACTTCGTTGACTTTAGATTTCTAAGCAACGAACTATGGACTTGAAAGGTACACATATAGAACTACTGAAATTCGTCTATAAAAAAATACATTTCTTTCTGCAAAAATGGCGTTCAAAACTCATTTGATTGTTATTATTTTGGATTTATTTGGATTTGGATTGTTATTTTTTTAAGTGAAGCATACATATCTGGGTTATCTTATAAAGGTTTTTACATAGACACGTAAAAAATATACATTTACATTTAAAACATTTTACAATTTGATGTGCCCCACGAGAAATTCGTTAGAACCAATTAGTAACTAAACGGTCATAGGCCAGTTTCAGGGTCACCTCAGCTACTGGTCACTGACCTAATACCGAATGACCAAGAAAGTCACACGACAAGCAAGCAAGCAAGGAACTAAACCTTTGGTGACATAGCGTACTTGTACTTAGATATACCAAAATTCAATGGTTTTAATCTCTTCGCAAGATCACAAATACGGAACACTAAAAAACAGTCACATTTCTTTTGAGTTTTTCTTTCAGGATATTCGAGTTTCTTCTCAAAATACGATATTTTCCACCTACGATATTTTCCTTTATTGCTTGAAGTCAAACCGTCACAAACATGTTTCGTCAATAAGAAATATCTTTGAAAGGAAGTTCGATGTTTAGGTACCTACGCATGAACTGATTGGCAATAAGGCGCCGCACCTCCAGCTTTGCGATTCTGTTTAGGTGGAGACGTTGATAGTCTTTAGGCTGCTTTTCCACCAGAGATGTATGCAACTATGATGCAAGGATGTAAAAGCTAAGCTACGAAACTATGTGGTTGTTTCCACTTACGCTAAGCTATGTAGCGGAGCGACTTAGATGTGCTATGCAGATGCGCCGCTGCGAGGTAGCTGTGCGAGGAAGATGCGTAGCTTTAGCTATGCAACGCATCGACAGCAGGGAAGACGCTAAAATCGACCATCCATATAAAAAACATAGATAGATAGATAGATAACTCTTTATTGTAAACCACATACAAACTTAACACGTCACAATTGAATCAATAAAATATAGATATCTAATAGTGGAATACAATGTGCGGTCCTATCACTGAGAGTGATCTCTTCCAGATAACCTTTGGATGGACTGGATTTTACGAGAATGATAGAGGACGGTGGTGTTAAGAAACAGGCAAATATGAACTTACAAAATATATACAAGGTGATTCATAATATGTATTCCATCCGGAAAGGGGCTTATTCTACACCCAATTGCCAATAAAGTTTGTTCTACGACTTTTGGAATTACGACATTTTTCATTGAAAAAACTCTATGCGAAAATCAGCTGTTTTGGGATCAAATCAGGTCAAACTCAATGAATCTGCTGTTTTAGGTAGCAATCTTGATTCCGAACTTCTTGTACGTTTAGTCATTAGTTCTAAAGATGATTTAAAAAAAAAAGCTAATTTGAGAAAAAAATATTAATGTTTTCTTTCGCTAATAGTATTTCTTTTCGTTGATAGAATAACCCCCTTTCGGGATGGTATACATGTTATGAATCACCTTGTATAAACATTTATATTTATACATATGTACACATACATTCACACATACATATATACATACTCATAATATAAAAAAAACATAAATGATGCAATAAATATGACACTTATTTATACAAATATATATAAATATAATATAATCAAATTAATATAAATGCGCGTAGGGAAAAATCACTGTAATGAAACAGTTAAAAAGTGATTAAACATCGCTTAGTAGAACGCTTAGAATACACAGCAACGTAGCATAGCACATCTTAATATGTATGGTTTTAATTCGTGTAATGGCAGTACCTAAGTCATGGTACGGCCCAAAAGGTAACATAACAACTTTATTGTTGCCTCAATATTGAAATTCTTCTCACATTATAAGCTACATCAAAGCAGTCACTAAATAGTTTGATTAACTACTTAGGAAATAGTCTGGATTCTCGGTCCGACCGTCGATGTAGCAGGCGGCAAGTACATTGCGGTTGCCGACATTTGTCGGGGTCCGTGATATAACAATGCTCGTTATTCTGACCATATCTATTCCTTGGGTATGTAACTACCTCCATAGCATTTCCATATTCTTCTTCTCTCGTATCGAAGACTGATACTGATATGTTTGCGATAACCGGAAAAACAAGATCAAAAATAGTTTTCTGGTAGGAAAGAAACAAAAATGGAAAACCTGCAATCCGAGGATTATAAAGTACTAGCTTGTGCCCGCGACTTTGTTCGCCTAGTACCTACTTAAAAAGCAGTCTACATTCGATGCTAGGTTCGATGATAGAGTTCATAAACTCTATCTAAGTTTCATCGAAATTGGTTCTCAACCAATATAGAGTTTTTATCGTTACGGCGTGATTAAACCACAAACATCCACACAAACTTTCGTATTTATAATATTAATAGGATTCGGAGCCTTGTGTTGTGACAATATCAGTACAATATCAATATCAGTACAAAACTGCAACAACAACTATAGGTAGTATATATTTTGTAGGAAATGTTCTGCTTCCACTGATTATGCTCAGGATTTTGTAGTTTTACTTCAAGCGTGTTTGCCGTGGTGGCCCCAGATGAAGAATAGGCCCCTCCATATCTACCTATCCGCGGATGTCGTAAGAGGCGACTAAGGGAAAAAGCTAGAGGATGGGCAGTATCGTCCCTAATTTTAACAACGATAGCTCTAACTGCGCTCGCCAACCCGCATGCCAAGCGTGGTGAGTATGGACCAATCCCCATGATAAGGAATTCGCTCTGTCTGTGGTGGAGGCCATGTTCAGCAGTGGACGTCGTACGGCTGAAATGATGATGACTTGAAGCGATACCATCCACATGTTTCGTTAGCTCTAATGAAAGCAAATATTGCGACTATACTTTCTCGCAGATGGTAGCCGAAGACACTATTGCAATGCGCGTGGTTTGGCTTGCTTCGTATTTACCGGAATTTATGATTTCATTTCGCGTCGCATATTTCAACAGGCGGGCATTTTGCATCGAAACGAGCCGCAATAACGCACCGGATTTCCTTTGTTATTACTTACAAGCTTAATAAATTCCTACTCGTTGCGGTTACGCTATTTTAATTACGTCATTTGTTTGATTTACAAATTGAAATGAAGTTTTTACGGGAAGAAACGTCTAAGTTTGCACGGTTGACGTCATTACGCTAGATTCTTCGCTATTAGTGCTATAGTGCTGGAAATAAGAGTTTTTATTGAGGAACCTAAGAAGAACCTACTTGAAGTCACGGGTTGTTTTGATTATGCCCGGTAAAAATATGGCCCAAAAATCTTGATGTATCGATGCAATAAACTACTACTAATTTCGTAAAATCTATTCTGGTGTCAAATGTTAAGGTAGGTATAGGTAACGGGTGGCCAAGATACATCGACACTACAGAACAGTACTATTTACAACCTCCCTACCTATTGATTTGTTAAATTGAGCTACAAAATTGTTAAGTACCTAGGTTATAACCAACTAAACTAACTAAGTAAGTACCTACTTACAAACTGAGTGCAGTTGTAGAGAATAGATACCTACCTATTCTCTACTATACTCAGTTTGTTGCTGATGAAATCAAAAAGTATCTGTTTTATTGAATTCTGCAATGGAAGCTCGCATAAAAAGTCGAGCAAATTAATGTTATAAAAACGCGCCTTCGCTAGGCACCCAGCTTTGTAATAAGAGGTTTTGAATGGGTATTGTTGAGTTTACCATTAAGAGTTGCTTGTTTTCTTTGCCTCGAATGCAGTGGGATGCAACCTGTTGTTGACTTTTTAATTAAGTGCGGAATTGTGGACGAGCGAGAATGTTGGACTGTGCTTTATACCTTCCACTCACAAGCTGTACCTTGGCCCTAGCGCGAATTCCGCCGCAATAAAACTAGCTCATAGGATTTTTATACAACTCTATCAGACGTTGCTAGATTCTTCTTATGACTTATTGGTTCGCTCCGATGTGTGATCTCGTGATTTCTGGTAAAACTTGGTGCTCTTGGTCGATGGTCATTGAATCATAATCATTTCATAATATGAAATTGGTCATACGTGCAAATTGTGGAATGAGCTTCCTTCCGAGGTTTTCCCGCTAACCTACAACATGAAGAGCTTTAAGAAAAATACAAAAAGATTTCTCCAGGGCAGGCAACGCATTAGCAATGCTCCAGGTGTTGCAGATGTCAATAGGCGACGGTAACCGCTTACCATTTTTTTTTATGTTATACGGAGGTATAACATTAAAAAAAAAATTGAGATAAACTTTGAATAGTACCTTTAGCATGTTCTAACTAATAACAAATCTTACCTGGGGGATGAGTGGGAGTTGGCACAATAATTTTCACTCTCACTCGTACGTGGAAACAAGCACGCTACACATGTTTTTGTATGGACAAAATGAGTGACAGTTATGGTCCGCTAGAGGCACTGTTACGGGTTCCATACATAAATACGTGGATCACGCTCACAAGTGGGTTTAAAAACCATGGTGCCAACTCCCACTCACCCCTCTGAACTACGAAGTCATTGAAACTATAGCAAATAGGATAGGATAGGACCTACTATAGACTGGCCTCATAGCTGAGTTAGTAGTAACGCTGCCTTCTGCGCTAGAGGTCGCGGGTTCGATCCCCGCACTGGACAAACATTTGTGTGATAAACACAGATGTTTGTTCTGTGTCTGGGTGCTATAAATATTTATCTATTATGTGTATCAGTCTCTGGTACCCATAGTACAGGCTATGCCTAGTTTAGGATCAGTTGACCGTGTGAATAAGTCCGGAATATTTATTATTATTATTATTACTATTTAAAGTCTAAGAACCGTTTTGGAATTTGTGAACAAAGTTCTTTCATATGACGCTCTACTTCTTTCTTGTATTTGTATTTCTGTAAAACCCCCTTTTTACCCCTATATTTTAGAAACCCCTTGGACGATTTTTACTCATATTCTTACTTACTTAATTTAATTTAGATCGAATTAACGGATCGAAAGTGATGCTCCTTAGAGCCTTAGAAGATCTCTCAAACGACTTGGACGAATAGTCGTTATATGTTTGTATTTATTTTATTTTATTTATTTATTTATAAGGACAACAGCGGTTACAAAGTTAAATAATGTGACCAATGACCGAAGGGCTGGTGCTTACCTTGGACAAAGGATCAGTATAGCGATCCAACGAGGTAACGTCGCCAGCCTTTTGGGCACGCTGCCTGTGGTTGGTGATCTGAACTCTGTTTTCTACTTGTAGTCGTAGTCGTAGAAAACAGAGTTCATTCCTAGTATAATATTATATTTTAGTTTAATTTACAACTGTTATTATTATTATTTTTCTGTTAATAAATAAATAAATAATGTGTGTAGGTTATAATGTTAAGCTGTATACAGGCCAGTAATAGTTCTTCCTAAGTTAGATTATTTTGTATAAACAAATACAACCAAACATATATCGCCTATATTATTCGTCCAAGTCGTTTGAGAGATCTTCGTTCGCTCGATCAAAAAGTATACCAAGGGATACCCATAGGTATATAGGTATAACATAATTAATTCACGTTTAAGCAGCTTAGAATCTGTAAAAATCTCGAACAGACGATGATTGCCTTGACAAGTACGCAGCCTGCACAGCATACCTTTAAACATGATCCTCCCAACAATTACCTGTTTTTATTCGTGTTCTACCTTCAAAATAAAAATAAAATATTGATAAGCCTCTCCAAGCCGGGGGCACTATTTTATTATTTAAAGGGCGGGCGTTGGGAGCTCATCAAAGAGAAATGTATGCATGACAAAGCATCTTTATATATCCACCCTACTAGGTAGACCTACGAGTAGGTATAGGTATTGCATACAATTGACTGAACAAATTAAGTATCTATATTATTTCTGATAAAACGATTGTATCTTTGCATTTCCTTGGAATATTGAGGACAAAGTGAACTAATGTAATTTGCATAACTTGGCAGCAATTTCGACCAAAATATTGTGTCAGTTTTATGTCCGTGTGAGGGGAGTGATAAAATACACTCTATTAAAATTCCAAATGAATTTAATGTATGATTTTTAAATATTTTTTAATTATTTTAAAACTAAAATAAATAAAAAAACGCCTTTCGCTAGGCGAACATAACAAAAGTGCCAACGAGCGCAGTGAATCGTTTAGCTTCATTTATTCATTGCTGAATACGATACGCTAGATACATGTTTTTTTAAACTCTACATATCGACATCAGCTGAAGAAGGACGCTCGCAGTGCCACCGGAACCGAACGGAAGCCCACGATAACCTAACTCACGGAAGTGCCGCCATGTCTAAAAGCCATACTGGGTTTTAACTATTTATACGGCCCCGCTAGATTGATGGCGATACACTATCAAATAAACATTAAACACCTCTTTACCTGATTTACAACTGCACCCAGATAAGGTACCTAGCTAAAATAATTAAATGGCAGGTTGGGTCAATGATTTGAGAGTCCGCTGCTTTCGGTAGGGTCAACCGGGAACTATTGGAAACATGAATGCTTTCAGGTGAATCATAAATAGCATGACATGGGATGTATACTGTATGTGTAATACTATCACCCCTAATTACAATCTAAACCTAGCTGATAAAAGGCGGTTAAATAAAAAAAACTGCTCAGTAAATTTAGTAATGGTAGTCAAATATGGTAGAGCCGATAACTATAGGTCTGATAGGTACACTAGCTCAAAGTCGGTACGAACTATGGAGAGAGAGCTATGTTCGGAGTTTCACGTTCGGAAAATCTGTAGCAGAACCAATGTCACCGACATAGCTTTTAGAATTAGCAAGTTGATGTGGCAGTGGGCAGGCCACATAGCTCGTTGAGGAACAAAAAGTTCTCGAATGGCGACCACGATCCGGACGTAGCAGTGTAGGAAAACCCCGAAGCCGATGAACCGATGTCATTGCGAAGGTTGCGGGAAGTCAGATAGAGAAAGATCAAGACTGTTCATCACGGCACTCTTTGAGGGAGGCCTACGTCCAGTAGTGGTATTCTTCAGGCTGATGACGATGATGATACCAGCGCTAACATAACGTAGTCTTACTTTTGAAGCAGGTATGCAAGTATGGAGCTTGTCAATAAGTAAGCGTCGCCGTCGCCTCCGGTGCCTGCTATTTACTCAGTAGGTATTGACGTGAATGTACGTCGGAACTGTGAGTTAAGACTTCCCCATTTCTTAACGCATAACGAACTGTGCGAATGCGATATTTATGGTCTTTTTCGTCTCACTTTTTGCGAGAATATATTGCTTAGGGAGGAAAAGCCTTAGAATAATTTTTGAAGCCAATGTTTTTCTTAAAGACATGCGAGGCATAATGTTGGTGTTGCAGCATGTTTCGTAATTGGTTGGTAGAAAATAAATAGTACTTACAAGAAAAGTATTGCGATCTTTTTCGGGCATGGGTATGGTGGATCTTGAGAGGAGGTAGGGTACAGCGAGATTTTCTCGTTCTGAATTGGAGCAGCCCGCAGCCCGCAGCAGAGGTACCTCCGCCTTACAGAAGATCGCTGCCAAATAACATTATTTGTTTCAAATAGTGTTGTGTTCCTGTGGTGAGTAGGGTTGCCAGAGCTCTTTAGGGGGGAAGGGGGTTCAGGGTCGGCAACGCGTGCGTGATGCCTCTGATATTGCAAGCGCTCATAGGCTACGGTAACCGCTTACCATCAGGCGGGCCGTAAGCTTGTTTGCCACCTTTGTTGTACAAAAAAAAAATGGGTTTGTTGCTACTACAATCACACAAAGCTATGAGTTTTTTTTATTTGGGTCTGTAGTTATTTAAATATTTATATATATAATTGTTAGCGAATTCTAACAATCTCTAGAAATATTACCAAGCTGTTTGATGCTGATGATTTTAGGCATGGTGACGAGTAATTTAGTATCAGACTAGTCACCAGGAACACGCGTAGCTTTATCTAAGTTTCTGACATTTCAAATTGAGCCTTGTGACTTCATTGAAATGAATACCTTTTGAATATAATCACGCGTCTTCGAAGTTTTGATTGCATTCAGTAATTCCGTTGTAATTTTTTCACAATGATATCCATTTCAACATTTCAGAGCACATACTTTTGATTGAAAAAGCCATTGAGGCATGATAGGTACAGCAGGGGCGTTAACAGACTCCACATATTTCGATCAGTGTTTTGTTTCCAAATAAGGTTTCGAGAACAAAAACGAGTTTTATTAACAGGTCGAATGAAGAACGAAACACTGTTATCCGAACCATTCATTATTTATTGCATCAAATGAAATCCTGTTGTTTTATATGCCCATAGTCTTTGATTGGTATCAGAAGCTACAAAAGCATGTAGAGTCACAAAATGCCGCTGTTTTCTAATATTTGTACCAAACACTATCCAACACATCTGGCGTACGTAATCTTGCTATGAAGAAAAACTTTCTTAATAAGAACGCTGTTTGGTTTCGCATTTCCCTCCATGGCCTGAAAGGAAACTGAGAAAATAATTACCGGCCTTTCCGTAATGCCAACCTTTAGTGTAGTTTATGAAAACCATTTATCTTTTTGAGTATCTAATACATTTTTTTTTCTCTTCTATTAAACATTACCAATATGCCATGTAATTTATATCCTTAATTTTTATCCTTAACGTGGCAATGCCGCCAGTATTTTGGGCACGCTACCATCTGGTGGCGACAGGGATCGACTGGATTTTTTATGACACCTACTCGTAAAAAAACCAGTCGCATTTTTATTAGTACTTAGTCGTTAGTTAAATAGTTATTTAGACTATTTTAGTATATTTAGGATTATCTCTTTGTCTCTTAAGAACATATTAAGAAATTTTCATAAAAACAAATTTGTTAACTAAATATATATACATAAATATACTTAGTACACATAACCTTAATTTATATCTAATCTAACCTATAGTGATCTGGATCAATTGAGCTAGGTATCTAGAGATCGTTTGTAACGATCGTTGTCGTTTGTCTTTAGATAGCTCAACTGTTTCTTTTCTATTTGGTAAATAATATTTAGTTGTATTCGTTAAAATTTTATTTCTGTAAATAAAGTTTCTTTACACAGAATAACATAATATTAAGTTATTTTTGGGTTATCTGTCAAAGCCAAACACGACAACGATGTATATAGGGTGAGTTCTTTTTCAGGGCCACCTAGGCAAAATCGGAAACCGTGAGAGTAATCGAAAAGAGATGTTAGGAGTTACGGGCTCGATTTTGAAAAAAATAAGATCTGCATTAAAAAATCTTTTGAAATTTATTTTTAATTTTCTACAAAAAAGATTTTTTTGAGGTTTTTTTTCATTTATGTGTTCTAAAAAAAAAGTTGAAATTTATTTTTAGTTTTTCACAAAAAATATTTTTTTTTTGCATTTATGTGTTCTATGTTTAATAATAAATAAATAAATTTATAATAAAAATGTGTATAAAGTTGTTGGAACACCTTCAGAACTGCAAAATTTATAAATTAAACAGTATTTATTTATCGAAAGTTTATTATTTCGGTCGGACTATTTGCAAGCAAAGCAATTAATTAGTAAAAATAACCTTCAGTAAAAAAATATTGTTGAAATTAAAAAAATATAATTTTGAAGGTGTTCCAACAACTTTAGACACAGAGTTATCGTTCATTTATTTATTTATAATCAAAAAAATAACCCGAAAATGCAAAAAAAATAAATTTTCAAAAAACCTACATTTTCTGAAAAACTGAAAATAAATTTCAACTTTTTGTAATGCTGATCTTATTTTTTTCAAAATCGAGTCCGTAACTCCTAACATCAGTTTACGATTACTCTGACGGTTTCCGATTTCGCCTAAGTGGCCCTAAAAAAAATCTCACCCTGTATAGTGCTTTGACTGAAGCTGTAAGGGGGTTTGAGGAGAATTTAAAAATTCATGACTTTAAATACAGGGGTTATTCCAAGAACTGACTAATTAAACATTGGTAACTACCAGGTATTAAGTAAGGTATCTAAAATGTAAGCAAGCTGTAGGTATTGTAAAAATGTTTATTGGAATAGAAATTACAAAACATTTATGAACGTAAAACAAAGACACAGTTATCTTCAACACTGATAGACGATATCAATTTCATTTTGTCGATTAGATAGCAAAATGCACAGATCCCGATATTTGCAAAACAAAGTACTTAGTATTAGTTCTATCACAGTTTTGCAAACGATTTGTAGTTATACCAACCTATAAAAGGAGGGGTAGAGTAGATTTAGGCAGAATCTACTCTACTCGAAGTAATATTTGAGCCAGCGAGATATCTTGAGTTGTATCTACCCACTAATGTGAAGATGATTAGTACCAATCTTTCGATAAGTGAGGCAACCACAATAGAATTACGAAAAATAATCTCGACTCATTTTAAGTAATTATGAAAAAAACCGGTTCCGTAAACTGTTATTTTTAGTTTACGGTGACTTTACAACGTTTTATACTAAATTATTTTTTAGAGATATACATAATTTCGTCAACTTATTGCTTTTTTGTTTAGCGCAACATGTGGTGGTGGCCTGGGCCGCCGTGGGGATGGTGGTGTGGATGGTGATGCGGGGGTGGTGGCGGGTGGTGGTGCGCTGGTGGTGGGTGGTGGTGCGGTGGTGGATGCGGGTGATGGTGATGTGGTGGTGGCGGTGGGTGGTGGTGCGGCGGGTGGTGGTGCGGTGGGTGGTGGTGCGGAGGCGGTGGCTGGAACACGCGCCTGCGATGGTAGCAGTGCGGCGCGCAGTAGGTGCCGCAATGAGGACCGCAAGGCATGGCGTGCGGGGGCGGCATGATAACTGAAACAAGAATACAGTTTGTCATATTAGACTCTGAACTCTCTCAAACAACTTGGGCGAATCGGCGTTGTATGTTTATTTGTTAGAGCATAACTTTTTAACCGTCAATCCGTTCAGGTTGTGCTATCAAGATCAGCCAGGCTATTGCGTAAGCGAAATGGTAGTGAAGCTGTAGTAGTAGTGATTTTAGCAATTTTAGCAACACTTGTAGTTTTTCAAACATGAAAAGGAAGAAGCTAAGGTCTTGAAGTTTTCCCTTGTCAAGTTTGGAACGTTTTGAAAGTTGCTTAGATTGTTAAAATTACCCTCAAAGTTACGAACTTCATTGCCATTACGCTTACGCAAATACACCACAGATCTGTAAGAATATGGGTTGCTAAGATAAAGGAGTCCAAAACGGGTTTTAAAAAATACAAATACTTTGAGTGGGGTGTCATATGAAAGAACTTTTTTCTTACATACCAAAACGATTTTTATATTTCTATATTTTTTATTCTACAAGAAAAATAGTAATATTTAAAACCAATATAACGTGAGCTCCCATTTGGTAAATATTCAATGACTTCGTAGTTCAGCTAAGATTCGTTTAGTTAGAACATGCTAACGGTGCGATTTTCAAAGTTAATCTTATTTCTGCATCTACGATCACCAAAGCACCAATATTTTACAGACATCGCGAGATTTCAGTTCTGGACGAACCACTAGTTGTTTTCTTTGTTCTAAGATCACAATACCTATAGGTAGATGACATTTTTATTCGGAGTGATTTCCCACCTGTTGTAACAATATGGTGGTGCTGAGGACGGGTTCGTATAGCGGCTGTAATACCGTTGAGGACGTTGCCTACATGGTGTTGCACTGCGTGAGTAACTCTCTTACATTCACTGTTTATTCTCATGACTCATGTCTGTAAGTAATAGAAAATTCAACAATCGATAACATTCTGCAAAGCGTTTCAGACTTGGTTTGATTCCACTTTTAACCGACTTCAAAACAAGGAGCGTCTCAAGTCTGCTGTTGGAAAATTTGCCCGGAAAATTGGAAAATTCGGGAAAAAACTGAAAGTGGTATTCTATGGGATTTTTGTATGAACGTAATTTTTGATGTAGCCATAACGATTCGAATGATGGATATGAGCGGCGTAACGTAACCTTACCTACATATGGGTCCACGCGACAACCGCATGGGTACAGCTAATCCTTTTTTTTTTTTTATGTTATACGGAGGCAAACCGGCTTACGGCCCACCTGATGGTAAGTGGTTACCGTCGCCTTTTGACATCAGCAACACCTGGAGCATTGCTAATGCGTTGCCTGCCGAACCGCTCTCCCCCTAAAGAGCTCTGGCACCCTTACTCACCGCAGGAACACAACACTATTTGAAACAAATAATGTTATTTGGCTGCGATCTTCTGTAAGGCGGAGGTACCTCCAATTTAGAGCGAGAAAATCTCGCTGTGCCCTACCTCTCGTAAATCCTAATAATATTATAAATGCGAAAGTTTGTGAGGATGTTTGGATGTTTGTTGTTCAATCACGCCGTAACGGATCAACCGATTTCGTTGAAACATGGAATATAGAGTTTTTTACCTAGAGTAGCATATAGGCTACTTTTTATGTAGGTACCACGCGCGTGAAGCTGCGGGCAGAAGCAGGTTTACAATATAATAAACGTAGGTATTTGGCTACATTTGCGATGAAAACAATATCAGTCCGTGTAAGGAGAATGAAAAATGCAGAGCACTAAAGATAATAGACCTGGGGTGCAATTGTGTATGCGTAATTGTAATGAAGTTCGTAACTTTGAGGACGATTTTATCAATTTAAGCGACATCTGAAGATTTTCAAACATGAAAAGGAAGAAGCTAAGATCTTAAAGTTTTCCCTTGTCAAGTTTGGAACGTTTTGAATGTTGTTAAGATTGTCAAAATCACTCTCAAAGTTACGAACTTCATTGCCATTACGCATACGCAATAGGCATGCAGGTTTAAAACTGACTTTTATTGTACCACAGATAACATAATACATGAGAGGAATTGGAAACATAAAGATAAATTATTTATCAATGACTCACCTTATTTTACTCTGCTCGAATGTTTTTGATCAATGATAGGCAGTGTTAGCTGCGTGTTCCTCGTCGAAAATACTTGGAATGAAATAGTCGGACTGTTGTTTCTATTTATCGCAGATTTAGTAATCTATGTGGTTGATACGTTTTATCAGGTATTTCACGCTAAGTGTTGATAAAAGATGATAAACATGTGTATTACTAATCGATCGCCTACTTTTACGTACCGAGGGAGGTACAGTCCCGAATTTTAATTTGAGAACGAACCCATCGTACAGCCAAGAGCTACTAGAGCATCTGTAAACGACGTACCTCGCGAACCTGAAATCAGAAAAAGAGAACATTAAAATATATTATTTTATTAATAGAAAAGTGATGATGATGATAATGTAGGTAGGCATTTGAATTATCTGTACTTACCTTCTTATTTCATAATTAAATGAAATCTACCCCCCGTTTGAGCGTGAACGATCGAAAGACAGTTGGCCTGTTGACCCGACACCGGCAATTTGTCGTGCGCGCTGAAACGCCGTAATTTCTTCTAAAACTTCCAAACCTTGTATCATTTCACGAATATTCACCACTCCACGGACCCTCATCCTCTACAGCATCTAATTTGGTAATTTTGGTATTGACAACGTGTTGTGAACTGACGTTACTAGGGGCAATTACTTTCATATTGTCTCGTAGGTAGGTGTGAAGTCACGCATTATTTACGTATTTCCTTTCCATGATGCGCCATTACTCATCCGATTGAGAATCTTAAGTTCAAAGTTAGTCATCGATTTCATGAATATTTGAAGCGAAGAGGTTTAGGTTCTCTTGTCACCAGTTCCTGAAATCCCCGATTCCCCGAGTCTCCGAGTCCCCAAGTCCTCAAGTCATAAAGCCCCAAATCCTCGACGGTTATCGACTTTGTACTCGTACCAATTATGAAAGCAGTGCTTGTACCATATAGCAAAGTTTAAAATTTCCGTGCGCGTGTCATGTTAAAGTCATCATAACTTCATTTGTGGTGAACCAATTACGATGAAGCAAAGTTGATAAGCTGCTCTCTAGCGATATACTCGTACCTATGAAAGTTTCATCAAACTCCGCTAAATAGTTTCACAATACGACAGACGAACCACAGATTAATGGTAACTTCGCGTACAGTTTTATTATATTTATACAAGGATATGTATACTGTAGTGTATTCCTTACACCACGCTGGTTCCTAGCAGGACAACTCCCTCGCTGTTATCATATCACATAACACTTATAATATCTACCAGTGACTTCCCGCGCGCCTGCTCGTGCCGGCTTGACCACAGACTGACTCACTCCTAGAGAGTATGTATCAATCTCTCCATCTCAGGTGTCATCTGTTATCTGTCACTGTCAGTTGTCCCCCGGAAACAGCATAAGTTAAGGAATGCAGGTATCCTTAAATACTAGTCACTACATATACCATCCCAAACAATAAAAATAGTAGCGGAAAGAATAAAAAAAAAACGAACGAACTTTTTCAAATTTGCTGTATTTTGTAATTTAATCATTTTTATAATTAAGTAGGTATGAGTAATTATCAAAATCTTTAACAGCTGAATAATTGAGTTTGAACTGATTTGAACCCAAAACTGCGAATTTTTGCATAGAGTTTATTCAATGCGGGTTCGATTCCCGCACTGGACAAACATTTGTGACTAACACAGATGTTTTGATGATTGTTAAATATATATCTATTATGTATTCAGTATCAGTCTCTGGTACCCATCCCAAACTAGGCTATGCCTAGTATGGGATCAGTTGACCGTGTGTGATATGTCCGGAATATTTATTTATTTATTTAATGTAAAATGTTGAACTTCCAAAAGCCGTAGAACACACTTTATTGCAAATTGGGTGTAGGTGTAGGATAGGCCCCTTTCGGGATAACATACATATTATGAATCACCTGGTAGGTAGATAGTAGATAGATACCGAATAAGTAAGTGTATGTGAAATGGTATCAGCGATAATCTTTATTTGATGTAGATACAAAATATGGTACAGCTATTTAAACTTAGCAATAAAAGGGTTTTTATCAATACTTCATGTCAGTCATAGCACTGCTCTAGAATAATAAATTACAGTGTTATTATTATAAATCGGAAAAAACAAAACGCAGGTGAGAATTTGACATATATTTTGTATAATCTGTGTCCTCGATGTCTCTACCTTCCCGTTTCGAGTCGAGACCACTAATTTAGCCTTAGAAAAGATTTTTTTTTGCTATCATACTCTTTGGATTTATCTGACTTCCAACAAATTATTTAGGCTCTCACGATTCTGAAGTTTGAATTGCCATAGGCACATTTTCATTAATTATTAAGCAGTTAAATAAATCTTGCATGTACCTCATGTAGGTACCTACATGTATTTCAAGCAATAAATTACACTTTACTTACTTTACCTTACTTACTACCAGTGATGACTTATGGCACTGAAACTTGGTCGTTAACTATAGGTCTCATATACAAGCTCAAAGTCGCGCAACGGGCTATGGAGAGAGCTATGCTTGGAGTTTCACTACGTGATAAGATCCGAAATGAGGAAATCCGTACTAAGGTCACCGACATAGCTCTCAGAATTAGCAAGTTGAAGTGGCAGTGGGCAGGCCATATAGCTCGCAGAACCGACAACCGTTGGGGAGTAAAGCTTCTCGAATGGCGACCACGAACCGGGCGACGCAGTGTTGGAAGGCCCCTCACCCGATGGACCGACGACATTGTGAAGGTTGCGGGAAGTCGGTGGATGGAGAAGGCTCAAGACCGTTCGTCATGGAACTCTTTGGGGGAGGCCTATGTCCAGCAGTGGACTTCTACAGGCTGATGATGATGATGACGATGACCTACTTATACTAAAATCCAGGGTAGAGCCTCAGTTCCTACTCAATCTATCCCTAACCTGCTTTTATGATCGTAACCTCCCTTAGATTCTAAATGTTTAATTTTATTTTAATTCCAATCATTTAGAGATATGCCGCCACCACCGCATGGGCCACCACCACCTCACCCGCCACACCACCCGCCACACCACCCAGGCCCTCACGGACCACCACACCACGGCCCGGGCCCACAAGGACCTCCAGGCCAACATGGACCCCCAGGTCACTTCGGACCCCCAGGTCACAACGGACCCCCGCATCACCACGGCCCTCCCCATCACCCGCACCATCCACCACCACCATTCTAAACGATGAATGGTGATGAATGATGATTGTCGCATACTTAGTATCATTTAGTTAGGTCAATTATTAGCCAGATATTCTTTATATTTATAATTTTACGAATAAAACTTTACAGAAAGAAAATAATACAAGTTAATATTTACAAAATACACAAGAAACAGTTGAGCCATCTAAAGACCGTTACAAACGATCTATAGATAGCTCAACTGATCCAGATCACTAACAGTCGGAAGCGTCCCCAAGACGCTGGCGGAATTGCCACGCTGGATGGCAATGCTAATTCGCTGGGCCAAATAAGAGAAATAAACAAATAACAAAACTTTACATAGGTACTTTACTTTACTTTTTACTTTACTTTACCCAATTATCTTTTTATATTTTTTTGGTAGGTACTGTGTCCATTTTATTTTAATTTACTATCATATTTCGATTCCTTATGTATGATTGAATAGCAGCTGGAGACTGACCAATGACTTTTTCTATTCGATCAAATTACATAGCGTCGACCGTCTCCCATTTCTGACGAGAAAATGTCACCATTTTTGTGCGTGTTTGTAAAATAAACTCAGTATTTTACCAAAACACAACTTGAAGTTGTCAATTTTTTTAATTTTTTAATGGCCTAATGCGGTCAATATCCTTATAGCAGTTAAATCTTGTCTCATACTTTCAGATCATGTTTGCGTGGTTATTGTTATTTTTTTATTTACTTACCATATATGATATGGTAAGTAAATAAAGTTGGTTTAAGTTTTTTTTGCATTTAAATAACTGTCAATTTTGTTTTTTTTTGTAAATCGTCCATTTAACTTTCACTTAAGACTATTAAAAATACGATTCCGTGAAGTACATATACCTATACCTACTAAGTAACTCGAAGTAAATAAATAGTAGAATACCTAGATAAATTATAGACAAATACGCCACAGACATTACACTCAAACAGACGAACAAAATTTACACATTGCAAAGGGCACCACAATCCGTTAAAAGTTGTTACGAGCTTTCACAGGTCGTTTGTTTTGAAATATCCTCAAAGTAGAAGACGCTATTTACTTATTGCGCTTCGTTTAAGTACTTACAAGGCATTTAGGTTTGTATCGTCTGTTTTGTGTTTGGAAAATGGAATTTTCCTGTTGGGACAAAGGGTGGAATTCCCACTTGATTTTGAAGAATCTTTGTGATAGATATTTTGTTTTATTCTTTGTTGCTTTATTTTATTCTATGTTTTAGTGGTCGGTCGTTTTTTGCTATAGGGGATTACGTGGCATTTTGAGGGGTCTAGAAATAGTTAATAGAACAAGAGAGATTCAAATAAGATTCGGATATTATTTCCGGATTTTATTCCATTGTGTTTGCTACTTGATCAACTTTGACAACAAAAACGAGCTTGTAAACTCATAAAACAGGCCAATTCTGAAACGGTACTTATAATATTACCATGGACCTTAGGGGGGTAAACAGCCTCCGGCGTTCACCTAAGTTTTGATACTTAATGAAGTTATCTATAAATGGTTGATACTACGAGCCAAAATGTAGTAACTAAGTATATTATGTAATACCTACTCAGATTATTCGAAAGTAATTAATCACTTAAACATAACCAATATATAAGTGCATTCATAATAAATATGATTCATAATAATGCATGTGCATGCTATCCCGAAAAGAGTTTATTCTACACCCTATCTGGCAATCAAGTTTGTTCTACGACTTTGGGAAATTCGTCATTTTGCATTGAAAAAAACTAAAGATAGCTTATTTGAGACAGTTTGAAAATATAACATGTTTTTTGAATTAGAGGTTTTCTTCGCTGATATTCTTTGTTATGCAGTTATATAACCCCCTTTCGGGATGGTATAACATGTTGTGAATCACATTAACACAAAATTAATGTTACACGGTTCATGATAAACAAACGAAGGACAAAATAATTTAACTTTCCTATTGGATTAAGGATTATTTGAACATGCGTAGTTAATAGAAGGTCATCAATATTTTGAAATTCGTTGCTATGGCTACGCTTCGTAGCGGCGCGGCGCGTAGCAAAGCGTAGCACGAACTACTAAAGTTATTACACAATTGAACCGATTAAAATGTTTTTTCAAGGAAAATTACTTATTGTATAACCGTTATACATCATTTTTATACATACATAGCTTTTTTGTTCTGTAACTTATGTAATCTTTTTTGACTTCTACTATACCGGAAAAGGCTTATTTTACAACCAATTGGCAACAATGTTTGGTCGACAACATTTGGAAAAAAGCTGCAAAATTTTGCTGCTTCGAGTTAAATCAGTTTAAACTCCTTCTATGTGATAGGTATGTAGTGCTCTGCACGTGTACCTGCGCTTCTGCACATGGTACGAGACGTATTCTAACTAACTAACGTATGAGTACAAAAAGACAATTTAAGTGTACCTACACTTAGATTTAGGTAGGTACCTACATACCTATCACACAGAAGGGCACCAAAACGCCCGTGTTTTATATACTAGTTCCAATTCACATGAACCATTGTGTTTGGATAACTTTTCAATCGAGAGGTTTTCATTTGCGGTGCCCACTCGACCGAAGCCAACATTCAACTCTTTTTCACAAAACACTGACTGTGGATGAATGGGCTGTGGTTACATTAGCTCACTTGTGCGGCCATACCTACATAATGTCTACACAGTGTAACCAAACTATTGTCCAAAAACTGGAACAACTCCTACATCGCTTTATTGGAACTAGTACGAAATAGAATAGGTTAGAATTATTTCGCATTCGTGGGAATAAGTCATTTGGTGGGAATGTTACTGGAAAACGCTATGAAACAGTTTGACCTATAGATGTGTCGATTCTGTTGTTGTATTCTCCTAAACTAATTTTATTTGACAGCTCTAAAATTCTTGCCGTCTTTGGTTCTTCAATCATTAGTGACACTGATTCATTGATCATCGTTTTGATTTCTTTAAATTAAATATCCTCTATAAAGGGTCATAAGATTCTTTTTGGATTTAGATAATTAACGAGCTAATAACAACCCGAAACCTTTACTGATAGAAAAAGAAAAGAATCCAACAGACGGCTACTAATGAAAAGCAAAGTTAGGTAGTGTTCGTACTTCCGGTCAATAAGTGCGCACTCCGCTCTCCTGCACACTTCATTTCCTCGTTCTTCCGGTTTGCGACTTATTTAGTAATTGAGTAACCGGCTCTTGATAGTTTATTAGCAGCTTTTTGTCTTCATTTTGTTATTAGATTTTTATTTCTTTTCAGTTTTTAGTTTTTAGTTACTTAAATTTTATAGTAATAAACAGAATCACGGCTACTTAAAAAAAATAGGCACACTTTTATCCCCAAGAATGGAAGACATCCTATAAGACCTCGAGGCAATCAGATTCTTAAAGATGTCTCGTATGATGTAAGGGTGTAGTCAGAGGCATGTTCAAATATTTGGCTCATGCCCGCATTTTGCAGTGGTGAGTATTCCATATTACAAGCGGTACAAAAGGTGACAGTTTGCAAGCCCATTGCCTCTTTAAGAATTACTTCCTACGATGTTTTCCTTCACCGTTTAAAGCACATTTACATTTTTCGAATAGAAAAACTCATCATTGATCTTCGGATCTAAAGCCAGGTAAACAAGGCCAACACATATTGACAGTTAATATGGCATGGCTACATATGTTGCTTTAAAGGTTCACAGGTCCAGCATCTAAGGTATATATCTCCCAAATCCGGTAGAGGTTTTGATACAATTGCCTTGGTTATAGGGTCATCTCAAAATTAATACTTAAGTATTGTAGTGAAAATTTTTATATTCGTAACCAAGTCGTCTCTAGCGGCTTTTCCCGTGAATTTTGAAAGGTGCATCATCAGGCTGCTAAATAATTTAAAATACTTTATAATCAATTTTCACGAAGATCGCTACTAGTAGGTAACAAAAGTAGCTATTTAAATCTTTAGCAGGTATATTTTCATACAGCATTCTCTCATTCTCTGGATAAATATCAAACACTGAAAAAGTTTAATGTTTAATCTTTCTGTCAGTCAAACTACGCAGAGTTCCTTCGCACAACCGACTTTATCTTGACAAGTACCTACTACTACCTAGTACTTCGTAGAACTTGAGACATCTGAGTGACATTCGGACGGCATAAAATTCGAAGTGTTTCGAACAATTTAGGTAATCTTTTATTTATAGTCACGGTGCTGTCGCAATGAAGACTCACTCGTTGTGCCGAACTTGTCGAATAATGATTTTGTCAGGTTCAGTTAGAATAGCTTTTCAGGTTTTTATCGCTCTAAATTGGAGCAGCCCGCCTGGGAAGTACCTCCGCCTTACAGAAGATCGCAGCCAAATAACATTATTTGTTTAAAATAGTGTTGTGTTCCTGAGTAAGTTTGCCAGAGCTCTTTAGGGAGGAGGGGTTCGGCAGGCAACGCATTAGCAATGCTCCAGGTGTTGCTGATGTCAATAGGCGACGGTAACCACTTACCATCAGGAGGGCGGCCGTAAACCTGTATACCTCCGTATAACATAAAAAAAACGTTTTTTAAAACCGTGCCGAGTCTATGTATGCTATCCCGAAAGGGGTTTATTCTACACCCATTTGGAAATTAAGTTTGTTCTACAACTTTTGGAAATTCGAGATTGCAAAAACACAAAGCAATAAATAGCTGTTTTGGGGTCAAATCAGTTCAAACTTAATTATTCAGAAAGAAAGAAAGAAAGAAAGAAAATTTATTTATTTGACCCACAACGCAGTAAGTAGGTAGGTAGGTAGGAAGATACAACGAAACAACAAAATACTTAAACCTAGTAATAAAAAAAAAACACAATAAGAAAAACAAAAACATGTAGGTAGGTGAGGCGGTAGGTAGGTTGAGTAGGTATGCGTTGTGTGGGGCAAATGGGTCCCGTCTCAGCATAAAGCTGCACCAAACATAATATGTACGGTGCGGCGCTGGTTTTCAGACGGGGCCTAGGCGACGTGACGTGACGAACATCAATAAACATAATATTTATAGTAGGTATGTATTAATAAATGTATAGTTATATTATATATTATAAGTAGGTACATAGTAGATATATTATATAAAATAATAAGTAGGTAGGTATATTATTAAATACAGAAATTTATTGCGGGCTATATTGGTAGACTTGGTAGTACATAGTGGTGCTGAAACAGAAAAAATAATAACACGCAGTGCGTTGGTAATCTAGACGGACCGCGCTCATTACCTTTGGCAAGCATAGACTAAGGAAAAGAGGAGCGTAGCGGTTCCATAATCTATGAAAAACACCGTATCTTCTGATTGGTCCATAGAGTGACATATATTTAATGCCTATTGGTCCTATCCTATGCACAGAGAACTAATTGGTTGTTGTGTGTAGCGTAGTATCTCTCTAGCCTGTGGTGTGTTGTTTATTCGTAGCAAGTAAAGTATTCCATAGTAGTCTGTGGTAGCAAGCAAGCACCCTATTGGTCTGTGCAAGCAAGTATGATCCGATGGCTTCGCTTCGCTTGAATTTTGCTACTTTTTCAAATAAACGGTGTCAACAAAAAATTCAGCTGTTTTAAGTAGCATTCTTGATGTTGAACTTCTAGTTTTAACAAAGGTTTGTTTTAATAATAGCTACAAAGATGATGAAAAGGTTGCAAACAGCTGTTTTGGAACAGTTCAGGAAAATGACCAATGAAAAAGTAAAATAAATATTTTAAAATCGCTAATTTTCTATCATTTTGTTGATAGAACAAGCCAGTTTCGGGGTAGTATGAATCACTCGTATTGGTTCAGGGAAAAAATGGAACTCAACATTTTTAATTCTATTAGAATAATTAAATACTATCTATATGTAAAAACGTATATGCACAATTGCATAAGTATGCAATAGAGCCACGCTTAGATTTCTTTTATTTAGATTGAAAACAACAAAAGTTAACGGATTGGGTACGGCAAACATGAGATACGAAAACGTACTTTAGTAAAACAAACCACTTTGCAAAATGATTTCAGCACATATTTTGCGCAATGGACTTGTTTGCACAACTTAATGTCAACCCTGGGTTTTCAGCGCGATTCCCAGGAGGCTCTACATCTAAGTTAAGTTTAAGTTAGAGCTGGCTCCGTCGTTTTATATGTTCCTCTTGTGGCACATCCAAGAACGAATTTTTGGACAAAATGTCTTTCACTTCAGTGTAAATAGTGAGTCCTGAAGAAGGGAACCGGTCTGATATCTCGTTATGCAAAACTGTCCCTTTTGTGGAAGTTATATTCATGATTTAGGTATTCTTTAACTGAAAGAAAAATGAACAAAACATGAAAACATGTTTTCGTATACACATCGCTATTAAGTTTAAACATTTTATAAACCTATAAATACCTAAAGGAATGTCTTTGGGATAAAAGTCGATAGCTTAAATTTTTTTTATATATGTATACTTATACCTCTCTTTGAAAATTTAAATAGCACAATGTCAACTTGAAAATATTTTATGAAAGGAGCCGGTGCCAGGTCGTATCACGTGCGGCTCTCGCTACAAAATGCACAATATAAAACGCTAAACAAAGAATACGAAACCGGACCGCAATCGTAAAGTAGCCCACCGCCATGCTATATGCAAATGCCACGAATTTAAAATGCAATTGATTCATTTCGCTGCGGAAATATCGAGGGGTAAATCTTTTCCATTAGCGGCGCGGGAACAGTGCTGCCAACCTTGTAGATTTTCCACTAAAACTGGTGGTTTCGAGGGGGGACTTTTAGTGCCGAAATATTGCTTTTAGTGGTTAGTGGATTTTTCTAGTGCTTTAGTAGAATTCGGTTTCAGTTACTGAAAATGCGATCACTCAACCGCTCAGCCACGTTTCGGTGTACTTATACCTATTATTTCCACTTCATTAAATTTTGAGGAGTATTTACTTTAACTGTGTAGGTAACACTGCGCGGGAAACACTAGAACTGTCAATTTGCTTTATAAATTAGTCTGCGTTGCGCTAAAATAATCGCAATTAAATATTCAAATTTGCAAGTGCAGAGCCGTGTCGGTGCAGCTCGCTCGGCCGTCGCTGTCAGGACTTGCATTCGGCTTGTCGGCAAAATGAACATGTCTGGGGTCGTGCTATTCCAGGAATAGAGTCGAACGGGACAGGTCAAACGGAAATAAAGCAAGCTGCACTCAGCGAAGTTTGGACATGTCTGATAGCCTCGCTGGCGGCTCGTGAATAAAATACATCGTTTCCAAAAGCATTCCGAAATTTTAGTACTTTATTAAAATTGTTAAACAGCGCAGATACCACAGACCCTCAACATGAAAGTCTACTATCAGTGCCAGTGATCACATATGGAACTGAGATTTGGTCGCTAACCTATTGGCCCCATAGGTACACTAGCTGAAAGTCACGCAGCGGGCTATGGAGCGAGCTATGTTCAGGGTTTCACTACGTGTTAAGATCCAAAATGAGGAACACACTTTGGGGAGGCTGTGTCCAGCAGTGGATAGTTCTACAGGCTGATGATGATGATGATATAAAATTATAAAAATGATCCTTTGTAATATTTATTGTTTATTATTGCATTTATTTAGCTAGTTATTATGCGATGTAAAAGCTCTCCATGCTTTCAAAAAGCGCCGTTTTATTCACTAAGCACAATCTACCTAGTTTGTGTTAGGCGGGTTCGAATGGCGCCCAACATGGGGCTAACTGCGATTTTGATATTACATTCTCATTGCTTGTATTATCCATTAGCGACCATAAACTATATGAACTTGCTTAGTTTTGGCTCTTCGGCTGTGCTAGACTAAGTTTGAATACCCTAATGTAGAAGCAATGTATATATATGTCTTGGCTCCACAAACTATGAAACTTATTTATCAGAATTAAAAGACACTAATATTATTGACGACTTCGTTAGCGCAGCGAGCGAGTGCTAAACTGAGACGTAAGGGGTGCGGGTTCGATTACCGCTGCGGGACAAATGTTGCATGATCTGCAAATCAAATGATTGGAATTCAAACATGCAAGTTTGTATGATTTTAAGTTTGTCTTATTGTACTTACCTACAGCTGTGGCCGCAATAGTGTGTCATTTGATAACAATTGCACAACAGACATAAAAGTTGGCAAACGCGGTAGGGTTATAAGAAAATATATTATGAAAGCGAACGGTTTTATTGTGTGGCAGTAAACCCGAGTATTTGCATCGGGAATCGAACCAGACACTTGCAAATCGAAGCTCGTAAAACCATCCGGTGTGGGTCACTCATGAATAAAACTCGTGAAAAAAACAGAACATATTGGTATGCAAGTACATAAGTAGGTACTTATAAACTCTAGGGGCTGTTTACGTTTTGCAGATCATTTTCCAATTTGAATTTTTCCTCATCGGATGATAAGCGATGTATCCGTAATCTACCGACCTTGTAGAGTTGTTGCCATATATATATACCTCGTAATAAGTATAGTAAGCTCAAATGAGCTAATTCTTCACAGAGTACCTACATTTGTTTTACCATGTAAAATCACTGGCAACATAATTATGCTGTTTTGAGTTCAAACTCAATTAATCAGCTGTTGTAGTTCATACTTCTCTATCGTGATGTTCTACGAGTATAGTTTACATAGTGTTTTTTCAATGAAAAAAATAGAACCAAACCATAAGGGCAGCCTATGGATTGATTTTGCTCGGACTGCGTACAGCGTTCTTCGCGTCCAGTACAACAATGCGTTCCGGATGCTGTTGGGGTTGCCTCGCTACTGCAGTGCATCAGGTATGTTCGCGGAGGCACACACTGATGGATTCCATGCCATCATGCGCAAAAGAGTCGCCTCCTTGATGCACCGTGCGCGCGCCAGCACCAACAGCCTCCTTATCACCGTGGCTTCTGCCACTACTACTTCGGCTAGACGGACCGATTCGCAGGCACTGGACAAATATGCACGTCTTGCCATACAACGCAACGCATTGTGCCAAAAAAAAATTGAAATGTGATTAATATAATTATGACATGTGCTGTTTTATTATTATTATTATGTTATTTTTGAATGATTAAATCCTATGTACTACTAACATTTAGGTTAAGCACGTTACTAATATGATACGGTGGTTTAAGAAACCGAAATAAATTAATTTATTATTATTATAAGAACTAAATTTCCAAATAAGTGGAAAATGAGCCCCTTTCGGAATAGTATACATATTATGAATGATCTAGTATTTTTTTTTTTTATGTTATACGGAGGCAAACAGGCTTACGTCCCTCCTGATGGTAAGTGGTCGCCTATTGACATTAGCAACACCTGGAGCATTGCTAGTGCGTTGCCTGCCGAACCCCTCCCCCCCCCCCTTAAGAGCTCTGGCAACCATACTCAACGCAGGAACACAACACTATTTGAAACAAATAATGTTATTTGGCTGCGATCTTCTGTAAGGCGGAGGTACCTCCCCAGGCGGGCTGGCGAGAAAATCTCACTGTGCCCTACCTCCTCCGAAAATACGGAGTATACGGATGTTCTGTTATTTGATATGTACGTTTTTGCTGGATGGTGTGCTGAAGTCACGTTCTCACAATATTTGTCGTATAAAATTCAACACCGAGTCGACTCTTCGTAATGTACACTCGTCATACGGGCACATACAATATAGGTGTATCTTGGCCTGAAGAGAGAAACAGCACTTTTGCATAAGCCTTATCCTGACATTCTTAGCCGTTGTATTAACTTCACTCACACTCACTGGGCGACGCAGTGTTGGAAGGCCCCCCACCCGATGGACCGATGATATTGTAAAGGTAGCGGAAAGTCGGTGGATGGAAAAGGCTAAAGACCGTTCGTCGTGAAACTCTTTGGAGGAGACCTATGTCCAGCAGTGGACTTCTACAGTTATTGATGATGATGATGACACTCACTGGTATCATGAAACTTGGCCAATTTATTAATAACGCAAAACTTCAGACACCCCTTACTGCTGCTGCCGCGGTACAATCGAAGTACACTAGCTTTCCAGATTTGAGCTACGATCTGGTAGAGCACACATTGTCTAATCAAAAAGTTTCTGTGTAACAAGGCCCGACCTACTTGCATTCACACTAGATCGTTCTTTAATTGAGAATACGTACAGGTATGTACAGTCACCTCTTAGAAAATGTATTACACCTACATTTCCCAATTTTCAAATGATGCTGCAATAATCCTAAATATGATAAGTTTACAAAGTAATCTTTGTACCTAAACTTATCATATAGTTTTGTCGCATCACTTTGACAATTTTGAATTGTATCTTATTAGAGGCATTAACAACATTAACAACAAATAAGAAGAGATAATTAATAATATAACTTTATATAATATATTTATATTATTATTATTTATTATAATATATTTATTTATTATAATATATTTATTTATATAATATAACTTTTTAAGAGCAACCTTTAGTTTCTTTACGATGATTCATCTTATTAAATACGTTCGTAACGGTAACGGCTGTAATGGGGCACCGTATTTTAAATAGTTAGATAATGACAGTATGACGACGGCCGTCTTTTTATTTGTATCAAGCACGGCTAGTGTGGCAGCCACCGCAGCACTACGTGTAACTAATCTTTATACTGTGGTATTATGGATTTATAAAAATATTCTCACAATGAACCAAATAAGCTGAAACTGCACTAGCTTTCATTTAAAACTTTCTGTTCCATGCACGAAAGAGTATCACCTAGAGCCGAAATAAAAAAAAAGTGTTTTGAGTAAGCAGTTCGTGTTTTTCTTTATTTTTATGGCGGAAACGTGACTATGGACTTACATTTTTTAAGCATGAGCGAGGTGCTGGCTCTACGGTATTTGTATAAACTGTGCATGGTAAAAAGAAATAAACTCTTCGCACGAATGACCATTTGGTGAGTGTATTTGATCGATGAAATTATGATAAAATAATCGTTGTTTTGAAATGACTATGAATTTTAAAAAGACCTAATGATAAAACACTCCGAAATACTAAAGGTTCATCAAATTCTGATATACAGGTTACTAATTTCTATTTTATTTAATGAAAATATTATAAACCGACTATGTTTAAACTTATCTTCTTCTTCCTGCCGTTTTCCCACATTATGTGGGGTCGGCACAACATGTTTTCTTCTTCCACTCTCTTCTGTTAGCCCTCATCTCCGCACTCACATCTTTCTTACTCATGTCATCTTTAATACAATCCATCCATCTTTTCTTTGGCCTTCCTCTAGTCTTATATCCATCCACATTCATACCTAAAGCTCTTCTCGTTACATGACTTTCATCCCTCCTCATGACATGCCCATACCATGCTAACCTATTACTTCTCAACTTTTCCGTCACTGGCGCTACTTTCAAACTTCCTTTGATGTACTCATTTCTTATTTTGTCCATTCCTGTCACTCCACACATCCATCTCAACATTCGCATCTCTGCCGCATGCACTCTTCTTTCATCCGTCCCTTTGGTAGCCCAACACTCAGATCCATACATTACGACAGGCCTTATGATCGTCTTGTAAACTTTCCCCTTAAGTTTAAGGGGCATTTTTGGATCACACGTAGTTCCTGTGACCTGTCGCCATTTCATCCATCCCACATTTATTCTATTTTTCACGTCTCGGTCAATATCGCCATCGTTCTGTATGAGTGAACCGAGGTACCGAAAATCGGAGCAGACTGGAACTATGTATAAACTTATGTAATTGTAAAATAAAAATATGCGTAATTACGATAATACCAGCCTATTTATGTAAGCTCTATTTTTTTAATTCAGCTTCAATTAAAACAGCACTCTCGGAGTATGTTTCAGCTTTGTAAAGTTAAACTTTAATAATTTGATGTGAGCACTACAAAAACTCCGAGTTCCAAAGAAAAATATCAGCAACTCACAAGAGTGCCTTCTCTATATGTGCCTACTAAATTTCATACCAACTTTCAAAATAGTTTGGTAGATCTCAACTTTTTACTATCTTACTTTGAAGTTTCTTAATAGTAATTAATTTAATTAATTAATTTAAATTTCTTATTTTTTGCTACTTAATAAAAAAGTCTAGCAAGAGACCTCTTATTTTGTAATGTTTTTTATAGAGACCGGCCAACGATTTTCGTATTTTAGCTATTTGACAACAAAAATAAAGCTTGAATGTAATGATAATAAAATACTTATTTAAAATTTGCTAATTTATTTATTTTATCAACATATACCTCGGACATTATCAAACACAATAATATAAATAAAAATTACCAATAGTTAACTAAATTCTAGGAATTCACTAAATTCTACAGGCAGGGTGCCCAAAAGGCTGGCGACGTTACCTCGTTGGATATCTATACCGATACTGTATTCTAGGTAATAAGTAAAGGTTCCCGAATGGCGACCACGAACCGAGCAACGCAGTGTTGGGAGGCCCCCCACCCGATGGACCGATGACACTGTAAATGTTGCGGGTGGATGGAAAAGGCTCAAGACCTTTCGTCGTGGAACTCTTTGGGGGAGGCCTATGTCCAGCAGTGGACTTCTACAGGTTGTTGATGATGATGATTCGAGGTAAGCTCCAGCCTTTTTGTCATTGGTCTCATCCAACAGTCTCTAAGATAAAGCATTGAATAAGAGCTACGCTTCTGGGCCCCACGGTCCTTGAGTATCAAACCCAAAAGGCAGAAATATGTATCCATTGCCAGGGGACGAATATTTCTGCCTCTTGAGGCTTTTCGCCGCTGCTGCCGCCTCACCAGCCGTCTTGGAGGTGGACGAAACGTGGGAAGGTGCCAGCGTATCCATTAAACTTCAGTTAAATTTGTCGCGTCAGCTTTAATACTGAAATAACATTGATGTTAGTCATTAAACTGTAATGTTATGGTAGTTCAACCTGTATTCACCCACGCTTATTATTATAAGCACTTTAGGTAACAACAATTTGAATATATATTCAGGGTTCAGGAAACCATTTTGTTAATGTCGGTCGTAAAATGTTTTCCCTACTAGGTGATTATTAAAAAAATTGCCTAATATAATGCTAAGTTTACCGATCACGAAACGCAGTGCACGCAATACAGGTATTTATAGTTAAAAGGGTTTTTATGTGCACTGGCAAATATCAGTCATATCGAATTTGACACGAACGTCACGTTATTTCATTATTTAGAGCGTTTCCAAACTAGCGTTTTTTTTTTGCGTATACATTCGTTACGGCATACGCCCTTACACGCGCGTTTCATTTCGCGCTTCAAAAAGCCGAACGCGCATAAACGGACTTATTCCGGCGCGTGTATGTTCGAACTGGTGGTGCCGGTGTGGTGGCGAGTGTCTGACTGTCTGACACAGTGATGGTGTGGGCGCGCGGGGAAGTGTCTCTCGTGACTTTTGTTTATTTTTTTTTTATTTTTTTTTATACAACAGAGGTGGCAAACAATCTTACGGCCCACCTGATGGTAAGCGGTTACCGTAGCCTATGAGCGCTTGCAATACCAGAGGCATCACGCACGCGTTGCCGACCCCGAACCCCCTTCCCCCCTAAAGACCTACCTAAGCGCAGAGTTTTGGCCGAAGGGTGTCAAGTTCCGAAGGTTCACTGGCCGCCTGCAAGGGGACACCGCCGTGTACCGTCGTCAGCTGACACCCTGATTGCAACATCGACACGTCGCAGTAGTCACAATGTTTTAAATAATTAATAGGTATTTTACATATTTTAGGTTAAGGTATATATTTCTATGGGTCTTAGAATTAGTTTTTACCATCTGTACTATTCTTAAGTTACCTGAAATAAAATTTATATTATTATTATTATTATTAAAGAGCTCTGGCAACCTTACTCACCGCAGGAACACAACACTATTTGAAACAAATAATGTTATTTGGCTGCGATCTTCTGTAAGGCGATCTTCTGTGACTCGCGCATATACGAGCTTTTAAGCATGTCAACACTCGTACGAGTTGCGCGTGTGGTAAAAGGAGCGACTATACGCCCCTACACGCGCTTCGAAAATCGAGCTTATACGTTGTTAGAAAACGCTAGTCTGAAAAGGCTCCTATGGAACATAGGTACGGCTTTTGCGCCCGTAGGTTACTGGTAATTGGGCGGTCATAACTACCTACATATTTTTAGTTAGTGCCTTAGCTAGAGCCATTATTTTTCAGGTAGCTATTGTGCATAGCTTGTCGTGTCACTGATTATTTCTTGGTCATACTATTTTTTTTTTTTTATTTACTTTTTGTGGCTATGGTGTCACTGCGGCCACAACTGGCCTATTGTGATCGCCACTTTATTTGTGGAGCCCCTTTACAGGGCCTTCAAAGTTCACCGCAAAGCCCAGCAGCTGTTAGAAACTGAAGGATTTTCTTTGGGGTGAGTTGCTTTAGCTCCATTGGGCTAAGGATGTGCTTTCCCAAATGCATGCTACGTTTGAGCATAAGTGCTCCGCACTCACCTAGCAGGTGTAGAGGCGTTTCGTCATACTATATTAGGACACCCTCTTCATTCGGAATATTCTAGTCTAGTGGGGATATTCGGATTAGTCGGGATATTCTCATCTGTAGTCGGGTGAATAAAATATTTAACTGAGAAGAAACGAGATCGAAAAACAGATCAAATTAAATTTCGATTTCATAGGTTTTAGTAATCCGAAAAATGTGAATACTATAATATAATAGGTTTGTAGAATAGTCTTTATCCAGTTAGCATTTTGGTTCCACCCTTGGAGAATTACCTAATGTTTCGCTCATGTAACCTTAGCGTGTCTGACTAATTATGTTTAAACATGTATTTTGATAAATAACGACAACGAGCAGCTATACAGGTGCCAACCCGCGTGCCAAGCGTAGTGAGTATGGGCACAGATAACATAATACTATACTAGGTATGGGCAAATTCCCCCACATGAAAGAAAGTCACTCTGAAAATCTGTAGGGGAGGCATATGTCCAGAAGTGGACCTACGGCTGAAAAGAAGATGATGATGATGTTTTAGAATTTATTTATGAATTAATAATGATACACCGGTCACCCCATGCTAGGAGGCGTAATTTATTATCAGGTGTATGAGATTTAGAGCCCCAGTTACACGAGCAATATCGTTGCCGATAACGGCTTTTCATTAATTATTTATTTATGGTCTGGCTACATAAAATTAATTTTATATTTTTATAACTGGTACTATTCAGATAGTCGATGAAGGTAAAAAGCATAAGCTTGCAGGGTTGATTTGAGCCCAACTCTGCAGTTTTTCAGGTAAGTAGCTGATTTATATATTGGTTCACGTAAATCATAAATAGTCTAATAAAGTGAGAACTGCACTATCTCCGATTAAAACGATCGCGAACGGCGTGCGATATGTCATCTGAAATTGATTTCAAAAGATTCTTATCTCAACTGAGTAATTTTTAATAATAATTGGAGCTTGCGATATCGTTGAGCTATATTGTAAGCCCTCAAATGTCAAACTCAAAATTGACTTTCATCAGTAGACGTAAGGATCATTTTGAAATACTTTTTAAATATTATATAAGATGACATATCACATGGCGAAAAACTAAGGTGAAAGACTTGGTCACGGTCAAAGCTGAGAGGAAATGGAGTTGGGCGGGTCATATCGCTAGAATGGACCAAAATCGATGGACAAGAAGGGTCACTGAATGGAGACCGTGGGCAAACACCAAACCCCGAGGACGACCGCCAAGCGATGGGTTTCAAAGTTTCAAAGTTTATTTATTGTTACAATGAAGCTGAATGAACAAAAAAGTTACATATTATTATTAGATAAAATCCTGTAAGGAGGAAGGTACCTTGACTGTAACAAAAATAAATGGGTGGGTGGGGTGGATGATATAAAGGCACATGGGGGCCGTGACTGGCTGATGAAGGCATCCAACCGCCATGCATGGAGAAGGCTGGGAGAGGCCTACCTCCTAAAATGGACGGTATAAAGGTTCATGATGATGATGATGATGATCGCATGCCTTTTGAACACGGTTTAAAGAGAATCGAACAGAAAAGAGTGTAGAGAGGCTAGAATAAAACAAAGGAACCACAATGAGTAGGTCGTTGTAAGAAATTACCCAACAGCCTTCGACATCATCAACTAGACACCCACACTAGGATTCCCTGTGTCGTGGGTATTAGAAACTAAGGAATTTTGCTCATAGAGACTACTCCACTGACATGGAAATATAAAACATCAAAACAATATAAGTGGTTTGCAAAACAAAACCCGTTATTATTTGTACCCGTGCCGTGTCGGTAATTTAATTTGTGCGGTAATCCGGTGGACGGTGGCCACCCGATGTTATACATAATTCAAAACAGGTGGTATGAACGATAGGGTATTTGTCAGGCTTAGTTCTGTGTATTTCGGCTAAGCAGCACTTTTGTGGGATCTAAAAAGCAACAATTCAAACATTTTTGGAAAGCTCGCTCCATCGTCGACCTGATCTTTGCCTAAGCAAGCTTCGAGGTCAAGAGCTAACCCATCTTAAATATAAAAATAAACTTTCTAGAATTTTTTGAGTACGGTCGAAACAAAAACCGGTGACCAGTTACCAGTTTTTTTTAATTGGATGCTTTTTTCATAGATTTTTACGTTTGCGCAAACAGAGCTATGTTTTTTGTCACAAGATATTTTGTAAATGCTAAATCGCCATTTTACCTATGCTTTTTAATGCGAAAATAACATGAGCGTTCAAAGCACCGGGCGTAAGCTAAAGTGTATAGTGTAGTGAACCAAGCGCTACAAAATTTGCCCCGCTCAGCCAACTTGTTATTAGCTACACGTGCAAGATAAACACGAAGCGAGTTATGAACTTGCCTTGCATGTGTTATGTAGGCTTAGTGCTACGAAGGGCTACGGTGCTACGACCAAGTAGTGAACATGTGTATCAGGGAACTTTATTTTACAATGCGCGTTTTCTAGTTTCTGATTGGTGCTTACATACTGCATTGATTTTCAATTATCTTCCTAAATTGAGCCTGTGTGGAAATGAATACAATTTATTCTATTGTTTGATGTTTCAAGCAATGCAATCATCTGTTGAGGTAATTATTTGCAGGTACGCGTTCCCTGCTACGTATGAACGCAGCGTTTACAAGCAACGTACAAACGCGACGTCAAATATATTTAAATGTAGACGTTACGCAGTGCGTTAAGAAAGTACCCATCAAGAAACACAGCCACTCTAGATATACCTTCAGCCTTTTCGGTAGATACGCGAAAATAACGTAAAATAATTGCAGATTCTACAATAATTCTTATGACTATTAATTTGCGCAGTCTTGTGCTTGAGATTAGGGTCGTAAAAATTTAAATACGAATGAAATAATACTATATATCAACCATATAACGGAGCATAAAAATGTGTTATAAAAACTCCTGAAATATGACATTCTCGTCACATATATTCCACAATCCCTTGTAAAACCCAGTTCTATCATGAGTGTAACAACCGGCACGGATTTTTATAACATATTTTGTGGGCATAAATCCGAGCACCTGGTTATGATTTATGATGTCCACTTTTACAATGTACCGCGTAAGTAAATTACCCTTGCGGTGATGGCCATACGAAGGGCACGACTCCTCTCGTATTTCTTCAAATTAGTCTGGAAACAATCTCACATTTTTACGATGCTGATAAATATCCTCTCAGATCTCTAGGCAATCAGATCCTTATGCAGTGCTTTGTTCTCATACAAAATGTCTAAAAAAAATAATAAAACTCTATGTTATGTACTAAATATTATTAGTTTTTCTAAAATAACCGAATAATATCTGGAAAATCAGTATAGGTACCTAATATTATAAAAAAAATATAGTTGATATCGATTAAAGTTTTTTAAAAGATTTATTTAAAAGAGAGGTTTCATCAATATATGGAGCCTGGGCCTGCACTGTGTACACTACTCTAAAATATGGCTAAGAAATAAAGTAAACGTATTAAATTGGTTATTTTTTTTAAATTGACTTCGTTCTAAGGTACATAAAGATTTTCTTCGACATAGAGAGCAACACACAGCGCTAAAAAAATATGGCGGATGGACGTGCGTGAAATGTCATTTTGACAAACTACATTCATCTGACAAAACAAAAAAAACATCAAATCAAATAACATGACATGAAAAATATGTCAATGTCAAACGCCAATTATAAACCAACATGGCGGCCTTCAAATAGTGTTCACATAGTAAAAAACTTACCAGATGAACTATTCTTGTACCATAGCATTTATCTTCAAATTAATGAAATTGTATTTTTCTTGTTATCTCCTATTTTTTCCTAATTTATCTATGTAGTGTACATGGACCGGGCCCAGAATGAAATGGCTCCTTTGCTATGCCCCGGAAACTGTATTGAATGTCCACACGAACAGTACATTCATAATATAGCAAGATTATAGAAAGTCCATGCTGCGGCGAGTCGAGACGGCTGAAGCTTCTATTCAAAAAAACGGCGCCGTGTTTTTTGTCCATAATATTAGCGAATCTATGTTTTTTCGTTGTGACGTCGGTCGCGCGTGCCAATATACGGTGTACAAACTGTTTACTGTATTGCTGTTTTAAGATTATGATATCCGCGGCATATGTGCTCTGATTGTTTTTGTTTTGTCAGTTTTTGTACGCGACCGACCCTGACGCCAACGAAGGAAGAAGGCGCAAGCATCGTACCTCAATCAAAGAAGCGCTGTTGCATTAGACATATCTACGTTTCTTGGAGGGTTTTAAAGTGTATCCACGTCACACTTCACGTGGATAACCATAAAACCCTCCGAAAAACGTTTTGCTCTAGGCAAGTTACATAAAGTTATCAGGATGCAAAACGTTGCTCCACTAAATTGACGACACAACTTGCGCTGATGAGCTTGTACGCACTAAAAACATGCCCTGCCATGTACTTAACAAACAATTACTATCTTGCCTACGGTTAAATAAAGCGGTAAAACGGCCGTCATATTAATGTCTTGTTTTGTAGGAAAGCAGAGCTTCAGTCGTTTGCAATTAGTTTTTACTGGCGGTAATTAGGAAGGGCCGATTGTGCACAACTCGCTGCCTGCTGCTAAACTATGGCATAGAATGTTTAGAGATGACATTATTTTTGTAGCAGTGAAATTAATGAAGGCCCCGACCTGATGGTCCAACAAAGAAGAGAGAATAGAGGTAGCTCAAGGCCGCTATGTATAAAATATTTGGAGGCCTACATGCCTAGCAATGGACGCTGCAGGCGTTTGTTGATGATGATGTATCTCTAAATTCATATTGTCACAGCACGAAGTTAACTTTTTGAATTGCTGACGTCTATTCTAAGGCACTAAAATATTGCTAGCTCTACTTTCGGAACAGGAAAACCAAAAAATAAAAGTTGCCGTCATCGCCACATGCGAATCAGACTTAGCAAGAACTAAAGGAAATTACTTTTCCAAATTATACCTTATTGATGTCGGCATAACAATCAATTTTGTTTTTAAAAATATTTTTCTTGCCTTACGACTGTTGAGCTATCTAGACTGTGCAAATGATCTATCGATGTTGCAGCAAAGTCTTTATTTACATAAAAACTAAGTTGTCTTACCAGCTACGGTTCTCGGTTTTTGCCGCAGTTAAGAAAAGGATATTCACAAATATGTAAGCCAACGTCTGATTTGTAGAGCTTTTTATTGCTGTTCTGCAGGACTTCCGCGATAAAAAATGGTGGCATTGTAGCTTGAAAACGTATATAATCTTCTGCTGTATGCCATGCCAACAGTCGCGAACTGAACTGTACGCTAATCGTTAGATAGCGTGTTAAGTTTATAGGGTTCGAACAAGTTTCCTATTGATATTTGTTTCCAAGGAGCAGAATTGAAGGCCTGCAGCTCATTGGCAATGCTCATTCCGATCGTTTCGTAACCGAAAACATTTTTATATTCTGTGCTATTGCGTTGCGCTTTTACTTGGCTTGTATTTCCAAGCATAAAAATTTAAAGAGTGAGCGCACCAATTTAGCATATGGAAGGTGTAATGTAATTCATGATACAAAGCGAGACCGCGGTGTGGCGTGTCCGAACGTGACGTCACGCCCGCCATTACGGAACGGCACTACTCCACATGCTACTTGATATTCGAGCGCTTACCCTACCACATTTCACCCGGCACGGCGCCGGCTGGTCTTAGGATCTTGAACTTTGTTATTCCACGGTACCTTTTTCTTCCCCAGGCAACACTACGAGCGATGCAGTAGAATTTTAAATATTTTAATCACATCGCAGTTGTTGACTCTTGCTGCTAATAAATTGCGATTGTGCTAATAAGATAATAAAAACTACTAAAAACTTGACCTTTCAGACAATGCGTGATACCTACTACTAGTGGTAAATCACGGTAACGCGCCCCTTTGAGTACTAGTCCTGAAATATTACCAGATTTGGCCACGAGTACTCACTAAAATAGGTACCTGCACTGTGGGTATTTGTTGAGCTGAAAACGGGATGCTTTTAAACCTACAGGGTCCTAATTCAGCACAACCACAGTACAAAAAACTCATCCTCACATCGCTGTTCAATTTTTGAAAATTCATAGCCGGCCGAGTCAGCAGCAGCTACACAAATCAAGCAGAACCTAAAAAAAACAAAACGAATGCGGTAAGCAAAATCGGGGTTAACTGAGGGAGCTTTGTTTACATGCTCGGCGAGTTTTAGCTGACTGGTCATCGGCGGTTATTCTACAAATCATTAGAGAGCAGAGCAATAAATGAACTTAAAAAAATATCAGCTAGCATTGTTCATTCTTCAGTTAACTACAATAAAAAAGCAATGCTTAGGTCTTGCTATTTTACGAACGAACGAGTAACTTACGAGACCTAACAACATTACTGGGCAGCTTGTAACTTTGGAAAAACAATATTTTTTCAGTAACGCTAATTATGCATATATATAATCCTATAATGGTATTCAATGCCTTCATGGCCCGGCTGAAGAATAGGTCCCTCCATTTCTAACGTTATAAGAGGCGACTAAGGGAAAAAAAAGCTAGGTTATGGGCAGCAGATAGCTTTATCTGCGCTCGCCAACACACGTGCCCAGCGTGGCGTGTATGGGCAAATCCGCCCAAATTATTGTTTCTGGAATTCTATGTAGGTTGGCCTATGTTCAGCAGTGGACCTTCTATGCCTGAAATGATGATGATATTCATCAAAACAAAAAAATCAATAAATAAAAAATACTTATCAGTGCGGCATTGTGAATTAGTGATATTGATAATGTCTTAACCTTGTCATAATTTAGAGCACAACACCCACAGGTGGCCGCATTCACACAGTAACTCGTAATTAGTGGGTGTAATTGGGTCGTAGTTTGGCTTTACGACGTGTTGCCAGACGTCCCTTTTGATGTAGTCGGTGCTTCGTAGCTACTATGATTTATTGCGGCTTGTATACGAGGTTTGTAAAACGAGCCTTTATAATATAGGCTTATAAACTAGTTAAAGTCAGTAGCCAGCGCACGTTTAAAAGATAAATAGCATACCTACTCGTAACTTCTGTAAGCCCAATGAAACAAAAAAGATATCACCCGTGAAGAAGTTGTGATCGTCAAAGAGATCTCTATAGCACCCAAACCCCGAAATGCTCCGGATTGTTGTCTCAACACGCGTATAAAGATTTACGAACTTGAAACTGTACGGCTAAACGTTTCTACATTTACTGGGAGCAATCTCTCTCGCGTAGGTACAATTCATTATGTAAAGAACCAAGCATTTTTATCAGGTCAGAAGATACTAAACATTGGATTATTTTGTATACGTACATAGAATTCTAATGGTAATTCTATGTTTGTATATGTATATTTTTTTCGTTTTGTATGCCCGTGTCAATACTCACTAGCTGACATCGTCGCAATCTTCCTCTAATTTTATATCTAATTTTATCGCTTTTTTAGCGATAAGACCGCCCATTGTACATTTATGGTCTTTAGTTTTAGTTTCTGTTTTATTTTATATTTTTAAATTTGTAAGGTGTACAATAAAGTATTTTCATTCATTCATCGTAACTTTAATATTAAAAATGCGAAAGTGTGTTTGGTTATTGTTTGGTTTGACCTTGTGTGGAATGGATTGTCCTTATTTTTTGTACGGATATAGTTAAAGACCCGTAGAGTGCAATAGGCTTACTTTCATCCACGCGAGTGAAGCTGCGGGCGAAAGCTAGTAAACAATAAAAGTTGAACGGTGCTCCGTTTGTATGACGTAAAAGAATTATCCCAGGTCTCAGGCCGTGGAGTCAAAGCATCCATATAACACGCGCTTTACAAGATAGAAGGAGTTATAAAATATTCAAGACGATCTCGATTCCGTTTCTCAGTCACCCTGACCCTTTTTTACGACACGTTGACTATTAATGCGGTAGTTTTTCTATAAGCGGGTTGCGTCGAATGAACTTTGCGTAGCACATGTCGTGCAACTTTAATGTCGTAGATAGCTGTACGATAAATAGTGCTACAAACTTTTATGAGGGACCTATTAAATTAACAAGCTGTGATGATTTGGTTTATCAGCTGGTTTTTTTAACATAAAATCTCTTTGTACTTACTATCTTTTAGAACATGTTATTTCACTTCTGAGTTTCACTTAAAGTAACAATGAGATTTAAATACGGTACTTGTTTAAGTATAATTACCCTATGTACTTACTTACTAGGCGTACTCAGACGTACATGCATATTCAGAACTGAGACTGTAAAAATGTACGTAGGTATTTTTCTTGTTTCAAGAATAATTTCAAAGAAATAATCCAATGGAATGAGAGCTTCAAGTGTGGCAACATTCGAAGCATCTGGTATATGTCTCTCATGTGTCGAAGCGACTGAAATGATACGATTTGCCGGATCAATGTGCCTATTTGCGCTTGTGGAAATATCTCGCATATAAATAAACAACGCAATTGGTTTGAGCTACCTACCTACCTAGAATGAAGAAAGAACATAATATCTTCACGTTCTACATTCATATACACGCTTGGAGTAATTCGCTGTTCGAGGTCGGGTAAAATAAAAAATCTAACAATGAAAACACATTTGGACGTTATACAAAAATGTTATCGTAATTTGAGACTAAATCGATGGATCGATGAATAACTCATGGTTACTCTGAGCCTAAAATGTCGTGTTGTTTTTCTCACGGCGTTGTCCCAATTTCAATGTCGTTAATAACAGGATTCTATAAAAAGCATGTCTCACTCAAGCCATTATATTGATAAAAACCAGATAGATATCAAAGACATTTGTGCCAGCGCCAACAGAATGTCTGTCAGGCTCATGCAGTAAAAAACCAAGTTAATATTAGGCAACTGACTGCAAGCATAATTTGTATAAAGCTTTTACAGCCTCGTGCCATATGCGACCAGAAGTTTTGCAATAAAATGTATGATATTGCTTGCAGTTTCTTCTTGTTTTTATGAAAGTTCGGTACATCCCTTCCTCGCATGTATTTTATTTCTGACGGGTGACTTTAGATTTAAATAATATATCAGGCAGGTAAGTTCTTATTGAAATCTCAAAATATCATAAAACAGTAAATGACTGACACACTGACTGTCAGACAAAGCATTTAAACCGCTGGCCCTAAAAACTTTAAATTTGAAAGTGTGGTCCATTAAGTACTTATGTAGGGGTGTAATAAGAAAGGAATTCCTAAAATTCAACCCCTAAAAGGGTGCAGCGGGGGTAGAAGTTAGTTTGAAAAACTTCACGCGAACGAAGTCGCGGGGGCTTTCACTAGTTCTAAATAAAGTGTTTTATTTTATAAAACCTTGAGTATGTAGATATAAAGTGTAGAGATCATTTGGTTTCTATAACTATTCTAGACACGTATCTATGAAGTATCTGAAAAAATACTCTCACATCCATCTATATTTTGTGATAAGCCACTTATTAAATCAATACATAAAGAAGTTGATGTATTTAATACTAAATTGTGCTACATAAGCGGTTATTGTGTAATCGCTATATTTAGCATCCTGTCTCTTTGTATTGGCTAAACAATTAAAGGTATCAGATCAATACAGCTTTGTTTTGAAATTAAACGACACCTTTGGAGGCAAGGAGATATTGTAGCCGCTTCAATTAATAACGTTCTTCGAGTATTATTGATTTTCCGTTTTGAAAAGGCACAAAGCAATTAAATCATTAGCAGTCGTCATGAATTGAGACCCAGAATGGGTAATTTTTAGACAAAATTCAATTTACAAATAGGTACCTACCCGTTCTTTTGAAAGTGCATGTGACTTTTCACGAAGACAACGATTAGATCATGGACATCGATTATTGGGTATTATTCTTTCGATGTTCCATCGAAGGTGAAACATAATTGCTTAGAAGATTCTTGTAAGTTTGTATGCGCTGGTGACCTACTCTAGTGACGGAGTTATTAGGTCTCGTATAGCCTGGATCGACATTTTAACGAACACACATCTTTAAGAAATATTCTTGTGTGCAATCAACTTGGATGTATTCCTCGCAATTTTCAGTTTTTTAAGCTATTCCGAGTAAAAAGGCACAAGGTAAGTACAAGCTTACCGATTTCTTGAAATGAGTCAGTACGCATTTCAACTTAAAGTTCATTTAAAAGTTTTTATTCAGCAATTCTAGCGCATCTGCTGGTTAAACAAAAGTGAACCAGGCGGTTCAGAGCTAGAGCAAGTTCTTTAAAGTTAAGCCTCTGGTGTAAAATAACGGGAGATTCCACTACCTTATGCTTACAACTTACGCTATTTTAACCTAGGTTGGTGAGCAGCAAATTGTGGTTTTATACTTTTTCATTAGGGTGTTGCAAGTGCTCTTAGGAGGTAGAATTTTTTTGCAATATTCTATATAACAAGTTTCGTGAAGTATTAAGACTTTTAGGAGGAGGTAGGGCACAGCGAGATTTTCTCGTTCTGAATTTGAGCAGCCCGCCTGGCCCGCGAGGTACCTCCGCCTTACAGAAGATCGCAGCCAAATAACATTATTTGTTTCAAATAGTGTTGTGTTCCTGCGATGAGTAAGGTTGCCAGAGCTCTTTAGGGGTGGGGGGGTTCGGGGTCGGCAACGCGTGCGTGATGCCTCTGGTATTGCAATCGCTCATAGGCTACGGTAACCGCTTACCAACAGGTGGGCCGTATGCTTGTTTTCCAACTCAGTTGTATTAAAAATATGTTGTATATGTATGGGCAAGACAAATATCATGTCCAATGCTCATGTCGCACCCATACCGGTAAATGTTGGGAACGATACCATTCAAGTTGTAGATCACTATGTCTATTTGGGTCAGACGATTCAACTAGGTAGGTCCAACTTTGACAAAGAGGTCAACCGACGAATCCAACTCGGATGGGCAGCGTTTGGGAAACTTCGTCATATCTTCTCGTCACAGATACCGCAGAGCCTCAAGACGAAAGTCTACAATCAGTGCGTGTTGCCAGTGATGACATATGGCACTGAGACTTGGTCGCTAACTATTGGCCTCATACACAAGCTCAAAGTCGCTCAACGGGCTATGGAGAGAGCTATGCTCGGAGTTTCGCTGCGTGATAGAATCCGAAATGAGGAAATCCGTAGAAGAACCAAGGTCACCGATATAGCTTTCAGAATTAGCAGGTTGAAGTGGCAGTGGGCTGGCCATATAGCTCGCAGAACCGATAACCGTTGGGGAACAAAGGTTCTCGAGTGGCGACCACGAACCGGACGACGCAGTGTTGGAAGGCCCCCCACCCGATGGACCGACGACATTGTGAGGGTTGCGGGAAGTCGGTGGATGGAGAAGGCTCAAGACCGTTCGTCGTGGCACTCTTTGGGGGAGGCCTATGTTCAGCAGTGGACTTCATCAGGCTGATGATGATGATGATGATGATGTATTAAAAAAAAAAAAAAAAAAAACATGACTTTGTAGTGACCTCGCCTTTCAATCCAATGGTCGTGGGTCAGTCACCAATAGATTTTCCATTCTGAAAATGTATGTGCGTTATACTTGTGCTCTCAAACGGTGAAGGTAAACATCGCGAGGAAACTGGCATGTCCTAGAACCACTTTACAAGACAGTGACATTTTCACAAAAGTAGTTTCAAAGAGGTGCTTATTAAGACTGGCCTGGTCACTAACATTAATGCAGATGACCAAGAAAGAGCCGGTTAAACGACAAGGAATATCAATTTAAAAGCTGGAACTGGTCCAAATCTAATGGTATCTCCTGACAAGCACTTCGAAATTACAATTCTAAGACGTTTCAAAGTGATCCTTGTGATTTTATTGAAATAAACGTCTTTTGACTTTGACAGGAGTACCTTGCATTTTTCAGTAAAATATTCGTTTAGTTCCTACATACCTACCATATTCAGTAGGTAGCATAAAAGGCGAATTTGAATAATGGTACCTACCATTATTCAAATTCACCTTTTATGCTTGGATGTTTTAAGTTTGATTGAAATGCAACCAGTTTTATAATAAGTCGGGACTTAGTCTTCAGATAATTGAAAGTACTTACCATCCACTCGATATAACAGAACCACCGGTGTCCATCTATCCTCATATTTCCAGTATGCTTATGAATAACTAGCAGTTTTTATCTAGTTTTAGTTTCACTGATAATTCCTGATGCCATAATGCGGCTTAAATCATTATCCAATTATACAAATCGTATGAACCACGGCCTCGAATAATCATTCGAGGCCGAGGAACTAGGTCATTGTTTGAATTAACTTGCCCAATAATTCCTTCTTGATTTTTCGGTAATAGTGTTAGATTCGAACAGAAAAACTAGAAAAACGCATTGGAGCATGGCCAGATGCGCACCCTCGGATTGAAATTCGGTGTACTAGGCCAACACGGCTTCTTTAAGTGCGCAATATTAACACGTGCCTAATACGGTGAAGGAAATTATCGTAAGGTATTATACATAAATATATAGCGGCGATAGGATTGCAACCTGTCACGTATAGAATAGGTACTTACTATTGCAAAATGGGGGCATATGCAAATTGTTTGGACGTGCCTTTAACTACCCCCCTTAGATATCTTCTGATCGCCTAAAGATCCGAAATTTGTACCATGTTTGTTTTGTTAGTGATGGATAATTTATTATGTTTAAGATTGTGTCTTCCATCATTCTCTATTTACTTAGGAACTTAACAATTTATTTGATTGAGTTTACTTACATACATTATAGGAATAGAAAAGGTTTCACAGTGATGTTGAGTTCCAATTACCTACATGGTAGCGATTCTTGTAAACATATATAAATAAGGGAACCAGGGACTATTTTGTAAATTAAAACTTCACATTTGAGGATGAGCTCAATTTTATTTGAATTAACAATGACGTCTCCAATGCCACAATACTCAATGAAGTAAGAAAAGAAAAGTAATGAACATCTATAAAAGTTGTAATAATGATATAATTAAGCTAAATTTATCACTATTTTTACAATGTCATTATGTTTTTTCTTAAACCACAATAACACTTTACCTCTGCTCTAAAAGCATTAAATAATCCAAGTCACACAAATCTAACAATTAATTACTAACTATATACTTTTGTATGTTTTTAATATTTTGCTTCATATACAAATAAGTTTTCATGAATGCACTAAACCTTGTCACGAAATTAAAACAATGTCATTTAATACTGAAACAGAAGCGAAATTTTAAAAATAATTTTGGTAATCAAGCCATATATTAAAATAATAATTAGTCTAGATAAAGGTAACAATAAAAATAACAGTTCCCACTAGAGCGATAGCAAATGAATGTAAAGTTGCGCGACTCTACTCGGGCACTATGCGATGCGATGCGTGACGCTTGCTACTGCTGATCCACGTAACACGATCTAACGACTCTCGTCGAAAATATTTACGACGTATTTTATACTCCGAAAGATTATTTTGTCATTATTATTTATATTCATATTGTATCTCTTAGAATATTTTATGTTAGTTAAATTTATTAGGGGCACAGAATTGATATGTTTCCGATGCACGGCGTTTGTGTGATACCGCTTCACTTAACCTAACTTGCAAGGCGACGCTACACCCCTAGCCCTACACTACCCTATCACATGCGGGCCGTTCTCGCGTCTCTACATGCGACGACGATCCAACCATCTACACGATTTCACAGTAAACGTTATCAAAATATCGCTTTTCAGGTTTCGATATCTCATATTGTTACATTAGTCCGTAATTTTTAATAAATCAATCAAAATTTTAAGCGATAATACTTAATAAACACACGGGACGCAGCAAGAGCTAAGCGAAAATGTAGAGAACGAAAACAATACACGGGGGTGCATTTAGCGTGACATTTAGCCGATTGTAGACGAGAATACAGAAATAACGTCTCTATGAAACCGCTCTTTACTCCTAATTACACATTAAATATTACACGATGATATGTATCGAGTAGTCCCGCAAAAAGTGACGTAGCCGTGTCCGCAGCCACTGGACGTCTCTTACGCTATCTACGATTGGTGGACGGAATCATGGCGGCATCGGCGTCCCTCGCAACTAGACTGCCCGCCGCCTCGCGCAACTCGTGCACGAGCCATCTGTGCACGAAACGGCGGACGATAACAATCCGCGAAAATCAAAACTTCAAAATTATCCGGTACCTTTAATGCACACATATTAATTGCGTTAAATAAGAGAGCTATAAGATTGTTCGAAAGATGTCGTTAAAGATACTGGACAACTCTATTTAGCGACAACAGAAAAGAAAAAGTTAACTTTTCGTTGTATATTTTGGAATGCGATCGAGGACGCCGGACGCCGAGGGTATGGGAGATCACTACTTCACATTACACAATTACTTACATATAAATTAGCATTATTATCGAATTATATAAGTAAACATTGACTTATCTTAATTATTAGATAAAACTGTCAATTAATTACGAATAAACAATTGTATATTTAACAGATTATAATAATTGGAATTTCAAAGTGTTGTTTAATTGGTGTGTAATTTTCAATAAAACATAAATGAAGATAATAACACAAAAATATTCATGCGAACATTTAAAAAAATAAGAGGTTGCATGAAATGTTTTGGTCCAAATGAAAAATTATTAGAAAATGTTTTATAAAGTAAGAATTGATATATAGTATTTAACGTGACCATTGTGACCCGATGCTGACATGCAGACATCAAATCGTTAACACTGATTTGCAAAAAAAGAACAAACTTTAATAAACTATTGTGTTGATACCACGAAGGAAACAATGTCCTAAAAAATAAAAGTTTGGTACGGTTCGAGGTTAGTATTATAGATTATGTATACATATTTCATTTATCTTTGGTCTACGCGCCGTGAAGGCGCTCGGGTCGCTCTGATAGTTACAATCACTATAAACAACGTATAAAATTTTGCTAAGTCAAAAATTGACGAAATTTCTATTAAATATTGACTAAGAGATTTTCATAAGAATTCACATGCGGTATCATCGGCCACCGATAAACAATGGTCGCGCGTGTACCTCAAAAGATTCTATCGCGTCAAGATTATAACCCAAATATCCAAAACCTTAATATATAATAATAGCCTAAGCAGGGATTTTTTTTTACATTTTTTTTGTATAATTTTTACATGTTTACATCAGCAGAATACGTCACTAATACCTATTAATAACATTAAGTTTTCATTTTTGGTTTATTGCTCTGTCGCACTGTACTGTACTTCTCATCACCTCGCGTAAAACGCGGAGGCAACCAAGTAGGCAGTCTGGTTGCGATAGTCAACTAGCTAAAAATAAAAAATATATTAATCTTTCTTCTGATTATCCTAATTCACCAGTAAATTTAAATTTAATTACATTGTTTCATTATTATGTATGAATAACTTTCATTAAATAGTAATGTAACTATGCTCATTCTCTACAATAAATACCCTTATCTAGTATTATTATTCACCTAACGATTACACAATAAAAGTAACTACTAAGTTTAAATTAGATTATTACCAAAAAGCTCGTCAAAGCATGCAGATAGGTAGTACAATAATTGTTTCTATTCAGCGTCTCAGCGCAGGGATCGCCGAGTTTTTAATTACTATCCATAATAATTAATATAATGATTATATTAAGTTATTTAACTCTCATAAGGCCAAGGCTAAATTCTCGCAACAAGACTGAACTCTCGATGTCGCATCGCATTCTAGAGAACAGCGGCGCCACCAGGCCGGCGCCTGCGCATGCTCGCGGGACCGTGCGTCATACCGCTGCAAACCAAGGACCGAAACAATCGAAATAATGCCGGGTAAAATGTAATCACAAAGTTTGGAATATTATACATAGAAAATTTTAGGAAAACTTTTCACAAGGCACAAGAAATTTTGTTGTAACCTCTAATAGATTAGAAGGTAGAATCAAACGAATGACGTAATATGATGCGAATTAGTGACGAACGTTCAGTGATGTGTCGCTCCGCAGCGGGTACTGAGGGCCGCCCTTACACGCGTCTCTTACATCCACACATTATTGCAGAGCTCCATTAATAACAACGAAACAATATCGCAAGACCAACACTGGTGTGCCAGCTTTAACGAGTGAGAGAACATTATAAAATTACTAAGAAAGTAGGTAAATATAATTTGAAATAGTCATGAAATTCATTTAATACGCTAACATTACCGTGGTTAAAACATAAATGTCGTTATTATTACATACAACTTCATTAAATCATCCAACTTGCAATATTTATTCAACAAAACGTAATCTTTCTATGAAGGGCACCTTTGGTTTTTAGCTTACTCGACTGAGACATTATCCTAATTTTTTTATTTTCTGCTATTAAACTATATTCATAACAAATCCTCTCTGTATACATCGGCCTTGAAAAATAATTACATAATTTATATCTCGTACCATAAGTTAGTTGTAAATAAATCTTATACACAATTAATTAATAATATTAAATAAACAATGTTCATAGGAAAATTAAAAATAAGATTAACCAACATAAACATTAATCCTGGAATGTTAATAATACAGTAACGCTTGCTAGATTTGGTATAAGGTCCACCACGCTCCGCTCGCGTCGAACAACTAAACAAAAGATGAGACAGAGTATTCCGTGTGATTTAAGGCATATGTTATTTGTTTAATCTATAATGCTTTTCTAATCTTGATCCTTTAAAGATGTTAGAATGCGTCACACTGATAGCATACTCCGTCTCCTGTTGGTTGCGTTCCGATGCGGTACAGAGGATCAAGATTGCGCGTCCCTCAGTTTGCTGGTTGTCAAGTGCCGAGAGCCACGAAAGAACTAATGTTGTTCGCCCTCTTCTCCGTTTTTGGCTCCCTGTTGAAAAAATAGATATAAATGTTTTGAAAATCGGTAAGACTCGACGCTTAAATACCTCTTTATTAATACACAAGCATTGAACTTCTAGAGTGCAAGGTGCAAGGTGAAACATTAGAACTTAAGTAAAAAAAATATCATCTAAAATAAAACGCAAGATCAGTTAATTTATAAGAAATACTGAGAATGTTAGCTTGCAATTTAATGTACCTACTATACGAGTATGCATCATCATTCTCAAAGACGCGTAAACCATAAGTCGAAACAGACCAATCATATACAAATAATTTCCAAAATACATGATATGTATTACATTTTGGTTTGTTTTACCTATGATATCAGGATTGCTTTTGCTTTGTTCAAAATTGCAAGCTAACACCCAAAGAATGAAACACAAAAGTGCGCGTGCATACTTCATGTGCGAGAATCCATCCGTTGTGAGCCACCTTGCCATGCCTCGCGTATTCGAGGTGGATGGCGCCTTCCGAGCTGAGGAGCAGGGCGCCCTGCAGACGCGCCAGCGCGGCGGCGGCGTCGGCGGCGCTCGTGAACTCGACGAAGGCGACCGGTCCGCCGCTGCCGCCGCTGCCACCGCTCAGAAGGCGCAGCCGCGCGTACCCCGGGCAACTGCGCGGATACACAATTTTTCCCGCACTCGTACCCCAGTGTATTTTGTGTTTTTCCTTAGTTCATTATCGCAAAGATCATTTTGAATCGACTTTATCTAAGGATTTTTTAGATCACAAGAATTAATTTTAATTCAGGTGAATTTATGCCTTTTGATGACGTATCAAAGTTTTAGTTAATATTTTGATGATTTGCGTAGATTGCACGACATTTCAAAAACCTAATCGATAATGAAAAACGATCGATAAAGACAAAATACATAGTTTATAATAATATGGTTTCACAGTACCTATGTACTTTAGTGATTTTTTTCGTTTGATAAATTACTACTTTAGTACCTGATTTTTACGCATTTATAATAAGATTCTAATTCAGCAAGGATTCATTCATTGTTTCGTAATTGAATATTCCACGATATTGTATTTTATTCGGTTGTAAAACATTGCGAAAGGAAACTATGTTGATTGTTTGACATGGATTCGTTCAATAATGTTCGTATCGCGTGCATCAGGAGCATTGAATAAATAATTTTATAAAGTAATAATAAAATAATTTTATCGAAGCTATCATTATTTACTGCGTTTCTTAGAAACTATCTTAGAGATGTTTTTTCCTATAGGTACTGCTTAGGAAAGGTTTTGAATAAATCTTTAGTTTTTCGTTTTTCAAACGTAGCATATTTGACTAACTTTTCACGAACTATAAGTACTTATTATTTTGTGCAAAAACAGTTGAACTAAATGAAAAAGTGCAACATTTATCGTCAGTTACAGGCGTGGACATACATAAGAGTGATAACGTTTGTTACGCGTGTGTGTGCAGTGCTCAGCACGACTATTCGTGACGTGTGTAATATGTCATGCTTTTGGTGGTACGGATGCAGGCAGCCTCTCTCACAAACACCAATCATAAATCCAATCAACATTCTCGTTTGTGTGAGAGACCAAATAAATAAAAGTAGAACATAAAAATTTGAAATTTCATCCAACAATGTTTAACAGACGATACTGTGGTTTTTTGTGCTACATGCACTGTCACTGTGGACGTTTTAGTTTGTTTCTCTTTTGATACTTGATACGTTATTTTTTGGCGTGCGCGAACATGCTCATAACATTGTGTAGGTTTTCAGCTGCAAAATACACTTGCTGAGAAACCATTTATTCAGTGAAAAAGTAAGCAGGCTGCACAATTTATTAAACAACAAACTTATTCAGATTTAATTATAATTATATTCAATGAATAGGGACCAGCTACGCCGCAGCGCAGCTGCTACGTCGTAGACACGAATGTCTTCGAGTCCTGTAGTAAACAAAATATGTATATTTGTTTCACTGTTTGAACAGTACTTCTAGTGGCTGTTGGATGGCAGATGCTTCATAGCACTAAAATGAGAGCGGAATAAGCTTGCTCTTCCATAGTTCACATTACGACAGCTATGAATCTCACCTGCTGAATATCTCTTTGAGCTCGTGCTCTGAGACGAATTGTCCCAGGTTAGCGACGAAGAGCGTAGAGCAGGGGGGCGCGGGGTGCGCATGCGCATTGGGGGGCGGCGCGTGCGCAGCGCCCGGCGAGCCCAGCGCCGGCGCCGGCAGAACGCACGCGCCCAGCGTCAGCGGCGACTGGTAGGAGAACTGCGAAGTGGAAAAATCAACATCAGTTTCTAGGTAGCTTTGTCACACATCATATTTTTAATGCGTAAGTAATTCTGTCTCTCTGTCTATTTGATTGTAATCTTTTCACAGCTAAACGGCTGGTTGATTGAACCGATTTTGATAATTAGTTATGGAGATGGCTTAAATCCTGAGGAAGAATATAAGTTACTTAAATCAGCCGGTTGCCCACGAGCGAACCCGTAACTTGTAATATATTTAGGCTTTACAAAGTATATAGACGATATCTGTGCCGTGGCTGGCTAGCGGATACGCGAGCGATGCGGATTCAAATTCCGCTATGAGAATGTTTGCACGATCTGCAATTGTTATTTACCTGTGTACCATGGACCCTATTGTTGTCTGAATAAATATAATTTTTAATTTTAATTTAATTTAAGGGTCTGGGTGTTGTAGCACCAGGGTACTCTACAGTTTCAGTAATCCAAGATACCGGAACTCCATAAAAATAATGTTGTCTCTCCATAGTTTTTTTTTATGCCGATTGTTTATAATCTGAAAAGAATTGGAACTCACGTGGTGTGGCCTATCGGCGGCAGCTAGTCAGAGGTAGGAACGAACTGGCGCCATCTGCGGATGGATGGCGGGATGCACCAGTCCGTGCGACAGCGTGGGCAGCTCTCCGCCGTACGCCAGTGGGTGATGCCACAGTTCCGCGCCTCCGCCAGGGAAGAACGGACTCGCTAGGTCTGAACACAAACAATCGTTACAAGCTGACCGCTCGCTAGCCGCATCAGTGTTTGTCTGTCTGTATTGCTATAGAAAAATTATTTACAATGTGCGCTGACATGTTTTCACTTTCACGAGTTCAAGGTTTATTAGTACTCGTTTTTATGCTATACACATGACAGGAAATAAGATTATTGACGTATTGATAGGACAAAAAAGTAGGTCTACGAGAAAATACTCCTATTAGCTAAAAGAGCGCAGCCAAAGGGAATCAAACCCTCTCGATCCGACTGTACATTTGTGTGATTTCAAAAAAGTCCTTATTAGAAATCTAGTCCCACGATGAAAGTGTTATCATGAAAACATGTAATAGACAATAGTGGTAGAGAATCCGACAGATCAATCGATAGCTTCGCGGGGCTAGGCCTTGCGTGGGTACGTGTAAGCGATCACAGATACTTGCCCTACGCGTTTGCTCGACGACCCCATCTCACACAAGTATTTTGCACCTATCCACGTTTTTATCACCAACTGTTTATACTCCTAGGTAGCAAATGTGAGGCGGCGTTTTTGTGTAAAGCGTCCTGTAGACGATGTTATGGTTTTCCTATAACCTTTGATGCTTTTTATCCTGAGAGATTACAAAGTCGCTGAAAACGGCAAGCAGTTTCAATATCATTTGACTCACAAGAAAAAATATCTCACAAAAGGATAACCTGTACCAATATACACATAAGGGTTACGGGGTCAAAGGTGAGCTTAATTTGCTTATAAATAATGTAACTAAAGGGGAACTGGATGGAGTTGAGAAGGTTTCATTGTGTACAGGACGCTGGTGGTCATCACGCGGAGGGTCGTGAGATATTAGTGTCGTGTGGGTAGGTACGAGTGGAGGCGTCGAGCGCGCGCCGGGCGTGTGTGCGGTTGGCGGTACTTACGTCCAGTGAGTGGGTGCATCAATGCGGGGTGTGCAGCTGGCGCGGCTGTGGCAACTGCCGGCTTCGGCTTGCTGACCTTCGTGTTGCTTTTAGCGAACTCCAGCCGAATCGTTTGCGGCATGTCGGGGTCGAACCGGACGCCCTGCTGTGAACAGCCGCGAGCGGTGCGGCGCTCCGATATAATGACGATGGAAAGATCGGACGCCAGCAATGCTCAGCCAGCGGCTGGACGCCAACCGCTGAGATTGCGACTCACAAACGCGATTCAAGATACATAAAAATTAAATGGACTGAAACCCAAGAGTGGAAAGTAATTTAGCGATTTCGGTGTTTTTGGTCTGATCGGACAAGATTGTATGTTTATTCATGTCTTAGGTCCGCGCCTGCGCCTGCTATGGTGACGGAACACAGTGCTCGGGTCGTGACATCAAAAACCTGTCAAACAGTGACATGCAGTTGCTTATTTACACCGTATTATCGATCACACTTGCGTGTCGGAGGGCTCTTCGACTTCGCAACCCGACTCGGTCCGTTCGATATGTGCATGGGTTTAGCATAACTTACGATGCGGTTACTCGAGTCAGGAAATGTTATTTCAAGTCTACAATGAGAATATTACTATAGTGCTCTTTGGCTGTGTTGAGGCATGTGATGAGAAGAGGTTTAGTAACACCGTGCGTTAACATGTTTAGTATTTACAATAGCTTGTCGAGCTGACAGGAGTATCTCAGTTGATTGAGATATTGAATTGCACTGTAGTACCCTAACATACTGTGTTTGGAAGCTAGTCATGTTGATTAGGCAATATGTGTAAGTGATTCTGTTTGGTATTGTTAGATACTGTGTCGTTTTCCGCACTGGAGGAAGTATTTTCCAATAATCACCATTGTTTTTTTATTGATTCAATGTTACTCTACGTTTCATTTTATTTTGTTGAATTTGTTCCAATTCACTGAACCATAATATTGGCGAACGAATATTGAAAAGTATTGGATCAAATTCTACAATAGATATATATATAAGTAGGTACATAGTTATCTAAAGCTAGGTTATTGCGAGTTATATGTGACTGAATGGCGATACCAACCTGAAGATCTTGCTTGGCAGCCTCTGCGCCGGCGCGAGTGTGAAAAGTTACAAAACCGACCGGCTGTGAACAATCCAATGTTTATGTAACATCATTTCAGTAGCCAAATACTGGGAATACATTGAATTATAATATATGCATGAACTTACCGAAGCCGTTTTCCCGTTCTTGCTGGTAACCTTCAACAGAGAGCCCTCGTAGCCCTGCGTACAAAATTACAACGGTTATTTAACTTTGTTATGCAAACAATCCGTTTCAACCTACTCGAACACAGTCATTTGGGGGAAGTTTCTAAAGACTTTTGTTGGACAGAGGGAATAAGTATTACACAAATTGCCCTAGCTATCGGTGTCATCCGTGTCATAGTGAAATTCACGACGTAGTGAAAAATGGTTCGCTGCGGTGCCTGGCACCGTTTGCGGCACGCGATGCCTAAGCGGCGGCTAACCCTCGGTATAAGTTTTTACCTTAATGTTTGCGGTGCCGTCCGTACCAGTCGGGGATCAAGAGTAATCCCCCTTATCGACAGACAAAATCGATTCAATCCGAATATTACGAATCGGAGCATGACATTTGATATATTTACGGCGCCGTAATCCGAATCGAGATCTTCTAGTTTCGTCGCGTGACGGAAGCGATGTTGTTTTATTATTCGTAGGTATTATTTTTCCAGGTAAATATTCGCTGTTTCTTGAAAGAAGTATGTTAGTGTAGCGTAAACTTTTCCTTACCTCGAGAGGATTTTTTAGGGTTCAGTACCGTTAAAAAACACTTTTAACTCAATGCATACGAAAAAAATTGCAACGTATGACTAATTTTTGTATGTAAATGGAAAAACCGAATCTTCACTAACAAATTAGAGATCTTAAATATCTAGCTGAGATTGGTTTCATATCTCGTTTGGAGGTTTTACGAAACAAACTTATTTATTTCTACTCTAGTAAGCAGTTAGCAAAATAAAATAGGTTTTGTTTGGTTCATTACCTCATATGCTCGAAATAGAAGATATAGTTCTCGTGGCTTCGCATCCATCGGCAGCCCACTCACGAATAGTGTTCGCACCTGAAACAACAAAGCATACACTGGTTAGTCAAATTCTACTTCTCCCTGAATATAGCTAGCTAAATATGAATGAACCGAACTGTGAGAAAATCGGGTTCGACCTAGTCTGCCTACAGAAATAATATTTTGAGAGTTTGTATTAATAAAAACTGGTTTTAACCAAAGCAGCTTTAAAAAAATTATCCACTAAACTTGTTAGTGTCAAACAACTTCGGCAAAACGGTGGAGCAAAAAGTATTTTTATTGAAATAAAACAGGGCCAGCAATGGTAGCGCAATTTTTATTGCGTGAAATTTGGAGATTGATAGCTGGCAACACCGGCAGTAGAGGACGCCATCTAGTTGCGTGCCTAATCTAAGCGTCTGCATTCTTTATAATGTACTTGTTAATTTGGGCCATTGAATAATTCTATGGTCCTTTTACTAGACTGTTAGAATTGAGGTTTCCGTGCTATTTAAACCGCTCCCTCATTATTTACATATTCAAGTAGTCACTTTGGTTTATTTTAAATAAGGTTAGCAAACGAGTTAGTTACATGTATAGACTAAACATGTTACACAAGAGAACTACGCAGTACGAAGTTTGCCCAAAAAATAATTGAGGTTGTTAATACAAACATCGCACAGTTTTATTGTATAAATCCCAGAATTTCTCCCTTACCTATAAATATGATATTTTATCGCGGTGCTCGTACTTTGGTCAGTGCTAGAATGTCCGACCTTTATGTCGGACTATTTTCCGGTCCACTGCTCGAGAATTCCAAGTTTCGTAGATACCGTTATATTTTTACAGCGTCAATTTTTAATAAAACTTTCTTACGGAATTCTATCACAGATTTAGTGCATCTTCCAATTCGGAGTCAAGGATTACATACATTCTTGTTGCGAAATTGAACACGAACACAAAAGTAGTTTCCTTTTTCTTCCATATTTTTATCGTATTAAAGGTAATACCTACTCGCAATATAAATATTTTCTTAGCTTTTCTTTTTTAAACATTCTTCTCAAAGACATCACTTAAAAATATAACTAAGTTACGGTGAAGAACGCTGATCAGATGATATCTTTTGTTAGTCATAACGTTTTCAGTTGATAAATCAAAATCGTTTGATAGATTTTTCAGCTTGTGGTAAAATGAATACTTATTCTCTGACCATAATCATGGCTGCAATTTTCCGATCGAATAAAGCTCTTTGTCAGTGAAAAATATTTAACTAGTAGACCAATAAAACGATCTGTATTTAGCATATTTATTTTCATTTTCGTAGGTAGTATTTCAAGTCCAAGTCAAGGCGTTGAAGGAGATTGGGAATTGAATTCTCCGTAAAATATCGAACCAAGAAATTTATTTTAATAGGTCCTTACGTCTTCTGAAAATGGTTAATTTTGAGCTTGACTTTTAGGAGCTTGCGATATGGTTGATACCGCACACCCCAAATGTCAAACTCAAAATTGACTTTGTTAAAGTAGTAGAGATAAGGATCATCTTGAAATGATTTTTTTTATTTTTGTTGCAATTGTTTCTAAATATATAAATAAAATAAATATCATGGACATATCGCATGCCATTTGAGAACGGCTATAGTATTGAAAGTGTTTGTTTTGTGTTTGTGTTGTCAACAGCTATCAATAAATGGTAAGAAATTTAATATAAAACTGGTACCCCGGAAAAGACAGTTGTAAAATACGGACCGAGATGTAAGTGTCAAAGTCGGGCACACCTCGCATATTTCACAGAGGCCGAGGGCGCGTCCAGTCGGTTTGAAAATGCTCCACCATGTCCACCATTTTCCGGTCGGTTGCCCCCGAATCCCTACGCCTCACTATTGAGTTATGTTCCATAATACTCATGTGAGATGGGAGTAAGCGAATAGCTGGCAACACTCCGCGGGAATGTTTAGTTTTTGCCGATAACAATGTTACGTGAGGGTTTTTCGCTCTTTGCTGTACGATGTTTTGTAAACATTTTATTAAAGCCAAGCCTAAACTTTATTTTTACGCCTACAAAGCCAGTTCCGACAAGTTACAATTTACAAAGATTAACATTTTATCAAACTTAGTTTTTAAATGCACTATGTATACTTTTGAGCGTCAAATTCCAAAATTTAGTACAAATTAATAATAAAACATTGGATGTTTACTTATTTAGTAGGTAGTCGGTCAATATGTTAAAACTTTTTTTTATATAAACTATCATAAAATAAGCAATCACTTCTCAAATAAGCAATCAAGGAATGATTTCGTGAATGATGTACATACAACACAAGTAACCAAATCATGCCTTTGAGAATTGAAAACAGCTCATTTTCGTTTTTTTTTAAATGAAAAATGTTGCATTTTCAAAAGTCGTAGAGTATATAGATGTAGAATGAGCTCCTTTCGGGATAGCATACATAATTATTATGAATCTCCTTATATTGAAACAGTGGCAAGGCATGAATGTTTATTCTCCGTCACAAGAACAAGTGGTGTATCTGAAATAAAGATCGTCCCAATTTTACGCCTCCTGAACTATGAAAGTGAGATGAACATCTGATCTGTCAGAGGATGATAGTATCTCCCGTCGACATTAATGTGGCAAAGAGATATAGATAAAATGTTTTAGCTCTTTCATCGCAGGGGTAAAAATGCTTTTGTTTGATATTTGCTGTACCTTTCTTGTAGCGAAAATTGAATATTTGCAAATATATTTTATATAAGTTGAATATAGAAGTTGAATTATAGAAGTAGAAAAAGGCGATTTAATTATTTTTTAATATCATTATTATTCCTCTTGTCATGTAGGTACAACATATTGAACATGCGTCTCAATGGACAACCCCATCTGACCGAGTGCCAATTGCGGAGGCTTAAACAAGCCTTCAATAATGTAGGTACAGTCAGCGATAAAAGTAGTACGAAGTGTGTTAAGTGAACTATACATGGTAGCGGCGCGCGGCGATGGGCAACCTGTCATGTATGGAATAAGTTACTAAGAACAGAAAACAAAGGTATCCAAACATTTCATAAGTACATATGAAATGTTTGGATGTGTAAATTGTGCAACGAATTGAAAATTAGGATCCTTTTCTTAAAAGGAATTAAGAGGGGTGAAAACTTGAATGTGTTTTTTGTTTAAAAACATAGTCAACTTAAAATAAATGCGAATGACAGCAAAGAAACCAAAATAATACTGAAAAGTGGGTAAGACCACCTAGAACAAGGGGCTGTTTTTCGTACAGAACCTACAGTATTATTTTAATGTTATAAGTAGATCTCTCTATATTGAAAGTTTAAAAAAGAAAGCATATTACTTCGCTAACTGTACTCAGACATCAATGCAATCGATATCCTCGATAGGCTCTCTCGCTCGAAATTAATTTAATGTCGACAACTGCCCCACACTTGATAATAGTTAATACCCACGCGTTTGGGAAATTCATTTTATGCGGCAACACAAATCCGTCATGTCTTGTGCGACATTACGGATTTGTGTTGCCGTATACAACGTTGAGATAAATTAACTACCTAGGTATAGATAAAATCTGAACGGTGTGTGACACGCACGCCACTGAAGTTATAGTTATCGAAACTAGTTCGCTTTTGTAAAAACGTAGATTTAATAATTCGACTTAAAAAAAGATAGTTATAAATTCGACAGCTATGTATTTTTTTCTTGTACTGTTACTTGTACTGATTTTACTTGTACTGATTATTCCGTGGCGTCTAGTCAATTTTTATTGTTTTTTACTGTTGGTTGTGACTGATGACTCCGAGGTGGTCTCATAAAGTTTTTAGTTTTTCCATGACACTTAAAAAAACACGTCATGACTTGACTTCAAGATTTGCCTGTACATGTTATCATTGTTGAATCGAACAGTTGTCATAAGCAAACTATACCTGAAATTTCACAAACTTGGAGTCGGTTTTTGTTTGGTTAAAATGAGATTATTTAAACCAATGACAGATACATCTTATTTATGATAGATACATCTAATTCATGAAATTCGTTTTATTAATCTAACGACCTTAATAAATCTTAACTAGTAAATTCACGTATTGAATAATGAATAAGCATTCACGAAAGTTATGTTTAAATTTTTCACTCAGCATTTGATAGTGATTTGGTAGGCACTGTAGTATAACTAAATAGAATAAAAATAAATGTAATGTAATTCATTTGTCTCCTCGATATGTAGGTACGTGTTCCGATCAATTACGTGTGTGAATATACATACTCGTACGTACCAACTCACTTGTCCGGCTGAAATCAAATTAATACCGACTGTCCGGTACGTGATAATGGTAAACACACGCGCCGGGAGCGCTGAATTGTTTCGCACTTGATTGATAAGTATCAATAAATAATAAATCAATCGGTTACCGGATGAGGTTGAAATCGTGAAGTGGAAAGTATATTTTAATTTTCCAGTGTAGGTACAAGGATTTCTGGTATCAACTGGTGGGTAGAAGACTGTATCGTACTGAATCGTTATGCAATTTTATCTTGTTTAGTCCATTCTTGATCATCATTTCAGCCGTAAGACGTCCGCTGCTGAACATGGCCTCTCCCACAGACTGAACGAATTCCTATAATATGGGGGGATTTGCCCATACTCACCATACTGGCCATGTGGGTTGGCGAGCAATTAATTGATAATTAATAGTTTGATAATTCAACATATTTGTGCTCCTACACTGACATTTAAAATGATCTTTCATAATCAATGGTTTCGTTGTAGCTTGGTACTTTTAACGTTAAATGTATTCATAAAAATAAATAACGCCAAACAGTTACATATTATATAGTCCTGACCCCAATTTAGGATTCCCTGTGTCGTTGTTATCAGAAATTATGAGAACCATGATACCACAACACCCAGACCCGGAACAAATAATTGCAGATCATCCAAACATTTGCCCCGCAGCTTGAATCGAACCCGCACTCCTTGCGCCTCAGACGAACACTCACCCGCTATGCCACCGAGGTTGTCAACTGACTACAAATTTCAACTCATTAATTCACCCTGACCATTTATTTACCTGCCCATTGTGGTCCAATATCCATATTTGTTTGGTTAGTGTCAAAATAATATCGGACACCGTGCCTTTAAAAAAATGAGTCATGAAAAAGTATAAAGTTATACACACGATCGATCGCACGTAGCGTTCATCCGAGCCGATTGAAGCGGAAGTGCCCTAGGCGGAGCGCTGTGAATTTATCATACCGTGTGTACATTCCTAACTTTGAACATGCACTGAGGTGCATGGCATGATGCTAATATGAGTGTATGGAATATATGTTGGCTGTGTGCAGTCGCAACGATTAATAACTATTTGTGTACTGAACTTTGAACTCTACTAAATTAAAAAAAACGTCATGATACCAGAAAACAGCATTTTAATAAAACTCTATAATTGTTTAAAAATACAGACAGGCGTTGTCATGTTTCTGCTGCCAATAAAACCAGTCTGCCCGATTGAAATAGGTAAACGAGCATCCCGCTTTGCTTTACTTGGTTTATTATCTTTTGATCCCTCTCTGTGGTGAACTTTCATCAGGAATATGGTAGCTAGTGAAGAGCATTGAAAGTGCAAGGACAGTATTTATAGAATTAACTGAGCTTGTAAAATAATATGTCCGGTCAGCATTTGATTTGTAAGCCACTTTAAAAACAAATTGACACAAATAATTTATTTTAATTTAAAAAATAAATTATTTGTGTCATTCCCTTTTGTTGAGACTTTTATTTTTCAACAGCTTCACTCGCGTGATAAACGGATAAAAGTTACCGAAAGTCACTCTCTGGCATTTATCTAGGTTGTTGAGTAAAAGAAGGACCAACCAAACAACAAACAAACACACTTTCGTATTTATATTATTATTTTAACATTATGTGATGATGACATGATTGTTAACGTTTTCGGTATAAAAAGAGTTATTATTTAAATGTATTGGTCAGAACTCTTTAGATTAGCTTATTGTTGTAATCGGAAAATTGATAATCCTCTAACTCCTATTAAATGTCATACAATATATCATAAACTACGGTCTAAAAATCAAACCTCTATTTTATGTAACCTTAAAATGCTACAATACAACAGTGAATACATTATTAAAGGCCAACTCTGATTATTGATCGCTACTTGTCAGATAAATAATGTATCCATTTGTCTCTTTGACATGTAAACAGAATTATGAAGGGGTCAAAAGTGCCTCCAAATTGTTCGTGTAATATTACACACGGCAGCTCCGTCGCCCATTCTTTGAACGTGGCTTTGACACGCTACCGCTTGTCTAGATAGAAGAGAATTAGAAAAATGGTAAAATAGGCACTAATTCTGACGTCAGACTGACACTATTTTCATAGGCATTGCTGTAAAGTTAGATTTTTAAAATTTAACCTCTACATTCCACTCCGCTTGTGGATGATGATGCGTAATGATATCATGTGGGGTATTTCAATAGATGGGCAACGATTCAACGTATAAATAAAAAGTGCCTTTGTTACAAAAACCGCTACTCCCTTATACATTTGAACAGCAAAGTGTATTGTTCTATTATTATTTCCTTTCTTGATTGAAACAACTCGCATCGGGGTCCGCTGAATAGAAAATCGGTGGTTAGCTTTCCGACTGACCACTTTAACCTGAACTTTGGCAATTCATTTTGTTTTCTACATTTCCTACGTCAGACGTACTAAAAAGAAAACCAGAAAGCGGTCTTTATTATTCTGGTTACCTACGCGAGTTTGTGTTTTAGCCGAGGGGATGATGCGCGTTGGCTTTGCCAGTTTAATTTGTAGATGTTTTTACAAACTGGACTCACCATTTTATTTAATTAAGTTTGCTAAGTTTTCATTTATTTGAAAGGTTTTTATTACTCACACAACAAAGATCAGTTCATAAAGTTATTCCATGAGCAACCTTAACTTGTCGCTGTCCAATAAAATAGTTAGTAACTTTGAAAGTGAGCCAGTGAAACTTTGCGAGGGCAATTTTTCTTCAAACATCAATGTCAGTGGTAGGTTAATAATTCACGAGTTCGCAGTCGACCGCAGCAATCGACGGGAGGCCGAGTTTCCGGCATTTGGCCTGAAAGTAAGAGGCTCTGAGTAAATGGGGCGTTTTTGTTTGATGCGGTAAAAGTTGCGGGCTGTTCCATTGAAATTATTCAGTAGCTTGGAGACTGTCCTCAGTCAAGATTTTTCTGAAGCCACTCGAAGGAGATCTGAGTAGGCGTTTCTTAATGAGAATTATAGACGTTAAGTAAGTGCATACTTAAAATATACTCGTACCGTATGGTAAGAGAGATAATGATAGACAATTCATCATTCAGTTAAATATTATCATTAAGACAAGATTATCATAATAAAAAACTATCGTATGTAATGTGTGCAATGGTGTACCTAGTTATATTTATAGAATTGTATTTACTTCTTGTGACTGTGTATCTGAGAAATAAAGTAAAATAAAAACAAAACTTAGAGTAACATGAAACGATATTGTAAATCAGCCACACGGCTAAGGTTGAACTACCAATTGATATGTCAATCACATAATGTTAAGATAAAATAAACAAGCGCGCAGATATTGTTTAACCACACTTCAAAGAGATTTCTCTTTTAGCTCCCTACAATCGTTCGGTAACGGAAACCTATCGGCTTAGATAGAGATAGTTCTAATTTTTCGGTTGACCTGCGCTCGCTGGAAGACTGTGGCACTACGAAGGAAAATAGATAAAACGAACGCAAACAGACTGGAAACAGTAAAAAGGGCAAAACTCGCCGGACGCATGTACGCGGGGCTAATTGAAATTACAGGCTCCACTTCCAATATTTAACTTTAAATAACTCATACTATCTCGAACTTCTGATCAAATTATCGTACTGGCGTTAACTCTTGGTGTAAACTTTTATAATTACCTTCACTGACTTTTATTTAACTTTGATCGTTCAAACCAGTATTTGCTGATATCACAATATTAATGACTTTATTCATGTCACTCTCTCGGTAAGCCGGAGGTTTCTTACGAAAGCCCCTTTTCATCCCGCGAACACGTCTATTTAACCATTGTCATTAATAACATGGGACTTACTTGCAAGTTTAGCAACAATAAATTAATATTCAACCGAGTCAATCGCGATAAAAGGAAGATCTACAAATGCGATGAGAGAAACCCCAGAAAGTGTTTTTAGGAACTGAAGTGTACTTAGGCCTTTTAAAGATGTTAATAACGAAGCTAACGAATGTCAGACGCCCAACTGAACTAAATTGCACAAAAGTAATAAAGAATTCAGAGAGAACAATTAAAATCTCAAAAGAATGGCAAAGAAAAGAGTTCCAACGGGGCAATAATGTCGACCACCTGCTCCGCTGAGATAGGGATCATAATGTTAATTTAATTAAAGGACTAATCTAAATTGCAGACGACCCAACACTCCGACGGCCATTAAAAGGATATTTCGTCGCCGACACTAAGTCGGGGAAAGTTGCTGATTATAAATATCGCGGAAAACAACTCGGGGGAGACTTCGCGACTAAAAACATTCTAGTAAATACAAAAGTTTCCAGTTCCAAACTTTATGTTGCGTGTATACGATCTTTTAAAATATTGTCGGAAGAAAAATAATCTCGCCTGAACAGGATGCGGGGATAACTTTAACATCTTGAAAGGTATTATTTGTTTTTTTTTGGTAATGAAAAGCCACAAAATTTCAAAGGAAGTAAATAAATTGCAATATTTTGTGATTTTGGTTATATTCGTTGACCTCGAAATGAATGTTTATCATAAACAAGCCAGCACTCATTTCTTATAGCTAAAGCTGTATTTAATTAAATAGCAAGTAGGATACTTATCTAAATTGCAGAAGACGGGCCCGTTTAAGTTTCATTAAAAGGGGTTCTGTGAGTCTCTACACAAGGAAGAAAAAGTTTTTCAGCGATAAAGATGCCTTTCGTCTTGAAAGCAGACAAAACTTGCCGGGTGGCGGGTGGAAAACAATTTATTATTTCCTTTGATAGCCTCTACAATCCTTATAAAGGAATTTTGCTAATTTAAAAACGCTGACGAACTTTTGTTCTAATTAAACAGTGAAGATTTACGCTAGTTTTTGTTCCAAGAATCCTTTTTAGCTGAAGTATGATGAAATTAACGTAACCAGCCTTATTATTGAAACTTTGGTCTAATAATTTAGGTCCTAACCATAATTTAATCACTTTTCAGTAAAATGAAATGATATACATTTATTTTGACAAACACACAGAACACACAAATAAACAATATAATAAAAAAATTACGATAGGGAGATAGGTAGTACGTAGGTACTTAAAATTATCAAAGAGAAGACAGATTAGGTAAACCGTTTATCCGTTATTCATACGAGTCATACGAAAACAAGAAATAGAATCCTACAGCAGAAACTTCCAATCAAGACTCGATAATCATCGTAACGAACTAGCGTCCCAGTTACGGGGGGGAGGCAGCCTTCAATTTTCCAGTCATCAAAACAGATAGATCAAACAGCAGAATGGATTATTGTTTTTGAAACAGTTTGCCAAGAAGCAGGATTGAAAAAGATAAAAAAAAAAAAATCATACGAGTATCTCACGATCCTGACTAATTCAAGACGAGCCAAACATAGAATTTTCCGATTAGGGATCAATAAAGAGATTCAAATATCAGTCGTACCTATAATGAGGCAACAAGCGCTCATCAATTCCAAATCAGACGGCAGTCTGGCACAGGAGGATTCGGTGTCCCGCCCAAATTATGTTCAATGGATAATTAATAGTCCTTGTTCACTTCGATTACAATGCCGGCGATATCGTGATCATTATAAAACCATACCGCAGAGATATATTTAACGAACACACTAATGAGCGGATATTTTGGCAGTGATCATGATGGCTAGCTGATCATTTAGATTGTTATTTAGCAACATACTTTTTTAAATTCATGTTTTACCTAAATTTTGATCGACTCCAAATAATTGAATGAACTCGGCAAAGGAAATCCTTATTTTATATTGGTATTCTCAAGATTATGTTAAGTTGTTTGACCAAAGAATATCAAATGTTTTATATCTACTGCTCTGAGTATCTAAGAGTATCTTTTACAAATTATAATTAAAATGGAGATGTGGCAGTCACGTTTTGATTTAATTGAATGTTTCTTTGATCGTGAAACATAGGTCCTTGGATTTTGCAGTGTTATTTTAATGGAACAGCAAAGGGAGGTATCCGTTGTAATAGTTTTATTTATATTATTAAATTAACGAATCGAACACAATGCTTGTAGTACGCTCTTGACTAAGCTTTTTACCTAACAAATAATTCTGTGCAGTGACACCTAAGCCCATATTAAGCCTACCTTAGCTAGGTACCTACTACATAGAATTTTGTAATCTGTATCATTTGTAAATTTTTGTTCGAAGTTGTTTATGCAACAATAAATAATTTTTAATTTTTGAATTTTTTCACCTACGGCATAGGCATACCAACACTCCAAAAGAACAGATAATCGTACACAAGTAGCCTAAACCTAGACAGTCAAAATTATAAATCTCTTATGGCTTTGCCCATGTTGGGTTAAAAGACGCCTAGAAGCTGTATAGTACATTCCACTATTGGCACAGATACACAAGGTTACAAGGGAAACGGGGTTGTTTCGCCTTATCTGAAATTCAAATTCACCTGCAGGTGGGGAACCCGATTGAGCGAAACTTCCTGTACGGTTTAGATTTACTGGCCACAATTGAATCCAGTAGAACTCCGTGCCCATACAGTTTGCAAAGTGGCTTATGAGATAGATCCATGCGCTTTGAAGAAAGTGGGTGAGATCTTATCGGGCGAGAAGTTTACACTCGGCGCTGAGTTACTCGAGACAGATCTGAGATGAAGATGATGATGATTAGCAGGCTGAAGTGGCAGTGGGCTGGCCATATAGCTCGCAGAACCGACAACCGTTGGGGAACAAAGGTTCTCGAGTGGCGACCACGAACCGGACGACGCAGTGTTGGAAGGCCCCCCACCCGATAGACCGACGACATTGTTAAGGTTGCGGGAAGTCGGTGGATGGAAAGGGCTCAAGACCATGGTACTCTTTGGGGAGGCCTATGTTCAGCAGTGGACTTCCTCAGGCTGATGATGATGATGATGATCTGAGATGTGATATTCCTTCAACTTACGCTCTATCATACGATAATAGCTCATTGTAAAATATTACGCTCTTAACTTACTGCTAATAATCTTAGTTACAATAATCTTTGTGTTTCCTATATGTAATTATTTGTGTAGTATTTTGTTTTCAAACCCAAAACTTTATCAACAATTCCAAATCAAACCTGCAAAGTTAACGCTGGCCTCGACCTTGCTTGTTCAAGACAAACTAACGGCTCAAATACGCCCAAAAAGCCATTGTCTACAAGTCCAAGATTCCAATGTCTACACCCCTTTAAACACAACGGAAACTATATTCGCCGGCCGAATAATGCGGCGGCAGTGAATAAAGTATACAGTCATAAATAACGTCCCCATAAGGACGATTAAATTCTTTACTCTGGAGGCGAAGGAAGAATTCCTTCACTCGACGTCTACATCCAAAGCAATTTTTCACAACTCTATATCTCTAGGCAGTAAGTTTTGTAGGTACGTTTTGGCGCAATATTTGAGCCGCTGTTGCAGGTTTTCTGTGCTGGGATTCAGTGCGTTAGGTCACAACCCTTTCGTTATACACTTTAATAAGAGCTGTGCGAAGTCGTCGCTACAAAAATCGAAGGTATCGAATTATTGTTTCTCATTTTGACATAACTCATAAAATCTTCAAAATTCATAACGCTAAACATTCACATACTCTATACATATAAGAGTATGTGCATGTTTAGTTAATTATTTTAAGCTGTTCATCTGTTGCTACTGCATCAATTTGGACCAGTACACCTTCGTTAGTTATGTAGCCTAAACGTTGGCTAGGATGTATGGGTAACGTAGAATTTGATCTAGTAGTTGAATAATGTGATATTTTCACTGAAAATTACTGCTAAGACTCAGCCTATCAGTTTTCAAAGTAGAGTAAACAGACTAAAACCAGCCATTGAACAATCAGCAAGCAGTATATCCTGATGTGCCATTAAGCGCACGCCTTCCCAAATCGCTCGTAACTTGCGCCGTGATAGAGGCATCTCCGCAACTGCTTCAGACCATCTGATTGATGGCTGTAATCTCCACAACTATAGAACTCGCAGAAGACAGATAGCCCGTGGATACCGGGCGTACGTCTTATATTTGCACGTGAAATATAGAGATACGTTGATGGGTATTAAACATACTCACTTGGGAACACACTAGTTTGGAACTAGTTTGCGAATGTTGTTTGAATAAAATATATTTAAAAACGACAACAACTAAGTACCTAGAGTACTATAAGTGACGGGAAAATCTTTCAACTTGGGATCCTAATCAATTGTCACTCGAAGAGTCAACTCCTATACAGGCAGAACATAAAATGATAAAACTGTTCGCTAAAGTCGATTTAAATAGGGAATTCAATCAGTCCAAACAAGCAGAAAATCGAACCCCAAGCCCCAAATCATCCAATCGTAGTAAATCTCAAATTCCGAGTACGCAAGCTAAGGAGCCGTCCCGTCCCGGCCAAGTCCCTGATTTAAATTGCAGATGGCCCTCCGGGAACGAACGCAGACACCCGCGATATGCTAATCATAGTCAAGCCAAGGATTATCCCTGTTTACACTCAACAAACTCACTTAATTTCGCACCGACTGATGTCTTGACATATTTGTTGGCGAGCGCAGCGCCAAATTTGACAGGAGTATTATCTAGATCCCCGAAGTAACTTTCAACTTATAATAACCGTTTATCGTGGCTCTTGCGAAGTTGTTCATTGCCATGTCTCTCGTCCATAATGGAATAATTATATCTAAATTTCAGATTTTGTAAAGTCCCAAATGCCCTGAAAACATTACAAGGTAGAAGTTGAGATTAAGGGCTACGACCCTGAGGGGAATATTTAGGCGAAATTATAAAAAGAAACATCAAATTTGATAGAAACTACACGGAAAGTAAGAAGGAGCGTGAAAAATAACAACTTCCAAGCAATATACATATAACATTTCTATGTAATTTTCAACGCTGAATCAAGAGGCTGAATTTCCATCGATCTACTAATTAATGTTAAGAACTATAGGACTTCGATTGAGAGAATCCATTATCCATTATAAGTGGATTGGAGCTTGCAAGTAGTTGGAAGTAGCTCTTTGTTATTACAATATGGATCCATGCACGCGCGCGGCGGAAAGTGCATTAGTATCCAATGTATTCGCAAACCAAGTAATGCTATACGATATTCTAATGGGATTCTTATACCTGAACACATAGAAGTTCGGTAGCGCAGCGGGCGAGTGCCCGTCTGAGACGCAAAGGGTTCGATTCCCGCTGCGGGACCAATGTTTGCATGATCTGCAAATAGTTGTTCCGGTCTATGTGTTGTGGTACCATGGTACTCGTAGTTTCTGATACCCACGACACAGGGAATCCTAGTGTGGGATCGGGACTATGTATGTGACTGTTGGGTTTTATTTATTTTGTTATTTATTATTTAGAATACACACGAATCAGTGTATTTTAAATTACAATATATTAATTTACCTACTTCAATACACTTTTGAAGTAGGTAAGTATAATGTTATTCTAGCTAGACTGTTTAAGTTTGCAAGAAAGTTTCCAACGTGTTTATAGTACTTCTAACGATGTCTTCTTAAAACTTCGTCCACGATCAAAGTTAACTTTACCACTTGTAAAATGGAATTTCTAGGTTCTTTTTTTTCATCACGATGCAAGTAACATGGATAGTAACGATGTATGTGAGATTTCACAAAGTTAAATGTTGCCAGCTATGCTTGTAAAATATTTCTTCTTCAGATTATATTATGCCGTTAGTACCAGATAAGTGTATCTTTTAATTTTATTGTTTCCTCAGCACTTATCAAATAGGTATCTTACAAGCGTAACACATCATTTTATTCCCAATAAGTAAACGTTTTTCGAGTAAATATCTAGACCGGGCATTACGCTTGAGGCATCGTAAAGTCGACCTGAGTTGGCACTAATACGAATTTATGTCGATGGACCCACCGAGCCGCTATCGATCCGCTACAGCCTATAAATGTTTCAATTTACAAACCACCCATTTTATGTTAACCATGATATATTTTATATCATTTCATGAGCGCTAAGAAAGAACCTGCTGAAAATTTATTTTCGCCATAAAGGTAGCGGGGGTCTAGACGCTACCGAAGTTATTGGCTCTTTATTTTGCGCCCTTTAACATTATTGATGTAGCTATCACTTCATTTTCGTTCAGAAAATACGCTACCGAGAGATAAGTTGTATTTTTTTTTGCTGGATATAGCAATTACCATAGACTTAGTCCTTTATAAACACCTAAAGGTCCAAACTTGAGGTTTGTCATGGAGCGCAGTATCCTCAGTCAATCGTATGAACACATAATATGGAACACAAATAACCCAAGTTGCTGACGTAGCTTAAAAGGTTGCGAAAATATAAAGCAGCTGGTCACATCTCGGAAGCCGTGGGCCAAATTTAACCAATCATTGGAGTCCTGAGACAGCAAGTTGGCTTCGTGGCAGACCTAAAGAAGATGCCTAGACCATTTGGACAGCTTCGACAGAGCGTAGGTCTAATTAGCACAAGACCGAGAGAACTGGGCAGATCAAGTTAAGAGGAGGCTTTTGTCTAGCATTGGAATTCAGCAAGCTAATCGTTTAATCATTTTAAGATATACGGAATCAATAGCATCATGGAATGCTTGTTTTACAAGCATTCGTATACATTGGTCGTGCTCCAGACTTCGTCGGCAAACAACCGCATAACTCACAGACACCGTTCAAGTTTTATATCGAGTTTGTTGAGGAAATCCCGACGATTTACATGAGAAAGCTGCGCAGAGGGGGCCGCGTTCCTATCCACGATGTCTCGGGAATCGTCTTCTAACAAGGGACAGGAATGTTTGAGGCATCTGACGCAAGCACGCGGAATACACCCAGAATATATGATTGAAAACGGACGTGTTCGATATTAATTTTTTTTCGTAATTATATTAGTACTAGTGAAACCCCCGCTACTTCGTCGATAGCATTATGTTATTTTCATTAAAACTGCAACCTGCACTGCGACCCCTTGGGTTTAGTTTCGGCAATTCCTTACTTCTACTTCTTAATGCACCCCTACACTACAACTGGAAGCTACCCTGCAAATGTCTAACTCTAGGAATTCTGATTTAGGCTGTGCGTTGAGGTCAGTCAGTACGACCGACAGTCAGAAACGTAACTCAACACAACACTCAATGTTCTTTTGTTAATATATACAAGGTGATTTATAATATTATTATGTATCTATACCATCCCGAAACGGGCTTATTCGATCATTATTTAAATGAAAAGAAAATAAAAAATTTGCGAAGAAACTAGCAGATATTGAGTGAGCAGTGACTGCCTATCACAATGCCAGACATACACAATTCATTATGTGTATGTACCCAAATAGTCAGTACTGAGAGATTCCACATCACTCAAGACAGTTCACATACAAAGTTAAACAATCACGCGTTTGTACCACGTTTGGCGCCAAAGTTAGAATTGTCACATGCCACATGAGTAGCGATGGGACTCAGGCTCCGAGGTTATTAGTTTTGATGTGTTTTCTGTATAGCATTGTGGTATTACAAATGCACATGCAAAATTTTATAATAAACCAAGTTCAAATAGTAACATTAATGGCTAAGTTCAATGTTTGTTTCATATAAAATACTAGCATCAGCTCGCAGGGTAGGTACCATAAAAGAGCCTATATACTAGGTAAATAATTCTTTATAATCCAAGTTTCAACGAAATCGGTTGAGCCGTTACGGGCGTAAATAACAAACATCCAAACATCCTCATCTACTTTCGCATTTATGATATAAGTAGATAAAGAATTAAAATTGGAGCAGCCCGCCTGGGGAGGTACCTCCGCCTTACAGAAGATCGCATCCAAATAACATTATTTGTTTTCAAATAGTGTTGTGTTCCTGCGATGAGTAAGGTTGCCAGAGCTCTTTAGGGGGAGGGGGGTTCGGGGTCGGCAACGCGTGCGTGATGCCTCTGGTATTGCAAGCGCTCATAGGCTACGGTAACCGCTTACCAACAGGTGGGCCGTATGCCTGTTTGCCACCTTAGTAGTATAAAAAAAATATTTATATATATTAGTAGCAAGAAGGATAGTAGGATTTTATCTTAATGCCATGTGATTCTCGTTTGACTATATTCACTAGCATAGTAAGAGTTCGTTGTAATATCTGAAACCAAGCAAATATTATCTGACACCCATCTAAGATCAAGCATACCGCAACAGACACGAAAAGATAAACAGCGTAACGTTTGTACCACGTCGGGCGCCAAACTTTGCGATATGTGGTATGCCACATGAGTAGTAATTAACACTGCCTCGCGGGTCTCGTGCCCCACTGTGCACCCTACACGCCCTCCCCCCCCCCTCCACCCCTCGCCAACTCAGTGGGGCACGCCGATTGAATTAAACTTCGGCACGGTTGTTGTGGCTCGAATCCGAGGTTGGTTTTGTCGCCCGCGTTTTGTGCAGCTGCGATTAAACTGGCAATACTTGTTCGGCGTTTATTAGTTTTTACTGCAAACGGTTGTGGGAATTGAGTGGCTGGAATGTAGGTAGGTAATATCGGTTTATTGTAGTCACGTTGTTAATGCAGTAAACTATTAGGATGTGAAATAAAATCACAAACAAAGCTTACAAATACTAAAGACCGATACACACGAAATCAACTAAAAGTTCTTGATTGAGAAAATGATTACACATTTCTTCCATTTAATTTTGATTTCATAATTTTTTTTGCCGTAGGAAGCCACTGCTGAATATAGGCCTCTCCCATAGAGTTCCAGCACGAACGACCTTGTATGGCCTGCACTCAAACAATCATTTTGGGGGATTCGTCCATACTCGTCACGGGCTGGGCATGCGGCTTAGCGAGCGTAGATATTTTCGATTATTGTTGAGTAATTGAGGCCAATTTTGATTTATTACTACGCTTCCGTAAAAATAGTTCCGTAACTAAGTGTCCGTCGCCAAAATTATCCAGCAAGGCAAACTGCACAAGGTGAAGTAACGTTTCACTAAACAGTAATTTCGTTTCCTCGGTCTGTTTGCGATGTACTAAGTAAGATTTAGAGCTTTCAAGGAGGTTAGTATTCACAGCTATCCCCTTAATTGCTTTAACTATTACTGCGCTATCTTTACGAGTTAAGTTGAATATTGTTTTATTAAACTGCGAACTTGATGATAACTGCTCCAGAAAATAAAAGTTCTTCTGTTCATTGTGATGCGGGTCGTATAAATTTCATAGTTTTGTTTTATAAAATATTTACCTACTCAATTTTCACCGTATGTTTCACTGAGCGTTCGTTATAGTTTTTTTTAAGTTCTAAAGTAAATTGCTATGATTAGAGGTTGTTTCAGCCAAAACAATTTCCAACATGCCCGTAATCACGACGCTAAAGGGACGCTATGGTTTTGTACATAAGTATTTTTTGACCAGTAAAAAATTTTTTAAGAGTATCTTCTAGAACCAGATCTTGTAAAGTGATGAAAATTCCAGAAGAATACCTTAGTACCCCTGTACTGTGTATTTGTAAAATGCACAAATTGTCAGACAGTTCATCTAATTTAAATTGTTTTTTTTATTCGCAAATTAATGTGCTGATTTCAGCCGAAAACTTTATTGCAATCGTTTCCACCGCGCTTTTTCTGGGCTTACTACTAGCAAAGTAATAAAAGATGGACATTTATGATTAAGAGCAATTTAGTATAGGTAACTTCTTCAGTTTTGATAAAAAAACGTCCATGATTGTATTTTCGGTTAGTTCGTTTTCAGGGTTTTCACATTTTAAAAATAACCCGTAATTACACTTACAAAACAGTGTCACGATTCCTTTAACACGTGTGTGGGACAAGAGAGCCACAAGGTGGAGGCCCCATCGTGTGAATGATGCCGAGTGTTCCGGGCTGCGTTGTTAAAACTCAAGTCGTGTTGAGTCGCGCTCGCTAATTGTGCTCTACGTAGAGGAGACAGGGAGAACCCCACCCTACTCTACTAATGCGGGCTATAGCTGTCTAATGTTCTCCGGACTGTACAACGACACTGAAACGTCAGAAACTAATAAGTAGAAAGGGCATGTCAAGAAAATGATTGTTTACCTTTTTTTGTATACCTCCGCCTAACTTTTCCGTATAATAACAGTCCATATAGTAATATGACCAATTAATAATTTGTTAGTATGCGCTTGATAATTTATCAATTATACAACAAAATTCAGTTTCAGTTTCAGCTTGAATAAACTGAATTCAGTTTGAATGAATATTCAAAAACAATTTACATCGAGTGAATATAGGGTAGGTACATAATTAAATTAAATTAATAGCATGCAGTCACATAATTATACTTTATCTAAATTTAATCATCTTTGTTACTTAACAAGATAATTATTTTCGTGTGATAAACTCGTCAATTACGGTAATACCCAAAAGGGTACCAACACAATTAGTTTTCTGGACCGTCCTGGAGTCTAGGTAATTTTTTTAAACTTATACGTGCCGTAGCCTATCGTACGTAAGCATGTCGTCACAGCAATATTTCTTAAACAAACTATACATGATTATGATTTTTTAGCTAGGGCGTACCAGTTAAGAAAACACACAGCACATACTCTCTTTATAGGCATTAACAGTTTACTTGATTAATGAGTAATGTTCATGTCCATACATTCCCTTATCATTCGATGTTTATGACAAAAAAGACCTAATACAAAATATCTTTGTGTCAGGTAGACTTTTTAGATTGCGGCTCGAACTAACCCAGTGCACCACACTTCTTGTTTCGGAGGCTCATTGTACTGAGAAAAAAACCTCTATAACTGTTGACATTGAGCTTATGAGATGTCACGTAGGGGCAAGGGAGGTTATAAGTGCGATACCGTCTTTAGTGAATGTACGAGTACCTACCCACTCTGAGCTACTGAGACTTCTTTCGTAATTTGGCTCTCGGTTTTTAGGGTGTTTTACTTCTCGATGAATGTAATTGTGTAGTGTAGAAGTTAAAGTGAGGCATGCAAATTGTGTTTTATCCCCGAGAGATACCTAGGTAACAATAATCTTAGTTAGGTTAGGCCTTGTTAGGTTCAAAATTATTCTAATGAAATGCGAGTAATGGTAGGACGGATTTGGGTTTGTCTCAATAGTTTTTTTTACAGCTTTTATGTTTTGTAATATTTTATCCTATGCTTTAAATTGCAAACTGACCCCCAAAACTGGCGTACCAAACCTATTTAATAATGACGCAAGCAATATTACGCTCGCGAAGTATTAATTTAAAGTAAATATCAATCACATTAATGGAACATTCAATATCAAAACTGAATCCATTAAAACAGGCCGTGAGCGTCACAGTTTTAACAAAGTTTAGCGGTAAGTAATGTACGGTTGTGTCACTTTGCAAGTGATTATTGACAGAAAAACGGTTCCACGGAGTTAAATATTCTCTTATAAAAAAAAAATAAGCAGGCGTAGCATTTAAGGTTTCCTGCAATTCCATAATAAGTAATATGTGTGTTACAACGAGGAGTTGTCCTACTAGGAACCAGTGTGATGAAGTCAAACACTACACATGATTTGTAATCAAATGCCATGGTACCCAACCGGCCCGGCCCGGCCGGCATTTCCATTCCATTCAACATGGGTAAGAACTATGTATATAACTGTTGGGTGTTTAACTGTAGGTACATAAGTATATTTATAGTCAATTTTGCAGCTGAATTTATATCCACCCCAGACTTACCGTAGAAGCAAAAATAAAATATAACAGAACAGCCTTAATTTTATGGATTTACTTCTCAACACCATTAAAATACTTTAAAAACCCATTAAACTTTATCCGCAGTATAATAAAGTCGAAAGCCAATTGCGTAACGGGAAAGCGAGTTCACATTATCAGAATTTCATTTAGTATTAACGCTTAGAGTCGAACCGGGATATGGAACGCAATGGAATCATACCTTGCATAAAAGTTAAGTACCAACTCACAGTCGGCAAGGTGGAAGAGAACAGTAGGTTCAATCCCAACATACGAAAAAAACCGCGAGCGCTTTTTGAACATCAGTTCTTTGTCTGTTATTCTTAGATGTATATACCCACGGCTTGCTTTTTCCCCCTAATTTTTGAATATGATAGTAAAATCCCGAAAAATATATTAGATTTTTGAAAAGTATCTACTGCTAACTACAATCATCATTATCATTTCAGCCGTACGACTGCTGAACGTGGCCTCCCCCACAGACTGAGCGAATTCCTTATCACGTGGGGGGATATGCCCATACTCACCACGCTGGGCATGCGGGTTGGCGAGCGCAGTTAGAGCTATCGTTGTTAAAATGAGGGACGCTGCTGCCCATCCCCTATCTTTTTTCCCTTAGTCGCCTCTTACGACATCTGCGGATAGGTAGATATGGAGGGGCCTATTCTTCAGCTGGGGCCACCACGGCCAATAAAAAGCATAAATAACACCCATCGGTCACATACTAGTGTCCTGACCCCACACCCCACACATTAGGATTACCTGTGTCGTCGGTATCAGAAACTACAAGTACCATGGTACCAAAACATCCAGACCTGGAACAAGTATTTGCAGATCATGCAAACACTTGTCCCGCAGCGAGAATCGAACCAGCACACCTTGCATCTCATACGGGCACGCCTGCTGCGCGACCGAGGTCATCAGTGAAACGCCTTCAGCTTTGTAGCAAGATTTGACATACTAACCTGTCTCGAAAACATTATCAATGACATTGCTCTTCCACAAAGCTTACGTAAAAAAGTTCCACATGAGTCAGCTGTTTCCCAACACCTAAACCGGGTTAGGGTTTTCCCAAGACGTCGATACCACCACCCGCATCTGCACTCGTGGTACTCGAGGCATTGAAATAGCTGCTTTAGCATATAATATTTGCGGGGAAATCTTCATATGGCGCCGGGTTTGTGTGCCTTTGCAAATAGATTCTATACAGAATTGCCCCAAACTTATACTAACTGGAAGCTTATCTGTGTGAAGGGTATGTTTGCGATTACCGTTCACGCATTCTGATCCGGGGGTTATTTATGTTTGCAAACACTTTGATATCGATAAATTTTGATTAGATAGTATTTCGAGCACGGGCAGACTACTATTTGTTGAAATATTATAACAAAAAATATTTCAAAGAGTTAGTTGAGATGTAAAATATAGGAAAGGTGTATTAGCATTGCCATAGATAATAAAAAGGACTCTTAAAAATATATATACTTCTAAGTTGAGCTACTTTTCAAGTTATGTTTTGATTACTTATAGAGGTATAGTTTATGAAATAATGTCAAGCTATGAATTAAAAACAAATCACAACCATAGAACATAGGTTTGCTCAAGCGTCTGATTTCGCGAAGAACAGACATAAAAGACATGACAGTTAATTGAATCGTTAATTGAATTGTCCTAACATACAGACATGTATGTTAGGACAATTCAATTAACGATATTGTGAGGTTCTGGAGAGTCGGTGAATGTAAAGGCTCAAGACCGTTCGTCATGGCACTCTTTGAAGGAGGCCTATGTGAGTGGACTTTTCTAAGCTGTTGATGACGATGATGATGATTTCAATGAATAAATAAATATTAAAGACAGTAGAAGATAGTTTTAAATGACAAATCTACCACAAATATAAATTCAGACTAAAAAATGTAAATGTTGTTAGTTGATGAAAAATTTCAAGGTTGTCTCGATTTTTTTGATGAGAAGTGTATGTATATCTTACTAATATTATAAATGCGAAAGTTTGTGAGAATGTCTAGATGTTTATATGTGTTGTTCCATCACACTGTAACGGCTCAACCAGTTTCGTTGAAACTTGGAGGAATAGATAAAGTTCTTTACCTAGAATAGGATAAAGGCTACTTTTTATGTAGGTAACACGCGAGCAAAGCCGCTTGCGGAAGCTAGTTATAAATATGGGAAGGCAATTTCATCAAACAGAAAACTAATTAGTATAAAATTTACCAGCAGAGGGGTTACGGGTGTTTTTGTTTTGAACCTTCAAGGGTTGTTGAACTCTTCGCCTTTATAGCACTCGCATTTAACTATTTAACCCGCCCGTCCCTCAGAACTATCGTATTCATGACTTGGAAAATACACCTTATTTAACGTGCGGTGGTCGCAATGAATTGGAACTGTTACCTACCTATTCAGTCGAGGTCCGGAATAGGCCGATAAAAAATAACTCGTGTTTGGTCTTTTTATCATATAACTCATAATTAAACGCATGAGAAGTTCAACATTAAGGTCTCGTACCTAAATTAGCTGAATAGTTGAGTTTCAACTTATTTAACCCAACCAAACACAGATGAATTTTGCATACCTAGTGTTTGTAGCAAATGTGAGATGCCTTAGGTTAACGAATTATATATCAAACGAAGACTTTACTGAGAAATTGTTGTTTACAAAAGGCAGTCTATGATATAGCAAATGTTTGTTAAACTAATACATTCCAACAAGCAATTACCTAACAGACCTTGGCATAATAAATTCGTAGGTCTATCTATTCTTCATCCAAATTTAATGTGAAATGTATAAACAAACCGCCCAAACTTCACCTAAAATTTTCGCGCGGCGTTGATTTCTTGACGCAATTGATATCAATTTGCATTGAACGAGTAATCACAGATCGACAACAACTGCATATTCTGTTCAAAAATCAAACCGGAGCAAGAGAATCTTAGGTTAAGTATTGGCGGTTTGTAAACAAAGATTTCGACATCGAATTTGGCTTTTCGTGCACATCGCATTTACAAATTTGGCTGAAGTACAGAATACAGGCATGAAATCTCGTCTTGTGTTTTCATCAATATACAAATAGCTAACATTATTGCAAGAGTTTAATGATAGTTAAAATGATAACTTCCATCCTACTCGTACTTGACCATATCGTTACGAAACCGCTGTCAGCGCCACGTCAAAATATTGAGGACAAGCCGTCAACCAATTAGGTAAATTCTGAATATTCCAAATTCGAATTGGCAGTTCCTGTTGACAGTCACCATGCGGCGTTCTGTTTCACGATCACGATTGCCAGTTAAACATAAGTACAGCTCTTGGCTGTTGCTGTGGCACCTTGTATAGGAGAGAATTCACACGTACCAAAACCACATCGCAGCGACAAAAGGTGGTCAAGCAGTCGTTACGTGTGAATAGTGTCGGTGCAGCTTTTTACAGTTGCGTTGTTGTACCGACAAAATGTCGATGTGGTTGAATTTGCGTTGTGGTACGTGTGAAACAACCCTAAGAAAGAAGGTTTTGTGTAATTGATGTCACACGGTGTCATGCCGCAGATACCACTCGATACAAAGCTAGGTATACAGGTAGCCAACCTCAGCGAACATCTCTTGTTTGACGCGCCAGATCTACCGCCAGTAACTGTACTCGGAAATGAGAATTTATATGAATGTTCCTTGACATTTCGCTACCCTTTGATGTGGAGAAAATGATCGTAAAGCTATTCCTGAGGCTGACTGTGCGCGCCACGTCTGACTTGATGTTTCAATAACATACCGAAAAACGATGTCGGAGGGGAAACGTAGCAATAACAATTACCTGAAAAGATGAAAACATAACGTATAAGGATGCATGTTAAATATTACGACAGTATATGGTACATTCAGAGACATTTTCACCTCATTGGTAATTCCATTAACTATTGGACACAAAATGGCACAACTTTTCCCCAACTAAGATTTGTATAATGCAAGTTGATTCACAATATGTACTATCCCGAAAGGGGCAAACACCCAAATAAGAATAAAGTTAGTTCTACATTTTCTCGAACTAACGATTCGGGCACGAAATTCAACTTGTTGGTAATTTTGTAAAGCACCCAAGCGAGAGATATAAGGAATAAAATTTGTCTTGTTCTATGAAGTTTTAGCATAGAACAAGTCAAATTTTATTCCTTGGCAATATATAGGTTGTAGGTAATAGTAAATCGCCGAAACTCTGCGAAACCGACAAAGGCCGAAAAGTCTGATCGCGGTCGGATTTACCAAAGGACAAATGGATAAGATCAAACAAACGTACCTACCAACAATTGTACATATTCACCCTGAAGAAGAAATATGGTAGATATTATTTTTAGCTAAGTTTATACGTACTAATTCATTTCTACGGATGTGTTCTCCAAAAGCTCGTCTTACTGCTTGATACGGTAAACGCCACTTAAGCCGCTGGATTTGCTTTTTATTCTTATAATGGTAATATGATATTAATAGTAGGTATGTACATACCTACAATTAATGACATACTCACAGTTTATGATAACGAGTTCTTTTCTACGGGTGCGTTCTCATACAAAAGCTCATCTTACCGCTAGTTACAGTAACCGCCACTTAAGCCGCTGAACTTGCCTTATGCTAATAAAAAGCGAGAGGTTTACTAACCACGCAAGAGTAGTGTGCCAGCGACGACATCTGTCCGCGGTCGGATTTATCTCGAGACAAATTGCATCGCTCGGGCCGACGAGCTCGCTAGGGTTACACAAATCTAAGAAAAGCCGGACTAAACTGTAATATTTACAAGCGAGTAGCCGTGACTAAACTTCATGAGGAAAAGTATTCTTAAAAGCAGCAATTAGTTGCAACCACTCACGTCATACGTGAGTGGTTGCAAACTCTGACGTAGAATTGTTTATGTCAGACAACGTTTTGGCCCATAGCTGTATGTTTTGTAATAAATAATAAATGACAGGGGATGTTCAGCAGTGGACTTCTTACGGCTGAAATAATTATGATGATGGTGGGATGGTCATTCATCAAAGTCAAAGTCAAAGTATAATTTATTGCTTGAAATACATGTCATAAAGATGTCAATTTTGCGATGCGAAGATTCGTATTTCGTCGGTTCTGTAAAACCAGTATGCGTTTTTGTTTGGGTTCGATAGGCCGGTTAGGTGGCTCCAAGTAAACTGTAGCAGCTCTACGTCTCGCTATCCTTTGTGCAAATGAGACACGTAACAATGCCGAAAATTGTTTCGCCAAATTAATACCGCTTGCCACCGTCTGAGATTGGAATTGGTGATACTCTCTCGGAGGACCGGCTCCTACACTCGGTGATAGAGATTAAGCTCGATTATATAAGTCTGAATATTATAAAGTTGGTAGGTATGTACCTCTTCTGAAGGGGCTGTACGTAGGTGAAAGGAGCAAAACACACTATTTCAGGTCCTGGTATAAATTAATTACATTCAAATCGACGCAGACATGACAGCGTGGTTTATTATGTTGGTCGTTTCTATTCATGTCGATAAAATATTATGATGATATAATCAGTGTAGTGAAAGGATTTTAGCAGCTCCTTTCGCGCACATTTCACAAGTCTTCGAATTTGTAGGTTTGATGACATGCCGGTTTTTTCGCGATGTTTTCCTACACCACTTGAGAGCACTAGTACAGCGCACATAAATTTTCGGAATGGAAAACTCATTGGTGCACGACCGGGATTCGAACCCACGACCACTACTTGTTGCCTGATTCTTCTAGGCTTGGTCGCGAGGAACAGGCATAGCTTCAACAAGTTTCTAAGACGTTTCAAAGTGATCCTAGTGGTTTTATTGAAATAAATGCCTTTGGACTTTGACTTGACTTGACTTTGACTACGGCCACTACAGCCAATCCACTCAACTCCGAACTGTTCAAATTCACTAATAAAAAATCTATAAAATGTGTCCAGGGTGACCGAGATGACAAATTGACAATATTCATCCCTTCATCTCGGCTTGTTTGAGCGTTAATTGTCGCTTATTTATGTTAGAATATTCTAATTTACCCCCAGCTAAAACACAGTCTGATAAAATAAAGCTGGTTCATTCCTTGAGTAGCATCAAAAATGTATAGGTTTATATTATATGAATAAAGTCCGTCTTGTAAGTTTGCTATATCCATTGACTATGTCCGCAACAAACTTGAAAGCAAAATGTTTACAACGTAGGTACTAACGTGACCTAACCGTGAAAATACTTTAGACTTCAACGTACCATGCCATAACCGGACCAGCAACAGAGAGCTAACATTATAAAATAAAATTAAGTAATATTTTTAATAAAATAATATTTAATAATAATAATAATCAATATACGTGTATAATAATAATCTTTATTTCAGGTAACAAATATTTTTCTTAATTATTATTATTTTTAATAATCCTACTATCCTGGTAATATTATAAATGCAAAAGTTAGTGAGGATGTTTGGATGTTTGTAGTTCAATCACGCCTCAACCGATGTCGATTAAACTTGAAATACATAGAGTTCTTTACCTAGTATAGAATACAGGCTTTTTATCAAGGTACCACGCGAGTAATTATGTAAGGAGAGGATGGAGAAAACTAGCCTTCTTCAATAAGCTGCGAGTCTAAAACGATACAAGACGGTGGCGCTTGTCTTCTCGACTGTCTGACAGGTGCCCCACGCGTGGTCGCATTTATACAGAGAATTATTTGTGAGTCCCATTTTGATTGTGACCTTGGATGTTCCTGTCACTGATTCATAATGTTGCTTTAATTAATTAAATCTGATGTTTGATTAAACACTTGCTAAACAGGTACGGATTAAATTAAATTTCGGGATGAATTATGCTTAAGCATTTATGAAATTAAAAACTCTTACTGACATCTGGCATAATTTGGATGGTTTATTTATTTTGGTTCATCCTGGTATTCCAAGTTAGCAGTCAAACAATTTATTGTAGAAAGAATATTTTTTTTCAGCATATGCAATAACAATAATGGCGATTGATGAGTTACGTAGTGTTATCTAACGACTATTGACAGCAAAGTGATTGGCGATTGACGCAATTTCAGTAAAATTAGGTAGAGAATAAATAATAGATTGACATTGGCAAATTGACAACTGAATACCAGGTTCAAGTCTACCTCTTATATTAATAATTAATAAGTCTATTTAGCCGTGGTGGCCCCGGCTGAAGAATAGGCCCCTCCATATCCGCGGATGTCGTAAGAGGCGACTAAGGGAAAAAGCTAGGGGATGGGCAGCAGCATCCCTGGCATTCTAACAACGATAGCTCTAACTGCGCTCGCCAACCCGCATGCCCAGCATGGTGAGTATGGGCAAATCCCCCCACATGATAAGGAATATGCTCTGTCTGTGGGGGAGGCCGTGTTCAGCAGTGGACGTCGTACGGCTGAAATGATGATGAAGTCCATTTAGAAAATAGTAGTGATATTAATACAATTTAATATTCGTCCGGCAGTCAATGATTGCTGCTGGATAAGATGACAAGATTATTTACTAAGATAACATTTCCTGGACGTGTTTCGAGAACTTCACTCGAAGTAGTTGCGTTAACTAGACGAGCGACATCAGACGAACAGCTGGGCCGGTTTGATTAGCGCGATGAAATAACACCTATCAAAATATTACATAAGCTGATGAAATAACCCAATTTCAAGATTATAACTAGTACGTTTCACTCCGAACTGAGATCTCGCGATGTCCGGTAAAAGTTGGTGCTTATTGAGGTACAAATAAGATAAACTTTTAAAATCTATATATATATAAAGGAGTAGTCCACTCACTGACAGACTCATCACGAAAGCTCGGAAACTACTAGGCCGAGGAGTCTGAAATTTGACACAGACATTCTTTAAAAGATGTTACCGAGCAATAAGATCGGATTTTGGAAAATTCAGCTCCTAAAGGGGTGAAATTGGGGTTGAACGTTTGTATGAAAGTCCTATGTTTTTTAAGTTGGAGACATCAAAATCGGGTTTTAGGTAAATTATCAAAAATAAAAAATACGTTTATCAGCATTTTTTGAAAAACAGCCCTTAGGGTGTGGTAATAGGGGATGAAAGTTTATATGGGAAGTCCTATGTTTTTGAAGTTAGGGACATTAAAATCGGCTATCAGGTAAAAAGTTGAAAGAAATAAAATATCTACTATTTTTTTTTTAAAAACCACCCTCAGGGTTTTTAAATAGGGGATGAAAGTTTGTATGGGAATTCTTTATCTGTTATGCCTATATAATTGAAATTTGGCACGCAGGTTCCTTATAGAGAGTAAAATTTGTTAAGAAATAATTTTACGAAAATTCACCCCCCAAGGGTATGAAATGGGGGTTGAAAGGTTCTTTGAAAGTCATTTGTTTTTCAAGTTAGAGACATCAAAATCGGTATTCATGTCACATAATAACAAAAAAAATAAGACGTGACCATGACGGTGACGGTGAAGGTGACGGTGACGGTAACGGTGATGTTGATGGTGGCGGTAACGGGACGGTGACCGGACGGTGACGGGAAGGTGATGGGACTGTGACGGGACGGTGACGGGACGGTGACTGGACAGTGATGGGACAGTGACTGGACGGTGACGGGACGGTGATGAATCTTAGAGGCCTTATGAAGTAGGGAAATAGCGGCAAGGATAATGGAAAAAATTGTCTAGGATGGTATAAATAAATAAACGCGGACGAAGTCGCGAGCGGGACAACTAGTCGCATTAAGCATGTTCTAACTAATATCAAATCTTACCTGAACTACGAAGTTATTGAATCTTCATATTTGTTTTCAAATGTTACTATTTTCGTGAATGTCAAAAACCATAAGGCTTTGAACGAAAAAAATCGTTATGGAATGTATAAACATAAGTCATTCTTATGCCACCCAACTTCATGTAAATTGTATACCATTTTTTTAAAACAACATCTTAGCAACCCTTTAGCCGATGTAACTCATATTCTTACTTGTAAATCTTGATAGAACAACCTGTTGACCTAGAAAATTCCCATTCCATTTAGATCGGATTGAGACGGTTCGAAAGTTATTCTTTATACAACGCCGAGAGATCTGCGCTCGCTTCGGTCGCTCGATCAAATATTATTAGCCGTAGTTGAATTTTTTAAGTATTTTTTTTTCAATTCAATTAAATGTTAGTTTCTATTTCTGATTTCCTTTTGTTTACTCTATGTTATGTGTACCTATGTGTGTATACCGAAAGAGGGTTTCCTATCCTCTCCTTTTGGTTTTAAAAATGCATTGGACCTTCTCCGCTCTCTGGAAAGTGTCGCAAAAGTGCCTTGGAGTTTATATTAATATTTAATAAAGGAACTCCAATCGCGACGTAATTTTGTACTGGCGTGTGCCATTGCCATTTGACATGTCCATTTGGTGAAATTTCCACTTGTGCAAATACAATTTTAATAAAATGGGTACCTAATGATAGTGTCGGTACTGAAGAAAATTGAGGAGAACATATATTCTTCACGAGTTCTTTTTTCATCCCCTAATCTTGCTGGTAAATTTCCAGTTTATTGGGAAAACTTGAAATAAAATGGTAAAATAAATGAATCATAATTAATAATCCAGTCAATTGGATTCACAGGCTATAATTACTGCTGACGGTGCGTAAGTTTTCAATTACCGCTGATAATTTTTAAGCCGTAGGAATATTTACAGTGATAATTAACATCGAAATGAATTATCTCTTTTGTAGTAAATATTACGTTATTAATGATTAAACTCTTTAGGGGAGCGGGGGTTCGGAGTCGGGAACGCGTGCGTGATGCCTCTGGTATTGCAAGCGTTCATAGGCTACGGAAACCACTTACCAACAGGTGAGCTGTAAGCAAGTTTTTCACCTAAGTTGTGAAAAAAAACGAATAAGAGGGCTTACAACATGTCAAGTATGGAATGCTTAAAATAAATAAATAGGCTAACGGCTAAATAGGCTAACGACTATCCCCAAGCATGGTAGACAACCTCTCAGATCTCCAAGCGATCAGATCCTTGTATATATCTAAGTCAGAGGCATGTCCAAACATTTTGGTACATGCCCATATTTTGCAATACGTAAGTGAGTAAGTATTATTATATTAATATTGCGTATAATTAGGATTCGCATTAAAATGCCTATAAAATTCTTTGAGATAGTTAAAAACCTTTCGAGAAAAGACAACAAACACAGTGTTGCACAGCAAGAGTGAGGCTATGCGCCGGGCACCAAGTAATTCTAATAAAATATTAAAAGCTCTCCCGCTGTAACCAACCATTAAACAAAGTAAAGCTAATGGCGTAATGCAGCGGGCACACGAACTACCCTGGAGTCACGGTGCAATGGAGTAGCGAAGGATGCAATCTGCATACATTAGCCTAACGTCTCTTAGTTTTGACACCTGCTCTCGCCTCCCCACTATGAAAATACCGAGCCGGTAGATGGATGGCACAAACATTTCGAGACTAAAGACAGTTGTTGCAAACTTGTCAAGAATATTGCGCCGGCGAAATGTATTGTTTCACTCGAGAGTTTGACTTGGAAAGCTTTTTAAGTAACTAAAGTGTTAGATAGCTGTTCCGAAGTATCATTTTATGTTAAACATAAACGGGAATACGGTTCCGAATGACGGGGTGATGATGAAAGTTTACTGTTGGAATAACATAAGTCGAATGAGGAAACGGCTTACCAGGAACCGCTGACAACAATAGCAAGCTCAACAATTCGTGAAATTTTCCTATGATAAGTATTTATTATTTAATGGGGTTATCTTAAATAAGAAGTAAAGAAAGCTTACCCGTGCGTGCGTCATTGATTTTACCATTGAAAGTAATGCCTATACTTAACAGTAATGAAAATTATATTAATAAAATGCGAAGGCACACCCAACTAGCAAGGCATGAAAGATGTAGACACGTTATCCGAATAAAATTAATAGCTACATCATCATCATCAATCTGTAGAAGTCCTCTGCTCGACATAGGCCCCCCTGCAAAGAGTCCCACGACTCCACCGACTTCCCGCACCCTTCACAATGTCTTCAGTCCATCGGGTGGGGGGCCGTCGCCCGGTTCGTGGTTGCCATTCGTGAAACTTTACTCCCCGACATATGACCGTCGTCGGTAAAGAGTCAGTGTAGTGATTATATAAACCAATATTGTAATTTGTAACATCCATGTATGTTTTAACCTAATCTAGAGCTACGAGTCACATCAAAAACTTTATATCGCAACGTGCAGCAATTTATTATAAAGGGATTAATCTGAACTCTGTAGGTAGGTTCGTATAGTTATAAATAGCTATGAAACAGCCTCGTAAACCAGTAGCCCAGTGTAGCAAACACCTTAAATACTTAACAGCTCAGTTACCGAGTCAAGTTTAAATGTTCGGCGCTCGAGACTACACTAGAGGGTTGTCACGTCAGAGCACATTTTAATAATGCACTAGCTCGTTTAGTATGAAAATTAGCTGGCGAGTGGTGGCCCCGTGCACTATGTGGTTTGCTTTATTGATGGGGGTAAGGGTGTGTTACAGCGGGGAGAATGTCCCCGGTATTCGGACCTGTTACGTGACGGCATGTCGGGGTTAATGAAAAAAGAAATGGGTTACTAAAGCTCCAAAATAAATAATAATGAACATGCGAGCGTGTTCGTATATGTGGAATGTGATGACCGCAAAATTCCGTTCAATTAGGATCAGTTCGTAGCATTCATTGCCGTAAATACACGACCAATTTAGCCTTTTCCTGTATGTGGGTGAGAAACCAAGGATTGAACGAAGACAATATTTTTCACAAGCCTAATCTTTGCTGCATGTGGCCAACAACGAACCTTAGCTAGTAGTTCATTAATATTCATTATATGCTTATTTCAAAAATCAAAAATCTTAGTTCTTATCTATTTAAATTACAAAACTACTATCATACATACATACATAAAATCACGCCTGTTTCCCAGGGGGGTAGACAGAGACGACGGCTTTCCACTTAATACTATCAATGTAGAGCAATCTCCAATGGATAGCTCTACATTTGGATGGATTGTCCAAGCCATCCAGAGCAGTAGTGGAGTGGTGGTAGTGGCCTCGCCTTCCGATCCACAGGTCGTGAGTTCAAATCCCGCACGAAAAGAGCCTCTTAGAGGCTACTTTAATCCTTTCACTACACTGACTCGTTCATCGAAGATCATAGGCCTTTTTCAGAGCCACACTACTTCAACCTGGTCACCTAATACAGGATGACCAAGAAAGAATCAAGAACGTGATATGCAAGTAAGCAATCCATTTTGTCGAGCTAAACTTTCGAGAGTAACTTGACTCGAACCTGTGCACACGCCTCTACGCTATTGCGTCGCATAGACGCCTCTATCGGTCGCTGTTTGGGTAATTAATGCCTAACAGAGTCACGTTAAATTGGCCGTTGACGTGACAAACTCGCCCGGTTGCAGGTGCCGAAAAACAATGTGTGGCACGCGTTGTGCTTCCCTGACGCATTCCAACTTTATTACTGGCCTTTTTGAGGAGTTATGGCTGCAGGTTTTTCACAATGCCGCTTATACATTATTATATAGTACCTATCTATTTCATTCTGTATTAAATGAAAAGGGAGAGAGCCAACAATAAGGCATGGTTTACATTTATGTTATACGCTATCGAAGCAAGGTATCGGTAATAGGGAAACATCCTCGTAGGGCTAAGCCAATTTTGGAGCATGGATTTTTTGTACAGATTTTTTATAGCCTTTTCTCTTAACTTTATGTGAGGTAGGGCACAGCGAGATTTTCTTCTCTTCTAAATTGGAGCAGCTCGCCTAGGAGGTACCTCCGCCTTACAGAAGATCGCAGCCATTATTTATTTTTACATTATTTGTTTTAAATAGTGTTGTGTTCCTGCGGTGAGTGAGGTTGCCAGAGCTTTTTAAGGGGAGGAGGGGGGGTGTTCGGGGTCATAGGCTACGATAACGATACTTACTTACCAACAGGTGGTCTGTAAGCTTACCTAAGTTGTATGAGAACAAAAAACTTACGATCTCGACTAATACTTAGAAGTATAATTGTAATATAATTGGCAAGGTGACCTATTTGAAAATAATACTTTCTGATGAAAACACTAAAATGGGTAGGTACATACAACAAATGTACCTAAATATTTATGATCTACTCATTTATGTGAATCATTAAATTTTGTTACTTTCCAAGAAATTTTTTATTACCTATGTTAATTTTTTTTTTTTAGATGTATATTAATTTTTGACGATGTAATAAAGGCAGATAACTAAATTAATGCATGCTTTAATAATTGAAATGTTAATTAAATGTTTGTACGCCCAAGTGGCAGAATCTAGCGATCTAGACTAGTCCTATGAACTGACTGTTAAATGTACCTGATTCACAAACAATAAATGAATTACTGAAAAAAAAAAAAAAAAAAATTGCAGGCAAATACATCTATGACTTGTGAAGAACATCAAGCCATCAACACCACTTTTCAGTTAAAAAAAGGCCCAGACATATTTCAAATCTTACTTCATAATTGATGAAACCTTAAATACGGGTAGGTACTCTTACTAACTTGAAATTCAGTGAGTAGTTTATGTAGGCTTTGTTGTTGTTAAGCCTTAGCAAGCTCCTATTGAAATGTCAGCATTGAATATTGAACAATGGATTTACTAATCCTTGATAACCAGTAGTTAGATATTCATTAATTAATTAGATCACTTTGAGGTAAACCAAACTAATTTCAATTTATATGTGGTTGCTGCTTGCTCATATCCGATATACGCTCACGTTTGCTTTTTCCAATATCAATCAAACTTTATACTAAACGAAAAAGACTGGGAACTTGTAAACGCGATTTATAATATATATACCATGCGGAGAAGGGCTTATTCTGTCAACAAAAAACAAGAATATTAGCGGAATAAAGAAAAAAATACAATATAAGTTTTTTCCCGAACTTTTTCAAATTATCTGTTTATGGTTTTTTTTATCGACGTTACGAGTAATTATTAAATGTACGCGAAGTTTGACTAATTGAACCTGTTACCTGCTGAACTGCCTGAAACTGCAACACAATCCCTAACATCTCGACTAGGCCTAGCCTGTATTAGTATTAGTTCCTTCCTTGGGGTAGAAAAACAAAAGAAGAATCCTGCATATATTTGAAAGAGGTAAGTTCTAACCATAAATAAGTAAAAAACCCCAGTTATTGTACCTATGTATAATTCAATCAAAACAAAAAACCGCACATTTGTTTGTGTTTGAAATGTTATGCGCGGGCTGAGTGAATTGTTAGTCCACAGAACAAAGTCATTTAAAGTATTCGCTACAGTGGAAATTCAATTTCAAGTTCTCCGGTGAAAGTATTAAGGTGGTTTAATACTTTAGTGCCCTCTATTACAATAACCAGATGCTATATTTTCAGTCATCTTTTGTTATTAACTTGACATTAACTGCGAGCAAGTTGCTCGTCCATCAGCTTTGGTCTTGAAAATTCGATAAAACCGCTTTTGGGAAATTTAGTTTTCATATTTTACTCTTGGCAGAGCCATTAGGAGAAATGGAGAATAGGCACGAGCGGCAAACGATTACTTCGCATAAATCAAACAGATTCGAATGCGGAGCCCTGTCCGTAGTGCCCGCTCTTACGGCGATGTGCTACCCACTAAACAATGGTGCTTTACCATCAAGACACTTTAATTGTTTTCCTTGGATACCCCTGCTTCTGTTTCCTGCAGAGAAACAATTGTTTTCTTTCAATAAGCAAAATTTGCTACTTCCATTGACTATCGCTCTTTATATAGGCACAGCTTATTACTAGTAATATCGGAACCTAGGCGATGTTTGGCTATCTACTTTATTATTTGCTTGGTCATTAAATGAGGTACCATTCATTTACTGTTTGCTGGTTTAACCCAGTCATGAAATCCAACCCAATTTAAAATACAACATGATGCGTTTTAACATGTTAAAAATATATCCCTACATATTTTTCAATGCACGTAATAGAAACCTCAAATTACGAGTGCTTAAAACAAATTTTCAACACAGAAGTCAAAAACAATAAAGCTGCAAAAGTCAAGTTGACCGATCCCGTAACGCGTTTAAAGCATCATGTCGGGCCGTTAGAAATTTTCCGGGTTCTTTAACGGGATTCATTCATAACTCACGGGCGAGTGGAGCCTTCGAATATTTCAGGCTGTAGGACCCCAACGTACCCCAACCCCATAAATTCCGCGCTTCGGGTTGCCAAATTAGGCGCAAGGAACGCAGACTTATCCCCCCCATTAAGCCGAGCCCAGCGACCCCCAGCGAGACTTTTAAGGAAACTTTCCACGTGGTGTCGCAGGTGTAATAGTAATAAATAATAATTCCCTCGGCGGATGTCGCACATGGGAAACTTCCGATGAAAACTCCCAAGTAAGAATATTAAAATTGAAACGCGGAGTAGATAAAGTGACTTCTTAATGCGGTGTGAAATTGATTTTATTACCCCGAGTTCTATGGGAATTTATTACGCCCTCACAAAGACATCTCGAGGAATATAACATAAACTGATCGGAGACACTAATAACACAAGTCTTCATTCACAAAAGCATACCAAGAAATAAATATTTTACTGAAGCTGAAATGCCTAAAGCAAATGTGATTGCTTTATGCATGTTGTGATTTGATAGCCGGTGGGTATGTATTAGCAAACTCACAAAAAACAAAATAACTCTAAAAAGCTCTAATGTGGGTCAGACACAGACAAACAAAACTGCGCTGAACACATTCGTAGTAACAATCGAATGAACTTCCACCCAATTTACTTTATGTGTTACCCATTATTATAATTGCTGCACAGTTTCGAAGTTGGAAACCGGAATGGAAGCGATGCGAACTAGGCCCGACTCACCCGGTACGAATTATGAGTTTGATCTTTTAGCTTCAAATTATTTCGAAGTAATCGAATTGGTTTTGGTAAAGATTTCGTTGTTTTATAACTTCTTAGATGGAAGAATAATCGGTCCAAAGCTACGATTTGTTAAAAAGGATTTTATCGAAAAACTAATTTGTTGTAAATTTTCATCTACATCTATTTCTTAAATCTCGCCAAAAAATACGTAAGTGCACGAGTCCGATTAGCATTTACCTATAGATTTTCATTTCCAGTCTAATATTTTTCTATTTGGAAAATGAGATAAAGCGACGTCTGAAATAAATTGCGTAAATTGGAGAGCAAATCAATATCAATATTTGGCGGCGGTATCATCGAAATAACAACAATGGGACGAGTTCCACGATGACCGGTAATTTAGCGAGAGTAATTCCGACCGGGCGTTTGGTGAATTTAATTTTATCTGGGATAAGCCCTCCGCGGTAATAATTCATGAAAACCACCGGCGGCCCGCTGGAGAGCATCGGAAAATATGTCCGGCAACACATTCGTACAAATAAAATCCGAGCCAATGAACCAGCACTGCATTAAATAAGACAAGTGTACACTATCACTGTATATCATCATCATCCTTCAAGCCATTTGAAGTCCACTGCTGAACATCGGCCTGTATATAGGTATACTGTACCCTGTATACAGTCCAATAGTATTGCACTAATCATTAGTGCAATTAATAATTATTATTTATTAGACATTGCTAGTTTTTCGTGAAATTTTGAAAAAAAATGTAACCTATATACAGTGAGTATGTTCAGCAGTAGCCTTCAAAGAAGATTAGTGACTAACCAATCTTCCTAGTACAAAGCCAATTTTATGCAAATGGAATTTATATCAGGAATAAGAGTACCGACATAAAGCTTCTCAGTGAAGTGGCGCCAGCACTCAGGCATTCAGAGAACAACTCAGAAGGAAACCTTTCATACACCAAGTTAAAAACACATTTTACGACTATCAAGGTAACAAAATCCGGGGAAGGAGACCCGCAACCAAAATGTTAAACTTAACATTTGTAGCGGGAGGTAAAACAGGGCAATAGAATTAATTCAATCGACACAACTTCGTATTCAAACTGAAAGACAATTGTTTGAATTCATGTTGCTGAAGTAAGGTTAGCCTCAAAGAGCCCTCAATGATTGGATAGCTCGTTTACGACATGCCTATAATATGAAATGCAATCGTGTTTTTTTTTTCAATTCAGATGTCAGTCATAGCCCTGTTCATAGAAATTGATTTCCATGATTATTCAGACTTTACCCCATAGAATAAAGTACATACAAACAAGTTATGCGTAAATTTCCATACATAAATACTATGCACTTTAAGGTACGAATACTTTATAATGTATGCATCAACATCAATCGATTTCAACAAGATACATATCAAAACTATCACAGATCGGGTGTTTAACTCCGGTGTTTGTATGGAAATGACTACCGCCTGTGTGAAGTGCCTAGGAACTGTACTGTAAATTTATTACAATGAGTACTGTCTTAAAAAGTTAATTCATATTCTCTGTGAAATAAAGAGAGTGTTATAATGTGACAGTCACAAAAAGGTGTAAAAACACAGTCATAATTTTCAGTGCACCGCGCCGTCATTCACGGCTACGCGATAGTCATATTATCTCGTCCAATTAACGGCTGTTTGTTTTGCATTTCCCCTGTTTTGCATCTCGGAAGGAGTAAGGGCGCAATAAAACGTCAGAACAACAATGCTGATCACGTCACAGCGGAATTATCTCGCAGCGGCAGCGACGATCAATTACACTGACAACGAGCACGTGGAAAAAGGGCGGACGGCTGTGAGGCCTTTATTCCGTCCCGACTTTTGCAATACCGACCTTAACTTTCTACATTTTAAACAGACATTTGCGAGGGCAGCAGCCACAGTAATCGTAAGACCAATTAGGCATGGAGGAGTCTGTACAGGGAGAGTCGTTTCGTTCGCCGCTTAAAGACTCAACCTCTGCTTTTATTACAACTCCGCCATCATTTTCTGTTTTTATCTAGCCCATTCTAGATGTCGTAGACCGTCTTTTACTCGTGATGTGAACATTTCGTGGGTTTGGGTTTCATGCACGATACATACAGTCACGCGAAACGTTCATTTTGTTCTAGCATACGTAGAAAACGTCGGAACGTATTACACACGTGGCGAAATAAATCTTCTAACAGAGAGGCAATATATTTCGCTAAGTACTAACTCCCACCCGTCTTGTAATCTCCGTGTAGTTCCAAATGAAATACTAATTGTGTTTCCAGTACATGTTGAATCATGGAATCACGAATAAGAAGATGTGGTAACGTAGATCGGCGTTGTATTTTGTATGTTTATTTGTTAGAGTATAACTTTCGACCGTTCAATTCATTCTGCATGGAATTTCGTAAGTAAGTACTATCAAAATGGAAGAATATGAGTTTAATCGGCCAAGGGGTTGCTAAGATATCGGGTCCATAGGGGGTTTTTAAAAAGTAAAACAAATACAATAAGTGGTGTGTTATATGCAAGAGTATTGTACTCCCAATTGGTGTAGTTTCAATGAATTCGTAGTTCAGTTAAAGTTGATTTTTGTTAGAACATGCTAAAGGTGCGATTTTCAAAGTTTACCTTTATTAATTGTGCCTCAACGATCATCGAAGCACCAAGTTACTAGACATCACGAGATCACATTTCACTAGTCAATTATAAATAACTTAGGCCGTTTTCTAGGTGACTCGTACGTTGTCATTCTTTTCAGACCTCAAGCAATTAAACTTTATACACTGTGTTATCATGATAGACTGATTTTGGAGACATTCCTTTAAGGCGTTCAAGTATCTGACGCTGGCTCGATAGCGCCTCTATTTGTATTCTTGAATCCATGCAAAGTACCCACATGTTGTTCTGTAGGCAGTATTCACGTTGTGAAGGGAGTCAATTGAAATAGCGTTTAATGACTGCGAATTTAAGCCTCACTGCTGAACTCATTGTTTTGTATTGAAACGCAAAATTTGTTTCAACTGCTATATTTTAGTATAATTAAATACACTTTGAATGGGTATTCATTTCTTATTGTTATTAAAAGAGACTGAAACGGGTGGTTAATAAGAATCTATTCAAATATAGGTAGGTAATTATTTTTGAACAGGTCTTAATTACATTAATATTCTTAGAATTAGTTATTCTTAGAATTCTTAGGTTACTTGAAATAAAATGTATATTATATTATTATTAATTAACATACTCTGAAATTCTTTCTAAATAATATTTACGATTTGTATTAGAATAATAGGATACAAAGAAAGAAAAAATGTACAGTCAGCGGGAAAAGTTACCATTTTTCGAAAATATTTTTAAACCATTAATAAAGCAGGTTTGTTGTATCTGAAGCAGACCATGAAAATCATTTATAAATGTTTTTCGTAGCTTATTATAAAAATAAGAGTAAAAAAAGGGAATCGATATTGACGACACAATAATTTTCTACCCGATCCTCTGCAACACAGCATTAGATTAAATAATACGATTCCATAGAGCACAACATTGCTCGTCCAAAGCACTCAGTAATAAATTATTTAATCCGGTACATCATGATGATCAGCCTGAAGATGTCCACTGCTGGATAAAGGCCTCCCCTATAGAAATACAGCGCGTCCAAACTTGTGCGACCTGCACTCAAACAATCATTTGGGGGGATTTGCCCATACATGCCACGCTGGGCATGCGGAGTGGCGCAGATAAATAAAGTTTTTTGTAGTTAACAAGGAACGCTACTGCCCATCCCCTAGCTTTTTTTCCTTAGTCAACTCTTACTACTTCTACGGATAGTAATCGAGGGGCCTAAACTTCAGCCGGGGCTGCCACGGTGCTGGTCCATATTTAATCAAAATCACCTATTTATGTACCACTGAATTCAAGCTTAACCAGAACACTTGTTGCATAGCAGTTTACTTTAAACGGATTTCAATAAATGCTAATTATAAATTTGAATATTTTGGAAATGAGGCCTGGTGATACATAAATTCTGATATCACAAACTAATTGTAATAACAATTTATAAAGTGATGATCATAGCATTTGGAAATCAGAATAGCGGGTGATTGCTCAGCTGAACGCAAGGCGGCGGCAAATGTTTGCATGAACTACGAGTATGTGTTTCAGCAGGCTTATTCTGTAAAGAAATTTCGAACCTCAAAGAGCTGAATCCGCGGTGACTTTCAAATTTTGTATAACGTATACCTCGAAAACGCCTGTGGCACCTCACTGACGTGACTCTCGAAGTGAGTTCTGTCACTTAAGTGAATTCGAGTTCGATTTTTTACAGAATAGCTTAGGTCTAGAAGTTGTGGTAGCATCTTCATAGTTTCATCATCATAGTGGCATCAGGACATTAATTATAATTGTATCAAAGCGAATGTTTATTAACAGGCATAAAACTCAACTTGATATTTCGTCTTGCTTTTCAATTTAGTTTTTTTTTCAAAGTTAATTATTCAATTAAGCTAATTATTCAATTAATTAGCTAAGTATTCAGGTAACCCCTCTGCACTGCTAATTAGAAAGTATCCTTCTGCTTAGCTGATCGTTCGTATTTTAATTAAATTAATTAAAAAAGTTCGCTGCGGGTTACCAATTAAATTCTTGTTACCAGTTGCACACTCAAGGGCCTAGGAGAACGCGGGTTAAATACGAAGTATTCAGATTACGACACCAACCGACCCTTAGGCGCTATTAGGAATTCAGAAAACGAATTGAGGACATCGAATCGGCAAAATTGAGCTTGCCCCATCTTTTTCCACATCGTGTTTTTGTCCCGAAAGAGAGATATTTTGATACTAGTGAATTGGCCACGACTTCGTCTGCAGTGAGTTGGTTTTTGATTAAATTCTACCTTTCACTGCACCTTAGGGGCTGAATTGGTTTGTGTTCCAAGATTTTAGTGTACAGTAAGACTTACGACTTTTATCCCCAAGCATGGTAGACCTCTCAGATCTCCAGCCGTCAGATCCTTGAAGATGTTTAAGGGGGGGTAGTCAGAGGCACTTCCAAACATTTCGGTACGTGCCCATATTTTGCAGTAGTCAACCATTCGTGTATGGTTGCAAGCCCGCCGCTTATAAGAATACTAACAGGTTCCTCACGATATATTTTGCCTTCACCGTTTTAAGCACGTGTTAATGCGCACATAAATATTTCAAACAGAAAAAAAGCTCACATGAAATGTATAATTTTCCTATGAGTATTTCTGGGTACGTAAAGACATTCCTTTCTAGATCATAACTTTAGAAAAATACCATTGAATACCTACGTACAGAATACGTAGGTATTCAGTGTTATTTTATGTATGAGTTTTTTCAATATTCAACACGTATCCCAAAATGTGGGACCACGATGAATAAGGTATGTCTTCGTAACATACCCATTCTCACCAATGAAAAACTGATAAGTTTTTCATTTCAATGTTCGTTATTTACCTGAAACAAAAAAAATACACAATTATTTTTTTATAATATTCAGAGCTCACACAAGAAATAACATACAAATATCTACATAACCACACCGTACTCCGGTTGTAGTGCTATAAACTAGAATTGAAGGAGATTTCTGGACATCGAAACACTACACTCGAAAATTTCAAAGACTTTTCCAACTTTACAGACTCTTCACAAAATTCCAAATAAAGAATTTAACTTAAAACTTACTGACGACTTTCTATACTTTAGTTAGAGTTTTATGTTACTTAGGTACCTACTAAAATTTTTATAACAAGCTTTTATCAAACTTTCCCTACTTAATGTTTGTATTTCCCTAAAAAATATTAATCCGATTGAGTTGAATTTTACACAAAAGTATTCAGCGGCAATACATTATCTTAAGTCATCTTCCCATAAGAGGTCTTAAATGATAGTATCATAGTTATCACTACATTTGAACCCAATTAAGGCGCCAACACCGCATCAAACAAGCGTCTAATAGTCTCGACCCTCCTCGCTTCATTGACCCGCACATGTGAAGAGCACCTTACTATCGCATCGTCAGGTCAAGTGCTTTAATTGTCTGTGGTCATGAGCGCCTGCCACAGCCTATATATCATTAAATTGAGTGGTTGGTCGATAGTGGTTATTGCAGGAACGGGACGCAGCGAATTCTTGTCAAACAAGTCTGAATAAGCTGAGCGGTTTTGGACACTCATTTGGCTTATTAGCATTCGGAAAACTATTAATATCATAAGTAAAAGGGGAAGTGTATTTATTTTTTGGTTTGTTGGTCTGTTCTTCTCTCAAGTAGCACCGGATAACGTGATTTTGTATGACTGTAGGTACTGAAAGAGCCAGAGAGTGGCTTTGGCTAATTTTTATGAACGAGCAAAGCCGCGGGCGGAAGCTAGTGGAGAAAATAAAGTTGCCCAGTCGTGTTTTTTGATAAGTGACCAGGCTCTTGGTCTGATAGGGCACTGTTATTTATAAATGCGTACATAGTTCTTCCAAAATAAGACCATCTTAGAATCAATCAGCCCGCCCATAATACAACGAAATCAAATAAAGAGACTATCGCGATGTCACGGTATCTTCCTGTTATTGGGAGTGTTGGGATCGAAAATGGTAACATTTCACCTACCACCGGCCTGGCACAAAGGATGTTTGCAAATCTCTCTCACGGCAAACACTAACTGATCGGATCAGTGTAACGGTGTTCTTAGAAAGGAGAACGAGCCAGTATTGAACAAACATTGATAAAAAATCCGTAGTGAGAGCGAATTTTATCTAAAAAAAAACACATAACAACTTTGAGTAGATATTATTCGAGTTTGACGTCAGTGAACTCTAGGTTGGTTCTTGCAGAGCTTATAAGGTAATATTCATTATTACGATATCATGAGATAATGCTCTAGCATTGCATCGGAGCATTATAGGTACATTCTTTTAATCCGCCGGTATACTACGATTCATTCTAAACATAATAATATTGGCAGCACAAATACCTCTACTATTGTCACCAGGTGAAAGAATAATTTGCAATATAAGATAATATCAGAATAATTTTTTTTGGGCGGTTTTGAAAAATATGGAGTAGTTAAAAATAAATTATGTTTAGATTTGAAGGGCATTTATATTCCTTGCTTATTATAACATCGCTTTGGCTTGGCTGTTATGGTGTTATAATTATAAATAAATAAATTGTGACTACGCTGTTTTATATCTATTTATTTTAACGTGGGAAGACCAAATATCAGCTGCCTTTGTACTGAAAAAGTAACCTTTATTCACAGATCCCTTTTGATTAAGCAATCTAAGCGCAACATCAATCCCCGCCCAAGTTTACTTTACAACAACAATGTGAAAATTGACGACAAAAAACGAGCTACACGATGCGGTGTCAAACAAAGATAATAATATATCGTCCTATCAGGGAGCCTCCATCGCTATTGTTGTCCTAAACGTGGCCATGATCCAGGGATCGGGCGGGCTCGTTTGTCCTGGGATATCCTTCTGCAAACACCGACGAGACCCGAGATTCAGTGGATCTTTACACGAGTGCTTTCAGTCGCTGAAGGATATAAAAATATAAATAAAAATGTGCTTATTTCGCCGAAAACTCTGGATTTACCTGAGACAGGTGTATTGTTTTAGTATCGTAAGGTTGTTAGTCTTTCGATATTGGATCACATTCTATCCGGATTACCAATGGGTAAATATAATATTCTGTTCCTAAATTTAAGAAATTGAAAGTAAACGTTGTTTTTTTTTCACCGTAAAGCACCGTATCTGCTATAATACCCACATGGTGTCGCGTACGAAGTTCTATAAAATTGTAACATCGGAGAAACATTGTTCAAAGATCACATCGTCGAGGTCCTTAAAGTAAAAAGACGACAAAGTAAAGTTTTCAAGGAAACATCCAATAAAACCGAGTGCGCTAGAAGTACAGAGATGCACGTAAAAAGTTGGGCGCTTTGCCGCCGAAAACAAGTTCGGCGATCGTTCGTACGACTTGTTGGACCGACGCGACGTGGGCCAACTTCGATATTAGTTCGCGCGTGATCGATTTAGCAGGCCAGTTTGACAGTTCCGATAGTTACAGATGACGCCTGGCGCCATATCGGGGTGATTTGTCTTCAACTTTAACCTAAAGACAGTTGTTTTGAGACGCTCTCACGCGGAGATCATTGCCAAATCCACCTTTATGATCTGCCTAAAGGTTCCACGAATCATTCGAATTTAATTTTGAAGCAAAAATATATACGTGGCTGCCGTGGTAAAAAATCACTTCGGTAATTAAATAGCTATTGAATAAATGGCATGTAAAATAAAACTCTTCACAGTTTATTTACCAAGACGGCAACTGTAAGCTCTGGACGCCTGAATATTTAGTGAAAATAGAAAACCTTAAATCTATTGCGCGACGCATCGAAAAAAGTTTTATACCACCTCGGCAACGAGGAAGCTTTTCTCGGCATTTTACTGCAGGAGAGTGTTAAGCACTTTTACTGTCATTCTAGAGATTAATTTGTGTCGGGCTGTCGTTCTAATGGGCTAAAATAATTTAGTGGGCGGCGGTGTTTATTTATTGTCGGCCGTCGTGGTTTCATATCGCAATTTATCGCTAACCCCCGGCTAAATGCCGATTACAAACCAACTTAGCCGGCGATAAATATTCAATAGATGAACGATGACAAAACCGCATTATTTAGCGTCAGCAAACATTACTACTTGTCCGTCATATAAATGACCTGTGTTATAATTTTATTGTTTGGATGCTTGGCAAGTCTATCGAGGTTTGTTTATATTCTTTTTGAGTCTGGCAAATGAACTTTGTAGATATATATGAAGAGGCACTACCACTAATTGTCGAACCTAGTTAGCGATATGTCCGACAATGTCTAGTTACACGGTCAATATGCTCATGCAAATGTCACTGATTGGTTGATTGTTTTGTTACCTATTACTGCAATCGAGAGTCAATATTATAATGACTGACTAATTTAACAAGACATATGCACCTGCATTATGATAATGCCGCAACCAAATAATATTTGGCTCAGTGCATAATATGGCCAATGTACACAAGTAACTTAAGTGCAGTCAATAATTAATTTTATACGTATGAACTAACTGGTAGGTAAATGTTGTATAAATGCAGCTACTTAAAAGAACCTTATATAAAGTACCTTATTATGTTGTAAACTTACTATATGTACAAATCAATAGCAGTTTCCGTGCAAACTGAAATGCATTTCATGCTTTTGTTAATACGATTAGGAAGAAGCGAAGAAAAAGTATATATCTGCACACTTCGCTACGAGACTAAACAAAGCTAATGTTTTCTTGTTAAGTATAAATAAACAGTGAAAAATGTTAGAAATTGTTAAAAATGTATTGAATTAGTGCTTTTATTTACAAGAGAAAAATATACGATCTACCAACCATCTTCAACCTACTACGATCCTACTAATATTATAACTGCGAAAGTTTGTGTTTCGTTACCTCTGCTCCAAAACGGATTTTTATGATATTTGATATGGAGATAGCTTGAACCCTGGCTAAAATCTCCTTTTTTTATCCAGATATCAGCGAAGACCGGGTACCCAGTAGTCGCTATTGAAAGTCAAATCAAAACTTTCAGAAACTGTTCACAATTCAGATGAGCGGAATAAAACTAGAGTGGGTTTCAGAGAACACAAAACAGAGCACGTAATTCACAAGCAACTTAGCAGTTCACCAGTTCTATAGGGGTTCCGAGGCGCCCTGATTTCTCCCGTTTATAATTAATCTCTCAGAGAATAAAGAACAAACTTAGGGTTGGGGTGACGTCACGCAACAGCCAACTCGAAGTGAAAAGCCGCCAGGAATACGATGTAACTTGTCTGATTTCTGCGAAACTTGCCGCAATCGACCGACTCCGCTCAAACTTTGCACACAACAGATCGTAGGACGAGCAACAATACTCCGCCAAACAAAAGAGTTCAAGGAATACATATACTTCACTACCCAAGGAATCAACTTACTAGTAAGTTTCAATAGAATTTCAGCTTTCCAACTTTATATCTTTTTCTGTGAACAACATGTAGTGTTTAGGTTAATAATGTGTTCTGGCTGTCATGGTAGGTGTATGCAACTACTGGAACACTAATGGAAATACGTGGAAAGTGCTTTCGCCTCTTGAATTTGTCCTAAAAAAACAGGAGCCATTCTGTACATGCTTTAGTATGCATTAAAACTTCGATTTGTTTTCGATAAAAAAAACATTATTTCCTCGTTCACGTTTCGGTTTTATTAGCTGCATTTATTTGCACTTAGTGTGCGTATGAACTGGAGCACTGTCATTATTTAGGATTAGTTCCGTATAAAGCATCCGCTATTAAAAGCGCATCAAGTTAAATTTTAATGGCATTACGAACGTCTCGAGCCTCGCTTTTGAACGAGAAGTGTTTTACTTTTGTATTACGCCATTTTGCCGCATAATAGGAATTTTGGAGAAGTGTGTAATTTGTTTTGAAGTGGCGGGAATTAACTGAGGCTCTTTGTTTCACGTCTCTGCTTATGTTATCATTAGAGCGAGATCTGTGGTTCTATAGGTTGTCACAAAAAAACACAATAGCATATATTTATAAGAACAAATAAAAATAAAATCGATGCCGTACAAATCGGGCCTCAACAAACAGATCAACCGATTATAGCGATTTACGAGCACATAGAAAGAGTTTTACATCAGTTTTTATTTTTATCAATATCCAGCCAATGTCTCATATGAAAAAAATCTATCATAGACATTGTAGTAACGGAGGCATCCTGAATATCATTGTTGCACGAGTGGACTACCCAATCCAAAATATATAGGGCATATTGAAGGGCTCCGTCTAATTTTTTTTTTAAATAATTGTTTAATACTTATGCTAACTTCCTTTAAATAAGAGTTCAATGGTAACTTTTTTTTTTCATTTTTGTTCTATATTGTATGTGTGTTTATGTTTATTCTGTGTTATGGATTTTATCCGAAATAACTTACTAATAAAATAAAACTTTAGACGCTTAGCTTTTAACCTCACATTCCATTTGAAAAACTCACCCTGCAAGCCCGCTTTGTAGAGTCTTGCGTTAAACTAAATAGTTCCCTCGCTAAACTCACCCTGTACGTTCATCGCGTTTGTTAAGAGTATTTTGTAGAGTCATGTGATATGCTAAAACAAGTTCGTAGCCACAGGTGTTTTCGTGCGTTAGGCGAGCTCACGCTACTTCATTTATTACCTTCATACATTGCCTTCATAAGAGTAACAATGTCTTGTAAAATTCCACAAAGCAGGATTGTGATTAAGAATTTTCCAGTGTAGGAAATCCTTGTGTTAGTCGAGTGGTGCGTTCCTGGGTTGTTCTCCCCTCGTACTCGCTACCCTAAAGACCCACAAGAGTGGCTGAGCCGGATTTACACGATCGATCGTTTTGGAATCGTAGGTATTACTTGGACTTACGACAACGACATCCTGTGACAAACACGCGTGGTGACTGAGACGCGAGAGGTGTGGGTTCGATGCGGCGGAACAAATGTTTGTTTCAAGTCTCGGTGTTGGGGTACCATTGTTATCGTGATTACTGATCCTCACGACGCAGGGAATTCCCATTATGGAGTCAGGACTATGTATGGTATTTATTTATTTACTCAGATTCACCAATTATTCAATATACCAATAATGGCCGTGGTGGCCCCGGCTGAAGAATAGGCCCCTCCATATCTACCTATCCGCGGATGTCGTAAGAGGCGACTAAGGGAAAAAAGCTAGGGGATGAGCAGCAGCGTCCCTCATTTTAACAACGATAGCTCTAACTACGCTCGCCAACCCGCATGCCCAGCGTGGTGAGAATGGGCAAATCCCCCCACATGATAAGGAATTTGCTCTGTCTGTGGGGTAGGCCATATTCAGCAGTGGACGTCGAACGGCTGAAATGATGGTGATGATGAGATAGATGGTAGAAAACTCTATAGTGTACACCACACAGTTATCAAAAACATCTTAAAAAAATAATCGTACTAGAAATAATTCTGATCCTCCTCGTAATTTGACAGCCTTGATTACAATCAAGGGTAAAAGAATTGAAGTTTGTGTATTTTATGTTTCACACAAAAACGAACATCATAATTCTCCATTATTGTACCAATTGCCGAAAGTATAAAAATGGGGGTATAGAGTATTTGTAACGGCCATTACAAAGTATTCGAAGGTTATTGCTACCCGTCGACCCTCGCCGGCCCAGCTTAGTGGAACTTGAGAACTTTGATCTCTACGCAGACTTATTTCGCTTCGGTAGTACAACACGTGACACTAAAAGTATACACGGTGCAAATACACGTGATACATGAATATCATAAAGTTATGTCGAATATGGCGATTATCGGGAAGGATAGAGTTTTTTATAAAGTGAGAGTAATAAGTTTGTTAAGGCTTAAGTAATATAATTATTATTTCTTAAAAAAAAAACATGTTCATTTTAGCCGTACGACGTCCATTGATGACCAGAGGCTTCCCCCATAAATTTCAAGCGACCGATCTTGTGCGGCCTGCATCCAAAGGCTTAGTAAGGCTCCAGTATGTACTTGTTCATATGTTCTTGTTTGCACTGTACCTATACAAAGTGAGAAAAACGATTCTGGTAGTAAGATATAACAAACTATTTTAAAACAACAGAATTTGATATTTTTTGTGTCCGCAAGTGTACGGCGGTGAACTAATGCTCTTGTCATGCCAAATGAACTGTAACTATTGTTTCCATCTGGGAGGCTGTTTTGGGGAGGCCTACTAGGATTGGCCCTTCAAAGATTGCTTTCTATTTTTGTTTTATGAAGGTACAATTCTGAAGTATTAGATACCAGAAACAAAAAGATTATTCGATTTGTTATAAAGAGGTAGAATCGGTCTGATATACTTATTTGTAAGGTTTTTTATCTATGCCGGTTATGTACTAAGAAAGCTTTGATCGTTTCAAGCTTCTTATAATAACAATACTATAAGCTTTATAAATATTATTCTGTTTATATAAAAATATGCGAAATTAATTCTGTTCGTTGGCTGGTCGCTTTTTCCTTACTTCACGCAGCAATGAAGCACCGGATCGACGTGATTTTTTGCATGGAAATTGTAACAGAGCCGGAAAGTAAAGGCTACTTTATACGCGGGAACCACGCGAGTAAAGCCGCTGGCGGAAGCTGTACAGGTAAATAAGTAGATATTATATTTGGTCATACCTGACCTATTTAGGACATTCGGTTCTTCCAGCTCCTGATGCTATGGATGTCTACAATAGGGTTTGAAGTCGTGAGCCTATTTCTTACATGTTATCATCATCAGCCTTTATAAGTCCACTGCTTGGCCTCCTCCCAAGTCTACCACGACGAATGATCTTGAGCCTTATCTCCTTATCCATCGTCTTCCCGCAAGATCTCTCACTGATTCAAGCTTTATCGACTGCCACTTCAACTTGCTACATCAGAGAGCTTTGTCGGTGACATTGGTTCTTCTACGGATTTTTTGGCTTCGGATTGTCTCACGCAGTGAAACGCCGTTGCGCTATTTTGAGCTTGTGTACAAAGCCAATAGTTAGTGATCAAGTCTCAGTACCATATGTCATCATTAGAACAAACAACTAAAAACAATCAGTGCTTGTTACTGATTTTAGACTTTTTTTTTTATTTATACAACTAAGCTTGGCGAACAAGCATAAGGCCCACCTGTTGGTAAGCGGTTACCAAAGCCTATGAGCGATTGGAATACCAGAGGCATCACGCACGCGTTGCCGACCCCGAACCCCCCCACCCCTAAAGAGCTCTGGCAACCTTACTCACCGCAGGAACACAACACTACTTATTTGAAACAAATAATGTAATTTGGCTACGATCTTCCGTGAGGTGGAGGTACCTCCCAGGCAGGTTGCTCCAATTTAGAACGAGAAAATCTCGCTGTGCCCTACCTCCTCCAAAAATCTAATCACATAGATTTACAGCCCTTCAATAGCCGCTCAATATAAAAATATTAAGCCTGCTATCGGTACTAAAAAAGTGACAAGGGCCATCGAACGCGATCGATACAGCACGCGACCGAGCGCACCTGTCGTCGTCGCCTAGCAACCGAACACAAACACTGACCAAATTATCAACTTGTAGTTGCTATTCTAAGGCAAGCGCTCAAATTTCGCATCGTTGCGTATCTAGTATATTCCATATTCAAAAAAGATAATACCTATTACCGAAAAAATATTAATTTTTGCACTTTTTCAAATGTCAACAGATTTTGGCCCTAGTGCCAATCTTATATCTAACTTATTAGTAAACGTACAAGAAGCTACAACAAGGTTGCAAATCTATAAAAGTTTAGATTTTAGCCTCAAAGTCCTTTTGTAAAAACCATATTGAATGAACGCGGCTTGTAGTTATTTTCAGACGGAGCTGTAATTATAATATTATGTCGATTTAAAACAACTTTAGAAAATTACTAACCCTACTTCAACTTGCGTCAGTATTTTTGTCAGGTTTATCTAAAACGCAGTTGGCAATGAGGGTCAGTGCCAACGGGCGGAGTGGCAGCGAATCGACTGATTCACTAAACAATCCGAACTCAACCTCTCTGAAAATAACTCACGCTGTCTACTTCCTTATACATAAGCAATATTATATCATTTATTACCTATACATGTGATTAAATGGGACTCAATTCTTATTTCTTACTACTTTTGACTTTAAACATAGCTATTACCTATGTGCTAAAATACAATAAACATAAAAGTAATCTTGTAAATTGTATGTTACTTTTATGCGACTTAAGTAGAGTTTTAGATTCATAAGTGTGTACTATACAGGATTATAATCCATTTAAAGTCACCTTTACTTTAAGACACAGCCGCATAACATTATCTGCTAAGCAGCGCGAAACCCACTAAGCTCATTATTGCATCTCTTTAAAATTTCATGCTTTTACGTCAAGTAGCTTGGCACTTAAAAGCCTAATTAAAGTCGTCAACGATTTTATACCCTAAAGGGTAACGTAAACTTGCGCGTTTTCGTTACAAGATCAGAGTAATGGGTTACAGTCACTGTTATTGCCCTCTGTTGCTCGGTTGACGTACGAGTAGGTACCTGATGTAATTATGGCGGGGTAACGTGAGAACACGCGATGTCTCGTGCCTGGACATGGGTACAATGTATACTTCAAAGCTACACAGTTTGTATTTTTCTTTTTTCGGGAATGGAATATTAACTTCGTTTAACGTTGAAATTTCTTGCCACACAAACCATTTCAAATACCACGAAACTATTAATGACTTACAAACTAAATTGCCAATTTCTTCTTGTAATAGAGACGCTACAAATGTAGCAATAACTATCCAATTCATAAACCTATCAAGGCGCAATAGTTACGGAATAACAAGGCATCAGTTTGAATACCCGAAGCAAACATTATTGATAAGAGTACCTAGCCCATTCATCATAAACAAAAGCGAATTTCCATTTAGGCCTGCGGTGTAGAAGCCATCGCACTCTTATCTACACAAGCCTAATAATAACAAGAGCCGCGACTGGGAGGGAAACCAAAATGTTTATGGCATTAATGAACTTTCCCCAACCTGCTTTTACGGACTAATTTTGATGGATTTTTTATTGTCGCCAAAGTGGGGTCATTAATGTCCACGGGAATGATTGACGGCCTAACGACGCAGGGGGCATTAAAGTTTTATCGAAAGAGCCCAAAGCAAGTTTGTAGAAAGTACTTTCCGCAAACAGGGTAGATGCTCACATATTATAAAACTTATTGCTGTTCGACTATCTGTTTTTTGCGAAACTTTAAGCAGGACAAATGACGACACAGTTTAGTATAGTCAGATATTTGGAAATAATCATGTAAAGAGGGACGAGGCCAATGTCCTAAGGATCCCAATAGAGACAGAAGCGTTGAAAAGGAGCAAAAAGCCTGGCCCATTACGGAGCACACGTTGCCGGAAACCACAAAAGACCCAATTATTCTGGCGTGCGAAGCCAAAAAAGGGTTGGACCAAAACCAAGTTGTCGAGTGTCCCATTTAATTTTGTGAATGTGAGGAATGTAGGACATTGTAGGACTCACCATTCATGTGCACCAACTTGACTTTTACGTTATTCAGGATTTTCATATTTCCAGTGTATTCTAAAACCATTCTAAATAGGTCTAAAGATTCATATTCATCATTTGTATTAACGTTAATTAGGTATGTATTTTGACTTGTGACTTTTCGAGTGACTATTCCTTTGTAATACCTGGAGTTTACGACATTTTGATTAACGTTTCGATCAGTAGGTCACTCCTCACTCCTAGCCAAACTATTTGACAGGAATTTACGTAAAAAAAAAACAGGAAGCGAAACATTCATCTTAATCAAATTTACTGTGAATTTACTCGAGAACGTATTATATTGGTGAACACTAAGTAAACACTTGACATAATATTTATCAGCGGGGATGTGATAAATAATATTATGTCAAGTGTGTAAAGCCGTGTTATTCAAAATTTGTTTCATAAAATTATCCTTAAGGCAGGCTACTTTCACACACGGCAGCTATAATGTAAAAATGTATATTATAGCTAGATACATCTCATTACATCTTTCCATAGAAACAGTCGGAAGATACGAAGATGTAAAAAGATACATTATAGCTGCCATGTGTGGTCTCCTGACCGTTTCTATGGTAAGATGTAATGAGATGTATCGTGCTATAATATACATTTTTACATTATAGCTGCCGTGTGTGACGCGCTTTAATTAAGACGTTTTTTTGTTTCACTTTTAAGGGCTTGACAACGATATCGTTGTTGTGCTATATAGTACGCCCTCAAATGTCAAATTAAAAATTGACTGTGATCAGTAGACTGGTAATGTTTTCGTAAAATGAATCTTTTTGCTCACAACAGTACTCGTAAGCTCAAAAGAAATTTTACAAAAACATTATGCAATATCGTTGACGGTGAAAATGTATCAACAATTTTGTAACATTTCCTTAATTTATATAATGAGTACGCGTTTAATCCCTTTAGCTTACAGAGCACTAGTTTGAGTTATTATTTAAAAGGTTTTATATTGTTATTTATGAAACGACGGTATTGTCGATAAAATATTTTTATGGGTAGTCAGCAGTTTTGTAAAGCTCGTTCAATATGTCGCCCGATTTAATAAAAGCCACATGTGCGGGTGAAATTGTTTCTAAACTCGAACTTGCTCATCAAAGCTTCGGTCCCACGAAACTTGTAAACTTAAGTCGTGTTTACTAGAATCTTAAACAGGCAATGCCTGCTACCAATCCGCTTTAGGACACCATTTTCATAAGAGGATAACAATAATGTAGTTGCGTAGCGCTACGCAACGCTACGAACTGCTACGTAAGGGTATTTTGCAGGCACATAAATCAAAGCAAAATCATATTGTCGTAGCATTGGCTCCTTTACCAAGGCCGTCTCATTTCAAATCGGCTCTCATTGAAAAATAAACTTTATTTCTTTCATTTAAAGTACGATTCCCTAGACGACCAGTTCGAAATACTTCAGTCGAAGTGAAACATGAATCCAATATCGAAGTATTCTTTAATCTGTTTCAGTATGGCCTTTTCGAGACATGTTGGGATTAGTATTGCTTTTACGATTCACTTTCTCTGTTACTTTATAGGGCAGTAAAAAGTATTGGAGTAATCCAGTTGCCTTGTTCTACATGCTGGGACGGTATGGTTAACAGATTGGAAAGAGGTTTTGGCCTGCACTAGATAGTAAAATAATTTTATAGGTTTGACAATATTATATGTATGTTAGTCTGTAAGGTTTTTATTAATATGGGCCATGGCATATTACACATGTTTGTGTAATATGTCGAGTAGCCTGAAATAAAGATAAAGATATTAATAAATAATTAATTAGTTTAATATTAAGTTTAGTAAACCACGTATCATTTTACGACGTACTCGTAAACAATTTAAATTATAATGTACAATTACTTCTAAGAAAACATAATTGTACAGTATCATGGAAATTGCTTACCTACCTAAATATCTGGTTGGGACAACGGAGTCATAATAAAAAAATAAGCTCATGCATGACCTATCCCGAGTATGATAGACATCTTCTCACATCTTCAGGCGATCACATCCTTGATGGTGTTTTAGTCTTTTTTCCTTCACCGTTTTAAGCAGGTTTTATGCGCACTTAGGTACATAACGTATTAGGTACGAAAGTCGGGGAACCTACCATGTTGAGCCACTATGGTCTGCCAAAAACGTATTAATGTATTTTATCAACTAAATTTCAGTTTTACTTTGTATATTGCGTTGTTCAACCACACATTTACATTCCACAATTTCATTCATAAGTTGAAACATCCTTCCATTCGAGGAGAACCGCTCGGGGCACGAACGGAATGAAATTCTTCCTTTGTACTGTCATATTTCACGCACCTATTTCCATGGACAAGGTGATATATCTCCAGGTTACAGAGTATAATCTACCTTAGCATAACAGATAAGAGTCCAGCTTTACTTGACAAGATGATAACACTCAGTTAATACAGTGTGTTGACGCTGCACACGGTAAAATTTGCTATTAGGGTATTCAATTCAGCTAAGAGAGGCAAAAGATTTGCTGGTTTTAGAATAAACGTATATTTGTCACAAACTCTGCTCTTATTGGTGGCGATTGACTTGGCACCGCAAAATTGCAAAATAAAGTAGAATATAAACGTTCTTATTATGTTCAAGGCAAAGTTCAAATTAACGTAAAACAGAGTGATCTTAAAATTAATTTTGCACAGTGCTTACGCGGGTATGTTTAAAATTATAAGCATATGTATGGATATTTGAATAACTGATAATACTACTGTATAGGCCAGGTCTATACTGACTGTATATGCTTAAGCAACGGTCACACGTAGCTTTTAAAAAAGCTGCTAAGGTAAAAAAGCTGTGACATCCTACTTGCTGCTGACAGACACTTTTGTAGTGAGTTGTATAGCCACTAGTTCTCGCTGCTTCAAATAATCCATGTGTGACCGAGGTCTTAGTGTAGGTATAGGTACCTACCTTTACGTTGGTACATAAGCTTTTCATCTGGTGAAGTAATGAACACTCGCGCTATAAAAAACAAAAGCCGTGGATTTACATCGAAATTAAAAACGTTCCAGCCACTAGCGCAAGCATCGTTAAAATATTTTAATGTAATTTGTATGCCGCGGAAATTAAGATAAAGAAATAGCGAGAGGGCACCGCTTCAAAGAAAACATTGTGCTAAGAATCCTGCGCTCGTTATAAAGTGACAAATTGACGACATTTTTTCTCCTAAAGCTGGCGAATTAGTGTGATCAATTGCGTTATTCGGCAGTTCTTAACTTCGTCTCTTTCGCTCTTTCAATAATAAATGGGGCCATCTCGCTCTCACTAATAAGAGCTATGCATTCTCATTATTGTTTTATTCTAAGGTATCTTGCCTTGGCAGTCGTATGGGCACATACCTTTTACCTACTCCGGTAACGATACATACCTGTAACAACAAGGTTCTAAAACATTGAAATTGAAATGAAATTCCCCCCATATCTGGCAAATCAACTAACTGTTCTCGGTCTTTTTATCATCTTAAACTAATTATTAAACGTATGAGAAGTTCAAAATCAAAATTGCTACCTAAAACAGCGGAATAATTTAGTTTTAACTGATTTGACGCCAAAACAGAAAATTATTGCTTAGTATTTTTCAATAAAAAATGTTGAATTTCCAACAAACTTTATTGCCAATTAGATGTAGATTATACCCCTTTCGTTATTGTATACATATGAATCACCGCAGCTATCACTCAAGATGAGAGATATTGTAGGTATATTCAGCATATCAGTAATAAACTCACGGTAGCTGCGACTGTGAGTGACAATTATACGAGTTGGGTTATGGATCGGAAGCCCGCCCGCCCACTCGGAGCCCAGATAACATAATTATGGCCCAGTATTAAACGACACCTATTATTCACAGCGGAGATCTTACACCTATCAGCTACGCTCTTACCAGAAGACCTCGACTAATGATATTTTTAATAAACTCATGGTACCTAGAGTAAGCGGCACCAACGAAATATCGTTCCGTAGGAACATTTATTTTCTTCATTCGTAAATATACAAGGTGCTTCCCAAAAGGGGCTTATTCTACACCCAAAAGGCAATAAAGATTGTTCTCCGACTTTTGAAAACACCACCTATGTAAATATTTGCTGTTCAACTCACTTTGTTCAACTAAATTATTCTGCTGTTTTAGGTAGCAACCATGGTGTCAAAATTCTTGTACGTTTTGAAATTCGTTATAAACATGTTAATAACAACAAAATTGTTAATTTGAAAAAGCTCAGGGAAAAATATGTTTTTTTTATAATTAATAGCTTTGTCCTTTTCGGGATGGTATTCATATTAAGAAACATGTTGTATAGTTTCAATATCCATAAAAAATCAAAGATACGTATTTAACTAAAATTAAGATAAAAAACTAATAACAGCGTCTTCTGGTGCGAGGACAAGGGCCCTTGTATCTACACTCCGTTATTTATATAAAGTTTCCACGAAGCTCAGATTTGTTGTTGCAAAGAATAGTATAAAGCTGCCTGAGATCAAAGAGATACTTACAACTTATTGAGATTATAATTTTAGAACTTCACTAGGCACTAGAAATCTCTATTTCCATTGATCGTCGATCCACCTGTTTTTCATTTTGCTTATATTCTTAGACAAACAAACTCTACTGCTTCTATTTTTATAATATTCAACCCTCGTTTTAGGGTTCCAAAGTCCGATCAAGAACCTATTATAGTTTCGCCATGTCGTTCCATCCGTTTGTAGGTACTTAGTAAGAGCCGTATGATAAGTCTTTCAAAAATATGACTGACTATCCTGACTGACTCTGGAACCCTTCACTGTGCATGGTCCGCCATCGTTGCCTGTGCCGGACCATGCGCATGGCGGCCATGTTTTCTATAGAATGCAAAAAATATAGAGCGAATGCAGAGACCCACATGTGCGTAGGCGCTATTATTGCCGAGTTTTTTCGTAGGTCCCAAAAAAAAACATGCTTGGAATAACATACAGGCCGCTTTTTGTTCGGGAACAACGCGAGCGAAGCCGCGGGTGGGAAGCTAGTAAGCTTTATAGGACTGGAATGTTTCACAGTCAAGCTTCACTAAACATTTATTAGTATTCCATTGCCAAATTGCTATTCATTATTTAGTGGAACCAGTTACTATATTAATGCTCGATGTGTTGACGGTACGACCATTATATAAATTCTATGTAGATTGTACATATTGAGTACCTATGTAACTAAATGTGATTGGAACAAACAACAAAATAGGATAACTTAAGATGTATGTATTTAGATCTTCGACGATGTCGATGACGATGTAGACAAATGTTATTTGCCTATTGAAACAAAATTCAATTGAAAAGTATTGGATTGTATGATTTTGCTCAAATTTCTGAAGTAATGTAAAAGTTAAAGTTATTAAGTTGAATCAGAACCAAGGTAAAACAAACAAAAAATACTTCTAGGCTTGGTTAAGAGGAACACTTATTTCTGCAAATAAACATCTTGAATCTTGAATCTTGATAGGCGTTTCTTCACATAGTTTCTAAGACTTTTCAAAGTGATCCTTCTGATTTTATTGAAATAAAAGTTCTGATATAAGCCTGACTGTGTGACCAGTGCCCTTATACGCAACCGAACTGATAATCGTAATCGGCATCAACTATTAAGTATCCTTGTGTAACTGTTGAAAGAAAATGGAAGTTTGACCATTAAAGCCGATTACGGTGTGTAAATGAATGAAAACGGTGTGTGAAAATATTTTTATCAATGGCTCTGCTAGTAACATCAACCTGTTTCACAAATAGCACGAATCTCGCTCCCACAAATATCTTTGCCGGATATCGAATATCTATGCGATCATGTTTGTTTCTTTGAGGTATGGTTGCCATGCGGAAACTAACATAAAAATAATGTACGAACATAGAGAGCTGTTTTACTTTCTTGAAAAAGACAGAAACGTTATATCTCACTTAAACACTAGAAGCTTATAAATTATCGTTATGGAAATTATTATTTTATCTTTAAGTATCATCATCATTAGCCCGAAGAACGCCAAAGAATGCCACGACGATCGGTTTTGAGCCTTTTCCATCCACCGACTTCCCGCAACCTTCACAATGTCGTCGGTCCATCGAATGGCGGGAGCCTTCAAACACTGCGTCCATCGTTCAGCTCGTGCTCGCTATTCGAGAACCTTTATCACTAACGGTTGTCGGTTCTGCGAGCTATATGGCCTGCCCGCTGCAACTTCAACACGCTAATTCTGCGAGCTATGTCGATGACCTTGGTTCTTCTATCTTTTAGTATACCTACTATTTATTTATCGTTTTTTAATGTTACAGGAAGATCATACCATCTTTGCAGTCTGTGTGAAAACTGCATGGCGCCTACTCGTAGCTTAGAGTGCTACGAAATCTGTTCTTACTATAGGAACAGAATTCTTTCAATTCTTTGCAACTTGAGAGCCAAACAAGCGTTTATCGTTCACTCCGACCGAAGGGTACATTCGGGTACATGTTTCAGAATCGTTATAACTTTTACATAATAGCTCCATTTCGTAGCTATAAACTATAAGTATGAGTGCGCTCGGTGAGCCGGCGCGAGCGTCGAAATCTGCGAATTATTCACGTAGATCGTGTTCCCTCGGAGCTATTTCTTTATTACTTCCATTCTGCTCGCCTCGCCGCCTTATTTCACATGTTTTTATTGTTCTATTTTAAGATTCAGGGAAACACAAAGAGGGAACAATGTTAGCGTATAGAAGCCGGCTAAGCAGGACTACTTTCCCGTGTAATTTACCTTCTGAATTCAATTTAAAATAAACATTACTAAACTGTTTATTTTATGTTGTTTCATTCTTATTCCTCGAGTCCTCTGATCACGCAAACACTGTGAGCAGTTTAACATAATTTTGTTATTTCGCTTATGTAAAAAATTGTGAAAGAACGAGTTTTTATCAATTATTCCTTATCTACGTAAATGGTAGTTCGGTGAAAACAGTTAAACACTTTATTTTTTCTTATCAGGGCAGCGACGCCAGGCAACAGGGCGGAATTTATCACCGTCGCCAGGTCTGTATCACTATTAATTGCTTTTCAATATAAAATGAGAACACCGCGGGAGTGTAGATTCAATGGCGGGTACGAAGATCTTCGTAAGCACGTTCTCGAATTCAAATAAGTATTTTATACAACAAAGGTACGTGCGATACGTAAAAAGAAGTAAGGTCTTAGAACATTAATTTTAGATGATTTAAACGGCGTTAGGTGGATTTTTTTACACTATCACCAGTGAGAGAGTAAGAAGTTCCACGCTGTAGTGCCTGACAATGATAAGCCTTTCAAAAGAAATCCATGGTTAATACGTGAGGACCTGACTAAGCCACGGGTTTCCCTACCATGTTTTCCTTCGCCGTGAACCTATAGAAAAACCTCACCTTTTTGACTGGCCTCATAGCTCAGTTGGTAGTAACTCTGCCTTCTGCGCTAGAGGTTGCGGGTTCAATTCCCGCACAGGACAAACATTTGTGTGATGAATACAGATGTTTTTTCTGTGTCTGGGTGTTAAATATTTATCTATTATGTATATCAGTCTCTGGTACCCATATTACAGGCTATGCCTAGTTTGGGATCAGTTGACCGTGTGTGATATGTCGGGAATATTTATTTATTTAATAATGGGTTTAAATAAATAAATATTTCCACGCACGATCGAGGTACGAACCCACAACATTCGGATTGAAAGTCGAGGTAGCTCCCACTAGGTTATTAGGGTTCAGTGACCTACGGAAATAATGCTTCTAGTTTAGCTGAGATGTAATTCAATATTTGACGACCAGTTGCGCCTAGGCCTAGGTGGCGTGGCAATGCTGTTTTCAAGTCCTGACAGAATTATCGTGAAAGTAATATAAAAAAGTACAGTCAAGGTCATGTCTGCTTCAGTATTGCCGAAGAGAATCTTCAGCGTGTTGTTACTAAAATTTATTCTGTAACACTGCCTTGTTATACTTGTAAATGTATTGCAGCTTGTTAGTTGGGTGTTATCGAACCGTTGTGGGAAATAATGGCTGAATAAAATTAGTTTTAGTTAACGCAGTATAGAGTTCGTTTACTTTTAGCCGGTGAAAATAGGTCTTTATTTATCCCAAAATTTAAAAAACGCAATTGCTATTTGCGTCTTTGACCGCGCGGAGGGGAACGTAGAGCAGAATTCTGTATCTATAGTTATTTTCGTTTTTTTACCAGACTATAAATTGCTACAGGAGCTGTACTACCCAAAAAGACTTTAAAAATATGGTTGTATAACCTGTCTTATCAGACGAGAGACTATAACAGTATAGGTTAAAAAATATTTTTGCCTTTACCCAATCTCTTAATAACAGCTACCTTTTATCATCTTTAAACCGCGCACAAATTGAGTTTTTCTTAAATTAATTTGCCCTTATTAAAGCGGGGACAAATCGCCGTCACTCCGCAAACAGGCACCTCAATCTGTCTTGTACAGTGTAATAGAATCGATAGAGGCGGCGGTTGACCGCGCGCCCCCGGATATGACCTGTCATCCGGCCAACTGACAGAATTGTGTAACGGCAACGGCGACATAGCCTGTTTACTCCCCTTACTGTATACAAACAACACTTGACTCTATATTATTGATGCGATATTCAATATTACTCTGGCGTGTTTGGGGTTTTGGGTAACTTCAATCGATAATGGCGTTAGTTTTGAAGACGACGTCTGATAAGCCTTTTATGTGGGTTTAGTATACCATAGGGTAGGTTATGGGGTTTATCTAAGGTGGAAGTAGGCATTATCTTTTTATAGCATAATTCAAGTGCTTACTTGCTTGTCGTGTCACTGATTCTTTCTTGGCCATCCTGTATTAGGTCAGTGACCAGGTTAAGGTATGGTGGCCCTGAAAAGTTCTAGGACATTCCGGTTTCCTCACGATGTTTTCTTTCAACGTTTGAGAGCACTAGAGCACATAAATTTCCCGTATAAACTCTATTAGTGCACGACCTCTATTGGTGCACGACCGGGGTTCGAACCCATGACTTATGAAGTGGAAGGCGGGCCACTATACCATTCTTCTGGTGCTCTAAATTCAAGTAATAAGTACAATACCAGTACATAGTGTATCAAATCAAATAGATTCTTCAATTGCGATATTACCTTTCTATCTTATCTATCTGGTACCTTTCTATTTCGATACTAATAATACCTGACGTACTACAGTTATGCAAAATTTTTATTGTATTTTATTTTCAGCCTTCATACGACAAAAATATGTTAGTTAGGTTGGACTACGCTAATTTGGGCTAGTTAATTATTTGCGGGTCCGCTCTGTCGCGTGGGACATGGTCTACTCACGACGCGTCACTCTGGACAGTATATCACGTCCCGATATTCAGGTTTGGAGCGTTCAGTCGTAACAGAACTAGCGTTTTAGGACCGTATTCTGAAACTGTACTAAACTAAAATAAGTTTTAACCATACTTACCTAGGGTTTTAAATCGTGACTCAACCCTAAGAATTGTTATGATAGGCATTCTTGAGCATGATATCAGAATACGGGCTTTGAGTTGTTACATACTTCTGTACTCACTAAAGGTGAAAAGCAGGGTACTGATGGTGGAAAATTCTGTGGTGTCATAAGATAATCTTACCGCAATTATTTTCTTGGGTAGGAGACGGTTGAAATTATTTAACACATACCTGGAAAAAAAAAATGTTTTGTTAGTTCAAAGAAGTATAGCTATATTAAAAAGGTAAAACCAAGAGTGATGGCTTCATATTTTATAATAGGTAGTTACATAAGGTTAAAACTAAATTAGGTAAGTTTCAGCCCTCGTCAATGCTTTTCACTCTTCAAGAATGACGACACAGGAAAAATAAAAATGTTCTTTATTTTTCGCACATCACGCAATGTTCGTGAGCCGTTGATCCCTAGTGAACAGTGTGTGTCAGTTGATTGGACAACGGACCTGACGAGAGTGGATTGATTCTATCCCCCGTCACCTCACCCTTCCCGCGGATTCCACGACAAAATGTTATTACTGAAACTATCTCTTCCGTTTATTGACCCACTTCGGTAATTATTTTCGTGGATATATCGCGGGATATAACTTTGCGGCCGCGGCGTTGGTAATTACATTAGATGTTCGATCATAATTCCCCTGACGCGGGACTATCCAATCGCAAAATAATTTTTGAATATTTCATGCACACCGAATTTTGCTCCCGAGGCAGATGAGGAAAACGATATAACAACGCAGCGGATCCTTTAAGAATCCTTCGTATCTATTACATACTTGACAGCACAGATACTGGCAACTTAGTTGCAAATCACATTTAATAAATACATAAAAAGAACACCTAGCATTCTCATACATTCTAATCCTGACCTCAAAAGTACCCCACTGTGTTGTCGATATCAGACTGCAAATACCATGGTACCACAACACTCAGAACCAGAACAAGTATTTGCAGATCTTGCAAACATTTGTCCCGCCACAGTGATCGAAGCCGCACCTTTAGCGCCTCAGCCAGATACTCACCCACCTCGCCAACGAAGTTTGAGTCTAGCTAAATGCATTAGCCGTGCATCATCGAAATTGTACAAAAATAATTTCTGCTAGCTATTTTAAATTTGCTGATTGAAATATAAATAATATTAAACAACGAGAGTCTTGAAAAGGAACCGAACAAAGGACTTTGAAGGCGGCAAAACAATACAATTCAATTTCGACGAGTCTCAAATTGATCTATTTTACCAGAATTCGTTTTCTGGAACCCTTTATTTAAAGTAGTCTGCAGTAAACTTGAAACAATATTACTGTTTGTAAAATACACTACGAAAACCAACAAAATTTAATGCAAAAGTTTCAGATTTATTATATTTCAGTACGAGGTTACGTATAAGTTCAGTAAAATTTTAAATGGATATCGTATTTAATAAATCGAAGTGTTATTTGTGCGACTTTTTAAGTTAAGGTGCGGGTAATAGGTAATATCACGTTGAATCCAGTTCTAGACATTACAGTTGATATCCATTGAGGAAACTTACTCCCGTTTTTTATTTTTTTAGGAACAACCAACAACTACATTATATATGTAAGATACAGTGAGTAGTAGGGTACATAATTTCATATGCAACAAATTATTAATAATGTAGTCCACAACGTTACAACCTAGCTGGGCTCTCCTATAAGAAAAATACCAATATTTGTGTCATCATCATTAAAGACGTAGAACATCCACTGTTGAACATAGGCCTCCCCCATAGATTTCCAGAACGACCTAGTTTCTAAGACGTTTCTAAGTGTTTATATTAAAATAAATCCTTTTTTTGACTGCCTTGACTTTGACTTTTGAACAATAAATATCGTTAATTATTTATTGTGTACCTATAAGTATCTGCTGACACACCAATAATAAAAAAAAACATGACAGATAAAGACGACGTTCCACATTCATAAAACAATAACAATTCAATACCATCAGAGCGTCACCTGGGTCTCAAAAAATCTGTCTCGTGTATCAAAGAACGCGGCAGTACATCACGAATCATTTTACGGAATGGCAATACCATGGCGCTCATATTTCACTTTCCTTTAAAAATTGGTGTTGGTAGCGTCGTTGGTTTGCTGGCTTAGCCATTTCTTTGTTTATTAAATCTTCAATGTTGTAATCTCGGGCTGAGTTCTGTAGAACCTTGCCGTTTAAAAACGAATCATCGCTTCTTATTCCCTCAGCTAGATTAAATTTTACCAAGACTAACATTATTTATTTACTTAATTTAGTCGTTCGACGTTATGAATGAGAGCATTAAATCTATGACAAATTTGAAAATAAAAATAGGCTCACGACTATTATCCCTAAGCAATGGTAGACATCCTCTCAGATCTCCAAACTATCGATCCTGAGGGGGTAATCAGAAGCAAGTCCAAACATTTTGGTACTTCCCCACATTTTGCAGAAGTGAGTATTTCATACGTGACAAGCACGCCCATCGCTGCATTTTGAAATTCTTAAGAAAATCTGACTCATTTTCATTTCGAAGCGTTTCCTGGGTCACAGAGTAGGTAGGTTAGGTATAGTTACATTGTCGTGCAATGACGACGTCGAGACGCCATGAAAAATATTTGCAGTCGACGGAGGGTCGACACACAGGCGCCTGAATGTCGGGCAAGCTCGGGTGGCCATTAATAGTCGCCGTGACATTTCCTTGAAAAGAAAAAAGGTCACCAAATAGATCAAACTTTAAGGTGAATTGGGACAAAAATAGAATGTTTTATAAGCTTTCACGTAAAGGTCATACAAAAAGTTTCAATGCTTATCTACAGTTTAGAAGTGAATGCAGATCGTTAATGGATTCAGGCGTGAAGGCAGAAGCCCATAAGATATTAAATAATTACAAATAGATTAGCGCAATTTTTTTTTTTTTAATATCTATTGAATACAGATGAGATGACAAAGACATACGTCTAGTCTGTTCACGGAGACTACCTTATGCCTACTACATGGTGTTTATAACGTGTATAGTATGCAGAAATATTTCTTTCCTCACCTAATATAAACTTAACTTTTGTCATAGAACTTTATGTAATTCGATAAATCAAAACTAACTTAATTCCCCCCCCCCCCCCGGTAGTATTGTTTCTTTTTGTGTAATAGAATACGCCCCTTTCGGGATACCATACTAGTTACGAAAAGCGTTGTATATGGCGTTCTCTCTTCCACTAAATTGTGTGGAAGTACAATCGTATAGAAGTGAAATGGGATGCAAGTGGTCATGATTGGTCAACTTGTGCAGTCATGCAATTCGTTGTGAGTTACGTGCAGTCCCTGATTTCCATATCAGCTCGTCACCATGAACGGACTAGGTGCTGACTGAAATAAAATCAGTACTATCCTGCCAATTTCTAAATAATTGTTCACTGCACACAAAATGAGTAGCGCCTTTGAACTCGTACGAAAGCCACACTTCGCGAGAAATATTCAAGAATAGACGGTAGGAGGAGGTGATAAAGCTTGTTTTATAAACGATTCCGGTGATTTTAATCTGAATTTTGTTGTTGTTTGCTTTTGCCTTCTTTCACATTTTTACAAGGTATTCTTTATTATAGGATTATTTTTCTTTTTCGAGCCTGAGCTTGTTCGATCGGCGCCACGCTGAATCTACATTCCATTTTGTGAAATGGATCATCGAAATAAATAATAGACACCAAGCCGTGTTTTTCTGATTCTTCTAGGATCCGTTTCAATGGACTTTTGACTTTTTTTTCCATTCCACAATTCTTATGGTGGTGTGTATATTTAATTTATGGTAAATAATTGATATGAACTTATAGTTTTAACTTATAATGAATTCAAAACTTTATGAGTAGCTAGTAATAATTTACTATGCAATTCTACGTAAATTCTAAAATCAATAATTGCTTGCTTTTCGTGCCCCTTATTCTTCGTTTGATATGCATAAAGCTAATGACGGATTGAAGCACTGTGACCCTGAATTATAAATTGAGGCTCAATTCAAGAGCCCATGAGTTATCCCACTAGTATTATCATCATCATCATTTCAGCCATTCGACGTCCACTGCTGAACATGGCCTCCCCATAGACAGAGCAAATTCCTTATCTGATGTGGGTGTGTATGTGGGGGGATGTGCCCATACTCACCACGCTGGGCATGCGAGTTGGCGAGCGCTTTTAGAGCTATCGTTGTTAAAATGAGGGACGCTGCTGCCCATCTCCTAGCTTTTTTGCCCTTAGTCGCCTCTTATGACATCCGTGGATAGGTAGATATGGAGGGGCCTATTCTTCAGCCGGGGCCACCACGGCCACTAGTATTATAAATGTGAATAATTTGAAGATGTTTTTTACTCTGTCACGCCGCTATTGCTGAAAAGATTGTAATATAATTTGGCATATATGTAGTAAAAAGCCTAGAATAATATAAAGACTACTTTTTTCAGATTATCACGCAAGCGAAACCGCGTGGCAAAGCTAGTATACAATACATCTATGGACGTCTACAACAGGAATTAGCCGTGAGCCCTAACATCAAAAATTTAATATTCCAATTTTCAATATATCTCTCTATAACTTGATTTTCACCCCGTAGAGCTACTTAATAAGTAGTACTTATCACCGAAATTGTGCCACGTGGGCATTGTTTTATTGTTCTCGTTTCAGGAGTGATTCCCTAAATATTTCCCTTTCATATTAAGGTAATTGTCTACTTAGAAGAAGTTCTATCGTCACAACAGTAAAGGAAAAACGCTGTAATAAAAGGATACTAAAAATATTACACAGAAATATATTTTTTATTCAAAAACGTGCATTTCTTGATAAAGAATGACTTGTATATCCAAATTGAAGTTAAACTTTAAGGTAAACATAGGTTAGGTACATTATCGATTAACTACATCTAAGCTATGGAGTGATTTTCTTCCCGCAACTTTTCTAACCCGCATGTTACTTATGGGTTCAGTCTGCGTACAAAGCTCGCCGATTTTCCGTAGCGTACTTTCCTAATTAAAAAACATAGTCACCCTAGCAGCACTTATCGGGGTGACCACACACGCTCTGTTTATTTAGGATCGTTGTTTTAATGGACACAGAGAATGTTATGGGTCGGTATTCCAGGGTCCTAATTGTCAAATCCGAGAGAACGAGCCGCTTCAATTTTAATTTAGCTTGATGTAGGCGAATTTATAAGCTTGTGTCACTTATATCGGCTTGCATTGCAAGAGCACGCCGCGCACATGTCCATTATAAAGTGATGTCGAAGGAAAACGGTCGTCTATCTTATAAAAAATAAAAATGCATCAGATGTCTTATCTAAAGGCCATTCAGAAACCGAAAATATTGGTATTTTATAATACCCGTAGTAACATTTCCGACTTCAGGCGGGATTCAAACCGACTCCGAGCCTTATTGAACTCGAGCCCAAGAACATCCCAAAGTTTTTCGTCGATTTCGTCATGCGACGTGTCGATTTCGAAGCTCAGTTGATTAAGTGTGGGTGCTTTACAAACAAATTATAAAAATATTGCTAAATGCCGACGCTGTCTTGACCAATAAAATGTGCGCGTTAAATAAAAGCAACTGATATCACTCGTTAACGTTTAGATTAGTTACAAAGATGATAAAAATACCAAAAACAGCTGATACGAAATTAATAGGGAAAAACTTCTTGTTTGTGTTTGTTCTATTCCGCTAATATTCTTTCATTTTGTTGATATAACAACCCCCTTTCGGAAACTATTCCGAAAGGCGGTTGTTACTATTCCTATACAATCATACGAATCACTTTGTATAATTTTTAGTCTGCACAGTGAACTTTCTGCACATGACTACTGTGATATATTCTGTGGAAGGTATGTTGTCTCCCTCAGCAACGAAACAAGGTGGAAATAATCGTGGCACGAAATGTGGCACATGATGAAAGTAATGTGAGAGTATTTTGGAGCGGAAATTAATTTTCAGGTAAGTATAATATTTCATCAGCTTATTGTAATAGGCTGGATTGTGTTAGGATTGTGTGGCAACACGTCTTACATGGATATGTTGTTGACATTAACTTTTTTTTGTAGTTTGAGATATCGAGGGAAAATATTGAAGATCATTACTTGTAGGTAGAAGAACTAAGAATTTCAACGATCATACAATTTTCCAGTGGTAGTTAGAAAAGCGGGATGCCTTCCCATTAAAAAGGTCGTGGGTTGAATCCCGGTCGTGCACCAATAAGTTTTCTTTTCCAAAATTGTGTTGTCAAACGATGAAGGAAATCGTCGAAGGAAACCGGTATATCCTACATCCTAAAAATTTCAAGCCATGTCTTAAGTGTACGAAAAGAGACTTTCCTTTCTTATTCTATCCTAGACCACACATGAATGAACACATGAACTAATGCCGTATGACCAAGAAAGAACCACAAGAACAAGTTCAAGCAAGTTCAATACTCTAGATAGAGTCTACTCTAGGTCTTCTCTAGGTAGAGTAGGATTAAGTATTAAGTGGATAATATCATAAATTACTCCGGTTTAGGTCGTTTATGGACGCCGTAATTGGTATTCTTAACCATAAGCAACTGCTATACAGTAAACGACAAAATTAAGACCAGCCACTTACCCACAAACTATGTGACGAAGGTTCATTTTATTAGACACCCAAACTGTTCAATGTGTAGATTCCGTCACAAAGGACGGGACAAAACTTCTAAATAAAGCTCAAACGGACCCCAATCTATCGGGAACACATATTCTAAAAGTGCGAGGACACGGAACAGCCCGTCAAGATACTTGCGATACATCCCGAGCCCCTTGAGACCGCCCTATTGCTTGTTATTACCCGCCCGTGCCGTCTTGAGTATTTCAGAAAATATGTTTACTAGTCGAAACTCCTTCGACTTCAATCGCGTTATGTTATTCTCGTACAAACATACAAACTTCAATCCCCGCTGAACCCTCTTAGTGGTTGAGTTTCGGGAATTTATTTCTTAGTGCACCCCCTACACTACAACAGAAACCTACCCTCTAAATTTCATACTCCTAGAGCTTCTGGTTTAGACTGTGCGTTGATTGTCAGTCAGTCAGTCAGTTATTCAGTCAGTTAGTTCGGTAACGTAAGAGTTTTATGTATATTGAAGGGCTAGTAAAATCGTTCAAAATCCCTGCAACTTCGTTCGCGTAATGCAATTTGCATACAAACTCCAAATACACCAGAAAGCTACCCTCTATCTCTAGTACTTTTGTTTTCGGCTGCGCTTTGATTGTCAGTCAGTCAGTCAACATAAGTGTTTTATATAAAACTGGGGATATCGCGCATCGTTTGATGTGTCATTGGTTATTTTTTAGTCACTCTGTGTTAGGTTCATGTTAACCTTGAGCAAATAAACTACCTACATTTTCTGACACCCGTTTCAAGTACCAAAACTAAAGACTCCATGCACGTGAAAAACCGATAGAGATAAGTATACCACAAGTTCTAGAAACCGCAGACTACAATTCTACGCCCACACATAAACAGTGAATACGTGTTTGCTTGCACACTTCGACGTCCCATTGCCATGACGACGGGCTGTGATCCTTTCGTATATAACGCTCGGTTAACGGGGTGTTGCTGAAATTAGGGGAAACACGCAACCTCGGAACACTAGCTGATTATAATCGAGGTAAAGGTGGAAATTTACTACACCATGACAGTTATATGTAATGTCATAATATATATATTCAAAATGATTTATACTTCACCAGGTGAAACTTTTTATTGAATCACAGGACGCCTGGGAGACATTTTAAGACACACAAATGAGCCAACGACACGAATAACTATTTACCTCACCGTACACTTTCACGTCGTTAAACATTTTGTCACCGTACAAAGTTCGCACTTTGGAATTACTACTTGAGAGTATAAACATGTTAAGTATTTTAGGTAAGTTTGTCATAAACTTGTTTTTTTTAATCTATCCTTCTACTAATTCAATGATTTGAAAGTGATAATCGCATGATAATTACCGCACCATTATGATTCAGTTACGATTGTCGCCACCTTAGTTTCTTTGATTTCATTGGTTGATTGGTTCCACAATGACTGCCATTGATATACCACTGTGATAGCAGAATACCAAAAGTGTCAAAAGTTGCAATTTTTGCCACTAAGAAATAAAAATAAATAAATAAATTTCGAAGACATTGAATTAGTAAAATTGAGCCCCTGTAGTAATTTTCAAACTTAAATTAAAATTACTCAAAAACTAAACAGGCTAGGTTATAGTGGGAGGAGTAAAGTTTACATCTCAGATACAACGATGCCATCGTTTAAGTGCCTAAAGCATTTTATCGAGCAATATTCGCTTAAATTTTGCATACAAAAATATATCAGGCACTTGAATTTAAGTAAAATAATTACGAATATGAGTGTAGTTTCCCAAAGTGCTGCAGTCGTTGGATTGGAGCAGTTCCTTTAATAACTTTGAAAGGATTTTGAGACACCCAACTTTCTAGTAAGAGACTTACTGTAATTTACTTTTAAAATGCTTCATGTTTATTTCGGAGGATAGAAAAGAGTAAAATTAAAACCTCAACCCTATTAAAATACGTAGAAAAACGACTTTCTCCAACACCATAACTTTATCACGGCGTTTATTGTGTATCAATCTTGGGATTTATGATGATGAATTATTGTTATCTGCTGAATTATGATCGTATTATGCTTTTTTAATTCTAAAGTACGAATAAACCACAACAGTAAGACCTTATTTTTTCCATTCCCGATTAATTATTCGTATATCAGGAGCAACTTTTTACTCACTTATTGGTGCTGTAGTGCCCGGGACGTGTTTTAGATGGAGGTATCGATAAAAGTACCTAACAACATCATAGATATCAGAGCGAGTGCAATATAAACGCATTTACCAACAATTACACCTGTATAAGCCAGCTAAAACCCAATACGACGGCTCTACTGTTCTCCTACACAGCATTAATACATTTCCCGTTTCCATTGAGAGCGAAGATGGATTAATTCCACTGAGTCAAGATCCGTCTGTCGCAGCCGCTTCCAGTATTTCAGCGTTCGCAAGAATACTACTTTAGTTCAGACTAAGTTCCAATTGTAACTCGAGATGGGATACAGTTTGACAAGAGATTTGCGGCTGAATTCCCTTCGAGCACTTAAACCCCGAAAGTTAATGAGACGTTCGTAGCTGGGCTGGCTTGCAACTATCGTAAACTAATGAATACAGGTACTGTTGACACTTTTCTGATGATCTACGTAGTTCTATTTGCTAAGTTTGATACATTGAGAACACTCATTGTTTTCTCTGTTTGTTCAGACTGACGTGATGAAATAAAAATATGATCGAAAACCGAAAAGCCTCTGTCGCTTAGTGAGAGATAAAATTAAAATAGGAAGAATACACCTAAAATATTGACCTGAAATTATAATACATTTTTTTAATTTAAAAATATCCACCCCTTCTAATAATATATTTGCTTAAGTTCCCCGTTGTACATACTAACTTTACGCAGGAATGTTTTATGCCTTTTCGATCTTTTCAACGGGCAGGAAGGAAGGGCGTCGTCGTCCTTTGATAAAGTGAAAAATAGCACCTTCAGACCGTGGCCTGCCTCTTTAGAACGATAGCTAAAGGCATGTTGGGTTTTCATACAAAAGGGGTTTGGAAGTCATCAGTTTTGGTGATGTATAAGGTTTGTACTGAAAAGACTAAAAAATATTACGTTCTATTGTTGTTTGGAAAATATTGAAATCTATAAAGGAAATAGTTAGGTGATTGATTCGAATTAAATTTATGATGTAGGTACTATAGGTATGTACACCGATAAATGGAACGAATCTAGCGGTCTCAAAATTATAACTGGTTTTCATACTAGTAGTTCGACCCGAACTACTAGTATGAGTAAAATTAAAACCTCAACCCTATTAAAATACGTAGAAAAACGACTTTCTCCAACACCATAACTTTATCACGGCGTTTATTGTGTATCAATCTTGGGATTTATGATGATGAATTATTGTTATCTGCTGAATTATGATCGTATTATGCTTTTTTAATTCTAAAGTACGAATAAACCACAACAGTAAGACCTTATTTTTTCCATTCCCGATTAATTATTCGTATATCAGGAGCAACTTTTTACTCACTTATTGGTGCTGTAGTGCCCGGGACGTGTTTTAGATGGAGGTATCGATAAATCAGTCATCAGTTTTGGTGATGTATAAGGTTTGTACTGAAAAGACTAAAAAATATTACGTTCTATTGTTGTTTGGAAAATATTGAAATCTATAAAGGAAATAGTTAGGTGATTGATTCGAATTAAATTTATGATGTAGGTACTATAGGTATGTACACCGATAAATGGAACGAATCTAGCGGTCTCAAAATTATAACTGGTTTTCATACGTAGTTATACGTAGTTCGACCCGAGCTGAGATCTCTGATAAAAGTTGGTTCTTTGATAATTTTAAAACGCACGTTTACCATGTTCTAAATAATAACCAATCTTTCCTGTACTATGAAGTCATTGAACATATACCAAATGGGTTGTCGTTACATTACTTTTAAATATTACTATTGTATCTTAAAAAATTTAGTCTAGAATAAAAATTGCTTTCGAAGGTATGAAAAAAGCTCTCACAATGACACCCAACTTATACATTTGTATTACTTTTTATTAAAAAAACTTTCTTTTGGATCCCTATTTTAGCACCTATGCGGATTTAACTCATATTCTAATCAGAATATTTTGGTGGTCACACCTGTTGATTTACTAAATTCCATGCACACATTAACCGTTCGAAAGTCATGCTCTAACAAATGATCACACAAACACACAACGCCGATTCGTACAAGTTGTGCGAGATCTTCACTCGCTTCGCTCACGCGAACAATAAGAGCACTTAGATTTAGGCTCGTATCTTTAAACATCGTGGGTGGAATTTAGAGAGAAAAAGAATCTAATAGTATTTTGTATCAAATTAACGTCAGGTAAAACACTCGCAATGACAGCCATTGCGAGTGCCTTTGCTTCGTAATGTCCTGTTCAAATCGCACGATCCATGAAAAGCGTCACGTTACGCTCGAGTGAGCCCACGATATTTCATTATAAAACCTGTTGAAATTCATCCTCTTTCATCCGTAGCCTCCGCAGTCTCCGTACTAGCAAGTGTCGTCATCAAAAGCCCTTGAGCGTGACTCGCGAGCTAACAATGCGCCCGCTCTTGGGCCCTTTGACCTGCTCCACGCTTTGTCGCCGCGAGGACAGTAGAGATGACATCTTGCCATATCGCGTCACCGTACCGTACATAATGATAGTCAATGTACAGACACAGAATAAATATTAGTGGGTATGGGTTACAGTCGATCGATGTATTTCAGTGCAAGTGAATCCGAATAAGGAGAGCATGTGACTTAACCCAACAATACAAAGGTGATTCATAATATGTATACTACCCCAATTGGCATTATAGGCTTTTGGAAATTCGAAAATCATACGTTTTGGGACTAAGGAAATAATGCCTCTAGCTTATTTTTGCCCCTATAATATTTTACATTAGAGACTGACTCATTAGCCAAATCAGAACAAGTGCTAAAGATACTGGAGTCCTTCTGAATGCGTTCAAGCGAAAATATCCGACAAAATCATTTTTTTTTACCTGAATTTTTCATTCAGATATATGAAGAAGGATCTAGCAACGGAGCACCCGTTTCTTTCTACTTCGACGATAGATTTTTGTTTATTGTAAGGAGGTGGACAGTAAATAGCATTTATACCTATTTATATAAGTGAAAATAGGAACCTAGAGTTAGAAAAGCCTTAGTTTCGTGATGCAAGAGACAAAAGCATGCTTAGGAAACCAGGATAAGTACAGTGAAATATGAATTTCAACAAGTTCTTTCACATATAAATATGACACAGTGAGTATCAGAAAAGCAATAAACATTGAGATATTTTTCATTTATTTTAAAATAGCACGTCTATAAGAATATACTGCGAGAATAAAGCAGATTTTCTCCACCGACAGAGGTCGCTCTCAGCACTCAGCTCACGTATGACGACTTGATATCTAATATTATGGCGGCGACAAAAAATGGCATTACAACACTGACTCAACGTACGCTTCGAGAATAAAGTCTAGATACGGACTATGGGGATAACTGGCATACACCAGATTTACCATGTTTACACTACGATACTAAACACTTATTTATAGTGTATATAAATAAGTGTTTAGTGTTGTATGTCATCTATCAAATATCAAATGTTCACTAAAACGGGATATTCACCTGCCATCATTTCTGAGTATTATACACTTTCATACGTCACGCATGCAACTGTGCCGAAATATCGGGAAACAATCAAATCATGGTAAATAACCCGTTCTGAAAACCACGTTTAACCACATATACACGGGATTTTCTAAAAATGATGTAATGTACTGAAGAGTTTCTAAAACATCATCATCATCATCAGCCTGTTGAAGTCCACTGCTGGACATGCCTCCCCCAAAGAGTTCCATGACGAACGGTCTTGTGCCTTCTCCATCCACCGACTTCCCGCAACCTTCACAATGTCGTCGGGCCTTCCAATACTGCGTCGCCCGGTTCGTGGTCGCCATTCGAGAACCTTTACTCCCCAACGGTTGTCGGTTCTACGAGCTATATGGCCTGCCCACTGCCACTTCATCTTGCTAATTCTAAAACACAATACGTAAATATGATTTGTTGAAAATTTATGCTAAATGCATAGTGTAACCCCATTTTTTCTAGTGTAAACGTGCATCGTTTCGTTTCTAGACATAATTACACGGATGAAAACGGCTTTTAAAAAAATGGAAACTCGAATTTCAACTAATTACCGAAAAATGCACCATCACTTTCATTACCGACGCAAGTCCATCTATTATTGTATGTAGGAACATATAATAAAACAGTTAATCCCAAATTCTTTACAAATGTTAAATTCTTCACAAACGTCCTCTCTCATAAATAACAAGTTTTTCTTGACTGGAATAAATTGACTTCTCTGTCTGTTTGTTTGTTTCGGGCTAATCTCAGAAACTGCTAAATGGATTTTAATGATATAAAGTTATGTAGCATCACGCTACATGTATGGTTACAATAGAGGGGTTTGAAGTTTGAATGAAGAAAATATTTAATTCGAACCTAGCAAAATAATTTTGTTACAATTTATAGGAAACCTGTTTTAGTAATTTCTTACCTTTAATGTTACCAACGGTAGGTAATATTTTTGGCACTGCAGATAAACCTCGCAGCACCTATGAGCTCCACGCGGATACAACTAGTTGTTACATAAAATCAGCACAAATATTTGTACATTATTGACAAGGCCTATGTACAGCCGCAAAAATTTGATGTTATTAACAAAACCAAATGGGTGGTGAATAAATAATATGACTATGACTATTTGTATTTTCAATAAATATTGCAGAAATATCGTAGAACGATTGCACTACAGAACACCTGTGTCATGAACTGTGAGCGTTTATGCAGCAAATTTAATGGCCTTAAATTTTACAGCGCTTTATGATTTACGTACAAATTTTACGTTCGCTTTATCACCTGAACAACTGCAAGCCCTTCAATAAACACGGATTCATTGCTACAGAGCGGTGAAGATGAATAATACCTATAGTGAATCTTGTTGACGCGCGCAATTTAACACAGTACCTACTATGGGTAATGATTGTGATAATGTTTTACTATTTAAAATGCCATGATGCTACGTGTACTAACCTAACTAATATTACAAATGCGAAATGGTGTTCGTTTATCCTTCTTTTTTCGTGGCAACGCAGCAGCAAAGGGTCGACTATTTTTTTGCATGGATACTCGGAGAGTGACTGCTTTAGCTAGTTTTTACCCAAGCACCACCGCGCGAGCGAAGCCGTGTGCGATAGCAAGTAAGCAATTAACAAATAATTAAACACCCAACTGTCACAAACATAATCTTGACAACACTGGGGTTCCATGTATCGTGGCTATATTAGCTATGAGCAGTAACCATGGTACTGATTGAACCGCGTCTCATCATCTCTCGCGTTTCAGAGGGGCATTCCAACCACAACGTCATTGAAGTCATCTAAAAATTTTTACGTACTTGCGATTTTTATCTGATATATCAACCTATAGCAACAGAAAACTCCCGAATATCGGACCACCTATCACGGGGTTCAAAGCTTCCCGCCTCATAAAGGCTTATTGGAAAATTCCCGATAATTCATTACAGTCATGATAAATGTTCGTTTCCGCGGATCCATTCAAACGCGCCCTTTTTACTTTAACAGTGATACGCAAAAAGGGGTGGCCCCTTCCACCGGCACCGGCAGGAAGGGCATGATATAATCAATCTAGGGCTGTCCCATTGCTAGAACCACCGGGGTGAGATTGGTGTTCGTTAGTGACAGGGTCCTATTTATTTTTGTTCAGAATGATATAATCATTTGCAAAAGCAAAAGTAAACCTCATCATCATCATTAGCCTGTAGAAGTCCACTGCTGGACATAGGCCTCAAACGAACGCTCTTAAGTCTTTTCCATCCATCGACTTACCGCAACCCACTCAATGTCGTCGGTACATCGGGGGCCTAATAATAAACCTAAAAGTAAAAAAATACCATTAAATAATATTTACGGAATTTTGCAAAGGGATTACAATCTGAACAAAAACGCGTAAATGGATTAGGTCTGCTATCTGATATGCCTTTTTTATTCCAGATTTTAGCTGTTATTTTTATTGCTAAGCCTCTATTTTTTGTTCAAAATATTTAACAAATTGCAAACCTTCGATTCGGTGACGTTGGTGGCGTAGCGGGCTAATACCCGTCTATGACGCAAGTAGTGCAGTTTCGATTCACGCTACGGGACAAATGTTTGCATGATCTGCAAATATTTGTTCCGGGTGTGGGTGGTACTCTCTTCTGATACCTTCCTACGACACAGGGAATCTAGTGTGGGGTCAGAACTATGTATGTGACTGTTGGGTGTTATTTATTTATTCATATTTTTTAATATTGCCGACCAAAAATCTTGTAAAGTTTGCCGAGAAATGAATGTATAATTTCGCCGGGATAATAGTATGTGATCACATTAAAGACAACTGCTCGGTTTTCACTTCACACACACACACACACACACACGAAGAAAATATTTTGGACAGCCAAATATTCCATGAAAAATGGTCAATGCAGGCATGAAAAAATGTGTAGCTTGCAGTGTAGAGCGCGGCGAAATGCGGGTACAAAATAGAAATAAATCAGTGAGCACAAAACTGCCACGCGAGTGAATCCCATCGAAAGCATGTCAACGATGCATCAAGCGTGTATTTACAGAGGCACGGCTGTGTAACTACAATTCAGCATACGATTAATGTCGGTTGACAGCCGCAAATAATCATCATCAGCGGTATAGCGCTCTCCTTTATAAAACACAAGTTTCTCGGTTTTTGTTTCAGAAATTAATAGGCTAACGACTTTTGGTGACGCTTGGTAGACATCCTCGCAGATCTCCAGGAGATCAGATCCTTGAATATGTCTAAGGTAAAGAGGCACGTCCAAACATTTGGAACATGTCCACAATTTGCAGTAGTGATTAACGCAAAATTAATAAAATATGCGATGAAATGATTCATAAAATAAAAACTTGTTTGAAGTACTTGTTTATTGACAGTAGTTTGTGATATCACAGTAAACTGTAACCCGCTTAAGAAATATATAGAAGGATAAATTGAAATCAGCTCTATATGTAAAACAATTTTTGCACCTTTTGTATTTATTGACAGTGTCATAGGTATTACTCACAGAAATAAACAATTTCCATTTTCCATGAATGCGAAGCTTCCGCGAACCGATCGCTAAGAGATATGCACAATTTTCCGCATCGTTTTCCGCGTCACGCTGAACATGTGGGTTTACTTTTTCGGCTCCATTCAATCGAAATAAATCTTCATTGAATACTTTTTTGAAATTATTTCGTTTATAGTCAAAAATTCGTTTGTAGTTGTACCAAAGCGCTTTCTGGAAGAATGGTGTGTTTGCAATGATATTACGGAATTTGTGATTTATGAAGATTTTTTTTTTGATCAACATTATGTCTGAAGGATATACCTACTGTCGGAGCAAATATATGAGAATGGATTTATATGACCCAGATAGTAATATATCTGAAACACTTTATAGCCGTGTTTAAACGACATGCGCTTATAAATAGACATGTAAATATATAGTACTATGATTTATGTGTCTATTTATTATCTTAGAATGGACTTCCGCAAAATCACGCCTGAATCAATTAACTATGGCATGCGATATGTCCTTGGTATGTCGTATAAAATTAGTTTCAAATTGACCTTAACCTCTACTGAAGACATGTGGGGGTGTGTAATGCAGTTCAACAATTCAATAGCAAGCTTCTAAAAGTCAAACTTAAATTTAACTTTAAATAGAAGGCGGTAAGATCATTTTAAAATAAATATTAGATGACATATCGCACGCCGCGCCGTTTGGACACGGCTTTACTATGACTCATATTCAATGCTTAGTAATAAATAACGGAATGATTAGTAGGTACTAGTACGAATAGTAAACATGCTCTACACATATCTAGTAGATACTAGCTTGACTTCACCGCTCTAATTTATAAATTGCCTCTTAGGTAACGTTTGAAAGTATGTCACATTCACATAGGGTAACAAAATCCGTATCGATTACGTATCGTATCGTATACTGAGGATTGTATTTGCAAAGGCCACCGAACTGTGACCACCAGTCATGCATGCTGTATCTACACGGAATTACATTTTTTCATAGAATAGTCCTGGTACTATACAAGCTGATTCATAACAGAAAGGATTATTCTATCAACAAAAAGAAAGAATATTAGCGAAAAAGAAAGTAAAGTAAAAATGTATTGCTTGAAATACATGTAGATAGGTACAGAGGTGTTAATGTTATTATAAAATGGAATCAATGTATTCTGCCATGTTATGGTGTGCAATATTTCGTTAAACATTAGATATATAATTAACAATAAAAATAATAAGATATATAATTAATAATAAGAGTAGCAATTTTTTTTTATCAAATTAATATTTATATCGTCTTTTTAACTAATTATAAAACGTATCAGAAATTCGGCATTAAAATTGCAACCTAAAACGGCTGATTTTTGCATAGAGTTTTTTCAATGAAACATGTCGAGTTTACTAAAGTCGTAAAAAAAACTTTATTGCCAGTTAGGTGTGGAATAAGCCTCTTTCGGAACAGCTTACAAAATATTATGAATCACCACGAACAGCAATTTTTTCGGCAGTAGCGCCCTCTGCGCTCACCTAGCCCGGTGTAGCTGGTAGTGGTCGTAAGAGACCCAAAGCATAAAAATCCGTTCGAAAAAAAAAAAAAAAAAAAAACCAAGCAGCTATTGCAACCATTTTTGTCGAATGATTTTATAGTTAAAAACTTACATTAGGATAAAAAAAGAATCTGGTCCTACGTGATCTTACAATAATCGAGACTATACAAACTTAAAGTAGAGGTTCTGATATTAATCTAAAGGGCATATCTGCGATACTCTATGTCCACGGTGTGCTCACAACAGCGGTAACTTTAATCTCGAATACCGTTACTTTTTCACCCTTTTCCAATTTCCCTGCTCCGGTATTACGTATGCACCGTTCTGTTCCTGCGAATTGGCCCCTGATGGCAGTTGTCACTGCATTTCACTATGGAATAACGGTGTATCGTTTAAAGTAAGCCACTTTAATGTTTTGAGCGAGGTATATACATACCTAGACTACGTAAGGGTACTTTAATGTTTTGAGCGAGGTACATATATACCTAGACTACGTATGGGGTGTGAGTTGGGGGTTCAGCTCGGCTATTTCTATTTCTGGGATTCAGCGACCTTACCTGTAACGTAATCGGTAGTGTTTCACGATGTATTTTAAGGCGAGTACACAATATGAATTTGAAATATATAGCACCACTTCCGCCAGCGGCTTCGCTCGTGCAAAATTTTTATAGGTATATAAAAAAAATACTAAAATACTATCTTTCGCCTGGTTCATTCTAGGTAAAGACCTATCTATCTCTATCTATTCAAATTTTCAGCGAAATCGGTTGAGCCATTACGGCGCCAACACAAGATTGAACAACAAACAACCAAACATCCTCACAAACTTTCGCATTTAGGTATAATATAAGTAGGATTAGTTGCGATTACTTTTACCAGTTCAGTTAGAGAATAGTCCCTCAGATTTGTATAAATGTGAAGAAAGTAGGCATTCGTATGTTAATATTTATAATTTTGTTTACATTATGTAGAAGAACAGATGGAGCCGTCTGTCGGACGAAAAGATCATTATCATTTCAAGTTTAGTAGCTGTGACTCATCACTTTGACATTTAAAGGTCTCAGACTCGAATCCTGGAGACATTTTCATAATTTCCATATTTTTGCAGCATATCTTATCTGAATATCAATTCAGAAATCACTCTAAAATAGAATGTATAAGTAATAGATATAACCTATTTCCATAGTTCAAAAGTTCTTTTCAATGACTGGCCTCATAGCTCAGTTGGTAGTAACTCTGCCTTCTGCGCTAGAGTTCGTGGGTTCGATTCCCGCGCTGGACAAACATTTGTGACTAACACAGATGTCTGTGTCTGGGTGTTAAATATATATCTATCATGTATATCAGTCTCTGGTACCCATAGTACAGGCTATGCCTAGTTTGGGATCTGACTGTGTGTAATATATCCGGAATAATTATTTATTTATTTAATGTTGTTTGTTAAAAAAAAAAGTAGGTCAGAGATAGAAATAAAATTAAATGAGGGATACAACGTGACATCATTACCCGCTGGGAAGAATTGGGAAAATTGTCGAAACTCGATACAGATTGATTGGAGCCGTGGTTACTAAAATGCACAGTCATTTTAAAATACAGACGAAGCCAGGCTCCGTTCCATTTAAAGCTTTGTCATATTTTATTACTTAGTGATTAAAAAGTCTACTCTCAAATATATTTTTTTATGCCCCGTACCAACCATACCGCTCTTTGCGATTTTGTTTAGGCAGTGACGTAAGTTCGTTTAAAATAGTACTGACACGCTTGCATTTGAATGGCAATAAGACGTGATGCTAGGGCACGATTCAACTTTGCAAGTTTGTTTAGGCGGTGCCTTAAGTTCAAAAACTTTAAGATTCAAATTCGTGTAAAATAGTGCTGACTCGCTTGCATTTCACCATAATACTTCGTGGCAGGGCCTTAAGGAAATGTATTAAAGTTGATATTTCGAAGTACAAATGTGAAATTAGTAAACACATTTCAAATCTCTAATAAATAAGACAGCACTAAAATACACTATTTGGAAATAACAAACTAGGTATGCTTTAAGTACCTGCGCTTCAATTAAATGTATTGGTTCAGTGAACTGAAAATTAATGTAGTAAGTAATAATTTACAGAAGAGCCATTTGGTTACATCCACCTACAGGCAAAACCAATAAAGCCACATAATTAAATTAATTTCAAACTGCACCTGTCCGTTCCAAAATTTTGGAAGCGAGTTCAAACGATGAGTATCGAGTAAATCATTGAAACGAGTAGCGGGCTTAATTTGCAAAAGTATCTGCTATTGCCAGGTAAAATAATATATCTGTCAGGATACTCGGTAACGAGGATCTACTCCAAATTAATTACACTATATTTTTAGCAAACTAGGCCGGCGTGTTTGTGCGTGAGTTATTTATTTATAGGAAAGCTGGAAAACTGTTATCCAGTAGCTACTCATTTCTAACTACAAATAATATACCGCGCACTTAATCATTTAAAATTGCTATTTCAACATTGTCAAGCGTGTAAGTAGTAATATTAGATTGTAAATCGTCACTAGTAGGAAGTTGTCTCACTTCTGGGGAATTAAGTTATAAATCACAAGTCTTTATTAGCTAATTCATCATAACAAACATTAAACTATACAAAAGGTCTGCGGATCAACGCACGATGCATGCAACATAAATTGTATAACAAAATTGCCCGGTCGCATATAGAAACCCCTGACCTTTTCTTTACGAAGTGTGAAGGCGCCAGATGTTTCTAATAATTTACGCCAAAACCCTAAAATATAGTTTAAATAACTGAGGTAACACAGTCATCAGACCAAATAATTCTGTCAGCAGCGAAACCGATTAGACACGTGACGAATACCAATTCACCAACATTCTTTTAAAACTATATTTATTTTAATAAGCTTGAAATATTATCTATTGTAGGAAGCGCAGACTGATTCCTTTAATAAAAAAGAATAGTACCATAGAAAGCTTTTCAACTCTAGAATTATAAAAAAAAAAAAAAAAAAAATTTAGTTTCATTTTAATTTAGAAAAAATGCAAAAGTTTTCAAATGTATTATTTGGGTTGAGTATTTTGTAGATATGAAATCACATAAAAATACGAAAGTAACTCTGTCTGTGTCTGTCTGAGGGCATGATGGTTTTTATCCGGGCAAGTACCGCACGGGAGAAGACGTGGGCCGTCGCCAGTAATTTATAACAACGAACATTTTTCAGCGATGAGCAAGAATTAAAAGATAAAGTTGGTGGGGTTACTCTAGATTTTAGCAACTCGAAACAGATTATCTTCTAGTTTCTATCAGGTCCAACCACGAGTGCGTAGCGTAGTCAAGCATTTTACGACTTCCCGTGTCGCTATTAGCGCGACCAAAATCCGAATATCTATAAAAATAATGTTTGATATAAAATCTAAAAATATTTACTTTCGACATAAATTAAATTGGAGCACAACTGGGCACTAGCCACACTGACATACTCGTAGTTTCAATAATCTCAGCTGGAAATTATTTTCTTCTAGTAAGTAGATGTATGTAGGTAGGTGAGCAGTAGGCCCTAGGTGAAGTACAAACTGATAATACCTAATGATAATGTCAAAATAAGTAATGATATTTTTTATAATCAATACAAAAAATGACTTAAAACATAGGTTTTTTTTTTAAACTCTCTTATTTCAGCTTATACTTTTTCTGATCTAGGGATTCCTAATTCAAAACATGTCGCACGCGCACTGAGACGTGCGCCGGTGAATCATACGCACACTCCGTCATGTCATGTTATTACGACCTCGAATATAAGAGGTAGTGATGTAGCCAAACATCACAATAAAACATCGACATCGATTTAAACGCTCGTCAAAATCACGCTTACTTCTGACAGCCTACAGTTATGTTATATGCCTATAAATTGTTACAAAATACAACAATTCATGTTGTTATGATTCGAGCAAGTAATGTTAACTTCAATTGGTTTGTTGACGACGTATAAAATAATGTTTTATTAGCATAGTTGCAGTAAGCACGCAAAAGACAATTAAATTCAGCGCGCATAGTTATAACAGTTTCAATGTGACATAAAATACATGAGGCAAAAATAATAATTATCAAAGGCGCGCGCCAGGGTCCCGATCCGGATGCAATAGTTTTTATTAGGTGTTATTTATGCTTCACGAGAACTGAATTTGAATTGTCTAGTTATTATGGTACAAAGTTAATGTTTCGCAATGATTCACGTGCTTATTGGTGTTCTAAGTTTTTATTAGTGCTAGTAGATAATTGTATTGCTCTATTACCAAATACTAAACGAATCTAATTAGTAATTTGTTATGTTTTTTTTTAAGTTACAAACTTAGATAGATTTTTCTCATCTTGGGCGAGATACCCATTATTGTAAGCAAGACTTTTCTAAAAGCTCTTTCACTAAAAGAAAGTGTACATGCAAACAACGATACTAATATCCTGCCTAGCAGTATCACATCACTATAGTTATGCTAATCTGCGACTCGGATGTCTTGCGCAACAGGCGAGCGCGTGTGTACCCGGCTTAACTCGCCGCCGGTTAATGTGGAGCGAGAGATTCAGCTTTAACCAATTATTATTAATCTCTATCGTAATCTTAATCGCTGTCATCATTGATATTAAGTAGGTACTCTAGATCATGACCGTGCTGAGTTTATAACGGTAGTAAGCCCCTTAGTCTTAGTGTCTCGAGACGAGCAGAGTCTATGAGAATATGTAAAACTATGCAACAGAGTCGTGTCCAAAAGGCATCACGTTTTATTTTCCTAGTTTCTACCCACGGATTTGCTCGCGTTGGACCCGAATAAAAAGTATATAATATGTTATTCCAGGCTGTTTACTACATACAAGCCAAATTACATTCCAACACGTTCAGTGGTTGCGGCGTGAAAGAGTAACAAACATCTTCACAATGCGATCAGCATAATCGGGATTTTGTAGATCAACAGATATCAAGATATTTTGACATTATGAGTTAAATCGGCTAAGAGGTTGCAAATTAAAACCCCCTATTTATTACCTAATGATGGAAATGAAATTAAAAAATAATAATAAAATGGCAATTTAAAAAAAATTAAAACACACTGAGTACATCAAGAGATGTACTCAGTTCGGGGCAAATCTGAAAGTTGTAGACCGTGCAGTCAAACAAATAAAAATTGGCACCTCTGCGATTTCACAGACGACGGCGACACGGTGCGTGGCTTTTGAAAGACACACTGAAACGGACGCTACTGCGCTACAACATCCAAAATACGAAGTTTCATTTTGATCGGTGGCTTGACAATAAGGTCGCCTATTGCACGAAACGATGAACGAAACTTTGAATTTGGCGAATTATAGTAGACTTGCAGCATTCTTCAGTTTTCCCACGGCGCACCGTGCGATCTCGTTCTTATAATCGCGCACCGTGGGAAGTCACTTTATAGGTGAAGGTTCAGTTTTCAGGCCTTTTTAAATTCATGCGGCTTGGTTTTGAGGCTAATTATATAAGTGTTGATGACTTTTCTATATTTGTTATGTCAATCGAATATTAATACCTATCGAGTAGTATCGAGGCGCATTTAATTTTAATTGTAGACGCCGTGCACAGTGCTAACTTGGGAAGAGCCTCGTTTTAGTAAAAACTGGGCTTCAAGAATACTAAGAAAAAGTTTTAATAAATAATTCTTAGAAACAGAGTTTTTGTGCGGTAGGTACTTACCTACACATATTAACCGATAATGCTTGGCCGGCTGATAAGCCAAAAACTGAAAACATCGAAAGATTGTAGCCCAAAAGAAAGTAGGTAGCCTATATTACTCAAAGAAAGTGTAGCTTTCTATAGTGAATGAATTTTTAGTACCGGTTCAGTAGTCAGGGTTTATTTACCCCCTACTAAGTTGGTAGGTAAGTAAGTACTTTATTCAAAAGTAAGATTCCAAATATAAATATTCTATCTTTCTACACAATACTTGTCGAACGGACATACGTAGTTTGTATGCAGCACACCGCGACCGCCGGAAGCAGGGTGCGCCCTCGAACTGCTCGCTTCCTGTGCCTACGTCACCAGCTCTTGTCAACCACAGACAACCGTGTCGATGGACACGCGGCAGCGGTGGATACAATCGTTGATGAAAAAATGAGTGTAATGCCCCGTGAGTTTTGAAGTTCTTAAACGGTCCTACGTCATCACAGCATATAATTATGTCGTCACCGTTGCTGGCTTTTCTCAAGAAACGTAAAGTTCAAAAGTGTTGCTGGTTAGGGGGTGGAGGAGCGTACAGTACATGGTTACTGTTTATGTCCAAAATTAGCTTATATTACTCAAAAATAGTGTATCTTTGAATAATTGAAAAATTTTTAGAACCCTACAATATACATACCAACAGGTTTTGAATGTAGAAACCGAGGTACAATACTAAATGAACGGGGACTGATAATTTATTAAGAAGTAATGTGATAGTGTAGATAAATAAATGAAAGGATATTTTTTGAGTCAGTGGCATCTCTGCACAGGTACCTACGTACAGACAGGTCCTTGTTAAGTGTAGGGTCCGTTAGCGGAAGTAGTGCTACAGTACTTCCTTACCTATAAATGCCGCCATTGGTTGCAATACTGTGTTCCGCTTCGAAGGGTTAGGTAGGTGAAATTACAGGCACATGCGACTCACCAACGCATGTCTGAGGGGTCGGCAAGGTTGCGTTATGCCTCTGGTATTGCAAGCGTCCATAGGCTTCGCCCACCTAACATACAGATGGGCCATATGCTCGAAAAAAGGCTCGGACCTCTCGCTCGTCTAAAAACCCTCCGGATATTTCAAAAAAGATAGTTTGACAGCAATGCCATTGAAAATAATGTCAGACTGATGTCAGTGTGATGAAAGTGAAAAAATATTTGTCACTATGATATATTATTTTACTGATCCTACCAACAAAGGATACGCATAGGTAAATAACCCAAGACACGGCTTATCTCATCAAATATTCGGGTAGGATAACCTCCGACGGCGCGGCGGGACGGGCTGTCACGTCAGACTTCTTCCGCAGCTGCTATGTAACCGTTCCCCATCGTCGTGGTGAATTTTTTATTCGCAATTATTGCCATCTACGGAAGGCTTGTGTCACTCCAAATCAGGCGTTCATATTGACATAATACAGCAATGACAATTCAGAGCCATACGATACGCTTTTGAAAAACAGCTTAGGAGTGATGTTTAATGACCGGTATGGTGACCTCGGCTGAAGAATAGGCCCCTTCATATCTTCCTACCCATAGATGTTGTAAGAAGCGACTAAGGGAAAAAAGCTAGTGGATGGGCAGCTGCCTATTTTCATAAAAAATCGCTCTAACTGCGCTCGCCAACCCGCATGCTCAGCGTGTTGAGTATGGGCAAATCCCCCCAAATGATAGTAATTCGCTCTGGAAATCTGTGGAGTAGGTAATGTTCAGCAGTGGACGTGCTACGGCTGAAATGGTGGTAGTTTGATGACGATAGACGGAAGATAATTTGCCAAGTATGTATTGCTGTATTTCTGTTTGAAGAGTGAGGTAGTCGTTGAAGTTACAGGCCAACGCATGTCTACGGTAACCACATACCAACAGGTGGGCCATATCCATGCTTGTCACTATGGGTTGTGTTAAAAAATACTGTTTTCTTTCATAGCCCGGGTATTGGGTATAGCGGGCCTCAAATGAAGAAAAAAAAAGCACTCCTTAGACATCTAGTTCTGTGAGCTTTTGTGTGAAGGAATTTGTACTGTCCCGCGCCGGGCCATGGAACTTAACAAGATCCACCGAGTACCGGAGTGAATGTATTTTAGTAACTTTTATATCATGTCTCTCCACGGATATTATCCGCTCTATTTAACTCTATGGTAGAGTTGGTAAGCCAACTCGGGGCTATTGTGCCGTGACGTAGCGGTAATCGCCTGTGAAAAAGTTCTTACTTTTTTATAAGAAACTATACTCTTCATAAATTAGTGCCTGTTTAACTTGAGTGGATGAAGACACTTGGTTAATTAATTTACGAGATATTCAGCCCTTGTGCAATTAAGATTAAGCTCAAAGTAGCTACCCTACTCAATTAAATTAAAAATTAAGATTGCCATGGTAGTTATTCCAAAATTTTCACTGAGGTATTTAATAAGTAAGTCTGAGATAATGTTTTGCAAATCTTTTGTTTCGATGTATTTTCTTCATGTACCTACTCATGCAAAAATTCCTTCTTCAAGAATTTTTAATAACAGCTACCTACCTCTTGATATGCTTCTTTAATTCAAAAACGTAGTAGTTTCAGTAAAAGTTAAGCATGTTTATATAATTATATCGTCGTTAACCTACATAACTTCATAAAGTCAGCGGTATTTGAGAGATGATAATCAATACATAAAATAATAACTTACATTTATCCAGAAAAGAAACAGACGCTATATTTCTAAAACCTCAGATAGATATTAAAAACAATGAAGTCTAGGTACTGTCAGACTGTTACTGTTCATTGGCTCCCCTAAAATATTTCAGAATAACGAGTGCCTTAGTGTTGTTAGCGAACACACCTTACAAACAACAATGCTACATGAAATCAAGAATAAACAAAACGAAAAATGACTAAAATCAGAGTTGGATCGCGTGCAAAAATCCAATGTAGAACAATGGTCGGCCTTCAGGCTAGGCGCACATAATCAGGCTCGAACAAGAGCACAATGCACCAAACTGTACCTATAAGTTATCTATAGTCTACCTACTGATAACAGGACGTAGCGAAAGTGAATTAGTGAGAACTGTCCATTAGACAACTTCCCGTACCTAAGCAGCACAGTATTAGGTACGGAGACAATGGCTGGGAATACATGTCTGATTTATCGATCCGATAATCTAAACTGCTAACCGGAAGGCGTTCACGCCTTACATTTGTTCGAATACTATACGTCCGAACTGATAGTCGGATCATACATTCGAGTCGGTAACAGCGCCATCGCGTCAGTGCTGCCATCGATTAGCAACACAAATCTGACACTATGGGTTAAAGCTCCGCATAAGCACTTATGATAATACTCTACCTACTTGTGTGATACCTAACATAGAAATTAGCGCACATCGAGAGAGAAAAAAAAAATACGGAAGAAAATTTCCATCACGACGATTATAAAACGAACAAAAAACTGCTTTGCAGATTAGCAATAGGTAGGTAAATGTTTTTTTTTGGTCTAGCCTAGACCAAAAAAAAATAGATAGAAATAAACTAGACTCTCTAGAGTCTAGTTAGTCGCAGTTGAATTGAGGCTGTAAAATCAAAATCACAGTAGGTACGTTCAGCTATCAGTCAGTAGGTACATCATCTCATAACAATTCACGTTCGACACAAGCTTCTCGAAAGTATGTAGTTATGACCACGTACGAAAATAAAGTACTTACCTACGCGCGAGCCTACCATGCATGTTAGATAAGTCTTTCACAGTAATCGCAGGAAGAGGTACAGGTAAATAAACAAGCAGAGGATCAGCCTGCTGTCAATTACTCACAAAAACGTAGAGGCAGTATATAGTAAACCTCGTTTTCAGAATGATTAGCGCCTACAAGTGTAACCGAAGCATGGCATTGTCGAGGTACAAGAAAACTGCTTACTCCTAGGTACTTACCTAATTTATTAGAATTTTGCCGACTAGGATTTTTACAGATAGGTAATGTTCTTTTCATAGTTTAAATTATAATATTACACGTGCATTCGATATCGTAAAGAAATGCATATTGATCTAAATAATCATTATCAGCCTATTTAGTAGTACAATATTTTCAAATCTTTAAAAACAATCATAATCATTACGTGTAGGCTGTGGTAGATGGAATTCTGCGGAATTACTGTGATTTTAATGTCAACCGTGTTTATTCGCACGCGCTATTACCGGGCGGGTACTACACCACACAGAGTGCGGTAAATAACAGTAATTGTATCCAATGTCGTGAGAACTGCGGTTGGGCAAGGCAAGGCAACTGAACTAGTTCACAGATTAATCACGCACTAATCTTACCGGCGATCGGCCAGATCCGGCGGTAAGACACGATAGCGACACGATCTGTAGATCGATTTGCTAATAGGTTTGTAATTCATTAGTATTTTTTATTGCACTGTAAATAGATTAAGATTTTATGATATAGTAACTGAGCTTGCAACATGGATTATGGCATCTATATCTCTACTAGAAAAAGGTACCTATTATGTCTTCATAACTTGTTTAGATAAATTAAAATTATTCAACACTTCAAGAAAAGACAACTGGCAATAAGGATGATGCGATAAATATTTGGGTAGGTATGCATGTTTGCCGAATAATTGCTGCGTTGAATGAAACCTATGCCCTATGCTATGTAGGTACTTAGAATACATAATTCATACAGGGTTATTTTTAAACATCGCAAAACCCCAACTGATTTAAATTGCAAAACGAAAAAAAACAACGAAAAAATTGTTTTCGTTATTTGATGTAAGAAATTTTAAGAAGTGTCGTCCTCAGTTGCATATACTGCATACATTAGATACATCAAAAATCTTATTTTCCGTATTTATACTTGGGCTGCAGTTTGGGAACATTAATTAGCATAATATTAAGACAAAAAGTATCTTGCTTAAAAAGATTTTTATAATAAAAAATGATAAAATTATAAAAATGATGTTGGTGATGATCATTAATAAAGGCACAACAAATTATTTTACTAACCGAGTTTATGTTGCCAGACACAAGCAGGAGATTGGCGTAATTTAACACATCCGTTATTTTGAGTAATAAATTATTACTAATAATAGAAGAATTTTGCAATAATTAGTACAAATGGCCGATCCAATTGAATTAAATTATACAATTGATACATATATTAGGTTATTAGACTTTATCTAGGAGGCTGGTGGATGAGACCAATGACCGAAGGGCTGGTGATTACCTCGGACAAAGGATCAGTATAGCGATCCAACGAGGTAACATCGCCAGCCTTTTGGGCACGCTGCCTGTGGTTGGTGATCTGAACTCTGTTTTCTGTTGTTTGTAGAAAACAGAGTTCATTTCTAGTATAATATTATTTTAGTTTAATTTACAACTGTTATTATTATTATTTTTCTGTTAGTAAATAAAAACACTATTTAAGGTTATTAGACTATTAGTCTATATAGTCAAGCCGTTTTATTGAACACCAGTGGAATACCCGCAAGTAAGTTTGTTCGTGATATATTTCCTTACAAAAATCAACCAACCACCGCAATTTTAAATAAGAAATACAAAGGCTTTTAAGGCAGTTATTGCTCTGCGTTGCTACACGGTTTTTCAACACATTTGCTCATAAAGTGGCTCCAATTAGGCACATAATGATACCTGTTATCAAATCAATGACGCCTCAGCGGTAATCACCAAACTTAAACACTTGTACCACAATGTACTATAATAATCCACGCATAAAAATCAAAAGGTTTTATACAATTTAGATTAACCAAAAAATTTGGTACATACTTAGGTACTAGAAATGTTCTGTAACCAAATCGTAAATTATGTCGGGGCTCTGGTTCCTTTATAAATGAAAGTTGATGAAAGAAAGTTTTTGTAGTGGACGAGCCGCAAACGCAATAACCCCCAAGGGGTTTATTGTTTTGGTATATTCACGGTTAAATCCTTGAATAGGACTTTGTGTGAGCAGTTATTTTTGGATCGAGATTTAAAAGTTACCTACCACACAACATACCTCATAGGTATGTATTTATTAGTCAAAAATCTGATGCTATTATTAGCGGCTCTATGAACAACCACGGCATATGTCTTAGGTGGATCATACGAATCGTGGCCCAAGGTTGAACTGTTTGCGAATGATGAAAACATCAATTCTGATGTAGCACGATCCTAGTTACCTAAGTACTTCATCTTTATTCATGGTTGTTATCAAGATCGTGTAGTTTAGTCAGTAATAAACCAACTTTGATCGTAAAGGACCTCATTTCGGCCCGAGTCATAACTTGACAGAAAATTATGGATGGAAACATGGAAATAATTTGGAAAACCAATTGCCTTGTAATAAAATAAACTAGTGGTTCGCCCCGAACTGAGATCTCGCAATGTCTAGTGACAGTTGGTGCTTCGATGATCGTAGGATATTTTTGATTGACATTCATAACTAAATCTTATGTTATTGTTTTTAAGGTATTTTCAGACATGATTGTAGAAAATATTAATGGATAAATAAATGAAATGAATGAAAGTAGTACTCAAAACATACACTAATATCTAATTCATAGATTACACACGTATATTAATGTGAATACATAAATGAGTAGCCCGCGAAGCCTGTGTGTGTTTGTTAAATTGGTCTATTAAGTTGCAAAGTAGTAAAAAATCCGCTATAATGTAACTAGTAACATTCTGTCAGAAACACGCAAACCTGATTGAAAGCTAGCAACATAGTTTCACGAGTCAAAAGAATGATTCAACACACAAGAGCTTAATCTGAAACTCAATCAACGGGGCTCACAAAATGGAAACGGTCCAACGCATACGCGGCGGCACAGTAACATTATTAATCAGTATGTTAAGCGATCCATAACAACTCACACATAGAAGGAAACTTACTAAAACATAGTAAACATATTTCGCTATTTAGCCTACATGTTTGTTGTTCAAAATATTTAGTTTCCAGCTTATTATTTCGGGCAATAGAAAAAAAGGGGCTGCACTAGTGATAAAGGTTGCAGTCTAATGCTATGCTCAGCAGACGAAGTAGCCATACGATATCGATAGCCAGTTTAATGATTAATTTCGATAAATTATTAATAATATGAACATTATTTTTTTATTTTGCTTTGGGAAAACAATATATTTACATTATTACTAGAACAATAAAAAAATACACATTGTCCTATAAAGTTTCCTATAATTTTAAACTTACATTGAAGAAGTAGGTTGACATTTTCTATATTTGAAAAGTTTTTACTACTAGAATTCATAATATAAATAAAAAATATTATCTATTATATTTTTTCGCACAGATTTTTAAGCTGTTAGTGTCTAACTACCGATGCAGAGAAACCGGACTATCCAATAGTGCGCAAGTGCTATCGATGCGTTACTTGTATCAACTACTATGCGCTGTTGAAATCGAGACCGCATCGGCAACAATACTCGCATGTAAGTGAAACCATACACTATGCAACTTCCGTCCACATAATGTTGTTAGATATCCGATGGCGGCGGATACCGGACCGCGGCTGGGCCGGCCGGCTTGCGGTCACTCGTGTCCGTCCGATTCCGCCTTGAAGCACGTGAAATAGATATTCGTTGATGATAAATGCTCACATAAATGATAAGGACGACCTCGGTGGCGTAGCGGGAGAGTGTCCGTTTCAGACGCGGGGGGCGCGAGTTCGCTGCTTACTACTGCAAAATGTGGTGTGCCAAAGTGTTTGGACGTGCCTCTGACTACCCCCTTTGACATATTCAAGGATCTGATCGGCTGGAGATATGAGAGGTTGTCAACGATGAATGAATGGAATGAAAGTCGGAAGCTTATCAAAAAAAACTATAAAGCGGTGGCTTTGGCATATAATGATAAGGTGACTCACATACATTGTATATTTCAACTGGTTGCTATTACAATCCCTGACAATATGTTTCGGGCACTAAAGCCGTGTTATTCAATTTATTTGGATAAATAAGAGAAAAGTCCACCGATACAAAACCAACAAACGTCTACATCCCTACTCGGAAATAAATTATAGCGCATAAAGCATAATATCCCGCTATTTAAGTTAATGTGCGTCCCTTAAAATAACTACGCAACATATTTTCTTCTGTAATAGCAAGACGGACTCTGAGAGAGATTAGTCCGGTCGCAGTAACGATACCGTAATAAAAAATACATAAGTTACTTAAAGGGCCTTACCAAAATCCGTCACTCACTCAAGATTTTCATTAAACTTTATCTGAATCAATCATTTAGTTGAAATTTATCTAAGGATACCTTATCGATACCTACTATAGCGCTTTTTTTATAAAGAACTGTCACATATTCTACATAATTATAATAATAATAATAAATCTTTATTGCAGACAACTTAGTCCATAGCGTATCAGAAAAATCGGTAGGTAAGGTACATAACACAATATATAATGAATAATGAGCAATTAAATGATTACAGTCTTTACCCAGTGGTGAAGTATGGGGCAGTCGTACTTTACAGATATTGTATTCAGTATGCTGTTGTGACTGCCTCGGACTCTGCTCATTAGAGATGCTATACGTTTGCGCATAACCGCTGCGAACCCATCTACCCTAGCATCCGCGAACATTCCAGAAGCGCTGCAGAATCGAGGCAGTCCCAACAGCATTCTAAAGATGTTATTGTACTGGATACGCAGGGCACTAAGAGACTTTTGTGTGTACCTAACCCATAGGCTGCTCGTGTAAAAGCATTGGCAGAAGGTTTTGAAAAGTGTAACTTTAACGGGTACTGAACACTGAGCAAACCTACGGGCTTATTCCTAGCCCCACACTAGGATTCCCTATGTCGTGGGTATCATTAAACTACGATGGTACCACAACACCCAGGCCAGAAACCGACATTTGCAGATCATGCAAGCGTTTGTCGCGCAGCTGGATTCGAACCCGCACTCCTTGCGTCTCAGTCAATCGCCCGCTAGGCCGCCGAGGTCTTCAATGTGCTCCTCCTCCTCTTGCGAAACTCGTTAGGAAATGTGAGAACGATGATTTTATAATGCATTTGTAAGTTGATGTAAGAATGCCTTTACGTTTTCTACTTCAGAAAAAGTAGGGCCTGTGCGGCCGGACTCCGAAGACACGCTTGAACTTCTCGAGGGAGCGATAAAAATGATATAGGGGACTTGCAGACCTTGCAGCGTCGCAAGGAAAATCAATAGGTGAAAATGTCAAAACAAGGTCGCAACCCACGGGTACGTGAGTGGATACCACTTTTGGGAGTACTCGTTTGGGATGTATTTTTATTTTATTGAATTTATTGCTGTCGTAATTGGTAAAGATTATCCCTAGAGATATTACTGCAATAAGTTTATTGTAGATTAGCTTCCATACGCGGCTTTGCTCACGTGATACCTACATAAAAAGTAGCCTAAATGCTATTCTAGGTATACAGCTTTATCTATTCCAAGTTTCAACGTAATCGGTTGAGCCGTTACGGCGTGATTGAACAACAAACATCCAAACATCCTCATAAACTTTCGTATTTATAATATTAGAAGGATTTTTTTCCATACGTGGGGAGCTACAATATCTTCTAGCCACGGTTTCGCTTGACTGTGTGTTATTCCAGGCTATTTATTTCATTCAGGGCAAATTTACTTTCAATTGGTTTAGTGGATGCGGCGTGAAAGAGTAACAAACATCTTCATGGCAAATGTACTTAGCTATGGTACCTATATACGTTTTACTTAGAGAAACAAATGAATTGAGCTTAATTTATACTGAAAAAGAATGTCCAGATTTGAACATTAAATGAATGAGTTGCAAAATCTTAGAAAATCGTGAGCATTTTAATAGCAGTGCGGTCTGAGTTCAGAAACAGCTGATTGAGAGATTGAAATTATCACTTACCATTGCCACACGCAAAGTTAAACACTCGACACCCCCTTTAAGTTATGTTTTGTTGTTGCATATTTACCTGAAACAAAATAAATCATTTTAATTGTAACGTCACAATTTGAAACGTCCCATTTTTCATTATGACGGTAATATTTTTGTCATATTCATATAAATATGTATAAAACAGTTACATACAATACTGACAGTCAATGGTTAAAAGCATACATTTTGATCTTCCCTTTGACAAAATACCTTAGTATTTTTTTAAAGACGATTTTACACTAATTTCACGTTTTAGAGGTTTTGCTGATATCGTCGTTTGCTACATTAGTATTCTGGAATCAACCTGGTCAAACTAAATAATTTAACAAACCAAATAGTAAGTTATAACAAAAAAAAATTACCTACAAGTTTTTCCCTAGCGACCGATGGCGAACCTATTCAAGCGAAACCGAGTGAAAGAAACAAAACAGTGTTTGAACGGTAGCTGTTCAGTTGTTCACAATGGCCCTTTTTACGATGCCGTTAACTGTTGATTCTTTTTAAACATCCACGGCGGGACTCGACAACATTGTTCGGTGACGAATGATGTTGTAAATCGGTTTATTGCTTTATTGTCGAATAGTTTATATAACACAGCTATAAAACAATTTCAAATCAGCCCTGAGTAAAAACGATTCATTGATTAGGTTGAAACATACCTACTTAAGTTATGGAAATATTTATTTACCTATAGAAAGGAAATTAAAACTTACGCTTATAATAATAATAACAGTTGTAAATTAAACTAAAATAATATTATACTAGAAATTAACTCTGTTTTCTACGACTACAAGTAGAATACAAAGTACAGATCACCAACAACAGGCAGCGTGCCCAAAAGGCTGGCGGCGTTACCTCGTTGGATCGCTATACTGATCCTTTGTCCGAGGTAAGCAAAAATTATTGTTAATTCCATCTAGAATTAACAATAATTTATTATTGCGAGTAAAGATTTTAATATCTTGCATGGAATTGTCAATTTCATTTTGTGTAGTGATTGATCTTATGAAAGTATATTTTTTATAATAGTGTAGGGCACACGTTTTGTTTATCCAGAGTAAGCCAATGATTGAAATGTATACCTTACAAAAACTCAACAGGAAGTGGCTGCAGTGTCTTTTTGGGGAGGATATACACCTGCGCTCTAATTCATATTTAAAAAAAAACTATGTTTGTTTTTACTCGCGACGGAAAAGAGATTTGGAGTTATTAGAGAGGGGCTGTTGAAAATACTGAGCAAACAATGGCAGACGGATATAAAAAAAAAGTAGCTGAGTTATTTTATGTATTATTAGTAACAAATATTTTGTACCAAAGGGTTTTCATGTCCATATCATGAAAATCATTTTGTATTCGTTCATCTCTGTTAACTACTTCTACTTAATAACGTTGACATGACTTTCCGACAACTTGGTGACAATAATTACGTTTAAAAAACCTTAATAAACAAATGGCATTCAATGAAGTGTTAATAGGACAAAGCTTCTTGAGGACGTATAGCACCCAACGGTAGTAGGCGATTCTGCGCATGCGCGAACACACGTCATTTTGCTCACTCAGGATGACACTGGCCACCCACACTTTTGATTAAAAAACAAAAGTACAACAAAATCATCTACAATAAAATGTTTTAGCAAGTCGTGATTCCAATTTAAGTTTAAAGCGAGAAGTACATAGCAATCCCTCGGGAATAAAATTAATATAGGACCACTTCGAAGTTATTCTCTTAACTGTATTAAAAAAATCAGACCAGCGTGATTAGAAACCGCATTTTCGTCTAAAATCGGCAATACAATACCAACTTCGCCATGGAACGAAAGACGCTGGAGCCAAACACCTCGGTCAGATGAAATATTTTTATGGGCTCAGTACCGTTTACTGACCTGTAAAATTCGAAAGTCAATCAAGCCAAAACTTTCCATAAAGCTGAGATCGGGTGAAATCAAACAACAAGGTTTTGATCGTTAAACCGATTCGATTCTTCGCGCAACTAATTTTCTTTTCTACTGCATCTGGTGCAAGCACGGAAGCCATAATCGCCCCCGGCATCGGTGCAATTTAAATCGTTACAAAACGAGCAGAGCGAATCGATCTCTATCCTATCAAGAGCAAATCGAGACTAAAGACGTTCGCTCTAACGAAATTCTCGAAGTTGGAATACTCGCGTCTAAAAACGTAAGTAATTGATACTGTTTTTTGTCATCGCGCCGTTTCTCTTCCCTTTGCTAATCTCTGCTCACCGCGAGTGAAACGTTGTTACCTACTTTGCAACGTTTTGCGAAATTGCCAAAAGAAAATGTAGAGCGTAACTCTCCGATCACTTCGGTCGCGATGACATCGATTTCTTGTTCCTTGCATATTTATTTCGTCATTTTACAAGACGATACTGAAACTTTAAGGTTTACGAGCTAGCCAACGACATCGATGCTTGAAAGCTTTTAATTTTGATTGGCTATATTTGACATCCGTTGGGGAATAAAGGTTCTCGAATGGCGATCACAAACCGGACAATGCAGTGTTGGAAGGCCCCGCCCGATGAATCGATGACGGGATGTCGGTAGATGAAGACTCAAGACCATTCGTTGGCGCACTCTTTGGGCCTATGCTCAGCAGTGGACTTTATCAGGCTTTATGATGATATTTGACATCGTATCATATAGGATAATGATGACTCAGGGGTATAGCTTTCATAAGCATCATGATAGGCACCAAGCCGTGTTTTTTGCCTGATTCTTCTAGGCTTGGTCGCGAGGAACAAGCATAGCTTCACCTAGTTTCTAAGACGTTTCAAAGTGATTTTAGTGATTTTATTGAAATAAACGCCTTTTGACTTTGACTTTGATAAGTGAAATATTTTTCAGAGATATTCAACATTACCTCAAAATTATGTTTTATCGAGTTCTTGAATAATAAATCTTTCGACGAAACCAACATCATCGAAGCCATATTCCCAAAGTTTTCACCGAACAGATGTTGTTATGTAGGTATTTTGTAAAACCATCATTAGGTACAAGGATTACATACTGGTGGGTAATTTAATTCAAAGCAACCGTAATTCACATAACCGCTAAAGTGAAAATAGCATAAACACCAAGATCATGATAGAATTTGATGCGCTCTGTGCGCACTGTGCGCAGGCGCATGTTACTCGAAGCGTAAATAAAGAGGCACGCATCAAAACGGTACTTGCAAAACATCTCACCATAAATTATACTGTTTTGAATAACCACAGTTCTTATTTTGAAGTTAGTGGTAGAACAGCAAAATTAATGTTCTCAATGTTGTATGAAACTATTCGTGTAAGTTCATAAAGTTGTTTGAAGATACGTTGTAATTTTTGAGTAAAACCAACGTACCTGGGGTGAAGCCGCGAGTGCAAGCTAGCATAGTTGAATAAGATCGAAAATAGGTTCAGTCGTGATAATGATCGCTGAAGGCTGTTAAGCGATACGAGAACAATTGTGACGAGTAGGTAGGTAATTTTATTTATTCAATAAGTTTTTCATTGTTCCGGCGTGGGGTACTGATTACGTTTTCACGTCACTGTCACCCACAAACAAAGACACCGGGAGAATCCACCAGTCATTATCAGGAGAAAGAACAAACAAACGGTGAGTCATGGTTGTTAACCGAATTCACCATACAATAAAGGAAGTCAGACCGCAACCCCGAAATACTTGGTTAAGGTTCAGCGAAAATTTCAGACAAATCTGAACAGTCACGGCTTTTCGCTTAGTTTGTAATTAGTTAATACAACAATTAGTACAAGAACGGCTTATTCGGATACTCTCATAAAACCCTAACCTATAAAGGTAGGTGCTACCTATAGATATAGATAAAGGTATCATTAAGGAGGGCGCGGAACGAAGGCGTGGTGGTAGCGTGTGGTTGTACGATTTTCTCGGAAGCACGTCATGCAACCAAGCATTATGTATCTGTAGCACGAACAAAGTCACATCAGAACTATTCGCCATTTCCGGCATCCTTTTAAAACTCCATAAACGACGCTTTTAATCAAAATTGTAAGTTGCGGTGAATTTACGGCAGGTAATCCGTTAGGGAAGCAATGCTAAGAAAATGACTTCAAGAAACGAAGGTCACATAAGAATTTAAAGCAGTTGATTCACTTTAATCACTCAAATCATTCAAATTAAAGTTGTTGATGCTTGTTACAAAATCCATTCAAAATATGGTTCTCAGCTCATTTATATATTTTCAAGTAAAACGAGCTAGCAAGCACCCTGTTGCAAAAGCTTTACATCAATCACGGTCTGCGGTTTTATATACAACCGCAAGTGAGCGAGCTGAATAGTTTCAGAATTTGAATATGCGTGTGCGAAGTAAATACTTCTTACCTTAACTAGCGTACGCGTTTCGCGTCACATACGTAAAACCTTTCTGAAAGTATTCGTAATACTATGAATGAGGATATGAAAATATAAGTTTTATGGCTTCAAAATAAGGGTTATGTTTCTCTAGCTAGTGGAACAGTTTAGGATGTTTTAAGAGCGCACGCAGCAGACGCGGCCATTAGAGCAAATGACTGTAGGAGTATGGATGTGGATGCTGACATCGGCATCTGCGTGAACCGTTACGGTATAAGAGATCTTCGTGACTAGATCGTCGGTCGCAGTAATTGTTGGCTCTGAACTAGCTGCGTTTAACTTTGCGATACTGCTGGCAATACACAATTTCACAAGGGTGTTTCACAGTGAGACTATAGTCAAATTATAGCTTTGGGTGTTTTTAAGTGGGAATATGTTCTTCATGTTTGTTTTTTAGAAGTAACCAAAGAAATTCAGGAGTTAAAAGCAGAGTGGGTTAGTGTTGTGTTCCTGTGATGAGTAAGGTTGCCAGAGCTCTTTAGCGGTGGGGGGGTTCGGGGTCGGCAACGCGTGCGTGATGCCTCTGGTATTGCAATCGCTCATAGGCAACGGTAACCGCTTACCAACAGGTGGGCCGTACGCTTGTTTTCCACCTCAGTTGCATAAAAAAAAAAGGGTGTATTGCCAGTTATGGTATATAGCTCTGAGACTTGGTCGCTAACTATTGGTCTCATACAAAAGCTCAAAGTCGCGAAACGGACTAGAGATAAAATCCGAAATTAGGAAATGCGTAGTAGACCCTAGGTCACCGACAGCTCTCAGGATTAGCAAGTTGAAGTGGTAGTGGGCAGGCAGCTCGCAGTATTGACAACCGTTGTGGAATAATGGTTCTCGAATGGCGATCACGAACCGGATGACGCAGTGTTGGAAGGGCCCGACCCGATGGACCAACCACATTGTAAAGGTTGCTGGAAGTCAGTGGATGGAGAAGGCTCAAGACCGTTCTTCGAGGCACTCTTTGGGGAGACCTATGTCTAGAATTGAACTTCCTCAGGCTGATGATGATGAAGCAAAAGTTTCCCAGCAGTCATTCCACATGTAGTGGTAATTATCTAAGTAGGGTCTTTGATCCCGAATTCCATGTTACCTAACAGTGAAGTGCAATGATCTTAATCGTCACGTCCCAAGCACAATCCACTCGACAAAGGCAGCAGAACAAGTTTCGTCATCGCATCGTGCGTGCGATCAAAAAAAGAGGACCGGATCAATCATTACAGCACTTTCTAACTCATTGTTGGTATTGTTGTAACGATGTTCTATGATAGAGATTAAATAATAGTTGGTGCAGAATACCAGTTCTCATCAATCATTAGTGGTGATGATGCGATGTGATCGGCAGCAGTTATCAAATCGTGTGTCATTATGTCAAATCGTGTGTGAAATCATTATGATGACCTCGGTGGTTCGATTCCCGCTACGGGACAAATGTTTTCATGATCTTCAAATATTTGTTCCTGGTCTGGGTGTTGTGTTACCATGATACACGTAGTAAATATTTAGCGTCTTGTTGTCTCTATTTGCCATTACTTATATTCTGTATTCCATCATTTAAGAGAACCATGTTTCATCAGCAGATACTGACATTCTAGATTATTGCAAAATAAATCAAGACATGTCCAGCGAGTTCTGAGAATATAGTGTTCATACCCAATACCATCCATGTCAACAATCTTGTTTTGAAGTAACGTATATTTCGGATTACAAGACAACCATTTCCAGAATACTGAGAGCATAGAATGTATAAGGACTTGCCCCTTTATACCACCTTAAACATATAAAGGATCTTAATTACAGTTGAACTAATGTGGACATTACAAGGAATAAAGTACAGCGGACAAACCCTAACAGATAAAACAAAGGAAATAAAACTGAACGCTTGTAATCGCTTCAAATACAAGCCACGAGAAGACACAACAATGACCGAGAAAGTTTAGGCGCTACCATCGGTGTTTCACACGCTACTAGTAATGCTTCTAAATGCTTTGTTGTATCTAGGTCTGTTTACAATATTGTGCGAATGAAGTACGTCTTCATAAGCAATAAAAGTTTTGTTTTATAAAACTTTGATCTTCATTTACTGGCCTAGTGCACTGAAAGTATTAAATGAAACATTATTTTAAAATAGCCCACCGCGTAGACTACAAAGGAATATGCTTTGACATCTTCAAAAACCTGTAGAAAAGTGTTTAGTAAACAAAATTAGAATAATTTTTATACATTTTGAAAATATCATAGTAGGTAATGAATAGTCACTGGAACAAGAATATTTATTAACCATGATTTGTAAGTATTATTGTTTCCCTATATCGGGACAGTTGAATGCGCCATAATCAAGAATCTGATCATGTTAATCCGATCGAAAATTTACTCCGTGATCATGACGCATGCAACTGTGTCTGATGTTCAGAGTTGCAGCATCTTACCATCGAGATAAGCATAAAGAAGATTCGAGTGAGCGTGGTAGAGGCGACGGTCGTTGCACCGCGGCACCGCAAAGTTCTAGTTCAGGCGATAGTGGATAAGGAACAGTCAACACGCGGCCAAACAAAGGACGCACTTGTTTTGCTTTATTTCGCAATGTGCCACTTTTATGGACGCTTTTCCGGTTCGCAATATTAAACTATGAATTGTATTGGAATGTTTAGAGCAATGTGTAGAGCTCCGTTCTCGAAGCCTTGGGTGGTGAAAACGTTTGTAGAGGAAGTGGCGATAATGGCAGTGACTATAAACCTGACCAGAATGTTATGTATGAGCATTGATTTAAGATTCTAGAAAGGTAATTATGGGCTAAGGAAATGAGATAGAAGGTAGGAAGGAAATTTAGAGAATAAATACTTATAGAATAATAGATACGTTTTATAATTATAATCAGAGATGATAACGGTAAAAAATAGACGAATTCAGTAACTGTGAAAAACGCATTTCAAGACAATTTAGAAGGTTGAAAATGGTTCTCCAAATGATGACGCTCAAGAGTCTAAAAGCGGTGGCTGTTACGGAAAAATAACGTCTAATTACCCATTTCACGGAGGCAAATAGTTACTTATTCAAAAAGCCTGTGTCCCTCTCCTTCCCTTTCTTGTTACTCAACACAACACGCCTCATTAGAAGAGGGCCGTGGGAAGCAGCTACAGTATGTAGGGAAGTCCAGCTTTAAGATTTAATATCGATAAAAAAAAACACTTTTATGTGGACTTTTTAAGAAAATGAAAGCCTTTTGCAACACTCTGGAACCAACGATCCGGAAAAGCGAATTATGATCCAGTTAGCCCAGTCAAAATAAACGAATGATAACAGATTTAAATAACATAAAAGCAAGCGGATTCAGTACTCAGGTAAATAAAATATTTCCTCAGAAAACTAAAAAAGTAATTTACGACCGGTGGTTAGTAAAATAAGAAACAAATAGGACGCCTACAGTTTTTTCAGTTTAAATCACTGTAATGAACATTATTTACGGATTTTGTTTTGAGAATGATAATTTATGAATGAAAATTTTGTTGAACTCGTTTTATTTTAGATTTTCTTCTATGAATCGTGGCTGTGTGACTGTTGTTGTATTTATATGACAGATCTTGGTTTGTGTAAAGTTGCTTCCTTGTCGTATCTCTGGTTATATTTTATGGCCAGTAAGAAGTGTGGTGTATGGAATAAAGGGCACCTCTTAGAGATTATTTTGGTGCACATGTCACATGTCTTCGAAATTTTAGGTTCTAGGATCTGCCGGTTACCTCACATTTTTTTAGAACTAATCGCACACGAATTTTCCTAATGGAAAATTAATTGATACACGACCGGGATTCGAACCCACAACCTTGGAATCGGAAAGCCAACCACCACTCCATCAGTGCTAAAAAAGTGTCAGATATAGAACATCGATATGTAGAACTATCGATAACGATCAAGCACTGTCTTGATTGCAGCAGGGTTTACAAACAGTGGCTGCGAACGACTGAATGCATACGAACATTCTGTGAAGTTCTTAGATATACGAGTACGTGAGTAAGCCGACCCAATGCTAAATCAAGTCTGAAAGTATTTTCAGAATACTTTATCCAAAACTTCCTTCTGAAGCAAGTAGGGGTTCGGGATTCAGTCCACAGTCTGGATTTATTAAATTTGAGGCCTTAGTTTATCATTTTATTTGTCTGTCTGTGGCTTCGTAGGTCCGAAACTACTGCACCAATTTCAATCCGGTTTCTTCTTTGTAAGAATCTGTGAGGATTTGTAGCTTGGGGATACCAGTCGAGAGCCTTTTTTGATAATTAACCTAAACAAAATCTTATTCTTTCAAATCAAACAGCTACCCAGCAAAAATTTTGTGTTAAAAATCTTTGCCCCATGAGTATTGCCATTAAACCTAATTGAGGCGGATTTTGAGGCTGTTCAAAAGTTGCCCACATTATCTACAGAGGATCTGTCTCGCAGGAAGTTACCGCCGGCCGGTATATTAGCCCGAAAGTGACATTACCCGAAATTTTAATCTTGCTTAAAAGTTGAACTAACTTTTTATGGCCACGGTTGCTACACCAAATCCGCTTTTTGTCGGATCTTGAAATATTTATGTTGGATGCAAATAGCTGTGTGTACGTATGCAAGTAAGCGCCTTGTTTTACTTTAAACAATGCAATTATAAAATGCAATCCTTGTTGCACGTAAACTATAAGCGATTTAGAATTGATTTTATAAAATAAAACCTGTTAAACTTCAACCAATAAGGGCTCAAACTCAACTAAGCCCGAAATTCAAATTGAATTTTAACAAAGGATTACCTACCTAACTTGAACTCTGTTTTAATCAAAGTTTACAAACAGGGCTTACGTTCAAAATTGAAATTTCTAAGCAAAGATATACCTAATATTTTGCTTTTTCTGGAAAAGATTTATAAGTTGTAAAATTGGGTAGGTATTGAGATTTAACAGCAAATTCTAGATCTACAAGTAACGCCCTTTGATGGAGAAGTTCGTGCGAAGAGATGTCATAAATTCATCATAATTCCCCCTCGAAATTGTATAAAGGTTTAATAAATAACATGTCTTCCAAATCTCGTGAATTTCAGTAATTCACAATTTGGTTTTCCGTTGCTGCTCATCATATACAAACTTAATAAACTGCAAACAGAACTGTTAATGTACCTACATAAAATAAGAAAATATTTTCTAGGGTCCGCGCAGTGAATGCGTTTAATATTTTAAAGGTAGCAGTGCACTATAACGAAGTTTATTAATATAATTCTTTCCGGGATCGGGACGAATTTTTTTACATAATAATGTCAAATGTATGAGTAAGCATCGACGTCGTCTCTCACTGTGGCTCAAAGTACCTTCATTTTTACCGCACATTGCGAAATGTAATGTGCGATTATCTTTACCTTATTGAATGAGTCCGCCTTACAGAAGAGCGCAGCCAAATAACATTGTTTACTTATTTCAAATAGAGTTGTGTTCCTGCGGTGAGTAAGGTTGGCAGAGCTCTTGAATGGGAGAAAGGGGTTTGGGGTCGTCAACGCGTGCGTGATACCTCTGGTATTGCGAACGTTCATAGGCTAAGGTAACCCACTTACCAAAAGGTGGGCCGTAAGTTTGTTTGCCACCTTAGTTGATTATTAAAAAAAACACTACTCGTATGAAAAAAATAAGCAATAAATTTTTGAACAGCGTTTGTTTTACATGGAAAGTTTCATTTAAATAAATTAGCCCGTGGCAAACGCGAAAGCTTTTAAAGCTGTTGCTCGGTCACCGGCAACTTCGCGCTTTAACTTTACGCATCGTTTGACTTCAGCTCGTTCATCAAACTCCATAATAAAATGTTAACTTTTGCACCAAGTTGCTTACAAGTTTCGTTGTAGATTACTTCGGAGTTAATAATAATGACCGGTTTACTTTGATAAGTGCGAGTTTGAATTTAAAACCTATTTGTTATTGAAACTTAAAATAGGTTTAAGCATTGTATGTATAATGCCTTGAAATGGTACCCCACACTATATATCTGACTGTTGGGTGTTATTATTGTTATTAAACTTATAATTATTATTATCTTATCCATTCTCTAGTAAAAAAAATGTTAAAACTCTGTTGAATATTCAGGCTAAATAAAATGTTAAACCAAACATCGATATCAAGGCACACGATTGATAAAAAACTTATAAAACCATCTGCCCCGATCACATCACTTGGAACGCGCGGCAGATGTGGAACATCAAGACGTTATGGCGGGCAATCCCGCTCACATGGTTTAGGGCGCACGAAAAACTAGTTGCGATGACGTATCTATTTCCGATGTCTCGAATACCAATCAGGTCAAAAAATACCGCACACGCACTGTCTGTTTTGGAAGCTTTTTCTCATAAAATTGGTCACTTACCTACATAGCGAAATACATTTTTTTCTCATCATCATCATCAGCGTGTAGAAGTCCACTGCTGGAAATAAACCCACAAAGAGTCCCATGAGCGGTTTTGAGCCTTCTCCATCCACAGACTTCCCGCATGTTTATCGGCTGGGGGCCTTCTTATCTCAATTATGCAAACGTTTCGTGAGTAATCCAGACGCATCGGCTACTACCACTGCAGGTTAGAGGGTTAATCCTAAATACACAAATCCTAATCGCAGTCTCGTGCTCAGTTTACACAAACTTCTTAGAAACTCCGGCTGACGCAATTCCGGTCGTGGATCTCGCTCTGCTCCGAATTCGCAGCTCTTCGAGCTAATTTCCGAACGTCACTTTGTTCTTTATTCAATTTCCTGATATCGGCTATTCCACGATTCCAATTTCAAATAGTAAGTAATTTATTGTTTTCTTTTAAATTAAATGAAGCTGAGATTCTATTTCAGACTGCCAGCATTTTTAATTAATGACGCTTATTATGAAACAGAAAAAAGGTTAGTACCTACTTGGGTGCCCTAAATTCAACTCCATGCCGGGATTAACGTGAATTACGCAATTAGGGAAATAAATTACGATTTGGATTCAGGGGAGAGCGCTGAAGGTATTGCCTACCTGTGGAGTTTCTACAAATAAGAAGAAAACAAGAAGACTGAGACCTGAATGAAATTTTAGGCAAAAGTTATCCAATCCGCTTCTCCTTGTGTAAGTAGGGTACTTATTTCTTGCATCCATCCCAGAGAGCACTAGTGGTGTAGTAGTAGGGACCCCGCCTTTCAGTCCAAAGATCGTGGGTTCGGATCTCAGTCGAACACCAATCATCGGAAAATGTTTGTGTGCAATGAATGGTGAAGGGAAACACCGCAAGGAAGCCGGCATGACCTAGAACCTAAAAATTTGAAGACATATACATAAGTCAAAGAAATTGTGATACGATAGGCAGGCAAGTCACTTACGAGACGCTGTTTTGTCCGGAAGATGTTTATACAAGGTGATTTATACATATGTATATGTACTACCTCGAAAGGGGCGTATTCTACACCCAATTGGCAATAAAGTTTATTCTACGACTTTTTAAACTAGCCATTTTTCATTGAAATACTATGCAAAAATCAGCTGTTTGGAGAGCACTGGTGGAGGGGTGGTAGTGGCCCCGCCTTCCGATCCACAGGTCGTGAGTTCGAAACCTGTCGTGCACCAATGGATTTTCCGTTCGGAAAATTTATGTGCGCTATGCTAGTGCTCTCAAACGGTGAAGGAAAACATCGTGAGGAAACCGGCATGTCCTAGAACCTAAAAATTCGAAGACATGTGCACGAAAGGAGCCTTTAAGAAGCGCACTTTAATCATTTCACTACACTGATTCTTTCATCGACGGTCATAGGCCCTTTTCAGGGCCACCATACCTCAACCTGGTCACTGATCAAAGACAGGATGACCAAGAAAAAACCAGTGACACGACAAGAAGAAGAAGCTGTTTTGAACCAAATCAGTCAAAAATATCGGGAAAGAACTACTTTTTTTAATTTTACTTTTTTTGTGCTAGTTATTTATTCTTTTTGTCGATAGAATGAGACCCTTTCAGGATAATATACTGCACAGGTTTTATATAGATAGAATAGGCTTGCCCAGAACCTATACATAACACAGCCACAGGAAAGACATAGTCAATCCGTGCTGAGCTGGCTAAGTCGCGACCTTGTAAAAGTTATTTGCTTTTGAACTCATTACGGCTAAATTATATTTCTAAGTACAGTTTTTTAATCGTCAATGAGTGACTTTAAAATGACAGGTAGGATCCAATAAAACGAAGCAGGTGCGAGAAAAACATAATTCTAACGAGGAAAAATGAAAAAAGACAGTGATTGATACGCGTTGCCGGGTGAATTCAGAATTTCAGAGTTTTCCCGTACACCCCATTTCACCTCGACGGCAGTCATCTTGGACGAATATTAAATTTGCTCCACCAGTGAAAGACGGCGTTTCGTAATATTTTGACTTTTTGTACGGAAGTGCCCGCTGACCTTAAATGATAAGAGTTTGGAAGAAATGTTATATAATAAGATGTTAGTACAGTCAATAAAAAAAAATCTCTCAACTCATAACATAATGACTTACTATTAATAACTGCAAGAGCTTTTCGTTCTGGTTATTACAATTGAACGACTTACCTGAAAATAATAGAAAAACATGGATGAATAGGTGAAGTTTGTAAATCAACTTTATAAATAAGTACCTATTTATGAAACTACTTCAATAGCCTATCGTAAAAAAATAAAACAATGAAGGAGGTGCTTCCGTTTCCAGCTCCTATTTCAAACATGCATTCCATTTTCAAACATGCGATCGTCTTTACCGCTATTACAAGCCGTATACTCGTTAAAACCCACTTTATCCCATATATCCAGTGACAAATAGCAGAGTGGACTAAATCCGCGGAATTTAACGACATGACAGATGGAAGCTGTCCAAGTAGCTGAACCATGGATTTATTAGAATGCCGACATGCCGATTGAAAACTAAAGGCATTCCTCATCGAAATTGGATTAAAAAGATATCAAGCGTAAAAGTATGCCGCGGTAATTCAAGGTATTTCTAAAATGGATTACCCAAGGATTTACGCTTTGCGAGTGAAAATATACTTGGCATCGCTATCGGAGCTCTACCTAAAGCTTAGCTGCTTAGCTGGCTCTTGGCCTGGCTGTCTGGGAAGCATCCAAAGTTGACACGTGCTTTTCGCTATTTACAAGCTTATAAATAACTAGGGTTGGTGGGCTAGAGCGCCATACTGACTCGTTAGTTCATCGGCAGGGTGAGTACCACGCGCCAGTTAGGTTGGCTTGGGTTCCGAGTGTTGTCATTTGGAACCCCTTACACCCCTTATATTTGTATCAATCTCTAACATCTCAGGTGTCAGTTGTCTTCTAGGAGCCAGCGTTTTATGGAATACCTGCTTTCCATATAACGATAGTTAACGATAGTGGAGGTAGGGCTAAATTTGAGCAGCCCGCCTGGAGAGGTACCTCCGCCTTACAGACGATCGCAGCCAAATAACGTTATTTGTTTCAAATAGGGTTGTGTTCCTGCGGTGAGTAAGGTTGCCAGAGCTCTTTAGGGGTGGGGGGTTCGGGCTCGGCAACGTGTGCGTGATGCCTCTGGTATTGCAATCGCTCATAGGCTACGGTAACCGCTTACCAACAGGTGGGCCGTATGCTTGTTTGCCACATTAGTTGTATAAAAAAAAAAACGATGTCTCCTATTGGACTAATTCTAGTCACTGCAGGTACTAGCGCGCGAAGCCCCGCGGCTTGAGGATAGTTTTGTTATAAGCTAAAGTAAAATCTGTTTTTAAGTATGTAATTAGGAAAGTACCTACAATATTACGTAAAAAAATTAAATCAACGCAGATACGTCTTAAAATTATAAATTAACCCTAGATTAACAAAAGCCTAAAACTAGCTTATAAACCGGTGCAAGTGGTCCCGTGCGTTGAACAAGATCTGATTTAGTTGTTGTCCTTGAGTGCATCGTACTTGCATGTTATTTTTTAATGTACCCACATCTTTTATTTTTTTTGCCATATTTTTAGTTACTTTTTATGTATTAATTTGATTGTTTTCTAACCTATTAGAAAATTTTACTTTGTAGCGCTCACTGTATTTTAATGTGTAAATACTTGTGTAGTATAATAATAAGGTTTCTCAGTAAGTGAGTTTAGATTTAAATCTTTTGAGAAATAAATGATCTTAAACCGTAAACCGTAATTCTAACATTTGTCTATTTTATTAGAGATAATGTACCTACCTAACTAACTTGTAACTTCGCGATGTTCAAAAAAAAATGTATATGTGTATTGTATTGTAACGGATATTCACACATCCACTATTCCTTGTCAAAACACCGATATCATCCTTTCAAACATCTCCAAGATATTTCCTAAAAAACTTTGAAGAGAATTCTGTATGAAAAAAATGAAATAAAGTATTAAAATGCCATAAATCATACTGTTCGACAGTTGCTTGGCAGTTACGCAAAGAGCAAAAAATAAAATAAAACAAAAAAGTGCAACCGACAGATGTTGGCGCAACGGCGCTGAAGGATCAGAACAGGTGCATATTGGATAGGGTTGCCAAGACCAATAAAAACTTGTTAAACTTTTAAATGTTGCGTCGTAAATGCGACTTTCTGTTGGTAGGCTTTATTAACTTTTTTCGTAGGTTTATATTATATAATATTCTGCAGGCTCTTCAAAAAATATACATTGTATCAATTATATTGAAATACGAGTACGTAGCGATTCGAAAAATCAGTCATGCGAAGACTTTAAGAGATATTCGAGGGAAATATATAATAATAAACGTAAATATTCGTTGATATCGGAACTTTTTCATCAACAATATTACACTATTTATTTACTTGCTGAATTTACTCGCTTTGAAGTTATGAATGCCACAGGCGATATTTTCATTGTTTGGAGCGGCTATTGTTTAATGGATAAAATAATTAAAGAGTTTTAGGTAGTTGCGAAAAGTATCTCATTATATTGTTCAAGCGGTAATTATAATTATTGGGCATATTTTAATATCAAATCCATTACCTATATATATAAGTTTCACAATAAAATTAACAGTATTTTGATAGCACAATAAATTTTGCAATAGTAAGCCAACTGACGATCGAATAAAGTGTCAACTGTAAAAAAACCTTAAACGGTTGGTAAATACAGCACGTAACAACGCTTAAGGACCAGGATCTTGGGATCTTTGTTCTCTCAGCGAGAAACCGAGAAATTAGCACTAAACGTAATAGTTCCAGCAGTTCGTGCCAATGACGCGTCACAGGATCAGCGTAAGTACTATTCGACTAATGAGCTATGGACAATATAATTACGCTGTTCATTGTTAACCGGTAGAGTGCACAATCCTAATTGATACGGCTCAACATAACCGTAAACGAAAATGATACGACCACTTACACGAGGGAGTATGTAGGTACACGAGAATTAAGAAACGAGGGCCGACTACGTTAACTTAGTTGGGTCGAAAATGGCATAGTAATACTTAAATACTCTATTTAAAAAGTGATCAAGTCCTGGCTGCTAGGTGTAGCAGACGTATTACATGTGCAACCGAAGTCTTCAAGAAAGACCTCACAATAAAAACACTTCAAAGAGGAATAAATAGGAATCTGGGCCTAAATAGCTCTAATTAGGAGGAAAGAAAAAATATACCGATAAAACACCGACAAAAAACCGAACTCTAGTTCTAATTATGGAGATATTATAATATCTTTATCGTTATTTTAGGCAGCTCCTTTTGATATTTTTAAAGTTCCGTACCTCATTTGAAAAACGGAACCCTTACTATTTTATTACTTATTTTATTTTATTTTATCACTTTCTTGTTGGTCTATCTGTTTGTCAAGACCATTTTTACCTCAGGAACGGCTAAAGGTATCGACTTGAATTTACACCAACTATTAGCGTGACAACCCTAAGCGTAGTGTTGATAGTGCTAGGTCTTGGTCTGTGCTAGCTGACCAACCTACCAATCGTCGCACGTCAACTACCAAGCACACCAACCTCTCGAATTTCCACAAACCTCAAACTGCAGTTGAGTGCGCGACAGCCCTATACGGATCGGAATATCGACAGTACGGCCGCATCTTGGCCCGTGCTAATCGACCTACTAATCGTCGGCCGGTCGCGTCGCTGCGACTCGTTAGCCCACCATCCACTCGAAATTAATTCATCGCCGTTTTATGCAGGTGCATTTCTTGTGAACATTTTTAGATAGTTTTGTGAACTTGTTTGCAAGGTGTGAAGTTATAATGAGTTTTTCTATAAATTATTTCAAAGAAAAGGTTTTTATTTCAATAAAATCACTAGGATCACTTTGAAACGTCTTGTAAACAAGGTGAAGCTATGCCTGTTCCTCGCGACCAAGAAAAATCAGACAAAAAACACGGCAAGATTGATTATTTGTGTAGGTAGTTACATTATTTTTGCATATTCATATTCATTTATTTCACCCTTAGCATTATATTGCATAACATATGTAGGTATGTCCAATTACAATTATTTCATAAATTATCATGCAGATTATTAATTAAGTATTATTATTATTATTAAAGATTATTAATGGGCTAATAGATACTGTCCTACCTAATATAAAATAAATAAATAAATATTCCGGACATATTCACACGGTCAACTCACCTCAAACTAGGCATAGCCTGTACTATGGGTACCAGAGACTGATATACATCATAGATATATATTTAACACCCAGACACAGAACAAACATCTGTGTTAGTCACAAATGTTTGTCCAGTGCGGGAATCGAACCCGCGACCTCTAGCGCAGAAGGCAGAGTTACTACCAACTGAGCTATGAGGCCAGTCAATATTACCTATATTATTGCATCAAGAAACTTTTAATCTACCTAAACCACCAAACAGTACCTATTTCTATAAATCTTCTAAGTATTATCTAGATTCGTAGAAGTTTTCAGAAACAAAATCTAATACAACTAATCAAGCCAGATAAATACCGTTCTAATTTTAATGAGATTCTCTAGCTTCTTTTAGCAGTTACAAATAATTAATGATCGCAAAATAAGTGAAAACCTTCAAGTAAAAGCCAGCGTCTTAACTACACTCTCGTACCACAACCGTTGGTTCTTCAGCCGTAAAAGCCTCTTATAATCACCACGACGCAAACAAAAATAAATAAGTCGCTAGCCAAATATATTACAATAAAGCCATCCCAACAAAGACATTCCACAAGTCCGGCTTACCCCCTCCCACTGCGGTGAGGAGGGGATCACTCTAGCCGTTGTTTAATTCCATTAAACCACCCCTTTATCTTTTTCGCTTTTATCTTTTCCCCACTATTGGATTACAAACAAAATGGCGTGCAAGAGACACACGCAATCTTTGCCGATGCTATTACTCCACCTCTGCTTGTAGGCTCTTCCGGTGCTTTGTGGGAGAGCCTCGTTGCATACAGTTAATTTAACGAGGTTAAAAGGCAGGTACACTACGTAAGGTCAACCAATGATTTATAGGCCACTGTAGAACCTTTTTAACACTAAATCTACATCACAAGTTCGGCCGTTCGGTCGCTCTGGAAATCTAAATCTATGTTCAGCACGGCTACGGCTGATATAATAATGGTGATGAAAATGCAAGTAAGTTATCGCAGTAATGGGGTGGAACTTAGTAAAATTTGGTGTGGTGCCCTCTCTGATTATTTATCTATAGGTAAGTTATTCCGGGTAGGGCCGGGTATATAGGTAGGTACGTCAGATATTGTTTCCGATTGTCTGATCAGACTGTCGTCGGATTGTATTCACGCGATACACGTCCAATTCTTATGATCGTCTTTTTGTAAACTCAAATCATTCCAAACACCGCGAAAATTCAAAAAAACCGTCGAGCGATCGTTTATCGGATAAGACGTGTACTGAATGTTCGAACAAATAAATGGCCCGAATAACTTCCGGTTATTTGGTACAGACTATCGGATCCGACTAGCGTATGGAAAAATCTGACATATCCTAAGTTAATTCTACCGTCGGAGCCGACGGACGCAGGTCAAAATTAAGCAGGAACCATCCAGGTAAACTTACGTAATGAGAGGTCATTGCGCAGTTTACTGATAATTTTAATTGGCTTCAACTTTCAAGCTCTACGGTTACACAATGGGATTTTGATAGTCGGTTACGATTCCTTCAGTTACACAATAAATCCCCTGCCCGGAATAACTCTATATAACGCCCATCAGGAGTGAAATGTTAACTGTACTACGATTTTGCTTTTATTATAGGGTTAGTTTATTATCAAACTTCCTATCAACAACCAGGCAAGTTAGATTAATGTAAAGTGAGCTGGTATCAAAGCGCTCAAAACACCTACCATTGTTTATACACACGCTAACAACTTTAATCAGTAAGGGTTAGAAATAAACAGTTTCAATTCAATTTAAACTCCAACACTCGGAGTGATGTACCTATAGCGACGGCTTTCCTCCTTCGCTGACGTTTGCATGCCGACGCGGACGTCGATCGCGCGTACTAACATCATTGTGTCCTTTATAGCACTGATATTGCATCAGTGATTCCGCTGTATGCCGCTGGCCGCCAGCATCTGAGCTTTTTTCGGACAGATTTTTAAGTTGTTGATCTCTAACGACCGATGCAGCGAAACCGGACTTTAGCTGAGACGGCGCTGCGGCCGAGATAAAGTAAGGTTGGGCCAAGGAGCTCAAGGGCATCACTTAAGTACGGAACTCGGATTCGGCCGTTGCCAGCAGGAGGTTTTCATTGAAGAGGGCACCACGCTGAAGGCCCGGAAACGCAGGGACGGGAGGTTGTCGTCATCCCACCACGGTGCCTGAGCTACTTGCTTGTACGCGAACGAGACGACGTCAGCGAAAAAGGAAGGCCGGGTTAAGCAAACGTTCCAAGTAACAATGGTGTAGTTTAAATTACGTTCTGAAATTGAAATAGACGCTTTGAGACTGCAAATCGATTACTCAATTGGCAAAGCTTGAGATAGGTATACGATCCACCTAACGACAGTTAGGAACAAAATAATCCAGAATGAATAAATAGCTAACTCTTACTATTCGTTAAAAGTACCTATGCCTGCCTATAAAAACAATGAGTACTAACCCACAGTACTAAATTATACATTATTAACATTACATTACAATACACCATGTGGGTATCAGAAACTACGAGTACCATAGTACCACAACTAGCAGACCCGAAACAAATATTTGCAGATCAAGCAAATTTGTTCCACACCGGGAATCGGACGCGCACCCCTTGCGTCTCAGACGGGCACTCGCCCACTGCGCCACCGAGGTCGTCAATATTATGTTAGTATATAAGCAATCACGGTTTCCTTAGCACTAGTTTCCGACTATATCGAATTGATAGTCCGTCGTAAATAGTATTGTGTGCTATCATACGAAATGCATGCTAATAAGCAATCTATCCGATTGTTTAGTCTGCAAGACCGCGTTTACCCTAAGCGGTCATAAAAACTCTAGCCAAACTCTGCCATAAAAACTCTAAACTCTGTAATAAAATCACTTTTTACCGCGACAGGCGATTTCCATACTTTTATAACTTTGTAATTTTACCAGGGGTGATCAATCACACATTCACTCCATGTCACATGCTAATGTATTGGGAAACTCAATAAATTATTATGCGTTTGTCCTGAAAAATAAGAGGGTATTTCTTGGAGGGTTATTCGTGTGTGAATTATGCCTCATCTTATGAATGGAAAATATATCATCCAATTACAATTCGAAATTGTGTCATCACGATGTTTTCTTTCGTTTTCACAGAATATATTTTTCAAATATTAATAAAACTTGTAGGTAGCTGACTGACGGAGCGACGGACCATCACGGAATACGGAATACTGGTACCGAATGGGCCGACTTTTGTGGTACGAGATGACGAACTACTCGAGGTTGCCATTCAAAACCTTTTTACTTCATCTTCCGGTATGGACACATAGATAATCGTGTCGACTGTAAGTTCCAGAGAATTATAACTGAGTTTCTGCACTATAGAAGCTTCGGGGAGGCCTTAACAAACAATATGGGCAAAGTTCCTTCGTACGACAACCATCAAAGTGATAGTCAAACTTTCCTTACAGGTCGATTAGGGTTAGTAACGCAACTAATTTCTAATATGTTTCGTTAACGGCACTTGTATGAGTTTCCACTTGCTAGCAAATTTTCAACGGGTAGGCATAGTTTAGAAACTAACTTAGCACTTTGGTGTAATCAATAAACGAGCGAATGGATCGGTAACATGATGTGGGTATTAATGTATTAATCGATGTAATTTACCTAAGCATTTGAGAGGGAAAGCTAAAACCTCTGAAGCCCAGATTCTGTGCTAACAATTAAGGCACGCAGTGTACATCTACAATTGAAATTGTATGTAACCTAGATTATACTAAAGTAACTAAATTAAGCTCTCTCGCTCTTATTCGTCTAAATTTCGTCGAGGATCTTAATGAAAAAATTAAATTAAATTACACATTATCACTTGCGCTATTCACTTATTCAGGTAACGTAAGCAAAATATATTCAAGAAACACTATCTTAGATCGAAAGTAAAAGGAATAAAAACTAAATTGTTATATATTTCAAACATTTTATCGTCACCCGAAGCGCCCCCGTGTGAAACGATGAAATCTTAAGAAAAATCATTCAAATTGAACAAACCAACTACACATTATTAATTTAGCTTTGTTACTTTCAAAAATCCTTACCTCAATAAATAACTTGAAATAATTGGTGTTGACATACAAAGCGTAAATGAATGCAGTCGCAATGCATCATTGGCAGTAGACGTACGAAAAGAGAAGGCGCGGGCTACGTGTATAGCGTGGCTAAAACTTAGGGCTATCGCTATTATTGGCATCAACCTACTATCCTAGGTACGTACTACACGCAGAAATCAACTTGGCACCTGCGTGGAATGTGCACCGCCTACCGTTCTCGCTAGTGAGAATGAGACAAAACATTACAGCGAGGTGCCTAGTTAACTTCTGCGTGTTTGTACTAATATTATCTATACGAAAGTTTAGAGGATGTTTGGATGTTTGTGGTTCAATCGCGCCTTAACGGCTCAACCGATTTCGATGAAACTTGGAAAAGATAGAGTTCTTTACCTAAAAAAGAATATACGCTACTTATCATCTATTCTTGCGGCCGCGGATCCGCTCGCGTGGTAAAGCTAGTAAAATTTATAAGCGTTAACTGGATAGTTACTTTCTCATACATATTATCATGTAAATAAAAATTGCATTTTTCTATAGCCCTAGCCAAAACTGAAATGTATTTTTTATTTGCTGTGATCTTCTGCATGGCGGAGAGATACCTCCGCAGGCGGGCTGCTCCAATTTAATAATAATAAAATCATTTATTTCAGGCATCAAATATGTTTACAATTAATTTAGATTTAAATTAGAGCGAAGAAATCTCGCTATGCCCTACCTCCTCCAAAAATGTTTTTTTATTTACTTATCTAAGCACATGTATCTATGTCAAAGGATGAAATAAATGAATTGAATTTGATTCGTCCATCTTTCACGAAGCATCAGAGTAATCCGAAACGGATCCATCGATGTGATTTTTTGCATGGATATTGTTTTAGTATTTATCAAAATGCACAGCCCTAATTGTAATACGTACCGGTTGCGTTCCATTAGCCATATACGCACTGTCCACTCACTTTCCTGCACTCGCGCATAGAATTGCATTGACTTAATTATAGTACAGACAGCATCGGAATTTATAGTATATTTTGTAATTTTTAGGGCTTCGTACCATAACAGGAAAAATTTGAGCTCTTATAGGATCGCTTTGTTGTCCGTCTATCTGTCTGTCTGTCTGTCAAGACCCGTTTTCTCAGGAACGGCTGCTGGTATCTACTTGAAATGTACAGATCGTACAGATGTACGAATTAATAATAAATTTAGTCTGCATGGTAATGTTCACGTAAGTGGTAAACAAACATGATTCATTGTCCATTTCTGCACATACGACAAATTCAGAAATCACTGAAATAGCAAACAATATCGAAACAAACCAGCATGGATAATTTCCGATGTTATTAAGTACATTCTATCGATCACTGCGCAAATTATTTAGATACAGTATCCAAATAACGATTCTATACCGATAGAGGTTGCTAGAGATGTACCCTCATTAGGCAAATTACCGATTCGATTGTTACGATTATTGCAAATTAATCGCTAATAATGTGCGTTTGCATCGGCCGGGCGAGCGATCGGATTGTGGTTACTGATGATTATGAGCTTTTTTGTGGTGTAAATGAAAAGGTACTCAGCATAATAAGTTTTAAACTTTAACTTATGTAGGAACTCGAACCTGCGTAAAGTAAAGTTGCTCTATTATATTCATTTTGAACAAAAATCAAGTAATTCCGCAGGTACCAAGGTTTGTTGACCTGCGATTTTACATTATTACACATAGGTGGTTCAATGCTACCTTTTAGAAATCTACACTACATTTCTGTTTCATTGAATATATAAGTAATGCAAGTTTGTAAAATATAATTGCCTTAAAGAAATATAAAGCCAACATACGTTGTACCTTTACACCAGAAAAACAACTGAGTAGTAGAGCAATCGCACAAAATTCACAATCACAAACAGCACTATGATATAAACAAACCAATCGAATCCGTCAATCACTAACCACAACACAATTAATCGGCAGGTTGAAACCCACCCCCGCCGCATCGACGCAGCAGTTTTCTAACCCTTTGTAATCCGAATCACTTTGATCGGGGCAAGGTCGCAATCAGCGAACGATTGTCACATAGATATGCTTACAGTAGGATATCGGGACGTTAATCAATAATTCTCGTCGGTTACAGATCTATCGATATAGGTGAAACACTAACGAGAAAACTGTTTAATTATGCAGTTGTTTCTACTGGCACGGTGTGCTGTGTTGTTGTTTGTAGGTACTGAAAGTGCTGCTTCATAGTAACTGATAAATTATTGAGTAGCTATCAAATAATGCTTGACAGTTGCAACATTAGAGGTGGCTTGTCATTGATCAACATTCATGTTTGGTACCTTATATAGTGTTTTATAAAGCGATTTTAGTTGATTGCAATAAGGCTCATAAAACTGGCTCAAACGCATAATTCGTATGTTCCTTCACCTAGAAAACCAGAAAACAGTAACTGACACACTGACTGACAGACAACGCTGAACCTAAATCGCTGTTCCTAAAAACATGAAATTTGGAAGGTTTTAGTGTGTACTATGAAAGGAATTCCTGTAATTCAACTCCTAAAGAGGTGCAGCGGGTGTTGAAGTTTGTATGAAACAAAAAACATGTGATCGAAGGGGGCATTCACTAGTATAGTCATAAAATCGAAAATATCATTAGCACTGATTTATTCTCCATATCGCTTACAAAATTCGTTCTAAAACACACACTAAGTAGATGAGCCAAGGATGCCAAGCACTCTAATATAGCTCACCAATTACTTACAAAAACGTCCCGGTCGGTCGCTATTAAAGCCACATCCAATTTCCATCTGTATGAAATGACTGCCACGTCTAATGTTGCCGAGTCATGCGTTCTGTAATCCCCGGTCCCCCCCTCCCCGAGTGGAGTAACCTCAGTCTACACTGATTGAAACGCGGTGCTTACCATGCGTTTTGGTAATCATTTGTGGGACCAATCAAATCCATACAACTTAAGCCCTTTCGTATAAATGATTTTAAGTACCTAGGTTCTGATAGCTTGCTTGTTTAGAGCACTAGTGGAGTGGTGGTGGCCATTCAGAAAAAGTATGTGCGTTATACTAGTTCTCTCAAACAGTGAAGTAAAACGTCGTGAGGAAACCGGCAAGTCCTACCAAAAATTAGAAGATACGTGACATGTGCACGAAAGGAGCCTCTGAGAGATACATTTTAATCCTTTCACTACAACTATGCTCTCTCTCAACTCTGTCAACTATGTTTCTAGTTAAAGAATTTGAACATCATTTAAGGAGCAAGGCATTCACGTTCATGTTACACCTTTATTCACAACTTGAAGATAACCGTGTAGGTTCAGTAGGCATTCCGCGTATTCGCAACAAGAGTGAGACGTTACCTGGTAATAGAATAGGCTTTCAGTTAGCCGTGTGAAAGGAAAATCGAAGACTCGCTTGACTACACCGCCTCTGGGTGAAACTTTTCACATTAATTAGAAAGCCTGCAAAATATCCATTAACGCTCTAACTGAAATAATGTAGTAATTACAAATAAACTTCAGTAATAAAGACTTGCAATTTCAATAAAGCATATAAAACCTCCGGTTAAGTGTTGAATAATTTATTTCACGCTGTAGAAATAAAGATGGACCGATCGGGCGGCACCCCCTTAATCCTTTGATGGATTCTATCTCGTTGCCGAGGAGAAAACTGGAAAAGTGCACTCGAGGAAAAGGCTAACAAAAAATAGAAAATCTTGAAGAAATTGCTTCCAAACTCTCGGATTTATCGATGTTTCTTCTGGTTTTATAGACAAATTAAAAGCTTCAAATTTAGTAATTTCCCATTTTAGGTTTTTTGCTTCTTAGACGATGTGTAAATTACAGTTTCTGATCAAAAAGCTGTTATTAAAATAATGAATTTTCCATTAAACATAGGCACAAATTAGGAATGAATCTTTGCTGGGAACTCTTATTTGTTGGCTACGGCCCACGGAATGTGCATTTGCATATCGTTATTCAATTTGTATTTATAGCTTAGTTAATATTGGAGGCGACAATCACCTTTATCTATTAATATTTTAAAGCTAGGTGCACAACCACAATGCTATTTACTCATCATGTTTCTAACAAGGCTTGGGGATCATAACGCTTTACCTACCTGCACCTCCGAGTTTATATAGGTATGTCTGAGCTGACCTAAGCTGTTCCCGCTTACATGAAGGTTCTACCAAGCAGTCATGATATGTTCCGGTTTTAATGACGAGTTTGCTCAGCTACCTACATGTGCCGCTCAAGCGATTACAACTGAGTACTTACTGGTAGGTACCTGTAGTTTGAACACTTTAAGCTGCGGCAGGTGCAACAAAAGAAGGCAATACAAATGCATATTATTAAAAAAAAAATTTTAAAATTTTAATATTTGGTATAAAGTCAGGTTGATAGAGAAGAAGGATCTTGACGCACAGATAGACAGACGGACAAGTGATCCAATTAAGGTTACTTTTTGCCTGTTGAGGTACGGAACCCAAAATATAAAAAACCGCAAAACTAATGTAGGTAGTTTCACTCGCAAAGTCACTTCTCTAAAAAACGCCAGAACAGGATTACTGAATAAGCTTGTTATGATTACCATCGCTTTAATTTTCCATTGTACAATCACCTTTGCAGTGTAATGCTTGTTGCACACGAGTAGTGTTCAGTGAACTCAAAGCAGAACGTCTGCGGCAGTCACTTGTATTACAGTTAACACAGTTATTATGAACTTTATGATTACTAGGCACGATTACATAAACAGGTGTGTGAGATGTCATGTAGCTGAGACCGTTTGTTTGATCGCATCTCAAGAGTTACGTGCGAATTTGCTTTCTAGTTATTGTCGTACGCTGAAATACCTACTAGTTCTTTCTGCACAATGTCTTTCATCGCATATAACGAATGAGGTAAGATGCGTCCGCTGATCAGTCATGACCGCTGTTAAGAGGATATTGCATACAAAAAGAAGACACAAGGCTTAAAAATTTCGTTAGATCAAGTTTCCTTTTTTACTGACATTTTCATATTCATGGTTCATCTAATGCATGCATGGGGCAAGTTATTATAGCCTGTTCACAGCGACGCTAATAATAAGCCTTGGAAAAGTAAAAAAAGTACCTATAGAGCATCGCAAGGGGTGCGGGTTCGATTCCCGCTGCGGAACAAAGGTTTGATCTGTAAATATTTGTTTCTTGGTCTGGGTGTCGCATGTTACCATGGTTTCTGATATTCACAAGACAGGGAATCACAGTGTGACTTTAAAAAAAAACGTTTTCTTTGTTTTATTGCATATGCGTATTAGTCTTCATTTAGTCATATTATTCTTAATAGCCCCTTATCATGCTATTAAATACTTTTTACATCATCATCACCGTCATTTCAGCCGTAGGACGATCCACTGCTGAAGATATGCCTCCCCCATTGATTTCCAGCGCGACTGACCTTGTGCGGCCTGCAACCAAACAATCATTTGGGGGATTTACCCATACTCGCCACTGGGCGTGCGGGTTGGCGAGCGCAGATAAAGCTACTGTTGATAGAGAACGCTGCTGCCCATCCCCTAGCTTTATTTCCTTTAGTCTCCTCTTACGACATCCACAGGTAGTAGGTAATGGAGGGGCCTATTTTTCAGCCGTGCCACCATGGTTAGAATGTATTTTTTTTAATGTGTTTTCTATAATTAACTTTTATAGAGATACAGTTCAAATTGCCCGGAGCGTCACAAATATGTTACCTTGCCTACATTTAGGTAGGTAGGTAATACCGATGCCAAAGGTTTGTCGCAACTCATGCCGCGCTGCTCCACAAAATTGCTACATTGATATTAGTTTTTACGACTGAAACGTGTTCGCCTTAATTATTTTTTGTACCGATAGCGAAATTCGTGACGAGAAAAAAAGATGAAAAATAACATCCATTTGACTCGGATGACGAGTGTAGCTCTACAGCGGTGTCGCTGTGCCGTCGCGATTGGCTGCTCGACCGTTGACTCCAGTAAAATATATTCTGTTAATTATTGTTTTGCTTCAAATTTAAAATTTATCAGTTTATTAAAAGACGTCAGATATATATATCCTTTTTAAACACAGCCTCCCTACAAATATGTAGCGCCTATCACTTGTCAAAGATTAAATATTACTGTAAAATGAGCAAGAAAAAAGGACACAATCGTGACTTACTATGATGTGGAAATTTGGCGTCAGAGTCGCCTTCCCTACGTAATCGCGACCGCTACGCAAACACGCACCACCATCAAAGACAGACATGATAAGAAAACAAGCAACCGAGAACAAACATAAACAAACACGAGAAACAATTCATGAGGAGAACAACGCGATACCGTTTCATATTCATCGTTTTATGAAACAATTTTCCATAAAACTGTCAAGACACGTATGTTTCTTTTAGCAGCAAATTACGTCACATCAAACTCTTCGTAAATTACTGTGAACGACTTACTTTTAAGTTGATCCGCAACAAAATACGAAGTAATAAATAAAAACTTGATATATCACGTCTCACAGCCCCAGGTTGTTTAGACTCTAAAAAACCCAATAAACTCAAAACTGTTTTCTAAAACGGCACATTATAGAACGCGAAAAATATCGTGACAACCTGTAACCTGACTACCTACCATAAACGAATCAATGAAAGAAAGTTTTGCGACGGGAAAACAGACATTATAGACTGGTAATAAAACCCATAACGATTGGCAGAATGTCAAACCACTCGGGCGAGCGTCACGGCGCTGCGCCGACGCGATTTATCGACAGTAGATACGGCGCGCCCAAAAATTGCAAATTACGTTTACCCGACTCGATAACGTGTCAGACAAGAAAAAACATCCCTACTAGCGTTGCTTTTTAATCTAACGCAACCAAAAATGCTAACTGGCCCAAATTTATTGGTCAAGGGGAGTTAACGGGCTTAGCAGGTAAAACTAATTTGAGGCAGCCATATTGTAACATGGCAACATCATAACCTTACTTTATCATGTCCTTTTGGCCTGGGCTACTCTTTTAATAACGTGCTTTAATTTTACGTCACTTTATCTCAGGAATTAGAGCTCTAAATTGTGCTTTTATGCATGTTATGTATATTAGGTATAAAAGATGATTCTGGATGTAAGAATTTTTATTGGCCGACGAATGTTTTAATTTAAAAGCTTTTTGGGGTTATTTCTTTTCATATCATTATTTTTTACCTGATACCCCATAAGATATATGGTTGATATGTCGTGATGGCCCCGGCTGAAGAATAGGCCCCGTCCATATTAGGTAAATATCCGTGGATATTGTAAGAGGCGAATAAGGGAAAAATAAAATAGGGGATGCTGCTGCCCATCATTCCCTGATGGGCAGCAGCGTCCTACATAATAGGAATTCGCTCTGGAAATCAGTGGGGAAGGCAATGTTTAGCAGTGGACGTCCTACGGCTGAAATTATGATGATGATCCTATAAGATTATACGTACATCAAAATGTTTGAAAGGATTTAATTACCTTTTCAACCTTATCGAAAGAATATGCAGGTTCCTTTCCTACGTGAGTATCTTACGCAACAAGCAGATAGGTGAACCATTTAAAACACATTAGGGCAATACCTGGGGGCATAATCTCTATCTGAGGTAATTCTACACTGAAACAAATTAGCCCATAAACCACGTCCTAGATAACACTGTTTAAATTAGGATACACTTGATTTTTACGGGCTGCGGGAGGTCTACTTAAACGATTTTGAGTCTATTTATTTTCTTAATCGTTAAAAAAGGTTCCAGAATTTTTCTTTCCGTAGCTTTGTTTATTCTCTTAACACTTATTTCTGGTTACGGTTGTCTGACCTTTTTTAAATTAGATTTCGCTCCGTCTTTGGTGTCGACTTTAGCTATTATATATTTCGCAAAAGTAAATTTATTTTCTGCTGTGAATTATCATACGAAAATTTTTTATTCCAAAAACAGCTTTAAATATAAAGGCACAGTAAGCACATTTTGTCCAAAAAGTCATGTATAAAGCCGTATACGACGCTAGCACACCCACGGCAAACACGCAAGGCGCCTCTCAAAGGCGAGTTGCTCGTTCCCACTGCATTTCCATGCACCAAAACATAGCACAGTGCACTTAGTTAAAGACACCTCACTCTATAACAATGGCCAAAAGTATGTTGCACCTTATATATTTAATTGTTTTATTGCTCCGCGTGTTAGCTTACCAGCCAGTTCTCGAACTTTTTTACATAAAGCACATTTAAATAATAGAGTTTGTAACATAGCAAATTCTGCAACCTTTGTAGGTAAGCGCAATATGTGTAGGTTGCTAAATATTTTTGGCAGTGCCTGTATCTTTGAGCGACCATCTACCAATAAGGGCAAACATGAATAAACAGCTAGTAAATACTAAGACGCAGTTACGAAGAATAGGTATTTATTAGAATTTGAGGACTTTTAAGACGATTAAAACTTTACGAAGTAGTTTTTTTTCACTTGTTTTTACCTACTCCCAATTTTTTTTAATAGGGTAATTCTTTGCATAAAATTATTTATTTATTTATTTGACTTTTTATTTCGCGTTTCTTCAAACAAAAAACTTACTATCCTCATTTTGAATTAAAAAGTTTAGCAGTGGCTTTTACTCGATTTTAATTCTGTTTTTATACAGTAAACTAGCGGCTCTATAAACTGTGACCAAACGCCATAAATTTTTACTAAAACAAACACACGGATGAGCAAACAAACATGGAAGGCGCATGCGTCGCGGCAAACCAGAGCTAGTACAAAGTATCTCAAACGATATTTTAAATAATATGAAGATGGAGTGTTTGTATGCGAAATTTATGGTTGCATTTTGAAAGCCCTGCAATTTATGATAGGAAAAAGAAAGACAGTGCACAAAGTATGTTTCATGCTCGTATCGGAACTTCTAATAAATTGTAGATTCCACCTAATCTTACTAATATCATAAATGCGAAAGTTTGTGAGGATGTTTGGATGTTTGTTGTTCAATCACGCCCAATCGGCCGAACGGATTTGGATGAAATGTGGTACAGACATAGATTAGCTGGAATAGCATATAGGCTACTTTTATGTAGGAACCACGCGAGCGAAGTCGCGGGCGCAAGCTAGTGTTTTATAAAGATTTCAGTTTTGACACAGCCCGTTGGCGTTCGTAGGACGATCAGCGTGGTCGGAAGAGGTGGCTAGCAAAGACCGGAGAGAGTGGTGTAATAGAGAGGAGCCATATACCCAGCAGTGGGTGCAAACGGGCTAGATGGGATGGATCAATGGATAATAATAAAAAAAAGGTACAGAAAGTAGTAATTTGTAAACCCGCCAGCGGCGAGTTTTTGTTTCAGCAAGTTGCCCCAGCCAAACTAAATACTACAAGTTATTGCCATTCAATTCAAAACTCTCTAGTACATATTCAATTCAGTCTTTGAAAAAGAACTCGTCAAATCAGTTCCTAACTCACAGCATCCGCCGAGACCATAAAGGATCGACTACAGAGAGAAAATTTATTTCGAAATTATTTTCATTCGAGAGAAAAACATCCCACGCCTCATAAGTTTAAGTCGATAAATCACGATATTAGACAGCTCCTTGAGGGTGGAGGGTTGAGAAAAAAGAAAAAAATCGTCTTTCATCAATTATAGGAAGTCTCGCTTTATTTTTCATGCAAATAAGGTATGATTTAGCTGTCAAAGTGCTATTATGAGTTGATGCCGCGTTTGACAAATTGAGTTAAAGCTATGATCATACCATTAATACCTTTCAGATAATAACAAGTGGTTCGTTCCTATAACTTAGCAACCCCAAGGGCGATTTAATTCATATTCTTAATAGCAAATCTTGATAGTACAACCTGTTGACCTACTAAACTCCATGCAGATTGGATTGATGGTTCAAAAGTTATGCTCTAACAAATTAGCTACAAACACAATCTGATTCGTCCAAGTTGTTGGAGAGATCTTCGCTCACTTCGCTCTATCGATCAATAATTCGGACTGGGTCAGGATACCAATATACTTTGTCTACTAAGCCAATTGTTGTTATAAAAGTTCAATAGAGGCCTTCAGAGACATCACGAGTATTATTGCGTAGGCGTAGGTTTTTTTATATTTTACGACCGTAAATAGGTAAACCCTTACTGTGACCTGAAATAACTTACTAGGTTCTGAAAATATAATCATATCCATTTATAAGCACGTGTGGGAATCGGTTTGGGAAAACAAGTCCAATTAAAAATGTGACGAACCCGTCCTCGCCATGTCTAAATAAGGCCATGACTCACATTCTATTTCGGTAACAAATATTTTGACTTATTTGATCTAGATCAACGTCGAAGGAGTAGGTACAGCAGGGTGTAGACTATATTCCAGAAAAAAAATACCGGCTCTTTTTAAAGCCAATCTGAGAAACAAACATTTTACACGAATGCATCAAAGAGGTTTAAGCATCTGGTGATTTTTTGGTATACAAAAATAATAATCTGTTTGCAGAATACGTCGTGGGCTATAATAGACCTTTAAATGGTGGTATGCTTACCACCAGGCATTTGTTCATACTACTGCAGTCGACGTAATATTACTCTTAGCAACAATAAATATTTCGTCCTTCACTGCTACCCATTCTATTTATATCTTACTCTTGTCAGCGTCAATGAAACCTAAATATCGCAGTTAGAGGAATAATACTGAACTGTCAGTTTGAAATTAGTGTTGAGCCTTTCCGTTTCAATGCACTGGAGATCACTGGTGGAGTGGTGGTACTGGCCCATCCTTCCGATCCACAGGTCGTAAATTCGAATCCTGGTCCAGCACCAATGGACCGAAAACGCTTCTCTCAAACGGTGAAGGAACATCGTGAGGAAACCGGCATGCCCTAGAAACTTAAAATTCGAAGACATGTGACATGTGCACGAAAAGAGCCTCTAAGAGGCGAACTTTAATTATTTCTCCTTTCACAACACTGATTCTTACACCAATGGTCATAGACCCTTTTCAGGGCCACCATACCGCGACCAGGTCACTGATCTTGAAAGCATTGCCCAAGAAAGCATCAGCGGCACGACAAGCAAGCAACCGTTTAAATGCCATGTTTTTTCTTGCATTCGCTTCCACAGTTGTTTCGAGCAAGTTTACTATAAAATTGAGTTAGTCCATTTTGTGTAGTGTAATATTAACTCGGTCATAGTCTGTTTATATTAAATACTAACATAGTAAAAACAAGATTGTTTATACAAGGTGATTTATAAGTTTTTGTTTTGACGAGTTGCCGCCTAAGCTAAAGTAAATACTAGATATTTCCATAAAGTTCTTTACACTTAATTCGCAATAAAGTTTGTACTACGACTTTTGTAAATACAGCCATAATACGAAAGTTTTCATTTAAAAAAACACTATCAAAAAATCTGCTGTTTTGTTTTGCTGTTTTGCTGTTTTGGCAGCCCGCCTGGGAGGTACCTCCGCCTTGCAGAAGATCGCAGCCAAATTACATTAATTGTTTCAAATAGTGTTGTGTTCCTGCGATGAGTAAGGTTGCCAGAGCTCTTTAGGGGGGAAGGGGTTCGGGGTCGGCAGCGCGTGCGTGATGCCTCTGGTATTGCAAGCGCTCATGGGCTACGGTGACCGCTTGCCAACAGGTGGGACGTACGCTTGATTGCCACCTCAATAGTATAAAAAATAAAAAAAATAAAAAAATAAAAGTAAGTTCAAATGTAATTATTCCGCTATTTAAGATAGCAATTTTGATGTCGAACTTTTCTTACGTTTCATAATTAGACTAAAAGACCAAAAAACAGCTGATTTTAAAGAGAAAAGGGCAAAACCCTTTTTTTTTTCTTGGTTGATAGAGCCCGTTTCGGGATAGTATACTTGTAACGGAACTCATTGTTTAATAGTCCTTGTAGAAGCCACCCACATCCAGTAGCAACATCTTTTATTGATCGAGCGAGTGTAGCAAGTGTAAATCTCTCAAACAACTCGTAGATGTTCGCATGATCTTGTAGATCGGCGTTGTATGTTTCTATGTGTATTTGTTAGAGCAACTTTCGAACCGTTTATCTGATCTGCATAGAATTAAGTAGATCAACAGTTTGTACTATCAAGAATTAATGGTAAGAATAATGTTTAATCAGCCAAGGAGTTCTTTAGATAAAGGGGTCCAATAGAGGGCATAAAATATATTTTTAATCTAGGCCATATAGTTTACAAGATACAACGAAAATAGTAACATTAAAAAACCAATCACCGTTTGACTGGCCTCATAGCTCAGTTGGTAGTACTCTGCCTTCTGCGCTAGAGGTTGCGGGTTCGATTCCCGCACTGGACAAATATTTGTGACTAACACAGATGTTTGTTCTGTGTCAGGGTGTTAAATATTTATCTATTATGTATATCAGTCTCTGGTAGTACAGGCTATGCCTAGTTTGGGATCAGTTGACCGTGTGTGATATGTCCGGAATATATTTTTTTTTTTACCGTGAGCTCCCATTTGGTAAAGACTTCGTAGTTCTGCGGGATCTCAGTTCGGGGCGAACCACTAGTTATAATACACTGTTCTAAGATAAAATAGACAGTAAGTACCTATCCTACACCTTCAATGTATCTTAGATATACTTACCACACCGGTCGACCTTGGTTCTACACGAACTAAATACCGTCTAACGTACATACATACAAAGCTGTACAGCCGCATTACGTGTAGGTTGCTATTATAAACAGTGAGCAGATGCTAAGAATCAATGACCACGATGAACCTGATAGATTTATCATTATTTGAATCTGACAGGCGATGAAAAATGGTTCACGGTAGCAATCTTAGCGAAAAATGGGTTGCAATTATACCCCATCTAATAATACTAGAGTAAAACTCTAAAAAGACACCCTTCAGCTTGGATGGACAGCATTTAGGAAATTCGTCATATCTTCTCATCACAAATACCAGAGAGCCTCAACACGAATGTCTACAATCAGTGCGTATTGCCAGTGATGACTTATGGCACTGAGACTTGGTCGCTAACGATCGTCTTCATACACAAGCTCAAAGTCGCGCAACGAGTTATGGATAGAGCTATACTCGGAATTTGACTAGGTACATAATAACATCAGAAATTAGGAAATCCGTGGAAATACCCAGGTCATCGACTTCTCAGAATTGACAAGTTAAAGTGGCAGTGACAGCTCGCAAAACCAACAACCATTGGGAAATAAAGGTTTTCGAATAGCGACCACGAGCAGGACAACGCAATGTTGGAAGGCCCCACACCCGATGGACCGACGACATTATCAAGATTGCGGAAAGGCGACCGTTCCTCGTGGCACTCTTTGAGGCAAGCCAATGTTCAGATAATGACAATGACTACTAAAATAAAACTATAACGAGTAATGGTTGTCTTCAAATTTTTTACACATTTCGTATGAATTTCATGAAGTATGTAAATAAAACGTTCAGTTTTATTTACATACTTTCTCACTAGTACAAACGCCTTAAGCTAATCATTTGATCTATTATACTGTCTCAGTATCTACGTTTCGCTTTTTAGATATTTTGGTTTTAATTACTTTCCTAAATGTTCCTGTATTTTTTAAGGACTTTTTAGTCAGATCATCAATATGTATGCAAGGAACCTACATGTGTTAGACGACTCTTGGTATCCAATCAACCTACAGAAATATGGAGGAATGCCAATAATGCTGCGGCCACGTAGGAAGGCATCGTTATTCAAATTCAAAGTACCAACCTTCGTACTCGCAGGTTGTAATTTATCAATGAATCCGTAGTAGGGACAGACCTGCCTTCCCTTTTGTCACTTCGAACTAGCATTCAATGAAAAATGAGCTTTATCGCTCTGACTTCAGATACGATAAGACTCGGGTCCGAGAAATCCTACGCAACGAGCTATTGCTGATCGTCTAGTTTTGTCAATTGAAACATAAGCTTTAGCACATTGAGCTAAGTTCCAATATTGCTTGCCTGCGTGCCTACCTGTTTCCTCCAGTTTCGTGGGAGTAAAATTTTGTACGTTTTCGTACTGAACTGTTATTTTATCTTCTGTGGCAGGGATTAGCAATGATTCATTCTCGCCCGAGGCCAATCGAGCTGCAGATAGGAGCATGTTCAAATATTATCTACATCCTATGGCGGAAATGCTTTGCTATTTTATGTAATTGACGATATTTTTTGACTTGCGCTTTTACGTTTTTGCTTTTCATTTTATACGTTTTATTAGTACTAAGCTAACTTTTCTGACTTTCAAGACCTTTGAGAAATGTTGACGAAAACAAGTAGAATAACCCATATGTGTAGTCAAATATGGACCTTATAATTAAATCCTCGTAGGCTCAATTTTTATATGACGATGAGTAAAAGCTATCATTCGGCGATAAGGAAGACATATTACATACACTTTGTTTTGTACTGCCAACGTAATAGCCACCCATACCTTGGCCTACACAGTATTACAAATTACGAGTATACAACTATACTACTAATTAAATTGAATAGATGAAACCGCTTACAAAGATATGAACCACGCCAGCACAGTTATGAGCACCTACTATTAATGCACAAGTACCTATTAAATATTAACAATAATAAAACATTTTTTTTTAAAACATGACACTTATACTGAATTGCGAAAGTAACTCTGCCTCATTGTCTGTTTGTTAACTTTTTACGACTAAATGGATCGACCGTTTTTGATGATATTTAGCGATGTCTTTTTATCCGGGTGCCGGGCCAGCAAAGATGCGGGAAGTTGCTATTGTTTGCATAAAATCGATCAATGTAATTCCACCTCTATGATGTTTCGACGTTCCTTATCAAAAACAGCCAAGGAAGTTGGAGTTAGGAGTATTAAAATGTCCTTTAATGAAGCAATTTAATCGCAAGTATAGGAGGACTTTAATATAACGTGCATAAAATTATTTAAATCGCTCCAAGGAGACCACGTTTATGAGACATTCTTCTCAATATCTCAAACATTAAAAATAATAACGTACCCTCACATTCTTGCAAAGGTGAACCCACATAACCCAGCAAATAAGTAACATTTAATATTTCCACCTTGAGGGGCGGGTCGGGGGTGGGCAGGTGTCCCGCATATGCCTTCACGAATGCCAATGACCCCGAGCATAACACACATTTATTGGTATCTCAACAGCTGATCTTTTAATACCACTTGGTAGGGACGTGCTCTTTAAAACCAGTTTATTGCATCCCCTGGCAGCTTTAAATTTTTATGTAACTCGCATAAATATTGCTGTACAAAAACATTAAGACACCATATGTACTGATAAAATTTATAGAAATAATATCTATGCTAGTTTATTAATTGTAATATGAGAAGATGTAATCAATACGGTAGAGCTACGATGACAGTTATATGTCAACTAAACCGATCATGCTTAAACCTCGCTGCTTACTTGCTTGTCGTATCACTCATTCTTTCTTGGTCATCCTGTATTAAGTCAGTGACCAGGTTGAGGTATGGTGGCCCTCAAAAGGTCCTATGACCGTCGGTGAAAGAATCAGTGAAGTGAAAAGATTCAAGTGCGCCTCTTAGAGGCTCCTTGCGTGCACATGTCACATGTCTTCGAATTTTTAGGTTCTAAGACCTGCCGGTTTCCTCACGAAACTTTTGTTTTCCTTCACCGTTTGGAAAAATCCATTGGCGCAAGACCAGAATTCGAACCCACGATCTGTGGATCGGAAGGCGGGGCTACTCCACAACTCCACCAGCGCTCTACCTCGTTTTTAGGTTTTTACAAAGCACATTATGGCTTTACTTATAAAAATATGCCCAAAGATAAACAATGCACAAAGTATATATTGCCATCTCTTAAGTAGCTTTTAAGATTACTGCAAAGTTATAGGAGCCGTAAGCTCATTATTAACATAAGCTAAGCCATTTAAATATAGGCAAAAGTTATTTTTACTCGAAATTTGCTAAGCCTCGTAGGCACAAATTATCCCTAGACAAGTAGTCTTCAAGATCTGGCATGTTTGAATGTGATGATATTCACAGTTCATAGGTGAATCTAGACATAATTGCCTTGAGAATAAAGTCAGTAATGATATTAAAATTATTTACACGTTCCACAAGCAACTTAACCTGTCTTTCAGACAGATTGTCTACAGATAGTTTACAATAAAGACCATTAAAAACATGTGTAGGGCCAGATTAATTATTTTGTTTACTCAAAGGTAACAAATTTAAAACGTGTCTGTATTGGATTTATTTATATGCTGCTGTTAAATTACAACTAACTGATGAAAGGCAAACAGCAGAAGTCGGCATTTCCAAACAAACTATAGTATACTATCTACTTTACAAATATATACAGTAGTGGAGCGAATCGGAACCAAATTAACTAGAAGCTTTATTTCGATTAGTAGCTAGATTTTTCAAAACAATGAATATTGTCGTTAAAAATGCGCCTGATTGTTCAGAGTGTTTGGAAAGGCAGAGAAAACAACAAATAACAAAAAACAACATCCAACAGTCACGTACATAGTCATGTACATAGTCCTGACCTCACACTAAGGTTCCCTGCGTCGCGGTCAGTGCTAAACTAAATTAAAAATAAGTAACCTTTCGAGTCATAGCAGTAACCTGAAGGAGTTAAAAATCACCTAAAAGGTTACAAAAGTAACCTTCTGGCAACGCTGGTCGCGTCAGAAACTACGAGTACCTTGGTACACCCAGACCCGGAACAAAATAATTGCAGGTCATACAAACATTTGTCCCGCAGCGGAAATCGAAATTAGCTGATAAATTTTAACCTTACTTAATTTTTTGACTAAAAAATGTCTGCATCCTAAAGTGTGTCCAGTATTCATTGTGACAAAAACAAAAAAGGAGCATTTTTTTCCTCATTTGCGGCTGAAATCAACACTTTACTTCCATAATATATTACTTTATAAACTAAAACAATATTTTGTGTTAAATCAATTAATTTCATTTTAAATAATTTGGGGTGTCTGAGGTTTAGCGCATTTTACAAAAAAAAACTCAGCATATAATTATTTTATTTTATTGTGATAAAAATAAAATAATTAACTACCACACTAATAATAATACACTGATTGCTATCATATCTATATTTTTTTTGACTCATACGGGATTTGAACCCGCAACGTATGAGTTCATTTTTGATTTTTATATATATTAACTTACCTTTGTTTGACTAAATAAAAGATATTACGTGCTGGTAATGCCTATTAAAACCCCCCTTACCACAAAAAGGCTGAAAAGTTAGCAAGCTGATAACCAGCCGGATGCCAGCGGTCATTAATTAATAACTCAGTTAAGCCTCAGTACTAAAGCTTAACACATCAACCCTGGGGCAGCAAAACTTCCGGTCAAATCCCGCGCTTCCCCCGCAAGCACTTCCGGTCAGCGAAACTCCGAGCCGAGTTTACAAATAATACCTACTGAAGCACGGATTATGCTACCCATTTAGGCAAACAAACTGGATGGGGTTTAATATACGGATGAATTGGTGTCATAACGCTTCCGTGATTAGCCAATTTTGAATATTCTGCACTACAATAGAAAAATGCATAAAATAAACCAAGCACAATTGCATTTTTTTTAATTAAATATTGTTTATTATTGTCGACGTGCCGGTAGAATCTCAAGACGTGCGGGTTCGATTCCCGCTGGCACAAACGTGGATAGCTCTACTGCGCTCGCCAACCCGCGTGCTCAGCGTGGTGAGTATGGACAAATTCTCCCCACATGATAGGAATTCGCCCTGAAAATCTGTGGGGCAGGCAATGCTCAGCAGTGGCCGTCCTACGAAGGAAATGATTATGATGATTATAATGATGGAATACAAAATGTGGATTCAAATTGGTTCAAGTACGACTTATATATGTCTAGCCTATAATTAACCATAAGAAAACTGTGAATCCTAGTTAACTGAAATAAATAAATGATGATAAAACTCGGATGGGTAGGTACATAATATTTCCTCAAGCAAAAGTAGACGGTATAATTTATTTTAATTTAAGGACATAACAATAGGTTGCCTTGATATTTTATTAGTTGTTTTATTGGTTTGTATTGAACATTTGTTTATTGGTATTTTTTATAATGATCACTGCATTATAAAATACCAGAATACAAAATTTCATGAAAGAAATGACGTAAATTTTACGAAAATCAATCTAGAGCTATTTTATGCATACTGATCCGTTAAACTTGTATCCTACGCGGCTTAAATTACAACGTTCTGTGAAAGCTCTCTACGCGCGTAGTAAATGCGTCTCGGAGGTCCTTATATACCTGTCCTTATATATACCGGTCCTTATATACTTATCACTCACGCTTCATGAGATGAAGATCAGTCTCGAACCAAATACGTACTTACACCGTCCCTTATTTCGTTCATGGATCACTCTCTTATTTGCAGATTGGAGGATGCTATTACGGGGTGACAGACGTAGGTAGGTACTACCAGTTCAAGGAGCTGGAAAAATCGAGACATTTCTAATCGTATTTTTAATCAATTGAAACGTAATATTCGAAAAATCCCGCCAAAAGTCCATGTTAAAAGAAGAATAGTCGATTAATTACATCATCAAAATATATAAAAAATCTTACGTTACTAATTAGTAATTACTGAAAGACAAACGCACAGCCATAAAGATTTTACCCATTACGACGGATCATTCTATGAACGTATATTTTTTTGTGTATACGGTATACACGAATATAATTCGTTAGTATAAACTAATATTAAACAATGCCCACTGAACTTTTTGAAGGAGGTAGGGCACAGCGAGATTTTCTCGTTCTAAATTGGAACAGCCCGCCTGGAGTGGTACCTCCGCCTTACAGAAGATCGCAGCCAAATAACATTACTTGTTTCTAATAGTGTTGTGTTCCTGCTGTAAGTAAGGTTGCCAGAGCTCTTTAGGGGTGAGGGGGTTCGGGGTCGACAACGCGTGCGTGATGCCTCTGATATTGCAAGCGCTCATAGGCTACGGTAACCGATTACCAACAGGTGGGCCGTAAGCATGTTTGCCATCTCAGTTGTATAAAAAAAAACACTTTTCTTCACCAACACCGTAGCGTGACCGGACCGACAGCGAATTCATGAAGAGAATATAATGTTCTAGTGGGCACTGTAGTGTCTGGCAGATTCCGTTAGTATCTAACACGTTCATAGCACGGTCATGGTATGATACGTTGAAGTGGGCAAAAGCCTTTAACCGAAAGTTCTGGAATACTGAATTTGTATAGGGAGGGATATTTACAAAAGGATTGTAATTTAGGGAATTAATTTCCAAAATTCAACCCAAAAGGTGGTTTAGTTGAAGTTTTATTCTGAAAATATCTTCCACTAGTGGAGTTATAAATATTGGCAGAAGATATCGTAAGTTCTTTAGATTTAAAATAAGTCAAAATAGTCGTTACAACAAAAATAATGACTCATTCACCCACCCAATTCTCCAATGCTCCAAGAACTCTTGAGATGGTCTTACCTAATATTTCCCAAAATCTATTGACGGGGTTGTCTCATATTTCTGGCCTACAACATTTATCAAGTACATACCAGAAGTGCTCAAAAGTTAAACAGGTTAATTATGCACCATCAAACAGCTTTTAAGAAATAATTCGACGTTGACGAGACAAATGGTTATTAAAGCGCAAAGGAAAAAAGAAGCTGAGAAAACTTGTGAAAATGAGCGACGATATTTTGTTAAAAGTTGAGTAGAATAAGGTATAATATCGTTTTGGCTTCTTAAAATCATGTCGAAACTTGATAAAATTGGGCATCTGGGTGTTTTTGGAGGTGATATAATTATATAAAACAATAGGCGCACGACTTTTATCCCCAATGTAGTAGCCATTCCCTTCAATATCCAGGCGATCAGATCCTTGAAGATTTCTAAGAGTAGAAGTCAGAGACATATCTGAACATTTGGCACATGCCCATATTTTGCTGGAAAATGCCTATCATCCGTGATTTCTGTCTCCTGATCTAAAATTAATCAGTTCAAAGTGAGCATTAGTACCAAAATTCCTAGGCGTCATTTATTTTACGCTACGCACATTCATGCTGGTTTTCCCAATAGTCATGAGAGGATTTTTTAGGAGAAAGGAGATGTTTATCGTTGGTCAGGAATACGGAGGAAAACCTTAAAAAAAGATATAGGTATTTTTTTTTATTTACTTTTTGTGGCTGTGGTGTCACTGCGGCCACAACTGGCCTATTGTGATCGCCACTTTATTTATGGAGCCCCTTTACAGGGCCTTTAATAATATATAGGTATCATTCATATCGGAAAAGTTCGTTTTTTGCTAGCCACCAAGCAAAGCTCGTTCTCTCAGTACCTATTAAACTAAATTGAAATAGAAAATACCAAGTTGAAAGCGGTAACCACAATAAGCTACGCAAAGTCCTGGCTGCAAGAGGACAGTGGGCAAAGTTCAAAATTTCGGTAAGCGTCCGCGGTCCACCGCTGACCCCAGTCGGTGGGGATTACGGAAATTTCAGGCAACTAAAGACAGACGGAGCACCTTCGTAAGCTGCCGTTTATCCTTCAGATGGAAATTTGTACCGACGATGTCAAGTAGAAACATATGCATTTGCTGTTTAGTAAAATCGTTAATATAAGTAGCTTTATTAAAGTTGGTACTATAAACTGTGAAGGTACCGTTGGCGTGTTGAATGGAGTCTACAAAACGTGTTCCAGAACTAGTATCGTGTCCCGAAAGACCTTATTCCATACACATAAATAATCATTGTAAAATATTGGCCTCTTCATTTGCGAAGTAAGTTCTGCCAATTATAATAGGAGGTACCTCAAAATTGTCAAATGTATGAATGGGGAATGAAGCACTAACTTGCTGTAACAGTTTTTTTTAACTAGCACGGTAGTTAGAGTTCTAAACTACATGAACGCCAACTAACACTACCTACTTGTTAAACTTTTGGCGAACTATATTTGTGGAAATAAACTTATCTTCATCTTTAATTATGTAGGTAGATACTCGAACACGTAACTGGAGCAAGTATTATGCAAAATAACTTCACGGAAACAATAGATTCACTTACGCATTACTCATAATGTCATACTTTACAACGACCGATAACCTAGATAAAATGACATAATAGTAATTGATTGTGCAACAATTAAATTACGCGACCTTTAAAGTTTAACGTCTGCTGATAACAAAGTACTAAGTTGCATGTTTTACGACTTGAACAATTCTAAGCAAGAAGAGAAAATTTGCAATACAATAATAAGCTTGATAAAAAAAAATCGATGCAAATGCGCAAACGTAATTATGATGATCATAGCAACGACGAATGGCCACTGCCATTACTCGGTAAAACGTCCATGCCAATGGCAAGTGCTTCTTCGAGAGAGAGATACGCTTTTCGTTTTGGATGGTGCAATGTTAACGTGTGAATTTTATCGCTTAGTCTATCAGTTTCGTTTAGACGAACGTTTGTCTTAGGTTTTAGGAAGCATCATGCTAGGAAATAACTAACATCACTTATTATTTCTAAAGCGAAAAAAATTCAACGCTAGTAACTAGTAAAAAAGTGTTTTGACAAATTGTTGAAAAAAGCGAAGTTCAATTTAATTCAGCTCATATACCAAAGGACTGCAACCCCTAAAAACCTAATCAAATATGGACGCAACCCGCGCCAGGTGACGACAGGCAGGTGTAGAACAATACACGTCGTCTTTTTCCCTCCCACGAGATCCTCCAATCGTCCGTCTCGCTCGTTGTATTTTTCGAATGAGGTTTTTTCGAAGGGTAGATAGGTATAGATACAACAGTTGCATTATGGTCCTTTATCGGTAACGGTTAAACGTGTACTCAAAAGTAATGTAGAATTCCAGGCGTAGGCGTTATATCCCGGAATCCAACAGCTAAATACTCCCAGGATTTCATCTAGTCACGTCGTGCATGTAAAAAATTGGCTTTACTAGTCTATGCTATTGTCATTTTTCCTCGTTCCAGTTCCGCATCACAGACTCCGCGCGCCAGTCATTCTAGTATGTAGGCTAACTTAAAAGTTTCATGTTAATTATTTTAGTTTGAGCTTCTAAATTTTATTTTATTAATGAGCGCTTATTGCTCACATAAACGTTGTTAGTGAACTATGAAGGTTTTGATACCTACTGATTTTGGGTTTAGCCTCAAACTGTTTTTGAATAATGGTAAAATACCTTGTTTTTATGTGGACTGTTATACGAAGGCTTAAGTTTGCTGGTGGAGATGGGTGAATATTGTGACATTAGTGACTAATAGTATTCAGAATAATAGAACTTTAGTCATAATAATAATCTACCAACAGTCACGCAAGTCCTGGCTCTGCATTGTAGAATTCCCTGTCGTTGGTGTCAGAAACTACGTGTACAAGTAGCACAAAACCCAAACAAGAGTAAATATTTGCTGATCATGTAAATACTTGTGCCGCCCGATCAGGATCGAACCCGCAACATTGGAGTCTTAATCGAGCACTAGCCAACGACGACAACGTCATGATTTTTATCAGATCTGTAACTTACTAATATACCTAATGGACATAACGCAATATAGCATCCGATTTCAATAAGAAAGCTCCCTAAAGTGCGGTGTAGAAATATCAAACAATAGCAGCATTATTGTTTCAACAGGCAGATGCTTAGAATACAAACCCAGATAAGGGAGATAACATACTCTACTATCAGCCGGATCAATAAACTGTATTACAAAAACAACGTTGGTTCATAATATATGTGGGTTTTCGAAATAGCGCTTTTGGGCGGATGTTGAAACAGCAATTACATGTAATGTGGGATTACTGTTGTCTAAAGTACTCCATCCACTAATGTGATGGTGCATAAAAGCTTGCAAAGGTTGCTACACGCGATTCCGGCTAAAGACAAGAACACGGGAACATGATTTTTTTGTTAGGTTAGGTTAGCCCTACATTACATATAAGCTCAAATAAATGTAGAGTCGCTCTGTTTTCCGACCACGTCCAGTCTCGCCGCGTGCACTTTCAAAGTACTACCTTAGCGTCATTAAATTAAAGTTGGAATCAAAATGCGCTCCTACACGGCGCTTACGACGCTGCACGATCCTAAATACGTGGGACAAACACAGATTTTAATCTCAAATAAAAATAAAGACGGTCAAGTGCGAGAACTCGCGCCCTGAGGGTTCCGTGCCATTGGTCATGGGTTCGAATACCGGTCGTGCATCAGTGGTCATGATCAGAAAATAAAAATTCTAAGTGTAGGAATTGACAAACTTATTTTTGCGGTCGCTCACGTAGTCATTGTATGACACTTGACCGCAAATATCACTTTGTTGCCTAAAAAACTTCGAAGTTCCTCAATTTCAGACTTTTAAATGTGAACTACTGTAACTGGAAGTACCCTAGAGGTTTTTCATTTTAGCCATTTCCATACAAAAATTATACATTCATTGCCATCTTTTTAATGCATTAAGCTATAGCTTTGATTTTTATACGGCACCATAAGCCGACAGACCTTAATAGGTGGTATAAATTTCATGTTGATACCTTTAGCCGTTTCTGAGAAAAAGAGTCTTGACAGACGGACAGACAGACAGACAGACGGACAACAAAGTGATCCTATAAGGGTTCCGTTTTTCCAAATGAGGTACGGAACCCTAAAAACGAATCTCTCAATATTATAAGGCTCTTTCGATCGGTATAACATATTTGATATCATTGGGTGATGGGATTTCTTGACAGCAGAGGGAATAAGATAGATATGGGGTACCTTTTTTATATCCAGTAAACTGTTAATACATGTAATCACGTTTTCGGTTTTGCGAAACCCAAAATAAATCATTAAATAAAAATTGGACAATATTTTGTTAAGTAATTGCATAGTATACATGTAAGCATATACAAAATACACCAATAGTCGTAAAATACCACCTTAATTAGAAACAGTTGCGAATGCACTACGGCAGTTTGTTGGATAGTAGACCTAAAAACATAAGTTTTGGATTTCATATTAAACTGAGGTAAACAGCTAAACAGGATGCAATTACGTTTATTTGTGTAGACAGGTATTACTACGCATTATTTAGGTCATGTGCACTGATTATTACTGAATCATGGTGTATGTCAGAATCCAGTGATCTTTACTCTAGACCTTACCATCTATCAATGTACCTAGTTTCACAAACAATAAATGAATTATAAATTATGTCTATTGTACATAGAAATTTAAGATCTATGTACGATAAAGACGGTATGTATGTGTGCACAGTTATTATGGCCAATTAAAGGCGGCGCGGCAGTGCCCATGTGGTGTAAGTAGCTGTAATGATATGCTACAGATTTTAAAAAATCACAAGAACCAACTGAGACCAAAAAATTACCAGCATACTTCGATCGAAATAAGTACCTCAGCGCGTACTTAATAAATTTATATCATATATTGTGGCAATATAGTTGGAATTAGCTCGCACACTCCCAAGAAGAAGAGAAGACGTTTTGTCTGGTTGCGCGAGTAAGGTTATAAACTCAAACTACCTACCAACATATGTTTATTACATTAGATATATATAAAATGCAATAAAAGGCACATTTATTGTGACCATTCAATTAAGGTGTTTTAATCATCATCTCCCTGCCCTTATCCCACTGCATGTGGGGTCGGCACAACATGTTTTTCTCTTCCACTCCCCTCTATCAGCCGTCAAATCAGTATTCACTCCTTTCTTACTCATGTCGTCTTTCACACAATCTATCCATCTTTTCTTTGGTCTACCTCTCCCCTTATATCCTTCCACATTCATATTTAACGCTCTTCTAGTCACATTAACAATTAAGGTGTTTTAATATAGCACCCAATTAATTAGAAGGGCTCTGAAGGGTAATAGGAAAACGAGCGTGCCACCGCGATTATCTGGACCCCTGTCACTGCGGGTTCCGTCTCATTAAACTAATATGCGCCCATTTTTCTGCTGGTTTCCTCAAACGAGTAGAAACAGTCAGAAACGTCATTCTTTTTGTACACAAAACTACATTGCTAATAACGAGGTATATATTCGTTGGGGAGTAAAGGTTCTCGAATGGCGACCACGAGCCGGGCGACGCAGTGTTGGAAGGCCCCTCACCCGATGGACCGATGACATTGTAAAGGTTGCGGGAAGTCGGTGGATGGAAAGGGCTCAAGACCGTTCGTCGTGGAACTCTTTGGGGGAGGCCTATGTCCAGCAGTGGACTTCTACAGGTTGTTGATGATGATGATGATGATTTAGGTATAAGGATTTCAATTATGTTTTGCAAAGAAATAAAAGTGAGAGTAACATAGGTATTATACATTTCCGAATCACTTTGATGTTTACAATATCGTGATTTTATTAATTCCAACGTAAGATCGTTTCAATGTATAAATATGAAAAGAGAATCATAAAATTTAATAAAAATTAAACGTTAAAAAACGTATAGGTACGCTCGGACACATTTCACGTTTGATGATTCCGTGACGCATACCATTTTTTTCTATGTCAGCTGTCATAGTGTTATGTCATAACATAAATGTGGACACGTCACCTACATATTTTATGAGTGCATGAAATAACGCTGATGGTACCGCTAATGGTGTGTTTGCGTGCGGGCGCGCCTCTACTGGTCTGTTTTGGTGCTTGCTCATCGCGACCGCACCTTAAAGCTTCAACCCCACTAGACGCGGTTTTGCCCTCTTGTGGCGGCGCGGCGCTGGCCGTTCATGGCACCGCATGTGTAAAGCCGCGTATCGATTATGCACGACTGCCGCACGCGCTATGGTCGAGTGCGCTAACAGTGTGATCACGGAACTCACAGTCAATTTTCTGAAGCCTGGTGCGAGTGGCAACTGTTCCAGTGTCACTGTCCAACATCCATGGCTTGTTTGCAATGCAACAAAAACACGCACACCACCAACGTCTGTCTCAATTGCGGGTGCTCCACATTTTGAACTCACCCCAGGATAAGGCTGCGTACGAAGGCGTTCCATTCGAAAGTGGTGGATGTGACTTTATGTGTGGGAGTGGGAGACCCTCTGGATCGCTCCGCCGGTGGTTGGTACGGACATGCGGCTGGCTATATCCACACAAATCTTTTGGTATGACATGCGACGCGACGCTAATGGGGGTAAAGCTTTACCCGCAATAACATGATTTGGAGTTTATTAAAACATATTAGTCTTCACAGATTATCGTTTTGGTCATGCGAATGTAATTATTGGCTATTGTATTCAGATTTTCAAAGTTGATTCGAAAATTAGCGCGCGTTTTTCATAAGCAAAATATTTGTAAACTCCATTACAATTATTTAAACTAAATAACGGGTTTATGATAAAACCAAGGAAACCACATGTTCAACATCAAACACTAAGCTTGTGTGAAAAATAGTGATCATAAATCACATGAAAAATTGTTTGAGTTGCCATAAAACGTCTAACGCCTGCACTATAGGTACAATGTATCTTTTGTTGTTACGTTGTTTTACAAATAGCGCTAATCACGTTTCAATTCAAGTAACACTTTTAAGGTCGTAGAAGATTGGAATCTAAATTGAACCACTGTTTTTTTCTCACTATTGTGTCAATTTTATTCATCAGTCGGTGCTAGTTTATTGATGCGACACACACGCGTAGCGGTTACCCAACATTTTGAGAAGCCGCCAATACCGTCTGAATATAAATAATAATAAATCTAAAATAAAATTTTATTAGTTATATCTAATTTTATAAATGTGTTTACTCATATTTTTGTATAACATAATCTCGCTAAATGGTTTATGATCCCTACTGAAATATACTGAAATGTTTTGTCTCCGTTCGCAACCGGAGTGTTCTCAAGCCAAAAACTGGACGATTATATGTTTTGCTAAAGCTAGAGTTCACCAACACTGGCGATTACCATAACCATAAGTTTAGATAACTAATGTAGAACCTAAGTATGTATAAAAATGTTTTAGAAAACTTTTATTAAACCGGCGCCCTTTTAGCAGGTTGTCGAGTGTGTACAACTTGGTACTATAAATGAGGTTTAGCTGGTATTCACCTAGGACTGCGACGCCCCAGCCTGAAATCCTATTCGCTGGTTATTGTAAGGTTGGTTATTCCTTCCTTCACAAAGCAACGGAGCAATGGATCGGCTTGATATTTTGCATGAATACAGATAAAGAGCCGGAGTGTAACACAGGTACTACTGCACATACTTTTTACCACGCGAGAAAACCGCGAGCGACAGACAGCACAAACGACTCTATAAAAACTATTTTTCCTTTACCGTCGTCGGTTTAACGTGCAATCTTAAAGTTACCAAATCGTAGATCCAGCCACGAGGAAATTTACCGCACAAAGCTGTAGATACTCACGTGTTAGTTGAGATTCCCATGGCATTGTTTCCACAATGTTGTTTCTTTCGCAACGCTGCTGAATTCACAGCAATTGCAAAACGTTTTGTATGGACACGTCCGTCTGTTTGTGCATATTTTGCATTGTCAGTGTTACCACACGGAGGTATTCGAAAGCAGTAATGCTCTCGTAAGCGTTGCGTTGCATTCAGCGGGACGTGAATCACAATTCGGTTGAATCGGAAAATGATGTGAGTTTACCTACATGAATTTATTGCGGTCAGTTGGCGTGGGAATTCAAATAAATGTAATCACGATCAATTAAAAAAAACATTCTTGCCTGCTTGTCGTATTACTGGTTCTTTCTTGGCTATCCTGCATTAGGTTAGTGACCAGGTTGAGGTATAGTGGCCCTGAAAGCGCTTATGATCGTTGGTGAAAGAACCAACCACCACAATTTATTGTTCAGCAAAATGTTTAAGCTGACGACTCAAAGTTTTCCAATACGGGATCATAGTAGTAATCATTCTAAGGACACCATCTCAGTGAACGTTCAAAGGCGGATGAAGGCGCTCGCAATTTTAGTTTAGTAGACACCTAATAAATCTTCTGTGGTGCGCTTCATTACTGCCCGCCTCGGTGTGATGCTTACGCTGTTTACTGCTTTATGACTTCCAGGAACCCTATAAAGCCGCCAGCACACAGCGGGAGTGACGGGACTGCGGCGCCGGCGTGGCGTGGTAGCGGCGTGTGTCGTACGCTCGCGCGGCCGCGGCTCGCGTCATGCGTCATAACCTGGCCACCAGATCGTCTACACGCTCCACTATTTGTGTGAACTAAGTCAAAAGATGTTTATGTCAACAAAGTCACAAGGATCACTTATCATCAAACTGCGGGCATTGCCGACATCGAACCATGCGTTTTCTACCCGCCCAGCGTGGCGGCGACGCAACAGCTCAGGTCGCGCCGCCGTCCCGTCACGCCGGCTGTGTACTGGGGGCTAAGTAATTTCAAATAGCCAAGTTAAATAGCATAGACAAAGCAATCATCGTTTCTGTAGCTCCTCATAAACTTCACAAGCGTTTAGCCCGACCAGCAAACAAACGTCAAATTGTTTGAAATGTTCTAGTTATTTTACTTTGTGGCTACTTTATACGACTTGGGCTACATAATTCATGTAGTTTTGCTAGATGGGTCGGTTTTTGGGTATGTTTATCCTTAGTTTTGGTGGTAATTTCTAGTAAGTAAATACCTTCATCTTTCGGAAGTAGGTAAATAGAGATACATTATTTTGAACGGATAAGCTAATCGAAAATAATATCAATATTTTCATACATATTTTCCTAATAAATAGTTGTAGTAAATGCCGTTAACACCTCTTCTTATTCTAAACTTTAATGATAAAAGAGGAAAAACGTGCTTTAGTCAAGTTGGCAATACTGGCCCCCATATTGCAGGGAGATGTTTTGAAATGATCAAGAAGTTAGTTTAATTCTGAAACTATTTATATTCAGTTTCAATAAAGATCCAATAAGTACTTAAATGGAAGATTATTTCGATATTCACTTAATGAATGGAAGCTTAACCACAAAAACAGCATTTACAGTATACTTCTCGCTGGAGTAAAATATTTATAATATATAGCCAGGTAGATACAAATACTGGGCAGTACAAAGTACAAATACTGGGCTTCAAAGTCTTACCGATTCAATAAAAGATAATCTGATGATTGAAAGTATCAACTTACCTGAAAAAAAAGAAACAAAATATTAATAAACTATGTAGAAAGGCGTACACATCATCGCAACAGTAGAAAATATAATATCACAGCCGGCAGAACACTTTATTTAGATTTGATACAACCCAACAGGGAAATATTTATCGCAGAAACATTCTCACAAATGGCACGACCAAAGAATTCATATAACGCACGCAACGACCCTTAGAATAGGTTCAAATCTTTTTAGACGAAGAATCTGTGTACAGAAATGAGATTACATTTTCAGCTCGAAATTGGACAGCGTCCGTAAGCGTAACGATATAAGTATGTGTAACCCTACCCGTACCCGCGTCTCTTATGTCCGTCTAACAGCTTTAAAGTTCGAGATTGGCGAATAAATTCTAAATGAAGCAAATAAGCAAATTAGTATGAGTTCGATAGCGTGATTTGGGAAATTTCAGATACATCGATGAAGCACGCACATTTGACTGTATGTCTACTGAGAATTATGAAGAACGACTATGATGCGTGAGGTCATTCAGTATAATTTGGCTATTGTAAACGATTTCCAGTCAAAAGATCTGCATCACTGGCGCCATATCAGTGGTGCTAAAGCGCTCCCACTTCCTGGCTTTGTGAGCTTATACCACTGGTGTAGGTAACTGCGATGAGACAAGCTGATCACAAAGATTTGACGTTGATTTATATACATTTTTTGAGTAAGAAGACTGAGACTTTAATTGTTGATATTAATTCGGCGTTTATGGGTTCTCTAAGTCTTTAGGCCAGTTCTGACAAACAAGCTCGTAGTTATTATTTTACTGGATATTTGTATACTTTTCAAATAATTATATTATTTACTTACATTAAAGTATATTGAATACAGTCAGTTTTATCTAATATCCTGTCGGTAAATACACAAAATCCATTGGGATGGCATTTACATAATAAACCCGCATTTATACGGAACCATGGCCCAGGGTATACAGATTTCGTTATTATTTTACCTTGTTCAATCTGCTCCTAAATTATTTCATGCAAGTCCGAGCGCCAGGTACTAACTTCTTGCGTCAAAAGGCTAAGACTCGGTACACACGTGCCGTATAGGCCTGGGTGGGACCTGGCTGGTCGCGCCGCCGGATGACGTTTTCCATTTAAATCATTCAAGATTCAATAGACGTTTTAAATTCAATCGATTCCATAGAAATTGTGATCGTCAAATTGTAAATCGTTGCCTTTGAATTTTCACGGTCATTTATTATAACGTAGTAAATTAAAGTGTAGTCCCTTCTTATATTTTTCATGTGGTTAAATCAAATACGCTGATAACACGGAAAGTTTATTCTTCGTCGTTTAATTTTGTGGGAGAGATAATTATTATTTCAGACCTACGACGTCCACTGCTGAACATGGCCTCCCCCACCGTCGCCGAGGGAGATAATTGTGTTTGCGTAATCAACAACTAATATTCTAAAATATTTTGCCTAAGTTTAACGATGTAGGTAGTAATTACTATAGTTTGTGTCAATCAAAGTATCCTAAACCTCTATTTGCAGAAATCTAAAAGTTTATACTACAGTTAATGGTGACCTCTCGGTGGCGTTGCGGGAGAGTGCCATCCGAGACGCAAGGGGTGCGGGTTCGATTACCTCTGCGGGCCAAATATTCGCATGATGTGTTGATATTTGTTCGAGGTCTGGATACCGTGGTACAAAATATTACGTTAGAGACTCATTCGCCATCTTGCTCAAAGCTCTAACCGAAACCGATTATAAAATAATATTTTTATGCAACTATCCAACTCGACCATTTAGAACGTTGCAGGTTTGGGCAAGATGGCGAATGAGTCACGTAAGGATCTAATATTACTGAGTCTGAGTCTGAGTACTCTTGTAAGCTTATTCGTGTTGCAACAAACAATCAAACGGCATTGAGAAAAGCACTGAAGTTTTTATAACTTCACGCTCATTGCCAGCGCTCATAGCCGAGTGCCTAGAGGAAGTAAAGTTGTCCAAAAAGACTGCATTGCCTATAAACTCCAGCAGCAGATGCCAGACTTAGCAATTAGGGGCGTTGCACTATGTCAGTAATTTGTGCCGTAAAGATCCTGATGAAAACATGAAATAAAAGCAAACGGTCAGTGGGAAGCACCGACACAGCGTTGGTACGCGGCCAACTGTCGCGGGGCGTCCACTGGGCAATATCGCATGCCGTGCGACAATGCCAATGAGCTAGGAATGCTGCCTAAAGCGCTCAAATAGAGAGCCTTATATATATTTATTCAGTACATAATACATGCAATACATCATCATCGTCATCAGCCTGATGAAGTCCACTGCTAAACATAGGCCTCCCCCAAAGAGTGCCATGATGAACGGTCTTGAGCCTTCTTTATCCACGGACTTCAAGAATACTTAATATAAGTATATAATATTTATACTATGATACATGTACCTATACCTAAACATAGTTATAAAGTTGAAATAGGTCAACTCTAAGTTATAAAAACTATAGAGAAATTACCCTAACAATCCACCACCAACTTAAAACCAAAGACACAAGAGGACCTAACCCACCTTAAAAGGCTAATAGAGCAGTAATAATGGAAAAGAAATGCAGTGCATAAAGTTAATGCAGCTGTTAAACACGCTGCGCTTGGCTAGATAAAAACCTCATCAAAAATTGCGACTAATAAAGTTTTTAATTGCCATACTCATATAATTATAATGCCATATTTGGCATTCAGTTTATGCCGTCCCTGATTTACTTTAAATATTGTTCTTAGGTGCTTTATGCGTCCTGTGAAATCCTAAGTGATAATGATGACGATCAAGTACCTATAAGTTTCGGCTAATAAACATATTTTGGATTGAATGAATTGAGTGCTTGTGAACACCGCGAACTTCAAAGAGCAATCCATACTCAAGAGCGGAGTCAGTCAATTTCAGAAATCGTTAGTAAGGTAAGGTGTCTCTAGCTGTGAGTACCGAGTACTTAACTGTTTCACGCCACAACTAATCGAAGTGGCGGGTCCATTTATAAGCTACGTTTAAACCGATTGACATTTGCCACGAGAAATAGCAGCTACGTACGTGTCGCGCCATTTGGCGTGGCGAGAATACTCCACGGTGGTATCGAAATAGGTGAAAGTAATAAACATCAATCAGGATTTACCTAAGCCCGCAAATTCTGGAAGTGCCCATTATTATATATTTATTTATGCGGTGATTATGAGATTGGGTAATGGTGAATGGTAAGATTCGTTTAACATAATTTATAAATCACATTATTGCAAATAATAACAAAAGCGTCTACGTTATTCCGTGTCGTCCGATTCTCTGCTTTCAGGCTTTAAAAAGTGTGGACTTCCTGCGATGTCTGGAATACAAATTGTAATGAACTCTCAAAACTTAGAGCGAAACTGGAACGTCCAAAATCTCTGCACAAAACTTTTATCCGTTATCTTGATTTCGATTTTAAAATACATGTTTCGGGTTCGGTCGGTCGCCATAATAATCGTAGAAGGGTGCTAACTCCACTATTTGACGTATCGCACCTATTATGAATTGGAATATCATCAGTTTTGGCTACTTTCACCAACTAACAAGATGCTGAAAATGAAATTGCTTTTCTGCATAAAGACAGATCTGGACTTCACACAAAAGATTTTCTATTGCGTCTGAAATCGCCGCAGCCTAGGAGTTAAAAGCAAATCTAAGCACAAACACGTTATATTTTTAAGCAATGAGTAGGATAACATTGATACAATAGAAAAGTATTGTTATTGTGCAATAACAAAACAAGTTTGAGTGTCATTGATTTTAGCAAGTCTATGCAAAATGTTGAAGAAATTGCTGTAATCAATTTGCGAATAGATGACACGTATTTCATTCTATTGAAAAATAGTGTACTATTTAGGACATAAATGAAATGAAATGAAAAGGCTTTCCGATGAATTTGGACGTAAACAGTATATCTAGCGAGATATCGAATTCGGCTTCAGTATTCGTAGAAGAACTAAGGTCAAGAGAGCTATGTCTCTCAGAATTAGCAAGTTGAAGTGGCAGTGGGCAGGCCATATAGCTCGCAGAACCGACAACCGTTGGGGAGTAAAGGTTCTCGAATGGCGACCACGAACCGCGTGACGCAGTGTTGGAAGGCCCCCCACCCGATGGACCGACGACATTGTGAAGGTTGCGGGAAGTCGGTGGATGGAGAAGGCTCAAGACCATTCGTCATGGAACTCTTTGGGGGAGGCCTATGTCCAGCAGTGGACTTCTACAGGCTGATGATGATGATGATGATGGCGATTTATAACATGTATACCCTACCGAAAAGGGGTTATTCTAACAACGAAAGTAAATAATATTAGCAGAAAAAGACACGATCTTTTGTTCAGTTTTTGTTCTCAAATCATACAAATTGCTGTTTTATCTTTGTAATTAATTACTAAACCTACGAGAAATTTGCCATCAAGATTGCACAGCTGATTCATTGAGTATAAGCCAATTTAACCCCAAAAAGCTGACATTTTTGCATAGACTTTTTTCTTTGCATGTTATGAATGAAAATGTCATAAAATGCCAATTGTGTGTGAATAAGCCCCTTACGGGATAAATAAATCACCATAAATAAGTTACTTTTGTCAGGACTGTTCCTTTACTAAGATTATGGCGCAGTTGCTAAAGCATAAATCATAGTACCTTTTTCGGTGTGCCATCCGTGTCCGCACACGTCCGCCGAACATTATGCTACTCATGTACCTAATGGCATAATGGTGTTAACACGCTTTTACAAAACTTGAGTCGTATGCCTCGGTGCCTAGTTTTTTTACCTTTGTACGCGTGTGACCTATTTGTTACTCTTAGAAATGTTTGCGTAAGCTGCGCTATAGAATATTTGGAATCATAGTATCTAAAAAATACCTCTTCCTCCACTTTTTCAGTTACGATTATACCAGGTGATTCACAATCGCTTATTCCAGGAATAGGTACAAGATTACACCTAATTGGCTATAACTTTTGTTCAACGTCTTTCGGGAATTCGTTATTTTTCAGTGAAAAAACACAATGCAAAAATCTGCTGTTTTGGGGTCAAATCTGTTCAAACTCAAATATTCAGCTGTCTTAGGTAGCAATCTTGATGTTGAACTTCTAGTACGTTCAGTTAGTTATTTAGGTGATAAAAGAAGTAAAAAAAGCTGAATTGAAATAGTTCTTTCTGATGATAGAATAAAAATTATTACGTGATATTACGTGTACATAATATTATGAATCACCTTGTATACATATTTATGCTATGATCGTCATGAAAAAGGTGGCGTTGTTTTATCTGCAAATATCGCTCTTTGTTAAAACATAATCAGCTAAAAGCCTTCTCCATAAAACAACGGAGTCGAACAAATGCGAGCATCTCGTACGAGCGTTTTCATCAAACAGTTTGCTCACTTCGGCCTGGAACCCGTAACTCTTGTCGGCTCCACACGTGCATGGAAATGGAGTTACATTGATTTGGCCTTTAGAGGACGAGTAACAAATTTCCTTCTATAGATTAGATATTTCTTCGCGGAATAATATTTTCACTGTAGTCAGACGGGATATTGGAACTCTTCGATTTGATCGCAGATATTTTTCTTGCTTATTCTGTGTGCGGTTGGTTTATTAAATTTGTAGGTTTCTGAAAGTGTTTTTCCTGTATCGCACAATAGAGCGAATATTGAAAAAGTTTATTCACAATTCTTTTCCTAGCACAACATTATCTATTCAAATAATTATTTCATACCATGATATCGAACACTTTACAGTTTTCCTATATTGTAGCCACAGAGAAGCACTGATACATGTGTTTTTGTTCTAAAAAAACGGAGCCAGAAAAATGCGCGGCATTCATAGAGAGACAGACATACAATATGAAATGATGGTCACGTACTGGCTCATAGGCAGTGTTACATCGGTATTCAAGTTACCAGGTATCGAATACGTGATGCCCGCCTCATGCGAGGGATCGCGCCCTCTGCCTACCCCGAACATAGATTAGAAATCGTTCAATGCATTAGGAACGTATCAATTCTGATAAAGGACAATTTTGAACGGATCATGGGATGAATTAATGAGGTGAGTAATGTAGTTAAGGTACATCAAAGATAGCCCTTCACACACACGCGGATTCATCTCTATATTATCAACTTTAATTAAGAACTGCATCACGTATTACGCATCCGTACACATATCTATAACTGGCGTAATGGCACAATCTAAACAATAAATAATCACAATAGGAGGTATGACCTCATTGCAATCATCGCTTGTACGGACCGATTGATCGGACACGATGCATCTTGAATTTATAATTGATATAGGTAGGTACTGTTGCGTCAAACTGTGCATATTAGAGGTATAGTAAAGCCAGGGTTTCAAAGGATAACGGTACCGAAACATAGCATCGTAGCAGCGAAATTTTACACCAATATAAATACCGCATGACACGTAACTTATGCGCTGGATTTTACCTCCCTATGTATGGTAAATATACATCATAAAACACAAGCTTCAACATGTATTGTGCCTATGATCTAACAACAAAGGTAGTGCTCAAGGTAATTCATAATATTTATACTTTCTCGACCAGGGGCTTATTCCATACCCAATTGTCAATATCTTTTGTTCTACGGCATTGAAAATTCGCCATTCATAATTTAAAAGTTTTTGCAATCATGAATGTTTAAAAAAAAACACATAACAAAACTCGGCTGATTTGGGGTCAAATCAGCCATTGAATCGACTCTTCGTCTTGTCTAAAATCTTCGGAGTGTCTTGCAAACAAAACATAAATTCTTGAGATTTAAAAGTTCCTAATAATATTAGGAAGTTTTATATGATAGTTGGATAGTATTCCAAACGAATTAAAGTTAAAGTTTGATACTATAAAGTTATGTACGTAACGTATTTAATAGCACATAAAGTTATTTAAAGTATTAGTAAAAAAAAAACCAATTATATGTTCCAGGGTACACAACAAGCTATGGAATGCAACATGGATCCTCACGGTCCACTGGCCACTGGGCGCGGAGTGGGTGCGGATAGAGCCATCCGGCGAACAACACCGGTGCTCGGTCAGCCGGAAAAACTCGAGGGATCGGTCTGATTGTAATACAGTCATGGTTCAATTAATTCCGACCTCCATTGAGAAGGTACTTCAGTGATCACAAGTGGTGTTCGATGCAAGCATAGAATGTGTGGGTGATTTGAGCCTTCGTATTCAAAACAATCTTGTACTTAGCATAGCTAGATACTAGTTTTTTAGAAGATATGTTATTTATGTTTGACCAATTATCCCATTTGCGTTGTTTCCATAATGAACATAGTCATTAATATCGGCATCAATCATCATCATTTAGGAGGAGGTAGTGCGATTTTCTCGCTCTAAAATTGAAGCAGCCCAGCTGGAGCTACCTCCCCCTTATAGAAGATCGCAGCCAAATAACATTATTTATTTCAAATAGTGTTGTGTTCCTGCGTTGGTAAGGTTGCCAGAAATCTTTAAGAGTATGGGGGGTTCGGGGTCGGCAACGCGTGCGTTTCGCAAGCGTCCATGGCAACGGTTACCACTTACTCACAGGTGGGCCATTTGCTTGTTTGCTGCCTTAGCCGCTTAAAAAAACAACATCAATATTTATGTAGCTTTTAATTTAATTATTGGAGTAGGGCAAACTCGGTTTTTATTTCAGCTACCGAAATGATCAGGTGGCCGTGGTGGCCACGGCTAAAGAATAGACCTATCCGCGGATGTCGTAAGAGGCGACTAAGGGAAATAAGCTAGGGGATGGGCAGCAGCGTCCCTCATTTTAACAACGATAGCTCTTACTGCGCTCGCCAACCCGCATGCCCAGCGTGGTGAGTATGGGCAAATCCCCCAATATGATAGGAATTCGCTCTATTTGTGGGGGAGGCCATGTTCAGCAGTGGACGTCGTACGGCTGAAATAATGATGATGATGATGATGAATGATCAGGATCGTGAGTCCATGTGTCGTCTTGTTTAATACCCATGAACTCGCATTCAGATGTAATCATGCATCGATTTCCGCACCTTGGGCATTCCAATAATGGCGCGGGACAATATGCATGACCCAGTGTTGAACGTTTAATATTCAAGAGTCGCGCGGCCGCGGCGCACGCCTCGATGTAATAAAAGCACGCTCCGTCGCTTAACGAGCCAGTACGATGAGCTCCTTCGTATTTCAAACAAGGCGACCTGGTACGTGACCACGAGGGTAGGACTTAATTTGTGCAGTAACTAGGATATTTACAATGATTGGGGGTTTGTTTTGATACGAAACAAGGTTCATAAACTCGGGAAGTCAATAGCAGAGTTGGTCGCTCGAGTCACAAGCGCAATAGATAGAAATCCATTCGATGAAGTGCACGGATCTGCCAGTAACTACTCTATTTGATTTCATGTCATTCTTTATGAATCTATCATGAACCTTCCTGCTACGGAATAACAATCGAATTTCAGATTCCATCTGCTGATATCAAACACATTTGAACTCTATTGGTCCATCGCAAAGTTATCTAAAAGCACATTTGCATGTGCACTCGTAAGAGATTCGCATGGATTCCTTTATATTTCAAAGTTGTCAAACTTTCAGAAACATGAAAGACGCTGTCTGTAATTTTATCGTGGAGTTTCACCGATTCAAACAAAAGCCCTTTGAAAGTCAATCATACAAACCGAGGAATTTTCTCAAATGACTGCTTGCCCGCAATTTTCTAACAAGCAAACAATATAAAGGTTCGGTAAATGTCTTCTACCAAAATATCACTCTCCATTTCAATTGAACTTTGTTCCACAAACTTCAGATTCTAAACGTGATCTACATTTTAAGTGTTCGCAAATTGTGTCTCTTTGCTGTACTAATTTTGATCTCTTCAATAAATCTACCCAGATTATTAAATTTCTATTTTTTTCCTACGGTTATTTCTTCAAAGAAATTGTTTTAATTGTTAGCAGTAAAATAAAGCTTTGTTGAATTTATTACAATTGAAACACTGTATGGAAACATTCCAAAGTGGGCCCAATCAGGCGACGGCGTCATCGTTTCACGGGTATTGAAATAGACGCTTCGCCAGCAGTTCTGAACTCAAACTTCCTAGTGCAAAGAAAGTTATCAGCAATCGAGGGGCCATTGATTGCACACAAAGCCTTTCGTCTTGCGACATTTGAGTTCGATTTTCCGCTCACAATGCGAACGACGATTTTCGCCTTGCATTCTGGATTATAACCACGGTTCATTCGGTTCCCGCCTTTGATACCCAGCTTCTACCTCTCGAAAGTAAAACTTAGTTCAAAGTGACGTCATCTATCATGCTTAGCATAGCAATACAGGATTAATACATCGCTAGGATTCATAATGCTTTAGCGTACCTACGTTCATGTTGGCACGCCGCCAATGTGCTCGCACAATGCACAATAAATACCTAGTTCTACGACTACACTTAATTACTTCACTCCCATTAAGTTCACTTACTTACCTACCGACGTTATTTTGCGCTTCTAATTTCTTTCACATTTTTATCAAGCTCTAACAAGGTACTCTTTCAAGCTAAGCTCACAATTTCATTCTCATTCTTCATCGCGCGTGCTGACTTACTTGAGCACATCCATCCATATCGATCGTTAATGCACTAGTCAGAAACAAAAGGTCAATTAGGGCGTAACATGGTGTGTTTTCAGAGTCTTTTCAACGTGCAAGAGCGTAAAAATACTCCAAAGTTATTAGCTACATGGACAAATAACCCTCTGCCCTCTTTGTTTTTAAGTTCTTTTTGGGGTTTTAAAACATCAAACGAGGGTTTTTGTTATTTGAGGCGAGAGAGGTAGGCTACGGCCGGTGCGGGACAGCTCAGCGCGCGGGTAATCCGAGGTGCAAAGCGGCGGGAACCGATGCCCAGCGCATTGGATGTGGATGTGCAGCGTCTCTGTTTGCGTGGCCACCCCAGTGCACTCCAGAAGGTAACTCAGGTGTTGTTTTACTCGTTTGTCTACCCGAGCCTTTTGCGCACATTAAGATTAAATTAACGCCCTTGCTATCCGCTCCGTGGCGTAACATTTTAAATCAAAGTACCTACTAAAATGTCATGTTTTCTCATTCTAGAAGCACGCTGTTTCATTTGTTTCTGCGCAATATTGAAAGTGTTCGTTCATGTAATGAGCAGTCGGGACAGACACTTTGTAATTATTAGTAATAACTTTTGATGATACAACTCAACATGTTGGGTTAAAAGTTTAATTAAATTTATCAACGATAGGGAAGTATCTGGCGGAGCCATGGAAATCTACTTTAGAGGCCCTAGAACCCTAAAACCCTCAACCAAATTTCAGAAGTTTAACACATAGATATAAGCACTGGAAAATTCGCAACGCAACCAGGTAAATTGAACGGATACTTTTATAAAGCGACTCGTAAAAAAATATATGAAGCCGTAAATTGCTCACGTTAAAAAGCCAAAATCATCCAACAAATTCAATTAAAAGTTCTCTACGGGAAACTCAAACTGAGTAACATTAGATAAATCTCAATTAATTATTACTGTGTTAATGGACAAGGGAACCTCTTCGTAGCGGCCGGCAAACAAGATTCGAATTGAACTAGACAAAAGCTCGAACGTAAATACCAATCGCTCATTCAGGCGACCCGTAAAGGAAGCGCGGGGTGCTATCCCTTCCTTTTCCCCGTTTAGCCGGAATATATCTGTCTTTATCGTTCTGTAAGAGGAAATGCGGGAGAGCTATTTGTTCTTACGGTCGAGCGCCGCGAACAAATTAGGTGGACAAACTGTTGAAACGGTCGAGGTGTCTTTATTACACTCTGCGGAAATTCTTCTCTTAAAACCGTTTAAGAGAGAATGTCTCGGCAATTCGGCCGAATCTAGATACTAATTTTCTCTTTGCCTCACGGAGATATTCGTTCGATCTGCGTAATATTACCTGACGCCTAGAGGATTTTCGAGAACGGAATTGATACCTCTTCTTATGAGAGCGCACTTTATGAAACTTAATAAAATTCATCCAAGATTTTCAGGTGCCTCTTTCCCATGACATGAATACAATTATTATCAAAAGGAATGTCATTAACTGAATTTACATACAAAGTTGACACTCTTTACAAAACCCCTATCCCTGTTGAGTGACCTAGAGCAATTTGTGTTAAATTTACTTAAGTTGTTCAGCCTTAGCCGAACACAAGGGGGAGAGTGTTTCAGTCGTTGTTTGAGGCCGTTTAGTTTAATTTGCAATACCATTACGGGTTTGTGAACTGCCAAATTGAAACGACATAAGTATTTGTAAAGACAATTCTTTAACGACCGACAGCCTAAAAATTAAGAAGTCATTTGGAAAACTAACTTTCATACCATATTTGTGATGTATGGTAACGTTTACAATTTGTATGCAATCCATGACTGTTCTATCCATTCCATCTAACATCTTCCATTCTAACTTTTGTCCCCATTGTTATCTTGGTACAGTAAGTTTTATTCTTCTTGGTACTAGCCAAGTAATTTAGTACAAGTATATTATGTTGTTGATTGCTCGTTAGAAAAACCTGAAGCAGGTTGGAGAACTCTGTTTAGTGCCGGCCTACTATGAGGGGTTTCGGGCAGAAGATAATCCAAAAGGAATTTAAATATTTTCTTGCACAATACATATTGAAACGTACCTTTCCGTCTGTCTCGCTTAACATTCTGCGTTCGGCCACGCCTAACTCTATGTAAATTTTAACAATACCCGCACGGGGGTGTAATTGAAACGGCGCTCGGCATCAGACTTCTCGTTTAATTGGCTAAAATTAACTTCAATTGTTCGAATTCACAAATTAGATTCAATGGTATCCTTAATAGCAAAATACCAGGAATGAAATCCGGCCAAATCGGAAGGCTACGTTTATAACTCAAATAGTTATCAAACAGTACTTCTTACGGCACATAGCTCCAATATTTACTGTGCAGTGTAAACATTATCTTGACATTAATAATAACAATATCTAGTAATGTTCCGCTAATCTATTCCTCATAAGCCCCACAGAATTTGCTAAGTAAGTGTTTTATTTCTTTAAGTTCAGCGCTCGGCGAGGCAATACGTCTCGGAGTTACATTGCTCGTCACAGGGTTGGCAAATAATGATGTCCACGGTGTATTTGTCTCTAGATTTCAGTGCAGAGCAAGTCAATTCTTACTGATAATACTTCATAAAGAGGCTAAACACGTCGAATTCTTATTAAGTTTACTTATGCTTACTTCACACTAAGTACGCTTTGCATGGCATTATTACAGGTGAAGTGGGGTGTACACGGGTCTGCATTTGAGTTTATTAGTACAGATGTTTTTTGTCTATTAAATATCTAAGAAAAGACTTCCGCAAATGCCTGAATTCATTAACTACAAAGTACACTATCAAAATTATTAAAATATATTTTTTTAAATAATATCTCTGATTTATAAAAAAAAACAGAACGCATAAAAATCACGCTTTTAGTTGTTATCTCAAAGGCAACGACTCAAAAATGAATTGCTTGTTTTGTAAATAAAATGTTTTTCAGCAGTTTCAAATTGGACGGCCCAATTGGCACTACGAGATCGAAATTATCCAATTCTGTGAAAAAGCGTCCCCTTCTGTTGACCACCGTCGAAGAAAGATACTTTGTGAATAAAATACTTATTCATTGTTTTGTTTGAAACGTCCCCCGGAAAATATAAAACGACGTCTTGAACAGGCTCCCATTATTCCATTGCTGGATGAGAAAAAAGAAAATATGGACAATGTAAAGGACGCACTGAAAATATACAATCTGTGTAATAGGTTGCGATGTTTCAAAGTCCATAATGTTGTAAAGGAACTTTTTATTATGTACAATTCAATAAAATATTGATTTTTTTTTATTCATGTTATAGGGTTTTCGGGAAAAAATAATTCAATGTCCAGACTTTTCGTCACCAACCGAACTACTTTCGAACCGAACGTTCGGTTTCGACTGATTTAATACCATTATCTTTGGAAGCCTTAATAAGCCACGAGTCAGATTTGATAAAAAAGAATAGACAAAAAAAATATCCCTCAACCTGGTCCCTAACTGGTTTTGAGTTCCTTCACCTCTCCAATCCTCGATCCTTGCGCTCATCTGAAACCCGACAGCTGAAAACTCCCACTCACACGTCAGATTTCTACGGTAGATCTTTCACTTGCAAAGCTGCTAAACTCTGGAATGCTCTTCCAGTCTCAATCCGGCATGCTCAGTCTCTTCCTATCTTTAAAAACTTAGTTTTCCAACATTACTTGTCTTCACTTTCTCCTCCATCTTAACACTTGTTTAGAATTTAAATTATGTATTTGTATCTATATACCTATCTAAATTTATTTATTTATATATTATATATTTATTATGTATATTTTATATATCTTATCTATACATTTATGATATTAGTATGTAGGGTTTGTAGTTTTAAATTATATGTTTTATTTCACTTATTATTATTATGTGCGCCACCGTCCTCTTCCACTTTATATATCCTGTCCATCCAAAGGTTGCCTGGTAGAGATCGCTTTAAGCGATAAGGCCGCCCATTGTCACACTATTATTTATTTTTTATATTTTTTTATTTCCTTGATTGTGTTTTTTCTTTTGGTGTACAATAAAGTTATATTCTATTCTATTCTATTCTATTCTATTCTAACCTAATACAGGATGACCATGAAAGAATCAGTGACATGACAATCAAACGACCTAAACAATACTAATACTGGCAACTAAAAACTATGTAAAACTTTACACGCTGTTAGTAAAATAGTAAAAAAACAACAGTAGCAAGTTAATTATCGATGTATGTACTTTTTACGCAATTTATGGTGAGGTGGCCGGTCAAATTACAGGCATAAGAGACTTAGCAACGCATGTCTCAGGGGTCGGCAACGCGCGCGTGATGCCTCTATTATTGCAAGAATCTATGCTACGGCAAACATTTACCAACAGGTGGGCCGCACATAAATATGTTTGCGACCAAAGATGTATAATTTTTTTTATCTATTCCGAGATGTCCGGAAATGCCTTCAGCAAAATCTGTTAGTACAAAACCAGTCGTATTAATACAACAAAAGTTTGATGTGCAGAATGTGAACGAACTTTGTAGCAAAAGTAGTTTCAGGAAGCCATATCAGTGTTGTCTACCGTCCGCTACCCGATGCCATGGGGATTACTCCGAAACGACAACTCGATTTAATTTTCGATCTTTATTTTAAGTTAGTTGTATCTGTTTGGTTCCGTCTAGTTCTATTGTTGAATTGATTTGAAAAAAAAAACGTTGTAGTATATTACGGTCAGCTTTTATGCCATGGTTTTTTGAAATATTGTGTAGGTATAACATAAATATCCCGTGGTTTTAATGTTTACCTCGTACAGATATCTAGGGAACGTTTTGGTACTTTCACTGATTTTAGTTACAAGTGAATCTTGCGGTACTAGATATCCAATGTCTCTTACATAGCTTCATTGATAAATAGAGTGACCACAAGTTGTTTAGGTCTACTGTAATCTATATCTGCCCATAACTCGACAAACACTTGTTTTATTTTTATATAGATAAATACTCACGTGATTTATATAATCTCTAAGTAGTTAAGGTAAAATAACGTAAAATTATAGCTATTATTTCCACATTTAGTTATAACAGCCAAACAACATGTCGTGGACACGTCGATTAAACTGCGACCTATGCTGCGGCCTATAAGTTGAAGTTACTAATGCGACGTCCACTCTACGTTCTTGGCAGGCAATTTATTCCCTACTTAGATATTGTAGCCGTTAATTCGAGGTATCCACTTTTGAACGAGGTAAAAATTGTATGATTTACACAAGGTGTCTGCGCAGTTTTACATTTCGTTCGAAATCTCTAGTTTCGGAGTAGCCCTCGCATAGCCCCCAACTTGTCAGACGATCCGGATGTGAGAGACGATCGATTGATACATCTATCAGGCTTATAAGTTACGCTACCACGTACACTTTGTCAATCACTTACGCTTGCGAGAAGGAAGAAAAGCTCATATCTAACCACACAGGTTAGACAGGGATAAAGGTTTATGAGGTGATTATGATAGGTATGCAGTTCTTAATCCACTAATTATCATCATCTACATTAAGTTTTCTACCGTTGAACAATAAAACATCCTTATAAGAAGTTCTATAGCTAGTATGAAATCCAGCATCCTTGGTCTTTATAGATTAATTAGTTATTTCTTTTATGAATTAAATCAGACTTTCTTCAGGGCCGTCACTTAAATCACTGATTGCGTGTTTATCATCCTTTGTAAGATCAATGATTGATTTATGTTGAAAAGGACAATGACCATAGGTATTCACTGAGCGCAAAGAACGAGCGACACGCCCCACGAACGTACTGAACAAAAGCTTCAGCTAATGTCATGATGTTGTTTCTTTATTCTATACGGATAGTAGAAACCTGATAAGGAATTGAAGTAGAAAATAATAGCTTAAAGATTCGCAACACCACATTTAAAGTCCCATGTTTTGATGGCTAATTCGCTTTGATTGCAGCGTTCAATGGCAATCCAATTGCGCTGTGTCGTTAATAGTAATCTCCCGGGCTTCGATTCCCGATAGTCGAGACAGCGCCATAACAGTTAATAAATTACATAGAGTTGAAACCCGCAGACTAAGTTTAATCAGTAGGGACTTACGAAAAACTCTGCAATTTATGTAAATAATGATTAAATAACATCCAACAGCCACATACTCCACACTAGGATTCCCTATGTCGTGGGCATAAGAAACTACGCGTACCATGGTACCACAACACCCAGACCCGGAACAATGAACAAACAAAACACATGCTTACATTTTGCAGTAGTAAGTATTCCATACGTGACAGGTTGCAAGCCCATCGCCGCTTAAAATAATAATTACAGGCTTCCTCACAATGTTTTCCTTCACCGTTTCAAGCACGTGTTAATGCGCACGTAAATTTTTCGAACAGAAAAACTCATTGATGCACAACCTGTTTCAAACCCACGACCTTCGGATCCAGCGTCGGGGTACTTTCCGCTATGGTCTAGGGACACGGCTTTTTAAGTAAATATTACTGGTTATCACGCCATTTTCAATGTATAAAAGTACTCCGGCATAGTACCTACATATTGTGAAGCTTAAGATTGGCATGTTTGGAGTTGCGTTACTACATGCTTTGGTATTGTTATTCCATGAGCCAGGTTCCCGATAGTCGAGACAGACCGGTGGCGCGGCGCCGTCGCGTCTATACCCGCTATGCGCCTTTTCTATTTTAGTAGGAAATAATCTGTACTTTCTCTATTTTAGTAGGGAAATTGCCTGTACCGGTCCATCTGGGAGGTTGCTCTGTCTCTTTGTTAATAGTTTATTGATCTGTTGATTCAACGTATTCAGGTACTCTTATTAACATGTTTTTAATCGGAGAACCGGACGTGTGCTCGTCGGCGAGGTAGGGGTGAGGGTTCGATTCCCGCTGCGGGACAAATGTTCGCATGTTTTGCAAATATATGTTCCGGGTATAGGTGTACCATGTTACTCGTAGTTTCTGACACCCAGGACACAGGGAATCCTAGTGTGGTGTCAGGACTATGTATGTATATTCTTCTTTGAGAGCCTATATTTCATCTTTCTTGTAGAAAATCCGAAGTTTAATTTAGATAAGTAATAAACAACAGAAGCCAAACAAGCACATTCATCTTAGTATTGAAAACAAGCAAAGCGTAATAAATGTATTTTCTTGTGGGGATACTGCAGTTTATTCTTCACGCGATGCAGAGCAACTTTTGCGAAATATTCCAAGTAGAGCCGGCCTGCGGAGCCGACAGGCTGAATAACTAAACATATCGCCGCCTCTCGGGGCTATTGTATCTTTGTTATGTCATTTCTTGCTCCATAATCCCTAAAGGGATCGGAATACTTCGAAATATTTCGTTTATATTCATGAGTCACTACTTACAACAACACAGTTTTGAAATTAACAACTCTTGATTTTACGTTTTTAAAAAAAACTTAAAGGCAGGTTATGAATTCAGTTTCAGCCTGTATAAGACCGACTTTGTAGTTCTCTTATTGAATAACAGAATACCTGCTTCGCAGAGCCAAGTACTCTGCAGTAACATCATTCCTTTTTATTGACTGTTGCTATCCCTACGCCAATGCTCAATGAACAGCGATCGTTCGATATTCCAGTGTAATACGGCACGTGTTGCTTTACCAGTGCACATCAGTGCAATAGCCTAATAGGTAGGTAAGGAGCTCCTTGTTGAGGTGTTCGTAAGCAATATAGTACCGCATGAATGGCTGCACCCACGCTATTCGAGCAAAGGACCCTGTCTATAAGCCCGTCCGCCCTCACAGGCACATCAAAGGAAAGCGAGAATTCAACATTAACTTGCCAAACAATAGGTACTGGACAGAACGGGATGAGAAGGTTGTATAGATATAATGTGTCGCTTTTCATTTTAGATTGAAATATCGCGTCGTCTGAACTGAAAATTGTTTCAGGAACTTACAAGTATTGTGCATAAAAGATTGGAGTCTCAAATTATTATATTTTAAAGTTTACATTCTTTATCTAATATAGGGCTTTGAATAAAATAAGGTGCTCATTCTGCTCCATGTAGAATCATCCGTAGAAAGGTAAAAAGTAGATTATTGAGCTCTGTTCATGCAAATTGAGCCATTCAAACCGATGACGGTAACCTCGCAACGGGCCCAAAAGTTTTAATTAATGCATCTACCCGTCCTCCGCAGAAAGCGATGAGTAAAAGTTTCAAATAAAATAAACGATCACAAACTTTATTACTGCGAGTCAACTGGCAATAGAAAACAGAAATGACATTAGTCTCATAGCGTAAGAATGTTATCAGAAACATGTCGATGCTATTTCTGATGTCATCTTAAAATAATATCATGGAATAAGCCGATGCAAGCGGCACGTAGCGGCGCCATATTGAATTGCTTTTTCATTGCATTTTGCGTAGGGTTCTATGTTCTCGTTTGTTCACTCAAATGTTAGCGGCACTTAATATATCTTCCTACGACTAAACGTGAAGTTCTGCAAATATGAACTATATTCATTAAGTGTAAAAAACTCTAAGAATACAAAAAATAACCTTTTTTAAACCCTATTTAAAACAAACTGGTGCCTACTACCAAATATCTATATGCTCTCAGCTATATATTTTTATGAATATTGTTTGTTGTTTTCAATTGTTAATTTTCCTGGCAATCTTGGTTTCTCATTATTTATTGAGAAAACGCGTTTGAAAGAGGCTTCATTCTCATGCAATTATTATTGTTCTGTTGATGCAATTTTTTTTGTTCAGTAGGTCACCTTCGTATTTTAAACAAAATACTCTATTGAATTTTTCTTAGAAGCCTAAAATCAAACCAATATTCTAGCTTCGATAAAAATATTTTTAAAATTTTATCTTATTGGATTTTAGTACATTTTTTACAGAAAATGCAACATTAATGTTTATGGTACCTGGAGCAAAATGTACATAAAATACGCTATCTAAAAGCTGTCAAGTGAAGAAAGCGAGAGAGTCGCTTGAGCGGCGTCCACTCTATTTGTCTCAGCCGCGCGACCGTTGCCCACTTCTCGTCGCCTCCACCTAGTTTGCGTTAAGGATTTTATCGCTTTTTCTAGGGATGTACCCGCTTTGTTGTCGTTTTTGCAGGTGAGCTCAGGTCCGGTTTACACAACATACGACATTTTCACTTTCAGCGACTTTTTAAATATTATTCAGCTACTTTGATAAAATAGTAGAGCGTTCAATATTTTGTGAAAGTTAAATGTCACCGACATCTCTTTAGAAATAAGAAACACTGTCGTAAATAATGTAAGACTCAATGAAGTCGCAAAATATTGTTCGATCTAAATTATTTATTCAGTCAATAAATTCAAATATCGGATCGTTTTCAGAAAACAACTCGTGATCTGCTCGGAAGTTACTGCGCCGTGTGGCCTCTATGGCTGCTCCTGACATTTCGATAGCGGTATTTCCAAATTTCAACTTCTTTACAATGGAATAAGGCCTAAAATATCAGAATAAGTGGAGGCAATATAATCTTTCGATTCGCAGCTGTCTTCGTCGCGATGAAAATTTCCTTTACTGTGTTAGCGAATGGAGCGAATGCTTATTGTATATCCGAGCATTTTCCCCATTGTAATGGTTACGGAGCTGCGCCTCGGTATTACTTTACAATTGTTCGATGACAAATAACTAAAGCGATACATTAAGTCCTCGTTGAAGGGAATTTCGTAGCGTCCTAGTTCTATTGTTAAGTTATCCACTACGTGGAAACGAAAGGTGCGGATATATTGTACCCGGATCAGGGTCCGAAAAGTCCAGGATGAAAATTAATAATTCATTTTAGCCTTGCAAGTGAACTTACCTCTTCCTCTGTGGTGGCGGTGTTGACGGAGTCCATGCTTTGGCAGAGCGCGAGCTCCATGGTCTTGTGGTGTGGGGACGAGGCCCGCGGCGACGGCTGCTGCGGTGGCACCAGCGTGCCTTGTGAGCCTCCCGGCGGCTGTGCGCCCGCGCCCACCGGGCTATGCGCCTGCAGGCTCTGGGCCACCTGGAGGTTCTGTGCCGCTTGCAGGCTCTGCTGCGCTTGCAAGTTCTGTTGTGCCTGCAGGTTCTGCTGCGCTTGCAGGTTCTGCAACGACTGGTGAGCCAGGTTCAACTGGTGCTGCTGCACGATACTCTGCTGTACTATACTCTGCTGCACCTTGATGTGCTGGTGAACGGCGAGCTGGTGGATCGGGTGGGGAGGGGGGTATGGAGGGGAGAGCCGCTGGCGCTTCACCTGCGCACTCTGCAGCGCTTCGTGCAGCCTCTTCACCGGAAGGGGGCTCTGGCCGAGGTTATCCACGGCTATGGCGGGGCGTGCCGGCCGAGTCGCGTGACTCCGGCAGCACTGACGAGTCAGCAGCGACGACGAGCCGACCACGCGACGCGCGGTATCGATACGAGGTATCGGCGGGCCTACCTCTCCTAGCTCCTAGCGGTACGCGATACTAATCGACTTGTCGATACAGATTGATAAGAACTATTTCGAATAAGGAAAGGTTTATTAATGTTTAGCGAGTGAGCACTTATGTTTTCAGTAGGATCGGCCTCTCAGTTGCAAACCACTCCTGAAAATAAAAGAAAAATACGTTATTTAAACTAAGGAAAACCGACATTCAAAATAAATAAATACAAACAGTATTAAAAAGAAAAAAAAGCAGCCGGATACGTTGATATACTTCAGAATTTCAGAATTCGTACTTGGGTTTTTATTCAAAGGTTTTTCGGTAGGTAAAAGTAATTCAAAACATTTCAAGTTCCGTTCGTCCCAATTAGGGAGGGAATCCTCTTATAACGCCCTCTACTAATAAATCGATACGTAACCCTCGAGGGATGTTTCCATCACACTTAGTAGGTTTTATTTATTTAGGTACAAAAACAAGATCTGTGGAGATCTTTAGATAATAATTCGAGGAAATTGGTGAGTCATTCAAGCACCAATTTGGCGGAAATTGGATATGAATATGCTCAATGAGTGAGCTTTACATTATGAGATTTATGAAGATCGATATTTTGATGAACGTGCTTTACAAATTACTTGAACCAAGTCTGGGTTTTTACAAGGGACATACATATTAAAAACGTAAGAAAGACTTAAAATAGATTAAATAGAGTTTAAATACGTAGGCATCGTGCTACAAATGAAATCATAAAAACAGCTCAAACACAATTAAAAAATAAATCAAATTAAAACTTGTCTACAAATCTGTTTTGAACCGACTGAGGTAGTCCAAGAAGTTGAGAACATTATTCAAAAACCACCGAGCTCAGAGAAAACCGTGTCCTATATATTTGATGACAGGACATAAATTCCATTGTCTCATCAAAATTATTTTTAAATGTCAAAAAGAGCCGATATCGCACTGTGTGGGTAGCGGTCCCCAACGTTTAAGATTAGCAACGGCAATAAAAGCCCACAACCATGGAGCGAAAATAAGCAATAGAGCTCACAATTTTTACGGCATCGTCCTAATTGGTTAACTATCGTACGCGCACCCGATGCAATCTCCTCGCTCGATGAAAATCCAACTAATATAATAAATGCTAAAGTTTGTGAGGATGTTTGTATGTTTGCTATACAATCACACCGTAACGGCTGAACGGATTTCGTTGAAACTTGGAATATAAAGAGATAAGTCTGTTTTTTTTGTGACTTAAAAAAATATTCGCTGTCTTTAGTTTGATTAACTTTTTATCCCCAATTGACCTGCTTACATGTTGGTAAATTGATAAGTTTAACGCAGATTTTCAAAAGTTTAAACCAATGTACCAATTTAAGTTTATAAATAACAACTATACATCGTGTTCCTTAACAAGTATAGCATCCCGAAAAGGGCTATATTTTATCAACATAGAGAAAGAATATTAGCGACGAAAGAACAAATTTTTTTTTTCTTCGAATATTTTCATAAAACTTTAGCACTTTTGAAATTCACTGTTTTTTGGTCTTTTAATGATCTTAACTAATTATTAAATGTAGGAGAAGTTAAACAATTTATAAAGATCTGAGAGCTAGTAAGATATGGATGGAGTAGAGTTTTGTCACGACGCCAAGAAGCCTGTCGATAGTTCTTGAGGACTATTCAGCAGAAATCGTGTTTTTCGTCCAACTCAGTTAGCTATGGTCTTGGAATCAAATTGCAAGATATACCTACATCAAGAGTATTTTGACCACTAGGTCAAAAAAGGATATATCCAAATTTTCTTTAAAGTTTTGTTTCCAAATTTTTCTCTAGTACCCTCAGTCTCAACCTTTGTCAATGCCATCTTATGTCATGATCCCATGCCCTTATTGTATAAAAAATAAAAATAAAACTTGACAGAAAAGTATGTATTCGATATAAATTGTCTTAGTGGTTATGACGAGATAAAGACAATTTCCTTAAGTTTTAAAAGTTCCCTGAGAACCAACGTAAGGTCTAGGACAAAATAATTTATACGTGCAAAAAATCGCAATTGAAAATGGCAAAATGATTTGCTTGTGTATAATACATACGACATAAACATGCCGGACACAAAGGTTTAATATGTAACAATCACGTGGAGTCATTACGCGCTCAAGGTTAGCTTTTTGCCTCCACACTCCGTGACTAAGTACGAGATCTACGCAAAAAACGTACAGTACACCTCGCAAACATTTTAACTTTATGCTACAGACATAAAGACTAAAATGTTTCTGTATTATTCTTGGTGCACTGTACCTAGTTTGCAAAGTGACCGCTCATGATGCTAGAGACATCTTGTACAGGTGTGCTATGATAAAATATTTTTAAAATTAATTAGATTTAGCAAAGAAATCTAGTCTTGTGATTCGTTATAGGTGTTTGTGGTGGTCGTATTCTCATTAGAGTAGAATTTTTTATTCTCCTCCAAATGATTGAGCTACTAGTCGTTCTTTGACAAATAAGATTTCAAATGAAGCGTTTTTATTAGTCCAGGTGTCATAGTCTATATTATGTTGTAACTCCTAATTCACTAAGACGGCAACTAAAGGCGAATTTACGAACCCAAAAGAAATATTATTAATCATATCGTGTTTGATTTCAAATGAAAGGGCTTGATTAGTACATTCTAAAAATATAAATTTAAAACTTTTTTCATGGCTAAGCTATAAAAAAAATGAATCTAAAAATTCAAGCTTTTGCGTAGGTAGTCGGGTTTTAGTTTTGAAACTTATTATCTTGCCTCTGGTACAGAAACATTTCTCTAAGCCGTTGGAAATTATTAGTAAAGGCATCGCTAAGAAACATGGAGCTTTATTTATCAAGACCATTCAGTTTGTGAAAGTAGAAATCTTTACGGTTCTGTTTCATATCACAGTTAACGTGTTTAATGCTCACACATCATCAAAATGCGGGCTTAATGTGTTCTTGCAAAGAAACCACGAGTCACAACATGCGCTAGTTTATAATAAATCAAAGTAAATTGTACAATCTTTTTGCACTTTATTGCGCACGTGCTCTCATTCCGATTTACGCGTTAGTTTAAAATGACCTTATCTATTTTAACTATGGTGAGCTCCATTCAAGAAAAAATCCACAAATCAGCAATTTTCACACAATATTTTTTCTAGAATATAAATAGAGTTGCACGAAAGGAGCCTCTATGATACGGCACTTTAATCCTTTCACTACACTGATTCTTTCATCGACGGTCAAAGGCCCTTTTCAGGGCCACCGTACCTCAACCTGGCAACTGACCTAATACAGGATGACCAAGAAATAATTAGTTACACGACAAGAAGAAGAATAGAATTAAAATTGTAGAGCTCTTTATGGATTTGCTGGAATAAAGTAGACACTTCATATTAAGATATTTAACTATTGCCTAGAGTACTAAGTTAGTTTACTCTCCCAACTAGATTAAACGAAAGTTCTAGAAAATAATCTCTATGATATTTTGCACTACATGCAAATTGGAAACCCGAATCAGGTGTTCATTATGATGTAATGAAATTTCGCTTCCATTAGCAACTTAAACTGCAAAAAGACAAAAACCGCGTTTCATTGTATTATAACTACAATCGTTATTTCATCATCACAATGACAGACAAATGCTCCAGTGTTTCAACTCACGGCAAAAACCAAACAACCGAGCTAAGTAAGTAGCTCTTTTGTTGCATTCCAATAAAAGTAAAACTGAAAACCAGAAAGCATGTAGGATCCTGGCGCAGCATCAAATCACATCAAATCAAATCAAATATTCCGGACATATTCACACGGTCAACTGATCACAATACTGATATACATAATAGATATATATTTAACACCCAGACACAGAACAAACATCTGTGTTAGTCACAAATGTTTGTCCAGTGCGGGAATCGAACCCGCGACCTCTAGCGCAGAAGGCAGAGTTACTACCAACTGAGCTGTGAGGCCAGTCAGCATGAAACTTCTATTGCAAACAAACAAGGAAGAAGCTAAGAGTTAATATTTTCAAAACATCTTCAATAAGACCTTTTTACTTTCTTTGTTAGAGAAAGTGATACTATTTACTATTTACACTTAGTGTGCGAAAAAAATTATAACAAAAATAATAAGATAACTTCTTGGCTAAGGTGCTCCAAGAGAAAAATCCGATGGATATGATTCTTCTGACGTACAACATAGTATAAAAGTAAAGCTGTGTATCTTCTTTGTCTTTGTAAGTCTTTAAATTTTGAATCTATTTTATTCCTGAAACGTGAAATTACTAGTAACTTTTGTTACCTAAGCGTAATCGTCATCTCTGTGTAATTGAATCATAAACCAACTAGAGTTCGACCATCCAATTGAAAGTTGTGATAAATGTCTGCCTACTGGCGCTCCAAACTCGATCAATATCTAATGCTTATTGCCCATAAAACATCAACACTAAAAAGTTTTACGCTTAGAAGGCGCAGAAGCACAGCCTCCTATATTTTACACTTCGCTGAATACTTTAATCCTGCTCTGTATTTATGCGGCGGTGTTGCGGGGAAATAAGTCCCAAGTCTTCCAGGTTCCATTTGTTATAACTACTAAGTCCCGGAAGATCGCCAACTTCGACGGGACTTGCGCAATCTATAACTTTTTACAAATCGCAAAACTTTGTATGAACCTTAAAAATAAGTATTTACTTAGAGAACAGTCTACAAACGCAACTTCGTTTCGTTTTATTGATCTAACACTTATTTCATGAATATGCCATAAATATAGCAAACAATGGGGCTTTGTATTAAAACCTGTCACCCTTTGATTGAGTCTAGATAAAACTGTACTGATAAAATAAGCCTTAACGTTGTAAAAAAATTGTAATATTGTTCAGTCTGTCAGACACAGAATTTAATTAAATACTAAATGTCGTTGATGTTAGGTCTATCAAAACTTGTGAAAATGTTTGGTCTACCCAAAAGTTGGTATCTTGTCATCTTTTCGTCGATAAAAAAGTTTAAAACTCTATATGTGACTGCGAAATATAACATTGAAGGTTACTTAAATTTCCTTGAGTTTTTACAAGGGCTCTTATCTTTTTACGCTTCTCTGCCACCTATCTACACAATCTGATGTCAAAGACTTCCACTTTTTCCCTGTAGGTATAGGTAGGTATTTCCAAATAAGAAATAACGGAGATAGGTAAATACCTTGTCGATATTATTGTAACAGGAAATCTATACCCAATAGAGAGGCTGCTGAACCAGTACTTATAAATATGTGTAATTACCTATTCCTAAATATAACTTTCCACGTTCCAGAAATTGAATAACATCCGCAAATCTGTATATTTGAAACGTGCTGAAGCCATTGAAATTTCGCGAATAATATGATTACCGATACACCTACTACACTGCTTATTAGATTAGAAACTTAGATGGGGCCCGGTGTATTGTTACTTGATTTCAAATTTAAATACTGGCACTAGAAATGCACTTGCTAACCAAACTTTCTTAGTTTAATTTGAAAACTATGAAGACGGGTACAAAGAAATAGTTGGTTGAGTCTCAAATGGCTATTTCAGTTAAGTGGTGTATGTTCAGCATATACCACTTCACTGAAATACCCACCTTGTAAAACTGTCAAAAACACTCCTTTTACAAGTATATTTCAAGATGAGTCTTGCTTGGCGGAAACTTCCATCATTTTTCGTTCACAGTTTTGTACTTTGCAGGTACTTTTAGGAAGGATGTGTGCTTATTTACCTACAAAATTCTTACAAATTATGAAGACAAGAACCGAGGTTTTATTAATAAGTTATATTAAGAATCATTTGTGCTCGGTTCCATGTCTATTTTATAAAATTACCTACCATAAATGCCAATGGCAAAAACCTAATCGTCAAAGTGAAATAGGTTACCTAAGATTATAATAGGTAGGTACCTTAGCTATTTCATAAAAACTGAACACAAAACATGGCTATTCAATTAACTAGTACGTTCTTTCTGTCGTACAAGCGGTGGACCTATTCCCGAAATGAAATTTGAGTAACGTAACTAAACTATGTACCTACATCTATGAATACTAGACATTGTCTTTACGTGCTTACAATCATCAATAGAGTTTCGCTGAATGTGGAACAAAAAACTTTCCCTGAACGCTGCCTAATTAGGCGAATTAGCAAAGAAAATTAGTATCAACAGAGGGAATTCGAAGTCATTCCACGAGTAACGAAGCTTTGTTACAAGCGAACCATATTCATAGCCGCGGTGAGTCCCGCAAATTGAATCTAATTGCCGCAACGAAGTGTTGAATCAGACCAGCGGTGCCGACGCGGTGGCCCAAATTGCGCCTATTTACCCACTTAGGATCAGAATTTCTGAACACCCACAGACCACCTGTTTAAGAACATTTATGAAGCTGAACGCTCGCGTGTGACATCAGCTGTTAGAGTCGGCCATCTTGTAAGATAACCGCTGAAATGTTCAGCCCGAATTGGATGAGCAAAGTTATTACAGTTTGCTTCGTGATTGTGATAGTCTGGAGTCTGTAATCCTACTTATAATAACTAGCTTGTTAAACCTAGCGGGAAATGTGGTTTGATTTTGTTCTGCACCGCACATTTCATTTAATTAACTAGATTAAAACAAAATTCATAAAACCGATATAATGATAATGAGCTTCAACTACAGTTTCATGTTTGGTGCGAAACTATGTAATAATTAGCTCGGAACTTTTCGCACCAAAAAAACATTTATTGAAGCTATGAGGGGAGATTATTTCGTTTACGATTATCGTCAGCTAATATTGCACATTAGGGGATATTTATAAGGCAAACACCTGAATATCATACCAAATTTGCCGTGTTATCAGCTCAAGCTAAGCCGAAAAATGTAATAAAACTCGAATGGATATTTATTTACAAGCTGGCTGGACTAAGCCGCACGGTCCGCTGGTGCCCGTTGTGAAAGAGGCCGCACCACTGAAAGCGTGACAAAGCAATATTTTTTATTGCAAATCAATGCCATCCGATCGTTTTCCCGAACACACAAAACAAATTATTAGTCGGCAAAAATCCTATCGCAGCTATTTTATACCAGTGTCATGCCGTGTTAAAATGGTGTAAGATATGTTGTCAGAAATTTGTTTCAAAATGATCCTTACTATTACTTATAAAAGTCAATTTTGAGTATGATATTAGTGGGTGGATTTTTACGAAATTATTATTATTATTATTTATGAAATAATACTTTCAATGCAAATATTGATTTAAAACTTATTTTTAATAACAATTAATGATATACAGGTTTCACCAATTTTTAAATATACACGCATAAAAATGTTAAAAATTTTATTGAAGTTTGAGTTAAAGGCGTGGATCTCCTTTCCCTATACTGTGACTCCACGGGAGTGAAACCGCGTTGGTACTTCAAGTTTTTAATACATATGAAACATATTTTAGATGCCATATCGCAAGCCATTTGAACACGGCTTTAATAAGTATGCGCCAGCCATGCGACATTTCACTGGCTCGTGCCAAATATTCATTACCACACCTTTGACATTTTGCATTCTGATAAAATTTTACTTTTTTACAGGGAATCGGATTGCAGTCCCTTCCGGAATTTCGTTTTGTTTTATGCCGCCAGCTTATTACGTTGTGTTCATTTGAGTTTTAGTGTTTTGAATAGCGCTAATTTTGAGGTGTCCTTGTTTTGTGTATTTTATTTTGTTTTTTTCATGAGGGAAAACATTATCTTCTAGTTTATTTTCGAGTTTGTCAATTTATTTATGGACTTCATTTACGGTCCTTCATAAATATTATAGTACCTATTCCGAAAGGGGCATATTCTATACCCAATAGGCAGTTACTTTTGTAGTACGACTTTTGGAAAATGTATGACATTTTAATGAAAAAAAAAACTAAACAATAATCTGCTATAATGAAGTCAAATCAGTACACACTTCAGTTGTTGTGGGTAGCAATCCTGATGTCAAATTTCTCGAACGTTTCATGAAAACTTAACAAGACCAAAAACAGCTGATTTGAAATAAAATCTGGGTAAAACTGTAAATAAGTCATTTTGCTTTCGTATGTAGAATATACCCCACGGGTACGGAATACCAAACTAGTAATAGAATATATTGTCTAAGAGAAAAACATGATACCAAATTGTTTCTAGCTCGGCACACCCTACGTTATATATCTAAACGATGCGATGGATGGTATCTAGAGTTCACTGCAATTAATTTAACTATTACTTGCCCTCCGGCGCAGCGTGGCTTTGTTGCGTCATAACATAACGTTTGAAACAGACACAATAAAGAACCTTGCTACATAGTAGAACTAATTACTAAGTTCCTTAGCACTACTAGGAAAAGATACAGTTGTCAAATCAATCGTCAGAAACAAATCAAGGTACAACTTTTCCAAACAAATACCTAACGCAGCGGTAGCCAATAAAATGCCTAACAAAAAGGGGTTAATACTTTTATGCCCAAGTGACATCGTATCAGATCTCCAGGTGATCCTTGAAGATGTCTAGGAGAGTAGTGAGAGGCAAGTTCAAACATTTGGCACATGCCCACATTTTGCAGTAAAAAGGGATTGCGCTTAAAAATAACAAAAAGCAATAGCTCAACAACTAGGTAAATCCTCAAAGCTTCTTAAACAACTTCAGTAGTTTAAGTACTTGTAAAATCACTTGGCCTTTCTAGTTTTTTTTAAATGAGAATTTTCTAATGCTGGGACATAACTTTACGGCAAATTGAAAGTAAATAATGAAACTCAGTAAAAATACATAGTAGGTAACTTTTATCAGAAAGTTCCATATAGAAGTCAAATAACAAGTTATTATAAGTTCGTCTTGATCTTCTGGGGTGGCAATCATATTCTTACCAATATTTTTTCAACCGTTTTATGTTAAAGCTTCTTGATAAACAATAAAGTACATAAAAGATCATAATACGAACCCTCTCAGCGTGTATAAAGAACAAATTTATTAGTCGAATGTCGTGATATTAGAATAGGAAAAAAAATATAAAATTATGCCTTGTACTTCCTCCATTGTCATCGCGATTAACTTCAATTTGACTACGATTTAGGTTGAACTTCTGTCATTAATTGAATTAACCTCGTAATTTCTTTCGTTGGAGTCTAATGGTCACGTCATCCTAGAGGCCATTTTCATTTATTGAGATCAATTAGCCAGGGCATTGGAGGGTCGCTTGTGTTCATAAATCATTTATGTTTGGTGTCGATAGCTTGACAAAGGGACTTGGGATCAACTTTCAATGAAATCTTCGTATTACACAATAGGTATTGTTAACTTTCCTTTTGATAGCAAAGTCTAATTTCAAATCAAAACGGAATTAATGCGAGCTAGAGGTATAATCTTTCTGTTACTACGATACCTGTTGTATAAAGACTTATCTGACCTCTAGAATTTGAGAAGAACATTCGCTCTACCTGTTTTATGCTTTAATCTTCACTCTAGCATAACAAACTTCAGCTGTTATGTTTAAAAAGTTTAAACACAAGGCTATAATAATGGCAGCGATTCGAGCATAACGAGCCAGTCATTCGGCCATCTGCCTGTCTACATTTGCGCAACCACCAACCGTGAAAAAAGTCATCCATATACATCAAGCTTCAAACAGTGTAGGTAATCATTTGTTTTAAGTTTTAACTAGAGCTGGCGTCATTGCTTCTCTTTTAGACGGAAATTATGTTAACCAATTTGTGGCGCATCGAGAGAGGACTTCTGATAGACGTTTACTAAATTAGTCCCATCAATAAATTAAAAAATAAATAATAAACCTATCAAAGCTCATGCTAAAAATTTTTTGCAAAGCAGCTAATTCTCGTGCAGCGTTAGTAATTATTCATATTATAATGACTCTTAGACTCGTAGAAGAACTTAGGTCACCGACATAGCTCTCAGAATTAGCAAGTTGAAGTGGCAGTGGGCAGGCCATATAGCTCACAGAACCGATAACCGTTGGGGAGTAAAGGTTCTCGAATGACGACCACGAACCGGGCGACGACATTGTGAAGGTTGCGGAAAGTCGGTGGATGGAGAAGGCTCAAGACCGTTCGTCATGGAACTCTTTGGGGGAGGCCTATGTCCAGCAGTGGACTTCTACAGGCTGATGATGATGATGATGAATGAGTCTTTTATGCAAAATTTAGGCGGCAACCAGTCAGTTCCAGATGATTTATCGTTATTTTTCCACTTCGGTGGTCACGCGAACAGGCGACATCAAGTAAGACAGTAGCGAAGTTACTTGTTCAATGATCGTTGCACAATTCATCAGCTTTCTCTTGTCGTGAAACTGGTGTCGGCGGCCATTTGATACGGTTTTTGTTGCCTGTTTCAACTCGAGCAAGTTAATTATTTTTATCTTGCGGCGATATTGCCTCAACGCCTCTCACATTTTACTTGTTATAATCCAGATAGAGTTTCCGCAGCAAGCAATCCATTATCATTGTTGTCTTATTGTTTAGAATCGGTACAAAGCACAGTGGTTTCGGAAAGTTCTCCGCTGTCAATACTTGGCTGTAATTTCAACGGATGCCATTGTCGTGGGTCCGCTTTTGTGACTCTGCGTACCTATCATATGGCTGACGTCAATTTCCACGAGTTTTGCTGCAGTAGCAACTCGTATTTTAACAACTGAATTGATCGTAATAAATAGGTGCTTCTGATTTTATATTTTATATAATTATCTGATTGCTTTAATGTGTTTTTCATACAAGATTCCAGTAAGATTATGATTAGAGATTATGGTAATAAACGGATTTACTGGACATGTTTTTTTTTTTTTGTAAATTACAAATGTATATTTTGAAATACGACGCTTTATGTAGGTAGGTAAGTGCTTCTATTATGAGTTTTTCTTGTTATTCCCACACTCGTTCTCTATGACCAAGGTTCACACTTAGGCTTATCTAAAGCAGCGCAAACAATTAACGGATCATAAACTCATGTTACGCTGCTATTTACAGCAGCGTGCTTTTACAATGTTTTAAGTAGATATCGCCATTCATGATTGCATTTGGAACTTGAGCACCTCGAGCAAGTTACCAACTAGCTTTTCCGGTAGTGCCTTCGTGGGAAACGTAATAAAAGTGAAATTAAAACGTGCGAACAAGTGCATTGACTAATATGTCGCATCCGGCTGCTTTTTTTTCAAACAATGGTCTCCGTTACCTAGAAAACAATAGCACATCTCACAGACACACACACTGCTCTCATCGGAAAACGCACATGCACAATTTTCCGAACACCGGTTACGGACACTGCGTCGGTCGCGTCAGAGCAAGGGGCGGCACATACAAGCGCTGCCTCTGCGCGCGATAGACTGACGGCTTTCGGGCAGAGTCGCGTGCGAGCGGGACGCGCGGCGGGCGTGCCGACACTCTGCGCGCGCATGCTACCTCTCTCTCCTACCCGCAGCAACATACGTATCATCGTCTCTTCCCTACACGCTCTAGCACACCTTTCGTTCCCAAGACAGGTGTTCCTGTCCCTGTGTGCGTCCGGACACATCGGCTATCCGTGTGTGCGCGCTTCCTGCGGCGACGGATCGTTTTTTATGCCCGGCAGAAATTATAAAAAAGTAAATGGAGGGAAAATTAAATAAAACGTTTACAATGAAGCGCTTTCCTGTGCGCTTTCAATGATTCAGTGTGCGCTATTTTTCTGGGTGAGTATCACCGGTGGTCGCGATTAGGGAGCTTTTTACGGATGTTTGAGTGATGTAGGCGGGCGTAATTAGGCACGGCTCGGAAAGGTATATTGATTGCGGTTGACGCGGCTTTGTGGGAAAGATCGATATTTTTATATGGCAGGTAGCACGCGACGTGTCCGGCCCGTGCGTCCGTGGATGAGTAAGCGCGTATCGATCCACACGCCAACTTTCGACCCTAGTTTATAGCGCGCACTATAACTTAGAGCACACTTACCTGAGGTCGTTATCGAGAACGCTCTTACTGAACTGCGACATCTTTCATAAAACCCTAGACGACGACGTAAGCCCCATAAAAGCAAATTATGTAGACTGCTAGGAGACAAGACGGCGGGAATCGATAAATATGCCAATAAAATTTATCGTAACAAGCAACCGCTTTTCCATTTCGTTCCATAAAGATAACTAATCGTAAAGCCTCTACCTTTTAATTTCTCTCTCTCGTCTTGAGATACATTTGGCTAAGGATGATTTACCTATGAAAAAACACATACACAATTATAACACTAGAAATAAGGAAAAACTAGATGTGCCACGAACAAGGCTTGTAAAGACTTACCTACAAACTAGGTATTTGCCTTAAGCTCGCTATGTACAATAAATTGCCATTAGAAGTTACCCATCAAAAAATTTAAATATCAGGTCAGGAGATTTCTTGAGAATCATCCATTTTACCATAATACCGAATATATTAATTGTTCATTCTCTGATACGCATACGAGTAATATGTAGGGCAGTATCTATTAATCCGTTAATAATCTGTAATAATAATAATAATACTTAATTAATAATCTGCATGATAATTTATGAAAATAACTGTAATTGGACATACCTATGTTATGCAATGTAACACTAAGGGTGAAATAAATGAAAATGAATATTTCTTTAGTTATTTGTATTGTTTTTGGATCTTACTCAAAACGAATTTCAAGTTGCACTTGAAATTCTAGCTCAAAATCATGACACAAAGATTACTGAACCTAGCTCGAGAATCACCTACTGAATATTTTTTCCTGCATAATCACTTAAAGTTCCTTAATTATTCGACTTAATTAATTAATCCAACTAATACCTGAGTACCCAAAAAAATGATGTGAGCGATGATTTTCCAAGGACTAAGATACCTTGGGCCCTACCATGTCTTATTATTACCATTCAAATGTTAGCTAGCACTATTCTACACGAATTTTAACCTTAAATCTTTTGTCACAGCTTCAACAAAATCGCAAAATTGATGGTACGGTGCCTAGTCATATTCTTTTAAATTACCTTAATAAATAATAGCCCACTTGCATAGTCCTGCCTAACCCCACACTAGGACTCCCTATGTATCAGAAACTACATGCATCATAACACAATTCCCAGAACTGAGTCAAATTACAGATCATAAAAACATTTGCCTCGCCGCGGATCGAACCCGAACCTTTCGCATCTCAGCAAGGCGCTTGCCCACCGTGCTACCCGTCGTGAAAAAATTAACGGAACAAAGCCAAATAGGACGCGCGAAATTAATCTGTTCCGCAACAAAAGGCGCGTGTACACTAAAACTGCGCTTCTATTAAAATCGCTGTCTTCTTGGTTATTAATCTTTTACGAGATGTAGGGCACAGCGAGATTTTCTCGCTCTAAATTGGAGCAGCCCGCCTGGGGAGGTACCTCCGCCTTACAGAAGATCGCAGCCAAATAACATTATTTGTTTCAAATAGTGTTGTGTTCCTGCGGTGAGTAAGGTTGCCAGAGCTCTTTAGGGGGGGAGGGGTTCGGCAGGCAACGCATTAGCAATGCTCCAGGTGTTGCTGATGTCAATAGGCGACGGTAACCACTTACCATCAGGTGGGCCGTAAGCCTGTTTGCCTCCGTATAACATAAAAAAAAAAAAAAAAAAAAAAGGCCCGCCTTGGCTGGAAAACGCTAGGCGAACAAAACATGCCAACCACATCATTAAATCATTGTGTATTGTCACTGGACATCGACTTCTGCTATAAAATGCCACGATCAACGGTGTACTATTTTTTGAAAAGGTCATTTTCTACGACGTTCTACACAACTAGAATACTAATGCGGAGAAAAATTATTAGTAAAATATTAATATATTAAAGAACAGTTTTGTCTCCCAAACATTTTCCAATCAGTTTTTTTTTTTTTTTTTATACAACTGAGGTGGCAAACAAACATGCGGCCCACCTGTTGGTAAGCGGTTACCGTAGCCTATGAGCGATTGCAATACCAGAGGCATCACGCACGCGTTACCGACCCCGAACCCCCCACCCCAAAAGAGCTCTGGCAACCTACTCATCGCAGGAACACAACACTATTTGAAACAAATAATGTTATTTGGCTGCGATCTTCTGTAAGGCGGAGGTACCTCCCCAGGCGGGCTGCTCCAATTCAGAACGAGAAAATCTCGCTGTGCCCTACCTCCTCCTAAAAGTAGTATAAATTAATAAAAACATGTAGGTATATGTTTTTATTACTTTATAAGTTATAACTAATTATTAAACTTAAGAGAAATTCCACATCAAGATTGTTACATAAAAAATAACTGAATAGTTGATTGACTGATTTGAACCCAATCCAGTGTATTTCAATAAAAAATTACGACTTTCCGAAAATCTTAGAACAAACTATTACCATTTGGAAGTAGAATAAACCCATTTTGGGATAGTATTCATGTTATGAATCACCTTGTATAATAAGTGGATTCAAAATCTATTACAAGAGCCAATCCCAAAATGAAGTATTGCTACAAAGACCACCACTCAATAGTACAAATCGAGTTATCATAAAGCATAGCGCCTGCCAAACCGAGTTATGTACCGGTATAAAGCTTAGTTCTCACCATACTGCTACGTCTGCTACGCGGTGCTACGAAATACGTCAATTGTGTAAGTGGGCATTCAAAATTGTAAAAAAACCTTTATATATTTACTAAGAGAATTCTTTGTATGAAACTCCATACTCCAATGATGAATTCAAGATTTGACTTATCCACTTTACCGTCGCGTTGTCGGGGTGCTATCTAAATAAATAATTTATTTTATAAGAACGATGTTGCAGAAATAAATGATCCTTTCAAATGATTCTTAGCTCTACTGAATATTCAATTTTAAAAATTTAATATGACATACGACTCTACTTTGTCGTACAGCCCTCAACGTCAAACTCAAATCATCCTTCCGTAAGGATCGTTTAGATTTTTTTTTTATGATTTTTTGATCGCACGCCATCTGCCCTCAGCTTTAAACAATCTATATAGTAGGTATAAAGCTTAGTATTCACCGGCTACACAGAGAACCTATGACCATGCGGTGCTAAGGATAATCGGGTCAACGCAAAGCTATGAAGGTGAGCTGTATCAAAGCAACCTCCAGTGACCGTTGCGCACTTAAACCGTGGTTTCCCAGAGAATGGTACCGTCACCGGAAGGTTACTATTGAACCTTCTCCACGCTTTAACCTTAATCTACTCTAACTTGCAATCTTTCATCATCATCAGCCTGTAGAAGTCCACTGCTGGACATAGGCCTCCCCTAAAGAGTTCCACGACGAACGGTCTTGAGCCTTCTCCATCCACCGACTTCCCACAACCTTCACAATGTCGTCGGTCCATCGGGTGGGGGGCCTTCCAACACTGCATCGCCCGGTTCGTGGTCGCCATTCGAGAACCTTTACTCCCCAACGGTTATCGGTTCTGCGAGCTATATGGCCAGCCCACTGCCACTTCAACTTGCTAATTCTGAGAGCTATGTCGGTGACCTTGGTTCTTTGCAATCTTTACTTGCATCATTTACAGAGTGGAGCGGCATTATGCTGAGCAGGACTAGGTCTAGGTTTTATGCGGCCTGCGCCCAACTGCTCCCAGCAACCTTTATTAGGTCGTCTTTTCGTCTAGGGTGTTATTAAATAAATAGATAAATATTATATTGTATACCGTCTTACCTTACAGTCAGAACAGGCTACTTAGTGAATTATGAGAGCAAAACAACGAAGTACGTTCGTATAATCACAGAAGTTTAGTTACTGTTGCCAAAACGGGTCGAGAAAAATCATCATCCATCATAAAAATAGCAAACCAACACCAGTTAGTCGACGACCGTTCACTGACAGCCGTTCAGAAAACCACGGCTTAAGTCGTACGTGCCACAAACGCAAAGGTTTATGCTGATACAAGGAAAGTGAGGCAGATTGATGTCGGAGTTGCGTGACGATTATTTGTCTCTGTAAATAACTTTGGCAATTGTTTTTGTAGATGGTGTGTTATTACTCAACCAGGTTTATAATCAAGGGATGATTTAGAAGACTAAATATTTGTACTGGGTAAAACAAACGTCCTACCTGTTCTTCTTTTGCTGTGTAAAAAAATAAAGGATTACTTTTACTATCAACACGTGCTTAAACGTTGAAAGAAAACTTCTCAAGGAAACCAGCAACATGTCACGTATGGAGTAATCACTACTGCAAAATGTGGACTTGTCACAAATGTTCAGTCATGCCTCTGACTACCCCTGACTATATTTAAGGATATGATTGCCTGGAGATCTGAGAGGATGTCTACCATACTTGAGGATAGAAGACTTGAGCATATTTTTTTTTTTTTTTTTCGCTTTAACTTTAACAGCCTGATGGAAACTTTTTTCAATGTTTGAGCATATATTTTATAAATAAATAAATATGTGCATGTACATCCCGTTTTCGTAAACTCTCTTTTATATCCAGTAGGTATCCCAATCTTAGTTTTAGGTACTTGAGTTGACAATCTGGAATCCTAATTCCAACATTCCTGAACCGTCCAAACATTATTGTAATGCATTTCAACAAACAAGATGTTCGCACTCTGCACAAACATCTAAACATCCACATCTGACAGTTGGTTCAATGCGAACAGATGGTAAAATCTATCTATCTACAGTCAGCAATAGATAAGTATAACCAACAAAATCGTCGCGCCCGTCACACATAGCTCAAACACTTATAAAATAAATCCGTGTGACAACATAAGATAGATAGATAGAAAATGCTTTATTGCACACCATAAAAGTACAAACATTAACAAAAAACAATATAAACTAAACTGTGTGATGAACAATGGGCGGCCTTAACGCTGAAGTAGCGATCTCTACCAGACAACCTTTGGATGGAGTGGACTGGATATGATTAAATAGGGGTATATAGATATAACATAAACGCTGTGTGCGAATGAGGCGGCAAATAAAAGCGGCGAATTTTTCATCGGTGCCCCAAGCACAAATAATTCACGATAGCGTTACGCTTATGGCCGGTAAAACCAAACTAACATAGAGCTAGAGCTTAGAACAACAAAGCTGGAGCTTTTCATTCTTTCTTTATAAACCATGACAGCCCCTTAAGGTCAAAATTAACTTAATTCAAAGGACGTAAAGATTTCTTAATAAATTTTAAGTGACATATCGCACGCAGTTTGAACACGGCTTGGCGCTATCGTGAATTATTCGTGCTCGGGCCACTGCTTCAAAACAAAAGCTAGTTGAGTTTAAGACATAGGTAGGTCTCTTTCAATCGATTTACGAATTCACAAATTCACATGCATCATGCTATGCACATGGTTAAGAAATAAATGATACGTAAAATATTATTTGACGCTGATTGTACATTTTGATAAGGTACCTACAAAACTGTATTGCTATTCACGAGTCTTTGTCATATAATCGTCTGGGGAATTCAGCATCGGGACGCGAAATATTGCTGTTTCCCCTTTAGGGGCTTTGCTAACGAACCCATCTGAATTTTAAGTGTCCTTGTGCCTTACATGAAAATGGTGGAGTTTTTTCAAGCTGCAAATAATGAAAACTGATTTATTTTGTTCCATGCTTAGATAAATGGATCTATAATTTGAGTTTAAATAGAAAATGAATTATCGTGCATCCCTCGCAAAACCTTGTAGACGTTATCTTCCATGAATTTCGAAACGCTAGGAAATGATCGCAAGCGAAAATCTCCAGACGATTCTCGCATTCATTCATTATGTCTAGATTAAAGCAATAAAGCAAGAGCGCTTAGTCACCAGGTTATTATTTCAAAGTGCGTTTGTTTATAAAGCGGTACATATTGCATGGCGATACTCGCTTCAGGCTTTGTTTAGGTGAAACTTCCAATACTCAAAAGCGAAGCGATATTCGCTCTTCGACGCATGTTAAACGTACGTGTAGGTTAAACTTATTTATCTCCTATAGAGAATCGCATCTCTGAGGCGAGAAACTCTCACTATATAAACGATGCTAAGTTTCTCCAGTGAAGTTGGTCCAGTTGTGGAATGTTCGTTTTATTATGAATAGCAACGGAACTAGTATTTTGCGGTTTCCCTGTGGAGGCAGACGCAAATTAATGCCCGGGCTTTCAGCTAGAAATTAATGTAATGCACCTAGGTTACGTAGCCAAATTGTTGGCATTCACTAAATTTCACAGCACAGCGGGTCATAGTACCGAATTTTATAATTGAATTTTAAATAAGGACGTGTCGGAGCTGCGCTAATTGTGCTAAATAGTATACCAGTTGACCCTACATTCAGCTCATAATTCAAATATCCTAATGCAGTTGCAAAACGGATTTATGACCCAACAGTCACATCCCATACTCGTAGTTTAATTCCCTGTGTCCTATGAGGGCTATGAGAAACTAGGAGGTTTTCTCGCTCTAAATTGGAGCAGCCCAAGCGGGCTGCTAGGTAACTCCACGTAACAGAAGATCGCAGCCAAATAACATTATTTGTTTCAAATAGTGTTGTGAATATTTATTTACTTATCTTTCTTTTACTTATCCTGCGGTGAGTAAGGTTGCCAGAGCTCTTTAAGAGCAGGGGGATAAGGGTCGGGAACGCGTGCGTGATGCCACTGGTATTGCAAGCGTTCATGGGCTACGGTAACCACTTACCGGCAGGTGAGCCATATGCATGTTTGCCACATATTTAGATGTATAAAAAAAAATAATGAGTACTGATTCCAAAAAAGTTAGTAAGTACTTAGAATAGCTTCATTTTTATTAGCCAATAATATTTCTGCCATAATTGTCTGTTTAATCCTATCCCATTCTAAATATCCATCTTTCAATACACCTACTCTAAATTTTCCTGACATAATAAAGTATTTTTACAAAGGATTTGATTATAAAAACTTTCTTTACTTTGCTAAAGCTACGAGTACCTGTAAGCCGGTCGTCTAAAACCCGTACGAACACTTAAACAGATTAAAACGCTTATCGTGTGAGTTCTTGCTCGTTTTTCATTCTCTTAATTTAAGGCCTTTTACTTTTCTTCTTGTTTACGGGAAGCTATGTTATTACATCTAAGGTTTTTTAAGCACTTGTAGGTAAAATTTACACCTATTTGTTCCTTGTTAAATAAGCGTTGGTCTAGTGAGAGGATCCCCGACTTTCGTGTGCATTTTTCTATTCTAAAAATCGATCGTGAGGAAACCATTCACAAATCCTACTAATATTATAAATGCAAAAGTTTCGATGTTTATCACGCCAGAATGGCTGAACCGGTCTGGATTAAATTTGGCGTATAGATATTGGGTAGACATGCATAATATGTAATACTCACTCTGCAAAATGTGGACATGTGCCAAATGTTCGGACATTCCTCTGAATACCTCCATTAGACATCGTCAAGGATCTGATCGCCTGGAGATCTGAGAGAATATCGACCATTCTTGTGGATACAAGCCGTGAGCATATCTTTGTCTTTTTTGTTTCTTGAAATATTTCGAAATAAGAATGTGCCATGTGCATTCTCTTCTATTCAGCGTCTAATTGACTTGTGGTCTGCAACTCTTAACCCATCAATCAAATGACAAATTGGTATGGCAATGACCCAAAAACTTTTGGCCCCTTTGATGACTTCATCTTTAACGCCCAAACTCGACCTTCTATCATGGAACTAGATCAGAGTTAATACAAAACGCACATTAAACATGTCATCGCTTGCATACATACACATGCGGTGCAAACGATCATTTGAACAACTGCGAGTGTTAATAAACTTGTTACATATTCAGACAAAAACGTGTCAATGAGAATGTGATGCGGTCACTTCGGAGTGCAGTCTCCCGATTCCACTTTTTACTGTGAGCGATATGTAAGGTTAATTTTTTGGCGTTGTTGTCCTGAACCATAGTAGGTACATAAAATAGATGTGTAAAGATGTTCAGTATGGGGCTAATTGCGGGAGTTTTTTATTACCGAGTAATTTCAACCGCAAAAATTAAAATAAGCTCCGCCTCAAATTCACAAAGAGCTTAGAAGTTTTTTTTCATTAGCTCCACTGCTCTACGCTACATCTTAGCACAGGAAAGTTACATGCAGAGTTTTCAAGTTCCCCTGTAAGAAACAGCCGACAATGAGGAATCAGACAGGGGAAGCAATTCGACCTTGAGGAATCGCAACTTACGTTTCCACTTACGTAATTGTTTCTATTTTGTGAGCAAATAGAATACTACCTACGTGATGGATTAACTTTGTAAAACTCTGAAGGCCATTTGATACATTTGCCGTAATGCTGGGTAGTAAAATATTTATTGGTCAATGCGAAAAACTAGAGGAATGATTATTTTGGGATCGAGATTTTTTTTAGTTCCGTGACTTTGTAAAAATTTTGATGAAATCTGTCCATTTATAATAATGTGTTAAGGAGGTTGAAAATAATTAAAGTAACGAGCAAACAACCAAATTGATTGTAGGTAAGGATCAGCGAATTTATTTTACTACTAAAGTAAGTCATCATTATCATCAGCCTAAGGAAGTCCACTGCTGGTCAAAGGCCTCCCTCAAAGTGGCATAACCAACGGTCTTGAGCCTTGTAGATTCCATGTAGATCGGATTGTTCGAAAGTTATGCTATAACAAATAGACATACAAACATACAACGCCGATTCGTCCTAGTTGTTTGGGAGATCTTCGCTCGCCCGATCAATAACACTTCATTCGCAGATCTTAAACTGACATCACTGAATTGTATCATCATCGTTACAAATAGTAATAGTATGCCGACATACGGATTCATAATGAGCTTGTAGATCATAACTCCGTTATATCAATGCATCATACTGATATGACATCATCATAACCACTGTATGATATAATTTTTGGAAAACGTGTTCTTGTAAATTATAAAATGCTTTTCATAACGTTTCTGTAAAGTTTAGCTGCGCTACTGCTTTTGACTATACTGTGGTTATACAGAATGACCATATCGCCCTGCCTCACGCCTCGCCTGCCTTTTAGGAGTTTTACTAAAAAATCCGTACAAGAATCACGCTCACCGACATACTTTTGTTACTTGTAAGTTTCTCTAACCCTACTACGTTCTACCAAGCTTGTTAACAGGACAGAACTGTTTTTTTTTTATTCCTTCTCCGCAAGCAAGCAGTCTCTTAGCTTCTACATGCGAAGACAGATCAATGGTTACGTGTTATTATTTAAGTTTATTTATAAGGTTTATAAAACTTTTTTTTTTTTTCAAAGTATTTTTATTTGGAACAGTAAAACACTGGTACACAAACTGGTATACATAAACAAATGAAAACGTTGACAAGTGCAAAAGTAAAAACTGTTTGTTCTCTGAATACAACAAGATAAAATAAATAAAAATACTCCTAGCTCTCAGAACTAGCAAAGTTAAAGTTGGCACTGGGCAGGTCATATTGCTCGTAGAACCGACAACTGTTGGGTAATTAAGGTTCTCGAGTCGTGACCTATGTCCAGCAGTGGACTTCTACAGGCTGATGATCATGATGATGATTAAACATCTTCTTTTATCTATCAAAATCATTCTTTCTAAGTTTTGCATCTGAATCTGCCGAGGTATCTAAGCACCCTGAGTAAATGTTACGAACGGGTATAAACAAAGTATCTCGGCCGCAAACTAGGCAGGGACACTCCTAAACCGTTGAGGCTAATTGCACTAAGATTCCGTCCTTTGCTAATACGATATGTGTAACACGGGGCGCGGCTGAAAAACGACGTGTCCCAGACACAAATGAGCCCAAACCCTTTAGATTTCTCAACTCTATTTCTAGCATGTTTTGGTTCAAATTGGAGTGGATCCATTAAAATTTGGGCCGTTCCTATTACGACGAGCCTTAATGGAAATTGTGAGCCGAGCCCGTGTCGTTACGCGCTGCAAATGTACATAATGTGTCGTCAAAAGGGTGAAATATACTTTAGCTGGCTGTGATTCCGTTCCGAGTGAGCTGGGCTTACCGGCTTTCAGAAGTTTTTCCGGTTTGATTCGCTCCAGACAGGCGAAAGCGGCATTTATCCCGCAATTGGAGCATGCGAACAATTTGTCATAGGCATTGTCTAAATTATCTTTATTTACCTACGGTTTTCAATTTCATGGCTCTTGACTGCAAAATAAATTATCTTAAATTTTTACCCGTTTGTTCGTGACATTTCAAAAATATAGTTAGCGTATACAGAATAAATTAATAAAGCATCATGAATTCAAAATGACTAGGGCAGCTTGATTGGTGTTATAATTTTATATATCTGTGTGATTATTTCGCAAACCGTTTGCGCCTTAATAAAATAAAACCTTTTAAATCAAAGCGTCTAAAATGACAATCCAAATTACTTACTCAAATAGAAAAGTTTATTCTAAGCCTTAGAATACAAAAATAAAATATTTCTCTGTCATTAAAAGAAATTCTGATACCTCCGCTAAAATGACGCTTTTATTAAATTCTTTCGTTTATAAGCTTGAAGTGAAATTCCCCAACTTGCAAGGAAAAGCTGAATACAAAAAAAAAGTTTCGTGTTTCTTGTCTCAGGAATTTTATTAATGCTGGCAACATCGCTTCTCGGTGTTCGTTATTGTTACATCTAAGTTTAATTTCGTTTTTCTTGATGAAAGGTGGGCAGTAAAACAATTCTGAACACTGAAAATAATCAAAGAATCCGCTCAGGTAGTCAGAATATTTTGATGGATTCACCATGTCTCGTAAAAGAACAAGTATCAAATATATACGCTCTAGCTTTAAAACTCAAAAAAATTTAATCACGTTTCATTCGTCAAAAAATAACTCAAACGCCTATTCTTTATTACTTACTCAATCTGCACTAATACCAATACGAAAAATAACAACTTAATAAATGTGTGGAAATGACTAAGCCACGGGTTTCTCACGATGTTTTTATTCACCGTTAGGCGCCTTTTTTTTTTAATTGTAAAATCTTTCGTAACCCTGCCAGGATTTGAACTACGAATCAAAAGTCAAGGTACTTTAGTAGATTATTAAACCTCACATAAACCTGTTTATTTGCAACGCAAACTTTTTGAACAATCTTTAAAAATAAACTTTTGATAAATTCGTATCCGCTCCCCAACAACTGTAACCTGGTAATGCTCCAAAAAGCCTATTAAGGCCACAAGCGGCCGTAGTCCGGGCTACAGTATGATAAATGTCAAAAAAGCACCGCAATGCAGGCCGACGTACGATGTGCCAACAAGACTATAATATTAATCTATGTATCTGTTCTCATGGCTAATCCTGGCATTCCTGATCCTACTAGTATCCTTTTATCCTATCCTACTTCCTACTAATATTATTAATGAAGTTTGTAAGTTTGTGAAGAAGCCGTAACTACTGAACGGTTTGGAATACAAATTGGCAAGTTTATAGTAAATAGCCTGAAATAGCATACACCTACTACTTTTATACGGGTATACCCCGCGAGCGAAGCTGCGAGTAGAAGCTAGTCGCTATTATTTTTTAACTCCCCTCACAATGACATCGGGCTGACATTATTTACATCGCAATTTGTTTTCAATTTAATCTAAAAATTGCTCTCTCGTCGATTAAGAATACGAAACTACGTTGAGCTATATCGCAAACCCGCAATGTGATACTCAAAATTGTCTTTGTTCAGTTCAATTTTATACGACTTATCACATGTCTCATGCCGTTTGAATACGGCTTAGCAAGGATAAAAAAAGGAGGACAGAAAAACAAAATAAGTCTAGATTTTTTAACGACAGTTTTTCTATATAAAATCTTCAAAAGCATCATTCTCAATTGACTAAACTAGAAATCGAGGCATCTGCAAATAGCTGTGTTTAAACTAAGGCCAACAAAAGCCCGGCCGTAACAGCGAACTACAGAAAATTATCCTTTTGTACTACGATTTCTGGGGTTCCGTATTGGCCGTATCACGCCCTGAAACTGTGTTACAAAAAAACTATGTTTGAAAGCTCTGAAAGCTAGCGGCCGTTGGGATAGTAAAGTTAACGCTCACAATACATAAAGGTTGCTGGGAGTTGTCAGGTTGGCGAAGATAAAGTTCGGTTGCTCTAGAAATCCATGCTAGCCTTTTTTTTCATAAATTGAAGTTTTAAGCTACGGCTGAAATGCTGATGAACCGACAACGAAAACTTGGAGTTTTGACCTTTTCATGCATATAATCATAGGTAACTTTGCATGAAAGCCTCTACCAATTTTTTAAAATACCACATGGTAATTTGAATAAGTTGAACTAACATAAAAATTTAAGGCTTAATTTTACACCCAATTGACAATTAAAAAAAATCGACGTCTTTTGGAAATTCGACATTTTTCATTGAAAAACACTATGCAAAAATCAGCTTTTTGGGTTCAAATCAGTTCAAACTCAATTATTCAGCTGTTTTAGTGAGCAATCTTGATGTTTAACTCTTCTGGTACATTTTATAATTAGTAGGTAAATAATATCAGAAAAAGACCAAAAGATTTTTTTTTTATAGTTGTCCGCTTTCGGGAAAGTATTCTATGAATCACCTTGTGTACGGAAGCCACATAGCGGAGTCCTTCCCGTACTTGTCCATATTTATTTATCTCCTTTTGTATATGAAAAAAGCCTCTGAAAAGGCAGCTTTTGTATTTTTTATGTAGCCCGACGCAACGATTACGTAGAAACGGATAGCATCTATTGAGGAAACAATGTCTTTGTTGCCGTATATTTTAATGTTTACTTTCTTGTTTTTCCACATAGGCTAGTACATTTAACAAGCCTGGTTACCGAAGTGGTTGGCCGAGACCATGGGCCCGACCATATAGTACTTGCACAAATAGTATTCGCTGTTCTAGGCAAATAACTCTATCTATTCCAAGTTTCATCGAAATTGGTTGAGCCGTACGGTATGATTGAACCACAAACATCCTCACAAACTTTCGCATTTATAATAAGTATAATATTAGTAGGATTTGTTAGTTATAGTCGATTTCAAACCCTTGATTATATTTTTTTCTCAAATAGCGCTGCTATATTACAAGTCAGTGCAACGAAATGAAAAGCCAGAATACCAAACAACTCTAAGTAAGCCTGGTTTATGAAAATTTGCTGAAAAAAAATAACAAAAAAACATCTTGGCTGCTAATCGTTCATCACCATCAGCCTGCGGTAGGTACAGGCATGCCATCATATAGGTTTTACCTAGTTTGAGTTGGTCATGGAGTAGGTAGGTACCTACTTCGTTTCTCCAACCACTGCGTAAAATTTAATTTAATTGAAATCATGAATTTTCCAAATATCTTATACCTGAATGTATTTACAGCGTACGTTTTCCGAGCCATTGAACTTGCTGTTGCATTGCCTTTGGGAAAATTAACTAATTACTTGAACCTAATTGGTTAACCATAGTTCAATGTTTGCTCTACATCACGTGCCGACGAATCGCGTGACGGCATCGCATGTCATTTTCCTGTCCGTGTTAGTTATTCCATTTTCAAATTACTACTCCCAGTGGTAAGAAAGTCAAACAGTTTCTGTGGCCCGCAGTGTACGGGGTACGAGCACCTGAAACCTGAAGTATTCATAAAGCTGAGGACGTCAAGAACTAGACTAGACTTGGTGACAATAGAGATGGGACACGTCGCAACCATACTTCTTTAGTCTTGAAATGAACTGTTTTGTAATGCTAACGACCGTTCCGTTATTTTGGTTGATAAAACAAATTATTATATGTTGTAAAACAAAAGCTAAAAGCTAGTATTTATTACTTATCTAAAGTACGTTTAATACTACTAGGTATAAAAAACTTCAAATAGAAACGAGTATACTTTTATCATTGGGTATTTTTTGTTATTTACAAAATAGGCATGTCATAATTTTATTAGAAGAGTTGTTTCTAATTTCCTTCAATTAAGTTTATGAAGTTAATACTTATTTAGCATTACAGAGTTTATTGAAAATAGTTTAGGTCTATCTAGCTTAATAGCGACCAAAGTAGATCTACATAATTACAACCACAATACGTAGGTAGGTACTCTAAAAATAAACTTCACAACATCCTTGAAACAAACTCGAAGCTTCCGTTATTTTATTTCCCGTCCCTATAGCACTGACAGTGTAAGTCGTCACTAGAGGTCGACGGGTCAGCTGAAGGCAGGGGTGTGAGGCGGGGAGCTGGTTACCATAACAACCGCGCCCCACAACACGTCGCGGCGGCGCCACCAGTACTGTACCAACAAACCTTAATATGTATGTTTTATGTTGTTGGTTGTAACTTGTATTGCATGGGGTAAGTCTCTGTTGGGGAAATCTGTTTATCTATGCTAGGTATGGTTGAACTGATCTGGGCTATCCCCATACAATAGTATTATGTTATCTGTGCCCATACTAATACCTAATATAAATGCGAAAGTAAATCTCTCTGCCACTCTGTCTGCTTGTTGTCTTTTCAAATGGCTGAACCAATTTTGATGAAATTTAGGTTAATCCTTTTTATTCACCGCCGGCAGTTACAAGTTGAAAATATGGTTACTAAAATACTTCCAAGCGCTCAGTCCCGCGCAGGACTATGTTTTCTAGTAATTTTTCAAAAGTCCCGTAAATATTTATTTTAGTCAATCCTTTTTTCCCACCTCTAGAATCTCAATTTGAAATCTTTCCTTCAGTTACTAACAAGCTGTATTTACCTACTATAATCTAACTAAAAAATCGATAAGTATCTAAAGTTAATTCGTTGTTCATAAGAATTTATAAATCATATGAAGAGTAACTACCTACTACTCTGAAGCACGGAAGCCTTCAGCTGTTATTGTTACTAACCAGTCACCCATCCATTTGGTGACCGCGCCTAAAGTTGCATATACGTAACGTAGCAGCTCCCTGTCATCCTCATTCGCGTGAAAAAACTCTAGCACGCTGGTGGTAAGCGGTTACCGGTGCTTGACATTTGCAACGTCAGTGGTATTGTGGAATGCTTTGTCATCCTATATAGACTGCACATACACACTTCCCGAACGGGTAGGCAGAGAACGGCTTTCTACTTGCTTCCGCTCTCATCCCATTTTTCATGCTGACGGATCATGAAGAGTGTGATGGGAGAAACCGGACATCGCAAGATCTCAGTTCGGGGCGATCCTTTAGTATTTTAAAAGTAATATGTAGGTACCTACAGAGTATTTTTATTGATCTTAGCCTCGCACAAACATGCCCTGTTTATTCCGTGAAATGTAATATGCGCATGGGAAATGGAGCGCGTTTTAATATTTAAAAGCGCATACACGTGTATCGTCCACTGCGGATAGGGTAACCATACGTTTAGAATGAGCCGGACATATCCGGTCTTGGCGATGTCTTTTGAATTGTCCCATTTCTGTTGCCTAATGTTGTTTCCCGACGAACTCCTTAGAAGAGCTCTCGAAAACATTTAAAATAGTGTAGCTGTGTAGGTCACTTGTTCCTTTTTTTTCCTCACTTTCCTTTTTTACAGACTTTAAGAACAACCTATTGCAAAGTGTGTAACTTCCTTACGTACCATTAAAGTTGTTGTTTTGTCCGCTCTGCTGTCTGTATGTCTCCTTAAGTAGAGATATTCAATGAAAGCACGGCTTTTAGATGCAAAGCGACTTGACTTTTCCGGCAAAAGAATCGATTTTCCTGGTCTTATTTCACTTTTGCGTAGCAACCCTACGCTGCGCTATGTTATTTTGAATTGCGGCCATGAGAGAATCAATACATTGTATTTATTGATGAAGTTACTTTGTATTACTCTGTTAGAAAGTTGAGCACACTAGTAGGTGCTTAACTGTTTTAAATATTTGCCTAACCCTACTCGATTTTATAAGAGAGGGCTGCCTCATTGCTCCTTAGTTATATTTCTCCCATGTTATCAAGCCTGTATCTTTTTTCAAGAAAAAACCTTCATTTTGGAATTCTAAGGATATGAATTTTGAAAATTTATTTCTTAGTTAGTTCTCATCAAAACACACGCAACCTCCAAATTTCAAGTTTATTTTAGACCAGATTGCTGCAAAGCTGTGCTTTGTTTATATGTCAGTCAGTCAGTCAAGACTTTTTATTTGACTGACCTCATAGCTCAGTTGGTAGTAACTCTTGGTTGGTAGTAAGCCTTCTGCGCTAGAGGTTGCGGGTTCGATTCCCGCACAGGACAAACATTTGTGTGATGAATACAGATGTTTGTTCTGTGTCTGGGTGTTAAATATTTATCTATTATTATGTATATCAGTCTCTGGTACCCATAGTACAGGCTATGCCTAGTTTGGGATCAGTTGACCGTGTGCGATAATATGTCCGGAAATTTCCGGAATATTTTTAATTTTGATATACCTATAGGTATTGATGATTCGAATGGATTCAACGTAGCTCTATCTAACCACACTCTGATTAGGAAGCGTCTTCAAGCTGTTTCAGGAATCATATCTGTTCCACCTCATAAGTTCCCCGCCAATTATTAGTGAGGCATGCTATTACCTCATCGGGGTGATTAGTGCACACCTGAACTCGAACCCACGCCTAGGGAGGCGCTCATTTAGTTCTACATCACGTCATGCTAGGAGGCGTAGGTAAGTGCTTAAGTTGTCAATACTTGTAAGTAACAATTATGGTATTCTAGGCGTACCATGAAATTGTATTGTCATTCAAATACCGACCTAAACTGAATTGTAAGCACTAGGTACTTTACACGATTTGAACCTTAAATCTTTAGGATATCAGCTTACGTTATGGCTTAAACAATACCTCGAAGTTGTTGGTACATGCCCATTGGCAAGATAGCGTTACGCTTACAATAACTATAGCAAATGTCAAAACAACCATCGAAATTTAAAAAATTCAAGCATCGCTGATGTCATTGGCTAATTTGACTTTTAACTATTGAAGCGCTTAACTTCCATGTAGTACTATAACATCACCTATATAAAAACTGAAAATAGGTTCTATCTAATGTTAAATACCGGCCTTCTTGCCTGTTTGCATTTTGGAGAAATCGCCCGACCCGATTACAAGTATCAATTTATTTCCGAATCATTTTGTGTATTCAACGCGGGATACGTAATCTGAATCATGTGCTACGGATACGTATTAGTATCCATCCAGTTCTAATTTAGCTAATTCACCCTGTAGGTACTGTAGATAGGTAGAGGTAGGTAAGGTCCGCAACGTACAAGGTTCGAATATAAATGACGACGGCCTAAGCAACCCAGGCTCTAGTAACTCGCGATTTACTTACGTAAGATCCTTAATGAACTAGGTAGTAAAGGTATAGTAGCTATCAGAAATAACTTTATTTTTATTTTATTTATTACAAAAAACGATACCGATAACAGATCCCTTCGATTGATTTTCAGGAGCACTAAAGAAGACAAACACGCTGCGCAGACTTAAGGCGGTACCATGGAAAAGCTACTATTACAGATTTAATGCGGTGAGGTTACTTGCCACCTTGCCTATAAATATTGCCAACAAGCAGCAGTACTTTGAAACACAGTACTGCAAAGTGTTGCTGCTTCGCGGCAGAAGATCGAATGAATGAATGAAAATGGTTTGAATGAATGAATGGATGAAAATGGTTTGAACGAATGAAAATGCTTTATTGTACACCAATATAAATTAAAAAATACAAAATAAAACAGAAACTAAAACTAGAGACCAAAAATTTACAATGGGTGGTCTTATCGCTAAAAAGGTATTTCTTCCAGACAACCTTTGGATGGAGTGAAGATAAAATTAGAGGAAGATTGGTCGGGTCGAGTGTGTAAAGGTGAAATACAAGCACATGATACTTAACAACTCATGACTTAGTTAGAATGATGTACGCAATGCAGTACCCCGTACGCTGTATCCTAAAAGACATTGTAAATGTATTGAGTAGAGGTTACCACTTCCGTTCAGAAGTAGGCATAACAATCACTTTACTTTCAGTTTTCGGGAGCTGTATTGGTACACCCGGTATTATTGTTTACTAGTAGGTGGTAATATGGCGTGTGATCAAGCAACAAACACGGCTTGGTGCCTAGTATTTTATTCAATGATCCTTTTTCACAAAATGGAAAGTAGAGCTTCAGTGTGGTGCCGATCAAACAAGGTGAGGCCGAAAAATACGTGTCTTTAAATATAACAAAACTAAACGATATTCCGCGAATTGCCTTTAAAATATATTTATTCTAAACCTATCGTTAAAATTTGCTGAAAAACAACCATTTCCCGTAATGACTTCGACTAAGTAACCATGTCATTTCGCCAAAGTCAACAAAGGGAATAAATAGTATGTACCTACCGGCCGACACCATTATAGCTAGTTTGTTGAACGAGCGATAGGCTTAATGTATTGACATAGTAACGACCTCTGAATAGCAATTACGGTAAAATGTAGGTACCTAACGTAACCGTCGAGAAGTCAAAACTGGAGACGGCAAACGTCATATATTTTTACAGAATTTTGTGCGGGGGTGAAGTGTCGAATAGCGCCCAATAGAGGTTGACGTACACACGCGCAACATAGTTTCATATCTAAACAGGTAACACTCATAGTACACAGTAACACTACAGTGCGGCCACGCTTAGAAGCCACTTTTGACGGACATTTGACACTTCATCAAAATAAACTTGTAACGGCGGCCACACAATATTATTTATTTTCTCAATATTATAACGGCACAATTGGACGAATTTTCTCAGATATGAAATATATATTTATTAGAATATTAAGAAGGAATATCTACCTAAATCCATTAATTTCACGATTTTCTTTTAACTAATAAACCTTTTTGAAATTATAAAAAGAAAAATTCTAAATAAACCGAACGTCGTTACAAGTTTACGTCAGTATACTCGTGTCAAGTCGTGTCACTAAGGATGTTACCCAAAAAATTGAAAGATTTCATTTGATTTTTTGTTCGAGTCGACAAGTTTAATACATTGACTATGGTATATGAGTTTATTTGTGCACAAATAAAAGTGCACGCAGTGCATAACAATACTGAGCTTCCCTTCAGCACTGGAAAAATGCGGGCACTGCAACAACCTGGAGAAAATTCTTCGAGAAAACAAAGAAAATAATCTTACATGACTTTGAACAAGATGTGAATTGACAATATTGTTGAAAATTTATTCATAAATCTCTGAGTACCTACAGAGTGATGACGATGACAAAACGATTATTTCAACCGGATAAATGCAACTTATTTTGTTCAACTGTGTCCTTGTTTTTTTTTTTTAAATGACGATATAATTTAATAATGGGACAGGGATTGTAATGGGATTCAAGCAAATAAAGTTACTCTACATAAGCAATAAGTGATTTTAAAAGAATTGATGTTATTTTATATTTCCACAATAACTGCATTCGATTCACTGATGTTTGAAAACCATATCGATTCATTCATATCGAATCGAAAGCCAAATTTGCTGCCATGAAGCTGGGCATCCTAGCGAAGGTTCGGCGGTACTTCTCACCGGGACAGCTTCTCAATCTCTACAAAGCACAGGTCCGATCTTGCATGGAGTACTGCTGCCATCTATGGGATGGCTCGGCTAAATACCAGCTAGAAGCCCTCGATTCAATTGAGCGACGCGCTGTTAGGCTCATAGGACTCAACTCGCTTGTGGAGTCCAATCTACAGAGCCTTGAACACAGACGGCGTGTGGCCAGACTGTCAGTGTTCTACAAGTACCACTTTGGTGACTGTGCGCAGGATTTGCATGACCTCATCCCTCCTTCCCCCTTCTACTACCGGACAAGCAGACGCACAGGTAATTACCACCCTTACCTGGTCGACATACCACAGTGTCGAACCAAACGTTTCTGCTCCACCTTTATTATAAGCACTGGCAAAGAGTGGAACGATCTGCCAGCGTCTGTTTTCCCGGACGAGTACAATCTAGGAGTCTTCAAATCTAGAGTGAATAAGTTCCTTCTGGTAAAGCGTGCTCCATCTTAGGCCACATCTCACTTGCAAAAGTGAGCTGGTGGTCAAACGCCTAACCATCTCCAATAAAAAAAAAAAAAAAAAAATTCAGTTTATCGATAATTTTAAGCAGGTCACCTCACTGTGAAGCTGAGACTGACAGACATCAAAAGTGGCCTTTTAATGTGGCCTTACTTTAAGTGCCTAATTCACCATCTTTGATTATAGCTACTTGGTGAATAAAATTAGTTCTGACCATTTCTGTTTAATGTCAAAGTGAAAAATGAATAGGTAATTATATTTTTTTCGGCCATGTCATCTGTAAATAGGCACTAAAACAAACAACTACAACAAAACCAACCCATCCAGCGGTAAAGTTTGAGGGAATACAATTTCTGATAGGAAGCGCCTTGTTTGACGAATCCTGTCTATAAATTACCTATGGTACCTACTACGTACTAAAGGCGCCGTGCGCTTTTTCATGGAAATGAATAAACTATTCTAGGTAAAACATAAATTGTTATTATTGTTGAGGTAACAAAGTAAGCAAGCTGTGGTTCGTCCTTCATTGAAATCAGGTTAGGTAATTTTAAATTATGTTACTTTCTGTTACAAAACTGAACTAGAAATTAATGCGAAAATGTGTTTGTTGGTTTGTTCTTCTTTCACGCAGAAACGGAGCAAAGGATCGACTTGATTCTTTACATGCATATGAGAGTTCATATCAGACGCTCCAGCAGATCTATATAAAAAAAAATATGATTTTAAAACAAAACGATATAGCATTATGGAAGTAAAAAGTCAATTTCAGCCGCGAGTAAGGTAAAAACGCATAATAACCCCTATATCGCAGTAGCCTACAGGTATGCTATTCTAGGTAAAGAACTCTATATTAAGTATTCTCTTTCATTGAAATCGGTTCAGCCGTTACGGTGTGATTGAACCACAAACATTTTTTACTGGCCTCATAGCTCAGTTGGTAGTAACCCTGCCTTCTGCGCTAGAGGTCGCGGGTTCGATTCCCGCACTGGACAAACATTTGTGACTAAAACAGATGTTTGTTCTGTGTCTGGGTGTTAAATATATATCTATTATGTATATCAGTCTCTGGTACCCATAGTACAGGCTATGCCTAGTTTGGGATCAGTTGACCGTATGAATATGTCCGGAATATTTATTTATTTATTTATTACCTTGAACTTTCACATTTATAATATTAGAAGGAAGTATGAAGTAGGATATTTTCTGCCTTAAAAGGTTGCAAAGTAACTCATCCTTTTATTAAAATAGGTACTGCAGCCATTATGCATATTTACGCAGTATCCTACCCATCCCACTTCCCTTCCCCCTTATATTATGATTGCGAAAGTTTGTGAAGATGTGAGGATGTGAAGTTTGTTACTCTTTGACGCCGCAACCACTGAACAAATTGGAATGAAATTTGGCATGTATGTAGTACATAGCCTGGAATAACATATGTACTTTTTATCCGGATACCATGCGAGCAAAACCGCGTGTGGAAGCTAGTTTTATATGTTGTTTTGCCGAATAGATTTACGATTGTTGTATTTTGAGATGGAAACACACGATCCGGCTGCAAAAGTAACTAATGGCCAAATAAAAATAAATTGGCGAATGTATTGCATAACTGCCAGCACTTTTTACTTCAAATATAGTCATTCATCAGTTCACATTACACTGTGAATGGCGACCACGAACCGGGCGATACAAAGTTCGAAAGCGCCCTATCCGATGGACCGACGACATTGTGAAGGTTGCGAGAAGTAGGCGGATGAAAAAGGTTCAAGATCGTGCGTCATGGCACTCTTTGGGGGAGGCCTATGTTCAGCTATGGACTTCTACTGGTTGATGATTGTAAGAAGGGTATGCGATATTTGAAATACAAGCTTGCTACCGTGGATCTGCTAGCGTGTTACCCGGATAAAAAGTAGACTAGATTTACGACAAATTTCATTATAATCCTTTCAGTGGTTTCGGCAGGTCAAACTCAATGAATCAGCTGTTTTAGGTAGCAATCTTGATTCCGAACTTCTTGTACGTTTAGTTATTAGGTGTAACGATGATAAAAATACCAAAAACAGCTAATTTGAGAGAGTTTGTGAAAAGGAAATTAAAAAAATAAGTTTATTTTTTGCTAATATTATTTCTTTTTGTTGATAGAGTACCCTTCCAGTAAGGTATATATGTTATTATTATTATTATTCATTTATTCAAGACAACAGGGTCCACAATGTTAGCTAAAAAAAATTACAATCAAAATACAATATTCAAAATTAAACACAAAATAAAGTTAACACAACAAGTAAAGTTAAAAAAACACTGTTTTGTACTATCTGTTAATCTATTGCAGTGTATTATATATATACATATTTAAATATAGTGTATGGTTATATATAGTATAGTTTTTAATTAAGTTAAATAATCTGTCGCACGCCAACCTCCTGTTTCTACCCAATCAGGCTGGCTGGTAGATAATGCCTTGGCATTAAGCCCACCTTTTGTACATTATTTTTTGTGTGCAATAAAGATTAAATAAATAAATAAAGTTAGTACCTTATAACTAAAAGTGATTTAGTCCTCTGTATGAGTTTCCCCACTAGAGGGCAATCAAATTTTTCGGCAATCGCTTTAAGGATGCCGTTATTACTTCCGCGAAGTCTGCGCAACCGGGATGCAGTTTATTTGCGCCAGATGGCGTCAAAGGTGTCGGTGCGCGCCTGAATCACCTTGTATGCTCCAACTCGTTTATTAATAAAGTTTGTAAAAGGATAATGGTTTCCTGTCTGTATCTCTTAGAATTGGCTAGAACAACAAAAGCTTGTAAATTCAACTATATTTAAGTCGTTCCAAGTAATTCATGCAATTTCAATGTATATTTAAGTGCTGTGCTGATACGTGCTTTTGTATAGGATCCAACCTTACAATGTTGCATGTTTGCGCACGATTTTTCTGACTCTATCGTATGTAAAAGTCCTGCCACAGGAATGATGCGTGCCACACGCAAAATCTTAAAATCTGTCATTCTTTCTGTGCACGCAACAAAAATAATAACTGATTTACTTTGTTTGTGGTCATAATATATTACCCGAGTTTGCGATAAAATGGTAGAAGTGTTGGAAAATGGTTTTCTATTTGTGTGGAAGGTTTCCACGTGTACTTTACCTAACGCTGTGTGACCATTTTTTGGCCAAATTGTACTACGAAGAACAGGAAATCATTATTTCCGGTCTTGTGAATTGCAAGAAAACAACAAAGGTAGTTTTGCCAACTTAATAATCTTACTTGTTTTTTTTATTCTACTTTTATTTAGGCACTTTTGTAGCAACTACATCAGTCCCATAGAGATCTCATAACTACACTGCACGTACAGTCGCCTGCAATAAGATGTATACATTCCACAATTTTAAAAATGATGCCACAGTATTAACTTTTGTGATTTACACAGCAAAAACTAGAAAACTGTTTACCTACTACCAACTTGTGCCATTTTCAACTTAATAGTGTACCAACCATCTTCATCTGTATTATTAATAAATAAATAAATAAATATTCCGGACATATTCACACGGTGAACTGATCCCAAACTAGGCATAGCCTGTACTATGGGTACCAAAGACTGATATACATAATAGATACATATTTAACACCCAGACACAGAACAAACATCTGTGTTTATCACACAAATGTTTGTCCAGTGCGGGGATCGAACCCGCGACCTCTAGCGCAGAAGGCAGAGTTACTACTAACTGAGCTATGAGGCCAGTCAAATTGTGATATCATTTTAAAAATTATCATCTTATTGCAGGCCACTGTACATCTCGCAGCACCTGAACGTAGATTTGCAGAGCGCAATACCGGCAACAGAAGACTGCGCGCTAACACACTCTGAAACAAACCCACATCAAGGCGGTTTGTTACTGGGTTGGAAAGGCTTTGGAATCGGGATTTTCGTCTACGAAAATCCCGATTTAATGAAAACGTCATTGACGAACTCGGTGGCGTAGCAGACTCGGATGTACAAGTTTTGCGATTCCTACTGCGGGACAAATGTTTGCATGATCCGCAAATATTTATTCCAGGTGCTGTGGTAGCACGGTACTCGTAGTTTCCGATACCCACGACACCCATCATCATCATTTCAGCCGTTCCACGTCCACTGCTGAACATGGCCTCCCCCACAGACAGCAAATTCTTTATCATGTGAGGGGATTTGCCCATACTCACCACGCTGGGCATGCGGGTTGGAGAGAGCAGTTAGAGCTATCGTTGTTAAAATGAGGGACGCTGCTGCCCATCCCCTAGCTTTTTTCCCTTAGTCGCCTCTTACGACATCCGCGGATAGGTAGATATGGAGGGGCATATTCTTCAGCCGGGGCCACCACGGCCACGACACCCGTTGGGCGTTATTTATTTATTATTTACTAGATTCAGCGAGCTGCTTCGATTGCGTGGTACCTAGATAAAAAGTATCTGTTCCAAGTTTCATCGAAATCGGTTGAGCCGATATGGCGTGATTAATTATGGATCCAAACATATAAACATCTTTAAAACCTTAGCATTGCTTATTTATGTAAGAAGTAGGATTGCTGATTCCACAGAGTAAGACCAGATGTCACACGACATTTACTTTGCGTATTACTGAAATTAAAGTTATGTTATTATTAAAGTGTAGTGGCCAGACATCCTCTTTTGGTAAACCAAAGCCAGTTTCGCAATTTTTTTTATAGTAGTGTTACTAATAAATAGTGTTGGCACAGCACTGCACACAGTGGCACCGGAAATTGGCCCACAGTGCACGGGTCGGCGCGCGCGCAGGAAATGAAATCGCGCCCGACAAATGCGTCCGACATGCCTATTGCTCTATTGTGGCGATGCGCAGGACTTGCTTTATTGTTGCGCCCATTTGTGTCGCAATTATCAATAATATTTGGGGTAACAGTTTATTTTATATATAAAAACACGTTTCGATGTTTGAACATAGTCACTTCTTTTAATTAATCTCGTAATGTTATTTGGTTTAACAAAAAAACACAAATAAATTGAATTTTATCTTAATGTTCGAAAATAAATATAAATATAAATATTCCGGACATATCACACATTGTCAACTGATCCCAAACTAGGCATAGCCTGTACTATGGGTACCAGAGACTGATATACATAATAGATATATATTTAACACCCAGACACAGAACAAACATCTGTGTTAGTCACAAATGTTTGTCCAGTGCGGGAATCGAACCCGCGACCGCTAGCGCAGAAGGCAGAGTTACTACCAACTGAGCTATGAGGCCAGTCAATAGGTAGGTCCACCAAATAGGTCTTTTACCATTTCGTAGTAGGCATCCCTTTATTCTAGCAGTGGGCCAATATCAACTACCCTACACTACAGTGTTATTGTTGCTAACTTAGCAACAATAAGGCAACAATATTATTTCGGAGTGTTATCACGTGCCCACCAAAATACCTACTCTTTAAACATGATTTATGTTATTATTTAGTTCTTTGCTTTTTTTTTTTATACAATTGATGTGGAAAACAACATACGGAGTATACAAGATATTGCATACGGCCCACCTGTTGGTAAGCGGTTACCGTAGCCTATGAGCGGTTGCAATACCAGAGGCATCACGCATCCGACCCCGAACCCCCCCACCCCTAAAGAGCTCTGGCAACCTTACTCATCGCAGGAACACAACACTATTTGAAACAAATAATGTTATTTGGCTGCGATCTTCTGTAAGGAGGTACCTCCCCAGGCGAGCTGCTCTAATTCAGAACGAGAAAATATCGCTGTGCCCTACCTCCTCCTAAAATTGCTTGAATAGTATCAAACACAGAAAGATGTACCCACCTAAATGTTACTTATTATTAATATACTACCTAAAATTGAAATGTCTATACGCGTGGTTCAACTACCCTAGCAACTGTAGTAACTGTACCCTTCCAACTGCAGTTAGAAGCATCCATCCATTGTGATAGCAAGACTACAAAGAAATCATCCGCTTCGCCAGTAATAACCATAACAGTAATTAATCTGCAAACTATTATAATTATAATTTTTATTTATCGCTCTCTAGAGTGGTGGCGCACGCGCAGCTTTAAATCGCAAACGTCTATACCGATAGTTACGGAGCGCTGCGTTGAAGATATATAGCATAACTGTTAGCAAACAATTTATGCGGCTTTGATACTTGTAAAACAAAGCTATTGAGCTATGAAATTAGTTGTATCCGGTTCTAATTTAAAATTTACAAAGTTTTCACGTGAATTACCGTAACTGTTTCAAATGGATGTCGCCCTAGTTTCTGCTTTCTGATAATTTCAGTAGTTTTAGAAAGCGATCAGGTTTCTGTAAATTAGATAAGGCACCATGAATTTCTCAATGAGTCCTATTTACTTCTACATTGTATTTTATAAATAAAATGATGCGCCATTTTTGTTGTGGTAGTTGGAAATTGCATCATTACACCGACAAGAGCTAAGCTCTGAAATATAATAATAATAAGTTGCAAAAACATGTTGTATCTATCTCTGCTAACAACTTTTATATAAGTACGAAAAGTTGGGCAAGTATCTAGGTATGATGAGTGAATGAAACAACATACTCCTAGAGATTAACTCTTATAGCGACTAAACGATTACTTACATAGAAATACATTTTTCCTACAGGTAATCGCGAATAACAAAATAACTCTCAACAATGGTTTCGACCATTACGAATTCTTGCACTATTTTGTAAATCAGCACGCTCCTTCGCAAACAATTCGACACACTTTAATAAAACGCCGGGGGAACACAAAAGCGAGGTTTCTGAAATCCGTTCATAATTAAAATTCCGCGTACCGTAAGTAGTTCGAATAATTAGGTTGCTTACCAACATACCCACATAAGTATTACATACCAACTTGCAACATGCCTTTCTTTGAAAGCCTCGATACACTGTTCTAGCTCTAAGCCGTTCTCGAACCGATTGGAATTATTATAAGTAAAAAATTGTGGTAGGTTACCGTACGCGAACCATATTATGAATCCAGGTTATACAGATAGATAGATAAAAAAATATTTGGCACTACAGACACACACAATTAACATAGATAAACAATTTTAAACCAAAGTACATACAATAGGTGGGTATAAATAATCAAAAGAGCAATTTTTTAAGTAGGTATCTTAGATTAGGCAAGTTTGCGTGTGCTGCAGTACGACAAATATGCTATGGCTCAGTGATATATTTTGCTTAAAAGCAAAAACACTGATTTTCAGCCAAAACCTGAACGATAGCGAGCAGAGCGAGTACAAACGACAGTATGTGTCAATGGGGGTTTAGGGACTCGAACCTAACCCAGTGTGATTGTGAATACCTGCACGAGAGAGGACCTTAACGCGGCCACGGATAGGGCGATTGAGGTGGCCACCTACTCTAAAATAATATTGGTAAAATATGTAAATTATCTTTTTTCTTTTTTTTTTATCGACCCGAAAAGAAGAATATTGTGAATCCTAGTAAGTGACATTTAGACCCTGACCTGACCTCAGGCTATAAAGACATCTTTCAGACAAAATAATGCACAGTAGTCTGTGTCGAAGGTTCGTAGGTATTAGGTACAGAGAGATAGATAGATAATACTTCATTGATCACCACACGGAAATAATATAATAATAATATACAGAGAGATTCAATATAATTATGAAAAAGGAGTTTTTTTTATTTTCATAATCGATCTTTTGATCTGCCTTGATTGAAAAAGAACCTACCGTATAAATAAAATTATAAATAGGTAGGTACCAAAGTAATTAAACACAAAATATTTTTTTACTTTCTTGCGTCTGCGGCTTTGCACACATGCTACCTATATTTCAAAAGTATTATATTATGCTATTCTAGGTAAATAACTCTGTTAACTACAAATATTATTGAAAACCGTTACATAGACATCCTCTAAAACTCTTCATCATATTTACAACAGCCGACCGACGACGCCAAAGCTCCATAGATTAGCTAAATAATTTCCTTTCACGAGTACCAACTACGAGTTTTCACATTAACTTAAAGTTCGAGAACAGCTGAAAATCCATGGTAAAGCACAACCGTCGATATCCATAATTGGTGCGATTGCTAGCCCGTGTAGTAAAATGTGAAAAAATGTTAGCTAGGTACCGCCAGCATGCGATGGGGTCACGCAAGCCGCGCCTGCCTCATTCCGCTTTACGTTTTATAGCAGAAATAACTTGGGATTCTTACCGATTCAAGAATGAAGGGTTCTTTTTAAACGTAACAGTAACAAAACCATTCTGTAATATAGATAGTACTACTGTGAATTTATTATGGGGAACGAATATCTTTGATTTTGGTTCTTATTTTAAATGAGTCGCGAAAAAAACAGGATAGATTATTAGAAGTTTTAATCCATTATAGTTTTCCATTTCTTTTTCCATTCAATATTTTATTGTTTCCAATGCAGGATTTTTAGGTCTGACCCATTTTATGATTTGTTTTATGATTCCATTAAAAAAACACGTCGACCTCGATGGCGTGGTGGGCGAGTGCCCGTCTGAGACGCAAGGGGTGCGCGTTCGATTCCCGCTGCGGGACAAATATTTGACCGATATTCAGATATTTGTTTCACGTCTGGGTGTTACTCATAGTTTCTGATACTATGACTACGTATGCGAATTATTTTCAGTATTCTGGCATAACTTTTAAACCTTAAATAGCACACATTTTAGTGACAGCGACTGTTCCAATGTAAATGGAAAACCGTTGGGGATTAAAGGTTTTCGAATGGCGATCACGAACTGAACGACCGACGCATTGTGGGAAGGCCCCCCAATCGATGGACTGATGACATTTTGAAGGTCGCGGAGAAGGCTCAAGACGTTCGACGCGGCATTTTTTGAGGGAGGCCTAAGAATGACCAGTAGTGGACATCTTCAGTCAGATGATGATGATAGTGAGTATTATTCAAGCATTAGCATTTACTGAAATAAATATTGTTACCCGGCTCAACCAACGCACCTTTGTTTGGCTGCCCGTCACCTACCGAGTTTTCACTTCGTCACGGAAAAAGGTAGGTACGTCATCTACAAATATTAGGCAAATAAAGTACATCCGCACCATAGGCACCGCGCACCGCACCCTTTTATGACAAGGAGAAATGCGATCTAGGCATGAACGTTTAAGCGAGAGACAAACTGGTATACGATGCAACGTGGGAGGATTAGTGTGCACACTTGTCCTGTGTATGCAACTTAAATTGACATCAGACGCTGTTGTCCTTTCACAGAAAGTGTAGTCGAGCGTCTGTAAGTCATGTTTACTGATTCTGATGGCGAGTTTGACGATGACTTATTGAGTTTACTGTTTTAAAATGGATATTTTCCCGCCACAAAAACAAGCTCAAAAGTTAGGAAGATATTATGTTCATGAGATAAACGCGTGCAACAAAGGTCTATTTGTTTATGACCAGCGTACTATGCGTATGTTCTAGAAACACACTGTTCACGCGTAGGATAGCGTACGAACATCCCCTGTACCTTCCCACGCCGATCTGGACATCGCAGGTCGACGTTGCGTGTGAGGCGTAAGATTGCGTTGCATACGATAAGTGTGTTTATATTGCATAGTTTTTCATATAAAATCAAGAGTCCAGATATCATAATGCATCGCATACGTTGCTTACGTGGAACCAGTTTGTCTCTCGCTTTATGGTTCAGGCCACGTGGTTCTATCAAGAGAACAGGCGAACCAAGCAATATATCGAACCATGTGTTCTGTGGTAAAACTGACGGGGCCCTTAGACAGAATGGTTTTTAGCGTGCCTATTACTTAACTAAATGTGTTTATTTATAAAGCAGTTCGAAATGTGCGTAGCGCAAGTGCTACGAAATAAAATGAAAATTAAAACGATTGTAATTTAAGAGTTTTGACGATTTTACAGACGCAGCCTAACTTACTAAATTATGTAAGGGAAAATAGAAGACTTACCGATATCTTCGTTCCTTCGCTTCTTGTAGCAAAAATAGCCAGTTCGTAGCAGCTCTACGATTTTTGAACGCTTGTTGCACGTTCCATTAGAATTACATCAACGTATAATGTAAAGTTAAAATATATAACGCTTTTAAAATGTAAATATAGGGGATATTATTAAATCTACAGGCACAATATTGATATGTATTTGTTTGATAATTATCTCCTAAGCTAAGACATCAGTTCACGGTTGTATATCGCGTGATATTCACTGCATATTTGTTGTGATGCAAAGTGGGTCCAACGCACGCTCAGACATTGTTTTCATACCACTGTTTTTAGTATAGTCCATCTAAACTTAGTCTCACGATCACTTGGGGGTTAATAGTTCCATTATCACTGTCCACGTCCGCTGGTATCACTTGAATTTTACAGCTTTTCACTGTATTTGATCAAGTTATGGCCGCTTAGTGTTAGTTTCGTTAGAACGAAGAACGGCCTACAAAACAAACACTGAATTTATATTATTTGTTGAAAACAGCTAGAAGATAAAACGTGAAAGCGCTACAGTTTGTCTAAATATGAATTTACTAGTGGTTTTAGTAAATAAAATGCTAATTTTGGGTGTAATACTTCGCAGTGATTTTCTAAGCGTGGCTGTATGTCAGGTCTGTCACTAGCCGCACATGCGCTGTTCAGCCTATTTTGACATTTGCGTAGAGGTAAGGCCGAGTCGATAAAAGAGAGCCACTCGGCTGATTCCGATTGCAATACACAGCACCACAGCTGATATAAGCATTGCAATATCAAAACGAGCGAAGCTTTGACTCCAAAATCTTTAATCAAAACTATGCGCTGACTGTCTGTAACGTGTACATTTTGGTATGGTAAAGAAAAGTTACTCTATGCTTTTACCTCTTGACCGTGTATTCGTCGCACGATGCTACGATCTTTTGCGAGGGAAATGTGTTTTTCGTAGAAGACCGCTACGATCCTTTAAGCAGAACTTCCTGTATATTAGATCACGTATTGAAAAACGATGATACTCGCAGAAGTTAAATACTGTATCAAGTACCAACGCCCTCCTCCATATTGAGAGAAGCAGAGTTCCCAAGTTAAGAAAGAAAAGCAAACTATAATATGGGGACTAGAAAACATAATCCAAGGTTGTAAAAGCACCAATCTTTGCTGAAAGAATAAACTATATAGAAACATTCATAACTATGTGACATTTTGTGATAACAATCATAAATGAACTTTAGTTGACCTACCAATTATATATAGGTACTCTATGATTTTCTATTTTAGCATGCATAGCGTGACTACTCACTACAATTCCTTTATTTTTTTTAGTAACCATTTCATTTGAATCTAAGTAATAGCCACGAACAACGTTTACATTGAATATAGGTTGATAAAGAAAGAAATACTGTTGGTTTAGTTGGTCATTAGGTATTATTCTTTTGTATAAGTAACCTGACCCACCACCTCAAAATTATAGAGTACTTGAATAGATATTCTTTAAAAATATAGCAATATTGATATATATGGCCGTGGTGGCCCCGGCTGAAGAATAGGCCCCTCCATATCTACCTATCCGCGGATGTCGTAAGAGGCGACTAAGGGAAAAAAGCTAGGGGATGGGCAGCAGCGTCTCCTATTTTAACAACGATAGCTCTAACTGCGCTCACCAACCCGCATGCCCAGCGTGGTGAGTATGGGCAAATCCCCCCACATGCTAAGAAATTCGCTCAGTCTGTGGGGGAGGCCATGTTCAGCAGTGGACGTCGTACGGCTGAAATGATGATGATGATGATAATTGCAATATTTGTTTTACATCCAACAGTCAAATATAGCCCTGACCCCACATTAGGATTCCCTGTGTCGCGACACAGGGAATCCTAGTGTGGGGTCGTAAGGAATCTTACTCTTAGTTTCTGATACCCATCCCCAGAACATGGCATGCGTATCAGAAAATACGAGTAGGTACCTTGGTACCTTGATACTACCACCTTGGTACCACAACACCCAGGAACAAAAAATATATTATTTGCAGATCATGCATACATGCGTCCTTGCGTCTCAGACAGGCACTCGCTCGCTGCGCAACCGAGGTCGTCTCATGAAACTTTTTTGTTATAGAGATGTTTTTCTATATTGTTATAACAACAGTTATTTAAAGCTTTGCGTAATAGCTGGGTGGGTGAGATAATGAAATCCAAATTACTAGGTAGTTTTATAATCGTGTCTTCGCTCCACGCAACACAATGAGCCACGCTACGCACAGTAGTCGCCACGCATTGTTTCATACGCATAACCAACATAAACTGTCTTCAAATTAATGGTTTATTGTTTGCGAGCGGCCAATGGATCGGAACTATGCTTTGTTGTACAGTTATGATAATAGCCACGCTTTATTGGACTTTGGATAGGGCTACTACGGTTTTAGGCAAGTTAAATGGTAGTCAATAATGATTACTTGGTCGAAAGACATGCCGCAATTCCGTTAACTTGAGTAGGTATGTAATTTGGGTAATTTCTAAACTTAATCCTAGACCATTGATACCATATAAAAACATGCTGAAATAATTCAGAAAGACATAAATCAAAGTATCTCGTTTAAATCTTTTGTATGAAAATTTTCCTGATGATTTGAATTTTGCGAAAATGGTATATCCATATTTTTTTTGCAGGAATGTTAATGGAAGTTACCTAATGGTGGATCAATTATAAGGTTAGTGAGTAACATGTAAAATCTTCAATTTACAACATTAGTAGGTAAACACTTTTTGGAAATAGAAAGATATAACATTTTAATGTCATCGCGAGGTATTCCTCGTGGATTGCTTTATTTTCATGCGAAAAAAAGCCTCAAACGTAGGGCATAGGCCCAAAGGCCCAGAACAATTTACATTTTATAAATATTAAAGGATAACCAACTGGGTATGTTGTAGAAATGTAGAGATTCCGTCAGCCTATCCGCGTTTTTAAAGTAGTTGGTTTATTCCCACTTTGCCAATTCAACTTTTATTTGGTGAATGGAAAATTAACTCAGATTAGTGCTACCTATAGCTGGATATACTTATACATAAATAACCACACCTTCGATTTGTAACGCTAAAACCGTGTTGAGAATTATATAGTACCTACCTACCTACCGTACTTTGTGTACAGCAGTAGGTATTATAGGTTACTTTCACACCTCCGTAGATCTAATTTCAACCCTCCAGCCAACACCGTTGATTTATATTGATAGATATCATACTGTTATTATTATCAACTGTTTGCGGTAAATTGGTTTAGCCTTGGGCGGGCCGCTAAAAGATGCAATTAGAAATCTGACTCGAACAGCTTTGCGTGCTGCCGAAAACAATTAGAACTCCAGTTATCTAGGCTGCTAGGCCAAGCCAGTTAACAGTGTTATCGTTACTGTGTGAGGCGACGAGCTAGCTAATCAATGCCCTAACAAGTACCAGGTACCTAAGCCAGTCATATTCGGGAAAAGGGAAAAGGGAAAGGGAGTGTGCAATGGTATGCGTAGATATAACTTAAGTTTCTGTATAGTAGAGTCTGGTAAACATAAAGTGGAACTCATCATGTACCTACCAGGCATCCTTTAATTTGCGAGTTCAACTGTAACAAGGTTTCCGCACTGTCCCATTAGGTACCTATGTAATGTGAGGCCAAACCGAAAATCCGTAGCCCAACACATTTATATGGTACCTACAAAAATATATATGAATACGTTGTTTGCATCAGATAAAAACTCTTTATATTTGAAAGTAAGGAATCCTTCCTCATAAAAACTGAGAGTCTGAATTCTGGCCAGCACAGGCGTGCGCGCAACCCAATCCGCTCATCCAAGATGGCGGCGCATAGAGCACGGGCCACATGCCATGTCCGCGACGCTTGGCTAGCCAAGCGTGAACGCACTTTTTTTCTACATAAACATTGTTCGCAGTAGAGAAATCGACGGGCGTGACTGCCATTGTAGTCAGGCTAAATGCAGAGAATATTAGAGCGTGATGAGGGAAAATAATATCACACAATACCTATCTATAGGTACACCAGGTTTTAAAATCACAGGATTCCATTGAAAACGCTACGTTTTGCTAAACGTGCTACGGGTTGATAATACTTGTACGGCTCTTTACCTATTGCAATAAGTTTTACTTCGCCCAAAACTAGAATTTTTTTTAAGTCTCTACCTACATAGTTTTGTGGGGCTCATAATTTGAACGGCTGTTCAAAATCTTCCCTTTTATTTTTTAGAGGTTATAGCAGATGTTACGACCTTACGACCGGTGATCTAAGCACTTACTTACTTCTTCTAACTTACAACGTACGCAGGTAAGTATGTATGAATGTAATTGTATAACAAGTATCACCATCGCCTTGATATAATTCCATCGAAACCCGTTTGTTTATCGCTTCCGGCTGATTACGCTTTGTTCGCGCTTGCTCGAGCGCATCTATTCAAATTGCGAGATACCAATGCGCATGCGCAATGAGCCCGCATTTACTGTCACAATAAGGTTGCAACCGTACTGTTAAAAACAGTATAATAGTAGGTAGGTAATATAGATTAGAAAAATAAAATACTTCGGTACTGACTGTTTTTTTCTTCCTAATTATCCTAGGTACGTACTATCGAAACGTAGTGTGGGGCGCCCCCCGGCTAGGTGGAGCGATGACCTACGAAAGGCGGCGGGCAGTAAGTGGATGACAAGGGCCGAACACCGGGCTCAGTGGCGTGTATTGGGGGAGGCCTATGTCCAGCAGTGGACTAATGTGGGCTGATGATGATGATGATGATGATGACGTACTATCAGTTATCTTCTTACTTCTGGTCTTGCATATCCTATACCTAGATATCTGAATATCATCAAGTTATCTGTAGATATACCTAGTAGGAAAGTAGAATGATATCTACTTACCTTGATCTGAGTTATAGGTTACCTACTGGGTACCTATCTGGTAGGTATAGGTAAACAGGGCGAACAAGTCAGAATAGGTAAGAAAACCAACTAAATAGTAAGTTATAACCGAAAGTATTAATAAAGTTCAAATTAATAGTTGATAGAGACCAAATACGAATACTTATACTGCGGTGACAATTACTTATTTACAAGGCCGTGCCGTCATGTGTCAGTTCCCATCGAATATTCTATTCTAGCTAATTACGTATCGATCGATACGTAATAGCGTACGTGTGTCCTATTTCCCATAGGTACAAGTGCCGCATGATGCTAAGAAATAATTCAAGAATAACCTACTGTAGCCGTTAAAACCTACACTGTACTGTAGCCGTTGTACGTGTTTACCTGGTAAGCCTAGAGTAGTTCCAAAATTTCTAAAGTGCTGAGTCTAGGATTGCAACCCCAAAAACCGAATCAAGAAGTAGTGTAGTTATCAAGTTTACCAAGGCGTTACCATGGTTGCTGCAGCTAAAATGCCGTGGTATCCAATGCCCGGTGTATACAGATTATGTACAGCTGGAGTAATATTGCGCGCCCTTCCACTGCATTTATCAACGGCATCATGGAGTACTACGTAGGTTACGTATTCTGTGGGTGCAACGAAATGCATGATGCAACGAATGGGAGTGATACATCTCTACCTAAAGGGGCTGTCACACACAGCTTTTTAAAGCCCCAGTCCTTGGTATCATCATCATCATTTCAGCCGTACGACGTCCACTGCTGAACATGGCCTCCCCTCACAGACAGAGCAAATTCCCTATCATGTGGGGGGATTTGCCCATACTCACCACGCTGGGCATGCGGGTTGGCGAGCGCAGTTAGAGCTATCGTTGTTAAAATGAGGGACGCTGCTGCCCATCCCCTAGCTTTTTTCCCTTAGTCGCCTCTTACGACATCCGCGGATAGGTTGATATGGAGGGGCCTATTCTTTAGCCTGGGCCACCACGGCTCCTTCCGACGAGTCCTTGGTAAGGTTGGTCCTAAAATAACTCCCTGCGATAGGCTACTCGCTGCTACTACTGACAGTCACCGGGACCGCTTCGCGCAAGAAAAAGCCAACTGGGTCACAAACTGCTGTTTAAAGCCGCTAGTCCTGTAAGCCCTGGAAAAAACTCCCCGTGATAACCCATTCTCCTTTTTCTCCATTTTATGGCTACTGCTGTATTTCAATCAAAATATTACCAGTAACAAGACAAGTAGTTATAAATGTGAAGTAATAAAAATCGGTTGCTTAGCGACACAGTTTTTACAACTACTGCAGTCATCATCGTTTTTCCCAATATTTTACTGCATCTTTGTAAATGTTCCAATAAACTTTTTTTTTTTTTTTTGAACTAAGTAGGTAGAAGCAATGTGGACACACAACACAGAACAGATTAATATGAAGAAAATGGTGGCGGTTTTCTTCAAAACGTGTTCTATTTGGCTCCTCCAATGCTATATTAGTTTAAAAATACCTCGTTGGTGACACAACAAAATCAGCTCCACTAAAAAGCTCCCAGTAAAGCTTGGAAAACTGTTCGCATCCAACTACTTTATTAAATTATGGTCTACCTACAGATATCCATGAAATCAAAATCAAACTCAAAAGGTTTCTATTTCAATAAAAACACAAGTATCACTTTGAAACGTCTTAGAAACTAGGTGAAGCTATGCCTGTTCCTCGCGACCAAACCTAGAAGAATCAGGCAACAAACACGGCTTGGGGCCTATAATTTTTTTGGATGATTGGAGCGTTTTGTCCGTTTTTTCACGAAAATACGGACAAAACGCTAATTAAAGCCGATAAACTCCATGTTGAATAATTATCATGCTACACTTATTTTATTATCCATTAAGATCGCATGATTTCGTTTCAGCAGTGTGTGTCATAAATAATCAGAAGTAATAAAAAGCTTCAAACACGCTACCCAGGCACCAGGCACCTTCACGCAATGCTTTAGGCAAGTTTTTACATAGTAGAAACGTAAATACAACTAGCAAACATAACGCTCTAGAGAGCTAGACAGGGTCCACAACTTAGGGTATTTTTCCCTAAATTCAGGATATTTTTTGATGCCTAGGGTATTTTTTAGAAGAAATAATTTTGACAGAATTAGAGACATATTCCACTAGAATTAAGCACTTTAACTCTACAACAAAAGGTATGATTTTGCAAAAAAGTTTGTATATTTTGTTCTTTGCAATTTTTATGGGAATACTTTGCTTATATTGTTGAATTTAGGGTATTTTTTGCTGAGTCTGGGGGGAAATGAACTTTCAGGGTTGGCAACACTGGCTCTAGAACAAACGTTTGTACTAGTTTGATATCGCGTTGTAAAATGCTTTTCACTTGGCTGCTGGAGCTTTTTATATGAGTTCGGACACGCACCAATATCACGAACGTTAGTTGAGTCCAGAAGGTCTTATGATGTTTTTTTTGCGTCGTTAGGCCTTATTAAGTCTATTCCAGATGATTTATACAGCGTCAGGTTGAACTTTGTACTCACTTACAGTTACAGTGCCTGGGACATGTTTAGATGGAGTTGGCTTTCCCAGCACATACAAGGTTATTCATACCTAATAATATGTATGCCATGGGCGGGACTTCGTGAAATAGAATAACTTTACGACTCTATGTCTTTACGACCGATGTCAAAGTCAAAGTCAAAAGGCATTTATTTCAATAAAATCACTAGGATCACTTTGAAACGTCTTAGAAACTAGGTGAAGCAGATGGCATCAATTCCACGTTGACTACCTTAGGTACCTACAGAACATACCAGGATGCCCTATCCACCATAGCATTTGTAGCAAGTCAATCCAAAAACAGACAAAAGGAAAATCTCTTAGTTTCTATATTTTTAACAGACTTTATAAAAGGAGGTTATAAATACGGCGACTATGTAATTTTTATGGATGTTCGCCGATTACTTCGTAGCGGCTGGTCCGATTTTGATCGGTTTTTCAACTTGTGTAGAGAATAATTTGTTGGAGGTAGTATTCCTGAGGGATTGCTAATTCTCCCGTAAAACTTATTAATAATATCTTGGAAACACGACTTGACGAAACATTTTTTTGTAGATGATTTTGTTATAGGTACTTTTGTTTTTGATCGTAAGTGTGGGTGGCCAGTGTCATCCTGAGTGAACAAAATGATTTGGTTCGCGCATATGTAGAACACCAACAACCGTTAGGTGCAATACATATATGAGTACATGATGATGGCTTCAAGGAGTTTTACCCTAATGACTCTTGATTGAGTACAAAATACGGTACCTAGGAATCAATTCGATAAGACATACAAGTCCAGAAAATTTGCCTTCCAGAAGATAATTTACGATTATACCCTCAAGCTACACGTAAAGTGGACAATGCTCGGTGATAAACAAGAACGATAATGTCAAGTCTTTGAAGGGAAACGTTGACATTTTAAGAGCATTTGGGGAAGAGGCCTACCCTATTTTGAAGCATGAATCATAAATGAGCTTTATGTAATAGCTTCACATATTTACTTAGCTGTGATAATAAGTTACCATTCTCATTCTAGCCTGAGGGGTCCTGAGAGATGCAAAATAGCGTTTTTATTGGATAAGTACTCTACTGAAACTCGCAGCTTTGATCGCGTGGTTCCTAAATAATCATCATCATCATTTCAGTTGTAAGATATCCACTGCTGAACATTTCATATAATCTAGAGATTGACCTCTAAGAGTGCCTACCTAGTACTTCCAGGACTCTCACTTTTCTGAAATGTTGAATGCTAGGATGCCTTTGTAAATAAAGGAAAAAGTTTAAAATTGAGGATATTTTAGTACCCTTAAAATGTTAAATTTTAAAGAAAAAGTAGCTGAAACTCAGCTACATGGGCTCTAAAGATATCAAAATAATTAATGGATTAGATATTTTTGCTGTCAATAAATATATCTCATCATCATCATTTCCCTGCCCTTATACCACTTCATGTGGAGTCGGCACAACATGTCAATAAATAATCTAGCTGAGATTAATTAATGAAAATCCCGTGTCATCATTCATCATTTTCAGCCGTACGAAGTCCACTGCTGAACATGGCCTCCCCCACAGACAGAGCGAATTCCTTATCATGTGGTGGGATTTTCCCATACTCACCACGCTGGGCATGCGGGTTGGTGAGCGCAGTTAGAGCTATCGTTGTTAAAATGAGGGACGCTGCTGCCCATCCCCTAGCTTTTTTCCCTTAGTCGCCTATTCTTCAGCCACCACGGCCAAAAAAAAAATCCCGTGTACCTATTAAAAACAAACTTTTAGTTGCCGGCGAGCAACAGTAAAATATAAGTTGGTACTGGATCGAAAAGTAGAGATCCAAAGTGTACGAAATGGTACACTTTGGATCTCTACTTTTCGATCCAGTGTAATGGTACCGAAGCCTCAGGGCGGAAGTCTTACTTGCAACTTGACCGTTTTTAATTTTAATACACAATATTTCACAGCCCAATATACAAAGATACCAAACCAGCCAAACAAGTCAACCAAACAACACACCCAACTGCTAAGGATTAGTTAAATTACACGTTCCTTTTTAAACTGGCTACGCCGAAGCATTAAATATTAAGCATCAACCTAGTTCCATGTCCCTGTAGAATACACGAATAATTTCTCATAATTGTAGGGTTAGAGACCTAGTTATTTTTCCACGAAATGGATACATTTCATAGTAATTATTAAGGAAGGAAATAATAGGGTTGTTCTAAAGAAATGGTTCTAGGGAAACATTATCGACAAAGTTGACAAACATAATTATTCAAACGTTTACGTATTTATGAGTGAGAGTCTTGGCGTAGGTTGCCTAGATCCTTGCCCTATGTGACCGAATCAGTTATCATCATCAACATCATTTTAACCGTAGGACGTCCACTGCTCAACACAGGCCATTGATTTACATAAACAACCATTTGGGGAGATTTGCCCATACTTTCCACGCTGGGCATGCGGGTTGGCGAGCGCAGATAGCGCTGCTGCCCATCCCTTAGCTGTTTTAACTATTTCCATAGCCGGTATTGACCGCGTCAGCTAAGTAAGTTATGGTTAAGCCAAAACGAAGTCTTTGTACCTAGATCTACATAGGTAGGTACTTTCATTTAGATACTAGTATAGTATTATGTTATCTGTGATTTAGAGTAAAACCGGACGAATTCGACTAATAGAATGGGTATGTCACAAATCTCGACTAGCGAGAACCAAAATACTTAATTTCGTATATAATTTGTATTTTATTTTTGGAAGTAGCTTTCAATCTGTCAATGTTAGCCTTATATTTTATCTACAAGAAGCTGGATTCACTTCATTAAAAATGGACATACAAGTACATACGTTTAAAAAATATTGATTTGGTCGATACATTATTTATTACATGATTACTTTCATTTTTTGCCGTAATAATTATTTTTTACTGTTACGTACATAGTACAGGGTATTTGGCACCATCTGTTGCCGAGTCGACGCACTTCTGATTCGAATAGATAGCGTAGTGGTTCGATGGTGCCATCTGTTTTTGAGTTGATGCACTAAATGCTCTACAACGCACTACATACTGCAGTAAACGCGCAGCAATTATCGCGAATTTCCAAGACGAATTTACACCGAGAAAAACATGAACTGGTTAGGGGGCGACAACGAAACAAAAGTACCTATGAAGATGGATATGAGGATGCTCGGAAGCAGCTCCCAGACACCGCCGCATACAGGGATACTGAGAGAATGTTACCAACGACCCAAAGTCCTGCTTCGCTAAGGAGCTGGACTGGCTGGGGTAGGGTTAGCATAGGGGGACAATGCACAAAACACCCCACTGCGGGATGTCAGTGCAGGTCTAACCACCCCCGATTAGAATTAGATGGATAAGAGAGCTCTCTAGCAAAAATCTCAGTTGTCCTGGCACGGTAACTCTAGCTTCAAGATATTGCTTCGTCACTATTAGTGACTAGAGATGAGATAAAGTTATTGTTGTGGACTGGGGATAATTAATAACATATTTATTCTACTGAACATGATAATAAAACATGTACTTTACTGTATAATGTCATATATTTTATAGTGAACCACTGGTCGCCTACAAATACCAGAGTTTCTAGGCTTTAATTTGATACAGTTTTCGCATAAGCTCTGTTTTGTTGATCTCAAGTGTGTAGTATAAATAAATATAGTAGATTTCAAAGGCAGGGCAAAACACTTAGGAATGTTTTTTTTTGTAGGCCGTACAAGAATGGATTTTTTTCGAGGAGACGTAAATGTTTTAAATGGTGATAGAGACGGCTCTACATAAAGATACCACTTGCATAAGTCCAACGAAACAAAAACTTTAATTCGAAAAGTATAGACAAAACACAAAAAAAACGTCTTAAATCTAGTTGAATTGACATTAGTTTTACAACTTTATTAATAATCGAGTTGGAGCATATTCAATCCCAAGCTTTTTTGTCATCTAATTAGTCGGATTTATTTCTCTACTATCCTAACCCTAAGGTCGGGTTTGCTCTGACTGACCGCGTTGCTTTACCCCGCCCCGTACTAGAAACGCGGTAAAAGCATAGACGAAAAGAAGCGATAAATAAATGTATGCAGAGACATACCGCCGAATACTGAAACGTCACTTAAGTATTAGAGATGCTCTCAATTATTTGAGACATCGTTATCGTTCAGAATCGTATACTCAAACATCAATAAGGTCACCACTTAAATTTTATGCGTGTCAGACTTAAGTCCCACTCAAATCACCACTTATCATTAAAAAGGAATACAGAAACGCTGATTAGCATTTGACAGCTATATAACGACAATTGAGAGCACGCGCAGCTTATCACGGTCTCAAAAGTACTAAGAGACGGTTGAGTATTCCACTTAAATCAAACTGCCCCTCAGAAATAAGTAGTCTTTACATAGGTGGATGAGTTGAGAAGCGTTTCAGTATTCGGGCGATACTGACGTTTTCTTTTGACGCTAACAACATAATGACTGTTTTTCGCTCTGCCTTTGGAATAGACTAGTTAAAACTTGAGCTGTTACAAAGGAACATGTTATTCTTAGGTAGGTAATTAATAAATAACATACATTTATAATATTTTGTACTATCTGGTCAAAAATTAAAAAATCTATTTATCGCTTAATTATTGCATGGCTTATGTAGGCACTTTTTATACGAAGATAAATCCAAATATAATGTAGGTACACTACTGAAAATAACTTACTATTCGAGAAACAAACAAAACAATAACAAGGAGGAATAAATAAATTCGAAAATTAATAAAAATACAGTAGGTACTGACTGATACCCTGTAATTACAAATAATTTCACTCTATGCAGAAGAGCCGTGTTCAAAAGGCGTGAGATATGTCATCTCGACCTCGGTGGCGCAGCGGGCGAGTGCCCGTCTGAGACGCAAGGGGTGCGGGTTCTATTCCCGCTGCGGGACAAATATTTGTTCCGGGTCTGGGTGGTGTGGTACCATGGTAGTTTCTGATGCCCACGTGAGCCACGACACAGGGAATGCCGATCAGTGCCGATATCTCTGTTTATACTATCAATGTGTTGGTATCGAAAATATTAATATGACATCCTCAATAGTATATTGATTGTTCAGATAGATGGCGGTCAGATTTACGTAAGCAGGTACATTCTCTACGAAACAAGGTGATTTGCCTAGTTTTTATGAAGATTTAAAACGACAGATTCAATCAAAATTCTACTAGACTACCATGCACTCCAAGGAGGTTGGTTCATCTCGTTCATTTGAATATGCGTCATATTCACGGGAAGGTTTATGACAGCATAACTCTTCATCAGTAGCCTCAGCGTTCGTAGTATGTTGAAACCGCTTCGGCCAAGCAGAAAGCCCGCAGGGATATTGACGTCAAGCTCCATCCTGAAAATGAGAGCCATCAATTGTAGTTGCGTACCATCGAAAAAAGGTCAAGAACACAGTTATATCCCTTCTAGCGCCACCCTGATTTTGAGAGGGGGGGCACGTGTGCCATTATTGCAAAATGGCCCCCAAATTTGCAAAATATATATTCCACCCTGTCACAGAAAACTACTATTTAGAGCTCTTTTGTTCATTACACATACCAACAATTGTATATTTTTTGTATTCTTTTGAAATTCCCAACTTTTTGGTGTTATTTAGTTTTTAAATAAATTTACCAAGTAGGAGTAGACTACAGGTGAAAACAATAGAGACACCAGTTGATAATAATAAAAAAGAATACCTATGGTTCGTCCCAAGCTGAGATCTCTCTTACCTACTAGTAAAAGTTGGTGCATTGATGCTTGTTAGGGCACAATAAAGATAAACTTTAAAAATCGCATCTCAGGCATGTTCTAGTATCCAATTTCATCTAACTACGAAGTCATTGAAACTTTAACAAATGGGAGCTCACGGTTTTGTGATTTTACTATTTTCGTTTTTTTTTTATGTATAAACAGAGCTCTTTTAAATGACACTTCTTCATGTATTTGGGTACCCTTTTTTACCCCATATTGTACACTATAATTTAACAACCCTTGACTGATGTAACTCATACCAGCAAATCTTAATAGAACAACGTTCATTGGATGGAAGGCCTTCCCGTTAGCGTCGTCCGGTTCGTCGCCATTAGAGAATCTTTATTCCTGAACGGTTGTTGGTTCTGCGAGTTATATGGCCACTTCAACTTGGCAATATCTAGAGCTACTTAGCTGAAACACGATGCTCTCTCCATAGCCCGATGCGTTAGTTGCGACCCAATTAGTTAAAAGCCTCCTCCAATTTATTTCATAAATCACGATTCTCTGTTCTTTGTCTCATAAAACTTGACTGGCGTCATAGCTCAGTTGGTAGTAACTCTGCGCTAGAGGTCGCGGTTTCGATTCCAGCGTTGGACAAACATTTGTGATTAACACGTGTTTGTTCTTTATCTGGGTGTTAAATATTTATCTATTATGTATATCAGTCTCTGGTACCCATAGTACCTACATCATGATCTTGTATGATATGTCCGGTATATTTAAAAAAAATAATCATACATCTCTAAAATACTTACTTATCATCAACCATCTCAATGAGATTATCCAATGAATCATCCCATTTTGCAATCGACTCTGTTATGATGATGGCTCTCGCGCCTGCTTGCTGTGCTTTGTGCGTCTTGAACACAAATGAACAATCTCTGAAACCAAATACAATGATTTGAATTATACAAAAATAAATACACACTATGATGTAATGTATCTGAACGATCATTTACTCAATGGGTGGATTGGTTACATCTTCTATTGTACCGTGTCATCTTTCCACTATATTGAATACAGTGCAGCAATCTTTTTTCTCTACCCACATATTTGTGAATATTGATTTTGTTCGATGTTTCTTTTAGTATTATTGTGATAGAAAGAATATGATATATTTATCATAGATTATAGGTAGGTACAATAGATTCGTTCAGGAGGTAACAAAAATTAGCAGTCCGTAACACAGGTACGACCTAGCACGGCTGCTAAGTACGAAATTTTAAATATAAATATTGTAAATTGTGATAAAGTTTCAAAATTTTGTATTTGTGTGTTTTTTGGTATTTATAAATAAAAATAATAAAATAAAAATAAAAAAATAATTATTATTATTATACAAATAAAGACGGACAAGTGCGAGAACTCGCGCTCTGAGAGTTCCGTACCATTGGTCGTGGGTTTGAATCCCGGTCGTGCACCAGTAGTAATGGTCAGAAAATACAAATTCTAAGTGTAGAAATTGACAAACTTATATTTGCGGTCGCTCACGTAGTCATTGTTTGACATTGACCGCAATATAACTTTGTTTCCTAAAAAAACTTCGAAATTCCGCAATTTCAGACTTTTTCCTTTAAATGTGTCACAAAAGCTCCTAGCATTCCAAATTTCAGAATCGTGAGGTAAGTGGAAGTAGCCTAGAGGTTTTTGATTTTTGCCATTTCCATACAAAAATTATACATTCATTGCCATATCTTTTAAATGCATTAAGCTAGAACTTTGATTTTTATACGGCATAATCCCATAGACCTTAATAGTTGGTATAAATTTCAAGTTGATACTGAGAAATAGGGTCTTGACAGACGGACAGACAGACAGACAGACAGACAGACAGACAGACAGACAGACACACAGACAGACGGACGGACAACAAAGTGATCCTATAAGGATTCCGTTTTTCCAAATGAGGTACGGAACTCTAAAAAGTACCTCTGTCTATTTGCTACTCTTTGACGTCTGTATTGACTAGAATTTATGGATGCCTGCATTCCATATAACGCTGTTTCTTAGTGAGATATAGAGATTGATACACATACTCTGTGGAAGTCAGTCAAGCCGGCCCGATACAGACGGGTATTTGTGTTGTGTGTAACAACAAGGGTTGCCCTGGTGGGAACAGTGTGGCGAAAGGCATACACTACAATGTCTCAACCTATTAACATTATGACACTAGCATGAAACGGACATTGGCAGAATTGTGACAGTAGCCACAGTAGCCAAAACTAAGAAATTGAAATTGAATTGAACATGAAATGTGGTAGGGACATAACGATTAGAAGGACAAAGGCTACTATTTATCCAGGTACCGCGCAAGCTAAGTTGCGTTAAGCTACTTAATTGAATTGTGGAAACATTTTAAAATTCTTTTCCAGTTTTTGCATAACAGTGTTTTATTTTTAAACTTTATGGTGTTGGTTATGGTGATGATGATGATAATAAAAAATTCACGCTCACCCTCGTTCTGCCAAAGCAATATTTCCAACAATAGCTTCAAAGTTCTGTATATCTGAACAGCTGTGCAGCGGAACAGTTGGCACCAAATGCACCTTTTCAAATAGCACACTTTGATTCTGAAAGAATTAAGTCATTTGCATTAAAAAAAATCCTACTAATTGTACTAATATTATAAATGCGAAAGTTTGTGAGGATGTTTGGATGTTTTTAGTTCAATCACAATGTGAAAACTCAAGCGATTTTGATGAAACATGGAATAGAGAATATTATATAGGCTACTTTTTTTTGCCACCAACCCAGGGTCCTTCTCCGTTACTTTAAGGAGTTGGGCTGGCTGGGGTGAGGTCAGCAGGGGGACAATGCACAATACACCCCAACGCGGGACGTCAGTGCAGATCTTATTCCCCCATTTAGAATTAGAATTAGGCAACTTTTTATTGGGTTACCATGCTAGCGAAGCAGTGGTCGTAAGCTAGTCATCAATATGTCATACTCTTATGTTACTGTTTACACGCCTGACAATCAATACACAGCCTAAACCATAAGTTCTAGGAGTATGAAATTTAGATGGTAGCTCGCATTTGTAGTGTAGGGGTGCATAAGAAAGGAATTCTTGGAACTCAAACCCCTAACAGGGTGCAACAGGGGTTGAAGTTTGTGAAGAATGTGAGACAGTAAATTCAAGTTAGGTGCAGATTGACATCTTGATGTCAACTAAATAATAGTTATAACTCTGTTATATCTAATTTACTCTGTTTTACTATTTATACTTACAAAAGGTGCACCAAAATCTTTTGCTGGTCTGATTCGATATGAGTACTGTAACTCGGGTGGATCAATTATTTCGAAAAATATATCTCCAGCTATAATGTCAGCCATTGAAGAGCCATCATAGAAGTGTAAATCATTTGCTGAAAGAAAAGCACATAAATGGAATATTACATTTAGTTTGTGAATACAGTTGAGCTGTTTTAAATTAACAGTCAGTGAAAAAGCAAGGCTTCCCAAGTTGGTATAGCTTAGTTTATATGTATGTGTTGGCCAAGTGGGAGATACCTCGACTCTCATTCTGAAGGTCGTAGGTTCGAATCCCAGCCATGCACCAATGGATTTTTCTATTCAAAAATGTATGTCTGCATTAACACATGCTCATAATGGTTAAAGAGACATTGTGACAGTTTAGCCAGTCTCTATTCTACTACTATCAGAACGAAATGTCCACTTCACAGCTTTATTTATTGTGAAAATCAAAAAAGTCCTTCATAGATAAGTTTAAGACCTCATAATAAGGGACCTACCAAACGATACAATACTTTAATAATACCTACGTAAAAATAAAGTAATAAGTACCGTGCAACATTACAATTTTATTACACGGCTCTGGTTACTTTGGTTCCTTGTCGGTCTTCGGAAACCTAAAAATTTCCGCAAGAGGAATAAACTAGCGTATAGTATAATGTATGTATTAGGCAAATTTTCACCCAAGTATGTAGCTTACAGGAATTTAGCAATATTTGATTCAGGCACAATGTAAATATTCTATAAACGGTATAACGTTACAACAAGTATGGAAAAGCAAAAATCTTACCACCAGGTGCAACAGTCGTTATTATTGTAATAACCAATATAATAAAATGAAGAAATATGCGTTTATATAAAGACGACATATTAATTGAGTACATAATTAATAAAATTATCCACCAATTTCATCACACACATAAATGAAAACAACATAACAACAAACAAACGCACGTACGCACGTCGCCGCACGCAGTGACTGCCTGAATACGTCGCTGTCTTTGTCAGAGTCATCAAGCCGTCATGACAGTGTCAAAATTTGTCTAAAGTGACAAGTCCTTCTTCTTGTCGTGTAACTGATTATTTCTTGGTTGGTCCTGTATAAGGTCAGTGACCAGGTTGCGATGCGTTAGCATCCTATTGGTCTGTCTGTGAGGTTGAGGTATGGTAGCCCTGAAAAGGGCCTATGACTGTCGATGAGAGAATCATTTTAGTAAAAGATAGCATTAAAAAGTTAGAAGCCGCTACGTACGATGTGGAGTGTCTTGCCCGGGTGGACAAATCGCCCGGTTTTGGAGGAAGAGTTCATTGAAACCTATCTCAGTTCAATATTATAATGTTTTTATAATGTTATAATGCTTTTCATACATAATTGGTAGATTATTAGGTGTAGTGTGTAGTGTTGAGATAATCTGTTTTCTTGGTATAACTCTCTGTGACTGTTTATGATCTGTGTTCAGTGCTCTGCAAATAAAATGGTGAAACAATAGACATACGTCTTTGCCTTTTAATATAAAATTAATACGCTTCCACTTCCACTTTTATAAGAGGTGAATTCAAAAATGAAAAAATACAGAATTTTTGCAAGGAAAAAGGAATAATAATACAGTATACAAATCCATACAGTCCAAGCTCCAACGGTGTAGCTGAACGAATGAATAGAACTATATACAACAGAGCAAGAACATTGTTAATAGAGACAGGCTTGCCAAAATTTTTGTGGGGTGAAGCAGTTAGATGTGCAGTCTATCAAATCAACCGCTGCCCATCCTCAGCAATAAACTTCCAAACCCCAGCGGAGAAGATGTTTGGAAACAAGAATTTGTCAAGACTTCGAGTTTTTGGATCTAAAGTGTGGGTTCATATATTACCAAAACAAGACAAATTTCAAGAAAGAGCAAAAGAAATGAGATTTGTGGGATATCAACAAAATGGATATCGCCTATGGGATCCTGAAAACAACAATATTATTGTGTCAAGAGATGTGAGATTTGATGAAAGTCAAATACAATATACAGAAAAGAAAACTAAGGAAAGTGATCAGATATACTATGAAGATGAAAATAGTGGAAAGTTGAATGAAAAAGATTCTGAGAAAACTGTAGAAGATGAAAATAGCAGAAAGAAACCAGCAAATGAAAATATAGAAATTGAAAATGACAGTGATGATTATGAGGATACAGAAGAAGAAATACCAGAACAAAAGACAAGATCAGGAAGAATCATACAAAAGCCAAGTAGATTTCAAGAGGATTATGAGCTATATACAGCATATTGTTTAATATCGGGAGATCCTCAAGATTATGAGGAGGCAATGAGCAAAGGTTGGAGTAATGAGATTAATAAGGAATTAAATGCCCTTGAAAAATTAGAAACATGGGAAATAACAGATTTACCTAAAGGAATGAAAGCTATAGATACTAAATGGATCTTTAGAACAAAACAAGATGGTACAAAGAAAGCACGCTTAGTTGCAAAAGGTTTCCAGCAAAACAGTTCAGTGAATAACTATGCCCCAGTAGCCAGAATATCTACAATAAGGCTGATGCTAAGTCTAGCAGTACAACAAAATTTGCCATTGAAACAGTTTGATGTGCCTACTGCATTTTTGAATGGATATCTGGATGTAGATGTTTTTCTGAAATGCCCAAAAGGATTAAACATCAGTCAAGGAAAAGTGCTTAAATTGAAAAAGGCTTTATATGGATTAAAAGAGGCACCAAGATGTTGGAATAAACGATTTCATGAGTTTATTATAAAAGAAGGATTTACACGATCAAAACATGATTCATGCCTATATGGGAAAGGACCAAATTGGTTACTATTGTATGTCGATGACATTTTATATTTAGGAAAAGAAGATATAATAATAAAGAAGCTGGAAAAGGAATTTAAACTGAAGGATCTGGGAGAAGTTAAGAACTATCTAGGATTGGAGGTAAATAGAAATCAAAATGAAATGGAAATAAAACAAACAGAGATGATAACAAAGCTTTTAGAAAGATTTCAAATGCAAGACTGTAAAGGAAATAAAACTCCAATGGAAACAAATTTATATGCAAAAACATCCTCAAACATAATTGAAGTGCAATTTAAAGAACTAGTGGGATGTCTACTCTACATCTCAATGAATACTAGACCGGATATAACTTATGCAGTATCATACTTGAGTAGATTTCTAGATAAACCAACACAAGAATTATGGACAGCAGGTAAAAGGATCTTACGATACCTCAAGGAAACTCAGTTTCAGGGGCTGCTATATAACAATACAGGTAATCATACTCAATTAGAGGCTTATTCAGATGCAGACTGGGCAGCTGACAAGGTTGACAGGAAAAGTACCAGTGGATGTGCTATCTATCAAGGTAACAATTTGATATCATGGTTTTCCAGAAAGCAGACATGTACAGCTTTGTCAACAGCTGAGGCAGAGTACATAGCAGGAGCACATGCAGTAAGTGAACTCGTACACATAAAGGGCCTACTCTCTGAATTTCTTAATAGTAAAACAGTGTCAGCTCACATCTACATTGATAACCAAAGTACAATTAAATTGATTCAAAACCAAATAAATACTAAAGCCTCAAAGCACATAGACATTAAATATCATTACATAAAAGATGTAATAAATAAGAGAATTGTGTCTGTATCATATGTACCTACAGAGGAAAATATATCTGATATTTTCACAAAGGCATTGCCTGCAAGAAAGCATGTATATTTCCGTGAAAGATTAAATGTGTATTAGGTTAACTACCTTAGATGGGTATCTCTCTTGCTAATATATTATGATTGTAATGTTTTTATTTAGTGGTTTATTAACTTGATGTTGCTATTTGAAGGGCTAAATAGAAACACTATCCGTTATTATTGTTATATGTTTTTATGTTTAAAGGTAGAAAAAAACTTATTTTGTTTGTAAACATTCATTTTATTCTATCTTAGAGTTAACTGCAGCTATGTCTACATGCTATTCTACATTGAAATAGTTAGGTAGAGTCTTAATAAGTTTATTAAAATATGTAGTCTTACAATTTCTGTGTCAACAATTTTCATATTATCTTAGATTCAATTTGTATAAAATATATAGGTATAAACCTCTACAAATTGAGGGGCTGTGTTGAGATAATCTGTTTTCTTGGTATAACTCTCTGTGACTGTTTATGATCTGTGTTCAGTGCTCTGCAACTAAAATGGTGAAACAATAGACATACGTCTTTGCCTTTTAATATAAAATTAATATGTAGTATGGATAAATCCTCCCAAATGATCTGTCCAGCAGTGAACGTCTCACGGCTGAAATGATGATGGGTGGATCTTGCAAATATATTTTTCGTCGAACAAAAATTTTAAGAAATTGAATACACATTGGAATGCTTGTAAAACTAAGTGAAATCATTGTAGGATAACTACAATGTACATTTAAAGTATTGAGACGAAACTTCAAAGCGTTAGTTACAAAGTTATCTGCACTTTAAATATTTAGAGGTGTTAGTATGTGTGTAGTTGGCCCTGAACTGAAGAAACGGGGCGGGGTAGTGCGCCCTGTGATTTTGCTCCCTGCACTAAACTACCCTCACTTTGATATTGCGGTGACGGTGATGACGAATTTTGATTCCAAAATTTTATATTTTTTTTGTATAGTTAGATATCGAAGAATTTATTATTTACTTTTCTATACAATAACAGACATTAAGGATACACAGAAATAAAAAATCAAATTCCATATCGCACGTTGGGTTGTTATTTTTTTCTGACGTCAAACGACGCATTTTCTCACGGATGGTGATGATTTTTATGAGTGTTTTATTTATTTTATTTAAAAACTATTGACTTTGAGGAGATTTCGATAAAAGCGCCATAAATATCAACTATGAAGCCAACATTTAAAAAGTTTACCACACTGGAGAAATCTTCATTGAATTTTTATACGCTGGAACATTTTTTTTCGTCAATTTTCTAAATCCACCCTGATGATGATTATGTAAGTAGTGCAGAATAACGTGAACAGTGTAATTATTCTAATATATACATAAGTACTAAACTTTGCCTTTTTTTACCTTTTTTATTTATTTACTTACATACAAACAAAACATTTTATCGCAACGTCACAGGGGGATTTTGTTCCAAAGCTAAAATGAAGGCATGAAATGATGCTCCAGCGGCAAGCAGCGCGCCGCTAAAAGAGCGGTGTCGTAAAAGTCCACGTGTCCTCCGAAAAAAAACATTCATACTTGTCGTTGGCATGGGATAAACCATAAACTGTACTAAAACATTCCATTTTAAGATTGTCTAGCTACTAAGGAAAATATAACGTATTTATAAATTCAACGAAATCGACAAAAAATACTACATTACTGAATTCGATTTAAAAATTAATGTTATTTATGTAAAAACCTACGCATTGTTAAAAACACCAATGGCGATCCATCACTGATAAAAGTTCGTAAACTGCCGGTAAACAACGTATAACGGAACGCATAAGTCAAACAATAAATGTTTCCAACTATCGAAAATTTTCCTCGATCGAGTGGACAACGCCGAATTCGTTCTACAGAAAAAATGTATTAAAATAATATGAGTAGAACTATAATCATACGTAGTAAGTACCATATAGAAAGGACACCGTCTATCATCAGCGTTGAATATGAGCTTATACAAAGTTATGACTCAGGTACAACGTGGATCTCCCAATAATATTCAAGTTCATATTATTCCATAATGGTTCACGATGGTAATATAATTATCTATAATCCATACGAACCTAGTTAGGGTTTGCTAATAAAATAATAATAAAATATTTATCGAAGCAAAGTGACCATCATCCTACCAATAAAAACATTACGATTCGATTGGGATTGTGAAGGGAAATTTCCTTTATGTAGGTAGTAACCCTATCAGAAGGGTTTTGAGTTGTGTTTTGGTGGTTGGTTTTGTTTGGTCATTCACTAGTAATTAATTATCTCACATATTTATTAGATAAGTAGCTAGGATGGATGAAATATACAGACGCTAATAAAACCTTGCTTTATTTATTTTGAGTGATTTTGTGATTGCTGTCGCCAGCAGCGGCGGTCACGGGCGTCTTCTCACCGGCACTGTAAGTTTTCTGTAACTATTGTGAATTGAAGCAAGGAAGGTATACACACAAAGATTCTTTTCAAGAAACTGAAAGTAAAATAAAACCTAATTAATTAACTCTGTTTTCTACTTGTAGTCGTAGTCGTAGAAAACCGAGTTCATTCATAGAATGAATTAAGCTTAATTTTCAATTGTTATTATTTTTCTTTTAGTGTGTTTGATAATGTCCTTTGGTAATAAAAGTAAAAACATAATAATAATGATTATTATCATTATATTTTCCAGTCAATAGATTAACAAAACTACAGACGTACATCTCAGAATAATAATGTTACTGCAAATTAAGCAGTAGGTACCTATAGTTATTCAAGGAAGGACGGAGGCGTCACCGGCTCCGGTGGCATTGGCCGGTAAGAAAGCAATGCTTTTTATAACTTAAACTACAAGTAACTTACACCTATCTAATACAATACATCGATGTAGGTACCTACCTTATCTGCCTAAACATAGGTACCTTTTCTTTACCGACAAGCCAAGCGATCCAACCAGCATTGAATATGTGGAAACATTTAATAAAGTGATGCAATAAGTGAATGCATGAGTAGTACCTACCTACTACTCATTAATATATTTCAGGTCTACATGATGGCTGAAGAACTTGTATCCCGCCCTTATCAACAGCAACTAGAGGAGATTGCAAGCCGGAAAAACACCATAATTCACCTACCCACAGGTAAACTGTAAAAAACATTATGTTTACCCTATGTAGGTAGATTTATAGATCACAATATTGCAACAGTTGTTAACTCTATCTCTGAGTTTGTAACGTTTCACAACTAGATAGCTTAATTGATCTATTAATATGATATATTAATTGATCTTGATCAGATTTGGTATGGAGATAGCCTAAGCTCTGAAGGAGAACACAGGCTACTTTTTATACTGGTACTATGATAGTGAATGCGCAAGAAGCCACTGCAAAAGTTTGTGTGGATTTTTGTGGTTCAATCAAGCCATAAAAGCTCAACCGATTTTGAAGATTCATGGAATAGGTAGATTGATTTCATTGCCTAAAATAGCCTATGGGCTACTTTTTATCTAGGTACCACGCGAGCTAAGCCGCGGGCGCAAGCTAGTATCTTATAAATACTTTAGGTGCTACCTAGGTAGGTACTTAATTACCTAATTATGGTTTGATGCTTCCATCCTTTTGTAACACAATAAAAAAAAATACTTCCTTCCAGTAGCATTACATCTACATATAAAATGAGATAATTTGTAACAGGTTCTGGAAAGACATTCATTGCTGTTTGCCTCATTCGACGATTTAGAGAGGCTTTGCAGAAACCGTGGGGTGCAGGTGGAAAACGCACTTTCTTCTTGGTTAACACAGTGCCTTTAGTTAACCAGCAGGTATGTTGCATAATCTCTATGATCCTTGTGGGATCGGCTATCCTACTTTTCATCAACATGTCCACTACAGAACATAGGCATCCCCGTACATTATTAGGTCTTCTATCTAGTCCTTAGCTGCTATGGTCCTTTCCAGTGCATGATTTCCACTCTAGTACCTGGTTCGCTGAGCAGTGTGTCCTACCCGAAGCCACTTTAACTTGCTAATTCTGAGAGCTATATCAGTAACGTTAGTTATTCTATGAATTTCCTAAAATTATACTAGATTAAAGATATTTAACCTTATTGAACCAGTTTGAACCCTACTTGTGCCTAGTTTTACCACTAGCCTACAACGTGAAGGGCTTCAAGAAAAATACAAAAATGTTTCTCCAGTGCAGGCAACGCAATGCTAAAGGTGTTGCAGATGTCAATAGGCGACGGTAACCGCTAACCTTCAGGCGGGCCGTAAGCCTGTTACCTCCATATAACATAAAAGTCTTACTTAGAATTAATAGCTTGGAGCCCTAAATCAATTCAGTATCTATGTTACTATGAGTAAGGTCTTAAATGGCAAAAATGATACATTTCAGAGTGTACCAGAAAATAAGCGGCTGTAGCATATGATAAACTTACCTAATACAATGTAAAACAATAGAAAATTTATTGTTATCGAATGTGTCGGTATGGTAGACGGCTGTTGAAACACGTCCGGACCCAGTTAAAACATTTCTGTGAAGAGTATGAATCATCACTGTTTTCATAACAAGATTCAAGTTGCTACAATGCAAGTACCAATTACCTATTCTTTTACACACATAAATGTATTTATTTATTTGATTAAAGACGAGCAGCTTTCGCTAATGTGTCTACATCACACTGCGTTGTAATTGACATCACACTGTAATGTCAATTAGTATGTTCTAACTAGTAATTGAACGTCAATTAGAAGTTAGAACATACAAAAGACGCCATTTTCGAAGTCTCTCATATTTTGTTCCTCAACGATTATGGACACTATTACCAGAGATCGCGAGATGTCGTTCGTGGCGAACCACTATCTATCATAATTTAAAACACTATCATTTTATCATGAAACAAAGCTATGGGATGGGCAGCAGCGTTCCCTACCAACAACAAGAGCTTTATCTGCGCTCGCCAACCCGCCCAGTGTGGCGAGTATGGGCAAATCATCCCAAATTATTTTTTCTGGTAATCTATGGGGGACCAGATTCCTTTATAAGCCTCCCGGCTTATATTCAGCAGTGGACGTCCTGCAGCTGAAATGATGATGAAAGCGATTCCCTTCATTTTTAGGGTTCTGTACCTCATAATCGAAAGACGACCAAGTAAATGTTACTAATGCTGCCGTTGTTGGATGCAGGCCGCTCAAGATCGCTCGCTCTGGAAATCTATGAGACAGGCCTAAGTACAGCAGTGGACATCCTACGACTGAAATGATGATGATTCTGACGAATTATAGGCTACTGGCTCGAAATTAATGCCTATTCGTATTCTGAACTTATTTTTTGCGTTTTGTTCCTAGAAAAAGGTAATCGAGGACTTGTGCCCCGTGAACGGCGTAGGAGCTTACAGCGGGGAAAATGGCGTTGATCACTGGGATAAACAAAAATGGCACACTGAAATGGCAGAACATCAGGTTTGTATTATATTTCATGGCCATTTTGGACTTTACTTGGCCCTATTGCTTGCAACTATTCTTTGGCGTATAAGTCTAAGGGTTTAATGACTGGGTCTGCTGCTAACACAGTAGGCATAATGCTGAGCCGAGGCCATTTTGCTGCTGCAGCACACATCACACCATTTTTTTTACTTGCTCGTGTTTTCTGTTATGTAATTGTTTAGTTTTAAAATGTTGTGCAAATGTGTGTTTTAGTTGCAAATAAATGAATGTCTATGTAAAAAGGGTCCAAAATCCGTTTCAGTGAAGGTACGCAAAAAGAGCCTAGAGAGAGAAAATAGTAACTTAAGAAACTAATAATTAATTAATTAAAAATAATGAATGAATTAGAATACCTAAAAAATGAATGAATTAAAAGTTTAATATTTCTAATCATACCACTAATCCTTCTAACTTATTATGTCCTATACCCAATAATTTTAATTATTATGTTCCAGGTGATCGTAATGACGTGTCAGATTTTGAGTGACATGCTGAATCACTCGTACATAAAGATTGAAGATATAAATCTTCTTATCTTCGACGAATGCCATCACGCGGTGGACGACCATCCCATGCGATTGGTCATGAAGCATTTTGAATGCTGCACCCCTGACAAGCAGCCTAGAGTTCTTGGTAATTTACTCAACTACTAATGATGATTACCTACGACACGGACGACTCGCCTACCTTGCTTACTTGTCGTTTCACTGATTCTTTCTCTACCTGCCTTGCCATGTGAAGTACCAGGATATAAAACTAAAATATTTAATAAACGTTTAAGGGCTAACAGCGACGCTTTTAAACGCAAATATCACGATGGGACAAGTACAGCTCACGCTAAAGGACTTGGAAACCACGTTCCACGCTACCATCGCCACTGTGAATGAACTGGGAGAGGTTTTGACGTGAGTACCCTGTAATTCATTAGTCACCGAATAAATAATACTACAAGTTAGACCGTACCGTTAGACCGACCGTAGTTTACCATACATCTCATCCACACGCTTTGGCAGACAGAAGACCGAAGAGTATAATCGGTCATTATGTCTAGCGTTTGTGGACTACGAGAAAGCTGTCGATTCAGTCGAGACCTGAGCAGTGTTACGGTCACTACAGTGCCAGATCGACTACCCCTTTGTCGAAGTATTGAAGTGTTTGTACAGCAGGGCCACCATGTCTATCAGACTCCAGGACCAGAGCATAAATCCTATCCAATTGCAAAATGGGGTGATACATTCCAAAACGATTTTTATTTTTATTCTAGGAGACATTGTTTTTGAGATATAACGTAAGTACATAAGATAAAATTCGTTTCAAAATGATCCTTACCTCTATTGAATAAAGTTAGACAATTTTGATTTTGACATTTGGGGGTGTGCGTTATACCTCAAAGATATCGCAAGCTCCTAAAAGTCAAACTCAAAATTAACTTTATTCAGAAGACGTAAGGATAATTTTCAAATAAATTTTAGATGACGCGCGCCGTTTGTACACGGCTTAGTTTTTCTAATGCAATGATTGAGTTTGAATTTCTTGTTATAGATATTCAACGAATCCTCAGGAATCCGTGCAGTTCTATGTCAAGCCTGTACCAACGCCGGCCTCTCTGCAAGCTGAGCAGATCCTGGATAAAGCTATAGAGTACGTGATGGAACTCAACCTTCCTGCGCCAGTCAGGGCTCAAGCTTTGGAGCTGAAGAAGTGGCAAATTGATATCACTACTGATCCAAAGAAGGTAGTATCGTAGACTTTAGACTTACTCACTCACTCACTCACTCTTACTCACATTAGGTAATTGATGGTAACAAACATTTTTTTAATTATACTTAAACTTTTATTTCTTTATGATATTTCTGTATTTCTTCTCTAAAAAATAACACGAGACAATTTTTAAATTCAACTTCTAATTTTAAGTAAAAAATATACAGGCTGAGTTTTTTTTCAGGGCCACTAAGGCGAAATCGGAATCCGTGAGAGTAATCGAAAAGTGAAGTTAGGAGTTACGGGCTCGATTTTGAAAAAAATAAGATCTGCATTAAAAAAAGTTGAATTTTATTTTTAGTTTTTCACAAAAAAATATTTTTTAATGATTTTTTTTGCATTTCTGTGTTCTATGTTTGATAATAAATAAATAAATGTATGATAACAATGTGTATAAAGTTGTTGGATAACCTTAAAAACTGAAAATGTATAAATTAAAACGATATTTATTCATTGAAGGTTTGTTATTTCGTTCGGACTATGTGCAAGCAAAGCAAATAATTAGTAAAAAATAACCATCGCTAAATAAATATTGTTGGATTTATAAATTTTGAAGGTGTTCCAACAACTTTAGACACATAGTTATTATACATTTATTTATTTATTAAAAAACAAAGAAGCGAAAAAGGCAAAAAAAATTTTTTTCGAAAACCTACATTTCCTGAAAAACTAAATAAATTTCAACTTTTTTTAATGCTGATCTTATTTTTTTCAATATCGATCCCGTATCACCTAACATCACTTTTCGATTACTCTCATGGTTACCGATTTCGCCTAAGTGGCCCTGAAAATAAAACTCACCCCTGTATATGCTCACGTCTGTCATCTGGTCCTCATGATAGACTTCCTCTCAGATCTCCAAACGCCCATATCCTTGGAAATTTTTGGTACTTCGAAACATTATAATATGATATAAATAAATGAAAGTATTCAATGAGTGTGTTCCTTCTACAATTTGGTGTTGTCAGATAGATTTTTCATATTTGCTGCCGTTTTCTTGTGATAAGAACCGCTGGCCAGTCTTTGCTTATTGTTTATTGACATAAAGTAATAAGTAATACAGACATTGTATGAATTCCCTGACTCCTGAGCTAGGTAAGATAACCTGTGTTACAGAAGTCAGTGTCTTCTCCCATATAATGGTTATAGTTATGACATAAACAAGTACAGTATATAGTTAACAGTTAGATTTAACTTGTAGATAAAGTTAATTTTTAAATTAGACTAAGGTACATACAGTCTCTAGCTTTTATAGGGCTATTTGTCCTATTGGAAATTGTTAGACGGTCATTTCCTCTCCATATGTTTTTCGAGCTTACTCGGAAGTCACCCCGACTCAACAATAAGCCAAATTAAACCGATGTAAAGTATATTTTTGTATAGCTAATATTCGGCAAGAGTGTTCTCCGTATTATTACAGATTCTAATTCTAATTCTAATTCTAATCGGGGGTGGTTAGACCTGCACTGACTTCCCGCTGTGGGGTGTTTTGTGCATTGTCCCCCTATGCTAACCCTACCCCAGCCAGCCCAGCTCCTTAAAATAGCGAAGCAGGACTTTGGGTCGTTGGTAACATTCTCTCAGTATCCCTGTATGCAGCGGTGTCTGGGAGCCGCTTCCGATCACGGCCCGCAGACCCGATGTGGTCCTGGCCTCTTTATTACGGATTTTAAATCTTTCGTTTTATTTGTAAAACTTAATTTACTTACAGAAAATAAAAGCCGTGAAAAACATGATGGTGTCAATGAAGATGTTTCTGGCGGAGTTGGGCGACTATGGGGGCTCGCTCGGCATTCTCGCCTACATGATCCTACTCGAAAGGCTGAAGCGACAGGCAACGACGCGGGAAGACGACAGGATGTATAGAGCTGCTATCACGTTTGCTACCCAGTAAGTACTACGTTTTATGGTTCTCGAGTGGCGATTACGAACCGGACGACGCAATGTTCGAAGGCCCCCCCACCAGATAGACCGATGACATTGTGAAGGTTGCGGGAAGTTGGTGGATGGATAAGGCTCAAAGACCGTTCGTCGTGGCACTCTTTGGGGGAGGCCTATGACTTCATTAGGCTGATGATGATGATGACTACCACCGAGATTCGCACGCGTAGTCTAATAATTACGGTAAATCCCATTAGTTCTATAGGACTGTGACGTCACAGAGCTGTTAATAAAGCAAGACGATAGGATGTATAGAGCTGCTATCACGTTTGATACCTAGTAAGTACGACCCGTACTACCTATGAGATTCTCACGCGTAATCTGAAAATTACGGTAACTCCCATTAGTTCTATAGGACTGTGACGTCATAGAGCTTGTAAAGCTCAGCTATTTCGTATGTATTTAATTCTAACCAAAAGTCTGAAAATATCTCTAAGTTGAGTAATTATGAATACCTATACAAACTTTCAACCCCTATTAACTATTTCCCCTTCAAGATACGACAGAGACAAATGTTGAATGAGCCTATGTCGTTCCCTAGGATATAATTTGTCTCCTTGCCATATTTATTCATTACGATCCGTTTAGCCGTTCACTTATGAAAAGGTAACAAACAAACAGAGTTACTTTCGCATTTATATTTATTAACTACGTCCTGTAAGTGAGTAAAAGTTCCACCTGACGCTGTATAAATCATCAGAATAAGGCCATGCCATTTTTTATAATATTAGTATGGATGGATTGTCATAATAGTTCCATGCTGAGATTGCGTTTTGTAACTTTATTCTTTTCAGAGCTCGGGCGGCTTTAACCTTATCGATGGAAAATGAAACCGGCTACGAACGAATCGTAAAGCACTCGTCACAGAAGGTCTTACAAATGCTTAAGATATTGAAGGAATATAACCCCGACATTATGAATAAACCTGGAGGTTTGTACAGCTTTCCTTATCGTGTACTAGCTTCCGCCCGCGGCTTCGCTCGCGTTGTACCTACATAAAAAGTAGCCTTTGTGCTACTCTAGGTAAAGAACTCTATCTATTCCAAGTTTCAACGAAATCAGTTGAGCCGTTACGTCGTGATTGAACAAAAAACATCCACACATCCTCACAAACTTTCGCATTTATAATATTAGTAGGAAGAAGGATATGATATAGAGGGCGCCAGTATTAAAATATTATCTATCTACTACTCGTATAAAAAGTAGCCTATGTGTTATTTCATGCTATTTACTACATACATGCAAAATTTCATTCTAATCCGTTCAGTGGTTTGGGCGTGCAAACAGTTTATATAAACTCTCCCATTTATAATATAACTTGTTCCGTAACTGCTATACTATCCCAAAAGGGGCTTATTCTAAAATAAAGGAAGAATATTTATTTAACGAATATAACAAAAGGCGCAAATATGTTAGTCTTACATATTTGAGCCTTTTGGGGTTGAGACCCTGGGTCCGTGGGGAAACGGGGCCCTCCGGGTTTTCAAAAAGATATCAGGACGTCTGATCGAAGCGACGCGTGACCCGAGAGCTGGCTCTTATTTCGCCCAGCGAATTAGCATTGCCATCCAGCGTGGCAATTCCGCCAGCGTCTTGGGGACGCTTCCGACTGGTAGTGATCTGGATCAGTTGAGCTATCTATAGATCGTTTGTAACGGTCTTTAGATGGCTCAACTGTTTCATGTGTATTTTGTAAATATTAACTTGTATTAGTTTTAAGATTCTTTCTGTAAATAAAGTTTATTTATTCATTTTATGATAAAACGAATAAACGAACTAGCTATACCAAAAGTCGTAGAACAAGCTTTATTGTGAATTGGGTGTAGAATAAGCTCTTCAAATTCAAATTCAAAATCTTTATTGCAGTTATGTTGTTACAATGGGGTGTTGTGGATACATTTTTGTTTCAAACATAAACCCTGTTAGGGCACTTCCCTGTTAGGGTTAGGGTCTTTTCCAGATAATATACCTACATATCTTTTATTAGTAGGATTTTTCATGCAAGTTTTGTCACCGCTTACCGATCAATATCCATCCATCTGAATGTTTTCGTAAAAGAAAGAATGAAAATTCATTTATTTTGGTCACACACAAGAACAGCACAAACTAATAAGATAAAACAGACACTACAGGGTACAAAGAGGTAAGAAACAAAAACAAACAAAAGTAGATAGGCAGTAACAGAACTAAAAGCCCCTATGAATGTGACTATGTTTATTTACTGTAATGTTTATTTTTTTTATTTACTTTTACAGTGTTGTTGAAAACTAACACAGCGAGAAAACCACTGTGCGCAATCATCTTCACACAGCAAAGATTCACCGCCAAAGTTCTCTACAACCTCCTAAAAGAAGTTAGAGACTCTAACGAGAAAGAATTTGGTTTTCTAAAACACGATTTCATTGTTGGATTCACCACTAATCCTTTGAAGAGTACAAGGGAACAGCATTACGTGGCGAAAGCTAGCAAGAAAGCGCTACTTATGTTTGGCAGAAAGTAAGTAAAAACAAATCACGACTCTCACAACGAAGTATTAAAGTGCAATTTTGCTCGCACAACGCTGCATGCCTAATATTATATTTACCTTGCGCATGCAGGCTATAATTACGAACTTATTTTTCTTTTAGTGAGCTCAACTGCTTGATTTCAACCAGCGTGATCGAAGAAGGAGTAGACATTCCACAGTGCTTGCTTGTGTTGCGATTTGACCCACCGCTGGAGTACAGATCTTATATTCAAAGCAAAGGTAGCAAAAAAACAAATAATGTTTTTTCAGTTTTTTCCCGACTTTTTTAATATTTAGCTGTTTTTGTTAATTTTATCATACACCTAACTAATTATTAAATATATTAAGACTTCGGCATCAAGATTGCTACCTAAAACTGCTAATTAATTGAGTTTGAACTGATATGACCCTAAAGCAGATGATTTGTCCATAGCGTTCTTTCAGTGAAAAATTTATATTTTCCATAAGTCGTAGAACAAACTTTATAGCCAATTGGGTGTAGAATAAGCCCCTTTCGGGATAGTATACAAATTATGAATCACCTTGTATATCAGCGAAAACTTCAACAAAATGGTTCGAATTTTTTTTTGGGTGTATGTTACTCGACTATCTCTACCAATACAAATTTTGATAATTCTTTCGCTGGTGTATAGAGTATGATCCCGGGGTGGTCCCATATTCATTTAATTCCTGAGGGATTGCTACTTGTTCCGTTAAACTTAAAAAACCGTCATCATCTCTTGAAATCAACCACTTGCCGATTTTTTTTGTCGACGGTCGTATAGTATGGTTATCCCCGCGACTTCGTTCGGTTGCTGCTATTTTTACATAAACTTTAACCTTAGGGGTTGTGTGCCGGGAATTTCTTTCTTTGCACCCATACGTTACAACAGGAAGCTACCCTGCAAATTTCGTACTCTTAGTAGGCTCTGCGTTGATTTTCAAATAGAATAAAACCACTACGTTTGATTGTCAGTCAGTCAGTCAGTACCGTAAGAGTTATTATTGATGATGAATGGATGTCATACTTACTTTTGTTTTTTATTCGAAAGTGTAGGTGGCCAGTTTCATCCTTAGTAGGTAGGTAAGCAAAACGCAAAGAGGTTGATAACAAAAAAAAAGAAGTTGATATTAATCTTGTAAATATTCAGGAATTTGAAATCGGTTTTTAGTTTTTGTAAAAAATATGTTATTAAAAATACATCTTAATTGAGTACCTCTTCCTTTTTTCGAAGTCGGTTAAAAAGGGCCTTGAGGCACAGACAGAAATACGGACAGAAATGTTCCTATAAGACTTAGTTTTTATTTAAAACGAGGTACGGAATAGCAATACTGAGAACATTGTCCGATTTTTATGAGTACGCTCATTGCAGGTCGAGCTCGCAGCAAGGAATCCAATTTCATTATAATGGTCGATATGGCTAACAAGAGTAAGTTCCAAAAGAGTTACATGGACTTTCAGCATATTGAACAAAAAATTCATCAGGTAAGTAATACGTCAATTAATAAATAAATATTCCGGACATATCACACAAGGTCTACTGATCCCAAACTAGTCATCATCAACATAATGTTTTTTTTTTATTTTGTTATTAAGGACTTTTAGTCACTTTGTGACTATGCCAGCCCTGTTACAACTTGCATTTATAATTCTTACTTACTTACTATATTATAAACTAATTTAAAAAGTGTCATAGCCGCATCGACCAACGGGGCAGATAAGACACTTTGAAGTACGCCAACATACAACAAATTTACATCATACTGGTTCCGCATATAAGATCTTAGAGACTGGCTCCGGTCCAACATAATGTTGATGACAAAAGTTTCTGTAGTCAACTTGGGCCATTTTCAACTTTATTGTTGCATCATTTTGAAAATTATGATAATATGTACACATCTTAGTGCAGGCTACTGTACACAAATTTTTGAGACCCGCACAGGGAATTCCAGTGCGGGGTCAGGACTGTGTTTGGTGTTTTTGAGAGTTTATGTATTGTGTACCGCTAATGGTTTTTATTTTTTAGATTTTAGTTGGAAATTCTGACTCAAGGGAGGCACCTTCCCAAGACGCAATTCAAGATCTTTATGATGAGGATATATTACCACCCTATCTGACGCCACAAGGAGGTTATTTTTTTATACACATTATTTTATTTTATTTTTTTACATGAATTTTGTAAAACTAAAAAGATTTTTGGTTCAAATTTGTGTAAAATAGTGCTGACAAGTTCGCATTTGAATTGTAATGAACCGTCATGGTGTGAATATTCAGCATAACTCAAGACTTAATTTTTATGATATTTTACCATTTACGCATAGTTATTATACCAAAGCTAAATTTTTCCTAGAACGAAAAACGTGTAATTTTCAGGACGTCTACCCTCTGTGGCATCAATCAGTCTACTGAACCGCTACTTTAGTACGTTGCCGCACGATCAGTTCACGCAAGTTACTCCCGCGTGGATCCATGAGAATGTATTCGATGATGGTAAAATACTGAAGCGCTTGATCACTATTATACTACCGTTGGCGTGTCCCATCAAGGAACCGATTAAGGTAAGATTATTTATTTTTGGGAGGAGGTAGGGCACAGCGAGATTTTCTCGCTCTAAATTAGAGCAGCCCGCCTGGGGAGGTACCTCCGCCTTACAGAAGATCGCAGCCAAATAACATTATTTGTTTCAAATAGTGTTGTGTTCCTGCGGTGAGTAAGGTTGCCAGAGCTCTTTAGGGGGGGGGATGGGTTCGGCAGGCAACGCATTAGCAATGCTCCAGGTGTTGCTGATGTCAATATGCGACGGTAACCATACCATCAGGAGAGCCGTAAGCCTGTTTACCTCCATATAACATAAAAAAAGCATTAAAATAGCTTGCTTGCTTGTAGTGTCACTGATTCTTTCTTGGTCATCCTGTATTAGGTCAGTGAGCAGGTTGAGGTATGGTGGCCCTGAAAAGGTTCTTTGACCGTCGGTGATAGAATCAGTGTAGTGAAAGGATTAAAGTGCGCCTCTTAGAGGCTCCTTTCGTGCACATGTCACATGTCTTCGAATTTTTAGTATCTAGGACATCTTCGGTTTCTCTTGTTTTCCTTCACCGTTTGAGAGTACTAGTATAGCGCACTAGTGCTCTTAAACGGTTGGCTTTCTGCTGTTACATTTTTTTTTATACAAAATAGGCTTACGTTTGTTCACAATCTCACCTGATGTTAAGTGACGATGTGGTCTACGGTGTAGCACGTTTGCCTAGAAGAAACCTATTCACTCTACTCTTGAAGACACCCAAATTATAGGTGTTCGGAAACACAGACGCCGGCAACGAGTTCCACTCTTTGGCCGTCCGCATTATAAAGGTACAAGCAAAGCGCTTGGTGCGGCAGGGTGGTATATCAACCATGACCGGATGTCGCATATTTATTTTATAGTATTTATTCGTTTTTTAAGACGAGTGTGATAAGTTGGGTTTCCCTTAAATACATTCCATTATGTTCAAGTCACGGCACAGCGAATCCTAGTGTGGAGTCAGTACTATGAATATTATTGTCGGGTGCTTATTATTATAATGTGTATGTATCACGGCCATTGTTTATTATTTACAGGGCACACCACAAATCTCCTTGAAGAATGCGAAAAGGTCTGCAGCCCTGGCCGCTTGTATCAAGTTGCACGAAGTGGGGGAATTAGACTCTGTCACTCTACTGCCGAGGAACTATGGGTTAGTAAGACAATGGTTATTCTAAACTGACTTTATTTGACAGCGCTTATAATCGCTGGTGGAATGGTGGTAGTGGCCCCGCCTTCCGATTGACAAGTCGTGGGTTCGAATCCCGGTCGTGTACCAATGGATATTCCATACAAAAAATATACATGCGCTATACTAGTGCTCTCAAACGGTGAAGGAAAACATCGTGAGGAAACCGGCATGTCCTAGAACCTGAAAATTCGAAGGAATGTGACACGTGCACGAAAGGAGCCTCTAAGAGGCGCACTTTAATCCTTTCACTACACTGATTCTTTCACCGACGGTCATAGGCCCTTTTCAGAGCCAACATACCTCAACCTGGTCAATGACCTATTACAGGTGACCAAAAAATAATCAGTGACACAACAAGCAAGCATGTATCGCTGAGCTACTAGCTGCCGCCGGCGAGTTCGCATGGTACCCGGATAGAAAATACTCTACGGCACTCTTCGGCTCCTTAACTATTATCTATGCAAAAAATCACGTTGCTCTGTTGCTGCTTGAAAGAAGAATAAACTAACATTTGCGCATTTCGCATTCAGATACTTTCCACAATATGACTAAATTAATAAAAAATACGTACTTACAGAGTTGTGGACTTTGACGAGGATGACGTGAAAGATTGCTTCCTGAACTGGCCATGGGGGCAAAGAGCGGACGAACAGGGTCATGGCGTTCCGAAAGCTGGCTCCAAGAAGAGCGTTCGGAAACACAGGATTGCAGTAAGTTTATCCAAAAAGTCGTGGCTTCGCATACTGCCAAGGATAATATAATATACTACCGTACTATACAGCATGGCGCTAGAATGGCGACATTTAATTAACCTACGTATCCAGTTACCCGTTTTCAGATTATAGTAATCGTTTTTATTTCATTTCAATGTATGATTTCTCAAAAAACCACATTTTTCTTTATTATCATCTGGGAGCAACCTGTACGCAAAAAAACTGTAGCGGGGTCACGGATCATAACACCGTATGAAGAGCAAAGAAAGTACTGTTAGAATGGGACCCTGAAATTGCGACGTTGCCAAATTGTTCTCGAACCAATAAGCGGTAAAGACGTATGTACCTACCAGTATTCGTCTTTCTTTGCGCGCCCCGCCCAGCTGTGCGGCGCGCGCTGCGGCGTTGCCGTTCAGTACCGTAGGTAAGTAGCGCTCACATAAAGGATAATTTAAATTTTGGTCCTGTATGTATCATTTAGTTTGTTTGAAAATATCGAAAATTCAATTATGGACTTTTATTATCAGATATTTTTTTTTATGATTACTGATAAGTAGCTCTACCCGTGTGTTAATTTAATGTCGCCATTGTAGCGCCAGGCTGTAAAGTCTTTGATACTGCTCATGAACCAATGAATTTTCTGTTCGGAAAAGGATATAATCTCCATGAATGTAACTCTAGCACTAACATCTAGATCTACGAGTATATCTATATGGATAACAATATCTCGCTATGCCCTACCTCGCATACTGTTGGGTAGGTATTTTATTACCCGACTCCGGAATGAGGGTATTGTTTTTTATTTATGTAACTTTGGTTTCCAGTTCCCAAAATGCCTGAACGCCGTGCCAGATTCTCCTCTATACTACCTTCACATCATCAAGCTGACGCCCGCCTTCCCGGAGCCAAAAGAGTCTCGTGAAAAAGCGCTTTACAAGTTCATGCAATCAGAACAAGGCTATGGTATCCTTACCCAACAACCGCTGCCGAAGCTATGTGCGTTCCCGACCTTCTTGACTATCGGCGAAATGACAACACAGATACAGATGAATTATGCTGTGATTCAGTTGAATGAGAAGATGGTCATGTTGATTAAAAGGTTTGTCCAGTTTTAAAATTTTTGTAATACTTATCCCAAAATTTCCGACTTAGGCGGAGTGATGTCGCGACCCTCCCGCAGATACGAAAATTTGAGGGTGTTCCCTGCACATTAAAAGGAGACACACCTCTCTTTAGAGGTGTACTAAGAAAGGAATTCACAAAATTCAACCCTTAAGAGGGTGGTGCGGGGTTTGAAGTTTATATGAAAAACTTCAACAAAATCGCGGGGCCTTTCACTAATAACAATAATTCATTTATTTCAGGCAACTTAGTAAAGTACATGTACAAATACAGGGCCCATAGATATAATAAATGTTGTTATGTTTTTCAGATTCCACTATTTCCTCTTCGATCAAATACTGCAAATTGCGAAGAAGTTCCTGATATTCGAGGGTGAAGTGAACTGCTTGTATGTGGTGCCGGTGAAGGGTCATCAGGGGTACGATATAGACTGGGAAGTTATTCAAAATCATACTGATGTCCCACCGATGGAGATACCAGACTTTGCGGTATGATAATATATATTTTATTATAATTTGTAACCCATGTTACAATGGCTTTTATTATAAGTACTGCCAAAGAGTGGAATGATCTGCCTGCGTCTGTTTTCCCGTAAGAGTACAATCTAGGAGTCTTCAAATCTAGGGTCAATAAGTTCACTCTGGGAAAGCGTGCTCCATCTTAGGCCACATCTCATTTGCAAAAGTGAGTTGGTGGCCAAACGCTTTACAATTATTCAATAAAAAATAAAAAAAACATGGCTGATAGTTTGTTTTTATGTTCTAATTTCTGCGATTTTCCATACTTACTTGGATGAAAAATATACGGTAAAAAAAGTTAAAATATTTTTTTTCACTTAGAGAAACTTTCATAAGTAGTTTTTTTAAGCAGAAGTATTTTTTTTAGACAAGGCGATCGCTTCGCGTGACAGATGCGGCATACAAAAATAAGGTGGTTACTCCTTGGTACAGAGGCGCTTTGTTGCCAGACAGGTTGGTTTTTAGGGCTTCGTTATCAAAAGGTGTAACTGAACCCTTAAGTCACCATAACTTCGTTTATATCCGTATATTTAAGTTTTCCAGTCTATTCCATTCCTATGGACTAGAACTAGAACTTGTTAAATTATTTCAACTTGAAATCTTCAAGTTCTATTAAAAAATATATTGAGTGAAAAGTTGCATACTTTCAGATTTATCTGCAAAAATTACAAAAAATAATGCAGTTCCCATTATCTTCGAAAATTGGCCAATTTTTTTTCCCCTGGCCTAATACAGTTCCTATTCACATTTATTAGATTCGCCAAGTAACTAATTAATTGGTCACGGAAATATCGGCGTTTGATTTTAACTCTTACTTGGCGAATTGATTTATACCAAAACTGTATTCAACTAGCTATATTCAACAAAACTTCGTATGGCTTGACATATAGTTTGCTTGAGCGTTACTTGATCTTTGATCCAATTCCAGATATATTGTATCAAATGTGCTGGAACATTTGACACCGAATTCATTTTTCCACGATGAGTCTGACCTGACCTACGCTGACTATTACGCGTCTAAATACAATCTGGAAATACTCGGAGAGAAAAACCAACCGTTGCTAGAGGTATGTCAAACCAACTTCCGATCCTAACTACCCTAACTAATATTATACATGCAGAAGTTTGTTTTTTTGTTGATTTTGTCCTTATTTCACAAAGATAGCTCTAACCAACTAAGCTACCGAGCCACTTTGTAAAAATCTTTGCGACTTCCAAGCGCCGGCGCTTTAAGCCTACAAAAGAAAATTGGTTTCTACCTGCTCAATGACTAAAGCTTGTTTTAAGTTCATTGACGAGGTGTATCGCAGATTATTGAAATGATTATCTTATGTGTATAGTGATAAATAACCCACACTAAGAGAATACAACGATTTTTGCGATTTAAATTAATAATAATAATATCTTTATATCAGGCTACTTGACACATTACACAAAAATGTGTAATATCATAATATGCCATGACCCATATTAATAAATACTTTACAGACTAACATACATATAATATTAAACTTAAACAACTACACCACATCTAGAGTCAGGGACTTTCATGATCGTGTGCGCCTCCCTGTAGCGACGGTAGACCACTCCAGCTGACCAGAAGTCGGGCGCGAGGCAATCTTTGTACTTGGCCAAAATAATTTAATTAATTCATCAGCCTGTAGAAGTCCACTGCTGGACATAGGCCTCCCCCAAAGAGTTCCATGACGAACGGTTTTGAGCGTCCTCCATCCACCGACTTCTCGCAACCTTCACAATGTCGTCGGTCCATCGGGCCTTCCAACACTGCAATTAATTAAATTAATGTATTCACTTGTTCAGGTCCGCAACATAAGTTCAAGAATGAACTGCCTGCTACCACGAGCTGCAACGATAAAAACCTTGTCCGACAAGCAAGCGAAACTGATATCGCTTTCTCTCGGCGACGACAAACCTAAAGGGGCATACACAGAGGTGTTCTTAGCTGAATTCTGCATCAAGTACGACTTTCCTGGCTTGCTGTGGTACAAAGCGTCTATGTTGCCCAGCATCCTTCATAGGTATGTATGGAATATTGACCACCGCGTACGTACTACCGCGTATAAATTGCATTTTTCAACAAATAGCCTACTATCCTACTTCCTACGATACTACTTTAAATTATTAATGTGAAAGTTTATAAAGTGTGATTTTTATAATAATAATTTAAGGTTTTAAATTTGGTATTTTATATAAATTAATGTGACTAGAAGAGTGTTAAATATGAATGTGGAAGGATATAAGGGGAGAGGTGGAACAAAGAATAGATGGATAGATTGTGTGAAAGACGACATGCGTAAGAAAGGAGTGAATACTGATATGATGGCTGATAGAGGGTAGTGGAAGAGAAAAACATATTGTGCGGACCACACGTGAAGTGGGATAAGAGCAGGGAGATGATGATTTTATATAAATTAAATAATTAGCCCATATTACATTTCTGCTGGGAATTCTGCGAGGTAAATCATAGTTATACCTACATAGATACTTTAAGTACATGTAAAACAAGATGGTAAGACACTTAGATTAGGCATGCACATAAATTATGAGGATAATGCACCTATCTGATGAGTATTTGAAATTATATTTATTTATTTTGTAGGCTGCACATGCTGTTAGTAGCTCAAGAGCTAATCGCGGATGTTGCTACTGATATCCAATACGGGACACCGGTTTTACCCAAAAGTAAGTGCTTATCGTCCTTGCTTGCTTGCAATGGTTCTTTCTTGATCATCCTGCATTAGGTCGTCGACTGGGTTCAGATATGGTGGCACTGAAAACGGCCTAATACCGATGGTGAAGTCGTCGTAATAATAGAACTTTTAATAATCGTACTAGAGTGCATTGGTTTTAATTATATCACACTTATAATGTTTGTATGCCTTGTAGGCAGGACTAGTGAAACTTCCGAATATTCATGAACTACTCTGTACCTAGATTCCACAAACAATAAATATCTTTTCAACACAATTGCTCATAAAGTGGCTCTAATTTCACCGTAATTAGGCACATAATGATACCTGTAATCAAACTGTGACTTTTTCATTGCTATTATTCACAAACGTGAGTTATTTTATTTCATTGGTTGGGTTACTTAAAAGTTTCGATACAAAAAAGATCGTGCGCAAAAAAAACTCATTCTTTGAGTCTATGGCCAATCGCCATTGTACGATGCGCACGCATAGGAAAACTGACAAATTTTACGAATTTTCATGCCATTGCGAAAAAAAATTGACAACTCGTTTTTACAGTTATTTTTAGTATTATTTTATACTCAAGTGTGTTGAAAAACGTCGTATGATACACGTGTGTATTGATCATTACCGTCTTCGGCTCTCTTAAGACACTCGGCTCGGGTCTCAATGACGCCTCGGCGGTAATCACCAACGTTACACACTTCTACCATAATGTACTATTATTTTACTATAACTTTATCTTTAAATCTGGATACTGCAGCAAAAATCGGAATGCTATCACTTTATTATGACCACTTCTAGAATGTTAATGCTGTGGTTACCCATCATTGAAGGGCTAATCTCAGTCAGTTTTTGTTTTATTTTCAGATGAGGAATGGCTTCCGATTCAGGTGTTTCTGCCAGTCGCAATAGACGCTCTCTTGTCGCACATAGATGGACCGAATACAAACATGAACTCTGTTGACAGGTAATTTAAGGTCAAACTTCAATATTTATGAGTATAATAGATATAGATGCTAGACGATACAGCCAACTGGTTTTGGTTATAAATTCACTGATTAAGTTATGCGGTCAAACTAGACACAATCAGTAAAAACCTAGTATAAAGTAACGATAATTTATCATGTGGGTGGGATTTGTCCATACTCACCATGCTGGGCATGCGGGTTGGTGAGCGCAGTTAGAGCTATCGTTGTTAAAATGAGGGACGCTGCTGCCCATCCTCTAGCTTTTTCCCTTAGTCGCCTCTTACGACATCCGCGGCTAGGTAGATATCGAGGGGTATATTCTTCAGCCGGGGGGCTACCACGGCCAATAGTAGATTTAAATCTAGCTTTTATGAAATTATGGTTGAGAGATTTACAGCTGGGGCCGTGCCCTACGTAGCAGAGAAGCGCTCAGCTATGAATGCCACTGGCGGTCACCTATCTATCAGGTGATCGAGCTGAAGGTTGTCTGGGCCAGCTACATCACAAGCGCTTTTTAGTCTTGCTAAAACTTCTGTTGCCTTTATTTACAAACTTTTGAATATTAGAAGAATAGTAAGGAGTAGGACCGGATGTGATAAGCATGAATAAAATAATGATTTATTCACAGGATCAACCAACCAATAGCGCAATCGGGCAACGAACAGCTTCCAAAAATACTGTCAATGAAGGAGAGTCTCTACCAACTGCAAAAGACGAAAATGAGTAAAGAATACCCTTGGGATGTGAGTATGTCGTCCTACCACCTATCTCTACCATTACCCTGGGGATGTGAGTATGTCGTCCTATCACCTATCTCTACCATTACCCTGGGGATGTGAGTATATCGTCCTATCACCTATCTCTACCATTACCCTGGGGATGTGAGTATGTCGTCCTACCACCTATCTCTACCATTACCCTGGGGATGTGAATATATCGTCCTATTACATATCTCTACCATTACCCTGGGGAGGTGAGTATGTCGTCCTACCACCTATCTCTACCATTACCCTGGGGATGTGAGTGAGTATATCACCCTACCACCGATCTCTACCTTTACCCTTCGGAAGTGAGTATATCAGCAGAGCCGATAACCCTTGGGGGAAAAATATTTTTGAATGGCGACCACGAATCGGACGATACAGTGTTGGAAGGCCCCTACCCGATGGACCGCGTATTAAGCACCACGCGAGCGAAGCCGCGGGCTGAAGATAGTCTATCATATGATAGGTTTATAAAAGGATATACCTTGATTGATAATTTGTATTTATCAACAGGAACAAAGCGAACCGATAGACATAGAACGTAACATCTCCACCGTGACGCTGATGGACGTTGATTCGTACGATGACTTCGTGTTGCTACCGATGTCTGTCGAGGAATGCCAACCCGCGCAGACCACGAAGCGAGTGGTGCCAGTTACCGCGGCGATCAAACCACCCCCGCTGAAGTAAGAAATTCTACCCAAAATTATTTAACCAGGATTCGAACCCGCATCTTCGCTTAGAATTGGAAATACGATATAAACAACGCCATGGTGTTAATGACCGCTGGCTTCGGAAATCATAGGCAAATAATAAAAATTGTTAAGGTTCCGTAAATTGACTTGGTTTTTTGTTGTGTGTAGAAGTGTGTAACTTAATATTTGATGGTGTAGGTAGTACGTTACCATTTAGAACTTAATAAGCGACTTATTAGGCTTGAAATGTAAAATTCAATTGAACCGTAGAATGAATTCACTTGAACTGTAAAATTCACTTAAACTCATTCAGTTCAATCGACTCTTGGAACGTATTATAATAACTAAAATTCCCATTGTGCTTCTGTCACAACACAATGGTGCCTCCTATTACCAGTTGAGGTAATAGGAGGCCGCAGGTGATTACCAATACCGTTTGCAAATATGAATCGTCGACCAATCGCAATACTTTCGCTTACGCTTCGTTTTAAAATCGAGTCAAATATTTCATGATAATCTGTAAATATTTAATTTGATTTGAGGTCGTGGGTTCGATACCAGTCGTGCACCAGTTTTTCTATTCGAAAAACGGTGAAGGTTTACATCCTGATGAAACCAGTAATTCTTAAAGCGTCGATTGGCTTGCAACCTGTCACGTATGAAATATTCCCTACTGCAAAATGTGGGTATGTGCCTAATGCTCGGACATGCCTATGACTACCCCCTTAGATATCAAGGATCTGATCGCCTGAAGGTCTGAGAGGTTGTCTACTATTTCTTGGGCATAAAAGTATTGACCCTATATTTTTTATAAATACTTGTTCTCTCTATTGTTGTTTTCCGTGCACTTATGATAGATAGATAAATTGTTTATTTGACACACACACAAATACAGCACAGACAGAGATAAAAGCAAACAGAAGAAACAACAGCAGATAACAATCACACAAAATAAAATAAAGCTTAGTAGGTAGGTAGGTTAACAGTAAAAAAAGACTAATACAAGTAGCAATACAACATACACAAGAGAGACAGCTGAGCCATCTAAATACCGTTAGCCATCTAAATACCGTTAGCCACTTATCAAAACAACCTTTCATTTTGTTATAGATATATCGACAAAATAAAAATCCTCGATAAAAGACCTACTGGTCGGGGACCGGAGCTTTGCGATGTGCTCTCCGCGTTGACCACCATCAACTCGCACGATACGTTCTGCTTAGAACGAGCCGAGACCTTGGGAGATTCGTTCCTGAAATTCTCAGCCACACTGTTTCTGTACCACAAATTTCCTGGAAGAAATGAGGGGCAACTTACCAACATCAAGGGCCGGCTTATAAGCAACAGGTAATATATTTATCACTAGCTTCCGCCCGCGGCTTTGCTCGCTGATACCTACATAAAAAAGTAGCCTATTTGCTATTCCAGACTATAATCTATATCTGTACCTTTCATCCAAACCCGTTCGGCCGTTTGGGCGTGATTGAACAACAAACATCCAAGGATCTAAACATCCAAACATCCTCACAAACTTTCGCATGAATTATAATATTAGCAGGGTAGGATAGCTCAGAGGATAAACAAGTTGAAGTGGCCTTATAGATCTTTGGACAGTCTTTGGAGCAGAAAGGTTCGATAGTACCGAAAAGGGCAGGGTAGAACGTCCCCCACTAGATAGAATGTGCACCAAAAGGAGCCTCTAATAGGCGCACTTTACAACCCCACCACCTTGCTCATGAACAAACCCTAACTTAACATATAAACACACACATACACACACACACACACATATACTCACACACAAACATACTCACACACAAACACAAACTTACATATTTAACCTACTTAGTACTAGTTTCTTAGTATTTGTTACTTTTCTTTACGACCATTGTAATAAGGTACCTCTTAATGGGAAGGAACTGACTCCTGACATACAGCTCACGCTAGTTCAGGAGCCAGGGTTTATACAGATTTTAACTTTGGTTTTTAATCAATAAACTTTACTTTACTTTACTTTAATTCTTTCTCTACACTGATTTAATCGACGGCCAAAGGCCCTATTCCGGGCCACCATATCTCAACCTACTCACTGACTTAATACAGGATGACCAAGAAAGAACCAGTGACGCGACAAGCAAGCAAGCAACTAGATGGAAAGATATAAATAAATAATAAATAGCACCCAACACACCTACACGTCACATACATAGTCCTTACCCCACACTAGGATTCCCTGTGTCATAGGTATCAGAAACTACGAGTACCATGATACCACCCAGACCCGGGAAAGAAATCAAAAATTGACTTTCATCAGTAGACGTAAGGATCATTTTGAAATAAATTTAAAACATATATTAGATTATATATAGCACACCGTTTGAACACAGCTTTGGTATTGTTCTTATCGGAAACTTTTTTGACAGGAATTTGTACTACGCGGGAGAGAGGCTGAACATTGGAGGAAAAATGAAAGTGGAGCAGTTCAGTCCCAGAAAAGACTTTCTGGTGCCAGGCTTCTTCGTGCCGAAGGGGTTGCAAGACTTTATTGAAGAGAAGAAGGTCAGTGTTCACTAATTTATAAGCGGCGTAGATTCACTCTATAAACTATTGAAACTCGACCTTATTAGCTTTGAGATACGTCTTAAATCACAAAATTTCACGTTGACGCTCGGATCGCCACGCGCTGTCGATAGGCGCGATTTTGTGATTTAAGCCGTAAATGCAAGGTTTAGTTTAAATTGTATATTGAACGACTCTGACGAAAAACATCCAATCCTACTAATATTATAATGCGAAAGTTTGTGAGGATGTTTGAATGTTTGTTGTTTAATCACGCCGCCGCAAAGAGTCAACCGATTTCGTTGAAACTTGGAAAAGATAAAGTTCCTTACCTAGAATAGCATATAGGCTCCTTGTTCAGTAGGTATCAAGCGAGCGAAGCCGCGGGTGGGAGCTAGTAGGAAATAAAAAAGAAAAAAATGCATTGCGGATTATATTATCTATTTTATTATTATAAAACATGCGTAATACTTTTCTTATAAAATATACACAACCTTATAAATCAAATCTTCACGCTCATTACAAATAAAAATTATTATAAAAATCAAATTACTAAATTATTTAATACTTACTACTTTTATTCATTGCCTGCGGTTGGTGATCAGAGTTCCGAGTCCGTGATGATTCACTTTTCACGTCTCACTGTGACAAGTTAGTAACTCTCGTACCTACATTACAGACTCGGGCCTCAGAACTCTGTTTTTTTTTCTAACGGTCTTAAACACATTTTATTTCTTGAATTTATAAATTTCGTTAATCTATGTGTTTACGAAATAAAGTGTTCAAGTACCTACGTGACACTTTTCTTACTATTCCGGAACTTTATAAAGGCAAATACAGCTTTAAAGATATCATCGGCTAATACCTGGGGAGTGTGTAACGCGGCGAAATGCCCACCGAAATCCAGTGTTGTTGATCTAACTAAGTTGGGAAACTTGTCTTTTAGTATCCAATCCGGCTGGTGAGTTATCTCGTGTTCGAACTTAATGGCTGCATACGGTACTGGTGTTGGTATGCTGAAATGAAATTAAAGATTAATTTTAATCCGTGACACAACACAACCACTGCTGGGCAGTCTCTCTTGTAGCACTACTGTTCGCAATAGCTGATTGAGTGCATACTTTATTATTTATCTAATGGGATTCGCTCTCGCATCTTCGTCTGGAACCGGACGTGCGATAACCATAGATGATGCTTGTCCGAAAACCTAAAGTAGTTCTCGTTTTACAAATATCAAAATTCTTTAGAATGTCTCTATAAACTGTGACACGAAAGTTTTTTTAACATGACCTAATAATGCCAAGAGGAAACGATGATCGATGTATGTAATTTAAAATGTGTTTCATTATTTAATTTATTAAATAAAGTAAATTTGAGTTTGAGCTTGTGAGAGCTCATTGCACACTCAAAATTGGCTTTACGAGTTGAGACGATCATTTTTCAGTAAATATAAAATGAAGTAACGTTCACCGTAGTGAACCACCGTAGTTTTGAGCAATAATAACCATATTATAATAGCAATATACCAAGAATAACAATATTTCGCGTTGCAAAACGTACTTTTGTAGAATCTTTAGCTCCGACGACGAGAAACCTTCCGCATACAGCCGCATTGACGTGACAGCGCAGTTGTTCATCCACATTATTGTGACAGTATCTAATACGTCATCCAAATCCAGGCTCTCTAGGCCCCCGTGCGGTGTGTTCAGCTGGTCTCTGTTACTGCAGATGGCTATCTTCTCCATCAGATACGCTGCTAGACCGGCGGGGGAGTCCGTTAGAGCTACACCTGAAAGAACACATGAGCTCGTCAACTTTCCCATAATGCTTTTCTCTTTTACCAGAAATAAGCCTACTACGTTTACAATATGCCTGCTTGAGCCCCACTGCTCGAAAACTGCCTTGTCTTTGACTATCCAGTTATCCTCAGTCTTGTGCCAAACAAACCATCTAACTAGTGGTTCGCCCTCGTCTGGAAAAAGTTGGCAGAACTAATATCCAATCTTTATAGGTACCTACCTACCTGAACTATGAAGTCATTGAAACTTTACAAATGGGATCATAGTACATCAAGATGACTGCCTGAAACAGCTGGATAATTGTGATTGAAGTGATTAGACCCCAAACAGCTGATTGAGTTTTTTCAATGTAAAATGTTGAATTTCCAAATGTCGAACAAACTTTATTGCCAATTGGGTGTAAAATACCCCTCATTCGGAATATACCTTATGAGTCACCTTGTAAAAGCTTACCAATCGTGTCCGGTTTCGTGGCTTGCAAATGAAAGTATCCACTTTCTCTCATCATGTACTTGAACCATTTTGTGAGAGGGTACGATTTGTTTGCATGTTCTGGGTCCACGAATGACGGGTATATTGATCCTAGCATCAGTTTGATATTGCTGATTTTCCGTGAAGATATAGGCATGTTTGAGTGATAACTGTAATGAAAATAAAGCAATTATTACTTTACTATTCAAGCGCTAAGCCAAGCTGCCTCAGGCTGAGTTTTGCACCATAGGCACACTATCACTCTTGAACGTTATACACATGTTTTTGTATGAAATCCGAAATAGTGCCTCTAGGATTGGATTAGATGTCATAAGTAATATTATTGGCCTTCGTATACAACAATTTCCAAAAGTAGTTTAACTAATTTTATTGCTTTAGTACTAAACTTACCCAAGTACTGCCTTGGGGGATAATGTGGCTATGTGCGTAGCGCATTGTGATCCCCAGTCACCGGCTTGCATGTAGAACTCTGTGAAGCCAAGTCTTCCCATCAACTTCAGCATTATAATCCCTATCTGAAGTGGGTTCAGCCCTGGTTTTGTTGTTCCCTGTTAAGTAGTTATTGGGACGTTAATTTGGTTCATATTAGTAGCTGTTTATAATGCACTTTTTTGTTGTTGTTATTCCTAGTTTACAATAGTTATTGAATAATAAAAAATGTTATTGTACCGTCATAATAATACCACTCCACGTACTCTTGACGAAAATATGTATGTTCTTTACTACATTCTTTATAATACGTATAGTCAGAGACGACGACGAAGTTGATGAACAATTCTACATTTTCAAACCATGTTTAAGCAGCTTTTAACTTTTTTGTATTACCTTTGCTAGTGATTTTAAAATAATAATTGATTGCACTATTAGAATTATTTACCTCAGAAAATCCATAGCCAGGCAAATCAGGCGCGATAATTTCGAAAACGAAATCAAATCCTTCCTTCGGTGATGTCAGCAATGGTATAACTTTATCGAATTCCTTCGACGAACTCGGCCAACCATGCAACATGAGTAGGGGGTACACTTGCACACCTTCCTTAACGTGAGGTTTTACTCTCATGAAGTGGATATCCAACCCAGCGATCCTGGTTTTGTAATGAGCGAATCTATTTAGCAGATCCACTCGTTTCTTGACGTCGTACTTTTCGGTCCAATAATTCAGAACCTTTTCCAAATAATCCGTGTTCATGCCATATTCCGATTGTATGCCTTCTAAAGGTTTTGTGAACGGTCTTCTGTTTCTTAACCTCTGTTGTAAGTCGTGGATGGCCTGGAATTTATTATAATTTAAGATTTACAGCCATAAATAACCCAACAGTAACAGTCCCTTATCCCACGCTAATAATTGTCATAAAGCAATAAATACTACCATCATTTATTTTTAGAAACGGGATTTTTCACGATCTTGTTTTATCGGTTTAACGCACCGACTTTTTCAACTCCATTCGGGAGCCTTCTTCAGGGTGAGTGAGATCCGCGCCACGCAGTCTCAGCACTCGGCTTGCGTCACACGGCGTGCCGGCGCTGGAAGTGGCGTGGTTGTACCCTCGACATCGTCGCGTGGTAGGCATTTCGGGTTGTACTGCTCCCTAACTACCTTACTATCCTACGGATCGAACATACAGGCTACACTCACGGTGTCTACCATGTTCCACTCATTCACTAATACTAACATACCACAGTCACAGCCTTGTCTTTCACCGATAAAAACGTAGGAACGTGAAAATTCCCGTCTATTAAAATGAATATAAACCTAAGTACCTACCTACCTATAGCATATCTTATCTATCACTAGATTACATATTTTAGCGTTATTTCTAGAAGTTACCTACCGCGTCATCAAATTCGATCTTGAATGGTCTGACAGAATCATCTTCATCATCTTCGTCATCAGGCCTGGCACCAACACCCCACCATTTAGCGATATCCACTCGCGGAATCTTAGGTGTTTTGATAACATATGTGTACAGAAGACCGGCTACTATGGCTATAAAAACCGCAAGGATAGCCAACATTTTCAATATCTGCAAAAAAGGCGATTATCTACGATGACTGGCATTATGTTGTCCTCACACTACGGTGTCGCCACGATACAATTACCTACCTACAACTCGCATAGATTTTGGTATTAACTTGAAATTATAAATTTTGGAACTTAAAATACACAATGTGATCTGAACAATGTTTTCAAAGGCCTTCCTTCCTATAACAAAATAGGTAATTTGTCAATGTAATAAGGAAATCAGGCAGTCACAATCAATTTATTAATTAGGTTCAAACAATAGTACAATAAACCATGGGTGATTATTGACACAATGTAATGGGTAGTTGAGTTTTTACAAATAAATATAATACCTACTATTACTTAAATTTACAAATTCATGTTTACAAAGCAACCACAAACAGTCCAAAGTTTCACTATAGATCTTTGAACCGGATGTAATCTTTTCCGATCTTTTATATTGTAGGTACATAATTGTTTTTACTGAGTAGAACTTGATTATATCTTGCTCAAACTACTGTTCCTTTACGCACAATATTCAGACCCACTGAACATAATTTCGTGTGAAAATAGGGTTTTTATCACGCATGTAATAAACCGCACATAGGTGTTTCGGCATGGCGTTGTCTGCACACAGCAGACTTTTTCGAATGTGAATTGACCATTGAATGTATTCACCTTTTTATCTACATACCTGATAAGGATAACATAGATTTACCGTAGATTATTATAATATCTTTGCTTTTTACTTTTGCAAGAGACAATAAGATATGGCACCTGGTTACGCACTAATGATTTCGATAAACACGGAATAGAGATATGACTGCCTACTCACTGAACTGAGAATCGCAAAGCCCACAAAATTTTAGCCGGCACAGCCTACTGTCTTAGAAATCTGTAATATTTAGTGTAGGTTGATCAACCTACCCTAAAATTTTCGTAAAAATAAAGACGGTCAAGTGTGAGAACTCGCGTCCTGTGGGTTCCATACCATTGGTCGTGGGTTCGAATCCCGGTCGTGCACCAGTGGTCATGATCAGAAAATAAAGATTCTAAGTGTAGGAATTGACATACTTATATTTGCTGTCGCTCACGTAGTCATTGTACGACATTGACCGCAAATATTACTTTGTTTCCTAAGAAACTTCGAAATTCCTCAATTTCAGACTTTTCCCTTTAATTGTGTTACAAAAGCTCCTAGCATTCCAAATTTCAGAATCGTGAGGTAACTGGAAGTACCAGCCATTTCCATACAAAAATTATACATTCATTGCCATCTCTTTTTAATGCATTAAGCTAGAGCTTCAGCTTTCAAGTTGATACATTTAGCCGTTTCTGAGAAAAAGGTCTTGACAGACGTACAGACAGACAGACAGACGGACAACAAAGTGATCTTAAGGGTTCCGTTTTTCCAAATGAGGTACGGAACCCTAAAAACAAGAAATTTTAACCGAACTGAACTTCTATACCCGATGAGGTGTAACGAAGAGATACCTAATTAAATCAAACCAGCTTTATATATGATTTTCGGAATTTGAAACTCGTAATTTTCTATTATTAACGCAAATTAAATTACTTACCTATCCTCAAGTTATTTATATGTAAACCCAGGTAACGCGATTATTACCTCATACAAGCCAAACCAACATAATATTACCTAGCTATTATCTTAATAATGAATGGGAACAAGAAAATGAAGTTTAAAAATTGATTATAATGTATCGTGCTTAGATAATATACTACGTATCGTGGTATATTGCAGTTGTGTGAATAAAAGTAATGTAGGTACCGGCTGCAGTGGCCCACTCAACAAAGTTCAATCATCTATCGAACACAATCACAAATCACTGTGTATGTATACAAATCACTGAATACATAAAGCAAGAACGTCCGTCGCCCGCGAATGTCGCCGAAATTTTGTTGTGTTTGTTCGGCCGGTCGGTAACCTTCAGCCATCGCGAATTGTACGCGGTACCGAAAAGTGTTCCCGAGACGATCCATTGCAATTGACAATGGTTACGCGATTTATGCACATTGGCGCGAGTAATTGATCATAAGAAGGCATTGTAGCGATTGCCAATTGCATCTGAGTCCGTTAAAGGTAATTGATCAATAATCTGGTCTGTAGAAAATTCAATAGATTTGGTTATGCGATTTATGCACATTGACGCGAGTAATTGATCATACGAAGGCGTTGAAGCGATTGCCAATTGCATCTACGTTCGTTAAAAGTAATTGATCAATTATTTGATCAGTAGAAAATTTAATAGATTGAGAACAATCTATCAGTAGAAAAATTAATTGTTCTGGCTACCGAGTTCTTCAATCTCAATGAGTGAAGAATCGACACGACAAGAAGGAAAATAAAAAAATCAATTGATGGACATTGATGCAGCCAGTTGATTGTTTCGCTTTGTCATTGACAGTCACTCTGCGAAACATAGTGGAGGCAGCGAGAACAAGATATTGAAGCAGATATTAAAGTGCTTCCGACCCGTGGTACAAAGGTCCATCAATTGCATTTCATTGTTCAAGCCATTAAGTATGTTACATTGTAAATTAAATTAATAGTCTCGGGGGCACTATAGATTGACACTGTTTCAATGTAATAAAGTTTCGTCGCACAGCTACCTCGCGGCGACGCATCTTCACAGCACATCTTACACATGCCCACGTTTTGCAACTGTAGTAATAGTACCTAGACAGACCCATTTTTCTTTAATTATTAAACTATTCTTGATGAAGGACAATATACATTACCTATTTATTTTGGTATAGCTGTGTTCCGGTTTGAATGTTGAGGTAGACGGACGGTGAAATTACAGACACGTGACACTTACCAAAGCATTAGGTATATTAGGGTCGGCAACGCGTGTGTGATGGATCTGGTACTGAAAACGTCCATAGTCTACGGTAACCACCTACGGACCAACCGACAGGTGGACCTATGATGGACTAATTTAGTTGTAGCGTTTCTCCAGCTAATCTTTATGACTTTTCAACATGTTGTTACTCTAAAAATCCTCTTCGCAGATTCGGCCCACATTCATGATCGGCACATCCTTCTCCTCTGAAGAAATAATCGAAGGCATATTGGACCCTAATAGTTTGGAGTCAGTGAAACAGCGGTACGCCGACGGTGATGCCATAGCGGAGATCGAGCCGCAAGGGCATGCGCAAAACGCTATGCAATGCTACTTACACTCACAAGCTGTGTCTGACAAGGTAAATTAGATCTAATGATGCATATTATTTTTTAATATAACCTAGCCAATGTTCAGCAGAAAACTTCTACGGCCTGATCTGAATATTGGTCCTTGTTGGTCCAATCTTGTCTTAAATTTGGAGAAATTGTGGAGATTAGCGTGGTCATTCGCATATTTTTAAATAATTGTTGTTTTGGCTTAGTAGCGTGTCTTCAACGGTAGCTGAATAATTGAGTTTGAACTGATTTTACCCAAAAACAGCTCATTGTAGCATATATATTTTTTCATGGTAATAAGTTGAATTTCCAACTAGTGTAGAACTAAAGCAAGTCTTGGGTCTAGAAGAAGCCTCTTTCGTCTTACTATACATATCACAAAAACTTCGTATACCTGAACCTACCCATAAACAACGCATTGGTGGCTAAAACAAACCGGTCATCATCATCATTTTAGCCGTACGACGTCCACTGCTGAACATGGCCTCTCCCACAGACAGAGCGAATTCCTATCATGTGGGGGGATTTGCCCATACTCACCACGCTGGGCATGCGGGTTGGTGAGCGCAGTTAGAGCTATCGTTGTTAAAATGAGGGACGCTGCTGCCCATCCCCTAGCTTTTTTCCATTAGTCGCCTCTTACGACATCCGCGGATAGGTAGATATGGAGGGGCCTATTCTTTAGCCGGGGCCACCACGGCATAAACTTTTCTTAAAATTATTTGTTTCAGTCTGTGGCCGACTGCGTGGAAGCCCTCATAGGCACATACCTGCTTAGCGGTGGAGTTTTAGCAGCAGTCAAGTTTTTGGAGTGGCTGAGGGTTTTCCCTGCAAAGGTACCTACCGTGACTTATGCATTCGAGTAAAGGTAATAAAATCCTAGATCATCATCATGAGTCTGATGAAGTCTATTGCAGAACATGACCAAAGAGTGCCATGACGAGCCTTCTCCATTCGACTTCCCACAACCTTCAAAATGTTGTCGGTCCATCGGGCTTGTGTAGCTTTTGTTTGAAGCCAATAGTTGGTGAATTGTTCTCATATTCTTTTATTTTCAGGACAATCTGGCAGAGTTACTCCATAAACCCGTCCCCACGGTTATCACAATGAAGAAAGCTACGCCGACAGAAATCAACTTCTTATTGGACGGATGTCAGTCGAGTATTGAGAAGATATTGAACTATAAGTTCAAGGATCCTTCCTTCTTGTTGGAGGTACCTAAGTTTTCATAAATTCACTCCTGCATGAAAAGAGCCTTTTAGGCGCAAACATACATAACCACACTTGTTCTGACCATTTACATGGCAACTATTTAATTGGTTATATTTTATTTACAGAAAGAAACTTAAAACTAATACAAGTTAATATTTACAAAATACACAAGAAACAGTTGAGCCATCTAAAGACCGTTACAAACGATCTATAGATAGCTCAACTGATCCAGATCACTACCAGTCGGAAGCGTCGTCAAGACGCTGGCGGAATTGCCACGCTGGATGGCAATGCTAATTCGCTGGGCCAAATAAGAGCCAGCTCTCGGGTTACGCGTCGCTTCGATACTATTTAAGTACTTACATCCTACTAATATTATAAATGCGAAAGTTTGTGAGGATGTTTGGATGTTTGTTGTCAATCACGCAGTAACAGCTCAATCGATTTCACTGAAACTACGGCTGGTCGTCCTACGGCTGAAATTATGTTAAATCAACAAATATTTTACAGGCTGTATCCCACGCGTCCTACATTCGGAACCGGCTCACGCACTCGTACGAGAGGCTCGAGTTCCTCGGCGACGCCATCTTGGATTTCCTGATCACATCGCACATTTTCGAGAACAGTCCCGACTTGAAGCCGGGACAGCTGACGGATCTGAGGTCCGCTCTCGTCAACAACGTCACATTTGCGGCCTATGTCGTCAAACTTGGTTTGCACAAGTAAGTTTTTAACTTATCTATTGTAGGATGCTAGTTTTATTACCTGCATCTAAATATGTTTTTATACTTGCTTTTATCATTTATGTATTTTTTTCTTTTTCTGTGCTCTTTTTCAGTTTTATTATGTTTCTATCAGTGAAGACTTATTATTGGCCTTTTGTTTCTAAATTTCCATGTTAATTATGTTGTATGTGCTGTTAGTCTTCCATATAAATAAATAAATCTATGTGCTCACTTGAAGGAGTTGTTCGCAAACAAAAATCTTTTACTATTATTATCATTATGCTAGATCTCTTAGCAGCAATCAGTGCATGTCTCGGCAACGCGCTCGTGATGGCTCTGGTATTGCAAGCGTCCTTAGGCTACGGTAACCAACAGTTGTGGGCCGTTTGCGTGTTTAACACCAAAGTTCTAAGAAAACAAAATAACTTGAAGGCATTAATGTTGAATTTGGCTCGTGCTCAGTCTTGACGCTTTTGACGGCTTGACGCTTTCAAAAGTGTGCGTAAACTGAACGTCACGTCATCCAGTTTTTTCAAATTTCAGTTGAACGTCTTGATAACGTATGATTGATACCTAGTATTACTAATTAATAAATATACAATAATAAACAATTTGATTCCAGATACATCTGCAAGGAACTGAACCCACACCTCGACCAAGCTATAATGGAGTTTGTAGAGCACCAAGTGCAAAGAAACCACGAGATTGTAGAGGACGTTTTGTATCTGATAGACGAGGAGGAGTGCCCAATGGCTGAATACGTGGAAGTGCCTAAGGTAAGTTAGCTCCCACTGGAATAAAAGAAAAAAAAATTGAGTTGCTTTATTCTTAAAAAAGTTTCGATACAAAAAAGATATATACAAAGAAGAGAGAGAAGAAGCGCAAAAGTAAAAAAAACTCATTCTTTTAGTCTATGGCCGATCGCCATTGTAAGATGCGCGCGCATAAAACTGACAAATTTTTCCCGCCATTGCGAAAAAACTCGTTTTTACTGTTATTTTTAGTATTATTTTCTTCACAACTGTGTTGAAAAACGTCGTATGATACACGTGTGTATTGATGATTACCGTCCTCGGCTCTCTTAAGACGCCTCAGCGGTAATCACCAACGTTACACACTTATACCATAATGTACTATTATAAAATGAATACTGAATTCCTACCGCACGACGAGCTATAGACGGCGACAAAATTTAAAATTTATTGTGTTTGGTTTCCACTAGATATTTATATTTTCAGACACTCAGCGATCTGTTCGAGTCATTGGCGGGCGCGATATACCTGGACAGCGGCGGTAACCTTCAGACCGTATGGTCTGTCATCTACCCGATAATGTGCAATGAAATATACGAGTTCACTATGCGCATTCCGCGACAGCCCGTCACCATACTGTACGAGATGATACACGCGTGCCCCAAGTTTGGGTAAGTCTCTTTTGCACCAGAAAATAACTTCTTTACATAACATAATATTATGTAATCCTACTAATAACTATTATAAATGCGAAAGTTTATGAGGATGTTTGTGGTTCTATCACGCCGCTCAACCGATTTCGTTACTTTTACTACTACTTTTTATGTAGATACCACGCGAGCGAAGCCGCGGGCGGAAGCTACTATAAAAAAAACAGGCACTAAGTTGAATGTAGGTGCAGTTTCGACGCAATGCTAATGCCTTGAAAATAATATTTTGCTTATGTACCATTAAATAGTTTTACTTGCTACATTTAAAATTAACGTTTTGTTGAGTTTACTAATCAAATGATTTCTTCGCAGTGACGCCAAACTGGTGAGCCCCGATCTGCCGGGCATTTCCAAGGTCTCCGTGCCGGTGACTTTCACGAAGAAAGACAAAATGCATACAGTTTACGGCATCGGCGGGAACAAGTCGCAAGCGAAGCGAGCTGCGGCAAAACTCGCCCTTAAGATAATCACCTTGTAATTCATGCAATACAGTTCGGCCACAGCGGAAAGCGTAGACAGCAAAACTAGATGAAAAGAAAACTTATTAGCGCGTTCGTCCACGGAGCTAGTCAAAACAGGAGGTAGGGCACAGCGAGATTTTCTCGTTCTAATTTGGAGCAGCCTGCCTGGGAGGTACCTCCGCCTTACAGAAGATCGCAGCCAAACAACATTATTTGTTTCAAATAGTGTTGTGTTCCTGCGGTGAGTAAGGTTGCCAGAGCTCTTTAGGGGGGAGGGGGAAGGGTCGGCAACGCGTGCGTGATACCTCTGGTATTGCAAGCGCTCATAGGCTACGATAACCGCTTACCAACAGGTGGGCCGTATGCTAGTGTGCCACATCAATTGTATAAAAAAAAAAAAAGGAACGCGTTACAAACTTTAGTCACTAAGAGTAGCCCGACTGTCGTAGCACTAGTATTTCAATGGCGGTCCGTCCTCGACGCTAATCAAAAGGAACGCGTTTGTAACTAGTAACCTCGCGACTCGACATGCTAGTCGCGAGGCTACTGGTTTCGAGAAACTGTTGAAAAAATAACGAACAAAAAGTAATGTTATGTGATTCTGACGACTATGCCAGTGGAGAAGTAATAATTCCATGTCATCGCCTGAATTATCACTAGACATATTAATTATTTTCGTTTTCAAAACTTTGTTTACAATCCTGTACTGATCTCAAGTAGTGCAATGAGTCAGAGTTTACAATCAGTCCGTAACTCTACTTTATTTTATTTTTAGTTTCTAACAAGTTCCGTCACTTTTGCGTAGCTCCGTGGACGAACGCGCTAAAGGTTGCTGGGAGCCCTTTTGGGTACAGGCCGCACAAGATCGGTCGCTTTGGAAATCTATGGGCGAACCCTGTGTTGTGTTTTGCACGAAAGGAGACTCTAAGAGGCGCACTTTAATCCTTTCACTACACTGATTCTTTCACCGACGGTTATAGGCCCTTATCAGGGCCACCATAGCCAGGGACCTATAATTCAGATGTACCTATTTATTTACTTGGTGCTTTTTAGAAATTATATTATTTTATTAAGTTTAGCTTAGGAGCTTGGGAATGCTATAATAATTCCATAGGAATTAGCGATGAAGTTGTCTCGATTTTTTATGCAATATTTTTAAACTTGAATAACATTTTAAACTTTCCTTTTCTGATAAACAGAAAAAAGGATGACAACAATCCTTCTTTACTACTTTAAATACGAAAGTTTTTGTGTGGTTTATGTTTGTAACCACTCAGCTTAGTAATTGAACGATTTTCATGAAATCCTAATAGTTAGGTCCTTTAGATCCTGGACGCGAGCGAAGCCGCGGGTTGAGGCACTAAATACATTACATAGTGCCGCTTTTTATTTTTTCACCATGAAATCTGATCTTATCAGGGTAGTTAAAATTGAATGGATTTGGTGGCATTGTTGAAAAATTACGATTTTTTTATCAAAATTAGTATGTATTATACTTGTGTATGAGAATTTTTTTACGATATCCCTAATTTTATGTTCTCAGATTAGTTGTACCAAGTTGTACTGACTGATGTTTCCACGTTTATATTTTACTATTTAAATAAATTCTTATTATAATGTTAGTGTTTTGTAAAGCTTTCTTTAGTTTAGTTCCTAAGCTACATTATTGTAGGCCTCGGTGACGTGGTGCCCGGCTGGGAGGTGAGGGTGTGGGTTCACGGCGCACGGGCGTTTGAATGTAACCTGGTACTGGTACCTACTCGTAGTTTCCGATACCTACACATGACACCAAGGAATCTTAGGTCATTTGTCCACGACACTACTTAAATCAAACTAGCTACAAACTCAAATCATCAATGAGTAACAAATCACATTAGTTCGTAACGTGTTAGGCTTGCCGCACATTTTTAATCACCAATCAGTCAGTCCGTACGTCCTCTTATAGGTTGATTTTTTTTCTGATAATATGCGGCCAGCCTTAGCAAAACTGCGTTTAGCTACTCCAAGGATATTATAGTAGTTGCTACTCATTGGTGATTTGAATTTGCAACTAAATAGCGCCGCCGTGGACGTAGGCCTTGGTATTAGTACTATGTAGGAGGCACCTAAACTCTTGAACTAAATGCATGCATGATCAGTAGGTAAACGTTTATCCCTTAACATGAATCGAACTCGCAACTCTCACCAGTCGACGCCAGCGTCGATATATATGGGTTTTCGTTTTCCCCATTTTGGTGGTGGGGATTAGGAAACTAATCAAAATAAGATGAAGCAATACCCACAGTCAAATAATCAATTTCATAAGTATAAAAATCCTCTTAAGAAACCTTGGAATTTTTATGAGGATCATGTGGGAAAATAACTATGGATGTGGGATGAGTTTCATTATGTAAAAAGACTTGTTCCCACGTCATATGGATTTTATTATTACCACATATACTAAAATTACAAGAAGTAAGTATTGGGTCTCTTGTAAGCAAATGTGTTTAGTTTCTTGTAGTGGTGCACACGCTTCGGCAGAGGGAATCGGATTTTGCTATTGTGGAACTGTTTGACCTGCGGCCGACGGCAGGCGCCAGCCTTGATCACCTCTACTTTGATGATCTGTTGACAAAACAAGTTGTTTAGCAAGTTCGCATACAAATTAGCTATGGGGTGGGCATTATAGGGTTATGCTTGAACTAGTCAGACTGAATGGAATGTAATTAACAAATTGGCATTTCAGCATTATGTAGGCATCGTTGAGATAGGGGCACACACAACTTATTTATCGAATATTTTTTCACATATATTTAATAAGCCATTTGCACTATTTGGCTTTTTCACTAGCAATATCACTGATCTATGTATATCACTTACAAACTCGAAGACATATAGTCATGTGCACAAAAGAGGCGCACTATAATCCTTTCACTACACTGATTCTTTCACCGACAGTCATAGGCCCTTTTCAGGGTCACCATACCTCAACCTGGTTACTGACCTAATACAGAATACAGACAAGCAAGCAAGCACTTACCTGTCAATGGGTAACTCAAAATTGTTCTAATCCGTAAGTTTAAGGATCATCCTACTAATGATTTTTGTGTGGATATAGTAAAAGAGCTGGATAGTGACATTTGGCTACTTTTTATCTGGGTACCCAGCAAGTTTATTTATTATTTACCTGGATAGAGTGAGCGCGCGCTCTGTGCCTAGCTCCCATGTCGCGGTAGCATTGAGTGACAGCACCACCAACACTGAGGTCACGGTACTCGCGGTACATGTTGTGAACCCCCGAGCGAGACTCGTAACGCAGCCAGATACCGAAGTTCTTGATCTTGATGGGGCTCTTCTCTGCGATTTCCTGGAAATAAAGTAGAGGAATTAAGATTTTTGTGCTTACGGAGCACTGCAAGGTGCACTTTAATTAATACTTTTGCTGCACTCGGGTGACAAGTAAAAAAAATTCTTATTGTCATTAGACTTAAGAATACTGTAGGATATTGAACTATTTGTTGACATTTCGTACATAGTCATTTCAGCCATAGGATGGCCACTGCAGAAAGTGGCCTCCTCAACAGATTTCCAAATCCAATTCCTATCATGTGGGGGATTCGCCTATACTCACCACGCTGGGCAATGTGGGTTGGCGAGCGCAATCAGAGCTTTAATTGTGAAAATACGCTGCTGCCCATCCCCGAGCTATTTTCCCCTAGTTGCGTCTTACAACTTCCATGAGATATGGAGTTATTGTCTCGTACATATAAGTATTATTGGAATGAACATTAATTAAGTAACGCCAAGATGGGCAAATAGTACAGCTTACAGCCAAGAATTATTATTAGCCCTTACCTTGATGGAGACAATTTCACCAGTAGTCTTTTTGAACTTCTTCAATTGCCTCAGGAAATACCAGAAACGGGATTTAGCGACGATGTTGTCTGGCGAGAAGATTCTCATTTTGTATAGAGGAGGCTTTGGCTCGCTCTCTGAAGGGAGCTTGCGCCCAATGACTTCATATTCCTTCAACTGTAAATAACAAAATTATAAACAGCTGTCTAAAAATTTCACAGATTTCACTTCTATTTTATAACTCGATTATGCACAATTGATAACTTAACAAAGAATGCTAAATAATTTCAGGATCACCGGGAGGACATCACAACATGACATAACCTCAAAACGATATTTATGCAGTAGTCAAATTATTGAGGGACATTTTAGTGCATTAAAAATTTAATGTATATGTTTTTCTATTTGTCTACAAATTAACGTTTTCAAGGGTTCTTTCATCCAGAAAAGTGAAAAATTTTGCAGGGCAATGATGGGATGCAGTGACAACGTGTATGGTTCACACTATGAACTAAGTTTTCACACATTTTTATACACGTTTTCGACACTTTTTTGACCGAATTAGTCTAATTAGATACTTTCACTTGTAATTTTGCACTAATTTCACAGAAAATTCACGAAACTTACTTCTCCTTTGGCCTTCATTTTCGGAGGTTTCTACAAAAGAACCTGTCAACGGAAACGGAACACTGATGCGAAAGAAAGATGGCTTCCGCTGGTTGCTGCTTATTTGCTTGATAGTTGATTGACAGACTGATCCAAATGTTGCCTATAAAAAAATGCTGCCTGTAATGTTGGCTGTTACAGCCAATCAACATGTTACACGACATGGCCATAGCACCACTTTCGGATTTTTGGTGTATTTTGAACTACATACCTACTGCGACAAGTAATCTGTCTACGGTTACCGGCTAAAATCATTTTCACGAAAGAAGTCCCACGGTAATTAGCGGAACTAAATTGTTACTACTGCAAAATTCCGTTTCAAGAAGACTACCGCGCGCCCCCCCCAGGGACAGGGAGGGACAACTTTCGTGAAAAAGACTACGCCCCTTCGTCCATGACGCTACGCAAAAGTGACGGAACTCATTGGAAACTAGAGTTGCGGACTGATTGGAAACTCTGACTCGACCACGACGCTACTGGAGCTTCCTGAAACTCAGTTACTCAGTATAAGATTTTATGTAAATAAACAAAGATTAAGTTTTTTGAAAACGAAAATAATTAACATGACTAGTGATAATTCAAGCGATGACATGGAATTATTACGTCTCCAGTCACATAGAAGTCAGAATCACATAAAGGAGCCATTTCATTCTGGGCCTGGTCCATGTACACTACATAGAAAAATTAGGAAAAAATAGGAGATTACAAGGAAAATACAATTTCAAAAATTTGAAGACAAATGCGATGGTACAAGAATAGTTCTTCTGGTAAGTTTTTTACTATGTGAACACTATTTGAAGGCCGCCATGTTGGTTTATAATTGGCGTTTGACATGACATTGACATATTTTTCATGTCACGTTGTTTGATTTGATGTTTTTGTTTTTGTCAGATAAATGTAGGTTGTCAAAATGACATTTCACGCACGTCCGTCCGCCATATTTTTGTAGCGCTGTGTGTTGCTCTCTTTGTCGAAGAAAATCTTAATGTACCTTAGAACGAAGTCAATTTAAATAAAATAACCAATTAAATACGTTTACTTTATTGCTTAGCCATATTTTGTACACAGTGCAGGCCCAGGCTCCATATATTGATGAAACGTCTCTTTTACTTTTTATTCCTTATTTTTTCTACAGTTTCTCGAAACCAGTCGCCTCGCGACCAGCATGTCGAGTCGCCAGGAGACTAGTTACAAACGCGTTCCTTTTGAGTAGCGTCGTGGACGGACGCGCATTGAAATACTAGTGCTATCGCAGTCAAGCTACTCATAAGTGACTACAGTTTCAGTTGCGTTTCTTTTGAGTCGCGCCGTGGACGAAGGGGCTTACAAACGCGTTCCTTTTGAGTAGCGTCGTAGACGAGCCGCCATTGAAATACTAGTGCTATCGCAGTCAGGCTACTCATAAGTGACTACAGTTTCAGTCGCGTTTTTTTTGAGTCTCTCCGTGGACGATACATATCATCACTCGCTAGTGATTGATATTGACATTACCTACATTTTGATAGTGACAATTGTCTTTTAATTGTCATGTCTGCCTGCCAGTTGATACGAATTTCATTCCAGCGTTGCCAGAAGGTTACATAAGTAACCTTTTGGGTGATTTTTGACTTCTGGTTACCTTTAGGTTACATGACTAGAAGGTTACTTTTAGGTGATTTTATTTTTAACGAAACTAACACACACAGGCTCGACAGGAGGTAGGGCACAGCGAGATTTTCTCTTTCTAAATTTGAGTAGCTCGCCTGGGGAGGTACCTCCGCCTTACAGAAGATCGCAGCTAAATAACATTATTTGTTTCAAATAGTGTTGTGTTCCTGCGGTGAATAAGGTTGCGGCAACGCGTGCGTGATGTCTCTGGTATTGCAAGCGCTGATAGGCTACGGTAACCGTTTACCAACAGGTGGGTCGGATGCTTGTTTGCCACCTCAGTTGTATAAAAAAAACTAACATGAAACGATAGTAGTGGTGAGCCCGGGTGAAGAATAGGCCCCTCCATTTCTACCCGTGGATGTCGTAAGAGGTGACTAAAGGAAACAAATCTAGGGGATGGGCAGCAGCGTTCCCTATCAACAACAAGAGCTTTATCTGCGCTCGCCAACCCACATGCCCAGCGTGGCGAGTATGGGCAAATCCTCCAAAACGATTGTTTCTGGTAATCTATGGGGGAGGCTTATGTTCAGCAGTGGACGTCCTACGGCTGAAATGATGAACATGAAACTGAACGTAATGTTGGCTAAGGCAAAACTTTTAAGTATCCAAATCACAAATGACCAAAGCGTCATGTTTACTCGCTCGTTCAATCGGACGGATTCGCGCTTTTCGAGTTCGTTGATCGTTCGTGCTTGGACAAAATGTTTGCATGATCTGCAAATATTTGTTCCGGGTCTGGGTGTAGTGGTACCATTGTACTCGTTGTTTCTGATACCCACGTGACACAAGAAATCCTAGTGTGGGACTATGTATGTTATTTATTTGTGGTTGGGTGTTATTTATTTAGTGATGTATTTTTACAAAACATTTTAAATTAATCGTGTAAGATTTTTTTCAATCTGTAGTTTGTTATTTATTTATTTATGTCTGTCCTTTAGAAATCACTTATCGTCATTAATTCCAAGTTTTTTAAATAGTAGCACGCAATTTCATCTTAAAATGGAAAACATTTCTAAATCATCCTTATTTCTGTGAGTTAATACAACCAACACCTGTCTGTCAATATTTAATCTGCTGCATACTGGAAAAAATATGAAAGCTTAGAAAGGTTACTTTTCACACAAAAAGGTTACTTTTTTATGCATTTCAGAGTATTATAGATTAATAGTCCGTGATTTCAGGTAACTTTTGTCAAGACCCGGCTGGCAGCACTGATTCATTCATTCATTCATTGACATTTTTTTCATTTTTCGTTTGAAATTTGCACCGATTGCTCGTGCAGCGTAGGCAAATTCAGAAGAACCAGCTGACTGACACAGTGAAAATAAAATACCCGTGTGATTATGTGATAATTTATTGGTACTATCCTCCGGAATCAACATGTTCACTAGAAATTTTAGGCGCGCCGTCAAATACGGTGTTTACGGCAGCGTTGCCATCGGTGGAGGAGTAGCAGCAGTGAAACTGCAGGATGGTGATTACGATTACGATTCCATGGCAATCGTCAGGATTACCAGGACAGCATACACTGCTGTGGAAATAGGAAGGACTTACCAGAAGATGTTGTATAGTAAGGAATGGGACAGGACCTCTGATGAGTACATAGAGGTAAGAAGTAAAGCGCATCAAATTGGGGCAGAGAAACTTCTTGAATTATGCAAGGCAAACAAAGGCGTGTACATCAAAGTTGGGCAGCACGTCGGCGCGTTGGACTACCTACTTCCTAATGAATATGTCACGACAATGCGTATTTTGCATAAGGATGCTCCAAAGAACTCTGTTGAAGAGTTGTACAAAGTTATAAAAGAAGACCTGAACAAAGATGTAAGTATTACTTAAATGATTGGTTTTAACAATTTCAAATAAGTATCTTGAATATAAATCAACTACAATTAGCCCTCAACTTACAACCTGTGATAGAAGTTAATGATGTAATAATTTAATTATTATGAAATTGAAAACAAATCCAAGTTAATTTAAATCAAATATTCATTTATTTCAGACATTGTTCATTTAGCATTGTTCATAATACAGGTAGTAGTGTTGGCCTAGAGAGAGGCACCCCAACCTTCAATCATTGTTTCAAACCCGGTGGTGCACCAATAATATTATCTATTCGTAAATATTAAGTGTGCTTGAAATGGTGAAGGAAAACATTGTGAGGAAACCAGTAAGTATTCTTATAGGCGGCAATGTGCTTGTAACCTTTTGAAAATGTGGGCATGAGCCAGATATGTTTGGATGTGCCTCTGACTACACCATTAGACATCTTCAAGTATCTGATTGTCTGGAGATCTGAGAGATGTCTCGTGCTTGGGCTGTGCGCCTATTTCATAATACCTACAAAAGAGAATAGTGCTACTTTAGAAGGTAAAAAGTCAATGTATGTTTTAATCAACCTCTGTGTGCAGGCAGGCCCATTCATTAGTTAATTATTGGACAGTCCCACAACGTGTCTCACATGCATTCACAATGCCTATGGACTGCATCTCTTACGCAAGCTGGCAAGAAAATCAACAACTTTACTTTCTCCTAACAATTGTTGCAAAAACAAGGCATTCCCATATGCATCCAGAACCTATTATTGTATTGAAGACATTGTTAATCTTTGGTAATAATTTTCAGCCCAAAGAAATGTTTGACGACTTTGAACCGGAACCATTAGGCACAGCCTCACTGGCACAAGTACACAAAGCAAAACTAAAAGATGGCACAGAAGTTGCAGTTAAAGTACAGCACCATTTTGTGAGAAAAAACATCAATATTGATCTACAGTGGATGGAGTTTGTTCTTAACACAATGTCAAAAATCTTCCCCGATTTTCAACTGCAATGGCTTATGGAAGAGACAAAGAAAAACATAACTAAGGAATTAGATTTCTTACAAGAAGGCAAAAATGCAGAGAAAGTTGCTCAAATGTTTAGCAACTATAAGTGGTTGAAAGTGCCTAAGATATTTTGGAAGTACAGTTCGGAGAGAGTTTTAGTTATGGAGTATGTTAGTGGGGGGCAAGTCAATGATGTTGCCTATATTGAGGTGAGTATTTGAGATTTACTTTGTAATGACAGTTTATTGATAACTGGCCTAGTATTGCCTTAGTGCATCTAGACTAGCAGCTGCCCATGACTTTGCTTGTGCGATACCTGGATAAAAAGTAGCTTATGTCCTCATAGCTGAATTGACAAGTATATCTGCATACCAAATTTCATTGAAATCGGTTCAGCTGTTTAATTGTGAAAAGGTAATAAACAGACAGGAACAGAGGTTATTTTTGTATGTTGTCTAATTGTTTAACAGAACATGATGAGAGGACTTAATTTATTTAGTAGTAATTCAAGGTTATTTTTAACATTCAAATGATTGATATTCTAGGCATGAACAATCCGGCTTGCTTGGTTCCTAAAATACTTGTCTATTGTGTATCATTTACCTAAGAAGTTATTGGATATGAATCAATGTGATTTTATTACAATAGAAATGATAAGTTTAGCTAGATTAATAATTATGTAACAAAATCCTGGAACTGATGCAAATCATAATGAAAAATAGGATGTGCTGATATCGCCATGAGGCTCCCCCCTATTTTACTGTTAATTAAAATTGATCATCAGTTTGAGATTATTTGAAGAAGGCTTAACTTTTGCTGATTCTAAACTAAGCTTTTAAATAACAGGATGTGTCCGTTGTGGTGAATTACATTATTTTGAAGTTTGTTTTGTATCTTTCAGAAAAACAATATAAACAAGCTAGATGTCTGCACAAAGCTGGGAGATCTGTACTCGCACATGATTTTTATCACTGGATTTGTGCACAGCGACCCACACCCAGGGAATATCCTCTTAAAGAAAGAGCCGGGACAAAAAGATACAACCGTTTATCTGCTGGATCATGGTTTGTATGCTGTAAGTTATAAAGCATTTTTTTTAAATGTCATGTTGTAAAGGTTGCCGGAAGTCGATGGATGGAGAAGGCGCAATAGCTTTCGTCGCGTAGCCGTGACACTCTTTGGGGGAGGCCTATGTCCAGCAGTGGACTTCTTCAGGCTGATGATGAAAATGTTTTGTCTCTGAAATAAGACAGGACCCACAGCTGGGAAAACCTAGAGACCGTCAGACGATAGCGAAAGCGTAATCGCGTCTATTTATTATTACGCTATTCTGAAATCGCACACAACAAATGCCTCTGGAATTGCTAGGCTACGGTAACCAGTTACCAACAGATGGGCCGTTAGCTTGTATGCCTCCTTAGTACCTAGTAAGTAAAAAAATTGTCGCCAATGTCACAAATTTCAGACCAATCAGATGCCAGTTAGGTTAGATAGACCTGTTAAATGTTCGAAATATGGATTAGGTACTTTTGAACCCGAAAGTCAGACATGCGAATGAAGGAAGTTAAATAAGAGCTTGTTTTACAAACTGGGAATTCTCATTGGGACTTTAAAGTATGCTATTTTTCAGCAACTATCAGATAAGTTCCGCTACAACTACTCAAAACTATGGCTATCGATTATCAGCCGGGACCGCGATGCCATGAAACTTTACGCGGAGAAGCTGGGAATACGGCACGAGTTGTATGGACTGTTCGCGTGCATAGTCACGGGACGGCCGTGGGATTCCATTATGAGAGGGATTGGTACCACCAAGCCCACGCAAGAAGAGGTATGTTTGAGTATACAAGGTGCTTTCTTATATGAATATCATACCGAAAGGGGCATAATATTCTATGAAGTAAAAGAAAGAATATTAGTGGGGAAAAAAACAATAAACTTATTTTGTTTTCAAAATGTTATATTATAGCTCAATGTCTCAATGCGATATAGAGCTATGCTTGAAGTTTCTCTACAAGATCGAATCGATGCGGCGGTATGGTGGCCCTGACAAGGGCCATTGACAGTTAGTGAAAGAACCAATGCGGTGAAAGGATTAAAGGTCCTTTCGTGCACTTATACATGTATTGGATTTTTTAGGTATTAGTACATTATATTTTCAGTTCACCGTTTGAGAGCATTGGTATACCTACCATAACGAATTTGAAGTCGGTTGTTAGTTTTTGTAAAAAAATATATTATTTATTAATTGGTTATCTTTGTTGCAGAAAACTACATTCCAAAATGAATTACCAAACTTCCTTCACTACGTCACTCAGTGCTTAGAACAAATGGATAGGGAGGCATTACTTGTACTGAAGACGAACGATCTGATACGAAGCATAGAACACGCCCTAGGAACACAGGATAGGATGTGCGGATTTATAGTTATGTCCAAATGCTGCATGCAGAGTGTTTATCAACTTGAATATAAGGTAAAGTTTCTACAAGATCACAACACATTGAATCCAGGTTGAATAAATATATGGGTCAACGCAGACGCCCGACGACGATGCGACGGGCGGATTGGCGGCGAAGCGACTAATACGCTAAACTATTAAAAATAAGACTTATTCACTTCTGGATACGGTTGAAATCAAAGTCAAACACGTCGATCGCGGTATGATCGCGGCGCTTCGAGCTTCAGCTTTTTTAATGCCTGACCTCACAAAACTCATGCTTTATATGAGAAAGATTGATTTACGACTCGTAAATCTCTGGTAGATATTGCATGGAAATGTCAAGAAAAAAATGGTCCAGAATATAGGAACGACCTATACATACATAAGTGAAACAACCCATTTCTATAATGACCTTACGTACAATGTCGTATACGTATGTGCGAAACAACACCTAAAGTTTATGATATCAATTGAAGCACTTCCTTAATTTGCCGCCTATAAGTTCAGCAAATTATAGGTCCCTAAAAGGCCCTGGTCAGCCTAACAGGCGGTTACACTGTGGTCCTAAAAATTTGTTTTTATTTAATTTTTTTTTACGTTTTTTTATTTCTTTTTCAGAACGAGAATTCAGTATTCAAAAAGCAATTTTTGACCTTGAAATATGGCTGGTCGATGCTCCTGTTATATTTCTACAGCATATACCTAAATTTATTTTATAGGGTAAATGTAAAATAGGATTCAATTAGCTAAAAGATGAGATGGATGTAAAGTAATTGGTGCTATGATTTATTTATTCAGAGCTTTAATTCTGTCTAGCCGGGCTAGCATGCGTACCTATACTTTTTCTCGTACGAAATACACATACTTTGTCTTACCTTTGCGTTTTTGACTGTGCGAGTCTTTTATAAATACAAAATTACTCTTGTTGTGCGCGACATTTCTCATGATGCGCATGCTAGCCTAGTAGAGGCCCTAGTCTGCAAAGTCAGTGAGTTCACTTTTCGACCGTGAAAAGTGAATAGCTTACCATTTTTGTAGGTTCTCACGAAAAGGGTGCCTGAAAAACCAGAGGCCGTAGTGTGAAGTAAAGTAAAGTGTCATTTATTGCTTGAAATACATGTAGGTACAGGTGTTTATAGTCTATAATTATGTGAGTCAATGTATTCCTACCCATTTTTCGATGTGCAATAATAATATTTTTGTACAAATAATAATAATTAAAATAAACTTAATAAAATAAAAAATAAAAATTAAACATTAAACTAATTGGATAAAAAACAACTTAAAAATAGCGAATGTCAAGCCAAAAAATCTTTGTCAGTTAAGAAATCATTTATAGTTATATATACATATACATTTATAATATATGTGAGTTCTCACTTTTCACTTTTCGACCGTGAAAAGTGAATAGATTACAGTTTTTATATGGGGTCGATTAAATAATTAGTGTACAGGATAACCAAGAAAGAATCAGTGACACGACAAGATGAAGAATACGGAGTCGAGTAAAGGGGTGCCTATAAAAGTCTGTAATCTAAGTATACACTTCACGGTCGAAAAGTGATAACTCACACTAGGGCCTCAGTAATCTATTCACTTTTCACGGTCGGAAAGTGAACAGTGAGAACTCACTGACTTTGCAGACTAAGGCCTCTCCCTATAGTAGTCATAAATCTCTTAGACCAGTGTGTCTAGTCCAACCAAATAACCTCTATAGGTAGAGTGTAATATTATAATGTACAGTCTGTATAAGGATCAAATGTTTTGTACTATTCCTGATTTGTCAATGTTGTGCGATAAGTTATTGTTTTAGAATAATATAGTTCTATTTATTTTGCCATAACATGTTTTATTTCCTACCACATAGGTACCTACATATGTTTAACCAAATCCTATCCTACTAATATATTAATATTATTGAGCCTCACCTAGTTCGATCGGCACCACACTGAAGCTTTAAATTCCATTTTGTGAAAAAGGATCATCGAAAAAAATGATAGGCACCAAGCCGTGTTTGTTGCCTGATTCTTCTAGGCTTGGTCGCGAGGAACAGGCATAGCTTCACCTAGTTTCTAAGACGTTTCAAAGTGATCCTAGTGATTTTATTGAAATAAATGCCTTTTGACTTTGACTTTGACTTTATGTGTGATAAAGATGTATACCTACCTATAATGCGAAAGTTTATGAGGATGTTTGGATGTTTAGATGTTTGTGGTTCAATCACGGCTAAACGGCCGAACGGATTTGGAAGAAATTTGGTACAAAGATAGATTATAGTCTGGAATAGCATATAGGCTACTTTTTAAGCAGGTACCACGCGAGCGATGCCGCGCGCGGATGCTTGTATAATATAATTTGGTATTTCACATACTAAAAATACAAGTAGGTACCTAAATAATTAGATAAGTAGTGTAAAGTAGTTCCAGGAAGTTACACTGTTCTAAAACTTGAACTAATCATCCAGGTAAGTATCTACCTATTTTATAGTAGTGTAGGTAAGATAAAGTCCTTTTCAGGGAAGAATTCCCTCAGAGGGGGTGCTGACGTCTGCATGGTCCGCTAATTGCCGTCGCCTATTGACATCAGCAACACCTGGAGCATTGCTAATGCGTTGCCTGCCGAACCACTCCCCACCCCCTTAAGAGCTCTGGCAACCTTACTCATCGCAGGAACACAACACTATTTGAAACAAATAATGTTATTTGGCTGCGATCTTCTGTAAGGCGGAGGTACCTCCCCAAGCGGGCTGCTCCAATTTAGAGCGAAAAAATCTCGCTGTGCCCTAGGTACCTCATCCAAAAACGGAACTTCTTTCGTTTAACTGTACCTACCTACTTTGAAAATGAAAATCTAGTGAAAACTCAAGCAGAAATTTTATTCTCCAAAACCGTCAGCTTATTAGTCAAAGTTGATAGATCACTTTGTATTTTCAGCAGGAGATTGGTAAAGTTGTCCTTGCTCTTTCTTCCATGCAGCCTAAATATGGACGAGCTGGAGATCCGGCAGGAAAGCTCAGACTTCTTGAATTCAGCATACATCATGTTGTTGGGTGGAACTCTCAATTTGTTCAATGCCATAGTTTCATTGGATACGGCTGATAGAGCTGTAAAATAATAGTATAGTCTATGGACTCTCCTGTTATTATGAAACTGGGTTAGGACGAGGACTTTTGATGTAATGACATAGAGCAACTGTATGAAATAAAACGTCACAAAATCAGGGTTTCGTTAGTCCTCGTCTATACCCAGTTTCATAATAAATAAATAAATATATTCCGAACATATAACACACGGTCAACTGATCCCAAACTAGGCATAGCCTGTCCTATGGGTACCAGAGACTGATACACATAATAGATACATATTTAACACCCAGACACAAAACAAACATCTGTGTTAGTCACAAATGTTTGTCCAGTGCGGGAATCGAACCCGCAACCTCTAGCGCAGAAGGCAGAGTTACTACCAACTGAGCTATGAGGCCAGTCAAATAATAACAGGGACTTAGTTTATAGGAGAGAGCTGGTGGAGTGGTGGTAGTGGCCCCGCCTTCTTATCCATTTTATACATTACATCATCCATTACATTCTTATATGCGCTCAAACGGTGAACAAAAACATCGTTAGGAAACCGAACACATGCGACATTGTGCACGAAAGGTACAGATAATGAGGTAGAGAATTTGAAATTTTTAAATGATAAAGTCTTGTCAGTGTGTACCTACCTACCTAAACTGTGTTTTCTTTCAGTGCTTTATAAGGTTGCGCCGTAGTAGGTAATGGTAGTAGTATTAGTAGTAAGCGAAAGTGGTAAGTGAGGGATTTAAGGTACCTAGGTAGCTACTCACAATCAGCATTGCATGCGCATTTCTCAGGGCCATCCATTTTTTCTGTGAAAGTGGTTGATAAATTGCTATTTTTCCGGCCATCTTCTTTCCCCATTATCATATTGTTTGGCAAAACAGTAGATGCTGTAATTTGATAAAATTATGAGCAGAAAATAAAAAGATGCTACCTTCCTGCCTAGGCGGCCTCCATGAATTTTCATTTTTATCATTGCATGGCAAAAACCTTCTTACCGTCTCGTGTGCGGTGATAGGTAGATACGCACTACACATCTCAATTTGCCACCCTGTGTAGATATAACGGTTAACTGTAGGTAAATCGATGTTGTCGGGAGTTTCAGAAGGGAGATGACGAAGGCTTCAAACCCGTTCGTCGGCGTCGTAGAACTTTTTTTGGGGAGACACAGCAATGGACTTCTTCATGCTGATGATGATAATAAATCAGTTCCGAGCCCTGCCCACAGCAGCCAGATGGATAGGTTCTCAATTTCGAAACTGACACTGACGTATGAAATTGGCCTCATGAGTTTCGAAGTTTCGGAATTTCGAAACTGGATGTAGGATCGAAAAATTAGACTTTGTTCGATGTGGAAGTGTATTTACTTAAGTAAAAAAAAGTACAAATTTCCAAAAAAAATTCTTAGTACCCGCCGGAAAACGCACGATGAAGGCAAAATTGTGTTTTAAATATACCTATTTCATAGATTTCACTTCATTTTCACTTTTACCTATCAATTCCGAAATCTCGAAACTGGAAGCGTCAATTTCGAAATTGCAGTACATGGCAAAATGGCCCGAAATTTCGACACTATGAAACTTCGAAATTTCGGAATGCACCCCCTAGTACAGTCCTCTATGTAGCTAATAACTAACATAAGTATATCGATGACAGTGGCAGTACGTAGGTAGGTATGAAGTGATGGCAAAATTTCTTACAAGCGCTTTGCTTCCCCGGCAGCCAAACTTCCAAAATGAACGGGTGCTGCGGGTCATTGCCCTTCCTCAGCTCAGTGAGCGCTATTTCAACATCGCTAGGGGATTTCAGGATGATCAGCTCTTCGCAATAGTCCGGGAGATCAAGCAGATGCCAGACTTTTTGACGTAGCGAGGAAATCGACGCGGTCGGCTTCACGGCTATGTAGCGCAGGCTTTGGTATAGTACTAGAATAACACATTCGTAATAACTTCCTACAATCAGTTAGCTGAACAAACATGCACATCACATTAGGTACATAACATTCTATAATACTATAAATGCGAAAGTAGGTAACTGTAACGTTTTCGCGATTAAACAACGGCTGAACCGATCTTGATGAAATTAAGTTTGGAGATAGCCTATGATAGTAAGTAAGAGGAAGGATATAGGCAGGGAAGCAAACACTGGTCAGCAGTGTTCTAGTGAATTATCTAACTTTCCTAAAAGTACCTACTTCTTACGTTTATTCTATGCCTACAGGAGCCCGGTGCAGTGGTGGCCTTCCAACCCTAAGATCGTGAGGGCGTACCCGGTCGTGTACGGAAAATGTGCTAAAATCTCTACCAGTGAAGAAAAACATCTTGAACCGGCATGTTCTAGAACCCAAAAATTCGAAGTCGGCGCACTTTTATCCTTGCACCAACGGCCATAGGCCCTTCTCAGGGCCACCATACCTCACCTTGTAACTAATCTTAAGCAGGATGACCAAGAAAGGACCAGTCAACAAGAGGCTACAAAAAGAACTTACTTCCCAAGTCATACCGCCGAATAGTCACAAACGTTATAACTTCCTTCTTGAACAGTTTAATTGGTGCTTTAAAGAGCTTCGTCAGAGACATGGTGGAACCATCACCTCAAGCCCAGAAACACCAGTTTTTAGTAAATCGGTCTAGATCATTTTTAATTTTGTAATTCATTACTTGTTAGCTTTCATAACTTCCTCATATTTTACAAAGCGAATTTAACCACTATTACCTGACAAAACTCATGTCAAAAATGACTTAGACATTCCAGAAAGCAAAAAACAAAGAGGTTGGAATAAAATACGAATAAAAAATAAAACTTATTATTTCCATCAGCAGTTCATACCCATGCGGGGTGTGCGGTTCATACCATACAAACCAATGTTTTAATTCGAAAATGCGTGAAATGCTTAGAACAATTTAATCAACAACAAACAAAAATAACTTATTTCTTAAGCCTCGTTTAGACGGAAAAAGTATCTCGCTCCTTGAGATGCGATTCTGGAAACGAGATCGTGTAAAGAACCTTCTCTATCTGTTTGTAACCTTTTCACGACTAAACGGTGCTGAGCGAATCAACGGGCAGCCGCTAGTTTATACATAATCATAGGATTGATATAACAAGAAAACTCGCTTTGTATGAAAGCAAAAAAAGCGTGCGCCGAAACTCTGTGTAAATAAATAGGTCTTTCTTTACTCAATACCAACTCATCGAATACTAAACTAAATCACTAATACTTAAATACTAAATCACTTTAACTTCACAGCTTGAATGGCGTACATAAGCAGCTGAGACCTGACGAACTCCCAAGTGTTGGAGAGGAAGTAGTACATAGATCCATGTACTATCTCCACATGGCAATTATCTGTAACAAATAAAAGTACATTCACTCACATATAAGGCAACGCGTGCGTGATACCTCTGGTATTGCAAGCGCTCAAGGCTGCGGTAACCGCTTACCAACAGGTGGGCAATAAACAACAATATCTTTATCTGCACTCGCCAACTCGCATGCCCAGCGTGGCAAGTATGGACTTTTTTGTTACTCTTATATACTAAGTTGTGGATAACGTTGTGGACTACATTATTAATAATTTGTTGCATATGAAATTATGTACCTACTACTCACTGTATCTTACATATATAATGTAGTTGTTTGTTGTTCCTAAATAAATAAATAAAATAAAAAAAAATCCGCCCAAATTATTATTTCTCTCAATCTATGGAGGAGGCCTGTGTTCAGCAGTGGACGTCCTGCGGCTGAAATGATGATGATGATGATGATGACCCCCTTATGATCTCATAAGCGCTCATGGTAGCTTGCCTAGTTGTTCTTAATTGATCAGTAAAATTAAGCGACCTTGAGCGCGTCACCAAATATATAGGTGACCGCTAGTGGCACAAAACTCAGCGCTTCCATGCTTCAGATGTTGGTCCCGACAAAAAGTCGTTAAGCCACAACCAATTCAAAATTAACTTTAGGGATAGTGTTACGCTAGGCACCTGAAATGAGTTTGCTTGGCTTTTTTTTTTTTTTTTTTTTATACGAAATAGGCTAACGTTTGACCACAATCTCACCTGATGTTAAGTAATGATGTGGTCTACGGTGTAGCACGTTTGCCTAGAAGAAACCTATTCACTCTGGTCTTGAAGACACCCAAATTATAGGTATTCGGAAACACAGACGCTGGCAACGAGTTCCACTCTTTGGCTGTCCGCATTATAAAGGTACACGCAAAGCGCTTGGTGCGGCAAGGTGGTATATCAACCATGAACGGATGTCGCGTGTCCGTGCGTCTGGTTGTCCGATGATGGAATGGGGATGGGGGGACTAAATCAAAGAGTTCAATCGCACACTCTCCGAAATGTATCCTATAAAAGACCGATAGGCTGGCTACTCGGCGACGATGATCGAGGCTCAGAAGCTTAGACTCAACTAAGTCATCATTACCTATGAGTCTTTTGGCTCGTCTTTCTATGGTTTCGAGGGCCTCAAGCTGGTATTTGGCTGAACCGTCCCAAAGGTGTGAACAGTACTCCATACACGACCGGACTTGCTTATTATATTATACTATTGTACAATATCTGTAAGTACTTACTTCTTTCTAACAGAAATGTGAGTTCAGTAGGAGTTATGAATTTTTCATACTGATGCGTTCCTTTCGGTAGGAGATTCAGACAATATTCAGCTATATATATCGACACAAACTGTGAAACTCGCGTCCTGTTGGGTGTCGTGAAGAATATCCTACCACCGGGCTTCAGTGCTTGGATGCAGGATTTTACGAATATCTCTTGGTTGTGAACATGCTCTATTACTTCAGATGCTACGACGCCATCATAGTGTTCCGAGCATTGGACTACATGATCCTGAAATAGATGAAGATGGGAATTATTTTTTCATAGAAAAAAATGGGCATTTGGTAACCGGACCAGCCTTAGAATATACAATAATAGAATGTCCTTACTCAGGAATACAGTCTTAAAACTGTAGTTACTATTTTAAGTTAAGGTTTCTAGATTTTTATTGTTTGGCGTGCAACAGGCCTAGTGTGCACCCTAGACAAAGATTTGTTTATGGAATAGTAAGAATTACATATGGGTGTAGAATGTATCGCCCATGGATGTAGACAAGGTCAAGGAAAGCGTAGGAACTTCTATTTTCTATCATTGTTGGAATTGCTAATCTTAATTTTTTACTTTCTACTTTTATATAGACATAATGTTGTCTGTAATGTAACTAGCCCTGCTGCAATAAATATTAAGCTAAAGCATGTGAAGGTATTTTGGTATGGTTTTATATGGCATAGACTTGCTAGGTACTTTTTTAATGAGTTTGTGTATGCAAGGCCTTAGGAGATCCAGTATCTAAAAGACTTATTTCATGACCAGCTTGCGCCCGCGGCCTAGCTCGTGGTACCTTGATAAAAAGTAGCCTATATGCTATTCTAGGTATAAAACTACATCTATTACAAGTTTCATCACAATCGGTGGAGCGTGATTGAATAACAAACATCCAAACATCCTCAAACTTCCACTTTTATAATATTAGTAGGATAGTAGGATGATAACAGGTAAATTAAAAAGCTTCATTTACCTCAACACTTGAGTGGATATAGTTGGGCTTATTATCAGCTATTTTGGGGTCAATATCTCTGTGCTCTATAGCCATAGCGACCAGTTCTTTGCTTGCATCAATTCCAGTCACTGTTGCACCAAGTCTGGCTAAGGCCTGTAAATATCATAATTACTTTTTATTTTAGCAAAGACCAAGTAGAAAAAAAAATCTACTGTAGTGTCTTTGAGATTACCAATAACAATATAGAGAAAAAATCTACTATATCTTTGATATTACTAGTGGAAACCTTCATTGAGGAGCATGAACAATCTTCAACCCCTGCTGCACCTTAGAGTTTCGGGATTGTCTTTCTTAGTGCACCCCTACACTACAAAAGGAATACTCTCCAATTTCTATGTTTCTTGGACTTATGGTAAAAGCAAGCAATGCAATTCTTATGGACTTGTGCCTTAGTGATGAAAGATTTTTAGATAGTTAATTAGAATATCATGTAAAAATACTGCATGAATAATATGTAAAAATAATACCTCTGATAATATGCCTCCTCCACAACCCACATCTAGAATCTTCATCCCCTTGAGGGGTGTGCATGATCTTACTTCATCTGATTGGACCAGACCATCACGTACAAAAGGCACTCTGAAACGATATATTATGCATAATATTAGTGTTCAGTTTTCTATATTCAAGGGGCAAAGGAGATTGACCAAAATTCTATAGGTGTTGGGCTTACTTGTGTCTGGACTTAATTCTGTTTAGCAAAACCAATTTATTAGGCGAAACAAATCAAGTTAGGTTTTCGTTTTAAACTCCATTCCCGAATGGCAAAAGTTTACATTTTACAGTTACCATATTAGAATGAGCTTCTTTTTGGACCTTTTACTTATTATTTATTGAGACATTGCCTGTTTTTGGGCATCATCATTTAGTTTAACATGGTTAGTTTTACTTTATAGACGATGGACATGAAACGGCTGCCAGAAATTGGTATTTATTTTTAAATGTGTCATATACAGAGCTATTCACTTTATGTATTTGCTATGCTACTTTGTTGAGTGCATAATAAAGTAGTTATATGCAGGTAGTCAGACATTGTTGTGACAGATACACTCTCCATACAGCTCCCTAGCTGAATAAACAATTATCATGTAATCACGGTGTTTCATTGACTATCAGGACATAATAAAATGGTAGGTAGTTAGGTGCCTACTTACTTCACACTAGCCTAGCCACACTAATATAGAAAATTTGAAACTCTGTCTCTCCTCTCATCTATCTGTTTGTGACCTTACCACAACAGCTAAACCGCTTTTAATTCAATTTGGTATGGCTAAAACCCTGGGAATGGAAATATGCTACTTTTGATCCATGTACAGCACAAGCAAAACCTCGGGCAGCTACTAGTTATATGTAAATATGAAAATAAACTTGTCAATATACAGTTACCAAAATCTGTGCTAAAATTAGTACATAAGCCTACCTGATAGTATTCATGGAGTGAAGTGCCTTCATAGGTCCGTTCAGATTCCACCAGTCCTTCATCTGAGAGAATTGTTGAATCTCTTCCGAGTCAACGGTTGATCGTGAGGCTTTTTTATCTTTAGAGATATTACTTGTGGTTCCCAAGAGACGGCCTTCTGGAAATCTACTAGTTGAACATCTGAAACCATAATAATTATAGCCTTTGTGAATTGGAATATTTTTAGTCTGGGAAGCGACCCTTTTAATGGCTGAAATCACAAATTCACGCCTCTTCCCCGCAGGCGCTTCAAGTCCAACAGTCTGATTTCGTTGTATATATGTAAATAAGTTTCAATTGTTTATCGAAAGTGTCGTTTCGCCGCCACTTCGTCGCTCGGCGCAGACTCTGGATAAAATTGACTAGGTAGATTTACCTATATGTAATTGCGTAGAAAAACGTAAGTTTAACCAATGTGTACTGTAGACAATGTTTGTAAACAAACCGCCCATACTTAACCTTAAATCATCTTTACAAATCATTGAAGCTGGTTACCGAAACTTGACCCAAAAGTTAATAGGAATCATCAGCCTGTAGAAGTCCATTGCTGGACATAGGCCTCATCTAAAGAGTAGTACCACGACGAACGGTCTTGGGCCTTCTCCATCCCCCGACTTCCCACAACCTTCACATTGTCGTCGGTCCATCGGGTGTGGGGCCTTCCATAACTGCATCGCCCGGTTCGTTATAGGAATGTATTCTATTAACTTTTGGGGCGAGTTTCGATGACCGGTGTGCCACTTGATCTGTCTGTACTTACATGTTTTTGTGTATCGTATTTTGGCTCATGAGCCATAATGATCGCAAGGATCTTGCTGTCATGATGAGCTTCGTCGGAGTTTTATGATATATTATCTACCTACCGTACAATATTACGATTGTGAATTTAAAGAAATGAATATAAAATTGTGCAAGCAAGCAAAGATCCAAACAATATTTTTTTTTTTGAAGTTTTTCCCCTTTGGGGATGGCTATGGCGTCTAGGCTTTACCACCAAGTCTTATGTGTATTTTATCTTGTATAATTGTTTATCTTGTGTAATTTGTTTATCTTCTTTAATTCTTTATTGTATACAGAAAACATACAGATATAAAACATAAAAATACAGGCATGTACAAAGGCGAGCTTAACCCTACAAAGAGTTTTCTTCCAGCAAACCTTTGAGGCTAGAGAGAGCTGATAAAAGTAATGGGTACATGTGCACAACAATGAAAAGGAAAAAAAATATACAAATAAAAGATATAGTTTACAAAATAAATCTTATCATTCTATTTACAAAATCTATCTTCCTTAATTTTCTTACGTTAGTCATGGTCAAGTCACCGTCTAGTCAAGTCAAGTTCAGTTTTATTAAGATATGATGGTGGCTATTTTACTAAAACCTCGAGGGACCTCTAGGCGCCAACTCGAAAAATGACGATATACGCAATCATTCTATTTCACTTCACTTGTGCGGTTTACTCAAACAATATTACGCAAAACACCACCATAATCAGTAATCACACAATATTATTCAATTTAACACTAGTTTTGTAAAATAAATTGAGAGCACAACATCACTTTGCAAGTTCCCGCCAAAAAAAGTCGATCCAAACAAACATCAATGGTGTACGTAAGCGCAGCAGGAACACCTACATTAGCCACGAGCTTCTGGACTCCTAACCATGCCATCATTTAGTGATGAATTTGTCATTTATTTGTACCTATTTTTCATAATTTGTACCGCTGCAGTTTAAGATATTTTGCGAATTAACAGTTTCCTGCTGGCTTGACGTCAACGCAGCAGGAACAATTCTGTCCCGGGTAAACCGCTGCACATTTGAGTATGCCATCATTTAGTGCCTAATTTGTCATGTCTACCTACCATTTGTCATCAATTTCAGTAGAAGCGAAGATATCGCGATAATTAGTTTTGGCATTGCGGACCGGAAGAATTTTTTTTTTTTATATTTAGTTTAATCAAATGTGCACCGGTTTACCCGGGACAGAATTGTTCCTGCTGCGTTGACGTCAAGCCAGCAGGAAACTGTTAATTCGCAAAATATCTTAAACCACAGCGGTACAAATTCTGACAAATAGGTACAAATAAATGAATACAAATTCATCACTAAATGATAGCATGGTCAGAAGTCCAGAAGTTCCCGTCTAATGTCGGTGTTCCTGCTGCCCTGACGTACACCATGTCACTCTATTATTCACCATTGTCAGTGTCAATGTCAATCCGGGTCGTCCACACAAGCTCTCCTAAAGAAAAGAAAGTAAGTACTCTGTGGTCCTCTTTGACACACATACCTCCACAGACTAATAGGGAATACTACCATTCGGCATTCGTGCATAGAGTAACTTTTTATATACGTGTACCATACCTACACATTAGTAAGCAAACTAAAAAACTATTATTTAGAAATGAGCAAAGGAGCATCAAATAAAGCCGCGGTCATAGATTTGTCTCGGTTTTACAAAAGTACGTTCACACTTACATTTGCCGTAGAAGTTCTAGGCATAGACGTGTGGCAAGATTGTAACCAGGGATGGTTGGACCTTGGGCCTTATGTGCAGGGTATGAAGATTCAGTATCAACTGTGTCCTGGACAGACCTATGACCTTGATATTCTGATTTGGCCACATGCAGCCAAGGTTTGTACTATACGATTACTGTACATAGTCGTTACGTTTTTGCTCTTGAATCTTGGTTGGCGATAGAGTCCACGACGTCGTTGTCGTCGGTAGAGTCAATAAGGCTAGGTAGGTACCTACCTAGGTCCCGGTTGGTCCTATTATGCTGGTAGGCCCCACATGAGGCCCCACCTCACGTTTATCAATACTTTGAACTGTTTGAACATGAAGCAATCTTGCTAGAAGCAATCTTCTAGCTGTTAGACTTTTTTAGGGACTATGCTCAACGCTTACATAATTATTAACTAAGGATAAAAATACCGAAAACGGCTCATTTGAAAAAGTTCGGTAATAAATGTGATAAAAAGAATTGATTATTTATTTTTTTCCCGCTATTAATATTTCTATATATTTGTCTATAGAATATGCCCCTTTCGGGATGATATTTAAGTAGGTATACCTACATGTTGAATCACCTTGTAAATATTCGCTTCATGATCTGATATCTCCCGCTATAGATTTGGTGCGGTGCTCAGTACGGCTGGGTTCGGACATGGCAGTATTTAGACCGGCGATGGTTGTGTTTCTCCATCCGCCATGCCTTCCCAGTCAGGGTCATGGAGTTCCAGAACAATGTGGCTACGGTGACAGCGTCTGTAGGGACAGGGTCGCTTGGTGCTAAGTGAGTATCTACCACAGTCATGATCATTGTAATCCACAACCTAACTTCACATGTACCTACCTAATGATTTACATGTAATTTTGATACGAGATAGGTTAGGAAGGCCAACCGTGATTTTGCTAGGCCAGGTCAAAGCCGCATTATGAACGTTCGCTCTGAAAATATAAAGGGGGAGGCCTACGTTCAACTGTGGACATCCTACGGATATGATGACGTCAAACGATGATAATAGGTAGGTACATTAAAAAACAATACCTATTCCCAGCGCGAAAAACGATAAGAACTTCGAAGTATTCCTCCCGCCTCTGGGATTCGGCGAACGTCGTTACTTTGCCCCGGTTTTGGAGGCGGAAGAAAGCCTCCTGAAGTTCGTGCAAGATTTAATATGGGGTGCTGTGGTCGAATACATTCCGGTGTCGTGTTTGGACGGTGTATTTGATGTGCCGCTTGCTGTTGCAGGTATATATTTACGAGGAAATTATAGTTCTTATTCTAAGAATGTTACACCCTTAGTTACGCCGCGTAACCTATAAGTACCTACTAAGAATAAGCACTGTAAGGTGTTCTTAAAGGTAAGCGGCTAAGGGCTTTCAACCTGTTGCAACATTTAGAATACTTCTGCAAAATGTGGGCATGTGCCGTATGTAATGTTTGGACGTACTTCTGAATCCCATAGACTTTAAGGATCTGTTCGTCTGGAAATCTGAGTTCAGAACAAACATGCTGCGGAACAAATGTTTGCATATCTACAAATATTTGTTCCGGGTCTGGGTGTGGTGGTGCCATGGTACTCGTAGATTCTGATACCCACGACACAGGTAATCCTATTAGGGGGTCAGAACTATGTTTGTAACTGTTGGGTGTTATTTATTTTAATTTGGGTATAACTAACAGTCGTGAGCCTATTTTTTCTACATAATTGCCTCCTTACATTTGCTTAAGACTAAATAATTACCTAAACCAAGTTATCTTCACAGATGTGCGCCATCAAGATGCATCTATAGATTACGTACAAGAGGCCATTCTGGAACGCATGATACCCGAAGAGATAGAAGAGCCTCCAGAAGTAGAGGAAGTCAGGCCTAGGGACAGACGCGAGTCCAAAGTACCAAAGGAAAAAGAAAAGAAGAAGATCCAAGAATCGGTCAAAGTCAAGTTTGAAATAAAACTAACGGGGGCCGCGATCCTATCTGGTAACGAAATATAGACCATCATCATCACCCATAGTCCGATTTCAATATCACAGTAGGCTCCGGGATGGGATGGAAATGCAAGGGGCATGAAACTCCTATTTTTGAGCCCGTGTTTGGATTTTCTCACTGGTAAATCCGTTGGTGCACGACCGGGATTCGAACCCACTACCAATGCAATGGTACGGAAGCCTCAGGGCGCGAGTTCTCGCACTTGACCGTCTTTATTTTGAATTCGGTTAAAAATAGAGTACCTAACTACGTATTCTTTTGGAATTATTATTTTGTAAAACACATTATATGATAACACATTTTATTCTAACCTAAGTAGATAAGTAACATGAACGTGGATGATTTCCGAGATAGCAATAATAAAATATTACTGGTATTTTTACCTTCCAATACACAAGCATGCCCTTCAACTTTTGAGAGGTTCAAAACCCCTGCAAAGCCTAGCTACCTAGTACCTACCTAATCGTTATCGTAACAGATTTGTCGTTGTTGTGATTCATAATATTATGTAAACTATCCCGAAAGAAAGGGACTTATTCTATCAACAAAAAGAAAGAATATAGCAGAAAATATAAACAAAATTTTTAATTCATTTTTTGCAGATTTTATGGGTTAGTTCCGTTGTCCCCCAGTCCCATACTCACCCGGTCCGTTCTCACCCGATTCAAATAAAGTTGATATCAATATTTTTTGGAAACTTAAGTGCTTCGGAAGAAAGCAATTTCAAACATGACTTTTTTGGAAAACATATTTCCAATTGTAACTATAAAAACATGATTTAAATACGTAGTTTTAGGAGAACTCTGATGACTTTGCATGGTTTTTGTGTTTATTTTGCTTTTTTATATTATTCATATTTGTGCAATTAAACAAGAACTGTGATTATTTAAAAGTAAGTAAGGACTAATTATGTATTTGATTTGAAATCCAAAACTGAGTTTTATTTAGTGTTTTGCGATTTTGCATGAATTTAAATTTTACTAGTAATACCTATTTACACAGCAGCAATATAGGTACCAATTGTTATTATTACAAAAAAATATATAAATGAATATTCATTTAAATATTATTCAGTAACTAATTACAAGAAGTCTTCAATTAAAAAAAAATGATTGCAGATACTTACATAATTTTATACTAACAAACGTCCAATATTTTACTTTTTACATACTAAAGCCTAACACATTTGTGCCTGCCAGTACTTTTCATAAAAAATTGCTTCGGATGAAATTGATCGTACTTAAACCAAATCGGGGGAGAACGGACCGGGTGAATACGGGACTGGGTGACAACGGAACTAACCCGATTTTATTTCCTGAACTCTTTTAAATGTCTTCTTTTGTTTTTTTTTATTTTTTTTTGTAGGTTACTAATAAAATTAAACATGTTAGATGTTCGACATCAATTTTGCTACCTAAACCAACTGAATAATTGAGAAGTCGTAGAAAAAACTTTCATGCCAATTGGGTATAGATTATGAGCCCCTTTCGAAATAGTATAAATATTATGAATCACTTTTATATTTTTTAGGGAACAAGGTACTTCATTTAACTTACCTAGCTGTGTTTAGTAAACAGTCACTTAAAAAAAAACAGCTTAAGTTATCTTATAATTTGATAAAAAGGAAACGATGATGATGATATATCTAATAAGGAATTCTCAACAGGCACCGGCAGAATAGTTCCATTCGAGACGGTCGGGGATCGCCCGCCCGATTTGGGCGAGATAATTGCATTGATTAGCAGCAATAATTTACCAGCACAGGACGATTACCCCGTAGTTTTCGTGAATGTGGATAACTTGTGCGAGATACCTGTCTACGAGTTCAAGGCTTTGAGGTAATCATCATCATCATCATCAACCTCCAGAGGTTCTTGTACATGGCCTGAAACGCCTGGAGTCGAGTAGGGTGACTAACTTCAAGTCCTACGTGCTCCAGGTAGCTGCCAAGTACAAAGAGGTGTTCCTCGCGCCCGAATTTTGGTCAGCTGGAGTTGTCTACCGTCGCTACTGGGAGGCGCACACGATCAAAAAAGTCCCTGACTCTAGATGTGGTGTAGTTATTTAAGTTTAATATTATATGTATGTTAGTCTGTAAGGTATTTATTAATATGGGCCATGGCATATTACACATGTTTGTGTTATATGTCAAGTAGCCTGAAATAAAGATATTAATAATAATAATAAATAATCAACAACCTGTAGAAGTCCACTGCTGAACATAGGCCTCCTCCAAAGAGTTCCACGACGAATGGTCTTGAGCCTTTCCCATCAACCGAATTCCCGCAACCTTTACAATGTCATCGGTCCATCGGGTGGGGGGGCCTTCCAACACAGCGTCGCCCGGTTCGTGGTCGCCATTCGAGAACCTTTACTCCCCAACGGTTGTCGGCCTGCCCACTGCCACTTCAACTTGCTAAATCTGAGAGCTATGTCGGTGACCTTGGTTCTAAGAGGTTATAAGATTGTTGAAGTCTTGGTTTCCTACAAATGCTCCTACATTTGAGCGATCGATGGGAATTGTCGTAGAATGCTCGCGTTAAAAATGTCACAGAGATTGAATATTGAGAATGGATCAATTTCTATCGGACGTGTTAGATTAACTTAGCTTAGGTATTATTACGGTATCCGCTTCTTAAGAAACTGAAGCATAACGAACGACTTCAAAACTTCTACTTTACCCGATCTGGTTTATCTTATCAGTTATGTATCACTTCCTGACATACTTCCTGAGGTTGTGATTCTGCGAAAGAAGTCCCAAGCCAGTTTTTGGTATAAACCGATATACCTACTTACATAATAATGAATTACATCACATAAATCGAACATATTATGTTAGATTTGTGGTAAATAGGTACCTAACTAAATGCGACGTGATTCATTATAATAATGTATAGTATGACCCGAAAGGAGTTCATTATATCAACAAAAAGAAAAATATTATAGAAAAAAAACACCATTAAAAATTTTTTTTTTCCGAACTTTTCAGATCAGCTGTTTTAGTTTTTCAGCATATAACAAGCTTAATTGCCAATTGGGTGTACATTAAGCCCATCTGGATTGTATACAATGAATCACCTTGTAAATGCATAGGCAGACGCGTACGCGTAGGTACCTATACTATACATGAAGACTGTTGTAGGTCCAGCGCTGTGGGGGACTTCTTAGGCCGGGTATACACGTCCGATTGGGTTTCTGATTGTCTGATGAGTAAGAATTAGCAAGTTGAAGTGGTAGCAGGCCAGCCTCTGAAGGAGTTAGGACACAGCTAGATTATCTCCTTACATAAGATCGCAGCCAGGCTGATTCTTTTGTCCAACTTTTTGTAAACTCTGTCGATCCAGGGCTATCATTAGCGCGCGAGTTTCATAAATGCAAGAAAATCGTAAACTGCACTGTTTCTGGTTTTTGGTGGCACTGTTTCCGACTCGGAAGTACAATTGGACGTGCACTGAGTGTTCGAACAAATGTATGTCGCGAACGCCTTCCGGTAGTCGGTCGGTTCAAACTATCGAATCCGACTATCGCATTTGTGGAAAATCGCACATGTATTCCCGGCTTTAGTGCTGGTACATAGTTACCTGTTGGTGAACTCTCGCGGTGAAATGAATTAGTGCTTCTCGTAAGAGGTAATTATCTACCACTAAGGCACTGATAGATTAATGCCTCTACAAAATTACTAGTGTTACGGTTGGAACTGAGATCACGCAATGTCTGGTACAAGTTAGTGCTTCGATCGTTGAGACAAAAGAAAATCGCATGTTCTAACTAATGCCAAAGACAGTATAGTAGAAAATCTAATACCCAATTTTACCTGAATACAAAGTCATTGAAACTTTACCAAATGGGAGCTCACGCTATATTGATTTTCTAGTTAGTATTTTATTTGTATATCAAAAATCATTGTCCTAGAATAAAAATAAAAATCGTTTTGGAAGCTCTTTCATATGCCACCCCATTTCATGTATATCTTATTATTTTCAAACCTCTTTTGACCCCCTAACTTCCTACCAGTAAAACTTACGATAGTACTACAACCTGTTGACTTGCTTCCATGTAGATCAGATAATTCAGATAATCTCCAATTATACATACATACAACGCCGATTCGTCTAATTTGTTTGAGACATTTTTATTTATTTATTATCATAGAATCTACAGCAATTTAGAATAATTATGATATCTTTTATATACTAAGCATTCTGCCAATTACAGATTCTTACTTTGTAACATATCTTCGCTTGCTCCGCCCGCTCGATCAGAGACAGACCTTGTATTACATTGCTAGCTCGGTTCTTATTATTTTCTATAAAGGATACTCAACAGACTCAACATTGCTGTAGTTTATGCCTTATTCGCCAAGTTTGAGAATAAATTAGCAACTTTCCTGTTTGGCTCTGATTATAACGGCCGGCGAAATTGACCGGAATGATAACCAGAGTAAAGTCGATAGTTTATTTGGTCGTTGAGGTTATTCATTCTAGTTCTGCGCTCAAAGACAATATCAATTTATCCAGCGAACAAATCGACAGCTTCGAACGAAACTTCCATTCAATATAGACCACGTCAATTCGATCATCAACACCATCATCGTGTAATTATATTATTCTTATCTACTCCTATCTAAGTATTTCGTTTACTGTGTAGTGCACCCCGACTAATCTTCCGTACAATTCAGACTCCTCCAACCAAAGGTTGTCTGGAAGAGATCGCTTTCTTAGCGATAAGACCGGCCATTGTACATATAAATCTATTTAGTCTATAATCAATTGTAATTAGTTTTTAAGGTGTGTGTACAATAAAGAATTTTCATTCATTAATTCATCATCATTTTAGCTGTATGACGTCCGAAGCTGAACCTTGCCTCGCCCACAGATTTCAAGAGCTTCCTATCATGTGTGCTCTTCGAATGGCTTAGCCTATTTTCTTACTCAACACGTTCACAGTCCACTGCATCGTGTGGATGCACACTCGCACTTCCATGCCCCTAAGAGGGTACATAGTATTCATCCATGCAAACGTTTGGTCTCGTTTTAGTGTGAACTGTTGTTTTTCGGAAAAGTCATACAAGGCTTTACATAATATTATGTATACCTACCATCCCGAAAGGGGCTTATTAGACACACAATCATATCTTACTTAATTTTCTAAGTTGAAAGTTTGTGAGGATGTTTGGTTGTTTGTGTTGCTGATTATTTTAAAATATTCTTATGACATGTTTTCCAGTGAAACTAAATTTTCTCAAGGTTAGTATTTTACAGAATAACACAGCTGTACACAAGATGGACACTGGGAGAGGAAAACCACGATTCCCAGCTACAACCATTAAAGTCGAAAAATTACATGAGTTTCAATGATCACCATGCAATACCACTGCCTTACGAGCTGGTATCCAAGGTGATGGCGAGCTTCTATGATGACTTTGAGATACAGGTAATAAATACTAATCATCATCATTTCAGTCGCAGGACCACTGCTGAACTTAGGCCCGATAGATTAACAGAAACAATAATCTGGGGGGATTTGTCCATAATCACCACGCTGGGCATGTGGGTTCGCAGATAAAGCTATGCTGCCCATCCCCTAGATTTCTTCCTTAGTCGCCTCATTCGTCAGTCCATCTATCGTGTTGAGGTAATACATAGGTACATACATCAAGTCACGCCTATTTCCTCCTGTCATTAAAACCTCTTTTGCTTGATTCACTCTCATCACATTCCTCATGCATGCTCCTCGGCTTAGGGTACTGTTCGAATGGCCTTTTTCTAAAGTATCAACTCACAACAATTCGAGATACGAACCGAAGGCTCATATCTTGACTACCCCTGCTTCACATCTTCAAGGATCTCAGCGTCTGAAGACCTGAGAGAATGTCTACCGTGCTTTTTACATTTTATTGAGTGTCTTTTCATACATTTTTAGCTTCGTGGAATAAGACAGCTTCCGCCATTACCAACACCAATTCTCTTCGGATACCAAAAAGGTGATCGAGAATTTGATTCCTGCTTACCCAAAACAAGGAGATCTGAAATTGACTTCCTCATAGCAGTTACTAGAATACATGCAAAAAAGCTAGCTAAAGCAATGAACTCGGTTATAAGAGGGGAATACCCGTTATACCCACCAATGCTAGCAGTCAAGAACCTAGAACGCGAAGGAGTATGCACCAATGATATCAACGCTATACGAAATCCTATTGAACCGGGTCTGATAGTCAAGCCAGACATGGTATTACTGGCGCAGATGACTCTTGAAGTTTCCATCGGACTGGTCGGATGCAAGTCGCGCCAGCAAGGCCAATGTTTCTCACGAATGTTCTGCCTAATCGAAGATTCAGACGCAGTCACATCAATTATGCGATGCATAACGACTATCAATGAAGACATAATAATAACCGAGAAGAGAAGCGACTTGCTGACCGGCTTTATTATAGATACGGGTGATGTTGTCATTATGTTCGTGGAAGGTCATAAAGATGGGCAGATCCTGCACGTCTGGGATATGACTGAGGACTTCTATCCGGCTGTGAAGCCCTTGTTTTCTTGCTCTTTTCGATATTCTTCGAGGGTTTATCCTGGTGAGTGTTTTTTTACTAGAAATGTCGCGATGTCCGCATCATTATGAAAGTATAATCGAATGGATTTTTTATGACACCTTCTCGTAAATAATTCAGTCGCGTTTTTTTTAGTAGTCGTTAGTTAAATAGTTATTTAAATTAGGTTAGTATATTTAGGATTATTTGTTAATTTGTTATAGGTCTTTTATTCATGTTGGGCGTAAATACAAGGTTGCGCTTAGCTTTGAATGCTAAGAGCTCATAATTTTTCTGTGAGTCGATGACTGAAATAAACAATTTGTACATATTTGTATTTCACAGAAATGCTATCAGCGGCAGCGCCTTTCAGCGTACTGAAGATGTTTGTGCCTTTAGGAGTGCTTTTAGCTTGTCCTCCAGTTTACGCGCGTCCAGCTTTACCTTTACCTACTAGATTTGTAAGTTTATATTTGTTTTTTGTAAGTTTGAATTAGCAGTGGGCAGGTGATATAGCTTGCTTGCTAGCTGGTGATAGAACCGACGACAGTTGGGGAATAAAGGTTCTCGAATGGCGACCACGAACCGGATGACGCGATGTTGGAAGGCCCCTTGGAATAAATGAGAGACGGGTGTCAGTGATTTCTAAATATATAAATGTTTGAAGTTTGTTTTAGAACCAAAAGTAAAGGCGTGTCTCCTTTCTCTTTACTGACTGTGACTCCACACGCGCGAATGGAACTTGCAATAATAGTTCTTTATTTAAAATACCACAGGATTTCATTATTTCAGGCAATACTGAAGATTGGGCGTCTCATTGCAAGTAAATTCAAGTTCGCCCCATCTCGAAGCGAGATGCCAACGGGTTCGGAGCTAAATAGCTTCAGACTGGAACTGTGTGTGGCACCACGACCGATTCCCGTGTTTATTACTGAGAACCCTACAAAGGAAACTGGTAAATTATGCCTTTTTTTTAAACAGTTTAAAATCTAACGGGTATTTAAATAACGAAGAAATAACGCAGTACGGAGAGATTTAAGAAAGATGGCAGTCATGCATGAGGTAGGTTGGTAAATTAAAATTCATAGGAGTTTTTCTCTTTAATTTCAGATCTGAACGCTTCAGATCAAGATCATAAATCAGCTGATACTCAGAGCGTTTCAAGAATAAATTGGGATACATAGTAGCTTTATATAAAACTAGCTTTCTTCCACGGTTTAGCTCGCATGGTACATAAATTTAATAAAGTCTATATTATTCGCGAACAATATAGCTTTCTATCATTGAAAGAATTATCTAAATTGGGTCAGTTTACTTCCTACATAATAACAAACAAATTAAATCTCATAATAATATTATATTTTATCCCGCAGTGAGAATCGAACCAGCACGAGGTCATCAATCATTTATACCAATTATAGGTTAATAACTAGGTATCTATTCCAAGTTTCGTCGAAATTGGTTGAGCTGTAACGTCGTGATTTGAGCCACAGAAATCCATCCTCACAAACTTTCGCATTTATAATGTTAGTAGGATAATATTCTTTGTAAAACAGAGAATATTATCCTACGGCTTTAATGATAGGTACTAAAAACTCTAATTTTTAAATTTCCCTAGTGAAACAGCAAATCTGTTAACATACGAATATATGTATACCCCTTTCCTAATAACCAAGAAGTAATTATAACTCTGTAAGCCAATTTCAAAGTTTTACTCATAGCTTTTTTCAATTTTCTATGTTTAAACAGTAATGTTGCTAGCTATGTGCTCTAAGCTGCCAGAGTTTTGAACATAAACAAAACTGTGTTGTAAATGGTGGGAAAACTGAGAACTTGGACAAAAAGGCTTCGTAAAATAACCAAATTTACTTACCTTGCTAAAATTCTTCTCAGACAGGCAATATCTTCTTGTTTCTATGTTACAAGTGGTGGGAAAACTGAAGACTTGGAGAAAAAGGCTTCGTACAATAACCGAATTTACTTACCTTGCTAAAATTATTCTTAGACGGGCAATCTCTTCTTTTTTTGTTGCAATTGGCGGCAAAAATTGGACAAAGTGGTGACGTATAAAATAACTAAATTAACATACCTTTCTAAAAATCTTCTTAAACAGGCTCTCTTTTTCTGTTTTTCTTGTGTGTTACAACTACTAACAAGTGATAGAAAAACTGAGAGCTTGCACACAGGCCTTACAAAATATCCAAAACTTACCTTTATAAAAATATCGCCATTCAAAACAACGTGACTTTTTGATGGCAATGCCCACGAGGTTATTCAGAAAATGCTTGAGATTTTCTTATTCCCGGCCATTCACGGAAATTCGTTGGCAACATAATATAATAAAAAGCTATCGTTTATTACCTACATAAAAATAAATAACACTCAACACTCACATACCAAGTCCTGACCCCAAACTAGGATTCCCTCTATCGTGGGTATCAGAAACTACGCTACGCCACCGAGGTCGTCAAATCATATGGATCGATTGTGCTGCAATTAGAAACATAATAGCCGAAACGATTGCTGCTGTAATCCTTAGCTTCACTGTGTTGTCGCCAAGATAATATTGCCCATGTAGGAGCATCTTAAAACTTTTGATAGAGGTAACTACCGAAGTTTTGTACTGAGCTGAAGACATCTTTTGTAAATTTAATGAGGCACAACCAGAAGCTGGAATATGCCCCTTAAACTTAAGGGGAAAATTTACAAAACGGTCATAAGAACTGTCGTATTGTATGGATCTGAGTGTTGGGCTGCCAAAGGGACGGATGAAAGAAGATTGCACGCAGCGGAGATGAAAATGTTAAGGTGGATGTGTGGAGTGACTAGAATGAATAAGATAAGGAATGAGTATGTAAGAGGGATTTTGAAAGTGGCGCCATTTACGGAAAAGCTGAGGAGTAATCGGTTAGCTTGGTATGGGCATGTCATGAGGAGGAAAGAATGTCATGTGACAAGAAGAGTGTTAGATATGAATGTGGATTGATGTAGGAGTAGAGGTAGGCCAAAGAAAAGATGGATGGACTGTGTGAAAGTGGATATGGCGAAGAAAGGAGTGAGTGCTGATATGAAGACTAATAGAGAGAAATAGAAGATTGTTGTGCCGACCCCACATGATGTGAGATAAGGGCAGGAAGATGATGACAACCAGAAGCTGGAAGAGCTTCTAGTACTTTGAGAAATTATGAAATTTGAGAAATCACGACCTGGTCGTTCGCCAATGGATTTTCTACACAAACAATTAATGTGAGCATTAACACGTGCTCAGAACGATGAAGGTAAACATCGTGAGGAAACCAGTAGGTAGCTTAGTTAACGCAATATGTATTGACCATGTCTTTCCTGTGAATAAGGCCTAGATGGTATAGGTGCTGGGCAAGTCTATTCCATCTAACTACGCCCCAGGGTCTCAATGTCCTGTAAGTGAGTAAAAAGTTCCACCTGACGCTTTATAAATCATCTAGAATCTTATGGCCTTGATGATAATGGTGATTGATCACTCAAACAAGACCACTAAGGCAATAAATCTAAGTAATTCTGAAACAAAACTAAAACTAAGAGCCTGATTGGATGAAGAACCGATGTCTAATAAAATGGACTTCAGAAACAATGCTATTATTCTAGAGCTAGTAAACACTTCAAAGAAGAACTTACTTTCAGAATAATAAACTAAAGTATACCTAGTTCTAGACTTTTCAGTTCAATAAGTTTCTACTCAGCGAACATTGAGAAGCGTCGTTTAAAGTTAACTCATCACCACTATTTCCCTAACTCTAAATATACTTATAAACAAAGTTAAAAGTTATAGGCGAGTTAAATTGTTAGTATCGCGTGTACCTAAGTACTACCTATTTAAACTGTGGATACACGTATGTTATTCGTATGTTGTTACGTAAGTTGTTTAACTAACAGGCAGTTTACAGTAACTTCACCTGTTACTGAGCGGTCTGTCCGCTTTTCAGTTGTGAGTTTGGAATTGATATAATTCGAAATCTGAAAAGTCTGGTATGTAGAACAATTAAACTATTACTTTTATTCATCATCATCATCATAATTAGGCTTTAGAAGTCCATAGTGAACATAGGCTTCCTCTAAGAGATACACGACGAACGGTCTTGAGCCTTTCCATCCACCGACTTCCCGCAACTTTAACAATGTCCTCGGTCCATCGGGTGGGGGCCTTCAAACACTACGTTGATCGGTTCTTGATCGCCATTCGAGGACTTTTATTCCCCAGCGGTTGTCGGTTCTGCGAGCTATATTATGCCCACTGCCACTTCAACTTGCTAATTCTGAGAGATTTTAATATACGTTAGTGCCTACGTAGATTGTATTCCCTATTTCGGATTTTAATACTACGTAGTGAAACTCCGGCAATGGCATCGATCTCGGCATAGCGTTGGTATGTCTCAATATACCTACTTTGTCTCTCTAGGTGCTGGCATAAGTCTGTGAAATACAGTCATATAATGTTATAAAAATGCATTTTACCTAGTAATGTTTCCAAAACCATCGAGAACAGAGCATCAATGATGTATGATGGAGTAATTAGAAAGGTAGAGTTAAGTAGTTTGGTATAGCGAGTATCAAAAAACGGACATCCGGCTTACTCTACGGGAGCGTAGTCTATGAAGCTCAACTTAAGTTTGATACGATACTGGGTAAGACACTTTTTTGCTACTCAGCGGTTTATTTTCAAGTACTTTGTTTTGAGATTTTTGGCTAAAATGCTATCTAGCTAGATTTTAAAGTGTTTAGCCGTGTTTTATTTACTTCTCAACGTAAGCTCTGCTTTTAAACAACTGACGACCTCGGTGGCGTAGCGGTTGAGTGTCCGTCTGTGACGCATGGGGTGCGGGTTCGATCCCGCTGCAAGACAAATATTTGCTTGATCAAATATATTTAGTCCCGGATGTTGTGGTACTCGTTTCTGATACCCACGACACAGGGAATCCTATTTGGGGGTCAGGACTATGTTATGGGACTGTTGAGTGTTATTTTTTTAATTTTATATCGCTCAAAGCTTGATAAAATGGTATTCTGAGATAAAATAGTACAAATATCAAGTTCATTTTAAATGTACCTAAATTAAGTCAAGTAAACAAACAACATCAAAGCTGATCAAAATGTTTAGAACACAGTTATGTTACAGCTCGTCACATTAAATTACTCTAAGTAGACGTTTGCATCGGCTATAAATTTTTTGTGCTATAAAAATGGAGAACGATATAGCAATAAAATCTGTCGTCATAAGTAATGCCTTCGTGTTTCAGGCTTATCTGCTAACGATGACAGAATCTTCGCGACTTGAAATTGGCAAGATGGCAAGGCTAAATTTATTGTTTCGCACTGGAAGACGGCAATTTTTACGCATTGTGAGCTCAATATCTCATTTGAGAAAATGTATTCTAGTCGCTCGGAGTCATTTTCTTACTAAATTAACCTCGTCCATTGCATTTCAAACACTATAAAATGATATACAGTAACATTTGAAAACAAATTTGGTAAAGTTTTGAATGACCATAGGTTAAGGTAAGATTAGATATTTGTTACAAATGCTATATTTCGCGATGTTCAACAAGGATCATTTGCACTAACTTTCATCAGACATCGCGAGATCTCAGTTCAGGGTGAACCACTAGTCTAAATCTGAACGCATTAGATGACTCTATCTACTTCAAATCGCATAAAAAAATAATAGCAAGTTGTCTACAATGATTAATTTGAGATACCTATTTGAACTAGATTTATGAGTTGAGAAACAGCGATTGCACGGAAGCGTTCCTCGACCGTTCAATTCCGAACATCATTTGTCAATGTCCGCGCCTTATCTCATCCGAATGAATTCTGGCAAGTGCCTGAAAGGCCGCATTCACGAAAAAAATCCTCTGTCCACTTGAGTCTATCAGCTGGTTCAACTGGTAAATCGGAATATCGGCGTAGGTATGTCTGCCGGAACTGCGAAGACCACCGACATGAAGGATGCATGAATGACCTTACAATTTTGTTTAGAGCCTTTTCATCAAAACTTGCCTGCCACTGGCTTGATGTAAAGCGATCATGAGAAAACTGGCGATGAATTATTCTTCAAATTAAATTAAAATTCAAAAGGATGAATAATATTTCAATAAAATCAAAAGGATCACTTTTAACGTCTTAAAAACTATCACAAAGCCTAGAAGAATAAGGCAAAATCACTTTGGTGTCTTTTTTTCGATGATTCTTTACACGAAATGAAATGGAGCTTCAGTGCCGATCGAACAAGATGAAGCAAAACAACATTATCAGCCCGTAGAAGTCCACTGCTGGACATAGGCCTTCACCAAAGAGTTCCATGACGAATGGTCTAGAGCCTTTTCTATTCACCGTCTTTCGATGAAAGTGGATTTAGAGTTTGACATTTGAGGGCGTACTATACAAGGTAAATAAATAAATATTCCGGACATATCACACACGGTCAACTGATCCCAAACTAGGCATAGCCAGTACTATGGGTACCAGAGACTTATATACATAATAGATACATATTTAACACCCAGACACAGAACAAACATCTGTTTTAGTCACAAATGTTTTTCCGGTGCGGGAATCGAACCCGCGACCTCTAGCACAGAAGGCAGAGCTACTACCAAATGAGCTATGAGGTGATCCATAAATGTATGCTATCCCGAAAGCGGCATAATCTACATCCTATTGGCAATAAAGTTTGTTCTACGAATTTTGGAAATTCGAAATTTTTCGTTCAAAAAACTCTTAAGTAAAAATCAGCTGTTTAGGAGTCAAATCAGTTCAAACTCAATGAATCAGCTGTTTTAGGTTGCAATAATGATGCCGAACTACTCGTACGTTTAGTAATTAGATAAAATGATTATAAAAATGCCAAAAACAGGTAATTTGAGAAAGTTTGGGGGAAAAAATTGCTAAATATTGATGTTTTTTTTTTCGCTAAAGTTCTTTCTTTTTATTGATAGAATAACCCCCTTTCGGGATGGAATACCTACATGTTATGAATCACCTTGTATAACTCAAAGATATCGTAAGCCCCTAAAAGTCAAACTCAAAATGACTTTAACAGACTTTAACGCCGTTTGGACATGGCTGTAAAAGTCTGTTAAATGTGGAACATATGGAATGAGCTTTAGAAAATTTCTACGGGCAGCCAACAACACTTCGGTGTCAACTCTTCATATTTCATCTTTGATGTTTTTTGTGTGCGGGCCGGCAGCGGGCAGACAACCGCTGGTATCCTGCTTTCTACGAAATGCTTCCATTTCTTCATGACAGACAGTTTATGGCAGATCTTAAGAATCACTGCCAACGTGTTTATGACCTCCCCTAAACATGTTTTTATGTAACAAACCTTGAGGTCAAACATGTTGACGGAATAACATCATTCGATAAATTGGCTTTGCTTTCTTTAGGGCAACTAAGTATTAGTGTAATAAAATATTGTGTTATTGATAAGCGCCTATATCGGAACATGTGATTCTCGTAAATAGGAAAACGCAAAAGGAATGATAGAGGAAAAGCCTTTTTCCTGGTTTGTGGAAATTATGTGGCATACTGACGCGCGAGGAGCTCTTTGTAAACCTTCAACCGCTTAGGACATATCTACCAACGTGATGTGAATTCATAGTGGCGGATATGAATACCGGCAATTATTGCCTCAATTTCAGAGGCTCGGTTCGAAATTGGCAATCGTGAAATAAAATTTACCTACATGGCGAAGCCTAGCAAGGACAGGTACCTCATTATAATTTTTGAACAATACATACTAGGCAGTTATTCGATTTCGAAAATTTTGAAAAAAAGTACTGTCAGCGAGAAAAGTCTTCATTTTCACTACAAGGGTTTTGTCACGCCATTCGATTCTCATAGTAATATGGAAAAATGTCTTCAAGTGGTCAAATGATTTACTCATCTTTTTATTTCACGCTATACTTTTCTGTCACTGCACAGGAATAAATAGGTGCCTATGTACTAGACCATAGGTACATGTGCTTAGTCGGGTGCGGCGCAAAATATGTAACAAAAAAAAAATCTGCATGGAAACATTGCATCTTCCATGTAGAAGTCAATAACTCCAAAGATTTGTGTTAGTCTCTTAATACGTTTTCATGTATTTGCAGTGGTTCTAGTATCTGCCCTAACTGCCCCATCTCAACTTTCCATTGCTTTCTAACACCTATTCAGTTAAACATTTAGTTTTGGTGCTGTATTGAAATATTTGACATCGCATTTCGTACGTACTTCGGATAGCCGAACAGATTCCATCATAGTTCTAATAATCAACTGGAACAGCCGGAAACTCCTATAGGTTTGATACTTAAAATATTAAGTAGCAGGGAAAAGCCTTTCGGCTATTAAAGGCAAATAAAACGCTTGCTATAACAAAGGTAATTTATATAAAATGAGAGTAACAACCGTAATTCGCGTACTGCTTAGTGACTGGAATAATAAAGTTTATGAACACTCCTGTTACGTTTAATGTGTGGTTTTTACGTGGGGCTTAGCACGCCTTCTTACTTACTAACTAGTTAAGGTTCCGTATTCATTGTACTTTGAATAGACCGCAAATGTGACTGCAAATCAGTTAGATGTACGACTACTTAGAACTGATTTATATCTTAACGCACGTATCGAATTAATTGTGTAGAGGTTTCCAAGGCATTTAATAATTTGTTTACATCTATAGTAGCTATAACTACGTTGTTATATGAATAATCAAAGTCTTGAATCTTCTTCTTCCTGCCCGTGTCCCACATTATGTGGGGTCGGCACAACATGTAGCATGCGCAAAGTTTTGAATATTTTTTTCGAAATATGTTATTTTTTTATTTTCTGTTACCTATCTACGCGGTGGTCTCATTTGATTTGATTTGATTTTTATTTATTCAGGACAACAAACAATTACACTTAAAAATTACATAACAAATCTTATAGAATAGGTGGACGACAGGCTAACAAAATATAGTGAGTGATGTTTCATCATTCACATTATTTTAAGTTTAGGCTTCAGTTGAAATAACAATATACAAAGAGTACACTTGGTACGTTTTTTCATCGAAGAAGGTCGTCTTTTGATTTTTTAACGTACCTTCTAAATTGTAATCTGATTGATAAGGTTTTTTTTTATACAAAATAGGCTAACGTTTGACCACCATCTCACCTGATGTTAAGTAATGTTGTGGTCTACGGTGTAGCACGTTTGCCTAGAAGAAACCTATTCACTCTGGTCTTGAAGACACCTAAATTATAGGTATTCGGAAACACAGACTATACTTATAGTCTGTGTTTCCGAATACCTATAATATTACCTTATTATCTGATTGAGGCTGTAGGTATAAATTGAATTATTGCGGCCGTGGCCCTTCGGTCGATATAGAATTAATTATTAGCCCTTGCAATAGAAATGGTTGAACATCCTTAGTATAAAAGCTGTTCCTTCAAGAACTCAAGGTCTAGTCTTCTGGGTAGAGAATTAGTGGCGTAGCATGAAATCTCAGCGCGCAGTTTGTTATGGAACTAAATGGGGTCAAGTTCCATATGCGACTGGCTCGGCTTTTATTCCCGAACCCTTTGTGCGGTAGGCACGGTGCCAAGCCAACTGCATTGAACTGATGGCCTATTCTGAAAGAATTTTTTAGGCCCCCGCGGAGGCGGGGGCCTAATCTTGATTATAGCTAAGTGTTGATCCGATTCCAATCTGAATCCTATTTCAGTAATCACATAAAAGTATATGGCGCTGTTGAACAAAATCCATATTGAAAATGAATTCGAGTACACGATCGACTTTTTATTGAAAACAACACCAAAATATCGTTAAGAGTTTTGTACAGATGATTTAAGAAAAGTTGACTTCATTTAGTTCCATAAAATACCACCAATATTGTTTCCAATCGTGCGCTAGTTTATGATACAAGCGTGCCAGACAATTGACCCAAGCCCGATTAGACGATTTCAATTGTGTCGAGCGTAGGTCGCCTGACTTTCAATATTATCCCAATAACATGACTATAGAGCGACTAGTAGCTTTCGCAGTGGATCACCTGCACTAGCCACGTCCAGTCCTGTTCGACAGAGGCAATAAATTCCTCATATTTACAACTTACAGTGCACGGTGAAATCAGAAAGCAATTTGTGCAAGTTGTTTTGTGTACTCGCGATGCTCGACGGTCAGAGGCCGGGATTTATGAAACAGCACGTTAAAAACTTCTCAGTTTTAAACCACAGAACGTAGGCTTTATAAACAAGCACCTAGAGTCGATTTTGCTCAATTTCTGGACAATAGTTGTATTTCACAGGCAATATAGCGAGAAGCTGAGTAACGGTCGGACTGCCTGGGATTTATGCTTGGGAAAATCTGTTATTGGGAACGCGTATAATATCTACTACATTATTCTAAGTAGGCCGTTAAATTCAATGTTTTCTTGGGACCGATGCGCCTGAGACGTAGCGATACGTATATCGTTAATCTTAACGATAAATGCATTGGGCATTATGGTCGGGTAGTATTATCACATAATTCTACGTAATGTTACAACACACAAACGCAGAGTGTTCATGCAAGAACGATCTAACAGAATGCAGCTCTACCGATCCCCATTAGCTCTGCATGGCATCGCATCTATTATTCCACACAAAAAGCTGATATGTATGGCAAACTAGCTGCATGCTGCAGAGCGGTTGAGATCACGACCGCACTATTACGCACACCTGGCCTGGTGCCTGGTAGGTTCTCCATACAAAATCTCTATTAAGTTTTTGTATGGTCTAGGTGCGATGCAATGTGGCTTTAGTGAGGGTTTAGTCAAATTCAATGTAAAAAGGTGTATAAATTTCAATAAAATCATTAGGATCACTTAGAAACGTCTTAGGAATTAGGTGAATCTATTGTCTGTTCTTCGCGACCAAAATAATCAGGCAGCAAACGGCTTGGCACTTATTATTTTTCGATGTTACTTTTCTATAAAATGGAATGTAGAGCTTTAGTGTTGTGCTGATCGAACAAGGTCAAAATAAAATTATCAGATACCTATTAAATAAAAACTAATAAATATGTAAAGAAAAATAGCTCCAGAAAATTTTCTAAGGGCAGCACACGCTACACTTGGTGAAATAACTACCTACCTAATGCTTAAGCATTTATTATAGGATAGCTTTTAGGCATTTATTATACTTACCGTAAGTATATTCAATACCTTTGTCCAACTTCCATTTAACTTCAGGAACTGTGACAGCTCCATAATTAAGATGGAATAGACCCGAATTTGTAATTAGCTAATTAGCTAAAAGAATTATCTTCGGCATCACTGTCTGGTTTTGACTCTAATTATGAGAGACATACCTACGATAAAACGATAAAACGCATAGCGATAATATCGCCCGATGTTACCTATTGTTGCAAATGAAATGTACATGATTCTTCTAGGCTTGGTCGCGAGGAACAGGCATAGCTTCACCTAGTTTCTAAGACGTTTCAAAGTGATCCTAGTGATTTTATTGAAATAAATGCCTTTTGACTTTTGACTTTGACTTGACTTTACATCAGTGAACACATTTATTTTACAAAGCACCGAAACCAGCCTTGATTGACCGAGGCAATAGCTGCACTCAAACAAGACGCTCTGGTGTTCAGCGAGCGCGCGGTGCGTAGCGGCCACAGCCTAAATTTATGGATGCCCGACGTCCGACGCCCCTACAATAGGGTCGTGGTTCGGGTCCAATTTATGTGTGTAACGGTCTTAATTTCATTTGATTTCAGGGCTATTTAATCTAAGGAATAAAGATAGCTTTATTTATTTTTACATCCTCTTTTTTTAATTGGAACTCAGGTTTGGGGAGCGTGGCTTCACATGCCAAATACCTATATTGAATATTTCTAATAGCAGAAAAAAAATACTTTCATGACTATGACACTATATACGTTGTTTCATAATATGTATAATATGTACTGATTATGAATAAGAGGGTATCTTATTCATAATCAGTCACTAAATTTATCGGCTCGATTACTCTCGCCCTGTCCTTTTCTAACAGTAAACAAAACAAAGGACATACTTTTATCGGACCACTAAGAGGCTTATTCTAAATTCAATAGGTAGACAATAAGGTTTGAAATAAGACTTTTCTTAAAACTGAACATAAAAAAACAAGTACCTACCTACCTATGCAAAATTCATCTGTTTTTTGGTTAAATCAGTTCAAATCAATAAGTTTTAAGTCGCAATCTTGATGCCGAACTTCTCGTACGTTTAATAAATTACTGAGTTATAAAGTCTGTAACAAGACCAAAATAAGCTGATTTCAAAAAATACGAGACTAAATTGAAGAAAAATACAATATTATGATATTTTTTTGCTAATATCCTTTCTTTTTGTTGATAGAATAAGCCCTTTTCGGCTTCGTATACATTACTAAAAACACCGTGTATCAATATATGACTGTTTGTAGGTATTTCTAAACATATTATGAGGCAGACCTCCTATGAAGTGGTGAAGTCTTGTCTTGACTTTAAATTTACTAAATTTAAAGTCAAGACAAGACTTTAATAGATTTATGTAACAAGAGCCTACCTACTACAAGAGAGTTATACCTACATTTTAGTCTCTTGTTACATAAATCTACGACTTCTATTTCTAATGTAGTCATACTTGCCCAAAACAAAGCTGCCTCCGAGATATTACTACGTGCCATAAAATAGAGGTAAATACGATAAATACTTCGGCGCAAATCGAATTTCTTTTAGCGTCACGTGTTCCCTGCCTAGTATAGGATCTATAAAATGGAAATGGTAAAATGGCCTTAATAATATTCGCCCTGCGTGATACTGTCTAACCTTTTATTTTAATAGCATATAGATAAAGCACTCGTTATCAAAAATATTATAATTTCAGCCGTAGGGCGTCCATTGCTGAACATAGGCCTCCCACAGATTTTCATAGCGACTATTAGCGACCGATTTTGTGCGGCCTGCAGCCAACGGTTCCCAGCAACCCTTATGGTCTTCTTTTGTGCGTGCATTGCCGTGTTGGCCTAGTGGGAGGCACCTTGACTTTAAATCCGAAGGTCGTGGGCTCGAACCCGGTCGAGCACCAATGAGTTTTTCTAGAGGAATAATTTAAGTGCGCATTATCACGTGCTTTAAACGTCGTGAGTACGTGACAGTAAGTATTCTTAAAGCGGCGACGGGCTTGCAACCTGTCACGTACGGAATACTCAATACTGCAAAACATGACCATTAACCAGAATGTTTGGACGTGCCTCTGACTACCCCCCTCAGACATCTTAATGGATCTGATCGCATGGGGATCTGAGAGCTTGTCTACCACGCTCGGGGATAAAAGTAGTGAGCATATTTATTTTTATATTCTTTCTTTTTTGTGCGTTCCTTTGCCTGAATAATATTCTCATCAAAAATCACTCAAAAAGTGATGCCCGAGGCTACGCTTTTGCCATAATTGCACGTAAGTACTTATTTTTAATAGCTTCTGAAAGCAAAGGTCACGGGCTTGAGATTATACGCTCAAATGGCAGACCCCGAGCTCAGTTATGAGAAAGACCTTCAACTCATAATATCGTTTGTCTGCTGTTAGCAGGAAAAAATAATATAAGTACCTACTCTTAAAATATGCGGGTCACGTCCTTTACGGAACAGGTTAAGGTTTGACTAAATCAAATTTATTCCTCAGTCCTCTGCGTAAGTACTTGAAAATTTTCTCGTCTCAAGCTTTCGTTAACTTTTAACAAGATATAAAATTGTATGTACTAACCTTGCGTACAATGTCCCGTGACAAGCTTGCAGCGAAGATAAGGAACTTGAAAACAAATTGTGAGAAAACAGACAAACATTACAGATAGCATCTGAATGAGCATAAACAATATTGTTCCTGGAACTTTCCGTATAAAGGGAACGATTATTATTAGTTCCGGTTCGGTGACTCCTCCGTGGGGATTATTTGCGTCTGTTCTTTTATTATCCAAATCTGGCCATTACTTACTTAATGGATTGTTCGTGAACTTCATTATTATATTTCTTTCCAAGCTTGGGGTAGTTAAAATAAATTAATCATGCTTATAACAATGTAAAGCGGTTCAATGCACATTCTGCTACATAAATAAACAGAAACCGAAGTTCTCACTTAAACTTTTTACGCTGTTAATTTATTAAAACAATCCGAGTTCACTCTTTCCTCTCGTGGATTCCTTCCATAACTTAGCATCATAAAACGCTGAAAAATGTTGCGGGTTACAGCGGAAGCCTTTAAATATTCTGCGTCACTGCGGGGTAAAAATACATGAAAATACTTTATTGCCAGAAACCTTAATAAACTCGTTAGCTATTCCGCTACGGCACGTCACATTAATTCAAGTCACGGTGTAATTTCAGTGTTGCGTTCTCCTAAGCTTACCACGGAAACTCGTTGGGATGATCCCATACTTATAATGCGACTCGCACGAATTTTAGTAAATTGTTTTTAAGGATCGTGTAACATTATTTCTCTCGTCATCGGTTCGATGGGTTTCTATGCTTTATGCAGAACTTTTATACATAAAAACTTTGTTTACACAAAAACGTATGGGAATTTTATTTGAAGTTGATGACGTGAACTGTAGAATGCTGGTAAAGCCCACATAAAACACAATTGATTTCAATTATTCAACGAGTTATAAAATACATACATTAGAAGTGAGTGAGTTCCTTGTGAACATGGTGCTATGATAGAGGTTGAATGTCAACAAGCAAAGGTGTGCGTTTAGATTGCGAGCATACCTCTCCGATTCGTCTGAAATATATACAGGGATTTGGTACCTCGCTCGTATGTGCCTCTGTGTAACTTTGAAAGTATTCTGTGAACATCTTCCAAAAAAAGGTTATGACAAATAATAAAAAGTACGTCCGCGGACCTAAAGTCACCTCCGCGGGTGTATAATAGAAGCAGCAGACTTTTGGGAACATTTAGTGCATCACACACTTGTCTACTGTATATTTGAAGGAATATGCATAAAAATTCGTATAAGTTGAATAGGGCGAATCGGAGTGGTACACCCGCCATCTAATCGTACACAAGCAGAGTGTTCCAAACGATGACACGCAACATTTGCCATGATGTTGTCCACGGAAATGTGCGGGCAATCTCACTTTAAGCGTAGGTGCCTAGGGTTAAAATAACTGAAATAAAATCATTAGTTATTTCAGTTATTGAACTGGTTTTGAGCCATTGGTTTTGAATGCCTTCCCTGTATATCGAACTTTGCAAACGTATCGCTGATAAGACAATAAAGTGGCACATAACGATAACATAATCCATGGTTTCGTTTAAATTTTCGGGGTTGCATAAAAATATTAAATTATAAAATTATGGTGTTTTTGCAGGAACATAAAATGCACAATTTATTCTGAAAGCTTATCGTTAGGCAATTAAGCCAGAACTGGAAATTCAAAAGCAGGATAAAATGTGCAATATTTCCTGCCGACAGTGTTGGCGATGAAATGCAGCCACAGAGCTGTAATTAGAATAATCCTAGCTTTTGCACTTTTTAAATTGGCCGAGTTAACTGATATTTTTATAAAGGTCTTTTAAAATTATTTCTGGACTAGGTTATTATAAAAATATTTTGATAAATGGGACAAACAATCATAAAAATGAGACTTCTTTTTATTTGAGTGAATGTAGATGCACCTGCTTGATGAGGCCGGCTATTAATAATAAAAAAGTATTTTAATCAGACAGGTAAACTACATTTTTTCCTTAGCGCTAGTTGCTTGTAGCCAAAGATCTAAAATCGTACAAATAGATAAATAATTTGACAAAAAGTAGTTACGTCAACATGAAAGAAGTTATTTTGCAGGCGGGCAGGCCACTGGTCAGCTAAGAAGTGGGTTCGATTCCCATTGCGGAAAATATTACCTACCATACTCTGAAAAATTCACTCCTGGTCTAGGTGTTATGGTCGAGGTACAGTAATTAAAGAACAGTACCTACATTAAAGTTTATGATGAACAAAGTTATAAAAATATTTTAAATTTATCTCTGTAAAGGTGTATAGGTACCTTAGTAATTATTTTTTGTTACTAATTATCCTAGTATCGTAAATATTTTAAGGATTAACAAACACTGAAATTATAGGTTTTGGATACATATAATGTATCCAAAAGGTATCTTCTGTTTTATATCCCAAACAATTTAAATTATTAAATATTCAGTATGTATCGGTAATTACTAAATTCCAAAAAAGTCATCCGACTGACTACCAGATACTAGTAGCGTCTCTTCTTCTTCTTCTTCCTGCCCTTGTCCCACATGTGGGGTCGGCACAACATGTCTTCTTCTTCCACTCCCTTCTGTTAGCTGTCATCTCCGCACTCACTTATTTCTTACTCATGTCATCTTTTATACAGTCCATCCATCTTTTCTTTGGCCTTCCTCTAGTCTTATATCTAGTCTTACATTCATACCTAACGCTCTTCTACTAGTAGCGTCTCTATGGGAGGGAAATATAAAATCTCTCGTCATAAGCAGGGAAAGCTAGTGTGCTTTCAATAGTTACGTGTCCTTTTGCCAACCTTTTGAGTTTACCATCCATGTAAGTGATGCTTCGGCGTTTTTTAATAATATATTCATTAAATAAAAGGTTAGCGTGGTATGGTCATGTCATGCGGAGGGAAGAATGCCATGTGACTAGAAGAGTGTTAAATATGAATGTGGAAGGATATAAGGGGAGAGGTGGAACACAGAAAAGATGGATAGATTGTGTGAAAGACATGAGTAAGAAAGGAGTGAATACTGATTTGACGGCTGATATAGGGGAGTGGAAGAGAAAAGCATGTTATGCCGACCCCACATGAAGTGGGATAAGGGCAGGGAGATGATGATTCATTAAATAAATATTGTTGCTATTTTGCAGTATAAATAATTAACAATAACACTGATCGCACAAATTGATCTGTTGTCAAGTTATTCCGCAAATAAACAAAAAAATTAATTTCATTGTTAGTATGATGAAATTTTCTCTCTGAATATAAACAAAGTGGCAAAACATCAACATTTCAATTCCGTTACATCGCTCCATCCAGTTCAATTTGCATGCGAAGTAGGAGCTCTATCAGGCGACCCGATGCCCCACTGACGCCTGGCCTATTCACGGATTCATTCCACTCGGCGTATTGTACTCTTGGGATCGATGTTCGAAACAGGACCGCGGATGAACGAATACTGTGCGGTACTGTGTAGGCAACGAGGCTTCAATCAGCGGTTTTGCCCTTAGCAAGAACAATCCACGGGTATGCTTCTAAACATAACAGCGCTTACTCAGCATGCACATTAACTTTATACTCGCGGTTTTATACGTAATATGTCTTATAGGCGATGAGACCCTTCGATGAACCAAAAACCCGAATCCCTGCCATCCTTGTATTTTACCATTAGGTACCTATAGCAATTATTACAATGCATGTATTCAGAGGTCGGCAAGCGCGCAATTGATGGCTAAAGCCGTGATCAAACGGCGTGCGGCATCTAAAATATGTCAATAATATATTTTGAAATAATCCTATGTTTATAGGATGGATATGGTTAACGTAATTTTTTCGCAGATCGTCACCTCGCCTTGCTGGCGGGCATCCTACTCTACGCTTACCTAAGCCCGGTCTCCACTCAAGTATTCGTTTTCTCCAACGATTTCGGTTCAACAGCAACCATTACCGGCCCACTGCCATTTCAGCTTGCTTCTGAGCTATGTGGACCACCTCTGTTCTCTGTCGGATATCCTTCCGAGAAACTCCCAGCTCTTATTTCCATACAATTTGAAAATGTTTTGGACATTCTAATTAACAGAATAGTCGCATTCGAATAGATCATCATCATCATCATCATTTCAGCCATACGACGTTCACTGCTGAACATGGCCGCCCCCACAGACAGAGTAAATTCCTTATCATGTGGGGGATTTGCCCATACTCACCACGCTGGGCATGCGGGTTGGCGAGCGCAGTAAGAGCTATCGTTGTTAAAAAATGAGGGACGCTGCTGCCCATCCCCTAGCTTTTTTCCCTTAGTCGCTTCTTACGACATCCGCGGATAGATAGATATGGAGGGGCCTATTCTTCAGCCGGGGCCACCACGGCCAATTATATTCATATATTAATCAATTATATTAACTATATTCGAATAGATAAATGCAAGAAACTCGTGCTAAGAGCAATTTTTCTGTGAACAATACCCAAGCAATCGCTTTTACGCTTTCAATTGAAACTTTGCTAGAGAGCATCTTGAGTGGTTCGCAATAGTTGTAGGTGGATGGTTAGTTAGTGTGTAGAAACACTAACTACTGCATTTTTTTTCTAGAGATTAATGCATTTTGAGGAAAAAGTATGTTTAGAAATATAGGCTTTCTTTTCGCAAATCGTTTATTTTCAGATAGCTCCTTGTTTTAATCTAACAATAATGTTTTTCGCTTCCACGTGAAATGAACGTTCGCCCGTGTTTACAGGCAAACATACTCGTACATTAGGTACCTATGTCTTCTACAAAAGAAGTTAATAAGGGCAAAAGTTCGGTTATTGTGCGTGGGTACACTGAGCGACAATGTAGATACATTATTGTTCGTACGTATACCTACGTTGATGTAGATGATTTCGCGTACCACATTGCTACGTGTTTTCGTAGCACGATGCTACGTGTTTTCGTAGCACATTGCGACGTGCTTCCGTAGCACTATACTGTGAGAAGAATACCTTACCTTATGTGCATGTTTTGTTAATAGCGTTTAATACTACGTAAAAGACTATACTTAGGTATAATATTATGTTTTTTTTAATGAATTCAGATCTTAGCTACCGTGACTTTCATGTTTACCATTATAATAAATATATAACACCAATTCAGCCGCTAAACATGGGATAAATTAGTTCGTGACTGAAAAATCATTCTAGGCACTATTTGCTCGGTTATCACACGAGCGAAGCCGCAGGAAAAGATAGTGTAACAATGAATCAGGGTTATCATTTAATGTATTCTAGCACTAACTATCTCTACGATAATGAATATTAGGGGAATAACGAATTCCCCTAAATTAGTTAGTGATTGCTATCTTAATTTTGAAAGTGCTTGGTTTCATTTAGTGTCTAGAGCAAACTTCTGTGCTGTATTGAACTCCTCAAAATCTTTTTTATTTTTACTTTCATGCATCAAGAGATGCGTACCAAGAAAGAACCAAGAGCAGGAGAAAATAAGGATTAAGTGCGCTTACTGCTTGCCGTATCACTAGTTCTTTCTTGGTCTGCACTTAAATCAGTGAGAAAGTTGAAGTATGCTGTTCTAAAAAGGGCCAATTACCATTGATGATAGAACCAGTGTGGTGAAAGGATTAAAGTGCGCTTGTTAGAGGGTACTTTCGTGAACGTGCCAAATGTCTTCGAATTTTCGGGACATGCCGGCCTCATAGCTCAGTTGGTAGTAACTCTGCCTTCTGCGCTAGAGGACGCGGGTTCGATTCCCGCACTGGACAAACATTTGTGACTAACACAGATGTTTGTTCTGTGTCTGGGTGTTAAATATATATCTATTAAGTATATCAGTCTCCGGTACCCATAGTACAGGTTATGCCTAGTTTCAGGGATCAGTCAGTCAGTGGGATCAGTTGATCGTGTGAATATGTCCGGAATATTTATTTATTTATTTATTTATTTGAGAGCACTGGTATACACATCCTATATTTATAAATATCCCAAATGAAAATGCATTGGTACGCGACCGATTCGAACTCACAATCTTGGGATCTGAGGGCGGGGTCCCATTTACCACTCAACCAGAGCTCTCACGCAACTTGAGTACTTTAGATATAAGGATTTATTATTTTATTTACCTATAGTATGATAGCTCATAGCCTCAATAACCTTCAAGATTTACCGTGATACCACCTTACCACCCACGTGTTTACGTAGGTTTCGTGAAATCCGATAAGCAGGTGCCTTCGGTAATAAGAGTCTAGATTTCCAATAATTTCAGTACTATCATAGACTAATACCTAATAATATACGATATTTTTTACAAAAACTAAAAACTGACTTCAAATTCCTGTAATTTACAAGATTAATATCAACCTCTTTGCGTTTTGCTTACCTACTGAGGAGTACACTGGCCACCTACACTTTCGAATAAAAAACAAAAGTAAGTATGACATCCATTCATCATAAATACATTTTTAAGTTTTACGGGACAAGTAGCAATCCCTCTTTTTTATTTTATTTTTTTCTTTATAAATGTCTGTAGGTATGTCATGTTTAATGTGTAAATGTTGTGAAAAAATAAATTTATTCTATTCTATTCTACGTATAAGTGCCTACTCGCACTGAGAGGGTTTCGTACAAGAGAAATATTTTTTCATTTCGTACCTACTTAATTTTGTAGTCAATCGGTCTGAATAATAAAGATAATAATTTATAGTATTTGGTATAATATAATTGGTATAGTATTTAATCATATCCAATCCACTCCATCCAAAGGTTGTCTGGTAGAGATCGCTACTTCAGCGATAAGGCCGCCCATTGTTCATCACATAGTTTAGTTTTTATTGTTTTTTTGTTAATGTTTGTACTTTTTATGGTGTGCAATAAAGCATTTTCTATCTATCTATCTTCTATCTATCTATATAATATAACCGCAAATATTTTAACTTCTCTAGAACTCTATAAAGAAGAAGGTTGTAGCGTCTTTCTGGAGTCAAAATACTTAAACGACGATTCTGTAAGCGATTACAATTATTATTCAATGCAGAGTCAGTTGCACGAATTAAAGACAAACTATAAATTTACCGTTAGAACTATTTCTAACTAATTGCGCATTAAGTGCACCCCAACGAACGCCATTAAATGCAATAGCTAGTTCAAAAGGGCGAACATTCTAAGCTAATCGGTGATTCATCGAGGGTACTTAAAGAATCCATTATCTATTAGGTACTATCTTACCTACATAATCGCAATCGCATAATTTTTTTTTTAAATATCGATAGATTTCTCGCGATGACGAAAACGTTTTTTAACCGTGGGCCAAGCACGAATATTTCACGTTAACGTTACGCATACGATACTATAGAAATGGTCAATAAAATAAAAAAATTTCAAGCATCGCCTATATTATTGGCTAATATTTGACTATTGCTATAGCATCGTCAAGGGGAAAAAAAGCTAGGGGATGGGCAGCGGCGTCCCCAATTATAACAACGATAGCTCTAACTGCGCTCGCCAACCCGCATGCCCAGCGTGGTGAGTATGGGCAAATTCCTCCCACATGATAGGAAATCTTTCCGGAAATCTGTGGGGGAGGACGATGTTCAACAGTGGACTTCAAACGGCTGGAATGATGATGATGATAGTATCGTAAGCGTAACGTTGCGTGAATTATTCGTGATTGGGCTACAGTGAACCATGAGCCATTTATGATGGGAATTATCCAGTTACTCAATATTTCGCGACGGGTGATAATGACCATCTGGTAACAGATTACAGGCTATAACTATTGTTTTTCGTAACACTATATGGACAGTGTTACACAACCCAACCACTCACCGAGATATTTATATCTCACCTGTAGCATTTCCTAATTATTGGCACCAATAAAGAGGAATTAGGACAAAAACACAATGGAACACAAGCGATAGCAAATAGCAAGTATTTCTATTTATTAATATTTTTATGTTAACTAACAGCCTTAACCACTTTTTTATCATGACTCGTGATGGTAGGAACTTTTAATCATCATCATCATCAGCCTTATGAAGTCCACTGCGGACCGTAGGCCTCCCCCAAAGATTACCGAGACGATCGTTCTTGAGCCTTCTCCAACAATGTCGTCTGTCCATCGGATAAGGGGCCTTCCAACACTCTGTCGTCTAGTTTGTAGAACCTTTATTTTCCAGTGATTTTATCACGGAGTAAAACTTCGAGCATAGCTTTCTCCATAGCCCGTTGCTCGACTTTGAGCTTACTTTAATCTTTTATTTTCACCTAGAAATCAGTGTAGGGAAAGTTTAATTCGAAGTCTAGCTAGAGATGGATATGGATCACCGTTTAACCTCAAATTATAAAAGCCGGGTTACTGCCAATAAACTCAATCACATAATCATGTTAAACATAAACTTCAATGCAGATAATATCAAGGGAGTAGAACTATTGAGTAGCTTAGTAACTAAACCTATCTGCACTTAACGTCTAGTGAATTACTGTGGAATGCGAACCGGACGTCACTAGACGTTAAGTGCAGATAGGTTTAGTTACTAAGCTACTCAATAGTTCTACTCCCTTGATATTATCTGCATTGAAGTTTATGTTTAACATGATTATGTGATTGAGTTTATTGGCAGTAACCCGGCTTTTATAATTTGAGGTTCTATCGGGTTTACCATTGTCCGAGGCCGTGATGTGGTCAATATAAACCACTTATGTCATAATACCTTACGTCGAGTGTAGTCACGTAGCTTGGAATCATTTTTAAAGGTTTTGCCCTCTGGGTTTGGATGTTTCAGAATCTACAAAGACAAAGTCAAAAGGCGTTTATTTCAATAAAATTACTAGGAACACTTTGAAACGTCTAAGAAACTAGGTGAAGCTACGCCAGTTCCTCGCGACCACTACAGACAGATAGGTAAGCTGGTTTCCTAATTGGTTAGTTATTATAAATTTTAAGATATATGCTCTTATTATTATATCCTGGTCATGCTTTATTATGACACTAAAAACAGTAATACTATTGATTTTTTGTAGGTGTACCTACTGGATAGGTAGGTATTTTTTGCAAAATAATATATGTTCTCTCTCGTGTCCAATTAAGCTTTTTTAAAGATAATTAATTAATATCGAAACATGATAGCCGTAGATAAGTCAAGGTACCCAGGGATATAAACACAGACTTAGATCACTAGATTCATCATCATCAAGTCTAGCGCCTTCTATTTCTGACGTACTACTTTTTCACTAAAGATACACCATCCCATATGTATAGGAAATGAGTCTCTGTCATTATATATGTATGATATCCCAAAGGACTTATTATACACCCTATTGGAAATAAAATTGATTGTATCCACATTTTTCATTGAAAAAACATAATGCTAAATCAGCTGTTTTGGGGTCAAATCAGTTCAAACTCAATTATGTAGCTGTTTTAGGTAGCAATCTTGATGCCGAACTTCTCGTAAGTTATTAAAATGACCAAAGAAATTTAAAAGAGTTATAAATAATCAGAATAAGCGGGAATAATCAGAAAATATATAAAAATGTTTTTTTTTGTTCGCTATTAGAATAAGGAATAATTATGTATACTATCGGGATAGTATACATAATTATGAATGTTTATAAGGAATACAATCGCGTTTATGAAAAAGAAATCGCGTAATTCATCCGGGAACCAGGGGCTCAAAAGTGCCACCGCGGGGCGCAGTGGTACAGACAGGCAGAGACTGTATCGCACGCAACCCGTAACCGCAAAAAAGTATTCCGGCTTTGTTGCAAAGTCTGACTGAGTGCGTATTCAGTCAGACTTAGCAACAAAGCCTTGATACTTTTAAAACGTTCAAGTATTGCAAAGTCGTACCTGGTTCGTGCTTTTTTCATGCGGACAGAACGTGATTGGTAGGTACTTTAGTAATTAATGCTTTAACGCATGGATGGTATTAGCCTATTCGACGCTAGACGGCACAATCGGCCGTGTTCATATGGCGTGCGATACCTTATCTAATCGGATTCCTATCTCTACTGGATAGAATCAATTTTGAATTTGTTATTTGAGGGCGTACGATATCGTAAGCCCCTTAAAAGTCAAACTCTTAGGCTCGTATTCAGAGACGCTACTCAAGCATAGATTTAATCACAGATCAGCTGAACTCTACTTAACTATTGAATCTCTTCTCAAGCATAGCTTTTATTCAAGAACGGTACATATACTACTCTCAGCTGAATTGAGTCTCAAATCGGTACTCAAATGTTTCAGGCTGTTCTCGTTTACATTTTGATTTCTTTATAATTTTCGATCCTTTTTACGCCGAAATTCAAATAGCCTGGGTAGAAATAGAATATTACTCATTACGTGTAACGGAACGCTGCTTAAAGAAAATGTCATTTGATTAATGTCAAATCTGATCCAGATTCAAGCACCGATTTCGTCTGATTGACGTTTCAGAATAAGCATTTACTCAGGTGAACTGTGATCATTGATTCTATATATAAGTACTGTTCAAGAATTAGAATCTCGCCTCAAATCAAGTTTTAAGTACAGATCAATGCTTGAGGGCTGTCTCTGAATACGAGCCTTAATTGAATGTATCTAGTAGAGATAAGGATCATTTTGAAATACATTTTAGATAGACATATCGCACGCCTATACTGTTGTATGCTGCTATTTGGTCTTGTTGACTAAGAGCAGTAAGATTTAAATGGGCGAAGCTAGCCTAAAAAATGTAATATATCTGCAGTAGTAGTCGAATATGCTTTTATGTGTTTTATTTTTTTATTTTTAGTCTGCGTTGTGGAGCAAATAAACATGTTTTATTTCTTTCTTTCAGTACCTTAACTACTAAAAATAAGTTGAACCGGTGCGGTGAGACAATTAAGTGTTTAAGGCGTGGAAATTCAACATAAAGCATTATTTTTGGGGGTGACACCCAGGCCGCGTCCAGATTTAGAGGAAAGCTGCTGCCTCTCTGCTCTCCTGGGTACGCCCACGGCCTAAAACAATTTTAGACAGCGGGAGCCACTATGTGTTTAATGAATTTTAATTGAAATAATAAGCAAACTTTATTACGAAGGGGTCGTTTAACGGCGAAGGGTTGTCGGTGAATGTGAAGTTAAAAGTAAATTTTCAGCTTAACTGCTTGTAGCCTAGTTGGTACTGGTTAATAAACCTATTTAGTTTCAATGACAACTCAACAGATGTTTTGTATTCCAATGAGTAAAAAAAAAACAATTAAAAAGTTAAAATTACATTTATCGATTATCCTACTAATATTATAAATGAGAAAGTTTGTGAGAATGTTTGGATGTTTGCTGTCACACCGTAACAGCTGAACCGATTTCGTTAAAACTTGGAATATATAGAGTTCTTTACCTAGAATAGCATTTAAGCTACTTTTATATAGGTACCACGTGAGCGAAGCCGCGGGCGGAAGCTAAAAGATAAAACCACCTTTTTGTTGGTTTCCGGCAGCAGAAATGCGGTGCCGCAATAATGGCAACACGTTGGGTGTCAACATGGGCGTTGTAGCGCGTTGCGTTGCGTGAGAGCCAGGCCACCGTAAGAACGTTGTGGTGGCGCGGCGCCTGAGCAAAGCTACTGCGGCGTCCAAGGTACATAAAAATAATTTATTGTACTGTTTATGACACACGGTGCATTCCAGCGCAGCGTCGTGCCGCACTTGTGAGATGTGGTGGGAAAGTTTGCCACAAGATCGCGACTGATACGCCCTACAAGGATTCCAAAGATGGAAGGATTATTTTGCGACTAGGTATGTATAAAAAGCTCTTGTCTTTCAAGAATCAAGAATTCTATCGTTCATCAAACCAAAAAATAATGAACCAACAATAGATAATCAAAATATTGAATTATGTTCCGAATTCACGAAAACAATTTCCAAATACGTACAAGGAATCTCATTATCTTTAAATACCTTCGCCGTATACCTACCATCGACATCAAAAGTAATTAAGCATCTATGCTGACTAAATATACCTTCACAATTTATAAAAGGTAGACCATACAAACTACAATTGTACAAAAAGTACTTGAAAAGCAATCAACGTGCCGCAGTTATTTCGAGGTACAAAATAGCTTAACTTCCTCAAGCCTAATTTAGCTTTATTTAGGACTAGCTGTGCCCGCGCGGTTTCACTCGCGTACGTAAATACTCAGAGCTGTTAGAACTTTTGTATGTTATAACATAACATGATACTTAACTTCGTTCGTAATATTACAAAACGTAGCTGCTCTAGTAAGCATACTAAATTAATAGCAGAATTTATTATCTATGTTAATTACTTCTTTTGTACTAAGTTGATGTTTTTTAAACTTTTACCGGATGTTGTGTAAAAAAATAAAAATTTTTAAGACTTTATTATACATATTAATTACCACCATGAAGCCATAAATAATATGAATATGAAACAGACAAAAAGAAAGAAGTGCTGCGATGCCCCATAATTACGTGTATTTACTAGGGTACGTGTAGGGTAGTAAGTATGCTTGCTTGCATAACAATCGAAGCAAGCAAATTGTAAAGCTGGTATTATTGAATGTATAGGTAAATAGTTGCTCAGCTACTTATGATAACGATTGTGCGTACCTACATGAATGTTATGACAAAATTCTATTATACCCAATTTATTGTTCCGATAAATTGTAATATGTTTCAATAAAATGGTTTATCTTTACGGGACATCAGATTTTGATATCCGGTAGGGACGTTATTGATATTTATGACACGAATATTATGTAAGTCATACCTACACTATTTAATTTAATTCTAGGTGATGGTAGGAAATGTGAACTTGTCTAAAATTGCTGACTCTGTATGTATTTCTATATTTACTGTATTTGGACATAGCATATCATTCACTGCATCAAATCATGCCAGGAAGAAGAAACTAATAGGCTTTATCGGCCAGTGAAATTAATATTTTGGATGAGAACAGTAGTTGTATTTAGTCCGAGCGTAAAGCCCACTATACCGTCGTGGGCCCGGCTGAAGAAAAGCCACCTCCATTTCTACCCGTAGATGTAGTAAGAAGCGACTAAGGGAATAAAGTTAGGGGATGGCAGCCAACCGGCATGCCCAGCGCGGCGGGTATGGGCAAATCCCCCAAATGATTGTTTCTGGAAATCTATGGGGAAGGCCAATTTTTAGCAGGGTGTCCACTGTACTTTAAAAAGTACAGTGGCCATTGGTAAAATAACGAGTTTAGAGAAATAATTATATTTTAGTAGTATTTTTAGTTTCTAGGACGACGTTTTCGCAACCCTGCACTAGTAACAGCCGTCATATAGCGGTCACTGCTTACTAGGAAAGTATGACTTCACCAAGATAACAATGGTCTAATTTGAATTCACGTCCAATCTCGTAATCCCCGAGGCACGGCATATGCTGACGTTACTGACCTATTGTCTCGTTACATAGTCATTGTATATTACTCGGTAAGCCATCATCATCATCAGCCAGTAGAAGTCAACTACTGTTCATAGGCCTCCCCCAGAGAGTTCCACCATGAACGGTCTTGAGCCTTTTCCATCAACCGACTTCCCGCAACTTTCACAATATCGTCGCTCCATCGGGTCGGGCCTTCCAACACAGTAACGTTTTACTTCACCTGAAAGAAAGCTAATAAGATTTATACCGGTTAAGGTGAAACGGTTTAGTCTGGATCCGTGTCGTTTCCGCCCCTTAGAACGAGAAGACTCCAGGCCCTATTGTTAGACGCATCCTTTTCACCACATGCTCGTTGGCTCAGAGCCAGTCTCTAGGGTCGTGACCAGGAAAAAAAAGTCCAACTCAACGGCAATGTCAAAAATAAACATAGTTGTATTCTCACCAAAATTTCCGGGTTACATCTCTAAGGGTGTATTTTGGGTAAAGTAATCATTTCTACAACTTGCCTTGCTTGCATGCGTAATCATAAAAAAAATTATGTTAAAGTTTTTGGTTGTAATTAACTGCGTTATCAAAGACTTAAAATTAATGGGAACACTAAGTCGGACAGGCTTGCTTAGCCGTGTGCGAGTGAAACATTTCTGGTGAAACAAACTGGTAAGCCTAATAATAGTTAATTTAAAAATATTATAAGATTTAATTCACTAGGTACGAAGTAAAACATGTCAAAGACGGTATTCTGAGAATAAAATATCGGCTTGAGAATTTAATCTAATTTTGTGATGCATGACATGATAATTTAACCTATAATAAGTAGGTATTAAAGTAACAACGAATCTCAATGACATCGCAGTGACTGATACCAAGTTGCTGATGATGATGAAAATTTCTTAGGATTAGGAAATGTTTGGAGAAGTAAATTACTATTGGTATAACGTTTGATGGATAAGCATGTTTATCCCCAATTTTGGCTACAAAATAAACAAATTCTATTTTGAAATTATTAACGGAACAGCTAAAGGCAATTTCACAATAACCCTGTGTAAACAAAAAGTCCTCGATAAGCTTCAAACACACAAAAAGAGTAAATAAAGTGCCCTAACTTTAGTGGCCGCAATATTGTCTTGCTTCAAACCAACCACATTAGCCACCGACCGGATCATAGATGGGCCCTTAGGTACCTACCTTTGTTAACATACCTATATATTATACTTATAGTTATAGTCTTGTGGCGCTAATGTTATATAGATATTTGATGGGCTAATGTAACAAAACTATGAAATAGCGGAGTAATATCAGTAGCTGCTTCATTAGGTATCGAAAGTTCTGAGGGGATGTGAATAGTTTTGGGGATTACAGTCTCTAGCATATTAGGTATTTCCTTGAGGTAATCGGTAGGTAATCCAGTTTCAAACATATTATACTTACTAGTAAATAATTCGAGTCTCACGCCTGTAATCCAAGTAAGCATGATAGAACATCCTCTCAGATCTCCAGCTTAAGCTGCAAATATACAGCGGGCGGGACGGCACTGCGGTGCCGCGTCCGTCCCGTCTCGTCCGCTTTGTATTTGCAGCTAAGAAATAGGGCCATAGTAGCCGAAGCACAAATCATTCACAATAGGGTATACTTACGATACGATAGTAAAATTCAAATAGTAGCCAATGTCACCGGGGATGCTTACGATGCTATACAGGTTTGCATAGTGTGAAGGCCGCTGACGAATTCTATATTTGTGTAGAGGAAAATCAGCTCTGAACTTAATTTATAAGTAGACATGTAATTATTTAGACTTTACTTAGCTAACCTTGTACTTATTTTTAAGTTATTTTCCTGCAAATTCAAATTTTATAATTGACATTGGCAAATTTATTATATTTATTTATACTTACTTTCACACTTAAACTTAGTGTAAGGAGGACTTAATGCTAAAGCATTTTCTACCAGTCATCCTGGGCGTGCAAAAAAGATGGTGAGGCGTGACAATTAAACTAAACTTAGAAATAATAATAGTTAATTAAAACGTTAAAACGAATAGTTTCGAATCGGTAAGTACAAAAGCGACGCCTTAATTAACACACACACTCAACAGAACAACACAGTCAACACGTATATACAAAATTACTCTATGGTCAACACACTCGTCCGTCACTCACAATCACCAATCACAAGACACCAGTGAAAAATAATCTGTCATGGCAATATCTGTATTGACCAATAGCAGCATTCTGTAGTCTATGGTGGGATAAAGCACGGTCCGACAAATAATGTTCTTTACGCCAATTTTGGTAACGCCTAGAATCTTAATGTTCCACGCAATAATCTATAGGTATATTTTTAAAATACCTTCTACCTGATAATGCTATATTTACATATGTATGTACGTTTATTGGTGTTCGTTTCGTCATGACATTAGGTCCAGTCTGAAAACCAGCGCTGCACCGTACTTCCAAGTTTGGTGTAGCTTATGCTGAGACTAGAACCTATTTGTCCCATATAACGCACATGTACATGCACCCACCTACTATAATTTACATTCCTTTCTATAAAATATCAACCTTCCCTGCCAACTTATTTTTATTTATTTATTTATATTCACAATATATTTTGTCTGTATGTTGCCTGGGTAGGTGCGTATTACAATATATTATTTTCTGCAAATTGTTTATGCCTGTAAAGAACTGAACTTGTGCTTATGGGACGAATAAATAGTTTTTCTTTCTTTCTTTCTTTTCTTTCTTTTTCTAAGAAAGAAAAGAAAGAAAGAAAGAAAAACTTACCTACTTAAATAGTTTACATAGTTATAGTGATATATATACCTACGTACGCACAAGTACCCACGTAGGTATCTAAAAGTGGGAGAAAAAAAAGAAAACGATAATACCTAAAAAAGTGATAACCTTTAAAAAAAAAAATACTTATACCCACAACTTGGTACCTACATTATGTTATATAAAGGAGTAGTCCACTCACTTATTGACTCATCACGAAAGTTCGGAAACTACTGGGCCGAGGAGTCTGAAATTTGGCACAGGCACTCTTTAAGGGGTGTAGGCGCGAGGTAAGAACGGATTTTGCAAAATTCAACTCCTAAGGGGGTGAAATGGGGGATGAATGGTTGTATGAAAGTCCTATGTTTTTAAAGTTAGAGACATCATAATCGGGTTTTAGGTAAATAACAAATATTTGCTACGTTACCGTCAAATTCGTGCTTGGGCGCAATTATGGCGACTGTCAATGACACGCATTATGCGGAACAGAACCACTGAGCGGCACTCGCACGCGCTACCGCATTCACTCGCAGTGGCCTCACGCACGCAGCAGTACGGTTGTGATGATGATAGTACCCTTACCCACTCTGGCACGCAGCCGAATTCCTTTTATTCCACCTAATACCATTCATTAAAGTCAAAGTCAAAAGGCCTTTATTTCAATAAAATCACTAGGATCACTTTGAAACGTCTTAGAAACTAGGAGAAGCTACGCCTGTTCCTGTAAAGTAGTATATATGTACCTAAGAATATTGACTACCTTGAGTAGCTCCTTCAACTATGTACCTATGTTAGAAAGAGTGAGTACTTTACACATTGATGCCTTCAATGAGAAGGCTTATGTCCGAGAACAGACGAATAGAAATGGGGTAGTAAGAACCCTTGTCCGCCTGAAGCCACTGTTCTCTAGCACATAAGAGCCATCATCCGCTAAAGCGGACCGTGGTGAGTTGATTTTAATCAACTAAGAATCGTATATTTTTTTTACCATTTATCATCTACGCGCGGCTTGATTGGTTGATTTTACTCAATATCTCTGCTACGTACGAGTACGTTCCGCTTTAGTGCGTGATGGCCCTATTTTGTTGGTTTCTGTTAACCACGATAAAAATATATTGTGTGGATGATTATAAAATTATATTTATCGGTATCCTTGTTGGTCAGTGAAAAGGCATTTTAGTTCGTTCCTCCAGTGCCCCAACATCGGACACGATATCGTAACGATCATTTAAAAAAAAACGCTCCTCGTCGAAATTTTCTTTACTCAATCTGAAACTGGCCTCCCACCGTGTTCAAACGGTGTGCGATAATGTCATCTGAAATTAATTTCGAAATGATTTTATCTCTAACGAATAAAGTACGATCATTTTGAAATAAATATTATCACATATCGCATGTCGTTTGAACACTACTTATGACATACAATTTTTATTCAGATTATTTGTTGTTTGTTATCCTCCAAAATCCCCTACGAGACACAAACCTTGTGTCGTCCGTGCGGAATCTACAAAAAACTTAAGGCTCTATGACCAAACCTACACAGGTTGTCTGAAACAACAATAAATCTCTACCATACGCCTAGTAATTTTCATACACAGCTGTCACCAGAAAAAGCCAAATAATGGCTTAAGTTGTACACAAAATGTTATTGTTCTCGAGGAGAAAGTTGCCACTTTTCTGGTGTTCTTGTAATTTGTAGGCAATGTTTCTCAAGTTGTCTGTCTGTTCCCAATTTCAAGTGCTTGAAATTGGGAACAGACAGGTTTGATCTTAAATTCTTGAAATTACAAACCATAATAATTTTTATACCCATAATAATATAATAATAATAACACCCAACAGTTACATGCATAGTCCTGACCCCACACTGGACTCCCTGTATCGTGGTCAGAAACTATGCACCATGGTACCATAACACCCAGATCCAGAAAGCAAACAGCACCACCGAGGTCTTAAAAAAAAATATGGAAGACGTTATATTGTTTTACGCAGATTCGTTTTGTTTCATTAAAAACAAAGCTGTTTTATTATTTGTAAAATATACGTCTGAAATATATTTCGTGCTTACTTTATGAAATAAATAGGTTTAAAGAACTTTATTCTCATACAAACACAGGGTTTACTTAAAATGAGATACATAATGAGAGATTATATTTAAGTTTTACAATATTCTAGCCTCTGGTACCTAACCTAAATTATAACTAGTTAATTAACATTGAAGTGAAGTGATAACCAACTACATAATACATGTACATATTATTATTATTCAATTTGTAAAAACGAAACAGTAAATTAGCCAGTAGGTGGGTACTTAGGTAATTATGAAAAAGGTATGTTTTTATTTTAGTGTTACTTAATATTAGATAGGTAAGCATTGAAAGCATAGTATGTATTGTTACAGAGTATGTATGTGTAATTTAAGTTTATTTTTAAAGACATTCAAATTTTCACATTCCTTTATGTTGTTTGGTAAATTGTTAAATAATGTAGCTCCCTCTGATAGTATTGTTTTTTTACCATAATTAGTCCGAGTTTTAGCTACTTGTAATTTTATTTTATTTCTGAGATTATATTTATTTTCTTTTAGATTTAGTTTAATGTTTGATTGAATGGAGTTTGATGTAAGTTTTTTTATTAATATGCATGTATTATAAATGTAAAGTTTCTCTATATTGAAAATATTAGTTCTATTGTATAATTCTTCTGTCGGCGTAAGATAGTCATAATGGTATAATACTTTTATTACTTTGTTTTGGGTTCTTTGAAGGGGGGTTAAATTTGTAGTAGAAGCTGTTCCCCAAATTTCGACCAAATACTCTATATGTGACTTCGCAAGAGAGTTGTAAATAATGTTACGCACTGTTTTTGGTATACATTTTGAAACTTTGTATAGTGCACCCAGTAAGGACTTTAGTTTTGCTTTTACATGTTCAATATGGTTTTTCCATGTCAACTTGTCATCAATCCACAGACCTAAATATTTTTCTACATGAGATTGCTGAATAATATCATTATTTATAATTAATGGAGGAAAAGAGGGTATTTGTTTATTTTTTGCACTAAAGATCATGAAAGAAGTCTTTGATGTATTAATGGTGAGCAAATTATACTTGAGCCATTCATTTAAAATGTCTAAATCAGTTTGAGCTACAGTTATTAAGTCATGGATACTCTTTCCGTAATAAAAAAGACAAGTATCATCGGCGTATAGAGTTAGGTGCCCTTGTAAACCTATTGAATTTATATTATTGATATATATGAGAAACATTAAAGGACCTAGTATTGAACCCTGCGGGATTCCATAATTGACACTTTCGACACTGCTAGAAAAGTTATCAATCTTGACTACTTGTTGCCTATTAGTCAGATATGAAGAAAACATATCTAGAGCTCTGTCTCTGATACCTATATTGTGAAGCTTTTGGAGAAGTTTGGGGTGGCTCACAGTGTCAAAAGCCTTCTTTAAATCGATAAAGATACCTAAGGCCAGATTTTTCTCGTCAATATTCGTTTTAATTTTAGTAACAAGATCAATAACCGCTGTGAGGGTGCTTGATTTAACGCGAAACCCATATTGTTCGTCTATTAAAAAGGTTTTTTCTACTAGATAAAACTAAATAAACTTCTGCCTCGTATTCTACGACATCGTCATCTACTTCGGCGAGCTTCTTGTAAAGAAGTTACAGTTTGTAGAAAACTAATCGCTAACAAAGTCGCGGGGGTTTACTAGTATCTTATATTTTTTATAGTTCTACGCTATGACACACTGGAAACCCATCAAAAGGCGACTTTACATGGAGACAAATTGTCTAGCTGGATTATTATAGAAATAGGTCACGAAAACTTTATCTTAGTTGAACGTAATATAGGGGCACTTCAGAAAGTGATATATTATGTCTTTGATATCCAACTCGAGATTGATATTTTTACAGATGCTCCTTCTTGGTATCCAATTTCATTCATTTTTTCATTTATTTATTCATTAACATTGCAGTGTTGGAAGGCCCCCCACCCGATGGACCGACGACATTGTGAAGGTTGCGGGAAGTCGGTGGATGGAGAAGGCTCAAGACCGTTCGTCATGGAACTCTTTGGGGGAGGCCTATGTCCAGCAGTGGACTTCTACAGGCTGATGATGATGATGATGATGATTCATTAACAATTTTGTATAGTCGTATTTGAAATAACTTAAAACTAGAATACCTACAATAATACATTCAAAATAAAAAATAAAAATTGTCATGCATTAATTATAATAAAAATAATGAATTTAAATTAAATGTCAATTGAAAATAAAATCAGAAATTAAACATTAAAAACATTTTAAACACTTTAAACATTAAATACCTACATGTGATTATATGAATAATATAAATCTAGTGTGTGTGTGTGTTCCATAACTCGTATACCTACTATCCCGGAATGGACCTATTCTATAAACAAATCGAATACAAGGTGATTCATAATAGGTATACCATTCCGATTATTCTGTCAAAAATAAAGAATGTAGGAAAGAACAGATGAAAGAAAAACAAAGATTTTTTCCCCTGCATTTTCAAATTAGCTATTTTGGTCTTATTATCGGGTTGCTACCTAATAAAATTGAACTGATTTAACCTCAAAAAAAGCAAATTTTGAAGTATTTTTTCAATGAAAAATGACGAAAGAGAAGAATTTCCATTAGTCGTAGAATAAACTTATTGCCGATTAGGTGTAGAATAAGCCTCTTCGGGATAGTATACATAATAATATTATGAATCACCTTGTTTAAACAGAAAATATTTCATGAAATCAGTGTTTGTTAATTATGAGAACAGATTTAAACCCAAAACAGCTGATTTTCGAACAGTATTGAAAATTTTCGCAAAAATTTTCATAAAATTTGGGCTGATTCGCTTCGATTATACGAAAAGTCGTAGAACAAACCTTATTGCGTAGAATCAGCCCTTTCGGCTCAGTTAACTTATCATGAAACACCTTGTTTACGTATATACCTACTTTTTAAAGCGCGTATTTTCTAAGGAGGATATAATTTTGATAAAAACGGCATTTTACGAGTACAACGAACGCAAAGTTCTAAACACGCCAACATTTTTTTTTTCGGAAAAGCGGTATTAGTCCGGTTTTGTTCCTATCAATTAGTTCTAAAAAAAGTTGTCCAAATAAATTCAAATACGGGGTTAAGCTACATTGGTCACGTATTTCCATTTTATAATGTTTAAACGAGAGAATTATACAGTACCGAGGCTATTTGCGTACCGGCAACAGTTTAAAGTTTACACAACTGGTTGGAAAAATGTAGTGGGAAAATGCTTGAACATTGAACAGTTATAGCTATTTATAGGTAAACTTATCAGCAACTTAAATATATCTCGATATATTTACGTTACACTGGCTAACTCTTTTTTTCTCATAATTTCCTGAGACCGCATAGACGCTTTCGAAATATGGTGCTCGAGGAAAATACTGCAGATTCCCTGGACTGCCTTCCACATTCTATAAGAGCTCAAGGTTAAGGCGATACAAAAATCAAAATAAATTGTCGAGTGGGCGAAGTAAAGAAAGTGACAGCGCTATGTACTATAATTGAATGCGGAAAGAGATAGCAAGCGATAGATGGCGCTCGAAAGTAATCGACGTAAGCGTCATATAAGTAAATATCGATTATCTTAAAAACTATGTATTTTTTTAAAAGTGACTTTTATTTGTACCCAATGCTATTGTCTAACACAATATTTAAAAAAAAAAGTTATTGTTGTTAGATAGTCTCAGAGTATTTTCGAAAAAACTGTTGCAGAAAATCCTACTTTAAAAAATAAATCAACAATCAAAAAATTTTACCAATCACGTTTCTGTCTTGGATTAAGGTAAATAAAATGCTCAAGTAATCTTTGTCATAAAAATCAAAACTGTGAGTTTTGCGGTTATTGAGAAAAAACCATTCAAAAATCATAAAACAATTTAACCCTCACCTTAAGACGAGACTGTCCTTCACTTTTCCACCGCAAAGTTCTTTGATCACATAGCCAGAAAAGATGGTGGGAACCTCGAACAACTGACGGTTACCGGGTAGGTAGATGGCAATCGACCAAGAGGGCTCAGCCCACTCAGATGGTCGGACCAAACGCTGGTACATGCCCACACTTTGTACGTCTGGGTATTCTATTACGTGACAGGTTGCAAGCTTGCTAGCCTATCAACGCTTTTAGAATACTTACTGGTTTCCTTTCGATGTTTTCCTTGCCGGTTTTGATTAACAAATAGAAAATCTAGGATAGAAAATCTCATTGGTGCTTGCCGACAAGTTTTGGTACCTACCACTTTAAATTTATATTTTATGTTATACGGAGGCAAACAAGCTTACGGCCCCCCTGATGGTAAGTGTTTACCGTCGCCTATTGACATCAGCAACACCTGGAGCATTGCTAATGCGTTGCCTGCCGAACCCCTCCCCCCCTAAAGAGCTCTGGCAACCTTACTCACCGCAGGAACACAACACTATTTGAAACAAATAATGTTATGTGACTGCGATCTTTTGTAAGGCGGAGTTACCTCCCAGACGGGCTGCTCCAATTTAGAGCGAGAAAATCTCGCTGTGCCCTACCTCCTCCACTAAGCCAGCACGTCTTTTATGCCTTGGAACCACTAGTATACCATTCCTAACAAGAGTGTCCCTTTGGTGATATATCGATTTATTCACAATGTAGTTTATTCTTGCATAGATACAAGATTCTGCGAACTTTGGTGAGCTTTTGAATTTACTCCTAGCAGTCAATGAGCCAGACAGATTGTGTGACCTTTTCGCTGAAACGAGTCTCCGTTTCGGCGAAAAGGTCACAGTACACGAATTCTTATTGATCCAGCAAGCTAAGCGAGTGAAGATCTCTCAAACAATTTGGGCGAATTGGCGTTGTATGTTAATTCGTTGAGAATAACTTTCGAACCGTCAGCGTCAAGCCGATCTGCACGGAATTTAGTAGGTTGTAGCAAAGAATGAATGAATGTTGTAGGTACTATGAACGTTGTAGGTTGCTAAGATAGTACAAATGTGGTTTTTAAAAGAGCTTTTTTTATTCGTTCCAAACCTATATTCATTTTTATTCTAGGCTTTTAATATACAACGAAAATAGTTACCATGTGTGAAACTAGGCGAACAACTACTGTATTTTAGAACGAATTACTAATATGAGAGCTAAACAATGGGAAGAAGGTAGTTAAAATATTTGGGTCAATCCCACGACTATCCTACGTTCAATCACGCCGGCTCTACCGACTTCGTTGAAACTTGGAATAATAAAGTTCTTTACCCAGAATAGCATATTAGCTACGTTTTATCCTGGTACCACGCGAGCGAAGCCGAAAGCTAGTTATAAATATGAAAGATTGGAAAGATGTATGTTTGTTACTCAAACATGCTGAACGGTAAGGAACTAAATTTAGTAAATAGCCTGGAAAAACATTATAGGCTACTTTTTATCCAGGTTCTACACAAGCGAAACCCGGGGAGAAGCTAGAAATGTAGGTATTATGTTTTCGAAGAATTTAGTAGCGATTGAACGCGTTCCCGAGCTGGTGCTATAGGATAGAATTACAGCGTGTTCAGTCAGCGTGAATTATCAACATTCGCAGTTTGCACGATGCATTTATATCATAAGCCGAATATTTACACCGAGTTCACCGGCGTACCTAACTTTAACGGTATTTACGGTTATTAAATAGGTTAAAACGAGTCATTATCATCATCATCATTATGTCTCATAGGACATACACTACTGAACTAGTGACTCACCCCTAGATTTAACCATCGACCGATGTCTCTAGCAATGAGGTCTTCTTTCCATCTAGTAGAGGGCATTCCTTCGCTGTGTTAAGTTGCCACTCGAGGATCTTTCTGCCCCGGCTATGGCTAGAGGCAGTGAGCCCGTAATATGCACCTCCCCAGTTCACTTCCAACCAACCAAGAGGATAAGCAACCAACTTGCGAATCCTCTACGGATTTCCACAAATATCTAATAAGAATGGATGGTTCTTTAAATGGATAATAAGTTCTAATAACCTACTGGAATCTCCTGTTAAACCTAAGTGTAAGAACAGGGGGGCAACGCACAAAACACCCCAGGTCTAAAGGTCGCAGGTCAGGTCAGGTTGCAGGTCTAAACACCCCCAATTAGAATCAGGCCAATTAGGTGCAACCCAGGATTTAGTTATAAGGATTGCATAAACACATAACACCATGCCAATACTCTAGCCCAGGCCTGTCCAACACAATTTTCTAGAGGGTCAAGTTTAATATTTTTGTAATCGTAGCGGGCCAATAATTTCATAGGTAAAGTAAAATGCAACAGTATTTTTCATATAACCAAATGATTTATTAAGAAAGAAAGTTTCAGTATTGCTAATTATTTCACCTAATTATTTAACTTAAAAGTATAATGCTTACACTTAGTTAAAACCTAATGAGATGTCTGACATCTTTTTTGCTTGCACAGTGCATCTATGTCAGCAGATATTTTAGAAGCCTTACGCCTCTCGAGTCTGGACTAGAGAGTTATATTTATAAAGTTTTAACCAGGTCGCGGGCCGGATGAGAACTTACGCGGGCCACATGGTGGCACGGGGGCCGTATGTTGGACGGGCCTGCTCTAGCCTAACTTAATCTAAGCATGGCATGGCGCTTCGACGAGAGGCACCTTCTCGCAAGACGCAACGCGCTGTGTCATTTGACGTCTACCTACACTTATCCTAGTCGATATATTGGTACGCTATTGGCTCGGCTCATGACAAAATAGTAAACGGCATTTTTATCGAGGCGTTGCGTCTACGATAACATTAAGAATTCCAAAACTTATGTAAGCTAACTTAGAAAAGTTGTCATAGTTCACTTAAAATAAAGAGATCCGTAGATTCCACCCAAGTACGTAATAACATTTTAGAGGCAATGTATTAAAGCCTTTAAAACTGATTTAAAATTTTAATGCAGCTGTATATTTTAAACATGACTGTAGAAAATAAGATATTTTTTTACAAAAACTAAAAACCGACTTCAAATTCCTGAATATTTACAAGATCAATATCAACCTCTTTTTTTTGTTATTAACCTCTTTGCGTTTTGCTTACCTACTGAGGATGACACTGGCTACCTAAACTTTTGAATAAAAAACAAAAGTAAGTATGACATCCATTCATCATCAATAATAAGTAATAACTCTACGGTACTGACTGACTGTCAATCAACGTAGTGGTTTTATTCTCTTTGAAAATCAACTCAGAGCCTAACCAAAATCCTAAGAGTATGAAATTTGCAGGGTAGCGTAACGTATGGGTGCACAGAAAGGAATTCCCGACATCCGAGTAACATACACAAAAAAATAATAATAATAATACAGTCGACTTGAGAACCTCCACCTTTTGGAAGTCGGTTAATAAAAAGTGTGCTTAAAATTTACGATACAAGTATTTGAAAATATATTTTTAATACACTTCAAATGAGGCGGTTATCAATTCTGCGGCTATTTTTTATGTTGGTACACCGTTGTTGACTCCATCATTGCTGGTCTGATTTCAATTATGCAGGGAACAATCAGTAGTGGTCGAGAAAAACAACATAATCAATTGACTTCACAATTGGTCCAAATAAATTTTGAATTTATATTGATCTTATTTTATTCAAAATTTATTATTTAGCAGTCTTCTTTCTGTCGTGTCACTGACTCTTTCTTGGTCATCCTGTATTAGGTCAGTGACCAGGTATGGTAGCATTAAGGAGCATTATGTAGAGCAAATAGGGGACGCTCGAGTACTGAAGCGTCTTACGAGAGCTGTTGAGGATAGGGAAAGCTCCTTCATATAATAAACTTCCAGGTTCAATATTAATGTGCTTTTAATAAAGCTAACAAACTGGACAATCTTGTTATAATTAAAATGCGTAAATTAGAGGATCGGCGGACGTGTGTCGTCGTGAGCTCGACAGCCAAGTGATGCATTTCGGGTGCGGGCGCGGAGGGCGAGGATGGACCGGTTCTTCCGTATGTGTTTGCCTAAACAAGAGCCAAACCTGACTTGGAGCTGGATAGAAACAACCCAACAAGACTCGTGTGTAACGCCAAAGGCGTTGATGATGATAATAACAAAGGAAGTAAATTGAATAAAAAACATTTATTCAGCACTAGCTTCCGCCCGCGGCTTCGTTCGGGTGGTACTTATAAAGATAAAAAGTAGCCTATATGCTATGCTAGACTATAATAGTATCTCTGTAGGACCAAATTTCATCCAAACATCTAAACATCCTCACAAACCTTCGCATTTATAATATGATACTTAGAGATCTCAACCCTTCAATTGACCTTTGTCATTGAATATTTCAGCTTACCCTATAACCTAGATCCAAACAGGCGAAAATTCACCAGGCAAATGAACGGCAGCTGAAATATCGGCAGCAGTTGGCACCGGGAATTCGATTACTTGCGACGCGAGGGTAATTCTATCCTGCGCCTACAATTTGGTATGTACCTAATGGTAACGACTGCGGGTACGGAATTAGAGCGTTGTGATTCGTATTTCTCTTTCGACATGTGTCAAAAATTATGTTTGGAATGTATTCTTGGAGATCATCATTCATCATCATTTCAGCCGTTCGACGTCCACTGCTGAACATGGCCTCCCCCACAGACAGAGCAAATTCCTTATCATGTGGGGGGATTTGCCCATACTCACCACGCTGGGCATGCGGGTTGGCAAGCGCAGTTAGAGCTATCGTTGTTAAAATGAGGGACGCTACTGCCCATCCCCTAGCTTTTTTCCCATAGTCGCCTTTTACGACATCCGCGGATAGGTAGATATGGAGGGGCCTATTCTTCAGCCGGGGCCACCAAGGCCAAGAAAAAAAATTCTTGGAGATATGTCCTATTTATTTTTAAACAAGACGAGGCGTTGATCGATTCTTTTTGAAGATATTGAACAGCCACTTCGCGCGAACGAAGTCGCGGAGTATTTCACTAATTAGTTATTGGATGATAAAAACACAAAATCAGCTGATTTGAAAAGGTTCTGGGAAAATAATAAAATCCTATCCTACTAATATTATAAATGCGAAAGTTTGTGAGAATGTTTGGATGTTTATTATTCAATCACGCCGTAAGGCTCAACCGATTTCGATGAAACTTGGAATATAAGTTCTTTGCCTAGAACAGCATAAAGGCTACTTTTTATGTAGGTACCACGCGAGTGAAGCGCGAATGAGCCCCTTTTGGGATAGTATACTAGTTACGGAACACGTTGTATTGCTGAGTATTTAATACTAGCTTTATGCAAAGCTATTGCTCTCTCGTGATAGGAAAATAATTTATGTTGAAGCAGAAACTTGCGAAAGTGTTGTTTTACTTTAAGCCATAAATAATACACACAGATCTTGGCAAGACCCCTGAAAGTTGAGCTTTCGTTGTGCTGCCGCATGAAGGAATTTAAGATATAAATTAGGTTACCTTCTTTTAAAGTAACCAGCCGGTATCGTTAGTAGTTTTCATCATCATCATCAGCCTGGTGCAGTCCACTGCTGAACATAGGCCTACCCCAAAGAGAGCCATGACGAACGGTTTTGAGCCTTCTCCATCCACCGACTTCCCGCAACCTTCACAATGGCGTCGGTCCATCGGGTGGGGGTCTTCCAACACTGTCGTCAGTTCGTGGTCGTCACTCGTGAACCTTTGTTCCTCACGGTAGCCGGTTCTTCGAGCTATATAGCCGGCCAACTGCCACTTCAACCTGCTAATTCTGAAAGCTATGTCCTTGACCTTGGTTTTCCTCATTTCGGATTTTATCACGCAGCGAAACTCCGAACATAGCTCTCTCCATAGCCCGTAAATTAGGTTACACTATTTTAAAGTAACCAGCTGGTATCGTTAGTATTTTTAGTTACTGTAAAATAGCTAAAATAGTTTGTTATCTGTTAAGACCAATCTTTGCATTATTGTTAGAGCCTTAACTGGACACTGTTGTCTTAATAAGCACATGTTCAAAGTAAGGCTATGCGACACACAAACCTGCAGGCTATGCAAGGAGGCGGACGAAACGCCTCTACACCTGCTAGGTGAGTGCGGAGCACTTATGCTCAAACGTAGCATCCATTTGGGAAAGCACATACTCAGCCCGATGGAGCTAAAGCAACTCACCCCAAAGAAAATCCTTCAGTTTTTAACAGCTGCTGGGCTTTGCGGTGAACTTTAAAGGCCCTGTAAAGGGGCTCCACAAATAAAGTGACGATCACAATAGGCCAGTTGTGGCCGCAGTGACACCCTATGGTGTGTCACTTATTATTATTTACTTTTTGTGGCTATCCACAAAAAGTAAATAAAAAAATAAATAAATAATAGTTGAAAAGTGCATTACCAAGCTGATTCATAGCATGTATACCAACCCGAAAGAGGCTTATTCTATGAATAAAAAGAAAGAATATTAAATAAAGAAGGGGGGTGATGATAGATGCCCAGCTGTGGATTACTACGAGCTGCCGATGATGATAATGATGATGAGGAATAAGCAGGAGCATGGCTAAATGTCGCTGTTATGTTCAGGCATCCGTCAATTTAAACCTTATTAGACCGACTAGACTCGGTAACGAGAATAGTTTTTTATCTGTTTCCACTAAACATTGAAAAGCATATCATGTTGTATTTATTCAGTAGGTCAAGTAAGTACACTTTTTAGATGTAGTTCTTAAACTTCCCTATCTATTCGTGTAAAGTAGGATCTATTCGTGTAAAGTGGGTAGGTATTTCCTGTTTAAAATCGCTAGGCCCCTCCATATCTATCTACTCGTAAGAGGAAACTAAGTACCTAAGAAAAAAAGGGTTGGGCAGCAGCGCCCCCTATGATAGCTCTAACTTTGCTCGCCAATTTGTGCCCAGCGTGGTAAGTATGGGAAAATTGATTGGATGGCGCTCTGGAAATCTGTGGGTAGCCTTCAGTTAATCAGTGGAATCCTACGGCTAAAATGATGATGATGGCGGTAAATATTGTATTTTGCTTTTTGAGCGCAAACTGTTGCATTCAAACTTTCTGTTGACTAAGGTAAATAGAAAAACCCATGATTGAAACTTTCCGAGATATGGAGAAAAATGTCTAAAAAATATACAATTAAACAAACTTTGCTGAAGTCGATCCAATACGGAACTTATACAGCGTGAGCTCAAAGCGTACTTTATTTATTAGCCCTTTATTTATTTTCCTTCTATGCGATAAAATATGTATCTCTCGATGATTTCATTGTGGCGGCACAAAGCTGCAAATCGAACCCAAAAAGTCGCCAGTTATTTGTGTACCGGTAACATCCATTCAAACTCGTAAAACTGCCGTTACTTTTTATCCCTTCGGACTTTGCGAGGGAATTTATATTGCCAAATCAGCTGTCAAAGGCCAAGGGTTCACTCGAACATCAGATGAAGGAATTTCGTCGGTATTTGATGAAATTAAAAGATTTATAAAGTTGTGAAGGTTTTCTAAGGTCTGTGCGTCATCGGAAAAATAATCTAGAAACAATGAAAGATGTGAGCATTTTGTTTCATTAAAAATGTGTCATAGTATTCAATATTATTAGGAATTTATATTCTGATAAATTTTTATTGAAATGTGAATGTGACAAAAAGAAACGCCTCCAAAAATATATCATCATCATCCACAGCCTGAATTCACCCACTGCAGGGTATAAAGGGTATAGGCCTCCCCTTGTAAAAATATAAATCTCATTGAATTTAAAAAAAAAATGTGCTTGTACTGTTCTCGTAAAAGAGTATTTTATGATATACATAATATAGAGTTCTACATTTGTACACCGCCATCTTATTCATTTTGGTTTATCCTGTCCATCCAAAGATTGTCTGGAAGAAATCGCTTTTAGAGATGTGATTGAACTTAATATTTGTTGTTTCTCCCAGTGTCATTTTTCTTTGTGTACATTTAAGAGTATCTGTCTATCAAACTTTGTGTTAACAATCTGTATATTTTTGTAGCGATAGAGTTATCTTAATAAAAGCTAGATAACCCAATTTCTGTAGAACAAACAAAAGTCTTTGTCAACACCAAATCGTAATAAACAAGCACAAATTAAGTCGCGATTTGATAAGTTTTGTTATATTTGTTGTTTTGTTGTTTTATTATAGAGTTAGATATAGAAAAAAAGAAGGTGATTCACTCGTGAGACTGGGAATATGAAAAAAACCTACAAAAAGTGGTGAAATTTGATCAACATGTCATGAAAAGTAGGCAAGTCATGGTATCTTTTAACCATGTCTCTAAAGCTGAGAATATATTCTAACAGTTTTCATAAAATATTTCAGAGGCGGCTCGGTAGATTTTTCAGGTCACGTTCCAACCTTTCCCAATGACCGGCAGAATGACAATGGCATTTTTTGAAACACACAAATATTTGCACAAGGTACAGAGAGGCGAATGTATTTTTCGAGAGCTATTTTCCAAATATTCGAGTTTCTGAAGAATCCATCTCGGATGGGCAGAGTTTGGAAAACTTCATCATATCTTCTCGTCGCTGATACCGCAGAGCCTCAAGACGAAGGTCTACAATCAGTGTGTGTTGCCAGTGATGACATATGGCACTGAGACTTGGTCGCTAACTATTGGCCGGTAGCTATTTTTACACAAGCTCAAAGTCGCCCAACGGGATATGGAGAGAGCTATGCTCGGAGTTTCGCAACGAGATAAAAATATCATTTTACCAAGGTAGAGTAACTTCTTTGCATTTTACTGAGGAAGTGTTTATTAAACGTTTCATATAACATGTCTTATGACGTCTTTGAAACTGAGTTTGCATGAACAACGCTCAAATTTATTTTGGAGTAGAGATATAATAAGGCTAGAGTCAGCGATGGATCGAATTTCTATTATACCTCTATATAAATGTCGGCTGTATTGTAAAGTACCAAGATGATACAAAAATAACTTTGAAAATGCTAACTTAATGATCTACTGGAAATGTTCACGTGATGCCTTAGTTATATAGATAGATAGAAATCATTTATTCAGCCACCACTAAAAATAAACAAAAATCACTTCTAAACCTACAACAGCGAGAGGAGGAGGTATTCTTCTTTTTGGAACAAAGAGATTTTTTCGTTCTAAATTGGAGCAGCCCGACTAGGGAGGTACAACCGCCTTACAGATCGCAGCCAAATAACATTATTTCTTTCAAATAGTATTGTGTTCCTGCAGTGAGTAAGGTTGCCAGAGCTCTTTGGGGGGCAGGGGGTTCGGGGTCGGCAACGCGTGCGTGATGCCTCTGGTATTGCAAGCGCTCATAGGCTACGGTAACCGCTTACCAACAGGTGGGCCGTATGCTTGTTTGCCACCCCAGTTGTATATAAAACAAAAAAACAAGAGATAAAGTAGGTGTACTTAATATACTATTAATAAGAAATAAGAAAGAAAAAATATAAAAAGAAACAATAATAGACAATAATAATATAACAGCCACTATGTTCAATTGAATTTTGTTTCATGGAACATGTTATGCAAGAACAACAAGAACATGCAAGAAGTTATGAATGCTTTATCTGATAAGACGAGCCAAACAACCACAACCACACCCAGGTGGTCTCAAGGAGGTAGACGGTGGGCAAGAACGGCATACTTTTCAACTTGGTCACTGACCTAATACAGGGATGACCAAGAAATAATAAGTGTTACGATAAGCAAGAAAATCGAAGCGTTTCTGCTTATTTTCGAACCTCGTAACACTTTATTGAATTAACCGTCACAAATACAACATTCTAGTCCAAATAATATAATTTCCATCTCTATATTCTGAAAATAAATAAATTTACAGAGAGCATCATTAAAAAGGTTCACCCTTCTTCATGGCTTGACTTAATAATGTTTAATGATTGCCCTTACAAGTTTTCCTGAATTCAAGATGAATATAACTATGTACCCATCCACGACAGTCCCATTTTCTTTGATAAAAAATAAATAATGACGGGGCTCTTCCCTAGGATTTGCACTTTATTGTCGCTGTTCTTTTGAATTAATGCCGTAAAAGGGTTGAGTGAGTAATTCATTAAACAAAATCACAATTTGTTTACTTAAGAGACCTCGGAGGAAACGAAAAATCTGCGGTGGGATCACGCTCGGAATAATAATATTGTTCAATAAGCACCGAGGGGACTCCATATCAGGAAAAAATATATAGACAACACATCCAGAAAAAAATAGATATCGAGTAAAGCAATAATTTTTTGTCCTGACAATATTATGAATGCACTAGCTTGCGCCTGAACCAGGCGAGCGATCGCCTGGTACATGGTAAAAAGTATTTCTAGCTATTCTAAAGGTAAAGAACTCTATGTATTTCAAATTCATCGAAATCGGCTAAGGTACAGCGTGATTGAACAACAAACATCTAAACATCCTCACAAACTTTCGCATTTATAATATCAGTAGGAAGAGTTAAAAAGCGTGATCCTAAGTGTATTTTAACGTTGGTTTGGCTAGGTTATAGGAGGAGGTAGGGCACAGCGAGATTTTCTCGTTCTGAATTGGAGCAGCCCGCCTGGGGAGGTAACTCCGCCTTACAGAAGATCGCAGCCAAATAACACTATTTGTTTCTAATAGTGTTGTGTTCCAGCGATGAGATGTTATACGGAGGCAAACAGGCTTACGGCCCACCTGATGGTAAGTGGTTACCGTCGCCTATTGACATCAGCAACACCTGGAGCATTGCTAATGCGTTGCCTGCCGAACCCCTCCCCCCCTAAAGAGCTCTGACAACCTTGCTCACCGCAGGAACACAACACTATTTGAAACAAATAATGTCTTTAGGGGAGGAGGGGGGAGGGGTCGGCAACGCGTGCGTGATGCCTCTGGTATTGCAAGCGCTCCTCATAGGCCGGTAACCGCTTACCAACTGGTGGGCCGTACGATTGTTTGCCACCTCAGTTGTATAAAAAAAAAACCAACGTAAGAGTTGTTTGATGTTTTAAAAGCTTAGAATTTGCTATTTTCTTTTCCGCCGACAGCACTTATCTACTAATTAATCATTCTTTTGGGGTAAAGGCAACAATCTTTCAACTGTCGGTTTTTGTACCGTTCCAAGGTAGACATAAAATACTACCTAAAATTTACGAAGTATTTTGTTTCGAACCTGCGCCTTTGTTTTTTTTTTTTATGTTATACGGAGGCAAACAGGCTTACAGCCCACCTGATGGTAAGTGGTTACCGTCGCCTATTGACATCAGCAACACCTGGAGCATTGCTAATGCGTTGCCTGCCGAACCCCTCCCCCCCTAAAGAGCTCTGGCAACCTTACTCACCGCAGGAACACAACACTATTTGAAACAAATAATGTTATTTGGCTGCATGTTATGTTTTGTAGGTAAGTAATTTTACTAAAATCAGCGATGCGTTTGCAAAATTCACTTTATTCCAAAATAACGTTGACTACGATAATCGTGTGCCGTATGATTGCACTTAATGCTCAAAAGAGGTAGGTACATGTTTCGTTAACAATAAAGCCGTGTTCAAACAGCGTGCGATGTGTCTGTCATCTCAGAGATTATTTTGAGTGTGCGATATGTCATAGCTCAACCGTTTCGCAGAACGCAAAAACTCGCATTTTTTCAGTAGCCGTAAGTAAATTTTTGATGAGTCATCGCTTACAGTTTGTTCTCTTTATCCCATCCATCACCCCACTACTTACAATTTGTCAAAAAGCAATAAACTCTTGCCATTAAGGCCTATACTTCCCCACAATAATAGAACGTGTCCACAATTCTAAAAGCCTGCTCTTTTATTTGCCAACGGTATCATTAGCCACAATATGTTGGGCGGAGACGCGAATATATTGCTCCAGCTCTTTATTGCTTCCGTTGATAAATGAACAAAGGTATTTGAAACGAATAAATTCAGGTAAATGAAAGTTTAATAACTAAAGGAGCGATCGATCATAACTTTTCACGGTTGTGAATAGGTGATAGATGTTAGACGAAGTGTTATGGAGAGTAGGTATACTGGGTAGTGCACAAAAACCGCTTGGGGTCCGAGACGAGGTGTGAACTAAATAAACTAGATAAATAACTATGTATGTACGTAAACCCTTCTTAGGCTTGTATCTTTGATCGTAGTAAGTCAAATATAGAGGAAAATTCATCTCATAAACAACAATCATCAGTCTTATGGTCTAAGCAAATACTTTAACAAATAGCCTATACAATCGAGGATCCCTCTCAATTTCCACCTGATTGATTCGTTTCGGTGTCACCTTTAATGATTGTTATTAGGGTTTGGGCTTTGAGCCCAAATGCCCGCATGCAATCCCCTTTGACTATCTTCCCTGATGAGTTGGTCATACAATAGCTTTGTAAAAAAGCTGTGAAACTTCGGCCACACGTTGCATTATTAAAGCAGACAAAAATTTCGTACCCGCCTGCTTGTTGTACAAAATAATGCGCTAGCGCTAGCAGAATTGAAAATGTTCAATACCACTTGTTAATAGCTCGGAGAGCCGACGGCCGTTGGGCAGAAGGGTGTAAAGACCACGCACCAGATAGTGCATCGTGGGACGGCCCCCCACTCGATGGAAAGATGATATTATAAAGGCTACACGGAGCCTTTGGGTGCAAGCCGTGTTTGTTGCCTGATTCTTCTAGGCTTGGTCGCGATTCACCTAGTTTCTAAGACGTTTCAAAGTGATCCTAGTGATTTAATTGAAATAAACGCCTTTTGACTTTGACTTTGCATAAGGTCCCCCTGGAAATCTATAGGGGAGGTCTATGTTCAGTAGTCGACGAGTTACGGCTGAAATAATGATGCCCAATCCCACTAGTGGCTATTTTTCTTGCGGCTAGGAGCGAGCAGTTTTGTTTTTCAAGTGTTAACCCATAGGTATATAAATAATATGAAAATATAATAATAAGGAAATACTAAGATCTTTATTATATTTATCCAAAAATGTCTCACACAAAAAACAAAGTAGGATAAGATAGCTGTGAAATGGTGACCACAAAAACTATTGCTCACGGCCGCATGGATCGAAGGTTTCCGTCCCTCGGGAGTCGCAAAGCCGACGAAACAATAACACAGAGTCAATACACTGTTATCTCAGGCTGATGAACTTCTTGATCATTGTTATCTCAATTACAAAGCTTATAGAAGGATGTTTGCCATTTTAGGATTTTGTTTTATACTAGCTTCCGCCTGCAACTTTCTATCGCAAATGGTAATTCCCTCGAAAACGGAAACAGTGTATTCAGATCATAATTCAGTTTGATCCGACGGATCAAAGGACAAAACGTTTTAAACACGTATGACCTTTTCGAGTTTTTTTTTCATGGTATGTACTTCATGAGATCAACTGATCCTCTAAGAGGCGCGCACATTAATCCATTCATTACACTGATATTTTACGAGTATTCCTAAAATAGCAAAAACGCATATTATGTAGCGTAATTATCGTTCACGGGAAAAATGTGCGCCCACCTTGAACGGCCGGAATTATATAAAAAGTTACTCTATGGGCGGAAAGTTAGACATAAATGTATAATGCTAAATGACATTAGTAGTTGAAAAGGTCCTATTCCACACACAATAGACAATAACGTTCGTTCTTCGACTTTGGATATTCGACAGTTTTGGGGCGTACGCCCTCAAAATTTAATTTCAGCAGGAGACGTAAGGATCATTTTGAAATACATTTGAAACTTAAATAACGATACAATTGTAAAATTCATTTAATCGTAAAAGTCACAACATAAATCTGTATTTTTTATCACTATGGCTGTAAAATTTGATTCGAACCTAAAAATTGGTTGAGTGAAAACTTAGAATACCACGGTTAGATGAGCATAATAGCTTAATACCTACTCCAAAAAAATATTTTCATCACTTGCAAAGCGTTGCTTGGTGAAAATAAATCTCTATCTTAAAAGTCAACTACTAAAATAAAGCAAGAATATTATACGGATCGTGTTTAAAAATAATTTCAGCGCCGTATTTAAATTATAAGTTATTTACGTCTAACGGTGTTACTCCGTTATTGGATCCTGGCTTAGTAGAGTGTCGTGTAAATACACCCTAACGGCAGGTTTGCAGCAGAGGACTACCGTAGACCAAGATAATAAAATTTATCTTCGAGGTCGTTTCTACTTCGCTTATTTTATAAAATCAGGTGTGGCTTTGGGGATTAGCACAAAGCAAGCTCATTGATGTTGGCAATAACACCCAAAGTATAAATCCCTTCAACCGTTTCCATTGCAAATTTTACGTTTTCTCAAGTACTTATGTTTTCTGGGCAACCTGGCACGTATGCAATTTTCAGTACTGCAAAATGTGGGCATTTATAATTTATTTAATACTTTATTACACACACATAATAAAGTTGCACAAAAGGTGGGCTTAATGCTACAAGCATTTTCTAACAGCCAACCTCAAAGGTAACAAGAAAAAAGGTCAGCGTGCTAGCTGAAAGTAGGAAACAAATATTGGAGAGCTGACAGTGAATAAAAAATTACTCCATATACGAATAAATACAACCTATACTACATATAAATATATATATATATATATATATATATAATTAAGCATAAAAATACCTTCATACATTTATGAAACAATGTTAATTTATGGGCATGTGCTTAATGTTCGGACACGCCTCTGACTACCCCTCAGACATCTTCAAGGATCTGATCGCTTGGAGATCTGATAGGATATCTACCATTTTCACAGCTTCAAGCAGCTACAACCAAACCAAATACCTACAATCAATCATAAATTGATTGTAGGTATTTGGTTAAAAAAAAATTGAATGAAACATATGACCATTTCTACATTATTTTATAGTGATAACCCACTACAGGGATATTTAAAAAAATCACATATGGCCATGTTTCGCTATTGCAAGGTTTAACAATGGAAAGAACACAAGATTATTTGTAAGTTAAAGCAACACTTTATTGCAAAATCTATGATAGAGCCAGCTGGATAAATAAAGCTGGATAAGTAAAGCCTAGCTGGATAAATATTAACCCTTTTATTCAGTTTTATTCACTAGCTTTATGAGACATTCATACATTTATAATACTCATCTGCTGCTACTCTACTGCTGAACATAGGCCTTCCCCAAAGAGTGCCATGACGAACGGTCTTGAGCCTTCTCCATCCACCGACTTACCGACTTACTTACCGACTCCATCCCGCAACCTAATCTTTATCATACTAATCGAAAACAAAAGAAAGAAGTGGACACATTTGTATCGAGCCGATAAAGGGGTTAGAGTTTCTACGTAGACGCCTACGCCGCTGTAGCCATTCGGTTATAGGTAAGTATAGCTGTATGTATAATTTGCGTATTTTTGTGATAGTAATCCTGAATGAATAATACATCCAAGATTACTATCACGAAAATAAAAACCCATTTAATTATTCGATGGAGTTGTGACTGATAGGAGCACGTTTCTCGAAACGACAAAAATGATTGATCGTCAATCGGAAACGAGAAAATTATTCAGTATTTTTATAAAACGGCATCATGTTATTCCGTTACCTCGCGTGACTCACGGCAATCCCCTATTTGCTATTTTCCAATTTTCTTTCTGCTACCTACGTATTCCAGTAGTCAACCCTGATAAGTGCAAATTGGACTAAATTACAAATGTAAGTAAACTGGTTCTTTTTATAAAAGTCGTGCGCGGAAACAACATTGATAGTCTAGATTTCGTCGAAGAAAACTTCAGAGTTTTTTATATTCAGACTCAAAAACCAACCTGTGCCATAGTAACATAGCATTAAATTGATATTTCAAATGGAAGAACATTTTTTTCTGGGAGAATAGGCCCTTCAATTGATATGTTATCAATGACCGAACATAAAACGAATATAACAAATTGAAGAAAAAAAATTAAACTAAAACCCACGCTAAGTAATAACTATAAATTTTTTATACAAGTGAATTGAACAGGCAAAAAAGCATACGTTGAAAAAAATAGGTATTAAATCAACGCTCAAAAAGATTGGTAATAGATTTCATGGCCCATTAACATCGAAAGATATCTAAAAACGTCGTAAAATGTTGTGTAGGTGACTTATCGAACACATCAACACAGAAAAATCATCATTCATTTCAGGACGTCCACTGCTGAACATATGCCGCCCCCTTAGATGTCCAACGCAACCGATCTTGTACGACCTACGCCCAAACAATCATATGGGGGGATTTGCCCATATACCACGCTAGGCAGGCGGGTTGGCGAGCGCAGATAAAGCTATTGTCAACGGGAAACGCTGCTCCCCATTCCCTAGCTATTTTCCCTTGGTCGCCTATTACGACATTCACAGGTAGTAATGGAGGGGCCTATTCTTCAGCCGGGGCCACCACGGCGACACAGACAAATAAGAAGCTTTAATTAGTTTGCGTTGAATGGTTTCAACGCCAATAACAATACAAAGTAATAATTTTCTTATAGTTTATTTAAAAATGTTACGCATCAGGCGTTATTTAATATGCGTGGGACAGTTCTTACACCAAAAAGCTGAGACATATAATCCGTGCTTGAAATAACTAGCCCCGTTTATTAATAAGAGCTGAGTTCAACGGGATCGTAAGACAATGGTTAATCAACAGTAGGACGGGAATCTAATCCGACCTCAATCTGGCTGAATAAAATTACTAGAGACAATGCAGGCAATCGTTTCAAAATGTTCACCTAGTAACGGAAGCTGGAACTCTCTCGGTTCATTCATCACTGGTTCTTTATAGGCCATCTTGCATTAGGTCATTTGTGCCAAATTTCAAACATCTTGGCCTCTAATATCGTAATATAATCTATATCTAATAGAAAAGAGTATTTTAGGTCTCCAGAACAGAATATAAAGGTTAAAACGGTTAAAAAGGTTAAAGGTTTGATGATACCCATGAAAGGTTTTTAAAACGATAAACCAAACCAACTTTAAGAGGTTCAACACATAGTTGATGGCCACGGAAATCGCCGAATGTCTTGAAAATCGATTGGACCCTACTTCTACTTAATGTTGATGGACGGGCCAACCTAAACTCGGTTCATTGGTTGGATTGTGCAAAATTACGGTTCCGAAATTAGGGTAAGTAACCGATTAATAATGAGTGGTATAAACGGATAAATTTGCCAAAAATCGCCATCACGTTTAAATCTATATTGTAGACCTAGATTTATTTCCTAGTTTAAGGATCTCTGAGTAAATATAATTTTAGTTAGTAGTATTTTCTCTAGGTGAAAATCACAATACATATTTCCAAATGTGATACAGTTTTGAGGTGTAATGCTTGCTTGTTGAGTTACTGATTCCTTCTTGATCATCCATTTGGTCAGTGACCAGGTTGAGGTATGATGGCCCTGAAAAGGGCCTATGACCGTTGGTGAAAGAATCAAGTGAAAGGATTAAAGTGCGCCTCTTAGAGGCACATTCGTAATTGCTTGATATTTTATGTCTTATTGGGACACTTGCCTTTTTGGAATAACGACCTCTATTCTAATTCATACATTCCTAGAATTAAAACCATATTAATTGTTGTAAGACCCAACATAGTAAATAATTTTTTGTTTTGCATGGTTCGCATTTCAAGCAGATTTGGTCATACAAAGAGAATAGGTACGGATATTTTAAATAATTATCGTAAAATAGCACTGCCATATTACCTAGGTCATCTAAAGCTAGGTAGTTATTTGTTTTATAGAGGTCGAGCTGTGGGTTTATTTTATTAGATTTTTATAGACACTTGGTTCGTTTGGTGTTGTGTGTTAACTGCTGAATAGTAGCTCTGGATAAAGTAACGTGGGCGTGGGTACAATAATTTTGTAATATCTTAGTTATTTTGTATTGATACTATACTATTGATACTAAGGTTGCTTTTATTGTAACACGGGCAACATTTTGCTGCCCCATGTGTGCAGTAATTACGAAACAACCCACACACCATAAGATGATAGAATGGCAGGTGAACTCGCCAGTCAGTTGGTTTTGGCCCTAAACTATCGACAACGCAACAAAGCTTGCAATTTTGATGCCGAACATTTCGTACGCTAAGTAATTTAAAAGTTGATAGTGCAGGGCCTGGTCATTAGTCTAAATCACAAGTAACAACTGAAATCAATATGGTCAATATATTGAGTTGACGTGAATTTGGTTTATGAGTGGGTGAAGGAATGACGTTACAAGACCGGAGTTTAGTTTTGTCTACCTATAAAAATCCCAGTTCCTTATTAAAGTCTGGTTTAGCATATTTTAAGGCTATGTTATGTAGACTCGGACTAAAAAGACCCAGGTTTAGTCTGAGGCATCATAATAATGTCAATTGAGTTTATTTATTTTCTTTCCCGACCCCGATTGAAACCAATCATGATACGAAATCCGACTGCAAACGAACGACTGATAATGTAAACAGACAGTGATAGATATTCATCATTCGTGCATCGGTTGCGATGCACGGCTTTCATTTGAATACCGTTCAAAAATATTAGCTCACTATCAACCATATAAAGGTAGGTTGTTGGTGATTAATTTGAAATGTTAAATTTAAATTTGGAACCGAAAAATTCATTATTGCTCGACCCTGTTTGAATCCACGACCTTCGGATTGAAAGTCGGGGTGCCTCCCAGTAGGCCAACACGGCTTCTCATATGCGAAAAGATACGTAATGTCGTAAATTATTTCTTTGTCCGGACTATCAGCTATTCCGTCTATATATAAAGACCATAGCTATACGCATCTTAAGCAAACATCTAATTTCTAAGCCCGTCTGATTCCGTACAAAATATCAAGCTTTCTGGACAAGCAGCGAGTAAACGGGTGTGCTACGTCTCGATTTATAGTCCATAAAACGCTTCAACAAGCTATAGGGAGCTCCGACGTCGTGACATTTATAGTTAGTCAGACCCGGGAGGACTACCATTTGCGAGCTTTTGATAAATCTGAATCTCGACCGTTCTCCTTTCGAGAAGTTAGTTTTATCCATAGAAAGGATCCAGAATCGCTGCAAGTATAGGTATACATACTGCAGGTGTAACATTTCTGCAAGTAGTGTTTTGGGTTGCGAATAATATCAGTTTTCTCAGATTGATTTTATTATTGAGTCGGTCATCATAGGCCCTTTTCAATGCCACTGTACTTCAACCTGATTACTAATCTAATAAAGGATGTCCACGAACGAACCAGTGACACGACAAAAAGAAGAAGATTGAGTCATTCTTCGCTAAGTTTCTCTCTTCATTATTGTGTCAAGTAATTATAAATTTTCAAGTAAACAATTCTGTTGCTTATCAACTAGAAACGATGTGAAGAGAGAAGTGGTGGTGGTGGTGACGGAAGAAAATGGACGATCTATTTGTGCTATATCATGTCTTTATTAAAGATCTCTGGAAGCTACACGATATAGGTTATCTACAAAAAATATTTTCAGATTGTTCGAAGTTTGGTTAGATAAGTACCATAACAAGTTCGTAATAGTTTTATTGTTCACTGTAGCATATTACCCAGATGGTTCCTGATTATTTGGGCAAAAGTATTCAATGGTAGTTGCTCTCTGGAGGCAGTGGTATCGTAGTAGCTAAACTACTTAACCCGATTGGATAAATTAAAGCGATACTATTGCAAATAAATATCGGCAAAGGGAGCGACGCGCGTTTAATACCGACCCTTCTTGGGCTTTTTAATGTAGCAGACTGAAAAATGACTACTTCATCTGAACAAATTAATCTGCTTTGACTATTATCCGAGCCCGTCGTAAAGTTTCATAATTACCTACCCTTAATTACTAATTATCTCGTAAATTACCGAGAGCAGAATCGATGAACTGAAGAAATTTTTAGTTTTTTTACATAATAAAATGTTACAGAATAGTTAATGTTAATTTAATGTTTTCGTAAAAATATTAGCAGTAAAAAAAAAGCGCACATACATTTTCGAAAAGAAACTCCATTGGCGCACGGCCGGGATTCGAACCCACGATCTGTGGGTTGGAAGGCAGGGCCACTACCACCACTCCAGCAGTGCTTTTTTTTATTAATGAAACAGGTACATTTCATAAAAGTTTTCATCAGCAAAAACAAAAATTTTCCCTCATTAACACACCGCTGACGGTAAATAATTTTGTGTTAAGCCTTGTCAAATGTAGCCTGCCCTTTTATTTATTCACACCAAGCCTGAAATAGCACCGTCACTCAAATGTTTAGGTAGTACGAAGCTCTAAGCACCAGTCCCAACTTTAATGAATCGCTAGCGAGTTCTACGCCCAATTAAATATCAAATTGACTTCAAAAACGCAGAGGCGTGGTTGACAGCATTTTGCTATAAATGTGTCGTTTTATGACATCGCACCGAACTTTCAGCGACTCGAAACAAAATAAAGTTGTGCTCAACTATCAGATCCAGTAACCGAGCGAAATTTAGTTAGGTACATTTAGCTACTCTGAAACACCATAAACTTGTGCTCAACTATTAGATTCAGTAACAAAGCGAAATGTAAGTAGGTACTTCTAGCGATCCAGAAATACCATAAACTTGTGCTCTACCACTAACTTTAGTAACAGAGTGAAATGTAGGTGTACCTTTCCAAACGCGTGCGCTGAACCTGATGTTTGTTTTTTTTTTGTTGCATTAATTTTGATTTCAAGGTTATTCTATGAAAATTTATATTGAACGATTTATTAGGTATAATACAACGTGCTACCATCTCTTGTAGTGTTCTTAGTAGGTACCTAGAGATCATTTTTATTTCAGATCAGATTTATCATATATTATGTTTGGTTTTCTATGTTTCGCAATCTGTGTGCCCTCTGGCAAAGGGCTCCTCCAACTTTTTCCAAATATCTCTATTTGAAATAATAAATACGTGACACGTTTTAAAAATGCTGTTATGAGGCAAGCTTCAAAACCTCCCTCATCATATGACTAGGTATAATCTTACAATTTTTTTTTAAATCAAAATATGTATATTTGTATAAGTGTGTATCTGCAGAAGTATAAAAACTGTGTCCCAGACACCAACGCCCGATACAGAGATTTGGAGTTCCAGCAACAATGGAGGTAAAGTACGTTCTTATTACTATACTATGCTAAGAAATGAAATTTAAGGAATATAGTGAACCCTCACTAAATTATTACCTATAACCCTCACTTAATTTTGAGGTATAATTCCAGAAAAAAAACCTGTCGGCCATAATTGTTACGAAAATGTATGATTGCAGTTTAATATGAGAAATAATATACAGAGCCGCTATGAAGAGTACTGTGGCACTAGTGGCGCCGTCTTTCGATCCATTGGTCGTGAGTTCTCTCGGTCATGCACCACCGTCATGATGTTCAACATATTATGTGACTGATTTCGTAGTCAATTAATTAACATTGGAAACTCTTTGAGTAAAATGTCAGCTACGGTAATTTACCAAATAATTTCTGGAGTAGCGGTAAATGAATTCATAACTCAGTACTACTTGATATTTAACCTGTCAACGGCGTGATTCTAATTAAGTAAATGGCAAAATAGCACACAGTACAATGCATAAGGCTTTCGATATACAGGGTGAGTTTTTTTTCAGGGCCACAAGAGAAGGAAGTGTTCTTATTTTTAGTTTTTCAGAAAATACGTATCTGTATACGAGTAGTTTATGCTCGAGAAATTATACAAGTTGATTTACAATATGAATTCTTAACGGGATCAAATCAGTTCAAACTTAATCAGCTGTTTTAGGTAGCAATATTGATGTTGAACTTCTCGTACGTTTACCTTATGAAAAAAGACTCGGGATAAATCTTATAAAAAAAACTCAAAAAAAATGTTATTTTTTTCGCTTATTTTATTTGTTTTTTTTGCTAATATAAGGATAGTATCAGATAGTTTCAGGAAAGGATACAGATTTTAAATCACCTCGTATATCATGATAAGAGGTTTTGTTCAACATGTTTTGTGTTTAGCCTGAAGGTAAGACAGGTATTTACCACAATATTTCGAAATGGGCTTCCGTAAGCTAGTCGAAAATTTCTAGAAATTGAAAATAAAATAACGAAATAATAAATTCAAAAAACCAACATCGTATACATTCATAGACTTGACTCCACACTAGGATTCCCTGTGTCGTGGTTATCGAAAACCCGGAGTAGCATGGAACCACAACACCAGACTCGGAACATATATTCACAGATCATATATACATTCGTCCCGTTGGCGCCGCGGGGATCGAACCCACAACTATTGCGTCGCCGGCAACTCGCCCTCGCACCACCGAGGTCGTTATTAAAAGCCTAGTTAAACAAAAGTTCACTCACGATACCCTCGTTAAATTTCCTAAACTTCCAGATTTTATTTGACAGTATTCTATTACGAATCCACTGAATTGGATAAATTTCCACAAACATATTTAATTTTATCAACAAATTTATACTAAAAACTTTCCGATCCAAATCCTATTTCGGACAGTTTATAAGGAAACTTTTAAATTGGATTCTTTCATCGTTTACCCGTTTCGGGTAATTTCCAATCATTAATTGTGATGAATAAAACTCTTGAAAAATTGTGTGGGACATTTTCTCGAAGTAGATTGGATTAATTGCCTAGGATCGAACCAGGTCAAGTGTAAACCTTACTTTTTATAGTCAGTCAGTATGTACCTTTTGTATAATACCGAGAATCTCGATATAATGACTAACACTGATTCCAGCAATCATCATCTCACTGCCCTTATCCCACTTTATGTGGGGTCGGCACAACATGTTTTTCTCTTCCACTCCCCTCTATCAGCCGTCAAATCAGTATTCACTCCTTTCTTACTCATTTCGTCTTTCACACAATCTATCCATCTTTTCTTTGGTCTACCTCTCCCCTTATACCCTTCCACATTCATATTTAACACTCTTCTAGTCACATGGCATTCTTCCCTCCGCATGACATGCCCATACCACGCTAACCTTTTGCTCTTCAACTTCTCAGTCACTGGCGCTACTGTCAAACTTCCTCTGATGTAGGTACTCATTTCGTATCTTGTCCATTCTAGTCACAATAAGATAATATTCCAGCAATATAAGATCAATAAGGTTAACTAATTAGATGAAGTCCGAAATGAGGAAATCCGTAAAAGAACCTAGCCCACCGACAAAGCTCTCAGAATTAGAAAGTTGAAGTGGCAGTGGGCAGGCCATATAGCTCGGAGAATTGACAACATTTGGAGAATAATGACGACCACGAACCAGGCGGCGCAGTGTTGGAAGGTTGCGGGAAGTCGGTGAATGGAAAGGCTCAAGACCTTCGGGAACCTTTAATCCTTAACGGTTGTCGGTTCTGCGAGCTATACGGCCTGCCCACTGCCACTACAACTTACTAATTCTGAGAGCTAGAACAGTAGCCCGAGCATGAATAATTCACGATAACGTTACGCTTACGATGCGATATAAAGTGTAAATAATTAGCCAATCGAAATTAAAGTGTTCATTGACAAGCATCGCCGATGCCATTAGCTAGTATTTGACTTTTATTAGCGTATCGCTATTGTGAATTTGACCCATTACACTAATTAATGTAGGTTAGCGCAGTTAGAGCTAACTTTGTGAAATTAGGGGACGCTCATTCACTAGATTTTTTCCTTAGTCGCCTCTTACGACATCCACGGCTGGGTTGATATGGAGGGGCATAGTCTGCAGCTACCAAAGCCAAGCACTCTCAGCACTTAGTTTCATAAATTTATTGGAGTACCTTACAAATAAAACTACAAAACTAAGAATATAATTAAACAAAAGGCAGGCTTCTGGAGAGTTAACGTTACACTTTGTTCATTGTGAATTGAAACAATACGTTTTAATAAGCAAGGACAAACTTACGAATTCAAAAGAAGTGCTTGGAAATGAAAATCTTATTGATCGAGCCAGCGAAGCGAGCGAAGAACTCTCAAACAATTTTTAAACTCAGAATGCTAGAAGCCTTTGTGACACAACTATAGGAAGAATCTAAAATGAAGTGGATGTTGAAAACTCATCCACAAATAAGATAATTTTTTTTACAAAAAATAAAAACCGACTTCAAATTCCTGATTATTTACAAGATTAATATCAACCTCTTTGCATTTTGCTTACCTACTGAGGATGACACTGGCCACCTACACTTTTGAATAGAACAGAAAAGTAAGTATGACATTGTATCCATTCATCATCACTAATAACTCTTATGGTACTGACTGACAATCAAACGTAGTGGTTTTATTCTCTTTGAAAATCAACGCAGAACCTAACCAAAATCCTGAAAGTATGAAATTTGCAGGGTATGTTGTAACGTATGGGTGCACAGAAAGGAATTCCCGACACACAACCCCTAAGGTTAAAGTTTATGTAAAAAGCAACCGAACGAAGTCGCGGGGATAATCATACCACACCACCGTCGACAAAAAAACATTTCGGCAAGTCGTGATTTCAAGAGATGATGATGTTTTTTTTAAGTTTTACGGGACAAGTAGCAATCCCTCAGGAATCAAATTAATATGGGACCACCCTGGGATCATACTCTATATACCAGCGAAAGAATTATCAAAATCGGTTTAGTATTGGCGGAGATATCGAGTAACATACACACAAAAAAAAAACAGCCGACTTGAGAACCTGCTCCTTTTCTATGTCGGTTAAAAATGATTCAGCAAGTCGCGACTCTATGAGTAGTGGACGTTTTTTTTTTAACTTAAAAAAAAAGCAGAAATCCCCCGTGGATAAAATTAATATGACTTTGTAGTTATTGAAAATAATGAGTTATTGCCTACACGATATTAAATACCATCAAAATCGGACCAGCCGTTTTGAAGTAATCGGTGAAAATCATTAAAAAACATTACATAGTCGCTGAATTATTGATAGCCTCCTCCTTTTTTGAAGTCGGTTAAAAATAGACAGGACGGAACTGTATTTGTACTATATCACACGACCCCACCCACAGCGTCTTCGGAAATCTTCTTTGACGCATGTATTACCTTCAGCCTCTTGGGGTATTTTCATATTTGCAAATACGCTTTTCAATAATCCCGAAAACGGTTTTGAAGTATGTGTTGACATTATTCGACATGAGTATTATATTTTCTTGTATCTATTTTTACCTTCTTGTTTACCTTTTTTATGCCTTGTAAATAAAAATTGTATGTATTTTTGACTCTTGAAATAGCTTTTTAAGTCAAGTAACTACTTACGTATTACGGCTCACCTTCGTCATCACACTTGACTGACTGTCGGGACCGGCCGCATCAGATTAACAGGAAGATTGGCTAAATATTTGTATCTAATTTTGTCTTAGAAGATCTTATTATACACTACACACAAAACCACACCCCAAAGCTTGTTAGAAGTTGGATAAAGGATAGTAATTTAAATCAAAAAGCTCTTTGAATGAGGTTGTTCTCATTCCACATTCTCCTTAATAGAATTCCAAAACAGTTGGGCATTGAAATTGGACTGCAGGTAGCGGTTTGCTTAAATCTTTTCAGGATTTATTTTTGTTTAATAAAAATAAATTATTAGGAGAATTTGGTTTAATCCCACTTCATTCTATCCATGTTTCATCCACTTGATTCTGAATTAGTTTTGGATTAAGTTTTTCAGTTTTTTTCTATTTTTAAAATTAGTTTTGGCATTGAGTACAATTTCGATTTTTTGGGTCCATAATATCATCCACCTATGTAGCAAAACGCCTAGATCATGAAATTTCATAGTAGCCAAGTCATCCTAAAAGCTGGGGATTGCTCTTAGACAGTACAGTTGAAATAAAAACCGATTTACATAACTTTCGATAGGAAACAACAACTCTTGTTGGAGGTTCGGTCAGACTGACCGAACCTCCAACTGAGACCTCCCAGAGTCTGGTAAAGCTTGGTGCTTCGATGATGTTGAAGCGCAATTAAGATAAACTTAAGAAAATCGTAATTCTAACATGATCTAACAAATAACCAATCTTACCTGTGTTCGGAGGCTAGATGGCGTCGGTCGACAATACGAATTCATTGAATCTATACTAATTTCCCGCAAGCCAAAAACTAGGGGAAAAGCTAAGGTTTTCCTTAAAATTGCTATTAGTATCTATCAATATTTTGTACTTCATTCATCATTTCAGCCGTACGACGTCCACTGCTGAACATGGCCTCCCCCACAGACAGAGTAAATTTGTTATCATGTGGGGGGATTTGCCCATACTCACCACGCTGGGCATGCGGGTTGGCGGGCGCAGTTAGAGCTATCGTTGTTAAAAAATGAGGGACGCTGCTGCCCATCCCCTAGTCCATTTTTCCCTTAGTCGCCTCTTACGACATCCGCGGTTAGGTAGATATGGAGGGGCCTATTCTTCAGCCGGGGCCACCACGGCCATTTTGTACTTAGTAATGTTTAAATATGATGTGTTTACTAAACTGCCGACGAAATTACAGTCAATTTTGCAGCTGTTAAAACGACTCTTCGTCTACGTTTTACAGTTTTACATAATTATATGTATTCCCAACAATAATGGACTTTAATAACACAGTAAACATCACTAGGCAGAGGATAATCAGCGAATGAATTAGATAAATGCGGTAAATAGTAGTTTATATAAGGAGGAGGCAAAAATCCTAGGAAGCATTTTAGGAAAATCAGTATTTTAAGAGAACTGGAAAAACAGACAATTCAATGTGAAGTTTTTTTTGTACAACTATGGTGACCAACAAGCATACTTCCCATCTGTTGGTAAAGTGGCTACCGTAGCCCAATAAAGAGCTTTGGCAACCTTATCACAGGAACACAAGACTAATTGTAAATAATGATATTTGTCTACGATCTTCTGTAAAGCGGCGGTACCTCTATAGGCAGCTGTGTCCTACCTCCTCCTAAGGTTACTTATTTATTTTTAAAATACACTATGCAGGGTTGAAATTCCAAAGAGAGCAGCCCGTAAGACCCAAATATATCCGATGCAATATTTCAGCAACGAAAAAAATGTGACGTCTCAACTCTTTATCCGGAGATAGATGACACAGTAAAATGGTCAGACGGAAATTTTTCACAAGAATAAAGTATTTGTGGATCTGTTACTGTTAGAAGGAAGCGACACAATTTTTTTTATAAATAATTTTTTTTAATAAAATAAAATGAATCAATTATGAATTAGAAATCCAAATTATATTAAAAGTGATTTTCATAATATGTAGGTATACCTACTATCCCGAAAGGGGCTTTGGATAATTGAGTTTGAACTGATTTGACCCCCGAATTTACATTTTGTTTGTACATGAAAAATTTCAAATTTCCAAAAGAAGTAGAACAAACATTAATCCCAATTGGATGTAGAATAAGACCCTTTAGTGATAGTATACTTCACTAGTTTTTACAGAATTCCATGGCGTTTTAAGAACAATTTAATTTCATAACATAACTTTGCGGACGAGGTGCTCGCTATGATTGCTATGCTGAACGACTTAAAACTTTATCAAACGGAGTTAAAATCGGTTTACGTCTTCAGACCAACAAAGTTGCCGATGCCGCAGTTTTTGTTGCAAACTTAGCTAAACTTGCAACGCTTGAGTTAATGGCTTTTGTGTAGCAGGAAAAACGAGGAGACAACTCCGGAATGGCACATTAATTGAAAGATATTTAATTGAAAGCTTTATGCGGACCAATGAACTGGGATACTTCGTGAAAAACGTGAAGTAGAGTCTTCGATCTTTGTTTTTTTAACCGTCGCCAAAAAGGACGAGCTATTACAACGTACACCTACCTACTCTACTACAGTAACTTCTGCGCAAACTGCGCATATTATGCGATTTAAGTTGACCTTTCCAAATACATCACATTGTTGAGTCCTAAATTACACGGAGCACAGTGACTTATTCTTCTCGCATCAGCAATCAGTGATTTCCCTATGTTTTCTGCTAAATCATAGGTATTCGTTTATTTTATAAAATTACCACAAAGAGAGAACAAAACTGAGCTGTTTGCTTGTTTACGAAATAAAATTTTAGATTTTTATAATGGTTATATTTTCAATCAGCCTAAAAATTACATGACCATGGACCTACGCATGCGTGCTGCATAAAATTTTGAACATGGATGTAAAGGTTTCTTAGGTAGCTCTTTTCTGGAAAAAATATACTTACCCCGAAAATCGGCGGCACAAGTATGATTCATTATTGTAGTGACTAGTATTTAAGGATACCTGCATTCCTTCTTATGCTGTCTCCGGGGGACAACTGACAGTGACAGATAACAGATGACACCTGAGATGGAGAGATGTATACATACTCTCTGGAAGTGAGTCAGTCTGTGGTCAAGCCGGCTCGAGCAGGCGCGCGGGAAGTTACTGGGAGATATTATTATGTGATATAATAATAACGAGGGAGTTGTCCTGCTAGGAACCAGCGTGGTGTAAGGCATACACTACAAATGGCGATGAGGATAACGAGGTATTTATGTATAATCTAGAGAACATAAGTACGAATCGGTCAAACAAACAATTTCACAAAAAGTTGTCCACCATCCTGTGTAGGCTAACTTATTGCAAATTATACCTACTGTGATATCCTATATTGGTTATCTAGGTCATTTTTATGCTACAAGGATTCAAGAATCAATATTAAGTGTTTTTCTGATAGAAAAGGCAAAAATAAAGCATAGTTTTTTTTATCTTTTCTTTGCCAAACATTTTGGCACGAGACGGTTGGTGTATTCTACCAAAGATCCTTGTAAAAAATGAAAAATATTTTTTTCTTCAAAAAAATTATAAAAAGGTATGGGAATTAAGGTTAATGTAGAACCTTTATTGAAAGTAATATTATGCGGGGTTAAACAAACTTTGGAGCATAAAATCTGAAGCCTTAATTATAAATATCTGATAAGGGATGGACAATGCTTGGGGTCATAGATATGGGAGCTGAGCTAAGGTATTGCCATCTCGTGCTATTGACAAGCAGTGATAATACAGACGGGGATATTTTTAAGCATTGCTTGCGTTTCGTTTCTAAGTATGGGGGTTAGTTGTTATCATGGGTGCGTCTTGAAAGTGATGCGTGTAAAACAAACTGCAGAAACAATCATGGAACTAATTTACCATTTCAAAATAAGAATGAAGGCCTTAAATGAAGAGATCGGTAGGTAATGTAAGATTACTGGTAATATACCTGGATGATGATTGGAACTTACTTACCTACAAGATAATACCTACTCTCAAAGTATTTTTACCTAGTATATGTGTACAAATTATTTGAGTAGGTAAGAACTAAAGTACCAATTCCTTCCCACCATACGTTTGAAAATAAAAGGAAAATTAAACCCAAATTTTCCTGAGTTGAGAATGGATTATTTGAAAGAAAAAACATGTTAACATTTAGTTACTTGCTTATTCAAACAACTGTTGGCAGAGTTCAGTGATAGTGGTAATACTCTTGTTCAAAAAGACTCAAGGTAAGTATTTTAAAGAACTTACTTCTTTGAAATATCCCGGTTAATTATAAGTCAGTAGGTACCTAAAGAAGCTAGCTACCTACTAATAATATAAGTACCAAATAACTAGGTAAGTTAACATACCTACCTGAGGCACATTAGGAGATCCTTTTGGTAGCTAGAATAATCCTAGTAAATTAGTAGGTATATTGACCAGGTATGGACAGCTAACATAGGTAACAGTTTAGTTGCCTTGAATCATGGGTTCTTAATAGCTCTCTGTCTATGCAAATTGTACTGTTTGTGGTCGATTCAGCTATCTATACTGGTGCATCTTGGCAGATGTAGGTACAGTTGTAAATAAATAGAATTTCAAACATGCTAGAATTCAATTACCTAGCGACAATTAGTGATTAAGAGTGCAAATAGAATGTAGAAATAAAAAAGCACAAACTTACTCTCATATTGTTATCCTGGCTTTTTAATATCATTATCAGAGCAAAACATTCTAATTGAAAGATAAGATACCCAACACATGACAAATGGTAAATGACTTTCCACCATTATAAGAGCTCATTCTATGTATACAATGTATTATATGTGCTTCACCTGTAATTTACATGATAGGTATAAGTTTATGTACTTTGTAATTAACACCTTATCTGCATAAACACAGATTTACACGAGACAATAGATTTTCTATTGTGTCCGAGATGGTGGCGGTCTAGAGGTCAATGGCGATATATAAACTGTCGCCAGGTTCACAATAAAGGAGAGGAAGATAAGTGCCTAATTATAATTGCATGGTTGAGGAATCATTTTGTTAGTATTAACTAGTAAAACAAAACTTGCGTAAAGTTTTGAAAATAAAAGAATAATTAAACTCTAAAATCTAAAATTTTCGTGTTTTAAGTTAAGACTGGAAATGTTTAGAGATTTTATACATGAGTATATAACCGATTTAACTACTAGGTCTGGTGACGCGACGAGGCAGTACTAGGGTAGTCCGCACATACATAAGTAGCGGCACCAAGAGGCCATAGATAGATACTATAAGTAGGTATAACTCATGTAAGTAGGTACGATGGCAGTTATCTACGTACTTATTTGACGAAGAGGTAGTGGATGGTCAAATAGCATAAACAGAAGTAAGGACTCCCGGAAAAATAAAGCGGTGAAATTTTATCTGGACATCAACATGGATAATGTGTGAAGAACGATAATAGGTGGAAGTAACTTCAGAAAACATTATGGTTTAGTAACAGTGGATATTCTTTAGTATAAGGTACATCAACGGAGGAACGTGTTAAGTTGAGATAAGATCACAAAGAAGTACCTATGAACCATAAACTCATACTTTGGATGAAGGAAGACAAAATATAGAAGTCGGACGACGAGACGGCGGCGGCGCTGTCGTGTCATCGGCGTGTTGGCAGCGCGGCGCAGAGTGGCGGCGACGCAGCAGCGTCGTAATATCTAGGTGATTGGTACAAGAAATCAATCTTAGAGATAAATCTTCAGAATCAGCGGCAAAACAAAAGTACTGCCCGACCACACTTGTGTTTCACAAAACCTGTAACGTGTATAGTGCGCGGTTCTAATCAGTCTACTTATTTGAATTCAAATGTAACATGCCGCGCCGAGGGCGACGACGACACTTCTGTCTCTCCTACGCGCCACGGTTCCTACACGACTAGCACCATTGCGCGGCGAGTGAGGAAGAATAAGGCGGCCCGCGCGATTCCGCGATTGAAGATTCGGCTCGAGAACTTTCCTTGGTTTTACGTGTTTAATTGCTTTCCGTTAGTTTGCGCTAGAGGTCGCGGGTTCGATTCCCGCACTGGATAGACATTTGTGACTAACACAGATACAGTAACCCATAGTACAGGCTGTGCCTGGTTTGGGATCGGTTGACCGTGTGTGGTATGTCCGGAATATTTATTTATATTATATTTAGTTATTTTGTGTTAAAAGTGTATTTGTATGTCCAATTAAAAGTCTAATGTTTGTGGTCGTTTAACTAACAATTCCGAACTCCTGAGAAGACAGCCAGCCGGGCAAACGCTAAACGTGGTTTCATGAAAAGTGTTTCGGTATTGTTGTTGTTAGGGTGTGTTCATACTCGACCGACACTAGTGCGAGTTTTAGTGAACATTGGGGCTTGCAATCGAATATTCGAATACCACCAAAAAATGGTTGAATACTACAGTTTCGAATATTTGCAAGCCCTAGTGGACATTAGTCAAATCGAATGCCTACTGTCATGCATGAGAATTGGAAATTCGATATGCCTAAATTTTGATTTGAAAGATAATTCGTTAAAGCATCTTTCCACGACTCGATAATAGTAACAAATATCGAAATACGTACATAACGAGACCATAGAGGTATGAACGCGTAATACCATGTTAGATTCATGTGGGCCTCATTATGAATCCTGTTTAAATAAAGGGTAATCTAAATAAACTACTACTCATCATATTCAAGAGCACAATAAATAGTCAGCATTTCTCAAATAAACCGCAACTTTTGGAAGAAAAGGTAGCTTAACGTTCAAGATAATCGATTTGGTCACTCAGGTTTGCTATTTAATTGGTCGCAAACGTATTGGTCACACAGGCTTGCCATTTTGTTGGTTGCATTGCAAGTATTGGTCACACAGGCTTGCCATTTAATTGGTTGCAAGTATTGGTCACACAGGCTTACCATTAAATTGGTTGAATGCTGTCGAGCGCAGGCTTACCGTTAAATTGGTTGCACATGTGCTGATGGGAAGGCGTACCATTAAATTGGTGGCACGGCGTGTCATTGGATTGGCGGCAGTCTGACTAAGCCGTACTATTAAATTGGTTGCAAGGTTGCTGGTCAGACGTCCAGCATTAAATTGCTGGGGAAGGTGTTCTATTAAATTGAATGCAAAGTGTGAACCAAAGGGCTTGCCATTCAATTGGTTGTGGGAGGTATTCCACTAAATTGGATGCAAAGTGTGGACCAAAGGGGTTAAATAGCCCTTGCTTAAAGGCACACCAACAAATTGATTAGCGGTGGACCAAGGAGTTAACCATGTTTGAGTAGCAAATTTAGTGACCAATTATGTTCAGTTTTAAATGATTTACGAGATTTTAGTATATTATAACGAACTGATATCTGATTCTTAATACCTGACGGCACATGAGATACTGGCGTTAGGTCAAGACTGCTGTGACTTCGATGTTCTGTAAGTGGTTGTTCCTAATCAACTACAAGAATCCGGTAGGCCAAATAGGATATCCGTCACTATCATTAAAAAAAAAAAAAAGGAGGGAGAGAGGTAGGAGGCGTAGTAGGTTCTAAGTTATGATCAGGGTATGGATGTTCAAATGTACCTACTAGTGATTAAAATGATCTGGCTATCGGGTATACATCGGCTAACCGGGCTTTCATTACAGGTTTCTTCTCGAAAGGGATAATGCGCTAGATTATTATTATTATTATTTCCCTTGCTTTCAGCATCGTAGTGATACGATAGCTCAGTCATATTGACCTGCTACCGGCATCTGAAGTAAACGAACTAACGAACGGGCTGCGTTCAGTTACCGACTCGTGTGTCATCGAATTATCAAGCAATACCCCCACTGTGGGGTGGGTATCACGCGGCTGAGTTACTTGAAATAACACGCCTTATTTCAGTGGTAGTTGAATTGTATAGTAGAAGCTAAGAACGGTAGTGAGGGTCGGTAGAATCTGTCTACTCGCCAAAGCATTACTTCTAGCGAAAGTGATGGTGGTCGAAAATAGATTCATTAAAATTATTTTAACAAGGAAGGGATGTAGTGACTAGTATTTAAGGATACCTGCATTCCTTAACTTATGCTGTCTCCGGGGGACAACTGACAGTGACAGATAACAGATGACACCTGAGATGGAGAGATGTATACATACTCTCTGGAAGTGAGTCAGTCTGTGGTCAAGCCGGCTCGAGCAGGCGCGCGGGAAGTTACTGGGAGATATTATTATGTGATATAATAATAACGAGGGAGTTGTCCTGCTAGGAACCAGCGTGGTGTAAGGCATACACTACAATTATGATTATATTCATAAAAACAATAGACAGTATAAATGAAAAAATATATTATTTAGTTTAACTTTCCTAATTTCACATAATTTGGCTGGTCTAAATAAAGCGAACTCCAAACATTGGTTATATTCATAGTACGAGTCACAAAGCCAACACAAAAACAGTACCCTAACAATGTTATCTAAAGGTCCATTGGTGGTTAATCTCTCATACACACCACGATCTTGGCTCATCATAAATCTATGCCACGGAAACTGTCATCTATATAAAGATATAGGTACCACTTTTTCGCAAAGGGACGATGAGGCGTTACTAAAAGGGGCGCACATTTCGCTTGAAGTCGTGTGTCGGAGCCAGTGACCCATCTTTTTATGACGTGGTTACGAGTGGTCGGTCACTTTCTAGGAAAAATCTTACACGGTAGTTTTTCTTGCGTTGTGGGTATACCTACATTGATATAGTTATGGCGTTCAGTGAACTACGTAGGTTAGTAGGACACGTAGGTGTGAATAAAATGACACCTTTTTGAACAAAGATAAAAGTATGTTTGTATAGGCCGCCTCTAACCTCCGTGACTAGAGTTAGCTCTGGGGTGCCAAAAATTTTAGGCCGCCCGAAGGCTAGGGAAGCTTCTATCTTCTAATATCTGTAGGGGAGGCCTATGTTTTCTGCAATAGACATCCTACGGCTAAAATGATGAAAGTGACGATAAGATAAGCTTCAACGCGATTGCAATGAAATAGCTTTCCCTACATGTCAACCCCGCGGTTAGAGCCTGGCGATTTGCGAGCATGTTTCTAGCGAGGTGCAGGAGCCCACCGTAGGTACGCAACGGGCTTGCAGCGTTTACTCAATGTTATTGCCGCGATTGCGTAAAAAGCTCGCGGCGAGCAATCCGCGTTTTGGACAGTAAGTAACAGAATGGGCTCCTGAAGGAAGACTTTTTTTTTCAAACGGGTCTAAAATAACCCTACCATATTTCGTTGCTACCTTTGAATATCAGTTTACCTATACATATTACAACCTATGACAAGAATATTCTCAAGAAACAAGGTCACCTGGAGAAAGGCTGATCATTACTTTATCTTGGTGTATTTCTATTATGCACGCAAGTGTAGAGAACGTGGCGATCGCGTCGCGGTTTCGCGGTAAGCAAGCTGTGCAACCGCGGCTCGTTGAAAACACGCTCGCAAATCGCCAGTGTGATAAGGCCCTTAGTGACACGTAAAGAGTTTCAAATGTTATTGCTTCACAAATAAAGTTCAGATTCTTTATTGAAAATTATGAGAGCGCACGAATCTTGCGCATTTATCCGCAACCTCATGATTCGAAGTGAATCGTTTTGCATAGCATACTTCCGGGAGCTATGCTCAATGAAACATGCTCAAAAGCGTGTATTTGCGTTCAGACGCACCATAACCTATTCATGATTCATGATCAACCACGGTGCTACGTCACTCGTGCACCCGCCCTGAACGCTGTGTGGCACAGGCATAATGAAGCAAATTAGATCGTGTCACAGTCACAGCGACTAATTGGTTGGGGTTGTGCCACCCACGCAAACGATGAATTTAGATTTAATTACCGCCACAAATATCTTTAGAAGGGCCTCCTATTCTACGCGAAATCTGATTGAAGCGATAGTTTTGTGTGAAGAAATTCAGCTCAGTGCAAACGGAAGGATTGAAAGTCACGGGAATCTACACCTGTTGTATTGCTGTATTTGAATAGTTTGGGGGCCTTCCGGGTCTTTATTCATGAGCTCAGCGAATATTAAGTCCTTGAGGTGACCTATGGAAATCAGCCACTGTCCGAATTCCAATAAGCCTGGAGCATTGTGTAGGCATAACGCACTCTGAAATGCCCGAAGTTACCTATGAACAAGCAACAATTTCAAACGTGTCCATTTTTTACCGATTTCAAAAAAGGAGGTTATCAATTCGGTGACTATGTATTTTTTTTATGTATGATCAACGATTACTCCCATCTTTTAAAATTGTGTAGGGAATAACTCCGAGGTGGTCCATCCATATTAATTTTAATCCTGGAGGATTGCTACTTGTCACGTAAAACTCAAAAAACGTCATCATCTCTTGGAATCACGGCTTAATGAAACATTTTTTGTGGATGATCTTTTTATATTTTTATTTTTTAATCAATAGTGTGGTGAAATACCTTAGTCAGCCAAATTATGCGAGTTTGCACATGCGAACGACATCAAGAAAGACATCAAATACCGTTAGGTGCTAATAGGATGGCCCCAAGGAGTTTTATCCTATTGACTCTTCATTTGCACATTACTTTCATGCGTAAAAGTTATAGATACTTAGTAGTATTACGGTTCTTTATCGTTAAATAATGTTCGGACCAATATTTTGGTAAGTTGAACCTGTGCTAAAAATAATACCTGTAATTTCTTCGTGTGCTGCGGCGAACCGGAATGACCCGTGTTTGAAAAATTTAAATACAAACTCGTTTTTAATCTTTAACAAAGCAGTGAGTAACTTAGGCGTCAAATCCCTTCTGTCTACTGAATTAAATATAGAGATACGCAGTATACTATAAGAATGATTGAGTTCGAACTGACTCCAAAACAGCTGGATTTTTGCATCGTGTTTTTTCAATAAAGCAAGTTCGAATTTCTAAAAGTCCTAGAACAAAAGTTATTGCTTGTTGGGTGATGAATAAGCCAAAGTCAAAGTCAAAGTCAAAAGGCATTTATTTCAATAAAATCACTAGGATCACTTTGAAACGTCTTAGAAACTAGGTGAAGCCCCTTTTGACAAAGGTACTATACGGTACCATATTATATTTATTGGTAATCGGTGCTTGCTTCTCGTGTTACTGGTTCCTTATTGATCATCTTGCACTTAGATCAGTGAGCTGGTTGAGGTATAGAGGGTGTGCTTAGAGTTCGCCTCTTAAGAGGCTTGAATCTTTGAATTTTCAGGTTCTAGGACATGCCAACATTCCTCACGATGTTTTCTTATGGGTACGTTTGTGAGCTCTAGTAGCTACCTATAGCGCGAACTAATTTTCCAATTGGAAATACATTGATGCAGGACCGGGATTACGGCCACTACCACCACTCCAGCAGTGCTCTCAAAATATGGTAAATGCGGGCTAAGTTGGCAACAGAAATCAGACTAAACGTAATTTCGTCGCACAATGATTGAACGTAATTTAGCATTTTAGCGAATGTCAACAAAAACGACCACCATTTCACCCTATACCTACGTCAAATAACTCGAAAATTAAGGTAATATCAATCTATGTCGGCTCATTAATGAAGCTCTGCAATATCAGAGCGACCAACAAAGCTAACTAGTTTCAATGTTCCATTTGCTTACATTAAGTTATGCAACCAATGCATGATGGAAGAGGCTCAAGACCGTTCGTCATGGAACTCTTTGTGGACATATCCAGCAGTAGACTTCTACGATGATGATGATGATGATCACTTGCAATACAAGAGGCATCACGCCCCCCCTTCTAGGAGCTTGAGCAACCTTAAACACCGTAGGAACACAATAATATTTGAAACTTTATTCTATAAGCCGAAGGTACCTACCAGTGCCCTACTTCTCCAGATTTAGATGAACACGCACTTGTCCGCATCCTACACGCCAAATACCTGCTCTATCGCATTGCATCCACTATTTACTACTTCTATTGTGAGCCACTTCTATTGGGCAGAATTCGATGATGTCATCACATCACCGAGTGATTTAGCCAATGCGCCAGAAAATATTTGGTAGGTAAGCGCGTGCGAGCATCGTGTTTCGATCGGATTATACATACTCAACTCTCTTGCATAATTATGCCTTTGTATTAATACTTAAACATACTTATGTTTAAGTAATAATAGGAAGGTACAAGTAGGTCGGGCGCGGCAGGTAAGCACTTAAACAGGCATTATTTTGCGACTACTTAAGTAAAAGAGACGTTTCATCAATATATGGAGCCTGGGCCTGCACTGTGTACACTACTCTATAATATGGCTAAGCAATAAAGTAAACGTATTTAATTGGTTATTTTATTTCAATTGACTTCGTTCTAAGGTACATTAAGGTTTTCTTCGACAAAGAGAGCAACACACAGCGCTACAAAAATATGGCGGATGGACGTGCTTGAAATGTCATTTTGATAACCTACAAAACAAAAATATCAAACCAAATGAAAAATATGTCAATGTCATGTCAAACGCCAATTATAAACCAAAATGGCGGCCTTCAAATAGTGTTCACATAGTAAAAAACTTACCAGAAGAACTATTCTTGTACCATCGCATTTGTCTTCAAATTAATGAAATTGGATTTTTCTTGTAATCTCCTAATTTTTTCTAATTTTTCTATGTAGTGTACATGGACCAGGCCCAGAATGAAATGGCTCCTTTCTAGCTACAGATTTTTACTGAAATACGGCTTGAGCGGTGCGGATAGATGCACAACGTTGCATACGAATGATACATCATAATTTCAATCGCAGGACGTCCACTGCTGAACATAGGCCTCCCACCTAGATTTTCAACGCAACTAATCTTAACAATAATTTGGGGAGATTTGCCCAGACCCGCCACGCTGGGCATATGGGTTGGCGAGCGCATGTAAAGTTATTGTTGATAGGGAACGCTACGCCTCTAAAGATTTCATATCATAGGTAGTAAGGGGGAGGGAGGGCTTTTCTTCAGACCGAACACACCACAGCGATGATATTATGATACCTACACCTACGAATGATACTGATAATTCGACGACTCCGGCGTGGACGAGTGCGCGTCTGCCTTTCTGTTATTTTAGATTTCGCTAATTGTTATTTTCTTACAATTGGCACATTGCGTTTGAAATTCATTTTGTAAGCGTGCATGTATAAAATTAACGGAAATAAATGGTTAATAATATTAAATACGATTCACGAAACAGTTTGGTGCATGAAAGCGGAAAACAAATGATAATTACGTTCAAAAGCTACAGTCATAACGCAAATGCTTTAAATATATTTTAGACGTCGTTAGCTCACGGTCCCTGCGTACGCTAAGTGTGATTGAATTTAGATGAAATCTACGCTGTTGTTTGTTAAAATTGCTGTTTGCTCGACAGGCATACCTAAAATCCGGAATTACATAAAGCCGTGTAAGAAATAAATAATTAAATAGCCAATATTGAGTACCTACCTGAAATTTGGTACAATTTCTACTTTAATTGCGAATTATATGGCCCGACCAAAAAGTCCGGGCACGTGGATTGGCGAACGCAGTTAGAGCTTTGAGAAAGCAACGCTGCTGCCCATCCCCTATTTTTTTTCCCTTAGTCGCCTCCTACGACATCCACGGGTACGTAGATATGGCCTATTCTTCAGCCGGGGCAACTACGGCCATTCCGCAATTGCTGAATAGCATATTTTTTACTACATTATTATGGCAAAAAAATCACTTAGATATCTTGTTCCGGTGCTGCGTGCAAGTAGGACAAACCAACTAACAAACAAACACATTTTCAAATTTATAGGATACTTCGGTGGTAACACAACAATGAACCCTCGTTACACTTCTGATTAAATTAAAGTAACCCAAATCATGGCGTCAAAATTGTTTGTCTGGGCAAATATACTTGAGAGCTTTATTAACTAGGCCTTATAAACACTGCGCAACAAATCAACATTTTTTAAATTGTTTTGTTGGAGCTCCACTCCACGCAGTAGGTATCTGTAATTCTTCTTTAAAAAAATACTTTAAACTTTAAAAAAAAAATTGCCTTTCGCTGACCGATTTGTGAGGCAGTAATTCTTGTATACGTTAGTTAGTTACAAGGCAAAGAGGTTAAATGCAAAAATAAAAATTATGCCTATGGTATTAGGATTTTTTTGCGGTATTCTTTCCATCTTGGATGAGGCTAGCGCAAGGCCATAGCACAAAAAGATCCATAGTCCTACTTTGCCCAGCAATGGGCAAAGTAGGACTAAAATTCATCATCATCATCATCATCTGTGGATGATGATGAATCTTCTGTACTGTATTTATAGATAACCGATATAGCTATACATATGTGGTAGGCGCGGAGTATGAATGAAGCAGTCTTGAATCGGCCATCTTGTTGTTTACATCATGGTGACAGCGGTAAATCGAAATAAATTAGTTTTTTGCTGCTAAACTGTACCAAACATAACGGGAAGTGTTAAATTCATGTTAATAGTTAGTTGTGTCGCTAAATAATGGAGCATGCACGACCTCCTGCGCAATTGAACTTGGAAGGAGGACCGGCATCCCGCGCCGACGCGTGGCGGCGGTGGTTACGGCAGTTCCAAGTATTTGTTAAAGCGTCGGGAGTGCACAAAGAACCGAGTGACGTACAAGCCAGCTTGCTGATAAACCTCATAGGCCCAGAGGGATATGATATCTACCTTACATTGAAGTTCAAAGTTGAAGCGGATCGTGATGATATTCAAAAAGTGATCGAAGCCTTCAACGTGTACTTTGGGACAAAAACCAATGTAATAATGATTCGATTCAAATTTTTCACACGTAATCAAGAAACTGGTGAGAGTGTAGATGAGTACGCCACGGCCTTGAAACTCCTCAGCCAAAGGTGTGAGTTTGAACAATTGGAAGATAGTTTGATTCGGGACAGGATCGTTTGCGGTGTCGGCGACAGTGCAGTGCGCGACCGTTTGCTCAGAGCCGACGATCTAACGCTAGAGAAAGCCATGAAAATTTGTCAGGCCAACGAAAGTTCTGCCGATGGGGGCCGTCAGATCGAAGGCATTAAAAGCGAAGCAAAGTCCACGTCGGTGGATGCGTTATGGAAGTTGAGAACTATCCAGCGCAGCGGGAAGTCGTTCGCGGGTGGACGCGGAGGCGGCGGCAGCGGGACGAGCAGGGCGCACGGCGGCGGCGGCGAGCGGGCCGCGCGCGCAGGCTCGAGTTGGCCGCGGGTGGTCCGAGGCGGCGGCACGGGCGGCGCCAGCGGCGGCGCGAGCAGCGCGAGCGCGCAGGCAGCGCGTGATGGGGCGTGCGGCGCCTGCGCCAGTACCTACTGCGACGGAGGTGAACGGTGTGCGGCTAGGAAAGTGAAGTGTTTTATTTGCGGAAATAAAGGACACTATAAAGCGTTGTGCCCAGCGAAAAGATACAATAAAGTGTACGAGGTAAATGAAGACATCGAGGACAACAGTGAGTTATACTATATATCTACTATCGAGTGTGTTGATTCAGTCTCTGAGCTCAATAACGATAAGTGGCATGAAACCTTTTACCTACCCGAGTGTGCTTTTCAGCATAGGTTTAAATTGGACACAGGTTCAGATCTAAATGTTTTATCGCGAGATAACTTTGTCAAGCTAGGGTTTTCCTTATCTCAGCTAGATATTGATAACGTGCGGGCAAAGTCGTTTTGTGGTAATTACCTTTCGGTTATAGGTTCAACTATGATTAAGTTACAGCATAAGCAATGTGAATATGCGTTAAAGTTTGTAATATCTGGTGAGGCCTGTCAGAGCATTCTAGGAAAACACGGGTTAGAGCAATTAGGATTGATTCAAAGAATCTACTCGATTAACATGGATACATATGATGATTTGTTCAAAGGTCTAGGAAAGTTACCGGGACGATATACTATACCTCTGCAAGCCGATGCTAGCCCTTGCATATGCCCTGTGAGAAAGATACCTGTCGGAGTAAGAGATCAATTGCAGAAAGAATTGGCGCGGATGGTGGACCTGGGGGTGATAAGAAAGGTGACGCACCCCACCTCCTGGGTAAACGGCATCGTCATAGTTGCGAAAAAGGATTCTACCTTGAGAGTCTGCCTGGATCCGCGACCACTCAACAAGGTAATTAGGCGACAGCATTTTCCGCTACCTACAATAACGGAAATAGCCACCAAACTAAAAGGTGCGCGGTATTTTAGTAAGCTAGACGCCAAATCTGGGTTCTGGATGGTTCAGCTGGACGATGCAAGTGCCGACCTGTGCACTTTCGGGACGCCGTTCGGCAGATACCAGTATTTGCGTTTACCGTATGGTATAAATTCGGCATCGGAGGTTTTTCATGCTAAGGTTCGGCAGCTACTTGAAAACCTGGATGGTGTCGATTCCTTTATCGACGACATTATTGTGTGGGCATCCTCAAAGGAGGAACACGATAGACGTCTCGCGTGTCTCCTTGAAAGGGCGAGGTTGGTAGGTATAAGGTTCAACCGCGAAAAGTGTGAATTTTGCGTGAATGAAATTACTTACTTGGGTCACACTTTCAGCGTCGAAGGCATGAAAATAGATCGCACGAAGTTGAGGGCCATCGCCGAGATGCCCAGTCCGAGCGATCGGCAAGCGCTTGAGAGGTTTCTTGGTATGGTAAACTACGTGAGTAAATTCATCCCAAATTATTCAGAGCGCGTAAGTCCATTGCGTAACCTGCTCAAGAAAGACAGCTCGTGGAGCTGGGGTGCCGTCGAGGAACGCGTGGTGAATGACCTGAAGAGCGCGCTGTGCGCGGCGCCGGTGCTGGCACTGTACGCGGCGCGCGAGCCGGCGCTGTTGTCGGTGGACGCCAGCGCGCGCGCGCTCGGCGCCGTTCTGCTGCAAGGCGGCCGTCCGGTCGAGTTTGCGTCGCTCACGCTCACCGACACGCAACAGCGCTATGCCCAGATAGAAAAAGAGATGCTCGCTATTGTGTTTGCAGTGGAGAGATTTCACCAGTATGTTTTCGGTAAGAGTAACATTATCGTGGAAACAGACCATAAGCCGCTCGAAGCACTTTTCAAAAAGTCGCTCGACTCCGTGCCGGCCAGACTTCAGCGCATGATGCTCCGCGTCCAGCGATATGATTTTCAAGTAGTCTACAAGCCTGGTAAATATATGTACGTTGCGGACACACTGTCTCGGGCGCCGCTCCCGGATCGCCTACAGACCAACTTGTCCGAAGAAATAACCGAACAAACATGTTTTATGCTACAGAACGTTAGATTTAGTGACGAACGATTTAAGTGCATAAGAGAAAATACCGGTAAGGATGGAGAGTCCAAAATGCTAATAGATTACATTTTACAAGGCTGGCCCACAAGCAAACATCAGACGGATGAACGCGTACGGCAATACTGGAGCTACCGAGAATGTTTTGAATACGCGGATGGCGTAATATTTTATAATAATTTGGTCTATATTCCTCATGCGCTGCGGAGTGAAATGCTATCGCGCGCACACGAGGGACACCTGGGCATCGACCGGTGCAAGCGGCGGGCGCGCGACGTCATGTTCTGGGCGGGCATGGCGCGCGACGTCGAGGCCGCGGTGCGCCGCTGCCGCGTATGCGCCGAACATGCGCCAAGGCCCGCGCGCGAGCCCATGGTTCCGCACCACATCCCGCATCTACCTTGGACCAAACTGGGCTCCGATATATTCGAATATGCCAAAGCGTATTATTTAATCATAGTTGATTATTCTACAAACTTTGTAGAAATATGTCCGCTCAAGAGCATTACATCTAAACAAGTAATCTTAGCGATGAAGGATCAGTTTGCCAGGCACGGGATACCCGAGGAACTGATTACAGACAACGGACCAGCGTACGCCTCTAAAGAGTTTAGGGGATTCGTGCAGGCCTGGGGGTTTAAGCACACCACTTCCTCTCCTAACTATCCACAGTCTAACGGGCGAAGTGAAAGGGCAGTACGTACAGTAAAAGAATTTTTAAAAAAATGTGCCAATTCCAATGAGGATTTCTATTTGGCTTTGCTAAATTATAGGTCGACCTCGAGAGATGGCATAGCGAGTCCGGCTCAACTTCTAATGGGTCGAAGGCTGAACACGCGATTACCATCGCACCCCGATAAATTAAAGCCAGACAGAGACAACGTGAGTGATCTTGAAAATATAGCGCGTAATCAAGAGAGAAGCCAACGAGATTACGATAAGCGCGCCCGGGCCCTCCCCCCGCTGCGGCCCGGTGACGAGGTGGTGGCGCTGGACGGCGCCGGCGGCTCGCGGCGACGTGCTACCGTCCAAGGCACCGCTCCACAACCACGCTCCTATTTTATCACTGACGACGCAGGAAAGGTACTTCGTAGAAATAGGAGGCACCTAATCAAACTTCCCCAATCTCCCGCAGCAGCGTTAGACGAGACTCTGCGCGAGGAAGATTTAAGTGAGGGAAGTCAGTTTGGAGAACAGTCTGAAAGCTATGGCTCGTGTGTGAACACCGATAATGATACGGATTCAGACTATTCGTTGGACGAATCTTCGAATCATTCACGGCTTCCTTCCGACAGGGCTGCTGCAAAGGAAGCTAAAAAAAGGCTTAAAAATATAAAATTCTAAATTATTACTAAAATTATAATTACTTAATTTATGTCCAAACTGTAAAACCTAAAATACCTGTTTACCTAGAATGCATCTGAAGGATGAACTGTCCCTAGGTATACCTAATCATTACTACTACTATGAATAATGAAGGTTAAATAATATTTATCTATTATGTAGATAAACACTTATTTATACGAATGTCATCAGAACTACTTACGTAAAACTTACCAATTCTTAAGTATTATTATCTTATATTTAGGCAGTAACCAATTATTGTTTGAAAATAGTCTGGCTAGATTAAATTAACCTAATTTATTCTTAGCAGAATTGTTGGAGGAAATTGTTTCTAAAATTAATTACTAAAAAATTACAGATTAAGACCTATAACTTTGTTGTAACGTGCCTGCCTGCCAACTCTTTACTACTTATTTTGTTTCCCATTATAAAGATATCCAAAATAATAACGTAGCTACCTGTTTTTGTAAATTCAAAGAACGTTCCCACTTTGTTCTATAAATTAAAAAAAAAAAAAAAAAATGATAAAGGATAAAGGAAATAATTATATATAGGTACCACCTAATTTGTGTGTATACATAGGCTATAATATTACTTCTGTCAAAAAGTTCTCCATATCTGAATGTAAAATATCTGAATGTGACTCTGTACCACCCTATTCTAACTATCTTGTTTAAATCTGCTTATTTGTTTATTATGGGAAAGATGTACTGTATTTATAGATAACCGATATAGCTATACATATGTGGTAGGCGCGGAGTATGAATAAAGCAGTCTTGAATCGGCCATCTTGTTGTTTACATCAATCATTAGCCGCTAGTCAATGCGCGAGAGTTTGGTAGAGAACAGGGAGCCGTTCGCACTATTTTCCAATCTTTTTTAACGTAATTACCAAAAACGTGTACCTAACTCAGTACCTAAGTTAGTAGTTTAGTTCTTGTGCTAAATTTGTGTTTTTCAGAGACGGACGGAGGACGCCGTACATCCACCATGCGGCAGCTGGAGATGTTGGTCGTGTTTGCCGAGGCCAATAGGGCTTTGGCCCTCGGTAGACTCCGATCCAAAGAGGCGCGGGTGCTGTCGGCACGTCTTTGGCGAGAATGTGCCGACAGGTTTCTTTCATACTTTTCGAAACAATTTTTGTTTATAAAAGTAAAATACATAAATACATTTAATAACTCAGAATATACATCAAAGTCCACAAAGTCAAGCTGAGATAAAATGATGTAAATGAATCCAAACTACTTATATTATAACGTGGGTGTATCCACATTGTAGGTACATTCCGTCTCATCTAAAAAGATGAAAGCGTTTTGCGTGGAATGGCCACAATAAAGACATTTCGTGTCAGAAGTTAGCTTTATTTTTTTTCCATCTAAATTATGTAGTTACATTGACGTCTGGGTTTTACGAAAAAAAATTAAAGCCAAAGAAATATAAAACACTGCGGGCAAATGTTTGCATGGTCTGAAAATATATTTTACCGGTGTGGATATTGTGGTACCATGGTACCTACTCGTAGTTTCTGATACCCATGACGTAGGGAATCTTAATGTGGGGTCAGGACTAGTATGTGACTCTGATTGCTGGCTGTTATTATTTATTTAAAAAACTTAACCGTAAAAATAAATTGCCAATTCGAACCAAATTAAATATAACGTTTTTAGATATACGGAGATCTAAGTTTACACGCAAACGATAGTCAAATCAATTTGACTATCGTTTGTATCGTTTGTTTACATAGTAGTTCTAAAACTACTATGTAAACGCTATTACGTTCACGCGCGAGGTTTACGGCAGCAACTAAACATTCCCAAGCCACTTGATAAGTGTTCCCGAAGTTAGATCAGCTCGTCCAAGGGGAGATCTAATATTGGACCCCAATCAAACTTGCTCTGTAATTTGGTGAATCTAGGTGAAGTGGGAATTTGTAATTTACATGACCCATAACGCCAACCAGTTTGATTTGTAGCCTGTCACTAACGGACCTTTTCTATGGTGGCTGGGTCGGTACAAATCGGCCTTTTTTCCGTGGTGGCCCCGGCTGAAGAATAGGCCCCCCCATATCTACCTACCCGTAGATGTCGTAAGAGGTGACTAAGGGAAAAAAGCTAGGAGATGGGCAGCTGCATCCCCTATTTTCAAAAAATAAGCTCTAACTGCGCTTGCCAACCCGCGTGCCCAGTGTGGTTAAATTCCCCTATCATGCTAGGAATTCGCTCTGGTTTTATGTGGCAATGTTCAGCAGTGGACGTCCTACGTCTGAAATGATGATGATGATGGTTATGATGATAGGACCTTTTTAAACCAAATAGTTCATTGACTTCATTCACTTTTGTTGAGACATCGTTTACTTGTGTTAAAGCTGCGCGCTAATTTGGTCTGTGGCTTTACCACAGAATATTAATAGTAATTTCTGAGGTTTAAGAGCTATTTTTTAGGAGAAAATCCATTTTGAAATAAAGACGGTCAAGTGTGTTTATATCTCGCTCCCTAAGGCTTCCGTACACACGTAATATGGGGTCGGAAAATCAAGATATTAAGGCTCGTATTCAGAGACAAGACTCAAGCATTGATCTGTACTTAAATCTCGATTTGAGTCGAGATTCTAATTCTTGAACAGTATTTAAGTATAGATTCAATGATCACAGTTCACCTGAGTAAATGCTTATTCTGAAACGTCAATCAGTCGAAATCGGTACTTAAATCTAGATTTGATTTGACATTATTCAAAGGAAAATGAGATCTAAACTCAAGCGTGCTCCGGACCACACTTAAATATAGATTTTGTTGTATTTGGTGCAAAAAAAAGCAATAAAGAAGTAAATATTTGAAGATAATATGGATATTTTGTTAAGTTTAATGTGGTATACGAATAAAGAGTTATGTATTTTTAATGAAACGACGAAATCAAATCAGTTCGAAATCCAATGCGTAATATGGGACGCTGACGATCCCTTCGCATTGGAAGTAGTGAGTTTATGGAAAAGAAACAGATTCTCCAGAGGTGTCGTGAAAAATATAAACCAGCGCCAGCGCCCTATCAGCAGAGGGCTACCCGTAACGATGAACTGCAAGTTTTGGTGTGTTTGCAATATTACGCTACTGCATCGTTTCAGGTATGTTTACCAACCTACCTCACCTTACATAGGTACACCTACAAGTAAGTAATAACAATGTTACTTTGTAATTTCAGCTGGTAATGGAGATCTACTTATATACTGGCTAACGAGGAAACGCCGGAAGACCACGATATTGAGCAATATCCCATCACACACGACCAGAGCCGTGATATATAGCGTAACAGATAGACACGAGTTATTCTCGCATTTTTAATACAAATAATAAAGTAGGTATTTAAATATAATATAACAATATAGACCAAGTTTACTAGGTATTTTATTTTAAAAAAATTTAACGTGTTACAGACAATCTTTTATTTCCTACTATTTAATAAGAATTCACAAAATCACGATTCCCGATATTATCATCCTGCGGGACAATGTTTGCATGATCTTCATACTTGTTCTGGGTCTGGGTGTCGTGGTACCATGGTACTCGTGGTTTATGTGATACCCACGACACAGGGAATCCTTGTTCGGGGTATTATTTTTCAAATTAATCCAACCACCAAAACTATTCATAATTACACAAGTTTTGTAAAATAGATTGAGATCACAACATCACTTCGCAAGTTCCCGCCATAGATAATATAAGCACTGGTTCCCGCCAAAACGTTTGACTTTGACATTTTCTTTAAACAGCGTTCCGTTACACGTAATTTGATAATAATTATACTTCACTTTATTGGAAGCTCTATCATATTCCCAGCCTGGCTATTAAAATTTATGCGTAAAACGGATCGAAAATTATAAATAAATCAAAATGTAAACGAGAACAGGCTGAATCACATGAGTACAGATTTAAAACACGATTCAGCTGAGAGTAGTTTAAGTACCGTTCTTGAATAAAAGCAATGTTTGAGAAGAGATTCAATACTTAAATAGAGTTCAGCTGATCTGTGATTAAATCTATGCTTGAGTCGTGTCTCTGAATACGAGCCTAAGTGTCCGAAGTGACAATTGTCAAGGTAGGCACATACTTGAACACACGGATGAGGTTGCTTGCGGGCAAAGACAATAGCGGGTCTAACAGTATTATCTTAAAATTTGTCGGGGGTTTTTAAATGTTTGCAAAATTAACTCACTTGGTTATAGGTACATTTGCCCATTGACATGTCTTGTCCAAAATCATACGTACTGCTAATCTGGCAGAAATATATTAGCTGTGTGTTTGTAGGTAGGCGAAGAAGATATAATTGGGTCAAATGAATGTTATGGGAAAACACATTAATAACTCTCACCAGTAAGCCTATCCATTACCAGCGGACACAGTAACGAATATCGAACGGATTTGCATATAAATTGAATAGCCCTACTGGAGATATCTCAAAATAAACAAGCTACGCTGATGTATGCGTAGGTTAACTTTTAATCTGTTGAGTCCCGCAGGCTGTCTCATTTCAAAGTTCCTTATGAATACTAGCGGCTGCCCGCAGCGCCGACGCTTCCAAAATTCATAAAAATCGTTTATGCCTTTATATCTTTTAGTTGCGAAAAAGATGACAAACAGACAAGCTTGCTTGCTTTCTTGCTTATCGTGTCACTGATTCTCATCATCCTGTATTAGTTCAGTGACCTGGTTATGGAATGGTGGCTCTCAAAAGGGCCTATGAACTTTGGTGATAGAATCAGTGTGGTGAAAGCATTAAAGTATGCCTCTTAGAGACTCCATTCCCTAAAAAGGTTCTAACATCATCATTTCAGCCGTAGGACGTCCACTGCTGAACAACGCCAGAGCGAAAGTAGAATAAACAAAAGAATAAAAGGAGCTCCTTTCGTGCAAGTGTCAGTAAATGTCACGAGTGGGAGATTTAAATTTTCTTGTTTATGTTATGGGGATGCGCCGTGTTATACGAGTGAGCGGGGCGAGCGTAGCTGAATAAAACGTATTCGTATTCACTTTGAGGCACAATCCATATAATGTTTAGCACAGTAGAAAGTTACAGTTCACAGTGGAAGAATCGAAAGCGAGAGAGAGGAAAGCTATAGTACAGAGCAAGGGTTAACGCGACTAATAATAAGAAGCTTTAGCGAAAGAAAGTTATAAGGTAGGTATTAGGGGAACGAGATGTATTGCGCACGGACGTAGCAGTGTGGCACTGGCGCGGGCTGCCGTCGTCGTCTGGGAGCCGGTTTTCCACCGCACCTCTCCGCGCGCCCTTCCTCGCCCCGCAGCTGTCCGGCGATAGTGATGGGTGTAGCAACAACTAGTGTTGCGCCGCCACAATGTATTGTTTTTTAAATGAATATCAGAGATCTTTGCCCTGATTATGATTATGGCCAAGATCTTTCTGGCGATTTGTCGGGAATTAAAAATAAGTATGGGTCTAGAGCCATACTTCTTTTTTTCGGTCTGCTAGCAGAGCGAGCTTGAAAAGCTGTGATAGTATTACAATGTCAGACATGGAAGGAATGGAAGAATTTATTTGCTCTTCTGCAAATAAAAGGAACAGAGTAGAGGAGGATAATAACTGGACTACTGTCGGTAGATTCGGTAAACGTGTAGCACGAGTAGAGGTGGAAGTTCAGCATGAAAAATATGAAATGTGTATTACTTGTTCAGTGAAATTGCCTAGACCATTCAGACTAACAAATTATCTAAAGGAGGAGTGCATTCAGGATGTAACAAAGGTCAAATATATAAATGAATACAAAGTTTTAATACAATTGAGTTATTACAAGAGGGCAAAGAAATTGATGAACAATACATTCTTTACCGAGAATGGTCTCAAATGCCAAAGAAAGTTAGAAATAAATAAGTCATATAAATAGAAATATTGATATTGACCTCAATGAGGAGAAGATAATGCAGAACCTGAACAGTTATATGGTAATATTGGAGGTGAAAAGACTTAAGGCGTAGAAATAGTTTTGAATGGCGAATGGGACGACAATGAGTCAGTAAGGCTCAACATTGCCTACATTATGTTAACATATTTGACCTAAAGGTTAGCAATTAGCATTAGCCCTTATGTATATCACGTGACGCAATGTTCCCAATGTTGGAGATATGGCCACACTGTTAAGTTGTGCCCATCTAATAGAGTGGTATGTCTAAAATGTGGAAAAAATCATGTCAACTGTGAAACAACTTCTCCCTTTTGTTAATATCTATCTCTGTGTACAATAAAGAGTTTATCTATCTATCTATCTATCTATCTATCTAACTTCCTTCATTTGCAACAACTGCGGGGGCAGGCACTTGCCGAAATATGCCCTTTTTACAAGGGAGAAAGATATATTAGCGAACAGATGGCTACATCTAAATGCTCTTACAAGAGAGCGCTTGGCACTTACCTTACTGTTTCCGTCATTAACTTCTAAAAAACGAGAGTATGCAGCAGTAATATCTAAATATGCAGCAAGAAATAACAACTAAAATACAACAAGATCAGATGCCCCCAAAAAAGAAAGAAAAAAATAATAAAGAAGCACATAACGAATGATATAAGAGTAGACGTTGAATCGGAGACGGCATCGGAAGATAGAGTACCTCAGAGGAAGAGAGAAAGACAAACCAATAGATCAGCAACGGAGAGTTCTTCATGGGTTCTCCTGTTCTTAAAATTGAAAGAAAAGTTTTTTGAAAAAAATAGATACGACTTAGTGAGCCGGTAGCGGATCGCTGTAACCTCGCTATACAGGCTCTTAAGAGACCTAGTGCGAGGGACAGAGCTCAGCCAAGGTACATTATAATGTCTTGAATCTTTTGTATCTTTAAGAAATAATAACAGACTATGTACCAAACAGCCTGTATAAGTTTAAATAAACATTTTTTTTATTTTATCTTTAATAACTTATCTTTAGGCGAAACAATTCATCGTTGCCTAGATTTTATGATTAAAAAAATAATATCCATTGCTGTGAAATTTTGCGCCGACTTTCCCTTTTTCAGATTTCTAAATAATGGATTAGGTATAAGAAATATCATATAACTGTTAATATTTCTGTCAATTTTGGCCAAAGCATTCGGCCAAAATTGACAGAACTAGAAGCTCTGCTAAATCAGCAAAAGATCTATATTGAAATATTTAGTGAGACCTGTCTAGATACAGATAGCAAACGCATAAGTGGATACGAAACTTTTAGGAGAGACCGGCGCGGGTATGGTCACGGAGGAGTGGCGATAATAACACATCGATCAATAAAAGCACAAAGATGTGATTTCAGAAATATTAATGAGTATAAAGAAATAGTCTATGTTATAGTCCTAAATTGCAATAGTTGAAAAACATAATCAATGTCTACTGCCCCCCCAATGGACTAGCACTTCAGGAGGAGAATGGGACAATATATTCTCTCAGCTTAATCAGAAAACACTAATTTTTGGGGACTTTAATGGACATCATACAAACTGGTCAACTAAGACAGATATGAGAGGTACTCTAATATATAACTCGGCTTTTGAAAGTAACTTTATCTCTTTGAATGATAGAAGTCCAACTCGGATCAAGTTAGTGAACGGAGCTCTACAGAAGACAGCACCCGATGTGATATTTGCATCATCTAATATTGCACTTGATTTACAATGTATAGAAGTATAAAAAAGTATAAAAAGTTTATTTATGTGTAACAAACGTAAATGGATTATTCACTAATTAATAGAAACTTACATAACTAGCTAACAATAAAGTTGTGTAACGGTACAGTGTATTGTTATGATAGTATATAATGTTGAGGGTACTTACAATATAAATATTTGAGTGTGCACTAGCTCCCACCCTAGGAGAACCTGTGTTGTGGGTAGCTAGCCTCTTTCGAACTTTGTGACCATGTTGAGTGAGATTGCGGTCTTACGCTTATTTAGAGTGCAACAGGTAGTTCAGTAGCGAGTGACATGTTGAATAGATGTTATTGAATTACATGGAAACCATGGAAACCATTGAATGAATCGCTAACCACCTGAAGATTAATATCGGTACAGCATTTTACAATCATGATAAATCCCAGAGACAATACAAGAAGGCTGATTTGATTTATTTTATTTTATTTTATTTTATGTAAGCTTATTTATGCTTAGTATACACACGCGGGAAAGGTATGAAATTGACCGATGTACAGCAAGCGAAGTTAATAATACGGTACGCCATACCAACGCCGTAAAGAAATGCTACCAGCTCTAAAAACACTTCTCCCTGGGTGCCGTTACAATTATTTAAAGCGTCATTTAATGTGAACTTTTAAAATTCATTTTGATTTTAATCATCTAGCAAACGAATTTGACTTGCTCACTAAATCAAGGAATGCAATGAAAATAACGTAAGTAACTAAGTAGAATGATATTTTTGGTTGTTGGGGACGAATAAATGCTTTTTCTTTCTTTAAGTACTTATTTCGTACGAACTTATGATCAATTCTTTTAAAGGATTTTTAAGGTACAGTCGCCTGCACTATAATGTTTACAGTTCATCATTTTAGAAATGTTGCCACAGTAGGTAAATAAGTACACACCAAATAAAAAAATATGAACCAAACCATCAGCACAAGCTGAGTAGTTCTCTAAAGTTGATAATGGCTTGTGCCAAGAATTTTACAGAAGAAGGCCGCCCATTGTGTTGCCATGTAAGTGTAATATTCTCTTGTATTATTTCAGTGTGGTGATCAATAAAGTTTTATCTATCTATCTATCTATCCGTAGAAGAAACAAGGTCACCGACATAGCTCTCAGAATTAGCAAGTTGAAGTGGCAGTGTGCAGGACATATAGCACGCAGAACCGATAACTTTTGGGGAGAAAAGGTTCTCGAATGGCAACCACAAATCGGGCGACGCAGTGTTGGAAGGCCCTCCACCTGATGAACCGATGACATTGTGAAGGTTACGGGTAGTCAGTGGATGGAATAGGCTCAAGACCGTTCGTCGTGGAACTCTTTTTGGGAGTTCTATCTCCAGCAGTGGACTTCTACAGGCTGATGATGATGATCTAACGACAAAATACCAGTGTTTTTTACAAACATTTAATTAACTGGCTTTGTTTATTTTTGCTTTTTTTTAAATATCAATAAAACTATGCTAGATTGATTTCAATTTGATTCTGACGTAGGTGTACGTTGTTTTTATATATTGGAGGTATCACTCTTTATTGGTTGGCACAGTGCAACTAAGAATACAGCAGGTGATGTTCCTATGTCAACTGATCTTGTCAAAGTTTAAGGTGCAGTATAACGTTACGGTCAGGTTATACTGATGATGATAATGACCCAACACTCAAATACATAATTCTGACCCCATACTAGGGTTCCCCGTGTCGTGGATGGCAGAAACTACGAGTACCTACCATGGTTATGCTTCAGAACCGCTCTCGGTGAATTTGATGGCGTGCGTTAAAACTAAATTTTTATTTAAATGATCCAGAAGTACTTTACAGAGCAGATAAGTATACTATGGCACGGAAATAAAGCAATTGCCCTAGTTTAATAACCAGGGAGTGACACAAACAGAGTGCTATTGTTTTAACGATGCATTCTAGTTTGATTTGTTTTGAACACAGACAGGCGTTCGCTAAATTTAAAAAAATAGTCGAGGTTTTTAGGCCTATTTAGGCCTGTCACGTACGGTATACATGGATTGGTCCGGAAATGCCTCTGACCCCCCTTTGATATCTTCAAGGATCTGCAGGGTTATTTTAAAACATCGGAAATATTTCTCAATCGGTGATTTTCATAGAAATAAAATAAAAATAAAAATAATAATAAAAAAAACATCTATTGCCTTTACAAAGAAAAAAAAATATTAGAAAAAGAGCAGGATACACATAAAAATAATAATAGAAAGGCAAAGGGAGTAAATTCAGCATTTGCTACATGCATTGCATGCAGCGCTGTTTTTCAATTTACCCCCCTCGAATAGATGGTCACCGAGGGATTAGGTGCAAGCGGGTTACATAATTCTTAGGTAGTAGCAGACAAAAAGTTGTAATCAGATTTTAGACAAAACAAAATAATAAAAATAAAACAAACAGAAAAACACAAGAACATAGACATAGGCGTGATACATAGGCACATGTGTGTATGTCACGGGGTGTGAGTGTGGCTTCTCCTTCAGATCTTCAGACTCTCAAGAGTCTGGGAGATGAAGGAGTTACCCTTGTGCGATGGTGTGTCTCTGAAAGTTCGTAGAGTAGGTACGGGATTCCCTCAAAACTCCAGTCTCTTGAGAGTCTGGGTGATGAAAGATGGTGGGTTGAGAAAAGCTGATGTTTCCGATCGGAAATTCTCTGAACCTTTTAGCCTTTTAGCCTCTTTGATCGCTTAGAGATCTAGGAGGATGTCTACAATACTTGGGGATTACAGTCGTGAGCATATTTTAAAATAATTTTATTTCATGATAGTTGTCTCAGTCAACTACTCGAATCCTATTAATCAAGAATCTATACCTAGAGATTTTTCAACTAAAAAATTGAAAAGGGATAATCAGACATTGAAATTTGAATATGGCAGGCAAAATCAATTGTCCTTCGTCTGTGATAATCAAAACGGCTGGGCGCCGATTTTTTTTATTTCTATATAGGTAATCGAATAACTTTGGTCAGAGCGCCCAAGTGTTTGACAGTTAAAATAAAGTCAAATCCTAGAAGCATTGAAGGATAATTCGAATTATGATATGAGTAATATATTGGATAACATTTGATTCAAACCAACTTAAAGTTTGAAGAGTTTTGCTATTATCGGCTTATTCTTGGAAGCTAGTTACATAAAAAAGATTAAAAAACAGCCAATTTGGTAGAGTTCGGAAAAAAATATTACAAAAATATTTATTCCGCTAATATTTTTCATTTATAAATTGTACAATCCATTTGGGATTATACAGGGTGAGTTTTTTTTCAGGGCCACTTAGGCGAAATCGGAAACTGTGAGAGTAATCGAAAAGTGATGGTAGGAGTTACGGGCTCGATTTTGAAAAAAATAAGATCTGCATTAAAAAAAAGTTTTTAATCACCTTGTATTCTTATCTCTAGAACTTAATCAGATCTTCACCGAATAAAACTATCTTGCAGGTATATTCTTCCTAATAAACAAGAGAGCAATTGCTCCGTTTTCAAATTACAGAAAAAATTATCAAACAAGCATTCGCATCAATATCGGTGATTATCTCAAATGTAGTAAGATAGAAAGGTACATTTTTTAACTTTTCAAAAACTTTCTCCAGGAATCTCTCTTAGTTGGTTTGTTTTTCTTTGTCGAGTGATGAATCAACTCGACAATGGAGGTCAGCCCCTGAGGAAATTTATTTTATTTGTAACCTACGAGATTTTTACTTGTCCTTTTTCTATTGGATTTTGTTACATTAAAATTCTTGTCATGGATATTCCAGTTATCGATAATTTTGGTTCATCTTACTAGATATCAAAATTTCAAAAAAGGTATTTCAATAGTATTTTCTTTCACCACCTGCTCGTTATTATTCAATTACTTATACTCGTTTGTATTCTACACGTAATTAATAGCTTAAAGATCTGGGAAAAAATCAGAAAAATTAAACATTATTTAACCTTCGTTTAGAACGTTTATTTTTTGGGTAACATTTAGGTATTTTTTAAATACATTTAGGCTTCCGTTGACTAAAATCTCACATGACGTTGTGGTTGACGGTGTAGCACGTTTGCCTAGAAGAAACCTATTCACTCTGCTCTTGAAGACACTCAAATTATAAGTACCTATTCGGAAACACAGAGGCCGGCTATAAGTTCCATTCTTTTGGTGTCCGCATAATAAAGCTAGAAATAAAGCGCTTGTTGCGGCTCGGACCTTAAATGGATGTCGCGTCTCGGTACGTCTGGTTGTTCGATGATAGAATAGGAATGGGAGGACGAAATCATAGAGTTCAATCGCAAAATCAATCGCACATTATCATCAATCAACTCTGACTCAATTAACGCATCATTGCGTAACCTATGAGCCTTTTGGCTCATCTTTTAATGGTTTCTAGGGCCTCAAGCTTGTAGTTGGCTGAGTCATTCCTGAATACTATACTATACTTTCCGGATACTATTTTATTTACGGAACCGTAGTATATCATCAAACCTAACTGTAGTGACTAGTATTTAAGGATACCTGATTCCTTAACTTATGCTGTCTCCGGGGGACAACTGACAGTGACAGATAACAGATGACACCTGAGATGGAGAGATGGATACATACTCTCTGGGAGTCAGTCAGTCTGTGGTCAAGCCGGCACGAGCAGGCGCGCGGGAAGTCACTGTGAGATATTGATATGTGTGTTGTCCTGCTGAGGAACCAGTCAGTGTGGCGTAAGGCATACACTACACTAACCTAAAGAGTCACTGATGCCCTAGGGTTCAGTAGGTCAGCTGAATCGAAAAAGTGTATGGAATCAGATGCTTTGGACGGCAGCTGTAAAACACTCCTGAAACTTTAGATTCCCCGTAGATCAGTTCAAAAGTAGGCCGATGGGGCAACCGATACGTTTGATTAATAGCGGTCATAATTCTAATAATTCAATATTACGGAGACCGATCTCGATAGCGCCCGCTCATATGAACGCGACAAAAAGCAATTTAAATACCATTCAGAAAAAATAGCTCTAACAATCGGCCAGCGGAAATTAAAAGTACTTATGAAATCCTGGGTATTTATTCATAAGAATAATTCTAAGGCGGTGAGTTTGGTAGGAGGTAGGCAGAGCGGATAGTGTAAGCCTCATTCTCCAAATATGTATGTAACTTTACTCGGTAGCAGTGATGGATCCAGAATTATTTTTGTTTGGAAGGGGCCTTAAACCAGCTGAGGGTAAGATTTATCAAGGTAAACACTGAAACGTACAAAAAAATATTTTGCTCATATAACGCAAAGCGAGTTTCCTCGGATAACTTTTTATTAATCCTTCTGTATAAGTCTGCCAGTTAATTTTATCCCTGTCAATATATATGGCACTAAAATATATTACGTAATATAGTAGTAGTAGGTAGGTAGTATAAGTAGGTACTAAGAAAGTAGGATAATATAAATAATAATTTCAGGGATAATATAAATAATAATAATTTCAGGGTCGGACCCAGATGCGTTTAGGGGCCTTGAGGCCCTTAGCTCACCCTCTGAATTGCCACCCACTTGTTTGTCAAGTACCTACAAACAGTACGAAAGAAAAAATCAAAATTAAATGTCATAATATATGTGCTCCGAGTTGGTATTCTTAGCTCCCGGAACTAGGGATTTTCAACATGTGTTTTAGTTTTAAGAATCTATATCCTAGTATAGTTTTAGGGTTTAGTTTCAAAAGGTTTTTATTGTTCTCTGTCTGCAATTTAGTTCCGATTCGATTCACCACTGGATCATTTGTACAGAACAGTATTATTTTGTGATTAATCTAGATGCTCGCCTAACGTTTTAAGGACTTGGGTGACATTTACAGTGGCAGCAAATGTAAAAACGCTCCGCTCTTCAAAATGCACGGCCTTACATCTGGGATGAGTTTGGATAAAAGAAAATTTGCATTGTTAATGCGCAAAAATCATGTTCGGCAGCAGCGGTTTCATTTCAAGTTTAAAATTCAATTTCATCGAAGCTATTGTTCGTGAAATGATTATCTTCAGAATGTATTTAATGCGTACTTTTGTACGCCTTATCATTTGCATTTATATGAGCGGAGATTGCTTTTCATCTGTGTGGGCAGGAAAGGACATTTTGTATTTAAAGATTGGTATCAATGAACGATTAACGGTAAGTACTCATAACATTTCTATTAGCAGATAAGTAAGTAAAAAAAGTAAAAATATTTTTATTGACATAATAAACATTTAACAATCTTATTTGTATCCATAGGCTCCTGAACTAGTTTTAAACTGTATTTCAAGAGCCAGATATAAACTATCTTAAAAAAATTGCCAAGAGCGTGATGGCTACTCACAGTGATGGGTTTCAAAATTAGTACCTAGATACCGACGGCTTAGTTTACGTGACAATTCGGTAGTCAAACTAAATGATTGCAAGAACAAATTTATTTCGTATGGAGCTTTTAACCGAGTACAAACCTGGCTACAAAGTACTCGCAAAGCCTACAAAACTGTGATATTTTTTGTAGTACCTAATATTTTTAACACTATTTAGCTTTTCCCAATTACAGTAAAGCCCAAGTCCCTACATCTCTATACACACTTAAAATACCTTTGCCTTCCTAACATCCTATCAAAAAAGTGTTAATAAAATTGAAAGACTTGCAAAAGTATATTTTCATTTACATAACATTAGGAAACCCGCAGTCGATGCTATTAAACAAAAAGTTGGTATTATTTGCCAAGTAAAATTTCTGTATCATATTACCTACGGCTCAGCTACTAAAACGGCTCTGATGATGATGTAGAGAGTGTAGTATTCTATGGACAGATGGTTATGGCGAAACTGTAAGGGTTCCTTTTCGAACTTTTGAACTCTAAATAAGATAAATGAAATAAATTTTCAAGAGAAATGAGTAGGTATTGAAGTAAGATTAGCGTTAATTTTATTATCAAGAATTATTATAATTATAGATTTTCATTTATTAATTTTTTTTATTTATCAAAATAAAATTTGTTTTTTATTTATTATAATGCCTTTAGGTATGTGTTGATTTTCTTCGGTGTTGATGTTAACTGAAAATAAAAAGATTGTAATTGAGAGACAATTCACATAACCTAAGTTTGGTCCTTGAAAGTCGAACGTAAATGCAATTTCTGCCGACAATCTGAACCTATAATTATCAGCCAGTTGACGAGCCTTGACGAAATTTGATTAAGTATTCCATAGTCATAAACTTCAGTAATCTCTGCCCTATGGTGAGCGACGCATGCGCGGCGAAGACGCAGTTTCAGGCTAAAGTGTACCAGTATATTCAGAGAACCGCTCCACAACAGACCAGGCGGGCTTTGCAGGACTGTTCAAAACTTACGAAAGTAATAGCCTGATGTTTCATTAAAAATAACTGAATAGACTACAGTGAATACAAAAAAAAACTTTGTAAAGTGAACGTTGATGAAAAGGCAAGCCTCCACTTCTGAAAAACTTTTGAGCAATACCAGAAAAGTATTTTAAAACTTAGTGAACACAAAAATTAGACAGTTAAAATAGTGTTGAGTTAAAACTTAAGTGATTTTCTATTTGTGATTGTGTTAATATTAAGTGGAATACATCCGTAGTTACTGGGTAAGTTATATCTCCTTTATTAATCCTGAAAATTTTCCACAATTATTATTCTTAGAACATAGGTACGTATTAATCAGAGTTTCAGGAGCTCATTAAATAAAATGATGCAGAACTCTAGCTCATTCGCAATTAACTTAATTATTAGATTAATTTGACCCTCATTAAGGTAGGGACCGAAGTCAATCGTGCGCTCTAGTTTTAGCCTAATTAAAAGCATACTTACTAACTACTCAACATTTACAATAAAATAAAAAGGAGCCTTAGATTTTTAGGAATGTAGAAGGTAATATAGAGATACTTAGGTTAAATATTGCGGCGGCAGCCATACAGCGGATACGCGAAATACGCTGGTGTCCAATCCACCGGAGGGCCAATCCAGCGTTTAATTTCCCACTAAAATCCATAATTCCGAAAGTAACCATTGGGCCCTCCTGAAATTAACCAATTTCTGTGGCGGTCCATGCATCCGCATCGCGTCGTATATAGTGTCACCCAGCATTTGCGGATGGGGCCGCCCAGTCTTGTGGATTTTATATCGATAATTTTTAATCGAGTATTGCAACGCTGCAAACTCACACGACGACGCTTGCGACGACGTGGCATTTATCGGCCTATTTTGGAAAAAATACAGATGTCCAGGTCGGGTTTGCTGCTAGTCAATTGGAAATAATACAAAACAGAAACAACGGAAGCGCTCCTTTACCCATGCTTATTTTCGAACATTAATCATATCAAGTAGGCGGCTTTTTGTGATCTGAATTCTGAATGAGTAATTTTTTAGCATCCATTCAAAACTGAGAAAAGATCTCATCTTTGTATGATTTATCTCGAGTCGATTATCATCGTTATCATTTCAGCCGTAGGACGTCCACTGCTGAACATAGGCCTCCCCCTTAGATTTTCTTTTTATCTTCTGCGACCTACATCCAACAGATTCCAGCAACCTCTATTCGATCGTTTTTAATTTTTTTTGTCTAGTGGTGTCCGTCCATAAAATACCTACGCTGCGGTTTCCGTGCGTGGTCTCCACTCTAGAACCTTTCTGCCCCTGCGGCCGTCGGTTCTCCGAGCTATGTGCCCCGCCCACTGCCACTTCAACTTTAGCTAAATGATCCTTTCGTCTATTAAATAAAATTCAGTTCTGAGGTCGAGTTTGAGGCGTGGGCTTTATTAAGGCTAGGTACCGCAGATATCGCATTAGGATTATTTATTAATAAATTGTACTTAGATCACAAATAGTACATCGTTTGAGTGTATTTTTTTTCTTAGGCCTCAGATCGCGACTTAGTAGCATACATTCTTGATAAACGTTTTAAAAGAGGAGGATCTTAGGTTTATCGCTACCAGCCCATTGATGGTATCCAAAGTTGGGAGACGCCCAACAATACGTTCCCCTAATTACTAGTGTCTTCATCGTAATATATGAGACAACACTTTACACGATATATCTCCAGAAATAGAACTGTTACAATCTGGTGCATTGGAAATGAATGGAGAAAGATTTTTTTCACAATCATGGCAGCATCTTTCACATGAAATCTTTCACATGAAATCAAATGAGATGTGCGATAATATCGTTGGTTTGTTTGAGGCGGTTGGTTTGAGTCCAATAGAAATGTGTCCAAATCGCGTGCGATATTTATAGTTCATAGTTCATTTATTAATAACAGATAATAGTTACATGTCAAACACAAATTTATATGCTATATAATACTTACATAGCATAATAATTATCAATAATCGATTAAATATAATAATATAATATTGATGTCAAAATGAACACAATCATAATTAAAACAAGAAATAAATAAAGTAAGATTCATACTCATATTAAAGAAAAAAATTATAATAAGATTAAAATTATACATTGAATTTGGGAATTACCTACCAACTATCTATAAATACCAAAATTCTATCTATATATAGAATGTATTCAAAATGTTTCTTAGGTAGGCAGAATAAAGTCAATTTTGAGTGTGTGTTAAGTGATGTGAAGCTAACGCCGCATCTCTTAGACAGTCAAGCTCAAAATTTACTTTACTCGGTAGATAAAAGAGTTATTTTGTAATTAATTCTAGATAATAATAATGATAATAATACCTAACAGTCACACCCAACAGTATCCCTGTGTCGTGAGTATCAGAAACTATGAGTACCATGGTACCACAAACCAGAACACCCAGACCCGGAACAAATAGTTGCAGATCATGCAAACATTTATTCTGCTGCGGGAATTGAACCCTTGCTTCAGGGGTTGCAGACGGGCGCTCGTCCACTACGCCACCGAGGTCGTCATCAGATGACATAATATCACTTACCGTTTGTACTTTGATTACGGTGTTTGTTTGTGTATCTATAGTAAATGTATTATTCTATTATTATTTTTACGTTTCCAACTAGTATTATTTATTACCGTCTGCCCCCACAAACTACTCCCACGCATTGGCAGTGGTGTCTAGTGCCATGGTGGCATACGGTAACTATTAAGCCTTTCACACACGGCAGCTATAATGTAAAAATGTATATTATAGTACGATACAATATCTCATTACATCTTTCCATGGAAACTGATAGAAAATACGAAGATGTAAAAAGATACTTTATAGCTACCGTGTGTGAAGCTCTTATTATATGTAACGCCCCCGCGGGGGAGGACATCCCATTATTTAGCGATGTAATTTGCAAACAGATCCATCCACAATTTCGACATGACCATTAGACTGTCAAACATTTTCAGTGGTCGAAATAAATGGCCAAACTCTGAACTCGGCGCCACTGCCGAGTGAGCAAAAACTTTTCCCTGTTCCCTTTTTTGCTTCAACCCAAACGAAAATCGTTCGGCTAATGTGAGGCACTCAAAACGATACGGCTTTTAGAAGTCCTATGTTGAATGAATGAGTTTAACAATATGAATGTTGAATAAACGTAGATTTACATTCACGAACACGAACAAGTAGGTACCTCCAAATAAAATACATAATTTTGAATTTGCAAGTGGAATCCATAGTAATATCATAAATGCGGTTACCTTTTCACGACTAAACAGCTAAAGGATCGTAATTAAATTTGGCAAGGAGATAGTCATAGTCATAGTATTTTATTGGCAACGAATTGGTTACTGGTCACAGAGAGGAGTAGATACACATTAGTATCAAGTCTTATATACATATATTTTACTTATATACTAAAGTATCCATTATCATACATTTATTATTAGTAATATTTCCTACTTATATATAAGATAGAATATGTCCTGGTGAAGGCAATAGGCTATCTTTTGTCTCGAAAATTATTGTTGAAGGGGGTGAAATAGAGTTGAAAGTTTGTATGAGCAATCCATAATTCCTCAAGTTAGGGATATGAAAATACATATTTAGGCGATTGGTAAGAAATAAAGAAATATATGTTTCAGTATTTTTGCAAAATCATCCCTAAATGAGCAAAGTAGGGGTGAAAATTATGAGGTACTAGCTTTCATATAAATGCAGACGAAGTCATGGGTAACAGCTACATATACGTTGAAGGAACACTCGAGACCCACTGAATTTGAATTTTTGGTTGTGTCCGGTTATAGATGAACTTGGGCCTTTAATGTGTTTTTTATACTTAAGCTGGCATGCCATTTTCTCTCAGATCACTAAATGGATTTGTTTCACTTATTTGAAAGAGATTTTCGTAATGGACGGACTTTGTTCATAATGTTAAACCAGTGTAACCGTCTTATCCCTGTTCGTCGAATGTATTGTAGCAAGCTTCTTTGTTCCATAAATAACGTTTTGGTTCATAATTAACTTGATTGTAAGGCTAAATAGAAAATGCAACATGCCTAGGTATAACAAACTAGCTTAGATTATTTAATGATATTATTTTATTATGTACGTTACTTTGAAATGGGATTGAATTCTGTAGAGATAGATGAAAATAATTCATTTTAGTTTTGAGTTTTCGTGAGATATTTTAAGACACTGGTACTACTTAGATGGTAACCTCACCTGGTATGGAAGGAGTTTTCGAAATTGGTGAGCGATTCGATCAAGGGCACCTTTTTCACGCGACCAGAATATAAAATATTCCTTCGGTAAGTGCGGAAATACGGTTAAAACCGTACCTAATTCTCAAAGGAATCTTCGTCATGATTGAAGGTTATAGACGAAGACGAAAAAAAAGCGTAAATATTTAGAGTATAGATTCCCAGAATCAAAAGGTAGAGTAGAGGTAGACCGTAAGGCATATATGGCGTTTGAAAAAAGTCATACAACCGTATATAGCGGACTAGTATACAGTACTAAGACTTAAGATTTAAGTTGGGAATCGTTTTATTCCGTATCTTTGTCTTAATGAACTTGCGAGAACGAGATGCGGATATGAATAACGTGATTTCCAGGGGCATAGCTTCATCGAACTAGCGTCGTACTCTAGGTTAGTCTGTTGGTCTACTTTCTGTACATCTTTGGTAGAATACATTTTAGGCGCAGCGCATTACAAATTTTTGAACTAGGCTCTTTTGTAAATAAAAAGGAAATAAAACAAATCTAGGTTAATTGGCGAAAGCAATTCTGTGAACGTTGCTTAAAATCTGGTTTCTCAACTGGCCGGACATAAAACTTTGCTGTGTCAGCAGTCACCTAAAAAACGTACCCGGAGAGTCGTAAATGTAAACTGCTAAGACTAACCGCAATCTTGGGACAAATAGATGAAATTGGCTAACAGTAGGTACCCTTGAGTGTGTAATACTGTAATCTATTGTAGCCGTTTGCAGCTATTGCGTGCTTGGAATCACGGTGCTGGAAATTTCACTTCTTATTTCGAAGGGCTATCATAACTTTTTAACTGTGCGACGTGGTAGGAATTTTAGTGCAGAATTTGAATACTTTCAGAGTTTTTTTTCTAGATTTTGTCAATGTAATGAGCGTGAAGCCGTGTTGAAGCCGTGTGTACCGAAGCGTGATTTTTTTTTTAAATTTTAAAGGTTCTTTCTCGTCAATAAAGTCAATACAGCGCGATACATGAGTATTATACAGTAGAGATTTAGACATTTTGAAATAAGTTTCTGGTCATATCGCCTTTTGAACATGGTTTTATGACATTTGCAACGCTAAATTTGTACTAATAGAAACATAGATAAGTAAGTACTTATCATACGCAACTTTGCATGATCAGTATGTGCTTTCCTTTACCCGATTTTCTGTCTATAGATAATTAACTGACGCCAAAAAAAAGAGGAGGGTATCAATTACGTATGTTTTTTTTAATTTAGGTTGATGTTCCTAATTTCTATATTGTAGCTAAAGCACTGAAAAATAATGAGAACCAGAATGAGCGTTAGCTCGTTTGATTGGTATAAATCGACCTCATATCCTGATTCTAAGATTAATTTGGATTTTAGCGTGAACGGAATAACAATGTTCGTATTTTACTAAGTTTTAGATGGTGCCAAGTGAATCGCAGCCGAAAGTTTTTCGTTTCCTCTTTCCTACTTTCGGGGTTAATAACTATTGAGATTCTTATATAAAAAAAAAACCAATGCTACGGCAACACGTGCGTCTGGTATTGCTAGCGTTCATAGCAGTTTTGCCCCCTGTTTTGTAAAAAAAAAGTTTGGAGCTAGATCTATATTTTAACTGATAATTATGTAGGTATTAACGAGGAATAGGTAAAGATTATTGTTTCCAAAAGCAGTTTTTTTCTATTCAACGAGAAAAACTGCAAGTGCAACCGCGGCGCGGCGCAGCCGTCCGCCGCCTTCTAGGAGCGCGTTTTGATTTCAACTTTAATTAACGATGCTAGGGCAGGTATTCGATAATATACGAGACGAAGTGCTAATCTGGTGTATTGTACGCTCTTAAATAAATTACATCAGTGATTGCGTTGAACGGTCCGTGGTAAAATTGGCTGCGCTCCGATCGATTGGAAGTTATTAAAGAAAATGCTTTTGAAATTGAAAATGCACAAAAGCCACTTGAATACCAATTTCTTTAAGCCTCTGCAGTGAATTCGAAATCACACTTCAGGGTGGGATTAAAAAGAATCCGTGTTAGTACTTTCCATGACCTCAAGTTTCAATAATAAAAAAACCTGAGTTTGGGTAAAAGAACATAGGTTTGGGTATAGGTTACTAGACTGATTTTAGAGTAATTTTGTGAATTTATTGATTAAAGATACCTAAATTGTCCCAAACTGTTAAAGAAGCTATTGCGTGCTTCGCTCAAAGAGATACGAAGTATTAGGTTTAGATTATGTCACGCGAAACGAACAATGGACTGCGTCAATGGTCATCAAATTCTCTAACAATTGCCTTCATTCAATCACCTCCGATAATGATCGTCTCAGGTGTTTTTTTGTTGAGCGACCTGTTAATGTGTTGAACTACAGCCTAAGTAGATTAGTTTCATAGGTAAATACTTGGTCAGGCTTCTTACCAGTAGGTTTACCGGCAGTTGGGAAGACTTAAAACCACTATAATTAAATTAAGTTACATAAAACCCCTCATACAATGATAACTGGGCCACCGCACATGAAGCTTCGGCATGAAGTTCAACGGCTAATCAAATTGACTTCCGTTGATAACTTAAGCGCTGCGAGCTATAGAAACCTTGTTGCAAAACGATGATTTAGCATCTGTATATATGTTAAGTTTTACTCAAGTTAAATTACAGGCTCACATAAAGATATTCACAGATGTTGTGACATTTTGATGAATATAATGTGAGAAACGCCTAGTTTTAAAAGACTGCGTGTGACCGACGCTTTACTCTAGTATTCTATTCAACATAGACAATTTCGTTGAGATATTTAAACAACTGCATTGTCGGCAGCAGTTGCTATAAAAATTAAGATGTCAATGTAACCTACTTAAAAAAAACTATAAGACCGTATACTAGGAATACCCGAAGCCGTTCATCGAAACATCCTTTAGATAGTTTATTACACCTCCAGGATGCCATTCTCGAAATGTCGAATCCTGTAACATATGCACGTACAATTATCGCACGTCATCTTCATCATTTCAGACGCACGACGTCCACTACTGAACATGCCCCCCCCCCCCCCCCCCGTAGATTATCAGAACGAATTCCTATCATGCGGGGGGATGTGCTCACACTCACCACGCTGGGCATGCGGGTTGGCGAGTGCAGTTAGAGCTATCGTTGTTAAATAGGGGACGCTGCTGCCCACGAGTCCACGGGTAGGTAGTCAGCCGGGGCCACCATTGCCACAGTGCACTTTTAGGGCCTTATTAATAAAAAAACTCTACTCGTAGCTTATTAAGAAACTACTCTTAGACTAGTTAATCCAAGAGTAGCCCCGTGTCAACTTAGCTTACTTCCTCATTACTCTTTATTTATTAATACTGAATTTATGTAATACTGGCTTAAAACTTGGAGTAAAATTAATCCTAGATTACTCTTTGTTTATAAATAACAGAGATAGAGATATAGAATACGCATTTATATCACCATGTCAAAGAGGTGTAATAGCCTCAACTTCGTTTTTTTTTAACGAGCTTTGGTTCTTTATTTACAGAAAGAAACTTAAAACTAATACAAGTTAATATTTACAAAATACACAAGAATCAGTTGAGCCATCTAAAGACCGTTACAAACGATCTATAGATAGCTCACTGATCCAGATCACTACCAGTCGGAAGCGTCCCCAAGACTGTTGCATATATCAATAATATAATATATGTTGGTATTCGGTATGGATTTTTTGTTTATTGCCTGAGTGTTTACAGATGAATGCAAAAATTCAGGCAATTCTACAACGAGCGTAGACATTGCCATTATTTACATGTCATGGTTTTTAAATAAGACGTTTTTAACAGTTTTGAGGAAAAAGTTACCAATGCTCAAAAACCCAGTTTACCAAAATGAGACTTCACTGAAACTGAAACCACTCTCACTAATAACTGAAACTTCAGAAACTTGAGAAGAAACCAAACTAAGTATTATATTGTCTCGGCTTATGGTACTTGCTGCTAGTAAGTAGGTATACTTATCATAATTTATACCCTAAACTCTCGCAGGAGCCCAACGTTCAACTTTCAAGGGTTTGCCAAGATCTGTATTATTTATTGCTTGAAGTGCCACTTGAAACTAATTTACGAGAAGGATCAAATATTTTAGCCCACTTTGGTATTGAATCTTGTGATTTTGCCAGGTTTGAGTTTTAGATTAGTTTTGTTGGTTCTGCCAGTTATTTTTTCGTCTACGTTCGAGGAGAAGATTTAATTTAGCTAGCTTATCAACATGCTATATAGCGACTTTTGACACTGTAAACATCAATCTACACGCGCCAAAAACACGTTTAACCCACAACGGCTTAATTTATTGTACAAAATACGCAATCAAATGAACAATGCTTTTCAGAGACACGTTTCTAAATAATCTTAAACACGCAGATGTCACGATCAGCTTTGAAAAGTGCGTTTAATTAAAACTTCGGATATGAAATACTTACCGAAATTAAATGACATTTTATTGGCCATACTGAAGGCGTGTTCACTTAGTCCAGAAGCGAATGATGTTTTTCTTACGTCGTTCTGCCATTACAGATACGGCGTTGTATTGGCAGGTGTAGCAAAACGGCGCAAGTTGATAAAAAAAAATAGGCTTTCGTTTGTTATCCCTAGGTATGGTAGACATAAATCTTCCCAGATCTCCATGCACTAAGATCTTGAAGATGATTAGGGAAGCAGGGTAAATTATTATTTACTTATTTTTTACAACTAATATTTACTTATTTTTTGCATTTAGAACGCTCTACTTTTCTGTTTTATTATTGCTTTAAACTGGTTATAAATTGGAATACAGATAATTCGGTTATTCGTTAACGCAACCCTGTTTTGCTCAAGACTTTAGGCCCCAAATGCTCGAGCGATGCTCGACTGACAGTGAGCACAGGATATTGGACGAGCGTAGCTATGAAACACAAAGCAATGACATATCAATGAACACCAAAGAATGAATGAAACAATGCCGCATCGATAAATTCATAAACAAGTGCGACGATACATTTTAGATCGAAAATTATGCGTGTGCCGTCAGCGCTCACCGTCATTCGAGGAATTCCTTGCTTGCTTTTCGTGTTAGGTTAGTGACCAGGTTAAGGTATGGTGGCCCTGAAAAAGACTTATGACCATTGTTATGATGCTAAGTCAAAAAATATTTGTAAATCCCTTTTAAAGATACAGTAGTCAAGTGGAATTAGCTGGCATCAAGGCTCTGGTCTCGCTCGACTATGAAATAAGAAAATCCTCACTGCCTCCCATGGGGTGTACCTACCCGTATTATCAGGGCGCTGAAATAAAATGGGAATTCCAAGAGCAAGTTCGTTTGTTTGCTCCGGCATGCGGCTTACACGGCACGCATTCTCCTAAGTACATATTCAGACTCGTGCATGCAAAGAAACATCTACAGCTTACATAAGGGTTGGGCTACATATGCATACACATCAGCAAAACACCTATACAAAGTCTAAGCCTTTGCGAAAGTACAAAGTTGGGAAAGCTGCAACGTTATTATTGATCTAGTGAACGAAGCAAACGAGACTTTTGACTGAATTTGAACATTGAACGAAACGGCTTTGTTTGTATATATGTTCGACGATAACTTTTGAATGGTTAATCCAATCTCAAACTAGAATGTGTACCTTTTATTCGACGTTCTGGCTATTATCTCAATAACTAATAATGCTAATTGAAATTGTGGTCTCTTTCTGCGGTTAATGTACTTGTACGATGAAGATCCCCAGCTCGCGACAAACCACTAGTTACCTATTTTTATAGGATCTTGGCAGCACTGTGCGTGGCGATCAAATTCTTTGAAATAGATACAATAGATACAGGGCCTCATTCCATACAAAATAAGCTTGTTAGTACAACGAGCACGATGCTGTTTCATGAGGGCATATGTGATCAAACGCTTAAGTAAACTGATGAGCTTTCGTGAGGGGGATTTTGGGATTCTTTTGGTACTCGATTTTATTCGAATTTACGAAGCGGGGAAAAGTAACTTTGATCATTCAAATGAATTGAGTATTTTGGTGTGATAAGATAAAACGGAATACGATTCCGAGTTCATTACAGCTAGCTTGTATACAGGGTTATCTTACAAATACGCGATGGAAAACAGTTTCTCAGAATCGATGTAAGACTTACATATTAATTGTGAAATACATTATTTAACTCTTTAATTCTGGAAAAAAAGGTTTCCAGTCTAAAGACCAAAATCCGTGCAAGTGAAAAGTTTGCATCAAAATTTTGTGAGGACATGACCCCTCGTTTAACCAATTTCACCTCATTTAACACTCTTTTGGTTACATGAATTTCATCCCTTTTCGTCACATGCCCATAGGTACCTATACCATGCTCACTTATAAGGTATTTCTCATATTTTCAGTTACTTTTAGAAATAAAAATAAATTATCAAAAAACCCAACGGCGAAAATAAGTAAATGAATGAAAAAAGCTTTAAAATTTGATTACAATTTCGACTACTGACTACAGTGCATAAGTTATGATCAAATTTTTATGGGAACAAAGTTATTTTTTTACTATAGTATTAGTTGCATACTATTATATCTGGAGCCTCGAATATTATTTGTTTATTGTGTTATTTCAATCTATTCCTATCTATAAATCTATTGTAAATACATCCTGTTAATAACTTACTCTACACTTAACTCTTTACCCATTCTGGAAGATCATCACTATCTATAACTGTTGACTCTGACTCATGAGTCACATAGTTTATTTACCCTTAAAAATCTCAAAAAGTATCTTCTATGAAACTATTATTAGCGGTATACGCATTTACAAACAAAAAGATAAAGCTGAGCGTCTGCAAATCGCTTCGTTATAGCGCTTCGCATAACAAAAGGTTCGTTTGTCATTTTCGCGTCAAAGCAAATTCTGAAAAGCTGACTTCGAGACGAAACCGAGGATTAAGTGAGACTATCCTTTGTCGACGGAGCTCGGAGTAGCTCAATTAAAAAGAGATTTGATAGTGGTAGTGGTAATTGAAATTGGTTGGTGAACTTTGCTAACTTACAACACTTGCAGTAATGCGTGGCGCATGTTTATTGTCCAGTCTTTCGTCTAATGTCGTTACCAGCTTCCACCTATGGTTTGGCTCACCAGGTACAGGTAAATGTTAAAAATATTATTCTTGGTAATACATTACATTCATTACATTCTTATCCGTTCAGTGGTCACTGCGTGACTGATTAAAAAATATCTCTACAAATTTTTGCAATTTATAATACTTTTTCGTAGAATTGTAGGTTAGTTAAATGTATTGCTTAAAAAGTCACTGTCAGTGCCTATCGGCCTAAGATCGGTCGCTCTGGAAATCTATTGTGGAGAACTTATATTCAGCAGTGGACTTCCTACGTCTAACATTAGATAATGATGATGAGTGACCGTGAGTGGCATACCTTCTATCTACCTGAAGGTGTCAGTCGTGCCGTAGCTACATAAATCCTTGACGCCAGGTCATGACTGCTCACAGGAGGACCAGTCTAAAGGCAACACAGCTCTCGCTACTGCCATTACAAGAAGTAAATTTTGTGAGACTAAACGTCGTAAAAACTGTCCTTCGAATGTTTGATTTAAGCTAGAATCGAGTCGAAATTTTTTATTGAAATGTATAGATATTTACTTATTTATCAAGAGAGTTAGGTACATGGTAGATATAAGATGGAAAACAAAAAAATATGTGAACTTTCCTATCTTTCGATAGCATTATTGACCGCGTCAGGACTCCTAAGCAGTTTTTTACGTATCCAATACCATCAAAAGGGTTTGGCAGTGATTGAAGACCCTTTCCAACATGCAAAGCAAACTTTATATTACGCTATAATAATACTCACCCATCCTGTTGGTTGCGTAGATAAATAAATAAACGAAAAAACTTGATATTCTATCTATTTTGCCCGAAGAATTTACACTTGGGTCAAACGGACCTTTTTATTTGCGAAAATACCTTTGAGTTACACGAAAATCTTGTGGAAATTGAAGATAATTAAACAGATAAAAGACGTTTCAGGAAACAAGATCCGATTTCTAGTGGATGGATACAAACAACACTTACCTTATGTTAAGAGGATCCTTAAAAATAAATTAAATGGTGAGATTTCATCGAATTTGCCTCTTCAAAAGAAATGCTAACGTTTTTAGATCAAATCTACTTACAATAGTACTGCACGCTCATATCCAAGTGGGACCACGGAAGACCAGCGCTTTGGTATGAAGTGCTCTGCCCTAGCACATGCTGAGTGGTGGCCATTTTTACCATGAGGTTGAATTTCATTTTTTGTATTGTGTTATGTTAAGTCTGATTGTGTTGGTAACAAAATAAACGTTTTTCTTATCTATTCTATTCTATTCTAAATCTCGTTCATGACTAAATAAGCTAACCCCGGTAGTTAGACTCGTATCTTTAACAACTAAAGTGTCTTTGAGTTAAGGATTAGTCAATAAAGCTTCATTAGCGCATATGATTTGAGGAACCGAACACAAAGGGCAACATTTAATGGAAGTACCTCGGTTTACCTTACACGTTCCTTTTCAATACTTAATTGACTGTCTAGCTAAAGCCTTAAAATAACATTTATTAACTTGAACTGACAATGAATTAAGACAGCATTTTTATAACCAGAATTCAGTGAATTTAGGCATACAAGAGCTAATATTTTAGTTCTTGTTTTTGTTGTATTTAACCAATATTTGTTTTTCGTTCGTTTTGTTCAGCACACAAATAAAATGAAAACTTTCTAATAAATTCGCATGAACACAGAAAAGTTATCGATACATTTGCTTAAACCCCAGAGGTTCTCTTTGGGCATGATAGATTTATATTTTTTGTTTGTTTTTATTTCAGGTTACCAGATAAGTCATAGTGAAATGGAGAACACTATCTACCTTGTCTTAGTTATATTTGCCTACTGCCACGCGAAACTTTTATTATGTATTCATTAAAGCCAGAGTGATAAAGTCTTTCGCGATCCCCGGGGGTTATTTAAATACCCGAGAAGCTGAGACAAAAACCACGGTATTAAAACTATTCAAGATAAATTATCAGATCTAGGTTCGGTGTAAAGGGAAAGTACACGATGAGTCATCAATGTAGCACTAAACTCTTAGCTTTTTCGAGTTCAATGCAACTCAAGGCCCTTTCACGTGTAGATTTTGTCGCAAGGGCTTTTGTTTTCGATGTAACTTTTCGACGGTCATAATAAATATCATAACAATATCAATTATAATTGGAAAACGCGGTCGACCCCATGCTTGAAATAACGCCTAATTTGTATGGCACTAAAAAATAAACCATGCTCTCTAGTAGCATGAATGAAGGCATGCTAATAACGAGCAACTGCTTTATGGCATGTGGGTATCGTAACTTTGCTAATAGGTATTTAATATGCGTGCGTACAAAAAGATCGATAGAAGAACCAAGGTCACTGACATAGCTTTCAGAATTAGCAGGTTGAAGTGGCTGTGGGCCGGCCATATAGCTCGAAGAACCGACAACCGTTGGGGTACAAAGGTTCTCGAGTGGCGACCACGAACCGGACGACGCCAACGCAGTGTGGAAGGCCCTCACCCGATGGACCGACGACATTGTGAGGGTTGCGGGAAGCCGGTGGATGGAGAAGGCTCAAGACCGTTCTTCGTGGCACTCTTTGGGGGAGGCCTATGTTCAGCAGTGGACTTCATCAGGCTGATGATGATGATGATGAATAAGCGTGCTATTTTCAAACAAAGAGCAACTGCTATTTAGCATGTGTGTGTTGTAACTTTGCTCATAAGCGTGCTACTTAACAAAAGTTTTAACCATGCTTTTTTTTTCGAACGTATGCTGTGAGTCTCTTACGACCACTGCCAGCTACACCTAGATAGCTTTTTACTAAGCCTGCACATAAGGCTATTTAAACGGTTGCCTCTTCAAACTATTTATTCTGTGCCCAGTGAGGCGGGGACTACCTTAGTTTATTAAGTACCAAGACAAAGGAATAACTTTAATGCTCATTCGGAATACTAACACATTTAGGTAGATGATTACCATAGCTACAACTACGATAGAAACTTTAAAAGCGGGTTTGTTAATCTGTAGGTGGGTAAATTTTGACCACAGAACACCAAACAGCGGAAATGCCTTAATGGTCGGGTCAGATACCCGACCCATAACATGAGCAGATGCCCACAACTGAATACCGAGATCATAATATTAGGTCACTCTGTAGACGCACGGCGGCGATAGGACAGCTTAACTTAAAATCATCTTAATTAATTTAATTCAAAATCATGCTTACGTCTACTGTAGACAGTTAATTTCGAATAAGACTTTTAGATGCTCGTTGCGCTATATTGCACGCCCTACAAAGTCACAACATTTATTTTATTCAGTAGACATGAATGGCATGAAGGGCTTCAAGAAAAATACAAAAAGATTTATCCAGGGCAGGCAACGCATTAGCAATGCTCCAGGTGTTGCAGATGTCAATAGGCGACGGTAATCACTTACCATCAGGTGGACCGTAAGCCTGTTTGCCTCCATATCTTTTCAGCCGCACGACGTCTACTGCTGAACATGGCCTCCCCCACAGACAGATCAAAGTTCGTATCATGTGGGGGGATTTGCCCATACTCACCACGCTGGGCATGCGGGTTGGCGAGCGCAGTTAGAGCTATCGTTGTTAAAATGAGGGACGCTGCTGCCCATCCCCTAGCTTTTTTCCCTTAGTCGCCTCTTACGACATCCGCGGATAGGTAGATATGGAGGGGCCTATTCTTCAGCCGGGGCCACCATGGCGGCCTCTTGCCTCTATATAACATAAAAATAGTAGACATGCATTATTTTTCTATTGAAATTTAGATGACTAGGGAATCCTAGTGTAGGTCACAGGACTGTGTATTCATTGCATACATTCTCCATTCAACCAATTATTCTAGATCAATGGAGCTAACTTCATTGCAACGGTTTTTAGGTGTCTCTACTATTTCATGTAGAGTATTTTTTTAAAGAGAATTCTTATTGTTGAATGGGATATATTATTTATTCTATGATTTGAGCTAGTTTTCTGGGTTCATTAAAACGATGAAAAGAATAATAATTTTACAAAAACAGTAAGTTAAGCTTACTGTTTTTGTTATAATTTCACTTTATTTTCCAAACTATATGAGGTAAAAGAATGTCGGATTATTGAATATATTGAACGAATAAAGAAACCTCATTCTGCGACGAAAATTTGGTTAGGGCGAGTTGTATTCCCCGAGCGATGACGAGTTTTTGATAACAAACAATTTGGTTCGGCTTTTCTTAAGGTTCCGTAGTCAAATGGTGAAATCGGAATTTCTAGGCTTAATACCTTCTTGGATCACTCCGCTCATAGTGATATCAGACTGACATTTATTTGATTAGAATATTTCAGTTTCTTTGTACATTGCAATATGATAATTATTCAGGAATTGTTAATAATGGATTATTTACGAGAAATTGAAAAAAATACTACATTAAGAACAAGGTTAATCTCTCTCTACTGATGTCAATGTAAACATCTATTTTATTTTCTGGAACCTGCCTAAGCCTAAGCATTATGTACACATCGTTAAACGCTACCTATTTATTTTTATAATTATCCGAATAAACCGTGTAGAACTCCAACTTTTTTAATTTAGTCTAGATAATTTAGAGTAGTTTAGTTGTATTTTCTTTATAAGTCTGTTGTATATTTTACGTTTTGAAGCTACTTTTGTAATACCCAGACGGGTTCTTACTGTTGCTAGCGAGGTGGCTATTTTGCTTCCCACGGTCTTCCCACGATGCGCCGTGCGAGCTCATCTCTCATAAAATAATGCTATGGTGATATATTATCGTATATGATAAATGTTCAAACTATGCATTATTATCAATCGTATGACGAATCATATGGGTACACTTATCAAGCAAAGCGAACAGTACGGCAAATTCCTAAATGTGACCCCAGCCAGCGACAAGCAGCCGTTGAACGTGTATCATATCAACGATTTTTGAACTACATAGCTGGCAAATGCTTGAAAATTGGCCAACGAATGTGCTTGCCAGAAGTGCGTCGGCAATAACTTGAAAGTTAAACTTCCATTTCGAAACTGATAAAGTACTTGGAGTGCAAATAAAATGCAAATGACCGTTATTATATAGTGACCCATTTTCAGTTGTTATGTTTAGAAATAAGGTTCATTTTAGCACGGTATTACATAGTAACAGTACGGCTTACAAGCTTACGTTGCAGAATGCAGTTTGGAGCTTTATTTATCTGTGACTAAGCGGATAATGTGCGGAAACAGAATATTACGCAGATGCAAAAGTTTCATGTTTACCTACAGTTTGTGTACAATATATTTCTGTTTACGTACGTGTTCGTAGGCGAGCTTTGGCTGTAAGCAGGGCTTATTGTATTTTGTGGCATATTGAATCCATAAGCTAATTAGTGGAAATAACTGTAAAACAAGGTACCACTCGAGCAAAACCGCGGGCGGAAGCTTATTTTTATATAAAACATTACAGTCGTATCTTAAAACCAAAATATTCGGTATAAAATACAAAACAGATTGTCACAGGTTATCGTAATTGGACGCATGATCTTCTTTTTCAATTTCACAAATAATAAAGACGGTCAAGTGCGAGTAATACTCGTGCCCCGAGGCTTCAAAACTGAGAAGAAAATAACTGGAAATAATTAAGAAAAGAAATAAAGATTATTATTAGCCAATTTGCTACGATTGAAATTGTTTGACTTTCATTTTGTGGCTTTATAGATAAAGGCTTTTCAAGTTATTTTGCCGACGTTGTTGAATCGGAATGTTGCGGCTGTAAATACTTGGAAAGAGATAAAATTGACCAATTAGTAAAGGGGCATTTTTTGTATTGCTATTGTTTTAGATATAATATTGAGTTAACAATGCATTATTACGTTTTATTTTTAAGTAACAGGAAACAATTTTGATTTTCAGTTCATTATCCAAAATGTAAAACGAAATCTTCACGGTGAAATTTGATTCGTCTGCTCGTCCACACTTGTGTCGACTTATTAAAATCGACTGTTGACTTATTAAAATCTACTCATTAAATCGTAGTTTTTTATTTTTATTAAGTTGTAAACTTTCAGATTTATCATAAATAATGTAAAAAATTTAGATTTTACCATACTTGTAATTTAGTTCAGATATCACAAATAGATATCACCACAGGAAAATAAATATTATAATTTATTCGTTTTCTATACCTAATTTTTTTGTTTTTCTTTCATTGAGAACTATTGTTATCATTAAGTTTATGTTTATTTTAAGATTTTTTTTTGAGAATGCTATAGTGCACTTTTATTTTTATGTATATCAGACCCTGTTTTTATGAAGATATTTTATGTAATTGGTAATATACATAATGTTTGTGCACTTTCAACAAATAAATAAATAAATAAATAATTTATTGGATATTGAATCATGGCGCGGGATTTTACCATACTTGGCGAATTTATTTGTCAATTGCAAGAATTATTCAGATAGTTATGTTTATTCTTTTAAAAAGATAAATATTGAGCTTGCCGGTAATGTTTATTTAATACCATGCCGGTGACATTATTTTATTTCGAAATCCTGTCAACCGCAAAAACAACAATCTCCATCTTATAAATATTCTGAAAATTAAAACTACATTATGGGACTCCTCAATTTATATTCTGTACAGAAAAGGTAAGAAGGAAAGGGTCATAGGTCACAGCTCCACATCGCGATAAAAAGTTGAGTTGTTTCAACGCTAGCTACAGAGTGTCCTATAATGTGTTAATCATCCCACAGGGAGATTCTAAGCACGGAGAAGATCAAAACTCTGTAATTAGTTTTTGAAATTCAAGACTTATTTTAGGGACACACTAAATTTTAAAAGGTATACACATATTTGAAGGGGCCTTTGGAGTAGACCAATCTTACCCAGAATTCGATAAATTTTGTGATAACTCCAACCGCAAGTGTTGCTCTCGATTAGACATTCTTGTAACCTGATAAAAGTATTGTATCTGTACAACTTATCAATAGCTTATGTTTATGTATTATGCAGTTAGTACGAAGAAGATAAGTTAATAAACTATCATCTATCTTCTTCGTGAATCGCATCTTAAAGCCGATAAACTCTCTCAATCGAAATGAGGCCCAAGCTATCTATTTATAAGCGTCGTGAGTGAAAATTTCAAATAAATAATCTATTTTGATAGCTATTTCTATAAAAATTGTCAGCTTGACATCAGTGTGAGTAGAGTGAAAAAAAATCACTCAACTAGTAGTTAGGGCTGTTAAACATAAAACTAGTATTTTCCCGTTAAAATAAATACTAAATAAGGAAACTACCCTAATTTAGCAATATCCAACACTTTTGGAACATTCTGTATTTGCAATGAATTCTCGGCGTGAAGGAGCTATAAATATGGCTTTGTTTATTTGAAAGCCTTGTGGTATGTCTCATAAAATAGAAAGGGGTCTGTTTTGATATTTGAGAAAGGTAACCGCTTTCGTGACGTTTGAAAGAAAATGTCTTATGAGAAATAGCAGCGCTTCATACTCCATTGCAAACATATTTGCTGACGTGAATCGTGATAATGTAACATATCTCTCATCATATTATGTTGAGAGATATGTACAGAGATATAATATGATTTTATTTTTCGAATGAAATCGCGTTCACCCTTTGAGCGATATACGACATACAGTCAGTTTTAAGTTGTACATATTGTATGTTGATTCGTTCCCAGTATTTATTTAGCGTATGAATGTCGAGAATAAAAACGAGGCACGGTAGGGTTTCAAAAATCATTTGCTAGTCAAACAGCATGTGAATTCATAATTACAACATCTGCGGCGGCGAGGTTGGCTGAAATTAAAAACTTTATACTCTTGGTTTATTTCGAAATGGATAACAACTCCTTTACAAATTTATTGCATTATGAATAAGTGGTTAACTTACTTACTACTTTATTTTATTTTTGGCAAGCTTGCGTTTTTGGTTTCGCTCGAGTGGGACCTTGATAAAAAGTAGCCTTTATGCTATTCTAGGTAAAAACATGTAGCCATATAGCTCGCAGAACCGAAAACCGTTGGGGAGTTTAAAAAGTTCTCGAATGGCGACCACTACGCAGTTTTGGAAGGCACTGGGGTGCCAGACGACGAAAAGGCTCAAGACAGTTCGTCGTGGAACTCTTTGGTAGAGGTCTATGTCCAGCATAGGACTTCTACAGGCTGATGATGATGAAGTAAAAAAACTATATATTCCAAGTTTCATCGAAATCGGTTGATGTTACTGCGCGATTGAACCACAACATCCAAACATACAAACTTCCTCACAAACTTTCGCATTTATAATATTAGTAGGATTAAACAATTTTTTATTTTTAGAAAAATGTTCCGATATCAATTCGTTTGTAATTCGCATTTTAAAAAATCGCTGTCAACGACAAGGCAGCAGGAAAATTCCTTTGTTTTGTTTCAATGGTTAAAGTAGTCATTGCTGCCTTATCTGTCTATCAACGAGTATATATCTACAGGATCGTTTGCAATAAGAGCACTCATAAAGTTTCTATATTTTTTCATGAGCCATAACGCAATCTACCAGATACCCCTGGAGACTCGTGGAGGATAACCGGCTAGGCCTTAGATGATTCAATTAAGCCCAATCCACTTGCCTTTGCCCAGCTATGATTTGCCTTAAGATCGCTCAGTTCGGAAATGGATTGGGTTTTCCAGACCAATTTGTTATAAAATCAATTTTACTTCTGGGCTGGCATTAGGGCAGTAGAGGCTCTTTAATTTTTATTGTACGGATATTTGCGATAACGATGTATATAAAATAGAATAAATGCGGGATGGATGAAATGGCGACAGGTCCAGGAACTACGTATGATCCAAGAATGCCCCTTTAACTTTAGGGGAAAATTTACAAAACGATCATAAGACCTGTCGTACTGTATGGATCTGAGTGTTGGGCAATCAAAGGGACGGATGAAAGAAGAGTGCATGCTGCGGAAATGAGAATGTTGAGATGGATGTGTGGAGTGACTAGAATGGACAAGATACATCAGAGGAAGTTTGAAAGTAGCGCCAGGGACTGAGAAGTTGAAGAGCAAAAGGTTAGCGTGGTATGGGCATGTCATGCGGAGGGAAGAATGCCATGTGACTAGAAGAGTGTTAAATATGAATGTGGAAGGATATAAGGGTGGAGGTAGATCGAAGAAAAGATGGATAGATTGTGTGAAAGACGACATGAGTAAGAAAGCAGTGAATACTGATATGACGGCTGATAGAGGGGATTGGAAGAGAAAAACATGTTGTGCCGACCCCACATGAAGTGGGATAAGGGCAGAGAGATGATGATTTGCGATAACGATGTCATGTGTCTTTTTTACATTGTTCACACATTGTAAAGCATTACAGCACTCATCAGGAATTACGGAATATAGATAGAAATAACGGATAATATAAATAACAAATAAGACGTGGATAACGGTATTGGTTATGCATTAATTTAGTTTTAATTAAGCCATCTGTTTTCTTTGTATATAAAGTACTACTGTTTGTTGCCCCAAATAAATAAAATAAAATAGCAAGATTTCTGTTTAATAATGAATTTTTTATCTATTTAAATTTGCCTTTCAGCGTACAAAAAGCTAAAAGCTCTTCACGCGACCAACTAACAATTAACTTTAGGCACCGATACAATTTCGTTTACCATCGCTTAAGTAAAGAGAGAGTTATTAATGGGTCGGCTTTTAGTGTTGCCAACCTTTTACATTATTCACACGCGGCGTGCGTGCAGGCTTAGCATAATACAGGTGGGTTAGCGCTTAAGCAGGGAAATGGATTATTATATTGGACCCGGCCACGCTGTACTTAATGTGCGTAATCCGTACCTTGCTAGTATGAGTAGGAGTGAGCGCGCACAAAGTATTGTATTTCTCGGCAACACTCGAATAAGTAACAAAAAACGACTTAAAACTAAGAATGAGTTTCGTAGCCGTGCGCCTGGTATAAAATATTAGGATAAACAATCTTGTAACTTGACCGATCAGATCTTTAGCTGGGGGCAATGAGCGGTATCTTTGGAGATAATACCGTGCAGTTTTTTTTAGGAATTTAGATTAATATTTTTCAATGTGCACGGTCTAGATTTGCCTATAAAATTTTGAATGAGTTGTCCGTTTGCTAAGAATTTGCCTATACACATTAAATGTCCATTGTCGCTCAAGACGATCCTCTATCCACTTGCTTACTTGTTGTTCAATTGTTTTTTCTTGGTCTTCGTGAATTGAGGTCAGTGTGAAGGTTGAGGTATATTTAGGTAGGCCTTGAACAGCAACAATGACCCTTGGTGATAGAACCAGTGTAGAGAAAGGAATGATTAAAGTGCGCCTCTTAGAGGAGATGCCGGTTTCCTCACTAGGTTTACCTTTAGTATTTGAGAGCACTAGTATAGAGCAAATCAATTTTCCTAATAGGAAATCTATTGGTGTACGGCCTTGTTTCAAAAACATGACCTTTGCACCGGAGACGGGATCATTCCACTAGTGCGCTCGATCCACTCTAATTTTCACTAAAATTTGCTTTACCACTTTGGATGAGTTGATAAATAATATTCCTGGAAAATTCACAAAAGGAAAGTTTTCGAACCACATCTTAGTTAACCATAAACCTGTCAGAAAATTTAAGATATTTGATTGACATTTTAATTTATCTGCAAACTTCAGTAATTAATTTAGAACACCAGGAAAGTAATTGAAAGCTTAAAACTGCTTTAATCTTTTTGAAAATAATACTCACAAAAAAATAAAACACTTTTTATTCTGAAATTAGTGGAACTATGTAGCAAAATTCCGTTACACTATTATTTATTCTGTGGTTTAACGAAAATTACATTTTTTGTCGTTATATTATACCTAGTATGTACATTATTGAGACTGAGCTTATTGTATTTGAAATGATAAAAAGAATAGTCCGCTTTAAATTATAATTTTAAGTGAAAACATAATAACAATTATAATTCAAAAGGATTATGGATAAAGCTTCTAGGTTAAATCTAATTTGTCCAGAAGAAGTACATCGATAAGACAAGACAAAACTTTAGAGCCGGGGTCGCTGGAGCAAGAATACACAAAACATTCGTAGAAAGTTCGGAACTTTGGATCTTGATTGCGGTAGGAGGAAGTACGAATTTTACGCTCTATCTATGATCTATATCTATGATATGAATTATTTTTCAGTAAGCTTGAGGGCAGAAGTTCGTGAAGGTCCTTGGAGTGCATGGAAGGTCAAACGAAGCGAGTAATCTGTCGGCACATATTTATTTATAATCGGTTTTTTTTATTTGAAGTTTACGCAAGACTACTTCGGTGGCGTAGCGGGTGAGTTCCCGTCTTAGACGCAAGGGTTGTGGGTTCGATTCCCTGCTGCGGCACAAATGTTTGCATGATCTGCGAACATTTGTTCCGGGGTTGCGTGTTGTGTGGTACCATGGTACTCGTAGATTGTGATACCCACGACACAGGGAATCCTAGTGTAGGGTCGGGACTATGTATGTGACTGTATGTGTAGCTTTTGAAGTAACATTTGATTATAACCCATTGCTCCATGTTTTGTTTTGGCAGTGACGTAGGTTATCAATCGTAAAGATTTACAAAAAATCGTGGTTTAAAATAAAAAGTGGTAAAGTCGTCATTTCACTAACAGATTAACCGATTTCGCTCCTTGGAACAGGTAAGTTCATGACTTGAAATAGTATAAAATCAACTATTTATCTAGTGACACAACGGGCAAACAAACTTTTTTACATTTTGCCCGCTCAGAATACAGAACTATGTATTCTGAGCAGGCAAAATGTAAAAAATACAAAACATAAATAACGGGCGTTACAGAATCGAATCCAGTGTCACAAAAAAGTAAACATCAATACAAATACCAGCATGTAGCATTGTTATCTCGCCTATTGAGTTTTGCCGGGTGTGAAATTGTCTTTCTTTTTTCAATTTATTTAACAACAGTGATTTATTTATAAGCCTCGCTCCACGATAAATGGTTACCGCATTTGATAAAATGGAACATTGTGTTGGAAAAGTTACAGGACGCATGTTTGTTCTAAAGCTGGCTCCCACAAATCCCCCATTGGCTGGTGGATGTGTCGTGACGACATAATTTTCGTACTGTTCGTGGCGTGGGTTGTGTAATCAAACGGAGCTTTTCAAACATTATTGTTAAGTCGTTTATTAGTCTGTGTAACAATTTATTCATTCTTCAAGGACCTCCAATTCATTCTTCAATTTATTCTCTTCATTGGCCTACTCTATCCTACTCTATGTCCTTTCTATTTCTCTCTATCTTGAGCTTCATTCTTCCAATTATTACCTACTAGCTTTTTTATTTCGTCTTCCCATCTCGTTTTCGGTCTGCCTCTATTTCTTTTGCTTTCGTATGAACTTGCCCATTCCTTGCTTTTAATAGACCACCTGTTATCGTCCATACAAGCTTCATGTCCTGTCCAACTCCACTTTAATTCAAGTGTAAATAGTGCATCTTTTATTTTTGTTTTGTTTCGTATGGTTTCATTCCTAATTGTGTCACTTCTTCCAATGTTTAATACGCTTCTTTCTATATTTCGTTAGCAGGTACTTATTTAACTTCTAACATAGGTATCTCTTGGAACATATCACGGTTCATTTTGTCGCGATAAAACTATCGTCACGATCCCTTGGAAACAGCTAGCGATGAGACAAGTCTCCCAGCGAATAACAAAAACTAAACGAAACATGCATTGGGAACAGGCCCTTGGCGTGTGTAAAAAATTGGTATGTCATTGGAGAATTATGAGATAGTGAAGAGACATGCCTGTGTCTTCGATATTTATACGGTGTTACGGAGTGGGTGGTTCTCAAGAACACCCAAAATCGTTGTTCACCTAGTCACCATTAATATTTCTAAAGAGCACACTTTTTCATACAACTTAACCTAATGGTGTTGATTCTGTTGTTGCATTTTCTGACGACGGCATCAACAAAATGATGCCGTCTCTTTCTTATAGATCGAAAAAGAAAGGACGGCAATAATTTAAGAGCGGTCTAATTAAATAAGTTTAATATAATGCAACAACAGAATCAACACTATTGTCTCATAATGTACGCTTACGCGCCTACGCTACAAGTGCAGATAGACTTCTTAGCTTCAGTTTTTAGCTACCGTCAAGTACTTACCTACTTAATACGATAGTGACGTCAATCTTTTTTATAATCCAAGGCGCCTACTCGGTTTGAGTTTCCAAGAAAATGCCCATAAACTATTATGGAACATTTTACGAAGCATGACTTCTCATAGGGTAAACTTAATAATTTACGACTGTACGTGTTTTACTACCTGACAGTCCTGTGGTCCAAGCACGAATAATTCACGGTGACGTTACGCTAACGATACGATAGAAATTGACAAATATAAGCCATCGGAGATGCTTGATATCTTTTTATTTTCATTACATAGATTTGACAATTCAGACAACAGACGTACGCAAGCGTAGGTACGTAAGGTTAGCGTTAATTATTCGTGCTTGGGTCACAGAGACTGCCTATTTCCTCTTACACTCATTTACAGAAGATATATTGCGGCTTCACTCGACTCTCTCTTTGTGCATGCATAAGTCTAGAAGCTACGTAGTCCTTTATATCAGGTTTTATTACACAACATCAACAGCTAAAATATGCATTCGCTGGCTTGGAGTTAATCGAACTGGATTAACTTCAAATGAGTGAATGCACATCGCTCTGTTATTTTTGCTTCGGTTTAAAAAAACATTATTTGGGTGATCTATTAGTGTTGCCCGTGAGGACAGGGGCCAGGAGCAGGCCTGATATACACGCTCAAATTCACGCAACGGGTAATGGAGAGAGCTATGTGAAAGCCTTGCCACGTGATAAAACCAATAGAAGCTATGTTGGTGAAAACATAGCTCTTAGAATTAGCAAGTTAAAGTGGCAGTGGGCAGGCCATATAATTCGCAAAACCGACAATCACGAAGTGGGCGACACAGTGTAGGATACACACACAGATACACAGTGTACATACTCCACTTAGCTATGACTGTTTTGTGATATCTAGGAAATCCCCGTTTCTTAGACCGTCTTGAACACCTATTATTACACTACTTAGTTAAGTATATTTCGTTGTTCCAGATGGGTGCCTACTTAACGCCTCCACCACATGTTTATGATTGGTGTTCGAAGCCCAGGGGTCGACGGTAGCACCGATGAGGCTCGTGAACCATGACTGCTTGGTGTTGCATCGCAATCATGATGTCCACTATCAGCACTGGTGTCCTGTCCCCGGCCCCGCAAAAGACTGAGGCTAAGGAAGCCTATGGTATGTTATACAAAAAAATATTTATCGTAATCAATGAATTTTTTTTTAGTGTGCTTAAAAAATTCCCAGCGAAAACATCGTGATAATGATTGATTTAGTGATTTCAGCCGTTATCTAAAATTAATTTATTTTGGACCTAGGACATTCTGATCTTTTTGATATTTTTAGTGTGTTTTGTTTGGTACAGATCGCCATTACTGGTACACTCAAGCACAAGAGACGTTGCAAAAACGGCTTCAATACGCGCCTGATAAAAAACCTGTGGCGAAGTAAGTACCTATTTTTATCGACCGAGCGAAGCGGGTCTGACATTTTCTTCAAAAACGTGTCTAGATGATTATAAATAACATGTTACAAAACATTTTCTTTGGATCGGAATACTTTGTCTGCGTTTCTATTTATTTGTTCAGGCTCCTCTACACTGAACGGACCATTATGAAAATTAACTAAGTTGTTGATTATCGTCTAAATTGTTACACGAGCATGTAATATTATGAAGGTAGGTTTATGAAAAAAAATGTTTTTTAAAACTTTGCAAAATTATGGTAATTACGGGTTTCAGAGATTTCTAAATCATTACGTAAAAACATTGTTTGAAGTTTTTAATTAGAGAAAAAGTAAAAGAGGTGTACCTATCTCCCCTCACCTATCCAATACGGGTTTGCTTTAGAACTTTTTAGAAATAAATTTCAATATAAATGATGAAATACCTATTTGGGGGGTTTTGTAACATTAAATGTTTAAAAGGGTAAAAATGGGGTAAACTCATCGTTGAAAACCTGTGTATTTGTACCTAGCCTATGACTCCACGCGAGTACAGCTAGCAGGTAATCAATTATTATTAATGCCTAATTATTATTAATGTATTAATTGATAGCCATGAATATTAATAATCATTGGTCGTTTCATTGAAACCGACACGATAACAATGTAGGCATAATCGTCAAAATCTGTCGCTATTATTAGAGTTGCCTAGCTTTGAGATTATAGAAAAAAAATATCTAGTACTATTCCGCTAATCTATTAGGTAGGTACCTACTTATGGTGTTGGGCCTACTGCACGTAAGTACGCTTTGCATAGATTTCTATTGCAGGCGGTGTGGGAGGTGCACGCGTCTGCATTTTGTTAAGCTCATGAGGAATATATTAACGGAATTGTAGTAGATGTTTGTTATCTTAGAATAGTTCTGCTAAGTCACGCCTTAATAAATTAACTATCTACACTAATCTACAGTATCTTTGGTGAACCTACATTGCACATTTATTTTATTAGTCGTTGCTTTTCATCGACAACTTATTCTTAGTACCTACCTACCGCTACCTCCTCGGTATATAAAATGAAAAAAATTGGGTGCTGGTAAAGGGTAGCGATATTGTGATCGGAATGTGTGAAAACACCCAATAATCAATGAAATTGTTAAAATTAATATTAATTAATTCACTTATGTACTCAAATTTAACTTGATTCATAAATGAAGTGATTAATTATTTAAGTGAATTGCCCACTGATTTCATACATTAACTAATTTGGACCGCAACTTAAATAAATTTTATGAGCTTCCTGAAAATATATGTGTTATTTGTTATTATATCTGATTTATATGCATGCGATTTTTTATACAATATGGTTTTTTCTTGACCTTATTTTACAACTCCGGAATAATCGTTTGTTCGTTCTTTGTGTAATTGATCGGACATCCTGGGTTATATATGACTAACCCTTAATTAAGGGTGTCAATGTCTCAATGTCTATAAAGTAAATACCTTTCTTTATCGGAAAGTTTGAGTTGAGTAGTTGTCCGTTTTATGTGTTCGAGCTTCCAGTAAAACCTTGAACATGTTGCTAAAGACTGTTGAGAAAAAATTTAGGTTCATACCTAACACTACGAAAAACGGCCATCCCTTTGATAGGATCTCGATGACCCTGCTTTTCAGTGTTAGGTTTCATCCTCATCTGTATTGGTTAAAATAGATTCCTAGGCATAAGTGATATAACAGTACTGTTTTCCGCAGAAACGTAATCCTAGTAGTAGGCGACGGTATGAGTCTCACCACTGCCACGGCAGCCAGGATCCTCAGAGGACAGAGAAGAGGCCAGTCTGGGGAAGATACTGACCTGGTCTGGGATACATTCCCTTCTGTATCTCTTGCTAAGGTACGTAGACAAACATAAATAAGGTATCAAAAAGCCTTTATAACTTTGGGCAGGCGTAGAAGTGCTTCTATAGTCTGATTCATATTATGTATGTGGGATTGTGAAAAGAAACGAAGTTGTTTGCGACGAAATCAACGACTATATTACTACACAGTTTTAAGAATTACTTTAATTTTACATATTTTACTACACAAGTACACAATGTCATCGTTGCACCGCCAAAGTGAGAGAGAGACGGAAGAACACCTGTCTTTTTTTAATCTTAATTTATAACGTTCCGACTCACTCACTTCGTTCAGTGACCTACAGATCCTACATGTATAGGAACTATACCGATAGGGGCTAATTATACCTATTGTAAATAAAGTTAGTTCCGCGACTTTTGAAATTCGTCGAAACAACTCTATGCAAACATCAGTTTATACTCAACTATTCAGCTGTTTTAGGTAGCAATCTTGATATCAAACTTCTCGTAGGTACGTTTATTGATTTAGGATTTTTACGCAATATATTATTCTTTTTGTTGATTGTATACCTACTTGTTATTTATTTCGTTCTTTCTCTAACCAATAGGTACCTACAGACCAGTTTAGATGCGTATTGCTATTTCTTACTCAAATATTTGTGTAGTAATTGAGCCGTGGAGTAAAATACAGCCAAATGTTTTCGATGTAATGTAAAACAATGTGGAATCAAAACGTTACTGGCTTCTTTGGAAACTAGGTCAGCCGGAGAACTTCCAAACTACGCACCATATCGCCATTTCAAAACAATGCAAAATTCCTGAGAACAATTACTGCAAAATTGCTTTCTATTACACTACCTACATTTCGCATTCCACTGAGGTACCCATGTTTCAATAATGTCTGAACTTACCCCCGCATAGTCAATGAAGAACTTACACTGAAGAATTAGAACCACCGTAACTTAATTTTGAGAAATAAAGATGGCCAAGTGCAAGTAGGACTCGCGCTCTGAGGATTCCGTACCCGGAGTTGAAAACCCTAGATCCTCAAATGTACCTACGAAGCGGCAAACTTTTATTTTCCGGTCGTTCGCGTAATTCGCCAAATATAAGTCATATAAGTTTCAAATGAGATTTGAAATTCTTGATTTTCAGAGTTTTTCCTTCATAAGTGTCAAAGATATTCCTTCATGTCTTTCAAGATTGTAGGTCACCGGCAAGTGCCTTATGGATTTAAAGGATTCAGTCGGTAATGATTTTTTGTAATAAAAATCGTTTTAAAGAGTCGTTTTTTTATTGCGTTAAGAAAAATACATTATTTTTATACAGCAATGACCATAGAACGTAGTATATCCTACTATACTTTTCTACTTCCTACTATATTAGAATATTAGTACCTATACATGCAAAAAATTGTGAGGATGTTTGGATGTTTGTTATTGACTGGACAAACATTTGTGACTAACACAGATGTTTTTTCTGTGTCTGGGTGTTAAATATATATCTATTATGTATATCTCTGGTACCCATAGTACAGGTTATGCCTAGTTTGGGATCAGTTGACCGTGTGAATATGTCCGGAATATGTCCGGAATGTCCGGAATTGAATCACGCCGTAAAAACAACGGATTTCGATGAAACTTGAAAGAAATAGAGTTCTTTTCCTAGAATAGCGTATATGCTATTTTTTATCTAGGTACCAAGCGAGCAAAGCCGCGGGCACAGGCCAGTTAAAAATAAATATGCCCACGTCTGTCACACTCAAGCATAGAAAACATTCCGTCAGATCTCTAAGTACTCTAGGTCTGAAGAAATAATATCTGAGCGGATAGTCAAAGGTATTTTGAAGAAATAATATTATTCAGATTGATTTGCGACTTCTGCTCGGCGGGATAGAAAAAAGTTCTGCTAAATAAAATGAAGTTTGTTTTTTTCCGAGTTTATTATTCAGGCCAGATAGTAGAATAAAAATGTAGTCCACGAAAATTGGATAAGTATTTCAAACGTTGCCAGTCCAGGGCATATGATTTGCTACGTTGATGAAACGGTTTAGCTAGAGGGTTTAGTGTTATAGTCCTCTACCCAAAGAATAGTTTATACCATGAATGTGTGGATGTGCTGGAACGGTTAGTAATTGTATGTTCTTATTGTAACATTGCAGTTGAAAGGAACCTTAAACTTTTACTAGCCTCTGCCAGCGGATTCGATCGCGTGATGCATGAAAAAAAGGAGCCTGTGTCACTATCCGGCTTTTAACTACCTATACGAAAATATCTTTTGTAAAGATAACGCAACAATCATACCGCAATAATCGTTAGGAACTGGCTTTATAGGGCTATATGTTGCAAAGATGTAACAATCAGAACGAAGAAACTAGAGAAGCTCTTATAGAATACATACATAAATACGATTTGGGAAAACTTTCGAAGCACTGGTATATGGGAGCAATTAATTGGATCTATGCGTCAACGTTTCCTGGTCGTAATTCAAAACTACGGCGAATACACGCGATTTGAAAGGAAGAAAGATTGAATACAACAATATAGTTTATTTCAGTAATGTTTTTCTATTGTTTTAACTCAAAAATGGGATGGTGATAAATATAAATTTGCCACGGTATGGGAGCCTCAGGGCGTGAGTTCTTGCATTTGATTGAATACCCTATTCGGTGCACTAAATCATTCAAATTATTTACATAGCACGCACAAGATATAATATTAAATAAATAAATAAAGAAGTGTGCATGACGTCATTGCTCAACGCGATGTCAGGACCAACATTACCAACTTACATACTAAAATAGTAGCTCTTGCTGTATGATATTCAACCTTAAATGGGTCCCAAAGTAAAGTTCGTGACTGTAAATGGAGATTATATTTATGAGGATTCCTAAATCTTTTGCAATATCTCCGCGAACTCTGACAGACTGTTGCAAAATGCTCCAGTAGCTATTTATTTTATGATGCGCGGAGTATTCAAATATTATACGATACTCTTTATAGCATTCACCTGTATAACATTATTTTTCTTCAAGACACTGTCTTTTTCTTAGAAAACCTGAACACATTATTACTGAATAAACAAATGTTTAGTAAAATATATAAATCTAAAATTTAACGTACATACGACGGTAGAAGTTTCACACATCCTTGCCAAGAGAAACAAAAAGCTCAATGTAAAGACTATAGTTTTTCTTCTTACAAGTATTTCTTGTGTTCTTATTTTGTTAAATTTAATTACTTAACTCCCCTTTTGTTCCAGACGTACAACATAGACGCTCAGACTGGCGAATCCTCAGCTTGCGCCACTGCCCTCCTTTGCGGGGTGAAAGCGAGATACGAAACCCTGGGACTGGACGCCGGGGGTCGCTTCAACAACTGTGCATCCACCATTCACTCCAAAGTCACTTCGCTGGTAGACTGGGCTCATGATGCAGGTATGTTTATCTATTATATAGTAACTGTGTACGTGTATAGCAGACCTCGGTATTCACCGAGGTCTTCATCTATATAGATGAAATATATAGACTTAATTAAACATAATTCGACAATGTATTTTTTTAAATTAATTCGAAGTTTTTAAAGAGTAAAACTTTGTTTAAATGGCGTGCGATTTGTCATCTATAATATGTTTCAAATATAATATTTCAATATTATCATTTTACCTCTGCTTTGATTATTTTGACTCATCTATCGTGATTTCTTTGAATGCAAAAATGGTGTGTTTTCATAATAAAATAGCTATTTGGTGAGTACACAAATAAAAGATTAGATTAAAACTTATATCAGAGTATAACTGTTAGCTCACGACTTTGTCCACGATTTTTATTTTAGTTGGTACTCAACTAATTGTAACAAAGTCTTACAAAAAACTATATACCTATTCAAAATTTAATAAAGTGCCATTTCTTTTACACATCACCGCTTCGATATTGAGCCTTCTGAATAAAATATTGTACAAAATCTTTGATTGACGCTTGTATAGGATCTACTACGTACATTTTTACCTACGATAATAATTTTCTTTCATGTTTGCCTCTTTGTGTATCGTTATTCTAGAGCAGATTGTTGGCATACGATAGCTTTTGTTGAGAAAAAGTATTTTTCCACAACATGGATAGAGTTTACTATAGGAAGGAACGATATGTAGCATGGCAAGTTTGTTGGATAACTTAGCAGGAAAATGTGTAATGTTGATTGTGTTATAAGTATTTTACAACAAGTTGAAATAATTTTGCTTTAAATTTACCTTAATTAGCGCATTGTCTAAGCTTCTTACAGAAGATACAAAATTTTGCATCTCTTTCCCATCCCTTTAAACGAAACGCATGATATTTGAAAGGTTTCAAAAAAAGAAAACAAGTTATTGTAATATTAGTGTGACTCAATAGATTCGAATAAATCCTTAGATTTACGAGCTAAATTAATGGTATTGATTATGCTGTCGCATTGTCTTAAATAACTTTCGCAGCGCTATCTGATGTTAGCCATGATTCGCTGTCCTATAATTTCGATCTTTAAAAAGGGACGAGAACATTTCTAGAGCTGTGAAATTAAGTTAGTTTAGGATAACGCAACAACAGAATCTACACCATTACGTATGCAAATAACTCGTATTATCTCTATGCTACATGCAAAATAACGAGAGCTCTAGCTATTGTACAAATTTATCACTACATCATTTAAAGATTAGAAAGTTGAAAATGCCGTGGGCGGGGAACGGAGAAGCCTGCAACATAAATAATGATGATGATGAAACCAGGACTTTTGGTCATTCGAAATAAAAATGTAGGTACTTTTATAAGAGGTACGAGGTTAGCATAAATACACTGTATGAATTTCATGTCAAAACAGCCACACTTCAAAGAAACGCGTAGCGATGCCAAATCGCAACGAAATTTCCTCAGTCCTACTAATCTTTATTCTGTGGTCCTACATCACCAATTTTTGTTTCCTTTGTTCTACCTTCATCGCCGTCGCGTATTTTGATGTGGGTAAGCTCTAAGTGCACCATGCATGATACATAATAGTATCTGCTTGGCCAAGCCATTATAATTCACACTTAGGTCCAACGTGATCGATCTTGCTTAAAGTGATAAATTATTCACTACCGCGAGCCGAAGCCGATGTGCGATGGCATGGCGTGCCTCTGCATTGCAATGCATCAAGATACCTAGTGCATATCATCATCATCATCATCAGCCATATCATCATCATCATATTTATTATAAGCACTGGCAAAGAGTGGAACGATCTGCCAGCGTCTGTTTTCCCGGATGAGTACAATCTAGGAGTCTTCAAATCTAGAGTGAATAAGTTCCTTCTGGTAAAGCGTGCTCCATCTTAGGCCACATCTCACGTGTAAAAGTGAGATGGTGGTCAAACGCCAAACCATCTCCAAAAAAGAAGAAGTCCACTGCTGGACATAGGCCTCTCCCAAAGAGTTCCATGACGAACGGTCTTGAGCCTTCTCCATCCACCGACCTCCCGCAACCTTCACAATGTCGTCGGTCCATAATGTTTACTACTTTTGAATGATGTCAAGGATCCAACAACAAGGACAAAGTTTTTACGAAATGTAGGAATTTTAAGAAAATGTTTTACTCTATGTATTCGGCTACAAAGTGATTCTTTAGGTTGACAATACGTAAAAATATAAGGTACCGAATTGAGTTGCCAATAAAGTTAGTTCTACGACATTTGGAAATTCGTAATTTTTCATTGAACAAACAATACACAAAAATCTTCTTTTTTGGGGTCAAATCAGATCAAACTCATTTGTTTAGCTGTTGTAGGACTTGTAGGTAGAATCTGTACTCTCGTTGAACGATGTTAAACTCTCGTACGTTAAGCAATTAATTACAGCAATGCAAGACTAAACACAGCCGATTTGAAAAAGGTGGAAAAAAATCCGAAAAAATATTTAACATTTTGAGTTAATATTTTTTCTTTACACACATTGCAACCTTATAATTAGGTATTTATGTAATTTTTAGGGGTTTTCACTTACTTCATCACATCAGCTTCCGAGAAGTTTGACATCAAGATCATAATATAGATTGCCTAAACCAGCTGAATAATAAAATTGAGTTGTAACTAATTTGACCCCAAATTATTTTTGTAAACCTAGTGTCATTTCATGGAAATAGGTTGAATTTCCAAAAGTCGTAGAGCTAAAAGTTATTGCCTATTGAATTTGTGGTATGCCTCTCTCAGGTTACTGTACCTTGGAACATCTTGTATAACAGGTTACAGGCTAAAAGTTTGTTTGAAATGAAAAATCACTTGGTATGTGCAGGAAAATCAACTGGTATCGTGACCACAGCTCGCATAACGCATGCGACGCCGGCTGCGTTGTACGCACATGCACCTTCGAGGTACTGGGAGGATGACAGCAGAGTCCCACCGACAGTGAGGAAGGACTGCAAGGATATCGCCATGCAGCTAGTGGAGAATGAGCCTGGGAGGAGTATCAATGTAAGTCAAGGAATATGAATAAATAATATATATTCCGGACATATTCACACGGTCAACTGATCCCAAACTAGGCATAGCCTGTATTATGAGTACCAGAGACTGATATACATAATAGATATATATTTAACACCCAGACACAGAACAAACATCTGTGTTCATCACACAAATGTTTGTCCAGTGCGGGGATCGAACCCGCGACATCTAGCGCAGAAGGCAGAGTTACTACCAACTGAGCTATGAGGCCAGTCAAAAAAATTTATAAATTACTATATTAGAGCCAAATTAGAAAAGTAGATTCGTAGAAGAACCAAAGTCACCGACATAGCTCTCAGAATTAGAAAGTTGAAGTGGCAGTGGGCAGGCCATATAGCTCGTAGAACCGACAACCATTGGGGAGTAAATGTTCTCGAATGGCGACCACGAACCGGGCGACGCAATGTTGGAAGGTCCCCGACCCGATGGACCGATGACATTGTAAAGGTTGCGGGAAGTCGGTGGATGGAAAATGCTCAAGACCGTTCGTCGTGGAACTCTTTGAATAGTAACAAAATCTGGAATAATATTTAGTTCATGCGCTCTATTATTACTTATGAATTCAGAGGGAAAGTATGGTATTAAGATTCTAGTACTGAGATTATTCTCAGAACTTGTTTTTAAATAATAAAATAGTATTTTCAACAGACGTAAATTGTTCGTTTCAACTCGCAAAGAAACGAATCCCTAAGCTCGCAATAAACTGGATTCATATTATACGCAAAGTGAGATTTTATATCAGCACTATCGAAAAAATCTGAATAACAAACTACTATATTGAGTTATGATGAATACTTAATAGTTTGACCTAACCTTGCAAATTAGAGTTAGTCGGTGCTATAAGGTTGTTGACCTCTCCAATAGCCTCATAAAAATCAGTAAAAGTAGGACTAAGTTTTATGGCTTCGATTAGAATTAGAATTAGAATTATTTATTTCAGTTAAAACAGCAAGCTTACAGTATATACCAAATTGCCTACTGTCTAAAATTAAAACTTAAAAATACTCTTAGCGAATTAAATATAGTACAAATTTTATCATTAAAGATGTCGACATGTTGGACCTCGTGTACATAGGCATTTAAAAGAGTGAGAGCTCTTAGCGTTGGCGCATTATGAGCGTGACGAGTTCGCGGTGTGTGGCAGGCGAACAGTTGATGTCGACGGCGGCCACAGCGCACGTAATTGTCAGGCACACATAGTGGCATCATGCTCAAAGCGGTCGGATTATATAATTTATAATTCGATAAATATAAATATCCAATAAATAGATTTAATTGGACTTAGCCTATCAACGCTTAGGCTCAACCAATGTATAAGAAGCAAATAATAATTCGGCTGTAGTTAGGTACATCCTATTTTTATGTGATTAAATAAAGGAGGTTAGTTGTCGGTTACTATGTATTTTTTGTAATATACCTATGTTAAACGATTACTTAGTAACGGCTGGTCCGATTTTCATGTCTATTTGACTATTTTGTAGGGAACGACTCCGAAGTCATCAACTACCTGCATAGCTTGGTGGGAGAGTGCCTGGCTGAGACGGGAAAGATGCGAGTTGGATCCCCGTGGCGGTACAAATGTTTGCATGACCTGCAAATATAACCTAGCTCCGGACCTGGGTGCTGGCATTGTAAATGTAGTTTCTAAAATCAACAACACTGCGTATTCTGGTGTGTGTTCAGGATTATGTATGTGACTGTTGTGTATATTTATTTATTTCATTTAACAGGTAATTATGGGCGGTGGCAGAAGACACTTCCTACCGAACGTGACGCCAGACCCAGAGCATCCGAACCGTGAAGGAAGAAGATTGGATGGCAGGAACTTGGCAGAGGACTGGGCTCGGGAGAAGAAACGGCGGCGGCTGCGCGCGCAATATATTCACACTAAAGAACAACTCGCAAAGCTGGATCCTAGATCGGTGGACTATTTGTTAGGTAAGTCGATGGTTCTAAGAACTTGAACAGCAATCGGCAAATTGCGTGACAACCTCGTCCAACGTACCTCATTGCCTCAAGAGCAAAGTCTTTGACCAATGTGTGTTACCATTGATGAGAAACATGAGAGATTGATGAGAAAAATCAAGATGGTCAAGCACGTATCTGCGTGCTTGAGAATTTAATTTTTCTTATATGACGCCTGTTCTTTGCGACCAAACCTAAATATAAGCAAGGTATTCAACTGTACCAAGCATTAATTATATTGTTAGGTGGCCAGTTTAATTCTATTTTACTTAATAAACGAAGCTGACTCAAAGCAAATAAACTGTTCTCAAAAACTCTGGTAGGGAAAATTGAATCGGCACTTCATAATTAAACACTTTCCGGTTCTTGGTTTAATGGGCCATGGTCTGGAGGGACACAGAACAAATAATAGTACCGCGGGGATGGCACATAGAGCCACACAAATTGCTGCGTAGTCCTTGCTGTTAAATAATTCAGCAAAAGGGCAGAACCACATTAATACATTCCACATAGCACTACTCCCACTAATCTCACTAGAATCATAACTGGGCTAATTTCCAAAGATGTATATATGATGTAATGTGTGATGTGTGTAGGATGCAGGTAAATATGTTTGTTGCTCTTTCATGCCGCAACCAGTGAACGAATATAGCCTGGAATAACATACAGGCTTTTTGTTATTTTATTTTATTTATTTGGGAAAACAAACATTGACACAATAAAACATAGGCTGTAAATTAAATGGTAAATGAACAGATAATTGCGGTTGTTTTGCGGGTACCACGCGAGCAATGACGCATGTAGAAATTAGTTTTATAAAGGCGAAAGTTTGTGACTCTGACGGTGCGTCCACTGAAAGAATTGTACTGAAATTTGGCGTGTATGTAGTAATATATACCTTTTATCCGGGTACCATGCGAACGAAGCCGCAACTGGAAAATAGTGTTTTTAATACCTACAGCAGTAGAGTAAGTAATTTATCTTGGTCTTTGTACACATTCTGCGGCTAAGAGCTGGGTACCAAATTAGCGCAAATAACAAAGTAATTATTTAAAGTTCTGTCAGAGTCTCTCATATGAAACCCATATTTTATTTGCAAATGAAAAAATACTAGAATCCAATACATTCGAGTGGTACTCCTACCCCACATTCATCGCTCACAAATGATGTCTCAAATGGGTATTCCTTGTGACATGGAATTTATTTCGAATTAGTTCACCTACCTATTTGTAATTACTACGTACCTAACTACCTATCTTTTGGACGCTTTTGCCGTGTTTGTCACCCATTTACTTCAGTTTCTGGCTCATGACGATGTTTCAGTTTTTTGTGTTCCTACCGATCAATACCTACCAATTTTGTCATTTAAATAACTAACCACACAGCTCTTAATTAATTAGGATTTTCTCTTGTTTTTTAACTTCTTTATTTGTATCAATTTTATTTTAAGTAATACCTACGTACTTCTATAAAAGTACCTACCTACCTCATAAATGTATGACGCTGACAACGACGCAAAAAAAAAAAAAATGTTATAACTATGAAAAAGATAAACCGAAGGAAGGTATCAAAACCCACAACACAGGTTTTTAACCTAGCGTGGTTTATGATGCAACCTCAACTACAAAAGTTTTTATATGTTTTAGAGTACCTATAACAGCGTATAAATGTAAAAAGTGTAAAAATGTAAAATGTAAAAAAATGGTGGTTCCATTAAACAGGCATATGTAGGTTTATACATGGTGAGTTTTTTTGCAGGGAATGTGAGGATATCATATAAAAAGCTTTTTGAGTTCATCATCATCATCATCATCAACAACCTGTAGAAGTCCACTGCTGGACATAGGCCTCCCACTGCCACTTCAACTTGCTAATTCTGAGAGCTATGTCGGTGACCTTCGTTCTTCTACGGATTTTCTCATTTCGGATCTTATCACGTAGTGAAACTCCGAGCATAGCTCTCTCTCTTTTGAGTTCATTAGTTAAAAAAAAAGTAGCTATTAGCCGCTAGGATACCTATCATCAGTCTGAGGAAAACTGATTTTCTATATATTATACCTACTAATATTTTGATAAGGGAAATAATACTTCTTACTGACTTAATTATCTAGATATTTTAGTAAACAGTCTGTATACTAAGCCACGCCTAGCGCCTGCCTAATTTGCCTTCAACGCTTCATAAAATCCAGCTTCTCGTTTTTGCTGTATGAAGAGGTTTGCAGAGAGGTCGAAATTCTTTAATATTCCGTCCATTAGGTCCTTATAAAACTAAACTCTATAACGGTAATAGCTTTTGAAAAGTGTTTTAAGTAATTTCGAAAACCCTTTAAAGGAATTTATAAGTTCTTCTGTTTTAGACTTTTATTAAGTGCGTTCCTGAGTTTGTATAAGTGAGGCTAAAGATATTCCTCCAAGTATGGAAGTGCTTTTGTAAAATAATCAATTTACAAAATTCGAAGAAAAAACTTCATAAATTAATTTATTTACAAAAAGAAACTTAAAACTAATACAAGTTAATATTTACAAAATACACAAGAAACAGTAGAGCCATCTAAAGACCGTTACAAACGATCTATAGATAGCTCAACTGATCCAGATCATTGCCAATTGGGTGTTGAATAAGCCCCTTTCGGGATATTATAATTATCATGGATTAATATGTATATCTAACAATTAGAAGGAAAACCTATATTTAAAAAACCTGTTTTTTTTTTAATATAGGGGAGTAAATAAGAGTACGAAGTTTCCTCCATTAACAAGCAAGTTTGAAAATACTCGGAATAAGCGAAAAACGAGCATTTTTCTATAAAAGCGCTATGACTTGCATTTCCAGTGAGTCGGTCGAATTTGTGCGGATTTGAAGGCCACAGCACATTTAAATGATAAAGTGCCTGACCGACTTCTGTTAGACTGATAGTCTGGTAGCTGGTCAAATTACAGGCAAATTAGACTAACGCATGTCTCAGGGGTCGGAAACCTCTACTTCAAATGGTGAAGGAAAACATCGTGAAGAAACCGGCAAGTCAAAGAACATAAAAGTTCGAAGACAAGTGACATGACAAGAGACCCTAAGAGACGAACTTTAATCCTTTCACTACACTAAATCTTTTACCGACGGTCATACGCCCTTTTCTGGGCCACCTATACCTATTCCTCAACCTGGTCACCTGACCTAATACAGGTGACCAAGATAAAATCAGAAGCAAAGACTACCAAATGCTGCAGAAACAGAATTATCCATTATGGGAATAAACTGCTTCGCACAGTGCTTAAAATTGAGTGTGCCAGCAAACGACTCGAACTCAAATCTGTTCTACGATTTGAACGGACCACATTCAAACTGCACGTAATGTGGAAATTTCAGCGCTATGAATATTTTGTTTGGTGTGTAACAGTGTAGATTGCGGAAAAGTTTAGGGAGGAAAAGTTGAGCAGGATGGGTTTTTAACTGCCGAGCGGGATACGAAACACTTCACTTGTCCACCGCTAAACATTACTAAACCATCCTACTATACTATATAAATGTGTAAAATTGTGAGGATGTTTTTGTTTCAATTAAGTCGAAACGGCACTACAGATTGCAATGAAATTTGGAAAAGATAGAGTTCTGTACCTAGAATAGCATATAGGCTACTTTTTATCTAGACCGTACCACTTGAGTGAAGCCTCGGGTGCAAGTTAGTTTATGATATATTTGATAAAGGCTTGTTCTTTCAGATATACCTACGTAAATTTTGCGCGTCACTCAACACACCACACCACGTAATTGATGGTTAGTTGTTATAGTCGCCTTGCTTTAGGTGAATTGTGAGTAGGTACAATTCTTGAAACGAAGCGAGCCTATTAATAAATAAATATTCCGGACATTATCCCGGACATTATCCGGATATTCATCCAAAGCTGTTTATCAAAAAATGCATATAGGTACTTTATTATTTTAAACTACGAGTACCTGTAAAAAGCTTGTGAAGTCTCTAACTTCAAAAATATATTCTTTCATACAACTTTGCAACCCCCATTTCACACCTTTATGGGTTTAAAAAAAAGTCCGTTCGTAGCGAGTGCCTACAATGTTTATAGTATTTCTATGCAAAATTTCGGATTTTTAGGCCTTGTAGTTTCGTAGATTTCGTGATGAGTGAGTCACTCAGTCATTCAGTAAGTATAGAATACTCCTTTATAGAAGACTAGCTGCTGAGCTTCCGCCTACCTATGAAGATAAAAAGTAGCTTTTATGCTATTCCAGACTTTAATCTATCTCTGTGTCAAATTTCATCCAAATCCGTTCGGCCGTTTGAGCGTGATTGAACCACAAACATCTAAACATCCTCACAAACTTTTGCATTTATAATATTAGTAGGTTATGAATGATGTAGCTTTAAGATCAAAGTTTAAAAGTTATCAAAATTGACCAAATATGAATGGTCTTTTTATAAGGAGAAGTTAGTGAATTTAGGTATTTACAGGTGAATTTAGGAGTTGAATCGGTTCAACGATTTTTATTATGCTTTTATTGCCCCTCAGGACGACCTAGCTTATTTTACAGAACAAACAGTTACAATTCGATTTAAAGTCGAAAATGCTACCTTCATTCCCATTGGCATTCATGACATCTGTTTTACGACTACAACCTATCGCAGTTTGGCTACGCCTAGGGAATGTGCCTTTATAATTAAGGCACATTCAAATCTAAAACAAGTAATACATTACCGTAATCATTTTCACTAGTCTGACGCTGTAGCAGCGGTAGGAGAAATAAAATATATGAGAAATAAATAAATAAATAGATGAAATCACTAACATCATTTTGAAACACCTTAGAAACTTGGTGAAGCTACGCCTGTTCCTTGCGACCAAGCCTACAAGAATCAGAAAAATAATGTTTGGCACTATAAATGGTAGCGATCGTAGCCTCGGGCGAAACATGTCAGCCGGGAGACTAACAAAATTGTGTGCATTATTTCTAAGCAACCTCAGAAACCTACCTTATTTCTTCCCTATCGCAAAGCAGTCCTTCGACGAATTTGCGATAGGGAACAATAAATTATCAAAACATTACAAGAGAATCCCAATTCTCTAACCGTAACTTACGCATGATTCCGCGATCATAGATTAAAATTATTTGGTAAACAATAACACATTGAACACAAACACTAGCTGGGAGTTTGTAGGCACGAGGACGGCACGTGAAGTTGGTTGTCACGTGTTAAATGAGAGCGAGCTACTAATGCGTCGGGTCACACGTAGATTTGAAAAGCTGCTAGTCCATACAAGCGCTGGCAACAAAGATCAACCGGTAACAGAATATATTCCCATACCTATCAATAAGTTTAATTAATACAATGCTCAGTGGCCTTTATAACGTTTTCCAAATGAACATGGGTAATTCAAATACCATGTCCAATGCTTGTGTTGCGCCCATGCCGGTACGTTACCATTCAAGTTGTAGACCACTATTTGGGTCAGACGATACCACTAAGGTAAGCTCAAATTTGACAAAGAGGTAAACCAACGAATCAAACTCGGTTGGGTAGGATTGTTAAACTTACTGTCTTATCTTCTCGTCACAGATACCACATAGCATTAGGACAATTAGTGTTGCCAGTGATGACATATTAAGGTACTGAGGCTTGGTCGCTCACTATTGGCCTTATACACTAGCTCGCTTATGCATCGGGCTCTGAAAGGAGCTATGGTCAGAGTTTCACTATGTGATTAAAGAAAGCGACTAAATCCGTAAAAGAATCAAGGTCATCTACATATTTCTTAGAATTTGCAAATTGAAGTGGCAGTTTGCAGGCGGTATAGCTCGCAACAACCGTTGGGGAATAAACGTTATCTCACTACGAACTGGATGACGTAGTGTTGGAAGGCCCCAATCCAATGGACCGACGATATTATGAATTGAAGTTTGCGAGAAATCGGTGGATGGTGCACGTTCAAGACCGTTCATCGTGGACACCTTTTGGAGAAGCCTATGTACAGCAGTGGACCTCTTCAGGCTGATGATGATGAATGAAATAAGTAGAGATCTAAATCTAAAGCTGAACGCTCCTTCACACTGTTTGCGCTTGTGTTGACGTTACACAAGCGCTCCCTCCAATGTTTAATGAAGTGGTGTTATATTACGAACTCTACATCATTTAAAATGATAATCTGCTATTAAACTGTTTTAACAAAAAAAAACTAACTGCTAACGCCTGTAACAGAAGTGAAAGACTTATTGGTTTTAAGTGTCTATAACGGTACGATAAAATGGAAAACGCTTTGCGAACAATTTTCATATCAATTTTAAAATTCGACAGGGTTATTTGAATACTCCCATATGGAGTTCAATGTAGAGAGAGGAGCGGTAGCGGACGCGGAAGAGGGTGCAGCAGCGGGCGCGGCGGTGAAAGCCGATGATCCTTCGCTAGCGGACATGACGAGAGCGGCACTGTCTATTCTACTAAAGAATGAGAAAGGATTCTTTCTGCTTATTGAAGGTGAGTAATCTTTGTTAGTGTATTTGTTGTCTAAACTAGCTCAATGCCTCTATATCTAGTGGCAGTGGGTGGGGAACAACAGCTTGGAAAAGCTACTGTCATTTGGAATAAATATTCTAGAGTTCCGTTCTTTGGTGGTCTCCACGCACCGTCAAGAACGGAACTCTAGAATTTTTCTGCCAAATGTCAGTTGGAAAGCGCCGCGTGGGACGGCCTCCCACTAGATAAAAAGACGACCTAATAATGGTTGCTGGGAGCCATTTGCTGCAAGTCGCACAAGATCGGTTGCTCTGGAAGTCTGGGAACGTCTACGTTCAGCAGTGGCCCTCTAGGTGACGCGGCTGGTCTGGCTACGCCCCATTAGCGTTATGGAAAATTTTGATTAGAATATATCGAATAATGATATATGAGGATGTCGTTAGAGGCGAATAAGGGAAAAAAGCTAGGGGATGGGCAGCAGCGTCCCTCATTTTAACAACGATAGCTCTAACTGCGTCTAACTGCGCGCCTTACCTCCACTTCCTGGGGCGCTTCACCTGAAGTACTGCGGATCACTGGCCTATCACTCTAATTTTCCGCGGGCGAATTCGCGTGCCCAGTGTGGCATCGTTCTGCTCACGCTAAAGCTGTTGATGTGGCCCTCAACGATACTTGTCGCATAATAACAGGCTGTCTAAAACCCACGCCCTTAAAAATGATGTACCCACTAACAGGTATCGCACCACCTGGAGTGCGTCGTGAGGTAGCGTGTTCAATAGAGAAAAGGAAGCAGGAAACTGATAGGAAACATCCGCTTTATGAATACCAGATGCCTCCAGTTCGCTTAAAAAGCCGCAAAAGCTTTTTAAGGTTGACCTCTTCCACGGAAGAGAGCGCTATAGAAGCCAGAAGCGAACTGTGGAAGGCTAAACACGCACCTCCACAGGACTTCATCGCTCCAGCAGAGCACCTACCACCCGGCCACGAACTGCAGTGGCCAATTTGGAAATCCCTTAACCGACTCCGGACCAGGGTTGGCCGCCGCAGGGAAAACCTAATTAAATGGGGGTTCAGGGACCCAACCCTAAGCCATTGTGAATGTGGAGCTCCTACTCAGAATATGGCCCACCTGACTTCATGCCCCCTGTGTCCTACCAGCTGCACCCAGGGGGACCTGATTCGGGCTACCGATGCCGGAATAAAAGTGGCCTCCTACTGGGCCAAACACTTAACTTTAGTTAAAATTTTATAGGCTATAATATAGGTTGAGAAGAAAGGTTGAAACACTGATACGATAGAAGAAGACTGCGCTCGCCAACCCGCATACCCAGCGTGGTGAGTATGGGCAAATCCCCCCCCATGATAAGGAATTCGCTCTGTCTGTGGGGGAGGTCATGTTCAGCAGTGGACGTCAAACGGCTGAAATGATGATGATGATGAATCTACGGTTTTTACTTGCACAAGGTTGTTATAAATATAGTTGAGTGTTCTTTTAATGTCTCTCTATAATTATGTCGTAGTCAAATTGTAAAGACCGCGCTTTTACAAAACAGCTAACCACTGTACTAAACGTTTTTTAATAGAATACGTTGGTCAAAAGGATAGTTATAGTGGTAGCGGCCGACGTCATATTTGGTACAAAGTCAGGGCAATCATGGTTACGCTAATACTTTTGTAGGTGGCAGGATAGACCACGCACATCACTACAACAACCCGTACAGAGCCTTAGACGAGACGCTGGAGCTTGAGACGGCGTTACTAGCAGCACTGGAGAGGGTAAACCCAGCTGAAACGTTGATAGTGGTTACCGCGGACCACGGGCATGTGATGACTTTTGGGGGCCAAGCCACGCCGAGAGGTCATCCAGTATTAGGTGAGTAACTTAGGCTAGCGGTGCTAAACCGATAACAAATATATAAAAAACTAACTTTTACAAATATCCCATTTTATTAAAATAAGACTTGCTTTGACTTATATTTTTATGACATACCTACAATAACGCTCCGACTTTTGCTTTAACTTTATAAATAAACTGCATTGACAGATAGTACATACTGATTACCGTAATATTAATACGTAAGATCAAACCTATGCTCCGAAAATTAAGACATACCTTTAGCACCAGTCATGTATTCTAACATCCTGCGACCCTAGTCAATTGAGGAAAATATCTCCGCAATTCAATAAATACGTACCTACTGCATAATGAGTTCACCCGGCAAGAAAATCTCATTATGAAAATAAGTCAGATAGGGAAACTGATTTTATCCCTCTTTCTTGATAACCACTGTGATGCGGATAATAAGACAGAATATGAAGAATCTGATTTTCTTTATTTCTTAACAAGGCGGGCATGACCAACTGAGAAGCAAAACGTTCTGAGTCTGGGTGTTGTAGTACTCGTACATACCATGGTACTCGTACTATCTGAAGTCAGAATTATTTAAGTGATTGAAAATAACATTATTTTAATAATCATTTCTTCCTTCTCCATCGTCAGATTATGAGGTTTATTATCATATTTTGTTTCTGGTGAAATCTTCAGAAATCTAAATCAAACTCTATATATCTAAATATTAACTTGTTGTAGAACAAAAACATTACTAAGGTTCTCGAATAGCAACCAATGTTGGAAGCCCCCCCTCCCCCCTCCATTGGTTGTGACGACATTGTGAAAGTTACGGCAAGTCGGTGGATGGAAAAAGCCCTAGATCGTTTGTCATGGAACTCTTTGGCGGAGGCCTATGTCCGTCACTGGACTTCTACAGGCTAATAATGATGATGATGGTGCGTATTTATGAATGTATTAATCTTTTTTTATAAAGGTGCAGACACAGTGGTATCAGATATAGATGGGCTAAGGTACACGACATTGCTATACGGCACGGGGCCAGGACACTCCGAGCCGAGGGCGCTCCCGCTAAATGTTTCATCGTCCGCTGCCGCTACCGCTGATGCCGTGCACGCGTCCGCGGTTCCACGGCAATGGGCTACACATGGAGGGGAAGATGTACCGATCTGGGCTTTAGGTAATGTGCTTAATATTTTAGAGCCCCGAACCTCATTTGAATAAACGGAACCCTTGAAAGATGACATTATTGTCCGTCTTGTTTTTGTTCTTATTTGATTACTCTTTTATAATATTTATGAAATATTTTTTTATCAGTTTGTATATTATGTTTTCTTTATTCTTTATTGTACACAGAAAACACATACAAAAAACAAACTAAATGAAGGGACATGTACAAAGGCGAGCTTAACCCTAAAAAGAGTTTTCTTCCAGCAAACCTTTGAGGCTAGAGATAGGTGGTGATAGAGGTAGGGTTCGTGTACAAGACCAATGAATTAAAAAAAATAGTAGATGTATAAACAAATTATTCTAACAAAATATACTTATTTTGATTTTCTGTGTAGGTTTTGTAAGAAAATAAATGTATTCTATTCCAATCATTGATATTGCTACGCTCGGCGCTCGGCGGAGGTCGGCGCTCACTGTCGCTCGACCGAAACTGTTTGGGACCTAAGGATTACATTATGCTATCCAATCCTACAAATATTATAATTGCGTATGTTTGTGTCATTGTATTACTGTTGTATAATATGTTTGTTACTTAGCTCTGTAACGGCCCAACGGATTTTCATGTAATTGGGTATAGAGATAGCTTGTTAAACCCTGGGGAAGTACTCTCACCAAAAAATCCACCTAATCTTACCACTTTTGGAACTTTTTTGCTTGTACACTGGCTAGGTAAGCCTATCCGACCGATATCTTTACTCTGATCCTTTGAGTTTGTTGTTCAGTTACAACCAAAAACAATTAGAACAGTTTTTATGATTGCGCACTTACGCAAGCAAAATACAACCTTAGGGTGCAAGGCGGAACTTTTGATGATAGTACATAGTCTTTTTTATCCAGATAGATAGATTAAGACTTTATTGTGTACAAGGAATTATTATATCTATAACAAACATAATGTAATACAATGGGCTTAATGTAGCATCGCTGAGAGTGATTTCTTTTAGCCAACCTTAATCTAGATACCGCGAGCGTGAAGGCATGGGTGGAAGAAACATAAATATTATTTAATCTATATTTCAGGTCCGATGGCCACAACATTGTTCGCCGGTGTAGTGGAACAGAGCTACATACCCCACGCGATCGCTTATGCAGCGTGCCTCGCACACCAATCGCACCGGTGTCAGGAGAAGATTAACTTCACTCAACCTGTGGTGAGTTTCCAATAAAATACCTACCCGTAAAGAAGTGAAATTCCTGCAGGCAAAATCACAACGAAACATGGCTTTATTGTGCTACTGAAACGATATTCGCAATCAGCTGTAACTTTAAAATTCCCATTGTTTTTTGACATTTGCGGAATAGAACTTAGATAGTTTACGCCTACAATTATTAGTTCAGCTTATCAATATGGCCGTTCCGCAAGATTACAAAAATAGGATATTTGAGATACGGTTTGTTTTTGAGTTTCTTGGATGATTAGAACAGCCATCCAAGAAAGCTAAATGAGTAGAATAAAAAATCGAAACGCGCATCGATAGCATTGATGTAATAAGATTCTTTTACAATTTCTAAATGATGCCACAGTAGGGACTAAAAATAATGATATTAAAAACTAGAATATTATGTAGGTACCTACCCAACAATCAATTAGTGCCACTTTCAACGTAACCTTTTGAAAATTATGGTATATAAATTGTCCTGACTCCACACTAGGAATCCCTGTGTCGTGGGCATCAGAAACTACTCGTACCATGGCACCACAACACCCAGAAGAAATATTTGCAGGACATGCAAACAATGTCCCGCAGGGGGCTAGACCCCGCACCCCTTGCATCTCAGATGGGCACTCGCCCGCTACGCCGCCGCCGCCCAGATCGTACCGAATGTATACATCTTTATGCAGGCGACTGTACTTGTTCTATTGGTAGATTTTATACAACTCCTTTCCAGTTCACTTTGGTAAATGAGGCCATATAGCTGATGTAATAAACACTGTGAAAACATAGAACATACAAAGCAATTAAACACTTTGTGTCAGAACCCTTTGTAACATTTAATGAGTATTATTATTTTGAACGCGAATTTCACATCTGTGTGTCAAATCGTTCGACACTTATCTTATTTCTACCATGTTCAACATAAAAAGTGCGACAAATTTTCCATTTTAAAATTTGATCAAGATTAAAATTTTAAGTAGGTAACGCTTACGCAGCAGCCAAAAATGTTAATTATTTTTGTGACAACTTATTGAAATTGAAAGTACTAGTAGAGGAGCGGTAGTGAGGCCTTCCCAACCAAAGGTGTGGGTTCAAATTCTGATCGCGAGAACTGAGTAACTCACGAACATCTCGAAATCGGGCCTAGGCTTGGTCGCAAAGAATAGACGTAAATTCAACTAGATTTCAGACGTTTCAAAATGTTCCATGATTTCAATGAATAAGCTATGATTAAACTTTTTTGTTCATCAGGAAAAAATACCGAATTGCGTTCCACGAGAAGTAAGCAGCGTTGCAGCCGCTGACGATACACGAAGCGATGGTACGAGCGTTCGTCGTGTCGTCGTTGCCTCAAGCGTCATATCTGATGAACGGGTCCCCCGCTCGTCCGCTCCGCACGTCACCCAAATCTACTCGATATCAAACATACTCAATTGGGTAGGGATGTTTGGTTTCCATAAATATTTAATTAAATTGTAAAATACAGCGATGAAAAACGATAGCACATTCATTGTATAAGTTTATAAATAACATTTTATTTTATTTTGAATAAACTTCCATACTTTTAATGTAAATACACGGTAAGTAGCAAATAGTGTAAATATTTTATGGTAAATGTTAATAAAATAAATGGACTTTCAATGTTTATTTGATTTCAAAACCTCTTTTATAGTATAAGTCAGCCTTATTTTTAATTATTTTACACATTTTTTACAGAAATATCAAATTTAACAAAGTTGTTTATAAAAAATACTTTTGCCATTACTTTGGCTTCGATAGGTAGGTAGGTACAGTCAACATCAAAAGTAAATTTATTATGGTTTCAGTTTCAGAAATGTTTAATGAATGAAAACTAGTGAATTATTCATTTATGAATAAATCGCTAGTTCAGGCTTGATAAAAAGGCTGTTTCTTTTGTTTACCTATTGTTAGAAAAGGAAAGGACGAAAGTTATCGAGCCGATGAAATTGGTGACTGATCAATTGATCATGAATAAGAGGGTTAATGTATTAGGTACGTGTCAATCAATGTGTCATGGTTAAGCTAAAGTCCTTCACATGAACAAATCCCGTGAATTGAAACTTTAGCGAGCGTTTTGTCACCAGCCCAATACAATATGGATAACACAGAATAACGCAATCAGTTAAATGGATTCCTCGCCCTGTTTAGTCTGATAGCAAGTCAAGGCGCGTTTATTTCTCTATGTGTACGCTGAATTTATGTACCTTCCAGGCTACCGGTAACCCGTAAGAAAAAAAGTAAGGCCGTTTCCACCACCGCCGTCCCCAAGCCGTCACCGAGAAAGAGATGATAGCGCCGAAGTAGCGATACATAATTGACTATCGCCGTTTGTCCACTGCCGACGTCACCGAGCCATCAATGAGAACTAGATTATTTCGGGCGGAGTTGAAGATGATATGACGGCAATTGTGTTTTTGTGTTGTTGGCACATCGGCCGTTTACGATCTCGGGTCAAGCTCCAGCGGTCATTCTCGTTGACGGCGCGTCGATGGACAAACGGCAATAGTAAATTATATAACGCTACTTCGTCACCGTCATCAGCTCAGGTATCGTCGATGACGGTGATCAGTTCGATCAGCGCTAACGGTAGGCGTTCAGCGTCAGCAACTATAACCTTTTATTCTTATCACCTTGTTTATTGTGGCGATACTCTATAAAGAAAGAACAAATTAATAATAATAATTAAGCTTGGATTTGGATTGGCCTCCAGGAGCCCTTAGTATTGCTATGCTGTGAGGCAATCCGTTTAGGTAAGTATAAAGTACCTACCCTGTTTTCTAAGCGAAAGCAACTTGTCCCAAGATTGAACAAAGTGAATTTACTTTGTCGCAGTAATGAAAGTTTCTTGGAAAAAAAAGGTATTAAAGCTTTGAGAACTGCTCAACTGCTTATTTATTCAAATAACTAAGTTTACACAATCACAAGAGCTGAATATTATTATCAAACATATTGAATACAGAAATCGTGTTGAATTTTTTTGGTAGGGGCTGTGGCGAGCAAGTATAGCGAATCACTGGTGTAAAGCATCGGTCACACATAGTTGCTAAAAAAGCTGCGAGACTTTGATCACACGAAGCCAGCTTTTTTGAAGAACTACCGATGGCAAACACTCGCTTAAAGTCGCAGTCTGCTCGTCAGTTTTAGTGCTGGCAGAATAAATTAAACATGATCAAGCCTACTAGCGGCTACTTTTCTAAATTAATCAGTAAGTCTACTTACTATCTATAGTCACATATACATGTGACTATCTATAATACTATTATAGACTATCTATAATAGTCACCATGCAGCTTTTTTACCAGCGTTTTGAGGACTAGTAACTTTAATAGCTGGTTTCCCCTGTCAGTAAAATGTTGTCCTTGAAACTCAGCATCTAGAATTCCATATTCATTGTGATAACCGGTTTTTAAACTTGTCTTTTTGAAATCATATGATGAAAAAAAAGTTGAACTTAGATTTTTTATTTTGATATGATTTGTGAACGAATGAATAAAGAAAATTATTATGAAGCAAAGTTTCAATCACAGGTCGCTACGATCGCGCGAATAACACCTTAAAACCGTAGGTAGATATGTAGACCATGTACACAAATCAGCTGTTTATTTAACTAATTAAGACTAATATTGTAATACAAACAATGTATCTGCAACACGGGACTTTTAATTCTTCAAATGAAAGTCAGAATGCGTAGAACGTCTACTTCATAGATCTACCGCGTAGATATGTCTAGATTTAAACGATCTACGGCGTAGAGGTGTCTACGGCTTTACCGTTTACATACGTAAATCAAACAAATAGCACGATTTATCTTTTATTAGGGGTTATTCATAAATGTTTCTTTAATAAAATATCAGCTATGTACTTTATGAAAAATTGACATGAATAATACACAGCGATGTATGTACTTAGAAAACTTACATTATTCTCTGATGTTTTCAAGGATTTTGTTTCATTTATGAGACCACGAGAAAGACTTCTCGTAGTCTCTTCCAAATCTCTCTAAATCTTCCATCCTGTATAAAATTACGTCTCTAGAAAACCTCTGTACTTTATAGATAAAAATGTGTAGTGAAGAGGCAGAAAATAAAAGTAAAGCCATAACTGAATATTACCTCATTATGACATAAATTTTTCAGTTGATTGTTATTCAACTCATATTTATTTATTGCAAAGATGAAATTTAAAAGTTTAAACAACATTTTGAAGATAATATAATAATTTTAAAATGAATTTAATTTTATAATAAACCTATATCTGGCGATGTTGGATATATATATAGAAAGGGCAGTGACGCGATACTTTCGGGCGGGCACCAACAAAACCAACCGTTGGGGAATAATGGCTCAAGAATGGCGACCAAGAACCGAACAACGCAGTGCAGGAAGGCCTACCACCCGATGGACTGATGATATTTTGAGGGTTGCGGGAAGTCAGTGAATGGAGAAGGCTCAAGACCGTCCGTAGGCACGATGAAATTTGTGTATTTAAAGGAAACTAAAATCTGTGCAATTCGCACTAATTTACTTTACAAGCACATTACCATTCTGCTTTTAGATGTAAAACATTCCATTTATATATCAGGCACAGTAGACCGCATGAACAATGTTACATAAAACAGGAATACTGAGAAAATTATATTTACTTCTTAGCATTTGAAAATAGTACCGATCATATCACAGCAGACGTCGATAATATGAGGAACAAATTGTAATGTTGCGTAGCGGAAAAAACAAATAAGCAATATTTCTTCTTTGTTGATCAGGAAAAGTATCATCATATTGTTTGCCTACTTCAAAGCGTGAAATTCGTAAATCCCAAAGATACGGCTAATAAACATCATGTTTTATTTTCTGAATCATACAGAGGAAATAATGGTGGCATTTTATTGCTTTCAATAAATGTATTTCATAACCCTATAAGGGTGTGTGCACATTAGCAAATACGCCGCGAATTTAAATTTATAACAATAGGCTTAAAACCTGTAGTCGCCTTTTGTGGTTGTCATCTTTTATATTAGATACCTAAAAAGTGGTTAGGCGTAAGCCACACAGAAATGGCGTCTGGAGCTGTCGTGGCGCAGGTGTCTTGCCATTCCATTCACTCAAATCTCATACAAAATACATGGAAATTTGTAAAATATAAAAAACGCGTGTCCTATATTGTGCGGGCATCATCTCATACTAAAAACGCTTCTAATCTATGAGGTGATCATCTGAAAGAAAGTTACGTGCGGCCCAGTTAAGGAAGACGTTAACACAACCAAGTCTAGATTTTAATAAAAATAATCGAAACCAAAAAAAAGCTTAACTGCGAAACTATCCTACTAATACTTATTATAAATGAGAAAGTTTGTGAGGATCTTTGAATGTTCAATTGTTTTTTTGGTTTTTTGTGGTTCAACCGATTTCGATGAAACATGGAACTGATAGAGTTCTTTATCTCAAAGTCAAAGTCAAAGTCAAAAGGCATTTATTTCAATAAAATCACTAGGATCACTTTGAAACGTCTTAGAAACTAGGTGAATTAGGTGAACTAGGTGATCTTAAATAGTATATAGGATACTTTTTATATATCTTCTAGGTACCACGCGAGCGAAGCTGCAGGTGCGAGCTATTCGTACAAAAAGCAACAAAATCTTTAAATCTAGCTCGGCTCACCTCGTTTACACTTTAAAAAGGATTACAAAGTAATATACCTACGTGAGGTGAGCTAGAATAGAGAGCACGCGTCCATTTATCCGTATAAAACAAAGTTCACACCAGCAGCGGCCACGTCTGACCCATTTTATTATCTTCCGAGTGGTCAGGGTATAGTTGGGAAAGAAATGCACAGAGAATTTCGGTGAATACTGCCCAAAGTGTAGAAACAATTAAACTTTTGGTGTTCAGGTTTGAATACTCTACTTTATTATATTATAAGTGCTCAAAACATTTTATTAACATAAAGAAAATTAAAACTAATACAAGTTAATATTTACAAAATACACAATGACCTCAACACAACAGTTGAGCTATCTAAAGACCGTTACAAACGATCTATAGATCAATATGTATATATCACTACCAGTCGGAAGCGTCGCCAAGACGCTGGTGGAAGTGGCACGCTGGATGGCAATGTTAATCTGTTGGGCCAAATTTATGAGTCAGCTTTCGGGTCACTCGTCGCTTCGATCAGACGACATGATATTGTTTTGTAATTAATGGGGCCCATGATATTGTTTACAAAACAATTCACCACGGACATTCCCACGGACGCGGGTCTCATTTTTTAATTCAATTAATTTGGAGCGTAGAAGGACAGTGGTAGGATTAAATTATTTGGCAACGAAAAAATCAGAGGTAAACACTAAGTTATGTATATTTAATACAGAACTTTGTTTGTGTTAGTACTTTTCTAACTTTTTATAGAATAATAAGCTAAGGAACTTTCAACTCAACATTACTCACAAATGGACGGAGAATTCCGCTAGAAATTGCGCGGTAAACATGATGAAAAAAATATGAGCGGAATAGAATATTTTCGGCGTATACCTACTGCTGTATTATATTAGTAGGTAGGTTCTTTTATTTTCCACACAGAGAAGAAATACAGAATTTTGATACCACTTTTTGGAATGCATTTGTAATTGTTTTTCCGAGAATTAAAATGTACATATGTCTAAAATAAATCCAGATTTTACTAACTAGGCCGCAGTGTAACGCTTGAGGTTTGTGATTTCTCAACTGCTTCACCAAGATTCTTCTGCATAATTGACTTATCTCCCAAAATGGAACATTATTGCCAGGGTCTACTATAAAAAGCCAGGTCACTGAGCAGCATTATGATTTTTGGCGTATTTCTTATGGCACCCCATCACATTCTTCGATGCCAATGCACATAAAGCGGACGAAATACGATAGAAGTAGCGGACAGCTAGTGGGAAAAAGAAACCAGGGACACGCATCCGGCCAACCTGATCCGCATTTGTAGTTCGGCGGAGATAATTTACATTAAAATATGTAAGGGTATTAAATAAATGTTATGAGCTGTAAGATTTCATAAAATTCAAAAGAAAACTATTATAATAAATTTTGCTGAGATGGTTATTTTTTCCGCTTGATGTGTATCAAATTCTTAGAAAACTTTATCGAGGGACAGTTTTCTTGACGAAGATATATGGCGGGTCCGATGGCACGACCGAAGGGTGTTCTATAAGTGATTAACTCGTAACGGAACTTTTGTGAGATAATATTGTTAGAAAAAACCAATATTTCTGGGCCAGTAGCGGTATTGTGAAGTATAAAGGACATATATTCTATTTTTGGTTGAATGTTCTTTAGTGAGATAGTTATCAAAAACTATAAGTCAAACAAACCAAGGATAAAGACAGCCCTGAATAGTCTGCTTGAATCAGTTGCGGCTGAATAAAACCCACTTTTCAAAGGCAAACTTTGATTAAGCAGCAAATCCTTACAAGTTCAACCATTTTGTGGTCGACCCTGCGAAGATTAAAGAGGTTCTGAGATCCTCGCGAACCTTAACAGCTGTCGGTTGATTTAAATTGATCCGGTTTGTCGAGACGGGTTCACTTATTCAGATGCTAACTACGCATTTTGTAGGCAGTCTACGCTATTTTTATCTAGTACCTAATTGCGCTAAAATCCAGTGATTTTTTTATGGTAAACAAATTACTGTTTTTTTTTCTCGACAAGCTTCGTATTTATTTTCTATTCAGTTGCTATGAGCGGTAATTTTAGTAATCACTTTTGTTCAAAATCCCAATTGTTGGCCGCGGTTGCCTGGTTGAATAATAGGCCCCTTCATATCAACCTACCCGTGGATGTCGTAATAGGTGACTAAGGGAAAAAAGCTAGGCGGTGGGCAGCAACGATAGCTCTGCTCTAACTGCGCTCGCCAACCCGCGTGTCCAGAGTATGGGCAAAATCCACCCACATGATTGCAAGTCGCTTTGGAAATCTGTGGCCTAAAATAAGCAATGATATTCTACGGCTGAAATGATTATGGATGATGATTGTAATAATGACGGGCCTTGCTACTCTAAAGGTCCTTCCTGGCCTGAAGAAAACCTGTTTATTTTGCGCCACATAACACAGGCAAAGAGGTACAGTTACATACACAGGGCTGCTGCAGATTCGCATCCCAATGTTTGCGAAATCTAGATACGAACTCTATATTACAAGGCATAGACTGCCGATAAATTAAAACAAAGAAACTGTCACCCTCTGCAAATTTTCCGTTTGACCCAGGATCGATCAAAATGGAGACCCGAAAAGGTTTTTAAAACAAATTGGTTTCCGCCTGTCGACGTATTAAACGCGGATAAGTAGGTACAATCGGTGGAAATCCTTTGCAAAATTACTTTTCGATTGGGATAAACGCGCTTTCACGGAGATTTGGATGTCGCTTCGCTTCGTAATATGTTTTGTTTATTCAGTAGGTACACAAAAAGCTTTTCTGTTTATATTTTTCGCTGATGGATCATTCACATTTCACCCTTGCATTCAAGAGTGTATTTTTAATGCGTGACTGTCATAATTTTGATTATTTGATTGAAATGAAGATTAGATGCGAGCAAAGACTATACATAAAATACGGTAGATGCGAGCCAGTCAACTAGATAGCTGCGAGCTTTTGGATGTCTAGACGATTGCATCATTTCCTTTTGACGGACGAAAATCACTAACAACAATGCTAATTTGCCTATTGAAATTTTATACAACTCGATAATCAGATGTCCTGTTTTCACCCGACTGCCCAGAAGGAAGATAATGTTTTTCGAATAGAGATGTGTATAATGCTCAAAATACCTAGGACGCACAATATTTTCCTTATAAGTATTTCTTATTGGCGGCAGAATTTATGGGTTATTTTATGTCAATATAATAACAAATTGTTCTATTTATCACAAAATATCTAGCTTCGACAAAGGCCTTTTGAAGTTGTCATAAGACTGAAATTATTTTTGAAATCATTTTCATTTATAATGCTTCAAAGCAAAATCCTCCGTTGAAGTGCTTCGCTAGCGAAAATGTAAAGGAAAATTTGAAACGTATTAAACGATCTCAATTGATATTTTAGACGAAAAAGGAAAGGGATAGGACCATTTTGAATTTTCATGGAATGGTATAAAAACAGGCTTATCTCCATTATAATCATACTCTGATTAGTTACACAATGAACAATATGTTTCGTCACACGATAGACAGAGATGCACAACGCGAAAATGCGGCGAAATTTATTACAAAATGAATCTTATGTTTACTAAATAAAGTCACTTTTATATGTACTTTTATAGGGGGAAAACTAGCTATTGAAATCAGCGCATTAAGGGTATGAGGTAGCTATAATGGCTTAAGAGCAACTGCCATGAAAATTGATACTTCAATCGGTCTCGGTCTAGAACTTCATAATGAAGGTTCGACTTAACTTTGCCATCGAGTCAAAACTGAAAAGGTATTAAAATAATGATTACTAAAATTTCTCTAAACGTACCTACAGCGTAGACTTTTAAAGGTTCGGCCGTCACCATTTTTCGGAGAAAATTGTATTTAGAACAACTATTTTACACAATTTAAAAGATATATTTTACTGCCTCTCAAACATGGAATAACATTAAATGCCAGGTCTCATGACCTATGTACACACGAAACCAACATAGGCCGAGCTTCCATTTACCGAAAAATACCTACATTAAATTAGTAGCATTCACATTTTGGTCTCAGCATTTCTAAACCATTTTAAGCTAAAGATCATGTCATACCATAAATCCAGCCTAAAAGGCTATTAACTAAATATATTTTGCAGTTTACCGCAAACAAAAACAGCGACATTGGCAAGTTTGTCGGTACCTAAACCGCTTTTAACTCTGGGTGTTAGATAAAGTTGGGTAGGGATGTTCCGGAGATGAAACTACGGATTATCTGATACTTACCTACTTATGATTCATAGTAAAAAAGTAGATAGACTTATTTAAATGAATAAAGGTAAATGAATTAGCTGATTTTATTAATTGGTTTTGAAAGTCGTGCTTACCGCTTAGGACGGACTTGCTTTTCAAGAAATGAAGGCTCTACCGGTAGGTAGAGCCTACAACACGACAACACGGTACAACACGATTCATACCATCGTGTTGTTTGTACTAACAAATAAAGTTATAGGCTTTGCTATAAATACGATTCCAAGACGAAGAAGAAGATCGAAGAAGTTATCCTACTTCCTACTAATATTATAAATGCAAAAGTTTGTGAGGATGTTTAGATGTTTGGATGATTGTGGTTCAATCACGGGTAAACGGCCGAACGGATTTAGATGAAATTTGGTACAGAGATAGATTATAGTCTGGAATAGCATATAGAATCCTTTTTATGTAGGTAAAAAGCGAGCGAAGCCGCGGGCGGAAGCTAGTAATACATAATAAGGGAAAGCTCGGTGGCGTAGCGGGCGAGTGCCGAAAGAAACAAGGATAGAGATTCCTAGCTTTTTCTTTATTCAATTGTTTTTAAATAAGCTTATTTATTTCGTTTTATTCATTTCAAGGTTCAAGGGATTCGATTCTCGCTACGGGACAAATTTACTATCTATTGTTGGGATCTGGACAAGAGATATTTTGATAAAATATCTCTTGTAGCTGAACACTCAAATAGTTTCTTCTTTACGTGAACTTCTTGAATGCGATTCAAGAAATTCATGTAAAGCAGAAACTACCCGTTGTGGAAGAAAATAGCAAGGCTCCATGAATTTGAACAATCAAGCTGTCAGCAGCATGAACTATACGAACACACTCAAAAGTTACGGAAACATTCCAAATCTGACCGTCTCTAGCTAAGTTACGGAAGGATACGCTTACCAGTCATAATAACTCGCTTCCGCGCATCTGCGTCCTATCTTACGAGCGTAGGACGTGGCACATCATATTGAAATATAGCAGCACTCACTAACAAACACATTAGTGAACCCGAAAATTCGCAAAGGGTTAAAGAGTAACTCAAGTTTGAAATTAGTTTGGCGAGGTGGGCTCATTGTATGGGGACACTCTGTTTTCGCTTGAGAAACATAATTATTTGGTACTTGCGAAACATTTCCTTCATACTTTAGAACTTTAGTGAGACTTTGTTAAAAAGTTTAGAAGCGTGGTTCAGAGGAAGGTTCAAATAGAAATAATTCCTTTATGGTGAGAGTACCAACCGATCGCTTGTCGATTTTTATGAGTGAGGAGATGTGGATAGGTGTGGCAAATTAAGGAGGATCATCGGACGCCTGTCACGAGGCCCTGGAGGCGCCTGCGGGAAGTTACGTCACACGTCGTCGCCTATACTGGTAAATCATACTATGTGCAAAAAATTAAGGTAGCTTATATTCTTATATGGTTGTCTATAATGGGCCAATATTTTTGTTTAAGTACCTACAGAATTATTAGATGCCTAATAATGAATAAATCGTCATCATCATCAGCCTGTAGAAGTCCACTGCTGGATATAGGCCTCCTCCTAAGAGTTCCATAATGCACGGTCTTGAGCTATTTTCATCCACTGATTTCCCGCAACTTTCACAATGTCTACGGTCCATCGGCTGGAGGGCCTTCCAACACTGCGTCGTCACCCGGTTCATGGTCTTATTCGAGAACATTTACTCCCCAACGGTTGTCGGTTCTGCGAGCTATATAGCCTGCCCACTGCCACTTCAACTTGCTTATTCTGAGAGATATATCGGTGACCTGGGTTCTTCTGAAATAAATTAATAAATATTATTAAAAGTAATTCAGTGTTCAAAAGTGAGTTTCATAAAATTACCGTGATATTTTTCCATTGCCGGAATATTGCCAAGGGTCACCCTCTCGGTTATCTATCCGGTCGCCCTAAGGAAACCATTTGCGAACCTTTCACATGTTTTATGAAATAATCTTGCCCGTTTGACTATTCCAAATTTCAGGAGAACAAAAAATTCTTTGCAGTTTTATTTCAATAGAATTATTGTACCTAAATTAAGATTGCAGGTACTTATTCTGTTCTGGACCCTTCCTCTTATCTACATAATTAAACCGCTGTCACTTTGTTATGCCGAATCATTTATTTATTTTGCGAAGAAGTAACCTAAAGGAAGTAAGAGGAAGGAAGGACCAACCTCCTGAATAAGGCACCTCTAACGCGTTGCATCCACACACTCAATCTAGTAGGGGAGAGAGTGGATCTTTTTTACTGCCCCCTGAGCGAATGTAGCAGGACTCTGTTATATATTTTATGCTATTCTAATTAGATTTGACTTTTTGTATTATTTGACATTATTATTGATTGACGAATTATTATATACTTTTTTAATTTTGATTAGGTAGGACATTACATAATTTGTATTTATTGTGGAATTTTTTTATTTTTGTTATTTTACATATATGGATTGAAGAATTTTTCTATTTACTTTTTATTAGGCTTGACATTATGTAATTTGAATTTATTAATTAAGAGATTATGTTTGTTGTTTCTTAACTAGTGGGTATAATGCTATGAATTAAAATTAATCTTATCAAATGTTTGATATGTATAATAATAATAATTTAAATTATAATGGTACACTATTGCATTAGGTGCTCCTGTAAAAATAGTGTAACTTTTCGTAAATAAATAAAGTCTTACATAATTCACTAATTCAATTAACATTATTAACTAGACTTCTACTCGAATCTTTTCGAAATCTTTTGATCAGATACCTAAGTACATAATATGTAGTTATCATATTTTCAAATAGCGTGTACATTAGTAGACAAGTGCCCATCCACTTAAGTTTTTATCATTAGAGAGACGGATTAATTAATTCACATTTAAGGTGCTCGCAAGGTCGCTGGCACAAATTCATTTCAGCAATCTGTCCCAACACCACCCTGGAGGGAACTAGAACTGAGATTATCTTTAGTAGGTATTACTTTCTCGGGCCTTAATATAATTTGGTTGTACTCAAAGCTCAGGCTTCTATTGTCATGCTCATTGTTAGCGAGAATGTTGTAGGCAACGAGCAAATTGGATATGCCATGAGGATTATGAACATTAGGGGTGTCACCAACATGATATCAATCAATTAGATGGATTTCCTTTAATTTCTAATACCTACGTATTGTTTTACATACGTTCGACAAGCTGACTTAATCAACAGCCACAAATGTATGGGATCCAACGCGCATACATGGAACGCGTATGTGGCCACGTGTCAATAGAATAGATCTAGCTTTAGTCTTTGTTCATAAATTTTCGACTTTTTTATTTACTTTTTTACCTACTCCCATTATTTTCCATCTACAACAACAAAACCATTGTACCGGAAAATGTTTTCCGTACCTAAAACCGTTTCGAGCAAGTTTATTCGCCGATTTTTTTGGATTTGGGTGATGGGATTGGAAATCGTGGTCAAATCTACACTCCGATCAAGAACAGAACTCTATGCAGAATATTGAATAAAACGTAGAAATACAAAGATTACATACAACTGACATACAACTGAAATACAACTGACCGCGCCATGGTTTTTCTAAAGTTTAAGTCCCAAAATCGTACAAATCTTTTGTAAAAACCGACGCAAATTTATCGGTAGTATGCAAATTTTCAAGCTGCGACTATCACGAACCACCAATATTTATTTAAAAATACATTGCAAACGAACGGTTATTCCGCGTTCCGAAAGATGCTTGTGCATTGTAATTTCTATCACATACAAACACACTTTACACTTACAATACTCACCATATTTTATCAATCTTAAGCCTCTAAGTATAATTATATCGTAAACTCTGATGTTATGTTGTAATTATATTGTACTCTATAAATAGGCAGGAAAATATAGAAAATTTAATTTCAGTGTGTAGGTAGGTACCTAACCTAATAAATAGATATACTACCTACAACTTATTATTTAGATTCGCAAATATTGTAGTGCCCCACCCAGAGGGGTAAATGCTGAAAATTTTACCGACGGCGTATTATTACCGACGTGTAACACTAAATAATATGAATATCAGCCGGAAGCGTCCCCAAAACGCTGGGTAGGCTGGCAAGCTAAATAGGAACCAGCTCTTGGAGTCACGCGCATTGAGGGATAATTTATTTTTTAGCTCAATGATAACGCGTCGCTCGGATGATTATACTCTATTATTATTTTGAGTAACTCATCTATTTGGATAAAAACGGAGTACATCTCAAATGTGTTACAAATTCATACCCCTACTAGTATCCTGATCAATGCAGATCATCGGACTACTGAGCCTTTTAGTCAATATAACTTTTTGAAGATCCCAACAATAGATAGTAAGTATTTTTAATTTTTTAGCGACTATCCATCCGTTACACCCTCAAACGCTTAGTTGCGTTTTTCAGGAGACTTAAGGCTTTGATGGATACTTGTAGCTCTCAAAGAGGGCATACTTTGGCACGTCCTAGCTGAGTCGGCAACTAGGTATGAACGAGCATTGCTGAATTGAAGGCTTTTATGGGCAGAAAAATAATGTGTAAGAAAGACAGAGTTTTATTAAAGCATTGGGAAAAATATTTCCACATTCATGTATTCAAAAAGCCGTGCTGGCCTAGTGGCAGGTTCCCCGACTTGCGATCCGATCGTAAGTGCGAAGCCGGAGGTGCACCAATGAGGTGTTCTGTTCGAAAAAAATAAGTGCGCAACACACGTGCTTAAAACGGAGAAGGAAAACATCGTGAGGAAACCAGTAAGTATTATATAATTATAGCGGTGGTGGGCTGGCCACCTGTCACGTATGGAATACTTACTGCTGCAAAATGTGGGTATATGCCAATGTTCGGACTTGCCTCTGACTATCTCTCTTAGATATCTGCAGGGATCTGATCGCCTAGAGATCTGAGAGGATGTCTTTGGGATAAAAGTCGTGAGCCTTTTTATTTTTGCACAATCATGATCTACCTACATACAGCCTTTGAATTTCCTTCGAGTTAGTTCGTAGAACCTAGTATAGTATTATGTTATCTGTGGTAGACCAAAGAACGCTTAGAAACATTCGTAACAAAGAGATAGCCCTCAACTGAACGTTATCGTAAGATTGATCTACGACTATGCGGGCTAGGCCATGTTGCGGGGTTTCAGTCGATCCTGTAGATTCTATCGCACGATCAACCTTTTCAGGGTTAAATTATTCGTAGCAAATTAGTATAATTTGCCGATTTTCATTCTGATGTGCGAAACTGTGCACTTATTTATGACCTCCAATAATTTTACATTCAGGATGCAGTGTAGCAAGTATTTAAGAATGTTCATAATGAGCGCAATTGTTAACTTCCTCCGACTGAATACGTAACTCTTAACTTACAAAGTAATAAGTGTCGTCTTGAGAATAGTCCTAATTTGAGAATATTAACTAACGCCCAAAACGTGCGTATTTCTTTTTATTTTATTCCATAGTCTGTATTCTCAGACTAAAGTCTCCATTTTACGAGGACCACAAGCGGTGACTGCAATTTATGACCCTTACTACTAGCTTCTGTCTGCGGATTCGCTCACGTGGTACCCGGATAAAGATCATAAACGATCGCTTCAGATCAGTTCATTGGTAAATCTGTTCAGTAAAGATATGATATAATTTTTGTTTGGAAATAGCGAAATGAAAAGCCTCTAGGGTACTTCCAGTTACCTCACAATTTTGAACTTTGGAGTGCTAATTGCTTTTGTAACATAAAAAAGGAAAAAGTCTAAAACTGAATTTCGATGTTTTTAAAATTGGATTGGTTTGGAAAATGTGGCTGTAACTCGAAAAGGGCTCTTTCGAAAAATTTACGTATTGTTGATTTTTGCGGTCAAGATATATGCATCCTTCAGATTAATTTCAAGTTCTTGTGGAATTATTACAAGACAAAGTTATATTTACTACTACCGCGACCGCAAAATATTACTTTGTCACTCTCTCGACTTTTGTTTTTTTGATCCCGTGTAATGGTACGAAAGCCTTAGGGCGCCAGTTCTTGCACATGACCGTCTTTATTTACAGCAGAAGGTACAGGTCGATGATCTTATTGCCGCACCGGATGATCACAAAAACGATAACACGCGCAGAAATGACCTAAGTCCATTGTGTAAATGCGCTATTACCAAAGCATTTTACAACCATCTCACAACCAGTAGGCAGCGATATGAAGCAATTCACAGAGCTTTTGAAAAAGTGCACCGATTTAGAAGCCAATCCACAGCGTGTTCTTTATTAAAGTGCAAGTGATAAAAAGTGGATCGTTATCGTTCGCGCGGTCATGTTGACTGTGCCATATGCTCCCAGGTGATAGTATAGAGACAAGCGGGAGCAACTAGCAGGGCGGGTAGCGATTTTTAACCATGGCAATTCGCTTCGTATAAAACTAACAGTAAGAAAAAATAAATAGGAATCCCAGGTAGGAAAGACATCCGTGATATCCGGCTCTCCGTTAGGCTAATGGGATACGTAAGGTATAAGAACTTCGCATATAGCCAATAGTCAGAGGCTCGACTAAACATTTACATTTGAAACGGGACTTCGATGTTTTTCTACTACTACTGCATCACGTCACGTCATATAGGTACGCGCAACTTGAATGGTATACACATCGTTTGATGATGGTCCCTGGTTAGTAGGAACACATTTTATTCTTTCTCTCTTTAACCAAACTCAATCTACACTACAATTTATCGCGGTGCTCATCAATGCCTTTATAGGCCTGCTTTTGGGTAGGAAGCTCGTATGATTTTTACTGAATTTCAATTTTGACTGAGAGTTAAGCCAGCATTTTTTTCGTGGTTGCTCTTGCGAATCTATAAACTTCACTGTGCTAAGGTTCACGCAGTGTTTAAAGGCCCGATGGATCGACGATATTTTTAAATGTTCAAGACCGTTCGTCATGCCACTCTTTGAGGGAGGCCAATGTCAAGCAGTTAACTTTTCTCCAGGCTTATAGGTAATAATTCTAGGGTTAGATCTGTATCATAATAAAAATTGTTAAGTTAGTGATTGGCTGACTGACTCATTGCACAACCTAAATCCTCTCCTCAAATCCTCCCATAAACCATTATTCTAGAAAGCATTGGACTACAAACATCTTTCGTAGTTCAGTAAAAAGCCGCGCCTACGTAAAAAATAAAATATATTTTGACAAATTGTGGTTAAAAAAGCCTGTACAAGTAGTATTATGTAGCAAATAAAAATAAATGACCAAACGCATTAACCGCTGAAGTAAAAATTGGTTGAGAATTATTCGGAATCGGCGCGGCGGAATTTATTCGACCGCGATGTCCGATAAAAGGAAAGCGGAAGTCATTTAGATAGTGTCGATATCTTTTACAATGAGCTTTTTCATTAGATCATTGTATTTTGGATGGAAATTATAATGCTATAATCACAAAATCATAAGCTCGAAGCACCTCGAGCATGCAGCAGAGAGGCGTGATATTTTATGATATCAGCTGACTAAAAAGTAAATAAGGTTGCTAATTGTTTAGCGAAACAGTCGCTTTGTCGCCATTCTGTCCGTAATCCGTGGTAGGCCACTTCTATCACCAGACCCTCAATTATCTTGAAAACATTTTTTAAACATTTTTCAACAAAATATGTCATTCGTTTGGTCTTAATGTACCTGTACATTTAAACCAAACGAACGACATATTTTGCTTTACATTCCAGCACTTTCATAATCTTCTTCTATAATGTAAAAGATAAAAAGCTGTCGCTGCTCTTTCAAAACTGTATATACTTGTTCTAGCACTATATAATGCTCGTTCTCTTCCTATAGATATTCGTTCTTTATGTACCTACATAAACATAGATACATTGACGGTGCACAACCAAATTTGAACCCACGAGCTTAGAATGTTCCATTTTCACCTATTAGGTACACTTACGGTGCTCTACGACAAAAAGAAGAGAGAGTTGAAAGGCTGAAGTGCTAAAGTTATTTAAACATATGCACAATTGCTAAGTTTTATATAAAGATCGTACATCCGTGACCTAGGTTGCCAATTTTCATCTAAACCCCTCACCGGTACCGTACGGTAATTAATTATGCAAAGCCCGCCATATTCACCCGAGCATTTGTATATCACATTAAAGTTTCCGTCACGAGTAAACATACACAGGCGATGGTGACATCAACCCTGAGATTTCCTGCCGCTAAATATGTATGAGGTCATATACATACCAACAATATAAGAGAAAGCAAAGCTTAGCCCTGCCGCTCTAGACAAGTGAAAATATCAAGCAAAAAGCGCTAAGCAACTGTGCATATGTCAACGTGTCGGCAGAAGCGTAGTGGCTCATTGCCAAGCGTTTTCTTGCTACTTTTCGTTATCAATTACTATTTGTCTTAGAGTTGGTTAGTGGTCACAACTCTCACCTAATGGGGTACTAGCTAAACTTAAGGGCTCCTCACACTAATAAAATAGACTGTGTAATGGCGGTTAGTATCAGGGGCCGTGACGTGTGAATTATACCTTGAAGATGGGGGCTTTTTCTATTGTAAGAAATGCTACGAATATTTAGGGAATTCTGTGGATTAGCTCCTAGACTGCGGCGATTTCAGACATAATATAAAATCTAATGTGTCTCGTCCAGATCTGTGTGTAAGGAGACAAGAGGTTAGTGGGTAATGGCATCCTGATGGCGCCAAGTTTATAGTCGCTTTTGAAATCTTGAAGGCACCCGAATTAATAATTAAGACGAACTCCGTGACACAGACATCATCATCCGCACCCCGACTTCACCCACTTTTGGGTAAAGGCCGCTCTTTGCTCCTGCCACTCGCAAAGTTCCTCTGCCTTATCCAACTGCGGCCCACGATGCTGTCGATGACGTCGAGCCATCATGCTGGTGGAAGACTATTACTTCTCTAGCCAGTTCAGGGTCATATCCTGTCACTCCTGTCAGCGCCTTGCAGCTCTTGTCTTCACTACGCGCTACCGGTGCCCAGCCCAATTTTACTTGAATTCCTTTAACCGTTTTCCAACATCCTGGACCTCTACTAATATCTAAAACAACTGGTGTGCTTCAAAACGTTTTATTCTGATGATGATAAAGAACACTCAAAAAGGTTTGGTCATTAAACTCATTGAAACCGCACGTTTCCACTAATTTAGCCATGTAATGCTGGTAATGTAACAACTGGAACAGAAATTCTGCAAGCGTTTTGCTCCCCTATTTTATTGTATCTACTGCCAGCGCTCTGAATAAAGTTTTTGTTCTGTAGTGGACTAGTTTTAATATTTTAATCACTTTGTGACCATCTTACTTCTATTATCTGACTTTGTTTGAAATAAATGAATGTTTTATGAATCAAAATTGAATGCTGTTCGTTGGTAAGCGCATCGCTTGAGAAGTGCTGGACGATTTTTTTTTAATTTTGTTATGGTCCGAATAAGTTTTCAAGGAAACAAAAAATTAAAAAGTACCCGGAAAATTTGACAATTTCGTCTTTAGCTTAAATCTGCGTAGAACCTATAACCTGAACGCGAGTGAAACCACGCGGGTTTAGCTAGTAGTATAAATTTGTTGTAGTAAAATTTATTTTTCAATACTAGCATTCATATTTTTTTTAATTTTGCCACAAGTTTTTGCAATGCAAATATACAATGAATGTACAAAGAATTTAAAGGGAAGTCGGTTTACATTTTTGTAATAGTCATTTACCTAATATAGGTGCGCCCCAGTTTGAGGAGTACGAATTATTTTTGTACATTCGCCATCAAAAGTATTAAGACTTGAGGTTTATGAATGTAAAAATATTTATTGTGAGTTTCCATAGCGAGCTAAAACTCTTTTCCACCCAGCATGGTTATGGGTTTTGAAGTATGTGGTTGTGTGAAGGTATTCATGCTAATAAATTTAAATTGAAGCAGCCAAGTGACTGCAACGTGACAAAAGTGTAACCAGTCAGTCTTTAAGTTACTAAGATTTGGTATGCTGGCATGAATGGTGTGAACAAACACCACCAAAAACACAGACAGCGTCTACTTTACTTTGAAGTTAACCAGATCTCAATCGCAACAGCTACATTTAGGTACCTATTTGAATGTTTAACAATATCACATTATTAATATTATAAATGAAAAAGTAGCTTTGTCTGTAAGTATCGGTTTCACTAAACGATTGAACCGATCTGAATGAGGACATTTGTTATATAGATGCCTTAACGCTGGTGAAGTACACTGGCTCATATTTATCCTGACACCACGCGAACGAAGCCACGGGCAGCCACTAGTGAGTATATAATAGGTATTTCTGATGACTGTACAATTTAGAAACTTGGAACTTATTGTCATAAATAATTCAAGACATTCAATTGCCGATTCCGAAGCGCTCCTGGCATAAATATGAAGACAACTTTGCTTGAAGACTAATATTCTTTATATAAAAACTTCAGGAAGAACCACCTTTTGTAAAACTCGTAATTTCAATACGAAATTTGCCTCATATCTACCCAGAAAAGAACAAGCAAAATAAGTCTTTATTATTATTTTCTCGCTAAAAAGTTAACTAACAACTTCAGGTAAGTACTACGGATGAAATGTATACGCTTTCAGTGTTTGTTTGTTCAGCTAAAGAATCGAAATATGCAAAAAAAAAACTTATAAGTAAAAAACGAGCCCTTATAACGTTATAACAATTTCACTACTAAACTAATAGCCTTTTATATTATAGCCTCAGAGGGTCATCGAGAAAACAAACACTGTACTTATAGAAGTCAATACTCTATCTGAAAGAAGACCCAGTAATAAACAATTTTAAAGTTCTGAAAAGTCATCAACTTCTAATGCTGACTGTACACTCGCGGTCTATACGTTTGAACGAAATTACGCAGCTTCTTACTAGCAAAGCTATCGTGTGACCGACACAGAATAAGATAGGCCGAAGTAGGATCTTAGTTCAATGGTTCCCTCATAAAAACCGTAAGGTCAAGAGATCAATTGCGAATTCTAGGTAAATTAAAAAAAAAAAAAAACCTCTCACCGCTTATCAAATAAGTGGGCTGACAAAAGTAATATTCTTCCGCCCTTGGCTCGGTGCTGATAAAATCAACGGAAAGGGAGAGTCACTGGAAAGTTATGAATTGTATGAAATATGAAGTGAAGGCTTGGTTTTTGAGGCAAATTTTATGATGTTATTTCCATTGAATAGTATTTATGTTTTTTTTAGTATTTGTTCATTGAAACACAAGAATGACTCCGCATCATCTTACATCCAGAAGATGTTTTTGAAGGATACTCTAAAATGTTTATTGATTACCTGTTCTACGACCCGCTTCCCTGCTTCAAGCTCTAATCTTTTACCATCATAATGATCATCATCCTGTAGAAGACTAGTGTTAGACATAGGCCTCCCCCCCCCCAAATAATGCTACGGCAAACGGTCTTGATCCTTTTCCATCCAACGACCTCCCGCAGCATTAAGCACCAATTTAAATTCTTCTCAATCAATGAAATACGCTGCGCTTGTAAATAAATCACAATCTTCAACTCCGAGTATTTAGTTACATTTTTCGCATACACAACCCTTGAGGCGAGGAAATTTTCAATAGAAATTACGGAACGTTAGCGTTTTCATGCTGCCTAATGGATATTGCTTCCAGATATTCAGAGTCACTCAGAAAATTACCCGGCTAAATAGCGAGAAGGGCTTTCATTGTATCAAGTGGTATATAAACAGCCAGATCATTTTACGAGCAACTGCCCTATAAATATAATAAATCCAAATGGGAATTAAAATGGCATTGTTGGCATATAAGGTCGTAGGCTCTTTTCAGGGCCACCATACCTCAACCTGCTCACTGACTTAATACAGGATGACCAAGAAAGAGTCAGTGACACGACAAGCAAGCAGGCATATAAGGAAGGTTTACTTTAACCAACTTTAACTCAAACATATCACACGTGGCGCAGCGGGCGAGTGCCCGTCTAAAAGGCAAGGGGAGCGGGTTCGATTTCCGATGCGGGACAAATGTTAGCATGATCTGCAAATATTAGTTCTGGTTCTGGATGTGTAGTACCATGGTACTCGTAGTTTCTGATACTCACGACACAGGTAATCCTAGTGTTGGTTCAGGACTATGTATTGACTGTTGGGTGTTATTCATTTATTTATTACTTCTCAAGGTTCATCACAAAATTAGATTAATTAGACGTTAACGATTATTTTTAAATAAAATATGCCATAACGACTACTTATAGAGGTTGGCCATCATTGCCGAAGACTGGAGTAAACTAGCTTTTCTTTCCAAGCTACATTGTGAGAAGTATTATGCCCACCTCGTGGATTTTAATGTTGTTTTGAATCGTTATTACTTTGATCGTTTCATCCGGTTTGCATCTGTAGTACGGTTCTCGAGGTTCTAGTGCCCCGAGTTAATTAAGGACCCGGTCCCAAAGGGTTAAACGTAGCGATACCTCATTGCATTATTAATATGCGTAGGTATATGGTGGCCTTCCGTGGGTCGAGTCAGTTGCGACAGAAGCTATAGAGAAAATGTATTTAGCGCTTGTTCTTAGATTAGTCGCTACGTCGTCAGATGCACGCAGCCGTCACGCGCTGCGCCAAAAGTTTTTAATACGCGCGTGTTATAATTTATAAGATCGGACTAACTTACCAAGTGACGTCCGATCCTCAATTATGGGAAATAATCTCGTCCTCATTTTGTACTATGTAGTTTGCACACTTGCACTACTCGCTGTCACAATCGTTTAAAGATGAACGCATTCTATAAAAAACTCTGCAGTCTATGGGACGTAGTAGGCGCGCTTTCTCCGGAACTGTCAATGTCATTATTTCAAAGCACTGTAACACAACTTTTAAATGGGGCTTAGTCATAAAATATCAATAATAAGATCATGAAGTTAGTTAGATCATGATGTAGATATTAAATCCGGGATGGGTTGGGACTAGGATGAGGACGAGATTATTTCCCATAATTGAGGATCGGACGTCACTTGGTAAGTTAGTCCGATCTTATAAATTATTGGAAATAATCTCGTCCTCATTTTGTACTATGTAGTTTGCACACTTGCACTACTCGCTGTCACAATCGTTTAAAGATGAACGCATTCTATAAAAAACTCTGCAGTCTATGGGACGTAGTAGGCGCGCTTTCTCCGGAACTGTCAATGTCATTATTTCAAAGCACTGTAACACAACTTTTAAATGGGGCTTAGTCATAAAATATCAATAATAAGATCATGAAGTTAGTTAGATCATGATGTAGATATTAAATCCGGGATGGGTCGGGACTAGGATGAGGACGAGATTATTTCCCATAATTGAGGATCGGACGTCACTTGGTAAGTTAGTCCGATCTTATAAATTATTGGAAATAATCTCGTCCTCATTTTGTACTATGTAGATGTTTAAAGAAGAAGTTGTGTTAATAATCAACAATGTATATTCATACATTTACATTTTTACAAAATGTCACTAGTTTTTTGCTTAGAACTATTCAGCTATAAAGATTCAGTCTTGAATATTTACTTAATCATTGGTAACAGACTCAATTCACAGATATAAAAAATAATAGATACTTATTTAATAATAAAACAATAAGTGGTAACTTCAACAACTAATCATGAGTTACACTATCTATACAGCACACAGCATAAGCAAAATCATTAGATTCACTGACAATTGGTCTTTTATAAAAACGAGCAAAGGTGGAAGAGTTTGTGGTCCAACCTGCAGCTTTCCTTATGATCTCAATATTGATGCCACCTTCAGAGGCCTTTGAGGTAGATGCATGTCTGGTGCTGTGTGCTGTGAATTTAGCAGTGTCTACACCACTATTGGATAACATTTGTTTAATCCACCTACTAATAGATGCAGTGGATGCGGCACGATAGGGTTTCTTTGTGGTAATAATTAATGTCTTACATTCTTTTCTTAATGTTTTAGTAATATCTAAATAACATATTAGAGTTGTTGCAGGACAGATGTTACAATTTTCTTTAAAAAATGGCAATATCAAATTAGGTTGAGGTCTATTTGGTGCGGACGTTTTTATCAATTCTGGAATTTTAATGCTAATATTGTCCCCATTAATTAAAATATTTTCAATATTGATGAGAGCCAAGGTTTGGATCCTATGTGCAGTTACTAAGGCTAACAGGGTGACCAGTTTCTTAGTTAGTAACTCTATACCAAGAGTCTCATTGGGAAATAGATTAGATAGATAACCCAAAACAATACTGGGATCCCACACTACTTCATATTTGGGTTTCTTTGGCCTTAACTTATATATACCCCTGAAGAACCTTGTCACTCTCTCATCTGTCCCTAATTGAGGACCTAAAATCAGAGAGATTGCTGACCTCATGCTGTTGAGTGAACTATATGATAACCCTTCATCAAACTTAGAGGTTAAAAAAGATATCACCATGGGAACTGAGTTCACAAGAGGATCCACATCACGGCCCCGACAAAACAGAATCCATTGATTTAAAGCAGACTCGTATTGTTTTCTTGTTTTGTTTGATAAGGAGGCCAACATTATGTTCATTGAGGAGGATGGTATTCCTCTCTTCAGGAACGCGCTCCGGATAATTTGGCGGCTATCAATGTGAGACTCCTGTGTAGGGGATGTGGATCTCTGGAAGGAGACAATAATAAATCACGGCGGGGTTCTAGCATGATTTGTTCAGATATAACCATGGAATTAAATAATGGATACCATGGCTGTGAAGGCCACCATGGAACCACAACGATACCTATTGCTTCTTCACTCTTTATCTTCTGTAGCATTCTACTTATGAGCGCAAATGGGGGGAAAGCATAAAATAATGTATTTTGCCATTTAATCGTGAAAGCGTCTATGGCGTATGCATCTGCATCAGGGAGCCATGATACATAATTTTGACATTTAGCATTAGATCTTTTTGCAAATAAGTCAACTTGTGGTTCACCAAAGTTTTCAATAATAATTTTATAAGCTTTATCACATAGCCCCCATTCAATCTCAGAAATAGGACGTCTAGATTCTAAATCAGCAATAGTATTTTCTTTTGAACTAATATAAGAAGCATACACCCATATTCGCCTTTTCTCACACCATTGCCACAGTTCTTTTGCCAGGCTATTTAAGTGTTGGAAGCGAGTGCCACCCATTTTATTGATATAAGCTATGGCAGTTGTGTTGTCTATTCTTAGTAAAACTTCGCAATTTTTTAATTCACTAGCATATGCTTTTAACCCCATAAAGGCTGCTAACAGCTCAAGATAATTTATATGAAACTTTTTGTCATTGTCTGTCCAGTGTCCATGTTTTTTGATATTATTGCATACTAGTCCCCAGCCAGTTCTTGAAGCATCTGAGAAGATTTCCAAACTAAAGTTAAATTGTTTGATTTGATTATTGCTATTTTTAACATGAAATGACCACCAGTCTAGGTCCCCTTGAATTTCTTTTGAAATAGAAAGGTAAGCATTATAATTTTCATTATTGTGTTTCAAGGCTGCTGTTTTATGACTTTCCATTACTTTGGTATAAAGCCAACCATATTCTACAGCTGGACATGCAGCGACAAGAGTACCTAACAGTTGGGCAAACTCTATAATTTTGCATCTCTGTTTATTTTTAACACTTGCTATGGTTTTAGAAATAGATTCTATCTTTTTTTGGGGAAGTGAAATTGAGCAATTAACAGAGTCTAAAACAAAGCCAAGATACTGACAAATCTGTCTGGGTTCAAGGTGGCTTTTATCATTGTTAATGATAAATCCCAAACTTTCTAAAAACAGTTTAGTAGTGGAAACATTTTGTAAACATTTTTCATATGAATCCGCAAGGCAAAGGAAATCGTCCAAATATATGACAGAAAGTAAGCCCAATGACCTCAGGTGGTGTGCAACTGGTTTCATGATCTTGGTAAAGACATACGGTGCTGTACTAAGCCCAAATGGGAGACAAGTAAATTGATACAATGAACCTTGAAATAAAAAACGCAGATATTTTCTATCAGATTTGGTTACTGATAGCAAATAGTATGCATTTTTCAAATCAATTGTGGCCATAAAACACCCCTGAGTAATAAGTTTAGTTACTGTTCTTAAGTCTTCAAGTTTAAAATGTGTAGTAGCTATGAATTTATTAAGATTTTTAAGATTCAAAATAAATCTCCAAGTGCCATCGGACTTAGGATGTAAAAATATACCAGATAAAAACTGTCCATTAACAGGTGAACATAGCTCTATAGCACCGGACTGTAATAATTTACTTATTTCTATGGAAATCAACCTGTTTTCCTTAGCTGTGAACTGGTTATTTTGAGGTACAACAGTTTGTTCAGGCAGGTTAGTGAAGGGTATAGTATAACCTCTGATCCATGCCCGTATGGTGGAGTTTGCGGTGATACTATCCCAGTATTCAGAGAAGTATTTTAATCTACTTGTCTGTACCTGATCTAACGACGATCCTGGCGGCGGAATTGCTGATGCCTCGGGGGGGAACGCCTCGGACGAGGTGGTGGTTTCATTGCTTGAAACGGTATTCGCCTGAATTTTGGTTTCTGCCCACTCGGACGTGCCACCTGAGATCGTTGTGGGCCCCGGTAGTTTAAAGCTTTTAGTATGGGTTTGGAGGGTGGCTTCGGTTGAGTAGGAGTATTCTTTAGCTCCAGACCAGACTTCTTCACAGCTTTGATGGCATTAACTTTGTCTTGAAGTTTGTCCCCAAAAAGAAATTCAGAGATAGGGGTTTGTTCCATAAGTTCCTTCATATCTTTGTTGAGACCAGGAAGTATCAAGGATCTTCGTGTCATGCAGTTATCATGATATAAATCACACAACAATCTAGCCGAATCACTCAATGTTTCAATATGATGTTCGTTGCTTTGAGTGGCTATCAGATCATCCAGTACCTTTCCGATAGTTGTAATTGCTGTTGCCAGCACAACCTGTTGATCTGAAATCCTCTTGTCTCGTTTGATGCCGCTATCATTCATAGCGGCAGCTACCTCTTCATTGAGTTTTGGTGGTACTAACAAGCCGCAGTTCTTTGGAGGGTCATGTTTCTTTAGAATACTGGATCTCGTGTCTGTATTAAGACCGTTCTGAAGAATTGCAGTCCAACGTTTGACTAAACTCTCATGTAAGTCAACAGAATTGCATGAAGAAGGTGCACCTTCTTGGCCCAGTAATTCTTCAATATTAGCTGGTAAAGCGCTCATATTCTCTTGAATTTTTTCAGGAACCACAATAGTACTAGACGCCTCCTCGTCGACTTTATCTGTCCCCCCCTCTTTTTCCATTAACTGGGTGTCATCTTCGGGTGCAGCACTATAGATGGATCCATCTGGCGAAGAGGATGATAGCCGGCGACGTCGACGAGGTGTTCGGCTTCTTCGAACACTACTGCGGCGGTATCGTCTGTGCGATGAACGGCTCCGGGACCGGGTCCGGCTTGAGCGGGTTTCGTAGCCATCTATGAAGGATAAATGGTATCAGGTTCTAGACTGATTTCAAATCCGTAGCTAACCTCTCGTGAAAGCTTAGTGGATACAGTGAGAACACTTTCCTTATGGTGCTGAACGAGAATTCCACCGGCTAACCTCTCGTGAAAGCTCTAAGATGGTATCGTTTTATTGTAAAGTAACATGGTAAAATTATGTTCTCATGGTTAACCTCTCGTGAAAACTCTGAGACTAGAAGTTATCAGTTTGCGACTTCCAATGTGTTTTACAGAAGATAATTTTGAAATCCAGAAACGTTAGGTAGGTATCGGGAACATAAAACTTACCCGAGTTATCATGACGATTCCTTCTATATAACCGCTTCTCCAGTTCTTGCAATCGCGTAGATAGCTCATTTATCATCACGTTTTCTTCTTTTGTTTTTTCCCATTATATTGCATAAAACTAAGATTTTTTAGCAGAGACGTGAACAGCGCGAAGCACAAAAAAGTACAATGACATTGACAGTTCCGGAGAAAGCGCGCCTACTACGTCCCATAGACTGCAGAGTTTTTTATAGAATGCGTTCATCTTTAAACGATTGTGACAGCGAGTAGTGCAAGTGTGCAAACTACATAGTACAAAATGAGGACGAGATTATTTCCAATAATCATTTTTTTAGTAGGCGCGTCGACATTTAAAGCCACATGTGATATATTTTCTACAATTAATTTCAAAATTGACTTTAATTCCACTGAATTAGGGCAATTGAGAGTTAGATATTGTGAGGTAAGCGATATAGTTCAACTATAGAGCACGCTCTTTAATGTCAAACTCAAAATTTACTTTATTAGGTGGCCGTAAGGTTAATTTCGAAACAAATTTTAGATGGTATATAGCTTTTTGCTTCACTATATTTTCTTATAACTTCTATACTATAGGTACACTACCATATACTATACACTATAGGTCTTGGACTATAAGTACCCAAAAGGTTCATACCCAGTTGATACTAGATTGAATATCACCATGGAGGCAAAAAAGGAACTAATTTATTCAAAAAAGATTAAATGTATTTTTTACTGGCACGACTGAGATTGTCGATCAAAATATTTAACGGAAAATCGATGTAAGATATTCGTTTATCGCCTATAAATAAAAAGGCTGCCATAAATTACCGCAATCGCTGCTCTCATTCGTTGAGGAGATTTTGAATATTTTTATTGGTAAATTTTATGGAAGCTGTCGATGTGAAAATTTATAACCTCAAATAAGGTACCTACGAATTCCTACTTACAGCTTGTTATACTGCTATCACAAGGAGGCGCAACAGAAAGTCTCCTATTTTTTTATCATCATTGCGGAAATTTCAAAAAAAAAGTCGTAGTGTAAAAAAACAATATCAAAAACTAAAAATACCAGTGTGAGATAGTAGTATAATAGTATAGATACATGCATCGTTTTTTAATTCGCTCATGTTTAATGAATACTTAATATTATGGTGAGTTATGCTTGTATAATTTGCGGTTTTTAATATTTTCTACCTGCCAGTGTTTTCTAATTAAAATTCAGGGACGGCCATTACTTCTTGATATTAAAGACAACGGCGTATTAGAGCTCGTATAATAAATAGGGACAACACGTACATACGAGGAAGTTGTCGTTATGACAACCGCGTTGTAGCGTGCTGATGTCTCTTTATACAAAATCCGAAATTTGTAAAGTCAAAAGACAATTCAAAAGGCATTTATTTCAATAAAATCACTAGGTTCACTTTGAAACGTCTTAGAACCTAGGTGAAGCTACGCCTGTTCCTCGTGACCAAGCCTTCAAGAATCAGGCAACAAACACGGCTTGGTGCCTATCATTTTTTGCGATGATCCTTTTTCACAAAATGGAATTCAGAGCTTCAGTGTGGAAGACGCAATGAGCACGGTGCTATTCAAAGCCAATACTTCTCGCATTTGTCCTTACTTTTTAATTATTTTGATATACCTAGGTAACTCTACAACTGTAATCATCATAGTCCTGACCCTACACTAGAATTAACTGTATCGCGTATATTAGAAACTACGAATACCATGGTTCCAACAACCCGTGTCTGTTATGTGATACTTCAAGGCGTAGTCGCCAGGAACAAGCATAGATTCACCTAATTTCTAAAGACTATCTAAAGTGATCCTAGTGAGTTTATTCAAATAAACACCTTTTGTCTATGACTTTGACTTTAACCTTCAACTCCCATCTCCGGAATATAAGTTTGCTGATTATACAACTTTTTGTCAAACCAACTCTTTCGTGTAAGCTGGACATCGCCGCGTCACCGTGATGTAGATTCTTGTAGATTTGAAACTCCGTACCGCGTCCCCTTTCCGTTGTAAACGAGCACATCCTTATGAGGACTTGCATACTCATCCTTCTAGTCCTCAGAAATACGAGGAGAGTTCTCAAAGAGAGGTTTTCATTGTTGACGACAAAGAGGCTAGGCTTTAGAAATCTCCAACAGAAACGTGACGTAGTTGTAGGTACTTGTGATGCGACTTCCATTATTTTTAAGGTTTATCCTCTTAACAACAGACATGGCTTTCAAATGTTGACTGTTATATTTTAGCTTTTCCTACAATTCTAATATTCGTTGAATTCCACATGTTTTCTGTACTGTGATGTTGATGCAAACAAATGATTTTTCCTTTTTTCCATAACTATAAAACAACTAGCTTGCGCCCGCGGCTTCACCTAGATAAAAAGTAGCTTACATGCTATTAAGTAAATTACTCCAAGTTTCATTTAAATTGATTGAGTCGTTACACCAACACCCAAACATCCTAACAAACTTTAACATTTATAATATTAGTAAAATATACAAAAAAATATCATCTGATTTTCGTTAATCAAAACAAAGTAAAAAGGTGTTTGTTTTAATAAAATCGCTAGGATCGCTTTGAAACATCTTAGAAATTAGGTGACGATGAATTTATCTAGGTACTTACTTGTCTTGTAAGTACCTAGATAAATTCATCGTCACCTAATTCTAAGTGTTGAGTTTGTAAGACAAACAAACTCAACACGTGCAGATTTACAAAAAAACAAGCATTAATTTCGTGAAAATAAAACATTGATTGCGAACCGGAAGATAAATTTCTAACAATCGAGCTCATAAATTTAAATTATTATCATTGCGACATCTTGAAATTTTATAGCGTGTACGTGATTGTATTAAAGAATACAATGTTGTTTTCGTTCAATATTTATTTGCAAGAGCTTTCGCATCGCGTCGTCGTAGAGCTATAAAATTCATAATATAATAAAGACCCGTTCAAACGCAGTGCGATACACCTTTTAAAATTTATCTAAAATGATTTTTATGTTTACTGAATCAAGTCAATTTTGAGTTTATTATTTAGGCTGCCTTGTGCTTTAATATAATCCATGTGCTATGGATGCGTGCTATAGATGGCCGCGATTGGCGTCTCTTTCCGTGCCTTCCTTACTGTCGATGCATCGCATAGGTCAAAATGCGCATCTTCCTCGCACAGCTAGATCGCGGCGGCGGCGCATCTCCGTAGCACATCTTATTCGCTCCGCTACATAGCTAAGCATAAGTGGAAACGTCAACGCTCCTTATAAAATGTACCTACGGTACCTATTGTAATGTGTCCTTTATCTAACTTCATAAATAATGTTGCTTATTTTGTATCCTGCCGAAATGTCAAGAGTCCTGTTTCTGTGATAAACACAGATATATTTTGAGTACCTACTATAATATGTGTTTAGTTTACAGTCTTTCGTCTAAAATAATAGTTTGCGATGATCGAAAAGTGCGAATAAGTTTTTAAGTGACATATTTATAGTTTTTACAACCTCTCTGTAACAATAATTTGTGCATATAAACATCTTGAACCCTGAATCTTTCATCTTATATCACGGAATAATACAAAAAATATAGAGTCTTTCATGAAAAAATGCCTCCTGCGTTTGTATAGACAACATCAATAACACGTAATACATTTCCTACTTGCACTGCCGTGCGTTTACACGGTAAGCTTACATACCCGCAATGTAAAGCAGGCTTAGGTATAATTATCATTGGCAAATAAATAGATATGCTATGCCTAAATAGATCGTAGGTTTGTCTGTGAATTTTATATTTGGGAAATATGTTTGTCCTGTTGTCCAATGAAGATTTGATTGTTCCTCCTATATCCTATACCCCTCATACCCTGGTGCACAAATTACTAACACACTTCACTATCTTCTGCTGATATAAAGGGCTCTTCGGGCCCTATTATGAACGACTGTGATTGTGATTGGGGACACATCGTAACTTGCGCTAATTATTATTAATGGTCACGTTATTAGTGTGTGACCTAATTTTAGTAACTGTAGATATTAACAGATCAGTTTACGATGTCCAAATAAGATTCTAAATCTCTAATCTTGAAATATCGCAACAGAAATGACTTTAATTTGATCTTAAATTCTGTGAATTTTATTGTTGAAACTTAAATAGGTTTAGTGACGACTAGGGTTATGTAGGAATTAGAGGGTCTGGTTTCCTAAAATTCCGTGATATTCAAGCGACTGCCGTTACACATCGTTGGCGGTAATTTTGCAAGCATTATGACAAAAATAATGAATTTAAGTTAGCGTCCATTTTTGAGCTGTTAAAGCATTTCAGTTATAATCATCATCATCATTGGGACGTCCACTGATGAACATAGGCCTCCCCCTTAGATGTCCAGAGCCGCCAGTCTTATGCAGCTCCTTGCATTCGTATGCAAGTTTACTAGAAATATAAAAAATAAATGACTAACGCAACGTCAACGGGCAAGAAATAAAGCTTTGTAAAAGTTTCATCTTTTTCCGTTAAAGAACTTTGCTGCAAGGAAACCTTTTTACATATTTAACCCAGCCTGCCTGTGAAGTGTATTACAGAGAGGATTTTCCGAAGAAACCGCGTAATTCAGCTGTAACGGTTTTCAAACAACTGTACAAAAATAAATTACGTACGTCTGTTGTGGATGCGAAACGAAGTGTTTTGTCACACACAGATTTTTAGAGCTGCTAATCAATATAGCGCTGGTAAAAAAACTGGCTGTGCCCCACTACTCGCTTATAAAAAATACATAGCCACTTTTATAGTGAGTTTTTATCACCGCTGGTTCTAGCTGCTTCAATAGGCTGAGAGTGACTAAGGTCTTTTTATGAAAGCCTAGTTTAAGCTTTACTAGATAATAGTTTCACTTTCGACTGATCATCATCATCTTTCTGCTTTTATCCCACATCATGTGGGGTCGGCACAATATGTTTAACACTCACTCTTTTCTTCCACATATCCAGTCCCACACAGTCCATCCATCTGTTCTTTGACCTACCTCTACTCCTACATCATCCACATTCATATCTAACACTCGTCTCGGCACATGATATTTTTCCCTCCTGCCCATACCACGGGAACCTAACTATCAGCTTTTTCGTCACTGTCATAGTTTCACTATTGTCTAAGCAGGAAATATAAATTGCTGACGGTGATAATGAGTTTTGCGCTACCCGTATCGTGAAATTAATTAGTTCATTTAAACGACAGCATTTTGATGACACTGTTCATGAAAATGTTCATTATTAGCGCTCTAGTTTCAGGAAGATCAAATTTAATATAATAATAATAGGACCAAGTCTGTGTAAGTATTATAAGACGACCTCGGTAGCGCAGCGGGCGAGTGCCCGTCTGAGACACAAGGGGCTAGGGTTTGATTCCCGCTGCGGGACAAATGTTTGCATGATCTGCAAATATTTATTCTAGGTCTGGGTGTTGTGGTACCATGGTACTCGTAGTTTCTGATACCCACGACAAAGGAGGAGGAGGTAGGGCACAGCGAGATTTTCTTACTCTAAATTAAAGCAGCCCACCTGAGGTACCTCCACCTTACAGAAGATCGCAGCCAATAATGGTGAGTAAGGTTGCTAGAGCTCTTTAGGGGGGGAGGGGTTCGGCAGGCACCGCATTAGCAATTCTCCAGGTGTTGCTGATGTCATTAGGCGACGGTAACCACTTACCAGCAGGCGGGCTGTGAGCCTGTTTGCCCACGTAAAACAAAATAAAAAAAAATAATAAAAAAAGAGGGAATCTTAGTTTTGGGTCAGGACTATGTATGTAACTGTTGGGTGCTATTTATTTATTGCATCGGGTAAAATTTATCTAAAATATATCATCATTATCATCAGCCTGAGGGAGTTCACTGCTGGACTTAGGGATCCCCGAAAGAGTGCCACGACAAACGGTCTTCAGCCTTCTCCATCCACCGACTTCCCGCAACATTTACAATGTCGTCAATCCATTAGCCTTCCAACACTGCGTCGTCCGGTTCGTGGTCCCATTCAAGAACCCTTCCCCAACGGTTGTTGGTTCTGCGAACTATATGGTATAAAGTATAGTATGTAATTTTATTATGGTATAACATTACATAAACAGAAGAGACTGTGATTTTATGATTTTCTCGTTTACGAAAAAATCTTTATAAAGGGGAATATTTGAATAAAAATATTTCAAACAGGCGCGGGTTATAATGAGGCAAAACATGCAAATACCAAAAAATAAACCCGCGAAGTGTAATGGGGTAAAAAGGGATTCGGAAAATGTTTCAGGTAACAGCAAGGATGATAATAAATCATTGGGTAACAGAGAAAAAAGAAAAAGTAAGAAATATATACGATTGTTATCCACAAGGATGGACAACCTTTCAGATCTCCAAGCGATCAGATCCTTAAAGATGTCTAAGTCAGAGTCGTCTACCTGCCGTCACCATCGCCGCTTATGCGAATAGCTACCGTCTAAAGCACGTGTCAATGCGCACTCATTTTTTTCGGACAGAAAAAGGCAGCTAAAAGCTAATCTAAGCAAATGTGCTACACTGTAGACCACATCGTCACTCGTGAGATTGTAAGTAAGCCTATTTTGTATAAAAAAAAAAACTCTTGGCCTATCTATCTTTACCAGAGGTGTATTCGTGAACTGACACTCCTCGCAATAACATAATTGAGGCTCGCTTCACTTGCTCTTCTCGTAATACACGAAGACAACGTCGCGGGCTACAGCTAGTTTTTTATCTTTTTTTAATTTGAGTTAAGTTAGTTTTAAATAATACATCTAAATACAAGGATTAGCGTCGCTATAATCTGAAGAGTTAGAGCTAGTCTCATCGATGTATTGTTTAATGGAAATTATTGGAGTAAAAACGTATTATTTCGTAAACTAATTAGGATAAGCTGATGGACCATTCGTTTAGATAATGGAAATATTAATCTGTTTTATTAAAACCCTAATATTTATAATATTTAAATTGGAGATCAGAGAGGATACCTACATTGCTTAGGGATAAAAATCGTGAGCTAACTACTTAATACTTTATTAAAACGCCTACCTTGTTGGTAGGTTAGTACTTAACGATGTAGGTAGGACTTAATTATTGTATAAATTTGATGATTGCTAGTTCATAGTTAAAACGGCGTGTCATACGACGTCTTCTGTTGCCAGTGATAACATAATTATGGCACTGAGTCTCGGCTATGGCGAGAGCTATGCTTGGAGATAACTACGTGATAAAATTCATAGAAGATCTCAGGTTACCGGCATCGCTCTCAGAATTAGCAAGTTGAAGTGGTAGTGGGCAGGCCTTAGCTTGCAGAACCAACCGTTGGTAAATAAAGGTTCTCGATTGGCGACCACTAACCGGGCAACGCAGTGTTGGAATGCCCTCCACCCGATGTACCGACGACATTGTGAAGGTTGCAGAAAGTCGGTGGATTAAAAAGGCTCAAGACCGTCCGCCATGGCACTCTTGGTTTAGTCCACCTTGGGCAGGCCTATGCATTCAACCGTATAGCAAACTTCTATATTCTAAGGTAAAACAAAAATGAGGGCGGCAAAAACTGAACAGCATGTACTTGGGAAATGTGTAAATCCGCCACTGCTGATGATGATGTATAAACACCAGAGGCCCGATCTTGAGATGTCCGTAAGTTCTCACTTCTGTCTCTTTGACCGTGAAAGAATAGATTACAAGTTTTTGGAGGCGCCCTTTTCGTGAGACCATACAATCACTTTTCACGGTCGAAATGTGAGAACTCACTGACATCTCAGCATCGGGCCTCAGGTTTATTTCAATACACAAAGCGAGGGGAAAATTTATGGAGGCATCTCAAGTACTGAGATTGTTTGCAAGCGGGCACACTTCCACAAACACAAGACGTTCCCGTTTACACTTTCAGTTAATTAAGAGGTTCGTATAGAGTTCCGTTGGTAAGTGATGTTGCAGGTGTTAATCTGTGCACCTTTTCTCGTAGTTTAACCATGAATTATAGCTATTCGTAACATTTCCTTCCGATATAAACTACAGTTTAAAATACATTTTACAATGATAAAATATATGAAAATTATAAGTTAGACTAAAATGTGTTTGAATGAACCTACCTACTTTATTATGAGTAAGCGAAACGAACCCTTGACTTTCCCCTATATATGGAGATGCTCTAACGAACTAAGCTTTCAAATTACCCATCAGCTTTGCGATTTGTTTAGGCGGTGACACACACAGTTGAATCTCAAATATTTATGGTACCTACATATTATATAATCTACGTCTAAAATAGCGTTAACTCTCTCGCATTTGAATGGCTCTAAGACATAATGGTAAGGACCATTGTTGAAAATTCGATTTATATTTTTTATTGCTAGGAAAGTGTTAGTGAAATCAACATTTCTTTTTGGGAAAATAAATTATCTCTAACTGTAATAATAGGTCCCTCAAAATTCGCCCTACGACGGACGATTAATAATACGAACCAAGCTTTTCAAAGGGTGCATGCACTCGAAGGGAATATTAAGAAAATGAATCAGATTTGACAGCATTTCCTATGGAAATAATGTCAGTCTGATATCAGGAGATCTTGTCTTTTTTTGACCCCGGGTTACGTGTGCACTGTAGTCCCAGGGCACGTGCCACTTGCACTTGACCGTCTTTATTTCAAAATGGATTTTCTCTAACACCTCGGTAAATAATATTCATTATTCTGAGGTAAAGCCACGGACTAAATGAGCGCGCAGTTGTCACAGATTACGAAATAATATGAAGTTACAAAATATTTAAGGCCTAAACCAAATGGGAGGTTTTCATCAGACTTGATTTGCAAATATTGAGTATTCGGTATAAAAATGTTACACAAGGATAGTGTAGCTTTCTATAAGTGAAACATTTTTTGAATCGGTTCATTAGTTCCAGAGATTACCCATTATATATAAACAATTATTTATTGGTGTTGGATTAGGCAGTAGACTAGAGGATTAATTTACTAACACATGCCGACGACGTAATAATTAAAATCATCTGACACTCGCAGGTACACGTAAGCTGATGCAATCGGATTTAGCATCATAAACATACTCAGACGCTGAAGATGTTCCTCTGATTAAACAAGGCAGAAGGATTCCCACAGACTTTGTAACATACTAGACCCGGGCACGCTAAGAGCCCCGTCTGTGTGGAATTAGATTTCGCCTCCCAGGAGAAACTCTGTTCAAGCGAAGAAGATTCGAACTCTATGGCTTTGTTTATTATTATAGTGTTAGTACCTTGTACCGTGTTGGCCAAGCCTTGACTCTCGATATGAAGGACGTAGGTTTGAATCCCGGCCGAGCATCAATGAATTATTCTATTCGAAAAATGTATGTGCCATAACCATGAAGGAAAACATCGTGAGGAAACTCGCGGTTTAGTCAGCTCCATACGTATTGACTCTGTCTCTGGATAAGGCCGACTAGGTATCAAGGATGGTATAGGTGCTGGGCACGCCGACTCCATCTAAAACATGTCCCAGGCACGTCCTGTAAGTGAGTAAAAATTCCACCTGATGCTGTAAAAATCATCTAGAATAGATATAAAAAGGCCTTGCTAGTAGCTGAAAATAATGAAGTCACTAAGACGCCCTATTAGGACCCGTGGTTGTAGGATAGACGTTTCACCAACAATGGGTATAGCTGGCTGTGTTTGATGTGACAACTGAAATATAAATAAGTGATTAGAATGGCTAACCAACCCAATGTCACCTAGACACATTGATTGACACGTCATTATTTGCTTGATTGCACTGTATGTTTTAATGAATGAATGAATAATTGAATGGCAACCACGAACCGGGTGATTCAGTGTTAGAAGACCCTCCCACCCGATGGACCGACGATATTGAAGGTTTCGGGAAGACGGTGGATGGTAAAGGCTCAAGACCCTCCGTCGTAGAACTCTTTGGAGGAGATAGATAGAAAATGCTTTATTGCACACCATAAAAGTACAAACATTAACAAAAAATAATAAAAACTAAACTATGTGATAAACAATGGGCGACCATATCGCTGAAGTAGAGATCTCTACCAGACAACCTTTCGGCCTATGTCCAGCAGTTGACTTCTACAGGCTGATGATGATGATGACTATATGTTTACACGGTAAGCTTAAATTCCCGTGATGTAAAGCTTAATGTATAGATACGGGCATCTGCTCATATTATCGGTGGCGCTTCTACCCCATCTACTTTATAACTAGCACTCGCTTCAACTGTTCTTTGGTTGTGACATCTACTCGTAGTTCGGTGTAATGTGCATCAAACATTATATCATAGAGCAATTTAATTACATAGTTCAAAGGCTTTACGAGCATACCATTCAATAACGCAGCGGAATATTAAGTTCATAGTTCAGCACGTATTCATGATATTGGTTTTGAAGTCTTTTCATTAATTTTACTAATGAGTGGGTAAATGTAAAATTATATAGCATTTATAATATTATATATTATAAAGCACCACAACCGTATCGAGCTGTAGTTACCATGTTTATGTTATTGCCGTGTGATGTACACCAAAGCAATATAAAGTCTTGTTCAAATGGCGCCGGCATGTGATCTTCTTTTTCTTCCTGCGCTTGTCCCACATTATGTGCGGTCGGCACAACATCATATTTTCTTCTTTCACTCTCTTCTGTTAGCCGTCATCTCCGCACTCACTTCTTTCTTACTCATGTCACCGGACATGCGTTATGCGCCATCCAAAATTCGTTTCAAAATGAATTTTACTTTCAAACCATAGTTTAACATTCAGGAGTTCGCGATATTGTTGAGCACACTGCCAAATGTCACATACAAAATTGACTTCAGCGTTGCACGTTCCGATCAAGAGATTATTTAACGAATTTTGGATGGCATATAGCACGAAAAATTGTTACATGGTCAATAATGGTGAAGTGTGTGTGGATATTGATTTTGCCATTTAGAAAACCAATAAAAATAATTTAAACGTTGAATTTCGAATAATATAGCATATCAACCATGAAAGTCCTTGACAAATAGTTCATAGTCAAGAAAAGCTAATGGAGCCCGACTAATGCGCTAGGGAGCTTCGAAAGTGGTTGCAGCTTTTAACTTTGTGCATTTTGAATGCTGCTTACATTTGGGAAAGTATTTTCTATTTGTTATTAATTTGAATGTAGTGGAAAATGTTTTACCTCCGTAATTAAAATGGTGAATAGCTGCTGCTGACTGCTCTCTTTTGCAAGAGACATTCATTTAATTAGTTAAAACACCTGTGAAAAACACGGGAAAAAAACATTAAAACTACATCGGGTATCGTATATCTCATAGATATCGACCGAATCGGCAAGAATTCCCGGTAATCAAGCAACCAGCCAGCATCCTTGGTCAGAAAGAAGCATAGCTTACGTATATATCCCGGTTGCACAACCCGGCGCCAGCGCCGGTGATTATAGCAATAGTTCATCAAACATTTCACCGAAATTCTGTTATAATTAAATTAATCATCTGAGTACCTACGAGTATGTTCTCAATTTTACTCTATTCGTATAGAATTGGCCTTTTTGTAGTCTGTTTGTGTTTATCGGGTGAACCCACTACCATAACCTTTTTTTGCTCTTTACGTTATAGCTGTAAGGCAATGCAGGTCAATTCATCATCTTTCATCTTTCGTCATTATTTACGTATGTAAAACATACCTTCAGTCCATACAGGCAGTTAAAATAATATTAAAATGACACTATTAACTTGGCAGACGCCTAGATAACGAACAGGTAAGCGCGCGAATCAAGAAAACTCGGAACCGGGCGTGTGTGTGTCGATAAACACGTTAAACGCGAATCTTTGCTTCTAAAATATCCATATATTAATATGACTGGCCTAATATCTCAGTTGGTAGTAGCTCTGCCTTCTGCGCTAGAGGTCGTGGGTTCGATTCCCGCACTGGACAAACATACTTTGTGTGATAACACAGATGTTTGTTCTGTGTCTGGGTGTTAAATATTAATCTATAATGTATATCAATCTCTGGTAGGTACCCATAGTACAGGCTTTGCCTAGTTTGGGATCAGTTGACCGTGTGGGATATGTCCGGAATATATATATATAATTTAATAACATTCTACTGCCATGAAAAAATAAATAAAAGGTACTTTTAATTACAAGTATCACGTTTTGATTTTCTACACCAAATGACACAAGATTTACACGACAAAGGGTATCAGAAAATTTAATTTCATACAATTTCACGCCCCAAGAGCATTGCTCGTGAGGAAATCAAAGCTTGATTTTGTATCAACATTATTAGGTTCTAGGGAAAGATATGAGACGAAAATTCACTCGGGGAGAGCTTACTACAGTTTTGGATTGTAAAACAGCGACCGTTATTTTACGGTCATTTGCTAATACAGCAATAAAGGAACTCGAATTCCAATACTACGTCGTCCTGTTCATGGTCGCCACGAACCGGAAGTGGGTAGGACGCAGTATTGGAAGGCCCCCCATTTATATTTTATGCTGTGGGTCTCTTGCGACCACTGCCAGCTACACCGGGCTAGGCGAGCGCAGAGGGCGCTACTGCCGAAAAAAGGTTAGGTTTTGGCAACGAGCGCAAGGGCACCACTTAGGTACGGACCTCGGCTTGGGCTGTTGCCAGAGAGAGGTTTTTTGAGGAGGCCATCACCCTGACGGGGTGGAAACGCAGGGACGGGACGTCGTCGTTGACCCAAAGGTTGAAACTCGACTGGCGTTGTTTAAGTACGGCTGGCATAGACGCTCGTCGTTTCCTAGGTACCTCAGAGCTGTAGACAGAGTATAATGTCTCAAGCCGAGTGTTGTCGTCTTTGCAAATAACAGACACGATTTTCAAGCTTACCCAAAGCGCACACACGCTTCAGAGAACACATACATTGAATAAAACCCGGTTAATTTAAAAGATCTTAAAGATGGCTTCAATCCCAGGTATAAATGTCAATGATTGTTTTAACTACCGCAGGATATATTGGTTGTCTCTAGTGACTGATTAAAAATTGATTTGTTAGTTACTTTCGGAAAAAAATACAAATAAATTGAGTTCCAATCCAATTGTATTTTTTCTTTAAAATCAGTTGGTAAAAGGTACTTTTGGTAAAATAAATAAATACTTTAGGTAAAAGGTACTTTTTTAAACAACACAGAATTGTAGCAATTTTTTTTTTGTTTAAAATTTACTTATTTATTTCCAAGAACTTCATAAAATGTATGTATGCCGTATTACATAAGCGTCCACCGTACATCAGCCTCCCGTGTATTTAATTATTTAGTCTAATAATATTATTTGATTTAACTCAAGAATCATGACTCTATTCAGCACTCAGATTTAATCCTAAAAATTAGCTACTGGGGTAGGCCCGACGCACACTAAATAAGAATTAATATTACTAAATACTTATTATTTAGTGCCGACGCACAGTGATTACCTACCCCAGATTGATTTTGACAGGCCTCATAGCTCAGTTGGTAGTAACTCTGCCTTCTGCGCTAGAGGTCGCGGGTTCGATTCCCGCACTGGACAAACATTGTGACTAACACAGATGTTTGTTCTGTGTCTGGGTGTTATCTATTATGTATATCAGTTTCTGGATCCCATACAGGCTATGCCTAGTTTGGGATCAGTTGACCGTGTGTGATTTGTCCGGAATATTTATTTATTTATTTGTCCCAAATAATGATCGTATTACCGCTATCGAGATTATTGCGCTACTTACCTATAGGTATCGGGAAATGAAATGATTTATACAGGTAGGTACTTATTTTGGCTGAGACTAAGTACCAAATATACCAAAGTAACGAAGCAATTAATAAATAACTTACACACAAAATAGGTGAACAAGATCACATTATCAACAAATAAAATAGTTCATAAACCTACCTAGATCAAATAAATGTTTTCTGCTCTACTCTTTGCTTAGTTAGGTGGCTTATTCAACTGAATAAAACTCATAAATGAAAAAAGCCCTAGATAGAAGAGAACTACAAGAGCCAATTGAAATAAAACAGCTTAGAGCAAGCTCTGTGTCATTTTTTTATTATTACAAGCTTATAACTTGCAATGAATGTTTGTGTACCGATTGACCTGAAATTTTGCATGTACACGTTTAGTTTGGATGACAATGCATGGATGCATTCTAAATCAAAAATGGCGGACTCCCAAAGATGCCGGGCTAGTTAATTTTTATGCACCCCATGACCAAGGGTATTAATGAAAAGGATTTGCTGTGGAGAATGCGAAAACTAAAATGATGTCATACTAAATTAATTATGGCGGACGCCCCAAAATGGCGGACATCTACTTTTTAGGGCATTTACCTAACTAAAATCTCGTTTTTCAAAGTATTTTTCATTATTAATTTATAGGTAATAATTTTATCCGGTAAATCATGACATCAAATCACTCTAGATGGGAGCAATTTTAGTCAACCCTAGTAAGTTGTTGATTTTGTTAACGAGTGCTTTCAAAGAAAATACATTCTATCAACACTTCTCACAAAATTACAAAAAGGTAACCGGATCTTGCAAATTCCACCAATCAGAGTAAACCATTGTGTCCTTCGGTTTGAAGAATTTATCAGACTTGGGAAATGCTTACTCCTCGACCTCAAGGAACCTGAAAAAGAGACAATAATCTAGAGAGAGAGCTTAGTGTGAACAAGGTTCACACTAAGCTCAAGCTAAACCGAGCTAAGAATCTTTTTTTTTTAAATCGTTGTCTGTCGATTGACGTAATTTTAGTTTTCTAATATTTAATTCAACAATGTCGAAATAGTTAGCTTTTGTAAAAAATCACATCAATTAAACTGATAAATCAAAACGAAGACTTTTTTTTTAAATACCTATTAGCTCTAAATTGGAGCATCTCGCCTGGCAGGTACCTCCGCCTTGCAGAAGATCGCAGCCAAATAAGTAACATTATTTTTTTCAAAAAGTGTTGAGTTCCTGCGGTAACAGGATTGGTTGCCAGAGCTCTTTGAAGGGGTGTTCGCTCAATTATATAAAAAAATATAAAGGTATTACCTTAGATAATATACTACCGGTATTGCTTAGGACGCCGTCGCGAGCCGCGCCGCCCGCCTGGAAACTCTTAAAAATTGACAGTGCTCTATTGTATATTTTCCCTTCTTCTACCGACCTGAATGCTCAGGTAAATCGGATCCTGACGTTTCGTTTAAGGTGGTAATCAATCAGTCTTTTGTAGCGTTTCGATTTCAAAAATTTTGGGGCTTTAGCGGAGTCAAAGGTGTATTTGAAAGGTGCTTCGTTTGCCCTTCAATTAAGAACAGAAAGGTATCTCTACGAAAAACCGTTATCACAAAGTCTGAATTATTAAACAGAATTCAAAAAAAGAATCTACCAAATCGGTAAATTCAAAGACAAAAACGTTTATTTCAATAAAATCACTAGGATCACTTTACAACGTCTTAGAAACTAGGTAAAGTTGATGGTGCGGTCACCGTAGTTGTAAGTATTAGACGGCGATTCAAAATATGTACCTATCTATAGCATCTTGAAAGGCTTACTTATCAACAAAAAGCAAGAATATTCACGGATTATTAAAAAAAAAAATCAGTTCTTACTTTTTTAAGTATTTTTCCCGAAATTTTAAAAAATTAGCTGTTTTGGGACTTTTTATCATCTTTATTATCAAGATTACCACATCAAGATTACCACCTAAACAGCTGAATAATTGAGTTCAACTAATTTGATCTCGAAACAGCAGATTTTGCATACCTAGAGTTTTTTCTATGAAAAAATCAATTTTCCTAAAGTCATAGAACAAACTTTATTGCCAATTGAATATTGAATAAACCCCTTTCGAGATAGTAAACATATTCTGAATCACCTTGTAAACATAATTACAAAATGAATAAATCAAAATTAGATCGTGTCGCCTTGTTCTTGCAATTAGCTGAATCATGCTACCTCAGCTAAATTATTCAAATGATGGATTACTTCAAACATCGCTGCTGTCCTCAAGCAAGGTTCTATGAAGAGGACCATTTATAATTTGGAACTTGTAAAATAAGTATTTTTTGCTTTATTAATTAAACCTTGGATTTATTACGGGAAAAAAATGGAACAACATGCCACGGGCCTTGACGCGGGACATTTACGTTAATGTCCCGGGAACAATCAAATGTCCTACCAGTTTGCTCGCACACACTAGCTCAGTGTCGCGAAAATATCTCTAGAGGCATGATCTCGTATCCGAAAGCCCTAAGGCATTATTTCTGAGCAGGCCTAGCGAGAATGGGTATTATCTCCAATGCACTGTTACTATTGGTTGTTTTTTTTTTGTCTGGCTTTTTTGGGTTGCTCCAATTTAGAACGAGAAAATCTCGCTGTGCCCTACCTCCTCCTAAAATTCTTATCTCCTCTGCTCTTTCTTATTGGATTTCCCAGTCTCAGTTGCATCTCATTGTCAGCGAAAACTGGCTTCCTTGTGCCGCTGGTGCGTCCAATACATCGCTTCACCTTTCATCCGAATCTTGTTCCGCAATTTTTCATTGTGTTCTAGTGGATATTTTTTTTGGTAGATTCGTTGGAGTTCTGTTCGTTATTTATAACTCGCAAGCAGCACAGATTCTCGATTATCTAACTAATACTTGGTGGTCCACTTTATGTAGCATATAGATAACTGGGCTTATGCTGTGCGCAAACGGCGTGCGTTATGTCAATTAAAAGTACCTTCAATATGATCGTTACATAATGACTAAAGTCAGTTTTTTAGTTCAACTCTTAGGGGCTTTTGAATATTGAACTAAAACTTAACTTTAATTAGTAGACGTAATTATCATTTGCAAACAAATTTCAGACGACATATTGCGCGCCATTTTATCACGGCTTTATATATTTTTTCAGCGACGTTAGGCAAACATTATTATCACCGCATTTCCTTTCAAAATTGATTGTATTTCCAAATTTAAAAGAGGTAGGATAATAGGTCTATAAGTCTAAAAGTGGGACCTATATATTTTGACGTGTGGTTGAAGAAACGAATACAAACGAAAACCGAGTTTGACGGATATAAATATATAATCGACAAATGAAAGGCTAAACAAACAGATTATATTTGTGATTCCTGTGAATGTGGTCGTATGTTCAGCGCTATGTAGAAAGCTGTTTACCTACTTACTGCCGACTGAGAGCTACGAATTCCAAAATAAGGTTTAGTGGGGAAGCTTATGATTTTGCACAGGATGAGAAAATGTGTCCTATTATCCAAAGTACTTAGGTAAATATAATATTATTATGATTTCTGAGCAAGCTAAACTTATAACTAACTTATCTACTTACTGCGTAATAATGATCTACCGATCTACAGGCTGGCATCTGCATCTGTACCTCCATACTCAATTAATTATTTTTGTTGAGGTGTAAATAAGTTTAGAAATAAAATATAGGTACCTACCTACTGTATTATAATAGGCAGTATTTTTCCAAAGTTAATTCATTCAAACATCCTTTGACTAAATACATATTCTTGTTAGTGTAAAATCAGTTTTTGTATTCTGAATTACATTTTCATAGGTAACATTTTAACCTGGCTTCAGTGCCCTGAGCACGAATAATTCACGCAAGCGTTTCGCTAACGATACGATAGCAAATACTAACCAATCAAAATACATACATCACAAAAAGTTAAAGTTGGATGTCGTGTCTTAAAACTACAGCAAACTTAAATGGTCCAACCAAGGTGGCCAGTTATTGCATGGTAGGTGTACAGTATTCATTAAAAGAATCATTTATTACTTTCGTAGCTCAATGCGAACTAAACAAGCCGTGTGAATCTAGCCACATGGCTTCTGTCTGAACTTTGAGCTTACGGTCGGCTTGGAATTGGCTTAGTCAAATTTTATTCACTTTTGCACTTATTAGGAAATTTCCTGATTTAAAGGAACTTTTTCCACGAAAATGTCGCGATAAATGACAAAATATTGAAAAACCTGAATAAAGATAGGAAGATAAAATAAACTTATTCATATCCAAAATACAGCTTCTCAGAACTAAGCTACGAACTCAATCTAGTTTCCTAAAGTTGGCAAAAATAAATGATAACAAAATAACAGCTTTGCGAATTCCAAAAAAAAGCTTTTTAGGGAATTTCTAAATAACGACAAAGAAACAGCCTGTAAAAAGGAACTTAAAAGCTTTTACGACATTCCGGGTTACGTATTGTCGTTGAAGCGTAAGGGTACATGCCTCAAATAGCTTGTAAAAGATTGGGTAATAGAAGTTTTATGGAAAGTAAGGTGATTTGTACTTCTGAAGTTCTGAATGATATTATCTACTTATAGCGTTTTTGTTAAATTTATGTATATGGGCATGGAGCTTTGAAATGTAATGTTAAAACCGTATCGTAATGTATAGCGCAGTTACTATGGCGACATCGGATGTTTACTCTGACTACGGTTCACTTCACGATACGCTTTTAGCGTAATAGTCTCAGACTAGCTGCTCTTAGAATACTACTTAGGTTCATCAATCAATCAATAGCCACATTATAACGCTATGTTCGTTAGCATTAGTTAAAGTAAAACCAAGGTTAACTCTACGGCTGATTAAGTTTTTGTGGACTCGTTTAGGTTCCACGTGAAATTTTAACGGATCAGTGCCTCAAGCACGAATACTCATAGTTTTCGATAGCGTTACGTTTACGATACGATAATAAAAGTTAAATATTAGTTAGACAATCACATCGGCGATGCTTAACTTTTTTAAATTTTGACTGGCTTATTTTTGACTTTTGCTATCGGATCGCAATCGTAACGCTATATTGAATTGTTCGTGCTCGGGACACAGAACGCCCACCAGCAGGGCTATTTTAAAACAGGAAAGATTTCCAATATTTTAAAAGATAACGTATATTTAGCTTTGGTAAATAGCTCGCTAAATATCTACTGACATAAATATAACTGACATTAATACTAAAGTGTACAAGCGCGTAATTACAGAACATTTCAAACTAAAGCCAAGTAAGGTTTCTTTAAAATTTAAAAGGCAACTAACTACCTACATAGTTCGTCCTCTTTCGACTTCGAGTTAATAAGTCCAGTGGAATAAATTTCCGTAACCGCACCTTAGACACAGTCTTTTAGTTTAAGCTTTGGATTCCTTTGAAACGCTGACAATAACATGACTGCCGTTATAAAGACGCGTGGCAAGAGCCAATTGTTTCTACGGAATGAGGCTGAAGGCAGGTTTTATTTCAAAGAAATAAAGACGATATTACAGATAGTACATTGCAGAAACTACGGTTTCAACAGCCATTTTCAGTTAGTTATTACTTTTTAAAAGTTGGAAGTCCCCTTGACACTAAAGTTTCTTTTAATGATCATTCTTTTAATTTTCTTGGAGTCTGATGGCATATAAAATTAACTATGTATGAGAATGTCTCTATCTACTACGCTTCCTTCACGAGACGTATCTCATGATGGCCATTGCACAGTTAACTATTCTGCCTACAATTAGTAGGTCTACCTACACTATGTTTATTATTGACCTCCAAATCGAATCGCCTTAGCGTCTTAGCGTCTTAGCCTGCTTGATTAATGGGGATTAATCAAGCAGGCTAAGACGCTATCTAGGTTCCTGTAGTCTCTAAAAATGCTTATTTAACAAAGATCTGTTTCAAAAACCCAAACTTTTGCGCCTTGTGTGACCGCGAGCTCAGCACAAATTAAAGGTTATTTTGTTTTTAATCCATTACCCCAAACATGGCTTTCGAGTTTTAATCAATTGGACATTAGGACTGTCCGATGTGGTATTAAAAGGGATTAACCTAATGGGAGGTAAAAGTTTTTAATAAAAGGTAAAATTACCGTGTTGACGACCGCTCCTTCAAAATTTAATGTCAGTATTTAATGGAAGGCAAGTCGGGATCTTAGAATAGAACGAGTTATTTATAAGAGTTCGGAAAAATTCACCAAAAAATGAAAGGAAAGACATGGCCCTCATTTTGTTCTAAAGGCCGATTTACATCAGACGAGCGAATGCTCATTCTATCCCCACTCTATCAAATTATCTTAGTGTGAACAGAAGTAGAGCATTCTTTCGTTGTTTTGTCTGCGTTCACAAAGAAAGAAAGAATGAGAAAGAATTCTCTTGTTCTAAACTCTAGCTCTAGTTCGTTTGGTTAGCAAAGCAATACTTTTTGACGATCGTCTATCTAAAAGAATTAGTTTTCTGAGAGAAGTTTATTATTAATGATACGTCCATAGGTACCTGATAAAGTGGCGTGCCAGATAGCTAATTCTAGTGATAGGCAGTATGGATTTCAACTGCATAGGTATCATTGGATCGACACACAATGGTTTCGACTTGTCACTACCTCGATGATTTTCGTCCTCAACCATGAACAGGCAGTAATTTCGTTCAGGCTGCGATAAATCGCCTTATAATTTTCTATCTTACGTACGTTTGGTACATTTAAAAAAATAGCCAATATGCTATTCTAGGTCTTATCTATTTCAAGTTTCATCAAAATCGGTTGAACCATTACAGCGTGATTGAATAACAAACATCTAAACACCCAACATCCTCACAAACTTTCGTATTTACAATATTAGTAGAATAGTAGAATAGGATATTAGGATACGATAGTAGTATATTAGGAAGTGGAAGATAGGATGTTTGAAAGACGGGTTTGGCGTCCGCACCCGACTACAAAATTCGAAAACATGTATTAGTCGCATCATCATAATCAGCCTGTAGAAGTCCTCTACTGGACATAGGCCTCCCCAAAGAGAGTCACGACGGCCTTGAGCCTTACTGTCTTCCCGCAACCTTCACAGTGTCATCCATCTTAGCTCCGTAACACTGCGTCGCGACGCAGCGTCGCCCGATTCGTGGTCGACATTAAAGAACCTTTATTCCTTTATTATGCCTGCCCACTAGTTGGTCGTATACAAAGTGCAAAATAGCTAGACTTTTCGCTTCGTATACGGTTAACTAGATATAAATTAACTAACCGTGGACCTCAGTGCATCGCATAGCCGGGCACCGTGTGATTTATTCTTGCCATAATTAAATACGAAGCCAGCTAAACGCCACAATTTACACCTAACCGCAATTTTAATTAGTTTTGCTTTTAATTAACTGTATAGGTATGTGACCGTACCGATTGCATAGTAAATGTAGAAGGCTAAGTATGGCTCGTATTTTTTAGTTGTCGTAAGTGGGATTAATAAGCTATTTTCAGTATTCAAGTTTGACTGATATTGCACTTTAAATAAGTTCAATCTTATATCAGTGTCGATAGAGTCGTCATTATCACTCAAGCAATGATAATACTTATTATAGTAAACTAAGGCTAAGTTTCTTTGACCATGTCTTTCCTATGGATATGGCCGACGGTGAATAATAATAGGTGCTGGGAATACCTATTCCAGTGATTAATAAATATGTCCATTAAAGCGTCCTGTAAGTGAGTTAAAAGTTCCACCTGACGTTGAAAATATCATCTAGAATATGTGTAAGAACCTTTCTATTTAGTCTAAACGCGCACCTCCTTAACCTTGGTTTGAGTTCTATTATTTTCACAAACTTATTATACTAAACTTACATAAAGTAAGTAAAATAAATTGAAAAAGAAAACATAGTTGGTTTACTTGAGCTGAGAATTCCTACGAGTGCTGAGGAGTGTGTAATGAAACCTTAAACCGCGTAGTGTGTGACAAGAAAAGTAAATGTTGCTGAAAAAACTTCAATAAGAAAACAAGAAATCAAATAAACAGCAGGCTTAAAACTTTCACAAGAATGTGTCTCAGTAAAAGTTTCTTTAGATCTAAGTAGCTAAAGATGTGTTATTACAATGTCCAAGTTAACTATCATGGAGTTAAATTATTGGCTTCAGAACATCGGAACTTTGATTAGGGTTCAAATTGTTCAAAATTAATTTCCCCGCGAGACGTACTGATCCAATTTCGGGAATAGCCATCAAGTGGTTCGGAAGCGATGGGTGGCGTGATTCCATCGACACATGTTTCAACATGAATGTTTAATCTAAATTGTAACCCAACATTTTCAAATGAGGGGGTTTGGGGCATCACATTTAGTTATTGGTGATGTAGGTGTTAGTTTTGCTTTAGCCTAGCTCAAGACAAAAGAGACGTTTCATCAATATATGGAGCCTGGGCCTGCACTGTGTACACTACTCTAAAATATGGCTAAGCAATAAAGTAAACGTATTTAATTGGTTATTTTATTTATATTGACTCGTTCTAAGGTACATTAAGGTTTTCTTCGACAAAGAGAGCAACACACAGCGCTACAAAAATATGGCGGTTGGACGTGCGTGAAATGTCATTTTGACAACCTACATTTATCTGACAAAACAAAAACATCAATCAATCCGGGTCGTCCACAAGCTCTCTTGGGAGCTGCAGGTAAGGGCCTCGGGCTGGTTTGGCCCATCGCCCTGGCATCTACTCGCGAGGACTGCGATCCCCGGGTCTCTGGGCTTAGCCTCTTGGAGCCTTCCTGGCTTGCAGGCGGCTCTCTTTTGGGCTTTTCGTAAGCCAAGTCAGTGGCGTAGGTTTCCACTTCTCGGCATGCCGTTGGACTTCTTGGGTTTTTTTTTTTTTATATATATATATTTTTTATTTTATTCTTCATTCTTCACTCCCCGTGGGCCTTTCGCCGGTAGGTGAAGTCTGGGTGTTCAGTAGCTCACGAGGTAGTGGTCGCCAATACCCTTCGTGTTCAGGGGGGCGAGCGTGGAGTGGGGCTAGTCCTCGGAGGTGTTCATGGCAACCGTTGTCAGCGCGGTCGTACATCCGTCGTGCCAACATCGATACGAACGCTTCGATTGAATTTAACTGCACGTCCCGTGCGATAACATCGTTGCGAACGTAGCGACCGGCTCCAGTGCACATCCGAAGGGCGAGGTTCTGTTGGGCTTGTATTCGCTTCTTGTTTGTGGCAGAGCATAGGGCGTACCACGCCGGGGCAGCATAGGTTAGCCGTGTGCGTATATACGTTTTGTAGACTCCAATCTTCGACCGCAGTGGCAGCTTTGATTGGAGGACTGGACGGAGCATTGCTCTGGCGGCACGGGTCTGTTGGAGCACATGTTCCACCTGTGGTGCCATGCGCAACGACTTGTCGATGGTCACTCCTAGGTAACGGACAGATGTTTGCCACTCAACCTCTTGCCCTTTGAGTGTTAGCGGAGGCAGCACGGTGCGCCGGCGTGAGAAAAGTATTGCAGCTGTCTTCTCCACATTTACGGCCATACGCCACTTGGCCAGCCACGTTGGCAGGAAGTCTAGAAGCCGCTGCATGCGCTGTGCGGCTCGCTGCGGGAGTTTTGAGGAGGCAAAGTAAGCACTGTCGTCAGCGAACAGCGCGAGCATGACTTCCCGTGGTTGTCGCTGTTGTTCCAGGGTCGGGATGTCATCGGTAAAGTTGGCATACAGTGCTGGTGAAAGGCAGCTGCCCTGCGGGACACCAGCAGCTATAGGGCGAAGTTGGGAGTCAGCCTGCTCTACTGAGACGTAGAATTTCCGCCCCTTGAGGAATTATTAATGATGCCACAATCTTTACGATAGCCGGCGGGGTACTGGACGCTATGAGCTTGAACAGTAGCCCTTGGTGCCACACGCGATCGAAAGCCTTCTCAATGTCTAGAAAAACTCCGACAGCACTGCGACCGCTGTTCATCTCGTGTGCAAGGTGGTGAAGTACGCGCGTCAACTGTAGCGTAGTTGAGTGTTGACTGCGAAATCCAAACTGGTTTGGTCCAGGTTCGATAAAGTGAGCCAGTCTTCGCAACAACAGTCGTTCAAATAATTTCGCTACATGAGGGAGGAGTGTTATTGGCCGGTAGCTCGCTGGTTGTCTCCTGTCCTTTCCTGTCTTTGGGAGCACTATAACTTTTCCCGTTTTCCAGGCATCCGGGAAGTGACCATTTCTCAGCACTCCATTAAAAAGGCGGGTCAGCGTGGTAATACCCCTCCGAGGAAGGTGAAGTAGTGCAGCCGTTGAGATTCCGTCGTAACCCGGTGCTTTTCGTCTGGGGAGGTGGAGGACAGCGTTCCGTACCTCTGTTGGTGAGATGAAGACATTCCCAGCTAGGCTTGGTGATGGGCGCGATAGGAACTCTGCCACTGTCCTGGAAACGGATTCATGGTGGCTAAGGACCTCTTGTGGTGTATCTGAGGCAATTGGATGCGGCGTAAACTGCCCCTCTAGATGTGCAGCGAGCAACTCTGCTCTGTCAAGGGCAGCAAAAACTCTTACACCGTTTTTGTCTAGGAGTGGGAAAGTAGGTGGCTCGGCATAGGTGAGGGCTCGGTTCAAAGCGTGGAGGTTAGTATTTCGTTCTGCGGCCCAGTCTATCTTCTCATCCCAGGTCTTGCCTCTCCATACCTCCACAGCCACCGAAATCTTGTCTTTTAATCTGTTTAGCTCGTTTTTGAGTCTGGGGCATCTCGATCTGGCCCAGTGTTGTCGCAAGATCCGTTTCCTGTGTATGTCCTTTTGGATGTTTTCCGGTAGTTCTTGTTTTTTGCGACTTTCTGGGCATAGGGATGTGGACTCTTCTGAGGCGCTTTGTATTTGTTGTATTACCATTTTAGCACTGGACTCAACTTCATCTGGTGTGGAAAGCGGGCCAACAGTCATGTTTTGGAGTAGGGCTGAGTATGCCTCCCAGTTTGTTCTCCGTCCCAGAGGTCTCGGAGGTGTGCAGTACGCCCCGAGAGCGAGCGTTATGAGGATAGGTAAGTGTTGGGTGTCCATGTCGTATAGTGTTTCGATGTGGACAGGACATGTCACGTGTTTGTGGAGCACTATGTCCAGCACATCTGCGCTGATTCGAGAGTCTGTAGGGATGTGGGTTATTGAGTCCGGTCCCACTACCTCGAACCCACGAGCTTCCGCATGATCGTAGAGCTTCTTACCCGCTGGGTTAATAACTTTTGATCCCCATGCCTTATGTTTAGCATTTAAGTCAGCGGCTAGGAGTGTGGGGGTGGTGTCGCTGAGGATGTTAGTGACGTCTTCTGGGTCGTAGCGGGGTCCCGGTGGGCGGTATCCAGCAAAGACTCTGTGTTCTCTACCAGCTGCCTTAACCAAAACTCCGATGGAGCGCAGTTCCTTGAAGGGTGGGTGTTCGAGCTCTTCATGTATGACATCCCTTCTTACAAGGACGGCCGTGCCTCTGTAGGCATAGTTTCTGGGGGAGATTTCATCTCGGCGGTATATGTGGTAGTTCGGAATCCTGAATGTGATTTGTGGTGTTAGCTTTGTTTCACCCAGGAGTATGATGTGAGCTTGCTGCGACTGGGCGAGTAGGCGGAGGGGCGAGATGTGTTCCCTAACCCCTCCGGGATTCCAGTAAATTAGGCGCAGATTGCGCCTATCCATAGTGGTTCTGGTTGATGGCGGCCAATCCTCGCATCGCCGCGTCACGGAGGTCTCTCCCCGTAGCGATGGTGGTGAGCAGATCCGCCAAGATTCCGAACATGATGCGTATCGGATCCCAGGGAGGGCTCCCCATTTGGTGATGTGATCCCACTGGTGGAAGTGGTGGACTTGTGGTCTGGTGGTGGTGATAGTGACCAGGTTGAGGCTGTGAAGGTGCGTAAGGATGACTGTCCCTTTCTCAATTACGTTGGTTGATCGTTTCCTCCATGACCTGCCCTGGTTTTGATGGTTTGGGGATTCTTGGAGAAACCTCATGAGTCATCGGTGGCTTGACTGTTGCTTGCGGCGTAGGTGCCAGGTATCGCTCGGTTTCTTTCTGGGCAGGTGGGACCGGCAGTGGGGGTGTAAAGTGGACTACAGGTCGCTTGTCGTTTTCAGATGGTGGGGGAAGAGGCGTAGACGAAGCCGTAGGGGCTGCCTGCCTTCTTCTAGGCCCTCTTTTCCTTCTTCTAGGTTTGCGAAGTGGTGCTCCACGTTCTGTCGGGTCGTTTGCTTGCACAAATAGATTTGAGCCTGTTGGTCGTCCGGGAGCTGCTGTCCGACTTCCTGGGTGGGGAGGTGGTGAGGGCGCACGTCCATGAAGCTGTACACGCGGTGGCAACGGGGCAGGTGTTTTTATGCCTCTTTTACGGGCTTCACGCCGGTAGACTGCGCAGCGGCGGTTATTTGCTGTATGCGCCTTGCCACAGTTTGCACACTGAGGTTTGTCCTCACGGGTGCGGTCACAATTCGAGGCTGGGTGAGGACCTCCGCAACGTACACAGCGCAGTGGTCGGTGGCAGTTGCTCGAGGCGTGGCCGAACGCCTGGCAGCGGTGGCATTGCGCCACACCTCCTGAGCCGCCCCGCCACGATTCTATGATTATACCTGGCATGAATAGTAGCTCTCTGATGCTGAATAGTATACAAAAGTATAGAATAATAACAAAAACATCAAATCAAACAACATGACATGAAAAATATGTCAATGTCATGTCAAACGCCAATTATAAACCAACATGGCGGCCTTCAAATAGTGTTCACATAGTAAAAAACTTACCAGAAGAACTATTCTTGTACCATCGCATTTGTCTTCAAATTGATGAAATTGTATTTTTCTTGTAATCTCCTATTAATTCCTAATTTTTCTATGTAGTGTACATGGACCAGGCCCAGAATGAAATGGCTCCTTTACGGTACTAGCTTTTAAAACTTAGCATGGCATACTTTTAGCGCCGACGGCTTCACTCGTGTGGTACCTGGCGAGTTTCTCCTTTTCTTTAAGTGTATCCATGGAAAAATCACGTCGATCCATTGCTACATTGTTTTTATTATAAATCTATCATGGCAAACAAGCTTACAGCCCACCTATTGTTACCATAGCGTATAAACGCTTGCAATACGTGAGCATCACGCACGCGTGGCCGAACCCGAACACCCCTCCCCTTAAAGAGCTCTAGCAACCTTAGGTAGGTACTCACCGCAGGAACACATTTTACAACACTATTAGAAACAAACAATGGTATTTGGCTGCGATCTTCTGTAAAGAGGAGGTCTCCCTAGGCAGGCTGCTCCAATTTAGAGAAAAACGTCATAATCGATGCGTGACGAAAGGACCATAATAAAAATATCCAATAATGTCATAGTCAATCCATCAGTGGTCCTTCAAACAGGATCATTAACACGGGACACTAAAAATAATGTTTTTCTAAAACGCCTTTTTTCGTTATCTTAGCCTAACTTCGCATTAAAAACTTGGTTTATATAAAGTACCTACTAACGAACCCACATAATAGCAGAACTCTTGATAAATTCATCAAGAAAATGTTAATTTATTCAAAACTTTGGTCTACTTTCACTTGTTAAAGTATGAATCCTTTCTCGCTGTAATTAAACTTGGGCTCGTATCTTTAATCTTCGGGAGTGGAATTTAAAGGGAAAAATTCTAAAAAATCTTATGTAGAAATAATGTCAGTCCGATTTCATTTTGAGGTGAGTAAAAAAATATGATTTAGTTTTTTTTTTATATACAACTGTGGTGGCAAACAAGCTTACAGCCCTCCTGTTGGTAAGCGGTTACCGAGGCCTATGAGCGCTTGCAATACCAGAGGCATCACGCACGCGTTGCCGAACCCGAACCCCCTCCCCCCTAAAGAGCTCTGGCAACCTTACTCACCGCAGGAACACAACACTATTTGAAACAAATAATGTTATTTGTCTGCGATCTTATGTAAGAAGGAGGTACCTCCCCAGGCGGGCTGATCCAAATTGAATGAGAAAATCTCGCTGTGCCCTACCTCCTCCGAAAATGAATGTAAGTGTTCATAAAGCCTGATGGCATACTAAGCCTTACGATTATGAGTTTAACCCTCCTAGTACTTAGTCACAAATTAATTTTTAGTTTCACTCAATAAAATTTTAAAGAAATTGAGATAAGAGTCCATGGGAGTTAACAGTGTTTTTAAATCAAAAATACCGCCTACGATTTATATCCTTATTAAAGATGTCGCAAGATAAAAAGTTTTTAGTAATTTCTTTCCGAAAGCATAACAAAATTCTACCCAGTTTCCCGACTCAAAAGCCAATTAAAGAAAATAAACTCATTTGTACAAAGTTGCGTCTCTGCTCCGGAGCAGCGACAGAAATATTGAATCGACATGAGCGTGATCCACAGAGTAGTTTTGTTACGTTTGGTAGAGACGAATAATTAATTATTTTGATATTTGCTGGATTTTAGATCGGTTGTATTTTTGTGTATGCAGAAAATAGTCTGGAATGTGCATGAAAGGAGCCTCTAAGAGGCACACATAAATCCTTTCTCTACACTGATTCTTTCATCGACCGTCATAGGCCCTTTTCAGGGCCACCATACCTAAACCTGGTCACTGACCTAATAAAGAATGACCAAGAAAGAATCAGTGATACGACAAGAAGAAGAACAAGAAGTCTGGAATAATATTATAGGCTTCTTTTTATGCGGAACCATGTGGTAAGCTAGGAAATTATGACTAGATACGTTTTACTTGTCTATCTGAGTAGGTATTACCTATGTTATGATTTCGTAATTCTGTGGGATCAGCATAGCGTAGCATTTGGGCGTAGGTAGTTAATACTTAAATTAACTCCATTATAAATGTGGCCGTGTTGTTTGCTTCAAATGGTAGGTACTCTGCTGTTTATTTTCAATTTGATTTCATAATTAACGTACATCAATTCGATGATTGCTTCATTGCTTAAGTAAGATGTAAAGTAGGTATAGACGATGTGTTAAAATAATAGGGTGGAAATATGGTAGTGGCTATGTTTTTGATTAATTCTTTTATTGTGTTATTAAAACATTTTCGTCTATGTTAACTATCTACTTTAGTCCATCGTTTTTACTCTTAATATGTAACCCTAGTTTAGGAGTCAGGGGTTCATCTTGAATTTGTATACTGGACTGCCCTACACTGTCTTATTGTCATTCAAATGCAAGCACTATTTTACGAATTTCACTAATTTTAACAAGAAACCTTTGAGACTGTCAACTTAGGTATACAAAATTGATAGTACGGTTCTTCGGTATATCACGTTATTTATACCAAGCCTTATTTTCCTTCTAATTACGAATTTCAGTTATAATCATGAATCTTTAAGTTAGACATTCAACTTCAAAGTTCCCTTAATTTAACTGAGAGTTCTGGAACCAGGAAATGCCACTTTAGCGCCCCCTATTCGGTGGAAAATGGCGAATTAACTTATTTTCGAGACCAATTATCCAATTAGCAAGTGAAACTTTACAGTTTAGCGTCGGTCACATGTTGCTTTCAATAGATGAAAAGCTGCACGTGGCAACATAATCCCTGCTTATAACAGCCATTTTTACAGCGATTTTTTCCCTACCTAAATACCTACGTGTGATCGAGGTGTTGTTGTGTGTGATAAAATAATATCATAATAAAATTTCTATATTGTTATTTTTAACGTTGTTCGCGTGGAATGCAAATTGCAGCTTGATGACTGGACAAAGTTTCAAATAATTAGCTCGTGAAATAAATAATTTCTAAATTCTGTTATTGACTGTACCCTACCAGCCCCTCAAATAAATAATTTATAAATTCCGGAAAACTGATCAACTTCTGCTGCTGAATGTACCATACTGATCACCGCGTAGGAATTATATTATTCAATGTTACTAGCGAAATCCCTTAAGTAGATTGGGTCGGAGGAACTGTTTTCGTGGTAATAATTACGGGTTGTGTTAATTTAATCATTTATGTGAAAGCAAAACGAGAGGGTTTAAACTAGTAGAAACCCGCTCGACTTCGTTCGTGTAAGTTGTTTTCATACAAACTTTAACCCTTCTGCGCCCTCTTAGGGGTTTACTTTCGGGAATCCCTTTATTTATACTACAGCAGCTACCTTCCCAATTTCTTACTCCTTAGGACTTTTGGTTTAGGCTTTTTTTAGGCTATTTATTTCATAGAGGTTGTACATGTCACACTAAATTAAATAAAGGATATTCTTTATTTAATTATTAACATTGTGTTATAAGTTCATTACAAAAATAGAAAATGAAAAATTACTAATTAGTTGAGTATTAATTAATTTCCAAAAAAATTGTGTCAATTAATTAAAAAATAAATAAATAATAGAATTAAAGTAACAATTAAATAAAATATTATGTCAGGTGACCTCATCGAACGAGAAGAACGTCTGCTCGATAAGCAAGCGCTTTAGCATGGACTTGAATACAGCTAGGTATTATATATATAGGTATAGAGCCTCGGTGACCATTTTTGGGAGACAGTTAAAAACCGTGGGACCCATCACATCAGTCAGGTAACGATTGCCATGGCTATCCTACATAATTAGATTTAATATTTAGATAGACTATGGTTTCTTATAATATTTAGTTACAATATAAAGATATGTAAGTATACCTATACTAAAAGGTACACCCACTTTTGTCGGCACTACTACTCTACTCAAAATTGCATTCGAGTTCCAAATAGAAGGTTTGAAGCATTACCTAAACCGTAACTAAAGGCTATTTTTTTACTTTTCGTTATATTTAAGTTAGTTATAAATTATTACCTATATTATACATTCCACTTTAATTGGAATAAAACATTTAGGTAGGTACTTACTTTACCTTATCCCTTTTTGAAATCATCAAGGATCTGAGTGCCTGAAATCTGGTGAGATATCTGCACAGTAAAGAAAAAAGTTAGTATGGCTGTTATATCATATTAGCCATGTTGGCCTAGTGGGAAGTATCCCAACATTCGAACGCATCGGGTTCGGTTCTTTTATCATTGACTATATAAGTTCTATTATCCTACTTATATTAAAGTTCTAAGTTTGCACTGGGAGTTACTAAATACCACATAAATTTGATATAAAAGTTTATTCTATTTTTAGGATACGTACACACTTGTTCGAGGTCGCTTAGTAACTAAAGTTCATACTTCTCGCTTCCATCCAAAACTCATGGCTCAAGTATCATTCACACTTAAAGGGTCCCTACATAACACCCCCCAAATTTTACACAATAAATTTTCAAAAAATTAAAAATATCTTATCCTAGAAACACAAAAATATGGTCACAATAACATTCATAAACTTATTCAATAGAAATACAAAAGTCACAATACACTTAAGATACCATAAACAAATAAAATATATTTTCGTCACCTACTGCACTTGAGAACAAAGAGTCACACATTTCAATAAACACTTGGTTCAAGTTGCTCTTAGCTAGCTTAGATGAAGTGTGGATTGAAATACCGCCTCACTTTTCATTATTATCGGACTATTTGTAACATAAATATTTAGAGAGCTGATCCTATTACGGATACGATAACGATAATAACCAATCCTTAGAAATGTGATCGATACTGATTTCGCTCTTGAAATACAAAAATAGAATGGAATAAGTTAACAATTAACTAAACAAAAATATTTTTCTGAAATAATTCGTGTTTAATGCATTGCTTACAGTTTGACGAACTTTAATTAATAATTTTAACAATTAAATCTTACTGGTAATCTTATTTTACGACCTTTTTTTGTTACTTTTTCAACATCATTTTTTGTATTTTCTTCACTAATACTAGTCTTAGATTCTACAATACACTTTTTACCTATATTACTACAATTATCCTCTGCTTGCTCACTACTCTGCTCATTTAAAATAAATGCAGGTTTAAGCCTATCTATGGATATATTCACTGTTCTATTGGGTAACTGGATTGTAAATACTTTATTTTTCCTTTTAATGACACGATAAGGACCATCATACGGTGATGTCAATGGTCTGCGTACTGCATCATTCCTGATAAAAACATTTTCACATTTATCCAACTCACTATGTACGAATAATGTCCCGTAATTTTCGCGAAACTGGTTTCAAATTATTTATATGATTTCTTAACTGATCTAAAAATACATGTTCTCCAACGCTTCGATTATCTGAGATATCATAAAAATCACCAGGTAAACGAAGAGTTGTACCGTAAACATATTCTGAGGGACTTACGCCATTATCGCTTCTACCTACCGCACGTAAACCAAGTAGGACTGTAGGTAATTCGTCACTCCATGATGTATTGTTCATAAGTCGCGCTGTTAAAGCCTGTTTCATGCTCCTATGCCAACGTTCGACTATTCCGTTACTCTGTGGTCGATAAGGACTACTCCTACTCTTTTTTATACCTATTCTCTTTAAAAGTTCACAAAACAAATTGCTTTCAAATTGCCGACCTTGGTCACTAGTTAAACGTTCGGGAATGCCAAATCGTGTAACCCAATTTTCATAAAATACCTTTGCGACAATTTCCGCTGTTATTTCGCTAACAGGAATAGCTTCTGGCCATCGTGTAAATCTGTCTATCATTGTTATTAGATATCTATAATTTTCCTTCGTGGGTGGTAACGGTCCTACAATATCAATGTGAACATGTGACAATCGCTTAGCTTCAGGATACTGCTGTAATTCAGATACAGTGTGTCTTCCTACTTTCGATTTCTGGCATTGTATACATGTTTTTGCCCACTGATTAACATCGCGATTCATACCTGACCAAAAGAATCGTTGCGCTATCATTTTTCGCGTTGCTCTAATACCTGGATGACTAGATTCATGAACTGATTTGAATGCTAATTTACTGTAATTTTCAGGTAAATACGGTCTACATACACTAGTTGAATTTTCGCAGTATATCATTCTATCGTTACCGGGAATGAAAATTTTCTTTAGAGAAATATTATCATTCTTTTCACTTAATAATTTTGACAATTCCAAATCGCATTCCTGAGCTGATGCTAATTCTGTGTAATCAATGGACGTAGGATAGCATATTGTTTCAACTCTCGATAACGCGTCAGCTACGTTGTTGCTTTCGGCCTTTATGTACCTTATATCCGTTGTAAATTCGCTTATGAATAATAGCTGTCTTGTACGTCTGGGTGTTTCGCTGTTACTTTCCACCTTTTTCATTGCATATGTCAATGGCTTATGGTCCGTGAAAATGATTAATTCACGACCTTCGAAAAGAAATCGAAAATGTTTAACTGCCATAAAAATTGCTGTTAATTCTCTATCATACGTAGAATACTTTTGTTGAGCGTTTGTAAACTTCTTTGAAAAATATCCTAATGGTAACCATGCATTTTCTACCCATTGTTGTAAAACTCCCCCTGCACATTTATCAGACGCGTCCGTCATCAGAGATAACGGCACATTGGGCACGGGATGAGATATAATTACTGCGTTTTTAAGGCTCACTTTACACTGTTCAAACGCTTCCATCGCTTTGTCCGTCCATACAATTTTTGTCTTATCATTTTTCTTCGAATTTTTCAAATATTCGTTCAAAATGATTTGATAATTAGTAGCTTTGGGTATGTTTGCTCTATAAAAATTGATCATTCCTAAAAATCGTCTTAATTGTTCAATAGTTTCCGGTCCAGGAAATTCTACTATGGCCTTGACCTTATGGTCCAGGGGTCGAATTCCGTCGATTGAAACTTCATAACCCAAAAATTCAATTTTGGACTTACCAAACTCACACTTTTCTTGATTTATAGTAATACCGAATTTCTGAAATCGTTCAAATACCTTTCGTAAATGCATTTTATGTTGTTCATTGTCGTCACTAGCAATTATTACATCATCAATAAAATTGAATAAAAAATCTAATCCTTTTAGAACATCGTTATTCATAAATCTCTGGAATGTTTGACTAGCATTTTTGAGCCCAAAATTCATACGAATATACTCCATCAATCCGAATGGCGTGATTACGGCTGTTTTCGCAATATCCTCAGGTGCTACCTTCACGTAATGATAAGCTCTATTTATGTCAATTTTTGTAAAAATCTTTTTACCTGCCAGAATGTAAGTAAAATCATGAAGTCTCGGTACAGGGTATCGGTCCGGCTTGGTTATAGCGTTTAAACGTCTATAATCACCTACTGGTCGAATATTTCCATTTTTTTTAGTTACTATGTGCAGTGGACTGGCCCACTCACTCTTAGACGGTCTGCATATTCCCATTTCCTGCATTAACCTAAATTCCTCTTTTACCTTGTGGTATCTATCCGGCGGAAGAGGTCGCGCTCGTGCGTACACGGGTTTGCCTGTCGTTTCGATGTGATGATATACATCGTTGCTAGATATTCGGTCTAAATCATTAAATGACACGGGCTTAGTGATATCAGAAAATTCAGACAATAAATCTAGAAATGGATGATTAATGTCTACTGTGCTAACAGAGTAATCATTCGTTTCTACAATTTTTCCAAAAGTTTTCAAATTAATCGTCTTATCAATTAGTTTACGCGCTCTTAAATCTACTAACAAATTATGATGTTCCAAAAAATCAGCACCTAGTATAGCTTGATTTACATCCGCAATAATAAATGTACAACGGTAAGGACGACGCAATCTTAAATTTAAGTTAAAAGTCTTAGTACCGTAGGTTTTAATCTCACTACTGTTGGCTGCATATAGTTTATAGTTAGTGCACTCACCCGATAGTTTTTGCTTCACCGACACTGGAATGACAGATACGTTTGCACCCGTATCTACTAAAAATTGTATACCCCTTTCCCTATCAAAAACACTTAGGCGATGGTTTTTTCCTGGTACAAAATCTCCCATCGCGACAGACTGTACCTCCATTAGTTTTCCGCTGGCGATATCCAAGCGCAAGGCTTTTCGCACTCCCTTGCCTTGTTTCTATATCTATAATGCCATTTGCATAACCAGTTCGGGTCATCCTTTGTCCTTGACTTGGATCTTGGTCTTGAATTGCTCCTAAAATCGCCACGACCACGATTATTTCCTCGTCGAAAAGAACTGCGACGATGTTGTTGCACTTCCTCACGAAGAGATGCCACTTCCATATTGAGTTTGTGCATCTGCGCTAGAACTTCCGCTATAGGAAACTGGCTGCTGCTGGTAGAGTTGGTACTAACTTCAGCTATCTCACTTCCACGAATATTTTCTATAATCTTGTCCGCTATTCTAGCTAAATTTTCTAAGTCCTGGTCTTGACTTACAGTAAGTACCGCTCGAACATTCGCTGGAAGTCGCGCAAGCCATAAACTATGCAGAGTTTGATCTGACGCCTTTGCATTTCTGCCCAAATCTCGCATACGTCGTAGTAATTGGGATGGCTTTTGAGATCCCAATTCTATCTCACCTACTAATCTTTGGAATTGCCTTTCAGCGCTCTCTTCATAGACTTGTAGTAGCCGCTCTTTCAAAACTTGGTACTTGTGATTTTCGGGTGGAGATATGAGAATATCACTTACTTGTTGAAGTGCTTCGCGTCCCATTTTCGCAACGACCAGATTGTATTTGGTCTCATCACTTTGTTTTTGCGACGCTAGAATACCCTCAACCTGAGCGAACCACAATCTAGGCATTTCGCTCCAAAAGTCTGGTATGCGGGAAGAAACTGTGATTGCAGCTAATTGAGACATGTTTTCAGTTGTCCCGTCACTTTGCAGTACCTTGTCACTGCTCTCAAAAAATATCGGTTGGTCATTCATTTTTCACTTTATTTACTTACACTTTTAAAAAAACTGTCTATTAAACCAATGCAAACTTTATTTCACTTTATTGTTCAAATTGTTCACGGAGTCACCAATTATAAGTTCTATTATCCTACTTATATTAAAGTTCTAAGTTTGCACTGGGAGTTACTAAATACCACATAAATTTGATATAAAAGTTTATTCTATTTTTAGGATACGTACACACTTGTTCGAGGTCGCTTAGTAACTAAAGTTCATACTTCTCGCTTCCATCCAAAACTCATGGCTCAAGTATCATTCACACTTAAAGGGTCCCTACAACTACACCCATCTGAATCCTATCCACATTTTGATCTAGTTGGCCCTAGAAATTACATGAATTTCAATAAAATTGTTCATCAGATTGAATACACTTATTTCCAGTTCATTGAGTGATCAAAGTTTAAAATAGTAGGTTAGTTAATTGGATCAAAATCCAAAAGGCCTAAAGAGAGAAAACCTTTGCAAAGTTCCTTTTCACGAACGAAGCGGTTAATCGGACTACGTTTAATATTTAGGTACCTACTGCTCAAGATACCTACCTACTCTACCTACGAACTAAGATCTCACGATGTCTGGTAAAAGTTGGTGTTTCGGTGATCGTTGAGTGAGGAACAATTAAGATAAACTTTGAAAACCGCATCTTTAGCATGTTTTAACTAAAATCCAATCAAGTTGTTTGAGAGATCTTCGCTCATTCGATCAACTATGAGAACCGTAGGTACGTTTGCTCAATAGTTAATACTCTCACCAACTTTATAACAAATGCAATAAGTTTTTTTTTAGTTTGTCCATAAGCAAAATCGACCTCAATAGTTATTCTGCGTATCGAAGATATTTACCTAACAATTGAGCTCAAGATGTGGTTCGGTTAGCTCCTACCAACACATCAAGGGCTACTTAACCCAGTTATCCATATTGAACCAGCTGTTTTCACGTGCGAACCAGAAAGCCTAGTGCGAGTTTTGGAAATAAACTTTTTACACAGATGAAGCGTCGTGTGCGAAAACTAGCTTACTCTTACTTACTTTTACTCTTTTTATTAAGTACCTCTAGTTCTATCTGAAATTGAATTGCTGTAAACCGAGGCTCTAACTTCTTTAGGTAAACCGTACAGATACCCACGATACAGATTCACTCTAGTGTGGGTATCATAGTTATCAGGAATGTGTACATCATTCTAGTAAAACATAAACAGTGTACACCTAGCATAGTATTTATAGTGACACTTTCCGTGTGTATTTACCTAATGTTTAACTTGTAATAAATATTTTCATTATTATTTTTTTAGCTATTACGTAGATCAACGATGAGCTCGCTGGCGTGACAGAGAAGATGTGCGGGTTCGATCCCCGCGGTGGAAGATTCTAAATTGTTTAGCAAATGATTGTTCCGGATCTGTATGTTGCGGCATCACGGTTTCTTATTATTGCAATACGCTTTTAGCGCAACAATCCCAGCTTCGCCCGGTAACAGTCGTCCAGCCATGCTGCGCGGTGACCCCTTTTTAGCCTGATTCGTGCTCTTCTATTTTCTCATACGAAATTTTATTGATACGCTATAGAGAGAGTTGCGTGTAGCTCATGGTCACACGAAGCAGCAAAACTCGTGCTCGGCTCTCTGGAGCCATAGTCTGCAGACCTTAAGCCGCTTGGTACGCTTGGGTGAACGGAATTAGTGCCCATTTGTTTGTTGCTTTCTTACCTAATTGTCTTAATTTTCAAGTTGTTTTTAGACTAAAAGATTGTAAAGTGTAAAATTAGGTTCCTACTAGTTGTAAAGTGAGTTGAGTGTTGTTGGTTTTTTCGAAGTTTGTTTATTATTGTTAAGGCTCCCAGGGGCCTTAAACAATATCACCCTAGTTTTTACCCTCTCAGACTTCATCCTTTATCATGACGTTCACTGCTGAATAAGGCCTCATAGATTTCAAGAGCAACTGATCTTGTGCAACTTGCACCCATTGGCTATGTAGTGAGGGCCAATTACGCTGCGTTTTTCGGTGAGTGATCTATAGAACCTTTCTGCATCAAACGGTTGTCGTCTCTCAGAACCTAACTCTCCCACTTGTACTGACTAATCCTCTAGGCTATGTTAGTGACTTCAGTTTGTCTACGGATCTCCTCAGTCCTGATTCAATCTCGGAGAAACAACAAGAATAGCGGGCTTCATAGCTCGCTGAGCGACCTTGAGCTTACTGTGATTCCCACGTCGCGTCACAGATAAATCCTAGGGTGGATCAGGAGTATGTATTATTAAGGTTCTTATTTTTTATAAATAGCACACTCCCGTATCTCCTTCAACACAAATTCCTTCAGAATCCGCGTTAGTTTATACTAATTTTAGTTCGTTGTTGTGTCAGTTTAGCCCTGGCAAAAAAATCTACCTAAGTTTAGTAAGTAGGTACCAAATAAATAGACGACCTAAACTGATATTATTTTATTTTTACACTAGCTTGCGCCCGCGGCCTAGATAAAAAGGTAATAAAAAGATAAATATTCTAGGTAAAGAACTCTATCATTCCAAGTTCAATCGAAACCAATAGAGCCATTACGGGGCGTGATTTAACCACAAACATCTAAACTTTCGCATTTATAAAAGGAGGATTGTATTTAAGTAGGTACCTACCTACTCATATTTATTTTATGATATTATAGTTATATTTTTGTGATGTTTTACTAAGTAGTTATTCAGCTATTCGGGCGGAGACAAATCCAACTAATCAAAGACCGTAATAAAAATCGGTCTTGGCTTTCTTGAATTTATAAATGCGGTAACTAACCCGACTTTACTTATAGATTATAGTATTATGTTATCTGTGCTTATAGATAAGCGTTCACAGGATCAAAATTTTCTTTGAAGAAGTGTAAGAAAACCCGACTTTGTTTTATATAGATATGCGTTCACAATATCAAATTTTTCTTTGAAGAAATGTGAGAAGGCCTTAGATTTTTTTATAAAGCTGTATGGTTGGTGGAGATCCTACAGGACGGGTAGAGAGAGAGTGCAGATTTGTTATTTACAGGAGTATAATATTTACAATAAGTACAAGGTATTTACAAAAGAATAGAAGATTTAGGAAACACGATAAAGCACACGACCAGAGTAGAAGTAAAAGTAAAAGTAAAAGTAGTCTGACAGACCGTCGTCCGACCGAATCAACAATTCGTTCTATTCTTCGTCGCTATGCCAACTGAGAGGTATTTGAATTTGGCGGCGACGGAGTGATAGTGGTGGCGTAGCTCGCCACATATTCCCCCTGGCCAGACCGTGACTACGGTCGATAGAAGTCGGGAAAGTGAACTCTCCTGCCGCTCCGAGTTCTCTTCTCTTCAGAGGTTGTAGTAGTAGGAGGAGGAGCTGCAGGCTTCGGTGTCGGTGGACTTAGTGAGGTAGGATCTGTCGTTGTCTGTGGTTTCAGTAGATGTGCTTCTTTCGACATGTATGCTGGTTTCAACCTGTCGACACTGACGTTGACTATCTTGCCATTGACGTCGAGGGTGAAGAACTTAGGTTGCCTTTCAATAACCTTGTAAGGTCCAGCGTAAGGTGGTTCGAGTGAGCGACGCACGTGATCTCGACGTAGGAATACATGAGATGAGTTGTTCAGATCACGCGGGTAGTAGAAGGGTGACGTAGAGTGCCACGAAGTAGGTCTTGGTGTAAGTTTTTGAATATGCGAACGAAGACGGGCTGCATATTGAGTGACGTCCGCTGTGGTGCAGTCATCGGATGGAGAAAGAAACTGACCAGGTAAGCGCAAGGGTTCGCCGTACACCAGCTCGGCTGCCGACGTCTTAAGATCGTCCTTCCATGCGCTGCGGATGCCAAGCAAGACAAGTGGAAGGGCTTCGGTCCTTGTTGATGAAGTGTGACACATGATTGCTGCCTTCAGCTGTCGGTGGAGACGCTCGACGATGCCGTTCGCAGCAGGATGGTAAGCAGTGGTGCGGAAGTGGCGCGCACCGATGAGAGCAGTGAGAGACTGGAAAAGGTGGCTCTCAAACTGGCGTCCTTGATCGGTAGTCACACGATCTGGGCATCCGAATCGTGCTATCCAACCGGATACAAGGGCAGCAGCGCATGTTTCGGCTGTTATATCCTTCAGTGGAATAGCCTCAGGCCATCGCGTAAATCTATCGATGACGGTGAGACAATACCTGTAATCAGAAGATAAGGGTAACGGACCGATGAGGTCGAGGTGTATGTGAGAGAACCTCGATGAAGGGGTGAGAAATGATGAAAATGGTGATTTGGTGTGTCGAGTGACTTTGCTTGACTGGCATTGTAAGCATTGTCTAGACCACTCTCTACAATCTTTGCGGATCCCTGGCCATACAAATCTTTGTGTAACCAGTCGCACTGTAGCTGAACATCCAGGGTGATGAAGTCCATGAAGCATCTGGAAAACTTGTTTTCGGAGTTCAGGTGAGATGTAAGGTCGAGGTGGTTTAACTGAAGTATCGCAGTAGATTTTTATGTCGCTATCCATAGCTTTAATCTTTCTGAGTTTAAGGGCGGAGCCGTGGAGTATCAGATCTTGCAGTTCTGAGTCTGAATTCTGAAATCGTGCAAGAGCTGTGTAGTCGATTGTAGAAATCTCCTCCACTCGAGAAAAGGCGTCAGCGACCACGTTGTCCTTCCCAGGTATGTAGCGTATATCGGTTGTAAATTGAGCAATGAAGTCTAAGTGTCGATATTGCCTTGGGGAACATTTCTCTTTATTCGTAGAGAACGCGTAAGTAAGCGGCTTGTGGTCGGTAAATATTGTGAAGTTACGGGCTTCCACCATGTGTCTGAAGTATTTGATAGCTTCATAGATTGCTAAAAGTTCTCTATCATAGGGGCTATATTTCTTCTGAGCGCTGTTTAGTTTGTGAGAGAAGAAAGCAAGGGGTTGCCAGTCTGCATCTTTGCGTTGCTGGAGAACAGCACCGAGTGCTATATCAGAAGCGTCTGTTACTATGGATAGTTCTGCTTCCACGTCTGGGTGAACGAGTAGGGTAGCTTCAGAGAGGGATGTTTTACAGTCTTCAAATGCTCTCATTAGATCTGGCGTCATCTCTATTGGATGAGAACCTTTGACTTTTGGGCCAGATAGTAAGGAGTTCAATGGCGCTTGAAGGTGAGCTGCGTTTGGTATGAATCGACGGTAGAAATTCAACACTCCAAGGAAACGTCTCAGCTCTTTCACAGTCTTGGGAGTGGTGTATTCTTTGATGGCATGAACTTTGGCATCGAGCGGGCGGGTTCCTTTGGCAGAAACTTGATAACCTAAGAAGGTAACCTGAGATTGTCCAAGCACGCACTTCGAGGTATTCACTAGTATTCCGTACTGTTTTAAACGCTCGAATAATAGACGCAGATGTTTCTTGTGCTCTTCCAGTGATGATGAAAATACCAAAATGTCGTCAATATATCCGTAGCAAAAATCCAAGCCAAAGAGTACCTCATCAATGAACCTCTGGAAGGTCTGGGCAGCATTGCGAAGCCCGAAGCTCATGAAAGGAAAGTCAAAAAGCCCGAAAGGTGTAGTAATTGCACTTTTTGGTATGTCGTCGGGATTCATGCTGATCTGGTTGTAGGCTTTCACGAGGTCTATTGTCGAAAATACGCAACATCCGTACAGTTGGTAAGCAAAATCTTGTATGTGACGGATGGGATACCTGTCGGGAATAGTCCTGGCGTTGAGAGCGCGATAATCACCGCAGGGTCTCCAGCTGTCGTCCTTCTTTTTCACCATGTGAAGTGCAGAAGACCAAGGACTTTCCGATCGTTTGGCTGTGCCGTTTGCTTGCATTTCGTCGAACACTTTTTTTGCAGCGTTAAAACGAGCTGGGTCGAGACGTCTTGGCTTACAAGAAACTGGAGGGCCTGGTGTGGTTCTGATGAAATGAAGAGTGTTATGTTTAGGAGTGGATCTCACACCAGCCGGTCGCGTGATTTCAGGATATTCGGATAAAATTTTGTGATATTCAGACTCGCCTGTTATTGTTTTTACGGATAAACAATCGATATATGAATTGCAGTGAATGGCTTTTACAGAGAGTGAAGTGACGTTGTCAATCAAGCGTTGATGTTTACAGTCGACGAGCAAACCATAAAAACTCAAAAAGTCTACGCCGATTATAGGTTTACTAACGTCAGCGATTGTAAAACTCCATCGAAAATCTCGTCGGAGGCCTAGGTTGAGCTGTAGGTTGATAGGTCCGTAAGTATGAATCACTGTGTTGTTTGCAGCTAGTAGGTCAAACTTCGATTTAGGGCAGGACGTCTTGATAACTGATCGCGGGAAAACACACAAGTCAGAACCAGTGTCCACTAGGAACTGCGTTTTCGACGCGTAGTCGGTTACAAATAGACGGCCTGATGATGAAGAAGGGCAGTCGTTGGCCGCTACTTGCGACCGCCCTGAGAGTTTTCCGCCTTGAAAGTACAGGGCTGCTTGCACTTTATTGCCTCTGATCCGTAGGTGAAGTGGTAGAAACAGTGTGGATGGTCCGGAGGTGGTTGTTTCGGTCGTGAGCGTGAGCGAGAGCGAAATCGGTTGTTTCTTCCTCTTGGTGTTCGTGAGGGTGAGCGTGACCGTGCTCCTTTAGCTACCTGTTCCGTGAGCATAGCTACCTGCTTCGTTAGTTCTCGGACTTGGGTTAGCAAACCATCTTCTTCTTGCAAAAAAAATGGTACCTTGACCGCGTCTCGCATTTCTTCCGACCCGCCGAACTCGGAGCTCCAGAACTCGGCGTCCTGCAAATCTTCACCAGCCTTCGACATGATCACGTCGGTGGTCACCAGTTATGGTTGGTGGAGATCCTACAGGACGGGTAGAGAGAGAGTGCAGATTTGTTATTTACAGGAGTATAATATTTACAATAAGTACAAGGTATTTACAAAAGAATAGAAGATTTAGGAAACACGATAAAGCACACGACCAGAGTAGAAGTAAAAGTAAAAGTAAAAGTAGTCTGACAGACCGTCGTCCGACCGAATCAACAATTCGTTCTATTCTTCGTCGCTATGCCAACTGAGAGGTATTTGAATTTGGCGGCGACGGAGTGATAGTGGTGGCGTAGCTCGCCACAGCTGTAAACACAACAACTTACACATTTTACGATTCAGAATTTTGTAACGTAGCAAGTTTTACTGTCGCTTCAAGTTTTTATTACGCTCACAAATTGCGTGCTCGCTCATGGGTAGCATAAGTGAGACATTTTTTACCACTCTTTGATATTGCTTGTACGTTCTTCAGTAAATTATAGGTACCTTTGTTGGTACTTGGTTATTTCATGTTTGTTTTGTAACAAGAAGCCAGGTAAAAGCTAAGCGATGGAATAAATTGTTTTATGCAAACTGAGTAGGTACTTACAGACTGAAATTCGAAACATATAAGAGGCTGATTATAATTATGAATAAACTTAGTGCTAATGTTAGAAAATCATTACCTACTTTATTATTACTAAGAAGTAACAAAAATAAAAATATATCCAAGGATTTAACCAACCTACAATAAAGTTTGCATGAACTTTCAATTGACAAAAATAATAGGAACATAGTTACATAAGTATTTTTTATTATTATATTATATGCAAAATGCAATTTGCAAGCTCAAAACATTGTTTAAACTAAACTTTAATCTAATAGAACACAGGCAACTAACAACACGCAGACTTTAAAGTAGGTAAGAAAACTACATTAGATAAAAATTGTAAATTATCAGGTACTTTTTAAATGTAAGCCAATAGCTTATTAATTAGTGTCTTCTTTAGGAGTTTCATGTAGGATGACCACATGTTTGTGGGCGCGCCGCCTCGCGTGTGGCCCGAGCCTTACCCTCGTAGGCTCTTCTACACCTTCTGAGACGTTTTGCGTAACCTGATAAAAAAAATAGAACTTAGGATCCAAAATGGTGAAGATTCACTCAGTTAAAGAATATACCTTGTATGTACCTAGTCCTCTTGAGGGCAATTTAAAAGCGACATTTATAAATGAAATCATTTTTAAATACATTATAGATGACATAATAATATAGCAAGCCGTTTGGCATGCGGCAATATACACAACACACAAAATTATTTAGGTACTCTTTATGGATTTATTAGACTCAGATATCTGGAATGTAAAATATTAGGACAGTTACCTATACAATTATACTTTTGACAAAGCCCCTGTAAGGCTACTTATAAAACCTAATTTACTTGTTAAAGTTATTAATTGAATTTGCATTTTCATGTAAAAGGTTATTACCACCAGCTTGTACCTGTACCTTATTATTATTAACGTAACTAAAGTGATCCCTGTGACCTTAAAGTTTGATAAATTAATGTGAAATAGAGATGATTTTATTTATTAACATAAAATGACATTATCAAACACAATAATAGAAAAAAAGACTGTCAAATTAAGCTAAATTAATTCTAGGAATATGAAATATTGCATTAATAATAATGTGAAATATGATAATGAAAACACAGGGATAACAGTTTGAAAAACGCGTAATTAATACCTAAGACATCCCAACTGATTTAAATTGAAATGAATTCATGACTTCACATAAAAAAGTTTTTCTTTTATTTAATGTAACATTTATGGAACTGTAAATGATTCGTTTTCCCGAAAATGTTGTTTCTTTTGTCTAAGTTAAAGTAATTGTCATTAAGTCTAATTAGCTTTTTCAGTTTGGTAAAAAAAATTTTTTGTTCTTTGTTTAGTCAATTCTACTTTCGATTCTGAACAATCTATTTTCAGTGTTTGCGCATTTTAAAAATTACTCTGTATTATAAAGGTGTTCTTGGTTTTCCGTAGGAAAGACCGAACGGGAGAGAATTAAAAAGCTTACCTGAACTCGTTTTCTTCCTTGGACGTTGTTTTCTAAAAATTTGTTCACAGCTCCAAGAGTGTTAATAGGAATCTGATAAAAAAAAGTTTTTATTTTTATTCAAATTACTGAATGCCGACCACCACCGAGACCCAGACCCGATTTGAACTCTTTTTATGCGGCTGAGTTTCCCAAACAATACATCAGAAATCTTTGTAACGTGGATTTATGTAATACCTAGTCATCTTTTAACATTATCTTATATTTTGTCATCATATTATTATAACATCAGAAGACAAACGACATCCGATAAGATTTTTTTTTTAATTATAAAATTGTCTATATGAGTATAAGAGTGCCTTGAGTGTTCAATATTTTTGAGCTATGTCGTTCCAATAAACAATCAAAATCGACTTTAATCGATGGAAATAAGAATCATTTTCAAATATATTTGAGACGCTATATCGCAAGCCATTTGTCGTCTTTAAGCTTCTGGTGCTATGAGATGAAAACTTAAAAGCGATTGCATGCATACGGGCCTGACCCTTCTTTTTATTCGCATGTCAGCCAAACGAATGGTTACTTCAAATCGTGGATGGTAATTCAAAAAAGATTTAAAAAAAAATTGCAGTGCATAAAAAGCATATTGTGTTTAAACACTCACCTCTTCATTTTAGCGTTGAACCAAATTAAATAGCACAATCAAACCCGTAAAAAATCTTCAAACACAATTATGTTAGTACTTACTTTAAAGTAACTTTTATTTTGTGTAATTAGTAATTACTTAGTATGTACAAAACTTTAAGCGCCTTATTAGTGAACTATTTTAACCAGGACTTATTATTATGATTATTATTTGACCCCAAAACAACTGATTTTCGCATGGAGTTTTTTCAATGTCGTATTTCCAAAAGTCGTAGAATTAACTTTATTGCCAATTGGTTGTAGAATAAGCCCCTTTCGGCACAGCATAATATAATTATGAATCACCTTGGATACCTTGAATACGTTTTCTTGGTGGTACTCGTCATCATCATCATCATCATTTCAGCCGTACGACGTCCACTGCTGAACATGGCCTCCCCCACAGACAGAGCGAATTCCTATCATATGGGGGGATTTACCCATACTCACCACGCTGGGCATGCGGGTTGGCGAGCGCAGTTAGAGCTATCGTTGCTTAAATGAGGGACGCTGCTGCCCATCCCCTAGCTTTTTTCCCTTAGTTGCCTCTTACGACATCCGCAGATAGGTAGATATGGAGGGACCTATTCTTTAGCCGGGGCCACAACGGTGGTACTCGTACTCACTCAAAATGTGGCTAGGTTTTCTTGGATTCTAATCCTAAAGCTACCGATCAACCAAACACCCTGAATAAAATTGTTAGTTAATAATTTCGTAATTTCATTCATTGTGACGGAAGACCCTTCGAACATACCCTTCTCAACTCGACGCTTGACAATCAATTACATATTTATTCCATTACCAACAAGTACCAAATAATTTTATAACTTTTAGGGAACGATAATTCAATAAAAAATATATTTGCTATAAAAACCAAATTCGGAGTCTTACAAAATATACTTAGACTGAAATTTCTTCCAGCCGAGGAACATGCCAAAATAATTTTGGCCGGACCTCAGTAGCGCAAAGGTTAGCGCATCTATGTATCTAGAGGAAGAGTGTGGGTTTGATCCCCACCGAAGTTATTTTGGGATCGCTATTAAAAAATATTGAAAATACCATGTACCGTTTAAAAGGTAAATTAAGAGGTCTTACTTATATTCTCTCTAGTTCTCTTAGTTATAATGTCATAAATCCCCAAAAACAAGTTAATCACACGAAAGCTACTTTAAAAATGTTTAGAACTTCTAAATGTAACAAAAATAGTGGAGTAGTCAATAATCAGCATTTTTTGATACCCGGCCACAGATTATATTTACGCTATACAATCTTTAAAAAGATTGTATGTCGCGTTTCAAAAACATCCAAATTTCATTAAAATCGGTTCGTATGCCGTTAGGCGTTATTACATATTTAGGATCTCGGTTCTACCCACAACGTCCCCAGAACGCATCGATAGCGCGTTCTAATTTTTCTTGTGGCGACATCTAGTGGTACATTGTTAATACTAAGAAAGAACATCAACATTCTATCCTACTAATATTATAAATCTAATGCGTAATTTTGAGGATATTTGGATGTTTTTTGTTCAATCACGCCCAAACGGCCAAACGGATTTGGATGAAATTTGGTATAGAGATAGATTATAGTCTGGAATAGCATATGTATAGGCTATTTTTATTATATTTCATATGGATTTTTTGGTATCCCCTAGTAAGAAAAGTATTCTAGGCCCTTGGCCAGCCCGAACGTTTTCAGATCTTCAGTGGCGTCTGTAACCATTTTAAAATAGTAAATATTTGACATTGGCCAAGAGAGGTTGGTGCGTATTTACGCAACCAGGCTTTAAAACTAGGTATTCCCCGACTTGCGCGATACTTAGATAACGTCTTGCAAGTATTCAAGGCTGTGAAGTCTGAGTAGCGCCCTTCTCCATATAGACTCACTCGCTCTTCTGCGCCTATTAGATAGATATATTACAAATGAGGCGGTAAGGTAGGTATGTAGTTTTGACACCCACGACGCAGGGGTTCCCTAGTGTGGGGTTAAAGCTATGTTCGTACCTACCTTTGCCTACATATAACTGCATATAAACCTACAGACCTAAATGTGTTAAATCCTACCTACCTACTTAGAATTTTAGTACAAAATTGTATATTTCAATAAACGTTATTATTATTATATAATGTATAATCTCGAACCAAAGAGAAGAGAGAGAATAAAATAATAACATAGAACAAACATAACATTAAAAGTGAGTTTTTGTTAGGTACTTGGTTATATATTGTTTATACGCTATGCAATTTTAACAAGATTGCATGTCGCGTTCAAAAACTATTATTATTATTATTATTATTAATTCAAATTGGTTTGTAAGAAGGAACTCGATTCGCGCAACATTGTCCCCAGAACGCAACGATAGCGCGTTCTAATTTTTCCTGTGGCGACATCTAGTGGTGAATTGTTATACCAATTTATTTTATTTCGTTTGTTCACCATAAAGCCTTTCACACACGGCAGCTATAATGTAAAAATGAATATTATAGCACGATACATCTCATTAAATCTTTCCATATAAATTGATAGAAGATACTAAGATGTAAAAAGTTACATTATAGCTGCCGTGTGTGGTCTCCTGACGGTTTCTATGGAAAGAAAGATGTAATGAGATGTATCGTGCTATAATATACATTTTTACATTATAGCTGCCGTGTGTGACGCGCTTAATTGTTAGTACATTTACTAATGTTATTACTAATGATATATTACGCTAGTTTATGAGTCAGGGCTATCAATTGTAAGCTTTGGTTTGAATCGATCTAAATATTGTGACTTTTATCCTAATTTTCTCAACCTAGATAGTTACCCAATGAACAAGATAGAAACAATACCTTTAATACAGATTCGCAAGCGTGAAAATGGTGCTAGCTTCCAAAACCATTGTGTTAGATTGTGTTAAAAGATCTGAGAGATGAAATGATAATGAACTTACGGCGAAAATGTCATTAAAGAATTTGGATGCATTCGGTGTCTGAACCGTGATCTGTGCATCCGATGATGATGATGATGATTGTGACTGTGGGGCATGCTTCGACAATATGTCAGGTTCTGGGGAAAAACATGAAATAATTGATTAGTTTTTTTTTAAGTTACTTTTATCCTTATTATGAAACTTAGAAAGTAAGTTTATGGACTTTATGGGAGTAATTTGCAATACTATAGATGTATGGGCCTAATAGGTATGGTGTATTGTCATTTAATGCTATAAAGATTTGTGACTGTCAACTTGCGTCACCCTACAAAAAATCGCAAAGAAGGCCGGCCCTTTGGCGTTTTATAACTTATCTATAGTTATAGAATTTTTGAATACGCGAATCAAGGGAAACCTGCGTTCAATGAAACGCGTGATTTTTTTTTTTTTTTATACAACTAAGGCAGCAAACAAGCATACATATATATACATAGTTATAGGTGCGTTTCCTCTACAACTGAAAACTAATAGAAATCCCATTAAACAAAAATGAATAAATCAGACCACTTTTGTCTTTCATTCATTTAATACAGTTGGAAAAATACTGTTCGATTTAGTTTGAAAATACTGAATGCACCTTGAAAAGATACTGGTGAGACCACTTTGCCTACTGGTGGTACTAAAGCTAAGCATAATAGGGTATTTATTGTCTCTAATCTATTGAATGAAATAAGTAGGTACTAAGTGAGTTAGTCTAAAGCCTATGAAATAAGAATTTTGTAAAGAATTCTATTAATTTAGGAACATGGAACTAGAGAAAAATGCAAAAGAAGGAACAGATCATGCTCAGAAAGATGAACAGTAATTTGTAACTTTGATTATTAATTACTTTTATAATCACTAAGATAGTAGGTAAGGTACCAACAACTTTTGACTGGCCTCATAGCTCAGTTATTAGTAACTCTGCCTTCTGCGCTAGAGGTCGCGGGTTCGATCCCCGCACTGGACAAACATTTGTGTGATAAACGCAGATGTTTGATCTGTGTCTGGGTGTTAAATATTTATCTATTATATATCAGTCTCTGGTACCCATAGTACAGGCTATGTCTAGTTTGGTATCAGTTGAACGTGTGAATATGTCCGGAATAAAAAAAATAACTTTTACCTCGTACGAAAGTATTAATTTCCTACATAAAATTGGTCCAGAAAAGTGGGCATAAGTCGACGAAAGGGGGAGATCGTAAAAAATAAAAAAAGTAATAAAAAAGCGAGATAAAAATATCATCGAGATTACGATGGCAAGAGGCGCCAAGATTATACGCCATTCCTTGTGGGTCGCTTAATGCTCTCCTTATCTCTGCTGTAAAACTGAGATAAAATATTTTACTCGTATTAAAATTAAATCTAAACACCACTCTCGTTCCCATAATAATAAACGTGGAGTTAAGTTGGTTATCAAACAGAAATTACGGCTAATTGGTTAACTTTGACAGTTTGTCGGATTTAAGCCCCAATTACGGCTTCAGATGGTACTATGGTCCAATGTATCCAGTAAAAATTATGGTATATGAAAAATGCAAGTGCATTTTTCATTAGTTTCACTTTTCGTTTGTAATAAAATCGCTAAAGACACCATTTCATCTACAAAAGGAAGAGTAAGATCAGTATTTAATTACCTACCACTCATTTCTCTTGTATTTTCACTGATTCATACATTTTAATTAGCTCAACAAAATATGTGCAATGTTTTTTTACGTACGTACGTAATCATGGCTGAAACGATTTCAATAGTTTATACAAAAGTGATCCCAAGATGATTCTATAGAATTTCATAGATTCCCATTTTCCCTACAAAAAAGAAAACTATAGCAACAACACCAAATTTATAAATCTTATTAAATACAGAAATACACAATTTACAAAAAACTTTATTATTGACTTAAATATCCCTTGTCGAAATTACCAGGGGCACCAAGTGGGTGACCTTCAAAATAGTGGTGACTTCCATAATATAGCACCAGCAGCAATATTTCCTGGTCTGTAGCTGTGGTCAGGTTAAGTCTGCCTTTGATTTGTGCATATTTGCCATTTTGGCTTGATCGACTAATAAGACCACGTTTTACCGTAACCACTAGATTGACCGTAACCACCTGCATGAATGGAGCCAGAATTTTCGACTTTGACGCTGGTGCTCCCAGCTGTGTTGCTGAGAAGGTCACCAACTGCTCTCAATGTTGAAATGGGGATCTGTTGACAAAAACGTCATTAATTTAATACACAACACATGAAATATTTTCATCAATGTAGGTACTGACTAAATAAAGTTTAAAATTCTGAACCCACTTATAAGGAATGGATCCGTTAGTAGTAGCCAGGTAGCTTTACTGTTACAAAGTTTATACGTGTCTACATAAAATAGTTCTTTCCAATGACATTTCTTTCTAACCAGCGCCGCAGCAGCTCCACTGTGCTATGGGGCACCAGCTGAGTGGTGACCGTTTTTGTGTCTAGGTTTTAAGCTTATATTTTATTGGTTCCATTTGTTTAATTTGTGACGCAAAATAAATATTTTTCTATTTCTATTTCTACATTGAGCAATATGAGCCTTGGCCTAAACGAACGGACTGATTACCTAATATCATCATCTTCTTGCCCTTATCCCGCATCACGTGGGGTCGGCACAATATGTATTCTTCTTCCATTTCTCTCTATCAGTCGTCATCTCAGCACTCACTCCTTTCTTCACCATATTAACTTTCACACAGTCCATCCATCTTTTCTTTGGCCTACCTCTACTCCTACATCCATCCACATTCATATCTAACACTCTTCTTGTCACATGACATTTTTCCCTCCTCATGACATGCCCATACCAAGCTAACCGATTACTCCTCAGCTTTTCCGTCAATGGCGCCACTTTCAAACTTCCTCTTACATACTACCGATTACCTAATATATGAGTCCTAAAGTACAAAGTTTATTTAGTCGGTGCCTGCATTGATAGAACTATTTCATATGTAGCAGATGTTACCAGCAACTCCTATCCTGATGTATTCCAATAAACAAAAATAAAACTTACATTGAAGATATCCCTAAAAAAGTTTTGGTTCCTTTCAAAAGCCACTTCCTGCTTATATGACACCTGACCATTGCCGGCGGCACCACCAGCCGCTGAGCCTTCAAATCCAACTCCAGAATGAGCTGAACTCGCTACAACATCCACTCGCTTTTGTGCTGGGGGCGCATTAGCTTCAGCGCCAATGTAACTGTTGAGTAAAAAAGATCGTATGTATTGAAAAAGTCTGCGCGACAAGAAGAAGATCTGCTTTGTCTGATGGTAGTAAAATTTAGGGTCATTTGGTCACATGCCATAAGTAGTATATTTTTTACTATTTAATTAGTAAATGTAAGTCTATTGATCCTAAGATTGTTTCGAATTTTAAAATTATCTGTTGTCAGCACAACCTTCATTCTTTCCTCACTACTCAAGGGTTAGCTGGAAGAAAATGCTAACTAGCATTAAGTTGGCCTATGTACTTGTCTTTGTCCTGTGCAATAAAGAATTTTCTATCTATTTATATATGCCTTCATCAAATGTAGTTTCGTGAATCTGCGCTGCATGGGGAGACTTTTTTCGTGGCACATAGATACTCTATTGATTAGATTGAGCAACCCTGGAGATGAAGTCAATTCGACAAAAAGCCTCATGGCTCGATACAACCAAACTTAAAGTATCTGTCAATGCATCGAAGTCATCATCATTTAAGGCAACGTCCACTGCTGAACATAGGCCTCCCCCATAGATTTCCTGCACCCAGCATCCAGTCATCATATATTGCGCTTTACATGTCTTCCCTCTAAAACCAGCCATCGGAGAACCAATCTATATATCTATCTTTTGTTGCAATAAAATGTTCGTTTGTTTTCTTTACCCTCCAATGTAAGCTGAACCTTGGTGCTTGTGACTTGGCTTATAATGCGTGTGGACAACGGTCTTCTCGATTACTGTCGGGGGTCCGATGTAGACCTGTAATATTATTTATGTTAGAAAATATTGATATCATGAGATACAAAACCCAGGTCGCACTGTTCCTTGCGAATGCAATTAATCTGTAGTGTAGAAACATTTATTATTAGCACATGAACAGATCTTTGTCATCACGGATCTTTAAAGCAGGCATCTACATAAATAAGTAGGTACTTATTTACGTATACTCGTAATAATCTAGTATCTTGTACAAAATGATGCAAGTTTCAGTGAAATTAGCCAATGGTTACATTACGTGTCGGTTTATGACCGATTTGATCCACAGTGCAAACACAAACACCTACAACCCATTTTCAATTCAAACCTTTCGCCTAAAAATTGGCTGTGGCGCCCACCAAGCTTTCTTCGAATATCCAACTCGACGATTCGGGGAAAATATTGAGAGGAATGAGGTCAAGAAATCCTGTAAAGAAAGATAAATTCAAACAGAAAGACAGCTAATAACGCGATTACTTACTTCCGGCTGTGTGTTCACGTCTATATTATGCTGTGCGCCAATCTGGGCAGTTTCAGTGTGTTTGATTTCATTTGCTGAGTCTAATTTGAATTCTGTGTGTACTTTATGCTCTACTGGAAGAGCAGAAACTTCTGTTTCTTTGATCACTGCTGTCGGTATTCCGTAAGACTTGGTTCCGGAGAATTTAAAACCAGTCGAGCCGCTGACTGACGACTCCCCTCCCTGTAAAGTATTTTTCATGTTACTTTAACTGTGTATCTATAAATGGTGGTTGGTGAGACTTCTAAAACAGTGTAATGATATGAAAACAAGGTTTTTTAATAGCGGCTGAGTGAAGACTTATGAAGCTAAGGCGGTGAAATGGCAGTATGCTGTGTTTTGAAAAACTTAGGAAGCACATGAATAATGTAGATGGTAGGTAACTACGTTAATGGAAAAATTCGGAATGGAGTCTCGTAAACGAGACCGAAATGTGAATGGATATCCGTGCATCGTAAGAGCATGCTAAAACATGGTTTTTTTACCTTAATCCAGTGAGCGTTCAGAAGCACGCGCTAGTCACACTTAAAGGTATATTGTTTTAGGCCGTCATTTCTGGCTTTTAACAGGTGGTTAAAAAGATACAGGTGGAAAATTTAGTAGAATTTTAATAGGAGCTTAAATCTATGGTTAAACACATTTAGAAAATTTAATTGAGTTAATCAGCCTTTAAAAGTATTGTTCTAAAACAAAAAGACAATCTCAGAATACAATAGACTACCTAAATCGAAGATCAGATTATGAGTTCATTAATCAGTCTCTAAAAGTAGGCAGTAGTAAATAAGGGTCAAAATCGCAGAATCAAGCCGTGTTCTAAAGGCGTGCAACTACAATATTAGGTGACATATCGCACGCCATTTGAACGCGGCTTTACTTAGTAGGTACAAACAAGTTAAGGTAAATTGAAGTACTTAGACAGATTAATATAATCAGACTCATAATTTAAAAAAATTGTTAGTACAAAACCTAAACCCTCGTAAATAATTCATAAAACACTGGTTAATAACTCATCCCTCGACCGCCTCACTAAAAATAGTACGTGTCATATTTTGCCGAAGCTATGGCAGCTTTCTGCGCTTTCTTCTGCTCCTTCCTCCTACGTTTCTCCTCCTTCCTCAGTGCCTTCTTGAGTGCTAGTTGCTGACTATCACCTACCAGGCCCGAAGCTGCTTCGTGCGCACCAGCTGATGCAGAAGCGAAGCCGGAACCCGCGGTCTTCTCAGCACCTGCTGTGCCACCGAGGCCAGCAGAGGCTCTCACGTTACCGCCAGCAGTGGCGCCAGCGAAAAGCCCACCTTCATATAAACAATAGGTATGAGTTATTATGATGAGGTAAAGATAAGGAGATGCGGCAGGTCAACACGAAGATGATTTGTTTCGGGTGCTGACGGACTTGGGCAGATAGGTTTACAATTCCCTAAAAGATTGCGAAGTTACACCGTAACCCTCCTTTTTGCCCAGAAATCACACTAGTTGGTATTATAAACAGTGAAACCCCGCGACTTTGCGTGATGTTATTTTCATAAAACAACAGCTAGATTAGCGATTTAGTTTCTAGAATTCCTTTATTAGAGCACACCTACACTACAACAGGAAGCTGCCCTTCAAATATCCTACTCTTAGACCTTCTTATTTAGGCTATGCGATGATTGTCAGTCAGTCTGTCAGTAACCTAAGAGTTTTATAGAGAAAGTAACTCTGTCTGTTTGTAACATTTTCACGGCTAAATGGCTGAACTGATCTTGATTCAATTTGATATGGAGATATCATATCTCTGTGGAAGGGCATAGGTTACTGTTTAAGCTGGTACCGCGCGAACGAAGACGCGGGCAGCCACTAGTAGACAATAAAATAATAGCCTTTATTTTGACACATTAATTTATTATTTATCCTGTATTTTGACGTGGCGTCGCGTCTTTGGCGGAAGATGCCTTGATTCTAAAAACGTAAACAAAAATATAATAAAAATATCATTCATTTTATAGAGGGAACATCAAGAGGATTATTCTTAAATTTTCCTCAAACCAGCGTCAATCGCGCAGCAATTTTACGACTTCTATGCCCTTCTGACTCGCGCTTGACTTAAAGACGAGACAAAGGTAAACGCTCAATTATCTATAATGACTTTAACTTCATAAGCCATACTACATTGACTAGAAAATTGGCTAAAATAATGTCACAAAGAAAATAATCCGTGACTTTTTTGCAGTGTTTATTATCCATTAAAGAAGAGCAAAAAGGGTCCATAAAAGCTGCATATTATTTGAAGCGTCATAAATGTAGCTATGATATAGGTAGGTAGCATTGTTCGTAGGCCGATGGACCGGTGACATTGTGAAGGTTGCAGGAAACGAAGAAGGGACGCTTCTACAGGCTTATAACGATGATGTTGAAATGTAGCTTAAACTTGTTTTTCTGTTGGAACTATAATGCAGGAATTTCTCACATATACTATACCTAGCTACTCAGGCAGTTTATTACATAGTACACCTATGTGAAAAGCCACACATACTAAACGATAAGTTTAGTATGTCATCTTTATTAAAATCTTTTTTGTAATAAAGGCTTATAAACACTGGCTAGATTTGCTTTAAACATGAAATTAAACATAACCGCTACACCTGAGCGCTACACAAACGCTACGTGCTGACGGCTGCGATGTGTGACGTTTATCATTCAAGCTGCCCCGACTTTGGCCGGGTAATTTATGCTTTCAGCAACATAGCTTTTCCCCTTAGTCGTCTCTTACGATATCCACGGGTAGGAAGATTATGCTATAGGAACCTATTCTTCAGCCGAGTCAACCACGGCACTTATACTTTTTAATAATCAGCATAAATTGTGAATCCTAGTGAACAGAGCGTAATAATTCACCTATTGGTAAAAAAAACAAACGGTTTTATGTATGACGATTTACCCATTCCGGTAAGAATTGCACAGTCAGTGTGCTTCAGCCTATAGACTCATATAAACGAAATATACCTCCCAAGGGTAAATTCGGATTCGAGATAATGATAGTAATTATGATATACACTGTTCGCTAAGAGCCTCTGCTTGTTAAATTTAACTAATGGCTCCTAAAAGTAAATTAACTGCCTAAAAAATCTAATTCGTTATTTTGAACGGTTATAAAGATTATAGTCGGAAAGAGCTAAAGATGACGCACGGGCGTTTCCATTGACCCCTTATATCTTCTCCTTAGGGTATGAAAATATTTTGATAACGTAAAAGGTAAAGGCCTGAACATCAATTATATGCGATATAATTAAACGCAAATGAATTATACGCTAATAAAATGGATATGGTTTCTTTAGACGAAATCGGGGGTACATTGAGAAATAATTTTCCAAAATTCGTTCGGAAGCAGTGGGTGGTTGAAATAGGTAAGAAAATTGCTTCAAGCGATCGTCACATGTAGCCTGTTAACGCTCTTTGAAATTATGTTTTCGGCCCTGTACTAACCTCATCATATCGAACCATAAGTCTGACTGCCTCTTTAAAATAATTGATCCAGTGAGCGAAGATCTCAAAAACCACTCGGGCGAATTGGTGTGTATGTTTATTTGGTAGAGTAAGTATACCTAACTCTCAAATAGTTCATCAGCATAGAAATTAATAGTAGATCAACAGGTTTTACATTCAAGATTTGCTGGTATTGTTATTAGTTAAATGGGCCAAGGTGCTGCAAAGAAATCGGGTTCACAAAGTGGTTTTTCAAGTTAAAGTTACACAAATACGTGGGGTGTCTTATTGAGCCCGATGTATGACTGTGTGTTTCAATTTGCACTATTTGTTACTGTACTGTAATTATTATTATTGATCGTATTATTATCGTATTTTTTGTTAATGTGTTAATATTGTCTTTAATGAATGTAATTGGTTAACCCGTGTTAATTAAAGTTAAATAAATAAATAGTAAATTTTAATTTTTATTCTTGGCTATATGTTTTTGAGATACAACAAAAATATTCCCTTTTGGTAAAGTTTCAATGACTAAGTAGTTCAGGTAAGAATGGATATGAGTTAGAACATGCAAAGGATGCGATTTTCAAAGTCTATCTTATTTGTGTCCCAACGATCACCGAAGCACCAACTATTACCAGACATCGCGAGATCTCAGTTCGGGGCAAACCACTAGTTGATAAAATAAATAGCTTTGAGACTCACCTATAGAACCACCTTCGCCGCTGACAGAGCCTCCTAGACCGGCCTTTGCTCCTTGGCCGTGGGGGGTGCCAGCCTCAGCGAATAAGCCACCTGCGACACCGTGACCTGAAAGAATCAATCGTAGTCAGCTAATCAATCTCAAACGATATGCTATGCCAGGACCAGAACTCAGATAATTTATTTTTCATGTGTAAAACCATGTTCAAACGGCATGAGATATGTTCTTGATAAGTCATATAAAATTCGTTTCAAAATTATCCGTACAACTTCTGAATAAAGTTAATTTTGAGTTTGACATTTGAAGGTGTGCAAGACACAAGTCAAACTCAAAATAAACTTTATTTATAAGGGGTAAGTCTCATTTTAAAATAAATTTTAGATCACGCCGTTTGAACGAGGTTTAAGAAAGTTTTGTGTGCGTAGCCTAGTAAAAGTTTTCATTCAGTCTGTAAAACAAGTAGCACATTTTACTTACTATGTTAAGTACTTATTTTTTAAACGTCTTGTAATTAAAATTGAAACACAGCGAACTGTGAAGGACATGAAGAGATAATTGAGTTTTTCTGTAACCCTTTAGAAATATATTTTAGCCTATAATTATTTTTACAAAAATAAAATTATTTAAATAAAACTGCCCAAGATGTAATATTTACAATTTGTGATATTCCAGATCAGTGTGGTCACCTAATGGATGGGTGAACGCTAGTGGTATCATCTGCGCGCTTCCTTGCTTCGGAAGCCACGTACGCGTTCTTTGCTGCGTATGACCTCTGAGTTTTTAAGTACGATGCGTGTATGCGGGCGTTCATTCAGAGCAAGGAACGCGTGGTAGGTACGCGTTCCTTGCTGCGAATGAACGCCCGCATTTATCAGGTCCTTAAGGGAGTAACTATAGGTTATTCTTACCAGCTCCACCACCAATACCGACACCAGCGTGGTACCCGCCAAAGTTGACTCCCAATTTGCCATCTTTGAAGGTTATGAACTGAGGTGCCTGGAACCAAAAATTTAATAAATTATTGTTTTTATTATCAGCCCTCATAGCCTGTATGTCCCACATAAGGACTTAGGCCGACTATCTCTTGTTATAAATAATAATTAATAAACTCCCAACATGGACCCCACACTAGGATTAATTGTGTCGTGGGTTTCAAAAAAGACGATTACAAGCAGATCGACACAAATATATATATATCGCAAACATTGTCCCGCCCCGTGGGAATCGAACCCTCTTGCTTCTCGGCCGGCCAAATGCCTACCACGATATCGAAGTTCAAACATACATTTATTCTTTGTTCTTAAACACATTATATTTTGTTTCTTTACCACCAAATGCACTTACTTACCTTCCTACAAGGTAAATAATAAAAACAAAAAATACAGGTTACATTAATTATAGTAGTTTTTGCTCTACAGCATTCAAGATGTAGTTAAGTAGGTGCAGTAAGGTGCTATTCTGTTATTTTCCACATACATAATGCAGACTATAACGATTAAATTGCCTTGCATGACTCATTTGTACTTAATAAACATGTTTAATGGGATAATTAACAGGTAGTATTGATTTGTTGATAAACCAGTTTTTCATCATCATCGAACTTTTCGTACGTTTAATAATTAGTAATAAAGATTATAAAAAGAAAAACAGCTAATTTGAAAAAGACAGCAAAAAAATAACATTTTTTTTTTTCGTTTTTTTTTTGGTCTATTATTCATTCTTTATGTTGTTTGAATAAGCTCTTTTCGGTATAGAATACAAATTATGAACCGTCTTGTATAACTTGAAGCTTCTGTCCACTGCATTCTAGCCTAATTAGCGAATTAAAGCAGCCCATAGGGTTTTCCCAACAATTATCTGTGAGTCATGCTTATGACAGCCTACGCTAAGAGCATATGCTAAGTCAGTAATTTGAATACAGAACAAAGCCTTGTCAATTCCAAAGACAATGCAATACACCTATAGGTACCATAAATAAATTATCTTTGAAGAAACATAAATGTACAAAACTGAAAATCGAATTGAAATTCGAAATTATCCGTTAGCGAAAACCTCGAGTACGTAGATTTTTAGTTTTTTTCTGGAAAAGAGAGCCTTGATCTATTTTTGTTTCATAGTTCTCCACATTAATGCCTTGCTCAAGCATTGATTACCACCCTCATGGTGTTATTCAACGTGTTGCGTAAAAGTATACTATCCTGAATAAAAAGAAACAAAATTAGTAAAAAATAAATCTTAGCGACCATTTTTTATTATTAGGTAATAATATTGTAAATACGAAAGTTTGTGAGAATTTTTGAATGTCTGTGGTTCAATCACGCCCAAACGGCCGATCGGATTTGGATGAAATATGATGGCACAGAGATACATTATAGTCTGGACTAGCATATAGGCTACTCTTCATCTTCATAGGTACCACGCGAGGGAAGCCTCGGGCGGAAGCTAGTTTATTATAATTCATTAAAGATTATCATTGTCATAGTAATGAAGGACACGTGGTAAATAAATTAAATGGACCGCAATAGGAAATATTACCCACAGTGTCACAAGCTAACGATGCATAAATAATCAAGTCGCGTAATTCTGCGTGTACCTACTATCAATACCAATGCCACATTAACAACAAAATTATATTTTATCACAGTAAAGTTAATAAAGTTCTTTAAATCGAAAATTCATATTATTATTTTATAACTTCCAAATCAAAAGAGACGTTTCATCAATATATGTGTACACTACTCTAGAATATGGCTAAGCAATAAAGTAAACGTTTTTAATTGGTTATTTTATTTAAATTGACTTCGTTCTAAGGTACATTAAGATTTCTTCGACAAAGAGAGCAACACACAGCGCTACAAAAATATGGCGGATGGACGTGCGTGAAATGTCATTTTGACAACCTACATTTATCTGACAAAACAAAAACATCAAATCAAACAGCATGACATGAATAATATGTCAATGTCATGTCAAACACCAACTATAAACCAACATGGCGGCCTTCAAATAGTGTCCACATAGTAAAAAACTTACCAGAAGAACTATTCTTGTACCATCGCATTTGTCTTCAAATTAATGAAATTGTATTTTTCTTGTAATCTCCTATTTCTTCCAAATTTTTCTATGTAGTGTACCAGGCCCAGAATGAAATGGCTCCTTTGTTCTAAGTTTTTAAAGCAATCATAGACAACAAGTCCTTCAAAGTGATTTGGCTGCCTAGAACTGCTATCAAAATACAGCACAGTGTCTAGGCCTGGAAAGAAGTTTCTTTCAAAATAATAATTGTGATTTTATATAATTTAATAATTTTGGCCTTTATTTTTGATGCATATCATTATTTCTAGCAGATTAAAAAAACATCTTTCTTATTATATTTATTGTAGCAAAGGTTCTCGAATGGCGACCATGAACCGGGCCACGCAGTGTTGGAAGGCCCCCCACCCGATGGACCGATGAAATTGTGACGGTTGCGGGAAGTCGGTTGATGAAAAAGGCTCAAGACCGTTCACCGTGGAACTCTATGCCAGCCTATGTCCAGCAGTGGACTTCTACAGGCTAATGATGTTGATGATGAGTGTTTACCTCGGGTAAAGTTTACCACGTTGGCAACACATTCGTATTTGTAAACGGGCCATGGCTCTACACTGTTGCGAAATGCACCACTAGCCAATGTTGCTCTAATCACTTGCAATCGCAACGGGACGTCCGGTGTGTACATCATTACCATTACCAAATCCATTACTGATTCACCGGCGAAATTCTGGTAGTACTAATGCGTAGGTAGCCACTGGCGAAATAGATTAGGTATCAATTTGATGTTTTGGTGCGTTTTTATTTCAGGGAAAAGACTGATATTTAATTAAACATATATTTTTACTACACTATCCCGAATATATATAATACATACATAATCAAAGTTTGACTGGCCTCATAGCTCAGTTGGTAGTAGCTCTGCCTTCTGCGCTAGAGGTCGCGGGTTCGATTCCCGCTCTGGACAAACATTTGTGTGATGAACACAGATGCTTGTTCTGTGTCTGGGTGTTAAATATAAATCTATTATATATATCAGTCTCTGGTTCCCATAGTACAGGTTATGCCTAGTTTGGGATCAGTTGTCCGTGTGTGATATGTCCAGAATATTAAAAAAAAATATTTAAAAAAAAGTAAGTAAAAAAACGCTATTTTGATGGATTATTTCCGAACTTTTTTAAAGGGCTTGTTTTTGGTTGATTGCATGTTTCTTACTAATTATTAAACGTTCGTGAAGTTTGTCATCAAGATTACTACCTAAAACAGCTGAAAAATTAGGATGTGAACTGATGTGACAGCGGATTTTTGCAAAGTGTTTTTTCAGTGAATATTGTATAACTTCCTAAATTATAGAATGGTTGTCGAATAAAACCCTTTCGGCTCAATATATATTTTTTTATACTTAAGTACAACTAAGGTGGCAAACAAGCTTACGACCCACCTGTTAGTAAGAGGTTACCGTAGCCTATGAACGCTTGAAAGTCCAGAGGTATCACGCACCCGCTGCCGACTCAAATAGTGCTATTTAGCTGCGATCTTTTGTAAGGCGGATCCTACAGGCTTCAATTAACACACACACACACAACACAGCGAGATTTTCTCGCTGTGTTGTGTGTGTCTGTTCTACCTCTCCTATTATGAAGCTGTTCTATGTTGCGTTTCAGTTCAGTTAGTGTTATATCGCAATGCGTAAATATGCAAGGACACAGTTCGCTGGTCGCATGAAACACCGCTGACCACGCAAACATTTTGCCCCATGATTCATGGCTCCTACTGCGTTGAAGTACAAACGAGGGAATAGTTTACTCACTTTATACTATACTTGGTTGTGGCAGCATTTACATGGTGTTTTATAATGTTTATATTATGCCGATTGAGGCGTATTCTACACTCAATGGGCTATAAAATTTTGATCTGTGACTATAAGAAACTCAACATTTCTATTGAAAAAACACTTTACAAAAGTCTGCTCTTTTTGTTTCTAATCAGTTTTTAAGGTCGAATTTTTGGGTCCGTGGTGAAGTAGGTACTACAGCCTTGCACTCTGGATTTTCATAACTATATCAGGATGCCTGGTCGAAGCGCTGCGTGACTCAAGAGCTGGCTCCTATTTGGCCCTAAGGATCCGCATTGCCACGCGTCTTGGTGAGACGCTTGCGACTGATACTGATCTGGATCAATGGAACAATCTGTGGATCGTTTGCAACAGCCTTAAGATAGCTCAACTGGTTTCTGTGTATTTTGTATAATAGTTTCAACTTTACCTACCTGTATTGGTTTTCTGCAACTAATTAGTAGATAAACGATCTGATAATACAAAAACATAAATAGTAGAGACAAAAGCGTAGAATTATTATAGGGGATAATTATTTGTATGTTTATGTACGTCATAAAGACAAAACCTTTGTCTTTGTGACGCAAATGAGGTTATATGATATCATAAAGTGCCCCGGAGACGTTGTGGTTTCTTCTCCTTTTTATCTTTTTTTCGTATGAATCGTACTTAGACAGTCAGTTTTACCCGCTCTGTACATTATGATTTACTTCTATTATCAGTAGAATGCATACTGTGCGTGTTGTGGCTTTGTCTCAAGCTCTGGTTCAATGGGCCGTATGTTTAAAATAATCTATGAAACGTAGTCCCTGGTGTGACATGGTAAGCACACAAGCACACCTGCTTTTTATTATGTTTAAAGAGTAGATATGAGTAATATATTCAGCTGTTCAGACTCCACTCTATCTACTTACTCGCCTTTGCTGCAGATACTGACATAAAATAACATAACTGTATATTATAGAAAAATAACTCTTACAAATAAATTAAAATTAAAATTCTAGGAAACTCTCCACAACATTTTAAATTGCTCGAACAAATGTCACAAATTTCATTATAATCCGTTCAGTGGTTGTGCGTGATATAGTAACACGCACACGTAACAACACATTTTAGGAGTTCCATGGAAGAGCTCCTGACTCCATCATCTAAACAGCTCGTAAACTAGCCTATGCCCTTCACATATATTATAAAGGCATCACATTATATTAATTAAGTACTTTGTGTGTTTATTAGTTATTTTATGAATTTTGTGTTGTTATTAACTGTGTACCATGGACCCAATTATTGTCTGAATAAATATAATTTTAATTTATATAAATTATTTAGGTATTAGGTCCGTGTAGTAGACATAGTATGTCATAGATATCTGTTATAACCTTCGGTAAACTGATCTTTTATTTATGCAAAATGGTGAGTAAGGAAAGACAAACGAAACGCAAAAACATAACATCTGACATACGCCAATCAACTTGGAATCGGGCGGTTACGGTTTGGGTTAAAGCCGCGTTCAAACAGCGTGCAATATGCCACCAAATATCTTTTAAACTTATTATTCTATTGCCATATTCCCACCTGAAGTCAATTTTAAGTTTGACATCTAAGGTCTTGCGTTCGCACGTTTTCAAGTGTCAAATTTCAAACTAACTTTATTCGGTAGGTAGATGTAAGGATCATTTTAATACGAATTTAAGAATGCCTATCGCACCCCGTTTGAACACGGCTATTAGCATAGCGAGTATGTGACGTTGATCGGGACGACGCGACGATTCGCCGCAAACTATAAAAAGATTGTGAAATACAAAAGTTATTTTTCTGTTCACGTTAAAGTCCAAATTAGATTAGATGATTATTAAAAAAGGTACTAGTGTTTTAGAAACGTCAATCTTAAATTTTAGTCGACATGAAAAATCATACATTCAGAAATAATATTGTGACAAAGTTAATTGGAATAATCAAACAGTGAACAACATGTAGTTAAGTATCTACCTACTAGAAAAACGTCGTTTCTAGCATACCTCATCCTCAATACCTATTTTCATTATGGATGGTTAATAATTATGAAAACCAAAACGCAATATTGATTATGTAAAAATTACCATCTGAAGGAGTGACGAGCAAAAATGGTAATAGCTTTCCAAAAAAATTCACAGGACGGCTGCGGTATTTTACGAGTAGTAAACCGCTCCCAGACTGCTGTGACAGAGACAAATTGCACAATACCCGATTTTAGGTGTGAATAAACAGCGTAAATTAAGCAGTCATCATCATCATCATCATCAGCCTGCAGAAGTCCACTGCTGGACATAGGCCACCCCCAATGAGTTCCACGACGAACGGTCCAAGAACATGTATTGGCCTACGGAGGGATTAAGCTTTTGTATTAATTTAAACCAAAAAATCTTCTCAGTGGCATCACAAATCGAATATCAATGGCGGAGCGTGCGTATGCTCAGGAATACTGATGGCCCTGATGCTCCTGTTAAGGAACTCTACGTACAAGTTCATTCAAAATGTTTGCAAGTCATTTTGTAATGAGCCCGTACGGCCCGGATTTCGGAATCTGGAAATGTTTAAATAGCCCCTAATATCTTACCGAGTAAACGTGAACCACGAACGCCATAAATATCAGCGCACTTGAATGCATTTTTATCTGAAAATACAACGAAAACAAAACGATTAGATATGCGATTTATCAATAAAGAAAAAAAATGTTAAGAAACTGATTTTCATCAAAAGGACGAAATTAATTCGGCAGCTACGATTATATGTGCCCAGGGAACACAACACTATTTGAAACAAATAATGTTATTTGGCTGCGATCTTCTGTAAGGCGGAGGAGGAGTACCTAAGTACGTTTTGTATTACCTATCTATTACATATTTATATTTAAATAATAATTCACTATAATGACATCGGCGATGTTTGAAAACATTTAATTTTATTTGTATAGGTACCTAATACACGTGATGCCAAACTACGGATATTTTGAGACCTTATCAATGACATCTCGATTTAATAAGCACCCTTTAAATGGAATAGTTTCTGATATATTCAGGGTCTCTTATTCATGAGCTCAGCACATATCGCGACCCTTGAAGATGCTATGCAAATAAGTCGCTCCTGAATTTCATTAAGGAAGTGTCACTCGAACCTATTCGGAGGCCTGAAAAATGAACGCGTTTTGCTTTGTACTTTTCACAATTAATTTAGAATAAGTCAAGTATTTAGTATTTAAAAAATATGTAAATTACTTGATAGTAGTCTAATGAGTAGTCAAAATTATGCTAATTCTAATACTATACATAAAACGACTGTAATAAGCGTGGTCAAAGTCCCTCAAACCAGATTGCAATCACCAGATTGTTATAAAAAAAAACTCACGACTTTTATCCCCAAGAATGCTAGACATTCTCACAAATCTCCAGTCGATAAGATCCTTAAAGATGTTTAAAAGGGTAGTTAGAGCACGACCACATTTTGCAATAGTGAGTATTACATACGTGCTCATTGCCGTCCTTCATGATGTTTCCCTTCACGGTGAACACTTAAATTTTTTAATAAGAATACTCAGACGGGGGCTTCCCATTAGGCCAACACGGCATAGTTATAAAAATATTGTTGCAACGGCCTATGTCGTCACATTGACTTTCACTTGCGCGTCATTTAATTATGAAATTCTTTTAGATTACAAGGAAATAGCCTAACGAGTTCTGAGTAGTTGATGAAACCACCATCAATTATGAATATTTTGAACACGAAATTGTGTTTGTTGCTAATCTCATTATGCCAATGTTTGGACAGATCAAAGTCACTAGCACCGCTACTTTAATGCTTGCTTGTTGTGCCACTGATTATTCTATGGTCATTTTATATTAGGTCAGTGACCAGGTATGCTGCCCTTGAAAAGGGCCTATGACTGTTGGTGAAAGAATCCGGTTATAGGACAAGCCGGTTTCTTCAAGATGTTTTCCTCCCCGTTTTAGAACACTACATTTTACTAAGCACTACCTACTGAAAAGCCAACAAGTCTCACAAAAATGCATTAGGCACTGTATTGAGTTAAAAGCTCCCAAAATTTCCGACGCGAAGATGTGGCCTGGATTTCGCCTCGTTTAACGAATAATCCAATTTTCTACAAGAGTGAACCCATTAGTCATTTCTGTGTCGACACTACAGGCCTGGTTTTACAACTGGTTTAAACACGTTTTACAGACAGTAAAAATACTTCAATTTAGCTATTTTTGTAAGTTTCTCTATTTTTTTTACGACTAAAAGGTTGCCTTTCTTGATCCAGTTTACATTAACAAAAGAAGTTAACGAGGCGCAAGATTAATTTATATATAAAAAAAACAGAAAACATTTTGTACCGCTTTAAAACTAGCTTATGGTTTTTATTTTTCACTATATATATATATAAATTGTATCGTTGTACTTACGTTGTTATTATTTGTTTTTTATTGAAACAGTCAGTCAGCACTAGCGGGTCGGGAATGATGATGTGGTCAACAATAGACAATACCGTTTTAGACAGACTATTTTTCATTATATATTTTAAAGCGAAGCGTTTACTGATTTCAACTTTAACGACGCTAAACCTAAGGCAGGTATTGCAAAATGCACGAGTCGGGGTGCTAGTTTGTTGTGATTAAAGCTAATTAATGTAGTAGGTAACAAACATCTCGCATGTTAAGACGAGGCTTTAAATTACCCATATAATCCAGCTAATGGCATAGCGCATATAATGTGAATACTAAGCAATTAGTGGCAGACAGAGATCCATAGATACAGGGGCAGAAGAATGTACTTAGGGCATTATGTTTTAAGCCGTGTTAAACGCTGTGCTATAGATATGATATTTAAAATGTATTTGAAAATGATCTTTACGTCTTCTGATAAAAGTTATTTTGTTATACTTTTCGGAGCTTCCGATATCGTTGAGTTACACTGCAAAAAAATGTGGCTTTGTTCAGTAGTGTTAAGGATTATTTTAAAACGAATGATGGATTACTTAGGTATATGACATATCAAAGACAATTATAGCATGCCGTTTGACGGCTTAGGTTGGTATTAAAAAAAGACAATGGTAGAGATTTTTGATAACAATAGTTATATAGTGTGCAAGATATGCATTGCGTGTGAGGAGCAACCGTTAACAACAGTTTTGCATTTGATTTTAGCAATTCGTGTTTATTTTCTGTCATACTGAATTTAGTACGTCAGCCTATGACAACTCGGACCATTGCACCGAGATGTCCACTTTTATGGTTCAAATAGTACCGTTCGTCGTGGCATTCTTTGGGGGAGATCTATGTTCAGCAGCGGCCTTTATCAAGCCGATGATGATGAAATAGAAATGTTGTTACATAATAACATGCACGTGCGTTTGCTATGTTTGTCTGAAATCCAGAAATATTATCTCTGCCTCAAACAAAGCGTATCTAATCAAATCGGTTTATCTGCTCCAAAGCCCAGGAAGGACTAACATGGCTTTCAAAAACACCCCTTTTTACGCCGGATTTATTAAAACAAACGTTCATCGTTGATGTAGTCTGCCGCAAAACGATAAAAATTCTCTGTGAACGCATCACGGATGGCTAAGTTCAAGGTAATCTGCCTTCGCGCGGGTAATGTGACCGCTTTATCGAGAGTAAACGCAAATGCTCAAATTTTCATGCACATTACATTTCACGCGTACCTAAACGGTGCAATTACCTGCCTACGCACATACAAAAAGGTAAGGTATACTCTAATTCATAATATTTATGCTATCCCGAAAGAGGCTTTTTCCTACACCTACATAGGTTACGACGACTTTTGAAAATTATATAGGTAATACCAGTAGAAATTAGGTACATCTGGGTTCAAAAACATATTTCACAATCCTTACTGAGCAACGCATTAACGTGTTTTTTGTATGTATATAATAAGTTATGGAGCCGGGGAATATCATATCATATCGGGGTAGTAAGTAAGAGAAGCCACGAGCTGAAGCTAGTAAAATAATCCGTCATACTTTTCGCAATCATCCTCAGTATTATAAATTGTAGAATACTAAGTAAACACCTTTTAAAAATGCGAAAAGCTTATTAGTGGGATACACCACAATAAAACAACTAACATGGTACTTAGATTATTTTTGTCGAGGGCATTGCTATCAGCGCTACATTCAACATTGTATTGTTGAATAGAATTCGTTGCTTACCACCAATTGCATTAGACATAGGTATTGAATGCATCTTATTGCATTGGATTCCTACGTGCCTCTACGGAATTGGAACAAAGAGCCATTCAAGTCATATAATTTGCATTTCTCTGAGCTCTCTGCGCAGCAGTATCCATAACATAACACATAAACCGATTGATATTCAAAGGCTGTTTATATTTTTACTTCGATACAACCACTATTTTTAATATAAGTGTACAATTCTTAAGCCTTGTTCAAACTGCGTGCGATATTATATCATATGAAATTGATTTCAAAATGGTCCATAAATCTAGGTACTAAATAAAGTCAATTGAATTTGACTTTTAGGGGCTAGCGATATCTTTTAGCTGTATCGCACGTTAAAATTGACTCACTTTTATAGACGTGAGTATGATTTTCAAACCAATTTAGATGACATAATATCAGAAGCCGTTTGAACAAAACTTATAATTTTTAAGCACTGTAACATTAGTGGCGTTTCCGCATGTCGCGCGTTGTTTTTAAAGGTATGTGCAAAAAAAAACTCATAACTGTTAAAAATCAATAAAGTGCAATTGGCGTATGTCATTCGCCTCACTAAGGACGGAATCAGAAACCAGTGACATGGTACTTCCAAACTTTAGCAATCGGGTATTGCAAAATAGTTGGATTCCATGAATCAAGTTTTGCTTTGACGCAGCTTGCGAATGAGTCATACCTACTAGGTAAATTCGATTCCCTGTAAGACCCTTCTATTAACGTAATACCCACAAATTTACCTAGACTTTATCAGACTTCCTAGTTGACTCAGAACAAGAAGGTTTCCTGTTTCAATTCAAGTTTAAAAAGGGTGGAACGCTTTATCGTGTTCCGTAACTAGTACCTTCCTCTAATATACCGAAAGAGCTTTTCCCATACACAAAAAGAAACAATTAAGCTACAGTTACACATGCTCATTACTAGCACGAAAGCATGCTTTTATTGAGCAAATGCTCATTAGTAGCATGTGTATTGAAACATTGCTAATAATGAGCATGCTCATTTCGAGTTTGCTCAAAAATCAACGGCCGTGTGATTTTTGGGCATGCTACCTGCGCGGGTGGAGGGGGGCGTACTTTTAGCCCGTGAAACTAGCATGTAGCGCGTAATACTTAAAACTAGCATGCCTATTGCTAGCAAATGTAAACTGCTCATAAGCATGCTCATATTGAGCATTCTAAATAGCACGCTTTTTAGCATGCTATTTGAGAGCATGTGTAACAGTAGCATTATACTGAAAAAAAACTAGGTAGCTCAAAGATTTATAAGCCCAGATATATAAGTACCTTACCACAGGGAGTAAAGTTCATTTGTACCTTGAGTTGTCAAAATACCTATCCGTTATCAATTGTGGCGTAGGCACAGCCTTTGTAGGGCCTGACAGGTATAGATAAGAAAGGTACGTGTGTATTATGAAGTTTATTTCCATTGTTTGTAATCGCTCTACTTGAATACAAATTTGGGACTATTGTCTTGTTCGCGACGAAGGATTAGGTATTTGCTCTCCTGTTTGGTAGACGTAGAATGATGACATGAATAAGTAATAAGCATGGCAATGGAACATATCTTATAATATAACTTCCTTGTAGGTAGGTACCACAGGTACCACTAGTTTACTAGTAGTTATGCTGTCTTCAAACGGCGTGCGATATATAATCTGAAATTCGTTTCAAAATTATCCTTAACTCTACTGAATAAAGTACGCTATCGCACGCTCCTCAGTGTCAAACTCCGATGAGATGACATACGTATTACCGTTTGAACGCGTCGTTTACACTTACCAAGTCGCGTCACAAATAAAGAATGATCTAAAATCAGTTGTATAGGTTCAATTGTTAGTTTTAAAAAATATACTTTATCCCCAAGCATGGTAGACTAACTCTCAGAACTCTAGGCGATCAAATCCTTGAAGATGTCTAAGGGCACGTCCAAACATTTCGACACAATATGTCTACATATTTTTGTACTAGTGAATATTCCATACGTGACAGGTTGCGAACCCATCGCCGCTTATAAGAATACTTACTGGTTTCCTCACCATGTTTTCCTTCACCGTTTCAAGCACGTGTTAACGCGCACATACATTTTTCGAAAAGGAAAACTCATTGGTTTCTGACCGGGTTTGAACCCTCCTACTATGCCAACACGGCTTAAAAAAATATAGAATAAATGGGATCTTCAAATCACAATTTTTTGAATTATTTGAACCAGTATATAATTTTGTGGCGTACTTCCTAGGTCTGAATGTTCTCTTCATTTGGGAATTCTGCTTGAGGCAAGGTTATATACGAGAGTGTGAACAAGTGACTTTCTAGATACTATAAAACTTAAGAAAATTGTCTTAAGAAATCTATTGTTGATCATAATTATGCATTAAGGTAAAGGTCAGATAGACATGATAATGAACAAAAAGCCACAATGGATCGAGTTAACATAGAAAACATAGTTATTTATGATGGTTTTGCAAATAAAAATTATTTAGGTAACTATCATGTACTGTGTCAATTTGGAAGCAGATTTTGGAAAAGAATTGGATGAATGGACTTTATTTGCCAGATGCGATGCTCCTTTCACTGCACTGATTATACATTAATGAAGATACACTCTTAGTTTCTACACATCATCGAATAGGTATTGTTTTCAACAGTTGTAGATACGTCATTTTCACTAAAAACGGGATATTTACCATGATTTGTGAGTTTATTTGTTTAGTTTACAACTGATGAACGGGCAGTTTACTCCGTGATCATGGCGCATGTAACTGTGCCAAAATATTGGAAACAAATAAACTCACAAATCATGTATGGTAAATATCCCGTTTTTAGTGAAAATTATGTTCATAACCATGATAGTTTCAGAAAGAAAAAAGTTATAGATACGCCAGACTGAGTAATTTCATTTTGCAAACAAATAACTATTAAAACCCCATCATACAACTGTATATTCCATGCAGACCGGATGGACGGTTCGAAAGGGAGGTTATATGCATTATATGTATGTATGCTCTAACAAATATACTGATTCGTCCAAGTTGTTTGAAAACATTAAGAAGTAAACAAGTATAATACAGTAGAGTTTGGAAAATAAAGCACACAAAACTACTCCGGAAATGAGATAAATAGCCAGTTACATACTCTACGAATTATTTATGTATCAGTGGAGTATTAAAGCTTATTACAAAATAATGAGAAACGAGACCTCATTACCTGAAACGATTGTAAAATATAACAGGAATGATTGTGATTGATATCTGAATATTAACTGAATTCTGATGCAGTTTTTGTTTATTTTAGTTTATTTATCAAGTTTTAATGATTAATTGTACACAATACTGTTTTATTTTTTAATTATACACCGAAACTCTCTTCATATGCAAATCGCAGAGTATTTTCGCCTGAATTAAAATAATTCGTTATGACGTCCGACATCCGAAGCTTTTGAAACAAAAATTAACAACCTGTATCTTTTAACCCGGGTAAAAAAGTTAACAAATGTGAGCATAATTAGGGCATTTAATGAAATTAAGGCTTACCCTTCTTTGAAAAACACTTTCACAATGTCTCACTAAGATTTTTGTAATTATTTATTGTCTTATATGCGCTGTCAGTCGCGTGCGCAGACGAAGGCTCTGTATTAAAAACTACCTGTTTGTTATAGTTAGGCCTTGCCATTCTCCGGCCAGGCTATTCACCGGCCTGCGCCAGAATCACACGGTATACCGGTTTTATTGCAACATTTACACCGATCCACTCCAAAATACAGTATTTTTGTAACATTTATCATCAGAACACATAAATGATTTAAATATTAGGTAGGGTAAAAATCGAGGCTCGACTTGACTGCTTTGACGACCTAGTGCCCGGACGGAAGAGCTGCGGGTTCGATAACCGCTGCGGGACAATTGTTTGCATGATCTGCAAATATTTGTTCCGGGTCTGTTGTGGTACCATGGTACTTACTCGAAGGGATACTCACGACAAAGGTAATCCTACTCTGGGGTCAGGGCTATGTATGTGACTGTTGGGTGTTATTTATTTATTGATGCGATAACTATCAATAGTTTATATTAACAAAGATATTTCTCATGGCAAGTTAAAACTATTTTTGATCATATTTAAAAAGGAATTTAAAAACCGTGTCGCTTGAAATCCCCTTAATTATATTTGCCCGCCAACTTTTTACGTACAGATTACCTACTTATTTAATAACAGTTTCATGAAACGATACGTGAATATATTGACGTTTCAATAAATTCGCTAAAACTCAATTAAGTAGGTATGAATTAGCCTTTATCAATAAAATATATTGAACCATTTAATTCAAATAGATTCTCTCTAGAGCATGATTCAGTTTACAGGAACGAGGTGGTCATTCAATTTGATGCATCCCATTAACTTAACGTGTCATAAATACATTGACTCATTTATCATTGCGAATCGAAATAATGGACTCATTTAATCGAACTGTGGCATTTGCAATTTACAATGATCATTACTCTACATAATACTACTGACTTAAAGTACATACCTAACTAAGTAATGTAACGATATGCACTTCAGTAATCTAAAACGGAGTGCTTAAAATATTGTTGATTATGTCACCAAATGAGTGAGTGGTATTGCTAATTGACCATCAGACCATCATCTTCTTAAAAACTTCTATCGTCCTAGAATACTTGCAAAATGAAAATTCGAAAAGAAAAATTTCAGCAGTGTCTTTCCACCTTTGGTACTATTCGGTGTAAATGAGTCCAGTGGAATATTTTTGTAATTTGGTTTAAAAATAATAAAATAAGTGGTCGGATTTTTCTTGTTTTATGAGTAGGTACCTATGTTAATGGAGTAGAGTCATAATTTTAATTCAGATCCAAGTATTGGAGCACACTGTAGACATGCATGCGTCAGTTTTGACCACACTACATACAAAACACGACGTACCTGGAAGTTAAATATAACCCGGATAGAATGTTACACCTGCAGACCTCGAAAGTAAAAATTTATCAAGGAGCAGTATACGGATTAATCTGATTCTGAATAAGCATCGAAGCACACTTTAGATAGTTGGTTCATGACCCGCTTTAAGACTGTTATCTGCATTTGAATAAAGCTAAGTTAAAATTTGCGACATAGACAATTTTTTTGAAAAGATAGACAGAAGATAATATTTACGCGCGTTTTGTAACAACAACTGTTACAAGAGGTCATTACTGTTACAAGAAATGCATCATTCCGTGTCTCGCCTCTCAATCAAAGGCTTTTGCGACACAGACATCAATCTTTTGCAATACGAACCGCAATACTACTTGCGGGAGCTATAAAATGTTGCACATTGGTATTTGATTTGAAATGTACATAAACGCTTTGAAACACAACATTATTGGCGTCGGAGTGGGTAGTCTTTCAATCCACAGGTGGGTTCGAATCCCGTTAGTTCACCATTAGATTTTCCATTCAGAAAATGTATGTGCGCTATACTAGTGCTCTCAAACGGTGAAGGAAAATATGGTGAGGATACTGGCATGCCCGAAAAATTAAAAAAATTAAGATATGTGACATGTTCACGAAAGGAGCCTCTGATAGGCGCACTTTAATCTTTTCACTGCACTGATTCTTTTAACGACAGTTACAGGCCCTTTTCAGGGCCACCATACCTCAACCTGGTCACTGACCTAATACAAGATGACCAAGAAAGAATCAGTGACTTGACAAGCAAGCATTGGCGTTGGTACCTAAAATGAGACAGTAAGGCGTAAGCGACTCTTTTTAGAAAATCAATTTTTCTATTTTGCTGAAAAAATAAACACGAACTTGATAAAAATAAATGCCTTGAAGCAAAGACAATATAGTAGAAATTAGTAATAAAAACGAATAGGTTATATTATCTTTGCTAGTAGCCAAAAACTGTTAAAGAATAGAAGGTATTTTTTTGTGTGAACCATTTTAGAGCTCTCAAGCATAAAAACAAAACACGTCATAATGGCTAAACAATATTTTTTCAAGTTTTAGTTAAACACTCATTCGCCGAGTGTTCTGTACTCAAACAGGATGAATAATCAGTATGGGGAAGTCTGAAACTTTAAGAGAAAGATAATTTGGTTTCCAAGTAACCATGTCGTCAATTTTATAGTCAAGAAAAACTGCAATTCACAGTTTTTCAGAAAAATTCTAAAATCATCGACATTGTTATTTCGAACCAATTTCTCTATTTCCTAACATATCTCTCAGACTTCTCCATAATGACCCTTCTTGATGGATCATCCTATACAACCAGTTAGATAAGGAGTGCAATCTAATTTGTCCTGAGGCAGCAACTAGTTGTGAATCGGAAATAAATTACACACAGATCAATAAAATCGTAATTTATATTTTATCTCGAACAGGAACAAAGTTTAAATTTTCATGAAACATTAAACAAAATCCTCTGTTACTTTAAATTTTGCAACTAAATTCATCATTATTTCTGCCGTACGATGTCAAATAGAGCGTATTCCTATCATTTGGGGGGATTTGGCCATACTCACCACGCTGGGCATGCGGGTTGGCGAGCGCAGTTAGAGCTATCGTTGTTAAAATGAGAGACGCTGCTGCCCATCCCCTAGCTTGTTTCTCCCTTAGTCGCCTCTTACGACATCCACGGATAGGTAGATATGCAACTAAATTAATAAATGAAAATATATTTGAAATCTTCCAAGCCTTACATAACAATACCCCAATCGACCTGGTTTCTTCAGTTTGGATTATTATTATTATAATGAACTTGTCGTTACTCAACAAACTCTACATCTGCGCCGAATATCAAGACAGCAACCGGCACACTGTTATTGCTTGGGATCCACAAGGTCAGACAGACAGACAACGAAGTCTTATAGTAAGGGTTACCTTTAGGTAACGAAACCCTAAAAGCTATAGCTTGTCATTGTAATCGTGTATTAATTAATTCCTACTCTAAAAAACTTCTCAGAGGCGCTTAGAAAAACTTGATTTTGACGCAAGAGAGCACAAAAAAACACTGTTTTAAAAATGGCAACAACTACTCTCAACAATCATGTTTTGTGGCTTTCGTTGCAATGGGCATCAAAAGACACGAATCACATTGTTGAATATGTTTCTGACTTTGCTTTACTGTTGATTTGGATTTTATTCAGTCGTCGTCCGAAACTTCCACTATACACTTTTTTTTTATACAACAGACGTGGCAAACAAGCTTACGGCCCACCTGATGGTAAGCGGTTACCGTAGCCTATGAGCGCTTGCAATACCAGAGGCATCACGCACGCGTTGCCGACCCTGAACCCCCTTCCCCCCTAAAGAGCTCTGGCAACCCTACTCACCACAGGAGCACAACACTATTTGAAACAAATAATGTTATTTGGCTGCGATCTTCTGTAAGGCGGAGGTACCTCCCCAGGCGGGCTGCTCCAATTCAGAACGAGAAAATCTCGCTGTGCCCTACCTCTTCTCAAAAAGTGCAACTACTTACAAGGTGATTCATAAAACGTATACTATCCCGTAAGGGGATTATTCTACACCCAATCGGTAATGAAGTTTGTTCTACGACTTATTGAAATACGTCATATTTCATTGAAAAAACACTATGCAAAAATCAGCTGTTATGGGGTCAAATCAGTTCAAACTAATTTGATCAACTGTTTTAGGTAGCAATCTTGATATCGAACTTCTTGTACGTTGAATTATTAGTTGATAATATGATAAATACAGGTTTTTCAACAGATGATAAAAAGTTGGAGAAATACCTATTGTTTCTTTAATTCTTTAATTCTTTATTGTACACAGAAAACATACAGAAATAAAACATAAAAATACAGGCATGTACAAAGGCGAGCTTAACCCTACAAAAAGTTTTCTTCCAGCAAACCTTTGAGGCTTTGTTTTATTTGAAATTGAAAATATTGTTTCTTTTTTTATTTATTTGTTACTTTTTTGCAAATATCCATTTGTTGTTTTTAGAATAAGCCCCTCTAGGGATAGAGTATTAGTTACGGATCACGTTGTATTAACCATACTATTAGATACACTTGCCGTATGCGTGTTTGTCACTTATGTTGTACCTCTATAAAAAATACAAGTGGGTTTGACATTTTTATTTCTGTCCGATAAATTTATTTATTATGATACCTGACGCCATTTCGTTTTCCAACGATTTCTCAGAATTAGCAAGTTGAAGTGGCAGTAGGCAGGCCATAAAGGCCAGATAGCTCGCAGAACCGACAACCGTTTGGGAATAAAGGTTCTCGAATGGCAACCACGGACCGGGCAAAGAAGTGTTGGAAGGCCCCACACCCCATGGACCGACGACATGAAGTCGGTGGATAGAAGGTTCAAGACCGTTCGTCATGGAAAATCGTTCGGCAGTGGACTTCTACAGGCTGATGATAATGATGAAGACCAAAACTAACTTTTATCCTATACCTTAGTACTTTGCAAAAGTGATAAAGGCGGGATACTATGCGAAAATCGAGTATTTTTAAGGTTTGTGTACAAGGCTTTACATTATAGGTTTTCGCTACAGCAAATGTGTCCCGTTTATGCATAAAAAGTAACGGTATTGAGTATGATCAAACTTCGTGCGAGCCTACGTGGTTCCTAACATACAAAGTGCCTATTTCCGCGACTCAAAAAATAATATTATAGGTACCTAACTTACTAAGGGTTCCTTCACCTGTAGGCATTGCGTAGAGTGCGTGCGTGGGTACTTCATACAAAAAAAGGAGTGTAATTGTTTTGTTCATTTTTTTGCCTCGATGTTTTATTTTTAGCTGTAGTCACTTAGCTTTTTATATCCTGTGGCCCGAGCACGAATAATTGACGATAGCGTTACGTTTACGATACGATACTCAAAGTCAAATATTAGCCAATCAAAATTAAAAGATTTCAAGCATCTCCGATGTCATTATCATCACTAATATTAAATGACTTATATTATAGTATCGTAAGCGTAACTCTAACGTGAATTATTCGCGTTAGGGGCATGGATCGGCGTGAAGGAGTGTTTTGTGTTATATTTATAACATTTTATGGAAGGTTTTCAGGAAGACAGGTTTCATTGTCACATGTCACACAGTGCTTTTCCGAATTCTCGTTTTTGCTTTCTACGAAATAACTTATAAGTATAAGTGAATTCTTAGGACACGTTCCGGACGCAGTGACGGCTGCGGCCGTATTTTGTAACTACTTGGAATGACAAGACGGTGACAGCCGTATGTTTTCTGACATGTTTGACGATCATGGCAGCAGCAGTGGTTTATTTTTACATTACTTATCAGCTCTATGGGATATTGAGAGAACCTACGGCTACCGGTCATATCAGCTACGTTGGTAGCCGTCTACTTCCCTGAGTAAACGTTTGGTACTTCCATATGAATGGCAAGTACAGACGCCCGAGTCCGTAATTTTCATGAGTTACTCCCTAGTCGCCGTGTGACGTAAAAAGTGAATAGAATGTCGAAAATGCCGAAAATGCCGTTTTTAAATGGTGTCTCGAAAAGTGGTCCTACAAATACCGATAATCTTTTCACTTTTCAAATCTCAAGGTGACAAATAAGTAACTCACTAACATTTCGGACACGGGCTTCCAATCGACAGGACCTATACCTACAGATTCTGTAAGAAAAAAAAAAATCTCAGATACAACACCACGTCGGAACGTGTGTTATTGGCATCTCGTGCACTTGAACTTTTAAAACAACTCATGCTCTTGTTTTTCATATTTCAGTAGGTACCTCAATTTTTTTTGTACGGCAAGCCCTACAAATATTTCAAGTGACTTTTAAATTACGACCGTTAAACTACTATTATAGAGCAGAATCCCAAGCCGGAGGGGAGTTATTTCGTTTGAGAGGAAAAATGGTCATATTAATCATACTAATCTTTTTTTTTTTATATACAACTGAGGTGGCAAACAAGCATACGGCCCACCTGTTGGTAAGCGGTTACCGTAGCCTATGAGCGCTTGCAATACCAGAGGCATCACGAACGCGTTGCCAGCCCCGAACCTCCTTCCCCCTAAAGAGCTCTGGCAACCTTACTCACCGCAGGAACACAACACTATTTGAAACAAATAATGTTATTTGGCTGCGATCTTCTTATCACCCTTATTATTGCAATAATGGCATCTAAAAACGCCTTTGAATGTATAATAGTTTTTTAATTTATTAAGTAGGTACCTAAGTTATCTACTGTGATACTATCGATAGGTTAAAACCTTTTTTAAGGTTCCGTACCTCATTTGGAAAAAACGGAACCAACGGTCACTTCCTACACTTGTAATTTTGATTTTCTAACCCCGTGTAATGGTACGGAACCCACAGGACGCGAGTTCTTGTACATGACCGTCTTTATTCTTACCTAGTACAGTATCAACGAGCGCGAACACGAGCTAATGATTTTTTGCTATAAAAACTAATAAATGGGTGAGTACCTATTTATTAACAATGTTTACTCTCCTCTTCAAATTGGTGCTGAGCGTTGTATTCCAACCCATTAAAACGGCGTAAATAAATAACGTTCTAGCCAAAGGTGGTGTTTGTATTAAAACAAATCATTAAATTGGCATAATTTGGCACAAAACAGGAAAGGCCTTGTTTGAGTAATTGCTCCTTTACAGATTGTGCGCACTAACGGCGCATGTCAGCTCGTTTTTGTAGTCACAGTGAACAATATCATTACCAGCCTGAAGAAATCCACAGCTGGACGTAGGTTTCAAAAGCGCCACAACGCTTCCCACAATCTCCAAAATTATTTCTTACTAGCTTGCGCCCACGGCTACGCTCGCGCGCTACCTAGATAAAACTATATGCTATTATTCTAGGCAAATAAATCTATCTAGGTATTCCAAGTTACATGGAAATTGGTTGAGCCGTTACGGTGTGGTTGAACCACAAACATCCTCACAAACTTTCGCATTTTTATTATTATTACTTATTTATTTAAATTTTCTTCAAAATAGTTACAAAAAAAGGTTGTATACATCTAAAAAACCAAGAGAGGTTTGTCATAGATGCAATGGAGAAAACATTTCTCATAATAGGTGTCTAGTAGGAAGAAGGATTTTAGTGTTACGATCCTGGCCAGGAGGCCCCCAATCCGATTCTACTAATTCAATGATTTGAAAATGTAATCTCATCTAATAATCTCATGATAATGATCGCAACATTATCATTCAGTTACGATTGTCGCCACCTTCGTTTCTTTGAATTCATTGGTCCATTGGTTCCACAATGACTGCCATTGAAAACCGACTGTGATAGCAGAATACCAAAAGTGTCAAATGTGGTTATTTTGCTATTGAACCATTGTCATATTGAAGCCATTGAATTAGTAGAATTGGGGGCCTGTCTTTATGTCCTGACGACAATGATAGCGACATATTGCCATCATTGTCGTCAGGTAGCGCATTGACGAGCTGCTAAAACGAGCTTGTGCGTGCCAAAAAACGCTAATTGCAAAACGCACTTTAATGATACCTCATTTAGACGAGCCTTTTGTGTTCTGGAAATAAGGAAACTTATATAAGTAATGCGAACGTATTCAGGTAAGTGCTAAAATGAGGGTAAAAATGATTTCCCTAGGGTTCAATGTCACTGTAATAAGAAGCAGCTGTGATATTAATGGTCGGTTTTTCGAATCCTATATGGAACCCCAACATAAATGGGTATTGTCAGTTGCAGTCTGTGGTTGCAGTACCTACTTTTTATACGCTTACCATGCAAAAAAGGAGAAGGCAAAAGCTACACAAAACATTATACGCAGATAAAGCTCATTTTGACCTCGGTGGCGCAGCGGGAATCGATTCGCTGCAGATCAAAATGTTTGCATGATCTGCAAATATTTGTTTCGGGTCAGCCAGGCTATTGCGTAAGCGAAATGGTAAATGGAGATCGCAATTATATGGATGGTTTTATCAATTTTAGCGACATCTAAAGTTTTTCAAACATGAAAAAGAAGAAGCTAAGGTCTTGAACTTTTCTCTTGTCAAGTTTGGAACGTTTTGAATGTTGCTAAGATTGTTAAAGTTACCCTCAATGTTACGAACTTCATTGCCATTACGCTTACGCAACTGCACCACTGGTCTGGTATTGTGGTACCATGGTACTCGTAGTTTCTGATACCCATGACACAGAGAATCCTAGTGTGGGGTCAGGACACTATGTACCTACCTATGTGACTCTTGGGTGCTATTTTAGATGGAGAGTATAGAATTCTATTCTCAAAAGGAAGTATAAGTCAAGTCATGTTACGTACATATACTACGATTATCGAATGTTGAAGAGCGAGCCTTGATTCGCCTTTGAGCATTGCATGACATGATACAATGTAGATGTGATGTGTGTATACATAAGAAATGCCAGCAGATTCTCGTATATAATTTAGATGGGCGATTCTCGTAACAAAGTATGAAAGAAACTTTCTCCATGTAAATCGGCCTTTAATCGATGCCTATTGGATTATGATAATGTGTTAATTATTATACGGACAGCAGCGTGGGACAATTTATCGCTCTGATTAATACTATGCGGGCAGGAGACAATGGCGAGTAACGAACTTATTGTGTAAATTGTTTCAAATTGTAGCACTGATTGGGACTATTTAGATCAGATTTAGATAATTGCTCATGCAACTGCTACAGATTGGCCCGCTTTCCTCATCGTCGCGGCGACGCTAACGGCTACAGTAGCGGTACCACAGTCGGTCCGCGCGCCATGCGGCATTTTCTCGGCACCGTCTTGGCATGGCGCTCGGCGCTCGAGATATAATCTCTAACTGTTCTCTAAGAATTCTCAAAGTTGTACTCAAAGAAATGAAAATTCATTGGTGACCATGATGCGAACCCACCACACACCAGTGCTCTACATCCACGTAAACTTGGTAATAGAGTTCTTACGCTAACCGAAAAACAACTTAATTTTATTACTGTGGCCAAAGATAATACAATGTATAATTACCCGCCAGGTCTAAGCACTGACTGACTGTCATTAGCATAGTACGGAAATGCGAGACGTTCAATGCATATGGCGTTGACCGTTTATAATTTTTAGTATTTCCGCATTATGCTAGGGCTTTAGGCAAGTATAAGGATAGCCGTATTAAAATGTTTTCGAAATTGATGACCTTCTATTATAACATGCTTATAAATATAGGGATAGCACTAGTCTTCTATCGTTTCATTGTTTTATCAGACAAGCAAACAGTGGATACCTACTGTCGCTCGCCAACTTCGTAACGAGCACTGTAACTCCAAGACGTGATCCCTCGCCGAACGCTGAACAGAATTGCGGGAGGTGCGGGATGTGCACGCGTCTGCATTTTATTGAGCTTCTGAGGAATAGATTAGCGAAATAGTACTAGATATTTATTGTCTATTTAGTATCATAATAGAATGACTTCCGCAAAGTCACGCCTGAAGCGTTGTCAGTCAGCCAGTCTTTTACGGAAATACCGATGTCATTTGATTAGGAAGATGAGTAAGGTTGCCAGAGCTCTTTAGGGGGGGAGGGATTCGGGAGGCAACGCATTAGCAAGGCTCCAGGTGTTGCTGATATCAATAGGTGACGGTAACCACTTACCATCAGGAGGGTTTTTGCGTAGAAATAGAGCGTAGAGATCTTCAGGGATGGAACTACGCGCTCCATTTCTAAACTTGTAATGAATCAGTTTCATTTACTTCTAAGTATGTAGTAAATATTTCCGATGCTATTACCTTCATCAAACTAAAATCTATAGACCCATTTGAGTTTTACAATAATAATTTGCCAGTACATAGATCTATCAAATTAATTCTTGACCACGAAACTTCAATCCTAGAAGGCGTTTCACTATATTATAACTATCCCGAAACACATGAAAAAGAAAACATTACAAAAAAAAAACAATCACATATTATTATTTTTATTAGCGGTTTTGGTTTTTTTTTAATAAATTTTTCAAACCGACCTCAATAGTTAAACGTACAACAAGTTTTTTATCAACAATGCTACCTAAAACACCTGTATAGTTGGGTTTGAACTAATTTGACCAAATCAGTTAATAATTGCAGTGTTTTTTTGAAGTCATTGAATATAAAATATTGCTTATTGGGTGAAGAATTCGACTTTGTATACATAATGCGGAACACCTTGTGTCATATTCATACGTATTTATTACATTACTATACTATAAATATATTTGCATTAGCGTGGCCACAATAAACAAGATATTACGACGCTGTCTTAGCCTGTAGCGAGCACCTGCGCAGGTTGACTAGAGTGAACTGACTGCAATTTACCCAGCTTATCATCTATCTAAGCTGCAGCTCATTCAGGATAGCTAGACTTTTTAAAAAACAGCTGGAACTTCTTACAAATTAGCATCATGCTTTACAACATACGTTTACGATATAGCTCGTTGCTTTTTAGACAGTTGGCTTGCCTATAGAAGCATCAGCAAGGGTTATAATTTCCCCAAATTGAAGACAGATGCGGCGTTATTACGAAACCAGGTTTACCACAGACTTTAGGTAAACTCTGATTTAGTACTTTAGCATTTTCTTATGGTTTAGCGGAACCGAGTTTAGACCTATTAGCTCAGGACGTTGGTCTAAATCACAAATGTCAACGGCATTGTACTATCACAGTGTCTGATTTATTTGACGTTTATGAGCGAAAGAATGAATGACGTCACAAAATTAGGTTTTAGGTAATTTTCGGAAAAAACCTAATTTCAAAATCTAATCTGGTTTTTGCGTACTATGTAGTAGACCCAGGTATAGCCTGAGTTTAAACATCTTTTCTTGTTGCCACTGGAGTTAAGAAGAGTATTATCATCATCATCAATGGCCTCATACATCTATAGAAGATGATCAAAAGATTATCAATGTTCTCTATCCAACTGCAACTTTTCCGGATAGCATTAGCTTATAAATACTTACGATGATATAGCCTAAAGATAGCTCTTGTTATTTTGTAAAATTGTTCTTATGCTCTCTACCCAGGCCATGGTAGAATTACAATATGAAAACAAACCAAATCTATAAAACTGGTAAAACCTGCAGTTCAGGTCCAGCTATTTCCAGAAGTAGTGTGATAAAGTGCAAGACTCAAACGCGCGATATCAAATTTAGCTTGCCCTAGCTTTGGAGTTGCCATTTGGAATTCAATTCAACTTCCCAAATGGGTTTGATGTTAGGGCTTGAATTTTAATACGAAAATGTTAGTTTAGAAGTAGGTAATTGAGGATGAAGAATGTGAGAGAATACAAATTTTGCTAAACAAAGACAATTATGGAGCAGAATATTCCAGAACCTACGATAAAGTGTAATTTTCACAACAAAAGTTCTTATATGTATTGCTTTTATTATTTTTCATGGCTGAAATGTAATTACAAATTTCATCAGCATTCCAGATGTCCAATATTTATCAGCAAAAGCTAAATAACATCAAACAAATTGCGAAATTCGAAATGCCGCATATGAAAAAATATTTAGTTTATTTTGTGTTATGATCAGTTTATTCTATGCGGACTACAAGGCATTCGATTCCTGCCAAAACTGATTTTCCTTTATTCAAACAAAATTACATTCTTGGCTGTTCATACTCTAGAGATAAGCCCGAGAGTTTTTTCTTTGAGTGTGTTTGTACGGATTCTACTTGAAAACTATCCGTCTGAAACGTGGATTCGTTTGAAGCTACAAACAGGTAGGTAATACATAAAGTTTGGTTCAGAAAAACAAGTTTGCTTTTCTGTTCATTTTTGATATTGCCGGATGATAGAACAGCACCTTGTGTATCGTTATGCAGTTTCGGCGTCCTCTAGCTTCCAACAGGACATTTTTAACAAAAACTAAATTACATTTTGATAAGTGACAGATCATTGTTTATTGAGACATTCGGTTCAGTTAATCCAATAAGTATATTTTATTTAGGTGGGAACTGTTTTTATCCACAATCTAATCTGATGGGAAGTGATGATGAGGCTGACGATGAAGCACGAAGGACTATAAGACATCTTTGACTATTGCCTTGAACAGACCTAGATTGTAGTATTCAGGAAAAACAGTCAACGGTAGTGTCAAATGTTTTCCTCTGGCTTGCTTGATTTATTTACTTGTATGACATGTTTAAAAGAAGCTTAGCAGTGTAATGCGATTGAAATTCAAACAATACCAATTAAATATGAAATGCAGTTGCTTGTGTTATTGTTTTATTCTAAACTATGAATATTGAACACGATTTCTAAATTCGTGTATCCGGAACACATTTTTTGTTCGCTCTATCTATATTATTATTTAGAGGAGGAAGGGCACAGCGAGATTTTCTCGTTCTGAATTGGAGCAGCCCGCCTGGGGAGGTACCTCCGCCTTACAGAAGATCGCAGCCAAATAACATTATTTGTTTTCAAATAGTGTTGTGTTCCTGCGATGAGTAAGGTTGCCAGAGCTCTTTAGGGGGAGGGGGGTTCGGGGTCGGCAACGCGTGCGTGATGCCTCTGGTATTGCAAGCGCTCATATGCTACGGTAACCGCTTACCAACAGGTGGGCCGTATGCCTGTTTGCCACGTCAGTAGTATAAAAAAAAAAAAAAAAAAAAAAATTATTAGGTATATTTCGTCAATTTCAGAAGTTGCCTGAATAGATTTCGCACTCAACTAAGCCTTTTATTTTTATTGATTACCACACCTCTGTCAAGTCCAGATTTTGTGAGCCGGAGTTCAATAAAGAAATCCTACCAATTCTTATAAAGCGTTTAAATGCAATTACGTCTATTATGGTCCCCAATAAACTTATGGGAATTTGATATCATAAAATTTTATCGTCATTGTGCCCATTGCTTTTGAGAGAAAGCCCATCGGTATAGGTAAAGATAAGTTAGAGTAATATTTTAAATACTAAAGTTTGTGAAAATGTAAGTACGTTTGTTTACATTCACGGTATAATGGCGGAACCGATTTGGATGAAACTTGAAACAGTGCACGACCTGGAATATAATTTATTATACCACGCGAGCAAAGCCACAAGCAGGATTTAAACATTTTCATTATTGTAGTATCAAATGTATACTAAAATCAGGTGATTAGTCTTTGATATTCACTTAGTTTTAAAATTTCGCACGGTACAAGATTACACCTTTACTCAATTAAATTCAGAAATATTTCGTGCTATCACCATCGTCCTGCCCTTATCCAACATTATATGGGGTCGGCACAACATGTACTCTTCTTCCATTTCCCTCTATCAATCTCAGCACTCACTCCTTTCTTAACCATATCCACTTTAAGACAGTCCATCTATCTTTTCTTTGGCCTACCTCTCTTCTACATCCTATACTATATCTATACTCCACTCGTCATATGACAGTTTTCGCTCATGATATGCCCATACCATGCTAATCTATTCACTATACACATCAGCTTTTCCGTCAGTGAAATGGCGCCACTTTCAAACTTCCTCTTAAATAATCATTTCTTATCATATTATCCATTCTCGTCACTCCCCACATCCATCTTAACATTGGCATCTCCGAATTTACTTTTTTTATTCAGAAATATTTAATCATTTTCCAACAAGAAATACTAGAAAGAAAACTCTTGGTATCTCTTTGGCTTTTTAATCAAGGTAAAATATTCGAATCTGTAAACTATCTGAAGTGAGAGCAAAAAGTTAGGGCTAAACCCAACAAGAGAGAAATAAAAATTTTCTAGAGTCCAGAGAAAAGAACTTGTAAAAGTTCAACTCTGCGTCTGCTTTGCATAAGAAGAATTCGTTACTTTTGATCGAGCTAATAGCAGTACCTGTGTAATAAGTCTGATTTTAGTTCTGCAAAGTTTTAATATAGTTAGCTAGAAGTCGTTACCCATAAGTCTATCTTATCCTCAGATCATTTGGAAGAACCAAAACTCAGATCTCCAGTTTTATCTACCTACTTGAATGAAATGTTATTTTTAGAGTGGGTGAATAAATAAGAGAGATCACGCTCCACTGATTTGGTCCAACTAAGGCGACGCGCTCTGCTGGCCACAAGATTATTTTATCCTTTTATATTAATAAAAAACACATAAAAAGAAATAAGTATCTACTTAATATACGATCTTCATACGTCTGATATCTCATGAAGGTTTAAAATTGAATTTTGAGACACAATTTGCACTGACAAATAAAAAAACAAGAAAATGAAAGTACGAGTATGATTTATGAAGTAGATGCACGTGCACAATTTTTAATTAGAAGAGGTAATTCACGAAGAATAATCTATAAACCTTTTAGTTTTAAACATCTTAATAATATTCTAAAACTCACATGCGTCTACCTACAAATTAACAGGTCCTGAGCTAAGTTTTTTGCAGAAACTCTCAATTACCTCTGAAGTTCATGCTAGTTCTAGAGTACTTTTAAGTAGGCGCAAGTAAATACAGTATTGATTAAACCATCTCCTAATTCCATAAAATCATTTGAGTAATTTTGTTACGCGATATCTTAGCCAATTATAAACAGATTTTAATGGTTTTTATTTATATTCAACTGTGTTTACCTCAAGGTTGATATGAATTTCATCGATAGCGGATCAGTAGTTTTACGAATAACTACTAAATTTCATTTCTTTTGAAAATCTGATGAAGGTCTTTGGACAAAATTCCTGAAATTTGATGTTGGGTTTGTTTTAATTTTCACCACTTCATATTCAAATAAATTTAGCCGCGTAAATATTTGGCCAAGAGTTGTCTATTTGAGGCATATAATGATGTTGGGATTTTCTTCAGGTCGCACTTCAGAGGGTTCTTCAAAGATCACGCATCTTGACATATTTTGTTGTTCAATGTTTTAACAACATATTTATTAATGAAAAGAAATATAAGTACCTACTTAGATTATAATTATTTTTATTCTTCAATTAGTCTGGTTTTATCAATCGACGGTCAATCTGGTTTGTATGGTGTCATGTAAAGTTTGAGTTGTACTTATTGGTAGCAAAATAAAAGTTTTTTATTCTATTCTACTTGTAAACTAAACCAATAAATTCTGCCGTATTTATATTATTCGGATAAAGGTTGCCATTCATCACTCATCACCTCATAAAAAAATAATATTTAAATCAATAGTCGATAAAATTAGTAAGCCATAATTTTATTGTCTAAGTATTACAGAGTAAGATTTACAAAGATATCTAACAGAAACGATGTGAAACCTTCGGTAGGATTTGATTTAATTAACCCACAATCGTATTCAATATAGAAGGTGAGAGCACTAGCAACTATACCCACAGTTCGTTGCTCATTAAAATTAAGGGAAGCCAAAGAAAAAACCAACTCAACTCTTCCGTTAAAAACCGCTAGTCTGGTAACAATTCCATCGCTACTGAGTTTAATAAACTCTTTAATACAACTGAAGCTTGCCAGCTAACACCAAGATAACATCTCCTTTAACCCTCATGCATGAACTTACAAAATGAGCCAATTACTTTGCGACTTGGTACAAAGCTAATTAGGACTGTTGGCGATAGTGATTTTGAAGCAAACTTTATAAACTAATACGCGTTTGTTTGATAAAAAGTTTGATCACATCCGAACTCAGATGAAATACCAATGCCTGACAAAAGATCGAGTAACCAAAATAGGATAATAAATAAAATTCATCACGCCTTAAGGTGAAAATTGACCCTGAAGAAACCTTAAGCGATAACATAAGTAGTAAGGCCTTATTCTATACATCTTTTTAGATGATATTTTATAGATTCAGGTGGAACTTTTTTACTGACTGACAGAACACATACGTATGGAGCTGACTAAGACGCGGGTTCCGCATGATGTTTTCCTTCACCGTACTGGAGCAATTTTTCGAATAGAAAAGTATCAAAAGTCGAGGTATCTCCTACTAGGCCACCATGGGTCAGTAAAAGGTATTTTTATGTAAAACACTTCAGTCATACATAACTCAGTTCCATAGCAGCTGGTAAAGAGGTAAAAGCGATGCTATTCTGGGTTTGTTAATAAGTCAGTTCCCAGCTGTCTCACCAGAGAGTTACGTAAGTACCTGTTTAAGTGGCGTTTTGTAAAGTATTTTACGGAGCACCTTTAAAATACTGAGTTAATTTTAAACTTCTGCTAGTTAGTGAACATCTCAATTAAACTCTACAGTCACAATGCAATATAAGATTTTGTGGTTACGATAGCCGATTTTTCGCCTAACAAAAGTCATCAAATACCGATAAACATCATTAGAGTAAGTAAATGTGACAGTTTCAGCAGGCGCTCGATATTTTAACTTTTAATTTGCCCTGTATAACATTCCATGGGTTGATTTTGTACAAGGCATCTTATAATTTGGAAAACGGGCGTTAAATACCTACCATAGATTTAAAATGAACCAATGTTAAGCTTTCTGGATTAAATTGATCCACAACAGCTGAACTGAACATGCCCAAGTCGGCTATAAATCGGTTTGCAGTCTATGGGGCAATTTATAAACATTTTAATACTCCCTTGCGCCACGGTTCCCGAAGAAGCGTTAACGCTATTAATGCGCAGGAACACGACAGACGTCTCAATATTATCTAGGGTAGAAAGTTTCCAATTAATTATGCTGATATATATGCCTACCCTCATAACAGGCGAATATCTGAAAATCAGCGCTGCTTACACTTGCGAAGCAGCAATAAAGCTGAGATGGGACCTTTTTTTTGGCCTTCCACGCCACATAATAGATGTACATATATATTACACTAGTTGTCCCGCTCGCGACTTCGTCCGCGTTTGTTTACCTACCTAGACTATTTTCCATTATCCTTGCCGAAGTACTAAGACTTATTATGCAGCTATTTATCTACTTCTACCTACCGTCACCGTAACCGTAACGTTAACCGTAACCGTCACCGTCCCGTAACTATAACCGTCACCGTCACTGTCACCGTCCTGTTACCGTCTCCGTCCCTTCACCACCTTCGTCGCCGTCACCATCATGGTCACGGAAGGCCCCCCCCCCGTTGGACCAACGACATTGCGAAGTTTGCGGGAAGTATGTGGATGGAAAAGGTTCAAAACCGTTCGTCCTGGAACTCTTTGGGGAGGCTAATGTCCAGTGCAGTGGACTTCTACAGGTTGATGAAACTCATATACGGATATCTTTTTACTTATAGCTCTTAACCTGAATACCGATTTTTATGTCTGTAACTTCAAAAACATAGGACTTTCAAAGAACCTTTCAACCCCCATTTTATCCCCTTTGATATGAATTTTCGTAAAATTCTTTCTTAGCAGATGCTTTCGTCCAGTGAGCAACCTGCCTGCCAAATTTCAACTGAATAGGCCTTATAGATTTAAAAATCCCATATAAACTTTCATCCCCTATTACCACACCCTAAGGGCTGTTTTTCAAAAAATGCTGATAAACGTATTTTTATTTTTGATAATTTACCTAAAACCCGATTTTGATGTAACCAACTTCAAAAACATAGGACTTTCATACAAACGTTCAACACCAATTTCACCCCTTTAGGAGCTGAATTTTCCAAAATCCGTTCTTATTGCACGGTAACATCTTTTAAAGAATGTCTGTGTCAAATTTCAGACTCCTCGGCCCAGTAGTTTCCGAGCTTTCGTGATGAGTCTGTCAGTGAGTGTATACGTGAGTGAGTGGACTACTCCTTTATATATATAGATTACATTACCTATTCAGATTTTTTGTACCTACTGCATCATCTTCCCTAATAATTCAGTTTTGTTTTTGTCTGTTAAGTTTTTTATTTTTGAATTATTCATCAGTCTCGGTTTGAAACATCGGTTACCGCTATATCACGGCAGTAGCCAATGGCTAATAGCATAACAAAGCTTTGGCATTTTACCGATTAATTGACGCCTAATTGCTCTTATAAAGTGCCATTTGGGATTGCGGGCCAGCACTTATTATCTGTTTGGCTTAAAGTTTTTATATTATCCGATTTACCGCAGCTTCTTTTCAATGATTAATGTTCGGAGAGTTTTATGTTTATTTTTTAAATAAAATACAAGCATTTCCTAACATCAAGTGTATCATCTACGAGTTTTACTTTACGAACAAATCAAAATGTACCAAAATGTAGAGTCTTAGATAAAGTACAAACTTATACGATGAACAACGTCACAAGTTTCAAACAAAAATATGAACAAACCTAATCACCAACATTTATTACAGACTTGAGACTTGACAATACCCCGGCTACTTAACAAGCAATCTTGTCTACATCAAATATCACAAAGTTGCCAAGTTACAGCGACCCAAGGGAACTGCTTCGTTGCTATTCAAAGTACCACTTCGCCCTGAACTAATCTAGCATTCCTCTCTCGTAGTTTACTCGTTAATTAAAGATTTCTACCGACTACGATTAATTATTTAATTTTGTCACCTAAGCCTTAACAAATTGGTCAGGAGGCGACTCATCCATCTTATTTCTAAAACAACAGTTTTTCATTACTTACTTGGGTATTAATCATAGAAATATTATAAGACAAAATATTGTATAGACTATCTCACCTAGACAACCAGACAAAGTAGACTCGGTCGTTGTTTTCTTATAACGAAGTAGTGTGCGTTGAAGTAGTTTGTGTTTCGTGTCATTCAGAGGAGGTAAACTTAGTTGTCTATCTCAATGACACACCTAATTTAGGTAATATTATATTCTTATAACTTAAGAGAAAAGCAAGATTTCTTTATAATATAGCATTTTTTATTGTAATGGTCGTATATTTTTAAGTAAATGAAGCCAGGCCCGTTCCGGCTAACCTGACTAACCGACTGTCGTGATTTGATATTCATAATTAAAAAGTAATAGTAAAATATTTATTTCTTATAATGGTAACATAGCATTTGGAATTTAAAATATTTGTTAGCTGGCAATTCTGTTCTGTGCGTGATGTGGAAGTTGTGGGTAGCCAATCACGAACGGTCAAACCACGGCATTTGGTTCGTTTTTTATAACCGACCGGAGGTAACCTTTAAGCAAAAGTTGGAATGGACTGGCATTCTTTTTCTGGAAGCCGAGCAGTGAGCATTGTCGTGTAACCAGTGTCCTAGTATAGAACTAAAAGTTGTAATCGAATCTAGAATATTCCACAAGTTCGGAATAAATAAAGTGGTGTTGTCAAGTGTTATCCTCGTTTCATTACATTTCAGAAGCGGGATCAACCAGCGGTATGTAAATTGTATTTTTTTTAACGATTATATGCCTAGCGCCCTAATGAATTTAATTTTTCTAAGAACTTATCTGTTGAATTGTACTGAACAAGATATTCGTGGGACTAACAATCCGGTCGTGCTGGCATCAATTAATTTGAGATATAGGGCACACCTATGCTATTTTGTCATCTGCTGTTTGGATCGTTGTTCACAAACCGGTCGGTATTACACCGAGACTATCCGGTAGTGCTAGCACCTTCCAAATTAGTAGAATGGCAATATTTGTAGGTATGGGTGCCTAAATTAACTCTATTTTCAGTTTAGTAAGAATTATTTAAGGTACCTGCACATTTTGTCATATGCTATATTTAGAATCGTTGCTCACGAACCGGTCGGTATTACACCGAGACTATCCGGTAGTGCTAGCACCTTTATATTTATAGAATGATAATATTTGTAGGTAGGTGCCTTTTAAAAATAAAATAACTAGATTATCAGTTTAGGTACCTACACATTTTATCAATTATGCTATATTGGAATCGTTGCTCACGAACCGGTCGGTATTACACCGAGACTATCCGGTAGTGCTAGCACCTTTCTATTAGTAGTGGTTGTGTATTTGTGAGTACCTGTAATGTCGGCAAAATATTTAGTTTATGAAACGTTTAGTAGATAGAAAACAAATTCAACTAATGCCAGTACGGATCGGCTGTTACGGACCAGTACACGTTAGTTTTGCTGCTAATGCAGTGTTAGAATTGAATATCGCTTGATCAGCACGAAAATATCAGAGTTCATTGGGCACTACTACCTGCCTTATTTACAATATTGTACATTAGTTATTGTGCGTTTTTCAACACCCTTGTGAAGAAAATAATACTAAAAATTCAAGATAAAAACAAAGATAAATTTTTATTTATTAAACACGTAGATACTAGTTGAAATTATCTATTTAAATACGAAGTTGCATTAAATGAGCAAGCAATAAGTACATTAATTTATTTGTACTATTGAGCACGATCATTTTGTATAGAAACTTGTGCCTAATTGCGGTGAAATTAGAGCCACATTATGAGCAATTGTGTTGAATATATATATATATATATCCTAGGCTTAGTAAGCTTCAGATAGAGATAAAGATAAATTTATTTGCTTGAACATAATGTAGGTTAACAATGGTCATAAAATAAAATGAATTCGTTTCAATTATGTTCTGCCACAGCCGGCATGCAAAATTTCAAATAAAAGAATATAAAAAAAAAAATTTATAAAACTAAAAATTAAAAATAAAGAATGTCAAAATCATAATAAAAATTGAAATTAAAAATTAAACAAGTTAAGCCATGTGTGCTAATTTTAGTGAATATAGGCTATGTATGCCTCAGTTAAGCCATGTGTGCTAATTGTAGTGAAAATAGGCTATGTATGCCTCAGTTAAGCCATGTGTGCTAATTTTAATGAATATAGGCTATGTATGCCTCAGTTAAGCCATGTGTGCTATGATCTGAGAGTGATTAGCACTACGCGTATGACGCGCAGGACCTGTACGTGACAAAGTAAGTCGCAAAATTACATGGACTGCGTGGTAGTGCTAGGCCAAGTGAGCCATAAAGCTAAATATAAGACAAAATTATGAACCATGTGTTAATTGTGATATGCTAAGTAGCCATTCAAACAATATTATGAAATTTTAGGCTAAATATAATGAGAGTATTCCAAGAAAAAGACTAGCCATGAGAGCAAAAAAAAATTAGAATAAATAATGATAATTTAAAATAATGACTTGTAACTTAAAACGAAGTATATAATAATAAATAATAATGAATTCTGCTAAATCTCAATTTACAGAAAGAAAATTAAAACTAATAAGAGTTAATATTTACAAAATACACAAGAATCAGTTGAGCTAAAATAATGAAAGAAAATAATGCCACTGAGTATCTAGTATTACCATACTAGATTTTTATTGGAGGATTTGTTTTTGGGTTTGATTCCCATCTAAGTTTAAGAGGTTTGATATAATTATAATTTTCTCACACTGTTTTTATTTTTCCATGAGGTCATGAGCTGTGATGAGTCTGAGATCTAAAGACGTGTCATTCTGAGGCCAGGACGACTACGCGCTCGTAAGGAAAATTTGACACGAGTGGATCGTGAAGGCGTAAAAGAAATAGGACATGCACTGGAGGCCGATAAGTCGATTTCTCCATCACGCTGCTGACGAGGTACTGAAGATCATAATTTTTTTGCGTAATCCGAACGATCCATGTTCTTATCGGTTAAGTAGCAATCACATAAACGATGTTATTCCTGAATTTGATCCAGTGTGTAAAAGTCTGTGTGGAAAGTTGGATCAGGAAAGTCAAAAAGAGTGTGCTAACTTTACGAATGAAACGAGAAGCAGACTATACATTTTATTTTGCAGAAGCTAACTGGGCTTCAAATAAATGGTTCGAAGCACTACCTTCAGTGGTGTTTGGTTGGTCTGAATGGCAATTAGGTAAAATTACGGAAAACGTTCAGAATGAGCAGAACTATGGTCAGCTTCTCGAAGAAGTTATAATTAGACAGTATTTTTATTAAAAGTTAACCCTTGTAAATAGTTTTCAAATCAGTAGCAAATATGACGTAGACTGCATTATACACAGGATTGTTGACAAATCTATTAGAAATGGGGCAACAAGCCTTCAATAGTAAAGAACCAGAAGACTTACTAAACTTTCTGAATTATAATAATAATAACATATAATAATAATATATATAATAAATAATAATAAGTTTATTTATAGTAAAAAAAAAACTAAAATACAAAGACAGTTACTTGATACATAATAGGAAGGTACTCCTTATTTATTAACTAATTTGTTAGTAGGTGTAGTAGGTAGGTTCTAATCCTAAAGCAAATTAATTAAATTAGCCTTGATTAGGCAAAGTAGTTAGTTCAACAAAATAGAATTTAAATTAATTTTTAAGCATGGTAGGTAGGTATGCGATAACTTTGATCTCCACACTAGGATTCCCTATAAATGATATTAAATGAAATAAGTTTATTTTGACGAACACACAGACACAGACAGAAGAATCAAGAAGTAACAACACAAACAATAGATTAGAGATAGGGAAACAAAAGACAGGACAGCAACCTAATAGTATATACCTAGGTATGAATAATAACTCGAGTAGGGTACACCTACCTAAAAACAAATTATAAAAAATAAGTAGGTACCTACAAAAAAAAAAAAACAGAAATGTATGTACCTATTTCATAATATATTTATGTACTTATTAGTCTCTCGTGCGTGCCGAGTGTAAGCCAAAACAGGCATAGTCTCAGCTTATTGCTGCTACGCATTTTGATAATATGCAGCAGCGCTGGTTTTCAGACCAAAGCTTATGGGTGACCTCACGAACCAACCAATAAATAAGATATATACAAATAAACATTACGTGCCAGTGGTTACGGGCAATAGTTTGCCACTAGATAAAAGACGTTTTGACAGTTTAACAAAACGCCCCGATACTAACCCAGTGTCTACTAACAATGATAGCTGTGTCGTTTGCTTTAACAGTCATGAAAAAGTCATAATTTTAAGAAATTTAGGTATTCTCAAAAAGACATACGATCACTTACATGAGAATAGTTATTTAGCATAAAGTAATAAATGATAATAGTATATTGTAGTCTAGGTGGGGAAAAGGTTAAAGTACCAGCTAAGCCGGAACGTTACACGGTTAGGTATGACTCGTCTGAAATTTGTAAATTGGAATCATTAAGTTCATGTGTTGACTGTAGGATAGATAAAACTCAAGACTTTTGTAATCTCTGCTAAAAACAATACAAATTACAATTAAATATATATATTGCTGTTGTCGATGGTCAAAGTTTTATTGAATATATTGATTTTGGAAGTGACAGTAGTCACAATACTTAAAACAAATGCTCGAAGTTTAGAACGTCAATAAAGGGTTTTGGAAACTTGACAGTTATTCCAATGATTCCAATCTGCAAGACAATGGTCACAGTAAAAATAGACTAAATCGAGACTCAAACTGAATTACTTTTTGTCAGCAAAGACTTTTTTTCAAACCCCTTTACTAATAGGGCAAGATTTTAGAGTTGTCATGCGTTACTGTTCTCAAAGGTAGCAATGGGTTGTTCTTCTACAACGACCAACAGAGCAGATTAGGTAGATTCTTTAGAAAATTTAGTATCGCAATGCCGATTCAGGGCGAAGATGCGGGTTAGGACTCCCGTTGGTTCGAAAATTATAACTAGTATTTCAACTTAATTTATCAAAGGTTTCTGCAAAATGGCTGCCTTAAGAATTAGCTTGTGGATCTCATAAGATTACAGAAGTTCATTTACGTTTAACATTGACTGTCGCCATGGCTCTCGCATCGCTCATAATAGACATAATAGATTCTAATTCTGAATACAAATTTAAGGATTGATAAGACTGAAGATTCGAATGTAGTTTTTGTATAATAACTTGACTCTACAAATGACAGACCCCGAAATTATTGTTAAAATTCTAAATAAAGCCCGGTACAGACAAGTAGGTTACTATGTTATCAGAAGCCTAAAGTTTACCGGAAGGTTGAAGATATGCTATGCTTTTTAGTTCCTCGTAGTGCGAGATTGCAGATATGTAAGACCGATCATGTAACAAGGTCACGTGGCTAGTACAATGGGGATAATAATAGTATTAATGACTTATTAATTTCTTTAAAGGACAGAAAAATAATTTGATATACCGTCCGAAGCAGAAGTCTTTGGCATCTGATTGCGCGATAGTTTAACCAATAACCTAGATATTACTACAAATGCTACTCTTGTGACTCTACAAGAGGTACGAGCCGAATTACCTGCTAATATTTAAAAAAGCCAAGAAACACTGAAAACAACGCATGATGCCAATATAATTTCTGCTCCAGTTTTTGAGGAAGGAAGTTAAGATTACCGGAATAAACTTTTACAATTACTATATTAGCATAAACCATGAAACAAAATTTTAATATAATTTGTTTTTTACAAAATTCTAAAGATTATGATAGATAATTGATTATGATAGCAAGTGACAAATTTTAAAATAATTTGTTTTTTACAAAATTCTAAAGATTATGATAGCAAGTGTGACTAATACTAGGAAATAGATAACTATTATTGTAACCACAATATTTGGAAGAGTTTATGTTTAGGCTTATTTTTGGATTTTTTAAGAGGTTGGTTAGGTACTTAGTACTTCTGAGTATAATTATGTTAGGCACTAAAGAAGAGTTACTTAGGTCTAAATAACAATAGCAGTCAATATGTACGGAGATGTTGGGATATTGGGATTTATGGGTAGACACACAAGAGTAGATAAATTCTTAAAAATAATGGGATATGTGGAAAAGGTATATTATTTGAGTTTGTAGGAGCAGAAGATAGATTATGAAGCGAGTGTTTGAATTGAAACCGTTGTTGCAGCATATAGAATAAAGCCTTGAATAAATATTAATTCTATAATGCATAATAATTCAGATGATAATCTTCTCGGTTCAAGCAGTAATGATGACAGTGAGGTTTCTTTTATTTATGCTACAAAAACGAAAAACAAAATAAGTTATCGGACTAGTTTATACATGATAATCTAAATAATAAACCAGAATGTCGTGAATTATGGTAGATATTACTCATAGACAATAGTATGTAAAACATAGTCAAATTAACAGTAGGTATATTAAGACAAATCCATTGGAAATATTGTAAGTGTAATTTCAAAGATTGAAACGATTGAAATAGTTGAGCTTTCATTTTGCGGCTTATAACCAAATAATTCATTTAAGTTTGATTGTAGCAATAATTTAACTGTAAGATGTTTAACTAAGCACAAAAAATAAATGTCTGTCTTAAGTAGGTATTTTCGTATACCGGGAGGTTATACGATGTCGGACGGCCGAATGTCGTGATTTGATATTCATAATTAAAAAGTAATAGTAAAATATTTATTTCTTAAATTGGTAACATAGCATTTGGAATTTAAAATATTTGTTAGCTGGCAATTCTGTTCTGTGCGTGATGTGGAAGTTGTGGGTAGCCAATCACGAACGGTCAAACCACGGCATTTGGTTCGTTTTTTATAACCGACCGGAGGTAACCTTTAAGCAAAAGTTGGAATGGACTGGCATTCTTTTTCTGGAAGCCGAGCAGTGAGCATTGTCGTGTAACCAGTGTCCTAGTATAGAACTAAAAGTTGTAATCGAATCTAGAATATTCCACAAGTTCGGAATAAATAAAGTGGTGTTGTCAAGTGTTATCCTCGTTTCATTACACGACCAACCTTTCAAACGGTTGATGAGACTTTGTTTTTTAACAAAAACTAACTTGCTATTATCTCGCTATCTACCAAATCAAACACAATCTGACAAAGATTGCTAACATGTTGTTAGCAAATTTATTTTTTAAAAGTTCTGTCATATATAAAATTGGCAAAAAATAGGTCTATATCCTATCTACAATAGGACGTCGGTAATTCAACTTCTTAATTATGAAAGAAACAGTTCATATGACACTTACGATTCTGAGTAAGTTCACTATACCTACATAATAGGTAGTAATAACTTTCCTCTAAATGAACTTCGCATAGAAGGCAAGGATGCATTTGGAAATTCGTCGGAGTTCAGACCAACCGCTTTTGAGAACGCGGCTTAATTTTGTATTTTATTACAAGCATACTTTTGAACATTTATATATATTTCTGAATTAAGTAATAAATAAGGATTGTGTTCTCTTTCGTTTTTGAACTTAAAGTGAATTTTAGTGAGGATTTTTTATGGGGTTTTGTATATTCCCAAATAACACACATTACACCATTTCAGAATAAAATACAGTACCTATATTTTGCACCATGTGGGTGCTGCTATTTGTAATACTAACAAAAAATACCTGGGCTAAACTTAAACCAACAGCCAAGTACCGATACCATAATAAATAAAAAGCTCATAAAGTTCTTTATTATGAAATCGGTTCTTTGTTTAGAACAATTATTATCAATATATATTATGAAAATGACTTACATTTACTTACAGAAACAAAATTAAAACTAATTCAAATATGTATCTACCTACTCACAATTTTGCGAAATATACAAAAAACAGTTGAGCTATATAAATAACGTTGCAAACAATCTATAGATAGCCTAAAGCGTAATGGTTCTAGATCACTACCAGCCGGAAGCGTCCCTAAGGCGCTGGATGGCAATGATGAGGCCAAATAAAAGCCAGCTCTCGGGTCACGCACGTATCGCTTCGACCAGACGCCCTAATAATGTTTATTGAACAATTATCCTATTTGAACAATCTTTAATTGCAATTGCTCAGCCGTTTTTGTCAGGTAATTACAAAATTTATTGTACGAAATTGTCCAAACTTAAAGACCTTTATGACTGATCGGTAATAAACGAGCTATCAACCCTGATCGACATCCCAAATTATGTTGTCTAACTTTATCCAACGGACTCAAGTCAAGTTCTCCCAAAGCATCACAAGTTTTCTGATAGACTTATCTAAGTTACCCTTTACAAAGTCACAATCCAAATCCTGAAAAAGGTTTCCGCCCAGTGGATGGATGTCGTTAGAATAACAAAACTCTTTTTGCTGAAAACTTGTGTTGCTCTAGTAAATAGGAAGGACTGTAGAAAAGCTTTTACTCGCATGAAAACTTTTCATCATAACCATACTCTATCACAGAAGCAAAAAAAAAAGAAAAAATAAAGCCATCTCTTTTGCACACGCTAGCTGCCGCGTATATCTACGTTGGTATAGGTGATTAAAACAAACTCGACAATGTATAGGGTTCCGTTTTTTTCTATTATACGTACCTCACGTAGGTTAGTGTGTTCACAAACACGGAACTTGTGAAAGGAATCTTAAATGGGAGGCTCCTTTTATACAATTTTGTATAGGTATATCAAAGAATCCCATTAAAAAGCAGGATATTTAGACGGCGTGTTACTTCATCCGCAGTTTCGCATTTTTTGCTTATCACCCTAATGATGCTAATTTATGGGGCGTATCTGAAACTCCGGAATCGCTGTCCGACCCAAAGAAACAACCTACACTGGCCTGTGTCACTTTAAATGTAGATTGAAATGTGGTTATTGTAATATCACTTTTTGATTTAGTATGGCTCAATAAGTAGTTGTAGGGCCTTATTACAACTATTGTAGATGATTTTTCACTCACTTACAAGATGCTGAGTGCCAGGGACATGTTCAAGTGGAGTAGGATTTCCCAGCACGTATTCTATTCTCTCTCTTCCTATTCAGCCTTATCCACAGAAAAGGCATGGTCAATACACCGGTGCGGAGTTGACTAAGCCACGGGTTTCCCCTGGATGTTTTTGTTTACCGTTTTTGATTCTTCACGCGCACAAAAATCATTTGTTGGTGCTCGACCGGGATCCAACCTTCCGATCGAAATTCGAGATACTAGTGGTGGCTTAGTGGCCAACACGGCTCAATGGCTCAATACTGCCTTCGATACCACTATATCGATGCTTATTTTCTAGCTTATCGTATGGAATATTGAATTTCCCTTATGTAAAATATCAATTATCATTACGATGTCTGTCAATTCGAGTGAAGTTTGAATAACACTTCTAGGTAGATACCTAGCAATAGTTAGGTTAGCCACAATATGAGGTACGCACGCAGTCAAGTTGAAAATGGCACAAGTTGATGGTTAGGGATATACTTTTTGAAGTTTATCATATCTTGTTTTAGTACAGCAGCATAATTTGAAAATTTCGTCGAAAAATTTGATGGCGTCACTTTAAACCTAGAACCTAAACCTATATGAACTAGACAATACTTTAAAAGTGGCAGCGGGTTCGGTTTAAATTTAGCAATATCCATACTAGTGTTTATAGAAATGCCAACTATGACTTATTCTGTTCGCGAAGTAAGGAAAAGGTTATACGGGCAAGGTCCTATAATGAAAGTAGGTATAGATGGATAGGAGCCAAGTTTATCCGTTATATCGGTGACCGATTTTGTCGATCGTAAGTGGTTATAAAAATGTCTTTGTGGAAAATGCCCTTTTTCATCGGGTCAGGGTAAATAGATTTAGCCACTTTTATGGCGATAAAAACTGTAGCAAAATCACTCACTGTGTGGTTGCTACCAAGTAACTGGCTACCTATTATGTAGCGTGTACCTACCCATGCCTCGTAGAGATAAGTGCAACATAACATACAAGGCAACTTATGTTACTTTCACAAATCAATAATGCGCAAATACTTCCAACCAGTCTGATATGATAACAGACAAACACTTGGCTATCTCTAAAACAATACCTATTGAATGCTATAAAAACACCTTTCGGTTCTCGCTACTTAATTACATAGTACGTCACCCAAGCTAGGTTAGGTATATATAGTGGGGTGGTAACTTCGCCTTACAGAAGATCGCAGCCAAATAACATTATTTGTTTCAAATAGTGTTGTGTTCCTGCGGTGAGTAAGGTTGCCAGAGCTCTTTAGGGGGGGAGGGGTTCGGCAGGCAACACATTAGCAATGCTCCAGGTGTTGCTAATGTCAATAGGCGACGGTAACCACTTACCATCAGGAGGGCCGTAAGCCTGTTTGCCTCCGTATAACATAAAAAAAAATTTAAAAAAATATATATTTGATTTGATTCTCCATTGAATCAGACCACGCATCTATTTGCAAAACGTTTGAAAACAAATAAAATAATAAAATTGTTTAGCTGCTTTAAGACGAGGAAATTATTAAAATTTATGTGGATCCATTTCCGAATGATCTCGTTAAAATGCAGTAAAATGTCCTTGCGCGAAAGTACAATCTTGCCTCATTCTCTTTTATTTTCGCCTAATTGAATAAAATTGCTCTTTGTGCAAACACTTTCTTGAGTCAGACTTACAAAACAGTATAATGCTGGAGATTGCTTCGGAAGAAATGAAGACCCGCTGAATAATAGTTGTAAAACCAGAATAAATTGAGCAACATTCGAAATTGGATTTGACGCGTAAGGTTAGGCTAGGAATGAAATACATCCGTCGGGGCCATGGAAGAATGCGAAAGCGTACCCACAGCCCCGACACAAGGCGTTCAGAAGGACCCCGATGGTTTTTTTTAGTCGGTATGCCGTCGGCTGCTATTGTCTCATTAGCAATAGTAACCGAAGGAGAGCCCAACATACCCCTCTGGCTTTCCCCCGGCTAGGGGGGATGCGAAACGCATTTCACCATCGTTAAAAAAAAGGAATGAAATACTTGAAAGAGTGTCAATCAATAAATATTCCGGACATATCACATACGGTCAACTGATCCCAAACTAGGCATAGCCTGTACTATGGGAACCAGAGACTGATATACTTAATAGATAAATATTAAACACCCAGACACAGAACAAACATCTGTATTCATCACACAAAGGTTTGTCCTGTGCGGGAATAGAACCCGCAACCTCTAGCGCAGAAGGCAGGAGGAAGGAGGAAGGAGTTACTACCAACTGAGCTATGATGCCTTTAAAAAGTATAAAAAGTATGGAGGGGTTGAAAGAATCAAGAAGAGTAGTATCTCCACCATACTCTTGGAAGACAAGAGTATGAAAGATAATTCTGTATGGATGAGTATATAAAGAGAATAAAAGAGCATGGATTCTCAATCGAATGCAGCATAGAATGCAATTTTATCACACGTTAAATGCGTAATAGAATGTATGTTGGGTGTTACTTATTTATTTATTGGAGGATGATTTTGAATTTTTTTATATCAAAAATATACCTATTGGTAAACCTACGGATGTATACAGAGTATTGCGGAGCCACCAATAGGAATTCAAGCAAAACTCTGCGCGCTGTAAACAACTTTGTGTTAGGTCTCGGTCCTCACATACCGCAAACATTTCTGCGGCGCTTAGAACAGCGAGGCAAGTTGGCAACAACACAAGTCCCAGATGAGAACCTATTCCAAAGTCAATACAGCGGAAACGTTAGAATTCGACAGTTCATATTTTTTTAGTAAGCTTTACATTTCATATTCAACCGTAGAACTATTATGTTATTGCGTGACTTCTGACTATGTCTAAGTTCTGCATTGTTGTAAGATAAATTGTAGAGGCATCGATAAAATTGCAAAGAGCTTGTCGAAACCCCTTATTGCTTGGCGTCTGCCCAAGTTTAGCTTGAATTGGAGCAAATTAATGGAAATATTAAATTAAAACTGTTGACTTAATCGATATTGGTTTTCAATTACGAATTGGCTGGTATCGCACCTTCAAATTACAGTGATGTTGAGAAAGTAAATAATTCGGTCCAAACCAAAACGACTATAGATTTTACTATATAGAGCTACCATCTTAAACAGGTCTGAATAGTTCTTATTACTAGTTCCTTGTGTCCAAGTTTTAATAATAATTATTTATTATTTTGAAGCTTCCATCCGCTGTTGTACTCGCATGATACATATATTTTGTTTACTACATACATGCCATTTTCATTCCAATCATTGGTTTAGGCTTAAAAGAGTAACAAACATCTTCACATCCTTACATACATCTTTAAATACTTTCGCATTTATAATATTATATTGGGATAATCACCAAGAAAACTTTTTACACAGCTAGTTTCTCAACAAGGAAATACCATTTTTGTTGAAAAATTCCAACCTAAGACAGTTTTAAAGTAGATTCAATAGCGTCTTGATTTAGAGCCAATTTAACTTAGTTGCAGAGTCGCCGGTTCAGATGTAGAGGCGTTACACAGATACGACAGATAAAACGAACGTTTGTAATTTATAGAACTTGAAACTATTGAGTAGATCAAATGCGTAAGAATCAAACAATGGAAGATGTTTTCTTGATTCAGTTCATTCTTACATTTTTAATACGAGAGTAAGTTGATTGATTGATTGGTTTGACTTTTTGCTTAGTTCGATTCAACTTTGTCATTGGAGAAAATTGAGATTTAAACATTTGTTGATCCAATACAAATGAAATGGCATAAATTGAACCCGAATCGCTTGCAAAGAGCCAAGGAAATGCATTTTCAACGGTTGACTTAACAAGTTAATGTGCTTTTGCATTGGAAATGCATTGTGGAGCTCCGGGAATCAGAACAGGTGTGAGGCGAAGGCGACACAACAGATTAGTATTGAAATATTGCTCTTGTGCAATACAAAGATTGGAAGATGAAACTTCTGAGTAATTGTCATGTTAGCGTTTATCACTGTTTTCTTTGAAATACTATAATCGGCAAAGGAAAATAATGTAAGGTTTTTTAAAAACCAGACAGTACACGTCATCCCTTTAATACGAACCTGTGGTAAATAGTTAGTAATAAAGGAAATAGATGTAATAGTGTTTACTAAGCGTAGTCAATGACGTCTGTGCAGTGGTTTAAAATTATCTGGCTATGATCATCATTGGCGGACATAATTACATGGTAGGTAGGTACTTATATTGTTGATACAACAATGTCAACCGTTACAGCCGATTCCGACCACAATTATTGTGTCCAATTACTTGGATAACTCATCCGTATGTGAGTCTACCCGCAAATGACAGTATAAACAGTAAACCACGACCCGACTTTGTTTTGTTTGGCAGCGTTCCGAATATAAAACAAACATCCGATTTTCTTCAAGACAATCTGTACCTACCGACTAGTCCACAGTACGTACAAAAAGTTTGTGTAGTACTCAGATAGAGGTGAAACTGTGAAAGAGCCAACTATTATTGGACGGGACCATGTGCATGGAGACGGTCCAAAAATAATATCTAAGGGAAATTTGTATGCATTCAATGATAAGCCATGGTGGTCTTTTATATCTATAATCTCCAATATTAATTTCCTCATTTTTGCAATGAAACTAAGTTTAAGATAGCTAGTACTGAATTGTTCTTCTTCTTCTTCGCCTGGTGAATTGGTACATAATTTTTTTATCTTGCACTAAGTTCGCTTTTGGTATGTATATTATTATTAAATTAGAATGGAATAAATAATAAAATTTGCTCTCTTTCTTAATTTAAAAATAATGGCAGTGCCATTTTTATTGCTTTATACTGCTCTAAAACTTTAATCATGTGTTCCAAGCTCCATGGTTCTTCAAGTATCAGTGATTTTACGATACAAATTGAAGTAGTAACTCAAGTTTTGTTGCTACGACGACCTACAAGCGATAACGTGGTGACTCTTGAAATAAAAAGGCTTATTTTGAAACACCCTCTTTTATAGGGTATTTCTTATTTATGATTTTGGCAAACACTTGTGCTTCTATATTCTTATCTTTTTGATAGGTATTTTGATGGTTGGTAGATCGTTGTTTGTGAATTTTGAATAAAATATAACTTGACCGCGATCCGAGAATTCACCGGTGGCGATGAATAAGTAAGTTGGGTCTTCAGATTGTTGAGTTGAGGCAATGAAATAAAACAGTCACACCATAGATAATATCTCAAACTCTCTGTATCCTCTTATCGTATTTCTGAAGTAATGTAGACAGTTAGTCCGACCTGAAAATTTTTCAGCGTTTCACAACATAGTACTCGACGAAACAAGCTTAGTAAATGTAGAATTGACGTTTTAATATATTGCTTGTACGAGGTAATGGTAAAATATGCAGTTCCCAGACTTACAGTCATATAGCAATAGAAGGAAGAGCTACTTTGCTCTATACAATCATTAAATGGGAGCGTAGATTCTAGTGAATTGTACAAAATGTACCTTCACTATAATGTATTCGATCACAATCATCGACACCATAATAAAAAGTCACTAACAGTATAATTAATTATTGGAGTCAGATAGTTTTTTGTTAGTGCTTGAACAATTTAACGGGCTGTTTATTTCGCTTAATGTTAATAAGTGTTGACTAAGTGACTACTGTAGCTATGCGCGTAGTACCTGAATCCAATTCAGCTAGTCAACACGACCGTCTAATCATTACCCATTGAAGAGAACCATTGCACGCCTTATATCATCATCAAACCATTTCCCGTTAAGCTTTTCATGAAAACAATTTAAAAGAGCTCAAAAATTACTATTCTATTGCAGGTCGTTGAGGATTTCGGACTCCAGCATCAGATGTGATCCTCATAAAGATATCGTAAAACATCATAAACAAAAAGCAATTTTTACGACCTTTATAACGACATCACACAATTAAGAGGTCTCATTTCAACCTTGGTGTTCTCATATTTTTTGACTTATAAAATGTTTTTTGGCCATCAAACTGTCCCTGTGGACACTGAAACTCGTGTTTATTTGAGGAATCTACATGTAAAATTCAGGGGTCTACTACCAATGGTTTCTAAAATAAAGAGCATTTTTTGTTTTTCAAGAAACCTCTATTACGGACCACATCGTAACGGAAACAATTTTCAAAAATCCCTTTCTTAGTTAACTCATCAAAACGAACACATCCTCTACAATTCAAGTTATACAATAAACAAACTTTAACTTCTTGGCAAAATCCTACTGATAATAAAAATTTGAAAGTTTGGATGGATGGATGAATATACCTAATGTTTGTTACTCAATTAGGCCAGAACAGCTGAACGGATCAAGATGAAATTTGCCACAGAGATAGATTAAAGTTTGTTATATTTTTTTATCCACAAAGGTACAACGCGAGCGAGGCCGCGGGCGGAAGCTAGTAGGTAGGTAATATGCCATGAAACTTTTACGGTCCCTGATAAGTGAGCCAGTTACATCTTTTATAACCTACCGTGAAATACGAAGCGACTTGGCTCATGCTTCTAACTATTTCCTATCAGGAACACTCTGTCACATAAACGTATGTTCAATGAAACGTCTTTGAACATTCGACTGAGATTTCAAGTGCTTTTAATTTTTTATTTGACTTCGCGAACTATTGCTGTTGGAATAAAATAGAGGGTTGCCGTTTTACAGGCTTCTATTTCCATAAGTAGAAAAAGGCATAATACACTCCCGTTCTATTTCTCTACACTCGTGCTCGAGCTTTAATGTTTCAATTTCAAATTCCACCGATATTACTCACAAACAAAACGAGAAAAAATAAAAAATTGCCATAATCTCCTTTCCCAAATGGCTAAAAAGAATTCCCGAAGTCTTAGGTAAGTGCTGTGTCTAAAAAGAGGTAAAAGCGTGGTGGTAGTGCATAGCGAGATTTTCGCGCTCTTGATTGGATGGAGCAGATTAGGTACCTCCGCGTACGTACCTAGCGTATCGGGAGGTTACTATGCATAATAGGCTTTTTTATTTAACTTATCCCTTGAAAAAAAATCCGCTAAAAGAATACTCTTATAAGAGTTGTTCTCGAAGATTCTAAAACAAAGCAAAGAACTCCCATGTGAATTATTATTTAAGCTCAAAAACCCATAGAATACATTTTCATACATACTTCAACGGAAAAAAAATTGAAAAATGTTTAGAGAAGTTGTGATGGTGTTGGTAGGATTACGTTTTTCAAAATGTATAAAGAAAACTACTTATATGGTAACATTATACCTATGGGACCACCTCGGGAACGTGTCCTATACGCCGAAATAGGACCAACCGTCGCGGAGTAAAGGTCTTGATGAAAAAAATATTCATTATATAAATTAATATAAAACAATGCCCACTTAAGCCTTTCACACACGGCAGCTATAATGTAAAAATGTATATTTTAGCACGATTCATCTCATTACATCTTTCCATAGAAAATATCAGAAGATACGAAGATGTAAAAAGATACATTATAGCTGCCGTGTGTGGTCTCCTGACGGTTTCTATGGAAAAAAAGATGTAATGAGATGTATCGTGCTATAATATACATTTTTACATTATAGCTGCCGTGTGTGACGCGCTTAAAACGATCCGTCACCTAACAACACCGTAGCGTGCCATGACCGGACCGACAGCGAACTCACGACGAGAATATTTTGCAGGTGCCATGCATGCAACGGTCTCACACCGCTGTTTGTAGGCGGCAAAACGGTGAACATACGCGTTGTAACCGCGTCGTCCATCTGACATGAAAACGCAGGCAAGCAAAATGAATTGCGACCGATGGAACGGCCACCTTTCGTTACGGGGATACGTTCTAGTGAGCACAGTAGTGTCTGGCCGAGTCCGGTATAACACGGTCATGGTATGATACGTTGTAGTGGGCAAAGTCCATAAGGACAAAGCAATGATATACTTGTTTAAAAAGGAATAGAGTATGCCCCTATATTTATTTTGCACATCGCTCTTCTTCGTTGCAAATAATTTACAATACATTTGCAAATGTAAGCATGCACGTCATATTTCACGTCAAGCGGTTGTGTGTTAGAAGCCGCAATACATGTCGCAAACGAACCACTTATTCGATCGATCTAAACAATATCATGCAGACAGTTTTGAATCTTATTGTGACAAAAATAGATCTTAAAATTGCTTGTGGCCATTAATGTATCGTCGATGAAAACATTTTCGATGGAGAGGCTTGCTTTATACGCAAAACGTCTCACTTCAGAGCGCAAAATATATTTTCAAGTTTAAAGCGTGGATCTGCGAGGGGGGAAAATTCAAAGTTGCGACAAGCCTGTGTCACAGCTTTGAATATAGGGTAAAAATGAGCTTTAAAGCTCATTTTGACGTACGTTAGTTTTGAATTCTGAGACGTTTTTATTATAAAACTATAAAATAAAACTAGTGGTTTGTCGTGAACCACTTGATTCAAAATGTTAGATATCCTCCGGGGATCAATTACCACAGGCTCAGTGAAAAACAAGATGGTAAAGAAAACTCAAAGGCACTCAAGTTTTAATTCCCATGTGCTTATATATTGCGTCTAGCCATCAACATAGATATCGTGTTTTTTACTTGTTAGGGGTTTTTTGTAGGAGTATTTTTACCTAAGTATTTGGTTTTGTGAAAATAGTTTCTAATGTTTTTTTTTTACTATGTTGGGAGAATTAGAGGTGAGTGGAAGAGAAAAACATGTTGTGCCGACCCCACATGAAGGAGATAAGTGCAGGGAGATGATGAAACTGCTGCGGGAGAATTGCAAAATAATATTTTTCCAAATAGCTACTTGACTATGTGGTACACAATTATACCAATCCATAAGACAGGCAAGATTTGAATGAAACAAGCTAAGTACCTACAAATCCTCTCAGATCTCTAGGCGATCAATATCCTTGTTTGAGGGAGGTAGTCAGGCAAAGATCGTCTAATCTAACACTGAACGCCCTTCCGCTGTGTTTACGCTTGTACATACAACGTCAACGCCGTTGGCCGTAGTAGCCCCGGCTGAAAATAGGCCCCTCAATATCTTACACATGGATGTCGTAAGAGGCGGCTAAGAGAAAAAATCTAGGGGATGGACCGCGTCCCCAATTTTAACAATAATAGATCTAACTGCGCTCGCTGACCCGCGTGCTCAGCGTGGTGATTATGGGCAATTACTTCCCACATGATAGAAAATCGCTATGGAAATCTTAATTTATTTATTAAATTTCACATTGCCATAGCAGTGTGCACCAAAGCGACAATGAAAAGCCTACAAAAATATCTACTTAAATACTAAACTACACAATATTTTGTGTCATACTCAAAAATCGTATGGCTATATCAGTGAATTTCGTCAAACTCATATTGATTATATCAATATCCTCGGCGACACATAGGCTATTGATAACTCGGAGGGCTTGCGTGAAGGGAGCTTCGCTCAGGAGATTAGTTCTTGCTCTCGGGATCGCAAGCAGCCTAGGCCGTTTATGGAAGCTTATTTTCAGCAGTGGACATCCTACGGCTGAAATGATAACTTGAACGGTCCCTACAATATTTTATTATCTACGTCCAAATATTACATTCAGTACACGCCCACATTTTGCAGTAGGAGGAGTATTTAATACGTGATACTCATTGCAGATGCCGTGCCTAGGTACTGTCGTGCTTTCATACTTGCGATGGGCACACTCATTCGTTATCAATTAAGTGAGCTTCGCACTAACTGGAACTAAATTCGTAACACAGTATCGACGAACTTCACACGTTTCGGTCAAAACTTTCGAGTCCCTAGATTTGATTGCGGCGGTGCTCCACACATCAAGTAGTTGGGACCGGTGCCAAAATGTGACCCGCAAACTTGCATATCGGTGTTTTGTGTCGATTCTGTGCCGTTTTAAACTTATCAGAGACAGTCCTAAACCTGAAAACATTTTTAGATTAGGACATTCAGGATTTACTCACGTTGAAAACATTGGTAAAGGTACAGGTAAAATGAACTCTAAAGCTTCAATAAATACTATTAATTAATATACTAAAGCCACGGACTAAATTAGCGAACAGTTGTTACAGATTAGAAAATAGTTGCTAAAGACCTAAGCCAAGCTGCGATTTTTCATTGATTAACAAATTTTTTTTTTTTTTTATCCTCTAATATGTAGCCTATCTCACACAAGGATAGTGCAGCTTTCTATCAGTGTAGGAATTTTTGGGATCGGTTTAGTAGTTCAGAGATTAATAACAAAAAAATTAACCTCTTTTTAATATTTTTGTAAACTTAAACCCGTATATTTTTATAAATAGCAAAAAAGACCTTGTTATTATAATTTATTCGAAAAAACGATCAACTTTTATTCCACTCTAAGGGTGTACCAAAGCCAAGCTCAAGCCAACCCCAATCCAAAACAATGTAACCGTATCTTATTCCATACGATAATATGCATCGATGTTTGAGTTGCTTGTTGTTGCTTCACATAGTTGTTAGTTTTGCAACTGAATGTTTGCACGACGTATTTGAATAACAGCGATAACATATTGTATGTTTGTTAGAGTTCCAGTTCAAATCTTAGGCCAGTATTCCCCATAACTAATGAAATGCAGTATTTAGTTATAGAAGACTTACCTAGCACTACTTTCATCCTCTCAGCCTTTTTGCATTGAGTTTTTTTTGGTACCTTAATACCATCATCAGCCTGTTGAGCCTCCCCCAAATCATGGCAAGACTAAAAGGCTTGAGTCTTGATAATCCTACAATATGTCACGGTCCCTCGGGCGGCCTTCCTACACTGCATCGTCCTGTTCGGGGTTCGTTTCGTGGTCGCCTCTCGAGAACCTTTATTCCCTTTGGGTTATCGGTTCTGCAAGCTAAATAGCCTTCCCACTAACTTCAACATGCTTATTCTTTTCTCATGTTCCCAAAGACATTATAGTAGAAATGATTGTCTTTGACCTAACTTACTCAGAAGAAATAGAGAGTTCCCCGATTTATGTGCGGTAGACTAGATCACCTGTAGCAAATTACCTGGGTGAATATAGTACACTTCTTCGTAGCCTTAGCAACTCTTCAACTTCGTACACTCAGAATTAGATAGTTGAAGTGGCAGTGGGCAGGCCACATATCTCGCAGAACCGTCAACCGTTGGGCAATAAGGGTTCTCGAAAGACGACCGTGAACCAAACGACGCAATTTGGAATGGCCCCCACCCGATGAACCGATGATACTATAAAGTTTGTATCACATGGAACCCCACAATCCGTAATCAAGAATCTAATATTAAGCCAATTAAAACGAGACAAGATAACAAATCCTTTTCCGGATCCAACATTATAAATAATTTCAACGTGATATTCCACTGCTCTGGAAACGTTTGTTTTGAATAACAAACGTTACCAGAGCAGTGGAATATCACGATTTTGTCTCTCACCGCTATAAATAAAAGGAATGTCAGTGTTTCTATAAAACAGGTAGAGTCATGCAACTTATTACTTAACCCCTTTTTATACTTTTTCATGGTGGATTTTGAGAGTTTTTGTCCTTATATCAAAAATGAAACGTTTATCAGACTCGCACTTGGCCGCATTTATTTTAAAATTATTCGATTTCAAAATATCTCTCCTGGCCCATTAAAGCAGTGTCACATACCTGCAAACCTGAAATTGGAATATCATGCTTTTCCAAATATTTATTGTAGACGGGCTCGTTTGAATTGGAGGTATTTTTTAACTCCGTTAGCATGTAATTTGCTACTTTAGTAAAATGCAGACTAATTGCGTACCGTCGCTGTGCATTATCCAATTAGTTACCGCTGGAGTGCATTCGATGCCTCAGCGTTTTCAAGATCCATTCATAGAGTCGAATGAGCAAACAGTTTGAATAGATCGATTCAGAATAGATCACTTAAATCTAGGAAATAAATATTTGTTTTAAAAATGAGCAATTTTGCTATGACATAGTTTTATTAGATAAATTTATTCTATGTGTCAAGTAGCACCTTTCTTACAGTTTCTTTGTTCTTGTGTTTTTATAGGTAGGCACTATCACTTTCATTACATTTCACTGTTATTTTGCATTATACCAACTCAAATGGCTTTGTTCTTTTGAGTCGTCTCACTATACCTGCGATGATGTCCGTTTGATACATGATATTTTTATCGGAAACGACTGAATTTTATTTCCTAACTGGAATAGTAGTCACAACTGTTCGTTAATCCTTGATAACATTTAGTATCCAAACCAACGCAATGAAATTCTACAGTAATTCCTTTTCCTCAGTCCTTTTTCTCAATAAGGAATTGAGGGAACTATAATGAACCTATTTTCCCTCTGAGTGCCCGTGCATCCATAAATCCATTAGAGATACGCCCATTATACGTCCCACATACGACATAGCATGTCATAGAATCATCCGGCCAGATGGAAACTAAAAAGACATGTCCCGAGTAGGCCGTACCATCGTGTTTAATTAAGAACACAGAATGAGATTCCGGGCATAATGAAAAATAAACTCAAGCCCCGGACCGAACCGTCGTCAGGCGGCGAGTGGCGACAAAAATGGAAGCAAACAGAGGAATTTCGGGGTCCTCGACACCTTATTACAACAATTATCTAATTAGTGCAGACAAACTAGGTAGATTGCTAATAATTTAGAAGGTGCAGATGTTATTTCTGATACTCAGTCAGTAGGTAACTGACGTATTAAACTCAAGCAAAACAAAAAGGATTTTAGAGAAAAGCCGGTGGAGAGCTCTCTGCTAGAGAGCTGAGTGGTTTTCAAAAAGCTATTTCATTAATGCCACTACGAGTAACACTTCGATTATTATTAGGAACAATTTATTTACTTAGATGTTTTATTAGTTTAGACTCTTGAGTCCATACAGTGACCACGAATAAACTCTGAATATAAGTTACCCGATTCAAATTAAATGACTAGACCAAGCGCGTGTCGCATCCCGAACAAAAAATGCTTCCGAGGTCAGTTTGGCTTATTAGGGTTATATCTCTTTATACGACAATTACACGCAATCTAGTAATTATTCAAATGACAATTATTTATTAAAGAATTGATAACGCGCCGACGACGAATTTTGCTAAATTTTAGCATATTATTAACAGTAGTCTGCGAGTAAAATAGCTGTGATACTTCGGATAGACGGAGATGGCAAAACTATAAGAGCATGCCTGATGTTTGCGGAGATGATTGATAGTGTTAGGATTCGTTCAATTAATGTTATGTAAATTATTATTGTCTGTTTTTATTTTTGTTAATTTTATCCTGAAATATTATTTTAAGTAAATTTGTATATCACGGCGCATTGGTGCTTACTGTAATGCTGTGTATATTGTTGATAAATAAATAAGTGTTCCTTATCCAACTTCAGAACCCCAAAAATGATTGTACCAACTGATGATGACTCGCTTCATAGCCAACACGGAGTACAAAATTTAATTCAGCATGATTTATAAGAGGGAATTTTCATGAATACAGCATGGTCCCATTATTCCCTCAACGAAAATTAGGTTCACTCAAATGAAACATTATGCTTCAAATCGCGTGTTATGGAGCTGTAAAAGCAGTAGCTACATGCCTAATAATCATCGACGTACATAATTTGTTTTTTGTTGATTTGACGAGGTCAATTTTGAAGTGGAACTGAGTGGTTTTCGTGGTGTAAGTATTATTGTTACTTTTTCGTCTAGATACAGAAGTCACGGAAACACATTTTCTCGCTAATCTAACGGCTAAGGCTTATTTTACCAGTTTAAAACCTAGCCCTAGAATGTATGAGCAGTTTGAAAGTATTTAACAGTTTACTCACTTGCAGTGTCATTTCATCCAATGGCTTTCATTTTGTGCCACAGAAGGAGATTGCTGTTATGTATCTATTTGATAAGCTCATATCTTATCTGGAAGCAGGCAGGGTCTGGCGTAGACTGATGACGTCATTACCGTTTGCTCAAGTATTTTCTTCATATCGCATTGGAGTTGAGCCGCATGAGGGGGCTTTTGCGAGTAAACCAAATTGTTATCTGCAAGTTGTTCTTTCGTTTAAATGAAAATACTTCTAAGTAGTGAAATATTCTAAGTAAAACTAACAAGTTCGAAGCCAAACTTGCATGAGCGCCTTCTGTTATCAGAATTTTGCATTAGAATTCAAGAGATTTCATATTTCAAGCTGGTTTTTAATCCATATATCACTGAAATTAAATTCCAGATTTGTATGAGCGAGTGTGAGCAGTAATGTTCCTAGGTCACGGCCCAGGCGACTGGCTTGAAGCCAGCTCTGAGAACATGAAATCAGTATGGGATAAGGAATGTTTATTTATTTGGTACGAAGTGGATAAGAAAATCTATTAATTTGGTAACAATTTGCATTAAAAAAACAACTAATAGGTACCATTATTTATAAAAACCACAAGAAACAGTTAAGTTATATAAATACAATTGAAAACCATCTGTAGATAGCGGAATTATTCCAGATAATTATCTAGCTACTATATAGCTGAACGATATCGCAAGGCCCCAAAAGTCAAACTCAAATTGTCATAATTCAGAAGTCATACGGATCACCGTACCGAATTTTTTTTTGTACCGAATTTTTAGATAACATATTGCACGCCTTTTAAACTCGGCTTCAGGTCATTCTCAAAATATAAAAATCCAAAACACTATAGTGGTAATCTCAGTGACAAGCATAGCTGTCATTCCCCAAATAAAAGTACTGAAACGTGATCTTGCATTATGCATGAAAAACCTTTTCCTTATAGAGTGGAAGTAAAATTTGCCGTGACAATCCCTTACGAAATAGAGCTATTTATCACTCAAAAATATGTTCGAGTGTGAATTTAGCTACATTATGTTGTCGGTAAAGTGTAGGGAGACCATTATTATGCTTCTTCCATGTTATTATTACTGCGCTGAGTTTTTAGCAAAAAAAATGAAGTAGGTAATTAATGTTGAGAGATAGCTTTTTGATATTAAAGAAAACATTACAATATAGAATACGTATATTTGACTCACATGAATTAACTTAATAAAAAAAAATATATACAAGGTGATTCACAGCATGTGAACTATCTCGAAATTATTCCATCAACAAAAAGAAAGAATATTAGCAAAAAGGTACATTTACATTCGTTCATTTTATGTAATTTTTTAGTCAAATTTTTTGATATTTTTGTCATCTTTATAACTAATTAATAAACGTAGGTACGAGAAATTCGGCATCAATATTGCTAGCTGAAACAGCTAATTCATTGAGTTTGAAGTGATTTAATTATGACCCTAAAATAGCTGATTTTTGCATTGAGTTTTATCAATGAAAAATGTCGAAACTTTAGTGCCATTTTGATGTAGCATAAGGCCCTTTCTGGATAGCATACATGTTGTGAATCGCCTTGTAAATTCACGTTCTATCACAATTTACGTCAAATCGCTGAAAACATGCTCAACTTAATAGATAAATATAATGCCTAGCATCATATTGTGTCTTAAATTATAGTGTCATGGTGAACATGACTGTATTTTTCTTATAGTTTTATAAATTCAATTCAATTTTCATAAATTCAGAATCAAGCATATTCATTTATAAGCCGAGGAATGCTTCATGAATGCAAGCTCTCGTTTATAGTGTCACGGCCCGACTTTTGAGACTTGCACTGCGTGAACGTTCCCGGGCGTATTTAAATCACTTGAGAAGCATTAGTCACGTGTGCCAGTAATGTCTTTGGCTTGGTCCAGGAGTGGAGGCAGTTAGCCATCGTTTAGCAGAACATGCGGCAAAACAACGTTTGTGATAGATTTATTGGAGTAGTTGAGCCTGTACTGTAGTAAGTACATTCCGTTCATTTAGGCTGGTATACATACACGTCCAGTTTTTCCATCCAATAGTCTGAACAGACAACTGGAAGGCGTGCGCTTCGCACATTCGTACACTAAATACACGCCCGATCCGATTTTCGGATTATGATCCAATTACTGTAGGAACGGATGTGTGAAAACTTTTGTTCTGTGGCATTAGGAAAATTTACTTTTTTCTTTGAAAAATCAATAAGTAGCAAAAATCTGCTGTTTTGGAGATGAAATCCATTCAAAGTCAATTTTTCAGCCGTTTTTGGTCAATGTTAAACTTTTTTATATTAGATAGATTGTGTGAAAGACGACATGATTATGAAAGAAGTGAATAATGATATGACGGCTGATGCAGGGAGTGGAAGAGAAAAACATGTTGTGCCGACCCCACATGAAGTGGGATAAGGGCAAAGAGATGATGTTAAACGTTTTTATATGATTGAAAGGTAGGTAACAAGCGCACAAAATGAATTTATGTACATTTAAACAAAATACGCGAGCATAAATCATTACACCTCGCCGCAAAACAGATCCAAAACGACACTAAAAGTAATTCATTTCCACACAGTATGTTCTAGAATCCAGAAATTTAGGAGATAAATGCACCGGTATGTACCGCTTGCATAATATATTTTCTGGATTTACGATAGTCATGCAACTACCAACTCTTTTAGTGGGGTCGAAAACAAAAGGAACTTTCAGCATAAATATTGTCGTTTTTTCGAAGCTGTCTGAACTGCAGGGGGTTTTGGGAGATTCAGGTTTATTTAAACTTTCTTTAGTAATGTGTATTTACTAGCTCATTTACGCCAGGTCGACAGCCACCTTAGCGCAAGCGACTTCGACGTACAGAAGGCGATAGTCAAAGCGCTGTTTACTTATAGGTACCGAATATTACTACCCTATCGACAGCCGTCTTCTGCTAGCGCGCACAATTAGGGCCCACGACGGGTTATGAAGCTGACTAGTTTTGGACAGTGAAGTATTATGGAGAGTGACTTATCTAAAAGGGACTAAATGGCGAAAGTGACCACTTGGCTTCCATACCATTGAAACAGTACTCTGGGTTCCTTGGTGCAAACGCACTGCGTATTCGACGTCGACTCTGCGTTTGCACATTATAGGCCTCGTAGCTCAGTTGGTAGTAACTCTGCCTTCTGCGCTAGAGGTCGCGGGTTCGATTCCCGCACTGGGCAAACATTTGTGACTAACACAGATATTTGTTCTTGTCGTAAATGAAAGATGGGTTGACCAAGACTGAACTTTTATTTCCCTACCCACATACAATTTGTCATTAACAAAATAGTTACTATACATATAGATATATATATTATATACGACATCTTCCCTATTTATTATTATTGTTTTTTTTTTTTTTTTTTTTTTTTTTTTTTAATATAAAAACATGCTTTATTTATTAAGTACATTAATTATTTTAACACATTATTACTTATTTTATATCTTAGGTAATAAATTTTCTTAACATTTTGATTACCAAAACATTAATTTTAATGAGATTTTTATTTTCCATATTAACGTTATAATTACTCGTACATAATTATTTTACATTATTACACTTTCTGTACATTCAAAATCAGTTATTTTTGTAGGTAGGTATTAGCATCATTCATAGCCAAATGCGATAAGGCATCATTAGTTTCGTTATTTTTGCAATAATTTCTTACGTGCTACGACAGCAGCCTTTCTACGACTAGGGCTGCGTAGGCGTTGAGTTAGTGCGTCTGGTGACGTAGGAGCGATAAGGGTCATCGGTTTGAGTTCTTCATTACTGCTGTGATCACTTTCTTCCCTAGGGAAGAAAGCCCTAAGGCTTGCCCACATTTCCTCGTCACTTACCTGTTCAGGAGAGGGACCTGGTGACACATTGTCCTGAGTTGGCAGTTTAAGCAAATGACGCCTGTTCCGCCTGATCTGCCTGCCTGAGCTGTCAGAAACGAAGTATGAACGAGGCTGATTAGCACGCGCTATAATTCGCGCACATTTGCGCTTACCTTCATCAGTTACCAGAACCGGTTGTCCAGGCTATAGCTCGGGAAGCTGTTTTGCACGTTTGTCATAGCACGCTTTATATTCTCTTTGATTGCATAACATTCTGTCGTAATCATTCTCATTATCTCTACTTGGTCTCAATTTACTAATATGAGATGGTAGTCTCGTATTAAGACGACGGCCCATTAACAGTTCTGAGGGCGAACTGATACCATTACGTGGCGTTGCCCTATAATTTAAGAGACCTAAGTAAAAATCAGTGCCCGAATTAACAGATTTAATTAATATATTTTTTATAGTCTGGACACTTCTCTCACTTTGCCCATTGGACTGAGCATAATTTGGTGAACTGGTTGTATGTTCAAATCCCCACATCTTACTAAACTCACTGAACTCCTTCGAAGCATAGGCCGGTCCATTATCCGTGACTAATTCCTGCGGGACGCCATGTCTCGCAAACTGATCTCTCATGGCGGTCACCACTGCTTTTGTTCCTATGTTGGTCATCGGATTCACTTCTATGAAATTCGAGAAATAGTCCACGAGAATCAAAAAGTACTTACCGCCATATTGAAATACATCGGAGCCTACTTTAACCCAGGGCAGGGGGGGTATGTGATGTGGCATGAGCGGCTCGCGCGCCGGCCGGGGCGCGCGCTCAGCGCATGCTCGGCAGCGACGCACCATAGCCTCTACGTCGCGTGAGATTCCCGGCCAAAACATCACCTCACGAGCGTGCCGCTTGCACCTATCTATGCCCATATGCCCATCGTGTAGCCGACTAAGCATTTCTGACCTTACACTTTTAGGAATGTAGACCAAATTATCCTTAAATATTATTCCATCTATGAATCCAAAACTGTCCCTGTATGACCACTGTCCTCTGATGCGTTCATCGACCTCATATTTATTATCCGGCCAACCCTCCTGGATACAGTTTATGAGCAGTTGACATTCTACATCATTAATCATGGCATCTTTGATAAGATCTACCTTGCTTGCACTAAACCGAACATTTTCTAATAAAAAACAAGACTGCTCCTGTACCTCTTCCGATACCTTCTCCGTCATCAGTTCTGGCAACGCCGCCCGCGACAAAGCATCAGCTACATACATATACTTGCCAGGTTTGTATATCACGGTGAAATCGTAGCCTTGGATGCGCAACATCATGCGTTGAAGCCGTGCAGGTATAGAATCTAGCGGTTTCTTGAACAGCGCCTCTAATGGTTTGTGGTCTGATTCAACGGTGACATCATGACGACCGTACACGTACTGATGAAACCTTTCGAGACCAAAGACTATCGCCAGTAGCTCCTTCTCTATCTGTGCATACCGGCATTGTGTGTCGGTGAGAGTGGCGGAAGCATACTCGACCGGGCGACCCGCCTGCAGCAGCACGGCGCCCAGCGCGCGCGAGCTGGCGTCTACCGACAACAGCACGGGCTCGCGCGCCGAGTACAGCGACAGCACGGGCGCCGCGCACACCGCGCGCTGCAGCGCTCGCGACGCATCCTCCTGCACCTTATCCCACACCCACTCGCTATCCTTTTTGAGGAGATTGCGAAGAGGAAGCGCTAATTCAGAGTAATTCGGTATAAATTTGGATAAGTAGTTTATCATGCCCAAAAATCGTTCGAGTGACGGTCTATCCTTAGGGACGGGCATATTTTCTATCGCCTTGATTTTGTTCCTATCTATTGACATGCCCTCCGCACTAAAAACATGTCCTAGATAACTCACCTTTTTCACCTGAAATTCACATTTTTCCTCGTTGAATTTGATTCCTACTTCTCGGGCCCTATCTAGCAGTTTTATAAGGCGTTCATCATGTTGGGATTTACTGGAGCCCCAGACGATCACGTCATCGATAAATGAATCTACACCATCTAGATCTTCTAAGATCTGACGGATCTTGGAATGAAACACTTCCGATGCGCAATTAATCCCGTAAGGTAACCTTAAAAATTGGTACCTACCGAACGGAGTTCCAAAAGTGCAAAGGTCAGCACTGGCGTCATCTAACTGCACCATCCAGAACCCCGAGCGAGCATCCAGTTTACTAAAATATTGCGCCCCCTCGAGTTTAGTGGCGATCTCGGTGAGCGTCGGCAGCGGGTAGTGCGCGCGCTGGACGACGCGGTTGAGCGGCCGCGGGTCGAGGCATACGCGGATAGCACCATCCTTCTTGGCCGCCACCACGATGGCGTTTACCCACGGCGTAGGATGCGATACCTTTCTGATCACTCCCATCTTTTCCATACGCACTAACTCATGCAATAATTTATCGCGCACCCCTATCGGAATTTTTCTGACCGGACAAACCGACGGCTGAGCCGACCTATCTACTATAATGCTATATTTACCAGGCAATCTGCCCAATCCTTGAAACAAATCCATATACTTATCCACATTTAGTGATAGAATGCGCTTTACCATTCCTAGTTCCTCACATGCATATTTTCCCAGTACGCTTTGACAATCAAAATCGGCTATAATAAAACGTAATTTATAATTTACATTCCTGTATAAACAATCTAAATAACAGTGGCCAACGATAGGTATAAAATTTCCACAAAAGGACTGTGCCTTGGTATTATCCGAGTTTATAATATTTACCAATAGCCCTAGTCGCTCAAACGTATTTAATGAAATAACATTCAAATCCGATCCAGAATCTAACTTAAAACATTCATTGGCACCAGTACAAGTAAATATCAAGGTTTCATACCATTTAGAGTCCTTACGATCCTTCGTTCCCGATAGCGCCGAAACATAGTATAGGCCGTCACTGTCCTCTCCTTCATCTTTAGTATCGGGCTCGGGCTCGGTGGCATCAAGTTGCAGCACACGCTTACGTAATTTCGGACACATGTTCTTAAAATGACCCCGTTCGTTGCACCAAAAACACATCGCATTCCTAGCCGCGCACTTGTAACTATCACAATTATCAATTCCGCACGCGGAACACCACCGTGTAGACCTAGCCGCCGCTGCTGACCCCGGGCCGCGCCGCTGCTGCTGCTGCTGCTGGGAGCCGCGCTGTGGCGGGCGCGCTCCGCCGCCACTGAAGCCCGCGCGCGCCCGGCTGCTAGCCGCGCCGACACCGCGCGCGCCCCCGCTCACGCCAGCACGGAAGCCCCGCGCGTTCATCGCGTCAACTGCTACAACTTGTCGTCCATTCGTTTTGGTCCCCTCGATCTCCTTTTGCTCCTCAGTGGACATTTCGTTTGCCTGGCAAATCTTAACCGCTCGGGTCAAAGTTAGATCATCGGATCGGAGCAGTCTATCACGCAACTTGCTGTCTTGCACCCCGCACACGATTCTGTCTCGCACTAGGCCCTCTTCAAGATGCTCGAACTCACATCGCTGGGTGAGGAGCTTCAACGCAGTAACATATTCATCAATTGATTCCCCCTCCTCCTGACTCCTTGAAAAAAACTTGAAACGAGCCATTGTTGTGTTTTGTTTCGTCTCAAAATGGGCGTTAAATTTACCTACGAGAGTATCATAACATTCCTTGTTTTCTTCCTTAAGGAACTTAAATGTCGTGTATACATCGTACCCCTCCGATCCGATCAAATTCACTAATAAACTAGCTTTCACGTCAGATGACTCCTTGTCGACGCCAGAAGCTTTGAGAAATACATTGAATTGACGCAACCATTTTTGCCACGATTCGGCCCTGCTAGCCGGACCACCTTCCAGATTCAATTCCGATGGAGGCCGGGCGTGCTCCATTGTCCACGATGGATTATAATCTCCACTATCACTTTATCTTCACTTTAACTATCGTTTTTGGCACTACTTGGAACTATTTCCACTTTAATTTTAATAATTATTTAGCACCGCTGTCACCATGTCGTAAATGAAAGATGGGTTGACCAAGACTGAACTTTTATTTCCCTACCCACATACAATTTGTCATTAACAAAATAGTTACTATACATATAGATATATATATTATATACGACAGTTCTGTGTCTGGGTGTTAAATATATATCTATTATGTATATCAGTCTCTGGTACCCATAGTACAGGCTATGCCTAGTTTGGGATCAGTTGACCGTGTGAATATGTTCGGAATATTTATTATTTATTAATAATAATAATAATTCATTTATTTCAGACTATAGTAAAGTTACAGGTCTTATTTAACTTATTCTACAGTCCATATCAATATATACCCTTAACTAACATACATACAATATTAAAACATTATGACTACGGCGACGTGTCGATGTCGCAATCAGGGTGTCAGCTGACGACAGTGCACATTGCGTGATTGCGTTGCGTTCATACGCATCAAGAAACCCTTAACTTTTATTCCTAACCCCTTTTAACCGTTTTTTATTTTTTACTAAGTTATTCTTTGCTACTACCGCTGTTGGTTTTCCTATAAATAAACAAATAATGGGCCGTGGTGGTCCCGGCTGAAGAATAGGCCCCTCCATATCTACCTATCCGCGGATGTCGTAAGAGGCGACTAAGGGAAAAAAGCTAGGGGATGGGCAGCAGCATCCCTCATTTTAACAACTATAGCTCTAACTGCGCTCGCCAACCCGCATGCCCAGCGTGGTGAGTATGGGCAAATCCCCCCACATGATAAGGAATTCGCTCTGTCTGTGGGGGAGGCCATGTTCAGCAGTGGACGTCGTACGGCTGAAATGATGAATGATGAAACAAATAAATAACCGTTAGCAGTTTGACCACATAAAAACTGAATACTTACACGCTTTAGCAGGCACGTTAAGATGTCGGTCCCAACTTATAATAAAACTAAAACATACTCACACGGCCATAAAACTCCGTCACCAGAGTTGACCACTAGCTCTTGACAAACTTACTTTTGACCCTCAGTGGTTATTTAACAGTACCTATTTGTCGGTATGTATGTATGTTCATCTGAGCCCTCGTAGCTGTTAAACGATTGGTTGGCTTCATACACAAGATCAAAGTCGCGCAAAGGGCTATAAGGAGAGTTGAAGTTTCATTACGTGATAAAATCTGAAACGAGTAAATCGCTAGAAAATGAAGGTGACAAATATAACTCTCAGAATTATCAAGTTGAACTGGTAGTGCGCAGGGCATATATTATCTCGACCGGCATCCGTTGGGGTGTTCAAATTCTCGAATGGCGACCACGAACCGGATGATGCAGTGTTGAAAGGCCTTCCTGCCGATGGATCGACGATAATAAGTAGGTGGCGGGAAGTCGGTGGATAAAGAAGGCTAAATATCGTTCTCCGTGGCACTCTTTGGAGGAGGCCAATGTCAAACAGTGGACTTCTACAGGCTGAAGCTATAAATAATATCATTCTAAAAAAATTAGAAGCTTTTGCATAGTCGGGTTTTAGTTTTTAAAACTTATTAACCTGTTTATTTTAAAAGTACGAACTAGATTTTAACTCGCTTTAGTGCCTGTACAAACCTAAGTAGTGGTTTTTAGATGCTAGTTTAACCAAATTCGTTAAGTCCGATTGTTAAATTTAATATGGTAAATATGACTACGTAATAAGAAAAAGAAAATGGACCACATGAAATTATTTACTTTAATTTCAACGTTATTTTACTTCACTATTTACATGAAAAGACCCAATTATACAGAATGTTACTGTTACATAACTCGATTCTGCTTTCGTACCGTACGATAAACACAAATAGGTACTTAATTAAGCTTCGTTGTACAAACAACAAAATTAATTATTATTCACCGAAACGAAACACACATACGGCTTCCTAACAATTGACATGTAAAAGAAATTATATGAAAATAGTCGTATAAAGGTTTCTGGACACTGCCGCGTTCCATACTATGATAACACCATTACTGACAAAATAAAAAAAACGACTTCTACTACAGCATAGTCTCATAGTACTTAATCTATACCTACGGAAAATACCTATAAGGTTTTGGTATCTTCATCTATTAATGATCTTAGCAGTTGGCATAAACCTGGATTCAAACCCATATTTCAAGCAGAACCATACAACAGTGACAACAAAATAAAACAAACAATACTCGCCGCACGAAAAGAAAACATAAATTGTGGTTTTCCAAGTATCTTAGCAAAATACCAGAGAAACATCCGGCTCATAAACAAAGAAAATACCAACTGGTATAAAACGGTATTTTTACGATTGCATCGATTCGATAATCCTACAAAACGGTTAAGATTCGGCACGGGTGGGTAATCTCTGACGTCTTGGGTCGTCGTGCGATCTCAGTTACACTTGCCGATATGAGAACGTGCTCCGAATGTTGGCTAAATGTCGCTTGAGGGCGCTTAGCGTAAAGCTATGGGCACACTGCGCTACAAACAGCTCACTTCATGGTAATGGTAGCGACAGTTATGAGCTTCGAGTGCTGGGACACTTAACATTGCGATATATTGCTATCTATGATGCATTCCGCTAATTTCACCGGAGCTTAGATAAGCTTAGATTGATCGATATGGACTGTAGAATAAGTTAAATAAGACCTGTAACTTTACTATAGTCTGAAATAAATGAATTATTATTATTATTAGTACACTTATGGAGGGACTTAGTACACGCAAGAATCCGGAAAGAATGCTGCACTAACGGGGGCTTTATCGATTGAATGACCGAACCATAGGTAATACATAATATACGAGGTAGTACACAATGCTTCCACCAATCGTATAATTTGTATTTACACGATAATAAAAACATTACGTACAGTAGATTTTATGAACCCAAAATGGAAGGAAGTTGCCATAAATTAAAGTAGTTCGATTCGTTCGACATCGCAGTATATTGGAAAATACAGTCAATGAAACGGGGTGCCAACTTTCAACTGGTAATAAAAGTGCTTATCGCGGGTATGAGCCTGAAGGTGGGATGTCAGATGTTCACAAGTTCTATATGAGTTGTGTTGCCTCTGGGATTTGTCAGTTGTAAAATATTGCTTCGCTGAAGCAGTGCGCGGTTGTTTTGCTTTGTCTGTATATTGTAAGCTTCGATCGCTCTTTGTCTTTGTAACAGCTGTCATAACATCATTGGCATTTGTTCACGGCAGACTTTGTTGATAAATTGGTAAAACTTGCAGAGTGTAGCCTCGTTGAAGCGGCTATATGTCATCTAACATTTATTTCAAAATGATCCTTATATACCGAGTAAAGTCAGTTTGAGTTTGATTTTTAGGGCCTACCATATTGTTGAGCACGTCCACAGATGTCAAACTCAAAATTGACTTCTATCAGTAGATGTAAGGGTCATTTTGAAACGAATCTATATGTTATATCGCACACCATTTGAGTACGGCTTGATCCTACCAACATACTACTTTGCAAGCATTCTTTGGTAGGGTTTTATGTGTCACTAAAAATAACATAGCACTACCTATTCGTAAAGGTGAGTACTGTATGTCTTAAGCTTTACGATAGCTCTCCCCGATAAAGTGCCAAGTCTTTATACTAAGTTAGGTATCTTTTCTTGACATCTTACAAACTCAAGGTTAAGTCGTATCTAAAATTCCAACTACGCCACGATCTGATACCTACTGAAATCGTTGGAGTCTAAAACAGAGTTGACCTAGATTAGACTCAAATTGAAAACGTACAGTCTGCTAAAAGCCTATTCAATTATCTGTGTACCACGCTGTTATTCACTCAAGACTTCAGAGAGTCAAGCTTTCTTTAGATATTCTCATATTACTCCTTACCCGACTTATTATTTTGAGCTGACATGTATAAATATTTACAAAACCATTATACGATCCGGCACGTATATATCTAAACAGTATTACGACTGTGTATAGACTTTGATCATAAAGTAATCTCGCTGATATTTCAAGTCACTCATAGAAACTTTTGAATTCCTTTTATATGGCTTTTTGCAAGATTATTTCACCATAATATAGTTTAGTCTAATACACAAAAATAGCTTATCTAGATTTATTAATCTTATCTCAAACTTTCTTTTTGGCCGGGGTGGCCGGGCTGAAGACTAGGCCCCTCCATATCTAGCTACCTGTGGATGTCGTAAGAGTTGACTAAGAGAAAAAGCTAGGGGATGGGCAGTAGCGTCCCCTATTTAACAACAACGATAGCTCTAACAGCGCTCGCCAACCCGCGTGCCCAGCGTGGTGAGTATGGGCGTTTTCTCCCACATGAAAGGAATTCGCTCTGGAACCCTGTGGGGGAGGCCTATGTCCAGCAGTGGATGTCCTACGGCTGAAATGATGATGAACTTTACCTCTTTTAGCGTCTCCACAGTCGGGTAATAATCATAGTGCCATAAATTATCTTGGAGATCTTTCAACCGCTTGACTTGGTAATTAACGTCCCAGTACAAAAGGAATAGTAGGGTTTATTATCTGATTTGTGCTGGTTGAAAGCCCAATTAGCCTCTAATACGCTTTCATTTGTGTGTAGGCGTAACCTTTAGAAATAGTGATAGGTACAGTCAAACAATTTGATTTGTAGGCCACTGTAATCGGATTGTGTACCATATTTTTGTCTACATCTTGTTCCGTAACTCGTATGGTATCTCGGAAGGGGCTTATTCTTTACACAAATAGAGGAAACCCCCGCGACTAGGTACCTACGCGTGATGTTATTTTTGTACAACATTGAACCTCCAAATTTCAGAATCAAATTTGCAGAAAAAAATATGCAAAAAAGGATTTACTCATAATAGTGTCGCTTGCGCATAGTCCAAAGTTACGAGTGTAACCTTCGGTAATATTATTAAATTAATAATTACAATTTTACACAGTTATGATTTATTATGTACCTACATTTTTTTTTAATATCACGTAAAAAAACAAAATAAGCATTTTTTTTATGTAAACATTGTTTTTCAAATCAGTTTTCTCTAAACATCACTTTTCGATTGTTCTGACGGTTCCAGACTTCGCCTAAGTGGACTTGACAAAAAATCACCTTTTAAAAAATATATTGGTGATTGGATGTAGAATAAACCTCTCAGCTGGCAACTGTTCGAGATTTCCTAATAAGCAATCAATTTACGCTGGCACCAAAAGGTTACACGATCCGATTCTTCAAGTGTACCTTCGGAACATAAACCATTAATGCGCATGTCATTTCCACATTTCCTTGTGATTTGCCAACATAAATAGTTAATACATTGTGACGAGTGTTTTCAATGTAATTGTGTGTCGATCTTAGGAAGATAAGAGGTTACTAGTAATATTTAAGTTAGGGCTGATGATGATGCCAATTATGAATATCAATATTTGTTTACCTGTCTATCAGCTTTTAAGGATTTTGCTTTGTTTGTTTATAGTGGTGGCCATTTTTGTTACTCATGGTAATTTTTATTTTATTTTTTGTATTGTGTTATTTTGAGTCTGTTTGTGTTGGTAACAAAATAAACGTTTTCTATTCTATTCTATTCTAAAGTATTGTCTGAGGTTGCGGGAAGTCGGTGGATGGAGAAGGCACAAGAGCATTCGTCGTGGACCTAGGCCTCCCCCAAAGAGAACTTTGGGGGAGGCCTAGGTCCAACAGTGGATTTCTACAGGCTGATGATGACAATTCCAAGTATTTTAAATTAATTAAATTAATAATTAAAGCATCGTCAACAATTTTGAATCCATTCACTACTTCAAAATCCAATTATTCTCTTTGAATAAAGAGCTTTATTGCACAACTTTATTCATTTAAAACATTGCTGACCCGTGAACTTTATTTAGTACCTACAGGTTCATTATCAATCTTCATATTTTAATTTAAAAGTAGGTTTGTAAGTATTTTTAAGCGATGTCCAAAAAAGAGAAGCTTGTCAATTCGGTGACAATGTATTGTTTTTTTAATGAACCATCATATAGGGCATAGTCTCGAAGTGGTCTCCTATAAATCGTATCAATATTGGAATGAAACTGATAATATACCTACGTGCATGAGTGCCTGACGTGCATTTTGTTTCAGAGGTTGAAATAAATAATGAGTTATTATTTAGGTCATCGCTCCTGACGTGATTTTTTTCATGTATATATCCTTTTTTAGTTTGATACAAACGATACCTAGTAAAGCGAAGCTAGATCATGCATGTTCAATAACCGCTAGGTTCCATTGAAACTCTATCAATCACCGCCATGCCATCAAACAATGGGCAGTCACCTACGTACAGCGCTATAGTGTCAATCAACAGTGAATCAAATCTGTATAAATCACCCACTGCGTACGGACTATGGAATTGTTCACTCGTGGGTTTAAATGAGGTTTTCCTTTGTAAGAAATATTTATTTATTTATTTTAATCTTTATTGCACACAAAGAAAACAATGTACAAAAGGTGGGCTTCATGCCAAGGCATTATCTACCAGCCAGCCTGATTGGGTAGAAACAGGAGGTTGGCGTGCGACAGATTGTTTAACTTAACTAAAAACTATACTATGTATAAACATACACTATATTTAAATATGTATATATATATATATAATACATTGCAATAGATTAACAGATAGTACAAAACAAGTGTTTTATTAACATGTAGTGTAGATGCTAGATGTTCTTAAGAAAATGTTCACGACTAAATCGTTTAAATGAATCTTTGGAGTCAACTTTTTATACAATACAACAATATATTACAATATCATCATCAACAACCTATAGAAGTCCACTGCTGAACATAGGCCTCCCCCAAAGAGTTCCACGACGAACGGTCTTGAGCCCTTTCCATCCACCGACTTCCCGCAACCTTTACAATGTCATCGGTCCATCGGGTGGGGGGCCTTCCAACACTGCGTCGCTCGGTTCGTGGTCGCCATTCGAGAACCTTTACTCCCCAACGGTTATCGGTAAGATATATACTTATTGATATAATATCTAGACAAGATCCGTTTTCTGTCGGCGTTAACGCCAGTAAGATCGAATTGTTTGTTTGGCATTAGCTTGTATGATGTTACGTTATTGCTGAAAAGTCTACTAGATTCCGTTGTCCGTAACACGATAGCGTGAAAGGAAAACGAAGCATGAGAATCTTGTCTAAACACTCTGCCAACATAAATGACCTAAGTAGCGTAGAAAAAAATTACCTACATAGAGTAAGTTATAGTTGCTTTCTTTTTGAAGACCTCGGTAGCGCAGCAGGCGAGTGCCCGTTTGAAACACAAGGGGTGCGGGTTCGAATCCCGCTGAGGGACCAATAAATAAATAAATAAATAAATAATATTCCGGACAGATCACACACGGTCAACTGATCCCAAACTAGGCATAGCCTGTACTATGGGTACCAGCGACTGATATACATAATAGATATATATTAAACACCCAGACACAGAACAAACATCTGTGTTAGTCACAAATGTTTGTCCAGTGCGGGAATCGAACCCGCTACCTCTAGTGCAGAAGGCAGAGTTACTACCAACTGAGCTATGAGGCCAATGTTTTCATGATTTGCAAATATATGTTTCGGGTCTGGGTACTGTGGTACCATACCACCCCACGACACAGGGAATCAAAGTGAGGGGTCAGGACTGTTGGGTGTTATTTAATATTTTTTATTTATTTTGTAAAATAACCTTTGCTTAGAGACCTGGAGGGGGGGGAGTCGTGAGACTGTTTTTACTTATTAAAAATACTTTAAGATCCTGAATAAAATTTAAGTATCACAAACAACTACAACTCCACATAACGTATGTACAGTTTGATCGAACTTAAACCGTAAATTGCGACAAGTTTGAATATCAAGCGCCAATATTCATACAGGCAATAATTTAACTCGAGAGCTCAGTGGTTGTGGTGTCAAGTCTCATAGCTTCGAGTGATTAACGAGTAAAGTTGAGGGTGGTAGCACCGTAAAAAAGCAAACTCACAAACTGACCTCAAAAGATTTACGAGTTTAAATAATATTTTATATATATTATTTATATATTAACAGGTATTTGTTAGTTTCTGAAAGCAGCCAAACTGAGATATTATAAAAAACCAGTAAGACGTATTTGACGACCTTGGTGGCGTAGCGGGCGAGTGCCCGTCTGAGACACAGGGAATTCCCTATGGATTCCCGCTGCGGGACCAGTGATTGCATGATCTGCAAATATTTGTTCCGGTTCTGGGTTTTACCATGGTACCACGCTATCCAGACCTGGAACAAATGTTTACAGATCGAATTGTATTGAATTTCTGTACCTAAAATACACCGGTTTTTTATGCATTTAGATGTGAGGAATAACATGATATCTTTGAGCTTTGACATAATATCACACACTACAAATTAACTTTATTCAGTAGGCCGAAGGTTCATTTTGAATATTTTTTTGAAGACATAACGCACACCGTTACCCTTCTAGCCTTACGGGTGTTAGATTCATGGAATAATATTATGCTTTTACACAGTGCTGACATACCACTTTAGCTAGGTTTCATGTGAACTTTGATGTTTACTTATCTAAAATAAAGCAGTACGATATATATTTTTTTTTTTAAAGCAAGCGTATGTTTATAATCTGGGGTTAACCGAATCATACATTTTTCTTAACAACTGCAAGATGTAAAAGCCTGTTAATAAAATAGGTTAACCCCTTACAATAACCCCTTTTCAGGCTTTTTGTTTCTTAACGCCTCACATCTTTCTCCACCCCGATCATCATTATTTATCAGTCTTTAGTGCAGGTATTATCTTTCTTTACACTAAGCGTCGCATAAATCTTGCGATAGAGCTTAAAGCTCACTTAGTCAAAACGTCCGCGGAATAAATTCCTACTTTCGTATGGACAGTCCGTAGTGGAAACTGCTTTTGAAACGTGCTGTAGATAAGAATAAATGGTTTTTATTATACCGACCGGATCTTTTTGGGCGAGCGATTATTTGTTCAACCATTTTTAAATCCAAGCTAAATCAGCTGTTTTAGATAGCAACTTGATCCCTTAATAAATTGATTGCAAAACATTTTTTTTCGTTTATAAGTATTCTTTCTTTCTGTTCATAGAATAACCCCCTTTGGACAGTATACCTACTTGTTATGAATCACTTTGTATAGTCTAAATGTCATATAGTAGGAGACACGCTGTTGGTAAGTATACATCAAATTCCCAATATTTTAGTGATTGTAAAGTTTTTCATAACAAATTTCCGCCTAAAGAAACCTTCTTAAATAATGTTACCTGCATTTATCCAAACTTAACTATTTATCAAGGAAACCAATATTGTTGACCGTAGAAGCCCCAAGGGGATTGATTGGCTTTGTCGCTAAAATAGAGGCCCTTCAGTAAATAATGAATGAGCGGCCCTTCTACTTTTATACGTACATTTACCGAAAGATAAACAATGAAATTGTGGATAGTTCAAGCAGACTAGTTTCAAATTGGAATGGATGTTTTATCAGGTAGTCAGTGAGTTCTGTGTCTAGCTTTTTACCTTTCTCTTTTGATCTGACGTTTCATAAAAAACAAGACAAAGGTTTCCAATCTACGTATACCTCAAATCGAGTGGCAAGGGTATTTTTCTGTTATTGGCATCGATATTTACCAAGAAAAAATGTCAGTCATAGCGTATTTATTTAATTTACTGGTAACCATCAAATGTCGGCATTAAATCCCAAATACGGCCTGCGTGCTTTTCTGTCGTGTCACTGGTTCTTTCTTGGTCAGCCTGTATTAGGTCAGTGACCAGGTTGAGGTATGGTGACCCTGAAAAGGGCCTATGACCGTCAATGAAAGAATCAGTGTAGAGAAAGGACTGAAGTTAGCCCCGTAGAGGCTCCATTCGTGCACATGTCACATGTCTTTGCATTATTAGGATCTAGGGCATGCGATGTTTTCCATCAACGTTTGAGAGCAATAGTATAGCGCACATAAATATTCCGAATGGATAATCCATTGGTGCACGACCGGGATTCGAACGAAAGGCGACACTATCACAGACTATCACTACACCACCAGTGGTTTTTATTATTGACATCGATATTTACCACAAAATCCAGTTCCGAGCGTATTTATTTATTTCACTGGCATGCATCAAATGTTGGCATCATCATCATCACCAACAACCTGTAGAAGTCCACTGCTGGACATAGGCCTCCCCCAAAGAGTTCCACGACGAACGGTCTTGGGCCTTTTCCATCCACCGACTTCCCGCAACCTTTACAATGTCATCGGTCCATCGGGTGGGGGGCCTTCCAACACTGCGTCGCCCAGTTCGTGGTCGCCATTCGTGAACCTTTACTCCCCAACGGTTATCGGTTCTGCGAGCTATATGGCCTGACCACTGCCAATTCAACTTGCATTATTATGCTGGCATTAGCCCCCAGAAACGCCCTGCAATAAAACTGCATCAATATGTCAGTGTTAGATTTGCAAATCAGCCCATTTCCTACATAAACACCGAGTAAGCGTAATTCGAGCATACCCCAAGGACGTGGCCGTGACTGGGACAAAGTGCCAGGAATCTAGAGCGCAACAATTTTTAAAAGTCCTTTGCAAATATCTTCTTTTGTGTGCTATGGTTGGAGCCCGGCTGAGGCTTTATCGAGGGCAATGGTGTGTGGTAATCATGTTTGCTCGTTTACGCTTGTTGACCAACCAAAGACTTATATAGAAAAAATAAAGAAACTATACAAGATTAAACGATTTTGTAGAAGCAGATGCGAACGACTTCTATCCCCAAGCATGGTAGACCACTTCTCAGATCTTCATTAGATCTTTGAAGATGTCTAAGGGGGGTAGTCAGATGTACTTCCAAACATTTTGGCACATGCAGGCACATGTCGGCTAGATAGGACATTAGGATTTGGATGGATTCTTGAAGACGCCATACTGTGCATTTTCTTTAAATTTTGAAATAAAATCCCGTCAAGGGTCTGTAGCTCTCGCACCTTGAGGCTTCCGTACACACGTTACGCGGGGTCGAGTTATGTAGATTTTAAGTGTATAAAGTGACAAAAGACAAGGTAGGAACATAATTGAACACGCCGACGAATTTGATGGCGGGCCAGCTACTGTTTAATAAAATTACCAATTTATTTGAAAGTTATCAAAGCATTGTGATAAGTTATTAAACAAGTTGTCATTGGAAGTTTTCTCAAGTATAAGATTTAAATGATTTCGAAGCCAAATAGAAAACTAAATAAGATATAAAAGTTGCCCATAAAAAGAAACAAGAACAGAATAAACAAAGAAACACCTCACTAGGTCGTTAATTTGACAGCTAAGGTCCTTCTCTTTCCTTGATAAAAAAAGAATTTCTCAGGCAACCTAAAAATAAATAACAGAAGATTTTCCTCGTAAAAGTGATTTAAAAAACAAATCGGGCGCGTTAGTGCTCTCTTTTAAATAATTGTTTTCGAAATCTGTTTGACTATTTTCATAAAATTAACTGTGAAAAAATTACTTCTCGGAACTTTCACATTAACGTCGGTCCATCGTCGGTCTTCGAACATCGCCCTTTTCGTGGTCACCTTTCGAGAACCTTTCTTCCCCAACGGTTGTAGGTTCTGCGAGCTATATGACCTCTCTAGTGCCCACTGCCACTTTAACTTGCTAATTGTTGTGGAAAAGATTATTAACTTGTCTGTGACATTTAGGCTAATTTCTACGTGTCCTAGGCAAGCGAAGCCACTGGAAAAGCTAGCTGTATTTGTTATAAGCAGGCATACAATATGAATAAAACCTGTATGTACCTACAATGATTCAGTGTTCTTCACTTTGAGGGGTAAGCTCTAATGATTGAGTTACACTTTCAGTGATCCTCCGTGGCTGGTTAGTCAGTGGAAATACGGCAAAATAACTAAAAAAAAAAGATTGCGACTTATTGCCTACAAAAAGTTCCAAAAACCTATATGAAGGCACTATGTAAGAGTCCTCCTATCCTACCCATTTATAAACACGTGTGAATAACCCAAAACAACGTAAATAGCAAACATCTAGAGTGCTCTTGTGGTTAATGAGCTCGCTAACAGATGGTGAGATATAAAAGTTGTTTACTACGCTAAGCGGTCAATTACAGCGCCCTTGTGAGTTGTGAATGTGGCAAGATAAATCAATAAAGATTAGCTTTGTTGGGACTTGTTTTTTCGGATAGTTCCGTAAGTAATTTTCACCTTTGCATGAATGCAATTCGTTTCGTCACCAGAATTAGCAATAGCTCATACGTACTGCAGTTGCAAGTCCAAAGCTCTTTAATTTAAGTATGCCTTGCTTGATACAAGAAAGTAAAAGCCAAGATAAACCATAAACTTCTGTATCCACATGGTATTACGAATAGGATCCATATCTACCTATTATCCATACCCCATACCCCATTATCACATCATACTTTACACTATTTATAATTAATAAAGGCTTTAAGCCTTTATTAATTCTAAATGAAAATTCAAGGAATCAAGTTTATGTACCTTAATTGTCTTATTTGGAAACCAGGTTATGAAATAAGAATTTGTTATTTTACTATGATCTACTAACTTATGTAATAGCAAAATATCAAATGGCAGAAAAAAGCCAAACCAACATAATGGGCACGTCTATCCCAAACGCTTGGAAGTTCTATGAAAGATCTAAGATAAGTTTGTGTGCAAGACAGATCCTAAGGGAGCCCTATTACGCTATTATTCAAAGCCCTTTAGTGCCCATGGTACTAAAGGGCCTTTTATTCAGGGAATTTCATATCACCTAACATAAACTCTGTTATTTATGACGAGATATTTTAGAGTGAAATTCTCTGAGCGCGCGGTAAAACCGACTTTGAAAGTATTAAAACACTATGAACCAGCGCCACATTTTTCTTGTTCTTACTATAATTGATCGAGCGAGCGAAGCGAAAGATCTCTCTAACAACTTGGACAAATCGGCGTTGTATTTTTGTATGTAGGTATATTTGTTAGAGCATACCTTACGAACCGTCAATCCGATCTGCATGGATTTTAATAGGTCAACAGGTTGAACTATCAAAATCTGCTGGTAAGAATATGGGTTTAATCGACCAAGGTATATTTAAGCGGAGTGTCATATGAAAGAGCTTTGTTCATACCTTGCAAAACTATTTTTATTTTGATTGTTGGCCATATGAATAATAAAATATAATTATAAACCAATATGTGAACTCCCATTTGGTAGAGTTTCAATGACTTCGTAGTGCAGGTAACCGTATCTGAACAAAATAAATACTACTAGTGGCAAAGAGAAATGCTCTTATTTGGAACATGCTAAAAATGCGGTTTACAAAATAGTGTTGACTAGTGAAAGTAAAAATAAAGACGGTCAAGTGCGAGAACTCGCACCCTGAGGCTTCCGTAACATTGGTCGTGGGTTCGAAGCCCAGTCGTGCACCAATATTTACCAGTTGGAAAATCCGTACACGTGGAAAGAAAATCAAAATTCCAAGTTTAGGAATTGACAAACTTATATTTGCGGTCGCTCACCTTGTCATTGTATGACATGAACCGCAAATATAACTTTGTTTCCTAAAAACTGTGAAATTCCTCAATTTCAGACTTTTCCCTTTCACTGTGTCACAAAATCTCATAGAATTGTGAGGTAACTGGAAGTACCCAAGAGGTTTTTGATTTTTGCCATTTCCATACAAAAGTTATACATTAATTGTCATATCTTTTTAATGCATTAAGCTAGAGCTTTGATTTTTATACAGCACTATAAGCCCACAGACCTTAATAGTTGGTATAAATTTCAAATTGATACTTTTAGCCGTTTCTGAGAAAAAGGGTCTTGACAGACGGACAGACAGACAGACAGACAGACAGACAGACAGACAGACAGACAGATAGACAAACGGACAACGGTTTCGTTTTTCCAAATGAGGTACGGAACCCTAAAAACACTGATTGTTTGGTGATTTCTCTTAGAGATTATTTATTTTGTTTTTAACAAAAGGGCCTTGTCAAGATTGCTAGCTACGAGTATTTACATTATTATATTATGTACAACATTAAGTATCTCGTAAATGGTTTATTAGGCTTTCGCACATCAAAGGGATACCACGGAACCCATTAAGGATCACTTTGCTAAGCTGAAACGTTTTGTGCAAAACTATCAAGCCATAAACACTATCCAGTTTCTTTGGCACGATAAAAATATGAAAATACTTTGCGAAACCCGAACACCCAATAAAAACTTGTAAAAAGCTCTATGTTGCAAAAGTTTTCCGTTTACTCAATTCGCAGTTACAATAGCCCTATTGTAACTGCGAAGTGTTCGAAGTTACAGATAGTACTGACAAAGCAGGCATGGGATTTTATTGGCGCAACTGCCTAAGCACTACGTGTTCGGACTGTTCGGACCTCGTAGAGTATGGTTTGTTACCGTAGTTTTGGTACAATCAGATTCAAAATATACTTCCATGACTACTTTTCTTGGGCATTTTTGGCTCCAAAAAAATCATTTCATTCAACTTAGGTACAACAGTTCGCCGAAAAGTTGTGTACCTATATCTATTTTTAAGTGCCTGTGTTTTTTTTCATTTTACACTAACACTACGTTACTTAATTCTGTTAAACTTAAACGACACGTATCTAATAGTATAATATTCCAAAGTTGGCTCTGTAGGGTTGCCTGTTAGGTCTTGGGTTGGCTGGTTCAGGGTTGGATTGGTGATGAGTGGAAACAAGTGCTGAAGCGTTCACATCAATATATTTTTCTTATTACTTGTCGGCCATATTAGCAAGAGGAAGTCTTGCCAACTACAAAATACTTTTTTCGTTTTTCAAAATATCAGAGTACCTACGTTTTTGCCTTAGTGTCAGAAGTACCATTGATAGTACAAGTGACACAACTTTGTATCCTTAGTACCATTAAAGAATAATTAGTAGTACAAGCATATATTAACTTACCCTTGTACAATTTAGTAGTCAATCATATTATCCACCTCCACTAAAACTGTTTCTTGAAAGGTTTTATTAGTAAAATAATATTTTAAATTATATTATATAGTAAAGTATTTTTTATTATTTTTCCACCTTATTCGGAAATATCGCCGTATAACCGCCACGGGGTGGAGCACGAATCAATATAATGCGATGTTCTGATATAAATTGTTAATTACGCGCTCAGGTGCTAAGTTTGCTCGAAGATAGCCCTTGAGTATCAACATATTTTGATATCTGACTATTCATGTAAGCAGTAGGTATGTTTAAAAATAAACACAGCTCTATCGTTGAGTCGAACGTCTGTAAAAGAGTTAATAATTGTTTTCTTGGCAATTTATATAAAATTTTCAGAATTTATCCCGTGTTTTTGATAGAGTTTCAAGAAAATATTATTTTCTTCGGTGGTTCAGAAACCTTTAACATTGTTTGTAGAATAAGAGTAAGAAAAACTTTCTTAGTAAACTATAATGTTATTTGAATTTATTATTTCTAACACCATTTCAGCTTTGTACTGTCAATCTTAGTAAACTCGTAAAAAGGGTTCGTCTCGGGATTTACTTACTTAAAATGTACCTAAAATAATATAAAGTAGAACATTAGTAACTTGAAGAAAACTAATAATTTATTAGGGTTGCTCTCGAAAACAAAGAGCCAGATTAGACCAAAGAAAAAAAAGCTTTGGATAAAACAACAGAGATAATCAGGATTACTTTTAATATTTCAGCTAAGGGCAAATGTACTGAATATTTTGAGGGTAAATACCGTGAAAAATGGCAGCTCCCTACGCCCGGTCCCTTCCGTATTGGTAAATCTCCCTTTTATCCTAACACAGAAGAAGCAATAGTATATCATAGTATATTATGTTACAACAGAAACATCTAAATTTTTTTACCACTAGAAACTACATGATTCCTGCCTGATTAATATATTGATTAATTCAATCAATCAATTCAATTCAATTCAATCTAAATTTTTTTACCACTAGAAACTACATGATTCCTGCCTGATTCATATATTGATTAATTCAATCAATCAGTTCAATTCAATTCAATTCATTTTATTCATCCTTTGACATGTTACATGTGCTTAAACAAGTCAAAAAGTACAATAATTCAACAATAATTATACTACTGTAACTGTAGGTTACTATTTATTTATTTCTGGACTTTACTTAAACAATTAGAATTCTTGAATATTATATTGACATTTACATGCTTATATTAATCTAGTTAAAATTTTCAATATTAAGTAAATTTAATTTATTTTTGCAATAATAATTTGTTGAAATTTTTCTGATAATATGTGACATGAATAATTTGAAATATGTTTTTATGGTTACTAACATAGTTTATAGGTACATAAATGTACTAACAATTATGGTGAACAACCGAAATAAATAAAATAAAATTAATATAGGTAGGCAAATTTTTACATTGCGTGTCCGGCGATCGAAGCCGTCGGCGAAAGCTTGTATGATATACTTTTAGACAAAATCATGAACTTAAAAATAAGAACATAAAATAATGTAGGCTGTTATGAAGAAGAAGAAGAAGGCTGTTAGAAGGAAGAAGAAGGCCGTTCTGTTAGAAAGAATGATGCTGGTAAATCTTAGATCTAAGAAATTCCCACGAATTGTTCATGGCCAGTTAGAAGTAGGTACCTAGTTGCGGAAGCCTATAAAATACGCAATTTTCGATGGTTGAAATATTGTATTGATTTATTGGGAAATGCTATGCCGAATACAAGCTATTGTTCTCGTCTCTTAGTAACCGAACCTGCCATTTGGTTCATCTGGTGTCGGTATTGTTACATTATCTAGGTACAGTCAACAAGTTATATTTGTAGGAATAGAATCATCGACAAGTGAACATGTTGTTCGACATCGTTTAGGTACTTGTCAATCAATCTGTAAATTGTGCCATGGCTGACCGCTAACTCTTCTATGATATAAGAGCTTAGCTCTTGTCTGTGTAATGATGCAATTGACCGCTAACTATGGCTTTCATTTTTCACTAGCTTTCGCCTGCGGCTTCACTCACGTGGACGTAACCTGGATAAAAAGTTGCATAACGTCATTATTTAACTCTCTACTATATCCATACTAAAAATCACGTCGATCCGGTTGTTCCGTTGCTGCGTGAAAGAAGGATAAACCAAACAACTAACAAACAAATACACTTTCACATTTTTTAAATGTGAAAGTGTATTTTTAGTAGTATTTAAATCACTAAGATTAGAACGTTACGTAGGTTCAGTCCAAGATGTATACATTTTATAATTTTCAAATTATTGCCACAGAACAAATGAAGATAGGTATATTATGGTTAATTTAAAAATGGCACATCAACTAGTGCCAGATAGGTAAGAGTTATTATTATCTAGTTTTTGCGGTGTACATCTTTTTTTTTGTACTGTGGTATCATTTTGAAAATTGTGAAATGTCTAATAGGTTATGGAATTCTTTGAGGTAGGTCTATATCCAGCGATGGTATTCTAAAGGCTGATGATGATGATACATCATAGTGCGGCGACTGTACATGTTTGATCTCTCACTCGTATCAGTTTCTCGTAATTTGACAGGCAGCTGTCTCCTCCTATTGAGATTTTGGAGATTCTGTAATATTCAAATTACGTACTCGAAGACTTGTGTCTCCACAATAATAATATTGATGTTGCTAGCAATATGATAGTTTGTTATATAGTGCCTAACGTCAACTACGCGTAGCTCATTTTGATGCAACGAGAACTACCTAGTTGTAAGAAAAACCTGCTTGTCAGACGCGGCTTCATCAGCATCAACATCATTTCAGCCTCAGGACGTCCACTACCGAATATAGGCCTCCCCATAGATTTCTTAAAGCGTCTGATTTTGTGCGGCCTGAACCAAATAGCTCCCAGCAACCTTTTTCAGGGTGTCTCTTTTAGTGACAAACTGAAACCACAACACATCTACAGCTTTATAAATTAACAAACAACTCTAGAAACCGGCGTATCTATCTTCCCTCTTTGTATTTAGTTCTTGTGTTTATTTATGTACTGATTGGGCGATGTGGTCGCTCAGCGACAAAGCCCTATTTTTTGCTCACCTTCAATAGTTTATTACCTGCCTGCCTCAAAAAGATTAGGTACCTACCTACATCACCATCGAAATCCATCACTCATAATAAGACAACCAATGGGAGTATAAGTCAAAGGTTCTTTCTTTTCGCTTCCATTTCCTCCGAGGGAATTTGATTAACGTTTGGTTTTCCTCGTGTCTATGTTGTTTTATTGTTTCGATAAATTGTAATCCTTGGGGGACAGAGTTTGATATCCGCTACCACTGAAATATGTTATTGATATTTATTTTATCGGGAGTACCTAGTTACTGCGGCGCTATTGTGTAAGAAAAATGGGAATGAAGTTCGCAACATTTAGGACTCAATTTTGCCTTTAACGACATCATCGGTGGCGCTGCAGATAAGTGCCCGTCTGAGACCCTGGGTGCGGGCTCGACCCCCGCTGCGTGACAAATGTTTGCATGATCGGCAAGTATTTGTTCCAGGTCTAGGTGTTGTGGTACTCGTAGTTTCTGATACCCACAACACTGGGAATCCTAGTGTAGGGTAAGGACTATGTACGTGACTGTTGGGTGTTATTTATTTATCTGAAAAATATAAAATATGAAAGTAATGAAGTTCAGGTCAAGTGGTTTTCGCTTGTAAATTTATAAACGTTTTCGATATCGCTTCATCATTTTAGCCGTGGGTCGTCCACTGCTGAATATTGCCACCCCCACTGATTTCCAGAGCGAATTCTTATTATGTGGGGGGAATTTGCCCACACTCACCATGCGGGGCACGCGGTTTGACGAGCGCAGTTAGAGCTATATTTGTGAAAATAGGAAACGCTGTTGCCCAGCTAGCTTGTTTCCCTTAGTAGCCCCTAATGACATCCTTGTTTGACGTTCGCATTTCGCATCTTTGAGTCATAACTCAAAGATGCGAAATGCAAACGTCTTTCCAATTTTGCTTACACAATAGCACCACTAGTCTGTGCTATTACATACAACTAGTTATTGGTTTGAAAACTCCTGTTTCGGACAGGGCAGTTAGCGGGCTCAGAATAAACACGAAATAGGTTTATTCGCTAAAGGATTCGATTCCCAAAGCAATTGGGATCAAAATATTTGCTAACATAGTTTTAGGTACATTAAAAATAGCCTCGGTCACACGAAGCTTTTTTGAAGCAGTGGAACTATGTGTCCAAAAATCAAACCATGGCAATTAGGGGAATGAAAAAATATAAGTAGACTATAAGTAGGGAAAAAATACATACTTAGAAATAGGCTCACAACTTTTATTCCCAAGCATGCTAGACGTCCTCTCAGATCGCCAGGCGATCAGATCCTTGAAGATGTCAGGGGAGTAGAGTAGGAGAACTTAAAACATTATTTTGGCACATGCCCTCCTTTTGCATTATTCCATACTTGACAAACGTCTCCTCACAATTTTTTCTTTCACCGTTTCAAATACGTGTGGCAATGGACATTTAAATTAATTTGATTGAGAGTAGGGGCGCCTCCCACTTGGCCAACACGGCTCTACGGATAAATAGGGGGAAAAGAAAAAAGCGATTTTTTTCTATTACACCTTATATTGTTTTTTTTTTATAGAGGATGTTAAGAGACGTTATTGTATTGTTAACTGGCTGACGTGAAGAATTCAAACCGATTGTTAATTATGAAAAGTTAATAAAGCAGCAAACGTTTCGGTGAAATTCATTATCTACATAATTATTTTTTCCAGGCGCTCACAATATTGTTGTTGGTTCGTTATTTGTACAATCGGACGCAATAACGCAGATATTAAAATCTAGCTATATAAATAAAAATCTACCTACTGCCATAATGTTTGACGGAGCATCATTTGAGAACGGCTCGACTGATTTGGCTAATTTATTTTTCGTCATTTTCGTTACGAAAATTCCCCTTCGCATTATTTCCTATCCCCTATTATAATATAATTCCAACAGTGTTTCGTCATGCATAGCTGATGAAATTGACTGAAATCCGAAGTGACACTTCGGGTTTAGCTGTATTCAAACGGCGTGCGATAACATCTTCTGAATAAAGTTAGTTTTGAGTTTGACGTTTAGGAGCTTGGGATATCGTTGAGCTAAAGCAATGTCTAACTCAAAATTGACATTATTCTGTAGATCATTTTGACAATCATTCTGACGATTAATTTTATATGACAAAACAAGAACATATTGCATGACGTTTGAATGCATCTATTTACAAATAGTAAATAATAAAAAATCATTTACTGCCTTTAAATTGGTACAAATATTAAAAAAGAGCAGGATACACAAAAAATAATAATAAAAAGGCAAAGGGAGTAAATTCAGCATTTGCTGAATTTACTCCCTTTGCCAATTCACGATTATTGTTCTTTTACAATGGTTACTAAGTCACAAAACTATTATCAGGGCCATCATTCATCAACCTAGTCAAACACCTAGTCAAGTAGGTACATATTATTATTATAGGATGACCAAGACCGAATAATGAATGATCACGAACCAGACAACGTAGTGTTAAAGCTCTCCACTCGATGGACCGACGATATTGTGAATGTTTCGTGAAGTCGATGGCTACCCATCGACTTCACGAAACTTCTCTATAGGAGGCTCAAGACCGTTAGTCATGGCACTCTTTACGAACCAGTAACACGACAAGCAAGCCAGTGTAGGGCTGAAGCACATAAACATGCTTATTAATGAATTTTGCTCATAAGTAAATTAACCACTCAAGTTAACAAATTGCGCACACCTGTTTACACAAGTCGATACAAAATCACGGCCGTCTTCCCTCAACTTGAGTTGAGGGCCCTACTACTTCAATTTAACTTTACAAACCTCACACAAATTTACGTTGTTAAAAGCCCGCGCAATGTTTCAAATTTACGAGGAATGTCCCGTAATGTATAACTGAGTTGTTTGCTGCGTAACTGGTTAATAACCAATTTGGGGAATTATGTGAAATGAAAACCGCTGAAATTCAGTTATTTACAAGTTACGGCTCTATAAGACCTTAAAATAGTTAAACGTGCTTATATAGACGCCGCTTGTTAGATTAAAATAGCTAAATGTACTTGCCGTGTTTGCCTTCCGATCCAGAGGTCGTGAGTTTGAATCCCAGTACTTACTGCCAGTGAATTATTTGATATAAAAATGTATACACGGTGATTCTTAATATGTAGGCTTATTCTACACCAAAATGGCAATAAAGTTTGTTCTACGACATTTGGAAATTCAACATTTTTCATTAAAAAAACTAAATAAGTCACGAGCAAAGCTGCGGGCCTAAGTTATGTATCCAAAATGATTATTGGTATATACCTAAGCTGAAGAATTTATCCAATCAAAATTCAGGGAACCAAACTCTGACTAAAGCTGATCCATATCCCAACGTGTTAGAGCTCAAATTAGCAAGCCTCTTAGTAGCTAGGTAACTCTGCCATATTTCACGTAACTTAGGCTAATGTCGACAATCCAGCAGGCAATTTAATGCGGGTGGCGGCAATCGGCCTCAAGATAAATTGCTCTAATGACATAGTTAATGGGCTGTTTACTTTTTACAACACCGAAAGTACAGGATTTTTTGTGTCAGCAGGTTTATTGCTATAAAAATTGTTAAATTAGAAAATTGTCGTAGGTAGTTGCGAATTTAGGATAACACTACAATTTCTCATTACGTCTACGTCTGTCTCATAAAAAATGCTTAGATGTTTAGTCAATAAGTTCAGTTTTAAGGTAATACTTTTTGACACCGTAATAACAAATGTGCGTATTTCTCATATTTATGTTATAGGTCGAAGTTTAAGTTTGTTTTAGTTGTAAGTAAATGAATGTCTATGTCTATTTTATTTCATTACTTTAAAACTTAGCGAAACATTGAAAGCGTCATTAAAACTTTGACTGTGGCACAATTCTCTACAATTGCATTGCTGTGAAAGATATCGTGAGCTGCATTTTACTTTGAAATCGGAACTCTGGCCATCTTGGTAAATGGACTGAATCTTAACTGCAGAAGACTTTCTGAAATCGTCTTTACGCATTCAGATTGTAATCGTAGTAAGTAGGTACTTACTAGATTTTCTGCATAGAATATTTTTGCTGTAAAGTTCTCACTCAACCTAAGTTAACTGGTGAAACGCCGTAGAATAAGAAGGTAGGCCCTTTTCAGGGCAACTATAAACAACCTCAACATGGCTTTTACAGAATTCATAACACAAAATTCATTTATTTAATTATTTATTTATTTAGAATACAGTATAACATCATAACAGGTTTTATATTTATCCCTAAGGCGATGCCATTTAAATTGAAATTCGATATTTTATTTCAAAATATAGTACTTTCATACAAAGGGACTTTTTCTAAACCACAACCGACATCTGATAATAAACTGAAACAAAATTCAATAATCTACCGGAAGTGAACGGAAAATTCAATTTACCTGCCGTAACAGGTGGGTCTTAGGGAGCGGTTAACGGTACTGTGTTTATTAATACAACCTGTTCATAATAAATAATAAATAAGTACTTAGACTTAGTACAACTTTGTCTTCATTCTGTATCTACCTACTCCATGTTGAGAAGAGCGCTATCGATCCATCTGCAAAAAGCTGATCGGATCTTATTTTATAAGAAACTTGTGCTGAGGGTATATTTGTGAAAAATGAATACCCACGTAATTAAACATGTTGACTCTGAATGAAAAATCCACTACGGGCATCTTGTAGCTGCGATGGGTTTGTCAACCGTCATGTATACCTACAACGCTAACTACAAAATGTAAGAATGTGCCAAACATAGAATAGCCAAACCTAGTGTGCCCAATGAAATGTATGGATGTAACTTTGACTTCCCCTTGCAAAAACATGGTGGTCTATGGAATGTCTACAATCCTTTGGGATTATAGCTCTACATAGTTAAATCTGCGGCAATTCATTTGCAGTGACGCGTATTCAATGTACTTGCCCAGTTCACTCTCTGCTCCTGAAGCTTTAGTTGACTAAAAATACACGCGAAAAATTAAGGAATCAAAAATATCTGCCCTCGCGTAAATCCGAACGAGCGCGGCAGAAAAAATGTTTGTTCAGTCACTTATCTAAACAGCTCACCACAAAGGCTCTTGTTGATGTTTAGGTACGCATTTTCACTTAAGATAAGCCTTCTAAGCCGTATTTTACAAGATTAAGTCATCTCGCGCCCCTCCTTTTGTTTTAATCCTGAACGAATCCAGTGATAAATCGACCATAACTGGCTGAAATGCAACGATTACGAACGAAGTGAAATACATTAAACATTTTTTGGCTCTGATTGTAATCTCACACCATTATTCATGTTGTTGTTTTGCGAACGATTCCCACTCAAAGAAGACGATGCCACTTCTGGGCCCAATAAGAATAGGAAGTTCATAAAATCATCCAGTATCGCATATTAGTGATTCGCTATAAATTATAACGAACTCAGAAACGGGTATAAGTAAAATTATCAAATAATAGGTTCTCCGAAGTTTCCTGGAACTCTGGTGAAGTTTGGAGGTAACTAAACTTTTAGATACAAAACCCTTTCGAATCCTACTCACAACCTAAAACCGAAACTATCTTGTTATACCATACCATACCATATTCTAACTCGAAGTAAAATAGAGTCGAGAAAATTCCATCCGAATTGTATGTATATATATTCTTTCCATCTCTTCAGACGGAAGTAATCACGTATTGTGATGTTCCGTGAAGACATAAAGTTGTAATATTGCCGACTGAATCAATGGCTTGAGGGCTAGATGGTGTGAAACCTTATAATATTTTATGTAGCTGTATGAAAGAAGACGTAGTATTGTGCCTGGTTTCTATAAATATAGGGAGAATTGTATATCATCGCCATAAACATTTATGATTTCCACTTTGGGTGATCCATCCTCACAATCTGAACAAAAATGTTGCGGCAATTTATTTTACGATAGATGAAATATTTGTTACCTTAGTTCATATAGGTACAAAAGATAACAAACATTAATTTACAGAAAGAAAATTTAAATTTCTAGTAAATATTTGCAAACGATGTATATAGATAGCTAAATGAATATATATCACTACCAGAAGGAAGCGTCCCCAAGACGCTGGCGGAATTGCCACGCTGGATGGCAATGCTAATCCGTTGGGCCAAGAGCCAGCTCTCACGTAACGCATCGCTTCGATGACTTCGATCAAACGCCCTGATATTGTTTTGAAAACCCGGAGCACCCATATTCCGCACGGACCCAGGCTCTCGAACCCAAAAGGTTATTTTTTTCTTTTATATTACAAGATAATAATTTAAGAATTAAAACATTAATTTGTAGACTTGTACTTTATGATTATAGCCTCCAAATTGAACTAATACGTCAAAGGGGAGGCGGGACCACAAAATGAAGATTCGAACGTAAAACTCGTCTAGAAAAACATGTAACTTCAAAGCAATAGTTAATTCTACACTGTACAAGGTTATCCATAATATGTATACTATCCCCAAAGGGTTTTACTCCACCGTCAATTGGCAAAAATGTTTTTCTGTGCTCTTTTGTGGTGCATAATTGCGTTTGATTTAACTGCTTTTCAAACGCAATTATTTAGCTGTTTTAGATAGCAATTTTGATGAGGAACTCTCATGTTTAAAAATACCAAAAAACAGCTATAAACAACAAAGGAGATTGGGCAAAGGAGATTGGGCAAAGGAGATTGGGCAAATTTGTATGGAGCCAGGGCCCCGATTATTTTTAATCCTGCAATAATGAAACTTTCAGTTTTACACTGTGCTATTAATGTAGATTTTAAATATATGCGGCTTTTAATGTAAAGCAGCCGGAGTAAAGAGATATAGGTCGTTAAAGTTTTTTAAAATACCTGGTTGACAGTGTATGAAATGTTATTATTTTGAACATTACAATATTTATTTCCAATTCTATGTTGCTATTAGTTTAAAATACTGACAGATCTACGTGAAAAGGGAGGATATTACTGAATCCTGTACGCCTGAACATTTTCAGATCGGAGGATGTCTACCATGTAAAAGTCTTTTCATATTCAATATGTACCTACCTATATTATGGTTATTAAATAGTACCAAGGATGATACTCTGATATTACCTATTAAACCCAAATAAAAAAAATGAATAAACATACAATTTTTATTTCAGATTAGCAGTAACCAATGGTATTTAATTAACTGTTATATTATTGATAAACTATGAAATAAAAAAATACTACTAGAATAATACACAAAAATCAATCTTTACCTATATAAACAAAATATACCTACAGCATTTAACAACTTTTTCACTATCAATTTTTTTTCATTCACTGTTGGGATTTGATAACCATGATGATATACTAGCCCCTTCTGGAGTGTTAATAACATGCGATCTTGCTCGTAAGACCTAAGAACCACATCCACGGCACACTCTTCGATGTTCAAACCATCTAACGGCAGCTTGTTCCGCAGCAACGTTTTGCACCAATGTCATTTTTGTAATATCTGTAAAAATAATAGTTATTGTCATTGTAGTTAGGTACCTCATTTAAAATATACCTACTGATAAAAAAATTACATTACTAGCAACCTCTTTCAGACTTTCGTTCGACTAGTTATGCTCCTTTTTGCGGCTGCCGAATTTTATATGATGCATCTTTAGGAGAATGCATACACATGATGCACACCAAACAAGGAGAGACACGGCAGGGCGTTGCGTCGCCATTTAACTATTAAACAAATAGCGCTGCGCTCTTTTCCGCATCGTACCGCGTTCGATGTGTGGAGCTCCTGAAGCTTCATCATCAACAACATGTAGAAGTCCACTGCTGGACATAGGCCTCCCCCAAAGAGTTCCACGACAAACGGTCTTGAGCCCTTTCCATCCACCGACTTCCCGCAACCTTTACAATGTCATCGGTCCATCGGGTGGGGGGCCTTCCAACACTGCGTCGCCCGGTTCGTGGTCGCCATTCGAGAACCTTTAATCTCCAACGGTTATCGGTTCTGCGAGGTTTCATGAATCGTAAAATAATATTACTTAGGAAAATGTAGAAACTTACCTGATGTGGTTAACCAAGACGTGACAGTATTAAGGATAACCGGTGGCTGGTCTTGTACCAGGAATCGTCGGAATCTTGAGCTTCAAGCAATAGTGCAATTGGCAATTAAGAATTTCAATTTTTTACTCAAAAACTAAAAACCGGTATATATACAAAAGTACTCTGTGTTAAAAACTGAAACGGAATCTGCAAGTCACAAATGACAATGGTTTATTGTGACAGTCAAAAACAATTGATTGCGGGTAGGGTTTTGTTTCGGTGCACTATACCAATCGAAGAAAAGCGTTCGTAGAAAGAAGGTAGCATAAACATAACACGGAAATGACTATTTTCAGCGTTTAATATAACTCCACTGCTTTAGAGCTTTTCATGACTAAAACTACTACTTAAATTAACAAAATGAATTAATTAACTCATCAAATAACTGCAGGTTGGGGCCCACGATTTCCCATGTCCTTTAGGAAATCATTAATATTCTTTTCTTTGCTACATGAATAATCCCATTCTGGGACTAGTACTGGGATAAGTTACGGAACACGTTGTATATTCAAGGATAGGTAAGTACCCTTGATTATACAACGTGTTCCGTAACTAGTGGTTAGGTAACTACCTAAAGTTCAAACCAATGCTGCAGTAAGTAGTTACTCGTTCCGTGGAAACGGTTTAATCTGCACAATTTGATCAAAGTGCAAGGGTGCAATCATGCCAATGGGCGGAACTTGAAAGCGTTTGAATTAGATCTATAGCTTTCTCTGAGTAATAATAGGCGAGATATAAAGAACGTATATAACATAAAAGCTTAGAACCGACTATAAAATGGTAGTAATTAGCCTACTTCTAGAAAAAAAACCACGCTCTACATACGAGTACGTAAATGGATCTTATTTTAGTTCTTTGAAAATTAATATTCACAGTATTTGCTCCTTTGAAAATAGAAAATAGCTTAACTCTGATCATGACAGAGAAAGAAAAGAAGAACGCTTAAAATAATTCCTTGATTATCTATACTTTGCTGAGTTCCCTAAGTAACAAGAGTTATTGGTGTAGGTTAGGCGCTTACCCTTTTGTTGCTTAGGCTTGTGTACCATTAGGTATGACTAATTTACACCAGGTTGACTGGTCGACTCCGCCTGCTTGCTGAAGGCGGTCTACATGGTGTAACCTCCATGTCATATGTTCGAAGCCGAAGCAGAAATCGGCCTAGGTGACTAGGCGTAAACATCGTAGCTCAGACGACTTCGTCAAGCGACCGTTGACCGAACCGGATCCAATATCTTTTTTGAGAGTTTCTTTAATTATTTCGGGAACTATTCTTATTCCTTTCCGTAGGACGAGAATATTCACAGTGCCGGCTTCGTATGGACTGTTGCATTTACAACTCTCCGTACCGGCCGCAGGCAGTCGACTCTGTATAAGCAGCGCTTTGACTGCACCGCCTTTGGCAAGTGCCGGCGAGTGGCTTACCGAAGGCGGTGGTCGACCTGGCGTAACTCATTATTTTCGTATTTAGTGAAATCCGCGGCTTAGACATCTTCACACATATTCACTATGTCTTTCCTGTTTTAAATATTAAAATAATTTTGAAATATTATAAGGACAAAGATGACATACAACAGATTTTTTTTATTTTGGCCTAGAGTTTCATTTGAAGTCAGTTCGAATAATTAGTTAGGTACCCACCTATAATTAACGCGATATGACATATGATTTCAAGAATACAATTAAATTTAAATTAGTGGTTTTAAATAATCAGTTTTTATGAACCTATTATAATCCCCACTGCTACTCGTAAACTAGTAAAGCCAAGGATAATATAGTAGAAAGCGATTTGGCCGTGAATCTGAATCTGAATCTGATTCTATGAAATTGTATGAGTTTTTGCGGAAGCATTCTGCTGCAGCGTGCTTGTCATGCGATCGCAATCTCACGCATCGCAGCGCGAGGATGGCTCTCCAGTAATTTATAAAAAATAACCTATTTCAAAGAGCTCACTTACTAAAAGAAGTACGGAATTTATTTTTTGTCTATTATGACCAAACTCGCAATTCAGATTACACTTAAATCCAGCAAAAGCAGTAAAAATTATCGTAAAATCCGAAGAGCACTTTCAAAAGCCACGAACTGGGATCAATGACAGTGCGGTGCGGTATTTAAAACCTCGTGTTCGCGCCAGTTCTTTTTTGTGATCATCGAGATAGTTTGAATCGAAAAACAGTAAATTATTTGATCCTGACATAAATTATTTGCCCGAGGGACGCCCTCTTCTGACGATCCAAAGGTCGTAAATCCAAATCAGGTAGAAGTCAGGCACCTGTTTTATATCTTACTTATCTAACCGTTCACCCTTATGCTGAAGTTGAGTTAAGCATTTGCTAGGAGACAGGAATATTTAAGCACAGGTGCGGAGTTTGCCCTAGGAAGTACCTACTGCTATCTTGACTATACAAAGTGATTCATAATACAATATTATTTTTCCCAAAAGGGGTAAATACCCATTTAATTGTTTATTGTGATTATAGTTTGTTTTCCGACTTTTGGGAATTCGACATTCAATATACATTATGCGCAAATCAGCTGTTTTGGAGTCAAGTCAGTTCAAACTCTATTATCCAGCTGTTGTAGGTAGCAATCTTGGTGTGAAACTTCTCGTACTTTTAATCATTAGATTTAAAGATGAAATAACACCAAAAACAGCTGTTTGCTGTACAAACTGATATTATGTGATCTGAACTCTTTTTCAAGGTACATGTAGTCTTAGAAAACAGAGTTAATTCCTAGATTTAATTAAGTTTAATTTCTCATTCTTTTTTTCTATTATTGTGTTTCTATGATATCATTTGTATTCAAAATATGTTTGTAAATCTTAATAAAAAAACTATTTTATTTATATCGGGGACATCAGTTTGGGCAGGTGCGGCGGTGCCTTGTACAAACTGCTTTAGAAAGTAGCCGCTGTCTAAAATCAGTCATTCGAGGCGCTGAGGAAGGAAGCCATCAATGGGAAACCTAAAGGACAGTATAGTGTTAGGCAAGGTGATAGATGAGTCTAATGATAAAAACGAAAGTTTTAAAATAGTTAAAGTTCCGAATTCTATAAAGTATTACACTCAAACAACGCTAGTATAGTTCGCCAGCTGGCTAAAACCGCTTACTCATGCCCAGAACACGTTGAAACGACACTGGCCCGTACATCGGGCGATTCTGTGACAATTAAACAACAAAGCCAAATATAAATACTGTAACTACGTGACAAGGCTTTTATAGTACCTACTTACCTATAACTACATCCTATAGACTAAAGAAAGCCTTGAGGTCACTACATAGTGACCGCAATGTAGGATGGAGTACGTACTTTTACCTATATGGTAGAGTTTTTAAAAGTGATACCTCGAAAACTTAAAACTCGTTTTTAAATATGAAACGCGTTTCCCTACCCCCATCACACCCATATTCTTATGCTACGAAATTTCGTAGCTCGTAGCGCTTCGTAGCAAATATCCTTCCTTTGAGACTTGCGGGGAGATTGCACTGCAACCTTTATGTACGTACAAAGTTTGTTGTTCAAGAGTAAACATTGTCTTTGTAACTTTTGGATTGCGCTTCGAAACTCATTGATTTCAAATAGAAACGGATCATCACCATGGTCAGCCAGTATCGTCGGTCCACCGACGATTTGTGAAGGTTGCGGGAAGTCGGTGTATGTAGAAGGCTCAAGTCCATTCGTCGTGGCAAACTCTCTGGAGTAGCATACGTCTAGCGGTGGACTTCCTCACGCTGATGATAATGATGGCTATATATTTAAAGCCTTTATGCTCAAATCTACACGAAAAGTAGAAAATGATTTATACTCGGCAGATCACGCACGTTTTATATATTTCAGCTTCAATTCAGATTTATGGCGTAGACAATGCAGTTGGGACTTGGTAGAGCATTTTTTATTTATTTCAAAGGAGTCTGAAATTTTAATTTATTTAGTCCTTGACTTTTTTATCCTACTCGATTGAATACATTTTCAACAGCATAAATAACTTTAATACTTCGAAGTCAAAGTATTTTATAATATTAGCAGTACCTTATAGCGGACATTTCTATCCATAACACAATTTAAGTCACATGAATCTAACTCCTCGCTCTTTTCTAATAATTATTCTTGTAAACTAAGCTCCTTTACCAATGATTCAAGATTTTTTTTTAGTTCATACTGACTTGTTAGCTTTGAGCACATAACCGGTTAAATTTATATTATTTTTCTATAGCTGACCTTGGAATAATGACGTTTTTACAAAAATGGTTTATTGATAGAAATAAATAAATAAATAAGTAGCGTATTTTGAAACGATTGTCTGCGAATACGTTGCTGGAGCCTCTGCAAATAAATAGAGTATTTCTGGTGTAGAATTCTAAACGAAATTCGTAACACGAGAAATGAAAAACAAACGGTCTGTTTAAAAAAATAAAATAAAAAAATAAGTGCATCAACATTGCACGGAACCCTACAAAGATTAAATGAGACAAAATTAAAGAATCCCGAGCGGGAAAAATTAACTAATTATTTGGGTCCCGTGTCTTTATTCTGAAGCCCAGGATTTCTTTGAAGCAACGTTTAAAAGGAGTTAATTGAACGAGTAATTTGTAAGGCTCATTGTGAAGTAAATGTTTGCTCAAGAATTTCTTTCTTCTTATACTAAGATCTTTTGACTTTATTCTACCTCTCTAAGAGTGTCTTTTTTGCAATTGCCTAAAACTATATTAAGAAGTCATGTTTTTATATATCACCTAATTATGGAGTAATAACCTTTGTCAAATTGTACCAGTGACGGAAAAGCTGAGGAATAATAGGTGAGCGGTGGGGTGGTGGTATAGACACTTCTTGGGAAGAAGAAGAAGAAGGGAAGAATATGAGAGTGTTAGACATATTGTGACTCTAAACCAAATAAGCAAAATACTATATCTACGTATTTTGGTAAAATCCTTACTAAGCAGTCTTCAAAATGATCCTTGTGTGAAGTTTGAGTTTCGGGGTGACCGATGTAGCTCAACGATATCGCAAACTCTTAAAAGTCAAACTCAAAATTAACTTTATCCAGAACATGTAAGGATCATTTTAAAATAAATTTAAGATGACATAATATTATGGCACGCCGTTTGAACACAGCTTGGTTCATTAATCTATCCGTTTAGATCGTAGGTTGATTATTCTGAACCAAACTTCAACAAACTATTGCACTAGCCATCGGTGATACTCGAAATCTTTTAATTTTGATTGGCCAATATTTGACATTTGCTGTCGTATCGTAAGCGTTACGCTATCGCAAATTGCTCGAGCCGCAAAGCTATGAATAATTTGTCCTGACCTGGATAATAAATGGTGTAAATAATTTACCTACCTGTTTTTCTGGGAATCAGGCATGAATGAGTTGAACTAGCATTTAATAAAAAGCGCCATAAAGGTAAAGTGCTTCAGAAAACTTATTTTTAGCATAAATAAGCTATAACGTGCCTTGAAAAAAATATTGGTAAAACGATAAGGCTTTCACTACATAAGCGTGGAAGCAATTTGTTGCTTGCTTGCTTTTCGTGTCATTGATTCTTTTTTGGTGGCCCTGAAAGCGGCCTATGACTATCGGTGTAAGAGTTAGCGTAGTGAAAGCATTATAGTGCGCCTCTTAGAGACTCCTCCTGTTTTCGATTTTTTAGGTTCTAGGACACATTTCCTCACGATGTTTCCCTTCAATGTTTGAGAGCACTAGTATAGCACTAAATATAAATTTAACTACCACTGCCACCAATCCACCAGTACTCTTTGTGTTATTCCGTTCACTAGAATAATACATCTGGCTAAGTCTAGCGACCGATGTAGTGTGGTCAGTTTCTGAGGAATCATAACAAATTAGCGCTGTAAAAAACTCTCAAGTCTTGCTAGCCATCCAGTTTGATAGCTAACTGAAAGTATTCTGGAACGGGAAGTTGTCCCGGCGAGTATGTGTCCCCGGGGACCGCAATCCGGGGTTCTTGTCGCAAACTTGCACATACGATCGGTGCTCTTGCCAACTTTGTAGTGTTCAATATTTTTAAATTACTCTTTTGAAAGTTTTCTGCGGATTACTTCGTATCCTAGAATTCTAAACTTTGGATGCAAAGGATCTAGTATGAGTACAAGTTAGAAGAAAACACGTTCATGACAGTTATTTTCTTTTTAATTCGCCCCACACTGAGATCTAGCGGTAAAGGTTGGTGCGGCGATGAGCGTTGAGCTTTGAAAATTATATCATTAGCATGTTCGAATTAATATCCAATCTTCACCGAATGGGAGCTCACGTTATATTGGTTCTAAATAAAAAAAATAAAAAAAAATTATTTGTAAAAAATCAATCCAGATACAATCTACCAGCGGCCTTCACACTGGGCAAAGCCTGTGTCGTGGAGACCAGTTATAAGAATTAACAGGAAGATAAGTTGGGACTACCTACTAAAACAAATATGAGAAAATTAATAAAGAAATACTTAGATTAATAATAAATGTAAAGCATGCACTTCATCATCAGCCTGTAGAAGTCCACTGCTGGACATAGGCCTCCCCTAAAGAGTTCCACGACGAACGGTCTTGAGCCTTCTCCATCCACCGACTTCCCGCAACCTTCACAATGTCGTCGGTCCATCGGGTGGGGGGCCTTCCAACACTGCGTCGCCCGGTTCGTGGTCGCCATTCGAGAACCTTTACTCCCCAACGGTTATCGGTTCTGCGAGCTATATGGCCTGCCCACTGCCACTTCAACTTGCTAATTCTGAGAGCTATGTCGGTAACCTTGGTTCTTCTACGAATTTCCTCATTTCGGATCTTATCACGTAGTGAAACTCCTAGCATAGCTCTCTCCATAGCCCGTTGTGCAACTTTGAGCTTGTGTATGAGGCCAATAGTTAACGACCAAGTCTCAGTGCCATATGTCATCACTGGCAACACGCACTGATTGTAGACTTTCGTCTTGAGGCTCTGCGGTATCTCCGACGAGAAGATATAAATAAGATATAAAGCATGCACTTAGTTTTAAAATATAATCTTAAATTTAAACAGCATTATTACCTAGAGCAATACAAAAGAAAGGTTTCACAAAAGAATTAAATATATAAAGAAAATAAAAAATATAATATAAAAAAAATATATTACTATTTGAATTTATGCTATAACAAATATACATCATAACAAACAACGCCAATTCGTTCAAGTTGTTCGAAAGATCTTCACTAGCTTTGCTATATTTCGCCATCACGATCAAAAAAATATAACGATATATTCTACAAACAAAACATTGTGTTCTGATGTGGCAACAAGAAAACCCAGAATCATTTAAATCCTCATTGATGTAACAAGTAAGATGCGGCTTTACTATAATTGACGTAAATAAAAAACTATTTTTTTTTATAAGGGTTTATATTAATTAATTGTCAGTAATCCTAAATATACTAAAATAATCTAAATAACTATTTAACTAACGACTAAGTACAAATAAAAATGCGACTGGTTTTTTTACGAGTAGGTGTCATAAAAAATCCAGTCGATCCCTGTCGCCACCAGATGGTAGCGTGCCCAAAATACTGGCGGCATTGCAACGTTGTATGAAAATAAAAAAAAATAAAAACTTGACTTTTAAACCAACAGAAAGCTCATAATAATACAGTCAAGTACAAAAGGTGATCCTTTTTATAAAAAGCAAAATGTCAGCAGTCGAATGAAATGGATTGATAATCTATCACTCGTCCCTCTTTCTAGGCCAGGACGAGTTTCACTGGGAGCTCGTCAATCTTAGCGGACGTTTAATTCCATCAACATCACCTTAGGCTCCTGGACTTGCAATAAGGACAATGTATTTTATCAGAGGCCTTTTTTTTTCAGGCCTCATAGCTCAGTTGGTAGTAACTCTGTCTTCTGCGCTAGAGGTCGCGGGTTCGATTCCCGCACTGGACAAACGTTTGTGTGATGAACACAGATGTTTGTTCTGTGTCTGGGTGTTAAATATATATCTTTTATGTATATCAGTCTCTGGTACCCATAGTACAGCCTATGTCTAGTTTGGGATCAGTTGACCGTGTGTGATATGTCCGGAATATTTATTTATTATTATTATTATTAAAGAAAATGTCCATACAATGATACTAAAACTACAAGGTTTTTCACAGCATATATAGGTAGGTACTATCCCGAAAGGGGCTTATTCTGAACTTTTTTAAAATCACCTGTTATTTATGTTTTTATTGTCTTAGCGTTCAAGAAGTTTGACATCAAGATTGCTACGTTAAATAGTTTAATAATTGAGTTTTAACTGATTTGACCCTAAAAAATTAGATTTTTGCAGTATTTTTGCAATGAAAAATTACCAATTTCCAAAAGTCGTATTACAAACTTTATTGCAGATTAGGTGTAGATTATGGTCCTATCTTTATAATATAGTATCATTAATCTCCTTGTATTAACCATTGTATCCGCTGTTGGGTATTGTCTCAAAGCGACACAGAAATTTAAGACTAATCAGTTCCTGGATAAGAAATAATATGCGCCGAAAATCCAACCGAATTAGGCCTAGTGAGGAAATATCGAACGTTCGACCTTTTGATCGAGATGAATACTAAGCGTTCGCTAAAACATTCAATTTGAACCCAACCTACATCCGCAATTCACTATATCTAAGGTAGAATGAAGTCTGCTTTTCAGAATCAAATAATACTGAGCTGACGCGAAAATACTGTAATAAGTTGTACCAAAGGCTGTACGAACCTACCAAGCACGTATTTTATGTAAGTTGCTTTTACGTCATACCGTACCATAGCTTTACGGCCTGTATCACTCCAAGTCGGCTCAAGAGTTGTCCCGCTAACTTTCAGTTCAGCTTTTTGTAAATTTTGACACGTTGAAAAAGATAACCAGTCCTTTTTTATACAACTTAGGTGACAAACAAGCATACGTCCCAGCTGTTGATAAGTGGTTACCGTAGCCTATGAATGCTTGTAATACCAGAGGCATCACACACGCGTTGGCGACCCCGAAACCGCTCCCCCCCCCCCCCTTTTAAAGAGCTCTGGCAACCTTAATCACCGCACACAACATTATTTGGCTGCGATCTTCTGTAAGGCGGAGGTACCTTCCAGGCGGGGCTCCAAATTGGAGCGAGAATTAATTCGGGAACTCAAACATTCGTTTTTTTACACATCGCAATGACAAATATTACCTACACAAATTCACATTAATAATATATGACAAATGAGAGAGTACCACTAGGCAGCTGCTATAGTACTTATAACTGCCATAAATTCAGTTTGAGTTCTAGAATACAAAGCCGAATGAAATATGATTTCATGCGTTGAGTCTCGCTTAGTCTTATATCGCTCTCTAACTCACAGCCTCTCATGCAGTGTCTATTTTAGTGATAACGTAGTGAAACTTCAGTAGGTTATCGTAATATTTCTACTGTAGCTATACTGAAGCACCGAACATTCTGACAGCAATACGAACTCGAACGATCGCAGCCCACCGAGCAGGGAAAAGTTCATTAGAAACACGCCGTGTTATTAACTACTGAAGGATTTATTAGGATAATTTGTCGCAAGCACTTCACACGTGTCTGTTGGAGAACAGTCATATTTTGTGTCTTTTGGAGTTTACAACAAACAATAATTCGTAACTTTCTCTACGCAAACAATAAACATTTACAGCTCATATCCGTAAGACGACATGAGTAAGAAAGGAGTAAATACTGATATGACGGCTGATAGAGGGGAGTGGAAGAGAAAAATATGTTTTGCAGACCCCACATGAAGTGGGATAAGGGCTGGGAGATGATGATGATCCGTAACTGTTGAGCTTAAAATATTACATCTTGTACGACTCAGAAGGTAATTAATGGGGCTTTAAGTAATATGATTTTAGTTCAATGATGCGCGTCACAAACGGCAGCTATAATGTAAAAATGTATATTATAGCGAGATATGCGTACCGTTTGGGGGGTCCCTGACGGTTTCTATGGAAAGATATAATGAGATGTCATCATCATCATCATTTCAGCCGCAAGACGTCAACTGCTGAACATGGCCTCCCCCATTGACAGAGCAAATTCTTTATCATGTGGGGGGATTTGCCCATACTCACCACGCTGGGCATGCGGGTTGGTGAGCGCAGTTAGAGCTATCGTTGTTAAAATGAGGGACGCTGCTACCCATCCCCTAGCTTTTTTCCCTTAGTCGCCTCTTACGACATCAGCGGATAAGTAGATATGGAGGGGCCTCTCAGGCCGTGGTGGCCCCGGCTGAAGAGAGAATGAGATGTATCGTGCTATAATATACATTTTTACATTATAGCTGCCGTGTGTGAAAGGCTTAACTCATACAATACAAAACAATTGAATAGTTTTCCACACCATCTTATGTAGACAATAAAATAAATATAGGTGTAACTTTACTGTACTTCCAGGCTCCAACCGAATAGAAAAGCGGTTATTCCAACCCAAGTCATAATAAAAGATGCATCTGTATAAATAAAATGAGGAGATCCGCAGACAAACGAATGTCATAGCCTAGAGGGATAAACAAGCAAGGAGAACCGACGGCCGTTGGGACAGAAAAGTTCTAGAGTAAAGAAAACGTATTGGAAAGCGCAACGATGAGGACCTAATAAAGATTTTTGGGAGCGTTTGGTTGCAGGCCGCACAAGATCGGTCGCTCTGGAAATCTATGATAGATGCCTATGTTCAGAGGATGTGCTACGGCAAAAAAAATGATGATGATGATCTGTATAAAGCCTATATCAACCTATACAGCTGTTGAACGACCTGTTAATGTGTTATGAGCCTAAGGGTTTAAAACCCTGCATAAATTCCCTTCTAAAACAAAACAATTTTAACTCGCATTATTTTATTTGCTGCGACATAAATTTTTCATAGCTATTTCAGTGAAAATATCTGAAAAATGTAAGGCATTCCAGCTTTTTATACCTAAATTAAATGCAGCGGGCTTTTGATTTGCTCCTACAGAGCTAAGTCAACATCAGCGCATTCATCAAATGGATCACGCTAGTAACATTAACAAATTGAGCTGATGTTTACATTTCGGTCCCATAGATCCTGGCCATAAGAGTCTTCAAATCACGTCGGATGTATTCTGGCCTAAAAACTCCTAGGAGTTAGCCACTAGCTCATACGATATTACTTACATGAATATATGACGCGAGCCAACGCAACCTGAAAACTTACAAAGTTATAAAGCTTTTAATTAAATACCAGTTTCCTCGCACGGTCTTGGCAACATGCAAATCTTTTGCATATTAAACACTTTTCAAATAAGCTTACTTATTATACAGGGCCATTAATTGAGACGGGTTAATAAACCGCGAGGGTATAAAAATATGCAGAGAAACATTTTTTAAAGAAAGAGAAAAGTGAAGATAAACGTTTTTAGTTACCTACTCAGTGGGATTCGCAATAAGCAGCCAAGCTTCCCACCTTAATTATTCAGTAGCACTCTAAAATTATAAAATAATATCTATTAAATTATAGATGATGCGGAAAAAATAATGGTTGTCGCAAACGAAAATAAAATAAAGGCAAAATATTATGTATTATGTACATTTTACAAATTTATCTTGGAAATCGATATTTTCTACGTTTGTAAACCACGGTGACGTGGATGCCAGCTTTATGATCATCAGCCACTACGGTTAAATTGAACGGTTTTGAGCAATCTCAGCCATCGACTTCCCGAAATGTCGTCGGTCCATCGGGTTAGGGGCCTTCCAACACTGCGTCATCCGGTGCGTGGTCGCCATTCGATAACCTTAATTCCTCAACTCGGTTATAAAAGCTATATATACACACCGGCACAATTAGCGGAACAGAAAAAAAAGTGAGACTATGAGATAATAACGCATATATTTGACGAAAATGTAATTAGACACAAAATAACAAATTGATTAACATCTTTTAACAACGGCTTTGAAAAGTCTTCGTTATTTTTATTGAAAAATAAACAAATTTGAAATAAGTGAAATTTTTAGATGATTATGAACCATCACAAAAAATAAAAAAAGTAAGCATTAAATGATTTAACAATAAAATTAAAGCAAAATTAATAGCGAGTGTTTCTCCCTCTTGCTCTGATTACGGTTTCCATTCGTCTGGGCATGCTACAGATTATGTTATCGATGATTTCTTGAGGCAACCGCTCCCACTCCTCAAGTAATGCGTTTCCAAGTTTATTCAGATTGTTGGTGGGTGGCATTCTGGATTTAACCCTTCTTTTTAGCAAGTCCCAGACATGCTCTATCGGATTCATATCGGGGGAATTTGCTGGCCACTGCATCACCGGTATACCTACGTGGCTCAGATATGCCTGTACCGATTGTGCACTATGAGCACGAGCATTATCTTGCATTAGAATAAAGTCGTCACCAATAAATGGGGCAAATGGTACAACATGTTCTTCTAAAATGTCTCTGATGTATCGATCTGCTGTCATGGTCCCTCCTGTCACTATCACTAACTCCGTGCGAGCTCCCAAACATATCCCTCCCCAAACCATAATCGAGCCGCCACCATAAGCCACTGTGTGTTCAAAATTAGACTGTATGTGGCGTTCTCCTTTGCGTCTCCATATTCGCTGTCTCCCATCGATCTGTTTAAAAATAACTCTGCACTCATCAGTAAAGAGAACCTGCTGCCATTCGTTCAAATCCCAATGACGATGTTCTCGCGCATAGCTTAATCGGTTTACGCGGTGACGTCTCTCAAGTTTTGGGCCTTTGGCAGATATATACGACCCTAAACCAACTTCTTCAAATCTCCTGCGAACTGTACGCTCACTTACTCGTACTCCTCGAACGTCTTCCAGTTCATTTCGAGCTTGTACAGCCGTTAATCGCGTATTCCTACGAACTAAAAATTCCTAAAAAACTGTCATCTCGCCTCGATGTACATCTTTTTCTACCTTGACCCCTCCTCCTCACAAGAGAATTAGACGATCTGTACCGCTGGATGCTGCGATGAATCGTTGATACTGGTCGACGAAGCCTTGAGGCAATCGATCTGTAGGTATGGCCATTTCTTCTCATTTCATCAGCCCTAATGATTTCCAGTGATGTAAAGTCAGGCATAATAAAGAGCTTTTAATAAACAAAATTGCCTATAGAATAACAAATTTATAAAAAACCATCTAGTGCAATTTTTCAAAAAAATTACAATTACGTAGTTATTACTCGAACAAGTTGACAAAACGTATTGTTAGGGAAAATAAAACAAATGAATGAAAAAAGTGTATGTCATCTAATTTTCTATTTTCAAATTTGACAATAAATTAAAAAAATATCATAACTGGCCAGTTCCTCAAGTAAAAGATTTGAAAATCCTGCTTTTTTTTGTGTTCCGCTAATTGTGCCGGTGTGTATATAATGGCGTGCCGACTGCACGCGACTTGATAGTTCTGAGAGCTATGTCGGTAACCTTAGTTCTTCTACGGATTTCCTCGCTTCAAATTTTAAGCAAGTGAAACTCCGTGCATAGCTTTGCGCGACTTTGAGCTTGTGTATGGGGCCAATAGTTAGCGACCAAGTCTCAGTGCCATTTGTACAACTAGATTTTCGTGTTGAGGTTCTGTGATACCTGCGACGGGAAGATATGACGAAGTTTCCCTAACACTGCCAACCGGGGTTTGATTCATCGGTGATCTAAAAAAATATCGTGTATTTGGCTTAATATGTAACCTAAGGTACCCACGATTATTTTGTTAATGAAAAATTACCATAATAAAACAGCACAAGCTTTACAAGGCTTACATCCAAGTACCTACCAAACCAAATTTAAATCTTCAACCCAAACTCGAGGTAGAGCCGGAACAAAAAGTTAACACTTTTAACAAGTCCATCGTGCTTCCGCGATTCAACATAATTTTATTCATGTCCTCTTTTATTCCCTCGAGATAAGCCCTTGAATAACACAGACAGCACTTTGCTGAGAAAATTAAATGAAATGGCACGAAATGGAATTTATATTTGACACAAAAAATTCAAAGCTCCAATTCTAATCCGTACAAATTGGATGGCGTGAACCATTTAACCCCTTTAAAATTAAAATGTTGTTGTCCATCATTTTTGCGGGTACCGGAAGGCTAATAGGAAATCGAAGAGGATTTATATAGTAAAAGGTAGATAGATACCTATCTAAACGGCATTTTTCGTTCAGCTTGAAGCCGACACCCACGTGAATCTCCTGCTTTGGGGCGGGTTAAACATAAATTAAACGCAGTCAGGTTCTTTCTTGGTTATTCTGTATTAGGTCAGTGACCATCGGTGAAAGAATCAGTGTAGTGAAAGAATTAAATTGCGCCATATATAGCCTATAAATGGCGTCTAAATAAAAGCCTTTCATGTCAGTTGTCTTCGAATTTTAAGGTTCTAGGACATGCGGGTTTCTTAATGATGTTTTCCTTCACCGTTTGAGAGCTCTAGTATGGCACACATAACTTTCATTTTTGTGGACGGTTCCGACTAGTTTGCAACGGAGATGATATTAGATAGTTCAACTGTTTCTTGTATTTTAAGTCAAATAGTTGTAAATATTGACATAAAGGTGTTAGTTTTAATTTTCTACTTCATTATTAATCAAAATTAATAATCTGATTGAAAATAATAAAAGCTATTCGTCCCTTGAAAAAAATATTATTAATAACTTTTACCTACCAATAGTATAATAATAAATACCTACCAATAAAAAATTTACTTAGATTTTTCGTTGAGAGAAAAACCTATGGCGAATATTTACGGCAATTTCGATGGGTGCTGAGTGATATGGATTTATCAATCATCGCGTGTCACTCGCTGTGCACGTTTTTATTGCAGAGCTAAAATAATGGAAGACACCCTTTAGATTTTACGGGCGACGTAATTTATTAAACAATACATTTGAACCAAAGCAAAACAAGCTAAAACTCAAAAGCACTAACCAAAATGATTAATAATAATAATATCTTTATTTCAGGCTACTCGATATATTACACAAACATGTGTAATATCATCTAAGCACTTGCAGCGTTTTCGTATCACGCTGAGTCTTATTTAAACGCTTGTCTAATGGAACCAAAGCTAGCAGCATACCGCCGCGAATCCTCAGTGTATTCTAAGCTGTTTACCTGCAAAGTTTTACTAATGAGGACAATTCCCTGCAATCAAATGCTTCTTTATAGTGATGTGGGTTCCAGATTGTTAGCGAGAGCTTAACCCATCGGTGGGCAGTTCCCAGCCCGCGGGCCGCATGAAACCCACGACGGGTTTTCATCTGGCGCACAGAACTTTTCCAAATCCTATTGGAAGATCACGCCTGAATTAACAATGTGAACGGTTCCCTTTTTTCCCCTTCCCTAATTTAATCATTATAATTACTTAGAATTAACGATGAAACTCACACTTATAATATTTAAGTTTTTGCTCTTTCAGGTTGAAAGCACACAATTTTATCGGTACACTACGCTATATACGCTCGTCAGTATTATATCTTAGATTGTACTGCTTTCACGCCTGTAATTCAGAATTGTTGACTGAAATCACAACAAAAGAAGAGTATCTTAAATATAAAATTGTTCACTCTTTAGTAAACCTTATCAGTGCGTTCATTCACGGGTGTTGATGAATTTAAAAAACTAATACTTATAATACTACTTCATCACTTGTTCATCTTCATTTCAGCCGTACGACGTCCACTGCTGAACATGGCCTCCCCCACAGATAGAGCGAATTCTTTATCATTTGCCCATACTCACCACGCTGGGCTGGCTTTCCCTTAGTCGCCTCTTACGACATCCGCGGATAGGTAGATATGGAGGGGCCTATTCTTCAACCGGGGCCACCATGGCCGTGTGGCCGTGTGTGTGTACACATCACTTGTTTACACGCATGTTTAATTTCAAATTAACTAAATCACTTGTTTACTTGATTCATGTAAACCAGGCATAAGTGGTCTAAATATTTTAATTATTATTGTAGGAAGGTAACTTATTTTAACTTGCGTTTGTCCACAATCTCACCAAATGGGTATCTCACCCATGCCTCAACCTGAAAACTGTCCTAATACAAGATGACTAAGAAATAATGTCACGACAAGCAAGCACCCTATGGGAAGTGAAATGAAATGAAATAAACGAATTAAATTTATTTTGACTAACACAGACAGAAGACACAAAAAACAAAGAATAAGGTTAAAGATAGGGAATAGGTAGACGAACACAGATAACAGAAACAAACAACAACACATAATTAAGTATGTGAATTTGCAATATTTAGGTGCTAATTAGTCTCCCATGTGTGTGAGCCAAAACAGGCATGGTCTCAGCTAATTGTCGCTACACATTAGGATAATATGCAGCGGCGCTGGTTTTCAGACCAAAAATGATGATGTGACCGCCGATTTATCACAAAGGTCCTAGAAGACTCCTATTTACTCTTGCCTTGAACAGACCTAGATTGTAGTTTTCCTGAAAGACATACGACGGTAGTGTATTCCACACCTTGATAGGTTATTTTCTTACTTTTAGTGAGCCTATGCATAACTAGAGGCACGCACATAAGCCCTTGACCATGTATATCGTGTATGTACCTATATAATCTAATGGAGGCTCAAAGGTAGAAATGCCTTAATAAAATGCTTTTCCTGCCTATCGTCCCAAATGCCGGCTAAAATATTTCGAAGTACCTACGTGTTTTCAAGAGTTTTGGGCCTTTGACATACCACACATAACTCATGCTTTTGTTGAACAGAATTCCTCGGTCGGTATATTTTTGCGTGGATAATTATGGTTCTTCGAAAAAAGTAGGTACTCCAGTATAGTTAAGGTTGAGATGAAGTTACCAATGGTAATGATCTGCCGTTTACGAGGAACTTTATTCGCAGTATTTCGTTCCATAACGATTCTGAGACCTAACTTGGCTACTTGGAGTGCTACTCATTGTATTTAATTGACGCTGATAACATTTTGTAAAAAGTAAAATGCCATCGATGCTCTGTTATTGAGTTTAAAATAGCATATAAATTTACCCAAACATTTGCGTTCGGCTAAGCTAATTTGACCAATACTAGATTAAATGAATATTACGCTAAATGTATGACTATTTTAATGATTCACTTCATTTTTATACGGCGCCGCGTAGTTAGATAATTTTTTTCTTAGTACATTATTTATCTGAAATTGCATGTTAATTTTTTTTTTTATATTCCTGACATATTCACACGGTCAACTGATCCCAAACTAGGCATAGCCTGTACTATGGGTACCAGAGACTGATATACATAATAGATATATATTTAACACCCAGACACAGAACAAACATCTGTGTTAGTCACAAATGTTTGTCCAGTGCGGGAATCGAACCCGCGACCTCTAGCGCAGAAGGCAGAGTTACTACTAACTGAGCTATGAGGCCTGTCAATTACACACTGTGTTGCGAAAAATAGCAATAAACCATGTGTGTTATACGAAGTACGTTTTTCAAGTACGTTTTTCAAGTTTACATATATAAGTATATTCCTTTCCAATTAAAATGTTCTGAGAAACTGATTGTGTTACATCTTCGTATTTATTACTTCCAATTACAAGTTCTAACAAAATACACTGTAACTTTTGACTAACCCCGGTATCTTTAGTTGTTACTGAACAAATTTTCGGCAATTGCGTCAATCATCGATGGATATTATTATTTATATCACAACAGAACGGACAGATACACGAACAGATGGAACTAGGCGCCATATAACTTCTATTCAACTCAAAAAGAGCTATCCATCAATGTTATTACCCATAATAACTATTGGAGATGGTTACCAAGATTTTCATCATCTTTTGACCGAGTGTCACTCAAAATTAGGAAAGTTAGTAGTCAATTATTCTCCGAAGTTTGTAAATATAAAAGTGCCAGCACACGTGCTGAGCTACCCAACACTATTGCACACTATATACTCGTAGGTACTTTTAGACCACAGCTTAAAAATCATGAATTGAAACCGCTCGTATGCCATATCACGTTGATATAGAGTTGATCCAAAGTTGTTTCAGGTTAAACTACACTTGCTTACTCGGTAACATAATCCTTTCTGTGAAGTAACGGTCTAATGGTGTGTAACGGATAAACAGCAGAATAAATAGGTTTTGTGTTATGGTCTGTGGTTTTGGCATAGAATAAATAATAGTAGAAGTTCCTATGTACCGTTCTGGTAAAGGATAGGGTATTTATTTCCATCAACCCCTTTGAGCGTTAGTGCAAGGGCTTGATGAAATATTTAGTTGCCTGATGTAGGCGATTTATCGAAAGGTTTTTGTTTTAAAAGGATTCGACTAGATATAGATCTTTTGGTTGGTATTATCAACATTGTTTGGCTAATGCGATGCGCCAGATACATTAAATTTCGTAGTGGCAGCAAAAAGGTCTTGGAACTAAGCGAGATCAAGTTTATTCATTATATACCGGCTATATATACCTATAGGAATATCCTGAACACGGAAGGTAGAATCTTTTCTCTTCTCAAAACAGTTACCACAGTTTAAACTTGAAGTCACAATAATAATAATCATAGTAGACATTTATTGATACAAAAAAAATAGGTCAATCAAAAATAATTATTGACTACTTCTAAATAGCAAGTATTGAATATAAAATTACAAAATTAATAAAATCACATACAAGTTTTACAAAAACATAATTAAATTAAATTATAATTGAAAAAAATAAAACTTTTATTTGAAGGTTTATGAACTCATCAACGCTTTAGAAGGTTTGCTCAACAAGCCAGCGTTTCAATCTCTCTTTGAAAATATACATGTAAGAGGCCTGTGTAATGGTAACTGTAAAAGTAACACTGAAACTAGAAATTTGCAGGGCTATGAAAATAGTTGATCGAGCGAGCGTAGATCTCCTAAACAACTTGAGACGAATCGGCGTTGTATGTTTATTTGTTAGGCTTCGTCCTAATAGAACGCGATTCGCGTGAATTTGCGATGAATATGACAGCGTAAATTTATTGAGCGAGTTTTGGTTAGGACACTCAGTAAAGACTTCATATGTTTGATCGCGCATTTGTACGAATAAAATCCGCGCGATCGTGCGTTGGTCGCTTAGTCGCGTTCTATTAGGACGAGGCCTTAGAGTTGAACCTTCAATCCGGTCTGCAAATGCTGTTATGTATATGAGTTAAGTCGGGCTATGTGAGTCCAAAAAGACTTTTTTGGAATTTTTGTTTTTATTCTTGGTCATATGGTTTTGGGATACGAGAATATTAATATTTAAAACCAATATAATAATAATAATATTCATTTATATAACGTGAGCTCCCATTTGGTAAGTTATAATAGTTCGTAGTTCAGGTAAGATTGGTTATTAGTTAGGTGAGATTTTTAGAAGCACCAGACATCGCGAGATCTCAGTTAGGGGCCAACCACTAGTAAAACTGCCAACAGCATTTGATGGTTTGGGTTTGATCCTCGATAGTCATTATTAGGTAATAAAATTAATTATTTATGAACGAACATATTTTGGAATTCAGTAGCCAACATAAAAAGCCGAAGCCCGTTATGATACCTAATTACATTTCTGTTTTACATAATGTTTAATAACATTGTTAAAATATCATGTTCCGAAATATTATTGAATGGATATTTTAAATTACCTATACGATTTCGTATTTTAACTTTAATTAATGCATAGGCAATATTAATAATTATTACAATAAATATACATTATTAAATTTAATGCGCATAGCATTGTAATGTTTTTTGTACCTATAAGATATCTACTACTTTCGTATTCACTTCGTATTCACGGTTAATATTGAATTGACGAGTTCGTTTCATTCAAGTTTTTTTGGTGTACCTATAGGATTATTACAAGATGTGTCCTGAATTTTTGTGGCTGACTGTTCCTAAGCTAACCAACTTTGTAAACAATTCATAACTGATACTTACTGTGACCAAATGAATTTGCCAAATGACCGCGAACATAAAAACCATGCCTTTAATCAAGAAACAGCGTATCTACGAAAGCCATAATGCTACGACACAATACAAGCTAGAGACGAAATCAAAAATAGATCCTAGCTTTTTGCTTTCATTTTTTTTTTTTTTTTATGTTATACCGAGGCAAACAGGCTTACGGCCCACCTGATGCTAAGTGGTTACCGTCGCCTATTGACATCAGCAACACCTGGAGCATTGCTAATGCGTTGCCTGCCGAACCCCTCCCCCCCCTAAAGAGCTCTGGCAACCTTACTCACCGCAGGAACACAACACTATTTGAAACGAATAATGTTATTTGGCTGCGATCTTCTGTAAGGCGGAGGTACCTCTCCAGGCGGGCTGCTCCAATTAAGAGCGAGAAAATCTCGCTGTGCCCTACCTCCTCCAATATAATTCATAATAATCATATCCATAATTCTAAAATGGTAATGCAGTTTTATTTTATGAAAACGCGAAGAACTTTTTTTTTATTGGATATGGTTAAGCGTTTGGCCACCAACTCACTTTTGCAAGTGAGATGTTGCTAGCACTTTTACGTTTTAGCAGTGTCTAAGGCTAGTGATAGAATAAGCCCGGGATAGTACCTACACATACTGCGAATCACCTTGTTTTGGTACATACGTACATTAGCTAGATAGATAGATAGATACCTAACACTATATTGATCACCACACGGAAATAATACATAAGATCACAATTACAAATTTACACGGCAATACAATGGGCGGCCATATCGCTAAGAGCGATCTCTGCCAGGCAACCTTAGGATGGACTAGACTGAAAAGATAAGAGAAGGGGCAAGAAGGTGTTTCTTAAATTATGAAGAAAATTATTAACTATAAACAGAATAAAGTAGGTATATGTAATAGATAAATCAAGATAATCATATATGTATATATATATATAATACATATAGTGACATTTATATAAACACATACCGATACTATATCGTATATAATTATAGTAGGTACACAGAATTTAAGAATAATAATATACAATAAACTTGCTAGTATATTGTTCAAATCTATGTATTTGATCCCAACTAACACCAGACAACAATGCCTTCCATAAATAAAGCAAAGAAGTAATCGTATAAAATAGATAACTTCAATAAGAAGACATAAAAGCTTAAAATAATAAGAAAATACCCTCTTCCATAAGATATATGGGATAATGCGCGCGAAAACACCCTTTTCAGGCCCTTACGTGACATGTGTGCGTAGCGGTTCCTTATCACAATTAATTTCTTTACGAAAATGTTTTGTGACTTGATTTCTGCGTGACTATGTTGAATAATGACAACCACCTCTTCCCTCTGTTATCTAGAAAGCACTAGAAGGCCGTTAAGCCCACAGAGGTACGAGTTAAAATGTTTTTTTTTTCGCATTCAACCTCTTTGGCTTTGGTCTTAAGCCCAAAGAGTTGTTTTTGAGAATATGACATTAAAGCACGGTTCGTTATTTAAAAAGAACTATGTTCTGGTGAAGACCATTTCACCTGTCTACCTACATACATACATACCAAAACTTGTAAATTACCAATTGTATCTTTATAACTGTGTGTAGGAATTCTTGGTGAATAAATGCCCTTTTTTAATGATATGACCTTAGAAGTTAGAAGAATATGTTTTTTTTATCTCTGAACCTATAAATAAGCTTAATGTAAAATGGTTGTTAGATACAAAGATACAGAATCTTGAACTGTATTACTATCTATTAAAAGTTAAAAATTGACGTTAACTTGAGGGTTAACGGCCTTCTAGTTAACAGAAGTCAGCGTTGGGGAATATAGAATGGCGACCACGAACCGGGTGACGCAGTGTTGGAAGGCCCCACGCTCGATGGGCCGATGACATTGTGAAAGTTGCGGGAATTCGGTGGATGGAAAAGACTCAAGTCCGTTCGTCATGGCACACTTTGGGAGAGGCCTATGCTCAGCAGTGGACTTCAACATGCTGATGATGATGATGATGGTGCGCTTCGCAGAGGCTCCTTTTTTTACAGAAATGTCGGTTTCTTTAACCGAATCATGCAGCTAGTTATTGATACAACAGTGGCCGTCTTGTCCTCTGATAAGAATCAATAAGTAGGTACCCAAAGCTTCGAATATGAAATAGGAATGTGGGGTTTCATTCAAAAAGTCGGATTTAGTGTGTGGCACCGAGCCAACTGCACTGAACTGGGTTATTGGATACAAGCAAGGACTGGTTACCACTTGGACAGTAAATTATCGTGGCGTTACATTGCTTTTAACTTACTGTTAAAGGGCAACAACGAATTATGGCATTTTTATGGTACGGTAGGGACCTTTGTTGGGTTGGATTTCAATAAGGACTTTGTTTTATAAAAGAAGCCCTTTCTTTCTACAACCTATAGGCACCTACAAGGTTATTATTTATTCATTACATGCGATAAAAACAATCTCTAGTAGGTATTCTTTCTTTGTATTCATAGAATAACCCCTTTCGGGATAGTACCTGTACATATTAAGAATCAACATTTACACCTCATCATTTTAAACCTGACGAACGTAAGGAAGAAAAAAAAGAAGCTATAAGCTTAATAGAAGTTACAAGAAGTAGAAAATGTTTAAAAATTGCGGATATTGTGTAGATTGTTAAAATCATCCTCAAAGTTACGAACGTCATTCCAGCTTTGCTTACAACAGCACCGTATTTATTATCATTATCCAGATAGGTTAATACTCCCAGGTTATAATTTACGGCTGAGTTGGTGATGAGCAACAACTCATATTCACAGCTTTTTACGCTAAATTGATTTTGAAGCAATATGCAAAATAAGTTTGTATAAATTATTTATCTGATTTATGTGTTCTGCTTGTCTCATGTCCCATAAATAAATCAAATTTAATCAAATAATCAGATTTTCAGCAGGATGAATTCTGCGTTAAGTTTTACTCAAACAGTGACTATTATCTTAAGACCCTAGGACCCTATACCTAGGGACTACAGTATGGGGTTCTTCTAAAAGGGCGTTTTGAACTTTTTAAGGGGTAGGCAACGCGTGCCTTATTCCTCTCTGATACTGAAAGGCTACGGTAACAACTTACCAACAGGTGGGCCGTATGCTTGTTTGCCACCTTCGTTGTATAAAAAAAACATAATTTTTGTATATTTTGAAAGCCAGGTTTTCTGCATGTGCACCCGCTTGTACCTACTGAGACCATGAGTAAAGAGAAGATACGTTACAGCTTGCAAATAGCCTTCATCATAGTTATTTGAAAACGACATCATAAAACGTCGTTTTAGAAACCGTTTTACAAGTAACCTATGCTTTGCTGCTTTTTGGCGGTATAGTTTTTTGTTAAAACAAAATTTGCCAGTGAAATATTACGAATATTTATCATTTACAAATTTTTATGGAATATATATTTATTGCAAGTAAATAACCTTTTTTTGCTACTTGTTTTTAATGATAACTCTCTTTTATTTCAAAGACCTGGATCTCGTTACCTTTAGCAATAAATATTATAAAAATAGACTGTAATGGTCAGAATATTTTCTTAATGGTACAAAAAAAAAGAGGGACTAGCCCTCTGTGTCTGCCAATCTAGCAAATGATGTGATATCTACATTTCATGATTTTTAAATATTAAATCTTAAACATACAAAAGATGTTTTATAAATGCATTTAGTAATAAGCGTAATTTTTTCCATAACGAAACGAAATAACACCGAAAAAGTAATTTAGTAAACGATAATCATCGAGGTCAACGAGATAAGATTATTATTTTTCATTTAGATCATTAAAACATCAAGTAAATACCTAAGGCAGAGCGACTTTTTTTTCAATTGATTCTTATCAAAATTAGTTTGGATGAAATTGCGATTTGATTCGCGACTATAATCCCAAAGTAGGTAGGTACGTTAGACATCTACACTGACCTAATTAACCTCAATGAATACAGTCTAAGATACCAGGGACAAGTTCACAAAGCAAAAAAAAACAAAATTTTAGGTCATACGTTATCCACTACCCTGTACTGAGCCCATCTGGTTCATTACGGCTCATGCCTCGTAGTTTGAAGAGTCCAAACAATAGGACTGCAGGGGATAGTACAAGTTGCAGCATAGCTGAAAAACCCAGTCACGAAAGACATAGCTTTAGAAAACTGTAGTTAGTTTTTCCGAATAGAAAAAGTTCTTTTCAATTCGTGGTTAACGTTAGAAAATTCTAAGAATAGGTACCTAGTCTTCAAAACATTCCAAATTTTTAAAAAAACATTGCTGTCAAACGTTGACGATTAAAGTCGAGCCACGCTTAGAAGCCACATTTGACGTGCATTTGACACTTCATCAAAATAAACTTGTAACGGCGCCCACACAATATTATTTCTTTTCTCAATATTATAACGGCACAATTGGACGAATTTTCTCTGTATAATATTGGAATATTAAGAAGGAATATCTAAATCCATTAATTTAACGATTTTCTTTTAACTAATAAACCTTTTTAAAATTATGAAAAGAAAAATTCTTAATAAACCGAACGTCGTTACAAGTTTACGTCAGTATACTCGTGTCAGTGATCGAAATCTTTCAATTTTTTGGAATGATACCCATAAAATTGAAAGATTTCGTTCGATTTTTTGTTCGGGTCGACAAGTTGAATACATTGACTATGCTATCGAGTTTATTTGTGCACAAATGAAAGTTCATGCAGTGCATAACAATACTGAGCTACCCTTCAGCACTGGAAAAATGCTGGCACTGCAACAAACTGGAGAAAAGTCGTCGAGTAAACAAAGAAAATAATCTTACATGACTTTGAACAAGATGTGAATTGACAATATTGTTGAAAATTAATTCATAATTCTCTGAGTACCTACAGAGTGATGACGATGACAAAACGAATATTTCAACTGTATAAATGCAATCTATTTTGTTCAACTATGTTCCTACCTACTTGTTTTTTTTCTTAAAATTACGATATAATTTAATAATGGGACAGGGATTGTAATGGGATTCAATCAAATAACCTTACTCTACATATGAAATAAGTGATTTTTAAAGAATTGATGTTATTTAATTTTTTCACAATACCTGCATTCGATTCACTGGTATTTGAAGACCATATCGATTCATTCATTTTATCGATAATTTTAAGCAGGTCACCTCACTATGAAACTAAGACTGACAGATGCCAAATGTTACCTATTAGTTTGGCCTTATGCTTTTTAACTCTTTCAGTTTACTGTATAGGATATTTTCATCCAGGTAACAATCTCAGCTCTAGTTAATCAACGTGTAAGCATTTTGATAATATAAATTTATACCTTACCAACAATTTTTACAACTAACACTCTTCTTGTCACATGACATTCTTCCCTCCTCATGACATGCCCATACCAAGCTAACCGATTACTCCTCAGCTTTTCCGTCACTGGCGCCACTTTCAAACTTCCTCTTACATACTCATTCCTTATCTTATCCATTCTAGTCACTCCACACATGCACCTTAACATTCTCATCTCCGCTGCGTGCAATCTTCTTTCGTCCGTCCCTTTGGCAGCCAACATACAATACGAAAGGTCTTATGACCGGTTTGTAAATTTTCCCCTTAAGTTAAGGCATTCGCCGATCACATGTGGTTGCGGTGACCTGTCGCCATTTCATCCATCCTGCATTTATTCTGTTCCTCACATCCCTGTCAATCTCACCATCATTCTGAGATTCTGATTCTGCGATGAGTAAGGTTGCCAGAGCTCTTTAGGGGGGGAGGGGGTTCGGGGTCGGCAACGCGTGCGTCATGCCTCTGGTATTGCAATCGCTCATAGGCTACGGTAACCGCTTACCAACAGGTGGGCCGTATGCTTGTTTGCCACTTCAGTAGCATTAAAAAAAAAAAAACTGTACTACTGAACCGAGGTACCTAAAATCGGAGCAGACTAGTAAAGATACACCATCTAAGGCAATCGGTATGAAATTGGAGGAACCACCGAAGTCACAAAACAGATGCTCTGTTTTGGTCCTTCTGATCTTCAGTCCGACACTCTACAATTTCTCCTGCCATTTTCCCAGCCTGCTCTGGACCTCAGTTGCGTCTTGACCGACTAGAACAATGTCGTCGGCGAACAGCATACACCAGGGTGCCTCCTCCTGTATGTATGATGTCAAAGCATCCATTACCAGGAGGTACAAATAAGGGCTTAAAGCCGATCCTTGGTGCAAGCCTACAGCCACATTGAACTTACTACTCAACCACTCGCGCTGTACCCGACCGGATAAAAACTATCCTACCTCCTCCTACGTCCTTCCTCAGGGTTTTTTTTTTATGGCGTCTGCTGTTTTTACAGTCAATATAGCCAGTCTCAAGTAAATATGAATGTCAAATTTGTTCCGAAGAAAATGACGCTTCCTCAGGGTTAAAATATGTCCGTACCAAATTTTTAAAAATCAGTACCTACCTATGGTCATCGATTTGGACGGGAAAACGTAGCAGACAGTTACTATCGTATTTATTTATATAGGTACCTATATTAGTTTGAATTTATAACGTCCAATACAAATTTAACAATCTGCGATTCACAAACCAAAAAGGCATCACCGAAACCAAGAGCATTATCATTCATTAGCAATTGCCGTAACTGAACATGAACAATTGGTTAATGGCAATCAAATTGAGCACCCAATTGATAGACCGTGTGGTCTATCAATTGTCCTAATGGTGATACATACAATAATAGTTATAGCTATGATGTGTGAGCGATAATGACCATCATACCGAGGTAGTTAGGATAATTCCGACATTTATAGCTATTTAAGGCTTTGCCTGAAAACCAGCGGTAAAGGAAAACATCGTGAGGAAACCGGCATGTCCTAGAACCTAAAAATTCGGAGAAATGAATTTGGCATGAGCACGAAAGGAGGCGCACTTTAATCCTTTCACTACACTGATTCTTTCACCGAAGGTCTTTTCAGAGCCACCATACCGGAACCGAAAAAACCGGACATATCACACACGGTCAACTGATCCCAAACTAGGCATAGCCTGTACTATGGGTACCAGAGACTGATATACATAATAGATAAATATTTAACACCCAGACACAGAACAAACATCCGTGTTAGTCACAAATGTTTGTCCAGTGCGGGAATCGAACCCGAGACCTCTAGCGCAGAAGGCAGAGTTACTACCAACTGAGCTATAAGGCCAGTCAATGTGGCTATTATTTGTGTAACAAAGGCTTCTAGCATTTAGAATTCTGAGGAAATACCCTAGAGGTTTTTAATTTTTGCCTTTTCCATGCAAAAACTAGATATTCATTGTCATATATTTTTATACGATGATGTTTCCTCGCGATGTGTTCTAACTCAGTAACATCTTCATGAAAAAAAGATGATGACAGGTAATCTCTTGAAAGAGTAGATAGGTATCGATTGAAGTTAATTAATTTACCAACATTATAGGTAGGTAGGTTCCTAGTTCAGAGTACCATACGGTCGTTCATCAAGATCCGACCTAATGCTAGTGATTACTGAAATAGAGTCGTAGATACCTACCACCTAGGTATAAGTTCTGATGAAGTGTTCTGCGCAATCCATCATTCCAGTAAATTAGCAGAGGTAGCATGACCCGGCTAATGGATAAACGAAGTTTACGCGACACGCCCTTTGCATTAGGTATACCTAATTTGGTAGCAAATTATGAGCTGAGTAGGTATAGGAACTATTATAATAATAATAAAAGCATTTATTTTCTGAGAGGTTTACAAGTTTATAAGCAGATAGATAAGTATTTAACTAAGTACATTAAAAATATACAGTTTGATCTGATCATCGTTCCTGTTACCTATACCTACTTAACTAAATTTTGTAAGTAGGTACAGCATCATACGGATAGTCGTAAACCTTACTATTCATTGGGTTTTATTTTCTTGAAACACAATAATAGAGAAATAATATTAATTAACAATTTTAAATTAAAATTACTAAAATAATACTAGGAATTAACTCTGTTTTCTACGACTACGACTACAAGTAGAAAACAGAGTGCAGATCACCAACCACAGGCAGCGTGCCGAAAAGGCTGGCGACTTTACCTCGTTGTATCGCTATACTGATCCTTTGTCCGAGGTACGCACCAGCCCTTCGATCATTGGTCTATATCATTGGTATAGGAACTACCTATTCTAAGTTAGCACTACTACAGTCAAAAGGTGTTTCATCATCATCAACAACCTGTAGAAGTCCACTGCTGGACATAGGCCTCCCCCAAAGAGTTCCACGACGAACGGTATTGAGCCCTTTCCATCCACCGACTTCCCGCAAACTTAATCAAAAATGAGATAAAAATCAAAATCAAAAATGTCTGGGAAACAACGCTAACCCTTACTGCAAGATTTTAACTAGTGCACGTTTTGTTGAATTCACGCCTGTTCTTCGCGACCAAGCCTATCAGAAGATACAGACAAGAAACCACGGCTTGGTTATTTTTTTTAACTTAGGTACTTTATTACCCTTTAATCGAATATACAGTCCCCAAGCATATTTGCCATGTAAATAGTCGGATATTTTGTAATAAGACTTTATACAGAGATTTCTAATTTGCTAACTAAGCTATCAATTAGCACATGATAGGAAGGAACAGTTCTAACGATAAAAAAAATCGCTCCTAGATATCAATTTTATCTTCAGTTGTTAAGTTCGGATTTCAGATAGCCAACAGGTTTCAGACAAAAAGGCAAAGAAGGTTCGAGGCAATAAAGATACCTAATTCGATGGGTATGGGATACCTTCATAAAGTTTGATGCTTTCTCAATACATTTTCATACTGATTTCCACCTTCAATGTTCAAGGAAAATTCTATTATTATGAAGGTATCATTCTCAACTAGCTTCCGCCCGCGGCTTCGCTTGCGTGGTACCTACATAAAAAGTAGCATAATATGCTATTCTAGGTTAAGAACTTTATCTATTCCAAGTTTCAAAGAAATCGGTTGAGCCGTTACGGCCATTGAACAACAAACATCCAAACATCTAAACATCCTCACAAACTTTCGCATTTATAATATTAGTAGGATACCTGTAGGTATACAATTCCTGGATCATTCGCCCACGATGGATCAAGCTGAAGACCTCAGAAGGCCAAGCACGAATAATAAAATTCACAATATAGGCAATATATTGTATTTATAAATAAATGACATTGGCGACGCTTGATATATTTCTGTTTTAATTAGTTATAAACTTTATTTACAGAAAGAAACTTAAAACTAATACAAGTTAATATTTACAAAATACACAAGAAACAGATGAGCCATCTAAAGACCGTTACAAACGATCTATAGATAGCTCAACTGCTCCAGATCTCCACCAGTCGGAAGCGTCCCCAAGACGCTGGCGGAATTCGATTTTATTTACCAATATTAGACATTTGCTATCGTATCGTAAGCGTAACGCTGTTGTGAATTATTCGGGCTTGGGCCACATATATAACTAATCTGGGATTGTTAGTACCTATAAGTTCATGTTTAACCGGTTTGTAACTATTTACAAACCGGTTAAACAATTAAAGTTCGTCTTTTAGAAGCTCCTTTCATGCACAATACCTATGTCACATGTCTTGGAATTTTTATTTTAATGCACCGTTTGAGAATAATTATGTCACAACTCACATGTCCTCGATTTTTAATTTATTTCACTGTTTGAGTCTAAAAGTAATAGAGCACATACATTTTACGAATGGAAAATCCATTAGTCCAATCCACGATCGGGATTCGAACCCTCCACCTGTGTGTGGATCAGAAGGCAGGGTCACGACCAACACTCCACCAGTGTTCTCACGCTCTCATTGCTTCAATTATTATTTTTGTCTAAAAAGGTTACCTCAATAACTGTTTTCATAAAATGGATAGGAATCTAGGAACTACCAATCTAATCCTTTTCCAGCCTCCGCTGTAGCAACCGAACCAAAGAACATTAAGACGGTACTTAAGTAGGTATTATAAAACTCGATTCGAAAAACCCTTATTTTCTGCTAAGATTGTTAGTACAAACTTAACGAAGGAATTTCTATAGCAATTTATCTTTCAGGGAGAAAATATTGCCGTTATTAGACCTGGTTTTCGGCCAAGGTTAAGGCAATTTGTTGTAGAGCTTCGTCCTGAGGCAATTTAGAACAAATACCTACCTAATGATGACTTTTCGTCAGGTCTTGGATTTATATGTCGTGTTGGCCTAGTAGGAGTTTTTCCGACTTTCAATCTGAAAGTTGTGATACGAACAAGTTTCCTATTCGAAAAATTAAAGTGCGCTCAAAACGGTGGCGGAACCTGGTAGGTATCTAGTATAACTTTATTTTCACTAAAAACGGGATATTTACCATAATTTGTGAGTTTATTTGTTTGTTCGTTTATTATGTTATTTAGTGAAATTTACATTAACCATGATAGTTTCAAATATTGAACTAAGAAGTATTTTTAATGCGGCGATGGGCTTGCAACGTGTCGCTATCTCACTGCTGCATGTACTACATATTTGGATTCCTCTGACTACCCCCCGTGGCCATCGTCAAGGATCTGAGGGATCTACTATTCTTGGGGACAAAACAGTGAGCCATTTTTTAATTTGACTGGCCTCATAGCTCAGTTAGTAGTAACTCTGCCTTCTGCGCTAGAGGTCGCGGGTTCGATCCCCGCACTGGAAAAACATTTGTGTGATAAACACAGATGTTTGTTCTGTCTGGGTGTTAAATATTTATCTATTATATATATCAGTCTCTGGTACCCATAGTACAGGCTGTGCCTAGTATGGGATCAGTTGACCGTGTGAATATGTCCGGAATATTTATTATTATTTATTTATTTATATTTATTTATTTAATGTTTATCTTTGATTTAAAGGCTTAGCTTCTAGTAGGTAGCTTATTAGGATGTAATTACTCTTGATTTAATGTCTAGTTATAAATAAAAGTTGTTTGTGTTAACCCTGGTTGACATTAGTGAAGGTAAGGAATGGATGGTTGTCAATAGTTTACCTTGTTAAATAAAAGGATAAGAATATTGAGAAAAGTATAAAGGTTTATTGAACCAATGTGTGAAATTTCACAGTTAAAATGTTAGAAGACAAAAAATATGGCCACCGGAAGTGACAACAACTTACAAGAACACAACAACATCTGATTACAACTTTTTGTCTGCTACTACCTAAGAATTATGTAACCCGCTTGCACCTAATCCCTCGGTGACCATCTATTCGAGGGGGGTAAATTGAAAAACAGCGCTGCATGCAATGCATGCAGCAAATGCTGAATTTACTCCCTTTGCCTTTCTATTATTATTTTTATGTGTATCCTGCACTTTTTCTAATATTTTTTTTTCTTTGTAAAGGCAATAAATGTTTTTTTTATTATTATTTTTTTTTATTTTTTTTAAGTGGTCAATGCAAGTAATACTACGGAGTTGCAATTTAAATAATAAAATTATTATCTATTACATAGTTTAGAAGTTTTTATGTTCTGTATTGAACAGGTATTAGTGTACGGGTATTAAGTGACTATAAATAACAGTTTCGGCAGAATACCAGCGCCTAACTACTCCTCAGTGGTACCTAAGGCATTTATGCTGAGCTGAGACCTTTTTGCTGCTGTGGCGCACAATAACATTTCACGTGTTCTTTTTAATGCGTTTTTGTGTGTTACCTCTCTGTCTTTGTTTCATATTTTCGCTCTCTGTGTCTTGCTTTTATTGTGATGTGTAGGTATTGTGTGCCAAGTTTGTGAATAAATGTTTGTCTATGTCTATATCTATGTCTATTAAAACTTCGTAACGAGTTTGTTGATACCGCTTCCCAGTATGAACTCTTTCACATGGACCTATTATACTTCTAATGCTAAAACGTGTTACCAAATGATTGTAAAGAAACCACCCAAATTTTAACCTTAAATTCTCTTAATTATCGTTGCTTTTTTGACAGAATTTAAAACAATTAACATTGAGAAGTCATCACAAATCTCAACACTGGTTAAGTCTAGAGTTTGGGAGGTTTGTTTACAAACATTTCTCATCGAATTGACTGAAGTATTTATTACTATATAGAATAGGTACTGAATCTTCGCAAGTAGGTATCTGGTTAGGTTAAAAACGTCTTATTTTGTAACCTTAGATACCTATCTAAGTTTGTAACAAATGACGGTCAGTTCCGGAGAAGGATGCTGTAAAGAACAAAATGAAGCTTTTTGGACGAAACCATTCATTGTTAATTGAACCCCAAAAATCGCTCATGCATTTAAAGGAAAATATTTTCTTTTGTGGTCCAAATCAGGTTTTTTCGCCTCGAGGTGTGATTGAATTTAGGGTGCTCAGTTACCCTTTTATGTTTTACAGTAAATGGTGAAAAGGTTCTTAATAAAGACCTACCGATTATGATAGGCAGGGAAGGAAATGAATTTAAAAACAATGTTTTTAAAAGCCATTAATATCTACTCTTGTATTGCCACGTTAGCTTTGTTATTTATTTTTAACGGAAGTCTGGCATTAGGCTTCACACACACGTACTTACGAGTATATCTACCATAATAAGGTATTAAGTTCGTTCTACGACATTTGGAAATTGGACATTTTTCTTTGAAAAGCACTTTGCAAAATTTACTTAGGTACCTGTTTTGAGGTCAAATCAGTTCAAGAAAGAAAATAAAATAAAATAAAATATAATAATAATATTAACTCTCTCTTTTGTTGATAGACTAAGCCCTTTTCGGGTTGGAATAGGTAGGTACATATTAAGAAAACCCTTGTTATATTGGATAAATTACTACTTAGTTAAAGAACACGTTGTATTGAATACTTAGTAAATTTAGGTAGGTATATCAATTATCATCCTGTAATACACACATAGGTACATAATGCCAAAGAATGTCAAATTGTGCTTTGCAATACCGACTATTATTTAACTGTTGCATAATAGATATACCTAATCATATTAGCAACACTATGACAGAAAATGAAAAGGTCACGTGCCTAGAATGCCACCTTAACTCTATCTTCCTTCCTTGTGTGATGTCTAAATTGCAGCAGGCGTTATGTGTCGTTCTTCTCTGAACTTTATTGACTACGGTTTTATGTTTCTTGTTATTTATTTTATTTTAACGCGCAACGGGCTATGGTGAGAGCTATCCTCGGAGTATCGCTGCGTGATAAAATCAAAAATGATGAAATCCGTAGAAGAACCAAGGTCACCGACATAGCTTTCAGAATTAGCTGGTTGAAGTGGCAGTGGGCCGGCCATATAGCTCGCAGAACCGATAACCGTTGGGGAACAAAGGTTCTCGAGTGGCGACCACGAACCGGACGACGCAGTGTTGGAAGGCCCCCCACCCGATGGACCGACGACATTGTTAGGGTTGCGGGAAGTCGGTGGATGGAAAGGGCTAGAGACCGTTTGTCGTGGAACTCTTTGGGGGAGGCCTATGTTCAGCAGTGGACTTCATCAGGCTGATGATGATGATGATTTTAATTTAATAATAAACAAATTAGATAATATCTGTTTCAAGTTTAATGAAAAGAAGTTTAGGTATCCTTTTATGTATGCTCATTTTATCGTGTTTGATAAGAATTCAATACTGGTAATACCAACTTGGTTATTGAATACTGGTAATACCAACCTACCTACTTTTAAAAGCACTAGATGAGTTAAAAACTTTTGAAGTATTAAATCTGGATGCGGATTTTAGCGATTTAATGGGTGGATTATGGGTTCATTTTCTACTATTTTTCTTGCCATACTTCTAATAAACCACAATGATATTAAAAACTCTATGTCTCTGTTGTTTACCTCTACACGATTAATTAAACCAATTTGGGATTTTACACACAATCCAATTATTTTAATTTTTAACTATTTCATCATCATCAACAAACCAGGGACTGAATAACCGGAATATAAAGGTACCTTTAAATAACGATATGACGTCATACCGATAAATTCCGGTTACCCGAATATTTCTCTACCGATAAATATCTCGGTTTTCTTTGATGAAACGCCGCCACCCCGCCACCTAGGCAGGGCGACTGTCCTAGCGAACTAGCCGCGGCTCAAAATTTCGGTACCGAAATCTACCGGTATGAAATAACGGTACCGTAATGTTTTAACGGTACCAGTATCTATAACCTCTACCGCTTTCAGTCCCTGCAACAAACTATATGCTGGACCACTGCTGGATGTAGGTAGGTAGATCCCCACAAGACGCGCCACTGAGCCTGATAATGCTTTGCTTTGCTGCATGCTTTCAGATACCCTTACATAATTATATTTTCTGAGCAGATACCTTAGATATATCATAGACTAGGTATCACGGGAGCAAAACCACGTGCACAACACGTGGTTTTGCTCCCGTGATACCTACATAAAAAGTAGCCTGTATGCTATTCTAGCTGGGCAAAGAACTCTACTATTCCAAGCTTCATCGAAATCAGTCGAGTCGTTACGGCGTGATTTAACCACAAACATCCTCAAAAACTTACGCATTTTTAATTATTACTTAATTATGATATTTATAGGCTATGTACGAGGGCGTAGGTAATCATCAATAATCATTTATTTCGTTCATTTCATGAATAACCCGTCACAATATTTTATAAGTAAATTAATTTCAAGTCACATACAATAATATAAAAATTACAATAATATTAATACAAATTATAATAAATTCCATCAAATTTTAAACCAATAATTAAATGAAACGCAAAATAATAAATTACAAACATTATAAGAACAAAAAATACAAAAAAAATAGGTATCTATTTAGCTAGATACATTTTAGCCACTTTTACAGGCTACCTTGTAACTTTTGTAAAACATATTCCAAAATGTACCTATAAATTTTATTTACAGAAAGAAACTTAAAACTAATACAAGTTAATATACTCAGACTGGCCTCATAGCTCAGTTGGTAGTAACTCTGCCTTCTGCACTAGAGGTCGCGGGTTCGATTCCCGCTCTGGACAAACATTTGTGTGATGAACACAGATGTTTGTTCTGTGTCTGGGTGTTAAATATATATCTATTATGTATATCAGTCTCTGGTACCTATAGTACAGGCTATGCCTAGTTTGGGATCAGTTGACCGTGTATGATATGTCCGGAAAAAAAAAAAAAAAAAAAAAAAAAAAAAAAAAAAAAAAAAAAAATTTACAAAATACACAAGAAACAGTTGAGCCATCTAAAGACCGTTACAAACGATCTATAGGTAGCTCAACTGATCACTACTAGTCGGAAGCGTCCCCAAGACGCTGGCGGAATTGCCACGCTGGATGGCAATGCTAATTCGCTGGGCCAAATAAGAGCCAGCTCTCGGGTCACGCGTCGCTTCGATATATGTACCTATAACATTCATATACCTACCTATAGGTACTAAAATCACGCTTGTATCCGAGAGGCAGTGACCACGATCATGACAATACCACTTTTACTTCATTCACTCTCATCACATTCCTTAAGAATGGTCCTCGGGTTTGGATGAATTATTAAACTCACTCATATTAAATTATTCATTTACGTAAACAAATAGAGAGCTGATGTACCTACATGGTAGGTACACAAAATAATCAGCTCTTTCCAGTACGTAAAGACCGTATGCACTCTTGATAAATTCTGACCTATGATACCTATAAGGAGATTTATTGTCACATAGGTATATATACTGTGTATAAGTAATCTGTACTAATAAGGCAAGTATATTATCATTAGTTTCTTTGGTTCCTAACGTGACGGTCTGTAAAAGTGCAATATGAGTTTGTGGAGGGTTTTTATTGTGGTTATTCTTGCTGTAGCAGTGCACTCAGAAGGCAAGTATCTACTTTTTTTATATGAAAATATATACCTAAGTGATCAATCCATACATAAATAATATCCAACTAAAGTGTCTCTAGTAGATTATATAGAAAAAAAACCATCTCTAGAAATACACACCGTAAAATACTAAAATATAAATTTCATGTATACTGTGTAACTTTGATAAAGGTTAACAAGACTCCTTCAACAGACCTCAATTAACAGTGTTGAGTGAGAGTTTATTTTATTGTTATACAAACTACAAAGTGATTAGTAATATGTATTCTAACCCGAAAAGGGCTTACGTAGGTATTCTACACACAATCAGCAATAAAGTTGCTTCTAGTATTTTGAAAACTTAACATTTTTCACTGAAAATACTATGTATGTGCATCTATCTGATGTTTTGAGGTAAAATCAGTTAAAACTCAATTATATTTTGGGCAGCAATTTTCTTATTAAACTTCTCGCCTACACGTTTAATTTAATTAGTTTTTTTTTTTTTTTTGGACCTATCACACGGTCAGCTTATCCCAAACTAGGCATAGCCTGTACTATGGGTACCAGAGACTGATATACTTAATAGATATATATTTAACACCCAGACACAGAACAAACATCTGTATTCATCACACAAATGTTTGTCCAGTGCGGGAATTGAACCCACGACCTCTAGCGCAGAAGGCAGAGTTACTACCAACTGAGCTATGAGGCCTGACAGTTATGAATGATAAAAAGACCAAAAATACATACCTACACATATCTAATTTGTTTTTTTTTTGCAACTAAGTTATCTTTATATTTTTGAGAGAATTAACCCCTTTCAAGGTGTTATTCGTTTCACTACGTGATAAGATCCGAAATGAGGAAATCCGTAGAAGAACCACCGACATAGCTCTCAGAATTAGCAAGTTGAAGTGGCAGTGGGCAGGCCATATAGCTCTCAGAACCGATAACCGCTGGGGAGTTAAGGTTCTCGAATGGCGACCACGAACCGGGCGACGCATTGTTGGAAGGACCCCCACCCGATGGACCGATGACATTGTAAAAGTTGCGGGAAGTCGGTGGATGGAAAGGGCTCGGTCAAGACCGTTCGTCGTGGAACTCTTTGGGGGAGGCATATGTCCAGCAGTGGACTTCTTCAGGTTGTTTATGAATTACCTTGTATTTTATCTAAACTCCATTTAACTACACTGGATAATACTAAAAGCTACTTAAATACAACTGAATATTTAAAGTAATTTCTGGCCGTGGTGGCCCCGGCTGAAGAATAGGCCCCTCCATATCTACCTATCCGCGGATGTCGTAAGAGGCGACTAAGGGAAAAAAGCTAGGGGATGGGCAGCAGCGTCCCTCATTTTTTTTTAACAACGATAGCTATAACTGCGCTCGCCAACCCGCATGCCCAGCGTGGTGAGTATGGGCAAATCCCCCCACATGATAAGGAATTTACTCTGTCTGTGGGGGAGGTCATGTTCAGCAGTGGACGTCGGACGGCTGAAATGATGAATATTTAAAGGGCTTTACAATAGTGAGAAGTGGAAAGTAGATACAGAGGGACGGTCAATGATTATGATTAGCTTTCGCTCCAGCTTCGCTCTCGTGGTATCTTTATAAAAAATGCCCATAGATGTCATTCTCCGGCTACATATAGCATTACTTGCTTCCTCACGCAGCTTCACTCGCTTCACAGCGTGGTACCTACATAAAAAGTAGCCTATATGCTATTCAAGATTATAATCTATCTCTGTACCAAATTTCATCCAAATCCGTTCGGCCGTTTAGCCATGATTGAACCACAAACACACAAACATCCAAACATCCTCACAAACTTTCGCATTTATATTATTAGTAGGATTACCTAGTAGGATTCCAGAAATCCCCACTGGTTAGGTCGTAGTCTGCTGCTACGACGTAGCAGTGGGGATTTATGGAAAATATATTTTCCAGTAATCCTCACTGGCCATGACGTAGTCTGCTACCACGTAGCAGTGGAGATTTCTGGAAATATATTTTCCATAAATCCTCACTTGCCAAGACATCATCATATCATCATCGTAGATAATTTCTATAATCCATTTAAATAAGTTAATGATTGTTGTATGTAACTAGTTTAGGAATAATTATAATATCGTTTTATGATAGTAAAAAAATCACTTCAATCCATTGCTCTGTAAAAAACGAACATAGGTACCTACCAAAAACACACTTTCGGATTTATAATGATAAAAAATATTATTATACCTAAAGATATTGATTCCAATATTAAAAACAATTACTTACAAAGATAACATTCTAAAGGGTATAACAATGGGTGGCCTTATCGGCGAGAGTGATATCCTCCAGGAAATCTATGGATGTATTTTACTTAGCAAAGCTATCATTTATAGATGGCGGTGAGCCTTCAACAAAGTAGGTCTAACCTAACTTGCCCTTAAAACATGGTGAAATTCAAATGAAAATATTGATGTTTTTTTTCGCTAATACATACATACATACATACATAAAATCACGCCTGTTTCCCAGAGGGGTAGGCAGAGACCATGGTTTTCCACTTGCTACGATCCTGACATACCTCTTTTGCTTCATTCACTCTCATCACATTCCTCATACATGCTCGTCGGTTTAGGGTACTCATGACCTGGCCTTTTTCCAAAACGTCACCGATTTGGTCACTAAACGTACGCCTAGGTCTTCCCCTTCCAACGGTCCCATTCACACTCGCCTTGTACACCTGTTTCGTCAATCTTCTTTCGTTCATTCTTTCTACATGACCAAACCATCTCAGCATACCTTTCTCAATCCTCATCACTACGTCTTCTTTCACCCCACAACGCTCTCATATCACACTGTTCCTCACTCTATCTTTCAAAGTTACTCCACACATACTTCGCAAAGCTCTCATTTCCACTGCATTTATCCTACTTTAGTAAAGCATTTATCCTACTTTACTAAAGTAGGATAAATAAATTTCGCTAATATTATTTGTTTTTGTTGATAGAATCCTTTCGGCATGGTATACATATTATGAATCACGTTGTATTTAGTTAATCTTCAGTGAACCTAAACTGAATATATCTTAGTAAATTTAATTTATTACGTTTTGTTCCAGAGTCTCTACTTAAACCATGTCTGGTGAAAGATATAGAATGCCTTAGCAAATCAACCGAGCAATTCCTAGAAAACACATGCAAAGGAATACCTATGTACGATATTCGGGCCATAGATCCTTTGATCATACCATCATTGGACTTTGAACTGGACAAGGATATGGGATTGAAGTTCAGCTTCAAGGATCTGAATGTGACTGGTTTGAGGAGCCAAAAGATATCAGACTTCCAGTAAGTAAAGATGCTTGATAACTAAATTTTTTACACAATTTAGGTGGCAAACAAGCGTACGGCTTACCTGTTGGTAAGTGGTTACCAGTAGCATTAAGACGTTTTGGCCGTGGTGGCCCCGGCTAAAGAATAGGCCCCTCCATATCTCTATCCGCGGATGTCGTAAGAGGCGACTAAGGGAAAAAAGCTAGGGGATGGGCAGCAGCGTCCCTCATTTTAAAAACGATAGTTCTACCTGCCCTCCAACCCGCTTGCCCAGCGTGGTGAGTATGGGCAAAACCCCCCCACATGATAAGGAATTTGCTCTGTCTGTGGGGGAGGCCATGTTCAGCAGTGTACGGCTGAAATGATGATGATGAAAGACGCTTACAATAATCAGAGGGATCAGGAACGCGTTTCCAACCAAAATGAAGCATATAACCAAGAGGAGATAAAATACTAAAGATATGGAATTTGAAAGCACAGCTACACCACCCAAGTTTCCCTCAGTGGAAGTTTTATGCAACAATTTTTCATGCCTTTGACAAAGTTTTACACAAGTAGGTATTTCTCAAAAGTACGGACTAAATTCTTAACTTGTAAAAAATATGTTCTCTTTTATACAACTACATACCTACATAGATACTTGATGTAGGTATATTTCCTTGAAAATGCTGAAATTTGCATAAATATGAACACATTTTTTTTTCGCTTTCCACTGCCTTCGAAAATACACTTTGTTTGGTGGAACGATTAAAGTGCGCTTAGAGGCTCTTTTCGTGTCACATGTCTTCTAATTTTATGTTCCAGGACATGCCGGTTTCTTCACGATGTTTTCCTTGGCCGTTTATAGCACTGGTAGATAAAGCGCACATAAATTTTCCGAATGGAAAATCCATTGGTGCATCCATTCGAAGTATTCGAACTTACGACCTTCAGATCGGAAGGCGGGGTCACTTCCACCACTCTCAATGTCTGTATTGCTTTTATTTGAACTTTGTTTTTACATACGCAGAATGAACACAGAAACCAAAAAGGTGGTTTTACAGACTAGAGCAGATCTGCACATTGTCGGTGACCTCACAATCGAACTGACAAAGGACTCCAAAACGTTTTCGGGCATTTATTATGCAGATTCAAGTAAGTGGATCCCTAACATGCGATATTGAGTTCGTGAATGCACTAACAGGAGAACTTAATTGAATAAATAACCCGGATATTTGTAAGTCTTTATTTACGCTCTTCAAACTGACAAGACAAGAGGCTGATGTTATTTATTAATTTCATGGAAATTGCTTTCATTTATGCTTTTTGGAATGTCCACTCAAAATTCCCTGACGATTGCAGTTACGAGCTTAAATGAATGCAGGTAAAAGTTCCTTGTCATTCAATCTTTTCAATGGCCCAAGTACGAATAAGTTCATATTCACGGTAACGTTACGCCTACGTTAGTAAAAGCCAATATTAGCCAACGATCGGCAATGCTCGAAATCTTTTAATTTTGTTTGGTTGTCTTATAGACTTAGATTCTGTATGGTGTCACGAAAAGGGCACCTATAAAAACCAGCCCAACCACTTTTCACTTTCCGACCGTGAAAACTTACGGATTACTGGTTTTTGTCGTGACTCCATAGTCCAAGTGAGAACTAACTGATTTTGCAGACTAGGGCCTCTGACTAGTAGTCACAGATAAGATTGTAGGAGAACTAGCATACCTACCACATGACTTTAATTCAAGGAACATTAATATCATAAGTTAAGTGACTGGTGTACTGAATCCGCGTGATGAATCACGGTCCATTCATTCACCCACGCTCGTTAAAGTGCGAAGTAGATAAAAAACTGCAAGAAAAGATATAAATTAATACCTAAATACACCCAACATACAAGGTTATTCATAAGATGTATGCTATCCCTAAAGGGGCTTATTCCACACCCAATTGGCAATAAAGTTTTTTACGGATTTTGGAAATTCAATATTTTTCGTAGAACCTATGCAAAAATCTGCTGTTTTGGGGACAACTCAGATTAAACTCGTTTATTTAGCTGTTTTAGCCAGTAGGTATTCTTGATAGAAGGTACGTTTAAAAATTACCTACTTATAACAGCAAAAAACGCTGATAAAAAGACCAAAAACAGCTTATTTGAAAAAGTTTGGGAAAAAATCGGATAAAATATATTTGTTCTACTTTTATTTTTGTTGATAGAATAAGCCCAGGATAGTATTAAATAAATTATTATGAATCACCGTACCTGTACCTATACCTACATCTGCCGTCACAATGAGAACCTTCTCGTGGGAACCTGAAACAACGAGTAGGTACCTACCATAGTACCACAACACCCAGACCCGCTAGGCTATTGCGTAAGCGAAATGGTAATGAAGATCGCAATTATAAGGATGATTTTATCAATTATAGCGGCATCTGAAGTTTTTCAAACATGAAAAGGAAGAAGCTAAGGTCTTAAAGCTTTCCCTTGTCAAGTTTGGAACGTTTTGAATGTGGCTAAGATGGGTAAAATTACCCTCAAAGTTACGAACTTCATTGCCATTACGCTTAGGCAATTGCACCCCCGGAACACATGTTTCCAGATTATCTATGCAAATATCTGCCCCCTCCGAGGATCTAACCTGCCAGGCTATTGCGTAAGCAAAATGGTAATGAAGATCGCAATTTTAAGGATGATTTTATACATTTTAGCGACATCTGAAGTTTGTCAAACATGAAAAGGAAGAAGCTAAGGTGTTGATGTTTTTCCTTGTCAAGTATGGAACGTGTTGAATGTTGCTAAGATTGTTAAAATTACCCTCAAAGTTACGATCTTCATTGCCATTACGCTTACACAATTGCACGACCGGTGTCGGTGGAGTGGATGAGGAATGGCCAGCCACTCCAATGTCAAAACAAGCAAGATTCGTGCATGTGTTCCTATTTCACATTCAATTCATTGTGCAAAAGGTATAACTATTTCAATTTCCAGGTGTCCTAGGCACAGCTCGATATAACTACGACTTGAAGATGGACGACAAAGGCGTGGAACATTTCGAAGTGGGCCCAGAAACAATTGAATGCGAGTCAGTTACTGCACCAACCGTGACACTGAGCACCGAATTGCAAACGGCTTTGGCAAACGGTAGTAAAATTGATACAGAAACAGTGTGTGGTTTGCGGAATAACTATAAACTGGTTTGCGAAACAAACTATGCCGGCTTATTCTACACTCAATTTTCAATACGACTTTAGAAAATTCGAAATTTTTCATTTTCAAAAAAATCTACCGTTTTGGGGTCAAATCAGTTCAAATTCAAACTCAATCTTGATGCCAAAGTTCTCGTACGTTTAGTAATTAGTTATAGAGATGATAATAATACCAATAACAGCTTGAGCAAGTTTGGGAAAATGAGTGTTTTTTTTAAACATTGATGTTTTTTTCGCTTCTTTTTAGATAGATAGATAGATATTTTTTTATGGTAAACCACATAAAAACTTAACACATAATAATTGAATCAATAAAATATAATATCTTATAGTGGAATACAGTAGTTATTTTTGTTGATAGAATAACCCCCTTTCGGGATGTTATACATGTTGAATCACCTTCTATACATGTTATGATTATTTCAGGCTCACGGATATTTTTAAAAGTGTTTGACGGTTTGCCTAAATTATTTCATCATAGACATATTTATGTAGGTAGGTACTTATATCTCATTTTGTGTTCTCAAAGTTTATGGTTTATCGCAGAAATTGCAAGGATTTCGCGAATCAGTTTTAGAATTCCATCATACAACGGAAGTTCTATTTCCTTTGTCTATTCATTCGTCCGTGACGAAATTATTTCCGTATTTTTCGGAGGAATGTGTATTAAATTCAGGAACACGGGGATATGGGATTCCAGCCCACTAGATAAAATCAGAAATAACTCAGTGTATAACGAAATACCTACCTACTTACAAATCGAGAACCAAGGTATACCTACTAACGTTAGATTAATATGAATTACCTACTTGTTTTAAATATAATTTTATTTATTTTACGTTCACAAAAACTGGTACCTAATTGTTGGCCAAATTCTGACTTTCTTCGAAACGAATAAGGCTGTGTTCAAACAGCTTGCAATAAGTTTATTAAAATTGATTTTATAATTATCCTTATGCATAGGTTTTATAAAATACCTTCTCATTGTTTCACAGATGCTACTGCGCAAGCGAGGTTACCTGAATACACGGCCAAACTAGCGAGTCTCCGAAAGAAAGCTTTCTGCAAGATCGCCGAACTGGGCTACGTTAATGTAGTGCATAATATTAGAGCTTCAGCTAAAATTTTACCGAAGTCGGCTTTTTTCAAAGATGTTTGAACAAGCGCAAAATTATAATGGTTAATAATTTTCACTGAGTTTTATTTCAAGGTTAAAGCAGTCAAGTAGCCTTATGTCTTATTATCAACTAGGTTATGCCTTTGGTAATGCATGCTGCTTCGTTCGCGTGGTGCTTACATCTTCTTCTTGTCGTGTCCCTGGTTCTTTCTTGGTCATCCTGTATTAGGTCAGTAACCAGATTGATGGTTATAGGCCCTGAAAAGGGCCTATAACCATCGATCAATGAAAGAATCAGCGTACCTAGTGAAAGGACTAAAGTGCGCTCCTTAGAGGCTCCTTTCGTGCACAAGGTGCTTAGATTAATAGTAGCCTCTATGCTATTCTAGGTAAAGAACTCTATCTATTCTAAGTTTCATCGAAATCGGTTCAACCGTTACGGCGTGATTGAATCACAAACATCTAAGCATCCTTTTTATTAACATTTCCTAAAAGATAATTTATTTGGCACATTGTAACAGAAAAATAATAATAATAACAGTTGTAAATTAAACTAAAATAATATTATACTAGAAATGAACTATGTTTTCTACGACTACGACTAGCATCCTCAAGAACTTTCACATTTATAATACTTAGTAAGGAAGTAGGATAGCCACCTTATCTGCCTATTACATCGATTGTTTGCAGTTCCTGAGTAGCAGTTCTATTGTGTAAGCGAAATGGGAATAAGATTCGCTACTTTTAAGATGTTTTTTTTAAATTTTAGCGACATCCGCGTAAGCCTTCAGTCATGAAAAAGAAATAGTTACGGTCATGACGATTTCCCTTGTCAAGTTTAAAATGTTATAGATATTGCTAATGCTGTTAAACTTGTCCACTAAACTACGAAGTTTATTGACAATTTGCTTAAAAAATAGCACAGGTTGAAATTAGCTTTGTGTAAGTATTAGCAGTAGGTATAAATTTTTTCAAGCGTTCTTTTTTTTTTTTTTTTTTTATTCCGGTCATATCACACACGTTCAACTGATCCCAAACTAGGCATAGCCTGTACTATGGGTACCAGAGACTGATATACATAATAGATATATATTTAACACCCAGACACAGAACAAACATCTGTGTTCATCACACAAACGTTTGTCCAGTGCGGGAATCGAACGCGCGACCTCTAGCGCAGAAGGCAGTGTTACTACCAACTGAGCTATGAGGCCTGTCCAATAAATATTTTGTGCCCTCTGTGACATTCGACACTCAATCGAACGACCTTATCTCCTTGCGTGGCGTAAAAAGCTAATCTTTCTTATTCTTCACTTATAATAAATGTACTTCCACATTAGGCTTGATGAAATTTTTATCGCATGACCCTCGTAAAAACGTCTAATTTATTCCATCCAGCGATAACCTGGCGCCAGGGGAGATTAATGAGGTGATTTTATTGCCTGTAAAATATAATCCTCGGTGTTGAAATGTGGAATTTGTTTTTGAACTTTCAATGTAACTTAGGTACCTAGGTACATTATCAAGCACTTGCAGCTGTGCGTGAGCGCAAATTTTTACTAAAACGTTAACGAATTCGACGAACGAGAAGAGATATCAACATTTATACAAGGTGATTCATGATAGTATGATAATAGACATATTTTTTTAAATCTCTATTTTTCCTGAAGTTTTCAAATTTGCTTTTTTTGGTCTTTATATCATCCTTTTATATAGTAATTATTAAACGCTTAGATAATATAGGTACTACCATTAAACGTATTTACGAGAAGTTCAACATCAACATTTTACAGCTGAATAATTGAGTTCAAATTGATATAACCCGAAAACAACAGATTTTTGCATAGGTAGTGTTATTACAATGAAAAATCTAGAATATCCAAAAGTAGTTGAATAAACTTTATAGCCTTATGAAGAAAGGGTAATGAGGTGTCAAAGTTTGTGATGGAGAACATTGTTTTAAATATTTGGCTAAGTTCGTTGACTTTAGTTATACCGTTAAACGAAGGAATTTGCGCTCAATCCTTAGCAAACACAAGATCTCAAAGGTATGCGCAAATGGGCAGATAAAGAAGTCAAAACAAAACATGAATCTCACAACCAGCCAAAAAAATTCAAAAAAGTCCGGTTAACTTGAAATCGTTTAACGTTCACCAAACCTTTTTTATTTTAAGTTTCTCAAATTCTTTTACAGGCTAATTCTAAATGGGGGATGTTTAGCCCTGGTCTGCACTGGCCTCTGTGGCGTGTTTTGTTTTTGCTACCTATTTTACTGTTATCCCCCAAGCATAGAGATAATAAGATATTTTTACAAAAACTAAAAACCGACATTTAATTCCTGAATATTTACAAGATTAATGTCAACCTCTTTTTTTTGTTAACAACCTCTTTGCGTTTTGCTTACCTACTGAGGATGACACTGGCCACCTACACTTTCGAATAAAAAACAAAAGTATGACATCCATTCATCATCAATAATAACTCTTACGGTACTGACTGACTGACTGACAATCAAACGTACCTAGTGGTTTTATTATCTTTTGACAATCAACGCAGAGCCTAACCAAAATCCTAAGAGTATGTTTGCGTAGCTTCCTGTTGTAACGTATGGTATGGGTGCACAGAAAGGAATTCCCGACACACAACCCCTAAGATAGCAGCAACTGTAAAAATAGCAGCAACCGAACGAAGTCGCGGGGATAAACATACCATACCAACGTGGACAAAAAAAAATTCGGCAAGTCGTGATTTCAAGATGATGACGTTTTTTTTAAGTTTTACGGGACAAGTAGCAATCCCTCAGGATTAAATTAATATGGGATCCCCGGGATCATACTCTTTACCTACACCAGCGAAAGAATTATCAAAATGGGTTAAAAATAGACTCATTAAGTGCCTATCTACCTACTCCCCTAACATGATTGAAATGTAGTGGTCAAAAGCGGATTGTGCCTACAACGTGTTCCGTAACTAGTATACCGTATATATACCTATAGGTAGGTAGGTACAGGGTGGAATTTTGTTTTCCTCCTGAAGGGAACTGTAGATAGTTTTACTAAAAAAAAAAAAAAACATTCCTTAATTTTTTGAAAACAAAGAACAACAACTACATACAAAGTTTTTCGAAAATTCACTTGCCACACTCGGGAATCGATCCGACTAAAATCTGTAAAAATTACACCCTTGTTAGAGACTGTTACACAGTTTACAACCTTTGCAGTTTCATCGTTTGTATTTGTTCTGAATAAATATTTTTTTACAGATTTAAGTCTACTCTGAACCTTACTGCCCTTAGAAGTAACCCGTCTACCTTTTATAAAGTTTAAACTAAAAATTAAATAATTTTTGGAAAATCATTCATCTTACTATGTCGGGGAATAGACTTATTTAGATACTTACCTAAATTTTTCATTTTCAGATTGGCATGTGGAGTGGAACTTATAAATTAGGTCGGTACCTAGCTTGTTATACGTTACATTATCACAATATTATGTGGTCACTAAATGAATTGAATTGAATATACCATGCCGCAAAGGGCTTAATCTACCAACAATAAGAAATTATTATTATTCATTTATTTCAGAGCATGTCATATTAAAAATATTAGCGGGGAGAAAATACATAGGTACATCCATAGAAGTATAACTAAGTAAGTCTATGCATACATCTTTATAACTAGTTATAAACGTACCAGATTGGATAATTAATTTTGAACTGATTTGACCCCAAAAAAGCTGGTTTTTGCATAGGTAGTGTTTTTTCAATAGAATGTCTAATTTTTGAAAGTCGTAGAACAAACTTTATTGCCCATTGGGAGTGGAATACACCTTTCGGGATTGTAGGTAGGTAGGTAATTATACTTACCTACCTATACCTACATTATTATGAACCACCTCGTAAATAGGTATTTAAAGAAAAATATATATTTAGAAGTTGAAAACCTTCTATAAATATTAAGTAAATTGTTGTCCACGTTTGCATCGTAACTCAATTTATGAATGCACATATTTCTGTTTTATATGTTAAGGACTTAGATAATATACTACATTATCTAAGGTCAAGGACACTAAAACTAGACATGATGGCCTAGACAACTTTATTAGGTAGAGTAAAGGGAAATGATATAAGGATAAAACATCGCTTCTCTACTTAATACCTAGGTAGATGATCTCAAAAGAGCCTTGAACAAGTTTGAAACATGCTTCGAATCGCTCAAGAACTTTGCTCTCAAATTGGCTACAACCGATTATTTATAGATACCTAGGCAGGTACATGGGCGCCGAGAGGGGGGCGAATTGGGTGCACTTGCTTTGAAAAAATAAATACAAAGAAAATGTCTTGTCCGCGCCTTTGGTCACGCGGAACCCTGGTGGTGTGGTATTAATTTTTTTTTTCTCGCTGATTTTCTGAAAATAACTTTCATGCAAACCTAGACCTGACAGTAAATCAACAGTTATCAAAATAAAGATAAATGTTTAAATATTACCTATATGAAACGGATTTTGTATATTGGCATTTAGCACATACTACCTCGGTACCTTGCTTGGTTGTTGTGTCACTGATTCTTTCTGGTCATCCTGTAATAGGTCAGTGAGCAGGTTGAGGTATGGAGGTCCAGAAAAGGACCTATAACCGTCGGTGAAAGAAATCAGTGAAGTAAATGGATAAAAGTGCGCCTCTTAGATGCTCCTTTCGTAGCAAGCCAATAGCCAAATGATGGAAGGAACTGATATTGAGTCTAGGGAAAACCCCCATTGATTTGAAAGACTGAGTTGCTTGCTGACCAGCATCCACAAGATACGCCCCGAATTGAGATTTTGCGATGTCCAGTAAAACTAGGTGTTTCGATGATCGTTTGAAAATCGCACCTTTATCATGTCCTGACAAATTTAATAACCAATCTTAACTGAACTACGAATTCATTGAAACTTTACCAAAAGCGAACTCACGTTTATATTGGTTTTTTAATAAGTAATACTATTAATAAGTATTAATACTATTTTCATTATATGGCCTATAATGTAGGTACGAACAAAGCTCTTTCAAAATAATATGACATCCCCATCCCACAGATATACATGTATTTGTTTTTTCTTATTACTTAAACCCCCTTTTAGACTGCTATATCTTAGCAACCACTTGGCCGATTTAAATCATATTCTTACCAGCAAATCTTGATATTACAACTAGTTGACCAACTAAATGACAAACTAAAAACTAAATTTCATGCAGATCGAATTAACAACGGTTAAAAAGTTATGTGATAACAAATAAACACACAACGCCGCCGATCTGTCCAAAAGAGACGGTTCATCAATATATGGAGCCTGGGCCTGCACTGTGTACACAACTCTAAAATATGGCTAAGCAATAAAGTAAACGTATTTAATTGGTTCATCATCTTCCTGCCCTTATCCCACATCATGTGGGGTCGGCACAACATGTATTCTTCTTCCATTTCCCTCTATCAGTCGTCATCTCAACACTCACTCCTTTCTTCACCATATCCACTTTCACACAGTCCATCCACGTATTTAATTGGTTATTTTATTTAAATTGACTTCGTTCTAAGGTACATTAAGATTTTCTTCCACAAAGAGAGCAACACACAGCGCTACAAAAACATGGCGGATGGACGTGCGTGAAATGTCATTTTGACAACCTACATTTAACTGACAAAACAAAAACATCAAATCAAACAACATGATATGAAAAATATGTCAATGTCTTGTCAAACGCGAATTATAAACCAACATGGCGGCCTTCAAATAGTGTTCACATAGTAAAAACTTACCAGAAGAACTATTCTTGTACCATCGCATTTGTCTTCAAATTAATGAAATTGTATTTTTCTTGTAATCTCCTATTTTTCCCTAATTTTTCTATGTAGTGTACATGGACCAGGCCCAGAATGAAATGGCTCCTTTAATTGATCAAGCGAGCGAAGATTTCTCAATCTTCGCTTGATCAATTAAATTTTCTTTGGCAACACTTGGGTTTCTAAGCAAAGGAATAACACAATAACCCACCACTTGGGTTTTTTAGTGACTACCCAACCTACCTAGCTAGTGTTAGGGTTTCAATATTTGTCGTTAACATTGTTTTATTTTATGCAAAATTATTATTTAATTCCGTTATTATTTTAACCGCAGTTATTTTTCAATTATGTTATGTATCAATTGTTCGAGAGTAATCTTTAAAAAGAATATTGTGTTTCAATATTTGTCGTCAACTTTGTTTTATTTTAGGCAAAATTAATATTTAATTCCGTTATTATTTTATCCGCAGTAATGTTTCAATTATTTTATGTATCAATTGTTTGTGAGTAATTTTTAAAAAGAACATTGTTTCCGTTACTTGTTTGTCAAGCCCCTCGATTGGTTAATAATTTGTGTTGGCCAATCTCAGAGCGATGTCTGTCCGTCAGTTGGTACGACTGACGGCTGACTCTGGCTGTGATTGGTTCACGTTCCAGAACCTTTTACCAATCGGGAGAGCTCGTTTTTTTTATGGTGTTATTGTAAAATTTTATCAGAAAATTCGAGACGGACGGGCATTGGGTTCTCGACTGCTGAACAAGCAGCATGGTCTTAACATTTAGTCTTTGTAACGTTGTAATTGTAATCCTTGTAAAATAAAGTAATTATTTTACTGTTTTCTGTTGTTCCTGTTTATTACGAACTCCTGATAGTAGATAGTTTCTACATATCAGAAGTGCTGGATCGAGACCAACTTTAAAAGTAAGTACACGCCCAATTATTTTTATAAAACTGTTTGCCTGTTATCAAGGGATGCTTTGACTCTTAATTTATTTTCTGAATAGGTCTACATCCTATCGTTTATTTTCTGGTTTCCAATATAATTTATGATCATTATCTACTCTATTTGTACCTCACCTAGTAAATCAATGGTTTTAACTACCTATAATTTACGTAATTGATTCTTGTTTTTGCATAAAATGGGCATAAACGCCAGGATTTTTAGGTTTTTGTTTTTTTTTTTTAACATTATTAAATTGATTTATTTTTATTTTAAGCAAATATTAGATAATACTGATTACAGATTGTAGAAATACTAGAATATATATATTCTTTAATTTTTTATTTTTTTTTTGGATAGTTATTATAAAAAAAAAAAAAAAAAAAAAAAACTACCCTCAAATATTTTTAATAGATTTATATATATATTTTTTTTTTGCGTTTGCTACGCAACGCAATCCTTTCAGATAATGGACGAGCCGGATCGCCGGCGACGGGAATCCGAACGGGATAGTCGGCGGCGTGAGACACCCGGTCGGGCTCGCCGCACTGCTTCTCGGAGTCGGAGCCGTGTCCGGACCTGCAGCCCTAGTCACGCCGAGCGGGACCAAGAGCGTGAACGGGGCCGCGAGCGATTCAAGCTGCTCGAGAGGGAGCTTCAACGGGAACGCGAACGACTCCGCGTGCCAGAGCGACCTCACCGAACACCATCGAGGCAGGCCAGCGAGCTTCGTGGAGGGATCCCCAACCACCACGACGGGCGGCATGGAGCGCGACATCCGGAGCTACGGGACGACGCGGAAGAACAAAGGTCACGTAGTCCATCTTTATCTAAGAAAGAATTTGTAGATATCCTTAAGTGTTTTAGAGATGGTTTTTCGTCGCTGCCGACTCAGAGCGCACAACCTTCACAAAAGATAGATTTTAAAAATATCCTTCCAAGTTTTGACCCTTCTTCTAAGACTCAACGCATTGATGTTTGGTTAAAGAAGGTAAACGAATGCGCTTCTGTGTATGGTTGGGACGATAAAACCACCACTCATTTTGCTATGCAAAAACTGCAAGGTCTGGCCAAAACCTGGTACGAAGGCTTAAATTCGATTCTTTTCTCATGGAAGGAGTGGGAGGAAAAACTAGTGAACGCGTTTCCATTCGAACAGAACTATGGCCAGGCTTTGGAAGAAATGCTTAGACGGAAGAGTAAGTTTCATGAACCGATAGAAGTTTACTATTATGAAAAACTGACGCTGCTTAACCGATGTGATATTGAGGGAAAACGCGCAGTTGATTGTATTATTCATGGTCTTAGCGATCGTACATTAAGATCCGGAGCTTTGGCGTTACGTTGCTCGCACCCTGATTTTCTTCTGCAGTACTTAGTCAGCAATAAAGATTCGAACCAATCTATAGTAGACCGTACTGCTATCAGAACAAAAGGTACCGATACTGTCGACGCTAACCGTAGTTCAAAATCGAAAACAGGTTTTAGGCAGCCTTCAGCTGGATGTTACAATTGCAAGGAGAAAGGGCATAGTTACTTGTATTGTCCTAAGCCGCTTTTGAAATGCTCCAAGTGTAATAAAATAGGGCATACTTCCGAAAACTGTTTTGTCAAACCAAGTGATCAAACTGTTAAAAGCACCAATACTAATGTTCATAAAACGATGTGCATCGATTCTGATAGTAGTAATCAACAAAATGGGTGTCCGAATTCGAAATTTATTAAAGAAGTTAGGGTGAACGGAATTGTTTTTACAGCTTTTGTCGATTTCGGGAGTGACGTCACTCTAATCAAAGAAACTGTAGTACGCAGCTTAGATTTGGCTCACAACAAAGTTCCATCGGCTATGAAAGGTTTTGGAAACGAAATAGTACATGCATTAGGAGAACTATCACTTGATTTAAGTGTCGATGATGTGAATGCTAAAGTCGTATGCAAGGTCGTGAGTGATGAGTTGTTAGATAAGCCAGTTTTGATTGGTCAGTCATTTACAGAGCAGCCCCACATAATCGTTTATAAAAATTTTACAAAGCTGCAATTCCATGACATTGGTAGTGAATTGCCACAACCTGATATCGAAGACTGTCACGAGCGTTCATTTAAAGTTAGGTCAGCTGGTACCCTTAACCTTTATGGTGCAGCTACTGTGAGAGCCCAAATTGAACATTCGTTTATAGGAAGCGTACTAGTGAAGAATAGTATCGCAGGGGAACCCAATAACCAATATTTTGTGATTGGAGGTCTCTATTATGCAAAATGTGGTCGTGTTGATATAGCAGTAACACCTTGTTCAATATCTTGTCGGATACCAAAGGATTTTGTTTTTTGCCGAGCAGATAAAGTAGACTTTGTTAATAGGGTAGTGGAGTCGCGGGGTGATATAACAGCTACAGGTGTTTTTAATGAAAGTCAGGTTTGCGTAGGAGAAGGAGTGTCAGAGCCTGATAAGCAGCGTCTCCTAGAATTGTTAAAACGGTACAAGCATTGTTTTGCCTTTTCCCTCAAAGATTTAGGTTGCAGTAATAAGACTGAAATGAACATAGAATTGAGTAGTAATCGCCCTGTGGTATATCGACCGTACCGATTGTCTCATCATGAACGGGAAAAGGTCCGCAGTATGGTAGGTGAGATGTTAGATGCTGGTGTCGTAAAAGAGTCTATATCCGAGTATGCTAGCACTATTTTACTTGTTCGAAAAAAAGATGGATCGATGCGGATGTGCGTCGATTATCGCATGTTGAATTCGGTGACGGTTAAGGAGAGGTATCCTATGCCCATCATTGAAGATGAGATTGCACGTCTTACAGGTCAAGCGTGTTTTATCACACTCGATCTCTTTTCTGGCTACTATCAAGTACCGATTTCAGACCAGAGTAAACATCTCACCTCGTTTGTCACACCAGATGGCCAGTACGAATTTAATCGAATGCCATTTGGTCTGGCGAACGCACCGGCCGTTTTTCAACGGATGATGAATACGCTATTAGGGTCAGTTCGTTCCGGAAAGGCGACAGCATATATTGATGATGTGCTAATTTTTGGTAGGAATGCCGCTGAATGCTTGGATCGTCTCGAGGAGGTGTTGCTGATTATGGGGAATGCGAATCTTACCCTCAATTTAGCGAAGTGTAATTTTCTCTGTGACAAAATCACTTATCTCGGATATGAAATTAGCGCTGCTGGCATTAGGCCAGGTGAAGGTAAAATAGTTAGTGTGCGGAATTTCCCGCAACCAAAAAGCGTGCATAATGTCAGACAGTTTCTAGGTCTGGCCAGCTATTTTAGAAAATTTATTAGAGACTTTGCCCTAATCGCGTGTCCACTCAGTAAGTTATTGAAAAAGGGTGCAGCCTGGGAGTGGGGTGATAGTCAGGACCAATCTTTTAGAGATCTGAAGTCCAGATTAATAGACAGGCCAATTCTAGCAATATATGATCCGGCAGCAGAAACTGAGCTACATACCGATGCGAGTAGAATAGGAATTGGTGGTATATTACTCCAACGTACATCGGCCAATGAGCCTTTCCACCCAGTAGCTTACTATAGTAGGCAAACTTCACCGGAAGAGAAGAATTTTCATTCGTACGAATTAGAAACTCTAGCAGTTGTCTTTTCCTTGCGTAAATTTAGGGTTTACTTGCTTGGTAAAGAATTTAAAATCGTCACCGATTGCAGCGCTTTGCGTTCAACGTTCCTGAAGAGAGATCTCATCCCAAGAATAGCTCGTTGGTGGTTGACCTTGCAGGAGTTTGATTGTTCCATTGAGTACAGAGCCGGTTCCAAAATGAGTCACGTCGACGCTTTATCCAGAAACCCCGTTGGTGACGAAGGAAATGTTTGTGTGGAAGAATTTCCGACTGTAATGACGATCACTGACGATGATTGGTTGCACACTCTTCAACTCGGGGACTCAGAGTTATGTAGGATTAGAAATATTCTAAATAGCAATCTTGATGAAAAGGGTCTCAAATACATAAACGAAAATTATGTGATAAAGGGCAATAAGCTTTTTCGTTGTTTAGGCGGAGATAAAGACAGTATTCGGTGGGTAGTACCTAAAGGTGCAAGGTGGCAACTGTGTCGTATGAATCACGATGACATTGGACATTTTGGCTTTGAGAAAACTTTGGAGAGGATCAAGAAAAACTATTGGTTTGCAAAAATGACAAAATTCGTAAAAAAATATGTGAGCGCTTGTATAGAATGTGCCTTCGCCAAAAAGAATTCGAACGAACGCGAAGGGCTTCTTCACCCTATAACAAAAGTAGATGTTCCGTTTCATACTTTGCATGTTGACCACCTTGGACCCTTCGTTAAATCTAATAGAGGTCATACTCACCTGGTTGTGGTCGTGGACGCTTTCACAAAATTTTGTTTTGTGAAACCCGTCAGGAACACGAATACCCAGAATGTTGTAAGAGTTTTGAATGACATATTTTACACATTTAGAACACCTGATCGTCTAATTACTGACCGTGGCAGCTGTTTTACGTCTCATGCATTCAAAAGATTTACTCTCGACAAGGGTTTCAAGCATATATTAAATGCGGTTGCTAGTCCCAGGTCGAATGGCCAAGTAGAACGGTATAACCGTACCATTCTTGACTCTTTGAAAACACTCAATGTAAAATATACCGAGAAAGATTGGGATAGCCATTTAGGTAAGGTTCAGTGGGGATTAAATAATACTATCCAGAAGACCACGGGTAGGACTCCTGCGGAGGTATTGTTTGGTACTGCAACTAATGTAGAACTAAGTCCCATTTTGAACGAAATCGCTGAGGAGACTCGTGAGTGCCGTGAGCGTTCTGCCATACGCGATGAGGTTAAGGATAGAATAGATAAAGAACAGGTCAAGCAGAAAAAGAGATATGATGTAGGTAGGAAGCCAGCGCGAGAGTATGATTTAGGTGCTTTGGTAAAGATAACCAAAATCTGTTTCAATAATGACGGACAGAGCAAAAAACTTATGCCTACGTATGTAGGCCCCTATCGTGTTATCAAAATTTTGGGTAGAGATCGTTACAAGGTGGCACCTGTCCCGGGCTTAGCTTGCACACAAAATAGGCGCGAAACTATCGTCGCAGCTGACCGCATGAGGCCATGGATTCACATTGATGCTTTAGAAGTAAATGAAAATGACTCTGATACCACTGTTACCGACGATGGTGATTAAATAATGTTTATATGGTGTGTTTTGTCAAAGGTTTAACTACAAATCAGTTATACGTTGTTTCAGATCAAAACACGAGGATCGATTGTTCGTGTTTTGAAAAGCAAAGCCGAGAAGTCTTCCCACTGTGTCCACAAGTAATCGATCGTCTTGTGCGTGCCAGCTGGTGTCGATATCCTCGTTTGATGGTTCAATGATCACACACTATACTGAATCGATCAGTCGGTGTGAAATCCCTCGCTTATAGACGAATCGATCGTCTGCTATCGATGTTTTCATTTAATGGTTCAATGATCGGGCACTAAACTGAATCGATTAGTATGTGTCCAAAAACCCCTCGCTTCTAGACGAAACGATCGTCTGCTTTTCTTTTATAGTTCGTTTAGCTAACCTAAAACTGAATCGATCAGTTTATTACGAAATAAGATACTATCTTAATATCGATTTACTTTTATTTTATTATTTATATTTTTATCTAAGTAAATATATTGTCATAAAGGCTTTATTTAACTGTTATATTGTAATTATTGACAATCGATTTTCGTACATGTAATTTACCAAAGTAACGTCTATAACGATTAATTAGGTATTAGATATAATTATACTTAGGTGTCGGTAAGATCGGGAATAATATAAATGTTATTTAGCGTGAATAATGTAGTCAATTAGTAACAATGGGTACAGATAGTAAATAATGTAAAATAATTTTTATAATGTAAAAAATTGTGTAAATCAACAAAATGATTTACATTGAGTAAATCGTCTTTGTAAACTAATAATAACCTTTAGTTTTTAGCCCTTAGTATTTAGCTGTTCATAGTACCTACTTATGTAAGATTGAGGAGGTATATAGAAATTGTATATTATGTAGTTTCTGATCTTTGATTTTCATTTGTAGTAGTACCTGTTTATTATTATTATTATTTTTTATAAATTTAGAAATTTGATCAACGGTACGATTGTTAGGGTTCCACTTGGTACCGTGTGCGGGGACGCACACGTTGTCAGGATGGTCGATTGTTAGGGTTTCAATATTTGTCGTTAACATTGTTTTATTTTATGCAAAATTATTATTTAATTCCGTTATTATTTTAACCGCAGTTATTTTTCAATTATGTTATGTATCAATTGTTCGAGAGTAATCTTTAAAAAGAATATTGTGTTTCAATATTTGTCGTCAACTTTGTTTTATTTTAGGCAAAATTAATATTTAATTCCGTTATTATTTTATCCGCAGTAATGTTTCAATTATTTTATGTATCAATTGTTTGTGAGTAATTTTTAAAAAGAACATTGTTTCCGTTACTTGTTTGTCAAGCCCCTCGATTGGTTAATAATTTGTGTTGGCCAATCTCAGAGCGATGTCTGTCCGTCAGTTGGTACGACTGACGGCTGACTCTGGCTGTGATTGGTTCACGTTCCAGAACCTTTTACCAATCGGGAGAGCTCGTTTTTTTTATGGTGTTATTGTAAAATTTTATCAGAAAATTCGAGACGGACGGGCATTGGGTTCTCGACTGCTGAACAAGCAGCATGGTCTTAACATTTAGTCTTTGTAACGTTGTAATTGTAATCCTTGTAAAATAAAGTAATTATTTTACTGTTTTCTGTTGTTCCTGTTTATTACGAACTCCTGATAGTAGATAGTTTCTACACTAGTAACCTACACACACTGAACATTTTATTACTTACTGTATAAAAACAACTTAGCCTTGATATGGACCACTTTGGTATACACCTACCTACCAATCACCTGAGTCATTTAACATTCACGAAGGTATAGGTATGTACGTAGGTATCTGTACCCAAGCAAGCATACAATGTCAAAAAGGGAACGACCGGGATGAACAGAAGAATCCGCAAGCACCAATCTGCCTGGTTTGTAAGCTCTACCAAATGTATCTGAAACGAAATAATTTGAAACCATATATCATTATCACCGCCTCCTCGACGCATCACTATCGAGTAGCATTTCGGAAAGCACAAGGAATACCGGTTTTTGGGTTTTTTGAAAAAATATCCATCTCGATAGCAATACTCTAAGTAGATGCGAGTCGACCACGACGACCGACCGACGCCGACGCGACGGTCCTTTCATTTCATATGCGGTTATTAGTGCAAGCAAGATGTTTCCGTACATGAGGTTTTTCGTTCTCGCTTTCGCGGTAAACAATGTTTTATTTTGTGAAGGACAGTATATAGAACCTGATTTCAGGCGATTTGAGATAAGTGAGTATTATTTTTATTATACCTATCTTAGGATACCTACGGGCGACGTTTATTAAAAAACTGTTAAATTTATTTTTGGCAAATGTAGATGCCCTTATTAGGTAGGTACCTTCCTCTAGTGACGCTTAATTTTATCTATTATTTAAAACTCTAGCATGACATGTCTAAGCTAGAGTTTTAAAAATTATTTCAATTATAACGAGACAAAACACCAGCTTTGCGTCTCTACATAACGAGTAAGTAGGTGTCAAAAACTAGTCTAGTCGAGTTTTCAATAACATCAAGATAGAAAACAATCGCTATTTCCTTTACAACAATCGACCTTGTCGTTACTTTAACGAAAACCATTTTGATAGGTATTGTAGTCAGTAGTCACAGCCAAAATTGATTCTCGGAAGGGGTTGTGGCAATATTGGGGGATTTCAATAGCATTTCATTGAAGATGCGAGAGGATCCCATGTTTCCAAGGAATGGAAAACAAGTAGACTCATAGGGGATTGCTGAGCGTTAAGCTTATCCTTGTACGAAGAGAGCTTATTGAACAGGCGGGAAAAACAATCTTACTAAAATCATAATACGGTGAGATGTTTAAAAGTTTGGAATAAAATTATGCCAGGATCATCGACCAAGCATAGCCATTTTGATTAATTATGGCGACGAAGGCAATTAATGATCTACCTATCTAATTAACATAAACACAGAAACTTTTATCCCGACACTAAGAGTAAAGTAGTATGCCTAGTTTGGGATCAGTTGAATGTGTGATATGTCGTTTAAAAAAAAAAAAAAAGTCCTTGACTGAAGCTAGTTTTAGTAGGTTTATGTATTGTACAGGGATTTTTTTCAGAAAGGTGATACATTAGGTAGGTAGGTACCTAAGCCTAAGTAGTAAGTAGATACCAAAATTAATTGTACTTACATAGCTAGAGGTAAGCTAGGTAACTCAAGAACCTTACCAACTCGAAGTAACAAAAATATTTTATACGAAAGGTGGACAGAATGGAATTCGTACGAAGAAATCTAATATTCGCCGCGTGTTAAAAAGGGTCGGCGTCAAATATTCACATTGTTTAGGTAAAGAAAACTCGCAAAAGGTCTGTTTTGCTAGGTGAGTAGCACAGCACCTATGTATCTTTAGATTTGAGTATTTACCCAATAATATTACTTATGAAAACTTCACGATAGGAACGTTTTTCTAGGACACTATTTTGGTCAAAAAGAAACTGGCCACTGAGACTCGCGCTAATAGTTGGGTCATCATCATCGTCTTAACTATTATGCTTGGAATTTAAAAATGTTTATTATCTATATAATATAAAGGAGTAGTCCACTCACTCACTGACAGACTCATCACGAAAGCTCGGAAACTACTGAGCCGAGGGGTCTGAAATTTGACACAGACGTTCTTTAAAAGATGTCACCATGCAATAAGGACGGATTTTGGAAAATTCAACTCCTAAAGGGGTGAAATGGGGGTGGAACGGTTGTATGAAAGTCCTATGTTTTTGAAGTTAGACACATCAAAATCGGTTATCAGGTAGATAGTTTAAAATAATAAAATACCTATATAAGGATTTTTGAAAACCAACCCTCAGGGTGTGTCAATAGGGGATGAAAGTTTGTATGGGAAGTCCTATGTTTTTGAAGTTAGAGACATCAAAATCGGTTATCAGGTAGATAGTTCAAAATAATAAAATATCTATATAAGTTTTTTTTAATAACAACCCTCAGGGTGTGTAATTAGGTGATGAAAGTTTGTATGGGAATTATTTATATGTTAAGCCTATACAATTGAAATTTGGCACGCAGGTTCCTTATAGAGAGTTAACATTTGTTAAGAAGTAATTTAAGGGATAAAACGGGGGTTGAAAGGTAATGTTTTCGAAGTTACAGACATCAAAATCGTTATTCAGGTTGAGTTTTAAGTAAATAAGATATCCGTATATGAGTTTTATGAAAAGGTTTAATACCCCAAGGACTGCTTTTCACCGTCAACATCATGGTCACGTCTTATTATTTTTTCAATACATTTTTGCAACCCCAGTGGATGCCCCAGGGGTGACGGGATGATGACGGGACGGGATGGTGACGGGACGGTGAGGGTAACGGTAACGGGATGGTGACGGTTATGGTATGTAGAAGTAGGTGAATAGCTGCATAATATGTGTTAGTACTTTGGTAAGGATAATGGAAACGGAGGTTTATACAAACGCATACGAAGTCGCGAGCGTGACAGCTAGTGTTTGATATTTTTATTATTACTTTTTATTTTTAACGATAATTACATTAATATGTAGGTAATAAATAAATAAATCTCAGCCGTGGGACGTCCATTGCTGAACATATGCCTCCCACCCCACATAGATCTCCAGAGAGACCGATCTTGTGCAGCCTGCACTCAATAGCTGCCAGCAACCTTTAGAACCTACCCTATTAGTATTTTCATGTAGTAGGGGCAGTCCTACGATACGCTTACCGGTGCGGGGCCTTTATCTACTCTTGAAACGTCTGCTGCAACGGCCGCTAGTTCTACTCCGTGCGTGGTATGTACCACGGAGAACTTACGGCCATTGGAGCAGCATATTATGTTCCGCCCACTGCCCTTTTAACTTGCTAATCCCCTGGGCTGTGTCGGTGACTTATGTTTGTCTACGGATCTATTCGATTCAGATTCGATCTCGTAGAGAAACACCCTCTCCATCGCTCGCTCGCTTAGCGATTTCGAGTAACCTTGACCTTACGGTTTTGTTTTTAAATCTTGAAGAAATGCAGAATCACCTAGGTATTCTAAGAGACATTATACTCTTCTTTTCCAGTGACCAAAGCCGTTCCGTTCCCAACCTGCAGAGCAGACGACCTAGAATGCCTCAGACGGGGACTAAGGACGTTCTTCTTCCTCATGGATTCTGGTCATCTGGGAATGAAGCCTGTCGACCCAGCCATCATAAACAGTATCGCCGTCATAATACCCGAGCACCAAATGTCGTTTTTGCTGAGGAATTTGAACGTAACTGGCGCTAGGTGGACGAAGCTGGTTGAAAGAAGGTCGGTACGACGAACGGTCTTACGTAGGTGTAATTACTCCAATTAATCATGGATCCCCCCCACATAACCGTCGGCAGCAATCTTTCGAGTCAAGGTTACTCGATTCATGCGGCAGTTACAATATGGACTGTAATTTCCAACTTATTTTTTGTCGGGGGTACCTACCTATATACTTACGTTACTCAGTGGTGTAGGTATGTAGATTTACCAAGAAATTCAGATACTGAATGTCTTGGTAAATCACAGTTCAACTACCTCCAGATTACGCTATACATTTTTACTGCACTTTTATATATGTGGGGAATGCGGAACCATATTTTAATAACTGGACTTACAACAATGAAATTCACAATAATCTGATTCCAGTTAAAACACGTTGTTTGGGGCAATAAGCACACTTAGGTACTTTCGGACCAATTAGGTAGGTAGGTACGTACGATATTTTTTTCACTGAGAAAGCAAACACTCTCAACACCGGAAAAACAACTAGAAAAGGTTTACTTACGAAACAAATTGCAAAGGAAATACAGGGGCAGAACAGAATACATGCACTTGAAAACGATCCCTACTTTTTCGACTTGAACCCTCTTACACGTTGTACGTGTGGGTGGGCAAATAAATGGAAACCCTTATTAGACTCAAATAGGGAGGCGTTGTCCTGAACTGGGATTAGTAGGAACTACGCATCAGTCGGTTAAATTACAATACAATCATCCACATAAAAGGAAGGTACAACAACTCCAGCAAATGCTGAATTAAAATTTTACCAAAAAAATTTGGTAGCCTCAACATGGTGGGTCTCAAGTTCCATTAAATCAAGTGTTGAAAAGTTATAAATAGGTCATCCTTTGAACTTTACAGGAATGGCTATTATACCAGCTCTTTAGGGGTGAGGGGGTTTGGGGTTGGCAACGCGTGCGTGATGCCTCCGGTATTGCAGGCGCTCATAGGCTACGGTAACCGCTTACCAACAGGTGGGCCGTATGCTTGTTAGCCATCTCAGTTGTATAAAAAAAAACGTATAATTGACACGATAATAAAGCATAAGTAGATACTTTAAGTACCTACATTAATGTGCAAAACGCCCAAAATCACCAATAAGGACGGTTTAGCGGCTGAATGTATTTGTTGTACTATATAAGCCTCATAATCAATTATTTTTGACGGATTTTCATTCATCATTATCATATCAGATAATCACAAATCAATTATCAAATATCTACAGTACCAACTGAACTATTTCAGGTTCGATTCGACGAACGACAAAAGCGGAGTGGTATTCAATAGCGACCTGCATGTTACGGGGGACATTATCATGACGACTGCAGGTAGACTCGACCCGTACGTGGCCACAATAACTATGGATATTCGTAAGTAGGAAGGAATTAACTGAATTTGTTACTAAACCTACATACAGTCCAAAATCGAAGAATACTCATCGGGGTCACCAGTCAAAATCTTCGTAAGTGATTTCTTAGTAGAAAAAAACGTCCGCGCTCGTAAATAAACTACAATTGACTTTTGCAAGTAAAATTGAAGCGAAAAGGCCCGTTCATTTTCTTTGAAATAAGAAAATGTGTATCGGAAAAGAAATGTCCGACAAAACACGAGAGGAAAGAGACTAATTAAGCACTTAAAAACCGTCCGACGAGACGGTCACTAAGTAGAGATGCTTAGCGCTAAATAGCTGGCACTTTCAAGCCCACCACTTCAGAAGTTATCAGACTAGGTGGGTAGTGGGTGGGTACCTAATAAATTATGAAACAAGGGTTTACTTTGGCATGTGTAGTTGTTAGGTACATTTCAATGAATTATTCCAGGCCAGGGTTCTTTGCCTAGCCCAGGTACAAAGATATTCTTGAATGGCTGTAGTGGTTGATCTTTGTCATTCGAGAAGTCTTAGTTATTGTTGTTGGAAGGACCACAGCCGCAAACCACTTCAGTTACAGATAGAAAACAGATAGGTGCTTATGTGGACCGAAGAAGCCTGTAGTCAAGACACTATTGTCTTACAAACTAAAGTCTGCTCTCGTAGTTCGCGGGGCTGTCTCGAGACAACTATGTGAGGAGACGTTTTGATGAATATGTGCGCGTCATCGTGCGTGATGGATGAATAGTCAGACTTGAGAAAGAAGTTCTTTTGATGTCTCTGATTAAAATCTATCTTCATTCTAAAGGTGATAATTATGTAATGATGTCGTTGCTTTTCAGAGGGTGTTGAGACAAACATAACATATTCCTGGCGAGGACAACGAGGTATTGACAACTACGATTATATCTTAATCGGCCAGGAAAGAATAGCCGTGAGAAATATCCGAACTCCATCGTTTTATTTGACTTCGTGTAAGTACCTGTCTTTTAGACACGAGCCGAAAAGAAAGAGTTATAGGCTAAAAACCAATTGAAATTAATAAGCGACATCGGTAGGACGTTATATTACCTATTTGGGTACATGGGAAGGAAGGGCGGGCTAGAGGTGCCAAGGTGGGCAGAAGGTAGGTAGGTACCTAGGTAGGGCAAAATTTTTATCACGGTATCACGCGTGCGAAGCCGCGGGCACAGGCTAGTTACCAAATATTTTGCTTGTCCATGAATGGTCCAAAAAGCAGACTTCACGAGACATTAGGCTCAGTTTGTAACAGAGACTTAAATGCTTTCGCCATACAATGAACTGACTAACGCTAATGGTTGAACAAACCGAAAAAAAAACTTTTCCTTTCAAGGCGTCCGCGTCGCCCACAGCCGAAGAAGCTAACATTTATCATTTATGTCTGTCACTAAGTAACAAATGACAGTCTCATTCACTTTACCGTAGTAATTAGCTATGAAAACAGCTTTTCATCATTTTATTCAGGCTCAAGTGCTTAGGTAGGAAGAAGTTATAGTCATGGTTTAGTAAGGCTAGATAAAGTGGCAGTGAGCAGGCCATAATCTTACTACTATTATAAATGCGAAAGTTTGTATGGATGGATGTTTGTTACTCAATCATGCCAGAACAGCTGAACCGATTCAGATGGAACTTGGATATGTAGTTATTTACCTAGAATAGCATACATATAGGCTACTTTAGGTAGGTACCTACGACGCGAGCGAAGCCGGGGGCACATGCTGGTAGGCTATATATCGCAAACCCAAAAACCGTTTGAAAATATATGTAATCGAATGGCAACCTCGAATCAGTTGATGCCGAGTAGGAAATCCCCCCTACCCACCACTTCAATAATATGTATCATGAAATTACAATAAAAATTAACACAGCTAAGTAGGCTTTACTAGACGTTTCGTTACTTTTTAGTTGAGTTTGTAATGGTTAAATTCATTAAGTACTAAAATTGTTTCTTGCAATCACAACTGTCGTTTTGAAGGAGATAATTAGGGTATGTACCTATAAATCAAAATGATTTCAGAAGCTTTCACTGTGTGTGGTCCGACACATGCTTGGCCTATTTGTTTCTGCTGTAATTACTACTAATTTCAATAATATGTTGCATAAATTTTCAGATACTAAAGATGCTGTCATGATAGATCAAACTCTGCAAATGAAGGAATCTGTCATAGATCATCTCTCCAACGAGATTACCGCTACATTAATGCACTCCATTGTAGACAACTTCAGGTTATTTGCAAGGATGGTTCCTGTACATTATTATTATAAATTGTATTAATAATAACAAAATATTTGTGAAGTGCCTCGTAGATTATGAAATGAGGTACCTAATTTAAATTTTATAATAAATAAAGTTTTAAAACTTATGGTGGAGCTTTATTTGTAAAACTACTTTATTTGTTAATATAATAAGGTATATTTAGAATTTAAAACAAAGTTTAAGTTGAAACATAGAAATGGGATTGTATCAGTCTTTAGGCTATGGGCTTTATAAGATTGAGAATTCAACACAAAAAAAAAACTCACTTATCTTTAGAATGCATCACCTAAAGATTCTTCCATGAACTTTTTATAAATTGCCATAAATTTAGCCACAAAGGCCTCTAGATGGAATATAGGCTTGTTCCCCAACCTCATTCTGTGTTCAAACCTTGCTGCATAGCTTGCCACTTGGCATTTCATAGCCATATCGCAGTTTCTTACCAGCTCCTTCAGCAAACCAGAAAATATCATATCCGGTGGCACTCCATGTATGATCAACTCATACAATTTCTGTCTCACTTCTCCAAGCTTTTTAGGCGACTGCTCTGATAGGATCATAGAAGCTGTTTCTCTTATAAACAACTGCCAATCTGGTTCAGAAACTTTTTGATCAATTGTAAACGGATATTGCTGAACTTTACATGCTTCACACATTAATAAAGCACGGCGTAGATTCCTGTCTGAGCATTTGGCGATGCGAAATGCTAATTCTTGAGGCAGATTCAAACACTCTTTCTTTGCAACAAACTGGAGTACAGATACAATCTCATTTTCGGTGGGTGCTGGTACTCTAATAGTTAAACATCTTGATCGAATAGCTGGGATTACTCGGGAAATTGAGTTGGCAATTAGGATCAGGCGGCATGTCGCAACATATTTCTCCATAGTCCTACGCAGGGCATGCTGGGCATCCTTAGTCAAGTCATCCACCTCATTCAGTATAACAACTTTAAACTCTCTCTGGCCTGATGAGTCAATCTGGTGTGTCTGAGCAACGTTCTTTACTAAATCCATGATAACAACGCGATCGTATATTCCTACATCAGTGGGGTTAACTTCAATGTGATAGTTGCTACTTACAGTCATGATTTCTATTTTCTTGTTGGATGGTGTCGTAAAGTTCATACTTTCTTGTCTCAATCTCTCCACCCCCGATCCATATAATTCTCGAAGCAAGCACATAATGCGAGTTTTCTTACCGGCGCCAGAAGGACCGTACACAAGAAGATGAGGAAAGTCGCTTTGCTGAACGAGGCTCTTCAGTCGAACAGCTTGGTCTTTGTGGAAATCTAACTTCATCAAATCTCTTGGCCGGTGTTTATCAACCCAAAGACTCATTTTCACTGTTTATTTATCAACTTCTCAAGAATTATCAATAAAACACGAAGAAAATTGTAATTATTTACAAAACCAAATCAACCGGGAAGAACTTTAGTTAGAATATCTAAACTTTTTTATATTTTTATTTTGCCGCTATTTTTGACGGAAAGAATAGATGGATAGACAACCTAAAATGCATGACATTAACATTATTATCAATATGACAGCTAGACACTAACAGAGAGCATACTTGACATTGACACTGGCAAGATGTAAAAACTGTAAAAACAGCAGACACCTTTTTCTTCTAGAAAAAAATAAATAAAAAAAATTGTTTGCAAAATTGCAATCTTTCTTCTTGATTTCCTGAATAATGCCTGAATGAAATGCTGATTAAAATCAATGGGTTCAACTTCAAACAAACCTTATTCTAATACAATAGAATCAGTGCACGATTAAATTATGCTTTGAAAATGAGGATAGCAAACGCAATGTTTACAATTTTTGTGATTTGTTTTGCTTGTGCTAGCAAGGTATCTGCTGAGGAGTACAACTTGTACGGTGAAGCTGGTCAAGCTTACGCCTTGGAAGTGAATTTAGGGCATCCATATCAAAAGGTAAACTGTTTTTGTATTCAATAAAATAGGTATCCCTTCTATAAGAGCTGATATGCCACAATATGCTAGTTCTCTCACTATGACATCTGGACTGTATTCTTAGCTGGATGGTTATTAATTTACCGACTGGCTGGCTGGAAATGACCGGAAAGTCTGTCTGCTGCTGTGGCTACCAAATATGAATCATTACCCTTTAGTAGTCAGGTCATAAGCCCTTTTGAGGGCCACCATACCTCAACCTGGTCACTGACCTAATACAGGATGCCAAAGATCAATGACACGACAAGAAGAAGGGGCGAAAAGAGTGATGCCCGAAACCAGGCTATGTCACAGTATAAATTTTTAATATTGTACATGCCCCAAAAAGTTTTAAATACCTATGCGTATTCACTATCGGAGCTATGAATCCATACACATAACTTTTGCCCCTGTGATAATGGGAGTATAAAATAAAACTTTATTCGTATTATTTCACCCACCCAACAACATCCCAAAGAGGACTTATTCTTTATTTTGCCTGTGGTAGGCAACTTCTCCCATAAATTGTTTAATGATTTTTTAATGTAATATCCTAAGTAAACTAGCTGTTACCAATCATTAGGTAATCCAGATCCAATTTAACTCCCAAAGGATTTTAGTCGATCTCCTTTGGAGAAGGCTGGTCGAGGTTCTGTTTATTCGTAATTCACTCCTGTAGACCTTCATCACTTAGCACACAAAATACCTTTGGTAAAGTTGGTTGTGTCCTCAATATCCTAGGTTCCAGTCATTGCTGTGTTTAGTTTGAAGGGTGAGGTAGCCTGTGAAATTTCAAGCATCCTCTCTTCAGGCACTGTAGGTATCACACTTACCAATGTATATTTTATGGTTGGCGATGTGTGTGTGATGCCTCTAGTATTGCCAAAGCCATACACTATGGTAGGTAATCCATACCAACAAGATATAAGATAGGTCAGTATTTTAGAAAATTACAATATTTATTGTTCAAATTACACATAATATCAGGTAAGTACCTACTGCACACAAAGGTAGCAAGCAAGAGAAAAAACCTAACTAGGTACCTACTACCTACTTGTTTTTGTTTGTTACCTAAATACTACCTACTCGTTTTAGTTTAGTGGACAAAATGCTCCTAAATTGTACAAAAAAGTTTCAAAACAATGTCTTATTCATACTGACCTAAATGATTTATTACATTAATTTCAGCTCCATGTCCTAGTAGATACGGGAAGTACGACTTTGGCGATTGCCTCCGAGCCAATACCAGGAAATGAAATTTACTTCAAAGCCGAAAATTCTAGTAGCATTTTGAACAGTGGTAAAGAGGTAAGATTGCATAATCATCATTATCATCTGTCTGAGCAAGTCCAATGCTGGATATAGGCCTCCTCCAGAAAGTGTCACCATGAATGATCTCGAGCCTTCTCCAACCACTGACTTCCTGCAACCTTCAAAATGTAGTTGGTCTATTGGGTGTGCGAGTACAATGAGAAGCCTTATCCCACTGATCCCAATTATATTATCTATGCAAAAGATTGTAAAGATGTTACCTTGTTCATGGCGCAAGCACGCGGCTCCCAGACACCGCCACATACATACTGACAAAATGTTACCAGGGGCTCAAAGTCCTGCTTCGCTATTTTAAGGAGCTGGGCTGGCTGGGGGTTTGCACAGCAGGGGAACTATGCACAAAACACCCCACAGCAGGAAGTCCGTGCAGGCCTAAACACCCCCAATTAGAATTACATGCCGCCAGCACTGAGCGGATTGGAATGAAATTTGCAGTGTTTTGTAGTAAATAGCCAGGAATGACAAATAGGTTACTTTTATCCGGTTGGCTGTGGTGGCCCCGGTTGAAGAACAGGCCCATCCATATCTCCTATCCGTGGATAATCCGTAAGAGGTGACTAAGGGAAAAAAAGCTAGGGGATAGGCAGTACCGTCCCGTAATATAACAACGATAGCTGTAACTGCGCTCCTCAACCCGCTTGCACCGCGTGGTGAGTATGGGCAACTTTCTCCCACATGATAATGTCACTCCGGAAATCTGTGGGGGAGGCCGATGTTCAGCAGTGGACTTTGAACGGCTGAAATGATGATGATGATGATCTGGGTAACACGCGAGCCAAGCTACGTTTGGAAGTTAGTTTCTTATATTTCTCTTCAGGTACAAGCAAGATACTCCCAGGGAATGTGGTGGGGTAAACTGGCGTCAGACTTCATGCAGCTCGCATCCATGCCTTCAGTCCCTGAAGTGAGGACTGACATTGCCCTTATAACGCAGAGTGAAAACTTTTTCATGAATGGATCGGGTTGGCAGGTAAGATTATGGATTGTGAGAGTGGAGTAACTACAGCCCCCCCACTAGATTTCACAGCCTGCCCCTAATAATATTAATAAAGATTTTTAATCAGACAACATGACGCCGTGTTCATATGACGTGCGATATGTCATCTAAATGTATTTCAAAATGATCCTTATCTGTACTGGATAAAGTCAATTTTGAGTTTGACTTTTAAGGGGGCTTGCGATATCGTATGCGTCCTCAAAATTAAATGTCAAATTCAAAATTGACTCAAGATTGATACAATAGCCAATTATAGGGGAACTCAGCACAACTTGACATGCCAATCTATTTTAAAGTCAGCTTTCATATTTTTCCAGGGTCTTCTAGGCCTTGCATACCTGCCGGTTGGAGCATGGGGTGACAACGTGATAGTTGAATCTTGGCTTGACTCACTGGACCGCACTGTGGGCAAACCCATGTCATTCCAAATGAAGCTGTGTGGGCCGCAAGGCGTTTCTAATGCTACGCACTATGGAAAGTTTTCGATACTGGGTAAGTGCGTATTTCTCTGTGCATAGGATGGGACCAATAGGACCAATAGGCATTAAATATATGTCACTCTATGGACCAATCAGAAGATACAGTGATTTTCATAGATTATGGAACCGCTACGCTCCTCTTTTCCTTAGTCTATGTTTGCCAAAGGTAATGAGCGCGGTCCGTCTAAATTACCAACGCACTGCGGGCTATTATTTTTTCTGTTTCAGCGCCTCTATGTACTACCAAGTCTACCAATATAGCCCGCAATAAATTTCTTTATTTAATAGTATACCTACCTACTTATTATTTTATATAATATATCTACTATGTACCTACTTATAATATATAATATAACTATCCATTTATTAATACATACCTACTATAAATATTATGTTTATTGATGTTCGTCACGTCACGTCGCCTAGGCCCCGTCTGACAACCAGCGCCGCACCGTACATATTATGTTTGGTAAAGCTTTATGCTCAGACGGGACCCATTTGCCCCACACAACGCATACCTACTCAACCTACCTACCGCCTCACCTACCTACATGTTTTTGTTTTCTTATTGTGTTTTTGTATTACTAGGTTTAAGTATTTTTTTCTTTGTATCTTCCTACCTACCTACCTACTTACTGCGTTGTGGGTCAAATAAATACATTTTCTTTCTTTCTTTCTTTCTTTCTATTTTCATCCTTTGCAAAATCTTGAATTTTTGGGATGTTGGTGACGTAAGATAGGCCATGTAGATAGGGACAGATAGAAAAGGCTAGAGGATGTCTTTGTGTTAGCCAACTGGGGGCAAGGGGATAGGGAGACCTCTCCTTATCTCCTTGGTCACAGTTCCCCAACACAAACGCCTCTTCCAGCCTTTTCCAGATGGAAAAGGGTGGAGGAGGCCTTTGTGTTGGCCCACAAATCATATACAGTACGAAAAAGTACATACAGTACAGTAGCCCACTGTGGCCAAGGAGATAGGGAGAGATGGAAAAGGCTAGGGGAGGCCTTTGTGTTGGCCCACTGTGGCCAAGGAGATAGGTAGAAATGGGAAAGGCTGGCCTTTGATGTATCCTAGACACGTTGGGGGAGGCCCGTGTCCAGCAGTGGACTTCTACAGGCTGATGATGATGAGACACGCTAGACAATTAGTTAATCTTAGGTACTATTATAAATGGAAGTTTGTTACTTCATCATCATCATTTCAGCCGTACGACGTCCACTGCAAAACATGGCCACCCCACAGACAGAGCAAATTTCTTATCATGTGGGGGGATTTGCCCATACTCACCACGCTGGGCATGCGGGTTGCCGAGCGCAGTTAGAGCTGTCGTTGTTAAAATGAGGGACGCTGCTGCCCATCCCCTAGCTTTTTTCCCTTAGTCGCCTCTTACGACATCCGCGGATAGGTAGATATGGAGGGGCCTATTCTTCAGCCGGGCCACCACGGGCAAAAACCGTTACCGGCCCTTTGTTAATTAATTAGTGAATAATTCATTTACGTTTGTTGTTGTTTGTTTGTTGTTGTTGTTGTTTTGTTATCCTTTAATCATTACTCAATCACGCCTGTACGGTTCAACCGATTTCGATTTTAATTACCTAGAATAGCATATAGGTCCCTTTTTATCTAATAGCATGCGAGCAAAGCCGCGTTTAGATGCTAGTTATGTATAAAACGTTTATTTATCTGATTTTAGATGACCAGACCCAGAACATGAATTCCAACAAGACCTTCAGAACTCCAATACTAAGAAAGCGCTGGTACGAAGTTGGTGCGATAGCAATAAGAGTTATCTCAAACACGAACGGAAGCTCAAAAGAAGCAAAAGACAGTACAACAGATGTGAAAGAGTCGGAAGTGGATGAGAATATGTGCCAGATATTGAATGAGCACAAGAGTATTGTGGATAGCGGCACTACGAATATTAGATTTCCTGAAGCGATCTTTAGGCAGGTAAGGCCTTTTCTTCTAATCAAAAGTTACAGGGAGATACAAAGAAGGTTCAGATTTGGGATCGGAGGATAAAGATAAAGATTTACTGGTGTCACGAAATGGGCGCCTAATGCCTAAGAAACACGACGACACTGACACTCGACACTAATGTCGACACTAGTGTCGATTGCGTCCACACGGTAAGCAATTTTTGTGTCTAAATTGGTGTAAATAATTAGTGTCCCGGACTCAGCAGTTTGAAATTCCATAGACTTCCTGTCTCCACGGCAGCGACACGGACACTGAGCGACACGCCACTACATCTGCAACTAAGTGTCGCGGCAGTGGACACACGTAGACAGTAGATGTATACACTGTTTAGTATCTGGTGTCGTCGAGTATTCTAGCCATGAGTTGCGTTGGAGTCAGTTTAATAGACTTGCATTCAATGTGGCGAAGTGCAAATCAATAACTTTCACCAGGTTACAGATCCCGAAAATTGTATCGTACTCCTTGGCGGGTGAGACGTTACAGAGGGTTAATGTGATACGGGATCTGGGCCTTATTGAGGACAGCCATTTGAACTTCCGCGATCACATTACCTCAATGTGTAAAAAAGCTAACAAAACTCTAGGCTTTATAATGAGAACCGCATCTCAGTTTAAGGACGTAGGAGTTGCGATGCTCTACAATGCTTTCGTTAGAAGCAAACTAGAGTTTAGCGCAATAGGCTGGGATCCGCGAGAGGCTAAGTACACGGTGTTGATCGAAAGACTCCAGCGTAAGTTTGCCAGATACGTGTATAAAAGAATGTACGGATACTACCCGTACCTTTTCCCTTCTCTATTTGTAACGGGTATGATCGGCCTGGATACGCTGGAACTAAGGAGAAAATTACAGCTAGCTATACACTATTGTCTTATTCTGCGAAACAAAGTGAATAATCCGACCGCTGTGAGCATGATGCCACTATGTGTGCCTGACAATTACGTGCGCTGTGGCCGCCGTCGACATCAACTGTTCGCCTGCCACACACCGCGAACTCGTCACGCTCATAATGCGCCAACGCTAAGAGCTCTCACTCTTTTAAATGCCTATGTACACGAGGTCCAACATGTCGACATCTTTAATGATAACATTTGTATAATATTTAATTCGCTAAGAGTATTTTTAAGTTTTAATTTTAGACAGTAGGCACTTTGGTATATACTGTAAGCTTGCTGTTTTAACTGAAACAAATAATTCTAATTCTAATGATAAACCAAAAGTTATAAGCGAGAACACCTCAACTTTGCAGACTTAGGCCTCTGTACTTCCAGAATAGCATTAAAAAAAATTCGGGTTTTTTATTTACCTAATTACTTAGGTTCGATTATGTGTTTTAAAAAAAAACTGTTTTTATTAACCCAAAAATCGACATTATTATTCCTTTGGCCGTTCCTTCTGGATGGATTAAACCTGTCATGAAACCCTAAACCAATAAAAATTTAGGATGTTTGACTGAACGACAGTCAACGCACACACAGCCTAATCCAGAAGTCCTAGGAGAGTTTTTTTATTGATAATGGTAAAGCGTTTGGCCACCAACTCACTTTTGCAAGTGAGATGTGGCCTAAGATGGAGCACGCTTTCCCAGAGTGATCTTATTGACCTAGATTGTACTCTTTCGGGAAAACAGACGCAGGCAGATCATTCCACTCTTTGGCAGTACTTATAATAAAAGTGGAGCAGAAACGTTTCGTTCGACACTGTGGTATGTCGACCAGGTAAGGGCGGTATTTACCTGTGCGTCTGCTTGTCCTGTGGTGTAAGGGGGAGGGAGGGATGAGGTCATGCAAATCCTGCGCACAATCACCAAAGTGGTACTTATAGAACACCGACAGTCTGTCCACGCGCCGCCTGTGTTCAAGGCTCTGTAGGTTAGCCTCCACAAGCCTTCACTTAAAGTTTTCTATTCTTGTTTTCAGGTTGTGGATCAAATGAGAAACGCAGCGCACACGTCAAATGTTATTATTCTAGATGATTTCTGGTACCATGGAGAGGTAGGTGAATCACACCTTTACTAAGGGTTCCATTGTTTCCATAGCGAGGTACGGAATCCTAAAAATTGCGAATTTCCAATAGTCGTAGAACAAAATTTATTGTATAATGAGTGTCTATTAGGCCATTTTCAGCATAAAAAAGTCTGTGTTTATTTCTATAAAATCACAAGGATCACTTTGAAACGCCTTAGAAAATAGTTAGAGCTATGCCTGTATTCTGTATATTGTATCTTGGGCCATTAATGAAGGCCTCCTGCATGCGTCCTAAGACCTCCGACACCGGATAACTATTTAGCTAGTTGATGCTTGCTTGTCACTAATTCTTTCTTGGTCATCCTGCATTAGGTCAGTGATCTGGTATGGTGGCCCTGAAAAGAACCACTGGCTTAGCGAGTCTAGCTACAAACTGGTTTCATCATCATTTCAGCCGTACGACGTCCACTGCTGAACATGGCCTACCCCACAGAGAGAGTGGTCAAGTGGTGGAATTTGCCCATATAGAGCTATCGTTGTTAAAATGAGGGACGCTGCTGCCCATCCCCTAGCTTTTTTCTCTTAGTCGCCTCTTACGACATCTTATCCGCGGATAGGTAGATATGGAGGAGCCTATTCTTCAGCCGGCTTAGTCGCCTCTTACGATATCCGCGGATAGGTAGATTGGAGGGGCCTATTCTTCAGCCGGCTTAGTCGCCTCTTACGACATCCGCGGATAGGTACATATGGAGGGGCCTATTCTTCAGCCGGCTTAGTCGCCTCTTACGACATCCGCGGATAGGTAGATATGAAGGAGCCTATTCTTCAGCCGGCTTAGTCGCCTCTTACGACATCCGCGGATAGGTAAATATGGAGGGGCTTATTCCTCAGCCGGGGCCACCACAGCCAAAAAAACTGGTTAATGATTATTTTACTGTCCAGGCTGCCTGCTGGCCTGAGCCACAGGAATGGTCGCTGCCGTGGCTGGCCATCGACCTACTGAGCGCTGACGCTGATGATCAGTACTTCACGTTGGAGATTCCTTCGCGGGTAAGTTCTCTTGGTAATATTTGTTGCGCGTTAGATTCCCGCTGGGGGACAAATGTTTGCATGATCTGCAAATATTTGTTCCGGGTCTGGGTGCTGTGGTACCATGGTACTCTACTGATACCCACGACTTAGGTAATCCTAGTGTGGGGCCTAGCTGTAGTTCCTTAGGAACGTGCCCACAGACAACTGAGTCTCACCAAAACAATTCCGTTATATTTTGACACATGACATCAAATTTTATTATTTTAGTCATGTCATCTATACCTATCTTTTACTAACATATCCGCTTCACTACTTCTAATGTTCATTTCCTTTATTCTTGGAAATCATTATAATAATTTTCAAGATCGATTTTTCCTTTTCTACAGCGAGCTTTTAAAATTTTCAGAACTACATGCGGGTTGTCAAAGCGCGCAACAATACTATGAAAGATGGCGTGGTTTCAGAATACTGCTATAAGCTGGGACTGGAAGGTACTAAAGAAACTGTGCTAGGTTACACCGCCATGGAAGGATTTGAGGTAAGCAATTGTAATATGCAGAAAAGATACCAGCTATAACAGAAAGGAATTTATTGGTTTTCTAGGTCTAATTGTAACATAAGTTTGCTCCGTATGCACAGAGGGAAAAGAGAGCAGCCACGTGACCCTTATATAGCTCGGAGAAGCGCCTCTAGTGCGCTTTGTGTGAACTACATTAGGCAATAGGTACGTATCGATTCATACATAGCAAGATTGGTGCCCAGGTAGTGCAGCCGCTGAGACACAGATGGCGTTGTGTTCAACAGCAATGAAATCTTTAACCAATGTGTGTTACCAATGATGACTTACAGCCTAGAGCACGGGTGGATTGGTGGTGGCCTTCTGATCCACAGGTCATGGGTTCGAATCCCGGTCGCGTACCAGTGGATTTTCCATTTCGAAAAAGTATGTTTGCTATACTAGTGCTCTCAAACGGTGAAGGAAAATATCGTGAGGAAACTATTGATTCATCAGATCAGTCTATTCATCTTATTCACTTCACTATCAAAATTTTCGTCAAAATGTAGGAACACCTTAAATGTCAAAACGTGAAACTTAATTCGTGGTAAAAAGGTACTGACACGCTTGCATTTGAATGGCAACAAGACGTTATGGTAAGGTCTCATGGTACATAATGGTCTAATAAGACTTCCATAAACTAAAATTCTTCAGACACCGCACGGTTAAGTTACGTTTGGCTAGGCCTCATAGCTTAGTTGGTAGTAACTCTACCTTCTGAGAGAAGAGGTCGGCTAGAGGTCGCGGGTTCGATTCCCGCACTGGACAAACATTTGTGTGATTAAAACACTGATGTTTGTTCCGTGCCCAGACACAGAACAAACATCAGTGTTAAATATTTATCTATTATGTATATCAGTCTCTAGTACCCATAGTACAGGCTATGCCTAGTTCGGGATCAGTTGACCATGTGTGATATGTCCGGAATATTTATTTATTTTAAGTGATTTATTCAATTTTTCCAGGTTTTATTCAACCGCTCAGCGGGCTGGATCGGATTCCAAACGTCAACTTGCGGCTCAAACACTCGCATCACAGGTCCATACAACACATCATCTAAACTCACCTCAACCTGTGATCTTATAAAGCCGTCTCACGAAGTCGCGACTTCAATAAAAGCCGCCCAGTGGGCACTATTCGGACTGTCAATAATCGCCAGTGGTGTGCTAGTATACGTGCTAGCACCGTGCGTGAGGACGATACTAGTGAAGCGTTTGCCGGGCTCCCAACAGATCTCGTTGTCGCAAGCCGCGTTGGTTGAGCCGGAGCCGAATTAGTTTATTATGTACTATCTCATTAAACCGACCCATGAAGTCGCGACTTTAATAAAAATCAGCGGGAGCTTAAACAACCGTCCATCGGTTAACCAGGTGTCGCTGTCGCAAGCCGCGTTGGTTGAACTGGAGTTGAATTAGTATATGTTGTACGATCTCAACAAACCGACTCACGACTTCAATAAAAGTCAGCGGGAATGTTTTGGTCATTCGTTAACCAACCGTCTATCGGCTAACCAGGTGTCGCTGCCGCAAGCCGCGTTGGTTGAACTGGAGTTTAATTAGTTTATGTTGTACGATCTCTACAAACCGACTCACGACTTCAATAAAAGTCAGCGGGCTTGTTTTGGTCATTGGTTAACCAACCGTCCATCGGCTAACCAGGTGTCGCTGCCGCAAGCCGCGTTGGTTTAGTTGGAGCCAAATTAATTTATGTTCTCAAACCGACCCAGGAATTCGTGACTTTAATAAAAGTCAAAGGGCACGTTCTGTTCATTCGTTAACCAACCGTCCATCGTTTAACCAAATGGCGTTGTGTGACCAGAAGAAAAAGTATTATTAGTTATGAATCGGTTATTTATTTGTGTGAGTGAGGTTATATTCAAAAGACGGGAATTAAGTATTTGTACAGAAGAGAGAGAGCGCAAAAGAATGAATGAAACAATTTCGGTTTTAACCGGTTAATGGATCGAAACCGACATCAAATAACCACACTAAAACTAATAAAGTTAATATATACGAAAATTGTTAGTTTATTATAATGCAACAACAAAACGGACGCCGATGCCAATAGGTATTTTTAAAAATGTCATCGCTAGATAAATGAGTCGTGAATTAAAGGTGGCATTAATAAATTACATTCAAATTGACGATGATTGAGTGCGGCAAAACCCACTCAAGATGCTTTGAGTGCAATTTATTAAAACCAATCTAAGATATTGTTGCATATCTGTGCAGATGGAGGTGATAAAATTAAGGTAACTCTAGCATTGAATTCGACAATTATTGGTGTGAATTGAATTAAATTGTCGTGTTGTTTATGATAAATCGAACCAAAATTTAGGTCTTGTGATAGAAAAATTGGGAAAACGGCATTGCGCCATTATAATATGTACATTAGGTAGTAAGTTAGTTAGAAGTTAGGTGTCTCTTTCCTGTCTTATTTATGTTCTTTCACTAGTTATATCGGCTCGATATCTGCCTCCCTCTTTTCTAACAGTAAATAGAAGAGAGAGACCGACTTTTGAGAGCCTCAAGACGAAAGTCTACAATCAGTACGTGTTGCCAGTGATGACACATGGCACAGGCTTTTGGTGATGATGATGACCGACTTTTATCGAGCCGATTAATTGAGTGATTATGAATTAGGGGTTAGCATCCCTTGTACATAATTCCCCGTTTTAGTCTTATGATTATCTATTTTTAGACAAAGTAAGACACAAAGTGCGCAATGCTCAGTTGGTAGTAACTCTGCCTTCTGCGCTAGAGGTCGCGGGTTCGATTCCCGCACTAGACAAACGTTTGTGTGATGAATACAGATGTTTGTTCTGTGTCTGGGTGTTAATTATATATCTATTATGTATATCAGTCTCTGGTACCCATAGTACGGGCTATGCCTAGTTTGGGATCAGTTGACCGTGAGTGATATGTCCGGAATATTTATTAATTTATTTATTTTATTTAATGCTCGATGCTGTATTTGGAATCATGAATGAGGGTATTATTTATCCCACTAATATTATAAATGCAAAAGTCTGTAAAAAAATGTGAGGAAGTCAAGATGCTTTTTATTCTTTTACGCCGCGTCGCAATCACTGAAAGAATTGGAAATAAATTTGGCGTGAATGTAGTTAATAGCTTGAAATAATGGTGTCGATTCTGTTGTTGTAAGATACTAAACTAACCTAATTTGGCAAATAGTCTCACCATAGGCTTCTTTTTATCGGTGTACCACGCTAGCGAAACCGCGTATAGCAGCTAGTATTATAAATGTAAAGATCTAAAGAAGTTTGTTTATCTTTCACGCCGCAACCTCTTTAAATGAAATTTGGCACGTGTATTGTAAATAACGTGGAATAAAATTTAAGCTACTTTTATCCGCGACTGAAGCCGCGGATGGGAGCTAGTATTGACAAGTCTGAATAGATGAATGTAAAATATTTAAGTAAATAAGATATCGCTGATATTTTCATCTTATGAGTAATCTAAGTATTCATAACACAGTATTTGTAAGCACAAAATAGTAAAGTAAAGTCGTATGAGCTGCTATTGTTGTAACGTAAAATCTAAGTTTTAATATGTACCTACTACATATAGTTGGAAAACAAGCTTACGGTCCACCTGTTGGGAAGTGGTTACCGTAGCCGGAGACTTAAAAAAGTGCATTACACTGGCCTTCCTCCTACGTTGACGACTCGGTCGCGTACAGAATACTTGCCCATTCGAGCCACTCACGCGCCGCGTACCTATATTGATAGCAGGAGGGCTCTTCGTACAAAGTCTCATAGTCAAAGTCAAAAGGCTTTTATTTCAATAAAATCACTTTGAAACGTCTTAAAAACTAGGTAAAGCTATGCCTGTTCCTCACGACCAAGCCTAGAAGAATCAGATAACAAACACGGCTTAGGACGGCTTAAAATTTTTTCGACGATCCTTTTTTTTTTCACAAAATAGAAGACTGTCCGCGGAAGTATGCTGCTTGCAATACTGAGTTACGGTTTGAAGGATGAGTAAGCCGGTAAAATAACAGACATATGAGATTTGAGAGACTGGCCCCATAGCTCAGTTAGTAGTAACTCTGCCTTCTGCGTTAGAGGTCGCGGGTTCGATCCCCGCACAGGACAAACAGTTGTGTGATAAACGCAGATGTTTGCTCTGTGTCTGGGTGTTAAATATTTATCTATTATACAATATCAGTCTCTGGTCACCATAGTACAGGCTATGCCTAGTTTGGGATCAGTTGACCGTGTTAATATGTCTGGAACATTTATTATTATTACTTACCAACGCATGTCTAAGTTCATGGACGCAATGCAATGCCACTTGGGCAGCGTCCTAGGTGGTATTGCAGCTGTATTGGGCGGTGGTCTGCCAGCCCGTTACTTTAAAAATGAAAAACTTCGCAATGCAACTATTTTTATCTTGAAGCTTATGACGCTGCTAACTGTAAACTTAGTTTAATTAAAGTATTAATTATTGTGATTGCATAGTGATAATTGTATCGTAAGTAGGTACATATTGTACTTACTATAAAATTATGAAAAACATGTTATTTCTAAACTTTTGTTAAATTTATCTTTACTTTCTTGAAACTCTGTTCTTACTGGTGAAATGATGATGTTAAAATATGTAGGTAGGTTAATACGTAAATGTGTGTAGGTAATAATTTAAATAAATAAATGATATGAAGTTTTTATACCTAGTTTTTATTCCTATTTTGTAAAATATTAGTTGAAAATTTGCAACGCCCTCACAGGGTCTAGCTGCAACACACCATCGAAGCTGACTATCTACTTTGAGCATGAATAAATGAATATGAATAAACAATACAATGATGTTCTGAACTATGTAAGTCATAGTAAGACGAAAAGGGTTTAACATAATAGTCAGTAAAATTTGGAAGTCTACTTATTGATTACGATGCATGGATACAAAAATCTGCTGGGTTCAAATCAGTCTAAACTCAATTATTCAGCTGTTTGAGGTGTCTTTGAATAAGTACAATATTCAATAACCTACATTTACATTATAGTAGCTTAATTTTATACGATTCTGTAGAAAAAAATACAGTTAAATGTTGCGGGGCTCATTGCAGAACACTGCGCAGCGTGAGCGTCACGTAGATTGAGTGTTGTGACGTCACGTTGCAGGATAAAATATCCCGTAGTGTATCCAAGGCTTTAATAAACGGGTTCTTTCAATAAAATGATTTTATTTCAAGCCGGTTAAAAGAAAACCTATAGGTCAAAGAATAACTTTGTAAGATGGTTAGGTATTATGTAGAAAATTGGCTTGCAACATAATTGATTAGTTTTTTAATCAAATCAGCTTTATAGTCCGTGATCTTTGACTTTAAATAACTACCTGTTATACGAGTTAGAAGTTGCGTTTTATTTTCCTGGATCCTAAAACTACTTACTTACATAGTTATTAATATCTTTAACATTTATAACGTAACTCAATTTTTAACCGACTTCAAAAAGGAGGTTCTCAAGTCGGCTGTTTTTTTTTTTTTTTGTTTGTTTGTTACTCGATCTCCTCCAATGTTAAACCGATTTTGATAATTCTTTCGCTGGTGTATAGAGTATAATCCCGGGGTGGTCCCATATTAATTTAATTTCTGAGGGATTGCTACTTGTCCCATAAAACTTAAAAAAGTCATCATCTCTTGAAATCACGACATGCCGAATTTTTTTTTGTCGACGGTTGTTTGGAATGGTTATCCCGCGACTTCGTTTGGTTGCTGCTGTTTTTACATAAACTTTAACCTTAGGGGTTGTGTATCGGGGATTTCTTTCTGTGCCCATACGTTACAACAGGAGGCTACCCTGCAAATTTCATACTCTTAGGAGTTTGGTTAGGCTCTGCGTTGATTTTCAAAGAGAATAAAACCACTACGTTTGATTGTCAGTCAGTCAGTCAGTACCGCAAGAGTTATTATTCATCAAATAATAACTCCATCCATTCATCATCATGAATGGATGTCATACTTACTTTTGTTTTTTATTCGAAAGTGTCATCCTTAATAGATAAGCAAAACGCAAAGAGGTTGATAACAAAAAAAAATACAGCCGACTTGAGCACCTCCTCCTTTTGGAACTCGGCTAAAAAGAGGTTGATATTAATCTTGTAAATATTCAGGAATTTGAAGTCGGTTTTTAGTTTTTATAAAAAATATCTTATTATTCAGTCTATCTGTTTGGATCAATTTCACTAACGGATTTACCTATAGGCTGAACTGATTTTAATGAAATTATGTATTTAATAGGTAACATTTACACGGGCACCGCACGAACGAAGTCTCGACCAGCACTAGTTCCTACTTACTTTGATTCATGACATATTTTTAGAACTTTGGTTTGATATTTTTTTAATTTTGGCGTTGACTGTACCACAGATAACATAATACTATACTAGTAACTGTACCTACCAATATGAAATTGCTACAGTATGGTTTTTGTCTACGACGCTACATAAAAATAAAACAAATGTAGTTACAAACTCTCATCTGTTTGTAACTCAGTTAGGTAGGTAGGTACTTGTACTTTTAAGTAGCGCCGTGGACGAACGGTCTTAGTCCACCTGTCATTGACTGAACCCCTATAATATCTTCTCGTATCACACTCGACCGGGAGACACTGATAAAACGAGTGTATCATTTGGTGAAATAAATCAAATGCCTCGTACCTTCATAGCTTATTTAACGATCGCGGCCCGGCATTGTGATGTCCGTCTAATATTTCCCTTTTCTGCCAATTTTTTTGTGTTTTGCTTTTCAAAAACCTTTATGGTTAACTAAGTTGAGAGAATATAGGTACTAGGTGTTGGGCAAGTCTACTCTATCTGAATAATGACCCAAGCACTAAACGCGACCGCACTGCGCACATTAAGTAGGTATAAAGTTCAATGACGCTGTATAAATCTAGGAAGCTAAACAGAATAAATGTATTATGGACTTAGGTAGGTACTTGTGACTGATAATAAAGCAAACAACAAAACACCTACCTTCAAGTAATCCTCACATGTAGGTGAGCTAATAAACAACTAAGTAAAACAGAAAGCTCATAAAAAGTTTCCTCTCGTTTCTGACGCACGCGGTAACTCAATATAGCACTAAGCGGCGCGGCGGCGTGGGTCGCCGGAACTTTTAACTTGATTACGATATCAAGAGACAGCTCATTCTGGCTCAAACTTACCTATTACTTAGGTCATTACGCCTAGAAAATCCCAGAAGGCTAAACGCGTTGAAAATAGGTAGGTATGTGAGTTTTAGTTACGAAATTCAGTCAACACCAAAAGAATTTCGTAATATTTAATTAGACAAGATCTTAAACAAGATAGAGAGGGATCTGCAAAGTCCAACACTGCGTTGTCGGCCGGTAAAGGACATGTAGAGAAACAATTACTTGAATCAGGGAAACTATTGCTTTCTATAAGTATGTACCTACCTACTATTTATATAATAAATTATAATAAGTCTGGTTGAAGAAAAATATCTTTCCCGCACAAATCTATTCGTTGCCCCATGTTGGGCGCCACTTCTGTAAAAAAAATCTCAAATCCCGCTACCAGGTCTAAGGGTGAATTCGTATCAAAGTGGGAAGCAGAGTTTTGAAGAAAATATTACTAGTTGGCTGCACTTGACCTAAAAGCTTTATTTAAAGTGGAATCACTAGAGCGTTCTACACAAACACCTTGACATTTTTCTTAAGACTCTTGAGATAAAAACAGCTTTTACGATTGTTAAACCGTAGCAAGGCTGTGTTCACCGCTAAATCTCTAGCTTGAGACACCATACGTACGTGTCTAAAACATGCTGAATCGCGACACTAATTCAATTAAGTGATCTAGGTAGAGCACAGTGAGGTAAGCAAGAGCTTTACCTCACTGGTACCACCTAGATCACTGACTAGTTAAAAATATTAGGGGGTCTATGAGATGCAAATAGGTGTCTACGAGATGCAACAAGATCCACGATAGTTGATCTATTGTAATACCTCACTACAGTTAGAAGTCAGTCAGAAATAAATGCAATACCTATAGCTAATAGGTACATATTTGTGAATTTAGGTAGGTAGGGGGTCTACGCAAAACCGAAAAATAAGCCAAGGGGTCTACGATGCAGAAGAGTTTGAAGATGACTACTTTATGCAATGTTTACCTATCTTTTGACATATTTTTATATCTTAGTAGGTAAAGGCCAATAGTTTTGTTGATGTTACTGAAGAATCAATTACCAGTGCGGTGAAGGTCCGCAGGGAGAGCAAACTCTGCAAATCAGCAAGATAGCAAAGTTTGATATCGATATCGAAAAGCTCAATCTACTGTGACCAAAGCCTTAGTTCTTTGCAAACTCTTAATTAAATGCCCGACTAAACCAAGATAACCACTAGTGTCGTGCTATTCTATTTCCAGTGAACAGCGGAAACAGTCCGCCAACTCGTCCGTAGTTTACAAGTTGTTTGTGGCAAGTTGAGTTGTTCCACACTGTCGCTGTCCATCCTCGTGCAAACAAGGTCGCACTCATAGTCGCACTGTTTTGCTTCCGATTGTATGGGATTTGAGAGAAACTGGTCATTTATGATTAGGTACCTACCAAAACTAAAATAAAAAATTCTGACATTTATTATTAACTGGTGGTTCGCCCCGATCTGAGATCTCGCGATGTGATTCGTTAATTGGTTTTCATGAGTTAGTATTTTCGTTGTAGGTAATCTCAAAAACCTAGATTAAAAAAAAACCTTTTTGGAATGTTTAACAAGGCTCTTTCTTGACACCCCACTTCATGTAGGTATTTGTTGTATAGCTTAGCAACCCGTTGGCCGATTTAACTCACATTCTAACCTACCGGTAAATTTGTATAATATCTAGGTATAACCTGTCGATCTATTGAGTGATGATAGCTAACACCACTCCACCGTGCTCTCAGTAGTCAGTGTAGTAGGTAGTACTACCTACAAAGTCTGCTTTAGTTTATATGCCCGTTTAAGATTAATGTTTACACTTTACTCAATGTTGTATCGCAATGAAGAACGCGAGTGTAACCAACTGACTTTATGAGTGTAAACGCCAGAAAAATTAATTCAAACTTCCATTGCAGAGTGTACCCACCCACACGTTTAAAAATATGAGCAACGCAAAATTAACAAAGTTTGGGCTATAAAATTTGCTTTTATGTACCTACGATGTTTCAGAACTTATGCATTTAAATACAATGGAATCGTTGGTTCATAAAAACATTATTAAATTGATAATGGTATTCGTGGTTTTTAATGAGAATTTGTGTTAACTACCTATCGTTTTGCGTTAGATAATTTATTAAATCTTGAAAATGTGCGCATGTTCGAAATGTTTGGACATGCCTCTGACTATACCCTTAGATATCTTCACTGATCGCCTGGAGATCGACGAGGAAGTCGTGGTCTTATTCTCAAAGCGAACCGTAAAGGCGTCGTCGGTGTTAGCTTGGTTGGAGTACCTAGGTACCTACCTAAAGCATAGTAGGTAGGTAGGTATTTACCTACAAACCGTGAGCGATATTTATCTCGTAAATTAAATTGTTGTTTAAGTCAGTTTTGAGTCTACTGTGAGGGATATGTTTGAACTAATTCAGTGGTCACTTTTTAAATAAATCGATGACATCGATCGTGTTTTTACGGACCTGCCACGATGATGGTGCTTGTAGCAGCGTCTTAAATCTGCATAAATTAGGTATAAATCATTATAACCTGATTTTAATTATAATATAACAAGTTCCAGAGTGGTTTGGATTTTCAATGTTAATAGCAAAGCATGTAATTTAGATTCATTAATAATTACTTGAAGGTAAACGTCAGTTAATAAAGTTTGTAATAGAATATAGTAGAATATAGATAGAATATGTATTTATTTCTCTCAACAAAGGTTAACAGTAATGGATGGGATACAGCAGAATATAAGTATTAAATAATACCTACGACTTTTGGAATTTTCATTGAAAAACAATAATTATCTGAGTACCTACTTAAGAAAAATCACAACAGTTCTAACTCAATTATTTAGCTGTTTTTAGGCTTCTCGTACGTATAATAATCCATACTAATATTATCTTTACATGCAAAAGAAACTGTTTGTTTGTTTGTTATCTCATCACGACTAAACGGCTGAACGGATCACAATGAATTTTGGCAAGTACATAGATTATATTTTGGGGAAGGACATAGGTATACTATTTTGTCTCAAAAAAAAATCTTCTAGAGGCTAACCTACCTATAGACTTAATATTAACTTACCTAAGTATATAGGTAGGTACCTAAACTTTCCTTAATGGACCTAGGTACTTCAGCGCCTTTTTTTCATTCTTCTGTGAAGTAACAGCAACAGCTCTTTTCTGGTGTGTGTCCATGGCGGCCTGGAATTCAACTGATCGTTTAACCACCCGTCTTGCGATATTCAACCGCTAAGTTTGCGAGCGATAATAGTAACCGCGACGGCTGCGTAACTGCACAAAACTCCGGTCCAAATTTGCGAGCGATAATCGCAACCGCGACGGCTGCGTAACTGCACAAAACTCCGGTCTCGTGAGTTTTGAAAATTAAACTCCATTCCGCCACCGCGGCGGGCGCGGGTGAAAACCGCTTCGTGTGTCCTTAGCCTAAATGTGACGAAAAATCAAAGGTTGAGATGAAAGGCAATCTTGTTGTGATGAGGAAAACATAAGAAGGGCGTTTCTATCTCCCCTGTCGTACAAAGACAAATAGACTTCAATCTGTGGCTGTCACAGTTTTTATAGTATGAACTTCATCTAGGTACATTTCGGGACGTAGATAGATGATTTTATTTAGCTTATTTAAAAGGTATTGACGATTCTATACTAAGTTATACCTACGAACTTTGCAGTGGTGGCCTCGGCTGTAAAATAGGCCCCTCCATTTACTACCCGTGGATGTCGTACGTAAGAGGCGAGTAAGGGTTAGATCAGTTAAAACTTTATTAAAGAGCTGGTTTGTCCTCGTTGGAGATACGTCAACTTCCGATCCGTAGGTCGTAGGTTCAAATCCCTGCCGTGCACCAACTTATATTTCGTACGTTCTATTTTGACTTAGATGTAACTAAGGCCTTACTACTTTCAATGTAGGAATTTCGATTTTCGATTCAATAATTAGATAAATAGATGATAAAAAGACCAAAAACAGCAGATTTGAAGTCAGGAAAGAAATCCATAATTATTTTCGCTAATATCTTCTTTTGTTTAAGTACCTACTTACCTATAGTTTGACCCCTCCTAGTTACGGACCACGTTGTCAAGGTAAAAAAAAACAAAGTTTAGTTCATACATTTATAAAATCAATAAAAAGGTATCACACGTTAAATAAAACGTTTTTGGTAGGCACACTTAAAATATCTCACTGCTTATTTATCACTGTGTGGGCTTATGTAATGTTACCATGCACAATGTAACCAATTATATCGGTCCAGGTAATGGTACATAGACTAGCTCTTCGTAAGGTACCGCTAGGAAGAACTTCTCAATGGTCTTGATGGCCAAGTCAACAGCATAGTCAACGATGGGCTTGCCGAACTCTTGGGCGACTGTCCGCCAGTTTTCATTCAGAAATACTAGGACCGTGTCACCTGGAACAAAAAATAATGATTGGAAAACCAGCATTCACGTACCTAGGTACCTTCCTTGTCCTGACCCCACACTAGGTCACCTTGTTTCGTGGGAATCAAGTCTATGGGTAGATAATTGTACCACGTCGGCTGCGGGGATCGAACCCGTGCCTTTCGCGCCCAAGAAAGGGAGATTATTTAGTTTCATCATCATCATTACTGACTTTTACTGATACTGACATTACTGATTTGACTGGCCTCATAGATCAGTGGTAGTAACTCTGCCTTCTGCGTTAGAGGTCGTGGGTTTGATTCCCGCACTGGACAAACATTTGTGACTAACACAGATGTTTGTTCTGTGTCTGGGTGTTAAATATATATCTATTATTTATATCAGTCTCTGGTACCCATAGTACAGGCTATGCCTAGTTTGGGATCAGTTGACCGTGTGTGATATGTCCGAAATATTTATTTATTTATATTTATTTATCATTTCAGCCGAGCGAATTCCTTATCATTTGCTCATACTCGCCACGCGAGGCATGTTGGCGAGCGCAGTTAGAGCTATCGTTGTTAAAATGAGGGACGCTGCTGCCCATCCCCTAGCTTTTTTCCCTTAGTCGCCTCTTACGACATCCGCGGATAGGTAGATATGGAGGGGCCTATTCTTCAGCCGGGGCCACCACGGCCTTTTATTATTATTATTATTTAGTTTATAATATATTTATTTAAGCGTCGTGAAACCATTGATCGACACCACTGCAGTCGAACTATCTCTAATATGTTGACAGTGGTGTGTTCCCTGATTTAATGAAACATAGCATCTTATTTCCTTTCAACCCTGTCGTTCTGTTCGTGGTCGCCATTAGAGATACTTTATTCCCCAACGGTTGTCGGTTCTGCGAGTTATATGGCCTGCCCACTGCCACTTCAACTTGCTAATACTGAGATATATTGGTGACCTTGGTTCTATTACGGATTTCCTCGATTCTATCGCATAGTGAAACTCCGAGCATAGCTCTTTTCATTACTTTTTTAAATCAATTAGTTACCTATTTATTCAGTAGTCGACATTAAAAAATGTATAATTAGGTACCTGCAAACGGCCAACCCACCGATGCCGGTGTTGAGCTGATATCCTAAATTTTCGATACCTGGGAGGAGTCCAGTTGTTGCTGGGAGTTTTGAAATTTGTCTAAGGCATTTGATTGTGTCTCATTGTAAGTAGGTATCTAGTCTAGTATCTACTGTTTGCTGAGGTGCTTTATTAAAATTTAAGAATCGACAGAATTACCTTGACGGTTTAAACAATGCAATCGTTACTAAAGTTATAAAATGGATCAATGTAAACAACTTAATAATAAACGAAAATAAAACGAAATGCATTCGGTTTATACTACCGAATGTTATCAAAGATATTAGATCTATTGGACACCACTACGTTTTTAGGCATAACCGTAGACAATGAGGCCCGCACATAGATAAATTGTAGAGGAGACTTAGTTCTGCAGTATGCGCTTCCAAAAAGATACGTCTCTTTATAGACTCTATACCACTAGACTAGTCCACTTCAGCTACTAGGTAATTAGGTTATATAGTTATTAGGTAATTATATCTGGAATTTTAATGTGGAGGATTGCTTTGTAGACCTAAACTTAACATCTTATTTGTGTTGCAGAATAGGAGGGGGGAGCCCGGAGAATCACTTCGTAATAAGTTTATAGAAATAGGTACTATTTAAAAACTAAAACTCTGTAAAAAATCGTGGTTGGGTTTTTGGTGGTCGTAGTTTCTTGTCTGTATCTTTTAGGCTTGGTCGCGAAGATCAGGCGTAAAATGAACTGGATTTAAGACTTTTCAAAAATAACCTTTTTGAAGTTAGAAGTTTAACGCCCGAATACTGAAACGCCACTTAACTATTTGAGATGGTCTCAATTATTTGCGACGCCGAGCCATTGAACGTTGTAATGATCGTCTTGATAAATGGTGACTGAGGCAAGAACAGCCAAGTACTACGTATGTACCTACCCATAAATTTACCAGCCAATCATGATCCTCAGAGATTTATACGGCCAGTGTAGGTTTTCAAAATACTTTATTCCAGGTTGGTATAACACTCAGTTAGATAGGTAATTACCTAATATACTTACGTATATTATCATCATCATCTTCCTGCTCATAACCCACATCATGTGGAGTCGGCACAACATGTATTGTTCTATCCAATTTCCCTCTATCAGTCGTTATCTCAGCACTCACTCCTTTTTTAACCATAGGTATCCACTTTCACACTGTCCATCCATCTTTTCTTCGGCCTACCTCTACTCATACATCCCTCCACATTCATAATCTAACACTATACTTACATACATTATGTATATTATGTAGGTATTAAGTATGTACCTTCCACAAAACGTTTTATTGTATGTGAGTAAGTATTCGAGATTATATTGAATGAAACCAGTAGATATGTCAAGGTAGTTGTGAACATAAATCATAATTAGCTTCTAAGACCCCAATGTGGCAAATAATTGATTTTAAGGATATGCCGTAGTCTTAAAGGTCAGCGAATCTTTAATTAGTGGTTTTTATCGATTGCCGTTTGTATGACGGAAGCTTCACCAAAATACTTATGAAAAATCAGACACAGTAATTATTTCCAAGGTTGATCGATTGGCCACTCGCCTATGACGGACATGCAAGTAGGTAGGTAGTAATTTGTCTAGGCTAGACTGTTTTTAATCACCCATTGTTATGTGGTGTTTTCATATCACTATTCGGTCTGCTACCATTTGAAGAAGATGACTAACGTTCAATAGCTTCCTTTGATAGCCTGACCAGACTTTAGGCACGACACACATCATCATGAGAAAACCCAAAAATATTTCTCAAACGAGCATAACAAACTAATATACCTACTAACACTATTTTCTACTTTATTTTTACACAAGCGCGCTCATATTTTCCGAATGCATCAGATAGAGCTGGAGATTCGACCTAGAATCTCAAAAGGCGCATATGCAAGCTGCGGTAGGACTAACCTACATATTTAAGCCTTTTGGGGTAGGGAAGTGGGGGCCTTCGCGTTTTTTCAATATTATTTCAGGGTTGCTCTGGTCGAAGCGACGCGTCGCCCAAGAGCATCTGAACGAATCAGCATTGCCCAGGAGCGTGGCCATACCACCAACATCTTGAGCACGCTTCTAACTGTAGTGATCTGGATCAGTTGAGCTATAATTAAATGGTCGTTTGCAACAGTATTTAGATAGCTCAACTCTTTCTTGTGTATTTTGTAGAATATTGACGTTATTTTCCTCGAAATAACAAGCAAATATTTTCAAGGATTCAACTATCTGATTCTATCAACTTACTATTCTTCTGTGGTATGAATGACACTTACTCAACTCTTTGCTGCCTTTGAAGAGGTTCTTGAGATCAAACGTCACGCGGTCTCCGTAGTCAAAGTCGTATTTGTAGTTACGCACACCGAAGTGGTTCACGCCGTTCTCGTCTTTGATGTATTTGGTGTTTATGTCTACACTCATTCTGAGGTTTGCTGGAATCAGACAAAGGGCGGTGAAATATTCCCCTAAATATTTAAGTTCCACCATCGTTTTGGTCACGGGCGTCATATATTACCTACTCTGAGAATCTGACGCAATATAAATCATATAGGATCTAATTACTATAAAACCTACAGCCTATTCCATACTAAACTAAATAGTATCTTTGGCACGTTCGGAGTTTGCCAGATTTTCTCATTTTGCCTATTCTTTTTAAAAATCGTTACTTGTTGTAGATTTCAGCTCCCCTTTCGGAATCCTCTGTACGGTTTATTTGTGACTTTCGCCCACTGTTCCGACATTCATAATAATCTATTATAATTTTGAACCCTTTGTAAAGTTTTGACGAATTCTTCTTAACCATAAATCATGCTTCTATATGGTGATTAATCTTAGTTGCTCTTAGTTTAGTACTTTCGAGTTCAACTCACTTAATTTGATTTTTGCGTCGCCTGCACCATCGATGTTGAAGAGCAGGATCTTCCCAATAGCATCGTACCGCCCCTTGATAGTCAAATTGCAGTGGAAGTCCAGTATAAAGTGACGCTTTTCCAATTCTGACCTGCAATAGTTCAAAAGTTTAACATTTCAAAGATCGTAAAATAAATAGGTACCTTTCAAAGTGCACCCGTGTGACACAAATTCTCTCAATATTTGAAGTGTAATCTAACTTTATATAACAGACGCGCGGTGGGTTATTGAACAGTGTTAGTAGGTAAACAAGTACCTATTAAGATTAAAAATTCTTCTTAGGCAAAGTTGCGATATCGACCGTTTTTTGATTAATTTTCCATTAGAATCTCATTCAGTTGAAAGCATGATCTTATTGATTATAATGAATATAAACATACTAAATATATTTTTGGGAGTTTGTTTAGTATGTAAACATAAATAACTTTTACAGGATGGTTCGGGGAAAAAGTAATTGGCGCTTTACGGTCAAAGTTTGTTTGTCAAAACCTCTCGGAAGGTATTTCAGTCATTAATTTGTCTATTTCCCTAATTTTAATTTACTTTCTCAAATATTTTGCTTTGAAAGAAGTACCTGCCTACTATTACAAAATATAAAGTGTTCATTTGGTAAAACATAATAAGTGCGTAGGTTTATTCATCCTATCTGCAACATCATAAAAAAGTTGCTAAGTAGGTACCTTTAAGTCAATGATAATTAAAAAATAATAAATATCAAAAATAAGCAACTTAAAGTTACATTGACTAATAATTATATCATCCTTGCTAATATTGAACATTTTTTGCAGATCAGTTAGTGTGATGCAAAAACAAATAAGTCCCTACCTATAAATAAATGGAAGGACACAATTTCAACACCTGTTTATAATTAACTAATATCTTGTTTATTTTATATACTCATGTTGCGCTTGCATTTTGCAATATTCTGTAACCTTCAGCTGAAAATGTATTCAAATGGTAACGTTAGCGCTTAATATACGAGATAATGATCTTCTCGTGAGTTCAACTGTTTTGTTTTTTGCACAAAACTGCTGTGAGAACCAGTGCCGTGGAAGTAATCAGTGAAGCGGATTTTTTTATCTACCAGGAAGACGCAGCTAATTGTTAATTTAAATAATCCAGTCATTGATCAAGGATCTTTCTTCGCAAAACACACAAAAGTTTAGGTAGGGTACTTTGAATAGATTTTAGAACAGTGACATTCCTAAAGACAGAGCCATCGCAACAATATGTTGCGTAACCGGTACGTGTCAAACGAATGCATAACGGATTCAAATCACGAGAGCTACCGGTACCCTTGACCTGCAGTTAACTATAAACAAGGTGTCACACGGTCGCTGTATAAAAGGAGGAAAATTACTTTGCGTTGTGTACGATACCCTTTCGAAAGGAGGACAATTTATCTTTTGTTTCTCCAATTCGGAAGATTATGCGTTTATAAGTATATATTATGTTTGTTCCTCTGTGCCCACGTAGCTCCTTAACTACTGGTCATACTTTCACGAATGTGGTATCAAATGGAACGTCTTCATTATTAAAGGCTTGGTGACTGACTGACATGCAACGCAGAGCCTAAGCCGCTGGTCGTAGAGACTTGAAATTTGAACGTTGAAATGTATCTTGGTACGTCTCTACGTAAGAATACACCTCTGTGTACTAAGAAGGGATTCTTCGAAATTAAACCCCTAAGAGGGTGCAGCGGGGTTCGAAGTTTGTATGAAAAAAATCACGCGAACGAAGTCACGGGGGCTTTCACTACTTAGTAGGCTATATGACGACACTCTTGATTCACTATGACGGGAAAAAAAACAATAATTTCGGACCTCAGAAAAAAATATTAAATATGTACTCCCAATTTATAATCACTCATTAACTTTAAAGTATGTTCTCTTTCTTTTGTTTACTAAGAAGTAGAAAACGGCGGGAGTTACCGAGCCGATGAAGTTAGTGACTCCCGTATTCTAATGATTAAATATTTGTCCAAGTGTGATGATAATAAATAATAATAATAATAACACCCAACAGTCACATACATAGTCCTGACCCCACACTAGGATTCCCTGTGCCGTGGGTATCAGAAACTACGAGTACCATGGTACCACAACACCCAGACCCATCATCTCCCTGCTCTTATCCCACTTATTGTGGGGTCGGCACAACATGTTTTTCTCTTCCACTCCCCTCTATCAGCCGTCAAATCAGTATTCACTCCTTTCTTACTCATGTCGTCTTTCACACAATCCATCCATCCTTTCTTTGGTCTACCTCTCCCCTTATATCCAGACCACACAACACCCAGACCCACGACAAAAATTTGTAGATCACGATTGTCCCGCAGCGGAAGTCGAACCCGCACCCCTTGCGGCCAAGGCGAGCACTCGCCTGCTGCGCCACTGAGGTCGTCTGATGATAAATAAGTACATATTCTTATTTCCGATACACCCGGGTCAGAACTGGCCAGAATGTCGGTGTTCTATAAGTACCACTTTGGTGATTGTCCACGGGATCTGCATGACCTCATCCCTCCCTCCCCCTTCCACCACCGGACAAGCAGACGCACAGGTAAATACCACCCTTACCTGGTCGACATACCACAGTGTCGAACGAAACGTTTCTGCTCCACTTTTATTATAAGTACTGCCAAAGAGTGGAATGATCTGCCTGCGTCTGTTTTCCCGAAAGAGTACAATCTAGGAGTCTTCAAATCTAGGGTCAATAAGTTCACTCTGGGAAAGCGTGCTCCATCTAAGGCCACATCTCACTTGCAAGTGAGTTGGTGGCCAAACGCCTTACCTTTACCAATAAAAAAAAAAAAAAAAAAAAAAAAAAAAGAACTGCAGGTTGTAAATACTCACACTACATTGTCCACGATACATTTCCTGAATCCAGTAACTTTTCCTTGATAGAATGTGACTTTCAATCCGCTCAGAGGGATGGCCAGTTGCTCTATCACGAATGGGTCCAGGCTTGGTACTCCGAGTTCGGGGATACCCTTGACGAATCCGGGGATAGCGTCTTGTGTGGCTTTCACGAGGCATGCTTTTGTGGTCTCGTTGCAAGGGTGGATGAAGTCAGCTGTGAGTGAGAGATGGATGTTGTTAGGGAGAGATAAATCAGTGGATGGCTCGCTTGTTCCTTCTTTTGTATTCTCTACTAATATATTTTTGTAGCGAGTTTTTCTAGAATATAAACTAGAAAGAAAGAAAATAATTTAGTTCCCGTCAAATAATGTAAAATTAGTAATTTTGAAAATTACGCCCAATACTGACCCGCCACTTAGGTATCTAAGTATTTGAGATGGTCTCATTTATTTGAGACGCCGCCGGCGCCGTTGTCGTTCGTTAAATTGACCAAAAACAGCTTTGAAAAAGTAAAAAAAAGGGTTACAAACTTATTTTTATTTTTGACTTATTTTCGCTAATAAAAATCTTTTGGTTTTCTAGAACAAGCCCCTTTCGGCATAGTATACAGATTATGAATCAAATTATTGTACCTTCTAAGAGACTTCTGAATCTAGAGTAGGTACTTATATGGTCAAGCATGCAAAAAGCCGGTCCCACAAAAATTACAAAAAAACACTATATACATAATGGTTTGCCCTTTCTTTATTTGGACTGATTGATTATTATCTGTCATTGCAAAAAACGCTTACAAATAAACACAAGAGCTTGTGACATAACGAGTTCGCTTCGTGACCTTACAAACAAAAGAAACGTGCGTTGCATAGTAACTGTATGGGATTCTATGGTGTATACTACCACAGATAACGCAACAGTTACTATGAATGTGTTATTGAATCATCGTTTACAAACCTTTACAAACACAAAGTCAAGGCCAAGACGAGATCGTTTTGGCTAACTGGTTTATTTTTTTCGAACAGATTTCGCTCGAGAATTAATGTTAATTATGATAAACACCAGAAAGAAATACAGGATCAGTCTAAAATCTAAAAGACAATGAACAAAAGTCAAGGAGTTTTCAGGATTGCTTATAAAGATCAAAATGGCGCTAGACGGGACACATAATGAAACAAAAGGGAGAAATGGACAAAAGACTTGATAGTATGGTACCCACTAGGTGGTACACGAATAAGAGATAGACAACGAAAGCCATGGGAAGATGATTTGAAAGAGATAGCAGGACCAGTCTGGAGAAGAGTAGCACAGAACAGAATGGAGTGGAAGTCTCTGGAGGAGGCCTATGTTGCGAGACAAGCTGATATTACCCACAAGAAACTGAATCATTTAGACGATGAAAAGAAAGTAATATTATGTGCTGTTTTTTTTTTAAATCTTTATTTTCTTAAATTGGGGGTTTTGTCACATAGTGACATGTCACTCCCGTAAGGCCACTAAACAATATGACTGTCTTCTTGGCTTCGCCACTATCCGAAACAATAATGCTGGCGAAGTCACATACATACATTTAATTACTTAGGCAACTCGTGAATAAAGCTTCACCAGCACTTTCGCCTCCTCGGACAGTGGCGAAGCCAAGACACTTTTATAATTACCTAGATTAAAATCAATCCATTTATAAACACATTTCATATCAAGCCGCTGATTATGTGCTGTGTGGAAATATTTGATAAGTAGAAAAAATGGAAACACTCATTATCAGCAATAAAGACTATTATTATTATACACGTATATTTAAGTTATTTTTAACATCTGGTTACTAATCTCAAAAAAAATGCCCAAGAGCTGGTCAATCCAAGCAGTGAAGAAATTCGAAGTCAGTTTGGCTTTATTAGGTATCTAACTATATTGTTAGAATTGTGGGAAGGCGGTTGGTTGATAGAAAAGGCTCAAGGAAAAACGAGAATTTTCCAGTAGAATTAATATTATTATGAACGAACAACGAAATACCAAGGCACCACATCATGCAAAAATTTGTCCCGCAGCGGGTATCAAACCACATGAGATGCCAAATAGATGGGCGCTGCGCCACCGAGGTCGTCAAATGGATCCAGACATTGTATCTAACGAGAATGATCCGAAATAAGTATGAATTGGTAATCAAAGCCCGCGCCCGCCGGTGAGTATTACAGCCAATACGCCATCGAAATCTGACATCAAACGAACCAGATCAATCAGTAAGTACTTGAGACGGGTAGGTGCCTCATAGGTAATGAACACGATCAGTGTTGTACCCGTCCACCTGTTATTAAATTACTTGAATGAATGAATGAATGAATGGCTTTTATTTGCATGAAGTATAGTATATATAGGTACATGGTCTTTAACATATTTATAACATATAACATATTTATTACTAGCTTCCGTCCGGGGCTTCGCTCACGTGGTACCTACATAAAAAAGTAGCCTATATGCTATTGCAGACTATAATCTATCTCTGTACCAAATTTAGGAGGAGGTAGGGCACAGCGAGATTTTCTCGTTCTGAATTGGAGCAGCCTGCCTGGGGAGGTGCCTCCGCCTTACAGAAGATCGCAGCCAAATAACATTATTTGTTTCAAATAGTGTTGTGTTCCTGCGGTGAGTAAGGTTGCCAGAGCTCTTTAGGGGGGAAGGGGGTTCGGGGTCGGCAACGCGTGCGTGATGCCTCTGGTATTGCAAGCGCTCATAGGCTACGGTAACCGCTTACCATCAGGTGGGCCGTAAGTTTGTTTGCCACCTCTGTTGTATAAAAAAAAAAAAACAAAAAAAAACATCAAAATCCGTTCGGCCGTTTAGCCGTGATTGAACCACAAACATCCAAACATCCTCAAATTAGTGGCAAGTAGGATAGTAGGATTAGGATTAAGGATCATCGAAAAAGCTAAATGCGTGTTTGTTGCCTGATTCTTCTAAGCTTTGCCGCGAGTAACATTAGTAGCTTCACCTAGTTTTTAAGACGTTTCAAAGTGATTCTAGTGTTATTATTGGTTTTTTGATACAACTTATGTGCCAAACAAGCATACGGGCCAACCTGTTGGTAAGCGGTCATCGTAGCCTATAAGCGCTTGCAATAGAGAGGTCGAGCCAGAGCCATCACGCACGCGTTCGCGACTCCGAACCCCCTCCCTCCTAAAGAGCTCTGGCAACCTTACTCACCGCAGGAACACATCACTATTTGAAACAAATAATTTTATTTGGCTGCGATCTTTTGTAAGGCGGAGGTACCTCTACGGGCGGGCTGCTCCTCCAATTCAGAACGAGAAAATCTCGCTGTGCCCTACCTCCTCCAAAATGAACGCCTCTTTGAAATAAACGTCTTTTGATTTAGACAATAATGTTTGGACATGCCTCTGAAACTCCGTTAGACATCATCAAGTATCTGATCGCCTGGAGATCTAAACGGGTACTACAATTCTTGGGGATAGAAGTCGTGAGCCAATTTTTTTAATGATCGTATTTTGTATGCTATCCCCAAAAAGGGCTTATTCTACACCCTACAAGTTTGTTCTACTACTTTTGGAAATTCGAGATTTCTCATTGAAAAAACAGTGCAAAATCAGCTGTTATGGGGTCAAATCAGTACAAACACAACTCTTCAGCTGTTTAAGGTAGCAGTCTTGATGACGAACTTCTCGTACGCTCGGTACCTAAACCATTAGGCAACTGAACTTCTTGATTGATAAAAATAAGTTAAGTTAGTCGCTCGCAGTAATTTGGAAGAGTTTTGTTTGGAAAACTTATAAAAAATATTTTTGGTATCGGCACATCACTGATTATGAATGGGCTTACGAATCGCAGAATCTGTCGAATGGGGTACTCACGGGAAAGCTTTGCTACCGATACCGCGACTAGAAATGTTCCAGCATATGTATCTAGTGAGCCAAAAGGACTCTAATTATTGTTTACTTTATTTTTAGGGTTCCGTACTTCATTTGGAAACATACACTCTTAAGATCACTCTGTTGTCTCTAGCAATCTGACTGCCTGTTATCTGTCAAGACCCTTTATCTCAGAAACGGCTAAAGCTATCAACTTGAAAACAAATACTAAACGTAAAGATCTGTGAAATGTATATTTGGTATCAATTGTGGTTAAAAAAATCGGGGTTGGACTAAGTGATTTCATTAGCCGTTTTTTACTACAGAACCCTTTATACTTTTTGTATTTTTTTAAGGTCACAATTTCTGATTTAACATACTGGCATTGAACAGTGACCACTGTATTCTCATAATTGTTGACCTCAGTTCAACTTTGTTGGAATAGGTTTAAAAATTAAGCAAAGTTATGTATCACATTATAGGTACTTATGTTAAAATATCAGTGTCATTGGCATAAATGAGTGCATGTTCAATGAAAAATTTAAATGTGATCTTTGATGATGTTTGATTTAATAATTCGATTGAAGGATTTGATATAACTAGTTCTAGTAGGTTCGATTCAAACTGAGATCTCCCAATGTTTAGTAAATGTTGGTGCTTCGATGCTATTTGAAGCAAAAATAAGTTAAACTTTGATATTTGCATCTCTAACATGTCTTAACTAATACCTATCCAACCTTACTTCCTAGTGTCTTTACAACTTTACCAAATGGGAGCTACTAAAACGTTTCAAATGGGTTTTCAAATGTTACTTTTTTCGTTGATATCAAATATCATATCAAACAAAAATCGTTTTGGAATGTAACAAAGATCTTACATATGACAGCCCACTTCATGCAATTAGGTATAGGTATAACTTTTTTTTTAAAAACCTCCTCTTGGTACTCTTATCTGCTTTATCGTAGTAACTCCTTGGCCGATTTAACTCATATCCTTACCAGTAAATCTTGAATCTTTGACCTTTATAATTTCATACAGATCAGATTGACGTTGGCGGTTCGAAAGTTATGCTCTTACAAATAAACATTACAATAAACTATGCCGATTCGCTCCAAAATTGCTTAGATATCTTCCCTCACTTCGCTCTCTCGATCGAAAAAATGAAACATATTATTAACAATTAAATAACTAAAAAATAATAAAAATTTTGCATCAACGATCTTTTCAAAATCAAATAAAATAAGAAACTAAAACCTGACTACACAAACTCGAACTGAAGACTAAGAAACAAGATTTAATGTAAATAAGTGATTATTAATTATATTGCCTACACAAATAGGTATCTAGGTACTAACGCCTGTAGTTCAGAATGTATGTCCGTAGTCGAGTGCCACTTGAATAAGTCAAATATTTGAAGAATATGGCACGCGACTACGTACCTTCTTACTTGTGTTACCTTTAATAGTTTTGCCTGACTACCCCTGGCCACAGTGAACTTATGGCCGAACCGCTCATATGACTCTAAGATGCAGTAGCTCATTTCTAACTTTTTACTAAACTTACTCTATCTCATTCCTCTTCCACATATCAAATAAATAATGATAAACAATAAAACTTAGTAAATAAATTGCTCTATGTTCGATCCAAAAAAGAATATCCTAGGTAGCGACATTTGGGTCCGCTTCACAGGTTTTGAAAAAATATAGAGATACACCTGTGGACCACATGACTTTGAAAATAAAATAAATGAATGAAAATTTAAAACTCACGCGCTAATTTAGCTTCCCCATTCTGGCAAATAAATAACACCGCGGCGAGTGCCAAACTCTGGTATATGGCTTGCAATCGCATCGTCAGATTTGAAGACAATGTGCTGAATTAAAGGCAGCTTCGGCACTGTAGAGCCTGTGTCGAGAATAACAGCTATATATCGACTAAACGGAAATACATTAGCGGACCTTCGGTCTACGAGCGCCGAGGCGTCGACATTGTAAGCGGACAACCGGTGGCGGGTGGAACTACGAATACGACAGTTGCAATTCTTGTGTTATTTTCAATTTAAAAATATATCTGTCTAAACTCTTCTTTTTAACCGACTTCAAAAAAAAAGTGAACCGATTTTTTTATTCATCAAAATTTTCAAGAGTGTAATAAGGTGTATTTAAGGTGATTCACAATAGGTACCTATGTGTGCTATCCCGAATGAAGCTTTTTCTACACTCAATTGGCAACAAAGTTTGTTCTACGACTTTCGTAAATGTATCATTTTTCTTTGTCAAAAAACTCTAGTAAAAATCTGTTGTCCAATCATCAGTTGGTCATCGTCACAAATCCCTATTAATCTTGCCATTCATCGTACTATTGAGCCGACGACGACGACGTACCAAAAATCAAAGCAGACTGATATGGATATACCATCTATGGCAATCGTTATGAAATTTAAAGGACCACCGAAGTTTTAATGAATATAAATAATTATAATTATTTTTGTTTAAACTAGTAGTTGTACCTACGAATTCTGTTTGGATCAAACCCTTGAGACATTTTTTTATGTGAATACACTGATACTTGAAGTTCTTACCTAGGTTTTATTTATAGCAGTTTGTGCTATAAATAAAACACATTAAGTATTTCCGCAAACAGTAAAATATATTGTAAAGTAAAACCGAAAAAACTTTATCTTTATTTTTCGAGCAAAAAAAAAACATTTTTTTAATTGGTTCATCATCATGCCAGCAACATTCATTAATACTAGTTTCCACCCGCGTGTTCGTTCGTGTATCCAGATAAAAAGCCTATATTATTCCTAGCTATTTACTACATAATAATGCCAAATTTCATTTCAATCTATTCAGTGGTTAAGTACTGTGTGATTGAGTAACATCATCTCCCTGCCCTTATCCCACTTCATGTAGGGTAGGCACAACATGTGTTTCTCTTCCACTCCCCTCTATCAGCCGTCAAATCAGTATTCACTCCTTTCTTACTCATGTCGTCTTTCACACAATCTATCCATAAGATTGAGTAACAAACATAAATAAATAACACCCAATAGTCACATAGGTACATAGTCCTGCCTGACCCCATAGGTTTGGTTTGGATTTGTCGTGGGTATCAGAAATAGGCCCGGAATAAATATTCATATTGCATGCAATGCATGCAGCAAATGCTGAATTTACTCCCTTTGCCTTTCTATTATTATTTTTATGTGTATCCTGCTCTTTTTCTAATATTTTTTTTCTTTGTAAAGGCAATATATTTTTTTTTATTTATTTATTTATTTATTTATTTAAGGTTAAAGTTTATGTAATAATCACCACTTTTCTAGTCATATTAATTCCTCCGACATGCCCATACCAAGCTAACCTATTTGCTCCTCAACTTCTCAGTCACTTGGTACACAGAAAGGAATTCCCGACACACAACCCCTAAGGTTCAAGTTTTTGTAATAATAGCAGCAACCGAACGAAGGATAACCATACCACAGTCAACAAAAAAAAATTCGGCAAGTCGTGATTTTAAGAGATGATGACGTTTTTTTAAGTTTTACGGGACAAGTAGCAATCCCTCAGGAATTAAATTAATATGGGGCTACCCCGGGGTCATACTCTATACACCAGTGAAGGAATGATCAAAATCGGTTTAGTATTGGCGGAGATATTGAGAAACATACACAAAAAAAAAAAAAGTACTGCCGACTTGAGAACCTCCTCCTTTTTGAAGTCGGTTAAAAGGAATAATAAAATAAGATGTCATTATTACCGAAGCATTATTTGTTCGGTCCTTTAGAGTCTCTTCATATCTTTCTATAATTTGATACAATATCGGACCAATTGTAGTGAGCGCCTTAGGCAAGCCAGCAGCCCACCACAAAATTCAATTTGTTTCATGCCCACGTTTTGCAGCAGAAGAAAGTGCTATTTTTGGTGATTGGATAGTGTTTGATCGACAAACGCTCTGGCTCCTGAGCCAGAGCGTTTGTCGATCAAACATATTTAACAGTTTCATATTTTGCCAGGAACTTATGTGTAGAGAAGAGAAGACGCAGATTTTAGTCGACCATCGCTGTCCCCATGTTGTCTCTTATTGCAAGGTGTGTATTTATATTATGGCCAATGTGTTTAAGGATTGTCATCATCTCCCTGCCTATATCTCATTTCATGTCAGCACAACATATTTTAATCTTCCACTCACCTCTATAATCAGCCGTCATTAATTTCCTCTTTCACACAATCTATCCATCTTTTCTTTGGTCAACCTCTACCCTTGTTTCTCATTCATATTTACCACTCTTCTAGTCATATTAATCCCTGCGCATGACATGCCCATACCACGCTAACCTATTTGCTCCTCAACTTCTTAGTCACTTGGTACTACTTCTACTTTCAAACTTCAGAATTGTACGGGATTTAATAGTAATGAACGTCGTAGCTGTTTGGAAAGTCTTTTGATCTCTTGTTTATTTCCGTCTTTATAGTTTTTACTCTACTACGGAGGGTATGTAATGTAAGCATGTTCATCTGCTAGTCTTCCATGAATCTTGATTTCGAAGTTTCAGACCGTGTCGTGCTATTCGTACCTAGGCGACTTCATGGTCCGGCTTTGATGTCACTCATAATTCATTATGACGGAAAATCAAATTTTTTACTTAATAGTTTTGACAACAAAAAAGTTTGTGAATATAAATCGTGTTTGGTTTGGTATCAAATAACAAGGCTTGAAAGATCTCGCGTTTTAAAAATAATAATAATTAGATATCATAATTTTATTCATGAATCGTGACTCTAGATCACATCAGTCTAAAAAACAAAGTTTTGCGTTAACGGGTTTTGGTTATTAGTCTTGTTCATATTATTATAGGTACGCTGCATTCCATTTTAAACAGGCAGATTACCGATTCCGTAGGTGTTAGGCACACGTATTTTTAAAATGTAAATCAAAGACGATATTTAGATAGAAAGTAATTTAATAGTTTTCAAAATGTATTAAAACTTATCAGAAAATCTCATTTTTAAAACGTGTTAGTAATAAAATGCCTAAAATAAGAAAAATGTTCAGGCATTTTAGTGAAAGTGATTCAGACGAAAATCTCTTTAGGATCCTTAGATCTTTGAATGATAAGGCATTATACCTACTTTGACATTTTATATTTTAGGCACAAAGATATTTAGTCATTTTTAAATTAGAAAATTAGACTTTCTGATCTCGCCGAAATAAAAAATATAGTTTAGCCTCTTTAGCTCTAACTGCAATCCTATGTACAGAAATGTATAGTACCTAATACTGTCTCAGGCAGAATATGCCGGCACTTAACTTCACAATATTTTACACAACATTATTTTTTATTGATTTATTTTATACTTACATAATATAAAACAAAATGATACATTGAATAGTTTTTAGAAGGCATACAAACTACTGACGTCTATAACCACATAAACAGCAATTTTAGGATATCTAAAACGCCTCATTTAGGAGAATTTTAATATCTTATTCTAACATAATTTAATTTTAAGTTATCAATACTTTGGTATCGGTACATTCAACAATTCATCATACGGCACTGCATCGAAAAACTTCTTAGTCGTGTGGACGGTCACGTTGATGGCATAGTCGACCACGGGCTGGCCAAATTCTTCAGTCACCACTCGCCAGTTCTCGTTCAGGAATTCCAAGACGGTTTTACCTGAAGAAAAAACAAACATTTGACGGGTAACGGCAATTGTGTTTTAAACTTAATGGGGCAGGCAACGCATCGCGATTAGTCTTGCTGATGATATCCATCGTTTATCTATACTATTGTATACCGTTTAGTATCAGGAAAGTGCTGAAAAAAATTGTTTGTCAATTTCTTCTTCTTGTCGTGTCACTGATTCCTTCTTGGTCATCCTGCCTTTGGTCAGTTTGTCAATAGTATGGCCCAATGAAAAAATATGAAGCTATTTTTGAAACAGAAATATTCTTTAAAGCCTTTGTTTATTTGCTGCAATCAATAATCCAGGAACAGTGAGATGCCAGTATCCTTTTCACTGTAAAATATTATATGGTTTAAAAAAAAACGATATTTACATTCACGTTGCAATAAAGCTTATGTGGATTTTTACAAAAAAATGTCATTGAATGCTGAACAAACCCAACTGATACAGTTTTCCTGTTTTCGTATTCTCTCTGTGCACCCACTGTGAAAATAATAAATTACTGCAACTATTCCAGTAAAATTAACCATTTTGAGCGAACGTTTGTTGGTAGGATGAGATGGAATAAATATTTGCAACGAAGAATCACATTACAACGATGTTGACGGTAAATATTACTCCAGAGTTAAAACAATTTTGAGTACTGTTTACAGAAACACTCCTCGTATATCGTGTGCACAAAGTCAGGAAATTGAGGGTGATATTCTTACATTATACTCGTAGCTTAGACAAAAGTATTAGACAAAGTGATTCAAAACATGTATGTATATTTACTATTACGATCTACTATTTCATTACGGGCTGATTCTACACCCAATGGGCAATAAAGTTTGTGGACAAATTTAGGAACTTTGTTATTTTACAATATTAAAACACTTTGCAAAATTAGCTGTTGGGGTCAAATCTGTTCATACTCAATTATTCAGTTGTTTAGGTAGAAATCTCAATGACGAACTTCTCGTACGTTTAGTAATCCTACTAATATATTATAAATGCGAAAGTTTGTGATGATGTTTGGATGTTTATATGAGGTATTCCTCGTAGCGCACCCAGATGAAGCGCACCAAGAATGTTTGTGGTTCAATCAATCATACCTCAACCGATTTCAATGAAACTTGGAATATATAGAGTACTTTGTCTAAAATAGCATACTTTTTATCCAGGTACAACGCGCGCGAAGCCGCAGGCGGAAGCTAGTAAGTTATAAAGATAAATAAAAGATGAAAAACAGTGGATCTGGAAAAGTTCTGATAAAAAAATCTGATGAAATATAGAATAATTCAATAATATTTTTTTTTTTGTAAGGACCTTTTGGCAGTATTATACTTGTAACGGAGCACGTTGTATACTGTGTTGTTATTTGTATATTGAAAAATGTAGAGTACCTACAGAATAACTGATCAAGTCAAGCTGAGCCTAACGTAATTCATCACCTGCGTTTAGTGCAGTTGTGGTTTGCTTTAAACTTAACATCAGGAGTAATGGTTATAATTACTTTTGCATACTTACAACACTAACATTTTTAAAAAAAATGGCACAAAAATATGTAAACTGACTTCTCAACTATTTAAGATTTGTATTAAGATTTGTATGAAAGTTAAGCTGCTAATTAAACACGATAGGTAAAGCTAATTAATTACTTCAAAAGTGAGCTTCATTACTTAATTAGGACAACAGGAAATAATGGACTTCGAAAGAATAATGCCTTCAAATAAAGAAGACTAAGATTGACAACCACGAGTGCATGAGACACAAGTGTTGCGGATTTGATCCCCGCGACGGAATATACGGCAAATATTTATTATAATATGTTACTTTCAGTTTCTTCAAGAAACTAAAAGTAACATATTATGTCACTTCTATAATGTTGTGAGTACAAGAAACTTTCTTGTACTCACAACTTATAGAATACCAATGTGGGGACTGTGGGATCAAAAATTATTTTATTTAAATCAATAGATAGATAGATTTGATATAAAAATACTCGTAAGATATACTGTTCGTAAATAGATGCGCATATTTTGTAACCGAAAGTTCAAAGATATAGCTAATGGTGAAATTATTGAACGCAGTTTGTTAGGTCTTAGTCACAATTACTTAAATAAATAACTAGGGTTTCCAATATCATCAGCCCTAGATTATCCTATTCACTGAACTAACGTTGATTAATCAAGAAAGAGCCAGTGACGCGATAAATTATATAAATATATGTTTACTTATATAATGACCATGATGTGATTTCAGGACGAGAAAGAGAGCATGTGAATTCTGGCATTAGACCTTTAGACCGAGAGGCTGATAAGATAGATGGATAGATACAATCATACGTACTTAGCTCAGGATTGCCTTTGAACAAGTTGTTGATGGTGTAATGTATCCTTTCGCCGTAGTCGAACGTATACTTGTAGCTTTTGATACCGAAGTGGTCTCGGCCCTGCTTATCCTTGTAGTATTTTGTATTTATGTTCAGCTTTATGATGGAGTTAACTGGAATTGAAAATATTATTGTTACAATTCCTTATAAATAAGTTTGCAGTTTCGTTTCTAGTGACGCTTATTGCGTTGTTGAGAAAACGCTTATTTACAAAAAAGTACGTCTACTAGCTTCTTAACTTGGAAATTTGAGTTGTTTTTCTTGAGGCTGGTAAAAATATGGCCCATATTTTTTATGTATCCATGAGGTCTTCATTTAAATCCCTACCCTTTATGTCTCATTACTGTTCCGTTATTGGAGTTCAAAAAATAGTAGGTATCGATCTCATTTTTAAATTTTATCTGTTGTTTAATTACAAACGTGTTTTTACCAATTTTGATTTTGGAGTCTCCTTCGCCGTTGATAGGAAACAACAGTAGCCGTCCTACCGCTGTGTATTTGCCTTTGATCGTGATGTTGCATCGCACCTCTATCGTGAAGATGTTCCTCTCTAAGTAGGCCCTGAAATTGAAAACGATATGGCGTTAGAAACAGTCATCAAAAAGTTGAGTAGTTATATGAACATTTAAACGAGATGTATTAAAGTTTATGGAGAAGGACTAAAATTTTGTACATTTTTCTAAACATGACTGTCAATTAAAATATTTTCTTTTTTCTAAAAAATGTAAGTCCTTTATTGGCCTTTATTAGCATGTAATTTTTTATTGTATTTTAGATAAAGGGCTGTCTGTGGCTTTTGTTAAATAAATAAAATAAAATAAAATATTATTATCACTACTATTATTCATTGTAAGTAAATAGGGTTTTTAAACTTATGTTTGTTAAAATTATATGGTTTATGGTCTTAAGTTGATTGGCAAATAAATGAAATTAATTTAATTAAATTTTTTATAAATCTTCATGTGACGCGATTGTTTTGGACTTACGTACCCAGCGCGCGTGAAGCGCGTCACACACGGCAGCTATAATGTAAAAATGTATATTATGGCACGATACATCTCATTACATCTTTCCATAGAAACCGTCAGGAGACCGCACACGGCAGCTATAATGTATCTTTTTATATCTTCGTATCTTCTGACAGTTTCTATGGAAAGATGTAATGAGATGTATCTAGCTTTAATAATACATTTTTACATTATAGCTGCTGTGTGTGAAAGGCCTTATTGTTGCAGATTATACAATCCAGGGTTACAAAAGCTATCACGAGTTTATTATTATTTGTGTTCATTTACCTACTTTATCTAAGCAGTTATCTCGAAATCTCCATCGAATCCTAACTTCATTAACAATAACGCCTTGATTCATAAAGCTTTCTCCATTCTGCTACAACAATAGCACCCCTAATCCACACCATAACTTCTAAATCCCAGGGTAGATTAACGCTATATTTTCGCTTGGAAAACAAAATTATCCAAGTCAGAAATACAAAGGGTTTCGTCAACTCAATGCATACAATCGTAAGAATAAAATCGCAATACTGCTGCACATAAAATAATTTTAACTAGCAGTAGCGTGAACAACAGTTAGGTATACGCTACTTTACCAAGCAACGAGGATTGTCCATACAACATGCATTAGCATATGTTTTTATGTTCTTATTGATTATCAGTGACAATCAAAGCAGAAGTAGCCACATTCTGATATTATAATGATTGTATCGCTTTCATTGAGAGTTGCCCTTTTTTAAGCTCCCTTTAACTATGCTCTAAAAGGGCTAACAGTTATCCCTAGTTATCAAAACCACCAAATATTTAAAAAAAGTATGCAATAAAATCCGATTTTCTTCATTAAGTCATTTCCCGTTTATACATTAAGAAAGTGCCAATTCACGAAAGTTGTTATAGTAATAATGCTCAAATTGTATAAAAACTATAATTACCTAGTTTAGAGAAGGATAAAGGCTTCAGATTACTGCTTTCTCCCATACTTGAAATTATTCGAATATTCGAATAAAAAAAATATACAATTAAATATTTACATGTAGGTACTAAAACCTGGTTCTTAATTAAAATATATATTAAAATATTATATAATATTAAATCTAATAATTACCTAGAAAAATAAACTAAATTATAAAATAATATATAATATATTCTGCCTCTAGTTTCTATTATTATGGGTAGAATATTATTTTTATTGCCGTGAACACCGACGTGAATTGCAGTGAGCAGAGAATGCGTTATTGGTTTGTGTTTGATCGGTTTCCTTGCAAATTGTTATGATAGCGCGGCAGAGAATTTTGCCTTCAATTTTATATTTAATAAATTGCCTCCATTTCGAATAAATCCCACCAGGGCCATGAGTGACTCTTTGAATCACAGAATATCGATTAATAATGTCCTGACTGATAATCAAAACAATTCAACATGACAAAATACTTACTCCACATTCAGAACTTGGCACTTTCTCAAGCCAGTAGCCTTCCCTCCGTAGAAAGTCACTTTGATGCCCGGCAGCTGAATCGGCAACTCCTCAATCTGGAAGGGATCCAGTGATGGAACTCCTAGATATGGCATGCCTCTGGAGAATTCGAGGATAGCATCCTGGGTGGACTTGATCAGGCATGCCGGTTCGGTGTTGTTGCATGGATGTATGAAGTCAGCTGTAGGTTGAAAAGAGAAATTAGTTGTTTTGGTCTTTCGATCTGAATCAAGGTCAGAGTCTTGTTCTTATTATTTATGGATATAGGTAACGATGCAAATAGGCACATCCAGACGGTAAGGGGCTAGAGTTTATTCTCCAATGCCAGTGGCATTGCTCAGGTACCAACGTGTTTCCTGCCCTAAGATACCTATAAATATGCCTGCATCTTCACCGGCACCCATACCTTTCAAAACGGAATACAGTGATTCTGCTGAGCCCTAAAACGAACATGTTCACAAAGATAAGTTTAATAAATTCCAAGTTCACAACACCAACCTACAAGCCAGAACTTGATTAAAAATCACTCGTCTTTGAATGACTAATATGTAGTAAGTAGGTTTACATTGCTCAGCCAAGCTTGAATGGTAATGCGTTCCATAAACTTCGATGAATTGGCAAATAGTAAGTACATGAGTACATACTGCAATTTACCGATAAACATGAAACGAAATTACCTATTATGTTTGCATCAGTATAGTATGCAAACGTTCATGAATGAGCTCTTGCCACGTTATAATAATAATATTAAAGTATGCTTTGGTTTTTTTTGTAGGACAAAGTTATGTGACCTACTATACTTAAGCTTATATTGCAACGATTTTCCGCAACCTCATTGTCTGGGGCCCAATTCTATTAATTCAATAGCTTCAAAATGGCAATGGTTCAATGGCAAAATTGCCACTTTTGACACTTTTGGTATTCTGCTATCACATTCATTTATCAATGGCAGTCATTGTGACACCAATTGACCATTTAAATCAAAGAAAGGAAGGTGGCTACAATCTAAACTGAATGAAAATGGTGCAATCATTATCATTTTCAAGCCATTGAATTAGTAGAATTGGGGCCCTGTTTGTTCGTTTTCTTACAGTTCAACCGACGAAGCTAGTCGAGCGTGAAGTGAGCTATTATTTCCTAAAAACTCTGCTAAGCATTCAAATGGGTAGCTTCTCATTTGCCTATATAATTCAACACAGTTTCACTACGTGCGAGATATATAGCAATTAACAAGAGGAAAAGATGGATGGAATGTAGGAAAGATGACATGAGTGAGTACTGAGATGACGGGAGATGAAATGAATGGAAGAAAATTAATTGGTAATTAGAGATAAAATGATAATGACGGTGATAAATCAGCCTTACAAGGTGTTCGGTGTAGTGAATTCTGAGGCTAAATGGACATAATAAGATACCTAGGTACCATACCTATTGGTTAACAATTTAGAATGAGCCATTCCAAGTCGTTGAGTAAGATGCTACGCTTGAGCCGTTTCGCGATTGATGCACGCAATGTATATTAGGGAAATACCTAGATTATATTGTTAGCACCTAAATTATTTGCATTGCACAATAATAATTAATACAAGCTAAAATCGTTGCGAATGGTAGGTCGAACAGCAATGCGCTTGTGATCCAGTCATTCATAGATGGATATAGAGAGATATATAGAGAGAGATCTGCAATATTGAACTTCATAAATAAAAATTATGCCAAGTATCAATATTCTGTCTTGCATCCAACTACTCTACTAAAAATTATATGTTTTCGAAGTTATTCATTTGTTTTATTGTAAGTATTAACATTTGTATTTGGATGTTATTTACCTATCTAGTCTGTTTAATATGCTTCTTTTTCTTAATTTTATTTTAGGATTAAGTATTTATTTATACTTTATAAGTACGCCGCCATCCATTAAAGCTCTACTATGTTTCGTTCCATCCAAAGGCTGCCTGGAAGATATTTTTCTTAGCGATAAGGCCGCCCATTGTTTTAACCTTTTGAGTGTCATGTTTCTCTTAATTGTTTCTTGTGTGGGAATCAATAAAGAGTTATCTATTTATCTACCACTCAATCATTTAAAGCTCAATTCCAAACGAGTTTATTTTTTATGATTTAGATAGGAGATCTTTGATCTAAAAAGATATAAAACAGAAGTTAGACATATATCATTATAATAACACTTAAATCCGTACACGACATCAAAAGCAAACATTACATTAAACACGTAAGTGCGCTTTAGGAGGCTATGTATGTTAAAATCCTGCAGCCTTGACATGCCTTGTTGGTTATGATGATTTCTCTTAGATACCATCATTCTTCATGGTTATGTTTACGCGCTCTCAAAGGAATTGCGAATTGCTTTCGGTGTCCCAATGTTTTCCTTTCAGCCACGGAAGTTGCTAAACAAAATATGAACTCAAAAAATACTGCGGAAAAAATTAAACACGCTACAATTGTACCGGCTTAGCAGTTCCTAAAAACCGCTAACAATATAAATAATCATCTAGATAGAAGTGTGTGGTAAGTGGGCAGTAAGTACTTAAGTAGGTAAGTATATTTATCTAGGATTTATTACAACATCAGAAATACGTAGAGTAAATGTTACATTTAGATGTATTTCCTATTTGTACGAAAGGAAGGAATTACAAAACAGCACGTTGCAGAGAACTGGTAATGTCAGTGGATTTGTAGGACAGTATGTAGCACTTTGACGCACTCGGGGTTCTAGGTATTACTAGTTGAAATCGAAAGCTAAACATTAAATGCCGTGCGTCTAACATTCTAATCGCTACCCAAGTTATGTCGATATAAATTATATCAATATACCTAAGCCTACTCTACTTAAACATATCCCAGAGGCCACAACGTCCTGTAGATAAGTAATAAGTTCCACAATTTACGCTGCTTATATCATCTAGAATAGAGTTTTTTATAAGAACTTGTGGTAGTAATTATGGTAGATGAGCGTAGCACGGATTAAGGATTAAAAAATTTAAGGATTTATTGATTTTTTTTTGTAATCTGGGCATATTTTTTGTATATACAAGAAGCGGCTATGGGAGCCCGAAAAATATATAGATTTAGATTGTCTTTCTTGCATAGAAAGTGATATTTTACTTTTCAAGTTCACACTCTACAAGACTGAAACCGGAGGAAGGTGAGTATTTTAGGATCTGATTGAAATCCGAGCATATACCATGTTCAGATTTCATTAGGACGACACGTACCTAAACTTCATTAGGCTGATGGTGATGGTGATGATTAATCCGGGTAATACCATCCTTTTTGTTTGTGATTCAATAATTCAATGCATAATACCTTATCTTTATATTTCTGGAGCAAAGAGGTAAATTTAAAATATGCTCCACTTGCCATTGACTCACTAATGCGAATTCCGTGTTTATGTTGTAAGGAAGTAAAATTATTTGTTTGTTCGGGATAATCCGAGTGGACTTTACGGTTTCTCAAAAATACTTTACCAGCTATTTCCTAATGTGAAATATAGCGATTGTTCTTAAAAAAATAAGGGATCTTTCTTTGTGAAAAAGTATGTGTTCTCAATTCTATGACTTTTATGAAATTGCAATTATAAGAGTATCTCAATGGGAAAAATAAATTTATACGACTGGCAAACGCGCGCGTTCCAGCCATAATAATACAGGTTATCGTAAAATTATTAATTTATTTTTGAAAACTAATTATCAGGAATCATTCACGCCACCATCTCCGGTTAATTAAACACCAAGCACCGGCATGTCTACTATAGCCTCAAACTCCACGCTTCAAGGTTTGCTAATTCATAGGGATATTCAGCTCTGTAGGGATGCAACTTATTATGTGAACAAATCATGCGTTGATTTGAAAAACCTCGTCCTATTTGTCAGTTGACCCCCTTTTCTTTGTTTGGGACTGCAGTCATGCGAACGTTACCTCAATTTTTAACATAAGTTACCTATGTAAGGAATGAACGCAGTTTTTTGTCATTTTTTTTGAAACGTTTGGAACTATAACTAAGTATTTTCTTCGATTTTAGGTCACAATAATTAAGTTTTTTTAACAGCCATACTAACCAACTCAAAATTTCCATTATCAAGCTGTATAACCTTCTGGGCATGGGCATTTTTTCCTTTCTGCTAGTAGTAACGCACCTTTTCCCGTTTAGCAGCATTTTACAATAGTAATTCGTCTGCCCAGACGGCTTTGGTCAACCCTATGAAGTGGTGTCTTTCAAATCAAGAACAAATGAATGGGTTTCACGCGTTATGATTATTTAAATTAATTTCAATATCTACTCACGTGCCAGCTTAGCCAACGAACCCCTAACAAATGCCAGCAGCACTAAAACCACAAATCTGTCGCACATCCTAATTATCACATGAAACCGTGTAAACAATTAGTCTGCACCGAGCCGCACTTGTGGTTTGACCCTTGCTTCGCTTATGTAAATCTGAACGTGTTCTTTCGCTACAGTTCTCGGGATTGCATAAATTCGGTGGCTGATGTGCCGATTTTCACGCAACACTGGCTGTTTATCCGTCGACAAATGCGAGTGCCTAGCGTGCAAGCGCGCCTATTCTGGATGGGAGGCACGTGGATTGCATTGTCAACGGATATACGGGGATACGGTTGCTTTCGAAAAATCAAGGCAACAGATTGAACTGCTAATACAAGCTTGTACCTACCTTAACTTCATGAATAGACAGGGAGTGGGTGAATAGGGTGAAGGTCTGAATAGTCTTAAGACCTGATGTTTCAATCAGATAAAACCACTGGTCGGGTACGGCTTTAGACTGAAATGTATTAGAAATAAACTTATCTAGATTGGTTACTATCTGAACGAAGGTCTATCTTCCGTTCCTGCTAATCCCTATTTGGGGTAAGTCAATAATAATATCAATTAAAAAATAATAAGTTTAGCTCGTTTGCGCTATACATTTGGCTTTCGGGATATCTCAAAATAAGCAAGGTCATACATAACATGATTTTCAAATTACTTAATAGATGGTGTTGTAAACTAATTACAAAAAAAATATGCATTCAAAAAACATGCAAAACATCTACAATTGCATACGATCACGAAATATCCTGTAACTATATTTTTTAACAAGTAAAACATGGTAATTTTAATAGATAATTTAGGACGGTTTGATTTTCATCATTTTAATCATCATTTTAAAATGTGACATCCGAATGTAAAAAAGTTTTAGTCCTTCTTCGATTTTTTTTTAGTTTTTCTCATATTTGTGTTAGTTTTACCTCGACTGTTTAGTTTTAGTTTTACCCAACCTGAAGGTCGTAGGTTCAAATCCAGCAATCAAGCAATCTCTCGCTTGAGCACCAATCGATTGATCGATGAGGTATCAAGTTAATGCTGATATCGATTACCAATATTGACAGGCCTCATAGCTCAGTTGGTAGTAGCTCTGTCTTCTGCGCTAGAGGTCACGGGTTTGATCCCCTTACTGGACAAACATTTGTGTGAATAACACAGATGTATTTTCTGTGTCTGGGTGTTAAATATTTATCTATTATGTATATCAGTCTCTGGTACCCATAGTACAGGCTATGCCTAGTTTGGGGTCAGTTGACCGTGTGTGATAATATATGTCTAGAATATTTATTTATTTATCACTCTGAAAGTCAATAATTTATAACTATAATAATAGTGCATCCCCGCATAACATAGTGATTTTATTACGGATCGAACCGATTATGAATTTGTATGATTGGCGCGAACAGGAAGGAAGTTTAAAAATCCGGTTGGATCCAATCTGAGTAAACACGATTTTCTACCCAAGATCAAATAAAAAAACCAGGCGAGTGACTGTTATCCCAAAGCATGGTAGATATCATTTGGCCTAAGCCCCCATTGCAGTTACTGTACCTATAGGTAAGTAAAAGTTTACAAGTCCATCGGCGCGTATTATAATGTTTTTAATGCTTGCTTATCGTGTCACTGATTCTTTCTTGGTCACCTGTATTAGGTCAGTGACCAGGTGTAAGGTATGGTGGCCCTGAAAAGGGCCTATGATCGTGAAAGAATCAGTGTCGTGAAAGGATTGAAGTGCGCCTCTTTCATGCACATTTCACAAGTCTTCGAACTTTAAGTTTTCTTGGATATGCCGGTTTCTTTTCCTCCGGTTCGAAAATTTAGGTGCGCTATGCTATATTTTACCAGTGCTAATGTTTTAATGACTAGATATAACTGGTTTCCTCAAGTTTTCCTCCACCGTTTTGCTTTTTTTGAATGGAACAATCCATTGGTGTACGACCGAGATTTTTACCCACGACCTTCAGACCATAAGTCGGGGTACTTCCGGCGTTTTTTTTTTTTTTTTTTTTTTTTTTTTTTATACAACAGACGTGGCAAACAAGCTTACGGCCCACCTGATGGTAAGCGGTTACTGTAGCCTATGAGCGCTTGCAATTACAGAGGCATCACGCACGCGTTGCCGACCCCGAACCCCCTTCCCCCCTAAAGAGCTCTGGCAACCTTACTCACCGCAGGAACACAACACTATTTGAAACAAATAATGTTATTTGGCTGCGATCTTCTGTAAGGCGGAGGTACCTCCCCAGGCAGGCTGCTCCAATTCAGAACGAGAAAATCTCGCTGTGCCCTACCTCCTCCTTTTGTCGGTATTATTGTTTCTCATTGTGTGTAGTCCCTTTCATAAGTCCCTTTCAGATACAATATAGGTATCGTTACAGAATACGTGGTAGGTATAGACATCCCGCTTTCTTATTCTAAAATCCTACCCGATGAATGATGACATTGTGAAAGTTGCGAGAGCTCGGTGGATAGAAAAGGCTCAAGATCGTTCGTCATGGAACTGTTTGGGGGAGGCCGCTGTCCAGCACTGTGGATTTCTACAGGCTGATGATGATGTAAGAGTGAAAAGAAGGAATAAAAACTAGGTGCCTAAAAAATTAATTGCATTTTTTTTTTTGGATCTACTCGTATAACTAAACTGCCTTTAGAAATAACATTTGCAAACAACGTATCTGCGTTTGCCAGTATGTTTGCTCAAACTCAATTATTCAGGCATCGCTCGCGTGGTACCTATGAGGATAAAAACTATACTACAGACTATAATCTATCTCTGTGCCAAATTACATCCAGATCCATCCGTTCAGCCGTTCTGGCGTGATTGAGTCACAAACATCCATCCAAACCTTCGCATTTATAATAATAGTAGGATTACTCGTTCATTTTATAATGGAGGATGCATGGAGGGAGCCTCTAAGAGGCGCACCACACTGTTTCTTTCACCGAGACGGTCATTGAAACTTTTCAGAGCCACCAGACCTCAACCTGGTTACTGACCTAAGACATGATGATCAAGAAAGAATCAGTGACACGAAAAGCAAGCACTGCCTTTCAAAAAATACCATTCGCAAAGAACTTGTGTGCGCTTGCCAGTTAGTTTATTATAGCAAGCAGCTAGACATGGAAACAGAGCGCAGCACCTCCCTTATGCCCCGTTTAAGACTTATTCCTTACTAGCTTCCGCCCGCGGCTGCGCTACCTACATAAAAAGTAGCCTATTTATGCTATTCTAGATAAAAAACTCTAATTTAAAGAACTTTATATTTCAAGTTTCATCGCAATTGGCCGTTACGGCCAATTGCGTTGAAACTTGAAATATAACGCCGTTACGGCGTGGTTAAAAAACGAACATCCAAACATCCTCACAAACTTTCACATTTATAATATTTGTAGATTAAAAACACTTTCCGTAGAGATACTTCAAAAAATTATATCTATTCAAGTATTTTTAACCGACTTCCAAAAGGAGGAGGTTCTCAAGTCGCCTGTATTTTTTTTTGTTTGTATGTTACTCGATATCTCCGCCAATAGTAGCCCGATTTTGATGATTCTTTCGCTGGTGTATAGAGTATGGGGTCCGGGTATGGATCCCGGGGTCCGGATATATCCCATATTAATTTAATACCTGAGGGATTGCTACTTGTCCCGTAAAACTTAAAAAAACGTCATCATCTCATGAAATCACGACTTGCCGAAATTTCTTTTTGTCGACGGTGGTATGGTATGGTAATTCCCGCGACTTCGTTCGGTTGCTGCTATTTTTACATAAACTTTAAACTTAGGGGTTGTGTGTCGTGAATTTCTTTCTGTGCACCCATACGTTACAACAGGAAGCTACCCTGCAAATTTCATACTCTTAGTAGGCCCTGCGTTGATTTTCAAAGAGAATAAAACCACTACGTTTGATTGTCAGTCAGTCAGTCAGTAGAGTTATTATTGATGAAAAATGGATGTCATAGTTACTTTTGTTTTTTATTCGAAATAGTAGGTGGCCAATGTCATCCTCAGTAGGTAAGCAAAACGCAAAGAGGTTGACAACAAAAAAAAATGAGGTTGATATTAATCTTTTAAATATTCAGGAATTTGATGTCGGTTTTTAGTTTTTGTAAGAAATATCTTATTTTAAATCCGGAACTTGATCCACTAAGTTTTTGTTTTTGTGGATTTGTTGGATGCATGTAAATGTAGAGTTTTTTGCTTGGTTGGCCTTGGTTGATATGCGCCAAGCGACTAAGCTCATTAATATACATTTAAAAAAGTGTTTCCTCTTAAATACCTACTCTTTTCGGTTCAGTTGTGCATTTATTAGCTTGAGTTCATGAATTTTAGCATATTATACAATCTATTTATGTAAGTAGTAGTTTAAGTATAAGGAAACCTGAAAGAATTATGTTAATTTGTTATGGAGATATCTCCCTTGGAAAATCACTAATGATAGAAAGATTGATTGATTAGATCGTGAAGGATAGGACAGGATCATAAAATGTTGCTAAAAAAACTATACCGCAGGGCCCAAAATACGTCCCAGTTTTGTATTGCAAGTCGTTGAAGAGTTCTCCTTTTCAATAAAACAACGCTCATAAATTCAGGGATCTCATTTAACCTAACCTAACCTTGCGTGCCTCAAAATATTCAGGGTTGTGATATCGTCGTCTCCTGTTTTGACCCTCATCACGAAGAACTCAACTTTGACATTTATAATAGTCTGGAATAAGAAGGAACATTGTGAGCACTTTCATCAGTGAATGTTGTAGGTAGAGCCTCATACGAATTCGCACAGAATCGATACAAGTTATGTACCTATAATTAACGTATTTAGGTACTTGGGCCTAGACAGATGAGAATTCTCTGACTCTAGATTAAGATTTAGCCTCTAAGTTCAAAGTGGCCTTTTATTTTCCGGTTCTTTTTATAGTTATAGAATTTTTGGCTGGTTATAAATTGTGTGATCGTAATCCGAGTGTTCAGTGTTAGCTGGTTATTGAAGCAAGATGTTGAAAAACGTTAGTTTATTCTGTTTTTTCATGGGCTTCTGTGCGGCGGCTTACGGTAATTATACCTACAAGTATTTTTAACTTAAATGTTCACGGCATTTGTATTTCAAAACCGAAATATCTATGACTGAATTGATAATAATCCTTTGCCAAACAATAGTATAAAAGTATATAAAAAGTATAGTATAAAGGTTTAGTAATAAATAAATAAATAAATAAATATTCCGGACATATGACACACGGTCAACTGATCCCAAACTAGGCATAGCCTCTATGGGTAACAGAGACTGATATACATAATAGATAAATATTTAACACCCAGATACAGAACAAACATCTGTGTTAGTCACAAATGTTTGTCCAGTGCGGGAATCGAACCCGCGATCTCTAGCGCAGAAGGCAGAGTTACTACCAACTGAGCTATGAGGCCAGTCCTCATAGCTCAGTTGGTAGTAAGCTCCAGTAAGCTTTTGAACTAGTGGTTGATTCTATGAGCTGACATTATCTATTCTATAACTATAGTTTCTTTGCTCCAGTCCGCCATAGTACCCATTTAGCGCTTACTTACATTATTTGACAGATAACATACTTGTAGTTACTGTAACCTAGGGTAACCATGTGGGCTATCATCTTGCTACACCAAAAAAGCCTTCCCAAAAATATCACGATAGAATGGTCTTAAACATATATTCTGATGGTCGGCGTTCTACCGAATAGGGGGCAATATATTGTCCGCATTATTTTGGTGGGAAACTAGCCTACGTCCAATGGCCATTATATTTTTAGTTCCTGGTACTGTTTGGATCAACCTGTCTGAAGTAGCTAAAAAAGCCGTACATGCCTTTGATCAAATGACTTGGTACATATTCCATTTGTGGCGAGCGGATTTAGCGCCAGGCACTTATCATCCAAAAAAACCTAAAAAAATTAAATCTCTGTTTCAGTTGATAATTTAATTTTGTCAAAATGTTCAATAAAAGACCAGGACTGCCTCAAGAACTTGTACCCGAACATGATCGAGAAAATCGCCGGCACTGGAATCCCTGAGCTGGAGATCCCTGTATTAGAACCATTAACATTAACCGATGTCACTATTCCTTTTCTGGGAGTCTTAAATATCACATTAATTAAGGGTACCGTTACTGGTATAAGCCGTTGTACTTTTGATGTATTTACGTAAGTATAAAATTAATTTTACTTGAACTTAGTTCGCTCTCTAAAATCCTTCTAATTGAATGTAGAGTTTGAATATCCGTTTGTGACTAAGTCTTCCCGTAACGGCTTAATCGATTTTGAGAAAATCTATACCAGATATTTATTTATTTGTATAAACAACTCAGAAACTAACAGCCGAGGCCAAAACGTTTAAGAGCTAGTAGACATAAATTAATTACATAACACATCACATCACATATATACATATTTTAACATTTTACGAATTTTTATTACTAAGGAAACGTATACACAATACAACAAATGGATGTAATTTCATGTGGAATACATCCACATCTGGTTCCTGAGCAATCAACATGTTGAGAAGTGCGAGTGCGTTCGCCGTCGGGGCATACCGCGCGGTGTCGGTGCGGACCACGGTTGGCGCAAACAAACGACGTGCGCGCGCGCGCAAGTACCTATCGGGCACGTAAAGCGTACACTTTGACAGAGCGGATGAGTTCTCAATACTTCCCTGTAATATCAATAAATAATGGGTCATTAGAGCACATTTGCGTCGAAGCTCAAGCGTATTTAATTCCACCATACCACCAATGAACAGGGATATGGTTCTTGACCTGGAAATTCTATAGGCTACATTTTATTCTTGTCGGTACTTCTCAAGCTACGGGTAAAAGCTAGTTTTATATAATACTGCAAGAGATGCCAAACCAGTTGTTGTATAAAATCACCACTGGGTGGGTTTCACGGGGCAAGACCCAGGTGGAAATGGCGAGAATATCTAGCCTAGTTAATTGGAATATTCTAAAAGACTAGCCAATGTAATCTTTAGAACGAACGTGATGAGTAGAGAAGAAAGGGGAGGATAGGAAGAGTTCTCGCTTACAATTATAGGACTATCGACATTAGTCTTGCAGGTAACCCGGGTAAAGGACAGTGGTACCCTGTAGACTAATTAATTAGAGACGTGTCGAATGAGTAAAGGAAGAAATTATTATTAAAAATTACAGGGTCGACTTCGAGAAAGGCTCTGGCCACCAAGAGAATACCTGCAGCTTCACAATTGAGGGTCAGTATAGAATTGATCCGAGCATAATCGTCGATTCAGTCCTCGGAAAAGGCGGTATCGGTGGAGAAGGCAACGCAAAAATTACTATAGGTAAGCCTTAGCTTACGAAGTCCTTAGACTTTGTTAACTGACTTATTGCTAAGAGGAAGGAAGAGCCCAAAATATCTGATTCTGCTCAGTGTTTTTTCATTGTTAAATGGCGAATTCACAAAAGTCTTAGTCCAAACATTATTGTCAAACAATATTTTAGAGGTATAATTTGTATAAACATAAAAATGTTAAAGGGGTAATCTCTGGAACTAGTGTTACTACTGAGTAGTGAACAAAAATATTTGTTTACTTATTATAAATATGTATAATTAACCCAAGCAAGGCCATGGTATAACAGATGATTAATGATGATAATAATATATGCTATCCCGAAAAGGGCTTTTTCTACGCCGAATTGGCGATAATTTTTATTCTTATTAATATTTATTGATTTTTATTTTTATATTTATTATACTTTTGGAAATTCAATATTTTTCATTTAATAATCTATATGCAAAAATCAGCTGTTTTGGGGTCAAAACAATTCAAACGTCATTCAGCTGTTTTCAGTAGTAATCTTGATGTTGAACTTATCGTACATTTTATAAATACCTATAATATAAAAATGATAAAAAGACAACTACTTACAGCTAATTAGAAAAAGTTGGGAGAAATAATACGGAAAATAAAATTGAATATTTTTATTTTGTGTCCGCTTTTAGTTGTTTCTTTATCTTTGTTGATATAATTAGCCCCTTTCGCGATGGTACATATTACGAATCACCTAGTTTAAAACATTTTTTTTTTTAGATAAATTGCATATTTCATTTGACTTTCCTTCGTACATCCAAAAGCAGGATGATGGCGAGACATACATAAAGGTGGAATACAATGATATTAAGTACGATTACGAGATCGAAGGTGGCCTTGAGGTAGCTGCCGACAGCATCTATTTAGGAGGTCTAGAAACTAGTAAGTTGTGTTTTGTTTTATATACCAAACTAAGACAAATGACTGTGGACTTTGTACGCGGATTTTTTCTTTCAAACTAGCTGGCCCCTATCTTGAACTTTAGGAATTCCTAGTGCACCCTTCGACTATACCTACAAGAAAGCATCCGGCCAAGTTTCAAATTTTAGTTCGTACCAAAACGAGACGCGATGTGACGAGTTCTCAGATCTCCGGTTCCCTGTTGATGTTTCCACATCTTTTTGCTGTAGTTAGTATTTATATGTGACCGGTTACAATCCGGTCGCCGCTTACAAGAATATTTACAAGTTTCCTTTTTCTTCACGAATTTATGCACGCGTTAATGCGCACTTACATTTTTGGAACAGAAATCTCATTGCTTCTCGGCTGGATTTGAACCCACGGCCTTTGGATCTAAAATAATTGGCAGTTGGTAACTGATTAAAAGCATTTTGATCAGGTACTGCCAATTATTTTCTGCAATCAAATATTGTTTTAAAGATACGTTTTCAACCTTGAACTTATACCTAGGATTCAAATACTGTATAAAGATTTAAACAATACAAAAACTGCATATAAAGACTGATGAAGAAGATGACATACCTACTGTTGGTGTACATTTGAACACCAACAGTATGTCAGGGTTAAAACTAGACTATACCATGCCTCTTTACAGGTAAAACTATCGTCCCAGTCATAAACCACAACTGGAAATTCCTACTCCGGACTTTCGGGAAGCCTATAATTGACACTGCTGCAGGAATCTTCTTCAAACATGCAGGAAAATTCTTTAATAAGGTACCTACTAAGGACTACATCAGCGACGACTTGTCTTCTATTGCTAAACCTTAGGTTTAATGTTGAAAAAAAAGCTTAAGCTGTGATTTAAAATACATGATTAACTGTTTATTTTTTGTAATAGAAATATGATTTTCATGTACCAAGATTTTAATAAAAACAAAGTTACTCTTTGACCTTGTTATTTTTACTCAGATCAGTGAATATTAAGCTAAGGGTAGGAATAAAATAAATTAATGAATTATAGATAGATAGATAACTCTTTATTGTAAGCCACATAAAATTTAATTCATTCCAATTGAATCAATAAAATATAAGTATCTAATAGTGGAATACAATGGGCGGTCTAATTACTAAGATTTAAATACTATCTATCTATATCTATTATTTATAGGAGTATTACACTCAATGATTGATTCATCACGAAAGCTCGGAAGCTACTGGGCTGAGGAGTCTGAAATTTGGCACAGGCACTCAAAAAAGGGTGTAGGCGCGCACTAAGAACGAACAAAGGATTTTGCAAAATTCAACTCTTAAAGGGGTGAAATGGGGGTTGAAAGTTTGTATGTAAGTCCCATGTTTTTCAAGTTAGAGACATGAAAATTGGGATTCTGGTTAATGGTAATAATAAATAAATCTATAAATTTTGTTTCAAAACAGCCCTTAGGGTTGTATAACAAGGGATGAAAGTTTGTATGGGAAACGCTTATATTTGAAAGACTACAACATACTTGAAATTTGGCAGGTAGGTTTTCCAGAGGGTGTACCTAGACATCTGATAGCATAAGGATTTTATGAAAACTCACCCTAAAGGGTGGAATGGGGGTTGAAAGGTTCTTTGAAAGTCCCATGTTTTTTAAGTTATAGACATGAAAATTGGGATTCTGGTTAATAGTTTTAAATAATAAATACAATACACGTATACGGATGGCGACGGGACGGGGACGGGACTGTGACGGGATGGGGATGGAACGGTGACGGTTACGGGACTGTGACGGTTACAGTGACGGTGACGTGACGGTGATGGTAGGAAGAAAACCTGCATAATAAGTGTTAGTACTTTGACAAACGCGGACAAAGTCGCGAGCGGGACAGCTAGTATTATATAAAGGAGTAATTCACTCACCCACGTACTGACAGACTCATCACGAAATCTCGGAAACTACTGGACCGAGGAGTCTGACATTTGGAACAGGCATTCTTTAAGGGGTGTAGGCATTTTTAGACTGGCCTCATAGCTCAGTTGGTAGTAACTCTGCCTTCTGTGCTAGAGGTCGCGGGTTCGATTCCCGCACTAGACAAACATTTGTGACTAACACAGATGTTTGTTCTGTGTCTGGGTGTTAAATATATATCTATTATGTATATCAGTCTCTGGTACCCATAGTACAGGCTATGCCTAGTTTGGGATCAGTTGACCGTGTGAATATGTCCGGAATATTTATTTTATTTATTTATTTATATTTATTTTGCAAAATTCAATTCCTAAAAGGGGGTTGAACGCTTGTATGAAAGTCCTATGTTTTTGAAGTTACAGACATAAATATCGATTATCAGGTAGATAGTTGAAAATTATAAAATAACTATATAAGGTTTTTTGAAAACCAACCCTCAGTGTGTGTAAATAGGGGATGAAAGTTTATATGGGATTTTTGATCTTTTAACCCTATACAATTGAAATTAAGCACGCAGGTTCCTTATAGAGAGTAAAACCGAAGGGGATGAAATGGGGGTTGAAAGGTTCTTTGATAGTCCTATGTTTTTCAAGTTAGAGACATAAAAATCGGTATTCATGTCACATAATAACAAAAAAATAAGACGTGACCATGGACGGTGACCGGAAGGTGATGGGAAGGTGACGGTACAGACAGTGATGGACGGTGATGGGACTGTGACTGGACGGTGACGGGATAGTGATGGTAGGTAGAAGCCATATGAAGTAGGGAAATTGCTGTATAATAAGTGTTAGTACTTTGGCAAGGATAATGGAGAATTAGTCTATGTAGGTATAAATAAACAAACGCGGACGTAGTCGCGAGCGGACAACTAGTTATTTATAAAATTTGAAAGAGTTTCTAAACTCTCAAAAACGTTCAAAAAATACATACATTATCAACTGATTAATCTATTGGTCTTTAAAATGGTCTGTTTTTAAATTCCTTTATTTGTGTCAGGAAGTAAGTAAACAAAGTATTTAGGCAACGTTTTTATTATTCCTTCTACATTATGAGCTTTTAAATAAAATCGTACACTCTCCGAATTAAAAACTTGTTTTATTTTTTCGTTAATTTGTATGAGTAGTATATTAGAGTAGGTCAGCTAAGTCTCACTTGAGGAGCTCGTCAAAACAAAACTTATTAGGGTAACGGACCCAAATGTTTGAATGTATTTTAACGGTTCGGTGAATTTATATTAAGTAGGTATAATAAAGTTCGTCACATTTGCATTTTGATATGATATTATTTGCTTCTATATAAAGCCTGGCGCTTTTACAAAACTATATAGTTGTCACTAACTTTCTCTGGAACCATGTTCAAAAAGATAGTTTTTGTTTTATTCTTCGTAGTGTCTTCGTATAGTGAACCATCGTTTTGTAAGTCACATAACTATTTTTACTATCTATAATTCTTAAAGTAGGGAAACATAATTGAGGGTTATGTAGGAAGACAAAGGGCGATGCGTAGGTATGCTTCTATGACGAGGTCCCAAGCGATGTGCTAAAGTTATCAATTAGCAAATACAAAAACTTAATTAAACTAAAAATATGATTAAAATATCGGAAAATTTAGATGTCATAAAAGCATGGGACTGAATATGCTCCAACTCGGTTTATAATAAAGTTGTAAAAGGTAATATTTAACTAGATTTAAGAGGATCATGGACGCATGGAGGATCAAAGATTTAAATAAATGTTTTGATTAGTTTTCGCTTGTAGACCCTGATTTGATACCGTGGCTGGGCTTTCACTTTAAACTGACCAAAAACTAACTGTGTAAGTAAGTAGGTATAGCCATATTAGTCAAAATAATAATGCTTTAATACATTTCCAGTTGATGGCCTCCAAAAATGTAGCATTAAAGATTTGGAATGTCTCAGGCAGATCTTTGTGGCCCTTAAGCATCATTTAGCTGATAATGGTCTACCAGAACAGGGCATCTCTAAATTGGACCCTATGCCAATTCAAAATCAAACTGTGTCCGTTATTGGTTTGATGGATATTACAATGGTGGATGGTTATGCGGAAGGCATGAAGGCATGCAATTTGGAGTCATTTGAGTAAGTAGATAATGGTGCATATTCTGTTGGAGATCTTTTCTAGAGCAGATGTAGACATACCTACATACATAACCAACAAGTGAAAAGTACGTTTCAAAAATAGGTAGACATGTCAGAGCTTTGAGAGTACTGGTCATTGATCGCATACAGGATGACCAAATGAAGAAAGAATCAGGCACTCAACAAGCAAGCTATTACTTTCCAAAATAACAATTCTGTTATAACTTAGTTGACATACCTAGGTAATTTTTTTTATGAATTCGTTTTTACGGTTATTTTGATTGATAAAATCTGAAACGAGGAAATCCGTAGAAGTAAAGTTGTAGTCAACCCAAAATGTCACCGACATGAAGTTCTCGAATGGCGACAGGAGCCGGACGATGCGGTGTACCATACCACCTGTCTCCCACCGGATGGCCTCATTTTGAAGGTGGCAGAAAGTGAGATGGAGAAGGCTCAAGACCGTTCGTCGTGGTACTCTTTGAATGAGGCCTGTATCCAGTAGTGGACTTTTTCAGGATGATGATGATGTTTAGTAGTAGGCACTTACTTAATACTTACCAACAGACAATATTTATTCAAAAATATCCTAATAAGTACCTACTTATATCTCTTTGATATTGCTGTAATTTTCGCACAATTGTTACTTCGAGCAATATAACATTGTGTTAAAGAAGCAGTGCGTAATCAAAGTACTTCTTTATATTTTTATTTTCAGTACTAACATTGAGACGAAAATCACAAAGTTCGATGTATTCTGCGATGTTTTCACAGTACAAGGTGCATACAGTATCAAGTCTTCTCCATTGATCGATAAAGTTTTTGGCAATCCCGTGGCAGGAGACGGCTACGGAAGTGTGGTGATGGGTAAGTTCGTTCATCGTTGCACTGGTTTCTTGGTTAAACTCGGCTTCTTCGGCTGTTGTGTGCTGCGTAGGGTTCTTGTCAGGTTTAGGTGAGGTCTTAAAAACAGCATTGTCACTGGTTAGAAGAACAAGTCGGGCACAAAATCCTTGGTGTGTTGAGTCATCTTTTGCCATAAAAAATATACCTGAACCAGTATATTTTTTATCAGACTACTGACCCGCCCGGCAACCCTTTAACCTACCTAGGTAGCTATTAGTGTAAATATTTTATTTATATGATTATACAGACAATATGACGTTTGATATGTGTTTTGATTTTTATGCCTTAGGAATTTTCTTTGCTTTCAGAAAAATTGACGATGAACTTCACTTACCCATACAAAATCGAAATGCACGATGATGGTGAAATCTACTTGGCCCCTGACTTTGATGGGGCAGAATATTCTTACGAAATGGACAAGGTTGCTTTTAAAGCAAACAATATAACTTTGGGCATCTTACAGATTGGTAAGTTCAGCCACATATAACATAATACTATACTAGTAGTTCAGCTCTATTTTAGAAATTGGCTAAATGACTCTTCTGAGTAGATTTAGTGCTTATTTTGAATTCGTTGAATAAGAATAGCATAAAATAATTTATTACGTAATTACCTACGTTCTTAATTTACAAAATACTATGATAGAAAATTTACGAGTAGTTTATTGGATGAAAATAGTTATTAATTTAGGGTTACACAGAAATTTTAACGTAGTAAAATAAAATGAAATTATATAAATTTATTTTGACAAACACAGACAGCAGATACAAAAAAAATAAGATTTAGATAGGGCAATTGCACTATTAACAACAATACATAAAAAACAAATCCATATAACAACACCTGTATTATGTCTGTTCAATATTTAGGTGCTAATTAGTCTCCCGTGCTGTAGTGATAGTGAGTGACACTCGCGCCGACGCGCCGGCGGCGCCGACGCCGCTTAGGTCGTGTGGGTCTGGAGAATCTAAACTACTTCTGATTATAATTTTTTGTTTCTTCCAGCCCCATCTGTGACTTCATTCTTGAATCGCCACTGGCAGCATGTGATCTCATCTTTCGGAAAACTGTTCAGCGACAAAGGAATGAGCCTAAGCTACGGACCAGCAAAGTTGTTCTTTGACTCTGTGCCGGCTAAGACGTTCATTACTGACGATCTCTCGCAACATTTGTCACTCTGAGCCTTATATTTTTAATGTTTAGGCCTACCGAGACGGGAGAGGTGCGGAGTCAATCAGCGGTGTGGGTACCTGACCGTCGGGATATTAATTTATTTTAGTAATTCAATAATCAAGTCAAATTATCTTGATAGATAATGTAAAAAAAGTTGAAAATAAATAAACAATTTACATATTATTAATTGATTTTTAATTAAGAACCCTCTTGTAATGCCTATAATATATTCTCTTAGTTTTTCAACCTCAAGGGTATTTCCAATTAAGTAGTTTGATAAATTTACCTAGGTATTCGAATTTCAATAACTTATACGTCCATAATGACATACTGTTTTTAGATAGATAGATAGATAGATAACTCTTTATTGTAAGCCACATAAAAATTTAACACATCACAATTAATTCGACAAAATATAAGTAATAATTTCTTTTATATGGCATCATATCTCTTAATTTTAATTTTTAATCACTAGAACAGTGTAACTCTACACAAATCAACTTTTGTATTTTGTCTATACAATGAACACAAAAAATCAACCAAAAAACAAACACTTATAAAATTATTGATAATCAAACAGACATCAATCAAAAACCATTTTGTCTATATGGTATGGACAAAACGATATACTAGCCATGGACAAAATGGCATACATATTTATTGATTCTATTTACACACAAGGTGCACAAAGGAAACGTTTTGTTCTTTTGGGTAGGTCAGCACACTCAGCGTGAGCCCAATGTGCACAATTTAGGCACTTTAGCCGCCCTTCACCAGGCCACGAAGTTCCAGGCCTGGTGAATAGTTGCTAAAGTTCCAGGCCAGTAAAGGTCATTGCAATATATGCAGGCACAGTCATCTTCGTCTTCATGCGTATCGAAGGCATCGTCCATCATCGCTATCTGACTCAAAATAGAGTATGGGGGACTTTTATTTTTTCCTATTAAGGTGGATTTTTTGGAGACATTCTTGATTTATTAATTTTTGGGGTACTTTGACGTCAATATTAATATAATTTGGTTAAAGTTTACCTTGGCCACTGATAAATAATAAGAAACCCGTCAATCATTTTCATCTATTACCTAAGTCCTTCATTCTACAGATAACACGACATACCGTGTCATTTTTTCCATAGGGATTGTATGTCATTTTGTCCAAAAGGGTATTAAAAATTTAAATAGAAAAAAAATATATAAGAACATAAAAATATTAGGCAAATCAATTAACAAAGACGAAGCCGATACCCACAGGAATAGAGTATTTATAGCACAATCAAACAAAACCGCAAAGTGCTCACCAGAATGTAAAAAGTTTCTTGTACCACAGATAACATAATACTATGCATGTACAGAAAAAAAAAGAAACGGCTAAAAATGAGTTTGAACTGCGACTGACCAAATTACGCAGGGGTGTTCTCAAGTTTTGACAGGTTGTTAGTAGACATTATGGCGACCAGATGCGTATGCAGAGAGCTCGCTAGAACCCGCCATTTTTCTAAAAAGTGCTATGTGTCGTTTTGTCCATATATGTCATTTTGAACGTATTTCCCCTACTTACTTGTAAAATAGCACATAATGTTTTCGGAAAACTTTAAATAATAAGTATATCTTTTTGTGATAAGTAGGTACTCTTCTAAGACATTTGAACCTGTAATTGTGATTATCTATGTAACCTTCGTGGTAAATTTGTATATTTACCTAGTTCAATTAATTAGGTACCGGAATCGAATTAATTATAGGAGATCGAACTACAGTCCCGTCTTATAACAACTCTATTGTAACTTTTACTGAAGTGAACTTTGAAACTTGCACAGGGCATGCCTGCAAAACTTACTTGTGATGGAAGAGTAATGTTTTTTAGCATAATGCTATAAAAGCACCCAACTGGCACATAACTACATATAAATTATAATTAGATTATTTTTCTTTTGAGCTTCACCTAGTTCGATCGGCACCACACTGAAGCTTTAAATTCCATTTTGACAAAAAGGATCATCGAAAAAAATTATAGGCATCAAGCCGCGTTTGTTGCCTGATTCTTCTAGGCTTGGTCGCGAGGAACAGGCATAGCTTCACCTAGTTTCTAAGACGTTTCAAAGTGATCCTAGTGATTTTATTGAAATAAACGCCTTTTGACTTTGACTTTGATAGTCCTGAGCCCACACTAGGATTGCATGTGTTGTGTGTATCAAAAACTACGAGTACCTACCATGGTACCACACCGAGACCTGGAGTCCCGCAGCGGAAATCGAATACGCACCTCTTGCGTCTCAGACGGACACTTGCCACTGAGGTCGTCAAACTTACCAACATTGCCTTGACTCACACGTACCTAATACGAGTACATTGCGTACTTGCACTGCACTACCGTGCGTTTATAGTGCAAGCTTCAGTGCCCGTAATGTAAAGCTATTGTTATACACTAGATGCCCACATGATCATATAATCGGCCACGCGTCTTCCCCCCCTACTTCCAGCCTTTCTCACTAGTAGGTACTCGTGTACGAAGTGAGCCTATAAGAGGCGCACTTTAATCCTTTCACTACACCGATTCTTTCACCTTCGGACCGATCATAGGACTTTTCCAGGGCCTCAATGATCAAGAAAGAATTAGTGATGCGACAAGCAAGCAACTAGTACTAGACTGTTCGGTGGGCCTACCACAGTCAGTAATAATTGTAGTCACGTTATTATTATTATTATTTTTATTGGAGATGGTTAGGCGTTTGACCACCATCTCACTTTTGCAAGAGAGATGTGGCCTAAGATGGAGCACGCTTTACCAGAAGGAACTTATTCACTCTAGATTTGAAGACTCCTAGATTGTACTCATCCGGGAAAACAGACGCTGGCAGATCGTTCCACTCTTTGCCAATGCTTATAATAAAGGTGGACCAGAAACGTTTGGTTCGACACTGTGGTATGTCGACCAGGTAAGGGTGGTAATTACCTGTGCGTCTGCTTGTCCGGTAGTGGAAGGGGGAGGGAGGGATGAGGTCATGCAAATCCTGCGCACAGTCACCAAAGTGGCTTATTGACGATGACCCGGGGCGTATCACGAAATGATGACCTGACACATGTTTACCAAAGCGTGACGCGAATCCACCGAATCACACTTCATGTCAAAAAATTTGTAACTGAAGTTTTATCTTGCAATAAGTACCTATAACGGAAGTTAAAAGAAACTAACTTCATAAAAGAGTTGTTATTACGCCACGGCAAGGTAGTAAAACAAAGATAACAAGCAAAATGAAATACTTCAGGAGCTCAATTTAAGACAGTTGCCTATTTCAGACTCAATAAAATTCGTATTGCCAGCGGAGTAAAAACACCACTTGTGTAATTCAAACAAAGATGAAAATCTATTCCATAATATTAACTGTCGTGTTTTTGCATGGGTACCAGGTTACTGCATTAGGTGAGTACCTTTAAAAGTAAAAAAAAATATCTTACGTTCATTCATTGCATGAGCTCCACCTTATAACACTTAGAATTGTGTTCTATCGCCCATCCAAAGATTGCCAGGAAGAGATACGATTTAGCGAAACGGCCGCCCAAATGTAATGCTTTATAATTATACTAGCTTCCGCCTACAGCTTCGTTCGCGTGGTACCTACATAAAATGTAGCCTATATGCTATTCCAGACTATAATCTACCTCTGTACCAAATTTCATCCAAATCCGTTTGGACGTTTGGGCGTGATTGAACAACAAACATCCAAACATCCTCACTAATTTTCGTATTTATACTAATAGGATAAATTTCAAATTTTTCATTTTTTTTCTGATGATGATGATGATGACAGACTGATTAATACTTATCGGCTCGATAACTCTTGCCCTGTCCTTTTCTAACACTAAACAAAAGAAAGTGGCGGGCATAATTTTATCGAGCCGCTAAAGTATAATACAAGGTGATTCGTAATATGTATTCCATCCCGAAAGGGGCATATTCTACAACCTATTGGCAATAAAGTTTGTTCTACGACTTTTGGAAACTCGACATTTTTCATTGAAAAAACTCTATGCGAAAATCAGCTGTTTTGTCAGACTCAATGAGTCAGCCGTTTTAGGTAGCAATCTTGATTCCGAATTTCTTTTACTTTTAGTTATTAGTTCTAAAGATGATAAAAATACCAAAAACAGCTAATGTGAGAAATTCTGTGAAAAAATATTAAAAAAAATAATTAAAAAATTGATGTTTTTTTTCGCTAGTATTATTTCTTTTTGTTGATAGAATAACCCCCTTTCGGGATGGTATACATGTTATGAATCACCTTGTATAAACAGACAGTGGAGACGTAATTTTCATTTTCAGATTTTGAAAAATGCAGTATTAAAAATTCGACTTGCCAACAGACTTTCTACCAAAGAGTGGCTACAACCTATGCTACTAATGGAATTAAAGAAATAGGAGTTCCTCCACTGGACCCCTTCCACATAAAAAATGTAACGGTATCTGTAATGGACTTTTTGAAGCTAACGTTGGTCGAAGGAGATTGCTTAGGCATTAATACTTGCAGACTTTTAAAGTATGAGTAAGTTACCTACTGCAAATTATTGTGAGGAAAAAGGATATTGGTAAACCCGTTGGTTATTTTTAACTCAACTGGTTTCGGCACCGGTCATGCGCCCGCGTGTTTTCCAGATAAAATGAAATCTTTCTATGTCCAGCTCTGCATATATCACGTGGACTCTTTGCTCCGTTGCTGCGTGAAAGAAGTAAATATTCTGGACATATTCACACGGTCAACTGTTCCCAAACTAGGCATAGCCTGTACTATGGGTACCAGAGACTGATATACATAATAGATATATATTTAACACCCAGACACAAATGGTTGTCCAGTGCGGGAATCGAACCCGCGACTTCTAGCGCAGAAGGCAGAGTTACTACTAACTGAGCTATGAGGCCTGTCGGGTACTAAAAACAATCAATCAAGTACTAAAAAACAAATCAACAAACAAATTATCGCATTTATTAGGAATAGGATAGAATGGATTTTTCTGTTAGAAAAATGTATGTGCGCATTAATACGTGATCAATCGACGAAACCAACTCGGATGGGCAGCGTTTGGGAAACTTCGTCACATCTTCTCGTCGCAGATACCGCAGAGCCTCAAGACGAAAGTCTACAATCAGTGCGTGTTGCCAGTGATGACTTATGGCACTGAGACTTGGTCGTTAACTATAGGCCTCATATACAAGCTCAAAGTCGCGCAGCGTGCTATGGAGAGAGCTATGCTCGGAGTTTCACTACGTGATAAGATCCGAAATGAGGAAATCCGTAGAAGAACGAAGGTCACCGACATAGCTCTCAGAATTAGCAAGTTGAAGTGGCAGTGGGCAGGCCATATAGCTCGCAGAACCGATAACCGTTGGGGAGTAAAGGTTCTCGAATGGCGACCACGAACCGGGCGACGCAGTGTTGGAAGGCCCCCCACCCGATGGACCGATGACATTCTAAAGGTTGCGGGAAGTCGGTGGATGGAAAGGGCTCAAGACCGTTCGTCGTGGAACTCTTTGGGGGAGGCCTATGTCCAGCAGTGGACTTCTAAAGGTTGTTGATGATGATGAATACGTGCTCAAAACATGGTGAGAAAACCCGCGGCCTAGTCAGCCCCACATGTTGACCATGACTTTCCTGTTGACCATGACTTTCCTGAGGATCAGGACGACTTTGCTGAGAGAATTGTTTAATTGCTGGCCAAGCCTACTCCATCTAAACATTTCCCAGGTATTACAACTTACTTAGGTTTAACCTATCAAGTATATTTTAAACGCACAAAATAAAATTAACCGGCAATATCGTCGACGACGATCATTGACCTATTTTCAAACAATCTTAGTTGTCGCTGAAAAACTTGGTAGTACTTATAGCATGATACGGGCATGTCATGTGGAAGGAAGAATGTTAAGTGACGAGAAGATTGGTGAACATAAATGTAGATGGAATATAAGGATGAAGTAGGTAGGCTGAGCTATCTAGAAGTTATCTCAGTAGTACAAGGTGATTGCTGATCAAACAGAGGTCCGTTGAAGAGGTTTTGTTGTGCTGATCCCATGTGGAGTGAGATTGGGGCTAGGAAATGATTAATTACAAAGTTCCAACAGTATACCTTAGTAAGGCAGCTTTTCCCTTGCACACCTTAGGTAAAACTGACATTTTAATTGTTTTTTGCCCAATCATAACTGGTTCTCCAAATTGGCGTACGTAAACGCTCAGTTTTAAATAGGAACTATTGTTTCAGGACGAACTTGAGCAAATTTCACAAGATTGCAGAAATAATATGTGCACGTATCGTTATCCAAGGAAGTTACACAATATCCACTCATCCAAATTTTTGCCAAATTCTCGGCAACGTACATGGTTGTGGGAATGTTTCTGTCGTATTAGGTAATGTACCTATCGTTATAAAAAAAAACAATTTTGTACGACAATTACAGAAAAAAAGATTAATGTTTTATTATGCGTAAGAAAGTAAGAAGATTTCGATGGATCTTTCTATTTCAGAGGATTGGTATTTCAAGTTCGACTATCCATTTGAATTAGTAAAACATGTTGATGGGGAAATCTACACTAAAGCCAATTTCGAACAGGGGAAATATGTGTCAGTGGTTTTGAAAAATGCTTCAATGACAGCTGACAATATTATGCTCAATGATTGGGATGTTAGTAAGTATTGGAAAATAGCTTCTATTTGCAGTTGAACCACACAACTACATGCATTTTTATATTTATATCTTACTAGCTTCCGCCCGCTGCTTAGCTCGCGTGGTACGAGGATAAAAAGTAGATTTTCTGCTATTCCAGAATATAATCTATCTCAATACCAAAAATAAACCAGATCCGTCTTGACGTGATTTAGTAGCAAACATCCATTCCATCCAAACTTTTGCATTCATAATTCGTATTAGGTTACTTACTTATTAATCATTTGTCTTCTTTTTTGACCATCACAATATTAATTATTTTAATTAAATAAGTAATTTTTTTCAGCTGGTAATGTCGTTGCGTTCGTATGCAAAAACTGGAAGATAGTTCTTAGAACCTTTGGCAAATCTTTCCACGGACGAGCCGTGGGTTTCTACTATGACATATATGCGCTTTTTTTCGACCGCGTGCCAGCTACGAAATACTTGAGTGATGACTTAACACCATACGTGAAAGAAAATCTAGAATAATCATCATTCCCTTTTGTTATTATTAGAATTATCCGTAGGTATCCTTATTTTGTTAATGGCTTCAAGCGATTATAAATAACTCTTCTGAAGCCATTAAAGATAACAGGCATCAGATACAGTCCCGTCATTTTGAATAGTGTCTTTTAAGTTTTAACACTTGAACGCTAAGTTTTTATACTTAATGTAAATTCATTTCTATTTTAAAATACAGGTTCTAAAATAAGAATCTATTCTATTTTATTCGTATCTATTTGTGACGGTAATTTTTCCACCCGTTGTTTTCCTTCACTTTTTGAGAGAACTAGGATAGCGCAAATTTTCCAAATGGGAAGTCAATTGGTGGATGACCAGGATTCAAGCCTTTTGATCTAAAGCCCCGTCCACTCTTCCATGCGATTCTAGAGAATGTTAACATTAAATGAAACTAAAAAGAAACATCGAAATGACAAAAGAGAGTTATTATCATACCGGGAGAAATTATAAATGATAATATGCAAATAAAACGCAATAAAATACTTCAGTTTTCACTTCCAGGCCTTCAGTAAGTATTGCAAGTTGAGTTAATGCAGTAGCGTTGTTATACTAATACCTTTGTTTTGTTATTATATTATATATGTTATATCTACAAACATTGATTATTAGCTACAACTCAACATTTAAAATGAATTCTATGGCTTTGATTTTAGTCGTTATTTTGCATGGACAGCATGTTACTGCATTAGGTGAGTATATTATTTTATTTTTATTCCTAGCTCAATTTTACTTTTTGGTATAACTCATCCCAGTTTTCTGAGGCTATAATCTAAACGGCTATAGCTAAATATTTGTAGCTATTTATAGTTACAATTTTTTTTTTAGGTAGTCATAATATGTGCGCGACTCTATAAAAATAAGAAGTGCTTTTAGATTTTGAGAATATTGAATATCTTGATAATATTTTTATTTTATTTTACGATCCCATTTCGAATAATTATAGCCGTTTAGGTTACAGCCTCAAAGGACCCTCGAGAAACACGCCCTGCATATTTGTCTGGTTACTCTATACTTTAAAATACTATATAATTTATTTACATAGTTAGGTACATTTAATAAAAGTCGATTCGGTAGCGTAGCGGGCAAGTGCCCGTTTGAGACGCAAGGGTTGCGGGTTCGATTTCCGCTGCGGGAAACCTTGGAAAACTACGACCCAGAGCCTAGTATGGGGTCAGGACTATGTTCACTTATGTTACATTTCGTTTCTAGATTTGACAAAATGCAGTATTAGAAATTCGACATGTCAAAAAGATTCATTCCAAAATGTGGCAAAAGTCTATGCGGCTACAGGAGTCCCAGAAATAGGAATCGGAATACTTGACCCTTTGTATTTGGAAAATATAATAATATATATTATGCAAATCCTGAAGCTCACGCTAGTCGAAGGTGAATGCGTAGACATCGGTACTTGCACACTTCTTAAATATGAGTAAGTAGCTTCATCTTAAAACATCTCTGGCCTTATTGAACCAGGTTTAGTCCCAGATTTTCGATATACTCGGGTTAAGACCAAGACTTCAGAGTGAGAAACAGTGATAGATAAGAGAGGATTGAGAAAAGGGTGCTTAAATGGTTTGAAAATGTAGAGAAGATGAACGAAAGAAGAGTGACAAAATAAGTGTATAGAGCGAGTGTGAAAGGGACCGTTGGAAGAGGAAGACCTCAACGAACGTTTATTAACCAAACCGAGTACCGAGAACCCTAAACTGATTAGAACGCATGAGAAATGTGATGAGAGTGCATGTGGAAAGCCATGGTCTCTGCCTACCCTTCTGAGAAACGGGTGTGATTTTATGTAGGTATGTATATGTAAACTAAGATTTCAGCATTTTCTTATTACGTGGACACAGTGCTAAGCTATACATCGTGTAGCTTTCTATTAGTGAATGAATTTGTAGAATCGGTTTATTAGTTCCAGAAATTACTTCCATATAAATAAATAAACTTTACATCTTAAATATGTTTAAATATGTACATATTAGTCATCAAGTACGATGGCACACAAAACACCACCATAATGATCTCAGATAACATATTTAGCATTGGTCCAAATCATAAATGTAATTTGTCATGTAATTGGCAATATCATGTAGGTTGTTAGTATTTATCTTTGTGCCAAATGTAATACCACCATTATCTTTAATTTAAATGAGCAACAAAGTTAATTTTCCAAGTAGGTACCCATTCAATTATTTAACCAGGTGTGTTTAAAGTATCTGCATATCTTAAACTCATATCTGCAGGTAATTCTCACCATTAATTTTAAAAACAAATTCAATTAATAAAATCAGTTTCCAAGTCGAGTCAAAGTGGAAATGAGTCAAAATCAAATAGTCACTAGGATCACTTTGAAGCGTTCTAGAAACTAAGTGAGCTACACACACACACACTTCCTCGCGAAGAAGCCTAGAAGAATCAGGGAACAAATATGGCTTGGGATATAATTTTTTGGATGATCCTTTACATAATTTTATTGAATCTAGACCTTCAAATCATAATCGAAAGTATTTGTTATATTAGTTTAACATTGATAGTTTAAGACGAGATAGGATATGTATTTGTGGTTGACTCAGTAAATAATGTACAAGGTGATTCATAATATAATTTTATATATATAAATACTATCCCTAAAGAGGCTTATTTTTGATTGCATGATCTGCAAATATTTGTTCCGGGTCTGGTTGCTGTGGTACCTACCATGATAAGCTTCCATGATACTCGTAGTTTCTGATATATCATAGTGTAAGGTCAGGAGTCAGGACTATGTATGTGGCTGTTGGGTGTTATTATTAAGCTGTTTAAGGTAGCAACTTGATAAAAAACTTCTCGTGCGTTTAATAATTAGTTATAAAGATGGAAAAATACTATAAACAAGTGATTTTAAATTTGGAAAACAAACAATAATTTTGGTTTTGTTCACAATTTATTTGTTGTAGATAGAATAAGCCCCATAAGGTACATTTTGCTTAGGCCTTCATAAAAATAGCCTCAATACTCTAGACTTGACTTATGTCTAGGTTTTCAATTCTAAAATATTTTGCTTCAGGACGGATGTGAACAACTTCCGCAAGTTGGCTGAAATATTATGTGATCGGGTTGTCATCCGCGGCCGTTACACAATATCAACTAATCCTTATTTTTGTCAAGTTATCGGTGAGGTTACTGGCCGTGGAAATGGTACTATAGTAGTAGGTATGTTTCAAAATTTTTACATAGCTCGGTGAGCCGACTACCTTTGGGGCAGAAAGGTTTTCGAGTGAAGACCGCAGGTAAGCGTAGCGTTAGACGCCCCCAACTAGAGGAAAAGACGACCTAACATTTTGATAAACGCCAAATCATCATTGTGCATCTAGTGTGTAGTGAATGTGTCGAGCGTATTTGTAACCGACTTCAAATTTGGAGCAGGTTATATCAATAAGGCAGCGATGTTTCTATGTTGTCTAATAATAGTTTTGGCTAATCGGTGGTTGTACCCATACTTAAGACAAGTCCTATGGATGATTACCATAAATTGCTAGGCTACTTCAAGGTCAACATTTATGACGAACTGCAATTTGTTGTTTGACGTCGTACAATTGCTTCTGAACCTATGATTTATTTATTGCAACTTCTTCTCACTAACTGTCAATAGAACAATGTTGGATTGATCTTCGTTTCATTTCATCATCATCATCCTTGAAACTTACTGGAAGCTTCTACCCAAATTTCAAGCGCCTAGAACTTCTGGTTTAGGCTGTGCCTTGATCGTCATTCAGTCACGTAACAATTGAGTTCGAATGCCTACCTTATAATAGTAGTTGCCTATGTTTTTTTTAAGAAAAATGAGGAACTTCCAGAACTTACTTCGTTATTGGCCAATGGGTGCCCCTTTCGGCATAGTATACCTACATAATATTATGAATCACCTTACGAAAACTACAGATTTTATAATATTTGTTTCAGAGGATTGGTACTTCAAAGTGGAATATCCATTTGCTTTTGTAAGACGTGAAGATGGACAAATTTATACAGATGCAAAGTTTGAGGAGGGTTATTATGTGTCAAAGGTTTTGAAGAAATTCACGGTTACAGCCGACAATATCACGGTGGACGGTCGGGATGTAAGTAAGTACCTATTAATATGATTTACAAACATTTAATTACCTTTATTGAAAAAAGGTTACTTGAAGCATGACGTTTCAGGACTTTCAGGTAGCCTATCCTTCAGAATTCGAGAGCTGCCTTCATTATCACACATAAAATCACGAATTCTGAAGGTTTAGGCTACCTGAAAGTCCTGAAACGTAGTTTTTTTCTAAGATTGAAAAGTATTTTATTTTATTTAAAAGTATTTACAAACATTTGTGACTAACACAGATGTTTGCTCTGTGTCTGGGTGTTAAATATATATCTATTATGTATATCAGTCTCTGGTACCCATAGTACAGGCTATGCCTAATTTGGGATGTCCGGAATATTTATTTATTTATTATTTACTGGGTATGGGTGATGAGGTGCCATGGTACTCGTAGTTTCTGATACCCACGACACAGGCAAACCTACTGTGGGGTCAGGGACTGTATATGTGACTGTTGGGTGTTATTTATGTACCCCCTTATTCATAATCACGCACTAACTTCATCGGCTCGATAATAGTATTCATTTGTTCACTGTTAGAAAAGGACAGGCCGAGTGTTATCGAGCTGATAAATTTAGTGACTTGTCATGAATAAGAGGGTTAGTTTTTATTAGTAAGGTAGTAGTTTGCATTTGCCAGAAAGCAATGTTAAGTAAGCAAAAACAAAGTCAAGCCGTATTCGTGCAATTCCCACTATGGGACAAATGTTTGCATGATCTGCAAATACAAGTATAAACAAGTATATACATTGTTTATACTTAGATACTACCTAGGTACCTTACTAATGTAATGTAACTGTTCTGTTTTTGTTTGGACTTTTTTTATATTTTTTGTTGTCAACAGATATTTAATTCTAGTACTACTGATTGGCATTGTTTAAGTGTTCCTATGCGGACCACAGAAAAGAGGGGACTCTTCTAACACAGGTTATTGCAACTTAAAAGAAGAGTTCCCAAACCATGTAACACAACACCTTGTTTGGAACAATAAACAATATTTTGATTTTTTGTTTTTTTTTTTGATTTGTTCCGGGTCTGGGTGTTGTGCTACCACAGTAAAATGAAAAATGAAATGAAATGAATTTATTTCTCATAAACCACAATAAAGACAAACATTAGAATAAAACAACTTAGAGCTAAGAATTATACAAAAAGGACAAAAAAAGAAAAATGAAATTACAGAAAGTTGCTTAAATATAAACATATAGATAACAATATTATTGTGGTAGAGAAATGGCCCGTAGCTCAGCTTGATGCTCCAGCATGTTGCCATGCTGTAGCGCTGGTATTCTGCAAGGGGCTCCATTTAGGTCAGTACTCGTAGTTTCTAATACCCACGACACAGGGACACTGGTGTGGGGTCAGGACTATGTATGTGACTGTTGGATGTTATTAATATATTTATTTTCAGCTAAAAAAGTGCTGGCTTTCATCAACCAGTTTTGGTGGATAGTTCTTAAAACTTTTGGCAAGCGTTTCCATCAAATATCCATGGATTACTACTACAATACATACGAGAAGTTCTTCACTAATGTGCCAGCAACAGAATACTACAGCGATGATCTAACTTTGTACCTGTAGAAAAATCAGACTATTACATAAGGCGAGTATGAGTGTGTATATATATATATATATATATATACATATATACATATGAATGATCCAAAAACATGAAACTCTGAGTGAGTGTAGGCCTGGTTCTATGGGGTTATTTGTAAAACTAGAGGAGGTAGGGCACAGCTAGAGGAGGTAGGGCACAGCGAGATTTTCTCGTTCTGAATTGGAGCAGCCCGCCTGGGGAGGTACCTCCGCCTTACAGAAGATCGCAGTCAATTAACATTATTTGTTTCAAATAATGTTGTGTTCCTGTGGTGAGTAAGGTTGCTAGAGCTCTTTAGGGGGGAAGGGGGTTCGGGCTCGGCAACGCGTGTGTGATGCCTCTGGTATTGCAAGCGCTCATAGGCTACGGTAACCGCTTACCGGTGGGCCGTATATACAATATATATACATATTAATGATCCAAAAACATGAAACTCTGAGTGAGTGTAGTCCTGGTTCTATGGGTTTATTTGTAAAACTAACTATTCATAAATAAAATTCAATCTAATCTCACACAGTCTCGTGACCTGTAACTAAAATGCAATTAGTTATAGAATGGAGGAAATTGCATCATTCCATCGATAAGAGACACCGCTCTTAAATCAATAAGTTAGCAAATAGTTAGTACGATCACAAAATCTATTTTGTTATGTTATACGGCAATGTGTTTATGTTATGCAAACAGGCTTACGGACCCACCCGATGGTAAGCGGTTACTGTCGCCTATTGACATCTGCAACACCTGGAGCATTGCTAATGCGTTGCCTGCCCTACAGAAATCTTTTATATTTTTCTTATATATTGCCTACATATTAGATACTATGCTGTAGGTTAGTGGGCAAAACCTTGAAAGGGTGCACATTCCACAACGTTTTTTTTTTTTTTTTTGTTATACTTAGGCAAACAGGCTTACGGCCCACCGGTAAGTGGTTACCGTCGCCTATTGACATCAGCAACACCTGGAGCATTGCTAATGCGTTGCCTGCCGAATCCCTCCCCCTAAAGAGCTCTGGCAACCTTACTCACCGCAGGAACACAACACTATTTGAAACAAATCATGTTATTTGGCTGCGATCTTCTGTAAGGCGGAGGTACCTCCCCAGGCGGGCTGCTCCAATTTAGAGCGAAAAAATCTCGCTGTGCCCTACCTCTCGTAAGCTTGCACGTATGGGGAAAAATCATCTCGTAAAGCGAGTGTATCGATATCCACGTGTCGACAAGGTGTGGATGAGCCTTATTCTTCTCGTTCCTCAGAATATTCATCTCATTGTTTTATGAAAACCTCGTATTATTTATGCATTGGAAATAAGATAGACTTTTAAAGTTTTAGAATTCGTATCATGCGCTGTCTGAACGCAGCTTTAAATCAATCTTATTCATTCAAAGTTTCATGTTTTTCACAACATTAAACTACGATAAAAATAAATAATAATAATATTTGATAGTGAAAAACGTATTCAAAAATAATCCACAATATAAAATTATTATACTCACAGTAATGAGTAGTCATTATTAATTTAGTACCTACTATTAATTATGTTAAAACTTAACAAAAACCGGCTTTAAGTTTAATTAATTTTAGTCTAATATCCGAAGATCTATGTCTAAGATCTACATTATCTTCGCTATAAATTTTTTACCAGCATACAATTTTTCATGCAAATAATCATTCAAAAGATGTTTTGTTAAATCATGATTAATCACGAACTTTAATTTGGGACCCATTCCATCATAATCATCATTTCAGTCGTAGGACGTCCACTGCTGAACATAAACCTCCCCCGTAGATTACCAGGAACATCATTAGGGGGGATTTGCCTATTCTTCTCGCCACGCTGGGCATGCGGGTTGGCGAGCGCAGATAAAGCTCTTGTTGATAGGGAACGCTGCTGCCCAGAATACAGAATTTATTAGTAATACCATTATTACATGTCATGTCATTCATTATTACATGTCATGTAATTCGATATAAAAATTATAAATTATAATATTGGCCCCTTCCCTAGCTTTGTTTCCCTTAGTCGCCTCTTACGACATCCACGGGTAGAAATAGAGGGGCCTATTCTTCAGCCGGGGCCCCTACGGCATATTCATTAGTAATGAGTATCTAATTATTTAGATCATTTATTATTTAAATGGGTCCCAAGTAAAACTTAAATATCGTACAGCAAAAGTATACCTCAAGAGCTACTATTTTAGCATGGAGTTTTGTGATGATAGTAGGTAGGTACCTATTGACAACGCTTTGTGCACTGACGTTACTAGGGGCAACTGATCTCAGGTATGCCAATGCCAGTCCAACGCGGCGGCACGAAAGGGCGCAACGATTATTTTCGAAGTTATCCGACCGAAATTATGTGTGACCGGCTGTAACTACCTTCGACGTTCACACATGTATCTTACAATATATTATTTTATTGTTTGTGCTATGAAAAATAATTGATTTGAATGATTTGAGTGCACTTAATAGGGTGCGCTTGACGTGAGCGTGGATGCAGCGGTTGTATGTAATATATAAAATTCACCGTCACGCACACGGGCACGCTACGAAGGCGGTCATTTTATTCATCTGCTACGCGAGCAAAGCTGCGTGCGTAAGCTAGTTGATAATATGGGTTAGGTATTACTATATATAAAAGTAGCTTTAGCATTTATATTTATATATTTGCTTGAGTACGGACAGACAGACGAAAAACAAAGGGTTTTTAACCCTTTGGTAACAGAACCATAATAATATACAACTTAATTTTTTTGCTCAATGAAGGCTCAAGACGCACTTAGTCTTTTCACCACACTGGTTATTTCATCGACGTTCATTGACCTTTCTCGGGGCCGCTATGACCTTTAAATAACTTAAAGGTATATATCCTTTTTGTGTGTTTACTAAAAAAAAATGATGCTATCTATATTGATACATAAAGCTTTTTTTGGCAAAAACTTCAGATTGTTCTTTAATAATGTACCTATCTTTTATAAGATATTCATATCGTCGTTTTTTTATCCTTCTACAACTCCGCAATAATATAAATTGAGGTGGATACAAGTATTACCAGTTACAATTACCTAGTCCTTTGTCTTAACAAGGCACAACGATGTTCCTGAAAAAGATTTTAGCACTTTTTAGTGTTATCAGTGTAGTAGTGATTTGTGAATCAGCGTTTGGTAAGTTTATATTTATTTGACATATAAGTTTATGTAGAAATTATAAATAAAGAATTTTCAGTAATTGCAACGAAACTTAAACTTAGACGTATGTCCTCGGATTTTATCGTATGACATCGGAAATTACCCTAAAAATTCTGTACCTATACGACTATAGACGAAGCTTGTTCTATTGAAATACTAAGTCAAACAAGTAAAGTAAGTCAGAGTCAGAACCTAAATGTAACGTTAAAATCAGTCTTGTTTCAATTAAAAATTGCCTTTTTTTTCAGTTGATACATTATATAAATGTTCAAAAGACGATGGAGAATGCCAAAAAAAGCTAATTACGGACGTACTGCAAAAACTAGGCGAACATGGTGATTCAGAGCTCGGAATACCAGCCATTGATCCACTGATGTTACACAATGAGAAATTTTCAATTTTAGATGTCGAAATTTTACTAGATGGGTTGATAAAGGGAATCAAGAAATGTGCTTTAAATAAGTTCACGTGAGTATTTACCTGGTGGCCATGGTGGCCACGGCCATAGAAAAGGCCCCTCAATTTCTACCCGTGGATGTCGTAAGAGGCGACTAAGAGCAACAAAGCTAGGGGATGGGCAGCAGCATCCCCTATCAACAACAAGAGCTTTGTCTGCGCTCGCCAAACCGCATGCTCAGCGTGGGGAGTATGGGCTAATCCCCCAAATGATTGTTACTGGTAAACTATGTGGGAGGCTTATGTTCAGCAGTGGACGTCCTACGGCTGTAATGATGATGATTATCTAATTGAGTTCCATGAAAACCTTGCAAGAAGCAACCGTGCATATACTATGTGCGCAGAGCAGAGTACCTACTTATAGTAGGCGCATAGCTCGCGGCGGCGCATCTTACTCGCTCCGCTGCATAGCTTGGCATCAGTGGAAACGGTCACATAGTTTTGTAGCTTTGCTTTCATATCCCCGCACCATAGCTGCATAGCATATCTCTAAGTGTAAAAGCAGCCTTAAATGAAGCAAAAGAGGTATGTGAGCCAGCATTGTAATATGCGAAAGTCCTTGGTCCCATGTGTAGGTTTTTAACATTTGACATTTTCAATTAACATTGAGAAGCATATTAAAAATGCGAAAGTGCGTTTGTTTGTTGATCGGTTGGTTTGTCCTTGTTTCACGCAGCAATGGAGCAATTAAACAATGTTGTGATAATTTACATTGGCAACATAGACTACTTTTTTACGGGTATAACGTGAGGGAAGTCGCGGCTAGGTAATAGTTTTTCATAAAGATCAAATGGTTATTATGCTGCCAACTAGCCAACTTGGCTATGGCCACAAGTGGTATTTTAGTTTTATTAATTTTATTTATTATCATTTCTTGTTTGTCAATGTTAAGCGTAAGGTCAATCCATATAAAACACCTAGTCCTTAAAAAAAAAATTGTATGCCATGCATCACAACATTGACTCTACATTTTCTTCGTATACCCATAGATTGTATTTATTTTGTTCAATCGTATTAGAGTAAGTAGCTTACATTTTTGTTCAAGACCAAACGTTGATAAGGGTGTTGCTAAACTGGACCTCACATGTGATGCAGTCGTAGTTAAGGGAAAATACAAGATATCATCAAAAAGCCCGCTTATAAAGAATTTATTGGGAGGTGACGTTCGAGGCGAGGGCGATGGGAAAGTCAAAATTAGTGAGTATTATGGAGTCCGCTTAGCAAAGACCTGACTTTGATCCGAATCCGGTTGTGAGTTCGTATCCTAGAGGTGCACCAACGGGTTTTTCTGATCGTAATATTTATGTGCGTATCAGCACTCGCTTAAAACTTTCCACACATCATCGTGAGGAAACCAGTGAGTATTCTTAAAAGCGGATTGCATGCAACTTATGAAAAACTACTGAAAACTTATGCCAGGAGGTATGCCAAATTTAATATATGTGCAGAGTCCGTCCGGGGAAGTCCCAGCTTGCGGAAGCTTGTCCCATACCATCATTAAACGTAAGAAAAGTTTAGCATGAAGATGGCCACATAAGATAGCTGAATTTGAACTGATTTGACGCCAAAACATCATAATTATATTTGCATGGTGTTTTTTTTTAATGAAAGTTTACGATTTTCCAAAACTCGTAGAACAAACTTCATTGCTATTTGGGTGTAGCATAAGCTCTTTTCAGGATAGCATACATTATGAATCATATTTTTTAGTTTGCCGGCTGTAAGCGAGTTACCAAAATATATAATTACTGATCTGTTACTGCCTTTTCAGCAAAACTGAGCCTAAGGATTGAGATACCGTTCGTCGTTGTGAAGAAAGGGGATGATTTATTTTTGTCCGGAAACAGAGAAAAATTGACGTACACGTTTGACATCCACGGTAAAGTGACGTTTGCGGCCAATAATCTCTATGTGGGCGAGAAAGAATCAAGTAAGTTTTTTATGCTTTTTAGTCAGAAGTAGCTAAGAAACTGGTCTAAGATACATCATCATCAATACAACAGGACGTTCACTGCTGAACATTGCCTTCGAGATTTCCATAGTGAATTCCTATCATGTGGGTCTCCTATTTGCCGATACTCACCACGCTGGGCACGCGGGCTGGCGAGCGCAGTTGCCCATTATTTTTAACACAAAAGATAGCCTATGCAGGATATTATCTATACCTTGTCACTACCTAGTTAATGAGGTTATTTTAGGTAATATTGAGTAATTTCTTTGTTTCTTTACAGGTGCCACTATTATCAAGATAATGAATGACAGCTCCGAGATTCTAGTGCAATCGTTTGGTAAAATCGTCATGGATATAGCTATGGACTACATATTCAACTTCACCAACAAATTCTTTACTAGTGTACCTACTAAACGCTACTTTATGGAAGACTTGACGCCTTACGTTGAAAATTAAACTATGAGTATATGTTACCTACTAAATGTGATGACCATTATTAACCAAGACTTGAAGCGTATTCCGCACTGAACATTTTAAGAACCTATTTGATCTGCCTAAGTTTTTATCATAGCTTCATTCGAATATTATGGGACATAGGGTTGAGTTTAAAAAGTCGTTAAAAGTGGCTCTTTTTGACTGTTTGTAATAGTACATTGTTTGCAGTATTTGAAAATGTGATTAATTGACCAAAGGGGAAGTTTCTAAAATAAATTGTTTGGTTGGAATTTGTATTTACTTATACCTACTCGCAAAAGAATCCTACTTCCTACTAATATTATAAATGTGAAAGTTTGTGAGACCTTCGACGCTTCTGTGTTCTTCTATCTCATAATGGCTATTACACAGGCTATTACTTATGACATAGGTCCATTGTGCACGAAAGGAGCCTCTTAGAGGCGCATTTTAGTCCTATCACATCACTGATTCATTCACTGTCGGTCTTAGACCCTTTTCAAGGCCACTATACATACCTCAACCTGGTCACTGACCTAATACGGGACCAAGAAAAAATCAGTGACACGACAACCAAGCAAGCATAGACAAAATATAGGATAGTTCAGGACATATATAGATCAATATCAAAAAAGACAACAAAAGTGCGAGTAAGACTCGCGCCCCGAGACTTCCGTACCTACTATTAGACGAGGTTGGAAAATCGAGGTCCCTGAATCTGGAAGTGATAAACCTTTATTTCAAGCAATATAACTATGAACCGAAACAAGGACATCATAGATAAACCAAGTTCTCTGACAAAGCTCTCAGAATAAGCATGTTGAAGTGGCAGTGGTCAGGCTAAGTTGTCAGTGCTCGCGGCACCAACAATGGGAAATAAACGTTTTTAAATGGTATTAAGGTACCTACTCGTAGTTTCTGATGCCCAAAACACAGAGAGTCCTAGTCTAGGTCCAGGACTATGTATGAGACTGTTAGGTGTTTAAAAATTCTGATCATAAACCGGCAGACGCAGAGTTGGAAGGCTCTCCACATGATGGACTGAAGACATTGCGAATGTTGCGCGAGGCCGCAGCGGAAGGTGGCCCTAGACCGCTCCTAGTGGCACTCTTTTTGGGAGGCCTATATTCAGTAGTGGATTTGCTGAGGCTGGTGAGGCCATAGATCTTAGTATTCGATATCAATTTTAAACAATATCTCAAGCTGTTTCTGTAAAAAAAGGCCTTGACATACGAACAACAAAGTTACCCTAACATTGTTTCGTTTTTATTCTAAATGAGATACGGTTCCCTAAAAATGTCGACGAGTTCGTTCTGGTAGAGTATGCATACTTCATAGCATTATGTAAACATCGCGTACGAATTATTTGTACACACTATTCAAGCAGAATAAATACACTTAATAGTGTTGAAGACTGTTTACTTTGAATTACTACATTACATTAATTATAATAATGTACTTAAGTAGAGCCCTCATTCAGTAATATTTGAATACCTACTTTAAGCGATAAAGCAACTTATGTATACATAATAGGTATACCTATTACTTAGTATGCAAGATAATTCCAAGGTAATTAAGATCTTATTGCAGTACGTATAAAACTTTATATAAAAATACGATTTTGTTTAACTGCTTTACTTCTATTGTTGGTAGTAATAAGATTTGATGAAATTAATTTACATTGCGTGCTTCGCAATCGTCTTTTGCTAAAAATTACCTAAAGAAGAGACATGTGATTCAAATGGTATATTTTTCCGTTAGCGTTGAAGCGTCACGCGTCTGTTAAATTGATGGGTGGTATAGTATGTTTACCTTCCGTAATGATGACCTGAAAACATGTAATTTTTCATTAGTTTGTTTATAAAACAAGCAAACTCCATGCAGTTTCTGCAGTGTCCCTAGTTTCAGCGAAGTGCCATCCACTTTTTTCACGGCGGGAAAAATGTGGCAAGTACTGTTTTTGTTTGGTCTGGATTACGTCACGTCTATTAAATTGCGTAAGTTTTAATTAGTTTGAAGTACCTTGTTACTCAAAAAAAAGGTTACTAAAAATATGTGAAGTTATTTCAGTTTTTATATAAAAATTGTTGTATAGGTTATTTTATTGTTTTATATAATATCTTGAATTCGAACAACCGTACCAACAAGATTTTAAAAAAATATTATGAATCATCTTGTATATGATGATCATTGGCCCTGAAAAGAGCGAAATATATCATCGATTTTCTGTCCACAATTGCCATGTTTTGCAACTTAATTTAACCAGAGCCGATTCACCATTTTACAGCGAAATATATAATTTACAGCGGAATACATACAAGCTTGTTCAAGAAACGACCCAAACTTGAACGACTGTGCCCTTAAATCAGCGAAAGAGTCCCTCTACCAGTTTTCACAAGGAGACCAAAAAAGAGGCCTTATGCCTTTAGATCCAATCCACGTTGCCGAAATGACTGTTTTTGTGCCAAATGAGAATGGACTGAAGCTAGTCTTCAAGAAGAATGATTTTACTGGTCTGTCTGCTATGCAATTGGAGAGCCTAAAGTGAGTTTGACAATAAACACTACCCCCCCAATCAACTTTCATACATCATCTGACGGTAATTTTCACCTTAAGTATTTGGTATTAAGATTATTAGATAAGTTATTACAAATAGGTACGATTGTAAATTGTTAATGAATAAATAAATGAAATGAAATGAAAATTAGCACAAAAACATTTTTAGTAATATTTTCAATGATAAAGATATAAAAACAAAGGTAGTACTTGACTTTTCATTCAATTTCTTTCATACAAAAAAAAGTATCATTTGATTGTTTGTAAGTACTACATTATGAACTGTAACTTCTGAACAGTCATAAAAATACTATATAGAAATTCTGTCAATAATAAAAAGCTACACTATCCCTGACTAAAATAGGCTTCTATTTACTCGGATACTACGCGAGTGAAGCCGTGGGCGAGAGCTTGCGTTTATAAGTGCGTTGAAAACGGGGTGGCGGGAAAATAAATAAAGATGATTAATATAACCACAAATTGTTGTTTATTTAATTACGCATTATGCCAAATCATCGCTGTAGGCAAATAATTTAAGGGCAGTGCTCCACTTGCAGTGCAATAATACTTATTATCATCACCTCGCTATGTGGGTTGCGCATCTTTTGTTCCCTACTCCCAAATCCATCCACATGCATTTATCTAACACTCTTTCGTTACCTGCCCTAAATGACTTTCACCCTCCGCATGTCATGACCACGCTAGCCAATAACACCCACGCAAAAAGTACATACATACATACATACATAAAATCACGCCTGTTTCCCAGAGGGGTAGGCAGAGACCACGGTTTTCCACTTGCTACGATCCTGACATACCTCTTTTGCTTCATTCACTCTCATCACATTCCTCATACATGCTCGTCGGTTTAGGGTACTCTTGACCTGGCCTTTTTCCAAAACGTCACCGATTTGGTCACTAAACGTACGCCTAGGTCTTCCCCTTCCAACGGTCCCATTCACACTCGCCTTGTACACCTGTTTCGTCAATCTTCTTTCGTTCATTCTCTCTACATGACCAAACCATCTCAGCATACCTTTCTCAATCCTCATCACTACGTCTTCTTTCACCCCACAACGCTCTCTTATCACACTGTTCCTCACTCTATCTTTCAAAGTTACTCCACACATACTTCGCAAAGCTCTCATTTCCACTGCATTTATCCTACTTTGATTCTTTTTCTGCCATACCCAACTTTCACTTCCAAACATTAGTGTCGGCACTAACACTCCTCCATGCACAGCCAGTCGTGCCTTTTTGGACACTTTCCGACTGCTCATAAAGGCATGTAATGCCCCATTCACTTGATTTCCAGCATTCACTCTCCTTTCAATATCACTCTCATGCTTCCCATCTCTTGTAAACAAAGTCCCCAGGTATACAAACTCATTCACTTGTTCAACTCTTTCTCCACCAATCAGAATATTACAAACTGTCACGCATTCATCTCTTTCAAAAACCATTACTTTCGTCTTATTTACATTAACTTTCATTCCTTTTCTTTCAAAAGATTCATGCATAATTGTTACCATCTCCTGTAACTCCTCCGCCGATGATGCAAGTATAACCTGGTAAGTAACTTAGAGAGTAACTCGTTCATTCTTAATCCACATTCAGTATCTTTCAAATCTTGCAAACAACTGTCCATGAATAGATTAAACAGCCATGGTGACGCTACGCATCCCTGTCTAACACCTTTTCGATGCTAAACCATTCAGTGTATGACCCATGTATCCTTACGCAAGCACTGGAATCCTCATAGAGAGATTTCAGAGCTCGAACAAGGTTGCTGCTTACTCCATACAACGACAGTACCGACCAAAGTTCATTCCTCATCACTTTGTCATAGGCCTTTTCCAAATCCACGAATATGCAATAGACCTTTTGACCCGTGGCCAAAAATTTCTCGGCTATGCATCGCAATGAAAAGACCTGATCCGTACATCCCATTCCCTTTCGAAATCCCGCTTGAGCGTCCCATATTTTCTCATCGGTTTCTTTCACAACTCTTTCAATCAACACTTTCGCATACAGCTTGCCGACGATGCTGAGTAGGCTAATGCCTCGGTAGTTTTTGCAGTCCTGACGTGAGCCTTTTCCCTTGTAGAGCGGTACTATGACGGCCTTGCACCAATCACTTGGTACTTGGCCGGCACTCCAGCACAAATTGAAAAGGCGGCACAACTGACTCGCTACTATGCCATGTCCAGCCTTCAGCATCTCGACTGTAATCCTGTCATACCCTGCAGCCTTACCTGATTTCATTCGTTTCAATGCATTCACAACTTCATTCATGCTTATACCACTTTCATATTCGTCATTTTCATTCATAACTGAGGTCGCTGTGAATGCTTCCTCTCTTTCAAACAAACTTTCAAAATACTCTCTCCATCTTTTTAAAATGCTTCCATAATTCTTCAATGTCACATATATCATCAAATCCATCAAATCTATCAATCAATTTACTTTTGTACTCATCTTGCACTCTATCGTCTTGCAAATTTTCTACTCTTATCCTTTCTAGGACACTTGTGGGCTCACGTACCCGATGTCACCAACCCTTAAAGAGACCACTTATTCGGCTCATTACCAGAAAGTGGTCTGTATGGATGCCAACTCCGCGATACACCCTAGTGTCCAGAACTTTCTTCCTCATTCTTTCATCAACTATAACAAAATCAATCATACTTTTCCTTACATTCTTCGCCTCACGAGTGTACATATGGATCCGTTTGTGATCAAACATCGTGTTCATCACACAAAGGTCCCACTCCAAACATATATCAAGCAAGCTTCTACCATTTTCATTCACCCTTTCGTCACCATACATACCTAGAACTCTTTCAAATCCATCACGCTTCAATCCCACCCACCCATTAAAATCACCTAACATTATTAATCTTTCATTATCCTTGCATATTTTTAAAACATCTCTCAAACTCTCCCAAAATTCCTCTCTCTCTTCATTCGCTTTCTGAGACTTGCCCGTACCCACGTCTATGGGAGCATATACCCCTACGATAAAGATACGGGTCAGTCCAACTTTCATTCGTATCCAAATCAGTCTCGCACTCATACATTTAAACTCGCTCACACACTCATCCATTCGCGCGGAAAGTATAACACCCACTCCCTGGCTGGCTCTGTCTGTGCTGGGAACGCCAGACCAGTACGCCGTGTAGGGTCCATGCTTGGTGGTGTCACAACCTTTCCGCTTCGTCTCATTCACACAAAGAACATCAATTCTTCTTTCATCCATCATCTGATATACTTCACTCAACTTTTCTTCCATTCCTCCTCCAACATTCAACGTAGCAAAGCGGCTCTCCGTGAGCCACTTTTCGCCCCCGCGAGAAACGAGACGTGACGGGTGGCGGACCACGTCGCCGCCATGTGGATAATTAATTTCTTGCTCCATTGCGTTCCCACGAGTAACAGGGATTTAAACGGTACACCCCCGCAGAGCCCTTTACGGGGGTAAGGCGGAATATCGAGTGTGTCCTGTGACCGCCAACACAGACACCCTCCGTTAAGACCAGCTTGCCCTCTGGCCACGAATCCTCGGCACGGGTCGGCTTACACCTTGGATCGGGGTTTGTTTCCAGGTATGCTCCCTGATGGTGGGTTTGATTTCGGAGTTTTCCTTCTCCTAGACAGGTTGCAGCACAATGCTAACGAGGCCCATCGTACTTATCTACTTTATCCATACATTCATAAAATCACGCCTATTTCTCAGAGTGGTAGGCAGAGATCAGCCATCATTGTTTCAGAGATAAAAAATCAGTTTCCAAATGTTAAATAGTGTAGAAGGGAGAAAATATAAAAAAATCTAGTGAAGCGACCCAGTTGGCGACGAGCTACGCCTCCTTGCGCCGCACTGCTCATGTAGGACAAGGCCTTAGCTATAATGCTGTAATGAACTATGCGCCTAACGACAGCCTCACGGACAATTAGCTTTGAGCCTTTTAATTACGAATAATATAATAAAGACGTCCCCAGCATGAGAATAAAAAAGCCGAATTTATAAAGATTTTCGAGGTATCAGATTTTTTTATTTGCCTTGGTCAATTACAGGGTTCACCAAGCGCTTGATCAGTCACTAATTGTATCCGATCTTCGGGAAAATATTACTATTTTCAAGCTTCTTCAAAATAATTTGTAAAGAACATTATGGTACCTACCTACTTACTTATATAAAAGTTAGATACTTTTTAAGCATTTCGCCTTGCGATTTGAACTAAAAGATGTTTATCACATATTCTGAATAACCACGGCCGGCATCCGATTCTCAGCATCAAGGTCAGTAACAAAATGGCGGATGGTAACCCGCCGATTTTGGACCAAGAAAATGTAGTCAAACATTTAAATTCCATTTATTTTCCATTAAAAAATCTTTAGGAATACAGACAATCGCCAAATTTTGGCCATGTTGTTTTGACAACCTCGGTGGCGTAGTGGGCAAGGGGTGCGGGTTCGATTTCCGCTGCGGGACAAATATTTGCATGATCTGCGAATATTTGTTAATGGTGTTGTGGTACCATGGTACTCGTAGTTTCTGATACCCACGACACAGGGAATCCTAGGTGGGGTCAGACTAGGGTATGTCACTGTTGGGTGTTCTTTACGTATTTTTAGCCGGATAACAAGCACCTAGTTTAAAATATCCGGCACAAACCGAGCATCCCGCAAACCTACGCGCACCTAACTTGAAAGGCCCGTAAAATAATTAGGCACAGAGATGATTCATTAGGAACAAAAGGCGTAATGGAGTGAAGGCGTCTGCAATCTGAGGGTAACTGGTTCAACCATAATGAGAGGACGTTAAGGTCAACTTTATCATAAACATTTATTGAGGAAGAAACGGCTGGCTGCTCTTTTGATTTCCCAGTACTGTTTGTTTATAATCATAGATTAATTTTTTTTTTGATAATTTTACTTTGTATTTTTAAAGTTGGAAGTTTCAAATTGACATCACTATCACTACCTACAATAACAGGAATAGTGACACATCTGCTTGTATGTTTGTTCAGGCTAATGTGAATGTGACGTCAGGCATTCACGCGTTGCGCACCTAGCGTTTTAACGCGTGCGCTCCAACATTGAGAAAATCCCGTTTTTTTTACAAAGCCTTTAATATTCTTTCCTAACTAATTATGGCGTTGATTGTACGATGATGTTAACAGGAAATCGACAGGTTCACGCACATAATACACTTTTAAGCGTCGCCTTGTCTATTCACGCGAATTAAACGCTTGTTAGAGTTAATTGGCCGTGGTGGCCCCGGCTGAAGAATAGGCCCATCCATTTCTACCTATCCGCCGATGTCGAAAGAGGCGACTATGGGAAAAAAGCTAGGGGATGGGCAGCAGCGTCCCTCATTTTAATATCTATAGCTCTAACTGCGCTTGCCAACCCGCATGCCCAGCGTGGTGAGTATGGGCAAATCCCCCCACATTATAAGGAGTTTGCTCTGTCTGTGGGGGAGGCCATGTTCAGCAGTGGACGTCAAACGGCTAAAATGATGGTAATGATGATAGGGTTAATTATTAAAATTTATAAAAGTGACTTTGAATTTTTATTCCTGGCTGTGAAGCAAGCGTCCTGACTGTTTGAAGCATCTACATACCCCTAAAAGATGCTAGCTATATTGTGTACGTACTTAAATTATAAAAAAAAAACATTATTTACAATACGTGATGCTCTTTATTATTGCTCTATATTATGTGTGTGGAACGTAAATGGAATAATTTTCAAAGAGAATTTAAACACTTTTTTCAGATTCGACCTTGAAAAGAAGCTTATTTCAGTGGATGCCCTGGTAAACTTAGACGTGAAGAATATTTACGAGCTCAGTGGAAAGGTTCTCGTGGTACCGATCAAATCTAATGGAGATGCATCCATAAAGTTGAGTAAGTATGATTTACGATTTGAATAAAATCTACAAAATATTTATTTGAAGACTTCTAAGAGAATCTTATTCTACTTAAATAGAATAATGGTCTACAACCCTTTTATTATGAAAATGAGAGAGATCGTATATTCTACCTTCTCTTAGTTTTTAAATCTCTGGACCTATTTATAAATCAAGAGAGAGCAGTGTGGAGTGGTAGTGGCCTTCCAATCCATAGGTCGTGGGTTCAAACCCGGTCGTGCACCAATGGATTTTCCATTCAGAAATAGTCATGTGCGCTGAACATGCTTAAAAAATGCAATAAAAAGACTGTATTAACCGTTGTAACCGTGTTGGTTTTAGTAAAATGTACCTACATCTGTTAACAATTCACATTTTTTTTCAGAAAATACAACTCTACACGTAAAGTTATGGTACGACAACGTCAAAGGAGATGATGGCAAAATACATTGGAAAATAAGGAAACATGACATTAAATATGAAGTTGAAAGAGCCTACTTCAGATTGGAAAACTTGCTGGGTGATAAAAATATTGGTAAGTTGTGGTCATGAATCAGTCTCAACACAGATCAAGTACTGCATGAGCACTTATTAGCGGTATTAATATACATATGAAAGAGGACATGTGAAAATTGTTTAAGATTCTAATCGTGGTGGCTGCTCTATGTTGTGTCTGTGAAAAACTATACATTTTTTTCTTATCTACCTGCCTACCTACAGAAGAACGCGAGTGGCACACTGCGCCCTAAAGGGTCCCATCTGAAAACCAGCGCCCTGCTACACTGCGTGTGCGGCATTAAAGCTGAGATTTGACCTTTTTTGGCCCTCACATGCACCTCAGCACGGACTAATGAGTACCCTAATTCTGTTACAACCTACCTACTTTTGTTTGTTTTTGTTTTACCTCTTTGTACCCTGTAGTGTCTGTTTTATCTTATTAGTTTGTGCTGTTCTTGCGTGTGATCAAAATAAATGTAGGTATTTTCATTCTTTCTTTCTTTCTTCTCTTTTCAGGTGATCAAATTAACAATCTGCTCAACGAGCTATGGCGTGATATCATAGCCGACGTGGGCCCTTACATCTGCGAGTCGCTTATCAATGCTGTGGTCGAGAACCTTACTGCCTTCCTCGACCAAGTGTCTTTCGACGAGATGATGCCGGAGGAGTTATAATAAAGGAGAAAAATGTTTTATTTATCGTGTTTTTCTTGGACATGCGTTAGGTTAACGACCCTTGGTGCCCTAAAAATAGCTTGGTGATCCATCTTCAAATAAACTGATGTGGGAGTCACAATCATGACATATAATTTGACACATAAGTTTTCGGTTCTACGACATTCCTTTCCTTAAATTTTCAAACCATTTGATTCGAACCCATCTTCGCCTTGAATCAGCAATGCGATACCAATTACTTTATCATTTAAATTTATTGTTATCCTTATTGTTTATTTATTTATTTATTTATTTATTAAGATAACAACATCATGGAAGTTTTTTTTATTAAGCCCTAAGGCGATGTTATATCTAGGTACCTACTTATTGGGAAAATATAAGGAAAAAATAATTAAATTTCTGATACCTATTTAAAAATACCAAAATCAAGTTATGAACATATTCAGCCTGAAGAAGTCCACTGTTGAACATAGGCTTCCCCAAAGAGTGCCAAGTCGAACGGTCTTGAACCTTTTCCTTCCGCCTTCTTACCGCAACAACATTTACGATGTTGTAGGTCCCTCGGATGGCCTTCCAACTCTGCGTCATTCAGTTCGTGGAAATCATTCGAGAACCTTTATTCCGCAATGCCTAGGCTTGCCCACTGCCACTTCAACTTGCAAATTCTGAGAGCTATGCCGGTCATTTTCGGTGCCCTTTGTTCTTCTACATTGTTGGTACTTCAAGCTTTACATAATCTGTGGTCACTTTGATAATTAAAGTGCTTACTAATTGCGGTTACTGTGCTCAATTCTAAAACTAAGTCAATAATTTTAATTTGCAAACGCTCATAATTAGGGCCTTGGTCCGTTATTAAATTCGTGTACCTACCCACCACCGTGTGTGCACTAATTACTGGATCCATATTCAGTTACATTACAAGACCGTAGGGTAACCAGTGTGTATCTGTGAATTTGTACTTAAGCGATTATAACATGCCGTTTCACAAAAAATACATTGGCAGATCGTTTGAATACATGAGAAAGTTTAAATTAAACATTGTTTAACCCGGGGTTTATATTATTGTTATAAGTTATGCTGAAACGTGGCTTAGCAAAACTGGGTTTAGACTTGGTTCAACTCTGGTCTAAATAACAAATATCAACTCAATTCAATAAGTGCCATCATAAGTATTTGGTGATTAATTTGATTTATGAGTGTGACTCTTTGACGGAAGAAATGCACGAAGTCCCTAAGAGAGTTAGGAAATCCTCGTATTAACCCATTTTCGTAAAAAACAATATTATTAATGTAACCCAGACTAGAAAGACACAGATTTAGACTTATTTTAAACCTCGTTTCAAAATAAGGCCTATCGTAATCTGTAATGTTGCTCATGTATTTCTTACGGAATGAAGACCAGTTGCCTACATTATACAAATAATTTTCAAATACCTTATGTAATAATTCTCCGTCCTTCAACACTACCTACCTAGAGTAGCATAAAGTTTGCAACATTTGTGTAGTAATGAAGTAGGTACCGTAGCTATACAAGGAGATTCATAATAGGTACGTACGCTTTCCCGAAATGGGCTTATTTTACGTCCAATAGGAAATAAAGTTTGTTCTACGACTTTTGAAAATTCGACATTTAGATGATAAAAATACAAAAAAACAGAGTGTGGATTTTATTTTTGAAAAAACATTATGTTTTTTTCCGAAAATATTTTTTTTTTTTGATGATAGAATAACCCCCCTTTCGGGATGGTATACATTTTGTGAATCGCCTTGTATACTATAGCATAATGAAGTTTGTTTTAGGTTGCAGTATTTATATTAAACTTCTTGTATTTCTAATAATTGGATAAGGGGATGATAAAAATACCAATAACAGCTGATTTGAAACACCTATTGTTTCATTTTTCCATTTATAGTCTTTCTTTGGTTGATAGAATAAGCCCCTTTTAGGATAGTATACATATGTGAATTTATATATATATATATACATTATGAATCACCTTGTATAGGTTCTCGTCGGATGGGATTTGCTTTGTCTGTCTGTGGTCCCAAACAAATAGTCGACGAGTAAACATTACAAATTTGAATAAACAAGGTACCTATTAGAAAACACAACAGTACCTATTAAAATAAGCGTGGTAGGTACATCATCGACAGCTTATATCTTCACTATCTGAAACGCAACGTCTCCTCAATTTCATTAAAATTAAAGATCAACCATGTAGAAACCACAACGGCTGCCATCTTGTTATTATTGCTTGGTGCTCGAACGATGTTCAGGATATTTGAATTTGTGCTCATGGTACCGATTCTATTGAAACCGCGAAATGCAGTTTTTGATAGTACCTATCTGTTAATCCGAGAACGCACTAGCGAGATGTAACTGTATCCGTTGTGTGAACCTAAAATTTCTGTTAGAGAACAGCTACATATCGCAAGTGTATACTCAGCTTAGCGTAAAAGACTTCAAGTCAAATTGGCTAAGCGCTTGTCGGAAACGCATAGTAAAGGCTTCCAAGGGAGTTAAACCAGATAATTATATATCTTCTTTGTAGGAAATGCCACACAATCTAGTTGTGATTGCAAGAAACAATAATGTAGGTAATTAATTAATTTAGTAAAGGCTTGGAATTTTTGAACCTACCAATACGACTATTACTCGTACTTACTAATAAAGCCTCCTTAGCTGTTAGTTAGGGTGTGGAGCCTTAACTCTAACAAAAATGACCACCTCAAAGCTTCATATTCATTCCTAATATGAAACGGATCTCTGTGTTGAAAAAATATCGATGAAACCTCGTGATGTTTTTGAAAGTCCTATACAAAGATGGCCGTGGTGGCCCCGGCTGAAGAATAGGCCCCTCCATATCTACCTATCCGCGGATGTCGTAAGAGGCGACTAAGGGAAAAAAGCTAGGGGATGGGCAGCAGCGTCCCTCATTTTAACAACGATATCTCTAACTGCGCTCACCAACCCGCAAGACCAGCGTGGTGAGTATGGGCAAATCCCTCTACATGATAAGGAATTCGCTCTGTCTGTGGGGGAGGCCATGTTCAGCAGTGAATTTCGTACGGCTTTCAGCCGTACGAAATGATGATGATGATGATACAAAGATACACCACACGATGGATATGGAAAAAAAAATATTTACCCCACTTCACAAAAAAAGGCATTAACATTATGGATTGCCGTGAAAAATTTCAGCATGATAGCACTAATAAGCGGATAAAACCGTAGTCAATGTTGGGCATACGGACATCGCGAAACTAAAAGGGTTCCTAGTCTGACTCTGGAACCCCAAAAAGGGACTTGTTCGAAAAATAAAATGAAAAATCTTTACCAGCCACAAAGCTTCACCACAATAACAATAGACTTCATGCAACTGTGTAATGCAAACGATCAGTATCTGAAATGACTGAAAACTAAATTGTGATTACGGAGTAGAAAAGGCACAAAGAAGGTAGTCGTAGCCGGAAGCTTTTATTGTAGCTATTAAAGTAGAAGTGGCATTTTTACTCTATGTGCGTGTCAAAGTTATGAGTATTTTCGCAAGATTTACATCAGGTATGGCAACCTTTTGGAAGCGGCGGCGGACGAAAGTTGAGTCTTTCATGAAGTAGAATTTAGCTGTTGCGTCCAATAGAACACGTGCCAACTTATTTTGTTTCAGGTAGACTAGCTTTCCCAATATTTTGTTTCAAAAATTCATAAATCACTGATTATACACACTTAACAGGGTTTAAGGTAGAGTAGAAAATTTAAAATTCAAGGAGTTTGCTCTTTTGTACGAGTACGAGAGCCTATTGATGTCTAAGTCACTCTAAATTATGTGCCCCGGGCATGAAAACTGCAGGAAAAAATAAATAAATACTGGCGTGCAAAGCAAGCCTAGAAAATTTCGAGTACCTATTGGGAGTGAAATATTGACTTATTTTTTTTGTTAATTTTGTGTTTTGTTTGGAAATGAGCAGCTGAAACTTATATATAATAGACAGTGTTAGTTTCCAATAACCGTTGATGAAAGAACCAGTGCGGTAAAAGGATAAACTTTTAGGAAGGTGTGACTTTTAGAGACTCCTATCGTTCATATAACCCGCGACCTTTGGATCGGAAAATGGGATCACTACCATGAATTAATAAAGTACTCATCCGATTTTTGTCGTTCTTTGTCCCGGATATCCGCTCTGAATGTAATTTACCTGAGATAGGAAAATGTCCCTGGGAACAGATGCGATTACACGGAATGAACCCGTAATACTGTGACGAGAGATCCTTCTGCACTTTTCAATTTAGATTATTCTTATTTCGGTTTAGGAAATTCACTTCTTTACCGAAAATAATTACGACAATAAAGCAATCAATAAAACAGACAACTTCCAGACAACTTAAGGTAAGTAACAAATTTGCACCAACATTTTATTTCTTTGAGTAAAATATAGGTAGGTACATGTTTTATTATCATTAAAAAATAACATATTGCCCAATATATAAACGATTAGGTTTATAAAGTACCACCATCACGATTCTATAAAGTATCACAATCTTACAAGTAAGTATAGTATAATAGGTAATACTATTAAGTATCTAAAAGAATGAAGTAAAATTCCAGCTTACCGCAGCAATACACGAAACACTGGGAGGCGGCGGAACCGCACTAGTATTGCGATGTCACACCTGGTACGAGTACTTGGCAGCGCATACTTGGCTTATTAATATTCTTTATTGTTTCAAGTTGGTAATATATTAAGATCTAAAATACATTTTCTTCAACATGAACCCCGATATGTTTAGTTTGACACCAATTTGTGTTTGTTAGCGGTATTCATACTGCCTCGGGCTTTTATATGACAACGCTTGAGTTTTGGTGTGTAGATACGCACCACATCCACTGCCCACCGTTGTTTAACCTGGGCTATGGTTAGAACTATGCTCGAAGTTTCACTACGTGATGAAATTCGAAGCGAGAAAATCTGTAGAAGAACTAAAGTCACTAACATAGCTCTCAGAATTAATTAAATTTGATACAGTATAGCCCACTGAACCGACCAGTATACATACTATAATAAAGTTTATTATATATAAGTAGGTATAAGTAGTTTGTCCAAAAGAAACGAGGAAGGCCCCCCACCCGATAGACTGTTGACATTGTAAAGGTTGCGGGAAGTCGGTGGATCGATAAGGCCCAAGAACGTTCGTCGTGGTACTTTTTGGAAGAGGCCATGTCCAGCAATATACTTCTTCAGACTGATGATGATAATGAAGATCTATTTCCTACGTATAGCTTAAAATTCTTGGCTATATCACTAGGCCAGCTGTGTCAGTAACATGCAACAATCCCATCCCACTTCCTCTGCTTAAAAGCTTCTAGTCTTGAGTTTGTTAAAAGCCGGAGGCAGTATGAATGCCGCTTACAGAATAAATAATAGTAGTTACTGCCGAGCACAATGGAATGAAAGGCAACATTACTGCCAGATTTTAGTCTTAAGTAATACAATGACTTGAAATACTGTAACGTACCTAAAACGTGATTATTGTGAGACGATAGAATTGTTTTGGTCTGAAATAATACAGATGAAAGCAAAGGGAATTTAATACAAATATTTGACTTAGAATAGCTGGTACAGTGTGACTATTACAGTAAACGTACTTCAACGTTTACTCATTATAAATCGATAAATTTTGTCACATAATATGACCATTGTCATCATTCATCATTTCAGCCGTAAGACGTACACTGCTGAATATAGATTTTCAGCGTGACCGATCTTGTACGGCCTGCACCCACACAATCATTTGGGGGGATTTGCGCATACTGGGAATGCGAGTTGGTGAGCGCAGATAAAGCTATTGTTGATAGAAAATACTGCTGCCCGTCCTAAACTTGAAATTGATAGATTTTCCCTAAATATCATTTAAGCTACTTTTTATCCTACTTAGGTACCACGCGAGCGAAGCCGCAAGCGCAAACAAGTAATAAATAGTAACAGTGTCTTGACATGATTCTCTTCTATTTGGCCTATGGAGTATCTCTTCTTGACTCATTAGTGAACCAAAGAATGCTTCTATCAAAAATGATTTACATCAATGTAGCAGAAGATGATTGGTCATGGCAGTTTCATCAAGAAAACCATAGAAGGGTACGTAGAAGGAGTGGGACCCCGTATGGCACTTAACTATCAATAAAATTCCAAATGGTGAAATATAGCAGCTTTCAAGCCTTTGGGGCACAGACAATGGCATTTTCGAAGAACTTCGTGAAGAATTAGTGTGTTCTTCACAAAAAAAGTAAAAAGCAGTAAAAAGTTTATCCAGGCTTATAAAATACTTTAACAGGGCAAATAATACGTTTTTACGACACTTTTTCACAATTAAGGGCAAACCCTAACAATAACATGAATTTATGCATTTGGAATCCGGGATTTATCAAGAAAGAATATTTATACCTACACTTTATGGACAGTCATTTCTTAACGCACCTGCTCTAATTGCGTGTCCTAGACTAAAATATGGCTCAATCTGAACTGAAAATCCATATAAACTTTCCTTATTTTATTTTCTACATCTATGCTAAGAATATGAAGGGTAAAATTTGTTTGCTTGTAAATAGGAGAAAATATCTGGAACTAATAAACCGATTCTAAAACTATATCACTAATAGATTTTACTCTATTTTATTTGAATAAAAATAGCTTTTGAATACGTAAACTCAATATTTAATTTTGTAAATCAAGTCGGATAAAAAATCGTAGCTTGGCTTAGGTCCTAAGTAACTATTTACTGTCTTGAGATTGTCAACTTACGTCTATGCCTGAGCAAAAGCGCGAAATCTATGTTTTTTTGTTCACAAACTTTTCAAAAGAGCTATTTTTGGCATCTATATAACTCAATCATTTTGTATCTCTCCGTGATGCGGGGCGTGCGTGTCCATGAAGCAACGCTGTTATAGTTCAAAAGACGTAAGCTTTTTTATTTACCTAATATTTGACTTTATAAAAAAATCCATAGACCTTTCAAAACTTACTAATTGGTTCTTTATGTTATGACTGATACTGATTTTGACGTTTAATTGAAATCAACAGATCAGTTACAGGCTACGTTCAGTGTTTTCTCTGTGTCATGGAAATGTAACTCAATTCAGAGTAAAATAGTCCTTTTAGCTCAAAGAAATTCTATTTACGGTGTCTACATTACGAGCCTCCATTGTGTCGTTTATGAATAAAAATAAAGCAGATGGTGCCAGATAGAATAATATTCTATTTTCCATAGGGATTCGTCTGAAAATTACTTATAATTTTCATTCAAAGGGTCTTCAGTTCTGTCGAAAATTATTTGGACTTCTCAGGCAAACCCCCATTATTATAAAAGTTTATTTTTTCCTTAATTTTAAAAACTTGTAAGTAATACTATTATATGAAAAGATGGATCGACAGTGTACAAGATGACATGTAGCACTGAGCTGATAGGGGAGACGGCTGATAGGGGAGCATTGGAGAATATAAAATTTGAAGCCGACCCTACTTATGTTGATAATAATCATGATAATCTTTGAGCAGGATTTTAATTTCCCTACAACACATTTAAATGGGTGTTCCATAGGGGTTATTTTTAAATTATATTTTAGATTATAATCTAAATATTTATAGAACAGTCATAACAAGGTCTCTTGATGAGCTCACTAATCGCTCGTCGGCCACTGAAAGGACAGATAGCACCGCACATTTTCACCGCGTCGAATACCAGACGACGTACATAACGCCTAAAGGCACAAAAACAATTTGCTCGTCTAAAGCAGAAAAGCTGGTTCATAAAAGCAGGGGCAAAGGACCTCTTGTGGTTTAAGAAGTCTATTTCCATCACAAAGTCATACCTAAGGCTAGTAGGACTATTCATTCATTCTGAGTGCTTTGCCACTCAGAGGGTCGATGGCAAAATAGGAATGGATTGTCATGTAACTGGTTCTTTATCTGTCATCTTGTATTCGTTAAGTGAAAAAGTTGATGTAGGCCCTGAAAATAGCCAATTACCGTTAAAAGAACCAATGTGGTGAAAGGGATAAAGTGCGCCTAGTAGAGGTTCCTTTTGTGTTCATGTTACAGTACAGCACAAAACACTATACATCACAGCCTTGTAAGGGCTATGGCAGTGCTACGCAGAAACTGAATTAAGGGTTAGGAAACGCTATATACGTTGAAGCTGGAAGGGCTGCGAGAGTGCTACGGGAAAGCTAAGCAGAAGCTGAAAGGGTAAGGAAGTTCTACACATTTTCTAAGTAGAATCTGGAAGGGCTACGGGAGTTCTACGGGAAGGCTACGCAAAAGCTACGTGTTGACGGGACGACTGCGCTCTAGACGCTCTAAAACAGAACGCGATCCTATGCGGTGCTTACAGCTTTAAGAAAAAATAATTCATAAAAATTCATCCAGCCATGCGTGCAGTTTTTTAGTATGTTTTTAATTATAACTATTAATGAGAAAATCCACTGCTTTTCGAAGTGTTGCAAGAGGTATGTTTAGAGTTATTTTGATCCATCAGAGTACGTTAAATAATGATTTTAGTTCCGACAATACATGCAAAAGGTCTGAAAAATATCATATCTAGATTTGTTTGTATAAATGAGCTACGGTTTAGGAGATAAACTGCTTTTAAATACCCTATTTTATGAACTGACAGCGTCATAAGTACGGGTAATTACGTACAGATACAGTGCCCCAAACACTTATAATTCACGATAGCGAATCTTACGCTAACGATGCGATAACAAAAGTCAAAAGTTAGCGAATGACATCGGCAATGCTTGAAATCTTTTAATTTTGGTTGGCTAATATTTGACATTTAATTTGCTATAACAGAATCGTAACGCTATCGTGAATTGTTCATGCTTGGCTGCTGTATTATGTAAGTACTAGTATTATAGTAAAATATTATATAGCTAACATCCACCCGCGGCTTCGCTCGCGTGGTAGGTACCTATGAAGATAAAAAGTAGCCTTTATGCTATTCTAGACTATACTAGATACGGCTGTTTGGGAGTGATTGAACAACAAACTTTCGCATTTAATATTTTATTAGTAGGATAGGATAACTATATTTGCCTTCTAAAGTTTTTCAGGTTAGTTTTTGTCGTCAATTCCTAAGTCTACGTCTACGGTCATTACCTTAGAAGCCTTGAGTTTCATTAATAAAGACGCTGCAGCTAATTGCCAATACTACGGCTAAGTGCCGGTATTTAGCCGTGGTGCCTTTATCGATAACTTCATTATTACTTTAACCAGGAACTCTATCAGACTATATATGAAGCTACGGCGAGAGACGACGTTTGCGACACTGCCTACGCTCTAAAGTCATAGTGTGAAAAAAAACAAACCGTTTCTTTAAATTCGTCATCGATCTGTCTCATTCGAACAATTTATAGAATGCAGTCAGTGTTCTGGGAACATTGCCACATGATCACATTATTCTTATTATTGTAATAACTTTTATTTGTAGTAGTAATTATTAGTAGGTACCAAGTTATTTCAATATGTGGAAAAAATATATACACCTTATTTTTATGATATTATCGATTCTATAATGTCCTCCCGGAAAAAATACACAATTATGTTTTAAAAATGTCAGTAATAATACGCCCAACCCGTAACGATGGGTGCCTAAATTGCTTAATTAATATTCGTCACTAGAGGCTAAACGTGTCGGTAAATCTGCCATTATTGCCTGATAGGCAATATCTAACTACGCTTTCAATGTACCTACGACACACAAGTGTCCTAAAGGGATATCATTAATTAAAAGACGGCAGATGTTCAGTAAAACTTGCAATTAACGGCGGAGAGAGTGAGAGGCGGGTGAAATGGCAGCTTGCAGAGATATACTTTCCTTTATTGCCTACTATTGCCGTTTGGGATCATAGACTAGACTAGTAGAGAAAGGCCAGCTAGTTGGTAGAACATTTTTATGACGTGGCCTGGATAAAAATATTTTTTTAACTGAATCAAAATTTCAACTAATTTTCTGTACCTACATGTTTATACACAGAGCAATTTGTAGTTGGACTTGTAGACGAACCAAAAATGCATCAATGCAGATCTGTCATCCGATGCTTGCTTGTCGTCTCACTGATTCTTTCTTTGTCATCGACCAGGTTAAGGTATGGTGGCCCTGAAAAGGGCCTATGACCGTCGGTGAAAGAATCCTTGGTTCCTTTCGTGCACAACTAGATACTATACGAAATGACCGCGTTTGTTTGAAATGCCTCTGGTCCTATTGTTCGAGCGACGGAAAGCGACAAGTTGAAATGATGCAATGCAAACACAACGAATGAAATGCACGTATCGTCGCAAAATGATCTCGGAAACGTAGTCTACGTGTAGGAACAGCCAATCAATTTTCACAGTAGTCGCCTGGCGTTCCCGCATTTGTCACTTACCTAGAACAATGGGTTATGTGCGCGGTGCGGTACCGACATAACAATAAACACGCTTTCAAGATAGCCTCAGTAGTGATAAACTCTTATATTGATAATTCGTCATCACCACCATCATTTGCCTGCAGAAGTCCTGGATATGGGCAACCCCCAAAGAGTTCCATGAAAAACGGTCTTGAGCCTTTTCCATCCACCCGTAGGTCCGTTAGTCCATCGGAAGGGGCGCCTTCCAACGCTCCGTCACCCGGTTCACGGTCGTATCTGCGAAGAAAAGATATGACGAAGTTTCCCAAACGCTGCCTATCCAGGTCGAGATTTAAAAAAGTCCAAAATTCGGAAGTGTTAACCAAATGCCACACATTTGACAACTTTGCCGCGATTTTCGACGTTTAAATATCAGTAGGTAGGTCCAACTTCGACAAAGAGGTCAACCGACGAATCCAACTCGGATGGGCAGCGTTTGGGAAACTTCGTCATATCTTTTCGTCGCGGATACCGCAGAGCCTCAAGACGAAAGTCTAGAATCAGTGCGTGTTGCCAGTGATGACTTACGGCACTGAGACTTGGTCGTTAACTATAGGCCTCATATACAAGCTCAAAGTCGCGCAACGGGCTATGGAGAGAGCTATGCTTGGAGTTTCACTACGTGATAAGATCCGAAATGAGGAAATCCGTAGAAGAACGAAGGTCACCGACATAGCTCTCAGAATTAGCAAGTTGAAGTGGCAGTGGGCAGGCCATATAGCTCGCAGAACCGACAACCGTTGGGGAGTAAAGGTTCTCGAATGGCGACCACGAACCGGGCGACGCAGTGTTGGAAGGCCCCCCACCCGATGGACCGACGACATTGTGAAGGTTGCGGGAAGTCTGTGAATGGAGAAGGCTCAAGACCGTTCGTCATGGAACTCTTTGGGGGAGGCCTATGTCCAGCAGTGGACTTCTACAGGCTGATGATGATGAAATATCAGTACAATTTAGCAGTACAATGTAACTAGGCTGATTTGTGCTCCCACTGTTATTATTACCTAATCTATGACCATGAGATGAAGAGACATAGTTCGCTCTCCAACGTTCATTGTGCGGGAAAGATGTACGATAAGCCTTTTTTCTGTCCGTTACATAAATTCAAGCCAGATAGCATTATACGTTATTTACTGCTATGACTCATTGCCTCTTGAATATACGAACTATTTTTTTTTCCAACTTTAATAGGGTTTAGGATATCAATGATATCCCAAAAATTACTATAGTAGAATAACTTAGTTGGTTATAGCATCCCCGTATCTTGGGGGAAAGTTGCGGATTCAAATCCCATCTGAGTCGGAAATTTCTGGGATATTATTAAAAATCATAGACTAAACCAAATAATTAATAACACCCAACAGTCACATTACATGTGTCGTGGGTGTCAGAAACTACGAGTACCATGGTACCACAACACCCAGACCCGGCACAAATATCTGCCGATCATTCAAACATTTATTCCACAGCGGGAATTGAACCCGCACCCCTTGTGTCTCAGCCGGGAAGTCGCTCGCTACGCCACAGAGGTCGTCGGAATAATTGTCGTATAATACTATCCTAAAAATATTATAAATGCGAAAGTTGGTGAGGATGTTTGAATGTTTGTGGTTCAACCGATTTCGATGAAACTTGGAATAGATAGAGTTATATACCTCTATACTCTTCTTTACCTAGAATAGCGTATAAACTACTTTTTATCTAGGTACCACGTGAGCGAAGCCGCAGGCAAAAGCTAGTAAAGACATAATTTCCTACTTGAAGTGTTATCATTAACCACTTATCTGCGCTTAGCATAAACGCCGTGAGTACATTTTTATTGTTCTTCATAGAAACCTGATATATGAGTAATACCTAAGACTTCTATGAATAGGTAAGAAACTTGTATTGCGATAAAAACCTCGTTAAAGTGTTTGTTGAGTGCAAAACTAAAGATAATAATAATAAAAATAATTTATTACTGTAAAACACAGACTAAACAAATAACAAACTAAATAAAAACTAGGACACAATAATGTGTTAGTATAGGGTTTTCATTATCTATAAAATGTAGCTACATAATATACAAGGTGACTCATAATATTTAGGTATGCTATCCCGAAAGGAGCTTATTCGACGCCCAATTAGCAATAAAGTTTGTTTTACGACTTTTAGAAATTCAACATTATATAATGAAAAAATGCAATGCAAAATTCAGCTGTTTTATTTAAACTCAATTATCCAGCTGTTTTGGAAGTTATCTTGATGTGGAACTTATCATTCGTTTAATATTAGATATGACAAAAAGACCAAAACCAGCCAATTTTGAAAAGTTTGATCGAAAAAAAATATATATTTTTTGCTGTAATATTCTTTATTGTAATTGACAGAATAAGCCCCTTTCGGGGTGGTATACATGTTATGAATCAAATTTGCGATTTAAAGTTTTATCGTTTTCAATAGTCGTCAAAAATATCAGAATAGAACCTCCAACGCGTAGCTATAGGAAGCGGACAAACAAAGCGACAACTCAAGAACAAAGGCACGACCCGCGGTGCTATGACGAATACAAACTAACAACCTTACACATACGTTTACCCTTAACCTTATCATCTTATATATAGAGATGAATTTCGCTTGCTGTGTGAAGATTGGTAGGGTAGCATGTCGCATCAGGAAAGAGTGACGTTTCAGAATGTGTTTTCCGTGAGAACGCTAAAACAGTGCGGATTTCGAAATTTAATTCGTAAAATCATGGTTGTATGAAGGGATTGAATAACCGGAATATAAAGGTACCTTTAAATAACGATATGACGTCATACCGATAAATTCCGGTTACCCGAATATTTCTCTACCGGCTATAACGGTACCAGAAAATCTGGCTTCGCAGTTCATTTCGCTACCGGTACCTATAACCGAAATAAATAAAGGTTTATAAAGGTTTTCTTTGATGAAACGCCGCCACCCCGCCACCGCGGCGCGACTGTCCTAGCGAACTAGCCGTGGCTCAAAATGTCGGTACCGAAATCTACCGGTATGAAATAACGGTACCGTAATGCCCTACCGGTATAGCATAATGGTACCGAAATGTTTTAACGGTACCAGTACCTATAACCTCTACCGCTTTCAGTCCCTGGTTGTATGAGTGTTGTAATCGTGAGCCGTGTTGGTCTAATGAGAGGTTTCGTTCGACTTTCGTTACGGAGGTCATGGATAAGAATCCCGGTTGTACACTAAGAGATTTGGCTATTCGAAAAAAATATGTGCGCATTAACACTATGTGAAGGGGATTCTTGAATAAACCTACTTTCAAATTAACTTAAATTCGTCTCAAAAACTTATGAATTTATTTTTTATCTTTGGTTTTATCTGTGGTCTTTGTAGATTTGACTAGCCCAAGTGTTAACTATTTAGTAGAGCCTAAAGATATTTTGAAACTAGCGCTCCGTTTCGACACGGCGTCTGAAACTGGTTCTTTTTGTCTAATCTACGAAAATATTGTCAGAACGCATAAATTGTCTCTGCAATCTTCTACTATACTGGCCAATATTTTCCTTACCTTCATTGTTCACATCCCATTCAAGAGGTACGTGATGAAAATACCTGAGATGAAATCTAGGGTAGAATTTGCAATATTCAATGGCGGTACCCAGATCGCCAGTACTCTTTGCCATCACGATTACCTTACAGTTTCAAGCCATTAGTTCACGAATTGGATGGAACTCTCAAACAACTTGGACGAAGCGGCGTTGTATGTTTCTATGTTTGTTTAAAGCTTAACTTTCGAACCTTCAATTCGATCTGGTAGGTAATCAGGTTGTATCACGATTGGCCAGTAAGAATATGAGTTAAATCGGCCAAGGTGTTACTAAAAGAAAATACAAGTAGGTACATGAAGTGGGGTTTCATACTGAAATAACTTTGTGCATGTACAATTACATTTCAAAACGATTTTTATTTTTATCAAAGTCAAAGTCAAAGTCAAAAGGCATTTATTTCAATAAAATCACTAGGATCACTTTGAAACGTCTTAGAAACTAGGTGAAGCTATGCCTGTTCCTCGCGACCAAGCCTAGAAGAATCAGGCAACCAACACGGCTTGGTGCCTATCATTTTTTTCGATGATCCTTTTTCACAAAATGGAATTTAAAGCTTCAGTGTGGTGCCGATCGAACTAGGTGAGGCTCAAGAGAAAAGTAATCTAATTATAATCCTTAATAAATAAGAGCTTATAAAAATGTGAAAAAATGAAGACAAATGTGAGCTTCAACAAATGATCTAAGGGCAGCACACGCTACACTTGATGAAATATGTACCTAATGCTTATATAATTAAATAATACTTAAAATATGATGCAAGCAAAAACTGTAAAGACACTGCAAAATGGCATTTTAGCTGTCGAGGGGCAGAGCGACTTCAGGCCATGCGGTTTTATCATTTAAATAATCATTTAGTTTATAGTACGCTTTCTTAATAAGATTATTCTTTATGTACACTTTAAATCTTCTAATAGGAAGTTGCGTCGCGTTTACCGGAAGTTTATTATAAAATCTTACCATATTCCCCATAAAAGACCCATTTACTTTTTGTAATCTAAATTTTGGAATGCACAATTTATTTTTGTTTCTTGTGTTAATACTATGCACATCACTTTTTTTCTTAAAGCTAGCCATGTGCTTATGTGTGTACAATAAGTTTTCGTAAATATATTGTGAAGTTACAGTTAAAATGTTAATTTCTTTAAAAAGTTCCCTCAAGGAGTCCCTTGACTTCATTTTATAAATGGCACGTATTGCTCGTTTTTGTAAAACAAATATGACTTGGATATCTGCTGCATTCCCCCAGAGAAAGATACCATAGGACATTACACTATGGAAGTAGCTAAAATAAACTAACCTAGCTGTGGCTTCATCTGTGAGCCACCTTATCGTACGAACGGCATATGCCGCGGAACTAAGTCTACCGGCAAGAGTTTCAATGTGGGGTCCCCACTGCAATTTTGAATCAATATTGAGTCCTAGGAAATTTGTAGAATCAACAAGGGTTAGTGACTCTCCATTTAATACAATGTTAGTGGGGCTATTGTGTACTACATTAGGCAATTATTGTAAACCATATGGTTTTTGGGATAGTACTCAGTTCGGGGCGAACCGCTGCGCTGCTGCTAGTACGACTGTGTGAGTCACTAACCCTTGATTCGTGATGGTTTCAACGGAAATAGCTTTAGTAGTCAAATGATCCCTCTTCAAGCGCTCTCAGACTAAAATATAAATAATATTAGTCTAAAAAATTTAAGTATTTGCTTAGGTGGTCCGGGAACTTATTATCTTGTTTTTACGCAAGATGCGATGCGTTGCGGGCTGCGGCGCTCGTGAGGATTAACCTTTACCCAAAACTTTGTCAAGTAAAGTTCTTTTACTAGAGCCGATTATCATTTTCAAATTGGGAAAATCCTCAAACAAAATTACACGGGCCTTTTCGACCCGGTTTTTTTTAAAGTTTCCCAATACGAATTTTATTTTTGCTCCAATGAAGGCTTAGTTGGCACTTTTCCAATAGAACCGCTGAATATAACTTCGAAGGTTCAAACTGCATTACCATGGAATGATGGCGCGAGGAACAGACGTAAATTCAACTAGATTTACGATTCAAAAATTATCCATGTGATTTCAATAAATTTTAACAGATATTTTGAAGCACTGCAAATCTGTCAGAGATTTCGTACTCGGCGCCCTTTTCGTATAAGCTGGAAGCATGCATGTGTAGGTTAGGACCCGAAGACCTAATTTACATCTCTTTGACGTAGGCAAGTGGTATCTGAAAGACTAACAGCTCTCTTTGGTAGGTATTTCTTTTAACGGATAAAAGTAGTTGCCCAAATAGATGTCTCGGAATAAATTGGGGTTCTCGTAAAACTCTAGAACGGTATCGGGGCTTCCATCGCTACTTTCAGCGCGAGAACCGGTAGGGGTTTGGATACGTCACTACTACTACGGCAATCATGCAATCATGGCTTCCCAATATTTACATGAGTAGTGACGACATTGAGGATGGCAGGGATTTGCGTATTGGCGTTTCGTGCGGACTGTGCCAGTCAGTTTAAGATCAGATTCAGTAAAATCAGACAAAGTTTTGTATCAAAATTACTAGTTTTGCCGAATGTTAAGTGCGTGCAAGTCACGTGATAGTGAACAAGAACAGAATCCCACTACTGTTGAGTTTTTGGGAAAAACATATATAACTGGGGATTATTTTAGGTTTTATCATAGGGAACGAATTGCGTACCCTACAAGCTTTAATATAAATGTTTAGGAATTTAATAACTATTTTTTGTCTAGGTACTACCTTTTTAGATTATTGACGTTAGAAAGTGGCCCCTGCCTCTCGGGCTTTTAGGCTTCAATCTCCATTTTCTTACGATTGTAAAACCTTGGGAAAACTAGATTTGGAATGTAAAACACGTCAAAAAAGGCCTTTGCCAGTTTTATGTCTGTTTTATAAACGCGGCTTGCATTACAAGCAGGTGAGCCGCTTTTGAGTGATTGCAGGAGGATCCTTTTGTTTGATTAAACTTTTCATTTTATCAGCAATTTGTATTGCGTATTTACTTTAAAGTGTGTTTTCCCTTGGCTCGGTTTCTTCCTCGTCTTTATGCATGTAGAACACGCTCTCAGCATGCTCGTGGCTTCGGCGCCAGATAAATAACACTCCAACATCCAGGTCATAGGCCTCCGCTAATCACAAGTAGATTACATCTAATGGCAAAATCAGATACAAATAAATTATTCATCTACCATAGGCTTTGGACTGGACAATACGCACACAATTCTCTATTAAATACGTACATGAGCCTTCAAGATAGTCACATTCCTGAGCATCGTCCATTACTTAACACGATAAATGACCGAGACCATCGCTAAAAGCCCGGGCGACAGAATTTACGTAAGAATGTCATTATAGAAATAGGAAAATATTGGACCAAATTGAAATGAATCGGTACATTTCTAAGGCGATTTAGCTCGATTACTGAATACCTGCGAATCTTTTAATGATATAATTTGTCAAGTCAGTTTTATTGTTGATTAATGGAATGTTAATGTTGTTATCGTTGTTTTCGCGATTATAAATTGGTTGTTTGGAGGAGAATTAATAAATAACGACTGTAATAAACACGGCAAACACCCTCACAAATAGCAGCAATTTCAACTCCAACTTCAATATTTATTTATTCATTGATGCTAGAGGAAGAAGGTTTTTCAGGTCCTTTGGAAAGTTTAGGTTTCTAAGTTAAAGGAAGTGAATAATAATGCAACTAAATAAAATGAAGACAAGAACTGACTTAGGTCATTAGTACTTAGCTACCTACCCTAATTTACGTATTATAATAATTATCATAAACTTTTTTATATTATGCCTCCGACCTCGTGGTATGTATACATAGAAGCCTGTTCCTTTTTATCATAATTCTATATAAAGAACTCTGTAAGTATCTACCTATAAATATATTTAAAACTTTATCCAAACCGGGTATTAGTGTACAAAATATCCGAACTATCTCTTGTATAAGTTACAAGTATTAATTAAATTAACGAACCAACCAAAAAATAAATTAAAAATAAAAAATAACATAAAAATATGACTTCACCTTTTGTATTGTTACGACGGACAAGGATGTGTGGGACAGTAGGCATTTGTTTTCAGTTTTTCATTCATTGGAGTTCAATGGACGACATTTGATAAATTACCATGGTAACAAAAAAACATTTGTTCGCGCAAAAATGCCCATCAATGCTTTTTCATGCAAGGTTATTTTTTATAAATTGCATAGTAACCCTCAAGCGGATGTTTGGTTGTAGGCGGCCATTTTGAAAAAAGTTTCAAGCGGATCTTGGGGACCACGCGCCCCAGCCAAGTTTAACCTTTGTTTCTTCAGGTTAGAGTGCGTTTTTACTTTACAGCTATATCAAATTGTGTAATTGATTTGCTGATGGTTTCGCCTATCTGTGCACCGTACGCTATCGCATTGAACAAATAGCTTACTCGAATACTAATATTATAAATGCGAGTTTGTATGGATGTTTGTGGTTCAACCACACCGTAACGGCTCAACCGATTTCGATGAAACCTGGAATAGAAGAGTACCGCGCGAGCAAAACCGTGGGCACAAGTATAAAGTAAATCTGTAGAGAACCCAACTAATATTCTAAATGCGAAAGTATGTGAGGATGTTTGGATGTTTGTTGTTCTATCACGGCGTAACGGCTCAACCGATTTCGTTGAAACTTGAAATAAAGTTCTTAACCTAGAATAGCATATAAGTAGGCTTTTTATGTAGGTACCACGCGACCGAATTTATTTACGAAAAGTTACACTATTTTTACAGGAGCACCTAATGTGTACCATTATCATTAAACTTATTATTATTATCAGAGATCGGAAAATCGGATGCATATTTACCTAAACTTCATTTTTGGCTGATAAAATATGGAAGAGGCTTCTTAGGATACTTTGATTAAATATAAAATCCCGGGATTCGGGGATTGCCTAACTTATCGGATTTATATTTTGACGACCGATGTGGCGCGGTAGGTGAAGGCCCGCCTGCGACGCAGGAGGTTGCGGGTTCGATTCCCGCCTTATATGTATGTAATGTATTATATTATGTAATATCAGTCAACTAGTACCTATGGGTACTATGTTATAATAAAAGTAGGGAAAAGCAAGCATATTACGTTGTAACAGGGCAACTATCATTTGTGTCAAATTGGGTTTATTACACATAACGGAGTTAAACAAAACTTGAATCCCGAGATTCAAACATTTTCGCGGAAAATTGCGGGATATTTCGATAAAAAAGTGCATTCCATAATAGCCAACATCACATTAGTACCTAGGTATATATGCATCCGAATATCCGATCTCTAATTATTAAACATATCATACATTTTATAAGATTAATTTTAATTCATAGCATAATACCTACTAGTTAAGAAACAACAAACATAAATATTAAAAAGTATATGATCTATAACAAAAACGCAGAGTTCGATACCGTCATTCGCGTAAAACGTTCTGTATGACAATAATAATAGTTCTCAAACTAAGAGCCAGTCAAAGTATCCAAAGTCAAAGTAGTTAAATTTTTGCGCAAACTTGTAGAGGTCGCCGGTTCCGCTATCCGCTTTAAGAAGTTATAACAAGCGCATACTTATATATGGCAAACTAGTCAAGTGCTATTTTGCACTTTAAAACAAGAGTTTTAATTAGATACAAGTGCCTCGAACTCGGCGTTAGAGATCCTATCTTTAATCGTTGCAATGAGCTTTTGTGGGAAAAATAATAGAAAAAAAATCTGAAGACGGTGAAAATAATGTCAGTGTGAGGAGAATGCAAAAATACACTACATGCGGATAACCCTGTTCAGTAAATTAATAATCATCATCATCATCAGCCTGTAGAAATCCACTGCTGGACATTGGCCTCCCCCAAAGAGTTACACGACGAACAGTCTTGAGCCCTTTCCATCCACCGACATTCCGCAACCTTCACAATGTCACCGATAACATAATACTATACAATGTCGTCGGTCCATCGGGTGGGGGGACTTCCTACACTGCGAATCCCGTTCGTGGTTGCCGTTTGAGAACATTTACTCCCCAACGGTTGTCGGTTCTGGGAGAGTTATATGGAGGGATGAATGAAATAATTTTGACCTCGTTTATTACTTTAATTTTATTTATTTTGGTTTAGTTCCAATATTTGGTAATTAATGTCAATCACGAAACCTTACTAACGAATTATTATTATAATTGTACAGCCCAGAGGTTTAATAAATACTAGTTGCTAAATTAAAAGTACTATCCCGCTATACCTTCAAAATATCAGCACCATATTTGTAGTAAAAGGCGCGCCAAAAGTAGGCTCTGTCGGGGGTGAGAGGTGCAACGTACTGCGGCTCCAACGTGATGGCAAGGTGGTGAGGAAACGGAAGCCATTCACCATTCTCAGTCTCTGGCGTGGGTGACCTGTAATGAGTATGAAACCTTCAGAAAAACTCTGTTAATCACTAGGCAATGATATTTTATATTCCTAAATCTATGGAGTTTGGACTAACCCCAAAATATTATTCTGCAGTATGACGTTTTTGCCACAACTTATTTTTTTTTTTATTTCATGCTTGATTTTCAATTCATTGATTTTTTCTTTGTCATACTGTATTAGGTCAGCGACCAGGTTGAGTTATGGTAGCCCTGAAAAGGGCCTACGACCGTTGCTGAAAGAATCAGTGTAGTGAAAGGATTAAAGTGCGCCTCTTAGAGACTCTTTTCGTGCAAATGGCATATGTCTTCGAATTTTTAGTTTATAGGACATGCGGTTTTGTCACGATGTTTTCTTTTACCGTTTGACACCATTAATATAGGGCACTTAATTTTTCGGAATTGAAAATCCATTGGTGCACGACCGGGATTCGTACCAACGACCATTGGATCGGAAGTCGCGGCTAATAACCTTTGTTAAGTTGAACAAAGGTGTTATGATTTAAGATCATGACATGTTTGGTTTGTAGTCAGTGAAATATGCCATCCCATGAATATCGACACCAAGTCTACCGCAAGTATCGAATCTTACCCATGTTTAGCAAAATTGGTCCACATCATAGTCATGAAAGTAATGATTCTCGCGTCATCTTCGTCCATCGGTAGAGGCAGTCTTTCCAGCTCGAAGATATAGAACAGCTCATCTCGGTTAGCCGTCGCGGGCAGACTTGTGTTCGTCAGCAATCTTCCCAAGTTCCTATTACCGATGAAGTTAAAGATGTACTCGTAAACAGGAAGGTTAGAACTATTGGAGTACATCTCAGAAAACAAATTCATTGGGCCGACGAAGGAGAAATCGGAATTCATGTTTATCAGACCACCAATCAATGCTTCATCTGATGACGTGTTTGCGAAGTAGGTGTCTTTTACTATCGTTCTAAATTCTTCCTTTTCATGCTGTGGAACTGTGAAGCTTTTTTGATCAAGTGCGGAGTAGTCTTCGTTTTTGATTCTATCCATTTGACTGGTGATAGTGTTATAATCGAGAGTACTGGTTAAGCCTTCTACTGTGTTGATGCCTAAGATAGCAGGAACAGGATTGAAACTACTATGCTGCTTGCCCAAAGCCAAAATGTTATAAGGAGTATCAGTCAAGAACGGCTCTTCATCTTCGAAAACATCTTCAACCGTTGGCAAGAAAACCGATTTCGCATTCATTTGCTTGCCGATAGCCTCTTCAACTTTATCAACTTCAGCATCTGTGTATAGCTGCAATAACTCTTCAGGATCCGAGCTGATCATTTCTAAGGACTTAGCAATTTGACTAGCCGTCGCCAAGCCATCGGCGTCAAATGACTGAGGAGTGAATAACGATCCGCTCTGCGAGATTATTCTATGGAACAGTCCCTTGGTAGACTCTGAGAGGGTCAAATAAATAGCCGCTGTCCCTCCGCTGCCCTGTCCGAATACCGTCACATTACCCGGGTCTCCATTGAAGTTGACGATATTTTCCTTGACCCATCTTAAAGCAGCCCTGATATCTTTGAGACCGGCATTTCCTGGTGCTTCCTTGATACCAAGGTTGAGAAATCCGTACGCGTTGAGTCTGTAGTTGACTGTCACAAGAATAACATTATGGCTGACAAGGTATTGAGGGCCGTAGAAGACGGGCGAGCTAGACCCGATGCCAAACTCCCCTCCGTGTATGAATACCATTACAGGTAGGGAGGAATTAGCTCCGTAAGGGGTGTAGACGTTCAGAATAAGACAGTCTTCGTTATCGCTTGGGGCAGCTAGAGGATCGTTAGTTGGAAACTGTGGGCAGAGAACCGCTCGATTGTCGGCTTTGTAGATGCCCGGGTACGATGATGGTTCCTTAGGGGCCTGATAAAACAATTATAATATAAGATATTGTAACTACAAAATATCAAACAAATGCAGTCCGCTTTTGCTATAGCTCTGATTGGGTAAGCCTGCTGCGTGGAAACCCAACCAGAATTCAAGCTAATCCCTCTAACTCACGAGCGTGAATCAAGTCAGTGAATTGCGATTTTGAAAAGCTGTTTTTAAAGACTGTACAAAGTTAAAGAGATGTTGCTTTAATAGCGCCCTAATAATAGCGGTAGTTGCAATGTCTTTACATCTGCGGCCATTATTGTCGTTGCGCCATTTATGAAGATTATGAAAAATATTTCTTACCCGAAATTTAACTGTGACTCCATATCTGATTCCCAAAAACTCGTAATAGAATCCGCTACTCGATAAATTTCCTTCAACTTTACCCTGCTTGGTGTCAACCACCCTAGTTTTATTTTCACAAAAAACTGCATTCAAAATAATGCCCAAAATAATAAGTTGGCTGAACAGCCCCATCCTTTTTCTCTCAGTATCTTACAAACTGTGAAGAAAATACTCTCCCCTGCCCTTATATAACGTAAAAAATAAGACCTATCTAAAACAATCTAATTTAAACCCTGCTCCGAATATATAAAACCTAAAATCGTTTATACGTGATGGTTATCTAATCACGTTTTTGATACGTGACTTTTGATCGAAATTGATTTGATGTTTTATTAAATTGATTTGAACGTGATATATCGCTAATAAAGGGACAAGTATTATGTAAGTAACGGTCTTATGTAATGTTTCGCGAAATTAACTGATAAGTTTTTATTATACATCTACGTTACCCCTGTGGCACGGCGCGCGAATTGCCGGGTTATACACGTAAAGTACAAGTTCGATTCACGTGACTTGACTTGACTTGGGATTATACAGCGAGGACCGCAATGATTATTTTTTCGTAAGGTTGATTAATATCAACTGTTAGTTTCCGATTACTGGGAAATATTTTTAATTAAAAGGATGCCAACGTAGGTGATAGGAATATGCGTTGGGAATGTACTGTACACTGGTACAGGGAATGCTATGATTTTTGTATATTCCAAAATTGTTTGACTCAGGTGGGAATCGAACCCACAAACCCGAAAACACCCCTTAGATACGGGTACAAGCTGACCACTGCGCCACCGAGCAATTCCTCATCCAGCCGAAATTCTTAGGGATGTTCGTCGGCTCGAAGCACCGTTAACAAAAAAAAAAGAAACGATATATTTTTTTAAATTACTAAACTATTTATTAATCTCAAACACACACGGGAAAGTAATTTGACCTAGCGTGCTCCTTTTTTATCCGTGTGCTTATAAACTTGTTTTTATTGAGCTAGTTAGCTTTCTTGTCTCGCTGAACTGTTTGGATTTTGAACGCATTTACATACAAAGACGGTTTTTGGCGCGTATTCAAATTCTAAGTTTTTTTTTTAAATACGTATGTTATACGTATAATACGTATGTTATCCCGAAAGGGGCTTATTTTTTTAATTTTTTTATTGGTTATGATTAGGCGTTTGACGATTTTACACCCAATTGGCAGTAAAGTTTGTTCTACGACTTTGGGAAATTCAACATTTTCATTGAAAAAACTATTAATAGAATTAGAACTACTTGGGATTTTGGAATTATTTTATTATTTTTAATTATTGCAGGGTGTGTATGGTTAAATCAGTTCAAACTCAATTATTCAGCTATTTTATTAGTAGGTAATAAATAATCCAACGATTAAAAATTACATATGAAGATGAAAAAAAAAGACCAAAAACAGCTCATTAGAAAACAGAAAAAAATGTTTATTATAATTTTTCCCTGCTAATATTTTTTTTGTTGATGCATTAGGATGATTGATTTTGTTGTAAAATTTCGGGATGGTATTCATGTTATGAATCACCTTGTATAGGTATAAAACCCCAAATAATTTTGTCAGACGAAGAGCAATATAGTGGTCAGCGTATCCCTGTATCAAGGTAAAGATTGCAGTTTTGAAGTCAAAAAGTCTTGGTGTGTTATAAAAATATGTCTTATTTTACCTTTAATTGTAGAAAACTCTTAATGAAACAAAATAACCACTGATGATTTGGTCAACTGGTCTTAATTTATAGTTCATGAACTATATTCACCATGGTGAGGAAAAGAAAGGAGCCTCTAAGAGGCGCACTTCAATCCTTTCACTACACTGATTCTTTCACCGACAGTCATAGGCCCTTTTCAGGGCCACCATACCTCAACCTGGTCACTGACCTAATACAGGATGACCAAAAAAGAATCAGTGACACGATAAGAAGAAGAAGACTATGGTGAGAACCGTCTGGCGACGTCTCTCTCATTGGTTTATCTGTAAACAGTTGGAAATCTGCTTTTGATGTGAAAATGCGCCCTTACGCCAACAAACTTCTGCTTTCGCTAACTTTTTATGAAAAAAGTAGTGCTAAAAATTACAGCACACGCGCGTCGGCTCGTGAAGCCGAGGTGCTTGGAACAACTTTGCAGCGCGTAGCTCTGAAGTAATACGAGTTTGTAAGAAAATGAATTTTGCTATTAACGTGGCACGTAAAAAACCTTTGACGAATATTTTAGACAGAAGTTTTTATTAATAACCAACCTGTGAAAAAAAACCAAGGTCACCGACATAGCTCTCAGAATTAGCAAGTTGAAGTGGCAGTGGGCAGGCCATATAGCTCGCAGAACCGATAACCGTTGGGGAGTAAAGGTTCTCGAATGGCGACCACGAACCGGGCGACGCAGTGTTGGAAGGCCCCCCACCCGATGGACCGACGACATTGTGAAGGTTGCGGGAAGTCGGTGGATGGAGAAGGCTCAAGACCGATCGTCGTGGAACTCTTTAGGGGAGGCCTATGTCCAGCAGTGGACTTCTACAGGCTGATGATGATGATGAAAGAAAATTCGCTCTGGCATTGCATTGGCGTAAACCAATTGGCTCAACCAATGTTCACCTCATTCACCTACACTAACGGCGAATAGGTACTGATGATTGCTGATTAATGAACCTAGTTACGTATGAAAACATCTGTCGATATAATTAGTTTGGCTTGATGGCCGTCGAAAGGCCTGATAAATATGTTGATGAACACAGCATGATGATGTTTGGCTAGTTACGCTATGTTCAAACGATATCTCCAAAATTGATTGCAAAATGATTCTTAGGTCCCATGTAAAAAGAAACAATTTTGAGAGTGGCATAATAATATGACAAATCGCACGTTGATATCATTCCAACAGTTATTGATTGCATGAATGTCTGATGGACCTCAAATACCTAATCATATCGGAACCGAAGCAAGAAATTAAAAGGTTTGGTCAGATCAACGTTATTTCGTTCAAAAACTAATCAAAAATGAATTTAATCTTGACGAATTTTGTTATCAAACTCCGAAGCTCTTTAGATCTTCATTAAATTAAATAAACTGCCCTGTATATATTTTCAATAAACAATTTTTCGATTAAAAAAGTTGTCCAAAATATATTACTTTTATTATTAAATATAGTGTAGCTTTATCAGTTTGTAGAAGTAAAGATGAACTTCTTTGTATATTTCCAAATTAATTGGCAATTAATTATCTATGTGCAAAAGCGTCCACGCTCAGGTTGCGTCGAGAGGAGGAGAGGAAGAGCAAATTTTCATCTTCATCTCAGAGACATCCCATAATAACCAGATCGTTACGGAATAATCGATCTAAGCACATCTTTAAAGAAATACACAGAATTGATAAACTCGTCCTTTTTCTTAAGTCGTCCAAAAGAGTCGTGGCACGTGCATAGATCGCTCTACGAAAAGCGAAGAGACAGATGTGGCTCATAAATTATCCAGAATGAAATTTTTCAATTTTCTGCTTTACTCTGTTCAATTCCCTATCTCCAGGGGCAGGGTGACAACAAACCCTTCCGGATAAAAAGTAAAGGCACTTCACAATAGGAACAAGTGCCCTAATTGGGTTCGCATTCACACTTTTCGATCCTTGAAACTGTTGCTGTGCGAATATCACTCTTGTAACAGCCAAGTTGAAATCTATTTCGATTGGCAGGTGCATAATCTGGGAGTTCACCTTAGCTAAACCAATTTATGGTACCTTTGAGTTGCGAAAGAAGATGCTTCAGATATGAGAGTCCAATTGGGACGCGGACACCGAATCCTATTTTGCTCCATTATCACTGTGTCGATTCAGTTACAGCAATAATATAATAATACATTTTGGACCTCACGAGTTATTTTACGGAGTTGAATCTTTCTTTTTACCAATAGGGTACCCTATTTGGAAACTTGATGTTGCGTCGTTGTCCGTTTGTCTGTCGTCTGTCAAGACCTTTTTTACTCAGGAACGGCTAAAGGTACCAATTTGAAATTTATACCAAATATAGTCTGTAAGCTTATAGTGCCCTAAAATAATCTAGGTTATTAGGTTAAGGCATTAGCAAAATGAATGATTCTAATTATTGTAATGGTGAAAATGAAAAACCCCTAGGGCACTTCCAGTAACCTCAGAATCCTTAAATTTGTTAAATATGAAAGTTATTGCACTGAATATATTGAATGCATATTAAAATATCATCTCTGCATTGTAGTAAAATACTAATCTAGTACCTTCTTCAAAACTTCAAACTTCGATGTACATCTTTTCATCGAAATCGCAAGCATTCTTTTGACACATCATACATTTAAACTAGTGAAACTCATTTTCCTACAAAATTCAATCCCTAAGTAATTTTTAGTATTTTATGAAAAACTTTAAGCGAACAAGTCGCGGGCTTTCACTAGTCTAGCAATATTGTAAAATGATTATCTTTTGTGTAACACTGCTCCGATAAAATGCTACCACAGAAGTAACTCATTCGATAATAAAGCCATTCTTTCATTTCATAATGATGGGCGCTCAATGGTTAAATACTCGGTATCCTTAGCACTAACTCCTAGAATTATCAAACACAAGGATTATGGAAATGTCAAAGATCGAGGTAAGTTAGATAGAGCTTCATGCCAGTTACCTTAAGAGAATTGGGATGCGCGATTAACTCACATTCAAATCGTTGGCACCATAAACTCGTGCTAACAGTACATGTACCCATTATCTGAGAATTCAACTATTGGAATCGAAAGAATCGACCTCGCGGATGCTGATTCGGTGTATTATTCGCTCTGGTGCATTTCTCCTGTTACCACAGAACAACCGAATCTATTCTTATTCTTTGGCTGTAAAATCGATTGCCGCTGCGGGGCAAATATTTGCTTGATCTGCAAATATTTGTTCCGAGTCTGGGTGTTGTGGTACAACCTTGTAGTTTCTGATGCCCACGACATAGGGAATCCTAGTGTGCTACCGGACTATGTAGGTATGTGACTGTTGGGTGTTTTTTCTGAAGCATTGTTTGCTGCCTGATTCTTCTAGGTTTAGCACGAAGAATATGTTTACCTAGTTGCTAATACATTTCAAAGCGAGCCTTGTGATTTTATTGAAATTAAACATCTTTTGACTGTGCCCTAACTTTGACCAATCTCTATTTGGATCATATCTACCGTTAGGTATACTATGAGATTTCACAAAATAACAAAGTAGGTAATAACAAAGTACATACTTGAGATTTAATTCTGTTTTGTAACCTTTTCAGGCAAGCCAAGCTGCCAGATCCAATTCATTTGAAAGATGGGCCCGACATTTGTGGTAAAATGATTTTCAGTAGACTATTCTTGGTTAATTTTGTAATAAGTAAATTTAAAATAAAATATCGCACGCTGTTTGAATGCGGCAACTATTTTTCAGATCATTTTTAATTCATAAATTCCTTTTCAACACACATGCTCACAAAGTAGCTCTAATTTCACCGCAATTAGGCACATAATGATACCTGTAATAAAACTGTGACTTTTTCATTGCTATTATTCACAAACGTGAGTTATTTTATTTTATTGGTTGAGTTGCTTTGTTCTAAAAAAGTTTCGACACAAAAAAGATCGTGCGCCAAAGTAGGTAACATAAAAAAAACTCATTATAGTCTTTGGCCTATCGCCATTTTAATATGCGTGCGCATAGGAAAACTGACGAATTTTTCCCGCCATTGCGAACAAAAATCACAACTCGTTTTTACAGTTCATCATCTTCCTGCCCTTATCCCACATCATGTGGGGTCGGCACAACATGTATTCTTCTTCCATTTCCCACTATCAGTCGTCATCTCAGCACTCACTCCTTTCTTCACCATATCCACTTTCACACAGTCCATGCATCTTTTCTTTGGCCTACCTCTACTCCTACATCCATCCCCATTCATACATTCATATCTAACTCGTTTTTACAGTTATTTTTAGTATTATTTTATTCTTAAGTGTGTTGAAAAACGTCGTATGATACACGTATGTAAACGATTCCTATTGGTATTCAGGAATTCTCAAACTGACATCTGTTGTTCTCTAGAACTCTAGTTCTCGAAATTTCTAAACAAGAATCAAAGAGGGCAATGGTGTTGAAAATTATTTGGGATAGTAAAAATATAAGGGCCTAAGAATGGCAGACGGAAGAAAATAATAAAATACTTGTAATAAAAATGGTCTTCTCTTCATAGAGGCCCGGGGCGGAGGGGACTAATCCGATTATGGGATTATTCATTACAAATTTTCGACTACCTGATTTTGAGGCTTCAGGGGAAAAATGAGACTAAAAGTTTTAAAATCCCTTTTAAAACTCTTAAATGGGATCGTGGCACTAACTCAAATATTTTTCCACTTCACTCATACTGACGTCCGACTTATAATAATTTCCATAGCAAATGATTATGAGTCACCATACTGATTTCCAGAATGACATCTGGAAAATTCTGTCAAATTTGACCCTTTTTGTAGGAAACGTGTAGCAGAGTCTCCTATTTTAACAACGATAGCTCTAACTGCGCTTTCCAATCTGCGTGCCCAGCGTGTAGGTAGTAGGCAAGTTATACACACATGGGTGAGGCCTATGTTCACTGGATGTCCTACGGCTGAAATGATGATGATGAATGACGAATCAACATAAAAAGTCATTCGTAGAGCCATTCATTATACGGTTGGGTACACGAAAATAACAAGGGTCGAAGTGTTTTGATGAAAATACTATCATTATTTTCTGAATTCTTGGAATAACTTAATCAAGTGTCGTAATTATTTAGCAAGTAATTACATTGTGTCGCCGTAGCGTCAACAAATTTCCCCAAAAACATTTCGTCAAGCGGCTTTTTAATTAATTAATAAAATGGAAAGACTAATCAATCTTGTTGACATTATTGTGCGATGGACCTTGAAGCTGTGTTCAACCGGCATGCGATATTATGTCCATAATATAATGTCATATAAAAGTCGTTTCAAAATGATCCTTACCTCTACTGAACAAAGTAAATTTTGAGTTTGACATTGAAAGGTCCGCGATATAGCTCAACGAAATGTCTATATCGCGCACCTTTCGCGCGCGTCGTCGGTTTATCGGCATTTCATAGCACCCACCCGATAAACCGACGACATCGTGAATGAAGGTTGCGGGAAGTCGGTGGATGGAGAAGGCTCAAGACCATTCGTCATGGCACTCTTTGGAAGAGGCCTATGTTCAGCAGCGGACTTTATCAGGCTGATGATGATGATGTTAACAACGTTATTGCCTATGGGGTGTAGAATAAGCCTCTTTTGGGATAGATATTTTATGAATCAGCTTGTATACTAAGAAAGGATTTTTCGGAGTCCTCACTTTAGGTCGTGCGGCGGCTGGTCTAAAGTTGTTAGGAAATAAATCCACGCCTATTCTTGAGCGTTCCACTGCTTGCTCGTATCACATGATTCTTTCTCGGGCATACTGTATTAGGTCAGTGTCGTCAGGTATGTTGGCACTGAAAAGTGCCTATGACCGTCAGTAAGGTAGGTACCTATACGAATTGAACATCAATGTATGGGACTTCAAAATTATTAATTATGCTGTTTTAAAAGGTCGAGTGCACGAGATGCAAATAACCCTACTTGAAGCCCGAAAATGAATAATCTTGCTCGGCTGTATCTAGCTATACACACAACTAATGACACAATATCGAGTGCAACTTCACAAAAGCTCAAATTATTTAACAAAATCATACCCATTGATAGCTTATGGCCACAAAATTGATTATTTATAATCCGGATACTGGATTTGCAAATTGAAAAGTGAATTAATGAGGAGTAACTGGGAATGAAACCATTAATACTGCGGTAGTGAGAAAGCAAAGCACTGCCCTAATGGCGAGATGGTCCACACGATCGGTCACTGTCACGTCTTGCCAGCTTTTTGTAGCACTTATGAAAGCCCTGCTGTTATTCACTGTTTCTATCTGTATTAGCGGTCATTTGGCTCGTATAGAAAGATTTGCTACTATATTATGTTTTTTGAGACACTAATCTATGATGAAGTCGGACTGAGACGAATCTCTATTACAAGTAGGGGACCATACAGACTGGCATCGTTATGGGAATAATTAATATCCATCTTCCGTCATAAACTATGTGTGTACTGAAGTGACTCAAACAAAACCAACTATTACACGGTATTTTATAACCGCAATGAAAAAATACAACGAAAAAATCTATTTTGAGGGATAATCAGCTCAAAATCAATTACTCAGCTGATTTAGGTTGCAATGTTGATGTCATTCTCGTATAATAATATAGTTCTAAGGTTGGTAGGTATCAAGACCAGGCTGATTTGTTCAAGTTTTCTGAAATCATCATCAAACGTACACGTTCAAAGTGGAAAATTCAAAATTTTGATAGGTATGATTGTTTAAACATAACACGACTTGTAACTATGGAGTTATCAATAACATATTTGTATTTGTACAAGACCACTGCCTCCCCCAAAGAGTTCCATAACGAACGGTCTTCTGCCTTTTCCTTCCACCGACTTCTAGCAACTTTAACAATGTCATCGGTCCATCGGGTGGGAGGCTTTCCAAAACTACGTCGCTCGGTTCTTAGTCGCCATTCGAGGACCTTTTTCCCCAACGGTGTGTCAACGTTTTGTGAGATAAATTTAACATCAGATGTTTAGGTAATTTTGTTTATATTTTTAGGTAATAGATTATGCCCCAATCGAGATAGAAGCATGTTGTTTAATAGCCATAGAAGATTTTAAGAAAAAATATATCGGTCCATATCCGATTTAATTCGATTTGAACAAAACTGATGATATATAGTTTGGAAACAATAAATTTTGATGAGTTGCTGTTCAACCGCGTAGGTAGCCGAGGAAAATTGGCGATCGAACTTTTAATAGAGCTTTTCGATTATGCAGACTACAGTTTTAAGCCACTTTTAATTACAAACTGACGAGGCTCCACCTATTTTAATGCGAGAGTAGATTCAACACTCGTTCAAACAAATCCTCAGTGATGGGGAAATATTACCTACAGCAAAAATGGAATTGTAGTCTTCATTTTGATTGTTTAATCAAAACGGTGGCCCCAGCTGAAGAATAAGCCCCTCCATATCTACCTACCCGTGGATGTCGTAAGAGGCGATTATGGGAAAAATGCTAGAGTAATAGCAGCAGCAACCCCTATTTTTATTAACAACGATAGTTCTAACTGCGCTCGCCGTGACTTCCTATACTTATACCTATATGCCCCTTTCCCCATTTTCAGAGTAAAAAAACACCTTTCCAATGAAGCACAATCCAAAACTACTTACGCTCCCGCAAACTTAGATTCTTTCTCACCATAACAAACAGAAAACTTTGGAAATAAATAACTGCGATTTACACAGCGTGGGTTCACAAACACCATCCGTCAACGTCGAAGGCACAATTCACTCGGATAGTGTAAACAGGCCTATAAGGACTTATTTACACGATGATGTCCGGAAAGATAACATCGCGTTTTATGCGAGGTAGGGCACAGATTTTTCCGCTCTAAATTAGAGCAGCCCGCCTGAGGAGCTAAAGGAACACAACACTGTTGGTTTCAAAAAGTGTTGTGTTACTGCGGTGAATAAGGTAGACAGAGAGTAAGGTCTCGCGTGCGTGATGCCTCTAGTATTGCAATCTTTCACAGTCTACTGTAACCACTTACCAACGGGAAGGCCGTAAGAGAGTTTGCAACTATAGTTGTTAAAAAAAAATCGCCAGCATTATTTTCGTTGCTCCGTCAAAGTTTTAGAAAAACGGAACCCTTATTATAGTCTCATTCATATGTCTGTCTGTTACCGCCTCCCAGAGCTAAATCAGACAAGAAAGTGCAACTACAATCGTTGCTGCAACAAGAAAATAGTTTTAGGAGACTTAGGTACCTAGGTAACTTCGAAATGGTTTGTGTAATCAGGCATTATTTATTTTACTGGAGCTTAGTTTACATTTTAAGTCTAAACACTTAACATTTACCCAATTAAAGTAATTTGTTAACAGTACCTACCCCTAAAATAACAACGCACAAAATGAAAATAAATCCCATTGAATCATATTATGGCATTCTAAAAGAATAAAGGAGACCGAATTGATTGAGTTAAATCTTTTTCTATATCTCTTCCAAATCCACTTTATTTTATTCAATAGAGATTAAGATTTTGTCCGAATATTGCTCAATACTTATAGCCTCATAGCTCAGTTGGCAGTTAACTCTGCTTCTGCGCTAGAGGTCGCGGGTTCGATTCCCGCACTGGACAAACATTTGTCACTAATACAGATGTTTGTTCTGTGTCTGGATGCTTAATATATAATCTATTATGTTTATCAGTCTCTGGTACCCATAGTACAGGCTATGCCTAGTTTGGGATCAGTTGACCGTGTGTTATATGTCCAAAATATTTATTTATATTATTTTATTCAATAATATAATAAATAATTATGACGTTGTATTTGACTTTATATAACAAAAAAGTTACTAAAAACTGAGGCTGTAAATCTTTGTCGACTAAATGCCTTATTTACCATCGTCTTTATTTACAGAAAGAAAATTAAATAAACAAATTAAATTTACAAGTAAATATTTACAAAATACACAAGATACAGTTGAGCTATCTACCGTTCAAGATATTAAGATAGCTCAATTGATCCAGAAAATAAAATCTACTCATATTTGAAGTCTATTATCCTATAAATTACTATCATTGTAACCAATTAATGAATACCTACTTTTGTGTTTATTTTTAAGTCGCGTTTATGTGGTGTGGTCAAATCTATCTATAACGTATTCTTTATTATCTTTTCTGATGGCTAATGTAATTAGCACAAAATTAAACTTCTTTATCAAAAAGCTACTAACAATTACTTCGTCAACTAATAACTTCAGTAACAAGTATGACATACGTTTATTAACTTAGCATTTTTAACAGAGCGACACTATTACTTTTCCCACAGCGGAGCCACCACGTAAAAATATATTTTCATTTTGATATGTGCACACGTGATATTTCACTGTTGTGCTTGTCTAAATAGGATAGTTGGTTTTCTTCAAAAAGTTTACTCCGTACTTATCATCGTCATGTTCCTGCCCTTATCCTACGCTGTGTGTGCACCACATGTTTTCTTCTTCCGTCGGCTTCTGTCAGTCATCATATCATTTGGTACTCACTCCTTTCTTACCCATGTCATGCCTCACACATTCTATCTATTTTCTGTGGCTATTCTCTAGTATACAATTTAAAACTCTCATAAATAAGAGGAGTGTTCAGAATGTGGACAGATTATCCGACCACATTTATACCCTACATTCTCCTCGTTTTACCACTTTCATCTCTACATATGACATTCACGTACAACCCTAGCCTAATTAGTCCTTAAACTTTTTATCACTTCTGCTTTCAAACTTCAACAAAGTTTCAACACTTAGAGCTAGTCAAGGTTTTTGTTTAATGCTTGCATGTAAAGATATGAACGTGTACCTATCGCATGGAGATTTTCGATAGTATCCATGCGATTCTCGGCATAAAGCGTACGAGAAACTCTTGCTATGGTCTTAACAAGTGTGCTAGCTGTTTTCCAAGCTCGGTGATTGTGACTAGAGCGGGTTTTATCGCTCAACCGCACTAATGGTGACGCGCGGCATCACTTCCACTTGACACTCATTAGGCGTCGGTTCGTGGTTCACATTCACAAACAATGTTTTAGACAACGTTTTACGGGTTAAGTCGAGCGTAAATTCACGCGAATTTACACTTGTGTGTTTTTGGGTCGTGCCTTTTGTTTTCATTATTTTATTTTGCTTTTCGTGACGTAAATGTCGTGTCACTGGGTCATTCTGAGTCATGCTGAAATAGGATAATAATTTCAGACAAACAGTGTTTCTTGCCCGATGCTTCTAGGTTTTTTATGAGGAACAGGCGAAGCTTAACTTAGTTTTTCAGATAAAATTTCTAATCCTAGTGATTTTATTAAAATAAGATATTTTTTACAAAAACTAAAAACCGACTTCAAATTCCAGAATATTTACAAGATTAATAACAACCTCTTTTTTTTTGTTATCAATCTCTTTGCGTTTGCTTTCCTACTGAGGATGACACTGGCCACCTACACTTTCGAATAAAAAACAAAAGTAAGTTTGACATCCATTAATCATCAATAATAACTCTTACGGTACTGACTGACTGATAATAAAACGTAGTGGTTTTATTCTCTTTAAAAATCAACGCAGAGCCTAACCAAAATCCTAAGAGTATGAAATTTGTAAGGTATGTGTGCACATAAAGGAATTCCCGACACACAACTCCTAAGGTTAAAGTTTATTTAAAAATAGCAGCAACCGAACTAAGTTGCGGGGATTACCATACCATACCACCGTCGACATAAAAAAATTCGGCAAGTCGTGATTTCAAGAGATGATGACGTTTTTTTTAAGTTTGACGGGACAAGTTGCAAACCCTCAGGAATTAAATTAATATGGGACCATCCCGGGATCATACTCTATACACTAGCGAAAAAATCATCAAGATCAGGTTACGATTGGCGGAGATATCGTGTAACATACACACAAAAAAATAAAAGAAAACACTGACCAGGTTAAGGTATGGTGGCCCTGAATAGAGCCAGTGCCTGTTGGTGAATCGACTAGAATGCTGGAAGCATACTATGATCAGATGTACAAAACTTAACATAAAGCATAAGGACAGAAACGCAAAAAGACAGGTTCGCGTAATGATAGATTCGCAGATAGACAGATAAGTTCGACACTAAAAACCCGAACTTATATCTTCGTCCATATCTTAACCAAATTTCAAATTACTGAAAGCGTTCTCAAATAGATTTAAAAGCGCGTTGCCATCGCAACCACTCTGCACTCATTACAGTGCGGTTAAGCCTCATTTACACTGAACGAGTCGTTGATTTGAGAACGGTCGAGTGTTAGGGTCTACATTACGCTATCTCAGTCGAGCATTCGGTAGGTGTGAACATATTGTTTAGTCCAGTTACAATGCGGGCTGATAAAATTAATGTAATGGTTTGTAGATATAGTTTGAGGAAATCAGCTGAATCAGCATTCCGCCGAATGCTGACTGTAGAGCGGTCGGTGTATGTATAAAGTCTTTTTCTTTTTGTAAATAGTCATAGAAATGTTATAAAAATAATTCATTGCTCGCCATGACATGTAGATAGATTCTTGAATGATGATCACGAGCCAAAAGACGCATTGTAGGAAGGCCCTTTCGATGGAGAGACGAGAATTTTAAAGTCGCGGGAAGTCGTTGGAATAAGAACGCTAAAGACCTTTCGTCGCGGCACTCTTTGGGAAAGACTTATCGGTTTTTATGTCCATCAGTGGCGCTCTTCAAGCTGATGATGATGATGATGACAAGATAGTAGGAAGTTACTTAGTTAAAAATGTAATAATGGGTATTATTTGTGTCACTAGGAAACTGGTTTAAGAGGTTTGATGAAGTTCATATCAAACGTCAGTCGAATACGGATTACATTCAATAAGTTACTAGACGGTGCGCTATTGTCTGGATTTTTTGCCGAAAAGCTGCGTGTAAACTTAGCCTTTGTGTGTAAATGTGCCCACACTCCTGTGTACCAAACCCTTGACACACTTGACTACAAAGTTAAAGTCACAATCACACGGAAACCACGAAGAAAACAAAACTGAGATATAAAAAGTGAAGAGGAGTGATTTTCTCCAGATTATTTGTATTTTCAGCAATTGCTAACTTTCATTCAAAAGGCGGAAGCTTGTCCTTAAATATTGCTAAATAGTACAACCTATTGACCTAGGTACTCAATTCCACGCTGATTGTATTGAAGGTTCGAAAGATAAGCGCTAAGAAATATACATAACAAACATACAACGCGGATTCGTCTAAGAGATATTCACAAGCTTCGCTTGCTCGATCAATAATGAGATAGTAGGTAGGAAGTAGGATGAAAGTATTAGTGTTATACTAAGTTACTCTACCAAAACTAAATGAAACAGCACTCATTCTCTTTCGACATTTACCTATTGATTGATGTTATAATAATTGTTTGCACATCGGGTCCATACAATAGGTCGTTAGCCATCGTATGTAAACTCGATAGTAGGTAGGTACAGTTGAAGAGAAAACCCACTAAAGGGTTAAATACAAATTATATGCACAGCGTGCATTTTTATGCGACAACTGCAATGCCCCCTGGGAGGAAAGTACTGTAAATAATAACATAGCGAATTTTATATAAACGATCCTTTTTTATAAGTAATACCTACTAAGTTCATAGGATTTTAAAAAGTCACTAGACTTAGCCGAGATTCAGTAAAATGCGTAAATAAAATATCCTGTATTTTTATGGTACCGATCAAAAAATACAGTCAAAAGGATTTAATTCTTCTATTTAACTTAATATTTTAAGTTAAAGGAATACAATTTGAAATCTAGTTTAAGAAAACAAAGCAACTTGTGTTTTAACAAATTTGGCTCGTTTAAGCGCTAGTTTTATTTAACGCAGTTTAGCGTTATCATCATCGATAATCAGATTGGTCAAACTTATTTTCGGACCCTTTAGGAGCGGAATCGTTCTGCAGATTTCTTATTTTTTTATTTTTTTAAATAACTCCTTCAATGGCGGCCACTTAAAATACGATTTGAGATGCCTGAGTCTTATTTCTTCACTGGCCTGAAGCAAGATGCTCATGAAAGAATCACCGAACCAATAGCGATCGAATTGAAAAAAATAGATTCCTGTTACGACCAAAACTCCTTACCAACTTTTTACACCACAAGTACACTGTTGGCAAGTGTAGTGTTGTACACCCGAAATGTTATTGGCTTGGCTCGCCGCCATATTGGTGACCTCAGACGCTTAATGGTGTCTTGAGCAAGTTGTGTTGTTCGCTAAGTCATGTTGTACAACAACTGTTGCTGTATTGACTGACTGATAGTCAACTCACATTTTTAAGCCGTGTGTTAGAAACCATCTAAGGCTAAACTTTTTACAAGTTTACATATTAATGCCTAAAATTGCATTGTTTAGTTAGAGAAAACTGCAGAAATTGGCTTAATTTCTTTTCATATCTAGCTAGAGATTAATCAATTGTAATAAGAACCATAGAAACAAAATTATATGTTCGACACCAAGATGTATTGCGAAATTTTCTAAGCTTATTTTGTAGCCTGAAAACGATTCGCTGTATGTATCTATATATATTTACTACATAATTCTTAGCAATTCTTGTGATTCTAGTGAATAAAATGCTATTTAATTCGAACTTATGATATAAACCCTTAGAAGGGTTAAAGCAACTAAGGTAGTAAACAAATACACGGCCCACATATTGGTAAGTGGTTATCGTAGCCTAAGAACGCTTTCAATACCAGGGGCATCACGCATGTGTTGCCGATTCCTTGAAATGAAAGGAGTCGCTGCGTCAACAATCGATTGAACAATGTTAGTATGTATGTACAGGTCCTCCAGTTGTCACCTCAGCGCCCTTGTCAGAGCGCACAACACAACACTATTTAAGTAATGTTTTGATATCTTCTAAGATATGTAAAAGGTCGGTCACATCACGGAGGCATTTTTGTTATACAACAAAGGTGGCAAACAAGCTTCCCTACGGCCCACCTGTTGGTATGTTAGCCTAGCCTAGTACCTACCGTACCGTTGCCTATGAACGCTTGAAATACCAGAGGCATCACGCACGCGTTGCCGACCCCAAACCTCACTTCCCTGGCTACGATCTTCTGTAAGGCGGAGGTACCTCCAGACAGACTGCTACAATTTAGAGCGAGACAATCTCGCTGTGCCCTACCTCGCCTAAAAGTCTTTTTAGTCACCCTTTGAACATTAGCTAATATGAAATCGCTACACGAGAGCAAAGGCACGGGCGTTCCACTAGGGCTAGATGAAGCTGTTTATATGTTCAGCTAACAGTTTGTCCATCGCATCTGTTACCTGTAGCTTATTTGCTGCAGTGGCAGAATAAATCTTATGTCCAAAGATTGTGGCTTAGTTCATGCGTCCAACTTAATATACACATTTTGTAGGTCAAAATGCGTGGGCAGTTCCGTCGTGTGTGATAAATAAGATACTTTATTCAGAAATAATTTCAAACTTTTAATTGGGAAACTTAAGAGGCTTATCCCAAACCGTAACCTCAAGGGTTAGTTTGTAGAATAAGTTCATCGCACATTATTGTCTACACAACTATAAAAAGAGGTAAAATTTGTTTTTTTTGTTTGTATGTAGGGGTCAATGTTGGGGTGTGGTATGTAGGGGTAAAATAGTTCCTGAGGGATAATCTCAGGAACTATTGAAACGATGCCGAACACTGCCGTGGTGGCCCTGGATAAAGAATAGGCCCCTCTATACCTACCTATCCGCGGATGTCGTAAGAGGCGACTAAGGGAAGAAAGGTAGGGGATGGGCAGCATTGTCCCTCATTTTAACAACGATAGCTCTAACTGCGCTCGCCAATCCGCATGCCCAGCGTGGTGAGTATGGGCAAATCCCCCCACATGATAGGAATTCGCTGTGTGGGGGAGGCCATGTTCAGAAGTGGACGTCGTACGGCTGAAATGATGATTAAAACGATACTATACAATTTTCTTTCATTAGTAAAACTCCACTACTTATCCTTGTGTCATAATTTTTTAAATAAAAATAACTTTTCATTTTGAAAATTCAATAATTGTAAATCAAGTCTGATGAAAAATCACCGCTTGGCTTTGATACTTCGTAACTATTTTCTAACCTGTGGCAACTGCGCGCTAATTTAGTCGTGGCTTTACCACATAATAATTAATAGTATTTGCTGATATTTTTGAGCTCATTATAAAGATAAAATTCATTTGTGATTAAATGAATAAATTGCGCCTTGTAGCTCAAAGCTGTGTAGCTTTGAGCTACAAGGAGCTATTGGATTTTATTGAGCTGTAGGTGTCTACAGCTCAATAAAATCACTCACTCATCAAGCTCTAATCCTCTTCCTCCTCCTCCTCCGTCGTTCCTTCATTACTGAAGATCTTGACCCCTTTGTTGCAGTTTGTTAACTGCTTGTCTACACAGGTTTCTATCTGTTGCCCATTGGAGAGCTGCGCTTACTGGTATCTCTAGGTGTTCGGATACCTGGTCCGTCCATCGTTTTGGGCTTCACCCTCGCGGCCTTTTACCCTCTCAATATTAAGAACACGGGTACTCAATTTTAAAACGCATTTAAATAGCGCTACGCACCCAACCCGATTGAACTCAGTCCTGTAGTCCTGTAGTAGGTATAAAAGACAAACATACAATACTATCTGACAGTAACGCTTGTTACAACTTCCATCAAGAGCAATGACGCTTACTAATGACGTTGCTAATATCCGCTAGAAACGACAATGCCTTCCGAGCAATCCACTCATGGAATCCGCATGCATAATCGCACTGGATTAGGAAATTAGTATTCACGGCATTACCGATAGATAGTACGCACCATTTTTCCGTCCAAGCGCGTCAGACAAAACATGAAAAGTGATGGAAAAGTTTTCATTACATTTATTTATTTTGTAGAAATCTTCTTTACTTGTTGTAAATCTCTCTACGACAATTTCATATTTATTATATTTAAGAATGTAAACATGTATGTACCAGCATAATTTTACATCAGGCAGAGAATTACTGGGTTGCCGCCTCAGTAGGCCTTCTTTACATAATTTCACTGGTAGAATAGCTATCTTAGCATGGCCAAGACAATAATAGACGAGCAAAGACTAAAAAAGGCGGCAACTCGGGGAACGGGGAACGGACTTGATTTGCATAATTATCAAAGTTTGATTCTCCAGTTATCGAATCTCAGTGTGATTGATTCTAGGTTCTCGGTTTTGATTGGAATTCATTTGGCATAAGCTGTAACATTATCATCATAATCACTGTTGGTCTGTAGAAAATCACAGTTAGACAAAAAATCTCGCAACATCGGGTGGAGGGCCTTGCAACACTGCGTCCGGTTTGTGGTCACCATTCGAAAACCATTCTTCGCCTATGGTTGTCCGTTCTGTGAGTTATATGGCCTGCCCACTGCCATATCAACTTGCTAATTCTGAGAGCGGTGTTCTTGAGCTTGGTACGTACTACCTCATTTCAGATTTTATCACGTAGTGAAACTCCGAGCTTAGTTCTCTCCGTTACTCGTTGCGCGACTTCAAGCTTGTGTATGAGGCCAATAGCTAGTGATGAAGACTAAGTAATCAGCTGTAACGTATATAGTCAAGCTATAAACACAGGTTCTATCTTATTCCTACTGCTAGTAATTCGGTATCACGAGTATCTTATCTCTATTAACAGGTATAGTGTTCTCAATATAACCACTAGGTATACTTTAATATGACTTTTACGATTCTTTTGCTGTAGTTTTACGAGGTTTTCGCCAGGAAGGTGTTTCAGTGATGAAGCGACAAATGGAAATGGGCTAGTAAAACATTTGATCTGACGGATCTGATTGAAAAATATATTGGTGATAAATGTTGGAAGTATTTGGATTATTTAAAAGGTTGTGGAGATTTTGATGAGCTTCCTCTAGGTAATTTTGCTTGATCCAGAGAAATTTCTAAGGCATTCGAAGTATTAATAAGAAATGAGGAAATGTCATGTTGTGGCTTGGCTTTTTAATATAATTTTATGATGATTTGCTAGATTTTCTAATTAAACCACATATCCTATGAATGTGAAACTAATGTGGTTTTTTAAGGCCTTGTCTATCCATTATCGAGAAAGTTTTTTTAAAGTTTTAGGTTCTCGATATACCTTGAATTAGCAGCAATGAACAAAAGATACCTGCTTACTATAATAATAATCCATTTATTTCAGACTATAGAAAAGTTACAGATGTTACTAAAGTCCATATCAATATATACAAACTTAAAACTAACATACCTACATACAATATTACTTAATTAATAACACATTTTGAGTATGGCGACGACGTATAGATGACGCAATCAGGTGACTATGTCGAAGGTACCTTGGATCGATCAACCGATGTGCTGCATTAGCGGAACACAAGGATTAAAATGACGAGAAAACTCACTTCTTTAGAACTAACCATAAAACTTAAAGAGATGTCTCGATAAAAGTTGCGGATAGAGAGATCGATTCAAGGTCGCGTTTACACAGAAAACATTTGCCAGAGCATACTTGCCACGCATGTTTGATACTGAGCTACCATGTGCGTGCATGTGTGGTAAGTATATGAGTGCTTGGTGAAGGATCTCCGGTTAGGTTTTTTCATATGACACCCAACATGATATATTTGCATCATTTTGTTTACCCCCTTTTGGAACCTTGATCTTATCAATCCCTTCACCGATTTAGCTCGTTAGTTCGACGTTTTGCTTCATACAATCCAACGAGTGCGAGCAAAGTAGCACTTTCCTCTATTAGACTTACAGCGGGCAGTAATGAGATTTGAAAATGGATAATAACTGTCGCATATTCTCGTACATAATGTATGAATAAAGTTACTGGCCGGTGAGTTGCCAGAAAATGTGGGCCAAAGCTAAAATTTTTTTTTAAGAAATATGTACCGATTTTTCTTATACTGGTTGTGCTGATAAACTCATTTTAACGGAAAATATTTCTTTATCGAATTCGCGATAAGCGTTTGGGCCACATTTTCTGCCGCTGAGTTTATTTTTTCGTTCCCTTGTAGTACAATCTACAATTTTTCTATATCTGAAAGGTTTTGGGTGGCTAGAGAGTACTCTAAATGGTAGAACACCTGCCTTCTATATAAGTCAGAAAAGTCCGTAATATCCCGTTTACATTCCCCTCGGGACGCTAACTACCAGATAATAGCTTCCTTTGTGCAATCTAAGTCGTTTCTGGTTTTATGATAGAGGTGAACTTTTTAATGAATAAGGCAAGGAGTTATCATTATAGCCAGAAAGTATTAAGCGCTAATTATACCTCCTACTATTTCTAAAACCTTCTCAGAATTAGCAAGTTGACAACAGAGGTCGCGGAACCGACAACCGTTGGGGAATAAATGTTCTCGGATGGTGACCACCAACCAAACAACTCAGTGTTGACGAGACGCTCCCGATGGACCGACGACGTTGTGAAAGTTGCAGGAAGTCGTTGCGTGGATAAGGCTCAAGGCTGTTTGTCGTGCCACTCTTTAGGGGAGGCCTATGTTCAGCAGTGGAATCCATCAGGCTGATGATGATTATATTTATCTAGATTTTATATTAGTTTTTCAGGTTCAGGTGGCAATTAAAATGGAGAACGAAGCAGTACGTTAGTTAGTATAATACATTTTGCGGGTGAATATTAGGCTCGTATCTTTAATCGTCGTGACTGGAATTTAAAAGGATAGGTAACTAGTACCTAGTTTAAAAAAGTTAGGTACTTCGTTAACATAAATTTAGCATATTGTAGATAGATAAAGCCACTGATGGATAGAATACAGCTAAACACAAAAATAATAGCCAGTTCTCAACTTGAAAAGTATAGCTCCTAAACGGCCATTTAGATAAAGGGAAAGTGTAAAATTGCATCGTAAAAGTGCAGTTTTCGCGGAACTAGCTCATCTATGAGATATCATGTTTATGTCCTTTTTATGGACAGTCCGTGGTTTTTATTGCGCGAAGCGTGCCCTGAATACGGCTGCCAGATAACATATTTAGTCGGAGTTGGGGAGTCTTTACAGATATACGTCCGGCTAAAATACAGGTCCGACTTTTTCAAAAGAAAAAAACCTTGACGACTTTTTTTCCAGTTTTATGTGAGGTAGAGCACAGCAAGACTTTCTCAATCTAAATTGGAGCACAGCGGGCTGCTATAATTTAGAGCGAGAAAATCTTGCTGTATGAGGAACCTCCGCCTTACAGAAGAATGCAGTCAATTATTAACACTATTTATTTCCAATAGTGTTGTATCCTGCCGTGAGTGAGGTTGCCAGAGATCTGTAGGGGGAGGGGGGTTCGGGGTTAGCAATCCGTGTGTGATGCCTCTGGTATTGCAAGCTTTCGTACAATAACCACTTACCAACAGGTGGTCCGTAATCTTGTTTGCCACATTAGTTGTATTAAAAAGTTGTAAATATCCAGGTAATATATTTTAATATCTGTAAGAAAAGCTAGTCAGATACTTTTTAATACCTATGTTTTAAAAAGATATAATGTCCCTTATTGAAAAAAGTCCGGTTTTTGCCCACGATTATTTTCCAACACATTTTTACGTGCTACCAGCGACAAACGTGCTGATGTGTCAGGCCGAACGTCAGAGATTTATCTCGCTTGTGTTGTTTATTATAAGATACATTATGTAATGTACGCCTTGTACGGTCATCATGAAAAGTAGATTATTGTTCACATCTGATGGGAACCAACAAACAAAACTATGTTTTTTTATACTACCAATTAACAATAAAGTAGCGAATACTTCAAAAAAGTTCTTCTTCTGTGTTAATATTTTTAATCGTCGACTGCACTATTCCATATGTTCATACCTAACTTATAAGAACGCACTAACGATGACATTTTCATAAAAATTCACATCTTAGTGTGATACAAATGAAATTATCCGCTTTACAGAAGATCGCAGCCAAATAACATTATTTGTTTCAAATAGTGTGGTGTTCCTGCGGTGAGTAAGGTTGCCAGAGCTCTTTAGGGGAGGGGGGTTCGGGGTCGGCAACGCGTGCGTGATGCCTCTGGTATTGCAAGCGCTCATAGGCTACGGTAACCACTTACCAGCAGGTGGGCCGTATGCTTGTGTGCCACCTCAGTTGTATAAAAAATAAATATAAAAATTTGGATTCATCAAAGCTTAGTTCATAATAATATTCCTGGCATGTGCATATTATGCCTTTTCAAAGGTCACGAATTATTCCCCACCAAGACATACTCACTGGTTATAGTTATTGTTGAATTTTTTCTCTAAGCTTCTCTGCTACGCTGTTCAACGGTACGGCGTAACAATAATATTTCTAATCTTTACAACTTAAGAAAAACAATTTCTTAATCAAGTCGTTCCCAAAATCACCACAGCTACGGTGAGCATTTCAGGAAGAAAAATATAAATCCCCATCGTTGGAGGTTTTGGGAATTATTCTAAGTCACCGACCTCTTTCTGACTGTACCAGCGTTACATTGGAGACTCAAGCATTCGGCTATGAAAATGTTACGTATTTGATTTCAGTGATATCGTGTTGGGGTGATTTATTCAATTGATACAACATATTTATAAGGTTTTGTTAGCTCATTTTAGCCTTATCACCCTGTCTTATGTGGCAAATATATCTCAATATTTTTCAATTTCTGAAAAATCAGTACTTACGACAGTAATCTGGCTTACGACTTCATCCCCAAGAATGGTAGACATCCTATCAGATCTCCAGGCACTCAGATCCTTGATGTCAGACATACCCCACATAGCGAGTTCGCTATCATCATCATCAATTGTAGGATATCCACTGTTGAACATAGGCCTCCCCATAGATTTCCAGACCGAATGATCTTATACTGCTCTGCACCCAACGGCACCCAGCAACCATTAGGTTGTCTTAACATATAATTGCTTTGCAATTATCATTTTGCTATGATTACACAATAATGTGTGAGTTGTACGATAGACATAGGTTTCCAGTGAAACACATAAAATAATATAAACGGTTTTTATTTTCATAACTCTGTCCATTTGCTGTAACATTAAGTCAGACATCAACAAGACCAAAATAACTTTACACTTTGTAACTATTGTTATATATAGAAGAAAAATATTGTGCGGTTCAGATTATTTTCATCTTTCCTTCAACCAGTCTTATATTAACAGTAGCTAGTAGAAATGTATCAGTTAGTAAGCAAAGTAGGTAAATGCTTTAGTACATACTTATGTAAACCTTATTTTATCTACATATATGCAAAGGTCGCCAAATATACACATAAAAAAGTGGCCCAGACAGCACTTAGAAAAAGAGTAAAACAATATCAGCACAAAAAGAACAATAGAAGGATCAAGATGATTGTGAAAGTTATTCATCAGCTGTTTTATATCAAGTTTATTAAATAAAATTGATGTAAGCCCCGCATGAAAACGTGAAAAAGCTGTAAACATATACAAGGTGATTCATAATATGTATTCCATCCCGAAAGGGGCTTATTCTACACCCAATTGGCAATAAAGTTTGTTCTACGATTTTTGGAAATTTGATATTTTCAATTGAAAAAACTATGCGAAAATCAGCTGTTTTGGGGTCAAATCAGGTCAAACTCAATAAATCAGCTGTTTTAGGTAGCAATCTTGAATCCAAACTTCTTGTACGTTTAGTTCTTAGTAAAAATTAAAATGAAAATATTGATGTTTTTTTTCGCTAATTTTATTTCTTTTTGTTGATAGAATAAACCCCTTTCGGGATGGAATACATTTTATGAATCACCTTGTATATCTACTTGTTAGTTTGACTAAAGTAGGTACTTGAAGACAATACCTATTGCTCAGTACCGTAGGAAAATTATATTAATAATGCTTTTACAAAAAAATATTACATTCCATCGATGAAACATGGGTGAAGTGAACAATTGTTATTATTATGTAGTACCTACTTATTAGGCTTAATAATGTATTTTCTTTATTGACTTCAAAATTTCACATAATTTACATTCATACCACTATCACATCACTTTTATCAATACTATTATTATACAGTCAGTAATACACATCATTCATTAATTTATATTACAGATTTACCATTTATTATGAATTATTTAGCTATAAGAAATAGTAAATTGAAACCTAAATTGTATCATCATCAAGTCTCAATATTCTGAGCATAGATTTAAAGAACTATCAAGCACAAAGGTTTTCTTTTACTATGAATCCTGGCATAGATACTTGTTAAGTTCGACTTGTTTAGACAATAAATAAATAACACCCAACAGTCACATACATAGTCGTGACCCCACACTAGGATTCCTTGAGTCGTAGGTATCAGAAACTACGAGTACCATGGTACCACATGACCCAGACCCGGAATAAATATTTTCAGATCATTTAAATATTTATCCCGCAGCGAGAATCGAACCCGTACCCCTTGCGTCTCAGACGGGCACTTGCCCGCTACGCCACCGATTTCTTCAAAATGGCCAAATTGCCTCTGATATATTGTCGGTCGTTGGAAACTAAGATGTAGGATCTATGTAATTTGGCACAATTTATACTAATGACATAATACATATTATTGCAGAAATCAGACCCGAAGCTACTGGTCCACAATTACTTACACCTATTGGTTGTTATAATTCACTAGTATTGAGTTCTTCTTATCACGCACTTTTGATCGCAATACCCGTGTTCAGGAGACTCCTCCAAGTGAACAACGTTTACTGCTTTATCAAAAGTCACTCTCGGGAGTCATCGGGTCAAAGTCACCTCTGTGTCACTCGAGCTTCTAGAGCTCTCTTTGATGACATCCAGTTCTCTATTCGACAGAGACGAAGTACGAGAAAACTTATGCGCATTGCATTCACTTTTATCATCACAAACTTCACGACATACATTATAATCTTTGTTATCGTCAATATCGTCCTCATTCACATCCACTTCCACTTCTAGAATATTGTCATTGTCCTTTAATCCGAAAGCACTGCATGTTTTCTCGTGACTCAGACTACGTATTCTATCGAGGTTTTGTTCTAGCGAATGTATTTCATCGTTCATACACGGCGAGTCATCAAACTTCCACTTTATGTTGGAGTTAAAATGTTCTACACCGGGGTACATCCCTATGCTATTACTTCTATGCCCGAAGACCGGACAGTTCCCGTAATCTCACAAGTCTGGATGCCTGCCGTTACATATCTTGTTGAAGTGACCCTCATCTAGGCTAAGGTTTGAGCGGGACCTGCCGCATTCTAAGCCCGGGCTAGGTCTGAATAGGCACATGTCTGAATTCTTCAGTCTACATTGTCTCGAGCAACCCGTTTCTATTTGAAAGGCGGATCTATCCAGGTGCCTATATTCTGTAGGTCCATAGCCATCAAAGAACCGCGGATCTTGTTTGCAGTTGCTATGACAGTTGTTGTGTCCTTTGAAGGATCCGCTGCATCTGAGAGGATCTCTGTGGCATGCTTTTTGAATGGCGTGAAGTGATGTGGAGGAAACCGTTCTTTCTAATATTTCTCCCCAGAATTTCTCTCCAAGACCTTCAAACTCTCCTTTCGAGTGGATCCCATCTGACGTGACCGGGGATCCGCAACATCCAGTCGGCTTTTCATAGCTCGAGAATGATTTCGTTCGTCGGCAACAAATCTAATAAGAAGAAAAATATGTTACCAAAATAAACTCGGCATTGATTTGAAATCAAGTTAGAATTCAAACCCCGTATTTGACTCATTTATTTATGAGATGAAACACAAATTTATCAAAAACTACAACGCGATTCGTATTATCTAAACATTGTCAAAACGTTTTCTCGGGGATTTATTTTTTTTGGTCAAGTTTCGAACTACTTTATGTAAAATTTCTAATCAGATCACTCCTGCAAAATAAACAGGAGCTCAAAAGATCGGAGAGTATTCATGTATATCATTAACATTGCCCCCCATTCCCTTCTCATCACGCATTTACTAGTATCAATTATTAGTCACATTATTATATTGGTGTAGTGTTGGTAGATAGATAGAAAATTCTTAATTGCACATAAAAATAGTACAAAGGCGAACTTAATGCTAAAAAGCATTATCTTCCAGATAACCTTTGTGTTTGTGGACAGAAGATGTGAAGGTAGTGCACAGGAGAGGGAACAATTGAGATCATAAAAACGAAAATAAAAGGAAATATGATGCTAATTACTTACTAAAATTTTGAGAGAAATAGGATTTTTAATAAATACTAGTTTTAAAATAAATAAGTTCAATACATAAATATATAGATACCATAATAAATACATATTATATTTTATTGGTATGCATCAATAAAATATTGTAAATAAGAAAACAATTGCTCATTTTTGTATCATTTTATCAAAGAGATGATTATAGATTCTGGACCTGAATACCTCCACCGGTGGTGACCAATCCAAAGTACTTGGGTTAGAATACCACGTCCTTTGTACCAATGAATTTGAATTTTAAAAATCCATGCGTGCAAGTTCATTGCCAGTGCTCTCAAACTGTTATAAAAAGTATAGAGAGGAATGTCCTAGAATCTTAAAATTCAAAGACGTGACATTTGCATGAAAGGAGCCATAAGAGGCGTACTTTAATCCTTTCACCACACTGGTGCTTACCTACGATCATTGACCCTTTTTAGGGCCACCATACCTGATCACTGACCTGATGCAGGGTGACCAAGAAAACTAGTGACACGACAACCAAGCGTGCAAGTTATTTTTATATAAAAAAGCAAGCAGATTTATTAAACAGGATGGTAGGTACTCACGTAGAACTGCAGAAGTTCGTTACTGATCCGTCGGAAATGGCTATTGAGGAGCCAATACAGGAATGGGTTCCAGAAACTATTACTCAGTGCCAGCCACGTCACTATAAAATCCAGCGAGGGAGGAACCTGGAAGATAATTGGTATAAATCTTGCAATCTCACCCTTTTCAGACACTAGAATGGAAGGTTTGATTCATTTTAGGTTTCTTTTGTTTGTCATAATTCGAATTTAATTTCGGCAAAACTTCGCAGTCAGCTCAAGATATTACCATTACTGGAATCTATTGAGAGACTAGCTTCCGCTCGCGGCTTTGCTCGCTTGGTACCTACCTACATTAAAAGTAGTCTAGATGCTATTCCAGACTATTATATCTCTGTACCAAATTTCATCCAAATCCGTTCAGCCGTTTAGCCGTGATTGAACCACAAACATCCAAACATCCTCACAAACTTTCGCATTTAAAATATTAGTAGGATAGGATAGGATACGCGAGTATTTACTGGACTTTCTCACCACAAAGTGTGAATGAAGCTTTCTCCATATAAATCGGTGTTTACGCTGGTATGATATTTATTAATTTTACCTTACAACCCGTGCAGGCGGCCACTACTTCTTGGATGGTGGCTGGCGTGACCATGACGATGAATCCAAGTGACATTGCTGCCATGGTCCTTGAAGTGCTCACGCTGTGTGGTCGCACCGGAGCTTGAATCTTTAGTCATGCATGTTCAATAAAATTCTTAGTTAAGTTTTATGAACGTACTATTAGCGTAAACGTAGGTATAATTACAAGGAAGAACTGTACGCGCTTTATACAAGCCCATATGGGCTTTTTAAGTGTGTCTCAAACATGTTTTATACTTTCTTAAATAAATAAAAAAATAAAAAAAACTATAAGAATATTTATGTTCTAGGATTGTATGAACACAGTGCCAGATTGTGTGTTTTTGTAAGCATGACAACATGCGTCATGGAGATAGTTATCACTATGGCACCGTGCTTAAACTAGTTTGTGTGAAAATATGCATAATCAGAAACCAAGCGTCTTAGTACTCGCTTTAACATTTAAAATTGCAATTTTATTAGCCAGCTATTTTATTTTTGTAGATAATCCTGGAGCGTGCGCGTTTTATTTATTTAAATATATCACACAAAAGAAATATTCACAAACGAAGAATGTAATAAAACTAGAGTAGGTATCCAAAAAGATGTTCTGGGAAATCTTGATTCGCTCGAATAAATCAAATTACCTATAGGTGTATTGCCTGGCAACTCGGCAATATTAAATAGATTTTGATTTTATTTTGTGCTTTCCGAAATAGCTTACCTACGTATGTTTATTAAATTGTAAGTAGTTAATACTTATTTCTGATACCCTGAGCAATTATCATACTGTAGATTTGCGAGCTTGTTTCTAGCGAGGCGATCGGTCAACGTGCTTGCCGCGTTTTCGTAACGTTATCGCCGCGATTGCGTAACGTGACAGCCGCGATTACGTAACGTGACAGCCGCGACAGCGTGGCGAGTTGGCGGCGTGCAATCCGCGCTTGGCCGTGGTGGCCCCGGCTGAAGAATAGGCCCCTCCATATCTCCTATACACGGATGTCATAAGAGGCGACTAAGGGAAAAAGCTAGGGCATGATGGGCAGCAGCGTCCCTCATTTTAACAACGATAGCTCTAACTGCACTCGCCAACCCGCATGCCCAGCGTGGCGAGTATGGGCAAATCCCCCCACATGATAAGGAATTTGCTCTGTCTGTCGGGGAGGCCATGTTCAGCAGTGGACGTCGAACGGCTGAAATGATGATGATGATGATGAATCCGCGCTTTGGACTGTTAGTAATGCACGATTTTGATGAGGAGATACTACTGTTGGTTATATTGTTTTGTTTACGTAGGATTCTTAATGAATCTTCTACTGACTTGATCTTTATTGCAAACCGGTAAAATAATTGGCTTAATAAAGTATTTCTTAAAAGTATTTCTTCTTAATACGAGTTGATACACCTGAACCAAAATGACTCACCTAGGACATGATGCTACACATATAAGTAAGAAGATAATGTGTCACCTGCTGGTCATTTCTATAACATTGTGTAGATATAAATAATTATTACGCACGCAAATGTACTTTATTGTGAGAAAGCGGCGGCCGCAATCTTTTCGCGCAGCGCGTCGAGCACAACGACCGATCGCCGCGCTGGAACGATTCATTGCCCGCACGCTTGCAAACCGCCAGTGGCTCATCTCACAATAGACTAAAAGACATTTAGGACTTTTCAAATCCTGGCTTAGAAACCATAACATTTGCTTTATCGAAAAAATACTTGGTTATTTAAAATTTGATAATAAGCAATAAAAAATTAAGAAGACTTTCTTACCACAATTTCATCGCCATGCGGAGACTTGGAACAAGGCAGTGGTACACCATTTGGTCTGACCGGTTCTGGTTCACACTTCCCCCTCGTCTTACTGATATGGAACCCGGAACCGTAGCAGTACATCAATGCCATTGTTGTGGGGAAATAATACGAGCAGCATGCCAAAATCCTGCAAGAATAATGGGAGTATTACTTAAGAGAGAATAAAACAAAGGACTCTCTAAGGTGCGAAGTTTTTTTGTTTTATGATCATTTCTAAAAGTACGCGATCTTACAAAAGGTTATCAGAGATCGAGAAATTGATTCAGAAATTATGAATGAAGTTTTAGGGCCATCGTGCACCAAACTGGAGTGCATTATTGCTGAGTAGAATGGTCCTGAATATATTAATTTTAATATTTAAATTTTTTAGCTCCGCTTTGGTGGTTGATGACCTTTAAAACGAACCTGAAAGCGACTCTGCTGTGGAAAACGTCACAAGCCATCAATCCCGTCGAGTTGAAGAAATAGCCAGACCTCGGGAGCACCATTATAGCAAACAACGAGACAGACAGGATCCAAGTTATGCTTATTACTAGCACGCAGCCCTGCAAAAACAATGTCTTAATATAGCACAATCTTAATATAGGTAGGTACATGTATTGCCGGTAACTAATCAATTTGTATCTCACGACGAAGAAAATAGACATTAAAGATTAGTTTGTGAAAGTGAAGTCTGATTTCGAAATAGAACATGATCCCTGAGGATGTTTTGAAATACTAATCTAGAGATAAGTATGTAGCCGCTTTCTTCGTACGTTCTTTTTCTTTGAAAAGATTATCAAATTCTGGGAACTGCGACCCATTTATATATATATATATATATATATATACAGTGGTGGTCATCTAATTAGAAACACCTACCTGGGTTTATATTTTTATTGCAAATTCCCTTTCGAACTAATTTTTAACGTATCATTGAGTGTTCCTACGTATTAAAATCGATGTATCGGATATTATATTGCATTGTTATACCATCTTAATAACAGAAAACAACGGTTGTTTTTCTAAAACTGAAAGTTATATTAATAACAAAATAAAAAACGAGATACAAACCGGACAACTAATTAGAAACACCAAAAAAATCATTATTTAAATCATTTTTAATTTGAACAAAACCCCAATAGTTTTGAAAAATACTAAAAATACTACATCCTTAGACAATTAGTATTTGGTAGGGTAGCCTTTATTATCAATAGCTTTGCAGCGACGCGGCATTGATTCAATCAATTTATAACAAGTTTCTACAGGAATACTTCTCCAAGCGTCTTCAAATGCACTGTTAAGTCCATGAATATTAGTAACGTGTTTCTGCGACAGGTTGGTCTTTATAGTGTGCCACAAATTTTCTATGGGATTTAAATCCGGACTATTGGCAGGCCACTCTAATACTGTCACGGATTGTTCTGTAAGAAACGCTTTAACGCTGCGTGCTGTGTGCTTTGGGTCGTTGTCATGCTGAAATATCCAAGTTACTGGCAAATTTTCCTCGGAATATGGAATCATTGTCTCTTCCAAGATCTTTTTGTATTGATATTGATCCATTTGCCCTTCAATCTTTCTCACGGGACCAATCCCGTACCCTGAGAAACATCCCCACACCATTACATTTCCACCACCGTGCTTAACTGTCTTTTTAGTGTACTTGTTATTCAAAGCCTCCTTTATTGGTCGTCGTACATATCGTTTTCCATCGGAATTAATCAAATTAATTTTAGTTTCATCTGAAAACAAAACTTTTTTCCATTGATGAATAGTCCAACTGCCATATTTGCGAGCGAATGCTAGACGATTTTCTCTATGTTGCCTGGTTAGTAGTGGTACTTTTCTAGCGATCGTTCCTAACAATTTTCCTTCAACCAACCGTCTACGAACTAGTTTAGTGGACACGTGTCGAGGATCGTCTTCTGAAAATACCTCTTTTCTTATAACATTGGATCCTTTAAAGGGGTCCGCCTTAGCTAATCGAAGCATAAGCCTGTCTTCTTGAACTGTAGTCTTCCTGGGCCGAAGTTTTCTTGGCACGTTATCTGATGTTCCGTGTAGTTTGAAATGTGCGAGGGCGTTAAATATCATCTTTACGGAACATTCCAAATAATCGGCGATCTTTTTGTAACTCCATTTTTGTTTTAAATGAAAATTCACTATAATTTTTCTCGTTGCTGCATCACAGCTCTTATTTTTACCCATTTTTAATAAAACAACAATAAATAGTAACTTTTCGTAATGAGTTAGAAATGGCGGCAATATTTACAATGTGATTGACAATTGTGAGAACTGTATTTCAGTTTAAAAAATCAAAGTTCGAACCAAGTCATACAATGTTTCTAATTAGTTGTCCATTCTGCCAGTCCTAACGATATTGATACTTTTTGTTTCACTGATATTTATTTTTATTGTCGTCTTGGTTGTCAAATATTATTGCTTGTAATTAAACTAGAGATATTAAAGTACATAGTAAAGTAATGAAAAAAAAATTACCTCCTATTAAATGCTATAACAATGTTAGTTACTTTATAAAAATGTCAGGTGACTAGGTGTTTCTAATTAGATGACCACCTCTGTATATATATATATATATATATATATATATATATTTACACCCGTATTAATGCTTCTCAGGAACCTTTCCATTGCTTTATCCAAAAAAAAATATTCAAAAGATGTCGTAAATAACGTACTGGTGCGACGTGAAAATTATATAGAGATTGCACAAAAAATTGTATGACAATGATCAGGCCTTTTGAAACAAGTTAATTGTGAGTTTAGCTTGTTTTATGGTTGAACTTTATCGCACACCCAGAAACGTCAAAACCCCAAGATTACTGATTTTATTCATTATAAGTAGATATCAGGGTCTTTTTCTTTCACTCACGGTCATGGGCCCTTTTCAGGGCCACCTCAACCTGGTTACTGACCTAAGACCAGGCCGAATCAGTGATACGACAAGCAAGCACAGGGAAAGGGTATTCATTCTTACTAGAACAAACATACACAGATGGTTGGAGCACCTAACGTTAGCTCTTTAACTTTATATACTAAGAGAATGTGAAAGAGCAGAACTAGAATGTGCATTCGCTCGTTTGGCCTGCTAGAGACCCAGCAGAGCACGCGTTATTTGACCGACCGAGCAGCCGTTATCAGTTATCGGCTGTCTTAACACAGTCGCCCTTTCCTAGAAATAAAGACTTACTTTTCACTTAAGGAGACCTACTAAGGTAAAAAAGAGCACGGATTTATCCCTATTTGATTTGCCTTATTACAATGTTATTTGGATTTGGGCTTTTGGTACGTAGGCTTAGACAATTCTAGCAAAATCAACATTTATTTCACCAAGAATACTAAAAGTTATGATTTAGTAAAGGACCTAAAATAGAACTACGAGTACTTTTATGTCTTCAGAAAATAACGATATTAGTTATTAGTGAAATATATCTTATGTAGGTATATAAAACAAAATCTGGTTAGTTATACCATTTATAACTCAAGAACGGCTGGATTGATTTCGATGAAATTTGGAATATGAAGAGTTATTTACAAAGAACAGCATTTAAGCAGGGCCCAAACAAGCTACCCGCCACTGACACAAGTGGCCAATGCACTATACTTTTCATACGAAGCGTGTGGCCGGTGGCACGAGTCCATAGACTCGCCACACATTTATTTACTTGTTGTTGTGTTTTTAGTTTTGTGTGTTTTTATATGTAAAATATACTAAAAGTATAGTCCGCAGCAAATGGGTCGTGTGCGGTTAGCCTTAGTTAGCGCCTTTAATTTTACATAGAGCGTTTGCTTACGTAATTTGCGTCAAACTCGCCGTCGATTGTTCATTTAGCTGAAAATGGCTTAATAGAGAGTGCACCCTTACTTAGCCCTTAAAAATACAATTTTATTTCTGTTACCTTCTTACTAGAATGCTTATGGTAAGTGCCAGGGTGTAATAAGTACAGATATCTATCGATCGCCATGCAGACCAGGATCACGGCACTTTGTTGACTCACGGCGCCTCTCAGCAGAGCCTGAAACAAACTTTACGTCAATTCAATTTTGGATAATCTCGTTATAGAAACTTCGGCGCTCGTTCCACTGGAGCATGAGGTCTTATTTTTATTTAATCAAATTTTGGGTTTATTTACATCACAAGTAAAGGGAGCACAACGTGTCAAATGTAGTTCTCCGCAACCTTAGTATAGGTTCTATTGCAATACATTTGAAATATTTCTCAGCCTCTGGTGAAATTACAGGCGCATGAAACTTCGCGCAATAACAAACAACGCATATATCGGGGTGACGAATGAAATGCAACACTACGTGGTCCGCATTAGAGGTACTTTTTCAGCCGCAATGGGGCAGTGGTAACCGCTTTTAGCTGGTAGTCATTCGATTACTTAAGTAACATTATAACATATTTTTTCAAAATGAATAATCTGTTTGTAACTTCACTGGCACCTTCTTCAAACTTAAATATCACAAACATTGGAAACGCATTATCTTTCCCCTAACTTAAAGTCGTTTGAAACTCCAGCCATGTTCCAGTGGACGCCGTACTTTGTTAACCTTGATGAAAACACAACAAAGGCTACGTCGGAGGAATAATGAGCGGTCTGGTTTAACTTGCGAAACTCAAACTCCAGTTTGTGCTAGGTCATTGAGAACCATTAGCCTATTTACGGACACCCTATAGCTATAGTAATTTTGCGGTTATTTTATTGTTCGTTTCCTTCGTAGGAAGTCTAAAATAATTGGTCCTTTATAAATTTTAATAGATCTGATCGAAGTGACTACGCGTCACCCGCTCCCGGGAGCTAGCTCCTATTTAGCCCAACAATGCAGGAAGCTAGTTTGATAAACAAGAAAAAAATTGAGTATCAGAAATGTGTGATAGGCATTTTGCGTGATCAGCTCATACGACAAAAAAATTATATGAAGTATGACTAGTGGATTCGTTCAACTAGACATTCTGAGATATAACGAAATAGCAGCATTTTATAACTGCATAGACGCTAAGTATCAAAAAAACACCTAGTAAGCAAATAAAGAGACTGATAGAGTTTGTTTTCGATTCAAGAAGCGCTCCAAAAATTAAATTTGATTCCCTACTCTTAATTTGAATACTTTTAGTAATAAGGCACTTCCTAATTAAGTTTTTTCACAATTATGCCATTGAATATTTATACTGACGATTCAATTACATTTTAATTCAACCTCTCGATTCGCAAACTTTTTTCCAAGCAACTTTCCTCATTTTCCGCAGTCTCTTGTTTAAACAAAGTTTAGCAAAGACTTGGCTACTTCGCGATGTAACAGGATAAAAGGACTTGCTTTTTGATGGGACTTAATTTTTTTTACCTGATTTTAGGAAATGGCTGAGTCTCGTATTCTTAGTTATCGTGAGGGAAATACTAAATGGAAATTTTAAAAAATAATAAAATACCTCTATTTGTATGAAGATAATGTCAGTAATATGTCAATGAGGGTAGTAAAAAATTATCAACGATTGAGAATGTGAAGTCATATCTTGGGTTAGCAAATTTACATCAAAGCCGTATTTGCATCAGTAGCTCCGTCACTTAGGTTGGGTGGTCTTGAGCAAAGAATTTGGAGGTTCGAGCTTCAGTCTTGACTTTTAATATTTATCTACTATATGCCTACGAAGATGGAAGGAGACTGATACATATATGAGGCATTTTTATGACTTTTTATGGCTTAGGGCCGTTATAGGTTGGGCGTATTTTAAGCGATTGTTAGGTCATTTTAGAAGTCACGGTGATAATAATAATTGTGATCTTATTATCGCACGTTAATGATAATATTGCAAAAAATGTTGAAGCGCTCCTGGTGCCTTATCTTCCTGAATGCAACGTTCGACGCGGTCACCAAATGGATGAGTAAACGCTATTTTCAAAGTTAGTGTTGATCACTGCGGATTCTTTCAGGCTACCTAAAAAAATTCCGTCACTAGATTGGTCCACTAACATATACGAACTCAAGAATAAGCTTGTTTGAGCGATGCAATGCCTAATTTGTAAAAACACTTTAGCAGGTGCAAATCTTAAAAAGCGCTATCTAAAAACCGCTCCAGAATTTTAGAAAGGAAATGTAATACCTGGATTTGGCAGAATATCTCTCCGTATGGCCAACACTTGTATAGTGCAGGTAGAAGTGCCACTGGAGCTATAAGGATCCCGGAGAATAAGTCGTTCAGAGCCAGCGACGTCAGAAGGTACCTCGGCTGAAAAATTAAGAATGGTAAGTTTCTTTTGATCTACTTACCTATATTCCGCCTTTTTTCTATTTCGGTTCATCATCAACCATTGACTACTTTTTCTGATCCTATCCTATCTGTAATATCTATCTGAATGTATAACAAAATTATCAAGCCATCTATTCATGAGAAACAATGTTTCAGATACACAGCTTCTGAAATATCATGTTGATGTTTACAGAAATGGTTCTGAGATTTTTCCGGCCTCAAGTTACTTATGTTTGCTGATTTTGGTCATAATTTGTCACTGACACATCATGGTAAATATCCCGATTCCCGTGAAAATAAAGATTTTCATTAAAGATGGGGACTTTCAAAGGAAAGACGAGCCAAAAGGCTCATAGGTAAGGGTGAAAGGCATGCGTTAGTCGAGTCTAAGCTTCTGAGCCATGAGCATATCAACGTAAAGTAGTCAGCTTATCGGTCTTCTACAGGATTCATTTCGGGGAGTGAGCTATAGAACTCTATGATTTAGTATTTATTCATCCACATATCGTTATCGGGCCAGACGTACCTACTGACACGCAAAATCAATTCATTGTAGACATGCCATCTACCCACACCAAGCGGTTTGCTTCAACATATCATATACACGGTCAGGAATCGACAGTCATTTATTTGCCTAGGCTTAACAGGTCATGGGACAGGACAAACGTTGGGTCGTCAGTTGTGGCATCGCAAATAGACATGCCATCTACCCACACCAAGCGGTTTGCTTCAACATATCATATACACAGTCAGGAATCGACAGTCATTTATTTGCCTAGGCTTGACAGGTCATGGGACAGGACAAACGTTGGGTCGTCAGTTGTGGCATCGCAAATAGACATGCCATCTACCCACACCAAGCGGTTTGCTTCAACATATCATATACACAGTCAGGAATCGACAGTCATTTATTTGCCTAGGCTTGGCAGGTCATGGGACAGGACAAACGTTGGGTCGTCAGTTGTGGCATCGCAAACCATCTAGCAGCCTGTTCCGTGTCGCTTATAGTTACCGAATGGTAGTTCAAGTTGAAATTAGTTTACTTTGAGAAGTTAAACAGTCTTATTACTTGCAAGTTTCATAGCGTCAGCGAAAGGAACAAAATATCATGGGCTTCGAACTTTTTGAAATTACATGCCTCGTCCCATCAGCTTTGTGATTTTGTTTAGGCTGCGACGTATGTTGACAGTCTCAAAGATTTAAGATACAAATTCCTTTTAAATAGTACTGATATTGCATTTGAATGGCAATAAGACGTTATAGTAGGGCCTCATACCTGACTATGAAGAATCCTGTGTGAAAACTAGGTGAATGTTAGTAAAAACAGCCTTTTACTCTTCCGTTTTTTAAATAAAAAGCAATATTTAGATACATGAAAATCCGAGTTGTTCGCTCTCATACCGAAAAAGTCGAACCGACTCAGCCCACTTTTTTTGTATAGATGTAATGTAGTTTTTGACGTAAATCTCTAATTTTTCTAATGTTTGTTTAGAATAATTAAAACAAAGCAAACTTACCTGATTATCGATATACTTGATGTACCTTCGATTATTTAGTACACAGATCAGAACTAAGTTCCCGAACACTATCGACATGGACAGTGCAAAGATGAAGAAAGCTTTCAGGATATCAGCCGGGGCAGGAAACGTCGTTGGCCAGCCTTTACCGTTCAACCAACAAGAGCTGTTGGACAGAGAGGGCGCCACTAGCAATGCGCCCTTAGTCGAGTCAAACATAGTCGGCCACTGCAGGTAGCAGCGCACTCTTCTCTTGAATAAGACATTTAACTAAAAAAAATCCAAAATAGGTACGACGTACGAGTCACATGAGAGGCACGAACATATGCCAAGTTTGAATGAGTCATAAATAACTCATTGGACTTCAAAATTTAGTCATTATGTATTTTCTCAGTTCAATTTATTTCCATTTGCACCCTTAAAGTCTTTTTTCCATTAGCTCGGGTAATCCTTTGTATTTTTTCAGGTAAGGTGACTTGTCATTTTCGTTTTACCTGTAACAAAAATTGTCGTTTAAATAAAAGTTAACGTTTTACCTGTAACTGTACAAGCTCAGATAGAGGTTCAGATTACGTTCAGGTAAGATTCAGATCTATTAGAAAAAACTTAAAAATTAAGTTCATTTATGAAGAAGTAATATGGCCGACGTATAAATATAGTTTGTGGTGATAGAAAACGCATCAAATTATGTTAATGAAATTTTCATGTAACAACATATTTTGAAGACGCACAGGTAATTACCACCCTTAACTGGTCGACATACCACAGTGTCGAACCAAACGTTTCTGCTCCACCTTTTTTATAAGCACTGGCAAAGAGTGGAACGATCTGCCAGCGTCTGTTTTCCCGGATGAGTAAAATTTAGGAGTATTCAAATCTAGAGTGAATAAGTTCCTTCTGGTAAAGTGTGCTCCATCTTAGGCCACATCTCACTTTATGGTGGTCAAACGCCTAACCATTATCAATAAAAAAAAAAAAAGTATTTTTGTGGATGAAATAAAAAAAAACTAACTTCACGTATGTATGTTTTTAAGCTGACCCTTAAGGTTTATTCATTCAGGTTTTCACACTCCCTTGAAATCAAACCTGAAACTGAACCCACTCAAACTGAAATCGGTCTCACATTTTTATATATTCAATTTATGAAATAAATATACATCTAAATATGTATCTATACATAGAAATTAATGTGTTATTTATTTTCATTTGCACTCTAAATCACTCTCACGATGATTAAAGATACGGGCCTACACAGTGATTTCTGAACAAGTCATGTTTTAAGATTTTCCTGCGTTTGAGTAAGTTATTAGTAGTTTTAAATGTGGTATGAATGTCAGGTAATTCATATCTAGAGTACATTCACTTCTTACACAAGTTACACATCCAATATACATCGCATACAAAATACCTAAACAGCTGAAAACATCGCCAAATAGAACGGTTCGAGCTTTCTAGTTTGTGTACACATGACTCTAACACTTGACCCAAAACAACTTTTAGTCCCGTCAGATCTTGGCCACTCGCTGACACGGAAATCTTCTTGTGGGAAACCCTTGAGGTTTGCTTAATACGCATGAGTAGGTACCATCTACATTCTAAGCAGTTTACCATTACAACATTTATGCATAATCATAACAAATACCCTGCCGTAACACAGTTAAATCTAGCACGGAGGGTAAGGTTTTGTAACTACCTATGGGTAAATGGGTAAAGAGTAACCTACTCCAGACTTTACCTACCTACTTAGTCCAATTTGTGAGTAATAGGAGAATTATGGTGAGGTTATTTTTTGCTCTCGTTATAGTTTAGTTACAAGAAATTGTACCATTTATTTGAAATAAACATTTACATTTACATTTACATTTAAATACGCCTTTCACTGTAAATCTGTATTCGGTATACCAATACGCTTGTGTCTTATACACTCTGAGAGCTGAGGTGTAGGCTTTTATCTTTGCTTTAACAAGAACGAGTCAGCATGTCGGTGATGATAATGTGTAGTTTTGTCAAATGAAATAAGAGCTTTCAGGAGCTTCAAATATGATTCAAAATAGCTCACGCGGTACACACAGAGTCACTAATTCTAATTCTAATTCTAATTCTAATCGGGGGTGGTTAGACCTGCACTGACTTCCCGCTGTGGGGTGTTTTGTGCATTGTCCCCCTATGCTAACCCTACCCCAGCCAGCCCAGCTCCTTAAAATAGCGAAGCAGGACTTTGGGTCGTTGGTAACATTCTCGCAGTATCCCTGTATGCAGCGGTGTCTGGGAGCCGCTTCCGAGCACGGCCCGCAGACCCGATGTGGTCCTGGCCTCTTCCGTGGCTGTACAGTGCAAAATTACGTGCTCTACTGTTTCTTCTCCCTGTAGGCAGCCCCGACATAATCCGCTGTCAGTAGCCCCTGTCTTGTACAGGTGATGGTTTAATTCACAGTGACCTGTGATGATGCCCACCAACATTCGCAGGTCCTCGCGTTTCATCTTTATTATGGTGTTGGTGGACTTCTTGTATGGGCCCGGGAGCATGACTTTCGCCTGCTTACAGTCCTTTCTGCTTTCCCAGAGCTTCTGGTGCTCTTTTTCAAAGTGTTCTCTTAGTCTGTTTTTGATTTCCGCCGTTGGTGGATTTGATAGGCTCTTGTCCGCTTCTGTAGGAACAAGTTTTGCTCCTTCTTTTGCCAGGACGTCAGCCCTGTTGTTGCCAAGGTTTGTGCTATGGCTCTTTGTCCATTTGATGAGCACTCTATGATTCACACTTAGTTGTTGGAGTGCATTATGACATTCCAGTATCGATTTGGATCTGGTGTCTGGTCTTTGAAGAGCATTTATAAGTGCTGCACTATCTGTTGTGAAGATAAGTTGTTGTGTGCATGCTAGAGCTATCCCTGTTTCCGGCACAGACTTTAATGATGTCAGTATATCTTTGGCCGCCAGATGTAGACCCATAGTTTCGGCTTGGAAAGCCGTGGTGGTTGTGTTGAGTGGCTGAGCCTTACATAGTCCTGTTTCAGGGCAGTAAAAGCCACAGCCCACCCCCGTTTTCTGTTTGGCTCCATCTGTGTATATGTGGTATGTGGGCAGCCCAGATGAAGAACTTGAGCTACCTTCGGGCTCCGAAGTCACCACTTCGTAAGATTTGTTGACCAAATAAGCAGTGGCGATTCTGTCCGTGCCTCGTAGGGCCTCCGGAATGACTTTTGTCGCCTTATCAAGTATCTTGCAATGATATGTTGTTCTGATGTCACCTTTCCATTGGTTAGTGGATTTTATTCTTAGTGCTGCTGCCATCGCTTCCTGCTGTATGTGCAGCTGTAGTGGTACCAGCCCCAGTATGACATCGAGTGCCGCCGATGGAGTAGATTTTGTGCATCCACTTGCGAGTGAGCATGCTAGTCTTTGGACCTGTTGTAGCCTGTTGATGGCAGTAACTAGGATAGTTCGGGGCCACCAGACTACAGCGCCATAGTTGAGCACCGGTCGAACCATGACTTTGTACATCCAGAGACACAGCTTAGGTTTTAATCCCCAGTCCTTGCCCACGGCACGAGTGCACTGCCATAGCACGTTCGTAGCTTTTGTCGTGACATGGTCAAGCTGCTTGTTCCATAGAAGTTTGCTGTCCAGCCATATGCCCAGGTATTTGACCTCCTTACACACACAGAGTCACGCACAGTAGATTATTTTAAGCGAAGAGTCTTAACGCATCTAAGCAAGTACCGTACTATTATTTTATCTGTGTTCATACTGAATATTTAAACAGCTCTTTCACGCTAAAGAGCACCGCGGTTTCATTGATTTTGAATTCAGGTTTACGTTGCCTTAATGAAAACTTGAGCTTAAAAGACTGAAGGTGAATAAGGTTGTCAGGCTTATCCGATTTCGGCTCCCAAATTATCGGAATCATGAAAGATGTGATTTGAAACGCTCTCGCTTGATGTAGTAACTAAATTGATTAAAGAGTAGGTTCGCGATACTAATGGCTTCCTATTTAATTAACAATTTAAATATATCAAAGGTCAGCTTTTCATCCCGTGCCTACTACCTACTTGCGCAGTTTTCGTCACAAGTGCCTTTCAGAGTTTCAGGCAGAAATTGAACACTCATTTCCAACTCATTTTCCTCATTTTCAACGATTTACTGTAGAGTAGAAGTTGTATCATCATCATTTCAGCCGTAGGACGTCCACTGCTGAACCTAGGTCTCCCCCATACCTAGATTTCCAGAGCGACTGATGTCTTGCACCAAACGGCTCCCAGCAACCTTTTTAAAGTCGTCTGTCCATCTAGTGGGGGCCATCTATTGGGGGAAATCCTATACTGTGCTTTCCGGTGCGTGGTCTCCACTCTATAACCTTTGTGCTCTAACGGCCGTGGGTTCTCTAAGCTAGAAATATTATAGATCTGCTAGAAGTTTGATCGATTGTGGACAACATTCCAATAGTCATTCGTCATTCATGACTCATGACTGACGTCGACATGAGTGTTTAGCTAAAGGATGGCCCTTTCAGACTTTACTAGGTGATTTTCAAAACGGTACAAAATGAAATTTCTTTCAATAATTCCAGTATTTGATCAGAATCACAACACCCTAAAGGCTTACAAATTATCTCCATAACAGCCCAATAAAAATCCGCGCAACACAAAATGTTCGCCCTTCGGGATTTTTTTTCCCTAAAGTTAATGTAACATTAGGCGTCGACGTGTCTGGGCTGCCAGCTCCTTATGACCTCTAGCAGTACCCAATATTATTTATTCTGGGTCTTTGTATCGCTTGAGTACTTTTATCGGTTTGCAAGGAGAATACAGAGTTAAAGTTTTTTAACCTTACAAGCCTTGTCTTTCAAAAACGATTTTAAAAGCTGGTATCTTATTTAGTTTAGCCGTGATTTACATAGAATAAGCAAATTCTTATTTAATTTTATCTAAGAAGATCACATAAAGTTACTGAGATTTCAATTTTAATAAAGTTTGATCAGAAGATTCATAAAATGTTTGATACAACGTGTCCCATAATTAGTATTCTGTCTCGAAAGGTACTTAATCGTGCTACAAAATAAAATAAAATAGGGAGAAAAACATTCCAGATCTTTTTAGAATCAACTGGTTTCAGACATGCTACTAACTAAATACCTATTTATTAAATGTACAAGAAGTTTGTCATTTTTTTGTACGACCTAAAATAGCCGAATAATTGAGTTTGAACTAATTTTATAAAAAAATCGGCTATTTATTAAACAGCCGACTTTTGCATACTCTCTCCACTAAGTCGTAGAACGAACTTTATTGCTTGAGTATAGAATAATCCACTTTCGGCTTAGCATACATATTATGAAACAGTTTTTTTGCCAATATCACCGGTGTTACTTGTAATTAAATTGGAAATTCTTATAATATTTATTGTGACTTCACAATACATTTTTGATTGCAATGGAATTTTTGCAAGAATTATCCGTAGGCGAGTGAAAAAGGGTATATTTGTATTAAAAAGCCTATTTTATCATATAAAAGAACAAGGTCTGATTCCACGATCAATGCACAGCCCAAACCGCTGAAGCTATAAAAATGTAATTTGGACAGTAGCTGCCTTATATGCCAAACACATCCACTAAGGAGGCATTTAAAAATATCAACTCCTAAGAGGGTGAAAAGGGGTTAAAACGTTTGTATGAAATTTCGTATTCATATCAAAATAGATCCGTTTTGGATCCGACAATAACATGCCTTAATTTATTATCGTCAGCTCAACTTCCAACTTTAGTAACAGCTAATAACTCACCAAATACGAGTACTCAGACAGCGGACAATTTGTCATAATATTTTATGTATGGAATATAACTGAACATCTCTTAAATCTCGCAAAACCTATTGAAGCCACCACTTGGGACCTATAAATCTTTAGGTTTTTATGTGTCCGGACTTCGAATGCAAAGGCTGTAGCAAGACGTTGCAAAAAAACAAAGCGAACCGTTGGCCGAGTGGGATTTACTGCGACATACGAAGGTTGTGGGTTCAAGTTCAGAATGAGTAGAAATACATTTTCGATTCGGAAAGTAAATGACATAAAAAAGAGAAGAAAAAAATCGTAAGTAAATCAGTAAGTTTCCTTGCATTTCACATAATATGAATTAGAATTAGAATTAGAATTAGAATTATTTATTTCAGTTAAAACAGCAAGCTTACAGTATATACCAAAGTGCCTACTGTCTAAAATTAAAACTTAAAAATACTCTTAGCGAATTAAATATAGTACAAATTTTATCATTAAAGATGTCGACATGTTGGACCTCGTGTACATAGGCATTTAAAAGAGTGAGAGCTCTTAGCGTTGGCGCATTATGAGCGTGACGAGTTCGCGGTGTGTGGCAGGCGAACAGTTGATGTCGACGGCGGCCACAGCGCACGTAATTGTCAGGCACACATAGTGGCATCATGCTCAAAGCGGTCGGATTATTCACTTTGTTTCGCAGAATAAGACAATAGTGTATAGCTAGCTGTAATTTTCTCCTTAGTTCTAGCGTATCCAGGCCGATCATACCCGTTACAAATAGAGAAGGGAAAAGGTACGGGTAGTATCCGTACATTCGAAATGCTTACTACTGCAAAATGTGGGCATGTGATGTGAGGACTTGCCTCTAATTAGGTGTACCCCTTTAAGGATCTGAGATAGATAATAGATAGATAAACACTTGATTGTACATAAGGATTATTGTTTTTTTATAATGCGTTTGTCCACCATCTCAGTTTTGCAAGTGAGATGTGGCCTAAGAAGGAGCACGCTTTATTAAAACTTAATGTTATACAAACTTAATGTTGTACAATGGGTGACGTAGTATCACTGAAAGCGATTTCTTCTGGGCATCCTTAGGATGCAAAGTACCGAGGATCTACCATTCTGGGGATTACATTTGTTAGCCTACTTTTATTTTTTTTTCATTAGCGTCCCGCGCTGGTTTTCCTCGTTAACGAATTTGAATGTATTGTGTATAAACCTTTCTCGTGAAATGTTTTATATGATGAAGAAAACCGTATTGAAACCGCTCTTGAGGTAGTTTGCCTAGCTTGCGCCCGCCACTTCGCTCGCATGGTAATAAGAAAAAAAGTTGCCTTTATGCTATTCGTATATAAATATAATGTTATTATAGTATAATTTTTAGTTAAGTTAAACAATCTGTCGCACGCCAACCTGTTTCTACCCAATCAGGCTGGCTGGTAGATAATGCCTTGGCATTAAGCCCACCTTTTGTACACTTTTGTTTTATGAAAAATAAAGATTAAACAAAATATTCTGGGTAAAGAAATATATATATTCAAGTTTCATCATAATTGGTTGAACGGGTAAGGCGTGATTGAATAACAAACATCCAAACATCCTCACAAACTTTCGCATTTATAATATTAGTAGGATTTATAGTAGGTAAGTATTAGAAGGATGAGTTAAAACGACATCAGTTTAATTCCTAAGAACTACAAAACTAAATTCAAGTATGATACTATAACGTTATTACGTTTATTGGGAAAATAAACAAATGCATAGGTACTATCTTGGGTTTAGAAGTATTGTAATAATAATTATTTGGTATACTCCTAAACCCCAAGATATTTGAGGCTTGTTAATAGCACAGATTAGTTATCTAGGGAATAAATCTACCTTCATTGCGGGAGAGCTTTAAAGCTTTAACTAAACCGACGCGGCTGAAGCGACAACGATGCGGAAACGTTGATCGTGCGATAGAAGATGTCTGTGTTAATTTATATGAGGAATTTATGTGTCGGAGGCGAAACGGAAACGTTTTAAACATACATTTTTACAAACGTTTTTCTTCTCTGCCTCGCGTTGGTTGTAACGTTAGGTTTAGATTATCAAACAGGGTCGTTAATCACCGAAGAACGTTACAATCTAAATGGGCGGACCTCCAAACTTGAGCATGTGATATCGAATTACATTCCAAATGCAATGAGCAGAGGTTTGTTACTTCAATTCATAGTTTATCTCCGTAGATGTAAATACAATTGCACAATGCCATAAAAAACTAAATTAATAATGTACCTAGATACTCGTAATAACGAGGAGAAAATATGTCGGATACAATGTTCAGACGTAAGATATAATAACGTTAGAAATTGAATAATTTAAAATATTTACTTTTCCCATTATTTTCTGTCTGTTGAGATGAATTAAACAATGCTGCCTTTTAGTTTATAGATTTTTTGATAAATGTTTTAAATGCTCTGTCATTCAAATCGACAAAAAAATTAGTTAAATATTATAAAATCTGGCAGAGAAAAGAAGAAAAGAAAAGAAGAATTTACTTTTTCCCAAACTTGTTTTTGGATAAACAAGATTTTTTTTACCTTTTTGAGCATGTTTTTTTTGCAAATGTCTGTTTAGCTAAAACCACTATAATTTTGACTGAAAAGTTACGTACAAAATGTTTTCACAACGGCTAGAGAACAATTCGTGTTTAACTACTGTCTCGTTATTCAAAATCAATTAATTATATTTTAATATGGGCTGAAGCTTTCGTTGCTAAGCGAACGGTCGGCCGTCGGCGATTGAAAGTTTTTCGTTAAAAAACCAATCTTCACGGCACAACAGCGTGGTCATTTGGAGGTCACATGTAGTTTACTGAAGCTGCTAGTCCAAAGCGCTAGAAAAACTGTGTGTTAAGCAGAATAGAAGGTTGAAAATTTGTCACCACTATGTCACTGTCTTAGGAGATAACTTCAGATGGCACTGTACGAAGATCAAGGACCTATCGAGTTCTGACAGAAATGCCTATCTATCGAACAGATACACTGGGTAACACATCTTTCAAAAAGTATCTTACTTGATGCCCAAAAACTTAGATGGCCACTAAGTTTAATGTTTATGGTATGTACCAAAAAAAAATTTTTTGTTTTCTTTTTCCTTTGTTGTATGCAGTAGGTATTTGTGTTTGTGGAAGTCTAGTTTAAGATTCGATTGGGCGGTGTGGTCGCTCAAAGCCTTTAGGTATGTAAATAATCAATAAATCAAAAATAAAATAATCTTTCTTAGTATAATTTTATGTTTTTCAAGCAATGTTGTTTGTTATATGCGATTGCAAGGTTGTTATGATTTTTTTTTTACCTGTCAAACATATAAAATCAATTTTATTTTTGTAACGGATAGCTCACGTTATCGAATTCAACAGATAAATAAATCCCTGCTATAAAAAAGTGGGTCAGCTGGTTTTAAATTCATAACATTTTGTGATTTTTACAACTACAGGTATTATTGTATGTACTTACATGCTTTTTCTTCTTTACATTTTATGAGCAACTATTGCTACTGCTGAGCTGCTGAGCACCCTGTTTACTCCTTGACATCACAAACGACATGACATTAATTATAACCCATAGTCAGTTATTTTACTTTGGATAAGTAGCATCGCGTTGATGCGTTTTAAAATATAAAACCAAAACCACGTTTGGCATTATGCCCAGAATATTATGTTCGACATGTTTATGAGGGCCAGTAGTGTCATAAAATCATGACACGGAAATCGAAAAATATCATATCTTAAAAGCCTTATTTTACTGCTAGTACATATCGTAAAAACCCAGTGAGAACCTCAGTTAAATAATCCCAAAGAAGTGTTCCGTTTTTTTCCATTATGCGGTGCGGAAGCCAAATAATTAATGTTTATACATGGATCACTAGCATCCAACCGCAGTTTCGCTTGCATTGTACCGGGATAAAAAGTAGCTTTTAAGTTATTTCAGGCTATTTATATATAATATATAGAATATGAATGAATATGAATATCAATGAATATTTACTGCGTACAAGCCTGTCACTCCAATACTTTTAGTAGTTTGGTAGTTAGTGTACCTAACTAGTAAAGCCTACTTAAGCGTTATAATTTTCTTTGTAATTTCAGTTGGTATTAACAGAAAGTGGTTTAGCTAGTATGGATCTTGACTCTAACAAAAATTACCACTTCAAAGCTTCATATTAAAAAACGGATCTCCGTATCGAAAAATAATTACAAACCCCTAAATTTAATAATATTAAATATTTTGAAAAACCTATACAACGTATAAATAAATAAATTTTAAAAAGGCTTCATCACAGGCAACCTTTTTCTCAATGTTTTTAGTTTATAACTTTAGAGACGTCACGATTTTGTATTGCGTGCAAAGTTTCAGCATGATAGCACTTACAGTCTGCGAGTAGAAAGGCTGAGAAAATCGAACAGACGGGCGGACGGACGGACATATTGAAACTATAAGGGTTCATAGTCAGACTTCAGAACCCTAAAAAACACTCACAACACACTGGCTTTACAACTTTATTGAATTTGTTTGTAGCTTCCAATAAATTGTCCTCACTCGAAACCCGAGGAGTGTTGTTTATTTCTAGATTTATATAAAGCGACTACAAATCTACAAATAAATAACACTCCTCGTGAGAATCCCGTTACGTTTGTAAATTAAATATTTATTTATAGAAAAGATTGAAAAACAGCGTCTATTTCGTTAGTCATAAAGTTGTGAGTTAATCATTGTTAAATGCTTTGTACTTTACGTGAAACTTATTATCTTTCTTTAGAATGATACTTTAAGAGCAGAAGGCCCTCTTTATGCAGAGTCCGTGTGCGAAAGTACTGCCAACTTGCCTATAAAGTCTGCCTTCAAGCAGCAATGCTTGCATTGCGGTGTTTCGGTTTAAAAAGTTAGGTTCCCGTTGAAATTACAGGCACTTAGCGACACACCAACACATGTCTCAGGGGTCGGCAATGCGTGCGTGATGCCTCTGGTACTGCAAGCGTCCATAAGCTACGGTAACCACATACTAACAGGTACGCCGCAGTATTGCTTGTCAACTAACTTGTATTCAAAATAAACTCTTAGCTGTGAAATTTCAGGCACTTACCGATTTATCAACGGATGACTCTAGGGAAAGCAACGCGTGCGTGATGCCTCTGGTATTGAAAGCATCCATAGGCTTCAGTAACCACTTACTAACAAGTATGCCGTAGGCTTATTGGATACCTAAGTTGTATTAAAAATAAACTCTTAGCTGTGAAATGTGAGGCACTTACCGATTTACCAACGCGTGACTCAGGGTGCCGTCTCTAAGTCATGCGTTGGTAAGTCGGTACACGCATGCGTAATGCCTCTGGTACTGCAAGCGTCCATAGGCTACGGTAAACAGGTATGCCATAGGCTTGTTTGCAACCTAAGTTGTCTAGAAAAGGCACTTGGCGAAAACGTAAACAAAAACAATAAATAATGCAAACATTCCGTCTTCAATTACTCTAAAAGTTCGTTTATAAATCGCTTTTCAATGGTGCATCGTAAAAACGTTGGAATTGGATGAAAGATTTTCGAGTAATCACCAAATAATTCGGTCGTTTCATTTTTATGTCGGCCATAAACATTGTGCCATAAAAGGACATTTAGATACTATTGTCCCAATTATTATCTTCCTTCCGGTTATAGCGTCAGCTCTTCTAGTATTAACTGTATTATCGAGAGATATTACCAACCTATTTGTTGTTTGTTTATTGTTATTTTTGCTTCAATTGGTTCGGGGATATAAAAGCCCTCAATTTTGATGTGAATGATTTAAATGGCTGCCCAACTTTTTCCATTTTCGTTATGTTTATTAATTATAGAATCTGCTGTATATGGGTTTTTGATTTTATTATAACTTTTGATTGCGCATGTATGTACCTACCGACTGTAGACAGAATATATCAATAAACTGGATGATCCATCAAGAAGGGTGAGTATGGGGAAGTCTGAAACTATAAGAGATAGAGGAATTTGTTCCAAAAAACCAGGTCACCGATTTAAGAGTTAAAGAACAGATTTTAGATGTTGCGTCATAAGTTGATTAACCGCTGGCGTTAACGCCAACAGAAAATTGATCTTGTCTATGGCCCTATAGTGGACAAGATCAATTTTCTGTTGTTCTTTTCCGAAAAAAAATGTTTCTGCGAAACGAAACCGTAATAGAAAGAAATGTAGGTTTATTTCTTTCTGCAGCTAATAAATTGATGCGTATTCCCACGCACTTTGCAAATAAGGTAGGAAATCATCAAGTACACTGGAGTCCTTTAATCCAAATACACGGGTAAAGCGAAAACAACAAAATGAGAAGTAATCGTACAAATGGTATAATAAAAGCCTCGGATAGGAAGTGAGCTTCACAATTTTCATAAAGTAAAAACTCAGAGTAGTAACGAAATACAATACACAAAGTAGAGTACTTCAGCGGAACCGGCAAGAGAGTAAAAAACTTAAATTAGTAGTATGCCAGATATAACTATCCAGATCTAGACCAGGCCCCGTACCATCTACTTTTTTTTTTATCTTTCAGACCTCATGGTCAAGAATTTTTTTTTTCTAACATGCAAAAAAGAACGCGCGCATTGACATGACACGATATGTAGGTATGGTACCTAAAATTTATTTTAAAATGAGTGTGCGTCATAATTCATCCATATGATAACGCAATACACCCCTCGAAGTCAAATTCAAAATTGCCTTATTCGGAGGATTTTAGGAATAAATTTAAGATGACACATCAAACGCCGCGACATTTTATGATTTATATTTGAGACCCATAAAGGAAACAAAAGGTGCTTACATATAAGTATAAATCCTAGTTTATTGATTTAAATAAAAAATATTGCAATCAAAATGATATAGTGAAACGCGTGCCATTGTCTCTTAAGTTACTCTGGGATAAAAACCTTGTTAAACAATTGATCTCAAATGTGCGTTTTTCTTTTCAACAAATGTACCAGACCGTAACAAATGTTGTTTTCGTCTCGAAATTACATTACATTACATTACAAAAGTACCTATTTACATCATTCTATATTTATGTTAACACCATAATTTTGAATAAGCCATGGTAGAAATACGGCTTTGTATTGGTAGATTTAGAAGGCCCCCTATCCCATGGATCGACGACTTTGTAAAAGTTGCGCGAAGTCGGTGGCTCCCAAAGATTTACATGACGAACAGTGTTAAGCCTTACACTGTTCGTTATGTAACTTCTAAGAGAGGCCTCTGTCAAGCAGTGGACTTCTAAAAGCTAATTATGTACGTAAACCCTTTTAGTAGGTGCCTATAGGAGGAAGAGTCCCTGAAAATTTCTTGTGTATATCACCTATAATAGTCAGTCAGCGACCCAATCAGATGCTCGGTGAACCAATGCTTGTAATTTCAGACTGAAGTTCAATCTTGTAAATAAACAGTGCTGTTTTGTGACTACAAATCTGAGTTCAAACGGCGAGATACAATTTATTTGAAAATGATCTTTCTTTCGAATAATTATAGTCAATGTTGAGTTTGAATTTGAGGGGTGAGCAATATCTATGATATCGCTCACTATTAACACGGCTTTATACTACGAACGTAGAGTGACTACTTCGGTATAAAGGTTCATTGCTGCGTATGAACGCAACGCATACGCGCATCGTACAAATGCAGACATATTGAAATATAATCGTTACTCAGGGCGTTCGTGCGCATAAAGAAAACCTGGCATCCTAGAACTCATTGTTTTTTAAGACTGAGTTTTTACGTTGCGTGTATGCGCTATGCTCGTACGCAGCAAGGAAGGCATACCTTAAAAAAATACCTATTAAACCTTAATAAACCGTAACATGGTTGTAGAAAACTGTAATTTTTCAAGTAAGGTCTTGTGTTCCAATGCACAACACAACTCCCGTTGTTACGGCTCTGAGCAAACAACATTTCAGGTTAGTTCGGTGCAATAGAGACAGTATGCTCGATTAAACGCCGAACTTGGTCCATATCGGCAATCCAGCACAGCTATCCTATGGTAATCTGTCCCTGAGTCACAGCCACATTACCGACCAATAAAACGGAAAAGTTTGGATTAAATGACAAAGTTTGGTCAGCTTGTTTTTCCGTTTCTTGACGCGAGAATTCAGGTTCTCGAGAACTGTAGCCCTGATATTCTAAGATGCGGTCGTCGTAATATGATGGTTTTTGTAAAGCGCAAAGGGTGCGTTCTCATTTATTTACAATAATAAAGTAGGTGACTGTAAACCCTAAGCTCGGTAGAGAAGACACCCTTCAGATCTCCAGGCGCTCACACGATCAAACATTATATTTGTGGCTGAAATTGGTCACGATAAGATCAAATCATCATTCCAGCATCATTATCATTGCTCGCTTTGCTTGCTCGATCAATGTTCGTTCTATTCTATTATATTTATGTAATCTGTATGAATCCGCAATGCATGCTCAGTAGATAATTTCTCGTATCATCAAGACTGGATAAAGATTGTGCTTTGATATTAGTAATGACTCTAAGAAAATGAGATTTGCAATCAAAATTAGGAGAAGGTTTTTGTTATTATAAATGAATACCAAGAAAACATTTTGTGTTTCATTAGCTATTTCCTGGTTATCGTAATAGTACTTACCTAAATTACTTCATAGTCAAATAAGGCCCAGTATGTTGTTATAACGTTCCTTAACGCCCTAATAAACATCCTAAGTACCCATCATTCTAGAAACATCCCTTAATTATTTCAGAAAATTCCCTATTAGCTAAGCCAAGTATATTAACCTGGATGTGAAAATTACTCATTACCCACCGCCTAAGTTTACTCCAAAACCACCTGAGCACCTCATTTTAAGTTAAAACCTTGAGATTGAACCTCATTAAAAATTTACAAAATGACAGAGTTTTTAATCAACACGTGCCTTTATGAAATGGGAAAACCAAGTGCCTTCGAGCATGGATCTACTTTAAGCGTACACTGTGTTGTTTTTAAAATAAACATACTGTTACCTGCGACTTCGTCCACGTTTAATCTTTTATGTGGTAAAGTAGCGGACTAGCAGATGTGTTTGACTTGTGTTAACTGCAAAACTGCGACCCACCTGGGATGCGACCCGCGTGAATTGTACTGAGTTCACCATCCAGACATGCATTGTTAAGTCTGATGTGCGTTAAATTTCACTGGATATCCGTACCCTCAAACCAGAGCTGGCATTGCAAGCATAACTGTTTAGCAACAGCATTTATAGGTAAGGGGTGTTACTTTCCCGAACAGACACAACCTAAATCTGCTCTTAGAAACTGAGAGCATTTAAAAAAAATCGTCTTACGACTTTGATCCTCCGAATTGGCAGACATCAGGTGATTAGATCTATGAAAATGTTTAGGGTGGATAGTCAGAGGCATGCCCGAACATTGGCACATGCTCACATTTTGCAGTCATAAAGTATTCCAACGTGACAGGTTACAAACCCATCGCCTATACTGGTTTCCTCGGGAATTTTTTTCGACACCGATTCAAAAAACTTGTTAATGCGCACTTTTTCATTGGTGCACGACTGTGTTCGTACCCACGACCTTAGGATTGAAAATCTTGGTACCTTATACTAGGCCAACAGCTGGGAGTATCTAATGCAAGTATTTTACTGAATTACTTATTGTAGCAACTCTAATGTAATGTCACCTACTGCAAAACAGAAATGTCTAGTTAAACGCTTATTCCTAATTTTTCACGATCTTCATTCATCATGCACTCCTAAGGTAGGTAAGCTACAAAGGTTCGCGCGAGTGAATGAGTAGATTCATATACAACTCGTCATTCACCCTCTCACTTTTATCTTCCTGAAATGAGAGTCAAATCCAACAAAACATATTATATGCAACAAACTAGAGCCGTGGGAGGAACAACAAGCACAAATGAATAGTTTTGTGTCACACAAGTTACCGAATTACCGAATAGTTCAGTTTCGTCACAGTTTCAGAGCTTTTGGCTTTGATGCCAATTTGATTTTGTAGCCAAGTGGGTTACATCCCTGGCTTATTTTGTACTACAATAACAATATTTTTAAAACAAAATGCCAAAGTAACGCGTGTGGATTTGGCCATTTGGAAAATTCGTGGGAATGCTCTGTCATGAACATTCTTTAAACTTATTTGAAAGCTACTCCAATGTCCTTGTTCAAAAAGACTTCACCAAAAAGCGATCACTCCACAGTCTAGCTAAGTGGAAATCTAAACTCACACAATTTCGTTTTGAAAACTAAAAAAAAAACCGACACCTAGTGCGATTTTTTGCTAGGAACCATCTGACAGTGATAAAACCATTTTAAAATCGGCAGCACCCGTAATGAACGATTCTAAAGTCTTATGAGTTAGAGGTTGAAAATAATGGTGACTGTGACTGAATAGATTTTTGTTCAGGGCAATTCTGTCAATTCGTGTTTGGTATCGCTTCTTAGCAAATACGGGGGTTGATGGACGTTTCTTTGTTTCGGTGGCACCATTTCGGTCACGGAACACAAACCGTTAGTTTTCTCTATTTCGTGGCTCGTGAGTTCAAGTGCCGCTGACATTGCATTTTAGGGAAAAGAGTGACTTGGTGGAAAAGTGCGGGCAGACAGTGTAAAACAAAATACATTGCCCCGAAAATAGTAGTAAAAACGAGGAAACCAAGACATGTTGGTTGCAGTCATTTCAAAGGTTTGCAAAATTTTGAGTTGTTGTCTTGAGCTCCTAGTGAATATTTTTTTCCGGGAAATATATTTATGAAAGAGCTTTATATATCAATATAAAGCTCTTTCCATACTTAGAACATTTTTTGGAAATCGCTAACGTCTTGAGTTTTATTTCGTGAAAATACAAAATAAAATAAGATAACTTTCATCATCATCATTTCAGCCGTTCGACGTCCACTGCTGAACATGGCCTCCCCCACAGACAGAGCAAACTGCTTATCATGTGGGGGGATTTGCCCATACTCACCACGCTGGGCATGCGGGTTGGCGAGCGCAGATAGAGCTATCGTTGGCCGTGGTGGCCCCGGCTGAAGAATAGGTATATAGCCATATCTACCTATCCGCGGATGTCGTAAGAGGCGACTAAGGGAAAAAAGCTAGGGGATGGGCAGGAGAAAGAAGAACAAACCTTAAACAAGATAAGGTTTAACCTTATCTTATTAAACCTCATTTTAACAAGATTACTTTATTCAGTGCAAATAAGGATCAATTTTTAAATAAACTGTGAATCAAATATCGCTTGCCGTTTGATTGAACACGGCTACAGAAGTGGATGATTATTTCGGAATTTATTAATTCATTTTCAAATTAGCAAAGGTAAACTATTACTACTAGGCTTATATTCATATTTAGGTAGGTACCTACTACTATGAAGATTTACTACCTTTTTATAAAACAAAAGTTGGGTCACTAACCTCTTCATCACTAGTAGCTAATCCAGCTCGTCAAATTATATCTCGTACCGAAATACCGAAATCCGAAAGAAATGTTTAAATGAATCGTGACCTGGGCCTATAAGTATCCCTGTGGGATGCTCGGCGTCTGATTGACGCTACGAATATTTTAGGGGTCTCGAAAACCCCCTGAGAATTTCATTCATTTGAAATTATTTGATTTTAAGATACGCTGTAGCTGTTAATAGATTTGTGTAATTTTTATTTTATTTTGTAAAGAGTGTATAGAAAACGAGGTTCGAGGTAGACGTAAGGAACATTTGATATAAATTTTAAACATAAATATTAGATGACATATCACATTACCTACCTTTTGATGGTGATGATGATGACTCATCACCTACTCCCTTTATCTTCATCATCATAATTATCATCAGCCTGATGAAGTCCATCGCTGAACATAGGCCTCCCCCAAAGAGTGCCACGACGAACGGTCTTGAGCCTTCTCCATCCACTTCGGATTACTCTTTTCATATATTTTACTAACTAACAAAAATAAATCACTCGTTGTGTCCACAACCTAGTCAAAATTGCTCGTATTCTGCTATGGAACTTACACACGCACCATTCTCAATAAATCCCCTGTTGATCTACACTGCACACACACACACACACACACTCACGCACACTCACGCTAAACTTATTCATCCACCCGACTAAACACAAGCACACCACACGCACTCATTAAACGCACCACGACAGCGACACCTCGATTCCAATAATCTTATCTTCATACCTACCCACATTTTAATTTTATTCAATAGGTAAACATGGATTCCTGAGTACCTATTCGTAACTTCCTTATATTTAAATTAAACACTTCACTATCTGTATTAATCCGACCTACCTATTATTTATTTATATATATAAGTTGGTATGGCTAGAAACATGAACCTACCTTCTCATGCACTGCTTACTAGTTTTTGATCAACAAATAGTGTATTAAAGCTTGTCTACCTACCGTAGCCCACTGCCCGAGATTCATTGACTTATTATACGTAACCTTATCCCTAAACCTCCTACTTTACCTACCTAATTACCAGTGCCTTCCTTGAAATAGTGTTATCAATCATGTAATCCTGTATCTACCTACTGTCTTAGAATACCTACTGTACTGAATCGATGATAAGTATGTAGCCTAAATGTGATAAGATTAAACATACCTACCTACCTAATACTAATCCTACAGTCCCCGGAAGAGACTAGCTACTCACACAGGGAACCCTAGTGTGAGAGCTAGTGTCCATAAGTCCTTAACTTCTTACACCTAATAACATACCTACTATTGAACTAATGGTACTAGGCTCCTACCTACCTTTAACCCTTAGAGTATATTAAATATAATTGATGTAACCCTTGTCAAACTCAAACTTCTCACAACTCAGGGTATCCTAGTGTGAGAGCTTGTAAGCAATGTACCTTCTTTAATAGTGCCTAGACTAAGCTTTCGTTATCATTGTACACTACATTTTTGATAAATAAACTTATACTTATACTTATACTTATACATGCCATTTGAAGTCGGCTTAAAGTGCCATATGATCGTCACACTATATCGATCGCTGGTTCCTGTAAAATCAAAACTATATTTCTACCTTTAACATTACATTGCTTTGGTCAAAAGTTATATCAGTAAGTGATTCTCGGTTCTCACTCGTCCTATCACATGAAGTGATGCATTACCGTGAAAGCGAGTGACGCCGCCCGAGTGGTTTCATAGTTCCATTAGAGCATTAGCGGCTGTCTACCCATTGCTTCCTTTGTGCTGTGAAAAGACAAACGGTGCGATAGTTGAGCGGTAATGGCCAGGACTGCGTTTGCAGTATCACTGAAAATAATTGAAGTGTGGGATGTTGAAGTTGAGTTATACATATCTTCTTTACGATAAACGTCTTTTGACAAGAAAGGGTGTAGAAGGTAGGCTAAGTGGTTTTAAAAGGGAGTTTTGAGATGGTATGGTATACCCTACTAACAACTACTGTCGGTCAGCGACCTCTTAAAGTACAATTGTACAATTTAGTCTTAAATAAAAAAGACAAAAAAAATTAAATGTTACTTAACAAAATAAAATGTTTTTATATCCTCAAAGACATATTATTTGGAACTATTGTTATTGGGTGTTTTTCACAGCTTAGTCCGAGTCCACACGGCAACGCTGTATAGCGTGGTGCGCAGACAAAAGTCGTTGTGAATGACATCGTCCACACCTTCAGACTTACCGTCTACACGCCTCGTTTCCTCCAAGTTTCGTTTGCCTTTTACACTTTCCTACTAATTCTAATTCTAATCGGGGGTGGTTAGACCTGCACTGACTTCCCGCTGTAGGGTGTTTTGTACATTGTCCACCTATTCTAACCCTACCCCAGCCAGCCCAGCTCCTTAAAATAGCGAAGCAGGACTTTGGGTCGTTGGTAACATTCTCTCAGTATTCCTGTATGCGGCGGTGTCTGGGATCGCTGGCCTCTTCCGTGGCTGCACAGTGCAAAATTACGTGCTCTACTGTTTCTTCTCCCCGTAGGCAGCCCCGACATAATCCGCTGTCAGTAGCCCCTGTCTTGTACAGGTGATGGTTTAATTCACAGTGACCTGTGATGATACCCACCAACATTCGCAGGTCCTCGCGTTTCATCTTTATTATGGTGTTGGTGGACTTCTTGTCTGGGCCCGGGAGCATGACTTTCGCATGCTTACAGTCCTTTCTGCTATCCCAGAGCTTCTGGTGCTCTTTTTCAAAGTGTACTCTATGTCTGTTTTTGATTTCAGCCGTTGGTGGATTTGATAGGCTCTTGTCCGCTTCTGTAGGAACAAGTTTTGCTCCTTTTTTTGTCAGTATGTCAGCCCTGTTGTTGCCCTGGTTTGTGCTATGACTCTTTGTCCATTTGATGAGCACTCTATGATTCAAACTTTCCTACTACCTACTAGCCTTTGATTTATACTGTGAAATCCTACTAATATCATAAATCTGTTCGAGTTCTTGTTCGATGAAGTCTTAATGAATCGATTCGGATGAAACTTTGAATACATAAGGATCGTGATCTGGAATATTTAACTGAGTACTTTTTATCCGGTTACCATCCAAGCAAAGCACGTGTGAAAGCTTGTAGAATATAATGAATTCTATCAAAACCACTTCATTACGCAATCAAAACATAAATCACATATTACATATGTAGTTTGCCGAGATATGCAAATGCATATTGATTTTCTATCAAGCCCAACGCCTACAAACGTAAGGGGTAGTGTAGAGCTAAACTTTGTTATGTATGGCTTATAATCAGTGGTTATAATTTAATTATAGAAATGGGTAGGTAGTAATATGTTTGGCACAGGTCATTGATTGCTTTTTATACAGGGTGTAATAAGACTACTCCCGAAAACTTGAACGGGACCTATAGATTGTGCTCCTTTCCAACAATATGACACCCGGTACGTGAATACATATTAATGACTAAGAATACCAAGATAAGCGCTGACATTTGGGTTACACCCAAATACTGCAAAGTGCAGTCAACATAAATTACGCGAGTATGAAAACTTATTCGATTTGGTTGAAAAGGCGAAGTTGTCGGGTCTGCGCGGTCTTCTGGAAGTGATAACAGTATGTGCATGTGGAGATCGAAGTTGGTTTGTTCCGGTAAACACGTTGTTACTGACAAGCTTCTGTTTTCACTGTGTGCACTTCAATATGTCTATGACTGGCGTACGATATGCGATATCGATAAGCTTTATTGATAAGCTATATCTTCGAACTCTTCTTGATTTGACAGGTCTAAAAGTAATAGTTCTGCGCTATCCAGGAAATAAGATTTGCGAGCTCTCTCACTTAGCTAGCAGCAGTGAAGTAAGTTGATTCAGGCGTGACTTTGCAGAAGTCCTTAAAAATATACGACCAAATATCCAGTACTATTCCGCCTCTTTGTGTCTTTATATTTATCCAATAGACAGAATACTTTTTTGTGCTCTATGTCGTTTTTAATACAATCTGTATTAAGAAGGCGCAAATTGTTGTCACATGGACTTAGAGATCTGCCTATTGGGCACACCATATTTCGATGAGTGGGAATTCATAGGCTTATTTTAGCTGGGTACCTTGCATGCGAAGCCGCGGGTGTCGGCTAATTCCTCATAACGAGGAATCGATTAGCAGAATAGCGAATATTACCAAAATTTACACGACAATAATAATGTTCACCTAACACAATAAAGATACGGAATCTGCGAACACTTAACAGTAATTAGATAATTTCCTCGCTAATACGATCACGTCGATCTAATTGACAATATCACAACAGAAGCTTTGTAGTAATAGGAGCAAATGGCTTTAGTATAATGGAACCGATGGAGCTCATAGATGGTATATATCGTATACCGTACAGGATGTACCTAATAATACAGCTCCCGAATGCTGTACAGTTAAAGCGACCTATAATATATGTATATAAAATAGCTTGAGGCTTCACTGTAGAGAAAAAAATGTTTTTAACGTATCTGTACAGCAATATACGTCGAACCGTCTTATGCTACCTGGGATAGCATCTCTAGAAATTTCTGATGTTAATTAAAATAAAATCTAAATAAATCCTCAAAAATTTTGAAACCTAATCCAGTAAAAGCTTTATCAACTAGAGATTTAAAAAACTAAATTATTGCTGTTTCGTTTATGAAAATAATCTGGTATTAGGTATATCTTCAAATAGCTAAAGATTTATTTCTTTAAAAAATAAATCAAGAACTATTCCTATGAATGGCTTCCATAAGTGGCTTATTTGTGTATATGACTGTATGCTTATTTGGGGCTTTACAATTTTTGGTTTTCCTACTCAATTCTTTGTCATTAGGTTGTCTCAAATTTGTAGGCGATAAGAAACTAGTTGAGAAAACAGCCCACAATAATATCAACAATACGAAGTGGATATTGAAACAGGGCTACAAATAAACACCAGAACAATAGGTCGGTTATCGCTCCATAGAACACTACTCACACGCTTGTCTTGTTTTGACATATGACGTGTCACCACCGTGTTTCCGATAGTAGCAGATATATCGAGTAGGCTTGAGATATTCGATTTGGATCGCCTCTGTTCAGAATATGTGCATATGCACTTTCACATTCTATGTTTATGAAAAAGACTAGCTGACCCGCCCGCAAACTCGTCTGCGTTTTGAAGTAGGTATGTACCTTAGAGTAAGTACCTTTACAACTCTTGTCACTGCATACACCTGATATCTTGATCTTTGGACCCCATGTTGCGTGTGTACGGAAACCTAAGGGCGCGAGCCCCACTCGCACTTGACCGTCAAATGGATTATCTCTTAATTTTTCATCCGAATCGATTTAAAAATTTTTAGTTTTCGGGATAAAAAGTTATTTTTATTATAATAAAATATACCTAGCCTACGATTGTGTTACACAAAATTAATGTAGTTATCTATGAGTGAAAGAATTTTTAGAATCGGTTCAGTAGTTCCAGGGTCATGGTCAATAAAACGAATACTGAATACCTACTGAAATACAATAAAATTGACATTTATAACGAGCTAGTTTTTTTAACGTGGCGTTTCGATAACGCATTCAGATATTAGTACCAAGCATTCGTAGTGAGGTACCTACTTCAAAATCAATTCTCTATTATAGTCTGAGAGAACTCAAAATAACATAGTCAATAGTTTTATCGCGCAATAAAACGCGCTTTAAACGCGTCTTTGCAGCGAAACTTTACCTACCAAACATTTCGCTATACCTAAATGGGACAGTTAGCTCCTCAATTTACGATAAGCCCAATAATTTTACACTTATAACATCGCACAGCTGAAAAGAAGATGAAATTAATTCAGTTCTGCAAGTTTTAGGTATGAAGCGCTCTGGTGAAGCAACGCGTCAAGACTAAAAAGACCTTATAAAAGTGACTAATATGAAAACTTCAGCAAAGGTAAACTTTACTCCAACTTAACTAATTTTCGGTGAAAGCAATATGATTACATGTAATAAAGAAGTTTGAGAAACCGACGCCATTTATGAAAATGTTTTTATTTGGGATATTTACAGCGGTATTTTTGTAAAATGATTACCTACCAAGAGAAAATCTTTCTTTTTTGAAGCACTAAATAACTAAGTAGAGTTTGGTAGTGCAGATGGATGACCAGAATTAGACATAGGGACTACAGTATGGGGTACAGGTGGAATGTACGGTTGTATGTTAAGTTGTTGAAAAAATTGGCTTAGGACTGTTATCTTCTAGCAATCTGATGTTCGTAGACTCTCAGATCTATTAGATTATGCGCTCTCGCTCTTTCTTGAATATGTTCAAGCGGGTAGTCAAAGGCCTCAAAACATTACATTTAGAACATGCATTAATAAATAAATATTCCGGACATATTCACATGGTCAACTGATCCCAAACTAGGCATAGCCTGTACTATGGGTACCAGAGACTGATATATATAATAGATAAATATTTAACACCCAGACACAGAACAAACATCTGTGTTTATCACACAAATGTTTGTCCAGTGCGGGGATCGAACCCGCGACCTATAGCGCAGAAGGCAGAGTTACTACTAACTGAGCTATGAGGCCAGTCAAACATTCTAGAGTCAATAATTTTCAATTTGGTGGTGTCTTATGAAATATTTTTCACTAATACATACGACCGTATAAAGGGAGGAGGGATATGTTAGAGTTTTGATCTGACATCGTTGGAACCCTAGCCAGCCTCACTGGGCCGAGCTACACCCTGCCGATCAGCGAACGAGGTTCTGGCACCCACCCACACGCACTGGACCAGCGTCGTTTCTCATGGTCTAAATCCCCCTCACTTATATTAAAAATACCCCCACTTATATAAAACAAATAAAAAATAACCTAAGTCCCCGACAGCTCCAACTATGTATTATTGGCTTACATGACATTGGCGATATTTGTTTTTACAAACGTTAACGATTGTGGTTTGCTTCTTCTCTTCTGTATTACGTCCGTAATTTTATCGTTGGTCGCCGCATCACGTAACCATAGTTCTGAGATTGGCATCCCAATTTGTGCCTACAGTACCAAACCTTAGCACAAGTTTTTTTTCCTTAGTTGCCTCTTATGACTTCCACGGATAGGTAAATATGGAGATTGGAAGGGTCTATTCTTAAGCCGGGGCCACAACGGCCTTCTAAAATTAAAAAAGATTCTGTTACACGAAGACTAAAGCCCCAACATGATGAAAATGAAGACGTCAAATTAAAATAATAAAATGACATGCATTTTCATAAATTATCCTGTTTGATAGCGCTAATGTAGATGGAGGTCTTGTCAAAAAGCTGTCAAACAATCATGCGATTGCGACGGAGTTACTACCAATTCGTCAAAGCCAAAAACTTGTGCTAAAAGATACAGCTATGTATATGATTTGCACATGGGTCCCGCGTATAAAATCATGTCACACCATCTGTATTCATGAACTGGATCTATGACGAATACGTATCGCTATGGGTTCATCTCAAATGATCTGAATTAATACCAACCTAGACAAACGCCAGTTGACCCAAAGCGTGATGAGAAACCGATAAATTGTGAAGGAATGTCGCTAGCTTTGATGGTATTTATCGATGGCAGTAGGTTTTTGAAGACTTCTATGGCGTAGTTATTTTGAATATATCTATTTTTAGATGTTAGAATGTTGTACTTAGTGATTATTTCCTTGGCCTTTACGGTATGACGAAATTCCTAAGTTTTTTTTTGCTTTTATGAAATGTCTAGCAAATTATAAACTTGGCGAATGATATTACCATATTTACCATATTAAAACGGCACGCCTATTGCCAACTCAGCAAATTGTACCTTTATAACATTTCTACTGAATGCAGGTTCATTACTGAAGTGCATACTGCTATTCATGCCACAGATTTTTATTTAGGTTTACCTAGTTTCCTCTTATTAAAGCCTTGTTCAAACAGAGAGCGTTTCGCGCCTTAAAAGAAGATAAAACATTTTATTGTGTAACTTACGATCACATGTCAAAAAGTGAGAATCAAGCGACTATAAATATTGAAAACCAATGCTTATGACGCATCCATGCCGCACATATTGGGAACGATACCATTCAAGTTGTAGACCCCTATGTCTATTTGGTTCAGTCAGACGATTCAACTAGGTAGGTTCAACTTCGACAAAGTGGTCAACCGATGAATCCAACTCGGACAGCGTTTGGGAAACTTCGCCTCAAGACAAAAGTCTACAATCAGTATTGGCGATATACACAAACAAGCCATAAAATGAAAAAAGAAGCAGAAGCTCAAAGACTCGCAAAGGGCTAGTAGCTATGCTCGTAGTTTTGCTACGTGACAAACCGAAATGAGGAAATCCGTAGAAGAACTAAGGTCACCCACATAGCTCTCAGTCAGAATAAGCAGTGGGCAGGCCATATACCTAGCACGCAGAACCGACAACCATTGGGGTATGAAGGTTTTTGACTGGGATGACTAACCGGGCTATGCTGTGTTGGAATGCCCCCCACCCGATGACCAACGATATTCTGAAGTTTGCGGAAATTCTGTGGATGGAAAGGGCAAAAGAACGTTCGTCGTGGCACTCTTTGGGGTAGGCCTATGTCCAGCAGTGGACTACTACAGTCTAAAGATGATATTGATGATAAGATAAAGATAAAAAATGATTATTTGAGCTAGTCTTAGGTGGTAAGTACAATTGAGAAAAAATTATATTAACAATATTATGGACTTACTACGGACCTCCAAACTAAGTTAAAAACTTGTATTTTGGAGGCCAAAAATCCCAACACTATTAAAACAATAGATAATTGTAAATTGTAAGAGGTTATTAATTATGGTTCTTTGACACCTAAACTAAGTGAAACACTTGTGATTTAGGTGTCAAGCTCTTTACGTGGTGTGATGTGGTGGACGTGTGTCGTCGTTATGTTGATGATGTTATATTGTAAAAAAAGAAAGTATTGCCGTTCAGGGCAATTGCTATGAATTTTGAATTGATTGGTATTAGTGGGACGTGTCATATAGATTGCCTTGACTGGAACATTTCCATAGCACTTTAAGCATAGCATGACTTTTTCCTTATTTTCCATAATCCGTTGAGAGATGAACATTCAAAACCCACCCATGCAGAATTGATCCTTGGCAAAATTATATCAAACTATAAATGGGTCAATCTACGGTAAAATTATTTCCTTATCAGTCCCAATTGACGGGCAGGGCAGTCGAGAATTCGTCACGTACAGCCGGGCACGTTTGAGCATCCTCGCCCCACAGTTATTTCAGATATTCAAAAGGTCCCCAATTTAAACCTCATGATTATGGTGCTTGGCCCTTATGAAGCTTTGGAAAATATTTGTTTGAATAGTTGCGCGTGGCGAAACTGTAAAGTTTAGTTAGCGAGCCTTTGCTCTATCAACGCTGCAATGTGTTTGCAATGTGCAATGTCCAGAAGTCCAAGACCATCCCTGATCCACTACCTGCCCACGATGGTTTTTAAACTGCTTCCGCACATACAAGACTATTGTGACGATAGGTGACAGGCGGCACTTTCAGATAACCTTCCACACTGGAGGACAGCGGACGACACAAAAACAGGGTACCGGCCCGGGCACTAATGGTTAACGATACAATCTGTCAGTGTGAAAGTAGAGCGTAGTTTTCATACATTTGCTTCACCGCGATTGTGTTGTTTGTCGCGTCATCACGTGACGTTCTGAGGTCCTGACGTACAATATGAAAACGATCGTAAGACATGAGTGTTAACGTTAATTAGATTCATGAAAACGATCACTCTAATTATAATGAATTCTCTGCTCATCTGTACATGGTTTCTTTGTAATAAAAAATGAATTTACAATGAAAAAGAGAGACACCTTGTTAGAATGAAATTAATTCTAGCTCATTCAAATGGCTCAGAATGAATTCATTCTTGCGTCAGCAGCCGCTCTCGTTATAATTTCATTATGTTTCCATCTTGCTGGCATAAGACACGATTACCTACATCAATGTTATAAAAATAGAATCTGACTGACAGACAAAGCAGAGGCCTAGAGACTTGAAATTTTTGTGTCCCTTTTTTATTGTGTAGGGGTGTACTAAATAAGCAATTCTCAAAAATCATCCCCGGGATGCAGCGGGGGTTGAATTCGGTATGAAAAAACTTCTCGCGAACGAAGTCGCGGTGGCTTTCGCTAGTTAGAAAATAATATCATTAGTGAAAGAAATGAATGGAAATGCCTTACTGATTAATAAATAAATCTGGCATTTTCTTTCCTACGATCTAGATTTTTTTTTTAACTTGAGTATTAAATAAATGATTAAAATTATATATGAATGATAATCTTCTAACAGTGAACATTTTCGAATTTTCAAAAGTTTTATATGAAACTCTATTGCTTATTAAGTACAGAATAAGCCTATTCCGGGTTGGTATACATAATAATTATTATGCATCACCATGTGTAATATATAATATTTATAATTGTACTAAAATATCTTTATTTCAGGCTACTCGACATATTACAAAAACATGTGTAATATGCCATGACCCATATTAATAAATACCTTACAGACTAACATACATATAATATTATATTAAATAATAAAAATAAAAATTAAATATTAAGTAATGAAAACCGCCTTCCCTCAATAATTCTACGGCAAAAGATTTTGAAGTGAGCCGAGTATTTGCGGTACATATGACGTATGTAATGACGAACACCGTTTTTTTGGAAACTTCACTTGTATATGTATATGCTCAAAGGCAACGGACGAGTGGACAAAAGAGGGCACTAATAGGGTTTCCGTTCGACGGAACCTTATTCCAAAGTATTCGTTTATTCTTGCTCTCAAAATTCACGGCCTTGGCTTTCCTGCTGGAAGTTATTGTACGAGGAAGCGATAAAATATACAAAATATGTGCGCTATATGTAGGCAAAATGTCTGAAGATTGCGGGTCAATCTACTGGGAAATAGTTTTCTTGATTTAGATATTCATGCAAATCGGACGAGGCCTTCTAATTTTTTTTGGACGTAGGTTCACAGAGTAATTCGTGGGTTTATTTAAGGACGATAGTAATAGTCAAGGAACATATTATGAAAAAAAAAAGAAAAAAATAGACAAGAGAAAAGAAATAGAGGAAACAAAAAGAGTCACGACTTTAATACTCAAGCATGTTAGACAACCTCTCCAATCTGCAGGCGTCCAGATCCTTGAAGATGTCTAGAGATGGTCGTCAGCGGCATGTGCCCACATTTTGCAGTATTAGTATGCCATACGGGACAGGTTGCGAGCACATCGCCGCTTTTGCAGAAGTGAGTATTCCATACATGCCAGATCTTACAGTACAGTACCGTCACAGGATAGTTTATATATTTTTTTGTAACAGAATTAAAACTAAAATACAAAGACAGTTCATTTGATACATAACAGGAAAGTAATCCTTACTTATTACTAATTTGTTAGTAGGTGTAGTAGGTAGGTTCTAATCCTAAAACAAATCAATTATAATAGCCTTGATAAGGCAAAGTAATTAGATAGGTATACAAAATAGAGTTTAAATTAATTAATAAGTATGGTAGGTAGGAATGCAATAACTTTGATCTCCACACTAGGATTCCCTGTGCTGTGGAGATCAGTGTTTAACAATATAGTGTTTTACAATTTATCATTAGACAAAGCTTTAGACTTATTATAGATAGTTATTGTTCGTTTTTATCTATTTATGAATTGCTAAACTGAGCCTTAGACGTAAGTAAAAGTTGCAAACATTCTTGCAAGAATGCCGAGGAACGAGCAACAATTTCTGACAGCCCTTGTTTTTTTCATAACCCTTAGCGAAATCTTGCAAAACAACGAAGGCTGTGGCCATTTCCTTCAGCCCTTACGATCGAAGTATTAGGGGATGGTCCATTAGGAAAGGGTACGCAAACTAATAGTTAACAATCTACCCTAATCGTCTGAAATCACGATCCAACCGCAGACCACAATCATAGATGAAAAGGGATAACTGGTACAATTATGGTCATTCGTTTAACAGTTCATAAAATAAAATAAAAAATCATGAAAGGTCATAACCGGACATAAGGTCTTTCATATAAGGTCAAAGTCTAAGTTAAAAGGTGTTTCACCCAGACGGCAAGTGGTTCGGTAGCTTAGTTGGTTAGTTAGAGCATCCCCGTATCCAGGGGAAGGCTACGGGTTCAAATGCCGTCTAAGTCGACTTTTTTGATTACATTAATCATTTGACGACCTGACTGACCTGTCGAAAGAGTGCGGGTTCGATTCCAACTGCGGGACAAATGTTTGCATGATCTGCAAATATTTGTTCCGGGTCTGGGTACTGTGCTACCATGGCAACCACTAGTGTTGCGCCGCCACATACTTATTCGTTTCTGATACCCACGACACAGCGAATTCTAGTATGGGGTCGGGACTATGCATATGACTATTGGGTAAATATTATTTATTTATTTATTTATTCACACACACTATAAAACAAAATAATCGAAAAGGTGTTTAGTTCAACAAAATCAAATCTTTGTCTTGGGTAAAGCCTATAACCTCGCAACAAATCCTTGAAAAAATCACTTTTTGCATAACTTTATACATCATATACCTACATACAACAAATATATTATTCATCAAATTATGAAACATAATTATGTTTATTAGTAAACTATTTTTATTGATATGCACTTAAAAAGGCCTTGTAACTAAATATGCTTTGATCTCCTCGTTCTAAGTAAATCATTGTATATTCTTGTAGAAACGAGGAAAAATTCTAATCACTGAGTGGTCACATAATATATTTATATACGGAAAAGAATATTCCCTTTGAAAACGATTTTAACTTTCCACTGAGTTGTAGTACCGATGCCCATACTTGATATGATAAATTGTTTTTTTGAGCCAGCTATTATCGCAGAAGCTAGCTCATAAAACATTTAAGATTTTGGTGATTTTGGAATAGTTTTTAAGTATTTAACATCCTATACTAGACTTATGTTGCCTGAAATAAATGGTTATTATTAAAAACTGATAGCATCGAATAGTTAAAAATGAAAAGATTGTGTGAAAGACGACATGATTATGAAAGGAGTGAAAACTGATATGACGGCTGATAGAGGGGAGTGGAAGAGAAAAATATGTTGTGCCGACCCCACATGAAATGGGATAAGGGCAGGGAGATGATGATGATTATGAATAGATGTATGGATACTTTGGGAACAAGCCGCCGCCGAAAACGTGAAACTAATTTTGACCTCATGTAGTTGGAAAGACGACCTTATAAAAGTTGCTGCGGTCCGCACGCGATGTGTCGCTCTGGAAATCTATGGGGGCCTATGTTGACCTTCTGCTGATATGATGATGATGTTGCGCAAAAGAATTGCCGAGACGGTTTTTCATAGGTTTAGCTGGATCAAGAGCTGCCACCATGTGTGTGATTTATAGTTTCCAAAGTGCGGTTTAATGGCTGTGTTTGGCTCAGTTCCTACAATTTCCCATGGTTAAGGTAATATTTATTGTTCATCCTTGTTTTAAGAACCCAGGACAGAAATTTGTTCGTTCATATCATCACTGGTTTCTCTTGATCATCTTGAATGAGGTCAGTGACCAAATGGTTAATAAAAGGTGGTTTTCTAAATATAAATTCACATAAAGAGAAAATACAGTTTGTCTTAAAATAATAGCATATTACCAAGCGTAGTTTTAAACAGTTTTAAACAATCAAACTTTTAAAAGGGTTCCGTTTTTTCAATTGGGGTATGGACTCTAAAAATGGCCTGACAACTATCGTTGAAACACACACACATAAGATATTTTTTACTAAAATTAAAAATCGACTTCAAATTCCTGAATATTTACAAGATTAATATCAACCTCTTTTTTTGTTATCAACCTCTTTGCGTTTTGCTTACCTATAAAGGATGACACTGGCCACCTACACTTTCGAATATTTGAATTCGAATTTCTTTCATTCATTCATCATCAATAATAACTCTTACGGTACTGGCTGATTGGCTGACAATCAAACGAAGTGGTTTTATTCACTTTGAAAATCAACGCAGAGACTAACCAAAATCCTAAGAGTATGAAATTTGCAGGGTAGCTTCCTGTTGTAACGTATGGGTGCACAGAAAGGAATTCCCGACACACAACCCCTAAGGTTAAAGTTTATGTAAAAATTGCAGCAAGCGAACAAAGTCGCGGGGATAACCACAATAAACTACCATCGACAAAAAAAAATCGGCAAGTCGTGATTTCAAGAGATGATGACTTTTTTTAAGTTTAACAGGACAAGTAGCAATCCCTCAGAAATTAAATTAAAATGGGACCACCCCAGGATCATACTCTATACACTAGCGAAAGAATGATCAAAATCAGTAGTATTGGCGGAGATATCGAGTAACATACACACAAAAAAAAGTCGGTTAACCTCCTCCTTTTCAAAGTCGGTTAAAAATTTTCCGTATTCCTAAAAAAACTATAGATTCCTAATACTACTACTACTCACCATTAAGACCGTACAGCCTGACCAGACGTATAACCTGGGTTATTAATAACTAGTGTCACTAAGGCTTCTACTTGTTTCATGACAGTTTCGGCATAATTTGGCCGAAAAAAAAGAGAGTTAGGCAAAGGGAAGTGGAACTTCGGTTCGTAATTACATACTGGTAAAGTACATAACAGTAAAGTTTCAATGACTTCGCAGTTTGGGTAAGATTGGATAATAACTAGAACATGCTAATAGTGCGATTTTCAAGTTTTATTTTAATTTACGATCATCGAAGTACCAACTTTTATCGGACATGCCGAGATCTGAGTTTGGGGCGAACCACTAGTTTTAACAGGAATAGTGGTTTATCCGTTTTGGTTACTAAAAAGTAAGGTTTATACTTGAAATCATTGAAAAGATGCTTAAGTTGAAAAGATGATTCTGGGTAATTGATCGACGTAACCTTTATATCAAAGCAAAAAAGAAACATAATATTTTCCACATAAATACAATACAATTTTGTATTGCAGTTTTGAAAAAGAAACTGACTATTTACATTTTGTTAAATCATTTTCCATGATACGTAGGTACATATTTCACAAAGTTACTGGAGATCCGAGCTTCGCTCGTATTTTACTTGACTTTTGATTGGTCTAATTAAGAATTGTATGATAAAACTTTCAAATTAAGTCAGAGTGGATGTCGACATCTTTGGCGTTACAAACCTTTTAAAAAACATCATCAAAGCATTGACGTCATTACTAAGACAGCAAAAATATGACGATGATAAAATATGTCAGATCCGTATATAAAAATACTATTTATTGAGCAAATAACGCGGACCAAAAAATATAGTTTACCAACCTATAGGTTGGTAAACCATGTTATTTGATCTTCGGTCAATTATTTCTGATACAATTGAGTATTACTATGTTTACTAACTGAAGAAAACCCGAAATTCTGTTTCACATTCGGCAAGAATCTATTGCAGTTAGGTCACGCCTACACTATAAATTACTGTGACTCACACCACATCAATCTTGTAGTACGTACACGCCTTAAATGCTCACAAGTTTTGCAGGATAGGGCTCGTTATTTAGTGTGAGAAAGCTAGCTATAGTTATATTTGTTGTAACTTTATACACATTTCTAACACTGTTAAATGACCTATTTTAAAGAGTCGGATATTTTAAGAATGTTAAGAAGAATATCAGACCTTATTTCAAGACAGCTAAGAAACACATTTTTTTTGAGAGGGACTATCTTGTCTAAACGGTCGAATTGGCGGTAAATCGGCAAAATTGATTAGGAGGGATTTTTTTAATGCGCAAAATCTCAGATATCCCAACTGATATAAAATGCAATAAGGTAAAGTGCAAGTGCAAGCTTTAACACAAAAAATATAATTTACGTAAATTAAGATATGATAAGGAAAGAATGTTGATTTCAGCCGAAATTATGATACAATCTTTTCAATCGCACTTTTTTGGAGCTTTAAGGCTTGCAACATATTAATATGTTGCAAGCCATAAAGCTCCAAAAAAGTAAAATAATCTTATTTAGTAGGTTACTTAAAAATATTCCTCGCTGAAAGATTCTGTGAAGACTATAGTTCCACTATATAGTGCCTTAAATCTGTTCCGCATGTTCAGGTTCCTTAATAAAGCTAATATTGTACGCAAGGGGCTTAACAAACAAGCTTTGTGAGCGCTATTAATATTGCAATTAATAATCGTGCTTAGTTAAAACTAATCTGCAAACCCTTACCAGCTGTCTCGGGCGAGCATCAAGTCGCTTTCAGACGCCACGCTACTAGCATTAAATTAGGTAGTTTTATTTCATAATGTAAAGCCTCGTTTAGGTTGAGGAAGTCTATCGCCCCTAGAGTGTGATTCTGAGACAAAATAGTTGAATAGTTTAGGTCTTAGGTCTTAGGCCACCATACCTCAACATGGTCACTAACATAATACAGGAGGACCATGAAAGAATCAGTGACACGACAAGAAGAAGAAGAAGAATAGTTTAAGCCTACGCCTATGATCATCGTATGTCGAGTTATTGTTAATTGCTTGAGTGTATACGTAATACCTATAAATATAATGGTACCTATAGCTTGAAGATTCTCAGAAATTATTTCCTTATTCAATATGAGTAACTCGCCGCGCAGCAGCGCCCCCTATTTTCTGATGTTCCCATATGAACTAGTATGTGCCTAGTGTAATTTTGAAGGGAATCTTTGACGGCAGTTTTATAAAACATAATCAGGCTGATCTCAATCAGAAAAAAAAAGCTAGGAGATGGGCAGCAGTGTCCCCTATTTTCATAAAGATGTAAATACTGTGCTCGCGAACCCACGTGCCCAGCGTGGATAGTATGGGCAAATCCACATGATAGAAATTTGCTCTGAAAATCGGTGGGGGAGGCCATGTTCAGCAGTGGAAGTATACGGTTGAAATGATGATGTCTGTTTGAATGGAGTAAAAAATACTAACAACTAAGAATACCCATGTGAAACCAGAAAGCTGCAAAACAGCACGAGCACACCATAACAGCTCTTGAATTATGAGCTGGCTTCTAGCTTTGGTTTGAAGCAATTTTCTAGGGCACAATATAAAACAACAGACTTGTTACAGGCTCCTCATAAAAGTTTCTGAGAGCCAACAAACCGTACCGACACTGCGGGCCGCCAGTTGGGGGTATTTTATGTACCTACTCATTCACTGATTTGCTGCCAACTGTTTTTTCCGCATCATAAAATGTATGATACCGTTTTTTATACATAAGCGTATTTACTAACCAGAAATGCGCTTCCGGTTTTTTGGCCAAATCTAGTACAACTCTATCGGGTGAAAATATATACACGAATGGTAGCGTTGTGTGTCTTCCTGACTCTCATTTAAGAATATTAAAAAACGCGAAGAATATCGATGAAAATGAAGATTATTGAGATATACCAGAGCTATACCAAGCAGTTTAAATAAAGCCTTTGATATGACCCTGTTAATAAAGGTTGCTGGAAGCCATTGATTGCAGGCGGCACTAAATCGGTCACTCAAAAATCTTGGAAGTCCGTGTTGCGCTCGTACATACTCGTAACAAAACATTGCAAACTTTATTTGCCACAGATAAAATAAGCCTTTAAAATATAATTGTATGGTGGTACGTCCCTCTCTTTCATTCTGAGAAGATCATCAAGTGAAAGCGAAAACAAGCTCACCAACTCCTGATTACATCATAAAAACAACTAAGTATAAATCGTAAAAAAACCTAAATTGGACTTGCCACGTTTATTGATTTAGCCCAGTAAGCAACGTAGACACGTATGAGGTTTGAAGGTATGTGTGGTTTTTATTTACTTTTTTGTTATCTCTTTGAGGAAAACGGTCATCTCGCCTCAGGCTAGCGAACTGTTTTACAAAACTTAGTGCCATAACAGATTGGGCGAGTTTTCGGCGTGTATTTTCGTTTGTGAACGCTTGGCCGATTCACGCTTACATTTACGTTTCATTACAAACGAACGCGCGTGCACCTGCGTATTGAAACATTTTCGTGTAAGCAATTTGGGTCATAAATATGTCTCCACTCAAACGACAGCTGTTGCTATGACATCGTACACTGGCGAGCAAAAGCGAGCTTACGCACCAAAACGCCCAATATGTTTTGGCACAAGACTTATCCGCGAACCACTGCACTCATAAAACAATGAATGCTACTAAAACGTACGGATAAGCGTAGTTGTAAATCCCAAGCTCTTATCTTATTTATTTCGTGGCAGATAGAGTTCAGGAAGTGCCTACATTCGCGTGATGCAGTGGGATTGTTTAGCTCGTGTACTTTGTAAGTAAAATATAGGCAGGAAAAGTCAGGTTACGCTTTGAAGATAACCGTTATTACAATACTATAAATTCGAAAGTGTGTTAGTTTGCCAACAAACACTTACCAACCAGTTAGGTTGGTAAGTGTTTCTTTTCCATAGTTACGGAGTAACGGATCAACGTGGTTTTTTCCATGATAGAGACATAGGCATAGCCTACATTTTTTATCCAGGTATCACGCTCGCGAAGTCGTGGTCGGAAGATAGTAGTTATAAAATTGAAATCGTCCGTGTAGCACTTTTGCAATTGTTATACAATCGGCTACAGCTCCTGAAAAAACCAAAACCAAGTGAACCACAGAATATTTTGGAAAATTCGATTTGTTAGTTAAGCTTAAATTTATCGTATACAATTCGCCCGATGCCAGTATAATAAATATTTGTACGGAGCAACCTAACTATTTACACTAATCAGCTTCGTATCGGCATCGCCTCGCCTGGGGCCATGTAAGTATTTGTTTTCAAACGAGGCAGCGCCGCTGATCTGATGTCGGGGTGATAGTGTGCGTCAAATTTTACTCCGCATTTGTGTTTTTTTACGTTTTAACTACAACTACAGAACTACAGAGTCTGCCAATATCCTTTGAATCCCTGGAACAAGGTATCTCGACGGTCGACAGTGTTTACGCATTCAACACTGATTTGTAGCCAGCCTTTTTATTGTCCTTCCGGCTTTATTTTTCCCCAACTCGCTGGTCTTTTACTGACACAGGCCAATTGAAATAGCTAGTGTGTATTTAAAAATGGCTTGTACTTGCCACCTGATGTCACTCACAGCTTTTTGCATCGCTGTTTAAGGCTAGTCCTTAGGCTAGCTAGGCTTTTAAAAGCTACGTGTGACCGACGCTTTTTTGAAATTCTCTTGAGCAGAGCCTCTGCAAAGTTATGTTTTTGGGTCACGAAGCGTACTATACATGTATACCTGCCGTGTTTCCTTGTACTGTGGCAGGGATCCCAAATTACATTGTTCAACTTGTTTTCACGCGAAAATTTCCGCTGTGGGTTTAATCGAGATATGTTTCAATATTTTATGGAGCCGTAACTTTCTGTAAATTTTAAATATGTTCTTATTATGGATAAGGTACTCTGGATAGGTACTGTTTAATTATGAATACACTCGTGGAAGCCACCGTGACTTCTTTCGTGATTTTATATTCATACAATCTTCAACCCCCGCTGCTCCTCCTTAGGGGATGAGTTTCGGTTATTCCTTTCTGAGTACTGATGACTTACTGGCTGACTGACTGTTGAAGTGTAGGGGACACTTCAACAGTCAGTCAGCCAGTAAGTCATCGGTCAGTTAGTAACGTAAAGTTAATATTAGGGAACACATTGGTTAAACAACGTCCTTGTAAAAAGTTACTACAACGTATAGGAGAATTTGTCGCTCTATCAGTTTTAGCAATCGATCTAGTTTGTAGCCAGTTTTTTTGCATGTAACTTAGTTTCTGCTAAAAAAGTAATTAACGAAAATTTATATGAGCCAGTATAGTTACATAAACATGCTTAAATTAATCTAGTTAGCATTTTCAATATTATGTAAATTTAATTTATTTTTTGCAATAATAATTTGTTTGAATGTATTCTGTTAATAATGTGACATTAATAATTTGAAATCTGTTTTTATGGTTACTAACATAGTTTATAGGTAGATAAATGTACTAACAATTATGGTGAACAACCGAAATAAAATAAATTGATTGATTGATAGTAAGCATCAAAAGTAAATAATAATTATCGAGGAATAGCATAAAAGACAAACTTAAGAGATAATTCATTCTAATATTTATTATAATCATATTTATGATAATTAAAACTATGAATAAATTTAAAATAGCTGCATATCGACTTCTGATGCTGACGACTACTGAAGCATCTAAAAGATATAAATCCTCTTTATCCATCAAAGCTACTATGTTTGATGTTTCACGACACAAAATCCATTTCAGAAGCCTTTCAACTAGAGTGGTGTTAAAGTAAAATCAATTAGGTGCTTTGTTTCAATACCCACTTACCGCATTGTTGAAAAAGTGGCATAGATACGAACATCGAGAATAAAAGCCTTGTAGGATAAATGTCTTGTAATAAAAATGCAGTGAAAATGAAAGCATTGCGAAGTATGTGGCGTGATACGAGAGCATTGTGGAGTAAAAGAAGATGTAGTAATGAGGATTGAGCAGGGTATGGTTATGGTATGGTAGCTGGTTTGGTCATGTAGAGAGGATGAAGGAAATGAGATTGACGAAACAGGCGTATAAGGCGAGTGTAATGGGACCTCGGCGATTAAGTGGCCAATTCGGTGACGTTTTGGAAAAAAGGCCAGTTCAAGAGTACCCTAAACTGACGAGCATGTATGATGAATGAGATGAGAGGGAATGAAGTAAAAGAGGTATGGTAAGATTGTAGCAAGTCGAAAACCGTGGTCTCTACCTACGCCTCTAGGAAACAGACGTGATTATGTATGTATTTAAAATCTTTGTTCAGTGGATGTCAAAAATGGGATACCGTGCAATTTTTTTTGATTGCTTTTGGCAGTAATAATGAAATAAACACAATTGAAAAAAATATGTACCTACCTCATACCATGAAAATCTCATTCAAATTGGAGAAAAAATCAACTAATCTTCCCAAAACCTGGGCAGAAAATATGACTTAATCTTGCAAAGTATTACGAAGCAAAACTACTCCATAGTTTAATTTGATGGAATAACCCAAGAATTATTCTTTTCTTTAAAGAAGAACTTTTTAGACGAGTAATTCCATCAGTTCAACTTATTGCAATGAAGACACTAACCAGAACAATGAAAGTTACTGTTTGCGGTAATAGTATTATTTTCAGCATTTTATTTTAAACCCGCTACGAATGTTCAATTTGCACTTCAGCATGAACTAGTATTTAATGTATTTTACTAGTATTAAATAGTAGGTACCATAACTTTCGTGCGTCAAAATCGAAACGATATGAAAATCAGATCTTCTGGGTTTGGCACTATTTAAGTAAATCACATTTGGTATTTTGAAGTAATTAAGAAGAAGAAGAAGATTAAGAATAGTATAGGTAAAAACAATTCAATTTCCTATAAATACGAAAAACATGTATTTCTCCAATGTTTAATGCACCCTTCCAAAAGTAGCAGTTTGTTTAAAAAATATGTACCTACTCACTACGTCTCACTGTGATCTTCAATATCATGAGTTTGCCTAAATTTTATTAACTCTTGAACACTTATGATTATTACAAATACATTTTTGTTAGTATTAATAGTATAATAATGTAGGTACTCTATATTTTTATAAGATTTATACCGAGGAAGAAAGATTTAAATGCGGCACGAGTATCCGTAGACACAATTATCTTTCATAAAATAAGCATTTTAGAATAATTAAAATTAAAAAAAAGCCATATTTGAACGTCATTTATGTGACGCATAACAACTCGGGTAAGAATAACACAATTAAAATAGCCTAAATAAACAGTAGCGCAATTCTAACAGAGCTCAACGACGAGGGAAAAATAAAATTACCGTTATAACAGGCTAGTGATTAAGCTGAAAAATTACTACGGAAATCCCCTCTGTCACTCTTACTTTCCACTTAGTAACTGTATAACTGTACATTGACAAACTGCCGTGAATAGATCAACTTGGAGAAATATTTGTGATCGACGTGCTCTCCCTAGATTGGTTGGATTTAGCCGCATATTTCTTTTGGCTTTCTGTGAAGCCAATTTTATACTAAGGTCGTTATACACTTATGCAAGCGTCATTCCATTCCATCAGTTATAAATTACGAGAGACTGTTCGAATAATAAGGAATCAGCTTCAAAAAATAAAAGGTACGAATTAGCTTCAATCAATCCACAGCATACATTATACGTGATAATTTTGACATCTGTCAGTAATGAGGGTCCATATCTTATGTTTTTTTAACAATTAATACATCATAACATTTCACACACAATCAGACAGTGTGTGTGATATTACATTGCTTTAAATATTCTCTACACATTCATACGAATTTAGAGAGCATTAATTAATCAACCAAAAGTCAACATATAACCCCAAGTTACCACCAATAATAGAACATAAATTTAGCATAACCTAAAATTTTGATAACTAACTATGTTTAGGTCAAATGTGCCACATACCTCCGGGTGAATCTTATCATCATCAGCCTGAAGTCCACCTCTGGACTTAGGCCTCCCACAAAGAGCATCACGATGAATTATTATAGCTATAATTAATAAATAAATAAATAAATATTCCGGACACACGGTCAAGAAGATCAATTGTAGAGAAACAATTATTATCGTTTCCGTGGTGGCCCCGGCTGAAGAATAGGGCCCCCATTACTAACCGTGGATGTCGTAAGAGGCGACTAGGAGAAAATAGCCAGCTGCAGTATGGTGTGATATCAATGTTTTCTATCATCATCATTTCAGCCGTTCGACGTCCACTGCTGAACATGGCCTCCCCCACAGACAGAAGAAATTCCTTATCATGTAGGGGGATTTGCCCATACTCACCACGCTGGGCATGTGGGTTGGCGAGCGCAGTTAGAGCTATCGTTGTTAAAATGAGGAACGCTGCTGCCAACCCCCTAGCTTTTTTCCCTTAGTCGCCTCTTAGGACATCAGTCATAATTGTTAGTATTATTAATTCAATTCCGTATATTAGGGTTCCGTACCTCATGAAAAAAATGGTAGGCACGAAGCCGTGTTTGTTGCCTGATTGATTCTAGGCTTGGCCGTGAGGACAGGCGTAGCAAAGTGATTATAGTGATTTTATTGAAGTAAACGCCTTTTGACTTTGACTTTGATTCATACCAAACTAGAGAAAGACCCCGCGACTTTGTTCCTCCATCCATAAAAGTTGAATTTTAAGGAATCCTACCCCACTCACTAAAACACACTACGTCTCTTGGACTAACTTGGGTTTTGCTTTGTTTTTCAGTCAGTGTGTTTTATATTTGAGATATAATTCAGCCATGGCAACAACATTATCAATTTGATATAATGCAAGCAAATTCGGATCATCGAAAAAATGGAAAGGCCCCAAGCCGTGTTTGTTGCCTGATTCTTCTAGGCTGGGTTGCGAGGAACAGGCATAGCTTCACCTAGTTTTTAAGACGTTTCAAAGTGATCGTAGTGGTTTTATCGAAATAAAAACATTTTGACTTTGACTTTGCAAAGAAAAGATAATAAAATATTGTTATATAATAATATTAAAGTAATCAGTGGAAATAACTTAAAAATAATTTCAAAGCCATGTTCTTACTTTAACAAAACTATTCGATTTAGAATTTTACAAATAAATACCTACTTGAATTTTAATTGAAAGTGAAGATATCACTTGGAAAGCACAAGTATTATTCGTTATCTCGCCCCGAACGTTATGGGAATCGTCCATTTCATTTCTCAGTTTGTTTATCTTTTGCTATTTATTTGAGTTGATATTTTATTATGATTAATTTGAAGTGTTCGCATTATTTCATGTTTATTTCAAAAAAACACTGAACTGAACAAGGGTATGCCTAATTAAGTCCACATATCTTTAAATAGAAGTAATTTTGATAAAAAAAAGTATTCCTTTTACTTCTACTATTCATAAACTAGCATGAAAGTTAAAAAAAGTTCAAACTATCATAATAAAACTCCCAACTAAAGAGCTTTTAATTTCCACACCGGAACTCAAGATTTCAAAATTTCTTTTCTTCACAAACAACTAATTTACGAGGTCAAGCTTCAAAGCAAATCTAAAATGCTGAAGAGTTCTAAAACACTAAATTTTACGAAATAATAACACTTACCCAACTCAACCAACAGATAGCACTCACTACACAATATACACACCCGAAATAAAACACTTAAGAAATAATTTAGGAGTTCCAGTTCGTATGTCGAGATTAAATCTCTGAGAGGTGGAGGAGCACGTCCTGCTCCCACGAAGTCTGAATGCAGACTGAAGTCTGGACTCTGGGATATCAGGAGGCTGCGGCCTAAGTCGAGATAAGTCCAGAGAGCGCTAAGCCGATTACGACTGAGAATACTCGTATCTTAGTACAGTGTTACGTTTTTTATGCGCTCTGATTTTTAACAGCTTAACGAAAGATTTTACGAGTAAATAAGATATGTATATTGGCACAGTATAACCAGCCTCGATTCACTTTTCGAATAAATATACATACATACATATATAAAATCACGCCTATTTTCCAGAGGGGTAGGCAGAGACCACGGCCTTCCACTTGTTACGATTCTGATATACCTCTTTCGCTTCATTCAAATAAATATAGACTCGTTAAAAATCTGTGTAGTTTTTTCCAATTGATTTAAACATTCTAATAACTGTGTGTGAAAAAAAAAAATATTTCTTTGTGACAAAGTGCAAATGATGTACATGTATTGGATTTTTATGTTAAAAGTAGTAAAAAAATATCCCCAGTCAACAGCAAAATATATAAAAAATTACTTATCCTGACCCCCATTTCTTTAAGCGTGACAGTCTCCCTTATATCAGAAGTGGCTAATTCAACACATCCGCTGTATAGAGTGTCTTAAAAAATATTCAGGCCTTGGGCTTTTTCCCTTCAAGGTCATAAAGTTGTATAGCCACTTCTGAAACAATGGCCTATTGAATTGGTTCTTTGTAATGCTTGAGGGAACGATACGATGTATCGGCGTCGGTTTAGCCTACCTTTGTTTAGTTTCAGTAAACAGGCGCTCCAGACTTGATTATAATAAATGTTCTATGTTGATGTATATCTTTGTTCAACTTAAATAAAGAAGAGGGATGAGACTTGTTTTAGCTACGACGTAGCATACCGTAGGTATTTTTAGAATCTTAATAAGTTATTGAAGCTTACATTACGGCATTAAACAATGTAATTCATTCAGAAGAATGTTTATTATTTCAGTTGGTGTCCAGCTTATGTAATAAAATGTTAATTATTTCTTATCAAACCCTCACACACAATAATGTAGGTGAGAAAAACAAACAAAACAAATATAATGGCAAGCATCCAGGACAAGTGGTCTCAGCTACGCTGTTTTTCAGCATTGCTGTAAAATTTCTGACATAATCACCGTAGCTTTGATTTTCGGAAGCCTTCAGCTCCAAAAAAGATATAGAGAGTTGTATCGAAAGAAAAAAATAGTATATAAATAGCCTAAAAATAGTATATAAATACTTATAGTAAATAGCCTCGTAGATCTCTAGGCGATCCGTGAAGACGTCTCATCATTATCATCATTTCAGCCGTACGACGTCCCCTATTGAAATGGCCTCTCCCACAGATTGAGCAAATTCCTTATCATGTGGGGGGATTTGCCCATACTCACCACGATGGGCATGTGGGTTGGCGCGCGCAGTTAGAGTTCTCCTTGTTAAAATGAGGGACGCTGCTGCCCATCCCCTAACTGTTTTCCCTCAGTCGCCTTTTACGACATCTGCGGATAGGTAGATATGGAGGGGCCTATTCTTGAGCCGTGGCCACCACGGCCAAGAAGACGAGACCGAAGACGTCTAATCAACGATAATTTCAAATATACCATTTGGCACATGCCTACATTTGCAGAATTGTATTCCATACGTGGCAGGTTGCCGCTTATAAGAATACTTACTGGTTTCCTAACGATTTTTTTCTTTTATAGCAAGTGTTATAACGAACTTCCTTTCAGCTCAATAAAGTTATTATGTATATCAGTCTCTGGTACCCATAGTACAGGCTATTCCTAGTTTGGGATCAGTTGACCGTGTGTGATAATCATGTCCGGAATATTTATTATTATTGTTATAGCTGTCACGCTAATCAGCGTTTCTGTATTCCGTTTTGATGATAAGTGGTCATTGGAGTGGGATTTAAATCTGGACCGCTTAAAATTGAAGTGGTTATCTAATTGATGTTTCAGTATACGATTCTGAACGATAACGTCTCAAATAATTGAGACCATTTCAAATAATTTAGTGGCGTTTTAGTATTCGGGCGTAACTGACTAGTCAATTCATTTCGTCCGCTCATATCTCATTATTCCATTCTATAGCAATATTCCGAAAACTTTTTAACGCCACACAGAGTTTGAAACATGGTGCGTCCATGAATAATGACAAAAGTTGAGTTTAAAATTGAACTGTCCGTATTTCGGTTGGATATTAATTTTGAGGGTTTCAGTTACCGTCTAATGAATATTAATTTTACTTATCGATGTCTAGAGTCTAATTGCTTATGACTACTTATTGGTTCTTGTTTGCTTGTCGTATCACTGAATCTTTCTTTGGTCATCCTGTATTAAGTCAGTGACCAAGTCGATGTATGGTGGCCCTGAAAAGGGCCTATGACCGTCGGTGAAAGAATCAGCGTAGTGAAATGATTAAAATGCGCCTCTTAGAGGCTCCGTTCGTGCACATGTCACATGTCTTCGAATTTTTAGGTTCCAGGGAATGTTGGCTTCCTCACAACGTTCTTTCGTGAGGAAACGTTTCTTTCAACGTTTCTTTCGCCATGTGAAAGCACTAGTACATGGCACATACATTTTCCGAATGTAAAGTTGGCCTCATAGCTCAGTTGGTAGTAACTCTGCCTTCTGCGCTAGAGGTCGCGGGTTTGATTCCCGCACTGGACAAACATTTGTGTGATTCACAGATGTTTGTTCTGTGTCTGGGTGTTAAATATATATTTATTATGTATATCAGTATCTGGTACCCATAGTACAGGCTATGCCTAATTTGGGATCAGTTGACAATGTGTGATATGTCCGGAATATTTATTATTTATTATTATTAAAGTCCATTGGTGCATGACCTGGATTCGAAACCAAGACCTGTAGATCAGAAGGTGGAGCCACTACCACCGCTTTACCTCTGCTCTGAGACTTATTGGTTCGAAACGTTTACGGGGTACCTATGTTTATTAACATAGATAAAATTCACGACCGACGTTCTGTTTAGAAGGACGGGGTTATAAGAGGACCCTACAGTGCCGATAGCGCTTCCTGAAATGCTCATCACGAATAATTTGCTTGTGCTTTAACGTGACAATCTCGCAAAAGCTCTATAGAGAATAATAAATGTCTGCCAATCATTTTTCATGCCAACATAGACTTCGTCGACACAGTCCTTTAAAAATAATGCAAAGCTCACGAACGTAGACTTCATCACCATGTGAACGTCGAGGCAATCCAGCTCCTCGACAACACAGACATAGTGAGAAGACTTAAAAGGACTAAGACTTTTGAGTTAGTGTAGTGTCAAATAAAAAATAGTGAAATGTAGTGTAAGTGATAGTGACTACTTATAAAGAACACAATAACAAAGTGTCTTCCCCTTAAATAGAAACTAAGAAAAGTGCTATTGGACACATTCTTAGATGTAATTTACTTTATAAAACTATGTCAAAGTCAAATTACTCATTAGCCTACTTGGCTAGATTGTAATAATATGTAGAGTATAATAAATATTGTACTCATGGAATAACAAAAAAAAAAAATCATTCAAAAGATGAAGTTGGTATTGAAATTTGTTTTCATAAAACGCATGTTTTTTTACCAAACGTGTTCCTTGTAAGTTTTTTTCAAAGAACAGGTCATTTAGAGAACAGGCGCCAAATACACCAAAATTCTAGATTTAAACTAGATAGTAGATGTAATGATCACTCTGAAATAAAAAAGAAATTTTAAAATTATTATCATGTAATGAATAGAAAAGTTATGGGTTGCACATATTGTGAAATCAAGATCATTTTGAAATAAATTATTAACAATGTATTGTTAAATACTTGAACGCAGCGTTCATCCTTTCATCTCCCAATTGGGGACATTTCCATAGTAACGCATAATCTTGCAGAAGTACGTGGGTAATCGTTTGGTCCCATGAGCAGTAATTAATAATTGTTTTATGCAAATCACCTACCCTTATCAGTTTGTATTACATTGTACTCGTACCTACAGACAAAACGAGAATTAGTTCTCTGTCAGCTTCAGTTTTCTGAAATTCAATCCATATCCAAAAATATTTTAGAAATAATGTAGGTATATTTGCTTCTTTACTGTAATTTACTAAGGGATCTGAAGGTGGCGGTTGGTTGGCGACAGCGACAGGAGACTGAAACCCGAGATCAATTCCTACGTGACGTTTATTCAAGAGATTCGTCTATTGAGTCTCTTCCCGTCTCGGTCCCCAGTCTCTGTCGCGAAGCTAACCCCCTTCAAAGTTATACAACCTGTATATCAAAAAGGTAAATCTCTAATTAATTAGCCGAGTTTGAGTACTGAATTACAAAAACAAACTTTGTTCACCCTTTTGAGCCCAATCACCGCTGTGTTTAATTACTTAAATGTCAAGCGACTAAAGGTATAAACTGACGGTGCGGTGCGTCTATTTGAGATATCGGTCAGAAACATCTTCTCTAGTTCTTCGGCTAGTAAAAAAAAACTGACTAATGCAGACTGCATTAGGAGTGAGTAGGCTGATTTTCAGGCATCCTATATTTACTAGCTAGCTTTGCTCGCATGGTACCTGTCACTTAAAGTCGATCAAATGAAATTCACCACATTTGGTGGCAGTGATCCATCTTTCCGATCCAAAAGTTATGTTTTCGAGTCCAAGTCGTGCATCAATGAATTTTCCATTCGGGAAATTTTCGTGCTTGTAATCTCAAACAGTTAATGAAAACATCGTGAGGAAACTGGCATGTCGAACCTAAAAATCGAAGTTATGTAACATGTGCACGAAAAGATCCTTTATGAGCCGATTCCTAATAATACTTTCACTACACTGGTTCTTTCACCAATGGTCATTGGACGTTTTCAGGGCCACTATTGGTCAACCGGTTTACTGACCTTTCTGACGAAGAAAGAACCGTAAGTGACACGACAAACAAGCATAGCCGACGGATATCACTTGCAGGTTTGTCGTTTATCAATTGTTTTTTGACGGTTGAGAATCCGTCCTGCGTATTGGGATATGTGCTGACAGTTATATAATCGCTCGCTGATTTTGGGCAACAGTTACGGGCAAAATCGCGCCGTGAGTCACCAGCCTTATAAAACTTTCTGAATAAAATAATTCATTGACTCGTAGAAACAAATCGAAATTTGTTCAATCAGGATTATTGGTGTTCCAACAGTGGTAGCTTTATCTTCATAACGAATGCCTTCAACTTTTGGAGTTATTTGAAAAGTAAATGGAAAACATTGAAATTGCAGATTAGTCTGTTCGTTTAACTCAATTACGATCGCAGCTATGGTTTATTAAAGTTAGTGTTGAGTTCGAAGTTCGACTTGTTTCAATGAAGTTTGATTATTTAATGACTACAATCAACAAGAGGGCGCGGCTCTCACGAATGTTTTCAAAAAGGGTTATGTCATCATTGTCTTCTTCATATAAAAATACATCAAAAATAATTTTAATCATCTTGAAAAACAGTATTTCACATGTAAGTTCTATTTTTTTACATATTTTTATCACACTTTAGGCCTGCCAAAATAAATCAGTTTCTCTTAAAAATGGTTTGAAATTTGTGTTGTTTGTAAACATAAACAATCACTTTGATAAAATGTTTTGTAGAATACCTACCGAGCTCTTATTTATATTATTTACTTGATGTTTAGAAACTCAAAGTTGACGAACTACTCCAAATCCCACTCTCTTTTTGCGAAAGTAAACACGCGTTATCATTATCAGCATGTAAAAGTCCACTGCTGCACATAGGCCTACCCAAAAGAGTGCCATGACATGACGAACGGTCTTTATGTTTAGAAACTCAAAGTTGACGAACTACTCCAAATCCCACTCTCTTTTTGCGAAAGTAAACACGCGTTATCATTATCAGGATGTAAAAGTCCACTGCTGCACATAGGCCTACCCAAAAGAGTGCCATGACATGACGAACGGTCTTTAGTCTTTTCCATCCACCGACTTCCAGCAACCATCACAATGTCGTCGGTCCGTCAGGTAAATACTGTCCTTCCAATACTGTGTCACCGGGTTTGTGAAAGCCATTCGAAAACCTAAAACCAACGGTTGTCGGTTCTGCGAGCTTCAGCTTGGCTAACCCATAGCTATTTCAACATGGTTATTCTGAGAACTATGTCGGTGTCCTTGGTACTGATTTCCACCAATCAAAACAAAGCTCAAATACAAATTACACATCTGTTAGCCAATGATAAACGAAATCAGATACCACTATTCGGAACTAATTAGCTAAAGGTAAACCGAATCAATCAACGTCGACCGTATGCGGGTCTGACCAGATGTATAGGACATCTACACGTCCGTCCGCGTTCGTTTTAATTGCCATGTCAAACTGTGATAGACATCTGTTTTTACCTGTCGTGAAGTAGGGGAGTTTTTTTGTTGAAGTGCCGTTCCTCAAGGATTCCTTGAAAAACGAAACGGAAGAACGGTTCTTGTCACTCAGCAAAAAGGAATAAAAAAATCTTGTTATGATCTACAAGATGATTAAAACATAACTTGTAAACCACCCTGAAAGGGAGGGTTATTATGAATCACCTTGTGATTCATAATAACCTTGAAAAATGGGATTGAGATTTCGTTTTCGAAATCATTTTTAAAGTACATGGTAATGGTGATGAGGCTCATACTAAGAAAGAAAGAAAGGAAATAATTTTATTTGTAACATACATAGTTAGGTTTTAACATCGATTACCAAAAACAACAAAACGAAACTAAACTATAAAATACCTACTCATATGCCACAAACTGGCATCTAACTCGGCATGTTGTTGAGTTACCTAAAAAGTAACACAACGCTGATCTTCCGTTGGAACCAAGTTGCTTGTTTGGAACTAAGGTACTGAAGACATGTGGTTTTGCTTCAAGCCAGTAGCAGCAGCTAGATGACCATAGCAAAGATTAACTAGTATGATAAACTAGCTTCCACACGCGGTTTCGCTTGCATGGTATACGCATAAAAAGTAGCCTATATGTAATTCCACTCTATTACTACATACATGCCAAATTTCATTCCGATCCGATCAGTGTTTTCGGGGTGAACGAGTAACAAATATCTTCGCATCCTCACGTCTTCACGTCCTCTCTTCCTACATATTTACAAATTTTCGCATCCTAATTAATCAGCCAGCCGGGGCCATGGTGGCCCCGGCTAAAGAATAGACCCCTCCATATCTCTATCCGCGGATGTCGTAAGAGGCGACTAAGGGAAAAAAGCTAGGGGATGGGCAGCAGCGTCCCTCATTTTAACAACGATAGCTCTAACTGCGCTCGCCAACCCGCATTCCCAGCGTGGTGGTATGGGCAAATCCCCCCACATGATAAGGAATTTGCTCTGTCTGTGGGGGAGGCCATGTTCAGTAGTGGACATCGAACGGCTGAAATGATGATGATGAATTAATCAGCCTGTAGAGGTACACTGCAGAGCATAAGCCTCCCACAAATAGAGCCATGACTAATAAACAATCTCGAACCTTTTCCATCCACCGACTTCCCGCAACCTTCCCAATGTCGTAGGTCCATCGGCCTTCCAACACTGCATTTAAATTATCCTACTGTTATATTATATTATAAATGCGAAAGATTGAAGTTTGGATGTATTTTGTTCAATCACGCCGAAACGGCTAAATCGATTTTGATGAAACTTGAAATAGATAGAGCTATTTACCTAGAATAGCATATAGGCTAACTTTTATATAGATTTTAGGAGGAGCTAGGGCACAGCAAGATTTTTCGTTCTAAATTGGAGCAGCTCGCCTGGGGGAAATATCTCCGCCTTACAGAAGATCACAGCCTAATAACATTATTTGTGTCAAATTATGTTGTGTTCCTGCGGTGAGTAAGGTTGCCAGAGCTCTTAAGGGGAGATGGGTTTCGGGGTCGGAAACTCGGTCGCTTCTGGTATTGCAAGCGCTCAAAGGCTACGGTAACCGCTTACCAACAGGTGGGCCGTATGCATGTTTGCCACCACAGTTGTATAAAAAAAAGATACCACGCGAGTGAAGTCGCGGGCGCATGCTAGTGAATAATAAATATAAAGTGGGATGGGATGCATGAACAGCGTGTCTCTTTGTGAAATCGAGCTATTTATTTGTATTATGCAAAGCAATTTTTTGAGATCTGTTAAATTCAAATAAGTTTCATGTTTTCTGGGTCAATTCTTTAAAAATTTACACGAAATCTCAAGCTTTCGACATTGAGACCGTCGTCGTCGGTCCAATATTGCCGAAGTTTTGTGCGACAAAATTAATTATTTAGACTGCGGTCATACCGATACTTGGGAAACGCTAGGATGAATGAGCATTATTAGCATTGGTACAAGAAACGAACGCTTGGAGCCGACCTAAGCATACTTTTGTATTTAAAAAATATAATAAATTATTTTAATATAATCGGAAAATAAACATATAAAAAACATAGCCAATAAAACTAAATACAATTGATTGCCAGATTAAATCAGAAAAAGAAAAAATAATTATTTTTAATGTCATGTTAATTTAGGTGCACAAGCGCTATGAATGAAAAATATAGTTTTTTTCACACTATGCTCTTAGTTGATATAACGAATGGTGATTAAATTAAATACAACGAAAACAACACAAGTTAAAAAAGGGAATTGCCACCCTCGCGCTGATGGCAATACTGATCCGTCAAGCGAAATATGTAATTAGACAGCTATCGGGTCACGCGTTGCTTCGATCAGAAACCTTCAACAACCGGCAAAATCTATCAAAAAATCATAGACCATCAACCCATAGATTACCTATCAATTTCATTTATCCATTATTCACAACAGGTATGTACACTAGAATTAATTGTTAACCGCATTGTGGTTTTAATTTAATTCAAAATCTCAGTACTGGATTATTAATTTTATGATCCATCTCTTTTAATATAACTGCTTGGCTATTTACCTATATGAATGTGCTGTGGCTCGTTAGTATTTGCCAATCAAAATTTGCAGAATACCTAGATAAGCAATTCTTATGATATGTTTTGTGTGTTAACTGTCTTTACCAAGTTTAAACGGATAAATACAATTCCATTAACTAGTTTCGTTGTTCGCAAGTTTCAAACTAAAAGCCTCCAATATAGTAGTTTCAGCAGCAAAAAACCTCTTTAACTGCTCACCCTTTAACATACATTAACAGGGATACCCTGTTTTTCTCAAAAGCGAGAACTGCTAACGTGATCCTAGTTTACGCCAGTAAGCACTCGTTAAACTTAGGCTTTACTTGAGTGAACTGGCATAGGGTGGACCCTAGATATAAAAAAGAAAAGAGCTGGTTTTGACCACACCCACTTCAAATTTTATCACACCCAATTTTAAAAAGTAAATTTTGGGTTTGACATATAAGGATGTGCGATACCTATAGCACAACGATATCGCAAGTTCCAAAGACAAACTCAAAAATTAAATAAACTCTACTCAGAAGATATAAGGATCATTTTAAAATAAATTTGAGATGACATATCGCATGCCGTAAGAACGTGGCTTAATTGGGATAAAGCACGCGGAACAGTACAGTCCTATAACTTCTGAGTATAGATTTTTTCCACTGGATTTCCGCAAAGTAATATATAAAATAATTAATAAAACCTGCCAACAATGTAGGAAAGGTGTTTTTGCACCCTTTTCAAATGGCAAGTACAACAGTCAATTATGATTCTACAACAGCCAAGCCTTCATAATCACGCACCCTTTAACATGGATATGAGCATCAATACCCTTGCCAAAACGTCATCCCCATTTGTTGACAGGGGATGAAAATTAAATTGTACAAGGTCTTGGGGTCACAAAAGGCCCATGGGGGTTTATCGCTCAGTTAAACGCATGAGGTACCTACAGAGAAGTTATTGAAGTAGGCCAAGTTTGTAAAGTCCCTTTTGAACCGAAGTGTTGGTAAGTAATTCAAAAGGTACGTAACGCTTATTATATTGCTGCTAAATTCAGGAGTTGTGATTAGTGTAGGTCATGAGAGTAAGTGGTTTGAATTGCTCTAGTTTATAGGGAAGCGGGTGGCTATCTTCATGTTAAAACGGAGAACTAAACCTATCTATGTTTTGAGTTAAGCTTTACGCACGCTTTGGTCCTCTAATTGAAAGAAACACATAAATTTAAGATTGTGTTATTTAAGTTTGTTAATTGAAACTGAGCTTTCTCTGTTGTATGTCCTTTAATCTATCTTATCTAAATAAATAAAAATAAATTGCCACATGTATTACGGATCATCACTTGCGAACGGCTCCAGCGTTTTGGCTAATTTTTTTTTGTTGTATTCGTAATAGTCTACATGGTTTGTACGAAAGAAAAAATTTTGAAAATCCACGGAAAAAAAAATTGTTGTATGGTATGTTTATATGAAAAAGTAAATAAATAAGTATCAGTGAATTACGCATTTATGAGTCTCGAAGGTTAAGGTACTGTAAGGATTTTGCAGCTAAAATACTCATGATATTTTGTATTTTTTCTTGTATTCTTGTGTAATGATTTAATGTAGAGGTAGTACTATTTAAACACCCTAAGTGAACTCATTGGTAGAATACACACATAACGCCATAGCCTAATTTGTTGATTAAAAAGTATGTTTCGACAGGCCGTAGTTTGACGTTGCGGAAATGTCAGATGAGTTTTGGAGCGAAACACTGATTGAGATATTTTGATAAGAAAAAGGATTGTAAATGAGTATTTTAGCAGTTTAACAATAATACAATAGTTTATAACATATCTGGATTTTTAATGGCAGTAGCTCACCCCAGGATATAGTATTTTACAACTCAGAAGTGGCAGAACGACGCCCGATTCATTGTTACGAACGAACTGGATCACCAAGGTAAAGTAATTTTACATTTATAAAGATTTATTTTATGAAAATAATGCTTGAATGATGAATCTTTGAGTAGCAAATTAAGGCTACGTTCATGAAATCTATAGGGTTCCGAAGAGTGTGACAATAAATCGATGATATTGGTCGAGCTGCTGGCACCACATTAGGCTGTCGAATATTCACGAAATATCCCAAAAAAAAAAAGTACATTAATAAAGCATAACTTGAGCAAGCACTGCTCATTGAGCACTGTTACCAAATCTTTTGCTTAAACTACCTAATTTTTCTAGTAAATTGGGGTGTACAGAGCCATAGTAGGTTATCTATTTCTATAGATATTTTATGGGTACTAGGTTGCACCTTCTTACATTTCGACTTCAGTTAAGTATACCATAAATTTGACCGAAAAATGTTTCGAGTTCCAGAGCATGAGTGACAAATCTGAAAAGAGAGGAAGTGATGGACGCTTTCGAAGCCGCAGTCGTAGCAGCGACTACCGTGGGAAGGCGCGGCGCAGTCGCAGCTGCAGTCGTCATAGCGACTACCGGAGGCAGGCGCGACGCAGTCGCAGTCACCACAGTGATGAGCGATTGAAGGTGCGGCGCAGGCGCAGCCGTAGCCGGCGCAGTGACTGCAGAGCGAGGGTGCGGCGCAGTCGTAGCAGGAGTCGCGGTAGTGACTTCCGAGCCAGAACGCGACGCAGTAGGAGCCACAGTCGCCGTAGTGACCACCATGTCAAGTCACGCCACAGTCGGAGCCATAGCCGCCGCAGTGATTGCCGAGTGAGGGCGCCACGTAGTCAAGGGTGCAAACGCATTGCCAGCAAGAGCGGCCGTCCCCAGCAGAGTAGCAGTCCGAGTCACAAGCGAACACGGGAGAGGGAGGTACGTGATGAACATAACCAAGATAGATCAGATAGACAAAATGTTACACCTGAACTGCGTTCTACTGAACCAAATATAACAAACAATAGCAGTTGTGTCCGTTCCATAAGCTTATTGACCGAACATCCCGTACTGGGTAATGATACCCCAATACCACCACATGATGAGAGTAATGAAAGCTCAAAAAAGCGAAATACTTTAGATTTTTTAGAAGACTTCATTATGTTATTAAAAAATAAAGCAGGGGATCGTGAAACGTTTGGAACTCTAAACAATGTTATCCCAGAGTTTGACCCGATGTCAAAAGAACAGACAGTTATTAAATGGCTTGACAAAGTTGATGAATGTTCAGAAATTTATAGTTGGACTGACAAGCAAACAGTTCACTATGCCCTGCCCAAACTTGGTGGTCTTGCTAAGACCTGGTATCAGGGCCTACCCTCTATTAAGCATTCTTGGTTAGAATGGAAAACTATGTTAAAAGAATCATTTCCTGCATCTGAGAATTATGCTGAAATTTTGACGTTTAATTTTGGGTACGCACTGGAGAATCACTTGAAGTGTATTATTTCTCTAAAATGAACTTGTTGAACAGATGTAAAATATTTGGAAAACAAGCAGTAGACTGCTTGCTCTATGGTATTGAGGATAGGGGAGTGCGTTTGGGGGCTCAATCAGCGAAATTTAATAAACCTGAAGATGCTTTAGAATTCTTCAAAACCGTAAAATATCATAACAAAGATAGCATTGAAAATAAAAATTTTGCAAACCGAGAAAGGCGTCCGGCTAATCAGTTTTCAACAATTAATTCCACTAAAGTAAGTAACGGAAACCAATCTAAAGATAGGGAAGCCATCAGGTGTTTTAACTGTAATGGCTTTGGGCATGTCAGTTTCAAATGCCCCAAGCCCATCGTTAAATGTAATAAATGTTTTTTTATGGGTCATGATGCTTCTAGCTGTCCTAAAATGAAGAATTCTACTGATTTACCTAAGGAAAAGAAAGTTCTTGAAGTCAAAATAACCGAAGGCACCAATGACAAATATAAGATTGTTATAAAGGTCAATGACACCAATACACTTTGCCAAGTGGACCTAGGTAGCGAGGCGACACTGGTGCGTGAAAGTGATGCTATAAGGCTAGGGTTAAGCTGGGAAATTGTCAAAGAAGGGAAGTTGCCCTATTTAAGAGGGAAATTGCCCTATTTAAGAGGATTGGGAAATGTGCCACATCTACCCCTAGGTCGCACCTTAACCAGTATAGAAGTGCAAGGTATTCTGGAAACTGATGTTGAAGTATTCATTGTAGATGACCACCTCATAAACTGTAGCGTCTTACTTGGTCATAGTTTTACAGAGCGACCCACAATAAAAATCGTATAAATGCCTACCGACTTGAAGTTTGAACGAGTGGATAGTAATTCAAAGGTGCCTCTGATTGCTGCTGCTGACACTACGGTGAACATTGGTGAAATGATATCCATACCAGTTAAGTCTGACAATAACTGTACCGGAAGTATCTACGTAGGTGGTTCAGTAAGAGGTTGCGTTGGTTATGAATACTACTTACTTCCGGGAGAGTACCAAATCAACAACTCTGAATGTGAGCTGCTTATACAATGTGTTGGTACTCAACCTATACATTTTGCAAAGGGCTCTCTTATCACTCGGGCACACTTAGTAAGATCATGCAAAGGTGTACTGAGTGTCTCTCAGGACCCTGTTTTCAACGAAAGTGACACTATTAAGTGTGGAGAACAACTATCAGATCAACAGAGACGCAAGTGCGAGGAACTCCTAAGCAAATTCAAGGACTGTTTTTCAAGTGGTATGCACGACCTGGGGTTCACCAATGTCATAGAAATGGAAATTCATCTAAAAGACTCTACCCTAGTTGTCTATAGGCCCTATCGATTATCTCATCTCGAGCGCATACAAGTCCAAGAAATGGTAGATGACATGATTGAACACGGTATCATTCGTGAGTCAAACTCCCCATACGCCAGCCCAATCGTACTCGTTAAAAAGAAGACAGGGGAGAAACGGTTATGCGTAGACTACCGCGCCTTAAACAGTCGAACTAAACGGGATCACTATCCCCTACCTCGTATAGATGATTTATTAGATCAATTAGCAGGTCAATCACTATTCACATCTCTTGATCTGGCCTCGGGCTATCACCAGATACCCATTGCTGAACAGTCTCGCGAGAAAACCTCTTTTGTCACGCCCGATGGGCAATTTGAATATAATCGTATCCCCTTCGGCTTAGCTAACGCACCAGCTGTTTTTCAGAGGGCAATCCATAAGATCTTAAGCAAGGCCAAAGTAGGATACATAATAATTTATATGGACGATATATTAATACCCTCCAAGACGTTTGAAGAAGGACTAGTTCGACTTGAAGAAGTACTTGGTCTTTTACGATAGGCTGGGTTGACACTAAAAATGGAGAAATGCCATTTCTTTCAAGAGAAAATTGATTTTCTCGGTTTTGAAGTCGACAAAGATGGTATAAAGCCCGGGGCCCAAAAGACTGAAGCCGTGTCAAAGTTCCCGGCTCCGCGAAACCAGCATGAAGTTAGAAGATTTATAGGATTAGCCAGTTTTTTCAGAAGGTTTGTGAAAGGATTTGCCCTAATTGCAAGACCCCTTACAAACCTATTAAAGAAAGATACGTCATGGCAGTGGGGAGACACAGAAACCAAATCATTCGATACCCTAAAAAGACTACTCACGGACAGACCAGTTCTAGCTCTGTATGATCATAATGCAGAAACACAACTGCACACTGATGCGAGTAAATTCGGTGTGGCGGGCATCATGTTACAGCGGAAGGAAGCAGATCCCTGGCGACCAGTTGCTTATTTCAGCCGCCAAACTCAACCTGACGAAATGAAAATGCATTCATTTGAACTTGAAACACTTGCTGTCATTAGTTCGTTAAACAAGTTCCGAACTTACCTTATCGGAATAAAATTTACAATCGTTACTGACTGCAGCGCGTTACGCTCCACATTTACCAAGAGAGATCTCGTCCCACGCATATCAAGGTGGTGGATACAGTTTTTAGAATTCGACTGTAACATCGAATACCGTCCAGGCGAGAAAATGGCTCACGTGGACGCGCTTAGCAGAGGACCTGTATCAATAGAATCAGAAAAGACGCATACACTCGACATACTGGCAGTGAGCACTGACGATTGGATTACCACTGTCCAGTCTGCAGATGATGAGGTCAAACGCATTCGTGAAGTCTTAGAGGATCCAGAAACTCCGAAGATAGCAGCAATATTCAAAGATTACACGCTTAAAAATGGACGAGTATTTCGAGTTTTAGGAGATGGTGTTACCAGGTGGGTCGTCCCTAAAGGTGTACGGTGGCAGATATTAAAATCCAACCACGATGACGTAGGACATTTTGGTTTTGAAAAAACCTTAGAAAGAGTCCGATCTCTGTTTTGGTTTCCAAAAATGAGGAAATTTGTAAAAAAATATGTTGCTGCATGTCTAGGTTGTGCTCACCACAAACTACCATCTGGGGCCAGAGAAGGATATTTACACCCCATACCCAAAGCAGACATCCCATTTCACACATTACATGCAGATCATTTAGGCCCATTTCCGCGAAGTAAGCGCGGAAATACCTACATATTAGTTGTAGTTGATTCATTTACCAAATACGTGAGTCTGACTGCTGTACGGAGCACGAAAACGAAAGAGAGCATAAAAACACTGAAAGCGCTTTTTAGCTATTTCGGATCTCCGACACGTCTTATAACGGACAGAGGCACAAGCTTCACAAGCAAGAAGTTTAAAACGTTTGTACAGTCCATTGGTACCAAACACATTCTCAACTCGGTTGCGACACCACGCGCTAATGGACAAGTCGAACGGTATAACCGGACAATCTTAGCTTCTCTTGGCTCCATGACACACGGCAAAAACAACAACACATGGGATGAGCTCCTCCCCGACGTACAATTGGGAATAAACACTGCTGTTCATAGCGTGACAAAAAAAAACACCTACGGAACTGTTGTTTGGCAGAAATGCAGCCAACCCTGCCCAGGGTATTCTGAATAACATAGTAAACGAGGTAGAAGAGTTAAGTGATAAGACTATAGATGAGATAAGATCGGAAGCCGGTGATCTAATTAAAAAGAATCAAGAAATGAACAAGATAAGATACGATAAACATAGGAAAAGCGGAACAGAATATAAGGAAGGTGATCTCGTCAGAATAGCTAGGACAATAGTGACTGGACCGGGTCAGTCGAAAAAGCTGGAAGCTAAATGCCACGGTCCGTACAGAATCAAAAAGATCCTACCGAACGACCGGTTTGTCGTAGAGGATACACCTCTGACCAGGAAAGGAGCTAGGTATGAAAATGTGGTAGCTATAGATAAAATATTCCCCTGGTTGAGTTATGATGCCCCCTCTTGCTCGTCCAGTGAAGATAATGATGAGACTGATAAAGAATGATGATTAGTTTTATTAAATGTTACAAGTTCATAATAGAATAGATAATAAGTGATTACCTAGTTAAAAGACTGATGAATGATTATTAGAAAAACAAGTAAAATGCTATTGTGATGTAAGTGAGGGCATGACTGGCATACGAACTTGCCGCCCAATTTATGTAAGAATAAGTGAGGGCATGACTGGCATACGAACTTGCCGCCCAATTTATGTAAGTTTAAGTGAGGGCATGACTGGCATACGAACTTGCCGCCCAATTTACCTAAGTACAAGTGAGGGCATGACTGGCATACGAACTTGCCGCCCAATTTATCTAAGTACAAGTGAGGGCATGCCTGGCATACGAACTTGCCGCCCAATTTATATAAATAAGTGAGAGCATGACTACCATACGAATTTCTCGCCTAAATGTTAACTTATTTTATAACTAAATTGTATAATTTTAAAGCATACCTAAGAAAAATACCAATGATTACAAAAGACTAATGTAACGCATGTGATACTATTACTAGGAAATAGTGTAATGTTTTATAGTATTAATAATAAATAGAACCACTTAGTTTAATTCATAAAGTTAGCCTTAATATTAATTTTGGCAATAACATTTAATACAAATTAATGTGATGTTAATTATTGCAGATACTATTAAGTACTGTTATTTTCATTCATATCCATCTTGACTTTATCGCAGTCAAATACCGAATGATCAAAACCAAATTCTAATTAGACAGGCTGTAATTTAAATTTTGATGTGAGTCCGCTATAGAGAATATTTTTAAGATGACACTGTTAACAAAATAGTTTATGTTGTTTATAAATAACGCTAATATTAAAACTTTCTGAGAATAATTATATACTTACCAATACATAGTAACTATTTAGTTCCTAGAATTGTATAAACGAAGAGACTCGTTTTTAGTAGGATGGCCGACTGTAATGATTTAATGTAGAGGTAGTACTATTTAAACACCCTAAGTGAACTCATTGGTAGAATACACACATAACGCCATAGCCTAATTTGTTGATTAAAAAGTATGTTTCGACAGGCCGTAGTTTGACGTTGCGGAAATGTCAGATGAGTTTTGGAGCGAAACACTGATTGAGATATTTTGATAAGAACAAGGATTGTAAATGAGTATTTTAGCAGTTTAACAATAATACAATAGTTTATAACATATCTGGATTTTTAATGGCAGTAGCTCACCCCAGGATATAGTATTTTACACTTGTTTCCTACTAAATCCAAAAGTGAACTGAATTATTTATGAGAAACACTTAAGTCATAAATAATGAAGTCGATCACGGCTTCAAAAAGAAGTGGAGTTTAAAAAAAAATGCGGCCAGATACGACATTTTTGCCCCAAGCTCGAATTTTACGATAATGTTACGAAATTACAAAATTACATAGCGGTATCGTGACATCGGGCTTAAGACAAGTGTTCGCGCTAACAATGATCGCCCAAACGGCCTTCAAAGTCTCGTATGTAGCCCCCTTGATATTCGCTTATAAAACATAAAACTCATAGGTATAAAGAGGCGGCTTCTCTAAGACCGTCTCGCCTCAAAGATCTCCTCAAGGGATAGATTTTTTTTTTTTTTAAGACATTTATTCTCAAAAATACAAACATGTCGCTTACATGAGAATATTAATAAACATTTTTTTTTATACCACTGAGGTGGCAAACAAGCATACAGCCCACCTGTTGGCGGTTACCTTAGCCTATGAGCGCTTGCAATACCAGAGGCATCACGCACGCGTTGCCGACCCCGAACCCCCTCCCCCCCTAAAGAGCTCTGGCAACCTTACTCTTCGCAGGAACACAACACTATTTGAAACAAATAATGTTATTTGGCTGCGATCTTCTGTAAGGCGGAGGTACCTCCCGGGCGGGCTGCTCCAATTCAGAACGAGAAAATCTCGCTGTGCCCTACCTCCTCCTAAATATTATGCAATAGTTGTTAGTAGGTCATTCTGTAGGTAGGTAGTTCATATAAATAATTATTCCTGACATCTTCGGGACCTTCCCTGAGACGTATGGATTAACAGGATTTTTTTAAAATTGGTACAGTACTTTTGGCTGTACGATTTATCACAAAGAGGTTACGTACATACCCACATAGCATGTGAGACTCATAAACCTTTCTCCGTAGTCGAGGAAAGACGTCGTAGGTATCATTTAAAGCCAAAGGAACATTATTTACTTACTTTGGCTGTTATAAATTTACTGTATCAAGTCTCCTCTATGTCGAGGGTTCACATCCGGTGTGCAAGTGACAGCGCCGCGTCCTAATTGGCGGGATTCAATCATTTTGACTCCAATCTTATCAAATTGCTTCAAGTGTGTTTGTAAGGAGCCTTCACGTAACTGGTGTGTGAATGTTATGCTTGCTCTGCTTCATAAATTGCTCTGTTTTGCGTAATTATGAAATGTGAAACATTATATTACTTATTTGTAAAATACAGACAACCCAAATGATTTCAATTGAAATTCATTGATTTTACACAAAAAATATCAAGGTCAATCCTAGAAATTAATTTGGCTTAATTTATCGATTTATTTTTATTTATATCTATTATATAAGTGAATAAATTTCAAATTAAAATTAATGTATTCATTTCAGCCAAAGTGAAAATGCTTCATGGTTGCGAAAATCATAATTATAAGGTTTTTTTTTTGGACTTGAGACTGGAAACATTTTAAGATGGAGACATTATACGTCAAAACTTTAGGGCTCGTATTCAGAGACAAGACTCGAGCATTGATCTGTACTTAAATCTCGATTTGAGGCGAGATTCTAATTCTTGAACAGTGCTTAAGTATAGATTCAATGATCACAGTTCACCTGAGTAAATGCTTATTCTGAAACGTCAATCAGACGACATCGGTGCTTGAGTTTAGATTTGATTTGACATTAATCAAATAACATTTTCGTTCCGTTACACGTACTTTGATGCATAATTATACTTCACTTTATTGTTCTATTCTATTTCCACTCTGGCTGTTTGAATTTCTGTGTAAAACGGATCGAAAATTATAAATAAATCAAAATGTAAACGAGAACATTTGAGTACAGATTTGAGACTCGATTCAGCTGAGAATAGTTTAAATACCGTTCTTGAATAAAAGCTATGTTTGAGAAGAGATTCAATACTTAAGTAGAGTTCAGCTGATCTGTGATTAAATCTATGCTTGAGTCGTGTCTCTGAATACGAGCCTAAGTATCATTTCAGGTTGGCAAAAAAACAAAAGGTTTTTTTATTATATTAATAAAACGAAAAACTTTAGCTGAAAAAGATCCAAATATTTTTCAAATGAAAAATTGGGTCTTTTTCAATTTAAAATGGAATTTACACCAGTGTTAATCCTATTCCATATAGATTTGAACTTTGTGCGATTTCCTATTCATAAATAGACGAATGCATATTTTTTCAAACTAGGTCAACAGTACTGACCAAAACTGAAATTGATAGTGGTTCTTTAAAAGTTTGAGTCAATCAAATTACGTTTAAAAAAGTTGAAAGAGTAGTAAAATTTTATTTGAATACCAAATCCTCAATTTATAAATAACATCACAATAAGTTAAGAATTATATTTTTATGTAATAATTAAAATATTGAGCATACACAATAGCTATGAGGACGACTAATTGTTCATACAAAGTTTTAAGGCCACAGTTCACCAATAGTTGTAAACCAGCAAAATAACACAATTTGCGGATGACAATACTCTATTTCTATACCTAAGGTTCAGTGAGTTTATCTATGGGACATTATGGGGTATGTAAAAAATAAAGAAAAAAATAGGCTGATGGCTTACGACTGCAATTCCTAATTTATTTCCTCTCAGACACTCCAGAATCATGTCAAAATGGAATAGTATTTATTTCAAGCGCAATTGATTTTTTATGCTTTTATCATACATTCCGTATATTTAATGGGAAATTAACCTTAAGGCTTCTCTGGTGTAAGCTAGACAATAAAATTAAATATTTGCAATGTCACTCAGAGGATTTTGCTTGAAGAAAGCTTTCACGTTTTTGAATATGATCTTAGCGGCAACTTCTATTACGGGCCTGCCAAACTCTGCAGAGATCTGTTGCCAATTTTCATTCAGGAATTTCAACATTGCGTCACCTGTAAATTCCAGACAAACATAAGATATCATGACTTACTGTAACCACAACAATTTCGTAAGACAATAGAGCGTCTTCGTACTTCGATGCATCTGCCGGTTCGTTGTCGCCATTCGATAACCTTTTCTCCGCAGATAATGATTATAAAACATACTTACTGAGTTCCTTATTCCCATTGAAGAGGTTGGTAAGATTGAAGTTTGCGTTGTCCTTAACTTCGAAATCGAAATGCAGCTTTTTGGGCACCAAGTAGGCTTTGCCATCATCCCCTTTCTCAATTTCGTAGTCTATGTTGAATATTAATTGGCAATTCTCTGAAATAATAACAATAACCTCTCATTCAAAACGAGTTATAAGCTCAGACGCAGGGTCCCACAACTGAATATGGCCCGCATTAGGTCGGTTTCTTTGGAAATCCATGCGTGGGATCATAGACTTCTGAAGCGACCACGATACGACTTTATGCGACAGCCAACGCTCCCTTCCACCAGCAACTTTTATAAGGTTGCCTTCCGTCTGGTGAAGCCTAACGCTGCGCTTTTCCGTGCGTGTCTAATGATGCATATCATTATCAGATTTTTTTAATGGTGGGTTATAAAGTAGTCATGGTTTTTCCTTTATGGTTTTCCTTTCCCAATAATTTACATGCGCGACACCAGTGCTCCAAAACGGAGAAGAAAAACGCTGCTTACCTTTTAACTACACTGGTTCTTTTAATCTCGCTCACAAGACTCTTTAAGGGCCATCACCTCAACCAGGTCCCTCCCCCATAAATTAAAAAAGTAGGTATACATACTCATTTTCATTTTGATATCACCATCTCCAGTGATTGGCAAGATAAGAATTCTACCACCAGCTGTGTAATGTCCTTTCACCACACTGTCTAAATGATAAATAACCCGGAACGACTTTTTCTTGGTGTCCCATCTGCAAGGAGATACAGGTCTATTATGATTTCTGCAAAAAGTGGTCATGTTTTAAATGTATTAACAAAAAGTGAGGCTTTGTATTTTATCAATGTTTCTAACGTATATGCAATGCTCTCAAGTAAAAATGAGGGCATGTGCCATAATTTTACATTTCGACGTGCTTTTGACTACCTTCCTAAGCCATCTTTACTAATTTAGGTGCCTGGCTAACACTGTGAAGTGGTATGCCTATACTTTTATTAGCATAGAGAAAAACAAAATTTATAACAATAAAAAGTATTTCACATACATAGGTGTGTGAACACAATTCTAAGTTTAACAGGCAGGCTTATGATGAATCTTTATGGTTGGAGGCCTTACCTACTAGTGATGTAAGGCCTCCAACTATCAAATCCCACTTAAGTAGGGTCGATACAACATGTTTATTTCTTATCTCCTACCTATCTGCCATCATTTCAGTGTCCACAACATCAATCGTCGCTCATAAATTTGCCAGAACGAAAATGCATCTATAAGCGCATGACCGGGATTTGTGACCACGACCTTTTTAGACCTCGGTAGTAGTAGTAGTAGGCCGCTAAGGTAGGTACTGAGTATGATTTATTTTATTTTTATTTATTTATTTAGGAACAACAAACAACTACATTATATATGTAAGATACAGTGAGTAGGCACAATTTCAAAGCTGTTTATCTACCTGTTTATAAGAACCGGCGCCGGTAAGTTGTACCTGCTTTATGCGTGACTGTAGCCTAAATTAGCAAACACAAGGTAATGAGAAGAGAACGAAGCAGCTTTGGCTCTTCATCTGGTCTAATTAGGGTCTCGTCTGGGGAGCTAGGAACTTAAAATTGAAGTACAAGTCGTTTGTATACGTACTTTCATTTTTAAGTAGCATTCCCTTCCCGAAGAACAGAAACCTTAACTATTTACAGTACTCGTAAGTTCCAATACTTACTTGACACTCTCAATGACCGAATTTTTAAGGCCCTTGAGTTTTCCGTCCGTCAGGGAAAACTGCAATCCAGAGAGATCGAACTTGAAGTCCTCCATTTCCATAACATCCAGGGTCGGGATTCCCAACTCTGGAACGCCATTCATGAAGACTGGAACTGCTTTTTGGAACTGCGTCTTCATACACTCGTCATCTTCTAAGTTGCATTTTTCTACTGGCAGTACTGCAAACAAGTTATTTGGGGAATAGATGAACATTCTACCACTTTAAGCCGATTGGGTAGTTCAGCGGGTAAAACTTATCGCGCGTATCTTTGTACCTATCTATATAAGTGGCAAATAAAGTGGTAAATATAAGTATGGGGGTGGCAAATAAATTCGCTTCCTGATCAGAAAGCCTTATTGACAAATCTTCTAATAAAATTGCTTATTAGGTACTGTGATACTGATGGTGATGATGACCTACGTGGCTGGATAGACAGTGATGTTTAAAGAAGGTATAATAGTAATCATCGTCCGGACAGTGTTATTGGCTACAAATTTATAGTTTATAAAGAACAGTGGCTATTTTTCTAGAGCAACAATTCAACGTGATGATCCATATGACCATCAATTTAGACAGACAACTTCTCTGAATTGGATTGCCAAAAAAATCCTCAGAAGTCAGACCTGGTATCCTCACCTTAGACAAAGTGTTTACATTGCAATTGCTTTCAAATTTAATTGAATAATCCTCTTTGTTTGTTTGATGCTTATTATTACTAGTGAATCCTTTAATTATTATGTTTTTACACTTTGCCATACCTATAATTATGTCTTGATAACTTTGAGGCATGACATTTCCTTACCCGAACGAAGTTTTTTTGTCTCCAGTATAATTTCAAACGCAAATACACTGAATAACATCAACAGACAAAGTGTCATGTGATAATAAAAAATGGTGTCGTAGTTAATTCCTTGCTGTAATAATAGTTCCGTAAGAAGCTGTGACCATATTATAACGGCCATAGGCGTAGCGGTAGCGACCATTCTTACCCAACTACAAAGGCTTATGTGTACCTATAACAGTCGATTTATGTATGTCTGCGCCCTCATTACACCTAAAGTACCGTCATACGAAAACTGAGATCTGTAATGAAGCGTCGTCAAAGTCCGGTTGTCATAGGCTTATTAAGGCGACACCCTTAATTCACTATGGCTGGCCTCATAGCTCAGTTGGTAGTAACTCTGCCTTCTGCGCTAGAGGTCGCGGGTTCGATTCCCGCACTGGACAAACATTTGTGACTAACACAGATGTTTGTTCTGTGTCTGGGTGTTAAATATATATCTATTATGTATATCAGTCTTTGGTACCCATAGTACAGGCTATGCCTAGTTTGGGATCAGTTGACCGTGTGTGATATGTCCGGAATATTTATTATATTTATTTTTATTTTTTTATTACTATGACTGAAAATACACGCGAATTTCTCACCTTACAAGGTAAGGTGAGGATATTTTTCTTGTTTTAGAACCGTGTTATGATATTCTATGCCATTCTCTGCTATACAACGGTCATCATTCAAAGGCTACCGTTTATACGAAAACCAACGCTTTGCTAAAGTACTGTGACATCACAAAAAACAGATCATTTATCGATCGCTATTTTCTTGATAAGATAATTATGATGGTTATACTTTGTAACGAGCAATTAGTACCTAGCAAACTGAGAAACGGAGTAGGTACCTATAATTAAAACAGCAATGGTTGTACGAGTTACTAGACTAACCATATACCTGTTAAGCACCTAAATATACCAACCTACCATAAAATTTGCGATTTTGTTTAGACGTACGGTGACAGTCGCAATGGTTTATGGTTCAAATTCATGTAACATAGTACTGACACTTGCATTTCACGTCATGGTAGAGCCTCAATTCTCGCAAATAAATTTCAATCATATCTACAATCTGTTGACACAATATGTCTTTGTTTATTAAGTAGATACTTCAGTTAAATTATAGTCGTTAGTAAATAAAAGGATCGTGTAACAAAACTAATAAGATATAGTGGAAAGAAATAAAATCTATTTTTAATTTTCAGGCACAAAGGAGAGAGAACTGAATTAGAAAGGATCATGTTTTGTGACAAAATGAAAACACTACCTATTTATCAAGTTTTATTTTCGATAATGGTTTAATTTAGTTCGTACTTTTGGAGTAGATCCCTAATATATTCCCGGAAGATTATTAATACAACCATTTGAAGTTTACGTTTATGATTTTCGTAGCCAGCGTCATCCGCACTACGGCTAAGGTGGTTTTGCATTGCCGATTTAGGCGAATATGCGGTATCGAATCCCGCTGTCTTGATAAGATTAGGTGGTATTTCAATTTAATTAAACTCATTCATAAACATCATAATATTATCCGGGTATCTTTTAACTTATATTCATGGATTTTACTTGCATATTAACTTTTAACTTGTATGAAAATTCAAACGCCTATATTTTTTAACTTAGACAAAACAATCTTTAAAAAAATATGAAAACCGAACAGCCGCTAATAAATATATGTTTAGTCCCAACCAAAAACATTTTGTTTCTGATGTTTTAAACAATGTTATGTAGAAAATAATACACCTTAAAATAATAAAAGACGTGGCAGAGCGAAAGTATAGCCTAAGGAAGTCGAACTTCTCTTACATTAGTTCTATGTAAGGATAATAATAAAAATTTAAAATTCAGATGATTTCAAAAAACTTGAAAAATATATATCAATTTTTTATTACTGCTTAATTTTATTTTTTATAATGAAAATTTAGTCTATTTTGCTAATAATATTTGTTGATAGAATAATCCCCATTCGAAACGACTTACGTACGGAATACCAGAACACTGTAGAATTAAAAAAACACAAATTTAAAAACATACTTACCATTCGCCACGCAGCAAGCAACAGATACTGCGAAGCATAATAAAATAAACTTCATTATTAGGTTTAACAGCCAGTTAACGCTACAATGTCAAGTGATCACTGGACAGGAAGACTGAATGTTAAACCTAATATAGCATCCACGAGATTATTAACAGTTGGTCAGTAGGTTTATGTGAGCTACTGATTCACCCGGCTTTGCTTGTTAATGCTCTCTTGTTTGCTTGCTGGTCGTGTCACTGATCCTTTCTTGTCTCCGTTCTGAGGTATGGTGGCCCTGAAAAGGGCCTATGACCGTCTCTGAAAGAATCAGTGTAGTGTAAGGATTAAGGTGCGCTCCTTAGAGGCTCTTGTCATGCACATGTTACATATCTTCGAATTTTTAGGTTCTAGGACATGCCGGTTTCCTCACGATGTTTTCCTTCGCTGTTTTAAGCACTGTTAAAAGCCTTGAAATAAAATAATAATTTTTATTTACAAAAAGAAACTTAAAACTAACACAAGTTAATATTTACAAAATACACAAGAAACAGTTGAGCTATCAAAAGACCGTTACAAACGATCCATAGATAGCTCAACTGATCCAGATCACTACCAGTCGGAAGCGTCCCCAAGACGCTGGCGGAATTACCAGGAATAAATAAATATTTCTACAAACAGACATAATTATTTGTTACTTGTTTATTATAAATAAATGTTTTTAATGAGGTAATTTGCGAAGACATTCATTGTATGGAAAAAAAAAGAGTTTATTTCCGCAAATTCAAAAATGCAATTTGGAACGATTAGGTACCAGCAAGTTAAACATTTTAAACCAAATTTTAAATAAAATACTACCAGTTCACAATATGGCTATCGTCGGCCCATCAGTGCCCTTCGTAGGCTGGTTCGTGGTCGCCATTCAAAAAGGAACCTTATAATCTATTTCCTTAAACCTATATTATGGCTTGCTCTCTGCACTACAACTTGCTAATTCTGGTACTATTCGGTGACCTTGGTTCTTCTACAGATTCCTCTTTTTTTTTTATCACGTAGTGAAGCTCTGACTCTGAGCATGGCTCACGCAAAGGTTGCATGGAAGTCACCTTCGCTGTTTAAGAGCACTAGTATAGCGTGTTTATATTTTCCGAACGAAAATCTATAGGTGTTCAAACGGGACTGGATTCCAAGGGTTTAGTCCACTTTCACAACCATTTTTCACAACTAATTAAGAAAAAACACTTTTTACTCCTTATTTCTTACCTGTTATTAAAACGGAATAAAAAGTAGCCTGTCTTAACTGACATCCGACCTTTGGATCATGATGAATTCGTAGAATCTAGGCTATGCTATAGCTTGCTGTTCTAACTGAAATAAATAATTCTAATTCTATCTCTTAGCTTAACAACCAAAATGGAGCAAGGGGATTATGTTTCTAATTATTATATTTGCCACTACGGGCACATCATCATCATCATCATCAGCCTGACGAAGTCCACTACTGAACATAGGGCACCTCCAAAATGTAGGCACAGCACACACTACGGGCACAGCTGGTGAAAAATAATTACGTATTAAATACTTAAAAAAAACAACTTAGCGTTTGACATAGGAGGAATGTTGTTGTTTGTGAAACTCTTTCAAATATTAGGAATTTTGTCACGTGATGTTGCTCACACAGGATGATACAGGCAGGCTATGTAAAAGTACAGTCGTTCAAAAAAACAAACAAAATTATAGTGAAATAGTCCACAAAGTGTGTCGGTAGTGATTTCGGTCGTTTCTTTAAGTTTTAATAGACATATAGCAATCCATCAGAAAAACATTTTATACGGGACTATCCCGAAATAATACTCTCTACATCAGCGAATTATCAAAATAGTTCAAAAATCGGATATATCGACTAACAAACACACAAACAAAACACGAATTGAGAACCTCCTATGTTTAAATTGGGTTAAAAAACGTAAGATGCTTATTATGATAAGCTTGACAACCGATTTACAAGATGCAAAAAAGTAAAAGAAAATCTTCATTGGTGCAAAATTGCAAATAAAGGTACACACTATGCCTTAAATTAAAAGCAAAAACTGAAGTTAATATTTTTTTATATTTATTTGGTTCTTGTGATTTTTGAGTAGGTACATTTAAGCATTAAGTGGAGTTTTCGTGTTCGGTTTTTCTATTTGAGATCTTAAAAGATATATTTATATAATTTGCGGCATAGGAGATGATCAGGTCCTATTCTTCTTCATTTACAACAACTACGGAGATTCATGAACAATGTTGCTACCAACCCAAAGTCCTTCTCCGCTACTTTAAGGAGTTGGGCTGGCTGGGGTGACGTCAGTAGGGGGACAATGCACAATACACGCGGGTGCAGATCATAAAATCTGTTTTAATTCTAATTAGAATAATCCCCAACTTCGAATTAGAATTACTGCATTAAACTTTGCTCGCGATGTACCGAATCAAGAAGTAGCTTATATTATTTTCCTTTTCCCTACCCTAAACACTTACTTAGGCATCGCTTATTTTAAAGCAGCAAAATATGGGCGACTTCTATTTAGATATCTCCCGATTACAAATAAATATTTTGTACCTATATCAGCAAAGCTGTAAATTTTCTAAGCGCAGGTTCATCAACATCATTTCAGTAGGTGGGTATCCTCTGGTGAACATAGGCCTTCCCGATAGGTCAACAGAAACAATAATTTGAGTGGATTTTCCAATACTCGCCACGCTGGTCACGTGGGTTGGCGAGTGCAGATAAAGCTGTTGTTGTTAATAAGGGGGGGGGGGGGTTAATATAGGTATAATCTAGGGCCACAGTACTAGAGGATCAAGCGGTAGCCGTAGGTTAGTACTGTCCTATCAAACTTTGATATTACATTTTGTGTAGGTTTGTGTAAAAATATGATTCAATTCTCGATGTCAACACTATTCATTATGGTAAAAGCGTGCTGATCTGATTATGGAGATAAATCCCGGTATTCTTAATCGTTTAAATGTTTTCACTCCATTCATACTGGCAGCAGTCTGACATTAATTTCAAAGAAGATGAAATTTCCCCTCCAAATTCCACTTAGGACTATTAAAGATAGAGCTAAATGACGAACTTCTTGAGAAAATATATAGAAAGTAGCTGGCCCAATATCAACCATATCGCAGTGACCATAACCAACTAATGAAAAAAAATTTTTGAAGAAAAAATTTTAACCAAAAAATTACCTATAGATACTTTGACAAGTAATAACAAAGACAGTATTCATGTAGCTAAATACTTTTATGTTCGTCTGTACAGTGAATGCTATTAGTTTTTTGTCGAGCTACACACTACTGTTTCAGAATGTAGTTAGGGATACCTATTAAAAAAATATACCGTTTATCCTAATAGATGAACCGCACGCAAACGTTATTATATATAGTTACTTGGAGAACATGTAGGTACGATATCTATCACGTATAAAGCCCTGATTCTTACGCAGAAGCTACCGTAAAATTACACCTCCATAACTACGTACTCGTGGATGTAGTAAGAGGCGACTAAGGGAATAAAGCTACGAGATGGGTGGCAGCTTCCCCTATTTTCATAAAGATAACTCTAACTGCACTATCTAACCCGCATGCCTAGCGTGGTGAATATCGGCAAATTTCACACACATGGTAGAAAATCGGCCTGGAAATCTTTGAGGGAGGCAATATTCAGCAGTGGACGTCCTACGGCTGAATGAAAAGATGATATAAAATTGCATGAACAAATAATGAATATGAATCGTATGCAAATCATTATTGTACTACATTATATAGGTAATACTGTGCACAAAAGGAGCCTCTCAGAGTCGCAATTGCTCGTCACTGACCTAATACAGGATTACCAAGACAGAATCAGTGATATGAAAAGCAAGCATCATGTATCATCTATGCATCCTCATAACCGAAAATTTTAGGCCCATAAATAAAGAACCCATCAAAGTACATATTACGTTTACTTTGTAGTGCACCCCGACCAATCTTCCGTACAATTCAGACTCCTCTCCATCCAACGGTTGTCTGGAAGAGATCGCTTTCTTAGCGATAAGACCGCCCATTGTACATATAAATTTATTTAGTCTATAATCAATTGTAATTAGTTATTAAGGTGTGTGTACAATAAATAATTTTCATCCATTCATTCATTCATTCATTCAAATTGATGTACCTATATATTTTATTCGCGCAAGTCCGCAATACCTATGTGTTTACGCATTTTACATTTGACTATTCTAAATTTAAAAATTGCTTTCACCGCTGTATGATGGGCTAGCGCCCATGGCGACCGTTTTTTAGCGAACCTTGTTTCGCTGAAAAATAAGTAATGATTATAATAATTATTTTAAATTGCCTGGCAACCACTAAGTGGACATTATAATAGCATAACAAGTTCTGATGGTTAAATGGTGTGTCAACTTAATTGGAGAACAGTGATACAGCAGCTCTACATACATAACGTACGTATAACATACGTATGTTTCACTCCAACGCTGACTGCGGCTGTGTATCTTCGGTTTCAAAGTGATCCTAGTGATTTAATTAAAATAAAAACCTTTGACTTTAAGAAACGTATGTGAAACTGACCTAAAAGCCACAAACATACGAAGTCCATACAACTAAGATTTCCTGTGTTTTGGCCATCAGAAACTACAAATATATAAATAAGTCGCCTAAATAGTCCTGACCCTACACAAGAATTACCTGTGTCGTCGGTATCAGAAACTACGAGTACCATGGTACCACAAAAACCAGACAATTGCAAGGCCGCCCATTGTACGTTATATTTTTATTTTGTTTCTCCCTTTTGTTAATATCTATCTCTGTGTACAATAAAGAGTTTATCTATCTATCTATCTAACTTCCTAGTCAAAAAGCCTAATTTTCAAAGCGTCTAAGAAGTAGACTGCCTAAATACCTAGTCTATAGAGCAAAATGCCTAAGAGTCATCAGATTAGCACCTAAAATATAGTATGGCTAAAATACGAAAAAATTCAAATGCGAAACTCCTTCATAGAAAATAGTCCAAAATGCAACATACCTCCAAAGCAAAAAGACAAAATTGAGACTTCAAACCAATATAAACATACAAAAATATAAACTTCCTCACAAATATTTATATGCTTAAGGGCTGTAGTATTTCTAGTGTACCTTTATGCATAAAAACCATAGATAACCTAACCTAACTAATAGTCATCAAACCTCCCAACTTCAACTTTACTTTGTTAATGTAAACTATAAGATAAAAAACTTCTGCCGTCACAAAAACCGCTGGCTGAATATAACCTTAGTATTTTTCTGGTAAGTAAATTAAATTTACCCTTGTAATGTACAATGTGACGGTCTACTTGCTTGCTTGTCGTGTCACTGGTTCTTTCTGGGTCATCCTGCATTAAGTCCAGTCAACACGCTGAGATATGAAAAGGGCTAATGACCGTTGGTAAAAGAACCAGTGTGGGTAAAGGATATAAGTGCGCCTCTTGAAAGCGCCTTTCCAGGTCTCTTTATTTACACTGATGTGGTGATTAGTTCGTATAATAATAGGGGAATAAAACAATAGTTTATGTATTAATTTTATCTCAATTTCTACTGTAATGATTATTTATTTAATTATTAATTAAAAATAAATCAAAGACTAAAGAATAGTCTTTAGCACACAAACTTATCAACAATTCTCTAAAACTAAATAACAAAGTGTCTAAACAATTAAACATTTGTGATTTCATCTAAAGGTTGTGAGCTCAAGTAAGTCTTTATAGAATTGTAGACCTTCTGAACTGGCTTGTCGAATACGGGGAGTCCAAATTCGAGGGTCATGGTCTTCCAATTTTCATTCATGAATGCGTGTAAGGTATCACCTGAAAAGGAGAGTAAAATTTTAGATTATGCTAGCTGGTGCCCGCGATTTCGCTCTCGTGGTACACCTATCACAGGTCACCTCGTAGCGCTATTAATTTTTGAGTAAATTCTAAAATTGATCATCAACTTCTGATGATCTGACTGTACCTTGATAAAAAGTAGCCTATACTACGCTATGCAGAAAGGTTCTAGAGTGAAGACCACTAAACTGGAAAGCAAACTGCAAACGCCATGCAATATGTCCTTGATATGTCATATTAATTCCGCTGCAAAATGTTTCTTACTTCTACTGAAAAAAGTTAATTTTATGTTTGACATTTGAAGGTATATAGCTAATAATATAATAATATAGCTCAACAATATCGTAAGCTAACTCACGAAGCGGTTTTCACCCGCGCCCGACGCGGTGGTGGAATGGAGTTTTATTTTCAAAACTCACGAGACCGAAGTTTTGTGCGGTTACGCAGCCGTCGCGGTTGCGATTATCCCTCGCAAACTTGGCGGTTAAACGTTCAGTTGAGTTCCAGACGCTAACCGATCGCAGAGCGCGCGGGTTCAACCCGCCGCAGCTGCGGGACCACGACCCGTGCCCGCCGGTACAAGATGACCGCCGGTGCAGCAGGACCCGCAAACAATCGCACACGCCGCGGGCGTAAAACGCGTCGTGAAATGTGCTTTAATTTTTTACATAAATATCTGTATTCTACAAAGGCTACGGGCCCGCAACCACGGCGGGCGCGGGTGAAAACCGCTTTGTGAGTCCTTAGCCTAAAAGTCAAACTTAAAATAAACTTTGTTCAAAAGATGTGAGGATCATAATTTTAAAAGCCTGCGATATTTTAATTTAAAATTTGATGACATATCGCAGGCTATTTAGATGTAAGCCAAGCCACAAAAAAATAATCTATAATAGTCAGATATCTGTTTGAGGTCAGAAACAAATATTTTTGGCTCTAAATACCAAGGCCACTAAATGTCGGCCGTGATCAGCATATCTCCGTATTCTTAGGAACAGGAATAATTTTACACCTGAACTCCAGTAATTTAGTAGGTAGGTCAAGTATTCGAGAAATAAGACCCTCTTCACACCTCTGCCACAAAACGTCACAACTGACAAGCAAGGAATTTGATATGGATAATGGATGCAGAAATCGGATAACTCAGTCAATTGGGATTCAAACTCGACCTTCTTTGACTCCCGACTTTGAAGAGAGGCAGTAAAATACCTACAGTATTTTTAGTAGTGTATTTTTTTATCCACTGAGTTCAGATTGACATCAAATCGAGCTCAAATGTCGCGGAATGTCATTTAAAATATATTTCACGATGATCCTGATGATGATGATAAAAAAAAACAAATTGTGAAATGTATAATTACATCTTATTAGTGCAGGCGACTGTACCATGGCATCAAGGTTGGTCAAGACCATGCCAGTGAATTGTTACTTTTTTTATATACATCTAAATGTGGTAAACTAGCTTACGGTCCACCTGTTTGTTAGTGGTTACCGTAGCCTATGAACGCTTGCAATACCAGAGCATAGTATTATGTTATCTGTGACCAGAGGCATCACGCACACGTTGCAGACCCCGAACCCCCCTCTAACAGAGCTCCGGCAACCTTACTTACCGACACAACACGATTTGAAACAAAATAATGTTATTTGGCTGTGATCTTCTGTAAGACGGAGATACCTCACCAGTCGGGCTGCTCCAATTTAAAGCGAGAAAATCTCGCTGTGCCGTACCTCGCTTGAAACTTACTCAAAGCCTTGTTGCCGTTGAAAAGATTGGTCAACAGAAAGTTGGCACCGTCCCGCACATCAAAGCGATATTTGTAGCTCTTCAAGTTGATTGCATCTTTGCCCTCCTTATTTTTTGAGAAGTCGAACGGCATGTCGATTACCAACTGGCAGTTTTCTGAAAAATTTAATTGGTGTTTATTGGAAATGACAACATACATTTTACTAGCAAATTGGGCACCAATTTATATGCGCCTAATTTTAAGTTACAATGTTTCTATGATAAACGTTAACACTCAATTTTTATCTAGTCTATCCTTATTTAATGATTGTCACTTTGTTGACGCTAATTTGGACTTTAGTAGGAACAGAATAAGAAAGTTTGCGTTATAATAAATTTTAGTAAGCTAAGCGAATTGTCACCAAGGTCCGAGGTAAGGTAAGGATTGCGTTTGTGACGAGTCTTGCAATTTTTTTATCCTTTTACCGAATTACCATGTTATTGGTCAACATTACATTTTGCATGCCTAGTACAGAACCACTTACTTATTGCTAAATTCATGCAATGTTCAACTTCATGCAATTTGACCCACTCTAAATGGCTTTGAACTAAGTTACCAAAAAACCAGAATATCTTAGAAATTTAAGCAAATATTAGTTGGCCTTGATAGTATGTATGCTTGTTATTTTCATATGTGGCATGAAATAAATTAAATAATTATGCGTTTTATACAAGGTGATTCATAATATGTATACTATCCCGAAAGCGGATTATACTATCAACAAAAAAAAAATGTTTTTTTTTCTCGCCCTTTTTCAAATCAGCTGTTTTTGGTATTTTGTCTTCTTTATAAACTTATTTATTTATTTTATTTATTTATTTTTTGGAGAACCAACAGCTTTGTTACATTTGATTGAACATTTGTTTAGCTTTAGAGAGCCAATTACAGGTTCTCACGAATAGAAATATATTACTAAGTATTACAAACAGTGGGGTAACAACTAAACTAGCGATATACAAAATTACGATGGAACAAACAAATAACTAATTAAGGTTACATTTACGGCTGCTAATCATCTGCAATAAAGAATTCCCTGCTTAGTCGCGATCTCGCTGAGGAGACACTGGTGCAGAAAAGGTCAAGGTCACTACTCTTACTCAGCTTGTTAAAGTTGTCGCTTGCGCGCCATAAGTATGAATTCTGCCTATAATTAGTTGACTGAGAAACTTATTTAATTGACTCCGAAACAGCTAATTATTGCAGTGTTTTTTTTTAATGAACAATGACGAATTTCGAAATGTCGTACCTAGATCAAACTATTATGCCAGTTGGGTAGAATAAGCCCCTTTCGGGATAGTAGGTATGCTTTATGAATCACCTTGTACAAATTAAACAGCAGGTATTGTTTAGTACAGATTCACTGGCTGAACATAAAAAATATAATAGTAATAAAATAAGCCCTAGGGAGTTCAAAAGTCTTCTTATAAGGAGTTTATATATCCTAAAGAGGGATTTTCCATGTTCGACTCCTAGGATATTGTATGAAATAACTCCTTGGGAGTTGAATCCGGGGCGTTTCAATTCCGGAAAACCGGTCTGAAAGGTCGATTACTTCTAGGCTGAGTTGACCAAAAAGTTCAATGAACTTACTTATTTTCATAACCATATCTCCGTCTCCACTGATTGGCAAAATGAGCAGTTTACCAGACGCCTTATATTTGCCCCTCATGTTGAAGTCAGCGTGGAATACTAGCTGCATGTGCTTCTTAGCCATGTCCACACTGAAAATAAAAAAAGAGTTTTTTAAAGAAATGGGACATGCCTTATAAGTTATTATAATTCAGCATGAATGGGGGCGTCATTTTTGCAAATGATATGTCGCCCGCTTTTTGTAGATTTTATTTTAATATAAACCGTTGGATGAGTTCAGTTGATATTTTATGATAGATCATAAAGTAGAAACTAGTCAACATTATTGGAATTACCACCATCTGTCATGACGTCATTTCTAGGGCCATCAAAATCATCAAATCATCAACTCAAAATAGTGCAGGCTCCTGCTAATATAATAAATGTGAAATTTTGTGAGGATGATTCGATGTTTTTGGTTCAATCAAGCCGTAACAGCAAATGCGATTTCGATGAAACTTGGAACATAGTATGGTTCTTTACCTACTTAGAATAACAAATAATACTACTACTTATTATCTTAGTACCATATGAGCGAAGCCATGGGCGCAAGCTAGCCCATAAAAGCAGTGGTAAAACAAAAGAAAAAATTAAACCAACCTTAATTTATCAATAACAGAATTCCTTAACCCCTTGATCGTGGCGTCTCTGATATCCAGCTTAAGGCCAGAAAGGTCTACTTTGATTTTGTTAACTTGCATAGGATCCAGGACTTCGGTACCCAGCTCTGGAATCCCAGCGGTGAAGAGGCCTACGACTGGCTGGGTTGAAGCCTTGATGCAGTTGGAATCTGACAGACTGCATTTCTGTATTGGTGGTACTGGAATTTAAGAAGATCAGATACAAATGCAGTGCAGTGTTGGAAGGCCCCCCACCCGATGGACCGACGATATTGTGAAGGTTGCGGGAAGTCGATGAATGGAGAAGGCTCAAGACCGTTTGTCATGGCACTCATTGGGCGAGGTCTATGTTCAGCAGTGGACTTCATCAGGCTGATGATGATAATGATGAGATACAAATCTGGGTCTTTAGTGGAGATACAGGTCAAAACTTAAAAAAAAAACAATCTTCATATTATTAATATGACGACCTCGGTGGCGCAGCGGGCGAGTGTCCATACGAGACGCAAGAGGTGCGTGTTCAATTCCCACTGCGAGACAAATGTTTGCAGGATCTGTAAATATTTTTTCCGGGTCTGGGTGTTGTGGTACCATGGTAGTTACTCGTAGTTTTATATACCCACGACACAAAATCCTAGTCTCAAGACTATGTATGTATGTGACTGTTGAGTGTTATTTGTTTATTTGCGTGTTATATCTTAATTGTTACCATCCCAAAAAGGGCTTATTCTATCAAAAAGAATCAATTTTAGCAGGAAAAAATATAAATAAGGTATTACAGATAATTTTGTCAAAAAAATTATGGTCACTCTAAAAAAGATGACAGGAAGACAGTGAAGAGAAGTCGGTGGATGGAATAGGCCGTTCATCGTGGAACTCTTTGGGGGAGGCCATGTCCAGCAGTGGACTTCTGCAGACTCATCAGCCTGATGATGATGATAACAAATAACAGGATCAGACAGAATACCATATTTCTTGATTAAGTAACGATTCAGCTATAAGATGAGATCATCGGTCAAAGACAAAAAATTATGGTTACGTCTTATCGATTTAACTAACGCAGTAATAACAAGTTTACCTACAACTAGTTTTTGATAATGAAGCCGCTATTGGACTTTAGATATAGGTACAAGTGGGTAATTACATTAAACGATACAAAAATTATGTATTTAGGTACCTACATACCTAATCTTTACGTAATTACTGTTTGTTGTTAAAAATTTATTCTACGTCTGAATTACAAAACTATCTAAGTAGTTTTTGTCTGAGTTTTAAGAAGAGTCGTGTTTTTTAGTTCGATATTTTTTGACTGAGTTAATAACAGGCACATTTACACTGTTATTACCTAGTGTCTAAGCTTGTTTGTCATTCCTTCAGATTCCCTTCCCGTCATCTCTCCCGCGACTGTTATTGTTTTCCAAACTTCGAACCCCACTGCACCCTCTTAGAGGTTGCGCTTTAAACAATCCTAAGTACCGTTGGCTGTGGTGGCCAGCGTGATGGGCAGCGTCCCTCATTTTAACAACGATAGCTCTAACTGCGCTCGCCAACCCGCATGCCCAGCGTGGTGAGTATGGGCAAATCATGATAAGGAATTCAGACTGGCCTCATAGCTCAGTTAGTAGTGACTCTGTTCTGTGCTAGAGGTCGCGGGTTCGATCCCCGCACTGGACGAACATTTGTGTGATAAACACAGATGTTTGTTCTGTGTCTGGGTGTTAAATATTTATCTATTATATATATCAGTCTCTGGTATCCATAGTACAGGCTATGCCTAGTTTGGGATCAGTTGACCGTGTCCGGAATATTTATTTATTTATTTGCGTTGTCTGCGGGGGAGGCCATGTTCAGCAGTGAACGTCGTACGGCTGAAATGATGATGATGACCTACTTACTTACCTACTTTTTTTTAAAAAGTCTGCATGTATCTCAAATTTAGTTTGCTTTTCTGTATTTTTGTTAGTCGTCCATTACCACTGCATCTAAAACTCAATTCATTTGCTATCAGTGGAAACTTGTAAATAACCCTCAGCTGCATGTAATAATTTTTCATGTGTTTATATTATTATTTCATAATTTTGTTCTAGCTGTAAGTTTTCACAAAATCCAAAAATAAATAAATGATCTAAGTACACTTCTAAACTACAATATGAAGCTAACCTCCGAATTTCAGATTTCTAGGACTGTGGTTTAGTTTGTGCGTTTATTGTCATTGAGTCAGTAACGTTAGATTTATATAAAAAATTAAAAAAATCATTATATATTTATATATTATTTATTTCAAAAAAATGTAAATCCATCACTAGCCGTAAAAATTAGCATGTAATTTTTTATTGTATATAATCTGTGGGTTTTGTTCTTCTTCTTCTTGTCGTGTCACTGATTCTTTCTTGGTCATCCCGTATTAGGTCGGTGAGCAGGTTGAGGTATGGTGGCCCTGAAAAGGGCCTATGATCGTCGGTGAAAGAATCAGTGTAGTGAAAGGATTAAAGTGCGCCTCTTAGAGGCTCCTTTCGTGGGTTTTGTTAAATAAATATTAATTGATGATGAAAAGATGCAGTGACTAGTCAGACGCACGCCAGCATTTAAAACGAAAAACAAACTCACATGCCGAAAAAATAACACCAAACTGCATCGACAAAATGATCCAATTTGTAACACTCATTGCGTTTTGTAGTTCGTAGAAATAACGTTACGCGCGATGGCTAGCCGACACGAAAGCTCACTACTGTCAAACCCACGAGGTATCAGCGACATTTATACGCGAAGCAACGTGATAATCACACAAGGATAATTATTAAATTGTCAGGAGTAAACAATCGATCGAACAAAAAGCCAATATGACGCCTTGCTCGCTAGTCGCTACTCTCGTAAAAAACGTAGCAGATAAAGTGAGTTAAAGTATTTCGTCTTCAGCCTTATTAATTTATTAACTACCTTTAAGTATTTTGTCTTAAAATATTTCAAGAGTCTATAATTTGAAGTCTATAATTTGCAAATTGACAAAGGTTCATGATTGACTTTTGTCTCACCTTAGTTTTTTGTCAGAAGTCAGTTAAAGTACGAATATTAAAAATAGGGACCATGGAATATTAAATAAAATAAGATATTTTTTTCAAAAACTAAAAACCGACTTCTAATTCCTGAATATTTACAAGATTAATATAAACCTCTTTGTTTTGTTATCAACCTCTGCGTTTTGCTTACCTACTGAGGATGACACTGGCCACCTAAACTTTCGAATAAAAAACAAAAGTAAGTATGACATCCATTCATCATAAATAATAAGACATAACTCTTACAGTACTGACTGACTGACTGTCAATCAAACTTAGTGGTTTATTCTCTTTGAAAATCAACGCAGAGCCTAACCAAAATCCTAAGAGTATGAAATTTGCAGGGTAGCGTAACGTATGGGTGCACAGAAAGGAATTCCCGACACACAACCCCTAAGTTTAAAGTTTATGTAAAAATAGCAGCAACCAAATGAAGTCGCGGGAATTACCATACCATACCACAGTTGACAAAAAAAAATTCGGCAAGTCGTTATTTCAAGAGATGATGACGTTTTTTTAAGTTTTACGGGACAAGTTACAATACCTCAGAAATTAAATTAAAATGGGACCACCCCGGGATCATACTCTATACACCAGCGAAAGAATCATCAAAATCGGGTTTCTATTGGCGGAGATATCGAGTAACATACACACAAAAAAATAAAAATAAAAATTAAAAAAAATACAGCCGACTTGAGAACTTCCTCCTTTTGGAAGTCGGTTAAAAAATAATCAAATTTGACAGCATTTATGGTAGCGTTCCGTTAGTAGAGACGTTACGAAGCAGACGTTGACAGAAAACCCTACTTAACGTACCTTGGCAGATAGTTATTTTATAGATTATATAGATATATATAGATTTTACCTACCATACACTAGGTATTTTTTGTAAATAATATTCCATTGTTTTACCAAGGGGAAAATAATTATTTTGCCGTTCCAAAATACTAGGAACCAGAACCGGCCAAAGGTACTTGCCCTCAGAATTTTAAAAGTCAACGACCCTGTATCATGAAAATTTACAAATAATATTGTCTGAGAACCAGATACCTAAGAAATAAATTAATCGGAAATGTCATAATTCATTTGATGGAGCGAGCGAAGATCTCTCAAACAACTTCGACGAATCGGAGTTGCAGGTTATTTATCTGATCTGCATGGAATATAGTAGGTCAACATTTGTACTATCAACATGTACAGGTAAGTTGAGTAATATGAGTTAAATTGGCCAAGTGGTTGCTAAGATGTAGGGGTCCAAAAGGGGCTGTAAAAAATTAATACAAATACATACAGTAGGTATCATATGAAAGACTAGCGTACGCCCACGGCTTTGCACGCGTGGTATCTTGATAAAAAGGGGCAGTTTTGAAAAACTCTAAAGTCCGTATTTTATTATTTGGCTTTATGAGTATTTATTTCAGATAAATCTCTCGATGCATTAAGACTCTCCCATACAAACTTTGACATTTCATTACACCCTTTTTAGGGGTAGTTTTGAAAATCTAAAAATACAGTTTTTCCTTATTTCGTTCATTATTTTTAGTAAGTTTCAAATCTGTAGGTTCAAGGAATACGACTTTTCCCCCTCGCCCCCCTTTTCACCCTCTTAGGAGTTGATATTTTGAAAATCCCTCCTTAGTGGATGTGTTTGGCATATAAGGCAGCTACTGTCCCAATTTCAGCTTTATAGCTTTAGCGGTTTGGCCTGTGCGTTGATCGCGCGTTGAGGCCTTGTTCTTTTATTTAGACAGAAGATAATGCCCCAGATTTCCTGACAAGGCGTCGCGTCATCTCAAACTATTGCATTGCCGTTCGGGCTGCGAAGGTGTGATTTTGACACATGGTTTTTAATAAAAATTGTCAGTTTTATAGTACAGAAACCTTAACTTGTTCAGTCTCCAATGTCAACCGCTTCAAGTGCTCAGCAGGATCGCTATAATAACATACCTCTACGCAGTTGCTTGAACCGGAAAACCTAGGAATATCTAACTACCTAGAACATGTTATTATAATTGAACCTTGTTTAGTTGTTTACATGGACGCGAAAGGTTGAAGAGTAACGTAATTTCTTCATCTATCTCGTTAGTACTTGTGGTCAAATCAAGCATAGCACAGAACTATTAATACCTAGTTCTTACCGAATTTACACCCGTATCTTTAGCGTTTCTTGGAGATATCAAGCTTACTCAAGGATATTTTGGGTTTTTTCATCATCATCATCATCAACCTGCAGAAGTTCACTGCTGGGCATAGGCCTCCCACAAAGAGTTCCAGAGTCCTGAGCCTTCTCCATCCACCGACTTCCCGCAACCTTCACAACGTCGTCCGGTTCGTGGTCGCCATTCGAGAATCTTTACTACCCAACGGTTGTCGGTTCTGCGAGCTATATGGCCTGCGCACTGCCACTTCAACTTGCTTATTCTGAGAGCTATGTCGATGGCCTTGGTTTTTTTACAGATTTTCTCATTTCGGATTTAAATTCACGCAGTTAAACTCCAAGCATAGCCCTCTCCATAGCCCGTTCCGTGACTTTGAGCTTGTGTGGCCAATAGTTAACGACCGAGTATTTTTTTACAGCAATTTATTTATTTTTGTTTGTTGAAATGACCATAAAAATAAGATAATTAAAATTGTGAGGAAAAGTTATGTAACGAGACGGATAAAGATGTGAATGAAATATAACCTTTACACTGGAGTTATCAAATATGCATGAACTTGAAATTTGGATGCCAGTAGAAAGGAAATGAATGCGACTCCTGCATTAAAGACTGGGCAATTAGCTCATCCTAGCGAGGAGTTGAAGAAAGGAAGGAAGGAAGACCTGTGCTCTGCCGTGGGATGCTATAGGCTTATATTTACATTGCCATTTTTAGACGACTTACTTGAACTTATCAGGAAAAATATACTACGTATCTAATAAATAACTTATTTTACCTTAGTTATTTACATATATTATACATAAATTATAAAACTCAAATCATCATCAATCAATATAAATAACCGTCACCGGGCAGTTACGGCACACGTCGTCGCTTATACGTGTCCAATAATTAATTCGTTAATAGGTATTTTATATATTTTAGGTTGATTAAATTCTAAGACCCATAGAAATATATACCTTATAAATTTCATCTCTGTACTAGGTATTCATAAGTTACCTGAAATAAATGTATGTTCTGCCTTCTGCACTAGAGGTCGCGGGTTCGATCCCCGCACTGGACAAACATTTGTGTGATAAACACAGATGTTTGTTCTGTGTCTGGGTGTTAAATATTTATCTATTATATTATATCAGTCTCTGGTACCCATAGTACAGGCTATGCCTAGTTTGGGATCAATTGACTGTGTGAATATGTCCGGAATAATATAAATATAAAATATAAATATAGGATAATATAGGAATATTTATTATTTATTAATTATTATTATTATTATTAATATACATAAAAATCTTACGTTACTGAATGACTGACAATCAATGCACAGCCTAAAGCAGTAGTCCTAGGAATATGAAATTTGGAAAGTAGCTTCCTGTATTAGCTTAGCACTAAGAAAATAATTCTTGAAAGTCTACCCCTAAGGTGGTCCAGTAGTGGCAGCAGTTTGTATGAAAATAACATCGCGCATTCGTGTGAACGAAGGCGCGCGTGTTTCCACTAGTTCAATCATAAATTAAATATCTTATTATAGTATGGAAACACATAGGTCCTAGGTAAGTGCGTAGTTATATATTTATTTGGATTATAATATACTAATAGCTCCTATCCCTCATCAGATTATGCGCATACTTAGTTTATGGTGGTCAGTAACTCTGGCTTCGGAAAACATGAAATGATATTTAAGGAGTTATGGCAAAATCAATGTTTGCATTATAATTTGCAGAACATTTCTGATTAGTTTGTGCTGTTCTTGAGTGTGCCCAAAATAAATTTATTTTACTTACTTACTTTCTTTCAAATAGGTAAATAATTTTAAGGCAGCCTTGTGTAGTCTGCAAAATGAATAGCACGTGTTTAAAAACGTGCTGTGATAATCAGATATCCTACTTCCTACTAATATTATAAATGCGAAAGTTTGTGAGGATGTTTGGATGTTTATACGTTTGGATGTTTGTGGGTCAATCACGGCTAAACGGCCGAACTGATTTGCATGAAATATTGGTACAAAGATAGATTATAGTCTAGAATAGCACTAAAGGCTACTTTTTATGTACGTACTACGCGAGCGAAGCCGCGGGCGGAAGCTAGTCAATAATAAAATGACAAGAAAATTACTTACGTACATCAGTTCAAGTTAAGTCGGTTGCGAAATAATAGGTGTATAATTTTCTTAATAACCATGTTATGTATTATTTAATTATTAAGTTCATTAATCATTATTGTCATCATCCGCCTGAAGAAGTCTGCCGGGTATAAGCCTCCTCAAGAGTTCTATGACGAACGGTCTTGATCCTTCTCCATCCACCGATTTACTTCAAGCTTCATAATGTCGTCGGTCCATCGATTCGGCCTTCCAACATTTCATTACCAACGGCTGCCGGTTCTACGAGGTATATGGCTAGCTATATGCTTCTATGGATTTCCTCGTTTCGGATTTTATCACGCAGTGACACTCCGAGCATAGCACTCTCCATAGCCCTTTGCGCGACTTTGAGCTTGAGTACGTATTTTTCTAAAAAGCAGTTAAAAAATCCACAAAGAAAGCTTAACCGAAATGTTAGAGAAGTTGAAAATGAGATCAGACTTAATATATCTATTCTTTGAAGTCACAAGAATCATTTTTAAACAGATATTAAGCAGATGATGACAATAAGGCTTCCTCCTCGTGTTCAAAATGCATCTACCAAAGCGATTGAAGAGCGCTTTCCGAACCTTATTATTTCTAGCTTTCGTTATTCGCTAACTCTTCCATTACTTTTTTGATGGTATTAACGATATTCACCATTTATTGGTAATCTTGAAATCGTTTAATATAACGAGGCTTTAATTTCCAACGCGCTGAAGTTATTTAATTTCAGGAAATGGTCGCTCCGATCAGCAGGAAATTAAAGTTATACGAAACACGTAGGAGGTTATATCATCATCATGAGCCGGTCCCATGAAGGTTTTGAGCTGGGCCTTTGAATGAATGAATGAAAATTCTTTATTGTACACACACCTTAATAACTAATTACAATTGATTATAGACTAAATAAATTTATATGTACAATGGGTGGTCTTATCGCTAAGAAAGCGATCTCTTCCAGACAACCTTTAGATGGAGAGGAGTCTGAATTGTACGGAAGACTGCCATCCTATGACATATCTATCAGTTCATCAGAGGCTGTTCTAGATGGTACAGTCACCATAATAAGATGTAGGTACTTTCATAATTTTCACAATAATGGCACAGTGGGTACTATACGTAAAGCTGCTCTCAAAATGTACCTAAACATCAACTATTGCCATTTTGAACTTTACTGTATACATATCGTCATTAAGAGTATTATGGCATCATTTTGAAAAGTAATAAAAGTAAACGTCTTGTAAGAGGTGAATGTATCTTTCGGTTTGACTCCAGGTCTCAGTAGGTACTGACTTACTGAGATACAAGGATAACTGAGTAGTGGCCCGAGCACAAATAATTGACGATAGCGTAACGCTTACGATACGATACTAAAAGTCAAATATTAGCCAGTGACATCAGCAATGCTTGAAATCATTTAATTTTGATTAGCCAATATTTTATCTATGCTATCGTTTCGCAAGCGTAACTCTATCCTGAATTACTGGCCTCATAGCTCAGTTGGTAGTTGCTCTGCCTTCTGCGCTAGAGGTCGCGGTCGCGGGTTCGATTCCCGCACTGGACAAACATTTGTGACTAACACAGATGTTTGTTCTGTGTCTGGATGTTAAATATATATCTATTATGTATATCAGTCTCTGGTACCCATAGTATAGGCTATGCCTAGTTTGGGATCAGTTGACCGTGTGTGATATGTCCGAAAAAAAAAAAAAAAAAAAAACCGCAATTATTCGTGCTCGAGCCACTGATCCATTTATAATGTTCGACGTACATTGCTTGATATCAAATACCTACGTTTAAAAACTAAAAAGGTAGCTAAGTATTTTGTTGTCATAAGTGAATCACGTCTCAACCATAAGCTGTTCTATACAGATATGTTTTACATAGCTTTACTTGTAGGTACCTTTAGTATTCAGGTCATCTTATTGCACCTCCTTAATACCTAATTTAATGTTACACTTTCATGTACGAGTACCTAGACTCATGTGATTTGTTCTCAGCCATCATGAAACCAGCGTTGCTATTGTTTTTATATCAGCGAACTAACAAACTTGTAGCCCAGCGCTGTTTGCGATTGGTTTTATCTAAGGCGCTTTATTATTGTTCTGATTATACCTCCTAGTTAAGGTATCATATTTTTGGAATGATAGATAGATATTGAATACATTTGTCCCGCAATGCGACACGAATCTGGCTGGTCTAATATAAAATGCATATATTTTTGAAATCTTTGGAAGTAATGATCCAATTATGATAATTCTCACACTGAAAAGCAACACTAATGACCCATGTGACATAGGCTGTTTTAATTCGTGTACCACGCGGGCGAAACCGTGAGCGGAAGCTAGTTCGAAATAAGTTTACATAGTAGGTACGGGTACGATTAATAACAAAACATCCTAGTTTTTAAATACCTAAATAAAACTCATTCATTTTAATTCACGGTTTTGTAATGCATTTAACATTTTAGTGCACCATTGAAATAGACTGGTAACTGAGTTAGTGCACGCTAACAGAATAAAACGAAAGTTGTAAATGCAGAGGATTCCATGCTCTTCCTTTAAAATGATTTGTGTCCATTTTGTGTAAATTCAGAATAATATACAGGGTGATTCATAACATGTATTCCATCCCGAAAGGGGGTTATTCTATCAACAAAAAGAAATAAAATTAGCGAAAAAAAACATAATACTACTACCTAAAACAGCTGATTCATTGAGTTTGACCTGATTTGACCCCAAAACAGCTGATTTTCGCATAGAGTTTTTTCAATGAAAAATCTCGAATTTCTAAAAGTCGTAGAACAAACTTTATTGCCAATTAGTTGTAGAATAAGCCCCTTTCGGGATGGAATACATATTATGAATCACCTTGTAGAGTACCTAGATTGCGAACCGATTTTTTTTACGTGCGCTTTGTTGCTGTATGTTGTTTGTACCTGCTTGAAGATAGAGAATATAAAAAAAACTATTTCTTAATTTGACAGATTTATAACAGGAACTGAGGAGTGTTGGAAGGCCCCTCACCCGATGGACCGATGACATTGTAAAGATTGCGGGAAGTCGGTGGATGGAAAGGAACTTTAGCGTCAAAAGGTTTTACAATGCGCTTTTGTGATAATAGGAACCTGACTATTTCAAATTAATTTACCTCATTTTGCTAATGAAGTAAAATTTGTGTTCTGTGTTTTAAACAGGTATCACTGAGACCTTGAAAATATTAAATTTCATCAGTATTATTTTCGTGTGATACTTCTGAAAACTTCTTTTACATACGTATTTTATCAACTTATTTTTTCCGACCTTCTCTGGATCGCCTTTGCCCAGATGGTTCATCACAAGGACAATCGGTGTATTCTCCAAAATTAGACAGAATCTAATTCTACTCCCGGGAAATTGGCTATAAATTTTCGGTCATTTCGCAGAGTGTCCTGGGTCTTTAAATGTCTTCCAATTCCCATGGTGCCTTCGAAACTTCCGGGTACAAAACCACGTTTATGGGTAAGTGGTTTTTTTAGATGTCGACGGGACAGGTACGGGATATTACGATGGCCAACTCGCGTGCCCAGCGTGGTATGGGCAAACCCCCATGATAGGAATTCCTCTAGAAATCTGTGGGGGAAGCCAGTGGACGTCCTACAGCTGAAATTATATCTCACAATAACGGTACAGTAACCCGTGTTGGCCTAGGCCTAGGCGGCTTTCGAGGCAACTGGAGGAGATCGAATCCGGTGCTGAACCAATGAGTTATCTATTCGAAAAATGTAATTCTTATGGATAGGTACGTGCTTAAAAGTTGAAGGAAACATCGTGATTAAACCAGTCATCATCATCATCATCATCATCTCATTACTTAAAAATGTGGCTCTTTAGGGGGGAAGGGGGAGGGGTCAGCAACGCGTGCGTGATGCCTCTGGTATTGCAAGCGCTCATAGGCTACGGTAACCGCTTACCAACAGGTGGGCCGCATGCTTGTTTGCCACCTCAGTTGTATAAAAAAATAAAAAAATAAAATGGGCATTATCGTTGTTTTTTTATTTTCACCGTTTCAGAGCAATAGTAAGGTACAGCACATAAATAGTCCGAATGTAAGATCCAATTGTGCACGACCGGTATACGAACTCACGAACTTTGGATCGAAAGGCACTAATTCTTGAGAGCACTCTTGGAGTTGTGATAAACTCCACGAGTGCTCTCAAGAATTAATTCGATCAAAAATGAAGTAAACAGTAAGTTTTTTCTTGGTTCTTTCTTAGTCTCGCTTCGATAGATTAGTGATCAGGTAAGGAATGTCAGTCCTAAAAGTGCCGTAACAGACCAAAAACCAGTGTGGTGGAAGGTTGTAGATATTTCGTAAAATGGGACATTCCCGCTCACGTATCGTAGGAACTTTAGTAGCTCCCTAAGCTATCTTACGGTTTTGATAAGTTACTGAGAAGTTTATCCATCAACATGTTTTGAAGTTTATATTTTATAATATCCCAAAAATTTCGACTCCGACGGGATTTGAACCCGCAACCTTCCCCTAAATACGGGGATGCTCTAACCAAACAAGTCGAAATGTTTGGGATATTATAAAATATCATGGTATTCCCTTAGTTCCCTTTGTATATCACTATAAAATAAAATATAATGTTTTGAAGATATTAGAAAATGCATGGAAAATTTCGAATCTTGATAAAGTCACCTGTTTTGACTTGCTTGGGATTAAATAACAAGCGAAGTTTCACTACGTGTAAGATCCGGAACGAGGTAATCCGTTAAAGAACCAAGGTCATAGCTCTCAGAATTAGAGAGTTGAAGTGGCAGCGGGCCATATAGCTCGCAGAACCGATAACCGCTGGGAAATAAAGTTTCTCGAATGGCAACCACGAACCGGATGACGTGACCGACGACATTGTAAACTTGCGGGAAGTAGTTGGATGGCTCAAGACCGTTCGTCGTGGCACTCTTCGGGGGAGGTTTATACCCAAAAGTGAACGTCCTTAGCTTGATGATGAAAGAACAAGTTAAAATTTCATGATAAATTTTCGTAAAGGAGGCCTAAAGTTTTAAAGAAATTTCATACGGAAGGGTAAATTGATTTTGACCTTTATGACATAGAAGACAAGTTGAAGAATGCTAGATCAAAGGCTGTGTATTGAAGGAACTTCATGGCCGTTAAGATTGGTACACACACTACAATAACCATTTCTCCATAAAATGGGAAATGCGGGAATTAATAAATTACATACTTTGTTATATTAGATATGAGAGTTAGAGTTATATTAGAGTTTTAATAAAAAGTTAATAAAGACAATAGAGTACTAGTTTACTAGAGTAGACAATATAGTCCCTGGTAGGTAGTAGGTATTACTAACTCAATATTCTGAACTTTAAAGAAATGTATCAAAAGCCAACCTGTTAAGGTATTACTTTGTCCGTGGTATTACTAAAACTGCAATTAACCAAGACGCTAGCCGAGATAGCCCCCGCTCTAGTTGACGCGATAATTAATAATAATGTGATGAGACAGGGCCGGACTTTGTATTCTACAGAATAACTACAAGCTAATTCATAATTGTGTATTATACCACGAAAGGGGCTTATTCTATACCCAACTAGAAATTTTCATTGAAAAAACAATAGGTATGCAAAAATCTTGATGTTTAACGAATAAAGTATTTTTTTTCTTTTTTATGTTATACTGAGGCAAACAGGCCTACGGCCCACCTGATGGTAAGCGGTTATCGTCGCCTATTGACATCTGCAACACCTGGAGCATTGCTAATGCGTTGCCTGCCCTGGAGAAATCTTTTTGTATTTTGCTTGAAGCTCTTCATGTTGTAGGTTAGTGTGATTGTGTGTTGTTGTACTTAAAGTTATTTAAAAAGAAAAATCTTTTTTTATTTCGCTCGTATGTTTTATATTAGAGTATTATATATAAATAGCGCACAGTTTTGGCCTAGAAATGATTTGAAGGGCCACTTAACATTGCAAAATTAAAATTAATTTATTTATCACTGTTGATAATTTTATTTTGAAGTAGGTATGAGTTGTGAGAATGCTGTATTTTTGGCCGTACAAGTAGTAGGTAGGTATGTTGATAAATTTCAGCTTCTGAATCTGCGACAAGGTATGGTTAAATAGGTATGTAGAAAATAGGTGGCCACCTACCTACCTTCTGTTAATAGGCGGTTTACTAGCATACGTTTAATTTCTAGGAATCGTATCTGCTGCTTGCTCATTAGGTAATAGGTATACCCTAGAATTAAATCGTTTATTTTGAAACATATTTACTAGTGGTTTGCCTCGAACGGAGTTCTCGCGATGTCTTTAAGACACAAATAAGATAAACTATGAAAATCGCACCTTTTAAAGTTTCAGATCAATCAGACAATTTGTTGAGGAGTTCCGAGGAACAGTTCCTGATTCCGACCCGAGGTCGTCAAAAAGAGGAAATAAGAACTTACTTAGCTCAGTAAATGCCTGAGTTCAGCCCTGGTGACACATGAACATGACACGCCGAGACCTGCTGACCCGTTTCCGTCCAACCACCTGCGACTAGTCAATTTACCTTTAAAAAATCTCGGAAAACCTCCCGCCGAAAGAAAAGAGTATGTTGACTCAACACACATACCCACATACGGTATCATCGCGGCCTCGTTTTAGCGCCACGGGAAAAGTTACTGCGCCCTTTTGATATCTTTGCTATTGAGGTGTATATTGCTGTGAAGAAATTCCGGTTGTTCTGGCCTTTTGTGTTTTAGTGGGAATGGTTGAGACCTGAAACGTGATGTTTACGGTATTCAAATTGCTGTCACATGGTCACAGAGGGTGCAGCTGTATAAGGTTTAATAAAAAATATTTCATTCATGCTCGTGTACCAGACTTTTTTCGACTGCGTAGACTAATGAGTTTTTCATACAATGCCTAGGATCTTACTTAGTCGTTCTGTGGTGGTAAAAATGATCAATTTTGCTATGAAATTATAACAGTAGTTGTAGTGGAGTGAGAAAATAATAACGACTTAATGAGCGGAGGTTAACTAATTGACTTTTTAGTGCGTTCAGCGATTTTGACCTAAATCTACATGATAATAAAATTAATGTACATTGTGGCTGTTAGACCGACCGACAATATACTTAGGCTAATGTACTTACAGTCAACTACCCGAAATGAGAATTACACTCGCCTTTTCGATCGTATTTGCTCAAATGGGGGACATATTCCATTACTGCAAGCCATTATTCATTTTCACTCACATTCATTCATTCACTCTTTCATATTACGAGCGGCGTTCGTACAAGTAAAGCGCTTGCAAAGTCGTACATAATGCACGATTGCATTTCAAATACTATCCGGATCTTCGTGAGCAAGTGAAAGGCTGCATTTGGTCAGGAATCTGGTCGTCAGCGTTGCTGCTAGTCTACGGTTTTATGGACAACCAAGTTAAGGAATTATGAAAATAAAAATAATAACACATACAGCAAGAGGTGCACACGTCTACATTTTGTTCACCTTATGAGGAATGGATTGGCGAAATAGAACGCAGTATTTGTCTAAATTTTAATATCTTAGAATGGACTTCCACAAATCACGCTTGAATCAATTAAATAACTCCTGTACTGACCTGAAATGGAGACGTAACGTCAACTCAAAGGGATTCCATAAAAAACCTATATTTTAAGATTATCGCTTTTTTAGCCGGCGGCCCGGCTCGCTGCACTGCCTATACGCATGCTAACAGCGTGACGAAACGTACTAAGTTACGGTGAAATTAAATGGACAGTCGCCAGCTTTATAGCTTAGCTTTTTTTTTAGCTGCCAATGACAATTCGCGTCCCACGTCGCAGTTTCTACGTGGCAATTAATTAATTGTGTTTTTATATTAATATGTATGTTAGTCTTTAAGGTATATATATATCTATATGGGCCGTAGTGTAAGAAAAATTCCATCTGTTTTTTATTCTATTGTTGCCTGAAATAAATTTATTGTATTGTATTGTATTGTATTTATGATTCAGCCTGTTAGAGGAGCTGGAGGAGCATCTTCCTATGTGGATGCAGTCGAATGAATTATTCATCCAAGTCACAGCATAACAAAGTATGGATGCAAAGCCAAATCCGATCGGTGCCTGTTGAGAAGCTGTATCGTTTTGCATACATGCATTGCCAAAATTGTAATGAGACTATGAGAAAAAATAATAGATCAGGATTTTCTTACTGATAATACTTACTTTTGGGTGAGGCCTATGTTTGGGGGAGGCCTATGTCCAGCAGTGAACTTCTACAGGCTGATGATCATGATGATGGAAATGTTTCACTCAGCATAGCATAAGCCTTTATAACCTTACCGGACTAAAAACAAACATGCTCAGATTTTGAGTCGTAGTTAGGGGAATTTTAGAGAAATTACATAAAAAAAATTGACGGCATTTGAGGTATGGGGCACAAGAAGTAATTATAATTAAGTATAGGTATTACTCAATTCCCCCTGTCCTCATTGTTGGTGACAATGGAAAGTATTGAATGGGGCCATAGACAATGGGGAAATCAGAAATACTCCAAAAAAATTACAATGTGAGGTCAGTGCGAGATGAGAAAAAATATTCTTTACTAATGAAACGGGTAAGTTAATTAAAAAGTATCGGTATAGTAATAACAAAAATAAAACTGCATTCAGCTGATTACAGAAGAATACTCTGAAGTTAGCGTTTTGAAAGCGCGGATAATAATCAACCTTACGTGTTGACATAAAGTAATTTTGCGGCTAATTTTAGAGTGTTAAGAAAACGACTCAACTGTTTTTCCGATGTAAATGTGTAGTAAGTTCTACGCTAACTAGCGGAAACTATATCCTAGGAAAGTACTGAAATAAATAAGGGCTGAAGAAGCCCTAGGAATGAGAGTAGGTAATAGTATTTAACATTATTACAGTAGTCACCTCTATAGTTCCTTTTCCTGGTTTTGCTAATAAATAGGACGTCATTGATTTTTGCTTTGGCTGGATTTGGTGCGGGTTTTACTATAAAATGAAAACTTTTCAACATTAACCTCCCCCAAAGAGTGCCACGACGAACGTTCTTGAGGCTTTTCCATCCATCGACTTCCCTCAACCTTCACAATTTCGACGATCCATCGACTGAGGAGCCTTCTAAAACCGCGTCGTCCGGTTCGTGGTTGCCATTCGAGATCCTTTATTCCCAAACGGTTATCGTTTCTGCTAGATATATGGCCTGTCCACTGCCACTTCAACTTGCTCATTCAGTGAGCTAGTCGTTGACCTGGGTTCTTTAACGGATTTCCTAATTTCGGATTTTATCACGTAGTGAAACTCCCAGCATAGCTCTCTCCGTAGCCCGTTGCCATGTCCATCCCAGTCTAACAATGCAGAGGTGAACTGTTTCGGAGAAATAACGTCTCCCTGTCTCACCCCTTTTTGCAGTTGGATAGATTTATGCTCTGGTCCTGGAGTCTTATCTATGCCTTAAGACAAAAAATGTTTTTTTGTTGCGTTTAAGCTTTTTTTTCATAGGTTCGTTACCAAAAGGTAAAAGGGGGCCCTTATAGTGTGAATTGAGTCATCGTCGTTTGTTCGCACTTTTGGTTCCTAAGCTACTACCTACCAATACTATCAATTTGTGAAACACATTTTAATGTGTAGTTTTAACTACTGAAATAAGTCGGAAAAAAACCAACAAATGTTGGTTTTGAAACAAGTGCAGAGCACTTAAAGCAATTGAATACATTGTTAAATCACTTCTTTTGATGCAATTACCTACAACTGACCTTATCAAAACTACAATTTATAATAATTATGAGTACTTTTTCGTTATTTTCCCACTGTGATTGTAAGCACAACACAAAGAAACGCATGCCCGATTTGAGGACAAGGGAAGTGTGTCACCATGTTATGAAAGACAAATATTATGTCTTGCTTTTACGGGTTTTTGTTGAAAAAAATAGGCAGACAAAATATGTAAAAGAATCTTAAGTCTAATAGGTTCCTACTTACTTCGAGGGCCTTGATGTTATTAAGGGGGTATTCTGACTAAAGTATGACATAGTACTGACGACCTTGTGGCGTATCGAACGCGTGCCTGACTGAGACGCAAGAGCTGCGGGTTCCGTAAAAGGCAAACAATAAGATTAGCTCCAGTATGCCTAATCAATAATATATTGTTATCACTCTAATCACACTGACATTATATTTTTATCGCTGTCATTGATTCTTTTTTGAACTTTCCACTCAAAATTCCGCTCACGACAATTATAGGTACGAGCCTTATGAGAGGAAGTTTGAGGGTTTTCAAAAAAGAGTCATTATCAGCAAGTAAGAGAGGATAAAAAATATACAGTGGACTATTAGTACTTAGTACCAGTCACTTTATAACGGCAAGAAGCAATATAATAAATGACTCCTTTAGCATTACATTTTCAAAATAATACAGACGTTCATACTGTAGTCCACTCAGTTTTCAAATTGTGTTACTCGTTCGGAAACAAACTTGCGCAATGAAATTCGTATTTATAGTCGCACAATTCTATTTCTCTCGTACTTCTGGCAACGAGGATGAAAATTTCATTAGAACACGTTCTTTTTTAGGGTTTAACAAGGAAACCCGCTTAAGAACCCTCATGGTTTCGCTATGTCCGTCTATTCGTCCTTCCGTCCGTTTGTCCGATTTTGTTAGCTGTTCTACTCTCAGACTATAAGTGCTATCATACTGAAATTTTGCATAGTAGGTAATAATTGCAAATTTGCATAGAAAGGTTAACATGCGAAGTGGGGTTGATAATGTATTTTTGATTGTATTCCCCATCGTAAGGTATATCGTTGGATAGGTCTTTCAAAAATATTCATAACTAATTTTTCGATACGGACATAGAGGATTTCCAAGCAAGAACCAGTGACACGACAAGAAAAGAAGAAGCTCTATCTTCTTCTTCCTGCCCTTATCCCACATCATGTGGGGTCGGCACAACATGTATTCTTCTTCCATTTCCCTCTATCAGTCGTCATCTCAACACTCACTCCTTTCTTCACGATATCCACTTTCACACAGTCCATCCATCTTTTCTTTGGCCTACCTCTACTCCTACATCCATCCACATTCATATCTAACACTCTTCTTTTCACATGACATTCTTCCCTCCTCATGACATGCCCATACCAAGCTAACCGATTACTCCTCAGCTTTTCCGTCACTGGCGCCACTTTCAAAGTTCCTCTTACATACTCATTCCTTACCTTATCCATTCTGGTCACTCCACACATCCATCTTAACATTCGCATCTCCGCTGCGTGCAATCTTCTTTCATCTGTCCCTTTGGCAGCCCAACACTAAGATCCATACAATACAAAAGGTCTTAAGGAGGAAGCTCTATATTACTCGTAATACATTCGTTCTTGTAATCATAACTATATATTATATTATTCTATTGTTGCCTGAAATAAAGTTATTGTATTGTATAACTAGATACTTCATACCTAACTAAGCTATAGCTATCTATTGGCTGGACCCATTTCTGTGCTTGTTCCAACAAGCGCTTGGCCAATTTATAAAAAAACTAAAAGGACTTGCTTTTCACAATCTCGGCCAACCGATAAAAATGAAAACCGATATTATACCAACACAATTTACCCGCAAACAAGGCAGCTTTTGTGCATTTTCTATAAAAAAGTCTGAAGGAAGCACCTTTACCTTGCTAGCAACTATAACATTTTCATTCCAGCCAATCTATTTAAAGCCACGAGAGAATGTAACCAAATGCTATCAATTTTTCCAGCAAAAAAATCTCATACATTCTTATGTGCCCCGTTTGTAAAGATACTTTAGTCATAAACAGGCGAAGCAGTGTTGGAAGGCCCGATGAACCGACGACATTGTCAAGGTAGGGGGAAGTCAGTAGATGGAAAAGGTTTGAGATCGTTCGTCGTGGAACTCTTTGGGGGAGGCCTATGCCCAGCAGTGGACTTCTACAGGTGATGAAATGACTGTTATTTCTTAATAGAATAAAATGATCACCTATATTATAATTTTATATACGCACTAATTACATAGAATGTGGTATCCTATAATTAATTGAACATGCTTTTCGGGGATAATCCGTTGTTTAAATTGGTTTTAACCTAATCTTAATTGTGGTTCTTCAAACCCATCTCAGGTTTCTTGACAGTTTACCCAGTTCTCAGTCTGTGAAGGGCAGTATCGACCAAAGCACTGAATGTAGAAACATGAAACACATGTCGTCACCATATACATAGTGACAGAGGAAATCTTTTACTAGAACTCCCTCAGAAACTACGTGTATTGTGAGTGTGTATTTAAGCATCATCATCATCAGCCTAAAGATGCTGAACATAGGCCTCCACCAGAGAGGCCATGAGCAACGGTCTTGAGCCTTTTCCATCCACCAACTTCCGGCAACGGTCGTCGGTGCGTCGTCCGGTTCGTAGTCACCATTCGAGAACCTTTGTTCCCCAATCTTGTCGGTTCTGCAATATATATGACTTGAACACTGCCTTGCTAGTAGCGAGAGCTATGTCGTTATATGATTTATATTTCACACCAGTAAAATTAATTTTCTTATTGAACATGTACCTACAATTCCGCTTACGCGAGAGCTAGTACCTATAACGGTTCTAAATAACGGTTTGTGAACCCTTCTGACTAATCGCCAAAAAGTTATTTTTAATAAAAGTAGGTATGTAGGTACTATGACGGAAGAATTCATTAATATGTGCTTGTTCGAGTTTACCTATTATTCAACTAAATTACGGTCACTACTTAGATGGTACACTGTCTGATTTCTCGAGTGTACTATTCGCTTCTAGGTCTTAGAAAATATTGGAATAAGTTTTGAGCACGTTTTCAATTTGTTTCACTCAATAACATTCAAAGAGCTGACAAATATGGGTAGAGCAGTGAAACGTGAAAATTCTTATAACGCAATTTATTAGCAACGGCCGACAATATGTACCGCTCTTGTTTTTATTAAATTCCTCAAATTTTGAAGTACTTTGGCTGATCTGTTTTTATTATTACAGATATTTAGAGATTATTGCATACTTCGTGTGCCTGATTGGTTCACAAGTGATTAATATAATCTGTAAAATAAAATATCTAGAAAGGTTCAGTTTTAGAAGCCCTCTACAAACTTGCTATGTCTATGTAAGCCTCCGTTGTGCATGGTCCAAGAGGCGCTTGCCTAATTTATAACGTTCTAGCTTAGACGAACGTTATTTTAATTATTTTATTTATTATTTTAGAAAAAAATAACTTCAGAGGGGAAAATGAGACAAATTTTTTTAAAGGGGATTCTCAAAGAGTATTTACTCATTTTATAGTACTTAGGTAGAAATCAGAATCAGTATTTTCTTATTGTATCAGTTTTTGACGATTGTTTAGTTCATATGCAGAGCAAACCAGAAAACCTACTCTACACATAATCCAGTAAGGTACGACGGGCCGGGGTGATACGATTGTGCTACGTCGCTGTGCAGACTAATAAGTGCTACAAATCCTTCACCTGCCACCCCACAGTAACTCAGTACCGCATTGACCGACCGCGTAAAACATCGTTATGGCCCCAATTGCTCTAATTTTCTTTTTACTCGCAAACGTAAAAACGGAAATCGACGGAGCTGTAGAATCCAGGTTAAACCAGTTACTGGGAAATTTTCCCGCGCAAATCAGGACATCGGAAACGAAGCCTGCGGCCTCCGCCGGAAACAATCTAAATGCCGCCGCTGAGCGGCAGCCACTCAGCAGAAAATATTTCCAGGAAATCAGAAAAACTTCCACTCTCGGAGACAAAAAATCAAAAGAAGACAAATCAAGTTCCATTGGTTGGAACCAAGATGTAGAAAATGTTATTAAGCCACTGCCAATGGTCTGGGAAAACTGTATGGAAACATCTTTTAGAGAAAATCAAGAGAACTATGCAAAAGCTCTAGATATGGAAATTGCTGTTCAGCACTATCCAAATGAAAACCTTAAGGAAATAAGCACGAGTAACACGTGGAATAAACGAGACGCTCATAATTACAACGTTTCTGCTGCGAGAACCGCTTGGATAGAAAAATATAACAATTTGCTGAATAGCAGAAATGACGAAAGGCGCCAACAGAAACCTGACTTCGTTCCAGTTAAGAAAACAACATTAAGCACTGTTTTGGAGACAACAGAGTCTTCTACTACTACTTCCACTGCTCCTTCTCCTACAACAAATCCTTTTCTTTCCAAAACGACTTCTTCTTCCCCTTTTTCTCCTACTACTATAGATTCTACAGCTTCTACTTTCGAGGCTGACGTTCCAATAATCCCAATAACCAGAGAAGTATTTCGCGAAGAGATCGAGATAAAAAACGTCACGGACGAAAATGTAGTTCCAAGTTATACTGAAGACTGGTTTGATATGAAGAAAGTGAAGGATCGAACTAAGATACGGTTCAGCAGTCTCCCTCAGAGAACGACTTATTTGATACCTACATTGAGACTAGATGAGGGGTTTCACCCTTTTAGTTTTATGTCGGAGTTTTTCTATCTCATCTACCCATTTGAGTTTCCAGTAGGTAAGTTATCTTGTGTGAAGGTGTTCACATCGTGGGCTACATTTTATATTATAAAGTATTAGTAGAGATAGTCTAATCTTAAACTGAATGCTACTGAACTCCACTAACTTAAACGGAGCGTTGAGGTTACACAAGCGTGATCATAGCGGAGGGGCGTTCAGTTTTGGACAATCTCTAATTACTTACCTATGCTGTACAGCGATAGCCACTGCCAAATGCAGCCGCAAAACGCGCTTCTCCAGCACTTCATGTATATTTGCCGAAGCGTGCACAGACACCGTTGACACCTGGCGAAAAAACAGCTTCCCTGTTGCGCAGACTTCGCAGAAGCTATAACGGCACCCTAAACCCGAATGCTGAAAAATTTGACTGTCCTCTAGTGTCGAAGCTCATAAAGAGTAGAATAAATTATTTTCAGTTTTTACTAACTTAAGTTTATCTTTTACTATGAATGTATTATTAAACTACCTAGGCAAAGTCAAAGTCAAAGGTTTTTATTTCAATAAAATCACTAGGATCACTTTGAAACGTCTTGGGCAGCAGCTCAAGTGGTATTGCAATGCGTCTATAACTTTCAAGCATGCATTATTTAATCTCTTATTCCCTGTAATTTCCTCCTGCACATAGAACTGCCCACGTCGCTGCTTGTGGCAGAATTGATAGAAAAAGTAACAGTACTTCCTTGGAAGGACTCTGTACGAAGAGCTCTCCCACGTAAATTGTGATGGGTTCAATTTTAAATTATAGTTTTTGAATAGGCATATATTGGTTTTTCGTGTTTATGGCTTTGGCCAACACAAAGACATTAATAGTCCTGTGACAACGATATAAGAAAGAAAATGTTTTCAATAATGTTGTTAAAATAAATGATATATTTTGGTAATATATTTTGGTAGTAACTCTGCCTTCTGCGCTAGAGGTCGCGGGTTCGATTCCCGCTCTGGACAAACATTTGTGTGATGAACACAGATGTTTGTTCTGTGTCTGGGTGTTAAATATTAATCTATTATGTATATCAGTCTCTGGTACCCATAGTACAGGCTATGCCTAGTTTGAGATCAGTTGACCGTGTGTGATATGTCCGGAATATTTATTTATTTATTTATTTATTTTATTGGCCAATTTCAGTTGTCTTGAGAGATGCGCTTGCATTTAAGCTGGCCTTCAAACACGGAGCCAACGGCAAGATCAGTGCTGGAATCCATCAATCACTCGCTGACTTTTTAAATACACTTGATATTTGATTCAGCAACCTTTACTCTCAGGCAATGACCGTGTGTCAATAAAAGATAGTTTATCCATAAATATAATTAACTGGGTCAATGGCGTTCAACTGTTAATCTTGTTAATATAGGTAGTATCGAGAATAATCGCATTATGTGCCACTATAAAATTTTGATCGAGCTATATAACAATGATCTTTTTCAAATTAGATATTTTAGATTTTTTTATAATTTTCGTATTTTATCACTTCGTCATCAAGTTTGCTACCTTAAAAAGATTACCTATTTAGAAGCATGACTAAATTTTGCCAAATTCTACATTCTAAAATAACACACCACTTACATAGTTCTGACCCCACACTAGGATCCCCTGTGTCGTGGGTATCAGAAACTACGAATACCATGGTACCACATAACCAAATAAAGAACATATATTTGCAGATCTTGCAAACATTTGACACGCTGCGGGCATCGAAACCTCACCTCTTGCGTCTCAGCTTGACACTCGCCTACTACGCCACCACCGAGATTGTCATAAGATAATTATATTTTTCTTCCTCAGGTCTGATCAAGGACATAGTTTGGGGAGAGTTCACGTTCCCATACTCTTTTTTACAGGTATGTAGAATAAAATGAAAAATAAAATAAAATAATACATCATCATCATCAACAACTTGTAGAAGTCCACAGGGACATAGGCCTCCCCCAAAGAGCTCCACGACGAACGGTTTTGAGCCCTTTCCAAGCTCAAAGTCGCGGAACGTGCTATGGAGAGAGCTATGCTCGGAGTTTCACTACGTGATATGATCCGAAATGAGGAAATCCGTAGAAGAACGAAGGTCACCGACATAGCTCTCAGAATTAGCAAGTTGAAGTGGCAGTGGGCAGGCCATATAGCTCGCAGAACCGATAATCGTTGGGGAGTAAAGGTTCTCGAATGGCGACCACGAACCGGGCGACGCAGTGTTGGAAGGCCCCCCACCCGATGGACCGATGATATTGTAAAGGTTGCGGGAAGTCGCTGGATGGAAAGGGCTCAAATAATACATACTAGTAGGTAAATATTCGAACGTTTTTATTTCTTACTAGCTTCAAACCGCGGCTTCACTCCAGTGGTACCCGGATAAAAAGTATCTAATTTATGCCAAATTTCTTTCCAATCCGTTCGCCGTGAAATATTAACAAACTTCTTTATATCCTCTCATATTTACATATTCACAAACTTTCTCATTTATAACATTATTGCGACATATATTTCATTTCATAAATCCACAAAAATCTGAGTTTGATCTGAGAGATTTGATAGAGAGCTTATAGAGCAATAAGTTCATCTTTCGGTATCTTTTCGAAGAATGTTTTCACGTTGCTGAAGCATATTTTGACAAGTCTGTCGAGGATCGGACCGCCGAACTCTTCAGCGATTTGTTTCCAGTTTGCGTTCAAGAACTGTAATACTGCTTCACCTAAAATTCAAAACACTTAGTTTAATATTTTATACAATTACTTGTTTCTATGAAATCATTTTCTTTTATACAAAATAGGCTAACGATTTGACCACAATCTCACCTGATGTTGAGTGACGATGTGGTCTACGGTGTAGCACGTTTGCCTAGAAGAAACCTATTCACTCTGGTCTTACAGACACCCAAATAAAGGTATTCGGAAACACAGACGCCAGAAATTCCAGTGTTGGAAGACACAAGAAAAAATGTTTTTATCATCAACATCATCCTGTAGAAGTGCTGGACATAGTCCCCCCTCTCAAATAGTGCCTTTTCCATTCACTGACTTCCTGCAACCTTCAAAATGACGGCAGTCCATTTGGAGGGCCTTCTCACACTACGTCGCCTGGTTCGTGGTCGTTATCCCAGAACCTTTATTCCCTTACGAATGTCGGCTGCCCATTGCCACACCAGCTTGCTAATTCGAAGAGCTATGTGGCCTTGGTTCTTCTAAATCGTCCGGTACCAACCCTGGCGATTCAGTAGTAGACTCGTTTATGACTTAAAAAATAGCTTACTCAATTCCGGGTTTCCTTTGAATAAATTTGTCAGGACAAATGAAACTTTATCTCCATATTTGTGATTTATCTTGGAATTCTTGATTTGGTAATATGTGACTCCGTCGCGGACCACATCCTCGAATTTGATCTTAGCTTCGATTATAATATTGTCTGCAAACAAAACGTCTTGGTACCAATCTTATAAATAATTATTAAACATACCTACATACGAGAACTTTCTAAACCTGCTTTTTTTAATTAAAGATTTCCCTGTGTCGTGGGTATCAGAGATTACGAGTACTCCATGGTACTTGTTGCAGATCTGACCCAGACTTGGAATTTTGAAGAAATATTTGAAAATCGCACAAACATTTGTCCCGCAGCGGAATTCGAAACCGCGCCCCTTGCGTCTCAGCCGGGAAATCAATCATCAAATCAATATAGCGTCATTGTTGCTACATAAAAAGCTGAGTTTTAACGAATTTGATCCCGTTTGATCGACGAATTTGATCTGAACTCTGTTCTCTGTTTGTTGTGGTAGAAAACAGAGTTCATTTCTAGAATAATAATTAATTTGGCTTAATTTGTCATTATTATTTTTTTCTATCCATTTTAAAGCCAATTTAAAATCATAAAATAAAACTGGTTACTAAGTTCCTGTTTATTTTAGCAGTTGATAAAGTTTTATGAATTGCTAATGATGGAAAAAATAAAATAGCCTATTTGTTATTTACGTCACTGATGTCACTCATATTTTTTATTTAGTACTCATATTATATGTATGCGTAGATAACACGCGTCTTTTTATATTATTATTTAACTACCAAAAAACTATTTTTAATATATGTAAGCAGTATGATTTGGCACGAAATTAAAAAAAGCCTTGGAACTAACTTTGCAAAAATAATCTATGTTGATAAATTTTGGAATGGTGTTTTTGTGTTAATGTTAGATTACTCGCGTAGCTATTATTGCCAATAATGAAAATTATATAATTTATCCTCATATCAAAAGTACATAAACAAACCTAATATGAATAGTTCGTTCGTTTATTGAATATTTCAATGGCAAGTTCCACTTAATGGTACAATAAAAACAGAGTATAAGGTGAAGGTTTCAAGTTCAAGGTTTTCTTTAATCATGCAAAAACTCGAGGTATTGCTATAATAAAATGATTTCGCTGTGTTATTCATGTAAGTAAGAGAATATTAAGCGTTATCGTTTCTACCGCAAATGATTTCGTTCTTAGAGCACTTTTTGTGACTATTAAAATATATTTTATGATACAGATATTTTCAATTCGATTATGGATTGAATGATCATTTTAAAATAAATCTTAAATGACATATCGCACGCCGTTTGAACACGGCATATTCAAAATAAAAAACTCACAAGCTTTGATTTTGGCATCGCCATCTCCATTGATAGACACAATCAAGATGTTTCCATTGGCCTTGTACCTTCCCTTGATCGTTGCGTTACATCTCAGTGTCAAATCAGCCTCGTCGTTTTTATAACTGCAAAAAATGATATCTTATGGGATAGTCAAAGACATGTCCAAACATTACATTTGGCACAAACAGTAGTGATTAAAAGGTTGCAAGAGAAACTTATCAATTGAAACAGTTGATAGACACACCAATGGAAACTTTACAGCTAGCTTCCGCTCACGGCTTCCCTCGCGTAGTACACGGAAAAAAAGGTTTCTAGTGTGAAGATGTCCCTAATTTGTTTAACTTACTACCTACGTATTGATGTCTGCACATAACCAAGTCATTTCGCACTCTCATTGCTCAACGCAATGATAGCCCACGAACCAGACGTAGGTAGATATGTATTTAATATGAAGTTTTATAATGTTTCTCTTTTGTGTATTCGTTTTGTTTCTTAATTTGTATTTTATTATTTTATGTTTTGATTGTGTAACTTTCTATCTCACACATATTTGGCCCATAGCTGTGAGTTTTGTGAGCATGTTTCGTAATAAATAAATCAATAAATAAATAAATTTAGGACGAATAAGAACTTCAAAATATTTATATAAAACATAACATATAACGTAATTATCGATTGTGGGACGGCGCGCTTATTTGTTTCAAATATCAACCCCACGTTACATCCCCTTTTGGGAAGAGTTTAGGGGATTATTTTCTCAGTAAATCCCAACAAAATGAGGAAGTGATCCAGGAAAGAGAACTTTTCCTTCTTTTTATGTTACGCTTGTCAATAATACGCATGTTAATTTAAAACTGTTTGCGAATAATTATGCAAATAGCTCGTTTGCCTGAATTCCGGTCCACTTCTGGTAAACAGAAATCAAGGTTACCCTTTGGACTATCCCACATGTTGATTGCCAACTCCCTAAATGAAAACTCTGATTGAATGGAAAATTCTTACGGTATAATGGTTAAAAAACAACTAGCTTGTGCCCGAGGCTTCGCTCGTGTGGTACTTTTCTTAGGTAAAGAACTCTATCTATTCCAAATATCATCAAAATCGGTAGAACGTTACAGCGTGATTGACCCACAAAAATCAAAACATCCATACATCCAAATATCATCACAAATTTTTGCATTAATAATATTAGTAGGATAGGATAACATGAATTGATTTTTTTGCATGTTATTTTGACCTAAGTGGTTTAAAAACGACATATAAATCAAGTTTAATTCAGAAAACCACAAGAATCACTTTAGAACATTCACGTTTCTAAGGAGGTAAATAAGCTAGCATTGGGAAGATCAGAGTAAATAAATGAATAAATATTCCGGGCATTATCACACACGGACATTATCACACAAACTCTTAAACTGGATTATTATCCAGTTTAAGAGTTTAGCTCAGACTCAGATTAAGAGTTTGGACTTGAGTCACCCAGCAAATACTTACGATACATCTTCAACGATACATTTCCTAAGTCCAGTGAGAGTACCATTGTTCAGGTGCACCTTAAATGCCCCAGGAAGTTCCAAATCCACATTATCGTCTTTCAGGGGGTCTGTGCTGATGACTCCTAATTCAGGGATGCCTTTTGTAAATGATGGAATAGCTTCTTGGATACTCTTTTTGAGGCAGTCTGATTTGAGTCCGGGGCATACGGTGATGAAGGAAGCTGTGGGTAAAATAAACAGGTGTTCAAACGTCATTCCCCACGGTTTTGGACTTTTTTTATCTACCTGGATGTTAGTCTATCAAAGCTTTTTTGTAGCCTTTGGGCCATTCTTTAGCAGAGCCATCCACCCATCGGGTGGAGGGCCTTCGAAAATTGTATCGTCCTGTTCGTGGTTGCTACTCGAAAATCTTTATTCCCAAATGGTTGTCAGTTCTGCGAGCAATAAGGCCTACCCACTGCTACATCAACTTGCTAATTCTGAGAGCGATGTCTGTTATTCTAGATTTTATAGGACCTTACTACTAAATTAGTAAGTGATTGGTCAGAATACCCAAGAGCTTGTTTATGATTTGTAAACATTGACCTTCTTTAAATTCCGAGCTCTTTATTTGACATAATGAGTTTGTATACTTTGTATAGCTTCTTGGTCACTCCTTTTAGACTTGTGTCTTTTAGTTTTATCACTGGCTCATTTATTTTACTAACATTGAGATTAAAATCTCAAGACATTTAAAACAATTTAGATTAACATCATAATATCGACGATGAGAAATTAAACAATTATCGTTGTCTTTGATCGGCACTAAAATCAACAGTTACGTTATTTTAAACAAAGGCTAAGTTTGTTTTAAGTTTCTTTCTGTAAATAAAGTTCTAAATCCATAAAAAAAACGTATATAGGTATATCAAAAATCCCTACATAACGTCACATAAATGTTTAAACCGACCCAACTGAGGCACTACTTAAATCGTCGTTAAGAGAGTCAAAGGCCGATGATGATTATGATGATGACGTATACTACTGACTAACCAAGTAGGATTATCCCTGGCGAAAACCATATCATTTTATATCTAGAATCTAGGCTATTTCCTCAGACCAGGAAAACCTTACCTTACGAAACCTACCTACCTAATTAAATGCTGCTTAACCTGCTTATTCTGATTTGTTTTTTTAACAATTAGTTTTTCCAAAAGTCATGTTCTAAAATATATTTGATAGTCGGTAAGTGCCGGACATTATGTCATTTTAAATTTTTGTCCAAAGACCTTGTCTCTCAGATTATTTAATTTACACATCGTACACTTATTCGAAATAACATAAATAAATCAATCTCTTGATTTGAATACCCATAATGATGTCATTGAGAGTTTTTTTGACGTCAGATATTTATTGCAGCTTATTGCTGCTCTATTAAATATACTGCTATTATTATAGGCACTTACAACGTGAAAAATTATTACTTTTTTGCCAATTACATACATCCATAAATACAATCGAAGAAACGCACGAAAATTATACATGTTAGCCGAGTAAAAATAACTTACGTGCAATTTTGGCAAGATTCACATTAATCAGTACCGACACAACGGCTAAAACTAAAAACTTTTCCATGGTTTTATTGTAGATTTAAATAATTTTACTGAAATATATTTTGTGCGCGGTAACCTACTTGTGCAATACTGTCGGTATCTTAAACTATACTGACGAATTTAGGCAGCGAGCAGTAATAAAAGGTATGATCTGAATTATTATTTTTCTAGTGTTTTTTTCGCAGTTGACGCTCTGCTAAAGCTCGTAGCCGGTTTATGTACTTTAGTGACGTATTTATAAGTACTTGCCAAATCGTTTTCATGTTTTTTTAATGAACACTTCATTGCTGGGGTTTTATTGATTTTCCTTAGAATAATGAAAATATAATATTGATTGAAGTTGTTACAAATTGTTAAATCAAATCTGTTCAAACTCAATTATTCAGCTATAATATTTTTTACAAATACTAAAAACCGACTTCAATTTCCTGAATATTTACAAGATTAATTCCTCAACCTCTTTTTTTGTTATCAACGTCTATGCGTTTTGCTTACCTACTGAGGATGACACTGGGCACCTACACTTTCGTATTAAAAAACAAAAGTAAGTATGACATCCATTCATCATCAATAATAACTCATACGGTACTGACTGACTGACTGACAATCAAACGTAGTGGTTTTATTATTTTTGAAAATCAAGGCAAAGCCTAACCAAAATCCCAAGAGTATGAAAGCAGGGTAGCTTCCTGCTGTAACGTATGGGTGCACTGAAAGGAATTCCCGATACACAAGGTTAAAGTTCATGAAAAATAAAAGCAACCGAAAGAAGTCGCGGGGATAACCATACCATACCACCGTCGACAAAAAATATTTCGTTAAGTCGTGATTTCAAGGGATGATGACGCTTTTTTATGTTTTACGGGACAAGTCAGAAATTAAATTAATATGGGACCACCCCGGGATCATACTTTATACACCAGCACAAGAATTATCAAAATCGGTTTAGTATTGGCGGAGATATCGAGTAACATACACACAATAAAAAAATATATAAAAAAAAATACAGCCGACTTGAGAACCTCCTTCTTTTTGAAGTAGGTTAAAAAGAGCAAAAACACCGGATGTGAAAAAGAATTGAAAAAAATACCTAAAAAGTATTGAAAATTTAGATATTTTTTCGCTAGTTTTCTTCCTTTTGTTGATGTAATAAGACCCTTACGGGATAATATAGGTACATATTATGAATCATATTATAGCAATAAAGTGTGCATCGCTTCACACAAGACTACAAGGCAGATGTTGAAAGTTCATGTGACATTGACATTTTAAAAGGATCGTTTCCGGAAACTTGATAGAGCTTTTAAAACGTATTTCGGTTGGTTTTATCATTTCTTTTTCACACGAAGCAGTCATGATACTGAATAAACAAGCACGAACTTCGATGATATCACTTTTGCTCTTTGATTTTTATAAAGTACTTACTGTTTTTATTTTCTACAAGGTGATTCATATTACGTACGCCATCCCGAAAAGGGGCTTATTTTAACAATAAAAACTTGAGAGGTGTCAAGGGACACCCGGATGGAACGAAGTTTTTTTCGATTAATTAGCGAAGGAATAGTAATACAATTTTATTAAATACATACACATTGATATTGTAATATTATAAGATATTTTTTATAAAAACTGAAAACCGACTTCTAATTCCTGAATATTTACAAGATTTATACCAACCTCTTTTTTTGATATCAACCTCTTTGCGTTTTGCTTATCATACTGAGGATGACACTGGCCACCAACCCTTTCGAACAAAAAACCAAAGTAAGTATGACATTCAAAAAGTGTTGTTATAAGTTTTGGTCTTAATTTTTTCCGTCTAGACCCCTTTCGCAACGCGCGATAAGGAACTTCGTTCCAAAAAAAGAGAATGAATATGAGCAAAACAAAATATTCAATTTTTTCCCCAACTTCTTCCTTATCTTCTTCTAAATCATTTTCACTGAATGACAATCAATGCATATCCAAAAGTCCTAGGAGGACGAAATATGGATAAAGCTGCCTGTTGCAATGAGAAAGGAATTCCAGAAACACAATGCCTTTGGGGATGGAGCGGGGTTTGAAATTTGTATGAAAATAACTTCAAGTAAAGTGAATCGGGTTTGCGCAGTAGGCATATATAAAATAATAGCTACATTAAGGAAAAAACAAATAAAAAAGAAGAATAAGAGAAAAAATATTGTACATAAAAGCCATATATCAATCTGTAGTAGATAAACCAGAATCCGCATAACAAGTGATCTTCCGGTTCGTGATAAATAAGAGTATAATTATTGCCTAAAGAAAATCTGAGATTTACCGACTATTTCTAGTTCCTAAGTGTAATTACCGCCAGCAATGCCTACTTTCATATTCTGTCTATATTACATATTACAATTTGGTACTAACAAGAGTTATTAGCTATAGTAGAGTAGCAACAAGGTAGAGTCTCTACCTTGTTATCATACGGCCTCCCTTTAATTACAGTAGTTACAAACATAAAAAAGTAAAATAATCATTTATATTAAAAGTACTTAATGTATATACCTATACAAGATGGTTCATAATATGTATGCTATGCCGAAAGGGAACTTCAATTGGCAATAAAGTTTGTTCTGCGACTTTAAAAAATTCGTCATTTTTATTGATAACACTGCAAATATCATTTGGGGTCAGATCTTGTTGTCGTCTTGATGTTGAACTTCTCGTACGTTTAATATTACTTATAAAGTCAAAAAGACCAAAAACAGCAATATGAAAAGGTTCTGGTAAAAACAAAGATTTTTTTTAATACTTTTATATTTTCCCGCTAATATTCTTTCTTTTTTTGATCGTGTGCTCCTTTCGGAGTGTTAGGTAGGTATACATAGTATGAACCCTTGAATTTTGTAATGAAATTTGTTTGCAAATAATTTGGCAATAATAATCTTGCGTGACGCAACATCAATATTAATAACTATGATATTTACGAAAACAACCTTAAAAATTTAATGTATTTCCTGTATTTAATTTTACGTTAATTTTAATATTGGGTACATCATTTCTTCGAATACGGCAGTTTACTTATGTATATATCGTTTCCTCCTACACTATTAAAGCGTGGTGTTGTGTTTATGTTTGTTACCCTGTCCATAACGGCTTAACAGTTTTTCATGAATTCTGGTATAGTTACTTTAGATACTGGAATCGGTTGGTAAATTTTTATCTAAGTACCATGCGAGCAAAGCCGCTAGCAGAAGTTAGTTTAAAAATATTCTATCAATATTTTATAATTTGAGAAAAGCTACAGTCAAACTGCCGCGCCATCGCGTCGCGCCTAAAACGACAGCGATGCGCGAACGTCATCGCATGAAAGACACGCAGTGTGCACATTCGCAGTGTGCGCAGGGCTACGAAATGCTTTGACCATTGCTATTTCGCGTCATTACAACTTTGCAATCATTTGCTTGCACGCACCGGTTTAAACGTAGCTTAAGTATTCGCTGTGAATTTTGTATTATACCCACTATTTCAATTAACTACATAGTTCATTTTGCTTTGTTTCAGTCAATCAAAGTGGAGTCAACCTTCCTTGCTTGCATAATTCTCTTCGCCTGTATATCATTGGTAATACCATGCTATCTCTTCATACTGGCCGTGTTGACACTGTTTTCCAAGTCCAAGTGTGATGATGAGTTGGAAACCGGAGCGCTATTCCCAGAAGCGGAGGAATCAGATTGCAATGACAGGGTGCTGGTGGTTTTGATGCTAATTGTGATTCTGATTGGCTGGTAAGTGATATCTTTAAGACTATGCGATTTGTTTATGGTGATTTAATATATTTTATTGGCAAAATTCTGTAAAAAATCTGAACAATCTTGTCACAATGTTACCTACGTAGGACACGTCCGTTGACTAACTAGTGCATTTATTGCAAAACACCTTGCTTGCTAGATTACATGGCCTATGACTATTCGTGAAAATATCAGTGTTGTGAAAGGATTAAAGTGCGCATATAAGTTACATATCAATGAAAAAGTATTCATTTTACCATACTTATTTATTACTGCCTCATAGAGCGTAACACTATCCTAAATTATTCTTGCTAGGCAGTGTAATTGCTCGTGACAATGAGCTGTTTTTTAATCTATATAGCCATTATTTGGACTGGCCTCATAGCTCAGTGGGTAGTAACTCTGCCTTCTGCGCTAGAGGTCGCGGGTTCGATTCCTGCTCTGGACAAACATTTGTGTGATTAACGCAGATGTTTGTTCTGTACCTGGGTGTTAAATATTTATCTATTATGTATATCCGTCTCTGGTACCCTTAGTACAGGCTATGTCTAGTTTGGGATCAGTAGATCGTGTGTGATATGTCCGGATTATATATATTTTTTTTTTTTATTTTACTCTAAATAAATACGAACTTAGTTTTTCATTAAATAATAAAATATCTATAAAGTAAGCGCGTGATTAGATCCGAAATGAGGAAATCCGTAGAACTAAGGTCACCGACATAGCTCTCAGAATAAGCAAGTGGAAGTGGCAGTGGGAAGGCCATATAGCTCGCAGAACCGACAACCGTTGGGGAGTAAAGGTTCTCGAATGGCGACCACGAACCGGGCGACGCAGTGTTAGAAGGCCCCCCACCCGATGGACCGACGACATTGTGAAGGTTGCGGGAAGTTGGTGGATGGAGAAGGCTCAAGACCGTTCGTCATGTAACTCTTTGGGGGAGGCCTATGTCCAGCTGTGGACTTCTACAGGCTGATGATGATGATGAAAGTAAGCGCACGTAACCAAATAAAAGTCCTCAAGAAGGAAATATTTTTATTGACAACTGGTACGCAATGTATGTAGGTATACCTATTTATTTACTTGTACGTACTAATTAGAAACAAGAGATTTTTGCTGTCTCGTTTCAAAATAAGATCAGGAATCACAAACAATCATCAATTTACCCACTCTTTTTCAAACTCTCGGAGTTTTCTATCTGTTCGTTAAGGTATCTATCTAACAAGACAGGAAAAGCAAAATAATTTACTGCGATTGTTTGCAAGAAATATCAGGTTTTAGTCCTATTCGAGAGGCAATATCCAATAGCTTGTTTACTGGGCATTTTTTACATAAGAACCTTTGGAAATCACAAGGCGTGTCAACATCATTTCAGCCGTAGATAACCATTGCTGAACATGGCCGCTCCCGCAGATTTCCAGAGCAGATCCTATCATGTGTGGGGATTTCCTATACTCATCACGGTGGGCACGCGGGTTGGAAAGCGCAGTTAGAGCTATCTTTGTGAAAATAGGGGACGCTGCTGCCCATCCCGAAGATTTTTTTTTTCCTTTAGTCGCTTCTTACGACATCCCTATGACATACGACATCCGATGGAGGGGGCTATTCTTCAGACAGGGTTACCATGGCATCTTCGGCCGTGGCTACCATGGTATACGTACCTTCCTCAAATTAAGTATGATGCCAAATTTTGTAATATGTAATGACGAGTTCTTTACCTTAAATATCATTTTCTATTGTAATGCATTGCGTATGGTTCTCATTAAAGTTTTACCTTTGTAACCGAATTATGGAAAGTTACAAAATCATCTACCTTATATAGCTATCATTACTATGATTTAACCAACTGTTTTGACAGTAGGCATCCCTTTGTTTCGTGTGGTCTTGACCTAACATCAATCAAGCTGGCCCTCAAAGTAAATTGATCATTATGTTCCGCTTAGAACAAGATATGTTTTAGTTATTTTATGACGCTATAGTACTTTTATCCTTTCTAGTGCTCTCCTAACTGGTATGGTAGTGGGCAACGAGCAAGCGCACATCGCCGGCACCAGTACTAGAAATGTGGTCAACTGCGCCTTCACCGATATTGCTGCTTGGCTCTCGGCAGCTGCTAGAGAGCTGCATCATAGTCTGGTGCCACCAGTGGATCTTGTCCTGCATGCTTTTAAGGAAGATATGAAGAGTAAGTAGCATTTTAGTAGCACGTAAAGTGATCATCATCAACCTGTATAAGTCCGCTGCTCCAAAGAGTGCTATGACATTCATCAACCTTCACAATATCGTCGGTCCATCGGGTCCATACGCCGTTCAACACTGCGTCGCCCAGTATTCCGTAATATTCAGTAATATTTGTCTGCAATGATAAAGACCGTGATTGTGAATAAAAAATCGTTGGATAATAAACAATAATAAAACTTATGGTTTCACCATTGCGACAGTCGCGATCTCACTTTTATTTTTTTCATGTCTGTCTTGGTATGGTAACCAACGCACATTCTATTTCAGATGTTGAAACGCTTCTGGGAGAGCCTATACAACAAGCAATTGGATCGGAAAGTGGCATCGATCTTGTCTTTGACTCCTTGGCTGATATCATCGAAGGTAAACGTGTCACGTATTTATTCTATTTCTTGGCTTAACTGTCACGGGATATAGGTTCACATTACCTACGTGGTCATGGTTATATTCATGGTAAACGGTGGTTTGAAATTGAATGTAGATGTCTGGATGGCTTAGATCAGTGATTCCGGCCCAAGGTTATTTGTATTAGTTGTTCATAAGTAAAGTTATTTTAGTTTTTTTACAATAAATACTAAATCTCAATTTGGATTTGACCTTGACTACAAGATTTAACTATGAACTTGTCACTAATCGCTGATTCTATTCATAATTTATAGCAAACACGCAATATTATCATTAGCTGTTCGATCGCTGTTTTATTTTGATCGCATTTATGCGAATTTTTCGCTGTAGATATTGAACCTATTATTATACACATATTATTCGACGTGGTGGTGTAATGTTACCGCAGGTTGTGGGTTCGAATCTCGGTTGTGCACCAATGGATTTACCATTCGGAAAATGTATGTGCACGATACTAATGCTCTCGAATAACGAAGGAAAACATCGTGAGGGAACATATTATTATATTATTATTATTATTACGGTAGGAACCTCTATCTTAATTTTACGGATTACTATCAGTAACTTAATATTCTATGAAGCATTTCATCAAAACTTCGTCTCATCTGAGCAACACGTGCGTGTTTGCTGAGTTGCTGGCTTATTAAACCGAGTAGCTCATTATGGAGATTCTATAATAATTATACCTATTTACCTACTTTATGATATACAAAGTTTTATATTAGCTAATAACCTTTCACCTTCCAACATGGTCGCGCACGGGTCACAGTTTCGGTTTTAGTCTCATTTCTTCTACAATGTGATTCATAATTATGTATACGATCCCAAATAGGACTTTCTACACCCAATTTGCAATGAAGTTTGTTCTACGACTTTTGGCAAATGACATTTATCATTGAAAATACTCGATGCAAAAACGTATGCGATCAACTAAATTTATATTTTTATGTTCAGATTTTTTTCCCGGCTTTTTTGAAATTAGTTGTGTTTGGTCCTTTAAACGTGTTTTTTATAACTAATTATGAAACGTACGATAAGTTGGACATCAAGGTAACTACCTAAACTAGCTAAATTATTGAGTGTGTACTTGACCCCAAAACAGCAGATTTTTGCATAAAACGTCAATGAAAAATGACATATTCCAAAAGTCGTAGAACAAACTTTATTGAAAATTGGTTGTAGCTGTAGGATAAGCCCCTTTCAAGGTAGCATAAATATTGTGAATCAAATGTCCTTTGCATAATGATTAATTGGAAGTCCAGTGACCAACACAGATCAGAAAGAATGCCAGTCAATTGCAGTTCAAATAATAATCACTTGGTTGGCCGTGAAATAATCTGTCAGTATATTTTATTGCATAGCAATTAGCACCAGAATATTACATCTTTAAATAGTTCCTCATTGGCTTTGCACATGCATAAAAAATTATAATTGAGCAAATGTAAGTTCAAATCTAACACTAATTGATTTATCCTCTGTACGATTATGAAAAACAACCTGCTATTTGAACTTTTTGGCACAAATCACAGCAGCATAGACGGTCGTTGAAAAAGGATCATCGAAAAAAATGATAGGCACCAAGCCGTGTTTGTTGCCTGATTCTTCTAGGCTTGGTCGCGAGGAACAGCCATAGCTTCACCTAGTTTCTAAGACGTTTCAAAGTGATCCTAGTGATTTTATTGAAATAAATGCCTTTTGACTTTGACTTTGACTTTGTTAGTTATCTACATTTTAATAGGTAGGAACCGCTAGCTCATTTACCTATAGGTTATATTTTTATTTTATAGTGATACCCCAAGGGAATACTATGATATGGAAGTGTCTCCGTAGCTTAGTTGGTTAGAGCATCTCCGTATTTAGAGGAAGGTTGCGGGTTCAAATCCCTTCGGAGTCAAGATTTTTGGGATATTATAATATATCATAGTATTCCCTTGGGGTATCACTATAAAATAAAAATATAATTTGAATAAGGTGCGACACCTCTCGCCAATGAACTAAAAGTAGCTTTAGTCTTTGAACAGATGGAAACAAATGTTTCTTCTGTAGGTGGCGCTACGGGGCGCTTTCAACCGTTTGGATGTCCTAAAGAATTTTGCTCCCACGGGAAGTGTCTCCGTAGCTTAGTTGGTTAGAGCATCCGCATATTTAGGGGAAGGTTGCGGGTTCAAATCCCGTCGGAGTCGAAATTTTTGGGATATTATAAAATACCTATAGGTTGTTAGATTATTTCTTGATCATCCTGTATTAGGTCAGTGATCAGGTAGAGATCTGACGTCACTCGTCGATGAAAGAATCAGTAAAGTGAAAGGATTTAAGTGCGCCTCTTAGAGGCTCCTTTCGTGCACATGTCACATGTCTTCGATTTTATTGGTTTTAGAAAATGCCGGTTCCCTCACGCAGTTTTCCTTAGCTATACGAGGGCACTAGTATAGTGTACATACATTTTTAGAATGGAAAATCCATTGGTGCACAACTGAGATTCGAACCCATAACCTGCGGAAGGCACTACACCACCACCGTTTATTTCGCTTTTCTACTTGTCGGGGCGTAAGTATATATAATATGTATGTAAAATTTATCTTTCTATGCATTTTGATAATCATCCCATTAATCTGCAGAAAGTGAAGACCTAGCTACCAAAATAGCTTCTCTCCGTGACGTCAGCCTCAAGGCCGGTGCTTTAGCTTCAGCTGCGTCAGACCGGATCTGGGACCTTGCCAGGCAGATAGACAACCTGAAGAAGCACTGCATTATGAAAGATATGCCCTTGTGTGATACGGTCAATACTAATTCGTTGGAGATGAAGATGAAGTTTGATTTGGTAAGGCTTAGTTGAGAAATAAAAAAAAAATAAACAAGAAATATTGAACCAGCGGGATCCGAACTCGTTCAGAGATCAGGTTAAAGTATGGTCGCTATGAAAAGGGCCTATGACCTTTGTGGAAGGAATGGATATTCATGTTAAGTATACTAGGTTACTTTAGGTTCCGGCGTAGTATTTTTTCTACAGGAACCACACGAGCGAAGCCGAAGGAAGTTATTACTAAGTATAAGCCATAAATACAACCATATGAGCAGATTGTAGGATAGGCCAGCTTGTTTGAAAAATTGCTGATATACCAATCATAAAATAATGGAAAACTCCTTGTTTCCAGTTCTGAAATAACCTCAAAGTAGACCAACTTTATTTATACCATGGTAAAAACAATTAAATTAAATTAAATCTTCTTGAATACTCAGGTTTCGTTAATTAAAAACAGGTGCATCAAAGGCAGTTCTGAAATTAATTATAACTTTAATTAAATATAATTTACTTTAACTAAAGCACAAGCTTTGTTGTTTTTACTTAGAAATCAAGTTCGTACTTAGAAATAAAGCTATGAAATGCTTCGCTGCAAAAACGAATAGGGAGTAATTTTGGGCGAAAAATGTAGTGAATGAATGTCACCCGGATATGATGAATGAGGTCAAGCTAAGGCCGCGTTGAGATACACATACGCCCTAATGCGTTTTTATACGAGACACGACACGACACTGTAAAAGATTCGGTAGAAAGAGGTACGGCTTCAGTTTGCTACGATCCTGACATATTTATTTTGCTTCATTTACTCTCATCACATTCTTCATGAATAATTGTCTTTATACCTACTCTTTTTATTTAAAAAAGTTCACTCCAACAGTTTAAGTTCTCCATTATACAATACACGGTGTCATTAAAAGTTTTTTTTTGATGTTACGCCCATATCCAGTTTATTGTGAAAATGTCCAGATCGCCTAGAATGGAGCAGTCATATAGCCTGACTACCATAAGGTGGCATCAAAACATATACCATGACTTTAAGCTGCAGTTTAATGTTCGTATTGAGTATTACGGTCTTAGCATCTAGGGCTCTAGGCCTATCATAATAGCGATTTTTAAGCGTATGCGTTGGTCAAACTACGAGTATATCTTCGCGACACATTGCGTTATCGTTGCGACGCTTTGATCGCAACAACGTTGCCGTCACGGCGATAACGCAGCGGCATCGCGTTGCTATCGCGCATCGGCGCCACCGCGGCTACTCGCTTATTAAGTTGCAGTTGCGTCATCGCGTACGCTCAAAAAGCGCTGTCGACTCCACAGCGTTGCATTGTGATATCGCTTGTGCTCAAAAATAGCTTTTATGATAGAGCTAAGAGCCTTATAATGTTAGCTTTTTTGAGCTGCCCCGTTACTTAACAATGGTTTCAATACCTATATGGTCTTCGTTTTAGATACTCCACGAGCAGCAGTTGCTGCAACTGCGGACTCTTGGCATGGAGAACCTCACGAGGGCCATTGCCAGCGCAAGGAAGGAGTTCAGGGCTCTACCATCAGCTATATCTACACAAACTGAGCGCGTTAGAGAAGGTTTGTATACCTAACTTGACCTAACTTAATGAATAAATATTTCAGAGCGTACTTACCCACGTTCGTTTTCACAAAGCAGTCTAAGCGATTAATGGTGATAAACTACTAATAATATTACAAAAGTGTGGGTGTGTGTGAGTGTATGCTTGTTACTTCTCAGCTCCGTAAGAACCGATTGGATTTTTATGTTTTAAGTCCTACAATACTTTTACGTAGGTTACTTTTTGTCCCGGTATCACGCGAGCGAAACCAAGGGTGGGTGTTTTGAAATAAATTTTAGATGACACTAGCTTCCACGCGCGGCGTCTTTCGCACAGAACCTCGAAAAAATACCAAAATTAATGGAAATCCGTTCAGCCGTTTCGTAGCTGCGTGGCAACAAACATACACACACACACACACCACACATAAACATTTATATGATTACCAGCTGACGATTGCGATTTCGTCTACGTAGAATTAGCTCTTAAACTCTCTAAAATTATGTTTCCTAGTGAAAGACAATATCATCCCGTGCAATCCTTTACACTCCATAGCAGTAGTAGTATTTCATTATTTGGTTAGGTTAGTATTTATTACAAGTTTCGGATCAATAGTTGCACGTGTTCTCATTCAAACTTTGACACTTTTGCACCCGTTTTGATAAAATCCCTAAAGTACATAATATCTCGTTATTTGTCATTATCTCTTACACTTATTTACAAATATATTATTTTTTGATGATATCAATTAATTGCAGTTTAATCAGTAGTAATTAAGTTTTGCAATTTTTTTAAATACCTATCCTGTGTTGATAGTAGGATAGGATATCGCTCACCGTTTGTACTCAGCTTTAAGTAAATGTCGACTGTAAAAAGTTTAAAAGTAAGAACAAACACCATTACTGAAACGTTTTCTTCATTAGCCATTAATCTTAATTAGTTTCGGAACATTCTCCCGAGTTCAGTGTTTGTGATAAACACCACTTATTCGATTGCAGTTTGCGGAAAGCTGAAAGTTATCTTAAAACCTTGTGCTAAATCACTGAAGTTTTTGGAAAAGTATTAGTTTAAAGCTGAACAGAACATTATATATAAGAAAAATTTGACTCACGTCGTACCCAAGAATGGTAGACATCCTCTGAGATTTTTAGGTGGTCAGATCCTTGACGATGCCTGAGCAGGGTTAGTCAGAGGCATGTCCACATTTTTTAGTAATCCATACGTTTCAGGTTGCAACCTGTCACGCCGCTTTAAGGAATACTTGCTGGTTTCCTCACGGTGTTTTCCTACACCATTTTAAGCACGTATTCGTGAATGTGGTGATCAGTCTATTACGGTTGAAATGCGGTAGATATAAATTAAAATATTATTGACGTATTGTAAAAAGTCATTCACTTATAAGTCTGTTGAAACCTATACAGGGTGAGTTTTTTTTCAGGGCCACTTAGGCAAAATCGGAAACCGTGATCTGCATTAAAAAAAGTTGAAAACATAACAACTAACATAACGTCAAACTCTCACGTTTTCCGATTTCGCCTAAGTGGCCTTGAAAAAAAACTCACCCTGTATATTATTTTTCAGTTGTATTTAATATTACTATTTTCAATTTCAGAAATAATCCGCGACATAGTAAACCGACGGCAATCGGTGCATAGTTCGGTTCGAGTGCTAAATGACATAGTGCGCCATCTAACGGCCGGCTTGCACACTGCATCGAGGCAACTCGACTCAGGCTTCGAAAGGGTTCAGCGTTATGAGTTTGCAAGGTGGACTTCTATGCTTGGTTCGTATTACTCCGCGATGAATGAGAAGACAATTTTCAAGATACGATATTATTTTATGGAGTTGTCAATTTTTGACATCACAACCAATCAACAAATTTCTACCGGCAAGATATCGACATGTGTAGTTCTAATAGCTTCTCCTGAAGATGATTGCTTGCTAGATTCCGATTGCCGCATGCGTCGCGTGGTACCCGGTAAAAAGCAGCCTATGTGAACAATGAACCGCACTGTATCATTTATAAAGTTTAGTTAGGATTTCTAGAGGAACATTTCACCCAGCCCACTGCCACTTCCACGTGCTAATTCTCTGGGCTAAGTCAGCTAATTTAGTAAAAAACTCTGAGTACTCATTAAATCCAAAAAACAACCGCCTTTGAACCGCAATACAAATAAAAACAAAAAGCACAACAAGTGGCGTCTCGTTGAAGTTTTTTGTACTAAATAATCGCGTGCTACAGCCTCTACGGCGGCGTAGCGCAATTCTGATGACAATGTTATTTTCAGCTTGCATTGTAATTTTGGGCTTCGTCACCGCACTTATACTAATGGCTCTACTCTGCGGCTGTGGACATGCAAAAAACCATGCTCAAAGAACTTTAAAAGTGTATGTATATTCAAAAATCAACCTTATAAACTAGTAGAACAAAGTTAATAATAGGAAATTTCAGGTCGGCTGTGTGGATATGCGTCGCCTCTCTCATATTGTGGGGGATGATAGCCGCAATTTTCCTTATCACAGGCCACGCTGAGGTAAGAAGCTCAAAATTACAGCTTTTTAAAGTAAAATGCTTATCAAAGAGAATTCTTAAATTTCTTTGTTCGTTGAGATGTGAAATCGCAGGACGCGGGTGTGTTGCTGTTGACTTTTCGTAGGCGTCGTCTATTCAAAAGTGAATTTGCTTTATTGGTATCTATTTGCATTTATTAATTTGATTATGTAGGTACCCTGCCATTTTATTTAACTTACAAAATAATAGAAATAAATTTTCAGTTAGGTTAGGTTCCTTGATAAGATTTTGTTCTAATAAAGTTTTTATTATCAATTTATGCACTTAACTTACTGGGATAAGGGCAGGGAGATGATGATGCACTTACATTCTGGAACTACTAACGATGTACTTTAACATTACTTAACGAAAAATCGATTCTACCAGTCTTCTTGCTGTCCCCAAAATCATCTGCTTTGGGGTCAAATCAATTCAATCATTGCTTTTTTTTGTTTTTTTTTGGCAATTTGGTGGCAATCTTGATGTCGAACTTCTAGTACCTTTTTTTCTTTTTGTTGATAGAATAAGCTACTTTTGGGATGGTATAAGTACTATTACGGAACAATTTGTAGTTTAAACATATTATATATCATGATTATCTATATTTAAGTTAGTTTAAGCCTACGTCTAATTGAGAGTCGGTAGAAAATATGATAAAGAGAAAATGTTTGTGTGGTTGCTCTGGTTTCGTTTTAAGAATGTATTAATTAATTTTGACTGACTCATAGCTGAGTTGGTAGTAACTCAGCCTTCTGCGCTAGAGGTCGCGGGTTCGATTCCCGCAATGGACAGACATTTTTGTGATTAACACAGATGTTTGTTCTGTGTCTGGGTGTTAAATATTTATCTATTATATATATCAATCTCTGGTACCCATAGTACAGATTATGCCTAGTTTGGGATCAGCTGATCGCGTGTGATATGTCCAGAATATTTATTTATTAATTTCCAGATCTACGTGTGCCATGCCCTATGGGACAGCCCTCAATACCCGACGCTGACTGCTCTTCTGGACAGACCATCGCCTCTTTTGTCAAACAACGAAGGAATTTTCGATGCTGTTTTCCGAGATCTAGAGAATATAACTATTGATGTCTCAATTAAAGATGTGCTCAGGTAACATTATTTCAGAGGTAATAATATGCTTTTTTTCTCTATCTCCATCAGATCTTCACCAAAATAAAATGACACTAAACAAGCAAGTATAGGTCCGCTTTCATTCAACAATTGTTAAAAACAACAAAATCATTCATTCAAAAATATTTCGGTACATATGTGGTTTTTTAATTAACATGGAAAAACTCCTAATTTTAAATAGTGACATTTATATTACGGGACTACCTCGGAATCATTTCCTTCATAATAGAGTAAAAATCATTGAAATTATAGAAAAAAAAGTACTCAGCTGCCGAATTTATAACTTTCTTTTTATTAAGACGATTAAAATCGTTACCTTTCTTCCCGATAATTAATTACTATGTACGCTTGCTTTCTAGAAAGCAAATATGTCGTATCAGAGGCATTACATAGCAGTAAAACATATTTTGTCCACGTAAAATATAAGCGACCCCGGACGTCCTGTGTTCAATGTTTATCCTACTTCCTACTCATATTATAAATGCGAAAGTTTTTGAAGATGTTTGTATGTTTAGATTTTTGGATATTTGTGGTTCAATCACGCCGTAAAGGCTCAACCATTTCAGTTAACTTGAAATATATAGAGTTTTTTTATCTAGAATAGCGTATAGGCAACTTTTTAATACGGTACCACGAGAGCGCAGCCGTGTACGCAAGCTAGTATATACAATAGTATATTAGTTGTGATTGTGTTGTGTTGTGATTTCTTATCTTATCTTATCTTATTGATTTCAGAGATTGTGAAAACGACCAACCAGCTTACGCTGTATTCCAACTAGACAAAATTCTAGATGTCAACAAGGAAACGTCTTACTTCGAATGGGCAGAACTCCAGGCAGATTTGGGAAAATTCAAATCAACTGTGGACGTTGGCCTTTTGAAAACTATATCGACATCATTCAGTCAGATTTTGAGCCAGATGCTGGCGGTGTCTGATGTGAATTTGGCGAAATATAGGTAAAGTTATCATCATTATCATCACTACTGAAGAAAGACCTCCCCCAAAGAGCGTTTTCCATCCACCGACTTCCCGCAACTTTCACAATTGCCTTCACGTTGCGTGTTTTTAAGTTACCATTCGAGAACCTTTTTCGAGAACTGCCATCGTTCAATATCAATATGTAATTCACTGAAACAAGTATCTTTGAAATGCCTTCAAACTATGTGAATTGATTTTTAAAAGTGGTCATATATAATTCCTAACCCTCATCTATATACACAAGAAACAGAGTATCTATATTATTCTCCTGGGGTTGTTTTTTATACATACAACTACATAGAATAATTCGTTACATATTTTTATTATTATTATAGAGTGTAGGAATCTGAAACTAGTTTGGGAAACGGTAGGAAAAGAGGAAAAGAGCAAATGAATTTGTGATAAAAAGGATTTATCGAGTTTAAAAAGCTATGTTTTATTGGCTTTACGTTGGCAAAGCTTAACAGGGAGAATCTAGAACTGGAATATTGCCAAAAGTCACTATCCAGTTTAAAAAAACTAGAATACTAAGATATGGTATACTTACTGTTACAAAATCTAAAGCCTTATGTTACATTTTGCATACGAAGGATACAGATACAAAAAGAGATTAAAATAAACCTCCTCCTTTTTTTGACGTCGGTTAAAAAGAATAATCAGAGCACAGATAATTGACCGCTTTATTATTAATACGTCTTTAAATAAAACTGAAATTCTTAACGAACTTTTAGTAGTTAAGTGGCACAAGTTAATCCTGTTCTTTGCATTAAGAGGTTAAATAGGTCCTGTCTCAGCATAGAATAGAATAGAATATAACTTTATTGTACACCAAAAGAAAATACATAAACAAGGAAAAAAAATAACTTAAAAATAGTGTGACAATGGGCGGCCTTATCGCTAAAAGCGATCTCTACCAGACAACCTTTGGATGGACACGATATACAAAGTAGAAGAGGACGGTGGTGCACATAATAATGCTACCCTAAATGTTACTAACCGCTTACCAACAGGTGGGCCGTATGCTAGTTTGCCACCTCAGAAGTATAAAAAAAAAAGTCATTACATGGGTTAACGTTTATTTTCATGATGATGAGGATGATTAAATTGCAGGATGGATTATAATGTTCCTGTGGTGGGCAAGGATCTTCCGTCGTTAGTAGACCAGCTTGAAAATATTGCTGCTCAAGTCTCTGATCTAACAACAGCTGGTAGATTTGAAACATTGGGTAAGTTTTACGAATATTTTTATAAGCATACTTAAAATTAAAAATATACACTTATACATACTATAAAATATAAAATCAAATAATTACAAAATAAAATAGAAACTAAATAAACAAATAATTTTGGTCATGCGGCAAGGTGCCAAGAGCACTGGCTGCATTCCCGCGTTGAATTGCCAAAGAAATTCTTTGTGCAAGGAATGAGCCAGCTCTCTTATCACCGGCGGCGTCGACCAAAGTTGGTATAATTTTTTGAAGAGCTTTAATTAAATGCATTTTAAAACTTTTAGCGAGCGGTTCTCTCAAAAAACATCGACGAATCGGTCGGAATTAGCGTTGTATATTTGTATGTAGGTATATTTGTATGAGCATATCTTTCGAACCGTCAAACGGATCATTTAGTAAGTCAACAGGTTGACTTTGGTTGAGGTTGTAGTGGGTTGTCGTAATATGAAAGATCATACATTAATATTTTCATACATTCCAAATAAATTTTTACATTGCATTACCAACATGCCATGCTCGGTATCAAGCTTATAGACCGTGTTGCCAACGTCGAGATCCGAAGTCGTACGAAGGTCAAAGACGTTGGCAATCGCATAGCGGAACTCAAATGGAGTTGGGCAGGACACCTGGCAAGGCGTGGTGATGACAGGTGGAGTAAGGCTTTAACTGAATGGCGTCCAAGAACTGGATATCAGAACGTTGGTCGTCCAGCAGCGAGATGGGCAGACGATATCGCAAGCATCGCGGGCCGCAACTGGATGAGGCTTGCACAGGATAGAGGAGATTGGCACATACAAAGGGAGGCCTATACCCTGCAGTGGGTGAAGTCAGGCTGTGGATGATGATGATGATGATGATTACCAACATAATAGTTCAGGTAAGATTGGATATAAGTTAGAACATATTCATATTCATATTCATTTATTGCCAACATGCACATGGATACAGCTTAGGTGTAAGGGTAGCTTAAGTAAGTACATGTACCATGTAGGGCGCTGTAAATGTCTTGTTTTACATACATTTAAATAATAATAATAATTGGTAACTCATTCATGCTAAAGACGCAATTCAAAATTTATCATTATAGTGCCTCAACGATCATCGAAGCACCAACTACATATTACCAGACACCGCGAGGTTTCAGTTCAGTCTCACGATTATGCGATGCTTTTTTGCCACGATGTAATTTAATTTTAAGCATGATGTATTGTTATCTACCACACTGTTAGACGAGTAGGTACACATTCTTAGAATGTACAGCATCATCATCCACAGCCTGACTTCACCCACTGCAGGGTATAGTATGTATGTGCCATTCTCCTCTATCCTGTGCAAGCCTCATCCAGTTGCGGCCCGCGATGCTTGCGATAACGTCTGCCCACCTCGCTGCTGGACGACCAACGTTCCGATATCCAGTTCTTGGACGCAATTCAGTTAACGCCTTACTCCACCTGTCATCACCACGCCTTGCCAGGTGTCCTGCCCAACTCCATTTGAGTTTCGCTATACGGTTGTACGGTCTTTGACCTTCGTACGACTTCGGATCTCGACGTTGGTAACACGGTCTATAAGCTTGATACCGAACATGGCACGCTCCATGGCTCTCTGTGCAACTCTCATCCTGTACACAGCCTCCTGCGTGAGCGTCCATGTCTCGGCACCATAAGTCATGGTAGGCAGTACACATTTGTTAAAGAGGCGGGTCCACAATGTCTTCAGACATTGTGGAATTTCGGCTGACTTAAGAATGTCGTCCAATTTTCCAAATGCAGCCCAACCGAGTTGTATTCTTCGAGTGATCTCCTTGCCTTGATGTTCCTTGCCAAAGGATAGAGTATGTCCAAGATAGACATACTGACCGACCTGCTCCAATATTTCATTCCCAACTTGAACGCTAGGGTCCGAGATATTAGAGATGTTCGCCATAACCTTCGTCTTGGACATATTCATCCTAAGACCTACCCTGAATGACGCATCATAAAGATGTTGTAGCATACAAGTACGCTTGCATGAACTAACCAATCCCGTTCCGATCAAGCGTGGAGTAAGACAGGGAGACATCATTTCTCCCAAACTTTTTACGGCTGTATTGGAAGACATAGTTAAAACGCTGAATTGTGGAATTAATATCAATGGTGTCTACCTGTCTCACTTAAGATTTACAGATGACCTTTTCGCTGAAAATTTCGACGATCTCCAAGAGAATGTACATAGTAATATTTTATTTGGAATGACCTTCCAGAACAACTTTCAAACAAAACTAAATCAAGCCCAGTCCAGTCCAGTCTTCCTTTGTCCATCTCTTTATTTAGTTTAAAACAAATGCTCAATATTTTCAGCGTCTAGAACCGAAAGACTCCACACCACTAACATAAAGCCCTTGGAACAGCTCAGAGCGGAAGTTGTGTACAAGCTGACAGAGTTAGAGCTCCAACTGCTGCCATTCAGACGGAAGCTGAACATCTCTCTAAGCCATATCCATACGGCGCAGTTTTATATCGATAACCAGGGCGATGTTATCGCGCAAAAGGTGCTTAGACTTTCATTCAGCTACTGTTTTAACATATTGTTTAAGTGACAGTCACATTGCTCAGAGAACCGACGGCCGTTGGGCAGAAAGGTTCTAGAGTGGAGACCACGCATCAGAAAACGCAGCGTAGGACGCAGCCCTACTAAAATTTGCATCTTATGGGGTCCAAAACGGAGGTTTAATAAAATAGTAGATTGTATCTTAAGGGAGCAAAATAATATTTTTACGGCGAAGGCGCTTTTTTGAATCCTGAGCGAAGTGAGGGATTCTAGAGTAGAATCCCGAGCTTAGCGAGGGATTTTTTAGTAGAATCCTGAATGTAGCGAGGGATTCAAAATACGTCGCCCGAACCAAAAATATATTTTTTGCCCGAGTGACACACTACACTACACTCTACACTCTACTTTTCATTACCAACTATGAGAAAATAAAGGCGCCTCGTATTTTATTCTTTTTTTTTTATTCAGCTGGCGGCGCCGTGGCGCGACTATGGGCCGTCGTACCAGCCAGTCTTTGTTCAAACAATATTTGCGTTCGATTTCTTTGCCGCTGAAAACTAAGAAGTTCCAAATTCAAAAAGTGCGCGGCAAAAGACATTGCGGCGCACATATAAAGAGGATTAAAAACTCATAACTGCCCGCTAAAAGTTCCAAATTCAAAAAGTGCGCGGCAAAGATAATTGCGGCGCACTTATAAAGAGGATTAAAAACTCATTACTACCCGCTAAAAGTTTCTTATAGAAAAAACCGCCTTTGGGTGCACTTAAAGACGAACCAAGTCGTCCTTTTCGATTAGATGGAATGAAAAATAATAATGCTCAATAATTCGAAAACCTTTGGTGGTAAGGTTTTACATGAAAAAACTTATTTGATGGTTCACTTTGATTGCCAAAAAACTATGTTTTATGTTTTAGCCCGATAATAGTGTAACTCAACCCAGTAATCGTTAGGGACTCACTTTGTTCCTTGAGTATCTAATTGTATGAGGACCCCAAGGTCAAAATGAGTTCCTTATATGAAAAACATAGGTATGTGTGGTATTGTTTATAGGGTCGTGCGGTTCGTAGTTGAATTTCGTGTATCCAGCGGTTGTCGGTTCTGTGACTACAACTAAGGGGCCCAAACAATGTCACATCAAATTGTTAATTCTGAGAGCTATGTTGCATTGCACAGACATGAGTTTGCTTTTTTTTATAAAGTTGCTTTTTATTCCAGAAGATATCCCTATTCCTCTCCCGGCTTATTTCTCACGCAGCTGGCTGGCGTACTCACGTGCTCACTGCAACCAGTAAGCACGCCGCGCGATGCCGTCCACTGTTTACTGTGTACGCGGCAGCAAGGACGCTATTGTGCACTAATTATATTGCTTCTTTGGTAAGTTTGTATAAGCTTATTGATCAGCTTCTTTAGCAACTCTGCAACACCTCAAACCATTCGAGAGTGGTTTTAAAATAATGCCTACTCTGAAAACGTGTTCAAACAGCGTGATAAGTCATATCAAAATTATATTAAAATAATCCTCTCTCGTCTTTAAATAATGTAATGTTAATTTTGAGTTTGAGTAGGGCACAGCGAGACTTTCTCGTTCTAAATTGGAGTAGCCTGCATGGGGAGGTTCCTCCGCCTTAGAGAAGATCGCAGCCAAATAACATTATTTGTTTCAAATAGGTAGTGTTGTGTTCCTGAAGTGAGTAAGGTTGTGAAAGCTCTTTAGGGGTTGGGGGGTTCGGTGTCGGCAACGCGTGCGTGATGCCTCTGGTATTACAATCGCTCATAGGCTTCGGTAACCGCTCACCAACAGGTGGGCCGTATGCTTGTATGCCAACTTAGTTGAATAAAAAAAATTACGCCTTTTTATTATTTTTAGCATGGTTGGTGGGTCTGTGGATTTTTCTTAGGCGTTCTCTGGAGCACCGCACTGACCCCACTCTGTGTCAAGCTGTGGAGAACTTACAGATGGAAGATTAACGCTCGGGAGGCTATCAACCTGTCCAATTTGGGAACTGGGTAAAAACTACTGTTATTTAAGATTTTCGAAGATTTTTTTTTATAACCAAGCACGTTGTACCAACAATTTTAATATCCTTACTGGAAATAGCTTGTTGCAAAAAAAACGATTCAAAAGAGCCCAGAAACGACCATCCTTCTGTTAATCCTCTGAGGAGTTTCTGTTGCACGCCTTCTGCCGTCATCACCTGGCCTTGATTCTCATCTCTTCTCATAAATTTTAGGTGGAACGAAGTCACTGGGTCATCTACTTAAATATAAGAATAAAAATTCAACATGATGACTCATATAATACAATCCTTACCAATATTGCTACAGCAGTGAGTAACCTCACACTAGGATTCCCTGAGTCGTTGGTACCTGAAACTACAAGTAACACGGTACCACAACACCCAGACCCGGATCTTGCAAACATTTGTCCCGCAGTGGGAATCGAACCCGCACCCCTTGCGTGACAGACGGGCACACCCACTGCGCTACCAAGATCGTCAAACCGTGATATTTGATAATACTTTTGCAGACAACAGGAGACACCCACAACTGCACCATGTGATGGTAGTAACTGGAACACTCCTGGGTAAGAAGAACTACGGTTTTGACTGGTTGTACCATCATTATCATGAACCTCTAGAAGTCCACTGCTGGACATAAAACGCCATGGCGAATGGTCTTGAGCCTTCTCCATACACCGATTACCTGCAACCTTTTCTAGGCTTGGTCCTTTTCTAGTAACAGGCATAGTTTCACCTACATTCTAAGACGATTCATAGTGATCCTAGTGATTTAATTAAAATAAACATATTTTGATTTGATTGATTTGATTTGATCTATCGGGTCTTTCTACACAGCTTTGTCCGGATCGTGGTCAATGTTCGGTTGTATGCTCTCGTGCAGTACATTTTTAGAGTGCGATGTGCGCCCGGCTCTGTCCGTCCCAGGCACAGCGTAGAACGAATCATCTTTAAATCTGTATTTCAGCCTAAAGATACGAAACAATAACAAAATAATTGCTCATTTTCTTTTAATTTATAGGCCACCCGCCCCACCACCAAGAAGTGACAGTTGGTGAAAGCTTCGCATCAAGACAGATGACATTTGCCTCTTCTTGAAGCAGGAAGTAAAGCTCTTTGTCTTCGAACATCGTGACATTATGAGGCTTAACAGAGACCACAGAACACTTATATCTGACAATTACAGTTTGTGAGGGTTTGCGTATGATTATTAATAAGAACTTTTTCATTTTTGTATCGCTTCTGTTTGTTTACTTATCTGAAAGCGAGACAACTAGACATCAATAGTACAACAGTACATCAGTACAACCGTTGACTGCATTGATAATGTTTTAAATTTTATTGCAACTGTAGAGACAACTGTGAGAAATAAAATTGTTATTATCCGTATAGATATTTTTTTATTTAGATATTTATTATTATATTACACTGAAATAATATTTTCAAATCCTTAAGGAAAGCCACAAATTTTCCCACCGAATTTGAAAGATTCGTAATTTTTTTTAACGATCCCTAGCTAGCTCGCTGGCTAGCTGTTTTATCTAGGCATCATGCACATTGCGTCGCGTTTCGATTAATATTTTATATTTATAGTCCCTAGCAGACTGGGTCATTGATACTCTCCATCAAACCAGTCGATAACTTTTTTCAATATTGCATCAATTTACAGATAAACTGAATGCATCAAGCACTCTTATTTACCGGCGAATATGGAGGTATTACCCACTCGTAGTATTTGAATTGAATATAATTATGGGCGAATTAAAATTATTATTATTATTAAACGTCGTAATCGAGTTCTATTGTGATGTAAAATATTAATTATCACCAAATAGTACAAGAAATTGAGATAATGGAATATAAAAATATAAAAAGAAAAATACATTAAAGCCGAAATACATATTGCTTGAATTGCATTTTCCGTGAATTCTAAAAATATGTTGTTTTTATTATTCTGCGTTCCCCATGAAAAATGCGCGCAGAATTAGTTTTGCTACAATAATAAAATATTTCTCAGTGTTTAAATAAAAACTTTGATTAAAATGGTCAGTTTGTTAATTTGTTTACTTGGCACGAAACTGAACCACGCAATGTTAGTATTAGTAGTTGTAGATTTCCTGGAATAACTCAAACTATTATGGTTATTTCAAAAATATTTTTATATACTTTATAAAGATATCTATGTACTCTAAGAATAAGATTCACACTGTGCGAGCTTTCCCATACATTCAAGAGCATTACTTTGTCGATGGAGCAAGATAGCTCGTTATAGCAATCGGGAGCTGAGCGAGCAATCAAATATCGATATAAAAATATTCTTTCACAGTAGACATCTATGAAAATCGGAAAGATGCTCTACCGGATATACGGATGAATACACACGAAATAAATCACCCATCCAGTCGTTCATAATTCACGTAATAGTTAGTTTCCTCCCTCTATTTATTTTCTAAATTATGAGGCCTGGTTCCACCCCTAGCCTCAATAAATTCTACCCTCAAAATGCTGATACAAAAAGGTAGAGTAAGATAAAGTAAAAAGATTTTTTGATGATACCAATATAACTCGTTTTCGATACATTAATAATTATTCTTTTGATGTAGCTTTCATTGACGAATTAATCTTTATAACCTCCTAAAAATATTTTTAAGAAATAGTGCCGCGCTTGGTGATCTCTATAGCACATCTTCAAAAGACAAGCTCATAATTGATTTCATTCAGTAGACTTATGAATCATTTTCAAACGAATTTTATATTACATATCGCACGCTGTTTGAAACAGAACACAGGTTCGAAACTTATCATAGAAATAATATTTAAAATTCTCACTAAATTAGTTTCAAAGGTTTTAACATGGAATTAATAATGACTCAAAAACGCCATATGGGTTTATATAAATATAATTAGATACATGTACAGTGCAAAAACCGGTATGCATTATACATTAAAATTCATCGTGCAAAATAACTACAATTACTTCTTTAATAAAGAGTAGCCAAGCACGCAGATATAACAATATTAGCCTATCTGCTTATGTCACCCATACCATACCATATACCTCGTTATTTTCACGAGGTAAGTTTTCAAGTGTATTTTTTTTAATATCATTCAGGCTTCAGACTTACATTATTTTCATCACCGTTTCTGTATATTTTTTTCTTCTCACAAAATTCCTCTTACAGCGACTAAGAATAGTGGTTAACCATACAAAAACAGATTAATACATTTCTGCTATAATTCAGTATTTTTACTTAAACCTCGTCATCATAAAAAATATTGTTAAAGGCTAAATTATAATATATCTTCAGTCCATTCTGCAAAATACCACTCTTTGCCCAGTTGCGCAAACGCAGCCGTCTTGAATGTAATGAATGATTCATCTGTGTCGGCGACCGCTTAACATTTCGCGTGGCCTTAACATCACGAAAATACGTTGCCACACCTATGATACAGATCTAGTAAGCTCATTATTAGCTTGACCATTGATTTGTTACGGTGTTAGATAAGATGGCCCAGTTTTAAACTCTAAAATATTCAAGTGTGTTGTTTATTTTGACGCATATGACCATAAAGATTATGATTAAAATTTACATATTTTTAGTACCTACGTTTATTGTATAGTACCTACCTATCTGTTTTTTATTTTTTGTATTTGAAAATGCTCTGCACGATACATTTATAAAAAAAATATGTGGCCCTTAAGGGAGTTTTCTTAATATTAGGTATGATAAAAATTGACAGTTTTATTTGTGTAGTACCTAACTGTTTTTTGTATTCCACGTTTTAGCAGATCGAAAATCGAGGTACCTCGCACTAAGCCAACACGGTTTCTAAAGTATTTTCAATTAAAGTAATGTCAGTCCAATGTTAGAGTGACGGGAGCGAAATACACTCTACTAGAGCTTACCATGGTTAGAGTCGTAAACAAATGAATCTCTCTAGGTCATCCGGCAGAATGATTTTATTCAAGAAACATAATTAGTTACCTACTCGTAACCTTAATCAAATTGATGTATGTATTTTTATTTGGTTTTCAGATCAAGGCTCCATTAACTTAGGTAAGTCATTGAGTACAAAATCGGCTTGGCAAATAAAAAAAATCATTGTTTTTCTGCCACAAATGCCGAAATCAAACCATATACCAACCATGCTTAGCCAAGGAGTATGCCTCCCTCTGCGCGTTTCGCAATCCCTAAGATTTCCATATTATTTTGTTGAGTGGTTCTAATTACTGATACCTAGTACTTTTCTCACATTGCTCACCAAAATCAATCTTCCATAAAATATGGCATCATTTCAAGCGTACCTATCTATCCCATGAACCGAATAGAGGCTGAAGCATCAACGGTGACTCGTTTTATAGGTACATTGATAGTGTGTGATCTCGTTATTGCATAGTAAATTACTTTGGCCGTTTATTTTGACGCATTCAATCATCAGTGCCATGGCTTATCATGATTTAGAACCTTTAAGGAACCGGCATTTGTATAAAGTCATTCATTTTCCGACCTAATCCAGAGGAACAAGTTGAAGTGGCAGTGGGAAGGGCACTTGATTCGGAGAACTGACGGTCGCTGGCACAGAAGGGTTCTTGGAGATGGCTGAAATGATGATGATGATGAGGATGGTTTTCAAACATGATAACTCTTTGCAAATTCTAACTACTAACTATCTACACTATTAGGTATTGGATTGACGACCTCGATGCGGGCGAGTGCCCGTCTGAGACTCAAGGGATTCATGTTAAATTCCCGCTGCGGGATATATGTATGTCATCAAGCTCATGCAAGATCTGCATATATTTGTTCCGGATCTGGGTGTTGTGGTACCATGGTACTCGTAGTTTCTGATACCTACGACACAGGGTATCCTAGTGTGGGCTCAGAACTATGTATGTGATACGCCTTGGACTATTTTATAAAACTAGATCTTCAGTGCGTAGGTACATTACCGTTGCGAAAGCAATAATACTTTTAAATGCTAATGAAACTAGCTTTTTTGCATGACTTAGCATAATGAGATTACAACGCAACGCGACGGGTGATGGAAGTGATGACCTACATTTATAAAGACTCAACCATCTTCCTGATCTTTTCTAAGTTATGCTCAGTAGGTACAATACATATCTGTCTTCCATAATCCACTTCACTAAATTCTCACTTATGCCATCTTTCACACAGTTTATCTTTTCCTAGGAATTATCTCAACGCGACGCTGGACGCTATACGTTTTGAAAATTTACGCGTTCATATTGTAGCCTGAGCACAAATAACTCACGATAGCGTTACGCTAACGATAAGCTAATAAAAGTTAAAAACATATAAGCAAATGATATCGCTGATGCTTGAAATCTTTTTGATTGGCTAATATTCGGCTTTTGCTAGCATAACGTAAGCTATCGTGAATACGCTATAGTGATTTTTTTGTGCTCAGGTCCACGATTTGAACGCGTACATTTTCAAAACGAGAGGTTGTCAAATGAATAGAATATTCCCGCACCCCTTGGGTCTCAGTTGGGCACTCACCAGCTGCGCCACCAAGGTCGGTGAGGTTTGTGACGCTAGGTTTTTAAATTTGAGTTTGTAATAAGCTAAGGCACTCGTAAAGCCGATCTCAAACGTGTGATATGCCATCTAAAATCCGTTTCAAAATTATCTTTACCTATATCTACTAATTAAAGTCAATTTCGCGTTTGACTTTTAGGGGCTTGCGTTATCGTTGAGCTATATCGCAAGTCCTCAAATATCAAACTAAGAATTGACTTTAATCAGTACACGTAACGATAATTTTGAAATAAATTTTAAACATACCTATTTATAAAAAATATCTTATTATTTGATATACAGAAAAATAATAATAATAACAGTTGTAAATTAAACTAATATAAATAATATTATACTAGAAATGAACTCTGTTTTCTACGACTACGACTACAAGTAGAAAACAGAGTTCAGATCACCAACCACAGGCAGCGTGCCCAAAAGGCTGGCGACGTTACCTCGTTGGATCGCTATACTGATCCTTTGTCCGAGGTAAGCACCAGCCCTTCGGTCATTGGTCTCATCCAGAAGTCTCCTAGATTAATCATCGAACAGGAGCCACGCCCCTGGGCCCAAAGGTCCTAGCGTCTCATCGAACATACTTTAGATGGCATATCGCACGTCGCCCAATAATTTCAGTCTGAACAAGTTTCAATTGCAGATTATTCCTTTTCAATTTACAGTAAATCTTTCGGCATTAGGTGTACCTACTCCATATATTTGGATAAAATTTGGACATGCTTTAAGCTCTATTCTGTTAGTTTATAGCACTATTTTTAACCAACTTCAAAGAAAAGAGTAAACTATCGTTTTTTTTTGTCATATACCTTAAAACTAACATACATACAATATAAAAAAACTTCTATTAGTCTAGTACAAATGGTCTATAGTGGATGTTTGAACTCTTTGGGGTTAAACGCTTGGTAACTTAGTTGCTCCGTTTAAAGGAACGTAAAAAAGCCGCGACCATGGTCTACCAGATAATTAAAGGTTAAAAATAAAAATATGTTTTCAATGAATAGTTGATAGGCTAGAAATCCCTGTAGCCGCTAATTGGTAGGTAGTTGGCTTTCTATGCATACGCGAAACACGTTATTTTGCTCCCTTGGGATTGAGACACTGGCCACACTTTTCGATAAAAAACAAAACATTAAGTAATGAAATCGTCCTTAAAAAAAATATTTTGCAAGCGTGGTTCCAAGATATTATGATGACGTTATTTAAGTTTATCGGGAAAGAAGCAATCTCACAATAATCACATTTATATGGGACCGCTTCGGGATCAATTTCTATCCAAATCGGTTTACAATTGGCTGAGTTCTGTAGTTAGATTTGAAAAAAAAATAGAGTCGAATACAGAACCTCCTCCTGTTTTTGAAGTCTGTTACATCAGAATTCATTGGTTTGTAACATAAAAGTTGATTGTTTGTTATTCAACCTTTGCACATGAATATTCTATGAATCATCGCCTTTAGAATATTCAGGGCCAAAGGTCAATAATATAAAGCCCAAACAGGTTCATGAATTTTTATTGTTTAATACATAAATCAGAGATAAGTTTCATTTATAGTTACTAGTGAAGGACTTTCCGACCTCGAAACTTGTGTAGGTACCATTTAGGTCAGAAATCATACTCAAGTTATTGAAACAGCTCCTTCTGACATTACGACTACATCATGCAAATTTATTATGTCAGTCATGAAGAGAACCCTGAATTGATAAATAGCCGTGTAGGAACATTTTCGCAATACACACTAGCCCTCATAATCATAATCATTCACTAACTTTATCGGCTCAATAAATCTCGCCCTGTCCTATTCTAAGGCTCGTATTCAGAGACACGACTCAAGCATAGATTTAATCACAGATCAGCTGAACTCTATTTAAGTATTGAATCTCTTCTCAAACATTGCTTTTATTCAAGAACGGTACTTAAACTACTCTCAGCTGAATCGAGTTTTAAATCTGTACTCATGTGATTCAGCCTGTTCTCGTTTACATTTTAATTTATTTATAATTTTCGATCCGTTTTACGCATAAATTTTAATAGCCAGGCTGGGAATATGATAGAGCTTCCAATAAAGTGAAGTATAATTATTATCAAATGACGTGTAACGGAACGCTGTTTAAAGAAAATGTCAAAGTCAAACGTTTTGGCGGGAACCAGTGCTTATATTATCTATGGCGGGAACTTGCGAAGTGATGTTGTGCTCTCAATTTATTTTACAAAACTTGTGTAATTATGAATAGTTTTGGTGGTTGGATTAATTTGAAAAATAATACCCCGAACAAGGATTCCCTGTGTCGTGGGTATCACATAAACCACGAGTACCATGGTACCACAACACCCAGACCCAGAACAAGTATGAAGATCATGCAAACATTGTCCTGCAGGATGATGATATCGGGAATCGTGATTTTGTGAATTCTTATTAAATAGTAGGAAATAAAAGATTGTCTCTAACACATTTAATTTTTTTTTAATAAAATACCTAGTAAACTTGGTCTATATTGTTATATTATATTTAAATACCTACTTTATTATTTGTATTAAAAATGCGAGAATAACTCGTGTCTATCTGTTACGCTATATATCACGGCTCTGGTCGTGTGTGATGTGATATTGCTCAATATCGTGGTCTTCCGGCGTTTCCTCGTTAGCCAGGATATAAATGTGAAGTAGATCTCCATTACCAGCTGAAATTACAAAGTAACATTGTTATTACTTAGTTGTAGGTGTACCTATGTAAGGTGAGGTAGGTTGGTAAACATACCTGAAACGATGCAGTAGCGTAATATCGCAAACACACCAAAACTTGCAGTTCATCGTTACGGGTAGCCCTCTGCTGATAGGGCGCTGGCGCTGGTTTATATTTTTCACGACACCTCTGGAGAATCTGGTTCTTTTCCATAAACTCACTACTTCCAATGCGAAGGGATCGTCAGCGTCCCATATTACGCATTGGATTTTGAACTGATTTGATTTCGTCGTTTCATTGAAAATAGATAACTCTTTATTCGTATACCACATTAAACTTAACAAAATATCCATATTATCTTCAAATATTTACTTCTTTATTGCTTTTTTTTGCACCAAATACAACAAAATCTATATTTAAGTGTGGTCCGGAGCACGCTTGAGTATAGATCTCATTTTCCTTTGAATAATGTCAAATCAAATCTAGATTTAAGTACCGATTTCGACTGATTGACGTTTCAGAATAAGCATTTACTCAGGTGAACTGTGATCATTGAATCTATACTTAAATACTGTTCAAGAATTAGAATCTCGACTCAAATCGAGATTTAAGTACAGATCAATGCTTGAGTCTTGTCTCTGAATACGAGCCTAAAAGTAAACAAAAGAAAGGGGCTGATATATTTATATCAATTCGATAAACTTAGTAAAAAACGTCAAATTATTGGATGCCACCAATACCTAGACCGTTATGACTAACATATAGCCATGACCAAAACCAAAAGTATTAAGCACCTGGAGCGTAGCGGCTCCTTAATGTATGGAGTGCAAAGATACAATTTTTTGTTGTTTATACTACTAGGTCTAACTAAACCCTGATTTTGTGTCAATTCATACATTCGCTTGTCATTTCTAAGCCCAGTTTCGTAATTACAGGGACTATGTTCATCATAAAACTGATTCTTTCACAAAATGTATTTCTAAACGTATGTCTTTTTGCAATTTCCCCTTAAAATTCCACTCACGGCGATTAATACACGAGCCTAAGGCTCAAATCTAGCCTGCACCTTCGAAGATCATTAATTTTATTTTTGTAAACACGTCTTAAGGTCACCCGGAATATAGGTACCGACCTTTCAAGTATAGTAAACGAGACTAAAGACAACGATTTGCATTTCATTTTCTGTAATTTGTAGTTACGCCTACAAAGTTGGCACGTCAGATCTTTATTTAGATCTCAAGTTTGTGATATTAACACGTTAAATCGTTGTAAAATAAAAAAGATATAGGCTCTCGACTGCTAACCCCAAGCATGGTTGACCCTCTTAGATATCTCTCTCTCTCTCTCTCTCTCTCCCTCTCTCTCTCTTGAACGTATAAAAAGGATTAGTCAGAGGCACGTCCGAACAATATATTTGCCATAAGCCTAGGTATAGTTGTCATCATCATCATCATCCTCATCAACCTGTAGAAGTCCACTGCAAGACATAGGGCTCCTCTAAAGAGTTCCATGACGAACGGTCTTAAGCCTTTCCCATCCACCGTCTTCCCGCAACTTTAATAATGTCATCGGTCCATCGGCCGGAGACTTCCAGCACTGCGTCGCCCGATTCATGGTCGCCATTCGAGAAACCTTGTTCCCCAACGGTTGTCAGTTCTACGAGCGATATGGCCTGCTCACTGCCACTTCAACTTACTAATTCTGAGAGGTATGTCGGTGACCTTGGTTCTCGAAGGAATTTCCTCGTGCAGTAGAGTCATCATCATCATCATAATTTCAGCCGTACGACGTCCACTGCTGAACATGACCTCCCCCACATACAGAGCAAATTCCTTATCATGTGGGGGGATTTGCCCATACTCCCCACGCTGGGCATGCGGGTTGGCGAGCGCAGTTAGAGCTATCGTTGTTAAAATGAGGGACGCTGCTGCCTATCCCCTAGCTTTTTTCCCTTAGTCGCCTCTTACGACATCCGCGGATATGCCACGGCCTATTCTTCAGTAGAGTACTCAGCTACTATTTATGTACATAGCTAATAGCTTTTTTTGTATCTTAAAATTTCGCGAAAGTCATAATATTATTTTATTAAACTTGGTTAGCCAACTGATATCCACTGTCGTCTTTGATGTCACATTCAAATGACCTAAACCCATGAATCTTACTTCAGACCCTTAGACACCAAGTGTCTGAGTGTCTGGAAGTCTCAGGGAAGTTACTACAGTCGTGAATCCTTTTCACCTGACTACAAAAGAAGGGGATTATGATTTACCCATCGATTACACTATTTAAGAGCTTGAACTTGTACTAAAAACAACAGCAAGTACGGTCATAGCCTTGACTTCGCAGCATACATTCATGTGAGATTACTCTCCTGACATAGACGACTCGTCTGCCTGAGTCACAACTTTGTTTGGATAAGGTATTTTTATAGAGCTTCAATTTATAAATCTTTCAGTTCGTATCACTCGAGAGCCTACGACATTTTTAAATCATGCAAAATAGAATCATCATCATTTGAACCGTAGGATGTTCACTTCGTTGGTCGACGTTTTATCTAGTGGGGGGCCATCCTTCACTGCGCTTTCATGTGCGTGATCTCCACTCTAGAACAACGTAGAAGGAATTAATACAAAAAATAAGTAAGTATAATTAAAGAAGACACGATTTGTGTGACAGAAAACACCGCGTTATTTGAATTCGGTTACTAATAAAATCTTACTTATTATGTATTATCCAATTATTGCGAAAGTTTATAGTTGTTTGCAGTTTAATAACAATGTAACGGCTCAACCAATTATAATGAAACTTGGAACAGATATAGTTATATACTTAGAATAGCATATTGGTTACTTTTCATCTAGGTACCACGAAAGCGAAGCCGTGGGCACAAGCTTGTTTTATAAAAAACTCTACCGAGAATTGACCTTGCGCTTACCAGTTATGCAATAGTCCGAGATGACGCTGTGTTTTAAAATAATACACAAAGATAAAACCGTTTACATTTGCATTCGTACATCTCAGTCACAAACGCATCTAACGCAGACTGAATAAAGATGAGTAGTGCACTTGAACCCAATCGAGGTCGAGATCGACTCCGGCGCATCTTCGCAATTGCGTAATAAGTACATGATTCATCTGCGGCCGTTGAACTATACTGTGGACGTACATTATGAACAATGATTTCAAATGTAAGGTATATTATTCAAGTTGTCAATCTTTCTCTTTCTTTCTATATAACCGAATAAAATAGCCTACTATTTATCCGAAACTTTATAAAATTGAATATACCTAAACCTAAAATAGGCTCAAAGGGCAATCAAAATCGCAAGTGAATGATAATATGCAATTAGTCTCATTATAATTTAAGTTATTATTTTTATTGCTCACTGAAAATAATAACACTGTTTTACAATATAAATGTATGTTTCTCAGTTAGTGATTTTTAATGGAAATCTTTTGAGAAATAAAGAATCTTAGTCCGTAAGTATGTATATCTACCTACTTCTTTTCACATATCCAACCGTTTAGATCTTGAGAGATACTAAGCCCCTTAAAAATCATCAAGCGATAAAACATCAACAATGTTACAAAAACAGGCATACGATGTCCTAAGGAAGCTAGCTATACAAGGTTACCCCTATTATGTATACAAATCCGACAGGTGCCTATTCTACACCCAATTGGCAGTAAAGTTTGTTCAATGACTTTTGGAAAATCGTCATTTTTCGTTTTAAAATCACTAGTTAAAACAACAAGTTCCGTACAACAACTACCAACTCCCTACGAATATCACAGTGGACTTAGTTGTGAAACCAAACATGTTACCTGTCTGACCTTTCACCACAAAAGTCTTGAGTGTGGAACGATCTAGATCCATGAGATAAATGTGTGTCTGCCGGTCTTACGAAACCTTTATCTCTAAGCAGCTAGGTATTAGCACAGATAACATAATACTATACTGTATTAGATAGCAGACTGTGTGGGTATCGATCAATCCTGAATGCGTTTATTCTACAACATGATTCATAATATATAAACTATCTCGAAAGAGTTATTTAACTCTAACGGTGAAGGAACAACATCGTGAGAAAACCGGCATGTCATAGAACGTAAAAAGTCTAAGACATGTGACATGTGCACGAAAGGGAGCCTCTAAGAGGCGCACTTTAATCCTTTCACTACACTGATTCTTTCATCGACGTTCATAGACCCTTTCCAGGGCCAGCATACCAAGCATACAACCTGGTCACTGACCTAATACAGGATGACCAAGAATAAATCAGTGGCACGACAAATAAGTATGCATAAATATTTATTCTTTTATGCTAGGTATAAATATTTTTTTTTTATTGTTCTTGTACGCGTCCCTTTCGGGAGAGTATACATATTTTTATGAATAATCTTGTATAGATTTGTGTAGAAATTTGATAGAACAAATGGATTAAAATTTATATTTTTTAAGAATTCAACCTCTTTCAATATTCGACAGTAATCAGGTACTACAGTTAACCGTTTATACCGTTAAGAAAAGGGTAATAAAAGCACATAATCCGCACATAACATGTCATCTTAAAGTCACTTCAAACAATATATCACATCATTATCACAGGTCACGGTCGGTGGTAAAGGCGGCTCTATAGTACAAATACAAACACGTAACTAGGGGACTATCCCGAAAGGGTTTTTTTTCAGTTTTCCCTGAAATTCAAATCAGCTATTTTTGGTCTTTTAAAAATAATTATAGATTTTAAACTAATTCGACCACAAAACAGAGCAGATTTTTGTGGATTTCCAACAGTTGTAAAACGAACTTTATCAGCAATTGAGTTTAAAATTAGCCCCTTTTGGAATAGTATACATATAATGAATTTCCTTGTAGATATACACACCTTGCATAGCGGTCGAAGTCAAACACAAAATTGACTTTAATCAGTGGACATAAGAAACGTTTTGAAATAAATTTTAGGTAACATATGGCTCGCCATTTGTGCTTTGCCTAACGGGTACTATAAAGTGTATCTACATGATCTAATATTATGTAGGCGTTTTTAAAAGTGATGTTAGCAGCCAGCTGCATGTGCTTAAATCGACAAGTCATATCTCACAACAACATGTCTGTACCAACCCTTCTCAACATTAGCCATGGCCTCTGCCACAACTGTTAATGTATCGGGTGTATTAGGTTCATAGTAAGGATGTTGTTTGTGTTCCTCGGTCACCAACAAAACAAGTGTGTTGAAAAACTTAGTTCGCCACTAAAAAGCTTGACTGGAAGCACATCAATGACTAAATATTGCTACTATTATCACTACGCAGAACCGTCAACCGCTGTGGAGTAAAGGTTCTTGAATGGCGACCATAACCCGGGCGACGCAGTGTTAGAAGGCCCTCCACTCGCTGGAACGACGACATTGTGAATGACCAACGATGCCAAGCCGGTGGATGGTAAATGCTCACGACCGTTCCTCATGGAACATTCGTGGGGGAGGCGTATGTCCAGCAGTGGACTTTTACAGAAGGATGATAATGACTACTATTATATTGCAAGTTCTTAGAGTACACGTCAAAGTAGAATGTGTATAAGAAACTACTAAAGGAGTTCTATAAAGGGCCAATGAACTAGGAATATGGTCAGAGTTCCTTATGTGTTCGGCAAGTCGTCTTTACAAAATGTAAAAAAAAATGTAGTCCGCAGGTTGTTGCGTGGCCCATATGCGTGTGCCCTTAGTGTGAGAAACACTGCCCTATAAACTTAGACATAATTAATACACCGTTCGAAATGCTTATAGCCAGTTGGTTTCGAAATAGGCCCGTATGACTAAACCATAGGCGGCCTCACATGATTTATATATCAGAGCAGCTTTTACGAAATATATTGAATTATACATCACCATTATTCCAGACGTAGGACGCGTCCACTGCTGACAATAGGCCTCCCTCACAGCTTTCCAGAAACAAGCATTTGGGGGGATTTTTTCGTACTCGCCACGCTGGTCATGCAGGTTGGCGAGCGCAGATAGAGCTATTGTTGTTTAAATAGGGAACTCTGCTGCCCATCCTCTAACTTATTTTCCCTTAGTCGCCTCTCACGACATCTACGGGTATAAATGGAGGCTTAACATAACAACTAAAGGCGTATCGTATAAAAACGATAGAACAAACTAAGTGTTTAAAATAGAAGAACTTATAAGATACAATCTCTTTGGTCTACGGCCAAAAAAATCCTGCCTACGATTTGCTTTAAAACCTGTCTTACTAAATCTTTGCGGATCTTTCAAAGCAAACACGATTATTTTTAACCGACTTCAAAATATGGAGGAGTTTTCCATTTCGGCGACTATGTTATTATTTCTTTATGCACACCGATTACTGTGTAACGGCTGGTCAGATTTTGATTGGTTTTACTTTTTTTTAAAGAATAACTGAAGTTTGACACATATGAAGTTTATTGCTACTTCTCCCGTAAAACTTAATAAAGCCATCAACTTTTGAAATTACGATTTGCTGAAACAATTTTTTATGGACTTTATTAAAGGTACTATTTTTTTATCCTAAGTGTTTGTGGCCAGTGTCATCCTTAGTGACAGCAAAATGGTGTCAGATCGCGCATGCGTAGAAACGCTAACTACCTTTGGGACCCCTTTATAGGATGGCCCCAAAGAGTTTTATCCTATTAACACTTCATTAAAGTCGAGTAAATAAAACGTATTAATATTTAACTAGTAGCTACTATAATTGCAGACATTAAGGCGTTGCCTTAGATTACATGCATATTGAGGCTGTTTTATATAGCTTTGTGTCAAGGCTCGCATCAAGGCACGTCTCAAGGTTTTAGTAGTTAATTTCGCTATTCTAACCATTGCAGAAAATCAAAGCACTTCAATACCTAGTGAAACAGGTTATTTCTTCATATACCTACCTACTAATACATATACACATACCTACTAATACTCAACGAACTTGAATCTGTACCCAAAGGCTAATTTAAAAAAAATTAAGTGTACAACATATTATCTACCCAATTAATTATCCATCCAACTAAATCGCCATGCTGCCGTGTTGACCGAGTGGGAGGTACCTCATCGACCTGAAGGTCGTGGGTTTGAATCCCAGTCATGCACCACTATTATACATATATTTTTTATTTCTGAAAAGCTTGCAGACATAGAAGAGTGCAAAGACTTCACACACAAAGCAAAGGTTTTATTAATTTGAATTAATGAAAATAAAAATCAGTAAGGGTTCAGCCCCGTGCTATCTGGATTACCGACGATACCTGCAGGTATCTTTTGCTTTTACAATGGACAAAGAAATGACGTTAATCACATTCAGGGCTTTTATGACGTCACTTACACGTAATATATGACATTAACATTTTATTGAGATACGAGATGCCAGTTTAGATAGTGAGACAAAATGGAACTGACATTTACCCACCCAGTCCTGTGTTAATCGTCATTTAATCTAAAGCAACTAAACAAGTAAGTAAGTAAAACTATCTATAGATTATTTAACAAAAACTATTTTGTATAAGGTTCAACTCTATAACTGTCTCAAATCCTTTTACGCCTCGTAAATAAGTGTGTTTGAAAGGCAATCGCACCGTAATTTATAACGTGTTACCAACGGGACCAAAAATGGATCCCGTATCAATACCACTTGGCACGCTCTGAAAGAATGTAATGTGTTATAAAATCCGAAATCAGGGAATTCGTAGAAGAACCAAGTGCAATGACATCTCTAAGAATTAGCAACATAAAGTGGCAGTGGGCATGCCATATAGCTTGCAGAACCGATAACCGTTGGGGAATAAGATGATTCATATGTATACTATCCTGAAATAAGCTTAATTTACACCCAAAATTGGCAATAAAGCTTGTTTAACGATTTTTGGGAATCCGACTTGGCACTTATCGTGATAGTAGGATACTAGTTACGGAACACGTTGTATATCTCAATTATTTTCGAATCTGAGTCAGCTGTTTCCTCAGCAGGCATTTCAAAACTTAAGTGAAATCTAGTTTTATTTTTTTTAAAGCTGTAGCCGTCATGGACGACCGTCAAATACCGGGGATGCAAAGACTTTTGATCACTTTAGTTAGATGTTAAACATGCATACAGCCCACCTGTTGGTAAGTGGTTACCGTGGCCTATTAATACTTGCAATACCAAGGCATCACGCATTAGTTACCAACCTCTGAGATATGCGTTGGTAAGTTTCATTTATTATGCCTGTAATTTCACTGTATCATCATCATCATTTCAGCCGTACGACGTCCACTGCTGAACATGGCCTCCCCCACAGTCAGAGCAAAAACCTTATCATGTGGGGGGTTTTGCCCATACTCACCACGCTGGGCATGCGGGTTGGCGAGCGCAGTTAGAGCTATCGTTGTTAAAATGAGGGACGCTGCTGCCCATCCCCTGGCCTTCCCTCCTTAGTCGCCTCTTACGACATCCGCGGATAGGTAGATATGGAGGGGCCTATTCTTCAGCTGGGGCCACCACGGCCAACACTGTATAACCTCATCGAAACCAAACCAAAAACACGGCATTGCAATCATTGCTACTTCGCGCCAGAATTATAATTTAGTAAGTGTCAAGAGGCCATTCTAATTTAGTATCATTAAGTACAGATTGGACTGTTTTGGTGCGTTTAAGTTAGTTTGTATAGTCAAAGCGAAACATTGCGACGCACCTGTCACTGTGAGAGCAAAACCGCACCCAATTTGTATTAGCTTACGGCTGTAATGAAACGGTTGTCGACTTTTCAGGACCTTGTCTTTAGTCAGTGGATCTTGCTAATTGCGGCAATTTTTCTCGCTAATTAAAAGATTTTGTAACGCAATGAAGCAATAAGGATGCTGCGTTTTAAAATTACAAATTCCTTTTCAAATACCTGAAATAAATGCTAAGAAAAGGTATTACATCAAAATTATTTGATTGTTGAACGTAACTTATCAAACGGCCTTCTCAAATCGTTATGGTGGTAATCGTTACCCATAATTTTTACTGTTAGGTCTCTTTGCTTGCCTAGTCACTTTCCTATTACTTATCTTTCCACAACTCGTCAGATTTCCTAGTAGAACTAAAGTAGTGACTTTACTGCTATTTGAATACTAAGTTCATTTTTTATCAATAAATCCACGGATTTCCTGTGTCTTGGGTATCAGTAACTACGAGTACCAAGTACCATGGTAACACAACACTAAGACCTAGAATAAATATTTGGAGATCATTCTTAGAGTACTTAGTGTAATTTTTTAATTAAATTTGTTTCAAGGAATCATGTTGTCAATTTAAGATTTGTTTTTGCATGCATTTTCGAAAAAAACATGGCGCGGGAATCGGATCAAATATTTCATTCTCTTATACTTTCAGACTTCTCCATACTATCCCTTTTTTATAGATCACCTGTTTATTGGCTAGTTTTATCTTTTTGATTGGAGCAGAAATCCTATTATTAAAATGGGAGTAACATTTTGATATCTTGCAACGAAGAAGACGGGATTTAGGTACTAGGCCCAATTATACACGTGAGTATGATGGAGAAATCAACCAATGGAATTGCATTAAAAATAGTATCACCTCATCTACGTTTTTTCTAGTGAACATGTATCTTACTTAGAAAAGAATATTAGGTTCTCATTAAACTAAAAAAAAACTCAGGTCAGGTAGTACGAACTTACTTAAGTAGGTACTTATTTAATTATCTAAAGTAAATGAATCAAAATCATTTATTATTTTTTGTGTTTAAAAAAAGGGAAATCAATCACAAATTAGTTTCCTACTTTGCAATGTCATCCAGTATAACATTACACCCTGTCAGTAAAATTGACAACCTTCCGCCTAAATAAGCGTTCCAAAATTTTTGTTGGTTATAAATGTAGTAAATGTTTAAACTTCAGTCTTAAAATAATATTTATAATTAAATCCACATTATTGCTCTTTAAAAGGTTATTTTAATAGTAGCTAGCAGAATAATTGGTTTTGTCTATTTGCATTCCAAAAAAATATCAATAAATGTTTTCGTGCTTGTGTATACTGTTTTATTTTTTAAATAAAAACTAATAAATAGGTAATCTTTGGCAATGGTCTAACTTCCAGGCACTGTCTACCAACTTCAATAAAAAGTTACACATATCCATTTAAATTGCATTAAACTGTTGTCATGTAAATCAAAAATTCGTAGACATATGACATGTGCACCAAAGCCAGCCTCTAAGAGGCGCACTTAATCCTTTCACTTCACTTCTTTTGCCGGTGATAGGCCCTTTTCAGGGCCACTATACCTCAACCTGGTTACTGGCCTCATACAGGTGACCAAAAAAGAATCAGCAACACGACAAGCAAACAAGAGGGATTTCAAAGCGGAGCTCGAAAAAATTATACTCGTATGTTGATAAAAAGTGATCTTAATGGAGGTGAACCAATTAACATTACAGTGCATTTATTTACACTTGATGTAGAAACGTATTTAATTTTATTACTTTGACTTAAATGCCCATCATTCCATTTTTGAAATGGTAAGTGAAGTCTGAATGCATTGTTAGGCAATTTGATGAAGTATATAAGATCACAAGACGAAAGTCTTTGACCAATATGTGTTACCAGTGATGACATACGCACAGCAATTTGTTCTCTCACTGTGAGCCTAAAAAAGCTCAAGGTCGCTCAGCGAACTATGTAGAGGGCTATGTTTGTTATTGTCCACGAAATTTAATCAGAAAGTTCCGTCGTAGTACGTCCACTGCTGAACAATGGCCAGACCCATAGATTTGCAGAACGACCGATCGAGTCGCCTGCCGCGAGGAGACAGTGTCATTCGAACTATGGCATATTTGGTATCGCATTGCCGATTCAAGGCGAAGATTGAGTACCTAATAAACATTTTTAGAAATCATCGCATTTTTAATATTTTATTAGGAGTACGAATTAGGATGTCCTTAAGGAAACCATAGATCTTTGGTCAATCTACCCCATACCAACCAACAACACTTGCGATTTTGTTTAGGCGGTGACATAAGTTGACTGTTGATTTAGGGTTAAAAGTCGTGTGAAATAGTGCTTACTGAAACGCTTGTATTTGAATAGCAATAAGACGTCATGGTAGGACCCGCTGTCCTACAAATAGACCGCTGACGCTTCTGCCCAAAAGCGTAATTGCTCGAGGTTAAAATGGAATCGGTGATTTTTGACCCAGACACCTGACCCAGATAACTGAAGGCTGTACAAATGTCAACAGGACCTTTGGATGAGATCGAGAGCACCTGCATCGGGCAAATTATGCAGCATTTAGCATCAAATGGCGAGTTGCACTACATAATATTTTATTGCATACTTGAAGGCTGTTAAATTCACTTATGTGTCAGTTGGCAGATAGGTATGTGGAATGGCTTTGTAAGAACGATTTTATTTAGTTTCACTGCTGCCTGACTACAGAATAGAATAGAATATAGTATTTATTTTCTCTCAGGTTAACAGTAATGCATGGGATACCGCAGAATATAAGTATGGTAGGTAGATAAGTTAACCTGTTTTGTGAGAGACCGAAGTTGACAATGAAGTTTTTTAAATAATTTTAACTTGATTTTTATAATATCCCAATTTTCTTTGGCTCAGATAGGATATAAACCCACATCCTTTCCCTATATCAGGGTATATTCTCTAACCAAACAAATCAAATCCCGTCCGAGTGGAAAAATTTAGGTAGTGGTGGAGTGAGTTATCGCTATAAAAACAATTTTTTTTAAACTTAATTTCTTCAAGTGTCAGATCAAACTATTTCGTATACATAATAAGCCCACAATGCAATAATATGGTACCACGAGATAGTTTGATGACTTTGATGGTTAAGTCGCAAGGGGGCTACAAGATCTCTGGTGAACGTAGGGATTGTTAGACGCATGAATTTCATTGATGCATCACGACAATTTTATGGTTACATAAAAATATTTTTTCTTGAATTGAAATATTGACACATGAATTGCGTGGAATCAAAGTGTAGAGTGAAAACGTATAACGAATAATGTCGGTCAATGTCGTACATATCTGTCAGTTGAGTATACTATTTTTCCAAACTTGCCATTAACTGGCTAAAGATTGAAAATTAATCATCTCATAATATTTACCCGTAAACCATTCCATGGCACTAACAAAGGGAGGTATTTGCCTAGCAGTGGAGCGAAGACAGTCGATGATGATTATGGAACCATTCGGAGTTATTTCAAAGCTATCGTAAAGTTTCTAACAGAATCGCATAACCTATTCAAACATCAAAAGGTTAACAAAACACAAAGCACCAATAGTTATTTATTTCCCGGTCGGCAACTTCTGCCAAATTATACCCATGGCAAAAGTTCAGAACTCGAAGCAATTGAAATTTATTTTCCGAACCCATTTTCCGTATTCTTTGGACTTTCCCCATCATTATAAGTTGGCTTGTTGTCGTTGACATTACAAGAAGAATAAAGCTTATAGAGAAACACCTGGCTCACTCCATACGAATCAGCCCTCTCGACTTTTTCTCTACAGCCTAAACCAGGATAAACTGAATCTTGACTAATATACCTACATCATAAGCCTATGCGTGCCGGTAAAAATGTTCAATATTTCATTTGCAAGATTAGAATTTAGAGCCATTTTATTAGTTACACATAGTAGCAATATTATAAATTCAAAAGTATATTTTTGGGTTGGATAATACATATTCTTTTGTAGTATTTAGATGTAGCGTGAAAATGGCTTAGGAATTATGCTTATACCTAACATAATATGGGATATCGGCGCTTTGAGCAGAGGAAGACCCCGTATTTAGGGGATGGTTCATCATCATCTCCCTGCCCTTATCCCACTTCATGTGGGGTCGGCACAACATGTTTTTCTCTTCCACTCCTCTCTATCAGCCGTCATAACAGTATTCACTCCTTTCTTACTCATGTCATCTTTCACACAGTCTATCCATCTTTTCTTTGGTCTACCTCTTCCCTTATATCCTTCCACATTCATATTTAACGCTCTTCTAGTAACATGACATTCTTCCCTCCGCATGACATGACCATACCACGCTAACCTTTTGCTCTTCAACTTCTCAGTCACTGGCGCGACTTTCAAACTTCCTATGATGTACTCATTCCGTATCTTGTCCATTCTAGTCACTCCACACATCCATCTCAACATTCTCATTTCCGCAGCATGCACTCTTCTTTCATCCGTCCCTTTGGTTGCCCAACACTCAGATCCATACAGTACGACAGGTCTTATGATCGTTTTGTAAATTTTCCCCTTAAGTGTAAGGGGCATTCTTGGATCACACGTAGTTCCTGTGACCTGTCGCCATTTCATCCATCCCGCATTTATTCTATTTTTCACATCCCGGTCTATATCGCCGTCGTTCTGGATTAATGAACCGAGGTACCGGAAGTCGGAGCAGACTGGTAGGGATACACCATCTAAGGCAATAGGAGAGAAACCGAAGTCGCAGAACAGATGCTCAGTTTTTGTCCTGCTGATCTTCAATCCGACACTCTCCAGTCTCTCTTGCCATTTTCCCAGCCTGCTCTGGACCTCAAGTGCATTTTCTCCGACAAGAACAATGTCGTCGGCGAACAGCATGCACCAAGGGGCGTCCTCCTGTATGTCTGATGTCAGAGCATCCATTACCAGGAGGAACAGATAAGGGCTTAAAGCCGATCCTTGGTGCAAGCCTACAACCACATTGAACTTGTCGGTAACTCCAGCTTCGGACCGGACTTGTATGTTAGCTCTTTCGTACATAGCACGTACAAGCTGTACGTACTTCCCAGGCACTCCCTTCTCTTTCATAGCCCACCACAGAACCTTACGGGGCACCCTGTCGTATGCCTTCTCTAGGTCAACGAATACCATATGCAAGTTTTTGTGCGCACGTCTGTATTTCTCACAAAGTTGGCGCAGAGCAAATATGGCTCTCATTCTTCTCGCTATCACTTTCTCCCAAATCTTCATACTATGTGACATGAGCTTTATTCCTCGATAGTTGTTACAGTTTTGTACATCACCCTTGTTCTTGAAAATGGGCACCAGCGAACTGTTGCACCATTCTTCCGGGATCGCCTCTTCATGTAACAACTTATTGAAAAACAAAGTCAGCCACTTCCATCCGTCTGCTCTCAAAAACTTCCATACTTCAACAGGTATACCATCCGGTCCTACAGCTCTTCCATTCTTCATATCTTGCACAGCTTTTTTGACTTCATCTATACTCACCTCTTTCACAACTGCCATGTTTATTGATGCTTCCACTAAAACACCACTCCAGTCATTCTCCTCATTCATTAACCTTTCAAAGTATCTCATCCATCGATCTTTTATTTCTTCATCCTTCGTCATTTAGGGGATGGTTACAGGTTATAAAATAAAAAATAACTCGAGTTAGTCCCATAATACCCTTCAAAGGCGATTTCTTAGTATTTGCCTGATGAGTTAATACTTTACATACCTATAACATTTTATTAGAATTGTTTTTAAGTTTTCACCAGTTCACCAGCGCTTGTATTCATAAGCTGGATCCTAAGTATAGCTCCTTTTATGATAAAATTGCCTTTCGTACTTTCCTTTTTCGTATACAAAGATCGTTATTTTAGGCCGCAAAATCACTTTCCAGCTGAGCGGAGTGGAGATGTGTGGGTGAAATCAAATATTAGAACATCATACCTACAACTATTTCGTTTTATTTAAATTTTGAAAGAACAAACGTCATAACGATATCCGTCATTGTGAAAAAGTATCTTGTTCGAATGAAAATACGCCTTAGGTACCTGTAACATTCTGTAGGTAGCCTAAAGGGCTAGGTGGCAGGAGTATTTGTTATTATATTTTGAAGCCTGCCATTGACATCTGACTGGCGTTGTTTTGATCATCATCAGCCTGTAGAAGTCCACTACTGGACATATATGCCTCCACCAAAGAGTTCCATGATAAACCGTCAAACAAACAGGCCTTTTCTATCCACCGACTTCCTGGAACTTGAACAATTCCGTAAGTACATCGGTTGGGGAGACTTCCAACATTGCATCGCCCGGTTCATGGTCACCATTGGAAAACCTTTATTCCCCCACAGTTGTCGGTTCTGCGAGTTATAAGGCCTGCTCACTGCCACTTCAACTTGCTAATTCTGAGCGCTATGTTGGTGACCTTGGTTCCTATACGGATTTCCTCATTTTGGATTTTATCTCGTTGTGAAACTCCGAGCATAGCACTCTCCATAGCCCGTTGGGCGACTTTGAACTTTTGTATATTGCCAATTAGGTAACGATCAAATCTCAGCGCCATACGCCATCGATGGTATTGTTTCGATACTTCTTTAAAATTATCTTATCATTTTAACCGACCCCAAAAGAAGGAGGAGTTTATCAATCCGGTGACTATGTATAGATATTTTTTATGTTTGAACACCGATTACTCCATAACGAATGGTCTGATTTCATTACTTTTTTTTCACCATTTTATACGGCATCTTATAGGTCCCTTATAAATTGTTAATTTTCCTTAAATATTCCCCTCACGATGTTTAAGAATAGAATGCCAGGCTCAGCCTTGATGGATGATGGGCCTTATTTTATGGGAACCTTTATAGCAATTAACATCCTATTAGTAAAGTAATGGGCCTTAATAATTACCTGTTCATAATTTGTTTTACAAAAATTAGTTTCGTTATAATTATGTTGGTAAACGACAGATGGAAAAATATAATAAACTTGGCATTTAATATAAAAACTTGAACGCTGGAAGTAATAATGGTACAGGATTTAATTGGATTAAACACCCGATTCTCATAAACTTTTTACTGAGAAACGAAACAATCATGAATTTTCCTTATAGCAAGCAAAATCATTTACAGCGATATTTATCCTGATCATGATATGATACGATAGCACTATTAAATATCAGATGCCTGATAACCGCATTATTTTTAGTGAAACAAAAAATGATGTAGGAAGTCCCGGACTTCTTAAAAGTACTAAGAGATGTGCCATTGTAATTTTTTTTTACACAGTCAACTGATTCCAAACTGCATAGCCTGTACTACGGGTACCAGAGACTGATATACATAATAGATACATATTTAACACCCAGACACAGAAGAAACATCTGTGTTAGTCTGGCCTCATAGCTCAGTTGGTAGTAACTCTGCCTTCTGCGCTAGAGGTCGCGGGTTCGATTCCCGCACTGGACAAACATTTGTGACTAACTCAGATGTTTGTTAACATTTGTGCCTAACACAGATGTTTGTTCTGTGTCTGGGTGTTAAATATATATCTATTATGTATATCAGTCTCTGGTACCCATAGTACAGGCTATGCCTAGTTTGGGATCAGTTGACCGTGTGTGATATGTCCGGAATATTTTTTTTTAATTTTTTTTATGCCTAGTTTGGGATCATTTGACCGTGTGAATATGTCCGGAATATTTATATTTATTTATTTATTTAATTGTTTCATTTAAGATTATCTTAGCATCTTAGATATGACCAGTGGCTCGAGCACGAATCATTTATGAAAGCGCTACGCTTATGATACGATAACAAATGACAAATAAAAAGTATAATGTCAAAAAAAATATTTCATTTATCGCCGAAAAAAATATTGTTTGTATTTTTTTTACTTTTATTCTTCTATTTTTTGATAGAATAAGTCTCTTTTCGGAGAACGTAAATAATAATAATCAGCTTGTACTAAAAGGTACCTATTGAGGAAATGAGTAACTTCCATGTTATTGTTAAGTAAATATCTAGGTTGCAATATAATGAATCATTTAATGTACCTACCTAATTATCGTCGTTTTGTATTGCATATTGTATTGTTTTTAATTCATTATAGGATCTTTGACGTCAAAGATGTTAACTTACTAAATATTTAATTGGACCTATTTATGGCCTATAGTTCTTAGTTTATAGTTCCGAGTTTCGTAAGAAGACATATCGAGTATATATAGTTATTTTGAAACTAGCTAAACAATTTCATCAAGATTTCATCGCCTTTTATATTCTCTCTTCTTTTAAAGGAAAATGTCCTGTACCTTACAATGTTTCGCCTCTTTCGTTAGCCTAGCCAAAAAACCTTCCAAAAACTCATGTTTGTTGGGATCACGGCAAAGATAGGTATAAAATCAAAATCAAGAGGTGATTTTACTCCTAAACGACGAACCACTAAAAATACAAGAAACTCAGCGCGTTCAAGTATCAATTTAAAAACATTTAAATACTTTTGTAACGGTAACAAAACTCATCTGGAATGCATCCAACTTCAGAGGCCAAGCGACAGTGAAAATATTTCAACAGTACTTCATCTGCATGACATTGTGGAGGTTACGAGAAGTTGATGGATGAAGAAGGCTCAAGACCAAGTTACTCTTCGGGGAGGGGCTTATGTCCAGCAATGGCCTGACATAGGTTGATGATGATGAGCCTATGTTTGAATTGCGCTACTATAACATAGTCCAGGGAGAGCATAGCTAGATTTTCTCGCTCTGAATTGGAGCAGCCTGCCTGGAGAGGTACCTACGCCGCTGGTATTGCAAAAGTTCATAGGCAACGGTAACCACATACCAACAGGTGGGCAGTACGATGGATTGCCACTTTAGTATAAAAAAATTGTACAGAGTTTAAAACACATTACCACGATACCTATACCTACTGTTTACCTACCTAAACATTACCAGGAAGACAAAGTTTTGACAAACCCCCCTAAAATGGCTCAGTGGCGCGTCTTGGGAGATACTTTCATCCATTACTGATATAGGTAGATCATGATGATTTTGATGAACCTAAGTTTGGGTTGAGTTTCTTTATCAAACGTATACTATGTTTTAGAGCATATTACCACGATACCTTTACTGTTACCTCAATGATGCCAGGGAGCCAAAGGTTAGGCGCATCGCCAAACTAGTGGTTATTACAGCATACGAATTGTTGTATGTCTATAATAATTATAAATAGCTTCCGCCCTCGGTTTCGCTCGCGTGTTACTTATCCTGGTGGATAAACCTTATCTAGGTTCTTGAAATATTTGATCCAATGACTAAATTGCGGTCCAGTTTTTGTTGGTGATTGATTTTATAGTTTTCTTCAAAATGTGTCATTATAAATATATGCTATCCCGAAAGGGATATATTCTAAAGCCAAGGTAATAAAGTTTGGTCTACGACTTTTAGAATTTCGTAATTTTTCAATTAAAATATCTGCTGTTTTGGAGTCAAATCAGTTCACTCAATTATTAAATAAAGTTTTAAACTGGTATTATATTGCGACTAATAGTAGAGCCTTCTATTTCCTTTCCTTTAATAAAATATGAAGTCTTCATTGCGCTCAGTACTAAAATGTTTTAGAATACCACCGTCTTATTTACTTGTATAAAATCTAGGTCACATTTTAGAGGTCCCTGCAAATTATGTAGCTATTAGTGTTGAAAAATTGCTGATAGAATTGCTACTAAATCTAGTCTGTTAGGTTGCATGTGCATAACATGCTCGAAAACGGAACTGCATATGCAGTAGGGCTTGCAAAAAAAAGCGTCTATATGATGACCTCAATGGCGTAGAGTGTGAGTGCTCGTCTGGGACGCAAGGGTTCATTTCCCACTGCGGGACTAATGTTTGCATGATCTGCAAATATTTGTTCCGGGTCTGGGTGTTGTGGTATCTACTATGGTACTCGTAGGCTTACTCGTAGGTTCTGATACGACACAGGGAATCATAGTGTGGTGTCAGTAGTATGTATGTGACTGTTGGGTGTTATTTATTATTTATATCAGAAAGTGATCAACGGCTACAATATTTTTTGTCGCTAACTTTTTATGGATTTTTTTCCAATTTATCAACGATTTTTTTTAACATTAGACATTAGAACATTAGATTGTAACCTGTACCTTGTGTCTTTTTTTATTTTTTTTTTATTTTATTAGTTTGTGCTGTGCTTGTATGTCCAAAATAAATGTATTTTCTTTATTTCTTTCTTTCTAACGATATTATCTACTAAAAGCTTTATCTATCGCTATTAACTATCACTCACCCAATTTTTACTCTTTCTACCTACTATATTATCCTTGGTTTCACTGAATGAAATTTTACGGCAATTGCATCAATATTCGATCAGTTTATGCCCAGACTACCGTTTATGTAGATGTTGATTGATTCGATAATTTTAGATTTTTTCAATGTTCTGGTTGCCCTTGCTGACGCTACTAAATGTAAATGCCCAGCTTATGCAAGGTCGTGTTTAGGCTATAACGATTTATTAACTACAAGTTTAGTAGTCGGATAACTAAACACTGTAGATTTTGTCTTAGTAATACTACTTTATTATAGCCTACTTATTATAACTGTGGGCTTTAGTAATTCTTCTAGGCTTGGTCGCGAGGAACAGGCATAGCTTCACCTAGTTTCTAAGACGTTTCAAAGTGATCCTAGTGATTTTATTGAAATAAATGCCTTTTTACTTTGACATTATATGTACCTACCTAAACAAAAAATCCACGGGAAAAAAATATATGAAAAAAATATTCAAGCTAAAACACTTAGAAGGGCCTAGGCTACTTAATCCGGGTAACTCGCGAGCGAAGCCGCTGATAGTCGCTAGTAAGGGATAAAAAATTCGCTCGCGTAGTTCCCTGTATGAAATGAAACGAAAATATATGTTGAAATAATAAATTTATCTCAGTAATTTCCTAATAGCAAAACCCTCCAATTCGTGAATTATTTCGAAATTCGTTAAGCACTTTTCGAGAGTCAGTCACTTTTTCTTACAAACTTCACCATCGAAATAAAATACTTTTTTCATTTATTTATCTCACAAAGACTCTTAGAATTCCAAATTTCAGAATTGTGAGACTAGAAGTACTCTATAGGAAAACACCTAACTTTCACTAAATCGCAATAATAATATTGTACATAAAGCTACGAATTTAATTTATTTGGAAATAAATTATGTAGGTTTTTTTTTTTACTGTTTATGCAATATAATAGTTATATTATTTATTCAGAATATTAAGTATAACAAATTAAGAAATAATCCTAAATATACTAAACTAATCTAAATAACTATTTAACTAACGACTAAGTACAAATTTTTTAGGTTCCTGTTATCGTGACTCTAAACTTTAAAGGCCCTGTAAAGGGGCTCCACAAATAAAGTGGCGATCACAATAGGCCAGTTGTGGCCGCAGTGAAACGATAGCCACAAAAAGTAAATAAAAAAAAAATAAAAAAAAATATCGCGACTCTACCTTATCATAAAATCAAGCTGTGAGACATCAAATGCTACATTGCCCAAACCAAGATAGCAGATCTAGATATCTAAAGCTTACGACAGAGGATTAGTCACATCGAACAATTACAATTAGAATGCTGCAAGGTCAAAGCTTCAGGAGATAATTATTGATGCTTGTTCGATTGTACAATGTACTTGGCCTCCAATTTGTACTTTTTTTCGAAGATATTGCTCATGAATAACCACCGCCTATTAGTTTAATAATACTAAGAACTCTTGCGTTCTACATTTTTTTTCTTCAGTTTATTATTAATGCCGTGGTGGCCCCTGCTGAAGAATAGGCCCCTCCATATCTACCTATCCGCGGATGTCGTAAGAGGCGACTAAGGGAAAAAAGCTAGGCGCTCGCCAACCCGCATGCCCAGCGTGGTGAGTATGGGCAAATCTCCCCACATGATAAGGAATTTGCTCTGTCTGTGGAGGACGCCATGTTCAGCAGTGGACGTCGAACGGCTGAAATGATGATGATGATGATTATTGTTAAGGCTGTCATCATCAACATCAGCCTGTAGAAGTCCGCTGCTCGACATAAACCTCCCCCAAAGAGTTTCATGACGAATAGACGTCGTATGCCTTTTCCATTCACTGACTTCCCGCAACTTGCACATTATCGTCTGTCCGTCGGGTGGGGGCCTTCCTACATTACGTCGGGCGGTTCGTGTTATATGACATATCAAGGATTTATCGCATGCCGTTTGAACACGGCTTTATTCGAATATATTTTATTAGCATAAAGAAAATTACAACTAGAACCAGTTTATGCAAATAGTTAACCAAACTACCCCGCAACCAGTTGAGCTATCTGATAGTTGGAAACGATCTATAGATAGCTCAACTGATCCAGATCACTACCGACTGGTCAGAGGTCACCATGGGCAGAAGAAGGGTGACAGAAGGGTAACCAATACGCCGGGGGCATTCTTAACGCATGCCTATGACAGAAGAGCTAACCTTATCCTACCTTATGTTTTTCTTTATTCATTCATATCCTCATTATATTCTTTACAATGTATTTCAGTATGCGACATTATATCACGTCTGTCCTTGCAATTCCTTGAATTAATAATTCTACTATTTTAAGTGGGCCTATAATATTCTATTTATAGGTACTATGATTGACCATACATTGAGTTTCTTTATGTAGTTTCTTAGTAACTGCTTCCACTTTCCGAAGCAAATTACTTTGTATCTATAAACGCACATTAACTTAGAATACTACATATTATTATGTAGAGCAAAACTATAAATCTGATTTAGATATCACACTTAACATCGCTGTTAGCATTCTCATAAATACAAATCTACAAATTACCTAAGTATCTAGGTATATGACTTAATGACAAAGGTAGGAGCATATCTTTTTATTAGCCTTCAAGTTTTTAATTAACTTGCCATATTTTGATGCAAATTTTATCATCATCAGCCTGATGACGTCCACTGCTGAACAAAGGCCTCTCCCAAAGTGCCACGACAAACATTCTTGCTTGAGCCTTCTCTATTCACCGACTTCCTGCAACCTTCACAATGTCGTCGGTCCATCGGCCTTTCCAGCACTGTGTAGTCCGGTTCGTGGTTGCCATTTGAAAACCTTTATTCCCCAACGGATGTCGGTTCTGTGAGCTATATGACCTTCCCACTGCCACTTCAACTTGCTAAATTCTGAAAGCTATTTCTTAGACCTTAGTTCTTCTACGGATTTCCTAATTTCGGATTTCATAACGCTGTAAAACTTGGAATAGCTTTTTCTTTTGAATTCGGATAAAATAAAGCTCTTATTTAACGATCAAACAGTGGTGATAATCAGCTTTTCTTCACAACCAACGCCCAGAGTATTATTTCTTTTACGTAGAAGATCAGCCCAGCTCGCTACTTACCATCCTATGTATTATTGATGCCTCGCATTACACTTTCATAGCTTCTTAGTCCCAGGGTACAAACTGTAACATCGTCTGTGTGATCTAAACTTTAAGAGACTTAAAGCCTTATGAATGGTTGAAAGTTTGTGCAAATAAAATCTGAATTACTGTTAAATTGCGTGCAACTGATTATTAATGCCAAGAATAAAAGTAAAGTTAACCGTAAAGGTAATTTAGGTATATGTTGTGTACCTACGAAAGAAGCCTATAAGTGGCACACTTTAATAGTTTCACCACACTGGTTCGTTCACCAACGGTCATACCATACACCATACATTAACCTGGGTACTGACCTTATGCAGGCTGACCAAAAAATACAGAGAAACGACAACATGGTAGGTACATTTGCTGCCCTGCAACCTTTTTGTAATCATGTCATATGTAAGTACATCTTTTTCTAAGATGGACAAATGCTTTACGCATATGGTTCGGTCATAGGCCTTTTCCGGGCCATCATACTTCAACCTGGTCTCTGAACTAATACAGGATGACCTATAAAGAATTAGAGACGACCAGCAAGCAAAGGGGCTATATCGGACTCTCCAACGTCGGAATAATACATTTAGGTGAGATTTAGGTCACACCCACACGAAAAGCTTGACGTTTCAATACCTTGTGGGCCATTGACAGAGCCTACCAGCTGTTATACTAAGCGACCTTTACACCTTCAAGCTGGTTTAAATACATCATGTACAAAATAGGATTCAGTGAACGGTTAATGAGAAGTGTGCTTCCAATTTGTACCCACTCTTATTAAAGACATCTTTGATATTTGGTTCTCTTTGATCGAGTGAGTAAAAGAGGAATTCGTGTTGTCTTTTTGACGTTTTTTTATGTAGAAGTACGGAGCCCTAAAAATGTACTAACTTGAATTTACACCAATCTTGAGATTATCTAAAGCCAATATAAAGCATTCACTGGCCGTATTTGAATACTTGATATACACTTAAAAGCATTACCTTTGGTTCACAGAACCCATTCCAGTCGACTTCTAAGAACTAACTTGAAGTTTAATTGCACGGTAGACTTACGGGCGACAGCCTCGTTCGTCCTATTAGGGATCTACTCTGAAATTAATGAGTTCCGCCAATTGAGAAATATAGCCAGATTCGATAAATGTTTAAATAAAGCTTACGACATATGTATTATCGAAATCAAACAAGTTACAAGTTACATACAAGTTTTTTTATTATTTGTATACTAACGATCCCGAAAGAACCCAATTAGCAAAAAAATTGCCCTACGACTTCAGGTAATTTGACATTTTTCATTGAAAAAATTGGAGGTCAAATCTGTTAAAATTTTATGAATTAGAATAAATTAGTTATAAAATTATAATAATACCAATAGGTAATTTTATAAAGATCGAAAGAAAATCTAAAAAATAATACCTATTTGTTTTCTTTTCGCTAGTATTCATTCTTTTTGTTAATAGAATCGGCCTCTATCAGGATACATATTTATGAATCACCTTGTACCTATAAGTAAATCAAGAGCTGTATTTAACGAAAAATCATACCATCTTCCTTTCTTCCTTCCTTTGTCGGTAAAAAATAACCTTCTCGATGACATTATCAGGAATATAATCACAATAAATACAGCCAAATTGAATGGGTTGAATACAAATAACAATGAATCTTTCTGAGTAGGTTCAGCCCCTTTACCACCCAGTAAGCAGCCGATTGACGATAGCTCATGAATATCGATAAAAAGACATTTATTTACGAGATAGGATGGACAATGAATAAAACATTGCTATTGCCGGTAGCAGTGGCAGATTTACCGGCAGGCTTTTTTTATATACATAGCAAGCTTACGGCCTACCTAGTAAGGGGTTACCGTAGCCTATGAACGCTTGCAATTTCAGAGGCATCACGCATGTGTTGCCAACCCCGAGCCGCTCTGGCAACTTTACTCACAGCAGGAACACAGCACTATTTGAAACAAATAAACTTATTTTGCCGCGATCTTCTGTAAGGCGGACCTCCCAGGCAAGCTGCTCCAATATCATCATTCATCATTCCAGCCGTTTGACGTCCACTGCTGAACATGGTCTCCCTTCCCCACAGACAGAGCAAATTCCTTATCATGTGGGGGGATTTGCCCATACTCACCACGCTGGGCATGCGGGTTGGCGAGCGCAGTTAGAGCTCTCGTTGTTAAAATGAGGGACGCTGCTGCCCATATCCTAGCTTTTTCCCTAAGTCGCCTCTTACGACATCCGCGGATAGGTAGATAAGGAGGGGCCTATTCTTCTTCTTCACCGGCTGAAGAATAGGCCCCTCCATATCTACCTATAGAGACGGCCACCACGGCCTATAGAGAATAATAATAAATAGGCCTCCAATATAGAGCGAGAGAATCTCACTATGCCCTAACTCGCATAAACTAGCAGGATACCAGGCTGTTAATTCAATGGTACCGCAAACTGCTATATTCTATGGTAAAACAAAAATAAGAAACAGAAAATAATGAAATATGATCACGACCTAAATATCCATGGTAGCATGGTAGTTAACCTCCCAGATCTCCAAGCGTTCAGATCCTTGAAGATGTATAAAGCACATGCCCCCATTTTGCAGTAGTGAGTGTAATCTATATGTGACAGGTTACAAGTCCATCGCCGCTAAAATAAGGGTGACAAAAATTTAAAAGCCTATACTTGGGAAATGTGGAAATCCGCCACTGGTCGGTAGGGTGCCACTTGCGGCTTTGCTCCGACAATGAGCAGCTGATTTATGCCTATTACAATACTAAGAAGAGCGGCCCGTCAAATGACGGTCTTATGTAACAACCGACCTACAGGACTTGTTTTTCGTTTGGTCTGTGAGAATAAAATCGAATATGCTAGAGTAATTCAGGCTTCATTTCGTTAAAAATAGGATCTCTTTTTATAAGTATCAGGAATTATTGTTAATTTTCAATTTGAGCTATTTAGCTCTGATTGATTGTTTTAGTCGCTTCCAACCGCGGCTTCGCACTTTTGTAACATAATTACTATGTCTGTGTTCAAAGCACAGATAACATAATACTATACTAGTAGTTCAAAGAAATGTATTATTACATATTAATAACATATTTGATGTCATCTTCAAGTGATTCCCATTCCACACCATAAAGCAATTTCCTGGTTCTTTCAGAGCCACAATACTTGAACGCTGAAGAGATATTTCCACGCACAAAACCATTATTGTTCTGGATGCGGCCGAAAACAACAATGGCACCAAAATAACTGGAAATGCCGAAAGGTTGACTCGGCATTTCAATATAATCGCATATTCCCCTTTTTATGGTACACTAAGACCTTTTTTTAAACTTGTAAAAGCTCATGACAAATTCAATGATAGTAGCCCGGCAATCCTTATTCGCTAACGTCCGAGCTGACGGGTGCGTCCGTCGGCCGTGTACAGAAACCGAACAATCCGAGCAGAACAGCTAGTCTACATTTTGCGCCATTCTCACTCTTAAGTGGTATTTACTAGTTTTTGTGAAAACATAATGAATCATAGCTGTTTCATTGCATTTAAGTCCGTGAAATGGTATGCGCTAAATTAATTTATATCGGAGCCGCGACGGCTATTTTCGCTCACTATACTAAGATCTCATCACGTTTCATTGCTTAGAATAAAAGTGCAGGCACGTCCACGGATAGAATACAATATACACGTACGACCGATTGACGTGACCGTAGGCAACCGAAGACGTCACTGAAGAAGGAATTCCGGGCTAAGTCCGATAAACGAGAAAAAGACATTGCTCAACCGTCCATTGTCGCATCAGTTTCTGCCGGTGTACAATTTTTAACAGCTTTAAGGTGGCGAAAGACAGGTTTTAAGGTCGTTGGCTGGTTCGGCAGCTATTGTACTGTCGTCTGTACTAACATGTACTTACCTATACATTTCATAATTTTCAAAATTTTAGCACAATACAGATGTAGTTGCTTACTTGTCGAGTCATTGATTTTTCTTGTACATCCTGTATTAAGTCAGTGACCAAGTTGATGTATGATGGCCCTGAAAAGGGCTTATGACCATCGGTGAAAGGATCAGTCTAGTGAAAGGATTAAAGTGCGCCTCATAGAGGCTCCTTTCGTACAAAAAAGATGTAGTAGGTACACGATTAAGTTGAAAATGGCTCATGGAAAGATGGTTAAATGAGTGAAATGTAATTCAAATAAGTGCAGGCGACTGTACTCTGGCCTTTTATTTAAATCTGAACACGAAAGATAAAACATCACATTTCAACACATGCTTCAGGATCATCGCAGTCCTAGTGTTGGATGTACTTCATGTAAGAACGTCTTGGTAACGTCATTAGAAAAGTATTGGTAAGACGATCTCGAATAAAACATGCTCATAATTATGAGGACAAAATGAATAGGTACCTACATAGGTACTAGTTATACGTTGCAATGTTTTCTATATAAAATTGCTGTTTATTATGAGTAACAATGTTTGCTAGATCTTTACATAGTTTTTTGGAAAATGCGCAAAACCTGAGACCCCAAGTGATTTAAATAGCAATAAATAGATTAACCTAACACAAAAAAAAAACTTATCATTATGTAGGCTAAAAGTGTCGATTTCAGCAGCAAATTAGGTGAAAATGCTTACTTTTCACCAAAATGGTGCTTAAAATTATGACGCAAACGTTTCATTTGGACTTTTTTGGGCTTAAACTTTAGGGTAGGTATATATTTAAAAATACTTGTATATACCTAGTTACGTGATTTATTCAAGGCGGCGTGGAATTGTATCGATCTTATTTTTGTTACAAAAAGCTGGTCGTGCAAAAAATCGTCATTCAGCCACAAAAAGAACAACAAAATATCGCGGAAGTAAAATGACATTGTAGAATCAAAACTTAAATAAAATTCAAGTTATCAAGCCGCTTTACATCCTTCTACATCACGGTTCTTCTAGTTCCGGGCCAGTGTAATGTCTCTGCGATTGTTATAAAGGACAGTTAAAGTATGGCGTTTACATAATCTGCTTTTATTGCCACACCCTCTCTATCTTGTCAGCAATAGGGAATCTAGCTTATCCCAATACCGCACAGTTTTTAGGGGTACCTAGTCTTAAGCCTTGATATCCTAAGCGAACACCACCGTCTACCGTCGGCCGTCTGACTCCAATCTGTGGTCGGACAGTCACTTAATAATCTTAAATATTATATATTCTTAAAAAATCTATAGCGCACCTAAACGAGTCAATCCGTTGTCTGAAGATTCGTCATGCAGGGCTGTCGAAATGGATTTTTCTTTTTAGTATTTCTCCTAAGAATCACCTCGCGGTGACTTAGAAATGTGCGCATGGGCGCTGGCATTTTGTTGAAGCTCAAACTGTGTCTTTTAGTAAAGAATTTCAGGAACGTGTCTGTGGAATCTCAGTTTTAAATCGTACAAGATAATTAGACGACGACATCAAGAATTCTACCAATTTAATTTCATAACATTAATAGCAGACAATTATGGGCGTAAGTTTGAATCACGTCATTTAGGCTCTAGGGCATTAAGGCTGCCTACGTCTAGACTTCACTGAATCAACATTCTGTGAGCCAATTACGCAGTTTACTCACACGAGTAACTCTAAACACATTTGAAAATATACGCTTATTCTGAGGGTAACTAAGCACAGTTGAAAAAACCGTGTCCGCAACTTGGTTTTCTGAATAAAACGAACGCATCAAGAATACCAACGTTTTTGTGATCAGAAGGCGTATGTGAGTCGGTTAGTAGCTAAAGCTCTGTTTCTGCACGTACTCATGTGCCTTAGTTACACAACCACAGCTTATCAATCTTATCATGTACCTGGTGTAGAGGAAACTTTAGATAAATTAGTGCCTATCTCAAGGGCCAAGGGCAAGGATGCCTAAATTAATTCAGGGAATTAAGTTGCGATGAACTTAGGCTTTTGATTCAATTGAAGAAATTAGCTCTAACAGGCTTGCTACTGAAGGTACCTTTACTTAATAAGCTTAGACTAGAGAGATTAATTTTAATTAATTCCAACACAAATGATTTTAACAGCTAGTATTTGTATAGGCACTGCAAAATTGTAGATATTTTCGTTTTGACTAGCTACAGAATAATAATAATAATAGCCCAAGTGTCACATACATAGTCCTGAGCCCACACTAGGATTCCCTGTATCATGGGTAGACCCGGAACAAATAATTGCAGACTATACAAACATTTGACCCACAGCGGGAATCGAACCCGCATTCCTTGCGTCTCAGACGGGCACCCGCACGCTACACCACCGCGGTCGTCAAAAATAACTTGAGAAGGGATACTTTTTACATAAAAGAGACGTTTCATCAATATATGGAGCCTGGGCCTGCACTGTGTACACTACTCTAAAATATGGCTAAGCAATAAAGTAAACGTATTTAATTGGTTATTTTATTTAAATTGACTTCGTTCTAAGGTACATTAAGATTTTCTTCGACAAAGAGAGCAACACACAGCGCTACAAAAATATGGCGGATGGACGTGCGTGAAATGTCATTTTGACTACCTACATTTATCTGACAAAACAAAAACATCAAATCAAACAACATGACATGAAAAATATGTCAATGTCATGTCAAACGCCAATTATAAACCAACATGGCGGCCTTCAAATAGTGGTCACATAGAAAAAAAATTACCAGAGCAAAAATTTTTCTTGTACCATCGCCTTCAAATTAATGAAATTGTATTTTTCTTGTAATCTCCTATTTTTTCCTAATTTTTCTATGTAGTGTACATGGACCAGGCCCAGAATGAACTGGCTCCTTTACTACAATTTTATCACATCATAACATTGCGTATCGCGCACTGGTTGCCGACCCCTGACATATCAGTTGGTAAGAGATTTTTTAGCCAAGGTGGTATTACTTCCCCCGACTCTTCACATAAAGATCTCCTGCGCTCAACCCTGAGTTTGCGCCTGCCTGATTAGGTACAGATTTGGTGTAACCAATTTCAAAATACCTCATGCCCATACAACTTCTAAGTAAATAAGTGTACTAATAATTTCATGATGACATTTCACGCACGATCCCGTTCGTCACAGTTCAGTCAGCTTGACCATACTAGCCATTACCACGTCACAAGTTCCATGTATTCTATGAACGCTTTGCGAAAGGAGGTCATCTCCTCGGCTCCTACTGGACCACTGTTGGTGCAATAAACTAAACAAGTACCTACATAGAGACGAAATAAACTACGAAACAGACAATTCAGAGAACCTGTTCTGCAGAGTCCAGTATATAGATTTCGTACTAGTGTTGCCTAATTTTAGTCTATGTGCTAGGTAGGTATTGTTTGTTCGTTGGGGTCTAAGCGGTAACAAAAGGATCTACCCATGGTAATCCAGTAGGTATGTTTTATTTCTTCCCGACCTGTACGCGACCCTTTGCGCATTGACATAATGAGAATTGGATTTTTTTACGACAGCTGAACAATTTGCATATCGGACATTCCGGATCTAAGCTAAAAATTTCTAGGCATATAATTTACCAGGAAAAACAGAATTGTTATAATTTTAGTTAATTAAACAAAAAAATCCTAAACGTTGGAATTATGGCCTGGACCTATTACGAGTATATCATAATTGACTGGCCTCAAAGCTCAGTTGGTATTAACTCTGCCTTCTGCGCTAGAGAACGCGGGTTCGATTCCCGCACTGTCCAGTGCGGGAATTGGAGGAAACATTTGTAATTAACACAGATGTTTTTAATAATAATTATATATTCCGGACATATCTCACACGGTCAACTGATCCCAAACCAGTCATAGCCTGTACTATGGGTACCAGAGACTGATATACATAATAGATATATATTACCCAGACATAGAACAAACATCCGTGTTCATCACACAAATGTTAATCCAGTGGGGAATCTATCCCGCGACCTCTAGCGCAGAAGGCAGAGTTACTACCAACTGAGCTATGAGGCTATGTCTTTCTATGTTTTTTCTTTTTATCCGCTATGTTGTTCTGTGTCTGGGTGTTAAATATTTATCTATTATGTATATCAGTCTCTGGTACCCATCGTACAGGCTATGCCTAGTTTGGGATCAGTTGATCGTGTGTGATATGTCCGGAATATAAAAAAAAAATATTTTCACTAGACCCAAAAACCGCTGTATAGCTTTAATATAGTGACTTAGTTTTTCGTTTCAGCGTGGTCAGTTTTTGGCTGGCTATTCTACAAGCTATTGATTTTTCTTGAAAACGTATTTATTCACGTTACCTACTCGGTGGCGAGCGGAGTTTCCCGTCTGAGATACAAGGGAGGGTTCGATTCCCGCTTTCGCAAGACAATTGTTTGGTATGATCCTCAAATATTTATCAAATAGGTACCATGGTACTCGTATTTTCTGATTCACACGACACAGGGATTCATAGTGCGGGGTCAGGACTATGTATGTGACTGTTGGGCGTTATTTATTTATTTACTAATAATCTATTACAGCCTCTAGTCACGGCGTCTAAACTGGCCCTAATAAAGCTGTATGTTACCCGCTCGGTTAGTACAAAAGCGTGATATGTGGTTAATCCACGCGTGCTCCGGACTTGCACAACTAAAATACCGGCCTGACCGAACGAAATTCGAGAAATGTAACCGTAGCTTAGAAAACATGAAGCAAGCTCATAACTATGGTTTCTGTCACGTATTGTAATGCAAATATTCTAAAGATTCTTTATATTACGGATCATGACCATGATGAGACAAACAAAAATCACTCAGTGGGCGGGCACATTCTAAGACCTAACGGCCGTTGGTGCGGAGTTATTCTAGAGTAGAGGACCATTCGATGGATAACCGATCTAATAAAGATTGCTTGGAACCGTTGGTAGCAGGCCGCACAAGAATCATCTTGTGTGGCCTGCAATTGCAAATTTAAAGGGAGGCCTATGTTCAGTGGCTGTAATGATGATGATGAAAGACCAGAGGAAGAAATCACGATTATAAATACAACCTTTGAGCTACCTACTTCAATGTCATGGCGACAACAGGTTATCTAATATCTATAAGTAGGTACCTACTCAATTCGGAGTGATTGACGTGAGAAAGAGTTCTCTAGAGATTTCCTACAAATAGTGTCCCGATAATGTTTTTTTATTTTTTTTAGAATTTATTCATAAGAAAAGACGGGTAGCGGGTACGTTTTCCTTCCTTGATTATTCAAAATAAATCGGCGCGCCCCGTCGCGTTGGATTGTTATTGCAGTCAATTACACATTTTTATAACTTTTATATTTTAAACCTCACCTTGTTCGATTGTCACTGCACTGACGCTCTACATTCCATTTTGTGGAACGATCATGAAAAAAACTTTAGGCACCAAGCCGTGATTGTTGCCTGATTCTTCTAGGCTAGGTTGGGAGGAACATTCGTAACTGCACATATTTTCTAAGACGTTTCAAAGAAATCCTAGTGACTTTATTGAAATAAACACCTTTTGAATTAAATTGAATGATAGCCTCATGGTGGACACGATTCGGTTAGGGAACCAAGGTTTTAACGAAATAAATCTGAAAAATCTCCTAATACAAGAGCGATCGAATTTGTCATGGCTCTATTAAATTATTCAGTCAGCTGTTGGTTCCGCGGTTGTGTCGCAAGAGTCTACTTGAGCTTGTCTATATTGATAATGTTAAATGATTAGAAACAAGTTAATTGCTAACCAAACTAGTGTGAGCCTTCGGGTAGTGTCAATTCTGTGTCGCATTATCCGCTAATTGACTAAGCAGAAATTTGACTTATTGATCGCGAAAGTTTGAAAAATACTTTAAGCAGAAATTGATGCGGTCCTTATTATTTCAAAATGTTGGTTCACAAAGTCTGATTTTATAAGATCACCTGTCTAGTAATATGATTAAATAAACCTTAGTAAAGCCTTATTACATCTATTTTGGAACTTTCTATGGAACTTTTTTACTCGCTTACAGGAGCTGTAGTGCCTGTGACATTATTAAGATGGACTAGGCTTGCTCAGCACCTTTAACATAAGTCTCATCAGCCTCAACCTATCAATCTTATCCACAGGAAAGACATCGTCATTACGTGTAAACCCATGCAGGTATTTCACTGTTTTTCGCTGAGGAGTTCCACGGGATAGCTTCTGAATTCATTAGATTGCTTGCTGTCACCATAATATTGATATGTCATCGGATCTTTGACATTTACGCAAATTCTCAACTGAAGCGGACAAAGGGCCTTTTGTTGATGAAACTGGACAATATATTCTCATTAGGTTCTCATCTCAAAAGATTAAACCTGAAAAGATTTGACTTAACGACCTCAGTGGCGTAACGGGCGAGTGCCCGTCTGAGACGTTTGCGGGTGCGGGTTCGATTTCCGCTGCGAGACAAATGTTTGTATAATCTGCAACAATGTTTTCTATGTTGTGGTACCAGGGGTACTCGTAGTTTCTGATTGTCTGTCTGTGTCGTGGGTCACAAGGAATCCTAGTGTGGGTTCAGGACTACTATTTTTTTCTATATTTAAATTGATCCTCACCTGAAACTGGTGTCTATTCTGTTGTTGGTTTAGAAAATACAACAAACGTATCAACACCACTGTCAGAAAGTGATGTTATTTGCATTAGATTAGGGATCTTGCTGACAGATATGAATACCAGGGCTAGTTTCCAAGTTGTCCACAGGAAATGACAGAAAAACTTGCATAAACTTCACTGATTAGTCTTAAAGGAGTTTAACTCCATAAAATAAAGACTAGCCGATTTGCAAAGAGCCTCGGTCTGCCTTATGAGGCTCTTGGTTGACGGCTGTGTCAAGGGCTAAGGAGGCTACAACTCGCCGGAATTATTTTTGATCTAGAGACAAGGAGAATATAACCACTACGTTGCTAGAGATTTCTAGGGGTTAAGTAGATGTGTTGAAAAGTTTCAAACAATGTGTGTGGTCGATTGTTATTAGTGATCTGGATTATTTTAGCTATTGTTATAGATTGGTAAAGTAAGGTACCTCAACTGTTTCAAATTCAAATTCAAAATCTTTATTGCACTTGTGTTGTTACAATGGGTATTGTTGATACATTTTTGTTTCAAACATAAACCATATACAAAATATTTAAGTAATCCGTGGTAGACGGTGTTGGTGTCACAATTATCTGTTCATTTACCATTTAAGTTACAGGCTATGTTTTATTGTGTCACTGTTTGTTTACCCAAATAAATAAAATAAAATTAAACCCTGTTAGGGCACAGCAATATTACACTGCGAGGCGCGATAAGCATTTCGTTTCTTTTGTATTTTTGTATAAACCTTTAGTTGTAATGTTTCGTTTTTCATTTCTTTAGTAAATATTTGATGATTTTATAGTAAACAAACACTTGACATGCACATACCTACACTACAAACATGGAAACAAAAAATTAATCCACGCAATAATTCACGCAATTCACGTATTTTCTATTCAGTCAAGTATCCATAAAAAGGAAAACTCTTTATAAGTGATTGGTTTGAACATGAAATCCTAGCACCGTCAAGATCTCCGATTAAAGCCTCAGAAATGTTAGTAACATAATTAAATTTTAGCTTTATCGGTAGGTGACATACTAATTTAGCAGTCGTATCTTATAGTTTCATATATTGGCCTAACAAGCGTGTATGTAGACTGAACTAGATTCAGTACCAAGGTGCGCCTGCGCACGGGGGTAGGCCGCTTGGTATAAAAGTGCCACACTACACTTAATTCGTATCACTTGCCGTAAGGATTTTATTATAACATAATGGCAGCTAAGGTACTACATTTCATAAAAATTGTACTATTTAAATGATTTATTGAATAAAATGCAAAGGATACTTTATTGATGCGAAGTTAAATAAAAGCCGGGAAAATTCAATAAAATTATGAAAAGGATCTTCGACACAATAATTATTCATTGTCATCGTGCGTGCTCCGATGAATTTACAGGCTGTAGATTGTTCAGAAAGCTATTAAGTTTTGAAAATTAAATGTCACTCTTCGATGTTCATTATTCATCAAAAAACATAATTGTACATATTGTTATCTGCAACAATATGGGAAATACTCAATAGTGATGTGTGCACATTAAACTTACAACAGTGATTTCAATTCAATACCTTGTTTCAGTTCATCGTCCTTCTGTGCGCGTTGGCGTCGGCACACGCTGGTGGCTTATACGGGGGCGCGTACGCTGCCCCGTACGCCTCATACGCTGCGGCTGCTCCGTCATACGCGTCGTACGCTGCTCCTTCATACGCGTCGTACGCTTCTCCATCGTACGCTTCGTACGCTGCTCCGTCGTACGCTTCGTACGCTGCTCCGTCATACGGCTCGTACGCCGCCCCCGCAGTGTCTTACGCCTCTGCCCCCATCATCAAAAGCTACGCCGCTCCGGTAGCGACATACGCGTCTGCTCCCGCTGTGTCCTACGCTGCACCGGCGTACTCCGCCTACTCCGCTCCCGTGGTTAAGGCCGTCGCTCCAGCTGTATCGTCCGTCTCATCGTACTCTACTCAGACCGCTCACGGTTCTCCACTCGCAGCGTACGCTCACGCCCCAGTGGCCTACTCCGCCCCTGTTTCCTACGCTGCCCACTCCGCGCCGCTTACGTACGCCGCACACGCTGCCCCGTTGGCCGCCTACGCCGCCCCCGTCCTGAAATCAGCAGTAGCGTACTCTTCACCTGCTGTTTCCCACGTTTCCTACAGCGGACTTGGCGCTAACTACGGCTGGTGATCAATATATCGAATGTGTTCGTTGTTATAATATTTTATACAATGCTAATAAAATGTTAAAAGTGAGTTGATATTTTTGATTGTGTACCTAAGTGAATAGCATGAATTAATTCTGTACATCATTTGCTCTTAATAGTGTTATTGTATTTACTAGCTAGGTAACAAATGTATTCTCATCTAACGAATACTTCCGAATGGTAAGAACCAAGTAAACGAACAGAGTAAAAATATTAAGTGTGTGTTATTTAAGTACAAAGGTAAGGAGCTATTAAACTCATCAGGTTTTTACCTTAGATGAAGCAAACTTTGTAGGCCCGATTTCATAAAACTCCGTATAGAACCAGTTTAAGCCTGCCCTTTTAACTTTGTGGTTGATAATTGAAAACTAGGCCATGCCCCTAGGTACTACCTATAGGAGAATATCAAGGACTGTCTCCATTAAAATCTAGGTTAACAATGAGTAAGTGGCTCAATAATATAAGGGCCTTTTCAAGATGGCCGTTGACAAATTAATGACTACCACTGAAAAGTGCCTTTGTAGGTATAATTTGAATCGTCGCTGTTCATTATGTACCAATATTTGTCGTTATTTTATGAACTTAACTTATAAACCAGAGAATTATTTTACAAAAAAAAAAGCTTAAAAGTGTAAAAGCTTTTTTTTTTATTTCCCCTTAAAATTGAGTCATGGCAATTAAGAATACGAGCCTTTGTTAGTACCTGGAGTAAAAACTAATCATAACAATATTGAGAGGACCTTACTACCCACAAGGTGATTCATAAAATGTATGCTATCCCGAAAAGGGCTTATTCTACACCCCATTGGCAATCAAGTTTTTTTTTTACAACTTTTGGAAACTCGAGATTTTTCATTGCAAAAATCAGCTGTCTTGTGTCAAATCAAGGCGAAGAGCACATGCAATATTGACCCAGTTCATTATAGAAATGACCTCATAAACAACATTTCATTTTTCACTAGAATTTGTCAACACGTCTGATTTATGGTGTCAGAGATGCGGTATAATATGTTACGGCATCTTGATTGACACCGTTACCTAGAGTGTCACCACCAACCGACGTGGTAATGAAAACAATCATACAGGGTACAGAGGAAAGTACCTGCTCCTAAATGAGCAATTTTATAGTTCATCATCATTCCAGCCGTTTGAAGTCCACTGCTGAACATCGGCCTCGCCCATAGATTTCCGGAATGACTTCCTATCATGTGGGAATTGCCCATACTCACCACGCTGGGCACGCGGGTTGGCGTGCACAGTTAGAGCTATCTTTGCGAAAACAGGGGACGCTGCCCATCCCCTAGCTTTTTTCCCTTACTCGCCTCTTACGAAATCCATGGGTAGGAGATATGGAGGGGCCTATTCTTCAGCCGGGGGCACCACGGCCAATTTTATAGTTATTAGTTTAAAACTGACATCCTTAGATGAGACACAGTAGAGTACAAAAGAAAAACTAAATACTTATTTAGTAATAATTGACACTAGTCGAAGATGAAGAAAGGCCTAAATACTCTCCAACGTAACTTGCTTACTTTGAGGTATAGTGGTCCTGAAAAGGGCCTAAATACGGGCAAATAAATCCATATGAGCAAACCGTTGAACGGGACACTTTATACCTTCATAACTTGGTGACACTAGGCATGTTGCATGATCTGCATCTTATCATAATATTTGTTACGGGTCTGGGTGTTGTGGTACCATGGTACTCTTAGTTTCTGATACCCACGACACAGGAAGCCTAGTGTGGACTCAGAACTATGTATGTGACTGTTGGGTGTTATTTATTTATTATTATTATTAATTATCGACCATCGCTGACTTGACTGGTCGCGTCAATATGCTTAAGTAATCCATTAAAAACCATTTTCGTTAGTCGTCTCGGGGACATTAAAGTAGATAAGCACAAGTTCATAGACAAGTTCTCACGATCTTAAACGTCATTCAAGTGTCACCATAATATTAGTTGAATTAACAAGCCGTAAAACAATAACAATTCATAATTTTATGATGATAACGATCCCAATCCGCGTCATTGTTTCAAGAAGGCCAAGAGCGGTGTTGAAAGTTCGCTTAGAATCCTTGGATGGCATCACGCAAGTTATGAATGTGACAAATTATAGTACCTAACTACATTACTTGTCAACGTCAAACGTACCTACTAAGTATCATCATCATCATTATCATCGACAACCTGCAGAAGTTCACTGCTGGACATAGGCCTCCCCTAAAGAGTTCCACGACAAACGGTCTTGAGCCTTTTCCATCCACTGACTTCCCGCAACCTTTCCAATGTCATCGGTCCATCGGGTGGGCCTTCCAACACTGCGTCGTCCAGTTCGTGGTCGCCATTCGAGAACCTTTACTCACCAACGGTTGTTGGTTCTGCGAGCTATATGGCCTGCCCACTGCCACTTCAACTTGCTAATTCTGAGAGCTATGTGAGTGATCTTGGTTCTTCTACGGATTTTCTCATACTAAGAATAGTTTTTTTTTCTATACAACTGACGTGGCAAACAAGCATACGGCCTACCTGTTGGTAAGTGGTTACCGTAGCCTATGAGCGCTTGCAATACCAGAGGCATCACGCAGGCGTTGCCGACCCCGAACCCCCTCCCCCCTAAAGAGCTCTGGCAACCTTACTCACCGCAGGAACACACGAAGCCAAATAACATTATTTGAAACAAATAATGTTATTTGGCTGCTATCTTCTGTAAGGCGGCGGGTTCCCCAGGCGGTACCTCCGGCGGTAGTACTAAGTATAAGCAAAATAATTAGTTTAGTAAGAAGCATTGCCAAGAATTTGCCTTGGACTATTGTTCTGAACTATTTCTTGCTTGTCCTGTCACTGATTCTTACTTGGTCATCCTGTATGGTCCACTGACCTATCTCATACCTCAACCTAGTCACTACTAGGTTGAGGTGTGAGATAGGGCCATGAAAAGAGCCCATTACCGTCACTGAAAGAATCAGTGAAAGGAATAATGTACGCCCCCAATAAATATATCGCACTCCGTTTGAACACGACTTCAGAAGGTGATGCTCAAAATAAAATGAAAAACATCATGATTGTATTGCCATTCATTGAATAGTTAAACAGAGTCGTTCACGCGAAAAAATGAATTATTATCAACCTGCATCAATATCTGTAATGAAACATAATAAATAATGCAGCACAGTTTCAACAGACTGGAAAAGTACGTATGAAAACATACCAGTACAGATATAATATCTGTTAAATAATACCTAAGTACAAGTTGTTTCACAATAAATGTATACCATCCCGAAAGTTTTTATTTATTTATTTATTTATTTGATTATAGACGAGCAGCTTCCGCTGATGTGTCAACATCTCACAGTGTCGAAATTGAAAGTCTATTGTCATGTCTGGTTCACTTTTTTGAGCACTGATTTATTGATTCGTAGCCAGTTGTCGAGCTTGTTTTTGAATGCATTGACAAAAGTAGTAAGTAAGAAGTTTGCTCTACAACTATTGGAAAATGACATATTTTTCATTGAAAAAACGGTATGGTGCTAAGGCATCAAATCAGCTCTAACAAAAGACTATATAATACTCTTGGTTAGAGCTGATTTGAAGCCAAAATACTTTATATATTCTACTATAAAATACTCTAACTCAATTATTCAGCTATTTAGGTAGTCATCTTGATGTTGTACGAACTTCTCATACGTTTAATAAACCACCCATCACTAGGCCGTGTAGTGGAGATGCAGTACTTACATTTCGATTTATGGCAGGGCAGCTGGTCAACGTGTCTTGTCTTTTAAAAGACCAGACATGAAACAAAATTCCAATGTTCTTGGGCAGGCTTAAATAGTACCTAACAATCAGATTTTTGAAAGGGCCATGATGACGCTTTTAACTGAATTTCATCTATAAAGAATTTATTTTATTTTACTTTTAACAATTGAACAACTGAATTTCCGTTGGTGTTCAGTATGATTTTTTTATTACAGCAACACTTCCTCAATAGTAATTCCTCCTTAAATTTGTAAATAATACTTTTAAAAAGGTCAATATTATATAACAACATTCAAATTTATAATAGTGTAGCCTTGTACGTAAGTTCCTATTAGTTAATATCCAGTGTGTGATCAAAGTAATGACCCAGCTTTAAGTATTTTTACTTCTTTATTTTAAATTTTTACTTAGTTTCAAATGGATAAAATTTTTGGGCGAAATATAATAAATAGCTGCACATTTTTTTAATCAAATAATCACATCAAACAATTATTGATAACATCAAGCTGTCGTGTTTATGCAAATTACCTTAATGATCAGCAAATCAATCATTTTGTCAATAGTTGCTAAACCAATCTCAAACAACGCCGGGGGCAAACCATATACGTACAAAGTTTCGAAATATATAGGCACAGTGACATACCATACTATAGGTATACATATAGAACTACAGTAACATAGATGTGTATAGCAATAGGCGTTTTGTCGTGACCTGCTAACCACCGATCAAATGAGCTTTTGGGTCGTTGAACTTCTATGCATGACTTTTGACCTCACGGTTGGATGGTCGTGATACGCTCACAACACGAATTTGAGTAAATCTTAGTACGAGCAGAAGAGTGCGATGGATATTGTATTGAATGGGACCATTATGAATAATGAATATGTATTAGTAAGAAATGTCACAAATGTGGGTCACAATTCATCTTGCAGGTCTCTAGGAGCTGTCTAGGTAAATAATCATGTAAAAGAGAGGGACCGTTCCGCATTGAATTGATTTTTCAGGTCTCTACCAGATAGAAAAGTGCAACCCTCATCTCAGAAGAGATTTCTCTTCTGGCCACCTTCTTTGTTGGCACAAGATATTTTGAGGGTTTCGGTTAAGTTTCTGATGCGGAACCCAAAAGGCTCATCCGCGTGCTGGCTTCCTGTTTTGAACTGTCGGTAGGCGATTCACCTTCGCATTATAATGATGTTCCAAAATAAATATTAATACAAACAGAGGTTTGATCCAATTATAAAGCTATTTTACTTAAATAGTCTAGAACGTGACAATAGCGAGGTCGCGTTGTTTCCGAGGTTTGTTCATATATAAAGCTGACATTTGGAAAACTGTGCATTCAACACATCATTTCCAAATAATAAACATCTAAGGCAAACCAGCAAAATGATCGCTAAGGTAAGAATTACATACCTACAGTGCTGTGAAAGGCTTAGCCACTTTACGTTATCAAAAGTTTTACCAATGCGTGATGCGCTACTCTCCTTAGTGCCTTGCCTTATTGGTCTGTAGCACATCACTCATCGGCACCTATTCAGCAAACGTGCTTTTCATCAATCGGCCAGAAAAGCCATTGTCTACTTAAAGATACTCTACTACGATCGTGAGGTCGCCGTAAAGGGTTCCATCTGAAAACCAGCGCCGCTACACTTCGTGTGCGGCATCAATGCTGAGATGGAACCTTTTTTGGCTCACGCATGCATCGGTACGGACTAATGAATACCCTAGTTTTGTTACTTCCTACCTACTTTTGTTTTGTTTCCTCCCTACCTTTTGTATTGTTACCTGTACCTTGTGTCTTTATTTTTTATTTTATTAGTTTGTGCTGTGCTTGTGTGTCCAAAATAAATGAATTTTCTTTATTTCTTTCTTTCTTTCTTCTTAAAGTTTTACATTAACCTAGCCATCGCATCTCAAAGTTTTTACACAGTTCAAATGACTTGATCTCAAAGATTTTTTCATGTTATTTCACAGACTATTCTACTATAATTGCATACTTTTAATCATCATCATCATCATCAGCCTGTAGAAGTCCACTGCTGGACATAGGCCTCCCCTTAAGAGTTCCACGACGAACGGTCTTGAGCCTTCTCCATCCATCGACTTCCCGCAACCTTCACGATGTCGTCGGTCCATCGGGTGGAGGGCCTTCCAACACTGCGTCGCCCGGTTCGTGGTCGCCATTCGAGAACCTTTACTCCCCAACGGTTATCGGTTCAGCGAGCTGTATGGCCTGCCCACTGCCACTTCAACTTGCTAATTCTGAGAGCTATGTCGGTGACCTTGGTTCTTCTACGAATTTCCTCATTTCGGATCTTATCACGTAGTGAAACACCTAGCATAGCTCTCTCCATAGCCCGTTGTGCAACTTTGAGCTTGTGTATGAGCCCAATAGTTAACGACCAAGTCTCAGTGCCATATGTCATCACTGGCAACACGCACTGATTGTAGATTTTCGTCTAGAGGCTCTCCTTACTGCGGTACTTTAAAGCATATTGTTGAGAATTCATCGAAGACAAAACTAAGCTTTCAATTCTTGTTTCAGTTAATAGTGTTCTTGTGCATCGCCTACGCTCAAGCGGGCTACCTCGGCGGCGGTGGTCTGGGCTATTCCAGCCTTGGCTACTCCGGATTAGGCTACTCTGGAGTAGGCTACCATGGACATGGCTACTCTGGTCTCGGAGTGGCCCCAGTTTATTCCGCCTATGCCGCACCCATCGTCACTAAGGCTGTGGTACCTGCTGTGTATTCCGCTCCTGCTGTTTCCCACGTGTCAAGATACGACGTGCATCACGCAGCTCCGATTGTAAAGTCTTATGTCGCTCCTGTGTCTTACGGCGGTGTTTACGGCGCATATGGACATGGAGGATACGGCGCATACGGACACGGAGGATATGGCGGCTATGGATACGGCGGCAAATACCTGTGGTAAACCATGTGAACAATTTCAATGGCGTGCGACTTTTTGGTTTCAACTAGAAAGTGATAAGTCATTGAAAGAATGAGTGATTGAGTTTGAATAGGTTTGATCGTAAATATTAAATTTTTCAAAGCTTTCTCAATTATTTGAGAATTATGTGTTGATTTTCAAAAACTAACGTTACTGGCTTGGAATTGTTTTATGTTGAAGCTACGTTTGTTGTGCTGAATTCTTGCCCAAGATTTAGAAATTATATGGAATCGTATACAACGTTAATTCTGTGATAAAATTTGTAACTTATATTTATAGAAACTTTTACCCTAATTAATAAACATGTAAATTATTTGTTATTGTTTTATTTTTCCAAATGGCACTGGTTAATTTTACCTGCTCATCAATATTCCTAATTATTCATGGACAGAAACTCGTTTTGTATGAGTTGATTTTTGAAAACTAACGTTACAGGCTTTAGTTAGAATTGTTTGTTGAGCTGAATTCTTGCCTGAGATTTAGTTGTATGGAAAAATTTACTACGTTCATTCTGTGATAAAATTTCTAACTTATATTATACTTATATATAAAAACTTTTGATAAACATGTCAAGTATTGTTATTGATTTCAAATAGCAATAGGTAATATAACCTGCTCATCTAGGTATAATCATCTAAAGTCTAATTAAACTATTTAACTTGATTCCATTTTTCGACGCAGGTAATAAAGTAAATTTTTTAAAGACAAATTAACAATTCGATTACTCATTGCAAAATAAGGCAAACATGGTATTTATAATCAACAATAAACTTAGCCTGCCAAAAACTGTTCATAATATCCAGACTTGTCTATTCCTTAGGCCTAAAAATCTAATGTTATTGTTATATAGAATTACCTAAACCAAATCAATCCGAGGATGGTGGTAAAAAAGATGAAGTTAAATAAACAATAACTAGATTCATAGATATCATAGCTTATCAGAAATTCAGAACATAGATAGCATGACTGATAGAGATCCTGATCTTCATACAGATCATTCCAGAACCCAAAACATTTTATTTATAAGTGGTACGTGTAGTAGGTATTGTGAACTTAGTGCGTTATCCCAGACTTGAGAGCTCAAACGTTAGTCTCGAAAAAACATTTTCTTACATCAATTTATTTTGGAGGGCGCTATGAACCGGGGCACAGATATTCTAGTCTGGCTCATAGCGCATCTTTTATTTGTAAGGTGCATCAGTACCTACTGTTATTATAATTATCTAAACCTCTGTTATTTCTATACTACATTTTAGTTTTGAAGCATGTTAACTTGGTACTCAAGCAAGAATAAGCAATTTTTCTTAAATAATAGTTAAATAATGTATTTAAACCACTCACCCATGTAATACTTGAAATAAGTTCAACATTGTAATGAATTCTCATGTCATTGGCAATCCCTGTAATACATAATACAATAAACCAAATTTTTGATAAGATCTTCTCTTTCAAAGACAACAACAGCTCTTGTAGCGTTGATTATAGAGTCAATAATTGCTAGAACTTTAAATACATGTGAGTAAATTATAGTGGTTGCAGTTTAAGATAGTGCTAATTAAAGTGGTCATGCTCCGTTTCTCATCCAAAAATCAGATGGAACCTTGAAAATTAACGCTTCCTTCGTTTTTGATATAAAAGCGTGTAACAATAGGTTGAAAACATTCAACTCATCACTGAAGATACAAGCAACATGTTCATTAAGGTAAGTACCTAATCTAATTCAATTCCGAATTCAAAAATATTTTTTTTTAAATTAACCACCATGTTTCTTATGTAACCTCCATATTTTTTATCGTAAATGCCCGTCCATCAGAGCAAAGGACTCACTTCCTTTTTTTCTAAACTCGATCCTTAACAACTTTTGACCCGAACTGGTTAGGGGGCAATTCCTGACATCTATTATAATGCTCGTTTCGACAAACAGGTCTTCACCGTCGCTGTATGCCTCTTCGGGTTTGCCCACGCTGGAGCTATTAGCTCCCTGGGCAGTGGCAGTTACGGCGGCTACTCAGGTCATGGTGATCTCGCAGGATACGGCCCTGGCGGCTACGGTGGAGGATACGGCGGTGGATACAGCGGTGGATACGGCGGTGGATACGGTGGTGGATACGGCGATGGATACGGCAGTGGGCACACCGGTGGATATGGAGGCCATGGAGGATATGGCGGTGGTGCAGGCTACGGCCTAGCTCCCGCTACATCCTACACCACCGTCACTAAAGTCATCCCCGCTTCTTCTTCCTACTCCGGACATGGTGGTGCTGGATGGTCTGGCGCAGGTCAAATGGGCGGATGGTCTGGTGCTTCATCCGGACACGGATACTCTGGAGCTTTAGGCCCGGCCACATCTAGCGTTCACCGCGTTGATTCTTTTGGAGCTGGTGGACACGGCTCCTCTTTTGGTGGATACGGCAGCTCCCTTGGCGGATACGGCAGTTCTCTAGGAGGGTACGGTGGTGCCCACGGTACCTATGATTCCCAGGGTGGTTACGGAGGATACGGCAGTGGATACGGCAACAAGCTCGCCTGGTGAAAAGTCATCATTAAGACTACTTAAACTGTGATATGTAAATAAATACCTATAATATATTCAGAAATTGTTTAATTGAACAAAAAAATATACTTAGACTACAATGCTTTTCTATCTGTAGGTATGTCTTATGTTTCAATATAATTTTTTTTGTTCCTGATTTCCTTTATAAAATATTCATTAAAAAAAGCTAGAAATAGAAAATCAACAAAAGAATGAATAGCTCATATTTATAGTCAATGAGGGCACGAAAACAACTTTAAGCGAAAATTACAACCAACAGTGTCAGTTTGATATCAGTGTGAGGGGAGTGAAAAAATAGAAAGAAAGAAAGAAAATCAACATTGTTTCAAGATCTTTAATAATGCTCCCGAAAAACTTTAGACTCAGGCGGGAATCGAACCCGTGACCCTCCTCTAGATACAGGGTCGGTTTCCAGTGGAATTTCCAGTGGGGAAACGCCACTGGAAATTCCTTGGGAATGTTCTTAGGATATTATTTAACTTCAGTCCCCTTGGTGCAGCTGCTGTAAAAATAAATAACCAAACTTTTTTTTTATCCTACTAATATTATAAATGCAAAAATTGCTGAGGATGTTTGGATGTTTGTTGTTCAATCACGCCGTAACAGCTCAACCGATTTCCTTGAAACTTGGAATATTAAGTTCTTGACCTAAAATAGCATATAGTCTCGTGTAGTGTAAAATAGCATGTAGTCGGGTGGAAACTAGCAAGTATTAAATAGATATATCTATAACCATAGAACAGCCGACAAGTGTCTCAACTTAGGTACTTTTCAAAATGAGGGTTCAAGATAGTTGTAGAACAAAAAATTCAATCCTACTAATATTATAAATGCGAAAGTTTGTGAGGATGTTTGGATGTTTTTTATTCAATCACGCTGCAACGGCTCAACCGATTTCGTTGAAAGTTGGAATATAAAGAGTTCTGTACCTACTCTAGGTACCTACTCTGTACTTTTTATATAGGTACCACGCGAGAAACCGCGGGCGGAAGTTAGTTAGTTATACGTAGGAAGTAACTTACCTACTATTACCAGAAATATGGAAATCCCAAACACTTCCGAAAGGATTTCCTTATTAAGCCGAATTGCCATTAAGTATACGAAAATAAACACCATTGAGATTACACAATTGGGCGGGCTTGCCTTGACATTGAAACGGAAAGCGCTCGCGGCATCAGACCCACGGGCCATCAGGCACGGATACCTGTTTACACCCGCTGATATAAAAGCGAAAGCAAGTGCTCCAATAATTATTACAATCAGCAACAACGTGCCATACAAACATGTACTCCAAGGTACAACAGCTTTTTTTTTTAAATTGAAATTCAATTTGGTGGTCAAGTGCTCTTTGGTTCAAAAGTTCAAGTTCGCAATCAAAATATATCCCTTTGCCAGGGTGCCAGCGCTGCCCTTTGCAATATTAAAATCACAATTACTTATGTTTTTTCTAAGTCTGCAAGCGTATTGCTATGACAATCAACTCTATATTGTACAAGTTCTTTTTCTAAATTTATCCGAAATGTCAGTGTTTTCCGTAAAAGTGGTAATAAAAATTGTATTCTCAGGTCGTGATTTTCCTGTGCGCGGCTGGCATCGCCTCCGCCGGCAACCTGTTGGCCGCCGCCCCGGTGCACTACAGCTCAGCACCTGCTGTGTCTTCCGTCTCCTTCTCGTCCCACACATCGCATGGTCCCGTCACATACGCCGCTGGTCCGGTTGTGGCTAAGACCTACGCTGCTGCCCCTGTTGCTCACTATGCCGCTGCCCCGGTAGCTCACTACGCCGCAGCCCCGGTAGCTCACTACGCCGCTGCCCCGGTAGCTCACTACGCTGCTGCCCCGGTAGCTCACTACGCCGCTGCCCCTGTGGCACACTACGCTGCCCCGGTCGTCAAGAGCGTGTCTCCCGCTGTGTCATACTCTTCAGTTGCCCACGGATCTCCCGTCCACACTTACGCTGCTGCCCCCGCGTACTCTTACTCCGCCCCCGTTGTTGCTAAGAGCATCGCCCCCGCTGTTTCCTATTCTTCCATCTCTCATTCTGCTCCCGTGGCTTACGCCGCTGCTGCACCAGTCCTGAAGAGCTACGCTGCTCCTGCATACTCCTACTCTGCCCCGGTTGTGACTAAGAGCATCGCCCCCGCTGTCTCTTACTCTTCCATCTCTCACTCCGCTCCCGTGGCCTACGCTGCTGCTGCTCCCGTCTTGAAATCCTACGCCGCTCCTGCGTATTCCACTTACTCTGCTCCCATTGTCACCAAGACTATCTCCCCTGCTGTGTCTTACTCTTCAATCGCCCACTCCGGACCCGTGGCTTACGCCGCTGCTGCTCCTGTCTTGAAATCTTACGCTGCCCCTGCATACTCCACTTACTCCGCCCCAGTCCTGACCAAGACCATCTCCGCCCCCGTTGTCAAGACTGCCCTCACCTATTCCGCCGCCCCCGCTGTCTCCCACGTCTCCTACTCTGGACTGGGAACCAACTACGGCTGGTAAACAATAGATAAATATTTTTGTTGAATATTTATTTAAATTGTAAACTGTTGTAAATATTGTATAATATGTGAAAATCGAATAAAAATTCGGATAATTTATGTTGAGTTTTACCTGCATCGCCAGTTACATATAGTTTCTTCCGGAGTTATGTTGTTGTTATGTTACGTGTTTCGTTAAACAACGTAACGGCAATTACATGCCAGTTATCAGCTACTTATCATTACTAGATACAGAAAAACTTTACTTGCCTTGATTATAGGATCTAACTATCTAACATATTATAAGATTCCATGTAATTTTGTTCGTATAAATAGATATACTTACTAGGGTAAGTAAATAAACATGTCACAGGCATTTAGTATCCGCCACCGCAACTTCCGCCGTCTATATTTAAGAAAATCTATCTTTAATGTTTAATTCTTATGAATATGATTATCATCAAAATTCATACATGCATGACACATTGACACAAAGCTGGTTTTGCAACGGCCTTCAAACAGGTTCTTAGTGGATCACATCGATAACATTTGGCATATAGCTTAGCGCTATAAGACCGGTGTTGTAACAGTCATCAATTTAGTTGTGACTTTGCTACCTACTTTTTACCCGACTGCGGCAAGTTAGTTTATACTATTATATTTTATACCATTATAGTTTATACCATTATATTTATACCATTATATACCTAGATCTATAAAGCAAATGCTACCATTATATACCTAGAGCTTTAAAGCAAATGCCACATTTTTTTTTTGGGACAACAAAATGACGCTAAAATAAAAAGACAAGAAAACTCGTTTCAGTTTATTGAACATCACAATAAACTTAAATCACATAAAGCTACCAGTCTTACAATTGGAACATTACAGGTTGACTACTTAATCGAATAGCTATAGCTATTTCCTGCCCCAGAAAAACTGACACGGGATACAGGTGTAGATTGAGAATAGTTATTCTGTGAGGGCGATGGAGTAGTCGATGAAACATAGCCTGAGTATTGTGGAGAAGATAGTGTAGAAGGATAACCAATGTACTGTGGAGAAGGAGATGGCGTTGAAGAATAACCAGTGTACTGTGGAGAAGGAGATTGCGTAGGAGAATAGCCAAAGTATTGAGGAGGTGATGGTGTTGACGAGGAAAAGCTAGAACCACTATTTGAATACCCAAACAAATTATAATTCAAAGGAAATTGACCAGCAGTATTTGGTGATTGACTTTCTGGCGCATTTGCAGGACCAAATACTGCATAGTTTTGAAGATTCTGTCCAGCAGGATTGGCAAAACTTCCAGGTGCATTTGTTGGCCCATAAATTGCATATTTCAAAGGAGCCTGCTGGCCAGATTGAGCTTGGTATTGAGTACCAGGAGCATTCGAAGAGCCAAATACACCGAAATTCAAAGGAGGCTGTTGGCCTGACTGTTCTTGTAGACGATTCCCAAAATATTGATTTAAGGAGTACCCATCATTTTGATACCCTTGGTTTGACTGAGAATTGGGACTTGGAGGTGCTATAATAATAAACCGCTGGTTCCCTGTTTGAGGTGCTTGGGATTGATAAGAAGCTTGAGTTTGTGTTGGTGCTTGATATGAACCAGACTGAGCATTATTGTTAACACCTGGAACGATGATGTAAATTGGGCCTTGGTTTGCTGGCTGACCTGATTGAGTCTGAATTTGGGAGTTATCTGGAAATTTTACAAGTATCGGATTCTGTTGATTCGGCGAAAAATCGGGAGCTTTAACGGGAAACTTCTGAGGTGCCAAATTGGAGTTTAAGTTCCTATAAGAATTCCGCAAAAACGCGTCGGTAGTTAGCACTGGGACTGGGACTGGTTCTGGCAGCTTTGGCCACAGGCGAAACGAAGGAGATAAGGCTGAGTATGGGTTTTCCGAAGTACTTTCATGTGCAACCTGGGGATTTCTAGCTTGAAAAGGTCTAGGCGTAGGGCCTACAGTGCGATATGCTAGAGCAGGTGCCTTAACAAGTACCGGGATAGGTGTCACACCAGGATAGGGAGGTCCTTGGATTGATATAGGATTGGTTCCTGACGCTGGCTGTGACTGTCCAGTCAGTGCTGAGCCGTCATCTGAATAAGCCACTGGTACAGGAATAGGTTGATTCGTGTTACCTTGAAACGGGGTATTGTTATTCACTATAACAGGAACTGATATCGCGTTAGCACCTGATTGATCGAAGCCCTGTGATGTTTTGTAAGCATTTGGCAACACTTTCACACTCGACGAAACAGGAGCTTCAAAGAACGGTTGTCCATTAGAGTATCCTGGAGGTGATCCATGCTGTGAAATGATGTAAGCCGGCCTTTCGGACTGCTCGTCTGCTGCTGAGACGATGCCCAAGACCGACAAGCACAACACCAACTGAAACAAAAGAACAATTAGAAGAAATAGCATCTATTGTGTGAACTTCTTTTCAAAATTAAATAAATTTCTGTCACTCACCGTGTGCATAGTGTGGACCAGTTTAGATGATAAAATATTTCATAAACCACTTTTGCATTCACTTTTATAGCTTTGGATCAAACTGGTATCGATCCCCGAAGATGTCTAACTAACTCACAAAGCTGTAGTTTCCTGAGCCATGCTGAAATAGTCTCTAATACGATTATAATAAACTGTTAATCATATGCTAAAACAATTTTGTAACTGACTCATCTGTAACTTGCATAAGATGGTCATAGCTGGTCGATAAAAAAAGATTCATAGCGTCTACTAGTTGTCACGAAAACTTTTTAAGTTCATTTCTTACTTCATTAACATATCTCATATCATGTTTCGGGTTTTAGTAGGTTAACTATAAAATTCATAGGCCTTTGGTACCAAATATTGGATATTAGCGCTTAGTTTAGACAAATACCTGCCTATGTTGGTAGGTAGCTACCTAAAGGGACAAGGGCCCGAAGGTTTAAAGTAGTAATATTCGTAGATTCCTGCTATACGAAAATCTTACTTTCTCTTGTACCTATGAAATTTCAGAACACCACCATCATAAATTAGAATGGCAAATATGGCAATAACTGTCTACTATTTAAAAGGATCGCCAACAGCACACTATTTATGTTGTGCGGACCCCACATGAAGTGGTATAAGGGCAGGGAGACGATGATGAATCTTTGAATATCAACTTAGGCCACACCGCCTCAATAAAATCGCAAAATTGATGGTACGGGGTATGGTCCCGCTTTAAAAAAAACTGTAGGTAGATACTTACTGTTATTAAAATTTATTCGTTAGGTACTGCTCGTAGAAACGTGTAAACTTTAGAAGTCATAAAAATCGTCACCTACTCCTCCTATCTCCCATCAACCTTCAACAAATTAGGTGGCACCTACCTAATGTTTGTGCAATGTCCTAAAAGTGTGAGCTCGTTTATTATTTTTGTAACATCCTATTACATCTTCGGTGATTATACTCGTATACCTACCTAGTAAAGATGTGATTTAGAATTTCATCAAATTATTTGGTAAGTAGAGTGGTGATGTTCCTGCTTATCCTGTTCCTTTGTCCTGTTAAAAGTGAATTTCCTCTATGCTCAGAAATTGCTTAAGATAATTTGAGTAGAGAATTTTAGGAATAACCTCACCTACCAACCGTAACATAAAGGTACCTATAGGTATCTTGCATTCCAAAATTTAGATTACAAAAAGTATATAAATGCGTCTTTTATGGGGAATATGGTAAGATTTTATAATAAACTTCCGGTAAACGCGACGCAACTTCCTATTATAAGATTTAAAGTGAACATAAAGAATAATCTTATTAAGAAAGCGTACTATAAACTAAATGATTATTTAAATGATAAAACCGCATGGCCTGAAGTCGCTCTGCCCCTTGACAGCTAAAATGCCATTTTGCAGTGTCTTTACAGTTTTTGCTTGCATCATATTTTAAGTATTATTTAATTTTATTTAAGCATTAGGTATATTATTAGGTTTCATCAAGTGTAGCGTGTGCTGCCCTTAGATCATTTGTTGAAGCTCACATTTGTCTTCTTTTTTTTCACATTTTTATAAGCTCTTATTTATTAGGGATTATAATTAGATTACTTTTCTTTTGAGCCTCACCTAGTTCGATCAGCATCACACAGGAGCTTAAAATTCTATTTTGTGAAAAAGGATCATCGAAAAAAATGATAGGCACCAAGCCGTGTTTGTTGCCTGATTCTTCTAGGCTTGGTCGCGAGGAACAGGCGTAGCTTCACCTAGTTTCTAAGACGTTTCAAAGTGATCCTAGTGATTTTATTGAAATAAATGCCTTTCGACTTTTGACTTTGGTAAGTTTATTATACCCACGGGAAAAAAACAAATAAATAATTTATGGCATTTCGTTTATTATTTCTTTTATTTACAATTCGTCGAGGATTCAGTTTACCAACCGTAGTTAGCACCGTGGCCGCTGTAGGAGATGTGGGAGACAGCGGGAGCAGCGGAGTATGACACAGACTTAAGGACAGGGGAAGCGTGTGCGTAAGTGGCGTACGCGGGGGCAGCTAAGGTCTTAGTCAGAAGGGGAGCGGACAGAGCGGAGTATCCGTGAGCACCATATCCTTGAGCGCCGTAGGAGATGGAAGGAGCCGCATAAGCGGAGTAGGAGGTGACAGCGGGAGCAACATAGCTCTTAGCCACGACGGCGGGAGCGGCGTAGGAGATAGCGGGAGCGGCGGCGTACACGGCGGGTGATCCATGGGAGGTAGAGCTGGAGTAGGAAGAGACGGAAGACACGGCAGGGGTGATGGTCTTGGTCACCACGGGAGCGGCGTATGCGACGGGAGCAGCGTAGGACTTGATGACCGGAGCAGCGGCGTAAGTAGCCACGGGAGCAACAGCCTTTGCGTACACGGGTGCGGAGTAGGCGACGGCGGGAGCGGAGTAAGCCGCGTATTGACCGCCGTGAGCGGTCTGGGTGGAGTAGGAGGAGATGGAAGATACAGCGGGAGTGATGGTCTTAGTCACGATGGGGGCGGAGTAAGATGTGTAGGCGACCGCGGGAGCAGCGGCGTATGACGCGTAAGACTTCAGAGGGGCAGCGGCGTAGTGTGCGATGGGACCGGCGTGGGCAGTGTGGGTAGAGTAAGAAGACACGGAGCTCTGAGCAGGGGTGATGGTCTTGGTTACCACAGCAGGGGCGGCGAAAGCGTGCGCGCTGTAAGCCAGAGGAGCGCCGTACAGGCCTCCACTAGCACGGGCTACACCCACGGCGCAAAGGGTGATGATGAGCTGAAAATAAAGGTTTATTCGATTTTACCGAGCTTATAAAAGCCTTAAAGGGAAAACTTATTCACTTATTTATATCACAGCTTTCGAAGTGCAAATGACACCATATGATTATAAAATCTTTAAGTTTGAGGGAATTGATTGGTTCCCAGGACCGAATGACTGATCCTTAATCCAGAAAAAATATAGGGGGGCAGAAAAGAACTTGCAAGCACTTAGAACTGAACAAAAATGCGTTAACAATAGACGTTACACACCTTAGCGTACATGTTTGTTCTGCTAATGTTGGGAACTGAATAATTTCGGTAAAGAGTGCCCCGGTTTTTATACTTGATGCAGGCCAGTGGCCAATTCACTTTCATTGCCAAGGTGAACCGCGTGCGTTAACTAGCATACCTACGCTGACTCAGTGATAGCCTTTCGATTTCATTTGTTCCGTAAACACTGTGTGATATTCTGTGGCGTAAGCTAGGGTTGAAGGGACCTTGAGCAGATTGCCATTAAGAATCACATCCGACTTGTTGAAGTGGTGACGAAACGCGATCGCCCATATTCAAATTGATTGCAAACTAGTTGACGCTCGAAGCTTTGCTCGCTTGGTACTTGAATAAAATAAAGCTAGTTAACACGTCGCGTGTCGGCCCTACTGTGTTACCCATCGAAAAGAACCAAACATTGCACGACTTTTGAGATCATTATCAGCTCATCCTCATCTCGTTGTAGGTACAGATACAATGTATAAAGGTGTTAAAAATTATTTGTGATGGTAATAAACGTCGGGAATAAAATATAAAAAAGGTACCTACGCGATAAACACCCGTTTGATTTTGAAGTTACTTGTGATGTTTTACGATACCTTTACGAAGATCAGCAGGGCTATTTCAAAACATTGGATAGATTTCCGATCGGAAACGTCAGTTTTTCTCAGACCAGCTATAGGTAAAACAAGAGCTCAAAACATCGGTGATGTTAATTCCGAAATGGTGTCTAGATCTGGTTAGAGAAAAGCTCACGTTTGTGATCGGAAATCTTTCAAAAGTTTTCACAAGACTGAACTATTCTGAGCGTTCATGAACTAAAACGTGTCACTTACTCTTATTGCATCAAAATACACTGTAATCGGGTTAAAACGTAGATATAACGTTTTATATTTTTTGGCAGTCTTAATGACCCTGTCTTTTTGAGGAAAATTGCAAAAAAAAAGTTGAAACATGTGTTCGATCATTTTATTTGAGGAATTTACTTGTAAAATGTCAAGGGTCTGCTACCAACTAAATCTGGAATCAAGAGCCTTTTTGCTTTTACTGGACCTCCATTTCGGACACCCATAGATACAATTAATATGCGATTTTTCTTTTATTAGGTTCCTACGCCTCTACGCAACAAAACAAACATACCCTCCATATTTCATGTAACTTATCGACGACCAGAAGTAGGTAGGTATAGGCTGAGTTCGTAACTCTGCTCCAAAATCTGAGGGCTGAGCGTTGTCTATGTGTCAGACAGTCAGTCAGTCAGGACTTTGATACTTATCTTAATATCGAATGAACAAAGAAGGTTATTGACGGACTGCCGCATTAGAATTAAAAGTCAAAGTTGCGGTTCTAGGACCCAAAGCAGATATAAATAAGTTGGTACGTGGCTACTGTTCAAAAATGTTGACGACCTCGGTGACGTAGCGGGGTGAGACACAAGAGGCCGCGCGGTTTGATCTCCGGGGCAGGACAAATTGTTTGCATGATCTGCAAATATGTACTAATTTGTCCGTGGTCGGGTTTGGATGTATGGTAGGTACCTACTCTTTGTATGTGATAGTCAGCGAAAGATAATCCTAAGTGTTAGGCCAGAACTTTTAAGGCACTTAAGTTAAGTACTTGATATAGCCTGTGTGGACCAGGACTATACAATGTCTAGTAGATATTATTTCCTTCCAAGATAGACTTAGCAACAAAGATCATTTTGGAAGATCATAAAACAATTGTAAGCAGTTAGATACCCACAGGTAAGAAGTAGATAGGTTATAAGTTTGAAATAACATTATTTTCCGTATCGTACCTAGCTAAGGGGGTGTTCTACACTCACCTATCTACAAGCGTAGCGTCTCAACGAACACACTGCTGGCTTTCCTAGAGGCCATCGGGTGCCTGCAATATCCACCCGTCACGCAAAAAGGGCCCACCAGCGGCCGGCATCAACCACTCACCAAGTAGCTACCAAGGTGCTCGTAGCTCTATGCTACAGGATACCTACCACCCTCAATTAAGCTGCGGAGCGTAGTTTTATTTTTAAAATAGTTTCGAAATAATCTACACAACTCAGTTGAACCGGATGTCACCTATTCACAGGTTTTAGTGGATGGCTGGTAGAGCCATCGCATTAGCAATCTACCTTCACTACTGTAGTGTATGCCTTACACCACGCTGGTTCCTAGCAGGACAACTCCCTCGCTGTTATCATATCACATAACACATATAATATCTCCCAGTGAATTCCCGCGCGCCTGCTCGTGCCGGCTTGACCACAGACTGACTGACTCCCAGAGAGTATGTGTCCATCTCTCCATCTCAGGTGTCATCTGTTATCTGTCACTGTCAGTTGTCCCCCGGAGACAGCATAAGTTAAGGAATGCAGGTATCCTTAAATACTAGTCACTACAACTACCTTTAGTAAGGTGTATGGCTTACAGAATGGCTAGCTATGTCTAAGATAACTCTAGGCTAGACAGACAGATAGGTAGGTACCTACCTACTAAAATCCTAGCAATCACCTATCTACTGTTGATATTAGAACGAGCTATTGGTAGACTTTTTCACACCGTTGCTTTGTGCAAGAGAGATCTAGCTGGCATTGCTAAATTTTACCAAATCCTGGAACGGCGCTGACGAAAACGCACGAAAAGGAATCCTTAAGGCTTGCTAACCGAATCAAAATTCTCGCATTTTTTTGCTGGATATCCAAATGAGTTTTCATAAAATGAATGTACCTAATAATGTATTTATTTTTATAGCTCATAGCTCTGTTGGTAGTAACTCTGCCTTCTGCGCTAGAGGTCGCGGGTTCGATTCCCGCACTGGACAAACATTTGTGAGTAGCACAGATTGTTCTGTGTCTGGGTGTTAAATATATATCTATTATGTATATCAGTCTCTGGTACCCATAGTACAGGCTATGCCTAGTTTGGGATCAGTTGACCGTGTGTGATATATCCGGAATATTTATTTATGTATTAATGTATATGACCTGCCCGCAACTTCTTCGTTTGAGAGTAGGTACCTAAACATAGGTTTTTTTTATGTTATACGGAGGCAAACATGCTTACGACCCCCCTGATGGTAAGTGGTTCATACATATTTATTTCTGTACCGAAATTAGGGTCTATCATCGGCCACTGATATTAGGCATGATGACCTCCCATTCTCCCAAAGGTCGATGACCAATCAAACATAAATGTCATGACAAGCCAGTAACGTAATGAAAGTACCTAACTACGAGTACCTATAAATATCAACAAGTTCATGTTTCATTTACTTATGATGGTCTGAGTGGCAAAGGTTTTAAAACTTCCGTCAGATGTGACGCCCAGAAGTCGCCCTACCGTGAGGTAGGGCACAGCCCTACCGTGACTTCTTATTGCTATTCAAATGTAAGCGTTTGAGCACTATTTTATAAGAATTTGAACCTTATATCTTTGAAAAGGTCAACTTACGTCACCACCTAAACAAAATCGCAAAGTTGCTGGTAGGTACGGGGCCCTTTTGGCGTCATAAATTATGCATCAAAGATTTTCTGAGTTAGAGTTTTATCCATCGAATTGCATTTATATATCATCAAAGCTAATATCAAATATTTTTTTCTCTTTTGAAACTTGACGAAAAAAAGGAGAAAAAAGGCGCGATAAATTGCAGGCCATAAATGCTTTAATTCGCAATTTTTCCCTGTATTAAGAAACGATCCGTAACTTTTTCACGTAAATGTTACCTGTATGTTGCCAGTCACCTATTTCTATTAGATACATTCTTTGTTTTCACCACAACCACCTAAAGAATATAGCCGTCACTGTTTGTCATTTTTCTATAGTGATATTTGGCAATAATTAAGCATCGTTCGTTTTCCGGTATTGGTTGTGTAATGAGACGCAGCCCGTACCACACCTTTGCGATTTTGTTTAGGCGGTCACGTACGCTGGCAGTCTTTCGTGTGAAATAGTGGTGACACGCTTGCTTTTGAATGACAAAAAAGTGGTGGTAAAACGGCGTGAGATATGTCATATTCAATTCTTTCAAAAAAGAGCAATACCTCTACTGAATAAAGTTTAAGAAATCAAATGTCAATTTTAAGTTTGACATTTGAGGGTGTACCCTAAACTTCTGAAACTTGATCTAAGTGTACACTTAGATCATACTTTATCCAAAATATCTGAGGACCATATTCAAATAAATTATCCCCATGAAAATGAAATATCGACAGTTTTAGCGACATAAGGGTGCGTGATAACAGTTTGATACGAGATAATGAGAAATGAAACGTATTACAACAAAATAGAATAGAAATCTTGGTAAGGCCTGGCTCTTAATTCAGTTCTCCAACTTTTCTTAGTGTCAGGACAACAATGCCATAAGTTGGTACCTACAACATGGTAAGACAACATACAAAAACAACATACAACATGGTAACATGGTAATATTAATACGGAAGATCATCAAAAAACATATTTCACTACACATCCATTTTATTCTTAATCTTCTTAAAACTATAGTAAATCCTATAAACGTAACAAAACATCAAGCCAAAATAACTAAAAAATAAATCAATTGAAATTTTACTCCCAAACATCTTAATAATATAGACATGTCTTTTTTTAAAACCTACTCAATCAAAAGCCTTCCCTGTCCGTGTCAACATTTCGTATATTACTAACTTCAAACGATCAGCTTAAGCTTGAATAACCCTGGAGATCTGCTGAGATATATGAGATATCTAGCCTAAATTTTATGTTTTCTTCAGGCGCTTTCAGCCGTTTGGATGTCCTAAAGATTGTCGCTCCCACGAGGAGTGCATCCGTAGCTTAGTTGGTAAGAGCATCCCCGTATTTAGGGGACGGTTACGGGTTCAAATCCCGTCATAGTCGATATTTTTGGGATATTATAAAAAACATATCTAGCTGCGAGTCTGCCTATTTTATTTGGCCTTGATAGTTGGTAAGAAATGCTGACATGGTACCTACATATTTAAATCCTAATTGAGCATTTTCTTATCTCAAGTCCCGGCATTAAATGTTTTGCACCATAATTGAATATTACGCTCAATGCTTTTTATACACAAACTTATGAAGGCCTCCGTGCTAGAATTTTGAATTCTTATGCCAATTAAAGTCTTAATTCGTTTAGATTAAGATATAAAAATGAAGTTTTTTTGACAATCGAGCACCAATTTTTGCGCTATTTAAAATGCTTTTCACCTTAGCTCATTTTAAAATGCCTTTTCGGACAAAATATTTAGTACAACAGCATCTTAAAAAAACTTAAAATAATACCCAAAGCGTTCATTGGAAATAGTGTTCGTAAAAGTGTCATTCCAACTGTTTCAAGATAATGCCGTGTTCGAACAGCGCGCGATATGTCATCGATTTTGAGTTTGACATTTGAGGGTGTACGATAAAGCTCAATGATATCGCAAGCCCCTAAAAGTCAAACTAAAAATTGACTTTTCTCAGTAGAGATAAGGATCATATTAAAATAAATTTCAGATGACATATCGCACACCATTTCGAATACGGTCTAAGGACATCAAGTAACTTAATTTGACTGCTCTAAAATTATCGCCCTCCTTGTAATATCTATGCACAAGAAAGAGACAACAATACTTTTAGATCTGTCACATGAAGTTAGATAAGGAAAATTCAACACGAGAATACATTGTGTGTGATACTAGGTAATTATTGCAAAATCCAATATAATGTTATGCACCTTAAATATAACACCGACATTATTAATATCTAACTTTACATCAAGAAGTTAGAACATTCACTTACATTGGCCAACAAAGCCCTGCCTATTTCAAAAACCTTTTAATTTCGTATATAAAACGATCTTATAACAGTTAAAAGGCCTAGAGCCTTCAGAAGTACAAAAAATTATCATATTTTTTTACATTGGTACTGTACCCCAAGCGCGAATAATGCACGATAAGAGTACGCTTACGATACGATAGTTAAAGTCAAATAGTATGACATCGGCGATGCTTGAAAATCTTTTGATTGGCTAATATTTGACATATTTTGTTAAATTATCGTAACGCTTTCGTGAATTATTCGTGCCATTGATAATACTTTATACCTCTAATGCTACCTTGTTCAATAATGGGCACAATAATTGACATAAAAGCTTAACAGTGATGTGAATGAAGCTTAACTTACAACACTTAAAGTTCAACTTACAACTCTTAAGTGGTACACACTCAGTGGTAACATTTGTTGGAAAATACGGCAAAAACTATTAATTCTGTAATATAATCATTAAGTTATCTTATACGGTTGTTTTTTTACATTTTTACAATTTGCGTTAAGCAAGATGGAAAACTTTTCCATTTTGACACATGTCAACTTGACCGATTTTAGCACGACATCGGGCCGGAAATGGACGCCATTGCAGTTTAGTTCAAGTAGCGTTTTAAAAATAAAATTATTTACAAGGCGGGTTTTGATCCCGAAACCGTGATATGGAAACTAAAGATGGTTTTTAGGAGATTTTGCAGCGCACAACAACTCCACTTACAACCTACAACTCCAATTTAGAGCAACAAAACGTCAACAAAATAAATTAGGTAACCTTTTTTTAACGATTGTATCTCATTTAGTTGAGGAGAACCACCGATGTAACAAGTGTATGACGTCGATAAAGAGCCACTTAAGACAGCACACCATCAGAAATTTTCTGTCAGAAAAATTTAATCAACCATTCGGACAGTGGCGGATTTGCCCTAAGGCCCAGTAGGCCCGGGCCTAGGGCAGCCAGATATTAGGGGCGGCAAATCGTGACAAAAAAATCGCTGATGATAGCAAGAAATAAATCAAATGCAAAGTACCTAAATATTTAAAAGGCTGCTCCATAGACTACCTACTTGCTACAGTAGTCATGCAGCTTCGAACAGATTTCGTCGTTTCTGATTTCGATTTATATAAAGTTGACAAAAAAGTAAATTCATTATGTACCTAGTCTATAAGATGGGTGCTGAGAAAGGGGCGGCATACGGCCTGGGGCCTAGATCGGCCAAGACTGCAAATCCACCACTGCATTCGGAGGACGTACGGTCCTTACTGATTGGTGATTAATGACGTCGGACCATTTTCTGACGGAAATTTTCTGATGGTGTGCGGACAGCCACATTACTAACTGCAAAACTTTGCACAATTAAATACCTAATGGAGATGTGAGCGTGCCGGGACTGTAGTCCTATGACTACTACGCTGTTTTAATCATATATCCAGAGCTTTTTTATAAAATACATTTAAAAGTAACTTGGTATCACAGATAAACTTACGTGCAATTCTGGTTTGTCGGAATAGTAATTTAAAATGTAATTAAAATATAAGGAGAATTAAACATAGTGATTTTTGTAATATTAGACATTTATCCATATTAGAATATAGAAAACGAATTAGAACAATGAAATTAGAAAATATGTGAAAATCTATCAACGAAAATCTATCAATCTATCAACTACAACAGCTGCGGATTTGTTCGCAAAGTAGGTTATTTACCTGACGACTTACAAATTATTGGTGGATTCTACGTATAATTACCGACAACCGTTGGGGAGTAAAGGTTCTCGAAAGGCGACCACGAACATTTACAAAAATTATTCAAAAAATTTGATTACACTGTTTGACAGGTAATAAAGGATTTTTGAAAATAGTTGAGTATAGTTTTTCTAACATTGTAAAATTATCGAGATGCGTGTGGCTGATGAGATATTTTATATTTAAAACAACGATAATATAAAGAGGACATCGAAAAATACTTTGATAAAAACATATTTTACATTAATATTTGGAATAATAATAAAATTCCCTAAACTTACTTATAGTAGGTATATAATATAACAATTATTATGTGCAACATCACCTATTTTCAGACCTTAATCCATGATATTTGTAATTTTCGATAAATTTATTTATATTTTTCCTGCCCCACGTGGGCAGGAAAAACAATATTTATCTGGATTAGCCCGCAATATCAACTTAGCGATTTTGATTTTGTATAGGCGGTGATATAAGTTGATAGTCTTAAGGTCAAAGATTTAAGGTTCAAAATCGTGTAAAATAGAGCTGACCTCTCTCATTTGAATAGCAATAGACCTCATGGTAAGACCCCAAGAGCGTGCACTTGTCTATTGCCATCTAGGCCCAGAGCAGGTCAACCAATTTTATTTATATACAATTAGCCTAGAAACGTCGATCCAGGGGGCGTGGCCTGTGACGTCATCCAGAGAGTGGTGCGAGCGGGCGTGGATGCGCGCGCGACTGCCTTTTAGTAAATATCGATCGTAGTTTATTATCATACTTTAAATAGTTTAAATAGTCTAGACCCCAATTTGTCACGGTCCTTTAAAGATAAAGGTTACCCTTTCTTCCAAATATTTATAATCGCATTATGATTGATTCATTTCTTTTATTTAATGCGATTGAACTTAACTCGATATAAACCTTAAAGTTGAAATTCGTTCACTTATTTTGCCTTAAATTAAAATGTCATATCCCTGTCTGCTCAGAAGATACAATGGTAAGCAATCGGTCAGACGAGCCATTTGCAAATTGTGGCCTGGGATAGTTGTATACCATTGTGTTTATTTTGTTTTCTGTCATCTGGTGGAAGTTTACTGGTAGTACTACTACTGGTACGTTACTACTAACGTTGTTACAAAAGAGTGAGAGTAGACAGATTCGTCTGCCAATGACATTGGACTTCAGTTTACATAAAGACTTCAGTTTACTCCGTGATCATGGCGCTTGAAACTGTGCCGAAATATCGGGGAACAAATAAACTACACGTTTTTAGTGAACGATACATGATACTTCATTTGTAAACAATGCTTCAATAAGCGTAACAATGTCAGTCTATAGTACAGCTATACTCACTGACGGGATAGTTTGAACGATGTAACTTTTAAAGTTTATCATAGCAAACATGGCGACATAATCTGGATTGTTCTCCAGAAATGCAGCAATCACTATGTGTTCAACAGCTCATCTGTGAGTAGATGTGTAGGGTTAAGACGAGCCTCGAGCATTCCCGGGTTTTGCTGCCTGAAGCTGAAAAGCGAAAGTGATTTTATGGGTAAAAATAAAAGAAAATTATAATAGATTTTTAAAAATATCTCAAAAATGATGACTCAGACGGGATTTGAACCCACAACCTTCCCCTAGATCTTATCAACTAAGCTACGGAGATATTTCCGTGCGAAAATCTTTAGGACTCGCTATAAAATAAATAAAAACTATAATTGCTGCTGCATATATAAAAAAAAACAATGGGATTTTTTTTACATACAAACAAACACATCGCCGTTCTAAACATACATTCTGGTTTCATCACAAAGTTTACCTCTACAGTTTTAAGCACGTGCTAATAGCACTTAAATTTTTCGGATGGAAAATCCATTGGTACACGGCCGGGATTCGAGTCCACGATCTTTGAATGGTAAGGCGGGGTCAATACCCGCACTTCTCAGATGTGAAAGGATTACATACTTCAGGCCTCTTGATTTAAGGCGTTTCATGATGGCAGGCTTCACTCTCGGCCTTCCCGGGCTATGCTTGCCGCGTCCCGTAATGATGTGCAGAATCAACGGCCTGGGCTCCGGGGCTAGTCTCATCTTCCGCAGCCGGTCGTCGATGAACAGGTCGAGCGATATCTCCGCTTCGGGCACGCGAAGAAAATGGAGATCTATCACGTTGGCCTCAGGGTGGATGTTCGCGTGGTACTGGAATTTGAGAGAACGGAGCTTTATCAGCTTGCAGTGGAAAATGACCTGTACCGAACCGATTTAAGGTTGATTATAACAAAATGTTTCAAAATGAGGACTTCCGGAATAATAATAATAATAACACCCAACAGTCACATACATAGTCCTGAAACCACACTAGGATTCCCTGTGCCGTGGGTATCAGAAACTAGGAGTACCTACCCGGAACAAATATTTGCAGATCATGCAAACTTTTTTCCCGCAGTGGGAATCGATCCCGCACCCTTTGCGTCTCAGAAGGCAACTCGCCTGCTGTGGCACAGAGCTTGGATGTTATACGGAGGCAAACAGGCTTACGGCCCACCTGATGGTAAGCGGCTACCGTCGCCTATTGACATCTGCAACACCTGCAGCATTGCGAATGCGTTGCCTGCCCTGGAGTAATATTTTTGTATTTTTCTTGAAGCTCTTCATGTTGAAGGCTAGTGGGAAAATCTCAGAAGCTCATTCCACAACTTGCACGTATGGGGGAAGAAAGGATCTCGTAAAGCGAGTGGTTCCAGTCTTTATTTTTCCCCATAGATTTGTTTAAAGGGTACTTACTTGTACCAAAGCTGCAGCGGCATAATTGTTGGCTATGTCGTACCGAGCGGTGTGCAAAGCAGCGATTTGGGAATAGTGGCTGGCCTCAGCTAGTTTCTTGCGTTCATAGTACCACTTTGCTTTCTGGAAGTATCTGTTGGTAAAATTATAATAATAACCCTCTTATTCATAATCACTCACTAACTTACTTAAAGTATGCAACCTCTATAATAAAAATAACACCCAACAATCAACTGCATAGACCTGACCCCATACTAGGATTCCGTGTCGTTGGTATCAGAAACTACAAGTACCATCGTAGCACAACACCCAGACCCGGAACAAATATTTGCAGATCATGCAAACATTTGTCCCGCAGCGGGAATTGATCCCGAATCCCTTGCGTGTAAGACGGGCACTCGCCCGCTACGCCACCGAGCTTGTCAAAAATGTACGGTTCCCATGGGAAAGATTTGTTTTTATTTTTCACAGAGCAAAGGGTTTTTCACATTACTTTTGCACAGTGGTAGTTTAGGAGTCAGAGAATGACAAAGCCGACTTTTAATCCCGGAAATATGACCCACATTGATCACATTTTGATCAGGCCGCCCTTCTCACACATACACATCAAAATTTCCAAGCGAACGAAGTCGCGGGCAACAAATATCTTTTATAAACAATATTGTCTCTCACATAATCGTAGGTACTATAGTACAAATATTATAAATGCCAAAGTTTGTGAGGATGTTTGGATGTTTGTTGTTCAATAACGCCGTAACGGCTCAACCGATTTCGTTGAAACTTGGAATAGATAAAGTTATTTACCTAGAACAGCATATAGGCTACTTTTTGTGTAGGTACCACGCGAGCGAAACCGCGGGCGAAGCTAGTTACGTATAAAAACTCTCACTACATAATGGGTCGTCTTCAAACCACTTACTTATCCCTAGCGTTTTTGTGCTGCTCAGCTTTGTCCCTCATGTGATTGACAGTGTCCATGCTGAGCTCGGTTTGTTCCTTGCCGGGCTTTAAGAGATACGGATATTCCTCTTCGTCGAGAGCCTGTAAAATATATTTAGTTCAAGGTACATCGTTCTAAAAAATCTGAGCGTGAGAGTTTCAATATTGACCATGCGGTCAAAGCGACGAAAAAGTTTTACGCATTTTTTTAATGGATCCTCTTCAATTTTTTTTTTTTTTATATTTCTAGTTTACAATGTTTATTGTATCCTACATAATATTACAATCTAGCCAATTAGGCTAATGAGTAGGTAATTTGACTTTGACATAGTTCTATAAAGTAAATTATATCTAAGAATGTGTCCAATAGCACTTTTCTTACAGTTTCTATTTAAGGGGAAGACACTTTGTTATTGTGTTCATTATAAGTGGTCACTATGAATTACACTAAATTTCACAATTTTTTACACTATACTAACTCAAAAGGCTTAGTCCTTTTGAGTCTTTAAGAGAGAGAAATAAATAAATAACACCCGACAGTCACATACATAGTCGTAATTACCCCACACTACCTTCCTGCATTCCCTGTATCGAGTATCAGAAATGAAGAGTACGACTATAGTACCACAACACCTAGATCCAGAACAAATATTTGCAGATCTTACAAACATCTGTCTCGCAGTAGGAATCAAACCCGCACCCCTTGCTTCTCAGACGGGCACTCGTCCGCTACGCCACCGAAGTCGTCCAACCGATTTTTTGGTTTGCAAATAATTTTCGTACTATGTTCTGATTAAAAGCTAAATCTAATTTTATTGGGTTTAAACGAAACATACCGCAATTTGTTCTTCCATTAGTACTTTTTCTTTATTTTCTTTCTCCTTTTCCATAACAAACTTATTGACTCCATTAGTTTGGTCCAAGTAGTGGCCTTGGCCGGTCGATATCAGCAGGATCTAAAAGGAAACATTAAAATTACCTAGTTCTCGATCAAACATAATTAGGGATTGCAAATATTCGAATAGTATTCGACCATTTTTGGGTAGTATTCGAATATTATTCGAAACTATTAAATGTTAGTTTTAACATGTTTTTACTGCAGGAAATCATCACAAAACCACGTAGGAATGCTCCAAAAGGTCTTACGGTGAACCTTAGTTATCAAAACCACCAAATATTTTAAAAAAGTATGCATCAAATAAAATCCAAATGTTAGTTCACTAAGTCATTTCCCGTTTACCTAAATATTAAGAAAGTGCAGATTCACGAAAGTTGTTATAGTAATAATGCTCAAATTGTAGTAAAGTTAAATTACCTAGTTTAGAGAAGGATAAATGCTTTAGATCACGGCTATCTCTCATATCTCTCATGTATCTCTCATCAAAAAATGTGTCGAATATTCGATTGCAAGCCCAAAACATAATGCACCTTTGGACGAAATTATCCTAGCAACTGATAGCAGCGACCATCTAACAATCGTGTATTGTGCGCCAAATGCCAATTCATGTGAATAACAACGCAAAATCGAATGATATACAAAAGACAACGCCTCGTACTATCAACTTCGCGATTTAGTTTAGGCGGTGTTGTAAGTTGAGTTTCAAAGATTTATGGTTCAAATTCGTGTAAATTATGGCCCTACCTCTACCGTAGAATCAAAGCTGTTCTCATGAGCGATCAGCATTTCTGACAACGTCTCGTTAGCTACATCAGGAAATAGCTCATACAGTTTCTTCCTCGTCATCTGAGCAGCCATATCTTGAGGCTCTTTGTTTTTCCACTTCTCCTTTACCTCCTTCTCATATATTGCCAGTGCAAGTTCCGTATCCATGATTTCCTTGAAGTTGGGGGGAGCACTAGGTTCATGTGCTTTGGGTTCTGGGAGTGCCCGTGCATTGTCTTCTTCGTCAGAATAATTCTTAGCCTCTTCTGCTTCGAGTTGTAACTCGAGGTCAACTTGTCTGCAAGAATTAAAATTAAATAAAAAGCTACGAGGTATGGTGGTAGTACGTCTACGTAGGTATAAATACTGATATTTCTTCTGAGATCTAATGCAATAAATATAAATAGCACGAGTAAAGAATAAGGTATTTTAAATCCGTGCCTCACCTTGCAAATTCTTCATCCTGTTTAATCATCTCATCGGTTTGGGCGTGATTATTGTCCAGTTGATGCGAAATAGATTCGACCCAAAGAGCATTGAGATCATGCAATATTTTAGTTGGAATACTCAGTACTGGTTTGACGCCTGCTGGATATTCAAAGTCGTGTCGACCATACAACTCGTCCAGTTTTCGGACGAATTCCATTCCAATATTAACGGAAATGTTTCTATTTTCACCGATCACAGACTTTTCATCGTCACTTTCAATTGTATCTAAGTCATCTTCATCATATTCGTCATCGACATCCGTAGATTCTAAGTTATTTATACCGGATGTAGTTGGCACTGCGTAGAAGGTGTCGGCAGACGATGTAATTGGCATATCTCTATACAGAACGTTTTGTGAAGAGCAAGGAAGAGCATTAACCTCAGGGCTAGAAACAGGCAAAGGAGATAAACTAGACTGTATAGGAATCGCCAGTTTACTGAGGTCCGCATTTTGAAGACTATTTGCATCAATGTTGTGATTCCCATTTACGTTACTCGACATTTCATCGTTCGAACCATTGTTATCATAGAAGCGTGGTCTTTTAAGATTCAAGTAATGTTGACTATAATGATTTTCTGAAATCTTTATAGAGTTTTTAATATTTTGTAATACTTGGCTGGATTCTTCCGTAACATTTTTTTCCTTTTTGGCCTTTTTTTTAAACATGAGTGTGGAATTTGGAGTTTTATTTTCACTTGATGTGGGTAACGTTGTTTCGGTGGATATTCCTGGAATTATAGTGTTTTGCTCGTCACACTGACAATCCACATGTACTTCGTCTTCTGAGTCAGACAACTCAGTGTGTACGGTTTGAATTGTATTATTTTTAATACCGTCCAATACTATGGCACATGCCCAGTTACCATCTCCTGCGCAGTTATCATAAATTTCTCTTAGTACTGGTCGTGGGATATTTTTAAACATTTTTCTCATATTAGTGAAATATTTATCTTTTTGCTCACAGATATGAAATCCAGAAAACAATGTCTTATGTGAGCTTTTGCTATTATCCCACTCATTTTCATTGTTTTCTTTTTGCTGATCATTAACAAGCTCGCCTATTTCCACAAGATTACCGAATGTTTCCGTTGTTTCCGTTGGTGTTTGAACCCGGGAAGTTTCTTCCTGTTTTATTTCTAATGCTATATCATCACGCAAAGTTTGCATAAACATAAGATTTTTTGTCCAGTCGTCATTTATCATAGAAGGTTCTATAAATTTATCAGAGCGTTCATTAGCTTCAGATCGTTGCGGTTTAGGGGCTGATGAAGACGCCACTGCTATTTTTGGTTTTTGATTTATAGGAGTATCCCAGCCTTCTCCATTATCCCACTCAATTTCTACCTTGGACATTTCATTCAAGTCTTTCTCAATTCCAATTTTGTGCCGCTGATTATCGCGATTACTTGAATCATAAACGTTCGAAGTAGCGTTCACGTTTGAGGAACACGGTGTTTGTTCATCTTTAGGATTATCATTTCGATGCTCCAAAGGAACTCGGTTCTTTGATGTTGAATCAATATTTTGATGAACCTGATTTACTTGATTCACAATCGTTTCTTCGACCTTGGAATTATCATTTTGAGACTCTTCAGGAACTTGGTGCGCCGACGCTGAATCGTTATTTTGATGAACCTGATTTATTTCACTAACCATCGTTTTAGCAACGGGTTCAAGCTTCTCGAGAGCTTTAAGTGCTACAGGATTTTGTTTGTGAAATGCTGGTATGTTTCGAATTACGGGCGGTTCCAAGCCTTTCGGATAAGACAAATTAAAATATTTTAAAATACTTTTTCCGGTATGGGAACCTTCATATTTTTGTAACATTGTTTGTATTTTGTCTTTTGGTACTCCGTGAATATTGCGTTTTGCAAGCTGTGATGGCATCTGAGACCAAGGATTTGATGGTTCGACCACTTCTATTATGTAACCGTTACTAACTGCATCACGTACATATGGGTACATTTCCCAAGTCGTCATATTAGTATTATCAACTATGACAGGACTTCGACCTTCGTTGACTGCTTTGTGTACCAATGACTGATTTTTCATGTGAACTTCATTCAAGCGGTACACATTATAATGGTATTTTCCATTGAGCTCCATATGATCATCAGCGCTGAATATATGGCTTGCGTAGTTGTTGAAGTTTGTCGTTCCAATTGTTGATTCTATTATTACTCTGGCTAAGTAAGTTTTTCCACTACCGGGAGCTCCTCGCATAACAATCAGCACCCTGGAGCCTTCATTGTGGTTTCTTATGATGTTTTTGATTTCCTCAGTCCAGTAATCTACTTTAGGCATGTGAATTTTTGGGCGTGGGTGTCTGACTACGGGGTTTGGAACCGTAGCTGTCACAGGGGCTAGAAACGCAGCAGCATACGAAGCAGACTTTAAGTTCGTATTAATGTTAGTTGAAGCCATATTGGAGCATTCTGTAACTGTAAGATAGGTACTTGTTTAACTTTTTCTTCATCAATTTGTAGAAGTACTTAATTCTACCTTAATAAGAGGGGTACCCTTATCAAAGTGGTCATAGCAATAAACTCCACAAGCAGTCAGGACGATAATGTTTTCAGACTTACCCTCACTTACATGGGATTCTATATTCGTAGAAGTTTGTTCGTTTTCTGTTATGGACAAAAAATAAATCAAAATAGATCAAGAAATAGGTATTTGACGAATATCAATAAAACAGTTAATCAATCAAATCAGTTTAATGAGGCTCTAATATAGATGAGAAAAAAATATACGCACGTGCGTAAAATATGTAAGATTTTGACATTTATTAATGTGATTTCATTTAATAAAAGATTCTGGAAAATTGAAAGTACCTAGGCTTTTTTAAATCAAATCAATTGACCGACCTACCTTCTGCTTACGTAGACTGGTGCACATAGAAACGAAACTTTTTGGTATAGTTTTTGGTTTAATATTTATTGTTGTTGCTGCTAAGGTATATAGGTACAGGTGTGTATATAATGTATTTAGGTGCTACTATGTACCCATGGTATTGTTTAATGTATACTCGCATAATTGAGGTCGATTAATTCAAGTCATAAAAAAGTTAATCTAGTTCATACATAAGATAATACACAAGATTCAGGTATGTAGGTAGATCAAAGAAGAACTGTGAGAAGACAAACCTTTTGTGAGCAACTCAGTATAGGGCAAATATCAGTCAATTTTGATCTGGGCTTGACTGACTGCAAATATGCGTACGGCCGTCATTACTTTATGTGAACGCTAAACAAATATATTTATGACATACCTGCACTACCACTGTCTTCGATCTTTGTAAGAGTGTCCACAGCGAGATTAACTGTAAAGAAGAAAATAAATATTGTAGAAAAAAATATTTTTGAAATTAATATTTAACTCCTTATGTTAATATTTTATAATATCCCAAATTCGATTATAGGCTTGATTCGAACCCGCGACCCCTCGCTTGAAAGGGTGCGTGCTTAATATTAAATGTCATTAAGATTGTAAAACCTGTTGTACTGACTCGAAATGTTGGTTCAAAATAAGTTACCAACTTTGTTATTGACTAAGTATATTAATGATCTAAGTAATCATTTAAGTAGGTACCTACTCAATTTTTTTAATTGACCATGTATTTTAGTGACGTGTATTTTAAAAGTACCAATAAATATGTTTATTCTGTTTTATTCTACCTTCTCAATATTTTTCCTTTGTTTATACCTACTGTAACTACCTATCTGTGTAGTATTGTGTTTACATTTATTTACATTTCTACATTTTCTTATCACTTTAGTAAACATGGTGGCCTAACAATGTTTTAGGGACTCAATATCAATACAATAAATAGTGCACCACCGATGATGTAATTCAATACTCTTATCATAAATGATTCTACACACTACAATGGATCATACCTACTATGAAAGTACCCATATTGTAAAAATATAATCTTTGTATTAATGAATTTGAAATAATACTCACTACAATGTTAAATCACTGACTAACACTGTAGCGTGGCATGACCGGACCAACAGCGAATTCACAAAGAGAAAATAAATATAAAATCTAGTGGGCACAGTAGCATATGGTTGACTTCATGATGTGTCTGATATATTCATAGCACAGTCATGGTATGATAAGTTGTAGTGGGCAAAGGCCATAAGAGTAATGCCCTAATTGTATTTCAAAACAAATAAACAATCACAATTAACAGTGATTCACTAGGTATTTATTTTATAAAATGGGAGTCCCCTTGTATTGACTAATTACCCAAGTGATTCAAGAAGTGCTAAGCACATCTTTTTATCATTAGCGTCTCAGACGCATAACATAATAAATATGGTGTTTTTGGGTACTTTTATTTACAGGTTACCTACTATTCATCATCATCATCATTTCAGCCATACGACATCCACTGCTGAACATGGCCTCCCCCACAGACAGAGCGAATTCCTTATCATGTGGGGGGATTTGCCCATACTCACCACGCTGGACATGCGGGTTGGCAAGTGCAGTTAGAGCTATCGTTGTTAAAATGAGGGATGCTGCTGCCCATCCCCTAGTATTTTTCCCTTAGTCGCCTTACGACATCCGCATATAGGTAGTTATGGAGAGGCCTATTCTTCAGCCAGGGCTACCACGGCACCTACTATTGAGGTCATTCAATAAGTAATAGTAAATTATAGTCGGTAAATAATAGTATTACATACCTAGGTCTAAATAAAGGAGTATGGCTGCTCACGGGTCAGATAGAAAATGACCTTGCATCTCAATTATTATGTGCAGCAATTGTTTTCCACTGTCACAAAATTAAAAATTAATAAATAAAATGCCGTTGGTCATTTTTTATACGAAAATTTATTACAAAACGGTAGGACTGATCTGATATGGAGATAGCCTAAAGCCTGAGGTAGGCTACTTTTACATGGGTATAGCGCGCGCGAAGCCGCGGTCTGCCACTAGTCCAACCAAATTGATTGCTCAAAATATATCCTTTGTTTACATCCACCTCTCTACTGCGCACTAGGATCCCCAGGCGCATACAAGCCTGTGATTACTTAGCGTAATAGATTTATGGGACTTACCATCGCCGTCACAGTCTTCTAAGACCCCAGCAATAACTTCAGAACTGAAATGGTCCTCGAACATGCCTCTGAGGAGTTCAAATTCTTGTCTGTATAGATTCTCCACAGCATGCTCGGATTCTTGGTCTTCAGAATCCATTTTATCTGATAATTGTCAATCTAGCACACGCAAACTATCACAGTTATACCTAGCGGATGGTAATCCATCCGAGAACACCATATATCTATGCAATTTTAGTTTAATAAGCTAAACGAAATTTTAATTTTTATTGTACACACAGATTAGTACCACAGATAGACTACTAAAATAATACTACTAATACTACACAAAATTACTCTATGGAGTACTAATAAGTAATAACTTACTAATTGTACACTACTTATTTGACAATTTTACATACTTTCATTCAATCAACCACAGACTAATAAGGAATAATAACGTAAACAGATTCTCGGTCTACGAATAATAAGTATCAATCGTACTCTGTTTACGGTATCAATCAACCAACGAACCAAAAACACAGTGTATGCTGTCTACAAAGTATACTACAAAAAATACGTAGAACGAAGTTTTGCGTTAGATAACATTGCGTTCCGTTTCACGTTAATTTTATTCAAAATGAAATCACACAAAAAAGTAACCTTTCGAGTATTAACGTGATTTTGACGTTTATGTGACTGGCTGGAGAAGGACTTGATAATTCAAGCGATGACCTCAAAACGTAAGAAATTATACTACGCCAGACAAGGCGGTATGGTCTCGGACTTTAGCCAGCCCGTTAGGGCGAAAAAAAAACAGCTTGAATTATCAAGTCGTACGGCTAAAATGATGATGATGCTTTTGTAGAGTAATTTTAATTGATTCATCATCATCATCATCATCAGCCTGTAGAAGTCCACTGCTGGACATAGGCCTCCCCCAAAAAGTTCCATGACGAACGGTCTTGAGCCTTCTTCATCCCCCGACTTCCCGCAACCTTCACAATGTCGTCGGTCCATCGGGTGGGGGGCCTTCCAACACTGCGTCGCCCGGTTCGTGGTCGCCATTCGAGAACCTTTACTCCCTAACGGTTGTCGGTTCTGCGAGCTATATGGCCTGCCCACTGCCACTTCAACTTGCTAATTCTGAGAGCTATGTCGGTCACCTTAGTTCTTCTACGGATTTCCTCATTTCGGATCTTATCACGTAGTGAAACTCCAAGCATAGCTCTCTCCATAGCCCGTTGCGCGACTTTGAGCTTGTATATGAGGCCTATAGTTAACGACCAAGTCTCAGTGCCATAAGTCATCACTGGCAACACGCACTGATTGTAGACTTTCGTCTTGAGGCTCTGCGGTATCTGCGACGAAAAGATATGACGAAGTTTCCCAAACGCTGCCCATCCGAGTTGGATTCGTCGGCTGACCTCTTTGTCGAAGTTGGACCTACCTAGTTGAATCGTCTGACCCAAATAGACATAGTGGTCTACAACTTGAATGGTATCGTTCCCAACTTGTACCGGTATGGGTGCAACATGAGCATTGGACATGATATTAGTCTTGCCCATGTTCATTTTAAGACCCACCTGTTGAGAAACGTTACTGAGGTCTCTGAGCATTGCGCCAAGGTCCTCCAACGATTCTGCCATTATGACTATATCATCGGCGAATCGAAGGTGAGTGATGCATTCGCCATTGATGTTGATGCCATGTCCTTCCCAGTGCAGAAGCTTAAAAACATTCTCCAATGCAGAGGTGAACAGTTTCGGAGAAATTACGTCTCCCTGTCTCACCCCTTTTTGCAATTGGATAGGATTTGTGCTCTGGTCCTGGAGTCGGATAGACATGGTGGCCTTGCTATACAAACACTTAAACACTTCGATATACCGGTAGTCGATCTGGCACCGCTGTAGTGACCGTAACACTGCCCAGGTCTCGACTGAATCGAAGGCTTTCTCGTAGTCCACAAACGCTAGACACAATGGCCGATTATACTCTTCGGTCTTCTGTATAATCTGCCGAAGCGTGTGGATGTGGTCTACGGTACTAAAGCCTTTGCGGAACCCGGCTTGTTCGGGAGGCTGGAAGTCGTCAAACCTACGGGCGAGCCGGTTAGTGACAACTCTCGAAAACAGCTTATAGACATGACTCAGCAGCGAGATGGGCCTATAATTCTTCAAGCGGGTGTTGTCACCTTTCTTGAAAAACAGTACCACTACGCTCCTGTTCCACGCCTCAGGCGTTGTACCTTCGAGGATGACGGAATTAAATAGCTTCTGAAGGACTTTAAGTACCGGTGTTCCACCCGCTTTCAGAAGCTCTGACGTTATTCCGTCCTCCCCCGGTGCCTTATTATTCTTAAGCTGTTTGAGGGCCGTCCGGATCTCGTATAGGCTGACGTCCGGGATGTCTTCGGTATAGTGCCGGGTCGGCTCTTGCATCGCTTGCCGTGCTTGGAGCAGGACTTTGCGATGAGGTGTACAGTTGTCCATAGAACTTCTCGAGCTCTCGTAAAATCTCAGGCTTCGACGAGACGATATTGCCGCTATCGGTCTTCAGTTTCGTCAACTGACTTTGTCCAATAGATAGATCTTTTGCGAACACTTTGGAGCCTTTATTGCGCTCTATGGCGCGTTTAATACAAGCTGTATTAAAAAGGCGCAAATCGTGTCGCATGGACTTAGAGATCTGTCTATTGAGCACGCCGTATTTCGACCTGTCCACTGAAGAATGCAGTCTCATGTCGTTTCGCTCAGCCATGAGTTTTAGAGTGTGCTCAGAGAGTTTCTGGGTTCTATTTTTACGGTGGGTCTTAAAGAACTCCGACCCAACCGCTTGGACAATTTCCACTAGCCCGTTGTTCAGCTCATCCACTGTTCCGCATTCAGCCAGGCTTTGGAAGCGATTTTGGAGTTCTAACTGAAAGCTCTCGGGGTTTTGAATTTGGACAGGACTTGGGCGAAGAGTAGATTTCATCAGACGAGACCTTTCCAGCTTAATGTTGATATTCAATGAGCCTCTAACCATACGGTGATCACTACCGGTTTTGACCCTGTTGATCACAGAGACGTCATTGAATATTTGCTTCTTGGTCGTCATGATGAAATCTATCTCGCTTTTGTAACCGCCGGGGTGCAGCCACGTCCATTTTCTGGACGGCCGCTTCTTGAAGAAAGAGTTCATCGCAAAGAGTCCCTCCTTCTCCATGAAGTCGACCAGACGCTGGCCCCTTTGGTTTCGCTGTCCAAATCCGAATTGCCCCACTTTCAGTTCATCGCCGTTCCTTGTGCCTAGCCGCGCGTTCAAGTCCCCCATCACAACTGTAAAGTGTGTTTTCGAGGTATGCATGGCATTTGAAATGTCATCATACATGGCCTCCACTTCATCGTCTGGGCGTTTTGAGTGTGGGGCGTATACCTGTATGACCTTCAGCGAATACCGATCGGTGATTCTGAGTATAAGGTATGCCACCCTGCTCGAAACGCTCACTATCTTTACAATATTGTTGACGAGGGACTTATGAACGAGAAACCCGATACCGTGTTGGGATAGCTGATCTCCCTCCCGGTAGTAGAATAAGTTGCCGGAATTTAGGATTATCGTGTCCTCCCCCTCTCTTCGGACTTCTGATAATCCTATGATATCCCAACGCAACCTACTTACTACTTCTTCCAGCTCAATCAACTTCTCGTCGGTCCTCAGTGTGCGTGCGTTAAAAGTCGCCAGGTCCAGGGTTCGTGGGGATTGGTAGCTGGGCCTCTGCCGGGGATTCTTAGCACCCCCTGCTCCGCCGTTACCGTGGCCGCTACAAGTGCCAGGAATAGCGGAGCTGCCGGGGACTGGGGGCCGTTTTTTATTGTGTCCTATCATAAGGGGGGGATTGGACCATAACCCACCACGCTGGTCCAGTGCGGATTGGTGGGTGGAGCGCCAGAGACTCGACAGCTGATCGGCAGGGTGTACCACGTGCCGGTGAGGTTGGCTTGGGTTCCGAGGGTTGTAATTTGGAACCCCTTACACCCCATTTTAACTACATTTTACACTACATTTTAATTGATTGAATCCCAATATCATAAGTTCTCTAAGAATTGATGTTATTTCATTTTTTCACAATGATTGCATTCGATTCACTGATGTTTGAAAACCATATCGATTCATTCAATTTATCGATAATTTTAAGATAAGATAAGATAAAAATGTTTATTGCACTGTCTTAAGGTGAGGGTTTAATTTTTTTTTGATTTTTTAATTGTTTTTTCTCAATAACCGCAAAACGCACAGTTTTAATTTTTATGACAAAGATAACTTGAGCATTTTATTTACGTAAATCCAAGACAGAAACGCGATTGGTAAAACTTTTATCGGTAGATTTATTTTTTAAAGTCCTCTGCAACATTTTTTTCGAGAATACTCTGAGACTATCATACAAAAATATTTTTTTTTTTATATTTTTGCATTGGGTACCAAAATCCAAGACACTTTAAAAAAAATGCATAGTTTTTAAGATAATCGATATTTTCTTATATGTCGCTTACGTCGATTACTTTCGAGCGCATTCTAACGCTTGCTATCTCTTTCCGCATTCAATTATAGTACATAGCGCTGTCACTTTCTATACTCCGCCCACTCGACAATTTATTATGATTTTTGTATCCTTTTAAACTTACACATACATCATTAGAATATACCTAGTGGATACGGATTACAATAACATATCGTTTTCGAAGTACTGTACTAAGACCTTTGGCTAGACGTTGTTTGAGTTCCTCGCTCTAATTAAGTAGAAACTTGTATGTAGATGCGAGGGCTCTTGCTCTGACCAGCTCAAAGAGTTCATAATAACGTATGAATGGTTGTTGTCGGACAGTTACGGACCGATTCGCAAGTGTGTATGTCTACAGCTTACACATAACGAATTTCTGAATTCTGAGTATGCAAATATTTAGTGCATAATTGGTGCAATCTGAAAATCCAATTCAAAATTTAGGTGCCAAAGAGGTTTCTGAGATATGAGCCAAAAACTATGTGTCAGCTGGAGACCCGGGTCTACAGCTTGCACATCCAGTTCTGCCAAACGGCTGACGCGAGAGCTATGAAAACTAGCCAGATATTTAGTGCCAAATTAGTGCCAAAGGTACTAAAAATTTCAGGCCTGTAGCTTCAAAGGTTTCAGAGTTATAAGCAAAAAACTATGTGTCAGCTGGAGACCCGGGTCTACAGCTTGCACATGCAGTTCTGCCAAACGGCTGACGAGAGAGCTATGAAATATAGCCAGATATTTAGTGCCAAATTAGGGACTAAGGTACCAAAATTTTCAGGCCTGTAGCTAAAAAGGTTTCAGAGATATAAGCAAAAAACTATGTGTAAGCTGTAGACCCGGGTCCCCAGCTTACACATTTCGTTACGCCAAACCGCTGATCACAGGGCAATAAACTTTAGGCAGGATTTTAGCTCATAATTAGTGCCTAAGGTACCAAAAATTTCAGGCCTGTAGCTGAAAAGGTTTCAGAGATATAAGCAAAAACAGTTTTCCCGCCAAAAAATTCAAATAAAGTTATTGAAAATCGGCTCATTGCGGCGTTGCCACTCCGCTTCAAATGATTGTCAAACGACTTTAAACTTTATTTACATATCACGAAGATTGATTTTGGTATTTGATCATTAAAAAAGTTCATTTGTTTTGTTGAGCTTAGTCTAGGAGCTCGGTGGATAAAATAGTTTTCAGCCAAAACATACCGTGTTGCTATCGATGTAATCGTATCTCGTAGACTTAAGTCTTGATTGATGATGGAAGTCAGAGGCAATCACGACGACATCATCGCCCTGAGTCAAATTCTTTGTCAGTGTCGGCAAGTTATTTACAATCTCTCTTATAGGAGCACCTGGCTTACAAATGGATAGAACAGATTGGTAGTCATTATTATGTAGGTGTATAAATTCTCCAAGAGATTTTCCATATGTATCGCACAATATTAGCATTTTCTTAGGTCTATTTTGTGAAATTACGGCGGTATCCTCAGCTATAAGTCTGGGTTCATGGATTTGGGTACTGTTATTCGTTTGGTTTCCAGTGTTCTCCTCTGTCGTTAGCTTCTCTACGGATCGAAGTCCTATTCTCGTAGTAATCCCGTTGTCTTCTTTATTCTTTATTGTCACGACCTGTTTTGTTGCTATTGATTCACTCGTTGTTTTAGTCGTCTTGTTTTTGTCTTCCCTTTTTTCGGTACTAATTTTTTTTGTATTTTTCTTTCTATTCTGTGAGTCTTTATCATTTTTCACTTGTTTATTCAATGTTATTCTATTTTTACTTAAGTTCTTGGTCTTTGCTGCAGTTTTAATATCTACGGTGTGGCTAGATTTTTTTAATTTTATGTTTTCACTTTAGAGCTCAATTATTTGGCTTTTTAAATTGTCCAATTCTTCATTAAGTATTTGGGTGTTTTCATTGGTTTCCAACTGGAGCGTTTTTTGTAGTTGTTCGAACAGCGCTGCATTATTTTCGTGCATACGTATTACGTTTAATGCTTCTTCATATTCATTGAGATCTGCAGTTCGTCGCTCAATAATCTCTTTTAGCTTATTTCTTTCCGTTTCAGTCTCTTGTAATTTTATTTCTTGTTCTGGAAATGCTACTTTGAGTGACCCATTTTGCGCCAAGAGATTTTTATAATCTTTAGCGCAGTCGTCTTGTTCCTTTAGAAGCTTCAAATTCAAGTTTTGTGCTTTACAAAAAGCATCTTTCAGCGGTCAATTTTCTAATTCTACGGCAGCCTGGTTTCTTGTTTGGGGCATTCTGGTACAGTCACTGGAACGATCAGAAAACGCAAAAAGTCTATTCGGATGAAGAGATTCGATCCAGGGCTCGTCGTTACCGACGATTATTGAGTCCACCGCCTCAACCGCTACGCCGGCGGTACTTTACTTACAGCGACGAAATAAGTGTGGAGGTTGAGAGAACTATTTCTTAGAGTCGCAGATCGTTGTAATAAAAAAATCGACCGACATTACACTTTTTTGCACACCCTCAATAGATTTTTAGTTCAATATGTATTGATAAAAACTTTTATTTAGTCATTATAACGAGGCACTTACGTATAATATTGTGACGCGTTCATTATTTTGGTTTTTATAATTTTTGGTGAGCTTCCAATAACTTTAGTTTTTCACTTGGTATTATTTACCTATATGTTTTCACTTTTTTGTAATTTTGGATGTTCTATTTCACAACCTGATAAAAAAACACAACCTGATAAAAAAACTTGGATAACACTGTCACATACGAGTTGGAGAATATATTTCACGTTGTCGATGTGGGTTTATACAAAAACGGAGCCTACGTTACTTGGTCGCAGCCGCGGCCATTTTTGAGAGTAGATCGCCAAAATGGTTTAAGGTAAACATCATGAAGAAACCAGAGGTTTAGTCAGCTCGCACGTTACGAGTACTTACGTGTTAATAGGAAACAATACAATGCCACAAATCTGGGCCCCGATCGCGCAAAATTTTTGCGCAAGGATCTTGTGGCGCTCTGCGGTATATTTTAAGGGATGAAGATGAAGTTTTCCAAACGCTGGCCATTAGATAAAACCGAATCGAAATTATGTAAGTATCATCATCATCACCTATTTGAGTCCACTGCTGGACATAGTGTACCTACCACTAATTCGAGGTGGGTAACTCGAGTCAGTGAGCGTGGCAGCCCCGGCTGAAGAATAGGCCCCTCCTAACCTCCTACCCGTGGATGTCGTACTAGGTAGGCGAGTAAGGGAAAAAAAGCTAGGGGATGGGCAGCAGCTTCTCCTATTTTCACAAAGATTTTCAAATTCCCCCCAACCCCCATGATAGGAAGTCACTCCGGAAATCTGTGGGGGAGGCCGGTGTTCAGCAGTGGACTTCAAACGGCTGGAATGATGAGGATGATGATGAACTCGAGTGAGAACACGCATCCAGATCGAATCACAGGGTACTGAGCCGCAGGTAAATGGATCACGCCGCTCCCAAACAGCTGACGCAGCTCAACGGCTCAAAGTAGTTCTACTTCATCTGCGAGTCATGCGACCCGCGACATCCAGCAAAATTGTTTTGCTGATTAGAAACGAATTCATACGACAACAATTTGTATTATTTTCAACACTATAAAGTCCATCCATATTAGAAAAGCTGACCCGTTTGATGAACTGATTGCTAGTACCCTATTGCATTGTTTGCTTCACTTTACCTGATTCATCTGAAATCATTCATAGATCTACTTGCGCGGTTCAAGAGCGTGAGCTGCGAGCTGATTTGCAGCTCAAGTATTTTGAGTGAGTTAGCCACCGCTACCACTTAGAAACTTTGATGTAGATAGATAGATAGATAGATAAAATTTTTATTTGACACACACAAATACAGCACAGACAGAGATAATAGCAAACAGAAGAAACAACAGCAGATAACAATCACACAAAATAAAATAGAGCGTAGTAGGTAGGCAGGTTAACAGTAAAAAAAGACGAATACAAGTAGCAATACAACATACACAAGAGAGACAGCTGAGCCATCTAAATACCATTACAAGCGATCTATAGATAGCTCAACTGGTCCAGATCACTAACAGTAGACGCAAGAGAGAAAAGCATGTACCAAATAAAAACTATAGTAGGTATTATTATAATATTGCAACTACAATTTTTTTTTTTTTTTTAGATTTTGACGCCTTTCCTTTTTTAGTTATCAGCATAATTTTAGTGATACTCATAATCTTATCCTATCTAAGCTTGTGAATTCTTTAACCTACATGATATATACTTTAAACATACATAAGCCTCTCGATTTGAGAGCAAAAGACTTCGCGGCAGGAATAAGATGCCATAGCCAGCCCGAAAGGGAAAGGCATTAAAAAATGCAAGCTTCAAGAACGAAAGAATGACACGATAATGTTACGCGCCTGTACAATATCGGGCAGCCTGTAATTATGTGGACACTCTGATAATGTACAGTTAGCCATATTCACAGCATTTTATTGCAATAATTTTTCCAATAATACGAAGCCACCTAGCTTTAGACGGCGGAGTCACATATCTCATCATATCACATAGGAACCTACTCATCTATTACTTTCGTGACGTGGTTTATAAATAGTTCATATCTACCTACCTTATGTGAGGTACCTACCTACTTCCCTAAGTTTTGTAGGTCTAGGTACAAAGTGTAGATACGTAGTACCTAGGTATAATAAATACTTGGTACCTATACCTAGCTAGACCTACATAAGTAAGTACCTCACATAAAGTACGTAGGATTGTATAATATTATGCAAACACGTCACGAATGTAATAGATGGCTTCCTAGTACCTAAAGCTAACCAAACTTAGGTTGAACTAAATAGCCTAAATGCGTAATAAAACACGTCAAAAACTATAGATAGGTAAATAACTAGTACCTAGGTACTAGGTAACTACCATCTATAATTTACTAGCCAACTTAGATATGAACAAAATGAGCAAATACGTCACGGTAGTACCTAATAGATACCTGTATATCCAACTTTCATATGTGCTACCTACCTACCTACCAAGGTATCTTGATTAACCTAAATACCTTACCTGTCTTCTTCTGACAGACTTTTATTTTTGTTTTAGTGTGTGGCTAGGTGGAGCAATGACCTATAAAATGCGGGGCGGTGGCGCAGGCAGAAAGTGTATGAGAATGGCCGGACACATTAGGGTTGACCTATGTCCAGCAGTGGACTAGTGTGGGCTGATGATGATGATGGCCAAAATGGAGGCCAATTTCATACGTCAGTTTCGAAAATGTAAATCTATGGAACTTCAACCGAAGTAACAAATTATAGGTAGGTACTAACCAATTACTTACAATATATTTTTATTTTATCTAGATCGATCGACACCTATCTTACATATGAGATAACGGCTAGGTTAGAAGTACAACAAATTCAGAAGATGAAGATACTACCTAACAAGAAGATGTGTAGGTATCACAAAAATTATGCTAGTAACTAACAAATGGTAGTAACTTACCTACATTAGAGGTAGGTACAGTTTGTCCAGTGGACTTCAATAGGTTAAAGATACCTCCTACATAATAGTTTCGATTCTGTTTTATCTATATCCAGCCAATTCTATCCATAGCCAGCGTTTGGAAAACTTCATCTTCGTCGCATATAATATACCTACAACAGAGAGCCTCAAGACGAAAGCCTACAGTCAGTGCGCGTTGCCAGCTTGAACTAAAAAGTTACGAACGGCGACCACACACCGAATGACGCAGTGTTGAAAGTCCCCGCACCCTATGGACCGACGACATTGCGAAGGTTACTGTAATTCACTGAATGGAAATGGCTCAAGACCGTTCGTCGTGGCACTCTTTATGGGAGGCCTATGTTCAGCAGTGGACTTCTGCAAAATGATAAAATATTTTTGTGATACATGTCCTCTAATAGGTAAGTATCCAAAAGGGAGGTCATTCAACTTATCGTTGATGTGTATATACTAATTCCGGAACATTTTGTATACATACACTAGTTCACTGAAGTAAAAGATAAAGCTCTCTTTTTCGAGGTACGACACACGAGGTACATCGATGGCAGCACTGGGTATGTTTTGGCTGAAAACTATTTTATCCTCCGAGCTCCTAGACTAAGCTCAACAAAACAAATGAACTTTTTTAATGATCAAATACCAAAATCAATCTTCGTGATATGTAAATAAAGTTTAAAGTCGTTTGACAATCATTTGAAGCGGAGTGGCAACGCCGCAATGAGCCGATTTTCAATAACTTTATTTGAATTTTTTGGCGGGAAAACTGTTTTTTGCTTATATCTCTGAAACCTTTTCAGCTACAGGCCTGAAATTTTTGGTACCTTAGGCACTAATTATGAGCTAAAATCCTGCCTAAAGTTTATTGCCCTGTGATCAGCGGTTTGGCGTAACGAAATGTGTAAGCTGGGGACCCGGGTCTACAGCTTACACATAGTTTTTTGCTTATATCTCTGAAACCTTTTTAGCTACAGGCCTGAAAATTTTGGTACCTTAGTCCCTAATTTGGCACTAAATATCTGGCTATATTTCATAGCTCTCTCGTCAGCCGTTTGGCAGAACGGCATGTGCAAGCTGTAGACCCGGGACTCCAGCTGACACATAGTTTTTTGCTTATAACTCTGAAACCTTTTAAGCTACAGGCCTGAAATTTTTAGTACCTTTGGCACTAATTTGGCACTAAATATCTGGCTAGTTTTCATAGCTCTCGCGTCAGCCGTTTGGCAGAACTGGATGTGCAAGCTGTAGACCCGGGTCTCCAGCTGACACATAGTTTTTGGCTCATATCTCAGAAACCTCTTTGGCACCTAAATTTTGAATTGGATTTTCAGATTGCACCAATTATGCACTAAATATTTGCATACTCAGAATTCAGAAATTCGTTATGTGTAAGCTGTAGACATACACACGATTCGCAAATCTTATAAGCTAACTCTAGAGTATGAATAAAACTTGAAAACATGATTACTTATTATATTTATTATACTAAATAAATATATACTAATTATATACTAATTAATTAATTAAGCAGGTCACTTCATATTATAATTTAAAAAAGGTTAATTCGTCAAAATAAAATCATGAAATTAATGGATTTAGATATTCTTTTTTATTATTAAAGTATTTAAGTATGATAAAATTGTGTGGCCGTCGCGCCGTTACAAGTTTATTTTGATGAAGTGTCAAACGTGGCTTTTATACCTGAAGGCGTTAAAAATCACCTAAAAGGTTACAAAAGTAACCTTCTGGCAACGCTGACCTACTTGCTTGCTATCAATCAAAAATAAAAATAAATAAATAATCCAGACATATCAATATCACACACAGTCAACTGATCCCAAACTAGGCAAAGCCTGTACTATGGGTACCAGAGACTGATATACATAATAGATATCTGGACAAACATTTGTGACTAACACAGATGTTTGTTCTGTGCCTGGGTGTTAAATATTAAATATAATAAACAAATATTATATTATATAAATATATATAAATTATAATATCACAAATATTATATTTAACACCCAGACACAGAACAAACATCTGTGTTAGTCACAAATGTTTGTCCAGTGCGGGAATAGAACCCGCGACCTCTAGCGCAGAAGGCAGAGTAAAAAAACTTATTACTTTTTACATAGTACAAAAAATAGATAGTAGTCAGTCCATAGAGTACTTTGTATAGACCGGTATAGACGGAAAGGAAAAGTCTACGTAGTACTCTTAGTAGTCTGTGGAAAAGTCAGTCTGTCAGTCTGCTGCTGTGGTTGGTTACTGCTATTTCGAGGGCTTTGGATGATACGTTATAAAATTGATATTTTTCTAGTTTCCAGAAATTCTTTTTAAAAACTATTCTGTTAAAAAACGTCGAATTTCTGATAGCTAAAACTGATCAACGGCTTAGCAATGGGTGACAATTTCCAAAACAAAACCATGGCATCTGTAATGATGGACTATGATTTCAAAGTAAAAACACAAAATGAGCGGTCCAAAGTAGAAGATTTGTTTGACTTTGAAGGTTGTAAAGTGGGCCGAGGAACGTACGGTCATGTGTACAAAGCCAGGAGGAAGGATGGATCAGATACTAAAGACTACGCCTTAAAACAGATTGAGGGTACGGGCCTTTCCATGTCTGCTTGCAGGGAGATAGCGGTGAGTACGAACTATTATCTACCAATAGGATTGTGCAGCTCTGGTGGAAAGGCCTTAGCGGAGCGTTGTAAGTTGTAATTTAGAAACTACTACTTACCTACAAATTAATATTTAGATTCGTAAATAATGTAGTGCCTCAGCGGGGCTTCATGAAATTTATTTTGACTACTATAATTACCAGCAGGGAAGCAAAAGACGAATTTTTTGAATGTGTGCAAGCAATGGGAACCTTTAGGAGAAGATATGGGGTTTGAGTCCATTTCACTGCTTCGCTACACATCTTTGTCACTCAGTTTCTTCTAACCGTTTTGGTGAGAAGAATCACATGGATTCATAGCTCTGCTGTTGCCAAGTGAACCAAACAAAAATGACTTTTAATTTTTATGCTGTGTGATGTAGACACATCAACGAAAGCTGCTATACACTGGAGTTGTTAGTGCCACTGAGAGGGGATTTGTGCAAGTGCTTTGTCCTCGTGTACTAACCCTACCCCAGTGAGCCCAATGGTGCTATAGTGTAAGCAAAATGGGAATGACTTTTAATAATGCAAGCAATACAGAAAGGAGCCATTTCATTCTGGGCCTGGTCCATGTACACTACATAGAAAAATTAGGAAAAAATAGGAGATTACAAGAAAAATACAATTTCATTAATTTGAAGACAAATGCGATGGTACAAGAATAGTTCTTCTGGTAAGTTTTTTACTATGTGAACACTACTTGAAGGCCGCCATGTTGGTTTATAATTGGCGTTTGACATGACATTGACATATTTTTCATGTCATGTTGTTTGGATCTGATGTTTTTGTTTTGTCAGATAAATGTATGTTGTCAAAATGATATTTCACGCACGTCCATCCGCCATATTTTTGTAGCGCTGTGTGTTGCTCTCTTTGTCGAAGAAAATCTTAATGTACCTTAGAACGAAGTCAATTTAAATAAAATAACCAATTAATTACGTTTACTTTATTGCTTAGCCATATTGAAGAGTAGTGTACACAGTGCAGGCCCAGGCTCCATATATTGATGAAACGTCTCATTTTAATGTACAATATAAATATTTTTGTTTTCCTTTGCCTTAAATTTGAAACCATTCAGATTGTTTAAATCATCCTCAAATTTGCAAACTTAATTCCCTATAGCACCGCTGCTCCTTAAAATAGCAGTGCAGGACTTTGTGTTGTAACATTTTCTCAGTATCTCAGTATGTGGCTGTGTCTGGGAATCCAATTAATAAACATAAATAACTTTCTTTTAGTTACTACGAGAGCTGAAGCACCCAAATGTTATCAACTTAATACGAGTATTCCTCTCTCACAATGATCGAAAAGTATGGCTACTCTTTGACTATGCTGAACATGATTTATGGCATATTATTAAATTCCACCGAGCTGCAAAGGCTAACAAGAAGTCGGTGATGGTGCCTAAGGGTATGGTGAAGAGCTTGCTCTATCAGATATTGGATGGGATACACTATTTGCATTCTAATTGGGTACTACATAGAGATTTGGTAAGTATATTTTTGTTTTATTATTTATTCTTCATTTTTACAAGTATTATTCAACATATTATATCTACCTATTCAGGTTTAGTTTCTTTTAATCTTAGAAATTTTTATTAAACGGCTGCGCGGCCGCTGTTATCGCCACGGCGCGGAGTGCGAGACAATTTTAACTTTATTTCAATGATGTGCCTTGAAGCATACATTTTAAAATGCATGTGTCGAGGTGCTAAATTTGGTCAGGGTACGGCCTTAATGGTGTTTAACTTGTGGCTTTCCAGAAACCAGCAAATATTCTAGTAATGGGAGAGGGTCCTGAACGTGGCAGAGTGAAGATAGCAGATATGGGGTTCGCAAGGTTATTCAATGCTCCATTGAAACCTCTTGCCGATTTAGATCCAGTGGTGGTCACTTTTTGGTACCGAGCCCCGGAATTGCTGCTTGGTGCCAGACATTATACTAAGGCTATTGGTAGGTACATTATTACTCTGTTTTGAAATTGCAGATGCTTCATTCTGAGACAGGTTGTTGTGTTGTATTTCTGAACTGAATCTTAAGTCAGGGCTGTAAAACTCACTTTACTTTGTAGGCTGATTTGAAAAGCAGGAGGGCTCTTTGCCAATAAGTTCTGCCATCATGCAGCAATGCTAGCATTGCTGTGTAGCCAGTTAGCTGGTGAAATTACAAGCACATGTGACTTACCAACGACTCAGAGCTCGGCAATGCGTGCATGTGATGCATCTGGTGTTTGCCACATAACTTGAAACAAAGAAAGAAAAATAATAATAACCAAAATGATGACAACACAAAACCAACAAAAAAAAGGCAGACTTGTATGAAAAAACTTAGAAATATCTTTAACTTTCCAGACATTTGGGCGATAGGGTGCATATTCGCGGAGCTTCTCACCTCAGAGCCAATATTTCACTGCCGGCAAGAAGACATAAAGACAAGCAATCCGTACCACCACGACCAGCTCGACAGGATATTCAACGTCATGGGCTTTCCACAAGAGAAGGACTGGGAGGATATTAGAAAGATGCCGGAGCATGCTACTCTAGTGAAGGATTTTAAGAGATCAAAGTAAGTAAAGTCTGTTTTCGAGAAAGACAGGAACAAATCCAACTCAGCTGGGCAGCATTCGCAACTTCGCGGTGTCTTGTCCATAATACCTCAGTGCCTGAAGACGAATGTCTTTGACCAAAGTGTGTTACCAGTGATGACATATGGCACAGATATCCTACTTCCTACTATAATTATAAATGCAAAAGTTTGTCAAGATGTTTGGATGTTGCTGTTCAATTATGCGGTAACGGCTCAACCGATTTCGTTGGAACTTGGAATATATAGAGTTCCTTACCTAGAATAGGATATAGGCTAGTTTTTATGTAGCCATCACGTGAAGCTAGTCTCATATTGGGCCTCATAAGGAAGCTCAAGGTCGCTAAGTGAGCTATTTTTGGCGTTTCTCCATGAGATGAGAGTCAGAAATGAGGAGATCTGTAGCCAAACTAAAGTCATCGACAACCATGAGGATTAGCAAGTTGAAGTGAGTGGGCATACAGGTCATTCACTGACTGCCATTGGGGCAGAAAGGTTCTAGATTGGCGACCACGCACCGGAAGCGCATTGTAGGACAGCCAGCATTAAGGATTTTACCCACCACAACGGATCGTACTATGAACGTAACCGTATTGGCGATTTCCAAAAAAATAGTCTTTGTATAAATTCTAGAATGTTCTGTCGAATTAGAATCTTCACCGTAGCGTACCATGACCGTACCGACAGCGAATTCAAGACGAGAATATAATGATACGTTCTAGTGGGCACAGTAGCGTCTGGCCGAGTCCATTACGTGTCTGATACGTTCATAGCACGGTCATGATAGATACGATGTAGTGGGCAAAACTCTTTAGTTTCTTGATCATAATAAGTCATACTTGTTTTTTTTCCAGTTACCAAAACTGTTCCCTCAGCAAATACATGGACCGGCATAAGATAAAGCCGGACAGCAAAGCTTTCAGCTTACTCCAGAGGCTTCTGCTCATGGACCCGAATAGGAGGATAACTTCAGAACAGGCTATGCAGGACCCTTACTTCACAGAAGATCCGTTACCCACACAGGTATGTACCTCAACATTTAATTACATGGCTTTATACATTTTAAACGTAACGATAAAGTTGGAATATGTTAGCGTAAGATTTACGAGACTTCAAAAAATACTAATCCCATTATTCATAATCACACAATAACTTTGTCAGCTTGATAGAAGTAGGTATGTCCACTTCTTTCTTTTGTTAACTGTTATAAAAGGACAGGGCGAGAGTTATCGAGCCGATATAGTTATTTACTGGTTATGAATAAGGGGGTCATAATATAAACGCAAAAGTAACTCTGTCTGTATCAATGTCTCATAATATCTCCTAAGGTAATCGCATAAACGCATTTAAATGCTCAACGAGCATGTTTCATCGAGCATAGCTTCCGGCAGTTATGCTGTACAAAACATTTGATATGGAACCATAAAGCTTAGCTTAACTAGTCTACTCGCTCTAGTTTTTTTTTTTATTTACTTTTTGTGGCTATGGTGTCACTGCAGCCACAACTAGCCTATTGTGATCGCCACTTTAGAAATAGGTTTAAGGTGCTCGCTCTTGTTTGAATAAACATACAATATTTTGATTTTTTTATAAAGTAGTTAAGTGTAATAATTATTAATTCCACATGGGTCTTTATAACATCACTGGATTGGTCTAGCAGGGTATTAGTGTAATGATGATTTCGTTGCAGGATGTTTTCGCTGGATGTCCCATCCCCTATCCGAAGAGGGAGTTCTTGACCGATGACGACCAGGAGGACAAGAGTGAGTCCAAGGCGAGGCAGAATCAACAACAGCAGCAACAGAATAATGTAAGCATTAGGCGCAAACCTTACCTCAGAAATGGCATCTGGCGCTGACGTGGCTATGGCGTCTTGCCACACAGAAAGGGCATCTGTCCCATTCAAATTTCATTCGAAATATAAGGAAATTAGGCGCAATTTATGGCGCAAGCCACACGTCTGGCGCTGACGTAGCGCCGACGTCAGATGCCCTTTCTATGTGGCTTACGCTTTATAAAACGTTATTTTCTTCTAATTACGTCTTTATAAACGGTCAGATCAAAGCCGGCTCGGCGCGCACACGTTATCAAAGTATGGTCTACAAACGATAAAAAAACAGCCAATTTTGAAGAAAAATTTTTGGTCACCTTACAACCATAATAGAAAGAAGTAGCTAGAATGGCCAAAGCGTTTGATAAATTGTTAAATCAAATAAATAAATAAAAAACTCGTCGTGAATAACTCGTCCGGTTATGGCACGCTACGATGTTGGTCGGTGACGAAACGGTTTAGTGAACGATGTTTCATATTAATTTAAGCGTATTTTTTTATGCATGTAGCGATATGGATGCGGCCATGGTATGGAACGATGAGTGGGAAAATGCCTTTATCGTTGAATTCAAAAATTATGAAGGTTGCTGTGCACTTCAGCTTTTTCAATAGATTTTCTTTCAATTTCAGACCCAACAAAACCAAGTGCAGAACCAAAATCATGACCACGCGGCGAATAACGCGAAACGAATGAGAATGGCAGGTAAGGTCGATTAGTTTCTCGTGCTTTGTTATGGTATGCTATTAGCATTAGCGTCAGTGTCGACGGACTCGTTTCGCCAAAGCGTCATTTTTTTTTATATTTTTTTTTATACTACTGAGGTGGCAAACAAGCATACGGCCCACCTGATGGTAAGCGGTTACCGAAGCCTATAAGCGTTTGCAATACCAGAGGCATCACGCACGCGTTGCCGACTCCGAATCCCCTCCCCCCCTAAAGAGCTCTGGCAACCTTACTCACCGCAGGAACACAACACTATTTGAAACAAATAATGTTATTTGGCTGCGATCTTCTGTAAGGCGGAGGTACCTCCCCAAGCGGGCTGCTCCAACTTAGAACGAGAAAATCCCGCTGTACCCTACCTACTCCAAATACACACAGACATATAGACACGAATGTATTTACAAAATCACATTGGTGCTAAAAGTTCGTCTTGTACTAGGTATAGTATTATGTTATCTGTGGTCTCGTGTACTGTGGATAGGCACGCGTTTTTGTTACTTCACCTGTAATCTCAAAGTAAATAAGGTTGAAACTCTTCAATTGTTTAGCGAATCAGTCGCTGTGGAATCAGCACCGAAGTGGTGGTAGTGGCGCCTTCCAATCCACAGGTCGTGGGTTCGAATCCCGGTCGTGCACAAATGGAATTTCCATTCGGAAAATTTATGTGCGCTATAGGTACTATCATCATCATCTTCCTGCCTTTATCCCACTTCACGTGGGGTCGGCACAATATGTATTATTCCATTTCCCTCTATCAGTCGTCATCTCAGCACTCACTCCTTTCTTCACCATATCCACTTTCACACAGTCCATCCTGTGCGCTATAGGTACTAGTGCTTTCAAATAAGGTCATTTTAGGGCCATCACACTTCAACTTGGTCATTGACCTAATACAGGATGACGAAGAAAGAATCAGCGACACGACAAGCAAGCAAGCAAGTGCTCTCAAACGGTGAAGGAAAACATCGTGAAGAAACCGGCATGTACTAGAACCTAAAAAATCGAATACATATGACATATGCACGAAAGGAGCCTATAAGAGGCGCACCTTAATCCTTTCACTACACTGATTCTTTCACCGACGAGCGACGGTCATATTTTATCAGCCCATTTCTGGATATACTTTAATAAGAAACACCTGGCATTATATTTAAGTGGTGTGTTCTTTTCAATATATCTGCCTTGAATAAAACCACACACTTTCCAGGGCCGAATCAAGGCAATAACCAGCAAGGCGGCCAGGAGTTCCATCAGCAGCAACAGATGATGTTCGGCAACCAGCAGCAAGGCGGCAACCAGCAGCAGGGAAACTTTCAACAAAGGTTTTGATCATCATCATAATTTCAGCCGGAGGACGTCCACTGAACATATGCATCCCCCATAGTTTACCAGAAACAATCTGTTTGGGGGGATTTGCCCATACTCGCTACGCTGGGCATGCGGGTTGGCGAGAGCAGATTAAGCTCTTGTTGATAGGGGACGCTGCTGCCCATCCCCTAGCTTTGTTACCCTTAATCGCCTCTTTCGACATCCACGGGTGGAAATGGGGGGGCCTATTCTTCAGCCGGGGTCATCACGGCTAAGGTTTTGATACTTGGTTAAGTGCTTACCCACACATAGGGGAATACTTAGGACTAACAAATTGAAGTGACGGTGGACGGGGCAGCTCGGAGAACCGACGGCTGTTGAGTCAGAATGGTTCTAAAATGAAGGCCCCCCCTCTAAATGGAAAGACGACCTGATAATAATAATAATATTTATAAGTTTTGCAAATCGTCATGCGATAATCGTATGTGTACCTACAAGTACGATTATCACATGTCGAGTTTTTTTAAACATTGTATAATATGAAGGCGAGTATCGCCTGGACATTCTCACTTACGATAATCTCCAAGCGATTCCCGCTAACAAGCGTGGGAGAAACTCGCTCCTTAAAAATGGGTCTTAGCTTGAGGTAGTTTCTAATTTTTCCAAACATGTTTTCATTCTGTATGTTTTTGATTTGTGCGGACGGTAGGTACGAAATTTTTACTATCACTATTATAATATTAGTGTTGACTAACTACAATATTGTAATAGTGAATTAGAGTAGTTAGATCTTCTAGACTAGCCTGTCTTTGTATTTATTTATTTTTACTATCTGGTTGACCGTAATTTTCGGTGAGACTGACATTGTATAAATATTTTTATATATTTTAAAGAATTGACTGTATTTTATAGAAAATAGTTTAAATGTAAGTTTAAGAAAATAGTGATACATGTTATAAGTTCAACTTTCCTACTAAGTATATCTAAAATGTAAATATATTCTAATAGTTACATCGTCAAGAATAATTGAATTAAACATTTTAATAAAAAAACTAAATTATAATTTTATTTACAATGAATATCCATTATATGTATACCTACGTATCAAGTATACCCTATATCACTATCCTACCTATATGTAAATAGAGAGCTCCAGTACTGACTTACAAACATACATTATGTTATGACACTAACATACTACACTCACATCACTCTAAGCGCATACACATTGATTAGGGCAAGTCACATTTAAATAAAGACGTCTCTAACGGTAATTTTTCAAGCAGTTCTGCGTCAGTTGCAAGACGGCGCGGGATCACAATTTATCAAATGTTTTCTTATCTAGATTTAGTTACTATGGGTAATACAAGGTACCTTTATTAATAAAAATAGGACCACATTGAAAGGACCCTATCATAGTGGTAAAACCTCAATCATACACACACATCATCGTCAAAATGGCTGGAGCTGTGGTCCCGCTATTTTGAAGCTGAAAAAAGTCTTCATTTTTGGCTGTCGGTGCATAGACATAATGCTTGGTGTTGATGTGACGTCACAATGTGCGATTATTGTAAAAGGAGCGATTCCAATCGCCCTTTGAAGAAGTATAAAGTTTCGGTATTTAAGGATGAAATTCAGTTAGGTAGTAGCTGGCAGCATGCATGTACATAATTCTTTTGAATTCCATTATTACAAAAGCTAAACAAAAGACCAATCTTGTCTATGACTCATCAAGCTAAACCAGTTAGTTCAATTACAGTGTTCTGACCCTGGTCTACTGAGTACTCGTTCTTGCGAAGTTCCTCCTTCTTCAGCTTGTTTCTGGAGTCGATCAGACGGATCCGAGTGCGCAGCTTGCTGCAACTGCCTTCTATCACCTTCTCGAATGCTGAAACAGAATATTAAGTTCAGTAGGAGCGGCTTGTCTTAATCAGAATTCATAGGCTGACCAACATCGTCCGTCAAAATCATTGCATCTATCTGAGGGACTTTAAAGCCTTGGATTCACATTTGGATTGGCAGTTATTTCTAGAAGTGATCATATTCAGGGATGAAATTTTCTTTGTCAATCGTCGTTACTCCGAAAATAGTGTTGTGTTCCTGCGGTGAGTAAGGTTGCCAGAGCTCTTTATGGGGGGAGGGGTTTGGCAGGCAACGCATTAGCAATGCTCCAGGTGTTGCTGATGTCAATTCTTCTTTGCTGATTTCTTGCAAGTATAAGAAGCCCACCCCAAAATATAAATTAAAGCCGTCTTTTTCGTTGTCGGCGTGGGTGTCGGACACTAAATTTCAAATCGCAATAGCAAACTCTAGAGTTACCTAGTAAATTGAATATTTATCAGATTACATTTGCGTCAAAACCGTGTGATTAATATCTACGAGTCGATTTTAGACATGTAATTACCAAGTTTTGTAAGAACGTTGTAATGATGAAACCGGTAATACACGCACTGGTTACTGTTTAGACTAGTCGATAATTCTATCGCGTGTGTATGAATCGTTGAACATGATAGTCCGTGAATTATGTGATCAGAACTTCAAAGTACTTAAGCCTTCAGAGCTATGGCTTGGCCTTACAGAAAAAAATATAGTCTTTAGTGGCAGCCACATTACAAACCTCATTCGAAAGCATAAAATTTTACCATACCTTTCGTAAATCCAAACAAGGAGGCCTCTAATTTAAACTTTATCTATATATTTTGCTATACTACATAGAGAGTAGAGATCATCACTTCGATCTGGCCCTGGCATTGACACTAGACTAGAACGATGACGGACTATTATGGTTCAATAGCCATTGATTGCATATTAATGCCTGTAAAGACTGGCCTCGGGTATCCACTTTACGCTCATGATTAATACCTAACCAGTCTGCTCGCCAGGAAGAGAGATGACAAATAGAAAACCTCATACGTAGTGTTGGAACACGCCTAAAGGCTTGGTTCGATCTAGTCTTACTTTAAATTATTACACAATTCAATTCCTTTAGCCTTACTCAAATGTTAGAAAGCGATTAGTTGCACACAATTTCGTTCCAGCAAATTTTTTGTGTTAACATTTTAGCCCATTGCTTCAATTGTGTTTTATATCTATTGCTGTTTCAATACTGCCAACATAGGCTGGTGGCTGGCGTGAATACTTTTGAGGATGGAATCAGTACAGAGAAAAGCTGAAGGATAACTAGAAAATATAGCCGGCTTTTTTTTAGGTAAAGATGATATGATATCGATTATCAAAGGGGTACTCACGGTTTTTTCTGTAAGAGTTATGGCACGCCATATGGCAAACCGACGGGAATCCTTTCAATGTCTTCGGATCTATTTCGCGGTGCGACAACGGTGCAGCACAAATCGGATCCTTCACCTTCCTACATCCGTCCAAACATCTATCATAGTTGTTCTTTTTCGGTTTACTGGTCCTTCGAGTTGTTGGCTTTCTCGTAGTTGACCTTGTCGGGGGTTTTCTTGTTGTTGTCAATGAGTTTATATTCACGTTCGTTATGCTGCCTGATGGCGCTATCACACGGATCTTCAACGGGTATGCAATACCAGTGGCTTTCTTATTTAATCCGTTTAGCAACAGACTCGGGATCGCAGGTGTTGATGTGATACAGCCACCAGTTGATAAGCCCAAAGTGGATGAAGGCGTGATGGTCACGCTAGAACTTGACAGTGTCGATGTAGGCAAAGGTGTCGTTGACAAGAACGTCGTCGGTAGAGGGGTTGTGGTTGAAATCGATGTTATTGGAAACGCGCGGGTCGTAGAGAGTGCTTCAGAAGTGCGAGGTAGCAAAGAAACAGTCGTTGGTGTCGATTCACGGATAGTCACTTCGGAAACACCGGGGCCTGATGCGGGTGAAGAAGGTGGGAAGGCTGGAACAGACTGTGGTGCTTGTTGATAGATCATAAAGTAGTTCGAATTCGGTGGTCCGAACGGTGATAGTGTTGGATTTGACACTGCCAGTGTAGGTAATTGAGTGCTGGTGGGTTGCGTTTGTGTCGTCTGCGTTTGCGGTTGGAACAAAGTTGTCGGTGGCAGACCTGGCGTGAACGTCCGCTCTGGTTGTCTCTGTGGCTGTAAATTTACATTACGTGTAACTTGAGCCGGAAATTCAGTAACAGATTGTAACTGCGGTTCGATAGGACGTGATTGAATATCTTGCGGTATCAGTTGAAATGGTGGCACGTATGGCTGATTTCGCTGTAGATAACTTTGCTGCTGCGTTAAAATGTCTACTTGAACAGGGTTCAACTCTTCAAAATTCACTTGTTGGTATAAAGCACCGGCTGGTATTGAAGTTGTCGGATAAAACGTCTGCTGAGTCAATCTTGTGCTCTCAGACTGACTACTCGGTGGTGTTAAAGTCGACGAAAGCAGGGCTATTTCGTCCGAAATGCTGTTGCTTTTCTGTGTGACAACTATAGGCTTCGCAGTTGAGAAAGGTGGCTCAGAAGTGAATATTTCCGAGATCGGCTTAGGTTGGAAAACGTCTTCGTTAAGCTTGGCGGAGTACCATTGCGGTGTGATGTGTTTAGCTTGACATAGTTGTAACACTGAAATGCAAAAAGAAAATTATGATGATATCATGCTAGTTTCGGCCGTTATTGTCATGGCGCTGCTGTGAGCTTCGACAGAGATACGCTTAGTTTACGACAACAAATCTATTTACTACAAACTAGCGCCTACTCTGTTTCGTAAGAAAACGTTCACAATCACGGTTCATCGACAGTACCTAATAAACAACAACCAACTCTCCATAGTAAATCATGTCGTTCAATTTCCTCTTGCTACTTCGTGAACTGGTTTTTGAAAACCACTTTTTGTGGTGCCTTCACAGCTGCGGCTCGTGCGTCGTTGACGGTACTGGCAACTTGAATATTTTAAGTATACCTAATGTTATGCTGGTACCTCCTGTGAGGCATTTTGATTATATATTGAGTTCCTTGTAAACTGTCCATAAATGCATTGTTTGATAGCGGACCTAGTTTCTGGAATCCAACTCAACTCTAATACATAGCGCGAGAGATCCTTGTGCAAGATGAGGTTTAGGTCTAATAGGTTCCAATTCGTCGTGTTCTATATAAAATTCATGCCGGCTATTTATATCTACTTATAGTTTATAAGGAACCGCGCTCCCACAAAGCCTAATAGGTAATTATGGGTAAGGTTCCTATTATCTGTAGCTTGCAACCATAGAATGCTCGAATTACACTTTCGTATGTGTAATTGTCAGAACCATTGACTGCCATGCTCTAGTAAGCAATGCACCACACAATGATTGAATTTGCTTTGGAATTGCTACTTTCACATAGTACTGAACATAGGCCAGAGCGACTTCCTACCATGTGGGGGTAATATTCCCATAGTCACAGGGTGGTATGGCAGGGAGATATGGGGATATAGATATCCCTATTATTTAGCAGGGGCAGAGATAACATAAGCAGGGGCTACCACGGTCAGGATACCATACTTACACTATTATGTTGTTTGCTGAGTCATTGTATAAACCAGGTACCTATCAAATTCTAAGGTTTTTGTAGCATTGGTCTTTTCTGTGTGTTTTTATGTGTGTCAAATAAATCCTATTCTATTCTATTCTACTTAGGATTATACCTACATTTAACCTAGGTACATCGTAGGTTCTTCAAGTGTACAAACGTTTTTACGTCAGTTGCCCAACCACGCGTTTTATTGTAAGGTTGATATTACTGAAATACCTGTGTACCAAGTTTTTATTAGGTACAGGTCAATCAGACTAAACACTTTTTTTACCAGTATGGCTTAGATATTTTTTATGGATTAGGTTGACTTGTTTTGGATTACCATTTACCACGAAGGTAATTACTTAAAAAAAGTAACCGAAACACGTATTTTAACTATTAGCTTCCATAGGTACCTTCTTCATTACGTTTTCTTTTGTTATTATTTTCAGTTCATTGGATATGTCACTCAAATCGAATGTTTCTTTGATTAAATCACTAAAATCGAATGTTTAAAAGGATATGTCACTCAAATCTTATGTTTTACTGACTATATCACTCAAATCTAATATAGTCTTAATTTTCAGAATGTTCTCTAGTAGGTACCTACTACCTTTTAGGTCTACCTTAACTCTTACTACGTCTCAGAACAGAAGAGAATTGACGAAAATAAGTTGTGCCAAGCTCACATAAGTTCGGACAAGGGCAGAGAGACTAGAAAATCAGCATCTAGTAATAAGACAATTCGATCAACCGTTGTAATTTCTTATCCATGAAGACACTTACACCAATAAATCTTACCAGATACTTTTGCCTTTAGGTGTCAACTAAAGACAAAAAAAAAATAAACAACGTAATGTATGTCTATAATCAGGTAACGTCTATCTATCGATACTACTTGATTACCCTTGTGTCGCGAACAATAGAATTGTTGTGGCTTGTGGTTATCATCGTGAGAAAATGATGCAAATGTTATTATTAATGGAAGGTAATGCCAATACTGTGTTCATTTAGTGATATGCGATGGCTATAGGTTTCCAGGATGACCACTAGCACCAACAGATATATATGTTAAACATAGGTGTTCATTGTTTATACCATTCAAACGCGCCTACTGCCCCTGTCCCTGCTCATATAACGCCCCGCACCCCGAAAACTCCGAAAGAGTGGTCTCAGTTAGGGGATTTACCTAAGTGTATATCTCTTAGGGTAACTAACGTCCAAATGGCAAAATGTCCAATGAACACTGTTTGATAGCGGACCTAGTTTCTGGAATCCAACTCAACTCTAATACATAGCGCGAGAGATCCTTGTGCAAGATGAGGTTTAGGTCTAATAGGTTCCAATTCGTCGTGTTCTATATAAAATTCATGCCGGCTATTTATATCTACTTATAGTTTATAGGGAACCGCGCTCCCACAAAGCCTAATAGGTAATTATGGGTAAGGTTCCTATTATCTGTAGCTTGCAACCATAGAATGCTCGAATTACACTTTCGTATGTGTAATTGTCAGAACCATTGACTGCCATGCTCTAGTAAGCAATGCACCACACAATGATTGAATTTGCTTTGGAATTGCTACTTTCACATAGTACTGAACATAGGCCAGAGCGACTTCCTACCATGTGGGGGTAATATTCCCATAGTCACAGGGTGGTATGGCAGGGAGATATGGGGATATAGATATCCCTATTATTTAGCAGGGGCAGAGATAACATAAGCAGGGGCTACCACGGTCAGGATACCATACTTACACTATTATGTTGTTTGCTGAGTCATTGTATAAACCAGGTACCTATCAAATTCTAAGGTTTTTGTAGCATTGGTCTTTTCTGTGTGTTTTTATGTGTGTCAAATAAATCCTATTCTATTCTATTCTACTTAGGATTATACCTACATTTAACCTAGGTACATCGTAGGTTCTTCAAGTGTACAAACGTTTTTACGTCAGTTGCCCAACCACGCGTTTTATTGTAAGGTTGATATTACTGAAATACCTGTGTACCAAGTTTTTATTAGGTACAGGTCAATCAGACTAAACACTTTTTTTACCAGTATGGCTTAGATATTTTTTATGGATTAGGTTGACTTGTTTTGGATTACCATTTACCACGAAGGTAATTACTTAAAAAAAGTAACCGAAACACGTATTTTAACTATTAGCTTCCATAGGTACCTTCTTCATTACGTTTTCTTTTGTTATTATTTTCAGTTCATTGGATATGTCACTCAAATCGAATGTTTCTTTGATTAAATCACTAAAATCGAATGTTTAAAAGGATATGTCACTCAAATCTTATGTTTTACTGACTATATCACTCAAATCTAATATAGTCTTAATTTTCAGAATGTTCTCTAGTAGGTACCTACTACCTTTTAGGTCTACCTTAACTCTTACTACGTCTCAGAACAGAAGAGAATTGACGAAAATAAGTTGTGCCAAGCTCACATAAGTTCGGACAAGGGCAGAGAGACTAGAAAATCAGCATCTAGTAATAAGACAATTCGATCAACCGTTGTAATTTCTTATCCATGAAGACACTTACACCAATAAATCTTACCAGATACTTTTGCCTTTAGGTGTCAACTAAAGACAAAAAAAAAATAAACAACGTAATGTATGTCTATAATCAGGTAACGTCTATCTATCGATACTACTTGATTACCCTTGTGTCGCGAACAATAGAATTGTTGTGGCTTGTGGTTATCATCGTGAGAAAATGATGCAAATGTTATTATTAATGGAAGGTAATGCCAATACTGTGTTCATTTAGTGATATGCGATGGCTATAGGTTTCCAGGATGACCACTAGCACCAACAGATATATATGTTAAACATAGGTGTTCATTGTTTATACCATTCAAACGCGCCTACTGCCCCTGTCCCTGCTCATATAACGCCCCGCACCCCGAAAACTCCGAAAGAGTGGTCTCAGTTAGGGGATTTACCTAAGTGTATATCTCTTAGGGTAACTAACGTCCAAATGGCAAAATGTCCAATGAACATTCTCATGTAGATTCACCTTTGTTTGGGTAATACCTACACATCCACATCCATAGCATACATCCTAGCTAACAAATTTTCTCATTGGTAGAGTTAGAGAGCGTAAGGGTAATGTACTTTCCTACAGCTAAGCTACTGATACAACATCGTTTATGTTGATGCTTGTTGACAAGTAACGCTGACTCGCTTGCATTTGAATGGCAAAAAGACGACATGGTAGGGCTCTTGATGTATGAACTGCTCTGCTGTTTTTAGGTAGTAGGTAGGTATGTATAAACCAATACACGCTTATCTACCATAAACCCCACGTAAACAAAGAACCTACCTATCTAGTTTGTTTTATGGTAATGCCCAATTGCGTCAGTCCTTGTCTCAACTAGAGATAAGCAACATTCTTGAAAAATCTTTGCTTAGTAAAAAACAAAGTCTCCCGCCGCGATCAGTCCGTATGTTTCGCATGATTTTCTCTTTTTACTAATGGACATAGTTTTTCAAGAATATATATTTATGGACATTGTTCGTAGGTTAACCTATGTCACGGGAGCATAACGCGAAATAGCCCGGATGCCAAGCAATAATGCACAGTATAACGAGACATCTAAACGAGAAAAACTCACGCGTTAAAACGATGAGCGACGCTGTGCGTTTGCACTCCATGTCGGCACTTCACTTACTGAGCTACAGTGTAGTATACATGCCCTCTTGCTACGGTTACTAAATCCTGTTTTTCGCATGTCCGATGTTTTTTGTGCGTATGTAATGCAGGAACGATTCGTTAATCGCTGCATGTTTCAAATTTTAGAAATGGGTTATAGGTAGGTATTTGTGTTTTTGCGTTACAGACATTATGACCTCTATTGAACCAGTGTAGTTACATAAACCAAGTCTGTAGATTGATTTAAGGTCAAACTTATGACGCATGACGTGGTTAAAATAAGCATAGAAAACCTAAGATCGAATAAACACAACTAATACACATAATATTACCAGTAGCTATGAGGAGTTCCGTGGAACAGCCTCTGACTCCATCATAAGATCAGCTGGCTTTCTCTGTAATATTATATTGTCATCAGATCTTGACAGGTTTACACATGGGTGTTGAGCTCACCTCAAATTTGAACTTTGGCTCACATATCGAGTCGAAGGCCATATTTGCTGCTATGAAGCTGGGCATCCTAGCGAAGGTTCGGCGGTACTTCTCACCGGGACAGCTTCTTAACCTTTATAAAGCACAAGTCCGATCCTGCATGGAGTACTGCTGCCATCTATGGGATGGCTCGGCTAAATACCAGCTTGAAGCCCTCGATTCGATTGAGCGTCGCGCTGTTAGGCTCATAGGAGATGAATCGCTTGTGGAGGCTAACCTACAGAGCCTTGAACACAGGCGGCGCGTGGCCAGACTGTCGGTGTTCTATAAGTACCACTTTGGTGATTGTCCGCGGGATCTGCATGAACTCATCCCTCCCTCCCCCTTCCACCACCGGACAAGCAGACGCACAGGTAAATACCACCCTTACCTGGTCGACATACCACACCACATATAAAAAAAAACATACAAATCAGTGTAATGGAGTTCCGTGGCACAGCTCCAGACTTCATTATCAGAAAGGCTCGCTCTGGCACATTAATTTTATATTGTCATTGGAATTCGACAGGCATGCGGAGCTTCAGCTCTATCGAACAATTTTCTTAGGAGTACCTTGGAACAGCTCCAGACTCCTTATTCATATCAGCTCGCTTTATTATAATAGTGTAGGTATTATCATCGGGATAACATTGCATATGCTAAGTTTCAAATGGATACGATCTGGTACTTACAAGTGAGTGTTTGGATTCCTCCACTCTTAAAGGTTTTTACTCTTTATTACCTATATTAGGCCGTGGTGGCCCCGGCTAAAGAATAGGCCCCTCCATATCTCTATCCGCGGATGTCGTAAGAGGCGACTAAGGGAAAAAAGCTAGGGGATGGGCAGCAGCGTCCCTCATTTTAAAAACGATAGCTCTAACTGCGCTCGCCAACCCGCATGCCCAGCGTGGTGAGTATGGGCAAAACACCCCCACATGATAAGGACTTTGCTCTGTCTGTGGGGGAGGCCATGTTCAGCAGTGAACGCTGAAATGATTACCTATATAGGTAGGTCTTATTTATCACCACCATTTTACTTACAGCTCGACTTAACCTTATAAATATAATAAAAATAAAAAAAAAGATTTATAAATAAACTCTTTTTAAATACTATAGATATAGTTTTTGTTTCTTGTGCATCGTCTGATATGTGATAATTAACTGTCAATCGAATTTTTGTTAGTTTTTAAATGTCAGAAAGGCAAAGAAGATGATTTTTGATAAATAAATTAAAATCATTGCAAATGATTCTTCGTTTTTGTAAGAACTCGAGGATTTTCAAAGTATCCAAAAGTGTTTCGTTATAAGTTCTATGTTGTCACTGTATTATATTTACTTACGAATCGTTTACTTTTGTCAGATGCTTCTAACGTAACCCTTGACATGGTATGTTCTGTAGGTATTCTGAGTTTCTGTTTTCCATTTATCGTAATAATACATTTATTCATTCCTTTTGTTTTTCATAGCGAGTAAGGTATATTTAAGTAGAGCTTTGAGTGGGGTAGAGTTTGGAACATTCAACAGCTAATGCTATGTCAAATGTTTACCTACTACCATATGGTAACCTGACCGGCCTCGTCTTATTACCATGAATTCGATCATTTTCTTTCAATCTTTGATGCACGTTTTCACTCCGAGATGTCATCTTTGTAAAATACTTTCTTAGCGAGCGCCTACATGCGAAAAAGAGTACCTAGTTATTGAGATTAGAAAAAAACTATTCAAATCTAATATGATGGACGTGACGCTTTGCCTATCTGAGAATTCATTGCTTACGGTAATCATTTTCTTCCTAGGGCGATGAATCCTTGAATATAACCTTTGTAAAGACTCGAAGGTATACTGCAAGCCAGGAAGTGAAACTGGGTGAATTACCGCATCATGTAAGTCTTGCATAAGCTCTACTGTATTAATTTTTCATGAGATTCTTGCTTGAACGATTATTATTCTAGCAGGCGGTAAATGCGTGTGTAGGGGAGACTAGACCAAACGGGTAAGCTATGTTTGAAAAAAATACTTAAATCTATGCATATCGTTTTATGCGAGGTACGTGTTTTAGGCGAGACTCCCCTTGGGCTTTTACGTGGATTAAGTAATTATTTTACGCTGCGCCGACTTAAGTCGGTGCAGTGTGGTCTGTAATGTTATACATTCTTACATGCTCAAAATATCACGTCAAATATTTCTCAAATGCTGTTCATTTGCTTCTAGGTGCTCATCTTTAAATTGTACAACAAGTGGAACCTTATGTATCGGGCGTTTTGTGCCGGTAGCATCATAACTTCAACGCGTGTTTTAACGTCATCTAACTGCTTTCTTACTAATAGAAAAAGGTGAAAAATATTTTAACTTAATGTAGGTAAAATCCATCATCAAAACATGATACTGCTCAGAGGTATAGCAAGTTGAAGTGGCAGTGGGCGGGGCGCATAGTTCGAAGAACCAGCCGCCGTTGGGGCAGAAAGTTTCTAGAGTCGAGACCAAGCAATGGAAAGCGCAGCGTGTTCTTTGGCCTTTGTTCAGCAGTGGACGTTCTACGGCTGAAATGATGATGATAGTTTTAAAATATTGTCTTACAACTAAATGTATTTTATAATCTCTCGACCTTTTTACAGGCACAAACGTAAGTTGTCTAACGTGAAAGTTGTGTCTGGCATACTGACCACAACGGCTCAGGTGCCTTTATCAGACGATAGCGAAACTCAGCAATGGAGATCTATCCAGAAAATATACTCGCAGAAGTTCTTCAGGTTTCCTGCCTACGATCTTTGTATTTTGGTGAGTTAGGGCTTTATAACGCAAAGAGTTTGAGGTTTCTCTGTCTGTTAGCAAACCTTGTAACTCGTAGGTCGAACGGTCTTTGCAATATAGGTAGTAGTGGGCAATGAGGATATAATTCACTACGTAGTGGATTCTCTATGCAAGGCTAAGGATTCAAACTATTTGACTAGTAGCGCCACCCCTTACTGATTTCTAACTGGGGGACTGGTGGACATGATGATGTAGGATATTGCAAAAGAAAAAGGTAGATAGGTAGCAAATTGCATATCAGTTGGATACTACCTCGCGCTTTTGCTTGTTATTTTCTTTCGTGAAGGGTTTAGTTCAATAAAGTCTTTTAAATAATGATTTTGCAGGAACTAACAAACCCATGGCAATTCAATATGTTCGTAAATAAGATACCGTACGCTTCAAAGGATCATAATTATGACGGTGTTTGCGTATCTTCGTCTGTAAAAGCCACTAAGGTTAGTTTGGTTCACACTTCACATATTCTACATTTCATGTTCAATTAGAAAGTGGCTTAACTTATTCCTTAAGAATTTTCAATTGTCATATAATTTTCTTCCCTTACAGAGTTGGTCATTAGGTAAATCTATATTTACCGAGCAAGTGCAACTCATTCAGAGGCGCAGGTGCGAGCGATTGTTGCTTAGGGGTTGCAGAACGTATTATTGCACTGTAAGCATCAAGAAGGATCTTTATACGTTTTCTGTGAGTACATTCTTCCTCTAATTTTATCTTCACTCCATCCAAAGGTTGTCTGGAAGAAATCGCTTTTTAATAAGACCGCCCATTGTACACTTTTGGTCTTAAGTTTTAGTTCCTTTCTGTTTTGTTTGAAGTTTTTAATTTATATTGGTGTACAATAAATAATTTTTTATACTACCTGCTCGTCAATGGCATATTATGTGTCATGCAAACCTTTCCTAAAGTAAGTCATTACAGCCCTACGGTCTAGCCGGGTCATAATGTTGTACTGAATTTCATTATATCCCATGGGACATAATGTGATTTGAATTTGGAATGCAACCCATGTAGACGTGCTTGATCGAGGTTGGTTTCAAAAATGTTTGGGTGAATGAGATTTTATTCTAATTAGGCTGTATGTTTACATTTTCACACCGAAATTCAGTTTCGATTCAAATAAACTTCTAAAAAATTTCAAATGACGACAAGAGTGATTTTAATTCGACTCCAGAATGCATACAATCTGAAGCCTCTGGTATACTGTTGGAAACTTACTTTCAGAAAAATCATTTCTTTCTACTTAACAGTCATTGTTTTCAATTGCCTCGCAGAAAGTATAAAAAGTAGAGTATGCATCGCGGGCTTAAATGTGTATTTGTCTTGGGCGATCTTGAACCCCTCGTACTCAGGATTCTTGCATTAACTCCCTCGCTCCGCTCAGGAGTTAACCATAGAATCCCTCGTTCTCGGCGTTCAATATAGCGCCCTTGACATAATACACTACTTTAAGCCCTTGTTGCATAATCTACTATTTATTCATTCATTCATTCTGAAACAGGTTTTACACGTTGATGTTGCGGCTAGAATGAGTTATTATCTTTAATAATCTATTGAAAATGGCGTTGCTTGCTTGCTTGTCATTTCACTGCTTCTTTCTAGGTCAGTCACCAGGTTGAGGTATGGTAGCCCTGAAAAGGGCCTATGACCGTCTCGGTGAAAGAATCAGTGTAGTGAAAGGATTCAAATGTGCCTCTTAGAGGCTCCATTCGGGCACATGTCACATGTCTTCGATTTTTTTCTGTCAAAGACATGCCGGTTTCCTGTCGATGTTTTCCTTCACCCTTTGAGAGCATTAGTATAGCCCTCATTCATTTTCCAAATATAAAATCTATTGTTGTACGACCGGGATTCGAACACACGAGCTGTAGATCGGAAGGAAGAGCCACTATCACAACTCTACCAGAACTTTTCAAAATTATGCCACATGCTCTTATTAAGTTATCTTGCCTCCGAGGAAAGGACCCTAAATGTTTGTGATCTACAGGAGACGGAAGGCGGTGGCCTCATCTGTCATGGAACCGGTGACCCTGAGGAAGTAGACGTGAAGCAAGGAATCCTGGTCGGAGTAACTGCAGTCATCAACATTGGTCTACCGTCTTTACACAGCAAAATCGCAATCTTCAATAAATGGGTTACTGATGGAAGCTGGGTGTGGGAAAGTGATGGGTTACTTATGGCTGTGGCGCTGATAGTAAAATTATTGTAAATATGCATTATAAAGTAGTTTTATTTCAATGCTATTTCTTTGTGTATGATAGGCTATGAACAGATGTTAGTTTCGGGAAATTTATTTTCCCTACCTACTTGTCTTGGCTTTGTTCAAGAAATAATTTAGTGAACTACTTACTTGAAAGCAGGTATTGACGACCTCGGTGGCGTATCAGGTGAGTGCCCGTCTGAGACGCAAGGGGTGTGGGTTCCCACTACGGGACAAATGTTTGCATGATCTGCAAATATTTGTTACGGGTCTGGGTGTTTTGGTACCATGGTATTCGTACTTTCCTATGCCCTTGAACACAGGGAATCCTAGTAGGGGGCCTATGTATGTATACATCAATAATAAATAAATAAATGAATGGGTAGTAATACAATTTTGTAAATAAGTATAGGTACAAACGTAGGACTAATTTAAAAACACCCTTTAACGGCATAGCATAGCTCCACGAGGGACAAGTCATCGTCATTGTAGTAATCCTCTGCTCGATTACTTCCCCGGACGATTGCCGCGACTAACGGTCATAAGCCTTCTCCATCCACCGACTTCCCGCAACCTTTTCAATGTCGGTCAATCCGGTGTGGACAAGTAAATAAAACAAAATGAAAATAGCAGTATTTCGTATAGTAAACTCATCAAAACCACACTAACATTACTACGTTTAACGCACCCTCTGCCCCTATCTACAAAGTCTCTAAAGCTAGAAACCCTTGTGAAGAAGGATCCGGCTCGATGTCGGCTGCCGCTCACCACACCTACTAGGACACCTTTGTCGGACTCTGGGTCCTTGGTCCCAACGCAAACCAGGGGCCCACCGGAATCACCCTGGAATTTAATAGAAAGTTTTAAATGCTTTTTGTCCTTCCATTGTTCCACCAATTGCTCCATCCATCTAGCCTAGAGGTCGCTAAGCCATAGACCACCTATAAGCCAATTTTCAGCTACGGACTCCTGGTTTCCTAGTAAAATGTTTTGCTTGGACGTGAAAAGATGGTGGTATTTGGTGGTGACTTCACAAGGAACCCTAGCGTGGGGTCAGGACTATAGGTACGTGACGACTTAGACTTTTTGCGGGTGACACCCGACCGTGTCTAGGTTATTACCTACTACACTCCACTTTTTCCACTCTCGTGGACTTACATCTAATCACCCCATATCAATTTTTTCATCGACATGGACCTTTGTCGTTGTTGGTACCCCTCGGTGTTGGTAGGTATATACCACTTAATAAAAGCCGCTATCCGGTCCTGTACTAGCCTCATCCCTTCCATTGCTGCTAATCGCAATGATAAGGTGTAGAATCCTTAAATTCTACTTACGCCTAATAATTAGGTGAAAGACAACAGAACCCTACATAATTCGTGAACCCACACACAGGTGAGCTAGGGCGTAGAGGGGTGTAAGGTATGTGTCCACACATACCTTATGAACGTCGGAAACTCTAGAAGATGTGCAGACGAATTTTCGCATGTTCCTCCTATGAATTCTGCTGCACCACGATGAGGAATACAGGTCTAAATGCGCCAATAGAAGAACTTCTGAGCCTCTCTGAAGAAAACAGTAATTGGGATCCATGAATCTGACCTATCGTATAGGTAAGTTCAGGAGTTCACACGACTTTCGTTTTAATGTGATCTGATTCTTATCCCGTAAAGATCTCTAGACATTTAGTCTTAACTTTTTTAACGTTTCAGTTTTTTTGTGGTCCCTCTCCCGAGGCTTGCCCGAGTGTGCCTACTCTCCTTACTCTACCTCTTACCATTCCTCCCCTCCACCCTCGGTTACTTTAAAGTTGTTGTATTTTTGTCGTCGCCGCAGTTTAACTACCTACTAAGCTGACGTCAGTCATAATGCGTAATTTGCGCAAACAACCTGGTTGTTTTCATTATGAAACAGCTTTAATAAAAGCTTGCCCCTTCACTAAATGTTGGAGGGAGCGTTGATGTTACACAAGCGTCAAAAATATAGAGGTTTAGTTTTAGATAAGATGATCTCTACTCACCACAATATTGGGCACGGATTATCTAAATTGCATGAATCTGATACAGATAGCACAATTATTATGTTCTACCTTTGACCACGATGATATCCTTCCGTAGCCAGATGCCAAGCATGTTCCGATATAGTCGCGGTAATGCAACGCGTACGGTATGGAAGCGACGTTGCTGTTGAACTTAAATGGCGTTTTCGTGAACTAGAAAACATAATTTAGAACAAATAACGAAATTGTGCTGTGCTGCGTTCAGAGTCTGGAAATACTCGCTCGTCGAGTAATACTAATGACACTTTTAGAGTGTTTGTGGGTCAAATTGCTCCATTTATAGTGTCAATGCACACTAAGCAGTTTGCATCCCTATAAATTGTCCTGAATAGTTCAATGCAATTGCTGGCCACATTGTCCAGTGTAGAAGTATGACTGGCTATGACCGGCGTACCACGTGTGTTTGCTTTGTTGTGTTGTTTATTCTAGAGGGCGAAAACTACATTACACCGATGAACTCGTCTAAGACGTCTCAAACAGTCAGGCACGCGTCTCTCTCTCGTGGATTTCCCTCCTCCAAATAACTACTGAGACCGCTGGATCGGTGACGCGACAATGGATACGTAGTTTACGTGTAAAAAATGTAGCCCTTTCCAAAACATTGATATCTGCGCACGTACCTACTACACTATTTATGGCATCTGTAGTTTTCTTACCCCGACAGCAATGTCGTTCCTCGGAAATTTGTAGCGTTGCGCTATGTACACTGACTTCAACACGCGCCACTGACCGTTTTCCAAACTGTCTTTTCTCTGATATCTGGCTTCGTTTCGGAGGTTGCCTGCCACGGCAAATGTTCTTCGTATTGTTTTTTTACTTACCTTTCTAAAATCATAAAAAATACGAAATTAAAGCCGGATTTAAAAGGCATGCAATACGTTATTTAGTTTCAAAATGATCCTTATGTGTACTATTTAAATTCCATTTTGAGTTTGATAGTTGAGGGCGTGCGGTATTGCTCAAAGATATCGTAAGACCCTAAAAGTCAAATCAGATTGACTTTATTCAGCAAATGTAAAGGATCATTTTGAAATAAATTTTAGTAGACGTATTGCAAGACGTTTGAAGACGGCTTCAAACCCAAACTAAACATTGAGGAATGTTGATACCCCTCCTCACATCACATAAGGGGTAAACACCCCTCTAAAATCAAAACTTTCTCTTTCTAAAAAACTTGAATTAGGTAGAGTTCGTTACATAGAATAGCATAAGGCTACTTTATATCAAGCAACCACGCGAGCGAAGCTGCAAGCGTAAGCTAGTAACAATATAAATAAACAGATTATTTTATGCAATTGGGGACTAATAAACGTGGCAGGACATCGTAGGCTCGTAATCGTCTCGCCTCTGTTGTATCCTTTCAGTCCCTTACCCCGCTCCCCAACACCTTTCGCACCCGCTCTTTGTGTCTTCAAAGCAATGCGCCGCTGATAGCACTTTGTCGGGTCCAATGATAGAGCCTCCGCAAAACGTATAGTACGACTTTCTAAATCTTGATTTTAGTACTTTGAAGGCAAGCTGAAAACAAAAGTACCGCTTTATAACTATTTTACCAAGATACTAAGAGATTTATTTACCATCCTGTATTAGATCAGTGGCCGTGGTGGCCCCGGCTGAAGAATAGGCCCCTCCATAACTACCTATCCGCGGATGACGTAAGAGGCGACTAAGGGAAAAAAGCTAGGGGATGGGCAGCAGCGTCCCTCATTTTAACAACGATAGCTCTAACTGCGCTCGCCAACCCGCATGCCCAGCGTGGTGAGTATGGGCAAATCCCCCCACATGATAAGGAATTCGCTCTGTCTGTGGAGGAGGCCTTGTTCAGCAGTGGACGTCGTACGGCTGAAATGATGATGATGATGATTAGATCAGTGAGCAGGTTGAGGTATAGGTGGCCCTGAAAAGGGCCAACGACCATCGGTGTACGAATCAGTGTAGTTAAAGGATTAAAGTGCGCCTTTTAGAGGCTTCTTTCGGAAACATGTCACATTTCTTCTAATTTTTAAGGTTCTAGGGCATGCCGTTGTCCTTCAATGTTTGAGAATACTACTCTAGTGCAAATACATTTTCCGTATGGAAAATCCATTGGTTCCATCCAAAAATTTGCTGTAGCAAGGGGTCAATCAAATCAGTTCAAACTCAATAGATCAGCTGTTTTAGGTAGCAATCTTGATGCAGAACCACCAAAATAAAATTGAGAAAGTTTTGGAGCAATAAAATAAAAAAAAATATTTTTGTTGATAAAGAGAATACCTCCTGTCGGGATGCTGCCTATACCTACATGTTACGAATCACCTTGTCTAATAAAAACGAACACAATTATAGGTTGGATCTTGGAATATTTTGATCTTAACCTGATAGGGAACATCTCCAAGTTTAGCTGGCCATCCATTCACCACACGTGGTACGAATTCAGGTTCATCTGAATCGTCAGCATAACCCACAATTTGAGGAAGACAAACACGAATACTTGTTAATATTAAAATAACAAAACTGCTACAATTAAATAATCTAAACATTTTACGTAAGTAAAAATAAATACAGCTTCCTTTTTTTTATTCTTCATTTTATGGCTACTGCTAAATGTCTGTCAATTTTGTAAGTGACAAGTCAATAAAAATTGAAAATAGGTAGGTACATATAAATGTACCATCCTACTGTCCTAACTAGCCTTAGTTGGTAGTAACTCTGCCTTCTGCGCTAGAGGTAGCGGGTTCGATGCCCGCACTGGACAAACATTTGTATGATGAACACTGATGTTTGTTCTGTGTCTGGGTCTTAACTATATATTTATTAAGTATGTAGATATATCAGTCTCTGGTATCCATAGTAGGTACAGGCTATGCCTGGTTTGGGATCAGTTGACCCTGTGTGATATGACCGGAATATTTATTATTGTTTTTATCCTATCCTACTCATATTATAACTGCGAAAGTTTGTGAGGATGTTCCAAACATCCTTTGTTGTTCAATCACGCCGTTACGGCTCAACCTATTTCGTTGAAACTTGGAATGTACCTACCTATGTATAGGTACCTACCATGTGAGCGCAGCCACCCGCCGCCGCGCCTTAGTAATTATTTCACGTGCCACATTATCCACAATCGCGCCCTCTTGTAGTTACATTCAGAACTCGCAAACGCTCAGCTCGGCTTTGCTGGAACATATATCCTCCCTGTTGGTTCTATGGTCTCTGTGTAGAATTGTCCTAACAATTACAGTTTTCACATGATGAAAAGAGATGGGGTTAGTAGTGTCGATTTAAAACAATTTCTTACGTCCTTTTCAGATTCGGCTACTCCCAGTATTCAGGGGATTGTGGGCGGGGAATATATTTGAAATTTGTATGATATATTTACTTACATACGTGATATAAAAACCATTATCTAGAATAATGTAGACGGTTTGATTACATGTGCCCGCCTATTTCGAAAATACCAAATTACCTACCTATAAGTATAGGTATAGGTAGGTAGCTTTAGGTACTTACATACCTACAACAAATACAGTGTCGTCTTAGTATTTTTAAAAAGGCTATTGAAATAAAAAAAATATATGATTAACTAATTGGATTAGTTTGTTTTTAAACTGTATTTCATTGTCTCATAAAAAAAGTTTAAAAAAACTAACCATGACTTTCAAGCAATTTCTTCTACTTTTAACCGACTTCAAAAAAGGAGGAGGTTATCAATTCGGCGGCTATGTATTTTTTATGTATATAAACCTACTTAACCTAAATCTACCTAAACTACCGAATTCTTGTCGCTTTTTCTCTAGTTTTTTAAATGTATCGTATTAAAATACAGTTTTCCTTCATCTCAACTAACGTATCCCCTTTTCATTTCCTTTTAATTAGCGCTAGTCTTCCAAGCTTCCTAATAACCCCAATTGCATCAAATTACTGGGATTATTATAAACTCGAGTTAACAGGCGGTATACCTATTTATAGGTAGACTTTTTATTTTTAACACTCAACATGTTCTTAAACTAAGGTTTTCCTGCTAGTATCCCTTTTTAGGATAAAACAACGTGTTCCGTAACTAATAGGTACCAACACACACTATCACGAAAAAAAAAATATGATCAAAAATTTTAATTCTTTTTTTTTAATTCTTTTTTGTATTTTATTTATTTATGGTTTTTATCATATAGGGGTCCAGGTCCGCATTCCCGCTCCAGGATTTTTTTTTGCATGATCTGCAAATATTTGTTCTGGGTCTGTTGTGGTCATGGTACTCGTAGTTTCTGATATCCACGGCACAATAATTCGTTAGTGTGGGTTCAGAACTATGTGACTGATGGGTGCTATTTACTGTTATTGATATGTTTTTCATAACCAATGGTTATAATAAACGCCCGGTCAAGCTTTGGTGAACAGTGATCTGTAGTTAATATCAAGATATTCCATAGTTTTGGCACATCTCAGACGGCGTGCATTATACATCAAACCTTTGGGCTTCGGCAAGACGAGGCCGGAAGTGGCTCCATAAATTATAACTTCCGCTAGTTTAAACTTGGATGTGTTCCGTGCACACGGGTTGAATTTTCTTACGGTAATGCCCGGTTCTTGCATTATTCCGATCGGTATCCGTAGGAAAATACCAGGCGTTCCTAAGCTACGTTACTACTACCACAGATAACATAATACTTGATACTAGATCAAGAAGTCGCTTTTGCATTTCAACAGTATTTTCAGTTTGAGCATTAGTAAAATAGGTTAGTAAAATCACTTCGCTATAGCGAAATTCGAGATATTTGTAACTATCCGTAGCAACAAAATAAATAATATTTTTAATCTAACGGCATGTTCGTTCGTTACCTGCTAAAGCTATTCATTCCTTTTTGTGAAAATGATCATCGAAAAACGTTAGGCCGGCCGGAAGCAATTGCTTGATTCTTGGCTGGCTTGGTTGGGACTAACAGGCTTCACCTCATTTCATGACAAAGTGATTATTTGTCATTACATTGATTAGTGACATTACAAAGTGATTTTATTGAAATGAACTCAACGAACACGCTCACACGCGCCGTGTGAGCGTGATCGCGAGCGATGACAAAACAACCCGTGTGGGGATAATAGTCTATTTATAATAGATAGACTATCTCAACTGAGCCAATCTTTCGTCAAAAAGTTCGTTAATTAGGATACAACGAACCTACAAGTTTACACTCCGTATACGCAGACGCTCTTGAGAAATCTGTGCGTTGTATTGTCTTGAGACTTGATGCGCTTTAGCAGACCGCATGCCGACTTGATCCGGATATTAACATGTGCATACCTGATGCCTGATGAAAAAGCCTAAGCCTTAAAAGCCTAGTGAGTACTAATTAATTTCGATCCGAAGGTCATGGGTTCGAATGGATTTTCCGTTCGAAAAATTCGCGTGCTCAAAACTGTGAAATCATCGTGTATAACCCCGTTTTATTTATCAGCTCGGCACGTAATCATGTATTTCCTGTGGATAAGGCCGACTAAGTTGAGAGGATGGTATAGTTGCTGGTCAAGCCTCTTCCATCTAAACATGGGGCCCAGTCACTACATCTTCTTGTTAGTGTGTAAAAAGATTTTTTTTATAAATCTTACTACTTATCACAATTATTTTTGGAAATGACCGAGGCTTAAAGGCTTGCCATTAAAAATTCTTCACCACAATTCTCCTAAAAATATGATTGATTTCTTTGATGAGCTATCAAACCTATTAAAATTATCATTAAGTCTTAGTGTTATTCAAATGCGTTAAAGAGTGGTAGTAAGCTGTAATTGTGACTATGTACCTATGTTTTTTTTACTACCTAGGTACGTTTTTATTTCCACCGCCTAAACAAAATCGCAAAGTTTATGGTAAGGGCCCTGGTTGTACTAACTAACATTATCTCTACTAAATTCAATCTTATGAAGAACCCGAGTATTATGGTCGTGACCACGTCCCTCATGAGCTGAACAACCTACAAGACTACTAATAGGACAAAACTACTAATTAGTACGTCTGCAAAGTTTAACAAGGCATCACTGTAATGCTAATTAAGTTCCACTGTACACTTGTAAGATCGACGAAGTTGTATTGCCTAAGTTTAGTGTGAACTTAGATTGTTTGCTTAACAGGTTTTGCATTGTATTTAAAAACTTTCTCAAATTACCTTTTTTTGGTATTTTTATAATCATTATTACTAATTACTAAACGTACGAGAAGTTCGGCATCAAGATGGCTACCTAAAAAAGCTGATTTATCTAGTTTGAACTGATAACAGAAAAATGTTAAATATTGTAGATAGAACGATGATCTGTGGAAAGTGGATGAAGATAAGTAGACTGAAAGAAGTTGCAAAAACGAAAGTGAATGAATAGACAAATCGACTTAGGTAAGTGTTTTTTTTTTATACAACTGAGGTGGCAAACAAGCATATGGCCCACCTGTTGGTAAGCGGTTACCGTAGCCTATGAGCGCTTGCAATACCAGAGGCATCACGCACGCGTTGCCAACCCCGAACCCCCTCCCCCTAAAGAGCTCTGACAACCTTACTCACCGCAGGAACACAACACTATTTGAAACAAATAATGTTATTTGGCTGCGATCTTCTGTAAGGCGGAGGTACCTCCCCAGGCGGGCAGCTCCAATTTAGAACGAGAAAATCTCGCTATGCCCTACCTCCACCAAAATTTTTTATTTTATTTAATTTTTAGTTTATTTTAATTAACTTATGTTTATTAGACCTAGCCCTTAAAGATGCCTTCTTCATTGACCATTGGATTGCTTAATTCAGTCAATCAATCGATACAATCTGGTAACATGACTTCATATCGTGTCATCAACCGCTTCGTGAGTACTTAGCCTTACTCAGAGGAATTGCCTTGAATAAATTGTGATCGCCCGTAAAGGCGAACTTACACTACAATTCGCAATTCCTAAGCAGAAATCTCCACTCAGCCATCAATGTCAAAGAACACAAAAAACCACTACACTGATTCTACCGAACAGATGCGGCACAATACTTCGTTACAGCTCTCAATAAAAATATTGTTATGTTAGTTAACCTACTGTTATGAACTGCGCATATGCGCTGAGTTTTGCTACAATGGTAATAACCTAGACACTGTTTATTTTTTGAAAGTGTGTATTTCATTATTGATCTCTAGCTACAAGTTGCTCTACATTTTTTCCATCTGCAATACGGTGTTTTCTCTAGTTTTGTACCACCGAGGAATAGCTAATAGTAGAGTACGAATTGATTAACCTAACTGCTTACATATTACAAGTTTTGAAAGTAGAAAAATAATGTTTTTTAATCAGCCTGAGGAAGTCCTCTGCTGGACATAGGCATAAATAACCCAAGAAGTATGACGACGAACGGTCTTGAGCCTTCTCCAACCGCCAATTTCCAGCAACCCTCACTTTGTCGTCGGTCCATAGCCTGGGGGACTTTCCAATACTGCGTCTCCCAGTTCGTGGACCATTCGAGAACCTATATATCTACCCCATTAACAACTAAATGTTATTAGAGAGAAAAAGCCTACGTATATATGCTAGTTACGCTAGCACAATCTATCCTGTTACCTATTCTTGATTATGCTGACGCCTGCTATCCTGATCTCACTGAAAAACACCTTGACAAACTTGAGCGCCTTCAGAATTTTTGTATTCGGTTTATATTTGGCTTACGCAAGTATGACCACGTCTCTGAATTTCGTAATAAGCTCAAATGGTTGCCCATCCGCCTTCGCAGGAATACACACATTCTCTCTCTTTTGTACAGTATATTGTTTAACCCTTCTACTCCTCCGTATCTCAAGGAGCGCTTTGAGTATCTTCATCATTCTCATACTCGTACTTTGCGCTCATCTGAGACCTTGGCTCTTAAAACTCCTGTACACAGTTCTACCTTCTATGAATACTCATTTACTGTACAAGCTGTCCGTCTATGGAATTCTCTCCCTCTTGATATTAGAGCTGCTAAATCTCTCCTTATTTTCAAAAAGCTATTGCTTAAACACTTTTTAAATGTTTCATTACAGTAAGTACCTAAATTTTGCCGACGCGCTTATTTAATTGAGTGGGTACATGCAAGTATTATTCTATTGTTTAATAATATATGTATTGGTTATCTGAGTGTCATATTTATTGTATTATTTATATATTTTTATATTATGCGTATGTATATGTATTATGTATTCATATTTATATATTATATTTATTTTGTAAGTTCATATTTTCCTGTTTCCTAAGCACCACCGTCCTCTATCGTTCTCGTAAAATCCAGTCCATCCAAAGGTTGTCTGGAAGAGATCACTCTTAGTGATAAGACCGCCCATTGTATTCCACTATTATTACTTATATTTTGTCGAATTAATTGTGATGTGTTAAATTTTTATGTGGCTTACAATAAAGAGTTATCTATCTATCTATCTATATTTATTTAAATATGAAATGAGTATGTCATCTAAATAATATTTTACGTGAAACACTAATAAAATAATAATAAAGGAATGTTTTGTAAAACAAAGTGATAGAAATACGTCTTCAAAAGTAAGTAAAATGAAACCCTGTTGAAATTATAAAATTACATGCATTTTAAAACAAATCCCACTTATGGAGAAGTTTGTAAATCGCAGGTAGCAGCTAGTTACTTATAAATTTTCTAAATATCTAACTGACCGTACAAGAGAGCCACTCAAAATGACTGGGACAAGCTATTAAGAGAAGGCCCATGCTAGGGCCATTGGTCATTAGGGTTGGCGCGAGCGGGCCTTATTAAAAATGTGGCCTGAATATCAAATTGCTATCTTCCTATTGTGCGGAACCCCTGCCTCGTACGGTCACCTACCCCTTGGTTTATGAACAATATTTTGTAGAGTAGTGACGGTGGTAGATACAACATTTTGCCGACTAATATTTTACAATATTTTTTAACACGTGGTTAAAACAGTGAAGGACAACATCGTGAAGAAACCGGTAAGTGTTCTTATAAGTGACGATGGGCTTGCAATCTTTGACGTAAGGAATTCACACTACTGTAAAAACTGTGCATGTGCTAAAATGTTTGGTCGTGGTTCTGACTACCCTCCCTAGAAATTTTCAAGGATCTAAATCCTGGATATCTGAGAGGTTGTCTACCTTGCTTGGGTACAAAGGTCGTGAGCCTATTTATTCGTTAATAGTTGGTACGTTTACGGGGAATACATCATCAGGCGAACTTGTGAAGACTGGGAGGGTGGGGTCACAATAGGCGGCACAAAATTGACAAATCTACGTTATGCTGATGATACCACGCTCCTGGCAGCCACCGAGGCAGAAATGGTGAATCTCCTTGAAAATATGGAACGAATTAGCAATGAGATGGGCCTTAGGATTAATCACTCCAAAACGAAACTGATGGTGGTTGACCGCGCGTGCAAACTTAATCTAAACGGTCAATTAAGCCTGGAAGTGGTAGATAATTTTGTCTACCTTGGCTCTAACATAAGCAATACGGGTTCTTGCGAAAAGGAAATAAGAAGGCGCATAGGTATGGCCAAAAGTGCATTGTCGCAAATGCACAAAATATGGAGAGATCGCAGCATATCTCGTAATACTAAAGTTACGCTTGTTAACACCCTTGTCTTCTCCATCTTTAACTACGGAGCAGAAACATGGACTCTTAAGAAAGCCGACCGAGACCGCATAGACGCTTTCGAAATGTGGTGCTGGAGGAAAATGCTACAGATTCCCTGGAATGCCTTCCGCACCAACGTGTCCATTCTACGGGAGATCAAGGTGAAGTCGAGACTGTCCTCCATCTGCCTCCGCAAAGTTCTGGATTTCTTTGGTCTCATAGCCAGAAAAGACGGTGAGAACCTCGAACAACTGATGGTTACCGGCAAGGTAGATGGCAAACGACCAAGAGGGCGCAGCCCACTGAGATGGAGTGACCAAATTCGCTCAACCCTGGACACAAAGCTCCATGTTGCGCTCCACGCCGCTAAAGACCGGAACAGCTGGCGTGATATTGTTCGGAAGAAGATGCTTTAACGGGGATTTCAAGACCCTCAGTCATGAGGAGTACGACGCGAGGAGGAGGAGTTGGTAGAGTTTATAAATTCAAGTTATTTTTATAATAAGATCAGTGAAGGCCCGGGACTTTGTTCACGTGATCATTTTTTGTACTACTGCATCCCTTAGGGGATGAATTTTGGTGATTTATTTTTTTGGTACAACATTACAATACAAACACCACATTTAAAGGTTTTAGGACCAGCGGCTCAGGTTCTGCGATATTTCTTTTCAGTCAGTGAGTCAGTTACTGTTTTACAAGAAATTATTCGAATTATAAGGTAATGAAAAGTTCTTTAAATAATCATTCCTATAATAATTATATAATAATTTTTTAATAGTGATTTATAATTTTTTTTTTTAATTTTAACTCTCCTAAAATTATCCACTGTATTTGTGCCTAAATTACTTCACCCTCTAACATTCAAAACTACTCTACCAAAAATCTACAGGACGAACAAAAATGTTATAAAGGGGCACTACACACTAACTGCTACCATTGTTTGTTTTTTTTATAAATAAATTCAGTTGTCACAGCTCTCATGATAAATGGTTGCACTGACACGATGGTCATATGGCGAATTTGGGATCCACTTGTTAGCTGTTCGGTTGCTTTGATATTTTTGGGGAGCTTTGAATAATGGCGCAGTGTTTTGTATGTTCTCCTTTTTAATGGAATACTTAATTATCTGGGTTAGGTACTTTACTCTTGTTGTCTCTAGCTAGCCCTTAGATTATTCAAACTTAAAGGTATCTAGTCTACCAAGCATGGGAATAATAGTAGGTAGTTTTTATACCAATTAAATCTACACTAATGTTATAAGGAGGTAAAATTTGTTTGTAACTTTGTATGCAGTAGGTAATTCCTGAAACTGAAGTAATTTTTACAATCGGTTCACTACCGATTGTACAAATTATATCATACAATATTTCACTAGTAGAAAGCTACACTATCCTTGACTAAAATATAGACTACAATTTTTTCAGTCCGAAATATGGATATTTGTAAATAAAGACGGAAGAAAAAGCGGCGCTTGGCTTTATCCTACTAAATCTTGTCCTCTTAGGATAAAAAATTGTAGGTATACAATGGAATTATCTACTAACGAAACCCACGATCACCTATAAAATTCAACCTACGTCAAGGAAATAAAACTGTAAAACCCGTCCAAGTAATCAGTTATGAAGATAAATTTTGAGACGCTAAATAAATAATGAGGCTCCAAATCCATTTGCTTCGGTTTCCGCGTTTTTTTCTGGTCCATTATACCGCGCGCAGCCAATTTGAAAATATTGAATAAGTAACGCTCCCCCGAAATATGGATACAGAGAGCAGGTAACAGATGAGGACAATGCTAAAACAAATAAAAGACCAACAGTCTTATAGTCCTGACTCCACACTAGGATTCCCTCATCATCATCATCATCAGCCTGTAGAAGTCCATTGCTGGACATAGGCCTCCCCCAAAGAGTTCCATGACGAACGGTCTTGAGCCTTCTCTATCCACCGACTTCCCGCAATCTTCACAATGTCGTCGGTCCATCGGGTGGGGGGCCTTCCAACACTGCGTCGCCCGGTTCGTGGTCGCCATTCAAGAACTTTTACTCCCCAACGGTTTTCGGTTCTGCGAGGTATATGGCCTGCCCACTGCCACTTCAACTTGCTAATTCTGAGAGCTATGTCGGTGACCTTAGTTCTTCTACGGATTTCCTCATTTCAGATCTTATCACTTACTACTCTATCTTACTAGGATTCCCTGTGTCGCGGATATCAGAAACTACGAGTAGGTAGGTACTTACCTACTACTACTACTATTATTCTACTGTGGGAAAGTATTTGTTGAAATACAACAGAATTACGTAGTAAGTAGGTACTCTCCGGATGATATGATTTTCGAAATAACTGCAGGAAGCTTATAATAATTAAAAATTTAATTCAGTAGGTAATAAATATAAAACGTATTTACGCCCTGTTACGGAGTCTCTATTCAAACGGCATTTTTTTATTCTTTGCCAAAGCGAGCAAATGCTAAACACATTATGACGAGTTACCTTCTACATCAGCAAGCGTACCTCAAATAATACAAACGTGAGGGAAACATACCTTGAATATGCTCCATTAAAACCACTGTAGGGGTCGTATCGTGAAACTGACTGGATTGCAATCGACTTGATGATTTTCAGAGTTTGTTGCAAGCTTTGTGGCAAGCGAAAATATCCAGGCGATAATCGCGTGCATTATGTTTACACTCAAGCAATAAACAACACTCGACATGCTATGATCCTACGATTTTACACGATGCGACTCTTTTTATCTTCTTTCGATAATCGCTCTTTTGAGGTGAGAAACTCCACGAAACGATTAATCCCGTCATGTCTAACATAGCAGCTTTGATTTTTCATTGTATGTTACTTTGACGGTTTCATAGTTCGCGTTAGTGGTCTACAGATTTGTCCTTTTTGTGACGAGCACATCGCAAGTGTATCAAGGCGACAATTGCGTTCATACTATGTTAACACTCAAGCAGTAAACAACGCTGACATGCTATGATCCTACGAGGTTACACGGTTCGTTTCTTTTGATCTTATTTCTATAATCGCAAGTTTGAGGTGAGAAACCATATAAACGAGGCAATAGTCCCCACGTAGAAAATAGCAGCTTTCATTTTAGAAGTCCTTTTTCGTTGTCTGTTGTTCTGTCAGGTTCATAGTTCGCGTTAGTGGTCTACTGTTTTGTCCTTTTTGGGGAAGTGTAGAACGGTTTTTAAAAGCAGGCTTGTCTGTTGGTCTGACTATTAAAATTCGCTTTATTTCGTTTTTCAAACGAGTCTACGGACTACAGTTATGCGGTTATGACTTAGAAAAATGGTTTTCTGTGTTCGTTAAATTGGATTCCATTTTTTTTGGTCTTATTGGGCTTGACCTAAAATAGTAAAGCATATGGAGTAGACTGTTCGAAAAAGTTTTGATGCTTATTTGTTGTATGGTTTATGTAGATATTGAGACAAGGGAACTTAATTGATCGAGAGAGCAAGTTGTATGTTTATATATTTGTTTGAGCATAACTTTCGAACCGTCAATTCGATCTGCATGGAATTTAATAGGTCAACGTGTTGTACTATAAAGATAAGGGGTTGTTAAGCTGGGTATAAAAATTAATACAAAAATAACTTTGTTCATATACATTGTTACAAAAAAAAATTTCTAGCCCATATGGTTTATATGATACATCGAAAATAAATAAATAAATAAATATTCCGGACATATCACAAACGGTCAACTGATCCCAAACTAGGCATAGCCTGTACTATGGGTACCAGAGACTGATATACGTAATAGATATATATTTAACACCCAAACACAGAACAAACATCTGTGTTCATCACACAAACGTTTGTCCAGTGCGGGAATCGAACCCGCGACCTCTAGCTTAGAAGGCAGAGTTACTACCAACTGAGCTATGAGGCCTGTCAAAATAGTAACATTGTAAACCCAATATAACGTGAACTCCCATTTGGTAAAGTTTCAATGAGATCGTAGTTCAGATAAGATTGGATATTAATCAGAACATGCTGAAGATACGATTTTTAAAGTTTATCTTAATTGTGCCTCAACGATCATCGAAACATCCACTTTCTCTCAGTCAGAGATCTCAGTTCGGGCGAACCAGCCTGTTCGGCAGAACAAAAACAGCATTCACGTATAAGAAAATGTACTTTTACCTACCTATAAGAAGTTCTAAGCATAGCAATCCTTACAACGCTAACGGATTCCCCTGTAATGTTTACCGCATGCTTTTTCATTCACCAACACAGCGTGAGATCATATTCAAATAAATTACGAGAACAGTCGGCATCTTCATTTTTCACAACAGTAGTGACACACAGTTGACAGAAGACAACCCTTTTCCACAAAATTAACGCATTATATCTGTTTGTTTAGCTAACTGTGTCGCTAAGCGAGTATTGTGATAGAATGTTTGCGGAATCATGTTCGCAGCATGCGGTTTTTGGTACCGTGGTCTATTGGGAGTGTTTGGGAGCTCAGGTAGTGACTAATTGTATAAATACGTACGAACTGGCTCTGTAGGTTCTGTTGTCGGTCATAATAGTAGTGACTTATGAGATAATTATAAATGGTAGCGGTAGAGAGCACTGGTCGGATGGTGGTAGATACAAATGAAAAATCAAGGTATACTTCTCATCTGGTGGACTTTATCTGGCGTTTGTTTGTTACTTTAGTGGTATAAAAAAAATAAGAAGATAAAGCTCCCAGCAACACGCACTGAATCTTTCCACCACCCTGGTTATTTTATAGACCTCAAACGGCAGTAAAACGAAGAAGGAAGCGAAGAATCTCGACAAAATTGATTGATGGCCAAATAAGGTAGTTTCACGCCTAGCCAAATCGACATACGTTAGCACTTCATAATAGCATCTATTTCTCAAGTGGTAATCACCTTGAGCTTTTTCCCCACACACAGAAAAAAACTAACTCATAACAGTAAAGGTTAGCTACACAGAGTAGTCCAAACATCTGACACTTTTTCACACCCACTTACGCCACTTCATAACTACTAACATCCTAAAACAGGATCCGACTAACCAAAGTAATAAAAAAAAAAGCTAACCACATTAAAATTCGCACCAACAACAAATCGAAGCTTCCGGTAGCATCTGTGTCACCGGCCTTCATAGAAAAGCAATCGGCTAGTCGTAAACGTTAAGGGTCCAAAAGCACCCCCCAGGGGGCATCTAAGGGCAGGACGATGTTTCTTGACACTGCGAGAAAAAGTACCCGCTACAGCCCCTATCCCCTAATCCTGTACAGCCGTCCAGGGGGTTATAAGGGTACAAAAAGTGTAATTTAAAGCTGACTTAGGGTTTCGAATTAAAATGAAGTAGGTACCTTTATTGGGTCTCGGGTTCGGCTATGAGGATGTAAGTAGGTAAGCTGTATTATGACCTTAGAACTAAGTGTAAAGATTTACAGTATTGACACAAATTCATAATTTCATAATTAATTTATTGTTCGTGAACCTAGGTACATTGATAGATAGTGAGGTTTAGAGTAGTACAGATCACTTGATTCTGACATCAGTCATATAAACATTATAAATACAAAGATTTAAACCAATATTAATTAGATTACAAATTACATAATAACTAATAAGATACAAATTCAAAAAAATATAAATTTATCATTAATGTCAATCTTATATAATATTAAATTAAATTAAGTTTGTTATACAAAAAATATGCTTTTTTAACTAAAATGTCATTTAATTTGAGCTTAAATTCACTAATAGACAACAATGCCGGTTTGATTCGCTGCGGGACAAATGTTTGCATGATCTGCGAGTATTGGTTCTGGGTCTAGGTGTTGTGTATCATCTATATCTCCATGTGTTGCGCGATGCCTCTGGTAATGCAAACGTCCGTAGGTAACCACTTAACAACAGCACGTTAACAAGTGGGCTGTAGGCTTGTTCGACAATTTGGTTGTTTAAAAAACATAGCACACTATAAAACAGATTTGACTCAGTTTTTTTACTGTTTGCGTGCATATTTAAGTATTGCCATCATTTACAATAACATAATGAGAAACAGTGACAGGGATAAATTTAAACAATTCTTAAATTGAAGTAATTTTTATAATTAAGGATTGAGGGGGTAATTTTTAGAGTTATTATTCAGAAGTGCTTGCTTGTCGGGTCGTGTCAATGATTCTTTCTTGGTCACCTGTATTAGGTCAGTGACCAAGTTGAGTTATGGTGACGCTGAAAAGGGCCTATTACCGTCGGTGAAAGAATTAGTGTAGTGAAAAGATTAAAGTGCGCCTCATAAAGGCTCCTTTCGTGCACATGTCACATGTCTTCGATTTTTTTTATTCCGAAGTTACAATTTTTTCTCTCCATTATTTTGTCACGAATACGGAACCATCAAGTATCAATTATTCATATTATCATCCATCGAATGCAAATCGATTTCCCAGTCGACTGCCGCTCTGGGGGGCTACTTGCTAGCACTAGTTTGAACGTTTCTCAAATCGCTGGCGAGTCGATTACCTAACTATGGATAACTTTGGCGAGTGCCTGGATTCGATTACCGCTGCGGGGATAATTGTTTCGGGTCTGGGTGTTGTGGTGAGTACTGTAGTAGGAACTCGTAGTTTCTGATACCCAGTGATTGAATCCTCGTGTGGGGTTAGGACTGTGTATGTGACTGTTAGGTGTTTACAACCTTATTCTTAGACTTGATTTACAAATATTGAGTTTACGGAATGAAAAGTTATTTTTATCAAAATAAAATATAGCCTATTTTACACAGGGATAGTGTAGCTTTCTTTTAGAATCGGTTAATTAGTTCCATAGATTACCCCCTACATACATCATCTTCCTGCCCTTATCCCACATCATGTGGGGTCGGCACAACATGTATTCTTCTTCCATTTCCCTCTATCAGTCGTCATCTCAGCACTCACTCCTTTCTTCACCATATCCACTTTCACACAGTCCATCCATCTTTTCTTTGGCCTACCTCTACTCCTACATCCATCCACATTCATATCTAACACTCTTCTTGTCACATGACATTCTTCCCTCCTCATGACATGCCCATACCAAGCTAACCGATTACTCCTCAGCTTTTCCGTCAATGGCGCCACTTTCAAACTCCCTCTTACATACTCATTCCTTATCTTATCCATTCTAGTCACTCCACACATCCACCTTAACATTCTCATCTCCGCTGCGTGCAATCTTTTTTCATCCGTCCCTTTGGCAGCCCAACACTCAGATCCATACAATACGACAGGTCTTATGACCGTTTTGTAAATTTTCCCCTTAAGTTTAAGGGGCATTCGCCGATCACATGTGGTTGCTATATAGATTACCCCCTACATACAAGTAAACAAAAATACCTCTTTATAATATTAGTGAAGTTGTAAATATATCTAAGATTTAACTACGATGAACTCGCTTTAGTTTGAAAAGACTAAGCCGTGCTTACGTTCATAATCCGTTCATTCATTTACAAAGACAATGGTTACCTAATTGCAATGCGCCCTAGATCCCATTGTTCCAGTTATGGACCTAGGAAGTGTATGCAAAATGTGGATACTAAACCAGTTCAGTTTATGATAGTTGAATTGCGCTAACCTTTTCCTATTACTTATAATATATTATTTATATTATAATATATTATTTATAATATTTGATTGGCTTCTTTGACGAGACAGTTTGGAAGCCCTAATTTAATTACTCTACTAATCGCTAAACCATCATTAGAAGCTAATTTATATAGAGAGTTTCAGGGACATTAATATCTAGGCAGGTATTAAAGACGATAGTCGCCACGTGAGACCCAACCCCAACACGGTTTGACTGGCCTCATAGCCCAGTTGGTAGTAACTGCCTTCTGCGCTAGAGGTTGCGGGTTCGATTCCCGCAGTGGACAAACATTTGTGACTAACACAGATGTTTGTTCTGTGTCTGGGTGTTAAATATATATTTATTATGTATATCAGTCTCTGGTACCCATAGTACAGGCTAAGCTATGTGAACTTGGCACCCGACTTCGGAAAATCAAACTTTTTTTTTTTTATTCTCGTTTAGTTTCGTTTGTAGTTGATTGTAGTGAAATTATTTTCGTTTGTAGTAGCTCTGAAAAAAAGTTAGGGGACTTTGAAAAAAAAACTCTTTGATTTTAAAATATTTCATCCGCGTCTATGGAAAATCAAACTTTTTGTTGTTGATTCCTATAGTACTTCGGTTGTAGTTGATTGTAGTGAAATTATTTTTGTTTGTAGTAGCTCTTAAAAAAAGTTAGGGGACTTTGAAAAAAAAAATCATCCGCGTCTATGGAAAATCAAACTGTTTTTTGTTGATTCCTATAGTACTTCGATTGTAGTTGATTGTAGTGAAATTATTTTCGTTTGTAGTAGCTCTGAAAAAAAGTTAGGGGACTTTGAAAAAAAAACTCTTTGATTTTAAAATATTTCATCCGCGTCTATGGAAAATCAAACTTTTTGTTGTTGATTCCTATAGTACTTCGGTTGTAGTTGATTGTAGTGAAATTATTTTTGTTTGTAGTAGCTCGTAAAAAAAGTAAGGGGACTTTGAAAAAAAAATTCATCCGCGTCTATGGTAAATCAAACTGTTTTTTGTTGATTCCTATAGTACTTCGATTGTAGTTGATTGAAGTGAAATTATTTTTGTTTGTAGTAGCTCTGAAAAAAAGTTAGGGGACTTTGAAAAAAAAACTCTTTGTTTTTAAAATATTTCATCCGCGTCTATGGAAAATCAAACTTTTTGTTGTTGATTCCTATAGTACTTCGGTTGTAGTTGATTGTAGTGAAATTATTTTTGTTTGTAGTAGCTCCAAAAAAAAGTTAGGGGACTTTGAAAAAAAAACTCTTTGATTTTAAAATATTTCATCCGCGTCTATGGAAAATCTAACTTTTTGTTGTTGATTCCTATAGTACTTCGGTTGTAGTTGATTGTAGTGAAATTATTTTTGTTTGTAGTAGCTCTTAAAAAAAGTTAGGGGACTTTGAAAAAAAAATTCATCCGCGTCTATGGAAAATCAAACTGTTTTTTGTTGATTCCTATAGTACTTCGATTGTAGTTGATTGAAGTGAAATTATTTTCGTTTGTAGTAGCTCTGAAAAAAAGTTAGGGGACTTTGAAAAAAAAACTCTTTGTTTTTAAAATATTTCATCCGCGTCTATGGAAAATCAAACTTTTTGTTGTTGATTCCTATAGTTCTTCGGTTGTAGTTGATTGTAGTGAAATTATTTTCGTTTGTAGGAGCTCCAAAAAAAAGTTAGGGGACTTTGAAAAAAAAACTCTTTGATTTTAAAATATTTCATCCGCGTCTATGGAAAATCTAACTTTTTGTTGTTGATTCCTATAGTACTTCGGTTGTAGTTGATTGTAGTGAAATTATTTTTGTTTGTAGTAGCTCTTAAAAAAAGTTAGGGGACTTTGAAAAAAAAATTCATCCGCGTCTATGGAAAATCAAACTGTTTTTTGTTGATTCTTATAGTACTTCGATTGTAGTTGATTGTAGTGAAATTATTTTCGTTTGTAGTAGCTCTGAAAAAAAGTTAGGGGACTTTGAAAAAAAAACTCTTTGTTTTTAAAATATTTCATCCGCGTCTATGGAAAATCAAACTTTTTGTTGTTGATTCCTATAGTTCTTCGGTTGTAGTTGATTGTAGTGAAATTATTTTCGTTTGTAGGAGCTCCAAAAAAAAGTTAGGGGACTTTGAAAAAAAAACTCTTTGATTTTAAAATATTTCATCCGCGTCTATGGAAAATCAAACTTTTTGTTGTTGATTCCTATAGTACTTCGGTTGTAGTTGATTGTAGTGAAATTATTTTTGTTTGTAGTAGCTCTTTAAAACAGTTAGGGGACTTTGAAAAAAAAAACCATCCGCGTCTATGGAAAATCAAACTGTTTTTTGTTGATTCCTATAGTACTTCGATTGTAGTTGATTGTAGTGAAATTATTTTCGTTTGTAGTAGCTCTGAAAAAAAGTTAGGGGACTTTGAAAAAAAAACTCTTTGTTTTTAAAATATTTCATCCGCGTCTATGAAAAATCTAACTTTTTGTTGTTGAATCCTATAGTACTTCGATTGTAATTGATTGTAGTGAAATTATTTTCGTTTGTAGTAGCTCCGAAAAAAAGTTAGGGGACTTTGAAAAAAAAACTCTTTGATTTTAAAATATTTCATCCGCGTCTATGGAAAATCAAACTGTTTTTTGTTGATTCCTATAGTTCTTTGATTGTAGTTGATTGTAGTGAAATTAATTTTGTTTGTAGTAGCTCTAAAAAAAAGTTAGGGGACTTTGAAAAAAAAATTCATCCGCGTCTATGGAAAATCAAACTGTTTTTTGTTGATTCCTATAGTACTTCGATTGTAGTTGATTGTAGTGAAATTATTTTCGTTAGTAGTAGCTCCAAAAAAAAGTTAGGGGACTTTGAAAAAAAAACTCTTTGTTTTTAAATATTTCATCCGCGTCTATGGAAAATCAAACTTTTTGTTGTTGATTCCAATAGTACTTCGGTTGTAGTTGATTGTAGTGAAATTATTTTCGTTTGTAGTAGCTCCAAAAAAAAGTTAGGGGACTTTGAAAAAAAAACTCTTTGTTTTTAAAATATTTCATCCGCGTCTATGGAAAATCAAACTTTTTGTTGTTGATTCCTATAGTACTTCGATTGTAGTTGATTGTAGTGAAATTATTTTCGTTCGTAGTAGCTCTAAAAAAAAGTAAGAAGACTGAAAAAAAAACTAACTAACAAACGAAAATAATTTCACTACAATCAACTACAATCGAAATACTATAGGAATCAACAAAAAACAGTTTGATTTTCCATAGACGCGGATGATTTTTTTTTTCAAAGTCCCCTAACTTTTTTTCAGAGCTACTACAAACAAAAATAATTTCACTACAATCAACTACAATCGAAGTACTATAGGAATCAACAACAAATAGTTTGATTTTCCATAGACGCGAATAAATTTTTTTTTCAAAGTCCCCTAACTTTTTTTAAGAGCTACTACAATCAAAAATAATTTCACTACAATCAACTACAACCGAAGTACTATAGGAATCAACAACAAAAAGTTTGATTTTCCATAGACGCGGATGAAATATGTTAAAATCAAAGAGTTTTTTTTTCAAAGTCCCCTAACTTTTTTTTGGAGCTACTACAAACGAAAATAATTTCACTACAATCAACTACAACCGAAGTACTATAGGAATCAACAACAAAAAGTTTGATTTTCCATAGACGCGGATGAAATATTTTAAAAACAAAGAGTTTTTTTTTCAAAGTCCCCTAACTTTTTTTCAGAGCTACTACAAACGAAAATAATTTCACTACAATCAACTACAATCGAAGTACTATAGGAATCAACAAAAAACAGTTTGATTTTCCATAGACGCGGATGAATTTTTTTTTCAAAGTCCCCTAACTTTTTTTAAGAGCTACTACAAACAAAAATAATTTCACTACAATCAACTACAACCGAAGTACTATAGGAATCAACAACAAAAAGTTTGATTTTCCATAGACGCGGATGAAATATTTTAAAAACAAAGAGTTTTTTTTTCAAAGTCCCCTTACTTTTTTTCAGAGCTACTACAAACGAAAATAATTTCACTACAATCAACTACAATCGAAGTACTATAGGAATCAACAAAAAACAGTTTGATTTTCCATAGACGCGGATGATTTTTTTTTTCAAAGTCCCCTAACTTTTTTTAAGAGCTACTACAAACAAAAATAATTTCACTACAATCAACTACAACCGAAGTACTATAGGAATCAACAACAAAAAGTTTGATTTTCCATAGACGCGGATGAAATATTTTAAAATCAAAGAGTTTTTTTTTCAAAGTCCCCTAACTTTTTTTCAGAGCTACTACAAACGAAAATAATTTCACTACAATCAACTACAATCGAAGTACTATAGGAATCAACAAAAAACAGTTTGATTTTCCATAGACGCGGATGAATTTTTTTTTCAAAGTCCCCTAACTTTTTTTAAGAGCTACTACAAACAAAAATAATTTCACTACAATCAACTACAACCGAAGTACTATAGGAATCAACAACAAAAAGTTTGATTTTCCATAGACGCGGATGAAATATTTTAAAAACAAAGAGTTTTTTTTTCAAAGTCCCCTAACTTTTTTTCAGAGCTACTACAAACGAAAATAATTTCACTACAATCAACTACAATCGAAGTACTATAGGAATCAACAAAAAACAGTTTGATTTTCCGTAGACGCGGATGATTTTTTTTTTCAAAGTCCCCTAACTTTTTTTAAGAGCTACTACAAACAAAAATAATTTCACTACAATCAACTACAACTGAAGTACTATAGGAATCAACAACAAAAAGTTTGATTTTCCATAGACGCGGATGAAATATTTTAAAAACAAAGAGTTTTTTTTTCAAAGTCCCCTAACTTTTTTTCAGAGCTACTACAAACGAAAATAATTTCACTACAATCAACTACAATCGAAGTTCTATAGGAATCAACAAAAAACAGTTTGATTTTCCATAGACGCGGATGAATTTTTTTTTCAAAGTCCCCTAACTTTTTTTAAGAGCTACTACAAACAAAAATAATTTCACTAAAATCAACTACAACCGAAGTACTATAGGAATCAACAACAAAAAGTTTGATTTTCCATAGACGCGGATGAAATATTTTAAAATCAAAGAGTTTTTTTTTCAAAGTCCCCTAACTTTTTTTCAGAGCTACTACAAACGAAAATAATTTCACTACAATCAACTACAATCGAAGTACTATAGGAATCAATAAAAAACAGTTTGATTTTCCATAGACGCGGATGATTTTTTTTTTCAAAGTCCCCTAACTTTTTTTAAGAGCTACTACAAACAAAAATAATTTCACTACAATCAACTACAACCGAAGTACTATAGGAATCAACAACAAAAAGTTTGATTTTCCATAGACGCGGATGAAATATGTTAAAATCAAAGAGTTTTTTTTTCAAAGTCCCCTAACTTTTTTTTGGAGCTACTACAAACGAAAATAATTTCACTACAATCAACTACAACCGAAGTACTATAGGAATCAACAACAAAAAGTTTGATTTTCCATAGACGCGGATGAAATATTTTAAAAACAAAGAGTTTTTTTTTCAAAGTCCCCTAACTTTTTTTCAGAGCTACTACAAACGAAAATAATTTCACTACAATCAACTACAATCGAAGTACTATAGGAATCAACAAAAAACAGTTTGATTTTCCATAGACGCGGATGAATTTTTTTTTCAAAGTCCCCTAACTTTTTTTAAGAGCTACTACAAACAAAAATAATTTCACTACAATCAACTACAACCGAAGTACTATAGGAATCAACAACAAAAAATTTGATTTTCCATAGACGCGGATGAAATATTTTAAAAACAAAGAGTTTTTTTTTCAAAGTCCCCTTACTTTTTTTCAGAGCTACTACAAACGAAAATAATTTCACTACAATCAACTACAATCGAAGTACTATAGGAATCAACAAAAAACAGTTTAATTTTCCATAGACGCGGATGAATTTTTTTTTCAAAGTCCCCTAACTTTTTTTAAGAGCTACTACAAACAAAAATAATTTCACTACAATCAACTACAACCGAAGTACTATAGGAATCAACAACAAAAAGTTTGATTTTCCATAGACGCGGATGAAATATTTTAAAATCAAAGAGTTTTTTTTTCAAAGTCCCCTAACTTTTTTTCAGAGCTACTACAAACGAAAATAATTTCACTACAATCAACTACAATCGAAGTACTATAGGAATCAACAAAAAACAGTTTGATTTTCCATAGACGCGGATGAATTTTTTTTTCAAAGTCCCCTAACTTTTTTTAAGAGCTACTACAAACAAAAATAATTTCACTACAATCAACTACAACCGAAGTACTATAGGAATCAACAACAAAAAGTTTGATTTTCCATAGACGCGGATGAAATATTTTAAAAACAAAGAGTTTTTTTTTCAAAGTCCCCTAACTTTTTTTCAGAGCTACTACAAACGAAAATAATTTCACTACAATCAACTACAATCGAAGTTCTATAGGAATCAACAAAAAACAGTTTGATTTTCCATAGACGCGGATGAATTTTTTTTTCAAAGTCCCCTAACTTTTTTTAAGAGCTACTACAAACAAAAATAATTTCACTAAAATCAACTACAACCGAAGTACTATAGGAATCAACAACAAAAAGTTTGATTTTCCATAGACGCGGATGAAATATTTTAAAATCAAAGAGTTTTTTTTTCAAAGTCCCCTAACTTTTTTTCAGAGCTACTACAAACGAAAATAATTTCACTACAATCAACTACAATCGAAGTACTATAGGAATCAATAAAAAACAGTTTGATTTTCCATAGACGCGGATGATTTTTTTTTTCAAAGTCCCCTAACTTTTTTTAAGAGCTACTACAAACAAAAATAATTTCACTACAATCAACTACAACCGAAGTACTATAGGAATCAACAACAAAAAGTTTGATTTTCCATAGACGCGGATGAAATATGTTAAAATCAAAGAGTTTTTTTTTCAAAGTCCCCTAACTTTTTTTTGGAGCTACTACAAACGAAAATAATTTCACTACAATCAACTACAACCGAAGTACTATAGGAATCAACAACAAAAAGTTTGATTTTCCATAGACGCGGATGAAATATTTTAAAAACAAAGAGTTTTTTTTTCAAAGTCCCCTAACTTTTTTTCAGAGCTACTACAAACGAAAATAATTTCACTACAATCAACTACAATCGAAGTACTATAGGAATCAACAAAAAACAGTTTGATTTTCCATAGACGCGGATGAATTTTTTTTTCAAAGTCCCCTAACTTTTTTTAAGAGCTACTACAAACAAAAATAATTTCACTACAATCAACTACAACCGAAGTACTATAGGAATCAACAACAAAAAGTTTGATTTTCCATAGACGCGGATGAAATATTTTAAAAACAAAGAGTTTTTTTTTCAAAGTCCCCTTACTTTTTTTCAGAGCTACTACAAACGAAAATAATTTCACTACAATCAACTACAATCGAAGTACTATAGGAATCAACAAAAAACAGTTTAATTTTCCATAGACGCGGATGAATTTTTTTTTCAAAGTCCCCTAACTTTTTTTAAGAGCTACTACAAACAAAAATAATTTCACTACAATCAACTACAACCGAAGTACTATAGGAATCAACAACAAAAAGTTTGATTTTCCATAGACGCGGATGAAATATTTTAAAATCAAAGAGTTTTTTTTTCAAAGTCCCCTAACTTTTTTTCAGAGCTACTACAAACGAAAATAATTTCACTACAATCAACTACAATCGAAGTACTATAGGAATCAACAAAAAACAGTTTGATTTTCCATAGACGCGGATGAATTTTTTTTTCAAAGTCCCCTAACTTTTTTTAAGAGCTACTACAAACAAAAATAATTTCACTACAATCAACTACAACCGAAGTACTATAGGAATCAACAACAAAAAGTTTGATTTTCCATAGACGCGGATGAAATATTTTAAAAACAAAGAGTTTTTTTTTCAAAGTCCCCTAACTTTTTTTCAGAGCTACTACAAACGAAAATAATTTCACTACAATCAACTACAATCGAAGTACTATAGGAATCAACAAAAAACAGTTTGATTTTCCATAGACGCGGATGAATTTTTTTTTCAAAGTCCCCTAACTTTTTTTAAGAGCTACTACAAACAAAAATAATTTCACTACAATCAACTACAACCGAAGTACTATAGGAATCAACAACAAAAAGTTTGATTTTCCATAGACGCGGATGAAATATTTTAAAATCAAAGAGTTTTTTTTCAAAGTCCCCTAACTTTTTTTCAGAGCTACTACAAACGAAAATAATTTCACTACAATCAACTACAATCGAAGTACTATAGGAATCAACAAAAAACAGTTTGATTTTCCATAGACGCGGATGATTTTTTTTTTCAAAGTCCCCTAACTTTTTTTAAGAGCTACTACAAACAAAAATAATTTCACTACAATCAACTACAACCGAAGTACTATAGGAATCAACAACAAAAAGTTTGATTTTCCATAGACGCGGATGAAATATTTTAAAAACAAAGAGTTTTTTTTTCAAAGTCCCCTAACTTTTTTTCAGAGCTACTACAAACGAAAATAATTTCACTACAATCAACTACAATCGAAGTACTATAGGAATCAACAAAAAACAGTTTGATTTTCCATAGACGCGGATGAATTTTTTTTTCAAAGTCCCCTAACTTTTTTTAAGAGCTACTACAAACAAAAATAATTTCACTAAAATCAACTACAACCGAAGTACTATAGGAATCAACAACAAAAAGTTTGATTTTCCATAGACGCGGATGAAATATTTTAAAATCAAAGAGTTTTTTTTTCAAAGTCCCCTAACTTTTTTTCAGAGCTACTACAAACGAAAATAATTTCACTACAATCAACTACAATCGAAGTACTATAGGAATCAATAAAAAACAGTTTGATTTTCCATAGACGCGGATGATTTTTTTTTTCAAAGTCCCCTAACTTTTTTTAAGAGCTACTACAAACAAAAATAATTTCACTACAATCAACTACAACCGAAGTACTATAGGAATCAACAACAAAAAGTTAGATTTTCCATAGACGCGGATGAAATATTTTAAAATCAAAGAGTTTTTTTTTCAAAGTTCCCTAACTTTTTTTCAGAGCTACTACAAACGAAAATAATTTCACTACAATCAACTACAAACGAAACTCAACGAGAATAAAAAAAAAAAAGTTTGATTTTCCGAAGTCGGGTGCCAAGTTCACATAGCTTACAGGCTATGCCTAGTTTGGGATCAGTTGACCGTGAGTAATATGTCCGGAATATTTATTTATTTATTTAACACGGTAGACATCCTCTAAGAGCCTACTACTTGTTAGAAATCTTTAAGAGAGGCACAATCATTACATTTGGCGTTTGCCCACATTTTGATTTTGCATCCATACGAAATAGGTTGGAATCCTAGATATTTCATTGCTCTACAAATCGCTTCGAAGCCGATTTACATGGAGAGTTTCTGGGGCAAGAATATCAAGGCAATTATCGAAGGTGATTATCGCCATGTGATCATCGTCAAGTTGTCGATACTTATCGAAAAGTGATACCTACTCAAGGGACTTCTTAAGGCGAAGCCCATCTTGCTCTTCGACAAGCAATAATCGTATTAGGTAGTAAGTACGTGTTACAGGATTCAATCTTTGCGTCAAAGTCTCGAGTCTTGCGACCATTTTTTCTTTTACCTACTGGTCGTTAGATCTCGTTTTTATCAGTACCTATATTCGTAGAAGTTAAGTCTGTACATACACTGTGCCTATTATGGGGATACATGTAGGTATGCAGGTAAGGGTACTTGACTGAGAGGTTTTGAATTACAAAAGCACTGATCCATCATACCTACGTCTTCGAAAGCTATACTTTACATTAGTGAATTCTCCAGGCGGGGGCGTGGCTTCGGGTGGGCGTGGCCAGGGGCGGTCCTCTGGGACCTCCTCGCTGGTCCCAGGACTAGAAACTTGTTTGTACTTCGGTATTAGTCTTGTAGTTAGTTTATGTTCGCAGTAAAAAGGAAATTTAGTTATGATGTGGACATATCAGACTTTGATTTAGCGTTGTATACTTACCTAACGAAAGGGACTGACCGACGACTGTAGGAACGTTTGTGTGACAACCTTAGATGCCGTGTTAGGGACTACTGTATAACAACTGATATTAGAGCACTGGTGGTGTGTAGTAGTCTTGGCCGCGCACCAATAGATTTTCCACTCCAGAAATTCTTGTGCGCTTTCAAACGGTGAAGGAAAACGTCCGGCATGACCTAGAACCTATCTTAGGCTCGTATTCAGAGACAAGACTCAAGCATTGATCTGTACTTAAATCTCGATTTGAGGCGAGATTCTAATTCTTGAACAGTATTTAAGTATAGATTCAATGATCACAGTTCACCTGAGTAAATGCTTATTCTGAAATGTCATTCAGACGAAATCAGTGCTTGAGTTTAGATTTGATTTGACATTAATCAAATGACATTTTCGTTCCGTTACACGTACTTTGATGCATATTTATACTTCACTTTATTATTCTATTTCCACCCTGGCTGTTTGTATTTCTGCGTAAAACGGATCGAAAATTATAAATAAATCAAAATGTAAACGAGAACATTTGAGTACAGATTTAAGACTCGATTCAGCTGAGAATAGTTTAAGTACAGTTCTTGAATAAAAGCTATGTCTGAGAAGAGATTTAATACTTAAATAGAGTTCAGCTGATCTGTGATTAAATCTATGCTTGAGTCGTGTCTCTGAATACGAGCCTTAGTCCAAAAAACTGCGATGGGCAGGTATGAAAAGGACTTCAGAAGCCTTTGCGTAGTGAACACACTGGTTCTTTGCCTTTTGGTCGCGACTTTTTTCAGTAGCACCATATTTTAAAGCTGAATCACCTAAAGTCAGTCAAATTATGCGCGAAAAGAGCCTCCAAGAGGAATCCTTTCACAACACTGATTCATTCACTATTATTCTGATTTATTTATTTATTATAATAATAATAAATAAATTCAGCGACGGTCATAGGCCCTTTTCAGGGCCACCATACCTGGAACCTGGTCACGGACCAAGAAAGAATCAGTGACACGACAAGTTCGTATTGGAAAATCTATTGGTGACCGGGATTTGAATCTTGACCTAGCGAAGTCAGGGCCACCATACCTGGAATCTGGTCACTGACCAAGAAAGAATCAGTGACATTTTTGCACATTTCGTATTGGAAAATCTATTTGTGACCGGGATTTGAATCTGCGACCTAAAGTCTATCTATCTTATCTCTATCGATCGATCTAAAGTATACAGTGCAGATCTCAAGTCAATAGTCGTAGAATAAACGTTATGGCTGATCGGGTGTAGAATAATGTTTTGAGAATAGTATACATATTATGAACCGACTTGTAAGTATACAAGGCGATTCATAATAGCGAGACCAACCTTGTACGGCCTGTACCTACCCAAACAATTATTACGGGGGATTTGACTGGCCACACTGGACATGCGGGTTGGCGAGCGCAGATAAAGCTATAGTTAAATAAATAATAAATAAATAAATATTCCGGACATATCACACACGGTCAACTGATCCCAAACTAGGCATAGCCTGTACTATGGGTACCAGAGACTGATATACATAATAGATAAATATTTAACACCCAGACACTGAACAAACATCTGTGTTAGTCACAAATGTTTGTCCAGTGCGGGAATCGAACCCGCGACCTCTAGCGCAGAAGGCAGTATACTACCAACTGAGCTATGAGGCCAGATAGTTGATAGGGAATACTGCTGCCCATCGCCCATCGCTTAGCTTTTTAACTTTAGTCGCCTTTACGTCATCTGCGGGTAGTTAAGGACGGGCCTAGTCTTCAGCCGGGGCCACTACGGTTTTTTTTTTTTTTTTTTTTTATGCTACTGAGGTGGCAAACAGGCATACGGTCCACCTGTTGGTAAGCGGTTACCGTAGCCTATGAGCGCTTGCAATACCAGAGGCATCACGCACGCGTTGCCGACCCCGAACCCCCCTCCCCCTAAAGAGCTCTGGCAACCTTACTCATCGCAGGAACACAACACTATTTGAAAACAAATAATGTTATTTGGCTGCGATCTTCTGTAAGGCGGAGGTACCTCCCCAGGCAGGCTGCTCCAATTCAGAACGAGAAAATCTCGCTGTGCCCTTCCTCCTCTAAAAATAGATTAACTTTATTAAACTATGTTGTATCAAAATTTTACAGTGTTAAAGCGTGTCCCTAGATAAACAGCCCCCACTGAAGCTGCTATAACTGCAATTACCTATATCACCCCAGACAATAACCTTGTACTGATTCGTTCTGTCACACACAGCAACAAACATTATAATTTATGAGCCGCCAAAACCTCATCTCACGAGTAGTTAAAGTCAATTCCCACTGAAATTTCATCATCGTCAATCCTTAGTTTAATAAGTTGTGATACTCTGTGGGCCGTCCCGGTGCGAGGCGAGTTGGTCCAGCGAGATATTCTACGTCTCATGCGATCGTGCCATCCCTTACCAACGCGCGAGCCCCGTGGTCTCAGAGGGAAACCTCGGAACCGACCTACCATTACCATGAAACGCGTCGATAAATTCACACGTGTCTAACCCATTCTGATCTAAAAATTATAGCCATTTTTTTAGTCTAAGTTAAGGAGAAATTACTGTGATGGTGAGGCTGAGATTTTATTCTAAGATGGTGTATAAGTGGCGCCCCCTGTGCAAGTGTTGCTATCCCGCTCGTGAGGCGAGGGCGTGTCCCCTGGGCGCCTCCCACAGTCCGCGGGGACGGACGGGGGTTCGTATCCGGGCACTGCGCGATATCCCGCGACGCTTGTTAGTGCTCGCTGAATCCGCAGCGGGATCGCCCGCTCAGCCGGGACACAATCCCAGAACGCACACGATAACGCAGAGCCGCCTATCGGATACTTTGGTACTTCTGAGTTTAGAACGAACTTTTAAAAAATTATATTTGGTTTCCTTATAAAAAATATGCGAATTGTTTTCACAGTGTTCTCTTAAATAACTTGGTAAAAAAGTATCGTTGCGCATAAAAAACAAATGTTTTAAAATCGGACAATAATAAATTAAAAATAAAATTTTTGAAATTGGAATTATCACCCACGCTTCGAAGCTCCTCATTCTCAATTCAAATCGCGCGCGCTTTGTTTTTTTTTCGTGATTTCGCTCGCGGGCTCTCACCAGTGGCACGCATCGTGTGTCGCGATTCGGTCGGACGAGTTAAACGCGGCGGCGGGCGGCTATACCGGCTCGCCGTGGCCGCCGCTGGAGTTGGACCCCGTGGGATGGGGACGGAAGCTGTACCCTTCGGGAGCGCCGAGAACTTCAGGTATGTTACGTAGTTTAGGATTACATAACTTAGATTAAGATTGAAGTTACGGTTGAGAGTTGAGGAATGAGGAATAAATAGGTACCTACTTATTATTACTGATTGGTTGAGTGTAGGTTTAGCTGAAACTTTATAGTTCGTAAAGGATTCTCCTAAAGTGTTTCTGTTTTCTGTGGCTGTCTTTTTTAAAGTTTATTTAGGAGAGGGTTTTGTTTGAAAAAAACACGGCGTTTGTGTATTTTTAATAGAAAAATGATTCTATTATTGTTCTAACACTTGAACAAAAGGCAACTGTGAAAAAATAATTGATGCCTGGTGAAAATCTCCACTAACAAAAAGTGCGTAGAGCATCTACGACGCAGCGTAGCACATCTAATAAAAACATGATTTTTTTTCCATAAAATATTTCAATTAAGAATTTACTATAAAGTATTTGGCTTATAAAGTGTTGTAAAAATTATATAGTAATAGTAAAATGCAAAAAAGCCCTAGTTATTTTGATGGTAGACTTTTTTCATAATTTAAAATTTAAAATAAAATGGTTTTTTTTTATTATTATTTTAAAGTCTGCTTAATCTCCTAAGCTTTACTCAAAAAATGCTGCCATAACGAAGTTAAATTTTCGGTCGGCAAGATGGCAATAAGAAGCTATTTGTATATAACCGGTAGGCACTACTAATTTAAATTAGACGTGGGCATAAGTGTTATTATTTAGCCTCTAACATAAAAATTCAATAAAATTACATTAAATATGTACATTGTCCCAGATTTTAATACATTATAATAAAAAAAATATTTCTTTATTCGATTAATAAGAAAAACTTCTTTAAGTATGTAATAATACTTCAAAGGTCGATGCTGAAATTGACGCCACCAATATTATAATAACAGTGGCTGAATAGATTCCTTTTAAATTAACAATAAAAAAACTAATTCTGCGGTAATCGAATTGTCAATTCTTGCACGTAAAACAAAAGCATTTAATTAATGTTAATTGTTTTTATTACATACTACCTACATTATTTTGAGATTTACCTATTATTTAATTAGCTTGTAAAAATTGTTTTAAAAAGAGAGAACGTGAAACTCCCTTGACCACAAGATGTTAATAAAAGCTTCATTTTAGGTATTCGAAAAATTTCTTGGAAAATGTCGTTGAAAAGTCACTTACCTAATAAATGTACCTACCTACCGTGCCGTGTTGGCATTTTGGGAGGTTCGTGGATTCAAATACAGACTTTTACTAATTCAACGGCTTCAAAAGGACAATGGTTCAATGGCAAAATGGTCACTTTTGACACTTTTGGTGAATACCAAAAGTGAAGTAAAGTAAAGTGAAGTGATGTAGCAGAATTGCTATCACAGTCGTATATCAATGGCAGTCATTGTGAAACCAATGAAATCAAAGAAACGAAGGTGGCGACAATCTTAACTGAATGATAATGGTGCGATTATTATAATGCGATTATCATTTTCAAGTCATTGGTAGAATTGGGGGCCAGGAGTGAACTTTTCAGGTGGATATCTCAGCACTGATAAAATGGAAGTCACAGATATTTGAGATATTAAGGTCGGTTTGCTGTTTTTAAATATAAACCTGGTTTAATTTACTTTCCTTGGCCCAGGCGGACTGATGTTTGGCCTCCACCACCAGGAGACGGCCGGTGGCTTACACGCTCAGCCACGAGGCCCCGTGACGTCACTCAAGGAAGAACCCCTCACCAGAGCGTGGATGACTCCGAGCTCGCTAGTTGACAACACCAAGTGAGTGATAAATTCTCCATACCTTACCCTTCCTTTGACTACCTCGGTGGCGTAGCGGGCGAGTGTACGTCTGAGACGTTAGGGGTGCGTGTGCGATACACTGCGGAGAGTCGAGATGGAGCAGTCAGTAGAAGCGGGACAACTACGGAACTTCGAAAAAAAATAACTTACAGTCAGAGAGTAAACTGCCAATTTTCTCAAGAAGGTTTTGTCATGCCATTTGATTTTCTTGGTGATGGATCAATCATTTTCAAGAGGTTCAACTTAGTTAGGGTACCTACTAGAAATATCAGAAATCGTGAAACCAATAAACATTTAGTAGTACAAATTGTTTTCTAACCGTTTTTCTCATTTGCTCAACTTGATTTACTCAAGGTGTTATAAAATAGGTACGTCATGAATCAGACCAATCTTTATTTACCTACTTACGATATTAGTGTTTAAAAAAAACATTTTCTGTGTTAGTGTCTGCACAGTCGGTGTGGTAACTGTTAAATCTAAACAAGACAATATTTACCTAAATATCAACTAATAAGACCATTTGTCAGTTGAAACCTTATTTACACAGTTCCCATAAACCATTTAGCGGCGAAAAGAGCAACAACGTAGTTTATTGAGCGCCGAATATTGCATTAGCTTCGCGACCGAAACAAATGTACGCTTTGACATTAAATAACCGAATGGGATTAAGTTCGATGAGGGGAGTGTGGCACGATGGTAGCATGAGTCAATCATGCTGGTCCTTTTTTTGGCCGCGTTCATACGGCGCGGCGTTCGATATGTCAACCAATATTTATTTAAAAAATATCGTTTTTCTCCTGAATAATGCCAGTTTTGAGTTTGACATTATGGGGCGTGCGATTTCGTTGAGATGAAATGGACTTTATTAGTGCTTTTCGCGAAAGAAGTCACGCGACAAAACGCGGAACTAATAAAAAACTAAGTATTATTTATTCAGTTGTTACACGAAAACTACAGCGCCCCCTGAAGGACTACTTTCATCAAAATGACTCTAAGGAAAATTTTGAAATGAATTTCAGAAGACATAATGGCACACAGTTTAAACACGGCTATAGACATAAGGCTGCTGATGAGAATAATCTTTAAGTAAGAGATAAGACAGCTTTTGATCATCACCAACCAAATTGGCGTGGCTTCGATTGCCTTGCTGAGACGCCAGACGTGCGGGTTTGATCACCATGGCCTGACAAATGTTTGCATGATCTGCAAATATTTGTACCGTGGTCCTTGTGCTAACCACGACACGAAAACATTGTAATAATTTTATTCAGCTATGGCATTTTTAGGTGCACAAAAGCATTCATTATTTCATAGGTACATTATACAACAGTTAGCTATAAATGTTGCCGCACTGACCGTTACTTATCCTAACCAGTTAGGAAAGACCCAGCCCCCTAGCCCTGTCAATTATATTATTTATCTATTCCATCGACTGAATCGACAGCTTCGAACGATAACTTCCATACAATAGACCATGTGATATTTCGATAGGTTGTGTTTATTCCATACATTTTTAGCACTTTTTTAACTTACTTGTAGGAACTTGGGTGAAAATTAGCTGCATGAGGCAAGCGTGAATGGGATAGCTGGGAACTTCGACGAACGTATTCTGAACATATTGGAGACTTTGAAAAAAGGCTCAAGAGTACTTAGCCTAGCAGAATGTACAATTTTTCTTTGTCGTCTGAATATTTAGTAAAAAGATTTTTAGTTTTTATATATTCTAAAAGCGATAACTTTAGCACATCGCTTGGGACCTTATAGAAGCGTCAATAGATACATTAATTGCCCTTTAAAGGATTTACCAACCTTATAGAGCCTAATTGTTGGAACGGTTGTTTCTAGTAATAACATCATGATTCTCTCTAGTTTTTTTGTAATTGTTAATATCTTTGCGAACATACATAAAGTTTTTAAATATACACTGGCAATATAAAACCGAGCTTTAAAGCAAGTTGCACTGCACAGCCCCAACGCATTGCGCTATGATTTATCTCGCCCTTCTCGCTTATGAATACACTTGTTACCGTTGGTTCATTATCGGCGTGAATTTGCTCAGCCATTATTGGACAGTGCCCCGGGATAATGTAGGCATTGTGATCGAGTGCGTACTCGGATGCAGGTAGGTACAGATGGTGCGGGGACAAATCTTTATTGATGCTTTTATACGCTCTTTTGGGGGCTATGAAATGTTATAAATATTACGAGATACGATTAGAGGAAAGGACTAAGATACGAGTAAGTTGGATATGTTTTGGAATGGTCAACTTTATTGGAATTTAGTAAAACTGAAATTTAACAGACCATTATTAAAATAGTAGCTGATTATACACTTCACGTTTGTTTGTCAGTAACATGTGACCGGGGAAAGAAAAAAGATAGTGTCATCTTATCTTCCTGTGAAAAAGATATTACGGGTCGACCATGATGTATGAAACTGCAGCCAAAACTACATACCTACCAATGTTCGTGGAGAGGTTCTCGGACGCTCTGTGGCTAGAATCGCCTGGCGATTATCACAATGGATAATCTTATATATATATGGCGATTAATCAATAAACTAACATTTCGTTACGATTAGGTATGTCATACAGTTATCACCAAAATACTCTTTCAAGTTTTTCTTTTATCTCTTTTCGAGAATCGCTTCTTACAGGCAAGGAAGTTACTCAGACTAAACTAGGTTTTTTTTTATACTACTGTGGTGGCAAACAAGCATACCCGTTGGTAAGTAGTTACCTTAGCTAATACATGTTTGTTACCAGAGACATCACACACGCAGGAATACTACACTATTTAACAATAACAAAGTGTAGTCACAAAATAAAGATTGGCACTTAGGTGTACTTTGAATGGTTAAGACAGGACCAGAGAGATCAGATTTTACTAATCAAGTTTCTCTTGAATAATAATGCAACAATTTTCAAGCATTTGGTTCACCGTCTGTATTATGACGTATTGCTTGCTTCGAATTAGTGCACATTGTTTGCGCACTACCCTACAGACATCTGTCGTTTTAACTGGGTTTCGGGCAATAGACTGTTTGCTTGCCTCAAGTGTTTGCGTGCTAGAGGGACTTTTATTTATTTTTTTAGTGGTTAATTAATAGGGGTTGCGCTTGTTATAGCTATGGGTATTGCTTGTTTGAACTATAGCATCCAGTAAAAAAAACAATTTATTTTTCGATTTCATTAAAACTAAACTTCCATTTTCATAGTGAATCTCAGGCCTTATCTAGACTATAAGTAGGTACATACCCCAATTTTACTCCATATGTTACCTAGTCGTGTCAATGGTAACTTCTTGGATACTCTGCGTAAGGCCAAGGACCTTGTTGAGATATGGTGGATTTGCGGTGGCCCGGAAAAAGACCATCAGCAAGGTGAAAGTATTCAAGTCCTATTTTGTACTAGATTGTACTCCTGATCTCTACATTAATACCCATTCAGTATAATTCTTGAACTTACTATTGATTTCGGAAAGAGATTAAATGTTCCGGGAGGATTCAGTCTAGTTCATTACCAAGTAATTATATTATTAACAAGGGCTCTCAATGACAAATGGCGGTCCGTCCGCGATGAAAGGTCATTATTTAACCCAGTGGTAAATCATCATCATCAATTAACACCGCACCTGAGCGATTAGTGTCTGTTTTAATAAATTATATTTCGAGTAAAGACGTATTTAGTTAATTATGTTTTGGGCAAACGAGTTTTTCTGTTTTGATAACCTATGTTTTAATTATTGGGAGTGTAATTCATATAGGGTTTGAGTGACAAGTTCATAGTAATGTTAAGGTAGGTCAGTGACTTTAGATACTCAACAAACATAATATAGTACCTACGCATAATGCAATAGAATGGAAACCAAAAAAAAAATAAGAAAAATGTAGGAAGGAAAACGTAGACCGAAATTAGGATGATGCTGTATTGATGCGCAGAGTGCGTGATAGCCCCAATATCATTCTTCAAACGATTGCTGGCAGGATCACCTCTCCCACGTGGCACTCCTTCGTGAGTAGAGTGATCTATTAAAATGTTTAGGATTATTTAGCATTAAGTACTAACCCTAATTATAAGTTCTTTTATATAATGTTACTAACAAATTATGGATCCAAGTCGTCCGAAATAAAATATTTTTATTTTATTTATTTATTATTAAGGCATAGATTTCTGTACCTACAGGGTCCTATGAATTTTCTATTGAAATGAAACAATTCTAACAAGGCTGAGGTAAGGCTTATTTCGTCAGCCCTGCTGATTGCCATCGATTACGAAAGCAAAGAAAAATCATGTACATCTGACAAAACGGCAGCGATCTGTGAGCGGAAAAAGCGCGACCTAATCGCATACTCGCGCCGAAACTGGTAGCGATAAATAAAACAATGGAGTGTCGCGTACCAGTATAAAATGGCAATCGCGAAACCAATTTGTTTACGCAAATTCTGCAGCGGGGAGAGATGAATGGGCGACCATAGCGTAATACGGTGCCGGGTAATGTTGTAGTGTTGCTGGATGTCGATATCGATGGAAATATCTTCAGAATTTCTTCAGAGAAAGAGTTATTACCATATCGAAAACTAGAACTGCCCTCCTAGAACTGGTTCGGGACATCAATATCGAAAATGAAGCAAATATGATTGTACTTTGTCAAAAACATTCAGTTTTCTCACATTTTTATTGCTATTTATTGGAACGTAGCGTATTAGGTACCTACATTTATTTCTTGTGCTAAGTAACTATAAAAGAATGGTGACTTTGGTATCATATTGATTTTGGTTTATTTATTGGACACACAAATAAAACTATACTTAGATCATACTGTCTGTCTTTGTAACAATGAACATTCGGAACATCACTAGAACGCAACATTGATGGAGCAACAGTGAGGAATGAGACCGATTTTGATGAATCGCCCGCATTTGAAATGTGGGCTATCGATGTATTCATAGCACTACTGTGTCAATCCACTATCACTTTTGTCCCATTGCAATAAGGTTTTAAGTATGAGATAAAGCAAAAGACCACATGTGTCGATAGCGTGTGTGGTTCTATTAATGTATCGTCACTTCATTTTGCCATGTCAATGTTTTAGGATAGCTTCCATATTTTGCTATGCGGCCTAAATCAAATTTGATAACCTTTGACAGCTATTTGTATATGAATTAGTCTAGATCTTTTTATAGACTGATTGTGTTGCAATAATTTTAGAAATTTACAAAAACTGGACAACAAAAGCTCTTAGTCTTCAACAACCTCCAGCATTCGGCACCACACTGAAGCTTTAAATTCCATTTTGTGAAAAAGGATCATCGAAAAAAATGATAGGCACCAAGCCGTGTTTGTTGCCTGATTCTTCTAGGCTTGGTCGCGAGGAATAGGCATAGCTTCACCTAGTTTCTCAGACGTTTCAAAAAAAAATATGTACCTATAGAAAATAACAAGCAGAGGCTTTTCAAAAAGAAATATAAAAATTATGAAGAAAAATAAAGCCCTAATAAAAACCACCGAGAAATACATATGTTAGTGCCTTTTTATAGTCGATCAACATATTATAAGCACTGTTTTATGTTTCTGTGAATTTCCTTATTCCATTACTTAACATTCTTGTTAACAGTTTGAATAATTTTAAACGCCTCCATCTTTATCGACAAACAAAGGTCTATTCTATTTAGCAGAAACCACATTTCTTTGTTGCTAAATAAATTCATCATTGCAAATACAGTTAAAAACAGATTCTGTAAGTAACGGTCACCAATAAATCAATTTTAAAAGGATTATAATCTACTCTTTTGTTCTCCAAGTTTTCTTAAGTATGTTAGTTTGTGGTTATTAACAAAGGATTAAACAGTTGTGGCTGTGCCATTGACAAATATAGGTTATTGTCAAAAGAAATGGATATTTATGGCTTTCTGTGGGTGCCGATTTTTTATACAACCGACTGTTTCTGTAGAGCAGTCAATATGGTTCCATAGTACTGAAGCTGTCAACGGGAATTTGAATATCGTATTCTTTTATATTTCGATTTTAATAACTATACCTTTGTATAATTTCTTACAATTTTATGGTTGATATTTAATGTAAAGACAGCGTGAAGGCAACAGTATAATGGGACGGCCCTACCTACCTATTCAAACCGATCCATGTTTTGCGTGACCTGATACTTTTGTTATTAAGTTTACTAAAAAAAGTATAGTTATGCTTTTCCACTGCTGGGAAAAAACGGTCCATGCTCAACTCAGTATAATGCGTAATTAAACAATGTTTAACCTTCCATTTTTTTATCTCTAGACAGTAATGAGCACATCTCTAGTAGGTAATAAATGTGGTAACCTGGGACCAAATTTTTTTTTGGCTGCTGTGTCTAGGTCAAAATAAATGTTTTGTTTTTATTTATTTTTTCAAATATTTACTAACATTTTTTCTCCCTACAGCGTAGGCGTAGGCGTTGGGCGGGCTCACTTTGAGAAGCAACCGCCCAGCAACCTGCGCAAGAGCAACTTCTTCCACTTCGTGGTTGCTTTGTATGACCGCGCGGGACAACCTGTTGAGATCGAGAGAACCGCCTTCATCGGCTTCATTGAGAAGGATCAGGTACGATTTGTTTTTATAATTCATTTATTGTTTGTGAACCTTAGTACATTGATAGATGATTATTAGGTTTAGAGATCATATCACTAGATTCTGACTTGTATGCAAAGAGCAATTCCTTAATTCTAACTATTATTATATAGGCACGGGTATTCAAACCGATTTTTTAAGTTACCGTACCGTTACCAGAACTAGAGTACCTATTGTACTCTAGTCTTGTACTCTAGGCTTGTAGTACTCTGACAAGCTGGTCTAAATTACAATAGGGAACTAAGCAACACTTTTTATCCCCTTTATATACGATAACGTTCATTTTACTTTAAAATCTATGTGTATTTATTTTACTATAGTCAAATGATGTGAAACATTTAAATACAATATTTGGAGAGTTTATTTATTTTATTCGAAACTCTCCACGAAAAAGTAATAGCATCAAGCATTTAAATAACTACCAAACCTTTCAGTAAGCCATCATTACCGCCTTATCAAATCCCTTACGAGATTCAAATCGGGAATCAAACGTACGACCATCAATCAGGATGCAGCAGACATGATTTCTATTGTGTGCACTTTACATTTGCATAATGCGGATGAATGTCTATGGCATTTTGTAAATAAGTAATTCACTTTCGGTTTTTATTTTGATTGTGTCTCGCAATGATTATAAAAGGTGATTCATAATATGTGTACCATTCCGAAAGGGGCTTATTCCATCAAGAATTTCGAAATCAAGATTATTACTTTGCTTGTAGTTAAAAATATAAAAGTCGTCGAACAGACTTCATTGCCAAATCGGGATAGCATACAGTCATATTACGAATAAATATATAAATATTCCGGACATATCACACACGGTCAACTGATCCCAAACTAGGCATAGCCTGTACTATGGGTACCAGAGACTGATATGCATAATAGATTAATATTTAACAACCAGACACAGAACAAACATCTATGCTCATCACACAAATGTTTTTCCAGTGCGGGAATCGAACCCGCGACCTCTAGCGCAGAAGGCGGAGTTACTACCAACTGAGCTATGAGGAATGACCTTGTAATTACCATGATTTCTGAAATATAACATCTGGAAGGTCATACTCCTTTCCTTCTAGCTTTAGTATAATAATAATAGCGTTGCAGTCAGCCTGTCAGGTTGAGAACATAGTATAGGAGCAAGGCAAGCAACACAGCTCCATTTAAACAAAAAAAAACATCTCTAAGGTACTACAGCGCCCTATACGAATGGGCGTAGGTGAAAGTTACCATTCTAAAGCTGTAAAAATCATCTAGAATAGATTTTATGGCAAGAAAGTTCTTATGTTTTATAGTTGTTACAAAATCCAAGACATATTCCGTTTCAAAAAGTTGTAAAAACCCGTGTTAAATTACTTATGTAGGATACAAACCGCCGGTAGAGGGCGCGCGTTCACACGTCTTGTTTGTCGGTAAGTTAATTATTCAGATAGTAAACGTTCATGGTCGCGTTTTTGCGGCACGTGTGGTGGGACCTTGTTGGACTGGGTGTATTTTTTAAAGGAATAAAAAATGGATTTAGTATTTCTACCATATTATTTACTAGCGACTGCCCGTGGCTTTGCTCGCGTGTTATCCGCATAAAAAATTGCATAAACCATTCTTCAGGGGTTGCACTATCCCCATCAAAAGCCTGCTCCTCCAGCGAGAAAATCTCGCTGTGCCCTACCTCCTCCTCATATATCCTTTTCGTATAAATAGGAGGGAATTCTTTTTGGATAGTATACTAGTAGAAGTAGATAGTATACTTAAAAAAGATAGGCATAAAGATAGGGAACGCTGCTGCCCATCCATCCCCTAGCTTAAAACAGAATTAAACGTAGGTTAGTAAACTTATTCGCTAAAGTAGATTTTTGTAACCGTTTGTAACAATTACGGGTCGTATTTTGATCACAGGAACCGCGCATAAATGAGTGAAAAAGGATCTACAGTAAATACTAATACTTTTCGGCTTGTGGTTAAGCGTGTTACCACATCAGCTAGGTATCTAACATTTATTATTATTTATCAATGTCAGACTTCCGCGAATTGCATATTTCACACAGCTAGCCACTGACCTTGATTTTTATATATCAATATAAAAATTAAGGTCATTATCATTATTATTATTCAAACCTTTTGATATGTACCCATGTCGAAAAGTATGTAGCACCTATGTAGGTACTATTTTTTAAAATTAATTACACCGCGAGCTTTCTTACCAACCAGTTTTCTTTTTATTTTTAAACCATTTAACATAATGCTCAATACATACAGGTCATGGCTGTATATCAACGAGATTATTTTGTTGTAGGAAGCAGAGGGCCAGAAAACAAACAACGGTATCCAGTACAGGCTTCAATTATTGTACGCAAATGGTAAGTCAGTATGAACATTCCTACTATAATTTTGTACCTCATTTTTTAGAAACAAATTGACGGCCCATACCTATCATATGTATAAACAGTTATCATCACCTATTGATAGTTGGAACGTCTGTATTATTGATGATATTTTATGTTGACATCCCTGAGATACTTTTTTCTTACAAGTTATGTGGCAATCAAGGTTACGGCTTACATATTAGTAAGCGGCTACCATAGCCTATGCACGCTTGCAATACCCAGAGGCATCACGCGTGCTGTCCCCTGAGACATGCGTTGATAAGACTCATGTTCCTTAATTTCACTAGCTACCTCACCCTTCATCTAGGACACAGCATTGCAAGCAATTGTTGCTTGGCTGCAGAGTTTATAGTACAGGGGGCCTAACCATGACGTCTTACTGCCAATTAAAATGCGAGCGTGTCATCGTTTTTTACACGAATTTCAACCATAAATGTTTGAGACTGTTAACTTACGTAACAGTACATCCCTGATGCTACACGGTCTCTACACATAGGCCTGCTGTTATATGAATTTGTAAAACCTCATGTGCCTATAACCGACATGAGCCGATCATGTATCAATCTAAAAACTACATTATCTTCCCGGCGCTCAACGGAACTTCTGTCCAGGTGAAGCATAGACAAAGGGCTAAGAGTAATGTTCATTCTATTACCGATTACAAATGCGTAGGCACGCAAATGAATCGTCTTGTGTTTTCAGTGATCTTGGGAATTTAAGCACCCGAAAATCACATTAATAGTCTGGTGCTTTTCGAAACTATCTTGAGTAACTAATTCTGAAACAGTTTCGAGACTGGTTTGAGACAAAGAGCATATTCAGCATCTCAAGATTGCCCACGATGCAGCGTTCGATAGCTCACGAGTTGTGCAAATATTGTCATTAGCCGGCATTGTCGTCTTCATTGTCATCAATGAATATTGTCGCAAACGCAGCACAATACAGCATTGTATCTGCTATATCGCCCTTTGGACAATAACTTTGTGGTTTATCACTTAAAAATTCAATCCATGGTGTATAATTTCTCTAGTGTTTCGTTTTTCTATAGAATTCATAAAAAAAGAAGATCTTCCGATTCAAAATTGCGTCATGCACTAAATTTTTTTTGAACATTGCACGTTTGTATGAATGATGCTCAATGATCATGTCAAAGCCTTATTGTATGACTTATTGTATCCAATTAATTGTAATAACTATGTACTTTTTCGCCACTATTTACAGTCCAAACCGATGCAATAGCTAATTTTAGTGTTTTTCCTTTACCCTGGCTGGCAAGGGGCAATTTTTTACAATGCAGTATGTATAGTCTGTTGTCACGCTACGTCTCTAGAATATTATATTAATATATCTTGAATCAAAGGAAAGATGACCATTTGTTGTGTGAGATATCAGTTTTCGAACCAAAGTTCCCATTTTAACATTATAATTATAAAGAACTGGTCTCTCTCAGTGCTATTATATTCTATTCGATTATACAATCTTCCCATCTCACGGACGACCATTGTACCGCCTTTCTTCGATCATTTACGAGTCGCTTTGCTCCACTTAGTTATATATTTCAACATAATTAATCCATCTTCACAATATAGTTCAGCTAAACATTTCAAGTGATAAGATCCGAAATGAGGAAATCCGTAGAAGAACGAAGGTCACCGACATAGCTCTCAGAATTAGCAAGTTGAAGTGGCAGTGGGCAGGCCATATAGCTCGCAGAACCGACAACCGTTGGGGAGTAAAGGTTCTCGAATGGCGACCACGAACCGGGCGACGCAGTGTTGGAAGGCCCCCCACCCGATGGACCGACGACATTGTGAAGGTTGCGGGAAGTCGGTGGATGGAGAAGGCTCAAGACCGTTCGTCATGGAACTCTTTGGGGGAGGCCTATGTCCAGCAGTGGACTTCTACAGGCTGATGATGATGATGATGAAACATTTCAAGTACTCAACATACACAAATAAGTAACTACTCTTTGCTCCTATTATTTTAATTCTGTAAAAAGACAAAGAAGGCAAGCGTAGAGCCATTCGGAGAGGTTAACAAATTGTGCAGTCTACGGCGCTACGGTGCTACGCTCGTAGCCTCGTAGAGACTTTATTACTACAATGTGTAAATGTTAACGTTTTAGATGTTAGATAGAATTAGAACAATATGTTTTGTTACTTGAGTTTTATTGTTTGCTTGTGAAATAGCCACTTCAATTTAAATTACCTAAGCATATAGATCAACTGACGAATCCATCTTGGATGGGACAGCGTTTGGGAAAATTCGTCATATTTTTTATCACAGATAGCCGCAGAGCCCCAATATGAAAGTCTACAATCAGTGCGTGTTACCAGTGATGACTATGGCACTAAGACTTAGTCGTTAACTATATTGGCCTCATACACACGCTCATAGTCGCGCAACGGTTTATGGTGAGAGCTGTGCTGGGAGTTTCACTGCGTCAAATCCAAAATGAGGAAATCCGTAGAAGAAACAAGGTCACCGACATAGCTCCCAGAATTAGCAAGTTGAAGTGGCAGTGGGCAGGCCATATAGAACTTTGTGGGAGCCCTATGTCCAATTGTGTGGACTTCTACAGGCTGATGATAAGTTTATACACAAAAATAAGAATAGGTGATTAAAAATGTAAATGTCATAATGTTAAGTATTAAAAAAAATCAGCTTGTCAGAGTTATTGATAAGTTTATTTTTGTTGCAGGTATCAGACAAGAACAGGACATTTTCGTTCGGCTCATTGATTCAGTCACAAAACAAGTAAGTGAATCTTATAAAAGACGAATTTGTTTGGATCGTAGCAAGTGGAATTAATGGGAAAAAGGTAGGTATTTGCAGGTATTTTTTAAACAAAATTAACATGGTACAACACTAGGTTTTTCCAAAAAGTTGCACTAAACTCTTTCAAAATCACAATAATACCAATCGCAACGAATAATTTATTCAATTAACAAGTAGGCGTGCCAATTCAAACCACGGATTTTATGAAGCATGCACACTACCCACTTTACCGACATCGTACGCGCCTCTCACGCATGCTCCCCGCGTTAGCCCCGCGCCGCTCACGTGTCTGCCACGCGGCAGATTGTCATCGCCGCAGCCCGATTAGACCCTAATCCAGACGACCTCTGCCGAAAGGCTCCATTTACGTAGAAAACAGGTTACCGGCGCATGAAATAAACTGCTTACTTGACTTCAAAATGGCAGCATTCCCTAAATAAAAGTTATTGTATTGCCCTGGAGGTATTTATATGAAAACGTAGGTATACATTTTTTCTTCAGGGCTTAGGCTAGTAATGATTACAATGAATAGGTGGCAGACTTCCAAAAGGAGGAGGTTTTCAAGTTGGCTGTATTTTTTTATTTCTCATTCACCGTGATGATGTTTACATTTTGTCTGGAAGTTTTTGTATTCCAAGTGACTTCTTGATATTTGCACTCATATATTTCTTTCTGTAGAAGTAGTTACCGAATAGTTAGTTAGTTAGTGCCAATAAGCGAGACCGGCAAAGTTATGAAACCTGCTTTAAGTAAAATTGTCTGAAATTGCATTGCGCCCCACAATCATTACCGTTATCTCGTGTTACAATTTCATTCTACGTTAGTTTTAAATCTCCTTTGTGGTGTCAAGTAATTCAAGATTTGATCGACAGTTTCAAAGGGTTACGTAAATTGCTGATGCGTCTTGTTGGGGGTGTGTGAAAGTACTTTAGTTGCATTGTCATATACTGCTGTTTCAATGGGTATTTAGTTTTGTTAATAGTTCTCACCTTACAGACACATTGCATTGCACTAGAGAAACTCATCACATTGATAAATAAAGTGCCGCAGCTTGAAAAAAAAAATGTTTCTTATGTTGGCACTACATTAAATGAAATAGGCTCACGACTTTCATCCCCAAGAATGGTAGACCTTCTCCCAGATCGTCCCAAGGGGGTGTAGTCAGAGGCATGTCTAAACCATAGGCCACCCTCATAGATTTCCAGTGCGATCGAATTTGTGCGGCCTGAACCCAATAGCTCCAAGCAACTATATTATCTCGCCTTTTCATCTAGCTGCAATATAGTTGAAAAGATATAATTCAAAACTCAAGGAAATAAATACTATCGTATACCTATCGATATGTTTATTGTGTTGCCGTACAGTTGAACATAATTAACGAAAACATGATGAAACTTTGCCGCGTACCTCACATAATATATAATTTCAACACGTCCCAGGCTCTTAGTGTTGTGAAACAAGAGGCCAATTACGAAAGATTTATGCTATGAACATAATTAACTTAGGCCGAACGTAGTTAACTAAGAATTACGGAATTGTGTGCATGCGTTCGTTCAGGAGATAACCAACCAGCAACCATTGCAAAACATTTTGTTATGGGGATTCCGGGCCTTTTTCCTTGACGTAATTGTAAGAACTTCGGAAATTCAATTTCCTCTTCACTATGAAACCTACAAGGTTATTCATAATATGTATAACATTCTGAAAACGGCGTTTTCTATTAACAAAAAGGTCAATACTAGCAGAAAAAAATGCATTTTCAAATTAATTGTATTTAGTCTTTTTATCACCTTAAATATTTCGAACAGAAAACTCGACCGGGTTCGAACCCACAACCTTCGGATCGAAAGTCAGGGTACCTCCCACTAGGCCATTACGGCCATTACAAATTAAAACAAGATTAGATGAACTCAGTCGGTAAATATCGAATTAAACAAGATAATTACACAAATACACTTATTACTGTGACAAAGACACGCAAAAAGCTCGTATAAAAATGGCGATGAAAAGATGGCGTTCGGATAATAGAGAGTTGTGGTCGATTTAATTGTATTAAAACGTTAGGCTGAACACACGGGCAATCAGCTAATGTTGTATGGTGCATGCGAACTCGGCACGCAACTAGGGTCGTCATACTTCAAATCAAACGCCATGCGCCATCCAAAATTTTATACTTTACAAAAAAAAGCCGGTTTTTTTAGTATTTTCTCAACGATCCACACATCTTAATCGATTTAAATGAATAATACGTAGTCTAGTCTATATTTTTACGAGCGAAGCCACGGGTGGATGCTTGTATATAATAAATTCTATTAGTTTGACTCTCCAAGTAAAAGGACGAATGTTAATATTTAAGCACGTTTGAAGGAACTTTTTTTAATAATCATGAGAATCTTATGCCCTATCCAAATCACCTGTGTTGGTAGTATGACGTACCTCAAGCTGGTTACTGACCTAACCCGAGAATGACCAAGAATGAACCAGTGATAAGACTAAAGAACGTTGGTGTTAAGAAAGGTAAAGATGTTTAGTTTATTTTTCTTATAGCCATATTAAATATCAAAATAGACGGATATGCCTCAAATGAAACTGGACATCACTAAACGCAACTCGTGTTTCGGTGAGATTAAAAAAATTACGCCGGTATCCGACGTTGTGACATGGTTTTTTGACGGTTTCATCTTTTCAAACCAGAATAGCCAACCAGCGCCAGCACTTTACTTATTGGACAGTCACGTGGATTTGAGTAACAAAACATGTTCATAAACCGTTCTCAGTGATAGCTCCATATAGATACCTGAATACCCGTGATCAGTATACAAGTGATTCTTAATAAGTATGCTATTCTGAAAGGGGCTAATTCTATACCCAATTTGCAGTTAAGTTTATACTAAGACTTTTGGAAATACGACTTCATTGAAAAAAGACTGTGCGGAAATCTGCTGTTTTGGAGTCAAATTCAGCTGTTATAAGTTGCAATCTTGTTGTCAAATTGCTCGTCCGTTAAATATAATTTACTTTTTTAATTATAGTTACCTATAAATATGACAAAAAAATCAAATTTAATGAAGTAATCTATCACATAGTATAAAGTCATTTTTAAATATGAGTAAACATAAACTAAATTATCATTATAATAGCTTGCAGCAGCATTAATCACCGGATTATTTGTGTTCCCATACTAGATCACTATTATATCAATATCTTATACATCAATCTCCCACCCTCTGTTTAGTTTTATTCTTAAGATACTGACTCGCCGGTCGCCAAATGAGATTCGTCTAAATCCCATAGAGCAACTAAAGTTGTATAGAACCGGCGCGCGTTGGGCACGTGACCCAATGATTATGTTTACTTAACAATGTTCAAACAACATATTAATTTGATGGTTTTTGTTGGGAAAATGACTTTGGAAGCTGATTAAAATTGGTTTGGTGTTTAAGGTAAAATAACCTACATATAACAAATTATCATTATCATCGGGTTTTGATGTTTAAGTTAGAATTAGAATAGTCTTGAACAATAATACCAATAAATTCCCTCTATAGAGAATTATTTTTGCAGATTGTTATTAAAACTGTCGATCTTCTATGAATAAAATTTATTTATTATTTATTTATTTATTAAGATAACAACATCATAACAGGTTTTTTTATTAAGCCCTAATGCGATGTTATATCTAGGTACCTACTTAACTTAATTTATTAACAATACTAATTATTATATTTTGTCTCAATGACAAGCTGTGCCATTTCCATGGCTTTCGGCAGGTTTTGGTAAAACACATCTACACTGTTTTGGGACAGAATATTGAGTAAATAGATAGCGAGTGACACGGGAGAAAACTTAAGTAGGTTGGTCCTACAGCTGGGTACCTCCAGCAGCAGCAAAATAAAATACTTTGAAATTAACAATTATCCAGGAGAAAAAAAATCGTCACCGGTTATCAAATTTCGGTTATGTACCAGAAATAAGCTGTAATAATCATAGAAAATTTACATATTGTTAAAAACTTATACTATTTCATAGTAAATACCAGGCTGTTTACAAAAGAACTTAAAGTTTGTAAAATAAAATGCTAAAACTGAAGTAAAATACAATAATATTCTCGCGATGCTGGCTTGCGCTGGGTTGCATCGCCGTTGCTGTGAATGCAGAACGTAAATCATTGAATTTCTTGTCTCATAAAGTACTACCGCTCCATTTAAAAAGTTTTATAGCAGTATTGAATTTGAAAATTGTGTAGAAAATAGGTCAAGTATTGTGTTATTTTGCCTGTATCTATTTATTCTCTTTCTTCTGTAAAAAGTCATTGACGCAACCAACATGGACCGCGAAATGAAACTGCTTAATAGAGTCCTCATTTTTGTAACAAAGTTATTTTATAGTGATCTCGGACCTAACAATTTAAAAAAAACGGAACTTTTCTGACACACTACACTGTGCTCAATGTCATAGTCTCGCTGCGATGCTGGTCATGTAAATCACGCGCCAATGTTGTTTGTTCCTGCTCCTTGCCTCGACTTGTTTAGATTTATTTATTTTTTGTGAGTGTATTCTAGAAAAATCTCCTCTTATTCATAAAAAAATTATTTATAAAGCGTGTCAAACAACCTAACTTACAAAAGAACTTTGTTATGTGAGTAGGACGGTATCTAAGTGACTTTTGTTTGGCTCACTCTTATAACTCACCCTAACTTTAACAAGGAACTATTACAAAACTCATTCAGCAATTACAAAACACTACTATCATTCAGCTACAATCTGCCCCTCATAATGAATCACGAGTACACTGGTGACCAGTGACCACATTTTTTTAAATCCCTTCAATTCCCATGAGATTGAATCCCTTGCGTCGGAATGCCCTGCTCGGGGAGATAGCCCGCTCCAGGCCATCCTATGGGACCTCACTCAGGGAATGAACTTGAAAAATGATAGTCGGCTCGGCTAGATAGCGCTAGTTAGTCTACGGAATGGAATCGTTGATATTTGGCACGGGTTGCGGCTTGGAGAAAACGCGCAATAAGCTCGATCAAGTTGTGAATGTGAGAATAAGTTACTAAGATGTACAGTTTTTTTTAATACCTCTTTTACAATGTGATATTTAGGAATTAATGTAGGTACTTGCAATAAATTAATAAACTTAACTGGGGATTTATAACTATTTTGTACATCATACATAGCAAATGTTACTCAAGTGACCAACTGACGATTTATGCATATCTGATCCTCTCTTTGCAGTACTACAATATTTGGCTTACAATCACACCTGATACCACACACCCTAGTCAGACCCTTAAGCTATTTTGCTTAAATACTTTTCTATCACCCTTGAATACCTATTTGAGAACACCCTACGAACACCAAATCCCTACAAATCCGCTGTACAAAAGACGATAATACCTACCCAGCTATTTCATATTCAATTAAATATTTTGTCAGGGATGAAAAATCTATTTCGGATTTTGGGGGATTTCAAGATAATGCAGGTTGTTTGATGTAACTAATATTTACGTTATTTTATTTTGTATAATGGATTTTATATCTATGATAAATATATTTTTAGGGATTTTTGTAGAACTTATCTGAAAGCTTGAAAACAAATCGAGATCATTTAAAATATTGCAAAATTTGTGTTAATTTGTGTAGGTATTTTAGTCAAAATTATAATAACTCTTTTATGGCCGTTAATGTAATTATATCTGAAATTTTATAATAGGTCAGTGCATATTTAAAGTAAATTAGTTTTCGGTTTCAATAATAAAATTCAAGAGAGGGTGAATAAATTAACAAAATTACGAAATGGCTTGACGAATACTGAGCATTATTATCTTATCTTACCTATTTTTAATTAGAATGTTATCTATGTTTTAAATGGAGTTTCGTCTTTAATATCTATGAATCTCTAATTTGTTTCAGCCCATCGTATATGAAGGTCAAGACAAAAACCCAGAGATGTGCAGGGTCCTACTAACTCATGAAGTTATGTGCAGGTATGTTACAATCTGTCACTATAAAAATATATTTACTAAGCTACAATCAAAATAGGTTTGTTTTCTCAGAAATTCTACTGTAATCATTCATCATAAAATATAAAACCCAAAATATTATAAAAGCGACACTATGCAAGTCATCATTCTTCGTAGCAACTGCAGTAGCACTTCTTAAGAGGTTGGGTTGTTTTTTTTTGTGATTTACTTACAGCTGCTTGTCGTGTCACTGATTCTTTCTTGGCCATCACTGTATTGGATCATATTTTTATATAAATATATTTTTAGGGATTTTTGTAGAACGTATATGAGAGCTTGAAAACAAATCGAGAGCATTTAAAATATTGCAAAATTTGTGGTCAGTCATCAGTTTGAGGTACAGTGGCCCTGAATAGAGATTATAACCATTGGTGAAAGAATCAGTGTAGTGAAAGGATTGAAGTGCACCTCTTAGAGGCTCCTTTCGTGCACATGTCACATGTCTTCGATTTAATTGGTTCTAGGAATTTCGATTCTAAATTATGAAAAATTTATAATTGAATATGAATTATACATTTTTCATAATTTAGAATCTAAATAGATAAATAAAGTTGACTCCAGAGCTTTGAAAATTAAAAAAAAAACATCTCGTAGCACTACCAGTAGTTTGGCTTCCAAGAAGTAGTATTATTCACTGTTTTAATTACAAGATCTCAAAAGTTAAACTGCCCTTGTAACTTTACAACAAAAAGTACGACAAAAGTGAATGTCCTTATTATTTTAACCATTTGTTTGGGGTGGCTTTTCCGCTCGTAAGCGTGGGGAATCGTCTCGCCGACGCGAATGTGTGTTTAGCTACGGGCTGTGTCTGTGTGGGCTGGTGCTGCCAACTCGTTTTGTTTTTGGCTAGATTTAGCAGAATAATGCCAAAGCTTTTAGTCCTATAATATTTAATAAGTCGCTTAGATTGATAGTGAGTTCATTGAACTGAACGATCATTCTGAGATTTTTATGACTAGGAATGGAAAACCATGGAAATATTTTAAAAGTTAAGCTAAATACTTGTACCTTCAGCTCATGCTTACTGTTCTATTTTGGCCGACTTTTTATTGTAGTGAAATGAATAACCACAAGTATTTTTATGATACAGACACATCTAAGCGTCTCAACGTCGCATCGCAAAAGTCAGCAACGTATTCCATTTTGCTGAAAAAATGGCTAGTTCTAGCAACCATAGCTAAGTTGGCAACAGCGGTGTGAGCAATTAAAATTTTATTCCACCTTAGTCGATATCACCATCTCTTTTTGTTGGATACGTGTGTCTTTCTCCTTCGTCTTCAGGGGAGGAGTCTCCTGGGAGTCTGTCCTTTCAATGTCTTTGCCCTTTGCGTCACGGCGCGGCCCGGTAGGGCGCGCTACGGCACCGTTTCATTAGTGTGGACATGCCCGATTTATTTTTCCGTTTGAAGTTTGAACTGAAAACTTTTTGTTTGTTTTATGTTGTTGATGCTCTTTGAATGCAAAAAAAGAGCTTAGTCGTGGTTTATCAACTGATTTGAAAACGTTGCTTAGCGTTATTTTAGTATTATTCGATGAAATTAATACTGATTGTGGATAATGCATAGATATGCCTGATTTATTTTTCTAGTTCTAAGTACCGAAAAATTATAAGGGATTATTGCAAAAATACGAGTCTTCTGAATTATTTTTGGCAAAATTCTCCACTAGATATTTTTGGAATTGATAAACTTAATGAACTTTGTAAGTAAAATAATGCTCAGACGAATTTTCATAAAAAAAACATTTGCGCAAAATTTGATGAGCAGAATTATACTCAAAAGTAATTCCTATCGCTTTCAAAAGTAGGGTACACCATGATACACAGGAATAAAGCTATAAATCGTTCGTGCTTATGATAGACACGGATCTCGGGACCCTCCGGTACATTTACTAGCAATATATTGATTTTTCCTTCGGTAGGTATCCCTTTAAGTAGTTTTATCTCCAGCAGGTGGGGGCGAATATGACTCAATATTATTGCAAGGTTGACTGTACTGAGTCATCATTTTACTTTTCTGAGCCCGTTACATATTTCAATACAAGGTGATTCATAATATGTATTCCATCCCGAATGGGGCTTATTCTACAACCAATTAGCAATAAAGTTTGTTCTACGACTTTTGGAAATTCGAGATTTTTCATTGAAAAAATTGTATGCGAAAATCAGCTGTTTTGGGGTCAAATCAGGTCAAACTCAATGAATAAGCTGTTTTAGGTAGCAATCTTGATTCCGAACTTCTTGTACGTTTAGTTATTAGTTCTAATTTGAGGAAGTTTGTGAAAAAAAAAAAGGAAAATATTGATGTATATATAAAGAAGCTATAATGGGCAGGCCGGTTATGCTCGCAGAACCGACAACCGTTGGAGAAAAAGGGTTCTCAAATGGCGATCACGAACAAGACGACGCGTCGCCGTCATCCGGTTCGTGATCGCCATTGAGTGCCGTTGCGCGGCGCACCAGATGAACCGACGACAGTGGAGGTTACGGTGGATGGAAAAAACTCGAGACCGTTTGTGGGCACTCTTTGAGGCCTAAGTCCAGCAATGGACTTCCGCGGACTGATAATGATTATCCGGAACATTTTTCAACATATTATTACTTATTGTTTTTGGTACTTGCGAATGTAATCTTTAGGTTCTAATCGAGATACGTGTAATGTAATCTGAGTTAAATCGTCAATATATTTAGATTGATTTTCAAGGGCATCTTTTATGCGTTTTGTTTTTTTACAGTCGGTGTTGTGATAAGAAGAGTTGCGGTAACAGAAATGAAACCCCATCGGATCCAGTTATCATCGATCGGTGAGTACTGAACATATTTTAAACATATTTTACTGTGAGCGATTTGGGCATGTGAATTGAAATATTTTCAGTGGGCCAGTTCTACTAATTTACAGAGTTAACTTTCTTTTAAGTTCCAACAATGGTTCAGTTCTGATCGCGATCCGATCGAATATTACAAAAAAAAAACACATTCTACTAAATAGATGACCGAACTGGATTCATTCTATTCACAGAACAGCCAAATCTGTTCTATGAAGGAAACAAAATTGGTTATAGCACTCTTGCGTTTATTAATACAACCCGCGCAAATATAATTCCAAAAACAACAAACTGAAAAGTTCATCGAACACAGAGTTATAAAACAATAGACGCGGCAACTCCGCTAATATTGCATTGTTCCATTTGCAGCGATTCATCAGACGGCAATGACGGCAATCTGAAAACTTTCTGCCAAATGCATTTGCAAAACTTTCGAGTTTCTGTTTTGTATCGTATTTTTGTTGTGATCCCAGACTCTGATATTTATATGTTTTGCAATGAAAATATTTATTTTTAAATCATGTTTTTTTCCACTTTGTCATTGTTGATTTTGAAATACAATGGCTAGGTACTTTTCTAATTAAGTATTATGAATGTTTCTATCACGTTCCACAACTCTTGATAGATAATAAATACAAATCGAATCGTGCCTACAATCCAGCTGGTATGAGAAGAAAGGCATTGCGTAATATGAAGGCATCATAGAGTACAACAATAAAAAAAAACTAATTAACTGTATACATTGACAGCAATTAATTTAGGTACCTACGGATCACAGAATAACACAAAGGGCGAAAATTACCCTGACGTCACGCTGCGCCATACATCCAGATTCGATATTCAAACAATTTAGGCGGGAGAGCGGGCTAATCAGGCTGACAAATATCGATATTTGACTGGCGAACACTATTCGGGCACTATTGATAGGAGCTTGCGGGTGGTGCGACCTACCTACTGCTTTTATTTTTCGTCCTTTTTCGGGAATTCAATAGAGATAGGCGTCTCCCGTTCGGTACGTCGTCGTTCGATATTTGAAATGTAGGGTTGACAGAAATTGAATTTATAGCATGTTAGGTACCGAATTCTTACATCTCACAACTTTTAAAACATTTCATAAATATCACTAAGCTAATAGATTAACATCGTTAGTTACTTGTTGATGTTAACTGAAAGGTAAACGTGATACGCAGATCAAAAAAAAAGGAACGCTAAACTTGCAACTGTTTTCAAAAAAAAATGTATACACTAATGCGCTAACGCGCTATGTTACAAGGTTGTAAACAATCACTTTTTAAGCTCATATTTTGTACCTATATATACCTCACAGAATAACCGAAAAGCCTTGATTTTGTACAAGCAATTACCTAATATAAAAATTATCTTAATCAAGTTGACAACCCTGGCAGCCCAAACGTCGCGCGTCGGTTTTGTAATTCGCTCGATTCAAATTTTTCCCTACCTTTGGAAACAAAAAAAAAATCAAGCGGCCTTTGTGAGAGAGCTCTCTTTTGCTTTTCGACGGGGCATGAAGTTGATCGTTGGAAATTTAGCTGGCCGCAAAAAAAAATTGTGATTTTTTCATCGTTTGATGTAAATTAAACTCAGTTCGAACGTGGATTCCTTTATTAGCTACTGGTGTATGAAATTTCAAATTTAGAATTTGATTTTTTTGTTGCTATGAATATTAGTAGCCGATGTGGCCATTGATTTTATTGATCAATGAACCTTCGAGAGCTTTCTGGAAATGAATTAACCTAATACCCATAAACTAACCTACAACACAGTTATAAATAGTTATAATTATTGCTTAAATGAGAAGGCACTAAGTACAAACTATCGTTGTCACAAGTGTTGCCAGCTATTAATCCATCAAGGCTATTCTGCCTCGCCCATACATTTACAACCAATTCAGAAATGTAGGCTCTATTGTTATAACTACAAAGTTCATTTTATATCGCTCGATTGTTGAACTAATACGATAATTGAAATTGTGCAATTGCGTGCGAAAACGCCCAGCACCGAATTCATTACTGTCGTGTTTTTCGCAATTTGTTTTTTTTTATTTTACTTTTTTATGCACTGTCGCTGCCTACGAAATGATACCATTTTTAGCTGTTTAATCATTTTATGCACGCGTCGCATTACTTTTATATGGGCTTGGTACTTGGGTGTATTGAGTCAAGCTTTTGTCTTAATTAAGTTAGCAGTTTCGCTGAAAGGTATTTTACGACAATACAATCATGACATGATACACATTTCACCAATTTTAGTCACAATAATGTATCTTAGACAGCCTCCGAACAAACATCCTACTTTCAACTATTATTATAAATGCGAAAGTTCGTGAAGATGTTTGCATTTTTGTGTTCAATCATGTCTTAATAGCTCAACCGATTTCGTTGAAACTTGGAATAGAAAAAATTCTTTACCTAGAATAGCATATAGGCTACTTTTTATGTATGTACCACGCGAGTGAAGCCGCGGGCGGAAGCTAATGTTTATTAAACAAGACATGCGTATTTATCTAATACTAACTTTTTATTTTTTTTATACAACAGAGGTGGCAAACAAGATTACGGCCCACCTGATGGTAAGCGGTTACTGTAGCCTATGAGCCAGAGGCATCACGCATGCGTTGCCGACCCCGAACCCCCTTCCCCCCTAAAGAGCTCTGGCAACCTTACTCACCGCAGGAACACAACACCATTTGAAACAAATAATGTTATTTGGCTGCGATCTTCTGTAAGGCGGAACTAATACCTTGCAGCCGCTGAACAAAAAAATCGTCGATTTTAAAATTCCTATTCCACACAAATTGGCTGGAAACATTCGTAACAGCATTCGCGTATCGATAACACGTCGAATAATTGACGGAACAGTAAAAGCAGGCAACAATCCGGAACCCTACGAATCAGCAGCAATTTGTTAAGTGGATTTTTGCCCGAGACACGCTCCCGGCTCGTTGCGCTCCTGTACACAATTTCATTATCTGTTCCCGGTGCTCGTGGCCGGTACTATAACTTATGCGATGTCGCATTCCACTATGGAAATTTTACACATTATTTGCGTGAGATTTTTTCCGAAGTTACTATCTTAATTTATTTTGAGATGTGAAGATAAAAACTCTATGCGTAAATCCTTTTCAAAGTGGTAATTTTGTCAGTTTTGTTTTTATTTTGTTAATTCATGACGTCATTTTACGATTCTTAAGACATAATTTTTAGGAAAATAGTAGGTGAGGGTTTTATTATGGCGCAGTAGTTAGAGGGAGGTGGAGGGTTAGAATTTAGAATCGCACATATGTCTGTTTTTATATTTGGGATTTTAAAATGAGCTACTTCGGGATCTGAAGCTAGCGTAAGTAGGCATTAGAATCGCACATATGTCTGTCTTTTGGTATATTAAAATGAGCAACTTCGGGAACTGAAGCTAGCATAAATAGGCAGGGACTGGCTACTAGGTAATTGAATTGGATTCAAAAAATATTACCAAGCAATAAATAAACCCCATTGTTTTAAATCTAGTAAAGTGACTGACCTACAAAATTAATAAACATGCTTGAAAATAGATAACGATTACAATAAAAATCGACTGTCATTGAACGCTTCACCCTCGTATACTCTATTACATTCAGGTACTTAGAAGATAGACTTTTTAAATCAATTCATGTCCACGCAATCACCCCATGTAATCACTTAGGAATTTTATGAACCGTAATGATTAAGATGTTTTGTCGTGCTTAAGCTTTAAAGGGGACTTTTTAAACATATTGTGACTGGAATACCTATTAAAGGATTAAACGTTTTAGTGTAGGTTGTAGAATTGGGTTTAGGGGGTTAAACTATGTGGGAATATAGGTTTTTTAATTGTGAGAAAAAAATTAACCAATAAACATTCAACATCTTAGTTCTATCTCACCTGTGGCTATTTATGACTATTTAAGAATTTGTGGGTTTGTTTCGGCTGGCCAACATAATAAAAAAAAATTGTCCTGCGTCCCCGTAAGCTTTTAAAGATTTATACTTTTGTATCAAAGTTTCAGCTAACAAAGTTAATAGTTGAAAGTTTCTGCGTTCAATTCAAGTACACAAACCATTCTCTACAAAGATTCTTAGGTAAAAAGTACGCAGATATCCAAAGAGAATTTATTTGGCGAGAAGGAGCGCGCACCGCCGCGCGTCTAATGAGATAATGTAATAGCCGCGATTCAGCCGTTCACGAGACCGGAAATCGCCGGAAAACTGCAATGTAGATACGCTTTTATAATAAGAGCTGTTCTGTTTGATTTTTAAATAATATTTGATCTTTGCTATTACGAATGTCATAGGACCACTTGCACCGAGAATTTCCTTTGAAAACGCTCATTGTTTGAAAAAAAAAAGTTCAGTCAAACTCCCGTGTTGAATTTCTGTGAGACTCAGTAGTTACAGAAAAACATGAGAGCATAGTGAAGATACGCCTTTAGATTGAAAAGACTTGTGGAATGAAGTAATCCATTCTGAATCTAGATAAATTTCCTTTTTGGAAATCTCTCTGCAGATCGGACTACTTATATGGGAAAGGGTACAGTAGGGTTGCTAACCCAAAGTATTTCTTAGGATTTTCTCTCCAAAACAAATCAATTTACAGTTCCTAACTGTTCCTATTGCGAATTCTACACGTTTTCTAGAAATATTTTTCAAAGCATCATTGGTTAAGTACCTAAATATGACAATAATTTTTGTAACTATCATGGTTATGAACATAATTTTCACTAAAAAAAAGGAATATTTACCATGATCATGGTTTGTCATGATCATGAGTTTACTCCGTGATCATGGCGCATATCGGGCCAAAATATCGGGGAACAAATAAACTCACAAATAATGGTAAATATCCCGTTTTTAGTGAAAATTAAATATGACAATCTTATGCTTTCTCTACGCGTAGTCACTCGTAGCTACGAGTACGCTACGCTCGTTGATAAATATAATCGAAATTTTGTTTCCGTTTCTAACTCGAAGTGCAGTCCATTATTTCCGAACTATTTCCTAAATGTGTCTCAATCAAATAACTGGTTTAAGAGGGTCATATCGAATTGGGAATCGATTTTGTCGCACCCAAAATAGGGTGTAAAGATCCATTGTAATATAGAATGTCACCCATATGTCGAGAACTTTGCCCTTTTGACACTGCTTTCATCACTTTTTTTCAGTGCTCTTAAGTCTTTATAAAATACTAATAAAAATATAGTTTTTAAAAATTCAAACTAAATAGGTGTAACTATTTTTAAAGTTGGTAGGTATGTGAAACAATCTCGTGAATATCTCAAAAACTTATGCATATTTTACAAGTAAGGAATATCGTTTTAATTGCTATGAATAACCTAACTATGAAGTAGGTAAATTTATAGGTAAGTAATTGGCACTTGCAGTAAACCCAGTGTTAACATTATAATAAATTCATATTACAAATAGTTACCAACTACAAGTTTGTTCAACCGCGACCCGGAACGCCGTTTGCTGAGCAAGTTTCCATAACTTGGTAAAGTCTCTTTATTTATAGCTTTGCACTTTCTTCACTTTTTGTAAAATACAGCTTATTTAAACTTTATAAAATTGGTTTCCCGAAATATTTCATGAAAATTCAAGTAAATTACTTGAATTTTCATGAAACTACGAATTGGCCGAGGGGGCCCCGGCTGAAGAATAGGCCTCTCTATATCTACCTATCCGCGGATATCGTAAGAGGCGACTAAGGGAAAAAAGCTAGGGGATGGGCAGTAGCGTCCCTCATTTTTACAACGATAGCTCTAACTGCGCTTGCCAACCCGCATGCCCAGCGTGGTGAGTATGGGAAAATCCCCCCACATGATAAGGAATTTGCTCTGTTGGAGGCCATGTTCAGCAGTGGACGTCGAACGGCTGAAATGATGATGATTATAATGAAGCTACGAATATGCTTCTTTTATAATAAGCCAAATAAGCATAACAATCCACTCAAAGTTTTTACTTAGCTTTAATTTTGTTTTAGTACCTATAATTTTTCAAAATACAATATATTGTTGTTGCTTGTGGCATATCTTTATAAAATCTCCTGGATTTTATATTTATATACTTACAGGACAGGAAAGTTTACGTTATAAGCGATACTGATACAAGTAAACACAATACAAATCACACAAATCTGTACAAAAAGCGAGCGCGCAACAAAAGAATTCGGCACACTTACGCTGTAATGTAAACCAAAAAAGAAAACTGGTCCCAAAAGTATACCCGAGGGGATACTCGCGCTTCTCCCAACCCGATACAGACACGACGACTGGTGATTAGGCTCCTTATCCACGAGATAGCGACAGAAACTGTGCAAGACTTAACAACTAGGACCGTTTTCTTATTCCCTCCGACCAAGCATTTTCTTGTCCGACTTTATCTAACGTTTCAGCTTAAAATTCCTATGTAATGTTGTCGGCCAAGTTTTGAAGCTTATGAAAAGTGTGGTGATATAATATTTGCATACAGTGTTTTGTTTAAAAAAGTTTGAAAAATCTACGTGCAATGAATAAATATGCACATTCGTAACACACCGCAGTGTTGTAGTGTAAGTTATCATGTCATGGATTGTAGGTACATTAATAAATTATTAGTTGAAGATTTATACAGAAAAATAATATAACTTATACAAGCTTACGCCCGCGGTTTTGCTCGCGTGGTTGGTACCTTGATAAAAAGTAGCATTTATGCTATTCTAGGTAAAGAAATTTATCTATTCCAACTTTCAATGAAAACGGTTGAGTCTTTACGGCGTGATTGAACAACAAACATCCAAAAATCCTCACAAACTCTTTCGCGTACTCTAATATTCGTAGGATAGTAGGATAACAAAGCCATTATTCGTCTCACATGAATAACATTGCAAGCGATCCTAGTAATAAAAACATATTTTCAGCTTGCTAATGAGACGTCCCGTTTCTGATTTATGCCAGTGCCCTCCGATTTTTCTACTCGATAAGTCCGGGTGATGATCGTAAATTGAAATATGATAAAGTCGCAGTAATAAGCCAGGGTAATCGTATCGACCCTCTACAGTAGGCCCTCGTCTAACGAAATGTCATGCTAAATTTAACGTAGGCTGTTATATCATATTCTGTAACGTAATATTCGTGATTTCAAGTAGCGTGGAAGGTTAAGTTGCTTCATAGTTTTTACCCAGATACTCTGTAGTTTTTTTTGTAGGTGAGAGATTTAATGTTGTGGTTTTTTCAATCTGTAATAAAAGATGGTAAAAAAAATAGAAAAATTGTATTTGTATCCACAGTATTTTTCTAATGATGACTTACCTACATGGTTGCCTATTATTTCGAGTTAAGAATTTCCATAGCACTTTCCTACAAGTCCTTTTGTTCGTCCATGTTCGGGGTTTCTATCTCAATTCAGAGCTCATTCCCGATTCCAATACGTGATTCGTCGGCTCACAAATTATTCGGTGAAAATTCACCATCTCGTTAGAATGTGCGATCCGGTCGGGAGGCAAGCCAACCGCTTGATAAATTGTCCGGAATAATAATGATGAATTGCAACTACTCGGCTCCTGATGTCGGATCTAATCTATGGACCGATTCTACCTCCACGCTAAACTCTACCATACGTAGAAAGTAGGCAGTTTTAATACCGGAATAAAGTTCGCAATTTCAACATTTCTGTTGAAATTCCCAAATTAATTTGACGTTTGATATTAAAGAAGAGCTCGACAAAATTACTTCAAATTAGCGACAAATCTATTAAGAATAGGACGTCTCGAGCCCATTTAATTAGTGACGGGGTTTTATCATCCGCCCTCTTTACTTTCATTCGTTGAAAATTTCGACTGTATTACGGCCATATTGGCGAGGCTTAAATAATATTGGGAGTTTGGGCTAATAATAGAAGATCTTTCGTAATTTGGAGTTCGTTTAAATTTTCTACCACAAATATCTTTTATTTCTTCGTAAAGTGGGTTGTAAAAGCGACACCTTATGTGGTCATTAAATACATTCGTGACATCTCCTTTGAAGACAAACACACCTTGCTGTATGCATTAAAACAAACTAGAGTTAATTGTTACTTTTATGATGACATCGCGTGTTGGGGTCAGATATTAAACAAAATGTTACTAGTACTCCCCCACACCAGAAAATGTAATGATTGGATAAGGTATTTCGGACTTTTCGTAATGGTATTTAAAAGTATTTCTCGCAATCTAGCTTTCTATTTCAAAAACTGAGTAACTCTAGTCGAGTGCTTCCCATATTTGTTTCCGGTCTGGACGTTGTGTTACCATGGTACCCGTAGTTTCTAATACCCACGTCACAGAAAATCCTAGTGTAGGCTATGCCATGACTGATGTTACTGTTGAGTGTTATTTATATGGTGTTACAGAAAAAAAATCCCCTAACATGTCACAACTCTAGATCTTAGATCTCCAGGCGATTCAATCTTTGAAGATGTCTAAGGGGGTAGACAGAGGAACGTCTAAATATTACATCTGGGTATCCTCATGGTGTACAATATCTCCATACCAAATTTCATTAAAAAATCGGTTCAGCCGTTAGATCGTGAAAACGTTACAAACGGACAGAGAGACAGAGTTACTTTCGCATTTATAATATTAGTGTGGATTTTACCGATCCCTATCTCATCACTTACATTCAATTAAATCGAGTGGCGTGTTCATTTAGTTATCACGATTTGAATGTAATCATGCCTATTACTTGATTGATGGTATTCAATCTTCAATTTTGGATTTTTATAATTTGTCATAACGATGCTTTTTGGTTCCATTAGTTTGATAGTTTTGACTATTTCAATTAGTGGTAATAATTAAAGGTTTTTCAAAATTTTGCTGTTTTTCTCTGATGTTCTTTCTTCTTAATTTTTTGGTAAATAAATTTATTTGTATTTTCAAGAATTCGATATCAACAAACTGCAAATAAAATGGAATAAATAAATAACACCATTGTCCTGACCCACACACTAGGATTCCCTATGTCGGGAGTATCAGAATCTCCGAGTACCATGGTACCACAACAGCCAGACCCGTAACAAATACTTGCAGACCATGAAAAATTTTGTCCCGCAGCGGGATCGAACCCTGAGATGCAAGGGTTGCCCCTTGCGTCTCAGACGGGCACTCGCCCGCTACCCCACCGAGGTCGTCAAAGATAATAAAGGTAACACTGGCTCTGACGCGTTAGTTCATAATAAATCTAACACATGTCATACTGGTTTAGAGTTTGGTCTGGATAATACGCGATTCGAAATTCATAACAAGCATAGAGATATCTCCATACGTGTCTCCATGGCCATACCACACCGAATCTAGTGTCTACATAAAATGAGCTTTGTTGCGCTAACTTATGATTCAATTTAGCATGGATCATCAGATCGTTTAGTTGTCAGGTATGATTGAAGTTTATGTTGCAAGAAGACTTATACATTCCGAGTTTCGCCTCGCTTTGGGATTTTTTTGACGGTTTGATTCACGATTTCTGCTTGAGCACAATTTCAGAATCTGCTCTGTTTACTAGGTCGCAATAGTGCTAAAGATATCTTTACCGTTTTCCTATTTAGAAAGTGGCACTTTCGTACGTTTTAGCACTATTATTTCTTCTATGCGTGTACTAAGAGCTGTTAGTACCCCCCTCAGGGGTTGAAGACGTCAGCGCGTTTAAGCACCAATTAATTATTAAGGCCCCGTTTCCTTTGCTCTTTGACGGCGCCTGCACAACAATGTGGCTAGCTCTCGAGATTGGATGCTTTGTAAATTGCATTACTGTATGCTTGTTTGTTTGATGGTATTGAACTTTGTAATGCTTTTAGTTAGGCTGCTAACCCTTCAGAAACACTAACTAGTTGAATGGTTTACATTATGGATCGCATTCAGTTTTATTATTACTTTTTACCAAATAAACCGGGGTCCCTGTCTTGGCGTCTTATTGCCATTCAAACTATTTTAAGCTGCATTATTACGGGGCCACCGCCGTGCACCGTCGTCAGCTGACACCCTGATTGCGACATCGACACGTCGCAGTAGTCACAATGTTTTTAAGTTTTTATATTGTATGTATGTTAGTTTTAAGGTATTTTTATTTTTTTTATTTTATTTATTAGAGAAACCAACGGCGTAACAAACGTAAGATTAAACGCTATAGCTAGATAAAAAGGCTAATAAAAGGTTTCTACTTTTGAGTTTATATAAAAGAAAATGTTAGGAACAAACTACATAAAACTTAAACACATGACTACCTACCATGATACTATTAAAGCCTAGTAGGATAAAATTTATCAGAGGAACTGTCTTTTTATTAAATGATACAATACAGCTATTTCAATTAAATTTGGCATCATCAGTGCCAGTCGGATGAGCAGTAAAACATATTTTACAAAACACATTTATTTTAATATATATATTGATATGGACTGTAGAATAAGTTAAACCTACACCTGTAACTTTACTATAGTCTGAAATAAATGAATTAATAATAACAATTATTATTTTACACTAACGTAAACTATATATCTTTGAGATATGAAATTACGAAGTAGTCGAAAACGTACAATAATATGTTTAGTCACTTATATAGTATAAAATAGGCACATAGCTCTCCTTGTTAGAGCAGGGCGTCTTATCCACGGCTTTCAGTAGTTTAAAAGCTTCCATGCCATCGAATATAAAATAGAAAGCGCTCTAAAGTGTATTTCAGCAAACATGTCGCGGGGTCGCTTTTGATGGAAGAGCTTCTCCAATTGTAAGTTGTAAATCCAATTTTCACTTTATATTGGTAGTTTCATGTTGCGTAGGGTGCATTTCGGTAATGGACATCTTCTGTGAAATCGATAGGATAGGGTATTCCTATTTGTAATTTAAAAAGATGAAGTCTTTATTTTTGTCATTTTACCATTGAAATTCTAGGGCATGGATTCTAAAATAGCGCTAATTTATCGGCTTGATAAAGCTTACATTGTCATCATCATCAGCTACAAATAATGCTACAACGGTTTTCAAAATTAGAGAGTAAATACCTTCTTAAAACTCATTACGAATTTTCACAAGGATATGGTATTTATTAAACATTGTAAACGTGCCGATAAAGTTCAAGGGCATTTTTCGGTTGCAGCGAATATAAGCGAAAGTAACTCAGTTATACTCCACAGGGGTAGATAAAATTGCATTGAGCTACCCATTAACGCCTTGTCAGATCTGATTTCGATTTATTTATTAGATAAATTGGATGTCGCGATATCGTTAAAGAACGGGGAGTTTTGTTAGACAAATGCAGAACAGTTTTTTTTTTTTGCTTTGTGTCATCATCATCATCATCATCATCAGCCTGTAGAAGTCCACTGCTGGACATAGGCCTCCCCCAAAGAGTTCCATGACGAACGGTCTTGAGCCTTCCCCATCCACCGACTTGCCGAAACCTTCACAATGTCGTCGGTCCATCGGGTGGGGGGCCTTCCAACACTGCGTCGCCCGGTTCGTGGTCGCCATTCGAGAACCTTTACTCGCCAACGGTTGTCGGTTCTGCTATATGGTCTGCCTACTGCCACTTCAACTAGCTAATTCTGACAGCTATGTCGGTGACCTTAGTTCTTCTACGGATTTCCTCATTTCTGATCTTATCACGTAGTGAAACTCCAAGCATAGCTCTCTCCATCGCCCGTTGCACGACTTTGAGCTTGTATATGAGGCCTATAGTTAACGACCACGTCTCAGTGCTTTAAGTCATCACTGGCATCACGCACTGATTGTAGACTTTCGTCTTGAGGCTCTGCGGTATCTGCGACGAGAAGATATGACGAAGTTTCCCAAACGCTGCCGTATAGGATTAATCCGGGTTGGATTCGTCGGTTGACCTCCTGCAGTTGCAATGTGTAATAAGCACATTTAATTACGTGTATTTTCAAAACGATTGAGAGTAAGTTCAGTCGCCTGTACTTAAATGAATACATTTAATGGTTTTTACAAACATTTGTACTTGACACACAGCTTGACAGCGAAAATGGCACGAGTTGATGCTTGGGAACATACATAATTTTAAGTTTTTGTTGTGTACATGATTACGTTTAGATCTAGGGCTTGCATGGCTGCACTAAAGCAGGCGACTGTACCTACTAAAAACTTTAACATACATAGTATATTTTTTCGTACAACTCTAGATAAATCTGAAAGAAGCAAAGCTCTTTATTTTTCTTCAGCCTACAATTTTTCCGTTGTCACGAACAGTTAATGAAAGAATTAGCTTTCATTACTACTGATACGATTCCTTAAAGGGATTCCCGAATGAAGACGAAGTGCCCTTGTAACCTTTCCGATGGCCAGGATCAGTGGGGTGGGGGCCTTATCTGTGATTAGTTTTTTGGGACACCTTTAAATGGTGCTGATGGAGTTTAGTACGTGTGTGAGTTCAAAATGAAGTTCGACAAATGGAGTTCTTTCTTTTGAGTAAGAATTTTGAATGGATTCATTTGGGGTGATTTAGTTTTCTAGAATGTGAGGGAATACTGAAATTTAATCACAAAAAATGGCATGTTGAAATTCTATGCTGAAATGTGTGTCACGTTTTTTTTGCCAAAAGCTTTAAGTCCAAAATGCAATAGCTTCTTCAGAATTAAGGACCGCCGAAGTAATGGATCAAGTCTACTTACAAATTCTGATTGATCGACTAACATACAGATACGTAGACCGAAGAAGACAAAAAGATAAACGTAACGGGCTTTCAACCCTAATGCATTTAATTAAGCCGCGCCGAACCCCGAAAATCTTCTCGAAGCTCTCTCTGTTTAAATTAGTGCAGAATTCATTTTCTTTTTAATTTGTCTTCAAAATTCAAATAAGATTTCTTTTTTTACAACGCCTTGCCGCATAAAAGGGTTCCAGGATTCGTCTGCGCGCAGTTCACTTTGGAACACTAATTCCTTCACGTTTCGCGATACTGATTGGACGATATATTTAACAATGCCGACACACTTCTCCAAGAAAAAGTACATCTTTAGTTACTACTTTTTTGCGCTGGGATTCCTTTTTCTTATATTCCGCTTGAATCGCAGCTAAAGGTTACTTGTGTCCGTTTGTGCACGCGTTAATAATTCTAATAGGGATAAGTGCAAGGTTCTATTTAGCTTGTCCGCTGTTTGATGTTTTGTTAGTCGTGTTTGTGGGTATAAGCATATTACGGGGTGGCCAGACCATGGAGGGTCATAACGGAAGGTTGTTTGCTCTGCTGCCTTCTTAGATTAATGACAAAAGGTTAAGACAGTTTGTAGAATACGAACGTGATGAAACATTTTTTTTTACATATTTACCTACTGTACCCAAAAAACTAATTATATATTTAAAATATTCACGTTGCTATCTCAATAATAACTTGCAAAGTATTTCTATTTGAAAACTTGAAATATTTGGTAACATTCGTGACTAGAATAAGTGCGCCTGCTATTTGAACGTCTTTACATTTTATCAAATGGAACCCAGAAATGTAAGCCAGGCTGCAAACCTTGCGTCGACACTGGACATCATAAAATATTAACACTCATATCTTGCGAACGGTCCTAATATTATCGACTTGCCCATAAAACCGAAAATTCTTACTAGAAAAAGACAGAGATATTAATTCAGTTGTGTAAAACAAGGACGGGCGTGCGTTTGTTGTAATATCTTTGGAAATTTTTCGGTAACGTTTGGTCTTCTCCATCGTTTTTATCGAGGTCGTTATGTTTTGATGGAGCTGTTTCGGTGGATCGCCGATATAACGTTTATATTTTGGTTTTTTAGAAAGATTATTGTTTGTTACGGGTTTGATATTTAAAAAGAAAGGATACTCATTCTACTTCTTTTATTAAAAAGCGATTGAACTCAACTAAGTTGTGCTAAAAAACGAGCTCAATAAAATTGAAAACCTCATAAAATTTCTGATAACCCCTCCGATTCCAATAAACCACTTTATACTACATAAACGATGAATCGAACGCATCTGCTTATAATACCTACGCAGCTCATGAAAATGCTGCGAGTTCCCAATAATAAATTATACTCCTTGTCTGCTTACCTCGGGTTAACCGGCTTTTATAAACTATCCGAGTAATTTATAACTATTACCCGGCCGAAACGATCACGTGATATCACTTTATAGCGTATTCATCCGGTAAATATGAGGGAAGCCGGTAATATGTTGTAGGTAAGCTATAATGTAAAGGAAATTAACGGCCATATGCAAAGCCATAGGTGGGGAATTTGTTGCTAGTGCCTTCACTGTGAAATGTTACCGAAATATTTAACAGTTTACCTACTACCTACTAAATATTATACAAATTTTTTGACGAAAAAAAATTTGTATAATATTTCTGTTTTATGGAAAAGTTAAATCAATTTCTAAATTTCCACTACACCAAAAAAATCTCAGTGTACGATTTTTCTACCATAGATCAAATAGATATGTTATGTATGTTTTGCACTTTTCAATAAGAGTACTTAATAGTCTTTATAGAGTGTACGTCTGTGCGTACACTCTATCTATTATTTCAGGTAGAAAGCGCTACCATTTCAGAAATTTTCATTTAACACCAGCCAACAAACATAGTGCTAACATCGCAACCGACTATCTTACTACAAACTACGTACTTAATGTAATCGCGCTCAATATCCTTTGTTCACTTTCAGACTCATTAAAAAGGCGATGCAATTTAATGAGTTGATAGTGTGCGTTAAACCCTCGCTTCGTTTGCAAATACGGTTTCTTGCACACACAGAATGGAGCTCTAGGTCACTCTGATAAGTTCGGTATTTGTTTGTATAGGAGGGAGAGGATATTGGTATGTAGGGGTCGAAGATTAGTGGCACACGCCTACCCGACGTAGCGCTGAGCGGCTGATGGTGCCCAAGAGTGTAGTTACAATTAGAGCGGTGCCCACAATGAAGTGATGCCGCGTAATGTTGCCCCTTGTCTTTGTATGTTGATTGCGCTGGAAAGAGCTCTGTGTGTTCCGTATCTGTGGTTAGTGTGCTTCCGTTATGAAAATCGCTTTGTTTGTTATAAACTAGCTTATGTTTTTATCAAGTTTGCAATGAAAATGCGACGTAGGATGACAAATAGTATTTATGTACTTTGGGATATAATAAATGATAAATAGCTATATCCGATAAAAAAAACCTCTGCCCGTGTCTTTCGAAGCCCCCGTCACTTGGAACAGGGCGTAATTGCTATCACACTGTAGATCCTAGTCGAAGATGCGTATTAAAATCCCGCTTTTAAGCATTTAAAGTAAAATGGTCTTATATATATTCATCGATCGTCTATCAATCTATACACATTTTAGTAGAAAATGGTCAGTATGAAAAAAAAAACACAACAAGTATCGTGGAGCTCCTATGAGAAATATAAATACGTTTCCTTGAGTTGTGGTCTTGTTGGAGTAAAGGCGCTTAAGCCTATGTTTCCTAAAAAGTTGAGATCGTCATATAAAGTTATTCAAATTGAGGAAATGCGATAGGTAAAGATCAACTATTTCTTTAACATTGGCTGCAATCTGTAATTACGGCCGTCAAAAAAACGGTCGTTGTTTTTAGGAATCTAGAGCTTTACAGGCCACGCGATTGCCCCGTCTCTGTAGGTACTCGTATATTGTCAATTGGAAACTGCTCGGCTTCAGCAAGCGCTTTTAGATTTGAAAGAGTAAGTTGTAGAGTAGGCCACGCTTTCAGATAAAACATGTTTATTTTGAAAAGTTTATGTTTCTTATTGAGAAGGAATGTTTTTAGGAAACTAGAGTGCTACTGACCACACGATTGTACCGTTTTTGTAGGAAGAGGGTAGAGTAGGCGACGCTTTCAGATAAAAAACATGTTTATTCTGAAAGTTTTATGTATCTAATGGAGAAGGAACTTGATGGTCAATTTGCTACCAAGTATTCTAATATTTTAAATAGGATCGTGTGTTTGTTTATTAGTTTGTCTTTCTTACTCGCGGCAGTGGAGAAACGGTTTGGCATGCTTTTTTGCATGGATAAGTTAAAGAGTCAAAGAGAGATATAGCCTACTTTTGCATTCAGGTAGCACCTAGTAATCAAATATGCGGCCAGTATTCTCAGTGTCAGTGTTCAGTCTTTTAAGTTTTAGTAAAGCACTATATCACCTAGGAAAATTCTGTAAGATTGTTTGTGTATATTATTGTTATAAGTCAATGGAAGTTATTGATACTTAATACTTAGGTATAATTCGAGTGGTGTAAGCAGAAATTCAATTTTTTTACCTTGGTTTATATCGTTGAATATAAATTCAAAAAAAAACCAAGCAATAAAAATATTTTAATGGAAATTGAAAAAAATACAAATATTTCTCTGAATTCCTCGCGTTTACTGCACAGAGGGCTATGAAAAGGCGAGGTTTTATCGCGTTGCCATGGCGACGGCGGCATGCCGCGACGCGATACCTACCCCTCGCTCGGAAAAACTACTACACTGCTTTATATTTACGGCTATTCGATATGTATACCTACTCTATGTGGAGAAGGAATTTCGGAAGTGAAAGTGAGTGAAGAAAGTTTAACGACATAGCGTAGATAGGTTTGTGGTAGGTACGTGTTATTGGAGGAAGTTGGTGGATCCAACAAATGCTATTCCGAAAGCTTCTATTACAAAAATGTTTAAACTATTCAATAAAATTGTACTACTTCGGTGTAATATACCGTTCGCTGATAACGCAACGCGTTTTCTTTACGATATTTGTTCATAGTTGAGAGTTCACATTTTACGAGAATAGGAATGGTTTTCAATATTAATTCAATAAAATGTAGAAGAAATTAAGACTGACTTTAAGAAATAAATGAATATTTATTAATGACGCAACATCTATGTATTTCATGAAGAGGCAAGCATTCTAGACATTACTAACGTAAACATTAGTTTTGGACTTTGAAAGACCCGTTACAAAAAGTATACTTATGTACCTAGTAGTAGTACCTAGACAAAATATGATAACTGAACAACAATAGGTAATTGTTCAATTGTTAGTAGGTTATTAGCGGAATCGGCACCAGTTAACCCTTGAATTTTGTACTCACTGAAATATTAACGCCTGCTATGGAAGCACGCGGAAAAACAAGTCGAAAGCCAGCCCGTTATGGGCCCGTCGCATGTTCGTCAAAGAATAAGTTGCCTGTAATTTAGCACTTTGTAGATGAGCCTTTCAACAACCAAATGTTCCACCAACCAAATGTTTCAGCATTATGTAAACCTAGCTTGCGCACGCGGCTTTCTCGCGTGCTAACTGGATAAAAAGTTGCCTGTTGAGCCGTTACGGCGTGATTGAACAACATACACCCAATTATCCAAACATCCTCACAAACTTTCACAATTATATTATTAGTAGGATAGTAGGATTAAGCTTTCAAAAAAGAATAATTGAAATACTTATGCATGTACCAGTTTAGTCAGGGCTGAATTCTTCTTTTGCCATTCAGGTGTTAATTTTCATTTTCTCCTACTCAAAATTATTATGCGTGTAATTGACAACTTCTCCAAACCAAGTACTTTTGTCAATTTGATAAATATTGGTTATAAACTTTTACTTTTTAACTTGCCTTTGTTAGTAGTTTTCTTTATACGGCACATACAAATGTTGCAATCCGATTTTGGCACAGTTTCCATAATCCGATTGAGTTGATACTTTGCTCACCTGTCAAGTCCCGATGACAATACAGTATTTGGAGCGTTCATCATCAACAACCTGTAGAAGTCCACTGCTGGAAATAGGCCTCCCCCAAAGAGTTCCACGACGAACGGTCTTGAGCCCTTTCCATCCACCGACTTCCCACAACCTTTCCAATGTCATCGGTCCATCGGGTGGGGGGCCTCCCAACACTGCGTCGCCCGGTTCGTGGTCGCCATTTGAGAACCTTTACTCCCCAACGGTTATCGGTTCTACGAACTATATGGCCTGCCCACTGCCACTTCAACTTGCTAATTCTGAGAGCTATGTCGGTGACCTTGGTTCTTCTACGGATTTCCTCATTTCGGATCTTATCACGTTATCACGTAACAATACAATAGCTGACTTATATTTTCAGCACTCTCTCAAGGATCATGGTAACATGACCTACTCAAGGATTAAACCAAAAAAAACTAGCGTCTCAGACTTAGTCCATTCTGCCTCCGTACTCTTTGACCGCATGGCGTGTCGGTATTGAGTGGTGGCAGGGGCGTTCGCTGGGGAGTCACTGCCGGCCCTGGGGACCGCCTCCCGAGGGAGCCGGCGGGGGACGAAAGGTTAAAAGGGAAAAGTTATAAGAGAACGCTTGTTGTCGGATCGCGCGTTTCTAGTTCGATTTTCCAATTGTACTGCGAATTGCGATGTGTGGTTTTGTGCGGGATGGTGTATTATAAGATGTTTAAATACTGCTCATTTGACAAAAACATGATTAAGATAAACATTTTGATTGGACGGTTTAAAATTAGGTTACTTAATTATTTCAGTGTCGAGAGAACCACATTTAAATGCTGCTTAAAAATATTGTATCCGATAACTACAGATAGTTGAATTTTAGTAAAATACGTATAGTATAGTTAAATCAGGAATGGCCGAAGTCAAAAATCTCCGAGCACAAAACTCATTTTCTAGGCCAGATCCTAATTTTTATTTACTTTCAAATCCGCTAGTTTACTCTAAAGTTTATTCAAAGCCTAATAAATCTAACAAATCATCCACTCTCTCAACTCTTGGGGCAGTTAAAGGCCTACAAAAAGACAAGTTTCCCGACTATATTCGATGCAAATAAACATAGTCTGCGGTAGTAGGGGGCGTGAGGGGGGTTCAAGTGTTCCGACTTGAAAGAGGGTAGCCTCGATACGAGTCCCCACACCGCGACGTAATGCCGCACTAGATTTTTTTCCACTGAAATTTTGCTGAATGTTGGGATGGCGGTTTTAAAAGAGTTGGAGCATGTGACTTTATACAGAAGAAAAAATAACTATACATATCGCGAAACGGGCGTATTATATATCCAATAAAGTTTATTCAACGACTTTTAGAAATTCAACATTTTTTTGATTGAAAAAACTCTATGCATAAATCAGCTGTTTCGGGGACCAGTTAGCAAATCAGTTTAAACTAAATTATGCAGCTGTTTTTGGTAGATCTTGTTGTCGATTTCCCTGTACGTTTATAAATTACTTATTATAACGATAAAAAAGGTAATTTGAAATAGTTCGGGGAAGAAATGGAAAAAACTAAATATGATTTTTTCCAGCTAAAATCTTTCTTTTTGTTGATAGATTATGCCCCTTTCGGGATGGTTTACATTATTATGAATCATCTAAGAACACGTCTTTGCCGAATACCATCACAGATACCGATTAACAGATCCAGTAATAATGTGATAGTATTTGAAAAAGTACAATCAAAATACCGGAATGGCATGTAATGAGGAAAGTACTTTCCATCATTTTACTGCGTACCATTCCCAAATCCAACGATAAGCTACATAGATATAAGGGCTGTTACACATCCACCTACATAGAAGGGCAGAAATACGAGGCCAGTTTTTACGACGTAAACACGGGCTTCTGTCTATATCTCAATGTATAGTACCTTTTTATGCAGCCTTACGTTAATATGCCTAAACATAAAACCATTCCTTCTACTAAGGGGTTTTTGTGATTACCTACTGTGTAAGTATTTATAAAGTACATAATTTTTATACAGATCAATTTTTCAGAAAACTGTCGCTCTACTATCATTTAGGTTTTTCAAAGGAACGCAAAAAACCAGGAGATTGACTAAAGTCATTTGGTTGATAAAACAGGTGATCAAACATTAATAGAACAGAACTCTCCGACAGGTGCTAATTTATACGACTCCACGTGAGATTTACGACCCCATACCCCTTTATACCCCTACTTATTATAGCGCTGAGAGTGCGGAGATGATTAAACATTCTGATAATAATATATCTTGACGTGCGAATTATAATGCTACCGACGTTGTTATTTTCGTGGTTGGCTGTTATGAATTCAAGAAATCAGTTCAACTATGTAGTTTCTTCAACGTCCAATCTCAAGCGAAGTTCAAACATTTGCGCGTAATTATTTGTTGTGCTATGTTCATCTGAATTGTAAAATTACAACTGGCTGGACTTTACGTTAAACGTTCTTTGTACTCATCAGCTAAAGTAAATGTCAAGAAACGTTTTATAAAACAAAGTATTGGCCATCCCATACATTCTGTTTACCGCGTAGGTAATAATTTTTCGGCTTACCGTCCACAAGACCGATACTGCCGGATAACGCGAGTGTCACGTGACCCTTACCATGATATTAATGGTAAAGGCTTTCCAGGGCTAAGATAAAGAGGAATCTTTAGGTGCGTTATCAATATATTTTTTTAATAGAAAGTTATAGTAGCTGCTTAACTACACTACCTATTGTAATTTTAATATCAAGCATCTTACGCTTTCTTTTAGTGTTGAGGGGTACTTCGATCAGCAGTGGCTTTGTGAAAGCCACAAGATTTGACCCCAGAATTTATCGGTTTCCTTCCAACGTTTCCCTCTGTGGAAGTGATGAATGACTCAAGGATATATGCTTAAAATAAAATCTCGCAGCACTGAGTCGAAAGTGGCGTTAACTCCTAACTCGCGATATTGTGACATAAGGTGTTTAACATAAATAATGCGAACAGATGTGTTGCGCCTCGGGCGCCGCAAATACGTTCGCGCCAGCCCTGCGAGCAACACTGGTTTGGTCTTTTGGTTGACTGGTAGAGATGATAATACCCCCTATTTTAGAGTAGTTTAAATAAATCGCACTAAAACATGGAAAAAATATTATCCTGTTTTTGAGGGAATAGGTCTTCAAGATTGAAGTTTAAACCTTAGTGTGTCATCATCGGCCACATCGTTACATATAGCCAAACGAAGGTCTATCGTAGTTTGAATGAATGAATGAATGATTTAAAACCAATTGATTTAATTTTGAAACTTAAAACCAATGTTTTTTTTAGCAGGTAACATAGAAAGGAGTATAGTTATTTGCCATTATTGATATGAAATTAGAAATATCTGTCTGTCATGGTGCAGGTATTTTGTGATCGATAAGTCAATCATTGTGTAAGACATACTTCTAGATGTATTTCAACCCATAAGTATTTCTACTGTAGGTAGTGATGCGATTTCTTACGGAAAAACTAGAGTAGAAAGGGGTATCTCTCAACTTTATAAAATCTCATGTTGGCACAGCAATTCGGCGCGGTGGCATCACCGACGCCTCAGGCCATGTAAAATATTTCTGCTAAAAGCATTCATCGTGATCGCCCGCCTGATCCTACGCACTACCAGCCTATAAACCATGGGGCAATGCAATAAGAGTGGAAATTCGTTGACCAAGAATAGATGTCGTAAAGTCAGGCTACACTTCGTAATCCGATATTACGTTAGTTCGATAGACTTTTGTTTGAAATAGTTTGATCTGGTTCAAGGATTTATTTTGAAGGTTCGAGGTCTGGTTGTTTACTTGCGTGGCACGAATACTTATGTGAAGGTTATTTTGAATGGGCTCTTGCTTGATACTGTATTAGGTATGTATGTAATAGACGATTTGATCGTAATCCCCTTCTTGCCTGGAACGAAAAATCAACTTCTTGCACAAAATTATTCTACTATGACAACTAAACAAAAATTTAAACTCTGTTTTATCTGTATGGTAGAGTTTTTCAGAAATAAACTCTTCGGTAAAAATGTAAAGGTTATCGATAAAAAAAACTCAACACATGAAGAAACAAAAAAAAATACACCCACAGAAGCAGAAACAAACTTTTTAAACCGTTTTAACGGAAGAGCGGAAAGTACAAATTCGTGAACACAAGAAACAAATTAATATCACTGTGAGTTCACTGAAGTGGAAACATCTGGTGAGACGTTCGAACTTTGTTCGGTCAAGGATTTCAGCGAAGGAATTTGAGTGTTCCGTAGTATATTAATTTTGGCATTTTTGAACTGGAAAAAAAACGTCTCTGATCATCTTGGATACTGAGTCTGATTAAATATCCGTCGTAACGCAGAGTGAACTAAATGTCACGCCGCGTTGCAATGATAATCGTTGATCGTGAAGAACAATAAAACAATCGAATCTATTCTCGTGACTGGTCAATATTGACAAAAATAAGATATCATGGATCATATTTTTCATGCTGAACTCTACCAAAGCTTACCTGATTTTTTAACAAACAAAATAGCCATAAAAATTTGTGAATGATTTTAATATGAGGCGCCTTGTCGATAATTTGGGTGTCGTGTCGCCTCTGATTTATGTGTCCGCATCATTTGCATCGCATTATCTGTTCACACGCTCGTGGTTTATGGCTCGGTTTATTTGTGCTTGCTTTTAATAAAGTTTTTGTATTTATAAGTACACCATTTAATTTAACGGAAAACCTTTTATGTTTTTCAGATGTAAAACATTCACAGACGTGTCTAAATGTAGTTTATCTAGTCTGGAATGAATAATTCCAAAGTTAAGTTCTGTCATGTTATATTGCTACAGATGTTTGTAACACTAATCGTTTTGTTTCAGATTCTTCCTCAAATTCTTCCTCAAGTGCAATCAGAACTGTCTAAAAAACGCAGGCAATCCTCGGGACATGAGAAGGTTCCAAGTAAGTTACTCTACACCACTTTGTAACTAATCAACGATCATGAACATATATGAACAAGCTTACATCAATCGGAAAATAAACTTGTAAATGTTTTTTTTATGAAAACTGAAGGTCAGGATTAAGGGTTCAAGGAGTAAAAACATAAACAAAAAGGTGCACAATATAATTATTCAAACTGTCAACGCGTAAATGGCCAGCAGTTTACTAGAGTAGACGAGAAATTGCTGCGATCCTCATACGGAGTCTACCTGTTTGGCGCAAGTTATAAGCAGAGATCTTCTTTAAGTTTATATAATATCGCTTTATCGTCATTAGGTTAATAATTGTGATTTCTTAAAACCAGACCAAACCTTTTTAATTTCTCTATGAACAGTCGTCTGGACTAAGATATATCACACTTCACTATTTTCAGAAAGATTGCACAGTACTGAGCAAACAAAGATGTACTCAGTAAAAACTAGAAAATTATGGAACTTGTGACTATCAACTTGTGCCATTTATGACATAACAACATCTTCTGTTTTGTAGCATCATTTTAAAAACTATGAAATGTATACATTTTAGTGCAGGCTGTACGCAATAGAGTACCTACAAACTGTAACTGATTTTTAGCAAGACTCCAATGCTTGGCACCAATATTGTGTCTATACCGCCCTTAACTGAAGGAAGGGTTGCGTTCACGACTCTTGAATATTTGAAACGGCTCCAATTTAGGGGAGGAATGAAATTAAATTTATTTATACGAGTTTATTTATTTACTCTCGAGCGATTTTGTTTGTTCTTCACTTGTGTTTAATTGGTGATATTCTATTGTTTGCGGTTATCGCCTGTTTGTATTTGGAGTGATTTTAATTTATTGCTTTCATTTGCTTATTTTTGACATTCGTAAACATTAACCCCCTTATTCATAATCACTAAACTTTATCGGCTCGTGACTAATTATGAATAAGGTAAGGTTTAGGTCTCTGTTTCAATGTTGGGCTAGTCTTAATTTTTTTTGGCAGTACCTAATTAACGGTTCTTATTATTTTCAATAGAATTGGTATTGTTACAGTATTATTTTCAATACTTTTACAACGTTTTCTCATTTTATTTGTTCTCGATTATTAAAAAGCACAGTCGACGTTTGCACGTAGTGTGTTTAATATACCGACCTCATATTTCTTAATTTTAAACTCGAGCTCAAAGTCACATGCCTCTTAATACAAACTAATTAGCGGCTGCCCTAACAAACTACGGTAAAGGTGCATTCACACTGTCTACTCATGAGTACAAATTTGCTACTACGCTGGCTGAAACATATTTGTCTTACGTGCCCTCGTAATGGCTTCAAGCTAATATAGAACTTAGTTATACGCACATTCGGTGTATATTACCGCAGTTATAAGTTTAAGTTGAGCGTGTGTGAGTAGTTACGTCTATATTTGGGCTTTCTATGTGCCATTGAATAATTCATTGGTCGTACTCCAACGATTCAAGGGTAAGAATACAAGGTGATTCATAATATGTATACTATCCCAAAAGGGGCTTTTTCTACACCCAAATGGTAATCAAGTTCGTTAAACGACTTTTGAGAATTCAACATCATTGAAAAAAAAAACTTATTCAAGTTTGTTCCACTACATAAATTCAAATTCATAATTCAATAATTTACATTATTTTTTTAAAATTTTCATCAATCACACTAGGTATCCTAAAATCAGCTGATTTGGGGTCAACCCCGTTCAAACTCAATTATTCAGCAGTTTTAGGTCGCAATCTTGTTGTTGAACTTCTCGTACGTTTACTTATTAATTAATAAATATGATAAAAAGACCAAAACAGCTGATTTGAAAATGTAAGGAATAAAACTGAAGAGTTTTTATTTGGAGAATTATGACTTTTATTTTCGCTAATATTCTTTCTTTATTTTATAGAATAAGCCCTAGGATAGTATACTAGTTAAGGAAAACGTTGTATACTGGTTCCTACTGGATTTTTAAGTTAGTGAAATTCACTAATTTTATAAGTTTACATTACTTTTCTCCTGCCTGCCATATATTAACACAGTTTGGTTTATTAAAAAAACAACTAGCCAAAGTAGCGCACTTTTTCAACTTTCATATGCCCTGATTCAATGGAATCAGAACCATTTATCATTCTAGTATTTACTTCTACGAATCCCTAAAAAACTCGAATCGATTGAATGGCGTCCATCAATCGGCCACCCACACAAGCACAATGCATTTCCTTGCATATCTATTGGAAGAGTTCCGTCCATTTCGAATCCCGAGACATTGGCTCCACCTTCCCTGGGGACTCTCCCTTTCGGCTTTCCTTCCCTGTGTGCGTTGGAATTTCCAATGGCTGTGTGCAACCGTTCTATTTTTGTTGTAATTTAAGTTACGTTGATCTTGAACTTGACGGGTAAATACATAAAGCACTTCAGTGAATGTTTTTTTTTTTATTTTCTGTTCCGTCGGGGAACTGAAATAAACGGGATAACGTGTTTGGCAAGTGCCCGACTGAGACTTGAGAGGTGTGGGTTTGATGCCGAGGTGGGACAAATGTTTGCATGATCTGCGAATATTTGTTACGGGTCTGTGTGTTGTGATACCGTAGTCCTCGTATTGATACTCACAACACAGGGTATATGCATATATATACTTTTGGATGTAGATACAAATATATACTATTAACGAAGGCTAGTCACTGTGTTGACACATTTGGTGTGCCGTAAAATTATGTAACAAATGGTGCAGGTATCCTGTTCTAATGTATTAATGTCGTCCATCCATCGGGTGCCTACCAACACTGCGTTTCCCGGTTCGTTGTCGCCATTCGAGGATCTTTATCCCCCAAGCTATATGGCCAATAAAATATGTTAACCAAAAAAAAGACAGCAATAGTCCAAGAGCTAGCGAGCTGTTTAAGTTTCAACATTACTTTTTCTCGAACAGGTGGTGATATCGACGCAAGTCATGGTCGACGGCCCGCTCCTAGCAATATCGGACAACATGTTCGTTCACAACAACAGCAAACACGGCCGGAGAGCGAAGCGGCTCGACCCTACTGAAGGTACTGACGCCGCGCCCGACAACACTTGTACGTTTTTGGTTTTATTTTATTATTTTTTAATATCTTTTTTTGCACAAAGAACTGTGTACAGAGAACACGCTTATAATATCCAAAAAAAATATTACACAGGTGAGAATCAAACCCGTGACTTTCCCGTAGATACGGGGATGCGCAATCAAAACACTCCTCGTCTGGCCAAAATTCTTTGGGATGTTCCTAGGCTCGGAGCACCGATAGGACCCACGATCTTCGGATTGAAAGTCGGGCCGAATTCTCTCTCTGGGCGAACACGGCTATGTGGCTAGTAAATTGAGTTTAAGGATAATAGCAATTTATTATGTTCGACGACTTTCATCAAAATGCTTATCCCGAAACTACGTGCAAATTCGGCAGTCAATCGCCAATAAATGTGCAAAAGTCATAATACAGCTTTAAGGGGTCGTTTGTATTCAAGGAATCACTGTAGACATTTCGCAAAGAACTTCAGCCGAGGGGCGTTCAGACCGGGCGCGGCGCGCGGCGTGAACCGACTGAGGATAATTTACTGAGAAATTATGCCTTGTAAAATCTTGGAGCATGGTTTTCGGTTCTTATCTTGAACGGCGAGGCTTTTGTTTGTCAACATTTTTGCGGTTTCGGGAGATATCGGCGGTTCTGAACCAAGCTTGAATTTTGACTGTTTACGTGGTAAAAAGCTACGAAAAACTTATTATTTAAACCAATGCTTTTCTTTGCGTTTGCAGATACAACTATTCTCGGTGATTCAAAATAGGTACCTATAGGTACTATCCCGAAAGCGGCTTATTCTATCAACAAAAAGTGAGAATATTATTGAAAGAGGGATTGGATTTTCTTCTCAAACGTTTTCAGATCATTTTAAATCAATGAAAAATTTAGTATTTCTTAAAGTCATAAAACAAACTATAGCTAATTGCGTGCAGAATGAACCCTTTGTGCATAGTTATATATTACGAATCACCTTGTATAGAGTATTAATTCAATCAATCAGGCCAATTATAAGTAAAATTAACATTTGAGAGAATTCAGTTCTTTGCTAAATTAAAAAGATTCTGACGATATACCACCTCATTTCAAGGAGGGAACACCATTTTAATATTTGTTAAATTAAAAAAGAACCACCAGCTTAATTTCCTCTCGTTCCCTTAAATTCACTTGCTCTTCTTGTCTTTATTACAAAGTCGTTTGTTCGCAAGATTTCGGTTCCCCCGTCTTACGGTGCGTGTCCCCCTCAGTGGCGTTCTTGCAACTACCGTCATAACTGCCGTTAACTTTCGATGCAATCTTCAGCTTTATTACCGATCATTAAAATTCATTTTCAATTAAAGCGGCCCACGTCTTCGATTTTATCGTTAATTTTATGGTGCAATTGTCCTTTTTCCGAAGCAGTCAAAGGTAAACGCCTAAGTAGGACGGCAAGAGTTTGGCTGTTACGCGTTTATTCAACTTTTAAGTTGTTGGGCACACATTCGACCCTTACTTTTGCGGTAGTTTTCACGAGTGTCATTTACTACGAATGCTATTTTAGTAAATACGAGAATGTTTGGTTATTTCTGTGTATATCGATGGAAGAGTTTTTGCTACTTTATACACAATCCTTATCCTTTATGATTTTAGTTTTGGTTACATTCTTTCCCACACATGCCCAAGTACACTCATCATATAAAAATAGTCTTTTTCTATCCAACAGCGGGTCTGTACCCTCCCCTACCAGTGGCAACTCCTTGTATAAAGGCAATATCGCCGAGCGAAGGCTGGACGTCTGGAGGCTCAACAGTTATCATAGTAGGGGACAACTTCTTCGATGGACTACAAGTTGTGTTTGGGACAATGCTTGTTTGGAGTGAGGTAAGTAACATATTAAATGTCTCTTAAGTTGACGTTCTGATAGTGATAGACCAAATGGAATAAAATTAAAAAGCAACTACCTAGGACTACACGGAGTTTGCTGAAGTATGCCTCTTTACTTTCACCATCCCATAAGTACAATTGAAAAGTAAAACTGTTAGACTTCTTCCGAAAGCACCACTGGGATTTTCGGTTCTTTTCATCTGCTCTCTGTCTACCTTATTCCTTAAGTAATCACTTTACTTATCCGGGGGCATGATTTTACCACTCAATAACCCGTTTAAAACTTTTATACTATTCACTTTTTATTTACAAAAGACAATGCTCAGGTATAATACTGGGACAAACGTTATTGTCTTTTAAAACAAATAGCACCACATCCGAGTATTTGTTTATTGTAAACTGTTAAATTTTAATATTAGATAACGAAACATGACTTCTGTTGAAAAGGAAGCATTTAAGTTCACAGCAATACTTACGATGTTTTGATAAAAATAACAAAATATTTTATTGTTTACTTTTTATATTCCCCATTCCAAATTCAGATTCCATATGTTAAACTAATTAAAATCGCAATCTGGCTTTGACGCTCTAGACTTTATAGTTCTGGGGCATGATTCTTTACAATTTTTAACTAGTACCATCTGTGAACAGTTAATAACATCGCACGCGATAAGAGTACAAACGCCTCCGCGGCACATACCGGGCGTGGTGGAGGTCACTCTCTCCTACAAGAGCAAACAGTTCTGCAAAGGAGCTCCCGGCAGATTTGTCTATGTTTGTGAGTATGATCCCATTGCTTGTAAACCTGCCTTTATAAAAGAAAGTTCATGAGGATGTTTGTATGTTTGAACGTTTGTGGGTCAATCACGCCGTAATAGAACTACCTATTACGATAAAACTTGGAATATATAGAGTTATTTATCTATAATAGCATACTAGGTATATAGACTACTTTTTATCCAGGCACCATGCGAGCGAAGCCTCGGGCACAAGCTAGTATCTATAATTTCTTAATTTTATAAACTATCGTGTTGATAGTGAATAAAAGGTAAACACCATCTTATTGTCTCCCAGTGCAAAAAGTTTAAGTTCTTATTGAGCACCGTTTATTTTACCGTATTTCGTCACGGAGCGATAAAATTGCTTTATTTTAGGCGATCTCTGAAATGATAACATCATTATGATTGACCTGCATCAGCAATATCAAGGGCCCATGTAGTTGTATTTCATTTCACTGAGTTTGTAGGATGCTTATTAGCAAAAATGCGTCAACCCACAAAATGAGTTAGTTAGAACACTTCTTTGACTGTAAAAAAAGCGTTATGCATCACTTACACATTTTGTTTACCAAATAAAACTATTTCCAACACACTTGTTTCACGCCTGAAATCAAATAACGGTACCATAAAAGATATTAGAACAAAAATAATTATAACAACTTCATTGTTTCTTCACCATCAATATCCAGGACTTTTCCTAATTAGGAAACAAAACATCCCAAATATCTGGCGATCCATCAATTAGTCGTTTTGTTAGTGGAGATAATGATTGATTTTGTTTATCCGTTTCGCATAGCAGCGCTCAACGAGCCGACGATAGATTACGGCTTTCAACGGCTGCAGAAACTGATACCGCGGCACCCTGGCGACCCGGAGAAATTACCCAAGGTACGTCCACCTTTGACTAGTAATACAAGGTAAATCATAATAATTATGTATACTATTCTTCTTCTTGTCGTGTCACTGATTCTTTCATGGTCATCCTGTATTATGTTAGTGACCATGTTGAGGTATGGTGGCCTAAGACCGTCGATGAAAGAATCAGTGTTGTGAAAGGATTAAAGTGCGCCTCTTAAGGCTCCGTTCGTGCACAAAAAAAAGTGTTGTGTATACTATGCGGAAAGGGGTTAAATTGACACTCATTTTTCAGTGAAGTTTGTGCTAAAACTTTTGAAAATTCGCCAAATTTAATTGCAAAAATCAGCTATTTTGGGGTTAGATCAGTTCAAACTTAATAAGGTAAGGCTTAATTACTTCAGCTGTTTAAGGTAGTAGTAGTCTTGATGCATTTAGTAAGCTTTCGGGATGGTATACATACATGCTATGGATCACCTTGTATAGGTACATGCCCGTAAAAATGGACAAACCAACTATCCAACAAACAAACACACTTTCATATTTATAATATGTCTAAATTCAATTCATCATCATCATCACCCTGAAGAAGTCCACAGCTGGACATAGGTATCCGAAAAAAAAAAAATTCTCCTTGAAAAAGTTGCATTTGCAGCAGAGATCAGCAGATAAAATATTGGACTATAAAAACTACCTCGGTGGCGTAGCGGGCTACTGCCTGGCTAAGACGGGGTGCGGGTTCGATTCCCGCTGCGGGACAAACGTTTGCCAGATCTACAAATATTTGTTCCGGGTCTGGGTGTTGTAGTACCATGGTACTCGTAGTTTCTGATGCCCACGACACAGGGAATCCTAGTGTGGGGTTAGAACTGTATGTGACTTTTGGGTGCAATTATTTATTTATATAAAACTTTTCTCCTCAGGAAATAATCCTCAAGCGAGCAGCTGACTTAGCGGAGGCACTCTACTCAATGCCAAGAAACAACCAGCTAGGGCTCGGGGCGCCAAGGTCGCCACCTTCCAGTATGCCTTTCAACTCGTACACGGGCCAGTTAGCAGTCAGTGTCCAGGACACTGCGGCTTCGCAATGGACTGAAGGTTTGTTCTTTATATAATTTATTTTGTTAGTGCAGTTATATGTTAGTATTTCACTTTCAAAACTATCGTGAGTTGTACCTGGAAAAGGCTAAGAACACAGGCAATAAAATATTCAGTTAGGTTTAAAGAACTTTATTCTCATACAAACACAGGGTTTACTTATAATGAGATACATAATTATAACAAAAAAAAAAACCAGGCATATTCACACGGTCAACTGATCCCAAACTAGGCATAACCTGTACTATGGGTACCAGAGACAACATGGACAAACATCTGTGTTAGTCACAAATGTTTGTCCAGTGCGGGAATCGAACCCGCGACCTCTAGCGCAGAAGGCAGAGTTACTACCAACTGAGCTATGAGGCCAGTCCAATTATGAGCGAATATTCTAAGTTTCACAATATTTTAACTCGCCTCTGGTACCTAACATAAATGTTACTGCTATATAAAGTAACGTTCGTCTGTGCAGTTTTTCAGGCAATTCTCTTTTACTCCGTAATCAATTTGACATTGCTACAAAAATAATGTTATTCATAGAAAAAAAGTTCCACTTACCTATTGCAAGCTGTAATACTTCCAACCGTTTCTTAAACATGCAAACAGCCTTTGCTGACGCAAAAATCCTAACGGTAATTTCGTGTTGACCCCAGGCTTTTTCTTTTAGAGGAGTATGCGCGTAGCGGCGGGTCGGTTTCACCGCGGTATTGTTCCGCCGCGTCCACTCCGCACGCCGCGCCCGCCTCCTACCCGCACCCGCAGCACTACCCCGCGCCTCCTACCTCACTCTTCAACACCACGTCACGTAAGTCTCTATAATGTTTTGTAGTCTTTTCTACCGCTTCACTACGGCTACCCGCATCCGCGACACTACCCAACTCCAACAACACTCTTCAACACCACGTCGCGTAAGTCTCTAAAATGTTTTGTAGTCTTAGCTACCGCTTTACTTCGGCTACCCGCACCCGCAGCACTACCCCGCGCCTCCTACCTCACTCTTCAACACCACGTCACGTAAGTCTCTATAATGTTTTGTAGTCTTTTCTACCGCTTCACTGCGGCTACCCGAATCCGCGACACTACCCAACTCCTACAACACTCTTCAACACCACGTCACGTAAGTCTCTATAATGTTTTGTAGTCTTTTCTACCGCTTCACTGCGGCTACCCGAATCCGCGACACTACCCAACTCCTACAACACTCTTCAACACCACGTCACGTAAGTCTCTATAATGTTTTGTAGTCTTTTCTACCGCTTCACTGCGGCTACCCGAATCCGCGACACTACCCAACTCCTACAACACTCTTCAACACCACGTCACGTAAGTCTCTATAATGTTTTGTAGTCTTTTCTACCGCTTCACTGCGGCTACCCGAATCCGCGACACTACCCAACTCCTACAACACTCTTCAACACCACGTCACGTAAGTCTCTATAATGTTTTGTAGTCTTTTCTACCGCTTCACTGCGGCTACCCGAATCCGCGACACTACCCAACTCCTACAACACTCTTCAACACCACGTCACGTAAGTCTCTATAATGTTTTGTAGTCTTTTCTACCGCTTCACTGCGGCTACCCGAATCCGCGACACTACCCAACTCCTACAACACTCTTCAACACCACGTCACGTAAGTCTCTATAATGTTTTGTAGTCTTTTGCTACCGCTTCACTGCGGCTACCCGAATCCGCGACACTACCCAACTCCTACAACACTCTTCAACACCACGTCACGTAAGTCTCTATAATGTTTTGTAGTCTTTTCTACCGCTTCACTGCGGCTACCCGAATCCGCGACACTACCCAACTCCTACAACACTCTTCAACACCACGTCACGTAAGTCTCTATAATGTTTTGTAGTCTTTTCTACCGCTTCACTGCGGCTACCCGAATCCGCGACACTACCCAACTCCTACAACACTCTTCAACACCACGTCACGTAAGTCTCTATAATGTTTTGTAGTCTTTTCTACCGCTTCACTGCGGCTACCCGAATCCGCGACACTACCCAACTCCTACAACACTCTTCAACACCACGTCACGTAAGTCTCTATAATGTTTTGTAGTCTTTTCTACCGCTTCACTGCGGCTACCCGAATCCGCGACACTACCCAACTCCTACAACACTCTTCAACACCACGTCACGTAAGTCTCTATAATGTTTTGTAGTCTTTTCTACCGCTTCACTGCGGCTACCCGAATCCGCGACACTACCCAACTCCTACAACACTCTTCAACACCACGTCACGTAAGTCTCTATAATGTTTTGTAGTCTTTTCTACCGCTTCACTGCGGCTACCCGAATCCGCGACACTACCCAACTCCTACAACACTCTTCAACACCACGTCACGTAAGTCTCTATAATGTTTTGTAGTCTTTTGCTACCGCTTCACTGCGGCTACCCGCATCCGCGACACAACCCAACTCCTACAATACTCTTCAACACCACGTCACGTAAGTCTCTATAATGTTTTGTAGTCTTTTCTACCGCTTCACTGCGGCTACCCGAATCCGCGACACTACCCAACTCCTACAACACTCTTCAACACCACGTCACGTAAGTCTCTATAATGTTTTGTAGTCTTTTCTACCGCTTCACTGCGGCTACCCGAATCCGCGACACTACCCAACTCCTACAACACTCTTCAACACCACGTCACGTAAGTCTCTATAATGTTTTGTAGTCTTTTCTACCGCTTCACTGCGGCTACCCGAATCCGCGACACTACCCATCTCCTACAACACTCTTCAACACCACGTCGCGTAAGTCTCTATAATGTTTTGTGGTCTTTGCTACCACTTTACTTCGGCTACCCGCATCCGCGACAAAACCCAACTCCTACAAAACTCTTCAACACCACGTCGCGTAAGTATCTAAAATAGTTATACTCAGTAGCCGTTCTGTGTTATCGCTTACTGCTGCTACCCGCATCCACGACACTGCCTAAAACACTATTCAACACCACGTCACATAAGTGTTTAAACAGTTAAAACTTAGTTGCGGTTCAGTGCTATCGCAATACCGCATCCGTGGCACTACCCGCAAGCCTCGTACCTCACTCTTGAACACCACGTCCCGTAAGTATCTAAAATAGTTATACTCAGTAGCCGTTCTGTGTTATCGCTTACTGCTGCTACCCGCATCCACGACACTGCCTAAAGCACTATTCAACACCACGTCACGTAAGTGTTTAAAATAGTTAAAACCTAGTAGCGGTTCTGCACTACCCCGCGCCTCCTAAGTCACTCTTCAACACCACGTCGCGTAAGTATCTAAAATAGTTAAAACTTAATAGAAATTTTATGCTACCGCAATACCGCATCCATGGCACTACCCACGCGCCTCTTACCTCACTCTTCAACACCACGTCGGCCGTGTAAGTGTCTAAATAAGTTAAAACTTAGTATTGGTTCTGAGCTTCCGTATTTCCGTACTCACAGCACTTCCTCGCGCCTCCTACCTCACTCTTCAACACCACGTCACGTAAGTCTCTATATTAATATTTTGTAGTCTTTATTACCGCGTTCACATCGGTGACATTACACAACTCCTACAACACTCTTCAACAACACGTCACGTAACTTCACGTAGGTAAGTATCTCATCATCAGCCTGATGAAGTCCACTGCTGAACATAGGCCTCCCCCAAAGAGTTCCATGACGAACGGTCTTGAGCCTTTTCCATCCACCGACTTCCCGCAACCTTAACAATGTCGTCGGTCCATCGGGTGGGGGGCCTTCCAACACTGCGTCGTCCGGTTCGTGGTCGCCACTCGAGAACCTTTGTTCCCCAACGGTTGTCGGTTCTAAAAGTAAGGTAAGTATCTAAAATTGTTATATTAGGAGCTGTTCTTTGTTTTCACATTACTACTTAACCTTGGCACCTACCAAGTTAGTATGTCTCCTGAATCTTGGATTACCAACTTGATTATCTTGGATCAAATATATTGGAAGAGTTCCATTGTTACTGTACCACTTTTAAGTACATATTATGCTATAAATGTCTGTCTGTCTGCCAAACAAGGTCCGGACTTCATCTCAAACAAAGACTAAGATTAACGTCCACACCCCAAACGCTTTCTCAACATTTTCTAACCCCAGTTTTTGTTGCGCAGTGTCACTAGGGCCGTATCACCCCGCCAACATGAATGGACTATCTGACCATCACTATAACGGGTATAATACGAAAGATAGCGCGTATTACACTGAAAGGAATGATTCTAAGGGCGGTGCTGACTGTCCGGCAAACACTCATACGAAATGCACCGGGATGAAAGGGGATGAGAATAAAGGGAAGAGGAGCGCGTTTGCAGTAGTCAGGCAGAGCCCGCCGAGGGTGTCCAATGCTCAACTTTACCAGCACAATTGGCAGCTTGCCGTCCAATGTTAGTAGTTTTTTTTTGTTTTTTAATGTTTTAACCCACGAAAATACTAGTCTGGCCAGCGGTTCTTGTCACATATTTGGATTCTTCACATGGCAACTGTTTTATATGTGGTTCAAAAGTCTCGACAAAACTTGGCTTCATCCTATTCCAGTTCTATAACAATTTCTATAGAGTAGAGTTATTTTTGTATTCTCACAAGGATCAAATCGATTAACTGGTGTTCATTTCATGGAATTTTTGAAGTCAAATTATGGTATCCACCGGATATTGAGCTACTATCTGGTAGGTCCGTTTATTCGTTTATCGGTAGTTTTCCATAGAGGAAACTAAATAAAACAAAAATTAATGGTAACTAAATAAAAGAGTAAAATGAGAGTTTTCCGACTAATATATTATGGGGTGTGGTTGTTAGTCAAAGATTTTTTTTGAATTACCCAATTTTTTTGTGACTTGAACCCCTGGCCTCTTTTTTGGGATATTATGATAATGTAAGAAGTTTGGTTTTTCATTTACGTACTTAACATTCAGTTTGATGTGTGTATACTTTAATTTTGTTTTCATTTCCAATTCTAGTATTTTAATTTTATCAGACCGTTTATTTATCCTATTTTATTGCTTATTATTATATTTTCGTTGCTTCTTCATCGTAATTTTTCGTTGATTCGGGAAAACGATCAGTATTTTCCTACTATTGCTTTTATTATCAGGTAATCGAATAAGATGAATACATTTTGACTGTTCTTGGAATCAGACCATAAGCTTTCGTACAGCCAGATTGCACAATCTGGTAATTTTTATACAGGTTCAAACATAGCCAAACAAATATCTAGTACTATTCCGCTTATCCATTCCTCATAAGCTCACCAAAATGACGCGTGAACCTCCTACACCGCCCGCAATAAAAGCCACGCAAAGTTTACTTAAGTGCAGTTGGCACAACCACATTCCACACAAACAAACTTAATAAGAATTAGAATTTTACACCGAAAGATTCACAGATTTTATTTTCCTATTGATGCCTCGTACTTCATATTGAGACGATGGAGTAATGTGGTTGTAATTTCTGCACGTAAGTACGCTTTGCATGGCTTTTTATTGTGGGCGGTGTGGGAGGTGCATGCCTCTGTATTTTGTTAGGAGCTTATTAGGAATAGATTAGCGAAATATTACTAGATATTTGTTTTTTTATTTAATATCGTAAAATGGACTTCCACAAAGTCACGCCTGAATGAATTAACTGGGTTTAACAATTGTTTTGAGATTGCGTTCAAATTTTATGATTTTCGATCATATTTATTTACGATATTTTTGTTTTACAGGAATGGGCGGCCTAGTCTCATCTCCGTTCAGCGTGAATCCCTTTTCGTTACCGACCTGCAGTGCCCAGCAATACGCTCAAACCGCGCCTTTAGCCTCCAAGTAGCACATGTTCAACTACCATAATGGTTAGTGCATTCCCTAATGGTAAGTAACCATTTTCATAATGTAAGCGCACTTCCCGTGGAAGGTAAAGCCGCGACCAATCAAACGGCGATATGCTATCTAAAATTCGTTTCAAAGATCTTTACATTTTCAGTTTGACTTTTAGGGGCTTGCGATACCGATGAGCTATACAAGGTGTTTTATATATCCATCCCGTAAGGAGCTTATTCTAACAACAAAAAGAAAGGATATTAAATATTACATTTTTACCAGTTTATTTTTATAAGTTATTATTACACGTAGAAGATGTTTGACATCAAGATAACAAACCTAAAACAGTTGAATAATTAAGTTTGAACTGATTTGACACCAAAACAGCTGATTTTGACATAGTTCTACAATGAACAATTTTAGATGACACATCGCTCGCCATTTGAACCTATCTTGGTTAGTGTATTGGTTAGTGCGCTTTCGTATGGTGAGTGGTGACGTATTCCATATTGGTTAGTGTGCTTAACCATAATGGTAAGCGATCTTATAAGTTAAACTAAAAGAATAAACTAACTACTCACAGTATGACTATCATCCTCATCATCATCATCAGCCGTGGGTAGTCCACTGCTGGGTATAGGAGGCCTGGGTCCACCAGTGGACTTCCCCAGGCTAATGTATGACTACTCGTTGATAAATGTATAATGCTATTTTGCTTTGCAAGGTAATGAATGACTCTAATGTGTTCAGTAATTTTTAGGACGGTCACTTCAGTTGTTAAAAAAATAAATGAAATAATTAACTTGTTTAATAAATCACTAAAACATATCGTCTTCAAGTTATTGTTTTTCTGTTCGTTAATTTAAATTGAATTGTAAAGAGAGAGTGGGCCAAGCATGAATAATTCACGACAATCGTTACACTTACGATACCATAGCAAATGTCAATATATTAACCAATCGAAATAAAATTATTCTATCTCCGATGTCATTGGTTAGTTTTTGTCATTTACTATATTTCCGTAAGCGTAACGCTATGGAGAATTATTAATGCTCGGGTCACAGAATAAATCTTGTAAATAACTTATGTAATTTTTGTGCTTATAACCTAAACATAATTACCAAAACAAATACCAAATTCATGGATTCCTTGCTAGTTTGAATGTAGTGTAGATTTTGTATATCGATTTTGAAGGTTGAATGCTCAGAAATAATTCGTGTAAATTCTTACAAATTAGATTTTTTTATTTGTATGTGTGTCAGTTTTGTTATTGTAAAATCTGTGATATATTTATTGTAAGTAACATTGTAAATTGTAATCTAATTGTAATATTAACATGTATAAATTTTTCAATTTAAAATTTGGCTTAGGGATTAAAAGAGAGTCTTTGTAAACTGCTAACTTTAGCATCTTCTATGTAACTTCAAGTTATTTACCCAAGTGACTACCGGCCTTATTATCTAAAACAACTGATAATCATAATAAGGTCCATCTGTCAATATATCACGGAAATTTGATTTCAATCGATTAAGCTACTAAGTCTATAGTACCAGAAGCTCAGAACCTTACAGACAGTTCTAAATTAAACCACTATGAATAAGAAGCATTTTGAAGGTCATCCGTTGATTGTTTGCAGTTTACAAAAACTAACGCGAATTCGTGAATAACATCGAAAATTAAAATTATACCATATCTCGAAACAAAACATATCCCGTTATGAGAATTGGTTTATCTGTAAAATACAACAAAATATCTCGCATAGAAATAAAAACATGTATACGAAAACAAATATCTCTCAAACTATTTGCTTGGAAACTCACAGAAAACGAGAATGTATTTTGGAGATATCCAACCCTGAATATAAATTATGTAGTTACGTATTATTTAAAGCAATCGTGTATCAAATAAGATGTAAATTGTAATCGTTTATGATGAAAAAATATCAAGAAGTAAGAGAATAAATTGCGTAAATATGATTTTGAATTTTATTTGCTAACCCCGTTATTCATAATCATTATCTATTTCATCTTTATCGGCTCGATAAAAGTATGTCCGTCTTTTTTTTACCGACTTCCAAAAGGAGGTTCTCAAGTCGGCTGTATATATATTTTTTTGTGTGTATGTTACTCGATATCTCCGCCAATAGTAACCCGATTTTGATGATTCTTGCGCTGGTGTATTGAGTATGATCCCGGGACGGTCCCATTTTAATAATTCCTGAGGTATTGCAACTTGTCCCGTAAAACTTAAAAAACGTCATCAAATTTTTGTCGACGGTATAGTATGGTTATCCCCGCGACTTCGTTCGGTTGCTGCTATTTTTACATAAACTTTAAACTTAGGGGTTGTGTGTCGGGAATTTCTTTCTGTGCACCCATACGTTACAACAGGAAGCTACTCTGCAAATTTCATACTCTTAGTAGGCTCTGCGTTGATTTTCAAAGAGAGTAAAACCACTACGTTTGATTGTCAGTTTAGTTATTATTGATTATTGATGATGAATGGATGTCATAGTTACTTTTGTTTTTTATTCGAAAGTGTAGGTGGCCAATGTCATCCTCAGTAGGTAAGCAAAACTCAAAGAGGCTGATAACAAAAAAAAGAGGTTGATATTAATCTTGTGAATATTCAGGACTTTGAAGTCGGTTTTAGTTTTTGTAAAAAATATCTTATTATTGTTTACCGTTAGAAAAGGACAGGACGACAGTTATCGAGCTGATAAAGTTATTGACTGATTATGAACTAGAGGGTAACTCGGTACTGAGTTTCATCATCAACAGCCTGTAGAAGTCCACTACTGGATAAAGCTCCCCTGAAGAGTACCATGACGAACGGTCTTGAGCCTGTTCCATCCACCGACTTCCCGCAACCTTCACAATGTCGTCGGCTTATCGGGTGTACCCTACAATTCTGCGCCGCCCGGTTCGTGGTCGCCATTCGAGAACCTCTACTCCCCAACCGGTTGTTGGTTCTGTGAGCTATATGGCCTGCCCAAGTGCCCACTGCCACTTCAACTTGCTATTTCTGAGAGCTGTGTCGATGGTCTTGGTTTCTCTAGGGTTCCTGCACTTCAGATTTTTGCCAAACTTAATTTAAGCTAATTTTAAGTTTACTTAACTTTTTTGTTTATTTGTCTGTCTTACTTCCACAAAGCAATGGATCGATACTGACGTGTTTTTTTTCCATTGACACAGCTCAAAAGCCGTAGAGTGACGTGCGTTGCTTTATCAACGTACCACGCGAGCGAAGCCGCACGCGAAAGCTAATGTCGCAGGCAACGGTCCGATCAAAACCATATAAAATTGTTTTTGCTCTGTTTGTATCCGATCGATAAACAAGTCCCCCGCCAATCTTAAATTACCATAATTAATTTATGTTTACTGAAAAGACCGGTCTTTTAAATGCTAATCAGTAACACAATCCCCATTCTACATCCATACAATTAGAAGCAAGATAAACCCATGCATTATCTAGTCAATACACAACAATGGGAATAACCCCTAATAGTATAAGTGATGGACAAAAATTGTTAGTATAATATTTCAAGAGGGTGCAAAACGTACCATGTGTGATAGGACAATAGTTTAAAATGTACTCATAGTACCTACTGGTAGTCCCATCTGATGCGATTTTGATGGATTGTGTGTATTTTATCAAATATTTGCACCGTGTCTCAATGTCGTGGTAATACCATAGTATCTACTCACTAGTTTCTCCCACAATAAAGAATCCCAGTACTATGTGATTGGTGTGTAGGTATACATTATTCAATCACCTAGTGTGCACAAAAGAAGCCTCTAAAAGGCGCACTTTAATCCTTTCACTACACTGATTCTTTCATCGACTGTCATAGGTCCCTTTCAGGGTCACCATACCTCAACCTAGTCACTGACCTAATACAGGATGACCAAGAAAGAATCAGTGACACGACAAGAAGAAGAATCACCTAGACGTTCATATTTTTTCACTCCACTCACACTGAATTTAAACTGACATTAGTGATGGGAAGACCCGTTGTTTGAAAATTTCCCTCACGACGAATAAAGATACGAGCCTAGTCAATCAATACAAAGCTGCAAGTATAAGGTTTCAGCCACACTAAGTAGATTACGAGACAATAATCCAAATGCGCGTTTTGTCGTGCTCGTTTGTCGACGTGTGTGGCGCACGTGTCGCACGCGCCTATGCGTCCATATGGAATTGCTTATTTAAGAATTGTTAGGTTGGGTGACTTGAGACTTTAGAGTGTTGCAGTTGCTGCTTCACCGGTGCAATAATACCAATCATAATATTAAGAAAAATAACTACCATTGAAAGTTATCTTCGTAGCTGTCTCCCAGAGGTCTACTTGGATTATCAAACCATAACTTTAACTCATTTATTTTCTCAAAAGAATTTATAAATTCACTTATAGAGAAAATACAGTTTGTCTTAAAATAATAGCATATTGCCAAGCGTAGTTTTAAACAGTTTTAAACAATCAATCTTTTAAAATAAAAAATTACAACTTCCACGTTTCATATTTTGAATTTTTATTTTTATGTTAATTTAAAAACAAAAGGTACCTTAAATATTTTGTTGATAATAATATAAAGATCTAAAATTTTACCAAGGTATGTTCAATTATTATTTCTATAACTGTATATCACATTACAAGGGGCTAGTGACATTTTTATTCCAATTCGCATTGTCCTTTAGCAAACAAGTTAAGTGTACAAATCGACCGGTCGCGTCAATCTGTCGTGTGGCGACACGTGGCGTCGCGTGGCGATGTCGCGCATTACCAAATTAGCGTCCGGTGTGCACTCGCCCTTGGATGGGTCATGTTACTAATCGAAATCTCATTTTGTAACTGCCAAATGCAAAATATTTATTTGATGTGAACTAGCTGTAGTAGAAGCCTCTAAAATTAATAAAAATTTAAAAAAAAAAAGAATAGTAGGATAAAGCCAACTGGCTTCTACGAGCTACGAGAAAACTCCGAAAAATTTTGGCCGACACGGCCACAGTAATATTTCACAGTCGATGCACAGCAAGAAAATTGTAAGTAACATTCCAAAATAGGCTATTGAGAACGTTGGAGCTGCATAAATTCCGATGACGCTTAAAATTATTAATAAAACATTTTATTTTTAATAAATAAATAAAAACTTAGGCTTCAGCATTAATTATCTTAGAATGTAAGTTATATCATAAAGCTTCAGTACAAATCCACAACCTTCGAACAAAGAATTAGAGCCTACAACAACACTGATAAAAATAAAACGAAAAACGCATAAGAAAGTCCTCGACTCGTCGGGGGGATGAAAAACGGGGGATGGGACAGGGGGTGGCCGACAATAGGTGTACAGATAACTTTCCTTCCATAGTAGAGTCAATACCGACCCAAGGGAATTTTACCCTCGAGGTTCGGTCGCTTGGGAAAACTAGACCCAACAATATAGAAAGGGACAGTGCGATACGGTTACTTTGAGCGGGAAGAGTGCATCGGAGTGTACTTATGTATTAATAAAATATAGAGGAAAAATGTCGAGAACGTTCGCCTAGTGATATGTTGCGACTGTTAGCAGGAGCGGGATGGATGACATCAATTTGTCGTGTCGTGATGGGGTTTTATTTTGTTTGTCCTTTGGCTATTTTTAAGGTTTCTATTGTTTGATTTGGTGACAGACTATTTTTTACGACCCAGTAATAATAATTTAGGATATGCTTCTAGGCATTAAAACTTTAGCTACGCCGGTATTTCCTTCATTAGCTGAAATGTTTTCGTAAAATTATCAATTATCATTTGACTAAACTCTACGAAATCAAATGTAGTATAATGCTCTTCCTAAAGTCTTCAATTTTAAGTTCAAGTTCAATAACTCAGCTGTAAAACAGTTAAGTACAGAGCGATATAGACCCGGCACCGAAGCGTGTCACCGGCGGAGGCGCTAAGCGAAATTGAGTGAAAGTCGAGTTAAAGTATTAAAAGTTTTCAGCGAACGATCTTTCTGAAAAGCGAGACGAGCGATGCCGCAGACTGAGTAGGGATGGGACGTTGAGGTCGATAAAATGGGGATTTGATTTTTCATTATTAACAGTGAATATTTGGTTGCCTCTAAGAATGGAAATGGCTAGAAGGTTTCGGGAGACGTAGGAATTTTCAGACAATCAATTGAATGGCCGATTCGAACCCGTATCTTCTGAACCACAATGACGCTGGAATCAATCTTAGAATATGTTTTTTCAGTTTAACATCGCTAGCTCCACCTGCAATGCAAGGATTCCGAATCTGAAATATATTGTTCAATGTCTACTGCTGAATATATTGAGTAGGTTAAGAATGAAAGTTTTGTATGAAACTCAAACTATCATTTAATAGAAGATTTTACGGAACGCAAAAACTTAAAACAATGACAAAAATAAAGGCCCCGAGGGAAAACATTTTTCAAAAGTGTTTGAGTATCGATATTCTTATCGACAAATCTTGAGTTCCACCTTACCCCATCCCTGTTTCCTTAACACGGTGTAAGTTAATAATGTAATAGAATTACGAGGGAAAAACTGTTGAACTCCACGGTGCGGGTCGCGACTTAATTGTAGCACTTTGTTTCCTGCGTCTACCTGTCTGATGCTGCGCGTAAGTATACAGACGATATGTTTACATTTCGTGCCTGAAGTTGGTAACGCCGCGGCGCAGGTATTTTAGGATACTACTTAAGTACTTACAACTAGGCAATTCAAACAAGCCTTCGCCGAATTGGTTCATGTAGCACTACATAATCTTATAATGTCTACATATTATAACTATCATCATAATTTATGCCGTAGGACGTCCACTGCTGAACATGTCCTCCCCAATAGATTTCCAGATCGACCGAACTTGTACGGCCTGCATTCAAGGGCACCCAGCAATCTTTATTAGGTCGTTTTTCCATTTAGCGGGGGGCCGTGCTACTCTGCGCTTTCTGATGAGTGTTCTCCGAGCTACGTGTATAAAAATTAGTATCACAAATGTGTACCAAATTTTACAGTTATGGAAACGATAGTAAACGTGGAGCAAAATGATTTAAAAAAAAAAACAACGGGATCCATGAATTCAAAAGTAGTTTTTTTAACTATGGTTTTTTTTTCAAAGCTTTCATTCAAATTGCTTTACATCAAAATCAATTATTCATTTATAAATTTCAATCACATGAAACTTGAACTGAATTGAGTAACTGTATGTATATTACCTCCAGGTGTTGATGGGTAGGTTGATGAACGGTTTACCATTAATAATAAACAAATGCTTAGCATTCAAATTCCAGCGCTCTTTATAGGAATATGAACAGCGCAACAAAATCCAACTTTCTGAATATGCATAGCTGTAAATAAAATATTTCATGAACTGTTTCTGGAAACGGAAATTTCTAGAGCTGACGCCTCGGCGGTACGCCAACTAAAAGTTAGTTTCAAAAATCATGCATGTAGGAACAGTGAGTGAAAAATTTAGAACTCAGACATGCTACTGTCTGGATAGATGTAACGTAGCTAATGGGAATTGTTTTCGAGATAAAATGATAAGTTAGGCAGTATTATGAACGATAGGATAGGTATTTGCTTAACCTAACTATGGGACTGTGACACTTTTAGTATAAGTTATTCGTCACCAGAGGCATGAGTTTGGTTCGATATGTTTTTCCGTAACTATCACGCAATAAAATACCGAGAAGTGTAGTTGACATGGTGACGCGAAATTATCATGGTACCTTAAAAAGCATACGATCCGTAGGGTAATCACGAATAATTGGCTAGTTCCCAGGATTTAAAAACATTTTATTCTAGGGGATTAAAAATCTTAAACTATTTTATTTATACTGGGGACTAGCTGAATAATTCGGTAGCGTTACGCTTACGATACGATAGTACCTAAATATAAAAAAAAAACATAACACAATAAAAGATTTCAAGCATCGCCGGTGTCATTGGTTAATATTTGGCTTGTACAATCGTATCATAAACGTAACGCTATCGTCAAATACTCGTGCTCGGGCCACTGACTTAGGTCTTTAGCTAAAACCAGGACAATGCAGCAGTAAGATCATAAAAATATGTTAGTAAAAAATTAAGAGAAGTCGAATGTAATGTACCTATTAAGATATATTTTAACTGTACAACTCACCACTGACACCTTTTGTAATGAGTTTCCTCGTTCATATATCTAATTTATAAGAATGTGTCACACCATAAATCCAAAACAACACCATTCCCACACTAGATACGATTGTTGTCGGTTCTCTTATCAAGATCGCGGTCGATTCGCGCCGAATTTTATGGGCCTAATCGTGGCGACCACAAATTGGGCCCGCGTGGCTCATTTCCTAACCTGACCGATTATAGGATTACGGCTAATTAGCTATTACCGATATATTACTTCAAAATGCTGGATTGTGGTTGCGTTGGTTGCGTCATGGAAATAAGGTTCAGGATTTGCCTAGAACTGACCCAAACAGCTAATTGCTTGACGGAGAATTCCGATGCCTCTTATTATTTTCTCATGAAATTAAAAAGAGAACGGAATAAAAGCTAGGGGATGGGCAGCGGCGTCCTCTAATTTAACAGGGTGAGTGGTCCTAAGATACCTTAATAATAGACAAAAAAAATATTTAATAATGAAATTATCCAAGTTATTATTATAAATATTAAGAGCCAATCAAAAAATGATCGAATTCCGGTTTGGTCTTTTCTACATGAACTTTCCTTTTAAATTGCTAAGCTGCTTATAAAATCGATACTCTGCGGCGACGTTGCGCGATTCCTAGTGCAATATCCCCGACAAAGAAGAATGTCTATTTTTTTCTACAGTAGGTATTAAATGAAGTAGAATTTACTGTAAAAATAAACTAAATAGTTAAAGTACATAATCCCAACTAGGCATAGCATGTAATATGAGTAACAGAGACTGATATACATAATAGATAAATATTTAACACCCATCTGTATTAATCACACAAATGTTTGTCCTGTGCGGGAATCGAACCCGCAAACTGTAGCGCAGAAGGCAGAGTTACTACCAACTGAGCTATGAGGCCAGTCTGAGGTGAGGTGAAGGTAAATGAATGTTAACTACGAGTATACCTATAACTATACAAAAACCAACATATTTTTAACACCCAACAGATACCATAGTTCTTATCCCACACTAGGATTCCCTGTGTCATGGGTATCAGAAACAACGAATTCTATGTTACCACAACACCCAGACCCGAAATAAATTAAGCACTCATGCAAACATTTCTCCCGCAGTGGGAATCGAGCCCGCACCTCTTGCGTCTCATACGGGCAGACGCTCGCTGTACAACCGAGGTCGTACCTACTTATCAACTATTTTCATGTACCTACTCGAGTATATAGTCATATTTCCTACATTCGAAACTACATTTTATTCATATGATAGCAAACTACATTTCCCTGAACCAGAAGTTTGAAAACTCTACCATAATTTTAGTTTGAACATTCAGCGCAACTTTTCTAACAAATCCCAAAGGCTTTTGAGGAGACCATCGGCGCCATCTTGCTGAAACTCCCACAAGCTAGTTCCCTCCATTCTAACTAGGTGGCGGCACTGCACCCTCCAGGGATTAAGATCCGAACCCCGTTTCAGCCGGCTCCGTCCTGAAACACAACGAAGCTTCTCAGAAAGGGAGAGATGAATTCTCAAGGCTCAGTCTTTAGGGACGCTTTGGTACAGAAATGAAATGTTCCTTTTTGAAACCCAGGTAGGCGGGGCGTAACATGACCAATGGGAGTGGCTTACCCATCCTCGGCCACTCCTACACGGTTTCTGATGCCTACAGGGAGTTGAATGGAAAAAATGTTGGAAATAGGTAATTTTGAATGTCGTTTACTGGTGACGTAATTGAGAATTTATGCGCGGGCGGAAAGTACTCGTATTGTGGAGTTAATTGAAAAAAGTGTAAGATACTTTCATAGGTAGATTCAAAAAATTGGTATAGAAGCCTAATATTAAGTGGCGAGTAAAGAACTGGTAGGTGACGCGTAGAAGACGTAGTGCAAAGTAATAATTGAAGTTAATTGGTCATCAACTTGTTAATTAGAGACTTGTGAAAAAATGTTTTTAAACAAAGGTTACCTTTTTAAAAACTGTTTTTCATAAGTAGTTACTATTCTGGTATCTTGTGTTCTTTATCATTACCTATGCTTAAATGGCGAGTAGGAAATAAATACACTATGAGATATTACTATTGAGAGAGATATTATTATTGGTACTGAGACTTGGTCGCTAACAATTGGCCTTATACACGAGCTCTAAGTTGCGCAACGGACTATGGAGATAGCTATGCTCGTTTTTATCTAAATATCGAAACTTGAGGATCTAAAGTTTAAAACTATAAAAAAATATAAAGAGTACCTTTAGTATGAAGTTCTATTTTCACTTCGCACTAAGGTTGGGGTGGTATGCAAAGATATTGATGGATAAGCGCGCGTCCCAGGGAATAAGGCGGTCTCTACACGGCTTAGCACTTTTGAGGGAGCCCAGTTTAAACTTTCGAGTAGCTTTTTAGTGGTGTGTTATGGGGATGTTTATATGGTGGGCATAGTTTTGGTAGTCTTTGTTTCGGCAGATGGACATGCCTTGTTGCAAAGTTTTAAGTGATTTTGCACATAACTACGGTATGCTTTTATGATGACACATGCCTTTTTAAAACGACTTATCGGCTAAAAATATCGAAGGCTAAGTTATAAATAAAATAAGTACATTTTATAGAATCAAAACGTGTGGTCATTACCTTTTCTTTTTTTTTTTTTATACAACAGAGTTGGCAAATAAGCTTACGGCCCACCTGGTGGTAAGCGGTTACCGTAGCCTATGAGCGCTTGCAATACCAGAGGCATCACGCACGCGTTGCCGACCCCGAACCCCCTTCCCCCCTAAAGAGCTCTGGCAACCTTACTCACCACAGGAACACAACATCATTTGAAACATATAATGTTATTTGGCTGCGATCTTCTGTAAGGCGGAGGTACCTCCCAGGCGGGCTGCTCCAATTCAGAACGAGAAAATCTCGATGTGCCCTACCTCCTCCTTATCTGTTTTATTCCCGACTTTTCGCTGTGCTACAACAATTTTGAGTTCACAGGATGACAATTGGAAAATACTTTTTGTATATGTAATCCAAATAGACGAACACTATTATTACTAATGACATAGAATCAAAAAATCTTATTTGAATGATTGTAACTTTGTAAAACATAAAATCCTCAAAATACTTACACCATCTGTACCAGTAACAGAATCAACACTTTTTCAATATAAAATTTACCATCTGAATGCGTGATAACGAGCAACACCGATCATTATTTCCGCGGAACATTTATTATATTTCCTGACTACCCCTTTGGCTGTCAGCGTCATAATAGCATGTGTTGCAGCAATTACCAGTTGTAGCAACCACTACAATAGCAATAATAACAAGTGCGGGATTTGACAAGCAATAAATACGATTTGAAATGCTCGTATTGTACTATAAATTGTTTGATTCGATAAAGATGTCCAGTTTCGTTAGAATATTTTCTTACCCCAATCTAATCCATGATGGAACGGTGGTATGTATAATAAGCGTCTTCTAGCGTCCCTTTATATAAGTAATTAAGTTTTTTAATTGAAACCACTTAGCTCAATAGCGTTGATAAATCAATGGTAGGATTTTGTCAGGTTTGCTAGATGAGTCTAGAGTGGCCGGGAAGAACAGACGTAAATTCATCTCTAAGCATGATTTTTTTGTGATTGAAACATAAGGCTAAAAAAACACAGCATTTTCCTATAATAAATTTTTGAATAAGCTTTTAAAAGTCTGTGTAAACTCCACGCATTCCCATCTAACGACTCGCGACCGACAGGTACCTAAGCGAGCACACGAATAAATTGAAGTTATTTCAGATAAACACACGCTTATCTGATTTATCTTCCCCTAAAATATTCGGATGACTGTCATTGTTAATGGTTTTCTTTGATAAAATAGAATTTGATTATTTTGTTTAGTACTTTTGTACGTAAATGTTTGGTAGAGGCACACCTACGTACATAGGTGTTGGTTCCAATGCAAGTCAATGAGCTACTATGAATGCTCATAGGAATGAAGTGAAAAGTTTGAAAAGACTAGCGGTCAACCATCCAAATACTAAACGTTCCGATCGTTGCAAAACTTGGTCGGTCTGCAAATATTTATTCTGGGTCTGGGTGTTGTAGTACCATGGTAGAGTACCTACTCGTAGTTTCTGATACTAACGGACAGTACGGGCAGTTATTTTTTAATGATTAATAGCGACCAAGTAACCTGCCTTCAATGACCTGACTGGCCTCATAGCTCAGTTGTTAGTAATTCAGCCTTCTGCGCTAGAAGTCGCGGGTTCGATTCCCGCACTGGACAAACATTTGTGACTAACACAGATGTTTGTTCTGTGTCTGGGTGTTAAATATGTATCTATTATGTATATCAGTCTCTGGTACCCATAGTACAGGCTATGCCTAGTTAGGGATCAGTTGACCGTGTGTGATATGTGTGGAAAATTTATTTTATTTTATTTTATTTCAATACGATAGACGTAGCAGGTTATTACGATGTAAATGATGAAGGGTAGCCACGTCAATAGGGCTTCATCATCATTTCAGCCGTAGGACGTCAACTGCTGAATATAGGCCGCCCCAATAGATTTCAAGAGCGACCGATATTGTTGGGCCTATACGTACCCAACTAGCGAGCAACCTTTATTAGGTCGTCTTTCCATCTAGTGATGCGCTATATATGCGATACCTAGTTAACATTTGCTTAAATATAAATACTTACACACACGCCTCTGCTGACAAAAACCTAATCTGAACCACAATGCCGTGCACGGTAACGTTCGAGTTATTTAGGGAAGCGGGATCTCATTCAATTCTACACCTGCTTGTGAATTTAATTTATTATGCTGTGTAAACAAGATGAGACAAGCGGGGAAATGCGAGGGATAAACATTCAAACTGAATAAGAGTAAAATCTTTATCCACCGTAAACGATGGTAAAATTCCAGTTTCATAAAGACCGCTGCAATGGCTTATTTTTGTACTACTATGGTGGCAAACAAGCTTACGGCCCACCTGTTGGTAAGTGGTTACCGTAGCCTACGAACGCTTGCAATACCAGAGGCATCATGCACGCGTTGCTGACACCGAGCCCCACCTCCCCTTGAAGAGCTCTGGCAACCATACTCACTCAAATTTTGTATTATTATAGTCCTGGAATTTAAGGTCCCGGGAACTATCCCGGGACCTTAAATTCCAGGACTATAATCCTAACATAGGGTATTATTTATCTCGGTAAAACACGATTGAAGACGCTGGTAGAGGCAAGTAATATGATAAATCAAGCTTCAATTTGATTAGACTTTACCTAACTATACAGCCGCTGGAATAAAATCTAATGAAAATTAGAGAAGAACCACAAAAAAAAGATTTTTTCGTTTGATTAATTCTTCATGTAACCCGTAGGTACCTTGGCAAACATCAACCGTTTCTTTGTAAAGTTTCTCCTTATTAGACACGTTGTTTGTTCTGGCCGGGCTGGGACCGTGCGGGGTCATTATCCGGGAGCGGGGCACGTGATGCGTGAAATTATTTCGTACTTTACACAATTCTCGGGCAGTGCGTATGCGCCCCTGCGTACGGGAGACACGGTAGAGTAGTGTGGATAATACTTTGATAGCTCTCAGCATCTTATTCTTTTACACCTATTTTTAAAAAGTAAGGAAACACTAACCTCTTTTCACATCTCACTGTCTTTATTTGTGTCGCATTTGTTATCAAATAATCATATTTAAAATTTCTTCGCAAATTTCAGCAACGTTTTTTTTTCTCGGATCAATTAACATGAGCTGGAAACCTTGATTGAGTGAGATTAAAATCCGCTTGAACTGTGATTAAAAATACTCGAACTTAACTGTAAATAATCAATATATTTAAGAAGGTAGATAAGGAAAACAATTTTTAAACTGATTTTTGTTTTTTTAACCCTTCAATAAAATATGCTACAGTAACTATGGTGTATCATATCCACACTATTATTTCTGCCCACAGGGTAGTCACAACCCCGCTCGATTACGATTCTTTCAAAATGAAGCCGTAATGTAATACATCTGGCTATAACACCCTGTTTGACACACTGATGTATTGTGCACCAATACGAATGCAATTTACAATGGCACAATAACATTGTGTTTATTGTGCTGCCTTTAAAAGTCAATGAGCCGATTGGGAAGTTTAGAAAACAAGTTTAGCTGGATTTAAAACCATTGACTCTTTGTTTCGTTTCAAATTGGAGGAGGTAGGGCATAGCGAGATTTTCTCGTTCTAAATTAGAGCAGCCCGCCTGGGGAGGTACCTCCGCCTTACAGAAGATCGCAGCCAAATAACATTATTTGTTTCAAATAGTGTTGTGTTCCTGCGATGAGTAGGTTGCCAGAGCTCTTTTGGGGTGGGGGGTTCAGGGTCGGCAACGCGTGCGTGATGCCTCTGGTATTGCAATCGCTCATAGGCTACGGTAACCGCTTACCAACAGGTGGGCCGTATGCTTGTTTGCCATCTCAGTTGTATAAAAAAAAAAAAAAAAAAAAAAATACGTTTATCTGAGTGTCTCGAAACCGATAGTGTTTATTGTTTTTCATCCCAAGCTCTTATTTTATCCGACTGAACAGTTTGTGTTTATTTTATCGCATGTATCTTTAATTAGCATTAAGTTCGCCTATGTACTTGTTTTTGTCTTGTGCGATAAATAATTTTCTATCTCTGTGACTACATACTCGTATGCAAGTGTAAAGTTAGTGGCAAAAAATCTTTATGACTGCGTTGCACTGTAGTGCACCCAAACTGGTATGCGATATCAATAAAGTCGTCTTGACTCGGACAATGCTATAGACTTAGATAATTATCTATAGCTATAGACTTTTTTTATAGACGGAACAGACATTTGAGCTTGCCTTCCATTTGGCGACCGCACTCAAGGTTGCTTACTCAATATATGCCAATATGAGCGCTTCAACTTATAACTATGGCACCGTCCGTACTGAAGTAATGACAGCACACATCAAACCAATAAGGCCACACACCAATAACCGCACCCAATAAACTCGGATCAAACATCCCTTAGCAATCACAGAGCGGCTTGTTGACAAAACCAATGAACATTCTTAATTATTTGCTGTGTTTTGAGTAAACAATCACCCTTCCCGCGGACCAGTTTGTTTTGGACTCCACGCTTTCATACATCTTGTTCTTCTTATAAAACTTGCAAGCAGTAGTAGAGCGTAAGAGACTTCGTTTTAACTAATATAATAAATGCGAAAGTTTGTTTGTTGGTTGGCTTACCCAGCAACAGCAACGGATCGACAGAGCCGGATTGTGACATACGTTTTATATGGGTAGAGATCATCCTAATCTTAAACTGAACCTCTACAACGCGAGCAAAGCCGCGGTCGTTATGGCTAGTAGTTTTCGATATATCCAAGCAACCGCAATCTAAGTATAAAAAATCGTTATACCTACCTTCTGTCTTACTGACAATCAACGAACATAGCCGTCAGACCTAGATATGTAAAATTTTGTACATTGTCTTAATTTTGCATTCTTGTAGTGTAATAATCCTCAGGTTTCACACCAAACGTATAAAATAACTTGTTTGATAATATTTGAAAGATTACTTAAGGTTTACAAGTACGGTAAGTAAGAGAAAAGAGGGGTCCTAAATAACTGGTTCAAAAACTATTGTTTGTCGACATACGGAGGGCTCTGTCAATTAAAAATATCACCAACAAGGCAAACATTTGTCACCAATAATGCTGAGTTTTAATTGGCTGTTTGGATTGATACGGATCTTAATTATTTATCGTTGGTGTCACTTTATTGACGTTTTTGGTGGAATGATTCGATAGTGATAAAATCCGTCATAACAAACTTGATTCTTTATACATTACACGATATAATTTTTTATTTATTTTCGAGATAATTAACGGTAAACTTACGATACTAAATACGATATTAATGTCAAAAATTAGCCAATCAGAATTGAAGACTTTAAGCATCACTGATGTCATTGGCTAATATTCGACTTTTACTATCGTATCGTCGTAACGGAACGCTATCGTTAATTATTCGTTCTTGGGGCATAGTCTTTATGACAAAATCGAAGGAAGACAATATTATAATGGTATTCATAGAAGATCTTCTATGAATACCAAAGTTTGGAAGGTGATCTGCTATAATAAAGCCAAAACAGACCAATAACACTTTTTCTTCATGTTTATAATGCAGTCTCTAGTTATTAAATTTTTAGACGACAAGATTCTCTCGCCTAAAAAACCCACTACACATTTTATTGAACAGGTAAAAGTAAAAAAATACATTAAACGTGGATTTAAATTGAAAATCATAAAGGCAATTAAAATTTTAAGGTCAAAGACAACTCCAAATCCATACCCAAAGGGCCCGATTACACCATTTGGCTTTACTGTTTTATCAGCGAGTCGCAGGACATTTGAGTGCTATCTGCGGTCGCCATCTTCTGGGGTCGGGTCAGGGGTCAGTCTTGGGGTCCCCGTGTCAAGATGAAAAGCATGTTTTGCTTAAAGGGTGTGTTAATGAGTTTGGTGGATACTGCGTTTAGTTATAATTATGAGGGATGTAGATTAGGTACGTTGTTTTGAATATTATGTTGCAGGTGTATAATGTTGCAATAATTATACTCTACCTATAAATATTGAAAAATGTAGCTTGGTAGAACCGACAACCGTTTTGGAATAAAGGGTCTCGAATAGCGATCGCGAACCGGGCGACGCTGTGTTGAAAGGGCCCCCATGTTGGACCACCGAAATTGTTAATGTTGCGTGAAGTTGGAATGAAATAGATGGATGAAAAAGGCTCAAAACCGTGCGTCTTGAAACTCTTTGGGGATGCCTATGTCCAGCAGTGGACTTGTGGAGGTTGATAATTATGATGAAATATTAAAAATTCTTCTACACCGTCGAGTGTAATTGCTCCATTCAGGCAATATTTATGACATTCAACCGTTACATATAGTTTGGTGTGGTCGTGGCGTCGAAATTTTCATCATCATCAGACCTAAGAAGTCCACAGATGGGCATAGGATTCCCCAAAGAGTACCACGTCTTGAGCCTTCTCCATCTTACATCTTCCGTCTTTACAATGTCGTTGCGTTCATTGTGTGGGAGGTCTTCCGCACCGCATCATCCGTCCCTTTATTCTCCAACGTTTGTCGGTTCTGCAAGCTATATGGCCTGAAACATTCTTGAAATAAAACGCAAATCCCTATTCTGTATGATATTGTTTTCCACTCTTCACTCGTCAGCCGTGACGGGAATGCATAATCAATCAGTAAAACAGAGCGTCGTGTGACGTGCCAATCGCAGGGGATTCCAAATTTAAAGCATCTATTTTTTTATTTTGCCGATAGTGAGAGACAGCTTTAACCCTGATGTTCTTAGTCGTTACTACTTTTCACTCCACTCACCTTAGAATCAGCATATCAATTTTCATAGAATTGCTATCTTTGTTATTTTCTGTAATTTTCACTCAAATCGAATAAAGATACCAGCCTAAGTGACATGATGATGACTTATGCATAGATACTTACCTAGAAAGTGTAAGAATGAGGCACATCATCATCATTATTATTATTTCAGCCGTATTTCCAGAGCGATTTATCACACGCTGGGTATGCGGGTTGGCGAGCGCAGTTAGAGCACTCGTTGTAAATAGGGGATGAAATAGGGGTCGCTTCCTATTCCCTAGCTTTCTTACCTTGGTTGCTTCTTACGACATACACGGGAAAGTAGATATGGAAGGCCAACGCGGCCAAGATGATAAAAAACTTTATTGTATTGAACGGATATAACTCAACACCAGATGAGCTAATGTAAGGCATTTTGTCTTACGATTCAACATTGTTTTAGTTCTTTTTTTAATCTTCAAAACCTCTTCATCTCTGTTTATATCCAAATCGAAGAGGGCTTTAAATCAAACGCGGCACGCTAAGGGAGACGACAAAGAAATGCGCAGAATGAATGGTCTGTAATTTTAAAAGCTTTCACAGATGGATTCCGGAATTTGCTTTCCCTCCCGGGACTTGATTATTGATGTTTTGACAGCTTGTGGCGAATAATCGTGATAATGGATTGCAAACAGCAGTGAGGTAAGCTCACATCATAGCCTTTGAAATGCGGCTACTTGAGGATTTTGATTTATTTTAGACAGTTCATCATCAGCCTGTAGAAGTCAACTGCTCGACATAGGCCTCCCTAAAAGAGTTCCATGGCGAGAGTTGGAGTTGCCCATAGAGTTTTGCTGTCATTATAAGAGGCGTTATTAATCGATACTAGTTATGCTTTACGTTAGATAAATATTTAAAAGTACCTTGAGTCCTTTTCACGAAAGAAGTCTCTTAGGGGGCGCGCTGTGGTCTTCGTGTAACAGAATTTAGCTAGCTTGTTCTAAGACTACTGCTGCGCTATTATCATGTTTAGTATTGTTGTTTACATGAAAAAAATTATAGGCACCAAGCCGAGGAACAGGCGTAGCTTCATCTAGTTTCTAAGATGTTTCAAAGTGATCCTAGTGATTTTATTGAAATAAACGACTTTTGACTTTGTCTTTATAACGAGCTATAAAACGCGAATTAAACACACTGGTTTTAAAAATATATTTCCATGATACGGTGTCTGTATGTGCGAGGGCATTCCCCGTACAATGAGCAATTTCTCGTCGTGATTGGTCGGATTTCCCAGAGGGCGAGCGCGACTATACTTTTAATTTCTTGCTCCGGATACGAGGCCTTTTAACGCCTGCACCTTATGAGGCAGACATTGATATTTCACACAATATGAAACCATATTTAAGATGGTGTAATAAAGTAAGCGAGTAAATTTAACTTATAAATAACTTTATACAGTCTCAAGTGAAGCGTCTATAGCGCCGCGATTTCATTGTAAAATGTGCGGGTATAGCGAGTAGGTATAGCACGCGTGCAGCTCTAAGCTTGTGGCAGTAAATGCGCAGGAGCAGTGCATTTACGGAACATTTGCAAATGTGGATGCACCCTTACCTATAGTTTTAAGAAACTGTTATGCGTTTCTTGTGCAAACTTTATTTGTAGACCAAGATCAGAATTATGTCGAGATATACGGCATACTCAGGAAGGTACATATGACGCCATTATTCTGATCTTATAAACCTTATTCTTTAAAAATGCTAGCCCCTGATTAATCTCTAATCGTACTAAAAATCAGTAGACTTTTCGTTGAAACAAAACCGCACTCAGACTATAGGTTCATTATAATGAAAAATCTCAAACTACAAAAAAAACTCACCCTGTATACAGAGTGAGTTATTTTTCAGGGCCACTTAGGCGAAATCGGAATCCGTGAGAGTAATCGAAAAGTGATGTTAGGAGTCACGGGCTCGATTTTGGAAAAAATAAGATCAGCATTAAAAAAAGTTGAAATTTATTTACAGTTTTTCTGAAAATGTAGGTTTATCGAATTTTTTTTTTGGTTCTTTTTTATTAATAAATAAATAAATGTATGATAACTATGTGTCTAAAGTTGTTGGAACACCTTCAAAATTGTAAAGTTATAAATTCAACAATATTTATTTACTGAAGGTTTTTTTTTTTATCTAACATCACTTTTTGATTACTCTCACGGTTTCAGATTTAACCTAAGTGGCCCTGAAAAAAAACTCACCCTGTATAGTACCTATAGTCATACCATTCCTTACACTTGGCACCGGTTTATGACATTATAAATTCATTATGCATCAGTTACATGTAGCTTTTCATAGCTCAGGTAGTCTTTAAAGTGCTGGTAAAAAAAGCTGCTAGAAGCTTCGATCACACTAAGCTTTTTAGCGAGAGCGGGTAGAAAATCTATCTGCTATTAGTCACCGCCTGCGCATCCTATAGCGCGCAAGCACTGGCAGAAATGAACATGTTCAATCTCAATAACTTAAGTATCATCATTGTCTTCTTCAAAAGCCTGCTTTCTCATCCACCAGCCTCTTCCGTCTTGTGCGTCTCGTTTCGACCCATAACGTTTTCGCTTTAAATTCTTATAGCACAGCATAGACAGGACCCCCACTAGATGGAAAGACGTCCTTATAAAGATGCTTATAAAGACGCATGAGGTTAGTCGCTCTGGAAATCTATAGGGGGGGCCTGGAGGAGGTTCAGCAGTGGAATGTTCACGGCTGAAATGATGAGGTATATCAAGTCAAATCAAAAAGATCCTAGATACGCCGATGTCGCTGGCATTTATCGTAACTAAAAGTATCGTACCTCCGTCTTATTTGATCTGTTTATCCTGTCCATCCAAAGGTTGTCTGGAAGAGATCGCTTTTAGCGATAAGGCCACCCATTGTACGTTATATTTTTTTTGTTTCTCTCTTTTGTTATTTTCTTTCTCTGTGTACAATAAATAAAAGACTCGAAAAAGTCAAAAACTGATGCTACGGGCACAAGTGTGAGTGCGGTTTTGTTTTACCGAGTTGACGAATCCAGCGAACCGGAACAGTGACTCTGTGTGATTCAAATTAATGAATATTAAGTGCATACAGCGCCATCTTGCGGGAGGGTGCGAGATTTAAATTTAAGTTTAGATTTGATTGTGATTAATTGTAAGTGACATGTCTGGGAAGTGTTTTATTAACCCCACCTACACACTTCGAAATTAAGGAAGAAATACCGATTCATTAACGGGTTGTTAACGAGTTTAACATAGGAGATTACTCACTCAAAGCAGAGGACCATTTAATAGAGTCAACTAGCTCGGCAATTTTCGTTTTAGCCTTTATTACGTGCGAGTTACGAGATACCCCCCTAACTTTCATCGTTGTACTGTACCTATGATGCGGTTTACTCAGTCTTACCTTATTATCCCCTCACTCAATCTAAATGATTAAATTCATAACTACCGTTTCAAAGGCTGGGCATAAGATTCTTCTAAGCTTAGTCGCGAAGAACACACGCTGCTTCACCTAGTTTCTAAGACGTTTCAAAGTGATCCCTTAGGTAAAATAGGTAAGTGGCGAACATTTGCATTTTATTTAAGCATCTAAACCACCTACATACAAAAAAACTTGAGAGGTGTCAAGGGTCACCCGGATGGAGCGAAGTTCCTTTCGATTAATTAGCGAAGGAATTGTAAAAAAAATATATTAAATACATACGCATTGATATTGTAATATTATAAGAGAATTTTTACAAAAACTGAAAACCGGCTTCAAATTCCTAAATATTTACAAGATTAATACCAACCTCTTTTTTTTGTTAAGAATAAAGAATAAGAATAATTTATTTACCAAAAAGAAATTTTACATGGCTTAATATAAATACGACTATAATAGAATGTACTACCTATATACATTTTAGCATAAATACCGGCGAAGACCAAACTAAGCTCAACCTCTTTGCGTTCTGCTTACCTACTGAGGATGACACTGGCCACCAACATTTTCGAACAAAAAACCAAAGTAAGAACGACATTCAAAAAGTGTCGTTACAACTTTTGGTCTTAATTTTTTGCGTCTAACCTTTCGCAACGCGCGATAAGGAACTTCGTTCCAAAAGTCCACAATAACAATCACAAAAAGTTACATATTGGTATTTATTGTAAGTATTCTCCGTGAAAAGTCGGAGGAAACCTCAAAAACTACCATTAGTTTCACCGTCCGATTTCTTATTGTTACAACTTGTAACTCAGATTCAAGTCACTGATGCGGCTCTTTTTCTCAGCCGCATTATTACGGATGACGTCGACGATGATGGATAGTGAGCGAATCACATGAGATTTGGGACCAACCGTGTTACATGGTACGGAAATCGAGGCGACTCTATATTTTACGCTCAGACTAGACTAGCCCGCCCTGGCTTCTCACGTCGTACCACCCACCTGTGTAGAAGTACCTTTTGGTACAAATAATCCTGATTTTATTCCAACTTTCAAGGAGATCGACTTCATCATCATCATCATCAGCATGTAGAATCCATTGCTGGACATGGGCCTCGCTCAAAGAGTTCCATGACGAACGGATTTGGTCTTCTCCATCTACTGACTTCCCCCAACTTTAACAATGTTTTCAGTCCATCGGATAGAAGGCCTACCAAAACTGCGTCACCCGGTTCGTCGTCGCTATAAGAGAACCTTTATTCCCCAACGGTTTTCGGTTTTATGAGGTATATAGCCTGCCCTCTGCCACTTTTATTTGCTTATTCTGAAAGCTATGTCGGCGAGCTTGGTTCGTCTACGGATATCCTTATTTCGGATAATGTTCTAATAGATATACTGCGCTGGTAGATTTAGGGACTTTTTTTTGTAGGCGTCTTATCTGAATCACCACCAATCAGCAAAATCACCGACGTACATAAAATGTATTTAAGTTTTTTTTCAACGGGTTTTGATAATCTCAATCTACCCAGAAGATTTGATGTGTCTCTGAAAGTCTCCTCATTATTCGTACCTCGCCACACAATACCGCATTATCATTCGTTACCGGTACCGACCCCAGTGCCCGGTGGGCCCAGTAGGTAAATATTTGACAACGTTGTGACGACTGCCGACCGAATGTCTTATGCTTAATTTATTTTGATAAATCATCTTCTTTGTTCGCGTAGGTGTGTTTGTTGAGGGGCGGTTTTTGATAATCTACGTTTGTTGAAGAATTTTAAATTGTATACTCATTTTTTTTTCAGTTTTTCCATGAATATTATAGTGCTTGTGTGAACGTGTAGTAAATGTATGAACAACTTTAATGCACAAACAGAGATAAAATTATTGATCTATCAGTTTGCCTTAGCCACATTAGCATTTGAAAGATATGTAAATATATTTTTAAAGAAAACTCGCAATTAACATTAGTGCTTTACATTAGCGATTTTTCTAGTGTTACCTCACACTCGACGCTTGTTCTGAAAGTCTTAGGTTCAAGTCCCGGTCACATATATATTTTTCGATTTAAAACCAGACCTCTAATCGGTACCGGACCTCGGTAATCGGTAATCGGACCTCTGTAACAAAGAATATAGAAAATGAAGAAAATTAAAAATAAAAAGAACATGATTATTAAGCGTAGACACAATTGGGAAATCATTGATAATGAGAGAAGAAAATAAAAACTATACAAATGGCTCAAAATTATGGTCCAACCCAGTGGAAGGCCCCTCATTCGAGGCCCGACGACGTCGCGAAGGATGTGGGAAGTCGGTGAATGGAAAAGGTTCCATTAAGAACGGAACTCTTTGGGGGAGGCCTATGACCAGCAATGGAATTCTACAGGCTGCTGATGATGAGGATGGTCATTTTAGTTCCACTAATCGCCTCGGGATTTTTCTAGAAAAGGACATAAACTTTAATTTCATTCCTACAGTCAGTATGTAACAGATCTAATCAGAAAAAAATCTTCTATAATGTTACTTGGAATGAGCCTTATATATATAACTCAGTCAGATGCTATTTCCTTTGTTATTCGGTTTCAAAGGACATCTACGCACTTTGTAACTACAACTATGCTTCAAAGTAAGTAAAGCTAAGAACACACAATAAAGACAGTTAACCGTACCCCGCATGCAAATATTAGCGCAGATAGTTCCGTTGCGACTGGTCCCAGAAGGTCGCGACATCCGACATGCGGCGAGCCTTTATTTTACTTGCGAACCACCCCTTATGTAGAGGGTGATTATTTCATGTATTCATAACCTTAGACCACTATTATGAAGAAGAACCAAGGGCGACCTAGCTCTCAGAATTAGAAAGTTGAAGTGGCAGTGGGCCGGCCATATAGATCGCAGAACCGACAATCGTGGGGTTATGAGTTCCCGAATGGCGACTTTGGACAGGACGACGCAGTGAGGAACACTCCTCCTTCTCGATACACTATTTTAAAGGTCGCGGGAAGTCGGTGGATTGAAAAAGCTCAAAACCATTCGTCATTCCACTCTTCGGAGAGGCGTCCAGATGTGTTATCTTCAGGCTGATGATGAAACCACTATTATATTGAGGACAACCGATTTTTTTAAATCATAAAGTTTAGATGAAGGTAAGACGACCTAATAAAGGTTGCTGGAAGAGACTGGACAATTGGACATGCCGCATTTTGCTGTAGTGCGTATTCCATACGTGACAGTTAGCAAGCCCATTGCTGCTTGCAAGAATACTTACTGGTTTCATCACGATGTTTTCCTTCACCGTATGAAGCACGTGTGTATGCGCACTTATAGATAGATAGATAGATAACACTTTATTGATCACCACACGGAAATAATACATAAGATCACAATTACAAATTTACACGACAATACAATGGGCGGCCTTATCGCTAAGAGCGATCTCTGCCAGGCAACCTTAGGATGGACTGGACTAAAAAGATTAGAGAAGGGGCAAGATGGTGTATCTTATATTCGAACAGAAAAACTCATCGTTGCGATGAACCACCAACCATCTTCGGACCAATCTTCGGTTCTTCAGATTGAAAGTTGGTGTACCTCCCACTAAGCAACACGGCCTCAAATTGAAGGAGAGTAAAAAAATCAACTTCTTTAAACATCGGAGATTGATTAACAATAATACATTTAGTGCTACTACCATTGACGGCACTTCCTTTGTTTTAATTGAATGTTGTAGAATAGAATATAACTTTATTGTACACCAAAATAAATAGACAATCCAGGAGGAAAAAGCGATCTCTACCAGAGAACCTTTGGATGGACAGGATATACTAAGTATAAGAGGATGGTGGTTGTAGTTATGATGCATCCTGTATCTCGGCCACATTTGACTCAACTTCATAATATATGAGACGAGTTAACAAGCATGTAGTTTGGCTACCTCTGTTGAAATCCCAGGAGATGTTTGGACTAATATGGAGATGTTTTGAAGTAGCGGTAATTAAGTTTAATGTGGATTTGTGGACTAAAAGTTATTTGTAAATGGGTTTGGATAAATGAAAAGCATTTATCGTAATTCAAAAGTTTAGTTCGAGAATAAATCAGGACTCTTTGAGGTGAAAAATTTCTTATTTTGGAATATTGGAGCGATACTTGAGGACCGCTGCATTTGAGCTCCTAAAAACATAATATTTAGTTTTATTATTATTTTCTAAGTTTCTCAAACATATTTTGCAGACATGTTCCTACGAAAAAAAAAATGAAAAAAACCGGAATAGGCTCACGATTTTTATCTCCAAGTAAGATAGACATTTTATCAGATCTCCAGGCGACCAGACCCTTGAAGATGTCTAAGGGGGGTAGTCACAGGCCTGACGGATTATTTGACACATGCTCTCACTTTGCAGTAGTGAGTATTCGAGATATGACACGTTGTAAGCTCATCGCCGCTTTTAGATATTCCGTTTAAGCACGTGCTAGTGCTTACTAATACAATACTTATTTTTTTTGAATAGAAACACTCATTGGTGCACGACCTTTGGATGGAAAGTCGGGGAACCTCCGACAATGCCAAGACGGCTTCTGTGAAAAATATGAAATGAATATCGGCAACAGAAGTAAACTGCGTGCCATACTTTGTCTATGCTCATGGGAGCATGCCAAAATTCAAAAACAACCTTACTTTGCAAATCTGTAATAGCCTACAGAACGAAAATAACCAATCCTGAACCCACTCTATGCCAAACGAACCAATTCAAATAATGCCGTCGTATGAATATCCAATTCCTGTATGATGCGAATATCCGAGACCAACCAGGAGAGCTAGCACTAGTTTGGTCGTTTTAAAACTCTAGTCATTATCATTTCAGTCCTAGGATTTCCACTGCTGAAATTAAGCCTCCCCTTCAGATTCCCAGAACGACTTCTTATAATATGGAGGGAATTTTATTTTATTTTTTATTTTATTTATTAGAGAAACCAACGGCGTAACAAACGTGAGATTAAACGCTATAGCTAGATAGAAAGGCTAATAATAGGTTTCTACTTTTGAGTTTATATAAAAGAAAATGTTAGGAACAAACTACATAAAACTTAATCACATGACTACCTACCATGATACTATTAAAGTGTTGCCCATGCTCACCACGCTGGGCACGCGGATTACCGAGCGCATTTACAGCTATCGTTGTTAAAATAGGGGACGCTGCCCATCCCCAACCTTTGTTTCCCCTAATCTACCTCTAAGAGGCGCACTTTAAGGGTCATAGTCACGATCATAAGACCTTTCCAGGACCACCATGCCTGAAAATGGCCACTAACCTTATACAGGTGACCAAAAAAAAAAAGACGCGCCAAGTAACCATTGAAATTTTACCAATTTAAATTTCGATAGATTCGCTAGCGATGCAAACTTGTGTTAGCCCCTCTGAGACCTTCTTCAATGTTTAAAAAGAGACATTATCTATCGGTTACGTAATTCCGCTGGCGATCTGTATTTCCTCTGACGATGTGTAATTTCGCCGATGTGGAGTTAATATTAATAAGAATGTGTTTATACCCTTTGGAATTGAAAAGGAGTTTATTATGGCTGGGCAGAGTTGTGTAAAACAGTAATATGTTTTGTAGTAACATAAATATAACCCCCCCGCGAATTCGTGGCGTGATTTTTTTTTAAATTTCGCTCACACTAGCTCATTCCTCATCATCATCATCATCAGCCTGTAGAAGTCCACTGCTGGACATAGGCCTCCCCCAATGAGTTCGATGACAAACGGTCTTGAGCCTTCTCCATCCACCGACTTCCCGCAACCTTCACAATGTCGTCGGTCCATCGGGTGGGGGGCCTTCCAACACTGCGTCGCCCGGTTCGTGGTCGCCATTCGAGAACCTTTACTCCCCAACGGTTGTCGGTTCTGCGAGCTATATGGCCTGCCCACTACCACTTCAACTTGCAAATTCTGAGAGCTATGTCGGTGACCTTAGTTCTTCTACGGATTTCCTCATTTAGGATCGTAGCACATTCCTAAACATCCATTATTCATCGTTAGTTCATCAAGCAGTTTAAAGTCAGTTAATAGCAATCACGAAGTGGCCAGGTATTTCCCATTTCTGACCGAAACTAATCTGTCTTTGTAATTGTGTTAGTGACAACTTTGATCCCCCTCAGGATTATGATCCGACAAGAAATTATATTAGTTATAGTTCCGTGAGCTGATAGAGGCCAAAAAGTTTGCGGGTTTCTTTGAATAGGGGTGAGTTTTATGCGTAATAGAAGCGATTTAAATGCTCGCTTTCTTGTCGTGTCGCTGATTCTTTCTTAGTCATCCTTATAAGGTCAGTGACCAGGTTGAGGTATGGTGGCCCTGAAAAGAGCATATGGCTGTCGGTGATAAAATCAGTAGCAGTTTGGGTTGATGGTACACGCAGCAGATCGAGCCCTGATGTCGTTTTCGTTAAAAAAATATAAGCTAGCCTTGGTTTCTAGCCTGTATCCTCACGGCTTTGTCACGAAGAACAGGCGTAAATTTGAACTAGAAATAGGACGTTTCAAAATTATCCATGCGATTTCAGTGAATAAAAGTGATCCTATAACGGTTCCGTTTTTACAAATGAGGTACGGAACCCTAAAAATGATGTTGGAGTTTGAAGTCACCGCAAGACGTTTTTATATGGGTGAGCTATTTAGGTGAGCTGCTTCCAAAATTTCTATCAGACACCTCGTTTAATTTAATCGAATGTAGATGCTTGTGCGACGCTACAATGTTGTTACAACACCGCGCGACAATTTTTTACAGCGAAAATTATGCATGAAGCAATGTTATTCAATGAGGTGAACAAAATGCCGGTACACCCTACATCTTCTTGAATATTTAAAGAGTCTGATGTCTCGGCATCCTGAAAATTCATTACAGGGCGGTATAAAAAGCCGCCCCTCTTTGTTTAAACGCAAAATCACAATAAACTTGTTCTTGTAATGGGCTATGCATTTTGAGTTTGGAGGCGGTTTTTGGTTTGACTTTTTTGAATCACCGAGCGTATAATTTGGTTATAGGACGCGTGTTGCTCCCTTGTGTTTTGTTTTATAATCTGGAGAAAAAAAATGTATTGCCCTGTAGGTATCTTAACTGGGCTCACATGGGTTGATTTTCTATGAGACTTCTAGCTGTACTAAAAAATGATTTATATACATTTTCACTCCACCCTACTACATATTTAAAATCGAACCGTGTTCTCTATCCTACTAATATTATACATGCGAAAGTTAGTGAGAATGTCTAGATGTTTGGATGTTTGTTGTTCAATCACGCCGTAACGGCTCAACCGATTTCGTTCAAAATAAGGCATAGAATAGAATATATGGGCGAGTGAAGCCGCGGGCGGAAGCTAGTTACTAATATTCACATACGTGTAATATTCATAACAATTGGTCCAAAATAGCGAAACTACTCGACTTCGCAAGTGAATCAATGCAAAACGGATTAATCAAGCCGCAGATAGTGAGGGTCCAAGGCTCTGTCTGGACGGTCCCTGAAGACTTGACCGCTCAAATGCTGGAATGTCCCGTGAAGGCTATATGTACAGTATTACTATTATTATGTTTGTTTATGTCTGTCTATTTAGAAAACCGTTGGGAATGTCGACTACGAACCAGACGACGCAGTGTAAGAAAGCCGATTGACAGTGACATTATGAAGGTTGAAGGTAGATAGATGGAGAAGACTCAAGACCGTTCGTGGTGGCACTCTTTGAAGGAGTCTTTTGTCCAGCAGTTACAAGCTGACGATGATGTCAATTTATGCTGCTAGTCATACACAAAAATATATCACTAAAATTATTAAAAAAAAGTGGGGGCGCAGCGTCTGTCTGTTTGTCTGAACGCGATAAACTCAAAAACTACTAAACAGATTTTCAAACGGTTTTCATCAATGTTTTTCATGATATGATTTGATAATATTTAGTATTATTAAGATTTAATATTATTAGCTTATGTGCTATCCTAGACTATAATCTATTTCTGTACCAAATTTCATCTAGATCCGTCTAGTCGTTCTTGAGACTTCAGCGTTATTGTGTAACAAACATCCATCCATTCAAACTTTTGCTTTTATAATATTATTAAGATTGCTAAATCCTGGATGAACTGGCTAAATGGATCTGGATGAACCGTAATGATAAAGTGAATTATTCGTGCTTAGGCCACTGCTGTAATGAGCCAATGATACAATCCAGGTCAACGCAAAATCAAATTATAATAGTTAAGGGACCTCTGAAATGTACCGTGAAACATTTCAATTTGCCCAATTTTCTGGCAAATCAAGCGGCACTTTCCAATTTGTAGGCATTATTGGCCAAATTTCGGACATTTCCGGGCATAGTTTTACCGTAATACTCGCGGGAATATTACCGGTAATATTCGATATTAATGATACAAAAGCAATGGATAATGGTTCATTAAACATTTGCAATTGAATGATATAAAGTTTAAATTAATGATGTGGCGATGATTCGGTTCGTATATTTACAGAATTTTTCAGGCAAAGAAGCCAGAGAATATGAATTACACTCAAAATCTGTCCTATATTCTGTATTCGCATAGCGAGTCCAATCATTGAGAATAGCCTACTTTTTCCGCAGCATAGTTGGTTGGTAAAATTTATGTAAATAACCACACATACAAAGATACGCGGAAACCTCATAACAGGGACTGGTCTGTCAGCCGGGTAAAAATATAGGTAATACATATAACGTATGTGACAAGTATTTTTAATAATGAAGCAAGGAAGTTTAACATCGACACATTACTTTATTTTTTAAAGTTATAATTATTACATTCAAGAATTTTAAAATACCTATTCGTCTGTTAACGCTGGGACTCAAACCCGCTAGAAAAAACTAGGTATAAATAGTTTTATGAAACCGTACCTAAGGACCTAAAATTAAAAGAACACCCTTTCGAATGGTATTAAAATAACAAAATGATTATTTTTCTCTTTTAACGGGTTCGAGTCCCGGGTTAGGCAATCGACTTTTCTAAAATCTTTGAATGCAGTATTACTTGCTTTTTAAAACAAAGGACTTTCAGGAGGACAAGTATAAATACCTACTAAATAACAGTTAAAATATTTTAAGTAGGTGGATTGTTGTCCTCCATGTAGCGTGGGCGTAGGACACACTGCATAATATAAAATCGTACTACTTGCTCTATTATTCACGAAACGCACAATTTTATCCTCATAATGAGCCAATAAATAAGGTTGATAAAGTTCCCATGTTATTATTAACGCACGCAATTTGCGACAAATGGAACGCATTGTCGCGATTGGCGGGAATTTGGCGCCAATATTTATGAGCGTTTTGACGTTCAGTCGCGAAATTATTAAACAATTCATGTTTTCTTTTTTAAATTATTGCGGATTAAAAAGTTTTTTTATTAGAGGCAGCGCAGTGGGGGCTAGACTGTCAAATGCGCAGAACAGCCTAACCTTATTTTAGTTAGAAATGCTAAGTGGGCGGTGTAGAAGCGTCCCCGATAATATAAGCAGATACCTACTGGATAGCTTAGAGCTATAATTATGAGCATGTTACCTTACCCTGTAAGCGCGCGGCAGTGCAGGTGCGCAATGTACAATGTACCTGTATATTGACATATTCATTGAAACAATGTAGGTACATTAATAACGGTCTCCCCCAGATTTCCAGAGCGACTTCCTATCATGTGGGGGGAATTTACCCATACTCGCCATGCTGGACACGCGGGTTGGCGTGCGCAGTTAGAGCTATCATTGTTAAAATAGGGGACGCTGCTTCCCATCCCTTAGCTTTTTTCCTGTTAGTCACCTCTTACGACATCTACGGGTAGATAGATATGGAGGAGCTTATTCTTCAGCCAGACTACCAGGGCCTTGTTTCAATATACATTTAAATAATCATGTGTCATGCATGTGACATTTATTTTACAGGTACCGAACAAATTCTGTACAATAAATTGCCATTAGAAGTTACACAGTTACCCATCAACAAATTTAAATTTCAGGTCAGGAGATTTCTTGAGAGTCATCCATTTTACCATATTACCGAATATATGAATTGTTCATTCTCTGATATGCATACAAGTAATATGTAGGACACTATCTATTAATCCATTAATAATCTGAAATAATAGTAATAATACTTAATTAATAATCTGCATGATAATTTATGAAAATAACTGTAATTGGACATACCTATGTTATGCAATGTAACGCTAAGGGTGAAATAAATGAATATGAATATGAATTCAGAAGGCCATTCTTATCACATATTTATATTGTGCGTATATTCATTCTTATCTTCAAACAAACCATGAATGTTTTATAAAAAATAATGAGAAATAAAAAAGGCAAATTGCAAAATAACACAACAGTAACCTATTTTAATTTAAAGCTCCTACCTTCTCCAAAAATTATGTCATTCGATGGTAGTGAAAATGTTCTCTCGTAAACAGTCAATATTGCGTATAATTTATGCAGGGGTAATTAAACGTATCATGATAATTGTACGAAAATTCTTTATTTTCTTTAGTGTTTATCATAAAACGAAATAAAAAAGGAAAAAATCATGCATTTGCTTCTTCTTCTTCTCGAGTCAAGGACTTTTTTTTTTTTTTTTTTTTTTTTTTTATACAACTGAGGTGGCAAACAAGCATACGGCCCACCTGTTGGTAAGCAGTTACCGTAGCCTATGAGCGCTTGCAATACCAGAGGCATCACGCACGCGTTGCCGACCCCGAACCCCCCTCCCCCTAAAGAACTCTGGCAACCTTACTCACCGCAGGAACACAACACTATTTGAAACAAATAATGTTATTTGGCTGCGATCTTCTGTAAGGCGGAGGTACCTCCCCAGGCGGGCTGCTCCAATTTAGAACGAGAAAATCTCGCTATGCCCTACCTCCTCCAAAAACTCTTTCAAACTCTACTCGACCAATATGTAGCAACCTCGATGGCCCTTTCCGTTGCCTCATTTAGGTCCTCCCAAGTGCAGGTGGCCGTGCACAGTGGACAAGAAAGCAGGTGCCGCATGTCCTGTACGGGGGCTCCGCACTCGCACTGTACTCTGGACGAGTCAATTATACCCCATGTAGCCAGGTTTTTTCTGCAGCGGCCAACTTGGGACCGGAGTCGGTTTAAGGATCTCCATATTGGCCACCATATATATATATATCCATATTATGCATTTGCTAATCAAAGTCAAATACTTGCTGATGGTGAAATCAGAAATTGGTTCAAATCTAGTAAAAAGTTTTTATTACACAATAGGCTGTGTATTAAAACAAATGAGTTCAATCCGGAACAACTCGAACTTAAAAGCTAAACAAGAAACGCATCCGTTTGTGAAAGTTTGGACGGGTCGTAACTCGATTTAACGTTTTTTGGGTTTAACAAAACGGGCATAAATTAGCCGCGGATTGACGAGGGTTTCTGACAGGATACAGGTAAGTACTAAATGCCCGCAAGTGACAATGTGCCGAGGAAAAGTATTATACAACGCGTTCCGTAACTGGTATACTATCCCGGAACTGCCCGAACTTGCTCTCTAAACCAAAAAATCAATAACAGTAAAAATAAAATTAATTTTAGGATGCCTCTGGTATTGCAAGCGTTCATAGGCTACGGTAACCACTTACCAACAGGTGAGCCTTATGCTTGTTTGCCACCTCAGTTGTTAAAAAAACAATCAACATTTTAAATGTGTTTTTTCGAGCTTTGTGGAAAAAGCATCAGCTGTTTTTGGTCTTGGTACTTTCAATTGGATGAGATCTCTAAGATTCTAAGACTTTGTAAGTAATATTAAATAAAATGTTTATTATTATAAATGTTACTGACTGACGCACCCGCAACTTCTTCCGCGTGTTTAAACATTTGTAGCGAGTGAAGCCCCGTGAGGAAGCCAGTATTATTTTGTAATGACTATTTGTTATTTTGTATACGGTAATCAGGCTGCCTGTCTATAGTGATGTAGATCTTGTAACAAGGTTTATTTGACTCATGGGAATTCACGTCGTGTAGTCGATAGTGTACCTAAGTATCCAATCCATGTTCCTATAGGTATACTCTTAGTTATATACCATTTTAATCTTTACTGTGCACCTCTAAACAAGAAATCTGTATAATATGACACGACAAAGCCCCCCCCCCCCAAAAGTGACACGACGGAAGCTCTTGAGCTTTCTCTATCCAATCTTTCACAATCTTTCACAGTCGTCGGTTCATCGGGTGGTAATCGACTTTTCAATTCAACTTTGATGTAAAGGCAATGTCCATTATCCAATCAACACAAATTGAATATATTCGGGTAGAGATCTCCAGATATATAATTTCTGAAAAAAAAAAGTTTTTTAGAAGCCCCCATATTTTGAAAACAAAGAAACTCACTTTCACAGAAACTCGTACTTATGGTAGAATGTTTGCGGCCACCATAGCCACAAATTGCGATAAAAAAAGTCAATCAAACACTGATCGACTGTCAGACGTCAAAAGAAATAGGTATGTCAAAGTCGTAGCCTGCAATATAAGCCCTCGTCAACGCAGCAGGAACATTGAAATTAGATGGATTTCAGGTATTACTAAAGGAATACCTGAAATCCAAGTGAATTTGGATGTGGCAGTAAAATTAGAGGCAGACCCGTCACATGCAGAATTCACCACAGAGTCAATAAATACATAACTAGTAAGTAGAACAGGCGACATTGACGTTCTGCCACCGGACATACGCTACCCCCAAACATTTATTAACGAACAGGGAAATATATGGAGTCGGAGCGAAAACTTTTAGGTTGAGCTTTTGCAATCACAATTTTTTAATATATAGTATTTTTGGATAATAATATCACCTCAAAGTCTCATTATATAGTCTTGACCCATACAAGGATTCACTGGGTCGTAGGTATCAGAAACTATGAGTATCATGGTACCACAACACACAGAACCGGAACATTTTTTTTGTTGAAATCGAATACCATGATTTTATACTGTTGTAAAAAATCAAGTTCTAGTTACATTAATACTTCCAAAAATATTTACATACCAAACATCCCAGTCATATTAACCTATAGCGTACTTGCCGGTGATCTACTATCTTCAAATTTGGCCTTAAGGGTGATATTTTGAGCGAAGTGAAGTGAAATATCCGATAATCGATTTTATTTGCGGTCATTAACATCCAGTAAACTCCTAGAATGATAATTCCGCACATGGGGATCTCTATTTTCTGACCCCGTGTAATGGTACAGAAGCCGGGGTGCAATGCCTACTCACACTAGGTCGCCCTTCAGCTAGCATACTCCATGAATCTCATGTCCTAGACCCGTCGTGCATACATCACGGCACGCGGACCATTATTCTAATTGGTCACAAATTATGCCTGATCGGGTTAGCGTTTAGCTTAGTTTAGCTTTGGGGTCGAGTAATTCAGTTTGCCTATTGTGCTTTGATTACTGAGGATGGCTGACGATTATTGTTTACAAGTCTTTGTACCTAACCGATATTATTTTTAAAATTTTAGTGAACAGGACACATGATTATAAATTTTACACAAGTTTAATCATGATGACCATTGTACTAAATGCGAAAGTTTGTGAAGATGCTTAGATATTTGTTGTTCAGTCACACCGTAACAGCTCAATGGATTATCGACACCATTATTTAAATTAAATCATTTTTCCAAAATATTGTTGGTGTATGAATTATTCTAATGCTTATTTAAATAATATTTATCTGCAAACCAAAAGGTGAACTCGCATTAACATAACACGAAAATCCCATAAACATATGACATTTGTTTTAACTCCCTTCTGGGTAAGCGACGGATTGCCAACGTTCCCCCTTCGTGGATGAAATTAACCGTACACTGAGCATTTGTCTACAGAAATGTGTTTGGTATAAGAAATAGTAAAAAATATTACGAATTTATAAATAGCTTTTCATAGGACTTACATTTGTGGTACAAATGCAACGACCAAAACTTTCATTGCTGCGCTTGGAACCCTTAAAATAGGAAAAAATACCTTAAACGGACCCCTATATATACCACAGTACCACATAGGCTACATTTTATCCTCAAAGGTACCACGCGAGCGAAACCGGGGGCGGAAGCTAGTTAGTATTATTGGACAAAAATGTACTATCTACAATCTTAATTCGACAAACCACTCCTTTGACTTAACCCTTACATGCCGCGTAATGAAATTGCGAGCAGAATTAATGGTTCCGTATTAATTAAATTAAAGTTAAGTAGATCGTTGTCTTGTGGTTGTATTAACCCTTTTCGGTTTTATCTTCTTGTCAGATAATTTATTCGGCTTATTTTTTTTATTTATATGCCACTTACAAAATTGTGTTTCTATAAGGTTTATATAACATGCACGTTATTTTTTATTTTATTTAATACTTTTACATTTTTTACTCACGCATTTTGTTTTTTTATATGTTAATATGACTTGGATGTCACAATGTCTTACATTTATCCATGAACCTTCAACGTCATCAGTTGGAACGATGACAAAGACAAAAGAGATAACACCCCGCAAGTCTTTCGAAGATTTGGGGAAAAAACAGAAAAGAGGAGAATTGAGGACGTAAAAGATCGTAATAGAGTTGGCCTATGCAGCCGCAGCTCAAGTCCGGCCCCATATGGAGTACTGCTGTCACCTCTGGGCAGGAGCACCTGGGTACCAGCTTGGACCCTTTGACTCGGTTCAAAGACGCGCTATGAGAATTGTCGATGATCCCAAGCTAACAAGCGGTATTGAGCCCTTAACCCTAAGGAGGGAGTTTGCCTCCTTATGTGTGTTCTACCGCCTGTATAATGGGTTGTGTTCTAAAGAATTGTTTGATATGATGCCTTCAGCTTCCTTTTATCATCGCACCTCTCGCCATAGGCAGGGGATCCATGCGGTTTCAGAGGAACTTCCTCCCGCGAACACTCAGGTTGTGGAATGATCTCCCTGCTGAGGTTTTCCCTAAGGACTACAGTATGGGGTCCTTCAAAAAGGGCGTTTTGGACTTTTTAAGGGGTCGGCAACGCGTGCGTGATGCCTCTGGTATTGCAAGCGTACATAGGCTACGGTAACCAATTACCAACAGGTGGGCCGTATGCTTGTTTGCTACCTTAGTATAAAAAATAAAAGTAGTACAAAAAAATTAAAAATAAATGATATTTTTTGTTAATTTTATATTTAGGCGAAGATACTGGTTCGGAAATTGTATGTCCTTTTTATTTTGTAACTTTAAAATATAAATGGTGTTATTTTAGAGTACAAATTGAATTTATGTATACTATAAAATAACACCATTAGTTAGTTGGTTGTTACCACCTAGTTCTTCACACTGGTAAACTTGCTCTTGTTTACTTAATTGTCTATATTATCTTGTCTATATTTCAAGTTTATTTACAATATTCTTTCGAACACCTACTCAATCGAAAATGAATAGTACTAGAAATTAAATAAAATTAAAATTAAAGAAATTAATTCTTATTTTTTTATTCAGAAAATTTCTGAAACTTTTTGCGAAATATGTACTATGCCACAATTATCCTCATACAAAGGCCTATAAACGTGTGTCAGGATATTTCGGTTAATATCGAGGTTTACGAAATATCACGTTTTTAAATTTAGTCTTCATATATTTTGAGCAATTTCTTGGAAAAAAAATCATATTAGGCTAATTATCGAAAACTTTCAAAACAAAAAAGTATGTACTAGTTTAGTAGAATCCATTTCAAGGCAAAAAAAATATATGTAGATTGTCTATGAAACCCGTTTTTGATCCCACCGTGCGGCGGCGACGCGTCAACAAAAAACATCATAATGAAAAAACACAATTCGCTCACAACATCACCAATCCATGTTGTATGTCATTTGTGCATGAAAACTTTGGATCACGTCAAAGAACCACTTTAAATCAACTGTATGAAAACAACGTGATGTACCACCGCAATTAATTAAATAATAAAAAAATGTAATATTGATATTTCAAACTCACAGATAAGCGTAGGTAATGTTATAGTTTACTTTGATTACACTGGTTAGTTCATTACCAAACTTATACTTATGGCAGTTTTTGGCGTCATATATCATTTGTATCCTCTGAAAAACTAGCCATTACTAATTCACACTAACAAAGCTTTCCTCTGACCATCATCTTCACAAAAACAGCGAACCCGTGGGTTGCCATGTTTTATTCAAATTTACTTACATTTATACTAAAGGAAACGACCTTTGCTATCCTGAATTGTATTCCCCCGCCACACCATATATCTTCCTCACGCGGTTCCGTACCTACTTATTTATTTTTGAAACGTACCGGTTGGTTGAGAGTGATGTATGTGCTGCAAGCTTATTTAGAAAGGTTTAATTCAACAAAACCTACATAAAAATAAAAAATAATCAAAGTTTTAAAAAATATATTAAAAAATTTACATAACCTAACATGCTTAATCCTAAATAACCAGCAACTTGCTAGTACTAGAGTTGGATCTCGAATTAATCATACCGCGCCGGCGACTTAAAATTGCATAAAAAATCAAAGTTGAACTCAATGGCTTTATTTATTTTTGTTGCATATTCACATAGAAAATACATTGTTTCAAAAATCAACAACATTCATAGAAATCATAGAATTCATTGCATAACATTTAGGTCGCTTTTACAACCAAAATTAAATATTGACACGCAATGAACCACTTTGCAAGCAGCATCATTTCCACCAAAGATCATCGCCAACACCAGTCTACCAACACAGCTGTGATAATAAATAATACGCGCTGTCTTATAAATTATGATCGTGTTGGCTCACTGCTCATTTGCTGACGAAGTTCGAACCCCGTGGGAGTGGAGCCAATCACGGCGCGAGCGAGCCAACTTATTATGAGAAAAAGTATAGCGATATGTAGGACAGTAATCAAATCTGTAGTGTGATCGTGCCGGAAAATTGATGGAGAATGTATTTTGAGCTGGTTCGGTAACTTACCAGGCATTTATTTACGAGAATGATTTTATGAAAGTTTTACAGCGTGTAAATGAAATAAAGTTTCTCGAATGGCGGCCAAAAACCGGATGACGCAGTCTTGGAAGGCCTGGAAGGCACGCCCTATGAACCGACGGCATTGTAAAGGTTGTGGGAAGTCGGTGGATGGAGAAAACTGAAGACAGTTTGCCGTGGCACTTTTTGGGGGAAACCTATGTCCAACAGACTTCCACAAGCAGATAATGATGAAATGAAATAAAGAAAAATTAGAAAAATGTTTATTCAAAAAAGCTTAGCCGATTTTTTACTATACATGTTATTGAAAATTACCTACTCTATGTATATGATTTAAATAACTAATTAAATAAGTGGATTTAAAGAATACCACGCGTTGAAACAATTTTATAAATGAATCTAAAAACAAAATAAAACTGGTAAATTAAACTTTTCTGAAAAAAAAAACAAAGAACACTTCAGAAAACTCATCGAGCCGATACATCATCGAGTTATATCTGCGATGAGACGGTGAGTGTTGATGGTGACAATTTTTCACCGCGGAACAATCCTGATTAATCCTACGGTGAGACCGTCTATTGAAGCGAGTTTAATCTGCGATGCGCGAGCCTTTGATACTTTTGAGGATTTTTATTGATATCTTACGCCAAATAAGTTTACATTTGACTCGTATCTTGACTACTCGCAAGTAAATTTTCATCAGCTGTTGGTTCAATTATAAGTTACGCATTTGGCATCGAGTGGGGTAACGAGAATGATAATAATATGTATAAATTATCATTAAAGTTATAAACTGTGTAGGTAATAACAGAAACTAAGTAAAAATTTCAGGGTCAAGGGCTGTAACAGAAAATAAGTAAAAATTTCAGGGCTTGACCCTGAAATTTTGGCTGAATCAATGGCTGGTTTAAATAAGACGATTAAAGAAATTAAAATTAGTTATTATTATTATTTTTTTTATGTTATACGGAGGCAAACAGGCTTACGGCCCACCTGATGGTAAGTGGTTACCGTCGCCTATTGACATCAGCAACACCTGGAGCATTGCTAATGCGTTGCCTGCCGAACCCCTCCCCCCCTAAAGAGCTCTGGCAACCTTACTCACCGCAGAAACACAACACTATTTGAAACAAATAATGTTATTTGGCTGCGATCTTCTGTAAGGCGGAGGTACCTCCCCAGGCGGGATGCTCCAATTTAGAGCGAGAAAATCTCGCTGTGCCCTACCTCTCGTAAAAATATTCAGATATTTAACACATTATACACTTACATCTAGTATTTATTTGACAGAGCTCTCAGAATTAGTAGTTAAATTGGTAGTAAAAAAGGCTCTGTGGCTCTGTGGCATGCACGAACAATTCACGATAGTACGTTTACGATACGACAATAAAAGTCAAATCGTATGGAAATGGCAATCTCTTGTATTCCGTTTGTCCTGTATTCCAAAGCGTGAGTATCTTGTCTAGCCCCTACATTGGCTATATATAGGTCAGCTGTATGCGATACAGATCGTTCGCAAACTGAACACAGCTTAAAATGGCTTCGATCGAAATGTTTGGCAAAACAAAGCCTAGTATCAAAATCGCTCGCACTACAATCCTTCGCGCCAATACTTTGCCTTAGCACGCTGCATTAATATTTCGGTTGAGTTTTTCGCCGCCATCAATTCCCAGGGCCTTCAGGGGGGGAGTTATTAAGGGGGGTGCTCCGTCTCAATAAATTATCGGATATGAGCGGCACATTAACTAATTACGGATACCGATACCTGTGGCACCTGTGGGGTGGCTTGCAAATTGTTTAGAGGTACCACATTTTAGGTGTTATTTAGATCAAATAAAGGGAAAATGTATTGTAAGCAGTTAACAAAAATAAATGCGTTGTATAGGAGGTAACATTATCGTATACTCCATGTTTCTTCTCGTTGCATATGAACACCACAGCCTCAAGATGAAGGTCTAAAATCAGTGCGAGTTGCCAGTGATGACAATGGCACTGAGACTTGGTCGCTACTAGTCGCTCGCAGAACCGACAACCATTGGGGAATAACGGTTTTGGAATGGCAACCACGACCCGGACGACGCAATATTGGAAGGCCATCCTACCCAATGTATTGACGAGATTATGAGGTATCGGGAAGTCAGTGGATGTCGAAGGCTCAAGACCGTGTCTCGTGGCACTCTTCTTAAACAAATTAAAAACTAAATGAAGTTAAATTGCTTATTTTCCCAAACAAGTAATGTCGTTCATTCGCCAAACAAATTATTTCGAAATCACAACTGAACCGGCAGCTTGCAAGCAATCCCGTACTTTTCGCAACTAAAACACAGAACAATCCCGTTTCATTGTTGCAAGCAATGCAAATCCAGACGTTTCACCCTTTGCCATATTTAATTCAGGCGTTGCAGGTAAACTGAAAACACCGGTAACTGTAAGTGTAAACGAAGGAAGGAACGAAAAATTTCCTGAAAAGAGGAAAAAACAACAAAGTGAAACTCCGGCCTTATTTCCCTTGGCGCCGGCCCGTGCCGCGCAGGAAATGGAAAATATTGCGATAAGACGCATTATAGATTAAACACGTTCCTCAGGCTTAATGTTCTTTGAGATCAAGCAGCGTCTGTGCTCTTAAACTTGTAAATAATGGACTGATAAAGACACTTTTGCATACAAACGGCTGTTGTGAAGCGTAATGTGCATAATCTGTCTATTAATCGATGTGTTACGTGTATCTTTTATCAGACTTTTTAGGCTATTTGGATTATGTTATGAGAAATCATACACAAAGATAATGAAGAGATATCGTATATAAAAATATAATCATCATCCATAGCCAGACTCCACCCGCTGCTAGGTATAAACTTAGACTAGGCCTGGATACAAGGAGAGCCTTTATCGGTGCCATTTTCCACGATCACGTACAAACCTCATCCAGGTGTAGCCACCAACGTTCCCGTTCTTTTTTTTTATGTTATACGGAGGCAAGCAGGCTTACGGCCCTCCTGATGGTAGGTGGTTACCGTCGCCTATTAACATTAACAACACCTGGAGCATTGCTAATGCGTTGCATGCCGAACCCCTCCCCCCCCTTAAGAGCTCTGGCAACCTTACTCACCGCAGGAACACAACACTATTTGAAACAAATAATGTTATTTAGCTGCGATCTTCTGTAAGGCGGAGGTACCTCCCCAGGCGGGCTGCTCCAATTTAGAGCGAGAAAATCTCACTGTGCCCTACCTCCTCCAAATGGTTCTTGGACGTCAGAAGACAACTGTTTATGTATACCTACTACTTATAAGTACAAACTGTACCCCATCATCATCATCATTTCAGCCGTACGGCGTCCACTGCTGAACATGGCCTCCCCCACAGACACAGAGCGAATTCCTTATCATGTGGGGGGATTTGCCCGTACTCGTCACGCTGTACCCCAAGCACGAATAATTCACGGTAGTGTTACGTTAACCATGGCAAATGCCATAATAAATTAGCCAATCACAATTAAAAGATTTCAACCATCGCCGATGTCATTGGGTAATATGCGACTACTTTCGTATCGTAAGCGTAAAGCTATCGTGGATTATTCGTTCTCGATAGATAGAAAAAAACAAGTACTTAAGCAAACTTAATGTCGACAGGCCTCATAGCTCAGTTAGTAGTAACTCTGCCTTCTGCGTTAGAGGTCGCGGGTTCGATCCCCGCACTGGACAAACATTTGTGTGATAAACACAGATGCTTGTTCTGTGTCTGGGTGTTAAATATTTATCTATTATATATATCAGTCTCTGGTCACCATAGTACAGGCTATGCCTAGTTTGGGATCAGTTGGCCGTGTGAATATGTCCGGAATATTTAAAAAAAAAAAAAAAAAATGGTAGTTAGCATTTTCTGCGAAAAGGAGGAAAAAGGAAGGAAGGTAAGATTAACAGAAAATTTAAATTAAACTTAGGATAAACAAACATACATAATTAATACTTAGTGTTTGGGGCACTGATAAGGGAAAATGAATTAAAAAGCGCATTTTAGCTCACTAGCCGTTTGAAGTTTTCGCCAATAAATCACCTAATTAGATCCATCCAAACATCCCTGACCAGCCATTGTAAATCCAAACTAAAGTAGCCCTATTTCCCTCGCATTAAATAAAGCATGGCATGCGTGCTGGTAATCGCTAAGAGATCAGAATTTAAAGCCGCACACACATGTTCTACTCGGATTACCTACGAGCACCCTTAATTTTGTGGTTCCCTGACCATGGTTCACTTCTTCGTTTTTCCGAATTGTTTGTCGAATTTTGTATTTTGCAATATTGCTAAGTTAGTCAGTGCGTTCTACACCCAAATGGCAATAAAGTTCGATCCACGACTTTGTTCGAAATTTTTCACTGAAAAAGCTCTATTTCAAAATCCGCTGTTTTGGAGTTACTTCAGTAAAAACTCAAAGATTCACTCTCTCTGTATAAAGTCGATAAAAAGATCAACAACAGCTGATTTGAAAAAGTTCGGGAAAAATATTGAAAAATATGTTTAATTGTTTCGTAAATTTTTCTTCTTGTTATTAAAAGAATAAGCTTCGTTCGGGATTGTATACAAATTATGAAACACCTTGTATATTCAATTGAAATAACAAATAAATAACTAAAAATGTGAAATATAAAGGAATCAAGTTCAAAGAATCATTTTACACAACATACTGGGTGCCAAATGGAACTAACAAAATGAACAATCGGACGGAGTGTAACACAAGTAGGTGCGCATATGGTAAGCCTAATTCCACTACCCCTTATGAGGGTTGAAATAAAATAAAAACCAAATTAGGGGAAGATGATGCAACACCCCTTCGATTTTTGACGAATTCCATTATACGTATCTCGATGCATTAACTACTTAGCTGATGTGTGGAGACAACTCAGCTTGAGGTTGTTTTATTATTTTAAAGGTTTAGGGTACATATTATCTCGTATCGATGATGTTGTTATTTTTTATCACTCATTGCCGAGAAGGCCGACGGTTGTAAACGTATTTTTACATTGTAATCCAATTACTCTATAACCACCTATCTCTAGCCCCAAAGGTTTGCTGGAAGAAAACTCTTTTTAGGGTTAAGCTCGCCTTTGTACATGTCCTTTCATTTAGTTTGTTTTTTGTATGTGTTTTCTGTGTACAATAAAGAATATAGAATACTTAGATTACATAATTTGGCTGCTTGAAATATTTACGTATTAACAAGAAATTAATGTTGAATCTTATAATGTTGAATTACGTAGTTTAATTTTTTGAAGAAGTTCATCATCATTATCATCAAGAGCCTATAGAAAACTACTGCTGGACCTATGTCCAAATCCTCCCCCAAAGAGATCCATGGCGAAAGGTCTTAAGCTTTTTCCATTCATCAACTTCTCGCAACCCTTAAAATGTCGTCGGTCCATCGGGTGGGGGGCTTTTAAACACTGCGTTGTTCGTGGTCACCATTCAAGAACCTTTAGAAGAATACAGTCTTGTTCTGCCGACCCCACATGATGTGGGATAGGGGCAGGAAGATGATGATGATGAAAGAAATAATCTCAAAATCCATAAAATAATATAAACTATCATTTTCAGTTGGACCACATGTCGTCCAATTTGTAAGAGCAGCTAGAAGCACCCGCTGTGAATACATTACGTCATCACGCCCCTTGAATCATTACTGTAACAAAAGCACTTGATTATGACTTATAATATCAGACTGTGCAGATATTTATGACGTTTTGATGGTTTGCGATAATTGGACGCGCAAGTGTCGCTTTGTTCTCCTTTGTGGGGCCTTACCATTACGTCTTACTGCCATTCAAGTGCAAGCGTGTCAGCACTATTTCTTCACACGAATTTGAACCACAAATCTTTGAGAATGTCAAGGTAATCACTACCTAAACAAAACCGCAAAGTTGATGGTGAGGGGCGTGGCCTGTAACTGAATATTGACATGTTCAAACGGTATAAGATGTAGCTCAATAAAATCACCCGCTTCAAAAAGTGAAAATTGACTTTATTCAGAGGACGTAAGAATCATTTCGAAATACATTTTTGGTGTTCAGCCGACGATAGATTGTATAAGAACAACAAATGTTACTGTTTCCAACTTGGGCGATATTTCAAACAAAATACCGTCACAAAGTTAAACCTGCGCTTGAAATTGATCAAAGCACAAAAAATATTTTAATACTCGAATGCGCAATTGTGACCTATCAATCTTGAACGATAGCTAACTAGCTATTGGCTTGGAGATTGATCAGTTGACAAGGAGATTGTTCAAACAATTGACTGTTTAATCTGTATTTTAAATCCCGTTACTAAATGGTTATGGAATCCTCGGCGCGTGAGCTTAGCCGACGCTTGGCGAATTTATATATCTTCCTTTAACAATTTTCCTTCATTTCCACTTACCTCACAAATCCTTCAAGCTGATACAATAAATCACGCGTCACAGCACGTACAGGGAATTGATCAGGAGTTGAGTCACGGAATGGAATATCCTGTGGGATTCATTACCGGCTGATTGTCGGGACTGGCCTCGGATCCGAAGATACAATGGTATTACTAGATTTCGTGAACTGGCTAGTGGCTTTAGAGATAGACAAATTTATATTATGAAGGTGAATATCCACTACACGAAAGGGATCTAGAGTTCTCTTCAAAACTGAAGTTCTAAATCAAATCAAATCAAATCAAATCAAAGTAATTTATTGCGTAATATAGGTTAGGTACAGTTGTTAAATAAGTTGTTCAGTTGTTCTATCTCTGTTACCTACATTGCTCATTGCAGCTGGAGTAGAAAGATATAATTCTTAACATGTATGCTATCCCTAAAGGGTCCTATTCTACACCCAGTTGGTAATAATGTTGATTCTATGGCTATTGAAAAAAACACTACAAAAATCTGCTGATTTGGATTAAAATCAGTTCAAACTCAATTATCCAGCCGTTTTATGTAGTAGGTTACATTGATGTCGAACTTCTCGTACTCGTTTAATAATCAGTTAAAAAGATGATAAAAAGACCATAAGAGCTGATTTGAAGAAGTTCTAGGAAAAAACTAATATCGAAAATGTTTTTTTTTGCTAATATTCTTTCTAAGCAGAAAGTGAACTCAACTAACTTTTCATTTGAAAACTGCCCCCGGAGCTTTCCTGCATTTCCCTCCAACCCTTCCGCATTTTTTTCTTTTCCTCTGACTTTTCCTGTAATTAATAAAAACCTGGTCCATTAACGCTCCTATCGATTCCTCTAACGAGTTGATCCGAACTGCCCTCTTGTGTATTAAAGCCAATAACGCAAAAAAGAGGGCCAAAAGAGGGCCATACTAAATGGGCCGTCTCCTGTTACTCCTGCATATTTATGAGGGACCAAGATCCATCAGTGTTTTAATGCATTTTGTTAGGGCTACTATCTGGGATAAAAATTAGTAGGAAAAAATATCCGGGGAAACAAAATAAACTTGGTATTTTGGATAATTCTAGTCTTATAGTACTTCTACACGCTTTTGTATGAAAAATATAAACTTTAGTTTTCCATAAAAATAAATATTGCAACAAAAGTTATTTGTTGCTTTTTATTGCAAGAAGACGTTTTAAAATTTACTGGCATTTTTAGCCACGCATAAGCATTAAGAGCTCTGTTGGAGTAGTGAATGTGTAGTGCTAATGTGATGAAGTGGGGATCCGATCCAAAGATCTTGAGTTTGAATCCCGGTCGTGCACCAATAGATTTCGATAATAGTGCTTTCAAACGATGAAGAACAATATCGTGAGGAATAATATGCACGAAAAGAGCCTCTACGAGGCGCAATAATAATTTCGCAAGAGCCCTTTAGCCAGCCTAACTGGAACGATCTGCCAGCGTCTGTTTTCCCGGATGAGTACAATCTAGGAGTCTTCAAATCTAGAGTGAATAAGTTCCTTCTGGTAAAGCGTGCTCCATCTTAGGCCACATCTCACTTGCAAAAGTGAGATGGTGGTAAAACGCCTAACAATCTCCAATAAAAAAAAATAAAAAAAAAAGAGCCCACCATTCCTCAATAAAGTCACAGAACCAAAGCGGGATAATCAAGAAAGATCGAGTGCTACGACAAGCAAGCATGCATTCGGTTAAGACAGATATGTATTGTTCTTAAAAAAAGCTTTTGATTCAAACTTTGAATGCAAATAATGGCCCATTGTTCCGTAGTGAAAAATATTCTGGCAACTAACTAAACGAAAATAAATCTAGGTAATTATTTATTTTTCTGGATTAATTATTATTTAGTTTATTTTTCTGCAAATATAGCTACCAAGATATATATTTGCACTTTGCAGAAGAATAAACTAAAAGTTTCAAAACAAACCCAACCTTTGAGATTACCATATGCCGGATTCGTGGTGATGGCGTCTGAGGACAATAAACCAATTATATCTGTCATATTTCACCCGCGCTGTATTTACATTTATATTGGAGCCGACCAGCAGATTGGCTTTTGGATTTTAGAATCAAAAGTGAGATTTATTTAATAGCTAGATATATTTACATCTCTTTGCACAGTTTGCAGGTTCATATTTCAAGATTAGTTCATTATCATCATCCTTTCAACGTAGGACGTCCACTGCTAAACACATGCCTACCCCATAGGTTCCCAGCGACAGATCTTATGCGGACTGCTACCAATGGCTCCCAGGACCATGAAGGTTTTATTAGGTCATAATATCCATATAGTGGGGGGCAACTCATTTAAATATTTTTCTGACATATTACTCGCATTTACTTACTTTTTATTACCTATGTTAATTATTTTTTTTAGATGTATATTAATTTTTGACGATGTAATTAAGGCAGATAACTAAATTAATGCATGCTTTAATAATTGTTGTAAATGTTAATTAAATGTTTGTACGCCCAAGTGGCAGAATCTAGCGATCTAGACTAGTCCTATGAACTGACTGTTAAATGTACCTGATTCACAAACAATAAATGAATTACTGAATTACAATTACTGAATTACAACTAACGCTGAGCTTTGCAGTGCAAGTTATCCGCTCTTGAACCTTTGTGGCCCAGCAGCCGTCGGTTCTTTAAGCTATGTGCCCCACCCACTATATACCTCTTCAATGTCTGATTAGCATGATCTGCAAATATTTGTTCTGGGTCTTGGGGTTATGGGACCAGAAACTTCTCACAAAACAAAGGTTCTCGAGTGGCGACCACGAACCGGACGACGCAGTGTTGGAAGGCCCCCCACCCGATGGACCGACGACATTGTTAAGGTTGCGGGAAGTCGGTGGATGGAAAAGGCTCAAGACCGTTCGTCATGGAACTCTTTGGGGGAGGCCTATGTTCAGCAGTGGACTTCATCAGGCTGATGATGATGATGATGACGAGTAAATACGACACAATGAATCCTAGTATGGGGTCTGGACTATGTTTGTGACTGGTGCGTGTTATATAAAAATTACTCATTATTTCGATAGCTCGTACAATATTTGTACAAAAGCTTTGAAAAAATTATTCGCTTTACGATCAAAAGATACAGAACACAATGCGTAAATTATTGCCATCCCTTACTAATAATTAATGACAAATAGTGACAGCGATAATTTTAAACAATCTTAAAAACTATCTTTAAAAAAGGGAATTAATACATGTTTTTCATGGGCCACGTCTTCAGTGGGACGGGATTAATATTATATTATTGGAAGTTAGAAACATCAATTTTTCGACGATGTCTGTAATTGGTGGAATGATAATCTACTTAAAGCAATAGCATGATGATTCAGTTTTAGTTAACTAGTCTTACCGTACACATTGCTATAAGCTATAAGTTACCGATAGGTGGAGCTGTGGATGAATAAACCCGTCGATGTACGGATGCGTATTTGCAATTCGGGCCACGCTTGCACTCATCGTGATTCCATCGGGGAATTGTCGCCGCACTCTCAAATCTGTATTTTCATCATAACCTTTGGAAATCTTAGTTTCTTTGTTAGATAACAAATTGAGAGATCTCTCAGCCACAGAATTTGAGATAAGAAACGTTCATTTAACAACTTAGTTCGACAAGTAATTAAGTTTGTAAGAGCAAGTGAGCGGGTAAATGAGGTAACGCATAAAAAAATGGCTCTCAATTTACCTCAAGAATAATACTTACTACTGCTTACTAGTATCTAAGTAACGTCTGTGCCTCAAGCCCGAACAATTCGATACAATAGCATAAGTCAAATATTAGCCAATGACATCGGCGATGCCCGAAATCTTTTAATTTTGATATCGTATCGCAAGCGTAATGTTGTTGTGATTTGTCCGTGTTCGGGCCACTGTGGTCTAGATAAGAGCCATTTTCAGTAAAGATCGAATTGAATGGAAATCGCATTAGCTTTGCAAAAGGCGGTAGAGTTAAATTGCGTTGTCCGTATGACGTTAGCGTGAAAGGACAAAAAGCGTGAGGATATTTTCTAGATTCCCTGGTTGGCTATTTCTTTTTTTTCAACGCTAACAACCAGGTTATAATGCTATTATAAAATAACCAACCTCTTTGGCTTAGCAAAATAAGAACAAATAAGCCGAGAGCTGGCTGCTATTTGGCCCAACGGATTAGCATTGCCATCCAGCGTGGCAATTCCGCCAGCGTCTTGGGGACGCTTCCGGCAGGTAGTGATCTGGATCAATTGAGCTATCTATAGATCGTTTGTCTTTAATTAGCACAACTGTTTCTTGTGTATTTTGTTAATATTTACAAGTAATAGAATTTACTTTCTGTAAATAAAAAGCAAAATAACGTTCGAAATTCAAATCAATTGATTGTTGGCATAGAAAGTACATTTGAAAAGGGGCGCTCTCTTCTTAGAAATGACGTGTGGCCTCAGATGTTTTCGATCTAACTTCTAACGCCAATAAAACTTGAAATCCCATGATAAAATAAAAATTCACAACATGCGCCGTCGAATAAATAACTTTGACAGTGGCCGCAATAGCATTTTCCGCCACTGGTCACGTTTTTTATCCCATTATTGTTTCTGAGAAATTGTTACAGTTTTGACGAGTGACCTGACCGTTTTTCTTCCGTCGCTAGTCGGGCGGAATGAAAAATTTTCAAGTCCCCTTGCGTCCCTAGGGTGCCGTAAAACTCGGTCCAGCGCAGGATAGTCCTGACCACCGCCGGACAATTTGTCATATTCATATGTTAACGTGTCCGTCTTTTCTTGCAAAAAGTGGATAACTTAATTCCGGGCGGCGCGGCCGGTTATTCGATTTGTGGACATTCAAATTTTATGTCTTGTTATGGTAATACAGGTATTCTCTCGCCCGCGGCTGGTTTTATTCAGTGTAATGTGATTTTGTATGTTTCTGGTATAGAGCTTCTGTCAATTTTAGTAAAAACTTTTGTTTTCAATCTTTCTTTTGTTTGTTTTTATTACTTAGGTTTTCTATCTTTTGCCTTGGAATAAACTAGGTATGTAATGTTCACGCAACTTGTATACAAGGAGGTTCATAATAAGTACACTATCCCGCAAGGGGCTTGTTTGTTTTACACCCAATAGGCAACAAAATATGTTTTACGACTCTTGGAAATAAGGCAATTTTCAGTGAAATAACACTACATAAAAATTCGCTGTTTTGGGGTCAATTTAGTTCAAAGAATGATCAGATCATTTTAGGTAAAATCAAATAATAAAATATTATTTTTATTTCGTTGATATTTTTTATTTTTGTTGATAGAATAGGGCCTTTTTGCGATAGTATACTAGTTACGGAGCACGTTAAAAATCATTCGAAAAGGCAATTAAACTCTTGAAGAGGCTATTTAATTTCTTGCTGAACAAAACAAGACCCATTTCAAAATTGAATTGGAAACTATAAAATAACCTGACATAGAGACATCATAGAACTACCCTAAAATTCACGCGCCTAAAGTGACCGAGGCGTATAACCGGCAATATCAATAACCCGTGCAATTGATGCCTTGTCCGATTTGTTCCGACCAATCGTTTCTCACTCGCTTTACGGCGAACGTGTCTCGATCTGACAGTATTTTGTGGATATCCTAGAAGAAATAGAAATGTATTTAGATGTAATTAGGACACAGATAATATCGTTATTTTGGGTAATTATTACAGACATATAGATGAAAAATAAAACAAAACCACCATTATGTGATTTCGAATATTATTTGTTGAACCCTAAAATATTTTCCATTTAAAGAATTGGTAGATGAAGTGGTAGATGGCAGGCCGAATTGCTTGCAGAACCGTACCCAAAGCTTCTCCAATGGTGACCATGAATCGGGAAACGCAGTGTTGGAAGGCCCCCATCTGTTAAACCGATGACATTGTTAAATTTGCGGGAAGTCGTTGGATGGAAAAGGCTCTAGAGGAAGCCTAGTAGATAGACTTCTACAGGCTGATGATGATGATAGACATTGATGAGAGCTCATTAAATAAATAAAATCAGTACATCACAAGCCAGCGGGAACCACTCTAAAACCTATTACACACGAACTACTTAATTAAGTCCAATTCATTTACTCTTATCTCCTGCAGCGTCATTTCACAGTCGAAATGTTAAGCAAACAGAATTTTTGTCACCATGTCCAATGAAATTAACAACAGGGTAGATGACGCTAACTTATGACAACCGGACACGCGATCGTGTCACGGTAATGACAGAATAATAAATTATGTTGTAATAACTTATTATAATGTGCTCTAGGGCTTATGATAGCCTCAGGGCGGGTAATGGAAAGATGGTAATAAGCGAATTTGGTAAATGAAAGGTGTGACGTTTTTGGGCAGCGGGTGCGGTAAATTGGGTAATAAAGGGTTGCGCTGTCATATCTACATAGATAAGACGTCCAATCACCAATAAAACGGCAATAAAGCTTTTATAGTATTAGTAGGATAATACAGGCACCGAGATACTATTTAGTATTTTAATTTGTAAAATATCTAGGGTACTTACTACATTGTTACTGAATGCGTCTTCCTATCATGTCAGAGGAATTTGCACATACTCACCACGATGGGCACGACAGTTCGCGAGCGCAGTTAGAGCTATCGTTGAATAAAGACCATGACATGCCCATCCGCAAGCTTTTTTGCCTTAGTCTCTTACGATACCAACGGGTAGTAGGTATGGACGGGCCTATTCTTCAGCCGCCACCACGGCCAAAAAAGAAGTAAGCTTCAGTTTAAAAGCTCTTTCATTAGCCTCCTCAATAAAGCGGTGTAACGCGATAATAAATTCAAATTCTTTATTATAGTTAGCAAACAAACGTGTGGCATATCGGCCTACTTAGTATGCACCCTCGGGGAGGCTCAACTAGTAAAATAGTTAATTTTTAATTACAATTTTATTACGGGCGTCCTATCCAATTACGAAAGAAATATTCGAGGCCTAGGCAAATTGAATATAAGGGTTTTTTTAGACATAAGACACTTGTTGTTTTGAGGAAAGTCGACTTTTAGATGACATTCCGCTAATAGAATATGGCACAGAAAATAAATCCCTATTTCAATCTTATGAGATTTAAAGCTCTAATATTTTTTTAAGTTCTAATAATGATTAGAACTTGGAATTATGAGATGTATCGATTCGAAATAAATCTTATATGTTAAAATAATCGATTGAAATGAAAGGAGTAGTAATTCGCTGAAAAAGTGGTACATATATTTCAGTTGAAGTTAAAGAAAATTGTATCACATAATAAATTGAAAACATCTCTACAAACAGGTACCTTTGAGCACAAAGCAGTACTCTCCCAAGTGGCATTATCAGATAACACATATCGTATGCGTATCGGGTAAAAGCATGGGGGTAGATTTACATCTCGGTCACATGAGGCGAATTTCAAAGGGTTTTTTTTTGGAATCGTGAAAGGGAGTATGTTACAATTTGAAAGAATTGTAGATCCTTATTTCATGTGCTGTAGAAAAATGCTGCGAAAAACTTACCTGATTCAAAAACATTCAAAGTTATTGCGACAAAAGGTATGTTGAGTTTTTAAAAAACTCTTCTGAGTTTTAAAAAAATCTAGCAATAACTTTGAACTCCTAAAGACATTCAAAAACGAAAGTTTATTAGCTTCGGCCACGGCAAACAGATATTCCTATTCCTATAATGGTCAAAATAGTATTTTACACGAATAAGAGTTTGTTTTACGAGTATATATTATTATGTAGTAATAGTTATCTATCATCCTTGAGGATTTCAGTCATAAGTCGATTCTTTTCCGATTTTTCCAAAATGTCTGATGGTCCGATTGTCACTGACTGTACGAATTGTTTGGTAATGGCAAGCAGTTGTGTGACACATCTTGTGTCACGGGGGATAAGCGGTAAATTTAAATATTTGTACTAAAACATAAAATAGACCCAACTCAAAAATACACAAAAATGCACTAGAAGTTCCGTACACATTCATAACTCAATAAATATGATAAAAAGTATTATTGGGGTAACAATGTGCCCGTTGGGACCCGCCGTACCGGTATTATTGTTTTTATTTTCACCCTTTACGGTTGTAACTTTAAACGTATTGAAATGATCTTTGATATGAAGATTTATTGCTGTTTTTGTTTTTTTTGTGGAAAACTGGAAAATTGTAATTTTTAGGGATTTTATTTTGAAAGCAATTTGCGACGTGTTTGTGTTTTCTAGCTTCAAAATCATGACATGCAATAGTAGACGCAAGGGTCACCGTGGTGATGAGCTTGCAAAAACTAGCTTCAATATCATCATAGGCCTGTAGAAGTCCACCGTTGGACATGGCCGGCCACCAAAGAGGGACACGGTGAACGATCTTGAGCCTCTTCCATCCACGGACACCTGCAACCTTCACAATGTCGTCGGTCCAACGGGTGCGCGGCCTTCTTAGTATCCCCTGTTCCGCCGTACAGTGGCTACTAATCAAGCCAGGAATAGTGGAACTGCCCCCCGGCAGTCTGTTTTGAATGTAATTAAGGGGGGGGGGGGGACGATAACCCACCACGATGGTCCAGTGTGGGTTGGTGGTTGAGGTGCCAGAGCCTCGTCTGTTGGTCGGCAGGGTGGGAGGCCAGTGAGGTAGGCTGGGGTTCCGAATGATAACTAGCTTATTAGATGCAAAAATTGCCCTACGGAATGGAATCTTGTCTCAAAAATATATCTGGTCTATACACTGCGGAAAATTAAAACGGGGATTATTTTATTATTTTAAACCTTCTACAGTCTGGCTGAATTTACGCCTGATCTTCCTTACCAAGTTTAGAATATACAGGTAAAAAAGGCCGCTCGTTTCAAAGATTCTTTTTACATTTTATTGATATATTAAATTGGAGCGTATTCAATCATTATTTTTTTTAATTACATAATCAGTTCAGATATTTTGCATTTTGATTCATTAATTGGATAATAGTATTATGATTGTGGTAGGTATCCCTATCCGATTCTTCACAAAACACCAATAAACACATCCTTCCTAATTGTTTTATCAGTCTTGTAAGCATGTAAGTCCCCCGACAGTCTTGGTTTAATTAATTTGACATGGGTCTGACTTACACATTACTTAGTTAAGTACCTGGAGAGTTAGGTTATGTACGATGTCGTGTCTCTTCTTGACCATAATTTGAAGGTTTTGTATGAGTTATCTTAAATTATGAAAAAACTAGCACTCCCCGCAGCTTCGCTCACTTGGTACTCGGATAAAAGTTAGCCTATGTGGCCACATTTTTTAAAATATAATAAATAATAAAGTCGATCCGTTCCTACCTTGCAGCCTCAAAGAAAAACTATCTTATAAACTAATATACTTTCGCATAATTTACGATATTTCTCTAAGGATATCCCAGTCCAAGACTGTGATGACTAAACTTAAAATATTTACAATATTAATAATAGCAATTTCAGAATGAAATTAAAGAATAATAAAATAGGGATGAATATTTATTGTTTTTAAAGTGATATAAAAGATACTATAATTTTTATAATATTGTTCAATTCAGATAAGACTCAAACCTGCGACCTTCCCAAGATGCGACTGCGCCAAATCTTTACGAGTCCAGTCAAAATCATTTGGGACGGTCCGAACTGGCTGAGTCGAAAATTTTTGGGGATTACAAAGAATAAGATCTTTTCATTAGATCGTAAGCCGAATAAGAGCCAGGTTTAAATATCAGCTGTTAAAAATAAAAATTTTTTAGTAACAACAGGTATTAACTTTAAGCCTACAATAATAAAACACATTTTTGAAAAATCCATTTTGATTTTGTTGAAAACCAACATACAATGTTCAATCAATCTCAGTCCCCGGCCATCCCAGACCAATACGACGAAGTTAATTTTTCAAACAAACAAACCAGCCAATATTGTCGCCAATATCGAGGCAATAACAAGGTAAACGTCCCCAATGCCGGCACGTCCTTATTTACTTATTGTAAACTCACATGACAGGTGCCTTAATAGGTGAAGTGACATGGCGGGCGCGGTGCTTCTGGGCACAGATGAGGCAACGTTGAACAGAGATTAAAACTGAGTTTGTTAGGAATTGCCTACTGAGTACGGCTCTTTTTGAGTCACATAAAATGTTTTTATAGTTTCGCTTCGCCAGGCTATTAGGCGATTCTGATTCGAATTGATTGATTATAATATTAGAAATATGTTGCATTAAAAACGGTTGATCCCGTAAAAATTTGACACATTAGACTTATGTACCTACAACACTAAAGCATGGTCACTGATGTTGAAATTTGTTGAGATGCGGACGAAATGGATGCGCTCCTTAAATGCCACTGAGGTTGTTCTTAAGGCACAAAGGCTCCCTGAGTGAAGACCATGCACTGGAAAACGCAGCGTATGAAGCCCCCCCTCCCCACTATAAGGTTGCTGAGAGCTACAGACGTGTACTAAAAATTGTATAAATAAATGAGTTTATGATATTATGTCGCTCTGGAAATGTATGGGGCAATGTTGAGGAATTGTTCTAGGAGGAGATTATTTTCAACAGATGGCGTAGGAAGATGAAACGCTACCTCTGTCCACCTTCTCTTTGGCCCAACAGTGAACGTAGACCTCTTGGGAAATCGAGTGTTGCGCTAGTTACGGGGTAGGTGCCATGGGCGCGGCTTCTCTGGCTATACTAATTAATTAATTACGTTGATCGGTATTATTAACATATATTATTATATGATCGGTGTCTGTCTTAGGTATTTTTTTATGTGGCTGTTTTAACGTGACACACGATTGTAATATTGTAATACACATTTTACGATCTTACCAGATGTCCCATAAGTTAAAAACAATGATATGATTTATTCAGAATTTAACAAACCTTTTAAATGGGAATTCACTACTCACTGTTCACTGTTCATTCTTAGAACTTTCTCATGATAGTTACATAGATTTTATTTCTTATAAACAATACACACGTCAATTTCTAACAAAACTACAAATTCAAAGTGGCTTTTACTTGAAAACTAAAACCGGATCGCAAAGTGCCAACAATAGCGACAGTTACCGTACATACCGATAATGGACCGTGAAGTCTCTAGGGCCTGAACTGCTAGAGTCTAGGTGACGTCTATCTGATTGCAGTTCCTGTGAAGTCTGGTGGACCTCACAGTGGCTGGGTGACTTTATCTTCCATACATGTGTTTGGCAATTGGATTCTGTCTCAGACTGTACAATTGAAAGTACAAAACTGGAGATCCGTAGGTATACAAATATTCCGTTTGTTGACTCAGTGTGCCATTACAGATATAGTTAAAAATGCTTATAACAAAAATTTTAACATTCTATGGCAACAGTTTCTGATAACAAGTGCTACACAAGCGTAGCACAAGCGCTACGCAACCGCTACAATAGCGTAGCTGGGCTTAGATTATGTCTATAATTCAGGAACAGAGGAGTATCATATTCTATGGTATAGTAAAAGGCGGTATGGTCGCGTTGGCTTAGTGTAAACCAGAGTACCTTAAATCTTTGCGTCATTAAACTATGTACGTCACCGCTTAGACAAAATCAAAAAGTTGATAGTACCAACGAGGCCTCAACAAAAAATAACATTTCTACTAGGCAGTCGGATAAAACGGACTTCTGTGTTCCGATTATTTTTATCAACCTTTATTTAATAAGACTGAAACAAAAGTACAAAGATCACATTATGATTTTTCTTTGCAAAGGCTTGCAGTATAAACATTTGTGTGTAACGGCGTGCGGAATGTGCCCTGACGGACAAAAGGGGAGAAGAAGAAATTGTAAATAGTTCCGCTCACGTTTAGTTTGCAATATTTGTGCGGTTCCGTGTAAATGGGAAAACGGTAGCATAGAGTAGTGTGGTCTTTTTTCTTCTGTCCTAGAGAAATATTCATCATTAAAACAATTAACTCGTGAACATTTTCTTAAGAACATATAGCATCTACACTACATGTTAATAAAACACTTGTTTTGTACTATCTGTTAATATATTGCAGTGTATTATATATATATATATATATACATATTTAAATATAGTGTATGGTTATACATAGTATAGTTTTTAGTTAAGTTAAACAATCTGTCGCACGCCAACCTCCTGTTTCTACCCAATCAGGCTGGCTGGTAGATAATGCCTTGGCATTAAGCCCACCTTTTGTACATTGTTTTCTTTGTGTGCAATAAAGATTAAAATAATAATAATAAATATTTCTTCTTTTTTTTGCGTTCTTAATTTTGTGGCGATGGGTTTGCAACCTGTCACGTATGGAGTACTCACTACTGAAAAATGTGGGCATGTCAGAATCTGATTGCTTGCAGTTCTGAGAAGTTGTCTACTAAGCTTGAGGATAAAATGCATGAGCATATTCTTTTTTTTTCTTACTTTTGTTCCAGGATTAACAGTTCTCAGTCATAATGCGACTGCTACGAGTATTCTAAGTCAAAGTTATTAATTTCAATAAAACCACAAGATATCTTAGATACATCTTAGAAACTAGGTGAACTAGGCTAGTAGGTACGTTTGTTTCTCGCAATCAAGCGTTGAAGAAAAGTAATCTCTAAATTCAAGCTACTCTACTAAAAAGGGGGTACACGGTATCGGAAACGCTGATGTGTGTAAGTCGGCGGGAATTAGACGTTACGACAACTGGGAATTGCCCGTGGATTCGTTGTACGGATCATAGGTAAGTATTAGCTGGGTTATACAAGGTGATTCATAACATGTATACCAACCCATTTTCACAAGGAAAGCTATAACTGCGCTGCCAACCCGCGTGCCCAGCGTGGTGAGTATGGGCAAATTCCCCCCACATGATAGGAAGTCACTCCGGAAATCTGTGGGGAGGCCGATGTTTAAACGGTTGGAATGATGAAAATGATCATGATGGTACCATACCGAAAGGGGGTTATTCTATCAACAAAAAACCTGAAGAAGTCCACTGGTGGACATAGTCCCCCGTAAAGTGCCACGACGAACGGCCTTGAGCCTTCTCCATCCATCGACATCCCGCAACCTCCAGAATGTCTTCGGTCTATTTGTTGGGAAGTCTTCCTAAACTGCGTCGCCTGGTTCGTGGTCATTCGAGAACCTTTATTCCCCGCCCACTGCCACTTCATCTTGCTAATTCTAAGAGCTACGTTGGGGGTCATGGTTGTTTAAGGGATTTCTTCGTTCCGGATTTCATCTCGCAGCGAAGCAGGTAAAGTAAATCTGCGTAGCAATTATAACATCATTAACATAAACAAAAGTTGTGCTAATGTGTGAATGTGCGAATTACCGGTGCGTGATGTCACGTGTTTAGCGACACGTGACTACCCACCTAATGACGGCGCGGTGGGTTGCAAATTATCCTTAGTGTTGAGTGGATACACCTAGCTTTTATTTTGGGCTACAGTTATACCTTCTAATAGTTATAAAAGTCCTTAATCCAAAAAAAAGGACCTGCATTTAGCAAGCCATTCATTGAGGTATACTAGCTTGCACTCGCGGCTTCGCTTGCGTGGTACCTATATATAAGAAAAAAAGCTGCCTATATGCTATTCCAGACTATAATCTATCTCTTTTTCAAATTTAATCCAAATCCGTTCAGCCGTTTGGCCGTAATTGAACCACAAAATCCAAAGATCTAGACATCCAAACATCTTCACAAACTTTCGCATTTATAATATTAGTAGTTTATGATAGGATGTAGTAAGATTTTTTGATTATGGAAGATTATAGAGTTGTATGTAGGCAGTATGATGTTGACTGTACATGATGTACATCACGCGCCAATGATCTACGTTTGACGCCACTAATTGTACACGATTGTACCGGGTGGTAATTATGATAACTTGATCATTGTTCACTCGGCATGAATTGTGATTTGAATTGATATTTCATAAAATTACAAATGTTTAAAAATTTCATACGATAACCCCTGTCTGAGATGTAAATTTTTAAAAATCCATCTTTAGTGTATACCAACAACTTAAGAATAGGCTTGTACCTACCCAAAGTTCTAGGTTTTGTGATTTTGTATATGAGTGGAAAACCGATGTTTCGTAATAGAATAGAATACGTTTATTTGACTTACACACAAAAACACAGAACGGACATAGGAACATACAAGTAAGATCAAATAATACACAAATAAAGCTGAAAGGGGCTTTTTATATAACCAACATATGTATTTTGATTTACGACTTTTCGAAGATTTCAATGAAAAAACACGAAGCACTGCTGTTTTGGCATCAAATCCGTTTTAACTTAATGATTCAACTGGTTTAGGTAGCTATGTTGATTTGTACGTACAGTATGCATCTGCCTGTCTGTTGGCCAACAAATTACTGTAGTTTGTGTGACCACACTGCACTTGCTGTACTTAGAGAGTTTTAGTTATTTATCGGTGACCCTGAGTGAAGTTTTTAATGGCTATTGTAAAATCATTTTTGTTGCATTGACCCCACTGGAGGACAAGTTATTCAATAATAACGACGCCATTACGAATGGTCTACAAAGGGTCTAGATTCGCGCAGCAATAATTTGAATTGACATCGCTCAACTGAATTGACAGGGGATACGGCAATTAGGGTTCGGCAGGCCATCGGTCAAGCTAGGGTTAGGGCGGGTATGCACTGAGGTTAACTATGTTTATCATTGCATTTAGGCATCAAGAGATGAGGAGGATACAATGCAACTTTAATTATGTTGTGATATCTCCAAAACTAACGCCTCATCCTAAGGTTATTTTGCGTAAAAGGATGAGTTGCTACATCTTGTATGAGTTCATAAGACCTCGATGGCATAGCGGATGAGTGCCTGTCGGAGACGCAACGCAAGGGTTCGATTCCCATTACATTACAAGTATAAGTCCTCAGTGATGCAACTAAGGTATTTTCACCTCTCCACTCCAGATAGCACAATCTACCCCAAACAATCTTTGATCATCTAAATCACTTGGGTGCAGTAAACCGGGCGAGAGTAATTAACACAACGACGAATAATTCACGGACCGACAAAACGAGAATTTTAATACGCAAATGAAATAATTCCTCAGATTGATGACGCGGATTTTTCGCGCCATTTTTCCCGGTTGTTTTTTCGCGCGCCAATTTTTTATTTTCGGTTTTAGGGTTCAGTTAGTATTTTTTTAACAATGGTAGCTTGAGTATGCTAAATGGTGGTATTGGCAAAATCACCCCATATGATAGTAATTCGCTCTGGAAATCTGTGGCGGCAATGTTCAGTAAACGTCCTACGCCTGAAATGATCAAGTACTTATACTTGCCTGTATTTATTAGACTAGGGGCCGACTCATGAGCGAAACCTTGGCTATTGAGGCAGGCTCGCGCTTGGCGGGCCTTGTTTTTGTATGATTTTCAGAGTGTTTTTTTCTAACGAATTGAATTTTTAATTATGTTTTACGGCGCGCGAATTGCAATTTACTGGATTAACTGCGATTAGAGTATCGTGAAGTCGTTTTGTATTTTTATTATCTCGATAGGACTAAAATCTTTTTGTTAAAAGGAAGATGCTTCGTAGAAAATGTGATTCAGAAAATAATTACCAATGTAACTCAGAGCCGTGTTGCCTCCCGAGCACTGCACTAAAAAAGATAATACATAAAATTACATTTTGAAAAACGGACTTTATTCAAGTCTATATAATGTCGATGAGAATACATCTCGCATTACACACTACATAGTGTGAGACGCGAACGCGAGAGGGTTGGAGCGTGCGGTAGATTATAGGTACTCACCCTGATGAAGATTCTCTAGACGAATCGAAACATTGTCGGTATTCTCATCGACATCATATAGATGTGAGTAATACCCGTTTTTCAAAATTTTTGTATCAACTCACGATAGTTTTGAAAATGAAATTAATACACAAAATGTTTAGAGTAGTAAAAAAACTTGTGCGTTCCTCCAGCAGAATGTTGTCAAATTTCGGGATTTAAAGTATACAAGGAATTAGAGCATGGTTTCGATACTGCAACTTTTTTCCTAATTAGTGCTTTAAAAACGATACGTTTCATTTATAAACAGAAGGGCACGACAACAGTCTCCCTCAGGATCCAAACTTACCGTCGACAATATCTGAAAGTTATTTCAACATTCACAGCCCTCATAGGCACCGTTAAAACTCTCCCTGCCACCTTATTCATAATACACGTAACAACCGTCCTTTTCGCACCCCAATTTGAATTTGCGAGCTAGAAAGTGACAGAAATATTTACAAACTGACATCTCAAAATTAACGATGGTCGGCTCATGATAATTTACATATTTAGGTGAATTAACCTCGTTGCGTTAAATTGTATTATGAATATTAATAGGTGTGTGGCATTATACTTTATGGTAGCGTCTTCTTTATGGCTCAGATTTGTCGTTAAATTAATGAATATTTGGCACATATATGTCACACACTAATATGACCTACAGACTACAGTGTTTTGTTGGAGCAAAAACAACAATAAATGAATAAGCAAGATAGATTATCCTGATATCTTTTTCTAAAAGATATCAGGGTGTCTGATCGAAGCGTCGCGTGACCCGAGAGCTGGCTCTTATTTGGCCCAGCGAATTAGCATTGCCATCCAGCGTAGCAATTCCGCCAGCGTCTTGGGGACGCTTCCGACTGGTAGTGATCTGGATCAGTTGAGCTATCTATAGATCGTTTGTAACGGTCTTTAGATGGCTCAACTGTTTCTTGTGTATTTTGTAAATATTAGTTTTAAGTTTCTTTCTGTAAATTAAGTAGATTATCACTTTTTTGTACACAAGGATTACATAGGTATTGATTCTATATCAAACTTAATGTAGTGCCGACCGACAATGGGCGATGGACAATGGACTTACAAAGGTTATCTGGAAGAAATCGCTTCGCCGCGACAAAAATCGTACATTTATAAAGTATCCTAATACTTACATAGAATATAATCATAAAATATACATATCACAAACTAACAATGATGAAAAAAAAATGAATATCGATTATCCCTGTGGAATAAATGAATATTGAAGTTAGAAGTTTGAAGTCATGTGTTAATATTGAAAAAGAAATGCACTTCCAAGAACAAAACTGGCAAAACAGATCCGAATTTGCAACCATCTTGGTTTATTTGGTTATCTAATAAAATATTACGAGCTTGACAAGTGCCCCCGGAGCTGCCCCCTGGTGGCCGTTCCTACCTTCAGTTATGACTCCGTAAGCATCTACTGCTTTTATGGAAGTAATGTAAATATCTTTTAGGAAAAGTGTTTGTGCTATAGCGACGTTTTTGTTCTAAACTTCTTTCCGAGCAACATTAAAAAAAACACAGTTTTATGAAATAAAGATAAAAAATATTTGACCTCAGTGGCTTCGATTGCCGCTGCGGGACACATGTTTGTATGATCTGCAAATGTTTGTATGATGCGGGACAAATGTTTGTATGTTCCGGGTCTGGGTGTTGTGGTACCATGGTACTCGTAGTTTCTGATAGCCACGACACATGGAATCCTAGTGTGGGGTCAGGACTATGTATGTGACGGTTGGCCGTTATTTATTTATTTTATTTAGGTAATTATTAACTATGCATTAAATTAAAAAAAAGCCGTGCCGAGCCGTGTTGGCCAATTGGGAGTTACCTACACTCTCGTTCTAAAAGTTTGAATCCTGTGCACCAATGGTTTATTCTATTCAACAATGCATGTGCGCATTAAGACGTGCTCATAACAGTGAAGGAAAACATCGTGAGGAAACCCGCGGCCTAGTCTGCTCCACACTTATCGACTATGTCTTTCCTGTGGATAAGGTGAGAGGAGTTATATAAAGTTATAGGAATAATAAAAAAAAAACTACAAAAATAATGTCAGTCTGATGATTCTGATGTTGGTGTGAGTGAAGTGAAAAATATTTGATGACTAAGAATACTAAGCATCAGAGAAATACGTTAGGAAAAAAAGTTCATTCTTCCAGAAATAATTTGAAAAGCGGTAAAAATGTGAGGGGATTTAAATTTAATTTTCGAACTGGAATGACGTGAAAATATCCCCAGTGGCAACAAAGTTCAAGTCACCAAAAAAAGTATGGAAAGATCACAAACTTGGCACGTTACGAAAAAAATAATTATATACGATTTTTTTATTATTATTTATTTATTCATATCAGATTGATACTGAAGGAGACGGTTCGAAAGTTATGCTCTATCACTATAAAAACATACAACGCCGATTCGTCCAAGTTGTTTGATTTGATTTTTGGAGGAGGTACGGCAAGATTTTCTCACTCTAAATTGGAGCAGCCCACCTGGGGAGGTACCTCCGCCTTACAGAAGATCGCAGCCAAATAACATTATTTGTTTCAAATAGTGTTGTGTTCCTGCGGTGAGTAAGGTTGCCAGAGCTCGTTATGGGGTTCGGCAGGCAACGCATTAGCAATGCTCCATGTGTTGCTGATGTCAATAGGCGACGGTAACTACTTACCATCAGGAGGGCCGTAAGCCTGTTTGCCTCCGTATAACATAAAAAAAAGATCTTCGCTCGCTCGATCTATTACAAATTATCTACTACTTGTAAGTTACATTAGGCTCGGTACCCATCCACCTACGATGGATCACAACGCAATCATTATTTTTTTTAATTTCACTGCTGCCAACCCCGAAATTTGATTATCCCCCTGACTCATTGGAAAATACCCTAAATTCAACATTAGCACAGTTTTCCCCTAAGAAGTGTAAAGAACTGAGATTACCAACGCACCATCGATGCAATCTTTTAAGTACAAACTCCGAGAATGGTTGATTTCTCAATCAATTTATAATTATGATGAATTTATTGATATAAAATGTTTTTAATTATTGTTAGAATTTAATTTTTGATAACGAAGATTTTTATTATTATTTATTTTGTATTTACGATTGACTATTTTTTAGTAGTTTTCACTGTTATTGTTATTTTTTTATGTTGATAATTGTGTGCCTACTTTTTAAGTATGGATCAATCTTAGGTTTATTACCTACTGATAATGATGTGACCTATAAACTTTGTTACGAATAAATGAACTATGAACGTAATGTTCAAACTTTTTTGCAAAATCATACTAGTTACTGTAGACTTAAATTGCTTAATTCTAGTGGATTTTTTTTCCTCACACTGTAAAAATACTCTTTTAGGGGAAAATAACCTATGTTGTGGACACTGATTAAAATACCTATACTAATAAAGACAAAACATTAAAAGGTTTCCCGGTCGGATGCGACTTGTACTAGTAATTAACGGGGACTCCTAAGGGAAGACCCAGGGTCCGGCTCAACCAATATATTATATTTCAGATGACACTGAGGGTCGTGAAGGATCATATCTAAACTCCTAAATTGGACATGTTTCGTTGATATTATAATTTTGGGGAAAATGTGAATGTATAAATGAGTTTCTTTGAGTGAATAACTTTTTGGGTTGAAGCAAAATAATCACATGTACATTAAGTAAAGCCTGCGGTTATTGAGTTGAATGTAATGATAAAATATACCTAACTTACGTTTCCGACAGGTACGACGGTAAATCAACAAAGGTAAGTAAGTAAAAAAAAATTAAAAAAACATGATACCGGCTAACATAAACTTAGTAAAAATAATGAACAGAGGTGACTGTTGCATGGGGTCAAAAATTCTTTTGTTTTTTGTTAAACTTATATTTTATTCACTGTTTTATTTAAATATGCAATCTTGTTAATAAAATCTTATTACAAATAAAATGGCGAGACAATAGCTTCATTTAATTTTCATAGCTACTGACGTAAGTTTTTACGATGAACGGTACAGCCGTGTTGTCGTAACAATACTTCTGCGATTAATTCATTAATATTTGATGTGGCTATAAAGTAATTCGTAAGATTGTTTATGGTTGGCTATGAAACTTCGTGAATTACGTAAGGTACCTAGATTTTATTTCCACCTGTTTAAGGTGTATTTTGAGTTATTTTACTATTATAAGGATATCATTTTCACTGAAAACGGGATATTTACCATGATTTGTGAGTTTGTTCCCCGAAAATCGAACAAATAAACTCACAAATCATGGTAAATTTCCAATTTTTAGTGAGAATTATGTTCATAGCCATAATAGATTCAAAAATTGTATTATAAGGATGATAAAACAGCTAGTTTGAGAAAGTTTGATAAAAACCAATGAACAAATGTTGAAAAATTATTTTTTTTTTCGCTAATGTTTATTCTTTTTGTTGATTGAATAATCCCCTTTCGGGATGGTATACATGTTATGAATCACCTTGTATTTTGGGTGCATTCCATTATTTGTGCTAATTTATTTTATTATCGTTGTAAACAAAATATTGTAAATAGTATTGTTAGTCATGTAACAATTTAATATACATATGTAACACAAATCCTGTATGAATTATTTATTCCAGTAAATATCACTTAAACCTAAGGTAAGAAAAAACCTATAGACGGACTACAATCTGGCTATTACGTTATAAACCGAGGTAATAGGAGACCATAGCAAACACATCCCAATACACAGAAGCACCTAAATCCAACCCTGACACTTTTATATGAACTACTTCACCCCTATTGCAGGCCGAATTAGAAATCGGAGTACTGAACACAAAAAAATACAGGTTTATTTGGACGAAAAGTTGATAGATTTTAATCGAACCGGCTTTACAAAATTTCCGGTAGTGGCTCAATACCCGTAACGTGCGTAGCTGAGAGAGGTGTACTGGGCAGAAAGGTTCTTATGTGGAGACTAAGCATCTGTACTGCCGTGTAGGATGGCCCCCCACTAGATAAAATACCCAATAAAGGTTGCTGGTACCGTTGGGTGCAAACTTCACAGTATCAGTCGCTCTGAAAATCTGTGGGGGAAGCTTATGTTCACCAGTGACCATGGTTATTTCATTCATCACTATCATCACAAATTATAGTTATGAATGAAATGGCTATGATGAAGGCATTTATAAAAACTTGGCCATATTTTGGCCATCATTTTAATTAGGCCGCGGTTACATTACAATTTTTATGAAAGTTTATTGAAGCATATAATTTTAAGTATGAAATTACGCAGAGATTGGCTTTGTTTGATATGCTGTCTGTACGAGCCCCGTTCATCTCCCCGTGTCCGTAACTAGTGTTTTTCACGCGGACTTTTATGCGCTATTATTTGCAACGGGGTATAAAAGTAACCCAGGGTGAGTTTATGGGCACTGGTCAGGCCGAACTCGCAGAATAGATGTTGCTAACAGTAAAGTAAGCTAAGCTATGACTATCGGTTCCTACTGTTTTAAGACAGAACTTACTCTCTTACTCTCATCTCTCTAAGTCTCTTTCTTTCGGACTGTGTGACTACTGTGTTTGTGGGGCCAGCCTTACTCATTCTCTTTTAGTTAAAGAGCTACGCGCTTGTCTCTCTCTTACTAGGTACTAAATCTGTATAGCTGTAAGCTGATCAAATAACTGAAACTGTTTTAAACGTTTTGCGACTAGGAAATCTCGTCTTTCATATCGGCATCTCGAAACGTTGACAGTGACTTAATTCAGAGCCATAAACATCCGTTGCAACCACTGTAATAATGGAATTTCAACTTTGAACGTATTAATATCTACGTAACGTTGGTTACTGTTCGAAAGGTAAGTATACTGTGCTAATCCTGAAGTAGCCAGGAAAACCCTTTATGTTGTGTTCGATAGTAAAATCTTAGCCTATGTATTGTTTAATGGTAGGGCAGGGCTGATGAAGTTAACGACTAGGTTTTATGATGTCATAATAAATTATTGTTTATCTATGGTAGAGCATGATGTTTTTAAGATCTTTTAGTATTTTTCTAATCTTTCTTTCTTCAGCCTTTGCACACCAACACCTAATTGATTCAAAGCCCATCATTTAACATTTAAGCTTTCCGACGGGTTGGCGGTGAGTCGAAAACATTGATTTATTCAAATAAAACAACATTCAAACTGACGCTATCATAGCAGCCAAATATAATTTTTCACTGCACAGTTTAAAACACGGATGGCGTTAACTTTACGATCCGATGACGATCTTAGCGTTACATAAGCCGCATCGGTGTAGCATAAGCTTAAATAAAACCACAGCATTTTATATCACTTACCTTTACATGCAATTGCAAATAAAAAGGCCACTATTCTGTGAATCGCTCGTAACAATCGACTTTATCGCTCAATGTCATTCCGAACGCAGTGAAATTCGACGCCGTGATTGCTTGAAATTTTCATCGAACGTAAACGTACAAGTTAACGTTATCCACGGAATTAGTTCGGGAGTTTCGGTACGGAATTAGTAATTGTGGTAAGGAAAATTTGCCCGTGAATTTGTTAATGGAAATTCACATGGTAATACTGAAACGTTAGTAGAGAAAATTGAATGTAGACTTATATGAGAGTTTTAATTTGATTTTATCATATATTGGGCTTAAAAGTTTGCCTAGAATATTTAATCAAAAAAATAAATTACAGAGTGTGATGTTCCTTAAAGTGCTAGTATAGTAGATTGGTAATTTCAATTGTCTATATCTAGTCCTTCAGGGTTTTAAAGGCATTCATACAACTGAATTAACCATTATTTTGAACCAACCACGTCATCGCCAAAGGTGGAGTTATGTCACAAAAAAAATTGTAACCCGTATTGTCGGCGGTCGCGTTAAGATGTCAGTCCTGGCTATAGAAGTCGTACACGAAGGAGGCCTTTGAGCGGCCTAAAAACTCACTCACCAGCTCATACGAATTTTGTTTTATTTAAACAATACAAAAGTTTTATGTCAGCCTGCTGCACAAACAACACTATCGGCTTACGTTAAACATAAAAGAATTACAGCCATACCCCTACCACTTACTTACATGCAATCCAAAAGCCATTTTGCGACATAAATAAAATAAGTCTCAAGCGCCGCCCCATGCCTTTCAATTCCTACGGAAATTGTACGGTATATTCCCCGGGATATACTAAACAACTGTCATTTTATTTTATCACCTGGCTTTCGCGTAAACTCGCTCGCAAGTGATAAATTTTAATGTTAGTCACTCGAAATATTGTCGCGTAAGGAGACTCAAAGCAAGAAAAATGTATTGTTTACCCATCGAATTTAAAAAAGCGCTAAGTTTATTTTAAAGCATCTTAGGAACTAGCTGCAGCTATGCCTTTTATTATTTGTGTTACCATTAACTTTTAATTTAAAGGGTCAGTAAAAAAACACTTAGATTAGAAACAGAAACTAGCTAGCTAAATCTTCTAGAAACTAGCTACGAAGCGTACGAAGCTTTTTTTAAAAGCAAATCAGCTGAGAGTGAGTATTCACAAACACACTTACTGGCTGCAGTGGACTCATACATTACTAGCTTCCACTCGTGGCTATGACTCCGACAAACCATGCAAAAAAACAAACAAGCTTGTGCTTATAATATTAGTTAAGAGTGGTAGTTGGGGCGTAGGGGGTTTAAAATACCACGGAATCCGAGCATATCTCACCGGCCCGTACTACCCGGAAAGCAGCATAAGCCTTTGGTGGAAGCATATGTGCATCATTGAACTTCGCCAGGCTGTGATGATGATGATGATGATGGCAGTTAGCAGCATGTAGGAGGTATAGGTAAATTTGAAGTGCTAGTGAAAAACGATTTGGCTACTACCATAAGTATCATTTTGAATCGTCTTAAATCTTGTAGAAATTACGCTTGTTCTTCGAGGTCTTGTATTTTTCAAGCAAATTTAATAAGCAGCCCTTTACAACCACAAAAATATTTCCACATTGAACAGTGACAACTTAAATCCTTTGCAAAAGTTATAAGCGCAAAATTTCCCAAATCGACACCTAAAATGTCATTAGATTCTAATAAATATCCCCCTGGAGTTATGAATTTTACCAAGTTTTTGGTGAATTTGGCCTCGTTTCAACCCTTCCACCTGAATATTTAAAAAGTCGTTGGTAACATTTTAATTGGACAAGCTTGGTGGGCTACCACCATCTTTCAAAGTAGAGCGTTCAAAAGCTTTACTAAACTTAACGCTATGATTCCGTTTGTTATATATATCATCATCACCAACCACAGCCTGACTTCACCCACTGCTTGGTATAGGTCTTTGACCTTCGTACGACTTCTGTTCTCGACGGTACACGGTGGTAACACGGTCTATAAGCTTGATACTGAGCATGGTATGCTCAATGGTTCTCTATGCAACTGTCATCCTGTACACAGCTTCCTGCGTTAGCGTCCATATACCGTTTGTTATATAGGACGACAAAAAATATTACCTGCAAAAGGAAACGTCAATGCGACAAAAAGCTCATACTCAACTAAATCTGTTCTGTTTCAAGAGACGGTGGTTGTCCCCCATCCCGGATTAAATTATCAAGACACCTAGTTAAGCCACCTTCAAACTTAATGAATTCAACATGAATTAACCAGATCGGTTTAATTGCGAATTCAGCCGTTTGCAGATTTTGTTATGATTAACTGAGTGGAAGAGAGAAAACATTTGTATGTAGTCCGTTAGATAAAGTAGGTACTTTTCTCAAAAAGAGGCTTTAAGCGCCTCTTTGCGTAACGGAATTTAGCCATGGTATCTTGTTAGTTTGCGCGAGGACTATGTCCAGCAGTGGACTTCTACAAGCTAATGATGATAGTCTTGTTAGTTCCACTAATTGCCGCGGGACTTCTTACGAGAAAAGGACTCATCATCATCATCAACAACCTGTAGAAGTCCACTGCTGGACATAGGCCTCCCCCGAAGAGTTCCACGACGAACGGTCTTGAGCCTTTTCCATCCACTGACTTCCCGCAACCTTTACAATGTCATCGGTCCATCGGGTGGGGGGCCTTCCAATACTGCGTCGCACGGTTCGTGGTTGCCATTCGAGAACCGTTACACCCCAACGGTTATCGGTTCTGCGAGCTATACTCAACTCAAACTAATAGGACTCAACTCATGCAGACTTCATTCGGTTCCATCAAGCATGATGCTAAATGACAAATTACTGCTGGAATTATATCGATCTTACACTTACAATGATGATTGACAAAGTTCTATGGCCTAAAGTGTAGGCCTTCTTCTTCTTTTTGTCGTATCACTGATCCTTTCTTCGTCATCCTGTATAAGGTGACTGTCCAGGTTGAGGTTTGGTGGCCATGAAAAGCCTATGACAGTCGATGAGATAATCAGTGCAGTGAAAGGATTAAAGTGCGCCTCTTAGAAGCTCTTTTCGTGCACACTCCTTTCGTGTAGGCCCAAAAATGTTATGTTGTCACTGACCGTGTAGACCCTACGCGGTCAGTGATGGTTAACGTTTTATTTTGGTTACTCAACCGTAAAAGAAACCACTCTGTTCTTACAAAATCTTTGACCTCCAATATAAATAAAGGAGCAGGCGCCGTAAGGGAACCGTAAAATTATCCAAGTCAAGCTTTACGTAACCCATTGTAAAGTGACTTTTTAACAAACTCTGAGGAACTTTTAAATTCGGCCGTGTCTCAAATCCGGCATTGGTCTCTAAGGACCCCTGTAAAAAATTAACTCAAAGCCGAAAAATAAAAGTTTAAATGTCCCCCTCTTGCAGAGTAAACATTTTACCTCTTGGCATTCTGAATTAAAAAAGGTTTGTTGGTTTTTTGTTCTAGTTTCGTGTGAGTAAAAGTAAAATTATTTAGAAAAAAACTTTTTGAGTTATTTTTTGATGTGAGATATTATTGTTGCGGCCGGTTGCTGCTCCATATGTTTTACATAGCATTTATACAGTATTATATAAAGCGTAACGTTTAAGCCCGATTTCACAGTATTTCGAATCCGCATTTGTTATTTCGAGGAACTAAGGGAAAAAGAGAGACTAATAAATTAAGTGTGTTGTCCTTTTAAACACTTTTTAAATGCTGTTTCATAATTTTTCAAAAAATCAATTTTTCCAATTTTTCAATTTTTTTAAAAAAAATAAGGCTTTAATAAGGATCAGCTGTCATGAAAATGAGAACATTTCAATGACTTGAAATATTGCAATATTTTACACTAGTAACGTGTAAAATATTTCTTCTTGTTACTTACCAGCCAGCGGTGCTAGCACCGCCGGCCTGGCCTCTATTGACCTAAACCTAGTTTTAGGTCAATAGAGGACCTAACTAAGAAATGCTATATTTATTATAATTATGGCAGGAAATAACTTTAACTCTTGCCAACAAAATTGGGAGCGACCAAATATAATCTAGATCCAATGTTGGAACAGAGGATGAATAGAGTATAGATTAGAACATTAAAACAACGCCATGCTTTTTTTTTCGAACCCAATCCCTTCCCAAAAGTCCCTGTATTGTGAAACTACGAGGACCAAGGTACCAAAACACCCAAACAGAACCAATTAGGTATTTGTAGATCATGCAAATGCGTGGGGTTCGTACTCGCATTTCTTGCTTGCGTTTCTCTCTCGTATTTAATAGTTTTGAGTGGAGTTATGAGGGTAAATTTCTTTGCAAATAATGTCATCCTGATGTCGGTACAAGTCCAAAAATATCATCAATCATCATCAATTCAGCCATATGACGTCCACTGCTGAACATGGCCTCCCCCACAGACAGAGAAAATTCCTATCAAGTGCCCATACTCACCACGCTGGGCATGCGGGTTGGCGAGCGCAGTTTGAGCTATCGTTGTAAAATGAGGGACGCTACTGCCCATCCCCCTAGCTTTTTTCCCTTAGTCGCCTCTTACGACATCCGCGGATTGGTAGATATGGAGGGGCCTATTCTTCAGCCGGGGCTACCACGGCCCAAAAATATTACGACTGATAAATACTAGGCCAGACGACGTTGAATAAACCGGTATGAAAAATAAGGTCTACGATAATATTTTTGTAGACGTTTTCGTAGCAACCGGCATTTCCATTTAAAAGACACCAACGCGTGTCGTACAAAATATCCAAAATAATAATGTGGGTGGTGATTTTATTATTATTAATAATACAATTACACATTATTATGGCTATCTGAAAAAAATTCAAACGGTGTGCGATATGTTAATTAAAATTTAAGACAAAATTATCCTCACGTCCGCTGAATAGAGTCAATTTCATTTTGATTTTTAGGGGCTTGCGATATCTTAAAGCTATATTTCGCGCCCTCAAATGTCGAACTCAAAATTAATTTTAAGCTGTAGATATATCAGGCTCATTTTATAATGCATTTACATTTTACTGTAATCTGATAGGTTTTTTGATGGTGAGAAAATTAATTTGAATCAACATTACACTTTCCTGTTTACGATACATACATAAAATGACGCCTATTTCCCTAATGGTAGGCAGAGATCATGAATTTCCACTTGATACGATTCTGACTTAACTCTTTTGCTTCACTTACCCACACACATCACATTAGTAATACCAACAGCCTTGTACTAGTATAGTATTATGTTATCTGTGGCCAAGGTAAGATACAAAAGTACTATGGTAGGTTGCAAGATCTTCTGTGATACCAAAATGAATTATTTACCTGTGGTTTATGTAAAAAGTTTTGAAACAAATAACATAAGGAGGAGGAAGGGCACTGCGAGATTTTCTCGATTTAAATTGGAGCAGCCCGCCTGGGAGGTACCTCCGCCTTACAGAATATCGCAGCCAAATAACATTATTTGTTTCAAATAGTGTTGTGTTCTTGCGATGAGTAAGGTTGCCAGAGCTCTTTAGGGGGGGAGGGGTTCGGCAGGCAACGCATTAGCAATGCTCCAGGTGTTGCTGATGTCAATAGGCGACGGTAACCACTTACCATCAGGCGGGCCGTAAGGCTGTTTGCCTCCGTATACGAGTAACTTTAAAAAACATGAAAGCTGGCTGTAAGTCAACACGCGGTACAGTGACATAAAATAATGCTACTCTTCAATATTTCTTAACCGACTTCCAAAAGCAGGAGGTTCTCAAGTCGGCTGTTTCTTTTTTTTGTGTGTATGTTGCTCGCTATCTCCGCCAATAGTAACCCGATTTTGATGATTCTTTTGGCTGGTGTATAGAGCATGATCCCGGGATGGTCCCATATTAATTTAATTCCTGAAGGATTGCTACTTGTCCCGTAAAACTTAAAAAACGTCATCGTCTCTTGAAATCACGACTTGCCGATTTTTTTTTTGTCGACCGTGTTATGGTATGGTTATCCCTATGGTTATTGTTCGGTTGCTGCTATTTTTATATAAACTTTAACCTTAGGGGTTGTGTGTCGGGAATTCCTTTCTGTGCACCCTATACGTTACGCTACCCTGCAAATTTCATACTCTTAGGATTTTGGCTAGGCTCTGCGTTAACTTTCAATGAGAATAAAACCACTACGTTTGATTGTCAGTCAGTACCGAAAGAGTTATTATTGATGATTAATGGATGTCATACTTACTTTTGTTTTTTATTCGAAAGTGTAGGTGGCCAGTGTCATCCTCAGTAGGTAAGCAAAACGCAAAAAAGTTGATAACAAAAAAAAGAGGTTGATATTAATCTTGTAAATATTCGGGAATTTGAAGTCGGTTTTTAGATTTTGTTTAAAATATCTTATTATTTCAAAGAATTATATGACTACGAGGAGTCTCCACAGTTTGTCTGCCAGCCTCACAATAGCCAAGGGACAGACGTGGACAGACGGACGACTAACTTGTAATACTTTCATTATATCTAGTCCCACTGGTGTTGCGGTCTGGCTGTAGTTTTGATCAGCTTAGCTATTTCGAAATGTCTTTTGACTACGGACTTTCATTTCTAATATTTACTGATAAAAATTGTGAAGGTTGCGGGATGTCGGTGGATGGAGAAGGCTCAAGACCGTTCGTCGTGGAACTCTTTAGGGGAGGCCTATGTCCAGCAGTGGACTTCTACAGGCTGATGATGATGATGATGACTGATAAAGATACGCTAAGACCATTGTAACTAAGCTTTTATAATTACCTAGGTAGGTACTTCTAAAAGCGGCCTTCCGCTGGTCACTGTCGTAAGCATTATTTAATTCTGAGCAATCAAATACCATGCGAATGAATGTTCTGCGACATTTTATTTGTGTTATGGATTACATGATAACAATATGGTGGATATAATCGCTTATTTCACATTCATTACGCAAGCCTCGGTGGCGCAGTAGGCAGCGCGTAAGTCTCATAATCTTAAGGTCGTGAGTTCGATCCTCACCCGGGGCATATTTTTGCAGTAATTTAATATTTTAAAAGGTTTATTGTTATTTATTGAAGTTTTTCAAATCTGCATCTGTTATCACAACAAAACTAATTATAAAAAACTTCACTGAAATTATGTATTATGTTATTCCAAAAATCGTCACGTTTATGGAATCTCAAACTAAGGTAAGACGTGCCGACGATGTCCATAATACCTATATATTATTTATTATATAGTATTGTGTTATCTGTGGTAATACTATGCCCACAATATTAGGAACTGAGTTATTATTTTTGGAACTACTGGACAGAAAAATAATCAAAGCAGTATGAATGAAAAATATGGTTATTAACGCCATCTATGATCTTTAATACAAACCGTATTCTTACTAGACTGAAATAAGAATCGTAACTAGCGCCACCTAGTCAATCAACCTTGAACTAAGCTAGCAACCGGAAAGCAACTTCGTTAGGAACATCGTCCGCAGGTTCAACAGAGCTCTACTTGATTGTAGTTCAGCACACAATCATTAGATGACGCTGAGACAGATTATAAATAAAGCTCAGAATAAATATTAGTATGTACCATAATATTACTATTCGATTCACAACCACAGCTGTAGTCAAAGTCAAAGTCAAAAGGCGTTTATTTCAATAAAATCACTAGGATCACTTTGAAACGTTTTAGAAACTAGGTGAAGCTATGCCTGTTCCTCGCGACCAAGCCTAAAAGAATCAGGCAAACGGCTTGGTGCCTATCATTTTTTACGATGATCCTTTTTTTACAAAATGGAATTTAAAGCTTCAGAACTACACAATAGTCAATACATAGTCATAGGCTGTATTTTATGTGTACGTACTCGTATATATTGTTATATGTTACTCGTTACTCGGTATCTCCATCAACTGTAAACCGATTTTGATGACTCTTTGGCGGTGTATTAAAGAATGATCCCGGTACCTATTCCCATTTAAATTTTGCTAGGGAATGTAAAATGAACGTATTAGTCTCGTTAAACTTAAAAAAAAGGCATCATCTCTTGGAATCACGATTTGCAGAAAAAAGATTGTGATTGATTTTATTACCTAAACTTTTATTTTTTATACGATTGTGTGGCAGTTGTCAGTGTCATCTCGAGTGAGCAAATTGACGTCAGTTCGTGCATGCGTAATAGACGCCAACTACCTAGATACCTGTTTCTAAGTGTTTTTTTTATAATTCCTAAGATAAGATTAGGAGGGAGTTAAACGTAGGTAAACGAGTCGTAGGTGCTATCTTAAGGCAGCCCTAAGAAGTTTTATCAAGGACTCTTCATGTAAGTCGGTGTTTATTTACTTTTTAAAACGTACATAGGTATTACATATTACGTACACTTTTATTTATCCGCATTTGATTACGCAATTCATTCCTATAAAGAGGACGTCAACCGCGATAAAAAAATGCATCAAAATCCCAGCAGTGTTAGGTTTCAGTCGGCCATAAAAACAATTTATTATATCCACATTGATAATTTTATTTACGTCACCAAGGACATTGTCCAATGAAGCGTTAGGTGAAAAGACTTGGTTCAAATATTAATAGTAGGGATGCTTGTTTGCCACCTATGTTGAATAATCTTCAAACTTCAATATTCATATATTCATTGAAATCGCATTAATTATTCTGAAATGTAAGATGCTAGTTGAACCTAAGCCTGTTCCTGTGTAATTTTATTTAAAAAAACGCTTTGTTGGACAGTGAACCCTAGAATGAAAATTGTTCTTTTATTTGGCAAGGTCGTCCACTGGCGCCAGTGCTTAAAATTCTACCAGTTTTTTTTTGCAAAATAATATAACAAGGGATTTTACCTCTTTCGTATCAATTTTGGCAAATAATACATAATTGATGAGCCTTTTTTTGGCCACCAAAAAAGGTTTTATTGATTTTAAATGTTTTGCTAACATTTATCTGATTAATTGCTTCTAATAGAATACCTATCAAGAGCCGGAACCATGAGAATAAGAATGGTTAGTCAAATAATATTTAACAAGAAACGGCGTCCTGGTGCGAAAAATAACAAAATATATTTTTTTATGATGAATTTGACTAATTTGCTCATTATTATAAGCCTATAGAAGTCCACGGCTGGGCATAGGACTCCCCAAAGAGTTCCACGAAGAACAGTATTGAGCCTGTTCTACCCCACTGACTTCCAACAACCTTCACAATGTCGTCGGTCCATGGAGTCTTTCATCCGGTTCGTGGTCGCCATTCGAGAACCTCTATTCCCCAACGGTTGTCGGTTCTGCGAGCTGCCACTGCCACTGCCACATTAACTTGCTAATTCTGAGAGCTATGTAAACCTTAGTTCTTCTACGGATTTCCTCGTTTCGGATTTTATCACTTCCAAGCATAGCACTCTCCATAGCCTGTTGCGCTACTCTGAGCGTGTGCAGGTGCTGGAAAGGTTTGCTGGAAGAAAACTCTTTTTAGGGTTAAGCTCGCCTTTGTACATACCTTTCTTTTTAATTGCTGTAAACTGTGTTTCTTGTGTACAATAAAGAATAGGTGGCCAAAATTTAGTGACCAAGTCTCAGGCTCGTATTCAGAGACAAGACTCGAGCATTGATCTGTACTTAAATCTCGATTTAAGGCGAGATTCTAATTCTTGAACAGTATTTAAGTATAGATTCAATGATCAGAGTTCACCTGAGTAAATGCTTATTCTGAAACGTCAATCAGACGAAATCGGTAATTAAATCTAGATTTGATTTGACATTAATCAAATGACATTAACGTTCCGTTACACGTACTTTGATGCATATTTATACTTCACTTTATTGTTCTATTCTATTTCCACCCTGGCTGTTTGAATTTCTGCGTAAAACGGATCGAAAATTATAAATAAATCAAAATGTTAACGAGAACATTTGAGTACAGATTTGAGACTCGATTCAGCTGAGAGTAGTTTAAGTACCGTTCTTGAATAAAAGCTATGTTTGAGCAGAGGTTCAATACTTAAGTAGAGTTCAGCTGATCTGTGATCAGAAGGACTTAAGTATGTAAGGAAGGTAAAATAGCGATGATGAAGTCGAAGAACAAAATTGCCTATTGGATGTATAATGATCCCTTTTCTGCTTACTATTGGTACATTATACAAAACACCTTGCACAGAATTTACAGATCAGATACAGGTTCAATTGGGTCACACAAGGTAACAAGAAATAACCAGTGTGGCGACGAATAACCAAAGAACTATAAAAATAATCTATGCTACAGTCACCATGGGTACAAAGTTCCGCAGTGGCCTTAACCTAAAGGTACTCCTACACGGGTAATTCTGAAGCAATTTAAAAAAGTTGCAGTTGTTACAGTTATAGTTAATTGTCGGCTATTATTATTTAAATTTATTATAGGTTCAGGTTCGGATAAAGAAACAGTTGCTTAGGTAACTGACTGACAATCAACACGAACCATTAAGTCCTAGAAGCGTAAAATTCGGAGGATAACTTCGTGTTGTAGGTAGATATGCACGGGAAGGAATCATGGAACATAAGGGGGAGAAGTGTAAAATTTAAATTTGCAAAAAAATTGCTTCTTATAAGCAAACGAAGTTGCTCTAATAGGTTTGAACATTTTCTATGTTGTCCGTCTAAGTTATTGTACGCAAAGCCTACGAGAGCAGATGGAAAATTCAAAATTTTATGTAATCTAGCAGGTATTACTATAAAAATCGCTCATGTGGGAGCAACCTAGCAAGTTGCGCGTGATGGAATTTCAAACAATACCCCATCAAGTGCTTGTTTTGTTTTAGTACCTTAGCCACAGCTTAGATTATTGTTATTATGGATCTAAACTGTCAAACGGGAGGCAGTTCTGGAGCCTGAAGGCACGCTACATTCGCCTATAGCCTCAGATTTAACAATGAACGGCATTTTAAGCATAATACATCTTCATCATCATCCTGTAGAAGTCCACTGCTGGACATAGGCCTCCCCCCAAGAGTTCCATGACGAACGGTCTTGAGCCTTCTCCATCCTCCGACTTCCTGCAACCTTCACAATGTCGTCGATCCATCGGGTGGGGGGCATTCCAAAACTGCGTCGCACGGTTCGTGGTCGCCATTCGAGAACCTTTACTTCCCAACGGTTGTCGGTTCTGCGAGCTATATGGCATGCCCACTGCCACTTCAACATGCTTAATACATACAGACATAAAAACACTCCTGTATCCCAGAGTAAGGTAGAGACCACGGCTTTCTCAGACTGGCCTCATAGCTCAGTTAGTAGTAACTCTGAAGAAAAACGGATTTAAGAAGAGATTTTTACTCTCTCATTGCGTGAATTAAATGCGCACCTCGCATCTTATGTGTCGATCCGCTCAACACGCCTCAAAAGTCATCTATTCTAACAACCTGTTTATTTTTTATTGCAACGTTCTACTCATCAGTTCCACCCATTTTAGGACAAAAGGCGGGTGCTTTAAATAAATCACAATATTAAACGTTCAAGAAGACCCTCTGTCTTGGCACCAACCACTTAAGCATTCGGTTAAGGCGAAGATACAAAAAATCTACTTATAAAATATCTTGCAACATTTTGTATGTAGGTATACTTTCAACCAATAGTTGGTCGAAAATAAATAATTCGCTCCTTTTTATAAATGTTACTTCCTACTATTCTTTCTTATGCGAAAGATTGTGGAATGTTTGGATGTTTGTGGTTCAATCACGCCGCCCCGTAACGGCTCAACCGATGTCGATGAAATACTTCTAAAGAGCTATTTACTTATAACAGCATATAGTTTCTTTTTATCTAGGTACCTTGCGAGCAAAGCCGCGTGCGCAAGCCAGTAAAACATTTTAACTCAACAAAAATATATTTCTAAAATCACAAACAACATCAATTCACACAGTAACAATATTTTTTTTAATGACCAATGCCAGTTTAGCCATTGTCGTTGTTATGTAGGTACTATATTTATGTTATTCCTACTTGCGCTTCCCCTTAAATACTGAAACAGTGACGGTGCACCCCTAATCACACAATTATACCCTTTTAAAGGGCACCGCCCTAAAATGCTATTAGCTGTTAAACTACTGATTTATCTCCGATCATTACGACCATTGTTGATTAGCTAAGGATGATTTCACCAATGTTAAACCATCAAGCAGTAGCTGTTCTTCAGCTTCAGAAATAATCATACAAGTACCTATATCGTTACCTAGGATCTTTACCCATTACCAAGATAGCTTGAACAAAATAGGCCTGATGATGCTGACAGCATATTAATAGGTCTACTTATTTTTATCACCAAACGAATGCAGTTTCTTCCCGAGTACCTACATGTCCGAAAATCACTAGTGTTTTTTCGTACAAAAAATCTGTCAGGTCATTCTTTGACAACATTTTCTCAGAAGTTTTAATCTCTCTAATGAATCATTGATGTAGGTAAAATATTCTGTTGTTATTAATGTATGATTATTATTATTCAGTGTGCATCTTTTCACAAAGATGCCGCCAATGCACTCGACATCACAAAGATGTAGAGTAGCATTTCACGCCAAGTAATTTTTATTGCTTGCTTTTTGCAAAGTTTTTTCTCTACTGTTTCATTAGTATTTTTATGACCAGTGCCAGTTTAACCGTTGGTAGGTAGGTACTATATTTTTGTCATTACGTACTTGCACTTCCCCATATATAGTGAAACAGTAATGGATAATTACGAAAGAGGCTTATTCTACACCCACGATCATTTTGCACTGAAAATAAAAATGCAGCTATTAGACAGCTGTTTTGGGGCCAAATAAGTTTTAAGTCAATTATTCACTACTTTAGATCAATTTTGATGTCTAACTTCACGACCTTCACGTAGGTTTAATCATTATTATTTTAGTGAACAAATCGTTATAAAAGTTCTGCTACTCCATTCCATTAGTGTTTAGCTTCATCAATCCAAATTGAGTTATCAACTTTGGTGAAACTCATTGTTTTATATAGGCCTTTTTGTGCCGAACGTGTTTAATAGTCAATTAATGAAGCTACCTGCGGCAGTTATCCCAAATTGATCACAAGGATATTGACCAGTCATGGCCTGGGGAGGCAGCGCGGTCAATTGGACCCCGTGCGTGGCTGGAGGGTTAAATCGATATGTGAATGTATTAATTTAAATGAAAATGGACTGTTATAAAGATCGTTTCGTGGGTCTGATTTGTGTAAATTGGCAGTTTTTTTTAATTTTTTTTTTGGTTAGTAGACTTTGGACTTTTAAAACGATACCTACCACGATCTCGAAAACACCATGAACATCTTTCACCATGGATATCTTTTCTGCCCGTGATGATTATTTTTCAATAACCCGAAAATCCCGACAAAACCCGCAAATCTTAATAGTAATTTAATAGTTTAACCACTAATATAAGGGTGTGTCTTACTTTGGGAATCGATCGTATCCGTGATCGAGCGATGCGCTACGGTTAGACTAATAAACTGAAAATGAGAGGGTTTCATTTTAAGAATCTATACATACCTACCACAGATGCATTATCAGTTTGTTCGTGAACCGAGTCACAGTTACGCTATCAGTCTCTACGTAAACTGGGTGGCGAGAGCATCCTGTGTGTTCCCATAACTCGTGTTTTTGCCCTAATCGTTAAGGTCCATTCCAATTTAGATTATTGTTGCTATTAAACGGAAAAAACCGTCTGTTTAATTCGGTGCGAGTCAGGATGGAATATTTTGGGTGATCTATTATAACGTAGGTACTAGTAGTAGTTTGCAATCTCATAACATTACGCGGTTAACAAAAGCTATGACGTCATAAATACCAGCGTGCTATCTTTAGCAATACTGATTGTGAATCGATTTTTAGACGACTCCATCAGCGGCCGAAATAGCTCAGTTGGGAGAGCGTCAGACTGAAGATCTGAAGGTCCCTGGTTCAATCCCTGGTTTCGGCATTCCTCTTTTTGTGACTTTTAAAGTCATCTTTTATCAACGTCCTGTATAGAAAATGCATGGTTAATACGTTTTTTTTGCAATTGTTGTCAAGGTACTACCTACCAAGGAATCATTTAATTATGTATCGTACACGAATAACAAAAAGACGGCACAAGTTTTGAATATCCTATTGTTCTGGAATACTAATTATCAATAACACTTCCCTTGTCACATAATTACACTTCTAACAAGAAAAGGTTGATCATAAACAATCCTAATAATATTTATGTAACTTGTGCTACTAATTAATAACGTACCTACCTCATCATCATCATTATCTCAGTCGTAGGACGTCCACTGCTGAATTATGTTCACCTCCCGCCTCCCCCATAGTATCAAAAATAATATTTTTGATACTAAGGGGATTTGACCATACTCGCCACGTTGGGTATGCGGGTTGACGAGCGCAGATAAAGCTCTTGTTGTTGGGAAGAATAGGCCCCTACATTTCTACCCGTGGATGAGGTTATAGGCGAGCGAAAATAGCTAGGTGATGGGCAGCACCGTTCCTTATTAACCCGTGGAATGTTGCAACAATAGCTTTATCTGCGCTCGCGAACCCGTATTCCCAGCGTCGCGAGTATGGGCAAAGGATTGTTTCTGGAAATCTATGGGGGAGGCATGTGTTCAGCAGTGGACATTCTACGGCTGAAATTATGAATGAATGATGATGTTGATAGGGAACGCTGCAGCCCATCCCATAGCTTTGTTTCCCTTAGTCGCATCTTACGACATACACGGGTAGAAACCCCGCACCCCTTATGTCTCAGACGGCCACTAGCCCGTTGTGCCACCGAAGTCGCCTCCGAGCAAACAAGCAACCTTCAAAATTAATAGGTCCATCGGATGAAGCATCCCATACCTACTGAGTTTTACACTTTGTGATTGCCATTTGAGAACCGTTTTTCCCCAATAGTTGTCAGTATTACAAGCTAAATGGCCTGCCCACTGCTACTTCAACCCGCTAATTCAGAAAGCAATGTCAGTGACCCTAGTTCTTGTACGAATTTCATCGTATTGGACCTTATAGTAAAACTATTGCTGTTGCACCGCTTAGTACGCACATCCAAATAATTACTATGGCATATGGTAAATAAGATAATGTAAAGTACATAAGTTTATTCATAGTAGGTATACCTCCTGAAAGTAGCATATTCTTACCCAAAGTTGTATATCAGGTTTGTTACGAATTTTGGAATTTCGATAGTTTCATTGAAAAAATAATATCTAAAAATCTGCTGTTATGGGGTCAAATCAGTTCAAACTCAATTACTTAGCTGTGTAAGGTAGCATTCTTGATGACGAACTTATCGTATTAGTAATAAAGATAATAAAAAAGCAAAATCAGCAGAAAAAAATATATAGGTACAATATAACATTTTGATATTCTTTTTGCTTAGGTACCTATTTATTTTCATTTTACATACATACATACATAAAATCACGCCTGTTTCCCAGAGGGGTAGGCAGAGACCACGGTTTTCCACTTGCTACGATCCTGACATACCTCTTTTGCTTCATTCACTCTCATCACATTCCTCATACATGCAAGTCGGTTTAAGGTACTCATGACCTGGCCTTTTTCCAAAACGTCACCGATATGGTCACTAAATGTACGCCTAGGTCTTCCCCTTCCAACGGTCCCATTCACACTCGCCTTATACACTTGTTTCGTCAATCTTCTTTCGTTCATTCTCTCTACATGACCAAACCATACCAAACCATGTTATTTTCATAATTTTTTTATTTTCATTTTGCTGAAAGAATATGCCCCTTTCGAGATAGAATAAATAAAAGGAATCATCTCGTTGATTAGCAAAAATCTTAACCATGTAAAATTAGTTTGTTTGCGCTTACAATAAAACCTATCGGGTTGCTAAGCCAGTTTTGCATTATTTTTAGCTGCAAAATACGTTTTCATATAATGACAAAAAGCCTAAAAGCCTTTGATCTAGGTAAGCCGTTTTATCCGTGACTTTAACTAGCATGCAACCTTGGTGACTGTTATCCAAAATATTAGACTTAAAGAGATACTTATGTTATCACTTCAAGGTACTTTATCACTAGTTTTTCCCTGCGGCTGTACTCATTTTTTTTTGATTACCTATCGAAACCCGTACGAATTCATGTTGTAGGGTATGTATATCTTTATCTACATCTACATGCTGATATTAAAGATAAATGATTTATTTTCAGTGTATATTATTGCTAGCTTCCGCCAACGGTTTCGCTCGCGTGGTAGCCAGATAAGAAGTCCTATATCCTTATCCAGGATAAGCATAAAGCATATAGGTATGCAGTTTAGGACTTGGATAACTTATCCAAGTCCAAAACTGCATCTAATTCAAGTTTCATCAATATCGTTGGGCTACAAACAAATTCGCAACCGTTCACATTTGCAATACATAGTATATTTTATGATTTTTTTTTAAATTATGTTAATGATTTTTGAAGTTAAACTAACAAACATACTTACAGTACACATTATCAATTAAGTAAGATAAGATCATTAGGTATGCGCTTATTTTATGTAACGAATGCAATTTTTATGACAGGAAAAGAATCATCAACAAGTCGCCTGCTTATCGAAGCTATTTTTATGAATGAATTTTATTTGATTGATTAAATTGTGAATAAGGATTATTTATTGTTAAGCTTTGTAGGTAAAATATCTTACAATATTTTTTAAGCAGTTTAGTTTTTAACAACAGAGTAAATAGCAATCGCCTAATTTAAACTCGCTGTGGTGGCCCCGGCTGAAGAATAGGCCCCTCAACCCGTGGATGTCGTAAGAGGCGACCAAGGCAAAAAATATTAAGAGATGGGCAGCACCGTTTCCTATCAATAATTGCTTTATCTGCGCTCGGTAACCCGCATGCCTAGCAGCAGCGTGGCGAGTATAGGCAAATCGTCCCAAATGATTGTTTGAGTGCAGACCGTTGGAAATATATGGGCAGAGGACGTCCTACGGCTGAAATGATGATGATGAACTTAATCTCATATTATATGAACACAATATTACCTGAACCATATTTCAGTGACGTGGACCATTTTTAGATACACCATGGGGGTACCCTACCATTACGTGTTATTTTCATTCCAATAAGCTTTAATAGAGTTTTTTTTACACGAAGAGCTTTTTCGGCAACGTGTTTGACCATGAAAAGTGTATAGATTACCGGTTTAATATGGAGTCATAAAAAGGGCGTCTACAAAAACCAGTCTATACACTTTTCACGGTCGAAAAGTGAAAAGCGACAACACACTGATTTCGCAGACTAGGGCCTCTGGTATTGCAAGCGTTAGGTACGGTAATCACTTACCAACAGGTAAGAGTTTGTGCCACCTTAGTTTTAAAAAAAACTAGCTCCAATATTTTTTACCAGCTGCGTTAAAAAGAAACTGCCTTAGTTCGGCCCATTTGAACTTAACCGTGAATATGCCCGCTTCTTCTTAGCACCATAAGTGGCCAAGTAGCTAAATTTATTATAACATTTAACCCCTCAATTACGCCATGGATTGTAATTAGTTATATTACTGTGGAATTACGTTATGCCTGTAATATACGACGTAATGGTCGATGATAGTGCGTAATTATTTTTGTTCTTGTAAGTGAATCGATTTATTTTGAAAGGCCGCTCTTTAAGTGTTGCTTGCTTGGAGTAAATACCAATGGAGAGGTTAAGAACTCGCTTACTTCTTTCGCAAAAAAAACTTACTAATTAATTAAGACGGTTGTCTGTTTTGTTCCGATTTAGTTTAATTATTTTACAGCAGCATATATTCAGCATTTGTGCACGAAAGGAGCCTCTAAGACGCGCACTTTGATCCTTTTTTTCTTTTCACTACACTGATTCTTTCATCGAAGGTCATAGGCCCTTTTCAGGGCTACCATACCTCAACCTAATCACTGACCTAGTACAGGATGACCAAGAATGAATCAGTGACACGACAAGAAGAAGAATTTAACAGCACGCCGTCATCAGTGCGTATATTTGTAGCAATGTAGGCAGTATCCTTTGCTAAAAATGTCAGGTAAAAAAGTTAACCTATTGTAGGATCGTTACGTTGCGTCCACCATTGGTACCTCCTCCCTGGTTGCGAGGTATTAAACGGGTATGGAATTTAAACAGCTAAAATTGCACTGAGTTATTGTTCAGACCTACTTGTTTATAGCAAGTTTTAATGTAGTTTTCCCATTTTGGGACAAATAATTTTTCAAGCGTTGAGTTTTACTGGTGCGGTGGTCTGAAATTTCATATCCTGCAGTTTACGCCAGTAGGTAAGTTATGTACCCACTTATAGGTATTTGTGTTATAGTTTTTACGTGTTACGTACGTAACTAATATGTGTTTGAAAAGCACTAATTTTTATTCGTTTTCAAATTTTGTAATATTTTTAGACTCTCCCCTTGATACGGGGATGTCCAATTGCACTTTTCTACTGCACCACTGAGTCACTCCCCACCCGAGTGAAATTCCAGGACGTACTATGACTCCAAACTCCGCTAGCTCTACCTACAGGGGATACGTTGCAGTTTTCCACCTATGTTATATATTTTTGGTACATAAGGTACATACACACTATCCCGATTGGGGCATTCTATGAGGCATATTAGAACATATATAGGTATATATTTTTTTAATCTCTAAAACTAATTAAGACTTACGAGAAGTTCGACATCAAGGTTTTTACCTAGAACAGTTGAATAATTTTGTTTGAACCTGGACACCAAAACAGCTAGTTTTTCCTGTGTTTTTTAAATAAAAATGTCGAATTTCCTAACAAATGGCCCTAAGTGCTTTAGTGCCATTTGAGTGTAGAATAAGCCCATTTAGGTAAGTTGGTACATACTAAGAATAACTTGTATGATAAATTTTAAGATATTAGTGCGGCTGCATCGTGACTTTGAGTAAAATTTATTAAACAATAAAAAATCCCGGCTGATTGCATTTATTTTGTTGCCAATACCACTGCCCAGGTCAGGATGATTCTAACGATTACCCTAAACATCAAAATCCATTCACCCGTTTGTGTGCAAAACATGATTGAAGATTTTTTGCCTCTCATGCATACAACCATACATGTATCCATACATAAATAGAAAGATAGTAAAAGGAGTTTAAAAAACGTAGTTAAATAAGTACCTACGAGAAGTAAAAACACTAGTAACGTGAATGTAGGTACCTAATGAATACAACACGTTCAAACGAAACAGGATTTTGTTTATTGTTTAAGCGTGATGTGGTAATTACATATCTTTAGTATCTAATTATTGGGTCAATAACTGACTTGCGTGGTAAGATGAATACCTACCTATTTGTAAGAAATAATATATTATTGATGACGTCGGCGTCGGTCGGTGGCGTCGCGTGCGAGTGCCCAGCAGAAAATTGTGCGAGATACGATACACGAGGTGGGTAAAAAAAAACTGCTCGTAAATATATTTTAAAGATCTTATTCAGCAATTTGTCGTTGACTGTACCTATCTATAGTTACAACTATTTCAGCTAAACCGGTACCGAAACCATTATGAAGATACCAGTTGCGGCGCCCTTAAACGCGACTTACAAATTATTTTTTGTATTAATTACTATTCGAAATCATTGGAATTAGCATACAATATAACTTGTTTGGAGTAGTGGCGCTGCCACGCCTACGCAGTGAAACTGCCGGCGGTTTGACAGATTTCTTATTTAATATTGGTAGGTATCAAAGCTGTGTGAATACCCATTTTTCATTGGAAGGCACAGATTTAGGAGTAGAACGCTCTTCATACGGTGCAACAACCACCTCTACGAACTTTATGATATCCGTACCTATGTCCTTGAATCACGCTGACATCAGGCTTCATTTCCCCCTGAGAGAGAGATTTCTGCTTCTACTGAATAAAGACAATTTTGAGTTTGACTTTTAGCGATATCGTTGAGCTATATCGCATGCCCTTTAATGTCAAATTCTGTTATACTGTTCTGTTATACTCAGCACTACCCTCCTTTTCCTCACTAACCAAAGGTTAGCTGAAAGAAAATGTGGTAACTAAGTAGCATTAATTTCGCCTATGTACCGTACCTACTTGTCTTTGTCCTGTGCAATAAAGAATTTTCTATTAACTATCTATACCTACGCCTAAGAAATCACGATCACAATTTTCAATTCAATTTGTGTTTATGAATTCAATTAAAATTCGATACCAGTAATATTACTGGTATCGAAGTTTTCCTTTAAAATAGCCGACGCATGCAATAAATTATTTTTAAGCAATGACCGTTAAAATAATGCTCATTATATGATGGAACGCCTACCGAAAGTGTCGATGCATATTTTAGTAGCTTATAGTACAGTTATGTACATAGATTACGTAATAAAACACAAAAGCAACACATTTTTGCATGAGTGCCTACAAAGCGCCAGCCTCGATGAGGAACTCTACATGTATTTTTAATAATCTCTCAAGTTGTGTCACTGATGAATCTCCGAAACCGTACTCTACGAATTTACAGATTTCCAATCTGCATTAAATCACAAACCAAGGGTCTCGTCCGTTAAATCTGGGATAAAAAAAGTAAGGAATTCATTGCTTGTGTTTGTGTAAAATACCCATTGTACGTACTATCACCATTTGCTAATAAGAATATAAGTTAAATCGGCCAAAGGGTTGCTAATACATATATTTAAGGATCGAAAAGTGGTTAAAAAAAAAGTTATCCAAATACTGAAGAGTGGTATCATATGAAAGAGCTTTGTATTTATGGTTTTATAGGTACAAGGAAAATAATAATATTTGAAAACCAATTTATCGATAACTCCCATTTTATAAAGTTTCAATGACTTCGTAGTTCAGGTAACAGATGCAATTTTCAAAGTGTTTAATAACTGTGCGTAAACGATCATCAAACCACCAACTTTTACCGGTAATCGTGAGATCTCAGTTCGGGACAAACCACTAGTAACTCTTAAAACATAAAGTTCAATAATTATCTTAATTAATTTAAAATATCCGATACACACATCGCATCAATAACATTTTCTCTGATCGTGAATTTATAAGGAATCGATCCAAAACTTGTTTGATATGGACCGTCTAATTTTTCTCTGAATATTATCTATGCTAATAACCATTGCGCATGCTCATGCAAAGACTATTGAGTAAAAAAATCGAATCGGACATCCATTAACGCCTCATCTCGTATGCAAATTACTGACAACTCCAAGTCTACAATTACGACGCCGCTACGGTTTCTCTTAATTTTTCGTTTCTCATTTCCCTCAATTTTCTTTCTTATCTGTGTAGTTTACGATCATTATAATAATAATGTACATATTGTAAAGGTGATGATTTTGGGTGGTCTGAGTTGGAAGTAATGATGTTATTATTTATATGAGGTTATTAATGGTATGCTTCATCTCAACTGTCTCATCAAGATAAGTTTGTTTTCAACGAGCTCTCATTAGTATTTTATCGGATGAACGATTGACTTTTAAAGCTTTTATCTGTATTTGAGATTTAGAATCGATTGTACTTGACTAAATACTACCTACCTACCTAAGAGTAAGTATCTAATCGATTAGGTTCCTACAATATGAATCAACTTCTTATTTACTACATTCGTTTTTATGCATTCTTAACATTCGGTTAAAGCTCAATGGGTAATGGTACTTTATTGATTTCACTTTAGGTTAGGTATGAGATCAAATATTACTAAATACAATCCAACATCACGTTGCCATGGTCCCAACAATTTTAATTACTTAAGGGACAAAGCGGTTGCATTGCCCTCCGTGGGAACCCCATCTATTTACCTACCATCTACATTTGTTCTCTTCAAGTTCCGACGGCCAAACACTTGACATCTTTTGTCCGAAAACGTAATGGGGATAGATAAATAAAAGATGAAGAACTCAATGGGCCTGGCGCTAGAAATCCTCAGGACGTCACTACTAAAGAATATTTTTTGAATTTGTTGGCAATGAACTATGGAAGTTCTATCTGTGCAAATTTGCAAATCTTTGTCACTTGCTTGTTTGTCGAAGTTATTTCTTGATCATCCAGCATGAAAAGGGCTAATAACCGTTGGTGAGAGAACCAGTGTGGTGAAAGGATTAAGGAGCGCCTCGTAGAGGTTACGTGGTATGTTAGATTTTTATGTTATACGAACTGCGTTACATGCCGGTTTCCTCTCTATATTTTCTATCCCGGTTTGAAAACGCTCATAATGTTTACAAAATGCAAATCCATAGGTGCTTGACTTATATTCAAACCTACGACCATCGGATCGGAAGGCGGGGTCACTTCCAACACTCCACCAGTGCTATCTGCGCATCTGTCACAGATAATTTAGTTTGAAGTTACTGACACTGCAAGCTATTTTTATTACCTTTTGCTATCGCAATTAAGGGGCAGACCTTGCAATTACGAACTCTGAAATATGCCTCAAAGTGTGAACTTGGTAATTTGTTAGAATCGTTATATCGGAAAATACAGCCGGAGCTATCGTTAATTCAAATAATTTATGTGCGATCATACCTACGTGTTCAGAATTGCCTACGTGCGTTATAAAATATTATGAAGTCTTAATAGCCGGTTGTTTTCATTGGCACTTGGTGCATGATATTTTGTGTAAAAACATATTTATTTTACTAAATTTACATGTCCGAGAACCAAACATGCACCCCCAATTCTACTAATTCAATGACTTGAAAATGATAATCGCATGATAATGAACGCACCATTATCATACAGTTACGATTATCGCCACCTTAGTTTCTTTGATTTTATTGGTTGATTGGTTTCACAATGACTGCCATTGCTAAACGACAGTGAATACCAAAAATGTCAGAAGTTGCTATTATGTCATTGAACCATTGTCATTTTGAAACTTTGAATAAGTAGAATTGGGCCACTGAAATAAAAGCTCTGGTCATTTTGACGTGTATCTATAGCGGATAACCTTTTAATACTGACCTTTTAAGACTGGCCTCATAGCTCAGTTGGTAGTAACTCTGCCTTCTGCGCTAGAGGTCGCGGTGTCGATCCCCGCACTGGACAAACATTTGTGTGATGAACACAGATGTTTGTTCTGTGTCTGGGTGTTAAATATATATCTATTATGTATATCAGTCTCTGGTACTCATAGTACAGGCTATGCCTAGTTTGGGATCAGTTGACCGTGTGAATATGTCCGGAATATTTATAAATAAAATATATTTATAATAGCCCGACGTGGATGCTGTTACCTAAAGCAATTTTGTGGACGTGGAAAAGGACTATCAGCATCAGGAGTTTTCTGGATAATATCCAATGGTAAACTGTAAAGTAAGGTACCTATATGTAGGCACGATCATTCGCTTGTCAGGCACAGATTCCTGTGAGGAGGCTCAGCAAACACAGCCATTCAACCCTTCAATACGGCTTGACAAAAAATACTCCACTTTGTCAATATTAGCCATCCAGTTTCTGAGGCGGTCGCAGGGTGGAAGCTAAGGCGATTTATGGTCACAGAAATTACAACTAATTTAAGCGATGTAAAGCCGTAAATGTCATATAAAAATCGTTTCAAAAAGATCCTAACTAAACTGAATAAAGTCTGAATATGGTCAATTTTGAGTTTGACATTTGAGGGTGTGCGATATGAGGCTCAACAATATCGCAAGCTTCTAAAAGTCAAATTCAAAATTAACTAAACTCCTGAGACGTGAGGATAATTTTTGAAATATATGTTATGATGTCATGACGCATCGCATACCGTTTAAACACGGCTTAAGCCTACGTGATAACGAGATAACGACAACCAAACAAAATTGAACAACATGAAGAGCTTTAAGAAAAATACAAAAAGATATCTCCAGGGCAGGCAACGCATTAGCAATGCTCCAGGTGTTGCAGATGTCAATAGGCGACGGTAACCACTTACCATCAGGTGGGCCGTAAGCCTTTTTGCCTCCGTATTACATAAAAAAAAAAAAAAAAAAAAAAAAATTGAAAACTATAAAGGAAAATATTTTGAGGAATCCAATAAGAATGTTTATTAGCGCCGATAGGCTTGCAACTTGTCACGTGTAGAATACTCACTACTGCAATATGTTGGCATGTGCCCTATGTTTGGGAATTACGGAAAATATAACTAAGCGAAAATAAAAACAAATATCTAAGAGTAGAAAAGTAGCAAGTTATCCGGCATACTTTAGACACTACTGATATAATCCAGTAAAATAATAAATTACAGTTAGTACCTTATGGTATGTATCAAAGCGTAGTATCAGAGTAATATAATGAGAATGCTGCTTATGTTTTGTACCACCGACCAAAATGTTGGCCCTTCGTCCTTTTAACGCCACTCTTGTTTGAGGACTACGGGTATTACAAGTCCATTAGTTCGCTTGCGGATGTCTCTAGGCTTTCTTTACAGAAATGAACATCTTTTAGAATAGGTACTTTGCAGCATGTTCTTGAATACAGCCTATAAATCTACATTTGATGGATTTTTCAACATTATACGAAAAGTTGATTGAGGATGTACTAAAACGCATAGGGTTGATTAATACCGATGAGGCAAAATTTATGACAACTTTATAAATAACATAATTGAAGGTAAGGTAGTAAGAAAACGAAGAAGAGGAAGACCAAGAATAAGTTAGGTGCATGAGCCAGATAAAAGAGAAGATTGCTGTCATGTTGTATAAGGCGGTGAAGGAGCTCGCATTGGAAAGATCCGGATGGAGGAAATTGCATCAGGACACCGACAAGAACTAAGTTTTTAAACTTAATAATAACTTATTTTCATTAGTTCCTCTCAAAATCTTTGAAATCATTCATAAAGGATGACCAATTTCGCAAAATAGAAAGCATGAGCTACTTCTATCCCCAGCATTCGCCTATTTGCGAAACACTCCACCTTGCTTGTAGTCGGTATAATCCAGCGATCGACTGTGCCATGGTAAGTGGGTACCTACCTTCTATGACCAGACCTTCGCCACTGTTAATATGCTCCCAGTCTGAATTGAACTTTGTTACACTGCTTTTACATTCATATTCACAGATGTCTGAAATGTTCCATATCATGAACGGATGTTGGCTTTTATCTAAAGGTTTCAAGAGCGTCCGTTATTTTTTTTATGGGAAGGAAAATGAGCAGCAGAATTCATACCCCAACAGAAGAAAACGCTTTTAGGGAAGCGCTTTTTTCTGTTGGTGGACGTTTATTAAAATAATGCCTCATAAACTGAAGCTGCAGGCGTTCTGGTAATTTGTTAAATACCCTATTTCGCTTAGTACATCCAATGGAACTCAAATCAGGGGGCAGAATATATAATTAATTAACAAGTATCAAGTATTGATAATTCTGAAAGCTATGTCGATGAGCCTGTTTCTTCTGGATTTCTTCATTTATTTCCGATACATCGATAGAACGCAGTGTCGTCAAAAAGCGATGCATCATCGATGCAGCCACAAAACCGCTACTCGTTGTGTGCTATGGCCGTTATATATATACTGACGTGCACGATCAACAAATCTTTCGACTACAGAATAGCTCGTAACTAGTATAACACTAGTAACTACAATAAGTTACACATGCCACTGTAACATATGAATTAAGAAAAGATTACGATGGAAATTCATTGAAAAAATATGTCACTACACAGGTAAGTAACCTACTTATTTACAGACGCCATGACCTCAGTAAGTTTCTGATGGCGCGATGTAGTCACAAAGAGACAAAGATCCGATTATTATTTTTTTATACAACTGAGTTGGCAAACAAGCTTACGGCCCACCTGCTTGTAAGCGGTTACCGTAGCCTATGAGCTCTTGCAAGACCTGAGGCATCACGCACGCGTTGCCGACCCCTCCCCCCTAAGAAGCTCCCTAATTCTAAATAAAAGTTTCTGATTATATTTTAATTTCTTTCTTGCAAATATTGCTCTTCCCTTGGCTTCATTCACGAGCTGTATCCTCAATATAAAATTCGTCTCTTTTTTACATTTGAAAGAGCCCTCTTATGAGACCTGCACGATATTTGTTATCTTACACCATTATTCGCTAAAAAAACACCAAAGCAGATCAACCGAATAAGTCCAATATTTTTCTTGCATCACTATTGTTTGAAAACATCTTCAGAGTATGTTTAAACACCACATGGTACACTCAGTGACATAAATCTAATTGAAAAGTGACCTCTAAAACTCTTATATCGGGTCCACACGGCACCGACTTTTAGTCTGCGCAAGTTTTGCAAATGTGCACGTAGCAGGATCTGACTTCCCGTCCACACGTCTCTTGCACCAACTTATGGCTGCACAACCGCGGGTCCACACTTCACCGACTAAAGTCGGTGAAGTGTGGACCCGCTTTAGATGTATTATTTTAAGCTAATTAATTTATAAAATTATTTGTAACTAAACAAGTAATATTACTTTAACACCAGCCTAGGTACGTTCGGAAATTTACTGAAACTGAATTCATAATCATAAACTTTTTCCAAGGACTCAAGCGTAAGGCTTTGTTCAAACGGCATGCGATATATCCTCGATATGCCATAGGTATATAATTCCTTTTCTTGAAGTTACCTCTACTGAATAGTGCCATTTGAAGGTGTACGATATAGCTCCTCGAAATCGCAAACTCCTGGTTAACACGGTAACTAAAGATTTTTTTCTAAAAAAAACTTACGATACGCTTTTAGCGTAATCATACCAAACTCGCTTCTCAGGTCACAATCAAATCTATTTATTTTTGTGGCGTACTGTATCTACCAAATATTGTAACCTACCGTACACTTTTATACAACGCTAACAATATTTGGAGTGTCTAAACTTAGCGCACCTGTACTTATAACCATACAGGTAAGTACCTACCTGCGTCTATGTAGTGTGTCTAGCTATTATCCTCAAACATACAAATTAAACACTCAATGCATGTCCATTTGCTTAGTAAAAAACGCTGTTTGATAATGTATGTATGTGTACATTAAGTTGTGTAGGCAAGTAAATTTCGTATGCTGTTTACATAATGTCGAGACACGTGAATTTTCATTGGATTTTGTATACCTACCTACCAGCTTTGAGAGACAACGTGTACATGTGTACTGTGTGTTAGATAACATAGACAAATGTTAGGGAGCTTGATTAAATTACCGTACTAGATTCAGCTGCATTTTACTGAAATCCGAAGGCGTGTGCGAGGTTTTGCGCATTTTAAAAATAACCCTGTATCCTAAGTGTCTTTTTTTTTTATTTACTTTTTGTGGCTATGGTGTCACTGTGGCCACAACTGGCCTATTGTGATCGATCTTAATTGTCTTACTACTATAATATATCCGAAAGTTTGGATGGATGGATGTTTGTTACTCAGTCATGCCTGAACGGCGGAACGGATCTGGATGAAAGACACAGAGATAGATAGATAGTCTGGAATAGCACATAGCCTATGTGCTATTCCAGACTATCGATCTATACTTTGTAGGTACAACGCGGGCGAAGCCGCGGGCGGAAGCTAGTATATAATAAATGCGAAAGTTTGGATGGATGGATGGATTTTTGTTACTCAATCACGCCTGAACGGCGGAACGGATCTGGATGAAAGGCACAGAGATAGCCTGGAATAGCATATAGGCTACTATCCTAGTAGGACAACACAAGCAAGCAAAGCCACCGACAAACAAGAGTCTACATAAAAGGTTGAAATTTGGAAAGGAGCTATATTCTACCTGACGATGTCTACTCATATTCCTTTGACTACTCTAGCTAGGTGCTAATCGCGCTGCTTGACGCTGCGAGCCAGTTAGCCCCACTTTACCCTGTTTGTTCTTGATGTTACTACCCTTTGTACTAATACCCTCTTCCGGCAACATTATGAGAAATATCACCTTTTTGTGGTAGTCGGCTACTCTGCAAGCTCAAACATGATGATGTTATTTATAGAGGCATTTGTGAAACAAGATTTCAGTATTCATTTATACCAAAATTGTTTCAAATTGATTTTTTTTTAACATTTAGTGCCTGGTTTCGCTTTATAAATATACATAAGACATATAAGCCTTTTTATGGGGTTTTAAGGGATTTTATTATTATACTTCCTACTAATATTATAAATGCGAAAGTTTGTGAGGATATTTAGATTCAATCACGGCGTAACGGTTCAACCGATTTTGATGACCTAAAATAGATAGTCTTTTGCCTAGAAAAGCATAAGCTACTTTTTATCCAGTTACCATGCGAGCGAAGCCGCGGGCGCAAGCTAGTATTACATAAACTATTTTTAAAACAACAAGTTTATGTAGGTGTATAAATAAGTAACAAAATTGCAAGTTAAATAATATGATTTAATTTCGTAATTTTTCTTAGCAATTATTTCGTTCTCGGCATTTGAATACTTATAATTAGACACAGTAATACAATACGGAGTGTCACGTTATAACAAAATGTATATAAGCGCATATTTTACATAATATATCGTTTGGAATGTTTCAATGTCTTTTACTACTGACTATGGAATACGTAGGAATGTACGACTAACACTGACTGGATACAATTTAATTCATACATTTTTGGGAAATCTAGTCAAATTATCGAAGCTTAAACTTTCCCTTGTTTTCACTGGGCGAGGTTTATTGAAAAAGCAATGATTATATTTTTAAATATGTTTAGGCATTATATTAAAAAAATACAGTGCTTTTCTAAGTCTCCGAATTTTACTATAAAATATGATCTGTTTTAATTAGTTATTATACACGTTGTATCTGATAATTGTAATTAATTGCTTAACATATTTCTACGAAAAGTAAAATATAAAGGTAAAACAATAGTTACAACGGAACACAAACTGTAGTTGTACAACACCACTCTATGGCACAGATCTTGCTAAAATAATGTATTTTTTCTAAAGTTATTATACTTAGATATATTATGGTATTTAGGTAGTTACTGCAAAGAACATTACTATTTTAGAACAAAATTAAATAAGTAATAGTAAGTGCGACGCCATTATATCTTTGTCCAAACTTTTATACATAAAACTGATTAATTTAGAACTTTTAAAAGCATCACTTGAAATCAAGAAGAAAGATTTCGATTAAAAGAGATTCAAAAGCCTATCACACTCATACAAAACAAACTTATAAAATAATATTTACAAATCGCTCAAAATCATACAAAATTCACAGAATCATACAAAAAATATTCATAAGTGATGAACATTTTATCAAGAAAGTTATTTCAAAACATGAAGTAAAGAACTAGGTCATTCTGACTGTGGCAAATCACAAGAGAGCGGTTGGTCGGATAGATTACATACCCATAATTAAATACAATACATTTTAATACAACTTTACAACTAACACCTACGTTTACATTATTCTGGATTAAGTTTTTTGATAAATAAGTAAACATAATCGTTTTATTATATTTACATGCAGATAACACGGTCCGTACTTAACAATAAAGCGTTTTAAATTATAACACACTGAGAATTGACGTTAAGGCATTTTGCTACACTTATGGCAAGCCGGTCGAGGGCACCAATCGATCCTGAACTACTGACCAAGGTGTTGCATTCTCACGCGAAAGCCGCCGTCCTCCGAGCGCCGGAGTCCAGCGGTGGTCTGTCGAAGACTCGTGACCGACGAGACTACTATTTGCTCGATCCACAGAAACCTTTTTTTTCCTTTTAGAGCACGAGTCCGACTGGCACAAGAGCAAACGCCACGATGTTGCACGACCTTAAGGAATTTCACAGCTCGGGCGTTTTTCCCCGTTCGAATGTTTGCTCTCTCGCTTCAGCTACCATTCATGCGGCCTTTGAAACGCCGCGGCCACCGCGAGCTAACCTAACGCTACCCAGTCCACGTCACTGTAATAATACTGCGATTGACTAATACTCTGTCCACGCACAGTGTCCATCGACAGCCGGCAACGGAACGCGCGAAGCGTTGAAGCGTAATATTGCTGCTAGCGAGGAGGACCTACGTGCCATCGCAGTTCCTCCGCCTCTGATGCCTGCCGTGGTGGTGGCGGATGCCATGGCACGGCGGCTTGATGGCGTTCGGAGACGGCCGGAGCCTACGCTGCGGGTACGAGCGCCACTTGGGCAGGTCTCCGGCGAGCATAGTGTTGTGTCGGTTGATGTCGAAGTCGTGGGCCTCCTTCATGAAGGAGAAGCACTTGTGGTGCCGTTCGGAAAGGCGGCTCTTCCCACGTCGCAGCTGAACGCCGCGTCGGTTGAACCCTATGTAGCGGTCTTCGTTCTTCACGAGGTGGTATCTGTTGTAGCCGTCCACAAACTCCTCTTTGAACAGGCAGTTGGGTTGTTTCTCCGCCTGGAACCGTGTCTGTGGAAATAAAACATTTATAAGTCACAACATTTTACAATAAAGTAAAAAATATTACAGCAACGGGAATGTGAACCTCAACCCATCGACACAAAGTTAACTTACCAGCCGCCTGCCGACCAGCCGCGAGCGGTTGAAGCACAGGTACATGTCCTGCACAGGCGAGTGGATGAGCAGCTCCAAGTTGAAGCCACGAGTGCTGATGGTGAGATTCGCTGTAACAAGAGAAAGAAAAATATTCATCCAGATTTGGTCATAGTCACTTTTTTATGAGTTTTGATGCCCATACGGCCTAAATAAATTTGGTTCATCCCTTGAAGATGTGGCTTTGAGATTATTATATTTTGTAACTTAAAAAATCGTTCAGAAAAAGTATTACAAATTCCATTCTATTGCACATTTTGTAGCTTTACAAATCGTTCACAAACAGTATTACAAATTCCATTGCCACATAACTTTCTACGATCACAAAATTAAAACACATATTAATTAACCCATAACAGCAAGTATTTTCAAAATAGAAACGTAAATATACGTAAGTAAAATTCCTAATTTTCATTTTGATAGTAATTACTTCGCCCCAGGTGCATAATATCCGATTTGAATCAACGCAGCGGGCTCGGGACACATAATAAATTTAATTTACAAATCCGATAGAGAAACATAGCAAGCGACGTCAGGTGCAATCGTTAATGATATTTGAACGTCAATAAAATACAAAAATAAAATGTCAATAAATATTAATCTACGGGATATTCAATACATGGCTTAGCAAAGATTTACATGAGTCTGTAATTTTTATCGAGCTGGTGGTGTGATCGCGTCGTAAATTACGATGTTACGTGTTTGAGTTATGTAAAGGCATTATATCTAAATGCTTCTTGATATTTTACTATGGAAATGGTTTTTACGCGTCTGCTGTTGCTATCAATTTAGTTTTGTTTATTGAACCACCAATAATAGGTATAAAATGAAAGAAATTTTAGGAATTACGGAATGTCCATACAAACTTTCAATCTCTATTTCACCCCTTCAAGATTATTTTTGAGACCAAAGATCTCATTACCAAATTTCATTACGATCCGTTCAGCCGTTTATTGAACGTAAACTGTATCGTTGAAGGAAAACACCGTGAGGAAGTCGGCATCTCCTAGAGCCTAAAAACTTGAAGACATGCATGTGCACGAAAGGAGCCTCTAAAAGGCGCACTTTATTCGTTTCACTACACTAATTCTTTCACCGACGGCGGTCATATGCCTTTTTCAGGGCCACTAAACATCAACCTGGTCACTGACGTAAAACAAGATGACCAAGAAAGAATCAATTAGACGACAAGCAAGCACGTTATCATGAATGCTCGTTGGTTTAGGTTACTCTTGACCTGGCTTTTACCGAAACTTTTTTGAAATATATCAAAATTGGTCGTGGGCGATTACTAAACATCTTAAAAATGGCACGAATACCATAGCATAGTCTATGAATATCTTTCAAAATACTCAAGAACTTACTGAATACTTTGATAATTAGGACTACACAGTCTACTAATGAACCTCCAAACCTGTCTATAATATAACCGATAACATAAGAGAAAAGTTCTCTGGAATTTCGATCGAACCTGACACGAATAAAAAGAATATCGGAATAAAACTAGGAATCGACCACCACTGACAACGCCGATGTCATTTCAATTAACATTATAGTCGAGGAGACCTACTGAAAAGTTTTCTGTTATTAAGACAAATTTATTAAAAGATAATCATCATCATCTTCAGCCTATAAAAGTCCACTGCTTGACATAGGTAGCCCCTCCTCTAAAGAGTGCTATTACTTGTCCTGAGCCTTTTCCATCTATCGCTTCCTGCAACTTTCACAATAAATAATTAACACCCAACAGTCCATACGTTGTCCCACGCTAGGATTCCCTGTATCGTGGGTATCAGAAACTACGATTACCATGGTACTACAACACCCAGACTCGGAACATTTATTTGCAGATCATGCAAACATTGGTCCAGCAGCAGGAATCGAACCCGCACCCCTTGCATCGGTTGTCAACAATATCACCGGTCTATTGGATGGGGGCCTTCCAACACTACGTCGTCCGGTTCACGACGGCCGCCATTCGAGTATTCGGTTCTGCGAGGTAAATGGCCTGCCCTCTTCATCTCCCTAGTGAGTTATGTCAGTGACCTTGGTCACTTTACGGCTTTCTCATTTCGATCAGGATGTAAACTCCAACCATGTAGAAGTCTCCAAATCTTTGAAGATGTCTTACCTTTAGACAGTCCCTTTAGTAAAACATAATAAGGCAGAGTCACGTCCAAAACTTAGTTTTATTTTTAAATTACTGCGAGCATCCGTGTCGCCTCTTTTATTGCAACACCAAAAGGTGGGATTGTTTGCCACCTTAGGTGTAAAAAAATCATCATATTTTCGAAAGTAGTTTTATGCAGTTGGCTCTTAGTCTATTAGAAATTATGTAGCGATAGCACTTTCGAACATAATACCAGGGTGTCGTTGAATTAGATTGTGTTAATGTGGGTCGTAGGACTTGGATCAAAGGTGAAAATAAAACTTACCAAGTCCGTTATAATACAATCCCTTGATCGGAATTACAAATTTTAGTATCGTAATTACAAATTTTAGTTGACAATTTCATGATGACAGGCCTCATAGCTCAGTTAGTAGTAACTCTGCCTTCTGCGCTAGAGGTTGCGGGTTCGATCCCCGCACTGGACAAACATTTGTGTGATAAACACAGATGTTTGTTCTGTGTCTGGGTGTTAAATATTTATCTATTATATATATCAGTCTCTGGTCACCATAGTACAGGCTATGCCTAGTTTGGGATCAGTTGGCCGTGTGAATATGTCCGGAATATTTATATTTATATATTTTAATACGTTGGTATTTTTTTACCGAAAAAGTAGGAGGCTATAAATCCAGCGTCTATGAATCTTTGATTTTTTTAAATGTACACCAATTACTCGGTAACGGTTGGCCCGATTTTGATGTTATTTTATTATTATGTAGAGAATATCTTCGAGATGGTCCCATATTATTTTACTCTCAAAAAATTGCAACTTCTCCCCTAAAACTTATACAGTCATACAGGTCATACATTTTACAAGTGCACATCATTTTGCACATGCGTATGCGCAGAAACGCCAACTATCGTAAGGTGCTATTTATAGGATTGTCCCAAGGAGTTTTATCCTACTGTTTTACTTACAATGACTTTGATGGGTAAAAAGCAGAAGAAAGTATTTCAAATTATTTTCGATAAGTACGAATTTTGGACAGATTGTTTTACAATTTTGGTAATAAGTAAGCAGTTAAACGCAGTGGTCAAGCCTAACAGTACTCAAAGAATTTTCTGTCGAAACTAACGAAGCATGTAAACATTGCCCAACCTGTAATAGACCCAGGCTAATTTTGTCAAGACAACATTATCTCAAGTCGCCAATGTAAACATGCTTTGAAGTCGCCGCTATGAAATTTCACTTTCTTTCGACATATTTTGAGTAACATAGTAGTTCTTGTGCTAAAACAAAGCTTGCTTAATCTTTACGGGACAATGTTAGGGGAAGGTAAACGATTTACAAAAGTCTAGCCTACATGGAGATTCTTAACATGAATACCATCTCGCAAGGGGTTATTCTATCAACAAAAAGAAAGAATATTAGCGAAAAAAACATCAATATATCAAAAAAATATATACCTATTAGCTATTTTTATCATCAATGAACTGATTTAAAAAAAAACTGATTTTGCGTAGAGTTTTTTCAATGTTAAATGTCTAATGAACTAGTCATAAACAAACTTTATTGCCCATTGTAGGTACCTCGGAAATCTGGTTGGGGATGACTATGAAAGAAATATGAAAAACATTGAGCTAAGTTAAATAAATCGACCAATCGCAGGTCAACGTACTCGCTATCGCGCGTGATAAGGGTATCGACTGTATCTTTGTACTTATTACCTGAATTTCTTAACAACTGTCCTCAGACGTCTACTAGCACTTCGGTACCATTCATCATAATCATCATCAGCCTGTGGAAGTTCACTGCTAGACATATGTCCGGAATATTTATTAATTTATAGATCTCCCCCAAAGAGCTCCGTGACGACCGGACTTTAACAATGTTGTCAGTCCATCGGTTGGGGGGCCTTCCAACGCTGCGTCGCCCGGTCGTGGTCACCATTCGAGAAACTTTATTCCCCAACGGTTGTCGGTCCTGCAAGTTTGGCGTTCTCACTGCCACTTAAACTTGCTAATTCTGAGAGCTATTTTGGTGACATTGGTTCTTCTACGGATTTCCTCATTACAGAGTTTCTGAGTGAGTTGCCGTAGTGACCCCGACCCCTTATTTTCACAAAAAAAAGCTCTAAATGCGCTTGTGGGGGAGGCAATGTTCAGCAGTGGACGTCCTACGGCTGAAATTATGAAGTGAAAAAAGAGTTGTTTCTATGTCGTCTTACAGAGTGATAGAGTATAGATGATACCTGAGTGAGTGAGTAAGTAAACTTTTTCAATTAAGTTAAAGTGCGTAATATTGTACTTACGTTAAACAATTGTTTCAAAATATTATCAGAATTGTTTAAGCTACGTCTACACAATCGAACGAAACCTTGATAAGAGCAAAGATTGAAATAAGGCTAGCAAATGTAGGTCCAATTCGAAGGCCAGGAGCCTGATGATAAGAGACACGAGTCTTCGTAAGTATTAAGTAAATCATTAGTTTTCGCTCGAAAGCCGTCGTATTGCGGGCATGACATTCGTCATACTTTTGTTCAAAAATGGCGCTTACCATGAGCTAGGCCGATCGAAGAGAATACTTAGCGTTATTATTTTCATAGAAAATGTTGTTTAATTTGATACCTTTTTTTAATTTTACTCACTATTCCATTCACGACGATTAAAGATATGAGCCTAATCGTTCTTAAGCTTCTTAATACTTTTATTCTCTTCGGTAGTCACAAATATCCAGTTTTAAAGCCAAGGAACAAAATAAATAATGGAACTCGATTTTCAATGCTACTTACTGTATTCCTCGATCATCTATAACTAACTTAAAGAGACATTTCGACAATTTACATACCGTTATCATTCACCTTGTCGGTTAAATCGACGTGTAAACATTTTAATCAGACAGATTTTACGTAATTTTCACGTGCCGATAACCAGATCTCACAAGAATTTATCGTTCGTAAACAAATACGAAATTTTAAACAAATTGCATTGTGTCATGGGCACCGTGTGAAGTTCTGAGGCGTTGTAATGAAATTCTATAATTTTACGCAAGTTGATAGAGCCTTGATTTCTTAAGAATTGACAAGTTGGTCTCGTGATCATCAAATTATCAGCACTAGGACTTCCACTGCTGAACATTGGCCTCCCGTATGGATTTCCATAGCGACCGATCTTGTGTGACAGTGGATCCAAGTGACCTTTATTAGCTCGATTGTCCATCTAATGGGAGCATGTATATTGTATAATGCTACCCTACTAATATTATAAATGCAAAAGTTTGTGAGGATGTTTGGAAACCAATTTCGTTGAAACTTGGAATAGATTAAAGTTCTTTATATTATAATGGTAGGTAGTATATTTATAATGGTATTAAAGTAGGTACCTATATGAAGATACCACGCAAGCAGAGCCGCGTGCGGAAGCTAGTTGCTATATAAATGTCAGGATATGGCCTAGTTGAAATAAACAAGACTAGGGCTATTTGGTAGGCATTTATGAAGATTCAAACAAATCCTTACGATTTCAATAAACAAAATCCAGTTTTGACTTTGACGCGATACTGAATAATGCCGTCCCAACTATTTACACTTCAATGAGGGCACTAAGATTACTCAAAAAACCCAGAATTATAAACGCGTCTTTTGAAGGGTAATTTCAACTTAAATCCTGTGCAAACGTTTCTAATCGCCCTAAATCCTGGTTTAGCACTGCGGTAGGGCACTTAGTTCTAGTCTTTCCTTGGTAGCGGGTTTTTGTTCATTGTGGATACGAATGCGTCACAATTTTTCTGACCGTCTTTCTTTTACCGTCGAATATATAATTGCAAATTCATTACATGTATGCTATCCTGAAAGAGGCTTATTCAATCAACAAATAGATTATCATTTTTATTCCTTCCCTAAGTTTCTTAAGTCACCACCAGTTTATGTTCTTTTTATAATCTATAGGCTGAAATGATGATGATGATTTCAGAATCGGAATTAAGCAACTTTTTATCGGATTACAAAATTAATTCCAGATATAAACGTTATCAGGCGTGCGCCTGCAGATACCCCTTGGGGTTTGAAATTATTTCAATCTATAACAGGGGCAACGTCGAATATGTCATCTAGAGGTAAAATAAATTTAAAAATGGTTCTTACATCTACAGAATATGGTCATCTTTGCGTTTGCCTATTAGAGGCTTGCGATATCATTGAGCTATATATCCTAGCTATATATAGCCCTCAAATGCAAACATATAATATATGTACTTTTCAACACACTTGCTCATAAAGTGGCTCTCAATTAGGCACATAATGATACCTGTAATCAAACTGTGACTTTAACATTGCTATTATTAAAAAACGTGAGTTATTTTATTTGTTGAGTTTCTTTGTCCTTAAAAAAGTTTCGATACAAAAAAGACCGTGCGCAAAAGTAAAAATAAAACTCATTCTTTTAGTCTATGGCCGATCGCCATTGTAAGATGCGCGCGCATAGGAAAACTGACTAATTTTTCCCGCCATTGCAAAAAAAGCTCGTTTTTACAGTTATTTTTAATATTATTTTATTCTCAAGTGTGTTGAAAAACGTCGTATGATACACGTGTGTATTGATGATTACCGTCCTCGGCTCTCTTAAGACCTCAATGACGCCTCAGCGGTAATCACCAAAACTTTACACACTTGTACCACAATGTACTATTATTCAGAAGTTGTAATGGTCATATTGAAACGGATTTTGGAAGACATATCGCACGCCTATAGAACACGGCTTTAGAGATTGATGGATGACGGATGATAATGGAAAAGCGCTATCGTAAGCGCCCCCCAGGCGACAGGATACGCCGAATCAACTATAAACAGAGATTATGTTCTCTATTGAAACCATATAATCCTTTTTATCTGTGGAACTTAAGTATTTGAAGCGTGTAATGTTCATTAATTATGTATTACAGAGTCAACACCAGTTTGTATGTCATAGAACCGCTAGGAAATTTAAAATGCTAGTCTAGATCAATTTGGAAATTATTTTGTGATTACGACGCTAGCAATTTAAAACTGTACCAACATTTATTTGGAAATAACATTTAAAAATTATAGACAAAAAATTATTTAAGAATTGAAGGGAATTGTGTACGCGGAGTGAGATAGAGGCATCCAGCCAATGACCGTATATCGCATGGTATTTACGTCATAATCTGCTTACGTAGGTACCTAACTAATATTACATTTCCAACATATTATTTTTAACGCTTATGTAGTTGTTGGAATGAAGCATAGGTACCTACCTGTGTCATAAGGCTCAGAGGCACGATCACAAAAAAATAATAATAATAATAAATATTCCGGACATATCACACACGGTCAACTGATCCCAAACTAGGCAAAGCCTATACTATGGGTACCAGAGACTGATATACATAATAGATATATATTTAACACCCAGACACAGAACAAACATCTGTGTTAGTCACAAATGTTTGTCCAGTGCGGGAATCGAACCCGCGACCACTAGCGCAGAAGGCAGAGTTACTACCAACTGAGCTATGAGGCCTGTCAAAAACAAATAATTCATCATAGCGTTATGCTTATGACGATAACTAATATAAGCCAATCAATATTAGAAGGCCACCATACCTCGTATGGTGGCCCTGAAAAGGGCCTATTACCGACGAAGTTGGTGAAAGAATCGGTGAAGCAAAAAGTAAGGCCTTTGTACTTCTAATACTACATATTATTGTTTTTAATGAATTCCTGAGCGAAACCTTCATGCATATTTTCCTTATGCACGTATTATGACGTCGATGCATCGTCTTTATCTGGTTTGCATTTCCAGCAACTGCCCGCGGCTTTACTAACGTTGTGCCTAGATAGCACAACCTCACGCTATTGCAGGTCACGAACTATATCTGTTCTTTTAGACTCATATGTTTAGTTGTTTTGACTCCTCAATATTTGAAGAATTTAAATGAGAAAAGAATCCTAGACGTCAATGAAATTAAATTAATGTCAGTCTATGTCAGTGTGTGTCAAAATTCCACTTTAATAAAAAAAATTAGATGTATCCCAACGGTACAGCCTTTATGTGTAAGTAATTGAACCACAAAATAACACTATTATACCTTTATTGAACTTTCAAACTTCTGATACTATGTCCTAATAGTACAGATTACATTAAGCTAAGGTTATATCAAGTTACCGTCTAGTCAGACTAGATGATGACCACAAACACTATGTGGCATTGACACTAATAAGTTGTGTACAATATGACACGAGTCAAAGGTCCCAGTGGTCAAGTTTACAATCATCATCATTTCAGTCGTAGGACGTCCACTGATGAACATGGCCCACATATATCCAGAGCGAATTCCTATCACACATGGGAATTATTTTAATGATCAAGTTTACAATGCAACCAATTAACGTGTGAACTGGATGAGCCACTGTCTTGATTTTCTCTAGGATTTTCTAAAAAAAGCTGCGAAAAAACTGACATCCATATCTCATAGGTTTATTTTAGTTCAATCGTTTGACCAATTGCCCTTTTTTAGCGTCTGTCTGCGCCGGCGCCTACGCCGTTGCATCAAGCGTGTCCTAGCGTAATTTTTTCTATTTATATATTCTTTATACAATGCTATATATAACATACAATGCTATATATAACATACAATGCTATATATATCTTTATAATAATTTCGCTCAGTGGAAAACTTAAAATAGCTCCCAACAGTAACACAACTGACACCCCACTCTAAGATTCCCTGTGCCGTGGGTGTCAGAAAATTCGAATACGTACCTGGTACCTAAGATCTACCTACCTACTTCAATCTTTATTTATTATTTCTGTTTTTAAGGGAATTACCTGTAGAAACCTTCGATTGTGTCTTACTGCATGATTATGATACGTCTATAAGCAATATTAAAGTTGAAACAGCAAATGATTTTAGTATGTACAGTCAACATGTTTGATTTGTAGCCTACTATAGAACCTTTTCAAACTAGATTGATTATCGTCGTCATTCCATTTATTGAGACATCGTTTTCTTGTCGATAATTTTTTAAATTTACTTCAGCTAATCGACTTTTATTTTGCACCAGCTTCCGCCCACGGCTTAGCTTGCGTGGGTACTACGCTACGGATAAAAAGATGCCTAGTGTAAAGGATCTTAAATATATCCATGCTAAAAATCACGTCGATCTGTTGCTCCGTTGCTGCTTAAAAGGACGACAAACCAACCAACCAACCAACAAACAAACACAGTTTGTCAATTTTTATTTTATAGTCGTTACTTAAACAGTTTTTATTTGTGAAAAACTTTTTAGGTTTTCTAGATAATGTTTTGATCGTACTCGTAATTATCGTCATATCCTCATAATTTGTCTGTCAGATTCAGTGATGATACGTTACGCCATAGATTTATAATGAAAAGGTTCTACAGTGGCCTACAAATCAAACTGGTTGAGTGTACATGCGTTCTTAAATACGCACTCGAGCATTGTATATATCAGTGAGTTGATTATACGAGATTTCCTGGTTTGTATTGAAGCCAGGCTTGTTTATTTATCGATGGAATTATTTATATTTGCTTTGTAAATTGCTAGACAAAGTTTATGACGCAATTAATTAATGCCCCAAAAAATACGCTGTTTTATAAAACACCAATAGGTGCGAGGATCCCCCGCTGCTTAGTCAGCTCAACACGTATTTGACCATGCCATTCCTGTGGATATATTCAACTAGGCTCAGAGGATGGCATAGCGCAAGCCTACTAAGCCATCTAAGCAAGTAAGCACTTGCAAATGTGAGATGGTGGCCAAACGCTTAACCATAATCAATAAAAAAAGTCCCAGGTACTACGACATCCTGTAAGTGATTAAAATGTATTCATGTATGGATGTATTCATCTAGACTAATGCATGAGGTAATGAGGCCTTTTTTGTCTTAATAAAACTAAATTGTCTCTGATTTTATCTTATTTTAAAATATATTGGGACCTATCATGACATCTTATTGCCATTCAAATGCAATCTTTTCTTATTCAGCACTATTTTACACGAAAATGAACCCGTAAATATATGATATTGTCCACTTCGCCGTCTTAAAATTAGCAAAGCCGCCGTCTAAAAAACGGGGCTTTATCGTCGAAGATTTTCTCGAGATGGTTGTTGAGCTCCTTTGACATTATCAAAATTATCTTCGATTTTGAAGAGAACCTACAAACCTAGACGCAGTGCCGCAAAAACTGTGTCAATATTGTCAAATCAAAATTGGCAAAGCCATCTCAATTATAAGCCTTATTGCAAAGCAGGAGGAGTTATCAACGTATTATCAGATACGATTAGTCCTATCAAATCAGGTCAAACGCATATTTTGATAGTGTACATATTGTAATAAATTGTTTTGCAATAATATTTGAAAGTGGCTTGAAAATTATAAGAAGGTTCATAAGCTGCGTCCGATTATTTCTTGAATCATCTTTACTTCAAGAAATGACATTTGAGGGCGTACGATATCGCAGGCCCTTAGAGGTCAAACTTAAAATAGATTTTACTTAGTTAACGTAAGGATCATTCAGGAACGAATTTCAGCAGGCATATCGCAAGCTATGGCAAAAAAAGACAGAACACTCTTTCTAATAGGATTTACTCCGATTTGCTCCCTTATTTCCAACGTGTACTTTCCCTTGTTACAAAGTTAGGTACTTACTTTTAAAAACTAAGAAACTCCATTTGCAATACAAAGTAATGTTGTTTACAAAACTCACCGCATATTTTTATTCGCGACATAAACTCGAACATTGGACCACCCAACGTGCGACTTTGCAAATATATGATTTAGAATGTCAAATTAGAATAATAGATAAATAAGCTGTCTGGTTGTAGATCTCTCTGATTTTTATCAAATTTGTTTATTGCTGATAATCGTATAAAATGTTTAAAAATAAAAATCATCTACCTACTCATGGTACCTACAGTTAACGTAAATTTTGGGTTTGGTTTGATTTTAATGGCATTGTTATAATCAAATAAAATAATGACCCTTTGTGTTGTGTATCTGTTTTTCAGAAAGGTTTATTACAAAATAATTTTAAATATAAAAAGCAAGTCACGGCAACTGTTTAACTATAAATGAAAATATAAATGTTATTATCAAAAACTAGCATTATGTTACAAACAAAATAAGATAATTGCGTTTAAAAATCTTCTAAAACCCAAAGTTACATCAACAACTTGACATGTTTCGATGCTCAAAGCGGATCGATTCAAAGAAACCCTACAAAAAACATGAGATCCAAACAAAACATTATCGAAATCGGTCAATTTGTCGATCAGAAATTGCTTTATTAATTTCATAATAGATTAAACGTAACATAATAACTTTGCGTGTGGCATATTCGTTTTTTGCCAAAAGGGAACTTATGGGGTTTTATTATGGTATTTAAATTATAACAACTTAATTTAGTAAGGCGCCGTACCGCCTACATCGGTAGATTTCTTATAATTTTCTTACCGCCGGATTCCATTGTCCATCAAAAAATTATAATTTGCCAACAAAATGGAAAGCTTCCAATTTTAAACAACCTTTTGCGTTTCCTGCAAAAAAATACGATAGTTGCGTGATAAATGCAGTTCTCTTTTTGAAATCGGGTCTTTTATTTTTATGAATCATATCAAGTGTGACATCAATTCGGCCAGCATTTATTCTAACGCACTGAGTAATTAAATTCGTTATCAGCATTTTAAAATCTAATTTTAATTAAAAAGCGTCACATATTTCACGCGGTATTCGGCGGTAGGCGGTGCAGCCTTCGATGTAATGTTACCAGGCAAAAATAATAAGAACTCCCATTCATTAGTATTTCCTTTCGTTACGAATTAAGATTAGAGATCATCTCTCGCTGGTGATGAAATATTAAATCGTTAATTTTAATATTGGCTGTAGTTTCTTTCTTTTATTGCTTCACAACTAACGCGTATGCTAACAGATCGAGTGAATATTTTTTAGTCTGGCAACAAATAAATGTTAGTTCTCACGCGATTGCTCACTCAAATAAATGCTTTATGTTCTGGAGGAAAACGGTATGTGTTAGAACCTAAAAATTCATTAAAAGACATGTGACATGTGCACGAAAGGAGCCTCTAGGAGGCGCACTTTAATCCTTTCACTACACCGATTCTTTCATTGACGGTCATAGGATTTTTTTTCTAATATAGGATGACCAAGAAATAATCAGTGACACGACAAGCAAGCAAGCACTAAGATTAAAGCCTTCATTGTTGTATTGAGATCAGCAACAGTTTTAGAGCTGTCAAATTAGGATAGTTTAGGATTTTTTTGTTCCACAAAAAAATCGACGTCAATATTATGTTACGTTCACTGTAAAGTTTCGTAATAACTCAACGAATTTAGTAGGTACTTATGCCTACTCATAAATGCCGGCACCACTCAATGTTGCTTTATTAAATAGCATGAAATTATTGATAAACAAATCGTAAAGCAATCACAACATAATTTAATAAGTGTCTAAATGTTGATAAGAAGCTGACACAGTCTTTATTAGGTCAGTCGTAGTACGTGTCACTAGTAATATGAACTTCATTGTTATCTAACGAAGCTAAACAACCTTAAAAACCACTACCTCTTAAAGGAATATCACCACTACATCTAGGGTAATACGGTGTATTGTTTTATAATATATAACTGCGTAGAGTTTCAACTTATAGAGAAGCTAGGCGTCTGCAATTCAATTTGTCCACACGTTTTGAAATCCTCAAATGACTTTCTGCTACGCATATCGTGACTCCTATATCAGTTCCTTCTACGGAATTATTCTTATTCAGGTCTTATATTCTCAGTGCATATGATCAGTGCAACGAAGATGCATTTGTTTGTACTTTCTGCGCCTACTTTTCATCATCGTCATCAAATTCACTGCTGGTCATAGAGGAGTACCACGACTAACGGACTTAAGCCTTTTACATCCCACAACTTTCCGCTACCTTTAATAAATATCATGGATTCATTGGGTGGGGATCTTTCCTACACAGCGTCGTCGGGTTCGTGGTCGCCATCCGAGAACCTTTTTTCTCCAACGGTTGTCGGTTCTGCGAGCTATATGGCCTTTATCGTAATATTTCATAGTTGCTTAAGATAAGTATTGTAATTACTAATGGAAAAATAAAATGAATCATTGAAATTAAGAACGAATTAAGATTTTTAAGATGTTTTTCGCTCTTACTTTATTATTTTATAATTCGTGTAACATCTCGCAAAGAAAGGAGAAAGTAACGTTTGTTTAAACACTTTTATTCTGACATGTAGGTACTTACATAATTTTAGGTAAGCATTGAGTAATTTCACGCAAAGAATATTAGACTTACATATTCGCGAATCTGTGTGTACATTACTTTCGCCAAAGAATAACAAAATGGCGATGGATTGCTTGTTTTCTTACGTGGTACATGGATAGTACCTACATGGACTTTCATAATACATCATGATTTATTTGTAGGGGCTTTTATTTTTGGTTCTGTGTGTAGCTACTAACTTACCTACAACATGCAGGTAGGTTCTTAATGTAAAATTGAATGTAAGGAAAGTCCAGCAGCATGGCTTACAAAATCGAAATGTTAAATCTTCCGAGCTTATTTAAAGCTTAGAGCTTAGTTGATATTCCGCTAAGAACCTTTTATTGTATTCAAAGGAAATTATCCTTATTATTTTGGACGGTGTTCCATTGCGTATATTGAAAGTGTTAAAAGCAATTGCATTTTTAAAACTTGTCCTGCTAATAGCAAAGTCTTGTTGAAAAAAGTAGAGTTACCTCTAATTTATCGCTGACGTCAATCGAAAGAAGTTTTTGCATACTTAGAAACACTCAACAATATATAAAAAGCTCGTTACTGAAGTCCCTAGAAATGCAAAGAACATTAAACTAAGTAAAATTAACTTTAAATATTTACTAAAACTACAGGTAATTTGAGTAAAACAAAATGTGATATCAAAGTTGAATATTTTTAATAAATTATAATAAAAGTTGATACCTTTATACCAGTAAAAAATTATATTTTACACCCAGTGTTGCTTTTTCCTAATAAAATCGCACCCTGGTATTCTAAGTTGGTAGGTACTGTTAATCACACTGACATGAACTTACTAGAAAATTAAGTATTTTTCTATTTCCTCAAAATACTATAACCGTAGACTAGTAGGCACATTTTGGTATATTTTTCTAGTCTTATTAGTTTGAATACTTTGAAATAATCTCTTGTTCATTTTACACGAATTTTTAAGTGGTTTTATTTATCGGTTGATAGAATTTCTGTATTATCCTGCCTGAGCATTTTCTAAAAAATCCGTAGTCTAATAGGAAGGCTTTTTAGTTCGAATTAATCTTTTTGTCATGCTATACAAATTTTGAAGTATTTTTTTATTGGTTGATATAAATTTCTGTATTTCCTACAATGTTTTCGCGTATACATATAATTATAATAATAATAATAATAATAAATAATAAATATTCCGGACATATCACACACGGTCAACTGATCCCAAACTAGGCATAGCCTGTAATATGGGTACCAGAGACTGATATACATAATAGATATATATTTAACACCCAGACACAGAACAAACATCTGTGTTAGTCACAAATGTTTGTCCAGTGCGGGAATCGAACCCGCGACCTCTAGCGCAGAAGGCAGAGTTACTACCACTGAGCTATGAGGCCAGTCATGTAGCCATACTCCGTTACTGCAGTGGACTCACCAGCTACAGCGGCTGGACGTTGACCCGTCAAGTATTGACATATTTGTATAGTTTCTCACGTCTAGCTTAGGGCTGTCACCAAATCCCATCTGACAGGCAAAGTCAAAAAAACTTTATCCGTTGAAGCTACAACGACCATTTAATTTTGAATGGTCATTGATATTTAGTGATTTATCGTTTTGTGTCGTTCGACTCTAAAGATATAAAAACACATTTACCGAGGTGTGTTGTATGTAGAGCGTTTTTCCAGCAAACATGTAATGTCACATATGTATTGGATGGCTCACATACAAATGACACACACATAAACTATGACTATCTAAAGGAGATCGGCAGAACTAAACCGACTGTGACATGCTAAAGGGTATTCATTCTTATGTCAAGAAAATGTGACTTTACAACTAAGTCAGGGCAAAAGTATTCTTACAATGACAACCCTATTATTTATTCACTACACACGATTACCTCTGGTATGTTTTTACTACGCAAGTGTACACACGCTTAGATGCATTTGTTCACTAGCCACTTTCTTTTATATGTGACATTTTGTTACTAACTCGCTACTGCATCTTACAATCAATACCTACATATATTTTCAAAATGAAGACTAAATAAAACTAAATGAAAATCATCATCATTTCAGCCATTCGATGTCCACTGCTGAATATGGCCTCCCCCACAGACAGAGCAAATTCCTTATCATGTGGGGGGATTTGCCCATACTCACCACGCTGGGCATGCGGGTTGGCGAGCGCAGTTAGAGCTATCGTTGTTAAAATGAGGGACGCTGCTGCCCATCCCCTAGCTTTTTTCCCTTAGTCGGCTCTTACGACATCCGCGGATAGAGATATGGAGGGGCCTAGTCTTTAGCCGGGGCCACCACGGCAAATGAAAATAAGACTAAATGAAATTAAAATTCCATTTTCATAAAGCACAACATGGTTCAAGTAAAACGAAACATTCATATCCCAAGCACGAATTATTCACGATAGCGTTTCGCTTACGATGCGATAGTAAAAGTCAAATATTATCCATGCCGTCGACGATGCTTGAATTTGATTGGCTAATATTTGACATTTGCTATCGTATCGTACGCTATCGTGAATTATTTGTGCCCGGACAACAGTTCGAGAAATACAATGATTTTACAATACCTTTCCGTAATTTCAAAACAGATGTGAATGCAATGGATGTGATTCAAGCCGTGTTCAAAAGGCATGCGACGTATCATTAAAAAAAATGAGTAAAAAGTTTTTATTACTGTAACCAAATTTTAAAAATATTAAAATCTAGGTTGAGACCTTCTTTTAAGTTAATATATAATGAATATTATATGTAACATTCGTTTCAAAAAGATACTTACCTCTACTGAATGAAGCCAATTTTGAGTTTGTTTGGGGGTGTGGGATATATCTCAACGTTATCGCAAGCTCCTAAAAGTCAAACTCAAAAACAACTTCTGTACAGACCTTACCTTACATATCGCACACGGCTTTAACCTTGCCGTAAGTAGGAACCCATAAATCCAAAAGAGTTAAAAATCTTTATTGGTAACACCAAGAAGGTCTTGAAGTTATACTGAGTTATAAATGTTACATCAAAAAGGTATTAATTCCGATAATCCTAAGCTAATATCCCTTAGTCACAAATCCATTAGCAGTATTTTGTGCGAGCTGGCAGGATCGCATTTTTGGGTTTTAAGTGCCAAATTCAAAACAACATTTTGCTAATTTACTTTGATTCGAAAGATAATCCTTGAATCGCAAATTTAAATTCCTAAGCGTCTGCTCATTCTTGATCGATACACGCAAACGTAAGCGAAGGTATCGATTTTTCCTTCTAAGTATTTTTTCCTTGGAAAATTAACTACTGTACTGCAAACCTTCTGTACAGTTGTACACTATTATTTTAAAATATCTACATAAATAAAAATCAATTGTCACAGTATGACTGAACGTCACTTGAGAAGTGTTCGACCGATTTGGCTAATTTCTCGTTCGTAATTGTTATGACAAGGTTTGTAAGCAAGATTTTTTTAGAAAATCCATGGGAAAATTGGAAATTTGGATACGAAAAGTCGGAAAATAGGATGGTATTTTTATATGCAAAATAATATCATGTTGTTTATTTTAAGTACAGCCAGTTTTTGATCAAATTGCAATCAAAAACTCAAACCTTACTTCAAGCGCTTATATCTTCTACTTTGCTTCTGTCTATCCTCAGTTTTTTGTAGTATAAGTTTTTACTCACGTTGGTCGTTTCCATCTGAGCGAGCCATTACAGTGCCGTTTGGGAACACGTTGACGTAGAGATGGGAACACTGGCTGTAGAGGCGAACCGACCGGACCATAGATGGCACCGCACCGCAGATCACCACCTGGTGAGGAACAAAACCGTCAATATAATGTAAACATCAGCAATTATATTGAGAACCATATTGAAATAGTTCAGGGGCCGGTTTAACAACACTCACTCTTTTCGAATGACTTACTAAGCTGGTAGGTAAAAATAAAAAATAGTTTTCTGTCTGTTGTCTTTGTCTGTGTGTTTGAAAGTCAGTCAGGTCAGTCTTGTATATGACGTATAATCGCGATGTTGAAATTATGTTTTCTGGCTAAGGACCATTTCATAAACTTTCTTACAAAAACTACGTTGTAATCAGAGCATCCGTTACGGAGTTACGACGCCAGAGACATTCAAGTACCTACTAAACCATGGGTTTAAAAATAGCACCTTAAAAAATCTACTTATTTAATTCTGGGTCTACATGGTTTGAATTTATGGAAGATGTCTAAAACTACAGTTTGCAAACGCAAAAATTTTGCTCTATTATGATGTTCATATCTTATCTTGTAAGAAAATCCTTTATTATTTTATAGACTTAGTAAATCACAGTTTAATCTAAGAACAACATTAGCTCCTGTAGAAATGAAGCGCGTGTCACAAACTGACAGAAAAATATGAAAACCCCAACCTTGCATGCAAATTAAAATTCCTATAATTTGTTTTAAAAGCCTAGGTAAGATGTAACCAGCGTCGTCACGAGCACGTAAGCTTCTGAAAATTTAGAAAAGCTTACGGCTGAAATCTGTCTTCAACCTCACGAAAAAGTCTCCAAAACCGATAACTTAGTCTATCTGAACCTAGCCTTAAATTCTGTTTAAGACCAGCATCTTATGAAATGTCTAATACACCAGAATACTATCTACGTAAGGTTGAAAATAGGAAATGATACTTGACAAAACTGTCATAATGATGGGTTCCGCTTCGTATTAGCGATTTTAAACCCATTTTCATCCCACATGCAAACAGATTCTAATTTCAGGTTGCGTTACGTCGCTATTGTTGCATTCAAATGAGTGTTCTCGCTATCAGAGAGCATAGTCACGCAAATCAAGAACGATAACGCTCTCGTTAAACAATGATTTATGCCAGGGTTACTCATATTCATGGCTAATTTCGAGTTTTTCACTGCATCATACGGCTGACGTAAGAATTACGCACGCCGGATTATGGTAGTGAGCGTCACCAAAAAAAATACCCCATGGTGTGTTTAAAAATTAATAAACAAGGAGTATGACAATTGTTCTTTGAGTTGTACATTTATATTAATGAATTAAGCTCATGGGAGAGCCATTTGGTTAAGCTTGCTGTACCTAGCAGTTTCTGACATTAGTAGCCCGATCACGCCTAAGACCGTGAAAGAATCAGTGTAGTGAAAGAATTATAGTGTGCCTTTTTGAGGCTCCTTCCGTGCACATGTCACATGCCTTTGTATTAGAACATGACGGTGTACTCACGATGTTTTCACCGTTTTGAGAGCATTAGTATTAGTGCACAATTTTCCGAATGGAAAATCCATTGGTGCATGACCGGGACTCGAACCCACAAACTGTAGATTGGAAGGTAGGCCAATGAACTCGTTATTGATTGGTAAACGTGAGATATCCAGTATCGTTTTGCACTTGGAGAATCCCTGTTAGGTCACTACATCCTTCTCCACACTGGTTACTTCACTATCGGTTACAGGCACAGGACACAGGGTCATCATACTCAGGTTCTTCGTAGGTGCTTTTCCGAAGTATACGAGTATGTTCTTTTTTAATAAATATTCCTAACACATTTGAAGAACCATATTCTCAATTTGTCATATCTATTACAAAAATGCTAACCAATTTTAAAGCTGATGTCGGGAAACGGAAGCAATAAAAGGTTTGAGGTTTCAAATTAACTACGAATGAGTCGAAATAACATGTGACATAACCCGGGACAGTTTAATTACTGCGGCCGGTATTGATGATTTATTAATTTATGAATCATTTCTGGGAAAACCTTTTCAGGTACATTTTACGTACAGGAGATTTCAAATTAAAGTAATGAAAAACGTTTGTAGGAATTTCGTTCACACTACGTTTGATTTGTATCAAGTTTGATTTGAATATGGGTTTGCATGAGCTGAATATTTTTTTTTACAGGCTACCGTCAACGGTTTTACTTGCATGTTACATATACAAGTTTTCTATGTGCCATTCCAGGCCACGACCTATAGGTTACTTTAGTAACTATTCCAAGCTTCCAAATCGGTCCATAAAAACTCCAATCGGCTTAACTTTTTTGCGTGATTACAAACAAACATCTTCACAAACTTAGGCATTTATAACTTTAGTAGGATTTTTATCTCACTATAATTAAGTCAAGTAAATGTTTCCACTAATTTTAACGTCTCAGTTGTAAAGTCAATAGCTGATCGTGACTTAATTTGATTTTGGGGGAAGTCTATGTTCAGCAGTGGACTGGCTGAAATGATGATTCTATAAAGGTCTCATGGAAGGTCTAAGCTCCAACGGGACCCACGTGGCGCCAAACACCTCATTACGCTGATACCAATCAAATCTGCTTGTAACCCTATGAACTTCACGAACTTGTTACTCGTTAACCTCGATAATTTGAATTTCCTTTATTTGTCACTAGGATTATCTGATCGTCGTGACTTCTTTATTGATAGGCTGATTGTATAAGCTTCAGGTGGGAATTGTGAGAATATATTACTATAAGACGTCTTATAATATTATTCGCCTTAGGTTTTTTCAGGGCCACTGTAGGATCACTGAAAACGAACCAGTGATACAGCCAAAGAATAAATGAAAATGAGATTTTAAATATGTGTTGTTATGTATGTTATGGTATGTAGCTATAACACCCAACTCGACTCCATATGTCGTGCGTGAGTATCAGAAACTACGAGTACCATGGTACCACAACACCCACACTAGGAACAAAGATTTGCAGATCATGTAAACATTTGTGCCGCAGCGGGATTCGAACAAAGTCAAAAGGCATTTATTTCAATAAAATCACTAGGATCACTTTGAAACGTCTTAGAAACTAGGTGAAGCTATGCCTGTTCCTCGCGAGCAACCTTTGCGTCTCAGACTACCACAACGCCACCGAGGTCGTCAAGTCGAGGTTTATGCACAATCAGCCGCTGCGTCCCCGACGCAACGTCACCAATCCGATGATTATACTACTAATGACAATATCACTACTAATTAGTAAGACGACACACGCCTTCCTCTTGATAATCTCCGATTACATTCTTGCATAATCTGAACTGGTCTGCGGAGAAAATTCTACAACAGCTGATAATATGGAAACTGGCATGTCTTTGAACCAAAAAAATCGATGATGCGTTCACGAGATTTTGCAAGGCGATTTGATTTCGGGTATCCAGGGCTATCCGGGGCCAAAAGGCTTTATTCATAATATATTCTGTAAAAATATGTATAAGGCATGTAAGGGCATAATACACATATAAGTAGAAAATATCGGACGATAAAAACGCAGTTACGTGGTGAGGGCGCGCATGCGATTATATCAACTGATAGAACGCGCAGCTGGTGTTAGGAACTTAAATGCCCCAAAAAGGTTACTTTGATACTGACCAGGTTTATTCAGTCATCTCCAGTTAGGTATATTTATAAGTCAAGTCAAGCATTCCGGTCCCGTGGTGGATACTTTCGTTCGAAGCTATAGAACAAACATCGGCACGTCCGAGAATCTAAAACTCGAAGATATATAACATGTGCACGAATAAAGTCTCTGACCACTCCAATTCTTTCACCGCACTGCTTCTTTTACTTATTGGTGAAGCTGGATGTTGGAATACCATGATACTCTTAGTTAGTCGTATATGATTCAGTGACGAAACGAACGAATAGGCCAAGTAGGTTAGATCTACAATCCCTTCATTCTACAATCTTACAGAATTTGTAATTATAAGATCCAGCCGTCCAGGGCACCACAATAAGGAAACAATCGATCGTTTTAATGGGTCAGCCGTGCTCAGCTAATCCGTCACTGAGGGTTCAAGGTTTAGCTCTCCAGCAATTTGAATTCTATTCAAATAACAAAAAAGTCTAGTTTACATTCTCAGGGTGGTTGTGTAAAGCCATTTGGCTGTAGGCAGTGTGGTGTCATATTCAGGTGGGAAAGCGTACGCTACCGCGCCGCGGTCACTATTTAGCCATATTGCATTTCACGGTACTTTTTGTAAACAATACCGGATTTACTTTTTAATATTGATTGTTTTGTTCTTTTTGTGATTCCTCGTTCTAAGTGGTATTGGGAAAGAATGTGGCGCCTTGAATCGCTTTTTTGTTTGTGTTTTAGGTGAGAAGTGCAAGCAGCATTGATTTATTATGAATGGCGTCTTGTACAACTTAGGATCGCTATTTTATTTGCGATTTTTGGACAGAGGATTTGCAACGGAATCGCAGCTTTAGTGAAATCGCTAGTTTGACATCCACGCGAGTGGTGCCGTTGTGTCATCGCCTATGCTCAAAAATCGCTTGTGTGATAGGGCCCTTACAACTTTGCGTTTGATTTGGCGTTGCACTATTATTACTATATTTAGGAGGAGGTAGGGCACAGCGAGATGTTCTCGTTCTGAATTGGAGCAGCCCGCCTGGGGAGGTACCTCCGCCTTACAGAAGATCGCAGCCAAATAACATTATTTGTTTCAAATAGTGTTGTGTTCCTGCGATGAGTAAGGTTGCCAGAGCTCTTTAGGGGGGGAGGAGGTTCGGGGTCGGCAACGCGTGCGTGATGCCTCTGGTATTGCAAGCGCTCATAGGCTACGGTAACCGCTTACCAAAAGGTGGGCTGTATGCTTGTTGGCCACCTCAGTGGTATAAAAAAAAAATACTAAAAAGTATACTTTTCTGGTCATATGACTGGTTCTTTCTTGGTCATCCTGCATTAAGTTCAGCGACCAGGTTGAGGTATGGTGACCTTGAAAAGAGCCAGTGACTGTGTTGGTGACCGAACTAGTGTTGTGAAATGATTAAAGAGCGACTATGTTCGTTCGTGACAAGTCACCATGTGTTTGAATGTTTTGGTTCTAGGACATACCGGTTTCCTCACGATCTTTTTCTTTACCAAGAGAGCACTAGTACAGCGAATAATATACATTTTCCGAATGGAAAATACCAATTTATTTTAAGTATCAATGTATTTGCACCAATGTGCAACGGATTCTTCCTTTGGATCGGAAAGCAGGGTCACTACCACGACTCCATCAGTGCTCTCAAAAAAAGCATAGGTACAGTCGCCTGCTGAGAGATGTAAAAATTTCATCATTTTCATCATTTTTGTGTTAGGTAAACATTTCAGTACTGCGCAATGATTTTGATAAATGTGGAATTTATACATCTTAGTGAAGGCGACTGTACTTGGCTGATTTGTTTATATTTGGGATTCCCGTGCTGTAACATTTATCCTAGGTTAGGTGATATTTCATAATGTCAATGACTAGGTCAATATTATTTAAAAGATAAAGGAAAGAAGCGAGTCATATCGTCACGCCGAGTCATGCCTTCTCAAAAGTAACGGTTACTGACCAAATACGAAAACACAATTATGTTAATACACGGAAAATACTTTTATAGCATAATTTGGTCAAAAAAACATGTAATTGAAGAAAACGTTAACGGATACATTACGTTTTTATTCATAGTTGTTTGAAGTACAGGAGTTTCTGTAAATAAAAAGTATAAAAGATAGTTGAAGATGTCTAAGGGGTAATCAGAGGCACGTCTAAACACTTGGCACATGGCCACATTTTGCAAAAGGGCGTATTCCATAGTAAATAAATAAATATAAATAAATAAATATTCCGGACATATCACACATTGTCAACTGATCCCAAACTAGGCATAGCCTGTACTATGGGTACCAGAGACTGATATACATAATAGATATATATTTAACACCCAGACACAGAACAAACATGTGTTAGTCACAAATGTTTATCCAGTGCGGGAATCGAACCCGCGACCTCTAGCGCAGAAGGCAGAGTTACTACCAACTGAGCTATGCGGCCAGTCAAGTGACAAGTTACAAGCCCATCGCTGCTTAAATCTTTAAAATACTTAATGGTTTCCTCACGAATGTTTTCCTTCAACCTTTTAAGCACATGCTAATGCGAATTAAATTTTTCTTACAGTCACCTGCAATCAAAAATATACCGACATTTTATAGTTTTCAAAGTGATGTTTTTGTTCCATTTTCAACTTTATCGTATACCAACCATTCTCATCTGCATTGTGGCATCGTTTTGAAAATTATGAAATGTATATATCTCAGAGAAGGCTTGAAACTTTGTACAAAGTGCTACAAGTGCTATTAGGTAATTTTACTAAGGTTCACACAAAGTTAATTAAGCATTTAATTGGTATATACAGATTTATGTATAGTCACGCTAGCATTTATTACATAGCTTTAATATTTTAATAGTAAATAAATAACGCCATCTTGAAACGAAGCATAAAATATTGTAAAGGTTAATTATTATTTATTGCTAGTTAAAATCATAATACTGTACAATAAATATTACTGAAGGTCTATTAGTTACATACATTTAATTAGGTATAGTATGACAAAATACCAAATATTACCAAAAATCAACGCATTCTATATTGGGGCAAAAATTAAGCGAAGTACTTATCATAGTACTTCATCACCATCATCATCATCATCTAAATCCTGTAGAAGTCCAGTGCTGCAACTAGGCCTCCCTAAAGAGTTCCATAACCTACTTGTACCTATAATATGGGATGAGGGTGTTGGACTATAAACCTACCACGCTGGTCCAGTGCGGGTTGAGCCTCGTTTGTTGATCGGCATGGGCCATAGGCCGGTGAGTTTGGCTTGGGTTTCGAACGGTGTTATTTGGAAACCTCTCCAGGTGTCTCGCTCCAATTTAGAGTGAGAAAATCTCTCTGTGCCCTACCTTCTCCTTTTGTTCGTAGACAAAACTCTTGCATTTGTATTTTTAACCGATTCAAAAATGGAGTATCGTTATCGTTTTGCAATCAATGCATCGATTACTCTGTAAATGATGATCGACTGTACATTGTTTTTCGCCATCACGTGGGGTGTTGTTAAATTTGTCAAATTGTGACAGAATAATTTTAGAGCCACTTCTTCGTTCTTATTCTTCACTATAAGTTTTGGTGTAGTATTGCTATTTATTTCAGTAGCACGCTCGGTTGATTATCGTATATCAGGCAATATCTGCTCAAGTGCCGTGAAAATTTCCGATACACTTGCCTCAGATAGTTTTGGTAGGTTGGACGCGTAATCAAGCGTAAGTAACGCTTGGGCTGGAAGGGCAAGATAAGGCGACAATGCGATCAGGGAACTCCGATTAGGAAATTCGGAAAAGTCAGCGTGGCAATGGAAAACAGCTTGTCCTGAATAGAAAATCCAAGAAACGAGAAAGTCTGCAGAACCAGTTAACATAACAGTGACGGGCCTTATAGTTCGCAGAATCACGACATCCAATCACGAACCAGATGACGCAGTGTACGACCCCTCGACGTTGGGAAGGCGGTGGTTGGAGAAAGCTCAAGATCATTCTTCGTGGCACTCTTTGGGGGCTTATGTCCAGCAGTGGACTTCTTCAGGCTGGTGAAGATTACGATAAATATTTTGAGCGAAATCACCACAAGGATGATGCTAGAGGCATTCGAAGAACATTACAGCTGTAATGGGCATTTCAGTGCTGGCTATGAGTTGACGGGCAATTTCCAGGCCTGAAAACTAAAAAATCAAAGCTGGCCCGAAAACCAGCTAATCTAGGTATATGGTATTCACCAATAGTGAATTTTCCTGACTTCCAAGCAGTAAAAATAAGACTAGATAGAATTGCACACAGCCTTCCTGTCAATACGTTAAGTAAATATTATGAAGATACAACCGAGACTAGACATATCAATATTTAGATGATCTTGATACTTGTATGGCACATAACCTTACATTGAAGGCCATATAATGCGCAGTTTTAGGATTGATACTAAAGTATTTTTTATTTTCATTGAATTTCGATGAGAAACTATTTTCATTGAAGAAACACTATGCAAAAATCAGCTTTTTGTTCATAATAAGCATTTCGGGTCAAATCAGTTCAAACTCCATCATTCAGCTGTAGCAATCTTGATGTAGAACTTCTAGGACGTTTAATAATTTGTTCTGTAAATTATAAAAATACCAAAAACTTCAAATTTGTAAAGTACTGGACTAATATTTTTTATTTTTGTTGAATAAATAAGCCTCTTTCTAGATAGTGTACGAATTATCAATCACCTTGTATTTTCTAGTTTACGACCGTAGTTGTACTTTCGAAGGTAAAATAGATAAATACATAATATAGGTATGCATAGATAAAATTCCTAAAATATTTTAGATATTTTTAGTTTTATAATACAATGATTATATTTTGGCGATACTATCGACGCACAGAAGTTCGTTTATAGATTAATCAACAGCTACACACACAATCAATCTTCCTTATATTTTCAACACGATAACCTAATTTAAAATACTCAAAATGTTATCAAGTTTTTTACTACACCTTGGCCGTTGAACAGCTGTCAAGCGCAACCGATGGTTTGTAGCAGATTTCTTCATGAACTAACTTTTAATATAACCAATGGTTATGTGATAGTAACCGCTAATTGATTATGTTTCTAAAAATTGGCCCACATCATCATCATCATCACCAGCATGTAGAACTTCACTGAGACATAAGCCTTCCCCTAAGAGTTCCATGACGAACGGTCTTGAGCCTTTTCCATCTACCGACTTCCCTCAGCTCTCAAAATGTCGTCGGTCCATCAGGTGGGGCGGGGCTGTTTCTTTCAATACTGCGTCACCCGGTTTGTGGTCGCCATTCGAGATTCTTTATTGCCAAAGCTTGTCGGATCTGCGAGGTATATAACCTGCCCATTACCCCTTTAACTTGCTAATTCTGAGAGTTATGTCGATGACAGTGGTTCTTCTACGGATACCCTCATTTCGGATTGCATCAATGAAATTCCGAGCATTGATCTCTCCATAGTATACACATTCGCCCTACAGCTAAATTAAAGTTTTTTTTATAACAACTAAAGTGGAAAATAAAGCACCTGATAGAAAGTGGTTAACGTAGCATATCTGGATTCGTTGGCTACCTAACCGTTTAAACTGAACACAAAATTTCGAGCATTGTTGCTTGACGTCAGAATTTATGGGCAAGGTGGCAGGATTTCCAAGGGACTAAGCACAAAGAACCCCTCCTGCTCAAGCTTATTATCCCTTACTAGTGTCACATCTTGCGCTTCCAGAAAACATATACAGGGCGTCCCAAACTTATGGGACATGAAGGGGAAGTACCTTAAATATCGTAGATAGGGTATTTTGCTGAAAGAAGACTTTATGTTACTTTTAAAAGTTAGTAATTCTGCATTCATAGATTTTCTAAAAAATACTTGCTTCGTCTGGGAATCGAACCGACTTAAATGTCAAAAAAAAATCATTCTACTTCTATGATGCCAATCGAAAGAATAGCTAAAAAATAATAACTTTGCTTAAGTAACATAGTATTTTTAAAAAAGGAACAACATGAAATTAAGTGAATTAGTAAGACTAAACAGATCAATCCAAAAACAAACGCTCGCACACACTGTTCCATTTTCAAATTTAAGAACAACATTTAAAAATATTAGTTCTTTTTAAAAATATTAAAGTATGCATTCAAACAAACGCTCTCATAAACTGTTCCATTTTCAAATTTAACAACAACATTGGTGTCGATTCTGTTGTTTTAGGATTCCTAACATAAATTTTAAAATTTCTTAATTTTCTAAGTTAAGTGGACCTAAACATTATGGTATTCTCTTTACATATCCTAAAAAATCCAAAATAAAACGTGTTTGAAAAATTTGACTCAATCATTTTACGTTGTTCCTTTCTTTTAAAATACTATGTTACTTAAGCAAAGTTATTATTTTTTAGCTATTCTTTCGATTGGCATCATAGAAGAAGGATGATTTTTTTTTGACATCAAAGTCGGTTCGATTCCCAGACGAAGCAAGTATTTTTTAGAAAACCTATGAATGCAGAATTACTAACTTTTAAAAATAACATAAAGTCTTCTTTCAGCAAAATACCCTATCTACGATATTTAAGGTACTTCCCCTTCATGTCCCATAAGTTTGGGACGCCCTGTATAATCGGCTTTTTGTATTGGCAAGATGTGATAGTAAGGCGGCGCTAGTAAGGTGTAACCTTGACATTGCCCATCGGCCACACAGAACGATAACGATGCGTACATAATTTTAAACTGGAATCGAAAGCGAATCATAATTGAACATTTTATTGCTTGTTGTATAAACACTGGGAATGTTATTCGAATAGACAGTGAACAATTTTGTAAATGAACTTTAGGTATATAAAAGTCACAGTTTTATCATTGTTAATCAAATTTTATTTACTCGACAGTAAATTTTAATAAGCAATCATAGACAGTTATCAGATAATCTAAGGAAAAACAAAAGACGACAGACGGTACCAAAAGTGCTTCTGAAAGCATGCCGCTAGTAAAAAAGGCGGCGTAGTAGACAGACAAAACGTAGAAGCAAAAGATAGGCTAGATATAAATTATTATATACCTATATATGCACGAAAGGAGCCTCTGGCGCACTTTAATCCTTTCACAACACTGATGCTTTCATGGACGTTCATCGGCCCTTTTCAGGGCCACCATATCTTAACCTGGTCACTGACCTAATACAGGATGACCAAGAAAGAATCAGTGACACGACAAAAAGAAGAATATACCTATTTCATTCTGCTAAGAGACATATTTCCGCCCCCGTAGATATTAGACAAGGTAACCCTATAATACGTTATTTATTTGATTATAAACAGAAAACATTCATAAAATGATTTGTTTACATATAACATTAGCCCGTAACTTTGGCCGCATGGAACTTCATATTAGATATTTGATTTGCAAATTATACGTTTTTCATATGATCATCTGTACCCTAGTATCTCCTAAATTCATACATCATATCCCCTCAGAGGTCGCGACGGTTTCACTTTACATTTTGATGAATGAGGTTTCAAAAGAAGTGTCTTCATGGTCGGTGTTATAGTCTATAATTGCGAACTTCATTGCCATTACGCTTACACAATTGCACCACTGGTCACTGACCTAATACAGGATGACTAAGAAATAATCAGTGACACGACAAGCAAGCAAGCAACGACAATATTAATTCAGTATGACGAAAAAAAGTGAATTTTTGACCTCAATAAAATAAAATTGCTTAATAAACGATAAGAAAACTGTGAATCCTAGATTACTGAAATAAAAAAAATAAAAAAATGTGTATAAAATAAAAGGGATTAGTGCATTCTGAAAATAGGAGTACGTTCTAATAATATTCATTTAAATATTTTATTTATCTTCCAGACTAAGTTTTAAATTATATCAATCTAAAAAAACAAGCTTTTGCGTAGGAAATAGTTTTTAAACTGATTATCTTGTTTCATTTTTATAAACAGACATACAGACATTTCCTTATCGATTGAGTGCAGTTATTTTGCTAAACAACTAATAGAAATGTACTTGGGTGGTCTATACGAGGTGAACAGATAATCTAAGTGCTAAATGGCAAATCTCGATGTGTTCTCCTAAGACCCGTTATTGTAAATGCAGTAAAGAAGTTTTTAAGCATTGTTACTAAAAATGTAGATGCTCTGAAGGATTATACTTATATTTCTTTATCAATATATACATCTCTTATCAATATTCTTAATATTATTTGCAAGTGCTTGTACTATATTTGCATTTTGTTTCATCAAAATTTTTCTAGGTAAGTACAATATTATACATTTCTAAATTGGGTATTTTTGTTCGTATTTGTATTCTATCTTTGACCACTGCATTATTATCAGCTAACTATGTCCATTGTCTTCATAAGATGTGTTTATTATTTTTTAAATATAACATCTAGTCATCTAAACGAGGTTTCATTGTTATATTCTACACTATTTGCTCCGCTAACCTCACATGTCTGTATTATTGTATTCACTAAACGTTCAAATCATTCACTTCCAATAATATTCTACAGCTTGCTTCAAAATGCAAAATAAACTAGACTAGACGTTAATACGCCTTAGCTTTTACGAGCTATTTCCATAATTGAAAACACATAATCGACACCGTTCAATAAGAGTAAATTTCTTCATCTACGGTAAAGTGTGTGCCCAGTAATCACGGCACACGATAGTATAGAACTTAGTTATAATAGTAAGTGGTAAGTCGAGGGTACGGATAATGTTGGGTATCATCACTGTAGATTAGTCTGGTCGGGTTACACTTTCGCGGAAATATGGTACGACAGAAGAGAGGCAAGTCGAAATTTTAATTATCTAAGTAAGGATATATTGATTATGAAAACGATGTATTTTATCAGAGATGTGTTCCAACTTAAGCGGTTCTCAAATGAGTGCGATGTGTCATGTAATATATGTTTAAAATTTATTACAAAATGATCTTTACGTCAACTTATGAATGTCAATTTTGAGTTTCTCATTTGAGAGCGTACAATTTCGACAAAGCTCAACGACATCGCAAGCCCCTAAAATTGAAACTCAAAATAGACTTTATTAGGTAGAAGTAAGGATCATTAAAAAAAATCGAATGACATATCGCACCCCGTATGAACACGGCTTTAAGGAGCCTTTGAACTTTGACCATTTTAAAGTAGATGTTCAAACAAAGATTTCACAGACTGATGATATAATAGGCCACATTAAATTGTTAACCTCCTTGTTACCTAACAATTGTTTTCACAACTAATAAGTATCGCAAATAGCTAAACCAAATTAATGTTTGGTGTCGTCTACAAAGAAGACATGTTTACCTTCAAACGTAACCTCTTAGTGCATGAAACTTGTAAATTAAGGCACGTGATGATTCAAACATAATCAAAAACATGGTGTGTCTTGCCAAACAGCGGAAATGGCTTCATAGAGAATTTTACTTAGTATCTGGACTGCGATATTGGCCTATTCCAGAATAACTTATCAGATGTTTATGGCTTTGGGCTCCTGAATTTAAATAATTAAATATGAATCGGGCATATTGCCTACTGGCGCCTAAAAGTAGAAGCGTGGCGTCTAGCCGCCTACTCAATCGAATATATAAATAGTAAACCGTTGCTTTTCGACAGTAGCAACAACATGGAAGCAGAAAGCAGTGAAAAATGTCGCGGACCTATGCGTGCTTCAGTGACACTGAACATAATGAAATCTGGTATTCAAGGACGATGTAAGCCTCCCACCAGATGATACTCATAATCGTTGTAACTGATACAATAATGTTGTTGTTGGAACACATTCGCGAAATGACGTTTCCATTGAATTTATTTCGCCAGATTTCCGGATCGTGTGGATTATGACAGTGGAAAACTGATATGTTAATTTTGAAGAGCGTCACATTAATCATTATCTTTGCGCAGACGAATTAAATTTACATACCTAATTAATTGATTAAAGCTATTTTATCTCAAATGTTTCATCTTAGTTTGGTTCTTTGTTTTCTTTCTGCTATTATTTCGTTCATAGAAAACATTTACTATAAAATTATTTATTTACCTTTACACATTGTTCCTTATCAATAGTACCTATCTATATGTAGCAAATTTACATCATTATCAATAAAAAGCTAGGTTCGGTTTCATTTATTGTTTCAATATTCATAACCATTTTTTTAGCATAAATATTTTCAGTTTTCAGTTTTTATTCTGGTACCACTAGATTACGAATATGTTGCACAGAATTTTTCATACTATATAAATACCTGACGCACCCTTATTTAGAGTGCGGAATATTCTGACTAACCGGCAGAGGAGTTTTCTCATTAAACCGAGCTAATGTGAATAGAATGATAGTGCAATTGAAATCTCTAATCAAGTCACACAGGACCAGTAATTTTTTCGAATTGATGTTATTTCCATATTTTTTATAGCTCGAAAGGATCAGTGAAAAATTGGCCCCTTACCAACTTGGATACTGACATAATTCACGATGACTAAGAAAGAAGGACAAGCAAGAAAAATGAAAAAAGTCTAATTTACAAATGTCGTAGACGTTATTGTCTACTGGGTGTATTAAAAGTCCCTTTCGGCTTACATTGTGAAATACCGTATACACTTTCAACTCTAAAGTCATATTTTTAATAGGCAGATATTAATAAAATAAAGATATTAAACATAGCTTACCATCAGGAGGCACAATATCTTCGCAGAGACGGCAAGCTGTGGTAACCTGTAAACAAAAATAGATCTTTTAAACATACGAAATGTAAAACTGAGTGATTCAAAAGAACTAGATTGAAAAAATAGCTCCAAGGAACCATCTCGTTGATTTTATAGTTAAACTCTTGTAAATCTAAACTATGATCGAAAATTACAACAAACTGAAGTTGATATAAATCGAGATTCTTCCATAATTATATGACTTAGTAGACAAGCTGGTAATACCTATAAATCTATTATATATTATATATAATCTATTATATACTAAAAATTACATAATATAACAATGACTAGCTTCCAGCCGCAGCTACGTTCTTGTGGTACCCGGATTAAATAGTAGCCTATATTTAATTCCAGGCTATTTATTACCACCACAAATTTCATTTCAATCCATTCAGTGGTTGCGGCGGCGTGAGGAGTAAAAAACACATCCTCACTTGCATTTTTACGAACTTCTCGTTTATTATATGAGTGGGATATCATCGCATTATAATATTTGTATTGTCATCTCTAAACTGTTATTATTGAATAAATCTAGCGCAATTGTGATATTGCTTTGTTTGTACTATTGCGTTATTCGACCCATTCTTACACATAAACAAAGTGCGTAAGCCAGAATGTCAGTTCTCTACGTGCCTTATCCAATTCTATGCATTACATCGATTACCTAAGCCTGATTAGATGGCCTATGAACCTTGTTTTTGTTCTTATATGCCATGATGCTTCTTGGTATACACAATGATGCTCGTATCACGTTACTGCGAAATGACACTGATTGAATGATTATGAATGATTTACGGTAGGCACAAATTTACAAATACAGCAACTTTGTTACATACTCCAACTTAAAATAAACAATTTGATATGTTTGCTGTAATCAGAGGATTTCAGGCAATTGAACCCCCATGTCTGAATTATTGATTTCACTAAAATTCTTGACATGTTTAGAATCCTTTTTCAACTTTAACAGCTAAAGAACTCACGCTTCGTTCTTTTAACGTAAAACAAAACTACTAATGATACCTAATATATTTATTAAAACATTGAGACATCAATAAAGATTTATTAGTCCATAATTCAGAATTGAGACAAGGTGTAATCGAATTCTTATGTTAATAAATCCAGTGTCATAAATATTGTTACAAAAACTGATGATATGTACTTTACCTTATATTCGCATGGTTTATTTGAGTATTTTATAAAAAAACAAGTCATTGCATGTGAAAAGCACAAATTTTTCAGTCGTATTTGTCTAGTCAGTCCCCACATAGGTTATTGAATTTCAGCATCCTATAAAATTCATATCTCATATATATGAGCAGAAAATTTGACTCGTCCAGAGTACAGTGCGAGTGCGGAGCCCCCGTACAGGACATGCGGCACCTGCTTTCCTGTCCACTGTGCACGGCCACCTGCACTTGGGAGGACCTAAATGAGGCAACGGAAAGGGCCATCGAGGTTGCTACATATTGGTCGATTAGAGTTTGAAATAGTCCTTGACCCGAGAAGAAGAAGAAGCAGAAAATTTGAAAAATGATGATTCTCCATAGCAAATAAGAAAAGCATACAAAGCATTACTTGACCACGAAAACCGGCTGATAATTGCATACTTATATCTTAATTACGTACTTACAAGGAAGATCTTATATGAGATTTATGTGCAGAAGCTAACAATAAAAACAATTTTAATACAAATGTTTCACTTACTGTCCAATGTCTGTTAGAACGCTTCGAAAATACAGGATAGGTACAACATGGTACAGTAATGTTACCGTAGCCACTTCAATATATGTAAATTGTACGTAGCTAAGAAAGAATGCTTCAGTAGGCCAAAGTAATTAATTAACCAACACTACGGCAACTCATCTAGGTATTTTGAGGATTTAATGGCGATATGCTACAATACCAATAAATAAAAAAAATAAAAAAAAGGCTTAAATTTTCCGAGATATAGGTAACTATCTTACCTTTAGAGACGTTCCATATTGTCTATGAGATAAAAACATATCTCCCATTTTTAATTGTATGCGCCGAAACATCAGAACACAAAGAAGGTTTAGGTATTTTAAATTCAGGTTTTCCACTTTCAATACTGATTATTAAAAACTTGTATAATTTCCGTGAGACTAGTTTAATAATTAATTAATTAAGCGTAGCATTTAAGAATCAATTAATTATTGAATAATCAAATTAAGAGGTTATACATGAAATCTATTGATTTGCATGAAGTTCCGTGAAAAAACACGGTGTTAATACAATGTATATCCGGAAGTCAGAACATTGTCGTTGAATATAAGCCAACTTCAGGGGCATTATTTGAAATCAACCTGTTTTACTTGCTGAAGCAGAATTCGCAAGTTGAAGTGGCAGTGAGCAGAACATATAGGTCAAAGGACCGACAACCGTTGGGGAATATAGGTTCTCGAATGACCACGAGCTGGGCGACGCAGTGTTGGAAGGCCCCCATGATGAACCGACGTCATTGTGAATATTGCGGGTAATTGGTGGATGGAAAGAGCTCAATACCGTTTGTCATGGAATTCTTTGGGGCTATGTCCAGCAGTGGACTTCTGCAGGCTGATGATGATGACTCACTCAAGCAACAATGTACTTAATAATATGCCTAGTTTGACTAAATTGGTGGGACGTGGTGGACGTTGGTCCCGAAGGCGCCGGCGCTAGAATCTAAGCATCTTCTTAGCAACCGCCGTTTGAACGCGGTCAGACCGATTCGAAAACGTCTAAATGCAACCTCAGAAGCAAGATTATAATAATCATTATCTACAATTAAAAAATATTAACCTATTTATGTAACATAACGGATGTATATCTATTATTTTTAAATAAATAAAACCAAGCATATTTTCAATAGATACTTTAGTGTTTCGATAAGAAAGCACTTATGGTTGTAGATACAAATTATCGTGCCACATTATGATAAACATAAATTTAATTACATCAAATTTAGGCGCATAGTAACAATGATTACCATCATCATCATCGGCATAAAGAAGTCCACGGGACTTAGGCCTCCCCCAAAGAGGGCGTAGGCTAATATTATATCTATTACTAGCTTCCGCCTCCGGCTACTCGCGTGGTACCTACATAAAAAGTAGCCTTTATGCTATTCCAGACTATAATCTATATTTATACCAAATTTCATCCAAATCCGTTCGGCCGTTTATCCGAGTAGGATATATAAGTAGGATGGGATCACTCAAATCAAAGACAAAAATTGCAATGGAAAATCAGATTCAGGTGAGCATAAATGACAAAAAGGTCTAAAAGTACCAGAGTTAGCTGTTTGTATTTGAAGTAAAAGCACAATGTTTTGAATCCATTAAGTTCATTTTTAATCCCCAAAACATTCTTTGTTACTCCATTACTCAATGGTTATTATTTAAAAAGGATAAAAGGTAGGTAAACAGTCAAGATTTATAGGTCTATATATAATAAATTAATTTTATTATATATAATTTTATAATATATATAATAAATTAATTTTATTATATACCCTTGTAAATAAGTCTGAAATACCTTCTCAAATATTCAAATAACACAGCTATACTGAAAAATTACCTGTCCTGCTATTTTTATTACTAACTGCATTAAACTAGCCCTATAGGTTAAATTGATTAATTTGATATACAGGCTGTTGTAGACAAACTTTGTTAGTTAGAATTAGAATTATTTATTTCAGTTAAAACAGCAAGCTTACAGTATATACCAAATTGCCTACTGTCTAAAATTAAAACTTATATATACTCTTAGCGAATTAAATATAAAATGAAAAACTAAAAAAATGAATAAATCACCTACCATAAACATAAACTATTCATGAAATCCAAACATTGTTCGTAAAACTTCAACGAAATTATAATTGTAATGCTTGAATCAAAATGGGCCTTAAAAATTGAGTTAATTGTGATACCGTGTATGTTCATATTCAAAGAGCTATCGGTTCTATTATCGTTTCCTTTCGATAAGCATGCAATTTAAACTTTATCGCCTATTTTGAAGATACCTACAAGAAGTTTCCATTCATAACAATACCTACTGTTTTCAAAAAGGTAGACACTTTTAAGGTTAGATAAATGTGTAGTTTATTTATAACAACAATCAGCGAACTGGCGTCTCAGTCGATTAGATTTTATGAAGTGATACAGTTTGAACAAGTGCGATAAAATTCCTTGCAAATTGCACTGAAACGCATCACACAGCAATTCATATACCTTCCACGTCCAGGATTACACGCGCAAAGGAAACACAAAGTTTTTCTTACTTACATAGCCAAACTTTGCCGTCATGTTGTGTCCCGTTGTATATTATGTTGAACATACATCTAACTGAGTTGCCCAACCGCTTTTCCTTGATTAAAACTGAACAATCCACTCTTGTGTAATAATTTTTCAACACTTTTTTCATACATTTGAACAAAACACTGAAAACAGTTTTTGTTACAGCTCAACCTGAATTGGAACAATAGCTTTTGTAGTCGCAACGAAAAAAAAAGTTACTGAACGCACTGAAGAGAAACACGTCCGTTTCACATCACTTTCATAATTTTCCGAACAAGCCCGCAGAGGCGCGATTTTTGAAAATGTAACACTCTGTGTCGTCAAAGGCGTTTTGCGATCGCGTCAGGGGTGCTTTGAATTCAAACGGGGAATTCTTTAGATTTTTCTTGCGGGTGGGGATATCCGTTCGTATTTTGTTGGTCGAGTGTGAGCGACATGCGCGCTCCCCGACGTGCGGCGAACGACTACGACTACAAGCAGATAAAAACCTCGTTTGATTATAAACTTATAAGCTAAGTTTTTCATGTGTGCGTGCGTTTGAGGTTGTGTGCACCGAGGCTTTGTTGGTGACCTTACAAAGTTTTCACTAACACGGGGAGTCTCGGTTGTACTAAAATTAACTGGCGGCGCTTTGAGATTAGGGTGAGCGAAAACTGTTTAATTGATAAATTATCAATAAAAAGCATTTTAAAGGTATTCCATAACTTTGAAATCAAAACCCTTTAAATGCTGATGCTTGATATACTACATCTTTAAGAAATTTCAAAATTTAAATAAAATATATCTTACTAATATTATAAATGCGAAAGTTTGTGAGGTTTTTTAAATGTTTGGATGCCATGATGTTTATTGTTCAATCAGTAGTTCGCAGTAACGGCTCAACCGATTTCGTTGAAACTTGAAAAAGATAGATTTCTATACCTAGAATAGCATATAGGCTACTTTAAATCAAGGTACTATGAGAGCAAGTTATAATTATAAAGTACTTAGTTTACAATAAAAAGTTTCTTATACCTATAATTACAAAATTCCCCATAGGTCGTCTAAAAACAAGTCAAGGTATTTTTTATTTTTGAAAATACTAAATACAGGTGCTACCTACCTGTACAAAATACGCTTGTAATCTCCGCGAGAGTTATCAAAATGGGTCAATGCGGCACCGCAGCGAAGACGATAAAAACTAGTTGTTCAGCGTAAAACGCTCGTTTTATTCTATTGTTTTAAACTGAAGTTTTAGTAAATTTAGCGATGGTTTACCTTTTATATTGTACAGACTTTACAGATTTGGTACAGATATAGCTTAAACGCTGAGGAGAGACATACTACAGAGCACGGAGTGGTGGTAGTTACTGAGGTAACTACCACCTACCACCGAGGATTTTCAATTCGAAAAATTGATGTGCGCTATACTAGTGCTCTCAAACGGTGAAGAACGGCGCCGTAACTGCTGAACCGATTACGTTGAAACTTGGAAAAGATAAAGTTTTTTATCTAGAATAACATATCGGCTACTTTTTATGTAGGTACCACGCGAGCAAAGCCGTGGGCGGAAGCTAGTCAATATATAATATTAAAAACAGGCTTATAATAACAATCGAATTAAATTCAATTGGTAATTTAGTACATGGACAAAAAAACAAATCAATTACTTACCTTGCGGTGTTGTGTAAAAACGCTTGCTAAAAGTTTGTAAATATTGATAGCTATTTTAGTACCCTGTATTTACCCAAAAATGTTTAATTACGATTAGGTACCTACATAAACTTGAGATAACTTCCATTTAACATTTTTTATTGAGCTAGAGAAGCGAATCCGGATCTTAGAGTCAAGTTGAACGTATCGGCATTGTATGTATGTGTTCCACAATAGTACCTATTCAAATTTTCATGAAAATTGACTTATGGTAATCTAATAACATGAACTTCAAGGTCAATACCTAATCGTTTCTGCTAGCGTTCCCCAACACACACGCTTGTCGTTCACGTGAGTATTCACGTGATATTAGATGAAAAAAGGGGTAATGTATTCTAGCAAGGCGCAAACCTAGCTTTACCGAGTTGTTGTAGGTACCACCAAATATCAAAGTACAATCTCTATTTGCTCAGCCGCGGGCCAATCCTGCATTTTAACTAGGCATTTAGTAGCTTATTAAATATGTAGGTGTGAGCATACCCGACGTGCTTGGACATAATTAGAACATTGTCGTTTTAGTTTTGTTTATTTTTCTGAATAATGGGTAAGTATTCAAAAGTAATAATTTAATATGAAAATTGAGGAGATAACAGAGATCATAGTTCATAAAAAAAATATGACGGCAAAGTTCACCAATAATCTAGTAAAAACGTTAACTATCAGTGTGGCGCCAGTTAATATCCGTGCTAATTTGTCAAAAATCGTTAAACCATGCACAAAATTGGCAAAAAACAGTACAATAAAATTCAAACAATGACACGGTTTTTACGGTTGTAAAACGTGGAACAGGACCTAATTTGTGCGTATTAATTGCTTTGATATTTGTGGTTTTTACATAAATAAATCCATATTACAGGCTCAGCATGAGTTTAAAGTTCGAATGATGCTACTTTGACTAGTCTTTGCTTCGACAGGAAAGGTCATTTCCACTAATGAATGATATAATTATTTGTCTTATATCCCGTAACCCTACAACCCCTACGACCTATAGTGGGATTGAAGTGCCTGTGCGGATACACATGAGTCGTGTCGTCAAACCTCGTAAAATAATTGTCATTGTTGCGTAGCTTACTATTCACGTCCCTAGCCTTTGACGTGAATAGTAAGCTACGTAACAAGTTCAAAACATCATAAGAATCAAAACTACAAAGTTTTGATTCTTATGATGTTTTGAACTTGACTACAATTGAGATCTCCGCTACTTTGTACGAACAGTTATATTTTTAAATCAAAACTTCAATCAACCACTGCTTCACAGGGAATTAACTTCGGGAGTCCTTTAACCCACATTCCTCTAGCTAGAGTCTAGACTCTAGACTCTAACTACAGGAATGTGGGTTAAAGGATATGCATTTAATTTTTAGTTTTTATTTTTTTTAATAGTATAAACCTGGAATTACATTCCTCTAGACTCTTCCGCACATCCCTCTAGAGTCTAGACTTACGATTAAAGTTTTCTGTGGTAGTCAGTCAGTCAGTAACGTAACGATGCTACATACCTAGTATTTAGCCTAGGTGGATGTTTAATCATTAAGTTTGTATATTTTCACAATTTCTGAGAATCCACCGTGTTTGTGCATTAAACGCTTCTGCGCAACTACATGAGTCCTTTAAATGAAGTGAATGTGATCCACGTGAATTTTGGAATGCGAAAACTGAGCTAAGTAAACCTTTGAGAATCTACTCTAGGTTTTAGAGAACATCTTCTTTATATTTACTGACCACAATAGTGAGCCACCGCCACAGCTAAGTATCTACTGTAAAATACCTTGGAACTGATCGTTTCTATAAAAAATAACCCACTTACAGTTAATACCATTGACCTCACTAAGTCTAAAGTTAAACATTAGTTAAAATTTCAAAACACTTGACTTCCCGCTTCCGAGATGCAAGTTCGTTAATTCCCAATTTTTTCCTTGTTCCGCACGCACTGTGAAACTGTCAAGAGAATTTAAATAAATCATCCCAGTGACTCCTTCAATACCAAGTGACGCGTGATCAGAAAGCTGGCTTCTACTTATTCAACGGATCAGCATTGTTGTCCAACGAGACAATGCCGCCAGCATCCTCAAGACGCTTCTGACTGGTATTAATCTGCATCAGTTCAGCTATCTATGCAAGTGACAAATCAACTGTTTCTTTGTATATGTATAGGTACCTACCTTATATTTTATATTTACATCATTCTTTAAATATTTTTTAAACCAATGCTAATTCAATATTAATAGACTTGGTAATAAGTGAGAGCAAACACAAAAATTTCTACTATATTATCTTTGGTGAGACCTATTATTGTTTTTGCAGATGGTTCGATCCTGAAGCCCAAAACCAGTGGCGTTTGAGGAACACTTACGCCCAGCAGTAGGTTAATATGATCTGATAATCATATGTACGTACTTACAGTTAGGCACCTACTCATCGTGTCACTATTCATGCGCGAATGCACTTCACTCATGTCCTGAATAGTGACGTCAAAGGTTAGCCTTTGCTCGTTCCACATTCCACTGGTAAATCACCGTAAATGTAAATAATCTTAAAATTTCGTGCAAATTAAAAATATAGAGTATCGTTAGGTTTAGGTACTTGTTGTGACATCAATTTTATTCTTGCCAGTGTTAAGATTTAAAAGTTCTGAAAAGAAAACACTTTCCTATAGCGACGGTGAAAAAACTATAGAGAAAGCATTCAGGCACCTGTAAGAAGCTATTTTTATTCACGTTTTTAAAAGCCACGCCAGCCACGATGGACGGCAATAAAATAATATAAAAATGTGAATTTTGCAGTGCTCTAAGAGACTAATTTTGTTCATGTTTTCAACTGCCATGATGTACGGTGAAAAAATTATATGAAAATGTGAATCTTACGGTGCTCTATCGCAGTGCGAGTGTAACTGTGTTTTTTGACCAAAGAGGTAAAATCGGATTTGTTGTGACTGAGTTGCCTTGACCGAACCTCGTCGATAAGATTGACCGCTTGATGGCGCCCGAAAATTCTTGACCTTTGAATACGCATTTCATTTCCTTTATTTGTACTGACGTTTGGTACAATCACAGTCTTTCCTTGACTGGACACTTGGAAAATTCCGCTTTTTGATTCCTTTGGCAATCGCTGAGACATTACAAAATAGTGTAAATCAATACAAAGTGATTCAAAGTATGTATGCTATCCCGAAAGGGGGTTATTTTACACCCAATTGACAATAAAGTTTGTTCAACGACTTTTGTAAATTCAACATTTTTCATTGTACAAAAGGCTATGCAAATACCTGCTGTTTTGGGGTCAAATTATTTCAAACTCAATTATTCAACTGTCAATGACTGTAATCAATTCGATATCTTACTACTTGATCGTACTTCTCGTACGTTTAATTAACCAAAAATAGCTAATTTGGGGAAACATATGATAAAAAAAATAGTTTTGGTTTTTTTGCCGCTAATATTCTTTCTTTTTGTTGATATTATAAAATTATAATAAGATTAAAAAACAACAAATATTTCAAAATTACTTTAACTAAGGGAATTAGGTACAAAAACGAACGTGTTTTTTTTCCCCTTGCAACGAACTAATCTGCGGCAGATAAATTAATTTCGACACGTAGTTTCCAAAAAATCCGTAAAATAAAACATAATAATATTCACGTAAAAATGTGTTACACGTGACCATCACGTGACCAAGTAAGGAAAATGTCTTAAACAAGTACTTAAGTAATCATCATCATCATCAACTGTTGATGTCTACTGCTGGACGAAGATCTCCCCAAAAGTCCCACGACGAACGGTCTCGGGACTTTTTTATCCACCATTTCGTCATCAGTCCATCGGGTGGAGGGCCTTCCAATACTGCGTCGCCCGGTTCCTGGTCTCCATTCGGTTGTCGGTTCTGTAAGCTTTAAGGGCCGCCCACTGCCACTTTAACTTGCTAATTCTGAGAGCTGTGTCGGTGACCTTGGTTCTTCTACGGATTTTATCACGTAATGAAACTTAGGCAATAGTATTTTACAATATATTTTTAAAGAAAATAATAACTAAGCAAGTTTTATCATTGCGAATTAAACCACCTGTCTGAAAAAGTTGTACGTGCACTGCATACACTTTTGTCCAACTCCTACAAATATTTGAACCCAACCTTTAACTTCACAGCCAACTCACCCACTTCAAAGCCAATTCGCCATTGACACAAGTAATAACAAACAGTGTCCTTATTCACAATAACGACACAAGTCAGTCGCTTTATGAGTGTTTATTTACTGAACGACACAATAGCTATATCGCGCTATAAAGACACGCGCAGCTATAATCAGAGGTTTCGCACTTAAGACGGCAGGGCTCGAGTGCGGGCAGAGATAATGGGGCTTTAATTAATAAATAAATAAATAACACCCAACAGCCACTACTGGTACTGACCCCACGCTACCCACGCTACGCGACCCGGTACGCCAACGAAGTGGTCAATAAAACGTCAGTGACAGCATGGTGGCCCTCAAAAGAGCCAATGAATTGAAGAACAAATGTGGTGAGAGAACATTTTGTCTCATGTCTTAAAATTTTTAGGTTCTAGGGCATGCCGATTTCTCACAATGGTTTCCTTCAACGTTCGAGAGCACTCGTATTAGCGCACATAAACTTTTCAAATGGAAAATCTCGATGGTAATTATAACCCATGATATTTGGATCAAAGGCAGAGTGACTGGTAGAGACCAGCCAGGCTATTGTGTAAGCAAAATGGTAATGAAGATCGCAATTTTAAGGATGATTTTATCAATATTAAGCTACATCTGAAGTTTTTCAAACATAAAAAGGATGAAGCTTAGGCCTTCAAGTTTTCCTCTGTAAGCTTTGGAACGTTTTGAATGTTGCTAAGATTGTTAAAATTACTCTGAAAGTTACGATCTTCATTGCCATTACGCTTACACAATTGCACCACAGTTCTCTCAAAAAATTAAGTGAAAACACAATGTTATTTATTAAAAAATTTGCACCAGGTCGTACCATCAATTTTGCGATTTTGTTTAGTAGGTGACGTAAATTGGCAAGATCAAAGATTAATGGTTCAATTTCGTGTAAAATAGTGCTGAAAGCCCCAGTACATTTTATCACTTGAATTCATCCCTGGAATGTACTTTAATGAGCCTTCACTCACCGTCTGTTTCACATCGATAAAAGGCCTGAGAACAGACCCTTGCTCGACGTCTTATTCTAGTTTTACAGCCTAATACAATGTACGGTGGACGACAACCGCCTATTCTGAAAATTTATGCTTCAGGTACACGCGAAAAGTCCAAGACCTTGCCAAGTAAATTACTACGCGAAGTTAAATAAAAGCAAGGAGGTGGTAAGTCGTGAAACTCACTAGGTTAGTTGTAACAAAGGGAGAAAGACAATAAATCGGTACATGAGCACACATTGCAATAAAAAGCTTGCTTTCATTTTTTATAAGTTTCGTCTTTTATTATTCTTACACTAGCTTCTGGCCGCGGCTTCACTCACGTGGTACTACATAAAAAACTTATAAGCCATTCTCCAAGTTTCAACGACATCGGTTGAGACGCGTAGACGATACGGCGTGATTGAACAACAAACATCCATACATCCTCAAAACTTTCGCTTTTTAATAGTAGGATGTAGCTATTAAAAAAAAAACTAGTGGCTGCCCGCAGTTTCGCTCGCACGAACTTGTATAAATAAATAAATATTCCGGACATATCACACATTGTCAAACTAGGCATAGACTGTACTATGGGTACCAGAGACTGATATACATCATATATATATTTAACACCCAGACACAGAACAAATATCTGTGTTAGTCACAAATGTTTGTCCAGTGCGGGAATCGAACCCGCTACCTCTAGCGCAGAAGGCAGAGTTACTACCAACTGAGCTATGAGGCCAGTCAAAACAGTGTATAAACAGTGTATATCCTTTCTCAGGGCATATGCTACAAAATATCATTAAAATTGCTTCAGCCGTTTAGCCGGAAAAGGTTACAAACATATAGACAGAGAGACAGAGTTTCTTTTGCATTTATAAAAATGGTGTCATTGTCCAAAGTTATTTAGTGGTAAAAATTTACTTTATGTTATACGTAAAGTGAAACACAATAGCTATATTTGGGTTCCGTATATAATGATGGGGCCATTACTCAAATTGATTTAGGTTTATTCCTGGTTTTGTTGTTTTAAACAATTCTTTATGTTTATGGGTTTAAAGTTCAATAATTATTATTATTGGTTTGTTGGGTAACGAAATAAAGTAAGATTAAAATGCATTTTGCTTTGAATGAAAGAAATCGAATCCGAATCGATAAAAAATAAAATATAATATTTAATACAACTTCAGATGCCACCTTCAATTACAAATGAGTATTTTCTAGTTCTAGAGCTACAAACGTATGGGCACTGGAAAATTTTCCTCCATCTTACATAACTTCACGCAACATTAAATTTTATTGCACTAGAAATAAGAGATATTTTAAACAAACAGTTATTATGTAAGTAAAACATTTGTCAATGATTTAAGTGTATGTGTAAAGCAAATAAACGTTAAAGACGCCCACATTCAATCTCAGCTATTTTTACAACTTATTTTCACTTACTTTATAATAGGTATTAATATTTCTTTGAATTAAATAAATACTTAATTATTATTTCTTGCAAATAAAATAATTTAGGCACTTCATTATAATCTTATTTCCATTTGGACAATCTTGTAACTGTATTATTTTATTGGGACGATGTTATTTGTAGAACAGTAGTAGGTACCTATGTCTTTGACAAATAAAATATTCAAAGCCTGATGAAGCCTGGAACTCTTTGGGGGAGGCCTATGTCCAGCAGTGGACTTCACAGGCTGATGATGATGATGATGATGGAATTTCTGACCTAAAAGATAAACATCTTCGATTCGAACTTTTTTATCTTTCGAATTTTTTTATAGGTACTTACTGATTTTTTACAAGGAAATACCTATTAAATGTAGATATTTCCTTGAAACTGATTAAAACATAGGATTAAGTAAACACGTCACTTTGTGATTAGTGACACCAATTTCTGATGTCAGGAATTCATAGGAAATACATTGTGACATATCAATAGATAAAATAAAAAAGCTTTACGTCATATTTAATAAAGGTAGGTACAAAAAAATTCATTTAAAATTTACGGCAACTGAACTTTTTTATTATTTGTTTCATCAAACTATGACGAAAATAAATGTTTCACTAACCGTCACCTCGATTAGAAGATATCATAAAGTAACGCCGTGTTCATAAGTCAAAGTCAAAGTCAAAAGGCATTTATTTCAATAAAGTCACTAGGATCACTTTGAAACGTCTTAGAAACCAGGTGAAGCTATGCCTGTTCCTCGCGATAAGCATAAGACGTGCGATTTGTCATCTAAATGCATTTCAAAATGATCCTTATCAATACAGGATAGTCAATTACAATTAAGAACTAATTCTCAAGTTAAGGAAGTAAGTAGCTCTCAGAATTATCAAGTTGAAGTGGCAGTAGGCAGGCCATATAGCTCCGCAAAACCGAAAACCGTTGGGGATTAAAAGTTCTCGAATGGCGACCACGAACCAGGTGACGCAATGTTGGAAGGCCCCTCCATTGGACCGACGACATTGTGAAAGTTGCGGGAAGTCGGTGGGTGGCAAAGACTCAAGACAGTTTGTCGTGAATCTCTTTGGGGGAGGCCTATGTCCAGCAGTGGATTTCTACTGGCTGATGATGATAAAGAACTAGAAAGTAGTATTATGATGAGAAAAAAGTTAGATTCTAGTTAGATCTTGTGACAAACATTTCGAAAAGTTATTGACTTCTGACGTTGACTATACTCGTAGATATCCATCAAAAACGTTAGAACGCCACAGAATTAATACGAGTGGATACAGTAATGCTACAGCTACTTTTAGTATGTTTGTCTACTGGCGCCTGCCTGTATAATTGTTCAAACAAACTCACGGACCACTGATTTACCTACTATGTATCTATTTTTATGAAACATGTAGTATATATAGAGGCGTTTATGCGACGAGCTTAGCTAATATTCCATTTTTTATGTTGGTAATGGACTGGCAGTAGGCACACCTAATGGTAAGCAGTAACCACTGCCCATTATATCTGCAATACCATTTTTTAAACTCTTTTTTAGCTTAGCGAATATGAGGTTGGCCTTGATAAAATCCAGTAGGTACTATCAAACACTTTTATAGGTACCTAGATACATTCCACTCTCGCTATTACAGTACTGTGATGTTATTTTATTACACGCTCTGAAAAGAAGAAAAATCCGTCATTTTCTGAATATCTTCAATATCTTCTTGTTCACTCAGAGCAACGATCAGCTCCATAGCGAGTCTACTTAGGTATGATCCCTAATAATACGGTTCCCTTGCTGCGTATGAACGCAACGTATATACCAAACACACATACATTTTTAATAAAAAAAACAAAAAAAAAAAAAGGACAAGCGCAGACGTCAAATACACTACGATTACGTAACGTCTATATTTACCTATATTTATTTATTAAATTCAATTAATACGGATATACCAATAACATTAATTGAAGATAAGATAAGATTATATAGCACCCATGTACCTATATACTTATATACCTATGAAGCAGCAAGGAACGCGTACCTAGGGATGTTTTTCGAATGATGCCGTCCCGTCCTTGCGCTTCCACCCCTTCAGATGCCCCCTCAAAAAAACCCCTATCTAGTCAACGGCATGGCCATACCTTAGTTATGCCTAGTATAGTATTATGTTATCTGTGGTTATGCTTTTGAACTCGTTGCCCCAACCTATCTTTTCTTCTGCGCTCGCCATATTCCAGTAGTTGGTATTCTATGTAGTAAAAGTAAATAAAGAGTTGAGTTTAATGGTTCACCTATACTGAAGCGATTATTGTCGCGGGATTATCATATCGCGGACTCTATATCCTGTAGCTTGAGTTTACTCTGTTCCTCAGATTTTCTAGACACAAATCTTCCTTTCCACTCGCTAATAAAGACAGATTGGATTGTTTTCTAGACGCCGGAGGATAAACAATGTTTTCGTTTTCGAACTCTGTTTGTACGGATTCATAGAATATATAAACTAGTTTTTATTTTATGTCGTGAGTTACTGAGGAAATGGAACGTGGTTTTTCCACATTTGTTTATTTTCGATGGTCATTCGTGCCATCAAAACAGAGTATTGATCGTTTCGTTTCTGATTCGCCGCCTGTCGGCAATATTTGCAAATATTAAGCCGTATTCAAACGGCGTGCGATATATCATTCAGAGCTTATTTAAAAATGATCCTTACGCCTAAAGAATAAAGCAATTTTTAGTTTGACTTTTAGGGGGTTACGATATGATTTGAATACGCCCCCAAACATCAAAGTCAAAATTAATTTTATTTGAAACGAATTTTATATGATATATAAGGATATATCGCATGGCGTTTGAACACGGCTTTAGGATGATGCGATGAGATTTGTCAGTTTTTTTTGTGTATTCGATGAACGCTTAACAAATAGACAGGGTACAAAGGTTCTAAAACAACTTTTAGACACAAAAACTAACAATTGTGGTCACAATAATGACTATAGATAATTATTTTTTTAGAATAATAGAAAGAGAATAATATGAATCGCTTATTATCAAATCAGGAGATCGTGACTCTTTCATTGTTAACTACAGGGAATTTTATTTTGATTCCGTCGATCTAGATAGATAGATAGATTATATATTATTATATTTATTGTACACCAAGAAAAAAAACAAAATACATTAAATTAAAGATCAGTTTCAAATAACAATCGAGGAAATAAATGGATGTTCCATGTCATTCAATTGACTTTTCTATTTCTAAACATCCACCGCACTTTTCTATTTCTTGTACTTTCGGCGGAAATTACATTAATAAAACAACAACGTGCACCGTTAAGTTCAGGTTTCAGTATCAAATACTTGTAATTAATGAGTCACAGAGAAACCCCACGGGAGTTGAAGTATTTTCTTGCCAACTTTTGTACTGAATATTTGTGATCAAGACTTGTCTTTAGAGTGTGTGCTGCCAGTGATGACAAATATAGTCATGGCAGTAGACATTGGCAGGAATGTGACCATAAAAGAACCAGTGGAACGATGAAACACGAAGCAAAGCCCTGCAATATAAATTGCCGATTAAACGCCATTTATCGGCTTTCACTCTAATGTGATAAGATGCCGTATCTTCATAATTATCAATCGCACTGATACATGGCGCCATGATACTAGTAAAGTCAGCTACAAAGTTCTAACTTCTTTTGAATTAAATTTTACCTACCTGTATACAATACAAGGGGATGGTCAGCAGCGTCCCCTATTTTCACAAAGATAGATATAACTGCGCTCGCCAACACGCGTGGTGAGTGTGGGTTAATTCCCCCCACATGTTAGGAATTCGTTCTGGACATCTGTGGGGAGGTCATGTTCAGCAGTGGACGTCTGGACGTCCTACGGCTGAAATGGTGATGATGCAATGCAATATCGTTCATCTAGAGTTATTGCCAATAAAACTACTGTTATTGGTATTGTTGGTAGGTACCAATTTTTTTCAGTGATGATTTTTTTTTCTTTCTGTTAGTCTTTGGGAATATATAATTAACAATCTTTATATAAATTCATGAGTATTGTAGATAACCAAACCAATTATCTAACTTTCAAAAACCTCTGTTATTAAATGCTTGACTATACGAATGTATTCACTGCAGAGCTTTGTAAAATGATGTTAGCTATCTTTCGTTTATCATTCACTTCCTTTACGAAAATGAAAGGTTTTCAAATTCCGATAAGACATATTTACGTTTAATTATGTAATTTTTATAAAAAGTGACTAAACAATAGGCTGGTATCACTGATCTTTTATATTTGGAAATGATTAAAGAATTTATGATTAAATTGATGATTTAATCTTTTCTTCAGAAACATATTTTTATCACTGGATAGGATAGACTGGATAGGTACATCATCATCATTCATTCCGTATGCTTGTTTGCCACCTTAGTAGTATAAAAAATAAATAAAAATGTTTCTAACAAATACACAAGTTTGAGTTGACCAACTGGTACCCCATCAATGTGCTCAAAGCATGTGGCAGTTGATAAGATGGTGTCGTAACAAGAGCGATGGCTGCACTGCCACACGTAATGACGACATTGAATGTCATGTCATGTGGCCAATTATATTGGTGTGTCACTGAACTGTGATCCAATAAAACTTGAGTGGCTGTGATATATTTATCGGTTGGTACATACAGCCAGTTTTCTAATAAATGTTTGGGTCATATAGCGGCCGTTAAAGTAAAGACTTTGTCGGCCCTATTACGAAACCAGGTTTAGTCCCAGACTTGAGCTTTTTCTCATTATGAAGCATGGTTTAGCATCATAGGTTAAGCTTGGGTCATTGGTGTAAATCACAAATATCAACTCATTTAAATATTTTTAAATCTTATTAATTTAACGTGGTTCTCAAAACCAGGGTTTTATTCTCCGCAAAAGTCCAGTTTAATTATAAAATCAGATTTAAGCATGGTTTCAGGCAATGCTATGTAGGTAGACCCAGACTATAATGACTCAACTTTAGGGTGAGCTTAAACATAATTTCCTAATAAGGCCGCATGTCAACTCATACAAATCGTTCACACCTAGCTTTTTTGAAAGCAGCGAGAACTAGCGGCGAGCAAAGTTCACTTGTCATACGCAGCAAGTGATAAAAAGAGATTCTAAAAAGAGTTTTTATAAATCATAAATCATAAATTGAGTCATAAATTGATTCTTAAGAGTTATGCTAAATAATTAATTGTATTTTACGTAATTGCCCATCGTCGTTGTCGATCGTAAAATGACGACTACCGCTTGTTTTGGAAATCGGTGATTGAGACGGTAACCTTTCTTTATATATGACATCTTAATTGGTGGAGACCGCTCACCAATTTAAACGTTTGAATTTCAGTGGTTGATATTAAAGGCTCTCCCCTATTAGCGCCGCGTCGCATCGTAACTTGCCTATACGAAAAACTGATTTGGTATGAGAGATATGTTGCGTTCGTCATGACAACTACATACATTTCTTTCGAAATCATGTGTACCTATTATTATTATTCATTTATTTCAGATCATGTCCATATTTAAGTTACCTATGGGTTGACGCATTGTGGTGCGGCGCTAATGGTGGAAAAGCCTGAGTTTCTTTAATCACTGTATGATCAAATACAATCATTTGTGATTAAACGAACTTACCTGTCAGTGAAGTTCTATCATAATTATAGTATGTATTAATAGGTATTTTATTAGCAGGTATTTCTTTTTGGAAAACAGGCCGGGAAAAAGGAATTTTATAGCCTTGAATGTACGAGAGAACTATTGGGTCATGAGTAATCAGACACCATTGTTCATAAAATAATGCTAATCTTCCAGCATAATTTACCGGTGGTAAAGTGATGTGCGCCTCAGCCGCGGGCACTAGCGGCGTTTGAAGGTAGGCCGCTGATTCTGCGACTGTCTGTAAGAGTTGTGGCGCAGATTCCTCGTCACCGCCGTCGATGATGTTGTCGGTGTCGATGATATCGGGTCCTTCTTCGTCATGAAATTCTTGCGAGCCGGATTGGAGCTCTTCCTGTTTTTTGATGGAATGTTTCGCCCAAACGTGGTGGGTCTTGCTGGAGGCGGGGCTTTCAAGTCTGCACAAGTGTTTGTTTGCTAATACCTTCAGACAAAGCCTAGTATAATTTGATGTTTGCGAAGGTCTCGCTAAGAATTTTAGGACATCAGAAACTCGTGCCATGTCACCTACATGGCACGAGTTTCTGATTACTATCCTAACAGCAAAAGAATAAAAAAAGGTTCAAATAGAAGCTGCGCACTCGTTCGTCCCATTAATCACTGGGAACTCGCGCACAAAATAGTAAAACATTTCCGAAATCAATTTGAATCAAGTACCATTATTCAAGTTCAATAAACATTATGTAAATTGGGTTCTATACACACCTACATACCATAACTTACACAACAATAGGCAGTCACATAACCGACAAAGTCGAAATAAGAAAAGAAAAGCCATAAAATTCAGTGAATCATATTACTTGAACACTGGTTATATGCAATGAGCATAAATCACAGGTACCTAGGTACCTTTGAAGTTATTTTTGTAGTATTTTTTAAATACCGGAATTGAGATAGGTATTTCATTATATTACAGGTACTGTTAGTTGCTGACTTTTCCGGAATTTAGAAATTGTTCTTTTATGTAATAATATCAGTAAGTAAGACCTTCATACATCTATTCGAGTGAGCGAAGCGAGTGAAGTCTCTCAAGCAACTTGGTCGAATCGGAGTTTTAAGTTTGCATGTATATTTGTTAGAGCGTAAGTTTTAAGCGGCGGCGTCGCCGTCGGTCGTCAGGTCAATCCATTCTGCTTCCTACTAATATGTATTACCTATAAATGCGCAAGTTTGGATGGATGAATGTTTGTTACTCAATCACGCCAGAACGGCTCTGGCTGAAATGGCACAGTGATAGATTATAATCTGGAATAGCAAATACACTTCTTTTTATCTTTGCAGGTATCACGCGTGCGAAGCCATGGGCGGAAGCTTGTGAGAGATACAAAGAAATTAGTTAAGATTCATTTAAAGCGATCATCGTTCGTGAGTTGTTGCCTTTTCAACAAGCAGACAATTTATCTTTTTTTTTATTTGGTGTAGGTGCCTATTTGTTTATTTTATTTTTTATTATGTTCTAATAACCTATGTACCTATTTTAAAATACTATTTTTAGTCTCTGTTGAATAAATTTATTTTCTTTCTTTCTTTCTTTTCATCGATGTGCAACGTCTGTCGTTTGCGCTCGAAAAGCAAAAGAACGATTCCCTTATCAAGCACTTAGCAGGTTTCCGAGTTAGCCCCACTGTCTACAAAAGCGCAAAGCTTTCACAATCATACATAAGTTGCTAGCCCGTCTATAGAACCGGCAAGATTTTGACGATTCTTTCACTGCATAGAAAATGATCCAGAGGTGACCTATATAAAAGTGAGTGCCTTAGGATTGGACTACACTACTACTTGAATTATCATATTGACTCTTCATTAAAGTTGTTTTTTATAGTTTTTAAAACAGAATTATGAAAAAAAGATTTATCCAAAATAAGTAGGTACATGCTTAAATACCATACCAGATGATGGTGCACATACCAATCTACCTAGCCCATAAACATAAATCACCGGTGGAGATTCCATTTGGTAACGCTAAAGCTATTCTATTAGGACTAAACGACTAGCTACATACGGGCGCCTTACAAGATATGTGACTCTTTAGTAGGCTTTAGCCTTTACGTAGCTCTAGTCATAGCTTCGTGCTCGTGAAATTCGTTAATCTATTTAGCGTTCCAGTTAACAATCCTAACCGAGTTCATGTTTTTAACTGGTTCAGGAATTACGAGATCATACGGTAAAGCTAGTTAGCAAATAATCAGCGAAATAATCTGAAACAAACCTAACGTTGGTGAGTTTACATTTTTGGTACGCAAGGATAGTTTGCGTTTTCAGTCGTGACTAATAGCATTTACAAAATTTTAGAAAAAATAAATATTTATATAAAAAATGGGCTCACGACTTTTATTCCTATGCATAGGTAGACAAAAACACAGATCTCCAGGCGATGAAATAGAAATATTGTACAATTAGAACTGATTTGGTCCCAAAACAGCTGATTTATGCATAGAGTTTTTTCAAAGAAAAATGACAAATTTTCAAAAGTGGGTATTCTACACCAACTGGGTGTAGAATTAGTCTCTTTCGGGACAGCATACATATTAAACTCTACGTAGAATATGCTTCGTGTGAATTCGGAATGACCAGGGACGTGAAATTGTGAATGAATTTTGTTCCTTCAACTTGACCTTATAGTCAACAGCTCGCACACTCATCTTTATGGCATATCTGTGTGCAAAGTGGTCCCGCAACAGTGCCCAGGCATGCAGTCTGCAAACACAGCTCGGGGCTTTGGAACACTAAGAATTTAAGTCTTGGTCTCTAGGCAACCGGCGCGGCGGCGATTGCCGTCTCCATGCATGATTATCATGCATTGAAACTTTTTAGAGTACAAAAATGTATTTCAAAATGTTCCTTACGTCTGCTGAATACCTACAGTAAATTTTAAAATTTTAAAAAAGATTGGGAACGGGCAGCAGCGTCCCTCATTTTAACAACGATAGCGTTAGTTAGTTAGTTAGTCGTACGGCTGAGATGATGATGATGATTCAATAGATGTAAGAATTCGAAACGGCTTGCGATATTTAATTTAAAACTAATTTCACTATCAAATGACTAATGAATGATTCATTTATGATGAAATGATTACATTTACAGTAAAATAAAAATATTCAAACATTTGAAAGCATGCGATATAGCTCAACGATATCGTGAACCCCTAAAAGTAAAAAATAACATTAAATTGCGTGCGGTAATGGTGCGTAATTGGGCGCGGGTTCGATTCCCGCTGTGGGGCAAATGTTTGCATGATCTGCAAATATTTGTTCCGGGTTTGGGTGTGTGGTACCATGGTATTCATAGTTTATGATACCCACGACACAGGGACTCCTAGTGTGACTGTTGTGTGTCATTTATTAACATTTTATTGTTTAGTAGATCTATGGGTCAGTTTGAAACGAATTTAGATGATTTATCTCTCACCAACCCGCATGCCCAGCGTGGTGAGTATGGGCAAATCCCCCCACATGATAAAGAATTCGCTCTGTCTGTGACGGAGGCCATGTTCAGCAGTGGACGTCGTTCGGCTGAAATGATGATGATGATGATCTCTCACCGTTTGTACACGGCAAGTCAGAACATGCAGACTGCTCAAAGTTCTGACTTCCCATGTACAAAAGCTAGTCTGACGGTCGTCTATCAACAGCACCGTTGTTGGCCTAGGAAACCAAGGTTTTAGCAAGCTAATAGGTACCAACTAAAACCTTTTGATAAACAAGAAAATGTTTGTAATTAGTACAATGGGCAAGTGCTTTGAGTGGGGGCTATGGTGTAAACAAAACTAGCAAATGTAAAATATTACCAGGTGGTGTGTTGAAGGTTTTAACTACAAACCTACATATAGTTCGGTTACTATAAGTTTCCAACTAGCTTGAGTGACTACGCTCGCTGAATTCCTTGTATAAACTATATATTTAGCTGACATAAAAAATGAAGAGGTTCTCAATTCAGTTGTATTTTTTAGTTTATAATTTATAATGTAGGTACTAAAGTCTATAACCTTACCAAATGAATAAGTAAATTAAACAGCACCCAACAGTCACATACATAGTCCTCACCCCACACTAAGATTCCGTGTCGTGGGTCACAATCAGAAACTACGAGTACTATGGTACAACAACACCCAGACCCGGAACAAATATTTGCAGGTCATGCAAACACACAGCGGGAATCGAACCCTCTTGTGTCTCAGATGGGCACTCGCTCGGTACGCCAAGGTCTAGGGCTCAGCGAGATTTTCTCGTTCTAAATTGGAGCAGCTCGCCTGGGAGGTACCTCCGCCTTACAGAAGATCGCAGCCAAATAACATGGCTGCAAATGTCGCGGGAGTGCGAAATTGAAATCAAAATAATTATGAATCACGGAAAGGTAAACCCAAAACATGAATTCTAAAGTAAATATCCTTTCAAGGAAAATATTTCCCCAAATACTAATTAGCACCTTTAAATTCGATTGTTTTGAGTCAAGCTTCCAGTTTTAAGATGAAAGGTTCATGGAAAAATACTGACTTAGTAGATAGATTTCTTACGAAAACAATCCGCTCATCTTAAGGACAATCGGCCTTAAGGCTTGTTCGGACTATATTAGTATTTTAGTCGAGTACCGAGTAATTCAGTGACAGTGTGAGACAGTGTTGGAAGGCCCCCCACCCGATGGACCGAAAACTTTGTGAAAGTTGCGGGAAGTCGGTGGATGGAGAAGACCCAAGACCGTTCGTTCGTCATGGCACTCTTTACGGGAGGCCTATGTTCAGCATTAGACTTTATCAGGCTGATGATGACGATGATAAAGAATGAACTTTACTAAACTTGACTAAAATAACAGCTTTGGGCTTGTTTAGTCGATGAACCAGTTAGCAGAGACGCGTGGTGGGTACTGCTACTCGCCCGAAAATGATAACAAAATGGATTGACTCTACTAAATCTTTCACTAAACTTCTTGACTAAATTTTCGTGGTTCACACACGTTTAGTTAATAAATTGCTCGGTACTCAACTACACTACTAATGTAGTCCGAACAAGCCTTAAAATTGTTTTCGTGCTAGTAATCAGAAAACGCAAATACCACACTGGCACGTGATATAAGGCCATCGAATACTAAAATTACCATCAATTATGACGATTCCAAATGTATGTCAGTTAAGCTTTGGAGGCACATTGGACCAATACGAATAATGTAATTAATGCAAGAACACGACCGTTTTATGTCTGGGCACCAACAACATTTTCATATTTGGCATGCCTAATTTACAGTGTGCGGCACCTCATCATGCGTCCCATAGCCAGTACGTTGTTCAACATCATCATCCAAGTCCGAGAAATAAACGCTCATTACAATGTAAATGCTACCGTACAAAATTTTGACGTAAGTTCGCAAAGGCTGCTACATTGCTGCTTTTCGATAGGATGGCTGAGACATGCATTTCGATACACTTGTTCTATGCATTATCTTTAAAAATAATAGCTGATCACGTTGTTAAATTTTTAAAAGGTTTTAAATTGCAGTTATCTTTACAAATGTTTATCGCATAATGTGTTGCACTGATTTTTGATTTGTATAGAGCTTTATCTTTTGTAACGGTTTTAGCTCAACTGTTTCTTATGTTTTTTTTTAATAATTACTTGTATTTGTTTTAATTTACGATCTGTAATAAAATGATTTATATAAGTAGATATAGGTACTTAAACTAATTAGTGAACCGAACTAATTAGTTTGATTGCTTTCATAATCAAAATCACAAAACGTTAATATGATATTGGTAGTCCTGAGTACTTATGGTTTTTAGTCCAAAGATTTGCCTCAAATGCAAACTGATTTGGCGCATACTGTCATCTTTAAGATATGCAAATACAGTCAGTCAATACTGGTAAGAATGTGCGTTCCGTTAATTACATAATTTTAAAAGAAGGAATAGTGTTATCGGGACAATAGTACAGCCTAATTTATGCGGCGACACGATTTATTTCATGTCAAGTATATTCGCGGTTTGTAAACATCAATTATGGCATGTTTTTGTTGGCTGGAAAACATTGTGAGCATAATTTTATATGCGCAAATAGCTAAATGTGAACATACTAGCATGAAAATCAGTCGTTCTTTTGGGTTATGGGTCCAAACGAAAGCTTAAAAGCACATGCTGTGTATCGTCCCAAGCCTAGCCTAGATACAATCGTTTCGACATAAGGTTTGATACAGGTGATTTATAATATAATAGCTTCCGCCCACAGCTACACCCGCGTGGTACCTACGAGGGTAAATGTAGCTAATGTGATATTCCAGATTATAATCTATCTATGTGCCAAAATTAATCCAGATCCGTTTAGCCGTTCAGGCGTGATCGAGTAACAAACATACATCCATCCAAACTTTCGCATTTCTAAAGTAGCAAGATAACTATTTTTATAATAACATTCAGATGTTTAGGTACCAGTCTGGATGTTTCACTTCTAGTAGGTTTAATTATAAGTAAAAAAAGCTAATTTAAAAAAGTTGCGTGGAAAAATCTAATTTTTTCCCTAATATTTTTATTTTTGTTCATAGATTAACCCCTTTTGGGATAGTATACTATTTACGGAACGCGTTGTATATAACGTAGTGGATAAAACCACTTGCTCAATAGAGAATTGTATTTTGTATCCAATTATTGTGTATGATACACACCTAATATGCACTACACCATACTGCGGTTTTCATTACGACCTATCCGTAATTGCCTCGACGTGCGGTCGCGGGTGCCATCCCAATAACCAGTGTGCGATGACACCAACCTTGGAGATATCAACCAGTGACGTAGACTAAGATAGTCGACGAAGACTTGACTGTACTTACCTACTTAGTGGTTTCATCATCATCATCATTTAATTTCGTAGGACGTCAAAGTCGAAGTCAAAAGGCGTTTATTTCAATAAAATCACAAGGCACTTTGAAACGTCTTAGAAACTTAGGTTCCTCGCGACTAAGCCTAGAAAAATCAGGCAACAAACACGGCTTGGTGCCTATCATTTCTTTTGATGATCCTTTTTCACAAAATGGAATGTAGAGCTTCAGAGTGTGTGGTGCCGATCGAACTAGATGAGGCTCAAAAGAAATAGGATTATGGCCTCCCCAACTGATTTCCAGAGCGAATTCTTATGATGTGGGGAGAATTTGCCCATATTCACTAGGCTGAGCTCGCGGGTTGGCGAGCGCAGTTAGAGCTATCGCTGCTGCCCACTATCCTATGTCCTATATCCCCTATGTCACCTCTTACGACATCCACGGCTATGTAGATATGGAGAGGCCTATCCTTCATAGTTTTTATGTGTGTACGTTTGTACGTATGTATGTTTATTTGTAAAACTTTCGAACTGTCAATCAGATCTGCATGGAATTCAGTAGGTCAATAAGTTTGTACGATCAAGATTAAGAATATGAGTTAAATTAACTCTATAAACTCAACTCACTAACATTTAAGTTCAAAACAGAAACCGTGAACCATAAACAAAGCGTTTGCACTGGTCTTACTATGTCCTAAACTTAAGTATTTATAGTACAGCTTCTGTACATAACACCACATCATCTCGAAGGCAATCAAAATAATAATAACCATAGATGGTGACAATCGAACTGTAACTGCAAGACTAAACTATCACAGTTATATTCACGATCGTTATAATCTGAGTGGAAATTTTACAGTGAACCTAAGCTACACACGAGTATGAACAGAAAGCACCGAGCTTTTTTTATCCATTTAGGTAGCCAACCGTCGTGGTGTCCCGGTTACAAAAAAAGGGCCCTCTTCTACCTACTTGTGGATAACGATAGAGCGTCTAATCGAAAAAAGCTAGGTGATGGGCAGCAGCATACCCTATTTTCACAAAGATAGTTCCAACCTGCATGCCCAGAGCGTGGTGAGTATGGGCAAATTCCCCCACAAGACGTTCGCTCTGGAAATCTGTGCTGGCGATAATTTTGAGCAGTGGACGTCCTGCGGCAGAAATGATGAGGTGGCAAACAAACATGTGGCCCACCTGTTAGTTATAGTTACCAAAGCTTATGGACGCTTAAAATTTAACACAACATTACCTACATACATACATAAAATCACGCCTATTTCCCAGAGGGGTAGGCAGAGACCACGGCTTTCCACTTGCTACGATCCTGACATACCTCTTTTGCTTCATTCACTCTCATCAAATTCCTCATACATTCTCGTCGGTTTAGGGTGCTTTTGACCTGGCCTTTTTCCAAAACGTCACCGATTTGGTCACTAAACAACATTACCTACTATAAAAATAAGTAAGTACCTACATGTATACAAAATAAATAATATATTAATACATAAAACCTAAATAATACCTCGTCATCATCATCATCAACAACCTGTAGAAGTCCACTGCTGGACATAGGCCTCCCCCAAAGAGTTCCACGACGAACGGTCTTGAGCCCTTTCCATCCACCGACTTCCCGCAACCTTTACAATGTTATCGGTTCATCGGGTGGGGGGCCTTCCAACACTGCGTCGCCCGGTCGACGTGGTCGAAATAATACCTAATTATTTGTATATATACATAGACCATACCATAACTGCTTACCATTCGTAAGCCAAATATGCTCCAAAGCAGTCTAAGGTTACCTATCCTACTCTTAGATCTAATGTAAATATTAGCTTGTAGCCAATTTAGATAAATTCACAGGATACCTTCACGCGAGCTTAAACTAGAAGCAGGATAAGCTTGTTTGGGTAAATCATTAAAGAAAATACACGTTTAGTTTTATGTTTTAGGCAGTAAAATATTGCAGTTGCCATTTTATGAGGTAGGCATGAAGTACTGAGCATTAGAGATACGGGAATAGGGTTCTTAGCACTAGTTTATTTATGGGACGACCTCCGTGACGTGGCTAAGTAAACGTAAACGTAGTTTCCGAAAGGACAGCGGCGATTTAACAGGCTTACGGCCCACCTGATGGTAAGCCGTTACCGCGCAACACCTGGAGCATTGCTGATGCGTCGCCTGCCCTGCGATTGATTGCCTGGCTACTTTTTATTCGGGTAACACTAGAGCGAAGTGGCGGACGTTAGCTTGTACCACATATTGCAAAAACTCTTTTATCAGCTCAGCTGATAAGTTTCGAAGAACCTGACTAAAATGATTATACAAATGAGCTTTGTGCTGTAATTGATAGCAACTATGTGTTGCCTAGATAATCGATTCGTTGAATTCTGAGGACATTGCGTTGGATTTGAATACCTTACAAATTAACTCATTTCATAATATGGGAAGGTGAACATTGCGGTTTGATATGTTCGTATCGGGCACATCGCTTGGAGAACGGACGTTGGGGCATAAATGTTCTAGAGTGCACCGCACCAGAAATTGCAGCAGACTCTAGATTGAAAGACGACCTAATAAAGAATTGCTGGGAGCCGTTAGGAACAGGCTGCATAAGATCGATCGCTCGACATATACATGGAAACGGCCTATGTTGAGCAGTTCCTACGGCTGAAATGATGGTGATGATGATATGCTGGTCAACCCAGGTGACACATCGTACTTCAAGATTTCTGATGAATGCTGCTCATAAATATTCCGGACATATCACACACGATCAACTGATCCCAAAGCTAGGCATAGCCTGTACTACGGGTACCGGAGACTAGGAGGAGAGGCACATAATTCACCAATTAAATAACCTACATAATATCTCCAATCTGCTTAAAGATGAATGCTGGAACTCAAACTATTCAAAATAACTTATCAAAGCAATACACAACCCCTGCATATAAAGGTCAACACGTTACAGAGGCTTCATATTGAATTGGATTAATCAATGGCCGCAACCCCGTTGCCCACATTTCGTGTCACGCGAACTGTAAAGCCTCAGTGATTTATATCAACTGGTTCAACAGTAGGTTATAAAATCGTGCCTCTAGTTTAACTTAGGTACCCAACCCAGCTTTAAGTAAGGTGGTCCTGAACAGGATTAGACATTGGTTTAGGAATGATAACGGAGGAAACCAATGCGATGAAAAAACTTCTTTAGCGTTTTTGATTCATCATCATTTCAACCAAATGACGTCCACTGCTGAACATGGCCTTCCATACAGATTTCCAGAGCAGATTCCTATCATGTGGGGGATTTGCATATACTCATCACGCTAAGCTCGCGGGTTGATAAGCTCAGTTAGAGCTGGCCTTGTGAAATCCGGGGATGCTGCTTGACTATGCAAGAGGAGAGAGTAAGAGGTGACTGCCTCTTACGACTTCCACGGGTAGGTAGACATGGAGAGGCCTATTCTTCAGCCAGCGTTTTTGATTATAGGCAATAAACATTGGAATTTTTTTTATAGATTTTATATAAACATACGATATCGGAAGGTGAAGTCGGATCACATATACTTAGGCATTAAAATTCCTATACGTAACGACCAGTGTGCTTAGAAAGAGTTTTTAAACTTTGCTATCGAGTTATACGCAAGCGTCCTATACGATTGTGTTTACCTTATTTTGTATGGAAATAAAAAGCGCCATCTAGCGGTCAGTAGCAGTATCTTTATTTCTGAGTATGAGTTTTGCACTATCGTATCGATACGAAGGCAAACTACTATTCTATAAGCTGTGACCTTCGTACGCCTCGAAGGATCGTGGATTACGATCGTGTTTGACAGCTTTTTCTGTAAAATGCGAGTATGAGTTACAAATTGTGTTGAATTTTGCATGTACTATCGTAGCGTACGATTGCGTTGCTCTCACCATCAATTTTAGCCGTGTGATCGTGACGATACGAAGGCGTGAAGTGCTATAATTAATAAAAACTAGGCAGAAAACTCAGAATACAGGCAGAAAATTAGTGGTGCCAGGTTTTTATGAGGCTTGGAGGTGGAGGGAGGAGTCACGAGCTCAGCATGTAAGAGAAATGCGGACCAACCTCTGAAAATACTTGAACCCCGTCAAGGATCTATCGGAGACGGAATTCAGGCAAAGGATACCGTCGTTGGCTGTCCAAAAACGCTTTTCAATTTATTTGTGAAGAGCTTGAGCAGCATACCGTACCTAGTTATGGTGAGTAAAGTGAAACATACCTACCCAAAAAGGCCCTAACCTAGAATTGAATTTGACTGCATATCAAAACATTTGCATTAGGAGATAGCTCATTTTTTAGGGGAGGGAATCAGAGGATTATTAAGAGGCTGTACAAGTACAAGTGCCGGTACAAGTTGGGAACGATACCATTCAAATTGTTAGACCACTATGTCTATTTGGGTCAGACGATTCAACTAGGTAGGTCCAACTTCGGCAAAGAGGTCAACCGACGAATCCAACTCGGATGGGCAGCGTTTGGGAAACTTCGTCATAATATCTTCTCGTCGCAGATACCGCAGAGCCTCAAGACGAAAGTCTACAATCAGTGCGTGTTGCCAGTGATGACTTATGGCACTGAGACTTGGTCGTTGACCTCACATACAAGCTCTAAGTCGCGCAACGGGCTATGTAGAGAAAACTATGCTTGGAGTTTCACTATGTGATAAGATCCGAAATGAGGAAATCCGCAGAAGAATTAAGGTCACCGACATAGCTCTCAGAATTAGCAAGTTGAAGTGGCAGTTGGCAGGCCATATAGCTCGCAGAACCGACAACCGTTGGGGAGTAAAGGTTCTCGAATGGTGACCACGAACCGGGCGACGCAGTGTTGGAAGGCCCCCGATGGACCGACGACATTGTGAAGGTTGCGGAAAGTCGGTGGATGGAGAAGGCTCAAGACCGTTCGTCATGGAACTCTTTGGGGGAGGCCTATGTCCAGCAGTGGACTTCTACAGGCTGATGATGATGATGATGATTAAGAGGCTTGCTGTGTGCTCTACAATATAGCCCTGCATTTTGGTATTCATCCTGACAAAGACCTATGTAAATACCTAAGTAACTACAGTCTTACTGGTTTTCACTCATTTGCTGTAGTAGGTAATGAAACTGTTTTTATAAAGTCCTTTTAGTACTAATTGTGTTAATTTATTCAGATCAGGATACTGCTGAGGCGGGACCAGAAGAGCCAATGGCAGACCAAGACATAGCACCAACCTTATTAGAGGAAGGGTGATTTTTCATATGAAGGCAATGCCCACGGTGAGTTTCAATAAATTTTATTAATTATTCTCTGTAGTTTTATACATATACTACTAGCTTCCGCCCGCGGCTTAGCTCGCGTGGTTCCTATGAAGATACAAAGTAGCCTATGTGCAGACTATAATCTTACTATGTGCCAAATTTCATCTAAATCTGTTTGGCCGTGATTGAACAACAAACATCCAAACATCCTCACAAACTTTCGATTTATAATATTAGTAAGACTAGCTTCCGCCAGCAGCTTCGCTCGTGGTACCAAGATAAAAAGTAGCCTATATGCTATTCTAGGTAAATACCTCTTTATGTTTCATAGAAATCTGCTGAGCTGTTACGGCTTGATTGAACCAAAAACATCCAAACATCCTCATAAACTTTTGCATTGATAATATTAGTAGGATAGGATAGTAGGAAGGATAATACTTATGAGGGGTTCCTTATGTACCCTACCTATTATGTAAGTACTTATTGAGTGCCTATTAGAATTAATATTTGTGTCTTTGTTGCAGATTATACATTCAGTCAAGGAGTCTGAGAATGGGAGAGTTATCAGGAGCAGACAAGAAATTGGAACTCAATTATGTCATCATCATCATCAGCCACATTCTTCATGTGGTTTCAATAACCTATTGTTGTTATATATTAATATAAAGTTGAAATATAGTCATCCTTTATTTATGACCTTTAGTAACCCTTTATTTATGAAATACCTGAGGTACCTATTCTATAAATCATTCCTATAACTTTCTCTTGCCTATGTATTCTCACCTAGACAAATAAAACAGTCACAGTGCACTCGGGAATGTTTGCTCCAATGAATGATACTGTGACTCATTCGGTGTTTGGATAGATGTATGGATGTTTGTTACTCATTCACACCATACAAGTGAACATAGAATTTGGTGTGTAGATACATAAGGCTTGGATTGTTTATGAGACTACTACTTTTTATCTAACTATCATGCGAGCTAAGTTTCTGGCATAGTAGCTATTAGTTTATGACTGGCCTCATAGCTCAGTTAGTAGTAACTCTGCCTTCTGCGCTAGAGGTTGCGGGTTCGATCCCCGCACTGGACAAACATTTATCTGATAAACACAGATGTTTGTTCTGTGTATGGGTGTTAAATACTTATCTATTATATATATCAGTCTCTGGTACCCATAGTACAGGCTATGCCTAGTTTGGGATCAGTTGACCGTGTGAATATGTCCGGATACTTATTTTATTTATTATAAACAGACAACAAGTTAGGCAGATATTACTTTATTAACATTCACATGAAAGATTCAGTCTAAAGCTTTGGTCTCGCTAATGCACATTGCTGTCCTGGACACATACTTGGATGCAAAACATCTTGAATGATCTTGATCCGTCGCAGTTTGCATCAGCAGTGAGAGGGGAGTGGATACTCCGCAGTTTACGGCCTCATTCTTGTTAATTGCTGAAGTGTGCATCAGGAAACATGGAAATTTTGGTAAACTTCCGTTTTTTTTTCTCAAATCACTTCTAAACCATTACTGAAGCACTGTCAATTCCACTACTCCTTGCTCCTCTAGCATAGCTGAGTTTTCAAAAATGTGTTTCATGTTGTTACATCTACTATGTTTGCTGGGTTAAAATACAACTCAGCCCAGTGTAACAGTATCTCATAGACCGCTGCTATATTTGCCGTTCCTCAACTGCTACCCAACTCTTCTCAAGAGCGAGCTCCCGCTCTTATTATCGAGCTATACTAGCGTCCTCGCGAGCCATCTTCTGCCGCTCGAGGCCCTCATGAGCGGCCTGCGCCCGCAAGAACTCGACGGCTGAGTGCTATCTCGTGGACATTTGCCTACGCCTGCGATGTCAGCGTTTTCCCATCGCTGTCAACCCGAGTTTTGTCATGTCTCCGTATCTGAAATAAGTAAGCATTTATTAGCCTCTTGTTTCAAAAAGGGAATCGTAATTAATATTACACAGACAGAGGCAGGCAGTTTGCAACAGTTAGAAATAAAACTTACTTCTCCTTATACTCCAGTAACATCTGTATATAATAGTGACTCGTCTAAATTTCCACAGGCAGTGCGATTTTCACTTCTTCAACGATGCGCGTTGACCACTTTCAAAACATTTTTTGATTTCAATTTTACCAAATCTAAACCAAAACAAACAATTTTCACTTCTTCTTCCTCTTTAACTTTATGGCTATAGTCAATTTTTACGCGAAATTTACATTGACATCAAATTACTATTGGCACTGACAGTGATATTTCGCATTAAAATATCAAATTTTTCTTCAAAAAACATGTTTTTTACCATAAAAAACTGGGTCAATCCCTAGTCCTATATACGCTAGCGTGGGGGCGCAATCGTGGTCTCGTTACCGTCTAGCTTGCCATTGTATGCAACTTATACTCAGGTGTGCTATACGAAGGCGTTCACACGCTCACGCCAGACGTGGCCGCGATATCGACTCCGGCGAAGCTTCGTATGAATTTGACAAAAACTCTTTCTAAGCCCTCAGAGCTCTCGGTGAAGCTACGTATTGAATTAAATCTTTTAGCATAATGTGGCTCATACATGCTTGCATTATGTAGCTCAAACCTCTCTGCCGCAAATTAACATGTAACTTTAATGTCATACAAGTATGTTTGGCTCATATCATTCCGGTATCATGGAGCCACTGAACATTACTGACACGAATTGATAAACACAAATATTTGATTTCGCTAAGAGTATTACCATACCTGACTTGGCACGTCTTTGCATACGAGTATTGGTTAAAATAGGAATTTTTAGAAATCAGGAAAAGTGATAGCTCGTTTTATTGTTTCTAGTTACTGTTACCTCACGTTCTAGATGCTGTGAGTCTGATACAGAACAAGATTCTAAGAAGTTTATAATTTTCCTTATATCCCAAACTATAAGTATTTTGCGTCAGTAGTACTCACTTGTAAATACCATAATTTAAATTCGTCATACTATTGGTATCATTATCATCAACCTGTAGAAGTCCACTGCTGGATATAGGCCTCCCCCAAAGAGTTCCACGACGAACGGTCTTGAGCCACCGACACCAACATTTCCATCCACCGACTTCCCGCAACCTTCACAATGTCGTCCGTCCATCGGGTGGGGGGCCTTCCAACACTGCGACGCGATTACACTACGACACTATTGCGCCATAACTTCTCAGTCTCTAGCGCTACTTTCAAACTTACCCTGAGGTACTCATTCTTTATCTTATTCATTTTAGTCACTCACTCCTCACATCCATCTCAACATTATAATTTCCGCAGCAAGAACTTTCATCCGTCCCATTGATTTCCGTAACACTCAGATCCGTACAGTACAATAGCTCGATCGTTGAGTAAATTTTCTCACGTAGTGATCATAAAGTATTTTTAAAATGGTAATTTTATCTGCAAAAACAGCTAGAGCAGTTATCGTTGTACTGTTTACAATCACTGAATATGCATTAAGGAACCTTGACCAATGCATAAGACATTGCAAACGGGTCGCTAGGTGACGAGATGTCTATGCAAATCAGACTTCCAAAGAGAAAAGAACTGGCACTTGTTACCATACCTCACCATGCTCAGGGATTACAACTATGGAAACATAGCATCATAATATCAACCGCCATTTGTTTTCTATAATTTTTTTCAATATGTTGTTAGAATAATAATAAATAAATATTCCGGACATATTCACACGGTCAACTGATCCCAAACTAGGCATAGCCTGTACTATGGGTACCAGAGACTGATATACATAATATAGAATAAGCCCCTTTCGGATAGTATACTAGATACGGAACAAGTTGTAGAGGTCGAATTTAATTTATGACAGTACCATGTCATAGAAATCCAAACAAACTAATGCAAATGTCGATTTGGAAATCGAAATCCCATACAATAATGTGATATATTTCATAGCTTGATTAACTTTCTTTGACCTCAACTTAAAGAAGGTCAAAATATTGAATACTTAATTTAGCCTATTTTCATAATACTTAATCATAAGAATCATAACAGAAAACAATGCTTTGCCATTCAACAAAAATATGTGTACATACATACCTACTTAAATCAAGTCTGTTTCATCGAAAAGTCACCTATTTAGTACGCACCCAAAAACGTATGCTGAGGTCCTTCCCCTTCCAACGGTCCCCTTCACACTCGTCTTATGCACCTGTTTCTTCAATCATCTTTCATTCATCCTCTCTACATGACTCTACCATCTAAGCTTTCTAAATCCTCATCACTACGACTTCGTTCACTCCACAACGCTCTCTTATTACACTGTTCCTCACTCTATCTTTCAATGTTACCTCACATATGCTTCGCAAAGCTCTTCTTTCCACTGCATTTATTCTACTCTGATTCGTCTTCGGCCATACCAAAATTAATGACACTCCCTCAATAAATTGTATAATTAGCTGTGTTAATTGTTTTAATTTAACATGCAAAAAGGCATCATAAAATAAAAATCCCGCCAAAACAAGACACAAACGTTTCAAAAGTAAATAAACGTCACAAAATTAATTAAATAATTGAATACATTAAAGTTTTTGCGAATTCTTTAGAGACGTGCCCGATAGCATGTGTACTCACCCAATAACCATTTGTCGTTACATTAATTTATTGTTTAATTTAAATGTAAATAATAAAAACTAGTAGGCAACACGAGACTAATCCGGTTTTGTGGTATTTTGGAATTTTCATTATCTTTTTTTATTGTTTCATTTTCCTAATGTCAAGATTATAACCCGCTCTGGCTGACGTGATCGGAGTGAATTTCAATTTATATTTTAATATAATTTAAGTATAATTCAGTGTCTTCCGACTTTATTTATTGGAAAGGGGTCAAGATGGCAGACGCCCTGGCTGATACCGATTGCATTAGTCATCAACGTTTTTTAAAGACCAGAAGCATTTATATAGCAATTCAAAAGTAATTATAAAATCAAATCAGATGCAAATGATAAAAAAGTTATGCAGATAAATAAAAAAATCGATCTAAGGTTCTAAAAATGAGTACCTGAATACTTACTTAAAAGTATAAAGTAGGATTTAAAGCTGGATTTCACATAAATCATGATATTTTACTTAAAAAGGACTAGGTAAAGAAACTGCCAGATTTTGATTTTCAAAACAAGTTGCATGTAATAATAAAAACACTGCTATAAAATTTAATTGAATGCTTTTATTTAATTAAATTCGTTGCTCTGTTAAATAAAATGTGTTATGCGCCTGTAATGTATACACATAACATGTACATAAAAACTTTATGCAAACCCGGATCAGCACAAGAAAGCCAAAGCATATTACAAAGCTAAAGCACAAATTAATAGAAGATAATAAAAAATACATTAGTCTTTTCCTAAATTTACATAAATTATTTGAATATAAGAGTTGCAAAAAGCCAGCTTCGCGAGGTTGTAAATAAAAATCGACATAAAAATCACAAATTAAATCGTATAGAATATATGACTACATGAATATATAAATGATTTGTAAATTGACTAATTTACAATCCATATTGACCATCGTTTCGGTCAAATTTGGCTTTTTACGAGGTTCCTTGTAAGAAATTTACTGGATTCAAGACATTGTAGTTTATATTGTTATTGTGGACTTAGCAACAGTTGTCACATATTTAATTTTATGGATTGGAAATTTACGGCTCGAAAAATCTAATTGCCAAACCTATAGGTAGGTTTTTGAGAGTCTTATCATTGTTTCTTCTACAGGGGTACTTATTCTTGCGGTCAGTCCACCGAAGGAAGCTAGTCTAGCCAAGCTGGTCAAACAATTACTTACCTAGGGAAGGCATTGTTTCTTCAAAAAGTTTTATATCCTATGGAACCCATACAGTAAAAGTATTTGATGATTTTGATAATATTACAAAAATGTGGGCTTAGACGGGATTTGAAGCCGCATTTTTCCCCTATATACGGGGATGCTCTAAGCTACCGAGCCACTGACCGTCTGCATAGAAATCTTTAGCACTTCCAATCGGCCCGACACGACACAATATTCTACAATCGAAATACCAGGCCTTCCAAAATACCACTTCATTGGTATTCCACTCTCGCCCGCCACTGGTGTGTTCGCTTTAGTATTCAGAAGGCATTATATAGTCGATTTAGTACTGATATCAATTTGTAGTTAGCAGCGTAATCGGAATATAAAGCAGAACCACGTGGTTTTATTACTTGAAATATTTGGAGAATGCATACATTACCATCAGAGCTTGGGGTTTGTAATAACACACATTCAAAATCGTTAAAATATGGCATTTCATTAAATGACTTGCCAATGATGATGACTGCCCGTTACTACCCGTGGATGCTTAAGAAGCGACTAAGGGAAAAAAATAGGGAATAGGCAGCAGCGTCCCCTATAAATAATAGCTTTATCTGCGCTCTCCAACCCGCATGCCCAGCGTGGTGAGACAAAGAATTCTCACCATGAGGATTCCGTTTAACCAAAGTAGCGCAACCCTTAAAGCATGTTAAATGTGTTTGATCTTAAATATATTTAGAACTGTTTCCTCTTCATCTTGCTCTTAAATAAATATATACATGCAAGAAAAAGAAAAGTCACCAAGATAAAAAGCATGTAGTGTGCATTAATCACAGATGGAATGAGTGATGTAGTATTTATAGCTAGGAGCTTATGACGGCGCCACTGTCAATGATATCGCACCGGTGTGCGCTTTGAATTGCCGCTACATTAGGGTAGGGACACGACGTAGTTACTATCCGTTTTTATTTATACTACTAAGGTGGCAAACAAGCATGCGGCTGACTTGTTGGTTAGTGGTAACCGTAGCCTATTACCGCTTGCAGAGGCATCAAGCACGCGTTGCCCGAAACTCCTCCCCCCCCCTCAACAAAATGAGCGTAGGAAAAGCAAGATAAGACTTGTTGTCGGTGATAGTAACGCATTTAAGGTTGTAACTGACCGAACGGTATATTATAGATACTAGACAAATTCAGTAAAATATTAGTGAATTTACAAAGTAATCAAATCAAAACGCAGTAAGCTTAACTGTATTACTGGTTTGGATGCAGTGAGTAAAATTGTCAGGCTATGTAATTTTTCCTTAAGTCAGGCAACGTTTCAAAGATACAAAGGTTTTGTTGGAATAAACGTATTATGGTTATGCAACTAACTCAAACAGTTCACTGTGTACCCCGCACTCAATATCAAAGACTTAACCTGCTCTTCACTATATCTCGATTGTTTTGCATATCGGCAAACCACTCCTGCGCAGCCGATGCGAGGCAAATTAACGATCAAATGGATCCCGCCAATACCCGCCTTTCTTGAACTTCCGACGTATACGCAAAAACCAAATAAAAATGCATCTACTAAACCATCATCCATTAAAAATTGAACTCTATGTCCAAGAAGAATGGAAGAGTTCGCTATAACGACGCACAAAATTAATTTGGCATCGTAATTCAATTACTACCGTCCTTGGCAGGTGGCAGGCGAGTCCATCAATCACACTTTCAACTGTATCAAGTTTTTGTCTCTTGCGCCATCTACTTCTTACGGGCCGCCTCACAAGCCGTAATACGTCAAACATTTTCATTCAGTTAATTGATCACCGTGACGAAGCTTCGCATGCGTCGAGGAAACACTAACGCACTCGTCGATTGTGTATCTAAGAACGGAATGTCATTAACCATTTCCTGCACAAGGGCTTCGAGTGTCCATCTTCGAAGGTGTGCTATTGAATAAATATTGTTCGACAAGTTGCCAAGTGACATTTTGTGGCGCGGACGCACCGGCCCACGTCATCTCGACGTCCACTCGCGAACAATTTATTTTCAATATGCAAAATATTACAATTAAAATTGTGTTATGAATTCATAGCGGCGTCGATTAAGATTTCATTTTGATAAGGGCCCTGCTTTTGTCGACTGTATCATTAGGGAATATCATGTCCTCGAATTCCGCGATGAGTTATAGTGGCGATTGATGACTATGTTATAGCATAATCTGCAGTAATTAATTATATGGTGATCGTTATTTAAGGCTCTACTCACTTTTGCAATCAGAAGGAATAATTTTATTGGTCGCCTGGAAACGGGATTGGCCCGTACACGTTCCAGAGGGAGGCTCTACAAGTTGAATGCATAATGGCAAGCTTTTAAGACTTATAAAGTGGAAAGACAAACTGAAACGAATAATATACTACATGAACATCGTACGAGCAAAAATGTTTTAAGAAGTCGTACTAGCAGTAAAGTTTTCACAACCGATAAAAAAGGCAGAAAATTTAAAGTTGCGAGTAACGGCACCAACCGTCTCTTGAAGTTGAGTTTATGACAGGGTTATGGTGCTACGAACGCCCACATTTGTTTCTTGAATCTTCTGAATATGACGTTTTAAACAACCGACAATGACAGAGCGGCGTCAATCTCGCGAACAAAAGTTTCGCTTTCTTTTCTCCGTCAAAATGACAGCTTTAACACCTATTGCTCGTAAAACTGAAAAAAGTCTTAAGGGTTAAAATGAAGACATAAACCATAATGGCTTGCAAAAGCGGTGTTAATTTCCCGCGAACATTAGCGGGGTCGTCTTAACATCCCAGCTTGGAGAGATAAAACCCTATTGTCATGCTCAGCTATTTGTTTTAGCTGGTATTTTAGTCACATAATGCTTGAATTATTTATTTTTATTATATTAAAAGCTGCGCTCGCCAGTGAACTGTGCCCAGTGTGGTGAGTATGGGCAAAGTATTTAGTGAGCTTTAACTTGCAAATTATATTCAAACTTCGGGTGTTAAATCATTTTTTGGGTTGACCGTTTCTACCGAGGTATCTAGGAATAGGCCATATTCATTCCCAACGGTAACATCAAAGACTTTCTATTGTCAGACGGGAATTTAGAAGCGATAGCTAGAATCTAAAGAGGCGGAGCTCTTATGCCCTTATCCAATAAGTCCTTAAACAGACCATAAAGGGACATCAGGTTATACTATTCTCTCAATAAATTTACAATAAAGTGCGACCACCCAAAACCCAACAACTTCATTACCAGTCGAAACTGGTGACCAAATAAAGTTGTAAATACTTTGAACACCCAAAACGAGACGGTAAAATATTTACAGCGAACCATTACCATTGCTGGGATATACAATAATATTGTATACAATAATATTGTATATCCCAGCAATGGTAACGGATACAATAACGCTTTCGCGAAATGTATAAATAAGATTTATTGGCAAAGTAATGTTCACAATAACGTCTTAACTTACTGCTGTACTGCATTCTTACTTTAACCCAATTTAATAATATAAATGTTTCCCAGATAATAAATGTTCGAAAAAAAATCTGATGTTTTATGAACCATTGGACCTACTCTGACAGTTGAGATAGAAGTTTCCACAGAATAGAAAAAACTGTGTGAAACTTCTGTGACTGTTTAGTCACCAACATATCTATCAGAATTAGCAAGTTTAAGTTGCAATGGGCGGGCCACATAGCTCGCAGAACCGATATGTAACCTTGAAGGGATAAAAACTCTCGAATGGCGACCTAAAATCGGGCTACGCATTGTTGGAAGGCCCCCAACCCGATGGGCCGACGACATTATGAAGGTTACGGGTAGTCGGTGGATGGCATAAAAGAAAATTAGCGGAGAAAACCTGACTATCACCACAGCTCTACTAATGCGTCGGTCACACGTAGCTTTTAAAAGCTGTTTGTCCTTTAAAGTGGTATAAGCTGCATGTGACAAACATGCACCAAATATCGCCAAATAGTAGCGTTAGTAAGCGATGTAACGCTTCTTTAGACACGTAGATTAAAATTTAGATAAATTAGTTTATATATATATGCAGAAATTATGTCACCGTAGTCGAAATCGGCTTGGACGATCTCGACTATACTACATTCTTTATGCTGCGTGTGACCGACCGAAATTACAGCCGTTACGACGGCTGCCGCTTTATGAAAACCAAAGCTACAAGCCTTTTACAGCTACGAAACGTTGGTGGGCACAAAAACTTCATCAATATTAGCACGTCTGGCGCCCTCTAATTTGAAACAGTCTATAGAAAATAAAACTAACAATACTAATAATGTATGTCGGTCTGGTCGTGACTGCTCATCAATCCTCAGTATTAGTTTCACATCCATTTATTTGAAGATCAGTCATTAAGTACATTGATTTCGTTACTGATTGCTTGCTTCCGCGTGTCTACAAGTTCATGTACATGTATGTGTGATACAACGTTTGTATGTTTTGTTCGTAGATTGCTTTGAATAATTGTTGGTAATGTGGGATCAGTTTCAAGACAAGATATCCGTACAATTTCACTGTTGAAATCAAAGAGCTTGAATGGAAAAAAAAAACGTTTTGATTGAAATATGAATCTGACAGCGTGGAAACTATCCATTTCTAGAGACAGTTCCAATACAACGGAAACAATTTGAGCGAGTCCTAGATTTGCCCGACTGTGCGAGACTGTTTGCTTTTATAAGTGGTGTCATGCAATTTGATAACTGACGCTTGAACAATGAATGAGGCCGTGGTGGCCCCGGCTAAAGAATAGGCCCCTCCATATCTCTATCCGCGGATGTCGTAAGAGGCGACTAAGGGAAAAAAGCTAGGGGATGGGCAGCAGCGTCCCTCATTTTAAAAACGATAGTTCTAACTGCGCTCGCCAACCCGCATGCCCAGCGTGGTGAGTATGGGCAAAACCCCCCCACATGATAAGGAATTTGCTCTGTCTGTGGGGGAGGCCATGTTCAGCATTGAATGTCGTACGGCTGGAATGATGAAACAATGATCTATCGTATTTTGTCCCTTCGATAAGTAATTTGAGAATTTTAAAATCGGTTAAAAAAGGAACAGTATATATACCAGAAAATAAAATTAATTGTATAAAGGAGCTCTCGAAGGAATCGTTCTTCTATGCTATATTCGTGTTATCATTAAGAACGTATTAGCACCGCACTGGGAGGCTGACGGCCTCAAATGATAGCCGTAATGAAGAAACACGCCGCGATTACTAGTGCATTAATATAATCATTTATTTTTAAAGCTTGCCAATGGTTCAATGAACAGCGTTACAGAGTATGGAACGGTACGGTAAAATTTTATTAAACTTCGGTCACACGTAGCTAGTTTTTTAGCACAGAGAACTGATGGCGAGAATTCGCCGCCTGATTGTCATACGCTGGTAAAAAAGCTGCGGTTGACAACCTATGTCAACCGCAGCTTTTTTACCAGCGCTTTTAAGGACGGACAAAGCAGTGTGTGATCTCCGCATTATTGACCATTTTTATGACATATATTAAACAGTATTTAGCAGAGGGCAGGAAATTAAAAAACAATGCGGTAAAATAAAAAGTTTCTGTTAGCCAGAGAAAAGATTGAATCGGTTAGGTTAGCCCCCTTTGCTCTAGATTGGCTTGAGATGTCACGTGACTGAAGTAAATTTAGGAGACTACATTCCGTTGTCTTTATGACGTCAGCGTGAAAGGAAAACGAATCGCGAGGATCCTCGCTGATATTTGCTGATGAAATCCTTACGCCTGAAATGATGATGATGATGATACAGCTTTAGTTTACTAAGATCATTCAGTTTCTTTTGTTCTCGAGACTAGAGATGATTTATATTGCAATATCTATTAGGTAGTATACAATTAAAGATTGCGGCTCTAAAAATGATCTAGAACACGGCTAAAGAGTCAGAAGCAAATTAATACCACGCCCATTAGGGGGCTTTGATTAAATGTTTCGATTAGGTTGCAATTGGCTTCAGATATATATTTTTCTCATTGCAGATACTGCAGAGCCTCATGACGAAAGTCTACAGTCAGCGCATGCTGCCAGTCATGACTACGACACTATTGGCCTCACACAAGCTCAATATCGCGCACCGGGCTATGGAAAGAGATATGTTCGGAGTTTCGCTACGTGATAAAATCGGAAATTAGGAAATCTATAGAAGAAACAAGGCCACAGACATAGCTCTCAGAATTAGCAAGTTGAAGACGCAGTGGGCAGGCTCTAAAGCTCGCAGAACCGACAATTCGGGAATAAGTTCTCAATTGGCGAACACGAACTGGGTGACGCATTGTTATGACGAAAGTTTCGGGAAGTCGGTGGAATTCTTTGGGGGAGGCCTTTTTCCATTTAATGGACTAATACAGTCTGATGACCATGATTATAAGAAAAAAATCTAAAAAGTCATAAAATTAAAAGAAACATAGCTTATAAAATCACCTCGAATTCTTCTGAAGGCAAATTACGTGGTCATTAATAATTCGCGAAGGAAAGACATTAAATCGCTTCATTAATTAAGAACCAATAAACAGAAGCATAATAAAACAGTCGTGTATGTTTTACCCAGCATTTATAAGTCGGTAACCCAGGTAACCCTTGCCTTTTTATTCGCTGATAATAAAGCTGAGGGTACAACTGTACTCTGCGGAAAAGCAAGTTGGAATTTCCAAATTTAAGGCCTATTAAATGTCTCAAAAAAGCAAATAGTATAATAATAATGAATTAATTATTTCAACCTTAGCATTAGACGTCTACTGCTGAGCATAGAGATTCTGGACGATAACTCTTTTTAGGGTTAAGCTCGCCTTTGTACATGTCCTTTCATTTAGTTTGTTTTTTGTATGTTTTTTCTGTGTACAATAAAGAATAAAGGATTTCCACGATTTTTGTTTTTATCTGTAGAGCCTCATATGGGTTTTTAGGTATAGCGTGAATAGTAACATTTTAAAACCAATATAACGTAAGCTTTGATTTGGTAAAGTTTCAATGTCTTCGTAGGTCAGGTAAGATTGGATATTGTTAGAACATTCTAAAGAAGGTATTTTCGTATCATTGTCTCAACAATCATCGAAGCATCAACTTTACCAGACATACCGAGATCTCAGTCGGGGCGAACCACTAGTATTTTTAGACTAGCCCTTAGTAAATATCAGATATCAAAAGGCCTGATAAAATCTCTTTGGTATATAAAAATTCTTACAAGTTGTAAACATTTAACAAGGTTGTAATTGCCATTTTAATTGTGCTCTTGAAATACATAAATTCTGCATTTTATTATCATTAAGACCGACACTTTTGTACATCGAAGACTTGCCGATTGCAAATTGAATACAAATTGTTTTTTTTTTTTTATTATTTTATTCCGACTACGGCGAAGCCAAAAGGAAGAGTTGTTTTTAGCAGTCTATGTATGTGTGTATTTACTTCCCACCCTAGCACCTAAACTACTCATCCCATTTTGTTAAATGAGGTATCAATCGATTCGTTATAATTGTCTGGGTGGCATAGATAAGCAAATTTCTTTTACCCGAATACCGAGGTTTATTTGTTTACAGCCACGTTCTGCCATGGACAAAAACAAATCTCGACACATAAATCACATTGACCCCGCCGGCGGGGTCGATGACGACATCCCGTCTCCCTGTGTTTCCACCACTTCAGGGTAATGCCCTAATCATGAAACCTCCTTCTGACAACGGCCCAGGCCGAGGTCCATACTTAAATGGCGCCCTTGAGCTGGTTGCCCTAACCTATCTTTTTCCCGGCCATGGCACTCTCTGTGCTGGCCATAGACATTATTTATTACCTATATATATATGGCACGTCTGAAATAAAGACATTTCATTTTATTTTTAATAGTCAGGTTATGCTGCATCATCGGTCGTAAGAAACCAACACCTCCATTTGCTAAGCTTTTTAGCCTTCTGCAAAAAAAACAAATTGGATACCACATCATTTCACTTATCTCGCTCGCATTGGGTTAAATGTACAAGTTATTAATTTCTGATGCTGTATGCACCTAAATCTTGTTTAAAATCAACAAGTCTTGTACTACACAACTGTAACTACAATACTATGTGAATAAACAAATATTATTATTATCTTATTATTACAAGTAGGTACAACTTCATCTTCAACAAGTTTCGAAACAGTATAAAAACATGCGTGTCTAATCTATCCTTTTAGTACAATGTCACAACCCCATAGTGGTTACAACAACATCATTCGCATACACTCTGCTTGCTAATTGGTTGTTTACAGTACGCGGCACTCTACTATGCCCATGCTTACTTGTCGTGTCACTGATTCTTGATCATCCTGTATAAGGTCAGTGATCAGGTTGACGTATGGTGGCCCTGAAAAGGGCGTATGACCGTCGGTGAAAGAATCAGTATTGTGAAAGGATTAAAGTGCGCCTCTAAGAGGCTTCTTTCGTGCACATGTCACTGTCTTCGAATCTTAAGGTTCTAGGACATGCCGGTTTTCTCACGATGTTTTCCTTTACTGTTTGAGAGCACTAGTATAGCGCACATAAATTTTCCAAATGGAAAATCCATTGGTGAAGATTTATATATATATATATATATATATATAAATATATATTTATATAACTGCCCTGAAAACAACTGCACAACTGAGGGGAATTGAGTAATTGAAATAGCCATGTACGAGCACTGAAAACGTGAAAATTTCAATGTGTAGTTAATATTCAAAACATAAAGGCTTTTTGTTTATTATTGGCGCGAAGCTAAGCCAGTCTAGTCTCCGTGATAGGAGATTGAAATATCTAATGCATACTTAGAAGTCGTATACTGTAATAGACTTACGGGTTGAAACGAACATTTTTTTCGTATTCCTTTTTCTTGCAGTACTTAGGTACTTAACGTTTGCGATTGATTGAGATAATTATTGAAATAGGCTGAGACATGCAAAAATTGTTTTTTTTTTTGTTCTTGGGTAGACTTATAAATGGATTGTAAAAAAGATAAATACTCGTTGTAAAATGTAGACCGCACTTAGTTCAATTTAAGAAGTAAATTCGTAATTTATTAATTTAAGTGTCTTTATAAATGGAGCGAGTATCCGTCGAGCCGTGTTCAAACGGCGTGCGATTGGTAATCTAAAATATATTTGTGATTTATTTTAAACTAATTAAAGTTAATTTTGAATTTGAAATTTGAGGGCGTGCTATATGGCTCAACGATATCGTAATCCTCTAAATGTCAAACTCAAAACTGTCTTTATTTAGCAAACCTAGGGATCATTTTAAAATTAATTTTAGATGGCATATCGAATGCCGTTTCCACTAAGCATATCCCTCTCCATAGCTCGATTATTGACCTAGAAAATTTTGATTTACATTACGTAGGTACCAATTTTGTAATTTGTGAATATTTTAGTATGACTGGAAAACAGCAAATTGAAAAGTTAACAAGTATCTACAATTTATAGCTTAATTTTTGCTAATATAAGCTTAAAAGGGTTTTCCCTGAAAATAATTCAGTTTTTATAGACCTATTGACCTCGCCGATAGTCATCGGCCTGAACTATAAGTTGTTACATAAACCCTAGGTTGATCGCTGCTTCAGATAAAAACGATCTGGCACTAAGATAACTTGGTAACATGAGCCCTGGAAACGGGTCAGGGGCTTGAAAATATAATGAAAATCATAACTGAGTTTTACGATAGTTGAGAACGTTGTATGCATAGATGGCTGCTTTTCTTATTTTAATCTAAGGGTCAGTGCCGACGGACGGTGGGGTGGTGGGGCCGCGCGTGTGTCGCGCTTTGAGCCTCAGAGTGATTTTCTTATTTCAGTCGTATTATAAAGATAATTAGGTTGAGTTTAAATTGTACGATTCAGTCGCTTTGTCGTCACTCCATCCGTTGTCACCTTCCATAATAAGCAGCCTAGCCCACGAGTCCGTCTCACTGTACATTTTTAAAGACTTACACAGAACGGATATTTATGAAAAAGACTCAGCCTGCGTTCTTCTTCATCATCACTTCAGCCTCAATCCGTCCACTGCTGATTATAGGCCTCCCCCATAAATTTAAGCGACTGATCTTGTGGGGCCAAAATAAACTATATCCAACAGCAGCAAACTATATAAGGTTAACTTTCCATCTAGTGGGGGGCCTCCTATGCTGCCCTTTCCGGATCTGGATTCTGTGCGTTCAGGATTCTGAATTTTGCCCAGATTTAAGTAAAATGCAGTTGACAACCAATAATAAATTTAAAAAAAAATCATAGGAACTTGAAAGTTGATACCGATTATGATAAGGTATCTCATCAGGGGTCTAGGGGGTTGGTTCGTGAGGACACCCGCTAGGCTTGGTCTGAAAACCAGCGCCGCTGCATGTTATCCTAATGTGTAGCGGCAATAAGCTGAGACCATGCCTGTTTTGGCTCACACACACGGGAGACTAATTAGCACTTAGGTTTAAATTGTAAAAATGCACACGTGTAGATAGGTACCTACTTATGTGTTGTTGTCTATCTGTTTTGCGTTTACCTATCACCCTATCGTAACCTAAAATCTATTGTATTTTTGTGTCTTCTGTCTGTGTTTGTCGAAATAAATTTATTTCATTTCATTTCATTTCATTTTTTAGATAAAATCCATTTCTCATAGGCGTTAACGCCAAGAAATATCAAATTGTACAGAATTGGAATCAGCTTGACTGCTGCAGAATCCCGTTTTCCGTAAAGCGTTATCGTGAAAAGAAAACAAAGCGTGAGGATCTTGTCTGAGCCCAGTTCATTTACGATATAGCTGCTGCTATCAAAAAGTATTTACAAAAATCATCATCAGCCTTCACTGCTTCAATACTGACCAAAGGCAATCTCTAGTCGTCTTATGCCAACACAACTTATTCTATAAGACATATTTTTATAAAATATAAAAGGCTTAGTGGTTTATGAATAAAGAAGTGTTCATTGCTCATAGTCTACGCAATTAATTACACGTCAAAACTGACCCACGCATTAAAACCTATTCGTATTTTTCTTGCCACACCCCGAAATTACGCCAGGCTTGTAAAATTTCACACTAACAATTTAAATCACGGACTGCATTCACATAAAAAGTAGGTTACCGGCGCCGATAATTGCCTGTTAGTCTGCTTGGACACTCACTGCACAATGAGATACCTGACATAACCACGGTAGTGATAAGTTCTACTGGCAAAGCAGAGGATCTTCTACCATTATTAATCCCCGTGTTTTAGTCTGCTAGAAACCGGTCGAGCTCATAGTTATAATAAAATAACAAAAAAATTAAAATGTCTTTTGAAATTATCATTTAGAACACGACTCTAAACTACCATCCACCAGAAGAGAGAAAGACTTTTCATACTCCTTGGATTTTGAATTTGTCTGTACGTTGATTTTTAGTCAGTCAATTAAATATTTTATATATTTAGATAAATAGATAAGATATATGAAATCCTGTTTTGGCTGTGAATACAGCCTTACACTGAGCGACAGGAAAATGGAACACAACTACGAACATTATAATTACACGGTGTTTAATTTAAATTAACAAACCGTAAGACGATTTTACGGCTATAAATATCGATAACTAGCGAAACTTGCGGTGCACTGCGGGTGAAAACGCATGGTTTGGATTTGTACATTAGCTTTTATATATATCTTATCTTACGTATACGTTTTACACTTTTACGTATCTCGTAATTCTTACTTCCAGAATTTGAAATGAAAAAATGTTTCTTAATCCACAAAGTAGGCCCATAGTCTTACATCTATTCTAGATGACATCTCAAAGTCGCGCAACGGTCTATGGAGAGAGTTTCACTGCGTGATAAAATCAGAATCTTTTAAATAATTCAATTTATTGTGTAGTGTAGTCCTTAAGGAAAATGAAAAACTTCATTCTTTAATTCATTCAAGTGAGGAAATCCGTAGAAGAACCAAGATCACCGACATAGCTTTCAGAATAAGCCAGTTGAAGTGGCAGAGGGCTGGCTATATATCTCACGGAAACGAAAACCGCTGGATAATTAAAATTCTCCAATGGCGACTACGAACCAGTCGACGCAGTTTTGGAAGGCCCCTGGTGGTCCGAAAATATTATGAAGGTTGCGGGAAGTCGGTTGATGGACAAGGCTCAAGACCATTTGTCACGGAGCTCTTTCGTCTGGCTATGTTCAGCATGCGAACATCGCATGCGAACCATCGCATCGCAAGTCCATCAACTAGGCCGACAGCTCTAGCTATAATCTTTCGATTGCATTCAAGGAAGTCCACGATCAATCTAGTGAAGTCACCGTCATAAAGTTACATATACCGTGTCAGAAATCAAGTAGGTACCTAATTGGAAACGCAGTGGTTATTAATTTATTATAACTTAACTAGGTATCCCTGGATTCGTTACGCGGCTGCTGTTATTGAGATTTACGGTTGGTGTGACGTAAGAACTACAATGTTTTCTCTACAAGCTGGCTCATAATATGTATACTATCCCAAAAGGGGCTTATACTACACAAAATTGGCAATAAAATTTGTTCTATAACTTTTGGAAATTCGACATTAGCTGTTTTGGGGTCAAATCAGTTCATTTTTGCTATTTTAGGTAGCAACCTTGATGTCGTACTTCTCGTATGTTAAATAATCCTAATAATATTATAAATGCGAAAGTTTGTGAGGATGTTTAGATGTTTGGATGTTTGTTATTCAATCACGCCGTAACGGCTCAACCGATTTCGTTGAAACTTGGAATATATATATATACGCGACATCCGTTCATGGTTGATATACCACCTTGCCGCACCAAGCGCTTTGCGTGTACCTTTATAATGCGGACAGCCAAAGAGTGGAACTCGTTGCCGGCGTCTGTGTTTCCGAATACCTATAATTTGGGTGTCTTCAAGACCAGAGTGAATAGGTTTCTTCTAGGCAAACGTGCTACACCGTAGACCACATCATTACTTAACATCAGGTGAGATTGTGGTCAAATGTTAGCCTATTTCGTATAAAAAAAATATATATATATATATATAGAGTTCTTTACCTCGAATTGCTTAGCAACAATAGCATAAAAATATATATAGCCTATATATATTTTTATGCTATTGTTCTTTATTAATAATAGCATATAAGCTAGTTAGTTATAAAGATGGTAAAAAGAACAAAAGCAGCTGATTTTAAGAAGTTCGGAAACATCACTTACATAATATATAGGTAGGTATATAATTTACAATATATAATTTTTTGATTTATATTTTGTTTGTTGTGGTAGGTAATATACTTGTTTCGGAACACGTATAGATACTTAGAACGATTGATTCAAGTAATCTAGTCTTTACCTCAACTCATGCTGGCACTGGTAAAATAATGGTTGTGACTCCGTTTTTAGATCCGAAAGTCATAAGTTTGGACCCCGGTCGTGCACCAGAAGATTTTTGTGCGCTAAAATATGTACAAGTACTCTCAGAGACATGACAAGCAAGCAGTTTAGAACTTCCTTGAGTAGTTTTCTTGAAATTTTTACCACTAATTATAAACACATAAAACAGTCGAATTAAGAAACTCCCGCTATTTTGAAGTCGGTTAAAAATGAAAAGGCAATCAGTCACTCATAGATTTAACATCAAATTGGAGTCTAGACCGAGTAATGCGCTACAATAAGACAGATGACCCGAGAATCATAGGGTTCCGCATCTAATAAAACGGAACACTTATGGAATCTAAGTCTTGTATGTCTGACTGCATGATCATAGAAACTTATCTTACATCTATTTTTAGTCGAATGTATTACAATTATATTAGACCGATGTTAATTTATTCGCCATTGCGAATGCATTAACATCGGTCTTATATAATTGCTGTAAGTTGTTTTTTTTATTTTATTTTCAAACTCACGCTGAAAAAGTTGCTTGCTTGTCGTATCGGTGATTCTTTCTTGGTCATCCTGTATTAGGTACATTCAGTAGAATATGCAGTAAAAATCATAGTCAAAATATTTTATAGGTTTTTAATTTTGCTCGATGAGATTTAATGAAGCAAAAAAGGTATGTCAGGATCGTAATAAGTGGAAAACCATGGTCCTTGGGAAACAGGCGTAATTTTATGTAGTATGTATTGTAATTTTGAAAAAGAAAAAGGTCATCTGCTATTTGAAAAAAAAACCCCTTAAAACTTCATTTGAGTGCAGTTTTAGGTGACGGGACCTAGGTTTGAATGTACATAACTACCGAAGCCCCAGAGGTTGCGCGGCCTACTCGCACTTGTCCGTGTATTATAACAAGGTGCTACGGCGATTCATCAGAGCTTGTCAATTATTATTCTAGTAGCAAACGTGAGCTTCGTCGGCTTGTTCGATTTAATTAAAATTTATTTGACACAATATAGAACTGTGAGCTAGGCTCCCGCTGTGAAATTGTACCCTCATATGTTACTGCGATTTAAATTATTAGTAAAGAACACTGAAAAATAAGTAAAAAAAAATAGTATTCAGAAGCACTGAGCATAATATTAGACTCATGTTTTTTGTGTAAACTGCCAAGGATTCTTACAGATCCGCGGATTCACTTGCCTGGTTGGCACTCTATAGCGGAGAGAAATATTTCACATTTCGATGTTTCATTAAAATACCCTTGAAGACAAGCGTTCTTACCGTTATGAATAATATTTTAGTTCCGTCTGACCTTTTTGCCAAGCCAAAAATAAAAAAGTATATACCTACTGAATTTGTATTTTTTTCTTCTAAGAGAGTAATGTTGCCTATTGTAGGAAAATCATGAAATAGGATTGAAGGAAGCATTTATGGGAGGGAGCTTTCACTATAAGTTAAGGCGTTGACAATAAGACTAAAGTACGAGCAAAATGTAGAGTCAGAAGAGAGACAGTTTAAATTAAGGTTACAGTGATGCGAATATTTGTTATGTTTCTGTGTGCTAAGACAATAATTTCAACATTAATGTCTGTATGTTAATGTAATTGAAAGAGACGTGTGTATGTTTGATTGACTCGTCTGTTTCGGAACTTTCAGACGTTTGAGTCGTATGCGACGAGCATCTTTATAGATAGAATAGAAAACGTTTATTTGACATACACACAAAAAACACAGAACGGACATAGAAACATATAACAAGGAGTAAAAACACAAATGACATCAAAAAACAATGAGTAGTGCCTAATAGACACCATAAGTAGGCAGGTATTCTCGCTTCAAAACGATTTGCAAGAGATTTTTTACTTAATCTAAACAATCCCTAAATAAACTTTGACTGAAGCATATTTCATAATCATCTTAATTTATGCCTTGTTTAACCCAGCATCTTATTACAAGCTTACTTATTAAGACATTAAAATATTTACCTACCTAATAAATTTAAGGTGACACCCGCAACGGGACTCGTTAGTGCCCATAAAATGCATTCCTACACTTAATAGATGAACCAAATTGTGCAATAGAGACAATAAATCGCACCAACAGCCAACCTTCAGGGTCGGCAACTTGAGCGTGACGCCTCTGGTATTGCAAGCGTTCATAGGCTACGGTAACCACTTACCAACAGGTCGGCCGTATGCGAGTTTACCACATTCGATCACTGAGGCCCGAGTCTGTAATGTTCGTGAGTTACTGATCACCATGAGAACCTGAACAGTAAATTGGTTACCGTTTCTGTATGGTTTCACTAAAAGCACACCTACGAAAACCGTCAAGCTTTTCACTTTTCATCATCTCCGCGCTCAGTTTTTTCAAACTTACTCACTCATGTGAGGTTTATTGTATAATTTGTTTAAACATTTGCGATGCGATCTATCCATCTTTTCTTTGGCCTTGTTCCATGCCTATATCCATCCACATTCATACCTAACGCTTTTCTCATTACTAGATATAATTTTGACCAGGATTAATAGGTAGAAATCCTTATTCATTCAGATTATAAATAATGGTTAAAGAAACGGTCAAAAAGACATGATTAACTCCACGCATCGGTCATGGAGACGGCCTATTTGTCGTTTTACATCAAAGTCCTTTCACACCTATTTAATAGATATTAATCCCTATGCCTATCACGTCACCCGCCCACACGGATTAGAAATAATACATATTATGTTACTGGTGAGTTCATTCTGATCCACTGTACTTTCCAATCATTTTGTTTCTTTTACCGTACTTTTGAGATTGCCCGTCGGCGGGGGCGAGTGCCCGTCTGAAACACAAGGGGTGTGGGTTCGATTCCCGCTGCGGGAAAAATGTTTTCATGATCTGCAAATATTCGTTCCGGGTTTTGGTACCATGGTACTTGTAGTTTCTAACCACGACACAGTGAATCGTAGTGTATTCAGGACTTTGTATGTGACTGTTGGGTGTGTTACTATAATTATGTCGTCGGTCCATCGGGTAGGGAGCCTTCCAACACGGCGTCCCTGGGTTCGTGGCTTTTATAAAGGCATAAATAATAAAGTAGCTATGTATAAAATTACAGAAAACAAAAGCAGTTGCCATAAAATAATCACAACAAAAGCTCAAATCCTATCCAACGTTAATTTATGAAAATTATCGAACTCTGGCAGGATACAGCTGCGTCAAAAAAAAGAAATTCTATAATTAAATTAGCGTCTTCGAAAATTAAAAACGTTCGAAGTTCAAACTCGCGGGACGTCCTACCGACGGCGGAGCGCGACAGACGACCGCCGTGGGGCGCCGTCCACACGACACATACCATCGCGTTTTATACCCATCAAATCGTCTGATAATTGAAATGAGTTCCTTGTAAAAAGCAGAAAAACGATTATCCCCATACCTTTTAAGACGTCCGAGATACACAAATGGACTTTGTATTAGAATTTATGTCACTTAAAAGAGATGATATAAAAAAGCGCCGACGGTTTTACACGCAATAAAAATATGGGAACGACGAGGATGCCTTCCCGGTTGTCAATCGGAGGGTTTAATAATCGTAAAATGTTTTTTGATCTACTCAAATCGTGAGTTTGTAGAGGACATGCACCCACTGACGCGCTGTGAGATTAGCTGCGCTTCATTTCGGTGGTAATGAAGATTATTTATTTATTTTTAAAGCTGTAGCGGATTCTTTAGTCTTTGTATAATTAAAAAAAAGTGCTTGTCGATGACCATGACTGAAATGATAAGTCTTGGGGTCTGGACTTTCGATCTGAAGTTTGTGGATTTAAACACGGTCGTGCACCAACAAGGAGTTATTTCTATTCGAAAAGTTTAAGTGTGCATTAACACGTGCTTTAAACGATGAAGGAAAACATCGCAAGGAAACCATGGGCATGCAACAAGCCACGTATGGAATACTCTACTGCAACTTGTGGGAATGTGCCAAATGTCGGACATTTTTTTAAACTCTAACTAAAGCCTATAACATTTTTAAGGATCTGATCGCCTGGAGATCAAGAGTGTTCTATTCTTGGGGATAAAGGTCTTAAGCCGTCGTTTCGTCGTTTCATGGAATAATTAATTATGCTAATGTTTTTTTATGGGAGTTTAAACGCAGTAAAATTACAAGTTGATTGAGTCACAGCGATTTTCCTACGCGAGAGTAATTTAAAAATATTAAATTAAATTCACGCTGTGTCGCCATAGTGCTTGACACATCAATAATCCGAAATTGATTTTTACGACTTCACCCGGCAATCGCATGCGTGGTTTATCTAAATAACTATTTTATTCGCTCACGACCGAACATAACGATCAATCTTCCAAATTAGTTAAACTAAGAAGTGATAAAAAAATAACGTTCTCACACCGATAAAAATAGTCATGTTACAACTTTCACTGAAATCGATCATTTCACAAAATATCTCGAGATATTATAATTGTGTTTAATTACAAAGGCGCCTTTGCGATCGTTTTTCTCGTTCCTAAATATTTTCTGACAGCTAATAACGTGGTTCTTTAATCGGTAGGCAATTTATATTGAATTCTTGACGCCCTAAACGATTAAAAAGCGATGCTCCTTAGTATTCATAAAGCAGACTTCTTTTTGTGAGGCGGATGCACCACTCAATCGATCAAAACTTTTTATTGGGACTACTTGACTATTGTTGAGTGAGAATAAAGAATGTAAACACAAACAAAAAATATATGAGATGTATTAAGGTTTTTTTTCTTTGTTTTACACAAAACAAAATCAAGATGCACGATGCGGGTTGTTAATTAATTGGCAGGTGTGCACATTACGCGAGCATATTATTAAGAAATATTCATAAATTATAAAATACAATGCTATTGTCTACAATAGAATTATCTAGAAAAATTCTCTAGAATGCGATATTGTGATTCTTTTTTCCATACAAATATATCTGTTGTGGATGATTGGTATAGTTGCTGCCTTTACACATAAGCGCTTTACCATGCGATTGATTGCACACACCGTCGCATAGGAAAGAACGAGCTTCAAGCGGTTATTAAAGGCTTGCCGGTTTTTGTAAGGACGCTTTACGTGAAAACATACAAAAACGGTAAGCTATACTAGTCATCGGTGACAAGTGAGTAACTCACAAACGTTATGGACTAGGGCCTCTGGCCTGTGCTAAGGAGCGCGAGGCATAAATCGCTGGGATACGCGCGGGGAACGGTCTGAAACTATCAGTTTAGTAGTTTACCTACAGCTCTTTTCTTCTTCTTATCGTATCAATGATTCTTTTTTGGTCATCCTGTATTAGATCAGCGACCAAGTTGAGATATGGTGGCCCTGAAAAAGGCCTATGACCGTCGGTGAAAGAATCAATGTAGTGAAACGATTAAAGTGCGCCTCTTAGAGGCTCCTTTCGTGCACTTACAGCTCTTTGCTAACATTGGAGTACCAAGACAGAATATAATTAAAAACTTTAACGCTGAATATATTTCACGTTAATTGAACCTCAATAGCCTCCGGTAATAAGACATCAACGGTTTAAGGAACAGCCCCCAAGATAATGTAATACCTATTCATTAAAAACACTTGCGCCGTGTAAAAAAAGATGTGCATAACGCGGTGCAAGTGATGAGCTGAAAGCAAAAGAAGAAGAAGCTTGCTTGTCTTAAGACGTATACAAAAATTTATTAATCCATTCACAACCCGATGGCCCGACGACATTGTAAAGGTTGCGGGAAGTCGGTGGATAGAGAAGACTCAAGACCGTTCGTTAAGACACTCTTTGGGGGAAGCCTATATTCAGCAGTGTACCTCATCAGGTTGATAGTGATAATGAATAAATCAAATAATTAAAGTAATATTTTAACAAAACTTGCAGTGTGCAACGTGTTTCATTCAGTACCGCTCATTCAAAACAAACACGCGCACTCGGTCGCATTTGCGATGCGTTATGAATGTAGAGAAGGGTGAAGGGAGACATGAAATCGGTCACGCTCGTAGCGCCAAAGATTTCAAAGCGGGCTACGCTCTACGTAGCGCTATGGCACGCTCTTAAATGTCAAATCTTCGTTCATTTCGTTTTGACGTCTTTTGGTCTGAAGGTTAAATCACAATTTCAACAAAAGTTTCCCTTCTCTAAGTATAATCTAAGGTTGGCACAGCAGGGGCATTACGAAGTTTACTGGATTACAAGTCCCTTCAGCACATGAGAAGCCAGCTGTCTTCTGACACGTTTCTCCCTCTTTACTTACCTTAGATGATACTCATCATTTCAACCCTAGCATGTCAACTGCTGAAGATAGGCATCCCCACAGATTTCCAGAGCGATTTCCTATCATGTGGAGGTAATATACCATATATATATATATACCATACGGCACGCGGGCGGTTGGCAAGCGCAGTTATAGGTCCCTTCGTAAAAATAGGGGACGTTACTGCCCATCCCCTAGCTTTTTTCCCTTAGTAACGGGTAGCTACCTACCCGTATTTGGAGAAGCCTTTGATAACTTTAGCACATCGCTTGGGACCTCTTTAACCAATAACTAGTTGGCTAATAAACAGTCCCATTTTAAAATCACAGTTGCTTCTCCGCCCACGCTTGCTATTTAAGCCGAGGTGCTAAACGGTGAGCCACAATTACGCATATTGGTCGATGGGATCAAAAGCACCGACTCTATTATGAACCTTAAATTAAAACTTTAGTAGGGTTTTATAAAGAAAAGTTGTTAAGCATCGGTTATAAATAAACTGATTACAATGATCGGCTGATGACAAAGAAGTTGATGAAGCCTTTAGACATGATGAAAATAAATATACCCAACCATTGCAAAATGCATATAATCCTACCAGCATTATAGAGAACCGATCTTCGACAGGAATGTTCCAATATTACAGTTCTTAATTGATTTTTTTATAAGTTTATAATGGAAACGAACACACTTTCCCTTTCCCTCCCATTTTGAGGTCTAAGACGACACTTATCTGTTGCATAAATGTTTGCTTACAAGTCCCGCCAAAATATAACGTACCAGCTCACACGTAGTTTTAGAAATGCCGAAAGTCAGGCCCTACATGTAGTATATGAACGCGATGACTTAATTTGCAATGCCCTATATGTAGGACTCGGGCAGACAACATGTATAAGAAACTAAAGATTTCTTTTAAAAATAAATACCATATTAAAGTTACTCCATCAATTCTATAAAATTTTGAAATTCCCAATTATTTTAGGGCTGCGTTACACGAGGCGTGTAATTTCCGCCCGCACTTGTAAGGGTGCTCACTTACCTACACCTACAAAGTACTACTGATAACATACAATACATTTTTGCCCTCAAAAACGGTTTTCCCTCTTGAATCAGAAGGGACGAGACCACCTGACCTGATAAAGCTTAGGCTGACTGCACACGCTCAGCACAAAGTTATTGTTAAGTATTGAGCACGAAGCTTAGAGAAAGAACATTATTTTGCAAATATCGCTAGTTTTTCCGATATGGAAACAAATACTTATGTCGGGATTCTATCAAGTAGAAAGCTGCAGTATTTTTCTACCCCTTCAGGAAACAGAAGTGTTTTTATATATCTAGTTATCTTACATTAGATATTAAGTATTAATAATGAATGTATATTGTCATAGCCCCGTGCAATATAAGTCTCTTTTGACCCGTATTGCGAGGTTACAGTGAGTCCTTCACTGTAACCTCGCGATACGGGTCGCATTTACATGAAACTGATTTTCGCCAGAAATTATACGTTATGAAAATTTATGTATCAGTCAAAACTGACAGTGTAAACAGCACCTAAAGTATCATATGACCAACAGAAAGATCCGGATAGCGAGGGTATGCTAATTAATTTATTGTCACGTCCATACCTACCTTACTTTCCGTGTGTGTACCTTTTGAAGCACGGGAGTTTATTATTTATGAGGTATTCAACTTGACAGCGTGTAGTGTTGTAAATGGGAATGAGGCATCAGGGCACCCATTGATTTAAGCTTGAGGAAGGGTCAAGCTACACATAATCCACTTCAAAATCATGGCTTCTAAAAGCCGGATTTATATCATATTGGGTGTTAAATATATATCTAATAAGTATATCAGTTTCTGGTACCCATAGTACAGGCTATGCCTAGTTTGGGATCAGTTGACCGTGTGTGATATGTCCGGAATATTTAATTTTAATTTAATTCAATGGAATACATGATTCCATTTGAATTTTTGTCATTGGTAGGTCTAGGTATTGTAAACATGCTTAAGGTGGACATCCGCGGCTCGTGTCAGTAGCATGCAACAGACGACATGTACGACATGACGACATGACGCGCAATGGCAGAAACGTCAGTAGAAGTGTAAGTCGCAATCCTCACAGAAAAGACATCTGGCGCTGATGTGGCGTCTTGCCAATGTCGTATTAAATATGAAAATAAGGTGCTGATGTGAATCTGGAGGGAATAGGGGGAGGACTTTGCCCAGCGGTGGGATATCAAAGGCTGAAAATAGAATAGAAAAGGTGCAATTTAAAACATACCGAATGCATTGAATGACTGCTCGGGCGGCCTAGCCTAGGCACGACATTCAGTGTATTTTAAATTGCACATTATTACGATGCTATTACACTTTCCATGAAAGAATGGACCGGCAAGACGCAGAGCCTTGCGTCTAAAGCTCAGATTGTGACAGACCCATTGTCTACTGATCTGAAATGTCGATGTGTCAAAACACGGAAGTAGCTTCTGGCGAGTTTCCGAATACATAACTGGAGGATGTCGTGATATACAGTATGAACCTAACATTGCAGGTGAAATAGTTACTGTAACGGACTTGGGTGTAGGTATGAGGATTTTATGGGTTCTCAGTTGCGTGACGACCTCGGTGGCATGGCGTTGCGGGTCTGAGACGCAAGGGGTGTGGGCTCGATTCCCACTGCGGGACATAATATGTTTGATGATCTGCGAATATTTGATCCGGGTCTGGGTGTTGTGGTACCAAGGTACTCGTAGTCATGATATAGTCTGATACACATTTTACAGGTAATTGTGTAGGGTCAGGACTATGTATGTAATTTTTTAATGTTTTATTTTGTCCTAAATCGATGTCACATCCTTCCTTGTGCCAGTTTTCCATGTATTATGTACAGACAAGTCCAAAATCTAAATTTCAACAATGCCCCAAATAGATTTATGAATCTAGTTCATTTGAACACGATTTCAATATGATAATGCTACTCCAGAAATGGAAGGCATACAATAAAATATTCCAGTCCAAATATTTTCTTACACTTTTATGGAAAGCCGTATCGTAAATCACTCTCAAATGTACCTTAACTAGAATACACCAAAATTAGATCAACTATAACAAAAGAATAAAAATAAAATCGTTTGAAAAAACATGAAGCAGTCCTTAAAATCCAATAAGGCCGCCTACACGCGACGATGAAAAAGTCACTTTCCTTATTTTGTAATGACCATGTTGTACATACATAACTTTTCGACACTCGATATACACTAGAGCTGTTTTGGCCTCCTCGGAGATTCCCCGACTTTCAATCCGAAGGTCGTGGGTTCGAACCCTTTAGTCAACCAATGAGTTTTTCTATTCACAAAATTAAGAACGCTTGTACCTAAAAAGTGATACATTTACTATATTTATATTTTCTTTAAACCTTCATTCTATAAAGTGCCCGTGAGTCTCGAAAGGCTAACCCCAATTTTAGAACAAATTTACCTAATAGTAGAATATGTTGTTGGTAATAAATTTATGCATGTTTGAATTCTGTTTTACTATAAGTAATTTGTTTGGTCGTAAAATTACAATACCACTGTAAAATAACCAAACGACTGAGCATGATAATTAACACGTTACGCTAAGGACCCGCCCACTGGACCACCTATTAGCTAAACAAATGTTAATCCAATACAACACTAATGTCTAATTAGCCTTTATTCATTTTAAAAAGGTTACGGCTGTATTCATTATTTCTACAAATATATCGACTATTGAAAGATGACATTTGAAAATACACTGTGGTTTAAAAGTTGATTCAATTTTTCCTAAATGATAATATATAAATTGTTGCGTACCCTTTTGTTTTTCTTATTTCTATCTTTATTTTAGACTTGAAACAGAAACAACAAATATTTTGTATGAATGTTCGTTTTTGAATATGAAATGATGAAAGTTATACCAGCCACACGGTATGTTAAATGGAGAATAATGCAAAAGTAAAGTTATACGGGTACTCGAACCAATGAATGGACATATACCTAACGCATGAGCAATGCTCCAGGTGTTGCAGATGTCAATAGGTGACGGTAACCGCTTACCATCAGGTGGGCCGTAGCCTGTTTGCCTCCGTATAACATAAAAATAAAGGACAAATGGGTTAAAAAAAATGAGGCGAAGTGGAAGCCGACAACTTTCTCTTAATATCTACGCAAATGCTTTAATATATTGTTTTGTGTTCCGAATTTTCCTTCTATATGTATTTATAGACGAATTATAGAATGGTGTTAGCCGTTTGTTACCCTACTGGGAGCTACCACGACTTTCGATCTGTGTCGAGGGATCGAATTCAGTGTTTTTCAATGAAAAAATAACGATTTGCCAAAAGTCGTGGAACAAATTTTATTGTCAATTAAGCATAGTATACATAATATATGAATTACCTTGTAGTATAATCAAGTTGAATTCAGCCGTGGTGACCCCGGCTGAAGAATAGGCCCCTACATATCTACATATCCGCGGATGTCGTAAGAGGCGACTAAGGGAAAAAGCTAAGGGATGGGCAGCAGCGTCCCTCATTCTAACAACGATAGCTCTAACTGCGCTCGCCAACCCGCATGCACAGCGTGGTGAGTATGGGCAAATCCCCCCACATCATAAGGAATTCGCTCTGTCTGTGAGGGAGGCCATGTTCAGCAGTGGACGTCGTACGTCTGAAATGATGATGATGATAGAAATTGTTTTCAGTATCACCTTACCTCAACCTGGTCACTGATCTAGTGCAGAAAAAACAAATGTCAAAACAAAGTCAAGAAACATCTTTTCATTAAAGTCAAACCACATTCGATCATGATTAATCTATCCCTAATACCCGCCTACGAGTAGCAGTTCAAATAAAAAATGTCTACCTTTCAATGTGTCTAGACGTTGTAACGAAACCTGACCTCATACGAGTCCAAACAATGATACTGCCCACACATCATGTTATTGTGTGCTGTCAAAGGCTACTGTTTAATATGCGAATAAAAAACGGTAAATAGAACTATAGATTTTAAATTCTCTAATAGGTATTAAAATTAGATATGTTATGGAGAGTCTTTATTACATGTTGTAAAATTTAATTCAAATGCTCACATACTTATGCCCACGTAACGTTACAAAACCTTTTTTTATATTATAAAATCAATATATCTTTTTGAAGTCTAATCACACTCGGGTTTTCCAAACTATACATATAGGTGCGTCTGTATATGTTAGTTCTTGTTTTTAATTGAATCTATTTCGAAAGGCTTCGCCACTCCACCTAATTGGAACTAAATCAAATTCCATGAACACAAACAAAAACAAAAACAAAAGAGGGAGGGAGAAAAAAAATATATCTCTTAACTTAAATATTAAACTTAGTGGGTCAGGTTAATAGATATAGGATCAAAAACCAGAATTGAGACCAATAAGGTATTTTCTAATTTCACGCTTATATAATAAATAATGACCATTTGTCGTCAATTTTTAACTAATATGAATTTTAGATTAAATTCGCTGTGCATTCTAACTAGATTTTATTACATTACAAATTCTCATAAGAAAAGTTATACGATCCTTTTTAAGAGAAAGGTGCAATAACACATTTATATTATGTTGCTATAGATCGTTTAATTTTCATATTTTCTCTAACTACCTTTACTTGATGCTCACAGCAGGGGCTCGTGTCAACAGCAAAGTATTTTGAAACCGCCTCGGGCCGTAGAGAGCGTTAAACTACTATAAGGGTACCAGAAGTTCCACTGAGAAAACTACCGTTTACTAAGATTTTTATTCATAAAATATCCCAAATATCTTGAAATAACAATTTAAAAAGAAATGAGACACCTCAACTGATAACTTAAGTAGCTGCAAGTTTTCCCTGCAGCTATCGGTGCTTAGAGCCGAGAAAACCCCATAGATTTTCGGCCGGGTGAGGAGTTGACTCGGTGGTGCAGTGCATTTCCGTAGCTAGAAGATGGTCAATTACCATTTAGTGTTAAGTTTCTGGCATCACCCGACGCTTTTTCGCTAGTCAGTATTATCATCTGACTTGAACTATTGATGCAGGCACTGACTTCAGGGCTTCAAAAAAAAAAACTTACAACAAAGAACATTAAAGCGGCAATTACTTGCAACCTATCACGAATGGAATGCTAACTACTGCAAAATTAGTTTATGTGACTGAAATATTAGAACATACCTATGACTACTCGAATTAAAACAATTTTTATATGCTCTATATAAGTTAAGTAAAGTAACAAATATGCCGTCCCTACTAACTGCCTATCACGGACATGTATCATCGGTTTTGCGATATGGCACGATATTTTGGGGGAAAACTTAAAGTATTAAAGGCACAAAAACGCTGTGTTCGAGCAATTTCCGGACTACATAGGCTAGACTCCTGCAAGGATCATTTTATTAAATTAAAACTACTTACATTACCAGCAATTTACATCTATGAGGTAGCTGTCTTTGTTAAATGCAACCCTAAACTATTTGAAATGTTTGCAGTTGGAAGCCGCTTGGAGGGTAATCTTAGTTGCTTACCATGTAGAACACAATTATTACGCATGAGTGTATTTTGTATGGCACCCACAATATATAATAAAATCCCAAAATCTGTTCGAATGTTGTCTATTAATGAATTTAAGCTCAAATTAAATGACATTTTTGTTAGAAAAGCATATTATAATATAAATGATTTTTTGTATGACATAAACTTAATATTATATACGATTGACATTACCGATAAATTTATAGTTTTTGAATGTTTTAATATTTGTATTTATAATGTTTGTATGACCGAATGTCTGAATCTAGTGATCTTTACTCTAGACCTAACCATCTATCAATGTACCTAGGCTCACAAACAATTAATGAATTATGAATTAAAAACTACCCGTGTTAGACATCTTCAGGATCTGCACCTGGAGTTTTCAATGCATACGTCATTTCTCTTTAAAACGCTTAATAGGACGTTTCTCTTTAAAATAGATACGACGAATATCCTAGGTAATTATTGAAAATCGAATTCACCATTTTCAATCTAAACTCTGCGAATTACATCTCATTTTACATTACACACATGTTTGCAGTGGCACAGGCCTGCCGAGCCATCCGTTTTGATGGAGTGAGTTTGTGTAACCGTTCTCGCTTGCAAATTACAATTAAACAACCTGTCTTGTAATATTCGAAACAACGTTGTAAGTTACCATAACGTACGAGTACCTATGTTAGAAAATCTGTAGACACATTTCAAGAAACTAAGTTTTCATAACACTGAAATACGATTGAAACAGGTCGTTTTTAGGGTTCCATACCTCAACAGGAAAAATGGAACCCTTATAGGATCGCTTTGTTGTCTGCCCGTCTGCCTGTCAAAGCACTTTTATCTCAGGAACGGCTGAAGGTAGATTTATAGTGCCCTACAAAATCAAGCTTCTAACTAAATTTATTGAAAAGATATGATGTCAATTTTTTGTATGGAAAATGGCAATAATGAAAAACCTCTAAACGTTTCAGTAACCTTTGTAACACATATATCATTTCTTATATTAAACGAAAATGTGTTTGAAACTCGATAAGAGCTCTGACGGTTTCGAAATAATTTACAGATTGGATGTTTTTGCGATCAAGAAAATATATAAACACCTGAACAATTAATTTTTAATTACGTGTTATTATAAGACAAACTTATTTTTGCGGTTGATATCATACAGTGAACCACGAAAGCGAACGCAAAATATAAGTTTGTCATTTCCAAACTGGGGATCTCAGCCTCAGAAGACTCAGGACCTCGAGTTCTCGCACTTGACTTTTTTTATTCCCCTTGCAACAGCAACCAATGCATAATCTATCAGTTGTTGATAAATAACAAGCGATTTTAAAGTGACGAATGCCCCATTCGGAATAATAACTCTCCACTTGGTATAAATAACGAGACGTTTCAAACACTAATGCAAAATACCGACGGAAAGTTCCTTAAATCATCTTCTCGTAACTAGAATCGTAAAGTTCGTCAAGGAAAATTACAAATAACGGATACAGTTTATGTAAAAATTACAAATAATAGATATAGTATAAGTAAATGTTACCTACTCGTTCGCTTGCTCTCACTAATGTGCAGTTCCCGATGGTTGCTGTGGCACACGCATCATCAACATCATCAACCTCTAGAAGTCCACTGATGGACATAGGCCCCACCCAAAGAGTTCCATGACGTACGGTCTTGAGCCTTTTCCATCCACCGATTTCCCGCAACGCTAAATTTAGATTATTTTAGATAAGTTTCTCTTATAAATGAAATTTATGTAATTTCTTAATTTTTCTGGTATTGCAAGCGTACATAGGCTACGGTAACCACTTACTAACAGGTGGGCCGTATGCTTGTTTGCTACCTAAGTTGTATAAAAAAAAAAAGAGAAATAAATATTCTTCTAACCCAAATCCAACAATGTCGTCAGATACTGAATTGTCCGTGGTCGCCATTCGAACTTCGCCTTTATTTCCCAACGGTTGTCGGTTCTAATCCACTGGCCACTGCCACTTCAACTAGCTAATTCTGAGAGCTATGTTGGTTCTTCTACGGATTTACTCATTTCAAATTTTATCAAGCAGTGAAAGTCCGAGCATTGCTCTCTCCATAGCCCGTGGTGAGACTTTGAGCTTGTGTATGAAGCAAATAGTGAGACCAAGACTCAGTGCTATATGTCATCACTAGCATAACGCACTGATTGGTAGACTTATGTCTTGAATCTTGAGGTGTCTGCGAGATATTCCGAACTTTTCCAAATGCTGCCCAAGGATAGAGTCTGACCCAAAAAGGCTTTTTGGTAAAGCATTTTCTCCTTCACATAGATTCTCTCGGTGACACCTAAATCTATTTCGATGTGCCATTTAACATCCGATTACTGTTGTAAGTACGTTAGCATAGACAAAATGAACAAATAAAACTAGGTATCTAAAACGTCAAATTCTAATAAGAGTCATGGCAAAAACTAACCAATTTATGCTAATCCAAAACCGTTTGTGCTTACAACTCATAAGAAGTGTAGTGACATATTTACATGTAGATATACCTACTGTACTACGTTAAACATGTTGCAGTTATATTGATAATTTTGTCAAGTCATTTTAAGGCTGGAAACAAAAAAAATCTAGTGCCACAGAAATAGTGACAAGATTTTCACTTCTATCGTTTCCATGTTTCAAATTGAAGTCAAATATTTTACGACCAGGCCTCTTTTAATCCGACATCGGTAGCCTGAGTCAGGTGCTCCTGGGTGCAGGTAGAGCACAGAGAACATGAAGTCAGGTGGGCCTTATCTTGAGTAGGAGCTTCGCATTCACACTTAACTTGGGTTAGTTAAGGACCCACCCTTTGATTCGGTTTTCTCTGCAGCGGCCAACTTTGGTCCGGAGTGATTTCCAAGTTAGCCATTGCAGTTTTTGAATATTTACTTACAAAGTCACTTTTGCTACAAACAAATCTTTTAAGCGTTTTGTAATGTGTTTACTTCTAATATTAGGGCCATATAAAAAGCTTTTTATGGTTCCGTACCTCATTTGGAAAAACGAAACCCTTATAGGATCACTTTGTTGTCCGTCTGTCCGTCTGTTTGTCTGTCTGTCCGTCTGTCAAGACCCTTTTTCTCAGAAACGGCTAAAGGTATCCACTTGAAATTAGCTTATTTATAGCACCTATTAAGGTCTGTGAGATTATGGTGCCATATAAAAATCAAAGCTCTAGCTTAATGCATTAAAAAGATATGGCAATGAATGTTTAAGTTTTCTATGGAAATGGCTAAAATGAAAAACCCTTAGGGTACTTCCAGTTACCTCACAATTCTGAAATTTGGAATGCTAGGAGCTTTTGTAACACAATTTATTAATTAGTTAATTTCAAAGTGATCCTAGTGATTTTATTGAAATAAATGCCTTTTGTCTTTAACTTTTGACTTTGAATTAAAGGGAAAAATTGAAATTGGGGAATTTCGAAGTTTTTTAGGAAACAAAGTTATATTTGCGGTCAATGTCATACAATGACTACGTGAGCGACTACGTGAGCGCAAATATAAGTTTGTCAATTTCCTTCACTTAGAATTTTTGCACGACTGGGATTCGAACCCACGACCAATGGTACGGAATCCTCAGGGCGCGCGTTCTCGCACTTGACCGTATTTATTTTTAAATAGCTTAGAAGCTTTAGTTTCTCAAGAAATAAAACTAATCTCAAACAAATTCATCTGATTTCAAAAGGGTTCAACGATTGAAAATCTAAATTACTTCCAGTTGATAAAGAATACCGAAAGTCTACAAACTGAAAAAAACAGTTGTCATTTTTATAAACATTACTAGATCTACGTTATAATACCTCAATTGTGCTTTTGTTACGTATTTTGGACGTATCATAAAACACCTACTATTTCATTTTAACCGTAACATTTTGACGAAAAGGCTACCGACTTTGCAAGTGTCTTTGATTAGTTATGCATCGCCCCAGACTAACGATTGTTATTAATTAGCCCATTGTATACAAATTCGGCGATTTGTGGGTGGAACAGATCGGTCAAGGGTACCAATATTGTCTGTATACAACCAAAAAATATCCTTATGACCTTTATAATAGGAGACAGATGCCATATAAGCATAATGCTTTGTTTATTGTGTTTTATAAAAGGCAATCGGGGGATATCGTATTATTTAAGACCGTGTTCCCGATACGCGAAGAACAGAAGCGATAATCGTAATCAGAGTAGCAGAGAGCTGTCGAAAAGGGTCAAATTGCATTCACCGCTATAAACTGATTATTCCCGATAGCCGCTTTTTAGAAACCATAGCTTATACGACTTCTTCGATGTGAAATCGATCCAGACAAACGTTAAAGGAGATATTTTGTCATCTGTATTGCCTAAATTGGATTATTATAAAGGTTCATTGTGTATTTGTGCATCGACTTACTATAAGCACAGTTCATTGTTTAACTGTTTTATAACATTGTTATTGTCTTTAACTGTTCCTACTGAAAAGATTCCTACACAAAATTTCTGATTGTTAAAAACGTTTTTCAGGAAAACGGGCCTCTACCACGTGCGAAGTACATAGTAGATTCAACGATCTCTTTCTTCCTAGGCTGCTGGTCCTTTTTCTAAGGTTCTATAAAACAAACCAAAAAGATATAGGTGAAAAGCTCTTCGAGACAATCAAACCCTGCTAAAGTTACATCGCGTAATTATCGCACAATCGTCCTTCGCAATATCGTAGACCCGTTTTGTTACCTACAGTGAAGGCAACCCACAAAAAGCTCTTCTACCGTCTTTTTTTTCGTCGTCACATACCGCAGGATCGACCAAGAAAGCGCCAGTGACACGAGAGAAGAAAAATATTATTCACCGATTTTAAAGCTAGTAGATTTTTATAGCGATGACAAATAATTCACGACCTATACTCGACTAGTAAATTAATCTCGCAATGACAAATTATCTGTTTAACTGCAAACAACGTGACATTCCTTGCAATTTGACACATCGCCGCGACTTTTTCAGCAAACTATGTACGCAAACATTATTAACATGTGCTTGGCAAATATATCCTATACATCAATGTCTAACTATTGTATTGAAATGTTGCTTCTTTAGTTTCTATATCTATAAATTTAGGTTGACAATAAAAAAAAATGCCAAATTAAACTCAACATCATAAACAGTTCCATCACGAACGGTCTTGAGCTATAAGGCCCACCCATGCTAATTCTGAGTGCTATGTCGAAAACTTAGGTTTTTCTAAATTTAATGCCATTTTGACGCCATGACCAACCCAAGCAATTTGTGACAAAACCTGCGTAAAGGAAATCATTGCTGAAAAGTTATTTCTTAAAAATGCACGTGTATTAGTATCTTAAACATTCCATACAAAATCTTTAAGGCAATTACAAACTAAAGATTAGCTGCAGTCGGAAGTACGAATCAATGTGAACGACCTTTATCTATACGTATCTCGAAGCACTTTGGCTGTAATCTGTCGATGAGAATTTATTATTGGGCCTTATACTCTTCCATACCACTTGCATTAAACTATGCTATGTTTTTTTATAAGTAATTTTCGATTTTACTACTGGGACTGTGCCTATATTTAACTGTTTGTTTAACCTGGCGAAGTAGTTCCCCAGTTCATCATGACCCACCTCATCTTCAGCCTGAATATGAGGCTTAGAGAGCTTTAATCAGGTGAGTCAGAGGAAAGTCCATTTTATTTTACTTCAACGTTATGCTTTGGAAGTTGATTCCATCCCTAATTACAGATTAACTCCAGTTAGGAGGTAATTACGATACAATGTAATTATAATTTCATAGGTACCTACATCATTAAAACTACCATTCACGTACGTAGGTAAGAAGAAGGAGGTTTAGAGGTCTATAAAGAACATTAAAATTAATTAAAATTGGAGACACACGGATGTATCAAACATCTGATTAGATGAACCGTGTGAACGTTTAAAAATAAATTAATAAACAAATAAAAACCTACCTCAATGCAATCAAAAATTGTTTCCGGTTAGCACATAAACTCCTGGTCAAGTAAAGATATCACTCTCGAACATCCCGTAGATTTTCGACAGGCGAAGTGTCGACTCGATGACTAAGTTGGTTAGAGCATCCCTGTATCAGGAGAGAGTCGCGAGCTCTAATCCCAAGGTTTAGGGTTATAATTTAATCTAAGGTATATTTTTACATTCAAATGTCCACCTCATAAGAAAAACTAATATACTGAGACTAGAATCAGTATTTCGATACGCAGAATCAGTTTTTTCAATACCCATATTATTTCGATAGATTCTTTAACTAGCTTATTGCGGGTCCAAAACCAAATTTATGGAATATTATAAATAACATATCATAAAATTAAGAAAATGTGACTTCATTATCTTAAAAGTTTTGGTATTAAATGAAGAAGAGCTAAAGAAAATAGAAAGTGTACTCACGTGTATACAGTTAGTAGCATCCAGCACTGAAGTCGTGCGCCGGGAAGCCACGTGACGTAGCGACCAGTCAGCGCACAGTCGATCCAAGATGCAATATAAAGCATACCACCTCAGTGGCGATTCCAGAAAACACGCACTAGATCTTTGTAACCTCTACTGGTAACTATTGCTATTTCTATTTTGATCTTTATTTCGTTTACTGTAATGACTAGTTTGGTTTCGCGGTTCCGTTATTCGGGTTTATGAATAGTCGAGTCTACTTATCTAAACACCGGCTGTCTACAGCCGAGCTGCTGATGTCTTTTGAGAAAGATGTGAATGAGGTTACTCTTCCAAGAGCACACCCCAGCATCTTCGTTTTTCAGACGGTTTTTGGAAACTCAGCTTTATTTAAAATATTGGTTATTTATAGATCTTCTAAAAGCGTGCCGGTCGAACCACTCATTTCCATATTGTTCCTGTAACAAAAGAAATAGAACATTAAACAGGTTGTTGGCATCGAAACATCCGCGCGAAGGTCGAACAAATATGTCAGAAACCACCCAAAGTCGGTCAAGAGGCTTTTAGAGGCAAAGTCGTAAATAAATCACACCTTCGCAAGCCCGAGAAAAAGAATCCCTGTTGTTTTAAACGCTTCCAAGCGTACAAAAAAGCATTTTTCTCGCAACCTGCCCAGAAAAAAAATCTAGCCGAGAGTTGTGCAAGATCACAACAGAGAAATCATTAAACAATGCGTCTGACTTTGCCAGGAATTGAGGTGTTTATTATATCAGGCTGTTCGTTGCGAGTCATTCCGCAAAAAAGCGTGCGTCCAGGTAAGTTATGGCTTTTTTTCACCTCGAGGAACTTATTATGCGGGATTTATGTCAGTTTTTGTAGCGTCCGAGCTAATTATTGTTATCTGCTTTCCTGACCAGCGCAGCGCTTTGCTTTTCTAAGGGTAATAATGGCCCACTAATTCTCACAACACCTTCGGAGTTAAAGCGTCAATCTTCTCGAGGTGGCATTGTGTTGGACAAAGCCACCCGCAATTCCTACTGTGCTTTCACGTTTTTATTATTTGCATTGTCGATGTCTTATTCATCTTTAGCATCTTTACCTTCACAACTAGAAATATCTTGAACAACGTCTGCCTTTTTAGCGAATATTTTCAATATAGCTAACTCATTTTATGCTAATGGAACGGCAAAGGATTGCAAATTAAATTTCGTATCGGCTTACGACAAAAGAAAAAACGAATTTAGACCAGTGTTCTTTATTTTAGCCAACAATGTACAAAAACCATTTACAATAAATCATTTTGAATGCTTTCTCGGTTCCCATGCGAGCGGCGACGCAAAGGGTGATTTTCTGTCTGAGTGTACCTACATAAATAAAGGTGAAGGTCCTGTGAAGTCCAGGTACCTACGTATGCTCAGGTGAGTGCACAGAAACAATATAGTATGGAACAGCCAAATACACAGTGAAACGCATAGTCATGTACGAAATGATGTGGAGCGTGTAGGTATACTAGCCCCAAATAGGGGAAGCGGATACAAATTTCAACAACAAAAAAAAAAGGTACGCAAAGCCCAGAAAATGTCTTATTGATCACTTAGTTAAGAATACTTAAAATGACAGCTTGTCTAATGAGAAGGTCACGTAATAACAGACTTGGCATGAAGCTCAATGGCACGACTTTGATTTGCCCCTAGACAGGAAAATTATTATCTACAAACGCATATTTTTCCATCTAAGACAAAAATACTTAAACGGCCACAAGTTCAAGGCCCTTTAACAAGTGTTATTTAAATAGCTGAGATAGCAAATGTCAATTATTAACAGCTATTCCGATTCACCGAAATGATCGATTTTTTGTCATTTTTTGAAAGTATCTTAGCATGAGTGTAGGCAAATTTAATAGAACGTGAGTTTATTGTTCTTCTTCATGTCGTGTAACTGATTCTTTCTTGGTCATCCTGTATTAGGTCAGTGACCAGGTTCAGGTATGGTGGCCCCGAAAAGGGCCTATGACCGTCGGTGAAAGAATCAGTGTAGTGAAAAGATTAAAGTGCGCCTCTTAGAGGCTACTATCGTGCCCTGAAAAGGGCCTATGACCATCGGTGAAAGAACCAGTCTAGTGAACATTTTGGAAATTACACACGATTTCCACACCTATACCTACCACCTCGTAAAATCATCTAGCACTCCCGTAAACAACCATCGATCACGGAAAAATATCCACAGATAATATATCACTTGACATTTCTCAATCGACAATTTATAACGAAACGGAAGTTTGAGTTCGAGTCGAGTCGAACGGAGTTAGTTGACTACGTAGAGTGAAAACAAAAAATACTATGGGACTGAAAGTCACTTTGATCTCGTGAGTAATCCGTTCTTTATGAATGAATGAACTGTAAAGAGCCTCGTGACCAAAGTAAAAGACTCAGGTTGAGGTGAGAATTTATATACCCAGAATCATACAGACGCTTATTAAGCCATGGTGTATTTGTAATTTGTATGCCGCAAGCGAGATTGGAAGAGTTTTATACCAATCAGTAACTTTCAAAAACGTCCTCCTTGAAAGATATTTTTCTTGAAAATCTTACTATCTACTTAATTGTTGTCTGAGTCACTAGGCACAGGCGATTCACCTAGTTACTTAGAAAATTTTGGTCTTAGATTTAGTTAGTAGTTTATTTTTAGTCTTAGGTCGTAGATTTTGAGATATCTTACTCTCACTTCAATCTCAAAACTCCGTGCCCTCCGTGAAATTTGCTGTCATATGATAAGCGCTATCGTGAATTAATCGTGCTTGGGCTCAAAAAAATAATATCGACATTTAATAAAAAACATAACATAACATTGTGCCCGCTGTTCAAAATTCTTATGAATCTCAAAATCGAGTTCAAAGTGAGTTCAGACGCGTCCATAGTAGCGCAAAATCCTATCAATGCCGTAAATACGCGTAGTAACGTAACGTACGTATTCGGAAATTGGCAAATGTCATGTGCCAGAGTGCAACGAACGGGTTTCCACTTGTGTACGATTTGACGATTTGTGGATGGAAAAATATTAAGAGTGGTAGGAAAGGTTCGGTAAAGTGCTCTGGATGCAAGTTCATGTTTTACGATTTGTCATACTCTGAAATACCATTTAGTAGGTAAGCGGCTTTGGACTTACAACACGTCACCTCTAAAGGATCTAAGTACCGAGAAATCTAAGAAAGTCAGCATCAAGGGGATAACATTACAGGCGTGAGCATAATATTATGTTTTGACAATCTTATAGATATAGATACGTATAACTGAATACACGCACACTTTATATTAAAAAAAAAAATATGGTGCCCAGCCATGTTCAAACGGGCTGCTATATGTCAGATAAAAAATCATTTCAAAATGATCCTTACCGCTACTAATCAAAGCATGGCAAGCTTAAATGTCAAACTCAAAATTGACTTTATTACCTAGAATCATCATTTAAAAATAAATTTTAGATCACATGCCGCATGCCGTTTAAACACGGCTTCAGACCAAATCTTATTCATCCAAGTCCGTATACATGTTCAAAACTACTCTCAAAAAAAAAGTTACACATACAGTGAGAAAGTAATTAACCTACCAATCAATCTACTCATCTAATTTACATGTTAACTTCTCTATTAATTTAAAAGTAAGCAAGAAAGCTATAAACCCTAATTATAAAAACCAACTAATTATTTCCAGTAGCGAGCCAGTAACTGTCATTGAAGCTCCTACACGGGCAATTAACTGCTCTATGCTCGGGAATCTCTAGACATTTTGACGTCTTAACCAAACCAAGCCATTTACGGCTTCAAAATAGAGATTGCTCTACATGGAGCAACAGCGGACAGCGCAGAAGCACATAAAGCTGGCGACTGATCTGGCCATTTCATCGTTACGTAACATTCGCAACGAGCGTGTTGTGTTACACGTCTGTCACATTTGTTACTGTTTGGCTTGTTGTAATATCTATACGAATGCTTACATTGTAACATTTTATATTACATAAACCTACGTATATGATACTACAGTAGCCCGAGTACGAACAATTAAACGTTACGCTTACTATACTACAGTAAATATCAACTTTAAGTCAATTAGAATTAAAATATTTCAAGCATCGCCGATGTCATTGGCTAATGTTTGACTTATACTATTGAGAGTGGATTCGACCAAACGCTATGTTATGCCAGAATAACAATCCCTGTCATAACTTTATTCCCTGAATTTAATCCCGGCTAACTTGGTTTGCATTTTTCCATCGAAAACGAATACTGGGCATTGTTACTCTAGTGCTAGCTAATGAATGAATGAACAAATATGTAAACCAACTAAAATCAAAATACAGTTCAGCTAATTTCAAAAAAGATTTTCTTGTGTTGCATGGTTTAACATGGTACGATCTTATTTTTATGACGTAGTGAAGCTTCTTGTCGGTGTTAATACTATTTATTCTGTGGCATTAGACAAGTTGTGTTTGTGAGTGTATAATTAATCAATCATATGCCAGTAACGCGTCAGCTTCCTAGCTTAATTATTTACTGGCCTCGTTTGTAGAGACCTTTAGTTTGTTTAGTATGATCTAGTATCCTTTCTAATTATGGTGATTCGATATAGTTAAGTTCAGTAGTTCATTAGGTAACTCATTTTATAAGGTAACTATTGTTACTGAAACTATTTACCTACATATATAAATATGTAATGTGCTTGACTGTCAATAAAGCATACTTTCTGATGTAGAATAGGGGAGTATTAGGAAAGTAACTACTGAAACTCAACCCCTTGAGGGTACAGCGAATAATTAATATTTCATCATCATCATCATCATCATCAACAGCCTGAAGAAGTCCACTGCTGGACATAGGCCTCCCCCAAAGAGTTCCATGATGATGAAGTTATGTAATAGCACAATCATCACACTGATTGGCCGGACGCGCGGCTATAGCATAGCAAGTCGTGCGGCTTCAATAGGGACGCGGCTTTATGATACCTAAGCCTCCCTTACAAAACTTCACCAATTACGGTTTATTTTAGACGAAAATAACAGAAAACCGTTTTTAACTTTCCGCATCCTTACATGATAACAGTTACAGTTATGTCCTTAACTTCACCAGTAACCAACATCCACGGTAACAAACAAAATCTTATGAAACTGTCAAAACAACGACTAAATAACTGCGGAATAGAACTTTTCGCGGAAATAAAGTCGCTGATGTAAGGATGTTTCCAGGATACGGTACAGTCAGCCGCGAAAGCTCGTGAACACCATTGTCGTAAACTTGCTTGGGGATTGCAATCATGAGCCTATTCCTTTCTATGCTGTAGGAAATCCGAAACGGCGTTTCATTATCATCATCATCAGCCTGTAGAAGTCCACTGCTGGACATATGCCTACCCCAAACGGCGTTAAATTAGCTTACTTTTTGTCGAAGATACTGGGACACAGTTACTATATTAATAAATAGTTAGTCACGACGCCAAGTCAAGGATAATTTTGAAATAGTGTTTTTTTTTGGTGAACTGACGAGTATTCTAAGTCGTTAGGTACCTACTCATTTATGATTCCAATTTTGTTTTACTTTGTTTCAAAAAGCTTTTTGCTCGATATTATAAGAACTTTTTTCTGTGAAGTCATGTGAAATAACTTATATAAAATTGTTAAGACCTATGTACAACCATGCTTCTAGCAAAATAAATCATTTCATCGTTTCATTTCTGTTTCTATTAAGATGTACGTCGAAAAGAATCTTCTTCTCACAATAATAAGAAGCCCAATTTTTATTTAATGATACTGACATACGTCGAGGCGCACGCAACGTTGGTGGTGTATGAGCGGCGCGCGTAACTAACAGCTATTTTTATAAAATTTTGTCGCCGACTGTACGTTCAACACTGCAAGACGTTTGCTACGTTTCAACTGCAGCACTTGTTATTCCCAAAGTTGAACGCGAGTCAATAGCACCGTTAGTTAAAATGTATGGGGCTAGCTTTATGGTTTACTTCCATTTGGAACGACCAAATCTTTGAACACTGCAAGTTATTTTATGGCTATTTTCGTGATCCGTCATTCTGTTGATGGCGGCTTATATTATGCACGAAAGGAGCCTCTAAAATTTCAATTTCAATTTCAATTTGTCCAGACCAAAAGGCCACTTTTCTTCATTTATTCTTTCACCGACGGTCATAGGCGCCTTTCAGGGCCATCTACCTCAACCGGCTCACTGATCTAATAAAGGATGACCAAGAAATAATCAGTGACACGACAAGCGAGCAAGCTTATATTATGAATTAGGAGACCATGTGACTTAGGGCCATAGCCCACACGTTACTGTTACCTTGCGATTTTGAGACTCTTCTAATGCATCGCGTCTTGACAACATACCGCGTTGATTCATTGATTGAGCGAGCGAAGCGGGCAAAAATCTCAAAAAACAACTTTATGAGACGGCATGTATTGCTGGCCGTGGTGGCCCCGGCTGAAGAATAGGCCCCTCCATATCTACCTATCCGCGGATGTCGTAAGAGGCGACTAAGGGAAAAAAGCTAGGGGATGGGCAGCAGCGTCCCTCATTTTAACAACGATAGCTCTAACTGCGCTTGCCAACCCGCATGCCCAGCGTGGTGAGTATGGGCAAATCCCCCCACATGATAAGGAATTCGCTCTGTCTGTGGGCGAGGCCAAGTTCAGCAGTGGACGTCGTACGGCTGAAATAATGATGATGATGATGATGTATTACTTGTTTGGCGTATAAGAATACCTACCTAGTTTAGCGATGGATTTTTTTGTAAAGTTTATTTTTTCACTCCCCTCACATTTACATCAGTCTGACTTTATTTCGCAATTGCTTTCTTTGATTCCTATTCACCCGACTTCTCAAAATACGCCTCATGACGACCTTAGGGCCTGCACCATCAACTTTTATTAAATTTTTTTAGGCAACTTGACAGTCGCAAAGATTTATGGTTCAAAATCGTGTATAATAGTTTTTTTTATGTTATACGGAGTCAAACTGGCTTACGGCCCTCCTGATGATAAGTGGTTGCCGTCGCCTATTGACATCAGCAACACCTCGAGCATTGCTACTGCGTTGCCTGCCGAACCCCTCCCCCTAAAGAGCTCTAATAGTGCTGACAATTAGGTTTAGGGCTATATTTGGATGAAAATAAAACTTATTGGTATGTCCCTTGGTATACACAGATCTAGTGGATTATTCGGCTACAAAACGGTACCAACTGGTACCAACAGGTACCAATCTAACAAAAAAAACTAGGTATTCTGTAATGTCTTCTATCTGACCCTGTAATCTAGTAAAGTTAGCTTGAACTTAGAACAACCATAACGCTACTAAATTTATGCTTTCCTCGACTAAACCAGATGTTTCGTTCAATACCTTCATGATAAGGAACTATCAATTTCTGAAGATAATCACAATATTCGATGTCAATTCATAGGATAACAATCTTTCCATAGCCTAATAATTACGATAATTTATAACTATCTAATTTCGATGACGTACGTTCCGTTATCACGCGAACGGAGCTACGAGGGAGGCCTATGCGTAGTCTTTACTTCGAAACTGCCTATCTTTTTGTACTTTTAACCGTTTTTATCCCACTGCTGAACAAAGACCTTCTCCCATTCTGTCCAGACACACATACTCTGTCCTTTTTCATACTATGTATAAATTACACACTAGCAATACCTAGGGCTCCGTTTAGTCCGGTTTCGCTTCAACGGTCGTAAGAGACCAATAGCTTAAAAATCCGTCCGACAAAAAAAACTTGGGTTTCGCTGGCGTTAATACCGAATGCTAAGTTTTTCATAATTTACAAGTAGTAAAAACAAATTATTTAGCAAATGTTCGCGTTGTACATCTCTGTGTGTGACGAATTACTCCCTCACCGGCAATTTTTCGCAGTATTCCGATAATGTGGCCCCAGCTTAAAATATTCTTAATGGAGTGAAATATGTTTTTCATTGCCCTCACACTGTCAGCATGCTGATATTGTTTTTATCGCAAATGCTTTTAATTATCTACTCAAGACGACACAAAATACGCGCTTAAAACTTCAGTGAAATCTCTACATGATGGTCAAGAGTAGGTACATCCCAATCCATAAAGTAGAACCTAAAAAGTGCGATAGAAAATGTATCGCGTAGAGCCACAAACCCGTGGACAGTCACTTATTTGAAAGAAATATTTAGGTACATTTAATAACCAATAAATATCCAAAAGACTTCATTTAAACAAAAAAATCTTTACTTTCTTTAACTAGACCAACTTAAAAGTAATCATCCCTCTTTTTACTTCAACTAGCTATAAATAACTCAAAAACAGTAACTTAAATCCGCAAAACTCTCTTAAATCTGAGTTTTATGTACTTTTAAAGTTTTTCAAACAGCATTCTACCCTATCTTATGTATTTAATCACTTATCCAAAATACTTAAAACGCTAAAAACCATTAAAGATTCCCCGTCAGCCATAAAACTAGGTATAAATTTTCTTCAACTTATATCTGAGATTTTATCAGTACGCGTTCTATCAGCACTATCTACCTACTGTAAGCAAACACAGGTTTTCCAACGATTTCCGCACATAAAGACACGGTGATTGCGATAAGCCAAGCACTTATGAACGAAATCACCTAATTACTACTTAATTAGGTATCTACGTAAAATAAATATATAAACAAAACAATTAAAAAAATAACCAACCAAAAAAATCCGGAGCAAAAAAATCCAAATCAAAATAATGCACATAAAAACACTTCACACCAACATAATCTTTGGGCACATACAAAAAGTACATTTAGAAAAATCTTAGAAAGCTCTAAAAGTTCACTTTACTGGCACAACACACAACATTACCGTTTTCCGCCAACTCCTTTGAAAGTTAAAAAAAAAGTTTTTTTTAAATTGGAATAGTTTTGCGAATTTCGGATTCGCTATTCGCGTGGTTTGGCGCGCGTGATCCCGGTTTCGGTAGTGAATTTTCGGCTATGTTAGGGAGGATGCTCGCATAGCAGTGGCTTAGATGAGACTGTGGTGTTCCGCGTCCGTCCAACTGTATGGCCGGAGCCGACTTTCGCCCCGACCGGTCGCCCTACAGCTCCAGCGACCGGTGACGCATCCAGGAAATAATATTTTAAAACTGTGACTGCATCAATCTAATTCACAATAATCACCCGCGAATTGTCGAAGATGTATTGTACACAAGCGTACTAGTCGGCAAACCAGTCGTGACTGTATAAGGGTTGTTAATACAGGTACGGCAAACAAATGAGCACACATTTTTTGAAGATGAATTACTATAGGAAAGTATAATTGTTTATTACGTCAGAAGACTGCCGTAAAAGACACAAATAACTTTAATGCATAACAGCACAACGTAGGTAGGTTAATATCGTATATTTTCTCCGAAATTGTATTCAAAAACAGCATATCAGTGACCAAAACGTGTTTATCTGAACACTGTTGAATCACCAAGTTAATTGAAACTTGCATTATTTATAGTGGACGACTAAGCATAATTTGCAGAACTGGGTCACTAATACTTCAAAGCGAAAATACAATTTTCTATGAAACTGCATTGAAGTACTGCAAAGCAGGAAAACAAGATGTACTTAGTGTGTCAATGGTGAACATACTACGTAGGTAAATAATATTTACCTTAATAAATCGATAAGTTATTATTAGACGCTGTGCATTAGTCAGGTTATTAGTCAGGTAAACGTTTTTCGAATTTCCGAAACCATCTTCTTCTTCTTTGCACATGATCTTTGGATAAGTCAACTGATCCAGATGACTACCAGTTGGGCTTGGCAAGCTGGATAGCAATGCTGTTCCAATGAGCCAGAAATAAGCCAGCCATAATTATTAAATTATTACTCTTGAAAACTAGAGCCTGTATTTCACTGAAGATATACGTTAGTACACACATAATTATACATCACCAAAGTGAAAAATCATCTCATGTCAATGTTTTGATGAATCATAAAGTCAAATGATGATGTAGTTTTTTAGCTCTATGGAAAAACTACAAAACTTTCTTAATCTAAAACTTTTGATTTGAAATAAACAAAATGTATACCTAAAGTGCCTTGGAGTCTTACTCAACATGACAGAAAAAACTATAATTGAATGTGGACCAGCCGTTACGGAGTAATCGATGTACGAGTACATACATGAAACTGTACATTAAACATAGGACGTTTTTGCGTTTGTATAATAACTAAAGTTTGACTGACCTCATAGCTCAGTTGGTAGTAACTCTGCCTTCTGTGCTACAGGTCGCGGGTTCGATTCCCGAACTGGAGAAACATTTGTGACTAACACAGATGTTTGTTCTGTGTCTGGGTGTTAAATATATATCTATTATGTATATCAGTCTCTGGTACCCATATTACAGGCTATGCCTAGTTTGGGATCAGTTGACCGTGTGTAATATGTCCGGAAAAAAAAAAAAAAAAAAAAAATAGAATAAAAGTAATTTTTCAGTTGCGGCGTAAACAAATCCGCGTGCAGAATCTAGGAACTAAACAGCACAACAACATTGCAGTTGTAAAGGAAGTTGCCCTGTATCCTGAACCGCTTCTGCTTCCTGTGCTCCTGGTGTAACTGGGTTAGTGTTTTCAACTTCATGTTTATTGTCTATGCTTTTCTATTCATACTTACACAATAGTAAAAATAGGACTTTTATGATTTATACAACGTTATACGAACTTTTTTACTCATACGACGCAGCAGTAGTGCACGCAGTAGTGCCTGAGACATGTTAAGATGGAGTTTGATGGCGGTATTGAGCCCTTAACCCTAAGGAGGGACTTTGCCTCCTTATGTGTGTTCTACCGCCTGTATAACGGGTTGTGTTCTGAAGAATTGTTTGATATAATGCCTTCAGCTTCCTTTCTGTCTATCATCGCACCTCTCGCCATAGGTAGGGGATCCATCCTCACACCCTGGAGCCGGGTTGGTCGCGTACCGTGCGGTTTCAGAGGAAAATCCTCCCGCGAACACTCAGGTGATCTCCCTGCTGAGGTTTTCCCTAAGGACTACAGTATGGGGTTCTTCAAAAAGGGCGTTTTGACTTTTAAGGGGTCGGCAACGCGTGCGTGATGCTTCTGGTATTGCAAGCGTACATAGGCTACGGTAACCACTTACCAACAGGTGGGCCTTATCCACAGGAAAGGCATGGTCAATACAGTGATGACTAAGAATACCTAGGTACTGTTTACTAAAACATAATATACATATATAATACACTGTACTGTACTGTGTCAGTTAAGATGATGGATAATGTATGAAAACTTGTGTCAAAAATTACTGAGTAATTTAAAAATTAGTTTGAACCGTCGGTTGATGTGTTAGTGAACAGTGGCCAAAGCCGCGGGATTTCACACGATGAAATTAAGCTAAGGATTGAACGAAGCATATTGTTCGCTACTAAATAGGTATATAGGTATGCACCTAAGATCGCTTTTAAGCAATAAGACCGCCCATTGTCCGTTTAGTGAAATAGTGTTTCTATAATGTTTAATTTTAATTCGTATTATGTTTTTCTAATTTGATAAAACATGAATACAAAATTTATAACCAGAATATTCTCCTAACGTGATGTCATAACACTTAACCCATGATATTATTAGCATAGCACCTAGCGCATTATCGTTATAATCTTTTAGTTAGTTTTATACATACTGTGTATAGCCAGAGTCTCCGAAAATAGCGGCGGTAAACAACACGGACTTTAGCAGACTGGGTTTTATAAAAGGAAGCCTCTTGTTTTTAATTGTTTAAAATCCGAAAACATTAGCTTGCCTTACGATGGGGCCACATTATTGGCATATAGCACACTATTCGCGGTGCGCAAACTATTCGCGTGAAAAGTATTGCCATATGATTAATCACCCGATAAACAGAGATACAGCACAACGCTAAAGATAATGTGATAAAGTGGCTGCATTAGTTCGACTGTGAAAAAAATATTTGATCGAGTGAGCGAAACGAACAAATCACTCAAACAACTTAGATGAATCGGCGTTGTATGTTTATATGTAGAGCATAACATTCGAACCTTCTTTCCGATGTGCATTGAATTAAGTAGTTAACAGGTTGAACTATCACAATTTGCTAGTTAGAATATGAGTTAAATAGGCCAAGAGGTTGTGAAAATAAAGGGGAAAAGGGTTTTTTTAAGTAATACATGAAGTGGGTGTCATATGAAAGAGCTTTATTTATTCATTCAAAAACGATATTTAATTTTATTATAGGCCTTATGTTTATTGATTTACAATGAAAATAGTATCATTCGAAAACCAATGTAACGTGAGTGACAAAATGGGATTTTGTAATGTTTTAATGACTTCGTAGTTAAGATATGATTGAATATTAGTTTATGCTAAAGATGCGATTTTCAAAGCATCAACATCATCGCAGCTCTACCATCAAATGATTGCCATCAAATTTCAGTCTCCGCTATCTTAGAAACCTTAAAAGCATCGCACCTTCTAATATAAATATTTAAATACGAATATCGCTGACGACATTGTCATTCATTAAACTTTCTCTTGAGACGAACGCCCTTTCAATGGCGTCAAAGGGTTCTCGGCGAATAGATTTTAAAATGTTAGTATTCACTCCGACTCAAAGACCTTTATGAATAGCATAGTACTCTGTCACAGAGATTGAGAGCAATTGTACAACTGTGCTCTTTTATATCTTGGCAAAACAACTGACAAACAAACAATTGTACTTATCTCGAAGTTCTGCTTGACTGTCGAGTCACTAGCTTCTTCTTTGTCACCTTCTGACTATTGCCGGGCGATAAGCAGTGGAGCAATGGGATGAAGCGAGAATTTAGTATAAGTAATTCCTAAAAAAGGCTATAAATGTTTTTCATTACTACGCCTTTTATTATATAAACCATGTTTACCATTGCATATTTGTAAATATTTCCAATTAAAATTGGCGAATATTTGGACTATCTTGACGTGAAAATGGCACGATGTTTCGCGAATAGAGCAACTCATCGTAAGGGCATCTTAAAATGTCATACAGTCAGATGTTTCATTGTTTAGAGTAGAGCATGTTAGAGTAAGATATAACTCCTTTCAGGCAGAAGTAATTAGGCCATCTCGTAATAAGTAGGTGTATATTGTTCTTGACACGATTTAACTATGATAATTATAAACTAGAACTTCGCAGGTCTTAAAACAATAGAAGAGTGTAGATATACATTATGTAAAAAGCCCAGAATGTTAATAATTTAGTTAAATGGATATTTTTGGATAGATTTTTGATTCCATGTATTTTTTTTGGATGGTAAGAAATCGATTTAACTAAAATTAAAACTTACGCTTACATCAATGCATTTTATTACGTTCAAGCTTCCCTCTACACTAGTGAAATGGATACTGCACACTAGTCGGTGTTTGACCAGTTTGACGAAGATCCTCCATCATGTGTTACGACCGTAATATAGCGTAATCATGATAAGTATCCTTTTTAGCTATCATTTAACCTATCAAGTTCACTGGTCATGAAGAATTGACAAATTAAAATGAATTCGAGATTAATAATACCCCAAAATTTTCGACTCAGACAGAAATCGAACCCGCGACCCTCTGCTATAGATACAGGGATGCACTGAAATCGGCACCACCGCGTCAATTCTATGTACGGTCGAAATCAGATGTTATTAGGCTCAAAGCGCCGATATTCTTTAGATGTTCATAGAGAGGCACATCACTGACTATTGCACTGTCGATGTTACGGCTGAAATGGTGTAGGAAGCCGTTGTCTTAGGAACCTCTGACTTGACAGACTTGAACCGAAATTACTCCTTATCATGCATCGGTTTCGCAGACAACTCACTTGCTCACAAAGCCTGTGTCACTTAACGTACGCAACCAACGCACGTAATCAACTTTTGCGACGAGTTAATTTAATTAGGATCCATTGCGGGCCGTCAGTAAGTTCGATTAATATTTTAAGATGGTGATTTTCAAATGCGTTTCAAATTCGCTTTTACTTAACCTTCTGTTCAAGCATTTTCACCAAATCTATGCCGCCGGCCGTGTATGAAGTTTAATTTTGGGACCATCATAGGTGATATTTGCGTGTATCAGAATATTTGGTATTTATGCCCGTGGATTTTATGCTATTACAAATATAACGTCTTTTTATCGTGATATAAGTGAAAATGTAAAAGTAGGTAGTTTACTTTATTCTGTAAAGCAGCTTCTGCATGGCTACCGTTGGCTATAATAAACAGAAATCCGATATCCTTGCCTACAACAACTTTAACTACGAGATCTCTGATAAGAGCATCGTTCGCTTTATTATTTACAACCCGCTCAGAAGCGTTGATTGCGCCAAAATTGACTGCGCTTTTTTATTACGCTAACGTTTGAGGAATTTTGCACCATCATTTGCACAGTGCCATTGGCACGAGTTTATATCACTGCCCTATCAATATTTGCAGAATTTTGGTGTATCACATCACGTGCCGTCCGGCTGACGTGCATATCGCTAACTTGTGATCGAAAAGAGACGTTTCATCAATATATGGAGCCTGGGCCTGCACTGTGTACACTACTCTAAAATATGGCTAAGCAATAAAGTAAACGTATTTAATTGGTTATTTTATTTAAATTGACTTCGTTCTAAGGTACATTATGATTTTCTTCGACAAAGAGAGCAACACACAGCGCTACAAAAATATGGCGGATGGACGCGCGTGAAATGTCATTTTGACAACCTACATTTATCTGACAAAACAAAAACATCAAATCAAACAACATGACATGAAAAATATGTCAATGTCATTTCAAACGCCAATTATAAACCAACATGGCGGCCTTCAAATAGTGTTCACATAGTAAAAAACTTACCAGAATAACTATTCTTGTACCATCGCATTTGACTACAAATTAATGAAATTGTATTTTTCTTGTAATCTCCTATTTTTTCCTAATTTTTCTATGTAGTGTACATGGACCAGGCCCAGAATGAAATGGCTCCTTTACGCGCGTTTTGCGATTGAGACAAAATGCTACAAATATGGAGCAAGTTTTATAAGCTCTGAGAACACTGATAGAGTGATGGTGGAGCTGCACCTTCCAATCCAGTCAGTCACTCACGTCGTGAGTTAGAAGCCAGATCATGTACCAAAGGATTTCCCATTTGGAAAATTTACCTGTTATTGTATTTATAATGTATTTTATTATGAATGTCTATTTTGAGTTTGAAGTTTGAGGGCGTACGATAAAGCTCAACGTTATCGCAATCCCCTACAAGTTAAGCTCAAAATTGATTTTATTCAGTATAGATAGGGATCATTTTAAAATATATTTCATATCACTGTTGCACGCCGTTTGAAAACGGCTTTGGACAAATGTAATGTCACGGCCGTTTGATAACACAAGCCAGCTTTAGACAAGTGGTAAGTTGTATGAGGATACACGGCAGCTGCGCGTAAAAATTATAAGGCGTTGTGTAAATTTATTCATTTACCCTTCACGCCCTAATCCCGCGATTAGAAGGGGTCGATTCGCATTGTCGCGTGCGCCTGCACATCGAACATGGCGAAGCACGCCGAATCGATTTCCAAGCACGTGTTAATCGTCGCTTTTTTTTTTTACAGGTAACTTAAAACGAATACAAGTAAATATTTGCAGAATACACAAGAAACAGTAGAAACAGTTTGCACCGCTGGATGGCAATGCTACTCCGTAGGGGCAAATAGGAGCCAGCTCTCGGGTCACGCGTCGCTTCGATCAGACGCCCTGATATTGTTTTGAAAACCCAGGGGGCCGCGCTTCCCCAGGGTCTCAACCCCAAAAGGCTAAAATATGTAAGCCCTATAGAGACTAATATATTTGCGCCTTTTGAGATCCTCGGCATAATCCGCCGCCGCACCTGTCTTAACTGATGCCCCGGAAGATGTGAGTGCACTAGTGTATCAACACAGTAGCGTCCCACACCATAGGCCTTCTTTATAACTTGAATTTCCTGCATCTTATGTGTTATCTTTTTTAAGCTTTTGCATGCTTGTAATAGTGTGTGTAAAAAATGTATATCATTGGTCGGTCGGTACCTCGCTCGGTCTGTCTGGTTTGCAAATATCGCTTGGTTGGGAGTTGGAACTCTTCTTATCTGGATAGTAGGAAGTAGGATAGAGGGTACTATCATACTTCCTACTATTCTACTTAATATTATAAATGCGAAAGTTTGTTAGGATGTTTGGATGTTTTTGGTTCAATCACGCGGTAACGGCTAAACGAGTTTTGTTTCGAGTCCAATATAATAATAGTTTCAGGGTGTTGTTGAGGCTGCCATACTTTTGCAGCGCATCGGGGATGTTTGCAGACGCACGTGTCGATGACTTTTATGCGATCATCCGCAAGAGAACGTCATCCTTGATGCGTCGCGTGAGGGGCAGCTCCAACAGCTACCTGAAACTTATAGCAGGGAGGCTGGACACAGACTGCATCTTTATGAAGCGCTGCACCCAGGTGCACCATTCGTACCGATGATGCAGTGCACATAAATCGGTGTCTGTGTGTAGGTAGTTATTAAGTTATGTGTCCCTCAAATTTAAATTATGTTTTCCTTTTTAAAATTATATGGCTGTAATAGGGTGTAAGTGAAAGCTGAAATAAAATACTTGAATTGAATAAACGGATTTTGATAAAACTTGGAATAGATAGAGTTATTTGCCTAGAATAGCATATAGGCTACTTTTTGATCTAGGTAGGTACCACGCGAGTGAAGGTGTGTGCGCAATCTAATCTGCAATGCACGTCGGCATAAGCAGCTCGTATAATAATGATCGAACTTCACGTACATAAGTTCGATTAATCATAGCATCACATGGTTGTTTGCATATCTTCTTATATTTAGATAAACTGTAAAAATATCGAAAGAAAATACAATTGTGTTCAATTTGGGGATACAATGTTCTCAAATTCCAGAAGCACAAATATTTTGTACCCCACAGAGCTAATATCAACAAAATTCCACAACAAAATCATTATTCACAGTTCCATAGATATAGAACACAATAGAAGGAGCATCAATCAAATATGTTCAAAAGTAGCCCCCTTGCGGTGACAGCGCGAATCAATACTAGTGTGGGGAGGATATAACCAGTTACACTTCCTGCCACCCCTCGCTTCCGGACCACAAAGTTTTATTTATAATAATTTGTAAATCATTAACGATGTATGGTAAGAATATTTTGAAAATATAATGCAAAAGATATTATAAATTAAATTTATATTTAAACTATCTTAAAAATTCCATCGCTAAACGGTTTAAGCAATTGTTAAGCGCTAAACAGCATTTATAAGTTAGAAAATCCATATGCATAGTTCATGACTGGCCTCATAGCTCAGTTGGTAGTAACTCTGCCTTCTGCGCTAGAGGTCGCGGGTTCGATTCCCGCACTGGACAAACATTTGTTACTAACACAGATGTTTGTTCTGTATCTGGGTGTTAAATATATATCTATTATGTATATCAGTCTCTGGTACCCATAGTACAGGCTATGCCTAGTTTGGGATCAGTTGACCGTGTGTGATATGTCCGGAATATTTATTTATTTATTATTATTATTATTATTCATATCGAGTTTTTTGTAATCCGTAGCAACACGGATCGTTTTTTGATTATAGCAACCGGGTTCTTAGGTTCTTACCATCATAAAATATTTATCTCCAATTCAAAACAGTTCTAATTTTTATTCAAACATACCATAAACACTTACAATGCATCGTAAAACTACCCCTTTCTAAATCGCTAATTAAAATGCATTATGCAAACATCCCCATACGAATAGTCCAGCATTAGATGAAGATATTAAGCGTGCGTCGAACCGGTTTGTTTCTATGAAGCCGTTTGCAACTATTGTTAACATTTTAATTGGCAATAGTATATACCCACAGCCTGGAAAGTAATCAGCTGGGCCTCTTCATACACAAAAATGCTAATCCTTATAGAGGCATATCTTAGTCGTAAACTTTTTTCTATCCCTAAGACACCTTTTCATAGATATTAAATAGACACACAAATCACGCCTTTATCAATTAACGACACCTTTTCTTTGCAATTTTTTATTTATAATAAGTGATTCTTATAATTGGGTATGATGCAGTCATGTGCACGTCACGCCTAAACAAAATCGCAAAGTTGATGGTAAGGAGACAGAAATCGAACAATCACAGCATGCGCGCTAGTTTTAGTTAGTGCTTCATAGAACAGAATTAATTTTGCCACGTGTGGCGCGTGCAAACAAAAACTGTGATTAACAGTTTTTGTTTGCCACCAGCCCAGCCCCATTACTTTAGCAAACCAGCTGTTATATAGTACTGTGGCATGGGTGGATTTACATAAGGCAAAGGGTCACAGCCATTTGAATATACCAAGTATGTAAAATGCAGCTCCCTGAATTAGCAATCGCCACATATTAAACAGCGCTACGCTCGTAAAAAACTTTGTATCAGCGTGAAAGTATCAAGAATGTCATGTCTTACATCACGTGACATAACATTTTGAGGCTTTCCTGCAATAATGGTGGCTGGAGAAAATGTAAATGAGTTTTATTTCTCTATTTATAAAAGTTGCTATGTAGGAAGTTTTTGCCCAAGTACGCATGCATACGCATTAATGTTTGTACTATTGGGTGTTTATTCCAAGTCCTTATTCTTACGTCTTACGACTATGTAATAAAATTAAAATCATAATTTATATTGAATTGTTTTATTGTATACCTAACAGCTTTTCTAACAGCAAACAAAAGAAAGAGGTGTGATATACTTACATCGCAATGTTACCTTTTGCCTATTGTGCGAATAAAAAGCACTTTTAGCCCCCTAAACGTATAGAAGTTGAAGTCAAAAGGTGTATAATTTAGTAAAATTACAAAAATCACTTTGAAATGTCTTAGAAATTAGTCGAAACTACGCCTGTTCCTCTAGAATAATCAGATATAAAAACCCGTAGTGATGTTTGGATGTTCATTGTATCACGTAACCCAAAGCCTCTATCCACAAAATCCATGTTTAACGACTAAACGAATGTTATACCGATATAAAAATAATTTAAATTATCTTCGACAGCTATAATTTTACGGCGATAGGCGGGTCTAATAGATTCTAATGATCTCCACGCCTTCACTTTCCACTCATTATGCAAAACACAATAAAAATATATCTAATCAGTAGGTACTTATATCGAGCTTAGATAAGTGGAACAAGGGCCTACTGATCCGATGGTCTTGGCTTCGTATCTGACTCCTTGATGAGAAATGGGGTTTTATACAAATAAATAAATAAATAACACCCAACAGTCACATAGTCCTAACACCACACTAGGATTCCCTGTGTCGTGGGTATCAGAAGTTACGAGTGCCATAGTACTACCACAACAACCAGACCCGAAACAAATATTTGCAGATTATACAATCATTTGTCCCGCAGCGCGAATCGAATACGCACCCCTTGCGTTTCAGACGGGCACTCACCCGCTACGCCACCGAGGTAAATCTCAAGTCAAGATTATGGTCGATCGTCGATCCAAGAATACTTATGCCTTGTCCCCATCTCCAATAACATTTTTGTGTTACAAATGGGTACGAATACCCTGAATTTTTCGTTTTTAGCGATTCGAGGGAAGGCTTTATTAAACAACCTAGTTTACGGATGCTCGTAGATTGAAAACACCAAAATGATCTTGTGAAATGCATAATACGACTCGGGTACTAACATACGGTCGTAAAATAGGTAATACAAGTTGATTCATAACATGCATGATATCCCGAAAGGGGCTTATTCTGCAACCGACATAGATATTCAACATTTTTCATTGAAAAATATCAATGCAAATATGTAATTGGGTAAAATCAGTTCAAACTCAATTATTCAGCTGTTTTATGTAGAGATCTTGTTGTCGAACATCTCTTACCTTTAATAATCCTAATAATATTATAAATGCGAAAATCTGTGAGGATGATGTTTGTTGTTCAATCACGCCGTAACGGCTTAACCGATTTCGTTGAAACTTGGAATATATTAAGTTATTTAAATAGAATAACATTACCATGCGAGCGAAGCCGTGGGGAAAGTTACTTATAAAGATAGTAAGAAACCAAAAATAATGAAAATATTGATATCTTTTTCCGCTAATATTCTTTCTTTTTGCTGATTGAATAACACCCTTTTGGGATGATATATACATGTTATAAATCACCTTGTAGAGTTTAATATCGTCAAAAGCATTCCAAAAAAGATGATCAGTTGCTGATGATGATGAGTCATCACAGCATTCTTACAAATTCAAATATTCATTAAACTACTAACAAGACGTATAATAATAATAATAAATAAATAAATAATAAATAATCCGGACATATCACACATTGTCAACTGATCCCAAACTAGGCATAGCCTGTACTATGGGTACCAGAGACTGATATACATAATAGACATATATTTAACACCCAGACACAGAACAAACATCTGTGTTAGTCACACATGTTTGTCCAGTGCGGGAATCGAACCCGCGACCTCTAGCGCAGAAGGCAGAGTTACTACCAACTGAGCTATCAGGCCTGTCAATAATATGACATATTAACGTGTACGGATATAAATAACGTTATGCAATAAAATGTACCAAATAGCGTATTAGTGCTCGAGTAATAAATATAAATTTATAGCGTATTAAACATGTGTAAAAACTCAATAAACCGAAGGCTGTGCGACAAAAAATATTGAGAAACTTTGGATTAACAATATATTAGTATAGAATTAAAATTTAATGGCAAAATTTAATTCGGCGGATTAAAGTAATTGGCTGTAAAATACGTGTGAATATTTTAAAATGGATAACATTAGCGATAAAAAATTCACAATATCTAGTCTTAAGGAAGTTTTCGTAGTCATCCTATATTAAAAAAAAATATCAATTTTTCATACAAACAAAATATTGCCAGATTTAATTTTGTACTAAAAAATGGTTTTACTAAAATAGAGAAGTACTACTGTTTGTAGTCGTTCCTTAATTCCTAGAATTAGTAAAGGTACATATTTAACTGACTTTGATAGTGTCTTGTTATGGAAAAATAAATAAGTATGTAGGTTGAAAACAGAGAGGAATATAAACTTTTGGTAGTAGCCTCATTTTAGTCTCTGTTCGAAACATTTAATTTCATTTTCCATTAATAGACTGATGTTCATGCTACTTTTCGACACTGTTATTGACGTGAAATCTATAAGTAGCTCTTATTACTCCAAACCTAGTAAACCATAAGGCAACCGCATTAACTTAAGCATAAAGATATATAAACGTAATCTTATAAGGTGTTGGAACTAAGCTTACACAGAACTTATGAGTGTAACTGGACTTTGCAATACCTCTATTTCGGTGTTTTAGAATATATTTTTAAATTATAAAAATTATTTGTATTTTATATGAATTTTATCATTTCGGTTCCTACCGTCGTCGTAGGTGGAAACAACTAACTACAGGAAAGTTCTGTTTCATGTCGTTATGTAGGTACTATTTAGAGCCAAATTCAGGAAAAATATTTATTTATCAGTATCATAAGTACACTTAGTTTTCTCAGAATAAGTCTGTTGGAAAATATATATAATAATTTATTTATTTCCATTCCATACAATCAAGATACATCAGTAGGCACAAACAACACCAACTAAATAACTCAAAATATCACCATCGAGGTATCTATAATGTATCTCTCAGATATTTATTACGGCGACTCGATAGATCACGCATTCTATCGTATCAATACTATCGTAGTTTTCACATCACTATCACGAGATATAAAACAAAATATTGCATCACAACTTCACATTATTATAATGATAATATCTGAAACTCACGAGCTTTCATACCAATAAAACAATATAAAAAGTTATTGATAATAATTTATTCAATACAAGTCCAAATGTACGCGGATCAACGAAACTGGTGTGACAATATTTATTCTTATTTGTAATATTCTATAGAAAAGAGAACTGCAGTAATAATAGTTATAAGTATATACAATAATATGTAATTTAATAATATAAAAAATAATAATAATAATAAATATTCCGGACATATCACACACGGTCAACTGATCCCAAACTAGGCATAGCCTGTACTATGGGCACCAGAGACTGATATACATAACAGCGCGATCTCTAGCGCAGAAGGCAGAGTCACTACCAACTGAGCTATGAGGCCAGTCAAATATGTTCCTATGCTATCCCGAAAGAGGCTTATTCAACACCCGATTGGCAATAAAGTTTGATCTACAACTTAAGTTCATCATCATCATATCAGCCGTTCGACGTCCACTGCTGAACATGGCCTCCCCCACAGACAGAGCAAATTCCTTATCATGTGGGGGGATTTGCCCATACTCACCACGCTGCGGGTTGGCGAGCGCAGTTTGAGCTATAGTTGTTAAAATGAGGGACGCTGCTGCCCATCCCCTATTTTTTTTTCCCTTAGTCGCCTTTTACGACATCCGCGGATAGGTAGATATGGAGGGGCCTTTCTTCAGCCGGGGCCACCACGGCCAACTTTAGTTAATAAGAATTTTTAATCGACATTTTTCTCTCAAATCTGCTGTCTTTGAGTTACATCATTTCAAACACAATGATTCAGCTGTTAGGGTAGCAATCTTGATGCCAAACTTCTCGTACGTTTAGTTATCCTACTATCTTACTTATATTATTAATAGAAAAATTGTCTGCATGCTAATGTCTTCTTAGTAATCTTCCCAAAACTACTAGTCTTTACATTTTCCGCAGATACCTTATCCATTTTAAACAGTCCCTACATACATTCACAGATTTTTGTCTAACGCGTCAGTTATAGCGTAAGTAAAACTCTATGGGAAGCAAGGTGGGCGGTAATCTAGTGATTACAACGCATTACCATCGGTCACACCAAAGCAACGATAAACTTTCATATAAATACCCAATTCGCCTACTATTCATACGTTTGTTTATTCAATAACCATGGCTTAAATCTCGGATTAGGCATGACCGCCGACTTAGCACAGGGGATTATCCACGAAAATTAATTTAACTTCGCCTCGTAAAAATAAATTCACACACATTTTGAATTCCTAAGATAGAATTAAAGCAATATATTATTATTATTTGACACATTGATCATTAATATTTAATGTTAATGAATTACTTTTTGTTACACCTCCCGATAAGATCAAAAAAGATGAAGACGTCAGTGGGCGAAATCGGAACGGAGAACGATGTTGTGTATTAGCAATATACAGTTATGTAGACAGAGATGAGGCTGCTAATGAATTTCCTGATGCAAATTTTGAGATGGTAGAAGAAAACTTCAGATAAATTTCGGAAACCGGATAGGTGGTCAGAAGACGCACACGAATTGATATCATTACTGGGTAGGTTACCATATCAAAGCGAAGAGCGGCCTTGATATTTAATTCCAGTCAAGAAAATTATATATACTTTAGTCGTTACATTTGATTAGGTCCGTAAATATTGTCATTTCGAAACAGAAGATCAACATTTTTTTTATTCAGTAGATTTATTTTTGCTGTACTTTCTTATTTTCATAAGGAAATATGATAAACGTAAATATTTTTTTGCAATCTAACATAATTTAACCTCGAATTAAAAGTGTTCCCACACATTAGTTTTACAAGTAATTTTTTCAGAAAATAGACAATAATGAAATTATTGTAACGAAGAACACGATATTATAAAAAACACCTCACTAAACCTAATAAATCTATACAAGTAAAGCCAGTTCACAAACACTGCGCAGACGCAGGGCACCGAGTCATCGCTCCCTAAAGTGTTGACATTCGATTGTTTATTCGTCTCCACACACAACACGCACACAGTTGCACACTAATTACAAACATAAAAACCTTTTTGTTCATTGACTGATGAATTCTCAAATAACTCTATTTATATAACCTTCATACTTGGATGGCTTTTTTATGCGCGAAATATTGTACAGCACAGCCATCCGAAATCGTCTTCATTTTTATCTAAAAGAAGCATATTTAAAGAGTTAGAGGAGAATAAGATACGATTAAGCCATGTTCAAACAGCGTGCTATATGCTATCTTTAATATTTTTAATTTTTTGAGCTAGGTGATTAGGAAATGTAAAGATACAATTAGTAGGTACAACAAGTATTTCGAAATTATTTTTTGATGGCATATCGCATACCATTTGAACGCGGCTTGGCAGTAGTCTCTTGACAATATTTTCACGCAAAATTGAGCAACGTGACATTGCTATGGATACTAATACTATGCTTTTGGCGCCACGAGACAATATTTGGTCATAGCCTTGTTGGAAAAAATAATGTCCATAAATCTGTGGATACTCGTACCGCATCAAAAACTTGCTGCCTCATTATGAAACTTGTGCAAACATCGAGGAAAGATCCTTTATAGTATTATCATTCCTCTCACAAACATTTATATAATCATGCAAGCTAGGGGTTATTGCAGGGAATGTGAGTAAACTACATCATATTCAAGACCTCATGATATAATTAGTATTTCTTAAACGAACTACAACATTTGGAAGAAAAAATCACGTTGTTATGTGCGGTGCTTTCAAGCAATGAGTTTTTATATTTTATTTTCTAGAGGTATTCCTCATTTTAAATAAAGATTCCTTTTAACAATTGGTGTTAGAAGCTATGCAGCGGAACATATTTTAATCGCAGTTTTGTTTTAATGCGTTTCATATTTTAGACTTATGGTACATGATCCTTTAGATATATACTCGAACTTACGATGGGTTCGGTTCGCCCTTAAAATAATTTCGGTTTGATAACTTTGATATTTTAAGCATTACATACCTACTACCTACTCTATATTCTTCTTTATCATTGTTTCATAACCAGCCTATTAATTCAATCATATCTTCAGTTGAGTATCCTAAGGAAATGTCCTAGATATCAAACACTTTCAATATACAGGTTGATCCATCAAGAAGGGATGATATGGGGAAATCTGAAACTACAAGAGATAGAGAAATGTTCCAAGGAACCACGTCGTCTATTTCAGAGTTAAAAACGGCATTCATTGATTTTCTGACTCACTCACTCATCTTGATGAATCATCCTGTAGGGTATATCTTGTCATCTCAACTCATTCCGTTATCTTCGTAAGTACTTCCAGGTTTTCAATCATTCTCACATCAAATTATGAGTCAAAATCTACAACTACCAATTTAAATCGAGGTAAAGAATAATGCCAAATTAAATTACAAATATGTGTGAATAGGCTACAGTGGCCCATGCCGTCAAAGTCATTTTGACACGAGTGATTCTATGTACACATCTCTATTCTGATGAGACAGGAATAAAATTAGATTATCTTTCTTGAAATTCGTTTTGTTTTCCCGACCCGAATAGATTTATTTTCTGGGAAGCATTTACATTTCCTTGCAAATTGCCATCGGAAATGGCGCATTGGTACGTCGATCTTTTATCTCGAGAATGTCGAGTGCGGCGTGTGATTGCACTTTATTGCACTTCAGATCCTAATGTGGACTTTAGCATTTTTAGTAGGTACCTTGGTAATTATGACAAGCATAAATGAAAGACATAATTGTGAACATGGTCTCTAAGACGTTTAACCATGCAACGCAGCTACGGGTTGAGAATTGCGTCCAAGGAATTATAAACTACTTCCAAAAAAACAATATTTGGTAAAAAATAAAATCTCTTTACTATTAGGTTAGATTGTCATGTCAAATAGTCCCTACCAGTGCCGTGTTCGCCTGTAATTGGCTAATGTATCAGTCTTAGTCTACAAATTCTAGTTCATAATGAATGTTTGATATTTATGTTGTTGGCGATCCTATTTAATAAATAAATAGAACAAATTCATGCTTCGATCGATTATGCCTGTATAGCCAGCTGATATCAGGTACATTCTGTGGCACATACCTGCAGCTGATATACCACAGTTTCTATCGCTTCGAGAAATGACATGACAGCCATGCTAGTATTTCTCCCCGTTTTGCATACATCATCAGCCTGAGGAAGACCAGTGCTGGACATAGGGGTCCCCCAAAAAATATATTTTTGTTTTTGAAATAATAAATAAATAATAACACCCAACAGTCACATACACAGTACTGACCCCATAGAATTCGCTGTGTTGTTGGTATCAGAAACTACGAGTACCATGGTACCACAACACCCAGACCCGGAACAAATATTTTCAAATCAAATGCAAAACATTTGTCCCGCAGCAGGAATCGACCCCGTACCGCTGGCGTCTCAGTCGACCACTACGCCACCGAGGTCGTCAAAATTGACAAACTTACTAAATATAAAAATGCTTACTTTTTTTATTGAAATGTTTTGAATTTGATCGATCACTGGATCAGTGTCATTTCCAATTTATGATCCCTTTAAATATTGAAAGTCTTCACAGGTCCCACAATTTATGCTCACAATTACCATGTAAATGCGAATTCGAGACTGTAACCTATCAATAAACTTGACGGACCAATAAATTGTAATTTGGGGAAAGTCGGAAGGCCAAATTATATGGTGGAGCATGCCTATCCAGAAGTACTCTAATTGGATTCAGATTTCGTTACTTCAATTTAAAAATAGACCGATATACGAGTACTTTGTTAAAACTAGCTCCATGCGAAAATCCTAGAGAAATCTCGGGTGCTGGGTAAACCTATGCAATTTGGATCATTTCATTTCAGCCGTACGACGTCCACTGCTGAACATGGCCTCCCCCTAGAGCCAATTCCTCTCATGTGGGGGGATTTGCCCATACTCACCACGCTGGGACGCAATTTGGATCATAAGCAAATAATGCCGTTCACACGGCGTGAGATATCCAGGGACCGTATCACATTCAACATTTATTTCAAAATTAGAATTCATCATCATTATCAGCCTGATGAAGTCCACTGCTGAACATAGGCCTCCCGCAAAGAGTGCCCGCAAAGAGAGAGTTTATAGGAGGTAGGGCACAGCGAGATTTTCTCGTTCTGAATTGGAGCAGCCTGCCTGGGGAGGTACCTCCGCCTTACAGAAGATCGCAGCCAAATAACATTATTTGTTTCAAATAGTGTTGTGTTCCTGCGGTGAGTAAGGTTGCCAGAGCTCTTTAGGGGGGAAGGGGGTTTATTTATTTATTTTTTTATTTATTTATACTTTCACACTTAAACTTAGTGTAAGGAGGACTTAATGCTAAAGCATTTTCTACCAGTCATCCTGGGCGTGCAAAAAAGATGGTGAGGCGTGACAATTAAACTAAACTTAGAAATAACTTACCTACTTAAATAGTTTACATAGTTATACAGATATATATACCTACGTACGCACAAGTACCCACGTAGGTATCTAAAAGTGGGAGAAAAAAAAGATAACAATAATACCTACAAAAGTGATAACATTTGAAAATAAAATAAAAAAACAAACACTTATACAGGGGTTCAGGGTCGGCAACGCGTGCGTGATGCCTCTGGTATTGCAAGCGCTCATAGGCTACGGTAACTTACCATCAGGTGGGCCGTAAGTTTGATTGCCACCTCAGTTGTATATAAAAAAAAAAAAAAAAAAAAAGTGCCATGACGAACGGTCCTGAGCCTTCTCCATCCACCGACTTCCCGCAACCTTCACGAAGAATTACGTCTACTGAATAAAGTCAGGTTAGTATGACTTTTAGGAGGCAACATAAGCCCACATTAATGTCAATCGGTAGACGTAAGTATCATTTTGTAATTCATTTTATGCATAAAAGATGGTATATTGCTCGTCATTTGAATACGGTTTAACTATTAAATATTTAAAGGTAGCATAGATAGCATATACTATACAAACTCATACAAACTTTCGCATTTATAATAATACTAGCGGCTGCCCGACGCTTTGCTCGCGTAGTACCCGGATAAAAGCCTTTGTCCATTCTCGGGGCTCAAGCTATCTACAAACGAAATTTCATTCAAATCCGTTCAATGGTTACGGTGTCATCCTCGCATCACCACATGTTTGCAACTTTACAGACTTTGGAATTTTTAATATTAGTAGGAGTAGGATATAGGATTATTGTGCTGCTATGTTTTGCTTCAAATCAAACAGCTCCTTCCGTACTTCAGATCAGCAGATATTTATAAAGATACAAAGTACATTCAACAAATTCTAAACACTAATAACTTTAAACAAACAAAGCAAACAAATCGAATACTTAGTAACCACTTCAAGTGTCTAGTCTTACCGCATTAGTATACGTAAATATACGATATATGTTTTCTTACACATATTGTTAAAAACATGTGGCCATAGCCAAGAGCGCTTCTGATTCGCCAGTCACGCACTTGACCACGACATACAGGCACATATTATGCAGATATTTATAGATAAACTTATGGCCTGTTGAAGTTCACGCGAAATTCGCTGCCCAAGGACGGATCCAGCCTTTGGGTCAGGGGGGGGAGGGTCACGTAGTCGAGATCCAGTCTGGACAAGCCCAGCAACAAACGACGCTCTGGTGGCTCTAGCTCACCAATCCGCACTTGACTAGCGTGGTGGGTTATGGTCCAACTTGGTGGTATTCAAATGATGGTATTCAAAGAAAAAGTATCAGTTGTCGACCTATACCCAGCCCAGGGGAGTCATGACCCCCATGACCCCCTTGGATCCGCCCTTTTGCCGCTGAGGGTAGCGATAACCAATTAGGTAATGCGTTATTCGTACGTTTCACACTCAAGCGGAACTCACGAAAATATAAGCTCTTTAGTCGTCTCTTTAGAAATCCCCTTCAATGTGGATTTTCTTTAAGTCTCCCCTTTTAGTCACAAAATCAGCTGGAAGAGGATAGATACACCACCCACCCAGTCAAAGTACTGCATTCCGGTTAAGCACTAGCAATGAAACTTCATACAAGAGGTGGCACACCTCTTGGCAAAATTCGTTACTGACAGAGGCAGCAAAAATCGTGTGAACGGGCCCTTATATACTATCACTAAGGAATTTATTATAACACTTAGGAAAAGCAAAGTTTTGCAACATATAACATATTGTCGCATAAGTTGAGTATTTTATTTTGTGGTTTCGTATAAATTGGAGACTTACTTCGGCGTTTGACAGCCGCAGTATGTGAAAATTAGTTTTTCCTTAAAGGGAAAAACAGGCAGGACGGAAACACATATTATATTAATATTTATGTTACGAAGGATGGTAGAGTCTTCATTAATAATTAATTATTCCTGTAAAATGTGGGCATACGCCAAATGTAATGTTTGGACGTACCTCTTTCTACCTCCCTTGGACAAACAATCTGAGCGCCTGGAGATCAGATCTGAGAAGACATCCTCTCAGTTTAATTTTCTACTGAACAATCTGCTATGTTCACGTTGCTTTTAGTTGCTAAACAACAAGTAAAATTAACTGGCTCGGGTAATATTTACTGAAATACAGCAGTGGCTAGTAAGGCCAGTACATAAACAAAAAAAACCAAAAAGGTTATTTTCCTTGAAGTCCACCTATTATTAAGTATCTCAACGACAAAGCCTTTATGTACATAATCAATAAATTAATAATAAAGGTATATATTTGTTTGTGAAGTTTTACTTTATATCCCCCTGGCTTATAACTTAACGAAGTGAACTTCAACTTTCCGTTTTTGAGAGCTTTGATTCTAGCAAGAATAACAAATTCAGGATATCACTTGGTGCGTCATTTAGAAAACTTTACGTAGGCAGGCTGGATTCGTTCAGGTAAACACTTTAGAAAGAAATTATCGCGTCTGGAAAGTTTTCTGAATTTATTTACTAGGTACTTGGTCTATAACCCAGCAAATCGAGAGATACCAGCACGAAATGACATGAGCTACATAAAAGATGTGATGTTTATCTAATGTTATAGAAATACATGCGTCATCTTCTGCCACTGCCACTGCGCTTCCCGAATACTGAAACGTCACTTAACTATTTGAGATGGTCTCAATTATTTGAGACGCCGTTACCGTTCAGAATTTTATACTCAAAGATCAATTAGATCACCACAGTATTCGGGCGTTAGCTACATACAAATTACTACCTACATCAATGACAGTTTGACCACAATATCCGTCTGCCCTGCATGGGGCAAATAAAATCAACCGCACTTTTAGGACTTAAGGTCTTTTCCCAATGCAACGTTCCTTACCATGACATGCATCGAAACAACGCAACGCCCACTAGACCGTTCCGTCACCTACCAACACCGTAGCGTGCCACATCCGGGCCGACAGCGAATTCACGGCGAGAATATAATGATACGTTTAGTGGGCGTAGTGTCTGTCGTGTTTTTTTCATGCCTGATACGTTCATAGCACCTTCATAGTGGTACGGGGTAGTGAACAAAGACCTTTATGGTTTAGGTAATTGTTCTATATCTGGCGTTATGCGCAACTTCGCTTTCTACGCTTCTCATTTGCATTATCTTATTCAGATTTCATAATATCGTTATCAATAAGCGATGCGCCGATGCTCCATAGATAAAATCAATTGCAGTATCTTACTTGTTCTAGTTGAGAAACTGATAATAATATCAAACACGTGACTTGCTATCAATTGCCAATTATATTAGGGGGATTACCATAGGACATGAATGTTTTAATTGGATCATAGCACTTGAACAAATATTATTAGAAGGTACAGTTAGATTTTCTGTTATGCCATTAAATTTATCTAGGCTAAGGTCTCAAATCTTTACAAATTAAAAGTATACGAGCTGGATTAGAGTCAACTGCACGCCGGGGCCGGTTAGACCTTAAGTTTAAAATATTCCAAAGAGAAGAAAATTAAGTGGTAGGTGGGTTGTGCCTGGGAAAAAGGTTAATTGAATATTATGATGTTGATCTCCTTAATATTAGAGAAATCATGTGATTATTTTTATAGTTTAGGATTGAAGGCCGTAAAATACTTAGAAGCTGTTAAGAACCATGGGGAAAATTTATCTACTAAAGTGACTCTAGTCTAGCCTGACTACATTACATAATGTTTATAGAAAGTAAATGATATGAAAAGTACTAATATAATTATGTATGACAAATTGTCGATTTACCTACATGGAAGTCTCTACAACCCTAGGGAAAACCAATATTACCCTAACTAATAATATATCACATTACCGTAATTAAATCCAACCGCAATAACGACAATTAGAGCAAAATATATAACACATCTATCGACCACCGAATTGATAGTAAATCGATTACTACTGACCGGATGACAGCCCTATTCAATTCACACCCTAGCATAGCGCCATCTGTCAAGCGACAAAATGACCAACAATTACTGTCCTATATGAATAGGAAACGTATAAATTCACGGCCAAATTGGTCAATTTCCGTCCAAAATCAACGAAGCAATTCGTCACGATGTGGACAAATGTCTGCTAAATTTACCCAATGTAAAACCAACTCTATGCATTTTAGTGAGGTGTTATTTTGAGTTGAGTTGTAGAAGTGAAATAGTGGATAGATTATTGGGTTAATTTGATAATCGCTTCATATTGTATCGCTTTAACGCCAAAATATAACGTGATGGGACCACCCTGTTCAAGGCTAGGTGAGTTAAAATTATGGATGCTTTTGTGTATTTGATTTTATTGACTATTAGCTTCCGCCCGCAGCTTCACTCGCGTATATGCTATTCTAGGTAAATAACTCAAAATATTCCAAGTTTGAACGAAATTGGAGGTTCCGTTACGGCGTGATTGAACAACAAACATCCAAACATCCTCACAAACTTTCGCATTACTAATATTAGTTGAACTATTATGTAAGTTTTGTGCTTCGATATAAGTAGTATCATCAGCCGGATACCGTCCTATTATCATATCTATGTAACCTTATAAGAGTATAGGGAAGACTTTTGCCTAGTGGTGGAAAAAAAAAACGAGTGGGTGCCTATTTTTCAGAATAAAACTAACATAATATCTGTAGGTATGAATAAATCAAATAATAAGTTTGTTGCAAAGGAAAAGAAAGTTATTATTTATATTAGGTTATTATTAATTATTTTAACAACAAAATAAATAAATACGTTAACAAATAAGTCCCTAAATGGTTTGGGCCATCTGCCAGTTGAAATTGTAATAATTTGCCACAAATCTATAAATCGCATTATTACATTCTATTGTCACAATAGGCGTGAAACGGTCAACCAATCACTATTGAATTGAGGTCTATAGAAGTTTAGAAGCTTTTATTGACGTCAATGTTTAATGAAATGTTACGTTCTCAGTGTGATGCACTATATTTATAGGTGTGGGTCCAAGCACGAAACGAAACTGATAAAATGATATACAAATCAATAACGGTAAAAAAGTAATACCAACTCTTGCACGACATGATGTAAAGATAAGAACACCTACTCAAATTACTGATTAATTAGCGATTAAATTCATCGAACCCGTGTACTTTGATCTATATCGTTGTATACTTTGCTATTAGTGGTGATTCGCTTAGCACAAAGCTAACTAGTAATATACTATTCTCCAATTGTTTTCGGTTCTACGAGCTACTAGTATATGGTCTACCCACTGCGACTTGAACTTGCCTCAACAACATCAGAATAAAAACGTTTGTATTTTACTTAATTTCGGCAATTTTTTGGTGCGAAGTACATCATAATTGACTATAGTAAAATGAACTTGATTTTACGCTCATTCATCGTAGCGCTGGTCCTTTATTGGTCACCCTGTTTAAGGTGCGATGCTTGCAAGATAAGTACAAGCATATAGCCTGCCTGATTACGAATAAAATAACAAAAAAAACAAACCCAACCCGTTTTTAAGGTTTGGTTTTATAATCTCAATAAAATTGATTTACGACGTTTTATAAATTATCACACATTATTATAACTTCTAATATAATTCAAAGGTATATCAGGTAAGTTCTAAAAATAGCAATTTCTGTAAAACTTGTAGAAAAACTTAATGATTGTCGTTAGTTTTCAACAAAAGTATTATAAGCAAAATAATAAACTAGAGAGCTACTCTATACACTGTTTTTATGATCAGTATGAACAAACACCATAAGGTACCACTAATAAGGCTCAGTCAAGTCACCCAGTCAGTCCCTATTTTGGTAGAGCAATTTATTTCCAAGAATAAACAAATACTGCTAAGCTCTCGTGCATGCTTCCCAAGTGCTTACACTAATACAACATCATCATCATCATAAACCTATATATATCAGTCCGAACGTCCGCTTTTATTAGAGTTTATCAACTACATTTTGCAGATCGTTGCCCCACCTTGTCAGCCACAATACTATAGGACTAATCTTGAGTGGTGGGGAATTAATTGTTTATAATTTAATTCTTGATTCATTTTTTAAATTAATCAAATTCAGACAGACCTCATAGCTCAGTTAGTAGTAACTCTGCCTTCTGGGCTAGAGGTCGCGGGTTCGATTCCCGCACTGGACAAACATTTGTGACTAACACAGATGTTTGTTCTGTGTCTGGGTGTTAAATATATATCTATTATGTATATCAGTCTCTGGTACCCATAGTACAGGCTATGCCTAGTTTGGGATCAGTTGACCGTGTGTGATATGTCCGGAATATTTATTTATTTATTTAATTAATGTCAATCTGTTTTCAGTGTGAGCTGAGTGAAATAATATTATAACCCCGTTATTGTTGACCGTTAATATGTTTTCTCTCCATACACACACACAGCAAGCTGCCGACTCAGGCGGAATCATTTTACCGAAATTTGCCCTCTAAATTCCCCTTATGACTATTAAAGATACCTACGTAGTTGAGAAAACCAGGGTTATTCACACCCAAAAAGATTGCGATTTTAAACATCCCGCACTCTACCTATTCATGACTCCGCGATATTTCACCATAATCATCCTCCGAGAAAAAGAATACAAAAGTAGCCAAAGCATAATCAATCAACAATTGTTTAGAGTCCTTAGTCACCGCGTATTCACGTCTGCAAACGACTTTGTGTGACTGGAGTAAAAAATGAGAACAATTATAACTTGGTACTAAATATAATTCGCCAGACAGCGTGCCGCTTGTGTTACTAGCCAATTTAATTTTACATAGAGCTACGAAGCTAATCAGTCTTGGATGAGCGATAACGCATCGGTTTTCTGATTTAAGCCGTGTTCAAACGGCGTGCCATATGGCATCTGAAAATTATCAAAGTCATCCTTACCTCTCTACCATTGCCTCTACTGAATAATGTCAATTTTGAATTTGGCTTCTATGGGTGTGCGATATAGTTGAACTATGACATATCGCGCCCTAGAGCTCGTCTAACGGTGATCGTACAATCAGCGCTAAAGAACGTCAATCGAAAAAGTACTCAACGCTTGTCCGATTAATCGTTACAGTATACGTTTTCAATCATTATGCACGTAAGGAGCCTTTAAGAGGCGAACTTTAATCCTTTCACAACACTTTTGTTAGTGTGATTTTTTCACCGACGGTCATAGGCCCTTTTCAGGGCCACCATACTTCCTGCCTGCCTGACCTATTACAGGTGACCAATAAAAAATCAGTGATACGACAAGCAAGCAATCATTGATCAAACGCTCGGCCGAAGACGTTAGCGTTCTACGTCGCTCGACGACTTTAAGTAAAAAAAAGTAATTTTGAAATAAATTGAGATGAAAAATCGCTCACCGTTCGTATTTCAGCTTTATGCTCGTGTCAATAAATTTTATCGAATAGTATTTATTTAAAAGGTGCCTACAGGTGCCTACTCCAATCAAATTAAACTTAGTATCTCATCATAATTTAGAACATCTGGTCGAAACAAGGTCTTGTATTGAGGAAACCAGCCACGAATCTTGCAAAAAGCTTACACCAGCCTCAATATCACTAAAGATCATCGCTTCACCATAAAAAACCAATACAAATATCAAAAGCGCAAAAAACAGTGACAAAAAATATAAAGTAGATCAATTACTTCCTACATAAGCACAGTTATAAAGAAAAACTTACTTTGCATGGAACACATCATTATCCTGCGATTATCGGTCCGGTAAAAACAAGCTTGCTGTTTTTAAAATCAATTGCTACAGTTATAAAATAGCTTTTTTGCGTTGTTATAAAAATGTAATACATCTGTGTAATTATGACCAACATGTATACCCTGACTGAGTAACTGAACTGATAATGGTAATCGGCTACATTTTTCAAATTCCCATTACCTTTGACAAACCGATTAAAATTATCGGTTCAGTAAAGAATGAAGGGGCTGCACTTTTAAAAGTTTTGCTAGTATCAAAACGATTTACTGTGTAGATTTTTGACTTATTCATTTGTGTCCAATAATGATAAAAAATTGCATTGAACGGTACACAATACATTGCGCACGTGCACTGCCATGCATTTACAGGAGATGCTTACATAACCGTAACGTAAAGCTATATTTTGTTAACAAGTTGCGGGCATCTGCTCTTCAACTAGTATACTATGGCACTACTACTACGGCAACTAGCTGTTCTTTGGGCAATGTAGTGATGTGAACGGGTGTAGCTTCACCTAGTTTCTAAGACGTTTCAAAGTGATCCTACTTTTTTTAATAAACGCCTTTTGTCTTTGATGTAGATTGTGCCGGGAGATGATGATGTCTTTGATGTAGATTCGCTTTTGTTCTGGCATTTACAGAAGAACACATTCTTCCATCTATTAAACTTAGCAGTAGCTGAATCATCGGTATTTTAATGCTACGTTATGGGCTACATCCCGCTTCATTGTGTCAGTCCGAAGGTGTGAATTAAAGCTATTGATGGCCAATAACAGCGATTACCAAATAAAACGAAGTATTTGACACTCCTTACCAGCTGTCAGCATTGACCCGAAGATTACAAAAAGCCTAGCGATACCAAAACTTTGAAACTCTTCCGTACGGTTGACAACCATGGCTGACATCGAGATGAAAATATTTGGCGTCCGCGTCGAACGACGGAAAAGAGGCTTATTCTCTCTAGATTTTTAGGGAACTATTAGACTTCACAATGGATTTCCACATGGCTCCTCAACATGGCCAAATCAAACTGCATCGTTATTCTGGTCGTCGTCAGCCGTGTGTCACCGGTTTTATAATGCAATCAAATGTTTCACAGATAAGCCTTATTATTTACAAATAAAAATAAAGTTACGTCTAAATAGTTAAAGTTGGTCATAAATCAAGATTTCTTATCGAATAACTAATAAATATTGCATCATAAATACATTGATCTATTATGCAGATTTCTTTATGACACTTTAAAATTTGTGTTTTATTATATACAAGTTGAATGTGATGTCTATCAAAAACATCAGTTATGGAGTCTTTCTCAGTCTGTGTCACAATTTTGGAGAGAGATAGCAAGAAATACCTCCCGCATAAAAAAACAAAATGATCAACGATGGTGTCATAATAAGTACCTAGTTATCATCATAACACGTATATTATGTGTCGTAAAAAGTGATTTGCACGTCAATTTCGTAATAAATCAAAAGATGGATTTTTTGGATAATATAAACTTCAGTGAAAAGTTATAACTTTTTTCGTTTCAAAGTTAAGCGTCGTCGATGGCTTCGTTTTTCCTTGCATAAAACTGCTTTAGACTTGTCACTTATTAACAGGGTGATTTATGGAATATAGATGAGATGGGACATTTCAATGTGAATTAGATGCCGCACCCTGTATACCAGCACCGGCGCAGCAGCACCAGCGCCAGCGGGGCTATTTTGAATCAGCGGCAACATCTAATATCGGAAACGTCAACTTTTCTCTAGTCTATGAACGCTTGCAATATCGGAGGCATCAAGCACGCGTTGCCAACCTCGAACCTCCCCCTTTTTAAAGAGCTCGGGCAGAAACACAACACTATTTTTTTGGCTGCGATCTTCCAATTTAGAGCGAGCTCCTCTAAAAAGCTCTTTCATCTGATACCCCACTTCATGTATTGGAAGACATTTTAATCCAATCTACTCAACTACTGTACTCCATATCTTTAGGATAAAATTCCTAATGAAAAACAGTAACCTTATTTGATTAATTCAACCCAAATTGTAACATGAACGTCTCCTCAGATCTTAACTTAGAAATGGAACTGATTGATTGACGACATAAAAATCCAATGCTGTTACGTATACGTCAATCAAATGGACTATTAACAGGTTTGTTCTTAACTAGGAGATAGTTGGTTGATAAAGTTGCCGGTGGCTTTGAAACTCCTTTACTTAGTTGGAGGTTAATTATGGTTTATCTAGAAATCTGTTCGATAATGACCTTAGAATCTTGCGGTGTTAAAGCATGCGATGATAGTAAAATTGTGTATGTAGGTACTTACTTTACAGACTGTACTGTAGGTCACTCTTAAACTAAACCGTAATAAGCGATTTTACTTCCATACGACTCATTAATAATGGGCTTCTTTTATTTTATTACGATGATAGTAAAATTGTGTATGTAGGTACTTACTTTACAGACTGTACTGTAGGTCACTCTTAAACTAAACCGTAATAAGCGATTTTACTTCCATACGACTCATTAATAATGGGCTTCTTTTATTTTATTACTTACATACCTTAATAACATACTTAATGTTTCAAACGCAAAACCAAAAAGTTATTTTTTGTCAAAATTATCACATAAACAAGGCCTACTTCATTATATCATCATCAGCCTGTAGAAGTCCGCTGCTGAACATATGCCTCCCCAATAGAGTTCCACGACGAACAGTCTTGCGCCTTTTTCATCCACTGACTTCCAGAAACTTTCTCTATGTGTGCCTTTCCAATACAGCGTCAGCCGGTTCGTGGTCGCCATTCGAAAACCAATGCTACCCAACGGTTCTCGAAATGAATTTCGGATGACACATCGCAGTCCGTTTCAACAGAGCTTAAGAAAGAAGATGAAATAAAGCATCAATTGGAAATTCTGCCCTTATTTTCCATTTCCTTTCCTTCTTTCGCACAAAAACGGCACATAATCTGTCGTAATCCGTCATATTCGACCAAAACGCCGACTCAGGTGCGCAGACAAATCACTTTATGACGCGTGTGATTCGATTTTGGAAAATTTTATCGCCGTGTTTTCGTCGCGACCGTACTTCCTGTTGTTCGTAAAACGTAACCATCCTATTTGGCGGTGTTTTCGTTCCATTGTTCTGTGAAAATTCCTGTTTTTCTGTATATGTACAAAAATAATTAATCGTGTGGTTTATGTTCATTTCAAGTCCGAGAAACTAGAAAAACTGTTATTTTCATTGATTGTCTAGTATAAATTTAATTTATTACATCGTCTAGACTGGACCAAACACAGTTCAGACAAATAAAAGTCATTGGTAAGTTTTATTTCTAAGGCTTTCACGCTTTCTTCTAACTAAGCTCCACTTTTATATTAATAGGTTAGTATAATTAACCCCGACTTGTTGACAAAACCGTCACAAAGTTGCCTATCTTGAAGCTTTTATTTTTCCTAGTAGACGAAAGTTTCGAGCACTGTCGTAAATACTTGTCAAAAATAGTTTCAAACATAATTATAAGTTATTTATAAATATTTTTTTAATTAAAGACCGATTCAGATAGTGTGCGATATGTCATTTCAAATTTGTTCTCTAAATGATCCTTATTTTCAATTTACTATTTTCACCCAACTACGGAAGGGTGAATGATTCATTTTTTTTTATTAATGTTATTTACCCAGGTATACCTAAACTATGTAATATATTTTAAGTTATATTGTATGTCTAAATGTCTATACTTTTGTGCTCACCACCTAATCGGCCATGTAATCTCTTGCTAAAATAAACGATCATTCTATTCTATTCTATTCTATTTATCAGGAGTAAACGATAGTTCAACAATATCGCTCGCCCTTCAATATGAAACTTAAATTTGACATTATTCAGTAAATAGATAGATGATACTCTTTTTTTTACACAAAGAAAAACAACATATGGAGAAAATACAAATATTAATTACAATGGGCGGCCTCGTCGCTAAAATCAATCTCTTTCAGATAAACTTTGGATAGACAGAATAAACAAAAAAATTATACGGCGGTGTACAAAAGTTTAACACTGCTATAAAATAATAATAAGAACTGATAATTTTTAAATTTTTAGATGACATCTAACATGCGGTATGACGGCTTTAATGTTAAATTCTCGGAATAAATTGAACGATTTTGTAGCAACTTTCATTTGATAACTAGGTCTTACATTCCGATTGGCTGTTTCCAATACATTTAGGCTCTGAGTAAAGTGGCAAAATCCGCACCGCAATCGCTACGCGCTATGTAGAAGGTATTCACACGGATAGTAATGAACTTTCGTAATTATTGCCATTGAGCTGGTCTTAATCGGAGTTTATGTTCACTTTGAAAAAACTAAAGCAGGTATCTGCTATGGGTAAACTTTTTCCAAACCTCCACTTTTTTATTCACAGCTACATTCGCTTCGACTTTAGCATTCGAGAACCGACTTACTCACAAGCCAACAACAATAAATCCACGTTAACGTTGCCTTTCAATAGGATAGCAACTGTCAAATATTAACAAATGACATCAGCGATGCTTGAAATCTTTTTATCTTGGTTGGCTTAAATTTGTCATTTTCTATCGTACAGAGTAACAGTAACGTGAATTATTCCCCGACGTACCATTTGCACCATTGTCGTGGTTACCCCATCGACCCTTAGCCAACATTTACTCAATTTAGTGAAAAACATCAAAATGGTCGGGAAATATTTTTAACTGACGCCAAAGTAGCTGTTTCATGCACTGTTCTAAAATATCTGCGGTAGGTACTTCAGCGGCAAAATCGGATCGTCTGTAACCAGCCTTACTGAAAATGCCTATTGTACTGAAACGAAAACGTAGGAATCTCTTAATTAAATCTCGGTTACCTAACGAAACAACCGGGTTCGGGCTGAAAACTGCTTATTAAAATCCATTGGTTGCCTAACTTAATTAATTTAATCTTTGTAGAGCAAGTGAATTCCGCATAAAATATTTTTATGGGATTTGTTACATAATAAAATTATTCGAAACATTTAACGGAGACAGTATAACTGTCGCCATAATTTACTATTGTGTGACGTTCATAATGGAGGAGTTTTTAGGAAAATCGAAAGTAGAATATAATCCGCTGTTCACATCTCAGAATTCAAATTATGTAGTAATCATTTCAGCCGTAGGACATCCACTGCTGAACATAGACCGCCCCCATGGCTATCCAGCGTGACTGCCCATAACTGCCTGACCCAAACAATAATTTGGGGGGATTTGCCCATACTTGCCACGCTGGTTGGCGAGCGATAATAAAGCTTACAAGCCAACATCTTTTGACTTTGACTTGAGTGGCAAGTCACCAGTAACAGGGAGTGGGATAAAAAGTCTCCGAATTCAGTTTAGACGCACTTTGGGACAAAATATTTTAGAAGTCCTTATTAGTTTAGAAGTAGGTACTACTCGACTCTGAGACTAAAAATTTACTAAGACTAATATTCCATAAATTAATAATACAAAGGGTGAGAATGGAAATCATTGAGTAACCTCTAGTGGGTTCAATCCCCGCTGTGTCAGTTTATTTTATAAAATGTTTTGCTGCTTTTGCACTATTATTGATATAATAAATGAATGAGTCTGGTAACATCAGTAGATACGGCATTGGCAGTACGCCAAAAGATGTGGGACGAAAAAATATATCCAAATCTTAGAGGTCAGACATAACTATATCTGATAACCCCAGCGTTGGAGGCAATTTGCAGTAACTTGATAAAACTGTACTTTACCTGTTTAGTAATATTACTTTGGCTGGAGTAGTTTTTTTATATTATCAAGTAACGGACTGGAAGATGGTCCGATTCATGGTAAGTGGTAACCACTACCTTGGCTTCACTGGCTACCTTGCCCTTTCACCACACACACAGCAATGCAAGCATTGCTGAATCTATAGGCAAGGAAACAGTACTTCTCCAGACGGACTCTGCACAAAAAGCCCATCATAATTTCAGCCGTTGGACGTCCACTGCAGAACATGGCCTAATTTTTTTTTACAACATTATTCAACCTGGCTCACTATATTTTACACTTTGCCTAGATTGGCAATTGAATAACTAACTACACCGTAGTAAGATTGGCGATGTATTCAACAACATTAGACAGATGAAACCTTGCACCTCTACCCCTTTTAAGAATCGAATAATCAAAACTTGGTAGTAACAAAACCACCTACGGAACTCTTATCATCATCATTTAGGAGGAGGTAGAGCACAGCGAGATTTTCTCGTTCTAAATTGGAGCAACCCGCCTGGGAGGTACCTCCGCCTTACAGAAGATTGGCTGCGATCTTCAGGAACACAACACAGTTTGAAGCAAATAACGTTATTTGCTTCAAATAGTGTTGTGTTCCTGCAGTGAGTAAGGTTGCCAGAGCTCTTAAGGGGGGTGGGGGTTCGGGGTCAGCAACGCGTGCTTGATGCCTCTTGGATTGCAAGCGCTCATAGGCTACGGTAACCGCTTACCAATAGGTGGGCCGTATGCTTGTTTGCCACCTCAGTTGTATAAAAAAAATCATTTCAGCCAGGATCTACGGGGTAGGCCGTTGATTTCCAGAGCAACCGATCATATGCGGCTAGCACACAACGGCTCCCAGCAACATTTACCTACTAGGTTGATCATCCAACGCTGACTTTCCGATGCTTTGTCTCGTTAATCGCTTTGTAATTTTATTCCAACTCATTAAAAGTATGAGGAAAGTACGATATCGAAATCATGTTCCAAGAAAATATCTCTCCTTGTCAGATCCATACAAAAGTAACTTGAGCCTTAATTACGGTGCCATTAGGGAAATGGCTGCCCACGCAGGAATCCATAACTGATTTGCTTGAACTGATTACATCTATCACATGTTTGATAGGGCTTGACGGTTTGACGTCCAGTAATTCGGCAAAGCCAATTATGGTGTACAATAGGGAATAGGGATGTTACGGAAAGAATAACTTTACATAGATCATCCATTAATAGTGTACCAATATACTAACCATTAGCATAGTTTTTGAAGCATAGTAAATTAAGCTTAGAGAATACAACTAAATGGCGCTTCTATAAATATCAATAAATGATGAATTACGATAAGTCAAGTTCAAGTTCAAGGTTCAAGTCCTCGGATATTTTCCATTGTGGTAAATTGACATTTAAACGCGAAATTTTAAAGATGCTTAATGAGGACTAATTGAGTGTTCATTGAACACTCTTAAGTCTTCATTAGGTTGAAACAACCCAACATGTCGCTGTTTGTAAAGTCTATTGCTATATTCATATTCACATCCATTACACACATGCACATTCAAGCACCACACTAACACACTCACTCTCTCGAAGACACAGTTATTCACACACATACATACACCACATATATACACGCATATATACATACACACACACATAAACATATATATAATATTAGTTTTGTGTCAAATCAGTGACGTTCGTAATTAATAAATGTATTAGCTAAAAAAAATCCTTTATTGGCTTTAAGTAAAGTGAATGAGTTAAGTTGTACCATATTATCTAAGAGCTGTGGATTTTGTTTCATTAATAAAATAAAATAATTTGTGCAGTAAGTATTTGCCGAGTTTGCCTCCGAGACTAATTTACCACCTATCTACGAGTATGTAGATACTGGTGATTTTCTCAAAGCTCAAAACTGTTCGTTGTGGCACCCTTCGAGGGATGCTTATGTTCAGTAGCGGATATCTTCAGGCTGATGATGATGATGACCCACAAGTGAACTCCAATGTATTAAACTAATTCGCAAATTAACGATGATAAACGGCTCTTATCATCATTTAAAATAATACTGAGATCTATTTCTGGTAAGCTCATATATTTGAGGTTCATGCCCATTTCTGACGCCAGAAGATTAACGGCTGCCATAATCATTCCAAAAATACCTCGATGAAACAATAAAAGCTTCGACGTCTAAATGATTCCCATCCCTTTATCTCCCACGCACGTTCCAAAACGCCTAATGTCGGGAAAAGTATGAATGGGGTCTAGCCACGTCTTGGGCGTCTGCCAGACCCGGGCCGGAAGTCTGGCGGTTCCTTGCAAGATTTTGCAAAGGTTAAAGGTGACGAAAGTAATGTAACAAGCCACTTTGGGGTGTTATGAATCAGCAATGGCCTAGTTTTCGCTGAATTACGTGAGAAAATAAGCTGCGCAATAGCGTGAAATGGTTATGGGACTTGAGAGACTTTAATACTCTTGTTATTTGACGACCTCGGTGGCGTAATGGGCGAGTGCCCATCTGAGACGCAAGTGTTGCGGGTTCGATTCCCACTGCGTGACAAACGTTTACATATATTTGTTCCTGATGTTGTGGTAATAGGAAACCACCATGTCCTAGAAACTAAAGATTCGATGTGTACACGAAAGGAGCACTTTAATCCTTTCACTACATAGATTCTTTCACCGACGACCATAGGCCCTTTTCAGAGCCATCATACCTCAACCTGACCTAATACTGGTTAGCCAAGAATGATCAGTGTCACGACACGCAAGCAAGCAAGCAAGGCGTGTGATATCATCTTTTATTTAGTAGACATAAGTGTCTACTAAATAAAGTTAATTTGTCATTGTTAAACAATATTGCACACTGCTCGAAGGCAAACTGCAAATGTTTAGGTATGTCACGCGCAATCGAACCGCTGCTGAATTTCAATTTCATTTTGGCAAATCGAACCTCACTCTTATTGGAATAGTTTAAAACCGTCCTCTATTCAACCCCTGTGGCATATTCTGTGTGGTATATTCTCCTAGTGACGTCACTCCCCCCTTATTCTCAGTGACTAAGCTTTAATACACTACGAATGTTCTATTCGCCCACGCATATGAAAGAAGCGTGGGAGTCTCCTGAAACTTTTGTACAGGATGTTTGAAAAAACGAATGTTTAAAAGTAGAAATTACACAGATTTGAATTACCTAAAGAGCCTCAAAAAACTTAAAATCGATCGTTCATTGGCCATTTTCAGGTTCGTTATACGTACCAATCTAATTCGCGATGACCAAGAAAGAACAAGTGACACGACAAGCAGCAGGACATTACTACAATAATAGTTTGAACTCGAATTTTTCCTTTATTCTGTACGACATTTGGTACCTTTGTGCTTTGTTCCATTTATTCCCGATAGGTACCAACGCCTTGTACGGACAACTATCAAGCAAATGTATGTATGGTTATGTACAATAAAATTAACTACAACGCGATTCTCAACCCGATCCGTAACTGTTAATGCCATTGACGTATTTTTAGGCCAATCGCATGTCTGAAAGCACATAACTACCATTTATCAATCCGTGACAGAAAATAAAATATTCAAAGAGCAAATAGAGTCGAACGTCTTAGAAACTCCTGTTTTTCCAGCACCCTGTACAGCTATGGCGACACTATGGCTCTGATACCGACACACTTTCCATTGACGGGGCCACCCCACCTCCTTCTGGTGGTGTTTTGGGTATATTATCGCCTTATACCATTAAGTATGTCCGTTTGTCTATTTTTGGAACAGACTTATATTTTAGATGTGGTCTCTTCCCAAAGTAGAGGAAAATACAAAAACGAAATAACACTATATTGAAACTTTGAAATATTATTTTGAAAATACGTGTTTTACTCACGTATAAATGGAGAAAATACGATGTTATGGTTCACTTTCAAAAATATCGTAAGTGGTCGGTGATCGAGTGAGTATAGCGAGCAACCAATCAATGGTCCAGATCATGTTTTTTTTTTATAATTAGTTTACACATAATAATGTGCTCTAATAATATTACAATCTAGCCATGCTGTAGGCTAATAAGTAATTTAACATTGACATAATTTTTTTAAAATAACATAACAGATTATGATGAGACAATTACTAGAAATCATTATATAGAATTTTTGAAAATACGCGTTTTATTTGCGCATACATTTATTTTCATCGAACTAGATAAAAATCGACAATGTCTTGATTCGTCTAAAACAAAGTAAAACATTACATCGTATTTTCTCCATAGAATTTGTGCCTGTCGTAAGTCATAAGCATTTATTGTTAAAGATCATTTACAGGTCAGTTGGCAATATAAACCTACCTAGCTCAATGCGATCCTACATTTGAACAAGTCTGCTTAAGAGGTTCTAAAGGTGCGCCTGCACTGGCAATATAACGGGTCTTTACAAAAACTCCCTAATCCTTTATTATTCCCCGTCAATGAGCATTCGCGCTGTGTGGTATGACGTCATGACTCTAATCCCTGCCAATGGATGGTCCTGAATGGGACAAAGGGCCGACGGCTTAGGATAACTGTTGATAGAGTTGTAGACAAATAAGTCAGGATATTAAATGTGGGCTACAATTTTGGGGTCACCAAAGTTGACAACAATGAAAATTGCATTTTCTTTGTTAGTGAATGATTACCAAAACTTGTCAAGATTACATTTTGAGCTCTGACCAAAAATATCAGACTAGCGAGCTGATCTACTGATGGCGGGAGACCGATCTGAGGATAGCTTATTGAAATCAAACGGATGTTTATCGCGTACCTTTTTTATATTTTATTCCCGACGCAAAACACCCGTTTGATTTCAATAAGCTATGTATACTGATCGCGAAAGTTTGAAAAATACGATCTGAGGATTGTATTTTTCCACCTTTGTTGAGATTCTAATCATGAGCTTATTTTATATTAGGCTTATTATAAATTAAGCACACGCAGTGGTTAGCTCAAGGGACCGTACTAGTAAAACACAAAATGGCGGCCAGAAAAAAAAGAATCTACCTGTGTATTCTCAGAATGTGAAATTGTAAAGACAAACACGCGCGGTCAGCGCTGGCACAACGCACCTTTATCACAGAAGGGGTAGTAGTTACTAATGCACAGAAGTGTCACTTCGACCATGGCAAGTAAAGCCGAGCCTCTTACTAGTAACAGGCTTGGCTTGTGTAAAGGCTAAGAGGGCAGGGTAGACGCGCCTATGCTATGAGCAGATGCCTGCAACTGGAAACAATCATATAGCTTTACATTACGGGCACGTAAGGTTACCTTTTTAATCTACGCAGTGCAAGTACGCAATGTATTACGTGTCAGTCAATGTGTCATGGACCTTGATGACCTCGTAGAGTATTCTTAGTGGAGTGTATTTCTGTCAAACTAGCGACATTACTACGATGGACGATGATTACCAATGAAAAAATAGTCTTGAAACGAGTTTCAATTTAAAAGCATTTCCATTAGAAGAGTAACTAAACTTACCAACTCTTTCATCGCGCTGTTTCTTAATGATGAATAACATGCTTTTTTCGGACATGCCTCTGACTACCGCCCTTTGACATCTTCAAGGATCTTAGCGCCTGGAGATCTGAGAGGATGTCTATCATTCTTTGGGATAAAAGTCGTGAGCCTGTTTAATTTTGTTTTCTTCTGTTTGAAAGACAGTTCGATATTTTATTATATTTTAGCTAGCTTCCGCCCGCGGCTTTGCTCTCGTGGTACCTACATATAATAGCCTATATGCTATTCTAGGTAAAGATCTTTATCTATACCAAGTTTCAACGAAATCGGTTGAGCCGTTACGGCGTGATTGAACAACAAACATCCAATCATCCTCACAAACTTTCGCATATTAGTAGGATAGTATAGGATGTAGTAAAAGACGTGAAGTGACAGTTCCGCATGATTTTACGTACACATATTCTGTTTATCGCTTCAAATTGCTACCTAGTTAGTGTACAATGTATTAGAATGATTTTATGTTACTCAAATGTTACTAAGTAGTGCTTAGTGCGAGAAGGTATTAGTGTTTTTGTATGGATACAATGGTACAACGATGTTCGCAACTAATAATAGGCATTTATTACATTTTACTACCGTAAAAATACAGATATTAGCGACAGTGCAAAATGTCGTGACAAATTATAAACCAACAGTTTACTAAGACTTAATAGTGTCGAGGAAACAAATGGATGTGTATCTTTTCGATTTTCTACGATTTCTCTCACCAACAGCTGACCTAAATAAGCTAATGTTTTCCTAAGTAAAACATAGTGAAGAAATCAAAACCAAATAGAAGTCAAAATTACAACAGTTTCTTAATTCATTCCTCTGCTCACAGTTACGACTTAAAGCAAAGTGTTCTTATATCATGCCAAAAGGGGATATTCTTCCAATATCACCAATAATGTTTGTTCTACGATATTTGGAATTTTCATTGAAAAAATACTGTGCAGAAATAAAACTACTGTTTTGGGGTCGAATCAGTTTAAACTCTATTATTCATTGTATTAACCGACTTCCAAAAGGAGGAGGTTCTGAAGTCGTATTATTTTTTTTTATTTTTTTTGTGTATGTTACTCTATATCTCCGCCAATAGTAACCCGATTTTGATGATTTTTTCGCTGGTGTATAGAGTATGATCCCGGGGTGGTCCCATTTAATTCCTAAGGTATTGCAACTTGTCCCGTAAAACTTAAAAAAACGACAACTCTTGAAATCACCACTTGCTGATTTTTTTTTTGTCGACTGGTACTGGGCTCGTGGTATAGTATGGTTATCCCCGTGACTTCGGTCGGTTGCTGCTTTTTTTACATAAACTTTAGACTAAGGGGTTGTGTGTTGGGATTTCTGTGCACCCATACGTTACAACAGGAAGCTACCTTGCAAATTTCATACTCTTAGTAGGCTCTGCGTTGATTTTCAAAGAGAATAACACCACTACGTTTGATTTTCAGTCAGTCAGTACCGTAAGAGTTATTATTGATGATGAATGGATGTCATAGTTACTTTTATTTTTTATTCGAAAGTGTAGGTGGCCAATGTCATCCTCAGTAGGTAAGCAAAACGCAAAGAGGTTGATAACAAAAAAAAGAGGTTGATATTAATCTTGTAAATATTCAGGAATTTGAAGTCGGTTTTTAGTTTTTGTAAAAAATATCTTATGTAGCAATCTTGATGTCAAACTTCTTGTACGTGTAATAATTCCAAAACAGCTGAATAAAAAATGTTTAACTACTAGGAATACCAGTGAAGTCTAGAATCGAAAATGCTTTAGTAACATAATGTATGACAGAGTTTGCGCTTCAAAGAAGAAACTTAAAGTTTGTTCACCTACCTTTTGACCTACACCTATTTTTATTAATTTGTTTGTTTTTGTTTTTTTATTCTTAATTAGGTGTAGGTTTTGTAAGAAAATAAATATATTCTATATATTCTTTATTCAATAAAACCACGATACGATTGAACAAAGCGCCTAATAAATAAACTCGTACCTAAGTTTATTTATTAAGCGCTTTGTTCAATCGTTCATCTACTCTTTATTGCTAGTAATTATAAAAATAAACATTAATACTAAATGACAATAACAGCTGAGCATAACTTTAAACAAAGACCTTACATTGCTGGATGTATACATACCTCAACATCATCATCATCAGGTAATTGCTGGACATAAGCCTCCCTTACTAACGGTCTTGAGCCATTTTCGTCCACAGACTACCCGCACAATGTCGTCGGCCCTTCCGATGCGGGGCCTTCTAATACTGCACCGTACGGTTTGTGGTCGCCATTCGAAAAACTTAATTTTTTAACTTTGTCGGTTCTGCGAGCTATGGCCTGCCCTCTGTCTCTTCAGCTTACTAATTCCTTTCCTCATTTTGGATTTTATCAAGTAGTGAAACTCTGGGCTCTCTCTCTCCATTGTCATTTTACTGCCTAATTCAACATTCTAATTACTTTCTCTATTAACAAGTCAATAGTGGGCACATGTTGAGAAACAAAAATTGTGGATGGTGCTTGGCGCGAAACAAGATGGTAATCGCGTTATGTATGCGGCAGCACGAACTAAAAACCTAAGGCATAGCGCATGCTAAAGTCACTGTGGGTCAAACTATAAAGCACAGAAGGTTTCGTACTCAAGTAGAGTATGTTATCATCAAGATATTTATTTTTAGTTATACGACGTCGCCGCTACAAAGAATTTCAACGCGCCTCTTTGGATTAGTATTTTCTTAGTTATAATCTATGAATCTAGGTTGATGTTTGTTTGTATTTGTACAACAAATCGCAGGAAAGTCGCTTTAAATGTTTTACTTATTGCGAAATTGTGAGTGGTAGTGCTAAAAACTCAACCTAGACTACTCTTTAAGTGACGTAGCGATGCTACGAACGTGCTACGAGACATTAATTCACTATAGATAAAATCTGAAATGGAAAAATGCTCACGGTAATTCCCATGTTTGACGACTTTGGTGGCGGAGGTGGGTTTGATTCCCGCTGCGGGACAAATGTTTGCAATATTTGCAAATGTTTGTTCAAGGTAAAAAAAAATGATGCGGCCAGATTCAAACCCACGATCTTAGAATGAAAAAACAACCTACCATTTAGCTTGCGCATGAGACAGCTTTTCCTAATCAGCTGTGAGATTCCATAAATACCGCCTACTCATGTAGTAGGTATCTAATCTAAGAGATAATATGACGATGGACGTGATCGATTGTGTGAGAAAAAGCTTAATGAATAAGTAGCTGTAGGTATTTATAGCTGAATTTGATAAATTACTGGAATTTAGGCGCATTTACTATGCGTAGGTTTGGTATAAAACATAATAAAGGTGAAAGCAATCTTATGGTAATATATCTATAATTCTTTCAAAATCAATACCTATTGAACGTGAATGAAGAAAGATTTTTGGCCTCAACTGTGAAAAATAATGATAATAATAAATCATTTATTTCAGGCATCGAATAATTGTACTTAAACAAAAATACTGGCCCTTAATCAAATACCTTAAGGACTAACATTCCATTTAAAAATATAGGTACCTAACATTAACTTATTGCACACTTGTAGGTGACGACGTGTGACGTAACTGCACGCCAGCGCCCCCAGTGGTGTCACTTTAAATGCGTCTGATGAACCTCCTGTTGACATCCTTAGGCCACATCTCCCCACTCGTACAAATCTCTCACCATAAAGGAATAAAGTAAGCTAAAACTTTGTAAATTACTCCATTGCCACCATTGTGTTGCAAATTCTATTTTCAAAATATACCGATTACCCTGAAAAGAGCAAAGGTCCGTACATGAGTAACTTTCGGTAACCAAGGTATACTGTTAGTAAGTCTGTAACCTGTCCTACCACCAATAAAATCTTTTATGGGACGTTGAAGATGATTCACAGGCTAGACAGGCACTACACTCACTGCAACACAGCCTGATATGGGCAATAAAGCCAGCACACATGACAATTACATGTGGAACAACTGAATATGTTGCTGTCGATGTTTGCAAGCGGGAAGTTCTAAGAAATTCATGTAAAGTTAAACCGCTAACACACTATGTGCTGCAATCCTAAAATATACCGTGACGTAATACAATGCTCTCTGTATAAAATTGAGCATCGGTTTCGCAAACACACTAAAATGTATGAGAAATATTGCAAAGAATGGCATTACATTTTGTATTTTAAATCGTCGTGAGTGTATTTTGAGTTCAGTATGAGTGGAGAGAAAACATACTACTAATGGTGAATGTTAGTATATTTTCAAAAATATACAGATCAAGGACGCATATAATAATATTTACGCGGCTTTAAAGCACGGTAAAAACCAGTTAAAATGAAGCTGTATAATTTTTTTGCCTGTCTTTAACGTGCCAATCAGACGGTTGGACAACATTTCTTATACCAATATCCACAATCTCAAAACACCAGGAGGTAGCGTAATATAAAAGTTAGTCTGAGCAAAGCTTAGGCAAGATCTGAACCATTGGACCGTCTTATCCATGAGCACTAATCTTTATTCTGAGTCAGGAGGTTAAAAATCACCCTTCGTGTTTTAGTTCCAAAATTAATGTTTCTATTCTAGGGATGTTTCCAGGAATGTACAAGTTTAGGCTGTGCTGTGATTGCCGCTCAGTCAGACACGTGACATACTGACAGTTTTATATGTTAAATTAGACTAATGCAGTCTTACAAGAACTATCTGCAACATCCGCGACGTTTCGCGAAAGCTCATGAGTTATGCTGCGGGATCGTCTCTATGTAATTTGAGGTTCCGTCGTCTGTTTGTTCGGTGCCAAAATTGCAGACTTTCCGCCTTGCTAGCTGCAGCCTCTGAGAACATAGTGTATTGTAGAACTGAAACTGCCCTCTTTTAATAAATCAAGTCCCAATGCACGCGTGATATTACCTTTTGAAACAAATAAGGAAAGCTTCTTTGTTTCGTTAGGAACTTCCCCCTTCTTGAGATTTGGGAGTTTCGTTTCTATTGCTCTAGTATTGGACCTAGGATCTGAATGGTGTAACTTAATCTCGGATTGAGAGCAGCGCTTTCATTTACATGTGCTGAAACGTTGGCTGGAACATTACTTACAGCGCTGAAGTCGCTTTTTGTAAAGATTTGGAACACTCTTGCATGCTTTAGAACTCTTTTGAAATTAAAAAGCTATGCGTCATTTCTAGCACTTTACTGATCCATATTTGGAAATTGGAAGTTTGTAACTTTTATTGATTCAGTATATCTATAATTACTTGTGATATAATTTTATACGCGACTATAAGCAGCCCGCCTGGAGAGGTATCTCCGCCTTACAGAAGATCGCAGCCAAATAACATTATTTGTTTAAGATATGTGTTGTGTTCCTGCGGTGAGTAAGGTTGCCAGAGCTCTATAAGGGGAGAGGGTTCGGAGTCGGCAACGCGTGCGTGATGCCTCTGGTATCGCAAGCGTTCATAGGCTACGGTATCCACTTCCAAGAGGTGGGCCGTATGCTTGTTTGCCACATTAGTTGTATGAAAAAACTTTATGGATGAATGGAGATGAACACGAAAATGACTAGTTATTTAAATTTCAAGTGTTTATGGCATTTGTCCAAACACAGCCTAGGCTTGGATGGAATCCATCAAATCTCATTCCCATTATTGCAAAGCATAATTTGAAAGCAAACCCATTTAAATTGGAAAACGTTGCTAATACCCAACATTTCATTATAAATGCAGTTCTGACAATAATATGGAACTGTTCCAAGCGAAGCCAATTCAAGTTTAAGTATGTTGCATGCATAACATGATAAAAACATTTTAGTTTAAATACATAAATGTATTATCCTACTAATATTTTAAATCCGAAAGATTTAGAGGATGTTTTTGTATGTTATGATGTTTGTGGTTTCATCACGCCGTAACGGCTCAAACGATTCTCATGAAACTTGGAATTATAAATATGCTCTTTTAGGTAAATACCTCTATCTAGAGTCATTTACCTAAAATAGCATATAAGCTACTTTTTATCTAGGTAACACCTGAGTGAAGCCACGGACACGGATGATGTTTTCTACTCTTAGTATTTTCAAATGGCTTTGAAAATACACAGGATTTAATGCTTTGTTAAAGTTTCTACAAATCACAGTATGAGCACTTATAAGTAACTGGAGAGAGTAGAAAACAATAGAAACATAAAAACTTTTATTTGTGTAGAACTTCGACGGTTCGATGGCGAGGTATCTTCTATCTTCTTATCTTCGATGATAACAGAAGAAGCTAAACGCTGAATCCTATATATATATTGTCTTGAAGACTGGAACACATAAATGTTGTATTCTGTTGCTAATTTTATTGGCAGAGATAAAAAAGTTTGCAGACTGAAGCCTATTTTGTTCAAGAAATGTATGCCATATCAACACACAAAACAGGCATGAATAACGCAAGCTGACCATTTTGATCACAGATGCTGTCAATTTGATACTTTTTTTAATCACCTCAAAATTATCTTCACAATATCTAAAAACAGAACGGAATAAACTTTAGCTTTGGTCGATGGAAACAGGTCTGGCAGCTGTGGCCTATTTATAAGTTTGGTTTTGCCTTTTCAGTGATATGATAGCATAGAAATAATAACTTTAATGGTAAAGTATTGCCGTTAAGGTCCGCGTTCCTTGTTGGGTATGTACGCAGCGCATACTCGCAACGAATAAACGCAGACATCAAATTTAAAGCTAGAGTTTTTAACATTGAAATCAAAAAGCGTGTTTCTTGATGCGCACAAACGCCTTACGTAGCATCTATGCTTCAATGTATTTCACTGCGTTCATATGCAGCAAGAAACGCTTGGCTTACCCACATTCGGCCTATAGCGTCTTGAAACCAAATCAAACCACCCAGCACCAAGTGAGAAACTGACAAGCCAGCCATCAATCACATTAAAACTGCCACAAGGTTTCACTCCGTAATCCCGAGGTGGTGAGAACAGACCTCAACTGTTTGTGATATTCCGCCTGCTAGGGCTGTACTTGAGTGGATTGGTGTTCCAAGTGAAGTATGGTTCTAAGGGCGGATCCAGAATTTCAATTAAGGGGTACCGTGTCTCGTCTCTAGATTTCAGAAGTGTATACTCAAAGGCCGTGGTGGCCCCGGCTGAAGAATAGGCCCCTCCATATCTACCTATCCGCGGATGTCGTAAGAGGCGACTAAGGGAAAAAAGCTAGGGGATGGGCAGCAGCGTCCCTCATTTTAACAACGATAGCTCTAATTGCGCTCGCCAACCCGCATGCCCAGCGTGGTGAGTATGGGCAAATCCCCCCACATGATAAGGAATTCGCTCTGTTTGTGGGGGAGGCCATGTGCAGCAGTGGACGTCGTACGGCTGAAATGATGATGATGATACTCAAAGGCGCAGGCAAGTTACTTTCAAATGGGAGGGGCGCTCGTATCTCTTCTCTAGATTTCAAAAAAGTTAACTAGAGCTCACATTTGAAAGCGATCCTTGAGATTTTAATGGTCAAAACACCTTTTGAAATGAGTTTAATTAAATTTTTGTTTTGGGTACTAACTCCGACCCTGATCTATACGTGTGTGATATACCACCTCCAATTCTGGCGAATCGTAAACTGCGGTTAGGCAAACGCATCACACGGCGCGCTTTGATTTGAAAACACCGCAAAACGTTCGCTCACACGGTGTTTGGGGTAATCTCCGAGCCTCCTTCGACACACGATGTTCGACGGCTAACCAAGCATATACGAGTACATAATGGACACGTAAAAATAACATACATAGGTACGTACATAAAATCACGGCTTTCTAACGGATAAATTCTAAATTATTGCAACATGTCTCGAGGACCGCGGTGGCGAAGCGGGCAAGTGCCCGGCTGAGACGCAAGGGGTGCGAGTTCGATTGCCGCTGCGAAAAATGTTCGTCAAATAAATAAATAAATAAATATTCCGGACATATTCACACGGTCAGCTGATCCCAAACTAGGCATAGCCTGTACTATGAGTACCAGAGACTGATATACATAATAGATATATATTTAACACCCAGACACAGAACAAACATCTGTGTTCATCACACAAATGTTTGTCCGGTGCGGGGATCGAACCCGCGACCTCTAGCGCAGAAGGCAGAGTTACTACCAACTGAGCTATGAGGCCAGTCTAAATATTTGTATGGTGTGCAAATATTTGTTCCGGGTCTGGGTGTTGTATCATACATAGTCATACAACAGTCACATACATAGTTCTGACCGCACACTAGGATTCCCTGTGTCGTGGGTATTTTAAACTACGAGTACCATAGTACCACAACATCCAGACCCGGAATAATTATTTACAGATCATACAAACATTTGTCCCGCAGCGGGATTCAAATCCACACCCCTTGCGTCTCAGTCAGGTACTCGCCCGATGCGCCAACGAGGTCGCCATCTTTGAATATTAAAAAAATATATATGTCGTTGTTTTCTCAATAGTTGTAACAAATTAATTCTTGCCTGCGTATTCGACACACTGCGGAAAGAATGTTCCACGTGAGAAAGTAAAGAGCGATAGTGAGCGAGTGACGTCATGCACCGAGTGCAACGCTTCAATTTAGCGCTATAGCAACACGGCTCGTTGGTCTAGGGGTATGATTCTCGCTTTGGGTGCGAGAGGTCCCGGGTTCAAATCCCGGACGAGCCCAATTTTATTTTTTCTATTGAACATTTTGTACTTTGAATAGCGACGCGTGACCCGAGAGCTGGCTCCTATTTTACGGACTAGCATTGCCATCCAGCGTGGCAATTCTGCCAGCGTCTTGGGGACGCTTCCGACTGGTAGTGATCTGGACCAATTGAGCTATCTATAGATCGTTTGTAACGTTCTTCAGATAGCTCAACTGTTTCATGTGTATTTTGTAGATATTTAATTTTATTAGTTTTAACTTTCTTTCTGGAAATAAAGTTTTAAACTTACATTTAATAATTGTTTATCAGTATTTGACCGGTATAAATCGATCAAATTAACTTTAGAACCTAGCAAATCAAAGGTCTGTTTTTCGAGTTCCGGGTTTAGTTATAATGCAAATCGTGACAGACTGCAATTAAACCAGGAAGGAATCAAAGAAATATTTTAAAATTAAATTGGTTAAAAATAAATTTGTACACATCCTCAGACCTTTAAGCCTTGCTTTAAGCCAAATCCTTGAGGATATGTCTATGATAGTCAGTATGGTAGTCAGCGGCAAGTTCGAACTTGTCGCGTTTTCACTATTTGCACTATATTTTTTAACGCTAGTTTAAACGAACTTATTCATCATCATCATCAGCCTGAAGTACACGCCTATAGTGACATAGGGTTCCCCCAAAGAGCGCCATGACGAACGGTCTTGAGCCTTTTCCATCCACCGACTTCCCACAACCTCGGTCGCTCCATCGGGTCGGCCTTCCAACACTGCGTCGTCCGGTTCGTGGTCGTTAATCGAGAACCTTTATTCCCCGACGGTTGTCGGTTCTGCGAGCTATATGGCCTGCCAACTGCCTATTCAGCTTTCTCTTTGAGCTTATGAATGAAGCCAATAGTTAGCGACCAAGTCTCAGTGCCCTATGTCTTCACTGTCAACACGCACTGGTGGTAGACTTTCGTCTAAAGTTACCTACTCATAATAAAAAATAAAAATAGCCTTTATTTCCCTCTAGTTACATAGAATAAAAATACATTATATATATAATATAAGTACCATACCTACCTCATACTACCTACTCACTAATAAATAATTTTAGAATGTGCACGAATGGAGCCTCTTAGAGGCGCACTTTAAGCCTTTCACTACACTGATTCTTTCACTGACGATCACTTGACCTGGTCTTCAACCTGGTCACTGACCTAATACAGGATGACCAAGAAAGAATCAGTGACACGACAAGCAAGCAATATTTTTATGATTCTACTGTAGATTCCTAATATATTCATTTCTATTGGTTCTATTACACGCTTAATAATAAACAGCATTATAAATAATATGAAATCCGTAAAGCAAGAGTAACGTCGTATTAATGAGGTAAAGAAAACATCGAAGCGCAATATATTACATCTTAATTACCTATACATTATACTTATCGTGAGTACGGGCTGACGTAGTTCGAGCTCCCGCTTCTAGAAATACACCTCAATAAGTTTTTTACACTATATTAACGATTACTCGAGTTATAAGGTGCATGTTTTTACTCCTTACGAACCCTAATCAAGGAAGCTTTGGCAGACCAGCAGTCAGTTGGTTGGACGACATAATTGCCTCACGGAGAATTACCTGGATTCAAAACGCCCCAAAATCGACAGGAATGGAGTTTTGAGTTTGGAGTTGGAGAGTTACGCTTCGTTCGCTCGATCAATTAGTAGAGTAGGATATAAAAGCCTATTAATAAGATTAGGAGATTCGAATTGTGTTTGAAAAAGCAACGGGTTTTGAGATATGGGTCGGTAAGAAATGTCAATAAAATTGTTTAAGCGGTTAAGCGAATAAGGATTGGAAAGTGATATCATGTACAGAAAACTAAAGAACCAACTCAGAACAGGAAGAGAGTGCCACGACGAATGGTCTTGAGCCTTTTCAATTCACCGACTTCCCGCAACTTTCACAATATCGTCGGTCCATCGGCCTTCCAACACTGCGTTGTCCGGTTCGTGGACGCCATTTGATAACCTTTATCCCCAACGGTTGGCGGTTCTGCGAGCTATATGGCCTGCCCACTGAGAGCTATGACGGTGACCTAAGGAATTCCTAATTTCGAAAATCATTCAAATAGTACTGTAAAAACGGAGTTGACAAGAAACTTTAGAAAGATTAGATTCAAGTTTATTTAGGTACGTGAATTAGCTCCCAGGTTTAGAAAAGATTAATTTGACGTGCTTAAAAACGTTGTCTATTTTTCACCTTTCATGTATTTCTCGAATAGGTGGCAAATACTAATAAATCAGACCAAATTTAAAAAAATTCTAAAAAATATTGGGCCCGTCCGGGATTTGAACCCGGGACCTCTCACACCCAAAGCGAGAATCATACCACTAGACCAACGAGCCGCTTTAAATACTGCCTGAAGTAAACGGTTTTCAGCAAATCTTAACTATGTAATTAACGGCCGTGTAAATATTAACCAAATTCGTGATCCATAATTTTTTATTGACACAGTTGAATAAATATTCATAGAAACGTTAATATTTTGTTGAAAAATTTATTTTCAGGCTGTAATTCGTGCGGCTCGTTGGTCTAGTGGTATGATTCTCGCTTTGGGTGTGAGAGGTCCCGGGTTCAAATCCCTGACGGGCCCAGACCTTTTTTATGCATTTCTTAAAACAAGTAGCTAGGCTCTCTTAAGATCTTTGAGTTAACGGATGCTTCTTCGTCTGATTTGTTAGAAAATACAAGACTGAAAAGAAAAAAGGGAAATTTTTGTTCACAGATTTCTTTTTTATTCGGTACACAGTGAAACGTTATTGACACAGCTGGAAAAGTAGCTAAAATTTTCTGAAAACCGTTTACTTCAGGCAGTGTTTAAAGCGGCTCGTTGGTCTAGTGGTATGATTCTCGCTTTGGGTGTGAGAGGTCCCGGGTTCAAATCCCGGACGGGCCCTAATTTTAATATTTTGCTTTTTTGTAAAACTATTTGGAATCTGTTTATGGAGTGCAAAGTAACTCACTGTAACTACCTATATCAATAAAGATTTGTACTATAGGTACCTATACACTGTAAGACGGCCCCCCGCTGGATGGAAAGACGAACTATATAGGTATAAAGGTCGCTGGGAGCCGTTTGGGTGCAGGCCGTTACTTATTGGTCGCTCTGTAATTCGATGGGGTAGGCCTATATTCCGCAGTGGACGTTTTATTCCCGACGGTTGTCGGTTCTGCGACCTATATGGCCTGCCAACTGCCTATTCAGCTTTCTCTATAGCCCGTTTCGGCTGATAGGCTATAATGATGCTGATGATTGTATCATATTGCACATACTTCACAAGTATGAAGAATGCGCATAATGGTATGAACAGTGGCCCAAGCACGAAAAATTCGTGATAGCGCTTACGCTCGATACAAATATCAAATATTACCCAAAACCAGTTAAAAGGTTTCAATCGCATCGCCAATATTATTCGCTAATATTTGACTTTTACCGTCATATCGTAAGCGTAAAGTTATAGTGAATTATTCGTGCTTGAGGCACAGTTATCCAAAACTCTCTAAGCCGTAGGTAATATAACAGGTGTCTTTCAATGTTGTCAAGCACTCTCACTCCATTCCGAAGAAAACGAATTAGACAAGTCCCAATTTTGATATCGTTATGTTTCATCAGATTTTTATAATAAATCGCTTCCTGTCTCACTATCGAATTATTATCGGAAGAAGTTTATTGATTAATAAAAAGGGAGGGTGTTATGATCAGGAAATTCCTGTTCTTTATTAGGATTTCTGTATGTTTTAAATTAACTGTTGAATGAGAAGATTTTAATAAAATCTATACTACATGAAACAGTAAATCCAAAAATTCTGTAGGTAAATATGTATTTTATCTTCTAAAGCGTGTTTAGTAGATCGTAAATAACTTGTTGCAAAAATAAAATTAAATGGGTAGGCTTTGTCTGTCTGTCTGTGTTTATTTGTCCGGCGTGGACAAATAAACATACAGTTTTGGTCCTTTATATGATTTCGACATGGTTTTTGAATCGATATACCTACAGGAAGATATTTTAGCTGGGTTGCAAGCGACTTGGGGCTCGAATTCAAACTGACACTTTCGCAGATTCTCTGATATTACAAGAAGAAGCCAGCTAAATCAAAACTATGTTTTATATCAGTTGCCTTTTTACCATGACTTAAAATTACCTCACCGGGCTCAAAGAACCAACATTTAGTAGCGTCAAGTTTCCAAGAACTCGTCCTCAGCCCTAAAGCAAACAGACTTGCCCTCGAGAGTGCAATCACGCACACAGAGCAAACATTTATTAATTAGTATATTTATTAACACATACATGCGGAATTCGCCGCATAATTATGCCGTTTGATTATTTTCGTGCGATTCGAAGAACGGTCAATGGGACCTTCACTTGGCCTTGGGAAACTGAACTACGATATCTCTACTCATCATCCGTCATTTCAGCCTTAGGACTTTTACTGCTGGACATAGCCCTTCCCCAAAAACTTCCATGAAAAATGGTTTTAAGCCTTTTCTATCCTTCCCGCAACTTTAACAATATCGTCGGTCCATCGATGCCTCTCAACACTGGGTCGCGTGGTTCGTGGACGCCATTAAACCTTTAATCAGCAACATTAGTAACCAAACGGTAACGGTCACTACTACTTACAATTAACTTCCTCCAAGCACAGTATCACTAATAGTTAGTACCTACCTAGGCTGCATGAAGATTACTTATAAGTGCAGAACTACTGTACAAAAATCGTTTAATTTCTCACGTTTTCGTAATTTACGTTTTCCAATCCTTATCTTTTGAAGGGACGTAAATTAGCATCGCTTTGTCAGCTCTCAATAAAACTAAACATCTTAATTGTTATCTCATATTTTTGTTTCGATCTTTACTACCTGGCTTCCGTCAAGAGGTCCTACTGACAACGGTCAAACTACATACCATAGTATGATTCAGCGCAGTGTCCATACTCCATCATCATCAGTCTGAACAAAGGAACGTAGGATAGGACTGCTGGACATAGGACTACCTCTAAAAGAGACCACGATAAATGGCCTTGAGCCTTCTTCATACACTACATATACATACGTACAAATTGTGAAATGAGCTTCCTTCCGAGGTTTTCCCGCTAACCTACAACGAAGAGCTTTAAGAAAAATACAAAAAGATTTCTCCAGGGCAGGCAACGCATTAGCAATGCTCCAGGTGTTGCAGATGTCAATAGGCGACGGTAACCGCTTACCATCAGGCCTAAGCGTAAGCCTGTTTGCCTCCATATAACATTAAAAAAAAGACTTATTTTATAGAAATTTTTAGATACTACTTAAGTACTATTTATTCTGTGTTTTTGATGACTGACGAGACGTCTCGTCAGACATCAAAATACACTTATGTAAATATGGGGGTGCCACAGAGTGCTGAAGCTTTCAATAATATCTTGCTTGACCCTTAAGGCTTTGAGTGACGTGGATGACTATTTAATTTATGTCCGTTGCTTATAAGCGTTTCATTTTAATGTGCTCGTTAGTTACTGAGACAGTTGGTGACGCTTCGGGCGCCATTTTGATTCTTATCTGCGCCGGCGCAGTCAGTAGGTCAGTTTGGTTTTGATTATTTGGAATCGATACTGATTTTTGTGCAATAATCTTGTTTATGATGCTACCGAAAATACCTTCGTCTTTTATTGTCCTGAGAAGCATATCGCAACGTTTGGAAATAATTTCGTCAGAATTTACTTTGGGTACTGGGGTATGCTTTCCCATGTAAAAAAAAATTATAAACATGTTAACACATCACCCACATGAACCATAATGCAGAAATGCTTAATGCCGAAGCTACCTCGGGGATCGGCATCGAATACGCACCTCTCACTCTCAGCGGGTTAGTCGCTCGCTGGACCACATCATGACTGGCCTCATAGCTCAGTTGGTAGTAACTCTGCCTTCTGCGCTAGAGGTCGCGGGTTCGATCCCCGCACTGGACAAACATTTGTGTGATGAACACAGATGTTTTTTCTGTGTCTGGGTGTTAAATATATATCTATTATGTATATCAAGCTCTGGTACTCATAGTACAGGCTATGCCTAGTTTGGGATCAGTTGCCCGTGTGAATATGTTTGGAATATTTATTTATTTATTTTATTTATTTGGGTAGGCTGTTTCAGGTAGGGTAGGTATTCTAACACCTGCGCGGAACCAGGTTAGGTCGAATGCTATATAAAGCAAAAACACCTAGTTCCTATGTTCTTAACTAAAGAACCCTACGCAAAACCATAATCTTATCCAACGCAAAGCCACCCGAACCACTTTACTGCGAGCTTCAATAAACAAGTTAGCTCAATAGCTCCTATAATTAAAGTAGCTGGAACAATATATAGGGGTATTACTCTTGCGATCCCATTATCCGATCGATAATTCAATCTGGGGCGATATTGTCTGCGCCTCTGGGCTGTGCCGCTTCTGTGGTGCCATAGAGTAGTTAAGCCGTAGATGGTATATAAGCCAAGCCGTAGACAAACTAAAGTCACAGACGACATAGCCGATTAGCAAGTTGAAGTGGCATTGGACAGGGCACAGTGCTTGGAAAGGTTTCGAAAGGGCACCGGAAAGCACAGCGTAGAACGCTCCTTCTTCATAAAAGACCTAATAAGACATTTATTTCAGGTAAAACTGTAAAATACATGTAGGTACTTAAATATACAGGGCCCATAGATATGTAGGTACCTTAAAACTAGAATACATATATGGGAAAGGGAAGAGGGAAAGATATCAGAGAGATGTCTTGTAGACTTATTTCTGGAAGACATCAGAAACGGTCTCCAAATTTGCCGCCCCTAAAATATGCCGCCCTAAGCTTAAGGCTACTCAGGCTGTTGGTAAATCCGCCACTGCCTTTATCTTATCTAAGCATAACTTATCTTTGACGAATAAAGCTATTAATACACAAGAACAGAATCGGTGAAATGTATCAACGAATTAAATATCCGAAGAAAATTAAAGGGAGCCAACGCTTATCAATACTCTGGGTCATGTTTTAATTATAACCTATTTATTAAAACTACGATTAAATTAGCTTTCTATTGATATATTAAACGTAATTGTAGGATTGGTTTTAGAAAGTGGGCATTTTGTGGGATTATCTCTACTGGTCACTGACCGAATCACCAAGAAATAACCAGGGTACAAAAATAGGCTCTTTAGGGGGGGGGGGGGGGGGGGTTAGGCAGGCAACGCATTAGCAATGCTCCAGGTGTTGCTAATGTCAATAGGCGACGGTAACCACTTACCATCAGGAGGGCCGTAAGCCTGTTTGACTACGTATAACGTAAAAAAAAAACACAGTTTATGAAAACCACCTGCCCGATGGACCGACGACATAATGAAGCGTCAAAAACATCGTTAGGAAACCAGAAAGTATTCCTGTCACGTATGGCATAATAACAACTGCTCAACGCACATGCTAAATTTTTGGACGTGCCCCTGACTACCCCCGTAAGAAAACTTCGAGGATCGGATAGCCTGGAGATTTGAGAGATTGTCTACCATGCTTGGTGATAAAAGTCGTGAGCCTTTTTTTAAGCAACTTTTAGAATGAATACCCTAAGTCTTTAATTAGTTATCACAATCAACAACAAAACTATTTATTTTTCTCTCTTTATTATATACTGCGTTAAAATGTTATTTAACACACCACCCAAATCCTTCTTTCCAAACTTTGCAAGAGCGCCCTAACCTCTTATCTCAACATAGGTACTAAAGCACTGGTGTAACTCCACCGTAAACTATATTTCTTATAGCTTTCCATAAAGTTGTTTTCGACCATTTAGTTATTACAGTAACCCTGCATTTATTTATTTTCTCTACCCCTGGTGCCACTAAGCCCTCGCAAATTTGGGTAGCAATATACCGAATGACAATTTAGATGACATCATCATCAGAAGCCTGAAGAAGTTCACTGCCGGACTTAGGCCTCTCGCAGTGTCACGGCAAACAGCCTTGAGCTTTTTACATCCACTGATTTCCCGCTACCTTCACAATTTCGTCGGTCCATCTGGTAGGAGACCTTTCTACACTGCGTCGCGTCGTCCGGTTCATAGTCGCCATTCGAGAACCTTTTCCTCAGCGTTTGTTGGTTCTACGAGTCATTATTATAGATTTAACTACATCGAGGGTTATTTACTTTTATATGATACTTTTTGCTTTAAGTAGTTACGACTTTTTTTATTAATGCAACATGTAAAAAAATAAAATGAACGAACGAAACGGCAGCGCAGGGAATTTTGCAATTGATCAAGTTAACGCTGTTTCTGAAAATCTTGTCATTGTTTCAACCGTAGGACGACCACTGCTAAACATAGGCCTCCCCAATAGATTTCCAGAGCGACTGATATTGCGCGGCCAAAAGCATGCGAGATATTTATATCGTTTTATGGATTCACCTCAGGACAAGGTTGAGCCCCGAGACTAAGACCTTCGTATGGCCAGCTCGTGGCCAACACCAGTGTTGGCCTCGAGCTCATACCATACTGACCGCAACACTAACTCCTATACATACTTAGTGTAATAGGACATTACTGGTTTCCCCAAATGTTCATTACATGTTTTCCTTTACCATTTGGAAGCACGTATCAATTGCTCACGTTGTATCTGTAAATTATCAACAGTCAGGATTTACCCCACGCGTACCTACCTACATACCTATATGTATATTGCCATTCATTTGACACAGACGCCAGAAACGTATGGTTAAAATGCGTGGTTACAAGTAAATTACTCTACTGTACGCCGGAGGGCAAACAATAGAGCAATAAATGCGACGCGAGGAAGCGAGAATGTATCGGCAGAGAATAAATAAGGGTCTATACGGACTGGCTGAACAGCTAGTTTTGTAATTGCTTCTGTATAGACCACACTTTATAATCATCATCTTCCTGCTGCCATGTCTAAGATTCAGAACACCTAAAATGGTAGTATTTCAACTACAGTCTTAGAGACGACCAGTGGGACCTTAGTATCAAAAACGACTGACAAGGCCAAGAAAGAAACACTATATAAAAAAATAAACAATTAAGTTTTATCATACATTATTCCTGTTGAATATGAATACCCAGATCATAGTGACGACTTCGGTGGTAAGACGCGATAAATTCTCATGCTGCGTTTTGTGAGAACTATTTCCCAATTTACAGACAAATGCATTGCCATACCAATGATCCAGGTTCTCTTTTAAAGAAGTTAGGTCATTCACGCAATTATCTGGTCAATTTGAATGTTTTTTTTAAGAACCTTTTTTTCTCAAAAACTGCTTTAAACTAATTTCAACCGAAATGCCTCACCGAATAAGCTACCGTCACGTCTCATTCCAAGATATATCGCACTTAAGAATCATAAAATTTTGTTACAAATTATGTCGATTCTGTGCTGTTAGTTCGTTTTAAATTCTTCCACGGGATATTTCGTAAGTAATCTTAAGGGCATCTGCAGGGGACTGGAACTTTACTGCGTACAAAATTAACAATAACAATGTTTTAATAAACCGCCATGATTTTATCAAAGCCCTTTCTTTAAGGTCATAAGGTCACACTACCTATTACAAAGTTGTAAAGTTATTCTTACCTTCCTTGGCTTTCATTGGAGTGATTATGTGTATAGTACCAGTCAGGGTCCATAAATCAAAATTGGTACATACAAGTATCTTTAGATATTTGGCTTATTTAGCTAGGCTCACACAAGACATGTATAAAGACACAAACTATGTAGGTACATACGTATAGCCACCAGGGTTGGCTTCTAGGAATGTATCTACATACAGTCCTAAAATCCTTATCGTTGCATATAGACCAGAACATTCAGGACCAACATCATAAAAAAGCATATTACAAAATATGATACCCGATAATTTAGGTGATAAGAAAGCTCGGGGAATATGCTTCTGGTTCTTCAATCAATAGAATTGTAAAAAGATCATTGCTACATGCGTGTATATTTCAAGCCTGATTCCGTCTTTAATTCTTAATTGTTCACAGAAAACATACAGAAATAAAACATAATAATACAGGCATGTACAAAGGCGAGCTTAACCCTACAAAGAGTTTTCTTCCAGCAAACCTTTGAGGCTAGAGAGAGATGATCCGCCCTAACATGACGCCTTATTGCCATTCAAATGCAAGCGTGTCAGCAGTTTTTACTCTAATCTGAACCATACTCTCAGGCTTCGGTCGCGAAGAGCAGGCACAGACATAGATTGATGAAGATTCAAAATTACCTATAATTCAATGAATGAAGAAATAAGTTTCAAGACGTTGCGGATATTACGAATGCTGATGATCAAAACAGCCAGCCAGTATAAGGATTCCCATTCTATTTTAGCATCATGACGAATCTGACATTAGGTAAGCCCGTCTGTCATCTTACAGCACCTATCAGTCTCCATCTCGATAGCGCCGAGCACGTCCTCTGCTCCGAATTACGTGATCTCACCAATTTCACCGTAATAAGACGCGTTCACATGAGTATCTGAATCTCAATACTATTCGTTCGTTCACTTGTTCACGCTGCTATAGGTGAACAAGTGAACGAACGCTCCATAACCAGTTAGAGAGGATTGGCCCTAAAAAGAGCCTATGACAGTCATTTTGATAGAATATTCAGTAAAAGCATACCTACAGAGTGCTCTGACGACTACGGCAAACCAAAGGAAGCATTTAATGAGCAAATCTAAGCCATAACAAATACTTAAAATAAAAAGTTTAACATAACATAATAATGTAGAAGAGAAACCTTCTGCCTTATTTTTTTTTTATGTTATACGTAGGCCAACAGGCTTACGGCCCACCTGATGGTAAGCGGTTACCGTCGCCTATTGACATCTGCAACGCCTGGAGCATTGCTAATGCGTTGCCTGCCCTGGAGAAATCTTTTAATTATTTTAATTTTCTAATACTAGATGTCCCGCTCGAGATTTCGTCCGCGTTTGTTAACATACCCAGACTATTTTCCATTATCCTTACCAAATTACTTACACTACACTTATTATGCAGCTATTTATCTACTTCTACCTACCATCACCGTCACCGTAATCGTAACGTTAACCGTAACCGTCACTGTCACCGTCCCGTTATCTTCACCGTCCCGACACCACCTTCGTCACCGTCACCATCATGGTCACGGAAGGCCCCCCACCCGATGGACCGACGACATTGTGAAGGTTGCGGGAAGTCGGTGGATGGAAAAGGCTCAAACCCGTTCGTCGTGGAACTCTTTGGGGAGGCCTATGTCCAGCAGTGGACTTCTACAGGTTGATGATGATGATGAGTATTAACCCTCAAGGCCTGCTTTTCATAGAACTCATATACGGATATCTTATTACTTATAGCTCTTAACCTGAATACCGATTTTTATGTCTGTAACTTCAAAAACACAGGACTTTTAAAGAACCTTTCAACCCCCATTTCATCCCCTTTGATGTGAATTTTCGTAAAATTCCTTAGCAGATGCCTTCGTCCAGTGAGGAATCTGCCTGCGAAATTTCAACTGAATAGGCCTAATACATTAAAAAATCGCATATAAACTTTCATCCCCTATTTACACACCCTGAGGATGGTTTTTAAAAAAAAACTTTATTAGGTATTTTATTACTTTGAACTGTTTACCTGATAGCCGATTTTGATGTCCCTTACTTCAAAAATATAGGACTTCCCAAATAAACTTTCATCCCCTATTACCACACTCTACTCTAAGGGCTGTTTTTCCAAAAATGCTGATAAACGTATTTTTTATTTTTGATAATTTACCTAAAACCCGATTTTGATGTCTCCATCTTCAAAAACAAAGGACTTTCATACAACCGTTCAACTCCAATTTCACGCCTTTCGGAGCTTAATTTTCCAAAATCCTATATTGCTCGGTAATATCTTTTAAATAATGTCTGTGTCAAATTTAAGACTCCTCGGCCCAGTAGTTTCCGAGATTTCGTGATGAGTCTGTCAGTGAGTGAGTGGACTACTCCTTTATATATATAGATATCACTTACTTAAACAGATGCAGGTGAAATATTGACTTAAAGAAATTAATAAAACAACACGAATAACTTGCATCATAAAATACGATGCAATCTACGAAATAGCGCTATTATTCAATCTGAAAAAGTTCATTCTCGTAACTTGGAGTTAAATAGGTATTTCATAGTTTTAAAAAAATCGATAGACATTTTGTGTTAAGGTTCGTATAATTAATAAAACACTTCATCGTTTAATTATAAATAAATATACAATTCAATCATCAAACGATAATCATCATACCTATCGACATAAAAAATATTGCCATTAGAATATTAAAATATGAATTAATAATACAACTGAAAAACTATTTTGCATTGCTTATTTATATGGTCAACGTGTATTGTATACATAGAAGTCAACCGAAGTAAACTGTACCTACCCTTTAAGCGACACGCCACGTCTTAATGAAGAGCCCCTAAAACAATTAAATAATGTAAAAAAATATTTAACATAATAATGAACATTAGTAGTAGTATATACTCCTAGCAATTCTACAAACTTATAACCTAACCCCCTTATTCATAATCAGTCACTAACTTTATCAGCTCAACAACTCTCGCCCTGCACTTTTCTTTTAGTAAATAAAAGATTACTAATGAGGGGGTAAGTATTATTTATGAACACCAATTTTATTATTAAGTCGTAATTATTCTGTTCAATTTACAACAAATTTTATTATTCAGCTTCTTTGTTTTCAATTATCTCTAGATCTGGGTCTATCATCGCGTCTAGTTTTGCTGTATCCACTACTATCATCAGTTCTGGTTCTCCATGAACTATTTCCACTACTTTCTCCTCGATTCCTCCAAGAGAGTGGTGACCCATCTGTTCTTTCATCCGTGTTAGTTCTTTTACTATTACTTCTACCTGAAGAATTCCATTCTTTATATCTGTTAGTGTAGCAGGAGAATAAGCCACTGTTACTACCTGTTTTATTTGAGTTTTGATTGCTACCATACCTATTATAGCCATACCTATCACTAGCAGATCTGCTATTGCCAAATCGTCTGCTATTATCTACTGCTGGATTATCTCTATCGTCCTGCAGTGGTGATCTATAAATAACATCGTTACGTCTGTTTTGCACAGGAACGACTTCTGCCTCTTTACCTACACTATTTGGCGGTTTTTTCGTACCTAATATGTCGTTTATATAGATGTCTCGTTCTATTTTGTAACCACGGGCCGCTTCGAATTCTGAAATAAATATTTATAGTTGTAAAAAATCTTAGAATAGTAAGCTAGATTATTTAAAATAACAAGATTGCTATTTAAGCACGCATGTCATTAAACTAACTAAACGTTAAACATTTCAGCGGACATAGATTCCTAAATAACCATTAGCGCTAATATTATAAATTTGTAAGTAACTCCGCCTTAGTATGTTTTTAAAATTTTCACTAAACGGCTCAACCGTTGTAGAAATTTGGTAGGGTTCCGCGCGAGCGACAAGCCCGCGGACAGCCACTAGTTTTGTTATAAAATTGCCATGATATCATCTTTATGTAAAAGTTCGTGAGGATATTTGTTTGACTTAGTAACGGTTGAACGGAATTGCATAAAACTTGAAAAAATATATACAAGGTGATTTATAACATGTATACCATCCCGAAAGGGGGTTATTTTATAAACAAAGGTTTTTTTTCATTAAAAGTTATTTCTCTTTATTGATAACCCCCTTTCGGAAAGTGTAGGTACATGTTATGAATTACCTTATACTATACACCTGGGATTACTACTTACTTGTGATAGCTTCCCGCGCAGGTATACCAAGCCTGTCGCGCATGTACCGGCACACCATGTAGCCAGTTCGGTTCAACCCGTGTGTGCAATGGACGCCGATTAACGATTCTGTAATAAAGGTTTAGATTTGAGCATTGTGTAGGAAAGCATTCACAATGCTATAAAATAGTAAGGTTCCTAAAGTAAACTGCATCAGCACATAGATCTCTACATCCTATTTACTACTAATATTATAAATGTGAAAGTTTCTATAGATGTGAAGAATTTGGTTGTACCTAAGGTTGGAATAACACAAACGCTACTTCTTATCCTGGTACCCTGCGAGGCGCGGGCGGAAGCTCGTCAAATTTCAAACTTCAAATTTTATATTCATTTAAATCGCAAGGTTAATTATTAAACGTCTTATATTTCGTATAACTTTTTGTTGTATAGCAATTGAAAATAAACAATGAGAATAATTGGAATTATGAAACGTTATAAGTTCAAAGAATTTAATAAAACATTTATATAAAAACAATAGAGTCTTTGGCCCAAGCTAATAATTCACGATAACGTTACGCTTACGATACGATAATAAAAGTCAAATATTAGTCCATGCAATCGGCGATGCTTTTCTTTGATTGGATAATTTTTGCTTTTGCTATCGTACCGAAAGCGTTATGCTGTCGGAAATGATTCGTGCTGAGCACTATACACACAATTTCTACTAACTCTATACGTTATTAAAGAGTGCGCCGAAGTAAACCGATCTACAAGCTAAACGGTCACAATCGATATCCTCTAAATGTAAGCAGAACAAAAATTCTCGTATTTTTGTCTTCAAAATCGCACCGCAAACATCGCCAGGTCGTTGACTTCACACCCCTTCGCATGAAAGAGGGTGGTGGGTGGTGCAACACGGGAGAGGGGGTGAAGGAAGTCGTGGCCGCGGTTTGACACTTCCTCAGGAAGACCTTTGAAGTAGGTAGGAAGACGCCGCAGTACGCAGCTAGCCGTTTAAAAGCCATGAAATATTGATGCCACAAGGTCTATTTTAGTACAGTTTTGTGGAGCTATTTCAAGTTCATAGATGTTCCTATGTCTGAAATCGTCCGTATTTGTTGAAAATGTAAAAAATAGCTCTTTATTATTCTTGGACATAATACTTTCAACAAACAATGCGTAGGTGATTTCAATAGTTTGCAATAGGATGAACCAACTTTGTCTCATTTTACTAAAACAAAAATATCCCATCAATTGACACACACCCCCACTCATGCTCACATCAAAAAAACAAGCGCTCAAGCGTTTTAGCACGAGACAAAAATAATACAAAAGCTCCTTCACAATATAGATATCAAGAAGTAGGAACAGCACACTAATCGCAATATGACGGTAAGTTCTGCCTCACACAAACAGTGAGAACTTCATCGTTCACACGTGGGCCACGTACGCGTTGCACGCGGCGCGACGGATCCCATATAAACTTTTGTATGGCGACTAGCTGATAAGAACTACATTAGATCCACACTACGTGACGCGATGCTTTAAGCGCGACGCTTCAAGCAGCCTCGCATTGCGCCATGGTGGCTATAGGTGTCCATGTTATTTCATGCCATCCCTTCTATTAAAACCGAACAGCAATGCGAATCGGCAAGGAGTTACTGCCATGGATCTGTTACGCGAGATAAAGATAATAATTTCGCAACAAACATATTTGAACTTAATTCGTTCGTTGTATCACTAGTTTCAGTTAGTAGTACGGTACTTAGCAGCACAGAACGGGGAGTAACGTGTATATCCTCAGTGTATGTACTGGATGATATCTGTACCGTGTACCCGTTTAAGATGCAGGATTCCCACGGCTGAGGCGGCGCGGGCGAGCGATGCATTCGTTGCATTACACATGCAAATTCATGCCAACTCGTGTCGGAACATAAAAAAACAATACATTACAATCCATCAGGCTTTCGTCGGCGACTTGATAAACGAGAGAGGCTGTGTTTCAATTACAGAAACAAACACGTTGCAATTATTGAAGTAACGTTGGAAATATGGCTGTATTTTGCAAGATGGTTTTGTAGACAAAGAACCACTCGTTCAGCCTTTTCAACCAGACTTAGTCTCAGTAATTAATACATTTTCTTTATGAGAGTGAAGTTTATGAAAGAACGAAAAATCACATAATATCACAAAACCTAACGTTTAGTTAATGCTCGAAAAACTCAGTTTAAGTATAGTGGTTTTAGCATGCAGGTAAACCTGGACTAGAAAGATCCATGTTTAGTCTGAGTTAAAACCTCGTATTTTAATAATAAGATTGAAGTTTGATTTTTGTGGCCATGCTCGATCAATTCCCGCTGCGGGATAAATGTTTGCATGATCTGCAAATATTTGTTTCGGGTCTGAGTGTAGTGGTACCATAGTACTTCTAGTTTCTGGTACCCACACACGGAACCCTTTTGTGGGGTCAGAACTATGTATGTGACTGTTTGGTGTTATTTATTAATCTCGTGGTATGTTAAGAATAAATACCGGTTACATTCGTTCTTTTACGATTGTTGACACATTACACAAATATTTTAATAAGTAATTGAACTCAAATTAATTCAATTTGAACGTAATCAGTGCCGCGTAGTAAAAATACCGCGGCAAGAATGCGGTTCCATCGCTACAATTAATATTCCTTAATAGCTAATCAGTCATCTGATCATCGCGGCCGCCTACGCGTGGCGCCGAGTCAGCAGAGTATGTGGTAATGTTTCAGAGGGAAAATACTCGCGATATAAGGGGAACGCGCGTACGAACGTTTTGGAATCGCTAGCGAGACGAGCGCAAAAGTCAAACAGTTACTAATGATTAAAAAAAGTGATTTGCAATCTTTTGAATACGAAATTTGGCGTAAGCTTGGTAGCGATTTCCAAGCGTATCGTACTCGCAACTAATGTAAACCTCACCTAAATATCTCATAAAAAAAAAACTCTCCTGAGGCCCGAGTTTGAGATAGTTACGCAATAAGCGTAACGAGAACTGAAGCGTAGTTGCTATGGTGATGTGAAGCTACCATCGCAATATCAACTACACAACACTAAACGCTTTTAGCGTAAAAATTCCAGACTCCTTGCTCTATAACCGCCACTAGCTACGCGTATGCCCGTGTTGAGCAAGATAGTTTCGTTGCCATGTATGTGCTCTGTAGTTAATTTTTCCTCTTGCTGTACCTACTTAACTATAGCGTTTCATAAGTATGGTTTGAAGTTGCTTCTTGATATCAATCGCTAATGAGCGCGATAAGCATGTGAAACCGACACGTATGATGTTCTTTAGTAGAAAATATCTAAACAACAATAATCATTATCATAATTTTCACTAAAAACGGGATATTTACCATGATTTATGAGTTTTACGCCATGATCACGGAGTAAACTAATTTACGAGCCCGCTGCGGGACAAATGTTTGCATGATCTGCAAATATTTTTCCGGGTCTGGGTGTTGTGGAACCATGGTACTCGTAGTTTTGTGATACCCACGACACAGGGAATCCTGGAGTGGGGACAGGACTATGTATGTGACTGTTGGGTGTTATTATTCTAAGTAGTACGGTAGTCAGAGGTACGTGCAAAAATTACATGTGGCCCATAACCACATTTCGCAGTAGCGAGTATTCCATACGCTGCTTATAAGAACAAATTGCATTTCTTCAATAAAGCTGTTCACGGCAATATCACGTAGGTATCCTAAATTTAAAACTAGTGTCTCTGTTGCTCAACTCATTTGTGGTTTATCCCAGACAATCTGTTGATGGTTATGCAGATATTTTACAAGCTTTTCCTCATGCCTAGCTATTCTGGAAACCCATCTCGAAACCGACAAAGGTAAACCTACTCGTAGGTTAGCATCTATACCGCAGTCACATGAATGCGTGTGGTAAAGCCTAATAAGCCGATTACGGTGCAAATGTCCGCATTTTGACAGAAAATAGTTTGTCTGTGCTTGTCAACAGGACGCTTAGTACAAACTTGAGCACTGCAGTTTTCAGCTCTTAAATTGCAGTTACAGCAATATCGTGAACGGGAGAGGTGGTCGCTAAGGTAAAACTGTTTGTTTTGTAGACTCAGTTGTTCACCCCAAACTGAGATCTCGCGATGTTCGGTAAAATTTGGTGCTTTGATGATCGTTAATTAAGATAAACTTTGAAAATCGCACCTTAACATATACCAACCTGAACTACAAAATAGTTGTAACTTGACCAAATGGGAGATCGCGTTATATTGGTTACAATGTTTCTTTTTAATTTATCCCAAAAACCATATATGGCCAGCTGCAAAGCCCTTTTAAATGACATCCAAGTGGGGTGCCATTTAATCAAGCTTTGCTTGCATGAATTTGAGTTATTATTTTTTAAACTTCCTTTTGTACCTCTAAGTATATCTTAGAACAAGTAGGTTATGAAACTCTTTGGGACCTATCTCCAGCACTGGACTTGGGCTGAACATAATGGTGATGATAATGGTGTGATGGGGGTTTGATGCGCTATTTTTACGCGAGGCACAGGCGCAAATGCGCCTTCTGCTAGCAAAGCAGGAGTAGTCTGTTATAAAGGTTTACCTGCTTTCCAAGTCAATATGGGCAAAAGGGTCGAGATGTTAGCGTAGGCGATATATCGACACCGACATCGAATAGTCTCGTACACAATCGACTGTCGACCATCGATCTGCACTATTCGATGCAACCGCACGAATAATGCATCTGACATAGAGCTGTTAATGGGGAGAAAGTGAAGTGAAATGGATGCGGAACGTTTTTCACTACATTTACGTTATGTCCGAATTTTCACATATCGATACGGCAATTCACCTTCCTACGTGTGTTTACTGCAATGTTAATTATGCGTGAATGAAAATACTAGCTTTTGCTCGCACTTTTGCCTGCTTGAAACATTAGGACCTTGTGAGTAGCAAGGATGTTTTATATAGCACAACCTGAACGACGAATTCCTTGTGGAAGATATAACTGTTTGCTCTTTACTTATCTCTTGAAGTCAAGCGAATTTCACGCTTACAATCATGTAAACACACATGAAAAGCCATCAAAATACTTATGCATACAAAAATATTTTAGCATGTGTGTGTGTAGGCTAAACACTGTCAAATGTTATTGTACTTTTTGTGGCACTTGTTAGCTATTTCCTGGTGTCTCTTCTCGCAGTTTTCGTGTCTGTGGTGGGTCCTACCATTGAGCAATGATATTCAGCTACATACATTTACTTACACATCACTATTATAATTACGTAACGCCCTCTTTTGATACCTTTTGTCTGTTGGTTGGGCCAGTTGGTGCGGTATACCGTGTTTATTTTCTATAGATTTTTTATACGAAGTCCCGCTTTCTATGCTAAGTAACTAACAAGTGGTAACAAGTATTGGCTCATTGTACTGTCAGAGGGAATTTGCATAAGAATCGGAAACCACTTTTATAATGGCTGCTTGATTGACATTTCAAACGTCAGTCGGAGGCCGGTACCGAGGTATCAGCATTGTCAGTAGCTATGAGCGGCTCATAGAACCAATACTGTCACATTGATAAGCACACGAAGCTCTTCTGTTTGAGAGCAGATGACAATCTCACAAATATTGCGTTCATCATTGAGAGCAGGAAGGATCTTTGTACGAAGTGCTGCCGCCTTGCCTTTATTCTGCCGCCAAGCTACAATGCTTGCAATTCTGTATTTCGGTTTAAAGGGTAAATAGCTGATGAAATTACAGGCACACGAGACTTCGAGAAAAATATCACATTTCAACACAGAAGTAAAAAATTTGGTATACAGAACGATTTTGCCATAAATAAGGTAGTTACTCTGTGGAACAAAAGTACGTGCAAATAACAATAGAAAAGATACAAGGAAAGAGATCTCGTAAGTAGTAAACAAAAATGAGAATAGACAATACTGTTCTAACAAATGATTCTAAATGCTAACTGAAAAGAAATTGAAAATAAAAGAGTTGAAAAAAGTTCCACGAGCAAGTACGTGCAATAAACAATGACTGCACGAACCCAAACAAGCGCTTTTACAGTTCATTGGCATTAAAGATGAGATTAAGTAGGTACCCAAAACAAAACGAATACAAAAAGAAGTTCTAGAAAATAATTTATAAACAACATACTCGTAAGTTATACACGCCAAACTGTAAACTGCGTTATCACGGAACAAGACAAACATATTCTTCAACAACATTTGTGACTGTTTCTAGTCGGTGGCAACTTTGAAGTTACGACTGTCTTGGTAAAGGAACTATTTGTAACGAACGAAAACAAACTTGCAAACTTTACAGCGAACTCATTCTACCGTGACTTCAGCTGAATAGTTTTAAACATTGTCCCGTATTTCATTTCTTAGAACTTCTGCAATTCGATTACTGATGGGATTCCATTGAAACATTTTGACGGCAAATTATTTCCACAAATTCTCAGTACTACTTAGTTACGACAAAGATTTCCTAAGCATCATTAGAATGTTTTTACCATTCTCGGAATAAAACGATACGCTTTCAGAGTACAAAGTGCCTTAAGGTTAAGCTCAGTTCATCGGATATCTAAAGGAAAACAGCCGAAATATCTCTACTTTAAAATTTATAGATACATTTCAACAATTACGTAAACATTAACACGATTCGAGAGAAAGACGATTTCATAGTATACTGTTACACTAAATTGGACACTACTTTAAACGATAGCAGTAACTTTAACAGTTGTTGTATAACTTCATAAATATTCAATACAGAAAGAAAACAATTTACGCTAACAAGTCATTTGATAAGTACAACTTAGGTAAGGAACGTTACCATAGATGACGAAGTTAAAAAAATTAAACCACATGAAGAATACCGATCTAATAGTTAATCATTATCTTGATTTTATTGAAACTGACAGCAAAATCACGGACAAGAAATTCCATAGTTATTTATTATTGTAAAAAAGTAAATGGCAAGTCACCTGTGCAACGGTAAAATGATTCATCTATCAAACGGTGGCGTGTGCACGATGTGACATGTGCCGCGGGAAACGTCAAATAATCCGGTGTCAAACATTTATAACGACGATAAGTTTTCTAAATGGCTTTCCGTATTGTGCACATACTTAATAGCGATTCATTTGTATTAGTACTATAATTAAATTTGAATACCTATAATGATTTCGAGAGTTTGGTGAAACACTTTTTCTTATAATTATGAGTTTTTTAAGAATATTTCTCACAACATATAAGGTGACAACAAGATCATTATTAAAAAATATCATATGATTTTTACAAAAATAAAAAAAACAGTCCTAGGTAGCACCCTTGTGAAACCCCACGGAAAAATGCACAGTTATTCGAAAGATCTAAACGCGCAAAGTTCGAAAATTGAGATCATGACACGAACACGCAAATCTGTAAGAGCTTACGACCCCCGGGCGGGCTCGGTAGCTACCGCTGCGGCGGCATTCCCATGCATGTGACTTTATAGGGATGGGACAATGCTAATTTTCGAATAATAATAATAAAACACCCAGCAGCCAGATACAGTCTTGACCCTACACTAGGGTTCCTTGTATCTCGTGGGTCAGAAACTACGAGCACCATGATACTTCCATACTAAGACCAGGGACAAATATTTCCAGATAACGCAAAATTGGAATCGAACAACCCCTCTTGTGTCTTAGCCGGGCAATCCACCAATATCATCAATATTTTAGATTCGGCCCTGAACATGCCTTTGCAAGTTAATGAAAGGTAAAAATAAATAAAAATATGTTAATTAATTTGGAGTTCAAAAAAATATGAACTACAGATTGGTTACATTCAACAAAAATAGCAACTAGTTACAGTAGTTTGAAGTCTTTCTATTAAATTACAGTACTGAAACTGCTATCTCCGATCCGTTTTGGTATCTATAACCGTCGATCTAATTCATCTTCATAATTGTAACTATTTTCGAAAATACCAATGGTAGGCATCCGCCATCTTTTCCGACATGGCGGTTATCACATAAAATAAAGCTTAAATTGCACCATTGATAAACAACTCTACTATTGTGTACTCTTGTACGTCCCTATTCTCAAGCATACGATATCGTGTAAATCAGGACGCGCGCGCGATTCCCGCCGCGATACAAGTGATATATGAATATCGTCGCATTACCGCTACCGATGCGTGCCGCTCGTTTGTTTGAATGGCGCCGTATTTGCTAATCTGATTTTATATCGCTTACAACCGATGTCTTACAACATATCGATTTTGATCGATAGTTATACATATTCAGTCCCATGACTGTATACTGCTGAATATTTACAAAATCACTTTAAAAACTTTCATCCTCTTCTTGAGGCTCTCTCTTTGAGGCGCACTTTAATCCTTTCACTACACAGATTCTTTCATCAACGCCATATGCCCTTTTCAGGGCCACCATACCTCAACCTGGTAACTGACCTAATACAGAATGATCAAGAATAAGTCATTCAAAAACTAGCATCCACTAATAGAGATTTTATTGTCGCTTCAGCAGTATACAAAGTAAAGCATAACTTGCTGTCAGCTCTGGATTGATTGTTCGAAGATACTGAATGTAATTCGAATACGATAAACCATTGCAACTCAATTTGCCCTTTAGAAGTCCTTATCACTGACATTCGACACAACATACGATTTCAATTAAAGACCGCTTCGATTTGAACGAGGAATTTACGCGTTCAGAATTTTAAGAGCCCGGACTGATTCCATCATTGCGGGAAATAGGGCAAAAATGTTTGGGATGAAAGTGGCTGGATTAAATACAGAGGGGTCTAGATAAATTGGTTAATCGGTTACTCATAGCAGTCAAAACTAGTAGGTTCAGTCTGCATTATCGGCACTCGGCAACCACACTTTTAATTACATTGACACAAATCGTAGTTATCGATTGACTCTCACGGTGCCGAACTTAGTATAACAGCTGTCTACAATGGTACGCTTTCATTTACGTCTCGCGTACGTATTCAACTGTCAATGAGTATTCGTTTTATTTACTAGTTTTATATCCGACTTCGCATGTTTGTTTCTCAATCATGCAACGGCTGAATAATGTACGAAAATGTTTCACCTGGTAGTAGTAGAATGACCTGGAATAGCATGAAATTCTCGTTATATCCAGAACATGAGACATACTGACACAGAGTTTCTAAGTGAAAGTAGTAACACCTTTTAACTCCAACCAAAATCGTGGATATTTTATCGACATATATTGCTAAAATTTAGAAGAGTTTCGTATTATACTTTTTAAAGACCTTGCATCTCAATCATGCAAGTCGAAGCTCGCAAGTCGAAGATGAAAGCGCACATGTGTGTCCACATCTAATGTTCATTAGGTTCATTACGAGTGCGCTTGTTTGTCTTACTCAGAAGAACTAGCTTTTATTAGATTACGTGGGCAGTTTCAATTAATTGTGAGCATACCTATCTGTCGGCGTTTTCATTGGGCATGGCCGGTTATCGGTGTCGCTAAGTAGATTGAGTGAGAGGTGACTTTATACATGGTGTTCTGACTGATATACCTATACGTATCGTATAGGAAGAGGTTGATATGAATTAACAGTGGCAGCGTAAGCTATAAGAGTGTTTTAAAGGACTGCTGACATAGGCCTCCTCCCATAAAGAGTGCCACGACGAATGGTCGAATGGCCCACCTTCAACTTGCTAATTCTGAGAGATACTCGTATAATAAGACTACAAAAAAAATAATTGCTCCAATGTTTGTGTAGAAAAACCCCTATTCGGGATACTTAAACAATGTTAGGGGTTGTGTCAGGGGTGTAAGGAGTTCCAAATGGCAACCCTCGGAACCCAAGCCAGCTGACGAGTCTCTGGCGCTCCACCCACTGATCCGCACTGGTCCAGCGTGGTGGGTTATGGTCCAATCCCCCCCTTATGATGGAACTCTTTGGGGGAGGCCTATGTCCAGCAGTGGACTTCTACAGGCTGATGATGATGATGATGAAACAATGTTATACTGTGTCAACCTGTACCACACAGTCTTAGCGCCAGCCTCTCAAAGAATGTAATCCGCTCCGGCCGGATTGATCTGGCTGTTTGAAAACTATTTATTTTATTGTGGGCAATAATAATTACTGGGCAGTTTATTACTCTAATAGATATAAACGAGAATTATTAATTCGGTAGATAAATAATCGTTTTGGTTAAGTCCCGCTGTAACCAGATAGTTATGTTTATTATATCTGTCGAATTAGCATTACAACGCTGTCTGGAATGATTGAAATTTTATAATAAAAAAAAAAAAAATCCGGACATGTCACACACGGTCAACTGATCCCAAACTAGGCATAGCCTGTACTATGGGTACCAGAGACTGATATACATAATAGATTAATATTTAACACCCAGACACAGAACAAACATCTGTGTTAATCACACAAATGTTTGTCCAGAGCGGGGATCGAACCCGCAACCTCTAGCGCAGAAGGCAGAGTTACTACCAAATGAGCTATGAGGCCAGTCATAATATTAATTAATCGCGATAATTTGTTACTAGTAGAGTAACATAGTAAGTATAGAATAGTCAAGTATAGAAAGGGGCTTATTCAAGATGGATCCGGTTCACTATGGACAACTGAAAATCCAATGACAATAAGTCAAGTAGATGCTTGCTTCTCGTGTCGATGATTCTTTTTTTTTTACTTTCGTGCTCATGTCATAAGTCTTCGATTTTTTTAGGATCTAGGGCAAGCTGGTTCTTGCCGTTTTCCTTCACCGTTTAAGAGCACTAGTATAGCGCACATTAATTTTCCTTATAAAAAAATCTATTAATGCACGACCGGGATTCGAACCAACGACCTGTGGGTCGGATGGCAGGGCCACTACCATCCCTCCACCAGTGCTCTATATGCATCAAGTAGATCAATACAGCCCCTGTGAATCCTTCTACACACTGGATCTTTCACCATTCCTCATGGCTAACACAAACCAAATTGATCAAGAACCAGTAAAACATGGACGAACGAATACCTAAAAGTACCTAATAATGATTTTTACAGCTCCGTTTCGCCGTCACACAGCCATATTTATCAGAACTCTCTTACAATAGAATAACGATTTGTGACTATAAAGACCTTTACGGTGGTCTCGTAAGGCAATATACAATTAGGCAATGTGCATTAACACCTAGCGTCTTCATCACCCACGCGAAACGACTTTGCTTACGGCTCATCAATTTAACCTACATCTGACTTGAGTTTACAGTACACACCACAGTTCACAGTTCAGTTGGTATGGTAAAAGCGCAGAAGAACATGGACAGTGAAACAGTTAGTAAGGAAAGGCGCTCAAACAGCAAACCCAATTGTGGACTTTGGTTGTTTAGAGATATCGAGTGTGTGGATCTTGCGGTCGCCTCAGACAAACAATAATTAAACGCGCCTAGTACAGGCGCTCCTCTCTATGACCATTCTGATCGTATTGTAGACCGTCAGCCCAAAACAGGCTTACCTACTTTAGGTACAGTCGCCTGCAATAAGATGTACAAACTCAACAATTTAAAAATGATGCCACAGTATTAACTTTTGTGATGTACACAGCAAAAACTAGAAAATTGTTTACCTACCGTCAACTTGTGCCATTTTCAACTTAACCATGAACCTACCATCTTCGTCTGTATTGTGATATCATTTTGAAAATTATTAAGTGTATACATCTTATTGCAGGCAACTGTACACCTAAGAGGCAATACAGTTTGTTCCAGGACTTTTGGATATTCGACTTTTTCCTCGAAAATCTTCAGTTCAAACTCAAATATTCAGCTGTTTTAGGTAGCAATCTCGATATTTACTTATAAAGGATATAAAAGGACCAAAAATTTATAATTTGAAAAAGTTCGGGAGAAATCGAAAATAAAATTTTTTTTAAATTTTTTCGCTAATATTCTTTCTTTTTGTTGTTATAATAAGCCCCTTTTGGGATGGTATTCATATAATAAATCACTATATTATGGTATTCATATTGCATGTACTATTTTGCGCCAAAATGAGTAAAAACATGTTATGTGCGTTTAGTTTTCGAACGACCAGTCATCGTTCTGCTCTTTTCAAGAGCTCAGGAAAACCGCAATGCCTCAAGAACCGTCATTAACCATACCCAAAAACTATTTATAATTTATTGTGTAAATATGACTCACCGCTATCTTTTGCCAGGAACTCCTCAACTGCATTCATAAATCTGAAGAAGACAAGAGAAGATATAATTAAAAGTTTTCGGAAGATGAAATGGGGAAGATTCCGGAGGGCGCTCTAGAATGTTCCAGAAAAATGTTGGACAGGTATGTTCAAAAAGAACCTACTCTATGATGTAGTGATTTGTGAGAAAAATGAAGATGCTCTTATAAGAGCCACATTATAAGCTGCTTAGCAGTTAAGCCGCTTGGCGCAATTTACGGGTAAGCTGCTAAACAGAACATTCCCGTTTTATGTTACTTCTTACACTATAAAAACGATGTAAACTGATACGCAGCAACAGTTATTCCGCTATAAAACATTTAATTGAATTTCACAAAAATATAGGAATCTACGGCACCCGTCACGATGGAGATGAAATATTATCATGTATCGATCGCAGCGTGTCGCCTTGCTTTAATCGATTTTTTTACACCTAAACCGCACGATCCGTAGGAGTGCGGTTACAAGGCATTTCTGCCGATCCCTATTGATGAAATATGTTTGTTTTCATCATAACGAATGCCTTTTCATATCCGCCGAGGGTGCCGCCAATCCCCGCCGCATTATTAGAATGTTTTCTCAAATAACTTCCGAGGGTGGTCTCTGTTCAGGGTGTTTATGTTTTTATCAAACTTCTCATAAACGTCTTATATAAGCTAATGGAGGGGTTGCCGCAATTACGGTTTGTCATGCAAAATTGCAGCCGTTTTCTAGGTGCCGTGAATTCAGTTATTATGCCAGCCGCGGGGGACAGTAACATCGGCGACGCGACAAATTCATCTTAACACCATGAATACGTGTATTCAAAGAAATGATAAACGCTCAAAATAAAGATGACGTATTCAAAATCCGTTACGATTCTGACCAGGATACGATCCTGAGTTTACAACAATGCCGTAAAAAATGTGTAAAGACCCGTAAAATTACAGAAAAAACAAATACATGCAACAATTAAAACTAAAATGCATGAAATTTTGTGTCGCGGTGTTAATCTAAAATTGGCCGTGAAACCACAAATTGAATTAAAATTCCGGGTATGTATGTAACCAGTAGGTTTTAAAGTCAACGGTCTCATGCTAGGTGGTTTTCGCGTATCGATAAATACCTATAAGAATAAGCGGGTATTGCTTAGTATGGGACCTAGAACCCCAGACGTGTAGCTAAATAATTTCTTTAGAGCTAAAGTGAGACGACCAAAACAATGGCAGTAGGAAGAGTAATTATCAATTAATTTATATTTTTACATTTATAAAGCTTTCTTGTCGTGTCACTGGTTCTTTCTTGGTCATCCTGTAAGTCCTGTAAGTTAAAGGTTTTTTCTATTTCTTCGTATTTTAAGTTCTACTCGTAGAACATACCGGTTTCCTCACGGTGTTTTAATTCAGAGCACTAGTATAGCGCACATAAATTCTCCGAAAAGAAAAAATCCATCGGTGTACGTCCGGGATTCGAACCCACGACCTGACCAATTCCTCTTCCATAAACTAAGATCTATCGCAAAGTGATAAAGAAATAACCAGAGCCGATAAACGAAGCAGATGACGGTTCATGTTTTGTTTAACCTCAATTCACATTGTATTAGCATTTGTTTGAGAGCAAGATCCTAGGAACCCAGCACTTCAGTCTACGCAGAAATGCTTCTTAGAGCGAAGCTTAGGTAAGTATTTGGATTCAATTGTGTTTAGCAGTTCAAACGGAAGACGCAGTTCCGTGAAACATTTACCGTGTACCCCATTAACATGTACAAATAAAACTAAGGACGAGTGGCGCCATAAGGTTAACAGTTTAATTAATGTACAGAGTCACGATTCAACACAATTTCATGGAACACACGTCAAGAATACTGGTTTTGTTTTGGCTGTTGAAAATATCATCATCATCATCATCAGCCTGATAAAAGTTTTTATTCCCGAACGGTTGTCGGCTCTGCGAGCTATATGGCCGGCCCACTGCTGGTTCAACTTGCATCAAAATATACTCGTAAGTGAAAAATATATGAGTTTTTCTGTTGGAAAATGTTTAGTGCGCATTAACACGAGCGGTGAAGGTGAAAACATCGTGAAGAAACCAGTAAGTATTATTATAAGCGGCGATGGACTTGCAGTCACTATCGCAAAATTTGGACGTGTATGTACCCCTTAGACATCTTCAAGAATCTGATCCCCTGGATCTGAGAGATTATATACCATGCTTGGGGATAAAAGTCCTGAGCCTATTTTTTTTTGTGAAATATATTGCGTCATATTATTAAGTTGTTATCACTATTCAAATTCTTTAAAACTACTCCACGATCTACACCAAATAGCACACACGCGAAGAATTTCACGGTATACAGTCAAGGTCATTTGCCATGGAACATATGAAATACCACCTAAAATAACATGCCCTATATTACTCGTAAAATATGAATAGACCACACCATAATTCACTACCAGTGAACCATTTTAAGAAACAAATTGAAACCGAACTTTCTAAGCATTTCCTGGGCAACGCGGACGTCATTATTTAAAATCTGTCAAAAAATTGTATTTTATTACACGTGAGGCAGATCGGACCAAACGTGAATTACATGCTTTCTTATTTAATATTAGTGGCTTCTTGCGTTTGTCGGATAATTTATATCTAGTCTTATCTGTGCAGTGGATCGCTCCTGAGCTATAATCCGTATATTTTTCATGTGGCACGCCGCGGTCCCTCCTTACTGGAAAATTTATGTAACTACGAGGAGGTATCGCCGCAATTATTATTGCCCTAACAATATTCAAAGCGGGAGGAAACCGCGATGCATGCAAAACGGACAACATAACTCACACTTGAAAAGCTGACGGTTATAAATTGCACTGATATCGTAAATTGAACTTTTTCACCTAGTAAACAGGAACTGATTAAACTATAAAGACAAATTAATAATTTAATTTACAATAATTTTACGCGTTGAAAGCCGATCTCAAAACTTAAAGCTGAGAGTGGTTTTTAATGAAAAATTCTGTGAGCATTAAGATTTTGTTGGCTATAAAACGCCAAATTTACAAGACCACTGCGACGTACGGCCATAAAAAGGGATATTAACTGTTTAATGATTTTATTGCAAATTGATAACGACATATATTTTTGAACCCGATTCTGGTTCCTGCTTTAAACGCAATATATCTTACTCAAATTGGGTTTTAGTGGAATTGCTTCACATAATAGTATAACAACAATGATGGTATTATAATGAAGTCAACAAATTCGACAGGACCGCAGTTACATACTTTCACAAGACCTCACATACGCGACGCGGGCGCATCCATCATGGTAGACCCGTAGTGTCGTTACGTGTCGGTACAACAAGTAGGCCTGTGTCACTCAATCAGATATTAATGTAAAAAGAACTTTACTGCGCTGAATTTGGGTTTATATGTACACGTATGGCTCAAATACGAGCAAAGGTTTGAAATTGTGGTCACAGAAGCATTTGGTTTGGTAATCAGAATTGTACTCGCATATGTGTTATAGATTCATAGTGTGTATTTCTTCGTTGGAGTGAATCTTCTATTAATTGAAGCTATTATCACATCTATGGCTACGTGTCGGTACAACAAGCGCCAAAGTGCCCAAGAGAGAGATAATAGGCGACATTCTGATACAACGCAAGATAAGGAGCAAGGAGGTTCCCATGCGAAGGGTGATCTACATGCACGGAAAAATAAAGGGCCATAGGTCAAACGCGGACGAAATACAAGAGATGCATCCGGCATGCGATGAAAGAAACATCATCATTTGACAATACACGTGTTCGTCGTTATTTATCCCATCGCTTATGATTATTTGCGAAATAATGCTACAACGCACTAAACAAAATTTATTTTAGATGGGAATGCTGAGCTTGCCTCAAAGAACTAATATCACCCAAGCTAAGAGAAACTGATGCTCAATCTTACTACTATTTATAAATGCGCAAGTTTGCATGGATATTTGTAACTCAATCACGCCAGAACGAGAGATAGATTATAGCCTATATCCCTACTTTTTATTCCGGAAATATGTACGGTTCCCAGATCCCAGATTTGTTTTTCACAGAGCAAGGGATCAGTTTTTGCATAGTAGTAGTTCAGGGGTCAGAGAACGGCATGGGCTAATTTTATCCCGGAAAAACGCTTCACCCACAATGATCACATTTTGATAAGCCGTCAGTTCTCGCACATATACATCAAAATTAACACGCGAATGAAAATATAAACACAAAATTTCAAACAGCTAAATTATCCAGATATTTATATTGTAACATACCGAGCGCATCATCAATAAATTGCAGTGTTTATTTAACACATAAAAAATTAAGATATTATCCTGTACGAAGGTCTATACAACCATTAAATGTTTAACGTTTTCATATTAATCTGTACTAATATGACATTACAATAAAAACTTTTTAATTCTTTCTTACTTTATTAATGCAGAGACGTATTGGCAGAGTTCCTTGTATAGCAGGTCAAGTTTAGACCTTGAACTGACCCAACTGTTAAGTGTATTGGGCTCCTAAAGGGGTTACCCAGTCAAGCAACAAATAAATGGCTTTTCTTGCTGTTCTTGTAATGTTTGTTCGGAAGTGCACAAAGTTTTGCCACCCCCCATTAAAATAAGTTCGAAAAATGTGTCTCGGCTAATGAATCTTAGGAAAAATGAAGAAAAAACACATTTACTTATTTCTGATCTGGGAGCACCAGAAATTATTTTGGGTTGTTCACGGCTAATTTATGTAGAGTCGGCCAGTTCGCGAAACGTGCTCGTTGTTTTACAGCTAAGTTTACAGCGTGCGATCTGTTTGACAGTCGGTGGCAAAATGCCTTCGGGAACCAATTAGTAGCTGATGTATCGCTGTCATTGGTCGACTATTACTAGTAAATGATATCTTAATATGGGTTGATGTAGCGCCATTATTTCCGCAATTACTATCCCCGTAGGCAAGGGCCTATTCTAGCCTCCCATTTTATGAAGTGAGGTCCTTGCGCTTTCAGGAATATCGTATTTTGAGCAGACTATGAGTATGAGGTAATCAATATGGAAAATAAAAAGGCTTAAATTAATAAATAAATAAAACAAATGGGTATGAGAAACCACAGAGCCTCAAAACAAAGGCACACAATCAGTGCGTGTTGCCAGTGAAGTACTGAGACTTCTCGCTATGGAGAAAGCTATGATCGGAGTTCAGTGTAAAATCCGAAACGGGGAAATCCGATAGAAGATCTAAAGTCACCGAATTTGTATGTTGAAGTGGCGGTGGTAAGACCGTATACAGGACGACGCAGTGTTTGAAGGCCCCACCCGATAGACTAACGAAATAGTCATCGTTTATCGCAGCACTATTCGGGGGAGGGCTACGTTCAGCAGTAGACTTCATCAGGCTGATGATGGCGAATGTATAGTCAAAAAGGATGTGATATGACTACGATCAATAGCTTATTACAAGCAAGAATGACAACACATCGTTCAAAAGCTCCAATGCAATTTGCGAGTAGCACCGCTACCCCCTCATTCCCAGGCCGTCACTAAAATGTTGCAGATGTACTATCGACAAGTAAAATACCGATATCGATAGTTTCGCCTGAAGGAAGAACCTGTCGGTATTTGAATTACTTGATCGCCCCCTTCTGGTTGTTTTATCTGATGTACTATAATTGTGGGAATCGAATGGAAGCTTTAATTAATTGTCAAAGCTATGATTTGAATCCTTAGTAATTATGAGCACCTACATTGTAAGAATACATCCTGGCTTTCTACACCAGAACCAAATCTATGTGATGAGAACAGGGTCGACTAGACTAAGGATGAAATAGGTGCTACAAAACTTTTAAAAACATTTGCTAGACACTACAGCGTCGCGTACGTATTCTAGACTCTAGAAAAAGCCTTTAGTAATAATGAGACACTGCCCCGTACCATCTATTCTTAATTTTTTGGCTACTGCTGGTTCTCGGCAAATATTGTTAGAGTCAAGTAATTATAAATAACAAGTAGGTATAAAAAACCTATGTTGCAAACATAACAGATTGTTCCCAAGAAAATGATGGGGGGACTTAAAAACTTCAAACCGCATTTTTAGTCAAATAAGAAAATCACCTAATACACATCCTTTCCATTTGCCTACACTCGTACTATCCTAAACTTGAATGGTTAAAATACCACCGAGATTTCACAACAAAACACGAAAACAAAAAAAAACGCAGGGCTAAGCTTCTTTCCAAAAAGCTTACCAGGTTCGATAATTCCATTTGCGTGAATACATTGATTATACAAAACCTGGTTGACGCAATTAGGGTTAATAGGCATAACTTTGAACCGTGCTACATAAGGGCTAATTATGAATATAATGAAGTTCAGGTTTTTATGTCGTAAACTGTATAACTTTAAATGACAACAGAACGGGCCTGCAATAAAAACTAATGATTTTAAATTGTTTTAGTCCCACCTCTTGAATTCAATATCGTTCACAACGCAAGGGTCAGGTGTTTAAATATAATTAACATTACGCTTGTCATAAAAATCTATGTTTTATACTGTTGTGTAATTCGCACCAAAAAGCAATTGCTACTTTGATACACATATCATAAATTGTAACTTTAAAACAGCAATAATAACACCTTTTTAACTGCTGTCGGTATTATAAAACGTTTAAAATAAATTATTTTATTTCTACACTCGGAAGCTCGTTTGGTCCATCGAGCTTTTAGGGTTTCGCTGTAATATAAGAACCCAAAATAAATAATAATAATAACCATAAATATTAACTCAACCTGGTCACTGATGTTATATAGGATGACCTAGAAAGAACCAGTGACACGATAAGCAAGCACCAAAGAATCCTTATAATATCGGCGAGTTAGTACAATCTCGTTATGTCGTGTGTAACATAGTCAATTAATTCTACAACAATGAGTCAGATTGCATACCACGTAATAAGGCAAGTTTAGATTTGAACACCAATTTGATGAACATAAATACTTAACATCATAAACTTTGCCGGGGTCATGATCATAGCTGCGTCAGAATGAATAACAGCGGGACCCTACACTATCCTAGATCCAACACGCAACTGGCTGGTTTTTGATTACACTTATCAAACGTTGCATCATGTTAACACTTTCATCACTATGTCGACAAGATGATGATGGCGAATGTAGATACCTGCTAGCATTTCTTTGATTTATGAACTGACCGTGTTCACTAGCGGTTATAAAGCATTGCTCTATTTTTAAGGGAGGTATACCTCCTCTACTAAAACCAGTTTTAAAGAGTTTCTATGACATGAACCCCATAGAATTAAGAGACCTCTTGGTAAGGTAAGGCAACTAAAATTCAAAGAGATACAATATTGTGCCTTTGCAAAAATATCTTTTGAAACTTAACAAGAGGTGACTCCTTTTGAAAGTTCCTTTGAGTGTGATTCAAAGAGCAATTATACTATACACCTCAATTTACGAGGACACTAAATGTATTATGTAGCCACATTCAAAGGGAATAAAAGCAAACTTTGGGTAGATAAACTTATTGATGGGCCTCGGGAGTTGGGTGTAACCTTGGCGTATCGTCTGGTTACAAATGTAGCTACTCAGACACGTGAAAATGGATATTAAAAGTTTTCCACTTCACTGCTGATATCAGCATTTAGTTACAGGTCAGGTTACGTTGTATATATACATACATGTATACATGTATATATATATATACAACGTGATTCATAACATGTAAGTGTATGTGATACTATCACGAAAAAGTTTTATTCGACACCCAATTAGCAATAAAGTATGTTATACGACTTTTGATAATTCGGCAATTTCCATTGAAACAACACTATACATAAATACGCTGTTCAGGAGTTAAATCAGTTCAAACCGTTGTATTTATGGCACCAGAAGTAGCAAATATTAATTCTTAGAGTCGATATACAAAAACCTAATGAAAATGTACAGCTAGTTACGACAAACACTATATAATTTCTCAGAAGCCATTGTTCTGTTTGTCCCTAACAATTCCTACATTTTAACAATTGAACAAGACGTAAAAATATACATAAAGGAGTTTTCACGTATCGCGAGGCAGCCAACAGCCCAGAAATGATGACCGTCTGTATTACGAGCTAGGGTTACTGTTTTGCGCTTTGAGCTTTCTGGCTAGATATTGTATAAACTATTTAACCATAGGCTCATTGGCAAAGGTTGTAAAAAACCTATCCTACTAATATTTTCAATACGAAAGTTTGTGAGGGTGTTTGGAAGTTTGTGGTTCAATCACGTAGTACGGGTCAACCGATTTCGTAGAAACTTTGAATAGATAGAGTTATATACCTAGAATAGCATACAGGCTACTTTTTATGTATTTACAACGCGAGCGAAGCCGCGGCCGCATGCTTATATTATAAATGCGAATGTTTGTGAAGATGTTAGGATGTTTTAGATATGTTTTTCCATGTTCTGTGACGGTGTTATCTTTAGATGCGCTCGCTCTTCATAGAAAATAAGTAAAGATTGTTTACAATTTTTCTTATATTCCATCTAACATCGAGAACCTAATGTCTAGACAAACCTAACATAAGTTTTAAGACATTTTCTACCATTCATTTGTATTCCTTTAGTGTAATAAATAAATAAATAAATGTTTGCGGGTCAATCGTGCCGTAACGGCCATACCGATTTCGCTGAAACTTGGAATAGATAGAGTTATTTACGCAGATAAAGCTATTGGTGATAGGGAACGCTGCTGCCCATCCCCTAGCTTATTTCCCTTAGTCTCCTCTTACGACATCCACGGGTAGTAATGGAGAGGCCTATTCTTCAGCCGGGGCCACCACGGCTCGATTTTAACATGCTTGTTAGAAATGTTAAGTTTTTATTATTCCACCACATACTATATTTTCCGTGTTGTAGTACCTAGGTGGCCAGTGGTGTTTATTCTTCTAGCAGCTATAATGTTCTGTTATTCAGCCTCCAGAAAATATCCGTTAAACCTCAAACAAAATCTTTAACTGCGATCATTCCTCGAAAATCTGAGTACGTACTAGGAATATTACTCATCCTCTTTCATAAGTTTTCAGACAAACATTAAAGCCAGACGAACTAATTACAACCATGAAAACAGGAACAGTCATAATCCCATAGTCGCATGACTCAGAGTATTACAGTAACTCAGTGGTTCAGTGGTATTACGTACTGTGTAGATTCATTAATCTAGCAATAAAAAATATACCAATTATACAGTGAATCAGATGATAAAGACTCATGCACACCATTAAAATTATCTAAAATTATTTGAAACGCTCTTCAAATTGACAAAATAACAACGAAATCGGTTGCGCCGCTACGGCGTGATTGAACAACAAACATCCTCACAAACTTTCACATTTATAACGACGAGTTAACGACTGGCCTCATAGCTCAGTTGGTAGTAACTCTGCCTTCTGCGCTAGAGGTCGCGGGTTCAATTCCCGCTCCGGACAAACATTTGTGTGATGAACACAGATGTTTATTCTGTGTCTGGGTGTTAAATATTAATCTATTATGTATATCAGTCTCTGGAGTCTCTCTCGGAGTAGAGGCAGGCCAAAGAAAAGATGGATGGACTGTGTGAAAGTGGATATGGTGAAGAAAGGAGTGAGTGTTGAGATGACGACTGATAGAGGGAAATGGAAGAAGAATACATGTTGTGCCGACCCCACATGATGTGGGATAAGGGCAGGAAGATGATGATGATATGTATATCAGTCTCTGGTACCCGTAGTACAGGCTATGCCTAGTTTGGGATCAGTTGGCCGTGTATGATATGTCCGGAATATTTATTTATTTATAATATTAGTAGGATCACTCACTAGCATTATCGGCTCGATAAGTTGCGAAAGTTTATGTAGGTACAACTCGAAGCCGCGGGCGAAAGCTAGTAATGAATAAGTTAACAGACTCAAAGATTTATGGTTCATATTCGTCTAACACGCTTGCATTTGAATGGTAATAAGATCATGGTAGGGCCCCAGACCTCTATTATAAGACTCTACAAGTATCAGTTAGGTACCTACTGATTCCTAGAATACAGCACCCTTTGTGGTAAATCATTGCCGCCAATACGAATGTCATTGTTATTTAAGTGACCTAATTGCTATTGTAATAAAAACCGCAAGGGATAAATAAACGAAAATAATTATATTCTGATGTAATTATATTCCGGTTGGCAATAAATACTACGTGTCCCGTAACTAGTAAACTATCCCGAAGGGGGCTTATTCTTTAAATAAAAATCCTAATTACTTATATAGGTATATATCCTTTTTATCTTCATAGGTACCTCGCGAGCCGCGTGCGGAAGCTAGTTAGATATAAAGATGATAAAAATACTAAAAGCAGTTAAACTAAAAACAATTTGAGAAAGTTTGTAAGTTTTTTCCTCATCTTTCTCGATATTTCTAGATATTTTAATTGTTGATAGTATAACAATTAAAAGATTTGGGATCCCTTTTGGGATGGTATACATTTTAATGAAACACACACGTACACGTTTTGGAAAAAGGGCAGGTCAAGAGCACCCTAAACCGATGAGCGTGCATGAGGATTGTGATGAAGAGTTAATGAAGCAAAAGAGGTATATCAGGATCGTAACAAATGGTCTCTGCGTACTCTGGGAAACACGCGTGATTTTATGTTTGTATGAAACTTCTCATATTATGAAACTTCTTGTAGAGTAAGTAAAAACTATCGTAATGAATTTTTATGTTATACGGAGGCAAACAGGCTTACGGCCCACCTGATGGTAAGCGGTTACCGTCGCCTATTGACATCTGCAACACCTGGAGCATTGCTAATGCGTTGCCTGCCCTGGAGAAATCTTTTTGTATTTTTCTTAAAGCTCTTCATGTTGTAGGTTAGCGGAAAAAATGATCCTATGCCATTTTCGCGGAACGCCGAATGGAAATAAAGCTATTAGGATCTAGGATATGACTGTATACCGCAATGGCAAAAACTAATTAAAGCGTTACTCACATTGATGTGCAAAGTTTTTAGTAATCCGCGGTTAATGCGCGGTTTATGTGTCACTGGCGCCTCCTGTTCCTCTCAATTAATATTTTATTATTATACGGTGACGAATGCTTATGGTTGCGGTTTCTGAAACGATATCTTTATTTGGTAATAACAAATTGTGCTAACATGCCACCGGTTTTGAATGTTCCCTTTTTAGATTGAGTTAACGTGAGGACGTATAATGTCACTATTTGGGAGGCCTATGTCCAGCAGTGGACTTCAATAGGCTGATGATGATGATTATTTTAACGTTAGTGAGTGTACTGGTAGAGTGGTGGTAGTGGCCCCGTCTTCCGATCCAAAGGTCGTGGGTTCGATACCCGGTCGTGCTCGTAAAATTGATGTGCGCTATACAAGTGCTCTCAAACGGTGAATGTAAACGAAGTTACCTATAATGAAACAACATACGCCAAAGAAACGGATGTCTCAATTACGCAAGTCTGTGTGGTCCAAAAACAAACGATTATCATCCTACTCCATAATAAAACAAATGTATAACATGACGATATTCAGATCAACGATTAAACCGATTGAAACGCTGTAACCACTGGTAATAGTCGTGTTATTAGCATCATTATGGACATTATAGAAAATCGACATTCTATTTCAACATTCGATAAAATTCATGTTATTAATAGTCCGTGGTCATGAATATAATAATAAGACGGAATGTTGAAGAAAGAAATGATCACTTATTTGCGCGAGTACTCGTATAATTGGTGCAACCTGATAGCGTTGACAGATCTTATCACATTCATTAGTGCGCATTAACATAACCGGCACGGGATAAAATTAATGTTGAGAATAACCGCCTTTCTTGTAAACGTTATTTAGTAACCTTGTAAAGCTAATAATTAGTGGTTCGCCATGTGTATTGGTGGTTCCATACTTCAACTCGTCACTGACTCAATACAGGATGACCAAGAAAGAATCAGTGAAACAACAAACAAGCAAGTGGTTAACCCCAAACTGAGATTTCGCGATGTTTAGTAATAAGTTAGTGTTTCGATGATTGTTGACGCACAATCAATGCAAACTTTGAAAATCGCATCTTTAGCATTTTAACCCCCTATTTTTATTTAATGCATTCCCTTGGCTGATTTAACTCATTTCTGATTCGTTAATCTTGATATTACAAACTGCTGACCTACTAAATTCTATGATGCAGATCGGATTGACGGTTCGCATATTATAGTCTCCACAAATACACATACAACGCAAATTCGTCCAAGTTGTTTGAGAGATCTTAGCTCGTAGTACCCTTGTACACAACATGATTTAGATTAATCCATCAGCCAATAATAATGTTTTTAGAGACGTTTATTATCCCCAGGACATTTAGAGAACGTCCTCAGTGCCAACGATAGGTGTCGATGACAGTAAATTTGGACAATGGCTGGCGGTCGCCTTATTTATGTGTTTGTTATCACATTCGGAAGTCTACTATCTTACTCTGATTTACAATAGCCTTTTAAAAGACAAACAGTCAACATAGCGAGAATTTACTTCCAACACCTTAACTGTGACAAACAGGTTCACACCTCATAACTTACGACGCTGGAAACGTTTTTGTCCTCAAGGATTTAAGCGTTAGAGAAGCTAGTTTGATTTTTGAATATAAGTAATAGAGCAGAAATTCAATAGGTATGTATAAGAATCAAAGTCCTGACAAACTGACTGTCATACAAGGTGTTATATAAGCTTATTTGCGTCCGAGTACCACGCGTGCGGCAGCTAGTAAATCATAATAGCGCAAAGTGTCAATACAGCAAACGCAAAGTTTACTGACAATGTTGGCATAACTTGAAGCTCCTCCATGAAGCCTTCTATACAAAGTCTAAGTCAGTAAGGTTTTAACAATCGAGTGATAGAACCACCTAAAAATAAGAAATGACCTAACAAAGTATCAAATTGTCTCGTTATAAGTCTCAATCGTTCGCTAATACAATCACAAATAAAAAACAAAGGCAAAAAAGCCGAAATGCGGATTTAACATGTTTGTATGATATAGAATCCGATGTATCAATATTGGATCAGGCGATGACTCTGATGATAATCTGTTTGTATTAGTCATATCTTAATAACAACAAGGCACTGAGGGAAGAAGGAATAATGTCGGAGCTTCTGAAATCTGGTGGAATACCGGTACTTAAAGTCCTTCAGTAGTTATTTAATTCTTTCATCCTCGAGGGTTAACGCTTGAGGCGTGGTACAGGAGCAGGGTGATACTGTTCTTCAAGAAAAGTGACAGCACCCTCTTGAAGAATTATAGACCAATCGCGCTACTGAGCCACGGTTATTCTATAAGCTGTTTTCGAAAGTAGTCATCGATTGTGTCGCTCGTAGGATTCTCCCGAACAAGCCGCAAGGCTTTAGTACTGTAGACTACATCCACACGCTTCGCATACCGTTTGTGGCCTACGAGAAAGCCTTCAAGTCAGTCGAGACCTGGGCAGTATTACGGCCACTAATACCTTAAGAGTCCAAGACAAAAGTCTACAATCGGACGATATGGAATATGGAAGGCCCCCCATCGGACCGACGTCATTGTGAAGGCTGCGGGAAGGCAGTGGATGGAGAAGGCAAAAGACTGTTCATCGTGGCACTCTAAAGAGTGCCTAAAGAGGGAGGCCTATGTCCAAGTGGAATTCTATTGGCTGGTGATGATGATAGCTTTTGCAACTGTTATTATTAAATTACAAGATCAAAAATAGATAAGAGCCAATGTCACAATCGAGTGAGTAAATGCCGTGTAACAATAGAAATGCTCAACTGTGGGACAATAAAAATCTATTAATCGGATGGACGGCACCACCGTCGGTGGTCACAATTTATAGACGGGATGATGGTTACAACAGGCCGGATTGTAATGAGGACATGATTGTCGACAGTCGACACGGACAAACAAGTAAAAATACAGCCGTGATAAATGGATGGGGTGAGGCACGCGAGCATCGTTACCGGCGGCGCCTGACGATAGGAGGAGGTCGAAAGACTAGGCTATACCTTCTAATGTAGTAGAGGGAGATATGTAACTGCCGATGATATTTTTTTTTCAATATTTGCATTGTTGCGTAACGTCGTCCAAGTCATGGAAACTGAAGAAGTTTGCTGAGTAGTTCATGATTCGTAGACTCGCTCTAACAATCGGATAGAAGTTTATTTTTTAAAAGACTGATATTTTAATTTCAATAAGGTTTTATTAAGTAGCTCCTATCTGGAAAAAACTTAACCCCGAAAACTCCTTTGTCGAGCTTAATATCGATATTTTTGTAGTTTTTAAATATACATTATTTCATCTCAGTAAACATTTACGATCATGATCAATCTTTAACATAAGGACCACCGTTCAACAATCCTAATTGCCTACATAGATCGACATATTTCAAATAGTTACCGATCCTTAAAACATATAGACCTGTCGAATGACGACATATTTCGGAGTAGCTACACGGGTGGTGCATTTGTCTTACGCTAACTGACAAACAGATGCGAGGTCCTTCATTGTGATAAGGGGTAGACTATCTGAGGATTTCCGTGGATATTTATGTCCCTCGACGATAGTAACGAAAGACAAAAGACCGAACAAATGATAACCTTTAAGTTATATTAAGCTTTATATCAACTGATATTATTTATAGGATTGATATTATGGAGCCAAGTTGATCTAGTGGAAGGTTCCCCGAATTTCCCAAATTTGTTTATTTGATCCACAACGCAGGTAGGTACAGTAGGTAGGTGGGTACATAGAAAAATACTTTATAGGTAGGTAATACACAACGCAGTCGGAAAACATAGGTAGGTAGGTGGCTAAGTGGTAGGCTAAGTAGTATGCGTTGTGTGAGGCAAATGGGTCCCGTCTCAGCATAAAGCTGCTTCTTCTTCTTGTGGTGGCTCTCCACTACTGGAGGTTAGCTGTCAGCTCAGCGAATTTATCTCTGTGTGTTGTACTATTCATTTGAGCTAAATTACTAGGGATGTAATTATGATGGTGGTATCCCGTTGCCTTCCATCATCGCAGTCTTGTGATCGTCGTGCCGTAGTGGCTGCGCTCACAAGTATCTGAAGTAAGCCCTTTAAACTATTCTAGCTTTGTCCTTACACCAGTACTGAAATTGCTGCTTCCCAATTCCAGGTCACAATAACTACGCCTTTATGACAAGGCTTGCCTCTTCCGCTGGTCCTGCCGATTTTGTTGCCTGAACATCTACGCCATTTCCACCGTTAAGGACTTCACCCGTAACCCTGGGCAAGGGATACGCGCTATACCCCGCATAACTGGGTCCCTGAACGAACTTAGCCACCCCACACCCCGGCCTACTGGAGTGGAGGTGTTGCCCACCCCCGCGTCGTGGACGCGCCGAACAGGAATTACCCCAGTGGAACATAAAGAAGGTGTCTTTATTTTCCCTGGGGCCGGGTTAATGGTCTCGTATGATGCCCGAGACCAACGACGTGACGAACATCAATAAACATAATATTTATAGTAGGTATGGATAGCTACTTATATAAAAAGAGAGTTAGTAGATAGATTTAGGTGAGTTATATATTACATAATAATTACAGATATTGTATTGCGGGCTATGTTGGTAGGTACATGGTGGTGCTATACAACACGCAGTGCGTTTGGTAATTTAGCGGGACCGCGCCCGATACCCTTGGCAAGCATATACCATGGAAGAAAGGAGCGAAGCGGTTCCATCATAGTCTATGAACACTACCGTATCTTTTGATTGGCCCATTGATTGTTATGTAAGTAGCAAGTATGATCGCATCCATAGAGTAATTTTGTATATATGCCAGAGATTTTTTCGGATCGGATGGCGTCGCTTCCCTTGGATTTTGCAAAATTTTCAAATTACTGTGTCAATAAAAGTGATTTACCCACTGAGCTAACGGATAAGTTTTTCTATTCAAAACTGTACGCATTAACACGTGCTTAAAACTGTGTACCGTGTAGGAAAACATAGTAAGGAAACCAATAAGTATTCTTAAAAGCGGCGATGGGCTTGCAACCTTTCACGTATAGAATACTCACTACGTAATGCAAAGTGTCGGCATATGCAAAATTTTCGGGCATGCCTCTGACTAACGATGTCACAATTATCGGAGGCCGCGATCAGACTTGCACGGAACCGTGGAGAACATAACAGACAAAGAGAGGCCTATCACTGGATGAAGTCGGGCTATGGATGATGATGATGATAATATTATTATTATAATAATTAATGAGTCATTCTTTGACCGCTAAAGGAAGTGTTGGGAAGATAAAGACATCAATAAAATTATGAAATGTAATAGATACAAAAACACCTATTGGCAATTAAAACGTCTAGCAACCATGAATTTATGCCTAGGAGGGACACAATAACAGGAAAACCAATAAAACTAACGATATAGGTATATAAATATATATATTAATACGAAATCGATTAATAATGTCTTGTAATACGATTATGATTATATTGTGTCGAAATTTATAGCATAATAAAACTATGGTACAGGGTACAAGTGTAACACGTGAGATGACACGGGCTCGTATGAAGGTATGCCTTTCGAATTCCGAGATGGAAGCGCGTGGGCGGGACCGTCGCCGCTATACATGTGACCGCAGCCGATTCACTTCAAGTTCGTCTTTAGACGAGATGTTGATTTGATGCAAATTAATCGGTGCACCTTGGGCGCACGTCCGACTGAGCTGGTTATCGCATAATATTTATTCAGTTCTATATTATTTTTGATTAATCTGTTTGTATCATTTTTATAGTTGTTTAATGACAGTTTAGTGACTTCTGTTTTGTTTTTAATATTCATTAGAATTTATAATTTTCACAAATAACCCGACATCATCTATTTTTACCGTAAAAAATCATAAATCCTCCCCCTGGTGATCTTAGTTGTACAGTCGCCTGCACTGAGATGTACCTATACATTTCATAATTTTCAAAATAACGCCACACGTAGATGAAGATGTTCCATAGCAAAGTTGAAAATGGAACAGGTTGATGAAGCGTACATCATTTTTGAATTCTTGCTGTGTATGTTTTTGTTTTAAGTACTGTTCCATCATTTTAAAAACTTATGAAATGTATCATATATCTTAATACGGGCGACTGCACAAGGCAACGAGTGAACGCTTATTCAAGCAAGTTCATCGGATTGTTTAGTTGTTTGTCACTTCTATTACACAAACAGTTATATTCTATGTCACGAGCAGTGGTCGGCCCAAGGCGCGCGCCACCGCCCACACGAGCGCCGTAGATTTATAACATCACCCATATTCGGTCGACGAATGGCGCCGATTCGACGCTTCAAATTAAAATCGGCCGCGAATGCAAAACGATCGGCTTTGATAGATAGCTGTAAGGTTTCTGATTTATTAGCAGCCGTATAAGGGGTGTAAAACTGTTAATGCTTATTCTCTAAGGCAATATAGGATGATATACATACAACCGGTTGCATATGACGCTGTCGAGGTATTAGGGAAAGTTATAATTTACGCTGATGTATTTTCAACGACATTTTGGAAGTTTTTTTTTCATTCCTAGTTTACAAAACATTATACCAAGTACTATTACAATCAAGCCAAATAGGCCAATGAATAATTTTACTTTTATATCTAAGCAAGTTATAGCAAATTATATCTAAGAATGTGTCCAGTAGCACTTTTCTTATAGTTTCAAGTTATTAAGGGGAACAACTTTGTTCTTGTGTCCTTTATAGGTAAGTAGGTATTCTCAGCAGCAGTAGCCTATATGCTATTCTAGGCAATTAACTCTTTATATACTAAGTTCGAAATCGAAATTGGTTGTGCCGCTATGGCGCGGCGTGATTGAACCACAAAAATCCTCACAAACTATCGCAATTATAATACTGTTAAGCTATCCCATAGGACTCTTGAATTTTTCCGCGATAAAAAGTAGCCTATTTCACTCTCTGACCCCTAAACTACCACAATGCAAAAAAACATATCGGTCATAAGATTATACTAGCTCTGGTTTAGTTCTTTCGAGTCGTCTCAATAAACATAGCCATATCAAGAAGCAAAAAGCATACAAAGGTTCGAAAACAAATGTGCAGTACGAAATTATGTGTGCCCGATAAACCGTCATCTTGGGCGAGCCGGGACGAGATTAATCGCGAGTGCAGCAAGCATTCAAAGTGTACTTACTCCTTGACCGAGCTCTCCGGTGGTACAACACGTCCAGGCATTAAAATTTTCCTGTGCAAAATATTGGCCCTCAAGAAATCCTACAACAAAGAAAGAAAGTTGTTATTCATATATCATTTTGTTATGGAAGGACAGTCGCCTGCAATAGGACGTATTCATTCCATGACAAAATGATGCCACAATACAAATAAAGATGTTAGGTAAACCAAAGTAGATAATGGCTTAAGTTGGTGGTCGCTTGACTGCTTGTCGTGTCACTGATTCTTACTTCGTCATCCTGTATTAAGTATCACCCAAGTACGATCGCCCTGAAAAGGGTCTATGACCGTCAGTGAAAGAATCAGAATTCTAGGTTCTAGGACATGCCGATTTGCTCACGATGTTTCACATACGAGCGCACATACATTTGCAGAACGCAAAATCCATTGTTGAACGACTGGGAACCCACGACCTGTTGATCGGAAGGTGGGGCCACTACATGAACTCCACCAGTTCCCTAGCAGCGAAGTGAAAACGCGGCTTTACAAGTCACAATCATATAAAGCCACCAATACTAGTATGATCAACGCTGTAATCGCAGCAGAAGTACCCAACTAATCCAAATTAAATTATCTCTTAATTAAAACTGGTTCCGAACATGTCATGAACACAGATTATGAATAAAGTAGTTCATGATAAAGTCATACTTATTAATGCGGCCAACTTATTCGAGCGCACGCCCAAATTGAAATCCAAACTCTGTATACGGATTCATAGATTTATTATAAAGAAAGTGACGCCGTTAAAACATGCTAATAAATGTGTCAATCTGTCTGTTTATTAAAGCCAAGCACGAGCTACAAGTCAAATGACAATCATCGGTGAGATGATCGGAGGTGTCGAAACGTAAATGATTGTAGATTTGGTCTTTGATTGAGTGAGGTTCAATTGATTAGACAACTGTAGTTTGAATAACGATTAAATTAGTAAGAGTGTACCTACTTAGTCAACACTTGTTTTGCTTCGGTTAGTAGATGGAATGTTAGCGTGAGATATAAAATTGTAAACCAAAATTGTACACCTAAAGTAAAATCTATATATTTTACTTTAGGTGTACAATTTCAAATTTTAATTACAATTTTGGTAATTAAAATTTGAAATTTAGTATATAAATCTTTTAAAAAATCTAGTAGGTTCTGTTATCCATATGCATCGACGTTAAAAACAATCAAACAATAACACAAGCGGCGGTTTTTTATCATGCATAAAATAAATTAAGCAACGACCTGCTGAAGGAAAACATGTGCGAAGACAATAATCCAAGAAAACTCACAACTACAAGCCCCAGTGCGTCTCTAAACGAGCGTACGATAATTACTCAACAAAGGTGGAAATACCCGGACCGCTATTTCATACATACATTGTATCATAACTCTACCCATCGCTACCTTCTTACGCCTATAACGTTCAACTAAATTTCACACTTGGCTAGCGTATAGCGGACAACGGAACACATCAGGTGGATTAGCAGAAACCCAACCCTTGAGTTCATAGTAAAAGCTTAGAATGTGTGAACTACCAAAGTCGAAAGGAACGCTGTGAAACGGCGAAATTCGAATGACTTAAGTAATGAGAGAATAATCAATTTGACATGACAATGGGCAGGCCATATAGCTCGTAGAACAGACAACCGTTGGGGAATAAAGATGCTCGATGAAACAGATGACGCATTGTTGAAAGGCAGACTCGATGGACCGAGACATTCTGAAGGTTGTTGTTTGTAGCACTTTTAGGGGGAGGCATATGTCCAACAGTGGAGTTTTGATGATGATGATGATGATGATGTTGAAGTAATCAGAGACGGGTCGATGACTTTGTGATTGCAGGAATGTTCAAGGCAGTATGAATGGTACAAAAAGGGAGTGGACGAACTGGACGATGACATATGGACGAAGTCAAGAAACCTTAACTGAGGAAAGTACCTACTATAGTAGTATACACGTTGTTTCATAGTAGAGTAAGCCGAAAGGGGCTTCTACACCACTACTAAAACACCGAAATTCGCTACTGTAAAAACACTTCTGTTTTTTTTTTATTAAATCAATTTTAACTTAATTATTCAAATGTAATGATGTAATTAGAATAATGACAACCGTTGGGAAGTAAAGGTTCTCGAATGGCGACCACGAACCGGGCGACGCAGTATTGGACGCCGACGACATGGAAAAGGCTCAAAACCGTTGGTTGTGGAACTTTTGGGGGAGGTCTATGTCCAGCAGTGACCTTCCACAGGCTGATGATGATGAATTAGGATTAACGGGCGAAGTGGAGAAAAAGGTGCAGGAAGGCCGGATCAACCACGAAACATATGTTAGCCCTGAAGAGAAAGAGAGGCAGGGAGGTGAAAAATAGGCACGTGTTCAATAAAGCTACAGAAAATGGGAGTCTTTGGGTAATATAAAACAACATTTGAAAACAATGGACGAGAAGATAACAATGCAAAATATAAACAATTCATAAAGAATGTAAACATTACAACCAGAAGCTTATAATTATCGCCACATTACTATCGTCATCCAGTCGCTTGGACCACAGTCTCCGCAGCCCCATGAAAACGTCGTTTTACGATCGGATTATGCTAGAAGATGAATGCAAGGCAATCACACGTAAGTACGAACAAAGCCTCGTAGTGGAAAATGTGACTTTCAATACTAAAACTGAGCATAATTTTATTACTTCCCGGAATTCTAACAGGGCGGTATGAACGTCCCGAAGGCGCTACAACAGCTAAGAACAAGTAACAGTCATAATTTTGAACTTAAACATGTCTTATATTAGCGACGGCAGTGCTCGTTACGTCTATTTATTAGTAATAATCTTTGAAGGAATTTATGAACCGTCGGTTTCGGTGTGAAGGTGCGACAACACTTTTGTGAGAATATTTTTACAACAATGTCGAATAAAGGGAAACATTCCGAAGCTACGGATGAGAGTGTTACTTTACCAGCCATGTTGGACAATTTGCACATACCATTGGATTGTAGTACCGGGCTGTGTTGGTTAGGTCTATAACGGCACCCAATTTGGGAATATCTGCCAGAACTGCAGGGATGTCCCATCTGCAAAAGAACAATCATATTTAGCCTATGAAAATATTTCAATAAAATGTGCATTCGCATTCATAATACAACTGTGTTGAAATATAGAGAAACAAAAAACTCGTATAAATCATTATCAAAACCCAATTTTATATTAATACCTACCTAATACTACAGATCATTATTTTTCAGATATTGAAAACTGTTGTACTCTAATATTGGTATATACAAGGTATGTGTTTTTTCAATGAAAAATGTCGATTGCTTATTGGGTGTAGAATAAGCCCCTTTCAGGATAGTATACATATTATGAATCACCTTTAAGTTATTATATTAAAGACTAACTAACATACAAAAATATCCCTAAAAAGAAATGCATTGCACGTGTAAAGGGTGACGACTTCAAATATTTAATTTACGTGGAAGATGTCAATTTATTATAACGATGGACACGACCTAATAAAACAGTTTAAAATAAAGCAACAAATCTCGCGGAACGCAAGTACATAGCGGAATTTCAAATTAAACTGTGATTGATACGTAGGAGGGAACTTAAAATGTGTCCAATTACAGAAAACATCATCCATTTAACGGTATAAAAGTAAAAACTTCTGATCACAAATATTTTAATAAATATACTGGACTTATTTATGGCGCAAGGCGAAAGAGAGCCAGGCTCTAGATTTTCGAAGATAATTGTAGTAGGATAGTAGCAGAATAGTACTAAATGAATCAAGTTACATATTTATCAATATTTTTTGCGCTAATTATCTTTCTTTTTGTTCATAGAATGAGCCCCTTACGGGATAATACTAGCAGAGCTTTTAACTTTACTTACATTTTTTCTATTTCTCGAATATTATTTTGTACATTCTGAAACAATAAGAAAACAAAATAAGAAATCGTTATTTACGCTAGTTCTTCCTTAGAGTAAAAGTAAAATCACAAGATTTTTAAACAGTATGCCTTTGACAAAGCCGAACGTAGGCGACACAGCGAAGTGATAAGAGCTGAGATCAATCATCCACTGGCCCTACCTGACCGGTGTCAATGAACTTTGCCCAATGTGGCAAGACGGGACACTTTACCTCCACTGGACCACACTCGCCATAACAAATTAAAATATAAATGCTCAAATTAAATTTTAATTCAAACAAACGATCGATATAACATTTTAAAAACAAATTCTGAAGGCAATATCAACAATGCATTAGAATTTTAATTTTCAAAAATATTTCGTCATAAATCTTGAAAACCCATTCCGGCTGCACCGCAGGCCAAATTTTTGGGTGAAGTTTTCAATTTCGCCTAAAATTACTTACAATAAAATGACAGGTCCTATAATAATAGGTTGTTAGAGTGGTCATAATTCACTGACGGGGTGTTGACATTTCGAAAAATATGCATAAAAAAATATTTGAACGCCAGGAGGTGCGTCTAAATGGGGTTAATTTTCAATTTGAAGTCGCCGGTGGCCAGTATAAGTCCGGCAACGATTTATAATAAATTTGAGTGGTTACACAGGAAAGCGTGCATAAATACTGGACAGGACATCGCTACTTGATTATAGCTTATTGATTACCATTTTATGTGCGAGATAAAACTTAATCGAAGACATGCAGTAAGTTGCCGAAATGTTGTCCGACGTCCCTTTCATTGAAATTCTGAGAACCAATCATGTTCAACCAATAAATAAATTCATTGGTCAATCAGTCAACATCATCATCATCATCAGCCTGTAGAAGTCCACTTTTGGCCATAGGTCTCCCCCAAAGAGTTCCATGTCGAACGGTCATGAGCCTTCTCCATCCACCGAGTTCCCGCAACTGTCGCAATGTCGTCGGTCCATCAGGGAGGCCTTCCAACACTGCGTCGCCCGGTTCGCGGTCATCATTCGAGAACCTTTACTTCTCAATAGTTGTCATTCTGCGAGCTACATGGCCTGCCCACTGCCACTTCAAGTTGCTAATTCTGAGAACGATGTCGGTGACCTTGGTTCTTCTACGGATTTAAATCAGTCTAAAATCAGTGCGTGTTGCCCTTGATGGCTTAGGACACTGAGTCGCTAACTATTGACCTCATACACAAACTCAAAGTCGCGCAACGGGCTCTGGAGAGAGCTATGCCCGGAGTGTCACTACGTCATAAGATGAATATGTATTAATTCTTAAATTAAAGCTGCTGCTTTTCAATTGTGTCCATTCTTGGAGGATACAAATTTAAAAGGAAATAACACTTTACAACCAAAAGAATGCCAAAACCTGTTAAGAAAACATTCACACAAAAACGGATGTTTTAAACAATCGCGACCTCATCGTCATTTGCACTTACCACGATTTTCAATGAACATTAAGGCACCGGAACAAATAAAATTCAGTCAGGACAAAGGAATTTATCGGAACCGCGAATCAGTGTACGAAATGAGCGCGAAGGGCACACAAAACCGAGCCTTGAAAAAAAAACCTTTAAACTTTTCCGGTGCATTAATAAAAAAGCATTTACAAAACCACTCGAAAGAAGACAAATATCACACTGATTCTTAAAAATGAACTATTAAAAGTAATTAAAAAAAAATACTTAAAACACAGCGCACCGCAAACAAGGTAACAAATTGGCGTCTCGCAATAAAACATCGTTCGAAATGTATCTAGAATTAAATACGGCACGAGAGAGGAGCAATAAAATCGATGTGATGATCCTCGATCATAAATTGAGTCCATTACGATATTAATGACAATCGTAACTCTCAATCACAAGTTGAAATTGCACGCAAAGATACGCACCTACATTATTGATACTTTCGAATAACGTCAACACAAAAAGAGCTTTTAAAGAAAACTATTTAAGATATAGCTCGGGGTGATATTTAAATATTGCTCGTTAAATATTTCATCACCTACTTTTGTTTTGTTAACCGATGGAGGTCAATAAATTCGTTAAGGGTATAAATAAGCTCAGATTATATGCAAGTTCATATGAACAATAGACGGTGATTCAATAAATGTAAACTAAGCTGAAAGGAGCTTATTCAACACCCATTAAGCAATAACGGGTTTTCACCGACTTTTGGATAACTTCAAATTTCATTGAAAAAACGCTATGCTAAAATCTCCAGCTCATACCCTTTTATTTATTCAGCTGTTTCAAGCAGCAATCTTGATGTCTTTATATCAATAATTAGTTGCAAACTTGGTAACAAGAAAAGGCCGTTGATAGATGATACTAGAAGTTCAAGCACTGAAGATATAAAAAGCTAGTAATGGAGCACAAGATATGGAAGGATAAGGTATCATGCTCTACGTATTTGCCGACCCTACGAGTAGCTTTAAATGTTACAGCAGGTGAAACAAACAGGAATTGTGCCGCGAAGCACGATACATCGATCTTTCACTATAGTGATTACTTTTAATTGTTGAGGAGCGATAGCGTATAACAAATTGAGCAGGACATCTAATGCAAATATGAGAGAATCTGTAGTTTGTTAGCGGTTAGAAGACTTAAAAAGCTTGTGAATAGATGAAACAGTTGTTAAAACGTGCTGTAGTCTCTGAGTAGACACTGATTAGACCAGTGGCCCGTGCACAAATAATTCACAATAGCTGTACGCTTTCGATACGAGATCAAAGTTTCAAATAAAGCCACTCACGATTTAAAATGTCTCTGGCTAATATTTGACTATAACTATCGTATCGTAGTACGTAACGCTATCGTGAGTTATTTACGCTTGTGGAACTTTCGAGATAACCTAGAGAATAACAATTTTAAGCCCCATATAAACATTTCTTTATCCAAACACGCAAAGCCACGCAACAGCTAGCACAGCATATATGCGAATGATATAAGTACCCAATGAAATAAGAGAAAAATCCCGATCACCGCAGTTTACAACTTGTGATAAACATTGATTCGTCAAGCGGTTCAGCAGAACAGTTTGTTTTGACAGGATGATTTAAGCTCCGATGACTGCGATGATGATAAACAAGATACGGTAAATGTCGTTAATAAAATAATCAACAATGGCCATCAATAAATCGCGGATTGCCCGCTGACAAAACCCATACGAGACGAGACATTACTTACGTGTGCCGTACAAAGCGATAAATGTGAAATTGTCATTTTTACGACGTACAACTTGTATGAACATTCATATTACATTTGCAAACAGTGAGACCAGACCACCACCTGCAGCGAACCGGCGGTATTGAGATGTATTCATACTGAGATTAAAAGTGAAAATTAATTCTTATAACGTAATGAATGACTAATTGGATTTCCATTCTTGAATAATTTATCCCAAAAGCCAAAAAAAAATCTTTTTTTTTTGACAAATCTACATTTAAAGCCTCCAAAGCTAATTTAATCCTAACAGTCAATCGCAAACACCTAAACTCAATACAGTCTTATCGGGTTTTCCGTTGAACAAAAAACAGGTAAGTACTAAACCGAAACCAAATAAATGATATCCATAATATTATAATACAAATCAGAGCACAAAAAGAATCAAACGCTAAACCCCAGAGACCTCCCGTCAAATTACAAGTGGCAACCATTCGAGTAATCGGTCGATCGCGTGTCGACAAAACGAATAACACCTTCGCACGCCTCGATCATATTTGACAAATGCGAGGATCAAATAATCGCAAATACACTACTTACGATGCATCCAACAATATCGACCCACAACGCTAAACAATAAGGATTCAATCCCAATAGCAAGGCCACGGCGGACCAGGCGATAGCGATCTGAATATGTTAAATAATGATGTAGACCCACCGGTAAACAGTGACAGAAAATTTATCAACTCAAGGAAGTTAGGTAGGTACTACCTACTTAAAGATAGTGCTGATTGAATTTGTCCATTTATATACGATAGAAACAAACGATCATGTAGAGATTACGCAAATTGAAATAGTGTGAGTCAGTGTTATGCTTTAGTATTATATTTCAATTGTAACGTTAAGGGAACAAATCTAGCCGATATCGAACTAGATTTATGATGTTTCACGAAAGAGCTTGTAGTAGGTTATCGTGATCCACAAACAAATCACAATGGTCACTTTCCCTGAATGATGCTCGAGGGAAGTACTACCTATTTGCGCAAGAGAGGACAGGATCGAGCGTTAAATCTCAGTTGTCTAGTACTCAATCAGTCTGGAATAAGTTCAGCCAGAAACTGGGGCAAAATTTCGTCAGACACACTGATCACATAGTTTACTATAACATAAAAACATTGATGCCACAGACTACAAACCAGCAGTTTCAAACTCTGTGGAGTGTAGAGCCGATGACAATGAGCATTGTAACGTGCTACAAGATGAGCTGTTTGATAAAAAATTAACCAATTATAATAATTTAATTAAGCTAGCTGCATATTAACGATTTAGATTTGAATAAAACTCAGCACATTGTAACAGAAATTAAGACGGCGCCAAACTCCATTAATCATTTATAGGGTAACTGTTTCGACATTCCAAATACGCACGTTCATCTTCTCATCTCTGTTTGATAAAATGTTTTATTCATTTGATTTTAAGATTTAATTTTCATTGTCATTGTTGCGCTATTTAACCGTGAAGTTTGACATGGTGTTGTTTTTGACAAGCATCTGATCCGTTACGTCGTTTATCGGGATGGTAATGACGGCATAATTGACAGTGCACTATTGTTCTCTTTGTGTTCTATTGATATTAGACTTTTGTCGCCTTGTAATGGTGGTTCTATTCGTATTGTTCGGTGCGTTTTAAGAACCACTTAAATGAGAACAGATAGATCACTCTATTGACGTGATCTTGTATCAATGATATCCTTGCTTACAACGAACAATGACATGCTTACTGAATCTAAATGTAGCTAATATCTTTACTTCATATTGTCATAATGATAATTATTGCAGAGACCTATGGAATTGCGTAGCACGGAAGTGAACTAGCTTTCTCAGAAGCTCTGAACCAAGCTTGCACCGTGCACTTTACGATTGTTTGGCCACAGATTGTAGGTACAATCAATAAAAACGCCGAAAAAAAATAAGTTTTTAGGTACTAAGTTCCCGCATCCGCCTCCGCGCGTCCACTATGACCGAGGCTTTATGCTGCAGCGCAAGATTCGAAAAGGGTGGAGTTGTCCCATTGAATTCCGTGACCTCAAGAATATGTATGTCATTGTCATTAGCAGCGTCGTAGTAACATCTGTTTTTGAACTGTCGTGAACTGGTTTGGTGGTTTCCGTCACCCCAAATATGTGACCCTAGATTTGAATAAACAACAACAGGGTACCAATAAAATATTATGATTTTGTTATTGTTTCTAAATAATATAAACGAACGCATTATACCTAGGGCCAACAAATAAATAAACGCACTTACTGCGTAGTAAAGCGCTTGTCATAGCGACGATTTGCGGAAGTCGGTCGTAACTATACGAATGAGAAAATACTAAGATTATAGGCTTATGAATTACTAGCTTCTGCCCGTGGCTTCGCTCGCGTTGTACCTTGATAAAAATGCCTATATGCCTATATACTATCCTAGGTAAAGAATTCTATCTATTCCAAGTTTCATAGAAATCGGTTGAGTAGTTTCGGCGTGATTGAACCACAAACAACCCATCAAACTTGCGAATTTATAATAGTATTTTTCAAACTTTCGCGATTAGTATACATGACTTATTGAAAATTGAATTTATAATATTAGTAGGATAAAGAAACCGATGATAATTTAAAATACGAAAAAATAAATTGATTTCAATTTCTTAATCGCTACTCCTACTTTCTATAATGTTAAGTAGGTATGTATAAAAAATAATACTACAAATTGAGACGTAACCTTAACACGAAGTAATTGATTAACGACCAAAAAATTACGTTCGGTGTCAAAATAAATGATCTGTGACTTCTTACGCATGCGGGCTTGTCAACACACTAACTAACCACAAGATAATACTATACGAATTCAGAGATCAATAACTTAAATAAGAATACGGGTGCTTAATGCATGTAGCGTTTTTTCAGTGACGATATTATTTTCATTTATAGGTTGGTCTGCGTTCAGTCTTGCGACTATAAGCAAATGTGGTGTGGATATTTAGTTATTTTCATATTTGGTAGAGCATCAAACAAACCATCAAAATCGCTTTAGTAATATATTCTTGACAATGAAAACTTGCTCAAATTCCCGATTTTCCTAATATAAAGAAATCGAAAGCTCGTCACTTTAAAAAGTCAATATTACAAGAAGCTCTGAGATTAAAGATACCGCAGGGCGTGAGTAAAAAAGCAAAAGAAACGACCTGTTAAAATCGGATGGTGTATCCGATTAATCGGATGAGGGGTGTCCGTTGTCAGTAGCATTTATCGTGCCTAATTGCGGACAGAATTCGCGAAAACGAGCTGGGTGGCTGATGAGAGATACCCTGCAAGAGCGACTTGATGTAATGCCAATTATTGGACAATCGAGAATATCTTACACTCGAGTGGATGTAAAGAAAGTTGAGCGGTTAACACTTCAAGAGGAAGATATAAGCAAAATATTTTTTTTGTTGATCAATAACATTCTTTAATCATTAAGTACCTACATGTCAGATACATGCAAATAAGGGTATGAAGTCGTTACGATTCAATGCAATCATTTATTTCTCTTCTGAGATTTCTACCGCCGAATTCTTGTTATCGCATACCGAGATATGAATTAATGGTAACGTGGCCACCCTACACGATATCGCTTTTCGGGCGTTGCGAAATTACAGAGACGATTTATATATTTTTTGGGTTTGAGCACGCGCAACAGCCTTTGCCACACAGCGAGTGCAACTAATTAACGAGCCACATAGTAACTTCTGTAGGTGGAGCTAGAGTTGTTTAACCGATAAAAATATTTCATCTGCCCAACATTTTTGGAGCCAGCGTCATTTTTTCCATGGCATAGTTGATATCGCATTGCAGATTCAAGGCGAAGATGCTGGTTCGAGTCACGCTGGTTAGAATTTTGGGTATTATTTAAATTTAAAGCCACATGGTGAATAATTGGCTGTTTACGGGGAATTCGCTGCCTGTATGCTCTACTCGTATCTAGAACTACGTCGACTTTATATAATAACCCAAAAAAAAATCGACTCAGACGGGATTTGAACCCGCAACCTTCCCCTTAAAGGCATCTTTTTCTACGTGTGAAAATCTTTGGGACTTCCAATCGGCTAAAAGCGTCGTAAGCGCCACCGCAAGAAACAATTGGTCCATCTGCTCTATGATTTAAGCTAGTTTTAGTTCATTGACGAGAAATGTTGCAGCTTATTCAAACGACCATTTTTATTTTAAACCGGCTTCAAAAAGGAGGAGGTTCTCAAGTCGACTGTATTTTATTTAGTTTTTTGTGTGTATGTTACTCGATATCTCCGCCAATTGTAAACCGATTGTGATGATTATTTCGCTGGTGTATATAGAATGATTCCGGAGTGGCTACTTGTCCCGTAAAAATTAAAAAAACCGTCATAAATCCGGCATCATCATCAAAAGCTAAAAAAAATCTCTGCCAAAATGACGTGAGTTCGCTAAGTTCTATAGGATGCACCCAAATATTTTTTATCCTATTTTAAACTCTAAGGTCTTAATTTTCTAGCGGCTATAATAATAATCTCGTAAATATTCATGAATTTGATGTCGGTTTTCAGGTTTTGTAAAAAATATCTTGTGTAGTGATAACTGGTAACCCAAACTAAAGGTATACTACGGATTTTCATAATATCCCAAAAAAAATCTCCTTGGACCTATACGTTCCACTTATACGTTCTAAAATTTCCGGTCTGTAGGATAGAACAGTGACATTTCTTTCTTACTACCATGTAGATAGATAGATTAACACTTTATTGTATACAAAGATTACATGCTAAATCAACAACAAACTCAATGTAGTACAATGGGCCTTTTCACTGACAACGATTTCTTCCAGGAAACCTTAAGAAAAATGTACTTACGAAGGTGTGTTGTGTTGCTAATGCATTAAATCTCGAAGCTGTATTTAATATGAATTAAAGAGAATAGCCCAGAATAACAACCTATTATCGAGAGTTATGCTTTTAGTTATAAGAGCTTTTAATTCAGCCGGAAACCGTTGCTTTGTTTGATTGTTGTTGCTTTAAAACAAATACTTCCGATACAATTGTAATAAAGGTCGAATCTGATTTAAAAACATGATCTACAATTATTATCCTGACCTCATACTTTATGTTGATCTACGATACTTTGTTGTTTATTATGTATAATCATGAAAGCCTACATACATCTAGAAAGACCGGTATCTATCAGCTTTTAATTTGAGTAATATGTTCCAAGCAATTATAACATGATGATAGCCCTTGACAGAAACATGCAAAAATATAAAAAGCACAGTTTACTGTACAGCATGAAATTGAATATCCGCGATGAAGTGTCTGTCAGAACTTTCATTTCAAGAATTTGTATGAAACGTTATCGAATAACCATTTAATACCGAACCACTTGCACCAACGACTACAAATCTCGAATTAGTCGAGCCAAAAGGTCATACATATCAAGGTACGTTCACCAATTCGCAATTGAATTCGTGGTGCAAGCGACCCTCAGACTCGCATAATCACAGATTACGATTATTATCCGCCGAAATATTATCATCAGATGACAAGCGGTCGACGTGTAAATGAAACCATGCGAAAACTGCCCGCCCTTCGCGCCTGTCATTATGCCGTGTGCAGAACGTTGAACCGTAAGATTCTGGAGAAGGCTTTGATTGTAGGAAGTAACAGAGGCTAAACTCAAAAAAAAATTAAAGGGGAGTCCTTATTATATGTTATAATCGTATTTTTTTTTATTGGTGATGATTAGGCGTTTGACCACCATCTCACTTTTGCAAGTGACTTTTGTCACTGTCATCGGTCCATCGGGTGGGGGGCCTTCCAACACTGCGTCGCCCGGTTCGTGGTCGCCATTCGAGAACCTTTACTCCCCAACGGTTATCGGTTCTGCGAGTTATATGGCCTGCCCACTGCCACTTCAGCTTGCTAATTCTGAGAGCTATGTCGGTGACCTTGGTTCTTCTACGGATTTCCTCATTTCGGATCTTATCACGTAGTGAAACTCCGAGCATAGCTCTCTCCATAGCCCGTTGCGCAACTTTGAGCTTGTATATAAGGCCTATAGTTAACGACCAAGTCTCAGTGCCATACGTCACCACTGGCAACACGCACTGATTGTAGACTTTCGACTTGAGGCTCTGCGGTATCTGCGACGAGAAGATATGACGAAGTTTACCAAATGCTGCCCATCCGAGTTGGATTCGTCGGTTGACCTCTTTGTCGAAGTTGGACCTACCTATTAGAATCGTCTGACCCAAATAGACATAGTGGTCTACAACTTGAATGGTATCGTTCCCAACATATACCGGCATGGGTGCAACATGAGCATGATATTAGACATGATATTAGTCTTGCCCATGTTCTACAGAACTACATCTAAGATAGAGAAACGCTTGAGGACAAGAGGATGCTCCTCCTCCTCCTCCGTCGTTCTTTATTGCTCAAGATCATGACCCCTTCGTCGCAGTTTCTTAAATGTTTGTCTCCGTCAGTTTATATGTGTTGCCTGATGGAAAGCCTCGCTTACTTATATGTCTAGTTGTTATATGTCGGAATTCCTAGTCGGTCCATCGTTTAAAGAGAATCCTAATCCTACTCCAGGACAAAATGAGAGAGTCGTAAAACGCTATATATTAACCATAGCTCGCTGAGCTACCTTGAGTGCGCCTTCTTGAGGTACACAGTGAGACACCACGTTTCTGTGACGTCTGACACAAAGGCGACGTAGTAAGTAACACACATTGGTCAGACATTGGTCTTGATGCATTGAGACATTTTGGAGTTTCCAAAATACTGCCCAGCTGACTTGGATTCGTTGTTATTGCCTTTCGAATGTATTAAAAGCTCTATCCATTCTGATTATCTCACCTCTATGGATCCGATGAAAACAAGACGGTCAAGAAAGCTGATTACACGGTGCTCCCACGATCTCATGCCCTGGCGGCTCGGAGTACGAAACTTGGCGCGGACGTGTCAAAAGATGTAATTATGAAGAAATCCAATCAGCGGCCGCCGACCAGTGTTGCCAACTAGCTCAGACTTATTCCGCTAGATCCGCTAACAAATTGATAGGTTCAAACATTTTAGAATCAGAAAAAGTAGTATAGATTACTAATCTTCTTTTCTATCTTATTATTCTTAGCTGGTACATTTCTTCAAATTTTTGGTCTTGTTATGTGTCAAATTTTGCAAATATTCTTCTTTGATAGGTACACAATATATTTGTAACTTTGAGTGAGTCAAACAAATGTCTATTTGCCACGAATATTATTTTATTTCAATACCTACATAGTTCAACAACTTCAAAAATTTGTAAAATCTAGCTAAGAAACCAGAATTGGCAACACCGCTGCCAAGCGGCGCAAGCGCCGACGTTGATTGAGCGATAAATTCATCGAAGATAAATCACCTTCGCGACAATTTCGGTAGCAAGAACCCTACTCAACTTTAGGCAGCAAATTCTTGGTGTTGTAAGCATATACCACTACTGTACACTAATTACCAGCGCGTAATTAATGCTTCGCTTGACTAGATTGCAGGCATTTCGTAAAGAAACTAATATTAAGACCTCTTCCACCATAGTTTTTATACACTGTTTTAACTACATCTTAATACGCACATTGTTGAGGAAGCCCGCGTTTTAGTAGCTCCGCATGTATTGACCATGTTAATCCTGTGGATAAGGCCGTCTAGGCTGAGATTATATCTTAAGTTCTGACTGGTCAAGCCTAGGTACTCCATCTAAAACATGTACCAGGTAGGTTTTTTTTATTCAACCAAAGTGGCAAACCAGCATACGGCCCAACTGTTGGTAAGTAGTTACCGTAGCCTATGAACGCTTGCAATACTGGTATTGATTCATCTGGATGAATCACACTCGCGTTGCCGAATAAGATGAAGATGCGATATTGAATGCGATTACAGTTGTTAATTGAGAGACTCACAAAAGATCGCCGTGCGATAGAAACTGATGCTTAGAATGTCGCATCTACGCAATCACTATTTACAATCGTCGCGTCGCCGTTCAACTGTCGACAATACTTGACCCGACTTTCTTGTTTATGGTACAGTGAGCGAGCGCCCTACTATAATAACAATAAACCCTAATACAGGCCAATCCAGTTGCACCACAATTTCAATAGGTAATCATAAGTAACAAAACCTTGGTGGTTATAGTAGTGCAGCGGATTATAGATTACACCATGAGTTCAAAGAATAGCATGCAAAATCCATCCATACTAATATTATAAATACCAGTAACACTGTTTGTTTATTTGTTTGTTACCTTTTCACGACTAAACGGCTGCACGGATCGTAATGAAATTTGGCAAGGAGATAGATTTTATCTTGTGAAGGACATAGGCTGTCTCAAAAAATGATCTTTTAGGATGAAATAAGCGTTGAAAGTTTGTATGGATGGACAATCGAAAATTCCTCAAGTAAAGGGATCTGAAAATTCATATTTTAGGCTTTTGTTAAGAAATAAGGAAATACGTGTTTCAAAATTTGTGCAAAATCATCCCTAAAGTGGGCAAAGTAGGGGGTTAAAATCTGCTATATAAATGCGGACGAAGTCGCGGGTACCAGCTTGTGAAATATAACTACAACATAACGATATATTTTGTGCACTGAATTCAATAAACCAACGGTTATTCAAAATAACAGATACACGATTCAGATTAATTTCACCGTCTCGGCGCCACCATGTCGCCGGATTTCACAATATGTATCTGTTTCAAAATATTTCGTGAACCGACCTCGCATGGCATTAATGATGTACAATTGGAGCTTTTAAGAGATGAAATCGATCCTACCCAATATCCTTACCAAAAAGGCACTTTCAATATCCAGCCAATACCAATACAATAAGTCATAGCAAACAACGTACGAGTACGTACGAGTCTGCCTGCTTACACAAAACGAGATTTGGACGACATACAAGGTGATTCATTATATGTCTACTATGCCGAAAGAGGCTTATTCTACATCCAATTAAGTTGTTCAAATATTGTTGGTTGGCAATAAAGTTTGTTCTACGACATTTCTAAATTGGACATTTTTTTTAAAAACACTATGCAAAAATCTGCTGTTCTTGGGCTCAAATAAGTTCAAACTCAATTATTCAGCTGTTAGGTAGCAATCTTGATGATGAACTTCTGGTAAATACGTTTAATAATTCTCTATAAAGATGATAAAAATTTTATTTTTGTGTTCGCTTATGTTATTTACTAGCTTCCACCCGCATAGCCTATATGCCAAGTTTTATCGAAATTGGTTAAGCCGTTACGGCGTGATTGAACTAAAAACATGCAAACATCCTAACAAACTTTCGTATTTATAATATTAGTAGGATTTTTGTTGATAGATTAGGCCCCTTTCGGGATAGGGATAGTATACTAGTTACGGAACAAGTTGTATAAAACTGGTTAAGGAAAATATATCACGCGACAAGCTGTTCAACGCAGAAGACGCCGCAGTCGAGTGCAATAAATCCGACAAAATATACCCTTTGATAGCCGTTGACAATGATAATGGGCAAAACCGTCATACGAGGAGTTTTAATGTCACTTGTGAATATTCTTATGAATAAGCGAGCCAGATGAATCTGTGCACGACTCTGAAATACGACGTCCCTTTCGGTCGGACGGGTAATGTAAAGCAACGACGTTATTGCATTGTAGTAGGCGTATCGACGGCGCCTTAGAGCACTTCAATACATTCAAAGAGACCTGTAATTTTTAATTCGCATGGCCATTTCATAAGTTTGGTATTTCGCAAAATGTCGGCACGCATTACATATCGATAAATAATGCGATTATCACGGCGCATATTGCGCTGTAGGCCCGCGGCGAGTGTGGTACTAAACAGTCTGACTAATTAGACGCACTAGGCAACAAAGGCCGTCGTATACTAGTACGAATTGTAGCGTTCATGTGAATTTGAGCTTTATGCGATTGTGATAGCGATGAGGTGGTGAACTAGGTGCATTGTCTGAGACGTGTGATGGCGGCGTGGATAGGCCGCCCACGCGAGGCGCCGCGAAATTCGTGAGAATAGCAGCGCCGGCGCCGATGCTCCAACAATCTGATGGCAGACTCGTAGACAAGTGATACCTTACCAGTCTCACTTGAGCGTGCAATGATATAAACTACGTTCAAATTGAAAAATGAGGCCATCTTGAAATTTCTAGGTGGTCGCTCGGTCATGCTCGTTTTGTTTACGAGTCTTTGCACTTATTGGCATGTCAAGTAGAAATGATAAAATTATCAAAAGATTATAATGATAATCCTTTTGAGTTACGTGTAAGGGTATTGAACAGGTGTATTAACTTAGCCCGCAGGATGGCTTAGTAAAAAATAGTTTATTTGTAAAACATCTTTGTAGGTTTTCTTGGAAGCTGGCGGAATAAATATTTTATTGTCATAGTGACCGGCGGGTTATCGTACATTATCGTTTACATTTGAAGGCAGACTGCGTTCGAAAAATAACTAAACCGCCGAATCGCGTTTTTAGTTTGAGCTCACCGCATTCAATATTTAACTCTTTGACAGGACCACCAGACCAGTTAATTTTTAACAGTGGTACTGTTGAATGTTCCACCAAAGACAAGTGCGGTCGCGAAAAATCGGACAGATTAGCTGACTCAGACTCTTAGCTGATATTTTTTATACAGGTCGCGGATGACCGATTCTAACATAACCAGACTGATTACTACATTGTTTATGGTTGGGCAGATGGATCTTACTATCAAGTTGCATCACAGAAACAAACTAACAATTCGCCGGGCCATCCTGATTCACGTGCCCATTCACGTTAGAAATGCAATGCCGCGGAATAAATAATACGAATACAGATTCTGGCTTTAGATATGACACATTGGTGACCAAGAACGAGATAAGAATACAAACTGCCAATAACCATGCAAACCTCGGTAACGTGGAACTTTTTGTATGATCTGCAAATATCTGTTCCGGCTGTAGATACTGTGGTACCATGATAATTATAGCTTCTGATACCTGACACAAAGAATCCTTGGGATTAGGACTACGTATGTGACTATGTGACGGGGGGTGTTTAAATATCATGCTTTGGGTTCCAGACGTTTGCTTATTTCTGTTTGAAAGCTTCGGGTTTTTAGAGTTTTTTTCAGTGGAACACCTTTTGGATGACTACAACAATGTTAATTGTCAATGAAAGGCATAGTTGATTCTCTCTAGTAAAAGAGAATCTAGAATAAAATTCGAAGATCGGATTATATAAAATAAATTATCTCGAACCAGGGCCATGTGAATAACTAAACTGTGCCACAACAACAATCGCAACTTATAAACAGTGAAAAAGTCCAGTGATTCAGCCCCTTAATGCAAATTGGTTATGACAAGCGTAGCGGTGATGTTAATATAAAAATAGTATGTTATGATCCAAAAAGGTGTGTTTATATCAAGTGATTGGTGTGTCATTCCATCAGCACTTTTTGCGTCATCAGTTTTTCATCGCAAGAAAACTAATAACGTACGAACGTTATTAGTTTTCTTTCACCAACTGATTTCGAAAATCGCTGCGTTACGGTTTGACGTTAAGAAAAATTGGATGAGATTTACAGTTCAATAAATCTTTTAGTACCACTTCTGAGTATTATATTTTGTCGTCGACCAATCTAAGCAAATGTGATCAAAAAAATAGCACTTGAGCTTGCCTGAAGCTGACATTTCTATAGATATTTCAATTGACTAATTAAATGGAGAGTACTTATTTGATAAAACACGTCATATCGAGTATTGAGAAAGTGAATTATAATTTGTTGCGTAAGAGAAACACCTGAATTGAGAATGTATAATCATGATTTATGTATTGATTACTAGTTTGCGCCCGCGGCGTCGCTCCTAAAAGCTAGCCCAAATGCTATTCTGGGTAAAGAACTATCTATTTCAAGTTTTAACCACAAACATCCAAACATACAAAAATTCGAACTTCCTTTTCCGGGATTTATTTTTTACGTAGGTACCACGCGAGCGAAACCGCGGACAGAAGCTAGTAAGGTGTAGTTGTAACGAACACGGGATATTTTTATAATTTTATATGTAGGTACATATAAAATTATATATAGGTTATCTATTATATCTCGGCCGACATCAAGCAAGTTCAATTTCAGCATTTAGCCTAGGTAAACATAGAGCGTCTAAGTTACAGACCGCGTCTGCATATCAGCATAGAGGCGGGGCGACACACCCCTTCATTACAGCAGCTAGGCTCTAAAGCGTTCGTGGTGTAGCTTAGCGATTGCCTCGACATTCGTTAAAATCTGCTGTTATTCCGAATCTAAATCTTTAACTAAATCTACCTACACCTGAGCCGCTATTAAACTTCAATTGTAACGCAAGTATAGATTTTGCTAGCGTGGTGGCTAGTTAAAAAGTAGCCTATATGCTATTCTAGGTCCAGCTTTTCCAAGATTCATCGAAATCGGCCGTTACGGCGTGCCACTAACATCCAAACATCCACACAAACTTTCGCATTTATAATATTAGTAGGATAGCACTTTAGGGACACTGGTAGTGGTAGTGGCCCCGCCTTCCGATCCACAGGACGTGGGTTCGAATCCCGGTCGTGCACCAATGGATTTTAAAATGTATGTGTTCTATACATTAATGAAAACATCGTGAGGAAACCGGCATGTGCACAAAAGGAGTCTCTAAGAGACGGCGCCCTCTAAACCTTTCACTACACTGATTCTTTCACCGACGGTCATCGATATATTTTCACGTCACCATACTCCATACCTCTACGTGGTCACTGACCTAATACAGTTGGTATACGGCGTTGGTATAGGTTAAGAATCTGCAGTACGGCCACTAAGAGGATGGCACGCTAGTGATATTATTGCTTCTCAATCAAGGCCCTCTAAGGTCCTGAAGGAATCCTTCGAGCGGCTTACAAACTCTAAGCTGACCACTAGCTCATACCTATACAAACTATATGAAGAGTAAGACAACATCATCATCATAATCAGCCTGTAGGAGTTCCCTCCTGTACATACGCCTCCCCCAAAGAGTTCCACGGCGAACGGTCTTGAGCCTTAACACTGAGATACACGATAGAGATACCTTCAATACTATCACCATATTACATTAAGAAGGTTCATATCTCTCTGCTGCTTTTGTCGAAAAAGATAATTTGTAACTCAATTTATGTTTTATTTAATGGATTAAACACAAATTATTAACATAAAAATCCCGAAACATTACCTATTAAGATAAAGCAATACTTCATTAGTCTTATTTAAATTATAAAGTAATAACAAGTCACTCGCTAAATAACTATCACGGTTTCTATGATTTATGAATCCAACTCCATTTCCTAACCACTAAATATTCACATTTTAACATAAGTAATAAAATGAGAAAACATTAACAATAAATTAATTCAGTGATTATGTATTCCTTAATTAATTAATTATGGAGCGACGATATTCAATCAACACTAAGTTAAAAATTAGCTGACAGAAAATGAATATATATAAAAGTATTTAAAATGTTTGAAAATGCAAGAGTTTTACGATTTGACAGGTCATAAAAGTAGTCTATAAATTAAAAAGATAATAAAATATTATAAGGACGATAGGATTTCATCAATCCATAGAATGAGCGGTAAATAGTAAAAATACTAATGTACAGAAGCGCAACTCAAATTCGAAGACTCTGCGCAAGTAGGTACCACCCTACCACCCTACCACTAACCTATCAAGATTACCAATTTAAAATTCAAACCGCAAAGAGCAAGCTTAGAAGAAGGAGGAAACACGGCTGCTTAGTTGCTTATCATGACTTTCGATGATCCTGTTCATGAAAATGGAATGAAGAGCGTCAGTGTGATGCCGGTGTGATTTATCAGACAACAGTGAGAGTTCGTCTAAAAACGCCGAAAGGACGCAATATATTAGTTGCATGTTCGGAACTTCTGGAGATACGCTTCTATTTGATAGAATTATGTAAATCATTTTTAACCTTGGTGTTCATACTGGTAGTAAAGCGAGATTAACTGACCATGTCCGCATAAACATATGAAAACTAACTATAAATTGTTTTAATGACCACCACCAAATACATTATAAATCATTTTTTTTTATTCGTTATATTCTTATCAAAATATTTTTGGACAGTATATTGTAGGTAAAATCCAAAAGTAATAAAATAACTAAAAACAGAATTGAAATCTCCTTATCTAAAGTGAATTCAAATTGCTCTTAAAGCACTATTAAATTTATCATAAACCTCACGAAAGACACGAAAAATCTAAAACTCATTAGAGAAAACAATGCATCTTGCATGAATTATTCACAAGGAAAAAATAACACTTAATAAAAAGTCGTATATCAAAGATGAACGAACATCTCAATTTGCATCGCCGTGAGCCAACCGGTGACACTAACGACGAAAACAACCAAAAACTATCAATTTCGGTGTCAAAAAAGGCTTCATTAAAAGTTACGAAGGCTATGTGGAAATACGCCCGCAATTAACGTGAAAGCCACTTGTAACTGCTCTACTTTTATCTAAAAAAATCCTTTTGGCTTGCGAATCGAGATTGATTGAGAGAAAGTTCAGGTTTAAGACCTCAAAAAAATCTAATCGTCACAGAACTATTTTAAGTAGCAACTTATTTAAGTCAATAATTTAAACGATGATAAAGCGCACGTCTCATGGCCCCCTCATTAAGTTTCAATCAAACGTCTGTTAATCAAGAACGGATTTTCACCACGTTACTTGGGCACAGAACATAACTTTCTCTGTAAGATGAAGGGATTTCGCAAGTCGGTTTACGATATTTTAACAGCTGAACCGTTTAATGTTCATAATACAGAGGTTGCCGACAAAACTGTTTAGAATAGACACATTAATAGATAACACAGCATAAATAACAAAGCTGTGTCACATGCAAACATGCATTCATCAAAACAATATGACTTCATATTTTTTACTTGACCTTCAACATTGATCTAGGTACGTCAGGAATTAGCAGCCAGCGCAGTTAAATAAAAAAAAAACAATTGTGTCTTTGGCAGACTGAGATTCCACGCACAGCCCAAATGTAAGAATAAAAAACGCAGTTCAACTCGGTGGCGCAGTGGTCAGCTTATCCCCGTTATTAGGGATTCGATTCCCTCACACGTCGAAAATTTGTGGTGATATTATATTTACAAATCTTCTACAACCTGTCTAGGGCACTTAGGTCCTGTTTATAAATTCCTCTCAAACATGAGAGCGATCCTGAGATAGAGAAAAATTACCGTTTTAGTTTTTTTTCCATAAGTGCTCCAACTCAAGCAATAAACAAAAACTCGACATACGATGATCGTAAGTGTAGGTTACACGATATGACTATCCCATTCCGAGAATCGCAAATTCGAGGCGAGAAACTACCTTCATCTAAACGAGCCTTTATACAATTCCCGTACGATTTTAACTACTACTCAAATTGCAGACTATCGTCTGCAAAATGAGCCAGCTGTTCTGCCACCTCTGGTTATAGGCTGCTTAACGCAGGAATGCAATAAAATAATCACTGCATAGGCCAGTTAATCAAAGTTTTGATATCTTATTTAGAGGGAGCTAATGAGAAGCGTATATCACATTCGGTAATGATGACAGCTGTGGATTTATCAAACACTTTCGATCCACAACTTATGCCGGTGATTAAAGTATTCTTGTTGACATAATCGCCGGTTAAGTAGTGTCAAACGCAACTATTTTTTATTTACCGTTTTGTTTACATGTGTAAACAGTTTTAAGTCGACAGTAGTTATATTCAAGCTTCTGCCCGCGGCTTCGCTCGCGTGGTACCTACATAAAAAGCCTATATGCTATTCTATGTAAGGAACTCTCTCTATCTTTAATGGCAATAATCCTTCCGCTATAAATAAGTTTGAATGACGACCTAGCTTTTTTAATTAAAATAGATTTTTGCAATGTTTATCCTAAACACAGTGTACAAAAGCTATCATCTTAGATAAAGCTCTACTGAATAACTCATAGACGTACTCAAGTCAAAATAAATGTATTCATAGGGACAAAAAATGCACCTACCAGACACGTGTAAATAAAGCCAGTTGACATGAATGAGAATCAGTGCCAAACCCACAGTAACTAGTGCTCCGTCTGTGGTTCACTCATGAATAAACGGAGTCATCAAACAACCGTGGCAATAACTAAACGCATTATGCATGCCGTGGTAGCGATGACGAAACGCAAAGAAAGCAAGCTGCAATTTGTGGTTCACACAGCGACATCAGCTTGTGGAGCCGCCCACTCATCGGTGACGTTTTGGAAAAAGGCCAGGTCAAGAGTGCCCTAAACCAACGGGCATGTATGAGGAATGTTGTAAAAGAGTTGTCAGGATCGTAGCAAGTGAAAAGCCGTGGTCTCTGCCAACCTCTCTGGGAAAAAGGCATGATTTTATGTACCTATGTATTAAACGCCTAATCTGTTTTTCAGCCAAATACTCAATTTTCCTTATTCTACTGTACGTTAGTCTTAGTGTCAATTCAGAATTGTACAAGTCAAATAAGTAACGAATGTAAAACTCGATGGTGAAAATTTTGTCAAGGGCTCGGTCCTCATTTCATTTCATAAAAATGGGAACCTTTATCGCACTTGTGAAACACTTCCACAAGCGCATTTTAATTTGAACTGTGCGTACATTTTCATAGTGCAAATAAACTGCTAAAGCTAGTCTCGAGATAAAGCCATTTCATTTAAGGGGACCATAATGTACACACTTAATATGAACGCTTTAATATCATAGAGCATACATAGTTAACGTGCGCAGTTTGTAAGTGCCAATGCAGAAACTTAACTTTTTGCGTAGTTTCAAACGCAAAAACCAAACTGCAATTGAACCGTTTCTCTATACATGATATTGAGGAAGATGCGATCAAATTGAATAGGTTAAAATACTCGTACAAGGACCATAGTGTTAAATGACCGCAAATACCGTGCTAAGACATCATTATTGAAACAAGATGTCGCATCCACGATTGGCTTACACGCAAAACGGACCACTGCACATTGTATGTTAAATGGTGCCCCATTAAATGGTACGACGTTTAATAAACACATTACAGTGCAATATTAGGCTCGAGCGCAGAGCCGACGTGATTAAGTGACAGGAACGTGGGAACAGACAGAGAGGGAGTGCGATGAAAGAGGATAGGATAGTAATAATAAACAAGCAGAGCAATGTGGCAGTTGGCAGTTCGCGGCGTATTAGGTATGTTATGGGAAGTCACATGAGAATAGCTAATAGACGAATACGGAACCCGAAATCGCCGGAAGCACGAAATGATTAAAGCAAACCGTAAAAAGTCAATAAAAGAGCTAACTTCAATAGAACACCAAGTATAAAACGACAACATAACGAAGCTCTAAAACCAGACGCGCATTGCGCTTGATCACACAATAGATCAGAGCTTTTATGAAAATATCAATAATAGTATTGAACGTAGTTTAAGTGCGCTATTAATCCGCGTGGCGCTGCAGACAAATTCAATTGACAGCAGCCTCCGGCTGTCCCCGGGCCCTAGGGTGTCCCGTTTAGACCCTCCCGCCTATCCGTAAATAGTATTTACGCTGGTATTGGATATAAAATTGGCGGCGAGATTGTACAGGAACTTTCAAAGGGTGCGATTGGAACTTTATGATGCGATTTTATTGTTGTCATCGACACTGTCGTCGTCTCTATACACGCCGCAAGCCCCTTACATGGAGTGGAAAATTGATTGTGCCCCGGACGATCAACTGAATATGTTAAAGCTCGTTAAAATGATTGTAATAGAATGTTTGAATTGAAATGGCACGATACCATTGTGGTCTATTGTCGCATAGCTTAGCTCCTAACCCGATCGTCTCAATAGGAGATGCGTCCTACTGGCGTTATCACAAAATATGATAGATCGTCGGTGGTACGACGACGCTCTCCCACGCGACGCGACCGTGATTAATTATAATTCGAATTTTATTCAAAGCGAACAGCGGACAAACTACGATACCAATCAATAAACGGTTCCATACCGACGACGGTACCGACATGATACCACAATTTACTGTAGCCGATAGCGCGTATGAAGACGTCAAAGCTGTAGTGAATAACAAGCTCAGATAGAAAGCCCCGGAACAATAGTAGCAGCATTTCATTGTGATACAGAATAGTAATTCCTTTATTGTGCTGCGGTGATAGTCTCGTGTAATAACATTGTAATGACGCAACGTCGTATATTGATGCAATTGCACAGTTAGGGCGGCAGCATTTTAGTACGTAGCAAGCAAGCAAGAAACAAACTTCATCAATGTGTTAGCGGAACTTACAAAACTACCCGTCCAATAGCATGAATAAAACATCCAAGTAGGAGCGCAGCAACGACAGAATGCGACGTCTCAAACGCAATAAAATACACACGAAACTCGTCATAATCCTCAACTAGTAACATTTTAAATTGCGCAACAGGTTTATTATTCAATAAACACATTTATATACACGAATTCCTGTGAGCCGTGTGTTTTGATCATTAGCTTTAGATATTAGACCCCCGCGAGTACCGGCTCACACTGTGTGAGAAATCGTCGGCCATTTGACAATATCGTCGCTAGAACATACTCAGTCTACATTACTCAGCCAATATCTCGCCGCATTATATTGCCCAGGATATCATTATCTTGTAGCGGCGCATCTTACTCTAACCACAAACGTTTTATGAATGGGAGTCCTGTTTGATTCTCGTACAAATTGATTGTATATAACCGTTTTCCAGAAATAGAAACTGGCTCGAGGATCGATATGAATGCCATTCAAGCTCCGAGTTAGAATGAAAAAGAGTGTGAGACTATTCATATGACACTAATCACGTACTTATAACAGCATAAATCATAGAGCTCGCTGAAGCGCCACAAAGCTAGAAGCGACGCATCCCCGACTCGAGATAATAAATAACATCCAGTTCTCGCTTTCAAAGCGCGGCTGGGAGGCAATAAGTCGTGGACGGGTCAGAGGTGAAGTGAATAAAAAACGTCAGACAATTAAATAGCGTTCTTGAAGGTTAATGAGCACAATAAATATGTTGTCGGCACCGCAGCTGCGGACAAACAAATGTAAGACCCTATCACACGTGAAGAGGGTTTGGCTCTAGGTTAAAGTAAACTCGCGACTCTATGGGAAGGCGAGATGGTTCTATGGCAGCGCCCGCGCCGCCTGACTGGCAAGTTCATTGTGGAGACGCTTCCACGATCTATTACGAACGTGACACATCTACTATAGAAACGAATCGAGGTTAAACAAATATTGGACCGCGCGAAGAAAAGAGTTACTTACGACTTTGAAATGAACCTTATTGTACGAGTCTACACAACCGGGTAAATACATACGGAATTTCTTAATCTTGTAATTTATAGATTATTCTGTCCGTGTTTAAATATGACCCAATTTTTTATTGCTATCAGACGTGTTTATGAAAACAAACTATAGAAAATCAGTGATGCACATTAGAGTAAAGAAAATGAAATCTTTATTAGTATAAGCCTTTATTTATTGATCAAATAGCATTATAAGGAAGGTGATTTTTCATAATAATTGTCGAAAGGTTTTGTTAGAGCCGTCAATAGAATTTGTGGAGAGAGAGTGGCCCAAAAAAATGTAAAAGCTCCACTCTGGATTCTCATACTGTATATGATAAAGTAATAGATGGACCGACGACATTATGAAGGTTGCGGGAAGTCGGTGGATGGAGAAGGCTCAAGACCGTTCGTTATGGAACTCTTTGGGGGAGGCCTATGTCCAGCAGTGGACGTTTACAGGCTGATGATGATGATTTGATAACGTGAGTGAGTATTATTTTCCCCACATAATATTTCCGTACTTACCTACTAATATTATGTACTTATCAGCGAAACATCTCTAACAAGTCTTTAAGAAGAGCCCGCATAAAATGTCGCATGCAATATACGAAGATTTGCATATACGAGTACTTATTATACTCGTAGCTGTCGTTAATAATTATGATATCGCCAGAAACAGAGACTGTGCAACCACTGTGCAAAATCCCCGCTAGGGTTTGCAGCATTCCACACGACTGGCCCAGACGGAACCATACCTGCGTTTGATTTATAACGAGTAGGGGACAGGGGGAGCCGTGGTGTGAATTCAATCGGCGAACTAAAAGGTCCTGGGGCAAATGAGACCAAGATTACAAGATCTCCGAAAAAACAACCAACGTGACAATTGATAAAGTTTTGCAGTTAAATGTGTGTCTTCTTACATTGGAGGGTGCGAGCTATCACAGCGGGTATCAACTGCTGGCGCCTTGCACAATACCACGTTCGTGACCACTGACTATTATCAGTCTCTTATAGATTTTTTACCCGGGCTCTTCATAAGGAACGTGAATGTACAGTACCGAAAACCGCCGACAACTCAATACTACTTATACATATTTAATTTTAAAAGCTAGTTATAATTTAATACAACTCTATGGCGCCAGGCGAAATAAGAAACATCTTTTCATGCCATTAATAAAAGAACGTAGGTATTTTGTTTCACATTTTTGCTATGCGACCTCTAAATAAGTAAGTGGCTAAACCAGTTTTAAATAATAACCAGGAAATACGCATTGATAATTTGATTAACGTATGCAACGGATGTCTTTAGGCTCGAAAAAATGCATTACCACCGCCATGATTACATCTCTGTTGTGTTTCACAAAGTTCAGCTAAATACATAGTGTGAATTAGACTCGGCTTGTGCACAGCCAGACAATTTTAGAGTTGTAAAAGCCCGTTTTGTCCAGAGATAGGGAGCATTATTGCTTCCGTTGGGATTGAGATAAATCTTGTCGGAGCACAAAATCAACAGGAACGTATTAACACCATCCGGATGGTAGAAAGCCGTGGGTGTTCTTAACCAGTCACATTTTTGTAAGGTAACTACCGCAAGAATATTTGGTAATGGACGTGAATGAGATAGAAGCACGCGCTAATGCCTTTTAAGCCACTGGAGATAGTCGGTGGAGCTCTTGATATCGAGTGTGGATTCAGATTAACCAGATTGGTTCTAAAAGCTCTACCAAACAAGAAACTAGTTAGGCTGCGGTCAGATGCTTTGCTGAATATACAAAATATATATCTGTGAGTAAAACTGTTGTATCACTGACTGACTGGTTGGACTGAAACAGTCTAATCCATTCATCCATCCATATATCCATCCATCCAAACTCTCACATTTATAATATTAGTGGGATTAACCAAAATGTATCATTAAGCCTATGTTAACGAACAGAGGATCAATCATATCAATCGAAAAATATTACCCTCCTTCTCGGCAGTTGGGTAATAAAGACACACGAATGAAGCCGTGGTGCTTCACTAGTATTCAATATCTTTGAATGAAGCAGTCAGTATATACTCGTGCACCTGACTAGGGTAACGGTAATATTGAGTCCTCTTTTTGTCTTTAAAATTTATTGGTCTAATGAACCTACTATATATCAGTAGGTCAATATTACGAGTGCGTGGGAGGAGTTATCTTAATTTAGAAATGAAATTAGAATGATTAATTTGATAATTATTTAGTCATATTCAATACGTTTTACAAATACATGGTTTTGTAAATTAACAGATGTAACGATGCCATTATCTAGGTGTCAACAAAGTTCAGCGTAGATCGACAGATAGACAGTTATTTGAACTTTTACAAAAAGCACAATACGATCCAATACCAACATTAAAACAGCCCGAAACCGAGTTGCACTTATGCCTTTAAACACACCGGTGGCTGACCGAGACGCCGCCCTGTGTTCTAGAGTCGTACAAACAAACCCATAGACAAACAAATGTAAACGACCGAAATGTGAACGTCATGTTTGGCATTCCCATAAAGCAAGGTTAACACGTCATTAGAGGTAATGATGGCGTTATTACATAGAGGGACCTGGTGAGCGATGGACCAGTGATTGGCTCGCGTGTGGTCTGGAGCCTTTACAAATACTGGACCACGTGGTTGTGGCCTACAAACAGGTGGGTTAGAATCAGGCTTCATTAGCCTGTTTGTCTTTGAACAAATAGGAAGTATTTTGAACAATGATTAAGGGTTTCTCTCGTTGCGTTCTATTTGTACTACACGTGCACCAGTTGTTTCTTAGTCCTTGCATTAGATTAGTGACAAGGTTGTATACTTATTGTCTACGTTTTTGAAAGATGAATAACAAATTCCTGACCCTACAACTCTGATCAATGAAAGAGGTCTTCATAACCCTTCTGTAAATCATCTTTCGAACAAAAATTTCAACATGGCCGACGCACCCGGCCCGGTAGATGGTATCGTGGTGAACGATAATTTATCGACCTCTTATCGCCCGATCTGCGTAATTGATACGGGTGAAATCATGGGAGCTTAGGGGGCGCTAGTGTTATTGATGTAAATTAAAGTTGTAGCTTAGACATGGCTTGATACCGCCAGGATCTCTGATATTGGCATAGCGTAGAAACATCGTTTTTTGGAGATTCTAGAATGCCTTACTTATGCTACAAAATATAATTTTCAGCTCATATCTATATGCAAGCTTACGAGTACAATCCAAACTAATGTTTTATGGGAAACAGTAAAAGTCGGCAAAGACTTAAATTGCAAATAATCCAGCTTCTGTATCTGATCAAAAAGCAAAAGTAAAATTTATTCATGATACAGCACAACGAATAAAATCTCTCAAAACGTATTGGACGCGAGTTTTCTGAATCGAATACTCCGGTGGTCTCTAGATCAGCTACTGTTGGTGCTATAGTGTTAGGGCTGTGCCACTTCAAATCTACTCTCAACGCCACATAATCTTTGCACCGCTAACTTTAGAGTCTATATGGCTCAAATGCAAACAATGTATATTATTGGATGATTTTAAGTGCTTGTTGACTCTGATATTCTTGTACTATGTAGCTGAGTTTTTATGACCTGCCTAGCTAGGTGCTAATCAAAAATTTGGACACAACTTCTTTAGAAGCATATCATCCGGCTCGGGATGATACTTTCGTTTCCTTAGTATTCCAGTGGTAATGTGACTCGCTATGACCGAATATCACTTACACTTAGTATGACTATGTTATTGCAACTAATATCTCCTCTGTGCGACTCCTACTGCGACAAATAGCGCCAATGATTGGGGTGATCTGCCGGCGCGTGCGCCTAACAGCCGTCACTGATTGAGAGTCGCAAGCCCGCCACCCACTGCCTGCCATTCGCATTGTGTGCACCCATTTAGGGACGCATCGGAACGCATCATGGCGTTTTAACCGATACTTTTTTGGTCTAAAAACACCAGTATGTAAGTACGTAGAAAACTTAACGGCTTATTCAAATGCACCTGGATGCATTTCAACCACTTATCTGCTTAAGTTATGAAGCAACCAAGATGAACCAAGAGTACGCAAACCTCAGGATAAAGATCGTCTGAAACGATTTCGGCATGGGCGTTTCAATTTCTGCCTTTGTCCAAAGTAGTAACCGCATAATCAGTTTCGGCTTTGAAAGTGTTTTCTGTATCATTCTATTACCATATGTCAACTTTTCATGTCACATTAGTAACAAAAAGTAATGTTACAAAATTAGAACACAAGCCTCAGAAGCCAATAAACCAAGAAATAAGTTGTTACACAATCATATACCTCGTACGCAATATTTCAGTGCGTTGCTGTGTGGTCTGTACTTGCAATGTGCGCTTGAAGATAATTTCACATCAGACTCATCAACGGCGGACCATTACCTTTTGGTGGTCCTTCAATTCCCAACACTTAAAAAATAGGTCGTATTAATCACAACAAACGAAAGCAATGCTTTCACGAGCAAATAAGGTGCAGTAAATTGTGAGCTCGGAGACATTGTAGAGCGAAATAAATCAATAAAGAAAATGTGTCGTAGGTAATGAGAAATGCATACACCATTAGTTGTTCATTATTTAATTGTAACATGCAATAAATTCAAAGTTATCTAATTTGATTCACAGAATAAGCATAAAGACTAATTGCCACAAGGAAGGGATACAGTTTAGTTCGAACTTCCCTTCAAATATTCGAAATGTTCAATAAGGCTTACACATACACAATTCATACAGGTATTCAGATTCAAATCTTACTCTACTAAGTAATCGCCAAGTCTTCTAATCTACTAAGATTACGAACCCGAAGGCCCTGTGTTGGAAAGCCCGCAATGGACCGACGAAATTCCGAAGGTTGCGGGATGTCGGTGGATGGGCATGGCTCAAGACTGTTCGTCGTGGCACTCATTGGGGGAGGCCTATGTTCAACAGTGGACTTCATCAGGCTTATTATGATGCAAGTCCGAACACCAATCCGCCCCAGAATCGGTATACTGTTAAATACAGTACGCACAGTTACCAGAAGTATACCACGGTGCAAATCGCCAATCAATTGGCAAGGATTTAGCAGTGGAGCGCCTCCAATTGCCCTTCTATAACAAGCAAGAGCATAAAATCCGACAAAATAATTATTGCATTCCCACATTTGCCACTATAAATCAAACTCAATAATGAAAAGCAAATTGGAGCAGCTCATTTTTATTAATTAATCAGCCAACCCAATAATCGTATCTCAATAACCCACCGCTTAATGTCACCCCTACTTAACAGGGTCACAATGCTAGCCTCACAATCAAAAAAATTAAACCAACTAAATAATGAGCTCATAACTTAGCATGGTAATAACAGACGGGGCGTAAGCATCACGATATTCACGATTATCGTGTCCAGAATCCGTCGGTGACATCAGCCTAATGATTTCACGACGCGAAAAAAACACCGAAAATACAAAACGAGACGATGACAGCACTAGTACAATATGAGTTTGACGCAATTGTGTGACGACCCGCGGTACGTGTGTTGTGTGTGACTAGAAATTAGCATACCCAAAATGCATTGTGTACAAAAACAAAGTGTTCGTAAACGGCTATTTTAAGATCAAACAGTTCTAAATGGCGGCCATTAACACTGCCCACCGTGGAACGGAATCCAACGCTAATCGACCTCTCAGCGATTCTATTTTAGCACTTCAGTACTAATCACCAATTACCACGAGCCTATCAATATATTTGCTAATGTGTCCATATGCCAACCTTTTAATATTAATAATACTCCACATGATAGTTTTTAGACCAAAACTAAATAAGCATGTCTAGACTGCACACAAGTTAGAATTTCGTTTGGCAAGTAACGCAAATATTTGTGCAAATACGACATATGAATTGCACATGAGGTACATTGGCCACGCGAAGTTTTACTACCGAATAGAAATGTCTAGTAAATTATCTGCCAGAGCCAAGCGAATATAACCACGAATATAAACCTACATACTACGGGTATGCTACAAAGTGTCCAATGAATACAACTAACAAACGTCATATATAAAGCTGATTATATCTTCGCTCAATATTGCAAAATGAATTCTTCACAATCTAGCAATGGAAATATTTGTAACGACTTTAAAATAAACAACTTCCTGAATCAACCCCCGAATTTTCGACGCGTCACACCACGCGGAAGCCAGAACAGAGTAAATTATGGCCCTCTTTTCGATCCGCACAATAGCGAAGTCTTGGTTTTTTAAATCCTTCGCATAATTGAGGTGTAATTTTGCGCACAATGTCAAACCGCACTGGTGCACGGACTTAGCGAGATCAGTGTACAAAAGGAATAAAGCAAAATTAGAAAGTTTCTTTGTCCAGTGCACCGCGTGATGATCATGATTTACGTCAAACTAGACACCGGGTGCCGGGGCATATAAATAATCTGTAGGAGTCTCCAATATTGATTGTTACGCCAACCTCACATAATATAACAAAAGACGTTTTGGGGGGCGACGTGAACTTTGTTACATTTCAAAGGATACCGTTAGGACGTCGATCAAACTGAACGGAGAATGAAGTCGGCTCTATATATTACTGACGCTCGATCGGTTTCTTTATTAATTACAGGATCCCTTACACGCTGATGAATATTCAACGCGGTTCGAACTAATTCGACCCGTCCTCGATCTGACTAGTTTTGAGTTAGTTTTACGAGCATGTAACGCTATATTACGTGGCGATAAACGATAAGTGCAACTCACGCTTGCCGTTGTCGGCGTGATGAAATGGACGTCCCCATCGACCTACATTACCACCCCGTGTTCCCAAGCCTGTCATCGGTTTATGACTTTTTTATTCCCGATAGGCAGAGAAATGCAACACCATTCAGATTTCTACGCCGATACTGAAGTGCGTGCGATGAGCTATAAAATGTTTAAATGAATCGTTTTAGATCAATCACAACGCATTAAAGTCGGTCAACCGTGATGAGAGTACAATTAGGTAAACACGGTGAAAGGATAACCGATTTCTATGAGCAACGAACCGAATACAAAGCATAATCGAAACGAAAGGAACAAAACGCATTAACCCTCATAATCCAGGACACATATCACTTCGATGGCGGTTATAAAAGGACCAAAATTGAAATTCGATCGCAGCTCTGATACGTAATAATCATGTCTTATTATGGCGACCTGTCATAATAGTGGGGAAAAAAGTCTATTACGTGTCGTATGTTCTGACGTGAACGCACCCGAGCGACTTGAATTGACCTTTCGATACAGGATCACGTTTATATTATTCCTTCACACGTACGAAGGACCACACATTATAGCAGAGGAATCGATACTAGCACCGATTTAGTTTCTCGGCTATAACCGCCGCATACCGATGCGTTATGAAATCGATTAAAGCCGCGATATCGATCAATCGCATTAAAACCACTAATCTATTACCGGTTCACACCTCCACGAGAGAAACCCAACTTCTCAATAATTGTTGGATTTACAGATTGGGGGGGTCTTACTTTCTTTCGGATTATATTTCTCGTAGGAATTTTAAAACATGAGAGAGAATTGCAGTATATTTGTCTCGCTAAACTCACGACGAGAGAATATTATATGGGCAATCGTTACAAGTGTCGTTTTATAACTTGATATCTTTATCTTTATACACGTGCCAAATGAAAACATGAGAAACCTTCGACGTCGTCTCGACTACGAGTGATATCGTAAAAGTGTGGCAAAGAAAATATTGTTACTGTTGTCGTTGAAATATTCAACTGACTGATAAAATGCGTTACGTCTGGCATCTGTTCAATCGCTTTCGCTGATGAAAGTCAAAACATAACTGTATCTATAAAAAATATTTTACTGGACAGAGTATCACTTCAGTCACTAGTGACGTCGTCCACACTGATATAATATTTCGTTCATAAAACATAGAGCAATTAGTAACACTTTTCATCTGACAACTGTAAGGACAAAAGTGACATCTGCCGCCTCGATGAAAAGCGAAGCCCTTGTAACTGTCGTCATTCATCATAATTACAATAAGGACACCAAAAAAAATTACCAAAGAGAATATTTAAAGCCTTTACAACAGCCGGTGTGTCACGAGCGACCCACAATAGAATTTCGAGAATGTGAATTTAAACTAAGAATCATTTGAGAAACCGAATATCAACAGTGTATAATAATAAAGAAACAATTGTAGAATGGTATCCAATTACACCACCGATTGATATTACTACGCACCGCCATAATTCAAAGGGAACAAAACTAGCTTAATTTATGACTCAAGTCCCGTTGAATAAAGGAACCGAATCAAAGCGCCACGGAAACCGTGTAAAGGTGTTTTTTTTTAAGATGTAGAGATAAAAAGATTCCACAATTCATAGAAGCTCCCGCTGCTTTATCAGAAACGGGATTAGTCCTTCGAAGGGACCGTTGCCTGAGACAAATATTTTGACATGACAACGCAAATAAAGAGACGAAACAGATTAAGGTCACCCTGAGCGTAAATAAAATCTTTATAATCCTTTATTTTAGAAGATATTATTTTTTATCTTCTTACGGAACGGTTTATCTCTCTATAAGCTTGTAGTTCATCTCATACAAAGCATAATCGTCCTCACGCCTAATTTAAATCTGAGGGTGACATCAAAAGGCATACCGTACCGCAATACGGCGTGTCGGCTGGTCTCGGTATCTCTATCAACTGCTACCATGAGAACGAATAAGTTCAAGCTTTAGATAATCTCAGATTCGGAGCTCCACAACTACATATTATATTGTATGTTCAACTTCAAATGACATCTTCATTTGGGTATTCCTGCAAGTTTTTGCAAGATTTCGCTATGCAAGTTTGATCATGAGAACATCGAACATCGAAAATCGTCCTAAAAAACCACGAGGCAGGAAGATAAGATAAACTATATATCAATAACCCTAGAAATATTATAATTATGTATACTACAGATGTAGGTGGTTCAACCACATTGTTAATCATCATCATCATCATAATTTCAGCCGTTCGACGTCCACTGCTGAACATGGCCTCCCCCACAGACAGAGCGCGCATCCTTATTATGTGGATTTGCCCATACTCACCACGCTGGGCATGCGGGTTGGCGCGCGCAGTTAGAGCTATCGTTGTTAATAAGCTAAGTGTTTTATAGAAAAAGTCGTATAAACCATTCTTCGTGCGCAGATCTTTTAATTTTAATGAAATATATTCGAGTTCTCCTTTAGTAAGGGTATGCGGGACTAGGCATTCGCATCTCGCCTGGTATGTCTGATTCGGATTGTGGGAATAGCCTGGCATCCTGCGGTGACCCACATCATGAGAAGGCTGACGTTCTATTGGAAATTTTCATTAGATTTGGCATTTCGAAGGGAATAGTTTATGTCCATTGTCCACCACACTGCCGGAGAAAATTAAGCTATGAGATCAAAGTCAAGGTCTAAAGTTATTTATTAACCGACTTCCAAAAGGAGGAGGTTCTCAAGTTGGCTGTATTTTGTTTTTTGTGTATGTTACTCGATATCTCCGCCAATACTAAACCGAATTTGATAATTCTTTCGCTGGTGTATAGAGTATGATCCCGGGGTGGTAATTTTAATTTAAGTATTTAGGGATTGCTACTTGTCCCGTAAAACTTAAAAAAAACGTCATCCTCTCTTGAAATCACGACTTGCCGAATTTTTGCGACTTCGTTCGGTTGCTGCTATTTTTACATAAACTTTAACCTTGAGTCGGGAATTCCTTTCTGTGCACCCATACGTTACAACAGGAAGCTACCCTGCAAATTTCATACTTTTAGGATTATGGTTAAGCTCTGCGTTGATTTTCAAAGAGAACAAAACCACTACGTTTGATTGTCATTCAGTCAGTCAGTACCGTAAGAGTTATTATTGATGATGAATGGATGTCATAGTTACTTTTGTTTTTTATTCGAAAGTGTAGGTGGTCAGTGTCATCCTCAGTAGGTAAGCAAAACGCAAAGAGGTTGATAACAAAAAAAAGAGGTTGATATTAATCTTGTAAATATTCAGGAATTTGAAGTCGGTTTTTAGTTTTTGTAAAAAATATCTTATTTGAATAGAACAACTCAAATTTTGAAACATCTTAGAACTCTACGGTTGATAATCGCGCGCGACCAAGCCTAGAAGGATCATCCAATAAACTCGGTTCCAGGAGCCAGAAATACAGTTGTTTTTCAGATTTTTCAATTTATCGTTAATGCGAGAATTCTTGTTTTCTGCCGGTGTGTGACGAAAACATATTTAGAAGATTCTGAGTTTGTCTTTAAATTCAAGAAAACCGGTATAATTATGGACATACTTCACTTATATGAATTTATAATTCTCGTCATTTCTCGATACCGACAGTTACACAAGTCGATAAAGACGGACGGCTTTGTATGTTGACTGTAACAATAATGAGAGCTAACAAGAAACAAGCAGTTTCCACAAATATGGACGCCGACTTATGCGCAGTATTAATCTTTTGAGTCAAGCCACTAACTTTACTGTAATCTTACGAATTGAGGCAACCTGGGGCCTGTTCCTTGAAGGTAAGATCAGAAGGGCTCTTTGTGTAGAGTCCGTCTGGGGAATTGCTCAAGCAGCAATGCTCGCAATGCAGATTTCAGTTTGAAGGGTGAGGTGGCCAAAAAATCATCATCATCATCCACAGCCTCGCTTCACCCACTGCTGGGTATAGACCTCCATTTGTATGTGCCATTCTCTTCTATCCTGTGCAAGCCTCATCCGGTTTCGGCCCAGGATGCTTGCGATATCTGCCCGCCTCGCTGCTGGACGACCGACGACGTTCCGATATCCAGTTCTTGGACGACATTCAGTTAACGCCTTACTCCACCTGACATCACCACGCCTTGCCAAGTGTCCTACCCAACTCCATTATATATTTATAGCTCACAGTTAAAACGCGCGTTTCTAGCCTCTGGTTATCAAACAAGCGTCAATATGTTTTTTATTTATGTGTTATGAAGTGTATAATAAAATAGAAAAAGAAGCTTTTCTTTTCATAATTTCTGGGTTCGGTCGAGGATCGATAGTTCAGGAATTATGAGTAGAATTAATAATACCTAATAGTCGCATTTGGCACTGAATTTTCAAGAATTGTCCTGAAATCCCAGAGGTGTGGATTCTGTTGTTGCATTATCCAAAACTAACTTTTTTTGAGAGCTGTAAAAATGTGTAAAAATGTTTCTTATAAACGGAAATAACAAGGATGGCGATAATTTTGGAGCTCTCGGATTATGTTAGTTAAGTATAATACAACTCCAGAATCGACACCATTATGTAATTTAATGTAGATTTATTGGTCTTTCCGGAACGAATAAGCCAAAGTCCTATCGGCAAAGCAATGCAGAACAAATTAACACAGATAGTCAAGTGTACTATAAAGTTGTTTGCCATCTAACTGTGGAGTCGAGTGAACGCCCAGGCGCGCACAGTTAAACAAACAAGCATTGTAGGTACCTTGTGAACCAATAATGCATTTCATTGTTAGTGCTAATGCAGGTGCAAATGGTACCAGTTAAGACTTAATAGGTAGCTTAAAGGATGAGACTGATCTACACTGACCACATATACATATAGGCTACTTTGTATGTAGGTACCACGCGAGCGAAGCCGCGGCCGGAAGCTATAGTATTGAATATTTTATAACGATGACTTCAGTGTGGGTAAAAGAAAAGATCGTGAGGAAACCGTAGTTTTGTATAAAAAAGACATGTGACATGTGCTGGTTCTTCACCGATGGTCAAAGGCCCTTATCAGCAGGTACTTAAAAGTAAAGGACATGGGTAATCGTGGGCCCCAACCTGCAGTTATTTGATGAGTTAATTAATTCATTTTGTTAATTTAAAGTAGTAGTTTTAGTCATGAAAAGCTCTAAAGCAGTGGAGTTATATTAAACGCTGAAAATAGTCATTTCCGTGTTATGTTTATGCTACCTTCTTACTACGAACGCTTTTCTTCGATTGGTATAGTGCAGCGAAACCAAACCCTACCCGCAATCAATTGTTCTTGACTGTCACAATAAACCATTGTCATTTGTGACTTGCAGATTCCGTTTCGGTTTTTAGCACAGAGTACTTTTGTATATATACCGGTTTTTAGTTTTTGAGTAAAAAATGGAAATTCTTAATTGCCAATTGCACTATTGCTTGAGGCTCAAGATTTCGACGATTCCTGGTACAAGACCAGCCACCGGTAATCCTTAATACTGTCACGTCTTGGTTAACCACATCAGGTAAGTTTCTACATTTTCCTAAGTAATATTATTTTACGATTCATGAAACCTCGCAGAACCGATAACCGTTGGGGAGTAAAGGTTCTCGAATGGCGACCACGAACCGGGCGACGCAGTGTTGGAAGGCCCCCCACCCGATGGACCGATGACATTGTAAAGGTTGCGGGAAGTCGGTGGATGGAAAGGGCTCAAGACCGTTCGTCGTGGAACTCTTTGGGGGAGGCCTATGTCCAGCGGTGGACTCCTACAGGTGATGAAGCCTCAGGAGCTCCACACATCGAACGCGGTACGATGAGGAAAAGAGCGCAGCGCTATTTGTTTAAAAGTTAAATTGCAACGCCGTGTCTCTGCTTGTTTGGTGTGCATCATGTGCATGCATTAGATGCATCATATAAAATTCGGCAGCCGCAAAAATTAGCATAACTAGTCGTACGAAAGTCTGAAAGGGGTTGCTAGTAATGTAACTTTTTTATCAGTAGGTATATTTAAATGAGGTACCTAACTACAATGACAATAACTATTATTTTTACAGATATTAAAAAATGACATTGGTGCAAAACGTTCCTGCGGAACAAGCTGCCGTTAGACGGTTTGAACATCGAAGAGTGTGCCGCGGATGTGGTTCTTAGGTCTTACGAGCAAGATCGCATGTTATTAACACTCCAGAAGGGGCTAGTCTATCATCATGGTTATCAAATTCAAACAGTGAATGAAAAAAAATTGATAGTGAAAAAGTTGTTAAATGCTGTAGGTATATTTTGTAAAGATTGATTTTTGTGTATTATTCAAGTAGCATTTTTTTTTATTTCATAGTTTATCAATAATATAATAGTTAATAAAATACCATTGGTTACTGCTAATCTGAAATAAAAATTGTATGTTTATTAATTTTTTTTATTAAGGTTTAAAAGGTAATATCAGAGTATCATCCTTGGTACTATTTAATAACCATAATATAGGTAGGTAGATATTGAATATGAAAATACTTTTACATGGTAGACATCCTCCGACCTGAAGAGGTCCAGGCGTACAGGATCCAGTAATATCCTCCCTTTTCACGTAGATCTGTCAGTATTTTAAACTAATAACAACATAGAATTGAAAATAAATATTGTAATGTTCAAAATAATTACATTTCGTACACTGTCAACCAGGTATTATAAAAAACTTTAACGACCTATATCTCTTTACTCCGGCTGCTTTACAATAAAAGCCGCACATATTTGAAATCTACACGATTAGCACAATGTAAAACTGAAAGTTTCATTATTGCAGGATTAAAAAAAATCGGGGCCCTGGCTCCATACAAATTTGCCCAATGTCCTTTGAGGATATTTTATCGATACAATACAATAGGTACATACCTACCTAAGATTTAAATTAGCCTATTATAGGTATTTACCGGAGGCGTCTTTTTACCGAATCTAGAGTGCAATATTAAATTATAACTATACCTACATATTCCATAATTTCTAACCAAAATCCGAAAATTTGCTGCTTCGAAACGTAGCGGCATTAATTTAAGAGGATAACTCTTGTCGATGTAATCATTCTTCCTAGTTCCTACTGTGTTAAAATTGGGACTCGACTTGCAAAGGACGATCAACTTGGTCTATTTGAGAATAAGATACGCCATCCATCTAGCGTTGAAAAGCCAAACCAGCTCATCAATGTGCTTCGGATTCGGTTTAGACAGATTCTCAATAGATGGCGCTGTTTTATATTCAACAAAACATAATGTTACTAGTATTTTTCATAAAATTAAAGGTGTCCGCAGACAGATTCAAAACAGACAGTTTATGAGGATGAAAATCAATATTTATAAGTCTTAATCCAAAACTTTGTACGAATTGTCTTTGAAAAATTGACAACTGAATTTACCTCCTAACTTGCTTTGTGCAATATATAAAATTAATTTAGTTCATACAAGCAAGACTATTTCAATACTAGGAAACTTTCATTTAAATACTTTATTTTTATACAATATTTGCTAACGTTTGACCACAATCTCACCTGATGTTAAGTAATAATGTGGGCTATGGTGTAGCATGTTTGCTTGTATTTTAAAACATACTAGCCACCAATAGGGAAATGGCTATCACAACAATGTTCTGTGTATAGGCAGTCAAACTTGTCAGCGTTCATTGCTAGCACAGTTTCACATCAAGGATCAATTGTATGGACGCAATGAGTGTATGAGAAGTTAGGATTTGTGCTACTGGATTGATGATGGAAGGTATAAACTGGCTAGCAGTTTTGCAATACAAAGTACCAATGTGAATATAATACCTACCTACCTTTGCTAGTACCAACAAGGTATGTCAATGTTTGATCAATTTTTTTTTATGCAACTTTTTGACACATGATTTCAAAGAAGTTGCTTACAAAAAAATTTACATACTTTATGAGTGATGTAGAAGTGCTATGAATGGAAGTGCCTCAAATTGAAACAAATAGATGGTGAGAGATAAATTTGCTTATAAGAAGCTAGCTAAGTACCTATGCTAACAATTTTGTATTGGAAATTAAAGCTTCAGCCAGAGTGGTTGAGCATAGCTAATATCAATTTAAATGTATGAAAGGCACAGCCTGTGCCTCCTACGATCAGCGCTGATGGTCGTTCGATCACAAATTCCAGCCTTATTGCAGCATGGCACAGTTTTTTTTAATGTTACTGACTTACCCGTTTTAATGGCACTTTGAAGCAAATAAATCTGGTGCCTTCAATTACTTCTCCACAAGCCTTGTACGGTATCCATCTGAAAGTAAGAGAAATCAAACAGAAATGACGTAGAAGCATTAAATTGAGATTAAACTCGAATCTTGAGATGAGAACATAAACTCACCTGTCAGGAATGGCTTTAGGGGGCATATTGAATTATCTGCAGTTTCTCTTAGATTATAAGGATCTTTGTATATGTACGTGCAAACAAATCGTAACTATACGAAATAAAAGTACACAATTATAACACAAAACTTAACCTCACTCAACAAACAAACAATTTGGCATTTTTGATTGGCTTTTGTTAGTATGTATGTGTCAAAGTCTTTGACGTTGACGTCATATATATTTTTTAAGTCTCTGTCTACGAAGCCGATGTAATTAATAATTTCATTCAAATAGATTCAATTAATCAATCGGAATCTTACTCTGTCGTCGTAGTAAGCAACCTATCTGTAATAAACTATATAATATTATATAAACATAGTAAGTAGTATTCTCTAGAAATCTGTGACTATCTCTCTCAAAACAAAACAAATACTCACACATATTTTTAAAACCTTTTCGGTTTTTATCATCCTACAGGTAGCTGCTGCAATGCAAAAGGACATGAAGACATAGACACTAGACAGTTGCTATAGCAACACTATGAAAAGAAGTGTTTGTTTGGTCGAATTGGAAAACAACGACACTGTTTACAAAAAAGTGAAAGAAAATACGTGCGAAATAAGTCCAATAATGCATAGAAATACAATCTGGTATAGGTCACTGATTGACGCTGAGAAAACTTGTCTCAAGGAGGACAAGCTAAAGAAGATTCATTATAAATTCGATGATGGAAGAGAGTTGGTTGAAGAGTACAATGTGGACACGGAAGTCATGTGCCGAAGAGCTTGGAAAGTTAAAGGGAAGCTTGGAGGTGAAGGCAAGTGGGATGTGGAGGTAGGAGACCCAATTCCTGATGCCACACCTAATAATGATATCGATATTATGGAAGCTAATGATCAGGTGAGCATATAGACCTATATTGTAGTTTTCAGGAAAGACAGACAACAGTAGTTTATTCCACTCCTTACCTGTACTTATTCTAAATGTGGACCAGAATAAAGACAGTGTCTAGACTTGTTCTTCTTTTGAGAACAACCTATCAATATTTCCATGACAACACTTAACTGGAGGCCTTAATAGAAAACTGTTTTATTTTACAGCCAACTGTGACTAGACGGAACACCCGAGTCAACTTAGAATGGAGAATCAGAAACCTGCCCTACCCCATAGAAACATACTCAATCACCGCAGACAATAATGAGAAGTGTATAATTGTCCGTACGACCAATAAGAAATATTTCAAGAAGCTTCTAGTGCCGGAACTCCTGAGACTGAACATACCATTGCAGCAAGGCAACATACAATCTAGTCACCAGTACAATACTTTGATCATCTTGGTGGGCATAATTTTATTGAAAAACCTAATATCGAGTTATGTAATCAGTGCACATGGAGAGAGTGAAACTAAACCTTCTTTATTTTTAAAAAAGGTAGAATATTTTGCTGTTGGTTCAGCACCACTCGCATCTATCTGCACTGACCCTAAGCCTTGGCAGCAGTCAGATCAACGCAACGTACATGTGGATCTGACCTGCTGCTGACTAGAAATGACAATTTGTTTGCCGAAGTTGGGCTGGCGCCATGTGCCTGGCTTGAGTGACACTGTTCATACAAGACCACACTATGTCCAATACCTGTTGTGGGCCCAGCGCGCCATGCCAAATCCTCATGGCGTGTGGTCCCAGAGTGGTGTGATGTGTGTGATGACCTTTCTGAACTGTTTCAATTTCTATTGTTTCAGTACAAGAAACCACAGCAACTTCTGGATATGGATAAAGATTGGTTCGAGCAACTCAAGAATGTGAAACCTGTCAAAGATGTACCAGACAACTGTAAAGCACAATAAATATTTTTATCAAAACCCTATGTATCACAATATTCTTATTTGTCATATAGTACATTTCTACTAGACTTGAATTAGGACATTTCTGCTTTCTAAGTGTGTGCTTGAAACAGACCTCTTTTTCTGCTCATGTTTTGTTAGAATGAGAAAGTTCTGGTTGCTGTATGGTATTTCATTGCCTAAATTAAACCAATGAAAATAAAGACATTATAAGATACTTATATTTACAAACATCAAAAGATTATTCTTAAAACTATACTAATCCATAACTAAGGCGGCAGCCTGCTTCTTTAATTCCTCTTCATCAATCTCTTTATCTAGTAAGCCTCTAGATTCCAAGTACTCTGCATATTGTTTAGGTATTCCCATAAAGGTTTTTATCTTCTGTCTCAGTTGTTTCCAGGTTTCTTGGTAGAAGTTCTTCTTGTCTCTCTCCATAGCCTTGTAGTCGTGTCCGTATTTGTCTAGGAGATATGTTATTAATTCCACTTGACTTTTAGGTAACCTGCAAATTAACATAGATTTAAGAATGAATTTTGTGATTATAATACCTATTTGCTATCACACCATGCTCATAGGTGGGACAGGCTCTCCAAACCATTTCTATGATGTTTCAAAATGATTCTTTGACTTACTAAGGTAGGAAGGGCCTACCACTGGCTAAGCTAACATGATTTTTAAGATTACAAAAGTATCATTGTCTCTTACATAAACTTTCTGACCCTGGGTGCTTTAGCCTCTTTTTCCAACACCTCAGCAACAGCTTTCTTTGAAGGAAGATGTATTTGCTCCTCTTCTTCTTCAGATTCATCATTGTTCACAATTTTCTTAGCTTGTTTCAATTTGATCTCTTTGAAATTTGGAATTTTGATTGCCTTGTTTGGATCGTTCACTAGTCCCATATTTTTGAGATTGCGATGCGAGGACTTTCCGTGGTCCCATGCGTCGTTGATGACTTTGCTGTAAATACACAGAAACTGTTAGATTTATTCAACACCAGTGATTATACACCAAGCCTGAGAACAACAGGGCAAACTTACAATTTCACATTGCCCGTACTTTTTTGCTTCAGATGCATCCTCTTGCGGTTAAGTTTATGTTGATACGTCTTTTTACGATGTTGCTTCTTTATTTTCATTTTGATTTAGTTATTATTCTGCCAATTTGTGCTAAAACCTAGAATCTCTGCAGGCAGGCCAGGAATTATTAAATCCTCTTTGGGCAGGAATGAGGCTGAGCAAAACAAATAAACACGTGGTGTGGTGTGGTGCATACCACAGACTAGGAAGATACTACGTACGTCAGGCAGGCATTGATTGATTGAATATTGTGACTAACAATGACATTGACAATTAAAACTAGAAAGACAGTGAAATCTTTGTTGTATTACTATCACGCAGTGAAAGAAGAAAAGGGTGAACCGCACTAACTACAGGTTAGAGGCCCTTACCCTAAGCGTAGTGTTTTTTTTTTCATTGTAATGGCTACTGCCTTAGCCCCTCAGATGTTTCCACGTTTTCACTTTTTAGTCAATATGGTGAAAATTCATTTTTCATAGTGCCCTGAAAATGTGGGTTCGAACTATACTAATATGTATGGCGCGACATTACCCAAAGATTTTTGAGTCCGCATTCATGTTATAATATTGTGTTATGTACCTTACCTACCTATTTTGTGATACGCTATGGACTAAGTTGTCTGCAATAAAGATTTATTATTATCATAATTATCGCGCGCTTGGCTGGCTGGAGTCTGGACCACCAGCCCAACCTTGCCCGCACCGTGCGTTCATCTTCGATCAATCATCAACATGCGTAGAAGGCTGTCTTGTCTACGTCAACATGTCAGTCATCATGAATTGCTGGCTGTTAGTGTCAAAGTATCAACTGCACGCAAGCAAGCATGCACGGAAAAAAGGCGGGAACCATATCTGCGGAAAGGCGCGCTTTATAAATTATTTTCTGTTTTTTTTCAGAAACCCCTTATTTTCTTGTTTGGAATCATTGTAAATAACTGTAAATAACCAAGGAAAGTACTGGTGGACCAACGATGGGGAAGAAAAGGCGAAGGAAGGAGGAACCGCCTGATCCAGATCCGCAGTGTCCGCGGCCGTCCGATTCCGCCGATACTACATCGGACTCGGATTCCGTGGAGTCGGTGGTTGGGCAGCCTCCCTCCAGAAATAAAGTAACATCGGAAAACAGGTCAGATAAATATGCCATCTTCAAAGTGCCAGGGTACTCACGCAGATACCCTGAAGATTTAAAAAATGGGGAATTCATTGTCTTTTTGACCCATAATACTGATAGTAGACCTTTTAATGACAAAGATCGTATGGCCCTTTCTAAAGGAGTAAGAGAGCATGGTGTCTCAGGTGTTATGCACCTTAGGTCCATAAATAAATATAAGGTGGGGATCACGTTTGATCTCCCCAACAATGCGAACATGTTTCTTACGAATAAGAAGTTATTAGACCAGCTTTCTTTGAATGCAAGCATACCAGCCGGTGACACTGAAGTGGGGGGTGCTTACCTCAGTCCCAGTTGATATGTCGAACAAACAAATATTTTCACTGATAGGTAGCTCGAAAAACGTTATTCAGGTGAGGCGCTTTATGCGCAGGGTACGAGGTGACGGTGGCGCAGCCCTCCAGTTCCAACCCACGCAGGCAGTCGCAGTGACCTTCTCCTCCACCATTCTCCCTGAATACGTTTATCTCGACTCCTGGAGGCATGAGGTAAAGGTGTACATACCTCCTGTAAAACAATGTCTGAAATGCATGCGGTATGGACACATTGCTAAATTCTGTCGAAACTCTGAGGTGTGCTCTATCTGCACAGAGAGCCATAATTTCCGCCAATGCCATATGGATCCGAAAAATGCAAAATGTTTTAACTGTAATGGTAACCACATAGCCATCTCATCGGCATGTCCCCTGAAGAAGCAAAAAGTTGAAGAAAATAAAATTAAGTCCCGAACGGCAACTTATTCCGATCTTTTCGACGTTAAGGCCTTCCCACACTTGACAGCGAGAACACTTGATGTTCAAGTCAATAACCTTATGAAATCAGAAACTTTTATTAACATATTAGTCGAAACAATCACCAAAATGATCAGCAACAAAGATGTTCCCATCAACTCTGGGTCAATAAGAGAGACCCTAAAAAAAACCCTCAGTAATAAATTACCCCCCTCATCATAATGGATTTTTTAAATATAGTACAATGGAATGCACAGAGTCTTAACAGTAATAAACATTTATTCATACAATTTCTTTATTCACATAACATTCATATAGCAATTATATCAGAAACTTGGTTTAAAGCCAATCAAAATTTTAAAATAAAACACTACAATGTTGAACGTAATGATTGTGGAAACGATCATAACGGAGTAGCTATTTTAATTCATAATAGTATCACTTATACAAACATTAACACTTATTTCGATAACTCGTTACAGAACATTTGTATCAGAGTAAAAATTAATAGAAAAGATATAAGTATTGTCAGTTTCTATAGTCCTACAAATAGTAGTCCAGTCTTCAATAAAGGTAAATTTGATACATTGATAAAATCCATTCCTGGTCCATTCATATTTGCTGGAGACTTTAACGCACATCACACCTCTTGGGGCTGTGGTTCCGACTCTCCTCGTGGTAGAGAGGTTTTAGAAGTCATTGACGACAATAATTTGGTATTACTCAATGATGGGCAAGCAACGACAATCGGTTCGTTGACATGGCGTCCAAACGCTCTAGATTTGTCGTTGGTTTCACCATCATTGGCACTTCATTGTGAATGGTCCGTTCATGACAGTCCTCTTGGTACAAGCTATCATCTTCCTGTAATAATTAAAGTCTTCGTTAATAACAACATTGTCTCAGATAGTATTTGTCTTAATAAACATTTGCCCATCTACCCGAATTATAAACTTGTGGATTGGAAAGTGTTTAGTGTTTTCATGGATGAATTATTATGTGATTTTCAAGTAGATGATTTATGTCCTCTGGAGGCATATTCCTTGTTTTGTAAATGCTTGCGCACAGCAGCTGCGAAATCTGTTCCTAATTTTAATAATAATTTATATTCTTCTACTAATAATTCTCATCAGTCATGTCCTAAAAAATCTTTAAAAAAACCTTCTATTCCCTGGTGGAATCCTAAGTGTTCAGAGGCTGTTTTGAAATTCAAAGAAGCATATTTAATTTTTAAACATAACCCATCACAGGAAAGCTATTTGGAATTCAAGCGTCTCCGGGCACTTAAAAAACTTACTATAAAACTTGAAAGAGAAAAAAGCTGGGTCTCACTTTGTGAAACATTTAATCGCTGCACTCCATTGTCTTTAATATGGAAATTTATGCGTAAATTTAATAAAACATATATACCACATAACAACGAGAACGATACATGGATTTTAGATTTCTTAGCGAAATATACCCCAGATTTTGTTTTAAATAGACCAAATACATTAAATAGTAATCTAAATTACAATAACAATTATTTTACCGACCCATTCTCAATTAGTGAATTATTATCTGCTATTTCATCTAGAAGAGATACAGCATTTGGACTTGACGGAATACCGTATACTCTTTTAAAAAAATTAAGCGTAAATACTCTAAAAATATTTTTAAAGGTTTTGAATTCCCTATGGAAAACAAATGATATACCCATGGATTGGAAAATAGACTGTTTGGTACCGATTTTGAAACCTAACAAACCCAAGCTTTGCCCGGATTCATACCGTCCTATAGCGCTAACTTCATGTGTTGGCAAAATTTTTGAACAATTGCTAAAACAGCGACTAGAGTTCTATGTGGAACAAAACAATATTTTGCCTTCTAACCAATTTGGTTTTCGTCGAAATCGCTCAGCTCGCGAAAGCATTTGTCAATTACAGCTTGATATTCATAATTCTTTAGCAATAAATAACAACTTAGTTGCTGTTTTCTTTGACATTGCGGGCGCTTTTAATAGTGTCAATATTGAAATCCTTCGTCAAGAATTGTTATTAATAGGATTTCCTGAGAAACTTGTTAACTGGATTGAAGCTTCTTTAATAAATAGAGAAGTTTTCGTAAAATACAATGGGCACCTTTATGGCCCAAGTCATTCATCACTAGGTGTATGTCAAGGTGGTATCTTATCACCTTTAATCTTTATTTTATATATACGTCGTTTAAATTTGATTTTGGGTAGTTGTTTATGCATCAGGAACAAATTTATCCCAAGTAGTGGAAAATGTTAATGATGCATTGGCAAAACTTAATAAATATTTTTCATATCTGAATCTCACCGTCAACCCATCAAAGTCGAAGGTTGTTGTTTTTGGGAAAAGATGTACTAATTTACCTGTCATTTATTATAGTAATTCTCCCTTGTCAGTCTCACTCGAGGTTAAATTTTTGGGTGTTTTATTCTCTCATAACTTATCCTGGAATAATTATACCAAGCATATTATTAACAAAGCTAACAAAGCTTTCAATATACTTAAGTCTTTGACTGGCTCATACTGGGGTGCTGACCCAAAAATTTTATTAACATTATATAAATCTTTAGTTCGTAGTCATTTTGAATATGGGTTCTTTAGTTTTGCAGCAGATGTTAAAATTGTAAATAGTATTGAAGTCTTTCAAAATAAATGTCTCCGGTTAATCACAGGGGCATTTAGAAGTACTCCTATAAATGCTTTGCAGATTGAATGCAGACTCTCACCAATTTACATTCGTCTAAATTATTTAAAAGAAAGATTTATATTAAAACTTTATAGTATTTCTGGTAATAGTCTTTTAGCAAATTTGTCCAGCACTCAATCATACTCAAAACCCTTTTACATGCTACAGGGATTTACAATGTTTCTAAACTTTCTTCAAAATTTAAACATTCATCAGTCTAATAATATTTTGCCTTGCTATGAAGGATCTTTTGTTAGTAAATTCCCAGAAATGAACATTGTTATCAACCATAAATTGACAACCAAAGAAGAAGTTGATGTAATGTTGTCAGATTATATAGACCACAAATTTATATACACAGATGGGTCTAAAAATGATAGCGCTGTCTCTTTTGCCATATATGAACCTTCCTTAAATATCGGAGTTGGTCATAAAATTGATAAACATGCTAGCGTCTTTACAGCTGAAGCTGTTGCTGTCTTGAGTGCTTTGAAACATATAAAGAATCGTAATTTAGGGCATACAAAATGGGTGGTGGTTAGTGATAGCATGAGTGTCTTAAAAAACTTAGCAAACAATAAATTACATGCTAACACTAACTATATAATCTATTCAATAAAACAGTTATGGGTGGAGTTAGTTGATTTAAATATATTAGTTAACTTTGTGTGGGTTCCTTCACATAAAGGCGTTATTGGAAATGAACAAGTGGATTATTTAGCCAGTACTATAGTTAAATTTGCAGATGTTATTTCTAACCTTGGGGGTGGCGACGCAGATGTTTCTTTACCATACACAGACGTTGTAAGTCTTTTAAGAAAACGAATGTGTCAGGATTGGGGGAAACATTCGTATCGCTGTACGCAGGTGGAAAATAAAGGTTCTTGGTATGCTTCTTTAGACGTACAGATAGATTCTACACCGTGGTTTTGCAAGAGTTAATTTTTTATGAATAGAAAATTCTACTCAGTTATTTGTAGAATGCGTTTTGGTCACTGCCGTTTGAATTATCACCTTCATCGTCTAAAAATGGTGAATTCTTCTTATTGTAATTACTGTCAATCACTACAAATTCAATCGATAGATCATATTTTCTTCCATTGTTCATCTTTCAGCATTCAGCGCCTTGTGCTGATAGACGAACTCCTACAAATTTATGGTGAGCCTGATCTGGTCCCGCGTTGTATTCAGGAGCTACTTATGAATGCCCTAACTTTTAAATATTTGTATAGATTTATAATAAGTACTGTGTCTGAAATTTAAACTGTTTGTAAATAATATAAAATATGTGTAAGTAAATAAATAAACCTATACATATGTACATACTTATTAATAATATTATAATAAACAAAATTTTTAAAACCTGAATAAAATATGTGACGCGTTGTAGATTCAATGCTTTATTAAGGATGTGACTTAAATACATGAATCTAAGACAAGAAAAAATAAATGCGAAAGACGATTTACTGAATTGAATTAATACAATGAATAAATACGAAAGACAAATATTTTATAAACAAAACGTAAGAAATTATCCTACGCCAGACTAGGCGGTATGGTCTCGGACTTTAGCCTGCCCGTTAGGGCAAAAAAAAAAAAAAAAAAAAAAAAAAAGCAAGCATGCACGTTTTGTTTTTCTTTTCTTCAAAGAAAGGCGAGAATATAATTTGGTTGCGTGCTTTGTGAAGTACAAAGCTGCGAGGATATCTAGCTTAGCTCTGTAAAAATGCCTCAGACCGGCGCCACGAGGTACCAAAAGTTCCTGAAATCAGAGAAGTCTAAAACAAAATTGAAAGCAAAAAAAGACCTACCGAAAGGAACCAATGTAACTAAAACGAATTTCAAAGTGAAGAAAATTGTAATAAAGGAACAACTGAAGAAACATATTGAATCAGAATGGTTGTCTACCAGAAAGCTGAACGTAAATGAACTTCTGTCGCGTCTGAAACATTTCAACACACACACTAAAAAAGAAGCTCTTGAAGGCCTCAAGGAACTCGTAAATATACATCCAGAGGTACTGGAACAAAACCTCGGACAAATAATCAATGGGGTAACTCCGCTGACTTTGGATATTGAAAAAATTGTGAGTGTAAAAATTGTAGCCACTAAATGTAAAATTGTGTACCTACCTGAAATCTATATTATGTACTACAGTCAAATTTGAAGTAAAATGTCTGTAACCTTAAATTCGCATGCTGCTTTTTGACTTTAGGCTTGATTTTAGGACAGAATTTGAATTTGTTGTTGATTTGTAATCACTCATTCAATATAATTTGTTATTCATTTTTAAAGGTCCTGTACACAAACCCCACCTCTATCATCACCTCTCTCTAGCCTCTAAAGGTTTGCTGGAGAAAAACTTTTTTTATGGGTTAAGTTTACCTTCGTTACATGTCCTTTCATTTTGTATGATTTTTATGTTTTTCTTTGTACAATACAGAATAAAAACAAGCAAGAGAATTTGGTTTAGTTTGGGAAGTTTACAAAAATTTCACTTAAACTTTGGCTGAAGAATGGTGTAAGCTAGGTTTTCTTATAGAAAAGTTACATTGTGTGCTTTCGGTTTTCAGGTTCGTCGAGAATGTCTGCAAGTCTTGAACAAGATCCTAACAAGTACAAGCATTCAGAAGGTCGACCCATTCTATGATATCATGTCTACTTACTTGAGAAGTGCAATGACTAACATTGACTACAGGTTACAGGAGGACTCTCTTTTATTTCTAGATATACTGCTAGTATGTACTCCACAAAAAGTAGCAGAAGATTTCCACAAGATAATTCCAAACTTCCTGAGCATGATATCAAAGTTGCGAGTGGATTCAAAGCCAGGGAGAACATTGACTGTCAATTTGGGGAGTCAAATGACTAGTGTTAAATGGAGGGTGAAAGTGTTACATCGCCTGCAAGACTACCTGAACAAGTTTGTTCAATACGAACACATCGATGATGATAGAGTTGTTGCAGAGACTACTAAGATGTTTGACAATGAGAAGATGAACTACAATCCATTGTTCAACCCAAATTACACAGCAGTGTGCCATTTGTCATGTTTTTCATCGAACAAAGCACAGGAAACTGCACCAGTCGATGAAGTGTGTAAGTTCATAGAGTATATTGATACACTAATGCCTCTGCTGTTTGAGACATGGCTGGAAGTATGCCCTCAATCATCTTCAGAGAGGAATTTTGAAACTGTTGTTAGTGAAGATGCAGCTTTTTTATTGAAGCACACCTTGGAGGTTATCACTTTACTATGGAGCATTGTCCAACATTTCAACAAGAAGAACCCAAGCTCCAACATTGAAAATATATTTTGCCAAAAATATCGCCAGCAGTACACGCAGCACTTTGTCAAAACCTTCCCTTATGTACTATCTAATGTTAGAATGAAGCAGAAAAATGAGACCACTCCATTTGAAAATGTGATCACTGACCCAAAATTGGTTGCAGAAAATTGTGAAATATGCCATTTGTTCATTCTTCTGAACCCAAAAATTAATGTAAAAGTTAACAACCAAGAAATTGTATCTGTGTTGAATTACATTGAGAAAACCTTTAATCAGAACACTCAGGACAGTGTGAACAGTGCCATTATAAAAATCCTCCACACAATATTTTCAAAGGAAATCAATGGTTGGACTAAAAATTTGATAGTTATGGATTCACTGTTCAGAAAAATTATATGGGCTTATTTCAATAAAACCATGTCCAGCTCATCGAAACAGAAATTTTTTGGCTTGATGTGCCAAATAGCATTGAACGATAACTTGAGCCATTTCCATAAAACGGATGCCTTTGATAAGTGGCGTACCAACCTTCCCGACATTTTAATGGATAGTACAATCAATGTTCAAACATTAAACATTATCCAAAAGTATGCTTCACTTTATAACAAAAGTTTTAATGAAATTATTGCGCCCAAACTTTTGAGAATTGTTGAGAATTTGCCCTCCATCAATATAACTGATGCTGTAAATGACACTACTTACTACAAACTGTTTTCTCTATTATACTGGATCAGAAACTGGGATAGTAGTTCCTTGGATTTACTTGAGCATCAACTGATGGCCCAAGTATACAAAAGTGATCATATGAAATTTATCTATGATACTTTAAGGTTGAATACATTGAATAAAACATAATTTGATTGTATTATGGATGTATTTTATTTAATAAACTCAAACATTATCCTCAGACAGTCATTCTATTAAATTATTTATGTTAAACATACTCGTACATGGGGTAACACAACATGGTAACTTCATAACAATATTGCAACCTCAAAGATACTTAGGTACAATAAACTAAATAGAAATATGAATGCAACCCCCTGTTACATTGCTATGCATAATACTGAGAATAACTTCTACATTAGAGTATTTCATACTTATATAATATTTTATTTATTAAAACAAATCAAGGAACTAATATGTACCACATAAAATTGTTATAATATGAAATTATACAAAAGCAAGAACATACCTCTCGTCAATACAGCCATATGGCTCAATAGCTATTTTTAATCTAATAAAAAGATACCTAAATAGGTATACAAAATAACATTCCATTCAAATAAATAAAATAATATTGGTAGGTAGTATTATCTGTTCTAGAACTAACTAAACTTATGCTTTCATTGGCTGTATGGAAGCATTCAAACAATCCGCTGCAAACCCTAAGGAAATAATCTGAATTTGCAAAATACCTACCTCAGTACAAAAAACACGTCAGTAGTAGAATAATTTAAATTGCAATGTAAAAAAGTTGTAAAATCCATTCCTAGAGTGAATAATATTATCAAAAAAACCATTCCGCCTATACAAACAAACTTAAAACCATGCAATACACTCGTTTTATTTTGCTCAAACTTTGATAATAACTATTCCTAAAACATATTTTTGGGATACCTACATACATCAACAAGCCTCATAGAAGCTATTTGTAATAAGACAATATTATTTATTCGACTAGTTCATCCATTACATGCTATCAAGAAATACATAATTGATGTAAACTATAATTCCTAATTCATAGTGTAACTTTTGGCAAATTTTGGCGAAATTAAACAATGTTTACACCAAAGTTATACAACACCATGATAGAAAAATAATTAATTTCAGTACATAACAATGTTGATAAACTGGCCATGTAACATGTATAAAGACCAATAATTTTTGAGAATCAATTTCTCGTAATGTCGAAACAACCGTGCATTATATGCTCACATACTTTGCAAACAAAACTCAAAATAAGTGCAAGTGATCTTCATACTAATTGTAATCTTTGAGCGATATGAGTTAAAATCTGGAAGATAAGACTACGGCATACTTTTATTTAAGAACAGGCCAATAAAACTGCAAAATAAATATTGCTGGCTATTATTTCTTATTTTTGGAAAGTATTTCAATATTCCGGCAAGCTAAGTTGGCTAGCGTTTCTAAATTACCTGTACCTATTATGAGCTTAAAAGCAGAGTTAAATACGAATTTGAAATACTTATGCATTCTATTGTGTTTTCCTTTTAGTGGATTTTTTTGCGCGGGGCAATGTATTTGTAGCAGAGGCCGTCAGCATTGCCTGCAAATAAAAGGAATAAGATTGAAACTAACTGAAAATAAGCACAAGCAAGGCATTTACAAAATGTGTTAAATGAGATTATCGCTACTTAAAGATAACATAGGTGTGTCGATAACAAATTGTTAAAGTTATCGCTAAGTAAACTAAAACTTTACTTCCGTTTCCGTTTTTTTCATGCGGTGTGTGCCCCAATAAAAAAATAAATCTTGAAAAATAAAAGAAGCGTGGCCAGTTCGATAATATTAGGATAGAGGAAGTTTCCGGCCTCGACGATGCGACTATCGAAAGGATATAACGTCGAATCGTGTAACCTACACGTACAATCAACGTATGTCGAAGGGCGAGAATCGCATCGCCTTTGAATATTGCAAGTATTCGTATTGTGACATACTCGTATCGTGAGTTGATAATTACTTGTTTGTTAACATTATGATGAACGCGAGAATTGCCTTAAAATCTCAAAGCCATTGTCGCCCAAAGCCTGCGAGAAACTTCCTCTGTGTAAATCGGTATTAGTATGATTCAAAACTGAAATAACTAGGTAATTAAAAAAAAACAGCTTAATACGACAAACAAAATAAAAACGAGATTAAGATGTTAGTGAAAACAAAATATATACAATAATAATACTGCTCTCTTTTATAGATAAGTATCTAAATAAATTAAAATCAGTAAAACATAAAAGGGGGAAACTACGCATTCAATATTAGTCTAAAGGTTTTATAAAAAATATATTTGGGGGTTCTATTACTGGAATTTTTGCATATTGTGTCAGTAACACAATAAGACGGTACATGCTCACAAAAAAGCACACAAAACAATAAACATACTGTTCCGCTTATTTCCAGAAGATTTCGAAATGGAATCGGGACTATGGGATATCTCACACATCTGTGCTTTTCGAAGTCGTAGGTATTTCAGCGTGCAAGGCAACTATTTTGTATTCCGGATGACTTTCTATCTTCGCTTCTATCAGTTTCTGAAGCGCATCACTCTTATCGATAATGTCTTGTGTTTTATCTTCGCTTTCGAATGCGTCTTTGAAGCTGAAGTGATCGTCTCTTTCAGTTTCAAGGGGAATAATTTTGCTCAAATCAGCACAACTCTGGAACTCGTCAATAACTGTTGGATCAATGTTTGAAGACCTTCTACTCTGATCTGAAATATCGGATACATCCGATTTAGATTTGTTCGTATCGTCAGTCTTATTCCAAAAAGCTAATTTACCGGGCAATTGTAATAATCTACCAATAGTGGTTGTGTTGCCTTTAGGGATGTTTCCTGGCGATTTGGACTTGTGGCGTCTTTTGTTTTCAGCTATAGGATTTACTTGAAGATTTTTGTTGTCTTTGTGTAAGAATACAGATTCCTTGATAGCTGTATTAGGCATTCTATTTACGATATCAACTAGGCTTTCTTGGGAAGTTGTATCACAAACGCTCAGATCACTTTTGTTTATATCTTCCTTTGCAAAGATTATATTATCTGCTATAGGTGGAGGTGGTGCTTTGCCTTTTCCATGTTTTCCTTTAGCCATTTTTTTCCTGCCTTTGGGAGAATTATCAGGTGTGCCAAAAGATGCTTCATCGTCACCACTTTCGGCTAATTCGATCTCGTTTAGCGAAGGATCTGTACTGACCGTTTCTTGATCAGGTTCTTTAACATTAGCTGTTAATTCTATAATTTTGTCAGATACATTCTCAATATCTTTTTCTACAGTATTTTCTGGTTCTGGTGGGTTATCATTTAGATCGTTCTCTGCTACACTTTCTAGAACATTAGACGTTTCATTACAAACATTTTGATTGAGTACAGTTTCCAATTCTTTAGTTAGATCTATTGTATTTTCAGAAGGATTTCGCCTAGTTTTAAAATCATTTTCAAAAGAAGTATTCGTAGGCTTTACAGAATTTTCATTTGTTTCGTGTGTGACTGTTTCTTTTAGGTCTAATACCTCAGTATGTATGACATTATCATTAGAGATTTCATTCTCAATAGTCTGTTCCGTCTTTTTATTAATGTTTGCAACTACCGGATGGTCGCCTAACATTTGAATAATTCTGACTTGGTCTCCAACATATTGGTACAAGAAAGGGGGTTCGGTATGGGACATAAATATTTGGGCGGGAAGGTTAACTAGAGAGGGCATATTCGCATAGTCAAAATCTTCATCTCGCAGTTCTTCGCTGATAACTTCACTCTCCTTAAAATAAAAAGCACTTAAGTCTAAATCAAGGAAATGAATAAGCTAATAAATGCATAGACAGACTTATAAATAAATAAAAAATCTACAACAAAGGAAAATAAGTAGTGCCTAATAATATGAAACCTATCACATGCAAAAGTGAACAATATCCCAATCACAATCAAATAGTTAATTCGTTAGGCCTATAACATTAAAAAGGCATCATCAAAAACCACTTCTATAGACAGATAACTCTCATCGCAAAGTCCTGCTCCAAGCACGACAAGCGATACAAAAGAGCCCGTGTGACCCTAAACTACACCAGAGACATCCCGGACTTCAGCCTATGCGAGATCCGGACGGCTCTCAAACAGCTTAAGAACAACAAGGCACCGGGGGAGATGGAAATAACGACAGAGCTTCAGAAAGCAGATATAACACCGGTACTTGAAGTCCCCTTTTCTAGGCCACCATACCTCAACCTGTTCACTGACCTTTTACAGGTGACCAAGAAAGAATCAGTGATACGACAAGCAAGCAAATTCCTACAGAAGCTACTTAGTTCCGTCATCCGGACGACGCAAGGTCGGAAGGCCCGCGATGGACCAACGACATTGTCATGGTTGTAGCAAGATGTGGATAGAGACGGCTAAGGACCGTTCGTCGTGGCAGTCTACGGGGGAAGCCTATGTCCAGGAGTAGACTTCCTTAGGCTGATGATGATATAATTACGTAATCATAACAATCTTTTTCCAAGCACCTTCTCAACCCTGACACACCAACTTAAAACTCGTTTAATATAAAGTCAGTCATCTTGTTTAAAATCTTTAGCAGCTGGAAGGAGACTGCAAAGCCCATCTAACATTATTTCCATTATATTTTTAACACTATTCGTATTTTTTTTTTTTTAATTGCTTTTCTAAACTTCAAACAAACTACAGTGCAAAGCATTTTAGCACACAGAAACATTAAATATTATTAAAACTTATATCTTGTACTATAGTGGACTTAACAAATTTTATGATAACTATCTAAAACCATCAGTCTAATTACAGTTTAAAATCAGTTTTTTTTTAAATGTCAGTCCTTTAACATTGTCATATAAAATACCAGAAATATTAACATTAATTATTGTATTTGATACTACAAGCTGATTCATAATACTATGCCGAAAGAGGCTTATTGTACACCCAATTGGTAACAATGTTTCTGCTACGAGTTTTGGGCAATTATTCAGCTGATTTAGATCAAAATGATAAAAAGACCAAAAACAGCTGATTTGAAAAAAAATTGGGAAGTTCTGTTCTTTTTTTAATTGATTTTTTTTACGGTACGTTTTTGTTGATAGAATAAGCCCCTTTCAAAAGTGGTGAATAGTTCGCTTTTCTTGATTTTAGCGTATCTCGAACGCTGCGAGTGAGCGAGATAGTTATATGACCGAGGCTCGGGCGAAAGCGAGACAGATATATCAGTCAGTACGTTTGCTTGACTAGTTCTAGTACAATTTAGCAGACCTCGGCGGTTTGTAGGCGCTTGATGATTTGCGCGCGAGTGAGCGAGACAGATGTAACAGTAAGTTTGTATGGTCTTAGAACATAGGTTAAGCTGCTCACTGACGATTACTCCATCACGCCAAACAGCAACGGCGCGATATACAGCCAAAAGTCATAGTGCGAGAGCGAGCGCGAGCACAGAGCGACACTGTGCGAGTGAGCGAGATAGATATATCAGTACGTTTGTTTGGATAGTTCTAGTACAAAGGTTACCAGACCTCAGCGGCTTGCGGGCGCTTGATGGAAGTGATTTGCGTGCGGCCCGTGCGCGAGCGAGCGCGAGCACCGAGCGACGCCGTGCGAGTGAGCGAGGCAGAGTTATCGGCGCTAGAGTAGCCCGAACTGATGTCTTCTGTTGATTTTATGTGGCTGGAAAGGAAAAGGTTCGTTTTGATTGGAAGTGGGTTAAAGCTGTTTCATTACAGACTAACCTATGACCTATCTTGTGAAATTTAAGGCAGTATTTAAAACTTCACGATATTCAACCGTCACAACACACAATTGATCTTTACATCCACACATCTTTACAAAGGCAGCAAATCATTTCATTTCAGCAGTACGACGTCCACTGCTCAACATTGCCTCCCCCACAGACTTCCAGTTTTTTTTTTGTATATTTAAGTAGCGTAGTAGCGTTTGGCCACCATCTTACTTTCGCAAGTGAGATTTGGCCTAAGATGGAGCACGCTTTCCCAGAAAGAACTTATTGACCCTAAATTTGAAGACTCCCAGATTGTACTTTGTACATTATTAAATGAATTAATTTTTCCTTTATTTTGTAAATTCCCAGCATATGGGGGAAAATGCTCATACTTAACACGCTGGGCATGCGGGTTGGCTAGCGCAGTTAGTACTAACTTTGTGAAAAAAAAAGCCCCTAGCTTTTTATCTTTAGTCGCCTCTTACGACACGGCTATGGATAGCTATCCATAGCCGTGGATGTCGTAATAGGCGACTAATTGGCCTCCATAGCTATGGAGGGGCCTCTTCTTCAGCCAGAACCACCATGGTTAACAGTTACACGGTTACAAACTTACGCATCCTACTAATATTATAAATGCGAAAGTTTGTGAGGATGTTTGAATGTTTGTTATTCAATCACGCCGTAACCGCTCCGACCGACAGTACGATTTCGTTGAAACTTGGAATATAAATAGTTCTTTACCTAGAATAGCAAGCTACTTTTTGCGAGCGAAGCCGCAGGCGGAAGCTAGTTTATAAGTAGGACGGGATTAATTAAGATAGGAGATAGGATAGGAGGAATATAGTACCTGAAGTCAGGCTCATCGCTTCTCGGCCTGGGTCGAACGTCTACATCCACTTCGGGGAAGTACATCGGAGATCTGGTCGCGGATTCCGAAGCACTGCGGCGCGTCGCATATCCACTGGAATAAAAAAGAATAAATTTTATTTTCATAATGATTAGTTCCGACTATTTGGACAACTTGTTCCGACGTTCAAAGAATTTAAAGCGATATGACTAATTTAAATGTTATAAGCTTAAAATGAGCCCAAACATGGGTTTACTGTCATTCGTTAAGTTCCAAGGAACGTATTGACTCATCTTTTTCCTGCCCAATAAAGAATGTTCAAATAAAAACAAGAGTGGAAACCACGCACCGAAAAGTGCATCATAGGACGCCAATGGAAAGGCCACTTAATAAAGGTTGCTGGGAGCCGTTGGGTGCAGGCCGCAAAAGATCGGTCGCTCTAAAAATCTATGGGGGAGGCCTATTTTTAACAGTCATCATCATCATTCCAGCCTTTGGAAGTCCACTGCTGAACATCGGCCTCCCCCACAGATTTCCAGTACGACTTCCTATCATGTGGGAGGAAATTGCCCATACTCACCACGCTGGGCACGCGGGTTGGCGAGTTCAGTAAGAGTTATCATTGTTATAATAGGGGACGCTGCTGCCCATCCCCTAGCTTTTTTCCCTTAGGCACCACCATGTGTAGGATAGGATAGGATGTAGGATATATGGAGGGGCATATTCTTCAGCCGGAACCACCACGGCGCAGCCGGGGCCAACACATGTTCAGTACTAGCTTCTGCCTGCGGCTTCGCTCGCATGGTACCTACTTAAAAAGTAGCCTTTATGCTATTATAGGTAAAGAACTTTATCTATTCCAAGTTTCAACGAAATCGGTTGAGCCGTTTTTATTTTTTTATTGTTTATAATTTTGTCCTAACTAACGTATTTTATAAGTTTTTAACTAACAAATTGGATGACATGTCTGATAAATTAAATAAATTGAAATTAATACGGCGTGATTGAACAACAAACATCTAAACGTTCTCACAAACTTTCGCATGCCATGTTCAGCAGCACTATGGCTGAAATGATGGTGATAAATCAAAATACCTCTTTGGAACTCGTCGGATCAGTCTCGGTTCAGTCATGACGTCATCCGCCTCATCGTTGCTTCTCTCCTCCCGCGGGTCGCACTCCGTTAGGTCTGATAGGGAATAGCTCTTGCGAATCTGTTGCACTAGACCGCCACCACCCTGAAAATTATATTATTTTTATGACTAGATTTGATAGTGAAGAGTTTAGATATTGTAAAATGTTTCTAGTCTTGTCACTGGTTTATTCTTAGTCATCTTGCATTATGTCAATGACGTTGAGGTATGGTGGCACTGAAGGTCATTAGATTGCGCCTCGTAGACGCTCCGTTTGTGCACATGACTTTGAATTTTTAAGTTCTAGGACATGCCGTCCTCACGATGTTTTCTTACACCGCTTGAGAGCACTAGTATAGCGGATAAACATTTACGAATGGAAAATTCAATTGTGAATGACCAGGGATTCTACCGCACGACGTCTAGAACGAATGGTAGAGTGGGGCCACTACAACCACTCCACTAATGCACTATGAAATGTTGAGTCAGTATGATACATTCTCAAAACTAACTAGGTACTTTTTTAGTTTGTTCATCATTCTCAAAATCTTTCAGTGTTCGAAAAACTTAGTATTTTTGAGGACCTAAACAAAGATACAATAAGAATTGTTCAATCAGTGGTGTAAAATGGAGAGATGTGTAGCGAGCAAATTATAATAGAGACTGTTTTATTAGAGGTTATTCTGATTTGTAATGTTCAAAATTAAGTAATAATAGAAAAAATACTTACGATTTAAGTCGTGTCAGTCTGCCAGTGTAGTTACTAAAGCTAAGTTAGCCCATGCATCCAATATAAACTAAGCGTCTTTAAAACATCGGCCAAACGTAGCTATTTTAAAAGCGAAATTCTCAAAACGTGGCCCGCTGCTTTTTACAAGAGCTTTAAAAGCTACGTGTGACCGACGCTTAACGGTGAAGTAAAACAAAGGTGTACAAAAAATTTACTACATTTATTTAGAAATTTACGTATAAAACTAAATCAGTCACGCGATTCTAAACCTAAATAACATACACACAGCTCACTTTAATACTATTACAACTAGCGTTTACTTTACAAGTCATGCGGGTAAAAAAGAACATAAATCTAAAAATGAATTCTTTTGTGATTGTGCGCAGAGGAACTATGAATGAAAACAGAGAAAATAAAGAAAAAGATGCGTCCTCTCTGTACACATTAATGGGAACAACGTTAAAATAGACAAATTTGGCACAGGACGGCTGTTTTTTTAATACAACTAAGGTGGGCCTATGAACGCTTGCAATACCAAGGACCGGAGGTACCCAGGTGTGCTGCTCCAATTTAGAGCGAGAAAATCTCTGTGCCCTACTTCCTCCTGATAATTTAATAATAGACTCTAGAAAAACTCCTCGAATTTATTTTGAAAAAGTAAAGTAGTAAATATAGAAGGTACAAACTGAATAAACGTCAATTATCTAAAGTTGCAGTAAAAGTAAGAATATGACACTAAAAATTACTGTACTTTTAAAATCAGTTAAAGCACGTAACGAGAACTTTGGTCTGAGTTGTGGTTAAGTTAAGACGAGGGTCAAATTTCATTTTTGTAAAATTTTTCGTCCGACAACAAATTAATTTCTGGCACCATACTAATACATTAGAAGAATCCATTGGACATAAATGATCTTCTTTTTGAATACAAAAATACCTTGATGAGCAAAATGAGATCGAGAATGCGTGTATAATAAACTAGTCTAATCATTTTCTAGTTGCATCCGGCACTTGTCTTGACTTGCACAGTGTCAATTTCACGATCTCTGATTATCGCTACTTGGCGAATAAAATTACCTAGTTCTCTCCCTTTCTATCTGTCAAGTAGCGATAATAAAAGATGGTGATATAGACCCTTGGATTTTGAGATGATTCAAAGAAAATCATGACCCAAAATATATCTTAAATTAGATATAATCATTGTATTTGAAACTCGTTGGTAAACTATATACTAGCGAAATAAGTTTTATTTTCTGATATGAAAATCTATAAAACAAACGTAAAATAAAGAGGCAAATTGCAGAAACTTATGACTTCAGATATTTTAAGATAATATTTTCATGGACAATTACATTAATTTAAAATCTACCTAGAGCTTTTCCCTCAGAGTTCTGATGAAAAATTTGCAGGAAAGCCCCGAAATCTAATGGCAAATGCGTATTAACAGCAATCGTGAGCCTCTGTCGTTTAACGATGACGAGCCGACTATTTTTGGCTAATTTTGGCTAAAAGAAAAAGACTTATTACAAATTAAATTGGCTATACTGACCGGCTTCTCGAAACCAATTAAGTTATTTATTAGTCAAGAAACCCATTAATCGGTTAATCTACTGGTCCAGAAACCAATTCATTTATTTAACTATAAGTCTAAAAACCATTTTTACTATATTACATAAACCGCTTAATTGGTTTTTTGATGGTCCAGAAACCAATTACTGGACTATATAGTCGGAACATCAATACCCGAAATTCGTTATCAGTTTCATCATTCGACGGTAATTTCGCTCTGTTTGGACTGGCTCCTAGTCTTACGCCCTCTGGACTTACTCCTAGGCCGTTCCTTAGCGACTTTCCGCCTACGGACCACGTCACCTCTAGACCTGGCCGAGGTCTCCTCTGGTTCGTAAACCGGTTCGATCGAATCTTCGAGCAAAGGCTCACGCTCGCTTTCGAGTTCAACGATCTCTATGATTCCGGGAAGGTTGTCTCTCTCAAACCGCTGGTACTCCATATCCTCGTAGCTAGGCCCGTCAGTGACGTCACGAGCACGTATCTCCCGCGGAACGTCACGCTCGGCAACCGGCAGATTGAAATTCTAAGCACCAGGGAAAGGAATAGGGTCGGAATGGGAGAAATTAAAAAAGCGTGTTAATACAAATTAAAATGATAATCAAAGCGAATGTGGTTCAAATTAAGATGGGAAGTGGCATGCCTGGTGACATCGGCCAGTGAAAAAGAGGTAATCGAAAGCAAAACGAAAACTATAGCGCATTTAAAAAAAACTGCGGTGTGCTTGCCTAGTCGTTCCTTAGGGATCGGCTAAGTTGCAACTTACAGCGCGGACACTAAATGCATGGGTGGTACAACTTGGTCGCTTTTGCGATCAAGAATGATATCTAGCTGAGATTAATTCTAAACCCCGTGTGGAATTACTACGAGACAAATTCACCATTATTATCGGCTTGATAAAAGTATGTATGTCTCTTTCTTTTGGTTACTTTTAAAAAAGGACAGGTCCGACTTTATACAGCCGAAAAAGCTAGTAACTGATTATGAATAAGACTGTTAATCTTTTAACTAACTTTATTTTAACTTACTTGTAGCACATTGTGATTTGTTCTAACTAAATAAACGTTATTACGCTTTCGTTTTGTTTTCATGTGTCACTGTCTACAGGCAGGTGTTTGTGTAAAAAACATCTAAATAAGTAAACAAGCGTGCAATTTAGCACTGTACATTTGTTCTAACATTCACTGCATTGTAATCAAACATGCCACATTACAATATTTACTTGTGACAAACAAAATAAAGTGGTAGGCAAACTCAACAAGTTACTCACAAAAAACTGTTTGTATCAATTTTGGTTAAAGATCCAACCACCCCGTTTAAAAGGCTTTGAAATAAAAATTTACTGTATTTATAAAAGCATGCGATTGTGAGGCCCAATAATCGACCAATCGGAAACGGAGATGTGTAATCAACCAATCAAAAACGTCATCGTAGTGTGGAATATTGAGGAAACTTTACATCATTAAGAGCCAACCAATCACAAATTAGAGAAGTGAATATGGATGTTTATATGGCCAATGAGAAACGGCGTCCTGTTGTCTAACTCAATCACGAATCATCAGGAATCGGTATTAACTGTCAATTTCCTATTATTCAACTACCGAAACATAATCGGTATTTGAAAGATAAAGCCAATTCCGGTTACTAGTTGAGTTAGATAATAAGGCATCTGATTCAGATTATCTATGGAGCTGGCACCCTCATAAAAAGCTTTAGGTCTTAGATTTTATTAGACGACACACATCCGCTCTCCTTTAAGGTAGATACTGGGATTATAGGGTTGCCAAACTGACCTTTATCGCTGTCTGCATAATGACTGTAGTCGCATAGTTCACGCCTTTGGTGCCCAGATTGAGCACTGTGTGGTAACCCTGGTCTTTGGCCTTGGCTATGTACTCATCTATTTCCTGAAAAATAAACGTAAGATAGTAAAAAATAGGTTCACGATGAGTGAAATCATAACACCCAACACAAACATTTTCTCGTTCTGAATTGGGGCAGCCCGGCTGGAGAGGTACCTCCGCCTTACAGAAGATCGCAGCCAAATAACATTATTTGTTTCAAATAGTGTTGTGTTCCTGCGATGAGTAAGGTTGCGAGAGCTCTTTCGGGGTCGGCAACGCATGCGTGATGCCTCTGGTATTGCAAGCGCTCATAAGCTAAGGTAACCGCTTACCAACAGGTGGGCCATATACATGTTTGCCACCTCAGTTGTATAAAAAAAAAGTTATCAATTTATCGATTTATATAAACCTCTATAAACGTTACTGACTGACTGACAATCAACGCATAGCCTAAAGAAGTCCTAGGAATTGGATGGTAGCGTCCTGCTTAGTCTAGGGATGTACTAAGAAAGGCATTCCCTGCAGCGGGGGTTGCAATTTAGAAAATTACACCACGCGAACGAAGTAGCGGGGTTCCTACTTATTCTACTAATACTATAAATCGGAACGTTTGTGAACATTTTGGATGTTTGTGTTCAATCACGCCGTATTGGGACAGCTGATTTCAGTGAAACTTGAAAAAGATGCGAGTTCTTTACCTAGAATAGCATTTTTATTTAGGTACCACGCGAGCAAAGCCACTTGAAAAAGATGCGAGTTCTTTACCTAGAATAGCATTTTTATTTAGGTACCACGCGAGCAAAGCCACGTGCACAAGCTAGGAAGTATAAATTCATTAGTTTTACTACGCCGAGCGGCCTGTTAGTACTTTTAGAAGGTCACAGTAATGCCCTTATACGACCTGGTAATAATAATGAACTTAATTGTCAATTGCGGGCATAACGAGCTGGATAAGCTTAAGCGCTAATAAAAGCAACGACCTTTCTATTGTTTGTTGTTTGTGCCACTGGCTCTGCCTTAGCCACCATGCGTTAGGTCAGTTACAATGGTCGGTCACGAAACGTTCAGCGGTGATGAGCTGTTTTTTACAGCTACTTGATTGCCGGTATTAGGTCAGTGATCAGGTTGAGGTATGTTGGTACTGAAAAGGGCCTATGACCGTCTTTGAAAGAATCAGTGACGTGAAAAAAAAAAGTTACTACTGATTTCTTGCCTTTTTTAACGCTATCGCTTTGGCCCATCAGCCGTAAAGCCATGACGTCGGCCTTCAGACTAAGAGCTCCTCCACCAAATTCGGCCATTTGTAAACTTAATGTCATCTCTAAAGATAAATAACATACCTGTTCTCTCCTGCAAAGCGCTGGGTGAACAAACTTCCTGTACAGAATTGAAGAACCCTTCGTGGCTGGCGAGAGAAGCCAAAGGACCAGCACAATCTTCACCTCGTAGTAGAACGGGAACCATGATAGGAAGACATCCGTGAATGTCTCCATGCATGTGAATAAGGCGAACACGATCCAGTACATCATCCATTTTACCTGGAAGCAACAAGATCTTTCTTTGAAACTTGAAGAACTGAACTCATCATTCATCATCATCATTCTAGCCATTTGAAGTCCAATGCTGAACTGGGCACGCGGGTTGGCGAACGCAGTTTGAGCTATCTTTGTGAAAATAGGCGACGCTGCTGCCCATCCCCTAGTTTTTTCCCTCAGTCGGCTTTTACAACATCCACGGGTAGGAGAATGGAGGAGCCTATTCATCAGCCGGGGCCACCGCGGCGATCATAATTTTAGCCGTGGGACGTCACATAGCTCAGTGAAACGACAGACGTTGGGGCGAAAAGGTTCTAGAGAACGGACCACGGCCCGGAAAGCACAGTTTAGGACGCACTCCCTTCACTAGATGGAAAGACGGTCTAATAACGGTGCTGGGCGGCTCCCAGCTACCTGATTTAAATTAGAAAAATCTGCAGCTCCTTTTCAAGTTTTTTCGGAGAATAACATTAATAAAGATATTAATACACACTGCTTAGATTTTTTAAAGAAATCCTTTCAGCATTTGGAGAAGGAAGTTATACACAAAATAGTTAAATTTAATTATCCAATCAGTTTTAAGTATCAGTTTTGGCCGTGGTGGCTCCGGCTGAAGAATAGGCCCCTCCATATCTACCTATCCGCGGATGTCATAAGAGGCGACTAAGGGAAAAAAGCTAGGGGATGAGCAGCAGCGTCCCTCATTTTAACAACGATAGCTCTAACTGCGCTCGCCAACCCGCATGCCCAGCGTGGTGAGTATGGGCAAATCCCCCCACATGATAAGGAATTTGCTCTGTCTGTGGGGGAGGCCATGTTCAGCAGTGGACGTCGAACGGCTGAAATGATGATGATGAATCAGTTTTATAGAAGCAGTTCACAAGACCTTGTACGAGAGAATAGAAACTGAAAGAGACGATCACGTTCATGGTCACATTGGTCACGGTAAATAGCCAGTCACAAATTCTCATATTTAGTGAAAGTAACTATAGGATCTTTGGGTTCAGGCCGAACAAGATCGACCGCTATGTAAATCTATAGGGGCGGCACACAGCTTATTATTTCAGCCGTAGTGAAATGATAATGATGATTAATCATAGGAGACCAGGAAACAAGGCAAAGGACGCTGTGGGAGCCGGAGCGTGTATCCGTGACAAGGCCATTGTTGTACTTAACTGGAGCACTCACTGTGAAGTATTCGTTACTACTGTGAACGATTTCAGTATGGATGGATAGATGTATGTAATTGTAAAACAGGAATAAGATAATAAATAGTAATTTAAAAAAGTAATCCGCTGTCAAGCTGGAAGCGTGCTTGCATTCAGAAATAATTGAGACTTTTCGAAAAAAGTGCCTTGCTCTCCGTCAACCCTTGCTAGTCTGTAATTCCAGACACAATACAAAATAATTGCCTCTTCCTGATCTGCGCTTACGCTGTACTTTTTTGTGGGTGTAAAAAATATACAATAGGCGGCACATTTACGAATTAAAGAAGCATAAATAATGAACAAAAATCATGGAGTTTATTGCTAAAATAAAAATCATTAAAATATTAAGAGAATGATAAATAAAATGAACTCACGTATTCTTTTAAATTCTTCGTCCGAACAGCTTTGTATGATGCGTAAGCCGGGTAGAGGGTACCAAAAACCAATCTGCAAAACGGATACACAACCATGTAAGTGAGCATCTTCGGAGCGAAGAGTCCTGTCGTCACAGCCAAGACGCCAAAATTCCCAAAAGAAACGCTAGGTATCCATCTGCTCAGGTAACATTCTAGGGTTGCGAAGACTCGTCCTCTCGATCGATCGAGAGAGAAGTCATCGTCGTAGCCTTCGTCGGTGTTTGGGTCGTATTTGGAGAGTTGTTTCTGGTCGTCTGGGACACGTGTGTACCGCGACTCGAACTTGTTGACAATGAACCGAACGCTGGACAGGCCGAGGCTCAAAGCCGGCACACGAGAGCTGTCGTCACGGTTACTGCACGCACGACCTGTCTTCATGGATACCATAACAACGACATCGGCGGCTTATTCTTCATGCACTGAGTGTGTACTGTGTGATGTTTGTCTGAGTGCGCTGGATATTAAATCGATTCCGACGCGATTGATGAACTGTAATAAATTAAATTTGGTGTTTCTGACAGCAGCTGCGTCTAGCCGTCTCGAACGTAAATTAACACTGAACAAACGCTTTAGATTGTAAAGCTAGTGATCAAATGCCCTTGACCATGCAATTTCGTTTTAGTTATTTATCTAAAGTGACTAAAACAATCGATTACTTTTCACGTTTTTGATAAGAGTAGTGGGTGTTTAAACGAACCGCTGATTTGTTGTTTGTGATTTAAGCGGTGTAGCTGTCTGTGTGGGCGATTCATTAGAGACAGATTCTGTTCAAAATAGAATAAGGATTAAAGGAAACACAAGTGGCCTACCGTTCACCATGAACATAATCATGCAATGCGTTGTAAGGTTAGAAGCCACCCAGTTGTTTATAACCGGCAAAGTGCGTGTGCGTGAAAATTTAACGAGCTAACGATAGAACTAATTAATAACAACGATACGGAAATTACGAATCTAAAAATTTTAAGAATCCCTGAAATGAAATATATCCGTTGTACAATGTAAACGAAGACATTAATAATACGAGGGAAATAAGCAAGACAGAACAATTCAGCGAACGAATAATAAACGGAGGCAGTCAAGGCGTTCTCGGCCCAACCAGAATCAAATAAACCACCCTTATCTTACAGCCACTTAAGACCCATCTTAGAAGATGCGTCTCTTCTTACACTGGCTAGATTTAAAAATAAACAAAGTCCATTGCAATGCAGATGCACGATTTGTACTACTGATATAGCTCATAGGCAACAATCGGTTTGTTTTTTTCATTACAGTCTGTTTAGCTAATTAAATCGGAGTTTGTAAATAATGATACTTCTCAAATGAGCACAATGATTTGTGCATCGATGAAATTGACAGAAGATCAAATATTTATCGTACGAATATATTCATTGTAAATATTTGTTTCGGGTCTGGGATTTGGTAATCGTAGTTTCTGATAGGACACAGGGAATTTGAGTGTGCGGTCAGGACTCATGGATGTGACTGTTTGGTGTTATTATCATATAATTAACGGAGTTAGTGACTGTATTGATATAAAGATAGACCTAGCTGGCTCAGATATCTTTATTCATATCCTCATAACTAAAGGGATTACTTTTATCGAATAACAATTTAAAGTATTTGAAATATCAGTCAACATACAACTGCCTAAAGAAGCATTCTAAGAAAGATTTACCCAAAACTACATTGGGAATGTAGAGCATCGTGTCTCCTTACATCTAATGAAAGTGATGTCATTTTGCACATAGGTATGAAAAGCCTACGCAAATAAATCAAGACTTTCAAGTTTCAAGCTGTGGAGTTACATTTTATGAATGAAACAACATTCCATAATTGGTTGTATATTCAATCAGGCTTCAATTTGAACCGAAACCAATAAAATATTTTATGAAACCATAAACAGTGAAGACAGATGTAGGGCAGGTTATTCTTTGAACGGACGCCAAAATAAAACGAGACAGAGAGCGATGGACTTGTAATGTAAACTTAAGAGCACAGATTTCAGAATGCTTTCGCAACTTCCCTACACAATTTCTTATAATAGACCTAATACTCAACCCATGTGGAATGAAATGAGTCATGCCATGCCCTGAATCTTTTACACTGAGCAGATCATCTGATGTTGTTTATAAATGTATAATATTGCATAATTAGGTCATTAGAAGATCATTAGCCTTTACAATAATCAAAATATAGCTAAAGATTTTTAATTAAAGAAAGAAAGGATACCGTCTACGGGATATGCCAAAATGTATTTACACAAGAATCAAATTCATTTTGTAGTATTATATTCCTAGTAAATAAATAACTGAACATGATGACGTGATGATCAAATGAGGCGTAAAACTCGATCAACTGTAAAAAAACGTGCAGCATGGATTTCCAAACCTAAACTATCCAAACTGGTTATTCAATAGAATTACACCTTTTTACATTACCTAGCACAAGTAGGTTTTAGATCGATATTGTAATGGTGGTTTTCCAGAAAAGCCGAGCTTAGGAAAGAGTTTTCCACAGAAATTGTCGCATACGAAGCTAGGCGATATTATTCATATTAGTCATAGGCTGACGTCGACAAGAGTTTTAGCGTGAAAACATGAAACATGCACACACTATAAAATTCTCCAAATTATTTACCAAGGAAGATCATTTTCATGTACCAATTCTACAATAATAACGATGACGGTATCCCAATAAAAATATTTACTATCCTATTTTGTGTACGGATCAGTTCATGGGGGGTAACCGGTTTGGGCTAGTTACAAAAATACATCGCTGCATGTAGGTCAAGAACCTCTGCCTGATACAGACTAAGGCAGTGCATCTCACGCGATGTTCTTTGTTCACTCGCTAATGCGCAAATTGATGGCTAATCAGTGCAACAAACAGTATTCAGTAGTGCATTTGCGTATTGAACGTCGTACACTGCGTGTCTAAATAGTGGAGATTGTATGATGCAAGGCTATTTTTCACGCCTTTGTTGCATCTTGCATTATCCAGTATTGCAATCTCTTGTCATTGCAATACTGGTAAAGATCTGATAACATTGCAGGGGTTATCAGATCTTTTACGTCATGTTTACATACATAGATGTAAAAAGTAGGTATAACAATTAATTTATTTGTCATGTTTGGTTGCGCTCTCCGTGTGGTTTTCATCCATTAATAGCTTCTCTTTGGTCGATCCCAATTTTGTTTCAAAGTTTGTCTAAACCAGAGCCCACTTTTTATGCTCACCAAGTTCTTCAAACAGGTTTCTTTCTTTTATCCCGCGTATTCTACTCACGTTTTTATTGGAATGCATCCTGTTATCCGATATATCCTTTCTATATCCAATACAGTTAATGCACCAAATATGGATTGTGATTTGGTATTCACCGCTGCGTTTCTTCAGGGTCGATGTAACAGTGACTATTATGTATTCTGGATTATTAACTAATACCCATTCTGGGGCAATAGCTCCAGAATGGGTATTAGTTTTTATGTTTTATTTTGAGCTAATATTCGACCGTTTCTGACCTGCTATTCACTGAAGGCGAGATTGCAATAGAACTTTTATTGCTAATTTATCACTTCACGGATAGTATTTGGCTCAATATATTGAAGGTCCGAATTTATCTATTAAAATACTTGAAATCCTCCTCGATAGAACGAAATTTTATCCAATACCTTTCAAAACAAGCTTTTATAAAATGCACCGTGGTGTGTGTTTATGCATTATTTACAATGTATGTCATTGTTATGCATGAAAATACATGGTACATACATGATGACGTTAATAGGGCATAGCACAGTTACAAATACAATACATTAAAACGGTCGGTACCCAATCATAATTTTATAGCATTTAGCTTCCTCTCTATTGTCCGACGCGGTCAAGCGTGCTCTGCCTTCATTACAATTTCAAATCAAATCGGCGTAGCTGAATAATGTGGATCAACAAAGCTTCTATTAATTACCTTCATAATAGACAAAGGGCTCTCGACGATAAGATTTTACATAGCGTTCATAAATAATGGTACATCTAGGTACCATATTCCAAATACTGCCTGTATTTGGAAAATACCTCTCTTCATCTCGAAGCTGATAAATGTAGATCAATTTAAAACTATACCCAACCTGATGCCGTTTAAACTATTGGAGATAGTAGGCTCGTAGTAGTCGTTGGTCAGTATATCAAATACGGCCTGAAATGGTCTATAAGGTCTTCTTAACAAGGTATACTTCTCTCTTTCGACTAAAAAATTTAAGAACCGTTCATAAATTCAGCATTCATAAAATAAACTCTCAAACAGTATCGAATTAAAGGGGTGGTATAAAAGGTTCAAGCCCCCCCCCCCCCCCCTCCGTGACAAATCTCAAATTAATCTTTAAATTATTCTACTTTCTTAGTATTATCCTACCTACAGACTTACGTACAATTTTCGTCACATATTTTAAATGCCATATATGTAGTGTATATTCACTGAGATAAACATATCAGACAGACGAACCTGTCGAATTCATTGAATAAATTGCGAAAAGTTATAGAAGGAGATTCGGTAAATGAGCAAAATAAAATTTATTGATTTTTTTGTGTTAACCTTGATAAAACCTACCCTAAGCTGGTTCAAGCCCCTTCTATACCAAATCCCTGGATTCGTCACAGCTCTCGAAACTAACTTTACTATGTCTCTCATGTTCCGAAATATTTCAACACGGAATTTTATGTATTCGGTTCAAAATAGACAACGCTGCTGTAATTTCCTGTGCCGTTGCGGAGCGGAAGAAGGTAATATTCCTCGAATCCACTTCTCATGAAAAAGACGTACTAACAGGCGGATCTTTTGCTCTATGTGCCTAAGTAAGCACGATTGTGGTGTATGAATTTAAATTTCCCATTTATGTAATATTATGATGGTAAAATTGAGAGGAACACTTGTTCGCGCGTCATTCGGTTCAGTCATTATGCCATGGCTATTTTAGTTGCTACTTACAGTTAGCTCTTTGGTTTGTACAGCTCGGTTACATACGAGTATATTAGGATTATTAAAAGAGGACGAAGAAATACCTGATCACAGATCCAACGTTAAGAATATGGAAGACCAAACCTTGGTATTGGAGAAGACAAGTTACACACACAGAATACATTTTAGATTTATTCAACAAATCGATAAATTTACATTACAGTATTGTAGTACCGTCATCATCTTCATGACACTGACTATTTCTTGGTCATTGCTTTGGGTCAATGACCAGCTTGAATGGTGGCCCTGAAAAGGGTGTTGTGACAGATGGTGAAAACAAACCATTGCGTTGGAAGACGTAGTCGTATATACCATCAGATATAAATCACCACTACCTGATTCTCATAATAAATCGTAATTCTTATATCGAGTTTCGTTCGAGACGACATTTAAAATAAACGATACTAAACTATGTCAGTCACAAAACTGGGTAAAGGCGCGCTTAATTCAGCCGAGGTTACACCGTTTAAGGCAAGACAAGCTCACGAGCATAAAGTGTCGCTGTCAAGGTACACGGGGTATGAGCGCACTCGGAACAAACAGCACACAAGTCCCTGCGAAAACCGATTGCCGATAATGAATCACCGCACTACAGTTAGGTGTCAACGACTTCACTTGGGCATAGATACGGACCACGCAGCCGTGAGCGGCAGTACCCACGTCTTCACTGCAGCACGAGAGGCGAACGGCCGAGCTCCGACGGAAATAGCACCCGGCAGTGCATTGGGATACCCTGATGACGAATCCTACGCCACCAAACGCTTCTTTGTTCAGGATCACACCAGATAGGGTTTCAATGCGGCGCGCTGCTTAATTTGGACTTGCATCAGTTTTGTTGCTTTACGACTGAGATTGAATTTCGATGTTTGGGTAGAAACCAGAGTAACACTAAGACGAAGTTATTGAACGGCTAGTCGAAAAGAAAGCGTGTCGACGTCTGGAGGTGAAAACGAGAATAAAAGACTCGATTGTGCTGCCAAACTTTACGCTGGTCAGCTGATGTTAAAACTGAAACAGTTGGAACTATGCCAGTTCGTATAACATTGGTAGAGCGATTTTAATATTAGAGAACAATACCATAATGATATATAATACGTGATTTATAATCTTAGAACTCAAAAAGAGATGCCTATTATGCTCGGGATTATAGTTTGTGAGCCTATTTCTTTCTATAGTCTAATTAAGGAAGGAATTATGTATCATTTGAATAAGTGTATAAAAATCAACAATTTAATAGAATCAATCGTAAAAGAACCAAGGTCACCGACATAGCTCTCAGAATTAGCAGAATTAGCTCGCAGAACCAACAACTGTTGGGTAATAAGGGTTCTCGAATGGCTACTACGAACAGGGCGATATTGTTGAGGTTGCGGGAAGTTGCAGGATCGAAAAGGCTCAAGAACGTTTGTTGTGGAACTTTTTAGTGGAGGCCTATGTCCAGCAGTGGACTTCTACAAGCTTATGATGATGTTAAGAATCAAAGACCTAACTGAACTCACTGACATAGGTATATACAAACCACAATGAATTTATGTAGTAGTAGTAGTGTGTAGTACACCCCAGTGTACTAATAAAGGAATTTCGAAAATTCCCATCATAAAGGTACCAAAATACACAAAATGTTCTTTATTTCAGAGACCGACCATTCAGTCATGTAGGTTTCTGAAATAAAATTAACAAACAGTGGTCACTCTGGTTGGAAAAAATATACCTATTATTATGCGTTTTGTGCTTTATAGCCGATAAGTTAGGTTTTCCTTAAAACATACTGGTAGGATGGTTATGTTAAGTAGCTAGCTAGATTTTACCGTGGATAAATGCATGCATGTGTCAGCCAGTTTTGATAATTATTCATACATAGTACAAAATTACTGTCATTTTTAAATATGGCAAGAAGTTAACCCTAAGTTACTTATATTTGGGTACACAAGATCTGGCTCTTTGTGTCCTAATAGGCTGAAGTAAATATTTGTTTTTACAAACTGGCCTTAATAATTCAATAAGTACCTACTAATTCTAGAATTGCACAAAGTATGTATTTACAGTATTTGGATACTAAGGAAGAAAATTGGTGTATGTATTACTAGCTAGTGCTTGTGAATATTCTCGCATAATACCTAGATAAAAGTAGGCCTATATGCTATTCAAGTTTCATTGAAATTGTTGAGCCGTTAAGCAGTGATTTAACCACAAACATACAAACATCTATGCATCTTCACAAACTTTCTCATTAATTGGTAGCCAGCCATGGAGCACAGTATCCTTGAAGTCATAGTCACGGACAGTGGCTGCCCTAAGGCCCAGTAGGCCTGAGCCTAGGGCGGCAAATCGTGACAAAAAAAACACTGATGATAGCAAGAAATAAATCAAATGCAAAGTACCAAGTAAATATTTAAAAGGCTGCTCCATAGACTAATTACTACCAGCTACAGTAGACATGCAGCTTCGAACAGAGTTAGTCATTTCTGATTTCAATTTATATAAAGTTGGCAATAAAGTAAATTCATTATGTACCTAGTCTATAATGATGGGTGCTGAGAAAGGGGCGGCACATGGCCTGGGGCCTAGAGCGGCCAAGACTGCAAATCTGCCACTGGTCACAGAACAAGTTGGTAAAACCAAAATCTTGGATGTCAGACAACAAGCACGTAAATTAAAGTTGGATTGAGTGTCAGATGCTTTGTGGGCTAAAGCCACCACAAAGTGGACATCACCGAATGTGAAACAAACTCGCTGCAGACCACAGTGAAGATGGAGAGAGGAATTAGATGCCTACCTTAACTCAAAACAGAGATAGCTGGCGAGAAGGAAGGGTGGCATTTGCAAGGCAGTGGGATAGTACAGGCTTGTAATAATAATAAGTTCATCTAATTTTCAGCCAGTAGGTTATAATGTCTATGATGGCTGTTACTAAGGAATTATTTAATCTGAAGGAGTAAAGCATGGCAAGGCAATGTAGTTATTTTGTTTTAGTCATTTAGGGCTGGTTTGTTACTTATTATCATTTTACTGATTTTTACTGAAATTACTGATACACAAATTATCAGATATCCCTTGCCACTCTGCATAATACCCAAACTACTACCTGAGCAGATTATGTACCACAAAACGATTTTTTAAAGTGTCTAGGTGTCTTAAATGCGTAAATATTCTATTCTAAATTGTACACAAAGAAAATTACAATTCACCCACATCATATGCACGAGACACTTTTGGACTGTTGCGATAAATGGTTCTTTCTTAGGCACCTTGCTTTAAATCAGCGATTGGTAGGCACTAGGTCGAGGCACGGTGGCCTAAGAAGGGCTTAGTGCTCGTACTGAATTAGCCAGGGTGGTGGAAAAATCAAATCAAAAATGCGCACCCTACATTGAGGAACCCAGTCATTGTACGAACGTAAAAAAACAGTAAATAAAATAGCGAAAATACTTACATAACAAGCCGTGAAATAATAGAAGATATCATAATTAAAATCACGAAATAATTCACTCAAACAAACACAACAGCCAGATCAAAACACAACCTATCGACGAAAAAGCAAAATCGCCATGTTGATTTGAATTATATGACATGACACGACTGACATGACGTTTTGAAGTGACGTTTATTATTTACTTGTCAGATGGTAAATGCTGCGTTCACTTTCAATTTTTCAAGTCTAGTTTTTTTAGTGTTCCGTGCATGTTTTGGAATAATTGAACACTTGTAGTTTCATCCGGTGTCCAAACAACCATAATATTTTCTACAAAAATCTTTCGAAAAAATTACTACATTGCACTCTAGAAATCGCCTACTATCGCCTACTACTGCTATTAATCTTTAGAATGTTCATGTTGAGGAATTTGTAAGACCGTAGTTATATTAATACCAATAACCAACGTGAAACATAGAATATGATTATGTTTTTCTTCGCCGTTATCAGCCATCACGTGGAAACAGAAAAATTCATTGGTGCACAACCGTTATTTGAACCCACGATATCCTTCGGATCCTCCCACTGGGCTTACACGGTTAAAGTTAACTTGAACCGTGTTAGCCCAGTGGGAGGTAAGGAGGTTGTTAAATTGTCAAATTATTGTTTGTATCATTTGAAAAACTAATCTTCAAGCAGAAAGGACAGTCAGCCAGCGCCATCTAGTGGGTAATTACGAATATAAATCAATTGATGCGATGCGATGGTGCATCATGTAAATCCGGCTTATCTGCAGTACTTTCTATTATTATTCAAATTTATAGGTACATTATTAAAATACATGATTAATTGATTAATTTCCAAACATCGGAGAAGAAATATAGCACATTATGTTAAAAAGTTTATAAATTTAGATTTTGTTGATCAAAGAGTCATCTAACGTGTTTTGTTCAAACTAACACGTAAAATCTACGACCTTTTTATCTGCCTCACGTACGTAACCTACTGGAAAATTGAAAACGAGTTTCACCGCTTTAGTTTGGTTTGGTGTGGTTGGCCTTCTCAATTTGGTTGGTATGAATAACTACTACCGATTTCAGAAGTTACTGTCCTATGAGGATTTCATACAGTTTCGTGTATTTTATAATTTATCAACGTATTGCGTTCGGTTAGCCATCCGTCTCTGACTTGTGTAGGTACTTTCCACTAGTTTCCACTCCACGTCCACGTAACGTACCTAGTTTCTCTTCGCCCAACGAAGCGGGGGGATGTGTTATGTGTTCGAGCGCATTTTTCTTGACGTTCTGTGTAGTTTATTGAAGTGAATTATGTGATTGTGCTTTAGTTCGTTATGGCCTCTAGATACCGTGAAGATTTAGTTGGCAAACGATTTCTCGCTGTGAGTGGTGTGACAAAAATTAATGTGAATAAAGTTTCTGAATGGGGATGGAAAGCTGGTGTTATCAGGGCAGCAACGCTCAAAGATAACAAACATAAAGAGCTTCAGGTAATGTCGAAACTGTTTTATGTTGTATTTATTGGTAAATCAATGAGAGTTTAATTCATGGAATTTATGAAATGTATTTGTGAGTCTTTGTTTTATCAACGCGCGCTTCGTACCGAGCTAGGTAGGTACCTACCTACCTTCCTAATATCCACGTACGGTGCCCAGTCGAGGTTCTGGAAGGATAGATACACAATCTTGGGTTCCAATTTATTTTGCTAGAGGTGGGTAGATAGGTACTTTCAGTTGTATTTAAGTACTTACTATAAACTATAAGTTGGCACAATAAAATATCTAGGTACCTCCCTCCCTAGGTAGTAGGTACCTACCTACTTACATGAATACTACATACGATTTAAAAAAATACAAGGCTGTTACCTACCTACCTACTAGGTACATACCAGGTTCCTCCATAGGTCAGCCAGATTGTGTGGCTGGCTACCTACTTAGCATTGACACAGTAGTAGTACACACATAAGTAGTTAGGAACTATATTAGTAAGGTGTAGCAAGTTGCGCCAACTTGCGCCTTAAAAGGTTTCTTCCCATTGGACCCCTAATAACCAATCGCAATGGCGCCGCCGCCGCCAAGTTTTTCACCTTGGACTTCGATCGTTGTTTCTTTTATTAGCAAATGACTGCCCAAAAAACGGCTGACAATAGCGATGTCGTCGATATAACTACGTCCGTATCCGTAGCACGGAAATCATATCAATCTGCACCACCGTCAATTCACTGAAAGCGCAACGAAACCCACATGACAACGTGCGTCGTTGATGTAAGATCATCGATAAGATCAATAAAACAGTACAAGCTACAACAAATAAAGTAGGTAACATCAATTTGATAATGATAACAGGTTCTCGTAAAGCGGATGGATATGTTGCGCCCATCTCAACATTTGAGACTGAGCCAAGTGAAAACATTATTTGGGATTTACAATATAAGAGCCAAAATAATCTCTGAGAAGGGTCAAGCGAGGTGCACGCATGAAGGATTCTTATCATCATCAATGACTCTGCATTGGTGCTGAATGTACTGACTTCTGATACAATATACCTACCTACTTGCCATGAAAATCGTGTATCTTTATACTGGGCAGGTGGCTCGCAGCACAAATAAAGGGCCTGATACGCCAAAAGATTTGTCTTTACCAATTCTCAATATCTATATTATCTATTCGGTGTACAATAGAAAAATATGATTATATTTTTTGGGATTTAAAATAATATTATTTGTAATCGTGATTGATCTTGCTTGGATCGTAGATAAAAAATTGGGTCACAGTAATTTTTCACTTCACGTTGTTCTGAGACTATCGATCCTACTTTTTGCTCTTGTAGAAAAGTTAGATATAATACCTGCCTATTATAAATTAGGCAGGTTGTCATCTACATTTGCCCTATTCCCATTTCACACAGTAATATAACCACACTTACTTCACAGCCCTGAAAATCTTGAGTGAAATTATTCTTGGATGCCTGCCAGTACACTCAACACGATCGCGATCTACCTGTCTATCTACCTTTACCCAATCATATGTCTGTTTAAGATCTATCATCCTAAATTCCTTTTGAGCATCTCATCATACGTACACCTAATTATGCACAAGCATCATCTTAGCTAGAAAGTCAATTATTAAGAATGCTATTTATGATCTCAGAGGGCAAAATCGATACCTAGAATACCGAATGATTGACCGAAAGAGAAGGATTAAACCCCAAAAATTGTCTTGTTCGAATTTAACCAATATAACTGATAGGTAGAAAACAAACCGAGCACTTATAATGCACATGTCGGGAAAGTTCGTCGACCCCGCTCTCACCGCGTTCGATGCACCGACCGGCTACGCACTGGCTGCTTCTACTCGAAGGCTCAGCCTTCGTTTTCGAAGACGAAAAAATGTTAGACGACACGATTTCGTTTCGAACTTTCAAAAGCATTCCGATTTGATAATGAATTATCCCCAATCGACCTATCCATTCTCTAAGGGCTTCACCCTTCTAACCCAACCTCTACATTCTCGTGGATATAATATTGATCTACGTATATGAACTGACCAGCATCTATAGATTGTTTTCTTTTAAGTCAAGATGGTAGACTTGATTGGATGAATCTTGCTTTTTACCTCTTCTGAAATAATTTCATACTACCATTCATCCACTCCATCCATCCACTTGACGTTACGTAACATATCTTATAAAAGGGCTACATTGTTTCAAGAAATAAATAATTCATTCGACAAGTTATAAACTGGATAATGGCAAGCAGGCAAGGCACTGGCCCCCGACCGGTCGGTACTGGTTATAAAGGCTTCATATTTTATACCATCTTCATTAGTCCTATGCTATGCTATGGTTCAAAACTTGTCCATTCTCTTCCTTATCGCGTTAAGATTTTATCTCCCTCTTCCAAGCAATTGCGTCTGGTTTTTCGAGATTTAGTATTGCTATTTTGCATGTTTCATGTTTTTATTATTATCACAGGTGTGGTCTTTCGTACAGGACTTATGAAACAGGAATTTGAAAGGGAATCAAAGTTGTAAAGTAGGTATTCATTTAATAAAAACCATACTTAGCCCCTATGTGATTATAGTTCATTGTGAACAGTGCTACATTGATTCAAAAGAGATTGTTGACCGTCAACAAAGCGGATGGGTAATAAGCAATACAATGAGCTACCAATTACAATGAAGTGCAGTTTCTGACGTGACGATTGTGCAAGTCATAGCGAGAGTTTGAAACTGACGCATTTGAGTGGAATGTTCTTACAAAACGTTCAAAATCAAGACGTACGACAAAAGCGAACTCGCGATGCGTCCGCTCGGCTGCAAGCCAGTCAGTTATAAATAGACGACATATCTTTGTACCGCGCGCTGCAGCTATTCGCTCTCCCAGCGAGTGAAGCTGGACCACCATCAACTCAACTCTCGTACACATGATTACGTATTTGTTTAGATTACCAACTCGTTTAGAACACTGACAAGTGTGCTGGTTTGTTTTTATGACGTTGCGGAAATACAATCAATCAGTCAGTCAGTCTAACTATCCTATTAACTAATAAGATATACCTACATTTATACAAAGTTCACTCGTATTATATTCATTAACAATTATTATTAAATTTGCTTCCACTTTACATGATCGAATCAGGAGAATTCCTGTTTATAATTGATAGATACAAATTAATACATCAGACGAAGACTACTTTCAAGAGGCATAGTCATGCTATCAATGCAATAGTAACCGACTCTCTTTAATCGTCTAATAGGTATTGTAGGTACCGACACCGTTCTATTTTGAGCTGGCCTTTTAGGCTGGCTGGCTTTACACAAAAACACGCATCAAAAATCAACCACATTTTTAACAAAACTAAAGTTGTAATGGTAATTATTTAAAGTCTTCTATCAATGGATTTCACAGGGGCATTAGTTCAGTATTTTTCCATTCCAGTTTTACCCGGCAATCATCTTACTAACATCTTATCTACAAATGATTCCAGACTTTATAATTAGTTACTGATGTCAAACGAGTAATTATTCTTCAAATAGATAGTGGTCCTGAGTCAAGACACTTTGTTAACCTTTGTTAATGTTCTATTGATCTTATGTTTCATTATTCAGCATTGTGGTTTCCATTTAACGCTATGAACATTTTAATTAAAACAGGCTAAGAAACAGAATGTTAAATTACGGTTTGAGGACCAAGGCCGAACGTACGCGGAAGATGATAAAATGTATCCAGTAATTGTATGACCTTCACAAGGTCTTTTTGTAAGATTGAATCTGACGTTGTTGTTGACGATATGATTTATAGAAACGCAAATCACTACGTCAGTAATAGAAATTGTCAGGGTGACTGTCAAGCTGCAATAAATCGCACTATTTGTGACTTACCTATTGAACCAGATTATTACCTTAGTGCACGCTAGTGCAACTCATGCAAGAATTACTTCTGCAGTAAATAATACAATTATCGATTCAGGTATATGCATGCATACATACCTACTTGTAAAATCAATTATTTTTATAAAGTTCCTACGTAAAATCAAATCATTGATTTAAGTGGATCTGAGGCAAAAGGTTCTAATTGGCTTTATTTAGGATGTCCTTGCAAATCTGCTGACAGGAGGCGACAACGGACCATAATATTTAATTTGTGTATAAATCCAGCTAATCACTAAGTAGACTAGTTAAACAAATAAGTTAAAAACAACAAATCAAACAGAAAAAAAACCAAACGTTTCGTAATCCGATCTAAATAGTGATTCTAACAGCGTGCTTCGACGCTATCTTCCAGCTGATATCTGTTGTGCAAGTGGCGTGCAGCACAAAGATCGCGAGGGCGAAGGGCTGGAAGTAGGTCAGGGAGGCGCGGGGGGAGCCCTTAGGCCACTTATCAAACGAGCGGGGCCGACCGTGGGGAAAGCTAGGCTGTCTCTTGAAATTTTTGTTTGGCAGATGTAACTTTTATACTGGTTTGTTTGCGAGTTTTATAATGCGGAGAAAGTTAGCGGCTATTGAAAATCGTTACCTTGACTACTATTGCTGACTAGTCCGACTGTTGGATAGAATGAGACTTTGCCTTGAAGTTGGCCAGTTCTATTTGGCAAGATTTAACGTTAACAGGCAGCTCTAGAAACAAATTTTCATTACCTAGTTATTTTTTCAAATTATTAATTAGCCCAACCCACACAAAGAATATTTTTTTCCTATTTAATTCGTTTTCAGTCTTATTAAAAAAAATATTACATACATATAAAAGGGAACATAATTATTTGATGTATTACCATATTGGAAAGTTGATTCCTTTCTTAGACCAGTTTGGAGGCTGACGAGTGTAAGCAGCTGAGACACATGCTTAGAAAACCAAGCTGCAAACTTTTGAGTTGTTTAATTAACCTTTAAATAGCCTTTGATCGACTTATTTTAATAACATTTTCCATTAAACAACGACAGTAAGTTACTAATATGTAATAATGTTAATATGCTATGCATATTTCGAGTGTCATGAGTTGGTAGGTAATAGGTATGCTCTAACTAAACCTATGTCAGTAATCCTCCCTTGTATAATAGGGTAAGGAAGTTGGAAAATCTTTGCAATTAAAAGATAAACCTATTGTGTGCTTCAATTTATATGAAAAAGAACAAACCTTTTATTTAAAAACATGAAATCTTTTGCGTGCATAGAAATCAGGTCAAATTTTTATTGATTGTAAATCTTGCACTCAATTCATTTTTAACAAAACATTTAAAATACAATTTATTTGTCCGCTGTCCTTATAAAGGTTGGTTACTGGTATTGTGAGTAACCTCGTAGGCCCTTTGTGATCAACATGCGCGGCGGCCTCCGACCACGTTCAGTGCCATCCACTAAAATAATTACAAACTCGTTTGATAATTTACGTCGCCATCTTTCCATTTATCTACCTAGGTGACCGTTCTGTAATCAACATTTAAAAGCACCGTAATCATTTTCTTCTTTGATCATCGATCGCGCGAGATGTTTCGCTATTCGATAACAAATGTTGTATACATACCTATAATAGGTACGAGGCAGCTCTAAATCATCGAAAGGCATAGTCACACAAGTCATTAGGTACCTACTGTACCTACTCCGTACTTGGTTACTCAATATGGGGGACAGTGGGAATTAACCATATTTTATCAATGTTTGTTTGCCCAAGCCTCAGTCCAAACATAGATTTTATTTCATTTTTCAAGCTATTAAAAATAGACTCGATCTTGCAGGTCCAAAAACTCGATTTATGCTTGAGCACAATTTTATTTTAGAAAACAAACCAAGATCCCTAGTTTTTAAGGAATATCTATCCATAGGTAGAATAATATATCTATCCGTAGACGAGCCAAGGTCAACGACATTAGCTCTCAGAATAAGCAAGTTGAAGACATAAAAGTAGGCAGGTGGCAGGCAATTATAGCTCGCAGAACTAACAACCGTTGGGAAATATAGGTTCTCGAATGGCGACAACGAACGGGATGACGCAGTGTTGGAAGGCCCCACCCGAAGTACCGATGAAATTGTAAAGGTTGTGGGAAGTCGGTGGATAGAGAAGGCTCAAGACCGTTCGTCGTGGCACTATTTGGGGGAGGCCTTTGTCAAGCAGTGAACTTCCTTAGGCTGATGATGATAATATTGGATGTAATGGAAGAGGTAGAACAAAGAAAATATGGATGGATTGTGAGTAAGACAACCTGAGTAAGAGAGGAGTGATTACTGACATAACTGCTGATAGAGGTGAATGGAAGAGAAAACAAAGGATAAGGGCTGGGAGATAATAAGTTAGGATTATTTTTTGTAATGTTTTACAGAAAATACCTAACCTATCGTTAGCAATACATGATTGGCAAACAAAAGTATGTTCTACTCTGTCCTGTCATAGAAAAATGACCTTCGTAGTCAATACCTACCTACCTAGTTAAGTAGGTACATGCCTAGATAAATAGTTATCTCGCACACAAGACTTGAGAGATACATTAATAAGTAGGTGTAGGTAGGTATGTATACTATGTATACCTACATCTTATTTACAATCTACCTATCTAGGTAGTTCCAATTTTACTGTACCGCTCAGTAATACAGAATCCCTGTTTGCCCCAAGGTCTTGTAACATGCAAATGCAAGATTAAATGCAGTCTTCCTATTGTTCTGTTTTATATACTTAAGTAGGTAGGTACACGTACTTAGATGTAGGTATACCTAGCATGTTAAGAACAATACAGTACGTTGCTCATTAACAATAGACTTTCATTAAAGATGTTCAGCTCTTCTGGTCTGAATCTTTGCGTTTTGTGAGAAAAGACAGTGCCAGGTACGGTACCTGGCACTGTCTTTTCTCACAAAACGCAAAACTTCCAAAAACAAAAGGTTTTTTGGCAAACCAATAATACGAAATGAAATGTCTCACCCACCCGAAGTCCTAGCCAAAAGCCTGTCATTCGTGAAAAGTGTGGAAATTTCGATTCTGGCAGGGTTTTCAGTGAAAAACTTGGGGATTTTCCACAACCTCTCGCTCAAGTGTACAGTCGGACCTATTTGTTACTAGTTACCTAGTGTTGCCGTGGCCCCGGCTGATGAATAGGCCCCTCCATTTAATGTAGTAAATAGCGCATAAAGGAAAATAAAGACGGTCAAGTGCGAGAACTCGCGCCCTGAGGCTTCCTTACCATTAGTCGTGGGTTCGAATCCCGGTCGTGCACCAATGGATTTATAAATATTAATAAAAATTCCTAGTGTATGAGTTGACGAACTTATATTTGCGGTCGCTCACGTAGTCATTGTATGACATTGACCGCAAAATATAACTTTGTTTCCTAAAAAACTTCGAAATTCCTCAATTTCAGACTTTTCCCTTTACTTGTGTAACAAAAGCTCTTACCATTCCAAATTTCAGAATTGTGAGGTAACTGGATGTACCCTAGAGGTTTTTCTTTTTGGCCGTTTCCATATTTTCCATACAAATTATACATTCATTGCCATATCTTTTTAATGCATTAAGCTAGAGCTTTGATTTTTACACGGCACCATAAGCCCACAGACCTTAATAGGTGGTATAAATTTCAAGTTGATACCTTTAGCCGTTTCTGAGAAAAAGGGTCTTTACAGACGGACAACAAAGTGCTCAAAGTCAAAGTCAAAAGGCAAGGGATCCTATAAGGGTTCCGTTTTTCCAAATGAGGTACGGAACCCTAAAAAGCCAGGGTAAGCTAACCTGGGTAGCAGCGTTCTCTATTAGAAACAAATAGCTTTATCTGCGCTCGCCAACCCGCATGTCTTTTTTCACCCAGATTAGTGAGTATGGGCAAATAACTAGGGTATTTGCCCATACTCACTAAACTGGGCATGATACCTACCATAATTGTTTGGGTACAGGCCACACGATATCGATCACTCTGGTAATCTATGCCATAGATTACCATAGATATACCCATAGATTCTATGGGGAGGCCTAAGTTCAGCAGTAGACATCCAACGGCTGAAATGATGGCTGATTCTAGGCTTGGTCGCGAGGAACAGGCATAGCTTCACCTAGTTTCTAAGACGTTTCAAAGTGATCCTAGTGATTTTATTGAAATAAATGCCTTTTGACTTTTGATGATGATAATGATGACCTAGTATACCTATTGGTATAACTACCTACCTATTGTAGATCGGGATCTACAATAGGTAGGTAGGTATTGTAGATCGACTGGCCTCATAGCTCAGTTAGTAGTAACTCTGCCTTCTGCGCTAGAGGTCGCGGGTTCGATCCCCGCACTGGACGAACATTTGTGTGTGAAAAACGCAGATGTTTGTTCTGTTTCTGGGTGTTAAATATTTATCTATTATATATATATCAGTCGATGGTACCCATAGCACAGGCTATGCCTAGTTTGGGATCAGTTGACCCTGTGAATATGTCCGGAATATTATTATTATCTAGGAACTGTAATCCTTCTTACATTATTAGGTATTTTCCGTGTTGAAATTCTTTGAATGGCCAAGCTTACTGAGAATTTACATTCACCTTACATCATCATAGGCCGCAGGACGTTCACTGCTAAACATAGCCAATCCCGTGCGTTCACCTAAAGTATTTCAAAATGACGAACTCTAGAGAATCTGAGGTAAGAACTACCTAGGTAGGTACCTATACCTATGTACTTTTAACAGAAGTACGGGCAATCTGCCAGTTTGTCACTCCTCCTTAAAATGTGTCTCTCATAAACATAGTAAGGTAAGTAGGTACCTATATATAGCTATGCCGTTGTGTACGCACGCACTTTATTTTGCGGTGACCTTGTCAATACTTGTGGTGGTCCCGACCGAATCTTATATACCTATATGCTAAATAATTGGCCATATTCTTATCAGTAATTATCATGATAGTACAACCTGTTGACCAACTATATTGTGTCAAATAACGACGTACACACTACACATCCACTGCTTCTCATGGATCAGCACGGCAATGCGTCTTTAAACTTATTTGCACAAACCCAACTCTGTGTTTATGTCTGTGTACCTATCTGAAGTTGCACTTTTATGTGGGATTGTGAAAAGAAACGAGGATGTTTGTAGTACTGACGAAATCCACGACTATATTGGTTTTTAAACAGTTGTATCAATTAATTAAATTTTACACTTTTTACACACGTCATTCAATGTTGCACCGGACAAGTGAGAGAGAGACGGAAGTACATCTGTTTTTTTTAAATCCTAATTTCCAATGTTTAGACTCACTCACTTCGTTCGGTAACCTACAGATCCTACAGATCGGCCATTCTACCTTGTCTGGTTAGACTCATTAGTTTACATAACTTACTTGTGTAACCTATGTAATTCTTTGACTTCCGCATCACACAAACCTACACTGAGTTAGCGAGCTGTCAATACAAATTTTCTATATTCTACAGCAAAGAACATTTCTTGGTCGGTCACACACACTGTCTTCCGTTCGAGTTTTCATCATCATCATCATTTCAGCCGTACGACGTCCACTGCTGAACATGGCCTCCCCCACAGACAGAGCGAATTCCTTATCATGTGGGGGGATTTGCCCATACTCACCACGCTGGGCATGCGGGTTGGCGAGCGCAGTTAGATCTATCGTTGTTAAAATGAGGGACGCTGCTGCCCATCCCCTAGCTTTCTTCCCTTAGTCGCCTCTTACGACATCCGCGGATAGGTAGATATGGTATATATTCTACAGCCGGGGCCACCACGGCCACGGTTCGAGTTTTACTTGATCTGAATTCTTATTGCCTTAACAAAAGCGGTGAAATTGTGTTTATCTCTTTTGTAGATATGCTTATGTTCATTGATAAGTAGGCAGGTACGGTATTCTCTCGTTACTTCCATGTCCATCTTTTTAAATATCTACCTACAGTATCAAATCATTCAGTTGTGTTCATTTTGTTGTCTCTTTCCTATTATCATACAGTTCCGCCGTGTCAATAAATTGATGTCAAGAATAACTTCTTTCAAAATCAAGGTTATCTAGTCAAATAAAGTTGAGGCTGGTCAAATCATACAGATTTGTTATAATGTTACTTATTCAAAGGGTTAATAACGCAATATTTCTTGAACACAAGATCGAAAAGGTATTCATTCAACTATTCAATCGAAAAGCATAAACCATCGCTGAACAACAGGAATCCGCGACTCGAAGAAGGAAGGTTGAGACACGCGACGCTACCTAACGGAGCGTAACACTAGAAATTAACTGTTTATACACCGAACGGCCCCGTTGAAATAACCTGTTACAGCATTGACGAAAGTATTTCGGTACCTTTCCAGTCCAGTACGAAAATAAACTTATACTTACCTAGATCCAAAGTTCAATCTAAAGATCTTTCAGTCACTATGTTTTAGGGTACGTACATATCTAAATGCCACGAAATCAGGACAAATGTTTTGGAAATCTTGTTCAGCCCATAGTGTTAGTAGCATTATTAGTATCGCATTCTCAATGCGTACGGAAATAAACTTTCGAACACTGTTCGTTCTGTCTGAATTCATCTGCATTCCAAAACTCCAATTCCAATCGGTAAGCAAGGTGTTGCGCAACCGATGCAAGCATCGCCTGAAATCGACTCGTTATTTAGTAGACATCCGTCGTGAACAAACATAATTTAGGTCAATTATCGCAGAAACATCTAAAATGTTAGTTGTAGGTAGAGTAATCAACGATACGATACGATTTATTATAAATTTCTGGTTGTATTATTCGTATTTCTTTTATGCCTCAATGGTTTTTAAATCACGAGGTGCATTTATTTAGTACTACGGCCAGCCGTGACCGCTGGCCTTGGTCGGTGAGCGGTATCTCGAAGGTTCACTTCAAAGGTTTCTTTACTGGTGGTTTCGCAATATCGTCTGCGCTGAGATTATAATTTACCTGCATTTTACTATTTACCTGCCTTATTTCCACGATTTATAAAATTTTGACACTGCGACTTTGGTTGCCTTGTGCAATTCCATCATCTAACTACGTAGATGCAATGATGCAACTCCATAAATGTTACGTAATACGTAGGTCTTAATCGTTTGCTGATATCACTTAACTATTGACTAGCCAGCTCGCTACAGTACAGAATTTATAAAAGCAGGCACTAGGCTACTTGTCGATTTAGTATTCCGCTCTCGATTCTTTCACGGACTTTATCGCAGATTCTTGAATCTACATATTATAGGTGTTTTACAAAATAAAACTATCATCAACACAAAAGCAGCTAACTAGCAGTATAGGCGCACGCAACTAAAGTACACGTATCTTCCAATTTTCACATCTGGTTTCTGTCGTTTTAACTTGATAGCCAAAATATCCCACCATCATGTTTCTCTCACGTACGGAGAGCTATGCTTTCAGTTCTTTTAACTTCTCTTCTATTCATCCTGAGGACTGAAAGAGGTTAGAAATAATTCTAATTCACGAGAAATGCTCCGACGTAGCACCGCCTGTGAATGATTAGTAATAAATAACGTAACGGACACACGGGTACAAAGCTACTGAGTGAAAGAAACCTCTTTAGTCTTTGCTAATTAAATTGACCTGCTCTGAAGATTGTGTCGTTTACTTGCAGGAAAGGTGTTCTTAGTGTATTACAAATATTTTGGAGCCGGTACAAGGAATTCAAAAGAAAAAGGGTGTGCAGGCCTCGTCCTCTTACAGGTTTACATTTTCATGAAAATTTAATGAAATTGAATTTTCTTAATACATGGCTGACGAGTGACGACGCAAAGGGTTCATGAAGCAGAATCGTGTTCGATGGATGGTGATGTCGAGATGCTTCGTGTTTCATGTACATTGCAGTTCATTGACATCCTTTATTGTTTATAGATTCGAGCGTGTCTTTGGTCCGAATTTCAATGACTTCATCTTGTTTGCAATTATTCACGGTTTTTGGTCGTTGTTGGAACTCTACCTATGTAGATAGATACTTTAGAAAACTTATTGTTTGCTTTGTCGAGTGCCCAGATTATGTTGTTTGTTACGACAATCTGAATGCCATTTAGATAAAGTGCATGTTCGGTACATAGTCTGTCTGTCTTTATTATTTGTTAGTGATAAGGAGTTGCCGTAGTTTCATCACGCACGACTCGTCAGTTGACTATGTAGGCAAATTATCATATCAAATTGCTTGTTATGACAATTGAGTTTTTGAAACTATGAATTTGTACCTATCATCTTACAGTACATTACATCCTTATCCAATAACTCTTTGATTTTTTATTTATCGTTTTTATTTGTTATGCCTAGGTGTACTTAATAATATCAATTTTAACAACATTGACAACGTACCTAAGTCAAAGAGACGTCAGTACTCAGTTGTAACAACTCAAGAATTTGAATATTTAATCATGCTAACAAAATGCGCAACAATCATCAACTAAATCGGATGTAGTTATGACAAATGCAATGACAAAACATTGTCTGTACACAATGTAAACTCTTTTATCTCATAAATCAAAGTAACAATATGATAGCAAGTATTGTGTAGGTACTTGATTAATAATGTGATAATAATCAACGAACCGATATGCAAAATATAAATAGTGGCTAGATAGGTCTACATAATGATAATAAAACAGTAAATAAATGTTAAAGTAGAAAAACTTAAAATTTTTGTAGTATTTCAGAATTAAATTTTCCGGAATTCGCCAGTTACGATGGCTACTTCATTTAACCCGACAACTAGGTACCTAGGTACTGTGAAGTCAACTTGTGCAATATGCAAGTCTTGCTTGACAACTCCGGGTCAGCCAAACCGGTTATGGTTGAGCCTCAGTTCCTTACTCTGAATAGTCGGAATACTGCTCGTAAATGAAAACACTTTCGCGGCCTGACTTGGTAATTGTATGTCATGTTATTTCTTCGAAAATAACAGCGGCATGAGAAATTCCGACAGGTTGGATGTTTTACCCGTCCAAGCGTAATTTTTAAATGGTTACCCCATCCACTTATTCGAAATTAATATATTTCAAGAATTGTTTCGACCCGTTTCTGGCAATAGTTTATATTATATTTCAGACTCCTCGGCCAAGTAGTTTCCGAGCTTTCGTGATGAATCAATCAGTGAGTGTAATACTCCTTCATATAATAGATAAATATCTCTATCACAACGGGTTTTCCTCTGAGTGATCAGGCTTTGTGTTGGTTTTCACCAGAAGCATCATCAATAGTTCTTCTGTAATGTTGTACGTAATTTGTAATTGTGTCATGAACAATTGATACGGAAACCATTAACTTTGATCATAATAGTCCACTGTGTCCACGCCCAGTAAAGAATAATTGATTAACAACAATCCAATGAGGATATTTGTAAGTAAAAGAATGTACAATAGAAATACAGAGCCGAATCGAGCACGACGAACAAAACTTAACAGAAATTCTAAGACTAACTGACAAGGGATTAAATTCACAAGAAAATCCTTGAGTGATAAACTTTTGAATGAGCAACAAAGCTTATTGAAATGAATTTATCTAACCATGAAAAGGCAATCATATCCAATGCTAGCTTGCTATGGCATAAGTAATACTGACATTAGTACCATCAGTGCAATGGTCACTAGCTAACCAATAATTCGTGTTCACTAGGATAAGCATCCAACTAGCTAGGGACATCAACAGTGGCGCTTCAATTTCTTGAAGCTCTAATCTTTAGAACTCTTTATTGGACCGTCTCCTCTTTCAATATAAAATTATTCCGATTAGCCGTGCTAAGTATAATAATAATAAATAAAATAAATGATTCCTCCAGTGTGTAGATTTCGTGGTCCAGGTTCCTCACATTCAGTTTGACTGTAAGTAAACTTTACCATAGATACTACATTGTGAAATCTGTTCCTCTTCGTAATGTCTTCCGCGTCAGAACTTCAGCCGCACTCTACATAATGCATTTAGGGTTTACTGTTTACTACTTTGCCGACCTAATAAAAACTCCAACGGTAAATATTCAAATTCATAACCGTTTTCATAACCTTAGTTATCTAATAAGTAGGTACCCAACCAAGATTTAGAGGTCCGCTATAGATACCTATACCGAGCGGACCTCTAAATCTTGGTTGGGTAGTAGTAAGTAGGTAAGAAGGTCAAAGATTTTGGAGGTCCGAGCTTCGCTCCAATGTTTTGTCTTTTGCATTGACAGGTAGGATGTGGTACCCAGAATACAAGGTGATTCATAATATAGCTAGCTAGCTATGTATAACTACAGCCTCAGCCCAATGGAGCTAAAGCAACTCACCCCAAAGAAAATCCTTCAGTTTTTAACAAGTGCTGCGCTTTGCGGTGAACTTTGAAGGCCCTGTAAAGGGGCTCAACAAATAAAGTGGCGATCACAATAGGCCAGTGTGGCCGCAGTGACACCATAGCCACATAAAGTAAATAAAAAAAATAGCTCTATAGCTTGCAATATTATGAATACAGAGCCGTACGTAGGAACTTGGTTCCTACATATTTATTGTGTGTGCCGAAATGATGAAAAACAACGGCCTTGCCTGTGAAGTGTTGCGTTGCGAGTTGCGACACCGTATTTCGGCTGTCAGTAAAGTTCGTCGACCCCACGTGTGAGAACCTGTGCCTCTGTCTGCGCCCGTTGCTATATGACCGCAGTTTTTTTTACGGAGTTGATACCTTACCTTGATACCTACGTTATTGTTTAATTTTAAAAATAACGAATGATATTGTTTCGTATACAAGATCAGTCAATCAAACAGCTCTAATAAACCAGCTTTCGGCACCCACTGTGGGTTAGTTAGGCTGTCTCTCTATCACGCCAATAGTCCAGCGGCGCCGGCGCGGTGCTGTTGTGTAAGTAATAAAAATGGCAATGACTTCCGAAACTAGAGGAGTTTTGATTCGATGATTAAAAAAATGAAAACAATATCCAAATCGTTTAAAAATGTACGACAGAAATCTTTTTGACCTCACCTTCTTGTCCCTAACTTAATAAAGTGTATACTTTTGAGTTTATTGTGTCCTCGCGGCCACTATCAGAAACAGTGGTCATTGTAAGTTAAAAAATATATATATTTCGTACTACGAAAGATAAAAAAAAATAGTACCTCCTAGTACTTTATTAGAGAGAATGTATTCGTATTCAGGATTTGAACGAAAACAGATTCTGACACGGTAACGTTCAAATATAATTACTTAAATGTAAAATTAACCTTTTTTTCATGTTAATTTCGAATATATTATAATTATGTTGATACGCTAAGGTACATAATACTTTATAGACATAATATATATAGAACAATATTAAGGATATCATCTTTTTATTTACAGATAACAAGTAAATTTTTTTCAACAAACTTACTCATAAAGTGGCTCTAACTTCACCGCAATTAGGCACATAATGATACCTGTAATTAAATTGTGACTTTTTCATTGCTATTTATAAAAACTTTAGTTGTTTTATTGGTTGAGTGGCTTTGTTCTTAAAAAGGTTTCGATACAAAAAAGATCGTGCGCAAAAGTAAAAAAAAAACTAATTCTTTAGTCTATGGCCGATCGCCATTGTAAGATGCGCGCGCATAGGAAAACTGACTAATTTTTCCCGCCATTGCGAAAAAAAATCATAACTCGTTTTTACAGTTATATTTAGTATTATTTTATTCTCAAGTGTGTTGAAAAACGTCGTATGATACACGTGTGTATTGATGATTATTACCGTCCTCGACTCTACGCCTCAGCGGTAATCACCAATCTTACACACTTGTACTACAATGTATTATTAATTTTTCAGGAAAATTCTGCTTAATCGTAATTTAATCATTTTTTTTAAAGGTCAATCATCTTTATTATTTTTAGTCCCCTGAAATTTTATAAATTACCTATTTCTAAAGTAGGTATTCAGTAAAACGCTACAGTTTGGGGCGCAGGGCGATTACATGCCACCCCATTTGAAAGCAACGGCAAACGAGCTCCTTTCAGAACTGGGTCAGAGCAGAATTGGGACGAACCCTTAGGGAGAGATGGGCTCAGTTACGAAATCCACTATGTATGTACCATACATACTAGGTAGCTGACTGTTGTAAGTTTAGCTTCGTTGTTTGCGCGGTTATGACCTTCAGTAGTTAACTTTTTGCCTGGAATTCGAATTCAAATACAGCGCAGACCTGCGTTGAATTTGTGATGTAGACCAATGACCAGGGGGAAGGGGGGCTATTATACTAATGCGTTATTAAATATTGTATAGAGCAAGACCCGGATATGACAAACCACGCTTCATAATAAGAAAAAGTCTGGTCTAAACCCGAGTTTGGGGACTTTGTGGGGTGTAAGGGATTCTAAATAACACCTTTCGGAACCGAAGCCAACCTCACCGGCCCGTGGACGTGGTACAACATTCAAGTTCTTTAGAAGAAAGTCAACGCACGTATAAAAAACTTGAGCGCGGCTGAGCGTGGTACAATCTGATTTCGTAACAAAGTTCGTTTTTGTTTTGTTGAAGGCGTGACTTACGTACCTAAATACGTATTATTTGTCTGTCGTATTTGGATAATGTTCAGTTCAAACTTCAAATGGCTATTGTGAAGGGCAATTTGACTAAGTGCCTATAGCGCGTTTTATTAACCCAGGCCAACTAAAGCAGGAAAAACGTCAGCTTTTCTCAGAGCAGCTCTAAAACCATTTCGGGATGAACATCACCGATGTTTTGAGCTCTTTAGTAGTTTTAGAGCTGGTTTGAGAAAAGATGACGTTTCCGATCGGAAATCTATACGATATTTTAAAAATAGCCCTGCTGATCGCCTGGAGATTTAAGAAGATGTTTACCATTCTTGGGGATAAAAGTCGTGGGCCTATTTCAAAACTTATACGACTTATAAAATAAGGAGCGATTCATGGAAGCAGTTTACATTCAAGGAAATGTGCGTTACGTTACGTATTCCCATAATTTTTCATTCCGCACTGTTGGATTGTTGAATAATTCATTACATTTCTCAATGGTGAATTGAATTGCGTTCAACTTCAAGCTACTTCAGGTTTAGAGGTCACGTTTTGTTTACTGATACGACAGATCTTATCAGATCATATCTCCCTTCGTAAGTCAAGAAACTTTCTGCGGGTAATTCTGCTAATGGTTTCTGCTTTCTGTAGATTCCTTACTGTTTTCTTGGTTTGTTATGTTACGCATACGTTGATCCGTAGGCAGGCACAACATTATCAGCAAGTTTCTCGTTATTAATAACCTAGCATGTTTGTACTAGCGTTGCTTGCTTTACGAAATTGCTTACAGAATCTACTAGGTAGGTAGTAGTAGTAAACCAACTATATAGAATCAGAAGATTTATTTCAGTAAGCTGGAGTGAGTCTGTTATAGTGATATTTGAGACTGCGTTGTCCGGTTATTGAATTGTGGGCCTTGTTCATAATAGACGTTTTTCTCATTATTCTTTTACTCCTCTATAATTATCAAAGCCAACCTGCGTGATCAAATTAATGGTTGGTTATTCATTAGTATTTTTTATGAACATGACTTTCGCAAAGTATTTTTAGGTATTTGCTATTTTTATCAAATATTGCTCTCCCTCATAATACATTCTACAGTCAACCTACTATTCCGAGTTCCTGAAAATTATATCCACGAACGAGCATACCCTTATAACCCTGTATCGATCCCTCCCTAATGTCCTTTCCTCTCCTCCCCTTTCCATTCAATCCAACTCTAATTTACCGCGACTGAAAAATTAACGCCTTCAACGTCGCCGGGTCTCTTTGGCCCTTTTGTGTCTCAAATCTCAATCTCTTTAATTGCTATGCCAGCGTCTCGCCTCGAGACTGTATTTTAATATTCGCTAGACCGAGTAATTTACCGCGAAATGACTATATTCTTTGTTTGAATATCTCGTTCTATTTGTTATTCCTTCCTTCGCAATTCAAATTGCGATAAGACAGCCTATTGTACTTTCGCAATGATTAGTCAGTCAGTCTGTACGTTTAATTGTAAGAGGTGTTAGATAGAACATAACTTTCGAAACGTCGTCGTCAATCCAATCTTCATTTCATCTTCATTCACTCTCAAGATTTGCTGGTAAGAAAATGAGGTAAAACAGTTTCTTTTTTCAAAGTTTATCTTAATTGTGCCTTAACGACCATCGAAACACCAACTTTTACTAGACATCGCGAATTCGCGAGATCTCAGTTCGAGGCTAACCACTAGTTAGTTGGAGGCCGAGACCTCCCAATACCTACTAAGGTTTTAAGAGCTAATCTAGTTATGGAGTTTGGAATATCACGATGAAGTTCCAACTTCAGAACACTGTATTCTCATCTCTTTTATTACATGCGTGATTACATCCTCAGGATCACTGTAAAACTAAATAACTGTAGAACTAGGTATGCGATCGAACTAAGTAATAATATCAAAACACTTGTAGGCCTGTCCCGCGTTCGTTATACATAGCTCTACGTTGTGTCAGTCGCAGCAGTGTTGCCCTGTTCTTGTTTTGTAAACTGTGTAGTGTATAAAGTAGGTATTTTCACTTTATCATCGTCATATTCATGAATGTATTATTTACGTCGTCTCTTGTATTTAAGTAAATTCCAATAAGTAGGTACGCAATTTCTGTTTAATTCATTACTCTACATGTAATCCTTTCACTTTTACCTATCTAAAAAGATCATTACGCGGACTTTCACTATTTTATTAGTATCAACACAATTTTGTTTATAATTACTTCATAAGTTAGTTACGTTCGTTCTTACTACAACGTTATGTCATAGTTCGTACAAATCATACTAGAGGGGGATTTTATATGGCTTGTATTTAGAACTTTTATGAGGCAAGTTTATAGCACGATAATTAATTTGAATCGTCTGACTAATTGATAAAGAGTTAGACAGCTGTGGCTTAGAGCAAAACTTTAGAAAAAAGAAACTCGTGCCTATAGAAATAGCATTTAGATGATTTTAAAATGATATAAACCATTATTGAAGGAACTTTAATTCAGTCAGTCGTGTTTGTGTTAAAAATAAAACAAAAATAATCCAAGGTAAAAACTCAGCACGTGTTAAAAATACTTGTTTACTTACTGAGTTTGTGAAGAGAACGCATGAAGTTGCGAATATAAACTGGTACCATAAACATACAATGTATAATATACAAGCAATGAACTTGCAGGTATGTACGTAGATTGGTTTTTTTGTGTGTTATTCTGAATGTAGCTAAAAACCCAAAACACAAAGTCCTGACCACACACTATAATTCCCTGTGTCTTAGGGATCAGCAACTACGAGTAGGAGGTACCATGGTACCACCGCATACAGACTCGAAACAAATATTTGCAGATCATACAAATATTTGTCCCGTAGCGGGAAACTATTCCGCGTCTTTTTACCCTAGATATCACTTCCACGTTCCAGTCTCACTGCGTCCTTCGCTAACTCTCCTTCCTCTGTCTCCTTTAGCTAATAGTGCCAAAAACCAAATAAACAGAATGCCGAGAAACCAATTACACAGATAATTACGAAATATTACCTATCTTAATTAATTCATATAGAAGTAGGTAAAGGACCTAATAGCTATTTAAGAAGTACTTACTGAATTACACTGTTACGACTTACGACCTATAATGACTAAAATGAGTCTATGGTATGCTAGGTACTCAACAGATTTTTAACGAGATGAGTGTTAGGTATGAATTTGGATGGATATAAGAGTAGAGGAACGCCAAAGAAAGGATTGATGAACTGTATTAAAGATGAAATGAGTAAGAAAATAAGTGAGTGCGAAGTTGACGGCTAACAGAAGAGAGTGGAAGAAGAAAACAATTGTTGTGCCGACCCCACATAATATGGGACAAGTTCAGGAAGATGAGAATAAAATAAAAATAAATATTCCGGACATATCACACACGGTCAACTGATCCCAAACTAGGCATAGCCTGTACTATGGGTACCGGAGACTGATATACATAATAGATATATATTTAACACCCAGACACAGAACAAGCATCTGTGTTCATCACACAAATGTTTGTCCAGTGCGGGAATCGAACCCGCGACCTCTAGCGCAGAAGGCAGAGTTACTACCAACTGAGCTATCAGAATGAAGATTAAGTAAAGATAAGATAATATTATTTAACTTCAATTAGGTAATTATATTTTAATTTAAATTATTAAAATTTATCAAACCCTATTTGTTGACGTTTGTGACCTACCAGCCAACCAACGATATGGAAGTGTCGAAGTATGAACGCTGACCGCGTGGAATGCGCGCGCGTGCGTAGCTGTCTGTTGTTCCGCCTCATGACAAGTTTGTGAGAGTTACATAGAAACTTGTCTTATATGTAGTATTGATGTTCTACTACGGGTCGGTCACATAAACATTATGCTTGCTGAATGAAAAACGAGCAAAACATATTTGGTTGAGTTCGACAGCACTCTCGGCGCGTGATAATTCCAACTTCAAGTTGGTCAAATTTTAATCTATATCTCCGAATATCTACTCTTAAATAAAATGGAACCCTGCAACCGTAGTCTATATGATCGGCCTAGTACGGTTATCTAGAACTTACAGTTGGACCACCAACACACCAGGCAAGGTCGGGTAGACTAGACAGACACTCATCATCATACTTATTGTGTGGCGAAGTTGGTAAGCGTTTAATCACCAAAGACCAAGTTTGGAAGCTATACTATAGGCTACTGTATATGTATACTGTCACGGTATTTATTTGCCTTCATTGATTGGCTGCTTTATGATAATGTAGGTTGAACTTTGCACAGATATTGTATTCAATCAAGGTTATTTATAAATAAAATGTCGATTGTAAATTGGTGAACCGAGGGCCGTTCTGGCAGAATGGTTATAGAGTCGAGACTATGCACCAGAAAACGTAGCTCGCTGCGGACATTGGGAGCCTTTAGCTGCCGCCGCTGCAGGTCGCACGATCGTTCTCCTTAGAAATTTGTGGGGGAGGCCTATGTTTAGCAATGGACGTCCTTCGGTTGAAATGATGATGATGATGATGATGTAAAATAGTGTTGTAGACCCTTATTTGTAGCAAAGTGAACGTAAAAATAGAGGAAGGAGCGCTACTAAGGATGTTTTCTCGAAGTCGGAAGGGCTTACGGTAATACAGGATGCAACAAAGAGCAGGAATGTAGAGCAGGATGAAACTATAGCGTTCTCTCTTTCAAACAATAATGATATTGAGAACTAAGAAATAGAAGAGATAATGCCTAGAGCAAACTAAAACAACAGATACTTACAGATAAATAAGAGATAGTATAGAATAATAGAACTAAACCTTACTATAATTACAATTAAGTATTGTACTTAGTAGGTATTTCCAATGCTTCGACTTTGTAGAATTCAAACCGTTGTTGCTCGTTAGCATTTATAATAGGAATTGATAGTACTCAGCCTTTGCTATTTCGTTTAGGAAGTGACGTAAGTTGACAGTCTCTAAGTTTTAAGGTTCAAATTAATGTAAAATAGTGCTGACACGCTTGCATTTGAATGGCAATAGGGCGGCATGGTCCCAGGTCAAGCTAGGCACTTATTTAACTCGATGATATCATCACACATTTAGCATGCAATGCCAGACAGTATGATTTGCGTTCAAGGCATTATGTATGCCGTTGTTTGTAAACGTGTATCGATTTAACAATTATTTGATATACTGTAGTAAACTTTGTTATTAATTTTTAATTTATTATCGCCTAGCTAGATGACATTTTGATAAAGCAAAGAAAAAAGGTTCCGGCGGGGCGGCGAGACTGCGCTTCCCAAGTCTCAAGACAGTATCTTAATAGGTAACTGACACATTTCCAAACTTCTCTAACCGCGTCTGAACAGTGAATTGAACTCCCACCTCCCTCCGCCCTGTTTCATCCCCTTTAAGAGCCATACCGGGGGCTAGCTTTATAATGGAATCGGGTTTTACTGCCCCTACGCTACGCCGCCCGGTCTAAGGATTCCTTGGGAAATACTCGTAAATATTTCATGACACTGTTACAGGGAGCTTCACATTAGATCCTGCTATAAAGGCACGTAGAGTTGTGTCGAATGACGTGTATCTTGCTTGCTCCGTCGCGACGCGATGGCCCAAACATCTTGACTTTTGATCCATAAGTAGTCTTTTTCACGAAAGAAGTCCCTCAGGAGGGGCGCTGTAGTCTTCGTGAAACGGAATTTTACCATTGTATCTTTTTAGTTCCGTCAATTTCCGCGGGACTTCTTTTATGAAAAGGACTCTAATAAAATTCCAACCCCAGTCATGCCATTCGTTTTTCATGGGATAAATAGGAATATATATAGAATACGAGTAGAGGAGAAAGGGTTTTGAAACAAAACAGAAGGCGATAAAATGATTAGACATCTTATACGACATGACAGCTGCTTTAAGAACATCACTGCAGGAAAGGTAGAAGGAAAACGTGGAAGAGGAAGACCAGCAATAAGTTACATGAAACAGAAAAAAGAAATGATTGGCGTTATGTCGTATATGGAGGTAAAGGAGCTAAAATCGGAAAGATCAGAATTAAGGAAATTCCATCAGTACACCTTACACCGCCAAGAGCTAAGCTCATAAATTTAATAATAATAAATATAAATAATCGCAAATAAATAAAAACATAACAAAAATCCAAATCTTGGTTCTTGTTTCTCATGTGTAATTTTGTTTCCTCCATTATATGGTTTCCATTGTTTTGATGAACTTAATACTAGTAGGCATTGTGTTTCTCATTGAATATGGATTATGTACTTATTCAGAGGTCGGTCAATGACTGTAAGGTCACAATGATTCGATTATTCTTTACATGGCTTATAATCTTCTTCGAATTGTTTGAATTCGTTACTGCCCTGCTTGAATACGTAGTGTTTATTTATCTCCGTGTCTGTTTCGTTTCTTCTGTCTAATCATCTTGACTTCGATTGATCACACTGCGCTTGGTTATTGACCTAGTTACCGATGTTATAAAAAAAAACCAATTTCGTAGAACACTCAGTGCGCATTGTGTTAAATAAGCCTATAGCTTCAGTGACTGAGGGAGAATAATATGCGAGTGAGTATATTGATATTTTATATAATGATATTAGAAATATATTGTGACTGAACGTTTATAATAAACTACTTTTAAAACCTATAATCACATACCAAAGTCACAGTAAAATAAACGTGTTATTGTTCCAGTTCATTAAGCATGTTAAATCAACCAAGGCCACCGTTCACGATATTTTTATGATGTAAGTTTTAAATTCTTTATCTGATGTTCTCACGCCATGTTTGCACAGATACCTACAGTACCTGTACCTATCTTTGCGTTTGCTTCGAGTACGTTTACTTTACGACTCGTTTTCTCAAATATATGTACGTAGGTACCTTAAAAGTACGTTATATTTTCGTTTTAAAAACTAAAAAAACCGACTCTAAATTCGAGAAAGGGGAAATTTTTGGATCTTTTTGTGCACATTCTTAAATTAGAAATTTTCGGGACAACGTCTCAGACGAAATGCACACAAGTAATGCAAATAATAGTAGGTAGGTATGTACGTAATAAACTAAATAATGTAGGTATCAAGAAGAATATGGGAGAATATAAGACACTACGTAACGTATGTGCTTGGGGCTTGGTATCAAACAAAAACTTAAATAACGAGGTTCAAAAATGTCATGGTACCTCGCAGTTCGCAGTTCACAAGCCTTTGTCTCGGATGGTAGGTAGGTAGTTCCATAATCTGTTTTGTTCATGGCATGCTGTGCGTTGGAATCGATGACAATTATTTCTTGCATTGCCAGTTGCTACACACTATCTTCGTTACCTAATAGGGACCTACATACATAACATACTATGGAATGCAGGCTTGCTATAGGTACAGAAATATCTAGGAAGGTGGTTCCTTATGTAACGTAACCTACCTGAATTTATAGTCGTACGGTGTAGATATCTACCTACCTTATTATTTACTTCATCATCAGCCTGAGAAAGTGTGCCAATGGACATAGGCCTACCCCAAGAGTGCCACGACAACAGTCTTGACTCAAGACTCTTTTGCCTTCTACATTCACAGACTTCCCGAAATTCCGCACAATGTCATCGGTCTATCGTACGTACCTGCCGAAACTGACGAGCCTGGCTCGTAGCATCGACACCGTCAGGTAGAGCGGTAAAAAGATGGTCCCCGTCTGCGTTTACGAGTTCATTGACCCATTGAACCAGCGACCCCCCAACAACTTTGGCGTCAATGATAATTCGAAGTTTCCTAATGTTTGATTCAAAATTAGACTTTTTCATCTACTTTGTAATTAGGTACGTGACCTACCTACATATTTAACAATCTCCATAAAAGTACTATGGCCACAGAATAATGAATAGTACAAATTCTGTCTTAAGTTTATGCAAAATGTGGAATGTGGGCATATATGCCAAATGTTCGGTCATGCCTCTGACTCTTTTAGTCATCTTCGAAGACCTGATCGCCTGGAGATCTGCGATGATAAAAGTCTTTAGCCTATTTCGTTCCCGTTCCTGAATCTTTAGGGTTTTTTTATGTTATGCGGAGGCAAACTGACATCTGCAACACTTGGGTTGCCTGCCCTGGAGAAATCTTCTTGTATATTTCTTGAAGACTTTTATGTTGTAGGTCTTTTTTTCAAAAGTGAAATACCTACATCAAGATATATCTGCCTAATTAAAGCGTGAAAATGATTGAAACTTTGGCGATTGATCAAAGCTTGCCCTACTTCTGTCATCTCCCACAAAGACTAGATTTACAACGCGCGGCGCGCGGGAGGTAACGCGCTACGAGTATAATGTCTGGTTTATGAATTACGTAGTTCTGTTACGCAATAAGTAGGTATTATAAGCTTTTTCAACCTATTTAATAAAAGATGGTCTACTGATGCCAATTTTGATTTAATATATATCTCAAGTACACGATTTACAAAACAGTTTACAGAAAAACTACGACTCCCTGACCACTCTCGACAGTATTCCCCGTTCGAATGGCCGTCCTACCGTCGGAATTGACAAAATGATAAATATTTTACGAATAACAATTACCACCGAAATAATGAGAAAAGTCTTCATAAGTTCAATAAGGAATACTCAATTAACCGATAATCTAAATCAAATTGTCTAATTAAAATCGTATAAATACAATAAATCATCAAATAATTACTTCATACAGTGTAACTGCTAACAGTATACATGTAGGTACCTATTCTTATCTTCATTATTTATTGAGATGAATAAGCGTGCATTTCAAATGCACAAACGTGTGGTGAGTGAATTATCATCACCCAGCTATAAGTATGGTAGTAGGCACTATGATAATGTATGAGGTACCTATTTAAATAGGTACCTAGTTAGTTTTGGGGGAGGCCTATGTTCAGCAGCGGACTTCATCAAGATGATGATGATGACGGTAGGTATGTTTATTGTTTATCCATTCAATCGGCACATCTCCATTGCGGTGGCTGCAATTATTAGAAACTTGCGGACCTCCGTCAAGGTTGCGAAACTAGGTCGCGAGATCACAGCAACTTCTCGGCTACGATAGATATATTTATTAGTAGTTTATTTTTATTGTCCGTTATCTGTTACATACAAGCCGTGGTGGCCCCGGCTGAAGAATAGGCCCCTCCGTTTCTCTCTACCCGTGGATGTTTCCTTCACCGTTTGAGAGCTCGAGTAAAGCGCACATACATATTCCGAATGGAAAATCCATTGATGCGCGACTGGGATTCGAACCCACGACCTGTGGAACGAAAGGCGGTGCCACTACCACCACTCCACCAGTGAATCTGTCCAACCGGTTCAAAATACTTGGATTTAAAACGGTATCGGTAGTTTTGTATCTGCTATATAAAATGACCATAGCCTATTTCATGCGTGATTACTATAATTTTGTATACCTAGTATTATTGTGTACCTATTTGTTTAGTTATAATTGTGTAGTTGTAGGCACAAGGTCGCATAGCTAGTAGGGCTTCATTGTAACTAGGACAAGTAGGTACCTACTTCATGCTCGTTTGATTCGCTGATGTAAGCTTGTATTTAGTACCTAACCTTCCTGCCTATACATATATCAAATGTGATGCCCATCTACCAACTTGTTCGTACCAACTCAGAGTACTGGTGGTGTGGTGGAACTCGGTGGATGTAGCCCCGCCTTTCGAGCCACTGGTCGTGGGTTTGAATCCCGGCCGTGCACCAATGGATTTTCCATTCGGAAAATCTGTGCGCTTTACTCGTGCTCTCAAACGGCGAAGGACCTTAATTTTGGGCTCGATTAATCGATCACTAACAGTCGGAAGCGTCCCCAAGACGCTGGCGGAATTACCACGCTGGATGGCGATGCTGATCCGTTGGGCGAAACAGGAGCCAATTCAAGGGTAACATATCTTTTCGACCAGACGCTCTGATATCGTTTTGAAAACCCGGAGGGACTTACGGACCCAGGGTCGCTACATCAATAAACATAAGATTTATATTCTTATCCTCAATGTTGCGAAAGTCATTTCCATTTTGCTTACCTAATAATAGCACCGCTCTACTAGGGTCTGACTACCTAGAAACATAATCTTTAATGTTTTATGGACCGGTACTTCATTATGATGCCAGAGTTCACTGCCCTACAATCATCATCATTTCAGCCGTATGACGTCCACTGCTGAACATGGCCTCCCCCACAGACAGAGCGAATTCCTTATCATGTGGGGGATTTGCCCATACTCACCACGCTGGGCATGCGGGTTGGCGAGCGCACTTAGAGCTCCCGTTGTTAAAATAAGGGACGCTGCTGCCCATCCCCTAGCTTTTTTCCCTTAGTCGCCTCTTACGACATCCGCGGATAGGTAGATATGGAGGGGCCTATTCTTCAGCCGGGGCCACCACGGACAATGCACTACAATGTGGATGGGTTATACCTACTTACTAGTAAATTCATAAAATTTCTCAAATTCTGTAATTACAAGAGAAGAGATAAGAGGTAAGGGAGGTACATATTTAGATATGTAGGTTAATACAAATATTATGTACAGTAAAGATCTACTAGCTAGGTAGGTACTTATTTACTTCATGCAACCTTTTGACCTTAGATAATTATCCACGCTTTTGACATTACTCTACCTACTACTTAAATATTGGAACAAAACTTACCATAATATACCTACATGTATTTATGTCGGTAAACTAGTAAATCTCCATTCTACCCATAATATAAAAATAATCATTACTTAGTAAAAGGTACACATAGGTACTTAAATTAATTTCGTTAAAGTTAATAGAGAAATCGCGCCTTAATTTTGTATAGATGGTTATGTACCTACCCACCTACCTACATATCCGCAAACCAACCTAGCGAGCTCAAAGAAAGTTGAAGTTGATTTGTTATTGTTGCTATCTCTCTCTGAAACTTTTTCCTTTTGGGCGAGGTCGCAATGCGGTCGTTTGATTTGAGCTCTAAAGGACTGGTGGCGCCATCTAGTGTGGTCCATTATACTAGCGGTAGCGAGACTTCCGTCCTCTGAGAATTCTTCGGTTCTGCCACTCTCCGATAGATGGCGTAACTGGAATGTACCCCAAACTTCAGAATCTTTTTACTGGTTTTAATTTTTGTTTCTTTTGTTTCAGGTTTTAGTGGAATATGATGGTGTCGACTGGCAAAGGCGCGAGTGGGTGTCAGTGTATTCCCGTAGGACGTTTCGAGTGTTTTTAGTGGAACGAACTTTAATCTGGGCACCTCGAGTGAACGAAGGAAAGGAAGTGAAATGGCCTGCTTTAGTAAGTTACTTTTACAGTCGTAAATTAGGTTATTCGTTATTTCAATTCAATGCAAGGTAAGTTGTCTGGTATATAAACAGAATCTTGCAACTAGGTTCAGGGTAGGTTTATTTTTTCACTTCAGACGGTCAAAGCTTACTTGCTTTTATAGCATTCTGATGCTGCCATTCAGCAGCAGATGGCGTTAGCTGTACCGACTAGAATTTCCATTTTAACTATCTACCTAGGGTAGGTAATGGAATGGACAAAAATTATAACCTACCTATTTTTGAGTAAAGTTAAATAAAAATATCTTTCTAAACAAATAACTTCATGCTTATGTCTATCTTCATATTTAGATGTCTTCCAGTCCGTTAATTGGTTACCTACGGCGTGATTGAGTTACAAACATCTCCACATCTTCGAAACGTAAATCTTTACAAACTTTCGTTATTATTATTAGGTAGGTACCTATTTATAATATTAAAAGCATCCGCCCGCAGCTTCACTCCTTGGAACCCAGATAAAAAGGCTTTGACTCCTACCTATCACATGGTTAACGCTATCTCCATGCCAAATTTCATTCCAATCTGCTCAGTAGTTATGGCGTGATTAACAAATATCGTTACAAACTTTTGCATTTACAATATAAGTCGGAAGTAGGAAGTTGATGTAGGATTAGTAGGAAGTAGGTGTACAGATGATAAAAGGCCTAACCAGTACCTATCCCTTTGGCAGACGTTCACCGCGCTGGCAGCGGACCTGACGCTGCAGAACGACGCGCATCCCGTGGAGTTCCTTCACGACAAGCAGCTTCAGTTCCAGGACTACTCCACACTCCTGCCGTATCAGGTAAGGAAACTTCATTTATATCAGGGAAGTCAAAGTTGCAAAGCAGGCATAGGGCAATGTCGTAAGTTGACATACAAGGTTCAGATGCGTGTAAAATAGTGCTGACAAGTTGAATTGCATTAAGACATCATATAGTCCGTTACTTTGGGCCTCATAAGAAAGCTTAAGGTTGCTCAGGGAGCTATGGAGAGGTATGTGCTTTGTGGTTCACCTTTGAAGCTTTGTTTAGGCAGTGACTTAGTTGACAGTCACAAAGATGTAAGGTTCAAATTCGTGTTGAAAAGGGCTGTAAGTGACAAGTTCGCATTTGACTGGCAATAAATAGCACCCCTTGCTTTTCAGACGGGCACTCGCCCGCTGCGCCACCCAGGTTGTCACCGAGTTGGTAACAAACTCACCTACCCACTTTACTTTACACCGATACTTTCCTACATACGATACGTTCCCTTATCTACATGATCCGATTTGACCGTAGGTATTTATTACCGTTATTTTAGGTAGTAGTACCTATTCTTTATCAGCCGTTATCATGTTGCTACGCGGTAGGTTTGTGTGACGATAACCTCAAACTTATCTTTATTTATAAACGTATATAAAAATCACATACCAAGCCTATCTATAGTTCATAGTCGTTTTTACTTTATCTTACTTCCAATAATATAAACTGCAATTCAACAATAATATTACTATGCAGAATTGTTAAACCAGACGACTTTAGATAAAACAGGTACCTAGTTCGATTTAATCGACGTGGAATAAGTACCTAACATAGTCATTATCATCATTTCAGTCGTAGGATGTCCACTACTAAACATAGGGTTCCCCCTCAGATTTCCAGAGTGAATTCCTGGAGGAACTGGCCCATACTCGCCACGCTGGACACGCGGGTTTGCGAGCGCAGTTAGAGCTATCGTTGTTTAAATAGGGGACGCTGATGCCCATCCCCTAATAGTAAGTTGAATCAAATCCAGTCGCTAAAGTTAACTACATATCACTCTTGGGGATAAAAGTCGTGAGATTATTTTTCGTCTAGTTTGGCCGTAGTGTGACCCCTAGCCGATCACAGAATAAATTTTACGAGAAAAAATTACTTTGACAGAAATACACAAAATATTTTTATAACTCAATATTGAAAATAATTTTATTACTACCGTTAAGATAACTATTATAATTATCAAACAAACAATTTTATACTTCTCTAAATGTTTTTTGTTCGATCATCGTTTTGCCCTTCGAGCGAGTTTCTCGAACCCCACAATCTCGTTGAGTTTCGGGAATTCCATTCTGAGTGCACCCCTTCATTACAACCAAAGATCATATAGTAGAAATTGCTACAACGAAGCTGGCCTCCAAATTCCATACTCCTAGGATGTCTGGCTTAGGCTGTGCGACGATTCTCAATCAGCCAGTCAGTAGGTATAGTAGAGATTTATTATAAATAGTGATTTACGTACTGGAGGCATGTGACAAAGTTATTAGCAAACTATATATATGTGTCTGTATGTCTATTCTATGGTTACCAGCACCCAGCAGTGGGTGAAGGCTGGATAAAGGATGATTCATGGTGCAAAGCGAGTTAGTCATTCTCATCATTCTTCGCACGAGAGCCATCTTTGGCTGGTAAATTTGACTTCTGTAACACAGGTCACCAAGCTCAGAAGACAGGGAGTTCATAGAATGTCTGTACCTATAACTTTATGTCATATCATCATCATTTCAGCTGTAGGATGTCCACTACGTTTTCGAAATTTGGAATGGACATAGCTTTACTCTGAGGTACGGTCGGGTACCGCGCGAGCTAAGCCGCGGGCAGCCACTAGTTATAAATAAAACCGAACATGACACGGCTGCAATCCATTTCGATGTTAATTTACGAACTTTTCCCTTTGTGAGAGACCGTTATTTATTTTGCAATTTCGCCCACAGAGAGTGAAATTAATCGTACGTACCTACAGTTACATGGCATGTTATGCCTACCCACATACGTTGTAATTACTGTCTCAGCATAATTATGACTTTCTTGCTTTAATTAACGTTTGTTACCGATTATTCTAACCAAGTTAGTGTGGGAGTATGAAAGAAAACCGATACCAGATTACCAACTATATACCTTCAGCATACAAGCAATAACTCTACTAATATTATAAATGCGAAAGTTTGGATGGATGGATGGATGGATGTTTGTCACTCAATCACGCCAGAACGGCTGTAAGGATCAGGATGAAGTTTGACACAGAGATAAATTATAGTCTGCAATAGGACATCTATAGGCTTCTTTTTATCCTCGTTGGTACCATGCTAGCTAAGCTGCGGAAGTTAGTATAATGTAATTTTGGAAATTATTTTACGAATCCTGCTTCGACTATCCCGATAGATCAAAGAATATTCTGAGTGAGAAATTACGCTCGACCAGCTTAATAGGGGGTGCTAAGACAAAACGCATAACCGACCCAATTTCAAAGGAGATGGCAGGAGTGTTTATCCAAAGTTGCGAGCGAGGGGGAGATCAAGGACGGCGTCTGCAAAACATGGGGAGGGTTTCCCCGGGAGACGGGGGCCCGGCGAGCCCTGGGCGCGGGAGTAGGATGGGGCAGGCAGGAGCCGGAGTGTGTTTTGATGCCCGCCACCCGCTTTATTGATTTTCCTCCCCGGGGCGTTCTATAGGTTGCTATATGCCAGGTGGTACCAAGCTATTTTCGGTCGCCGGGATCGTGAAAAAGCGATGATTGATTGCCCAACCGAGTCAAATCTCTTTTGGTAGCAATTTTATCACAATATCTGATGAAGGTCGCTCAGTATTTGTTACGCTTTGTTCGCTTTTAGATTATGAACTTGTTTTTATGCTTACATATAGGGAGGGAAGTACGTCTCGTTATTATTACTTTCCTTAAAGAAAATCCTATCTACAGGTCGTAGAGCTAAATAAGAGTCCAGCCTTACAAAACTTGATAGGTACACTATCACCAAAAAAATCTGCGTGACCACTTTTGCAACTGTTTTCGCTTGCACATGGCTAAGTAATCCTGTCGGGCCCATTTCTTTATTTATTGTGAACCTTTGAGGATGAACCATTCATTTTGACTTTGTTTACCCAGTCCGTTGTTCAGTTGCAAGAAAAAACAAGAACAATTGTGGAAGAAAAAATATACTTTTAAACGTTTACGCATTTACGGATACGCAAGGTAAGATGTAGCAACAGATCACTTTACGCAACACCCTTAGGGTTGTAAGGAACTTTTGATCATAGCCTACGAGTATGTCGAGTATATATTCCTAATAATTAGTCCACAAGTCGCGGAACGACCGCTTCAGTCAGACTACCTCCTTCAAAGGGAATTTCATACTCAACGAAGCGAGTTTCTTATCCACCCCTTTTTTCTCTTCATTGGCGTTTTGTTTCATATCGTTTAATTTAACAGCAACGTGCCTTCTTTTGTATCTGAAATTTTAATTATAACAGTACCAAACTTTTGTTACGGGAGTACGAACAAAAATAAAGGCATTCAATGTCTGTTGTCATGAAAAGGGTCACCCGAAGGATACTTGTGGAAACAACCAAAATAGCCAGGCCCGTCATCACAAAGGGAATTACAGCTATTTTGATTCGAGGCGAACCCTTTTATTGAACCTATTTTGTAAAAATGGTAGTATAAGGTAAATATTTGCTGTTTTTTATAGTCTAACTCCAAAGGAATTGAGAACAATGGGTTACGTCGTGTAACGCTTGCTTGAATAATTATAACTTTTATTCTCCTGAATAAAATATTATTTTGTCCTATTTCCCCGTTAAAATTGTTTACGTAATATTCGTTTCCAGCAAAACTTATTGAATAATTAAGTACTCGAGAAAACAATTAAACAAATTTTCAAAGCTTACCATAATAGAATTGCAAAATTCCGGTGCGTGAGCAAACGTAAAAACAAACTAATGTTACATAAACTTTCGTCGGAAGTACTTATAATTAAAAACTCAATTAGCCAACCGACAAGTTGAAGTTTATCGCGAGTTTCTTAACTTTGTCGTCATCAGTATGCACGCAACCCAACTCTGAAACAGTTACCCGCAAAATTTAAACGAGTAAAGTTTGTTTTAGTTAGCTTACTCTACTGCTGTCCGGCCATACCTACCAGTTCAGTAACCACCCATACTCACCCCATTCGGGGGAGCAAAAGTGGGGTTTGGGGGAGCATTGATATGGGCGTGTGTTAGGCACGAGACAGACAATGTTACTTTGATCGTGCTCTTTAGGTATTTTGTGAAGGACAAGATAATAATATGTGTGGAAGTTTCCTTTGTAAGGAAAATTCTTCGCTTAATTATGTGGGGAATTTATTTGACGTTCGTACTGCCGCAGAAAAACAAAGGTTGAGACAACAGACTAATAAAAGATCGCTGCCAACCGGATTCCTTGGAATGTTCCGGTTTATGAACAATCGACGCAGACTAAATAACATCTTGAATAACTGGTTTTGATTAACGGGTCGAGATCTTAATTAAATTCCTTTCAGAATGGTTTTGCTTAGCTTTTATTAATCACACTTTTGTTCAGTCTTTCTTATCCCTCTGATGGTTGTAAGTGCTCTTTCTTCCCTTGTGCCATTCTCTGTATTGCGCCAATTTGACCCGCGGTTTTTATGATTACTTCGATCTGTCTTGCCAGCGGACGACTATGTCGTTCGTTCGACCACTACTCGGCCAGCACCCTGCTCCACATGTCATGTCCTTCCTAATTCCGTTTGAGCCCCAAATATTTGCTTGCTAACTCGTCTTGCACTTCGATATTGGGGATTCTATCTAGAAGTGTGCTAAGCATGGCGTGCTCCATGGCTATCTGTGCGACTCTGATCCTGTGCACATTCTCCTAGATTCCTTCATCATCAGTCTTAGAAGTCCACTGCTGGACATAGGCTCCCCCAAAGAGTTTAAGGACGATCGGTCTTGAGCCTTTTCCATCCACCGACTTCCATCGCCACCGGCGATCAGACCATCGGGTGGGAGGCCTTCCAACACTGTGTGGTCGCCATTTGAGAACCTTTACTCCCCAACGGTTGTCGGCTTTGCGAGCTATATGGCCTGCCCAAAGCCACCTCAATTACCATTACCACCACCTCCACCTCCACCTTAATTTGGAGCCCTTGTCGGTGACCTTGGTTGTTCTACGGATTTCCATATTTCGGATCGTAACAGGTTGTGAAACTCTGAGCGTAGGTCCTAGATTCCTTAGCTTATGTAAATATATAATATAATTCTTCATGTTATTTAACGGCCATTGCTGTAGTTTCTTCAGTAGCTGCATACAACACACAAAAGCTCGATTTATGTTCACGAGTCTCGCGCTTACAATTTCTCATTTGTAATTTAGCTGAGGGAGCAGGCAGGCTCCCTTGATGGATGGTATGAGTTGTCTAGGGATCTGAAGCCTTTTATGACCGTTGCAAAGGCTGTTGTTAGCATCAGCCGGTTTTGAGATTGCTTGTTTTGTACGTATTTTTTAGATTATGGGGGTTCATTGTTGCAGAGTGTGTGTTTTTATGAGACTATAAAGCTTATTTGTATAACAGTATCAGCAAGCTTGCTTTTTTTTTGTTTAATTGAAGTTTGCCTTCTTACGGTTTAAGGTCTGAGAATGAATACCATCATATTTCCGACAAGAGCAACATAATGAATTATCTTGGTAGTCAAAAGCTCGCCCGAACATTTTGGTATATGCCCTAGCCCCTTAGACATCTTCAAGGATCTAATGGCCTGGAATCTGCGAGGTTATCTACCATGCTTGGGGATAAAATCTTTAGCCTAGTACTGACTGAATGTATGTTACTCAATTCGGTTGAAAAACTGATTGGGTCAAGGAATTTCACAAAACCTTTGTCCAGCATCGAATTTATTTTGCCTGTTCACGGTTTTTATCTTCAAGTATTGCAATCATTACGTAAAGTACCTAACTAAATAGCTGCATAATGCATATTCACAGGCCGGCTGCAAGTAGGTAGTCTAAATGCATAGCTATCACACCGGCACGCGAACCAGGAAGGCATTACCTCTGGCACACATTCGTTGATCCCGCACTCTCATTCAATTTCCTGTCGTCGGTGCCGATAGCAATTTATCTTCTAAGTATGTTGTAGTGCATTTTGTGTGATGTTGCTTGTCCTGTCATGTCACTGGTTCTTTCTTGGTCATCTTGCATAAGGTCAGTGTCCAGGTTGAGGTGTGGTGGCCTTCAAAAGGGCTACATGTCTTCGAATTTTTTGGTTCTTCTAGCACATGCCGCTGCCGTTGCTTTAGAATATTGGTGCACGATCGGGCTTGAAACTCTCTTGGATCGGAAGGGGAGGTCACTAAAGACATTTCCATCACACAACCAGCTCTCTGCTTTTGCGTGATGTGTTACATCATTGCTCATGGTTCAGTTATTTAGTTCAGACCCAATTCCAATTATATTATTTGCTATGATTGATTAAACACTAGCATGACGAAGGCATTCGTGCGGACTTAAAACTAGCTCATTCGTACTTACTTATTGATCGATACCACATTATCATCATTACAAGTATAATCAATCAGACTTAGAAGAGATATTATACAGAATTTCTACTATGTTATGTATGACTTGATATAAAAGATGAAAGTAAATCCGTAGATTTTATAACAACCTACGAAGCACGAAGTAATTTACTTTTATGATTTCATATCGACCTTTATATCAGCCCAAACGGTTAAAACGATGTGGTTCTATGGGTTCCTTTGAAGTTATAGATTCTCAGAAGTAGAATTATTTAGTGAACTGTTACTACAGTTTTATTGGAGCTTTAGAATCAGCTATTCAAACAAGGCATCTAAAGATTTGTGTACGCAACATAACGATCACCATAGCTTTACGAGTCCGATTAATCGTAAAAGGTTTTACTGTTATCGATAAATCTTTATTGCTGCATCTTGTACTTTCGAGCTGTTAATCCGTGTTTGAATAAGGTATATGAATGCAGACAAAGAAGTTAAACCGAGGTACCTTGGGGCAACGATTGATATTATAATCAATTCATAATCCGATAAGAGACTTGTTCGCGAACTACATTGGCCACCGGCAAAGAGCGAGAACCAAAATGTACCGCCAAGTGGAAATGTCTAACGACGATTTAGTTTTTTAACTTTTCTGGAAAATCTACTATATCGATGAAATTCTTATAGGAACACCCTTGAAGTCCATAAAAATCCTTTTCAATAAAAATCATTAAAATCAGTCCACATTTACAATTAGCGAAGATTATTTAAGTTATTAAGCATCTCCTCCCCTTTTTGAAGTTGTTTTAAATTTTTACATCATAATTACATGTATTCATTGTATATCGGTATTTTAAACGATTCTTTCGATATTTTTTGTTAGAAATGATGAGCCGATTAACGATAAATTATCGAGTATCGGTTTGCATGCCCGAAAGTTATTAGTTCTCGAACTCGTACCGGGTTTCAGTATTCTAGTTCGGTCTTTGTGTTATTGGTTATTTATAGGTCAGTAATAGTCAGTATGTTACGATACTAAACGATATAATATAATAAAAATAATAATATAAAAAATCATAAACGTGAAAAAAAAAACCTATTCTCGTAAATTATCTTATATATCTATACTTAAACATTCAATGGATTAATGAAAAGCTTTAGTAATAATGTTACAATACTACCAGTACGAGATATGTGCATCAAAAAGTCCGTTTATTACTTGTTACTGGTGAATATCAAGCAAAAAAGCTAAGACTACACCTCAAGCCGGTCACTGACCTAACACAATGTTACCAAGAATCAACCATTAGCACGATGAACGAGCAAAATCAACCTACAGCGCTTAAACAACAAGGGCCTACTCTAATAAGCTGACGATAAAGACAAACAAAGAGGAATAAGCCAAGGTATCATCATGGGGCCACGGCCTGATATTAATCACTACGTAAGCTTGCTCCGAGAGGCCGGCATAGAAAATAAACAGAAACGGTCTTATTGCGTAACCTGGCTGAGTCACTGCTGACTCAATCACAGCTTAGATATATATCAGCTAAGTCGAGAAACAATGAAGCAAACGACATTGTCTCAGCAAATCTGCGAAAGTATACAATGCTTTCCGAAAGTTGCCTAAGTCCTAATCTAAACATTTGACAGCGCTTAAATTATTCTTGTTATTTCGATCTATATGAAAGGGACGGTAACCTTTTTAGTTAAGGATAATGCAACAAAAGAATCACCACCATTGCCTAAGTAACTCTGTGAATCAGCTTGTTGGCTTGTCGGCTAAAGCATAATAACTCGTCTCAACCGGTGTTATTCGCTGGTTACAGGAAATAAACCAGCGTATTCACCTCAGCTGTTACGTGGCTCATCAGTGCGTGACTTGACAAATAGTTATAACAACGTTGCGAGAGGCGGATTTGAACCGATTATGCCTGGCGCGATCTTAGTTGAAGACTTGTTTTGTTTGTTTTCGGTCTGTTTGCGGGGACCCATCTGCTTTTGATTCCTCTTCTGAATTACCGGGAACCATACTTGTTTATTTGCGCCAAGGTTTATAACGGACTCGCAGAATATCTCTTTTGCAGAAAAGACATTATTCCTAGGCCGTTTATGGAAAACCCCGTCTTTATAATTTCCGTTTACGTTTTGCTAATCAATGTTTTGTTTATAGCTTCTTTTTGTTTTGTTTGCAACTTCACTTCCATTGTTTTATCCATAGCAACGTTAAACGTTTACTACCTTACGATAAAAGGTCTGACCCTGAGCGTTCCGATAGCATTGTTTGCTATAGCTATAAGTACGCATATAACTGTTTAGAGTAGAGTTAATGGATAGGGCAGTGTGGGGGTAGGCTGGGAGGAAGGGGGCGGGTTCAACGCACCGGATACGTCTGTCGCTGAAGTAACTATAACTTTAGCTACGGCAGCATGCAACGCCGAACAGGTGTGGGTGTGTATCCCTGTGTGCGTAGACTGTAACATTGACATAAATACTGCGCATTCGTGTGCAGTGTACGTATGTGGCGTGTCGTACACGCTGAGTTATTAATGCACTTAACATGACTGGCGAGTTGGTACTTATGTTGATTTGTCGGAATAAAATTTGTGGGACATAATGTTTACATGTGATTGGAGCGTACGTAATGCCCATTGACTCTGTTGCTTGCTACTTACTTATCTTGATTTCCTTTATCATTGCATTTGATTACGTGGACTATTGAGAACGATCTGCTTTTGTGCGAATGGTATACTACTGAATTCTCTCACCATTATCTCACATAGCTAGCATAGCTTAGTTGCATATAGCTTGGTTTGGCATGTCCGGTCAACAGTTCCTCCTAACTAGGGCTTCAAAGAGCAGATTTATTATACATTTATGTGCAAGCCACTATAGAAGGCGGAAGTTAGGTTGGTACATACTACCAGAATACACATGCTTTTACATTAACCTCGCTTTCAGGAACTCTGGAATGATTGTTAATAATAGCTAGTAAGGCTTGTGCTTCACTAAATATTGTAGGTGTACAGACTTGGCACAGCAGCTTGTTTTCCTAAAGGTTAGCGAGCTATCTTCAAACAATCTTAGGCTTATATTCTTAGACGCCTGAGCACAAACTCAAACCTAAGAACTTAAATGATGCCCTGTAAGTAAGGTGGTAATATCGAATTTAAATTTCCTCCATCTGTTTCAGGAGTGGGACGCCCGCCTCGCAGGTAGCGATGCCGTTGAAGCCACGACCCTGACTGCGCTATCCGCTGAGGCGTCAGAATGGCGGAACATGCAGGACGGTCAGCGCATCCTTACGACCACCCCGTCAGTGCTTGGAGGCTGTAGGGCCCAAGTGTACAGGGTGGCTGGTGCTACGCAGTGGTACACTGCTGTTATCGTCGGCGTCAACGAGCATACTGGCGTGAGTATTGCTTTAGAGTACACTTTCGTGAATTATTTTATTTTCGAATTTCGGGAAAACTTACAGCTAGAACAAAAAATAAGCATAATAATATAAACACATGAAAAAATTACATGCAGCTGAGGGCTATTTACAAGTTTCCACTGATAGCAAATTAATTAAGTTTTCGATGCAATGGTAATGGACGACTAACAAAAATATAGAAAAGCAAACTAAATTTAAAATACATGCACACACTTATAAAAATAAAGATAAAAGTAAGTAAAAAATAAAAGTAAAGTTTGTATTTGAATAAATCTAAGTAAGTAGTTACATGATCATAATCAGGTACCTTTTTTTTTTAACTGAAACTTAACTTGACTGTCCGTACCGTAGCCCCGAGAATTAGCAAGTTGAAGTTGTGTGGGCGGGGACATAGCTCGGAGAACATTCGACCGTTGGGGCAGAAAGGTTCTAGTGTGGAGATCACGCTCAACTTAGTTTGTTATCCCACTAAATTGAAAGAAGCCCGAATTATTGTTTATTTTTATTATTTTAAATACACTAATAAAAGTACGGAGAAACCCGCACAAGATCGGTCGCTCTAAAAATCTATTATGGAAGTCTATGTTCAGCTATGGACGTCTCACGGCTGAACTACAATGAGGAAGACCCTAGGCAGGAGGACATTGTAGAACCCTATGAATCTTCTAATACCATTTTCCCGTCTGAAAGAGACGTTTAATTAATCGAATTGACTTCTTTTCATTTAACTCATAAAAATAATCCCTAAAACCGCGTAAAGAGCAGGTGGGTTTAACTTACGGCGCAAGTAACTGTAGAAGCATTCTACGAGATGCTCTGAAGCGGGAAGTACTGGAGGTTACAGAACCTGTTTGGTTTATTGAACGCGATGGCATCCTCATTCGGATTTATAAGGGCACGAGGGGCTAGCACCAGTTCGGACGTTTTTAAATAGCGAGTCCATCACCTAATCTAATACATACTGTTATTATAAACCCTAAACGATGCTTAGATGTTAAGATGTCTGTGGGTCAATCACTCAGTGACTGACTGAAGTGACTTGGATGAATGAAGTGAATATTCATGATATAAATGCCACTTTTGTTCGGCTGCCACAAGAGCATGCTAAATATTCAGCAGTGAGTAAGTTAAGTATCTAATTTTAGAACTATTTCAAGCCACATCTTTGGGTCATTTTTCAAATGTACCTATTGATCGAAGCCTTGATTGATATAAGCTGCTGTCTCGCTAGCGACTTCAAAACGACCGGACTGGTGCTCAGGGCTATACATACATTATCCCCTTTAGTGTTGAAACCAGTTACCGATCGTGGAATGTCCAGTCCTGGTCTCCACCTGTCTTCGATTTTAATTAATCACCGGTCTAAAAAACGTAACGGCCCAATCGATTTATGTACAGTGGTAATGTAGTTCGTGTTCGATATCTCTTGATCGGAATTCAACTAAACCGGCTGGTTTTACAAAGGATTGTAGATCAATAGTTGTCAATAGTCAGTTCAATTCGGTGTAACCGGAGCTAGATATCAATTACTTCGTTTCTTAAAAGCGATGACGATCATTACAGCAGCTTTATAGTGGATGGGCAGTTCATTGTGGTCTGCTGCGCCTCCGCCACATTGTGCTATTGAGGTGATATGAAGGTTCTGACTTCTCGAAGTATGACGACGAATGGAAGTGTATCGACGGATAAAACATGGCTTGATGCTGGTCCCCTATTAGCGTAAAATTTACTTAATTCCTTGGATAATATCAAAGCTAATATAATGAGCTAGATACCCAGCTAATAACTTGGCGATATAAATTGAATACCTACTTAGTTTATATTTCATCTTCTCTATCTCTTATCTCTAAGATGAGTAAAGATGGTGTGAGATAATACATCTTAAATTGTAATTCGTTTCAAAAAACACTTTGTTAAAGTCCCTATGCGCATTTGTCTGTGTTCTCTTATAACATATTAATGGATTGTAAAATGATTTTCACCTAAAGGTAGGCTGATTATTGTTTTTTTACGTATTAAAATTACATGTGCGAGACCGGGCCGGTTCTAATAGTATACTTATAAACTGGTCTGATTGTAAAATAATCTTCAGTTTATGAAAGCTATTACAATCTCAATGCTTAATTAAGCATTGTTCTTGTTTACCAATAATAACGTCTAACTTATGCTGCCCTAGTTGTTACTTCACCCCAAAGCTCACCCCCTACGTTCACCCCTTAGCTCCAAACTAAGTTTGTTTTGCGATATTGAAACACTTTATTGTTATTCTTTCATCTCTCCTTTGAGTACGAGTAGAGAAGCTTATTTTGGAACAAAACATTCTAGAATAGTAGCAGTGACTTGTTATTTTGCTTATACTTTTGATTTACCTACCTAGTTTAAATGAGCGTTATATTTGTCAATACAGTAAGATACATTTTAAGTTTTTCTGATTTAAATGTTATCCTATGATATCTTCGTATGCGCCTAGATTTCGGATTCCTATGATGGAAGCATTATGCGCTAGAGGTCGCGGGTTCGATTCCCGCACTGAACAAACATTTGTGACTAACACAGATGTTTGTTCTGTGTCTAGGTGTTAAATATATATCTATTATGTATATTAGTCTCTGGTACCTATAGTACAGGCTATGCCTAGTTTGGGATCAGTTGACCGTGTGAATATGTCCGGAATATTTATTTTTTTATTTATTATGCTTCCAAAAGTGTTCTGACTTAGACACAACTAATCGAGTCCAAAAAGCTCTGACCGAAATATTTTTATCATATGATAATATTATCTTAGAATAAAATAGAGGCTTGTAAGGATTTTTAAGATAGTTCTTGCTGTCAAACTTCAAAGTGTTTCAATCTAAATAGAACTTTCACTAATTACTGTTAAAAAGTTGAGACGTTAAACAAATTTATACAGCGAATTAGCAAGTGGAAAACTTCGTGAAGTTCGTATTCCGGAGTTCCACGAACAAGTTTTGAGTAACCCCCTTCGCCCCCCTCTAAAGTTATTTCTTTGTTCGGCAAGTTTGTGCAAAAGTTGGTCTTTGACGACAATACCTTATTTCTAGAGATCATTGTCAACTTTGAGTATTATCATCATACCTATCTTGAAGAAAGTGTCACAGAATGGCGCTTTTAGTAATAATTTGTTGAAAAAGGAGTTTTGTTGAACTTGTCTGTTTTATTTAATTAGTGGTTCGTCCCAAACTGAGACCCCTTGTCCCCTTGTGTCCAGCAAAATTTAACCAATTTGTTTTTGTTTTCAGGAGCTGACAGTCACCGATGATACGGTTCTGGAGGAGCACAGTGAAGATCCTTCGCTTGTGCAGATGAGGCTACTTGGCGATGGAGGTAAGAATAATTAAAAAAAAATAGGCTTACGCACGACTTTTATCCCCAAGAACGAATTTTATTATTGAATTACTAGGTAGGTTTTAATGTGGGATGTGACTTCGTTTTAACGAGGTACATGTGTATGGTAGCTTAACTACTGAGAGCACTGGTGGAGTGGTAGTGACCCCGCCTTCCGATCCAAAGGTCATGGGTTCGAATATCGATCGTGCACTAAAAGATTTTGTCTGCTACTTAAACCGGCATACTAACAGCTTGCTCTCAAAATCAAATGATGTCTTGATGTTTCTAGTTTTTACCTTTGATAAGAGATGGCGCCACGTGTTTGTATTTTACGTTCTAAAATAACGTTTTTGTCCCCAGTTATCGAATCTATAATGAGAGGAGAAGTAGTCGGTGTGATGCCTCGAAGATCCCGCTCCAACCTTCAGGTGAGTTTTTATTATTTATTGAGCCATTGATCAGGAATGAGGAGGAATTATTTCAATTTAGTTATTACATAATACAAGCTAAGTTACATACTTCAATAGGAATGCCTAGGTAAAAAAGAAGGGTCCTCGACTTACAAGTTGTATATAGTAAGTTCCTACTTACGTAGTTACGTAGGTAGGTTTATTTCAAGACACATATTTTAAAGATACATACACAATAAAAACTAGTCTTCTACGCTAATAGCAATAAACTAAACAAATGGCTGATAAAAACGGCTGTGTAGGTATATCTACATACACTGGGTACACATTCAATGGGTGACAAAATCCTTGTACTGTACCTACCCGAGTTCAAAGTGGCATGCTTGTTGCCATTCAATGGAAATAGCAAGTATCTACTCTGTTTATTTGTTTGCTACCGTGTCGGCGTCGTCGTCGCGACAGCATGTCCTGTCTACATCGCTAGCATGGTATACAAAACCTGTGGATGTGGTATACATGTTAATAGCACAGGTTTGAGACAAAGAATAAAAACTGAAATGGACTGAGATTTTTAAGGGAGATAGTCGGAAATTGCTATTAACTTTATCATATCACACTGCACAGATATTATAAATGCGAGATTAACTCTGTCTCTCAATCTCTCTATCACTTTGTCTGTCTGTTTGTAACGCTTTCACTACACCGATTTTGAGAACAGCTGTACCGATTTTCATTAAATTTGGCATGTAGATAGCCTACATCCTTAAGGACACTGGCTACTTCCTAATCGGGTATCGCGCGAAGCCGTTTACATAATACAATACCAATATTATCATACAAAATACACTTATTTCCTACACCAGGGTATACAGTTTTTTTTTTTTTGTGTCTTGTGATTGATATTTTTTTTATGACAGTTCCAGTATAGCTTTCTATTATTTCTTGTCTCTTTCTAGTCCTTACTAATCTCTGTCCGGGCGGCGGCGCCTGTGACGCATACACCAACAATATCCTCGCCTTCTAAAATGGCGTTAATGACTAACAGTTTATTTATGGCGGTGCCAACTGGATTATTAATAGGGATTTAGTTGGTTGCGATTCTTCGAAACACAAACCCTTAGTATGGGATTCGAAGATTTAGGTTGAGCCGTTACGGCGTAATTGACTAAAAAACATCCAAACATTTACACAAACTTTCGCATTTATAATATAAGTATTTGATCCTGAATTATAATTGAGATTAGCTCCTAGGTACAAGTGCCGAGATATTACCTCTCAGTCCATAAATAAGTCTCAGTCCAGACTAATTTCGCCTCAGTTCAGCTTTCAAAGAAACGGTTCACAGCAGTATATTTAATTAGTGACTCAATCTAATTTAGATCACAGGCACTATTTTTTGTTCCCCGGGTCTAAATGTCAAAGTATTCCATGATTATTTTATTACTGAATAATATTATACTTGGCAGCTTGGGTACTAAGTTATTAACTAGGTACTTTATAAAACGAACTTCTGGTAATATGTTTAGTTATCTAATACAAACGAACGAGCGAAAATAGTATGTTTGTTTACTAAAGCTTCAGTTTCCATTCGAGGATCATCATTACCGGTGACTTTTCACAGTGAAGAAAGATGAAAATTTTAGAAATAAATTACGGCATCTGCTAAATTGAATCCATCACTTTGAACGAAGCTATTTTTTTATAATCTTAGCTCGAAACCATTGCCCAAGTTCTCCGGGGGCTGGAGCCCAACCTACCTACTAGTACCTACTTGGTAACGTAATTATTGGCAAGGACGAGGACTTCAGAATGCCTTACTAACTGTTGCTGAGCTGTAAGCAAGGTCTTCTGGAGCGGTCGATTCAAGGTCGGGGCACTGTTGAAGGTTGTCTTTGTATCTGGTTGCTGAATTCAGAATTGCTTATTTACCTGTCGTTCTGGTGATGGAATTTATTATTTTCTGTGACACTTTTCTATCTATATAAAACCTTGTTATTGTTACCTTTTCACTCTTTCTATCTAATTTAAATCTAACTCCCTAACTGGAGTCAGTAAGTTAGTATACGTGATAGTTCTTAGCTCGTCCTTTAATAGTTTTATTTTTCCGTTAGTTTTTCAAGAAAACGCGGTAACTGTTTACCTGATACTGATCAACAAAGGATTGATTAATAGGAAACCCTTGTTTATTTCGCAGTGGTCCGTCCTACCCTCAGGGCGCTGCTATCATGACCAGTAAGCCAAGGACCCTACGTCCTTTGAAACCATTTATTTTCGTCTGTATTTTCAATGTATTTTTACATAAATTGTTGGTTATGCGTAGAAAGCCGTTTCAAATAACACTGGTCCTGTTTTGACTACACCCACACATTTTCCATACTTTGCTGGGATCGTTATTTAGTTCGTGGGCAAATTAATGTAATAGACTTGAACGTCGGCTTTGATGTTAGTTTCATAAAATAATTTAGACTAGGTATTTTGTATCTTTATAGCCTATGTCGACTCTTCAATGATAGGAATAAAAGCAAAATCAGTCAAGTTTTAAATTAAAGGTTAATAAAGGGCGTCAAATACTCTTGGAGTGAGTCATAGAGGAAGCGGAAATCAGTATGTGTCCAATAAATTTGTCAAAGCCCATAAAACATTTTTCTCGAAAGGCGTAGAGATTTAGTGGCTTGTACATGTTTGTCACGTACAGCCGTGGAATGGCCGATAGCCTCATACCGTATGCGGCCAATACACCCGCCTATAACTCAGAACATGCAGAGATCTGGCCATGTTAGCCGCGATTCGACGACACGCTCCCTGTAAATCAAACTGGCTCCTGATATGAGCATTGCGTAAAAATTGAACATAATGGGTCCCATATAATCTATATTATCCCAAAATTTCTGAGAACTGAGGCATGTTCTAAGACCTATTTTCACCTAGGTTCTAAGACGTTTCAAAGTGATCCTAGTGATTTTATTGAAATAAACGCCTTTTGACTTTGACTGACTTTGACTTGTTCTCCTTTAGATCTGACGGTCGAGAATTTGGTATCAATCAATAAAAAGTACAAAGTGAGCTCGGAAACTTACAAAATACGTAATATTATAACCAAACCGATTTAATAGGAACTTGGAGTAGATACCTACAGTCCGTAACCTGAAATAGCATATTAGGTTATTTCAATATTTGGCGAGTAAAGCTGCAGGCAGACATTGAAAGCTACTAACACCTCACGATAATAGAAAACATCAATGATTTGCTTACCAGGATGTTACTTCATACATGATGCCGCTCGATAGTAACAGTAACGAATACACAATTGAAAGTTTGAACCGCTCGTGAGCGTGACATAAATAATTCACGCTGCACTCGGAGCGAAACAATCCTCATTACCATACGACGGAAACTCAGTTTGACATTCAAAGGTAGAATTTATGCTCAATTACTGCAAATTCCCTCCAATTTTAATCTCGAACACCCCAAGCAAGTAATGCGATTAAACCCGAGCGATGCTCTGAAGCTCCGATTTGACAAAGGGTCTCTCTCCAATTTGTCTGGTTCGCCGACCCTATTCGGTTAGTGTATATGCCCCTCTTGCCTATAAACAATTCATTTTGCAGGATCCACGCAACGAAAATACAGCAGTATGAATATGCTATCGATTCTAAAGAACATTCAAGCAAATCATCCTTTTCCCTCTAGCGGTGTTGTAATAGCCTCGTCTCGCTCCGTACGTGAGTGGACTCGCGAACTGTAGGTAATCCTGTCTCGGTGCTCACGTTCCCGGAGAGTGGTAAATGGGACTTTGCAAACTGCACTTTAGAGTGCTCTTTGATTGCTATGGCATTTGTGTGCAGGTGTTCTGGAATCGTGAAACTGCTATTACTGAACTCTTTCTATTGACTTTCTGAATTGAACGGTCAAGCCTCATCTGGCTTGGAACTGTGAGATTGCTTTTCTCGTGGCTGAGTCCAACTGAAATCGTTTACGACTCATTCTGTTAGCATGTAAGTATGTTAACAGAATGAGTCGTAAAAGATTAATGATTATTTGTGTAGGTAATTATATTTATTCATGTTACTTAACGCACATTAAGCCAAATAAGTACTAAGATTTTTATCATATTCCAAAAAAACGACCCCAGCAGGAATGTAACCCGCAGCGCGCTCTAGATACGGGGATGCACTGACCACTGCGCCAACGCCAGCCGCCGGTCGAAATGCTTGGATAATAATCTCCTCGGCTCAAAGCGCAAGGACGAAGTTTTTGTGATTCGAAAATCGTAATAGATTCTTTCAGATTTTAATTTAGCTAGGACCGGAAATTCCACTGACTCATTCAGCTAACTGTCTCTATTGAATAAAGTATTTTTTTAAAACATTTGCCATGACGCAAGTCGCAACTGAGTTGGCAACGATAACCCTTTGTTTGTCATAAATTTTAATTCAACGTGCCATTAGTCCAGAACAAGACCTGATAAATAATTGGATTACTGTTAAGTATTGCAGAAAGAAATGGTCAAAGACCACATCATCATCGTCAGCCTGTAGAAGTTGCCTGCTGCTAGGCCTCCCCCAAAGAGTGCCATGAAGATCTTGAGCCTTTTCCATCCACCGACTTCCCGCAACCTTCACAATGGCGTCAGTCTATCAGCTTGCCATTCAGAATCTTTATTCCCCATCGGTTGTTAGTTCAGAGAGCTATATAGCCTGCCACTTCAACTTGATAATTCTGAGAGCTAGGTATCTCAAAGACTACACTGCACTTGTGTGAAACTTTAAGATGATATGTAATGTATTACTTGTATGTAAGCAAAATGTGAAATAGAACGCTGCTGTATCGTAGTTTTAACCTACTTTCGTACTGGATTTCACAGCAGAACACCACACTATTGTTAGATGTACTTCTCTGTACTACCTGTCTGTTTGTTTATCAGAAATAATTAACAGATAATGCGTGCAGTTTATACAAAGCATACCAATTTCTATAAACTATGAAGTTTATGTTGGTTGATTATTAATTTCAAACTAAGATAAAGCTATCGTAAAATAGGAGGTTGCCTTGTGGTTCAGTGTTTAGGTTTGTCTATTATTTATGCAGTCGTTAGGTATTAATAAAGATCTTTCTCAAGACACAGTACCAATAATACAATCCACCGTACCATCATTTTGTTTTAATTAGGCTCTCTTAAAGGTTTAAGCTTCAAATCTAAAATAACGCTGACTCGCTCGCATTTGAATGGCATGATTACGTCATGGTTGGGCCCAATGACGTCGGTGGATGGAGATGATGATGATGATTTGTGCAGTACCTAACTACCTACCGAATACCAATTTATTTACCCACTTCATAGATTATTATTACTTCTTCGTAATTATATTCCTCAACTGTTGCGTAGATATTTCGATACCAATTCTGAACTCTTAAGGTAATTTGAATTCCATTTTGCTTTGATGTCGATACCACGCAGTTCACTAACCTTAACCTTAATGAAGAGGAATCTAATATCTACCTAATAAGGTAGCAATCTATTTCCTCAATATCTGTTTCCAAGAACATAAACAAATGTCATAGTATAGTACCTACCTATAGGGCTTGAAATTCGGAGTCCCGGTTTCTCAAAACTCCGAATTTTCCAGGGGTTTTAGAGGTTATGTCAGCGTGGCGTAGAAACATTAGGTACATTAAGTGCTTCGCTATAGTAGGCAAGGCACAGGATTGGTAGATATGACCTATCTATAATAATAATACAAGTAGGTACAAGTGTTTGTTTTCCTCTATTATTATTCACATAATTAACTAAGTGAGGCCTTGTAATAACAGGCACATAGGTGCTAACTACTTACTAACATACAAGTGTAAAATGTGGGAGAGTACCTAATTGCTTTTAGTAATGTTTTGTATAACTATTACCTACTACATAGTTACTAGAAGCCCGCGATTTATTCCATTGAAATTATTTACATAGGTACTTATTTAAAATTTAGGGATTGTGCACATGGAGAAATATGTATTACAATGGAGGCTATGAAGCTACCCTTCAAATGTCAGGTTTCTATTCTAGGACTTATGAAATCAGTCAACAACAGTAACATACATTTTTATATTGGTTAATCTAACGTCTAATTAAAAATGTACTGCCTTCGGTTCTTCACTTTTATTGTAACGTTCGCTGCTTCTCAGGGATTTACTTACTCATAACCTGTACTATTTGCGATTTTGTTTAGGCATTGACGTAAGTTGACAGTCTCAAAAATGTATGGTTCAAATTCATGAATATAGTGCTGACTGAAACGCTCGATATAAGACGTCAAGGTACGGCCCATGATCTCTCTACAAGTCATAGTCAAAAGGCATTTATTTCAATAAAATTACTAGGATCACTTTGAGTCATTCAAAAGTTCATACAACAGACAAACAATCATGAAACAGACGCGAGGAGATTTGCAGTTACATTTCGGAGAAACTATTTCGTTCTGGACCTGTGCCAAAACAAACCGAACTTCTGACCAATTGCATTAAATTGACACGCAATGTTGTTAAACATAGAAAACAAATAGAAACGTAATTTGATACTTAAAATTCATTGCACAATAAATTGTTTAAATGAGCATTGAGCAGAGAATTCATTACAAAGGATGAACGTGTACTCCGCAACTAGGGGTTGCAGTTTCATAGATTTTCAATTTCGAAACTGACGTGTGAAATTGGCCTCATTTCGAAATTTCGAAACGATGATTGGAAAATGAAGAAATAATAAAAACTTTTTGTTCGATGTGGAAGTGTATTGTAGTGTCTTGTTCAAAACAGTGCATTTTCCAAAAAAAAACTGCCCGTCGGTAAACGCACAGTGAAGGGGCAAGCTTTTGTCTTACCAAAATTCTATTTAATAGTTTTCACTCATATTTAACAGTTTCGTTATTTCGTCAGTGTCAATTTCGATATTACAGAACATGACAAAATGGTACGAAATTTCTAAACTATGAAGCTTCGAAATTTCGGAATGCACCCCCTTTCCGAAACCAATTTACTGTTATGGAAACACCGACGACCACGCGCATCAAAGGGTTAATTCATTCGCTCATTACGGAAAAGGTTAATTTGGTTATTGTGAATTTACGGATGAGTGGAGCGGAGCCAAAGGATATGTTACATTCGTGGAAATGGGTTGGTAATTTTAGTATTGTAAAATACTTGACACTAAGATGAAGCTTAGATTTCTTTTTAACACCTCACCCTACAGTCACATACGTAAATGGCCCTGACCCCACACTAGGAGTCCCTGTGTTGAAACTACGAGTACCATATGGTACCACAACACCAGCCAGACCTAATGCAAAAAATTGTCTCGCAGCGGGAATGGAACTCCACACCATTTGCGTCTCAGACGGGCACTCGCCCGTTACGCCACCGAGGTAGTCAATTAGTAACTTTATTGGATTTTTTCAATAATGGCAATCTTGACAACTATGATTTTATGGTAATGAATATATGAGTATTTTATTTATCCCAATTAAAGACAGAAACATGATAGCGAATCTTTCCTCGAAGGATTTATTTTACAAAGTTTGATTTTTTTTATATAATCTCTTTATTGGCTGATTGACGTGTCACTGGTTCTTTCTTGGTCATCCCGAATGAAATTAGTGACCCTTGAGGTGTGGCGACTCCGAAAAGCGCCAATGACCATTAGTGAAAGAACAGTGCCATGCCAACCAATGTGCCTCGTGCACAATCCTTTCTTTACTAACAAAGTGCAATAAAACTACAACAATAAAATAATGGTACTGCTACGAACACGGAAGAAGCGTTTCAAGAGTAGGTGTATGCATCTCGAGAATGGGATATTCCATGCAAATTTAGATAGCACAATGCTCGCTGTCGCATATCTGTGCAGTATGCATGCATGTCTCGGTTCTCACAGAGCGTTGAATCGATTGAAACTTTTCCCATTACCATGGAATTGGCTTCGGGCTTCACGCTTGTTTTTGCCGGTTTATGCGAATCGTCACCCCGCCTTCATCTCCTTGGGCGTTTCTATTCACATTCCTTTTGTTGGCGAGCGTTCTTGTCGGTACAATTATTATTCTGAACTGACCCCACGACTGATTCTGTTTTTGCAATGTGATGTGAAAATATACAAGGTCATGAGACGCGTATTCTAAAACCAGTTGGTAATAAAGTTTGTTCTATACATAATTTTGGAAACACTGCATTCTTCATTGAAAAAACTCTATGCAAAATCTGCTGTATTCAAATATTCAGCTATTTTAGATATAATTCATGATGTTGAACTTCTCTTAAGTTTTATAAAAAGTTATAAAGATAATAAAAAGACCAAAAACATAATCTGAAAAAGTTCGGGAAATTATCAAGGGGATTTTTTGTTAATATTCATGAAAAATATTAACTTTCAAATAAATAAAAAAACATGATGAAAGAATCACATCAACTTTTATAAAATCATTCTTGTTAGTAGTACCGATATGATAATGATTAAAAAGGTATCGAGGTCATATCCACAAATAACGAGGATTAATGGTAGGTATTTACAATTTATTTTCCTATCATCGCTTGTCCGCTTGGGACCATCCGTAGCGAGTATCCTACTTTATTTTATTTGGATGAATGAACATTTTGCAATCCCAAAGGTCGTTGAATTTTGAATTGAATTTTCTGTAGTTCCAATTTGAGCTTTCATGTGTACATCATTACAGCTTTTATCTGTACAAACCCAGTTTTCTTTGGTCAATGAAAACGGGACATTAATACCTACCATAGTTTCTATAACAATACCTACTGCCGTATCAATAACTCTCCCTAACCTTAGTTACCCGTTTCTCGGTATTGATAAATACGAGTATGTGTTATGTAATTCAATGATGTTGTTTGCCTCTCAGTTCTGACTTCTGACACAAAAATCTATAACCCTTGTGCTGTATTTGTATTTTTTACTACATCCAGTCGCATATCATATCTTCGTGGGCGCCTAATGGTAGGTATATTATTGCTTTAGTTTAGCAACTCATTTGTGAACATACTCAAACTCTAACGCAACATTGTTTTTAATTCCGCCCGTGTTTATTACGTAGTCTGGTAACGAGTTGTTGATTCATTTAAAAACAACAAGAGAGAGAGAGAGTTTACTTCGTCGAACTGTAATCGCTAAAGTTTTCAACAGCATCGGCCGACTTTCCACCTCAGTCAGTGAAGTTAGCTAATGCGAGTTGTAGTGGCGTGCACCGAATACGGATATCGATCGAGTGGATGGTTTTCCGGGATTCGAGTAGCGAGCCCTGAAACCACCCCACTACCACCCACCCCTACAAATCCGTCAAAAAGCTCCGCATTAACGTGCTTGTTCTTGTTTTGTTTGAAGGTTAAAGCCGTTTTGACCTGAAAGACGGGTTTTTGTCGTGCTGAAGTGAATTGGTTTGAGACTTATTCTACTTAATGTAGTCTGTATAACAGTAAAGAGATTTATTTAAGTAACTTATTTCATCTGCGCTTCATTTATCATTGAGATTTAACTCTGTGATGGATCTGTAGTTCTATTGTTCGCGTTACTTTCTAATGGTATTTTTAGACTGAAGTCTTTCATGTTTTGTATTCATTATCTATTGCCTATTTAAGTCAAGTCTTTTCAATCATAGTCCTACATAACATTAAATAATGAGATAATTTTCGTTAGTATTATGTTATCTGTGATTTCGGTAATCAGTTAGATGAGATCGTGATACTTACTTAGAGTAGAGTACAAATAATGTAATGTATGTCATGTGGTGCGTGTGATGTAGGTATGCGATAGGTATGACTATAAAAAGAAAACGATACGAGATGAAGGATAAATGATGAAACTTTTCTTTGTTATGGAATGAATGAATGTTCTTTAAAACTGTCATATCAAACCTGACTCAGTTCGGATATCGAAACTCATATCGCGAAAAAGATGACCTTGCATGAACGGAAGGCGCAATAATGTGTGTGAAGTATAATTAATTATGCAAGCTTGTGTCTGGTGGCCGGGCTTACGAGCCGGAGGGCGCAGGAGGGGAAGGAGAGTGCGGGGTGCCCCTCCCACCCTACCTACGGCAGTTTGCGCCATTCTCCCGCGCCGGCGGCACCACAACGCTCGGTTACTCGTTACTCGGAACGGTTTTCCGAACGCATCCTACCTTTCACTGCACTAACGCCACCTGATATTTTAGAATGTCGATGTCGACGTCTGGCGTCGTGAAGTGTTTTCGTGCTTTGTGGCAGTAGATCGGCCCCTCCAACGCCGAAGCCGCGCCGGTACTTATCATGACTGATTGTTTATTTTCCTATTATCTTGCGGCTTTTATCATTATTTATGTATGAATTTCAATTATATTTTGCCTTACAATTTTTCATATTCATGTATGTATAGTTTATCTTGGATGGACGTGTGTATGCGTTATTTCAGGTGTATTGCTTTAATAAACGACGTTGACGTCATTATGTCAATTAATTCAAACTTTGAAGTAATACCTACTTTTTTAATTTGAATCTTTTATTTTACGATTGATGTATTGATCGTTTTCTTTGTATATATGCGATTCCGTGTTATTTAACGGAAGTCTAAACTGCTCTCTGCAGCAGTGATCATTAAATAAGTACATTTTAGAAAGCTTTGCTTATGGATACACGCAGTATTAAAACAGGTATTATTATAGCATGAGCACGACCGTTGTTCTTACATACACATACATATAAACATAGCACACGATATAAATGCGTGCATGCAACTACGTAGGCGTAGCGCATACAAATACAAAGTAGAGATAACCACACCCCGATAACTGGGTCTTCTCTGTCCCACCTGCGGGAGTAATCACCTTTATGTTCGAGAAATTTACGGATGATAGTTACGGATGATTTGTTGGAACGCTCTCTAGGAATCCGGAATAAGCTCAGTTGCGAGTTGCGCTTCACTAATCGTAATGAACACGCACGACGCACCGGCCGCCATATTGTTATTAGTATGTACCTACCTATATAGTCTTGGATGGAAATCCATGGAGTTTTTATTCTTCTTTGTTAAACGTTTTCTTTTGTTCCGGCGGATTAGAAGCGCGTATTATTGATAATCAGTTCTTATAGGACTAAGTACGTTGCGTCGCTTCACGTCACGATGTGAATTCCATTAATTATCTGCTGCTAATGATTACATCTTGGATTACATAATCTGTATAATTCAAGCTATTGCTGCTTCACAAAATAAAAAAGTCCGTAAGATGTATTAACAAATGTCAGTATATAGAGTTGAATGGCTGATGTAGATACAAAGGCGTACGAATACCAAGGATGTCGTCTCCGTTTGCGTCCCACGTACCTATATGAACATACCCACCGGACTATGCTTGAATAAATTTCATCTGACAACGCCCGGTCCTACCTACGTACCCATTCTACATAATGTTTAGCCATAGTAGCTAGCCAATGTAGCAATGAGTATGCTCGGTATATGCGGCGAGTTTGCATAGAAACTATAGTTTGTAGTTATAATCTCATTGCAAACAAATCATGATTCCGAACCCACAGAATAAATGGCAGTGCTTAAGCATTTTGCTCTCTCGCTCTGTACAGCCTTTGTCCCCGTTTCAATTTATCATTACAACAATAAGTTTATCATGCGAGAATTCCCAGGCAATTCAATTGTACGAATTCTAGACGTTTATTGAGATAACCGAGATGGAACTGAATTAGTATCGGTTATGGTTCAATTATTTAGTAATTTTACATGCTTTGAAATAACTTTTAGAATCTCGCTAGAATGTCCTTTCTCATTCGTTTGTTTCATGTGACAGTTGATAGTTGGCTGGAAGCTGGCTTTTATCTTATCAGGTCGCGGCTTCACAAGAATATTTTTGTATTCTTTATTCTTTTCGTTTAATTCTTTATTTTCTTACATTCTTATTTAACAAGTTCATCATCATCAATCCCCTATCCCTATCCCAAATTGTATGAGGTCGGCACAACATGGTATTCTTCTTCCATTTCCCTCTATCAGCCGTTATCACAGTACTCACTCCTTTCTTACCAAGTTATAGAAATAAATTTTGTTCAGAAATAATTAATTTCGTACGCTAATAAAAATAGCAGACAAACTACCTACAACAATTCAGAAATAACCTTGCTATTAAAACTTAAATATACTGCTCAATTTTAAATTCCGCTCGTGAACCCTGCGCCAGTTTTGTAGGTAGTTAAAGTATTAATCTCTTCTTTATTGTTTTGACCTAGTTTTGGACACGTAGATTAATTACGTATTCCTTACTTATAGCTACTGCAAGACATTTTCTAAAAGAGGAACCAAGCCAAATTTTGTTGTATCATGTATGTGGACGAAAGCGTACGAAGGCCATTTATAGTCAACCGAACCGTGTCAGTTGTATTTGCTTTTTTGTCTCGCAAACTATCTATTTACCCTTTGTAGGTAAGTAGTTACACTTATAATAACTTTTACCTGTCAGCTTATTTTATAAACTCCTCTTAATGATTTAGTTTTATCTTAGCTTACACTTCACAAGCTGTTAATTCATTTAACAAGGTTAAGGATAAGGATAAGTCGGCGCAAAACACACGCTTCAAATTTAATACGCTTGTGAATTGGATCACCTCTTGATTTCCATTCCGGGTTCACTGATCTTTTGACCATCTTGCTACCATAAAATCAAATTAGCTACCATATTAGTCCACTTATTAGATACGGCAAAAAAACTATTAAAAAGATAAAACAGAAAGCCATAACGCATAACCAGTTAGCAGTTTATCGGGTTTGTAATCTAGTCTGCGAGCTATGCTGGGACCGGCGGGGTACCGGTTCCTAGGAGGAACTAGCAACCGGTCTGACTAGTATGAGAAGCAGCCCTGGGCACTGCACTGGCTTCTCAACACGTATATGTATTACTTCTATATGCTTAACAAGACTCACTATTGGCTGCTTACATAGGGAAAGGCTTTGTTTTTCCAGAGAAAGTTTATTATATCATTCGCTTATCTGTATTTTATGTTCATGTTTTGTAAATGCTAACTCTGTTTCCGTTGCTTTATTATTGTTAATAATATGAGATCTGTTTCTACTGTTATGTAATATAGACAAGACACTTGAGTATAGAAAAACAAAGATTCATCTTTAATCATGAGATAAAGGTGGTTCGGTACGCCGTATAATAACAGGAATGCGACTTATTAGGTATTTCCCCTAATAAGATTAAGTAATAATTGATATACCTATTAAAACAATTAGCTAAGAATGAACACAGTTGTTTTTTGCCGTAAATAGCACATGAGAAAGTTATAATTAATAAGGTGTGGTAATATATTTGCTTATGTGAACAGTACATTTGTCATTGACTCAAAGATTAAAATAATTTAAACGCCCCAAATAGAAGAAATAGGTGGCATTAGACACACATTGGAATTTATATAGACTTCAAATTTATCTCGCTATAAATATAATGAATTTTCATCAAAACCTTGACTTGTAGCAACAAAAAAAGATTAAAAATTGCATGCTCGCGATCGACTGCATAAGATAGAAGAAACCGCTACAATACATTCATTTTCGTACAACTCAATTGGATTTGTACGATACAAAGAAAGTTAGTAAAAGCTCTTACAATCCTTCCAAGCCAATTACTCAAGGAAACACAAAGAGTATGTATGTATAACGTAACAAGGAAGATTACGTTTTCTATCTACACATAAACATGTCTGTTTCCATAATATAGAACTACCTAAGCCATTGTATAGTAACACAAAGGTCAGGCGAGCAATCATTGCATAACGTCTGCGTGTAGATGTTTTATAATAGATTTTATAATAGATTATGATCTATGCATCTGCATTATGCAACTGGATGATTCTCATTATCATACTCTTTGAATAGACCCACATATACACATAATAGACATATCACACACGGTCAACTGATCCCAAACTAGGCATAGCCTGTACTATGGGTACCAGAGACTGATATACATAATAGATTAATATTTAACACCCAGACACAGAACAAACATCTGTGTTCATCACACAAATTGTCCAGAGCGGGAATCGAACCCGCGACCTCTAGCGCAGAAGGCAGAGTTACTACCAACTGAGCTATGAGGCCAGTCATATGCATGCAAACTATCCCAAAATGAGCTGATTCTACACCCAATTGGCAATAAAGTTTGTTCCACGACTTTTAGCAATTTGACATTAATCAATTGAAAAAACTCTATGCATGAATCAGCTGTTTGGGTCAAATCAGTTCAAACTCAATTATTCATCTTTTTTGGCTGTATTTTTCTTTTTGTTGATAGAAATAGCATCTTTTGGGATAGTATACTAGTCTACTTACTATATTACTAGTCTACTAGCTAACGAACAAAATTTCTACAACACGGTTTCTAATAAAGCCGTTACCATCTCGTGATGCCTTTAAAACTCCTTTGCTCGGAGCTAGTAGACCGTTAACCTTATATAAATTGGCCAATCAGTTAAGACCCCTGTCTTGTATATCGTTGTACGTTCCTCACGCGAGAATTATCAAGATGTAAAAAGGAAGAAGGTTCATCTTGAGTTGGTTACGAGGCTGTTATACTGCAGGGAGCGAGTTGCGAGTACCCATAAGGTGAATTTGTAAATAAATCACCCCGCGGTGCTTCTAGGGACGTTCACCTGCTATTCGAGTTCCTCCGACATAGAATTAGCCAGCTATATTTTCTGTGTACGCTTAGGGTGACGAATTCGTGAGCTCTTTTCAAATTTATTGCGAATTTGCGACTGATGTTGGGAATTAGTTTTGTAGTGAATGACGCCGCGTAGGTTTTGGGAATTATATAGATTTTTTTAACATAGGTATATTAGGTAGGTTACTTGTAAGAACTAGCTTTGTGTAAGTAAATGTATAGGTAGGTACCGTAGGTACTTAAAATTACAGTCTCTTGTAGGTTACAGGAAATTACTTCCCCAGCCTGTTTTGTTGGCCCAATATCGAATGATATATTAATATTAGAGTACTTATCCTTAATTAAAACTTAAAATAAATAAAAGTGTGCTTGAGTTTACCTAATTACATTTTTAAAGGATATTAATTATGAATTTACACCAAATATTTTTGAATTGGTGTTGTTTTTGAAGCACTGGGATTAATTTGAAAGTAGGTATAGTGAGAGTTTTATTAAAATTGGTTAGTCAGAACACTAAAAGAGTGTTTGTGAAATATTGCAAGTGTTTATTCAGGTAATTTTTGTTATTAATTTATCCGTTACTGAGCGAAAATTAAGACATGAATTAAAGTCTGACCTTGACTGCTATCTGAAATTTATATCTGTAAAAAAGTTTAAATATCTAGAAAAGGAAACCTACGTTTATGAACAAGGTACCCTATCCAAAGATACATATAGCAGAGCCGAGATAAAAGTAATACCGTTATACAGCGTAGAGCTGGTTCAGTGCACTCTGTCCACAATGCCGGCTTGTTTATTGTGTGCCCATTTCAAAGGGTGTGCCACAAAGGCTCTATACACAATGTCAGAGTTACGTGCGAGAGGCTCTATATACGCAGGTACTATACAGGTATAGAATATTATGCATGAATATTGAACAGTGCTATTGATGGTGAATAAAGTAACGACCTTTTTTATTGTTGTTTGGGATTGACCCAAGAGTTATAAATGTAATACCTACTTTTAATATTAGTGAATATAAGAAGACTATATCCAGAAAAATTGCTAAAGGTAAACAAACTCATACAGAATGCAGAAAAGATAAGCAAATTAAACGAACAAAAAATCTCCATAGCATTCAACAGAGGAAGCAATGTAGTAGGACATAAAACAGACCATTTGCTTTTATGTAGAACTGTATCTGGTAGGTAATGCTTCGATCTACCATCCAGTTGAGGCATTTACGATTTGCTCAACGTCGTCTTTCTATAGGTAGTAGATACTTAGTACCTACTATTTATTATTTCCCAGAAGTGCTTGCCAATATCGATGAAAATGCTGAATATATTATATTCTATATAAAGCCTCGTTTCGCCAATTATCTCCGTATTTAACCAGCTGTTAGAACGGCAGCTGTATCAATAAAATAAAACTCAACTATTTGGAGCCACGCCAAAACCCGTTCTGCAAAAACCTCTCATTTATTTCTTTATATCAGTAGGTATAGTGATGTATGCAGTTACGAACTGCTGCACGTTGAATTAATGATATTATGGCAGGAAACTTAGCTGGAAGTTGCTAAGTATAAGTCGCTTAGTGGCAGTAAAATGCTTAGCGTGCATTTCTTGTGCAACATCAACCGTGGCCTAGTTTAGAGTCGCATTGCGTAGGTCAGTCATGTCATGAGTGGCGTGCAAGCAAACCACACTTTCTCCTTACTGCAATTCACTTTCACTAAGATAGCGTTTCGTCAGATTTACTGCAGGTTTAATCTTATCTGATGGCTATATCTATCTACTCATTGGTTTTGATGTCAGTCAGCTAAATCGAATTTGATAATACCATATCTTTTGTACCATGACTTTTTGTAATAGCAAAACTGACAGCAAACATTTTGATATCCTGTATGAAATAAACAAAACAGACAAGCATTTGAAAGAGTTGTATCATTTATAAATCTAAAAGTACAATAGCAAATATTTATGCAACAGTTCAAATTAGTTTACACTTCTACCTAAAACGACGTAGTAAATACCAATGTAATCATTATTTGATACGCTGAATCAAAGCTTACAAAATTTACGACCATTTGAAATGACGCAACACAAAATGGCGGCGTCTGGACCAAAGTCAATATTAAACTGAGCTAAATGACTCATAACTTTCCCCCCTCGTTCTCTGTGAATGCAAAGTTTTAATTAACGTTTTAAAAACTTTCTATTCGTTTCAAAAGCTACAGTGCGTGTTGATTGTTTCAAATTTTATTGTTCTTAATTGATGTTATTCGGAAGTTATTGATATTATACAGATGTTTATAGATACTGTAATTATTTTTTTGACGACATTATCGAAAACTGAACTGATACCTGTTTTCAGACTTTAACGACCTCCCGTACCTCTACTCTATTAATTTCATGTCATGTTCGGACGTATCGTCTAGTTCTAGAGTTACTTTTCTAGTAGTGACACAAAATGTTGGGTCTGTCCTATACCGTCCGAGAAATATTGACTCTTGTGGTTTAAGGAAAGTTCTTTGTATGCGAAACAGAAGCAAATATCCTGTTCGATCCATATAAAGCAGGTTGTTTGTCAATTTTCCGATGACTCAACGAGTTTTCGGAGCATAGTGCTCGGTTGTACACATAAACAGTTGAATAGCGTCGGAGGCAGGCCCCAAGCCGCCATCCAAACGGGTGGTTTCCCCCTAACCACCGCTTTTGCCCCATTTTTTACAATGCTTCCGTACTATGTCGTGGTGGGAACTCGGAACCCTTGCGCCATTAAATTCCCTAGTATCGCATATTTTTGCGTAAATTGTTGTTATGACACACACACGGTCAACAGAGCTAATATTTGAAAACAACAAACTGGTTTGAAAAATCTTCAGCCCGTGAAATTAATTTATTCAAACGTGAAACTTCTTTCTTTATTCTACCTATCGCATCTCATTATTCTCATTCTGCCGTTAGGTTCCGTTCCAGCTTTTGTTTGAAAATGAAATGTGATTCGTTACGCTTCTTACTCTAAGCATTAATTAAATCACGAGATCTTTGTTCTTGCAATGTTTTGTTCACCAGACATTCTTGACATTATGATTTCATTAGTTCTTTCTTAATAATGGCTTCATATTAATTTCGAACTCATACGTAACCAAGCGTCCAAAAGGTTAACGCTCTCATAGCCTTCGGTTAAAAGATTTCTTTACAGTCAGAAATGAAAGTAAATAGACTATTGAATATTTTATAAATATTTTTGCCGGAGTCTTCGTTTATCGTTATCGGTTATCAATCAACGATAGTGTATTAGGGAGTAGCCGGCTCATTTCGCCCAGTCAGCGCAATAACAGGCGAGGTGTGACTTACGTACTAACTGTAACTTAATCTGCGGCGCTGACTCAGTAAAATTCGTGTTCTTGCCGAGTCTGACGTGACTCAGCCCGAAGCAGTGATCGCCATGACTCATGACTCGGCGCTATTCCAATAGGGATCGCACGCCTTACGAAATAAGTGGATTGCTTCTTCACGACCGAATGACTCCCATTTTCAAGATCTATCTGTGCTCGCATTACCTAAGTCCTCGTCTACGACTATTATTCTCGACTCAAAACAAGCCCATTCAGTTGTCTCGTCCGGCAATTGAGGATATTAAGCTCCTCGTTTGCGTCCCGAACCGTTAGAGATTAGACGATGTCCTAAATTACTTTTTAATGAGTCTAAACGCTTGCCCCAATTTACGAGCCGTCACGGTTGTATCTCTGATAGGTATCAGGTTTCAGAGTTTGCCAGTTGAATTTTAAATTGAGTAATGTTTTGTTTCAGAGAGTCGAGCGAGAGACCACGAAGAGTCCAGCGACTACTGGCGGCAGGAAGAAAGCAGCAGCTGTGAGAAGCAACGGGCAGATCACTCCGCCAGAACCAGTTCCTCCTCCTACAGGTAAAACAATATTTTTTTACGTGGGCTTTATACAACAACAAAACAGGAGGAGGAGGAGGTAGGGCACAGCGAGATTTTCTCGTTCTGAATTGGAGCAGCCCGCCTGGGGAGGTACCTCCACCTTACAGAAGATCGCAGCCAAATAACATTATTTGTTTCAAATAGTGTTGTGTTCCTGCGATGAGTAAGGTTGCCAGAGCTCTTTAGGGGGGAGGGGGTTCGGGGTCGGCAACGCGTGCGTGATGCGTCTGGTATTGCAAGCGCTCATAGGCTACGGTAACCGCTTACCAACAGGTGGGCCGTATGCTTGTTTGCCATCTCAGTTGAATAAAAAAAAAAAAAAAAAAAAAAAACCAACAATTCGAACAAAGTTAGGTAGTTGTTGTAACTTTATAGACGTGAATAATATCAAAAAGAGTAACAAAAGCACAATTTATGAGTTAGTTAGTGAGATGTTTACCTATCTTAGCTTGAGAATGAATATTTCTCGTAATTGCTGAAAACTCCATTGCGCATAACTTGATAACATCATGAAGTCAATTTTTTTACAGCCGAGTTTGATTGATTGACCAAGTTTCTTCCGAAGTTATTTAAAGCCGGTTCATTAAAGTTTTTGTATAAATTTCATTCTTTAGGAGCCATCACTTCTAACACTTGCTTAAGGATACTTTCCTTTAGCTCTAAATCATTTAAGCTTATTATAAAATTCACTGTTTATCTTGGAACTCCATAAATATTTTACTAACATTATACTCTGTTCTTGTGCATCTAGTTTCCTTTGTTCTTGAAGTTAAGCAAATAGGGCGTAATAGCTCTGTTGTAGGTACTTCATGGTAACTATACATTTCTCTTTGAATATGGACGTGCATCTCTTCAGTCTCACGAGCTCGGCTACGTAGCTTCGTCAAGGGATAACTCCCTCCCCACCTTTCCCTAGCTTTAGTAAAGGCTCCACTGGGAGCTATCCAAGTATGCCTTTATAGCATGGAATTCAGGGCATTCAGGTAGAAAGAGCACAGACTAACCACTTCTATTTATAACAGACATCGAAAGCTGCAGCTTTTGAGCAAATTGAAAGCATTTCACGCTCTTTGAAATGAACTGCAGATTCAACGGACAAATTTATTAAGCTATTTTATATTTGAAATAAAAGTTAAATTCTATTAAAATTGAATAATATAGCCTAATGAATCCTCCTAATATTATAAATGCGAAAGTTTGTGAGGATGTTTGAATGTTTGTTATTCAATCACGCCGTAACGGCTCAACCGATCTCGTTGAAACTTGGAATATAAGAGAGTTCTTTACCTAGAATAGCATATAGGTTACTTTTTATGTAGGTACCACGCGTGCGAAGTTGCGGGCGGAAGCTAGTATTTCATAATTTGATAAAGAAGCATTGCCGTTGTAAAGATCTTTATAATTTTCTATTTAAACAATTCTAAATATTTAACTTTATCATTTTAACGCAAAGTTCCCAATCTCGCTTTTCTTTTGTATGAAATAAAAAAAAGCGCTGTTTCTTCCGTGGTCTTCTTTTATTATAGATCATGATGTATTTTTAAGACTACACTCTCTTATTTACCTTGTTTATAGTTATAATTTTGCTATTTCTTAAGTATGAGCATGCTCACTGCAGATAATTAATACTTAGTTTAAGTTTTGTCTAAGTGAAATTCTGTAATTTCTTGACAAAATAAATATTCTTTAAACCGAAATACTAGACCGTTGCGTGTTTGCATAGCAATGATATTTCGAATGAATTTTGTTTGGCTCATTCCCAGATTCTGCCTATAAGCCAAAGTTGGATTGAAATGGAATTTGAAACGCATTTAACCTTTTGTGGCTATAATGATACCTAAGCTATACTCAATAAACAACAAAATAAGTGCATCAATAAAATATAGGTGCAGTGCTATTGTTCGCGAAATCAACTACAATATTATATCATAATTAAATACAGAACCGTTACAATTTATTTAAATTTTAATGAATCCTGTGTTTCAATTGCAAATGATATACAAAAATAGTCATTCTATAATTTAGTACTCGGTGAGGCCATAAATATAAGTGTACATTTTACCCATACTTTCACGTTAATGGATGATCCCGCTTCGAATCTTGACTGCACTAAGATGGATGTGAGCCATTTGGAACAGAATGATTTACCTATCAATACCGTCCCTTAAGTCCCGACATCCAGTATGGATCGGTTTAGTTTCTTTAGCGAAATCCTCAACAATGGATCTGGGGGCTCGGCAGCGCCCCGGCCAAGCCGAGGGGGCGAAGCTGTAAGGTACCTTTTTCCGAAGCAACTAAGACACTTTTAAGACCCCTGTAAATTCGTTACGGATTAATAACTCAGAACTTTCTAGTACGGTATCTAAGTAAAAGAGTAGGTACTATGTATCAATATCACTTATACACACAATCACAAATCCCCATACAAACTATCTGATGGTTTTACGTCAGGTTTCTAATCTTTATTCACCGTAATGTTTTGACAGCACAAACGACTAATACACATACATACATATACAGATTTACAGCACTCAGACTATTCAAACCATTCAGCCCTGAGTACATTCATTACTAAGTACCTAATCTTGGTTGAAAGCCGGGACTAAGATAATCAGAGGCATTCAGGTGCCAAGCAGCGCATTAGCTAGCGTAATGATTCGTTTAACGTTCGATTCCCGCACTGAACAAACATGTGTGACTTACACATATGTTTGTTCTGTGTCTGGATGTAAAATATTTATCTATTATGTATATCAGTCTCTGGTACCCATAGTACAAGCTATGCCTAGTTTGGGATCAGTTGACCGTGTGTAATATGTCCGGAATATTAATATTAATTAATAATAATGAACTAGACCGGTACCGGTATCGGTAGTAGAGAACTACACAAGTCTCGAAACGGCATGTGTAATTTTGGAATCATTTTCTTGAACGGTTTGAGTCCTTTATAGGTTCAGTTTCATACTGAATTAATATTTCACATTTCAAATAAAGACTTTATCATTGAAATTAATTATGAAGAGTTACCCAAGTATTTGCCTTTGAAAATAATATTATCTGTCTGTACAGACAACTCAAATAACAAAGTAGCAGAAGCTCACGAATCGTTTGTTCCCCTAACTTTGAAAATTTGTACCATTCCCTTTGTTTTACTTGGGATTTTAGAGAAACAAAATGTTTGGTCGAGAAAAAATTAATTGAGAGTTCTCTTTTATGCGAGTCCAGTAGAACGTTATCCTTTGACTGAAATATGCCCGCTATAAAAGATAAAACGTGCTTTCATTTTGTGCCATAGCTGGAAATGACAGCCTGTGACGACACTGGATCTCCCCCTGCCCGGCTAGCGGCTACGGCTGTGCGTTGGTTTGGGGTGGAGGGAGCTTCTGGTTGATACATTCTGTGCTCTTGTCATATAAGGCATTGCCAGCTTAAATCGCCTTCACCCACTGATAAATGATACTCTAGATATTCGTTCCACGTATTCGTTTAGTATATTTGATCGTACTTTGAATACATAATTATTGAATTATTCTTACTAAGAATTTCATCCCCGCTTTGTAATGAATTAACGTCATGAATATTTTACCATGATTATTTTTGTGAATGAGTCGAGACTCGTTTGTCATCTCGTGAATAATTCAAATGTTAAAACCTGTCGCGGGTTCGTTGAATTTGCATATGAAAATGTCAGTATTAGTTATTTCTGGGTAACATTATTAGGACTTAACACTTGCTATCTCTGAAGCTACGATTGTTTTGGTAATGAGCCAATTATTGTATATGATTTTTGTTTCCATTTCGAATGACCGTAAACATGAAATAAATCATTTTACTGACCGATAAGTTTCAGGCTCGGCCCGTCTGTGCTCCAAGCTTAAACTTTCGTCGTTCGTCTATCAAGTTAGGTCACTCTTGTAACCCGCCACCGCGCCGGACGCGCCGCGCAGACAAACTTTTCGATGCGAAACTAGCCCAGTTCCCAAGTTTCAACAAGCAAACAAGCAACTTCGATATCGAGCCGGTAAACAAACAGGTCTTTACATAATTGAGAATGTTTTGGTGTTTTCCGTATGTTCAAAGGCAAATACTTGTGCGGCTTTGAGTCACGTTTGTGTGTGTTGTGCTCAACAACGGTATTATTCCAAACTGTTATGTACATGTGTATATCGTCCATCGTTTGTGTTCGGCGTGTTCACAAAGCGACGTGGCACCGACAGTCCTTTGTGTCAGTTAACGGAATTCGGATATTGGATAAGCTGCCGCGGCAAGCTTGTTTACCTAACAATTTCCTTTTAATTGGTTTTGCCATGTTTACTCGTAGTGATCGTGCTGTCAGCCACACGGACCCCAAACGAGACACTGGATTCAGTATATAAAGATTATGAAAGCAATTAACTTGAAGGTTTTCATTTTAATAAACTAGCTTCTATTTCTTCGGAACTTGAGACATACCCGTCGTTCTTGAAGCCAACAAACTTTATTTCTAAAGATACTCATCTGGAATCTCTTTTATCGTAATCGAGAGCAACCTCAATATTGCTAGGTATTTCTGGAATAACGCCCTTATGAATAGATGGCACATTGAATGCTATTTGACCTAGTTGTCGGTATTTTATCTACATTTATTATGTTTATATCTGTGTTATCCTTTCAAAGGGGTTGTGAATGGGATCCATAAATCACAATAATATTCTACCAACCCCATTTCATGACTCCCCTTTTATAATGGAGAGGCTGGCGAGTGGTTTGTGTAAAATATAGATCTGTTCTTTTTCTTTCAGTAGATAGTTATACATATAGAAGATACCGCGATGGATCCTTTGCAAAAATAACAAGTTTGCTATTTTGTCAAATATGGTTTTTGGCCAGAATAATATACTATTACAAAGCAATGATACGAACAGACACGCCCTAGGCGGCCTGGCTGCTTAAAAGTACCTACATTATTTTTTACATCAGTATGCTCTATTGAATATTAGACGGATTAGATGGAACTTCGTAATCTTTCTTCTTCTGGGCTTCTCGCCATAAGATGGTCTAGTCTACTAAAGTTAATGAACATTATAATCAAGTTTTATTAAAATAAAGTTCACCTCAGGGTGAACAGACAAAATTTTGGGTTATCCTGAACAGGGACTGAAAGTGGTAGAGGTTATAGGTACTGGTACCGTTAAAACATTTCGGTACCATTATGCTATACCGGTAGGGCATTACGCTACCGTTATTTCATACCGGGTATATTTCGGTACCGAAATGTTGAGCCGCGGCTAGTTCGCTAGGACAGTCGCGCCGCGGTGTGGCGGCGTTTCATCAAAGAAAACCTTTATAAACCTTTGTTTATTTCGGTTACAGGTTAGGGGTACCTATTACCTTATACCTTTATTTAAATGCCGTTATAAAAAATAAACCGAAATGAACTGCGAAGCCAGATTTTCCGGTACCGTTATATTTATCGGTAGAGAAATATTCGGGTAACCGGAATTTATCGGTATGACGTGATATCGTTATTTAAAGGTACCTTTATATTCCGGTTATTCAGTCCCTGATCCTGAATGGCATCTTGACGTATTCGGTAACGAAGCAATCTGGATGCCAGGAGCGTTGTCGCAAAGTCTACGTTCCGCTGCGCAAGTACTCGTAATGCAGTTTGCATAACTTTACATAATTCACATACCAGTAGGTACCTTAACATGCTAGGTATTTGCAGTTAAAGGCACCCGGGCTCACAGGATAACGGCACGTTTCTTTGCATACGTTAATAATCGTTATCTTTATTAGTAGAAGCAAATATATGTTCGCATCAGAGGTTCTTCTTCGGCAAAGAAATAGTTTGATGAAATATTTGAAGACTTCGGTGGCTTAGTGCAAATATTGGTTTAGTGTGTTGTGGTTCCATGGTAATCGTAGTTTGTGATACCCACGACACAGGGAATCCTAATGTGGGGTCAGGACTATGTATGTGCCGGTTGGGTGTTATTTATTGATTTACGTTTGTCTTGCATTATCATGAAAATTATACCTCCTCGTACTTCTTAACATTTTTATTATTAGGACATGCCGCTGTGTAGACATCGGCATAAACTGTGTTTCTAAATATATTGTAGTTAGTATCTGGCTTCTTCATCTCTCGTATCTAACTTTCTGCATGCAGACATTAGTATAAAAATATTAGGAGTGATAGGTAGAACCAGTGCCGTGAATAACGGGAGATAGGTTCCAACATACAACGCGCAAAGCCTCAGAAACATTATACGAAGCTAGTTTCATGAGTTAATGAAAGCAGAGTTATTTATGAGCTATGAATTATGACCAAACTGAAACTAAGGCAAATACTTGTGACCGCTGAGTAAAATTCCCGAGACGGTACTCAAATTACACGTGGATAGAACATTACACATAATGTCCCTTATCATACTTTACTCCCCCACTGCCCTTGCAAAGTCGGAATAAGAATAACAGTATTAAATTTGCATGCCGAACAAAACTGGTTTGGGCACGCGACCCTCCCCAGTCTCCCCCTGGGGAGAGTGGGGGCGTTGTGGCACGTCTAGGGCAAGCCGCGCCGGGAGGGGAGGTGGGGGGTCGTTGGGTGTTCGTGCAGGAATGCAGTGTCCCCCAGTCTGCCCCTCACCTGGTTGTTATGATGTCAGCGAGTAATGAAGCGATATTATTCAGTTTATTAGGTTTTTTGTCGGGGGATTTTTTATTTGATTGAGTTTTTCTTTTGGATGCTTTTATCGCTTCGTTTACTGAATACATCATTCTGCGCAATGAGACTTTTTAAGTTCTTTCTTGAGAGTGATGGTAGTGACCCCGATTTCTGATCCGAAGGTCGTGGGTTCGAACTCCAGGCGTGCACCTATGTATTTTCCTTTCGGAAAATGTATATATGTATGTGCGCTATACTCGTGCTCCGTTTAGTTTCTTAGGCACTACCGCATGGCACTACTAGTAGAGTGAATGGAAATTTTACTTTTCCGTTACACTACTGGTAGTGCTACGGGTAAAAGTACGTGAAAACCGAACCGAAAAGGCATGTCCTAGAACTTGTTAAAATCTTTCAATCATCGCCGATGTCATTGGCTAATATTTGATTTTTACTATCGTATCGTAAGCGTAACGCTATCGTGAATTATTCGTGCTTGGGACACTGATCTTCCTACACACACAAGCTCGCAACATGACACTTTGTATCCGCTAAAATAAAGGTCACTGACACATGATATGACCGAGTGCGTGAGTCAGAATACACATTTAACTTAATATCATACTTTTATAATCCTATTATCCTACTAATATGTATATATTAGTAGGATATGTATATATTAGTAGGATATATAGATATATTAGTATAAATGCGAAAGTTTGGATGGATGGAAGTTTGTTACTTCAATCACGCCAGAACGGCTAAAGAAAGAAAGAAAAGATGTTTAGGTGTTTGGATGTTTGTGGTTCAATCACGCCGTAACGGCTCAACTGATTTCGATGAAACTTGGAATAGGAGATCTTTACCTAGAACAGCATATAGACTACTTTTTATTATGATACCATGCGAGCGAGGCCTCGGGCTAGTATTGTCATAAACTAACGCGCAAACCGCTTCAATGTCACGTAGTATGTAGTAACTACTGTTTAATCTATATCAATGTCTTCCATGTTGTTTGTGCCAAACGCCTTTTGAGAACTTGACAAAATAAATGGCAGTTATCTTTTCCTGGCTTTTTGCACATCAGAAAAACTAAGCGAAGGTTACTGATTAAACTTTTTTGGGCTTTGAATAGGCAATGAATTTTCTTAGTGTAGGGTCAGCCGTTGTGATCGTTTAATTGGACTTTGTACTACGCTCTTACCAGATACTTCCTACTTTACTAATACCATCATTTTCTTCTTCATAATGTTTCTAACAAGAGATTTTTGAACTGATTCGAATCTTCTATCTAAATAGAAAGATTCCAAATACCATACTAGGTACTAGGTCACATCAACTTCGCGATTTACTTTAGGCGGTGACGAAGTCGACAGCCTCAAAGATTTACGGTTCAAATTCATGGAAAAGAGTGCTTACACGCTTGCAGGACCTCATGCCTTGGACTTTTAAGTTTTTTTTCACAATAGGTGGCTTAGATTGACCGAGGAAATGCGAGTATAGTATATCGACTACCTACACAGAAATCGTACTCATAAATAGGTAATCAAGAGCACATGAACAAAGATAAGCCGTTTTCCGAGAACAATAGTAGAGATACAGAATAAGTAATAGTTATAGAGTAAGCAACATCTCAGCACCTGCTGCGTTATCAAAGCCTCGACGCGTCATAGTGACCACAGAATAAGTGTTAGTCACATTACGTAAAGAACAATGGCTGGCTGGGAATGCGGCCGTCGCATTGCGAATCCAAACAATCCTCTACAACTAAAAAAACCAGAGAAGAACATCAGTATCAGAAACTACGAGTACCATGGTACCACAACACCCAGACCTCCGGGTGAACAAATATTTGCATGTTCTGCAAATATTTGTCGGAGCAGCGGGAATCGAACCCGCACCCTTTGCGTCTAAGTCGGGCACTCGCCCGCTGCACCACCGAGGTCGTCAAAAGAATGACGTGACTAGGATGTTTTCCTTCATCGTTTAAGAGCACTAGAATACCGCAAATTTTCTTAATAGAAAATCCATTGGTGCACGGCCGGGATTAGAACCCACGACATGTGGATCGGAAGGCAGGTCCTACTCCCACCACTCCACCAGTCCTTTGCTAAAGTAACGTCTAACCCAATCACTCACAAAAATCACTCACTCATTGTGTTGGCTCGATAAATGTGTGTCCACCTCTGTCTTTTGTTTAGTGTTAGGAAAGGACAGGGCGAAAGTTATCAAGTTCATAAAGTTAGTGAGTGATTAAGCATAAGAGTGGGAACGAAAAATAAGACCGGTTCTATTAGTCTGACAATTATACATCGAGTATTTCCGATATCTACTTTCCGGATACCGTATCTTCGGATTAGCTATCTAACATCAACATCCTCATAAAATAAATGATTATCTGTGAGTAACATAAAAGTATGCTACTGTAAAAGTAGCTTGTAAAATAAAGTAAATTTCGTTTCTATACAAATAGTATAAAACATCGGGAAAAATTACTTGAGAAATAAAAAATTGCGTGATATAGACTCGAGTTAAATAAATAATTATACTCGCTATTTAGTTGAGTTATTTACATGCTTCGTATTGAAATCACGTTATACAGATATCATTCAGATCACGCGGAGGTCAACTATTTTTCACAGACTGGCGCAAATGCATTCTCCACACAATTAACATTAGCCACTCTCACCTCCTTCGTTACGTCTTCTGTTTGCCCTCTACTAACATGTTTGACCGGTTCCGAACCAGAACCATTAAATTCGAGTCGGTCCTATCGGGATCACATGCATTCATCTCATAATCGTTGGAGGCTATTCATTGCGCCCATAAGGGGGGTTTTGCTGTCAAATCCAAATCGGTTCCCAGAAAAAAATATCACAGACGCTGCCCTTCGTAGAACCTCTTGTACAGTCTTCTCATAATAGTCTCTAATGTTTCACTTTATTTAGCGCCTAGGTGGCATGCCCTGGCTGGTTAAATTACTGGTTAAATTTTTGTGGAAATAGGATTCATTAAGATTTCTCATACTGAACTTATATTCGGTACCTTTTCAATACCTCAGGATGCTTACTTCCTAAAATAAATGCCTGTGCCCTAGGTCTTAATAAGCCTAGCTAAACAAAGTCAAAGTCAAAAGGCATTTATTTCAATAAAATCACTTTGAAACGTCTAAGAAACTAGGTGAAGCTATGCCTGTTCCTCGCGACCAAGCCTAGAAGAATCAGGCAACAAACACGGCTTGGTGCCTATCATTTTTTTCGATGATCCTTTTTCACAAAATGGAATTTAAAGCTTTAGTGTGGTGCCGATCGAACTAGGTGAGGCTCAAAAGAAAAGTAATCTAATTATAATCCTTAATAAATAAGAGCTTATAAAAATGTGAAAAAAAAAGAAGACAAATGTGAGCTTCAACAAATGATCTAAGGGCAGCACACGCTACACTTGATGAAATATGTACCGTAACGTATGGGTGTACAGAAGGAAATTCCCTACACACAACCCCTAAGTTTACAGTTTATGTAAAAATAGCAGTAACCGAACGAAATCGCGGGGATAACCATAATATACCACAGTCGACAAAAAAAATTTCGGCATGTGGTGATTTCAAGAGAAGATGACGTTTTTTTATGTTTTACGGGACAAGTTGCAATCCCTCAGGAATTAAATTAAAATGGAACCACCCCGGGATCATACTCAAAAAATCTATATAAAAATACACACTATAAAAAAATACAGCCGACTTGAGAACCTCCTCCTTTTGGAAGTCGGTTAAAAAGAAAGAATACTAGCGAACAAAAACTTTGTATCTTTTTTGTCCAGAATTTATTCCCGAACTGGGGATTTGTTCCGTGGGATGTGAATTTTCTTATTACACTTTAGTACACACATCAATACAGACTAACCCTCTAAATTTCACACCGACCAACGATTTTGGGCTGCGTATGTTAGTCAGGACTTTTGATTCTTATAAAATAAATTGAGTTTCAATTGTTTAGCGAATCAGATGCTTCTCTATCAATCAATCAAAAAAAAATCCCTTCGTCTGCACTGACCATAACAGTTTTATTATAGGTAAGTATGTCCCAGTTCCCAGCCTCATTTGGTTATAATAAACTTAAAATAAAGAAAGTATTTCGAGTTAAATATTAATATTTAATTCCTTAAAATAACACACAACAAATAACAACTTAAAACCTAACTTACAGTAGGTATCTATGAAAGTACAACAACATTTATTACCCTACTTTACAATTTGTTAACAATAATGCGCCGACATATCTTTGTTCTTATAAGCTCATTATTATACTTCAAAGTGTGATAAATTCTGAATCGTGAGTACAATTTTTTTATGTAAATAACTGGAAAGCATGGGCACGGCGTTCGGAAATCAACTAAATCCATGAACTTCAATAAGCTGTTTAAAATTTTCTTATTGACGGCGCATAACACCACTTTATTAAAAAACGTTCTGAATGATATTTCCATGGCCTCTACAAATTCAATGAAGTCGGCACTTGGCAGAATACAAACATTTTTCCGGATATCATCCATAATGCTTTCGCACATAGAAAGTGCTTCCACATTACAGCATGTTCTACTGTTATACATTGTAAATTGATCACATTTATGAATGTCACTACATTTTTTCAAAAGAAACCCAGCCAGGAATATAATTCCATCTTTTCGATCCGTTTCTAATGTCATATACTCAGAACTGCTTATTTTATAGCTGGTGACTAGATCATAGTTTATATAGTCGTCATTTAAAACTTTGAAGCCTAAGCTTATTGTCTGGAACTCGTTCAAAACATTTTCCATACGAAATGGCCCAAATTCCTTGACAGGTTTTTTTAACAAATGTATGATTGCAGTTTGTCTGAAAATTGAATCAACTTCTTTTGCGGTAGGCTTCGTGATGCTCTTGCTGTGTTTTTGTACTTGATCAAAGAATAAATCAACAGCATCAGTGGTGAATCGCCAAATCGGAAGATATTCGTACATGTCGTCTTTAAGACTATCCCAAAGTGCCAAAATAGATTTTATTAGCGTTCTGAACTTATCGACTATAAATTTATGTGAAACATTCAATTTTACATCGCTTATTTGGCTAAGCTTCATAATATCAAAAAGTGTTAACATTTCTGCAAAGAAATCTATCTCAGATTGTTCGCCTATAAATCCCTTCTTGCTTTTGTTATCCAAGCGACCAGTATTTAAAATGTCGTAGAGCTTGCTCATTTTAATTATTAGCTCAACCGTTGGTCTCACCGTTACATCCAAAAATTTGAAATCAATATACGCCGAAATAGCTGCAGCTGTGGTCATACTGAAGACTTCCATTACTGATTTTATATTCAATTCTTCGACGTTGGCAGGGTTTAAGAGGTCCTCAGTTAATTTCGGCGTGAGTGGAATTTGTTTACTGCTATCTAATTTGTAGTACTCTACAATGTGCTGACCCTTGGCAGTAAAGCCATCAAAGTAATAACCAAATTTGATGAAATTGTAATAGAAGCTGTTAAACAAGAATGACATGTCATTGAAGCAGTAAATCTTCTTTTTATTAATATTGAATTCCTTGGGAAAATAGTTTAAACCCTTTTGAGATACTATAGCACGGACATCAAATCCAACCTGGAACAAGTTTTTAATATTTTCGTCGACCCATGGTCTAATAGATGGCATGTTATTTCCCACATAACCAACAGCGATTGGCTGTTTCCATTCTTCGAAAATGCCTTGTAATATTAAAACAACTGCAGATGTGGCTGGCTCCGGTTTCAAAACTTCATTAAGATCATGTATTCCTAATAAATTATCTTTTTTAATGTCATAGTATATTCTAGGTTTAATTTTTGATTCACCAATGCATAGAAAACATTGTTTTTGTTTAACTGTCATAGTGTTAGATTTTTGTGTCAGGTATATTGTAAATAAATCAAGTCTCTCAGTCGAAATTATTGAATCATTGAAAACATCTCTCAGCTCGGATTTAGGTGGTGCATCCAGTAGTGTGTACAAGCTTTTGTATTCATTTGGGAATCTTAAATATAGCTTTAGAGACAATTGTTTGAAAGCTTTACTTGTCTTTAATTGTTTCATTCTCTGCCGTATTTCATGTAGTTTAAGACAATAAGTACTGGCACCTTCAATCATTCCTTGTAAACTTTCCTCGGATTCAATATTTGGCCCTGTTATCTTACTAATCGGTGCTTCCTCTTGAGTGTCTTGAATATTGTTCGAAGTAGGAATGGCACCAGTTTTAATAACTGGCCTACGTGTTTCTTGTGGAGATTGAGATTGTGATTGTATAGTGTCTACGTTTTTTTCTTTCTCCAATTTGTCCGCCTGCAGTTTAGCTTTTGAATCATTACTACCCTTGTAGACATATTCAATAAACTTTAGGGGTGCAGTTTTAGAACCTCGTTTTTGGGCAGGTACTTCACGAGCCGTTGAGCTGGGTGTAGCCGTTGAGCTGGGCTTATCCGTTGTGCTGGGCTTTTGACACAATTTAGGTTGCGAAGGAAGTTGCAATGATAGAACAGCTCCTCCATCTAAGCTTCTACTTGGTGCATTCGTTTCAATTTTGTTTTTTTTCTCAGATTGCGTCGAATCTTTTTCAGAAATCCTTCGTTTTTCTACTAGTAAAGGCGCAAACTTATCAGATTGCTCTGTATTTGAATCACTGTTATTACCAGTAGATGTTGAAATGTTCTTACCAGGTCGACGAGGAAGTTTCAATGTCGGAATAGCATCTAAATCCAAACGTCTTTTGGACGGGTTTGTTCTATTTATTAGTGCTTCTTCAAAGTGTTTTTCGCAAACAAGTATGTTTCGCTCAGGTTTTCTTTGAACACATATTTGATCTAACCAGCATTCCGCCCTGAAATCAGCAGACAGAACTTAATTTTAAGGGTTTTCTTACCAATAGCTGTAAGCAAAGTACTTTACTCAGTTGCAAACAATCAAAAAAGTCACTTAAATAATTAGTTAAAAGCAAGCTCCCCCTGCCATTGGAGGACAAACATTTCATCCTTTGTTCTCCAAAAAAAGATTAAGAGCGAGATAGACTATCTGTCAAAGGTCTGCCTTGTCCAGTTAGTTCTTCTGGGTAGATAAGGTAATCGACCGACCAATTAGGTAAGTAAATACCAAGCTACCTAACCACTCTAACTTTAACTTGGTCTGCCACAGGTGAAAGCATGGAAAAATAAAGAGAAAACACAAACTGGTAAGCCGTGTTTAAACGGCATGCGAAATCCTACTAATATTATAAATGCAAAAGTTTGTGGTTCAATCATGCCGTAACAGCTCAGCCGATTTCGATGCAACTTGGAATAGATAGATTTCTTTACCTAGAATAGCATAAAGGTTCCACACGAGCGAAGCCGTAATCGGAAGCTAGTATCATATAAAATTCGCTTCAAAATGATCCTTACCTCTACTGAACTAAGCATTGGCGGATTGGTGGTTGTGACCCCGCGTTCCGATCCACAGGTCGTGGGTTTGAATCCCGTATATCTATGGATATTCCATTCGTTAAATTTATGTACGATATACTAGTGCTTTCAACGGTAAAGGAAAACATCATGAGGATGGACTGGCATGTCCTAAAAATCGAATGGCCCGAACCGAAGACATGTGACTTGTACTTGAACTTCTAAAAGCACCGAAAGTCATAGGCCCTTTTCAGGACCACCATACCTGAACCTGGTCACTGACCTAATAAAGGTGACCAAGAAAGAAACAGTACACGACGAGCAAGCAAGCATATAAATATGTGTACTATAATATTAGGTAGGTATATTAATCTTTTGCACTAAGATATGATTATAACAATAATTTTATTTGTAGTCGAAAAAAATAAAAATAAACATACCTACCTGACTACTAATTAATTATCTATCTTAAATATATGTGTACCTAATACAAAAGCGTGTAGCATAGGTTACATAATTATAAAAAAACAAATCGTGTTACCTTCGGGGATTCTTAGGCAAACAAAAGAATCCTATTTCTGGTCTTTTCTTCTTGCTTATGCCGCATCCGGGTACAGAACAAATGCGGTTTCTTAGTTTTTTGGGATCCATGGTTTCCTATTACAAATGGCGGCTAGCTCCACGAAGCCGCGTCGGTAAACCCAAAACGCACGCAGCTCTGACGAAGGCCGCGGCCAGACTGAGCGTGGCGGGAGAGAAGGGGAGTGAGTAGGATAGCATGCGCGAGCTAAATACACACAAGCGAAACAGATGTTTCCGGGGTGGGGGAGGGGGCAACGCGGGGCGCACGATGTTCCTTGCAAATTCGGGCAATTCTGCTCGAGCGTTTGTTTTCTTTTTTATTGATTTTCGTTTCCCATCCGTCCGGTCCGTTCCATTATTTTATTTGCAATCGATGCGTTGGTAATTTCATATGTTTGGCGCTATGGAAGAAGCCGCTCCCCTTTCACAGCACAGCGAATACATTGCTTTGCGACAACCATGAAAACTCGTGAATGTGCCTGATCTTGTCATAACATTTTGCTTACGGTTGACTCGCGTTTAAGGTCGCTTGGATGCCTTGGGTGAAACTCAGATTTCAGAACAAAACCGAGTTTTAGTAGTTGTAGAATAAATGTATGAATACATTATATATATAATCAAAATGTAGGTTGGTAGCAACGAGCTTTTGTTATAATTTCACTGGGTACAAATAGAATTAGGTGAATAGTTTAATTTTAAAACACAATAAGAGGAGTATGGGGAAATGGGGTTATATCGAGTTAATGTTGCATGCAAGGAAATGTAGGAAGGGTGCATGTGAGTACTGTGTACATGTGCAAAATGGCCGCCACGGCACGCGCATGCCCATTCCAGAGAGCTCTAAAATACTTAATAATTAAGATGATAATTTAGATCTTAAATAGCAATATTGTCGCTGTGAATAAATATTAGAAACACTATCTCTTTTTTATTTCATCATGTTTTAAAGTTAAACATAATTTAGTAAACGATCATAATTTACTAATACCTATATGTATATATTTTATAAAAACACTGCTTTCTTCCGTACTGTGGTAAGTTGGATTAAATGAAGAGGTTTTATTTTCATTGCACCGCTTCATAAAAAATGTATTACTTATACAATTTTAATAATTACAACGTAGGACATTAGTGTAGGTTGAGTATTTGAAGCAGACAATAAAAAAATAAAATAAAAGGGCATTTATTCACTAAGAATTCCTACATACAGTTATGAAGATACATAAATGATATAATTACACGATGAATATAACTGAAAATAAAAAATGCTGAAGTTGGCATGGCACGCATGGGAATAAGCCACAAAGTAGGTAATGGCGGTGCGGCCTTGGCGCTCGCTCACTGCTGGCAATCAACTTATTATTCAATCTCATGTCGCGAATTGGTACGAGGTCCGACGGCTGTTGACCCCTCAATTCTACGTGCTCGTTTACTGGTGTATGTATAACTTGACTAGCGTACGCCCGAGGCTTTGCTCGCGTGATATCTTGATAAAAAGGGGCAGGTTTAAAAACCCGCAAATACGTATTTCATTATTTGACTTTATGAGTATTTGTACTAAGTTTCAGATAAAGCGTCTCTCTCTCCAAGCGTTAAGATTCTCCCATACAAACTTTGACATCTAATTAAACCCTTTTCAGGGGTAGTTTTGAAAATCTAAAAATACAGTTTTTCCTTATTTCTATCATACATTATTTATAGTTCGTTTCAAATCTGTAGGTTCAAGAAATACGATTTTTCATACAAATGTTTTAACCCCTTTTCACCCTCTTAGGAGTTGATATTTTGAAAATCCCTCCTTAGTGGACGTGTTTGGCATATAAGGCAGCTACTGTCCAAATTTCAGCTTTATAGCTTCAGCGGTTTGGGCTATGCGTTGATCGCACGTTGAGGCCTTGTTCTTTTATATATACAGATACAAGATTCAATTTGGTTGCCTTATACGCTATTGCTGAAATACTTCACGTTTTTTCTCATACTCATCGTTATTTACCTATTCCTTATCAAGCTAACAGACATTGCAATATGAAAGCCTTCCGTGAAAAAGTAGCTATAACTAAATTAAGTGCGATTATTGAAACTAATATTTTTAGTAAAGTTTAGGTGGACATTCAATGTCCTATACTAAAAGCCTCGTAGTAAGCCTTTCGGCATTCCAAAGGTCGTCGTCGTCGCGTCGCCTGTCTGTCGAACTGACGAGAATCTGACACGGTCCGTTATGTATGTCCCCGAGAACAATGGACGGTTCGCGTAACTCTCCTAATGAGAAATGTTTGTTTTCAGCCTCACAGTAGCTTTAGCTCAGACATGCTATTATTACAAACCTTACCTCAACGTGTTTCAGCAGCATAATGTAACAAAAATCTACCTGAGTTTTTGTCTGAATAAACATTTTCTGTTCAAGCGGACAACTTGATAAGGAATAGGTAATTTATAAAAGTACTAGATTTCGCCCAACAAGGTGAGAGCGGTCTCTAGATAAAAAGTAGCCTATAATAGTCAGGGATATTGTAGCTTTCTATAAGTGAAATATTTTTTATAATTGGTTCAAAGATTAGAAGAAGTAAATTGTAGTACTAAAAAAGTAGTAAATTGGTTTAAAGATTAATCCCCACATACCTACATACAAACAAACAAACACAAATATTATAAAGAGGTATACACCTCTTTTTAATATTTGTATCATTACTATTGTGAAAAAAAACACAGCAATAAAACTGGCTAGTATTTTATAATCCCACATAATTGCCATACCTAGCAGATCGCGATAAAAACTGGAATCAACAACCGTATATAAATAATTTCAAGCATAATGAATGCGAGTTGTTTTTTACCCGTATGTAAAGTACCACTGGCTATAAATTAAAGACAGTGAGTCGACCTTGATTGAAGGCTCATTAGTCGAGACGAGACCACGCACCGGACTGGATCGTGCGCCCGCATGATTTATGCCCTCGCCTTTACATTTACAACGAGTTGTTTTTTGCTCCGGACCGGTTTACCCGCCGCTCCCCTAGTTGCGCTACCTGGACGGCAAAAAATATATATGGTGTCAGCTTTTTTTAATAATAATACTGAACATTCCTTATGTAGCGCATGCGGACGTGGGTACTGTACAGAATACGCAACAGTATGTAGGAACGTGATGTGCTAGCGTTGTGGCTTCATTATATTAATGGACTCCACCGGATGAATACAAAGGTTAGCGCTTAAACTTCGAAGACCGGTTTCTTTCTACGCGTGAAATCGGATTTATGGTGATGGTGCCATACAAAATGATTATGTATGATAGTGTTCTTTGATGTTTAGTTTTCTTTTAGTATTATATTATGTTTCTCCAGACTTCACAGCTACTTACAAGTGATTTTATCTTGTGCGAGTAACATACATAACCTTTTAACAGTTATAGATCAAATCGCGACAGCAAAATTGGTCGCCACTCAGCTTTAATAACAGCAGAACCGGGCGGTTTGGTCATGAATACAACTTATCACTCTGTAATTTTGATGCTCTTACAGCTTACATACATTTTGTTCTTATACATACTCTTGTATTTTAGTATGTAAGTACAGCTATTTGTAGGTCCTATTTAACCTACCATACTCTTTTACTAACAAAAAATTACCGGCTAAAAATAAACCTACCTACCTATCTTTCCAAAACATAAGCAAATACAAGGTAGGTACCTATCTATTATTTATTTTCAACCATAGTTAAAAAAGGAGGAGGTTTATTATAAAACAAAACTCGACCTTCATTTGACATTGCAACTTCGCCCGGCCTTGCCTGAGCTTGCCTACGAGTTTTTGCTGCATTTTTTTTTCAATTTATTCAGCCATCCGCCATTTTAGATGCCACCTGCCGGTCGTTGCCCGAAGAAAAAACTCCCCTCGTTCAACAAAAGAGATTCCCAAAGTTATTCTTACTTATAATTACGCTTGACAAAGCGGTTCGGGCAGAACGCATCATTTTTTGTTAGAGAAAAAAATCCCCTTAATTTCTTGGAAAGGCCTTAAATGCCGGTTTTGAACCTGCTTTTTGTTGGCTGTAAAAAATGTAAACAATTCCTTTTGAGGTGTGTTTTTTCGCTCAGAATTTTACAACACAATGTGTGTGTGATATTATAATACTAGATTTAATAATAATAATATGTTCAAGGTATATGTTTTAAATGTTGACGTGTCGTGATGAACTACCAAAAGTCGTAGATGAACACCGAAGACATGTAGACCGTAAGTACTTGCGTATGAATTAATGTATCGTCATGCATGGTCATTTAACTATTTTTTTGTTGGTTTTGCAATCAAAAGTCATTGAAATAAAAGTAAACAACGCAATTTATAGATTTAAATGTTTACAAACACACACATCGTGGAAACATAATTATCAATATTGCGAAATGATTTCTACTTACTTACATGCAATCTTAAGTATGGAATAATTTGATAATTCTGTACATGTATTTCTGTATTAGCTTGTTAGTTTAGGTTTGACCCTAAATTGTAGGTAAGTGAGTACTTGTACTTTATCGACGACTTAAGAAATTTATGCTTGCTTGTCGTGTCACTGATTCTTTCTTGGTCATCCTGTAATTAGGTCAGTGACCAGGTTGAGGTTGCCCGGAAATGGCCATAAGACCATCGGTGAAAGAATCAGTGTAGGTCAAATGGAGAGCAATAGTAGGTATATTTTCCGAATGGAAAATCCATTGGTGCGCGACCGGGATTCGAATCCATGACCTGTGATTCGGAAGGCGGGCCGCTACCACGCTCAATCAGTGCTCTGCAAGCAATTAATATAAATATATAAATATAAATATTCCGGACATATTCACACGGTCAACTGATCCCAAACTAGGCATAGCCTGTACTATGGGTACCAGAGACTGATATACATAATATAATAAATAAATATTTAACATTATAACGCTAGTTCAGGAGCCAGGGCTTTATATAGATTGTGTTAACTTTGGTTGAATCAATAAAATTTACTTTACTATTTAGTAAATAGCTTGGAATAACATAGGCTTTTTATTCGGGTGTAATCGGTAGTACTACCGAATACACCACGCGAACGAAGCCGCGGGTGGAAGCTAGTAATTTTAAATCATGTTTTATACACATGTTTGTTCTGTGCCAGACACAAATTTTATTGATTCAACCAAAGTTAACACAATCTATATAAAGCCCTGGCTCCTGAACTAGCGTTATATAGCTGTATATCAGGAATCAGTTCCTTCCCATTTTAGATGTTAAAAGTAAGTACAATGGTCGTAAGGAAAGAAAACTAGTACTACTACTAAACACAAGCTAAACAGTCCAATCCGTTCAGTGAAAGACTAACAATCGATAGGTACACCTCCATCTCCTATATGTCCTCCAATGTCCTTTCATGTTAAACTTGACATGACCTTACATGTGAACATGACAATTTGATTCTACCTCTCATCTTCACAAACTTTCAAGTATGATAATCATAGTTTTAAAACGGGTTTATTAAGACTAGTTGCCTTAGACGAGGTTAATTTACAAAATGACTATTAATTTACATACCGGTTTAGCAATTAAAATGTTAATGATGTTAGATAAAAATATACTTATACGATTTATGTACTATGTATAAACAACAAACAATGATTAGCTGCCCTGAGAGAAACCTGTTGGCTTATAATGGTACTTACGTAGACTAATAAATATACTAATACATTATATTCATTTAGGTTTGGTTGCGAGGAACAGGCGTATCTTCACCTTGTTTGTAAAAGGTTTAATCAGCCCTTTGCAGTGCCACGTCACAGTGAAAAGTCCAGTAAATGACTCAAGAACACGCGTGTCCTCTAAATAATGTATTTACGCATAAGAAAAGTCAATAGAAAACATAGTTGTAAAATTAAAGGAAACTTTCACAATCAAACAAATCGTAGCATTGTCAAAGAAGTTGCAAGTGGTATAAATCACGTTTAGTTCAACTACGTCGGACTCGGCCCCAACCGCTCTCCCGCGAAGTTCACAAACTTCACAAAAGAAATTCTCAACTTTTATTTAATGCTCTTTCCTCGGCTTGTAATAATAGAAGGGGGCGGCAAACTTCGTCTTTTCGCTGTATATTATGTTTGTTTATATTTGTCTATATAAGTTTATAGCCTATTATTTATCAAAAGATAATTCACAATTTAAAATAGTAATCCAACTATCCTATCCTACTAATATTATAAACGCGAAAGTTTGTAAGTATGGATGGATTTTTGTTACTCTTTCACGTATAAACTACTAAATGGATTTTAATGAAACATCACAATAATATAGCTTATACATCAGAATAACACATAGGCTAGAATTTATAAAGATATAGTGTGAATTTTCAAAAATTTGACTACTAGCTACTCGAAATACTAATCCTGCGCAGACGAAGACGCGGGCACCAGTTTTAATAAAAGCGAAAGTTTATGAGGATGGATGGATGTTTGTTACTCAATCACGCCTGAACGGCCGAACGGATCTGGATGAAATTTGGTACAGAAATAAATTATAGTCTGGAATAGCACATAAGCTACTTTTTATCAAGGGACAACGCGAGCGAAGCCGCGAGCACGAGCTAGTATTTTGAATGCGAAAGTGTGAGGATGTTGTTCAATCAAGCCGTAACTCAACCGATTTCGATGAAAGTTGGAAAAGACAGACTTATTTATATGCTGCTTTTTATCTAGATATCACGCGAGCAAAGACGCGGGCGCATGCTCGTAGTGAGAAGGTCAATTTGTTTCATGACTATCTCTTAATTTTGCATCCACCAGTAAATCCACGAGTGATATCTCAGTAAAGTTTTTTGTTTAGTCGCAAAAATTATAGAGAGTAGACAATAGACATATTATATAGGTATCCACAGAAAATAAAACTGATATGATATAGGTAAGTAATGCTTTTGTTTCGACAAATGATTGATAAAATATATGTAATATCAGATAGCATTCGGATTAACAGTACCTACTTAACTCGCAACGTTATGATAGAATACAGATTAATTTGCAATATCATAGAATGTACTAACTATTTCTGAACAACCAAAAATCAGAGCGACTTTCTCAAGTTACTCTGAAACTTAACCCGAATGAACTAAATATATTTGTTACGCTGATGTTACCAGAATACTGGTAGCCAATGAGCTCGGAATGTTCAACTCTCCTTCGGATCGGATGACCGACTTCTGCTAAACAAGCTCTTTTGTAAGATAACTCTTGTGTTTTGATTTGCTACTTGACCTTTGTATTATCATGAAATTCGACATTTGATCCGAACACAGCTGGACTTGTGTTTGTTTGTATGATGCTCGAATGACGGCGCATTGGGTTTCTACGTGTTTGTGTAGATACAGATGTTTATCTTCATGTTTTAAAAATACTTTAATTAGAGATATCTACGCCAATATTGCAAATAAGAGGCAGCTGTGCCAGTTACATGATTTATGGAGATATAATTTTCAAAAGTAGTTTGTAAACATATATGTACATGTAATAAAGATAATTAAGTATTCTATTATATAAAGCTACCAACATTATACATGTATATGCGTTGGTGTCTGCACATTGTCTCAACATGTTTGAGTTTTGTATAATAATTTTATATAATGGCTAGATATAACAGTCAGCAGTATCAACATCGTAAATTATACAGATCTCGTTGTGAATCATCCGTCTAAAAATAGCATTTTAAATAGAATAAAGGCATTAGAAGCTGCCATTTGCAATATATCAACGGAAGAGCTTATCGAAACATCTGCTTAGCCTACATTATGCGCATGTTTAGTACCTTTTCTATATGTATTGAAGATAAACATTTCGCAATATCGCGCCCAGGTTACCTAGTTATCTATGCCATAAGTTTAGTTTGATAGCGTTATTATCTATATTATGTACTGTAGTATAGTATTATGTTATCTGTGGTACTGTACAATAATCCGTTGTACCCATATCGTGTAAAACGATAATTAATTACTAACTTCGAGGCAGTCCGGGTCGATCATGGATACCTAGAGTACCTACAGTAAATGTTCCATTTTAAATTGGTATTGTTACATCATCACGTGCACTGTATAAATCCATACTTTAACCGGACTCATGTCTCTAGTAGACTCTATCAGCGGACCCCCCGCACACAATTACTGGACATGATGGATAGCTGATTGCACTCTGCCGATGAAATCGTGTGAACGCATTCATGCTTGACAAAAATATCAATGATTCATAAGCTGCTGTTGCTTTTTAGTAGTTTCAGCCTAGACCTATGATATTCATGACACTGAGGCCTATTTCTTATTCTTTCATAATAATAAAGACTTTGATGGTATTTTCTTTCTTTGGTATGGCATAGATTTTTTTGAAACAATATTCATAACAAGTTAGTAACTTATCGGTTTGATAACTCTCGCCTTGTCCTTTCTTACAGTAAACAAAAGAAAGAGGCATACTTTTATCGGACATATTTAATTTTATCGAGTCGAGAATGAACATTATTTGTTTCAAATAGTGTTGTGTTCCTGCGATGAGTAAGGTTGCCAGAGCTCTTTAGGGGGGAGGGGGTTCGGGGTCGGCAACGCGTGCGTGATGCCTCTGGTATTGCAAGCGCTCATAGGCTACGGTAACCGCTTACCAACAGGTGGGCCGTATGCTTGTTTGCCACTTCAGTAGTATAAAAAAAAAAAAAAAAAAAGATAGTGAGTGATTATGAATAAAAGTTAGTTGGTTTTAAAGAAGGGCATAATCAATTTTACTACGAATACAAAATATATTGATGTTTATTTGTGACATCATAATAGAATAAATACTCATACGAAGAATCCTTGAGGAGATTCGTAGAAAGTCGTAATTTAAAAAGTAGAATACGTGATTAGCTCCGGGTTCCGCTATGCATTAACCACTGGAACATGAAAAGGCAATGTTGTAAAGGTTGGCCAACACAGTCCATAATTAACATAAGGAACTGCAGTTTAACAGGCATTAATTAACGCAATGGTCCGTTGGGTGGACTGACTTGCCTTAACTGCATACTGATACTTATTCTGTGCCCGCACCAAGCCTGTGGTTCACTAATATGCTATCACTGTATATTCAGTTCTCTGTTAATGCCGTGGATCGTATAGCTTATATCTTAAACCATTTTCAACGATTCTTTGCTTACAAACTTTGATTTAAATTGTCAGTTTGGTAATTTGGTTGATTGGGACGAAAATCACGAAATTGAGACAATACACCAAACTGAGGTTTCAATCATCGCTGGAGAGGGTCTTCTGGTCGGAAACTGCTACATATTCCGTGTCTGAACCGACCATCGGGAGTGGCCGACTCTCATTAAATGGCCACGTCAGACAAGATTTATCGAAGCTATTAAAATTCAAATTAGCGAAAGTTACGCGTGAATATATTGTGTCACCGGACGACATTATAAAATAGAATAATAAAGCAGGCTTTATGTTTATAAGCGACGCTATATAATGCGATTCATTATATATAGCCCTGATGTATGTGTATCTACGATTAACGGTACTGGGTTATAAAGTTATCGCTCTTGGGCTGGGTTATCGCAGTGAATGAGTTAGGTAAAACGCAAATGTTATTGTCGTCAACAGTCATCAATCAAATATTTGTGCGGGTTCCAAAACAGTTATATATACTTTAGGTATTCTAGGATGATATTTATTTCAATGGAATCGGTTATTATTTATGATACATTTACTCGCTGGTTCAAATATTTTCGCTACATTATGACTTCTATTTTACGCCCAGTTGGCATTTTAATCCTTAAATATGTGATACGGTAGAATACTTTGTGATATACTGCTCCCATTTGGCAGAAATCCAAAGATTCGTATATCACATAATATAAGAAGGTTATGTAAAGTACCTATCAACTAAACTACCAACTCTGATCGTTCAATAATTATTATATATTTTTTTTATTATAAATGATCGTTTGGGTAAATGCTTATTTTTTTGTTTCAGGTATGTTACCATCAATTTGGACTATAATAAATCATCAAAGTAGGGTTTATTCTGGGATCTTCTAGGAACAGGTAAGTAATGGTTACCAAAATTATATTGAAGTCTTAAGATCTTTTATTCGCGGATTTGGCGTAGTAAATTATGTAGTAAGTACACTAGGAACCGATCAGGTAGGTACATATTTTATACAATATCTTCAGCTCCTTGAAGCACAAATTATATTACCTACCTCGAGCAAATCTAATTACCAAATTGTTTCGCAAATTAAGCGTAGCTATACAGTATTCGTACAGCGGTAACATTGAGAATCCTTTAGATCACTTAGAAGGTATTTGTCCGCATTGTTATCATATCATTGTTATATTTACTCAAGGTATTAACTTGTTTTGTTTTCGTAATTATTTGCGTATTATTAAAAGTACCTACTACCATACTCGTGATTTCTCGTAACCTTGTAGGTACTTCGTTCATTGCTTTACTACGTTCTTCGTTTTCTTCAAACATAGCTATCAGTTTATTTTAACAATTATAATAGTTCAAGCAAACAGTATTCATTCTGTTATGGCGCAATTCCTAAGATCAAACCGCACAGAGAGAAATTTTATCACAAACAAACTCAAAATTATTACACCTATTTTAATATTTTTTTATTTATTATATTTATTTTTATAATTTTAGGAAAACTTATGTATAATATATTACATATCTATAGACCTATTATATAGTTATATATTATATAATTTATAAATATATAATATCCTTGAGTTATGTTCCCAAAGCGAATATGATAGTAAGTTTAGTAAGTACCTATAGCAAAACAACGTACCACTCGAAGCCCCATTATTCATATTCAAACCCAGTCTCATTTTGGAATTCCGTATTGGCATTTGGCATGCAAACTCCTAAATCGATAATGTCCGCGTTGAGAATTAATTTCTCATGGGCCTCGTTACTTACGTAAACATCACCAAATTCATAATGAACTTGAACCGTAACTTTACTAGCTTAAAGTTTATTTTCCATTAGGCGGTGGTATAAGCAAGAACAACCATGGACATGACCTGTTTGCTGTTTACTCAGGCATCTGATAACGTTAGCCAACAGATCGTGACTTTGCCATTGTATTGGAGATTTAGATTGTTTTGAAACCTGGACTCTGGGGTTTTTAAATAAATGTATAGACATGCGACTATTGTACACGTAAGCTTACAAGATTTGACTTTTTAAAATTATTTCGACAATCGTACGTTCAATGCAAGAATCTCTGCACGGTTTGTACGAACGTAACAAAATTAGGTAAAAAGTAATATCTAGGTTTTTGGCTTTGCCAGAGACAATTCATATGTGTTTTTACCTCAAGACTGCTGGAATCCCAGATTCTATTGGAATAGAAAATCTATTGTGCCTCAACTAGATCTGTGTATAAACAGACAAAGTGTTAAGGTATCCTGGAACAAAATTAGTACCTCAGATCGTACATTTTCAAATTTTTATTATAATATCGTAGTAATTGGCGTTATAGTTAAAATTTGCCGTACTCCGCTGGGCTGTGGCGCTTATGATGGAATCACTTACGATATACGATGAAATCTTATATCTTAAAACTATAAAACATATCATGATTTTCATATACCTACTTATAAGATTAGAACACAGATATCTACAAAATGTTGTGCGTTGAACAAATGAATTGGTTTTTCATGAAGCTTGTTTACTTATGTAATAATCGAACCGGTTATATAATATAGTAAACAAATCGATGTGGGATAAAAATATTTAGTTTGACGTCATTTGAGTTGACGCATTACCGCGATTGTAGGAAACCAATATTATTGTTCTGAGAACGTGATCAATGGAACTGATAGTTTACTGGCTATTATGTTTGAATGTTCTTATGTATTATGTGTGAAAAACTGGATGCTCGCTTTGCGCATACAAATACACTTAGGTAAAAATAAGAGACAGAGAGAAATGAATAAAGTGAGTAAAGTAATCCTAGTAAATCACGCTGCAGAGGAAACTATAAGCATCTAAATTCAAGAGAAAGCCTGTCTGATCTGTGATTCATGTTCAATTTCCAAAAGACATCCTAATTATTGTACCAGCGCTTTAGCATAATCACATCCTTCCTTCATCGTAATCGCAACTGACAGAAACTTAATAAATCATTCAGTTTAATTTGCTTTTGAAAATATTAATAATTCCCCAGCTTTGATGAAACAAAACAGGCTTTATGCAGTCGAGTGCCATCTGTGCCAGAAATATGCGTTATAAATCGTCCCACTTCAGTTTTAATTTAGTAGAACTACCTACTTTCTCGGATAAACACTTAGGTGCTTAGATGCTGTTGGTGCTCGTACATTTATATTGCGCGGTTGTTAGGCAACTTGCCAAAAACGCTCACCAGACGATGTTTGCTGTTTTCATTGTAAATCAACGTTGTTGCACGATGAAAAATCTCTAATGTTGTGTCTTAATAGAGCATGAATAATGAATGATGTCATTGACGCCTCAAAAATGTTAAAAACGATGAAGCTATAAAAATTCCGAATATATGCACAAAGATTAGCATATGAATGGTTTAAATTATGCAGTATTTTTTGTCCGCATTGTTAAATTACAAATTATGTTAGTGTTAGGTATAACTGAATATAGGTACTTATATAATGTTTTTCATTATGTTAATGTTTATGCTTAATGTTTCTTAATATTTTGTCACTTTATTGATATTACCTACTTATGTTAACCTTATCTCAACAATGCTTATAAATAATAATGGTTTTTATTGTTCCTCCCAAAGATTAAGATAAATTAACGGCTGGGTATTTTTCAGAAAAAATATTCTGCCGCTATCAGTCATTGCGATATTATTATAAGTTCAGTATATTTATCCTCAAACAGAGTTTCAAACCGGTTAGTTTGATATCTCTGAAATGCTTCTGATAGTAAACCTCATTGAAATGATCAATGGAAGTGTTTGTTATCAGTTTATTTGTCATACATGATTGCCAATCGGGTCAAATTCGAGAGGGTTTAGTCGAGTTTCACTATATCGCAACAAACACGGCTTGGTGTCTATAACTTTTTCGATGATCCTTTTCACAAAATGTAATGTAGAGCTAAAGTGTGGTTCAGCTTCGCCATCATCGCTGTTATATTGGTTGGACAGAATTTATGAACAAACCTTGAAAGCATTGATCTTATTTAGTTTACCTACGATTTAGTACCTAGGATATTTAGTAAGCCTACAATTAATCTTTACTCAGCAGACATGAGTAGTTGCAGTAGGTATATCTTTATTTACACAAGTAGGTTATTACATAATCATTTCAGTTATATAATGGAGAATTTTAAAATGCAAATGTAACGGCCATTTTTAAAAACAAACAGCGGTTCACCTTTCTGTTGCTAACCCAACCTTAATTATTTGTATAAAGAACCTTTTCGTGTGTCATCTTTTGAAATCAACGCAACGGGCTATGGAGAGAGTTATGCTCAGAATTTCACTAGGTACGTCATAAAATCCGGAATGAGGGTATCCGTAGAAGAACCAAGGTCACCAACGTATATCTCAGAATTAGCAAGTATAAGTGGCAGATGGGGAATAAAGGTTCTCGAATGGCGACCAAAACCCGGGCGACGCTTTGTTGGAAGGCTCCACCAAATGGACCGATGACATTGTGAAGGTTGCGGGAAGTCGGTGGATGGAAAAGGCTCAAGACCGATCGTCATAGCACTCTTTGTTTAATTTACCTGATTGTACATAGTTGGTTGACAATGAATACGTAAACATCTGTCACAAGGAAAATGTGGGAATGTGGCCAGATGGCCTCGGTCAATCAATATACGTATGTAACTATTCGCATTACATACGCGCAATTGGAAACAGTTAATTAATCAAGTTTGAACCATTATTTTACAAGAAAGATTTATATGCTTGCTTGCTTATCGTGTCACTGATTCTTTCTTGGTTATCCTGTATAAGGTCAGTGACCAGGTTGAGATAACGTGGTCTAGAAAAGGGCCTATGGCCGTCGGTGGAAGAATCAGTGCGCCTCTTATAGGTTTCCTTTCGTGCTCATGCCATAATATCTTCGAGTTTTAGGTTCTTGGACATGCCGGTTTCTTCACGATGTGCTCCTTCCTTCCCAGTTTATATAAGCGCACTAGTATTTATATAGGTTGAGTTTTTTTTAGGACCACTTCCGCGAAGTTGAAACCCCTGAGAGTAATCGTAAAGTGATGTTAGGAGGGCTCGATTTTGAAAAAAATAAGACTGTTTTGAAATTTATTTACAGTTTTTCAGAAAACGTAAGTTTTTGTAAAGATTGTTTTTTTGCATTTTTGAGTTCTTTGAATTTTTATTAAATAAATAAATGTATGATAACAATGTGTGTAAAGTTGTTGGAACACCTTCTCACCGTGTCTGACGCCTAAGTGGCCCTGAAAAAAACTCACCTGTATAGTACTAGTGGAAATTTCAAACTAAGTTCAACGCCTGCTGCACCCCCTTAGGGGTTGAGTTTTGGGAATTATTTTCCTAGTGTACTCTTTCCCCATTACAAAAAGAAGTTAATCTCCAAATTTCATGTATCCAGAGCTTCTGGCTTAGTCTGTGTGTTGATTGTCAGTCAGTCGGTCAATGAGTCAGTCCAGTATTAGTTTTATATGCATTAATCACGAGATAATCACGTTGTCAATATGCGACGAACGGACGTGTCCAATCACGACTTGATATTGGTCAAGGCGAGGCTGATGACCGTGGCGGCGCTGCACGCCAATATCACGGTGTAAAGGATGCCGTTTATTTTTTATGTTGTGGAAGAGTAACAAAAATCTTCACACATACCCACATCTTTTAAAACTTTTGCATTTATAATATTACCTATATATATTGCCATCCCCTGACTTTACCATATCATTTATTGGCATTATATTGGCATTGGACCTCTGAGGTTTGAAAAGTGTCAGCTCAATCAGACAATTTGCTGAAGAGTTTCTATAAGTAGGTAAGTAATTTAAACAATGCCTGGAAAATGCCTTAATTAATACTAGCGATTGCCATGAATAGAGCATCATTTGAAGCCACATTAAGATGAGACGTGAGAGGTCATGACCCTCAGAAACGAGGAAACACAGAATAAACATAATTATTAAGAACTTCCTACATCAGTAATGTAAAAGCAAGATCGTGAATTAAATGTTGGACATACTATCACAATCAATGTTTTGTACGAGATCGATAAAGAGAATGATAGATATGAGAAGCGATATATTTGGAGTACCTATGTTGCTGATACAGATTGTGTTTGCTTTGTTACGAAAACCTGTGCACAAGACCCAAATCGATGAAATTCAATGTAAATGAAATAAGTAAATTGATGCGGCATCGTAAATCAGTTGGCTTTATTCCAACAAAAGAATATGGTAGCGGTTTCAAGGGCACTGCTCGGACTTTACAAGTGCTATTTGTTTTAGAATCGATGCAGATAGCAAATGAATCTCATTTGTGTTTATAAAAAAAGCTTACTCTTTGACCGACTTCAAAAAAAGAAGTCCGGAGTGCGTTTTTAATTCAGAGACCGTCTGGTTTTTTGTATGTAAATCGATTACTTACTCCGTAACGGCGGTTCCGAATTCAATGGTGTTTCCTTTATTGTGTAGTGAGGGGGTAATGACTCCGGCCGAGGCGGTCTTATAAAAGTATTTGTTCTATGACTCTTAAAAACTACATATCCAACATTTCCAAAACTTTTTTGTTATAGTTTCTATTTTAAAGGATCTGATGGAGATTGATAAAACAATTCTTAAAAATTGAAGTCGGTTTTGATTAGTTTTCAAAATATGATCTCCGATGTTCGGGGCTTATTTTTTTCTGTTTCAATGACACTGGTCTCTGTTGTTTAATTAGTGTTCGATCTAATACTTTTCCATCCATTTTAGTCGACTTATTTTGACATTATTTTCATCACAAATGCTGTTTTATTTGATGATTTTTAAAATTTCTCTTCTAAACTCTTAAATCACTTTGTATTTGTAAACACATAAATAAGATGGCCGTTCGTCACCCGTAAAACTGAAGATCATAAATTCTATTTGCCAATTCCCCAGAGTTCTCCAGAGAGACAAAATTCTTCCATGTAATTTAAGTTTCAATTGAGTGACTACAAGGTGATTCATAACATGTATACCATCCCGAAAGTGGGTTATTCTATTAAGGAAAATAAATAATTTTAGCGAAAAAAAAATCTTTCTCATATGAGTTTCATTTACTACGATTAGTTATTAGTTCATCTTTAGAACTAATAACTAAACGTACAAGAAGTTCGGAATCAAAATTGTTACCGAAAACAGCTGATTTATTGAGTTTGACCTGATTTGACCCCAAAACAGCTGATTTTCGCATAGAGTTTTTTCAATGAAAAATGTCAATTTACAAAAGTCGTAGAACAAAATGTATTGCCAATTGGGTGTAGAATAAGCCCCTTTCGGGATGGCATACATATTATGAATCACCTGTATATCTATTTGCATCTTATTACAAAGTTATTGTGATTTGCAACTAATTCCTGTTTTGTTAGATCCAATACAATATGTTTATCTGTGTTTAATTTCAACATTATTGTCTATCGTTATATCCCTGTTGTAAGTTGTGGTAAATTATTGTTATTTGTTTTAGTATTGTTTTCCTTCCCTATTCATATTTGCTCATGTTATTGTTTATGTACCTAGTATCCGGACAAATGAAGTTGGACATTTGCCATGTTGAATAAAGGAGTGATCGTAATCGTGGTCGTATGAAATAATAAAATGTAGATTGATAGTTTCGAGTCGACCGGATCGACCTTAAGCGATTAGATTAAATTGTCTGTTTTGCAATCGATCTCACTTTTTACCTCGACAGTGCGTATTCTATCCCGACTGATTTGACTCTCCTGTTCTTGGATGTAGGTACTTAGTTTATATACGGATGACGATTTTCTTATTGTTCTTTATTTTAAAAGTATATCTACGTAAGTGAGTACATGTAAATTATATTAAGGCAGTTTAAACTTTATAAAGTCCTACGTAATACGCCCCTTTATATCACTGTTGTCTATCTACTTCATAACTAACACACTCCACACCCATTTTCTCCAGCACAGCTTTTAATGAGTTTCAAGCTTAATTTACAGTTATTGTTTTACCCCAGTGGCCGTGGATTTGGGAGCAGTTGAATTCCAAATTGAGTTTGAGCGAAACTTTAAGTGGTCACGTTTATTATACCATCTGATCATGTACCCCGGCTTATCTGAAGTTATGAATGTTTCAGTGAAACTTTTATAAATTTCGTGTCTTGCTTGTGTGCTTATCTGAAATTTCGGAAATAATACTTGTCTTAAGTTTCAGCCTGTAATACAACAAGATGGCAAGTAAGTTAGTACTTACCTACGAATAAGGCTATGTAGTTTTTAATACAACTAATGTGGCCAACATGTCTACGGTCCATCCGTTGGTTAGTGGTTATCATAGCATATGAGCTCTAGCAACCTAACTCGCCGCAGGAACACAAAACTACTATTTGAAACAAATAATGTTATTTTGCTGCTATCTTCTGTAAGGCCGAGGTACCTCTCCAGGCGGGCTGCTCCAATTTAGAGCGGGAAAATCTCGCTATGCCCTACCTCGCACATTAATAGCTTTTATAATAATCGCATCAGATATAGTTTTGTATAATAGGAAGGCAGTAGTTTAGGTGTAATCAATATAATATCTGTAACTAAAATGCTTCCAACCGATATTTTCTTTTCTTATTCACTATAATATGGATTCGTCCTTATTTCCAAGTGAATAATCAATGGCTGAAGTTTGTGATCTCTTACCAACTCAATTATACCAGTGGAGGTCGATGCGATGCAAACTTTGTGCCTTTGTAACTTATTCATCAGACTGTAGATTGGTAGTTCAACTTCATTATTCGTGTTGTTTTAATGTAGTCACTGCTTCGAATTAATGTGGATTCTTATACACTGCATAAATATGATTTATTCCTAATGACCACACCCTATCCAATAGCCTTGCGACTATTGGGGACGTTATTTCTAGAAACGTATAGCCACGAGCTTTAACCCCCAACCTTTGAAACTTTTTAGAAAATCCAGGAAACTGAACCAAGTGAAAACTGTTTATTTTTCTTTAGCTTAGTTTGAAAATTTTCACAAGTAACGCTCTGGGGCTTCTTAAAGTTTGCAAGTGGCAAAACGTGCTTCTGTTTGCTACCTTGCGAGAACTTTGGAAACTCTCGAAATTCTCTATTTTAGTTGCGGAATGCTCAACAAAGTTTTGTTTGTTTGCCTTGATTATTCAGTTCATTTCGATTCGAATTATTACTGCACAACCAATTGCATAATGATAAGCTAATAATACAATATTTATCGTTTTTGTTGCTTTGACCCCTGGTAGTAAGTTAATTGGATTCAAGTCCATTAAATTTCATTCGCCTCATGTTTAATTAATGGTTCGAACCATATTTGTATTTCGATATAAACCGCCGTTCCAACTACGCTGCTTGTATGCCAATATGGAAGTCGAATTAAAGCTGATATTTATGAATGTTGATCTGTGATAAATGTAACTTAACTTCCCATTGATAAATTCCTTTTAAGATAAGTAGTTTGCAGTGCAGCATAAAATATGAAAGTTTGTTATGTCTGATAAACAGGTTTAAAAAATGTTTGCTATCCAGATCTCGTCGGAAAAGTAATTAGGGATTGGATTACTGAAGTTGGGTGCCAGTGACAAACTTGCAGATTATCTGCTCCAGCCATTACAGTTTGTAGTAGCCGAGCTCAAGCCTGCAGAAGTTGCCAACTTTAGCGAACTTCACCAACTCCCATCGCAACTTCACATCTTCCCACGTTGGAATAACGTGTTTACGTCCAACTTTCTTTGTTGCTTTATTCACTGCTGTTCGACATGCGGTTTTTATTTCGAGCACTATTTGGGTGAACTATGTACTTCATTTGCTTATAAAAAACGACCTAACTAGTCGAGTGTCGAGTGAGAGTATCATTCAAAGTAGGTACTCAATCAACCGAGGCATAATGCTCACGCCTAATGTAGTGACACTCCATCGATTCCAACGTTTCGAACCCGAAGAGCGTCCACGCCAGACGTTTCCTATTTACTGACAACAATGCTTGCTTGTCGTGTCACTGGTTGTTTCTTGGTTATCATGTATTGAGGTCAATGAGCAGGTCGAGGTATGTTTGATGGCCCTGAAAAGGATCAATGACCGTTGGTGAAAGAACCAGTGTAGTGAAAGGATTGAAGTGCGCCTTTAGCTCCTTTCATGCACAATGTGTTAGGTTTCGATCTGTTAGGTTCTAGGACATTCGGCTTCCTCACAATGTTTTCCATCCCCGTTTGAGAGCATTGGATAAAGCGTACATACATTATCTAAATGGAAATCCATTGTTCCGCGATCGGGATCCGAACCTACGACCTTCGGATCGGAAGGCGGGGTCACTAGCGCACTACTAAAAAACAATGATGAATTAAATCATATTGAATTCGATCACTTCGCTGTAGGCGGATCGAACTTTTTCATATCGTCTGTCGGAGAAAGTTAGCCTTAAAAGATTCCGAAATAATCGGATAGCGTGAGGGTGTCGAAAGCACCGAAACTTCGACAATATCCCCCGCTGAGTTTGAACCGTTTCAAAGGGGTGAGGGTGGGAGGGATGAGGGAGGACAAACCTCCTCTTTGGTGTTCGTGAATACCGCTTAAAGTTCTCGACGTAATTGCTATCTGGCTGCGAATAAACTTTGTATTACATTACCCAAGCTAATTTATAGTGTCTTCTTATTCATTGCGTTAAGTTAGTTTTGTTTTCCAAACGACCGGAGTTATTCTAACTAGGAAAGTTGGCGAGAGTGTTATTTGTGTATACTTTGCAATTACATGCCTAATATACGTCTTTGTTGCAACATTGAGCTAGTTCTTCATAAGCTAACAACACCAACATCTTGAAAGCTAATATTCCGTTTGCCTACGTAAATTGAGAAACTGTTGCTAAGGCCGCCTACTAGTTTCTTAATTATTATCAAATTAATTTCCATAGATAAATGATCACGAATGATCAATCAAGTTACGGTCCAGCGTCTAGGTTCGTGCGTGACCTTGACTCGCCTTGTATATCGCTTTATCCAACTTCAATTAGCTGTTCCTTCAGTCACGCATCCATGCCAATAGAAAAGGCAGGTTAATCATCATTATTTACTAGCTCCTCATTAATTAACTCGTGTGTTATCGAGATAAGTAGTCCCGCTTCAGGTCACATCACGAACTATGATTATTCAACATACCAATCGGTCCAGCTCAGCAACTACGTCGCTAACTTGCAAATATAATATGATTGTTAATATTCTATAACTGATCGTATTAACTTTTTCCCATCTCTAAGTATCATCTAAGATAAGTAAAGAGGAGGAAAACCGGGAAAAGTGTCGGAAGACTGTATTGTCAAATGCCTTGTCTTTTGTTTGATAATTGCATTTGCTGTACCAAACTTAGGTGATACTTAAAGATTGGAAACTGTTGCTGAAATGAGTGAACGCTAACTTATTTAGACAGTAGTCTAAAAACATAAGTTAAACAGAACATATCCTGGTAAATCTTACGATTAAAGTAAGCCGTTCGTGTACTGAACGCAACGAACGGTTGTTTGTCGTTAATAAAGATGAATCGCTGCCATGCGGTCGAAGGTTATCTGCGCTGAACCAGCATTCCGCGACGAGCGAAATCCATTTAGGCATGAATTATTTAGTGCCATACCGTATGATAACGATAACCCAACGAGGTCAGCGAGGAGCAAAAAATAGAAACTCTGTTTTTGCGTGACTGAAGACTCGAAGCAGGTAAGATGGCGTGTTCTATCTCCGTCTGACTATTGCATTGTATATTCACGTCCTGCTCTACAAACCTTGAATGTGGTTTTTACCAAACTGCCCATAATTTTAAGAGCATTTTCAGTAGGTATTCGATTTCGCGAATTACGTTATGGCAAGCGCTCTCGGCGTTTAGCAATAGTTAGCTAAGCTGTGTTGTATGATTGTTTTATATCGTAAATACACGTAAATATAACGATGACAATAAGATTTAGTTTTACGTTTATAAATCCCAAAACATGCTTATAACGAGCTCTATCAGTTGATGTTAAAGAAATGTATCTGATTTTATGTCCGCTACCTTAATTGATAATATATAAGCCGTTCGGTCGACGACAAGAAGTCGTTAACAACATTTGCATGCAAGACAAAACAGTAAACCGTCGCGATCCTTGCCCAAAAAGGATCGACGATAAAAACACTTTGCATAAAATGTTTTCGGAGCTCGAAAGACCAGTTTTACGATGAACGCAGCTTTGCATAACGGACCAACACTTTGCCTTGAAATTGATGATGCCACTCTAGTCATGTGTCATATCGAAATAAAGGGTCCTTGGTATTCAAGTTCTTATATCTTCCAAACATTTTCTAAAATGAAGGTCAGAACAAGGTCTGTCCTTCCTCTTAAATTAACACGCGACAAAAGATGTCAAGATAATCTCTCTCTAGAGAACGCGAATTGTGTCTTCTTGACCAATACTAGCTATGGAAAACAATCTCTTTTACATACAATGGCAAAGCTAAATACAATGGCACCAATCTCAATAGACTAGCAGGTATAAAAATAACAGATTAAAGGACCCACAAAAACTAATGGAGAGTATCATTGTAGCAAAAATAAATCTAATGAAACTACTAGGTATAGTGAGTCACGCACGTATGCCGTGATATTGGAGGATATATTTGTCACACGAAACACACAAGCAAATGATTACGAATACTGGCAGTTAAGTACCTATATTCGCAGTAGGCATACACTTAAATACACTCACATACATTATAAAGGCTATCAAACGCTGTATAATGGTTACCAGGTACCATAGTGTATATAATAGTTGCTGGACCCAGCCAGACCAGTTTTTCTTAAACGGCATAAAATGAACATGTTCTAGAGTTTAAGATTGTTATATTAGGTATACAGATAGGCTAGGTTCTTAGTTGCATAAACGTGGAATAAGCATTATCAATGTAAAATAATATTGTATAAGTACTTACTTTCAATATGTTGTTATGGTTATGTTTGTATGCATATGCAAAATATCCCGTGCAAATCATTTTCCCCTAACAAGAGTATTGGTTGAAGTGAAAGCTATTCACATTAAACGAATTTAGTTCAGTTTTGTCTAGCGATGTGCTCTTTTATCTATTTAGGTCGTGGGTTCGATTCCCGCACAGGACAAACATTTGTGTGATGAACACAGGTGTTTGTTCTGTGTTTGGGTGTTTATCTATTATGTATATCAGTCTCTGGTATACAAAGTACAGGCTATGCCTAGTTTGGGATCAGTTGACCATGTGTGATATGTCAGGAATATTTATTTATTATCTTAAGAGGAAGCAAACAATAGTTACTAAGATAATCTAAGGAATTCTAGTACACGTGGGTTGTCTACTTGTCTTGTCTAACTCTTATTCCACCATTACGAGAATTGCTGTTACGTGGGCGCCTGAATAGGCAATATTGGTTTTTATTGCTGTTACTTTATAGCCTTTTCAATTTCAAACGAGCCAAATCAAACACCTACAGACGCGTTTTGGCATAACATTGTCTGAGAGTCGCGGTCGTTTTCTTAATAGGTTTCTCTTTCAAGACACGAGGTCACATTCAGAATTCTCGGTAATAATAAACGCGTCGAACCGCAAACTATCCACAGCTTCCAAAAGGGTGCGCGGTGCGGATCAATCAATAATTCAACAGCAGTCGGGAGAGGAATGTTGCACAAATAAAAAGCCACGTGGTGTGCACGAATTGTTCCGCCCCGTTTAACGCATGTACGCTGTTGCCGGGCGGACGCGTGGACATGTGATGTTTTCGAACGAGCCCGATCCAAGATGGCCGCCAGCGCCATTCGCTTTCCCACGTCGTCGTCGCGTCGCTGCGCGCACACCACTCGCACGCTATCCTCGATTCTCATTGCGCATCGCAATTTTATTCGCCATTGCGTTTTCGTACCAACTCGGTTCATTGCTTCTTAATCTGGATTACGACGGAAATACTGCTATTACTTGGATATGTTGATCATGCTATTGTCCTTCCAATATGGAACTCTTTTAGAAGAAAGCATGTAGCATTCGTTTAACACACACGTGGTATGTCGGGCTGGAATCATGTGTTAATAATTCCTCCGGGAGCATGACACATATTATATGGAAGCAGACTTATAAGATGCTGCTGAAAGCATATGTTCGCATGAATTATTAATGGTACATTTGTGTCTAAGGTAACCTACTTTGCGAAGTTGGATTGTTCGTATAAGTAGGTCGTTGTATTGTGATATCTAGCTTTGCGTACCGAATACTATAATTACGGGTAAATGGTGATGATCTTGAAATACAAATATTACCTTTCAAAATGCATACAGCATCCTTAGATACATATTTCAGTGTAACAATGGAGGATATACCTAACGAAGTCAGATCCAGAACGGCACTGCAGGAGTTGATCGGGTCCTTGTTCTCTTCATACACAAACCAGGGATGTTAGAGCAGTGCTGCCATGCCACCAAATCCTTGTTTAAGGAGTTGGGCTGGCTGAGGTGAGAGGTTAGCACGAGGACAATGTAAAGTACCTACACCCGCGCGAGACATCAGTACAAATCTTAATCTACCATCTTGAATAAGAAGATTTATATTTGTTTAAACTGGCGTTCAGTATATATTATTCACAGAAATCTTAATTTTCTGTAATTTTTAATCTAAATGTCGTTTATTTGCATATCAATTATCTTTGCATTGTGCGGGTTATGCGGGACTAATGCTTCACATTGTTATCTATTCGCACGGCATGGCGTCACAGTCAGACAATTCTTAAAAATAGTTTGTCAAGACGATGCGAGTGGTTTACAACATTCCTCGCTTATTCAAATATTGATAGAAGGCAACCGCGCTGCTATAAATGAGGCCATTGCCTTTATCGTAATGTAATCATCGTTTAGAGGACGCTGATGAGTGGAAATAATAAAAATAGATAAACCTGAACCGACGCGACGTCAACAAATGCGCTTAGTATACGGATCACTCCACGCACCGGCCGTAACTTCTCAGTCAACACTTAGCAGTCTAAAGGTTATGCAAACAAGAAAAACTATTATCACGAGGAAGACAATTCCGTTCTATTGTATTCGCTCTATTGAGTCAATTGTAGAGATATTTACATAGATGTCTATATAAGTATATTTGGTAGAGGCAGACACGCACTCAAGTTTTCACTTCTAAACAATGAATTAAACATCAATGAACTCGTTAAATTGACGATAATTAAGTACATAGTTAAAATAATGTTATTACTTTTAATTGTAGGTTAATATAAAAAAAGATAATGTACAGTGTGTTTAATACAAATTAAAAAATAAATAGGCTAAACACTGTTATTTCTTAGCAGACCGTCATCCCGTCAGATACGCTTAGAACTAAGATCCTTGAACATGTCTAAAGGGGGAGTCAGATTTACGTCTATATAATCTATATATTACGTTTCGCCGTGGTGGCTAGAGAATAGGCCCATCCATATCTACCTATCCGCGGATGTCGTAAGAGGCGACTAAGGGAACAAAGCTAGGGGATGGGCAGCAGCGTCCCTCATTTTAACAACGATAGCTCTAACTGCGCTCGCCAACCCGCATGCCCAGCGTAGTGGGTATGGGCAATAAGGAATTTGCTCTGTCTGTGGGGGAGGCCATGTTCAGCAGTAGACGTCGAACGGCTGAAATGATGATGATGATTACGTTTGGCACATGCCCACATTTTGCAGTAGTTAGCATTCCATATTATAATTTATAAGACAGGAAGCCCATCGCTGCTTATATGAATACTAACTGATTTCCTTACGATGTTTTCCTTCACTGTTTTTACGACCGGGTTCGGACACATGAACTGTGAGACATGAGTCGAGGTACTCTCCAACTAGGCTTACGCTGCTTACTTGACTAACAACTTTACTATTTGTTAAAGGTGTGATAGGTGTTTCGAAATGAGATCGTTACTATGCTAAGTGACCAGAATCGATAGATTTTACCTTGTATGTGTGTCACGGCTGAAATCCGCGTGTGTGGAGCTCGGCCTCCTATACATATATAAGTCCGTGTATAAGGCTTATATTCAAACGACAGCGCTGGCCTGCCGATCATAGCTGTTCGCCATTGTCTCGCAAAACTTGCTGAATACAAAGTAGACACATAGCAGGATCTTCATTGAAATTATCTTCCAATTTGGCAACCTTTACCAGCACACAATCGGACAGGAAGCTGACACGAAAGTTATCATTAGCATTGTTTATCGCTCTATTTTTGTACCCCGTTAGATATTTTCAAGGATTTGAGAGCATCTTAATCTGAGAGATATGTCTAAATTATACATAGACCAGGTATAAATCTATGGGTCCAACAAGCTTGGGAATAATTACATTCGTAAGCCTAAACTTATTTTTCTATTTTTGTCCGTGACGTTATCTCAATGAGGGATTACCGTCAAAACAATATTCTTTATCGCAAGTGTGTTACTCGAGAATGCTCAAACGTAAATATATTTTACGAGGCCTAAATAATCAGTTCACTTAGTGTTGACCTACTTGCGAGTGATAAGCGTTATCAATCCGTTGTGTGATGTATTAGTTGTGCAATTTGTTATCGCGAGTGGTTAGCGTTCGTATCGCTCGATAAATGATGTTGATTTTTCAAGTTCATCAGTGTCCTTTGTTCTTATTCACTGTTCTGTAAACATTTTGCTCTGACATTCCTTTAGCATTAAATACAAATGTTTACATAAACATTGACGCAATTTGTCTTTTACGTGTAATTCTAGAACTAAACCTAATTATCTTTTAGATTGGTTTATTTTGCATTAATAATTTTATGCATAATAAGCTATATGGATGGCGTAGTTATTTGTCAATTGTCATCAAATATCTGCTTAAACACGAATGTTCCTATCGCAAAAAGACATACCTATACAAATATTTTACCAGTAATGCCTATTTATTTCAGAATGTAGAAACACATACTTATTTTAAACACCAATTAACTATGTGTTTTATTATTTCTTATCCATTATACATAATATAAGTCTCGTGTTATCGGGTCTGACGCAACTTCTGTACGCCTGGTTTTCAGAAAAAAAATAATTGAATTCCATGTTATTTAACGTGCAATGCAAGACTAATCTCTCCGCTCAGTCAAGGTGACCTTCCTTGAATGCTAGCATCCGCGCCGACCGCCACTTAACGGCTCCCTATTCAATGTAAATTTTGCGAGGTTTTGTTCACGACTCCGAGTTCCAAATCCATATATTGTAGCCTACAACTAGCGAACATTGACAACATACATTTATAAATTATATGCACAGACCGGCCTTTTAAATGCACCAGCTTGCTTTTCTATAAATAATAAAAGAAAGAGGAACACGTGCTGCTCGCAGTCCGCCATTTTGCAATATAAATAGCAAGATGGCTGCGGCGAGCCGTTGGTTGGCGAAAGTACTTGGTAATTATAAGCGACGGCGTGCGGGAAGGCGAGTGAGCTGAAACGCGAGGATCTATGGCCGGTTACTGCACGCAATGCTAAGCCTGATTTATATCGTTCTCTGGTTTCCATTCGTTCTATTGTTCTCGGTTTTATGCGCCCGAGACTCGCGATTCTGGTATTGTTTCCGACGGCCATGGGAAACGAACCAGCGTGGGTTCTCAATGACCTTTATTGCTTGAACGGCTCCATAAGAGATCATCCCGTATTAGCTTGTCTATTGAAATTCGAATCGTTTCTACCAAGCTACCAAAGTGTTTGTAGGTGTATTTACTGTACGTAAACCCACATTATTAGGTTTTACATTATACAGGTATTGTTTTTGAATCATTTATGATCATCGCTGTTGATTTAATTCGATTTTATAATATAACCTACATGATAAAACTTTCCATGAAAGTATAATGTATTGACGCAGATAGACCGCATTATTCAGTCAACAACCGAGTCGATAATAAATGCTAAAAAGATTCTCTGCGCCTTGATCCGTTTCCATTTTATAGCTGCTATTTACAATCCGATACACGTTTATAAAAAGAATAGGTATGTACATAAATACTCTGGTATTAATGATCGCCTTCCGCGAATTCGAGCATGCCAGACGAAAATATCCCACATAAATGCACCACGCGTTTTATGTATCTGATCTGCTATAAATAAGAGTAAACGATAACGTTGCCAAATCGATTTAAAACAGATTATTAAGCTTGTCTGCCAATCCGCCTTTATTTGCTGTCCACCATTACGACACAATTGCTAGTTCTTGATTTATTAGACAGTATCTATTAGATATCACTAAGGAAATAACAAATAGTCTTTTGCATATTAAAACATTTCAAGTAAATCATTATGTGTATAGAACTATTTTTTTAATGGGCGTACAATGCTTACTATCTATACCTATAAAAAAACTGTTTTTTTGATATTTTTCATGGCAAATTCGTTCAGAGTTTATTTTATGACATACTATCTTCGTTGCGTGTTGCATATTTCACGCAAACAATGGATGCTGAAATTTTTAGGCAGAACTAACTCTTAATTTGTAGTAGCTTTTGAAATCCGGCAGTTTATAATTACAATAGACAAGCAGTAATGGATCTTTATTCCAAAGTTCATGCGCATCGCAATTTGCCAGTCACAACACGACTGACCTCGTTTCGAACTTTTTTATTCACCTCAGCAGTTGGCGTTGAATAGTGTTTTATATTTATACGTAAATGTACTTTTTCACTAATCATGAATCCATTAATGTTTTATTAAAGTGGAATTCGGCTCATTGCCAGTTACATTCGATTTCCTTCTCAAGAAAGCCTTAAAACCTAGATCCGGACATAATAGAACTTTCAGAGAATGGCTTAGATAAGTTACGAGTACGTTTATACGTGTTACGTTAGTACGTTTAATCTAATACGGGTAGACTATTCATCGAAAAATAATGAAATTAAACTTATAAAAGCTACATTTTGCGCGCCTTTCAGTCCATGTCTGATTCAAAAGGTTAACTTTCAGGTTACCTTGATTAATTGTGTTGATATTGAAGTAACCACAGCGTCGGCGTCGTCTCAGAAGATATACGACGTAGCTGGCAAAGTGATCGACAAGATTTATAAACATACCTTCGTTCAACTTAATTACAATTTACAAAGCTGATAAAAGCAGTGCGTTGAACGGATACGATCATACGATTGATAATGCCAGAGTACTTCTACACGTAACTTGATTGCATTTCAATTGCTATTGTTATCGCCATGTACTCAATTATCTATTACGTGCTGTGTTCCAGTTACGATTCAATACATTTAAGTTCCAAGTATTAGATCATCTCTGATTCATTGATTATAATTTTTTCAGGTATTATCATACAATTTTTTATAGAGTACCTACTACCTAGTAGTCGTTTTAGAAGTATTCACCCGGCTGAAAATTTACCTATATCACTCTCCGGCTCTAATTATTACCATGCAAAAACTGTCATCGATCCGTTTGTCCCTCCCGATGCTTCGTGAAAGGACAAACCGACAAACAAACACACTTTCGCACTCCTTGCAAAAAATAAGCAATTCTCACATGTCATTCACACGTGGAATTATTTTTAATGTTACGGAGATGCCAGCGCATTGTTTATTGCTGTTGTATTTCAGCACGCCGGTACTCCACACTCGGTAGGCATCGCATGCCAACTCGTTTGACCTCATTCCCGAGAACTAGTCTGCGTAAACTCTTATATCGGGTTTATGATAACATACCTATTTCGAGACTTTATAAAGCCCCAGACCGCTCCAACTTATTATTTGTTTGTTTAACAAGGAACGTGTGCCAAGTTTATGCTCGTTACTCATCCTGATTTACTATATGTGCCGCGGGAAAGGATTCGACGAAAGATAACTGGTTTTTAACGGCTTCAATTAATTACGACATTCTGTTGATAACACATAACTTTATTGTGAGTGGTGTAAATTCCGGTGAGCGGTTACGATTACGTTTGTTCTGGTAACATGAGAATATCAACATGACATGATTGTGTGGTTCGGTAGTAGTCGTATCGTGCCTTGTATCTCATGAAACTATGCTCATAAAATAAAGTTGAGTTCGTCCGGCCCGGCTTGAGCTCTGGCGGAGTCACTGGACGGGTATCCTCTAACTAGACTGAACACGCCGAACCAGTAGTCACTGCCCCTTAAATTAGAAAGTAACTGTTACATTTAACCGTGGACGTTTTGATCGATGCAGGAGAAAATGTAATCGTTTTTAACCAGATGTCACTTTTCACTTCTATTTTGAGTCGGCCACCTGGGCTAGGTCGTTCGGAAATTGCAGAAATGTCTCGTACATACTAGATTTTGATTTAGACAGAGAGCTATATTAATAATTATTCTTTAGACAAAATACACTTTGAAAGTATTTTCACGATTAATAACTAAAAGGTTAGGTTAGTAACATGGATAGGATTTATTTAGTGAAAGAAAATTTAAACTAATACAAGTAATAACACAAAATACACAAGAAACAGTTGAGCTATCTAAATACCGTTACAAACTATTATTATTAATTACTTACATAGTGCTTGCTAGATGGTATCTTTTAGTATCGCATGGTATCAATAAGCTGATTTTATTGATATTCTGTCCAAACAAGGAACGAATACGCCACTCTTAAATAACGCACAGTTTACGATAACTGCCAGTAAATCTACACGATAGTTATTTATTAAATTTGTCGAATTTCTTTTGGATAAAGCTTGGTTTATCGAGCCGCAGTCGAGTCCCCATTTCTCACGTTAAGACCAGTTCTGGAGACTGGTCGGTCTACATGCCTGCCAGCCAAGAAAGGCTCTCCGGTCGGCGCCATAAAGGGGAAAACAGCATACTTTTTTGTACGAAATATGTTGCCAGACATAACGATAACCGTGCGTGCAGCGGTTGTAATGATGATTAGGTTTAGCCCTCCTTGTGTAGACCTCAGCGATTTGCTACCAATTTGCGAAGTAATGCAGCTCATTGCAGAGGGAACGATCGGCAATAAAACGACGCGACGTCGAGACTAGTGGATCTTATGGATATGTATAAGTACAAACCGCAAACACAATGTAGCTTATTTAAATACAATTGAAGGAAGTAGCGACGTGGAGCATCTTCCCAGAAAAAACATACAAATATTTAAAAACGACTAAGTACTAATGTTCCAACAATGATTTGCGCGTAGTGCAAATATTTTGAGACAAAGGAGATCAAACAAATTCGTGGAGCTGTCGTCGAGTAAAAAAGTGGGAACTCTTTTGCGATTAGAAACTGGTTATCGATTCGTCGCGCCGGTTCCCTTCGGTGATCACTCACAATTTGTCCCGGCACAACATAATTCGAAGGGTTGTTATGATAAATTGACTTAATCCGTCTCCGACGGGCCACCTGCGCTCCAGATCTGGCTTAACTGGTAGACTAGCTGGATAGTCTGTCGATTAAACTCGCTCGGCTAAACGGGTCTCATAATGTGAGCTAGCAATTAGAAGAAAATGTTTTTGCCATTGTACTGGATCAGGTCCGGTCCAATCCCGAATTTTAAATTCTAAAATAAATGCTGCCCATGCCAACTAAATTAACTACTATGCAGTATGCACTTACCTCAAACTTATCCTTGATAACTTCCTTTACAATAAAATGTTATTCCTAAACACACCAAAAACCTTAGTTCTACAATTGACAGGTGATAAAGAATAACCAGCAAGGCAGCAACGCAGGCGCACCATTTAACAGATAAATGTTTAACGTTGCATAACTTACTTAAACAGGTTTCCATAAATGTCAGGCACGACTAGTCATACGAGCATTTTATTCACAGCTGTTCTGCCGACATAACCATTTTGGATAGCGAGTTTTTTTTAATGAATTGCTTGCATTTGCATGTCTTATAAGGTCTACCGCGCCTTATTAGACCGTTATGTTATTAAGTTAAACGGATTTTTTTGTAAAAAATATGTCGAGCATTGATTATTACTGACACGCCAAGTGTCCTTGTCCTTATAGAGCATGTATTGACACACATTTGAATATAAAACATATATAACTGTGTGTTATAGAATGTGCGAATGTGCAAGCGGATGCGGAATACAGTTTTATCGCCGGCCATATAGGCATAAGAGGGTGGTAGGGACATGGAATCACAATTTCATTATCTACTATGACGCATATAACTTCACGGGTAAGTGAATCGGCAGCTGGGATGGGAGCCGGTGGTTTTCACCGCCATGCGGGCTCGGACAGTATAGAGGGAGGGTACCACCACCTGCCATTCCGCGCTGGACAGCTAGATCAGATGCTCCCACCACCCAATTTCACAGCAGTAAAAGTAGACGTATGTGGGATACGAGGCTACCTATGCGAACAGATAATGACGCGATGTGATTGATTTTGATAGTATAGGTGAAGATCATGCCAAAGGAAGTAAAGTTGTGTAGGTATAATCAGAGCTCTTAAGGGGGGAGGGGTTCGGCAGGTTTATTACCGTGCTGCACCCAAAAGGGTCAATAGATTTTGATGTTTATTGTACCTATCATTAGAATCGTCTTGACCCGGACTGTGATATAGGCTACAAAATAAATAATATCGATAAATTCATTCAGTCGGGTTTTTTTTAATTAATTGCGATAAAAAGAAGGTTATTTCGCATACCTTTTACTCGCTTCGTCGAAAAAGGTTGCTGATACCGGTCCATATCTTATGTTCTTGTCAACCTTATAAATGCTTAACGAATAATTGACCTTAAGGTATAAATTGAGCTCATTTTCGGTAGTAAAGAATTCGTATCATTTAGTAACATATCATTACAAAACCTTTTCAATTAAAATTTCCGTAATTGGAAATTAAATGTCAAGATACATTCCTATATGTGGGTATATCTTTTCAATTCTGATTACTATTTAAATTCCTTTGTATAATATGTACACTAAAATGGTATAAATTTCTATAAGCCTATACAATTTATTCCGTTTTTGTTGTTTCAGGCACATCACCAGATCGCGAACCGGTTGAAATAAATAAGAAAGGTAAGTTCTACGTAACACCATTCACTTGAAATCCATTTAAACATAATATTCAATAAGTTCTCAGAATCAGGCACATTTGAAAATCAAATATCTGGCGTATCCGTCAGAGAAACGACACTGCTGTTAAATATTAAACGTCGATAAGGTGACAGTATATTTGGATAATGTAAAACACATCAGATACCTCTTCTAGGCTTAATAAGAGCACCCACGTCAGCTATATAAAACTTGTCCTTGTTATATTGTTTAGCTTAATAAAGTCTCACTTTAATAGAGAAGCAGATGTTCCTCATTTAGATTTTAATATACCATCTGCTGTCGCTGTGAATTATTATAAATATAAAGTACAGATATAAAATGAGATTCTGAGAAATCTTAAGATCGCTTCTTTATAGATGGTAAACGCTAAAACAAAATTGGGGATTTTGAAATTCATTTCAGTTATAGATTAAAGAGAAAGCTTGAGTCACACAAAGCGTTCATAATAATGTTGATCAATAGCAGGTATATACTAAAATGTTAAGTTTGAATATTCATCTGAACAATGATTTAAATTTGGCAATCAAGTTACTATTTTATTTTTTATCGTCGCGTTCGAAATGTCGTCACCTTCACGAGAATCATAAGCGTGTTTTTGTATGAAATCGAGATCACCATCCTATTCACATTCAAATCCGAAGTATCTTTGTTTGTCCAGCCCTCATCTGCGTATGCATTGGTATTTATGCTTCAGCGGACGAGCTTTACCTACTGCAGAGGTCACCGCGGACGACACATACATTTGGATGTTTCATTTCGAAATCTATATTTTGATCAGGCGACCGAATAACGGGGTCACGTTGTTTTCGATAGATATTTCTACATCAATTTATATTTCTTCAGTTTCATCAAATGATTATAAATAAGCTAAGCTACTGTTTCTTATTGGTGTTTGCTATTTTTATTTGGGGCTAGAGCGCCATTTATGTAATTTTCAGCGTACAAGCTTGTTTGGTTTGCAGAGCCCGCCGGATCGTGTTTGTAGTGGGTTGAAACAACACGTTTCAGTCTCCCTTTGTTAAAGGCCACCACACACGAGGCACCACTGCCACCCTCTGTTATAGCTTTATTTTCTTTATTTGCGCTCGTCGCACCTTTTCATGCTCAAAGCAATAAAGAACACACACAATCGTTCGGAACCATGACATTTTTGTCGTTCTTGTTTTCTTGTTTGACCTTTTGTTCGTTCGTTCGTTTAGTAACACTAGTATACTTGGAGAAATATAGCTGTCAAACAGCAATTTCGCGTGATAGCTTGTTAATGTATAGCCTTTACCCTACGCGTAAATATGTATACCTACCTCTATAATTATGTATCATAAATTGGTTTCTGGTTTCTGGGAAGGATTATCGTATTATACCTACAAGTACGAAGTACAAACCTCAACCTATTAATAATAATTCGCTCGTGCCTCCGTTCGTTGAATTCGTGATTAGAATGTGTACTTATATTATCGATCTACACTATAAATAACAAAAAAGGAACATGTTACTGAACAACATCGTAGCTTCTGTTGGTTATGTATGTGTGCGTCATTACAAATCTCTTAGAGACACGTAGTCCTCGTAGGTATACCTACCACTTAATGAATATTCAGAGCCGAGTTCTCAACAGACTTGTTGTACGGATACGGACCAAATAGTGGTAATACCAAGAACTGGCCTCTTAATTTTTTGTCGAAGTTATTCAAGTTCATCATAATTCAGAATCGTTAAGTTTTTATAGCCTCGGATGGAGCTTGTAACATTATTATTTAAACACCTGCGCTGCTGGCGTAGGTACTCGTATGTATGCGTGTGCAATGGACATTTATGATTAATATAGAACTTGCAACGGAAAAACACGTATGTTTTGAATAAATAATTGTAAAGATAGCAGGGCTATTTGTAGAGGCAGCCAACTACGTCGAGTATTGTGGTAGTTTGTTAGAAAGGACGGTAAACACAGTTATTGGCATATAAGCACTAAAACATTCTAAGGACTCCTTGTGAATCTAAATAATTTAATGAACGAAATGGCTTAAACAGGTACCACTTAGCTTTTAAAGCCATAATTATCAAATTAAGCACTTGGTCACATACAAACTTCGAACCCCTCGTGATTGTAACATTAGACCATAAACAATAACTTTGTAATTTTTATAAAGATCCGTTCCGATTAGCCCGAACATACAAACGGAAATAAAGAAAAAGTATTTTTTTGGGACATGTTTTTTATGATCCCCTTAATTATTTTTTTGAAAAAAATAAGCAGTAACATCTTTGAGATTTGTGTTTTATTATAGATCATAACATGCAGATTATTAAACAACACAAAAGAATTTGAAACAGCGAACAATACAAAGAGGTCAGCCGAACGAGTCAAACCAGTATTTCTCGTAAAGAACTCGCGACCAAGAAAGTCGCCGGTGAAAGTACGAAGACCATGCCTAATTCGCCCAGTTCAGTTTATTAATTCGTTTCATAACAAGGCTCGTAATAAAACCGGTTTCGTCTGACCATTCACGGTAATAATTTCCACATTACTGTTATAAAATGGAGCAGAGAGTAATAATAAAACGTAATGTAGGTATATATGGGATTTGGAAGGTGAACCTGTCCCTTTTGTTGTTCATGGTCCTTAGGGCGAGGGGTCCCTTCGGGTATTATTATCGTTGAATACGATCCAGCCTCCATTCTCTTTAAAAGGTTACTGTTATTCTTCTAATAATATACCTGTCTGGGTGGATTCGCCCTTGAGATTTTTTGTGAGAATTATATGGACCTTATTGTATCGCGAGTGATAAATCTCATCTTATCTTATCTTGATATATTTCATGTTACTCAGAACTGGCGTTTGGTTTCCCTTCGAAGCTAATAGTGGAAATGGCGGCCGATGGAAAGATAGACAACTGTCACTTTCTCATATCATGATCGATCGTAGATGAAGTCACAAATTATGAACTACTTATATAAATACACCAACGGTTTTACAAATGTAAAGTGAAATTGTAAACCGTTGTGGACCTCCAAGTTGCTGGTCAGTAGAATCTTGCAAACGGAGGTAAAGAAAAATACAATTTGTATATTATATTATATATATTAATTTGTTTGAGCATAACTGTTAATCCGTTTATCCAATGTGCTTGGAATTTCATAGGTCAAAAGGTTTTACTATCTAAATTTGAAGCTAACAAGTAGAGTTAAATCGACGAAGGGGCTAAGATCCAATAGGGTTTAAGGTGAGGGTTTAATTATTTTATGATTTTTGAATTGTTTTTTCACAATAACCGCAAAACGCACAGTTTTGATTTTTATGACAAAGATAACTTGAGCATTTTATTTACGTAAATCCAATCCAATCTCGATAGATTTATTTTTTAAAGTTGGGTCCTCTGCAACAGTTTTTTCAAAAATATTTTGAGACTATCTAACAAAAATAACTTTTTTTTAAATATTTGGTTAGACAAATGCATTGGGTACCTAAATCCAAGACACTTTAAAAAAAAAATAGAAACTTTTTGATATATTGACTGGCCTCATAGCTCAGTGGTAGTAACTCTGCCTTCTGCGCTAGAGGTCGCGGGTTCGATTCCCGCACTGGACAAACATTTGTGACTAACACAGATGTTTGTTCTGTGTCTGGGTGTTATATATTTATCTATTATGTATATCAGTCTCTGGTACCCATAGTACAGGCTATGCCTAGTTTGGGATCAGTTGACCGTGTGGGATATGTCCGGAATATTTATTTATTATTATTTATTATTATAATCGATATTTTCTTATATTTCGCTTACGTCGATTACTTTCGAGCGCCTTCTAACGCTTGCTATCTCTTTCTGCATTCAATTACAGTACACTCCGCCAACTCGACAATTATGTGAACAATGATTTTTGTATCCTCTTAAATAAAAAAGTCTTGCAAAAACATGAAGCGGCTATCATATGAAAGAGCTTCGTTCATACATTCCAAAACTATTTTTATTTTTATTCTAAGCCACTTGGTTAAATCGAGCCTTAGCTCCTATTTAGTCCAGTTCGAATGACTTCGTAGTTTAACAGGATTTTTGAATGGCTGAACCGATCCTGATGAAATTTGGTATGAAGATAGTGTGCACCATGAAAAAGAACATAGGTTTATTTTGGTTATGTTATGTTGATTTGATGATGGAGCCAGGAGCTGTTTCTTGGAACTCCTCAGTAAATGGTCTGATTGAGCTGAAACATTAAAAGGAGCGATTTTCAGATAATTGAAATACCAACTTTTAGTAGACATCGCGAGATCTCCGTTCGAGGCGAACCACTACTCACTAGATATATTTTAAAATTGTTAGAATATTAACTGGCTGGATTGATTGTTAATATTATGATATCGCTTTTGAAAAGCTGCTTTGCAGCAACAAGCAAGCTGAGCCAGTTGTTCACCTTTAAAGCCGCATGGCAATTATAATTAGTATTGGTTGGTACCTCTAATCAGTTTTGCAATAGGTGCATTAATGAGTCCACTTCATATTGAATGAAAGTCATCGCACTCTTGTCTAATTGCACCAGACAATCGGGCATTTAGCCGATCGGCCATGAAAAGATCGAGGAAGTCAGGGCTATCATCATCGTAATTGTTTAGCCGTTAGAAACTGACAAAGTTTCATTGGACCATTTCAATAATGAGGTAGGGGATAACATGCATCTAGAAAGTAAAACGGTGGTACACGCAAAAATGTTGTGTCGAAAGATAAAATCCACATAATTAGAATCATTAAAATATTTTGCCCGCATAAAATGTAACGTTCATGTTTACGAATGAATACATGTGCCTGTATCAGAATTTATGGTATGGTGGTTAGGCTCGAGTTTAACATACACGTATAATTGGAACGTATATCTTGAAACCGGTACTCTGCGGCGAAACATGCAATTTTAAACGACTTTCTAAGACCAAGTATGTCGGTCACATGGATGGAATCGGTGCATACATTTGCAATTACGAATTACTGGTAATATATAGTATTAATAAGTAACATGTTGACTTACACATTACGCAAGAACCGGTGCCAAAGACAAACAAGAAGTCGATAGTCATAATGACATAAGTTCCGAGAGTTTTATTGACAGCGTTTTTGTATTTCGGCATGAAGATTACGTAAAATGTCATTAAGAGTTGTTATTGTTACAGCAATGATAAAACCACAGACTTATATTGTAGGTACGTAGTGGGTATTTTGTGTGTAAATAAATGTGAGCATCATTCCATAAATGAATTTAACTCATGCAAAGTAGACAATTGAAACTAAAGAACAGTGTATGGTTGGTATCAGACATGTGACTGAATAATGATCATATGATAATAACTTGTTGTGAGTCGAATTGAATATTTAACGAGCAACACAAGGGGAAAACACGACATCGATACGTAAGCCAACCAACTTTAAAATTGTCCACGATAATGTTTTATAACTTCCCTTCTCAATTTATTTTAATTAAACGAATTTCCTTACTTGCAAACCATTTTCACCATTCAATTGGTCAGTCAGCAGCATACCATACCAATTTCTGAAAGTGCACGTTTAATTCGTTATTATTAAAATTATCGTTCGAAAACTATTTTAAAAAAACTTTTTTTACGGCATTGTAAACACTTGTCAATAATAATTGTTCGAGGTTATTACTACAGCCTTCTCCGTCGAAATCTACGGGTCGATTCGTTGGCTTTGCTTTCTGAAAGTAATTTGCGGTAAAGTGCTGCGTTGCAGTATTTCAGGGTCGCGTCGGCTGCGCCAAGTGGCCGCGTGTCAGCCGCGCCGCCGCGCCGCCACCTGCCGACAGCGACCGGTCCGACCAGTTTCGAACGATCACCATCTCAGTCTAGTGCCTTTTCGAGTTATGAAACATTATTTATCGCTGGCATGATTTTATTTTACCGCTTGCGCAATCATTGCTATGATGGGCGCTGCTCTGCGGCCTGCGCTGCATTTCGCCCCTGCCCGTATAATCACATTCTGTAAACGAGATGGCGTTTGGAAGCTACTTTGCAATTCATGAAACAAAATCTGCCTAATTCAACGAATTATGAAGCAGATTTTCTAGCAATTCTCATTGCATTTGTAGAAATTTACGAACAACACTATGTGTTTGAACATTCTCAATAAACAACACTATTGCAACAGACAATCTAAATGCCAGGAGACCATTATATCCATCTTTGTGTGTGTTGCGAGTTTATGGTGCCACTGCAGGTTTACACATTGAATAGATCTGATGATTTGCAAAAACAGTTTTGAACCTTCAACAATATAGTGTAATTGGCGTGTTCTTTACAACGACAATTTCGTCACTCTCCAGTTATTTACTAGATTTTGCTTCCATTATTCTTGAAAGAGAAAGTGAAGAAAGCAAACACGAATCCATTCACAGGTTTCTGAAGTTAGGATAGATCTACAAATTCATCTGTGCATTGGTAAAAAACATCGAAAGCCGAATATTTTCGAAGCCGACTTCGTGATCTAGAATGTGAATTCGTGACTCAAAAATCGAGCGATGTGCTTGTTTTGTCAGATTTAATGAGTCTATATTAGGTTCGTCGCGTCGATAAAATGGTATCGAGCGTCGGCGTCGCCGAGGTTGCTTCGGTCGTCGGGCCGGGTGTTGTTGCTCTGTCACGACTCACGATCCGCGCTGCGCCGTGTAGGCAGCTACTTTCTCCTAACGGGACTTACCCCTCCCCCTTCACCCCACTGCCAGCGCAGACGCCGCCGCCGATTGCGATTACGACATTTGGAATTTTATTATCCGCAGAATTATGAACATTATAAGTTTCGAAATCGCGCTCTCAGCACATTATCAACCGTTGAACTCGATGGAAATCGTCCTTTTAATTTGCATTCTGCTTTATATTACTGAAACCGTTAACAAACGACTTGTGAAATTCGTTTTGTATACTTTCCGTATCATTAATGGTTTTATTTTGAACAATTTAAAACTTTAGTTTCTGTTCCGTGCTTTACAAAAGTTAACAATAATCATGCTCCATTGTATGCGAGAGAATGTGGAACCTTCATGGCCGAGACGAGTTCTGTGCGCCCCGGGGGACATGGAGCTAAAGGCCATAAGTCAACTCACGATCTTTGCCTCTCCGGCTTCACTAGTACTTACTCTCAGGCGTCAGCTCAACCTCACTATTATTTTTATTATTTACTTACTCTATTAGCTAATGTAAATAAATACATTGTAATTTGTATTCCATCTATCAAGCCCGTGAATACTGAAATTTAGTAAAATCGCCTGGTTTTATTTTATGGAAACATGGTAGACAATACCATACTGATGGCACATACCCACAGTTTGCATTATAATGTAAGTTATGCATGTATAAAATTAAAGACTTATTCATATTAAACAGTTTTATGAAAGCTTCTTGATAAGTTTGTACTCGTATTTGTACATTCAGGGAATGAAGTAACTCTTTTCACACCTCTTCGTCGCCGAGGAAAGTGTTTGGCGTTTGTCCAAATATTGCTGGCCGATCTTCTAAGAACTGCATCGATCCACACCCCTTCAAGAAAACCCAGCGCTAACTTGTTAATTATGGGAGTCACGTTGTACTTATCATCAATATGTCACCCGCACAGCGATGGGCAATGTCTGTTTGTGTTATTGCATTGTCACTTTTGACTCATTAGTGCATCACGTGTTGCTAAAATTTACCAAGTAGACGTGAATCTTTCTAGCGTGGAGTTCCGTTCTCCCAAACGTCACGAACATATTGATTTCCTTTCTTATAAAAACGCCATTGTCCGTATGAAAGCTCGCGATCACAAAGCGTGAAGCAAAAAAAAGCTACTGCACAAAAAGGCTGAAGCGTATCGGTGCGGTTGCGAGCAAGACTTGCATTATTCCAGTGGATAAAACGGAACGCACATGTGAGGCAGATGTTAAGGGTACTTTTTTCAAATGTATAATCGTTCCTCCGCCCTCGCCCCCGTACCACCCCGCTGCGCAGTCACTGACCCCTTTTAGTCGATTCAACGGATACAGCAACTTTATTTTTGACCTGTTTCGCTGTGAATCTATTCAAACTTCTTTTTAGAACAAGAACCGTCGGTTTGTTACGTTCAATTTGAAGTTAAGGTTATATCGTTGCGTTTTTTTTTCTGTCATTTTAACTCAATCTATTATAATATATCATCTTTATTTCTTTTAAAATCCAAAGTTACACTAAAAATGAAACTCTGCGTTGATCCGACATCTGTGTCACCCTTTTAGTTCAATCTCAGGAGGGTTGATCAGTGATCACCCGACCGAGCAGACAGGTCCCAAGGTTGCTACCGAACAGCTGGCTCATTTTATTTTTGGAAATGACAACTGATACTGACGCTTCTAAACACAACAAATGCGATTGCTCCTTCAGTGTCATCTCGTTTCGTATTCTCAGATACCATTTGCAATTTGATGTGGTTGTTGACTTCAATAATTATAATCTCGGGAAAATTGATAGTCCTGTGAATAGTTAAAGAAATCTGAGAATCTAAATCACCAAGTTCAATGCTCCAGTCAACATTTAGCGCAGCAATCAAGTCGACTCAATAAACGCAAAATAACGACTCGCTGGAGGCGAAAATGTCGAAATATTTACGAGTTTGGAGACTTTTTGTTTCGTTCCTATTTTTAGGCGCGTAATGTGCAGTTTTTATCAAACGACTTTGGACTCAGAAGTTTCTGAATACATCTCATTTTGTTTTGTATTTACAGTCGGTCGTTGTTCTCAATTATAGTGGACTGAGTAGCCGGGCGCGCTCGACGGACCAAATCGTGCATCTTTCGCGAAACGTGTTTGCTCATGCTCTAAAGGAACTAGTAAAACTTGTATTGTGATCTCGGTTTCCTTTTTTATCTGATAGATTTTAGCCTGATCATTTTTGCAGTGTCCTGCTAAGTCCTGCAGTCTATAAAATTCATATAATTATTGGTTACCTTGGCTACTTAACATTATCTAATACTGCAAAAACATTCTAAGCCAATGGTAAAATTATTTCCGGCTCCATTCCGTGAACTGCGTTGCTATTTTGATTGGATGGATTCAAATGATTGCCATCGGCAGGTAAAATCGATGCGACCGTGTTTTGCCCTTTTTCTCTTCCAATCCCGCATACGATTCTATATACATTTTGTACCTACAAATGAATACCTTTCGTCTCTCTGCTGAGACCGTCGGGGCCGTCAGCGACAGTGTGCTTTATATAGTTTTTCTCTCGATGAATAAAGTAGTGAAGTTAGCTTTCAAACTAGTCGTATTCAATCGATATAGGATACTGGAGCTCCCGTCTCGCTCGATTTCTTCTTCTTCCGCGACACTGCATCGGATCGAGCGAGACCCGTTCATCAAATACTTATACCTCGGTCGTTTTTAAAAGGGTTTGTTTATGCTGAGTGCCTGCTTTTAGATCATAACTGTATTGTAAATTGGCCACTCATAAGTGTCCGGCTCATCGGACCTTCGTGTCGTTTATTGAACATCAATATTACATGCCTCTTGTTTTATTTATGAGCTTTATTATAATCTTGTTTTCGTCGTATTCCAAATTTTGAGGCTATTTATAATTCTGACTCGCTTATATCATAATTTGTATTTATTGTTAGGCTGACTGCTGGGAATATTTGTTATGCGTTACCAATTCTCGTTAAATCACGAGAATAGCATGAACATGGGGCTTTAGGTATTCCAAACAGTCGAGCCGACCAATCTCTTTTGGCACAATGTTTACAAAAGCTCGAGAAATTGAATCGGGTTTGCGCTAGTATTTGTAAACATAGCGGCAGCGGGCCGTGGAAGCCGTGTGTGGTTCCTAAAATACTTCAAACAGGAATTGAACCCATGCCAACTGGTGTGCGTAGACGGCGGCTCGCGATACCCTCATAAACTTTTCATTATACGACGACTTCTCATAATCTAATTTTATTCTCATGTCTTTTATGTCCGTTTAATTTATCATCACGTGTGTCGGGAGAAGTTATGTGTCCGGCAAAATTGCCTGAATTTAATCATCCAAAATGAAGAAATCCGTAGAAGAACCAAGGTCACCGACAGAGCTTTCAGAATTTGCCAGTTGAAGTGGCATCGAGCAGGCTATATAGCTCGCGGAACCGACACCCGTTGAGGAATAAAGGTTCTCGAATGGCGCCCAAGAACTAGACAACGCATTGGAAGACCTCCCACCCGATGGACCGATAACATTGTGAAGGTTGCGGGTTGTCTTGACACTCTTTGGGGGAGTCCTTTGTTCAGCAGTGGACTTCATCGGGCTGATGATGATTAATTATTTTGATGTTATTAGTGCTGCAAATATTGCACTAACAATAATCTTATTAATTAGCAACGTTTATTCTTTATTTGTCCTTCGAACTTCAGAAAAGAGTCGTCCTCCATTCGACTTTATTGACCTTATAGACAATACGTTGTTAAGTGTATAAATTAAGCTGGTTGTAAAACGAGTGTAAGCAAACAAATGGATGACTCTGTTGGAACTTCGGAGATATTATTGGCTCGCGGAGCATCGTTTAAATCAAGCTGTAATCTATTAACCTTGTCTGTATCGTCAGACTCGACAATCGACAACGCTGGCTCAATGATTGATTGCACAACAATATTTACCCAACTGCGTGCACACCTAAACAGAAAACTACTTTTGTACCTAAGTAATTACATTTCCACATCATTCTCTTTGCAAACATTTACATCAAAATGTCTGTTTGTCTAGTTGAAATTGTAGCCGTATCACGAATTTTAATCACCTGTGTCATCTCTATGAGTTACTTTATTATTACTTATGTAGTGTTTTTCAACACATTTATTAAGTTGTGTTAAAATGATCACCTTCAAGTACCCTTCTAGCTGTCGGAAAGTTGTTTGTTACCATTTAACCTGTTATACAAGGTGATTCTTAATATATATGCTACCTAAAAATTGGCAATAAAGCTTGTTCTACGATGTTGTCGCTTGTTCTACTTTTGGAAATTCAACATTTCTAAATAAATTAACTCTAGGCAATAATCTGCTGTTTTGGGATCGGTCGGGGACCGGGGAGTCAAATCAGTTCAATCAAACTCAATTATTCGACTATTTTAGGTAGTCATCTCACGCACGTACTCGTATGTTCAGTAAAAATATGATAAAAAAGGAAAAATATAGATTCAAGAAACTGAAAAAAAATAATGTTTATTTTGCTAATATTCTTTCTTGTAGTTACAATAAGCCCCTTTTGGGATGGTATACATATTATGATCACCTTGATTGAACAAAACAATTATATTCTCCCTTGCTTCTTAAAAAAGATTGTTTAAATTGGTCTAGCTTTTGTACATTCTTATGGTAGCCTCCGCTTGTTTCATTTATTTACTGTCTTCCCGTATGACTCATGGCTTCACGACACGATGTTTTATTATGATGACATACATTGCGATTACTAGGACAATTCTGGACGAATTCGATTGGGTCTATATTTCGTTCTTCTTTCTTTAATGTCGAATGATAAATTCAACATCAGAGTACGCGTATATTTCATTCGGTTGTTCTCAATGGAAATCATGTGTTCGCATAGTTTTCACAGTTTACTATTTAGTTTATATACCTTTGATCGCTTTCTTAAGTGCCAAAATACATTTTTCAAACAGAAGTAAGACACAGGCAGGATGCAACTTTCGTAAGTATAAAGTGTTGGTATTGCAACACATTCTGAACTAGTTTCACGACTATTAATAAAACTTGTATGCTAAGCTTGTAGGTACCTGTATCGAAAGCATATGTGTAAACATTCGTTGATATCGCATTGCATACCGTCTCCATTTTCAACTTCTCATGCTCTTTTTATACGAAACGGAATACCGCGCGCGGCTTTAAAATTAATGAAAAGCATCGCTAATGCATTGTTTCTGCGCGGCGTCGTGTAACCGGTTCTCGGTTCGTCACGCGTGTCGACTTCGAGGAAACCAACAGTAAAGTTGTTTCCATTGGCATTCTTCGCACGCCCGCTATCGCTCGGAGCTTGGCAGTTCGGCACAATGTCAGCGAAAACCGTCAGCCACGTACGACGCAGCTCACTGATCTCATCACCATTCTCTATTGTTCACTCTTTGGCCCCCAAGGACACACTATATAATACACTACGTGTTGGCCCCCTTCTAGCAGTTCGTGTAACTATGCTACGCCAGTGAAAACGCCCCGTTAATTAACACCGTTATTGATCATTACCGTTTCGACCTCGGGCGATCACTTTCCATTATTGCCTAACGATGAAAAACACTACCAATTTTCATGCGGATACGTCAAGGTTTCAAACACATCGCATCTGCGCCATATCACGAAGCGTATCATTTATTTATTTGTACGGCGGATGCGAGCCTATTTACGTCCGAGCAACCCGAAAGAAGGTTATTCGCGTTTACACAACCGAGAAACGTACACAAAGAAGAGTTAAACGAACGCTCCGGACATTAATCAATGTTGTCGGTAACCGTAGCCGTCTCCGGGGGATTATTCGATATTCGATATTCAGATATTCTATTCTTCGGGCGTAATTAATAGCTTTTGGCATCGGCGCGGCGCGGCCGGCGGGCGTCGCGCACAAATAGGCTTCGTGACGCGGCGCTGCAGTTGCGTAATTGGACAATTAACACACGCGATACTAAACAATGTGGGCCTATAGGAAACGCTAGTTAGACGTCGTCGTAACTGTATCCTCGGTAATGCGGTGCACATAATGCCGACCCACGCGCGTGTAAAGCGGGCCAACGGCCTTTTGATGGCCTAGGTGTCGGTCGACTCACGAGACTGGCTGGTCTAGCTAGACGTCGGCGAAACGAGCAAGAAGCCAGCCACATCGCTCGATACTCTTCAAGCCGCTGATTAACCGTAATAACCAGAGATGGCATGATTGCGGTGGGACCGCCATAACAACTTATTGAACGTTCACGAAACACGAAACTAAGTAGTAGCCTCGTACCAATGCTTTATAGTTATCAAGTCAAGAACCTCGACATTTAATTAGGCATGACTTATGAACGCCCACGGCAGTTGATTTGAGGCAATGACTCTTGCCTTTTTGATTCATTAGTAGCTACTACAAGACTTATTTATAACCCATAGATTTGTTTACGCCCATTGCACGAGCAATCGATAACGGCGAAAAAGGCGATAAATTATTATGTAGCCACTATGATAATATTATTGCGTTTTATGTAAATGGTATTGTGACGTTTTTATCGACAATCTCGACCCCATTTAGCGGATGTTTGTTAATGCAAGCAGACTCAAGCTGGTTGCCTTCGCAGCATCGATCACGAACCTCGCATCGAGAATGTATAATTTAAACGTTTATAGATGTCTAGCTCGCGCATACTTCATCCGACGTAACTTTGTTTATTACTGTCCAGTCGTTTAACAACCTACTGGGTAGATATTACTCGGAAGTCAGTCCTTCAATATTCCATCTTCTTGATGTGATAGATTTATAGCGCTTAGATCTGCGAGTATCTCTTCACGGTTGAATGTTGAAACTGTCAATCTTCTCGAAATTACCTGTGAATACAGACATGATCGATTCCCACACTCCGTCAATAAAATCTGTCAACAACAGAATACTAGTTCTGTAAATACCAAACTCTTGGGCTATTTTAGATACAGATGCAATCATTTTAAAGATTAAATTAACCTGTGGAGTTTCATAAATTAAGAACAAACCGGTACTAGATAGGTATCTCAAGTCTCTGCTCAAGATAACATGACTTCACCTCGATTTCTTTTCCTGTTATTGATCGCTACATTTGCATGCATAAGCGATACCTAACCAACCAGTTTACCCAAATGTCGGTTTTCCTCTTGTTATTTTGATTTATTAATACCATAATAATCTTAATAAAGCTTGCGTTTGACACAAATAATTTTGTCATGCTAGACATGCTACAAATAAACATTAACTAAAGATTGTTTGGAAAATCGTATAAATTCGTATTAATAAGCTCGCAGAAACTACAACCGTTGTGGAGTTAGGGTTCTCGAATGGCGACCACGAACCGGGCGACACAGTGTTGGAAGACCCCCGATGGACCGACGACATTGTGAATGTTGCAGGAAGTCGGTGGATGGAGAAGGCTCAAGACTGTTCGTCGTGGAACTCATTGAGAGAGGCCTATGACCAGCAGTGGACTTCTACAGGCTGATGATGATGATGAATAAATAATAATAAATTAAAACCATACTAATTAAATTTAATTATCGAAGCTTAATACCTATACGCTCGTATTTATAGCTACTCATAACATTATTATTGCTTATGTTGATTGAACAGGAAAATACTTCAAAGGACATAATAACTTGCTCATAAATAGCAATTTTCCCCAACAGGTCTTGATAAGACTTGAAAAGGAATACTTACAAACGACGAATGTGATGTGAAACACGTACTGACATAGGAATTTTCTAAACGTACGACAGTAATCAAGATTCATCAGTAGCATTGCTTTGAGGTCACAATTCTAGCATTCAATTGGTGTCGCTGCCTGTTCACGAACTATTGGCAAACCGTGCTGCACACAATTTGCATCGCATCAAGGCTTACTTAACAACATTATGTCTCTAACATTATTTCAGGACGGTTTTGAGTGAAGAAAAAACAATTTGCGCAATGTGATATATCACTGACAAGTTGATAACAGATATCAAGAGCGAATCATATACATAAGGATATAAATAGAATTCAGCGAATAACGATTAGCTGGCTGACGTTTAAAAACAAACGAAAAAAGAAAATAAAAGAAATCTGAATCAGACTTACCTAACATACAGTTTACATCGTATATTTGAAATGAATCATTAATTAAATTCTTTGACAGAAACAGCACATGTAAAAGTTTCAAGTTAATAGCGAAGTATATAGAGGGGGAGAAAGGAAAGTGCGAGAGTTCGTATACTGAATAACAAAACATAAGTTATGCGTTGCGCAACAGATTGTCAATAGGCGATTATGGAGTGCGGACGTCACGTGGAGTGACTGGCGTGAGGCAGCACACATAGCAAATCAACACAGACCTCTGGCTCCCCAACATGTAACATGCAAAAAGCCCAGTCCCATGCCTCCATCAGGGATCTCCGATAGCTGGTCACGACGAGGCTATTAGACAGCGAAATTGACGAATAAAAGCGCAAACAGCGTCATTGAAGCGCGAAAACGAAACTATCACGATTCGTACTTACGCTATACAATTATAGGAATGCCATTATGCTACCGCGCTCGTTCGCTGTCCTACATAACGAGTTGATTTTCGGGCCGATAGCGCCGGCCTTGCTGCTTAACCGCTGGCATTTACGTTTCATAAATCGAAATACACTGCAATTTATTCGATGCAACCGGTTTGCACGCAATTCGATACAACAGTCGATAATCGCAATCGTTAGTAGATGTGAATGAGTCATTGCAGTTGGTTGGACACGTCGAACACATGGTCCCGATATTAATTTCCATCAAGAGTGCTGTACACTGCATTTACGGTGTCATATTAATTGTGATGTCATGCTCGCATATTCATAAACTTACAAGATCGGATTTCAAAATGATAATAATATGTATGCTTTTTAGCTAGTTAATTTTAAAGTTGGTACTAGTTTGGTAAAGATGACGATGACTGTTTGTGAAGTAGATCCTAATATGGAAGTACTAAGTAGGTCGTGACTTGATAATGGAACGTTCAAACGTGACGTTGTCACGAATACGTGAACGCAATTCAGAAATAAACACGAACATAATCGAATACCTTACAACAGTATATTTAATTAGTAATTTAATTATTATGGTTAGAGTTTCTTATCACAAGGCAAATAAATGAACCGTGTCTTGTTGGCGTTACTAATGAACAAAGGAGGCGACCGTGAAACGGCAAATTGCTCGCAAAGAATAATATAAGTATAAGTACACCTTGGAAACGCCTGACTCGTATCTGACGACTTACAAGTTATTCAACATTTTTTCTTTTATTTTTCGAGAAAGGGTGAAAACGGAGGGTCGCCTGAGGCCTTTGTTCTGCGAGCCGCAAGAGAAGGGTTGACGTACGGACCCGTTAAGCCCTACCCACATCTACCTACCTTATTTAGGACGAGCTATTGCGCATTTAATCTCGTTTTAATTGGAATTTCATACGTTCTAAAGTACACATGTTGAGTCATTTATCGTGGCAGTATATGAATACGTCCTAGACTGTTGTCAATAATACGATGCTTGGCTAGTCATTAAAAGCGAATTCATTCATTGTTTGAATATACAATTTCATTCTCAAATTTAATATGTTATTTAGTTAAGAATTCAAACATTTTCATTTGGTATCAGATGCAAGGAGCAAATGGCATTATTCTCATCGTGAATGAAATCAGCTGCTCGAGGGGCGCTCAAACCCATGGCCTATAAAGGAAATAAGATGAAGGACGTTTTGTCGGTCCCGTACTTATTTAGGTAAGGTCGGCGTTGTTGCCATGGCAATCGCCCGGGAGCGGACGCAGACTCCACTGAGCAATGATTAAATATTAATCAAATTATGTGAAGGATATTAGTAAGACGAAAATTAGATCATTGTAACTGGTAATAACATTTAAGAGCTGGAGCTGCTCTTTGTTCAGAGTTCATCCGGGGAAGCCTTGCCTAGAAATTCGACCAACAAGCAGCAATGCGTGCATTGCTGTTTTGGTTTGAAGGCTGAGGTTTCCGCTGAAAGGCAGGCATCAGATACTAGCCAACACATGTCTCAGGGGGCGACGTGCGCGTGATGGTTTTATTACAAGCGTCCATAGACCATGGTAATAATTTACAAAGAGATGGGCCGTATGTTTGTTTGCCACCTTAATAGTATAAAAAAAACAATTTATCAGATTGATAACTTAGTTAATTAAGTCTAATGAGAACATTGCCCTCATTTAGCAGAATTGACACGAACTCGATTAGATATACATCCCTCCCTCCCTACATATATACATATCGATGAGTTATCTTATGAAATGTTCTAGATTCATTTTCGCAAAAGCTCTTCGCATTTTCCAAACAAGCTTGAAGATTCACATCGCAACTTGGAAACTCGCATATTTTTCAAGAGCTTTCCCGCAAAATAATTTCCAATAAACGGGCTTGTCACCGTAAATAAAAGAATAACTAATCAAAGTTTCGCCCGCGGCTTTCGATCCGCGACACGACAACGTAAACAGACGCGTGGGTGTCGGGTGGCAGGCATTCCACATCCCCTACTTTCTCCCAACAACCCCATACAACCCCCACCCTGTGGTGCTTCAATCGCAACATTTTCCCTCTTGTTGCCCCTCACAGTTCAACAATCTTTCGATAGTCGGTCGGTCGGTTTGAAAATATTCGCCTTCATATTATTTGTAGAGATACCTTTTGATTTTCTCATACCTACTCAGGCATTATTTCTATTGTTACCTTTATATTTAGCTATGTTGATTTTGATTCTACATATTGTTACTTTCACTTATGCGTGAATCTTTATTTTCGCTCATCAAATTAAAGTCTATAAGTCCTAAGCATTTAATGGTAAAGATCATTTACAGGTCTAATCAAATCTATCAAATCTTTCAAGTGACAGACTGAATCACAATCAACGGATGGCTTCAGCCAGAGTTCCTCGAAGTTTAAAATTTGGAGGGCTGCTTTATGTTATAGTAGTAGTGTAGGTGTGCAACTGTGGACCAAGAAAGGGATTCCCGAAACTCAGCCCAGCCCCTAAGGCGGTGCGGCGTCGGTCGGTTAAAGTTTCTATGAAACTTTCGTGTCGTGTAGGTTTCCACTAGTATTTTATATCGTTACAATATTCCTCGTACCGATGTTTACTGAAATTCGATGGCATCAAGGTTCTAAAAATTAATGACCGTCATCTTAGCAATGTTTGTTTGTATAGAAATGCCATCGGTTGTGTCCTAAAAAGTACGACATGTACCAAGTTTTGTGTGGTGTTTATCTTTATAGACATGCGTATGCTAGGCATTTATAATGGACCTTAAACTTTCATGTTGCCCTCTAAACTTATTTTTCATGATACAAAGTCCATTTTATCGATGACTAGAAAGGTATGTAAAGTATATTTAAAACTATAAAATAAAATCAGTTTGTTCCATAATTTGGCAAATATCCAATAACAGACGGAGCATTGTTTAGCTGTTATTGAGTCAGGAAGTTTGTGTTCCAACGTTTATAAATAAACGAGATTGAATTGTTGTTGTATTGAATCGACTTTTTAGTGCCTCCTTTGTTTTGTGGTACGTTTGGATATAAAAAGATCAATAATGAATTAAACAATACGCTTTTATGTTGAATTAGAAATCTAGCCAGCTTCATTTAGTTAATATATTATTATTCTCGCAGATAGATCATGTGCTATGCACATTTCGTTCATCAAATAACAGTCATCGTATAGAAACATTGTTTGGCTCTGTTCCAACTTAATCACATACCGGTAGTTTGCAGTTCCTTCTAGGAAAACCTCTGATAACCTGCTGGTAATGGCCGAGGGCTTATGCCTGCTTTGAATAATCCCAGGGGTAAAGGGGAGGCCCAAAGGCGGATTAGGTAACGTTCATGTACGACCTACTGATTTAACAATTCGTTTGTTTGATGCTGAATGCTGATATATGATACGTAATTACGGTTATGCCAATTTACGATGCGTTGTGTAATCAAATGCCAGTTGATATGGTATTTTTTGGTTTTGTAAATGCTTCGTTGGCATTTCGTTATCAAAAGTTATATGCAGTATCAGTCTCATTTGCTTCACTATTGAGTCAGGCAGGACTGAATCCCTATTGCTGCCCCATTTGTCGCAGTTATTTTTATATTTCCTCACGAAATCTGTAAACTCAAGGATATAAGTCGTTTTTATAAAATGAAATGTGTGCAAAGAATGCGTCTTGCCAACAATGCAGTCATTGTGTTATTTGATTAGTGAATTGAGGAGCAAGGGGCGTCGTGAAGGCGATCACGACTTTCCGATCTCACGACGAGACGGGGCTTCGTTCCCAGCGCCTCTACAATTTGTTCCGACATCTACAATATGTGCAAAAAATAATGATATTCTTCACAAACGAGTCTCGAGCAATCGAGTACAATAACATCAGTATCTAATCTTATCGCAAGAAAATTGTAGCCAAGTGTTACCAAGCTAATTAGTAGTGACTATGTAGATAACGAGATAGAAGTGTTTTAGGCCGTAGGCATCATGCACGGAACAAACTCTGATATATATATATTTCCAGACAGATCTGTAGCCAAGAACAATTAACATTCAAAATATTTTAAATGGTAGCAAGCAATGAAGTCAGAATTGATACTCGACTGTGTATGTAGACTATGTAGTGTACTGCCAATATTCCGTGCTTTTACCTTCTAATAACGTCAAGGTCTATCCTTATCGCCAAGTATCAGTCAATTCTCTTATTGTTATTTAGCACGGCAAGTCATGCACAGACAGATAAATACACACAAGATTCTTTATCTGCGTGTCACGAGTATAAAATTTACAATGTCACATTGTACGTAAGGCATTGCCGTGTAACACGGCTTATTCGATAATGTGTCGTAAAAACTAGATGTGTCGACGTAACAATGGGTCGTTGGGCTTGAAGGAAGTGCGGCTGGCGTTTGCAGCTGTCTTGTAGCTGCTTGCTACTAAACACCTTCCATGTTCGACGTACATGCACTTTGTCATTAGATACCTCCTCTTTTTTTCCTGTTTTCATTAGTTTTACATACTTGACATATATTTTACCTTGAATATATTGTGTTATATTTATCCTCATTCGAATGGGTTCCAGTTGGTTCTGAATCAGTTATATTACGATACCATAATAGTCATCAATCTCATCATCTATTCAAAACTATTGTGATGTGTTTCATCTTTGTAATCAAGCAGCCATTGTTTACACCACAGCTCGTAGGATGTTTATAGTCTGATGTTGCTATGACCCTCTACTTTCTCTGTCTTCTATTTGTGTCAAATGCCGACGGAAATTGTTAAGAATTATCTTCCACCGTTTTGCAAAGTTGCTTAACAGTTTAATTATAGCTTCCTTTCTATATATATACATAGTTGCATTCTCGAGTGCTCAAGCAGTGTAATAATTCGTAGTTCATGGTTACGCATTCGCTTGTATTTATTATGCAGGTTGGCGTGTGGAGGTTGGCTGAGCTCGTTGCGGTTGTGGGGTAGACGGACGGGCGCTATTTCATTTCGCATTATTATGAGTCAACGCGCGGCAGGCTTTCATCTGTAATGAGTGTTCCGCCGTAAGCGTAGGGCGGGCAGGGCCCGTCCCGACCGCAGCCTATTTACAGGCTCACAGCAAAATCAGAAGATGAAACTGTTATGTTCGCGAACCTTAAACAACAACCGTTGTGTGTTATCATTCGTTCACAAATTCATAGAGAACAAAGCCTATCGTTCTACATAAGTCGACTGCTCTTGTTAAAAGCTAATTGTTGTGAAACGTTTCTCTATTAACGATGAGTTGCGCGTTTCGAGAGAGAAGACTTTTGATTACGATTACACGGTACAATGGCCGTGCGTGAGAGTTACCGCCTCGCATCGTATTGTATTGTACCATTGGATTTATTATGTATTACACCGCCTCGCTCTATTTACTCTGCCGGTAACAATAGAAACTAATAATAATGATCATTCCGTATTAATTGCACGTTGCGTGCCGAATCGAAGACTGTTTGCAACTGTGCAATACTTATCGTGTCATGATCATTCCGTGCGCAAGAAGCGCGGCGGAAGCGAAGCGAGAAAGATTGTGTTCTTTTTAAATTGAGGGTACCTATTATTATCTGAGCGTGGAGTAGAGGAATACATCATAAGGTCGTATTAATATTCACGAAGCGGCGCACCCGAGGCGGGCAGGCTTCACAAAATGGCTGCCGGAGGCGGCGGCGGCCGGCGCGGCCGACTGAGTCGTGACCGACAGGAATCCACGCGCTCGCTCCGAACCCTCATCAATTATGCATGAATGTGGCCGAACGTCGATGTTTACTCTCCATGAGACAACTATTCATTGCGTCTTGCGGTTTTCAACATTCGATCGGGACTGGAGTATCGCTCGCTAGCTCTCCGGTGAAATGGCGAAATGGTTACAATTTACCTTCGCATGATCTTGTCATGCATTTATACCTCTATAAAATCGATCAAACAACATCCGTAACAGATATCAGATAAGCTGTGGCTAGATTCGCAAAAGCTTAGGTATGCTTTGCAGATTCCAGAATCTACGCTATCAAGCTACAGCTATCAACAATGAGATCCAATCAAACTAGTGTAGCATCTATTGTCTCCGGTCTGAGATTATCGTACGATTCACGGCTATTGAATCACGCGGCCGGCCGTCGAATTATTTAACTCATATTAACTGCGACAGTCAACGCAGGTTTGGTAGGCAGTAGGCATCTATGCCCGCAGCTGTGTAAGCTACCGATAACAAGCTGAATAAGCGCATTGTTCTCGCTGAGCGGAACGGGTCACGTCACGACGACATACTCATGTATTCCTTCAAGATACGGATACGAGAAAGGAATTTTACTGTTGTAAGTTGTAAATTCTCCCACGCAACCTGAGTCATGGCGGCAGTCCGGAAATCGAGATATAGCTCTCGTAAAGATACAGACCAGAGTCAATAACACACGCCCCGGCGGCATAACCATATTTGTTCGAGGAATGTCTTTCGTCGAATAACTAATACTGTATCGTAATGTTTCTAGATAGCGCCAGCTTAATCGAAACTTTCCAATACTTTATATCTGTTTTATCTCTTCGCAGAATGCGAATATCGGTTATTTTTATCTTTTGTTATCTATTATCAGTGTCATAACTCATAACATTCATGTTTTCATTTCCATTGCTAATTACTTTATATTTATACTCATTTAGTACCATACCTTATTTAGTGGTGTGATACATGCTTTGTCGCAGTCGTACCCATGAGCTTTATTTTACCTGTTTGTTTGTGATTCTTCCGCATAGTTGAATTTACCTTGTCAGCAGTATCAACCAACACAATCGATAGAGTTTCATATCTTTCAGGGATATTTAAACATGTGTTGTGCAAACAGACCTCCGGATAACGGGCTTGTTATCAGCCGCTGCAACCAGGTTATCGGCTGCCGTGTTTGTATTCCTTTTATCAGCATACTCCCCACCTCTCACAATGTCACTTATCTATCGTATTTGATCATGTACGCCGCTGTTGTATGATAGAACGCCTATTTTTAGGAGATTACCCTGTATTCGTGAGTTTTCTTTCCCTCTTCTTATCTCGTGCGTGATTGTTTTGAGATATGCGACCGTATAATTATCTTATCTTTATGCTTTTAATTACTTATCATTTTTATTTGGAACAGACTTACGGTGAAGTCAGCACATAAACTCGTTTATAATTGCAAGCGCTGACTCAAGTGTAAATATCGGTTTTTACAGCATGTGTAAACTATCGAACATTAGCTATTCGCGTGTAGCCGCTAACTCGATTAGCGCAAGGCCAATACAAGGTATGCGACCTCTTTGCTTGTTTTTTGCTTTCGTAAAAAACTTCGGAAACGGGTTTTGCCTACCAGTCTGCTCGTGTGTATCCATCCGCCTGCTCGAATGACGAAGCGAGGCTATAAAAACAAGTAACAATAACAATGCAGCAGCTCCGCCGATTGGAATAGGTAGTAAAAACATTAACAACTAAAAAGTAATTAGGTTTTTGTTATAATGTTCATTCGGTATCTGATAAAAACATAGAGAGAGCGAGCAGGTAGGCTTAGAAGCAGGTAGACGACGGATGGCGGGGAGCGGCGGCGACGACGCGGCGGTCCGCAACGATTAGATGGATTGAAATGTTTTTATTACTCAAGTAATCCGACCTTGTTACGCTCCGTAGGATTAAATAAAAATTGAGCAAGCGCGTGTCGGACCACGCATCGGATTACAAATCCGACTACTACTCGTAAACTATTAAAAAAGGCCACATATGAATGCTGTGATAATATACCCTTATTATTTAAGTGCTACTATTTTGGTCACCTTTCAGTATACCCAGATAGCGGATCTCTGTATGGAACAAGTGTTCATGAAACATCGTAATATTTTTTGATACCTATCCAACGACACCCCGGTTCATATGAAAACTTAAAAAAACAACCCCACTCACATGTAGAAGAGATACCCTAAAACCTTTTTCTGAACGTTTTATTTCAAAACTTAATGGGCGTCCGTCACCATTATTTATTACCGTGCGACATTTCAGCATGATAGCACTAAAAGTTTACGAGAAGAACCGACGGACGTACAAACAGACGGACATGGCGAAACTATAAAGGTTCCTTGTCGTACTTCGAAACCCTAAAAAGTTCAAAAAGAACAAAGTATGCTAATTCCTCTATACAATCATACATTTTGTGTGACCTGCAAACTGAACTCTTTGTCTTATTATAATAAAACTGGTCGAAGAACGGATTACGGATCGCTTGTCACGGAATAGTTGGCTCTATGCCAATTTGTAAAATACTTTAGGTATGTTGGTTTAACGATCGGTAGTTATTGTCGATACTGTATTACATACGATGCGTTTTATTAAATAACATAATTAGGTATTTATTGAGTGTTATTTCCCCTTATAGTTCTGTGTCATGTTTGCGACGATAAGCTAATTCGTATTAGATGACTAACCATAATCAACCACACTCCACACATTACTCGTATACTAGCAGGTAAACATTGATATTGCCTTTCCGTTTTATAATAATACTATGAATTTAATTTAACGTCTTTGCCCTCCAAGCATAAAAATAACTCAGAATATTGCTTCATTGTCAAATGGAATTACCGAGTGTGATTATTACACAACAGCGCTCATAAATAAACACACAGTTAATCTCGCTTTAGAAAGAACGGAAACATCAGAGGTTTCCAAGAAAATGTGGTTTGTTATACGTAGAATTTATGTTTTGCAAATAGTTCCCGGTAGCGCGTGGGCGTCAAGAATTTGACCAATCAATATAAATATTTGATGTATGCGCAGTACTCTTTACGAAACATAAATTTTCTTATTATATAGCTTTCAATAGTCTACTTATGTTATTAACTTTTTCTTTTCAACAGTACATTTCAAATATTTACTCTAATCTGTTCTTAGTTTACGATGTGTAGTGTAGGTATTTTTTTTAACAAATAACAAAAAAAACATGATTAAAAACTGCTTCTTGCGAATCTATAGCGTTCAAAATCTAAATTTCATCCCTAGCTTTTTACGTATAAATTTATACATTAGCAGTTGTTTCCATGATAACATTAAATTATTACCTTACAACTTTCACAACTTCCTGTTGATTGTAGGTACCAATTAGCATTGTCTGGCAGGTAGCATTCGTTACAACATGCGATTATAAGCAAGCATATATGTCGATAGCGACATCTGCCTTTCATGTTGTGTACGTTTGTTATCGTTTCCATCCATAGTGGATGTGGTGGAGTGAGGAGGCAGACGGGTGCTGCATCATCGTCAGGTCAGGTGCGTTTTGTGTGCGAGGGGGGCTCCCACAATTCCGCACCCCTCCCCTCCCGCTGCCCTCACACCCGCTCCACCGTTCACTTGTTGCTACGTTGCCGTCGCGAGACTGCCGAAGCCCCGCACCGCGTTCTCCGCACCATATCCCTCCCCGCGTTTCAGTCAGTTCTCTGTGCTCCACTGAGGCTTTCGCACGTATGTGCCACACAGCGTTCGCAATCAATTTTGAAATAGTCGTGATCGTACATACATAACTTGCTTGTGTGTGTGCAGGTGAACGCTTGACTACTTTGATTTCCTGACCGTATCCAAGGACATCAGTTGCTTGAGGATTTACAACTTTCTTTTCAAAAGGATTTTAGTGTTTTTGTGGATTTGTGATAGTGACTCCGAAGTGTTATTTTATATTCTTGAAGAATATTGTGTCTTTGATCTAGCTGAAAAAGTGATTACTGGCAATAAACTGAAACAGCTTTACAAAGCTGACGAAGAATATTTTGACGATCACGTGTAATAAATTTTACTCAAGCGTAAGTAGTTTGGAGACTAATTATTAATTAATAAGGTTAGTCGCGGTAGAACAGAGAAGTGTCAACGTTTTATGGCTAACAATAAAAATGATGAGAATCAATTGACGTTATGTACGTTATAATTATAATGTAAAGCTTTGACCTGGATAAAAATGAACCCAATGCGTAAAATTCTGAAGCATGATTATACTATATTCAATTCTAGAGTTAACAAGTTCCTTCTGGTAAAGCGTGCTCCATCTTAGGCCACATCTCACTTGCAAAAGTGAGATGGTGGTCAAACGCCTAACCATCATCAATAAAAAAAAATACTAGTAAAATTCCACGTTATTGCTTTTAGCAACTTATATCATAGAGACTTGGTGGGCATCGTTGTAAAGACATTCCTGAAATAAAATATTCCTTAAAAGTATTTTATTCTGTTTCTATGTCAGTTACCTAGTTCAGTATAATCAGGTAATTTATATATGACTTTGAATATATTCACAATTCATGCCCACATAAGGCATAATTATACATTTATCCTTCAAGGCTCACCAGTTCGTGTCGGTGATTTACACACGTCAGGTATTAGCAATGAGATAGCGTTGGAAAACTGTGTTAATTGGCTTGTCTATATCGGCCAACCACATAACTTATTAGATAATCACATACCCACATAATAGCACCAGAGTAGCGTATGTTGCTTCTATAATAATAGTACCTACTTCGACGTTTATAACATTATTATACTAGAAGTGCTTGCGTTGACCTTTCGTATCGTTCGCTATCGCTATACCATTATTGGCATGTGCATTATTGGCGTAAACAACTGAAGTTATCGAATAGCTTAAGTTTTATTGCAGTAATATTCATTGTTCTTTTGACCCGTCTCGGTTGCCCTAATTTGCCGATAACTGATTTTCATTAAAAACTCTTATCAATTTTATTTCCTTGTTCATTCTTTGTTATCTGGTTTAATAAGGTCATTGAGATCCGTGTAAAAAATTAAGCAAGGTCATACGTTTTTGTTTCTTATAGCCTCCTTGACTTGTCTTGAACGGCCATCTAGAACATTCACGTAACTATTGATTAAATTGGCTTTAGTTGCTTATTTAATAGGACCTCTAACTAATCCTTTAAGCATGTACTTTGGCTGCATAGTTTATGATAATCGGCAATAGCTTTCAGTGTTCGTAATAAGTTAAACATAACTGAAATAATCCTGTGGCGTAATAGATCGCTTGATAAGCATTATGTTTGTGGAAGTTGTCTGAGCGTAGGATCAAGTATTCCAGCGTACAATGGAGCTCTGATTCCGGTCACGAGCTATCGGGAAGCGTCGTGAGATGCTAGCCAGATACCGAGCTCTCCTCCGTGTGCTCTTTCATTGCGCAATTTACTGCACGACCGAACTAGCTCGTGAGCACCAACATACTTCCAAGGCTATAATGCGTTATTTGCTCTCTGCAGTCACGAAACCCAAAGCGTTTCTCAAATAGATGTTACATAAACTCCTAATCAACAATTGACCTGCCTGAAAATAGCCTTTTATAACGGTTGAAAGGTCTCGTAAACTGGGTTGACGCTTCAAAAGCGGGCATACTGAATAAGTAATATGTGAGCTTCATTTAGAAAGTGAGAACTGAGTGTGATTTTCTGACTTTGCGGTGGACCTATTCCAGTTTTGGGAGATGGAATCGATTCTTTCACACATGCGTTGCGGATGCGGCTTGCGTAATATGATGTCTACATGGGTAGTTGCGTTATTACAGCTCTGGGAAAAGCTTTGTCGCTGTTAATGCCCTGATAACGGTTATTGTCGGAGTGGAAGTGTTTTATTACACGGTCGGTAAGCCGACGCGCTCTAGTAGCTCTAAAGAGATAGCTTTGAGTCGACAAACACGCTCGGATTACGCTGTAACAAGTTATTTGAGATTGTCGCTTCATGATCTTTGGCTTGTTTACTATTTTGCCAGAATGAATCACCTGGCTTCGTCAATGGAATGAGTGCCGCGCAAAAACAAGCAGATGAATTGTTTTTCATGTCAACGATATATTTAATTAGGTTCTAACTTACAAGTGACAGTACTTGAAAGGTAAGTTACAATCTAACGACGACCTTTTAACTGTTAAAACATGCCTACCAGTAAAACATCATCGAATTCGATGGATTATCTTCGGTCATTTAGTAGCTAAGCCGGTGGTAGACGTCATTTCTATGACGTCGGTTTTACTTGTGGTTTAGATATTCTAGGAAGACCTACATAGTTAACTAATGGCACGGTAAACGGTATTGCGCTGCGATGAATAATTCAAAACCAAGCTCGTTCTTGCTCACCTACTTGCGGTAAAATCTGGAAAATATATGAAATAAATGCAGTTTGCACGAGGTTTCAAATTTCCTTTAACTCATCTGTTTGTTAGAATACCTAAGTGCGTTTCATATTGAATATGTACGGGTACTATGCATATATGGAACATCTTTGCAGTGTCGACGAAGCTACGCAGTTACGTAGGCAGGATGCAATAGTTTTTTGCTTTGCCAAGTTCTGTCAGCCCTTCGTGAATAATTCAAATTGTCGTGGTCAGGATTTACTGCCACCGCTTTCTTCGTGAGTCGGCTGCCTGAACTCTTTCAATTTCCTTCTATTCCCCTACATCTAATGAAAACTTTTTTCACCGGAGCTCCGCGACTTTGTTTGTCTTGTCAATCACCCGTCACGGTCGGCCGGCAAAATGCGAGCTTGCCGCACTTCCCCATCGAGTTATTTGTTGTCCCATTGTCCCCCTCAGTTGATCACTGTCTCATTGTTTCACAACTTTTGTTTACATTTCGCTCAGTGCTCGTTTGTTTGTAAAGAGGCAGGTTTGTTTTCTCCGTTTCGTGTATTCTTTATACATTGCTAACAGCTGTGGCCCGTCGTATTTCTCGTTATCGAATATTTTTTGTTCAACAATCTAACGTTTCGTTTTGTAAGCAATAAGTAACGCTACCCCAGCAATTGTAGTTTTTGCAATGGTAACGCTTTTGTCTTTCTGCCTACCGAAGCACATTGCCGTTTTGTTTCAAATTACGTCGGGTCATTCATTTAGTATTGATTAGGTAGGCGTTTACTTATGCTTGGAGTAGTTAATGCAGAAAATTAGCTGAAAAGATTTGTGTTGGTGTAGCTCAGTTAATCACTCCGTTTGCGGTATTCGTTTAATCTTGCGTAGTTTCGACTGGCCTCATAGCTCAGTTGGTAGTAAGTCACTCTGCCTTCTGCGCTAGAGGTCGCGGGTTCGATCTCCGAACTGGACAAACATTTTTGTGATAAACACAGATGTTTGTTCTGTGTCTGGGTGTGAAATATAAATTTTCTATTATATATATCAGTCTCTGGTACCCATAGTACAGGCTATGCCTAGTTTGGGATCAGTTGACCGTGTGAATATGGCCGGAATATTTATTTTATTTTATTTTATCCATAACAAGTAAAGAATGCCGTTCCCGCGTTCTTGCTGTCACTCGAATTTCGCCGAGACCGGTTCCCCTCCGGTGAATAATCATTGCATTAAAAATGGCGGTCTCCTCCGCAACCGTATCGCTGTAAATTATCATATCATTAAACATTATGCGGACGAGATGATATCTCGCGGCTCACGCACTCCGTGAATAAACCAGCTGTATACACACAATCGCCAGTCGCTCCGCTGTTTATGTTTGTTATGAATAATTATTTATGCGATTATTCAGATGAGGGTTCTCGTTAACCGGGCTCTCATTAAAATTCCTTTGTTGATTGCTCGACACACTGGGTCGCTCTTTTGTTTAAGTGACGTATCGCTTCGAATTCCCAGAAAGTACTCTACCAACTTTACAATTTAATTGTCTTGCGCACTTAAGATTTTTATCATTTGAGATATCTTGTTATTTTCTCGGAATATTTTCGAACTTTTCACTTCCAGTTTGTTAAATATTTTTTTATTCTATATATTTCCCTACTAGCCCCTACATAAAAAGTAGCCAATATGCCTATATATCTAGGTACTTAAATAACTTTAACTATTCCAAGTTTCAACAACACAGGAACATGCATAGCTTCACCTAGTTTTTAAGACGTTTCAAAGTGATCCTAGTGATTTTATTGAAATAAACGCTTTTTGACTTATTTGACTTTGACTTGACCACGAAATCAATCATATATGTATATATCGACGATGAAGTATCAATATCTCCTATCTCAATTTTTTCGATTCTTTTTTTATTTCACCAATCGATGCATTTTTTCATTCTCTATCTCCTGATAAAAACACACGAATTTCGACTTAAAAACAACGTAAATACGGATCAAATGAAAATAATACTAACTCCGTTAGTGTCAAATCATGCTGGAAATACCTACTATCTGTATTGAAGAAATACCTCCTATCTCATATTGCGTGACTTATGCTGTGAATACCTCCTATCTCCTAGAGGCGCGTGCGAACCTGTTCGATGTTTCTGTACTAGATATCAGGGAGGGGGGTGTGGTCCGCGCTGCAGTTTGCCCCGCACGTACCTTCCTTCTACCAAGAGTAAGTTCCGGGGATGTAACCGTTTCACTGAAGAAATGCGTAAGCAGATACATTCTCACTTTTGGAAGAATATGTCGTGGGACCAGAGAAAAATTTATGTCAATGGACTGGTGAAAAGCTCGGAAACAACCCAAAAGACAACAAAAGTATCAGCAGCTGATGATGATGATGATGACTCGAGGCGGCAATGTACACTGTCGTACTTTCTGCCTATCAAAGACCATGGAAATGTTCAGGTGTGTAGAACGATGTTCCTAAACACATTGTCTCTTGGTAGTTTTACTGTGCAGTCGTGGGTAAAGAAGTCAGTTTGTGGTATTACTCCTGATAGACAAACCTTGAATGAATCACGGCAAAGAGCCATAAAACCCAAAGACGAAAGAAAAGTTCATTGTGCGAATACCTTTCTCAACAATCTTCCGAAACTGCCATCGCATTACGCAAGGAAGGACACCACAAAGTTGTTTATAGAACCTACTTATCACACTCTTACAGATTTGTTCAATGCTTACAAAAACTATTGCATGTTGAATGAAGAACCGCAAGTGTGCAGGTTCACATTTGAAAAGATGTTTCATGAAAAAAATCTATCACTTTATACCCTTAAGAAAGACATGTGCGATGTTTGCTCGAGCCACAAAGCTGGTAATCTAAGTGAAGCCGATTTTCAAATCCACACCATCAAAAAGAACAGAGCAAGGTCTGAAAAAGAGGAGGACAAGAAAAAATCTGCCAATGGGGAATACATTCTCCTGACGTTAGATTTAGAGGCCGTTAAGGTGTGTCCTTATCTCACTGCCAATGCTTTGTATTTTAAAACAAAGCTGGTGTGTCACAATTACACCATTTATAATTTGACCTCGCACCTTTGCACTTGCTACTGGTTCGACGAAACCGCTGCAGATTTAACAGCGAGCACCTTTACTTCTTTCCTCCTTGATTATTTGGAAAGACATTGCTTAACACCGGAAAAGAAGCCGATAGTTATCTTTTCAGACGGTTGTACTTACGGAGTAACCATAACACAAAAATATTTAGAACCCGGGCACACTCAAATGGAATGTGATTCTGTACACAGTGCAATAGAAACGAAACTAAAAAACAGAGAGATACACCTCCCGAGTGACTACGTTTCCATCACGAAAGAAGCTCGGACGCCACCTTATGATGTCGAACCCGTTAATTTTGATTTTGACAAAAATTATGCTGATCCTGACACTTGGGTGTACAAAAGCATTCGTCCAGGACGTAAAGCAGGTGATCCTCAAGTGGTCGACATAAGAGCAATTCAGTACAATTCAGATTTAACATTATTGGTCAAGTTAAACTTTGATGACGATTGGATGGAGCTTCCACAAAGACCCAGACCACTTAGACAAGTAAGTTATTCGCAGCTTAATGCTAGTCCTCTCCCGATCAAAAGCACAAAATTTAACCATCTACAACAGCTAAAAACTGTTCTGCCAAGAGACTGCCACCATTTTTACGACACTTTGCCATATTTACAATAAGTAGCTTTATGGGAAAGCGTCAAAATATTTATATTATTATGTTTGTCTTTTCGAGCAGATATTACTTTGTTTTTGGTATAGTTTATCTATTGTTGTTAACTTGCAAAGTATTTATTTTTCATGCGAATATGCTCAATGTTTTTAGGAAGGCGGTACCGCCAATTGTTAATTTCTTATTTTTGATAGTTTTATCATGTGACTTTTTATTACTTTACTGCTGACACCTGCCTACCAAGGCAAATATTTTGTATGTTTGCTGTTTATGAGTCGCTGTATAAATGATTATAATAACTAAAAGATGTATAACTTGTTATTTTGAAATAAAACTACTTTTTTATAAAAAATACTCTTTGTAATTCCTCCTATCAAAATCATTAATTCATCCTAAATAGAATCAATACCTCCTATGTCTGATTATCTTCTTAATTAGATATCCTACTCATAATTCATTAATAGTAATATAATTACCTCCAAAATAAGCTTCTTTTTGCATTAAAAAAATCTGATAATTGTAAACAAAATAAAAATTATGATGTTTTTTTCGCTTCCTGTAAAGTTGCTGATTTTGAGATCGGAGATATTGATACTTCATCGTCGATATGTATGTTCAATCATACCGTAACGGCTCAAACCGTTACGGTATGATTGAACATACATACATACATAAAATCACGCCTATTTCCCAGAGGGGTAGGCAGAGACCACGACCTTCCACTTGCTACGATCCTGACATACCTCTTTTGCTTCATTCACTCTCATCACATTCCTCATACATGCTCGTCGGTTTAGGGTACTCTTGACCTGGCCTTTGTCCAAAACGTCACCGATTTGGTCGCTAAACGTACGAATGATTGAACACTGCATTTATAATATTAGTAGGATAAGTTCCTTCTGATGAGATTGTATCCTTCTTACTATTGTTTCTTATCTTTATAACCTTTATAAATGTGATCTCGTCACTTCTCGACTTTTTGTTACATTGCCCTCGTTCTGGTCTTGCGCCAAATGGCTGGTTGTCAAACGTTGGCCGCTGCCGCTAGCGCAGGGCGTCTTGGCCAGCGGCCAGCTACCATTCACGTACACCCGAAGTCCGGCTCGCCGACATATTGCTCCACCCACACGACTATATCTCACGGGAATCTTCCTGTTCCGGTCCGGACGCCAACGTTAAAATAGCTTACATTTCTAACCTTAATATTCCAGAGGAATCTATTGCCGCCTATTGTCTAACCTCATTGAAATTAACCTCAAGGCCACTCGTTTTAAAACTCCCTTTCCACGATGTTAATTATAATAATATTCCGGTCATATTCACACGGTCAACAGATCCCAAACTAGGCATAGCCTGTACTATGGTGACCAGAGACTGATATATTATATAATAGATAAATATTTAACACCCAGACACAGAACAAATATCTGTGTTTATCACACAAATGTTTATCCAGTGCGGGGATCGAACCCGCGACCTCTAGCGCAGAAGGCAGAGTTACTACCAACTGAGCTATGAGGCCAGTCAATTTTGCTTACTTAGTGATAAAACTATTTGTTTGCACCCCTTACAATAGTAGTTATTTGTATTCATTCGGTCCGTCGAGATTGGGCGAGGTGCTGGCTGGTGCGTGATTAATTGAAACGGCCTTTAACGTGACATGAATACTTGTTTATTTTAAACGATAGTTATAGAATTTTCGATGTATATCACCTGTCTTGAATAATGCCGAGGTCGAATCGGCCGCATACGACAGATTTCTGCGCGTGTAGGTGGGCGCAGTGTGAATGAGCTTATTTTGGCTTCATCCCAAACGTCCCCTCGCGACGGACTGACGTCAGCCGTTTGAAAATATGCAGCTGGCAGTTCGTTGATAACAGCCGTTATTCATTTCACGTGTCGTTGAACGAAGCCGCCATCCCTTTTATAAGTTTATCATTTTATCTCTACGCTGAGCCTTTAGCTGTATAAAAACAGCACTTGTGTTGTGATTGCCTTACCTATTATTAATCGATTGTTTTCATTGTTACAGGTGCCAAAGAAAGTGTTAACGCGAGTGGTGATGTTGCTAATGTTAGTGACGAAAACAAGTGCGTGAAAAAGGAGGAAGTGAGCAAGCCCGCGGAGGCTGTGGAGAGTGCGAGTGAAGTGCCTAGTGCAGTGAGCGTTACAGGCGCGGATGGTGTGGCCAGCGCCGTGGCCTCCGAGGAGGACGACTGTGTGATAGTGAGCTCGCGAGATGCGGACGATAGGTCCGACTCGGGTGTGAGCGGAGTGCGTTCGGGCGGCTCCGCCAGTTCGACGGAGGAGCGCGAGTGGCGCGGCATGGCGCACGGGTACGGAGGCGGTCCGCCCCCGCCGCTCTTGCACCTGCCCCCGCCGCCGCCGGCGCTGTACCCCAGTGAGCTGTGGAAGCAGCGGTACCAGCCGCAGCTGCACGGCCCGCTGCACCATGCCATCGCGGACGACTACCTCGCTGCCGCGCAATTTGATAGAGAGAGACATGAAAGACTGCTACGGTGAGTTGCGTTATTTACACTAATTTGACGGAAAACCCCAACCACTTTGATCTTATCCATAAAAATAAGCTTGCCGAAAATAAACCTTGTGGTTTCCCCTTGGCTTTCCCAGTAACCTGATTTCCTAATGACTTTCTCTTGAATATAAATAAGATTCTCTGTAGCAATTGGAAAAAAGCTCTTTCCAAAGATATTCTTTGAATTTTTTTTAATAGGTATTTATATTTGACGGCCTGATAGATTGCACATTTTTATCAAATCTGAGGTGTTTGACCAAGTAATAGGTAATCAATCACGATCGTTCAACACATTATCTGATATGCTCCATGCCATAAGATAAGTATTCAGACTAATCCGCTTAACAACCCAATATCAAAGAAAAACATTTTGTGTTAAAAACAACTTTGACCTTGCATCCAAGGTTTAACGCCTAACGAATAAAATAGTAGTAGGTATATATCATACAAATACCTTGGTAATGATATTCATAGAAGATTTGGTTGTAGAAACAGAAATGGGTACTTTTAAAATTCAATTATCACGGAGTAAACTGAAACTAGCGCATGAAACTGTGCTGAAATATCGTATCACAATTTAAACTGACAAATCATGGTAAATATCCCGTTTTTAATCCCGTGAAAATTATCTTCATAACCAAACCAAAAGTTTCAAATTGTATATTTACTACTGATATCTCAGAACGAAAAAATCCTATTCTATATTTTATTTCTCTTAAAGCCGAATGGAACCAATTTAATACAGTTTCTTAAATAAAGCCCGTTGTCCAATTTACACTTGTCGTGATCGTGTTGAATGTTTATAGTGAATTCGTGACTCACATGTGTAGCAGATGTTGTGTGTCTGCCTTCTACTGTATAAAAAACTAATTGCCATTAACTCTTGTTGAGCACGTACAAAATATTTATTACATGCATCCGCAATTTTATGTTCAAACAGACTTATCATCACATACATTGAAGTTGGTATTTCGAAATGATGTTTTAATCTTGGGTCGACGGAAATGTTTTAGGTGGCATTCTTGGTTAAAGTATTTTTTGCTGGTAATAAAATTTGTAGAATTCGCGAGGAATCGTCGGTCATTAAATAATTTGTAACACTTCCGTAGTAACGGGAACATTCTGTTCTGGCTGTAGGTATTCCTGGTGGGTGGTACGTTTTTTTCGAAAACCGTTAATGAATATTTTGATGTGTGTACATAGTACCTAATCTTACGGTTTTCGCCTTTATCTTTCGTTTCCCGCAACAAAACTCAATATATATGTATATAATATAGTCAATACTGCATAAAAATAGGAGACCTCTTCTGTTGTAAAGTGACACTGGTATTACTATCTATTTTAATTTTAGTTTCTGATTGTCTAAATCCCAGTTTATCCCCGTATTTAACATTTTGTTTTTAAAAATATTTTGTGCAGGTTATTATACCTCCTACCTGTAGTTTCCCTATTTATGCTCTTATGAGTCTAACTTCACTTGGTTATACCTATTTTACCTAATGTGGTTTGACGTCTTATTTCCCACTAGCTATAGAATAGACAATTACGTAGAATTATAATAATATGCGATAAACCTATACTATAGCATTTTTCTGACGTACGCAATGTGTTGACAGTTTCTTTATGTGACTAATTAGATTATTGATTATCTTTGAACAAACTTATGATGACATGTCTTGGTAGGAGTTTTTCTCATTAATAGTTTTTTGGTCTTTTTTGGATATAGTACTACCTACCTGATAATGTCAAAATTGCTATTGATAACTTTGAAATAGCAAAAATCATGAAACATAACCCCACAGACGCTAACCCCACGTCCACGCCCTAATGTAGGCATACAGTGTGAGTAAGTTAAGGCACCTTCACAAGGTCATAAGGTTACACACCTGTGTGAACTTTAAATCTTAATCATACTTCACTCTTTACAATTCGTCAACTCACTCTGACGCAAATACCTAATGGACTTCCAAAATGACCTACCCAGAGGTTTTTAAATCAGTCATAAATATTTATAATTATATTTGATATCATTTTTGTATAATTATGTAAAACAGTGACTAACATAATGGAAATACCTACATGTTAAACCATACCTTTAAAATTTGATTTATACATACGTAACCTACTTAACTAACTTACCTACTTAACTCTTCACAATTCGTCAAATCACGCTGACGTAAGTAACTAATTGTTCCCAAAATGACTTGCCCAAAGCCGGTTTATAAATCAATCAAAATATATTTCTATTTTTGATATAAATTTTTTGCTACAATGTTAAAACATAAAGTTTTTATTTACTACGATTGAGGAAAACGTACCTACTACTCTAATGTTTGACCATCACCACGACTAGAATTACTCACTAAAATTTTATGTTTATTAGGTAATTCGCGTATTTATTAAAACATTTATTTATAGAATAAGTACTGACACTAATTTTAATTCTCAGATGTTCTTCTCTTTCCGTGCATTTATAGATACCTCATCACCAGTTTGGCAATTTGTAGATAGTGTGAAAGCTATAAAGGGACGGAGCCTATTCTGTGGATTTCCAGAAATGTAGCTTTCTTTTGGACCTGATCTGTTATCAGTTTCTTATTTATTAAGTAGGTCATTTTCTGACTAGTAGGTAGTAATATTACATATTACTATTTACATTCCTTCCTTCCTAGTTTCCGTTTCTCATAGCTGTATTCAAGGGCAGTCTATGTCCTCAGTTTCTGTAGCAACACGAGGATGAATACAATTTCCTTAGTACGTTCCAAGGCTATACTTCCCCTTTGTATATTTCCATAGAGCTTCATCTTTCATTTACCGATACTACTGAATCATCTCTAATATGTAGGTATCTTATTTCCTGTCATTCTTAGAAATTGTATATGTTGTTAATTGACTTCTATTTTACTACCTTAACTTACTCGTACCTTCAGTACGGTCGGTGGATCTAGGCAATCGTGAAATTAGCCGTTTAGCTTGTGCTCATGTTTTGCATATTATGTTTCTATCTACAATCAATAGTAAAAAATGAAATGCAATCCTATACTATTCTATCAATAAAAAGATGAATAACTATTATTTTTCTTTCAAATAAAGTTAAGGTTGCCAGAGCTCTTTAGGGGGGAGGGGGTTCGGGGTCGGCAATGCGTTCGTGATGCCTCTGGTATTGCAAGCGCTCATAGGCTACGGTAACCACTTACCAGCCATATGCTTGTTTGCCACATGAGTTGTATAAAAAAAAATGTTTTTCCCGATTTCAAAATACCTGTTTTTGATCTTCAACTAATAATTATTAATCGGACGAGAATTTTAACATCAAGATTACTCCCACTACAGCTGATTATTTGAGTTTGAACTGATTTGACCCCAAAACAGCTGATTGTTGCATAGTATTATTTTCAAATAAAGATATCGACTTTCCAAAAGTCGTAGAACAAACTTTATTGCCAATATGGTGTTGAATAACCGCCTTTCGCCATGGTGTACTTACATTATTGTGAATCACATTATATGTATGCATACGAAGTTGTGTACGTAAATAACTAACAAAGCCTAAGCAACGTTATTGTATTGTATTGCATAAGTAATGTTCAGAGGTTAATGTGTCAAAGGTTTTCTGTAACACACGTGTATTTATCATATTCCGCCTTGTTTGCATGCAAATGATCATGAAAACATGGTTTCATGGTGTATCTAATGTGTTTTTTTATGTAAGCAGGGAATTTAATGGCTCTTGTACCTTAACAATGAAATTGATAGAGGTAGGTAAGGTCAATAAAAACATTATTCAGTGATGGATGACGAAAAAAAATCTCAAATCAATAAACACACTAGCAGAATCGTTTTGAGGTCAATGATGTGCCATAACATGCCAATTTGTATGCAAATGAATGAGTATAGGTCAAGAATACTGACTTCAGAAACGTCAACATTATGCTAAATGCACGCTTAACAAAACATTTAACTGGAATAGAATTAACTAGAATACAAGGGATTATATTAAATACAAATTGGCATGGTATCATCATCATCATTTGATGACACCTAGGTACTTGAGGTTGTTGTGGGATGATTTGGGCCAACCAAAGATTTCGCACTGTCGTCATCAAATACTGCTTACCAACAGAAATTATCGTATCCCACTAACGCCATCTGTTATCGAGTTGCTAGTGTTGCTACTCGAAAATAGTTGGCACACATAAATAGGCTTTAGAGCAAAGTAAAGACTAGTGGACGGACACCCCCGCGACTTCGTTCGTGTGATATTAGATGCATTCAAACATCAACCCCGGCTGCAACCCTTTAGGGGTTGAGTAGAGTTTCGAAAATTCCTTCATCCTTCCTTCATTCCTTCATCATATATAGACTAGGTACTAGTATAATGAATTTACTTTATTGCCTACTTTATAAATATATCGAAATCAGAAACGAAATCTGTTCGAAGCTGCATGTCTACTGTAGCTAGTAATTATAAGTCTATGGAGCAGTCTTTTAAATATTTAGGTAGGTACTTTGCATTTGATTTATTTCTTGCTATCATCAGTGATTTTTTTGTCACGATTTGCCGCCCCTAATATCTGGCCGCCCGACCTAGGCCCGGGCCTACTGGGCCTTAGGGCAAATCCGCCACTGCTTACACTACCACAGGACGGAAGCTTCAAGCTGCTGTTCATCATACTCCTAGGACTTCTTACCTGGTTTAGGCTGTCCCTTTGTAATGTTACTATTATTTATTCTGTGGATGTCGGGTCAGTCAGTCAGTCAGTGCAAGGTGATTCATAACATGTATACCATCCCGAAAGGGGGTTATTCTATCAACGAAAAGAAATACTATTAGCGAAAAAAAACATCGTATTTTCATTTTATATTTTTTTCTCAAACTTTCTTAAATTTGCTGTTTTTTATATTTTTATCACCTTTAGAACTAATAACTAAACGTACAAGAAGTTCGGAATCAAGATTGCTACCTAAAACAGCTGATTCATTGAGTTTGACCTGATTTGACCCCAAAACAGCTGATTTTCGCATAGAGTTTTTTCAACGAAAAATGTCTAATTTCCAAAAGTCGTAGAACAAACTTTATTGCCGATTGGGTGTAGAATAAGCCCCTTTCGGGATGGAATACATATTATGAATCACCTTGTATATCATTATTACTAGCTGAAGCTCGCAGCTTTGCTCACGCGGCCCACTATTTCCCTCCTCCTCCGAATCTCCATTTGGAGGATGCTTTAAAATTCTGTTGATAATCACTTAGGGTCAAGTCAGTCAGTAGGTAGGGTTTAAAGTAGCTACCCAAAAGTAGCTACCCAAAAGTAGCTTAAGGCCTTGGCCTTAATCAATGAATGGTAACCAAGGTCATTAAACGGTATTAATATTGAAGATAAAAAAAACCATTGAACCATAGATATGGGAGCGCTTGAAACTTAACTAGCCAGACGCCAGACAGTCGGTAGTCTATGCCATAATTAAAGCGTCGTCGGTCGCCATCGGTCGATAGAAAAGTTCCTATGAATGACAATGTCACAAACTTGTGTAATTTGATTATTGCCTACTGTCAATGTCGCGTCATGCGTCTATCAGCTGTCAGTCAAGCGAGCGAGGCTAAGCTATGATGCTTGTCTGTCGGCCATTTTCAATATTCTTTCTTTCATTTTATTTTTTGGCTTTGTTTCTGCATTTGCTAAATTTAAACGATTTTAAAAGAATGATAGTATTGGTTGTAAAATTAAATATAAGGGAAATAAAATGATATTGGTCGTCGTACCAGCATCTGGGTTTCAAATGTAAGTGCATCTGTTTCATTGTACGATTTGGATTGAAAAGGTAACCTAACCTAACCTCTTACTTCGAGAGAAACTTATTTTTATGCAACAAATTGGCGTTACGTGTGAGAAAGGCATAGGTTAGAGTATAATAAGGTATTTTCCACTTAATTTAGGGTATTTTTGGCACCTAGGGTTTTTAAGGGGAAAACATTTTGACAGTGTGTTTGCGACAGATCTGAGTAAGAACTTCCACTAGAATTTTATTTTCTCAACTTTGGGAATAAGTAAAGCAGGGACTGACGTTTAAATCCTAGCCTTGAACGGAAGCCGTCAAATTATATATCACACTGACGATCACTCCGCTATCCGAGATGAAAGGCGTGAAAAAACCTTTAGGATTCTCTGTGACGCTTTCAAAGGCACTGATCCTCTTTAACCATTCCAAACACACCACGCCAATGCCCATTGGTTTTTAAAAACAGACAACATTTTGAACATTCACAGGCAGTCTAAAGTCAACTCATTCAGACTGTTGTGCGGTTTGTCAATGCCCACATTAATAACCTACAAAAATCAATGTACAGTTGATATATTTTCATAATGATTCCACTTTAATAAATATTAAGATGTAGAATGAAAAAACCCAAAACCTATGCTCCTAGCCATCAATTTGTACCAATTTCAAGTTTACTGTGTACCTATCAACTACCTACATCTGTATTGGTTTAAAAATTATGAAATCTATACATTTAAGTGCTAGTGACTCAAAATGTAGAAAGAATACTTTATAGTGATCTTAATTAGGTTTACCATGATGATCTTAATAAGGTTTTTGGTGAAATAATCAGTGTAGTGAAAGGATTAAAGTGCCTCTTAGAGGCTCCTTGTGTGCACAATTAGATAGATAGATAGAAATCATTTATTCAGCCACCACAAAAAATAAACAACAAAGTATGTACTTTTTGTGGCTAAGGTGTCACTGCGGCCACAACTGGCCTAAGTATGTACTTACAGAGCTAACAAACAAATAACACTTCTAAACTAAACAAGAGATAAAGTAGTACTTATTACTATTAATAAAAATAAAAAACAATGATCCAAAAGATCCAATGGAGCGACACATTATATATATCATTATTATGCATACTTCACGGCTGAAAAAACCTTTGTAACCTTTGCACTTCTGTAGAAAAAACTTCTCCAGACTAAAATAGATTGTTTTTTTAAATTTTAAAATGACCTTGACCCACTCGTGCTGCATACCAAGGACTTTGAATACTATTGTTTCCTTGTTTATACTCAAATATAATTTGAGTTGTAATGATTTTAACATTCCTCTTGTGTTTCAAGGTACTGGTTTATTTATAGATGTGGGAAGTCACTTGCATCAACAATGGCCATAGACAAATAACATTTACAGCTTTACAGAACACCTGATAAAATAAACATTCTACATAAAGGCTCAGTGCTGATACAATGAGTGGTAGCAAAGCCACAGATTCTCAAAAAAAAATTAAACTCTATTTACTTTAGATACATCTGAAATCAAACTGTGGGGGTTAGTGATGAACAAACGATGGCTTAGTGATTTCAGCCATTTACGTTAGGTTAGGTTAGTAGTAGTGACATTCAGTGAAGACATTTTCATGTTTGAGTCTCTATTCATTTTTGGAGCTTTTCTCAAACCATTAAAGATACTTAGTAGAAACCTACATACAACAACCATTTTCCTAGGAAAATGACAAGATTTTGTAATGTTACTGGTTAGGTTATTATTTTATTTTAGTCTCTTTTCAGATTCTTTCAGTTAGGTTTATAATATATATTATGTTTGGTTTTCTATGTTTCGCAATCTGTGTGCCCTCTGGCAAAGGCCTCCTCCAAATATCCAAATATTTCTATTTTGTGCTATCCTCGTCCATGCTCTCCCAGCAGTTAGCACTATCTCGTCATCTCATCTTCGGAATGGCCTTCCTTGCTTTCTCTTCCCAGTTCGTGGGTACCATGTGGTTAAAGTTTTGCTCCATTTTTCTTCTCCTCGAATAGTGTGGCCTGCCCACCTCCATTTAAGTTGATTTTTTTTTCAATGTTACATCTTGTACTTTTGTTTCTTTCCTGATGGTACTGTGTTGCTTATTTAAAATCTTTTATTTTCTCCCTCTCATATTAGTTTTATTTTTATTTTTTTATTTTTATTTATTAGGTTTGCCAACAGTTTACACATGAGTACATGGTTATGATTGGAAACAAAATGTCTTAAGCTACATGAGAAACCAATAACAGGCAAACACAGCATGCACTGTAAACAAGGCTAAGAATATAATATGTAGGTACTTATAATATCTAATGGTAGGTAAATACGACAAAGCGTTATAGATAACTGTAACTGTATGGTAGGTAGGTGTGTAAGGTGTATACCTTACACACCTACCCACCTTACAATTATAAATAGGTAACAAGTTAAATGAGAGTGGAACAATCGCAAACAAGAGTCTTACTATGATATTCTAGTTAATAATAGTAGGTACAAATTATAGTTTTGTCTTACTAGCATAAAACGAAACTAAAAACTAAAAAAGTAAAAACTAAAAAACTAAAAAAGGGGTCGCCTAAGATAAAATTTAGGTTAACACCCAGCAGTCACATACATAGTCCTGACCCCACACTAGGATTCCTTGTGTCGTGGGTATCAGACGCCACGTATACCATGGTACCACAACACCCAGAAACCCTGAACAGGTGTTTGCAAATCATGCCAACATTTGTCCCGCATCGGGAATCGAACCCGCACCCCTCAGATGGGCACTCGTCCGCTATGCCACAGAGGTCGTCATATATGATTAATGGCTCCCACAGACTACTAAGGTGCACCTACCTTAATATATAAGCATATGAAAGAAACAATGTCCAGCACTAAGTACATTAATAATAAAAGTGGAACACGCATCTAAGTGTTCCATTCATGCACTGTAAACTACACTTAATAATAAACAATGGATTAAACTTCGCATAAAAATAAAAATAAAGAATAAACAGTAGGTAAGTACATAGAAAACCTAACTGAGAGCAAGGTTATTGGGTAGGTATTATAGGGTGGTGGATCCAGTTCTAGAAACCAGAGACTTTATTTTAGTGATTTCGTGAAAACCGATGTCCAGTCCCTCAAACTCATTGTAAAGATTGCACAGACGTGGTATGGGAGAATTTGAGCCCAAGACTGTTCTTCTAAAAGGTGGAACCAGAGGTTTGATTTTATTGCGGGGGTATTTGCGAGGAACTTTGAACTTAAGCCTTCCAAGAAGTTGAGGGCAGTCAATTTTGCTCCTTATGAGCTTGAACAGAAATTGTAGATCGATCATATCACGGCGTTCCTCCAATGTATTTACTTTGAAATGTGCTAACCTCTCACTGTAAGAGATACGTTTTCCCGCAAGTCTTGTGCCTCTAGCTAGGTGCCAGAGAAACCGCTTTTGAACTCGCTCCATCCTTAGTTTGTGTGTTGCGTAATGAGGACGCCAGACTGTGCTACAGTATTCTAGTGTGCTTCGTACAAGAGAGTAATAGAGAATCTTCTTAGTTTTGTCATTTTTAAATACCTGGCAATTTCTGATAACAAATCCTAGCATCCTGGAAGATTTCTTAATGATATTATCCATATGGGGGACAAAAGTAAGTTTGCTGTCGAGTAAGACACCTAAATCCCTTATACAGCTAACCTCTTGCATAGGTTCTTGTGAAATAGAATAAGATGATGATATAACTTTGATTTTACGTGTAAATTTTATATGAATGCACTTTTTTACATTTAATTGCATGTCGTTATGTTGACACCATCTGCTTAGGCTGTCCATGTCATCTTGAAGCAAGACAACATCGTTAGTAGATTCAATTCGTCTAGCAAACTTAAGATCATCAGCATATAGGTATGGAGTGGAGTTCTTAAAACATCTCGCGATGTCGTTGATAAAGATGTTAAAGAGAACAGGTCCCAAATGAGAGCCCTGAGGCACACCAGATAGTATGTCCATTTGACCAGATTTAAAACCACCCAGTACAACATAAAAAAGACGTCCTATAAGGTAAGAATTAATCCATTGTAGTAATGAACCAGCAAACCCGTACCTTGACAGCTTGTGAACAAGCAGATTATGGGACACTCGGTCAAAAGCTTTAGAGAAATCTGTGTATAACACATCCACTTGTTTATTAGAATCCATTGCTTCGATTAGCATTTCCGTGAAGGATACTAGATTAGTGCTGGTGGATCGCAAGGCAATGAAACCATGCTGGTGTATAGTGAGGTATTGTTTCATGTGTGTCTGGACAAATGGACAAACTAATGACTCAAAAATCTTTGCGAATGTGGACAATATGGATATAGGCCTATAGTTACTTACCATGATTTCCTCGCCGTCTTTAAAAATTGGGACAACTTTAGCAATTTTCCAATTCTCCGGGAAAATACCAGACTCCAACGATTTTTTAAAAATACAAAAAAGAGGTGTCACCAGATTTTTCATACAATTTGTAACGAAAAAAGCTGGGATTCCATCAGGACCAGCTCCCTTGTTCCTATCCAAGCTTTTAAGCTTTTGCAAAATTTTATCTGGGGTTATACTTACTGATACAAGACTTTCACTCACGAAATCGGGGAAGTTAATGGAGGAGACATTACTGATAGCTTGGGTAGTTTAATTTCTGTTTAGTTTATTCCCTCATTTAATTTTCTAAACTTCCTCTCCTTTACTTGCAGAGATCGGAGAGAACAGGAACAACGTGACTTGCTGGAGAAACAGCAAAAAGAGAGAAAGGAGAGAGAACGGATAGAGCAGGAAAGAGAAAGGGAGAGGGAAAGGGAACGAGAGAGGGAGAAACAAGAGAGAGAAGATAAAGAAAGGAGGGATCAAGATGCTGCATCGAAATTAGTCTCGAGGCATTTTGAAGAATCTCTGAGGCTGGCCAACCAAAAGGTTAATACTTTAATTGTATGTTATATTCCTTATTTAACTTAAAAAACATCTATATTCATATCATCTCTTAGATTGATTGATAGTTCAATGACTATGCTAGGAATTTCATCTTACTAATGCCCGGTTCCTATATCTAAATACAATCTGTATTTTCTAGGGACTGTAAAAAAGCTTGCCTTTTGCGTACAACGATGCAATTTGGGAGGGTTCGGTATTTTATCCACATATGTTAGGGATGCTTGTAGACTGACAACCAAAATGAGCTTGTAAAGTGTGAGTAAGGCAGTAGTAGTAACACAATGTAAGTTAGTAAACGTATACCGATACTGATTGATTTTACATAATATGAAATAGGCATAAGTAAGGACTGATGAGTCTGGATCCCAAAAGCCATTAACCAAACAAGCCATAAGCCTGTAGTCCACTAACTAATTCTGGATAACAAATTAGAGCAATAAAAGCAGAAGTATTGATTTTGATTTTTTAATAAAGCTTGTATTAAACGCGCCATAGAGCGTAATAAAGGCTCGAAAGTGTTCGCAAAAGATCTGTCTATTGGACAAAGCCAGTTGACGAAACTGAAGACCGATAGCGGCAATATCGACTCGTCGAAGCCTGAGATTTTACGAGAGCTCGAGAAGTTCTATGGACAACTGTACACCTTATCGCAAAGTCCTGCTCCAAGCACGGCAAGCGATGCAAGAGCCCGTCTGACCCGGCACTATACCGAAGACATCCCGGACGTCAGCCTATACGAGATCCGGACTCCGGGTCTCGTATAGGCTGAGATCTGGAGCCCTCAAACAGCTTAAGAACAATAAGGCACCGGGGGAGGACGGAATAACGTCAGAGCTTCTGAAAGCGGGTGGAACACCGGTACTTAAAGTCCTTCAGAAGCTATTTAATTTCGTCATCCTCGAAGGTACAACGCCTGAGGCGTGGAACAGGAGCTGTACTGGTACTGTTTTTCAAGAAAGGTGACAACACCCTCTTGAAGAATTATAGGCCCATCTCGCTGCTGAGTCATGTCTATAAGCTGTTTTCGAGAGTTGTCACTAACCGGCTCGCCCTTAGGTTTGACGACTTCCAGCCTCCCGAACAAGCCGAGTTCCGCAAAGGCTTTAGTACCGTAGATCACATCCACACGCTTCGGCAGATTATACAGAAGACCGAAGAGTATAATCGGCCATTATGTCTAGCGATTGTGGACTACGAGAAAGCCTTCGATTCAGTCGAGACCTGGGCAGTGTTACGGTCACTACAGCGGTGCCAGATCGACTACCGGTATATCGAAGTGTTGAAGTGTTGGTACAGCAAGGCCACCATGTCTATCCGACTCCAGGACCAGAGCACAAATCCTATCCAATTGCAAAAAGGGGTGAGACAGGGAGACGTTATTTCTCGTGAACGAACTTTATCTATTCCAAGTTTCAAGGAAATCGGTTGAGCCGTTACGGTGTGATTCAACAACAAACATCCAAACATCCTCACAAACTTTCGCATTTACAATATTAGTAGGATGGTCTTGGTCTATTAGTCTTGTTTATCTTGACCTTGATAGCAAGTTAACTATTGACAATATTGACCTTGATTGTCGCTAGTGACAATCAAGGTCAATATAGTAAATAGCTTTTTGCAATTTACTGTTCATGCATGAGTACTTACTGCCGTGCACGGTCATGACCCTGTAAGGTTAAAATTTGCTATTATCTTGAATTGACTTATTACTTAACCAGGATAACTTCAATTATCACAACCTTACCATCACCTTTGCGATTTTGTTTAGGCGATGACGTAAGTAGACAGTACCGGCAATTATGTTCTTGCTTTTTCTCTAATTAATACTTGCATAAATTAAAGACATCCTTGTCATTTCTATGTAATAAGAAAGAGAAGGCAATATTGTTATTACTGTCAAATTATGTTAGCTTCGGATAATGTAACAGAGACGCCAAAGTTAAAGATTTATGGTTCAAATTCGTGTAGAATAGTGTTGACACGCTTGCATTTGAACGGCAATGAGAAGTACGCCTTGAGTATCAGGTCATTGCAGTAATAAAATGAATGCATTTTATTATGAAACAGTAACAGTGGCTGCTCTATTGTGGATACAGGATTCATTCGTCATCTTCTGTATTGTGGGTAGAGGGGTATAGAAATCTGTGACCTCTCAAATTTAGATAAATGAAGGAAATTCATAGATAACAGCCTCAAAGCTAACCCATTATTATGTTTTGCTTTGTTTAATTTTTGCCTATGTTTGTCCTACTATGTATTCATTAAAATGTATGCTTTGTTTCAGCGGGAGCGAAGTACGTCGTGGTCTCTCCTGCATAGTTTGGCACCTTCACGCGCGGCGGCTGGCGAGCACGAGCGAATGCGCGCCGCGCAGTCCGAGCGCGCGTACTACAGCCCCCCTGCGCACCCTGCGCACCCCGCACACCCCCCGCGACCCCCCGTCTCAGCAGCCGACTACATGCCCCCCCACTCGCGCCTATCCATCCCTTCCAAAGCGGACAAACCTCCTCCCCATTCAATATTACCCAAGGGCGAACCGAACTTCGCGCCGTACAACTATCCCTACAGATCTTACGATAAAATGAAGGATCAAAACCTCCCGGCGCCACCACCTCTAGTCCCCGAAAAGAACTCCGTGATCGTGAAGCACGATGCGAAGCAGATACATCTAGAGCAGAAACACCCGTACCCGAGTAAGGGGCGGGAGCAGCAGCACTACCTCCCCGCGCGGCCGTACCGGACGTCCGCATCGCCGCACGCGCCGCACCCGCATCCGCAGCACCCCCTGCTGCCCAGCGGCACGCATGCGGCCCAGCACGCGGCTGCGATGGCGCAGGCGCAGGAAAAGAACCGGAGATTATACCAGCCACAGCCGCAGCGATCTCCCGCTGCCTACTACACTAGCCACGCACATCAAGGACTGGTCAAGCCGAAGGTCTCGAGCCCGGCGCCGCAGCACATTTACGGGAAGCCAAGCAGCGTCACGTGCGCACCCCCCTCGCCTATGCACTACGCGGTGGCTATAGACGCGTTGGTCTCCGCTCCCAAAGCGGAGCCTCCTCCCGTGCCGTACCCCCCGCCGTCGGCGTACTCCCCCGCGGCGCGCGCACGCCCCCCGCCCCCCGCGCACTCGCGCACGCCCGAGCCGCGCGCGCCCCGCCCCGCGCCCGCCGAGCACGCGCCCTGCCAGACGCAGCCGCTCGACCTCGGCGTGGCGCGCGATGACCCCGACCGGCACTCGCCGCGCAGGCGGCAGGCCCAGGCTCCCGAGGCACCGGACGCGGACGCGAAGCGGCGAAGACTCGAGGACCCTCCACCCCCGGAGCCGCTGATCGCGGCGGCAGCGGGCGCCGGGCGAGCTCCGCACGGCTCGGAGCCGGCTCCGCAGGCCCCCGGGCCCCCCTGCGACGTGCGCGTGCCCTCTGCCGACGGCAGCATCGAGGCGCCCGAGCGCGCGGCCGGCGCTTCCCCGGCCCCCCACCGGACGCCCACCGCGAGCCCCGCGCCCGCGACCCCCGTCCCTCCCGTAGCAGCCTCCCCCCCTGCAGCGGCACCGCCCCCCGCCCCGACGCCTCCCGCGCCCCCCGCGACGCCACCGGTCACGGACCAAGGCACGCCAGATAAAGCCGCCGGCTCCCCTCTGGGAGCGTCGGCCCCAGTGCGGCATCTGGGCAAGAAGGCGTGGCTGCAGCGGCACGAGACGGCCCCGATCGGCGAGGGCGACTGCTCCGGCGGCGGCGGCACCTGCATCACGCTCCCGATGGCGATCTCCCGCGCCTCGGAGCCGGACGACTCCAGCTCGAACATCGTCGTGCCGGTCGCGGCCAAGTCGATCCAGCGCGGCGCGCGCAAGCCGGCCAAGCCGCGCAAGCCCAAGCCCACCAACGGCAAGGTCGAGGACGTCGAGGAGGACAGCTCGAGCTCGGACCGCGACGCCGCTCCACCTAAGCGCAAGCCGCCTAAAGCGAAGCGGAAAAAGGGTGCCGTGCCGCGGAAGGCCGGGGAGGAGAGCAAGCGGAAGAAGGCCTCCGAGAGCGGCAGTGAGAGCGATAAGGAGTCCGATGATAAGGACTCCGAATCTGGAGGCAGCGGTAGCGGCAGCGGCAGTACCTCGGGCCGGAGGGGCGCCGCCGGCCGGGCGAGGGGCAGGCGTGCGGGGCGCGGGGGCGGCGGCCGCGGGGGCAGGAGACGCGACGAGCCCCCGAACCGGCGGTCCACCCCTACAGCCCCCCCTAAAAACACCACCGAGTCCTTTCTCCAAAACGGGCCTTGCTTCGAAGTAGCCCCGCGGCTAGCAAAGTGCCGCGAGTGTCGCTGGTCGCCCGCCCAGCGTGACAAAGATATGCCGAATATTTTCTGCCGATTCTACGCCTTCCGAAGACTGAAATACGCCAAGAACAGGCAATTAGCTATAGCCGGATTCTCGGATCCTTACAAAGATGCTGAGGAGGTGAGTTTCTATCCCATTCTATGTCCACCTTATTTTTACTGAAAATCCAACTTGTACTCACCTAATGTCGGCTTTGTTTATCACTTGCTTTCGCCCGCGGCTTCGCTAGCATGGTACCTTGATAAAAATAACCTATATGCTATCCTAGGTAAAGAACTCTATCTATTTAAAGTTTCATCGAAATCGGTTGAGCCGTTACGGCGTGATTAAACAACAAACATCCAAACATCCTCACAAACTTTCGCATTTTAAATATTAGTAGGATTTATGTTCACCTATTTTTCTTAGTCAGTGTCTAGTTCTGTGTCTGGGTGTTAATTATTTATCTATTATGTATATCAGTTTCTGGTACCCATAGTACAGACTATGCTTGGTTTGGGATCAGTTGGCCGTGTGTGATATATCCGGAATATTTATTAATGTATTTATTTTACTGACCTCATTGTATAATATATTTCATTTGTTGTCTACAGGATGATAAAAAATTATGGCTGTTATCGTCGGCTGGCGCGGCCGAGTTGGACATCGAAATGAGTTGTTTCCTGCTGAGGGAGATCGGAGACCAGTTCTGTGAACTGCTACTGCAAGAAAAACAGGCGGAATCGCACCATTTGAATGAAGGTAAACTTTGAATTCTTTTACTTTGAAATGTATTTGGTTAATGACGACAATTTAGTGGTATTAATCGCTACTACGCAAATCCGTTCGGCCGTTTGGGCGTGATTGAACCAAAAACATCCTCACAAACTTTCGCATTTATAATATTAGTGGGATTATTAGGATAGGATTACTAAACCTATGAGAAGCTCGGCATCAAGATTGCTACCAGCAAACAGCTGATTCACTGAGTTTGAATTGATTAGCACCAGATTTTCATTAAATTGTCATAATGTTTTGTTCAATGAAAAATGATGCATTTACTAAAATCGTAATGGATGGAGAAGGCTCAAGACCGTTCGTCGTGGAACTCTTTAGGGGAGGCCTATGTCCAGCAGTGGACTTCTACAGGCTGATGATGATGATGATGACTAAAATCGTAATAATAACATTATTTGTTTCAAATAGTGTTGTGTTCCTGCGATGAGTAAGGTTGCCAGAGCTCTTTAGGGGGGAGGGGGTTCGGGGTCGGCAACGCGTGCGTGATGCCTCTGGTATTGCAAGCGCTCATAGGCTACGGTAACCGCTTACCAACAGGTGGGCCGTATGCTTGTTTGCCATCTCAGTTGTATGAAAAAAAAAATCTTAATTGCCAATTGGGTGTAGAATGAGCCCCTTTCGGGATAGCATTCATATTATGAATCCCCTTGTAAATTCGACTGGCGTCATAGCTCAGTTAGTAGTAACTCTGCCTTCTGCACTAGAGGTCGCGGGTTCGATCCCCGCACTGGACAAACATTTGTGTGATAAACACAGATGTTTGTTGTGAGTCTGGTTGTTAAATATATATCTATTATGAATATCAGTCTCTGGTACCCATAGTACAGGCTATGCCTAGTTTGGGATCAGTTGACCGTGTGAATATGTCCGTGATATTTATTATATATTTATTCATGGGCATCCTTCGAAAGAGTTGTCTTTCCTTGGTTCGATTCCCGCACTAGACAAACATTTGTGTGAATAATACACATGTTTGTTCTTTGTCTGGGTGTTATCTATTATGAATCAGTCTCTGATGTTAGTTGGGAGAAGCATCGTGTAGGAAAGATTAACCAGCCTAGACACTGCGTTACCGTGTCTAGCTGTTACCGATGTGCGCCACGGGGAGGCTCTTTCCATGCACACGACCTGCTGTGGCCTATCTGGAAGTCGTTGAACAGACTTCGCACGCAGGTGGGCCGCTGCAGATACATTATGTGTCAATGGGGATTTAGGGACTCGAGCCTAGCCCAGTGTGACTGTGGTGCTCCAGTTCAGTCCATGCCACACTTGCTGGAGTGTCCCCTGTGCCCGAATACCTGTACGAGAGAGGACCTCAACGCGGCCACGGATAGGGCGATTGAGGTGGCAGCCTACTACTCTAAATTAATTTAAAATATGTGAAGCATCGACACGAAAAGAAGAAGAAGATCAGTCTCTGGTACCCATAGTACAGGTGTGCCTAGTTTGGGATCAGCTAACCGCGTGTGACATGTCCGGAATATTTATTTATTTGCGTTTCCAAAGATTTTGTAATAATTTTCTAATTAAGCATATCTCTTTGGCAACAGATAAGACAATAGCGTGGAAGCGCGTGGTGCAAGGCGTCAGAGAAATGTGCGATGTTTGCGAGACTACCCTCTTCAACTTCCATTGGACCTGCGGCAAGTGCGGGTTCGTTGTCTGCCTCGATTGTTATAAGGTGAGTCAATAATCTTAATTCAGCATCATCATTAGAAAAATCAGGTCACAATATAGCTCTCAGAATTAGCATATTGAAGTGGCAATGGGCAGGCCATATATCTCGCAGAATCGGCAACAATCAACGCGTGCGTGATGCCACTTACGAACACGTGGGCCGTAAGATTGTTTGCCACCTTACTTCTGTAAAAATAAACCCTCCTGAGTAGGAACATTTTGGTATAGTTATTATAAATTTACTATTTTATTTTGTTCCAGTCAAGAACAGGTGAATCGGGGACCCCTACTACAACGGAAACGAATAACGCTAACTTCAACGCCAACGGCGAAAGAGATTCTTTTGGGTAATTTTATTTTCACATTTAATATGTCCCATATAAGTTTTATCAATATCTGTCGGATTTCTAATAATTTCCATAAAAAATAGCTGCGGGACAAATGTTTGCATGATTAGCAAATATTTTTTCCGGATCTGGGTGATGTGATGGTACTCGTAGTTTCTGATACCCATGATACAGGGTATCCTAGTGTGGTCGGGATAAGGACTATGTATGTGTGACTGTTGGGTGATATTTATTTATTTACTAGCTTAGTGTTAATAGTGTTGTGTTCCTGCGGCGAGTAAGGTTGCCAGAGCTCTTTAGGGGGAAGGGGGTTCGGGGTCGGCAACGCGTGCGTGATGCCTCTGGTATTGCAAGCGCTCATAGGCTACGGTAACCGTTTAGCAACAGGTGGGCCGTATGCTAGTTTGCCACCTCAGTAGAATAAAAAAGAAAAAAAAAAAAAGGTTTCGCCCGGGGCTTCGCTCGCGTGGTACGTACCTACACAAAAAATAGCCTATATGCTATTCTAGGTAAGAAACTTTATCTATTCTAAGTTTCTACGAAATCGATTCAGCCGATACGGCATGATTGAATAACAAACATCCAAACATCCTCACATACTTTCGCATTCGTAATATTAGTAGGATTATTGAAGCGCTCTTAGTTTTAAAACGTAATTATAATCTCTGAAAATACTAATCAGTATCTCCCCCACAGCTGGCTAACCTGTACCTCTGGAAGCCATCTCGCTCGGAAACTCCTGCTCACTCAGATAGCGGCGGGCGGTGCGCTAGCCGCCGCCGCCACGCGCCTGCACACGCTTCGAGCCGCCTTCTCCTTGCCGCCGTGCTCCTGCGGGGACGCCACGCAACCCCCTGCGGCCACTAAGGCGGCTGCGAGGGCTCTGCTGCAAAAAGCTCTTCAGAAGGTAAAGGTTTATCTTAGCCTTTACCCGGTACCATGAAGTCCCGTAAAAATATGGACACAAAGGGCAAGAGTTAGAGGAGGATGGCACGAGATGGAGGAGGCGTTTATCCAGCGTTGGATAGCCCAGAATAGAAAATAAACAACACAAAATATAACAAAATCTCGCATTAGGCAAATACGGATAATAATAATAATGAAGTCCCGTGCACCAAAACCGAAATGCGATTAATAAGTGTCTCTAAAGCCAATTGTCAAAGGTCGAAGATAAACAATCTTGAACTCACGTGAATCTGTTAATCTGTCTTATAAGCTCACATCTAATGGGCTGGGTATATGAATGATCTATAGCACGTCATTCTTTCCAATCCTGCGCCAATCGTGTCCAGTGATTTCCCACCGCTTTTACGATTATCATTTGATTAATCAAACGAAGTATGTTTTTGTACCTGGTTTCTTACCTCATTGTACCCTGTAGTGTCTGTTTGCTCTGATTAGTTTGTGCTGTTCTTGTGTGTGTCCAACATATGTATTTTCTTTCTTTCATACAAATAAACTTAATTTTCTTGTTACAGAACATCAAAAAAGAAGACATCAAAGAAGAGCCATCAACCAACGGTTCCTCGCCCATCAAGTCTGAGAACGGCAAGTCCAACAGCCCCCTAGTCAGCTGGCTATCAGACCTGCCCATCAAAACCGACCTCAAGTCTGACAAATCTGATACCAGCTCCTCTGACTCCGAGGAAGGAAGCAACTTCTCAACCCTCCGAGAGTTGCTCATCCGACCGGCCCCAGAAGGCGGGGACACGCAACCCAAGAAGAAACAGAAGAAAAGCAAAAGTGATATACTCGACGACGTGATATCAAGCGTTGTCGACGAGAAAAAAGACGATGACGATGATAAACCGTTCGCGCTAGCGAATGTCGTGAAGCGATATGAAAAGTCTGAAAGAGCCTCGGTCAGGATAATGACCCTGACGGAGTCTAAGCTATTGTATCCCGACGTGCCGCACGCGTGGTTGTGTGATGGGAAACTACTGCATCTGACGGATTCATCTAATCCCGGGAATTATAAAGCTTTCCAGGTAAATACCATTCACTAATCACCAAGAGACTATCTGTGAATCTATCGGAGTTTCTAAAGAACTAATTCATTAATAGAAAGTGTTTCCCTTTTAACTACCTTTAATTTACTACCCCGCCCCGCTATTTAATTTTTGTATCTCCTTTTTACAGGACCAGTGGAAGCGTGGTCAGCCAGTTCTAGTCTCAGACGTATCGTCTCTCCTTGATAAGGACCTTTGGAGTCCCGAGAGCTTCTCTCGCGACTTCGGCGACACCCGAGTGGACTTAGTGAACTGCGCCTCGGGACTTGTCGTCCCCAACCAACCTGCTAGAAAATTCTGGGATGGGTTCGATCTAGCCGCGAAACGGCTGAGGGACGAGAGGGGAGCCCCCATGGTTCTGAAGCTGAAAGACTGGCCGCCCGGTGAAGATTTTGCGGAGCTACTGCCGGCGAGGTTCGATGACCTCATGCGAGCGCTACCGCTGCACGAGTATACAGCTCGCACCGGACGGTTGAACCTCGCGGCGAGGTTACCAGAGTGCTTCGTACGGCCTGACCTAGGACCAAAGATGTACACAGCGTACGGCGGTGCTGGGGGAACCACGAATCTACATTTAGATGTGAGCGATGCTGTCAATGTGATGGTATACGCTAGCGCTCCCGGCGATGCGCAGGACAGAGCGCGCGAGGCGGCCAAAGCTGCGGATGAGGCCGGCGTCGATGTGCTATCCAGACGTCGAGCGCGACAAAAACCCGCCGCTGCTCTGTGGCATATCTACGCGGCTCGAGACGCGGATAAGATCCGCGACTTCCTCGTCCGAGCGGAGCTGGAGCGGGGCGCCCGACCCAGAGCGCACCACGACCCAGTCCACGACCAGACGTGGTACCTCGACGCGACGCTACGCGACCGGCTCTACCGCGAGTACGGCGTGGAAGGCTACGCGATCCTGCAGTGCCCCGGCGACGCCGTATTCGTCCCCGCCGGTGCACCGCACCAGGTCCGCAACCTCTTAGACTGCATCAAGGTGGCGGAGGACTTTGTGTCCCCGGAGAACGTGTCGCGATGCTTTGAGCTCGCGCATCAGTTCCGCCGGCTCTCTCGCTCGCACTCCAACAAGGAGGACAAGCTGCAGATAAAGAATATCGTGTACCACGCGGTGAAGGACTCGCTCTGTTGCCTGGAAGAGGCGCTGAAGAAGCCCGCCAGCGAGTGAAGCGAACCGCCCCCGCGGCCCCATTTGATCTCAACCTCGAACGTAACGTTAGAGTTCCGCATTTAAACGTAAGATTGCGAGCGAGTATGTTACGCGCTGTGCGCCGTGCGTGTGTAGATGCCATGTGTGACGCGCCCCTATGTGTGTGCCGCCGCGCCTCTGTGTGAGTTCTCCGGGCGCGGTCCGAGTATGTGCAATGTAAATTAGTCTGATTATGGTGATATCGTTATGAGATGTGGATATGTTTTATGTTCCTTAATCGAAATACAAATAGACTCTTCAGGTTATTTACGGCTTAATAGTAGCTAACTATAGTGATATGTATTATTGTGTAAATTTTTAATTCGAATTCCATCGAGTACATAGTAAGAGGTGTATACTTTTAAGTTATTGTATTGAAGTAAACCGTATTCGCTCGAAGCATTGTACATTTAACACGGCGTGTAGATTTATCCTATTTCTAGATTTCTCAATTCGGTTAGTATGTTACAAAATAGTTAAACAAAAAAAGAGACAATTTCATTTTGTCCTCATTGCTGTATTGGCAAGTTTTTTTGTACTGTGTATATTATGTATGGTTATAACTTGGAATAAAAAAGAAGTTTATATTAAAACTGGTTAAGTATTTTTATTTTATCTTCATACAAACGAAAGTTTTCTAAAGTAAAACCGATCTCGGTGGCGTGGCGGGTGAATGCCCGGTACAGGCATAAGAGGTCGGGGTTCGATCCCCGGGGCGGGACGCTTGCATTACTGCAGAGGCCGTTCAAAGTCCAGTATCATGGCTTTAATCCCACTTCATCATTTTCCTCGCACTCTCACGATAGTGATAATGGAACTGTGGTGGTATCACGGAAGTTGACGACTTCGGCGGCGTAGCGGGCGAGTGAGAGTCTGATACGCAAGGGGTGCGGGATCGATTCCTGCTGCGGGACAAATGTAAAGTTTGCATGATCTGCAATTGTTTCGGATCTGGGTGTTGTGGTACCATAGCACTCGTAGTTTCTAATACCCACGACACGAGGAATTCTACTAATGTGTCAGGAGGATTAAGTATGTGACTGTTGGGTGTTATTATCACGGAAGTTGATGAACACTTCAACGATAAACTTTTTATATTGATTATCTAATGTGATGGCTAATGAATTCCGTGCGTTTATATTTTTTGTGGCGTTAATAAAACTAACTTTACGAGTGAAAAAAAAACGCCATCTATGGTCACACTAGTTTTGAGCGCCATCTGTTATACTTTGACAGCGATTACTGAAGGCAGTTAAGTAGTACTCCTACTCAACACTAGATGTCGCTCAATTTTGAGCTATTATGTAAGTTATTTCACTCATTTCACACATTATTAAATAACATTAAACAATAAAACAGAGGAGCAATGATTGCTTGCCGATAGAAAAATATGAAGTGAAGGTGCGTAGAAAAAAAACTCAGGAGCCTTGTAGATTCTAGATAAGCGCGCGAAGAACGTTGCCGTAAATAAAAGCTTAGGCGTTAACAGTAGACATTTAATATGTGGATAGGGAGGGATGGATACTGAATCCGGCAATTTTACAAGTTGTACCTTGCTTTGCTTTCTATAACTTTGTCGGAAACAAGAATGAAATAAATTTAAGATGGCAAAGGAGGTTTGGCCTTACTCTACCTAGTGGAACGAAATTTCAAATATCCCAGTTAAATAATATATGTGTAGCTCAATTAAGAAAAATCGGCAGTCTTCCTCATTGGTTAAAATCTTAAACTCCACATTCAAAATCGTCAAGAGCGCTCAGAGGGGCAGCGAGCCAGTGTTCCGTGTATAACGAAAAAATAATTATTTCATTCCATCTTAGCTGGCATACTTAGTTAATATTTATGTACTTATGTTTTTAGATTTTTTACAGGTGGTACCTACCTAATCTTAAAAAAAAGTGTTTTCTTATTTTGTTTTCTCTCTACATTTATTAGATATGGGGGTTGCATTTTCATAGATTTTCAATTTATAAAATACTAATGTAAGAAATTAGCCTCATGAGTTTCGATGTTTCGGAATTTCGAAACCGGATGGAGGATCCAAAAATGAAGACCTAAATGTATTTAGGTGCAAAACATGTGCATATTTCCAAAAAAATCCTAAGTGCCCGTCGCAAAACGCACAAATAAGGCAAGGTTTTGTTCTTTAAAATAGTTTTCACTTCATTTCACTTCTATCTAGCAGTTTTAATTACCTACGAAACTGTATGTGTCAATTTCGATAAGAACATAGCAAAATGGCCCGAAATTATCATCGAAGCTTCGAAATTTCGGAAATTTCGAAGCTATATTAATAATACATACCTTATGACTGATTTCGGTAGGTAGGTCCTACACGTCTAGGTTATTCTTCGTCTACATTCCTTATAACATTCTGTTGCTTCAATATTTTAGGTAATAATAATACTTCGCTTGGTACCTAAATAAAAATTATCCTATTTGCCATTCTAGTTAGAGAACTTTATCTATTCCAATCGTTTGAACCGCGAAGGGCGCAACCTTTAGGATTTATAATAATTGTAGGATAGAATGTGAGTAGGTATATAAAAGGTTGTTTAATTATGCAAGAAGCAGTATTAGTATCTATTAGGTAGGTACCTAATTATTTTGTTTGCTTCTCCTACTCATTTTCTTTTCTACTGGCGGTGCTGCAGTGCAAAATAGGTATAATTATATAGATATATAGAGGACTCAACCACAAAGAACGAGACCAAAGCAACGCGTCCCACGTTTCATAACTTTTAATACAAATACGGAACCCTAAAAGCTAAGTTGATAAAAACAATAAAGAATTTCCAGTGAATTCTTGGTTCGCAAATTAACTGACCCCAGATTACAGGGTCTCCGACATTCTATCAAAGCTGATCTACATTGCCTCTTCAAAACCGACAATAATTAATTTATTCTATCAAATACAGCAATGGTTGCGAAATAGCCTGATGAAATCAGCAGTTAGAGTATTTATTGAGATGTGATACGAACTTCCCCTCTCCTCAGGTTATAAAGAGATGCAGGCAGGTAGTTTCGTGGTTAGTCCATATTCATCCGTAGTTGTGTGCACTTGTGAAAATGAAATCTGCCACTTTGATTGTTTTTGGTAAGTTTAACAAATGTCAAAAAACTTTTAATTGGTACCTACCTACCTAGTAGAGCCATAGCCTGTTCACCTAAGTTTATCATGCAATTTTTATTATGTGCTCACCTATGGCAATAAAGATATTCTATTCTATTCTAGTAAACGTATTATAATGTGCCTACGAGAAAAAGTTTTGCAGGTAACTGTAAGTTAATCCAGCCCGTGTATGTACTTACCTACTGCCTAACCCCCTGTGTCAGTGTATGGTGGTGCATTGTGAATCTCACCATCTGGACTTTACGCTGAACTATTCCGCATATTATCAGTAAATTGTGACAGAATGGTAGGTACCTATTTACGGAGACACGTAAACTGGTAAACAGTCTTGGGTGTACCAACCAAGATTTATTTTCATTCTTCTGGAACTGGCTTATTTACTTTTATGAAACAAACTTATTATGTAGGTCGGTACCTACATTATAGGTTCATCATCATCATTTCAGCCGTTCGATGTCCACTGCTGAACATGGCCTCCCCCACAGACAGAGCAAATTCCTTATCATGTGGGGGGATTTGCCCATACTCACCACGCTGGGCATGCGGGTTGGCGAGCGCAGTTAGAGCTAAAAATCGTTGTTAAAATGAGGGACGCTGCTGCCCATCCCCTAGCTTTTTTCCCTTAGTCGCCTCTTACGACATCCGCGGATAGAGATATGGAGGGGCCTATTCTTTAGCCGGTTGGCTAAAGAAGACATTATAGGTTGGTGCTTATTAATTCGAGAAAAAAATATACAGCCATGTTGTGAACCTCCTCTTTTTGAAGTTGGTTAAAAAAGAGCGTCATGTCATCAACTTCATCATCAGCATGTAGCAGTCCACTGCCAAAGAGCTCCCCCAAAGAGTTCCACGGCGAACGGTCTTGAGCTTTTTCCTTCCACCTACCTACTACCTACCCGCAACCTTTACAATGTTATCGGTCCATCGGGTGGGGGGCCTTCTAACACTGCAACGCCCGGTGCGTGGTCGCCATTCGAGAACCTTTGTTTACGGCCCAACGGTTGTCAGTTCTGCAAGCTATACCTATGGCCTCCTGCCTACTGCCAGTTCAACTTGATAATTCTGAGAGCTATGTCGGTGACCTTATAGAGCTTGTTTATTATAGAAAAAAAGCGTATGCGATAAATATTTTATATTACCTACATGGCACTATGTTACATTTTAAATATTTTTATTTATTAATATTAATTCTGGGATAATCTTAATCTCGAAACCTTCGTAGTATAATTTTCTGCCTGAGTTAGCCGTGACACGAAAATTGACGTTGATCGCATAAGTGGCCCTCTTCCTGTTGTGAACACCTAGGTACCTACTGGAGGTCAGTTTCTGTGTAGGTAGCTAGATGTCATCACCTTATTGTGGTACTGTAGGCAATGACTGACTAGGTGTTATAACTTACACCCTAGAAGGGAAACTCCCGCACTAGTAGTTTTACTTTGTATTTGGATAGAAAATTATTAGGGTTCCGTACTTCGAATAACTTTGTTGTCCGTCTATCTGTTCGACCTATCTGTCTGTCTGATTGTCAAGACCCTTTTTCTCAGGAACGGCTAAAAAGGTAACATCTTGACAATTATGACAAATATAAAGTATACAGGGCGAGTTTTTTTTTCAGGGCCACTTAGGCAAAATCGGAAACCGTGAGAGTAATCGAAAAGTGATGTTAGGAGTTACGGGCTCGTTTTACAGAAAATTTAAGTTTTTGGTATCTTTGTTTGTTAATAAATAAATAAATGTATTATAACAATGTGTATAAAGTTGTTGGAACACCTTCAAAACTGCTCTAATACTGTCTCATTTATAAATTTGCAAAAAAAAATTTCAAACCAAAACTTTCTGTAAAACGGTAAATTAATTTCAACTTTTTTTTAATGCTGATCTTATTTTTTTCCAAATCGAGCCCGTAGCTCCTAACATCACTATTCGATTACTCTCACGGTTTCCGATTTCGCCTAAGAGGCCCTGAAAAAAAACTCACCCTGTATAGTGCGGTAAAAAAATCATATTCATATACATATTCTATTTTACAGAGATATGGCAATGAATTTCGAATTTTAGTATGGAAATGGCATAAATGAAAAACCTCTAAGGTACTTGCAGTAGCCTTACAATGTGACAAAAATAAAGGAAAAAGTCTAAAATTAAGATTAATATAAAAGTTTCTGGTAAAAATTGGCTGAAACTCGAAAAAGGCTATCACGTTTTCAAAATAATGGACGGGTGGGAGGTTTTTGTTTTGTTGTCAAGAAATATATTTAGCAGAAAGTTTTAAATTCCGAGTTCCGTTTTAAAGCTATTTCGAATCAAATTTATAGTTACGGCTAAATATCATGCAGTGAATTTTGCAAGCCACCGCAAAAATAAGTTAACAGAATTTCCTCACTGCAGTGTAGGTGCTTAGTGCTCTACTGTTGTCTCAGAGAGAAGGAGTTTCATATCTATACGTTCTTATTACTTCTAAAGTACTAAGTCGAGGTGCGAATAAAACCAGTTCTGTGTTCTGACAATGAACTCAACCTAGATGGCATTTGGACCAGGTTGCAATCATTGATACTTCAGTCATCATCACCATCATTATCTGTCTTAAAAGTCTACTGCTGGACATAGGCCTCCCCCAAAGAGTGCCATGACGAACGGTCTTGAGCCTTTTTCCATTCACCGATTGTCCTAAACTATCACATCGTCGGTCTATAGTGTGCCTTCCAACACGGCGTCACCCGGTTCGTGGTCGCCATTCGAGAACCTTTATAGCTGGCTCAACCAATTTTTTTGCTTAAAGCCTCAAAATTGGTTGAGCCAGCTATCAAGGTTCTCGAATGGCGACCACGAACCCGGCGACGCAGTTTCTGATGAAGGACATAGGGTTAGGTACTTTATGTACGAATGAAATAAAGGTAAAATTTTATTGATTCACCACAGCTCATAGGTCGCTGACCTAACAAAGTTTGATCAGTAAACCAGTACCATTAACGATGATGGCTGTAATAACATCAGTTTATAATATCAAACAAATATCTGTCTCTGGCTCCGATAAACAAAATAATCAGTTAGACCGGATGCCGTCGCTGCGAGCATTTTTCGATGGCTAGCTAACGGTACTGTAGTCGTATTTGAGCTAGTTTTTGCCAGCTAACATACAGAATAGATATCAGGACTGAACCGGCTTGTACCAAAAACAAAATACTCATACCTATAACAAGTTGAATTTGACGTTGAATCTGCCCATGGATATGAAATTTCAAGTGATTTAATTTATTTACAACTAGCTTCCGCCTGCGGCTTCGCTCGCGTGGTACATACATAAAAAGTAGCCTATATGATATTTTATGTAAAGAACTCTATCTATTCCAAGTTTCAACGAAATCGGTAGAGCCATTAGGGCGTGATTGAACCACAAACATCTAAACATCAATCACAAAGTTTCGCATTTATAATATTAGTAGGATTTAGGATAGTAGGATTACTCTGGAGTTTATCTACCATGCTAGGAACTGATTTGGTGCGGTCGCAATGTTATAGCGATTCATAGTGATATTATCACATCCAAAAAGAAACATCGCGGGTTCCATTCCCATCTGAGCTATTACTTGGTTATTGTGATATTTATAATATCATAATATCATTGATGTTCTCACTTATTTTTATTTTTATAGCTATATTAATTAATAAATAACAATAAATAAACAAATAAAATAATAAAGTCAAAGTCAAAAGGTGTTTATTTAATTAAATCCCTATGATCACTTTGAAACGTCTTCGAAACATGGTGAAGCGACGCCTGTTCCTCGCGACTAAGCCTATGGTCATATGGTCGGTAATATGGTCTTAACTGATTAAACATTAGCTTCTTGTTCTTAATCAATATGCTCTACATTTCCAGTGGTGCTGGTAGCGGCGGTCTCCTGCTACCCCGACAAGACTGACATCAAGAAGTTGAAGGAAGAGGCCAATCGCAAGAAGGCATGCTTGCAAAACTGCACCACGGCCTCCTTCAAACCAGTCTGCGCTGGGAAACAGGGCGAGAAACCAAAGTCCTTTGGCAGCGAGTGTGTCATGAATAACTACAACTGCGAACATAAAGACAGTAAGTTACCTTCTATTTTATTTTATATTGTGTGTAACTGTGTATAAAACACTGTTTTGTACTATCTGTTAATCTATTGCAGTGTATTATATATATATAATGTTATTGTAGTATAATTTTTTAGTTAAGTTAAACAATCTGTCGCACGCCAACCTCCTTTTTCTACCCAATCAGACTGGCTGGTAGATAATGCCTTGGAATTAAGCCGACCGTTTGTACATTATTGTTTTTATGTGCAATAACTGCCACTCTCCGTGTTGTTTTCCACTTCAGCAAGCTGAAGTGCGTGAAGTGACCTCTCCACGGACGCTGCATCGCCTGGGACGCGACTAAGATAATGTAGGCATGCCCAGAACCTACACCACTCTCTCGACCACACCAACTGAATCCACAGGAATGACAAGTCATTACGTGCAAAGTTGGCTTGGTTGCAGCAATAATGATTAAATAAATAAAATAGTGATAACCCACACTAAGGGAATACTATGATTCAAACTAAAACCTGCTGTGACGACAGCAGACATTTTATGACGAGGCTGAAAAGCAGCGTAGATGAACCCTCGACCATTTCACTTGTCTACCTACATACCAATAACTTGGTTTTCTGTAACTGTATCGTGTATCTTTTTAACTGTGTGTAGGAATTCTGAGTGAATAAATGTTCTTTTATTTATATAAAATAAATTGATAGAATGGAGATAGAATGAGCATTCACTCGTCTGATGATAGTGCTGACACGCTCGCATCCGAATGGTAATAAAACGTCATAGTAGGACCCCAAGTCAAAATAAAGTCATCGAAAATTCTGTAAACATGGTGATAAAAACGCAGTTGAGTCATGACATGGCTGGCTGACCGTATAACAATAGTCTCTGTGCCACGCTTACCTCACACCGTCATACCACACTGAGCTTAAGAGATGGTCATACTGCGGAAAACACGTAATGTTTTTCTTTGTTCCATACGATTGTTCAAAACTAGAAATTTTTGATAAAGATCTTTGCAGACTGACTGAACTTACTAATTATGTTTTCCCTTCCTCATTGTTTGAACTAACCCTGAGGCCCGTGTGTGAGTTCTCACTTTTCGACAGTGAAAAGTGTATTACCGTTTTAGTATGCAGTCACGAAAAGGATCGCCTACAAAAACCAGTAATATATACACTAATCACGGTCGAAAACTGAGAAGTAAGATCTCACGAAGTCCCTTGGACACTAGGGACTTGGTATTCCTTAACTTTAATTAGTTTTTACTCCGGCGGCAAAGAAGTAGGCTCACGACTGTTATCTCTAAGCAATCTCCCACATCCTTAAAGATTTTAAAGGGGGTTAGTATGAGGAACGTCCATACATTACATTAGGGAAATGCTTCAGCTCACATTTTGCTTTAGTTAGTATTTATTACATCGTTACTGGTTGCGAACAAGTCTAACTGATACAAGATATTTAACGAGAGATTTGAATTCACGATCTTGGAAATGAAAGTCGGGATACCTTCTACTAGGCCAAAACGACTCTCAGTTTTCGTTCAGAGTTCCCTTATTAATTGCGACTCTCTGTATTAGTTCACTTATTAATTGAAATTGTTTTTTTTTTCAGCTTTAGCGAAGATCAGCAATGGCGAATGTCCCGGATCCGACGGCATCCGTCTATCCTAAGTCTTCAATCCAACCAGTAATCATGCCAATCAAAACTAGCCTCTAACGCAGAGCATTTTACCATGCATATTGGACTAACTACCGTAGTTCTTAAGGCGTAGCTTTGTATATTTAAACCTAACATCAAAGAAGCTGTGATGTAGTAGATGTTGTAGAGGTTGTAGCTTTTTCTCTAAAGCTAGATACTTCTAAAATGAGCTGTGAGCTGTAATCTCAAACGACGCTATCAATGCACACCTATAAGATTGTGAATATGGCCGTTGCATTGGTGGTTCATTCCGTTTTAAGCTATCTCTCTGTTTTATATTTCTTATTAGTGTTTTATTGTTATGGCTTAGTAATCTAATGAACTTTAAAAAGCGTATTTGCGTCGACTTTATAACGTTGAAATAAACCTATTTTGATTATGTACAGCTTATATTGTTTTGATTACTTGAAATAATTACAGCTTGATTATTTTGTTTGACAAAATGAACACAAACAATACCTAAACCACATAGTTTTTTTATGAATCATTGTTGAAAATAGTATTGGTAAAAATGATCAATGACCTGACCACCCTTTCACAATGGTCTATCTTGGTCTACGGAGAGATTGGTTTAAAATGTATAAAATACGAATGCTCTTATTCTGTTCACGCTAAGTTCAGAAGAGCGTATATAATAAAAATATTACGTTGCTTGTATGCGCAGCGTACAAATGCAACAAGAAACTTTACTTTTAGAAGTTACATGTTTTTTTTTCACTATTTTGAACTTTAGCACGAAAATGAGAACGTTTGTTTTGTGTTAAACATTAGTCAGAATTGTACCAAGAAAATTCCTCCGATACCTGAGCAAGTATGTACTAGTTGCGAAAACTTCGCAGTAAAATTCCTTCCACTCGAGTTCGTAGATAAAGTTCACAAGTACTGTTTGGCAGTGGAAGTAACCACATGTTTACGTTCATAGGTCAGTGCATGTACTAGTTAGCCTAGAAAACAACAGATTATCTAGACTGCCTGTCGCCGAGGAATGTAAACAAATTGTTTGTCTCTTGATGTTTGTGCTCACTGTAAATCCTGTTCGATATACCCATATACAAGAAAACAAAAATGGCTAGGGTATGGATAGCAGCGTCTTATTTTAACAACAATAGCTCTAACTGCGCTCACCAACCCCTGTGCCCAGCGTGGAGAGTATGGGCAAATTCCGCCCCCACTTTATAGGACGCGATTGGAAAACCTTTATCCCCCGGAATTGGATCGCCACCCACCGTATTTTCGGAGGAGGTAGGGCATAGCGAAGTTTTCTCGTTCTAAATTGGAGCAGCCCGCCTGGGGAGGTACCTCCGCCTTACAGAAGATCGCAGCCAAATAACATTATTGGTTTCAAACAGTGTTGTATTCCTGCGGTGAGTAAGGTTGCCAGAGCTCTTTAGGGGTGGGGGGTTCGGGGTCGGCAACGCGTTTGTGATGCCTCTGGTATTGCAATCGCTCATAGGCTACGGTAACCGCTTACCAACAGGTGGGCCGTATGCCTGTTTATAAAACCGTAGCATCACGCGCGCGTTGATATCTTTTCTATGTACCTGTAGGTACATGCTACGGCGGGCTCTACGAATGTTCTTAGTCAGCATATGCACATTATTGCACATGCCATTAAAATATTTTACTTTTTTTTAAACGTTTTTTCCCTTTTTTCCCGCGTCAGAGGGGGATGTCAGACGCAAAAGGTGTGGGATCTATTCCTGGTGCAGGACAAATGTTTGCATAATTTGCAAATATTTGTTCTAGGTCTAGGTGTTGTGGTACCAAGGCACTCGTAGTTTCTGATACCCACGACACGGGGAATCCTTGTGTGGGGTCAGGACTAAGTATGTGACTGTTGGGTTTGTTAAAAATGGAAAGATAAAATCTATTCAGTTAGGTATAAAGCTGTTGGATAGTGACCGCTATTTGAGTTCTCATCTGCAGAAGTACTTATAATAGAGAACTTGGAAATAATAATTTCGAATTAGATTGAACTCTTTATTTAACTATTACATTGACAACAATATCGGGGACTGGATAAGTCGACTCGTTACAATTACAATGTTGGTATTCGTACTTTGTACAATAAATAAAATTATACTTAACTAAATTACCAATAAAAGCCTCAGTCCACCAAAGCACCTCAGAGAATAGAGAGACTATATATTTTGTGGATTATGTATATAAAATCTTTGGATGATAGTTTTTGACGCTTTGATGGTTAATTGAAATGCTTCGAATAATTACTAAGAAGTATTTGAGTATGACTTTGGCGTTAAAATTACAGTATAAATGTATATGTGTACCTACTTATAATATAAAAAATAATTTGGAATTTTAGGAACATTTTACCAAAGCCTGACTTTTTTACAACGCGGTGTAATGAATACCTATCATGCATGTAGCACTTATATAGTTTTTAAGATTATTAAGAGAAAAAATCTAAAAGTCAAAATATAACATAAATATTTTAACAATACAGGTATTTTAAAAATTAATATAGCAAAGGTATTTCGAATATTAAAAACATTAAAAAAATATTACAAAGAAGAAGAAATGCTGACCCTGTTTTGGGGCAAAGCATGTTGTGACCCCATTTTAAGGATATGCAATTTAAATTTATAAAATAACTAAAACTGATTAGAAAAACCAAATAATTACATTGGAGCTCTTGTAGTTTATGTTATAACATCAGCACTCGCCCAAGCTCGTGATCGCGTAATCTGGAAAAACAAGCGCAATCTGTTATTAAAATAAAGTTGTAGACCAAAGCCGTGTTCAGACGACGTGCGTTACGTCATCTAATATTTAAAATTTATTTCAAAATGTTCCTTACGTCTACAATTGATTTCGTTCAGTAGACGTAAGGATCATTTTGAAATAAATTTTAGATGACATATTATTATCACATGCCATTAAGAATGGAGAAAGATAGTAGTAAGTAGCGGTTCTTACCTACCCACCGTCCACCTCCCTGAGACTACCTGGGTGTACCGTGGAAAGTTTTTTTTACAACGGCTCACCTCTCAGATTAAACTTGAACGCACCTAACTTAGAAGTGTCAATACTTAATGAAAACAATCGATACTAAATTTTATTTTCCCGAAGTTATAAGAAGAAAATTATATGAATGAATTATGGGATACTACGATTTTAAACATAATTCATTCCTAATCTGCAGATCATAGTTTTTATAAATGTTAGTATGTATAATGTTAGTTTTTATAGTTGTTATACCAACTATTTCATGTTAAATGAAATTGTAGGTATGAAATTTATCTCTATCTGTCTGCTTGTTTGTAACGGTTTCACGTGTAAAAAAGCTGAACCGATCTTGACGAAATTTTGTATGGAGATAACCTACATTCTGTACTTTTTATTCAGGTAACGCTAGAGTAAAGGTTCTAAATAAAATAAAATCATAAAGATTTCTGATGGATAAATGCTATATCCGCTAATGATCAGCGGTAATATGGCAGGCTTTAGGGTAGATATGGCTAAACCTTCTGTCACGACTTGCTATTTGGCTACTTACACGTGCTTTCGCGACACGAAACCGCCTCCAGCTCGCACAGCGTTGCGAAGGTCCTGGCAGTGCCCGCCGCATCAAACGCACAGACCGGGCCGACAGGGGGCGCGGCGCACCTGCCCACGCACAGCGGCGGCGGCACGCCCTCCCTCACTCGCGCCCTGACCAGCTCTGACGGGATCCGCATCTCGGGGACAGAGATCTCGTTGGCACTGCCCACCCGGGATGGGAAGAATGGCAGACTGGCAGAAAGTGCCTGGCACCACGCTGAAAAACAAAGGAATATTTTTTTATCATTATTTCAGGTGTAGGATGTCCAGTGCTGAACATGGCCTCGCCTACATGTTTCGAGAGTAATTCCTATCATGTGAGGGAAGTTGCCCATATTCACCACGCTGGCACGCGGGTTGGCGAGCGCAGTTAGAGCTATCTTTGTGAAAATGAGGACGCTGCTGCCCAACTCCTACCTTTCCCTTAGTGATCTCTTACGATATCCATGAGTAGGTATTTATAGACAGGCCACAAGGGCCTAGGTATTCATCAGCCGGGGTCATCACGGCCTATTTTTTTACGAGTCCACATAATTATAGCTGAAGATATATCTTCTGAGTGCAGCACAAGGTTTGTGAAGTGCATTGTAAAGGTTGCGGGAAGTCGGTGGATGGAGAAGGCTCAAGACCGTTCGTCGCGGAACTCTGGGGGAGGCCTATGTCCAGCAGTGGACTACTACAGGCTGATGATAGTGACGAATTCTGCCACCAAGTGGCAATGGCAACTTACATTGCTGTAGTAAAATTCTCTGACACCAACGCATGTCTCAGAATGATGGACGAAATGCAAAACCAAGAGGGCGTTATATAGCTAAACAGAAAGAAACAAGCCACACCAGTGAACCCATGTAAAATGCATGCGTATTTACTGCAAATCTGTACACAACAAACAAACAACAGTGAGTACCAGGCTCTAGTGATAAACTAAATGAGGCCATAAACGTAGCTTAACTATTATTGCTTCTTGTTTTATTCCATTGTAAAAGTGATTGTTATGACATTTTGTTTGCGATTACTTGGATGACCTTTTGAAACCCGCGCCGACAACAGTGCGACACATAAAAACATCAGCCCAATAGTCAGAGTTCTTATTATGTCAGTCGAAGGTTCTAACTAGAATTCCACCGATCGGCAGTTGATCTGCTATGTACGAGTGAGAAAGTTTTTAAATCGGACCTGTACATAAATGAAGTCGACCAACTTGCTCTCGATTTAAAACGTTTGAACGGGATAAAAGTCACTTTATAAGACCATTGTTAGACTGGTAATTCATCATTCATCAAGACATTGTTTTTTTTTTCCTTTATTGGATTGAAATGGGGAAGTCCTACGGCAAGGAGGCGACTACTACTGAACGTTTAGTAAGTTAAGAAGTCGAATTTAGTATTGTTATTTAGATATAAGTAGTAGAAATAAAGGCTCATTTTATTTATGTGGCTATGGTGTCACTAAGGCCATATCTGACCTATTATGATCGCCACTTGGTGCTGTGTAGGCTGTGCAGCCTCTACTCATTGGTAGGTTTGTTAGTTATCGACAATAAATGTATGTGGCACTGTAATCAGTGTTTATTTACCAAAATTAATCGTGATCTCATGCATATTACGCATTCATTTGCTCCTTATCAGCGGCCGGTCAGCGCATACACCCGCACACCGTTGCACGTATGGGTGTGTGCATCTCATTGTTTACGTTCTACAATTCAATGGAATCAAAGCAAACAACTAGACCATTCTACTACTATTATAAATGCGAAAGTTTTGATAGATGGATGGATGTTTGTTTCTCAATCAAGCCAGGACAGATGAACGGATTTGAATGAAATTTGGTACAGGCAACTGTGCATTATATTCTTTATAATTTTATACAGTGTCGAACACATGGAACTTTTACTCACGGGGCACTGCAGTCCCGAGAGGATTTTTCAAATACATAAATACTTTGGTGCACAACAGAGTTCGAACCCGCAACCTAACATCCCACTCACACGGCACGGCTGGCAATGGCACTTAGATCATTCATCATCATAATCAAGCCCACCATAATCGTTTGAAAACAACAAAAATGTTTCCATTGACTCAGCGAACGGTTAATATTATTTAACTTTGTGATGTTACAATGCGTTGGATGTGTTATCGCGTCCCCGTTCCCAGGGTGTAAGAGGATATGCTTCCTGGAACAAGCGACTCATGCTTGCTAGTCGTTTCACTGGTTCTTTCTTGGTCATCCTGTATTATTGGCTACTTATTGACCTGTCACAAACCAGGTAGAGGTATGGCGGCCCTGAAAAGGATCAATGGCCGTCGGTGACAGAAACAGTGTGGTGAATTAAAGTGCGCCTCGTAGAGGCTCCTTTAGTGCATATTATGTCACATGTCTTCGATTTTTTAAGTCCTATGGTTTGCCGGCTTTCTCGCGATGTTTTACTTCGCCTGTTTTGGGCTTGAAATGACCATCTGAAACTTAGATATTAGAAAGTTTAAGTTTAATCGTTAATTCTAGTTATAAATGATTTATCTACATTATTAAAATGAAACCGCTAATATAAATAATTCTGGCACGGTTTAGCCAATCAAAAAATCCATCGTTTCTCGTCTAGATTTGTGTTTAAAGTTAAAGGGTAAGTAATTTGTATTTTTTAAAATAAGTAGTAGTAGTAATAAGTCGTCTCTCAGACATATTTCAAATCATCCCATCAATCAAGATAACAACAAAAAAATATTGTGACCAATACATAGACCAATTGATCTGGAAGGCTGGACTCAGCCCTTCGAAGAGGAGATATAAAATCCATCAATTCATTGTCTGTGGGTCACCTCCACTGATATTACGACCGTCACGTGACGGTCATCATTTATATGGAGACCATTTTATATTGTGTTGTACCAAAGATAAAAATATGTTGTAGGTACTGTTGGTAGCAAAATAAACGTTTTCTATTCTATTCTGTTCTAATAAAAACTTTGCTGATTCCACATCCTCTTGACCGCAACGAGCAGCTGCACTAATTGCACTGCACATGAACGTCCGCCTGTCTGCCCTATGATCGATTACTCAGAGTAATAATGACATGTGTGAGGGTTGATAACCCAATCACACTTTGTAAATCGCTCGCGGCGAGTTTTTGACGTACGGTAAAAAACTTAACTTTGTCTTGTAAAGTTTTGCCATGGTTTCTGAAATCAAAGAAATCAAAAGAAATACCTCGACTGTTATTTTAGAAATACGTAAATGTTACACTACGTATAACTGTTTTTATGAAACACTTATATTTAGCATCACAAATAAATATATTTTCCTTCTTTCGTTCTTTCCTATAGGTCTCAATTCCAGATGTTCCCGGTAGGTATCTATATTACAATTGCTGAATTTACTTCCCTTTGCCCTTTTTTGCCACCTGTTGGTTACAAGCCGTGTCTCTCGACCTGAAGGTCGTATGTTTGAATCCCAGCCGTGCAGCAATGGATTTTTCTATTCAAAATGTATGTTATCTTTTCTTCTTTGGTGGTAGCTTTGATTTGTTTGTCAAACTGTTTTATTTATCCGTAGTTTGAAGTATGATCGGCAAAGAGACGGAGCGATAACCCTAAGATCAAGTCATCAACCGGTCTCATCTGTTCTGCATTTGCATATCTGCAGCTGTCTTTGGTTTTATTTTAAAACTACCACCCGCTTTGCAAATAAGCTCATATTCAAGATATCCTATAGAGTTCTCTTCGTGAAAGAATGCTATGCTTTTGAATTTCTATTTGATTGTCTTTTAATTTTAGTGGCCTTATCTCCCGGGTTGTGTAGGTTAAGATTTAAGTTAACTGTGCACTAGCCTTTAATAAAAAACAGGTGAGGGTGGGTGACTCTTTTGAAAAATTTGTACATTTTTTATGTGCATCTAATGTTCAACAAAGGAATTTCCCAATAGGGTTGTGGTTAAATTATCGGCAGGACAACTAAAAATGTAAATCTGTTGTAAATTTAATTTCCATGTTTAATTATGGAAGAACAAGTAAACAGATGCGTAATTATGGAAATTACCTAACACCCATATTGATTGCAGCTTTGCAAGTGGTTTCATAATGCTGATGATGATGGGTCCCACGGTTTTAACCGTCTCCCTAAAAGGGTCACGGAGGCTCCTAGCCTACCAATCTTCAGGTTAAGGTTAAAGCGCTGGCTCGTCGAGCAGACGTTCTACTCGTTCGATGAGTTCACCGGTCTTAGGGTAGTAATTTAACTAATTTTCATTTTTAATTTATATATTTTGTAATAATGAAATTTTTATAATTATTTGAGATTTTTTTGGTTTCCAATTATATAATATTAATTAATTCCATGCAACTCTGTATACAATGTATATTTTTAATTTGTTTGTTAATGTGACATGTACAAAAAATGTATGTAATAAATGAATAATGAATACTGAATACTGAATGCGACCCCAGGTATTGGACAAAAGAAAACCTGCTAGTAGCTCTATCGATAAATATAAAATAAAAGTGTTTTTTCTTGATCTTTCTGCATTAAGGTCATGGAAAGACGACCTAATGAAAGTTGCTGGGAGCCATTGGGTGCAGACCGCACGAGATCGGTTTTGGAAATCTGGCAACCTATATTGAGCAGTAGACGTCCGATGGCTGATTATGATGAATTATTTATGAAAAAAGAGAAAATTACGGAGACTGTGCGTATGGTCTGATTTTGTTGTGCCATGCGTGGCGCACGTTGACAAACATGCTATAAAGAACTTGTAAGCGCCAATAAAACGCCCAATCTATAATATATATTAAGTTCGCGACTAAGTACCTAATCTTCAAGTCCAATTATATTTAATTATCACATAGGCACCTACATAACTTGTACGATGGGTTGGTTAGGTCAAATGTGACAAATTTTAGCGTTATCTTATACGATTTGGCGACACAGTATCAATTAATTTAGCTTTGTCTTTTCTATGTTATTGGTCTTACCGTGCCAGAAGACAATTCCTTCCAATAAATTATTTGCATGATCATGAAAAAAGGCTTTGTGCTGATGTGGAAAGTGTGAAATCAGAATATCCAGTGCAAGATCCATTTGAATGCCGTCCTTTCACGTACAAGACATGGCTTCGATGTCATGTAGTGTGATCCTACTACACGTCATCCAACATCAATATAAAGTCATACGCTATAGTGGAGCTGATTGAGGTAGGGTTAGCACAATGCACAATACACTGCACATCATTCAGTAAAGCTACGAATACAACTGCAGAATTAGAACGGATGCACTTTTATTGAATTCTACTGCTGGAAATAAGCCTCCCCCAAAAAGTGCCAGGGCGAACGGTCGTTCTCCATCCATCCGCATCCCTCATCGTCCGGGTCGTGGTCGCCATTCGAGGACCTTTATTCCCCAAAGGGGGTCTGTTCTTCGAGCTATATGGCCAGCCCACTACCATTTCGAGTTGCTGTCTGTCAGTGACATTGGATCTATGGACTTTCTCCATTTCGATTTTTATAAACGTTGGTAATGGAAAACTTACCTGTAACTAGAACTGCACAGAACAGAATCTTCCCGTTTACCATTTCCACTTAATTCAGTCTTTTCTGGGCGCACAGCACTTCACTTCAGTCTATGGTTACGATTGCTAAATCAGGTAGCTTATTCCAATTAAAAAGTATCGAAGATATAATAGTTGGCCCAAAAATACGCGGGAGATTTGAAATTGTAATGCTAATGAGTAACGATGTTTATTGATGCGTACTTATCGGTACACTGATGCACCGGGTGGAGCTTGACTCGGATGCTCGGAGGAGGGGGGGTGTCCAGAGGGGGGTGCAAGAAGGGGGCGAGGAGGTGGCAGCTGCCTGATAGCCTCCCGACCCGGCCGGAGGACGAAACGGAGATAACGGGCTGCGACTTACAAATGAGTGTGAGCATTCTTTCAAGCACATGTTTTGGTAGATTTTTTTTTATTTCATTTTTTTTTTGCTTAGGCACACGTTATCTGTCCACAGTCAACTTAACTTGGCACCGACTGAAGTATCTCTGTGCGACATTTCACGCGGTGCACCGCACTGATGTTCTTTAGAAACGCGGATCCGCAGCTTTTCCTGTATCTTCGTAGATTCTTAACATCCAAGCGACACCTTGCTATTCTGGGCGGTGCGTCAGTCCCACCGCCTTAGCACTCGGCGCGTGCCAAAGCGGCCTCGTGTGTCCGCCTTAAAAACTCCTTTTTTTTAAAGAAACAAAACATAAAACAAACACAACAATTTTCTGATTTGTGAATTATAATGGTGTGATAAGTGAAAGTACAAGGGATAAAATGAGTTTGTAAGATCCACAGAACGGATCAGTCTCCGGCTCCGGTGACCAGAGACCCCGGTAAGATTATTTACTGAAGCATTTGTCATTTGTCACATTTTTATAAGCTTTTATTTAAATCAGATTTTTTTGAACTTCACCTTGTTCGGTCACTGAAGGTCTAAATTCCATTTTGTGACAAAGGATCATTGAAAAAATTATGACCAAGCCGTGATTGTTGCCTGATTCTTGTAGGTTTGGTCGCGAGGAACAGGCGTAGCTTCACATTTTCTAAGAAGTGATTTTATTGAAATAAACGCCTTTTGACTTTGACTTGACTCTGACCCGGCTCCGGTACTGGGGCGAATAAAAAAAATAAGGTTTATCGACCTTGATGATTCATTTGTACCCCCGAGTCATTGAACCTAGTAGGTAGGTACTAGTAACAAGGCGGGTGTGGTTCACGCGCCACAGATGATATGAGCAGATGCCCGCAAGTGGATAATATACGTATAACTTGAGATTGATACATTGTCGGTGCTTCCATTGACATATTCTTAAGTGAGTAAAATCCGTACTTAATAGTAACTTAAAATCCGTAAGTACTTAAAATGTATAATAGTACTATTTAAGATGGTTTTGAAATTGAAGATGGTATAATTCTTTTCATTTCAGTATTTCTCAATGCACAGTAGATATTTATGGGAGCCCCGAATAGGAATCGTTTTCAAACGTTATAAAATACTGTTTTCAGATAAAAGAAGATAACACGCCTCAGCTCTTAAAAGACCTTCTAAAAGGCCTTACAATATTTATCGATGAGTAATATTTATCGATAAATATAATTTATAATATTTATCAACAGGCTCGCTCGCTCTTTTGCTCAGCTTTTGACGGCTGAAAATAGATTATAAATATTTTTATGTTATACGGAGGCAAACAGGCTTACGGCCCACCTGATGGTAAGTGGTTACCGTCGCCTATTGACAGCAACAACACCTGGAGCATTGCTAATGCGTTGCCTGCCGAACCCCACCCCCCCCCTAAAGAGCTCGAAATAGAAATAGAATATTTATCGTCCATAAATATTACATATCGATAAATATTGTCGCATCACTAAAACAATTATTTTTGTTTTATTTTAGCATAAATTATGTGACAGTCAGTCAGACAGTATGGTAAAACCCGGTGCAATTTATTTGTAAGTCGAACCTGAGGAACTTGTTTTGATGATCAATGCATGCAAAAAGTTTGATTTGTAGGCCACTATACATACATACACACATAAAATTACGCCTATTTCCCAGAGACCACGGCTTTCCACTTTCTACCATCCTGACATAACTCTTTTGCTTCATTGTCACTATACAAGTTGATTCATATTTGTATGCTATCCCAAAAGGGGCATAATCTACACCCGATTAGCAATACAGTTTGTCATTTGTAAATTCAACATTTTTCCCTTTGTAGAACCTTTTCAAACTAAATCGATTGGTACAACGCGAACGAAGCTGTAGGCAGCCGTAGAAGCTGGTGCAAAATGAAAGTCAGTACCATGACTAGGTAAGTCATGGTACAATTTATCTTTATATCAGACTAAACTTCTTTAACAAGAGCCGTGTTGGCGTAGTGGGACCTACCTCGATCAGTAAGTCGTAGGTTCAGACCCAGCCGTGCTCTAATAGATCTTTATTCGAAAAAAATATGTGCGCATTAACATATGCTCAGGAAGGTGAAGGAAAATATCGTGAGGAACTCTGCTTAGTCAGTTCCAAACGTATTGGCCATGTCTTAAAAAAAAAAATCTTTCTGTCTCTAAGGTTGACTAGGCTGAAAGGATGGTATAGGTGCTCCATCTAAATAATGTCCCGGGCACTACAGCATACTGTAGGTAAGTAAAAAAGGATCCACCTGACGCCTTATAAATCATCTACAATAGATTATAATAAGGTTTTACTAAACTTGTATACTTACTTAGATATCCTTCAGCAATAACTGTTAATGATTTACAAGTTAAGTGGTTTTTGTTTGCAAACGTTCGAAATGTTTGTTAGGTGTAGGTAAAACATTAAATAATGATTAAGTAAGCAAAAGTATTAGTCTGGAAAATACATTTCCAGATCTGCAGGCGAACAGATCCTTGATGTCTAAGGGGAGGGGGGGGGGGGGGGGTGATCAGTTGCTGTAGTAATTATTCCATAGATGACAAGCCCACAACCGCTTTTAAGAATACTTACTACAAGAATTCTTACTATACAAGAATATAATAATTGCACACTACATTTTTACATTTACATTTTTACATTTTCGAATAGAAAAACTCATTGGTGCATGACTTGGCTTGAACCTACGACCTCCGGCTAGAAAGTCGGAGAACCGCCTCGAGGCTCCAATAGGTACTTATCATCATCATCACTTCATAATCAGCCTGTAGAAGTCCACTGCTGGACAAAGACCTCCAAAGAGTTCCATGACGAACGGTCTTGAGCCTTTTCCATTCACCGACTTCCCGCAATTTTCACAATGTCATCGGTCCATCGGGTGAGGGGCTTCACCAATGCGTCCCCCGGTTTGTGGTCATCATTCGAGAACCTTTACTCCAATACGTTTGTCGGTTCTGCGAGCTAGATGGCCTACCCACTGCCACTTCAACTTGCTGATTCTGAGAGCTACGTCGGTGACCTAGGTTCTTCTCCTGATTTCCTCATTTCGGATCTTACCACGTAGTGGAACTTGGAGTATAGTTCTCTCCATAGCCCGTTGCGCGACTTTGAGCTTGTGTATGAGGCCAATAGTTAATGACCAAGTCTCAGTGCCATAGGTATTTATACCGACTAAATTATATTCTTGTTTTCCTAATTGATCATACTTTACAATACCGTCATTATAATGAGTTACAATTACCTTATGAAATATGTATTATCCCAGAATTAACACATCATAATATATTACAGTAACGTTCACCAGGAAAATCATGTGTTTAAAATCCGTTTTGACGTATTTAGCGGTAACTGTTTGTCATAATTAACAGCACTCGCTGGGAATACACGGTAAATATAACACAAGTTCGGAATATACTTAAGTAAACTTAGCGGGCAGTGCGCGCGAGTGTTACTTGAACTGGCGACCAGAGCAGACCAGTTATTCTACCGATATATTGTTTTATTTTTTATAATGGAGAAGCTTTGCGTGCTTTTAGTATTGGGTGAGTGTTATTCCTTATTTTGACGCAATAACTTCGAGCCAGTTCGGCTCAAAGTCAAAAAGTTGCATGGCAAAAATTATAATAAATAGGAAGTGAGAAAGAAATTTTTATTTCACTTCATGAGAAATTACAAATTTAAACTTACATGAACAGTGAGCTTGCAGTCCTTAGCTACTGCTTAGGTATACACAGTTTGTATCTTCAGGCAGATAGGCATCTCAATGTTTTGAAGAGGAACTTTGTGAAAACTCGTAAATGATGGTAAAGTTTACTATAATTTCACTGTTGTGGGTATTTTATTCGCTTAATATGTTTGACGAGCGAACGGCAATATTGGTCAGAAATGCAGCTACACACATGATCAGACTTTGAAATCATCTAGAATAAATAAACAGCGTCAGGTGGAACTTTTTATTCACTTACAGAATTACTATATAGTGCCTGGGACATGTTTGGATGAAGTAGGCTTGCCCAGCACCTATACCATCCTCTCAGCCTATTAGTCAGCCACACAGAAAAGACATGGTTAATGCGATATACTCCCAACCACCTCACTAACCACCCCACTGGTGGGGTGGGGGGAATATATCGTCAATGCGTGCAGAAAGGGTCTCATCACGATGTTTTTCTTTACCATGCGCACATAAATTTAACGTAAAGAAAACTCCATTGGCAATAGCTGGAATCACACCCACGACCTTCAGATTGAATTTGAGGTACATAACACTAGACCAATATGGCTCTATCTATATAATCTGATAGTGATAGTGTAGTAGCTCTGAGAGGGTTGTTAAAGAATATTTAAAATAAAAAGTTAGAGCAGTTATTTGAAACCGTGTCACGGTGCTTATCTTGCATGCGTATAATATGCATATAATTTATTTGATTATAAATTTAATATGCATATTATATTAAAGAGCGTGCGTAATGCACCCTTTAAATATTATTAATTATTAAGTATTATTATATATAATTATTAAGTACTATTGGGCCTGAAACATGTAAGAGGTGGTACATTATAGCATTGGTACCTACTCAAATAGCAAGAACGACCCACCTCTACAAATCTTTCAAAAATAACGAGTCGCGGCCGGGATCGCAAATATCTAGGTTCTATGAGTGATATTTAAGGAAAAATTTAATTAAATGAGATGCTTATAAACCGGCCGCATACCTATTTATTTAATTTATTAAGCTACGAAACGACAATGTCTTATTAAATCCCTGTTTATCCATTTGTTGACCTTTCCTCAACCGGCTGGCATTGAAACAAAGAATAATAAATGAAAACCAACATTGTAAAAAAACATTTTAATAAATACTCTTATAAATCCTTTAGCCTATCATACAAAAACTATGTGTAACATTCTTTGGGGTTTCCACAAGAGTATCGTCAACCTGGTCATTTATATTAATTATACAAGGTGATTCATAACATGTATACCATCCCAAAAGGGGGTTATTCTGTCAATATCAAAATCAAAGAAATAATATTAGCGAAAAAAACATCAATATTTTTTTTATTTTTTTTCACATACTTTCTCAAATTAGCTGTTTTTGATATTTTTATCATCTTTATAACTAATACCTAAACGTACAAGAAGTTCGTAATCAAGATTGCTACCTAAAACAGCAGATTTATTGAGTTTGACGTTATTTGACCCCAAAACAGCTGATTTTCGCATAGAGTTTTTTCAATGAAAAATTTCGAATTTCCAAAAGTCGTAGAACAAACTTTATTGCTAATTGCTTGTAGAATAAGACCCTTCCGGGATGGAATACATATTATCAATCACCTTGTATTATAGCCTAATAATAATTATATTATAACTTAAGGTGACAAAAAAAGAACCAAGAATACTATGAATGAACGAAAGTTTACTTATTACTAAATAACTAGTCATTGCGAGGAGATAGCTCAGGACTTTAATCACTTTTCTTTCATCCTTTGGTTTCCCAACATACAGTACGACTGGTCTTAATTACCTCTTATGGAGGTTCTACCTTATATACCTACCTATTTAAATTATACCGGAATACGCTCTCTGGGGAATCACAGAAACGCTCTCGAAGCAAATATGATTATCATTATTACCTAAGTATATAAACTGTTTCCTGTCCAGATAATTATGATAATCTAAGAGTTTGGTGTAAACATTAAATATATAAATGCTGGCACACACAGAGCCTACGAGAATATCTAAAGGATGGTCGGAGACTTAATCTTATATTTAGATCATCATCCATTATCATAATTTCAGCCATATGACGCCAACTATTGGAAATAGGCCTCCACCATAGATGTTCAGTGCAACTGATCATATGCGGCCTACACCCAACTGCTCCCAGCAACCTTTATTAGGTCGTCTTTTCATACCGTCCTACCGGGACCGTCTTATGCCTGGTCTCTACTCTACAATATTTCTGTCCCAAAGGCCGTTTTTTTGTCTGAACCAAATTATTCATTGTTTTCAGCTCTCGCCGCCAACCAGACTTTGGGCATGAACCTAAGACAAAAACGTCAGTCAGACAGCAGCGAGGAAGACATTGAAGACAGATACGGCTGGAACACGAGACCAAACGGGAACCAGTTCCAACCTGGTCGCCCTGTCCGCCCTGTGCGCCCTGGACAAAACCAGTTACCTGGACAAGGACAATTCCCCGGACAAGGACAATTCCCCGGTCAAGGACAATTCCCCGGTCAAGGACAATTCCCCCCCGGTCAAGGCCAGCAGACACCGCCTACCACTCCGGCAACTGCGGGGTAATTGTTTTACGATATTATCAATATAATAAGGGTTTAGAGATAAAATATCAAAATATGGGAAGTCGTCCAAGCAAGTATTACCAGCTTGCCTATAAATTCTGCCGCCAATCGGAAATTCTGTGGCTGGGTCCGGTCTGAAGGGAGAGGTATCCGGAAATAACAGGCACAATACATGAGACTTATCAACTTTATTGCTCGTCTCAGCAGAGCCGTCAGATTAATCTAGACCAAACCTATTATGAACATACTGAATCAAAATGTTTATTGTTGTTATTTTGTCATCAAACTATCATTACCGTATCCACCTTGTTATTCACGAAGTTTGAATCATTATTTGACTCAAGATTTTCAAAGTCATGTCGAGCTACTTGACAAACGTATCGATAATTCAAACGTAGTAGTTTCGAGTCCTTCAGGTGCAAATTATAGTCATCATCAGCCTGTTGAAGTCCACTACTGGACATAGGCCTCCCCAAAAGAGTTCCATGACGAGCGGTCTTGAGTCTTTTCCATCCACCCACTTCACGCAACTTTCACAATCTTGTCGGTCCATCGTGTCCATGATGATCACGTAGTGAATCTGAGCATAGCTCTCTCCATAGCCTGTTGCGTGACTTTAAGCTTGTGTATGATGCCAATAGTTAGCGACCAAGTTTCAGGTGCCATATGTAATCACTGGCAATGCACTGATTGTAGACTTTCGACATAAAGCTTTGCGGTATCTGCGATGAGAATATGACGTAGCTTCCCAAAGGCTGCCCATCCGAGTTGGATTCATTGGTTGACCTCTTTGTCGAAGTTGAAGCTACCTAGCGAGTCTAAATATGCATTGCCAAATGTTTTACAATGATAACTTCTGTGTTTCCAGGACCACCACAGTATCAACCGCGGTGCAAGAATGCATCCGCAACTGCCCTGTGACGGCAGAGTACAACCCAGTGTGCGGTTCCGACAACGTCACTTACAGCAATCCTGGCAGGCTGATCTGCGCACAGAACTGTGGAACTAGTGAGTACCTATGCCTACGTTTTTTTTAGTTCTTATTCGACTGATGGGTCTGCAAGCGTGAAGTAAGCCATTTGGATGCTAGAGGTGATAAAGCAAAAAATGTACTGTGCACCAAAAAGGGTGAGCAAAAAACCAAGATCCGTTCGCAGAGTTTTTATATTACTGTTGTAGTATTAATGTTAATTTTCAAAATGAGGCCACATTACTAAAAATCAACAAGTACATAATAAAAACACAAAAGTTATATAACTAACCATCACTATATATATAACCAGATTTTAAAGGTACCTACGCGTTCCTTGCTGTGCATATGCGCAAATATATGCAACGTAAAAAAGCAGACGTTTGACGTCTGCTTTTTTTCTGACGTCGAACATCATTATCGTCAGCCTCAAGAAGTCCACTGTTGGACATAGGTCTCCCCCAAAGAGTGCCACGACGAACGACCTTGACCCTTGAGCCATCACTGGCAACACGCACAGATTGTAGACTTTCGTCTTGAGGCTCTGCGGTATCTGCGTCGAGAAGATATGACGAAGTTTCCAAATCGCTGCCCTTACGAGATGGATTCTTCAGTTGACCTCTTTGTCGAAGTTGGACTAGTAGATATAGAGGTGTATAATTGTCCATACAACTTATCGATATAGGTCTTACTTAAAATAAACTAACGTTAATTCAACTAGATTAAAGAAGTTTCTAAATAATCCTACGGTTTCAATGACTAAATGAAATGAATACTGAATACTGTAATACGAGTTCTTGTAAAATCATTAAGATTACCTATCTAAAAATAATAACAAATCTTTTTCTCAATTTCAGATGTCTCTATACAGAGATCATCGCCGTGCCCAGCCGCCCCAACAGCCTAAGGAACTTTGCGTTTACTTGATGACGTCCAAATTTAAAATGGTTAAATGTAAATTGCAACGTGCGTATGTACTTATGACAGCAAAAATAATTATGATTAACGGTATTAAACCAATCTATCTTGGTCCGAAAAAGGCTTATTTTATGCAGGTAAGAAAAGCTTATCCCCATTAGCGCCGCATCGCATTACATGTTCGTATCATTCTTCACGACGATTAGATATATATATATATAAGTATATTTTCATAATTGTTCATATAAAAAAATGATTTGATGCGGCGGCGCTATGTGTTTAATCCATATGGAGTCAAGATACTAAAAATATAATGGTAGGTATCGTTGTTTAAAATGTACATAGTAGTCATGTTATTTCAATACTAGGCAATAAAAGTTACTGAAATTAAATGTTTATTTACCTATGTATTGTAAAATACCCACATATTTATATTTATTTCATAGAAACGTTGAAATCAATTTGTAAATTAAAATTGAAAAAAGTCTTTTTTATTTTTTTATTTATACGGAGGCAAACAGGTTTACGACCCTCCTGATGGTAAGTGGTTACCGTCGCCTATTGACATCAGCAACACCTGGAGCATTGCTAATGCGTTGCCTGCCGAACCCCTTCCCCCCTAAAGAGCTCTGGCAACCTTACTGACCGCAGGAACCCAACACTATATTTTCAACATATTCTGAGCGAGAAAATCTCGCTCTAAATTGTCTCTAAAGTGTTGGAAAAAGTTGAATCAAAATACTGAGAATTTATAAGACAGTAAGTAACTATAGCGAGCTTTTAGAATCAAGATAGAGTAGTAGTTATCGTAGCAGTTGTCTACAGAAGAGTAGAAATAAAAACGAAGTATCGGTATTTCTTATAAAGTTTCTATACTTCCCTCGTCAAAAATACTGCAATAAGAGACAAAACAAGAAGTAAGGATTTAATAAAAAGAATAATGGGCTTAAAGTGGGAATGGGCAGGATATATACAAAGATTGAAGCCAAATAGATGGCCCCACATCGTCACCAACTGGATACCCTTAAACTTAAAAAGGAAAAGAGGAAGACCGTTCAAAAGATGGAACGAAAAGATCATCCAAGTGGCTGGGAAAATGTGGCCAAGAACGGCACGTGATAGGGAGGTTTGGAGATCCTTGGAGGAGGCTTATACCGCCAAAGGCAGTCCATATTAAAAATCAATTTATAATTAATTTATCTTTTATCTTTAGTAATGTATATTTTTGTGTGGAAATAAAGCTCTTTTTATTTTATTTATTTATTTACTTCCCTCGAGCACGATTCACTTCTGTCAATGTATACATTGCCAAGGCAAAGTAAGTTAGGTCTAAGAAAAACATTATTTAAGTTAAACGTATTTATTAGTGTTTTCATACGGGATTTTATAAATTTTTTACCTAATGAACGTTTGTCTGCTTATAAATTCAGATTTTACTTGTCTAAGGTATTTGCTCGAAATTTATGGACAGGCATTTTAAGCGCACAATAGCACTGGCGAAGTGGTGGTCCTTGGTAGTGGCCCCGCCTTTCTACCCATAGGTCGTAGGTTCATTCAACATTTGCAATCTGTTTAAATTTTTACAAGGTTTTATTTAATAATATGATTTTTTTTTCTTTTGTGCCTCATCTAATTCGATCGGCACCACACTGAAGTTCTACATTCAATTTTGTGAATCGTGAATTTTTCCGTGTTTGTTGCCTGAATCTTCAAGGCTTGGTCGCGAGGAATAGGCGTAACTTCACCTAGTTTCTAAGACGTTTCGAAGTAGTCCTAGTGATTGAAATAAACACATTTTCATTTGATTTGATTTGAAATTTTAGCTAAAGCTGAAAGGCATAAGTGGAAGTTAACTTGAGCGGACAGTTGCGCGTTGATGTCTTTTATAAGGCATTCAACTCTAGACGTCACTCAAGCTGAAACATTAATCCTACAAAATAATAAGAACAAGTTGAGTGGATTGAGTTGATCGGGGGAGCGAAGCGGGTGAAGTCATACAAACAACTTGAACAAATCGGCGTTGTATATTATAGAGCAAAACTTTCGATTTTCAATCAGATCTGAATGGAATTACATTATGTAAAAAGTTAAATCTATATGGGGCTGCTAAGGTATCTATAGGGGTCTTTATCTAAAGGGGGTTTTAAAATTAAGTATTACAAATACATGACGTGGGGTGCCTGAAATATTTTTTTTTCATACATTCCAAAACAGTTTTTATTTTTATTCTATGCCCAATGGTTTTAGAGATACAGCGAAGTACTCGTCGTTTCAATGACTTCCTGGTTCAGCTTAGATTCGTTATTAAATTTATATATATTTTAATAGCAGCGATATAAAAATTTAATCTTAATTTTATTGTGTCTCATCGATAATCGAAGCACCAAGTTTTACCAGACATCGCGAGATCGGCCCAAACCATTAGTATAAATAAAACAAAAAATAATACTTGCAAAGGTATTTTTATTTTCCTCATTGTTATGTTAATTGGGCAGAGAGGCTACCAAAAATGTACGGTTGAAATGTTTATTGTTTGGATGCAGACAGGTTTTTTTTATAACGAAACAGTTAAACGGTCTTAAAATTTCTTGTATGATTGATTTAACTGTATTTGAGCTACAAATGGCCGTGGTGGCCCCGGCTGAAGAATAAGCCCCTCCATATCTACCTATCCGCGGATGTCGTAAGAGGCGACTAAGGGAAAAAAGCTAGGGGATGGGCAGCAGTGTCCCTCATTTTAACAACGATAGCTCTAACTGCGCTCGCCAACCCGTATGCCCAGCGTGGTGAGTATGGGCAAATCCCATACATGTTATCCCCACATGTTATGGAATTCGTTCTATCTGTGGGGAGGCCATGTTCAGCAGTGTACATCGTACGGCTGAAATGATGATGATAAGCTTAAAATATTATGTTTAGAATATATGTCAACATCTACTAGTAGATAATTATGTAGCGTACCTAGCATAAGTTTATTATAAGTAGGTAGAATAAGTTGTACATAGATTTAAGCATTCAATAAACGTTTTTAATTTCATAGTTTTAATTAGATAGGAATAATTACATGTAAAATAGGAATCCTAGTGGTAAGATAGAATTAGGAATTAGGTAGGATTTTCGTAGGAGCGCGCGGACCAATCAGAGGCCGCGAATATGTGTAGGGCCGCTCTCCTTGCGGTATTGCCTCGTCAAACGGAGGTGTCCAGAAAAATGTATAAAAGAAGGAACATCAAAAAAAGGAACTAGCGCCACCTCTGTCCGTCACTGACGTATACCTTCGTGACAGCAGCGGTACCCCGGACGCCCCCCCCCCTCCCCGCGTTGACGGTCCGGAGATAGGCGCGACCCCACATTCCACCACGCTGGTGTTCTGTGGAGCGTCGCCCAGCCCCCGGATAGTCCGCGTAGGCGGCCAGCGTCCTACCCACCTTCGAGACGAGTGTGCTCCCAGTACCCATCCCCCGTCCCGAACGTGCGTGTCACTCCCTGGTGTTTTATTATAAAACATCCAGTGAAGTGACAACCGTCCTCCTCCCCCCGCTCTCCCTCCGTCGGAGTGGTCAGCCACCCCGCCGGTTCCCCCCGTACTTCCCCCCCCAACCCCTCCCCCCCTTCATCGCCAGTGCTGCCACGGCCGGAGCATGGCCGACGGCGACAACCCGCCCCCCCGCAAACCCCCGGACCGCCGCCACACGTCGGTTCTGGACAAGGCGATAATGCGCCGGGACCTGTTCAACCCAGAGAACTCTGTGGTTCTGGCCCCGGGCGCATTACGCCACCCTCAAGACCGCTCGACAGCAGCCACGGCTGCCCCTCCTCCCCCCGAGGACAAGGGGTTCAGCGGCAGCGGAACTGAGATTCCGCACCGCGCTGAACCCGACCGTCCAGCGGGAGGCAGGGTTACGAAACCCCGTCGCCGCGACTCCTCTGGTGAGGAGTTGCAAGGTGACGAAAAGCGGCAGAGAATTCTGCCGCTTTCGCCTCCACTGATCACCACCCCGACTTCGAAGATACCGATCCGGGGTAGTGCGTCGACCGCCGCATCCGCGCCGGTCCGCCTCCCCCAACCGGCGTCTCCGTCACCATCGCCGTCACCCCCGCGCATCTCTGCAGACGAGGCGCTGGCGCAACCAGGACCATCGGGCCTGTGCGCCGGTCGCCCTGCGAGTGCTGCCAGTGACAGCCCGACGATTGAAGAGGTGAGTGACGAGGAGGAACAGTCCTCCGGAGAGGACTCGACCTCGTATGCCGGGTTTGGGTCATTTGTGCCCAACCCCGACATACCAGTCCCTTCCCCCCCGTCACCCACCCCGAGCGCCGCTGCATCTTACGCAGCGGCGATGGCATCCCCCCCCCGCCCCCGACCCGCGGCAGACGCTCCGGCGCCGACCGCGGCCGAGAGATCGACCTCCGCACGCGACCGCGTCACACCGACTGCGGCGCCCGCCCCCCCGACCCACCCGCCGTCGCCGCCACCGACTCAGAGTCGGCAGGCCGCAGGCGCCCCCCACCCGACGACAACCACCGCGAAGGCCTACCCCCCCATAGTTGTGGAATGCCTGCCCAACTGGACAGCGCATTTCGCCAAGCTACGGGGGAAGCTAGGCCACGCCCCCAACGCGCGCCCCCTCGGCAAGGGGGTCCGCTTCATCCCGAGGTCCCCGGAGGAGTACCGCGTCGTCCAGCGGCACTTGGTGGACGCTATGGCAGAAGACCCCGGCATTAGCTGGTACTGCTATAGCGCTGCAGCAGACCTGCCCACCAAGGTCGCGATTCGCGGACTCCCCGCTGACACCCAACCCGAGGAGATCAAGCAGGAACTCCTCGGATACGACTTCCCGTGCAGGTATGTGCGGCACATTGCTACTAAGCAGGGACGTGCCGGCTGCCTCTTCCACGCGCAGATGGACCACCTGTCGCAGGTGGAACTTGCGCGGCTTTACGGCACGAATGAGCTCCTCTCGATGCCAGGGGTAACGATAGAGCACTGGCGCGGCGCCAAAGATCGGGTGCCCCAGTGCCATCGTTGCCAGGCATTCGGACACTCGTCGAAAAACTGCCACCGTCCCCAACGCTGTGTGCGCTGTGGAGGCCAGCATTTCGCGGCGGATTGTCCCCGCGAAATATCGGCGAAACCCACGTGCGCAAACTGCGGAAGGGACCACACGGCGAACGACCGCCGCTGCCCCGTCCTCCGGAGCGAGGCACGGAAGAGAGGGGTCAGGATTTCTCCCCCCCTCCCACCTCCGCCCGCACCCGCCAGACCCGCTCCGTACAGAGCAGCCTCTCCCCCCCCCCGTCCTGGTCGCAGACCTGACGCGCCCAGTCGTGCCACGGAGCCTACAGCCCAGCCTCCCGCCGGGCAAAGCACCAACTTCCACACCCCCGCAAATCCCCCCACCGAACGTGGAGCCCCGGCTCCGGGTAGGAGGAGGCGCGGGAGGGGCAGGAGAAGGAAACCAGTGGCCTCCTCTACCCCTCACCCGCCCCCCGCCCCACGAGACACAAACGTTCCCCCCGCAGCTGCGACGCGCCTAGCGCCACCGCCCTACCAACTGCCGACCCCGGCCGTAGTAGTGGCGCCGTCAAGCGCAACTCCGCAGGGCAACCCGGTCCCTCCGCGCCCCTTGGCGCCAATGATCCCCGCGGTGCTTCGTGCGCCCACTACCCAGTGGGTTCCTTTACCGCAGCGCCAGCACTCGGCCCCCCGCCCCCGAACTCCCGCCACGGGCCCCCCACAGGGTCACACATACCCCACAGATATCCACCCAGCTGAGGGCGTCTACGCGCCGCCACCGGAAGGGAGCAGAACGGCAGGACGCGCCGGGAACCCGATGGAGGTCATCCTCGGGGCCCTGACGGAGTTCCTGCTCACCATCGCGGCCGGAGGCGACCTCCGCCAGGCTGCGGTGCGTGCATTGGCCTCGCTGCAAAGGACACAGTATGTCTAACACACCTAACCTGAGAGTCCTTTATTGGAATCCCGGAGGGATCAGGGCTCACGCCCAGGCCCTCCGCCTCCTCGTCCAAACTCAAGACATACACATTGTCCTTCTAGGCGAGACCCTCCTAAACCCCCGCATAACCCTCAATGTGCCCAATTACTTTACGTACAGACGTGACGAACTGTCCCCGACAGGCAAAGCCTTCCGGGGCACTGCCGTCCTCGTACGTCGCGACATCGTGCACGAAGTAATAGAGCACCGTCCCTTTGTAGACACACGGACGACGGGTGTCCTGGTGCGCGCGGCGGGAACGGAACTCAGGCTGTATGCAGGCTACCGCCCTCCGGGCCGCCACTACACCCCGTCAGACATCACCTCATTATTTAACTGTAATACCCCCGTACTTCTTGCCGCTGACCTTAATGCAAAACACCCGGAATGGGGGTCCCGGACAATAAATCCTGAGGGTCGCCGCCTCCAATCGGACGCTGAGGCCAGCGGTATCACTGTCCTAGGCCCTGACTCTCCCACGCACATACCGACAAATGTCCTCCATGCAGCCGATGTACTAGACATCGTGCTCTCAAGACATCTCAATTGCCCCATCCAGTTAGAAGTAATCTATGACATGGACACGAACCACCTCCCAGTCCTCATCACTCTTGCCCTATCCGCCGACTTTTCTGCGCCCCGGCCGCTAGGAGTGAAGACGGACTGGGACAAATTCCACAGACTACTGACAGACATAGAGATCGGTCCCCTTTCCTCCCCCGAAGAGGTAGAGCGAGAGGCTTCCAAACTCACAAAGACAGTCCAGACCGCCAAGGAGCAGGCCTCCTCCCCGACATCCCAGCGTCGACCACACGTGCGGGACGCACTCCCGCCCAACATTAAACAAGACTTAATGAAGAAAAGACGACTGAGACGCGAATGGGCGCGATCCCGATGCCCGCGCATAAAAGCAGACCTAACCAAGGTAACCGCGGAGGTCTCGGCAGCCGTAAGGGCTTGGCGTGGGGAAACCTGGGAAACCATCATAGACCGGGCGTCCGACCACGACACCAACCTGCACGCGCTCAACCGAGCTCTCACGCGCACACCAATTCCCTCTTACCCACTTCTCGATAGAAATGGGGTTAGGCGCTTCGCACCCTCTGACCGCGCTGAAATCCTCGCAACGCACTTGGAGGAACAGTTCTCCCCACACCCGATCCCCAGCGACGCGCATTCAGAGGTTAGCCAAGAACACTCCCTCATTGAGGAGTCTGTCGTGGAGTTTCTATCGCGCCCCATCACCCCCCTTGAAGGAAGCCTGTTCATCTCCCCCGCAGAAGTGCGGAAGGCCGTACTCCGACTACCGGCGAAGAAGGCTCCCGGGCCCGATGGGATCACCAACATGGCCCTCCGAAACCTGCCACGTCGTGGAATTACCGCCCTAACGCGGATCTTCAACGGCGTCCTCCGTACGTGCCACTTTCCAGATCACTGGAAAACCGGGAAGGTCATTGCACTCCCCAAGCCGGGTAAGGACCGTCGCTTTCCCGCAAGTTACAGGCCGATAACCTTGCTGCCCACGATCGCTAAACTCTTCGAGCGCCTTCTCCTTCGTCGCCTGTACCCATCACTAGAGCCACGATCAGAACAATTTGGGTTCCGAAGCCAGCACAGTACTACCCTACAGCTAACGCGTGTGCTCCACATGCTGGCGGAGGAACACAACCGTGAACGCTGCACAACCGCGGTTTTCCTGGATGTCGAGAAGGCGTTCGACCGAGTTTGGCACCCAGGACTACTATTTAAGCTCACTAAAACAGACTTGCCTCCAGCACTGGTTCAGGTGTTGGCCTCTTTCCTTAAAGACAGGAGCTTCTTTGTGGCGGTAGAGAACGCGACCTCCGAGCTGAAACCAGCTACCGCAGGAGTACCTCAGGGGAGCTGTCTGTCGCCAGCGTTATACGCGCTCTACACGAACGACATCCCTACTCTGGAGGGTCACCTCATCCCCGGGGAAAGGGATGTCGTTCTAGCGCTTTTCGCCGACGACAGCGCTTACTTTTCCTCTTCCCGCAGCCCCGATATTGCCACAAGCAGACTGCAGCGCCTGCTGGACATCCTCCCGGCCTGGCTGGACAAGTGGCGCATCGCTGTCAATGTTGGCAAAACAGCGGCGATCCTTGTCTCCCGCCACCGTATACTGCCACCTCCCCTTCAGCTTCGCGGACAGGATATAGAATGGCGCAAGCATGTCAGGTACCTCGGCGTCGACATTGACAGGTCGTTGAGGATGAACCCCCAGGTAGAGCGAGCCCTTCAACAGTCGCGCTCTGCCCGGGCCCAACTCCGGCCTGTCCTGACATCCAGATTACCGCTGAGGACCAAAGTCCGGGTCTACAAGACCTACATTCGGTCCCGGCTCACTTACGCCGCCCCCGCCTGGTATGCCCTTCTCTCCACTACCAACAGGGAGAGAATGCAGGCAGTCCAAAATGTCTCCCTCCACATGTGCACCGGCGCGGGCATCTATGTCCGCAACGACGTAATTGCGAGGGACACTAAAATAGAGGCCATAGAAGACTTCGTGATGTTGTCGGCCCGTCGGATGTTCGATAGAGCCGACAACAGCCCACACCCCCACTTAAACTCTTTGGCCCCGCTGCACACACGACCACCAGACTACGACAGGCCCTGGCGGCCTCTCCCCCGTGACCTCCTGGGGGTTGCAAAATCGGATTAACCGATTCTGCAACCCCGAGGACTCACCCCCCTCAGGGTTGCAGAATCAGCTGCAAAATTGAATATCCTCCCTCTTTCCATTAGAAATCCACCTGTTTTTGTTGTCAACTTTCTGTCCTGCCTTGTGCACATCAAAAAAAAAAAAAAAAAAAAAAATTATATGTAATGTGTAACATAGGTAGATATTAAGTTAGATAATAAGTAACAGTACCGCCTCTAGGCGAAGCCCAAACACCCAGGAGTTTTAACCCCTGGAGTTGAAGCCGGGGCAAAGTTTTTAAAACGAGGCCCCTACCTATCTCCCCCAGCAGGAGGAGAAAGAAGACCCGCAGTCAGTCAGTATAAAAGAAGGACGGAAATCGAAATTAAATTAGTTACAGTTGAACACTCGTCTTTTACTCATCTCCCTGCAAACAAGAAGCTCCAACTCTCCTACAATGGTGACCCCTCAGACTCAAGATACTGAAGAGCAATCGACGTTAGGAAGCGGAGCAGACATCTTTCCCGTGTCCATTCAATCAAGGATCCTACCTTTCTGGAGGGAATATCCGAGATTATGGTTCGCGCAGTTCGAAGCACTCATAGAGCCGTCGAAGATCGGAGATGAACAGAAGTTTCGCTACGTATTAGGCGTACTACAACAAACCGATGTGCAACAAATTGGAGACATCCTATTGAACCCACCACCATCGGGAAAGTACCTAGCCGTGAAGAACCGACTACTTTCTGTCTATCAGGAGTCAGAATCGAAGCAACTTCAAAAATTACTCAGCGGTCAAGAGTTGGGAGATCAAAAGCCAAGCCAGCTACTACGGAAAATGAGAGACCTCGGAGGCAGCATGGTCCAGGATGACGCCCTCAGAGTGTTATGGCTGAATCAGCTACCTACGGCGGTTCGAGCCGTATTATCAGTCAACGACGAATCATCGCTAAACACGTTAGCTACGATGGCGGACAAGATGACGGAACACATGGAACCACAAATCGCGGCAGTATCTACACAGAGCAGCACCAAACCTCACACCGCAGATCCAAGCATAGAACTACTGTCAAAACAAATCGAGAAACTCACGCTGGAGGTGGCGGAACTACGAGGAAGGCAGTCCTATCGCCGTCCCTCTCATTGGCGCGGACGCTCGCGCTCACGTTCGAGATCGACTAACAGAAGCGAGCGAAAATCTACGGACCCGGACTGGTTATGTCGTTACCATTTCCGCTTCAGACAACATGCAAGAAAATGCGAGTCACCCTGCGCATGGAAGAAACCACAGCCGTCGGAAAACTAGAAGAGGCATCGAGAACGGCGGGCAACGATGTCGACACCTACAGATTCAACCGCCTAAGCGTCACCAACCGACAAAGTGGTGAACGTTTTCTCATCGATACAGGGGCCGAAATCTCAGTGATCGCAGTCATGACAAGGAAGAAGACGCCATCACAACTCAAGCTTTACGCTGCAAACGGAAGCTGCATACATACCTATGGCGAGAAGACCCTTCAACTGAATTTGGGTTTGCGACTTAACTACATGTGGACGTTCGTGATCGCCGATGTCAAGCGATCTATCATCGGAGCCGATTTTCTGCGACATCACAACATCCTTGTGGATTTGAAGGGAGGAAGATTGATCGACGGGCTGACGAAGCTATCCATCAAGACCATTTCCACGTACAGCAACGAAGAATCATCAGTACATGTTATTAACGAGAATCACCCCTTCGCCGACATCTTGAAGAAATACCCGGATATCCAGAAGCCAATGTCGTTAAAAAAACCACCACCACACGACATCACTCATCATCTTGAAACCACCGGACCACCATTACACGTGAAACCACGACCACTACCACCGGACAAGTACATCGAAGCGAAGAAAGAATTTGAACGTTTGGCAGAAATGGGCATCTGTCAACCATCAAGCAGTCCCTGGGCGAATCCAATGCACATTGTGAAGAAGAAAAATGGACAACTAAGAGTTTGTGGAGATTATCGACGCCTCAACGCTGTGACAATCCCCGACCGTTACCCTATACCAAGGATTCAAGATTTCACCTTTAGACTTCATGGGAAGAAGACATTTTCGAAGATTGACATCAAAAAGGCATACTACTGGATACCAATGGCCAGTAAAGAAGACATACAGAAGACAGCAATAAACACACCTTTCGGTTTGTGGGAATTCAGGTCAATGACCTTCGGGCTCCGGAATGCGGCCCAGACTTTCCAACGATTCATGCACCAAGTACTTCGAGGCCTGGACGACTTCACTTTCGCTTACGTGGATGACCTGCTGATATTTTCGGTGGATGGAGAGGAACACAAGCGCCACCTACACGAAGTCTTCAAGAGACTGCAAGAATACGGACTCAGCATAAACACAGAAAAATGCGAGTTCGGCAAAATGAGCCTCAACTTTTTAGGCTATGTCGTATCGGACCAAGGCATACAACCACCGAAAGACAAGACTGAAGCCATTTCATTGTTTCCCAAGCCGAAGACCATCGAAGAGTTGAGAAGATTTCTGGGAATGTTGAATTTTTACCGCGACACCCTACCTAAGCAAGCGGAGAAACAACACGAACTCAACAAGTACCTACACAATACAAAAAAAAAGGACAAAACACCAATTGTATGGACGTCCGAAGCGGAGGAAGCATTCAAACAATGTCGTGACAGCATCAAAGAAGCGGCAACATTGTCACATCCGATTCCGGGAGCGCCTTTGCACATGATGACGGATGCCTCGGACAAGTGCATGGGAGCAGTCTTACAACAAAAACAAGAAGACGCTTGGAAACCAATAGCTTTCTACTCGAAGACTCTCAGCGAAGCACAGCAAAAGTACAGCGTGTACGATCGCGAACTACTTGCGATTTACACCGCCGTAAAACACTTCCGCCGAAACCACCAAGCAACAGTGACACGCCTAGACGAGATCGACAACTTCAGTTTATCAGCCAGTTTTGCACGGACATCAGATACATCAAGGGTGAAGAAAACATAGTCGCGGATACACTGTCAAGGATTGAAGAAATCACATGTACTTCATCAATTGATTACAACCGGTTGGCAAAGGATCAAGACGAAGACAACGAACTCAAAATACTGAGAGAAAAAACCCATTTGAAGTTTGCCATGATGAATCTGCCAGGCGTTGCACTACCTATCACGTGCGAGATGAGCACCGGCAAACCTAGACCGTACCTACCTATTTCTATTCGTGAAGCGGCGTTCAAAGCACTTCACGAGTTGAGCCACCCTGGGATTCGAAGCACAAGGAAACAGATGACATCACGATATTTCTGGCCCAGTATAAACATGGACGTCGCGAGTTGGACAAGAACATGCCTCGGATGCCAAAGAAGCAAAGTCATGCGCCACACTGTCACGCCACTAGGACAGTTTCAAGATGCTGGAAGATTTGACCACGTTCACGTTGACATCGTGGGACCTCTTTTACCATCCGAAGAAAATCACTACATCGTAACCATGATCGATCGCCGAACAAAATGGCCAGAAGCAGTGCCTGTACAAAACATCACAGCAGAAACAGTCGCCAGAGCAGTCTACGAACACTGGATATGTAGATTCGGTTGCCCATTACGCATTACCACGGACCAAGGACGCCAATTCGAGTCCACGCTTTTCCAAACCTTGATGAAGAAATTGGGAGTGGAACGTTTACGTACATCAAGCTACCACCCTCAATCTAATGGACAAATCGAGCGATGGCACCGTACACTCAAAGCAGCACTAATGGCACGCGGAGCTACAAGCAACTGGACAAAAGAAATCCACACCGTTTTGTTTGGACTACGAGCAGCACTTCACAAGAACACCGACCTGAGTCCTGCTTTGCTTACCTACGGATCGACGCTAAGATTACCGGCAGATTTCTTCATGCCGACAAAAACGACGGAAAATGAGCACGAGTTTGTCAGAAGATTGACGCAAACGATGGCATCACTAGAACCTAACGAAAACAAGCACAGACAGCATCGTACTCCGTTCGTACACAAGGATCTAGCTACGTGCACTCACGTTTTTCTGCGCATCGACCTGGTCAGGAAGCCGCTCACTCCACCATACGAAGGCCCATACAAAGTCCTAGAAAGACAGGAAAAATGCTACAAGATACAGCTACCTACTCGAACGACAGTGGTGTCCATGGATCGTCTGAAACCGGCCTACATCTACGACGAGATTTCCCACGAGGAGACTCCAGCAAGCGACGAGCCAATCGAAGCAAACACCACCGCGGCGGCAGCGACGAGTCAGCCGAAGCACCCCTACGTAACGCGGTACGGCAGGGTCGTTCATCGCACCGTACGATTCACTTGAAGGGGGATAATGTAGCGTACCTAGCATAAGTTTATTATAAGTAGGTAGAATAAGTTGTACATAGATTTAAGCATTCAATAAACGTTTTTAATTTCATAGTTTTAATTAGATAGGAATAATTACATGTAAAATAGGAATCCTAGTGGTAAGATAGAATTAGGAATTAGGTAGGATTTTCGTAGGAGCGCGCGGACCAATCAGAGGCCGCGAATATGTGTAGGGCCGCTCTCCTTGCGGTATTGCCTCGTCAAACGGAGGTGTCCAGAAAAATGTATAAAAGAAGGACGGAAATCGAAATTAAATTAGTTACAGTTGAACACTCGTCTTTTACTCATCTCCCTGCAAACAAGAAGCTCCAACTCTCCTACAATTATAATGCAAATTAAAAACATACATGAAAATTCGTTGTAAGTTCCACTGGTGACCAGCTTGAATGCTTCGAAACATCATCGTGCCTTTGTCAATCCGGTTTTCTGCAACTCTTCAAACTAAAAACTCCCGAACACTGTGTTAACTCCAAGGATAGGTATTCCCGCAGAGGAAACCGATTACCTTGTATACTTCAAGCTTCTTTATTATTTATCATCGCATGATAACCGTAGAAGAACCACGGTCACCGACATAGCTCTCAGAATTAGCAAGTTGAAGTGGCAGTGAACAGGCCATATAGCTCACAGAACCGACAATCGTTGGGAGTAAAGGTTCTCGAATGGTGACCACGAACCGGGCGACGCAGTGTTGGAAGGACCCCCACCCGATGAACCGACGACATTGTGAAGGTTGCAGGAAGTCGGTGGATGGAGAAGGCTCAAGACCGTTCGTCATGGAACTCTTTGGGAGAGGCCTATGTCCAGCAGTGGACTTCTGCAGGCTGATGATTATGATGATGATGATCGCATGTTTCAGCACTGTAATGCATGCAATCCATACATTGAGAGCGTGATTTTGTAAGGCACAAAGCACAATGTGCAACTGCTCACATATCGCCGATTACTTACATACAAAACACAATCGTATTTTGTATCGATGACGCGCCCCTACTGAATAACGCAAAGATAGTAGCTTGACCTCAAACCGTAGGAACCGCAGATAGTAGGTGTAGTCGTAGCCATGATTGGCTTCAGAGGTGGGGGAAGGGCAGAATCTTAACAATCTTCTTATTAAATATACATTATTATATTATTTTATGGTGTTTCTTCTTTTTATGGTGTACGGTTTAATGAACCAAAGAACAAGCCATTAAACCCCATTTAAAGGCTTAAATAGGGTGTAATTTTTTCAAACGGGTTTTTTTAAACTTCATTTCATTTCAAATACAAACTTATATGTAGTATAAATGCAACCCAAAACTTAAAAACTTTCAAAATATGTTAATATGGATGTTTGATAACTAACCCCCTAAAAAGGGGCAACGGGATGTTAAAGATTGTATGTAAAATTTATGTGTATGCGATTGACCTTAAACTTGGTATAAATACTCTCTAAAATACTGACCGAAGTTAATATCGAAATTAACTTTTACAACGAAACAACTTTAGAGCTATCTTTGTTTACACAGATGAAGTTGCGGGCGTCTGCTAGTCATCAATTTACAATTAATATATAAATCTCTTCCGTTACTGACTGGGCAACAATTAACGAACAGCCTAATTTAACGCGCGAGGCAATTTAGAAAATAATGATTCCTGCCTAAATAATGATGGGGGGCAAGAACCCGTACCTACCCCGCCCTAGCTACGTTCATGTAGGTAGGTACTATGTGGCACGTGGGTATTTCCCCTAGAGTTTTAACAGTGATTCACTGGGAATTTCAGATAATTGCAATTATTAAATTCGGTCACAATTAGAACATACACCTCGGCGGCGCGTACTGAGCTGAGATGCGAGAGGTGTGGGTTCGATCCCTTCGGAGGGTCAAATGGTAGAAATATGTATGTTTCTATTGTATAGAAATATAGTTTATAGGTACTGTTGCGTGTCTGACTGATATTCAACGAAAATCCCCGGGAGTCTTGAAGTATAAAATTTGGAGGGTAGCTTTCTTTTGTAGTGTAGGGTTGTATAAAAATAGGAATTCCTGGGACTCAGCCCCTAAGAGGGTGCAACGGGGACTGAAGTTGTATGAAAATTGCTTCACGAGAACATAGACACGGTATCTACTAGTATAATAAAGATGCCCGAATTTCAAATGCAGCGTCATTTAAACTATGACAAAGATGCCGTTCCCAACCCAGCTGCTTGATAGTTTTAGGTTGCATTTTTTTAACAAAGCACCTACCAACCGTATGCTCACGGATCAAAAATTAACAATTTCATCTCTTGAACTCAAGATTCAGTGATGTGCAATGACCTGTACAAAAAACCTCTGATTTTCGTAGGATCATCTTCAAAGATTATGGCGGTAACATATTCGCCGCATACTTTTGTCATTTATAAGAATACTAGCTTCTGCCCGCGGCTTCGCTCGTGTGGTACCTACAAAAGTAGCCTATATGCTATTCTAGATAAAGAACTTTATTTATTTCAAGTTTCAACGAAATCGGTTGAGCCGTTACGGCGTATTTAAACAACAAACATCCAAACATACTCACATACTTTCGCATTTATAATATTAGCAGGATAGGATGCGATGCACAACGGTTACTAAAAGTTTGCTTCTCGATTTGACGATGGTATAGGAAAATATACTTTATGAAAGGACTTCTGAGAACGGGGCCGTATTCCAGCGAGGTACAAACATAGCAGGCAAACCGAGTTGTAATAAACATTGTGTCCGGTCAATCCACCAAGAAGGACCATAAGAAAATAATACCGTTTCTGTATTAAATCCTGATGAACCTGTAAAACCTGTCCATGCATGCAGGGTGTAATAAGAAAGCAGCCAAAGGGTCTACCTGTTTTCTGCACAAACTTTAGTGATTTTTAAATTAAGCAAATTCTTTAAGTCCGATTGTTAAAATGGTAAATAAATTAAAAAAACTTTATTCTTTTGGTAACTAACTAAAAAACATCAATATAAAATAAATGGATTAGCAAATATTGTAGTGTCCCAACGGGGTTCATGTTGAGGAAAATTGATTTGTAAAACTATTTTTATTACGAACGTGAAACAATAAAGAATATGAATAAGTTGAAGGATAAACATCATAGGAAACCTCGCATGTCCTAGAATGAAAAACTCGAGGAAATGTGATATGTGTACTTTCAACACACTAGTCCTTTCACCAATTTTCAAAACTTGCAAACCTACTATATTTTGAATACCTACTATATATCTTCCAAAACACTTAAATAAAAGAGATTACATGCAAAATAAAATAATACAATGTTATGTCTATGAAAAATGTCTGGCCGTGGTAGCCGGCCGGCTGAAGAGTAGGCCCCTCCATATCTACGTATCCGCGGATGTCGTAAGAGGCGACTAAGAGAAAAAAGCTAGGGCATAGGCAGCAGCGTCCCTCATTTTAACAACGATAGCTCTAACTGCGCTCGCCAACCCGCATACTAAGCGTGGTGAGTATGGGCAAATACCCCCACATGATAAGGAATTTGCTCAGTCTGTGGGGGAAGCCATATTCAGCAGTGGACGTCATACAGCTGAAATGATGATGATGTATATGAACGTAAGGAGTGACTTTATATCCTCTTTGGTCCATGAATGGGATGACAGCGAACCAAGGTGTGGCACCACGCTGCCTAGTGTTGTTCAATGCTATCATCTGAGAAGCTATCATGATTATATTATATTGGAATGCTATTTATTATTATGATTATTGAATGTGGTGAGATCCGTCCGAGTGAGACTTTATTTGACCTCAGCTCATCTGGCATTTATATACTACAAGCATACACGCATACCTACATAATTGAAGCTACACTTTATTTCTCAAATTCTGTATATTATTAGATTAAATAGGTACAAGGTATTAACCACTGCATATGTATCTCCTAAAATCTAAAATGGGCACCTAGTAATAGTCATATGAACAGACTAGCTGGTGCCTGCGACTTCGTCTTTGCAGGATTAGTATTTCGAGTAGCTAGTAGTCATATTTTGGACAATTCACACAATATCTTTATCAATTGTATAAGCTATATTATTGCGAAGTTTCATTAAAATCCATTCAGTAGTTTTTACGTGAAAGAGTAACAAACATCCATACATACAAACTTTCGCGTTTATAATATTATAGTAGGATAGGATAGGATTGTTAAAGACTGTCCAGTCTACAACAATGTCAAACCACACAAACAAATAAACTAGGTGGTATAGATACTATCCCGAAAAGTGCATATCAAGGAAAAGAAAGAATATTAACAAAAAATAAAAAACTATTTTATTACCCGCCAATCAGCCATTTTTGGTCTTTTTATCATCTTTATAAATAATTTTGGGATAGTATACATACTTCTTATAAATCACCTTGTGCTGCATTTGTTTTTGTTTTAAAGCAAAAGACTGGCGCGATGGCGGTAAGCAGTATGCGGTAACCACACACCAATACAGCTGCAATACAACCTAGGATCAGCCCACGTGGTATTGAACCACGTCATTCACCCTGAGACACGTTACCTCATGTGTATGTAATTTTACCAGCTACCTCACCTTTGTAACCGGAATATATATAGGCAAGGTGGCTGTACTTCCCCGGAAGGTAACTGTAGCTAAAGGGTAACCTATAATATAAACCTATCTAAAAATAAATAATAAAAAAAAATCCTTTTGAGGTGGAAAACAAGCATACAGCCCACCTTTTAATAAGCGGTTAGCATAGCCGCTCCCACCCCCACTCACTTTTTGAAAAATTGGAGTCCAGATCAGGGTGAGTGGGAGTTGGCACAATAGTTTTCACTCTCACTCGTGCCTGGAAAACAGCACGTTACACGTGTTTACATAAACACGTGGTTTACCCTCACAAGTGAGTGTAAAAACCATGGTGCTAACTCCCACTCACCCTTCAGTCCGACTGGATGTCCAGTCGGAAGAAAACTCAAAGTTTTTTCATAGATTCCTATCGATTCTGTCGTAGGATTATCATAAACTAATCCACATTGATAGCATTAAAATGATGCTGTCTCCTCCTTTTTGAGGGCTTAAGTCTTAGCGCTTTCAAATTTATAGAAAATACAACAGCAAAATCAACACCATTCTCTGAGAAGACACACAACTTTAAAAGCTTTGAAAAACGCTTCGTGTCTCATTATTTTTCCTCATAAATAACCTTTTTTGAAGTCGTTTTAAAATTATTGTTTGCAGTTTATGCTTATAACCCTCCAACCCACTTCTCGTGATTGAAGGTATACCCAAAAAATGATGTTTAGTTTTCTCTTAAAATAACATATTTTACAAGGAACCCAAACAAAAAACATTCCTCCCAATAAAATCAATGAATGAAGCACCCTGAAGCATCATCTACCGTTATTCAAAGATATACGGTACCTCAAAAAGATTTTAAAAAAATTTCAAGTTTACTAATATTTTAAATGCGAATGTTTGTGAGGATGTTAGTAAGTATGGTTGGATTTTTGTGGTTCAGTCACGCCGTAACTAATTTCGATGATCATCATCATCATCATCAGCCTGTAGAAGACCACTGCTGGAAATAGGCCTCCCCCAAAGAGTTCCATGACGAACGGTCTTGAGCCTTCTCCATCCACCGACTTCCCGCAACCTTCACAATGTCGTCGGTCCATCGGGTGGGGGGCCTTCCAACACTGCGTCGCCCGGTTCGTGGTCGCCATTCGAGAACCTTTACTCCCCAACGGTTGTCGGTTCTGCGAGCTATATGGTCTGCCCACACTTTCGATGATACTTAGAATAAATTGAGTTCTTTACCTAGAATAGCATACCTACAGGCTACTTTTTATCTAACTACCACGCGAAGACGCGGGTGCTAGTTAGTTTAAATACAATTATCTTATGTAGTTCTCATATTGCGAAGGGGTCGAGAGTGGGGATATCAATATCTTGAACACAGATGCATAAAAAGAAGTCAGTCATTTACACAGATAGGAGGCGGACACTGAAGTGCTTTGACCCATCCAAGTTCAATTTGTGATAAGTTAATGAAAATAGTGTGAGCGTCATGAAAACCTTGCTGTTAATTAGTGAGTAATTATATAAATATTTTTTTTAATCTTCCCAATTCATCCAGTTTTCAAGCCTGTGCGAGTAGCTTAACTTATATGAGAGTGTTTAACTTCAAAACAACTTCGACTGCCATAAAGAAGGAACAGGTTATAAGGAGTCTTTAAACGTGAATTCTGTTGTTTTCATATTTATATAATTAATATTAAAACAATTAATTATAATAAGTAATTTACGCATTCAAAACTCACCAGATAGTTGAGAGCAATTTTTTCTTGTGAAATAATTTTAAATACCTACTTGTACAATTTTTTTCTTGTGAGATAATTTTAAATACTTGTATAAAATGATTTTATCCTTATCCTACCTACGAAAACTAAATGACCTTAACTTTTTTGATTAAAATGACGAAATCATAATCGCATAACAAATTGTACAGAAATACAGAATTTATTCGCAATACCATTATTATTCATCATCATCATTTCAGCCATACGACGTCCACTGCTGAACATGGCCTCCCCCACAGACAGAGCGAATTCCTTATCATGTGGGGGGATTTGCCCATACTCACCACGCTGGGCATGCGGGTTGGTGAGCGCAGTTAGAGCTATCATTGTTAAAATAGGAGACGCTGCTGCCCGTCCCCTAGATTATTTCCTTAGTCGCCTCTTACGACATCCACGGATAGGTAGATATGGAGGGGCCTATTCTTCAGCCGGGGCCACCACGGCCATTATTATTACATGTATATAAAAGAACAAGGCCTGATTCCACGATCAACGCACAGCCCAAACCACTGAAGCTATAACGCTGAAATTTGGACAGTAGCTGCCTTATATTCCACACACATCCACTAAGAAGGGATTTTAAAAATATCAACCCCTAAGTAGGCGAAGAGGGGTTAAAACGTTTGTATGAAAAGTCGTATTCCTTGAACCTACACATTTGAATCTAACTGAAAATAATGTATGATGGAAATAAGGAAAAACAGTATTATTAGATTTTCAAAACGAAACATTAAAAGGGTGTAATAAGATGTCAAAGTTTGTATAGGAGAATCATAACGCATGGAGAGATTTATCAGAAACTTGGTACAAATACTCATATAGTCAAATAATGAAATACGTATTTAAGGGTTTTTCAAAACTGCCCCTATTTATCAAGATACCACGCGAGCAAAGCCGCGGGCGTACGCTAGTTACATGTAAATTAAATTGGAAAATATAAATACAATTATAAATTATAATATAATAGGGCTGTATTGCAGACTATAAAGCTTCTACCTAAGGTTTATCGCAAATCCACCTAGCCCAATGTTTCTAACTGTTGTTTATCCCCGACCAACATGAGATCTGATAATATAAAATGGGGTCTTCAGAACATGGTAAATCGTTTGTTTTTATAATCCAGCGATTGTAGCAATCTCATCAGCATCAGCGTACAACCGTCGTCACCACCATCACTTCGATTCGGATGAAGACGATCACTTGATTCACCCTCCATTGTGGAATCCGCAATCGGGTAGAGACGCACCGGGCCCCGGGCGTGACTTTGGCTCTTTTCATCCTTTCGGACCTGGCTGTCGCGATGATGAATCTAGTGGAGATGCGCCGGGCCCCGGCCGTAAAAGCGGGCATTTCCACCCTTTTGGATCCGGCGGTCGTGATGATGGATCCAGCGGAGATGCACCGGGCCCCGGCCGTAACATCGGGTCTTTCCACCCTTTTCGATCCGGAGGTCGTGATGATGGATCCAGCGGAGATACACCGGGCCCCGGCCGTAACATCGGGCCTTTCCACCCTTTTGGATTCGGCGGTCGCGATGATGGATCCAGTGGAGATGAGTCTGGCCCCGGCCGTAACATCGGCCCTTTCCACCCGTTCGGATCCGGCGGTCGCAATGATGGAGCCAGTGGAGATGCGTCTGGCCCCGGGAGAAACATCGGGCCTTTCCACCCTTTTGGACCCAGCGGTCGTGATGAAGGATCCAGTGGAGATGCATCAGGCCCCGGCAGTAACATCGGGCCTTTCCACCCTTTCGGACAAGGCGGTCGCGATGTCACATCCAGTAGAGAAGCGCCGGGCCCAGGCCTTAACAACGACCCTATCGACCCTCTCGGACCTGACGGCAGCGAAAACGGATCCAGGCACATTATAGATGGACTCTGGAATAGGTTCGTTCTTTCTTTTCTTCTGTTATGTTATTTTAGAGCACTGGTGGTCTTCTAGCCTAGAAGCCGTAAGTACCTACTTGCTTGTCGTGTTACTGGTTCTTTATTGGTCATCCTACTTTAAGGTTGGTGACCAGGTGAGGTATGGTGACCCCGAATAGGGCTAATCAATGACCGTTGGTGAACGAACCCGTGTGGTGAAAGAGTGACCGTGATTCGATCCCACGATCTTTGGATATGAAGGCGAAGAACGCCACTACCAGTGCATAAGTCGTGGGTTTGAATGTCGGTCATGTTTGACTGGATTTCTATAAGGGATAAAAATTGTGAGGGAATTCTGCTTCAACTTCCAGTCTCTCGGCTTTTGCTATCTAAGATAATTATTTATTTTCTGTGGATAAGGCCATCTATTCGAGAGGATGGCTGGGTTCTGGCAAGTTCAGGGGCAGATTGCAGGTTCAGGCAGGCAGGGGGGCAGCCCGTGCCACCTACAGACGAACCTACATGTACCTACTATAGGAATATACCAGACGTTATTACGTTGCTTATACCGTAGTTTATATTTCAAGTATATTCCGTCTGAGTAAGAGCATCCGTAGAATACGTTAGTGTAATTAAAAAGATTTTTGTGACCGGTATTTACAAATATGGCTCGTATTTTGAATAAAAAAAACCGGGCATAAATCATCTAAAACTGGTAAAGATATGTTTTTAGTCACTGCGTAAGGTCAATGACCAGTGTTGAGTTACGGTGGTCCTGTTTAACGGTCCTTGAGAAATAAAATAAGAGACCAAATCATTCAGTACGTCTCGAACACTTATCAGTTCTTGGTAATGCCGTTTGGGTTTTCCCGTACCGCCCCCTATTAAACTAGCAAAGTGTCAAACTAATAACGCATAAATAGGGATCATTTTAATCTTAGCCAAATCCACAATGTTTAAAACATTAACTCTCTCGGCTTTTAAAAACTTGTGCTTCGATTGTGCATGAAATCAATACAAAATAAGCTTGGATAAAAAAAAATGTTTTATGCTCAATTTCAGCAACAGTTTCTATCTCAAGGTAGCACCTAGCGGCTGATTAATCTATCTATGGTATCACTTAAGGTTGGTACAGCAGGGGCAAAGTTTCGAAAGTCTCTTAATATGGCATTTGAAAATCCAGCCTTATTATGACACTTTTCCTCTCTTTACTGACCCTTGACATTCATAATCACTTGACATTGGCAATAATTGACTGTAATACAGCAGAAACCATAAAATTAAAGAAGAAGAAGACCCTAGATGATACTTATATATGGAAAACTATTTGTTGGTGAAATTAGGCATTATTGTTTTTAGGCACAATTTATTCAAAAACATGTAAGTAAGTACTCAGAGTACTCACTCGCTGATTTTATATGGAATGAACAAAATGTTATTCAAATAAATTATGTTTTGTTTATATTTTTTAATATATAATATTATAAACTGAGCACCTTCGCGATAATTTTTTGTCACCAGTTTCAAACGTATAAAGACTACTTGTAAGTCTCGAAAACACACTTTATGCTTACGGAATTAAGTTTATGTTTACCTACAAGTTAACACCTACGCTACGTTCAAAACTAACCTAATCGTAATTACTAAAGTCATAAAGCTACTGTGATAACAAACCTAATAAAAATACGCAAGTATTGATAGCATGCTATTCGGATGACTTCCAAAATGGTTCTAGAAGCATAGTATCAATTGAAAGCGATTGGAAACATATCAACAATTTATGCGATATCCACGATTAAAACTTGAAAAGGGGATAGCTTAGGTTGAGACGTTTTGCCTTTTGACCGGTCATGCGTTGCCCGACGTGGCTATCTTTGTAAGGCACGACAAAAATTTCCAAAAGCAAATAGCGAGGTGGCCTAAATGTTTTCCCATTGCTAAGATTGTTAAAATGATTATAAAACAGGGAACCTGGACTTAATTATACCGGACTGACCCATGGAATGTGTTTTTTACAGACTAACTACAACCAAACCACCGAGGGTAACATACCCCATTTATCCAACAACAACATCTAAAACAATAGATTCCGGGTCGACCTCAGCGAGGCCCATTGGTTTGGGCCTGACTGATCTTGAATCCTGTAAAAATGCGTGTCCCGTGACAACAGAGCACAATCCCGTCTGTGGCACGGATAATGTTAGTTATGGTAACATTGGACTGCTGGAGTGCGCTCGTTCCTGTGGCGTTGGTTAGTATTGAAAGTTATCACTTTGCTTCATAAAATTGAGAACTGTTAATTTATGAATTTGTTACACCTAGGTATATAATTATTCTATCTTAATCTAATTCTTTTTTTTTACGTCTAGACGTTAAACTCAAAAGAAATAGCCAGTGTTCTACACATACGCCTTCTCCTACCACAGAAAAAAATATAGATAATGTTGAAGCCTGTTTAAGAAACTGCCCAGTGACGTCAGAGTATAACCCTGTGTGTGGCAGTAACAATATCACTTACGCCAACCCTGGCCGGATGGAATGCGCGCGGAATTGCGGTGTTGGTAAGTTTTTAACTAAGCACCTGAGCGTAGCACTATTGAGGTACATTAAGCCTTAATTTAACCTTTATTAACCTTTATTCTAGACTAGAATAACTTTCGCTCGCGTGGTATCCATAAAAATTAGCCTATATTATATTCTGGAACTTTATCTATTCCAAGTTTCAACGAAATCAGTTGAGCCGTTACGGCGGTTGAACAACAAACATGCTCACAAACTTTCGCACTTATAATATTAGTAGGATAGGTTAGCATAGGATAATTTATACAAAGTCAGGTAGAACACAAATAATACCTTAGGAGGCTCTCGCTAGAGGGCTGGGTGAAGGGCCAGATACAGAAAGCGGTACTCCTGGACCCGGCACGCATAGTCAGGAGGTTCCTCTCTCTGCAGCCTCTCTCTCCATCGACCGATTGAGCCGTTCTTCGCGGTCTGTGGTTTTCCATTTTCATATATATATTAATTACTTTACTAAAGATGTTGTTTTTCATTAAGATGAACTTTAATAGTAAAAAATTTTTTTTTTAAATGCGATTTATAATAAAAATATGTATCTAATAATTCTAGTAGGTAAATATTTCAAAGCCGATTAACGTCTCGTTTAATTTTTTACTATAAAACATTCAGTGGAAACCGGCTAGAACAAGCACTAAAAAATGTTGATGGGTACCGACCGACTTGACGTTTGACCCCACAACTACCAGATTTTCCTGTGTTTATGTTCCTATGCGCAGCGTACTTAATCATTTGATTGGAATTGAACACAAGGTGATTCATAATATGTATGTTATCCCGAAAGGGGAATATCCTACACCCAATTGGCAAAAAATATTGTTCTAGGGCTTTTGGAAATTCAACATTTTTATTGAAAAAAAAACCTATAAATTTTGCAAAGCGGTTTGGGGTCAAATCAGATCAAACTCAATTAATTATGAAGCTTTTTTAGGTTGCAATCTTGATTTTCAATTTCTCGTACGTGTAACAATGAGTTATCAAGAAAGTAAAAAGACAAAAACAGCTAATTTGAAAAATTGAAAACATAGATTGAAAAAACAATAAAGTCCAAAGAAAGCAGAATAATTTCTAATTACGCTTCGTCGTTTCAAATTCTTATTCTCTCCTATTCTTGTGTTGTGTGATTGTCATTGAACTCTACAAGTAGCATAGCTTTTTACTGTGGGCGAACGCGTCTGCATATATTTGGGCTTATGTGTATTACCTAAATTAGTGGAATATTACAAGATATTTCCTTGTTTATTAATTTTTTTATCTATTTACATTCTAGTTGTCTATGCCAGGAGGCCGGTCGCCTGTGCCGCGCCTCCTAGCTTGGCAGAGGCCACGGCAGCTTGCATGACGACCTGCTCCGTCACGTCTGAGTACAACCCGGTCTGTGGTACTGACAACGTGACCTACCCCAACGCTGGTCGACTTGAGTGCGCAAGGAACTGTGGTCGTGGTAAGTTATGAGTTCTATACCGTAGTTAATTGAGCTATCTTTCATCATCATCATTTCAGCCGTACGACGTCCACTGTTGAACATGGCCTCCCCCACAGACAGAAGAATTCCTTATCATGTGGGGGGATTTGCCCATACTCACTACGCCCTATCCCCTAGCTTTTTTTCCCTTAGTCGCCTCTTACGACATCCGCGCATAGGTAGATATGGAGGGGCCTATTCTTCAGCTGGGGCCACCACGGCCATCTTTGGTTTTATCTAATCATTACATGTCATGACATGTCGAAAAACATTGTAAAAATCAGCTCCGTTTGGGGCCAAATCAGTTCAAATTGAATTATTCAGCATTATACAAATCTTGATGTTGAACTTATAATTATGTTATAGAATTAGGTAGTTATAAAGATTATTATTTCTTCAATTATCTTTATTTCACCGTAAAATACTTCTTGGTGTTTACTACTTGCCTTCATTACGCATTAACTACTTCTCCTCTTTTGAAATGCTGCTTGAAGAGCTTACCCCCCTTCACGACCATACTATTATCATGGGTGATTTTAATACTTGTCTGAACAAGCTCGACTCCCGTTCCTTTTCTCTCGAATCCATTGTTCAGGCTTGTAATCTTTCTATTCTTCCTCTTAGTGCAACCCATAATTTTCCAAATTGTCCTTCTCTTCTTGATTTAATTTTAGATTCTTCTTCAGTTCATGTTGTCAAGCATGGTCAGTGTTCGGCGGATGATTTCTCCTATCATGATTTATTATTTCTTTCTTATAAAATTCGACCTCCTAAAGCCAAGCCTACAATTCTTGTTCAGCGGAATTTTGGTGGAATGGATATGGAATCTTTGCGTACCGATGCTCGTAATATAGACTGGTCCAATGTATTAAATGCCGTTTCCATTGATGATAAAGTTGACTGTTTTAACAGTAACCTTACAAAACTGTATGATCTGCATGCTCCAGTAGCAAGCGATCAAGATGAAACATCTTCCTGCACCTTGGCTAACTGAACAGATACGAACTGAAATGCATAAGAAACTTGTAGCCAAGGTGAAGTTCAAACGTAGACCGACGGATGATAATAAGGTGAAGTATGCTGAGGTTAGAAATCACTGCAATAGGGTGTGTAGGGATGCACAACGCCGTTTCATTCATAATTCTGTAGAAAATAAAGATCCTGCGAAGGTATGGAAATTTCTGCGGTCACTAGGAGTTGGAAAGTCGCGACAAGATATTGCTCCCAAAGATTTAGACATTCATTTACTGAACCAACATTTTGCTACCTCGTCCGACTTCGATGGCTGTACTAAATCACAAACATTACATTCTCTTTCTAAATTTCCAACTCTTGACTTTTCTCCCTTTTTGTTTCGACAGTTTACTGATTGTGACGTTAAGAAGAGCATATTATCTATCTCATCGAATGCAGTCGGTAGTGACTGCATTAGTAAGAAAATGATCACACCCATTCTCGATGATATTGTTCACGTTGTTACTTACCTACTTAACTTCTCCATTGACTCTGGAACTTTTCCAAGTTTGTGGAAGGAGGCTCAGGTAATTCCTCTCCCTAAAAAACCCAATCCATCCTCCTTTTCCGAATACCGCCCCATATCCATTCTGTCGTTCTTATCCAAAGTCCTTGAGCGTCTTGTTCATCAACAACTCAGCTTCTTCCTAAACACCAATAACCTCCTTAATCCCTTTCAGTCCGGATTTCGCCCTGGTCACAGCACTGTCTCTGCTCTCATCAAAATCACTGATGATATCAGGCACGGCATGGAAGATGGACTAGTCACTGTTTTATCCCTTCTAGACTTCAGCAGCGCATTCAACAATGTTGATTACGATATCTTATTAGCTCTTCTCCGCTCTCTTAACGTATCTCCAACAGTAATTAACTGGTTTCGTAGTTACCTGTATGGACGCCGGCAACGTATTTGTATTGATGATACTTTTTCATCTTGGTGTAAATTGAGTGCCGATGTACCTCAGGGCGGCGTTCTTTCTCCCCTTCTTTTTGCTATTTTTATAAACACAATCTCCAAACAACTCTCTTCTTCCTACCACCTCTATGCAGATGATTTACAAATCTACATGCAAGCTCCAGTCGGATGGTTAGGTGAGGCCATTGCCGGCACTAACACCGAATTAGGCAATATTCTTGAGTGGAGCAAACTTTATGGTCTAAAAGTGAATCCGGAGAAAACTCAGGTTATTGTAATTGGGAGCTCAAGAATGTTGTCCCAGATTAACTGGTCTGACCTCCCACAAGTTAAGTTCGATGACACTGTTATTAAAATTAGTGAGGTGGTTAAGAACTTAGGTGTAATCATGGACAGGCATCTAAAGTGGGTGCCTCAACTGGCAGCCGTAAGTCGAAAGACTTTTGCTGCAGCTGCTTCTCTTAGACGGTTGCGTAATTTCCTTCCAACGTCCACTAAAATTGCGCTAGCACAATCATTGTTGCTTCCTATTCTCGATTATGCAGACGCCACCTATCTCGACTTGACTGAAGACCAACTCAATAAACTTGAGCGTCTTCAAAATGTTTCTATTAGATTTATATTTGGCCTACGAAAGTATGATCACGTCTCTGAGTACCGTCATAAGCTTAAGTGGCTACCCATCCGTCTTCGCCGGAATGCTCACATCCTTTCTCTCCTTTACAACATCCTTTACCTCCCTTCTACGCCAGCCTACCTCAAGGAACGTTTTGAGTTCCTTCACCTCTCCAATCCTCGATCCTTGCGCTCATCTGAAACCCGACAGCTGAAAACTCCCACTCACACGTCAGATTTCTACGGTAGATCTTTCACTTGCAAAGCTGCTAAACTCTGGAATGCTCTTCCAGTCTCAATCCGGCATGCTCAGTCTCTTCCTATCTTTAAAAACTTAGTTTTCCAACATTACTTGTCTTCACTTTCTCCTCCATCTTAACACTTGTTTAGAATATGTATAAATAAATAATTATATATATAATTAAATAATTATATATAAATTATGTATTTGTATATATTCCTTTATATTCTTTGGTTTGTATGTCTCTATCTATATACCTATCTAAATTTATTTATTTATATATTATATATTTATTATGTATATCTTATATATCTTATCTATACATTATGATATTAGTATGTAGGGTTTGTAGTTTTAAATTATAAGTTTTATTTCACTTATTATTATAATGTGCGCCACCGTCCTCTTCTACTTTATATATCCTGTCCATCCAAAGGTTGCCTGGTAGAGATCGCTTTTAGCGATAAGGCCGCCCATTGTCACACTATTATTTATTTTTATTTCCTTGATTGTGTTTTTTCTTTTGGTGTACAATAAAGTATATTCTATTCTATTCTATTCTATTTAAAGACCGAAAACGCTGATTTGAAAAATATATTTCTTTTTTTGCTAATAAGGTTTTCTTTTTTTTTGTTGATAGAATACGCCCCTTGGGGATACTATACATGTTATTAATCGCCTTGTAATACGTATTAAAAAAAACATTTTAATCAACAGATGTAGAAATCAGTAGGAGGTCCTCTTGCGTTGTACCTCCTGGTCCAAATAACCCTGATCTCCGTGGGAGCACTGAGAAACCGAACGCAAATGGAAACCGCAATTGCAGTGGAAGCAGCTTCGACGGAGACGGCTGCGACAGTGGTAGTGGTAATGGAAGCGGCAGCGGAAGCCCGTCGATGACAGAAATAATAGCGTGTATGCAGCTCTGTCCGATCACACTGGAAGTAAACGCCGTGTGTGGAACAGACGGTGTCACCTATAGCAATCCAGGGAAGCTGCTTTGCGCTCAGTTTTGTGGAGTTGGTAAGATATTTTTAGAGCTCTGCATCATCATCATTATCATCATCAGCCTGTAGACGTCTACTGCTAGACATAGGCCTTCCCAAAGAGTTCCACGACGAACGGTCTTAAGCCTTTTCCATCCACCGACTTCCCGCAACGTTCACTATGTCGTCGGTCCATCGGGTGGGACTTCCAACACTGCATCACTGCGTCTCTGTCTCACTAACACCCGCTAGCTATTATTCTATTGTAATGTAGAAATCTTTATTGTTTCAGATGTAAGAGTGCGAAAGTTCGCGCCATGTCTTGGTGTGGGTAAACCGATCTCCAATGAAAACACATTATTTTGTCCCACATTGCCGACCCCGACGGATTTGTTCACGAATCCTCCTACAATTCAGGATTGTACCAACAAGTGTACTATCTTGCGGGAGCATAAGCCCGTTTGTGGAACAGATGGCGTCACGTACATGAATATTGAAAGTTTGCTATGCAAGATAAAGTGTGGAGCTGGTAAGGAATATTTTTAAATCATGCTTGTAGTATCGTTGTCTGTTCTAAATCATCATTCGTTAGGTCAATGACCAGGTTGAGGTATGGTCGCATTGAAAAGGGCAAATGTTCGGTCGTGATAGTGCTGTAAAAGGATTAAAGTGCGCCTCAGATTTTAGAACATGCCGGTTTCCTCGTGAAGTTTTCTTTTTCCTCATTGCGCACAAAAATACTTCGAATTCAACGACCTTAGGATTGGAAGGCGGGGTTGATTGTTTGGAAAAGGTCATATACCCTTTGAGTTTGCACCAATTTTGCAAATTAAAAGTAGCCAACTTATAAACTATATTTAACGAGAAACCGACGACGCTTACTTTTATTTGGTAGGCCCAGTTCACCACCACCTCGAATATAAAATTGCCAAAACTACATCAATAGGTATCATAAGCTCAAGAATATACCGATTACTATATCTGATGGAGGCCGTGACCTTTTTTTGTATCTGCGACATGCTGTTTTTTATTTTACCGCTATCAGAGAGTCAGGAGCAAAAGTAAATCTATGTCTGGAACACCGGGTTTAATACTGGTTCTGTATTGTTTACAGATGTGTCAATTCACAAATTGTCACCGTGTGGGAGTTCAACGGACCAACCCACAGCTCAAACTCCCCCTGTATGGGACAGGTCCACTGAGCCAACAGTGGTCACGACATCTACTCCTGCGCCTACCACAAGCGTTGCCATACAGATATGTTTAAGGAAATGTATGACTTCACAGGAGTATAAACCTGTATGCGGCACCGACGGTAAAACATACGCCAACCTACCGGCATTGCAATGTGCTAAGCGGTGTGGGATAAGTAAGTTGTCTTTGTCTAAATATTTAAAATCGTTACGAGACTGACTGACTGACAATCAACGCATAATATTAAAGATACAAACTAGGCATAGTAGGCACTATTTTGCTAATCTATTTTTCATAAGCCAATCATTTTTCATTCAAACGACGCATTCACCTCCCACACCACTCAATAAAAGTTTACAGGAAACGATGAAACAAAACACGTATATCGTGTTCAATTCTTATTGTTGGCTTGTGTAGATTACGGTTGTGCCTTATTGTACGTAAAAAGAACGCTTTGCATGGTTTTTATTGCGGCTGGTGTGGGAAGTGCATGCGTCTGCATAGATAATCAGAATAGTACTAATAGATTATTGTTTGTCTATCGTAAAAAGACTCCCACAAAGTTACACTGAATCAATTAACTACTTAGGTAAATCAGAAATCTTAGGATTCGAGTATGGGAGAGTTTTTGCCAGTTATAGCATAGGGATGCATTAACAAAAGTGTTCAATACAAAAAAAAGGAATATGCTGTTTCAATATGAGTGGAAAATACGTTTGAATATGAGATTTAGTCAGTAAATAGGTATCCGATTTTAACCTCCGAACTTCCCACAGCCGTAATGATAACATTGCACCAAGATAACGGTTGATTGTCATTTGATATGTTTTCCAGAAGATACGACCATTAGTTTTATCGACTGTTTTTTTAATCATAATAGAAAATACCTAATGGTTAAATCCATCTCGGTTATGATAAGAGCGTTTTACATTATCAATAACTAATTTTAAATAGCCGTCATGTAATTCAATTGACAGATAAAACATGATAATTATAATATCAGTCTTGTTTGTTTATCTTAATATTATTTTTTTATGTTTTCTCTATTTCCCACCACGTTAGCACAAGCTACTGTTTGAGATACGAATACAGAACTAAATTACAGAGAGAGAAAAATAGAAACCAATATCTACATACCATATTGTTTTTTCCCTTCATTTAATTTAATTCTTTTTTCACAACTAGATGTCACCACAGGAAAAATGGATTTGGTTCCGTTGGTTGCCTGTTCTTAGCTTTTCACGACTAAATTGAACTGATTTCGATAGCAAATTAGTAAGGAGATAGCCTAATAGTACCGGGTCAGCGAAGCCTTAAGTTTAAAATATGACAGCAAAACAATAGAAGACTTAAGAATGTGACTCGAAAATGGAACCTAGTAGCAAAATTAGCTTTTAACATTTTTTATTTTCATTTTAGAAGTCGAAGTGAAGAGTTTGTCACCGTGCTTCAAACCATCGGTCGATGGCAATAAAGACGGGAACACAACGGACAACGGCCTCGGCTTCACAATACCAGCTGATGTTTTAGAGGCCGTCTTTAACGTCACGCAACCGCCCACACCCGACTCTGACGAGTCCTACGAGTTAGACATAAAGTTTGGCGAGGCTAACAATTCAACTGGAGGAAAATAATGAAAATTGTTCAATGAGCACCTGCTAAATGCTATGTAAACAAAACCTCGTGCATTGCCGTGAGCGGCTTGCAAGGTCTCCAGAAAATGGATGATGTGAAACTAAGGCTCGTATTCAGAGACACGACTCAAACTTAGATTTAATCACAGATCAGCTGAACTCTACTTAAGTATTGAATCTCTTCTCAAACATAGCTCTTATTCAAGAACGGTACTTAAACTATTCTCAGCTGAATCGAGTCTCAAATCTGTACTCAAATGTTCTCGTTTACATTTTGATTTACTTATAATTTTCGATCCGTTTTACGCAGAAATTCAAACAGCCAGGGTGGAAATAGAACAGAACTATAAAGTGAAGTATAAATATGCATCAAAGTACGTGTAACGGAACGAAAATTTCATTTGTTTAATGTCTAATCAAATCTAAACTCAAGCACCGATTTCGTCTGATTGACGTTTCAGAATAATGCATTTACTCAGGTGATCTGTGATCATTGAATCCATACATAAATACTGTTCAAGAATTAGAATCTCGCCTCAAATCGAGATTTTAGTACAGATCAATGCTCGAGTCTTGTCTCTGAATACGAGCCTAAGAGTTGAGGAATAAATAGCATTTAGATACAAGATTACTCTATTTCAAAGGGTTTTTGGTGCTGCCGCTGTATTTGTTTTACCGGATAATCATTTCAGAAAATGCTATGTAGGAACTAAGATAAAGTAGAATAAAACCTGCATTTGAAATCTATAAATAAGGTAGCTCAGCCTATGAATCCAGACAGAGCCAGCTGAGCTATTCTGTTTGGATTCATAGCCGTCTACGAAGTTGACCAAAGAATGAGCTGAACTGAAACAGAATCGTTAAAAGTCGATGCATTTATAAGACTAACTACTTAGAATAAATTAATGTAACTCATGTATTTTCAACATAATAAATGTAACTTTGAAATAACAATTGAAAATTATTCACTATAACAATCGACAACCGTTTGGAAATAAAGGGTCTCGAATAGCCACCACGAAACGGGCGACGCAGTTTTGGAAGGCGCCACATCCGATGGACCGACGACATGGTGAAGGTTGCGGGAAGTCAGTGGATGGAAAAGGCTCAAGACCGTTCGTCATGGAACTCTGGGGGAGGCCTATGCCCAATAGTGCACCTCTACAGGCTGATGATAATAGGCTACTGTTACGCACAATTATTCAGTTTAGGCTAGAACCCTAGACTTGTTTTTCGGTTTTTCGTAGATATTTACAAAATGTTACTTATTTATTAACGAAAAGTTACACTATTCTTACAGGAGCACCTAATGCAATAGTGTACCATTATCATTTAATTAAATTATTAACTATTATTATCTGTATATACAAGGTGATTCATAATATGTATTCCATCCCGAAAGGGGCTTATTCTACAACCAATTGGCATTAAAGTTTGTTCTGACTTTTGGAAATTCGTCATTTTTCATTGAAAAAACTGTATACGGAAATCAGCTGTTTTGGGGTCAAATCAGTTCAAACTCAATGAATCAGCTGAAGAAAATTTTGATGTTTTTTTCACTAATATTATTCCTTTTCGTTGATAGAATAACCCCCTTTCGGGGTGGAATACATGTTATGAATCACCTTGTATAAAAGAACAAGGCTTCAACGTGCGATCAACGCACAGCCCAAACCGCTGAAGCTATAAAGCTAAAATTTGAACAGGAGGGATTTTCAAAATATCAATCCCTAAGAGGGTGAAAAGGGGTTAAAACGTTTGTATGAAAAATCGTATTCCTTGAAGATACAGAAACTAACTATAAATAATGTATAAAAAAAATAAGAAAAAACTGTATTTTTAGATTTTCAAAACTACCCCATAAAAGGGTGTGTTGAGATGTCAAAGTTTGTATGGGAGAATCTTAACGCTTGGAGAGATTTATCTGAAACTTGGTACAAATACTCATAAAGTCAAATAATGAAATATGTATTTGAGGGTTTTTGAGGGATACCACGCGAGCAAAGCCGCGGGCGCACGCTAGTTATATATATATATATATATATATATATATATATATATATATATATATATATATATATATATATATATATATATATATATATATATATATATCAAACCTTTTAAAAGATGAATTTAAATTCGTTATAATACACACAACACCCAACAACAACACCCAGACCCGGAACAAATATTTGCAGATCATGCAAACATTTGTCACGCAGCGGGAATTGAACCCCCTTGCGTCTCAGACGGTTAATATAATTAAAAGAACATTTGCGGCTTTCGACGTCATTTTCTAATGGATTTTACATTTAATTGTTCAATTAATAAAGAGGAACTCTCACTTGCTCCTTACATTCGTGTTGGATTGATCGTGAAACTAGTGTTTTTTGTTTGAATATAGGTTGTGGTTGTTAAATATGTTTATTTTTTTGTTCGCGATATTGTTATTGTTACATACCTCTACTGCTTACAGTAAGTTTAATTTCCATTGATTTTATTTTAAAGGTATTTTTTTTGTTCATTGATTCTGGTATTATTAGTCGATAGTATGTTTTCACCTCACTCAAACTCACTGCGGCCCGACATTAAATTCATAGACGAAGAAGTCATTTTATTTAATTCCCATCTAAATTTCACTTACTACGAATACCTACGAGCCTATTTACTATAACTACTATTAAATATATTACTGAGTGTGTGCTATGCCCGGAATATTTATTTATTTATTATTATATTACCAAGTACGTGCACAACTACCTGCACTTGGGAAGACCTAAATGAGGCAACAGATAGGGCCATCGAGGTTGCTATATATTGGTCGAGTCGAGTTTGAAGGAGTCCTTGACTCGAAAAGAAGAAGACTAAGTACGTACCTATATTTAAAGTAGATTAAGTCCCTTTCTAAATAAAAAATGCTGCATAAAATAATGTAGATTTTGTGCAGCTTTTTATTATACAGGCAAATTTAAAAAAATAGACAGCAATGTCTATGAATTTATTAGTAACTGGTAAAATGTTGTAATCTATTATCATCAATCATTTATACGTCATATCATTTATGAAATTATACGCTCAACGGCTATAAAGCGAGTGAGTGATTATGAATAAGGGTGTAAAGGTTCACCGTATTTTCAGCACCTTACAAAAGACCCTGTACGGATCTATCTCCTCAATGTTTGAAGAGGTGTCTTCAGCTCGCTGTGCCGAGCTTCGTCGACGGGATCCCGGAGTATGGTCTGGAGACAGAGGATCCGTATTACATCGAAAGACTAAACATGACGCTGCCAGGAGGGATATTTATTGAGTTTACGAACGGCCACGCTAGAGGACTTAGGAAATGCATAGTAGATTTCGCTAGGTAAGAATTTAAACTATTCTTACATGTGATGCACTAAGAAGGGCCAGTATCTACGGGGAAAACTACGATACTTAAAGGGATGGAGAAATTTGTTTGAAAGAACTTTGTCATCTCTTTGTCAACTTGGAATAGATAAGAGTTGTTTACCTAAAATAGCATATGGGCTACTTTTTATCTTACCACGAAAGCGATGCCGCGGGCGCAAGCTAGTACACTATAAATACGAAAGTTTTGATGATATTTGGATGTTCGTGGTCGAATTAAGACTTAAAGGTTCAACCGATTGCGATGAAACTTGGAATAGATAGAGTTCTTTACCTAGAATAGCATACAGGCTACTTTTTATCTAGTTGCCACGTGAGCGAAGCCGCGAGCACAAGTTAGTTGCAAATAAATATTTATCATGACATGTGCGTGACTCCAGATAATTAACTCTACATAGAGAATATGAGAACTTCATAGTGGAAGGTAGCCCGTCTATTATAGCCATTTCTATAATATTTAGTCCATCGAACGAATCCACAGTTTCGAACGATGCAATAGACCGCATGATGTTTCGATAGCTTCCATACTTTTTTGCACTTTTCTACTAGCGTCATCGCTTAGAATGTGGCTTGGCTGGTGCCGTCATTTTAACCACTTCAGTGCTGAGATTACACTAAAAAATATATTGTGTCTGGTCGGGATCATCGCCATGCGATCGACAGGCTTAGATGGCTCGAATTCTAATGATGGTGTTTCATGTTACAGGTTCGAAGTAGACACTTTGGAAGTGCAGTATCATTGCAACTTGACCATAAAAGGAAAATATAAGTCAAAGGGACGAATGCTCATGTTTTCCATAGATGGTGACGGTGATTCTACCATTCGATGCAGTAAGTATCTTATACGATAGGTACCTATCGTCATCGAGCGAAATTCCAAGATGTCTGTAACCATGCGATAGGCATTAGGCGGGACTCAATTACGTCTAGACAAGGTGATCTCCTCTAGGAAAAAGCCTTGCTCGAGTGGTGCTACGGACAGGCGAAGAAATCGATCGTCCGACTGAGTGTTGGATCGATGAAATCGATGATCCAACGCTCAATCCAATCTTCCCGTCTTCCCGCTTACGATAATCTCTAGGCGGTTTTGGCTATAAAGCGTGCGGGGAAGGCTTTATGGGATTCATAGTTGCTACTGAAAGCGGTGACGTCATAAGATAAGAATACCTACATGAATAAATGACGTCACTGTATACTCATTTCACTATGAAGTATACCTAAATCATTAAGTAATACGGCTAATTAAGTGCCTATAAAATAAAGCTTTAATTAGCAGAATTTTGCCATCAACGTTAGGTATAAGCGCGGTTTTCCCCAAATGACTCATAGCAAAGTTGATTTGCAGATAACTTAAGAATCCACAGTATTCTCAAGTTAGGATCTAAGGTCGAGAGTGACGGCCTAAAGTACTTGGAGATCAAGAATGCCAATATTACTCACAGCTATGACGGTCGAGTCAGCTACAGCATGACAAACCTCTTCAGGCGGAACCCTGAAATCAGTAAGTGCCACCAAACGCCTTACCTTAAAACCTTAATCTGATATTACGAGCAAGCCAAAAATACAGGCGGCTTGGCTGCCTATTTGCTTTTATACTAATCCTTTTAAAATGTTATTGTTTAAACGAGTTGGATCTAGCTTTTGAATGTTCGAAGAGCAAAATAACTGATTGATGATATAGGTAAATATTTTTTAGATGAATAGTAGGAAAGTAGTTTTACATAAACACAACGGATTACTTGCATTGTAGAAGTATCAGAAACTGCGACTACCATAGTAGATCTAGGTACAATACAATTTGCAGATTATGAAGTCGAACCCGCACATCTCGATTTTCATATAGCCGACCAGTCGCCCGTCACGCTGTACAAATCGATAGAACTCTACACACCTGACTCTCACATGCATGACTTTATTGCCGTATAAAACGTGTTAACCCAATGACAGATGCTTTAAATTACAAATATTTTATTACAGATAAAGCCATGCTTGATTTCATGAATGGTAACTGGCGGATGATCGCCGAGGAGTTCGGAGACCCCATGGTGGACTACGGAGTCGCTTGCGTCATGAAGAACCTGAGACGACTGCTGCAGATAATCCCATTAAACCAAATTATACTCGGCCCTACTAGTCTATAAAGATATAAAAATAAATTTGAAACCAGTAAATTCATCAATCAGTTTATTTATTTCACTACGCAAACACAAATAGAAACAGGCAAATACTTTGCACCTACAGCAGGTACGGTCGACGGATCTTGATAAATGTAAAAGATGTAATGCACAAAAAAACGGCCTACATCCGCCGAAAGTACTGTATCTGGCCTAGCACTTAACCCAGAAGTAAACAAGGTTAGAATTAGGTTCACATTTGTGCTAAAAGAAAAGGAGGTAATGGAGCATTCAATTAATAAAATGAGATATCTGAATGATAACAATCAAGTAAGTGGTAGCAACACTAATGAACTTTAAAATAAGAGTGATATCAACGGAAAACATATCGTAAATCAAGACCTGTAAAGGCCACGCTTCGATCAGCTCCATAAACGCCTTGGCTTGCACACGCATGGTCTTTGGCAAGTCGTAGTCCATGATAATCTTATTCACTAAAACCTTGGTGCTGTTCCGGACCAAACGCAGTCTCTCACAGACGAAACACATCCCTGCAACAACTAAAATGGTCGTGAGACACCAAATGGAAATGCTAAGCAAGGGCCCCGAGTTGTTTCCCGGTGATTTGTAATAGTATAGAGACGTCCAAATCGTAATGATTATGTAGACGAATGTGGACACCAAGCTCATGAAGATCTGGAAGTTGTAAACGTCGTTGATCAGAGAACAGATGGTGCCAAGCTTGTCGTACATAACGGCCAAATCGCGGATCTTCATGTTGCTTTCAGACGGACTCCCGATCAGATTCACCTCATTCAAAGGCGCTGTTTTATCGCAAACTGTGAAAACACAGTTCTTGCTACTACCCTTATCTTCTATGAATTTTGATAAGTAGCCGTTAATAGCAGTGAGTCGGTGTTTCACCATTCCGATTAATATACAGAAAGCCAATATTTCCAGCTTTTCTATCAAGTACCCGGTAAAAACGATGGCCTCTGCGCCAGATTCCTGTGTGACCATTTCGATTGTGACGATGATACTCTGCAATAAGCATAGAGATATCAAGTATTTTATGTTCCTGTTTCGAGCTTTCCTGTAAAAGGTAATGTCGTGTGTTTGGAGGAGTTGATCGTCGAGCTCCGCGAAAGTGGTGATAATGTTGATGTTGGATTTGCTGAGGAAGTACGAGGTTGTGATTGTCGTAGTCGTGTAATGGAACAAGATGACGAAAGACGGCACTTGGTCGATGATGCAGATGACACTTTCCTGCGCAGTGAAAGTCACAGGCAATCTGAATGCGAAAGCGAACGCAGTCACGTAGATGGCGAGCATAATGACACTGTAGAACTTCATAGCCCAGGTAGGGGACTGCAACTGCCCATTCTTCATACAGAACCGGAATATGCCGGCACAGTTCTCAAATAAAATAATAGGCCTTAGGGCATAGTAATTGCTATAGATTTTGTTTTTATATTGAACATCTTTATTTTCTATTACGATTTTTTTATTTCCTGACATTTTCACTCCTGACTTGACTATACTCTACGCTTTCCGAACAGAATAATATTTTCGATAGCGATTGTCAGAATTTTAATTTAATTGTGTATCCTACCTATCGTAATAATCTAAACAACTACCGCGTAACTCTAATAATCAAGAGTAGTTTCAGTCTGTGAAGGTTTAATTTCAATTACTTAGGTAGAGTTGTTTTATCAACTTTATTCAATCAAGAACACAGAAGTGATAGATAACATACTGCAAACTACCGCTAGGTACTTACCCAGGTGGAAGATAGAACACGGTTAGGTACAGTATCTATCTGGAGGACTAACTAAACTACATATGTCTAGCTAGAACAAAGCACCATATTGATATTATCTACTAAGCCGAAAAAATGGTTTTCGCAAAATGTTACTTTACCTAAGTAGGTACCTACCTACTCAAAAACTAAAAGCGTACTTGTATCTTTATTCATTCCGCTATGATGGGTCTTGCTGGGTCCAGATTACAGTTTGACCAACAAGGTGTGCAAAGGCTCTGTACGATTTGAAAAACTGCCATCTGTGAATGGCTATATACACCCATTTACGATATACACACAGGCGTTTAGTTCTGCTACTCGTCGATAGATGACGCTTGTTGACACTCAAAATGTGTAGTCGTCTTCGACTGTAGTTTGACAAAAATATTTTTGGTACTGAGTTGTGCGGTACCTGCATCGGTACGGTAGTACCTACTTACCGGGGTGTAAAACATACGTTATATTTTGTATTTAAGTTTCTAGTAGGTAAGAAGCTAAGCTTAGCCTAGATTGTGCACGTCCTAAGGCACCTACTATATGGGATCCTTAGGGTTAGGGTGAACAGCGGGTTACTCATCACGGTATCGACCGGGAGGACAATAGGGAGGTTTGCCCTACTATCGAGCTTTTTTCTTATCGATAAAGCGATTGCGTCTCGAATCGTTATTTTACCTCGGATTCTGCTTCCATAGAAGCATTTGGTTCCGTCATAGTACCAGATGGTACTAACTACCACACCATTTTAGTTAGACATGATAAAATATTTGCAGATCAAGCAATTGTATAAGGTAATTGTATATATAGTGATGTTAGTCAAAAAAAACAGGTGCAAAAAACCGGTTCTGCACACCATAGCATAGTGTCTGTCAATCTTTGAACCTTACTTAGCCTGCTTCGAAAACACAAAACTACCCATACAATACAGGGTGTGCTATGACTGTTCCCGAAAACTGAAGATGATGATTAATTTGTCTGGCAGCGATGGGCTTGCAACCTGTGACGTATAGATATTAAATATTCACTACTGAAAAATGTGGACATATTGTGACAAATATTCGGAAATAACTCTGACTAACTATAAACATATTCAAGGATCTTTTCGCCTGGAGATCTCATCGGCATCGGTCCGTCGGTCGTACTACGGTGCCTGCCGTACTATTAGATCCACTATTTTTAAAATGTTACTATAAAGTACTGGCAGATGGTCCACGATCAATGGTAAGCGGTAACCACAACTGCAATACCACCTAGGTTGCCACCCACGATATAATTATTTTATTGCGTTCATCAATCTGAGACATGCATTTGTAAGTCACATGTGTCAGTAATTTCTTCTGCTACCTCACCTTTTAGATCAGAACACAATGTTGCAAGCATAACTCGGTAGAATTATATGCCAGGTGGACGTTACTTTCCCAGGCACACTGCACAAAAAGCCCTTCTGCCAATCGTGGGGCGAATTCTAGTCATTTAAATTCATAGAAAGCGAAAGTATTATGTCGATATGAGCCCACCCCTAGTACTTGGGGGTCCGCGCGCGCCGCTTTCGCTGGCCGGAGCCAGCGCGGCGCGGCAGTGGACGCGTGACAGACGCCGGGCTGCCACGCGGCCATCCGCCGCTTCGGCCTGCCTCGGCCTCATTCGGCCTCGTGCCCATTCGGTACCAGCAGCGCTATGGGTCAGACTTCTGGCGCCGAGTGTACGCCTGACGATGACGAAGAACCTCGCATCAGACACAACCAAACAGAAGCTTCGTTGGTGAGTTATTTAACAACGAATCCTGTGAATAATTAATTTATGTTTACGTATGCTTTTCGCATTCGTAATCATCATCATCAGCTTGCAGAAAATAGCTGCTTACAGCTGTTGGACATAGGCCTCCCCCAGTGTGCCACGACGAACGGTCTTCAGCCTTCTCCATCCACCAACTTCTCGCAATTTTCATAATGCCGTCAGTCCATCAGGTGGTCCCTTCAAACACTGCGTCGTCCGGTTTGCGGTCGCCATTAGAGTATGTCGGTTATTTTAGTTTTTCTAAGGATTTGGTTTCCTTGTATTTAGTGAGACTCCGAGCATAGCTCTCTTCATAGCCCGCTGCGCGACTGTGACCTTGATTACCTATCTATGAAGCCAAAGTTAGCGACGGACCAGTAAGTCAGTCTGTCACAGGTCACAGTGCCATGCCATTACTGGCAGCACGCACTGATTGTAGACTTTAATCTTGAGGCTCTGCGGTATATGCGACGCGAAGATATGAAGACCCAAACGCTGCCCATCCAAGTTGGATTCGTCGGTTGAAGTCTTTGTCGAAGCTGAGCCTACCATAATTGAATCATCTGATCCAAATAAACAGTAAATATAACTTTGATGGTAACGGTCCCAACACGTACCGGCATCGGTGCGCCATGGGCATTATACATTTTCTAGCAAACGAGAAAAGATAATATACCTTATGTAATTTGTGAAAAATAATCAGCAAATTACTACTTAACTTTTAAGAGCAATCACATAAATAATTCATGGGCTTGGCAAAAAACTAAGAAACACAAAATAAAATCCATCCAAGCAGCAACGAGAAACCAAGAAAACAATTTTCGCGCGCTGCCTTCGCACTTCGTTCAGTCAGCGTTCTGTTCAGTCAGTTGTAGAGGCATCTTTCTTTTTGTTTGGTTTGTTGACTGACAGTTGTCTGCCTGACGGCACGAGGAACGGTGCTTGCGTGCTGTGCGTGCTTTTGCTTCGCTTCGCCTGTGGAGGTGAAACGAAACGAACGTCACATTTTTACATGGCAAACTGTCAAATTTGGAAAATTTAGAATCGTTTGTTTTGGACTCGTGTAAACGTATTTTAGTTAATTTGTATTAAAACTATTTAGAAAAGTGACTCGTAGTTATCCTCCAATAAACTTTTCAATCAAGAAGTCAACATGGGCTTGTAACAGTTGATACAATTTTGTCTCAATTCTTTTGTTTTTTTTTCTGCTAACGCAGTATATTCATTTGTTTTCCCTTGAACTTGCCGTGATTATCAAGTCCACAGTGCCAGCAGAGTGACTAAACAATCTATTTTTTGTTGTGTTCGTGCCCTGAACTCTAAGTACCGACCGTTCTGTGTTAGTTACAATGTCGAAGGTGTCCCTAAATAATGTGCCATCCAATCCGAGGATTAATCGACTGAGAACATATTCAAGGGTAAGATTTATTATTTTAACTACTGATCCAAGGGCTGCATGAAACGCTGCTAAAATTAGAACTATTTGAGGTTATGTACGTTTATTTCAGCTTTCATCGTCTGTTGTTCGGTTTTATAATTTGAAAATAGATTAATAAACTGTACGGTCTACCTTCTTTATTATGTAGGTTTAGTACAAATTAATGTCTTTGATGTTGACTTTGATTATGTTATGTACCTGCAGTGCTTTGCTCAGATCAAAACAGCTGATCACAAGCCAGTACCTACTCTATACTAACTCATCACTAACAGATCAACCCGTATAATGGTCCTTGCGCATATAGGCCTCTTGGCAGCTTGGCGTTTAATTGCCTTATTTTAAATGATATTTACGAAAATAATAGGTACTTGAGCAATAAAAATCTGAAGCACTAAACTGCCTAAATAATCTAATTAGAGGTGGGTAACTCACGCAAAAAACCTGAGCTGGAAATCAGCTCGCAGCACACGCTCTTGAACCAGACCTGATTCGCAGGTCAACAGCTCAAAACAGCTCAAACTTTCTTTGCCGTTCAAGTAGATCTATGAATGAATTCAGATCAATCAGGTAAAGTGAAGCAAACAGTAATAAGGGTACTAGAAATCAGTTCATCAAACTGGACTCTAGGGGGTTGAAAATAAAACACGAATTGATGTCGTATGAAATCAGTTCGAATCAGCAACCAGGTCAGGTTTACTAATATAGACCTTAACACCTTGAAAATAAATACAATACGATCTTGCTGGGTGTCGCGGGTCGCATGACTAGCAGATAAAGTATACCTGTTTTTAGCCGTTGAACCGCTTGTGAGCGGCAAGAGCCATTTACCTGCGGTTCAATACCCTGTGATTTGATCTGGATGCATGAATCTGACTCGAGTTACTCACCTCTAAAAAATTCTAAATAAATCTAATTCTAATTGAAAGATTAGAAGCAGAATCTGCTACTATCTAATTCTAATTGGGGGTGCTTAGACCTACACTGGCATCTAGCTGTGGGTTGTTTTGTGCATTGTCCCCAGTCAGCCCAGCTCCTGAAAATATTGTAGCAGGATTTTGGGTTGGTAACCACTGCACTGAAGCTCTACATTTCATTTTATGAAAAAGGATCATCGTTAAAAATGATAGGCACCTAGCCACTGCATGTTTTAGGCCTCTCTTTGTTAGACTTTAGTTTACCAGGAGGAGTAGTGTTGGAAGGCCCCCCTGCCTGATGGACCTACGATATTGTTAAAGTTTTGGGAAGTCAGTGGATGGAAAGGCTCAAATCGGTTGGTCACGTAACTCTTTGGGGAGGCCTATGTCCAGCAGTGGGCTTCTACAGGCTGATGATGATAATAATGATTTTGCTGACATTCTTATTATTTACCATCTATAACAATTTGGACTGGCAAATGTTACGAATTAGAATTAATAAAAAAAAAATTCAGCCATTTCATTTCATGTGTCCTTGTAACCTTGGATCAAAGAAGTTAAATGACGCACTACCGTCTCCCTAATGAGGAAGTGACATCATTTAGTATAACCCAGGAATATAATTGGACCCATTGTTGGTTGATGACAATTACTGCAATAATCTTGCTTGAAATTTGACATGACAATATTAATTTGTACCTACCCACACATTGCCACCAACCCAGGGTCCTTCTCCGTTACTTTAAGGAGTTGGGCTGGCTGGGGTGAGGTCAGCAGGGGGACAATGCACAATACACCCCAACGCGGGACGTCAGTGCAGATCTTATTCCCCCATTTAGAATTAGAATTAGAATAGGGAACGCTGCTGCCCATCCCAGTTGCTTAGCAAGTCTAGTTGTACTTTGCCATCTTTATTTTAACAAATAATTTTATTCATACCATTTGAAAGGGGCTATCAACGTGATACGATTGACAAATCTCTGTTTAGGTAGGTACTTCAGTCTGTGGGTAGACTACGCCCATTATTTTGTTGTATTGTGCGGAAAATTGTTACATTTAGAACGGTCATAAATTCGAGTGTGTCGATAATGTGTTGCGCTCACCGTTTTATCTATAACTGAACTGTGCACTGGGCAGTTTATGAACTTCATTGTTAATTAGGTGGGTACCAGTTGCTATGTAGGCAGAGAGCACTCGTGGCGTGGATGTATTGGCTCCGCCTTCGAATCCACAGGTCATGGGTTCGAATCCCTGTCGGAAAATTAATGTGCGCTATTCTAGTGCTCGCAAACGGTGAAGGAAAACATCGTAAGGAAACCGGCATGACCGGTATGTTCTAGACATAAAAAAATCGAAGACAAGTGACATGTGCACGAAAGGAGCTTTTAGGAAGCGCACTTTAATTCTTTCACTACACTGTTTCTTTCACCGACGGTCGTAGTCCCTTTCCAGGGCCACTATACCTCAACCTGGTCACTGACCTAATACAGGTGACCAAGAAAGAATCAGTCACACAGCAAGCAAGTAGTACCAGTAGTTATGTAGGCTAAAAGCATTGTATTAATAAGATACCTCATCGGTAAGGTTTTTCTGAATTTTCTTGATCAATAAATGCAAATTGCACGTGACCTAGCAGGTCCTATTGCCAACAACGTGACGTTGCTTGGCTGAACGAAACTTTGAAAAGGGTTTTCCATGAATGTGTTGAATTGAAAAAGCGAGCACATTTGTTGGGCTTGGGCTTTTCATTTGCCGTTTATTTTTAGGAAAAAGAGGAACTAAAGAAGCTTTATATTTATATTTATGCAGTAAGGAAAAATATTCTCGTCTAAGGGTACCCAAAGATTTTAGTACCTATATATTTCTGGACATATTACGTCCGTGATGATACCCGGCGCGTACCTGTGGTGTTCGAAGTTTCAGCCTTGCGTCATCCACATGACTTTTGGTAGGTTTCGCATAACATATTATTATCGCTGGTAATATTTTTTGTAAGTAGGTAAAGCATAAAATACATTAACAATGAATACAATTTTAACAAATAACACGGAAGGTGTATAGCTATGTGAACTTGGCACCCGACTTTGGAAAATCAAACTTTTTTTTTTTTATTCTCGTTGAGTTTCGTTTGTAGTTGATTGTAGTGAAATTATTTTCGTTTGTAGTAGCTCCAAAAAAAAGTTAGGGGACTTTGAAAAAAAAACTCTTTGATTTTAAAATATTTCATCCGCGTCTATGGAAAATCAAACTTTTTGTTGTTGATTCCTATAGTACTTCGGTTGTAGTTGATTGTAGTGAAATTATTTTTGTTTGTAGTAGATCTTAAAAAAAGTTAGGGGACTTTGAAAAAAAAATTCATCCGCGTCTATGGAAAATCAAACTGTTTTTTGTTGATTCCTATAGTACTTCGATTGTAGTTGATTGTAGTGAAATTATTTTCGTTTGTAGTAGCTCTAAAAAAAAGTTAGGGGACTTGAGTTAAAATATTTCATCCGCGTCTATGGAAAATCAAACTTTTTGATGTTGATTCCTATAGTACTTCGATTGTAGTTGATTGTAGTGAAATTATTTTCGTTTGTAGTAGCTCTGAAAAAAAGTTAGGGGACTTTGAAAAAAAAACTCTTTGATTTTAAAGTTAGGGGACTTTGAAAAAAAAATTCATCCGCGTCTATGGAAAATCAAACTGTTTTTTGTTGATTCCTATTGTACTTCGATTGTAGTTGATTGTAGTGAAATTATTTTCGTTTGTAGTAGCTCTAAAAAAAAGTTAGGGGACTTTGAAAAAAAAAACTCTTTGTTTTTAAAATATTTCATCCGCGTCTATGGAAAATCAAACTTTTTGATGTTGATTCCTATAGTACTTCGATTGTAGTTGATTGTAGTGAAATTATTTTCGTTTGTAGTAGCTCTGAAAAAAAGTTAGGGGACTTTGAAAAAAAAACTCTTTGATTTTAAAATATTTCATCCGCGTCTATGGAAAATCAAACTTTTTGATGTTGATTCCTATAGTACTTCGATTGTAGTTGATTGTAGTGAAATTATTTTCGTTTGTAGTAGCTCTGAAAAAAAGTTAGGGGACTTTGAAAAAAAAACTCTTTGATTTTAAAATATTTCATCCGCGTCTATGGAAAATCAAACTTTTTGTTGTTGATTCCTATAGTACTTCGGTTGTAGTTGATTGTAGTGAAATTATTTTTGTTTGTAGTAGCTCTTAAAAAAAGTTAGGGGACTTTGAAAAAAAAATTCATCCGCGTCTATGGAAAATCAAACTGTTTTTTGTTGATTCCTATTGTACTTCGATTGTAGTTGATTGTAGTGAAATTATTTTCGTTTGTAGTAGCTCTAAAAAAAAGTTAGGGGACTTTGAAAAAAAAACTCTTTGTTTTTAAAATATTTCATCCGCGTCTATGGAAAATCAAACTTTTTGATGTTGATTCCTATAGTACTTCGATTGTAGTTGATTGTAGTGAAATTATTTTCGTTTGTAGTAGCTCCAAAAAAAAGTTAGGGGACTTTGAAAAAAAAACTCTTTGATTTTAAAATATTTCATCCGCGTCTATGGAAAATCAAACTTTTTGTTGTTGATTCCTATAGTACTTCGGTTGTAGTTGATTGTAGTGAAATTATTTTTGTTTGTAGTAGCTCTTAAAAAAAGTTAGGGGATGAAATATTTTAAAATCAAAGAGTTTTTTTTTCAAAGTCCCCTAACTTTTTTTCAGAGCTACTACAAACGAAAATAATTTCACTACAATAAACTACAATCGAAGTACTATAGGAATCAACATCAAAAAGTTTGATTTTCCATAGACGCGGATGAAATATTTTAAAAACAAAGAGTTTTTTTTTCAAAGTCCCCTAACTTTTTTTTAAGGCTACTACAAACGAAAATAATTTCACTACAATCAACTACAATCGAAGTACAATAGGAATCAACAAAAAACAGTTTGATTTTCCATAGACGCGGATGAATTTTTTTTTCAAAGTCCCCTAACTTTTTTTAAGAGCTACTACAAACAAAAATAATTTCACTACAATCAACTACAACCGAAGTACTATAGGAATCAACAACAAAAAGTTTGATTTTCCATAGACGCGGATGAAATATTTTAAAATCAAAGAGTTTTTTTTTCAAAGTCCCCTAACTTTTTTTCAGAGCTACTACAAACGAAAATAATTTCACTACAATCAACTACAATCGAAGTACTATAGGAATCAACAAAAAACAGTTTGATTTTCCATAGACGCGGATGATTTTTTTTTTCAAAGTCCCCTTACTTTTTTTAAGAGCTACTACAAACAAAAATAATTTCACTACAATCAACTACAACCGAAGGACTATAGGAATCAACAACAAAAAATTTGATTTTCCATAGACGCGGATGAAATATTTTAAAAACAAAGAGTTTTTTTTTCAAAGTCCCCTAACTTTTTTTTAGAGCTACTACAAACGAAAATAATTTCACTACAATCAACTACAATCGAAGTACAATAGGAATCAACAAAAAACAGTTTGATTTTCCATAGACGCGGATGAATTTTTTTTTCAAAGTCCCCTAACTTTTTTTAAGAGCTACTACGAACAAAAATAATTTCACTACAATCAACTACAACCGCAGTACTATAGGAATCAACAACAAAAAGTTTGATTTTCCATAGACGCGGATGAAATATTTTAAAATCAAAGAGTTTTTTTTTCAAAGTCCCCTAACTTTTTTTCAGAGCTACTACAAACGAAAATAATTTCACTACAATCAACTACAATCAAAGTACTATAGGAATCAACATCAAAAAGTTTGATTTTCCATAGACGCGGATGATTTTTTTTTTCAAAGTCCCCTAACTTTTTTTAAGAGCTACTACAAACAAAAATAATTTCACTACAATCAACTACAACCGAAGTACTATAGGAATCAACAACAAAAAGTTTGATTTTCCATAGACGCGGATGAAATATTTTAAAATCAAAGAGTTTTTTTTTCAAAGTCCCCTAACTTTTTTTTGGAGCTACTACAAACGAAAATAATTTCACTACAATCAACTACAAACGAAACTCAACGAGAATAAAAAAAAAAAAGTTTGATTTTCCAAAGTCGGGTGCCAAGTTCACATAGCTAAGGTGTATGACTGGGCGACACAATGCAAATAAATTCACAAAATACCTAAATGTTCATTCGTGTTCTACATTGGTAAAATAATTGTGATTTTAGTGAAAATAAAAATTATTTTACAAAACTGGTTTATTCAAATTGGTAGGTACTCGAGTTTATAAGGTCAATTCACAGCTTATAGTATTAAGTTCCGTTGTCTAGCTTCCACTTCCATTATCAGCAGGGCTATTTTAAAATATCAGAAAGTTTTCCAATTGGAAACGTCAGCTTTCCTCAACCCAGCTCTCTCGGTTTTGATCTCTTGTTTTTGTTCACAACCTGAAGTCAGGCACCTATCGTACCAGGGCCGTAAAATTATCGTATATGGATCAAAATGGATCAGAATTATCGTACCCAACAGGTTAATGGCTACATATGCTAGAATCACAGAGTACTTTTGTATATATACAAAAAATCATATGAAACATGTTGCAATTGCTTCATAGTTTAAATGCTTAAAAACTTCTGCTTACAAAAACAAAAAATAAACAAAAATTAAATGTTCGTCGTTTGGCATAGACCTTGGCCCCCGTCCACTTTGATAAACGCGCCAACATTTCGAATGTTTATAGAATAAAATAATGTTTAGGGATAGAAACAAATGAAAAATAGCATATTTTTCAAAATTTTAACTCAATAGTACCTATCAATAAAAATATTTGCGAGAACAGAATACACAAAATTTGTATGTTCATCAATATTTGTGTCACAAATACCTATTGATGAAACATAACATTCAATATACAATTTTAATCTTAAATGCTAATCCTAATATGTTCCTAAGAAAGAAATGAGCCAATGGATGGCGCTGACAGTTAAAAAAACAACTGTAATTGTCATGTTGGAAAGTATCGTACAACCTGCGTACGATAGTAGTGTACCATCGTACATCGTACGTAGTAGTGGAATTATCCCACATGTACAATAATTATCGTAAGGTTGGGAACCCTGGTCCTAGCCCAGTGTCGCTGACAGTGCTCATATTACAGAACGTGTTCGATGTGACAGTGGTCGTAAGAAACCCACAGCATAAAAATCCGTTCGAAAGAAAGGTTGTTTTAGAGCTGGGTTGAGAAAAGCTGACGTTTCCAATTGGAAAACTTTCTGATATTTTAAAATAGCCCTGCTGTTATGAATTGTGTCAAAATTGCCTTATAAACACAAACAAAATAGCTTTTAAGCTGACATTTTATAGTACTCATTTATTGTTGTTCGACGAGCCTGTCTGAACGATACGTCATTGACAATGACCATCCCGACAAATAAGGTCGAATCGAAACCTTCGCAGGTAACGATAGTCAAGGTTTTTATTCTAGTTTATATCGAATCAACACAATGGAAACTACACCTTATCGAAATAGCACAAGGATTAAATGTTACGATTAACAATTCTCTAGGTTACGCGTACAGGAATAGAGAAGCGAGTACCTATGATGGAGTTATATGATCAAAATTTAATCAATAGCTGCCACACGTGATCCATTAGACGGGCTTAAATAACCATTTATTACTAGTGGAAAGAGAAACGTGCCCTTGCAAAGCAATTTTATAGTACCTAGTACTGCGGTATTGCAGCAGCGATATTGCAAATTTAATTTGCATGCAATAAAACCTATGTCTATGGAAGACATCTTGATGGGAGCTAATTTGGTAATAGAGAGCACTTAGATTTCATAATGTTATTGAACAGGTACTTTCAGACAATGAGCCCACATTCCCGCGCACCCAGTCTACACAAATATTTGCTGATAATACACAAACACAGTCGCTTGCCACGAAAACCATCTATTGTGTAGGTACTTTCTGTTAGAAAATGCAGTGTGAGCTGTTTCACTGTCCTGTCGAACTATTTGCTGAGCATACAACGATTGTTATATTGTCAAGCTGTTGGCAAACATAAGCTTATATCTGGATAAGTTAATAATTGTAATTGTTTGATGGAAAAATTCCAAGTGCGCGCTGATTTACTGATGCCTTTTTTGCAAATTCTGTCAGTATGGCAAAATCTGAGTTGACTTACGCTATACTCGTATATACATAATTATATACAATGTACACAAACCTAAGTTCGTGTATACTGTGTATAGTGTGTATTGATTCCTGGAATATCAGCACAATCCAAGTTGCTGGTAGATTAGCGTCAGTCGGGCATCAGTCGGGTCCTTTCTGTGCCCTGTTCTCCTATCCGGCTTTTTTGGTCGTACAGAATTACAACATATCCGGAACATGCCTCATTATACCACTCCACACCGTATATATTAGAGCGTTATTTTTCTAAAAGTTCTGTGTCTGTGTTTGTTAAGGCGAAGTGTTTATTAGGTAATATTAAAATCTTCAATACTAAGCTAAGGATTATTTAGGATTTAAACGGTATTTTAATAAATTGCAGTTTGATAAGTTATCATCATCAAGCATCATGAAGGGATTATTTGTTCGAATAAGGGTACCTACATTTTAAAATATTGTTAGGTATCTGGACCCTGGCCTTCTTTTACGTTACCTATATTAGCAACCCACTGATGTAATAAATGCATGTAGGTACATTGCTTTATTCGTCTACCGAGCGTCAGCTAGTTAGTACAATAAATCTATTGATTCCTCATTAATGTTCCGTGTTTATTGCATTGATGGATATAACACCTGAATTATTATATGTATATCACTAACCATAAACAATATAACTTATTGTTTGTTACACATAAACATAGGTAGTCTTAGGAACTGATTTGGCTCATGAAACAGCAGATTTTTGCATAGTTTTTTTTTAATAAGAAATTACGAACTTCCAATAGTCGTAAAACAATCTTTATAGTCAATTGGGTGTAGAATAAGCCGATTTTGGGATATTATACACGTATTAATGATCATCATACTTTAGAAATATGTCTAAAGTACACACTTTACTTATTTCTAAAGTATGCTTATCGTCTAGGCTAGATATACTCAAACAGCCTCCGCGTGTCCTACTGATACCTATAATTATTGTAAGTATCTCACAATGTGCGATGTTATTACAACCACTTCTGAATGCCGAAAACACCCTACAATGAAGTATTTGCGTCATGTCGATAAAAACCACATAAAACCTAAGTACACAGCGCATATTAACATCAGTAACTGTAATGAAACGAACTCCCTAAAAGCCTGCTGAAAGGGTGACCTTCTCATCAGGTTGCCATGCAGACACTGATTAGTTTATTACACCTAATCTTATACCTACTTATTAGTGATAGTTTATATATTAGGTACTTTAGTAGATACGATACACGATAACACGAGTAGATTGCGAATTCCGATGAAAATAATCTTCGGTTGTGTTTAACAGTCTCGTAACACTGAAAACTGATAGGCACATACCGAGCGAAAATAATTAATAGTTCATTATCTACAATCGGACACAAAATCGGTCAGTGTTTGCGTATTATGTTCACTTCATGAATAAAACAAACATATTGTAAGATTTCTAACAATGCAGTCAACGGCATTAGAGACTGACTAAAAATGTGGTAAATATATAAAACACAGTAAATATGGGTGCTCAGGCAAAGGCTAAAAAATGATAGAGGCAATTAATGAAGGCGTTCACACCCATGGCACATGGCCAAGATTAGTACCCAAACACACATTTCACTGCACACGTTTCTTCGGGAACACAGGTAAATAATGCTAAAGATGTATTTCAAGACTAGTTTTCATTACGTATATCTATATTATATTCTTGAAAAACCAGACATTGTTGCAGCATAGTTATCGGATAATTATTTGCTAACGTCGAGATAGTGCTAATCGTATGTATTTAATTGTTAGCGCTCCATCTATGTCTAGGTATATTACCTGAAAACTTCGACTTATTACCTGAAATTCCTAGTTACCAGGCTAGAGGTCAGAGACCAGTTCGAGGTATGGTGCGCCTGACAAGGGCCTATTGATAGTTTAGGAACCAGTTGGTAAAAGAATTCAATGGGCCTCAGGATTGCCAGATTGCAATAGGTATAATTTTTTCTCCGCTGACATGTTCAGTGTCAGCGGAGAAAAAATTTCAGTCTGGTTCTCTAGTGGTGTTACATTACATCCCATACTGAGAATAGGTAAGATGAGTTTTAATATGATGTTCCTACCTAGGTACATATTAACACTTTGTACTCAAATTCCAATCAGTCATTTCCCATGCACGTGAACATGGTAATTTTGTCATAACCGTAGTCACACGTTTCAATCAATTCATCATCATTGACGGCTGATATTCGATCCTATTTATAGTATGTACTAGCAGGCGCCCGTGACTTCGTCTGCGTAAAGTTTTAGTTTAGTTAATATTTGACACTCAATATAAATCAAAATAATTAGAATCAATTAGATTAGTAGTAGGAATGACTAGCAATCGTGGAAAATTTTGGGGATTGAGATAGAAAGTTGGCAAATGTTTAAAAGTTCGTGTACTTACACAAACGCTTACCATGAATAAACCATGTCCTCATTGTAATTTGGTAGTTGCGTTTCAGGCTAAAATTGATTTATAAATATCAAGACATTTATTGATTAGGACACGATTTTATCGAATCACTTATTGTGTGAGGACTTGGACGTTATCATTGTGAGTTGGGTTTGCAACGGGAGTGGTAGTTCTTGTTCGAGTGTTTCAGATATTTTTATTGATTATAATGGTAAGTAAGTTTGAAATGCCAACCTACTTTTAGATATGTTTTGAGACATTTTATTTTCTTCTTTCTAATAATATGATTTTCATGCAAATCAATTGAGAAATTGTCAAGTTCGACAACGCTGTATTAAAATCAAATTGCCTAGTTTTAAAACGCATATCTGTAAAATTGAATATTCAATAAAATCATTCGTTTCTCAATAATTTCTAGTGGCTAATCGAGAAAAATCTTAAAATTTTAAGATGATCCGCTCTTATCGCAAAAGTGGATAGTGGATGACCTAACTTTGTCTTTTTTATGGCCTAGTTAACCGACTGATCGAAAATCTTGTACCATCGCCGAGTTTCAGGGCAAAGAGAAGGAAGTGCCTAGTGCCCAGAAGCGCCAAGCATGCGGCGACGCTAATCAATTAGCAGCAATAGGCATCACGTGCACGACTTCCACGTTGTACGCTTAGTTGAATATTTTGCCGATCGAGTGTGCACGATTCCTTAAAATTATCAGATCATCTTGGAACTTTAGAATGAAGTTTAAAATTGACATCGTTTCCTTGTGCACCAAAACTCTTGTCCTTGGCTTACTTTTGTGAGTGTTTTCGTTTCGTTTCTACGAGTGCGTTGCAGTAAATGATGATAAAATTTGTTGAAATATAACTTGTTTACTTTTATCACCGCATTCTTTGAAATACCTACCTATTCCATTAATGGCGTTAGACATCACGTGCATGACCGATCCACGTTGCTTCATCCCGTACGCCTTGTCGATTGTACTTACTTGTATTTCTGTTCGAGTACTCTATCATTGACGCGATTGTCTTTTGATCTTTGAAATTCATTCAGGCATTGTTGCTATGCGTGCCCAATACAATTTTGCAATTTCATTCAGTTTGGTTTGTGCTTCTTGGGAATTTTAAGTGCGTTCTTGCAGTTTGGTGTTGCTGAAAAATAGAGCACATGAGCATTTTTATTAACGTTTATATTATCATTTTAGTGAGTGTCGGTTTATTGAACTTGACACAAAGGTCGTTTTTCTAATTTTGGTTTATGACCTATAATGATCGTTTTGAAAAAAAATACTCGGGAGTGAAAGTCCAACTTTTGTTTGTGGTTGTTTGTTGTTTTTGATGTCAATGGTTTTTCGTTTGCATTTTTGAAAAGAGAATGCGAGTAGTTGATTTAAATTCAGTTAAATTAGAATCAATAAGAGACAAACAAAAAAATACGAGCCGCTACTAATTATTTATCTACCTACAACTTGACTACCTAGTTACGTTCTAGATTGCATTAAAAATAGTGTAACATGGGTGAGGCACAGATAATTTAGAAAATGCGGAATCTAAAACTGCATCAGATCAATTAGCACTTTACAACGCGGAATGAATTGTCACATGAATTCTAATTGTTGCAATGTTCCTAGGAAAAACATGTTTTAGGTACCTAGGTATTAATCAAACATTTCTAGGTAGTTAAGCTTCCTCATTCCAAAGGTACCTATAAGTATTTTTCTTTCCCGTCTTTTAAATGCTTCACAATTAAATAATGGTTATTAATAAATAAATACCAATATGTTATTACATTTAACATGAACGATTCCCGGAATGACCGTATTTTTCTCTTTGTTGTTTACCGAACTATTTTGCCTAACGACGATCATCAATCAATGACCCATTAACTAATGACTCAAAAACAAACAATAGTTTGATGACTGCATTCAACGGTTTCCAAGATAAGACATTTTTTACAAAAACTAAAAACCGACTTCAAATTCCTGAATATTTACAAGATTAATATCCATTTATGTAATACCTATATAATAAAAATTTTTTTTTTGTTATCAACCTCTTTGCGTTTTGTATGTACCTACGTATGAATTCATCATCAATAATAACTCTTACGGTACTGACTGACTGACTAACAGTCAAACGTAGTGGTTTTATTCTCTTTGAAAATCAACGCAGAGCCTAACCAAAATGCTAAGAGTATGAAATTTGATGGGTAGCTTTCTGTTGTAACGTATGGGTGCACAGAAAGGAATTCCCGACACACAACCCCTACGTTTAAAGTTTATGTAAAAATAGCAGCAACCGAACGAAGTCGCGGGGATAAACCACACGATACCACCGTCGACAAAAAAAAATTCGGCAAGTCGTGATTTCAAGAGATGATGACTTTTTTTAAGTTTTACGGGACAAGTAGCAATCCCTCAGGAATTAAATTAATATGGGAACACCCCGGGACAATACTCTATACACCAGCGAAAGAATTATCAATATGCGATTAGCGATTTAGTATTGGCAGATATATCGAGTAAAATAAACAAAATAAAAAAAACAGCCGACTTGAGAACCTCTTCCTTTTTGAAGTCGGCTAAAATTTGAGGAAGTTTAGAACATGATCAATCTACCTATCTATGTTAACAAAATAAATCACTATGCCGGACTTGGTGTAAAGTGTAAACATACTAGCTCATACAAGGTCGGGCACCCGCTTTGCAAACAATAGTAACGAACGCTTTGTTTCATAGCTATGATAGTATAAGCCGTATATGCTCATCCTACATTGTGTGTGTGGATAAATAGATAGATAGAGAAGGTTCTCTCATAGCAGTAGAACAGATTATAAGTGTGTGGAAAAGATATTTAGTACGCGACCTGCGGCTCCTTTTTGTCCCGGGACTTAGATACATACCAGCTACCGCCCGCGGGTTCGCTCGCGTGGTACCTACATAAAAAATCGCTTATAAATATGCTATTCTAGTTATAGAACTTTTATCTATTCCACGTTTCAACGAAATCGGTTGCTCCGTTACGGCGGCGTGATTGAAAAATGAACATCCAAACATCCTCACAAACTTTCGCATTTTTAATGTTAGTATAAATAATAGGTACCTAATGGTATCTAATAAATATTAACCCAGCATACAAATATGCAATAACAAACCCATCGATAGGTAGCGTAGTGATGACAGACGTCATGGCTTTTAATATAAGAATATTAGAATTATTCCGCTCATAGTATAAATAGTGGCCTATTTCATGTTTTTGTACCTGAAAGAAACACTATTTAGAATTGCCGCTCTTTATTTCGAATACTTTAGCATTGAGGTGGCTCGAGATAATCTTCATTTTACTACGTTTCTGTTCGTTCTTTTCACAAAATATTAGCGAGGAGTATAATAAATTGGATTGTTGTTCGAACAGGGCCTGGACTGTCATTCTTTCGTTGATTTGCTAACAGCTTTGATTGGCGACTGAGTATTGATTGTATTTTATCAGCGCCTTGGCCCACTTGGGCACCGTTTTCGGTTTTTACATCATCGATTTGTGCTACGTTGGGCTATCGCGTGTCATATATATATACCAAAATATTCCTATAATTTAATTTGCATTTACATATCCTTCTATTTTTCAATGACCTGTTTATTTACAAGGTTCAATCTAAGTTTCTAAGACCATGCCCCGTATCATCGACAAACAATGTAATATTTTTTTTAGGAACAATATGCAAGAATCTCAACCGATTTCGAACTGAAACTTGGAATACATAGAATTCTTTACTTAGAATAGCATATAGGCTTCTTTTTATCTAGGTGCCACGCCAGTGAAACCGCGCTCATAAGCTAGTTATAAAGATGATAAAAATACCAAAAACAGCTCATTTGAAAAAAATCGAAATAAAATATGTTGAAAATGTTAATATTTTTTGCTTATCTTTTCTTTTTGTTGATTGAATAATCCCCTCTTGGGATAGTTACCTACTAGTTATGGAGCACGAAATATTTTGCCGCATTGAAACAAATTGTAAACAGCGATGCGCTCATCGCTTGTCGTCCATCGCTTGACAACACAACTCACATAATAATAATACATTCGGTATGAGACAGTAATAACTGCACAATTTGCGCGATTATTATCGTAATCTAAAGCGATTTCCCTAATAGCATTAAAATTATCGTCGTCCAAGGCCATGCTTATTATGAGCTTATTTCGAAACTTCAATTAAATAAATACACACACTAGGATTCCCTGTGTCGTGGGTATCAGAAACTCCGAGTACCATGGTACCACAACAGCCAGACCCGGTACAACTATTAGCAGATCATGCAAACATTTGTCCCGGACAGAAGACAACAAAGTGCTCCTATAAGGGTTCCGTTTATTCCAAATGAGGTACGGAACCCTACAAATTTATTCTTTGTTAACAAACAACTTGCGAGTAGCGATAAACAAGTACTTGCAACATCCCACGATTTATCATGCACACTACGTGCTAATCGTGTAATAGCCTTCTAGTCACTTCTGATTTGAGCATGACATTGACCATGATATAGCTGAAGAGCATGACCAGTTATAAGCAAAAAAAACATACACAGTGATTGATAAGTACCTATTCTTTCCCGGAAAGTCTTATTCTATCAAAAAATTGAAAAAATAATTAGCAGCATAAAAATAGTTTAATGTTTTATATCAAAATTTTAAAAAGCTGATTAATTGAGTTTGAACTGATTTGACCACAAAACAGCTGATTTTTTGCAGTATTTTTCTATAAAAAATTACGAATTTCCAGAAGCATAGAATAAACTTTATTGCCATAATTATGGGTGTAGAATTAGCTCCTTGCTCGAACTAGCAGAATTATTTTTGGACGATATTTTTGATAATATAATAACCTAGTTGCCAATTTCTGATTTGCTCAGTGAATGAATATGTTTTATAGGGACGGTCTATTAGGCCATCCAACCTCTTGATTTAGAGGAGCGGCCGGGTGTGAAATCAAAATAAATACCTAAAATATTAGAACAGCCACGTAATGTTGAAAGGGTAGATACCTACTTTAACACGATTATGGAAACCCGACACCCCAGCGCACCCTAGGGGTTCGAATTATTCGAACCCCTAGGGTGCGCTTATTATTTTCGAATTATTTTCTTAGTACATCCCTAACTATAAAAGGAGCTTTCCGGTTTCTTGGACCTGCGGTTGCAACTTTGATTGACAGCCATTCAGGCACGTTACGTATGATTTAGTGAGTTTCATATGTGCAGAAACAAATACCAAATAAGCCTCGGCGATAATTCCTCTCCTTGTATTAGATTAAGTTGTTTTATTTTCTACCATCGTATTTTTTTTCTTTTGTTCTTCTACTAAGTAAGTGGATGACGTATGATTATGCTAATAGGTAAGCACACTAGAGCTAAAATATAAATCTAAGTAGATACTTAAACTTGAGTACAAATTTTGTATATCTCATATAAGTATGTATATGTTCTTTGAGAAATAAATAATCTTTAAACCGAATCCTATTCCTATCCTAGACATTTTGCGTAGAACCGTAGAGGGCTCTACGGACTGGTGCTACGAAGCATTTAGAAAACTTAGCGAATCAAGTAAATTTCTAAAAACTTTTAAAGCACATTTTACGTAGGTACCAGGGGAAAGCAAAGAAAAGCCTTTGAAAAGTTGCTCTACCTACCTTGAATTCGTTAAAAAGAACGTGCTCAACTAAAACAACCCACTTTGAAACATTTTACCTTGCTAAGTTGGGGCCAAGGTAGTAAAGTCATACGACCGAACTGATGACGCCCCTGTTTTATTAGAAACATTCGTTTTACGATTCTGTATAAGTAGAACTAAGTACAAACAATAACGTCCAACGGAATTATGATGCTGGGCATAAAACGATACGTTAATTTTAGTGCCAAATATAAACCAGTTACTTTTGTTTTGCATAGATTGAAGTTGGGATAATCGCACGGTACTCAAAGGGTTAAGGTTCCTCCATACCACATCAAGGTCGGTTCAGCCTTTTAGTCGGGAATCTTCACAAACAGACAGATACAGACTGCTACTGTCTCATTATAAACATTGTGCGATTAACCTATTTTACAATATTGGTTCATAACATTAACCGGCCAACGCAGTTTTGGAAGGCCCCAATTGAAGGACCGCTACACTGTGAAGTCAAAGAAAAAAAAATATTTCAATAAAATCACTAGGATCAATTTGAAACGTCTTAGAAACTAGGTGAAGGTTTCGGGAAGTTGGGAGATTGAGAAGGCTCATGACCGTTCGTCATGGCGTTCTATGGGGGAAGCCCGGTTCAGTGTTCAGCAGTGGACTTCATCAAGCTGAGGATAATGATGGTTTATTTATAGCATAAAAGAGTCCCTTCGTTCAATTGATTTGCGTCTTGATTTGGATATTTCTGCAAATACTCTACGTGTATTGGCCTACATTATCTATTTTCAGTATTAGGCATATTCAGCAAAGAAAGTGTTTACTTTCGTTGATGGATTACTTCACCCGTTACCTTGATTGTGTTTGTTTTGGCAAAATGAATAATGCATATCGCCCCGTAGGCGTCCAAATATTTGTATTATCATCGAGCCTATCTATTTTTGAAAAGATAAATTGGGAAATTCCTTTATTTTTGAAGTTTGTTCGCTTTGACAGAGTGTATTGTGCTTTAGCGACTCAAACAGAAAAACTAAATTGATGTTCTACCAATTTCCTTCCTATTATACATAATATACTTACATGTGTAAAGAAACTGTGTATATTCACACAGTTTCTTTAAACTGTTGAAAATTTCATCACAAAGACTGCATTGCAACTGCATGGAGATGGATCATACCTGCGCGCGTCCTCTGGTTTTTAATCCATATTCCGCAATACCCAGCTCTGCAGAACTTCTTACGTAATACCTTGAACCCATTTAAGGATGTTACTAATCCTCCAGACCTTGCGTGCTGAAGTGATGGTTTGATCTTGAACTATGGGTTTTTTTGTTCTAGACTGAAAGTGAGACATCATGCGAAGAAGCAGTAAGACTGACAGCGGAAGGCGCGGCCGAAGCTGACGACGATGAGGCCTACGAGTACGAGATACCTCCGCCCCCAGACGGTGGCTACGGCTGGGTGGTGGTCTTCGCATCGTTTATGTGCAATCTGATCGTGGACGGCATAGCCTATACCTTCGGAATATTCCTGCCAGAGTTGGTGACATACTTTGGAGAGGGAAAGGGAACAGTTGCGTGGGTCGGCAGTTTGCTGTCTGGAGTTTATCTTGCGGCGGGTAAGTTTGATAGTCGGCTCTCTCAATTAAATACGCCTCCATTCATTCAGAAAATCTATTGGTGTACGACAGGTTTCGAAACCACGACCTGTGGATCGGAAGGCGGGGCCACTGCCACCCCTCCACCAGTGCTCACCTAGTAATATAGAGCTAGTAGAATTTCTAATTATTTTTTCAAAATAGAAATAACATTGCAGGTATACTATTGGAATAAAATAATACTTTACAAATTACACAAACAAATCATAGATCATAAATATAGCGAAGATAGCGATCTCTCTCAGACAACCTAATGGCCACACTATATCATGCTCAGATTAATCGTCCCTATAAAGGAATTCATCATCAACAGCCTAATGAAGTTAAATGCTGAGCATGAGTGCCTCGACGAACGCTCGAGAGCCTTCTACGTGGCATGCCTTTTAAGTTTTGTCGTTTGTAGAAATAAACACAACTAGATCTTTATGGTACTTTTTATTGTTTTTCAAAGTATTCACGTAGCTTAATACACTATTCCATTCGCTCAAACCAGTTATTATAACATTTATTCCACTCTAAAGTGGGGGTGTTCAAAATGGCTGACTTGAAAGCGTCGACTGCTTCTTCACCGGACTGCAACCTTTGACCACGAAGACTTTTCTTAATTTTAGGAAATGTAAAGAAATCGCTAGGGCTTAGTTCAGGACTGTATGGAGGATGGTCAGGAATTGCTACTTTTTCCTGCTTCAAATACTCAATCGTTTGACGAGCGCTGTGTGAGCTTGCGTTGTTGTGGTGCAGGATGATGCGTCGCTTTGAGTTATATTTTCGAAGATCGGCGATGACTTGTGGTAAACAAACTGTGGTATACCACTCTGCGTTAACCGTTCTACGATCTTCCAAGTGCAATAGTAGCAACATGGCCGGTTTTTCCAACGAACGTGGCCACCATCTTCTTTGAAGTGCTTCGAGAACGAACAACTTTAGTCGGCTTTGGCTCGTCTTGATAGACCCAGATTGTAGATTGTTGTTTGGAATCAGGATCGTAGGCAAAGATCCAAGATTCGTCACCACTGATGATGTCGTAGACGTGATTTGACTCTCCTCGGTTGAACCTTTGCAGAGTTTTCTTACACCATCTGACGCGGGCCGCCTTGTGATCGTCGGAAAGCAGATGCGACAAACTAGCTTGCTCACACCGAGGGCTTCATGCAAGATCTTTTGAATGGTTGTCCCTGAGATGCCTAATAGGGCCTCTATCTCTCGATACGTCACATGACGATCTTCGAGAATTAGTTGTCTCACAGCAATGATGTTATCTTCAGTGAAGGCGGATTTTGGGCGTCCTTCGCGAGATTTGTCACTAACCCTAGTATGGCCACGCTGGAATTCTAAATACCGGCGTTCGATAGTCCGCAGACATGGGGCTTTATCACTGAACACAGATGGTAGCTCTTCAAAACACTGAAGCCGTGTCAGGCCTCTTCTAAAGTTGTAGAAAATTATTGGACGAATATTTCCTTAGAAAGATTCATTTTCGTACGTAACCTGACAGATTCCAATCGACGCTGTGACTAAACAATATTATGAATCCTAATACTTTCAACTGTTTTGAGATTCAAAATTTAAACACATTCTTCTTTAATATAAAACAGTTCCAAATTAAAAATTGTCGGGAAATATGGAAACGACAGAACTTAAAAGGCATGCCTAGTACATCCACCGACTTCCCGCAACCTAATAATGTCGTCGGTCCATTGGGTAGGAGCCTTCCAACACTACGTCATCCGGTTCATATATTCGTCCGGTTCATGATCGCCATCCGAGAACCTTAATTCCCTAACTCTATTTTTATCATTCGTATTGGATTAAAAGTGGCAAAATTACTAACTCTACTTATCAGCTCCTCTACTTATGCTAAAAGAACATGTTTTCTGTAAATAATGTCACCTAAATTAAGTGACAAGTGAGCCTTCGTCAATAAAAAGTCCTTGGCCTTAATGACTGGGAAGTGTCTTCTAGTACATTTTCCGTTCCTAGCGGTCAAACTCATGTCCATTTCCTATCAATTCGGGTCACGTCGTTGTCAAATGCATGCGTCCATTTGGTATTCATGTGTCAACTGCACTATCTGCACACGCTTCGTGTTTATGTACTGTGTAGTATGTATATGTAACCAGTTTTACTTGTCAGGTTTCCTTGTTGGAATTATTTGCATATTATTATTAATTTGCAGTCCATTTGACATGGCAGTGGGTTGGCCATATAGCTCGCAGAACCGGTAAACTTTGCGCAAATATGGCGATCACGAACGACGCAGTGTATTAAGCCCCCCTCCCCGCCCGATGGACCGACGACATTTTGAAGGTCGAGGGAAGTCGGGTCGAGACCATTCGTTGAGGCTTAAACTCATAAATTCATTTATTTATAAAAATTTTAGTACACGTCAAGGAAAGAAAGTTGAGATAACATTTATAGAAAAAATAAATATATAATGTATTTATATCGCGAGGATATAAACTACGTCGTAGCAGGCTTTTGACAGGTGCCTATGTAGGATCTAGACTTCTACAGAGTCATGATGATGATTATTGTGTTTTTGGCATGGAAAATATGCTGGTCTAGAAAAATACTCTAGTGAGTTGAGAGTGGACACTTTAAATAACTGGATATTTCTATCTATTTCTCGATAATGTCGTTTATCGATATATTCAGTCGTTAGTTTATCCTTATCAACTTTGCAAAAGAAAATGTACAGAAGATAATTGATTATATTTGAGAATATCTACGATAATTTCTGAAATATGTTATTAGATCATTTTAGTAACGAAACGTGTTGTCGATTTGTTCCTGACTTGACTATATGGCTCTTTAGTTTTTATTCAAGCTGGCGAATCAAAAACTGCAGAGCTAAGACTGAGTTATGGAATGTTCCCACCCTTCCGTAAATTCTAAGACAAGCTTACATGCATCGAATATTAGATGAATAGAATGAACTTCTTATCAGTATAATGCAGTTTAATGACCGGCATAGTGATCTATATATTAGTTACTAGCTTCCGCCCGCGGCTTCGCTCGCATAGTACTTACTACATAAAAAGTAGCCTTTATGTTATTTTTCCTTTATTCCAGACTATAATCTATCTCCGTACCAAATTTCATGTAAATCCGTTCGGCCGTTTAGCCGTGATTGAACCACAAACATCCAAACATCCTCACAAACTTTCACATTTATAATATATATATAATAGTAGGATAGAATTCATACTCATTAAATTATATATTCCAAGTTTCAGCGAAATCGGTTGAGCCGTTACGGCGTGATTAATAACAAACATTCAAACATCCTCACAAACTTTCACATTTATAATATTAGTAGGATTTAATATCTCAGCGACATAATAATATATGAGTAGGTATTGTTTTGAAAAATTCTATGTTTTTCTACTAAAAACTTATCCTGTTCAATTTCTTATGTGTGCCAATGCAAAGTTGCATCACGTACGTCAATGCTGCGAGTAAAGTATGTATTTAATGTCCCTGTGTCATCGATCCCTTGAACTAAATAGCGAGTATTTAAATGATATTTCGCAGTGATCAAGTTTGCTATGTAGGTTTTAGTACCAAGGCTCGCAATTATTTCTAACATTTACTATGATTACGTGAATTATCTGTTATTTTTAGGGCTAATAGTTGCCAATTGCCATGACATATTTAGGAGTTAAATATATTGTCGTATACAGATAGCATTTTATCACATAGATTTTTAGCCAGATTCTGAACAAACGAAACGTCTCATCAAATACTTAAATACCTACACGTTATCATACCAATAAACTAGTGGAAAACCCTGTGACTTCGTTCGTGTGATGTTATTTTAGTAAAAACTTCAACCCCCGCTAAACTCCTTGTATAATACCCGAAACTGAACCCGGTTTCGGGACTTCCATTCTGACTGCACCCCAAAAATACAACAGGAAGCTACCCTACAAATTTCATATTACTGAGTTAGGCTGTGCGTTGATTGTCAATCAGTCAGTCAGTAACATAAAAGTTTTATGTTATTGGTGACGACGATGATGGGTTAAAAGAAAGTCTTCAACCACATAAAAAACGCAGTTTACACACTACAATCATGACACAAACTCTTCAATCACACAAAAAACTCAGGGTATGCACTACTACTATGTCATTACGATGTTTTAACCCAATTTCTTCGTCCTCAGGTCCAATAGTATCAGCGCTATGCAACAAGTACGGGTGTCGAGCGGTGTGCGTCGCCGGATCTATTATAGCATGTGTGGCGTTCGTGCTTTCGACGTTCAGCAAAAGCGTCACTATGATGATGATCACATATGGACTGCTCGGAGGTAAGTGTTCGTCAATGATTTTTCTTGTTTTTTGTTATAACAGTGTTAATTACGTCTCATAATCAGACTCTCCCATACAAGGGCTTCGGCTCCTAATACGACCATCATTATATTGCTCGTCACGTCACGTAGATTGAAAAGTAACATCAACAAAATGTATAATTCTATAAGTTTTATAATTATTATCCCGAAAGGGGCTTATTCTACACCCAATTGGCAATAATGTTTGTTCTATGAAATTTGCAAATACATCATTTTCCATTGGAAAAAAAAACTGCAAAAATCATCTGTTTTTGTGTCAAATCAAAATTAAAACTCAACTATTCAGCGGTTTTAAGTTTAGATCTTGATGTCGAACATTCCGTGAGTTTAATCTTTTTTATTTTTTCGCTAATTTCATTTCTCGCAATTTCATTTCTCTAATACAGGTATCCAAGAAAGAATCAGTGACACAACAAGCAATCAAGCAAGGGATAGTTTAAATATTATGAATCACCTTGTATGATCTGCATAGCTTTGGTGGTAGGTTGGTTGCAGACCGCACAGTATCGGACGCTCTGGAAATCTATCTTGAAGTCTATGTTCAGCAATGGACGTCCTACGACTGGAATGGTGATGATGATGATCGGTGCTAGATGCGTGCAATATAAATATAATGTTTCATCATCATCATCATCAGCCTGTAGAAGTCCACTGCTGGACATAGGCCTCCCCTAAAGAGTTCCACGACGAACGGTCTTGAGCCTTCTCCATCCACCGACTTCCCGCAACCTTCACAATGTCGTCGGTCCATCGGGTGGGGGGCCTTCCAACACTGCGTCGCCCGGTTCGTGGTCGCCATTCGAGAACCTTTACTCCCCAACGGTTATCGGTTCTGCGAGCTATATGGCCTGCCCACTGCCACTTCAACTTGCTAATTCTGAGAGCTATGTCGGTAACCTTGGTTCTTCTACGAATTTCCTCATTTCGGATCTTATCACGTAGTGAAACTCCTAGCATAGCTCTCTCCATAGCCCGTTGTGCAACTTTGAGCTTGTGTATGAGGCCAATAGTTAACGACCAAGTCTCAGTGCCATATGTCATCACTGGCAACACGCACTGATTGTAGACTTTCGTCTTGAGGCTCTGCGGTATCTCCGACGAGAAGATATGACGAAGTTTCCCAAACGCTGCCCATCCGAGTTGGATTCGTCGGTTGACCTCTTTGTCGAAGTTGGACCTACCTAGTTGAATCGTCTGACCCAAATAGACATAGTGATCTACAACTTGAATGGTATCGTTCCCAACATTTACCGGTATGGGTGCGACATGAGCATTAGACATGATATTTGTCTTGCCCATGTTCATTTTAAGACCCACCTGTTGGGAGACGGTACTGAGGTCTCTGAGCATTGCACCAAGGTCCTCCAGCGATTCTGCCATTATGACTATATCATCGGCGAATCGAAGGTGAGTGATGTATTCGCCATTGATGTTGATCCCATGTCCGTCCCAGTGCAGAAGCTTGAAAACATCCTCCAATGCAGAGGTGAACAGTTTCGGAGAAATGACGTCTCCCTGTCTCACCCCTTTTTGCAATTGGATCGGATTTGTGCTCTGGTCCTGGAGTCGGATAGACATGGTGGCCTTACTGTACAAACACTTCAACACTTCGATATACCGGTAGTCGATCTGGCACCGCTGTAGTGACCGTAACACTGCCCAGGTCTCGACTGAATCGAAGGCTTTCTCGTAGTCCACAAACGCTAGACATAGTGGCCGATTATACTCTTCGGTCTTCTGTATAATCTGCCGAAGCGTGTGGATGTGATCTACGGTACTGAAGCCTTTGCGGAACCCGGCTTGTTCGGGAGGCTGGAAGTCGTCAAACCTACGGGCGAGCCGGTTAGTGACAACTCTCGAAAACAGCTTATAGACATGGCTCAGCAGCGAGATGGGCCTATAATTCTTCAAGAGGGTGTTGTCACCTTTCTTGAAAAACAGTACCACCACGCTCCTGTTCCACGCCTCAGGCGTTGTACCTTCGAGGATGACGGAATTAAATAGCTTCTGAAGGACTTTAAGTACCGGTGTTCCACCCGCTTTCAGAAGCTCTGACGTTATTCCGTCCTCCCCCGGTGCCTTATTGTTCTTAAGCTGTTTGAGGGCCGTCCGGATCTCGTATAGGCTGACGTCCGGGATGTCTTCGGTATAGTGCCGGGTCAGACGGGCTCTTGCATCGCTTGCCGTGCTTGGAGCAGGACTTTGCGATGAAGTGTACAGTTGTCCATAGAACTTCTCGAGCTCTCGTAAAATCTCAGGCTTCGACGAGACGATATTGCCGCTATCGGTCTTCAGTTTCGTCAACTGACTTTGTCCAATAGACAGATCTTTTGCGAACACTTTTGAGCCTTTATTACGCTCTATGGCGTGTTTAATACAATCTGTATTAAAAAGGCGCAAATCGTGTCGCATAGACTTAGAGATCTGCCTATTGAGCACGCCGTATTTCGACCTGTCCACTGAAGAATGCAGCTTCATATCGTTTCGCACAGCCATGAGTTTAAGAGTGTGCTCAGAGAGTTTCTGGGTTCTATTTTTACGGTGGGTCTTAAAGAACTCCGACCCAACCGCTTGGACAATTTCCACTAGCCCGTTGTTCAGCTCGTCCACTGTTTCGCATTCAGCCAGGCTTTGGAAGCGATTTTGGAGTTCTAACTGAAAGCTCTCGGGGTTTTGAATTTGGACAGGACTTGGGCGAAGAGTAGATTTCATCAGACGAGACCTTTCCAGCTTAATGTTGATATTCAATGAGCCTCTAACCATACGGTGATCACTGCCGGTTTTGACCCTGTTGATCACAGAGACGTCATTGAATATTTGCCTCTTGGTCGTCATGATGAAATCTATCTCGCTTTTGTAACCACCGGGGTGCAGCCACGTCCATTTTCTGGACGGTCGTTTCTTGAAGAAAGAGTTCATCGCAAAGAGTCCCTCTTTCTCCATGAAGTCGACCAAACGCTGGCCCCTTTGGTTTCGCTGTCCAAAGCCGAATTGCCCCACTTTCAGTTCATCGCCGTTCCTCGTGCCTAGCCGCGCATTGAAGTCCCCCATCACAACTGTAAAGTGTGTTTTCGAGGCATGCATGGCATTTGAAATGTCGTCATACATATCCTCCACTTCATCGTCTGGGCGTTTCGAGTGTGGGGCGTATACCTGTATGACCTTCAGCGAATACCGTTCGGTGATTCTGAGTATAAGGTATGCCATCCTGCTCGAAACGCTCACTATCTTTACAATATTGTTGACAAGGGACTTATGAACGAGAAACCCTATACCGTGTTGGGATAGCTGATCTCCCTCCCGGTAGTAGAATAAGTTGCCGGAATTTAGGATTATCGTGTCCTCCCCCTCTCTTCGGACTTCTGATAACCCTATGATATCCCAGCGCAACTTACTTACTACTTCTTCCAGCTCAATCAACTTCTCGTCGGTCCTCAGCGTTCGTGCGTTGAATGTTACCAGGTCCAGGTTTCGTGGGGGTTGGTAGCTGGGCCTCTGCCGGGGATTCTTAGCACCCCCTGCTCCGCCGTTACCGTGGCTGCTACCAGTACCAGGAATAGCGGAGCTGCCGGGGACTGGGGGCCGTCTTTTATTTTTGCAAATCATAGGGGGGATTGGACCGTAACCCACCACGCTGGTCCAGTGCGGGTTGGTGGGTGGAGCGACAGAGCCTCATTCGCTGATCGGCAGGGTGTACCACGTGCCGGTGAGGTTGTCTTGGGTTCCGAAAGGTGTTATCTGGAACCCCTTACACCCCATAATGTTTGTTAAGCATTATTACCGCGTTAAGATACTGTGATAAGATTATGCAAAATATGTTGAATGCACTATGAGTTTAATATGTGTTTAACATATAAACGCATCCTAACTATGCCAAGCCTTGAAAGTGATTGCATTTTGTATGAACATTAGAAAATAAACAAATATCTTACTACAATGAAAAGAAACGTGTGAAACAATAAATAATATGAATCCTACTATCCTACTAATATTATAAATGCGAAAGTTTGTGGGGATGTTTTTTTTTCAATCACGCCGTAACGGCACAACAGATTTTGGTGAAACTTGGAACATAATAGAGTTATTTAGGTACCTAGAATAACATATAGGCTACTTTTTATGTAGGTACCACGCGAGCGAAGCCGCGGGTGGTAGCTAGTAATATTATAAATGCTAAAGTTACTCTTGTCTCATCGTGTCTGTCTCTTTGTCTGTATGTGCCTGTTTCTTCTCACGATTAAACTAAACGATTGGAGATAGCTTAAACCTTGAGGTAGGACATAAGCTACTTTTTATCCCGATAACGCGCAAGCGAAGCCTCGGGCAGCCGCTAGTTAAATAATAACTAACATAAACGCATTATTTGCAAATTCGAAAGAGTTTTAAAGGTATTTTCCTCACGAAAACATCGAAGTCATTGCCTTTCGTCAAGAATTATTTTTCGGTTCTTGTTTACACCTACAAAATATAAAATTGTTGGCTCTTCTGTAAATAATGCATCTTTTGGCCGTAGTCGGGTAAAAAGTAATACTGAAGTATTGTAGTTCTTTCATTTTCTAGTTTAAAATTTAGAGTGAGTATGACCGAATAAACTATTATTTAATCTTTGGTATGGCCTCCAGGAAGGATATTAGTTTTCCAACTTTCCAACTAGTTGCTTAGCCTCGACCTCCGAAGGGCGTGCGTGAGTGTTTCCTAGAAGGGAATAAATTATTTATCTATCTAGAAAGGACGTCACCAATGGGACTAATGGCTAACGATTATATGTTTTCATAGTATGCATACATTTCCCGTCTAAGCCCATACAGCCATACTTTGTGGCAGAATTGTATTTCCCATAGACTTGGTCAGCGATACAGTTGATGTCATTGACGATGACATAATTTCTGTAAATGTGCCTCCATCTGAAATGTGCCACCCGTAAAATAAGCGTCTAGTCGAAAACGTATGAGCAAATATTGTGAGACAGATGCCTCTTCAATTATGCAAGGTGAAGTTAGCTTCGATCGAGATCTTATTCATACACCGGGTGATTCGCTTATCATGGATGGTAAAATCTTTTTTCCCTCTGAAAAACCGAAGTCTTGAGAAATCCAGGCCGTCTGTGAGCGGGATGGCTTGGAGAAATCGTAGCGGTCGCAGAAATCGTAGCCTCGGTTTACATTCGAGAAAATATCATGGTAGATTTGTCTTCATCTCTGAAATGAGATTTATGAAGAACCTTTCCGAGCATAAGTTGTCTTGACATGACGCACAAGACCTCCTATAGGTTGGAAAAAAATAAAAGACGCTTATGCCCAGCAGTGGGTAACCAGGCCGAGATGATTGAAAAAGAGCTTTCTCTTGATTCGATTTTGGTAAAAATTTACAATAACTTAAAGGGTTTCCGCGTTGCGTCACAGAACCAGTGCTTTTGTGGAAACTTCCATTAAATGTATGTATTGGACATTTTAACGATGCGATGTTGCCATGTTGTATGTAACCAAGGCATTAAACAGGAGTGTTTTTCAATTTTTTTATGTAAATTTATAGCTAGCATGACTATATAATACCGAATTATTATCCTGTAATAGCAGAAGTGAAACACCGCTCCAAAAATCATGGGCAGGTTTTTTTTGATGATTCTAGGCGAATCTTGTGGGTTCAAATAACTTTGTGTTTAAATTAATTGCACAAACACAATGATCCTTCGTGCTTGCTGTGCGCATTCGGCGAAAGATAAATACCTATTGTTTTCTGATGAATTGCGCTTCTATTAGCTTGTGTTATTACTTGTATGGGAAGACCTTGGCACATTGGCACGATTATAGCCAGAGCTCTGTGGGAAGTCCTTCGAATGTTGGCACCACTGTGCCGACCGACAGTAAAAGAAATAAAATATACTTACGTCTGTTTTAACTGACCCATATCTTAGCTGGTGCGCAAAATTGAAAACAGATGCTATTTAGGCCCAACAAAACAATGAGGAAAATTGGCTTTGTACTTTGTTTTTGGTTTACATAGGTACTTTATAATAAATTCAATTACTGTGTTGTGTTATTGTTTTGTGCCGAAATACAAATAAAATAGCGTGCATTTCAGGCTTTCATAAATTATACGTTTACAGGACACTTTACTTACTCAGTAGCCTTCGCTTGAAAATATTCGTGACACATGGCCTACCACCGATGGGTTCCAAAATAAGGTTTCAAAATTATTTTCTTAGTACAACCCCTACGCACTGAGACAAACACACCCTCCAAATTTCGCGGTTTAGTCTTTGCATTGTCTATGGAGTTAGTCAGCCATGACTTTGATTCTCATATATATTCATTGAAACTGTAAAAGTTAATGGCTCGCTGTTTCCATGCCGATAAATAAAAGGGTATCTCTCGCTAGATCTAGTAGATGAATTAATTGGCTGCAATTAACTAATTCAATTCCCTAGTAGCCATTTGAACGAACACCCGCTAAGTGATCTGCAAAATTAACTGCTAAATGTAGATAAGAACTCAAGGTTCTTTTGAATACATTTATGCTGTAGGCAGGCAGAATAAAGAGAAGAAAAGTAGGAGAGAAGAGATTAAGGTATATACTCGAATCAACCGAATGCGTGGATCTGCTCTTGAGCACAATTTCAAAATAGGTGTGAAATTTCAAAACGCTTCCAACTCTTTGTTCAGGACCCTTGGAAACTCGCGCGGTTTTCAAATTGGACATTTGCCAAGAGACGACTAAACGTAATAGCTTAAGCGACACTATGCCAAGGGCTGTTAAACCATTCTAGCAATTAGTAATGTGGCGGGGTTTACATTCCACGAACGTGAAGAGTAGTTTTGACGATTTGAAAAATGATGGGAATAAGGAACAAGCCATGTTCGCGACATGCTATCTTTGAACGTCCCCCCTTGTGGGAACTTCCAAGAAAAGGCACCCTTACTGGAAATCCCTATAGGGATTCCAGTTAAATAGTAGTTGGAAATTCCCTCGGGGCAATGCTCTACATTTAGACAAGCCTGTGGACTACTTGGGTAAAAATTTGTAGACTTTTACCGCAGCAGACTACTCGTGGTGTGGTGGTAGCAAGTACGCCTTTCGATCTAAGGTTCGAGAACCGACCGGTCGCAACAATGAATTTTTCACTTAAAAAATTATATGCGTAATAATAGTGCTCTAAAACGGTGAAGGAAAACATCGTTAGGAAACCGTCTTAAAATTCGAAGTCAATCAGAGACATTGTGTACGAAAGGAGCCTCTACGGGCTGCACTTTTAACCTCTCCTTTTCTCTCCCCTCCTTTCAATATTTCACCAACGAGTATTAGCCAGCCATTTTCAGTCACACTTTAACCAGGTCACTGACCAAGATGAACAAGAATGAACCAATGACACGGAAAGCAAGCAAACAAGCTAGCGCAATAGAACCAATGGTAGATGTACATTACAGAAACCGGTCTCGGAGAGTCTTGTACAGCCTTTTCTAAATGGCCCTGATTATTAAAAATCCATGTGAATTCCGCAGTAACTTTTTCACACATACGGCAGCTTTTTTTACAAGGTTGCCACATAATAGGAATAACTGGGTTCGTAACAAAGGACGAGCATTTGAATACTGCACACCGGGCCAAGTGTGCTCTCATATAATCTGTGGCCGTCTCCTGTTTGTTGTGAACCAGCTTTGATTTGAAGGTCGTGAGGAGAGTCTTGGCGCTGCGCCAGATGTTGCAGACTTACCGGCGCCCTGTGGCTAGTCGTAATTGCTAGATCGCGTTTTAAAACCAATATTTTCTGCATTTTCAAAGCAACACCATGGACGGTGTAATTAGTCGTATTTTGAAGTCAGCAATCAATATAGGAGTGTTGGTGACTGTCAAAATATTTATGAAATGCAGTTCCCTGTTTATTGATGAAGCCTTATGCATCGAATTGGTACTGATTTCAATTATTTTACTGTTTCATGACTTTCCTTTTAATAAGACCGTTTCACAAAGCGTTTGTTTAAATACCTTCTGTATCCAAACCAATAAAACTACCCAGAAAAAAAGCAAAGCAATAGAGTACCTACATAGAACGAGATCTCGTGAAAACGTGTCGACTGTCACTGGTATCTTGATTGACCTAATTTCGCCGTAGCGCAATCAACACATGTCATGCGACGCTCGCGACCAGCTTTTGCTAATATTTCTGCTTATTTCTGTTTCATTTGGGCTTTATCATGCCTCGGAATCTTACGTTCAGTTAGCTTGGTCCCTTGAAAAGTTCAATGAAAATGGATTCAGAGTATGACCCTTAAAACATTCAGACGATAACACGCTATCGCACTGATTACACCCTATTTTAAAGTTTCGCCATCTGCATCCCGCTTCACTCTTTTCTAGGTATATGCCTCTCTCTGTCCCTGCCACTCACTACGGTTGTACACTTTTATGCTTCAAGTATAATGATTTTTAGCATGATCATATCAGACGGTTGGTAATCAGATCTCACAGTCCTTCAAACTGTGCAAAATGTGAAATAGTTTCAATGGAAACACAAATGTGTGAATCAGTATGTTGTATTCAGACGTTTGGATCATTAGCAATGTGGTTAGCGACAATGCTTTTTGTTGAAATCCGAGTCAGTAGCTGAGATCATCGGTCCTCAATGTCAAGAAAACTGGGAAGACGACATTGCCAATACGCTAAATGCTTTTGAATCACTTTTGCTAAACTGTTAAGTTAAGTAAGCGTTAGCCTTATCCGCTGTTTTTTTCTTTACGTGCTGTTTTTCTTTTCCTCATATACACACACTTCACTTCTGTTTATTTCTTTACACGTGCTCTACAATCAAATTCGTTATGAATAATTTAGAACATACTGTAGAGGGACGCGCGTGGAATGGACCCAGGTTCTTATGTGGTTTGATTCCCATATTCTTTGTGGTGTCTGGTTACCACTCTCATATAAGCGCTTAATTAGTGCTGCATGCACCAGATGTCGTTTTTAATTTCGCATCATAACTGCCAGTCCATGAAACAGGGTCGCAATATAGTCACAGTTTTTTATGGGCGCGAGTCTTATTAATTGAAACACAGTTGACCTATTTTGAACGTTACCATCGATATCGTTACACATGGGAGTTGGAGTGAACACGAGTCTTATAGGTACCTACTTTTGTTCTTGTGGAAATAAGTTTACTTTGTTAATTGGTTGTTCAGTTCTTAGAACAGACAAAGTTACTGACCGATGCAGTATGATTTACGAATATGCTTTGTCAATGATACAAATGCGAGTAAGTTGAAACAAACATCATCATTATTTTCACTTATATGGACGTAGAATAGAACACCGTATGAAAAATTCACAATTCGGGAAAAAAATATAAGAATTAGTGTGACAATGGGCGGCGTTTTCGCTAAAAGCGATCTCTACCAGGCAACCGCTGGATGGTCAGCATACTCTAAGTAAATACAACAACATAGCCCTCCCCCATAGATTTCCAGAGCAACCAATCTTGTGTAAAATGCATCCAACGGCTCCCAACAATCTTTATTAAGTCGTTTTTCCATCTAGTAGGGGCCGTCCTACGCTGCGCTCTCCGGTGCATAATCTCCACTTTTGAACGATACTACCACAAACAAAATAAACGTAGGCAGTCATAATTAATTACTTACCTAGATTATGTCAATACTGTTAATACAAAACACTTGTGTTTCCAGGTTAGTGGATGATTCTTTGTCATTCCGATCGCCTAGTTTGCATTTTATAATACGCTTGTAATTTGATTAATTTATTTAAACAGAAAACTGGAGTATGTACCGGAACATGACGCACAATGCTGACGACCTCTTTGCAGGCAACAACCCATTCGCTCTTTGTGCGATCCGACGGTTTCAAATAATGATTTGTGGGCCGCCAGTAAACAATGAATCACTCGTTATCATATTTCTAAGTGTAATGCATTCGTAATAACAGGGTTTCCTTACAACTCTAAATTCTGCTTTTCTGACAAAAATGAAGACTGAAGAGTCACCGTGATACCTAAACCGAATCGATACCGGCAAAAGATACTCTGGGGTACAGACCCCAGAGTACTTTTTGTGACACATAGCGATTTATATAATGAGGTGTATTCTCTAGGAGGAAAGGATCTATCAACGAACATTTCTTATCATTAGATGATAGTTAGGTGCTTGAATGTAGGCCTACTGGCCTGTGCACTTTGACTAGGTATTAGATAAGACTAAACGATGATACTTGTAGATCCTGTACCTATTTATAAAAGCAGAAAAGAAAAAGCTGAAAAGCAGCGTAGCTGAGCCCTCGACCATTTCACCTGTCTACCTACATACATACCAAAACATGTAAATTACCAATTGTATCTTTATAACTGTGTGTAGGAATTCTTGGTGAATAAATGCCCTTTTATTTATTTTATTTATAAAAAAAAAATGTAATAACGATGTCTTAGCGGCATAACCGTCAGTAAGAGTGGACTGAATACGGGTTAATGGTCCTACTATTGGTTATTGATCTTTGTGATTGTCACAGAAGAAGCTCAATCAGTCTTCCTCTTATTCGTCTCCAAATTATACGCACAAACTTCAACCAAATTGATCAAAGTCCTCGGTAACTTGGCGCAGCGCCAAATTGAGCAACACACCAATCATAGTTCCCCTCAGTCAACACTTGGGAGTTTTTTTTTGGCATGCAAATTACTGGAGACGCCTCCGTTCTCGTGCACGCTGTTGATTGTTTTGATACTTATCAGTTGGCTATCTTACAATATCTATCATGATAGATGCGATAATAACATGGATGAATGAAATGAGAAAAAATAGGATCACGATTTTTATCCCCAAGAATGGTCATCCTCTCAGCTCTCTAAGCTATCAGATCCTTGAAGATGTCTAAGGTAGTCAGAGGCATGTACGGACATTTTGCACATGCCCACATTTTCCATACGTGACTACTCATAGGTTAACGACCTTCGGATAGTCAGGGAACCTACCAATAGGTCAACACGGCTTATTGATTAGTACTTATCAGTTGGATATCTTACAATACCCATCATGAAAGACGCGATATTAAGAAGATGGATGAATGAAAAGAGAGATGAATTATCGATTGTATACCTAGTTCTTATACCGAAAGAAAGCTACACTCATCATCATCATCATCATCAGCTTGTAGAAGTCCACTGCTGGACATAGGCCTCCCCCAAAGAGTTCCATGAAGAACGGTCTTGAGCCTTCTCCATCCACCGACTTCCCGCAACCTTTACAATTTCCTCGGTCCATCGGGTGGGGGGCCTTTCAACACTGTGTCGCCCGGTTCGTGGTCGCCATTCGAGAACCTTTACTCCCCAACGGTTGTCGGTTCTGCGAGCTATATGGCCTGCCCACTGTTACTTCAACTTGCTAATTCTGAGAGCTATGTCGGTGACCTTGGTTCTTCTACGGATTTCCTCATTTCGGATCTTATCACGTAGTGAAACTCCGAAGCTACACTATTCCTGAGTAATATAGCCAGCAAGTACCGAGTACATAAAAACCTGTTATAACTTTTAGTTTTCCTTCTTTCCAGGCATTGGCTTCGGTATGATCTACCTACCCTCTGTAGTAGCAGTAGGCTACTACTTCGAAACCCGTCGTTCCCTCGCCACCGGTATCGCTGTATGCGGTTCAGGCGTCGGAACGTTCAGTTTCGCGCCACTTGCCGCCATCTTGCTGCGGGAGTTCGGTTCGTGGCAGAATGCGAACTTGTTGCTTGCGGGACTCATCCTCAACTGCGCTGTGTTCGGCGCTTTGATGAGGCCGCTAGTTTATCCCAAGGTAAGCTCACTATAGAACTAGCAACATGTTGCTTCTCCCTAGTCCTGTCTGCTCAAACGGCGAAACGTTCTGCTTCGCGCCACTTGCCGCCATCTCGCTGCGGGAGTTCGGTTCGTGGCAGAATGCGAACTTGCTTCTTGCTGGACTCTTCCCCAACTTATCCCGCAGTGCTTATTACCGTTGCGCCATGTATACAGGTGACTTACTAGCCACTATATGTGTTTCAGGTGTCGATGTTCATTTCCGAAACCATTGATTTCTAGAGGTGGGTTTTCGGCTCGTAAAATAAAGACAAAATTCAAAATAAAAACACCGGCTTTTAGATAGCTCAACGGTTTCTTATGTATTTTTTTCTATAAATAAAGTACCTGTAAGTACATATAACTAGACACTTGTATTTTACAGACGGCAGGGGAGAAGCCCCTTCTGCAGCGAATGGCTGAAGAGAAACGGCTGCAGATGGAGCGAGGGTCCATCGGAGGGTCCTACTTCCTCGTTCAGCGGCCCGATGGCACCATGGAGAAACGAATGAAGGTAAGCTTGATTTCTTTAATACTACCACTATGTATTGATGATGTTATCATTTTTGTAAATTGTCAGTCTGGCACTTGATCACCGTAACATGACTTACGTAAGTCTTTGACTTTATCTTGTTAGGGTCTGAGGCATGGTGGTAGTAAAAAACCAAATAAATAAAATAAGGTCAAGGGCAAGTGGACTCGTGCCCTGAGGCTTCCGTACCATTCACAGGGGTCAAAGAATCGTAAGTGAGTGATAAACTGATATTTTGCGTCGCTCAAGTTCACTATTTGTTTTTAACCCCAAATAAACGTCCTTGATTGACAGGAAAGCAAAAAACCACCAGTTAGGTATTTATCGTATTTGTCAGCAATGTACGTAAAAAGAGGTGGCGCGGGTCATTGTCCTCGAGAACAGATGATCATTTTGATTTATTGTGATTTTAGTACAATATTTTATACTAAGCGCGGTGGTGACCGTCCATTTGAGATGCAAAAGATTGTTCGATTCCCGCGATGCGTAATGTTTAATGTTTGCATCATTTGCAAATATGTGTTTGGTTTGGTGCCTTTAGTTTCTAATCGGGAATCCTAGTGTGGGGAATGTATGTGGTTGTCGGGTATTTATTTATTTAATCAGAATAAGTTCACGGGTTCCACTCGCTTGGTTTCATAATCTCCGCTTTGGTCGACACCAGCCCTATCTACAAAGCTCCAGCAGATCTAAACAGAGACAGTTCTCCTTTTCAAGGCCCCCCTGAACATCGATCCTGGAGTGCATTCCTCATTGAACTTGGAAGCATTGGCGCGTGTGCCCACTGTGCCCAATATGCCCGGTGTGCACCCCGTGCCAACTCTGCCCACAATCACCGAAGCCAAAGTGTCGGATGATAGTGGAACCAGGAAGAAGGTACAGTATTATAGACCCACTGTACTCAATAGGCCGGGTATACCACTGCCCACTTTACTTTCATTACTGAGGTTTAAGAGCGGTTGAAAGCGAGAACAAGAAGGTAAATATATCTTAGAATATTGATAAATTTACATGAGTGCCCATTGTGTTCAATATGCCCGTTTCGCCCCCGCGGCAATAAGGTAAATATGATATCTTAGAATAAAGATACTATGCACGGTCTGCCCCTGTGCCCAATTTACTACTAGCAAACAAGAAGGTAATGTAAAGGTAGCGTACGTGCCCACTACATAAACTATTATGGAAACTAAAGTATTACAAAGGAAAATACAAGTAAGATAACGGTACTGGTCACGATGTGAATTTTCATTTCATTAATCCCGTTCATTCTCATTCACTCCATTATTAATCATTGGGCTTATGTTACGGTCTAGTCGAATCAGATAAGCTATGTTATCAACTTGCTATTGGGAGCTCGCTTCGCTCATCTTTAACAGAAGAATCTTTTATATTTTTACAAGCTTTTCAAACAGACAATCATAAATCTTTTATTTATGGCACTGTCTGGAAAAATCTGACAATCGATTTTTAACATGTTTCTCGTAGTCTGACTGAGTTGAAACTTTGTATACCTTGATCCTATAACAACATAAAATAAAAGTAACAGAGAGTTAATCTAATGATGGAGCCAGGAGCTGTTCCACGGAACTCTTCCGCGAATAACAGTTAATTAACCGTGTTTTGACATATTTTAAATGACTTTATGTCCCTATTGGTGATCCAGTAAAATACATCTGATTTTATAAAAGCTTGTTTTGTGAAATGTATTAAAAAAACTCTTATTAAATTTTGTATTTTCAGGCTGAAAACGGCAACGGCAACGTAATAGTCAACCCGACCCAGCAACACATGTCTCGCAACGTGTCTTCGCCCGCGTTCAGCTCTCAAGCGCCCGGTTTGCCCAAGAATGGATCAGTGCCGTTCTTCGATAGGCAACGCAAACAGAGCACAGGCGATAGGTCAGGCGATAGGTATTGTAGAACTAGTTATTTATTACAGCGATATTGGTGGAAGAGCTTTCGGTAAAGGTATTTAAGTTTCAAATTCGTTTAAAATAGTGCTTACTCGCTTGCATTTGCCCATTTGGCCATTCTTATAGCAACTCCCAGGTGGGCTAAAATACTCACTTCATGAATTCATGTTACGAATTGCGTACGATTCTTATCAAAAAATTCATCACGATATTCATTGAAGATTGCTGATTTTTGCATAGTGTTGCAATGAAAAATGTAGAATTTTCAATTGCGTGGTACCTACATAAAAAGTAGCCTATGTGCTATTCTAGGTAAAGAAATCTATTCCAGGTTCCAACGAAATCGGTAGAGCCGTTACGGCGTAATTGAACAACAAACATCCTCACAAACTTTCGCATTTATAATATTAGTAGGATTAATTTGATTTTGGTAATATAATTCTATGACGAACCGAGCTTTTTTTCTTTCAGATTCAAACCGTCCCTAGCCGCTATTAAAGCATCGTCCAAAACTTCTATGAACAGTCATCGTAATGATGTGAGTATTTGTTAAAGCTTTAAAAATCTTTTGAAATGAAATAAATTTATTTCACAGACAGAAGACACAAAGAGTAGAGGAAGGCCAAAGTAACATATATTCATATTCTTTATTGTTTCACGTTGGTAATAAAATGGTGTTACAAATAAATTTTCCTCAACATGAACCCCGCTGGGGCACTACAATATTTGCTAATGCAATGATTACAAGATTATATTATAATATAGTTACCTATTATAATATAATTAACTTCATAAAGGTAGGAAGATGATGATGAGAAGCAAGCGATTTCGGCGTTAGCCTTACGTCAAATTATGGTGACATTCAAAAGTTGCAAAGTTGAATGAACTCTTTTTATAATATGAATGAGTCCACAAAAAGACAAGGAAAACACTCAATACTCCAACCGAACAAAAGCAGAGAACCTTGAACTCAGTCCCCTGCCAAACAACCCTGGCAACAATCCAACAGGGCCGTTTGTTCCTGTGTATACTATACATCATTAATTTATCAGAAACAATAAATTCAAGATTAAGCTAAAGTGTCCATTACCTGAAGTTTTAAAAATTTAATAATATTTACGTATACTAAGATGCTTCCTTTTTTAAATTGCTCTTTTGATTATTTATTGTCTATTGTATGTACTTTAGTTTAAAATTGTTTATCTATGTTAATCGTGTGTATCTCTAGTAACTAAATATATTTTTTATCTCTCTATTTCATAAAATTCTCTTAAGTCTTCTGTCAAGATTCAGTAGGATAAAACTACCCTTGGGGCCACCTATATAGCACTGGTACTAACTGGCACTGGTTATAACCTATAAATTATGCTGATACCTCACTAATCTAAACCACCAAATAAATAATCAGTGACATTTAGAATAAAAAGTGAAAAATGATTCAAAAGTTATTCTAAATTTTACAGGGTGATACCGAAAGCCAAATGTATACATCCAAAATGTCAGTATCCGGACCGAAGGAACCCTCCCGCATGGTGCGCCCCATGTCTCGCAAGGACATCTTTTACTCGGGGTCCGTTCTCAACCTGCCTCAGTACCAGAGCCAGAAGTCGCTGCAAGGGTATAGGAACTCAGTTCTCAGTCTGCCACAAAGCAGAGCGGCTACCGGCGATCTGGAAAGACAAGAACGTAAGTGAATACAGTGCTCAATATTGTTGACCCCGACATTCGATCCTTAGATACCACGATCGATTCAAAAATGAAACCGACCTAGCCTTACCTTGTCTTTTAGGCATTAAAGGGTCAGTTTGATATTAAATCCTTAAAGTTTAAGGTGACCTTCCTATACACGATTCTCTGGTGACCCTGGATTTTAATTTTAAGGTCACCTCGCCATCCTTTCCTAATTTGATACTGACATTCAATCCTAAAGTGCGGGGGCACTTTCACCATCTAATCTTATTCTCACCATCTATCTGACCTAATTTTCAGATCCTAAAGTGACCCCGACATCCGATCTCTAAGTGACCCCGCCTAATCTTATGGTCCTGTCCATTCAGTATGTAGAACTTTCCAATTTTTCTTCCTATAAAAAATAATTCGGACTATTACGAACAAATTTAAAACAAAAAATAGCCAAATTGGTCCTGCCGTTCTCCAGCGATGCGGTTACCAACAAACCGCATTTCATTTTTATTTATATATATGATTTCTTGTTTTGATTACAGAATACGATCTCTGCCCGTGTCTATCGCTACCCGCCTCATTCAAGTCTGCCCTCTCTTCAATGCTCGATGTGTCACTGCTGAGGGATCCAGCTTTCATGCTCATCGGAGTGTCCAACGTGTTCGGAATGGCTGGTCTGTACGTGCCTTTTGTGTACATTGTGGACGCTGCTATGCTCAATGTAAGTATAACAAAAAAAAACACCCAGCAGTCACATAGTCTTGACCCCACACTAGAATTCCCTGTGTCGTGGGTATCAGAAACTACGAGTACAAGTGCAAAACCAGAACCCGGAACACATATTTGAAGATCATGCAAACATTTGTCCCGTAGTGGGAATCGAACCCGCGCCCTTGCGTCTCAACGGGTACTCGCCCGCTACGCCACCGGGGTCGTCAACCTACACTAAAGATCGTACCCGCGATCTTGCCCTAAATACTGAGATGTTCTAACCAACTTATCTACCGAGCCTCTATCCTGGATAAAAATCATTGGGGCTTTCCACCGGCACCGGCTCAAAGTGCGATTGTTGCTTGTTGGAACTTATCAAAAAACTCTTTAGTGTAGGTAGATACCAAGATTGCCTACAAAACTATGGTACCGTGGTTTGAAAGCTTTTGGTACATCGAAAAACATTTTTCTACAAACAGTTGTAGTTGAAGATTTTTTGAATGGACCCTCTTAATTTTGAACATTTTTCCACATTTCAGGGTGTTGAGGCATCTCAAGCATCGTTCCTGCTCTCTATAATCGGAATCACGAACACATTCGGCCGTATCGCCTGCGGTTGGGTCGCTGACTTCCCATGGATGGACTCACTCTTGCTCAATAATATCTGCCTCGTTATTGCCACGGTAAGCACTTTTATCTTTATTATGATAATTACGGTTCAATATCGCTTACACGTTATCGTATTTTAGCACAGATCTGATCTATCTCTTTATTGCCACACGGTAAAAACTCTATTATTATGATAATATGGTTCAATATCGATTGCACGTTATCTGATTCTTTACAGCTACGGTTAGCACTCCTATGATACGATTCAGTATCTCCTGACAATAATATTGCTTAGTTATAGCGACGGTAATCACTTTATAACCTTTTAAACAAGTTTCAAAATCATCTGAATATCTGCAATAGAAATACTAGCACTCTAATGTGATGATAATAGGGTTTAGTATAACTTGTGGATTGGTTGCTGTCTTTCCCCACAATATTTGCAGTCTATTTAAATTATTTAAGGTTCATTGTTGTTCGGTTCAAAAGCATTTATTCTAAATAAAAGCCAATATTTTACTGTTTCAGATTGCTGTGGGATTAACACCTTTCTGTTACTCGTACGGCGCGTACGTTGCTATTGCTATCGCTTTTGGATTGGCTATTTGTGAGTACATTTATATTGGCTGATAAACCGTTATTCAGAACATAGTTTACTAACGTTTTGTTGCATTCAAATTTCAATTTTTTATTAAGTTCTGCGAGAGCAAAGCCTTGGGCAGCCGCTAGTTTGATGTGAAAAACCTTAAAACCGAACCAACCCAATTTAGTCACTAGCATCCGACCGCGGCTTCGCTCGCGTGGTACCAAATAAAAAGTAGCCTATATGCTATTCTAAATCTATCTATTCTAAGGTTCATCGAATTCGGTTGAGCCGTTACGGCGTGATTGAACCACAAACATTCTCACAAAATTTTGCATTGATTGTTTTGTAATATTTAGTGATATTAAAATTGAATATAATTTACTATTTCAGCTGGCTACATCTCCCTCACATCAATTATCCTAGTCGACCTTCTCGGATTGGATAAACTGACCAACGCGTTTGGACTTCTTATTCTGTTCCGTGGTGCGGCCGCCATTGTTGGCTCGCCATTGGCCGGAGCGGTCTATGACGCCACTAAGAATTATGACGCATCGTTCTACATGGCGTCTGCTTTCTTCCTCGCTGCCACGCTGACTTCCTTCGCTGCGCCCTTATTCCGCAGGTAATAAGACGCAAAAAATTACATAATTTATTGTGTACCATAATGTATTTCTGTGCTCTTAGGTAAATTTTAACCAGTAAGGTTAATATTTACCTAAGAGCACAGAATAAATAAAAGTTAATGTTGGGGAGTAAAGGTTCTCGAATGGCGACCACGAACCGGGCGACGCAGTGTTGGAAGGCCCCCCACCCGATGGACCGACGACATTGTGAAGGTTGCGGGAAGTCGGTGGATGGAGGAGGCTCAAGACCGTTCGTCATGGAACTCTTTGGGGAGGCCTATGTCCAGCAGTGGACTTCATCGTATTTAGCTGCTGCAGTACACATCACACCATTTTTACTTTCATTACTTTTTCTCTTGTTTCTTTTATTATAAGTACCTAATGTTTATTGTAAAATATTGTGCAAATGTGTGTGTTTTGGTGGCAATTAAATAAATGTCTATGCCTAATGTATACGGCCGCCATGAGGTTACGTCGAGGCAAATATAGGTATCGGTAGTTACTCGATTTCACGTAGTCTCGTGAATCATTGCAATTTGAATCTTATGTCAATGACTTACAGGTAACCAAACAAGTCATCGTGAGATGGAATAACGATTCATAATACTGAATTGTCTATGGTATTAAAGGCAGTAAGTTAACAGTGATGAACGAATAAAAATAAATACCTATGTGACTAATGTTTTCTACGGACAAAGCGTCATCTCGAACTATGGCAAAACTGGCTAACATGTCGCAGGTGAAAGTAATGATTTGAGTTCCACTGGTCAGTTAAACTACAAACTCTTGCTATACAAGTCTTAGAAAAACCAAATTCACCTCATTTATATACTTTTCAGAAAACCGGAAGAGATCGTCCATCCCACAGACGTGCTCACCCCCATTGACGAAGACCTAGAAGAGGGGGATGAAGAGGATCCAGATGACACCCCTATTACCATGGGGGCGCACATTGCTACGCGACCCCCCGCCATAACCCATACTGCCGCTAGCCCGTCCGAGCCAAACTCACCTAGTCCGCCCGAGGAACGCGCTCAAAGGGAAAGTGTGCTCTAAAACCGTTGGTATAAAGACTTTAATCGCGTGAAGGATGTGAACTCGGCCCGAGTAACGCGCGAGAACAGTAAGTTTGATCTATCACCATAGATATCGCATGAAAAAACAACTTCCACATAGCAACACGACCCGCACTGAAGCTAACCCCTACGTTGAACGCGCTCAGAGAAAAGTATGCTTTAAAACCATAGCCATAATAACTCTAATCGCGTGACTGACAATATCATACATTAAGCGCCCATCTACAAATCCGCTCGTAGAGGAAACTGCTCTATAACCAATCATGTTTTAATCGCGTGTGACGCATGGAAGAATTATGTTCGACGATTTTACCAGCGGGCGCGCGCATAATAGAAAGTGTTACTTAAAATCATCGCCGTGAGGTCTATAATCGCGTGAACTTGCGGTCTATAGTATTTCGATTCCAACTCAGTCCGCCTGAGAAGCGCGAAAGGATAGTGTGTTCTAAGCTAATAGATATAAAGTCTTATATCACGTGATGGGTTACCATAGATAGATAAAACTAGGTACCTTGTTAATTACTAAATTGTTTTTGTTTTACGCATCAAGCTACAACACAAAGCCGGGCACTCGAAACAAGACAAAACATGAAAGGAAGACTTTTTATATGAACCTAGTTGACTTGTAGATGTCACTATCTTTCATAAGAGCGCATTCAGTGTGTAACCAGATTAAAACCGCGTCAACCGAAAAAACACTCTAAGATGACGCGATAAAAGTTCAAACTCGTATTGCGGTGTAGTTTGATGCGTAAAGTAGGTTTCAGATTACGAAAATCTTTGTTCTACCCTCCTTTTCAAACCAATTACGATCTCATTACTAGGAGCAGCTAAAGAGGTTTTCGAAATCTGTGTCTCCTACTAATATTATAAATAGTAAGTTTGTATGTTTGTGGTTCACACTGTGGGATGAAACTTGGAACAGATAAAGTGACCTGGAATCGCTTATAGGCTTTTTTTCCTGGTAACACGCGATCGAAGCCGCGGGCGGAAACTATTATTCTTATAAAAAACGTATACTATGCTAATAAACGCTAGATTTGCGAACAAAATTATTCATTTTACGAGAAGTTAAAGATAAAAAAAACAGTTCTTTGAAAATTAATAATTTTGTGAACTTAAATTACACTAGATAAACATATTCTATCTAAGAGTCACCATAATAAATTATTTTTGCAAGTATTTATTTTGGCGAAAGTGTTGCTGTAAATTTGATATATTTCTTCTAAACGCATAAATATGCCCTCCATTAAATCTACAAGTTAGGTTTTCTACACTATTTGCTATTGACCGATGCATAAATAATAAAAATAGCAATTTTTATAAATTTATTTATTAAATAAAATTATTCGTCAGCAACACTTTTCTGAAATAAATATCTTAAAATAAAATGTAAAAACAACAGGAATTGACTGCAAGCAATAAAGCGGCATCGCTTTGCATTTTGTAACTTATTTATGAGGAGATAAGGTTCTTATTCCAACGTGCCATACAATTGTCGTGGTGCTAACGTCAATACTATTCTATTTTTTCAGGCCTACTCTATGAAGCTAGCTCTTTTATTATAAAACAAAGCAAAATCCGTGTGCGAATAGACCGCGGGCGAGTCGAATGAATTGTGTGATTCGGTACCTCTGTGAGCTGATGTGTGGATCCCAGGGTGTATCATATAACCAGAAGATGTGAGAACTTTTGTTACATTAATAGGTGCTATTCCTCCTGTGTGACTGAAGAAACATCCTTGAAATATCGTTCTAGACTTCATTTTCAAAGTGACGCAGAGGTACGGGCCAGGCTATTGCGTAAGCGAAATGGTAATGAAGATCTCAATTATAAGGATGATTTTATAAATTTTAGCGATATCTGAAGTTTTTCAAACATGAAAAGGAAGAAGCTAAGATCTTGAAGTTTTCCCTTGTCAAGTTTGGAACGTTTTGAATGTGGCTAAGATTGTTAAAATTACCCTCAAAGTTACGAACTTCATTGCCATTACGCTTACGCAATTGCACCACAGATCCATGTTTAAATTTCATTAGAATCGTAGAGGTACGCCCGCAGTCTAAACGCACACCAAAATCCGTGCCGTTGCGTGTCGTGTACACTTGCCTTTAGATGGAATCATGTTCCAAAGTAGACTTGTGTGCGTTAAATTCATTATTAAATACTCAAAAGTTATCTAATCCAGTTCGACAAAATAGTCTAACATTAGCAATAATATGTGTACTTATTAAACGTACTTAAGCGCGAGAAAACGTTTTTAATATCTTTCGGTTTTGACAATAACATGCCTAATTTCAATGTGTTTAAGAATGTAAATAGAATGGCTCAGTTGTAAATATTTTGATGTAATTAGTTTGTTTCTATCTATAAAGCACTTTTCATAATGCTACACTTCGCATGTCGTTATTGCACAAATATTCGTCTTAAAAATAACATAACATTAGTGTGTGCGATGGCGGGTGTACCACTCCGATTCGTCTGAAACCTATACTGGGATTTGGTACGCCTAGCCTGTACCACATATACATGTGTACCTTTGAAAATATTCTGTGTGCACCTTCCAAAAAGTTATGGCGAAAAAAATATCAACCCTAAGAAGGGTTTAAATTAACGTTTATTCTAGAGCAAAACCAGCAAACAAATAAATATTGGATAAACTGTAACTATTATTATAGTTGATTTTGCTTTGGGCAAAAATAGAATATTTGTGCAAAATAAACATACGAAGTGCCTGCATAATTTACACAGTCTAATAGCTTAACCTAGGCTCAAATAAGGAGTAACGGCGCGGTCAAATAAGTAACTAAGTTAAGTCAAACTCAATCGGAGAATTGTTGACTCATTGTTAGTGTGTTTTGCTGTAGTAGGTTAGTACTTCCTTATGTGGTTTGAATCGAGCTTGCCTTTTCGGCTAGAAAGGGTTTCTTAAAAAGGGCGCCAACAGTTCAAAGTACAAGAAAGCAAAATCTAAGCTATGGACCTAAACAAAGAAAGGACTCTGCGCCTAATTACAAACTGAAGCCCGGATATACTTAATGTGTGCGTGATTCAAGGGTTACCAGTTATTAGAAAAAAAATCCCGGACATTTGTTCAGAAAAGAATTGCGTCACGCGATTTATGGACGTCTCCTATGCGTGTATGATACTAACTGCGAACCTGACTTCGTTCGGGTACGTAAACTTCAACTTGTAGTGTATGTAGGTAGGTAATAACGCGTACTAACGAAAGCATAACCATTTAATCATATACATACATAAAAATAATAATAATTTAATATAAATCCTTTATGCTAAATTAACTTCTAATAACGTCTGCTTTTAACTTTCCGTTGAAACAGATTGTAATTTTAGAATATTTTTCAATCTAATGGTCAGATGTGGAACAACTCCTTTCTCCATCACCAGATTATTTTGTGAGGGCATTTCACTACGCATGACGCTGTCCTGTCGCGCAATAACAGGATCAGCATAAGTACTATGCTTCTAAGTATGTGCGTAAGTATTTATAACCGGGCTGGCATACTTTAGGTGCTTCAGAAGTACATGGCGCGGTGTCTTTTCTTTTTTCTAGGTCCATGATCGCTAGCACTTCACATAATGTTTATTTGAACAAGTATTTGTGCAATTAAACAAGTATGTTTGAAAATCAACCATGTTTACTTGAACAATGATTTGTGCAAATCCACCATGTTTATTTGAACAGGTATGTGTAAATCAACCATGTTCATCTAGTATTTGTGCAAATCAACCATCTTTAATTGAACAAGTATTTGTGCAAGGTTAATTTTATTTGACCAAGTAGGTAGATAGGTATAAAATTGCGCTGTAAAAATAGTACAAATACTGAAGTTATTGCTGAAGAGCATTATCTTCCAGGTAACCTTCGCGTATTGTTGACATTATCCTATGTGAGGTGCTAGCGGAAAATATCGTCATAGTTTGAAACTTCTGTGTGCCATCACTATGAACAATGTAAATAACTACGCTAGAATATAGAAAGTGATTATAAAGCAACGCTGTCAATTTTATGTGCATCTTTAATACCAAACCCTTTATTAGGTATTAATAGGCTCTATGTACTTGCCACGTGAATAGGATGTATATAAAATAGATTAATGCAATATATTTTTGTCATAAATATTATGTTAATGCATAATTTAGCTGTAAGTCGTAGGTACTTAGAGTTGAATTAGAGAGGTATTATGTGATAAAAAGATACACAGTTTATATTTAAATATAATTCTTTTAAACCTTATATTTTAATTCTATGACTAATTTGTTTAAGATTTAAGAATGTTTACAAATGTATAGAAATGTACTAAGGAGGCAAATAGTGATGAATAAAAATGTTACTGTTGTTGTATAGCTTTATGTAAAAACCAAAAGTGTTATTATGTTTTTAAGGAAAGATATTTAGAATGTGTCGTAACTGTAACCGATTTATTGAGAAATGTTAGAGTTTTAATTAGTGATGTATAATACCGATGAAGATAGGCGTAATAAATAACTGAAGGTCTATTTTTTGAGATACTTTTTTCTCCTAAGCGTATTATTTATTCGGACGTCTTAATCTGGGTCGGTTTTGATGTATTTAGTTCAGTATTGGCTCAAAGTATTTAAATTATTTTTTTAGCAATGATATCTTTACAATTCGTTTGTTTGTTGCTTTATTTTTGCTATTTGAACGAAATCTACAGAAAAGTGATCATAATGTGCGCACAGCTCGCTTGCGCTGAAATCAACAAGCTTATTAAATTGTGATCATGTCCACCGAATACTTTTGTAAATAACTGATTCATTAAAATGTTAATGATGACTGAAATTCGCTTTCATTTATTTCTAAACCGTCATGGTTATTTTCCCCATCCATAATTACTTAGGTAGCTACCTACTAAAGATCCTGTGGCACAAAATCAGTCACTCTGGAAATCTGTGGGGAGGCCCATGTTACGCAGTGAAGGCTGAAACGATGATGATCCTGATGAAAAATCAACTAATTACAAGTCCTTGATATTTCAAGACTTTGTAAGTACAAAGCTTCTTGTAGTAGCTTACAGCTACTACAAGAACTTGAACTTTGGGAACGATACTATAAGTTCTATTATCCTACTTATATTAAAGTTCTAAGTTTGCACTGGGAGTTACTAAATACCACATAAATTTGATATAAAAGTTTATTCTATTTTTAGGATACGTACACACTTGTTCGAGGTCGCTTAGTAACTAAAATTCATACTTCTCGCTTCCATCCAAAACTCATGGCTCAAGTACCATTCACACTTACAGGGTCCCTACATAACACCCCCCAAATTTTACACAATAAATTTTCTAAAATATTAAAAATGTCTTATCCTAGAAACACAAAAATATGGTCACAATAACATTCATAAACTTATTCAATAGAAATACAAAAGTCACAATACACTTAAGATAACATAAACAAATAAAATATATTTTCGTCACCTACTGCACTTGAGAACAAAGAGTCACACATTTCAATAAACACTTGGTTCAAGTTGCTCTTAGCTAGCTTAGATGAAGTGTGGATTGAAATACCGCCTCACTTTTCATTATTATCGGACTATTTGTAACATAAGTATTAAGAGAGCTGATCCTATTACGGATACGATAACGATAATAACCAATCCTTAGAAATGTGATCGATACTGATTTCGCTCTTGAAATACAAAAATAGAATGGAATAAGTTAACAATTAACTAAACAAAAATATTTTTCTGAAATAATTCGTATTTAATGCATTGCTTACAGTTTGACGAACTTTAATTAATAATTTTAACAATTAAATCTTACTGGTAATCTTATTTTACGACCTTTTTTTGTTACTTTTTCAACATCATTTTTTGTATTTTCTTCACTAATACTAGTCTTAGATTCTACAATACACTTTTTACCTATATTACTACAATTATCCTCTGCTTGCTCACTACTCTGCTCATTTAAAATAAATGCAGGTTTAAGCCTATCTATGGATATATTCACTGTTCTATTGGGTAACTGGATTGTAAATACTTTATTTTTCCTTTTAATGACACGATAAGGACCATCATACGGTGATGTCAATGGTCTGCGTACTGCATCATTCCTGATAAAAACATTTTCACATTTATCCAACTCACTATGTACGAATAATGTGCGTGAATCCCGTAATTTTCGCGAAACTGGTTTCAAATTATTTATATGATTTCTTAACTGATCTAAAAATACATGTTCTCCAACGCTTCGATTATCTGAGATATCATAAAAATCACCAGGTAAACGAAGAGTTGTACCGTAAACATATTCTGAGGGACTTACGCCATTATCGCTTCTACCTACCGCACGTAAACCAAGTAGGACTGTAGGTAATTCGTCACTCCATGATGTATTGTTCATAAGTCGCGCTGTTAAAGCCTGTTTCATGCTCCTATGCCAACGTTCGACTATTCCGTTACTCTGTGGTCGGTAAGGACTACTCCTACTCTTTTTTATACCTATTCTCTTTAAAAGTTCACAAAACAAATTGCTTTCAAATTGCCGACCTTGGTCACTAGTTAAACGTTCGGGAATGCCAAATCGTGTAACCCAATTTTCATAAAATACCTTTGCGACAATTTCCGCTGTTATTTCGCTAACAGGAATAGCTTCTGGCCATCGTGTAAATCTGTCTATCATTGTTATTAGATATCTATAATTTTCCTTCGTGGGTGGTAACGGTCCTACAATATCAATGTGAACATGTGACAATCGCTTAGCTTCAGGATACTGCTGTAATTCAGATACAGTGTGTCTTCCTACTTTCGATTTCTGGCATTGTATACATGTTTTTGCCCACTGATTAACATCGCGATTCATACCTGACCAAAAGAATCGTTGCGCTATCATTTTTCGCGTTGCTCTAATACCTGGATGACTAGATTCATGAACTGATTTGAATGCTAATTTTCTGTAACTTTCAGGTAAATACGGTCTACATACACTAGTTGAATTTTCGCAGTATATCATTCTATCGCTACCGGGAATGAAAATTTTCTTTAGAGAAATATTATCATTCTTTTCACTTAATAATTTTGACAATTCCAAATCGCATTCCTGAGCTGATGCTAATTCTGTGTAATCAATGGACGTAGGATAGCATATTGTCTCAACTCTCGATAACGCGTCAGCTACGTTGTTGCTTTCGGCCTTTATGTACCTTATATCCGTTGTAAATTCGCTTATGAATAATAGCTGTCTTGTACGTCTGGGTGTTTCGCTGTTACTTTCCACCTTTTTCATTGCATATGTCAATGGCTTATGGTCCGTGAAAATGATTAATTCACGACCTTCGAAAAGAAATCGAAAATGTTTAACTGCCATAAAAATTGCTGTTAATTCTCTATCATACGTAGAATACTTTTGTTGAGCGTTTGTAAACTTCTTTGAAAAATATCCTAATGGAAACCATGCATTTTCTACCCATTGTTGTAAAACTCCCCCTGCACATTTATCAGACGCGTCCGTCATCAGAGATAACGGCACATTGGGCACGGGATGAGATATAATTACTGCGTTTTTAAGGCTCACTTTACACTGTTCAAACGCTTCCATCGCTTTGTCCGTCCATACAATTTTTGTCTTATCATTTTTCTTTGAATTTTTTAAATATTCGTTCAAAATGATTTGATAATTAGTAGCTTTGGGTATGTTTGCTCTATAAAAATTGATCATTCCTAAAAATCGTCTTAATTGTTCAATAGTTTCCGGTCGAGGAAATTCTACTATGGCCTTGACCTTATGGTCCAGGGGTCGAATTCCGTCGATTGAAACTTCATAACCCAAAAATTCAATTTTGGACTTACCAAACTCACACTTTTCTTGATTTATAGTAATACCGAATTTCTGAAATCGTTCAAATACCTTTCGTAAATGCATTTTATGTTGTTCAATGTCGTCACTAGCAATTATTACATCATCAATAAAATTGAATAAAAAATCTAATCCTTTTAGCACATCGTTATTCATAAATCTCTGGAATGTTTGACTAGCATTTTTGAGCCCAAAATTCATACGAATATACTCCATCTTTCCGAATGGCGTGATTACGGCTGTTTTCGCAATATCCTCAGGTGCTACCTTCACGTAATGATAAGCTCTATTTATGTCAATTTTTGTAAAAATCTTTTTACCTGCCAGAATGTAAGTAAAATCATGAAGTCTCGGTACAGGGTATCGGTCCGGCTTGGTTATAGCGTTTAAACGTCTATAATCACCTACTGGTCGAATATTTCCATTTTTTTTAGTTACTATGTGCAGTGGACTGGCCCACTCACTCTTAGACGGTCTACATATTCCCATTTCCTGCATTAACCTAAATTCCTCTTTTACCTTGTGGTATCTATCCGGCGGAAGAGGTCGCGCTCGTGCGTACACGGGTTTGCCTGTCGTTTCGATGTGATGATATACATCGTTGCTAGATATTCGGTCTAAATCATTAAATGACACGGGCTTAGTGATATCAGAAAATTCAGACAATAAATCTAGAAATGGATGATTAATGTCTACTGTGCTAACAGAGTAATCATTCGTTTCTACAATTTTTCCAAAAGTTTTCAAATTAGTCGTCTTATCAATTAGTTTACGCGCTCTTAAATCTACTAACAAATTATGATGTTCCAAAAAATCAGCACCTAGTATAGCTTGATTTACATCCGCAATAATAAATGTCCAACGGTAAGGACGACGCAATCTTAAATTTAAGTTAAAAGTCTTAGTACCGTAGGTTTTAATCTCACTACTGTTGGCTGCATATAGTTTATAGTTAGTGCACTCACCCGATAGTTTTTGCTTCACCGACACTGGAATGACAGATACGTTTGCACCCGTATCTACTAAAAATTTTATACCCCTTTCCCTATCAAAAACACTTAGGCGATGGTTTTTTCCTGGTACAAAATCTCCCATCGCGACAGACTGTACCTCCATTAGTTTTCCGCTGGCGATATCCAAGCGCAAGGCTTTTCGCACTCCCTTGCCTTGTTTCTATATCTATAATGCCATTTGCATAACCAGTTCGGGTCATCCCTTGTCCTTGACTTGGATCTTGGTCTTGAATTGCTCCTAAAATCGCCACGACCACGATTAATTCCTCGTCGAAAAGAACTGCGACGATGTTGTTGTACTTCCTCACGAAGAGATGCCACTTCCATATTGAGTTTGTGCATCTGCGCTAGAACCTCCGCTATAGGAAACTGGCTGCTGCTGGTAGAGTTGGTACTAACTTCAGCTATCTCACTTCCACGAATATTTTCTATAATCTTGTCCGCTATTCTAGCTAAATTTTCTAAGTCCTGGTCTTGACTTACAGTAAGTACCGCTCGAACATTCGCTGGAAGTCGCGCAAGCCATAAACTATGCAGAGTTTGATCTGACGCCTTTGCATTTCTGCCCAAATCTCGCATACGTCGTAGTAATTGGGATGGCTTTTGAGATCCCAATTCTATCTTACCTACTAATCTTTGGAATTGCCTTTCAGCGCTCTCTTCATAGACTTGTAGTAGCCGCTCTTTCAAAACTTGGTACTTGTGATTTTCGGGTGGAGATATGAGAATATCACTTACTTGTTGAAGTGCTTCGCGTCCCATTTTCGCAACGACCAGATTGTATTTGGTCTCATCACTTTGTTTTTGCGACGCTAGAATACTCTCAACCTGAGCGAACCACAATCTAGGCATTTCGCTCCAAAAGTCTGGTATGCGGGAAGAAACTGTGATTGCAGCTAATTGAGACATATTTTCAGTTGTCCCGTCACTTTGCAGTACCTTGTCACTGCTCTCAAAAAATATCGGTTGGTCATTCATTTTTCACTTTATTTACTTACACTTTTATAAAAACTGTCTATTAAACCAATGCAAACTTTATTTCACTTTATTGTTCAAATTGTTCACGGAGTCACCAATTATATCATTTTTGTAAAAATTATATCACGTCGGGGTCACCAATTATAAGTTCTATTATCCTACTTATATTAAAGTTCTAAGTTTGCACTGGGAGTTACTAAATACCACATAAATTTGATATAAAAGTTTATTCTATTTTTAGGATACGTACACACTTGTTCGAGGTCGCTTAGTAACTAAAATTCATACTTCTCGCTTCCATCCAAAACTCATGGCTCAAGTACCATTCACACTTACAGGGTCCCTACAATACCATTCAAATTGTTGACCACTAAGTACCTGTGTCTATTTGGGTCAGACTATACCTAGGTCGCGACGAATCCAACTCTGATGGGCGGGCAGCGTTTGAGAAACTTCGTCATATATTTTCTCGCCGCAGGTACCGCAGGGCCTCAAGGCGAAAGTCTACAATCAGTGGGCGACGGTGGGCAGGTTATATACCTACTACCTAGCTCGCAGAACCTATAACTGTTGGTGAACAAATAAAAAAAAAAAAAAAAAAAAAGTTATACTTAGGTACTTAGTGCGTGTTGATGACACAGACAGATGACATAATATGGCACCGAGACTTGGTCGCTAACAATTGGCCTCAAACACAAGGTCAAAGTCGCGCATTGTGCTATGGAGAGATATGCTCTCTTTTGGGGAGGCCTATGTCCTGCAGTGGATTTCAACAACAGGATGATAATGATGGTGACCTAATTACCTACTGGTTTGCGTACATTGAATTGATCAAAACAAATCTATACTATTGCTGCGCTGTAATTAATTTGTTATGCGCTGTTATTGCCGCCTTCGAATCGATAAGATCTAAGTATACCTACATGAATAGTAGCTATGAATATAAATGTCATAGATTTCCATAGGTCGTGTCTAGTTAGTAGGTACCTAGCACACTTGGATAGTTGGATGGTGTACTTAGTTTACCTGCCGAAATAACGGGCCGCGTAGATATTTATATACAAGGTGCTCCGTTAAAAGTATATCAATATCAAAAAAAAAATGTTATCGAAAAAAATGCTAAGTTTTATATTATTAGGACCTCTTATTACCTAAAACTGTTCCAAATAAGCTGTTTTTGGTCTTTTTATCATATTAATAACGAATTATTAAAAGTGCGAGAAACTTTGACCCTAAAACAGCAGATTTTTGCATTATGTACTTTGTGGTTTTTTTTTAATATGAACAACTTTATTGCCATTTGGGTGTAGAATAAGCTCCTTCGGGATAGCATAGGCAGGTACATAAGGTCCTAGTCTGAAAAGCCAGTGAGTTCTCACTTTTTACTTTTAGACCGTGAAAAGTGAATATATTACCGTTTTTAATGAGTGTCACGAAAAGGTCGCCTTCAACAACCAGTAGGTAATCTATTCACTTTCCAACTCTCAGACTTTGCAGTCTTGCTAGGAACTCTGTTATGAATTACCTACCCAGCTAGTAGGTTTAATTATGTCATGAAACACCATCTCGAAAATTATTACTTAGTTCCACGTAATTTAAGCAGTGGAATTTCCGTGGCGTTTATAATTGAACTCATTTTAAAGTGTGATAAGTTTCAAGCGCAACGAACTTGCGAACAGACTTGGATTGGATCTGTGTAGGTATCGATGGGGATTGATTCATCATCATCATCATCATTTCAGCCGTACAACGTCCACTGCTGAACATGGCCTCCCCCGCAGACAGAGCGAATTCCTTATCATGTGGGGGGATTTGCCCATACTCACCACGCTGGGCATGCGGGTTGGCGAGCGCAGTTAGAGCTATCGTTGTTCAAATGAGGGACGCTGCTGCCCATCCCCTAGCTTTCTTCCCTTAGTCACCTCTTACGACATCCGCGGATAGGTAGATATGGAGGGGCCTATTCTTTAGCCGGGGCCACCACGGCAGTAAAACATCATTTATTGCCTCATTGGGGCGAGACTGCAAAATATCACTAGGGCGAGTAGCGTGGGTGAGTGACTGTAATTTTTTTTTTCGAGTCAATTCATTCGACGCTGCTGCGCTCTAGTGGGAAGAAACAACATGGTCGTTTTATGTACCTACCTACCTATCAGCTTATTACCTACATTTCTTAATTTATCAAAGTATTTTACGATTCATGCTTCTTCCCCACTAGCCGAGTAATTTATGAAATATCGCAACTCGGCTTGTGTGCTTATACCTCAGCTTATACCCTCCGAGCACTAGGTCAGCTACTGTCTCGCCGCACTGTACTCGGGACGTGTACCCAAGGCAGATACAACGAGTAGGTAGGAAGAGTTTGTGACGAGGCCGGTCTATCGTATCGTTTACTATCAATCTAATATCGACTTCTACAATTAACCTCAGCGCTGACTAGCTGTCGTAATGGGTCACTTCATTACATCATACACTTTCAATTATTATACTCTACGGTATTAGGCTCTACTGACCTCAAAGGCACGTGCTTTTATTATTAGGAAGCTGAAACTGACGGATATAATATTTAGTATTCAGATTGTTGCTTTTATATCAATGACTCGATGACGAAAAATCCATTTGCCAAATCAAAAAATAGTGTCAATTCTGTTGTTGCATTTTCCTAAACTAATGTGATTTGACAGCTCTACACTAATCCCCTACCTTCGTTTACCCTATAGCCTAAACGGCTTTTTACATTTTATGATACACTTTTAGCGTAACATTCTTAGAATAAGCACAGAACTATATGTTAGGTACTTTCTTAGGTATTATTTCATTATCTACCGGACTTCATCATTCCGTGCTCTAAGTTCCTGCTTTTAGTTCCGCAGTAGACTCGTGATTTTCACGACAGATTATGATAATACTTATTTCTTTATATTGCTAACTTAACTACCATACATAGCTTTATCAAGAAACCCTAGTGTATCTTGTAGTTACTTACATAGCGCGAGTTACTTCCGAAATGAAGTCAGCTTGTTAGAGATAATGTTGAAATTGACAGTTATCGTAGGGCAACCACATCTTAGACATTTCTCGGATTAATTACTTTTTTAATTACGAACTTACATCTAGTAGTATCTACTAACTAATAAAGACAAAAGTATTGCTACCTATACGTTTGTCTTTATTAGTTTACAGAATAAATAATAGTAGATACGAGTACTAACATATTATCCTTTTTACTGCTTACCTATTACGTTACCGAAGTAGGTAACTACTGTCTGACTACATTAAAAATATCTACAAGTGTTTATATTAATTTCTAATTTTAAATTGTGAAAAGCACCTACACTTTCCTCACACAAAAAGCATATTGATGAGAAGGTAGGTAGTTCTAGGTAGGTACTAACCTAAATACCGAATTCAATCCCATCGTGATCAAAAATCTTTTTTAAATAATAATCAAAAATATAAAGTAGTGAATTTATTTTTGTTGAAAGTTTTGAGTCTATTATGTTAGAATCAAACAACAAACTTTTTGTGATGTTCACCATGACTTCTAACTAACTTTTAGACTGATCTCAGTAGACCGTGCAAACCGTAGAAGGTAGCTAGTGCAAGGTCAATGACCGGTGCGTCTGGTGCAACATGCTTTGTGGTTACATCAGCCGACCTTGTCCGACACGGAACAATGGCTTACTTATAACTAATGCCGTTGGCCCGTAGCAGTTTCAGGACCCAATGTAGTGAAAATTACTGATTTTCTAACTAAAAAAAACATATATAGAGTTATTTAAAGTTAAAACCACCAATTCGCACTATCAAAGATAGTAGGTAAGTACCTTCATACTCCATGACTTATGTATTATGCTTATGTATTGTCGTTATGTTAATTTTCTTTGTTATTTTTACCATTTTTCTACCGAGTGTGTGTTGTCAAATAAACAAATTCTAATGTACCTATTCTATTCTATTTACCTAATATTTACGTTTTAAATAACTATTTAATAAATTCCTAATTATTACTATTTATTTAATTATGTTTTAAACAATTATTAAATAATCGTGTTTTAACAATTATTTATTAATTATTAAAGATTAAGTGTACATAATTTCAGTTTGTCAGAAGCTTTTTTTTCACATTACCTATGAAACCTGATGATGCAGGTTTACATTGAAGTTACATCAACTTCTTTAGCTGGTTTCCTCAATGAGATAATACTGCGCTGGTACTACCTATTTAACTAAATAAGTATAAGGAAATAGTACCCATGTGGTTTATTTATAACTAACATAAAATCTGCGAATCTATATAAAATGCTACTAAATAACGCGAATAATCTAACACAAGAAACTAAATGATGCCTGAAACTAGGACTAGGATAAAGAAGGAATTTAATGAAGGAATTAAATGAGGAATTTGCTTTGAATTCATTATTCAAAGCAAATTCTTCATTTTTTAAGCAAGCTCAGCTTGTTTTTTGATCAAAATAAGTACTTACCTCTTTCGTTTATCAACAACCGCTCGAATTCCGAGGAGCTCTCATACATCCAATTACAATAAGCAACATGACGCCAACGTGCGTACTACGCATGCCACTACGAAGCAGTGATGACGAAAACATCAACAAGACACGCCTTCCATTGAAGATTCCAGTTTAATTTGCATAGAACCTCACATATATCAGCCGCAATGAAACACGCGAAAAAAATTCACCGAATCAGCTTAAATTCAGACACGCATACGTGGATGATGTAACATCTGGCAGACTTGCGCCAGACGAATTCCCGTAAAATGCACACTTCGATCGTTCATTAGCAAAAAATGCATCAGGACCTTGGAGATAAAATAAAAAGCAACAGCCTTAGATGCAACCGGAATAACAACAATTTAATAATTGTTTAAAATTAACTCCTATTGACACACGGGAAGTGGTTGAGTTTCCTTTAGTTTTATTTTGAGAACTGAACTAGGTAAATTATTTAAGCAAGTGGTTATTACTTTTGCGGAAAATACAAAAAACGTCCTGATTTAATCGCTGAACTCATGGTCACACTAATAGACAAAATTAGGCCAGGAATATAATAAGTCAGATTTTTTTCAGTTTGTCTGATCAATGGCCCGAGCACGAATAATTAACGATAGCGATACGCTTACGATACGAGACAACAAATGTCAATAAATAACCAATCAAAATTACATAATTCCAAGCATCGCCAAAATAATGGGATCATTACTACCCGTGGATGTCGTAATAGGCGACAAAGGGAAAAAATCTAGGGGATGGGCAGCAGCATTCCCTATCAACAATAGCTTTATCTGCGCTCGCCCACCCGCATGCCCAGTAGTGGCGAGTATGGGCAAATCCCCCCAAATGATTGGGTGCTGGCTGTATATAGTCGGTCACGCTGGAAATCTATGGCCTATGTTCAGCAGTGGAAGTCCTACGGCTGAGATGATGATGATGATGATTGATCGAATCTCAATACATGACGTTTAATCGGAAGATTTTCCACGGAGTCGGTTTTATCGGTCAAGGCAGGTGGGTAAGGTCGAATCGGTACTTGAATAAATTGCTCGTTAGGCATTTTCTTTGATCCATTAACGTTTAAACAATTAAATTGTGCAGGTAAGTTGAATAACAGTCTGAGAAAATATTTTTGTAGATACTTTGTATAGGTAGTAACCATTATTTACTAACTAGCTAGATACCACTTAAAAAGCAAGAAAATGTTTATTTTTCCTAGAAACCCTTATTACTAAGATTTGCTATCGAAAGAATCGTAGGCCGTGGTGGCCCCGGCTGAAGAATAGGCCCCTCCATATCTACCTATATGTGGATGTCGTGAGAGGTGACTAACGGGAAAAAGCTAGAGCACGGGCAGTAGCGTCCCCTATTTTCACAAAGATAAATCTGACTGGCCTCATAGCTCAGTTGGTAGTAGCTCTGCCTTCTGCGCTAGAGGGCGCGGGTTCGATTCCCGCACTGGACAAACATTTGTGACTAACACAGATGTTTGTTCTGTGTCTGGGTGTTAAATATATATCTATTATTTATATCAGTCTCTGGTACCCATCATACAGGCTATGCCTAGTTTGGGATCAGTTGACCGTGTGTAATATGTCCGGAATATTTATTTATTTATAACTGCGCCCGAAAACCTGCGTGCCCCCTGTATGGGCGGGCAAATCCCCCGCACATATAGCATAATAGGATTTCGCTATGGAAATCTCAGGGGAAGGCTATATGCAGCAGTGGAAGTCCTACGGCTGAAATGACGATATGACTTACATATACATAAATTATATTGTAATACACCTCCATTAAAATGATGATGATGAAATACATTTACTTACAAATAACTTACAAATAACTTTCAAATACAAGTAAATTAGCGTTGGCAATGGGCGGCCTGATAATCCAACTAATATCATAAATGCGAAAGTTTGTCACGTAAGGAATACTCACTACTGTAAAATGTAAATAGAATATACATACATATAAAGAATATAAATACGGAACACGATGTATTTAGGTATTTAATAGAAACCATGATTGCATTGCGGAATTGGAGAGACAGTCCACCCACGAGGTACTCTATTTCCTAGAAGTTGTAAACGTATAGATACTTCCCTGTTAATAAACTCCTTCGTTTAGTCATTAAGTTTTTGAGGCTCTTCAATTTTATTGATGCCAAAATATTAAAAGCTGCCCGTTTTTGAGTATTAGTTACCCGATTTTATAATTTTATTGCACAAAATATTACATTATATACAAATGGAGGGCTTTATACCAAGGCATTTTCTAACAGCCAGCCTATGGGGTTTACAGGGTGATAAATAATATGATGATATTCCATATAATATTAAAGTTAGGATTGTTTGCAGAACCACGCAAGCTGAATGTTTGCCTTGGTCCCAAAGGCTACATTGTTCATGGAAGGAAATACCAGTAGTGCCAACTTTGGAATACTAATTATTCAATGTTGTTCCAATGACCTTGACATTGTTTTTACCATTATTTCCGCAAACACCCACAGGCCACAGATATCCTTTTCAATACTTATAGAAATAAATGGTTTCATGAAGAATTTAAAGGAAAATTGAATTGAAATTGCAAATAAGTAGGTATATCACATTTTTGTTCCGGGTTGGCCGTTGGCTCACAAATCCCTTACCTAAATATAAATAAATAAATATTCCGGACATATTGCACACGGTCAACTGATCCCAAACTAGGTATAGCCTGTACCTACTATGGATAGTTACCAGAGACTGATATACATAATAGAGAACAAACATCTGTCTTAGTCACACAAATGTTTGTTCAGTGCGGGAATCGAACCCGCGACCTTTAGATCGCGGGTTCGATTCCCATTCGATTCGTAGTAACTCTGCCTTAACTTAAGGCAGAGTTGTTGTTGCAACTGTGCTATGCGGCCAGTCAGAATAACAGACACTAACAAAAGCGAGCTTTCTTTCAACTTTTCAGGGGAAGTTGATAAAAGTAGTGGGTTCGTGTCAAAACAGGGGTATAGGTTTACCAACTTTTTATTTATCATCATCATCGGCCTGTAGAAGGCCACTGCTGGACCAAGAAGTTCCAAGACGAACGTTCTTGAGCCTTTTCCATCCACCGACTTCCCGAGTTACGTAATAAACTAGTTTGAAGGTATTACCTATAGGTCGGTACCTATGATTATCTGTATATATAAAAGAACAAGGCCTGATTCCACGATCAACGCACATCCCAAACCGCTGAAGCTATAAAGCTGAAAGTTGGACAGTAGCTGACTTATATGCCAAACACGTCCACTAAGAAGGGATTTTCAAAATATCAACTCCTAAGAGGGTGAAAAGGGGTTAAAACGTTTGTATGAAAAATCGTATACCTTGAACCTACAGATTTGAAACTAACTTAAAATAATGAATGATATAAATATGGAAAATCTGTATTTTTAGATTTTCAAAATAACCCTTTGAAAGGGTGTTTTTGGTGGTGTTTTTTTTTACGTACATAATTACTATGTAAGTAAAAAAAATGTATCTGTTCTGTTCTGACCTATCTAAGCACATGTAAATATGTCAAAAGATTAATAAATTTAAATTGGAATTGGAAATTGGTGTAATGAGATGTCAAATTTTGTATGGGAAAAATCTTAAAGCATGGAGAAATTTATCTGAAACTTGGTACAAATACTCATATAGTCAAATAATGAAATACGTATTTAAGGATTTTTCATAACTGCCCCTTTTTATCAAGAAACACGTGGTACGCGAGCAAAGCCGCGGGCGTACGCTAGTAAAACCTATAAACCTTAAAATGTTATACGGAGGAAAAAACAGGCTGGTTAGTGGTTACCGTCACCTATTGACATCAGCAACACCTGGAGCATTGCTAATGCGTTGCCTGCCGAACCCCTCCCCCCTAAAGAGCTCTGGCAACCTTACTTACTGCAGGAACACAACACTATTTGAAACTAATAATGTTATTTGGCTGCGATCTTCTGTAAGGCGGAGGTACCTCCCAGGCGGGCTGCTCCAATTTAGAGCGAGAAAATCTCGCTGTGCCCTACCTCCTTCAAAAACTAAACATTAGAATCGCTCAGTAAAGTCCCATGCGTTATACTTAGACTTTTATTTGATGATAAAATAAAAAATAAATAAATAAATATTCCGGACATATTTACACGGTCAACTGATCCCAAACTAGGCATAGCCTGTACTATGAGTACCAGAGACTGATATACATAATAGATATATATTTAACACCCAGACACAGAACAAACATCTGTGTTCATCACACAAATGTTTGTCCAGTGCGGGGATCGAACCCGCGACCTCTAGCACAGAAGGCAGAGTTACTACCAACTGAGCTATGAGGCCAGTCAAACTAACGATAGGCGCAGATACGCGTATATAAGGAAAAACTGTGAGGAAAACCTGCAAATTATAATCTCATCGCATTAAGTCCACATCGAAATAGCACGAGCAAGAACTTATCAAATTCTAGGGTATTTTTGTCTGTAAGGACAATATTTACTGTATCTATACAAGGTGAATAAATATCTATGCTATCCCGATAAGGGCTTATTCTACGACCAATGTGCAATAAAGTTTGTTTTACGACATTAGTAAATTCGAGATTTTCATTGAAAAATGTGGAATTGTGAAGTCACGGGCTGAGGCTAGTATGTACCTATCTATTTGTAATATACATATGCCGACAGATCAACAGAACAATCGCCATGTCCCGTGAGCATCACGAGGCACCTAATCCCCATAGCGAAGTACCTACTGAATTCATGAACAGAATACTGATAGGCATAGTCAGTGTCAAAATATATTTTACTTCTACAGTTACACCTCGGGCTTAGACGTGAATTATTTGTTAATTTTGTTTTTTTACGCATTCACCCAATAACTGTGGCCCTAAGCTTGAATAATTCACGGTAATGTTACGCTTACGATAATAAAAGTCAAATATGAGCCCAGGACACCGGCTTACATATTTGAAATATTTAAATGTTGATTGACCAATTTGGACATTCGCTATCGTATCGTCAGCGAAAGCTCTATCTATGGTACGATATGTGAATTATTCCTGTACATACAGGCATCAATGGGGTGTTATAATTAAACTTGAAAAAAACAAACACATTAGGTAGGTTCTTCTAAATAAATATGAAACAATCTTCTTCATTCAAAAAATTGATTAACCTATTACAGGACTCATAGCTAAGCAATAGCGAGATCTTCTATGACGAGCATTTCTTACTTAAAAGGAGATCTCATCAATGTATAAAACTATGTAACTTTTGAAAAGTAATAAAAAACATTTATTTATTTATTTATAACTCAGTTGGTAGTAGCTCTGCCTTCTGCGCTAGAGGTCGCGGGTACGATTCCCGCACTGAACAAACATTTGTGACTAACACAAATGTTTGTTCTGTGTCTGGGTGTTAAATATATATCTATTATGTATATCAGTCTCTGGTACCCATAGTACAGGCTATGCCTAGTTTGGGATCAGTTGACCGTGTGTGATATGTATATTTATTTATTACGGAATATTTATTTATTACTTTTCGGAATTTCAAAAGTATTAAAGTAACATGCTTGTAAACTTATCTTCACAAAAAAAGGTATAATAAGCTTGTTTGCTCAACATAACTACGTTCTTAGTTAATTTCTGCTAATAACTATCATTACCAGAAATTAACTAAGTACGTAGTTATCTTACTTCCTACTAATATTATAAATGCGAAAGTTTGTGAGGATGTTTGGATGTTTGTTGTTCAATCACGCCGTAACGACTCAACCGATTTCGTTGAAAATTGGAATAGATATAGTTATTTACCTAGAATAGCACTATGCTACTTTTTATGTAGGTAACACGAGAGCGAAGCCGCAGGCGGAAGCTACTGCTATATAAATATTTGTGTTTACTTTCAGTCGCGGACTGTACCTACCATTAAGCAGTCACGAGTTTGCGTCCTTTAGGTCATGCGAGATAAGCTGTTTGTTCAAGACTAGTGGGAATAAATAAAAAATTATTTATATATTTACCTATTTATTTTATTTATTTATTTAGATTTTTTTTAATATCTTTAGAGCCCCTTTGCACTTTAGGGGTTCAATGTTGGACACATAACATGCAACATAACATGCAAACATCATAGCAGCGGACTTCCTCAGACACTGATGATGATGATGAATTGATATACATATAGGCCTCCCCCAAAGAGTGCCACAACTAACGGTCTTTAGCCTTCTCCATCCACCTTCTTCCCATAACCTTCACAATGTCGTCGGTCCACCGGTTGTGGGGCCTTCCAACACTTGACAGGCCTCATAGCTCAGTTGGTAGTAACTCTGCCTTCTGCGCTAGAGGTCGCGGTTTCGATTCCCGCACTGGACAAACATTTGTGATTACCTAACATAGATGTTTGTTCTGTGTCTGGGTGTTAAATATTTATTCTATTATGTATATCAGTCTCTGGTACCCATAGTAGAGGCTATGCCTAGTTTAGGATCAGTTGACCTTGTGTGATATGTCCGGTATATATATATATATAATATTTTTTTAACACTGCTTTGCCCTGTTCGCGGTCGCCATCTAAGAGCCGTTTTCTCCTCAACGGTTGTCGGTTCTGCGAGCTATGGCTTGCTCACTGCCATTTCAACTTGCTAATCCTGAGAGCTATGTCGGAGACGTTCTTTTGCGCAATGACAAAAATATAAAGTTAAAATAAAACAAGATTATGGTGAATCCATAAGCCGTGTTGGCCTAGTGGGAGGTACCTCGGCTTTCGATCCGAAAATCGTGTGTTCGAAGCCCGGTGCGAGCGTGAAAATATTAAAAGATATATAAATACGTGTTTAAACCGGTGAAGAACATTTGAATTACAGGTAAAACGTTGCTATATTTTATAGTTGCTGTCATTAACAATAAAACACTCGTTAATTCATTACAAAAGACATCAACGCGCTCGCACTTGACGATTTGTTTGTAGAAACGAATTTCAAAGCAAAATACCTAATTCATCTTTTTGTATTCGTATCATAGGTTCATTATTTTTTTTCCTGATCGATTTTCTACTTTATGAGGTTCATCATCATCTTCCTGCTCTTATCCCACATCATATGGGGTCGGCACAACATGTATTCTTCTTCCATTTCCCTCAATCAGTCGTCATCTCAACACTCACTCCTTTCTTCACCATATCCACTTTCACACAGTCCAACCATCTTTTCTTTGGCCTACCTCTACTCCTACATCCATCCATAATCATATCTAACACTCTTCTTGTCACATGACATTATTCCCTCCTCATGACTTTTTTTTTTTTTTTTTTTTTTATACTACTGCGGTGGCAAACAGGCATACGGCCCACCTGTTGGTAAGCGGTTACCGTAGCCTATGAGCGCTTGCAATACCAGAGGCATCACGCACGCGTTGCCGACCCCGAACCCCCCTCCCCCTAAAGAGCTCTGGCAACCTTACTCATCGCAGGAACACAACACTATTTGAAAACAAATAATGTTATTTGGCTGCGATCTTCTGTAAGGCGGAGGTACCTCCCCAGGCGGGCTGCTCCAATTCAGAATGAGAAAATCTCGCTGTGCCCTTCCTCCTCTAACATCCAGATTCATATCTAACACTCTTCTTGTCACATGACATTCTTCCCTCCTCATGACATCCACATTCATATCTAACACTCTTCTTATCACATGACATTCTTCCTTCCTAATTTATGTGGTTACATTCACGAAATACCTGATTTCACTGAAGATCTTCGGAGATTTTATGCAATTTATGCAATAAATATTGCTTACTTATTGCAGAAGTTCAGACCGTCCACTACCACGCTATCGAATGCAAACTCACTAAAAATAGCTTTTGGAACTGACAATAAATGCATCGTCTAATCAGGGACTGATAAACAGTTTCTAAGAATAAATTCGTGCGATACGCGTGCTCCAATTTCTCATGCCAAGAGATTTAACTGAGTACAGTTAGAATGCTGTTTAGGTTACATATTACACGATACTTTTAGCATCAGCGATCAGCAATTTTTGGCTGCATCGATTATCACTGCGATCGATCGCTGTACCGGAATCGCTTGTTTTAGTGCTTGCTGCATCGTGTTTTTGCGATTCGTTGCTATTGATCATGTTATCAAAATAGTGCGTTGCAGTGATACTAAATGCTGTATCAGATGCAACATTTATTTAAGTGAGGCTTTGGCTAGTCCAATCGCAGCTTTGAACTTCAAAAAGCGACTTTGATGTCATTTCTGTGGATATGGCAGACTAGATGCAGGCCCAAGCCTCCATCTTAAAATGCCTGCAATAAAATGTACCTATACAATTCAAAATTTTCAAAATGATGCCACGTATTAAAAATAAAGATGCACCTATCAGACCTCGAATATTATATACCTAACCATCAACTTATACAATTTTTACTATATCTACCTGCATCATTATTGTGGCATCATATTGAAAATCGTGAAATGCAGGTATACATCTTAGTTCAGGCGACTGTACCAGGCACTATATAATATGTACTGTAAGTGAGTAAAACACCTTATAAAATCATCTAGAATAGGGATATGTAATAAAGGTGAGGTTTCTAAAAATAGCTAAGGTATTTTTGACGTGCCCACATGCGTGCAACGCGTGCACACTACGTGCTGTTCGTGAACTCATGACGATAAGGTGTTTGTTTCATAGAGCACGTTATACTTGCGTAAACTCACGCCAGTTTCGTGTGGCGGTAGGCCACACACTCTACACTCCCTAGAGTCCCTAGGTTTAGTCCCATTGGCCAAGAAATGAAATTTAAGTTTATTTTAAAGAAAACTAGATTTTTGTTGGTTTATTTACCATAATTTAGGACAAATTACATTTTAAAGTTATAGTGGCCCGTTCCGAACAATTTACGTATTTAATTTAGTAAGCCCTCTAAATTTTTCACACTTATCGCCTTCCGTCCGATAAGGTGAACAAACATTGAAATATTTATTTAAATTCTTTACACATCGTTGAACTCTACTTTTTAGCTGATACCAAATTGAGTACACAATTAAACATAGGTACCACAATTTACTCAAGTCTTAGATCTTTAAGGCTTAAGAAGAAAAAATGAGTAATATTTGGTTAGTAAGTGGGTTGGTAAGTTTACAAACATGTTTTGTTATTGTAACATCGAGGTGTTTATTTTAACTGATTTATCTTTCAAAGGAAGTACGAAGTTAAAGCGACAATCAAAGAACGCAATGTCTTCTAAAATATATCTCAAATTGTTAGCTTTATCTATTAAAATCTGTGAAAAGTTAAACAATGCTCAAAATATTCTCCATCACTTACTATTACTTAGTACAATACAATAACTTTTATTTAAGGCAACAATAGAATAAAAAACAGATGGATTTTTTCTTATCCTACAGCCCATATAGATATATACCTTAAAGACTAACATACATAATAATATAAAAACACCATTAATTGCCACGTAGAAACTGCGACGTGGGACGCGAATTGTCCGTGGCAGTAGGTATCCGCCCGCGGAAACGACGGAACACAACACCCTTCGGCCAGAGATCTTCTTTTAGGTAGGTCGAAAGATCTTCGGTCGGTACCCTCACCACAAAGGAGTTGAAACTGACTCTGTGGCGGGACTATATAATGAGAAACAGTGAGGATAGCTTCAAACAAAGCGTGTCGTTACGTGAAATAGCTCACCCTCAACGTCAAACTGAAAATTGACCTTATTCAGTAACCGTAAGAATCATGTTGAAATACAATTTAGATGACTTATCGCGCATCGTTTAAACACGGCTTAAAGGTCACATTGTCAACTTGTTGCTCTGTAAACACAGGAGACCGCTGAAACCATTCATTACATTTTTTTATCGAACTGGCAGTGGCGGGCTTTTAAACATGGCGAACGCCGGTCGCGTTCAGTGCGCCCGCAAACAGTGAGCCGCGGACACGTGTATAACTTTCAATCGCAAACAAACTATTTAATAAAATAAAGCGACACACGACACATGTGCGGAAAGATCACGCTAAATATTCTGAGACCAGAAAACCTTGACGTGTCCGTAAGCCGTGTTTTTAAAAACCGCGGGAGTGTGTGCTAGTATCGGTCGCTTGCGCGTTCAAGCCGGCATCACGGGTCACCAAATAAATGCCAATTTGTCAAGGTCCAAGAGATATTGATACTATCAGTCACATATCAGTGCTAAACTTCCATCTGGACAGGATCTTGCGTGCACAGGGTGAGTGACACTGGGGAATACTTGTGTAGCCGCAGCTTTATTTTTAAACTATTAGACGCGCGGTATGCGTGCGCGCAACTATTTTTGGAATCGAAACGTTTGCACCTATAGTCTAAACTACGATCATGTTACCAAATATTAGAAAGTTATAAAAGAATCATGATTTAATTTATACAAACCCACGTAAACATAAACACACAAACTATAACATGTTGAAAAACCAGCATGATATTTTGGTTTGTGTACCCTATCACAATTAGGTATGATGTCAAACGACATTATCTAACATAAAATAAAAACGGGCAAGTGCGAGCAGAGATCGCGTCCTGAGGCTTCGGAAGGCACAATAGCACGGGGTCGGAAAATCGAGATCCCAAGTGCGATACTGTGCGGTTTGTCTAGTAACAGCTCTACGGGATTCGTAATTAATTTCAGATTATATTTCTTACAAAAACCCCCACGCCGTAAATTATTTCGAAATCATAAGAGCTCTTTTGAGTTTCACCCACCTTTTTTTTACAATCTTCGCCATTTGTATGTTAGAGTTAAAAAATACTATTCCATTATTGGTTCAAAAAGGCTCCTTGCATTTCAAATTTCAGTATTGTGAGGTTGCTGAAAGTACCCCAGAGGTGCACAAATTAAACATTCAGGCGTTGATTTAGAAGCCTAATTTTTTATGATATTATAAGATCACAGAAATTAATTATTTGTAATAAACAAGTTGATAGGTACCTTTAACCGTTCCTAAGAAACAAAGTCTTGACAGGCGGACAGACGGATAACAAAGTGATCCTATAGTGGTTCCATTCTTTTCTTGTTGATGCACGTAACCCTAAAAACTAATGTATTCACGAAAATAATAGGCTATTGTTTAAAGTTGTCCAGCTGAACACATTTTTATCAATGGTGTATCCTGTACCGCGGTTTCAGTTGTGATAGCAGATGCAAAATTTGAACAAGTAATATAAATAAAGTGGTTTAGCCACATGTTATTGCCCCATAACATTGATCAATTTGTTAGTAATTAATATTGAGCATATTCATACATACAAGGTGATTCATAATATGTATACTATTTCGAAAGGGGCCTTATTGACAATAAGTTAAATCTACAATTTTTTAGAAATTCGAAATTTTTCATTGAAAAATTACAGTGGACTACTACAGGCTGATGATGATACCAAATTTTGATGGCATTTCTGCCATATAGCTTGAACATTATAAAAAGTTATACTGTGAGCCATGTAATAGTGTAGCCTTGCATATACTAATGAAAGTCAATTTTGAGTTTAACATTTGGGGGCGTACGATATCTCAAGCCTCTAAAAGTCAAACTCAAAATTTACTTTATTCAATAGACGTAAGGAACATTTTATAATAAATTTAAATGAGATTTATTTTTGAATGTGCAGTCCTTGCTATGCTATTTTCTAGATAAAAAATAAAGACGCAGGCAACGTTGAGAATGCATTGAAAATAAACCATTATAGTGAAGCACGTAAGTAAATGTTGTTAATGGGTTCGTTCACAGGAGAATCCTCACCGGAGAATATGAATTCCGTGGCCGTAAGCGATTAACTTGAGAAAGCAAGAAAACATAGCTTATTTTATCACTTACAGGTCTACTAAACCTCTAAATACATATAAACATACAACGCCGTTTCGCCCAAGTCGATCGAGATATCTAAGCTCGCTTTGCTCACTCAATCAATTAATTTAATGAAGAGCGACTTCAGTAATAGTTCTTATAGATCATTCGGAGAAAGTGCATAAAAAATGACAAAATAAATGCTGATAGCCTTGTATTGACATTTATAAACGCCGATAACGCGAAAGAGTACAAACAGTGAGCGCTTTATTATCATAAATGTATTTGAAAATAATTCTTACATCCTATAAATAAGGACAATTTTGAGTTTGACTTTGAAGGGCTACCGTTGAGTTAAATCACACCGCACACTCAAAATGCATTTTATTCAGTTCTCCGATTGGAAAAACTACAGGCAAAAAGTATAAGTACTTATAGAAGTTAAACCTAATAGTTGGTATAAATTTCAAGTTGATACTTTTAGCCGTTTCTGAGAGGGTCTTGACAGACAGACAGACGGACAACAAAGTAATCTATACGGGTTTCCTTTTTTTGCAAACGAGGTACGGAATCCTAAAAACGTAAATACTTCGCTACAGGATAATACTTCGTAAAACTCGGATAACCAGGAAAATTACTAAATTTATCGTTCTGTTAATTTTAACTAAAGTTAAATTGTGTTGCATGTTTCTAAACTAAATTTGACAGCACTTAAAAATTTAACTTTACCTCTCTTATAGATCGAAATAACAAGGATGGCGATATTTTTAGCGATGTTAAATTGATTCTGTTTAGGATACTGCATTAACAAAATCTACACCATTAGCATGCAAACTTAGACAAGCGGCCGAAGTGGACCGGCAGATATTTCTAGATAGGTACCTACATTAATTCACAAATGGCATAGCAAGCCCACACTCACGCCGAAAACCAGTTGTTTATTTAATAAATATTTAAACATCCTTTGATTAAGCCGTTTTCTAGCAAGCCAATGTCATGGCACAATTATTTTTAATGTAACTTATATCCATAACATAGTCAGCAACTATTTACCATGTCTTTTCTGGGATAAGGCCGACTAGGCTGAAAGGATGGTGCTGGGCAAGCCTACTCCACATGTCCGAGGCGCTACAGCATCCTGTGAGTAAAAAGTTCCACATGACGCTGTATAAATGATCTAGAATTGATGTAATAAGGCCTTACCCATAACTTGTGTTATATAATAATATCTGGGATTTATCCGAGGAAGGTGTATGATGATGATGATGAAGGAAATATGTGTGTGAATAGTTTTTAGTACTTAAACGGAGGCTTGATTTTGATGACAATCGTAGATAATTTACCTACATCCTGTCATTTATATATAACTCCCTCGCGGTTTCACCACCCATTGTTCGTTCTAAAATGACAGACATACTCACATACTCATAAATAGACTAGACGATTTGCACAAATAATTTAATTAGTTAGTAACGTATTTTGTGTCGAGAAAACCTCGTATTCTACTGAAAGTTGAAAAATCAGATAGACTGACCTAAAAAGATAACTGAATTCTTTTCATGATTTATTACAGCTTATGTATACCATGCTTAGTTTCAAAATTGCCCTGTTGGCCTAATGGAAAAGCTTTTTTAAGCTCAGCCTAAACCTGGGTCTTTCTAGTCTGGGTCTACTATTCTTTGTCTGGGATCATTGCTTTAAACCATTCTTAAACCAGGCTATTATGAATCTAGGTTTTTTCGAAGATTAACTAAACGTTTTGTGATCCTTTATTCGCTCTTAGAGGTGTTGACTTGATTTACAATTAGTAATTTAGTGAAATGTCCAGACACACGGTTTCTTTTAAACCAAGTTTCATAATAACCTGAGTCTTGGTCTATTTGGGTTTAGAACCGAGCTTAACAAAAGTCAGGGACTAAACCTGGTTTCACTTAATAAGGCCGAAAATGTCAATAAAACCTAGATCAGTCTTCAGAGTCTTGTTTTACAAAATATTGACTTTGACAATGATCTCACTTTTCGAACTCTTATCTTAAACATTTAATTCCTTTCCTTACCTCACTGGCTGCGGGCTGTTTATATTTTATCTAATTACCAGTCTAAATTGCTAAGCCGTTTAGTAATTGCACCCTATTTTACTAATTATTAAAATTATGTACTATATTATGTGACAAAATGATAACAAAGTTCTTGAGAGTTAAAAAAATACATTAATTACCTTTTAGAAATAATGAAGGTACATCATCATCAGCCTGTAGAAGTCCACTGCTGGACATACGCCTCCCCCAAAGAGTTCCATAACGAGCGGTCTTGAGCCTTCTCCATCCACCGACTTCCCAAAACCTTCATAATGTTGTTGGTCCATCGGGTTTCAATCGGCCTTTCAACACTGCGTCGCCCGGTTCGTGGTCGCCATTCGAGAACCTTTTGAAGGTACAAACATTCCTAAATAATATGTTACTAAAAACAAATTAATGTATCAGGGACTAACAACTCACCCGCAAAGCTAATTTAATTAAGACATTGTTTAAAATTAAACTTGTCACTGTTTCTCATTATGGAATACCTAGTAGGGGATGGCAATACTTTAAGCATCATCTTTTGTCAGTTTTTTTTAAGTAAAGCCATTATTAGACACGGGTCTGGCAAACATTTTGGCAATTTTACAGGCCTCATAGCTCAGTTGGTAGTAACTCTGCGTTCTGCGCTAGAGGTTCGATTCCCGCACTGGACAAACATTTGTGTGATAAATACAGATGCTTGGTCTGTGTCTGGGTATTAAATATTTATCTATTTATGTATATCTCTAGGCTCTGGTACCCATAGTTCAGGCTATGCCTAGTTTGGGATCAGTTGACCGTGTGTGATATGTCCGGAATATTTATTTATTTATTTTATTTCTTTTCTGCTCAATTACATGGCGTTTATACTAATGGCTGATTAGACTAGTGGTATTCCCAAAACTCGAACGAGAAAAAGAGGTTGTAGTAAAAACTACTCAGTTTATACTAAGTTAACAAAAAGTAATGACATCCTGCGGATTGATCTACACGCATATCTGGAACTACTATGCGTAGTACCTTGTAACTTACTGCGAGCGTGAGCTTGTCAATCATACGTCTCGTATTTTATATGCCCGTATATGTTCTCATCCGACCGTGGTGGCCCCGGCTGAAGAATAGGCCCCTCCATATCTACCTATCCGCAGATGTCGTAAGAGGCTACTAAGGGAAAAAAGCTGCGATGCGATGCGAGCTAAGGGGATGGGCAGCGGCGTCCCTCATTTTAACAACGATAGCTCTAACTGCGCTCGCCAACCCGCATGCCCAGCGTGGTGAGTATGGGCAAATCCCCCCACATGATAAGGAATTTGCTCTGTCTGTGGCCATGTTTAGCAGTGGACGTCGTACGGTTGAAATGATGATGAGGATGATATGTTCTCATACTAATAAAAACTTCCTAAGTTCAACATTTAAACTTAAAAAAATTATAATAAAAATGGTAAATAAAAAATACATTATTTTGTTTTAATATAAAATATATTCACTTTTTGTGAAGAAAATATGATTGGTAATGCATAATGTGGTCTCTAAACACATTCTAAATAGGTTAGTACGAAGGTTCGAATGGAAAAGTACAGAGTAATGTAAAAACAGAATGGGCGCCGCCCGGTCCCATTCATATTTGAAATATACTTACAAAACGATAAAAAAAAGTGAGAACCGATTGATAGCGTTCTCGGAAGTATCGACCCTTAAACCGTGGGATAAAAAATATTTCGGGGTCTTTGAGCGTATGGAAAGTTACAGTTTGGCGCCAACTTTTGGGGCTTATAAGCGGATTATGGGTGTTATAAAACATTTTTTTATGGGAAGGAATTTGATGCTGATGATGAGAAAAGTGAGACTTATTTAAATTAATGATAAGGTCGAATGTAAATGATTTTGATTTACGGTTCTACAGGTTGTTTCGGGATATGTATAGCACCATAGCCGAAATATACTAATTTATATTCTACACACAAAACTGTAGTCCTACGATTCTTGAATTATTTAGATACTAATGAAATAAAAAAAGTCTCTCTAATAAAAATTTTACTATTACAAATTATTATTATTACAAAATTATTTTAACCCAAAAAAGCAAGAAAATTAAAACTTGTTCAAGAGAATATTTACAAAATACACAAGAAACAGTTGAGCTATATATAGACCGTTACAAACAGCAGATTTTTTTTTATTTCATGGACATAAATCAAAAAACAGTTTTTTTCCAAATATTGTGGGGTACTAACCAATGAAAAGGAAATATTTTTTTATATTATCATAATTTTTCGGTTCTTCTACCACCCCCCGCCCCCGCCTCTTTTTATACAAGTAATGTTATATATTGTATATTGTCTTATGATATCATCTACCTATGTCTTTATACATTCACACGGTAGTCGAATACAATTTCCAAAAAATCGCACCTATTAAGGTGTGTGAAAATCAGAAGATCAACTTCAAAAGCTAACATACTGATCACCGATTAGTCCTATATGGTAAAGCTTAGCTTAGCGAATTAGCACATAACATAGGCGGGCTATGTACGTACTTGTAAGGATACCTACACAAATACAGTGCGACCCGTGACAAAAAGTGTGAATTCTAATAAAGTAATTATTGACAATTTGTTGCTAAAAACTATTTCAAATCAACTATTTTTGGGTTCTATTACTATTTTCTCCTAGCTCCCGCCCGCGGCTTCGCTCGCGTGGTACCAACATAAAAAGTAGCCTATATGCTATTCAAGGCAGGGACTGAAAGCGGTAGAGGTTATAGATACTGGTACCGTTAAAACAAGGGCCTGCAAGGGGACACCGCCGTGTACCGTCGTCAGCTGACACCCTGATTGCGACATCGACACGTCGCAGTAGTCACAATGTTTTAAATAATTAATAGGTATTTTATATATTTTAGGTTAAGGTATATATTTCTATGGGTCTTAGAATTAGTTTTTACCATCTGTACTATTCTTAAGTTACCTGAAATAAAATTTATATTTATATTTATTTATTATAAAACATTTCGGTACCATTATGCTATACCGGTAGGGCATTACGGTACCGTTATTTCATACCGGTAGATTTCGGTACCGAAATTTTGAGCCGCGGCTAGTTCGCTAGGACAGTCAAGCCGCGGTGGCAGGGTGGCGGCGTTTCATCAAAGAATAAACCTTTATTTATTTCGGCTATAGGTACCGGTAGCGAAATAAACAGAAATGAACTGCGAAGTCAGATTTTCCGGTACCGTTATATTTATCGGTAGAGAAATATTCGGGTAACCGGAATTTATCGGTATGACGTCATATCGTTAGTTAAAGGTACCTTTATATTCCGGTTATTCAGTCCCTGATTGAAGGTAGATAAAGAATTTTCATTTTCCAAGTTTCAACGAAATCGGTTGAGCTGTTACGACGTGATTGAATAACAATAATCCAAACATCCTCACAAACTTTCGCATTTATAATATTAGTAGGATACGCGAAGTCAAGATCAAGATTGCTACCTAGAACAACTGAATAATTCACCCTTTTAAGTGTAATTTATCTTATATTGTCGTGGTTAACAATAAAGAGTTATCGATCTATTTATCATACCACCACAATGCTACATCAATTTTGAGCCAGACTATATTGTGGCAATATAGTGCTGTACAATATTTTGACAAGTGGCTTTTAAACATGAACCACAAAACCAAACTATTATCTGCTACCCGTAGATATAATCACAACATTATGATCAAACGATCATCTCTTTTCGACTAAATTCGCTAAATATTAATTAACATAATTACAAGTATGGTACTCGTTATGTAATTAACTACATACTTTAATCAGATAAGTATCTACTTACCACACCGATTATGGTCTGACTGTACGAGCAACTCTCAAGTCGCGACTAATGTTATAGGTACCGTAGAAAAATTGAGCAACCAGTAGCGCAACTGCAAGCTCGACATTTGTAGAATGAGCAAGTTTTTTCTTCAAAAAGAAGTATAAGTCACTCTCCTGTTTTTAACTATATCTATGCAAATCTCGCCGATCCGTCGTTTGCTGCATGAAAGAAGGACAAAAAAGAATTGAATTTTGTACGAGGTGGTAATTTGAAATAGGGCATCATGGGCTACGTCAATCGGTAGATTCTCATGTTTACATATTTTGAATTTAATTTTTGTATTAAAAAGTTTTTCGTTTATTTCTGGCTTTTATAGATCAGAGAAGTCACTGAGAAGATGAATCGCATTTAGTCGATTCTATAAGAGTAGTAAGCTTTAAAGTAGAAAGCCATAAACTATTATCATTTATTACGGAATCCGCTTTTGCAACACTGATTACCTAGGCTATATTAATGCCAACATTTAAAACGCCATTTCTAGAGTTGATCGTATTACGTAAATTTACGTATCGTTTAATTATTTGCTTAGATATAAATAATATATTATACGAAGATCAATCACTGCAATATCACTGGTTTACTATGGCACCGCATTGGCGCCACTTTAATAGAGAAATTGACATGACAGATGGAGGAAAACCAACTACAGTATTATCCTTGACTGGATAAGTTGGAGTAGCCTAGGTCGGAGCTGATTTGATCTTAATTTCATTACTGTAGAAAAAGGACTACATATTCTGGCCTGCAAAAGCAATTTGGCGAACACACTTGTGTTTTATACAGACTAGTTTGTGAATGGTATGTAATTAGCGTTAGGTACAATTTATTTGTTTATTGCGTAGTGACTACGACGTAGGTGGATGACGCAAACTAGATTGAGTTCAATAGCAGCAGATATCATTGTTGATCAATTAGGGACTCTTTTACTATAGACACTGGCCAGTAGCACAGAATAATCATCAGCCTTTAGATGCCCATTGCTGAACGTGAACATAGGCCTCCCCCACAGAACCACATTCATTCAGAGCGACATTCTGTAATATGGTCGAAATAGCCCATACTTACCACGCTGGGCACGAGGGTTGGCGAGCTCAATTAGAGCTATTATTTTTATAATAGGGGACGCTGCTGCCCATCCTAGCAAAACCCCCCAAAATTACCCTCACAACGATTAAAGATACGAGCCTAAAGACCCTTGGTATGAGAAAGGATAAAGTGAAGTGATAATTCTCAGACTAATCGAATAGACTTCTTTATTATTGTGTACCAAAGGAAAAGTACAGAGCAGCTGTATAAATATTGTTATTAAAATGAACGAATAACTTGAATATCATTTGCATAGTAAACTACAGCCTTTTGTTATGAACATGCAGCAGTTGGAAGAGGAAGAACTAATGTAATCGAAGATGTGACATCTATACAAAGAACTAGTGTAGTGAGGAGGTCCTACACACCCCGCCAGAATTGCATTGCGTATGCGTCAAAGTCAAAGTCAAAAGGCGTTTATTTCAATACAATCACTAGGATCACTTTGAAACGTCTTAGAAACTAGGTGAAGCTATGCCTGTTCCTCGCAACCAAACCTAGAAGAATCAGGCAACAAACACGGCTTGGTGCCTATCATTTTTTTCGATGATACTTTTTCACAAAATGGAATTTAACGCTTCAGTGTGGTGCCGAGCGTCTTGAACGTCACGTCATAAAAATAATATGAGAATGGTAAATGGTTCGGTCATGTAGAGAGGATGAACGAAAGTTGGTTGATGGAACTTTTTAAAGTTAAATAGAGACGCGACGATCTATCCAAAGGTTTGATTTAAACTTGGCCACATGATTACGCTTGTTCTTGTACTAAGATTAACTGGTTTAACTTAAGCAGCTATAAATAGCTAAGCACGCCTAAGTATGACTTAAAGGCCTGTATCAGACATCTTAATCGTTAGAAATCGGAAGTTTTGAAATTACATACCGTATAAGATCAATTTGATTTCACAACTAGTGGTTTCCCGCGGCTTGATACGCGCGGTAACTAGGTATAAATAAAGTCCTTCATTGTGGCTAATTAACTAAAATGTTACAAACAGACAGAGTGACTATTTAACATTCGAAATTATAATATTGGTTTTATTAGGTAAACAATTAAATTCAGTATGTGTGGCTAGATTGAAACTGAAGTTGTTAGGAGTGGTCTGAAGAAGATTTTTTTGGAATAGAAAAAGACAAGTGGGAGCAATGGTAGGTAACCTGTATTATTACACAATATTTTTTGATGTATCTTGTTTACTTATACACCTGTGCTTTATTTATGAGATACTTAGGTGTATTTGCGCACTTGGTAATAGAATAATAGTCTGGGAGATAAACTAAAATAAAACTAAATAATTATATATACATATGCCCCTTAGGATAAGAATTTTGAAAATGCCATTATAGTACACCACTACGACCTACTATATCAAAACACTTTCCTAATTTCAAGTCTCTACGACCAGTGGTTGTCTTTATGTTAGTCAGTCAGGACTTTGGTTCATAATTATATTGATTAATGCGATCAAGTGTTGCCAGTGATGACTTATGGCACTGAGACTTGGTCGTTAACTATAGGCCTCATATACAAGCTCAAAGTCACGCAACGGGCTATGGAGTGAGCTATGCTTGGAGTTTCACTACGTGATAAGATCCGAAATGAGGAAATCCGTAGAAGAACGAAGGTCACCGACATAGCTCTCAGAATTAGCAAGTTGAAGTGGCAGTGGGCAGGCCATATAGCTCGCAGAACCGACAACCGTTGGGGACTAAAGGTTCACGAATGGCGACCACGAACCGGGCGACGCAGTGTTGGAAGGCCCCCCACCCGATGGACCGACGACATTGTGAAGGTTGCGGGAAGTCGGTGGATGGAGAAGGCTCAAGACCGTTCGTCATGAAACTCTTTGGGAGAGGCCTATGTCCAGCAGTGGACTTCTACAGGCTGATGATGATGATGATGATGAATGCGATCAAGTGTGTATGTTGGTTGGTGGGTTGATTTATCCTTTTTTCACGCAGCAACAAAGAGATATTTTGCATGGATATAGTTAGAGCCCCTTCAATATCTTTACCCACACATTATAAAGGAGACACCGCCGTGTACCGTCGTCAGCTGACACCCTGATTGCGACATCGACACGTCGCAGTAGTCACAATGTTTTAAATAATTAATAGGTATTTTATATATTTTAGGTTAAGGTATATATTTCTATGGGTCTTAGAATTAGTTTTTACCATCTGTACTATTCTTAAGTTACCTGAAATAAAATTTATATTATTATTATTATAAACATGTGTATAGAAGTAATACTTGGTCAATGCCATTGGTTCACTTTACAGTAAAATCGCTGCACCCACACAAGTAAAGAGTTGCAATAAATATTTCCTTTCACACATTAAAGTAATTACGTTTAGTGGAGGGGCGTGCATTTTTATACTGAAAGATGTATGTAAAAAAGTATAGGTAGGTATGTATTTAAGCGAATTCATTGCAATGTTCTCTTTCGTCTCACATAAATTTTCTGTTCAAAATCATTGTTTTTCATATCTATAGGTCCGTCTAGTAACCGGTTACACCAGTGGTACCGAGTGGCATAGAACTTGAAAATTTACATACCTAGGTAGTTGATATTATGCGTTATATACATAATCCTCCACATTATTTAACTCAGTTCGTAATCAGCACCCGGGCTAATGGGGGCCAAGTGTCATCAATTCGTTTTGTGAATATTCTTATTAATGTGGAACTTTTCAAGACAAGTGAAATACAAAATTAACGCACAATAAATAAAGACTTTTACAAATTAATTTCGGCGTGTCTTGTTTTTTTCAACTTAGGTGGCAAACACACCCACCTGTTGTTACGAATAAGTGTTTACCTTAGCCTTGGACGCTTCCAATACCAGAGGCAGAATAAAGTCGCGGGAGTTTCAACTAGTGCGCAGTAAGTAAGGTTATGTACTTTTAGTACCTAGGTTTCAAAAAGTTTATTGGAACATTTACAAAGATACAGTAAAATATTGGGAAAAACGATGATGACTGCAGTAGTTGTTAAAACTGTGTCGCAGCCACCAACGCCCACCTCCTTAGACTAAGAACAGTTTGTTCCTAACAGAATACAGGTAGGTAATAGATAAGAAAAAATGAATAAAAAAAAAACTTTATGGTAATGGATTATAAGCTACAAGAAATAGACATGTTTTAGAGTTTTTAATTTACCTAGTTATTATTTGCCTTGTACAGCCTGCCATAATCGTAATATTGCAATATTTTACTAGTGTATTGGTTTGTTAGCGATATCCTGCGAGTAAACACCATTGAGGCAGAATTTAATGGAAATTGTCTTTTGTAAGGGCTAGGAGGATACATTTTAAAGTATTTTTTTAAGTACGACTCATTATCATTTCAGCCGTAGGATGTCCACTGCTGAACATAGGCCTCCCCCATAGATTACCAGAAACAATCATTAGGGGGGATTTGCCCATACTCGACGTGCGGGTTGGCGAGCGCAGATAAAGCTCTTGTTGTTGATAGGGAACGCTGCTGCCCATCCCCTAGCTTTGTTTACGACAAGTTAAGAAGTCAATTTTGAGTTTTAACATTTGAGGGCGTACGATATCGCAAGCTCCTTAAAAGTCAAACTCAAAATTGACTTTATGTAAAGTTGGCAAAATTTGAAACGGTATTGGAGTAGTATATCTTTGAGCTATATCTGTCACGTCCCAATGTCAAACTAGTTTTTTTTTGTCATTCGACGAACTCGGCTTTAAATGAACTTGGCTTGAACCTCTTTGAACATGGATAGGGCTATATTCTTACAGCACCGATGTTATTATAATGATAACAACGGCGCCTGGTTGCTCCAGAGTTCATCAGCTATCATTTGAACTTACGTTCATGATTTATATTATAAACACGCATTCACAATGTAAAAAAAGAGGCCATAATTCCACTTTTCCAAACTTGGTAAGGAACACGAAAAACACAACGGAACACGTAATGTACTTACCCACTTAATTACACACTAGTCAAAGTGTTGTTTTTAATGTTACCTACTGAAAAAAACATATTGATTCCAAAATATAATATCTAAAATAAAGATTTATCCAAATTTATAATAATTATAAAAATGTGCCGTGGTGGTCCCGGCTGAAGAACAGTCCCCTCCATATCTTCCCACCCTTGCATGAAAAGGCGACTAAGGGAATAAAGCTAGACGAAGGCAGACCTATTTTAACAACGATAGGACTAACTGCGCTCTCCAACCTGCGTGCCTAGCGTGGTGAGTATGGGCAAATTCCTCCCACATTATAGAAGCTGCTCTGGATATCCATTGGGGAGTCAGCAGTGGACGTCCTACGGCTAAAATGATGATATATATGTATTACCCATTATTATGTATATGATCCGAATGTAATAAACATTTTCTTGGACCCGGTTTTGTAAAGATGACCTTGGAAAGTCACTCATCGTTTATATTTAGACTAATAAAACAAAGTTTTACGCTATCTGACTTCTTCAACCATTTTTGTTGTAAACTTAATAATTGTGTGTTATTAACTCGGCAATGTTGTCAAAAAAAAAGTTAGCCTTGAATTTTGATTATAATTAGATTGGATCGTAAGCAAAAAAAAATCTTAGGGTGTTACCACACCAATCGATCGGCCGTCGATTTATAGCATCGATCGACGTCGATCGATGTGTGTGGTAGCTTTGACTGATCGCCGGGTACAGGTCGATGAGTGTTAACATACCAATCGATCGACCGTCGATTGACCGTCACTCCACGTACGGCCGGCGGTCGACAACGTCTACTATTCCATTCTACTATCGATCGATCGACGGTCGATCGGTGTGGTAGCAGGTGTTGATCAACTTCGACTGTTTCATTCTACCATGGATTGATGTTATCGATTGAAGATTGATCGATTGGTGTAGCAGCACCCTAAGATTTTTATTGAAAGCTGTATTTATTATGGTTTAATGAAACTTAGGAAAGTTTACTTCGTTCGTCGTTAGAATGGCAATCATATTTTATAATACCTCATTTTCAAATGAGGTACGGAAACCTAAAAACATAACACTCAACAGTCACATACCTGACCCCATACTAGGATTCCCTTTAACATTACCAGAACATCCAGACCCAGAAAAAATATTTGCAGATCATGCAAACATTTATCCTAAAGCAGAAATCGAACCCGTACCCCTTGTGTCTCAGACGGGCATTCGCCCGCTACCCGAAAAAAAAACGAGGAAGATTTTAATGTTTCATTGTGAGCACATCTTTACATGTAGCAAACAACCCCACACGAACGTACCGTTATGTACCTACTTGTTATTGTATAAAATTTCATCAGTTTGAACTAAGATATCTTTATAATAACAATAATGTCACTTGTGTCCGCAGTTGCTCAATGACTCTGAGTTTTATTGACCAATTACTGTAGCCGTCCTACGCTACGCTTTTCGTTCCATGGTCTATACAGCGGACCTCTAAAATCTTTATGTTGTGCTCTTTTATTGAAAAGCCTTTGCAACCTGCATAGCCTTTTTGAGCGACATGGAAGAGGAATGTCAATGGAACTATGTGCTCCATTTTTCCAAATACGGAACACTAAAAATATTTCTACCACATGAAACCGTGAGATATTTATTAGGCGTATCTGTTCTGTAATTAACCCCTTATTATTATTAAAAGAGACGTTTCATCGATATATGGAGCCTGGGCCTGCACTGTGTACACTACTCTAAAATATGGCTAAGCAATAAAGTAAACGTATTTAATTGGTTATTTTATTTAAATTGACTTCGTTCTAAGGTACATTAAGATTTTCTTCGACAAAGAGAGCAACACACATCGCTACAAAAATATGGCGGATGGACGTGAGTGAAATGTCATTTTGACAACCTACATATATCTGACAAAACAAAAACATCAAATCAAACAACATGACATGAAGAAAATGTCAATGTCATGTCAAACGCCAACTATAAACCAACATAGCGGCCTTCAAATAGTGTTCACATAGTAAAGAACTTACCAGAAGAACTATTCTTGTACCATCGCATTTGTCTTCAAATTAATGAAATTATATTTTTCTTGTAATCTCCTATTTTTTCCTAATTTTTCTATGTAGTGTACATGGACCAGGCCCAGAATGAAATGGCTCCTTTAGAAGCTTAGCTCTTGTTGGTATACTGATGCGATTCCCCCTATTCTTATCGTTCCAATGCGAGCTCCTATACCACGTTAAACGACATGACGGCAATTTTCTCTCTTATCCCTACTAGCTTCCACTCGCGGTTTCGCTCGCGTGGTATCTACAAAAAAAGTAGCCTATACCTATGTTATTCTAGGGAAATAACTCTTTATATTCCAAGTTTCAACTAAATCGGTTGAGCCGTTACGGTGTGATTGAATAACAAACATCCAAACATACAGACATCCTCACAAACTTTCACATTTATAATATAAGTAGGATTTGTGTAACTATTTTTTTATGATTTATTAGTAATGTTAAACTAATAAATCATAAAAAAATAGTTATGCAGAAAACGGTAATCAAATTAATCACTAACCGCTGTCTTGCTGAATATTTGTAATGTCTGGAGAAAACTATCGGCCGCGTGTGAAATAAAATGCTTACGTGGTACGTCTTCGTGGTTTTGTCCGCCATACTGGGGTTCCTGTCTGATAGATATTAGTCCTCCCTGGTGGCACTGTTCCGTTACCGGGGCAGAAAGGAAAAGTTTCAAAATCCCCATAAGGTACCTAATCAATTCTGAAAAAATAATAATAATAATACGAATTAGCATTGCCATCCAGCGTGGTAATTCCGCCAGCGTCTTGGGGACGCTTCTCTGGACTGGTAGTGATCGGGATCAATTGAGCCATCTATAGATCGTTTGTAACGGTCTTTAAATAGTTCAACTGTTTCTTGTGTATTTTGTAAATATTAACTTGCATTAGTTTTAATTTTCTTTCTGTAAATAAATTTATTGAAATAATAATAAATTTTATTGGTTTTAAATTGAAATAATATTATTGATAAGAAGGTATGGTTTACCTATTTACTCAATATTATTAACTTTTGAGATTGTTATTAACGATTTTGTTACATAATATAGGAAAATCACTTATCTTCATCACACTTAATTAAGGGTCAACAAGTTAATGTTGCGTGATAAGAGGAAGAACCCCATTTCTGTTATGTAGAGTACTAGTAATCATCATTATCATTTCAGTCGTAGGACTTACACGGCTGAACATAGGCGTCCCTTATAGATTTTCAGAGTGACTGTCTTTGTGCGGCCTACACTGAACCTAACGGCTCCCAGAAACCTTTATTAGGTCGTTTTTCCATCAACTAGGTGTGCACTAACATAGACAAAAACAGAGGTATACGTTTGTATGGAAAAATGAGAATTGAGGCTGACTCATGTTTCCTCTTAAGGTTGGCCTTGACTAGCGCCGCGTCACACACATCTTGATAATAAAAAAGCTCAATTCGCACGCATCACCTCGCGTACGCAGTTGTCACGACGTACCGCGCGCTGCTGGCTTCATGCAAAATTAGCTTTTTGTACAGAAAAGTGGCAATGCGACGCTAGAAAAGGCCGAGCCAGTGTTTATTGAGTATCACTGTGACGCCGTGTTCATACGATGCCGACTACGTGCGGAATATCATCTAAATGTATTTCAAAATGATCCTTATATAGACTGGATAAAGTCAATTTTGAGTTTGATTTTAAAGGGTACGTCCTGAAATGTTTAATGATGTAAAATTGATTTTATCCAGTAAATATAGGGGTTTTGAATGGACGAGATGTGATCCGACCGACCGACAGGGCGATAGTCAGGACCAAGTCGAAGCTTATTGAGTTATACTCGAGATAGTGTATCACTGTGATACACTATCGAATAAGTGTTATCTTACATACCTAGAATCATAAAGTGCCTATCAACACAACGAGCCGATGAAAGCCCGTGAAAGCGCTTGATTCCGATAAGCTGCAAATACAGAAGGTGTCTAGTCGGTGCAAGAATCAATGTAGTGAAATGATTAAAGTGCGCCTCTTAGAGGCTCCTTTGAAGAAATGTGACATGTGCACGTGTCACATTTCTTCATATTTTTAGGTTCTAGGACATGCCGGTTTGCCTTCATAGAATTTGAGCACTAGTATAGCGCACATACATTTTCCGAATGGAAAACCCATTGATGCACAATCGGGACACGAAACTATCACCTGTGGATCTGAAGGCCCCGCCTTCCGATCTACTTGCCAGTGCTCTCGAAATTACACAAAAGCTATTGAAGAAAAGTGCAGAGTTTAAAGTACTATACCTATACTACAACTATAATACAGTTGTCGTCACAAGTTGCACCTTTAGCAAACACTTACTGAAAGTCGATGAAATGCTGAACCGATGCAAACTCATTCACTTTGCCCTTGTATGCGTAGGTAGAGCATGCTTTGTAAGGTGTATGACGTCGTGTATCTACGTTTCAATCGGGTTTTTTATGCTGCAAAATATTTCCACCTGACTACAGTCCTTTTTACAAATGAAGTCCCGCGGACAATAATCGGAACTAAACAGATACCATGGTATTCTGTGATAAAGGGGCCCTGAGAGACTTTCCTTCCAAGTCCCCTCATGACTAATAAAGATACGAGCCTAGCATAGTTTAAGCTTCATTTCTGAATCCGATTAATTACGTATTCTAAATGCGAAAGTGCTTAGGTCATTTTGATGTTTAGTTGTTTGAAGTTCAACCGCGCCGCGATTAAGCATATTTAGACCAAACTAACATGTTTTTTTGTAAGTAGACCTTGTTTTTGAATTAGTTAGCTATGCTGTGAATGAGTTCTTATAACCGCACACGTGATGATCAGACTGAACTGTAACCTTCTTATCAGAAAGGATTATTAACTACGAATTGACCACGATTGAACTAGAATTTTCTGGTTTTAGTCTTGCTTATAAAATTGCGAAATGAATCATTTAATGAATACAGTTTTAGAAACAAAGTAAGTGAGCTAACGATGCCATTGTCGGTAATTGTTTACAAAGACGATTTACATACTTATACATTACATTCTAACATTCATGTTAAGCAGTATTCTCAAACGGGCTCTATATGTAGTGTTATTGTATCAGCGAAATAAAAACATTGACACATCCTGAAAAACGGATTTGATTCACTTATAAATAACTAGCTTGAGCCCGAGGCTTTTCCCGCGTGGTGCCTAGATAAGAGTAGCCTCAAACCATAACAACAAAAACCCATATTTTTTTTGTTTAAAAACTCTATCTATGCCAAGTTTCATCGAGATCGGGTGAGCCGTTACAGCGTGTTTAAACCACAAACATCCAAACATCCCCACAAACTAATTTTAATAGGATAGGATAATAGGATGTCGATGAGAGACAATGTTTCGATTCATGTAGATAATCTTCATCAGAGCCCCTAGTCTACAAATTCAGTGAGTTATCACTTCTCACTATTCACGGTTAAAAAGTGAGAATTCACTGACTTTGCAGACTATTTGACCCTATGCAATACAATAGATAAGTATAAATTTTATGTAAATATTGTAACATTCAATACCGTAGGTGTTGAATATTTATCTGTCACATTGAACTAGTCTTTTCATGCTTGCTATGCCTTATGGCCGGCACAATGGTAGGTATATTAGTGGCAGAGAAGTAAACTTGTTATAGAAAAGGCGTCATCTACATTGTACGAGGGAAAACTTATTTTGTGGGCGCATGCGTTCTATCCATTTAATTTATTACAGCCTCAGCTCACGCCTTTTCTGAGAAAAAGGGCCTTGACACACGGACAGACAGACGAACAACAAAGTCCTAGAAGGGTCGCATCCCATAAAGAGGTCCGGAACCCTGAAAATCTTAACACCTTTTTTTATACTATCTGCTCGTCAATGGCATATTATGTGTCATGCAAACCTTTCCTAAAGTAAGTCATTACAGCCCTACGGTCTAGCCGGGTCATAATATTGTACTGAATTTCATTATTTCCCATGGGACTTAATGTGATTTGAATTTGGAATGCAACCCATGAAGTCGTGCTTGATCGAGGTTGGATTCAAAAATTTTTGGGTGCAATGAGAATTTATTCTAATTAGGCTGTATGTTAACATTTTCTTTGCACTGCCTACAAATTAAAAAAAAACAAAAACATGAAAACTTTTTATGAAATTCATTTTCACCCGCGCACGAAGAAGGATTTATTCTAATGTCGAACTGACCACTACAGAATAGACTACAAAAAAGAAAAAAAGGCGCCAAGCGCTCAAACTGCTATGCTGTTATCTACACCGAAATTCAGTTTCGATTCAAATAAACTTCAAAAAAATATCAAGTGACGTCGACAGTGATTTTGATTCGACTCCAGAATGCATACAATCTGAAGCCTCTGGTATAGTTGGAAACTTACTTCCAGAAAAAACATTTCTGTCTACTTAACAGTCATTGTTTTCAATTGCATCGCAGAAAGTATAAAAAGTAGAGTATGCATCACGGGCTTAAATGTGTATTTGTCTTGGGCGATCTTGAACCCCTCGTGTACTCAGGATTCTTGCTTTAACTCCCTCGCTCCGCTCAGGAGTTATCCATAGAATCCCTCGTTCTCGGGGTTCAATATAGCGCCCTTGACATAATACACTACTTTAAGCCCTTGTTGCATAATCTACTATATATTAAGGCCTTGAAACCCTAATGGGGTTTTCCGGTGTTACAGTAACAAACTAATTTGAAACTGAGCTTATTAGTCAACCTGGGTGGCGTAGTGGGAGAGCGTCCGGCTGAGACGCAAGAGAGCTTCGATCCCAAAAATGTTTGAAAATATTTGTTCCGGGTCTGGGTGTTGTAGTTTATGGAGTGCGTGGAACTGTTAAGGGGTTTACTATTTATTTAATACTTACATGGTTTCTTATTGTTGTTATGCCTTTTGCAGGTACAAAGCAACACCATGGTGCAACGAGTGGCAACAGACGAGCGTCCGTTCGAGACGCGATCTTCTGATGAAAGCGGACTCGGTAGAAGCGACTCTCCCAGTGAGGACACCGAGCCTGAAGCGGCTTTGGTAAGTTCAAATAAGCAAAACAAAAATCGTATGCACGTCCTAACCCCACACTAGGCTACCTTGAAATGAAATGAAATGAAATCAGTTTATTTGCTAAAACATGGTAGTTGAATATAATCGCTGTTCTTATGCAGTAAGCGGGCGCACATGTTTTTGCTACACAAGCATGCAAATGTTTTATTCAGTATAGTAGGACTACAATAATTAAAAAAAAATACCAAAATTTTAAAATTAAAAAACAATGTCGTTATTATTACAAATTAAGATACCAAGATATAAGATTCGAGTCATAGTTAAAAACAGTCAAGATTATGAGTTATATTTACCTTGCCTAGTGTGAGTCATAAACTACGAGTACCTTGGTACCTAACACCCAGACACTTAGGTTTTCAAATCATGCAAAGACCCGCCGCGTTGTTAGAACAGACGCGTGTTGCGTATATCAGTCTCTCATACCCATAGTTATGCCTAGTTTGGGATCAGTTGACCGTGTGTCATATATCCGGAATATTTATTTATTTATTTGCGAGATAGACGCGTGAGAGACGGTTGCTTTATGTCTTACTAGCTTCCGCCCGCGGCTTCGCTTGCGTGTTACCAGCATCAAAAGCCTATATGCTATTTTAGGTAAAGAACTCTTTATATTCCAAGTTTCAACGAAATCGGTTGAGCCGTTACGGCGTGATTGAATAACAAACATCCAAATATAATCACAAACTTTCGCATTTATAATATTAGAAGGATTGTCAAATGTATTAAATAAACCGGGGTTTAGTTAGTCCTCGTCTAAACCCAGCTTCATAGTAATAGGGTAAGGAAATTCATCGTTTGTAACGTGCTCTCTGAAGAATTACTGACTGACCCGAGTTTGTCACTAATCGTACAAATAAACGTCTCAAAAACTGATAAAACGTGCTAACTTTTAAGACTTTCTAATATTTATACTATCATGAATTCAATGAACATGTAGGTACAAATCAGCGAAATCTACACCAAACACCTGCGACAAAGGATAACTTGCGCTCACTACGATGATCATATAAAATACGAGTTAAATTAGCATATGCCTATACAGATCATGCTTAACCGAGGTTAATCTCGCTTAATCCAGATTGATGCAACTGAAGGCAAGAGGCAAGAGTAACAAAACTCGATGGACAAGCAACAAAAATATCTAGATATTAAACCTACAACTGTCAATAAAAAAATAACAGAACGTGATGTCAAGCAAAAGTAACATGTCACACTTGTGGCAGTAAAAAAAATTAACATGGCCAATTGATTTTAAAACCAGTGATTTTTTTTGCGCATTGCATTGGATCAAATCAACACCGAGATGACCGGGTTTTTCGTACTTTCGCTCGGCTATGATAAATCTTTTTTATGTTAACTCAGTAATAGCTTTGGTCGTCGGTATCCACTTAGCTTCAGTAATACTTGGCTTCGATAAAGTTGACCTTAGACGACCGCAGAAGCAGGCAGAGAACCAGACCGAGGTTGTAGAAACTAAATCAGAATGTGCCGAGACATGCAGCTGTGATATGCCGAAGACATCAAAGTAGAGCACCCACAATGGAAACCCAGCACTGACCCAACCAACCAACTCAAACAATATCCACAACCACAATGACAGCATTTGAGAAGAAACTGAAGAGAAGACGGATGATAAAGAAGATCACAGAGAAAGTCATCAACGCTTGTCTACTGGCTACCATTTCCTTGGCATTCGCAGAGATTACCATGACCATACTGATTTTGTTACTGTAGCTAACATAAGCGACATAATGGCTATGAAAAGGATGTGGGGGAGGAGAAGGGCATTCGTGCAGAAAGCAGTAGAGGGCTTTGTTGATATCCTTGCATGGGCCACACTCATATTCGGAACGTACTTTCTGTTAAGTTTGTAATAAAAACACTTAAACTAAGCTTAAAACTTTAAAGCCATGATCTCAAAGTCCTAAATGAAAGTTCTTTACATGCTCTCCAGCTTTCATTTAGGACTAATTTCACTTCTGTATTGTCCAGTCTTTGAATCGAATTTTCCAATACATAAATGTTCAAGTAACTGAATAAATTGATGAAAAAACGTTGCATTCAGATTACTACATTCTGGCATAGGTCAACAAGTACATTAAACCTGAAGTCGTAGGTAAGTCACGACAGATAAAAAATACTAATGGCTTAGAATAATAATAAGACATGTGGTGAAAAAAATATTGCGCGTTATAGGCCCTTTTCGTACGCTTTTGGCCCAAGGACAACGGTTGCCTCAAGATGTTTTCCATCACTATTTGAGAGCACGTAGGTAAGTGGTAAGATGGCGACCATGAACCGGGCGAAGCAGTGTTGGAAGGCCCTTCCACCCAATGGAGCGACGACATTGAGAAGGTTGCGGGAAGTTTGTGAATGGAAAAGGCTCAAGACCAATCGTCATGGTACTCTTTGGGGAGGGCTATTCTCAGTAGTGAACTTCTACAGGCTTATGATGATGATGATGATGACTTATAAGAAAAGTAGAAAGCCATAGCACCCACATTTATATCAATGAAACAAGGTGACCCAATTCCCAATTTCAGGAAATTACGTAATTACTCATCCGCTCCACCAAATTTCATCAAAGGGCAACACCTTGGCCAAGATACTAAACTTTATTCTGTGGCCAAGTGTATCAAATCATTAATGGAAGCATTTCCCAGTCAATCAATTAGATAATTGAGTACCTACTCCTTCGAATAATACTAGACAAAGGTGTCATATTTGAGGGTCAAGACACAAGTGTTTCATAATAGGTATACCATACCAAAAGGGGCTGATTCTACTCTACACCCAATCGGCAGTACCGTATGTTCTACGCCTTATGGAAATGCTACGGTTTCCACTGAAAAATCGCTATGCCAGATCAGCTGATAAGGTCAAATCAGTTTAAATCAATTATTCAGGTAGCAATCGCAAAGCTTCAAAAGTTTATTTAGAGAATAGAATAGAATAAAATTTATTTTCTAACAAAACTTACACATTAAACATGACATACAGACAAATATAAAGAATAAAATTTAAAAAAAGGTGTAAGTTGTGTAAAAAAATTATCAGTTTTTATTATTATTTTTCATTACTCAACTCAAACCAATGAGGATCACTACACTCAACCATTCAGCTCTACAGCGCGTAGAGAAAACCTAAACAGAAACTCTCCTTGAATATACAAGCAAACCTCGAGAAAATATTTTAATAAACCCTAGACCTTCCTGAGTCACATTTGTATAATATAGAATGCTTAAAACCTCTTAAGACACGGTTTAAACCTTTGTGGACGATTACCTTGAGCTTGACGTTACAAAACATCGGTTGTCAGACAAGAAGGCGGGATTTTAAATATCAAAAATTGATCAAATGCCTTTTTCCATTATTTAGTTTATTTTTTTACACGTGTTTGGGTTATTTTAATTTTTTTAATGGTGGAAACTGAAGACACTGGTAATGGTGATTCGAAGACAAAAACCCTAAAACCAGTTAAAGTATGTAATTTATTTATTAATTATAATCATATAATTTTAGTGTAAACTCATCGAAAAAGAGTTTCTTAAACGAAAAAAATATAAATCCTTCTAAATCACAAAAAGACTTCAGAATGCATTGAAGAATGCAAACATTTTGTTCTTTTTTATGCAAATTAACTCGCTTTTATCCCACAGGTGGTGCCACCTGACGGAGGATGGGGCTGGATGGTTGTAGCAGCTTCCTTCTTCTGTAACGTGCTCGTGGACGGCATCATTTTCTCGGGAGGTTTGCTGACGACGGCCATCAAAGATGATTTCCAAGTAATTTCATTTATATTTTGTCAACAGCTCTAGGTACTGTACTATGTGGTACGGTATACTATATGGTACGGTAGTAAGGTAATTAAGTGTCTCTTCGATTTCTTCTTGAGTCCTTTTCACGAAAGAAGTCCCGTAGCAATAAGCGGCGAAATTCCTTTGCAAGAAGAACTACAGCGCCTCACTATCAGGGTCTGAATAACCGGAATATAAAGGTACCTTTAATTAAATAACAATATGACGTCATACCGATAAATTCCGGTTACCCGAATATTTCACTACCGTTAAATACAACAGAACCAGAAAATCTGGCTTCGCAGTTCATTTTGGTTTATTTCGCTACCAGTACCTATAACCGAAATAAATAAAGGTTTACAAAGGTTTTCTTTGATGAAACGCCGCCACCGCGGCGCGACTGTCCTAGCGAACTAGCCGCGGCTCAAAATTTCGGTACCAAAATCTACCGGTATGAAATAACGGTACTGTAATGCCCTACCGGTATAGTATAATGGTACCGAAATGTTTTAACGGTACCAGTACCTATAACCTCTACCGCTTTCAGTCCCTGCTCTATCACGATAAAACCTCAACTATGTAAAGAAAAAGACTACTTGTAAGCGCTATGGCGATTGATCTTGAACTGACTCTGACCACTCTGAACTTAGATCAAGTCTGGAGTTTCATGATGATGATTTTGTTTTAAATCGTTTTTATTATAGAATAGCACTAGTTTTATCAGTGGTTGCGAAACGTGATTATTTTAAAACGGCGTTGGCCAATATGTTTATATCTCTTCGTTCTCTGATGAGACTGAGGAGTCTTAAAATGCTCCATAAAGGTTATGCTATCGAATTCTCAGATTATTCTAGAACAAATGCTCCTATGTGAGTGGATTTAGAAATAGAAAAATGTTCGGCTCGTGAATACGAATTAAAAATATAAAACACACCAGAACGATCCAGACGCCAATCTCATGCGCAGGCTATTTTAGTATTCTGCCATTTGGACCACACCTTCTCGCAGTAGGTACATTGCGTCATAGACGTGCCTCCACGTTTATATGTTTAATATGAAAATTTATATGTTCAATACCAGTCAGGAGAGCGAAAACATTTTACACGTGATGTAGATGAGCTGGTTAGAAGCGGCGTCATTAAAACGCCGAATAAATATGTTTTTGCGTTTCGGTTTCGGGTTTTTCACAACTTTGGTGGGTTTTTTGTGTTTTATATTGCATTTATAATATAAAATGGCTTTTTGTAGGTACCTAAATTAGACGTCTTCATTACCGAGAGCACTGACGGTGTACCTAGTGAATACACCCTTAGCATGCCCCTCCCCTTTCATTCCGGTCATGAACCGATGGATTTTTCTAGACAAAAAATGTTTGTGCCTGTGCTTTCAAGCGGTGAAGGCAAACTTATTGAGTTAACGAAACAAAAAAAAAACAAATCATATTTTTCTTTTTTTTTCATCATCAGCCTGTAGAAGGCCTATGTCCAGCAGTGGGACATAGGCCTTCCCCAAAGAGTGCCATGCCGAACAGTCTTAAACCTTTTCTATCCACCGACTTCCTACAACGATCCATCGGGTGGGGGGGGGGGCTTCCAATTCGTCTTCTTCTGGTTCGTGGTTGCCATTCGAGAAATGTTATTACCCAACGGTTGTCGGTTCTGCGAGCTATATGACTTGCCCACTGCCCACTGCCTATAAAGATGATAAAAAGACCAAGAACAACAAATTTTCTGAAAGATACTTTAAAAATATATGATATTTTGATTATTTTTCCGCTAATGTCCTTTCTATTTGTTAAAAGAATAAGTCCATTTCGGAATTATTTATAGTATACAACTAGCTCATACAAACTTTAGGTACAATGACGAGGCCGATGGTCTTTTTTAATAAATTTCCAGATTTATTCTTCAATTAAGTCTCTTTGATTCAATCGAGTCTTTGAACTAGATTTTTTATAGTAATACCTGAGTAGATATTAAATAAATAAATATTCCGGACTTTCATTTGATTTGTTTTGAGTTCGTTGGTACAGATATATCCTTGATTGCAAGTGACAGTAAACGTAGCTACATTCAATTAAAATAAATGCAAATCATTTCGAATGCGCTCCAATAACTGCTAATCGTACTTATTCCAATGAGCGGAATGATTGGTTTTATCACTGTCAATTCAGTCAACGTTCAGCCATACTTAAAACAAGTTTTGAGCAATTATATGTCCTAATTGTCTATACCTTTTTTTATTTTTCATCAGAAACCAATTTAATTCCTTGTGATGTTGCATTGAGCACCAGTTAACGGTTCAAGAACTGACTCATATATATATGAGACGGCAACGGTGGTATGCAGAAGTATCTTGGCGCCATCGACAAAAAGTTGTTTTGAATAATGAGTCTCAGCGAATAGGTACATTTTTTTTGTCGCAGAGTAAGAAGGCCCCGATGGACCGACGATATTGTTAAAGTGGTGGGAAGTATGTGGATGGAAAAGGCGATTGATGATGATGATGATGATGGTGATGAATGGCCACGGCTTTCAATTCAAGCTACAATACCTACCTACTTATGTATATGTTTTGTTTAATGTTGGAATTTTACTCACTGTAATTAAATCGACCTCGAAGCTTTTTGTGTTATTGCCTGATGCCACAGTGTGATCGACCTACAATCGAATGAGATAAGTTAATGACGTCACAGTCCACAGAATAAACAGCAGCTCAGAAGGCCACAGATAATTAATAATACAATTTACACCAATCGCCCTACCGCTGGGAATTTACCGCAAGATCCTGTTTAGGGTTGTCAAAGTTCTTCATACCTTGAAAGACATTTGCTTATTTCAATGCTCCTTTTCAATCCTTCTTATTTATTTACTCCCTTGTTTTTCCTTTGATTTACTTTATACCTATGTCCGAAATACCTACGATTTATATTTTTTGTCAGAAAAACCACTCTCTTTTTGCTCGAAAGCAAGTTGCCTTTGCTGCTAGATACTATTTTTTTTTTCTATTTCCAAGTAGGTGAAGATGAATTCCGTCTGAGTCGAAATTATAAAAATCATTGTAGGTATTTAAGATATAGCCCACTGGTGTGGGCGATATACAACAATAAAATGAAATAATCAAAAGGTGAAGATAATTAAAAAATCGTTCGTGAAAATACCAAACCGACAACCCCAACAAAACCGTATTCAGAATAAACTGTAGAAAGTGAAATCTAAGTAAATAATTGTTGCTCACTCCACTCGGTCGAATATCAATGAATGCAGGCAGGAGCGTTATCTGAAAACCAGTCCAGCAACAATATTGGAAGTTTTCCACTGTCTTGCAGCGAGGCCATAGGCAAGCGATAGCTCCCATCCTATCCACTATAATATTATAAATGTTTGGATGTTTGTTGTTCAACGCCGCAACGGCTCAACCGATTTCGTTGAAACTTGGATTAGATAAAGTTCTTTACCTAGAATAGCAGATAGGCTACTTTTTATGTAGGTGCTACGCGAGCGAAGCCGCTGGTGGAAGCTAGTTAGTTTAGTTATAAAGGACTGTGATATCATAGAGCTGTTAACACTTTTTATCTTTATCCCTGTATTTTTAATAATAGTATTGAAATGAAAAGCTACGAAAACCTTTAAGGATGACTAGGTACATACAAGCTTATATCTATTACTTTGTATGTAGGAGAACCAAGGTCACCGACATAGCTCTCAGAATTAGCATGTTGCAGTGGGCAGACCTTGCAGAACCGACAACGGTTGGGGAATAAAGGTTCTCGAACTACGACCACGGACCGGGCGTCGCAGTGATCTCACCCGATGCCCGATGCCCCTCACCCGATGGACCGACGACGTGTTAAAGTTGCGGAAAGTCGGTGGTGGGAAAGCCCAAGACCGCCCGTCATGGAACTCTCTATGGTCTATATCCAGCAGTGGACTTCTTCAGGCTAATGAGGAGTATGTGAGAGGTCTGAGAATGTGTGTAGTTCACATCTTCGAAACCGATTGAGACCCATTACTCAGTATTCCATTAAGCCCGATGTCATTTCAATATGGTGGAAAAGCATAAGACAAGTTCTTTGATGGTCACGGAAGACGGTCCATGGAACTTATTAGTGTGTTTGGTGTAATTTTTTCAGCGCGCTATATCAGTAATTTTAAAAAAGTTATTAAAAAAATCAGCTCTCTTATTATATCTTCAAGATATACGTAGTATAAGTATTAGGTAGTCATCTCAGATCTCTAGGCGTTCAAATCATTGAAGATGTCTAAGGGGGGTAATCAGACGCATGTCCGAACATTTGGCACATGCCCACATTTTGTAGTACTGAGTATTCCATCCGTGACAGGTTGCAAGTCCAACAGGTTCCAAATGTTTTCCTTCGCCGTTCTAAGCACGGCACCTAAAATAACCTATACAAGGTGATTCATAATATGTATGCCATCCCGAAAGGGGCTTATTCTACACCCAATGGGCAATAAACTATGTTCTACGACATTTGGAAATTCGTCATTTTTCATTGAACAATCTCTCTGCGAAAATCAGGTCAAATCAGGTCAAACTCAATGAATCAGCTGTTTTTAGGTAGCAATCTTGATTCCGAACTTCTTGTAAGTTTATTTATTAGTTCTAAAGATGATAAAAATACCAAAAACAGCTAATTTGAGAAAAATTGTGAAAAAAAAAGATGAAAATAAATATTGATGTTTTTTTCGCTAATAGTATTTCTTTTATAGAATAGCCCCCTTTCGGGATGGTATACATGTTATGAATCCCCTTGTATAAAAGTTTGTTGCTAAATAATAATATGTTCTGGTTTCTGGGCTTCCTGATCTCATATTGACTTGACTATCTGCATACCAGCCTTGTAGTCAGTAACCCTCGTGATTGTAGCTGTGTTTAAAGTTAACAGTCCACATAGCAGTGAGAGGGCATCGCACTACGAAGACCTCGAGACTTTTAAACGAGACAAATTAATATTTAAATTATACTCGGTGCATTATTGATTAGTTCTAAGTTCCATGAATGACAAACATTACCCACAAGTAAGTTTGTTGTCGTTGTGGCCCCGGCTGAAGAATAAGCCAATCAATTCAAAAGGTGTGTATGTCAATAAAATCACTAGGATCACTTTGAAAGATCCTAGAAACTAGGTTAAAGTTATACAAACACGGCTTGATGCTTATAATTTTTTCGATTTTCCTTTTTCAAAAAATTCAAGGTAGAGTGTGAAGAAATTAAAGGTAGGTACTTCAGTGTGGTGCCGATCATGGCATCATAAATACTTGTTTGCTTCTTCTTCTTGTCGTGTCACTGATTCTTTCTTGGTCATCCTGTATTAGGTCAGTGACCGTCGATGAAAGAATCAGTGTGTTGAAAACATTGAAGTGCGCCATCGAAGAGGCTCCTTTCGTGCACATAATTTGCTGGGAACAAGCAACAAACATCATCATCATTATCAGCATGTAGAAGTCCACTGCTGGATATAGGCCTCCCCTAAAGATTTCCACGACGAACGGTCTTGAGCCTTCTCCATCCACCGACTTCCCGCAAGCTTCACAATGTCGTCGGTCCATCGGTTGGGGGGCCTTCCAACACCGCGTCGCCCGGTTCGTTCAACAAACAAGTCCTAGCAATTTTGATAGGAACCTACCCAGATGGCAAATACCTATATCACAATTCTAAGCAGCTAAGGTGACTTTGATTTTTTGCAAATCAAAGATTTTGATTGCTTTATTGACCTTTATTTATTTGATCTTTCTGACGCACGTTTTTTTTATTTTAGTGTTTTTCACATCTAACGTAAAATGTTAACTAAAATACTGAAACAAAACAAAGCAAACTCTTTGGGGGAAGCCTATGTCGAGCAGTGGACTTCTTCTTCTTCTTCTTTCGTGTCACTGATTCTTTCTTGGTCATCCTGTCTTTGGTCAGTGACTAGGTTGAGGTATAGTGGCCCTGAAATGGGCCTATGACCGTCGATGAGAGAATCAGTGTAGTGAAAGGATTAAAGTGCGCCTCTTGGAGACTTCTTTCGTGCACATGTCACATGTCTTCATGAATAAGAAGACTAATAGAAGCTGATGATGATGATGAGGCGTACATATTAGTTTTTTCATTTAAATCACAAGAATCCTTTTAAAATATCTTAAATCTCACTTTTCACATTTTCTTCACGACCGAGCCTAGAAAGCCGCTCTAAAGGTCAACCTTTGCCAACATAAATTTTCGCTTAGAAACTAAAAGGAATTGTCGAAACGCAAACAATTTTATTAGCAAGAATTAGCAAGTTGTAGTGGTAGTGGGCAGGCCGTATAGCTCGCAGAACCGACAACCGTTGGGGAGTAAAGGTTCTCGAATGGCAACCACGAACCGGGCGGCGCAGTGTTGGAAGGCGGTCCATCGGGTGGGGACCCGATGGACCGATGACATTGTAAGGGTTGCGGGAAGTCTGTGGATGGAAAAGGCTCAAGACCGTTCGTCGTGAAACTCTTTGGGGAAGGCCTATGTCCAGCAGTGGACTTCTACAGGTTGATGATGATGATCATGAAACAATTTAAAATTACAACATAGTAGGTACCTAGGTTAAAACTTTTCCACGATTGCCGAGACTGTTTACTTTCAAATAGGTATCTGAATGTCTTACGTATGACCTCTCAACAGACGACAATATAATAATAATTCTTTGATAAAAATAAATTAATATGCCTGTCTGACTATTCCGATCCACGGAATAAATAATAGTGGTCTTCCACTATCTATGTATTCTGTGGTTCAGACACAAGAACAAAAGTTCACTCTCATAGCCGAGGCTGTAAAGTCAGTGAGTTCTCACTTTTCGACCGTAAAAAGTGAATAGATTACTGGTGTCTGTAGGCACCCTTTTCGTGACACCATACAAAAACAGTAAGCTTCGTCGTACACTTTTTGTCCGTGAAAAAAGTGGGAACTAACGAGAATTCAGAGGAGAGGGTCTCAGGTCTGATGGACAAGTCGGCCATGCGTTTAAGCTCGAATAAGTCAGTGTTTAGATAAGTATAAAAAAAAAACAAAAATAAAAAAAAAAAAAAAGTAGGTACTAATGCAACAAACATTAGCTCAACCAGAGGCCCGAGCCCGTAAGTAATGTTCGTGAGCCACTTGTCACCGGTGGCGGCGGTGAGTAATGAAAATTTAATAGCTTACAGTTTTTGCATGGTGTCGCGTAAAGCGCCCCTACAAAATCCGGTACCTAAGATATTCACCACTCACCGGTGACTAGTAGTAGTCACCGTGTGCTGAACAACTTGCCTCTCATCAACATCTCGCGCTTATATACTATTGAAAAAACATATTATGTACCACCTTTTCGTACCCCTATGCCGTGCGGGCCAAACAGATTCTGTCACAGCTTGATGCTGCTTTAGGTAAGTAAGTAAGTTCGAAGTATTGTTCGACAAATCACGTTTTATCATCTATTTCCTGATCGCCTAAAATGGCGGGTGGTCTATCCGCTAACAACCACGATTTAGATCTTTATAAGATCAACATAACCCTATTTGATCGAATATTGACTGTAAGTCAGCGCAATAAAGATCATGTTAGTTTGAGAGCCGATTGGAGTGACACAGGCCTGGCTAGTGCCCACACAGCTGGGATGGTGCCAAAGATAAATATATTTTTTATTGGAATTATGCAAGACAGGTTTCATCATACATTGCGTAATACTAGTAAGCTCTTTTCAAAAAACATGTAAATATTTATTTACAAACATACACCGAAACAGTTTTCAAAACATGATGATGTGTATTGCAATAGTACAAATAAAAAGGGATTCAATCTACGTGTTCCCCTTTATAAGATACACGTTATGCGAAAAAAAAACCTTTTTTACTATACATACTCGTATATATTTAAAGTCAATGCACTCATTATGCATATATAATGGTGATAATAAGGTGATTCGTGAAAAAAAAATGTTGCTTACAATCGATGGATCAAAGGATCGCTGACGGATCAAACAATAATAAATTGCAGTACCTAAAAGATCTTAAGACGAATCTTTTATTGCAATTTATATTATGGCGAATACAGGGTCCGTACGTCGTCGTAGACACCCGCCATTTCCATTTAAGGTGTAGACAGATACACAATCATTTGCATTGCAAAACACAGGGTCAAGCGCAAGCATCGTTAAAACCACATTTCTCAGTGTTAAATAATCAATGAATTGTAATGAATGACGTGCTTTGACTCTTTCAAGTTGAACTTGAACACTAAAACTAAGCGATATATTGTGTCTTGGAACATGAAAATATTTTTTTTTTTATTTCCTTTATGTGGCTATGGTGTCACTGCGGCCACAACTGGCCTATTGTGATCGCCACTTGAAGTATTTCTTATAACTACGAGCATGTATCGTTTACTTAAAAAAAACAAGGGACAGGTCACGAGGAACAGGCGTAGCTAGTGACTTTATTCAAATAAACACCTGAATTTGAATTGAATTTAGATAAACAGTCAAAATCTTACCCCCTTTCCTACTCGCTAATTTTATCGGGCTCTATAAAGGTATGCCCGCCGCTTTCTTTTGTTTCCTGTTAGAAAAGGATAGGGCGAGAGTAGGTAATCGAGACGATCAAGTAAGTAGTCTAACTTAAGTAAGTAAGTAGTAACTGATCAGTCTATTATGAGTTAGAAGGTTAAAGTTTTCCTTTGCCAAGTTTGAAACGTTTTAAATATTGCTAAGATTGCTATAAAATATCCTTAAATTTATAAAACATCATTGCCATTTCGCTTACACAATAGCACTGCAAATGCAGATACTAAGATTCTTGTAGACCTACAAGGAACAACAAATTAACAAAGGAAAACTTTAACCTTCTAACTCATAATCGACTGATCAGTTACTACGAACTGCTCTCTGACCTAATACAGGATGATCGAGAAAGAATCAGTGACACGACAAGTAGAAGAATTTACTTACTTAAGTTAGACTACTTACTTGATCGTCTCGATTACCTATTCTCGCCCTATCCTTTTCCAACAGGAAACAAAAGAAAGCGGTGGGCATACATTTATAGAGCCCGATGTATGTATGTCAACATAGCTCATCTCCTGCTTTATAGAACTTATGCACCGTTATACTAATGAGTAGGTTATATGTTTGTCAGGTCGAATGCGCAGTGGTTAGGTAAATAGGACCACACATTGCCACTGTACGCTGCAGCCAAGACGTGTCCAAGAATTGCTAGTGTATAGTTAGTAACGGTACTAGATTTTACTATGTTGAGAACGTTCAGTCATTGTTTGCGAGAGACAGTTAGGTCTTGCTAATGGAACCTAGCTTTTTACTTGCTTAGAACATACAATGTGATTGATAATATTATGTAGGTATAAGTAGGACCCTACTATCCCAAAAGCGGCTAAAAATATCAACAAAAAATATTCTACCCAATAATGAAATTTGGCGAGGACATAGATTATGTATTTAAGTATATTCTGGGGAAGGACATAGGCTACCTTTTGTCTCAAAATATTATCTTAAAGGGGGTGAAATAGGGGTTGAACTTTAGTATGGCCAACCCTTATTCCTAAAGTTAGGGATCTGAAATTTCATATTTAGGCTTTTGGTAAGATATAAAAGAAATACGTGTTTCAGCATTTTCGCAAAATCAATCCTAAATGGGGGCTAAGGAGGGGGTGAAAATTATTAAGAATGCGGACGAAGTCGCGGGTAACAGCTAGTATTTTATATAGTGAGACCTGGTAATAAAATCATGTTCCTTAGAGAATAGAACCGTGTTGACGCGAGCAATTATTGACAAGGTCAATGTACCAGTTAATTATTAAGGAAATGGAACCATTACATACTTCCACATGCACTTTATCATAAAGTCATTTGAATAAGAGAAGTTATTGCGAAAGTGTAATAATAGTAGGTACATTGAGAGTGTGTAACGTTGGTGATTACCGCCGAGGCGTCTCTGAGACCCGAGGTCGGTAATCATCAATACACACGTGTATCATACGACGTTTTTCACCACACTTGAGAATAAAATAATACTAAACATTACTGTAAAAACTAGTTGTGATTTTTTTTTCGCAATGGCGGGAAAAAATAGTTAGTTTTCCTATGCGCGCGCATCTTACAATGGCAATCTAGCCATAGACTAAAAAAATTAGGTTTTTTTTTACTTTTGCGCACGATCTTTTTTGTATCGAAACTTTTTTTAAGGACAAAGCAACGCAACCAATAAAATAAAATTACTCACGTTTGTGAATAATAGCAATGAAAAAGTCACAGTTTGTTTACAGGTATCATTATGTGCCTAATTGCGGTGAAATTAGGGCCACTTTATGAGCAAGTAAGAATATTTAAGAGAAAGCCTTCGATTCAGTCGAGACCTGGGCAGTGTTACGGTCACTACAGCGGTGCCAGATCGACTACCGGTATATCGAAGTGTTGAAGTGTTTGTACAGCAAGGCCACCATGTCTATCCGACTCCAGGACCAGAGCACAAATCCAATCCAATTGCAAAAAGGGGTGAGACAGGGAGACGTAATTTCTCCGAAACTGTTCACCTCTGCATTGGAGGATGTTTTTAAGCTTCTGCACTGGGAAGGACAAGGCATCAACATCAATGGCGAATACATCACTCACCTTCGATTCGCCGATGATATAGTCATAATGGCAGAATCGCTGGAGGACCTTGGCGCAATGCTCAGAGACCTCAGTAACGTTTCTCAACAGGTGGGTCTTAAAATGAACATGGGCAAGACTAATATCATGTCCAATGCTCATGTTGCACCCATGCCGGTACAAGTTGGGAACGATACCATTCAAGTTGTAGACCACTATGTCTATTTGGGTCAGACGATTCAACTACACTCGAGAGCATAGAAATCGCACATAGCGGAATTTTCCAACATTTTAATTTCGACGCTTATTTTTTTTTAAATTAATGTGATGTTGCAAAAATAACTTAAATTAAATTAAAGTACACACTGTTAGCTTCCTAAAAACACAAAATGTCTAGCCTTGACCTTCGAAATCATAACAGTGGCAACTAAACAATAGAATGGCCTAAATTAGCTCGTTTCAAGTAGCGCTGTTTGTGGGACTTTGAGCAGGTATAAAAGGTTAAAAAAACAATAAATTTGTGAATGTATCGATTTATTAATACGAGGTATTGCCTCCCCTAGCCTGAATAACAGCTTCCATTCGCTGTTTCATTGAAGAAATCAATTTTTTTACGAAATCCTGCGGTATGCTGTCCCATTCTTCCTTGATCGCGGTTTGGAGCTCTCTGAGACTCGTAGGCGCTGCGTTTCTAGCTCTTACTCGTTTCTTTAGTTCGTCCCATAAGTGCTCAATGGGATTGAGATCTGGGCTTCGAGCAGGCCACGCCATAACGAGTAGTTCAACCTCCTCCAAGTACTGGCGTACTATAGCAGCGGTGTGTGGTCTAGCGTTATCCTGCATAAAAACGAAGTTTTCGCCGATAAATCCAGAAAAGGGCACAACATGTTCTTCCAGGATCTCCTCAACGTAACGTTGGGAAGTCAATCCACCCGATCGACGGTCGGTATCGGGCCCTGTGATGAAGACAAGTTCGGTTTTCGCTTCCAGAGAAATGCCTCCCCAGAACATACACGAACCACCGCCGTATGCGACCCGTTCGGAGATGCAACATTGAGCAAAACGCTCACCAGATCTTCGGTAGACTCTACCTCGTCCGTCGTTACCATGAAGGCACATCCTGCACTCGTCGGAGAAGAGGACTGCCTGCCATTGATCCATAGTCCAATTAACGTGATTTCGAGCAAACTGAAGGCGTGCTTGTCTGTGCGCTGGGGTCAATTTTGGGCCAGTTGCTGGTCTGTGCGCTGTCAGACCTCCTTCGGCTAGTCTTCTTCTAACGGTCCACCGACTGACTTCCACTTCTCTAACTTCCTGGAGCTGCTGTCCGAGTTGAACTGCATTCAACCGGCGATTTCGTAGTGATGTATTCACAAGGAAACGGTCATCGCGCTGTGTTGTCGCACGTTTTCGGCCTGTTCCTGGTCGCCTGGTATAGCCACCAGTTGGCTGATATCGCTGGTATACACGTCGAACAGCATATCTGCTCAAATTTAATTGACGAGCCACTTGACTTTGGTTCTGTCCAGCTTCGATAAGTGCAACCACTTGAGACGCTGCTTCTGGTGTGGTATCCATTTTCTTGTTTAGAGAGATGACGTATTCGTTAAAGGACCTTTCTGCCTGGGAGTTGGTATGCAAATGATGTAATTTCAATCATCCTTTATCGTTTTATACCTGCTTAAAGTCCCACAAACCGAGCTACCTGAAACGAGCTAATTTAGGCCATTCTATTGTTTAGTTGCCACTGTTATGATTTCGAAGGTCAAGGCTAGACATTTTGTGTTTTTAGGAAGCTAACAGTGTGTACTTCAATTTAATTTAAGTTATATTTGCAACATCACATTAATTTAAAAAAAAATAAGGGTCGAAATTAAAATGTAGGAAAATTCCGCTATGTGCGATTTCTATGCTCTCGAGTGTAGGTAGGTCCAACTTCGACAAAGAGGTCAACCGACGAATCCAACTCGGATGGGCAGCGTTTGGGAAACTTCGTCATATCTTCTCGTCGCAGATACCGCAGAGCCTCAAGACGAAAGTCTTCAATCAGTGCGTGTTGCCAGTGATGACTTATGGCACTGAAACTTGGTCGTTAACTATAGGCCTCATATACAAGCTCAAAGTCGTGCAACGGGCTATGGAGAGAGCTATGCTTGGAGTTTCACTACGTGATAAGATCCGAAATGAGGAAATCCGTAGAAGAACGAAGGTCACCGACATAGCTCTCAGAATTAGCAAGTTGAAGTGGCAGTGGGCAGGCCATATAGCTCGCAGAACCGACAACCGTTGGGGAGTAAAGGTTCTCGAATGGCGACCACGAACCGGGCGACGCAGTGTTGGAAGGCCCCCCACCCGATGGACCGACGACATTGTGAAGGTTGCGGGAAGTCGGTGGATGAAGAAGGCTCAAGACCGTTCGTCATGGAACTCTTTGGGGGAGGCCTATGTCCAGCAGTGGACTTCTACAGGCTGATGATGATGATGATGATGATGAAGAATATTTAAGCGTGTTAAAAATTATTTAACGATTTTGCACGCAGGGCAATATGACAATCGAGATAAGACAATATAATGAAAGAAGAGGCAGAGGTGCACTTGTGCATCCATCACTTTCTGAAAAAATACTGGAGAAAAAAAAAATCTAATTTATTTAATATTTTATTATTATACAAGGTCATACATGCTATCCAAAAGGGCCTTTTTTTACAGGAATAATGATTGGCAATAAAGTTAGTTCCTAAGACTTTTGAGCTATTACGGCGTGATTGAGAAACAAACCTCAATCCACCCAGACATAGTAGTAAGATTCACCTTGTATTAAACTTTTTTTGTATTGTTTCAGATAAGTGAAAGTAAAGTAGCGCCAGTAAATTCTCTTTTGGCTGGCTTTTATCTTCTAGCTGGTCCCTTCGTATCAGCCCTAGCTAACAAGTAAGTCTACCCAGAAACCTTAACCTCCTGTTATTTTAAATTCTGCATAAAAGTTGAGCCTCCTTGAGTTGATAGCGTTTTATCTATTGAGAAATAAAATGAAAGAAGCACTTACGTACTTGCTGGACTTTTGAAAAGCTTGGTTAGAGAATAAGAATAATCGCAGGCTTACCCCCTTATTTATAATTATCATCTCCTAACTTTACGGGCTCGATAAAAGCTTTATTTTGTTTACTATTAGCAAAATTCAGTTAACGAGAACATAAACTTGTGAGTAGGTCATTATGAATAAGAGTATACTTATTCTTACATGACTTTTTTTACAGATATGGATTCCGAGTGGTTACTATCATAGGCAGCATAATATCCGCGTCTGCTTTCGCGCTTTCGTACTACGCGAATAGCGTTGAGTATCTCTACTTTGTCTACGGCATTCTTGGAGGTATGCTACACACCATCTGCCTTGATATTTTCACCGCTCAAAACTTATTCGGAACTTACACTACATCAACAAAATATAGATTAGAGCTAAGTGACATGTAATCAAGTTAAAGCAAATTGCCAGAATGTGGAAAGTATTTACCTTATAAACTCTGTACTCACTATGTACAGGAGTTATTCTTCGAAGACTTGTGTTGATTTGGACCGTGTGGTGATTGCTCAGTCGGTCGCAAAGGATTTATTATAATTTAAAAGTTATATTAAGTAAAGAAGAAAGCTGATAAATATTATTTTGTCACAGGAATCGGACTCTGCATGATCTACCTCCCAGCTGTCCTGACTGTCGGCTTCTACTTCGAGAAATGGAGGGCTTTAGCGACGGGCCTGGCTCTCTGCGGATCTGGGGTCGGCACCTTTACAATGGGACCTCTCACAAAGTGGCTCATAATCGCCACAGGTAGCTGGAAGCTGACTATACTGGTGCACGCAGGTTTGTTCTCTACCTAAACGTGATAATGTTGCATTTAGAAGACAGAATTGTAGACGAGTATTTTCTTTTCCAGGAATGCTACTCCTCTGTATTATCTTCGGCGCTATGTTCCGTCCCATCAAGCCAGTACGCGTCACTCTAGACGACAACCCTGAGGAGGACACCGCGCGCCGTCACGAGGAAGCCGTCGAGAAACTCAACTCCATGCTCAAACTCCACAGCAAACTAGACTCGGGGATTTCCATGCCTCCAGAAATGCGATTCACCAACAAAGCCAGCCCGCACACATGGATGGGAGTACCCAACAACACGCACTACCCGACAGCTGAGGAAGTCTTCCGCGGTAGCAACTCACATCTCACGAACCAGCTGGGAAGGCGAGCATCCGCCAATGCTGGAGCTTTGAAGAACGCCCTGGGAAACAAGCCTCTGTTCATCGATGTCTCTGTCGCAGAAAAAGACGAGCAAGAAGACTCTAACAGCAATATCGATAACACAGAACCCTTGATCTCCACCCCGACTCAGGTGAAAATCGTCGCAAAGCAAAACCACCACAACTACCGCCGCTCTCATGCCGATCTAGTCGCGAGACCGTTGTACCGAGACGACATATTCTTCGGTGCTAGTTTAACAAGACTCCCCCAATACACTTCCCGTACATCTCTCGGCTACCACGCTTTCGTGACCCACGTGCCAACGAAAGAAGACGTCCAAGAGGAGCAACCAGGAAAATGCAGATTCTGCCCCGAAGCCGTCAAAAGGACATTAGCGACCATGTTGGACGTCAGTTTATTCAGATCGCCGACGTTCGTCATCCTCGCCGTGAGTGGGATGTTCACCATGTTGGGATTCTTCGTTCCGTTCTTGTACTTGGAGAATCGGGGGCGTTCTAATGGGATGACTAAGCTATCCGCTGAGTGGTTGCTCCCAACGATAGGAGTGGCAAATGTCGTTGGACGTGTGCTATGTGGGATGGCATCGTCTGTTCCGAGGATATCTCCGCTATGGGTCAACAATATCGCCATCACTGCTGGCGGGATTGCGACTATCTTGAGCGGGTTGGAGTATCACCCTGCATACCAGATCGTATATTGCTGTATATTCGGACTTGCTATTGGTAAGTTGAATTTCTGATTTAATTAGGTACATACAACCAGTAGGATAGGAAGATTATATTACGCATCCCGCAGTCTTGCTGGATGATGACCGAAAAGGGGCAATGACCATCGTTGAAGGAACCAGTGTGGGGAAAAGACCAATGTGCACCTCGTAGAGATTCTTTTCGAGCATATGTCACATGAATTTTTAGTTTCTAGCCAGGTAATTCCGTTTCCCTCACTATATTTTTTTCACCGTTAGCTTCGATAATGATGAAGAATTTAAAAGTCTCATTCCTCTCCAGCTTGCTTCGCGTCTCTCCGCTCGATCTTGGTGGTGGAATACCTGGGGCTGGAGCAGCTCACCAACTGCTTCGGGCTGTTCCTACTGTTCCAAGGACTGGGAGCCTTGCTGGGAGCTCCTATTGCTGGTGAGACTTTCATAGACCTACTTATTCCTACCTAGCTTATTCGTCATCTAATTTGAAGACCAGCGATAGTCAGTTTTCAATGAAACACCGAAGCGCTCATGATCTGACTTGCCTAGTCGTCCACATAATTAATTTAACTTATCATCATCGGCCTAATTAAATCCACTGCTGAACATAGGCTCCCCCTAAGAGTTCCACGAACGGTCTTGAGCCTTCATATCTCATAGTCAGTCACATCCACTGACTTCCCACAACCTTCACAATGTCGCCGGTCCAACTGGTGCGGGCGACATTCGGACATCACCAGAGTCCCTCATTGGCTGTTCCTCAACGCGAGCAAAGCCGCAGGTAGCTAGTAGGTAATGGCTATTTCTTGTATGCACTACGACCTAGTTGAAAATGCATTGTATTGTTTTAATTATAGTCGCAGTGGCGGTTAACTATGTTATCCTAGGTCATAGCGATAGCGACTAGCGTGTCACTTTAAATCAGCTTGCAATGTAAAACTGCCTCTATCGCGCTGGTTTAAGAATTATTATTGTGTGTACCTACATGAACGATGGACTAGTTAAGACTGTATTCCCACCACTACTCTAGAACGAACTATTTCTAGAAGGCGTTCCATTCTAGTAATCTAGTACACTTGTCATTCAGAAACAAAGAAAAATTTGAGACCGGTGCGGAATACCCATGATAAACACGTTCGTTCCGTTAATTCTATTAGTTCATTTTGTTGATTGGTTTGTCAGAATGAATGAGAAACAATATCATTCGGTCTTTCTTATGACTTAGTACGTTATTCCTTATGACCTCCTGAGAAAATGATCAAGAGATCCGCGGTAATGAGAAATCGTATTTAGTTTATGGCTTGTAGGTATTGCTCAAAAAACACTTTTAAAACTGCTTGTGCGAGTTGTGCGCATGTCGCTGATGCCTTCGCAATGTTAACTTTCGCTGGTAGTTTGAGTGAAACATCAGTCCGTTATTTGAAGGTAGGAATTTGGCATCGCGCCGGTATCTATCGGCAGAAATAGCCATGCGCCGGCGGTTGCATTGCCTGCAATTACATCACATTTTTCATTGATAGAGCAAGAGTCAGGATCAGAATATCAGTTAATGACCACTAAAAACGCTGTAGAAATGATGAACTCATTAGTGGCACTAAGTAGGTTACCATAATGGATTTTCACCGACCGGTCACTAAATCGGTGACCGGTAGTGGCATTAACAGGTGCGAGTTCGATTCCCGCTGCGGGACCAATGTTTGCATGTTCTGCAAATATTTGTTCCAGTTCTGGGTGTTGTGGTACCATGGTACTGATGGTACTCGTAGTTTCCGGTACTACATGCACTTACATTACATGCTTGTAGTTCTTGAATACACCGGCAGTGTTGGAAGGCCCCCCACCCGATAGACCGATGACATTGTAAAGGTTGCGGGAAGTCGGTTGATGGAAATGGCTCAAGACCGTTCGTCGTGGAACTCTTTGGGGGAGGCCTATGTCCAGCAGTGGACTTCTACAGGTTGTTGATGATGAGTTCTTGAATAGCGACCACGAACCGGATGACGCAGTGTTGGAAGGCTCCCACCCGATGAACCGACGACATTGTCAAGGTTGCGGGAAGTCGGTGGATGGAGAAGCCTCGAGACCGTTCGTCGAGGACTGTTTGGGGGAGGCCTATGTCCAGTAGTGGTCTTCATCAAGCTTAATGATGGTGACATTACAAGCTTATTTGGGAATATAGTTTTGTATATTATAAATGACTTATTTACATATCGTTTTGTTCCAGGCATGCTCTACGACTACACAAAGAACTACGATATCTCATTCATCGTATCCGGAGCTTTTCTTCTTCTATCCGCTCTGATGTGCTACCCAGTGGATAGGATCAGCCGATGGGAGAAATCAAGGGCTAAACTCAGCGGACCACCCAAAGTTTGAGCGGTTCTACGTCGGGACTGTGCCAAAGGTTATACTTTGTACAAACCGGACGAACAGACGTTGATTTGACGGCTACCCCCCACTTGTGTTTATTAGGGAGTATTGTGGTGTTGCCTGGTGATTAGACCGGGGAAAAATAGGCAACGATACACGGCTTTAATGGGTGGCTGACAGTGATGTGAACTGAACGATTTGGTTTAAAGAGTACCTATGTTAGTCGGTCCGGCGTATACAGTCACTTAGCCATGACGGTGGCCAGCAAAGACCGTCACCAGGCCTGGATTAGCTCATAGGTGTTCCCAACTATAACAGTCGTTAAGCCATTACGCAGGCCCCTGAACTTCTCAATCAGATCTGGATATTAGTTTATAGGTATAAAATTAGCTTCTAAGGACACGTTAAGCTGTGTTCCCGACACTAACATTCTTTAAGCCAAGCAAACTATATCACCCGGTCTGGATATTATTAGCTTATGGGTGTAAAATTAGCTTCTGAGGTCACGTTAGGCTGTAGGTCCCGGCTGCAACAGTCGTTAAGCCATGACGAATGCTTACGAAGCTTCGACACCAGGGTGCCAAGGCCACAAGATCATATGAAATTAGTCTGACCAATAGAATATAAAAATCTGTTTCATATGAAGAAGCAAGTGGGGGGTGGGAGGACTGTGGAGAGAGGGTTGGTAGCGGTCTCCCGCGTTCAATTCCCGTATTCATGAATGACTGTCGAAATCATCACAATGAATTATTCGTCCATGAATATGAGGATTGCTTTGAGATTTTATATTACATTTTGGAATGTTTTACAAAAACTGTTTTTGTAATGTTCAGATTGATAAAATGGAATAATCTTAATTAAATTTATAGGAATAGGTTACGTATGCGCGTGTTTAGAAATTAGTAACATTCCCAATTTTTCCCTTTGACAGAACTGCAAGAGTTGTTGTTTTTTGTAATTTGCTTGGGTAAGTCAGTTGAATGCATTTAAATTAGTTTTAGGCGTTTTAAGTACAAAGACTCGAAATTAGTTGCAGTTTTGTTGAAGTCGTCCAAACGGAGAGATCTGAAGCCAAAATGTACTTTAACTTTAGAATTAGTTAGAATAACGTGTGTACCTAACTTTATACTTAAAAGTGGTGCAAAGACTCTTTAACTTAATTTTATATAACTTTAATCATATCAGAGTTCGAGGTGCGTAACGAATTTTATATTATATATATATATACAATCGTGTAAATGCATGTGCCTTATTGTAAAGTGATACTTATTTTATATATGTAGGTAGGCACTTATAATATAGAATAATTGTAATATTTTAAGCATTAGCGGATTTACATATAGTAGTACCTACCTATTGGATGCAAAATTTTTGCAACACTGACACATTGACATTTGCATTTCCTTGACATTTCCTAAATTTTTGACAATCCAATAATTTGGTTGAATTTGGTTTACTGGTCCACAAATGGGTGTTTTACCTACCATAGAATATAGAAGAGGGAAAAGTCATCGGAAAGATGTCTTGTAGATTTATTTTCGCAAGGTGAAAACCGTCTTACAGGAATATTAGAGATGTCTGTAAGATAGGTATAAAAAAAATTAGACTAATTTGTCGCCCTAGGCTCAAGCCTACTCAGCTTGCTGGATGATATATCCGCCACTGCTTGTTAGCTTTGTTCAAGACTTACGACAAAGCGGCTATGTAGCCATGGCTAAGTTCACCAACACTTGCCGTTCGTTCAAGGACAGTAAGAAAAAAATATTGACATATTATTTTTTCTAAAGTAACCAGCCGTTTATGTAGATAGTGCCTTTGATGTCGACAAAAGATGATTTAATTATTTTTTATTAAGATGTTGACACAATTATTGATACTTGTAGGTAGGTACTTAGATCAAACCGCGTCAGAAAATAAAGATTTTTTTTTTAAAGTTGGTTTACGTTCTTTTTTGGTTTTCATTCGCAACATCAAAAGCTTTTAGTACTTATTGTTATGACAATCCACATAATAAGTCCAATTGTGTGGCCGAATTACAAGGCACAATAGACAAATCGATGTAGATAGGATTTTATTGGTATTGTTGGTGATGTTGAAAGAATTTCCTATTTATATCTACGACACGAAAGTCTATAAAAACATAATGGTGCTATTAAATAGATAAAACAGCTATGGATGATTATTACTTTTACGTTTTAAAAAGTAAAAATAAAACCGAAGAGGATCACTTGGGGCCATCATCTTATAGTTGGCGTTTCTGCGCATGCGACACGATGAAACTGGCGACACACACTTTCGATTAAGTACAAAAAGAATAAAGACGGTCAAGTGCGAGAACTCGCGCCCTGAGGGTTCCGTACCAATGGTCGTGGGTTCGAATCCCGGTCGTGAACCAGTGGTCATGGTCAGAAAATAAAAATTCTAAGTGTAGGAATTGACAAACTTATATTTGCGGTCGCTCACGTAGTCCTTGTAGGACATTGACCGCAAATATAACTTTGTTTCCGAAAAAAACTTCAAAATCCTTCAATTTCAGACTTTTTCCATTAATGGTGATACAAAAGCTCCTAGTATTCCAAATTTCAGAATTGTGAGGTAACTGGAATTACCCTAGAGGTTTTTCATTTTAGCCATTTCCATACAAAAATTATACATTCATTGCCATATCTTTTTAATGCATTAAGCTAGAGCTTTGATTTTATACGGCACCATAAGCCCACAGACCTTAATTGGTGGTATAAATTTTAAGTTGATACCTTTAGCCGTTTTTGAGAAAAAGGGTCTTGACAGACGGACAAATAGACAGACAGACAACAAAGTGATCCTATAAGGGTTCCGTTTTTCCAAATGAGGTACGGAACCCTAATAAATACAAAAAATGTTCCGGCAAGTTGTGATAATAAGAGATGATGTTTTTTTTTTCAAGTTTTACTGAAAACGTAGCAGTCCTTCGGGAATAAATTGATATAGGACCATCTCGAAGTTTTTCCTACACAATAGTAAAAATAAATACATATTCGCTAATCCATAACCTCCTTTTTCATGACCTCTTTTTTAAGTCAGATAATAATACATCAAATATTTAGTACCACCTACCTATCGCTTTTTGAATAAAATTTTATTATAATAATATGACAACTTTAAGTGTAAATTGTAAGCATAGGTACTTACTTACTTTATTCGAAATGTAAATCTAGTTTAACAAGTGTTACAGAAGTAGATAGGTAGAAGGTAGCTGTACCTTACTTTCATATGAAACAATGCAGCCTCATAGTTTTAGAGACAGTTTTGTAATAAATTATTCATTGTTGATTTTCTTGTTTTATTTCGGATGCTTTTTTCGGTGATAAACGTGTCGTGTCACTAATTATTTTTTGGTCACCTGTATAAGGTCAGTGATCAGATGTGGTCAGTGTCAGTGATCAGCAGTGGCTTCGAAAGATTTTTTAAACTTTGCTATCGTGTTATCTGGCTGAGGTACGCCTATGACTAAAATATTACGACTAAGAGAAAACCTACTGGTGCACGACCGGGATTCGAACCCACGACCTGTGAAGGAGGGTACACTACCACCACTCCACCTACCTCTACCAAAAATCTTAATCACTTCAGCCGTTATGCCAGAGTGTTCAAACAGACAAACTCAGAATTAAAATTATAAGTGGGATATCTATTATGTACTAGCAAGGTACTAGTAATGTGCACAATCTCATGTCAAATCGCTAGTGATTCCAAAAATAAAAGGGTTCAATTTCCGCTAGAAAATTTTAAAATCTTTGTCTTTTATGACAAGAAATAATCACACAGCGCCATCTATCAACCAGTAGAAGGTTGGAAGTAGAATCTAAGCACGACGCCATCTTACCGTGAGTAGTGTATTTAATTCTGTGCTAACAGATGTCGCTCTTACAAATATGATCATCTTATTTGCCTCTGCATCACATGAAGCCGATCGAAGAGGCCGATCATAATCAGTTGAGACTTATACCCAAAGACTATAACACAACGTGATACTTATACCTATGAACATTGTATGAAAATTCAATTTGAATTCAAATTCAAACGAAATTCCACAAAATACGAGAAGTTCATTCACCTCATCAGCGCGATTCTAGATTTGGTAATATTTTGTAAGTTCTCTTTTACACATCTAAAAGTCCTACCGTTATAGCCTGTTCGAATATTATTACTTACATGATTTAAATGAAAGTAATATTGGTGCAATAGATGTTATATTCGCATTTTATTTACAAGAGATAAGCCTATGAATTGGAGTTGGGTCCACGACGACGGCCGAAGGTTTGGACGACATTCACGAACCTGAAAAGAAATACCAATTTTGTTAGCTGCCTTCACTAAAACATGAATGAGGCGAGATGATTTCTCGTCTACTATGCACTATGCTTAATAAACTTTGGTAATGAACCAAACTTGCTTGGAAACACCAATATTGTCTAAGCAATCTTAGTGATTCTAGGTCTTAGAAATGTGATATAACTTCAGTTTATTATCATCAGCCCATGGCTTCGCTCACATCACAAAAAGCAGATATTCCTTGTTCACAAACTAGCTTCATCCACGGTTCTGCTTCAGCATGATTGATTGAACCTCAACAAACATACAGTTATAATAAATATTTTTGGTATCATTCAGTCAGCTTAGTCTTAATAAATTACCTCCTGTTGTACTGGATCCTCCTCTTAGCACGGCCTGTCTTCTTCTTCTTCTTTTGCTGCTTCTCCACCTTGGGGGTCTGTCCCTTGACCTTACCTGGAAAATACAGACAAGACATTATTTTTCATAGTTAAAGTAGCAGGTTTCTCATTATTGTCAAATCCCAAAATTTCATCCATTTATAACCACAGTAGTAACCATGAATATAATGTTAACTAATTTCCACACAAAACGGTGCTGCTGCATCTGGGATTCAAGCATTGTGCTTTCACATAATGTTACAGAGGTAGTTTTGTATTCTACCATTTCTCTTCAGTCCCACCATATTATGTATATACAGGCGAGTTTTTTTTCAGGGCCACTTAGGCGAAATCGGAAACCGTGAGAGTAATCGAAAAGTGAAGTTAGGAGTTACGGGCTTGATTATGAAAAAAATAAGATCAGTATAGTCATACAAAAATACTTATATTCCGAACTTGTTAACAATCTCCTGGTCATTGATTGTTGAGTCAGTGGTTGTTTCTTGTTCATCCTGCATTAAGTCAGTGACCAGGTTAAGATATTGTGGCCCTGGAAAGGGCCAATGACCATGGATGAAAGAACCAGTAACATGAAAGATTTAAAAAGCACCTTGTTGAAGCTCCTTTCGTACATAATAACAACAACGACAATAAATAAACAAATTAAATAATAATTTTACTCACCAGCACGAGCTAAAGATCCGTGCACTTTACCACCAAGCAGGGGGATAGTCAGGTCAAGTTCCGAGCATGAGAGCTCTGACACCAGGCAGGAGTCTTCAAGGGGCGCACCGCACACAGACAGAGTCAGGTCCTCTTCACTGACTCCTGCGAGAGCACGGACACGCTCCTAGAAATTATAGCAGGCAATTAGATCACAATTAAATCATACAAATATTATAAATGCAAAAGTTTGTGAGGATGTTTGTGGTTCAATCACGCCCAAACTGCCGAATGGATTTGGATGATTATAGTATGGAATAGCATATAGGCTACTTTTTATCTTCATATGTACCACGCAGTGAAGCCACGGGCGGAAGCTAGTATTATAAATGTATTATAGCGAGTGTAGCTGTCTCTGTGTTTATTGCAACCTTTTGATGAATAAACAGCTGATCCGATTGATTAAATTTTGCATGGAGATAGCTTGGACGCTACTAGCAACTGCTGGTTTAAGAATAAATTGGAATCAATCTTTGTTCATACAATGATAAATGTAAAATTCATAGTTTACATTTATCACAGTTCAAATCAAGACAGAAACTTAGGTTTTGTCATGTCGCTGTTGAGATTTAACTGCCTCTTAATGGTTCAGTTGTAAGAATAACATAACCTAAAATGTATCATGTTTTCTACGTTTACTGATGTTGTCCATTCAATTAAGTCGGGTAAAATGGTCATTTTTTCATAAAATATATTGAAAATTAAAAATTTCTTCAGTCTCTCTGAAGTGACGGAACCTGTGGTAACAATGAGAGGCTGCTCTCGTCTCTATTGTCAGCAATGTCAAGTCACTTTTTAGAGCATCTTACCTTGATCTGACCAATGGACTCCTCTCCATTGACGTCAAGTACGTGCGTCGACTGTCCTCTGATATGCAGCTGCATTTTGAGGGTTCTGAAAGAAGTACACAAGATTGGAACAGCGTGGTTACGGCGCACGACACCCAGTCTTCAGTGACACATAACTTTTTGAAGCAAAACTAAACCACAATCCAAGAATTGAACACAGGAATTATATTTAGCAAACCAATGAGCAAAATTACGCGAATAAATCAATGAAAAACAGATTTTTCAGTGTAAAAATCGAAATATCTAACCTTATCAGGCAAGTCTGACAAGCAAGAGAAACAAAGATGGCGGAAAAACGGAAACGGAAATATTATTTTTTTACTAGGGATTGCTACCGATACATCGACTAATATTGTAGAATCGATCATGATAAAATCGAAATATAAACTAAAAAACATGATGAGGGCATTGTGGCTAGGTGAATCAAAAAAGATTTATTTTATTTTAATAATGAAACAAAATCCACAGCTCTTAGGTGTATGGTACAACTTAACTAATTCACTTTACTAAAGCCAATATGGGATTTATATTTTTTTAGCTAAAACATTTACTAATTAGTCGACCGTCACTGATCTGACACAAAACGAATATTATATTTATGATGCATGTAAAAAAGTTTGAACACTTTGAACAGTCAAGTCATGAGCATTACAGAATATATAACTACCAACTAGGTCGCTCGCTTGCATCTTAAGATCTCCCTTCGTTAAAAGAGATTTAGATTGACGAGATATACTTACATAAATAAGATTCATTACGTACGTATTATGTAGGTATGTTAATAACCTAAGAATTATATTTTGTATATTTCTGTGTTGTTTTTTTTAAGTTTCATGCATGTAATAAATAAATAGATAAATAAAATTCGGAAATAATCACCTTCACCAAACGAAGACTGCGGCAACGCCGTTAACGCGTTTGGACAATGAATGAATTTTCCACAGGTTTCTACTTCCCATTCCCAGTCAGTCCCACAGCCGTATGTAGGTTCGGGAGAATTTTGTTAATTTTTGTTTGAACTGTATTAAAATGTTTCATTGACACATGAAACGAAGAAGTATATCCGATTTAATTCATTTTAAAATGTTGTCTGTCATTTTGACACTCCGAAGCTCGTGATTGGCTGAAGAAAAAAGCGGCTGACGACTGTGCCGTGTGATCGCTCCTCGCCCTGTGATTGTAATTTTCTTTCAAAAAATGTTTAAATAAAATTAAGTTCTCCCTTCCATTGACGTAGAAATACAAAGGCTTAAAAATGCTCTCAAGGTTGCTGCGGCTGTTACTGTTTTCTCTCATACATTTGGTTATGGACGTACTTGTTGCTGTCCAGAATTTTTACCAACAAATCTCAGCCAAAAAATGTAGATTACAAGAGGAAAAGGTTACAAAAAGTGATATCAAGTTGTTATTGGAGCATGTGCCAAGGATCAGAAAGAGTCCTAAGCATGTGGTGTTCCTTGCTGATACAGATAATCATACATTCAGTGACTTGGCTCATGTAGTCATTTGGAGTCTTGTTGCCGGGATTCCCTACGTCAGCTTCCACGATATTACAGGTAAATAAATACTTTACAATTGTTACTCTCAATCCATGTTGCAGAAAATATATTTTCATACTTAGTACACAAAACATAGCTTATTGAAAACATCAGACCGAACACAGTTTCTGGAAATAGTTTCAAATATGTATCATCCATACCTAATATTATTATAAATGCGAAAGTAACTGTTTATTACCTCATGACTAAACGCTGAACTAAAAAACTTCAATAAAACCTACAACAATAAAATTCAATTGGTTTTCTAGTATGCTTTCCGTGCACTTACATTGCCAAAAGATTACATCATCCAAGTTACAATTCCTACCTATTTATTGTCCAAATATTAACTGCAATTTTAGGTTCAGTTGATATTTATAGAAAACTAAGTACTGCCTGCCTGGCTTTGTTCACATGGTACCCTAAATAAAATGTAGCTTATTTCTATTCTAGGTATTCAAAGTTTTAACAAAATTGGTTGAAACATTACAGCGTGATTGAACAATAAACTTGCATACATCCTCACAAACTTTTGCATTTATAATATTAGTAAGATAACTAATAAGATTTGCATAAGTGCCATACACACCAAACCAGTCAGTCGGGCAACCTGTGACTGACCGCAGCATAAGTTGTTAGTAATAGTTCTTGAATAAACCTGGAGGGTCCCATGTATAGGCTCCTTTAGATCCCAACTTACTTTTCCTTTATTTTCAGGAGAATTAAAAGAGAATGAAGAAAAACTTTTTCTGGAAGTGGAGAAACACAAAAAAGGGATACCAGGATGTATCAAATGGTCCAAGAAGCCAGATCTAAATGGCTACAGCAACGGAATACAAGCCCACACTGTCAACATCAATATATTCACAGATGTCGATGGACGATCACGAATAGCACAATGTATAAGAGAAATTGCAGAGAAGAAGATTACACTTAATAGTAAAACCAATGAATTCACAGCACAAGACCTAGACAAATTCCTTAGTTTAGTGTATCCTTCCATTCCTGAACCAGAAATAGTTTTGTACACCGGAGTGTCGTGTTGTACACATGGGGTTCTGCCGTGGCAAATAAGACTCGCGGAGTTCATCCGACTATCTCTAGATCATAGTGTAAATATAGACAGTTATGTAGGTGCTATGTACAAATATAGTAAATGTGATCAGAGGTTCGGAAAGTGATTAAGCACTGTCCCAGTGTAGGCCTAAGAAAATCTGTATATTTCGTCAGTGATAACTTAAAATGTTTTATACATTTAGAATGTTTAAGTATGTGTATAATTGGCTTTACAATTTTACATATTTTTTTTATTATTATTATCTGCTATCGTCTCTGCAGCCATAATCAGATGTTGTCTTGAGATGAGGTGTATTGGGTATATACCCCAAAAAAATTTACATGGCATAATATCAACTGATTCATTCCTGAATCATTCAATATTGACATGCATGCAATGCATGTCAAATATTATAATACAAAGATATAGAATTACCACTGATTGACAGTCAGTTCAGTGTTGAAAAACAAATAGGATCACAAATGTGTTTTTATCATTTTACTTTTATCAGTTAATAGTTACTGGCTTTTTTATGTTAATTTATTTGAAGTGTTTGTTGGCTGTTTCACTCAAGGTGAAAATGTTTGTGATACCTATAACTTGAATTAAAACGTAAACTAGTAAAAAACATCTGAGGATTGAGCCTCATAGTAAACAAAAGCTTGAGCAGTGCAACTGTTATCCTGTTTCTAAGCAAAGCACAAGCTTGCATGTTTATGTGGTTTGACCCTGTTCAACTATAATATAGCCAGTTGTAGATACCTCGAATATCATAAAGAGATTATCCTGTATTATCACAATTTCTAAAGACAGCCTGTGCATTATCCATTGTACCTACTAAAATAATTCAAAACTAGCCTATTAGTTTCCACTGAAGCACATTTCACTTTTCTCTAAGTGGGAAAATAAAAATGTACCTAAGTACCTGCTGTTAGGTGCATGAATACCAGGGAGTCATTGCATAATATAGTATACTAGCTTCCACACGCGGCTTCGCTCGCGTGGTACACTGTTAAAAAGCAGGCTATATTTTATTCCAGGCTATGTACTACAAAACCTTTCTACTATTTATCTTTGGTACATACATGCCTTTCATTACAATCTGTTTAATGGTTGCGGCGTGAAAGAGTAACAAACATCTTCGCATCCCCACATCTTTAAAATTTTTGCATTTATAATGACTGGGATTATTTGTGGACTCCCTATGACTTACTCCCTATACGTTGCAGTTCCTAGCTGTATAGCTCAGCTGAGCCTAATCATAAAGGTGGTAGAAATTGTATTGGATGTCTTTAGAGGAATTATAATTTATTAACAATATTGTTTCCATGGGCAAATAAAATGGATATAATATTAGATGAATGAAATGAAATTATTTGATAAATATTTCCTTTGTTTTATTAATAACTAGTGGCTACCCACATAACAAGTATCCTATGTCCTTCCTCAGGGCTTCATCTATCTTCACACTAAATTATATCAAAAATTGATTCAGCCATGTAGTCAAAAAAATGAGTATTTTTGTTACTTTCGCATTTATTAAAATATAAAGTGTAATCAACGCAATCCTACTATTAATACCAATGCCTAAGTTGACTTCATCATCATGATTCCAGCTTAAGAAGTCCACTGCTGAACATAGCCCTTCTTCCCATTCCAGAGCGTCCGATATTGTGCGGCCTGCACCCCCCAACAACCTTCATCAAGTGGTATTTCCATCTATTGGGACGCCACATTTGTGCGTTAGCCCAGCTGAATGTTGTCGAATTTCAGGATTTGAAGTATGCAGGGAATTAGACTTACTTCTAGGCTTGGTTGCGAGGAACAGGCATAGCTTCACCTAGTTTCTAAGGCGATTCAAAGTGATCCTAGTGATTTTATGGAAATAAAAGCCTTTTTATCCTTATCCTTTTATCAAAAACACACCCTGTTAAGAGTTTTGTTTTGATTACCATTGTGTTTAAATGTGAGCACTAACACTAGAGTATGTACCTACCAGTAAACAAAAATCACAATTACCTACGCGAAACCATGCCGAAATTCGTCAAAACTCTGCTAGGGTAACGCACACTATTATTTTTAAATTATAGTTTTAATGAAGTTGTTACCTACCTACATAACTTCTATGATTCGTTATTAGGTTATAAGTGAAACAATATATTTTCTCTAATAAAGTTTATTGGAATAATGCCTGCTGTGCACACTAAAATAACACTATTTACAACTGACGCGAGGAATATCACCATCCATCTGAAAAAGACAAAAATAAAACAATATATCACAGACTTTATCTTTAAGATGTCAGAAATGTATTCACTTTGTCAGCGTGTCGTATACAAGTAATTTTAGTCAATCTCTGCTTAAATCTGTTCAAATTGTTCCACTTTAAACGTTACAACTTATTTTTCATAGAATATTCGAGTTCATATACCTCCATAATCCAAACACAATCTTAACTTTTTTTTCAAAAATAATTCGTTTACAATCACTTTATCAACCTTTGTACTAAATCTGCAACAATTCATTGTCATACAGATTTGAATAATGTAATTGACTAAACAAGGCTTTAGGCATTATTTTACAAGTAGGTAAGGTTGAACATTACTCGGAAAATGCACTGTATAAATTGTATGAATCAGAAATTAACTGATGCTAGCATTATTTACACTAAAAATATAAAGAGGTAAAATTTGTTTCTTTGCTTACATGTAGGGGGTCCCTACATGTAATCCCTTAACTATTGACCAGATTCTAATAAAATAAATCACTAAAGCTACCTATACAATATCTGTGTTACGTAGGCTATATTTTATTTTTATATAAATAGCTTTTAACACCGAAAACTCAAAATCAAGAATGTAAATCAAGTCTGATGAAAAATCGCCGCTTGGCTTAGGTCCTAAGAACTATTTTCTAATCTGTGACAACTACGCGCTCATTTAGTACGTGGCACATAATGATTATAAGTATTTACCGAGATTTTAGAGTTCTTTTTTAAGTGAAAATTCCTTTTGAAATAAAGACGGTCAAGTGCGAGTAGGGCTCGCATCCTGAGGCATACTTGAACACGCGGACCAAGTTGCGGGCGGGTCAGCTAGTTAATATAAACTCATTATAAAATTATTATAGTACAAACCCCAGTTCGGAAAAAAAAACTGGAATTCGAAACTGTAGAATCTGAACCCAATCAATCTTCAGATTAAATTAAATCTTTGAACAGACTCAGCGATAAGAAAGCTTTACAAAGAGCAGTGCTCATACATTTCTGACATCATTACATTGAAAATACAGGAGTACATAACATGATTTTCTAATTCTCCATCCAAAATGACATTTTGTTAACTGGACGGATCAACCAATAGGGAAGGTACCTTTTGATGTCTTTTTAAAAACCTTTGCTTGGCTGTGAGAAAAATTAGGTTAATAAAATCCGTAAGCTATATTATTGCGTTAGAACCATCCGGTTGCAGGCATCTGCTCATATTATTGCTACCGCGCCTCTTAGCCTTTTTAAACTTGTACTAGCGCTATTGTGGGCTTGAGCATGGTTAGTTTATGTTTACTTTCCCACCGCCAGGCAATGAAGTAAAAATCACATCTTTTCGCCCGAAAATGGAAGCTTAATTACAATATAATAAACAAAATACAACCTTTTGTGTTTGTAACCTGGTGTTCAGCGGCGGTGTCTCCCGCGGCTGGTGCTGCGCGAGCGTCGCCTCTCGTCCCTAGCCCGCTCATACCTATTGTACTTGTCGTGTCTGTCGTGCGACCTGTCGCGCCTTTCGTGCGACCTGTCGCGCCTGTCGTGCGACCGGTCGCGCCGCGAGTAGGACCGCTTCTCGCGGCGCCGCTCGTCGGAACGGTCGCGCGACCGCCGCGAGTAGCTGGCGGAACGCGACCGTCTCGCTCGCTTCCTAGGCCGTTCTTCCGAATCGTCCCTATATCTGTCCCTTTCCTTGCGATCGTTACGCGTTCGGTGCCTGTCGTAATCGCTCCGTCTAGATTTCGATGATTCTCTGTCGTCGTATTTAGAGCGTTCCTCCTTGTGTGTTTTTTTTCTTTTGTCCTTTTTCTTTTTTTGGGAATCGGTGGAGCTGGATGACCTGCGCTTGCGTTTTTTCTTTTCGACTTTTGCTTCCGGCTCTGGTGAGTAGCTGCTGGAACTCTCTGGGGAATCCTCCTCGGAGTCGCTGGTCGTTGAGTTGTTCGATTTGCTAGGGCTTGGAGTGCGTTCCTTCTTTGATTTCTTAGATTTCTCCTCTTGTATTGTTGGTAACTTCCTGGAGCCGTCGATTTGATCCGTTTTGGGTTTCTTATCTCTAGAGAGTCGCGACTCTGTGATCGCGTTTGGAGTTTCCGCATCGTAGGGCGGTGGCGTCGCTGATGCTCCTGTAACAAAGTTCATAGATTTTATGAATAAAAAAAATTAAAACCCAACAGTCACATACATAGTCCTGACCCCACACTAGGATTCCCTGTGTCGTGCATCAGAATCTACGGGTACCATGACACCACAACACCCAACCCCGGAACAAATATTTATTATTATCAGATCATGCAAACAATTGTTCAACACCAGGAATCTAACCCGCATCCCTTGCGTCTCAGACAAGCACTCGCAGCGCCATCGATGTAGTATAATTTAAATTAAAGACACGAAATGGCAATCTTTCTCTTGAATGCAATATAATTCAAATTATGGACATGACATGTCAATCTTTCTCATCTTTATGGTCATCATAATTGCAGCTTAGTAAAATAAGGGAAAAACTTTGCTTCAATTTTATGATGACTCCAAAACCAGTTTAATAACCGGGTTGATTGTTAACCGCAAGTCACGTAATGCAAAATTCTGTACTTTATTTATTTTATAACCTTTGTATGTTTTCCAAAAAAAATATCTGCGCATTTGACCATTCACAATGAACTATAAAAGAACATTGAACTTGGCAATTTAACTGGAAGGTACACTAATCTGTAATTCATTTTGTGAAATACCTGGGCCTCAACCTTTTGTCTTGACACTGACCTCCTATGGGTGTAATTAAATGCAGTGCCATATTTTTAAATTGACGCAAATTAGCTGGACAGCTTATGAATACGGAAATAGACATTTTATGTTTTCAGATGGTTTTAATCTAATTTTCGACCAAGCCTAGAAGATACAGGCAATAACTTTCAACTTTATTGATATTGGTAATTATTTTTTATTGATAAGGCCATTTAACTCTGTGAATGATTCTAGCTAAATTTATAATTTCGGTGCCTCCTCTGCTCCTGCTTTCCTCACCTCTGCCTCAATCCTACTTCCTACTAATATTATAAATGCGAAAGTTTGTGAGGATGTTTGGAGGTTTGTGGTTCAATCATGGCTAAACGGCCGAACGGATTTGGATGAAAGGACATGGGAAATCGTGGGCCCCAACCTGCAGTTATTTGATGAGTTAATTAATTCATTTCGTTAATTTTAAGTAGTAGTTTTAGTCATGAAAAGCTCTAAAGCAGTGGTGTTAGGTCAAACGCTAAAAATAGTCATTTCCGTGTTATTTTTATGCTACCTTCTTACTACGAACGCTTTTCTTCGATTGGTATAGTGCAGCGAAAAAAAAATCCTACCCGCAATCAATTGTTTTTGACTGTCACAATAAACCATTGTCATTTATGACTTTCATATTCCGTTTCAGTTTTTTAGTTTTTGAGTAAAAAATGGAAATTCATAATTATTACCAATTGCACTAATGCTTGAGGCTCAAGATTCCGACGATTCCTGGTACAAGACCAGCCACCGGTAATACACACAGATAGATTATACAGAGATAGATTATAGTTTGGAATAGCATACAGGCTACTTTTTTTTAGGTACCACGTGAGCGAAGCCGCGGGCGGAAGCTAGTATCTCATACATCGCTTGTAACAGAATACAATGTACTTACTTGAAGGTAATCTAGGGGGTTCAGGCGTGCCGATTGGCGTGGTAGGGTCCTCCGTCACCTCCTTCGCTTCTGCTTTCTTCACCTCTGCTTCGATGTCTCTTGCCACCCGCTCGAAGTCCTGCCGCCTGCGCCTTATGATATCCTGGTAGTGAAATATGCACTTTAGTACTTTGATTGTATTAAACTAATGGTTCGCCCGAAATTGAGAGCTCTCGATGTCCGAAAAGAGTTGGGGATTCGATGATCGTCGAGGCACGATTAAAAAAAAAGATGAACTTTGAAAATAGCATCATGTTCAGCATGTTCTAACTAATTGCTGATTTTACCTGAACTACAAACTCATTGAAACTTTACCAAAGGGCTCACGCTATACTGGTTTTTAAATGTTACTACTTCGTTGTTTCTCAAAAACAATTGGCCTAGAATAAGAATCATTTTGGAATGTCGTATGTCACCCCACTTTATGTAATTGTATTACCTATTTTATACCCGTTACTGGACCCCTATATCTTAAAAACCCCTTGGCAGATTTAACTCACATTCATACAAGCAAATATTGATAGTACAACCTGCTGACCTACTAAATTCGATGCAGATCGGATTGACAGTTCGAAAGTTATGCTCCAAATATACAACGCCGATTCCAAGTTGTTTGAGAGATCTTCGCTCGCCCGATCAATAAGTTACTATGTTCATCATTTCAGCCGTAGTAGGTACTTCCACCGCTAAACATAGGCCTCCTCCATAGAATTTTTTATTTTTTTTTATACAACTGAAGTGGCAAACAAGCTTACGGCCCACCTGTTGGTAAGCGGTTACCGTAGCCTATGAGCGATTGCAATACCAGAGGCATCACGCACGCGTTGCCGACCCCGAACCCCCCCACCCCTAAAGAGCTCTGGCAACCTTACTCATCGCAGGAACACAACACTATTTGAAACAAATAATGTTATTTGGCTGCGATCTTCTGTAAGGCGGAGGTACCTCCCAGGCGGGCTGCTCCAATTCAGAACGAGAAAATCTCGCTGTGCCCTACCTCCTCCTAATTCCAGCGCGACTGGCCTTGTACGGCCTGCACCCAAACAATCATTTGGGGGGAATTGCTCATACTCGCCACGCGGGTTGGCGAGCGCAGATAAAGCTATTGTTGATAGGGAACGCTGCTGCCCAACCTTAGCTTTTTTCCCTGAGACGCCTATTACGATATCCACGGGTAGTAATGGAGGAGCCTATTCTTCATCCGGGCCACAGCTAAGTTACTAATATACAGGTTGTATAAAGACAATTCTAAATTGGAACAGCCCTCCTGGGGAGGTACCTCCGTCTTACAGAAGATCGCAGCCAAATAACATTATTTGTTTCAAATAGTGTTGAGTTCCTGCGGTGAGTAAGGTTGCCAGTGCTCTTTAGGGGGGAGGCAGGCAACGCATTAGCAATGCTCCAGGTGTTGCTGATGTCAATAGGCGACGGTAACCACTTACTATCAGGAGGGCCGTAAGCCTGTTTGCCTCCGTATAACATAAAATGTATATATATATATATATATATAGGGTACTTTTTATCAAGGCGTGAGCGAAGCAGCGGGCAAGAGCTAGTTAATATAACAATAAAATAAAACCAATCTTATCGCGATTTGCAATGACAACAAGTTATTTCCTTTTTGCACGATACGTTAGATAAGACCTCATAATCTTTTAAGGAACTATGTTGACCGTTTAAACTACCAAATGGAGGGGCAACCAGTAAAGACATAAGGCCTTTCAGTGACTGCATTTGAAAGGAGGAACATTACGAAGGTTAGAACGCATATAAAAGTGCAGTTTACGAAATAAAGCTGGCTAGGAAACACTAACCACTCACAAATAAGGATCAAATCACATTATTTGGGTAAACAGAGTGCGAGCAAGATTTAGCATGCAGTATTTTTTTCGGTTTAAAATGATGCCAGGGTATTAAAATTAAAGATGTAAACAGCAATAAGTAGAACATGATGTGCCACTGCCTAACCATCAACTTGTGCCATTTTCTGTTTTACTGAGCTATATCTTAATGCTAAGATCTCATCTGTGTACCTACTAGTGACTGAAATAAAGATTTGTTTTCAACTCAAACGTGTAACTACCATCTTTGTGCAGGCGACGACTATACAAACTTCATAATAAGAGTTTTTTAAAATGTTTGGGACGTTTTCGAATCACCAGTTTTGGGTCCAATTCTACTAATTCAATGACTTGAAAATGATAATCGCATGATAATGATCGCACCATTATGATTCAGTTACGATTGTCGCCACCTTCGTTTCTTTGATTTCATTGGTTCATTGCGAAATCAATTACTGCCATTGATATATACGACTGTGATAGCAGAATACCAAAACCATTGTCATTTATTTAGAAGCCATTGTATAAGTAGAATTGGGGGCCAGGTAACACGCGATCGAAGCCTCGAGCTAGTTTTTCAAACATTAGTGAGATTTAACGATAGACGATTACGCTAAGAGAGAGACCCCATTGGTGCGTTGCGCTGCGTTGCGTCGCGTCGTCACAACGGACCAACGCATTGTATGCCACATATGCGTTGCGTCGACGTACGAACTCGCGACGCAAGAATGTCGAAACTGACTCAACACACCAATGGGGCCTCTCTCTAAGCGATAAAGCTCAGTAGTAAGTTTAAAAAACGTACCTGTAACTGCTGATCAGTGAGGTCATTCAGTTCGTCATCATCTTCGTCGGCTTCATCGCTGCTGCTTTCGTAGGCGCCCAGTCCTGTACACACGAGGGTTCGATACCAAAGAGTTGAATGTGAAACAAGACGGAACAACAAATAAAGGTTCACGACTGTAATCCCTTTGGTGGAACATCATAGGGTTGAAAATACCTTGGCAATTTTAATAGAAACATTGTTGTATGTAAAACAAGACGGAACAACAAATAAAGGTTCACGACTGTAATCCCTTTGGTGCAACATCATAGGATTGAAAATACCGTAGCAATTTTAATAGCAGAATAGTTACATGTAAAACAAGACGGATCACAAATAATATTGGATATCTGATTTTCGAAGTAGTTTGAAGATTCCAGTACAAATATTTTTTGTTATTTTAATGAATACAATTATGTAACTTATGGTTTCACTAAGTCACTTTAAAAAAATAATGGTTGACATCTGTTCAAAGTTATGGCTAAATAAAGATCTACTAAAATTCAGGTTTGTGTTTTGATTTTGTTGCAGACTGTGGCAACTAATTTGGCCAGATATTTCTTGATAATTTCGAACGTGCACAAAATATGATTATTCTACGAACATAATGTCTTTGTATGAATAAATCTTCGACCGTTGCCATGTTGCTAGAAAATATCAATTTTGCTATCATACATTATAGTGCGGTGGGCTGTTCTTGGTAATCGTAAGCTATTTGATACATGGATGATCTAAGTTGCTTAAATCTGTTGCACAGCCAAATGGCTAACTTCACTTTTGCCTAGACACCGATCATACTGTAATTTAATTGTTCAATCCACTTTATTCAACTTTTTTAATCTAATTACTTCAATTTTAGAACAATAAATGATTCTTACCGATAGTCCGCAATATACAATTCATTAATTGCAATGTGTAGATGATAATATACTATGGGTAACTATGTCAATTTTGGTTGATCAGCTGAAATTGAATGTTACACGGCATATATGGTGGCTTATATTTTCATAAAATACTTTTAATTTTTTTGAATAGTTAAATTCAAATCATTCGTTACCGTTTAACGACACTTGTACCTAAGTTTAAACCACCATCTATGTGTATGATAGAAATATCTAGCAAACTCATTACATTGTGTATCTCTAAAGATATTAAATGTACAAGTGTACAGCAAAACACTGTCTTTTTCTGTGTGTTGGGTAACTAATTAACACATAAATATTAAACAGACCTGCCTGTTACATTAGGTGTTGTTGTTTGTTAGAATATAAGTCCTATTCTATTGTTTTTTGAGTCTTCTGTCTGTGTATGTCAAAATAAACTTATTTAATTCAACTTTTTTATCAACTTTAGAAAGTTTTGAATGTTGCTAAAATTGTTAAAATTACCCTCAAAGTTACGAACTTCATTTCCATTACGCTTACACAATTGCACCTGCACAAGTCCTAGCAGTATGAAATTTGGAGGACAGCTTCCTGTTGCGAGGGTTGGGGTGCATTAAGAAACACTTCCCGAAACTCAACCCCTACGGGGGTGCAGCGGGGGTTGAAGTTTGTATGAAACTAACAGCATGCTAAGGAAGTCGCGGGGGTTCCCACGATGTTAGAAATGCACTGTTTTAGTTTTCAGGAGTATTATTGATGACACTATGCATAATAAGGGTGTAGGATAAATTGTTTGCGAGATATTTCTATCATAGCTAGTATAGGCATTAGGCGCGGTACTCACCAAGGCCAGATGCGATAGCGGCCAGCGCCTTCGACTTGCTTGCCTTCATAGCGTTGAGTCGCGACGCTTTTGTCATTGAAATAAAACCATTAATTAATATCGAAACAATTCGGTATCTGAAATAAGACTTTATTAGCGATGAAATAAAATGTGTTATCACACAGCACATCACAGTAGGATCACAGGTTTAGAGTCAATATAGTCACGCGGTAAGTAATGTCTTGAAGAGATATCGCGGTCCGGTTTTGAATAGCTTAGTTTTGCAAATACCTTGTGCGGCGGTATATCTGTTGTATTCTTCCTGGCTCACCATATGAATCTCCTGGTCGGTTACCTCTAGGAGTATCTCGGTCAGAGACATTCGTACGGCTAGCATCTGCAAACAAAACATTCTTTGAGTACCATTTGTAGTGTACCAATAGTAATTTAGGAATTAGGCGACATAACTTTGTAAATAGATTTAATTTAGTGATCAATAAACGTTTTCCAAGTTAGTGCCTTAAAAGATGGTTGTTTAAGTTTTGTAGTTTGTCTAGGCTGCATAACTTTGTGAATAGATTAAATTTAGTGATCAATAAACTTTTTCAATTTTGAACCTGATAAGATGGCTGTTTAAATTCTATCTGTGGGCTGCATCATAGCTCTGAAACGAATGCTCTGCTTTTTTATGCAATTTTTTTTCATAATCTAACGTTCATCAGGTCTGAACTTCAGTTTTGAGGGGTTTTAAGTCATTGAACTCTTTTGTTGGAAGAGGAAGACCTAGGCGTACGTTTAGCGACCAAATCGGTGACGTTTTGGACAAAGGCCAGGTCAACAGTTCCCTAAACCGACGAGCATGTATGAGGAATGTGATGAGAGTGAATGAAGCGAAAGAGGTATATCAGGATCGTAGCAAGTGGAAGGCCGAGGTCTCTGCCTACCCCTCTGGGAAATAGGCGTGATTTTATGTATGTATGTATGTATGTATGTAAATGTCCTTCTATAGGCTGATGATAATGAAGCCGAAAGGGTCTTATTCTCCAAACAATACGCAAGAACTTCTTTTTTGTGAATAATAATAAATATTCCAGACATAGATCAACTGATCCTAAACTAGGCATAGCCTGTACTATGGTTACCAGAGACTGATATACATAATATATAAATATTGAACACCCAGACACAGAACAAAAATCTGTGGTAATCGCACAAATGTTTGACCAGTGCGGGAATCGAACCCACGACCTCTAGCGCAGAAGGCAGAGTTACTACCAACTGAGCTATGAGGCCAGCCAATACTGAGAACCTTAAAATATTTTTTTATAGGATCGTGCCTTTTTGTTTATAGAATAAGAATCTTTCGGGATAGCATACTAGCTACGGTACACGTTGTAAACGTACGACTTCTTGCATGATTTCCTCCTTGCTCTTGTGGACTAGCGGCGGCGGCGCGGGATGCTCTTCCCTCTGCTCCGGCTTTGGCTCCTCTTCCGAGGACTGCGACTCCTCCCGGGGGGAGGGCGCAACCTTCTCCATTTCTTCTCCCTCCGAGTCCGATTCCTATAAAAGTATAATTTATGTCGTGAATATGGGGTGTTTGTGGCAATTAAGATGCAGAAGCTAGTATGAATGAATGAAAATACTTTTTTTACACCAATATAAATAAAAAAATACAAACAAAACAGAAACTAAAACTAGAGACCAAAAATGTACAATGGGCGGTGTTATCGCTAAAATGCGATTTCCTCCAGACAACCTTTGGATGGACTTACGCCCGAATACTGAAACGTCACTTAACTATCTGAGATGGTCTCAATTATTTGAGACGCCGTTATCGTTCAGAATCGTATACAATTGTATCATCATCATCATCATTAGGCTGTAGAAGTCCACTGCTGGACATAGGCCTCCCATAAAGAAGGCTCAATACCGTTCGTCGTGGAACTCCACGACGAACGGTATTGAGCCTTCTCCATCCACCGACTTCCCGCAACCTTTATAATGTCGTCGGTCCATCGGGTGGGGGGCCTTCCAACACTGCATCGCCCGGTTCGTGGTCGCCATTCGAGAACCTTTACTCTCCAACGGTTATCGGTTCTGCAAGCTATATGGCCTGCCCACTGCCACTTCAACTTGCTAACTCTAAGAGCTATGTCGGTGACCTTGGTTCTTCTACGAATTTCCTCATTTCGGATCTTATCACGTAGTGAAACTCCTAGCATAGCTCTCTCCATAGCCCGTTGTACAACTTTAAGCTTCTGTATGAAGCCAATAGTTAACGACCAAGTCTCAGTGCCATATGTCATCTTATATTTAAATGATGTTTCAGTATTCGGGCGTTACATTCATAAACTTTGTACTTACAAACTTGCTCTTAGGTGGTAGGACGGGTTCTCCGCTTGCTTCTGCCTTCATTCTTAGCAACTCTTCCTCTTCTAATCTCTTCTTTTCCTTCTCCGCTTCTTCTCGCTCCTTCAACTCTTGTTCCCGCTCAATCGCTCTTTGCTTTTCACGCTCCATTTTCTCTAAGCCTGCACATAAAACATGCAATGACTAAGCTTAGCGTACTACGAAAAGCTTGTAAAGGGAATTGATAATTTAAACAATCGAGATAAAAGTTTAATTTACGGTGATTGTTGGAAACAATCTGTGGAAGAACTAAGGTCACCGACATAGCTGTCAGATTATTAGCAAGTTGAAGTGGCAGTGGGGAATAAAGGTTTTTGAATGGCGACTACGACTGCGAATCACTGCTGGACATAGGCCTCCCCAAAGAATGACATGACGAACGGTCTCGAACCTTCTCCATGCACAGACTTCCCGCAATGTCGTCGATCCATCGGGTGGCGTCGTCCGGTTCGTAGTCGCCATTCGAGAACCTTTATTCCCTAATACATATATTTGAGCAATGCCGATTTGCCCAACTTGGATATCTCTTTTGCTTCACTCACTCGATCAATAAAAGCTTGTAATAAATTCAATACCTTCTCTTATCCACGCCGGCAACTGGCGCCGCTTAGCTGCATCTATTGTCATCGCCATGGGCGGGGCGATTACAGGCGCCGCCACAGGAGCAGGCACCGGAAGTCTTTCCCTGGAATTTAAGACATCTCATCAGTTTGACTCACTAGAAAAAAGTCACATTCAAATGTTTAAGGTTAGTTATGGCATGGCGGTACCCCGAGCAAAACGCTGTTATTTAGATGCTCTTTACCAGGAAAAACTGTGAAAAAATACTTATTAATAAACAGTAACCATTGTCTTTAAACTTTTATATCCCTAACTGGAACTCTAATAGTCCTGTCCCCACACTTTAGGATTCCCCGCGTTTTGTTGTTTTCAGGAAGCTGTTTTGATCGTAAAACTTCAACATCTATTAACATGTTTGGTATATTTAAAGGAAACATTCACGAAAATATTGGTTAACAAGTGGTTCAACTTTAAGTTTTTTCACAATTTTGGGCCGCGTCCACGGTGGAGCGCGAGACATAGTTATTCAACTTTGATTCAACGGTGTTATGACACAAATTTCAAAAGGCATGCGTCACTTTTTTCTATAATAGGTACCTAATCGAATCACTTCGATATGCTAACCTATTACTCCTAGAAGGCCTAGAAGGTCGCTGGTCTCTGTTCTTGCTCTTGGATCTCCTGCTGTCTCGGTTACGGCTGCCGCTGCAAGTCGCGGCGCCGCCTGGGGCTTGGTCCGCTTGTGGGGCGGTCCAGTAGCCATGTTGGAAGGTGGGCGCAGCCGTACCTGTTGTATATCTGTGAAATGGAAGAATAGATAGATAAAAAAATATTTGGCACCACAGACACACACAATTTACTTAGTTAAACAATTTCAAACAATATAACAAACAAAAAAGTAAATAACAGTTGGTAGGTAAGTTTGTGTGTGCTGCAGTACGACAAATAGGCCATGGCTCAGTGAATTTTTTTGCATAAAAGCAAAAAAACTGATTTTCAGCCAAAACCTGATCGAGAGCAAGCAGAACGAGTACAAACGAACAATGTGTAGGTACCTAGCTGTGAATTATTGTAGTTGTGTAGCATTAATAAATGTTTAAGAATATTACTTTAGTTACATGAAAGAATATATTTTTCATGAGATATTATACCAAGAGATCGATGATTTTTCATGTTACTACAAATTCAGGCACAGGCTTTAATATAAGCATTAATCACCCTACCAACGTTCTGACTCTGGAAAAGAAGAGATATTTTTTTTTGGCTAATTCAGCGATATTTGGGATGCTTATGCATGAAAAACGCAATAATTAATGAAAACAGAAGTTTCTACATTACATTCGACCCAAAATTTGACCTTCTACGAAGCGCACTTTGATGCATTCAGCACACGTATTTTTCGACAAAGTGTCATGGCACCATACCTCAACTAATGGTAGCACACAAGCAAGCATGATCTATGCTTGCTTGCAGCATTATTGTATTCGATATTACAACAGATAATTGATCTAAGCTTACCCAGGAGCAGTTCCATCTGGAGGTATGAAGCCGTCCATGAGAGGCGCCATACCAGTCATTGAAGGGTCGGCAATTTTTGGATCCATCTGCCCATTGCCTCCCCAACCCCATCCTGAAAGTTTGTTGTGAATTCATCATTATGAATGGCATTATATAAAGGCATTTGGGCAGGCCATAAACTATGGAGCCCACATTGTTGAACGGGTACCTACTTGAGTTGAGACCTTATTTAGATAAGCATAGACCATCCTATGGATGGCAGTGGTAGCCCCGGCTGAAGAATAGATCCCTCCATATCTATCTACCCATAGGTGTCGTAAGAGGTGACTTAAAGGTTAAAAGCAGCATCCCTACTTTCTCAAAGGGTCACAGGTCATTTTTAGGGCCACATACAGCAAGAGCTTGCATAGTAATGGACTCTGCTTTATTCGCAACAGCACAATGTAGCTTTTGTGGCAAACACAAGCAGTACAGGAGTTGATATCTGTCTTGACAATAACTCATTAATCTTTGGAACTACCAATGGGCAGGAATACCTACTTATTGTTTAGATAAATGGCTTGCCTAGTATATAATAGAATAGAAAGATATTTATTTTGTTATCAACACAATCAGACTTAACATAACACAATACAAAAAATGAAATTCGATCTCATGGTAACAAAAATGGCCAGCACTCAGGATTCCACTAAATTATATTTGTATGACTAATATCTGCAGCGTTCTTTGATGTGTCTACATCACACAGCATTGAAATTGTATGTCACTATCTATGTTTGGTTAACTGTTTTTTTTTTTTTTTTTTTTTATACATCAGAGGAGGCAAACAAGCTTACGTGCCCACCTGATGGTAAGCGGTTACCGTAGCCTATGAGCACTTGCAATACCAGAGGCATCACGCACGCGTTGCCGACCCCGAACCCCCTTCCCCCCTAAAGAGCTCTGGCAACCTTACTCACCGCAGGAACACAACACTATTTGAAACAAATAATGTTATTTGGCTGCGATCTTCTGTAAGGCGGAGGTACCTCCCCAGGCGGGCTGCTCCAATTCAGTACGAGAAAATCTCGCTGTGCCCTACCTCCTCTTTAACTTTTTGAAGCACTGATTTATTCATTCATACCCTATTTATTGTTCAGCTTGTTTTTGAATGCATGCATTTGATGAAGCAAATACAACATCAGTAACATAGTTTGTTCCAATTATTACTTGACTAGCTTCTGCCACAGTTTCACTCTTGTGGTACCCAAATAACATGTTACACAGGAATAGGTAGTTTAGTTTTCTAACAGTGAAAGAATTCTCAAAATCGAATCAGTTATTACCCCTTACATATGAACTTACTTAAAGTTGGTAGTATAAACAAACTTAAACTCTTTATAATACCTACTTGCTTCCACCCATTACTTCGCTCATGTGGTTTTCAGATAAAAATTTGTATATTTTATGGACCACATGGTATATTACTCAGTGATAGTGTAGCTTTCTATTAGTTCAATGATTTTTAGAATTGGTTCAGTAGTTCCATAGTTTACCCCCTACGTAAGCAAGACAGTGTAGGTTACTGATTCACCATACATTTTACAGATTTTTGGAAGTAATATTGATTGTCAATTTAGTCACCGGATCTAGGCAAACATAAAGTTTGGCTCCACAATAGTTTTTAAAGAAACTAAGAACACATAAAGCAAATTATGTTTGTCATTTGTATTTGAGATGCACAAAATATTATGTAGACTATGTTCTGTATTCAGATATCTGAGCAAGAAGAGTAGCAATTTACCTGAATTTAGCAAAGGGATGCTTCTGAGAATTACTACACCAACTTACCCCATTGATTCCATCCGCTATTCCATGAGTTACTGTTGGAGTTCCAATCCGGCGGCATTGGGGATTCACTATTCTCAATATTTTCTACTTCCATGGGTGCTTCGCCTTCTTCGGCCTCGGGCTTGGCGGGCGGCGCCGGCGGGGGAGCCGCCAGCACAGCCGCCGCGTCTTTCATGGCGATCCATTGCTGAGCCAAGGCAGCCCAGTCAACGGAATTACTGTCTACATTCTGATATGCCGTAGGATTCAGGGCCCACTGCGTAGGATACGACGAATTTGCGGCATCCCTCGAATACATGCTTTTGATACATTTATTTACGCCACGGATGTAAGTTTTTGATAAGACATTGCAATAACAGAAGCACAATTGAAACACGATTCAAATGCCTAATGAATGTTAGTTGTATTTGTATAAAATTTACCGAAAATCAAACAATCGAAATGCTTTTTTGCATTGCTGAAAATTAAAGCAAGCACATTTTTACCACAGACAAAAACATAGACAACAAGAAGTTATCGAAGTATTCCATGAACTAGATAACTGTGAATTAGCCGTAGACCTAGAACTGTTACGGAATTATCTGTGTTCGTAGAAAAGTTATGTCTGTTACTTTTATTTTAAATATTATCTATTTTATTTTACATTACATATTTTTAGTCATGCAAAATTTTTATCTACAATTCGGGTTTTTTTGTTCTGTTTCCTGCTCGAATTTAAGAATGTGTTTTCGCCTGTTCGAATATAAAATATAAAAAATATGGACATTATGTCCTTTATTTTATACGCGCCATCTAGCGACGCTAAATCAAAATCTTAGTGTCAAACTTAATTAATAGATATCGTTCGAAGCAAAAGTTTTACTTATTAATTTTATATTAAAAGGCAAAGACGTATGTCTATTGTTTCACCATTTTATTTGCAGAGCACAGAACACAGATCATAAACAGTCACAGAGAGTTATACCAAGAAAACAGATTATCTCAACACAGCCCCTCAATTTGTAGAGGTTTATACCTATATATTTTATACAAATTGAATCTAAGATAATATGAAAATTGTTGACACAGAAATTGTAAGACTACATATTTTAATAAACTTATTAAGACTCTACCTAACTATTTCAATGTAGAATAGCATGTAGACATAGCTGCAGTTAACTCTAAGATAGAATAAAATGAATGTTTACAAACAAAATAAGTTTTTTCTACCTTTAAACATAAAAACATATAACAATAATAACGGATAGTGTTTCTATTTAGCCCTTCAAATAGCAACATCAAGTTAATAAACCACTAAATAAAAACATTACAATCATAATATATTAGCAAGAGAGATACCCATCTAAGGTAGTTAACCTAATACACATTTAATCTTTCACGGAAATATACATGCTTTCTTGCAGGCAATGCCTTTGTGAAAATATCAGATATATTTTCCTCTGTAGGTACATATGATACAGACACAATTCTCTTATTTATTACATCTTTTATGTAATGATATTTAATGTCTATGTGCTTTGAGGCTTTAGTATTTATTTGGTTTTGAATCAATTTAATTGTACTTTGGTTATCAATGTAGATGTGAGCTGACACTGTTTTACTATTAAGAAATTCAGAGAGTAGGCCCTTTATGTGTACGAGTTCACTTACTGCATGTGCTCCTGCTATGTACTCTGCCTCAGCTGTTGACAAAGCTGTACATGTCTGCTTTCTGGAAAACCATGATATCAAATTGTTACCTTGATAGATAGCACATCCACTGGTACTTTTCCTGTCAACCTTGTCAGCTGCCCAGTCTGCATCTGAATAAGCCTCTAATTGAGTATGATTACCTGTATTGTTATATAGCAGCCCCTGAAACTGAGTTTCCTTGAGGTATCGTAAGATCCTTTTACCTGCTGTCCATAATTCTTGTGTTGGTTTATCTAGAAATCTACTCAAGTATGATACTGCATAAGTTATATCCGGTCTAGTATTCATTGAGATGTAGAGTAGACATCCCACTAGTTCTTTAAATGGCACTTCAATTATGTTTGAGGATGTTTTTGCATATAAATTTGTTTCCATTGGAGTTTTATTTCCTTTACAGTCTTGCATTTGAAATCTTTCTAAAAGCTTTGTTATCATCTCTGTTTGTTTTATTTCCATTTCATTTTGATTTCTATTTACCTCCAATCCTAGATAGTTCTTAACTTCTCCCAGATCCTTCAGTTTAAATTCCTTTTCCAGCTTCTTTATTATTATATCTTCTTTTCCTAAATATAAAATGTCATCGACATACAATAGTAACCAATTTGGTCCTTTCCCATATAGGCATGAATCATGTTTTGATCGTGTAAATCCTTCTTTTATAATAAACTCATGAAATCGTTTATTCCAACATCTTGGTGCCTCTTTTAATCCATATAAAGCCTTTTTCAATTTAAGCACTTTTCCTTGACTGATGTTTAATCCTTTTGGGCATTTCAGAAAAACATCTACATCCAGATATCCATTCAAAAATGCAGTAGGCACATCAAACTGTTTCAATGGCAAATTTTGTTGTACTGCTAGACTTAGCATCAGCCTTATTGTAGATATTCTGGCTACTGGGGCATAGTTATTCACTGAACTGTTTTGCTGGAAACCTTTTGCAACTAAGCGTGCTTTCTTTGTACCATCTTGTTTTGTTCTAAAGATCCATTTAGTATCTATAGCTTTCATTCCTTTAGGTAAATCTGTTATTTCCCATGTTTCTAATTTTTCAAGGGCATTTAATTCCTTATTAATCTCATTACTCCAACCTTTGCTCATTGCCTCCTCATAATCTTGAGGATCTCCCGATATTAAACAATATGCTGTATACAGGGCGTCCCAAACTTATGGGACATGAAGGGGAAGTACCTAAAATATCGTAGATAGGGTATTTTGCTGAAAGAAGACTTTATGTTACTTTTAAAAGTTAGTAATTCTGCATTCATAGATTTTCTAAAAAATACTTGCTTCGTCTGGGAATCGAACAGACTTAAATGTAAAAAAAAAATCATCCTACTTCTATGATGCCAATCGAAAGAATAGCTAAAAAATAATAACTTTGCTTAAGTAACATAGTATTTTAAAAGAACGGAACAACGTAAAATGATTGAGTCAAATTTTTCAAACACGTTTTATTTAGGATTTTTTAGGTTAGATTTTTTAGTTCTTTTTAAAAATATTAAAGTATGCATTCAAACAAACGCTCTCATAAACTGTTCCATTTTCAAATTTAACAACAACATTGGTGTCGATTCTGTTGTTTTAGGATTCCTAACATAAATTTTAAGATTTCTTAATTTTCTAAGTTAAGTGGACCTAAACATTATGGTATTCTCTTTACATATCCTAAAAAATCCTAAATAAAACGTGTTTGAAAAATTTTACTCAATCATTTTACGTTGTTCCTTTCTTTTAAAATACTATGTTACTTAAGCAAAGTTATTATTTTTTAGCTATTCTTTCGATTGGCATCATAGAAGTAGGATGATTTTTTTTTGACATTTAAGTCGGTTCGATTCCCAGACGAAGCAAGTATTTTTTAGAAAATCTATGAATGCAGAATTACTAACTTTTAAAAGTAACATAAAGTCTTCTTTCAGCAAAATACCCTATCTACGATATTTAAGGTACTTCCCCTTCATGTCCCATAAGTTTGGGACGCCCTGTATAGCTCATAATCCTCTTGAAATCTACTTGGCTTTTGTATGATTCTTCCTGATCTTGTCTTTTGTTCTGGTATTTCTTCTTCTGTATCCTCATAATCATCACTGTCATTTTCAATTTCTATATTTTCATTTGCTGGTTTCTTTCTGCTATTTTCATCTTCTACAGTTTTCTCAGAATCTTTTTCATTCAACTTTCCACTATTTTCATCTTCATAGTATATCTGATCACTTTCCTTAGTTTTCTTTTCTGTATATTGTATTTGACTTTCATCAAATCTCACATCTCTTGACACAATAATATTGTTGTTTTCAGGATCCCATAGGCGATATCCATTTTGTTGATATCCCACAAATCTCATTTCTTTTGCTCTTTCTTGAAATTTGTCTTGTTTTGGTAATATATGAACCCACACTTTAGATCCAAAAACTCGAAGTCTTGACAAATTCTTGTTTCCAAACATCTTCTCCGCTGGGGTTTGGAAGTTTATTGCTGAGGATGGGCAGCGGTTGATTTGATAGACTGCACATCTAACTGCTTCACCCCACAAAAATTTTGGCAAGCCTGTCTCTATTAACAATGTTCTTGCTCTGTTGTATATAGTTCTATTCATTCGTTCAGCTACACCGTTGGAGCTTGGACTGTATGGATTTGTATACTGTATTATTATTCCTTTTTCCTTGCAAAAATTCTGTATTTTTTCATTTTTGAATTCACCTCCATTATCTGATCTAATCTTCTTCACTTTATTACCTGTTTGCGTTTCTACCCTTTTTATGTATTCTATCAACCTATCAGTTGCTTCATATTTTCTCTTCAATAAGTAAACCTCACAAAAATGAGTAAAATCATCAATGATTGTATGATAGTAAATCTCGCCTGTAGAGTTGGGTGTGGACATTGGTCCAGATATATCAGTATGAATGAGTTCACCAATGCAATGAGAACGTGGTTTCTGAGTAGGATAAAATGGTAATCTAGTTGACTTACCTTTCATGCATGGTTCACACGGAATCTCACTGTACGGCAGTTGCAGTAACCTTAGCTGTTTCCTATTAGCATGACCCAATCTCTGATGCCACAAATCTTTTGAAATCAAACTTACTTCATTATTGAGTTTCATGTCTATAACATATAACCTGCCTTTCAACCTGCCAATAACTTCATTTACTGAGTTACTTATCGATACACTATCATTGTAAAATTGAACATGAAGTCCCTTCTCTAATAATTTTCTCACTGATAATAAATTGTGTGACAACTTAGGAACAATTAATCCCTCAATATCTATTGATAGACTACTATTATATTCTAATGTTAGTTTACCTCTTTTGTAACATGTTAGATATTGTCCGTTCGCTACATAAATCTTCATCTCTCTGTCCAGTTCTTCAACCTGAGTCATATAAGGTTCGTAATTAGCCATAATCAAATGTTCTGTGGCCCCTGAGTCCACTATTAGTTGAACATCACTATCACTAACACAACTGTTATTACATAATGCACTTGCACTACTCGCTGTAAATGACATTTCGTTTTTCCTTGAAGAAGAGGTCTCTTCATCTGCCTGCGCCGCTTGACCTGTCTGCCATGGTGACCTATAGGAGCTTGCACCTCGTCCTCTGTTTGAGTTGCTGTTGCCTCTGGATTGACCCCGTTGTCCTCTCATTGAAGTCCGACCTCTGTAGTGGCCTCTCACTTGTTGTCCCGTTCTGCACTGGAAGGATTTGTGCCCACTTTTGCCGCATCTGTAGCAGGTCATAAACGTGTGCGTATCTGATGCTGTGGTTTCATTACCTTTAATCTTCAGTTCAGCATCTAGCAATCTGGATTTGACAAAGTCAACATTCAGTTCTCTATCAATTGTTTCTAATGTTGTGATAACAGTGTCATACTCGGTCGGCAGCGTTAGAAGTAGGTGGCACACCTTATCTGCTTCCTTCAGCGTTGCACCAGTTGACTCTAGTTGTGCTATTAAGTTATCATACTTTAAAAAATGATCTTGTAATTTTTCATCTATACTGGTTTTCATTGATAACATTTTCTTTCTCAGATACAGCTGATTAAATATACTTTTTCTCTCTAGTACCTCTTCCAGGCATTCAAACATTTTTGCTGCCGTTGGGCATTTCTTTATTAATTCGACGAATTTATCGGAGACACATTGGGCAATTATGCTCCGTGCCTTGGCATCTTTCTCTTTATCTATTTGTTCAGTTTTCATAAGAGTGGACTCCAATCCTCTTTCCTCCAAAATTAATTTCATACGAAATTTCCAAACACTGAAATTTGTTCCATCTACCAGCTTTGGTAAATTTGTAACCGAAGTCATCGCCATCCTTAGAATTTTATATTGCTCTTGTTGTTTTCTTCTCTAGAAATACTCCATGTATTTTTTCTCATATTCTTCGGCTTATATTTTTCATGTTGGCGCAGTGGAAGCGTATTAATTTTATATTAAAAGGCAAAGACGTATGTCTATTGTTTCACCATTTTATTTGCAGAGCACAGAACACAGATCATAAACAGTCACAGAGAGTTATACCAAGAAAACAGATTATCTCAACATTACTACTTGACAATAGATGGCAGGGCATAAAATTAAATAATTTATTTCGTATTAGATGCAAAATGAATAGTATTATATATATTTTTAAATAATATTAACAACCTACATGATTTAACTAGGTACTAGCTTTTACTTTAGCTTAGCGAATTCCAAATTGCCGGCATCACGGGCGCGTTGCTAACCCCCTGACCAGGGTTAGGGGTTGGCAACAAGGGAATGTCTCCTACATGCGTTGGTAAGTCTCATATTTGTGTGATATTTTTTTATTCTCCCTTCTAACGAAAATTAACAATTCATTGCTGCTTGACGTCAGAATTTATAGGCAAGGCGGTAGTACTTCCCTGGACGATCTCCTAAGTTCTAAGAGCCCTCCTGCTCTTAGAACATGTAGGTACATACGTACCTTAATGCCTGCTAGGTGAAGCTACGCTTGTTCCTCGGGCGGGACCAAGCCTAGAAAAAGGCCTATCTAGCTACGATGGTACATTATTATTAGGTACCAACGACTGTGAACATAAGTCGGTACTCCTTATTGAGTGACTATGTGTGGTAACTTAAGTATAAGTACCTACTAAGTATATTTTAATTGGTTCATCAGGGGCTTTGTAAGAAAGTTAAACTTCGGTTTTTATAAAATTAATTTATTTTATTCGTTTATTATAACAATTCACAATCGTTCATTCATCTCGCATCTCACATATCATTTACACAACTTACATAAAATTATATTTTTAAACAGTGGACGTTTATCGATTTCGTCACTTCGCGACGATGTCACACTACACTTTTCTATTACTGGTATTCAATTCAGTCACTGATGTAACTCAAGTCTTTGTATTCACTAGCTTTAACTTAACGCTAATAGAGGTTCCTCAGGATCGGGCTTATGTGACTTCGTACTCTGCTTCTTCCATTGCTCTTTTTTGTTGATCATCTTCTGCTTCGTTCTTTCCAACTTCGCTTTAGACTTCGAGAGCTTTGGGGCTGTCGTAGTTCTGTCTATCTGTTCTAGGGTTTCAAAGATGTTCTTAGGCTTAGCTTGTTCTGACACGTTTCTTGTCTCCTCACTGATTTCGTCCATGGTAGAGTTCTTATTAGCGTAAACTACTACGAAATGCGAGTAAGCAGAGTTGGCGGGCGTGTTGATATCGGCGAAGTCTCTAAAGTTTGCGAATTGATCTTGGTTGTAGTTCGGTCTAGGGTTCGCGATGTATCCGAGATCGTAGGACGGACGACCATGTCCGTTATTGTAGTAGGAATTGTAGCCGTCATATTCAGCGGATTCTTCATCGTTTTGCGCTAGGAACGTTCCTCCTCTTATAATACCGAAGTTTCCTGATCCCAATAGTCCTGGATTAGCTTCAACTACGGGAGCCGCCGTTTGCGTGGTCGACTTGCCAAAGTTATCGAGGTTCCTGTAAGCTCCAAACAGCGGATAGTTCAGTAGCGATTTGTAGGAGTTCGGCCGCTGGCTGTAAGCTCCTTCTTGGTTATTGAATCTGAAGTTATTCTGCCGGGGCTCGAAGAGGTTGGCGAATGTTGGGAAGAAGTTTTGCGAATCGCCGAGGTATTCTATGGAATGGTCGGTGTGGTCTGTTGCCGCGGTGTCAGGCTCCATGTGGGCAGGCGGTGCCACCACTTCTGAGATGATTTCTGAAGACTCCGCGTTGAGATCACTTGTGTCATCTGAAACAATAGAAAACAATAATAAGTTCTGTTGTCCTATACAATAGATTAAATCTTAAAACACAGTTTTCAAATGTTTTGCTTAAAACCAAGTTTTCTAAATCAAAAACAAGAATATTTGGTTGCAATTGCTATAAATAGAGAGAAATATAGAGTCATAGGACTCCTACCACCCCTACCCCTACACTCCCACTCTACCTTTCATATCCTACGATAGACCAAAATCGTATTCTACCTTTTGTTCAGAAACGACCAAAGGCTTCTGCTATAGAGACCTTCTTACGAAAGAAGTCCCACGGGGACTTATTTCTGTTCCCCATGTGGTCTTTGTCTAACGAAGTTTTGCATCAATAATCTTTTTAGTACCACTAATTGCCGCAAGGCTTCTTTTGTAAAAAGTATGTACTATATAAACTTAAAAAACTTCACAGTTATTTGGCACAGACCCAAGGGCGGATCCAACCTTTGAGTCTGGGTGGGAGTCACATAGTTGAGGTCCAGTCAGGATAGGCCGGACCAACCCTCAATTGACTTATCAGTAGCCGACTTATAACCAGCTCAGGGGGGGTCATGACCCCCCTGGATCCGTCCTTGCACAGACCACAAGTACCAGGAATTCATAGTTAACGTATGAGTACGATTTCTAGATCTCGATTAGTGTTCCTCCTCATTAGGTTACGTGGTGGTTACGTGTCTCTTGCGCATGTACATGTCGGTCGACAAATACCAATGTTTTCCGCTCTACCTGTTTTATTTCTCACTTGCACTAGAATGACCCAAAGATATTGCCTTCCTAGATATCGGATTATGTAGTACGAATTGCAATGATTTACTTGTATCGTAAGAATCTTACTTATATTAAAAAGGCGAAAGTATGTAATGATGTTTTTATGTTTTGATGATATTAGTTAAATCACGCTGCCGCGCCATCACAACTCAACTAAATTCGATGAAACTTAGAATAAATAGAGTTCTTTACCTAATACATAACTACTAATGCTACTGTGAACTGCTTGTAGTTTATGCCTTACGCCACACTGGCTGGTTCCTCAGCAGGACAACACAATTGTAATTCTCTCACAGTGACTTCCCATGCGCCTGCTCGTGCCGGCTTGACCACAGACTGACTGACTCCCAGAGAGTATGTATCCATCTCTCCATCTCAGGTGTCATCTGTTATCTGTCACTGTCAGTTGTACCCCGGAGAAAGCATAAGATAAGGAACAGCAGGATTCCTTAAATACTAGTCACTACACTGCTTATCGAGTAACCTACCATGAGAGGGAATCCATAAGCGGAAGCTAGTGTTTTGTATACTTAGATAAGTATGCCACGTAGCCTGACATAGGCATATTTGTATTAATATATTCTAACTATTGAATCTTCAAGTTCCCAAGTTCTTCGCATATGCTTATTATATCACAGTTCACATTGACTCAAATATCATGCCAGCGAAAGTCATACGCTACCCAAATAGAGCAAAGTATGGAGAAAACTTGTTATTATGTCATACAGTCATATAGTGGCGGAGTGTTCGTGATTTGCGGTTATCAGATTTCCTGATAAAAAAAACTTGTTTGAAACAGGAATTGATTAGAAATATTAATGTACGAGCTATTTCCTTCGAACTTTTGAAGGAAATAGCTCGTACATTAATAGGAATAGTGTCACAAATAACTTTAAGTAGAACGTGGTACAGCGGAAAATCTCATTATGATAAAGTTTTGTTTCTATACATCAAATCAGGCTACAGACGCCATCCAGCTTAAAGGAAATCCCATCCCACTTGCGCCTAGTCACTGACCTAATACAGGTGACCTAGAAATAATCAGTGTCACGACAAGAATAAGAAGTGAATATTCCATAAAGTGATTGTTGATTGTACTTCCAATTTGTTTAAGTAAAAGTCACGTTTCCATAACTTTTAGAATCACAACATTTCCTACATTGCAATACTTCACATAAAGTATAATTTAATTTGTAAAACGACTTGATTTTACCCAATAACAATATAACATTTACACATAACTATCAAAATCCGCATAATCCGAGCGACCTCGCGACCTATGACCGAGTTGATGAAAACATGCATTTTTCATCGGGAAAATATTCGAAATAATATTTTGAAACTATGCCATAGGTCACTCAAGTATTGGTTAAACTCAGTTAGGTCAAAATAATAGTTAGTTTCGTATAATCCACTGTGCTATTTCGATATGATTACAATCAATGTTATTCGCAGTTTCAATCAATTTAAAGTAAATAAAAGTGTTGAAATGCATTGATTGGATTGAGTTATCCGAAATTAGATAAATGAATCGTGGTTTACTTTTGATGATTGTATTACTTTACTTACATTAGATTCATTGCAATAAAATGTTGCAATGAAAAAGGGCTTTAATAAATAATCTCTTGATGATAAAATGATAAAAAAATACTCTTAATACTTTTTTTTGATGAAAAAGACATCAACGCGCTCTCTCGCTATTATTTTGTGATACTGAAAATCAAAGGCTGAATAGCTTTTAATAAATTAACTAGATTATCCATAAGTACAAATCATCTAAAGTCGTATAAGATCCACGTTATCAGCGGAAGAGCCAGCACCAGTTTCAAAGGGTTTGAATAGGAAATTAATCAATTTATTTTTCTATTCTCATATTATTATTATTTTTACTGTCTGACATTATTATTAATTATTCAATTTAATCAAGATGTTCGAGTTGTTGTCTTATTTTTTTGCATGTTTAGTTTATATTATCTGATTTAAATTTAATTTATATTGTTATTACAAAATTGCACGCCTGAACAGGCAGAATACATTGCTACTATTATAAAATGTATAACATCTATAAAAAGTATAATTTATGATTTAGGAATGTCACTGACAGCATTAAAAAAAACGTATATTCCTGACCTCACACTAAAATTCCCTGTGATATCAAAACCTCAATACGCAGAACCGGAACAAATATTTGTTTGTCCTACCACGGGGATCGAACGCGCACCACTTGTATCGTTGCCACATTGTACGCCAATGCTCTTTCACTGGCCAAAATTTAAATCTTAACTGTATAGATAAAATTAAAGTAGGTATCTATTACGCTATTGTGGTTGACCATAAAGCCGTGTTCAAAGGGCGCGTCATTAAAATATGTTTCAAAATGATCGCTAAGTCTATGCACAGGGGCTTAAGATATCGTTGAGCTATTACGCAAAATCAAACTCAAAAATAACTACAAATTCTGATCGAAGCGACGCGTGACCCGAGAGCTGGCTCTTATTTGGCCCAGCGCATTAGCATTGCCATCCAGCGTGGCAATTCCGCTAGCGTCTTGGGGACGCTTCCGACTGGTAGTGATCTGGATCAGTTGAGCTATCTATAGATCGTTTGTAACGGTCTTTAGATGGCTCAAGTGTTTCTTGTGTATTTTGTAAATATTAACTTGTATTAGTTTTAAGTTTCTTTGTGTAAATAAAAGATTTCACTATAAAGTAAGGATCATGTAAAAAAAAACGTATTTTTGTTGACATATCGCACACCATTTGAACACAGCTTAACAGTTGTCATCGACCTCATTATCAAAGACTACTATTGTATACTGGGAAACTCATTATACAATATACATTGACCCAGAGAGCAGTCACAAATCTAGTGATAAAGCCATTATTTTTATGTTGTTACGTGAATCTCCTTTTTTGTTATATTGTAAGATTTATGAGGCAGGTCTTTTATTGCAAAATGCTTCTATGCTGTTTTATCATTCTGCCTAATATCCTTTTTTGACTTTCGGAGCGATAAACAGACTCTTTTGTACATATATTCGGTATGTATTTATACCGTTACATAATAATATTATGTGTGGTGATTACCTAGGCATTGAAGTGGGTGGGTAGGCAATTTGCTTCCACCTGACCAAAAATTAGAAATATAAAGCATTTTATGTGGGGCGTATGTCACGATCTCCATCATTCATATAATTTGGGGCAAAAGTTTTTAATTGCCTAGAATTGCATTTTGTGGTTCATGACTGCCATTTATTTTAAAAGACAATCCATAATTAAACTAAGATATCGTTGACTATGAGCTAAGCTAGGAAATTTACTGCATATTAAAATCTCAATTGAAAAGGCTCAAGGCCGTTGGTCGTGAAAATCTTTTGGGGAGGCCTATGTTCAGTTTTGGACTTCTACAGGCTGACGATGATGATAATAATCATTGACTTTTCTACGACTTATGCGTTGTATTAAGGTTCAATGTATGTTTAAAAAATATCATTCAATAGGCCCAATTGACCAAGTCGAGCAAGGGCGACAAAGGTACATCCAAAACTGGTTCTATCTAATGCATTGCTACTTAAATTTAAATGATACGCAAAATAATCGAACCCACATTTTTGCCTTGAATCAGCAATGCGATACTAACTACGCCATGGAACGAATGACGCTGGTGCTGAAAATCTTCGGCAGATGACATATTTTTATCGGATAAACACCTGTTCAATTTCTACTATCAAGTATATCATTGACGAGAAGTGGCGTTCTTCCTATATTAATATAGGCTCATATATCCTATAGGCTTCAATCGCGTGGTGCTTAGATAAAAAAACCTATTATGCTAATCTATGTAAAGCACTCTATTAATTCCAAGTTTCATCGAAATCGGTTTAGCCGTTACGACGTGATCCAACCACAAACATCCTCAAAAACTTTCGCATTTAAAATATTAGTTGGAACTTGTATAGTTGGATTTTGAATTGCTACTGGCCAACGTCCACTTACCTACTAGTTTCACAACGCCAGCTCATCTCGGGCTTGCAAAGTGGCGGAAACTGGAGCGTGACATCGATTCGCGCTTGTCCACACTGTCGCATAGGCATTATGAATTTGTCAACGCTTGCCTATAGGGCAGAATCGCACGGGACGTTTTTGTTAACATTTCATATGTTAACAAAAACGTTCCGTGCGTTTCTGCCCTATAGGGGGTTGTAAATAGGCGACTCACGACTTCTATCCCCAAGCATGGTAGACAGCCTTCTCAGATCTCCAGGGAAATAGATCCTTGAAGATGTCTTAAGACCTTCCTTCAGTCAGAGGCATGTCCAAACGCATATGGCTACATTTCGCAATAGTGAGTGTTCCATACGCAAACCCATCGGTGAATAGTTGCACCTCGGTACCTGTTTTGCGACTGTTTAATGAGGAGCACTGTTTCATTTTCTTCTCTAAAAACCTCCCTCTGGCAACGGCCCAAGCCAAGGTCCGTACCTAATGCCCTTGACCTCGTTGCCCTAATCTTACTTTTTCTCGCCCGCAGTCCGCTGCGCTCTACCACAGATAACATATTACTATAGCTCAACATAGTTCGGTTTAGCTGAGAGACTTTAAAATCCGTCCGAAAAAAACGTATGAAATGTTAAGATTAAAAAGTGTTTAGTTATAAAGGGCTAGAACTGTTTTCGACGACCGAAGTAAATAACTTCTACGGCTATAGATAGCTACTTAAGTGGATAATCTTATTAGTATCAAACAATTCCTATCCCCATACGTACTACTAAACACGTAACTAAATAATGTCTGATATCAATAAATACTACCTACTGTTTAACCTGTACCCCGGGGCTGCAGGAAAACGCATAAAGGAAGCGTTTATTATGTGGAAATTATACAAATCCGAGTACCTATCGACCATTACTACAATATTTTGTTATAATAAATATTGTAGAATATTTATTCTCCTATTGGTGCTTACTATTATGATAAAAGTAAAACCTATAGCTTATTATTTTCGATCCTTCTTGTGGCTATTTGTTACTTGTAAATTTCTTCTCCAATCTACCTATAATAAGACGTAAATCTACCTTACTAGGTACTGCGGTCGCCCAAATGGTTTCATCTGAAAACCAGCGCCGCGCCGCTACACTTTGTGAAGCGGCATTATAGCTGAAGACATATCACGCACACACCACAGCATGGACTAATGAATACCCTTGTTTTATTTATATTTATTAGTTATTTTATAGTTTAGTTTTTTGTTTCCAGGCTCTACCTATATTTTATAAGTTCGTGTTATTTTTGTTGAGGGTCCAGATTTTTTTTTTCTTTTCATATTTCTGTCCTGTCCCAGTTGCTATGTAATAATTTTGTCCCAGTCATATCATTATAATGTATACGATAGGACTGTAGTACAATAACTGTACGACAAACATAATGGTTACAACTGCCAAACGATAGCGTTTGGCGGTAAAATACTTGGACAAGTTAATTCTGAGTAATGTTCAAGAACATGGCTGTTAACTTTATAATGCAGTAGTAGTAGCATAAACATTACGTTTATGCATTTATTAGCTAGTTTAACCACCGTAAGCGTAATTTTAGATACTATTGTTACTAAACGCAATTGTTTGTAAAGCTAACAATGGAGTAATTTCTCTATTTCAAATTCGTGTAGTAGATAATACGAAACATAGATAAACAAACAGTGCCTTTAGTACAAGATTCTGTCTTTTCCTTTTTCCCAGCCACTGCTATGACACCGCTGCGGCGGCGACTACGTCACCAATTGTGTTGATAAGACAAATTTTGTGTATGGCTTGAAGTATTTTTACTTTAACTTCTTTGAAGTTTGACTAACGGTTTGCAATAAAAACTGCAGCCGAATCAGTTAAGCACTTTTAGAGACAAATACCAATAAACACACATTCCTTTTTAGCGCGCTGCACCCACAAAACCTGATGGAATTTTATATGAGATCGTCGAGAATCATCTTGACTCGGACAGTTCTATTCTATGGGTTACACCCTAAATCATATCAAAAACTTGATGACAGTTCTTGAGTGGAGACCACGTCTGGGCAAACGTAGTGTGGGGCGCCCCCCGGCAAGATGGAGCGATGACCTACGAAAGGCAGCGGACAGTAAGTGGATGAGAAGGGTCGAACACCGGGCTCAGTGGCGTGTATTGGGGGAGGCCTATGTCCAGCAGTGGACTAATGTGGGCTGATGATGATGATGTCAGTTGACACTTACTAGTGACTTACGTTAGAAAAGAGTACCCACCCCCACGCGTCCTATTATACAAAACAAAAGATACATCGAGTTTGCGACATACAATAATTACGGACGCGGAAATCTATCCATTCATTCTAATGAGCTTATGCCTAAGGACTTCGCATTGCGTCTTCTTTATGACTGCAATTCTAGCTTCTATTCACACCATCGCTAGTGTCATAATGGTGTGAATGAAATGGAAAGTTGAGGTATTTTGCAGCCTCGAGCGAGATGATAGCAATAATGGCCTGTGATTTCTAAAACGTCTTCTTAGAAGTCGTAAGTTCATAAGTTACGCAATAAAGCACAGTATTTTTTACTTGTCAGTTCAGGATTTGTTTTAATTGAGAAAAAAATAAATCTACTGCTTTTAGGTTCAAATAATTTCAAAGACAAATTATTCAGCTTTTTTACGTAGCAATCTTGCGGAACTTCTCGTACGTTTAATAATTCTTTAAAACGATTAAAAAAAGCGAAATTGATTTTGACGATTGCCACAGATGATTTTGAAAAGTTCGGAAAATAGGGTAAACATTTTTCCGCTAGTATTTTTTCTTATTGCTGATATAATAAAAACTTTTCGGGATATAATAGTTACGGAACACGATGTTAACAACGTGGTGACAATCGACAACCATATTAATGGTTTTTTGACGTTACTCTAAATCCTTTTTCACTGTGGGAATGGTTAGCAAATACCAATTGCTCCCACTGTGGGCATATGAGGATGACACAGTATACACAGTATATAACACGGAAACAGTGACTGACAAAACATTCTATATTACAACATCAATAACTGCTCTATAAGTTGTAGTAGGCATTTGTATTAACTCACTCTTTATGTTAATCGCCACGACTGTTCAATGCTAATGCTAATTCAGCATTATCTATACCTTTGATATAACTATCATAAACTAATATACCAGGAAGGGACGGTGTTGTGAACTTATACATATCATGGTTTCCTTTAGCCGATTATATAGAAGATTGGCCACAGAACAGTAGTACTTACAGTACAGTAACAGTGGAGGTTTTAGGAAGAGGTAGGGCACAGCGTGATTTTGTCGTTCTGAATTGGAGCATGGCAGCATGGCCTGAAGTCGCTCTGCCCCTCGACAGCTAAAATGGCATTTTGCAGTCTTTACAATTTTTGCTTGCATTATATTTTAAGTATTATTTAATTTTATATAAGCATTAGGTACATATTTCATCAAGTGTAGCGTGTGCTGCCCTTAGATCATTTGTTAAAGCACACATTTGTCTTCTTTTTAAATTTTTTATAAGCTCTTATTTATTAGGGATTATAATTAGATACTTTTCTTTTGAGCCTCACCTAGTTCGATCGGCACCACACTGAAGCTTTAAATTCCATTTTGTGAAATCATCGAAAAAAATGATAGGCACCAAGCCGTGTTTGTTGCCTGATTCTTCTAGGCTTGGTTGCGAGGAACAGGCATAGCTTCACCTAGTTTCTAAGACGTTTCTAAGTGATCCTTGTGATTTAATTTAAATAAATGCCTTTTGACTTTGACTTTGAATTGACTATACGATCCTCTCAGCCTAGTCGGCCTTATCCATAGGACAGAGATGGTCAATACGTGCGCAGCTAAGCCGCGGGCTTACTCACGATGTTTTCCTTCACCGTTTTAAGCACGTGTTAATGCACACATACATATTTCTAGAAGAAAAATCCATTGTTGCATGACCGGGTTCGAAAACACGATCTTCAGATCGAATGTCGAGGTAACTTCCACTGCCAACACGCCTTTAAGTGTGGATGTGGGATAAAGTCGTGTTTATCACGGAATTAAAAGCGCATAAACCTATCACAACCCTTTTCACGCAAATAACCTGTTTAGAGATTATATCAAGAGCACAGTGGCTTGAGGAATAGCTGAGTTACTTCTTGTAAACAAATGCTTTGGCAAAAAAGGTTCGGAGGTTTTAATATTTTTTACCATGAACCGGGCGACGCAGTGTTGGAAAGTTGCAAGAAGTTGGTGGATGGAGAAGGCTCAAGACCGTTCGTCATGGAACTCTTTTGGGGAGGCCTATGTCCAGCAGTGGACTTCTACAGGCTGTTGATGATGAATATTTTTGTAAAATTAGCTTTTCTGTAACTTTGTCTGTCAAATCAGGTTGAAGACTACGCCATCTTTATTGTTTGTTGGCGCTAAACTATTCACTAACTAGACTGTAGGCTACCACTTGTGGAGTAAAAAAGTTTGGTTTCTATAATATTATTATACCCGCTGTGATCTAGCCGATGTTAAGCTGTATCAAGGTCGCAGGATATTTTTTTATTTAGGCTCTGGAATTCCGTGTCCTTTTTTTAATATGAAACGCTATCGATTTTATTAGTGCTAAAATATAAAAAAATCTACTCGATTTGGATAGAATTTTAAGATGGGCACAAAATTTATAAACACAAAAAGGACAGTTGATAATTGGACCATAAACTGATTATTTTATGAGGTTTAGGCTCGTATTCAGAGACAAGACTCGAGCATTGATCTGTACTTAAATCTCGATTTGAGGCGAGATTCTAATTCTTGATCAGTATTTAAGTATAGATTCAATGATCACAGTTCACCTGAGTAAATGCTTATTCTGAAACGTCAATCAGACGAAATCGGTGCTTGAGTTTAGATTTGATTTGACATTAATCAAATGACATTTTCGTTCCGTTACACGTACTTTGATGCATATTTATACTTCACTTTATTGTTCTATTCTATTTCCACCCTGGCTGTTTGAATTTCCGCGTAAAACGGATCGAAAATTATAAATAAATCAAAATGTAAACGAGAACATTTAAGACTCGATTCAGCTGAGAATAGTTTAAGTACCGTTCTTGAATAAAAGCTATGTTTGAGAAGAGATTCATTACTTAAGTAGAGTTCAGCTGATCTGTGATTAAATCTATGCTTGAGTCGTGTCTCTGAATACGAGCCTTAGAATACTTTGTAGGGAATAAAGAATGAGGTTAAAACATGTCATTTTCAGGTTCATTAAACAGACTTCGACAACATTGGTAGCGTAGCGGGCTAGTGCCCATCTGAGACGCAAAGGGTGCGGGTTCGATACCCACTGCGGGACAAACGTTTGCATGATCTGTAAATATTTGTTCCAGGTCTGGGTCACTGATTCTTTCTTGGTCATCCTGTCTGTGTTTTGTACGTTTAGGTCAGTGACCAGGTTGGTGGCCCTGAAAAGGGCCTATGACCGTCGAAGAAAGAATCGGTGTAGGATTGTGCTACCATGGTATTGGTAGTTTCTGATACCCACGATACAGGGAATCCTAGTGTGGGCTCAGGACTATGTATGTCACTATTGGGTGTTAAAGTACCTACAGCGTACAATAAACTTGAGCCTACCTACATCATACTCATGACAGTTACCTAGCACGCGGTATTATGTAAGTAGGTACCTACTAAGTTATGTACAGACGAGTGGACAAGTCACGAACTTGGGTTTGTTTACTAAAGCTTTAACTACACTTAAACAGGGTTTAGTAGAGCCGTATTGGCCTAGTGGGCGATGCCTCGACAGTTGATCCGAAGGTTGTGTTCGAGTCCTGGTCGACCACTAATGGATTTTTTTATTCAAAAATTGGACGACCTCAGTGACGTTGCGGGCGAGTGCCCTTCTGAGAGGCTAGGGGCGCAGTTTCGATTCTCGCTGCGGTACAAACTTCTGCATAATTTGCAAAAAATTGTTCCGGCTCTGGGTGTTGCGGTACCATGGTACTAGTCGTTTTTGATACCCACGATACAGGGAGTTCTGGTGTGGAGTAAGGACTATGTACGCTCTGTTGGACTGACTACGTACTCAATAACTGTCCATTACTGACGGCTGAGGACGGATGGCGCAGCCAGTATGGATGGACACTAGCCTTAAGATATGTATTAAACAACAATTCCTCACTATGTCAATCGTCAGCTTGTTACCTACTTACTATCCCATCAGAGGATTAGAGCGGGGTACATTCAAGGTTTCACGCAATAATATTGCCAGTAGGTAAGTTAGGTATATGTATATAGGTAACTACTGACAGACAGACAAGCAACGCATAGCCACAAACGGTAAACTATACATGGTAATTTATAATATGTGTACTATCCCGAAATGCCTTATTCAATCGAGAAAAAAAATATAAAAAGTAGCGAAAAAAAACAATAATTTTCCCCAACTCTTTCAAATTAGCTATTTTTATCATCTTGGATCACGTTGGAAGCCAAGACGCTGGCGGAATGGTAAGTACTTAATAAGATCAAATTTCAGGATACTACGGCAGCAGTCTCTATTCCTAGATGGCCAACTCTTGGTGATGGAGTTTTAGGCCACTAGAAAGCGTGAAAAGCGGAAAAACCCCCACCTCCTGATATTGTCACCCCGCAGGAGGAACTGCCCCCTGGACACGACCTGCTGTGGCCTATCTGGAAGTCGTTGAACAGACTTCGCACGCAGGTGGGCCGCTGCAGATACAGTATGTGTCAATGGGGGTTTAGGGACTCGAGCCTAGCCCAGTGTGACTGTGGTGCTCCAGTTCAGTCCATGCCACACTTGCTGGAGTGTCCCCTGTGCCCGAATACCTGTACGAGAGAGGACCTCAACGCGGCCACGGATAGGGCAATTGAGGTGGCCGCCTACTACTCTAAATTAATTTAAAATGTGTGAAGCATCGACACGAAAAGAAGAAGAAGGCCGCTGGAAGCCTTCTTATTATATCGTCTTTTTTTACTAGTGAGAAGCGACTTCGTTCACCTGGAGTTATTAACGTACAAACTTCAACGCAATGCATCCCTTCACCAAATAACGAGCTAAATGTGAGTGCAGGGTGAGTTGATCGTCGCTTTCACCAAATCATCCTTTCAAAAGTGCTTAGAAAATACCTATTCCGTGACTTTGTATTGCACCACAAACAACTGACGCCCATGATAATATTTCGTTGAAGCGTTTAATAGTTTTGTCCTATATATAAGTTACGTACCATAACCAATAGGCGCCATATTTTTTCCTGTGGTATTTGAACATTGCCTAATTTATGATGAATTGCACGATGCATTCGTTCCGTTGTTTTGTACGTTTAGTTATGTATTGTAAAACGTATTTGTTTTTTTTTGTACTTCTAATATTTTAGTAGTCGGTCCAACGGGTGGGGATAAGATGCATACCTATCCTAATTTTAAAATGTTGCCACAGTACTGAACTTAACGATTTCCACAGCAAAATCTTAAAAAGTCTGCAACTAACCATCAACTTGTGCCAATTTCGACTTTACTCTTCTCTTCTTCAGTATCGTGGCATCACTTCAACAGTTATGAAATGTATACATCTTATAAGAGGTATCAACTATATGAGCTTGTTTAGGCAGTGACGTAAGTTGACAGTCTCAACGGTTTATGGTTCAAATTCGTGTAAAAAAGCGCTCACATTCGTCTGGGACCCGTGTCAACCCCCTATAATGAGCCTTTTCCATCCAGCCAAGCCCGGTTTTCCAACACTGCGTTGTCCGGTTCATGATCGCCATTCGAAAACCTTTTATTCGACGATTGTCAATTCTACGAGCTATATGGCCTGCACACTGTCACTTCAACTTTTAATTCAGAGAGAGCCTAAGAGGAAGCCAATAAACTAAAGCCGTGTTCAAACGGCGAGCGATATGTAATCAAAAATATGTTTTAAAATTTCAATATTATGCTCTTGATTTATAACTAGCTTCCGCTCGCGGCTTCGCTCGCGTAGTACCTACATAAAAAGTAGCCTATATGCTATTCCAGACTAATTATAGTCAAATTGGATTTGGATGAAATTTAGTACAGAAATAGATTACTATCTCTGTACTAAATTTCATCCAAATCCGTTCGGCCGTTTGGGCGTGATTGACCAACAAACATCCAAACATCCTCACAAACTTTCGCATTTATAATATTAGTAGGATAGGATAATTAAAGACAATTTTGAGTTTGACATTAGAAAGCATGGGATTATAACGCAACGATATCGCAAGCCCTTAGAAGTCAAACTCAAAATTAACTTTATTCTATTGAATTAATCATTATTTGTTCTTAGCACTGGCCTATGAAAGATTTCACACCTTCAATGCCGTATTCGCGAATATCCGTGTCTTATCTATTTATCGGCAATAAATACGCTGTTATGTAAACGATTGTTCATGAAACATTATATTGATAGCTCGTAAGAGGGTTAACATGAGGTCAATAGATGTAGTTGAGGTCAAAGCTCTTGCATTTTGTGAATTGTTTTATGTCGATGACCTTATTTTTGGTCAGTGTGTATTTATAGCTAGCTCAGAGCCTACATCACATACTCTAACCAATAAATAGGTTAGTGAGTTTTTTAAAGCTATATGTTAGCGCCTAGCGGGCGACGCAGTGTTGGAAGGCCCCCCACCCGACGGACCGACGACATTGTGAAGGTTGCGGGAAGTTGGTGGATAGAGAAGGCTCAAGACCGTTCGCCGTGGAACTCTTTAAAAGAAACTACCCAAAAATATAGTGAAATGATCAAAAAGCTCTCAAACTTGAGAAGTTTAAATTAATGGTTAGATTGACACGGTTACGCTACAGAACCAACAATTTAAACATTATCACAGTGCTTAGCTCTTGGCTGACAATGGGAACAAAACCGCGGGAGAATATTAATAAAACAATAGGAATGCTCACTGGTGGTAACCGGAACCCACATTTCCTTGTAAGCTATATGTTCTTAGTTTATAAGATCGAACTTCTTTGTATTTTAGTCGTCAAACAAGCCATTGAGGATCAGTTACCACTTATGTCAGTCAGTTTCATGTCAGTATGAGTTGAGTTTTTCTCATTTTTAACTACCTACCATGTGCTATGATCATGGTACGGCGTTCTAAGAATTTTTAGATTTTTAAGTGTTGTAGGGCACATTGAGGTTTTCTCGCTCTTGATTGGAGCCTTACAGAAGACCGCAGCCAAACAACAAGAATAGAATAGAAAATAGATTAGAAAAATCATTTATTGACCATAATTAAAGAGGAACAAGTTAAATGAGGCCCTGTCCCCTGGAAAAGCGTGAGCTGTGGCCCAGGAAACAGTTCTCTCCCAATTGACATTGGAACATTATGATAACTTAAAAAATAGTGGCAGTTAACATTAAGGTAAGTGGTAGTGACAAAGTTGATAATAATATAAATATGAGTGAAATTTAGTTTTGGTGTGTGTGTGTGTGTGTGTGTATGTTTCGGAGAGAGTGTGATGGGATCTGCTGATGCACCAGTCTCTTAAGAGTCTGGGTAACAGGAGATACCCATATATTAAACAATATAATTATGTTTCAAATAGTGTAGTGTTCCTGCGATGAGTAAGGTTACCAGAGCTCTGTAACGGAATGGGGGTTCGGGGTCGGCAAGGCATGCCTGATGCCTGTGGTATTGCATTTTGCAAGCGTTCATAGGCTACGTTCCAACCAAGGCCGTAAAATTGTTCGCCAACAAAGTTGTATAAAAAAAATGAAGACGAGAGAAGACGCATTATGAAGTGAAAATGTAGAAATATTTTGTGGAGAGAAAGTGTTTTATTCCCTATAAATAATCGCACCTTCCAGGCGACCAACTCTCTCTCTCAATCTAATTTATGGCGAGGCTTTATGCAAAAACTTACACAAGTGTTGCGTAGAGGCTGACGATGTCCTGTTCCAGTAATCAAAACTTTAAAGAAACCGCTATCCAAATACGGTGCCGTCAATATGAGAGCCCATTCAGTTCGTCTTACTACCTTATTAAGAACTCCTGCACTCTTGTAAGCCGATCAGTTATGTATTCATGACTTCCCATGGATTATGTTATGATGTAACAAACTTTCTTAAGCCATGGGTCCACTGATGTTTGACAAGATATTGGCCCCGAGGTTTTATCGAGTGGAAAATGGCGCATGATTGGTGATCAATGACGTATTATTTTACAAACTTTCGGAATTTGTACACATAAGAGCAGTTTCATATTTTGTGCAAAAAAACCTCCCCGCGTTTAGTGCATAACCCGTCCATGGAGGGACAGAGAGACGGAGAGACAGAGAGACAAAGAGACAGAGAGACAGAGATACAGAGAGAAGAGAGACGGGAAGACAGAATTATGAGAGATTTACACAGACAGAGAGTTACTTTCGCATTTATAATATTAGTGTGCTTATTTTGCTGCGTCAGTTTCACGCTGATGAAGTAGGATGTGTGCACGCAGCTTATTGGTACTCACTCAGGTCCCTAGCACTTATTATTCATACTTTTAAAGCTTACGGATTATAGATTTCATCAGGATTATCAGATATATCGCTCGTGGCTTGTTATTCTTAACAGATCAACTTTACTGATGACATGAGAAACTCGATGGGGTGACGGGCGAGTGTCTGGCGGTGAGACTATAGCTATCAACAATAGCCTTATCTGCGCTCGCCAACCCGCACGCCCAGCATGGTGAGAATGGGCAAATTGTGCAGGTCGTACAAGGTCGTTCGCGCTGGAAATCTATGAGGGGGGAAGGGGAGGGGGAGCTTGTGTTTAGCCGTCGTGGCCAACGGCTGAAATAAAGATGATAGTTACGCTATGGATATCCTAAAAAATAATTTTACGACCGTGGGTCGTAAATTTAACGCTGTGCGCGCGTTTCCACTAGTCAGCTATAGAACCCACATTTTATTGTCATTGCCAGAGAAAGCGTTATTGTGTAACGCATGATATAATCCTGTATTCATTCTCTGTGTTACAAAAGGATATAAACGTATAACTTAATGTTTTAGCATTTTATTCAATGCGGAAATCCTATGGAAATGTCGTTTTTACAGGTCGTAAGGCTTTTTATTATCTACTCTAGAGGATTTATGCAGCGTCAGTAGTAATTATGAGATGCTTAAAGAACTTTTCCTCCCGCACAAAATTCCAGAGCGGATTCATATGTGGGGGGATTTGCCTATACTCACCGCTGGGGTAGCATCAAGCGGGTTGCCGAGCGCAGTTAGAGCGCTACACTAGGGGATGCTACTGTCCATCCCCTAGCTTTTTCCCTTTGTAGCATCATACGACATCCACGGATAGGTAGATAAGGCGGGGACTATTCTTCAGCCGGGGCCACCACGGCTTTTTAAGCCAACTCAGCTGTTATAAACGTTTATCTAGTTTCTAATATCTGTCAAATGTAATACCATTAATCTAGTCAAGGTTGATAATGTTTTCTTTCCTCAAATATAACAGCTAATTAATAATACGATGACCAAAGATTTGTGGTCAGTCGGCTACAGTTCATAGACCCGACCCACTTGTAAATTGGCTCTATATCGGTTGTTATGTCATTATGTTAATCATTTCGAAATGTCACGCCAATCCGAAATATTATTTACTAGCTCGATTAGTTTGAGAAATTGCAATTTATGAGTTTGATTAGTGGAAAAATAATAAGGAAATGGTAAATTTATGCCGTAATAATTATATTTTTTCTCGTTGTCAGCGATGATTATTAATTTTTATGGTGTTAAAAATTGGGCTATTTTGAAATATTATACCTTATCTTATTCTTAAAGTGGCTATCGTCTTGCAACCTGTCACGTATGGAATACGCTACTGAAAAATGTGGGCATGTTTCAAGTGTTTGGACATGCCTCTGACTACCTACTTAGACATCTCTAAGGATCTGATTACCTGTATATCAGAGAGGATGTCTAAAATTCATGCCTAGTTTTTTTTCTTTTTCGGCATGTTTCTTACATTTACAAAAAAAAAAACGAAGTACATATTATAATCGACGACCTACTATTCTAATCGCTTTGTCCGATGATCATGCATTACCTGCCATGGATTATTAAATTTAACTTTTGATTGATTTGATTGATTTGATTTGATAAAAATGTACCGCAATTTAATGTTAAAATACCGTACAAACTGTTCATAAAGTCCGTTGTTATTGTAAGTACTAGTACAATGTTTGTATAACTGCGATGATCTTAGTCTATTGCTGATTCATTAATGACCTAGACAAGCTAGGCATGGAATTTGATTATCTTAAAGGAAGAGGAGAGTGGCATTTATTGGTACTAATGTCTGAAGATGACTGACCTCATAGCTCAGTTGGTAGTAACTCTGCCTTCTGCGCTATATGATTGAATAAAATGCTAAAACTGTGTGTGGGTGTTAAATATGTATCTATTATGTATATCAGTCTCTGATACCCATAGTACAGGATATGCCTAGTTTGGGATCAGTTGACCGTGTGTGATATGTTCGGAATATTTATATTATTTATTTATTTATAAAAGATTTAAAAAGTAGGAATAATAATTGTGTGAAATGCCCTAATTCTTTATGTTTCTAATTACAATCAATAGTGTTTTCTTTCTTGTGCTTCAATCATACATTTTTCTACAAAAACAAAGTTTTTTTCTTTAAAATTTATAATTCAGATACCTTTTGACCCGATTTACTGTTATTAATGATGAAATAGGTCTGTGACTGACGGAACGTTATCATGGGGAAATGTGAGGTAAATGTAACTTTTACTTCAAATGGTGCATGTTAGCCCGACTTTCCCCTAACCGCAAAATAACTTGCAATAAGCTGTAATGGTTATAATTGCTAGTAATAAGCATAACAGCACCGTTTTACTCGTTCGCTAACCGTTGTTACTTTTATAACTTGATATGTCAACAGCATGTAGGGCAATTACTTTGATGATTTGTTGTTAGTGCAATTTTATGAATGTCCTGTATAATTATTAATGACTCTGCACTAAGACTTGGTCGTTAACTATTGGCCTAACAAGCTCAAAGTCGCGCAACGGGCTATGGAGGGAGCACGGAGTTTCTCTAAGTTATAAAAGCCGAAATAAGGAAATCCGAAGAAGAACCAAGGTCACCGACATAGCTCTCAGAATTAGCAAGTTGAAATGGCAGTGAGCAGGCCATATAGCTCGCAGAACCGACAACCGTTAGAGAATAAAGGTACTCGAATGGCGACCTCAAATCGGGCGTCGAAGTGTTGGAAGGCCTTGCACCCGATCAACGGACGACATTGCGGGAAGTCGGTGGATAGAAAATGCTCAAGATCGTTCGTTATGGCATTCTTTGGGAGTGGTCTATAACCAGCAGCAGATTCTACAAACTGGTGATGATATGATTCATCATCATCTCCCTGCCCTTATCCCACTTCATGTGGGGTCGGCACAACATGTTTTTCTCTTCCACTCCCCTCTATCAGCTGTCATATCAGTACTCACTCCTTTCTCACTCATGTCGTCTTTCACACAATCTATCCATCGTTTCTTTGGTCTACCTCTCCCCTTATATCCTTCTATATGATGATGATATGATTATTATATTTAATATTAATTGGTACTTAATATAATCACTCATGTTTCAGTTATGAAATGTATCTCTTTTCTTACAGAGCTATAACCCCAATTAAGTAAATACGCAAAAGAATAAAAACATACTTTTCGAATATAATATGTGCATAGTTAGAACCAGGGTCCAAAACATGCCTGACTACGTCATTTTCAAATGCAAAAATATACTTTTTCTTTTAATAAACCAGCATTTCAGACATTCGCTTACTGTAGCAAATATATAGCTCTTTAGTTTAATTCAGATAGGAACGTGATTAATTGAATATTAGGTCACTATAGCGAATATAAACAAGACATTATGATTACTGGCCTATTTAATGCACTGTAATTAAATGGCATATAGTTATAAATGGCCAGCCATTAGAACAGGTTTAACAGGATGTAAGATAAAAGAGATGTCGACTTACTTTGGTGTGATAAATGGGTTAGTGACATAATTTTTATTTATTGCATTATGATTAAGTTGTATTTTGTTTCCGATTTATAGATTCCTCATTGGTTTTCATGATGATTGTTTGAAAATGATAAAAAAAACTTTTAAATCTAAGAGTTTACGTCTTACGTTCTTTTAAATAATGTATCTTTGTCCAGTGTTGCCCTTCTCCAGAAGGGGCCAGCTTTTAGCTTTATATCATCTTCGTATCTTTTTTTTGCGTACCTCTTGTTATTTTGCCTATCTCTGGGGCACCCATTTGATATTATTTTGCTCTTTTTTTCATAATTGCTGCGACTGATGTGTGTTGTCTGTCTAACGCCATTTTTGTTAGTCTATTTTGATTAGATCATAATATGTTAGCTTGGTTTTGGCTCTCATAGTATCACTATTTATTTTGTCGCTCCATTTAGTTCCTAATATATGAAAAACACCGAAACTGTTACTTGAAAACAAGTTTCGTAGTGACTTAGCCATTCTTCTTTGTATTCCCAAAGTTACTTACTTGTGCGGTTAAATATATTAACTAGTTTCTGAGGATTGACAAACCTCTCGTCACTACTTTAAACCCTCATTGAGACATTTCATCACCTAATCTGCCAAAAATACAAAAGCCTTTTGGCAGAACCACTGTCGAAATAGCTTGCTTTGTGCGTGCAAACAATTTATTTAGCTTACTAGTCCTTTTAACTAGACAGTTAGTTAAGTATTAAATTAGGAAGAAAGCAGGTAACCGCTGTCTCACCGCTTACTGGCTTTTAACTGGGTTAAATTAGTATACTAGACCAGTATGATTTGCAGGCCACCGTAGAACTTTTTCACACAAAAAATAAGGCGCAACTCGTAGATCTGTCAATAGATCTGCTAGATAAATTATTTCGATATGACGAAGTTTGGCTATGGAGAAAGCTATGCTAGGAGTTTCACTACGTTATAAGATCCGAAATGACGATGTTTTATACGAGTCAGCGGCTCCCATATCTTTGTGCATACTAGCTTCCACCCGCTTCTTATGTAACTAACCATAAATTTTCCATTTTCAATTTAACTTTGTACCTACCATGTTAATCTGCATTATGGTATCATTTTAAAAATTATGAAAATGATACATCTTATTGGAGGCGACTGTACCTAAGATCTTCGCTAACTCGCTCTAACTTCGTCTGCGTGTTCCAGTACTATGTTCCTACCTTGACTCTTGGCACTTTGTACACTTTGAGATCTTGACTTTTAGACCGCGTGTGATGTGTGTACAGAACTAGTCGGTAGCAACCTGCATACTTAGTAAATGCAGTCTAAAACCGTTTGCTACTATTGTTAACTGGTTAAGAAACCTCCAAGGCTGCAGTTTTTGTTGGACCAGTAGGTCACAGCGCAACGTTACGGCTTGGTGGCTTACATGCGAAAGATTTACAGGATTAAACGTACTAGCATAAACACACGGCTCGCTCTATGTGCTGTATGCTATTCTATGTAAAGAACTCTATCGATTTCAAGTAACATCTTAATCGGTTGAACCGTTAGGTACGGCGTGATTAAATCACAAATATCTATGCAAAGTTCACACAAACTTTATTATTATTATTAAAGCCTTTTATTAATCCATTGAATATTAATTTAAGTAAAGATTAATGATAATTCACTAGACTATTTTTTTTTTACCTGCATGCTTTTAGTTATTATCATTGATATAACTATAATTATTTTTTTCATTAAATTAAATTTAAATTAATCATTATTCTATGTCATCATCATCATCATCATCATCATCAGCCTGTAGAAGTCCACTGCTGGACATAGGCCTCCCCTAAAGAGTTCCACGAACGGTCTTGAGCCTTCTCCATCCACTGATTTCCCGCAACCTTCACAATGTCGTCGGTCCATCGGGTGAGGGGCCTTCCAACACTGCGTCGCCTGGTTCGTGGTCGCCATTCGAGAACCTTTATTATTCTATGTATCTATCAGTAAATCTATTTTCATTCAACAAACTTTATATGGTATTCTATTCTAAGTCGTCATTTAGTGTTATTAATCTTTTCCTCAACTTACACGGAACTAACGTTATATTCATTAGAATATCAGGAAATGTATGTTTCTCTAGGTTTCACTTCAGACTAAAGTAACAAGTATGTTTTTATTCTCGTAAATTCGTCTTTATGCACTTGCGAGAACGAGATGCCGATATGAAAAACGTGATTTACAGTGCGCATAATTTTATTGTACTACTGTTGGACCTTACTGTTGAAATGAATGGAAATGGCTTCAGCCTCTTTCTGACTGTCCCTTGGTTTCTATATTATCGTACTGTTTGAATCTGTTATCTGCATCTTACCTGTTGACAAAAGAGAAATAATATTAGATAGATATGATGAAGGCGTAAAATCTTGATTTATATGTAAGACTACACTACAAACAACATGAAAAGAACCGTAACGACTATACAAGTATCTTTAATGGAGAGGACTTTTCAGCACACACTGAAACGAGAGGGACACAGTTTTTTTTAACTCTCAAAATTCCCTACACTACAATTAATCTAGGCTTGATTCAACTCGATCTGACTTTGAAGCAGTACGCACGTTTTGTCAGCCTCAATGAAGACTAAAAACGAATAGGTACATTAGTGCTCCTCTTCATCCACAACATCAACCCAACGCGAGACGTCAGTGCAGATCTTATTCCCCAATTTATAATTAGAATTAGGTACATTACTGATAAGACTGTGTTATAAAATAGACTTGCATAGATAGTATTTTAATATGCTGAGGCTAGTTCAGTTTCCATAAATAGGTTCCAGTTTCAGGTCACAATGTATCAACCCAGCCTTCTCGTGAAGATCGTGACATTCAACTCAGTGCCTGACCTATCGCAACACCATGACTTTAGCCCTGGTTTCCAAAGAGGTGACTGCCATGATATTACAGCCGCAATATAGAGGGAGAGTTCTTTTAGCTTTTCTGGGCTCACAAGTGTTAACGATCCTGACGGTTCATCTGGTTTGCTGGATATAGCCCTCCCCGAAAGTGTCATCATCATGCCAGCCGTTTAAAGTCCACTGCTGAACATCGCTCTCCCCCACAGATTTTCGGAGTGACTTTCTATAAAGTGTGGGGAATTTTCCTATACTCACCACGTTGGGCACGCGGTTTGGCGAGCGTAATTAGAGCTCTCTTTGTGAAAATAGGGGACGTTGCTGCCCATTCCCTAGCATTTTTCCCTTATTCGACTCTTACGACATCCACGGGAGATATGGAGGGGCCTATTCTTCAGCCGGGGTCATCCCGAAAGAGTGCCATGACAAAATTAAATGGTCTCGAGCCTTCTCCATTTGCAGACCTGCCGCAAACTTTACAATGTCGGAAGTGGAAGAGAGATAAGACGAAATGTTGAAAGTAACCGTCACTCACTGACCGCTGCGGTAGCGTTGACGTCCAACGCCTTGAAATAACGGTGGCCGCTTCAAACGAACCGTAGCATTAATACCATTATTTCGTCCATGCCTTTAGTTCAAGTTACTTCATTCTACTGGGAATTTGATGCTGTAAACCGAGAATGATTGTTTTGAAAGGTTGCTGCGGAACTATGGAGTTATGAAAGATAATAATAGCCGTCTTTTGGGCCCTTTACCTCATAGCGTATTTTGCAAGGTGAAGTGGCAGTGGCAACTAGAGAAGATACCATGCCCAGGAAAGCGCAGCTTGAATACTCCCAATTAATAGAAAGAAGAGCTAATAAAGGTTGCTGGGAGCCGTTATGTGCAGGCAACACAAGATCATTAACTCTTGAAATCAATTGGGAGGCATATGTTCAGCAGTGGACCGGCTGAAATGAGGATGATGATATTGATGGTGAAGTAGGTTCCTTGCGTATGAACGCAATGCATACACGCAACGTTCATACGCAGAAGTTGGGAACATTTAAAGGCTTTACAACCTGGCACAATAGTATTTCAATTCTATAATATTACCTACTTCTCTTCTTACTCTGGTACTTTCAGTCGTCAAATAAGCTGTTTTTAAGTCACTTACACCTAAACTAAGTAGTTAGTCATTGATATTTCGGTATTTTATAGTACACATAGAATCGATTTAGGAATTAACATTGTTAATTGTAATAATAAATACAACATAGCCTGCGAATTTGATAACCTCCTCTTTTATGCAAGTCGGTTACTACAAGACCTCTGTAACCTTTGTGGTATGAACTATTCATTATCTCAGCTCAACAATGTTAATTTCCTGACGAAACGTGTCTTGCGGAACAATATTTTACATACAATACCGTACGTATGGTCACATCCCTAATATGCAGATCCGATGGAGTAAGGCTCAGTGTCTGCTAAACCGTATATAAACTTTCCTCCCACACGGACCTAAGCGTCAAAGTAAAGCCTAAATTCTGAAGGCCCTATAGTAGGCTAGATTAGCATCTGGAATCGTGGACTTACAAATAGATATGGCTTAAGATGCCGTTTAATATAACCACCCGATTTCTGGGATAAGTACCAAAAATTACTTGGTTATTTATTTATTTGTATAGGAAATACTAAGATTTTATAAAATCCTAAAAAAATCCGACTACGGCGGAAATCTGTCAAGGTGGCTATTGGCGCTTCGAGCCGAGAAACATCCTGAAGATTTTCGACAAGACTATGAGTTGACTCGGTGGCGTAGTTGTTGAGCGCATTCCTGTATCTAGACGCGGACCTTGGATTAAAATCCCACCTGATTCAGAAAATTTTGGTATATGATACAATCATTTATTTTATTGCTAACTGTCTTAGAATAGTTCGTCGGTTCTGTTGGAACTGCAACAGTTGCCGCGCATAGGCCTGAGTATCTTGCTTTAGTAGATAGTGGCCCTAGGACCTTGAATATTTACTTGTTCTCATAATGAAATCCATTGTATTTAATTATTATTATAATTAAGATAACTAAACAATCGTTCACAGAGTAGTGGGTAAGCTTTTGAAAGCTATTCTCATGAAGTGAAGAAATAGATCCAAACGGTAATCTACGAAACTTTAAATCCTCTGATAGTTTGTAGCAAAGTAATTATAGACTGGCTTCTCTATCACAGAGCCATTTGAGATATTGTAAAATCATATTGGACCACATGCATGGAATCTAATGGGTTAATACGTATGGAAATTGGAATATAGAAAAAGTGGCGGAAACTCTGGTGACTTCGTTCGCGTGATATTAATTTCATACAAACATCAACACCCGCTGCACCCCTTTAGGGGTTGAATGTTGGAAATTCTTTTAGGGGGTTTGTTAAAAAAGGAAATTTAAAAACATGTGTTTCATTCCAAAAGGAAAGACTATAAATTGCAGGTTTCTAGGATTTGTGATTTAGGCTGTAGGAACGTAAGACGTTAGGCTGTGCGTTGATTGATAGCCAGTCAGTCAGTCAGACAGTCAGTACCGTAAGAGTTCTATGTATAATGATGATGATTAGAGCTATAATTGCTGTAAATATTTTTTTAATGTGTGACGTCTAAAAACCAGCCTTATGTTTTTCTAATTTATTACTAGAGTGGTGGCCCCAGCTGAAGAATAGGCCTCTCCATATCTACCTATCCGCGGATGTCGTAAGAGGCGACTAAGGGAAAAAAGCTAGGGGATGGGCAGCGGCGTCCCTCATTTTAACAACGATAGCTCTAACTGCGCTCGCCAACCCGCATGCCCAGCGTGGTGAGTATGGGCAAGTCCCCACATGATAAGGAATTTGCTCTGCCTGTGGGGGAGGCCATGTTCAAGCAGTGGACGTCGAACGGCTGAAATGATGATTACCAGATACATTGGATCAAAAATACAGATGTACTCTCTTATCCATGAAAAGACTTTCAGTTGTGAAGTTAAACCGAAACCTTGACCTAAGCACAACCTTCGAATAGATTAATTTTCACACCGATTCGTAAAATAAAGCATGTACTTAATAACTATACAGCGGATGAAGCAGCACGCTCGGGTTACCATAGTGGTCATGAGCAGTTGTTTCTAATATACTAAGATACTTCCTTTGACAAGGAGGTCATACTTTGAGACTAATCCCGTATATGACGACCAGTGAATTTTTTTAGTAACCAGACTGACATTATCTCTCCGTTCACTAGGAATCGACAATCAAAATCTACATGTGGATCAGTGGATACATTTTCCGCCTTTTTCATCCATATTTATATGTTGTTGTGTTAGATTTAAAGTAATTATTTTTCCTCTTTGATCCACTTGTGGATCTATGAAAATATTTTTTGTCTCTTTGATCCATATGAAGATCCACTGGTATTTTTCAGGTATTACTACTGGTGATTCTTGATTCTTTAGAATTGCTCTGCAAAAGTGAATTCTTTTTTATATTCAAAGAAAACGTAAACGCGATTATCGATCAGAGAGCAACCGTTTTCAAGAGTAATTTACTAATAGTCATCGCATAATTTGAAGATGTGCACGAAAGGAGCCTCTAATAGGCGCACTTTAATTCTTTCACTACACTGATTCTTTCACTCCAAAGAGTCATAAACATAGACCCCACACTATGATTTCCTGTATCGTGAATATCAGAAACTACGAGTACCATTGCACCACAACACTCAAACCCGGAACAAATTGCAGATAATGCAAACGTTTGTCCCGCAGCGGAATCGAACCCGCACCCCTTGCGTTTCAGACGGCCTCACCCGCTACGCCACCCAGGTCATCACTGAAGGTCATAGGCTCTTTTCAGGACCACCATACCTCAATCTGGTCACTGACCTAATACAGGACGATCAAGAAATACTAAGCGACACGACAAAGAAAAAAGAAGTCTTTTGGACAGCCTAAAACCTGGCTATCCTATAAGCAACTAACAAGCCAACCTTCCTAATTTAACCTCTATCATTGTGCCAGAGAGATCTAGAGGAACTATATTTCAGGAGTTCAAAGGTCACAGGGGTCAGACTGATATTTAACGTCAATTAGGATAAAACATATGAGTATATTGTACCGTTTCGATTGTAAAGCGTACCTTGAACTATCGCATCAATAGCTATAGATATTGCCGTTTATTTAAGGTCTAAAATGCGTACGTACACGTTCAAAAATCATATTCTTTCTTGGTCATCCTATATTGGCCTTCGGTAAAAGAATCAGTGTAGTGAAAGGATTATATTGCGCAGGATTAGAGGCTGTTTTCGAGCACATGTCACATGTGTTCGAATTTTTAGGATCTTAGGACATGCCGGTTTCCTCACTATGTTTTTCGTCACCGTTTGAGAGCACTAGTATAGTACACATATATTTTCCAAATGGAAATCAACTGGTGCACGATAGGGATTCGAACCCACGATCTGTGGATCGCAATGCGGACCAGTACCACCACTCCACCAGTGCTGTCAATCAATGTGGTTCATTTAAAAGCATGCATGTAACGTACACGTGAATCCTGTTCACTCCACTAGTATTTTCTTGGTCACAGTATCGTCGTATCGCAACGCGAATGAAAGCGTGAGGTTTGCTGGAAGTTGTTCAGATACCAGTACCATGGTACTACAACATCCAGACCCGGAACAAATATTTGCAGATCTTGCAAACATTTGTCCCGTTGTGAGAATCGAACCCGCACCCCTTGCTTCTCAGGCTGACATTCGCCCACTGCGCCACTGAGGAAATTGCTTGGAAATCATGTGTGATTCATTATGAAATGAATTTTACCACTTTCCTTGATATAAATTGTTCCGGTACCTGGCTACTTTTTGTCACAGAGTATCGTAACGCGCGTGCGCAAATTAGTCACGCTATTTTAACTAGATTTTTTGTTTTAACGGTCACAGTAACCTTGGACTAATTGCTTTGTCAGATTTCTACATGACTTGTTTAGTTTGGTACCAAATTGATTTTTTTTTCAGAGTTTTGTTAACTGTTGTATGTATAGCATAATCTTACTGTCTGTTTTAGCTGTTTTTTAGAAGTGCCACAAAAATCTATAAATTGAATAAAACAAGTATCCTGATATGTACTATATGAGCATATGAGAAAATAGATGGAGCCTAACATGATGCTAATCTAAAAACTGGTACCAATACTCATAAAGTCAAATAATGAAATACGGATTTTTGGGTTTTTCAAAACTGCCCCTTTTTATCAAGATACCACGCGAGCAAAGACGCGGGCGTGAGCTCAGATCACCCAACAGTTACATACACATTATAAAGTCCTGACCCTAGTATCAGAAACTACGAGTACCATGGTACCACAACACCCCCAGACCCAAATAAAAATATTTAAATGGTTTAGATCTTCAATTTCAAAACGATTAAACTCTATTATTCAGCGGTATTATTCTTGACGTAGCTTCTTAGAATAATAATATGTAATTGGTTATAATGAAAATAACTTTTTTTTTAATACAACTGAGGTGGCAAACCAGCATACGGCCCACCTGTTGGTAAGCGGTTACCGTAGCCTATGAGCGCTTGCAATACCAGAGGCATCACGCACGCGTTGCCGACCCCTCACCCCCTCACCCCCTAAAGAGCTCTGGCAACCTTACTCATCGCAGGAACACAACACTATTTGAAACAAATAATGTTATTTGTCTGCGATCTTCTGTAAGGCGGAGGTACCACCTCAGGAGGGCTGTTCCAATTCAGACCGAGAAAATCTCGCTGTGCCCTACCTCCTCCGAAAATAACTGAAAAACAAGCAGAAACTCGCAAAATAACTCTTAGAAAGTTATACGGTAAGAGCACATACTTGTTTGCGGTAGGAAAGAGCGTTCACTCATGTCCTTGACCGCGCGCGAACAATGGATGGCGTGCAACGAGATGCAGCAATCTAAAGGTGCGTTTAAACCAAACGAACATAGAGCTAGAACAAGAGCATTCTTTCTCGATCTTTTAGTAGTTTTTAGCATTTACACCAAAATATCAACGAGCAAGAATGATAACAAAGAACTAGAATTCACATAAACACAACGAAAGAATGCTCTACGTCTGTTCACACTAAAATAATTTGAAAGAGTGGGTATAGAATGAGCATTCGCTCGTGTGATGTAAATCGGCCTTAACTCATACATAACTCACATGGTGGGAACTTGGATGGTTAATTATCTGTGGACGGACATGAGCTTGGCTGGATATGGGCATGCGTCTATTGTAGGTGTGTCTTAGTTTTGACAAGCAATTGTCTTTAAATGATAGTCTTGAAGGTTGAAGGTTTGTTTATGTTTTTGAATAATAGTTCGGCAAAAAGAAAACAGACTAAGTACTACTAACTACAGTCTATAAGCTAGAACTTTGTGGATAAAAAGTGGCTGCCATTGAAATTGCATCGTTCTGAGCTTGCCTTGGACTTCATTTTTAGCAATTTTTGAAAGTTGTTTAGCTCTGCCGTTTTATTTTCTTTTTCTCGTGTTTTGTTGAGTTTTGTTGTGTAATCTCGGTGGCATTTTAACCATTAAAGCTTAGGATCTTAGCACGAGTGTAGGGAAATCGAACGGGAGTGTAATAAATGATTTTATTTTTTGACTAAAAATGCGGTTTGAAGTTTTGGAGAAAACCACCACCATTTTCATCTGAGCAAACTTGACACTCTAATTACTTGACACTGGCAAGATTGACTGTATAAACAGCAGATGCCATAAAATGCAAAAATGAAATGAGCTTTGCATTTTCCAATGAAAATCAATGGAATGAAGTTTGTTTGTTAGTTTGTCCTTTTTTCACACAGCAACGTAGCGACGGATCGACGTGATTTTTTGCATGAATATTGTTAAAGAGCTGGAGACATAAGCTATTTTTTTAACTTGAGCGAAGCCGCGGGCAGAAGCTAGTTTTAGATTAAAATATTAATCTTTGTTGCAAAGCAATAAATCCTGCGCAAACAATTTATACAAGTTTGGAGCTAAGAATGTGTGTCAGTACAATAACTCGCGAGATAATGAGGCATTTCATTATTCATCCTAATAACCCAGTACGTACATTGACGATAACAGTATACTGACTTTATGTTTGAACAGATTGTATTTACCGCAACACTAGAAGTACCGTATCGAGTACTAGAGTCTTGGCTGAATTGTTTAAACTTCGACGATCATAGTAATTGGCATCCGTAATGTAGTAACTCTACTAAACATCAATGATTTTACTACAACCGTATTTTTAATATTACGCCGTGTTCACATGTATTTCAAAATGATCCTTATCTTTACTGGATAAAGTCAATTTTGAGTTTGACTTTTAAGGGGGCTTGCGCTATCCTACGTCCTCAAATGTCAAATTGGGTCAGGATTTAGTTGCTGATGACTCGCTTGATTGATTAACAAACGTGTGTTTCTTCTCAGTACTTGAAAAAAGACGAGTCACTGAATATAATCATATACGGTCTAGCACTAAGCTTAGCGGTCCAACAAACAGTTATCTACCTGGTCTTTATTATTGCAATATTATTTCTACGCTAAACAATGACTCAGGGTTTGACACGATCGTTGACTTCTCGAAGTTTATTGCACTTGAGTTAAGTATTTGTGTATTTTGTACGTTTCTGATGCGTTTTTTGGGTGAGATTTTTGTACAAATTAGTATCAGGAAGTTTAAAGCTGTTCATCCACACCAATTGGAACTTGTTCCAGCGTTGTAGGTAATAAATACCACTAGATATCGTCACATGAACGCAGAAACTGAACAAATCTTGAAGGTCCGTATACTTAATAGGCTACATTGGACTGCTACATTGGACTGCTAATTGAGACACAGGCCTCCCCAAAGAGTTCCACGACAAACGGTCTTGAACCTTCTCCATCCACCGATTTCCCGCAACCTTCTAAATGTCGTCGGTCCATCGGGGCATTCCTTGCGTCGCCTGTTTTATAAAATGTTAAATTGTTTGAGTTTTAACTGATATTTTTGTAATAATGGCGTTATTCATAAATTCTGTATTCTGTATTCACACCTTCGTATATTATTTGCTAGAGGAATATTAAATCTAGTCATGCAAAGTTCTTAGAAAATGATGGCACCTTAGATATGTACCAACTTGATCCTTTATTCTCTAACTTAACCGGTCCATCAAACTAGTATAATTAATTTCACCATTTATCTAACTGACATATTATTACAATATATCTACTTTAAATTACTGCATCATTCCTGCATGAATTATCCCATTATTTCTCGTACGTATTTATTAAAACCTCACTTATGGTCATATTCTCTACATTTCTAGATAAGCCTGTGTGTAACGAGTTCTAATTCCTTATGTGTTGAGGTACTTACATACAGGTAGCATTTTGCTTCCTGATTAAGGCTGCTCCCAGCACTTTTTGCTAATCATGTTATGTTATATCTAAGTTTTACTACTTATAGTTTTCCTAGCAATAATATTTATTTTATTATTCCTACTCTTTTTTATAATACTTATTTTATTTATTGACAAGACCAAAAAATAAAAATAAAATAAGTATTATAATACTTCTGTTTATAATATTCTTCCGATGATATAACTTTGCACAATACAATTAAATTCCTAAAATATTTCATTCCTAATAAATCACTAACTTTATCGGCTTTTTACCCATGTTATTTTTTAAGTAAACAAAAGATAGAGACCTCGTTGCCGTAGCGGGTGAGTGCCTGTCTGAGACGCAAGGGGTGCGGGTTCGATCCCCGCTGCGGGGAATAATGTTTGCTGATCTGCAAATATTTGTTCCGGGTCTAGGTGTTGTGGTCCCATGGTACTCGTAGTTTCTGATACCTACGACACGGAATCCTAGTGTGGGGTCAGGACTATGTTTTTGACAGTTGGGTGTAATTATCTATTTTATTTAGAGACGTGCATATCATATCGAGCCGATAAAGTTAGTGAGTGATTATAAATAATGGGCTATTGTATAGCCAAACGTAACGTCTTACTTCGCCAACAGTTGATGGTAAACTCCATTTTAAATACTATTTTCCGATTTTCATCGTAAAATCAATGTTTCGGTCAACTTACAACACCATCTTACAAAGCTTATGGTCGAGGTGTAAGTAAATCACACCGGAAATGACTCGGCAAAAGGCCATAATGCGCAGTCAACTCACTCACGTTACGTCAACAAGTTAATCGCCTATTTTTCTCACGACTATTAGATAACATACGGCCTTTTTTTTGTAATTTACACTTTAGATGCGAAGGCCCATAGACAAGTGATTCATTTTTAGTGAAGTGATACTATTTTTTTTAGAAAAGACTCAAGTACCTGACATCAAATGGTCAAATTAAAAAAAAAACGTCCCATACACTTCAGTATACCGTAGGTGTAGGGCATTTTAAGTCATCATCAACAAGATGATTTTTTGTCATTGTTTTTTTATGTTTTTTTTGTGAACTGTATGGTGTAGGGCATTTTAAGTATGGTTAATTTATCTGAAATTTATATTCTCAAAAGGTTTGATGTTACGGCTCTTTTAGACTGTCACAACTCCTTAACTTTTTCCGGTAAGAGAACCCAGATTCTACCGCAGTTGTTAGTTTAAGTAGCGTTATGTACTTATGAAAATGCTCCGTGTCAATAAGATTGACATTTCTGACATCGTTCATCACTCGACGCAACAAGAGGGGTGTTATAATAATTATAAGTTTTACCACTATGTGTGTCTATCTGTGGCACCAGTCTCTTAAACGAGTAAACAAAGGAGCCATTTCATTCTGGGCCTGGTCCATGTACACTACATAGAAAAATTAGTAAAAAATAGGAGATTACAAGAAAAAAACAATGTCATTAATTTGAAGACAAATGCGATGGTACAAGAATAGTTCTTCTGGTAAGTTTTTTACTATTTTGAACACAATTTGAAGGCCGCCATGATGGTTTATAATTGGCGTTTGACATATCATTGACATATTTTTCATGTCATGTTGTTTGAGCATGCATGTAGGTTGTCAAAATGACATTTCACGCACGTCCATCCGCCATATTTTTGTAGCGCTGTGTGTTGCTCTCTTTGTCGAAGAAAATCTTAATGTACCTTAGAACGAAGTCAATTTAAATAAAATAACCAATTAAATACGTTTACTTTATTGCTTAGCCATATTTTAGAGTAGTGTACACAGTGCAGGCCCAGGCTCCATATATTGATGAAACGTCTCTTTTATATGCAGTTTTTTTATTGAAAGCTAGTTTTTTGGCAAAGGTTTTGAGATATGTTTTATCAGAATCGGTGCAACCATTTACTAGATAGGGGGGATGAAAGTGGGTATGAAAAATATAAAATTTTCAAATAAAAATGCGCTATACTACTGTATAGCGTACATGAATCCGAATGGAAAATCAATTGGCAAACAAGAACAATACAACTTGTACTATTAATAACTTTGTGGTTAAACGACGAAAAACTCCACCAACGCAAGCGTAATTGGGTGACGATGACTGCGGTTGAGTTAATAATACTGATTTACTAAGGAATTACCAAAAGCGTGAATAGTGAACTCCTGGTTGCAACAGCCATTTAATTAGGTGAATGGTGTTGTAACGACTGTCACGATGCACCGACCACAACGGCATTATACGGTAATCGCAACACGGATTAAAAAGTATAGACGTATTGAAATACCGCTGCTGTAGACAATGTATGTGATATGTGCACGAAAGGAGGCTCTAAGAGGCGCTCTTTAATCCTTTCACTGCACTGATTCTTTCATCGACGGTCATAATAATATGTCACTCTTTAAGGGCGACCATCCACCCGGGCAAATGACCTGATGACTACGAAAGAAACAGTGAGACAAGCAAGCACTGGGGTATAAAAGTAGGACTTAGGTACTTTGTTTTCGACTTGATTTAAATTACAACGAACTTTTTTTAAAATATTTAATTGAATTGTTTTTCGAGCGATCAAGCCTAGAAGGATATAAAGTAAGCAATTCCAGGTCGCTGTGCGATATAACTCAATTTACCGTGTGAACGCTTGCGCATTTCATTTTCTTTTTTTTGAAGTTTTTCCTCTTTCGGGATGGCAATGGCATCTAGGCCTTACCGCCAAGTCTTACGTTCATATTTTCTTCGTTGCTTTTTATAACTTTCTTCTTCATTTTACTTCTTGGTCATGTTCAAGTCACCGTCAAGTCAAGTCAAGTTCAGTTTTAGTAAGATATGATGGTGGCTATCTTACTAAAACCTCGAGGGACCTCTTGGCGCCAACTCGAAAAATTACGATACACGCAATCATTTCATTTCACTTCACTTGTGCGGTTTACTCATACAATATTACGCAAAACACCACCGTAATGACATAATATTATTCAATTTAACACTAGTTTTGTAAAATAAATTGAGAGCACCACATCACTTTGCAAGTTCCCGCCAAAACTTGCGCATTTCACTTGATGACATATCACTCACCGTTCATACTCATCTCCAAAGATGGGTGCATTCCAGCTCGGTGCAAACTTATAGTATACAGGCTACATAGATTTATCTATTTAATTAACTTGTTAGGCAACAATTTCAGGCTGTAATGATTTCAAATTACCAGTGTTGTAAAACTTTATGAATCGTGTCTTCGAGATTGTGGGTAAAATACCTTTGTTTACTTTACTTAAGATTTCGCAAATATTTCAATGAGCAAAGTTATTTAAACGTGGAGTCGATCGGAAACATGAATGACCGTGTAGTAAGTCAGTAGGTTTATTCAAGTGAACTACAATTGTGTTACTGGTTGCTTTTTATCAATTTCAAGGACAAATACCTAAAGTCGCGTAGCGGGCTATGGAAAGAGCTGCTCGGAGAATGCTCGGAGTTTTATTACGTGATAAAATCCAAAATTAGGTAATCTGTAGTAGACGAGGTACAACCAAAGTCATAGGTCTCAGAATTAGCTAATTCTTCTTCTTTTCGTGTCGATGCTTCACACATTTTAAATTAACTTAGAGTAGTAGGCGGCCACCTCAATCGCCCTATCTGTGGCCGCGTTGAGGTCCTCTCTCGTACAGGTATTCGGGCACAGGGGACACTCCAGCAAGTGTGGCATGGACTGAACTAGAGCACCACAGTCACACTGGGCTAGGATCGAGTCCCTAAACCCCCATTGACACATACTGTATCTGCAGCGGCCCACCTGCGAGTCATCAATTAGCTAATTGAAGTGACAGTGGGCAGGCCATATCTGCTCGCAGAACTGACTTTGGTTCTTGAATGGTGACCAAGAACCGGGCAACGCAGTGTGATAAGGCCTTTTACCTTCCATCAGGTGGTTATTTGCCACTTTTATCGAAAAAAAAAAGGTTTAATAATTCATCTCTCAGAATTAGCAAATTGAAGTGGCAGTGGATGGGCCATATAGTTCGCAGAACCGACAATCGTTGGAGTAAAGGTTATCGAATGGCAACCACGAAACGGGCGAGGCCTATGTTCAGCAGTTGAGTGGACTCCTACAGGCTGATGATGATAAATCATTCATCACGGAATGCACCTGCTAATATCTAGATACTATTTGAAAACGTGATGAACTTTATAAGTAAAACCAATAATGAAGGGCAACCGCAATCACCCATCGAACTATAATAACGAATTACATTCGTGATCAGAGCTCAATTGAAACATCAGTTATAAATGTTAGTGTAGACGCAAAGTCACTAGTACAATTAAACGTAATTGTAGGTTGAGCTTAGCCTATACTTACTTGAAGAACAGTAAGTACACTGTACAGAGTTCAGTAAAGCCAACCCAATCCGTAACAAACATTTAAGGCAAATCAGAGTACGTTTTTGAACTCTTATCGGACTCTCATCGGAGTTTTACATGAATGGTCGAGCGATTAAAGATCTCTATAACAACTTAGATGAATTGCCGTTGTATGTTTGTATGTTTTTATATATATTTGCTCGAGCATTTCGAATTGTTAATCTTATCTGCATGGAATAGTAGATCAACAGGTTGTAATATCAAGATTTGCTGGTAAGAATATTTGCTAAATCGACCAAGGGGTTGTAAAGATAATAATAGAGAGGTCCAACAGGGAGTATAAAATGGTAATACAATTACATGAAGTGGGGTGTCATATGAAAAAAACTTTAGTCATACATTTTCATACTTCTGGAGGAGGTAGGGCACAACGAGATTTTCTCGCTCTAAATTGGAGCAGCCCGCCTGGGAGGAACCTCCGCCTTACAGAAGATTATAGCCAAATAATATTATTTTTTTCAAATAGTGTTGTGTTCCTGCGGTGAGTAAGGTTGCCAGAGCTCTTTAAGGGGGGGAGGGATTCGGTAGGCAGCGCATTAGCAATGCTCCAGGTGTTGCTGATGTCAATAGGCGACGGTAACCACTTACCATCAGGAGGGCCGTAAGCCTGTTTGCCTCCGTATATATTTCAAAGTTTGGAAATTAGGGCTCAACGCGTATCGAAACACAAACTTTTTCCAGAAAGCGCGAGGTCTCAGTTTGGGGCGAACCACTTGATAACTAACCTTCACCTACATCTAAGAGAGTCCACGAGTAGTCACGTAGTATTTTGATTACGTTCATACGTTTTTATATATCAAGAAAATCGGTTCTACACGAAGGCGTGATTGGGATTCAAACAAACACACACTTCCACTTCAACAACTTCCATATTTTTATAATGATTGCATTATTTGTTGAGTTGTAGATAAACCTTTGTTTCGAAACAAGGGCAATACACTCATATATTTGACATCTAAATAGAACGTAAAAACGAATGCTATGAAACTAATTTTATTTGAATAAACATGTATTGAGTGTTTTGATTAAATATACGATGCTGCTAAAGAGGCTGTTTCTTTTGAAGTAAAAAGCAATCTAAGAAATATACAACGTGTTCCGTAACAAGTACACTATCTTGGGCTTATTATATAATAAGATATTTTTTACAAAAACTGAAAACCGACTTCAAATTCCTGAATATTTACAAGATTAATACCAACCTCTTTGTTTTGTTATCAACCTCTTTGCGTTTTGCTTACCTACTGAGGATGAACCTGGCCACCAACACTTTCGAACAAAAAATCAAAGTAAGTATGACATTCATTCATCATAAATAATATCTCATATGGTACTGACTGTCTGACAGACAATAAAACGTAGTGGTCTTATTCTCTTTGACGTCTTGTTGCTTCTTGTTGTAACGTATGGGTGCACAGAAAGGAATTCCTGACACACAACCCCTAAGGTTAAAGTTTATGTAAAAATAGCAGCAACCAAACGAAGCCGCGGGGATAACCATACCATTTGCTACCTAAAATAATAATTGCGTTTGACCAGATGTAACCCCAGAACATCTGACTTATGCATAGTATTTTTTTAATTTAATTTGTCATTTTCTCGAATTTCCAAAAGTGGTTGCTCAAATTTTATTGCCAATTGGGTGTAGAATAAATAGTAGTAGTAGTAATATTTTCGCTCTCTGTGTCTTGCTTTTATTGTGATGTGTATTGTGTGCCAAGTTTGTGAATAAATATTTGTCTATGTTTATGTCTATGTCTAAGTACCTTTCGGGATAGTATCATCATCATAAACATCAACCTGCAGAAGTCCACTGCTGGCAAAAGCCTCCCCCAAAGAGTTCCACGACAAACGATCTTGAGCCTTTTCCATCCACCGACTCCTTCATAATTTCGTCAGTCCATTGGGTGGGGCCTTCCAAAACTGCGTCGCCCGTTTCGGTTCGGGATAGTATACATAATATGAATCATCTTGTACAATATTTAGCTCTTATACATAATTGCGATGACCCTCAAGACACCTATAACAAATGGTAAAAAAAAACAGTTATAGGTACTGTGCTGGGTAAAAATACCGAATACATTTTACATCTTGTTCATTTAAACTTTAATACAAACCATTGAAATATCATAATAGAGTTTAAGTACATATTAATGTCTCATCAATTCTGTGTAACGATGATATATTGCATCTTAATGGAGTACACAAAACAAATAATCAGTAATGAGTACTCAAAATAAACGTATAATATCAATGTATGACTTAAATATGTAAATGCCAAACATATTTCTTCTTTAAATTGTTGGTCAGTAACATTTTATCATGTTTTGAACACATAATTGACACATTTTGGGATCTTAACTATTTTTGCTTGTCGTGTCACTGATTCTTTCTTGGTAAGCCTGTATTAGGTCAGTGACCAGGTTGAGGTATGGTGGCCCTGAAAAGGGCCTATGACCGTAAATCAATCAATAAGTGTAGTGAAAGCATTAAAGTACGCCTCTTAGAGGCTCCGTTCGTGCACTGCATCATAAGTCATAACTAATTAAAATTAAATAGATTACTAAATGACTAAACTATGAAATGATATAATAATAAATACATTTTGCATTGTGACTTTTTAGGTAACTGAAGGTAGTTTAGGTTGCTTGCTTGCTTTTCATATCACTGGTTCTTTCTTGATCATCCTATATAAAGCTATTCACCAAGCTGATGTATGGTGTCTGAAAAGGCCATATAGCCGTTGGTGAACGAACCAAGGAAGTGAAAGGATTAAGGTGCGCCTAATAGAGACAACAATAAAAGAAAACGCACAATCGCTCCAAGTGCAATCTCATTTATTTTTTGCTGCATTTCTAGATTTATATCGAACAGACGAGATTCCGTGATATGAGTACAAGTAAAAATGTGCGGAAGTTCAAACAAAAGCATGCGAGAACAAGGAAGACTATCGGTTGGTTACGAGATTATGAGAAAAAGCAATTACTTGAATTATGTAAGTCAATGATGCGGGTAAAGCTGAGATAGAGTCTTTAGCACAGAAATACCCACTATACATCTTAGTTGAGGGCTGTCAGGGAGCCTACTCCATATCTTTTCTGCGGTATCTTCTATGTGCTCTGTGGTATCTTACCTACGCAGATACCTCAAGCTGAAAGTCTACTACCAGCGCGTGTTGCCAGTGATGACATATTATGTCACTGAGACTTGGTCGCTGATAAAATAAGGCCTGTGTCTAGGTGTAATTTTATGAGTTTTTGATGCTTATAAAAAACGTACCCTGAACATTTTTTAAAACCACTTTCTTTTCTGTGTTACAAAACATAGGCAAGAGTATGAAAAAACGTGTCCAAAACAACGTCGTTTTGCAACTGAAATGTCAGCATTTTTTAACACATTAACCACAAATCGCTATGATTGTCAACTTACATCACCGACAAAACTATGGTCCAGCCAGACCCAGACTACAATTTACCTACAATCCAACCTTGAAAGTTGAGTTACATTTAAAAGTTACATAGATCCTGTAGTCATTATGTGGTTCAATTTCACAAAAAATAGACTACTTTATACTTCCTAAGTTTTTGTAACAAATCGTGTGTCAAAAAGGTATCTGTTAGGTTAGATATTGATCGCTGAGGTTATGTTTAGTTGACAAGCGTTATGAATGATTATGAGTTATGGGGTGCTCGTTATAATGTCAATGCCATCTAGGTTTTTCCTTCAATTCCAATTTTATTATTTTCCCACATTATCATTACGTACTGAAATATGAAAGTATTTGTATAGAAAGTGATTCATAATATTAATACCATCCCGAAAGGGGCTTATTCTATCAACAAAATGTAAGAATATCAACGGGAAAAAAAATATTCATGATTTTTATTTCAAAATCATAATTTTTTGTTTAATTAACGTTAGAAAAGATTATTTAAATAGTTACCCTTAAAAGACATCATGGCAAAGTAAATTAATAGATAATACAATATTACAGCGCGGTTAGAATATTGCTAAGTATTCAGTTAGTATGACCTAGCGATGAGTACGCATTCCGATTACCAGTGTATCAATCGAGTAATCGAGACTTGTATCTCGGATTCGATTACGCAACATTTAAGTTTCACTTTCGCGTGAGTTACAGTTTTGTATGTCGTCCGCGTGCCGCTCCGAATCGCACATTATAGATATTGTATCGATTTAGGAACCGGTAGCACGAAAAATAGTATAACTTACAGAAATTTGAATCTGTAACCTGCGCGCAAGCGAAGTTGAAGCTTAACCTTGCACACTATAGTTCATATTTCCTGTAGCTGAATCTAGCTATCAGCTTTTTTTTGAAACATAATACTATATCTAATGTCGACATGGTAAAGTTTATTTTACCATGAGAGGGAATTCGGAGTGCTAGAAGCAGGCCGGTAGTTTTGTTTCCCGGTGCCGCCGGCGACGAAGGCCGATAATTTTTTATTCGAAACGAGGCTTTACGAAATCAACGCAATTATTTATGCTAATGTTTGAGGCAACCGTGTAATTTACAATGTTTAGAACATTCAGTGTAAGGTTGCGAGCTGAAAGGAAACAGTTTATTTTTTGTAAGGAATATTAGCGATAGATCGGTATTCATATCAGCTTTGTTTAAGAAGCGTGTCTATACATATCACCATCATCATTCCAGACGTTAGAAATCCACTGCTGAACATTGGCCTCCCCCACAGATACCGGAACGACTGCCTATCATGTGGGAAGTATTTGCCCATACTAACCACCCAGTGGGCCGGCCATATAGCTCGCAGAACCGATAACCGTTGGGGAACAAAGGTTCTCGAGTGGCGACCACGAACCGGACGACGCAGTGTAGGAAGGCCCCCCACCCGATGGACCGACGACATTGTGAAGGTTGCGGGAAGTCGGTGGATGGAGAAGGCTCAAGACCGTTCGTCATGACACTCTTTGGGGGAGGCCTATGTTCAGCAGTGGACTTCATCAGGCTGATGATGATGAGCATGATGAACCAGGGCACGCGGTTTGGCGAGCGCAGCTAGAGCTATCGTTGTTATAATATGAGACTTTGCGGCCCATTCCCTAGCTTTTTCCCTTAGTCGCCTTACGACATCTACGGGTAGGAGATATGGGGGGCCTATTCTTCAGCCGGGGCCACCACGGCCTTTACATAACAGCAATATAATTGCACACTTCAATCTGAACAACCCAATAAAGGTTCTCGGGTTGATTTTGGGTTAGATCCAATGTAATGTGTCGTAAAATGATAAAAATGTAAATCAGAATTCCTTAAAAATAAAATTGAGGTACGGCGCCATGCTAAGTATAATTTTTAACGCTGTCACTGTTTATGACGGTTATAATGTTGATATTCAATCATAAACAGTCTGCTACCCCAAATTCATAATACCCTCGTCAAAGGCTAAAAAGGTTGTACTTGTACTAACTAAGATGGGCTGAGTGGAATGTTCTGAGGTCAAGAAAGGTCAACTTCTTTTGTTTCCATTCCAGAAGTTGCTATGTTTGAAAGCTTTGGAAGTCGCAAAATTCTTAAAATCCCTTTCAAAGTGATGACCTCCCACTGACTCGGGATTTGGCCTGACTGAGAGGCATGATCTGCAAATTTTAATATTGACTCCAGATCTGGGTATTATGGTACTTTAATACGTACCTAGTTTCCAATACCTACGACTCAGGGAATTTATGTATGGGGTCATTGTATATATCTATCACTACATTGTATGTTACTGTTGGCTTTTCATTATTAGCAGCAACCAAAAAAAATTAAATTATATACAAGGTGATTCATAATAATGTATACTATCCTGAAAAGAGCTCATATAATCAACAAAAATAATTTTATTACTTTATTTCTTATTACGTATATTAATTGTGCAAGAAGTTTAACATCAAGATTTCTATTCCTAAAACAGCTGAATTGCGTTTCAAATGATTTGAACCCTAAATAAATGATTTTTGCACAATTTTTCAAAATAAAATGTCATAGAACAAACTTTATTGCTAATTGGTACAATAAGTCCCCTTTCGGGGCACCCAATTTATTGTGAATTACCTTGTACATTGGCTTTCATCATTATCATCATCATTTCAGCCGTACGACGTCCACTGCTGAACATGGCCTTACCCACAGAAAAAGCAAATTCCTTATCATGTGGGGGGATTTACCCATACTCACCACGCTGGGCATGCGGGTTGGCGAGCGCAGTTAGAGCTATAGTTGTTAAAATGAGGGGCGCTGCTGCCCATCTCCTAGCTTTTTTCCCTTAGTCGCCTCTTACGACATCCGCGGATAGGTAGATATGGAGGGGCCTATTCTTCAGCCGGGGCCACCACGGCCAAGACATTAGACATTAGCTTTACTAACAGCTATTGTGATGCATCATTGCGCATCTAGCGAAAACCAAAGCAAACAATGCTCTTGACCCGAATCAATCGAAACAAATGCCAAACCTGATTCGATATTAGAGAATCGGTGAAAGCATTTTTGGAGTGATTGACACCTAGTTAAATGCTATTGGTCCAAGGTTAGCTATTGTTAATGCGTCTGTCAGTACGACATTCGTTATACTTATCCCATTTCACGAACTCTCATGAGTTATTGCAATCTGAATCTTATATCAATGACTTAAACATCACTAGACAAATCAGGGCCGTGGTGGCCCCGGCTGAAGAATAGGCCCCTCCATATCTACCTACCCGCGGATGACGTAAGAGGCGACTAAGGGAAAAAAGCTAGGGGATGGGCAGCAGCGTCCCTCATTTTAACATTGATAGCTCTAATTGCGCTCGCTAACCCGCATGCCCAGCGTGGTGAGTATGGGCAAATCCCCCCACATGATAAGGAATTTGCTCTGTCTGTGGGGGAGGTCATGTTCAGCAGTGGACGTCGAACGGCTGAAACATCGCAAAATTGAAGAAACTTAGCAACATAGATATAATTTCTTGGTAATAAACGATTTACGTAAACCCGTTTAACCCCATAGGGGTTAGTGTAACGGTATTTTTCAGTTATCAAAGACGATAAAAAGTTTAAGCAAGTATCTACGCTAAAAAATACGTGTTATTTTCATGTCGTGTAAATTAGCCCTGGTATTCTTAGTTAAATGTTTTCACTCCACTTATACAATTAACTAGTTAATTAAAAAACTTATCGAGGATTTTGTAAGATATGTGTCATTTTAAAAGTTAAGGTCCTATGATAATCGCAAATAATAAACTCAAAATATCAAACAAGATTTTTTTCTGATTAAAAGCAAATACGTGTTATAATCAAACTTAAATTAACTTTGTCATTTAGATGCAAGGATCATATTAAAATAAATTTAAGATTTTAAAAAATCCCGAGCCTAATTTCACCTAACCTATCACAAAGCTATATCCCTTAATAAGGATGAATTCTCAGAGGCTCTAAATCATTTATGACGAATAACGTGATAAATACAGAAGTTCCATGCTCCCGCTGATCATGATAAACTTTCGTTTCTTCGATAAGAATAACTCTATATTGTCGTACACGCACGCATTCATAACATTACATGCAAATTTAAGCCTTCCTATTATTGCATTAAGGATAAAAATAACTTAATAAATGTTAATCTTTTTATACACGCTCTTCGATTTTAATTTGAGTGGGCATGCAAATTTATTCTTTCAGCTTTTGCAATAATGGCGAAAATTGCTTTTTATTGCAACTTACAACTCTTTGGTTACATCAAAAAGGTGTAAGTGGCATGTGATTAATTTATCAACCGTTTAACATTTTTATTACTTTCTGCAGTTACGAAAGTTACATATCTGACATCAAATGTTAAATGTTAATTTTGATCCAAAAAATTGAGTGTTTTCTACGTTATGTCACTAAAAGTTTTTGTTATATCAAGATAATTAAATCATGACTGACCAATTTTATATAGCTAGTAAGATCTAAGTACAGTCGGCTTCAGTAATATGTACACATTTCATTATAATTCCACCATATTAAAATTAAGGACGCACACACACAAAGCCAAAGCCCAAAGCCTTAAAAATTTACAACTTAACTCGTGCCATTTTCATATTTACTGTTAATATTTATCTGTATTGTGGGAGTATTTGAAAATTATGAAATGTATACTTGAGAAACTAAACTTATTAAAAAGGCACCATTTCAGAATAGGGTTTTTAAATAATAGTTAAGATATAAAAGAGAACATAACGATACTGCAATCTATTTTATAAAATATTCAAATATTTACCAAATAAAAATTAATAAGCTATCAAACCATATAACCAGTAATTAAACTTAATTTAATCCTGAATAGTCTTAAATAAATGTATGGTCAATTAATTTGGACGTATTTACGAGCTCATTATAATTTATTGCTAGATCACACTTGACCTACTAACACATCTTTGCTTGTTACAGAAACACCATTAAATTATATTAAAACTAGCCATTGTCCGAAGTTTTTTTCTACATAGTAGTCGAAAAACTAGATTCTTTACAAATCCAGGCCAAAATTGTATCTAAAAGAACTGGAAGATTTGGGTATTTATTCTTAAATAGGATAACTATATTTTTTAAAATTTAATACTATTTATTTATTTTGCTTTTATAAACATATTAGCATAAACGTAAATAATAAGATAAACATAAATCGTTTTATCCCTTTAAAGATTATAATTTCACCGGCAGCAGTAAATTACAAGAAACAATAATTATATGCTTGAATAAAAATGTAGAAATGGTAATTTTGAAAACAAATATTTATAAAAAATAATATAACGCATTAATATCATAGTCATTGTGAATACGTTAAAACATCGACATTAATTCTGACATTATTTTAGTTTATTACTGACATAGTTATAAAATCATCATTATTATATCATTAGGCTTATCCATATAACACGCTATTAATTCCACTAATGATTTGTTTATTTACATCACATTTTATATTCAAATATACAACGTTTTCTGTATCTAATATACTATCCCAAAAGAGGCTTAATCATACAATAAAAAGAAAAAAAATATTAGCAAAAACAAACAAATTTTTCGTTTAACTTTTTATGATAAGCTGTTTTTGGTCTTTTTATCGTCATTATAACTTTTTATTTAACGTATGAAAAGTTAAACATCAAACATCAAGATTGCTATTTTTGCGTAATGATTTTTATATGTAAAATATCGAATCTCCAAAACTCGTAGAACAAATTTAATTGCTAATTAGGTGTAGAATAAGCTCCTTTCGGGATATTATACATTTTATGAATCTCCTTGAATATTTACAGGTTAATGTATACTTATTTTAAAATCTTCTTCCATGTGTTGCGTGCTTATCAATGATCTTTATATTCGAAAGGGGCGTATTCTACTCAAAATTGGCAATAATGTTTGTTTTACGACTTTATACGTGAATTTGTCATTTTTAATTGATAAAACAAAACAATAATATGCTGTTTCGGGGTAAAATCAGTTCAAACTCATTGAATCAGCTGTTTAGGGTAGGAATCTTGATGCCGAACTTCTCGTAAGTTTAAGAATTAGTTTTAAGAATGATTAAAATACTAAAAACAAGTATATTTATATTTGTTCCGAGGTTTTCCCACTAACCTACAACATGAAGAGCATTATGAAAAATACAAAAAAAAATCTCCAGGACAGGCAACGCATTAGCAATGCTCCAGGTGTTGCAGATGTCAATAGGTGACGGTAACCGCTTACCATCAGGTGGGCCGTAAGCCTGTTTGCCTCTGAATAACATAAAAAAATATGATATTCATCATCATTACTCTGATAAAAATCCACTGCGGAACATAGGCTTCCCCCAAAGAGTGCTATGACGCATGGTCTTGAGCCTTCTCCATTCCACCGACATCCCGCAACCTTCAAAATATCGTCAGTCCATCGGGTGGAAGGCCTTCCAACACTGGGTGTTATTATTAAATATTTTTTATTTATTGAGCCGCTCTTACCCCTTATCCGGGCAAGCTCGCCACCGTCATCAAATTTTAAAATAAGTTATTTTATAAATTTTTTCTACACCTATTATTGTTGTGGTAGTATGTCAACTCTTCAAGGAGATTAAAGAAATATTCATAATAAAAAGGCTTCGTCATGTGGGAAGTTATGACAACAATGCAATATTAGCATTAATTTATTATCCAGGAAAGCTGATGCTTATCATAAATCATGACATTCACGCTCTGTTCTATGTGTGTTCATATCTATAAATTATGTTAAATGAAAATAATTGCATAGAATTAATCTCCGTCTGAATATTTTCATTTTCGGAACGGACGAATTTGTCTGGGCTTACCTCAGAAACTACTGGACGGATCTTTATGAAACTTTGCCAAGTTATTGATTATGGTCTAGTAGAATTGGTATTAGTAGAAGCGTTCCAAATTTGTGTAAAAAACGTATCTAGTTATGACGAAGCGAGAAATAGCGGCGAAAATAAGCTTTTAAAAGCTACGTGTCACTGACGCATACTTCGGACGCGGAGTCCCCATGATCTTATATGGTTACACAAACGATCGTGAATGAAAAAAAATATATGACACGATGCGGTAAAATTTATAAAAAAAATTAGAAAGATAAAACGTTTTCCTTGTTTGATACCAGTTTACTAAGCGTAAAAGAATTTGAGAGGAAGGAAGTTGTCAGGCATTATAAAATGAAAAGGTATAGCTCATTACTTTTAGCCCCAAGTTTTCAGATTCCAGTCCTTCAGGCCCGGCGCGGCGGTCAGATCGTTGAATATGTCTAAGGGACATAGACACATAGGGAGTCAGAGGCACGGCCAAAAATTTCATTTAACTTATGCCCATTTTGCAGTAAATTCCATAATTTTTCAAGAGATGATGGCGTTTTTTTTTAAGTTTTACAGGACAAGTAGCAATCCCTCAGGAATTAAATTAATATGGGACCACCCCGGGATCATATTCTATACACCAGCGAAATAATTATCAAAATTGGTTTAGTATTCGCGGAGATATCGAGTAAAATACACAAAAAAAAGTACAGCCGACTTGAGAACCTTTTTGAAGTCAGTTAAAAACAAAGTTGATTTCAAACATAGCGCAGTGATATATTATTTCCGGGACGTAGCATAATAATCACGATTGAAAAGTCAAGAATTAACCTCCAGTTTATTACCGATAAATATAATTATTAGGTGCTAAAACTTGCGCTTTAAGAGTTTGTTATAAAATACACGAATTTTGCTGTCGATGTGAGTAGCGAATTTCATAAAGTATTGAGTTTCGCGGTTTGCTAAACCAGAAATGGTACCGCGTTATGTTCGTCTGGGTCAATCTGCATAGTATTTACGTGTGATCTGAAAAGTGGCCTTTTTTGTAACTGCACAGATTGTCATTTTCTTTCTAAACCTATTCACTCTGCTCTTGAAGACACGCAAATTATAAGTATTCTTAAACACAGCAATGGAAATATTTTCCACCCTTTTCGCTTTCCGCATTATAAAGGTTGAATGAAAGCGCTTGGTGCGGCTATGTCAACCATGAATGGATGTCGGTCGTAATCGGCTGTATCACTCAATATCCCAATGTTTTGACACGCAATGGGAATCAGCCGAACGATTATCAGCTCCGAGATAGCCCGCGCCTTGAATATAAAGTTCACCATCCAAAAGTAAAATAAAAATCATTTCTCTGAGACAAATTGAACCAAAACGACCCAAGAAAAGAATACTATCTTTCATTTGTCAGCGCAGTGGAATGACCTGTGGTTTTGATTTTACATTCCCTGTTTTTAAAGGCTTTCGGAAAACATTGTAGGCTTTTAATTCGAAAAGGTTATAGCTTACCTGCACCTTTGGAACGCGACGTAGGCGGTCAAGTCGCATTGAAGGGTCATGCGGAACGACAGTTTGTAGAATTTGCAAGTCAGTTTTCAATGTAAACCGAACACCAGTTCTTTCAACTTGAAAGTGGAAATCTACAAAATAATCAGTGCTCTTGGCTCATTGCCGCATTATCAAAATTATTTGTTTTAAAGTTTCTGTTTTTTAGTTGAATTCATGCATTTGCTTTCTGCCATAATGTCAAATGTATGAAATGGCACGTCACAAAACCAGGGTTTAGTTAAACCTAGTCTAAACCTAGTTTGGTAATTAATTGTTTTGGGGCTATTATAGGTTTCTGCTCATCAGGAAGGAGTCTTGAAACCTCAGCAAAATAATGATACAATGTTGTATAGCGGAAACGGAAACGTTCATCGATTTATCGTTCCGTTTTTACTTTAACGATCTATTTTACGATAGTTATAAAAATGTTAGAGTTATTTCAATTCAAACAACATCCATCATGACACAAAGTGGGCGAAAAGGTTTATTCCCAATTCAACAGATTGCCATTACAGATCACCAATTCAACAGATCCCAATTCCACAGATTCCCAGTCCCCCAGAATCCTACTTCTACCAGGTCCATAACTGTACGGATTCCCAACTCTACATGTACTAACTGTAAGAAAATATGTACTTACAGTGAACAGTAGGATGTTCGTGAGTCGAGGTAGGGTACCTCGTACTTCTGTAGTTACGTCATAGACATTGCATCGCCCACCTATGTCACGAGGAAGGAATAATTTATTGCACGCGAACTTTTGTAAGCTTTTGTTTGTGTAACTAGATTTTGCACTCGACTTTTTGCCTTGAAAAACTCTTTTTTTCTATAAAGGGTAAATTTCTGACTTTTCGGCCTCATTTTCGGCGCTCAGAAAAGTATTCACGTTTGTGACTTTATCTTACACAGAAAAATCAGCGAACCCATTGTCCTAAGTTAGCGAGGAGCGGCAACGCTATATAGAGCGAAAATAAGCTTTACTAACGTGTCATACGTGAAGTGTCATATTTATTTATTCACGTCATGTCGCATCGTGACTTGTCTTTTGCCGACTTTCCGTGTCGCTCATCTATGACAATCCTACTTAATATTATAAACGCGAATGTTTGTAAGTATGGATGGATGGATGGATGTTTGTTACTCTTTCACGTAAAAACTACTGAATGGATTTTAATGAAACTTCACAATAATATAGCTTATACATCAGAATAAAACATAGGCTACAATTTATAAAGATATTGTATGAATTGTCCAAGATATGACGATAAGTGACGAGTAAGTAGGAAAAAATCTACGCCACGCTAATATAAGCTACTCGAAATACTAATCCAGAGCTGACGAAGTCACGGGCACCTGCTAGTACAATATAATAAAAAAAATATGTGTCATATTCATTCAATCGCGTCGTGTCGCATTGCGACTTGTCTCTTCCCGTGTCGCTCACAAGACGATGCAGAACATTATATAGTTAAAAAATTATTACTAAGTACTCATTTTATATTCATTTTCAACAGGCCTCATAGCTCAGTGGGTAGTAACTCTGCCTTCTGTGCTAGAGGTCGCGGGTTCGACTCCCGCACTGGACAAACATTTGTGACTAACACTGATGTTTGTTCTGTAGCTGGGTGTTAAATATTTATCTATTATGTATAACAGTCTTTGGTACCCATAGTACAGGCTATGCCTAGTTTGGGATCAATTGAACGTGTGTGATATATGTCCGGATTAAAAAAAAAAATATAAATCAGTTTTTAATACGTTCTAATAAAATTAAAATTGTTTCATTCAAACCAATGTTTTGATAAATTTTGAGGAAATGCAATATACAGAAGTGCACTGAGTACAATTTCGTTTTATAGTTCGGAATTATAATATTTCAACCGTAACATCTCTATGCGTAGTAGGTTTATTACAAGCTGGGTAATTACACGTTGAATCGTAATCACCATTTCTCATTTCACTTTCTACAATTAATTAAAAACAATCGCTCTTTTATAGTTGTGATGGATCCAATTATGCATATTAGCCATAACACAGATATTTTAAAATCACTGGCTTGTTTTTAAAATTAATACAAATAGCTTACACTCGCGGCTTCGCTCGCATGGAACCGAGATAAAAACTAGCTTACATGTTGTTAGTAATTTACTCTATCTATTCCAAGTTTCGAAAAAAAGGGTTGAGCCGTTACGGCGGCGTGAACCTTCCAAAAATTTCTCAATTATATATATGTAAGTAGGATTACCAGTAAACATTGAACTTTCATTCGACTTTTGGACGAGAGTTTATTAAAATCCCCGACTAAAGATCATAAATTCGAATTTATCTGTAATTAACTTCCTAGAAAAGCCTTCGGAATACCTTAAAGATATGCATTGGGAAGCAGGCTCATTTCACAAGTACCTAATAGTTGCTAAATTGCATTTCACTTTCTACAATAAGCAACAATCGCTTATTTAGCAACAATTGCTTATTTAATCGAGATGCACCCAATTATGCACACCCACGGTTTAGTAAGAGGTATCGTAACATACCGCTCACAGAATATCAATGTAAACTGCATATAAATCAGGCTATTTCTATTCAGCTTTTATACAAAAGTGATTAGGTGGAATTGAAAATTTGTAACAAATAAAATTGTCTGTTGTATGGCATCGATTGTAATATAAATGATATGCAACAATACTGTGAATACATTATATTTATAAATTGATTTCTATTATTTTTTAGTGATGAACCATGGTCACCGTAGAAGAAGAAGTTGAAGTTGAAGTGGCAGTGGGCTGGCCATATAGCTCATCCGCTATTGATTGTTCAAATAATTCCTTTAAAATAGTATTTGACTCCATTCTTAGTTGAAAATAATATGACCAAATGCGCACATCTATTTTGCATTTGCAAACACAATTGTTTTTTTTTTCAGGGTTGTAAAGTTGACTGCTATAGAAATTCTGAACGAGTCGTTAAATTACGATTTTACGTCAAATTCCCAACCAAAGGTGTTGGCAATCCCTTTCATTACAAAGAACCCAACGTTACAACAGCTCGAGAATTCTGTACCGAAAAATCGTGACTTAGGGGACGAGTCTCAACACTACCCAACAATTTAACTAACACTTTATGAGTAGGTACGTACGATACCTACGATCACTGTGATTTATCAAGAGATCCTTCAATAGAATTACTGTAATTTGCTAAATTCTGATAATTCTGGTTCAAAATAATCGAAAACCAATGATTATATGTCAATTATGCCTATGCCATTCAATTGTCCTAAATTGTCGTTAGACAGCACATAGAACAATGATAATCGCGTGGCCTTCGGAAGTAGATTGCTGTCATCGAATTTGTGATATTACTAAGTTATTGTTCTTAGATTACGAAGTTGAAGTTGTAAGAATAGAGTGCTACTCACATTAGGAGTCTTGCAGTAATCCACTTGACAACACATCGCAATTTATTATTATAAAGTGCCACTCTTTGCCAACTTTCTCAGATTCATCATCATAATTTAAGCCGTTGGATGGTCACTTCTGAACATAGGCTTCCACCACAGCTTTCCTAGTGACTTCCTATCACGCTGGGTACGCCTGTTGGCGAGCGCAGTTACAGCTATGGTTGTTAAATAGGGGACGGTGCTGCACATCCCCTGGCGTTTTTTCCTTATTTACGGGTAGATAGATATCAAGGGGCCTAATTACACATTTCTCAGATCATAAAATCATAAAAAATCATACCTACGCAGGTATGATTTTTTAGCCTGTGGTGTCTCACTACCAAGTATTTATTAATTTAGCGTTACGATACGATAGAAACGCTAGAGATAAACTAATCCCACATACCATTGCATACGATAAATATTTTCCTAGTCGTGCTAATTCAAGGGTCCACATTGCATTATCAGTTTGTCTCTAGCGTAAAAGTCAAATATAGCCAATGGAGTCGGCGATGCTTGAAATTTTTGATGTTTATTGGCTAATAGGTATATGACAATTACTATTGTATCATAAGCGTAACGCTATCGTGATTATACGTGTTATACGGAGGCAAACAGGCTTACGGCCCACCTGATGGTAAGTTGTTACCGTCGCCTATTGACATCAGCAACACCTGGAGCATTGCTAATGCGTTGCCTGCCGAACCCTTCACCCCCTAAAGAGCTCTGGCAACCTTACTCACCGCAGGAACACAACACTATTTGAAACAAATAATGTTATTTGACTGCGATCTTCTGTAAAGCGGCGGTACCTCCCCAGGCGGGCTGCTCCAATTTAGAGCGAGAAAATCTCGCTGTGCCCTACCTCCTCCTATCTGTGTTTCTTGATGCACACAAACGCACTGCGTTTGGTCTATATTTTATGTCATGAGCGTTGTTCATAAGGAAACGCTTACATTTAGTTAGCTGCTATTATTACCGATGGTAACTGTAACTGCCCAATTTTAAGTTGGTAAACAGAGGCCTTACTCTGTTTACCGTAACTGGTATTTTTTAGGCTACAAATGCTTCAAAACCTTGCATTCTGTGACCTTGAGAGTTGCAGCACTAGTGTTGTAAACCTTTGTAAGTAAATTAGAAATACGAGTACACACCCAAATTAAACTAGTTAGACGGGCGGTTTCGTAACCTAGACAGACACGTTATCTAGGTATGCTAAGAGCTTGACTCACTAACAGATAACAATATACAGGGTTATTTGTAAAATGCGAAATAAATTAATACAACACTAAAATATTGTTTTCGTTATCTAATGCAAGAGTGTGGAAGTATCAATTTCAGCCGCATGTGAGGTAAAAACGATTTGTCTTCGCCAAATTTGGAAAGCAATCGTATCAATCGATGACAAAATTTTGTGAAGGTGATATTCATATATATATATATTTATAATTCATATTTATATATATTGACTTGCCTCATAGCTCAGTTGGTAGTAACTCTGCCTTCTGCGCTAGAGGTCGCGGGTTCGATTCCCGCACTGGACAAACATTTGTGACTAACACAGATGTTTGTTCTGTGTCTGGGTGTTAAATATATATCTATTATGTATATCAGTCTCTGGTACCCATAGTACAGGCTATGCCTAGTTTGGGATCAGTTGACCGTGTGTGATATGTCCGGAATATTTATTTATTTTATTTATTTATTTATTTATTCATCATCATCATCATTTCAGCCGTACGACGTCCACTGCTGAACATGGCCGCCCCCACAGACAGAGCGAATTCCTATCATATGTGGGGATTCGTCCATACTCACCACGCTGGGCATGCGGGTTGGCGAGCGCAGTTAGAGCTATCGTTGTTAAAATGAGGGACGCTGCTGCCCATCCCCTAGCTTTTTTCCCTTTGTCGCCTCTTACGAAATCCGCGGATAGGTAGATATGGAGGGGCCTATTCTTAAGCCGGGGCCACCACGGCCAATACATGACAGGTAGTAAGTAATAGGTGACATTACAATACAACAATACAATACAATAACTTTATTTCAGGCAACAATAGAATAAAAAACAGATGGAATTTTTCTTATCCTACGGCCCATATAGATATATACCTTAAAGACTAACATACATAATAATATAAAAAACACCATTAATTGCCACGTAGAAACTGCGACGTGGGACGCGAATTGTCCGTGGCAGTAGGTATCCGCCCGCGGAAACGACGGAACACAACACCCATCGGCCAGAGATCTTCTTTTACATTGGGGGAGGCCTTTGCCCAGCATCAGCAGTGGGATTATTAACAGTTGAAAATAGTAATAGATATGGGTGCCGATTCTGTTGTTTCATTATCCTTCTAACTTAATTTGACAGCGCTAAAATTTTTCCATCCATTTCTAATAGATTCAAGTATTAAAGTAACAAGGACGGCAAAAAGCTTCATAAAATCAAGTATACGAATATTTAAAAAAAAAATACTTTCAGTTCTAATTGCGATACTGAACATGCAGTTTTAAATGTTTGGTTATTTTAAGTCAGTAATTTTATCAGTTTAATGTATTAAGCTGGTCTTTGTTTGTGGCTATAGGATTTCTAATATAATTAAAGATTGTAAATGATTCGAATAACAGTAATAAACAATTTACATGAAATGAGGAAATTCGTAGAAGAACCAAGGTCACCGACCTAGCTCTCAGAATTAGCAAGTTGAAGTGGCAGTGGGCAGGCCATATAGCTCAAAGAACCGATAACCATTGGGCAGTAAAGGTTCTCGAATGGCGACCACGAATCGGGCGACGCAGTGTTGGAAGGCCCCCCACCTGATGGACCGATGACATTGTAAAGCTTGCGGGAAGTCGGTGGATGGAAAGGGCTCAAGACCGTTCGTCGTGGAACTCTTTGGGGGAGGCCTATCTTCAGCAGTGGACTTCTATAGGTTGTTGATAATGATGATGATGATGAACATTTACATACATAGTCTGACCTCACACGAGGATTTCCTGTATCGTGGGTTTCAGAAACTACAAGTACTGGTACCACATCACCCAGATCCTGAACAAATATTTACAGATCATGCAAAAATTTTACTGGCGTGCGGGGCATTGAAACCTCGATCACGCGGTGGGTTCTTTGGGTTTTTAGCAGGGCATTTCACCCACCACCAAAGTCGTTAGAATCAAGCCTTATCTTATCTAAAACTATATTATAAAAATAATAAAACAAAATATTATGAAACGGTAATTGACACACTGAATTAATGACAATGCAGAGCCTAAACCGTTGAACGTAAGAACTTGAAAGGTTGGAGGAGGTAGGGCACAGCGAGATTTTCTCGTTCTAAATTGGAGCAGCCCGCCTGGGAGGTACGTAGCGTAAAACTTTTATAAAACTTTTACGCTACTGACTAATTGACTTACAGACTGACTGACTATACAAAAACTAAAAACCGACTTCAAATTCCTGAATATTTACAAGATTAATATCAACCTCTTTTTTTTGTTATCAACCTCTTTGCGTTTTGATTACCTACTGAGGACAACACTGGCCACCTACACTGTAGAATAAAAAACAAAAGTAAGTATGACATCCATCATCATCATCATCAGCCTGTAGAAGTCCACTGCTGGACATAGGCCTCTCCCAAAGAGTTCCATGACGAACGGTCTTGAGCCTTCTCCATCCACCGACTTCACAATGTCGTCGGTCCATCGGGTCCATTCATCATCAATAATAAGTAATAACTCATACGGTACTGACTGACTGAATGACAATCAAACGTAGTTGTTTTATTCTCTTTGAAAATCAACTCAGAGCCTAACCAAAATCCTAAGAGTATGAAATTTGCAGGATAGCTTCCTGTTGACAAGTAGCAATCCCTCAGGAATTAAATTAATATGGGACCACCCCGGGATCATACTCTATACACCAACGAAAGAATTATCAAAATCGGTTTAGTATTGGCGGAGATATCGAGTAAAATAAACACAAAAAAAAATACAGTTGACTTGAGAACCTCCTCCTTTTTGAAGTCGGTTAAAAAATCATCGCACAGCCTCTTAATACAATTTTAAGTAGCTGCCATTATGCCGCACCACAGTCAGTTTTATAGTTGACGATAAAAATAACATTCAAATTGGTGCTCCATACATTTTTTGATTCGTACCTAAATCTTTTTGTCCATGTTTAGCAATAAACAGTTATTGTGGCACTTTCGATTTCGCTTTCACTTTACCTTGAGTTGTGTGGTCGAGGCAATGACCGTGCTTGTGTAGGGCATTATGAGCCTAAAGATGTAGGCATTATATATTGTACTTAAAGTTTTGGTTTTGTTTTCGATATGCAAGATGATTCAAACTATGTAAACTATCCCGAAAATCGGTTATTCTTAATGGGCAATAACTTTTGTTTTATACGACTCTTAGCAAAAATATGCTGTTTTGGGTTAAAATCAGTTAAAAGGTTAGGGTGATGATCAGTAGTAGGTACTTAATACATTTGGTCAATCAAACCAAAAATGGCATTAAGCTTGTATTAATGAACAAATTGAGCTAGCGAACGTCCCATTTTGTCAAGTCTCGTTTTTAAGCAGTTCTAAAAATGTGGTTTGTTTGGTCAATGGTTTACTTAAAGTAAGACAACACCAATTTATTCGCGTCGATATTGTACAAAAGTAGGTTAAATCTATGCCACAACATTTTGATTTTAACTAGGTAATCGTAATTTACATAGAACGGAAGTCGAACAACTTATTGAAGATATAGTATGGTAGATAGAACTATCGAGATTTGGTATCATCTGGATTTTAGATCTCTTTGTCTAAAGTACACTACACGCAGGGATACGGGCCACTGGTAGGTTATTTGATTATAGCATATCACGGAACATGCCGGAAATACTAGCGAATTTGTCATATCAGTTACTTAATATAATAATAATATCTTTATTTCAGGCTACTTGACACATTACACAAAAATGTGTAACATGCCATGGCCCATATTAATAAATACCTTACAGACTTACATACATATAATATTAAACTTAAATAACTACACCACATCTAGAGTCAGGGACTTTCTTGATCGTGTGCGCCTCCCTGTAGCGACGGTAGACCACTCCAGCTGACCAGAAGTCGGGCGCGAGGAACACCTCTTTGTACTTGGCAGCTACCTGGAGTACGTAGGACTTGAAGTTAGTCGCCCTACTCGACTCCAGGCGTTTCAGGCCACGTACAAGGACTTCCGAAGCGGGACTGTTCCGAAGACGGCCTCATTCCTCCACATACCGGAGAACACTCTCACCGGTAGTACTAGGATCCAATCGGGATATGTAGATCCTGATGGTCGGTTCTACTACCTCCAGTGATTTATAGAGAGCCATTGTGGGAGGTCTTAAAATCCGTAGGTTAGGATTTAAATCCCACCAATGGATTTTTCTTTCAAGCTCATAACGGTGAAGGAATACAATGTGAGGAAGCCCGTGGCTTAGTCAGCTTCACACGTGTTGACGATGTCTTTCCTGTGGAATAGGCTGACAAAGTTGAGAGGATGGTATAGGTGCTGGGTGTACTAAACATGTCCCAGGCACTACAGCGTCCTGTAAGTTCCGCGTGATGCTGTTATCATCTAGAATAGATGTAATAAGGCCTTACTTCTTTCATAACAGTAATAAACAATATCTTTGCGCAAACGACATTATTGCTATTCATTCAATTTATCGCAACATCTTCATTAATTTTGATTGTAATTCCATTTGCACAATTAAAATATGACATAACCGAATTGTAATCTTTTATCAAATCGCTACATTTTTTATGTTTATTGCAACAGAAGTGTTACAAAGAATTTGAAAATGTTGTTAACAATTCCTAATCCAGTGATTGTAGTTCTTGTACGTATTTAATAATTGTCAAAGATATGGAATGTAACACGTGCTTTATCTAGATCAGAGGTATTCTTATGTAATTTATATCGTTAACGGAACACCTGTTCTCAATGTTTTTCTTGTTCTAGGTTATTTTTATAGACCATGTCTTATAGTAGGTACAGATACTTGATATCTTATCAGATAATAGGAGATAGGATGAACGAAATGGCGACTGATCATTTAAACTATATTTATGATCCAAGAAAGTTGAAGAGGCGGTGGGCCAGCCTTGGCCGCAGAACTGACAACCGTTGGGGAATAAAGGTTCTGGACGACCACAAACCAACGCAGTTTTGGAAGGCCCCCACCCGATGTACCGATGACATTGTAAAGTTGCGGGAAGTCGTTGGATGGAAAACGCTCATGACCGTTCGTCATGACTTGATCAGACTTATGATGCTGAATATACCAACATTTTATATATTCTAAAAGTGGTGAAGACCCGTATAAAATTAACCACCAAACCTTTATAATTTATAACTTATTCGGACCTTTGATTGCCGAAAAAATAATGAACCATTAAAGTGTCCCGGCTGCGCAATTTTTCACCAGAAAACCTTTTTTCTGCTTCCAAAATTGGTAAATCCTTACCTGCCCTTAATAATGAAATATTACTCATCAAACTTTGCTAAAATCACCGATTCGATCCGTACCAATCACACTTACTACCTTCCTAAATGATGACTGACAAATTCATACCCAAAAAACAGCAAAACAATACACGTTTAAAATGCTGTTGAAGTAGGTAGGTACTTCCATAAAATCCACCGCATTTTTCCTCTAATGCATTCTTGAGAAAATAAGACTGACTTTAGTTGGCATGAAGCCGTAAAGTTGGGACACATTGTCAATATTGCTTTGTACAATACTGGGATACACACATTAGAAAAAGTTTCTTGTAAGATGAATGCCTTATTTATAATATTTCAGAAAGAAAGCAGAGAGTGCCATAGATAGATAGATAGAAAATTCTTTATTGCACAAGACAAAGACAAGTACATAGGCGAACTTAATGCTAGTTAGCATTTTCTTCCAGCTAACCTTTGCATTTTTTTGCCATGGTTTTTTTAGGGCCACCATACTCCAGGGAGGGATTTTTTACGGACTTGATTGGTAAAGATAGATAAACAACTTAAGCTCTATGCAGAATGCTCGGCTCAGCCAAGAATGTGCACTCGATCGAAAAATACGATAATTGTGTACATTTTGTTCAATGTTTCATCTTGATCAGGAGCCTGTAGAAGTCTACAGCTGGACATAGGCCTCCCCCAAAATGTTCCATGACGAACAGTGTTGAGCCTTTTTCCATTCATCGACTTTCCCGTATTTTATCAATGTCGTCAGTCCATCGGGTAGGGGGCCTACCAACACTTCGTCACCCGCTTTGTGGTCGTCATTTGAGAACCTCCAACGTTTATAAGAAATTAAATATTATACTTTTTTGGAGGTGTGTACTTGGATTGGGTGTAACGAACCCAGCAGCGTCAAAGCTCAGGTAGGGACTTTAAATCTGAAGCTTGAACCGATAATTTGAGGCATAGGAATTCTCGATCCGATTAAGATACACAATTAAAGTTGGTGGGGACAAAAATTCACTGATCTTGACGGTCTTTTCTGATAAAGCCAGAAGGTTTAATCACTGATTAGACCATCAGATGCGATTATATTAGTTAATTAATTAAATGTTGATTTTGGGCGTACTTGATTAGTAGAAATTAAAAATTTTTAATGATTTTTTTTTTCTGTCTACAAAAGTTCAAATATTTTTAGTTAAAGAGGTTGGTAGTGAAGTCTTGTTTGATTGATGACTAAGAATACCAGGAAAAATTGTACACACAACATGAAAATAAACAAACGAATTGAGGGCGGCGGGCATCGCACTACAACAACTGTGTGAACGTTCATACCCCAGATCCACATTGCAACACTAGATGGTAATGAGAGAAGATATCAACTGCTGATGAGCAAAAAACAAAGTTGACCCACTGTCCCACGGTCTTACTCAATCTAGTTCCTCGGAAGTGAATTAATGGTTCCGTACGTTGACAAAGCAAGTCTTCCCAACAATGGAACACGGTAAATAAACTGATGAGTTGAGCATAGACGGTGACCTGATTTTGTCGTCTGTGAGTGTTAGATTAACATACAACTCAAAGTACTAGACAATCACACTTATATTATGATGCGAAAGTAACTGTCTGTCTTAAAGGTTTTCGGAGGAGGTAGGGCACACCGAGATTTTCTCGTTCTGAATTGAAGCAGCCCGCCTGGGGAGGTACCACCGCCTTACAGAAGATCGCAGCCAAATAACACTATTTGTTTCAAATAGTGTTGTGTTCCTGCGATGAGTAAGGTTGCCAGAGCTCTTTAGGGGGAGGGGGAAGGGGGGAGTGGTCGGCAACGCGTGCGTGATGCCTCTGGTATGAATGTATTTGTATTTGCATATTGAATGTATTTGTGCCGTAATACTGTATATATATATATATATGAATGTATAATAGTTATAAAAGTCCTGCTCGAACCATTGAACTTTTTTCCCTTAGACACCTCTTACGATATCCACGGGTAGATAGATATGGAGGGCCTATTCTTTAGCTGAGACCACCACGGCCACACATACCCCGATCCATACAATGTTGCACCAATGTACTCGTACATTATTGTACATACCCCGAGTTCAATCTATTATTGTTTGTTAGTGGGACTGTCGTAGGGCTCTTCAAACTACTAGAATGTTTAATTCTGAAGAACCTTTGAGTTATTGTTATTTGTCCTACACTAGAGGTTAGCAATTAGGCAATATTAGGAAGCCTTGGGTGGAACAAACGGTACAATCTTGCGTGATTTGACGTAGTATTTATAATTTTAAACGTGTGGGAGTTATTCATCTTGAACTGAGGTCGAGATTTTATGATAGGAGTTTGTTTGAAGGTAATCAGTTCCTGTAGTGCTGGTTTTTACTACCAGAGAGTAAAGTAGTCTCACTGCAAAAAAAGGTTTTTTAATGCAACGAATGCGAAATCAGAATATAATTTGGTTATGAATCTAATGTATAGGGTTTCAAATAATTAGCCAGTGAGAATCAATCCACAACCTTACCCTAGATACGAGACGAGAACGAGAACCTAGATTACCAGCCCCAACGATTTTCATCTAAACGGTAAGTGTGTGGGTGTAATTCTATGCGCTCTACCTATAGGACAAACAATCGGTTTCCGAACCTGCTCAATGATTATTTTATTTTATTTTATTTATTTAACAAAACCCACAGCCCTTAATCTAAAATACAATACAAAATTACATGCTAATTCTTACGGCCAATAAAGGATTTACATTTTTTAGAAAAAATAAAATATTTTAATTTACAGTCAAGTTTAGAAAAATTTACAAAATTTTAGTCCTTCTCCATAAACTTTAATACATCTCGTTTAAATGTTCCTTTAGCATTATGAAATATATCAATTGAATAGAATTCCTTATTATATGTTCTTTGAAGTCGATTTACTATAGAGTTTTGCGCATAGTTTGTGGATGAGTTCGCAACGGCGAACAATTTGGCATGTCTAGTGCGAGTCTTCGGTGTATAGATACTAAGAATTTTATTGGTAAGTTCATGACAGTCTATGTATCCATTACATAGACTATGTAAGAAGGTCATATCCATTAGTGCGGATTAAAGCGGGTTTTAGCGCTTCAAGCTGATTGGAAGCCCCAAAGATTTGAAGTGGCTCGGTAGCTTAGTACCAACTGGTTAGAATATCCCCGTATCTTGGGGAAAGTTGCGGGTTCAAATACCATTTGAGTCGAAAAAATCATAGTATTTTCTTAGTATGGGTTATCACTATAAAAACATTTTAATCAGAATCAATCCACTTTGCTACCTGTAGGAATATTGTAATTAGCTGAAATATTCACCTGGCTTTAACCACTATCTGTTTCTGTCACTTTCTTACATAAAACAATCTAGGTCAAGTCGTGTGAGACGACCAAGTTTTTATAACTCGTGAACAAGTCTAGCATGTACTTAAAAGGTCACAAACCTTTGCGATCTATTGTTGACGAAGTAAATGCATCGGAAGAAATAAATGTTTGGATAACAAAAGGCTCACAAGAACTGAGTTGGTACAGTAACGCAATAGAGCTGTTCTTTTCATAGCAAAGACAATAAGGTTGAATTGCTGAATGGAAGTTAAATCACATTGAATAATTGGTGTGGTGTTCCTGTGAGTGGGACATGTGCATTATATGTATTTCTAGCTTCCGCCCGTGGCCTCGCTAGCGCGGAACCAAGTAGCCTATATGCTATTGTAGGTAAATATCTATTCCAAGTTTCATCGAAATGGGTTGAGGCGTTACAGAGTGATTGAACCACAAACATTAACATTTATTATATTAGTAGGAAGTACTAATATAATAAATGTGATTGTTAGTCCATTCATTTCGAAGAGAAATTCGATTAATGAATCCGATTTGACTGCGATTAAAATACTGTCAAGTGTGGGATGAGGACTAAAATATTATCGACTAAGAACCTATTTCACTTTTTTTTTCTTGGTCATTTCTGTTGACATTTCAAAGAAAAAAATAAATATATTAAATAAAAGTAACGATAATCAGAGACAGTGAAACAGGCACTTATGCCTATTTCATCATTTCTAAATATCGATACTTGACGATTAAAAAACGTTCTATCGCTTTCTGTTTACATGTCAAAGAGAGAAATGGATATAAGGTATTTTTAGTCTGTCGAGTAGCAATAATCAGAAATGGTGAAGCAGGCACTTACCCTCTTATTTATAATCATCACTCACTTTATTCTATCCACCTGAGTTAGGGAGTAATAATACAAAGGTTATTTGATGTCAATAAGTATGTTGCTGTAAGGTTACTGACACTATGGTAAGGATAAAAAAATATAATAAATAAATTGGCGTTTCTATGTGCAGGTGACACTGATGAATCACAGATATCAACGGCATCAATGCTGAGATGGAACCTTTTTTGGTTCACGCATGCATCGGTACGGACTAATGAATACCCTAGTTTTGTTACTTCCTACCTACTTTTGTTTTGTTTCCTCCCTACCTTTTGTATTGTAACCTGTACCTTGTGTCTTTTTTTTATTTTATTAGTTTGTGCTGTGCTTGTGTGTCCAAAATAAATGTATTTTCTTTCTTTTTCTTTCTATATAATTAAAAAAATATATCAATGCAATATTGCAAGATACCCCCGTTATAACTGGAATAATACAATTAAACTGTAAATAACTAAACACGACACATCCAATGCGAGTTTGCAATTAGTCGAGCGAGAAACATTAGCATACAGTGTGATTGCATGCGGATAATCACCGTGTTCAGGGGTAAAATACCAATTAGAAATTTGAAATCAGACCAGTACAAATGCTTGGGTAGCATATTTAAAGAGTTCTGTTGGCAATATTAGCATTGATGTGATACCTTAAACTTATTTTAACCGCATCCATATTTTATTATTATTTCAGACTATTTTCTGTGTTTGTCAAAATAAATTTATTTCATTTCATTTCTACATACATCCCAATATTTCATCAGTGCTAACATCGTGATTGAGTATCAAACATCTTCACATCTCCATATCTTCACATCTTCGCATCTTCACATCCCCACATCTTCACATCTTTGCATCTTTCACATCGTCAATCTTCACCTGTTCGAATCTTAACATATTCACTCCTTCAAATCTTCACATCTACTTACTACGTGTATACTTACTTTTACACACTGGTTCTTTCATCAGGCTCCGTTCAGTTTCAATGGTACAACTTGATACACTACGAAGAAGTTACTAATATTCAAGAAAACTGTTTGGATTTAAATACCGTTAGGCCGTAAATTTTTCTTCTATGAAGGATTTTTGTTTTTTCTTGTTGAACCATAACGTCGCATTGCTCAGTAGGTCATTGTCACCGCCAAGGCGCGCAGACAATTTTATTCAGTGTGAAATTACCGGTAAATGCTCTTTATTATTGTTTTGCAACTAGTTTTCGAATCTTGAATCGATTTGCGTAATTTTTTATGAATCCGAAATCGAAATCGGGTTTCCTAGATTTTTATGCGATAGCTCTGTTGCACGAATATTTTTGTCAATCGTATTGATAGTGAATGTTCAATTAGATTATCTGCCAATTTGTTTTTTTTTTGTATTTTTTGGTGGATTGCAATACCGGAACCTAATATACCTAAATGAATACATACATAATTGCATTTCTGGGGGTTAAGTCCCTAGACTTTCTGAAAATCTATGAATGCTCATCTCATTTCTTAACTCTTACATCAACGATATGATTTATTCGAACAATTTTTTTGATTTCATATTGTATCAGATTTTTTCATGCTGAACCTTCTTGATGTAGGTACCTATATCATACATTTTATGGATTCAATACAGAGATTTAAAAAAAATTAAGATTTATTTGTATGGCTTACATATTCAGAATCCGCAAATACCTAAAGATCTGATTGAATTGCACTTACCATCACTAAAAACAGCTTTTCTTGAATCACCCGTAGGAACAGCTGCTGCAGCAGAAATCAAGAAAAGCGTTAAAACAATCCTTGCACTGACACCCATATCGTCGTCCTTCACGCAGATTTTCAATTCAAAATTCAAATGTTTTTTTAATTTACGGTGGACGCAACTATTTCCCGCGTAAGCTCGGTAACATTTGCGTCAGTCAGACGTCCAACCCCGTCGGCTTGCAGTTATCGACTAAACATTGGCGCAGCACTTTCTATTGCTTTATGCGTGAGCGCAACTTTGACGCCCTCATCGGGTCTGTGTCACTCCAAATCGGCTGTTAAAGTAAAATGCGCTTTACTTTGCTGGAATTAGATTCAATATGACTCTTATAACGAGGAAGTCTTTACCCAAAAGTGGGTAGACTGATGTGTGCTGAGATAGATACACAACTCGAATGCAAAATATATTATAAACATAAACATTAATTTCTTCCCTCAGTTTTACCAGTGCTGATAATCTACATTTGCATACTCTGGGCTTATTATTTCGATGTCTGTGTGCACAGCTTGGACGCTGATTTTTAGTTGAGCTTTGATCACTGTTGCCACGATCAACCTAGCCGATTGGAAGTTCCAAAGATTATCACACAGACGGTAAGCGGCCCCGTAGCTTTGTTGGTTAGAGCATCCCAGTATCTAGGGGAAGGTTGTAGGTTAAAATCCCGTCTGAGTCATAAAATGGGATGTTATAAAATCATAGTGCGTGTTATCACTATAAATATAAAATAATCATCCCTGTAATCTTTGAAATGTTCTTTTTCGAGTTGACTTTGACAATGTCAAAGGGTCGATGCGGCTTTAGTATTGTAGGAGTGAAACTTAAAGGACATCGTTGTTAATAATTCATCTGTGCTCTCGCGCATGCTTTGTTGTCAAAATGTTTATCGGATTGCGCTTTTCTATTTCAATTGACAATTACAATACGTTGCAAAACGATTTGATGAATATTTAATGTTCACACCTTGGTTGCATTATCATTAATAAGCAACGAGTATCGGTTTAATTTCTAAATCGATGGCAACTAGAATAGCTAGTCACCTTCATATCATCATTCATCACACTATAACGTCACTCTTTACATTACTTTAAACATGCTAAAGTATGTCTCTGTATATTGTCTGTCTATTTGTAACGTTTTCGCGACTAAACGGCTGAACCTGTATGGTATGAAGGCAGCTTAAGCCCTGAGGAAGGATATTATCTGCTTGCTACTTTTTATTGGAGGTCCACGAAAGCTAAACCGAGCATAGGATAATAAAATATCTAGTATGAAAATAAAAAATATAGTTGATTGTTTTTTCAATGGAATCGTATTGAATTTCAAGTTTGTGAACTTCGTAGCAAAAGAAGCTCGTTGAAGTCTTTTGTTTCAAAAACCGAAGTCGCGGTTTATTTCGCTCTTGCGCCTTATCCGTTGCTTCCCTGTACGCCTAGTTGGAATCCTACGTGAATTATGGGTGAATGGTCGTCATACAAAAACGGGCTTATCAGTCGATTGGATGTTTCAAATATTTCGGAGGTTTGTTTTGAGTATATGTATTTTGTCGTAAAACTCGTAATTTTTAGTAGAAAGCTCAAGCTAGGGGCGTTGATTTCTTCTATGAAGCTGATGGATTCTGAGGATCCATGAAATGATTTTCAATGAAATCAGTTTATTTGCTGAAACATGGTAGTTGAATATAATCGCTGTTCTTATGCAGTAAGCGGGCGCACATGTTTTTGCTACACAAGGATTACAATAATTAAAAAATAACAAAATTTTAAAATTAAAAAATAATGTCATTATGATTACAAATACCCTAGATATAAGATTAGAGTTATTGTTAAAAACAGTCAAGATTATGAGTTATATTTATATTAGTTGCACATTCTACATTAATTAAATTAGATTTTAGCATTAAGTAATCATTAATCAGTCAAATCAGTCAAATTTACAGTCTAAAAATTCATAGATAGAATAAATATTTTTATCTGCTAGCCATTTAAACCGGCTGTGATTGAAAAGAAGCGTAGCTGAGCCCTCCACCATTAAATTTTCTCTTGTCTACCATACTTAGCGATATATAGAATAGATATATAGAATAAATAAGAAGTATGTGTGGAGTAACTTTGAAAGATAGAGTGAGGAACAGTGTGATAAGAGAGCGTTGTGGGGTGAAAGAAGACGTAGTGATGAGGATTGAGAAAGGTATGCTGAGATGGTTTGGTCATGTAGAGAGAATGAACGAAAGAAGATTGACGAAACAGGTGTACAAGGCGAGTGTGAATGGGACCGTTGGAAGGGGAAGACCTAGGCGTACGTTTAGTGACCAAATCGGTGACGTTTTGGAAAAAGGCCAGGTCAAGAGTACCCTAAACCGACGAGCATGTATGAGGAATGTGATGAGAGTGAATGAAGCAAAAGAGGTATGTCAGGATCGTAGCAAGTGAAAAACCGTGGTCTCTGCCTACCCCTCTGGGAAACAGGCGTGATTTTATGTATGTATGTATGTATGTATATAGAATAACTTTGTTTTCTTTAATGTTATCATTATGTGCCTACACTTAACTGTCTGTCGGAATTCGAAGTGAATAAATGCCCTTTTATTTTATTTATTTATAATCATGATTGTCAGTCAGCAAACAGTTCACGCCGTCGTCGGTTGAGAATTTCGTCAACTTTTACGTAGCTACACCTAGTGGCAGGTGGCAGAACTGCAATATTTTAACAAAGTGCAAACCTCCATGGTGAACTGCCAATCGAACCTCTTTTAGGCGTTGTGAACACAGCGTCATCTCGAAGCGAATAGCAGTACTACAACATCCAAATGTGCAATACTTGGTACCATAAAAATTTCATAGATGGCGCTGTTAACCATATTCTATGAACGCCATCTAGCATCGAGTAGCTAAACATATTAAACTAAACTTATTTTTTTTTAGTTCTGTATTGTGGCAGTAAATGTCACGGATAATGATTTATAAGAAAAAGTACGGTGTATTTATGTAGTCGGTGTATATTGTAAACTAATAATTTAAAATACTTAGGTTTCTTTAGTTCCAAGTAATAAATAGATATTTAGGTACTATCTAAATAATATTTTGGCAACCCTATTGCAATTTTTCACGCAAGCAGCTACGTAGCTAAATAATCTTTTCCTATGAATGAATAGGGGCCATACGTCAAATTGTCATTCAAATGCAAGGGCGTTATAGCACTATTTATTTTAATATGAATTTGAACCATAAATCTTTGATACTGTCAACTTGCATCATCGCCTAAACAAAATCGCTAAGTCGACGGTACGGGTTTGGGTCGTAGAATGCTATAGGGCATCTAGTTACCTACCTAGTAGGTACCTACCAATACAAAATAAGACGCACCTAGGCTAGATATTAAGGCCATGGCATACCAGTAGGTAATGCGTCAGTCAAAGGTAGCATTTAACGCTGCTAGGAAAAAAGCTGTGAGGCTTGGGTCACACTTAGCTTGTTAAAGCTGCTAGTCCTTAAAACAGTAAAAAAGATGCGCTATAAAAACAATGTTCCTAGCCCTAGCCACCTACTAGCATACGAGCTACTAAAAGAACCTTGTTAAATAGGTATGTGTAACAGCACGCTAGTATCATGTATCTGGCAGGCTTCTGTACGCTTAGGTATCACGGGCTTACCAGTCTAACTAACCTTATAAATTATCAATCTAACGGCTAGGGTATAATACTACCACCATTCCCCTTCTCTTCATATATCAGGCTAGCCTTTTCTTAGGTTGATATATATAGATCGCTTTAAGCGATAGGGCTCCTATTGTATGGCCTTTTTATTGTAAAATTTGTTTTGTTTTGTGTCCGTGGAGTGATCATAAAGTATGCCTCGGTGGCGTAGCGGGCGACTGCCCGTCTGAGACGCAAAGGGTGCGGGTTAGATCCCGCTGTGGGACAAATGTTTTCATGATCTGCAAATATTTGTTTCGGGTCTGAGTGCTGTGGTACAGTCGCCTAATAATTAGATATAATTAAAATTAGCCTTTTTATAATTAATTTAGCCTTTTATAATTTTAGAAATTATGCCACGAAGCCACGAATTATAAGAGTATTCTTATAGATGATAGGCACAGCTGATGGTTAGGTGCATACTTTTTATGATTTTGTTGTGTAAATCTCTACAATCAGTACTGTGACAACATTTTAAAATTATGAAAGGTCCTATAACTTGTTAGAGGCGACTGTAACATGGTACTTGTAGTAACTGATGATACCCACGACACAGGGAATCCTAGTGTGGGGGTCAGACCTATGTATGCGGCTGTTGAGTGTTATTTATAATTATTATATGTCTATCTGTGACTAGAGGTACCAGTTTGCTATGGCTGATAGATAAATAAGTTAAAAATTAAAATTATGCAGCCTGATTATTCATCGATCAACCCCATTCGGGACTTTTCAATGGAAAGGAACATAAAGAAACAAAGTTATTTCATTGATGAATCAATTTATTTCATTTAAATACTAAATCATTTAGCTATACTTCAGATGTAACAAAATTCGCATAAAATATGCATTTTACTATACAAGTAACGTAGGTATTCACATGGTATCAGTTCATTTATTCACTAAAAGCTAACGGCACTTTATACATAGTTATGTATAATTTATATAAATATGCAACTTAGGTAATTACAACTCTACAAGTCTTTCTTGGCTAAACGGCATATATTCGCCTTCTAGTAATACTAATCGAGATAATTAATCAATTAAATTAAATTATGTTACAATGATTTTAGTTAATAATGCTTTGCATAAAACACATCATGAATCAGATTCAAATCAACATCTGCAAATTAATGAGATGATAGAAATTAAATTAATTAAGTACATTAATAAATACGATAGTCATGAAATAAATTAAGATGATTTTTACAAGAAGATGAAAAGAAAAATAAACAATGAAGATATAAACAAAGGAACTGAGTGAAGAGGCTTAAAGCTAAACAATAAATTAACGTTTAATATCTACTACAGAATACTAAATATCACAGAGAAAGTACCCAATACTTATTCAACAAAACATTGTTTCGTCAAGCACTTTAAACGCAACAGCTGACAGAATCCCCGTTTGTAGCATTGGATGTTGTAAAAACTAAGATGTTATTGAGAATCGTATTAGACGCGCGTCGAAGACATGCCACAAACGCGGAACACTGCTCGCGTGTTACAGAGAGCATACCGTACCTAACAATAAATACGTAAATTCCAAAGCGACAATACCGTTCGTATCGAAGGCCAAACTCAACTTGAAAGCTTTCTTGGTATTTTAGTTTTTGGTATCCTCAAAGCTTTCTTCTGTCTCAGCTTGGCTTCAAACGCCGTGCAATTACTGTTCGGGTTTGTTACCTTCTTGCCTCTTGGGCATTTGAACTCTGAGTGCCAGTTGTCCAACAAGTTGCCGTAAGCTCTGAAAGCTATGTAGTCGTTCTTGAGGCACTGAGGTGCGTCAACTCGCAGCTGAAAAGACTTAATGTTCTTGTTGGGGGTGAACTGCGGGATGGTTATGTTGATCGCCATCATGTTTTCCCTTATTTCCGCAATGGTGCTGTACAACCTTTGCATGGTTTTTCTGATAAGTTCATGACGAGTCTTATTATAAGCGTAGAAGGGGTCGTCCGGCAAATCAACCTCGACGTTAAGAAGGAGCTTGAAAATCTCTTGGTACTCCATCAGGGACTTGTATAACTTCGGCATCAGGTACATGAACTGAAACAAAACATAACGTACGTTAGTAATTGCTTTTATTATTGTGACGTCAAGAATCTGATTTCAATAAGGTACGGCAGATTTATAAGTGGTAAATGACGCATCTATCTAAATAGGTGAACTTAAATACGTCAAGTAATTCGCACGAGTATTCACTCCACAATTACTCTGAATAACTTGTGAATACCTGCACAACGATCTTGCTGTTTATCCTTCAAATAGATATTTGTAGCTTTTTCAATTTTCTTGAACAGAAAATTTGTTTAGATAAACGATTGGCGGAATGGATTGAACGCATCATGCCAAAGATATTTTACGACAGCGAATAGTGTCGAGGCTGCGTATGCGCAAGCATTTGTGATTGGTATAGTATTACAATGACTATTCTACCATAATAATTATGATAAACTATGTCTTATTCGAAATTTTGTACGATTCTCTATACAAATTAATTGTAATAAACAATTTTTTTATGAGTTTCCCTAACTTCTTTAAATAGATTTATATCGAAATAGCCAGCTAGATACAATTAGTTCTTACTCATCATTTTTATAACGACCTGCCAACCAATAAGTTCAAAGTCATATCATTCTATCCATCTCTGTACCAATCAGTCACCACCAGTGGTAGGTACCTGTTACTAATATTATGTTACTGGTAACAATAGGTAAATACATGTTCATGAAAAATCTATGCCGTTTTATTTTCTTATTTTACTGACATTTTTGTCTTTGACTGTACTAAAACATCCAACTTTTAAAAGTGGTACCAGTTGCAGAACGGAAATAATATTATTTTTGCGTTTCGTCAACTCACACCAGTTGACGAACGACTCAGCCTTAACACAATACACGCATATAACATACTATGTTTTTATGTATATTGAACAATGATGCGTTCATGATCTACCTAGAATAGTTACTGGAACTAGTTTGCCTCGATACTTGAAACAGATGGCTTATTGTTAATTAAAAATATTAATGATTTGATATATAATATACTATTTCATAACGCTGAGCTGACGCTAATAATTTGCTGAATTAAATATATTGGAATTATTTTCAAAACTGTTGAATAATTTAGATGTATTTTGATGAATTTCTACAATACTAAAACTTACATCCTTATCCCTATGCAAACATTTCCCATTCATAAAATAAATACCTACCCACTAATTTATTTACACGTTTAATATAAACTGCACAGACATGACTAGTTTCAACGTCATAACTATAATATTGTTTCTGAGTAAATATCAATGAGTAATATTTGACCAATAAATCAAACTAACTGAGCGCAAACTATCTTTTCAGGTCAATTTCGCTTGCGCGACCTGTCCCGAGTTCGTGGAATTCGTACAGGGCGGGACCTTTTCGTGCAGAGGAATATGATTGTTATTAATTAGTGATCCAATTAGGTATTATAGTCATCCCGTCGGTCATGATTCCTGGAAGCTGAGTGGTAACGGGACGGATTCGTATGTCACCATAACTTCCTCTATGAATGGGTGATTCACCATGGGTTTCATTCCCATGGTTGCGTAACGATACAATGTATTTTGATATGTTATTGTTGAACGATTTGTTTTTGATGGGCTTTTGAGATTGTTTATAGGTCGGTGATAAGCGTGCGTCACCTGATTCATTGTATTGTACTTACTGACTACCACAGTAATTCTTAAAGTTGGTATTTTTAAATTGGCTGCTTTTTGCAATTAGCAACTATGCTCGCAGTAAATAACTATCATCTATCTAATAGGCAGTTGAATCTATTTAGTGTATGAGGGAAACTTGATTTTGATTGTCCATCGACATAAATGGCAATAATATCTACAGCAAACACCTCAAACGAACCAATAAACGATAAATCCCAAGCGGACCTTTCACGCTCATAAACTCATTAGCCCCGGTATTGTCGCGAAAAATCTCTAGGGCGATAAAACGAAGTGTTTTCGCAAACTGTGAAGTAAAAGCGGACAATACGAACATTTGCTTTAAGACGCTTCAACATTTAAGACGGAGGCGTGTGCGAGACAAACGGAACGTACAGGAATCGTAGGCGCATTCGTCGCAGTGTACAAATAATGTGTTTTTAACATTTCGTGTTGTTTTGTTAAATCGTAAATACTGGACAAACAGTGGGACCGCTAGTGAGACGTGTGGAATTTCTGCCCTAAACTCGTACACTGAAAACTTGACGTTCCATAATAAGGAGCTTGAAAATCGATAAGAGAGTTGAAGTTAAACAAAAGAAAGTCATCGGACAAAGATTACCTGAAAAACAGGTACGGAATATATAGGTATATACTAAATTAATAGAATAGAATATAACTTTATTGTACACCAAAAGAAAATACACAATCAAGTAAAGAAAATAACTTAAAAATAGTGTGACTAAATTAATTTCAAACGGAATTTTCGAAAACAACATAACATAACACCCAAGAGTCACATAAGTACATAGTGACCCTACACTAGGATTCCCTGTGTCGTTCAGAAACTACGAGTACCATCGTACCACAACACGCAGACTTGCAATAAATATTGGCAGATTATTTGTCCCCCAGCGGATAGTGGACCCCTTGTGTCCCAGGCGAGAACTCGACCGCTGCGCCAATGAAGTTCAAATCGAAAATAAAAAACCACAAAATTATCTATTTAAACATCTTGAAAAACTTGACTACGTTATGAACATAAAAATTATAACAATAATTTTCAAAAATATCCAATAAAATGTTTTATCGGACTAAACAGCTCGTTATCATGTCCACTCTATTCTTACGTCACGCCCTCAGACTTAGCGATGGCCTTAGCGTCTCATTTGTACATTATTTAATTTTTAAATTGTCCGTTAGTAAACCAAAGCCGAAGATCACTTGAATTCTAACGCTTTCTTTGCCCAATGTCAAATATTTGAATTTGTTAAGTGGCCATACATTGACAAACTGAGACACGGCCCGAAATATTCATTATTCAACCACGTGGACACCAAAGTCAATAGTATTAGTCAGATTAAACGCATGAGACTTTCCAAATCTCACGTAGTAAAGTATTCTTAGCACCAACCAATAATCATTTTGTAATATAGATCAGTAGACAAAATGTACTATCAAGTTATCAAAATGAGCGTTTTTACGCGTTACCGTAATTAAGTCGTATTGAGGTAAACACAAATGAGCTCCTATTATTCAAGGTGATTCATAAGATGTGTACTTTTCCGAAAGGGGGTTATTATATCAACAAAAAGAAATAATAATTGCGAAAAAAATAATAATTATAAAATCATGTTTTTAGTTATTGTTATTGCATTAGCAAGATGCCATTATGCAGTTAGGTATATGGGAAAATTTGGCGCAATGGTCCAGAATCCGATTTCTATAAGGAACAAGCGATGAAGGGTTGACATTTCGAAAAAGTGCATCTACAAAATGAGAAGGATGTGATAAAAAGAAACCGATCGTCAACAGCCTAGTGTGAAGGACTTACTCACACACGCTAGCGTCAACTTTGTGTACTAATTAGTTGGTGACCAACGAGAATACATTATAGAAAGTCTCGATACTTTCGATGTGTGCTCAACAAACAATAAGCTTGTACAAACTCGTTAAAAAGCTTATGTATTTAATATATTTTACGAACCGAAGCGCTGACAAAGTATGAACTGAATACAATAATTAACATAATTATAATGCTGTACTTTAAAATTGTGAGGTACGATATAAGCGTGTGGTATTGAGAATCGCGTGAGCCAAATGGAATCACGCTGTGTCAATCTATGCAAATTTCTTCGAAACATTTAACTGGCTCCTTAGTTTGCTCTGCTCCCACAGCGGCTAACCATAAGCATCCAACTTATACTGGACCAGTATACGCTGAACCCGTTTCATACTACTATTGCTGTTACATATTTATGCACGGGCACTATTGGATAGGGCTCATCGTTTATTGGATCTTGGACGTGGGCTTGGCCTATATCTTTTTGCAAAACGTATTTGAATTATTCGATTAAAAAAACTAATTCGAATGATCAAAATGCGATCCCTCATCCTTTTGCTACGTAAAATGCACGTTTATTAAGGCGACGTAAATGAAGCGATCTCGATTACGTTGCGAGGTAATGAGGCCTTATAAAACACTTAAAACCGCACCGATTTTCGTACCAAAGCGGCTTGAAAATGAAGGGCTTGCTCTTCTAGTTATTGCCCTTAAGTACAATGTGAAGTAAATAAACGCGGTACAAAGGCTGGCCACATGTAATTTGGCTCGACGAAACCTCATTTAAGTTGCAACGGTGGAGCCCCGAGCGCGGCTAATGTGCACGGTGATTCTTTCTCTCAAAAAGCAAAAATAAATTAAAAATAACGTAAAAACATTGAACGGATAAAAAAGAGTGATGGGCACACCCTCAGCGCGGAGTGATCGACCGCAATAATTACACTGTCAGTCTTTAAAATTTGCATCAAATTCATATCAAAAACATTGCAACAATTTCCATCATAGCGATTAGTCATATCTATTTAAGATTGATAGATGTATACTTGTAGAGACTTGTGAGCTCTTGAAGTCATTCGGATCCAAATAAGTGTTACAGAAAATTAGGTAACAAAGGCCATTGGACTCGAGTGAATTATGATTCATCCGTATACGTAATCAACGAATCGTAGGTATATCAATTAGTAACAGGTATAAGAAAAGTATAAACTCACTTTTTTTTCTGGAAATGTAGCACCGTGCCGCCTTTGTCTTCTATAGTTGTAGAAGTGGATATCGACAAAGCTGATGGCTGGCAGCCATGAGGGCATGCCGTCCCTGTACTCCTTCGTCTCGTTGAGCACTACCCTATCTTCGTAGAAGAACCTCCATGTGTTTTGGAGTTTTTTTTGTATTTTTTTGGTCGCGTTCTTGAAGCGTTCGGCTTTTTCACTCCGCAGCAGCCTCTTGGTGTCTGTCGTGGGCTTGGCATTGTCCATGGCTTGTGTCTGTTTCCTGAGCGGTCGCCGCCTTTGCTCGATGACGCGCGCCTCCGGGACCCTCAACCTCTCATCCTTGGGATGAGCTGCCTCGTGCTTTCGCCCGTGTCTGAGCTTCACCTGTTCTATCGTTCGAGCTTCAGCTGGGATTAGACACATTGTTATAATCACGACAACTGATGTAGCTACCAGAAGCTTCTTAGGGAAACCTGAAACAAGAGAAAAAATTTGTTAATCTTGTGAAATCGGTTGTAATAGGTGTTGTCGGCAAATATTTTATGTCAATAATACCAGCCATGTCGTTCTAGTGGGAGGTTCCCCGACTTTTAATCTGAAGGTCGAGGACTTGAACCTGGTTGTAGTTTTGGTGCCTGGCAAAATGTGGTCATGTGCTAAATGTTCCGACATGCCTCTGACTCTTAGACATATTCAAGGATCTGATCGATTGGTGTCTACTATTCTTTACTATAAAAGTCTACTATTTTTTATATATTGTGTCAATTTGTGTCAATAATAATGTTATCTTTACAATTGTTATCTGATGATTAATGAGGCCGATAAGAAAGGTAAAGTCCTAGAGATGTAGACAGTAAATAATCATCGCAGGTTGATCTTACGGTTGCTGCAATGCTCGAGTCAACCGTTTTCACTATGCGGTCTTATTGTAAGCGGTGATTAATAGTCTAAAGGTCAAATCAGATGTAGGCGCACGCACGGTGCGTTCCTATTACGCCTGTTTTTGTTTCTGAGGACACATAAAAAATAATAAGCTCTCCGATTATCAGTGGTGTTGCTCCACTCGTATGCATAAAGACGATTCCATCTTTGGACCACTTTCTCAAGCCAGCCGGCGTGCGCTGCGGATGTGTGAGAATTTTGTACATCAACATTTGAGAACTTGCGAGTAATAGTGACCTTATTTTTAAGGAAAACCTTAGTTTACTTTTCGGGGTCTTTTATATATTTCTTTGTCCGTGGTTGATATTTTATCATCATCAACAGCCTGAAGAAGTGTGCCACGACGGTCTTGAGCCTTTTCCATCTACCGACTTCCAGTACTGCGCCGTCCGGTTCGTGATTGCCATTCAAGAACCTTTGTACCCCAACGGTTGTCGGTTCTGCGAGCGACATGACCTGCCCATTGCTATTTTAACATGCTTATTCTATATTGACCATGACCAAGGATTTTAAGGATTTTCCTTTGAAGTTTTATTTAAGAGTTTTGTAAAATTTGCCAAACAACTCATGCTGAGGCAGAGTCAATTTTGTTGCTCGACCTACACCTATGTATTTTTATTTATTTGTTTTTGTTTGTTTATTCTTAATTAGGTGTAGGTTTTGTAAGAAAATAAATATATTCTATATAAAATTGGTGCGGTGGCTGAAACCTGATATGACACTCTTTATTTGTTAAAATTAACGAGTTATTTAGTAATTTATATCGTAATAAAGGACACCATTTTCATTGTTAAAATACTTCAAAACGTACGTTATTGAAGTTTTTGATGTTTTGCGCCGCTGGGGCCATAAAACATTATTTTATATTCAGCGCCTCACAATTCTGTGAGTTCAGTTTAAAAGGGAAGGAACACCACCGACTTTGAAAAGCTCGCTAGCACTTGCCATTGTCCACACATAGTGCTAAAACGTAGAAAGTTTATTTTTGTCTTACTTATACTACGCACGAGTATGTTCACCCACTCGATAATCGAACGTTTAAACATTATGACCCCCAATCCTATCCTACTAAAGTAAAGTAAAGTAAAACATTATTGCTTGAAATACATGTAGATATGTACAGACAGAGGTGTTAATGTTATTTTAATTTGAAACAATGTATTCTGCCAGTTATGGTGTGCAACATTTTTGTTGTACTAATGTTATAAATGCGAAAGTTTGTGAGGATGTTTGTGGTTCAACTAACGATCCCATTGGTACAGCGGGCGAGTGCCCGTCTGAAATGCAAGGAGTGCGGGTTCGATCCGGGGCAAATATTTTTAGGCTGGTACCATTGTACTCGTAGTTGATACCCACGACATAGGGCATCTCAGTGAGGTGTCAGAATTGTCTGACATAGATGTATGTGGCATGTGCGTGTGTGTGTGATGTATGTCTGTAGCTCGCAGAACCGATAACCGTTGGGGAGTAAAGGAAGGCCTCCCACCCGATGGACCGATGACATTGTAAAGGTTGGGGGAAGTCGGTGGATGGAAAGGGCTCAAGACCGTTCTTCGTGGAACTCTTTGGGGGAGGCCTATGTCCAGCAGTGGACTTCTATAGGTTGTTGATGATGATGATGAGATGTATGTGATTATTATACGCCGTAACAGCGCAACAAATTCAAAACAAACCGAATTTAATTTTTCCTTGTAAACACTAGAGATATATCGGTTTGTCAACATTACCAATACCGTCGTGGGTTTTTAGAATGGCGTCAAAATCAAACAATGAGTTATTATGACATGTTATCACATTGAAGTACAGAGATTTTACACACTTTGTATTACGTCACACGAGGATAATCTGAAGTTTATGGTCAGTGATTCATTAGGTCAATCCGTGTCATTGACAATTTAATATATGTTATGTAAATACCGCGTTACGCGCAAAAACGTGTGAAATTCTTGTATATTTTTTTAAACTAAAACATTTATATTCAACGATCTATAGATAGCTCAATTGATCCAGATCATAACCAGTCGGAAGCGTCCCCAAGACGCTGGCGGAATTGTTACGTTAGATGGCAATGCTAATAAGTTCCTACGAGACTAACTTTTTTAAACTATAGACCTTATCTTTTATTTGTACAACTAGGGTGGCAAACAAGCATACGCCCTACCTTTTGGTAAGTGTTTACCGTAGCCTATGATCGCTTGCAATACCAGAGGCATCACGTACACGTTGCAGACCCCAAAACCTTCCCCGCCTTAAAGTGATCTGGCAACCTTACCGCAGGAACACAACACTATTTGAAACATAATGTTATTTGGCTGCGATTTCCTATAAGGCGGAGGAACCTGTAGGTAGGTAGATTTTCTTGCTCTAAATTGGAGCAGCCAGGCGGGTTGCTCTAATTTTTTTTTATTTATTTATTTGGGATTTATATAAATTTAGAGCAAGAAAATCTCGCTGTGCTCTCCACAGAAATCTTTCTCGGGATACGGCAGACTAGGCATATAGGATAGAATACTAAATACAGCATCATTAAAGTAAAAAATGTCAACTGACACACATATTATCTAAAATAGATGCAATAAGGCCTTACTTACATAATATTTAATTTAAAGTTTTTTTTTCTCATTGTCCGTGGTCAGTAGCAGTGGTAATGCAGCATCGCTATGAACAATGATCGCGTTTAATTGCTACCGAGAAAAGCGGTTGCGAATAAAGTGATTTTTCCAACGCCGGGTTTCCCCTCCACTTAGTATGTAGTAATGACCCGTTTCCGAATAAATATTTATCTTACTATTTTAGTTATGGTAACTTATTATCTAACTATTAGGTACCTGACAAAAAACTGCAAACAATGCCCAAGTTAAATATTATGTACTAAAAATCGTAAATGGTTTTGAAGCTTTACAATATTTATTAGGATTGCATTGATTGGATTATGCGAAGTATGAAACAGCGAGATTGTCTCGCTATAAATTGGAGCAGCCCGACTGTGAGGTACCTCCGCCTTACAGAAGATCGCAGCCATTAACATTATTAGTTTCAAATAGTGTGTTCCTGCGGTAAGGTTGCGAGAGCTCTTTAATGGTTCGGGGTCGTGATGATGCCTCTGGTTTTGCAAGTGTTAATAGGCTACGGTAACCACTTGCCAACAGGTGGGCCGTAAGCTTATTGGCCACCTTAGTTGTATAAAAAACATTTATTACTCGTCAAAATGAATTTTATCGATTTCAATTAGTAAAAAAACAGACATGGTGGAACTTAAAAAATAACGAGGATACGTCACTGACATATAAATATTAACGAAAGCTAAATAACGAGTATCGTATGACATGATGGGCGAATTTCAGCGAAAAATCCTTTTGACCGATTGCCGACGGCGAGTGTTGATCATTCCCACACGATCGCCCGCGGCTCGATACGTATTGTTCGCTACCAAAAATGATCATCAATCGAAACCCATCCATCAGCAGCTTTTAGAATAACAATTAGTATCGTAAATTAGAAAATCGTTGTCTCCGTGAGATATAGTTTTTGCAGTTACGTCGTAATGGAACTTAACAAATCGTATCTTCATTGCAAATCGCCTCCACACGGAATAAATATTTGTACTTTGTAACGGAGGTATTGTAAATACATTACGATTATTGACTTTTAATCGAAAGTCCTCTCGATCGAGGCTCCGTCAAAGATAAGTAAACAATCGGAAAGAAAAAATGACACGCTTACCCTCAATATTTGGCATTTGTTTACATTCAATCAACCATCGGCCGCAACTTGCATTTTACAGTAACACAAACCTCGCATTTCATATAAAATTGACACACACCAGTTAAAAAGACATCCATGAACAACGCATTGATGTAGCTCCTGTAGGCAAGTCCATATTCCGAACAAACTACAATCGCAGTTATCGAAAAGCGCGAAACTATTCGGGACCTCGTCGCGTTATCACTGGCCGTAATCACTCGCCGCGTTCGCGCACTATTTCAGGCACAATAAAAAAGCTTAACTTTTAAAATCACTAAGTTATTAAGTTAGAATTAGCACTCGATGTCGAAGAACGTGTGTCACCGGTGTGGAGTGAGGGACGAGTGTGCGAGACAGGCGCGCGGGCAGCCTTCGCTCCGTTGAATGGGCACCAAAATGCGGCACGTTACATGAAATAGCCGGTTGAACACTATGCGAAAACCCTTACCCGCCGCCGGAAAACAAAGCTACATTCAGCCCCGTGGAGACTTCCTTAGCTTTTCATTTAAAAAAATATGTATGCTACTCTGCACGACACCTTTCACTTTCCGTCAAATGAGTCTTGTTTACATAAATTCTTGTATCATGACAAGATGGCAGTTAAATTATTTTATCAATTGAAGTGCTTTTATAAACCATATTGAAGTGATTTATTTATAACAGATGTTAGATGATTAATACCTTTAATCAAATTAAACAAATAACACAAGGATTCCTTGTGTTGTCGTGTATACCTACCTATAAGAAACTACAATCACTATGGTACCATACCTGGAACGAATATTTGCAGATCATTAAACTTTTGTCCCAAAGCGGGAATCGACCCGTAGGTAATTCTTACGTCTCAGCCGGGTACTCGATCACCACGCCACTGTTTTTGTCACTGATTCTAATCAACGTCCTTTCCTTCGTTTTTATTATTTTTACTGATATCTTATGAATATAATAAAAATGTGGCCTATTTTTTTAGTCGACCAATCGTCTCTGTTCATTTCTATTTCCTCATCTTGTGCAAGTAGTTTGGTAGACCTCGGTGGTGAATCACCGATGAGTCTAAAGTGAGTTTTTATCGCGTCGCTAACGCGTGTGCCGAATGCGCACGTGGGCACATCACTAATAATTCGAAATCGAAGGATTAGTGATGTGACAGGTGCAAATTGCGATTGACCGATAATGACAATAGTAGGTATTCAACTATGATTTGAGCATGAATTTTTTGTCGGCCGATTCGATCATTCATGACATAATTTATATTTATAATCCCAATTGGGTTTATCTGTCCGATTTAAAACCAATAAAAGATTAGTTCATTGGACTATTGTATGTTTTTTGAGGAATTTGAATCGCCAAATTGCTTAAAATAAAACCGAATATGGCCAAGATTTTTCTCTAGGCAAATCAGTCATCAACTTTCATTTTTTTTCTAACATCGTACCAGCAACACAAGGACTAACTAAAAAGTGACATGACCTTGGTACCTTTAGCAAAGAGTTACTTGACATAGTTTTCAAGATCTAACTTAGCTCCGGTACATCACAGTATTCCGTCATTGATAATTAATTAGTTATAAAAAAAGTAAAAAGACCATAGCATCTAATTGAAAAATTTCGAGAATAAAATATTTTCAAACGTTAGATATTTTTTCTTTATGCTTTTTTTGTTAGAATAAGTCCTTTTCGGTATAGTTTATTATTAGTTACGGAAAACGTTGTAGGTTTTTTTAAATATTTGGCTGGCTATGGCATCTTTGGCCTTACCGCCATGTATTAATAGGACGAATGACACGTTTTTGTACAGCCACAGATGAGCACTAGTCATTATAAGTTCGACCACAGATGGCACAACTGTTTCTACGTAAGTTCGCCTAACAAGACCCTGCATTGTGTTGTGATAATGTCAATACAACATTATGTATGACCGTGATTTATACATCCTAAGTTTTTCTTTTGTGTATATTGTTGATCGTAATAGGTGGTCAAGTATGAAATGAGACGGTAAATTGTATGTGATATGAAACAAAAGCTGTCATAGAACTGTTTTTGACCATCGTTCATTTTTGAAAGCATATTTATCCGAAATCGGAACTAGCGGCCATTGACTTCTCAAAAAACACTGGGATAAAACTAGAAATTTAAAATAAACTTAAAACTTATGTTGTCATTAGTAATTATTTTAATAAAGTATTTATTTTGCAGATTTTTGCGCTGAATAATAAAGAGTTGTTAGGGATCTGTAAAGTAAGCGAAAGATGAAAAAGTATAGTACCTACTTATCCTTCGTAACCTCCGCTAGGATTTTAAATCATAATAAAAAGCTAGGTAGCGCCCGTAAAACCAAGCCTAGAATTATTTAACAAGTGACTAATTAAATTGTAGTAGGTACTCATTTTAAAAAGTGGGCATATACTAAATGTTTGGTCGTGGCTCTGGCTACACCCCTCCTAAGACATCTTCAAGGATCTGATCGCCTGGAATTCTGAGAGAATCTAAGCCTTGAGCCAATTTATTTTTAGTTATCTAATAATTTTATGTTGAGCGCTATTTTACTACCGTTATTACGGTGACGCTCTTTAGGAAACCAGCATTGAGGAGATTCCCAGGTACGAGTACATTGACTTAAAGACACGGTTTTCATCCATTGAAAGTTTTTTATGCTTGTTTTTGCGAAGGCATGTAACTAGATGAACGTTTTTCCGACGATCGGTGAGTCACGGACTTTCCGAATTTTCACGTAACCTGAAACTTAGGGCGCCACGTCACTGCTCTATTACTCATGCTTAGTATACAGGTTGTTCCGGGATATATTTCGTATACGAAAACGGTAAGTCTAAAAATTATTGGCTACACTTTTGTTCGACGTCTTTTTGAAATTGTACATAATTCATGGAAAAAAAACAATAATTTTCGGGGTTAAACATCTTAAAGTCAAACTTTTTGGTTTAGAAAATGGATAACAGAAAAAAAAATCGTATAATGCTCTAGTTAACAAACGCAAATAAAGTTGGTTTTATGAGCAATTTAGTCGTTACCTATACCGATTATTAGAGGTTCATACCTGTACTTGCGGCTATTTAATCCCGCTTATAGCTTGCTAACAATGCTCTGTGACTCATACCGTATAGAAAGTAGTTCCTCGCGTAACCTTAAGATTCGTCACGAGTATCGATAAAATGAATATGTAGAAAATCTATTACGCATGTTCATTTTTGATCGATTAAAAACCAATAGTTATAATCGACTGTATTGTATCTTAAATTGGGAGGATGCGATAAATATGATTGATTGCGTACATTCGCAACTTTTATTTTCGTTTTCTCTATATTAAATTCTATACAAAGTGATTCGTAATATCTATACTATCTCGAAAGGGGCTTATTCTGTACCCAACTTTTATTCTACGACTTTAGGAAATTCGGACATTTTTAATAGAAAAAACTCTATGAAAAAATCAAATAATAAACTCGATTATTCAGCTGTTTTAGGTAGTAGTCTTGGAGTCGAATTTCTCTTACGTTTTATTAATTAGTTTTAAGGATAGGATAAAAAGTTCAAAACCTGTTTTTTAAACTTTTTATCCTCCTTAAAACATTGATTTGACCTTGAATTGACAGAAGTTTGAAGAAAAAACTAAAAAGTTAGGTTTTTTTCTGCTAATAATTTTTCTTTTCGTTGCAACGAAAAGAAAAATTATACGAAAGGAACATAATCTATCAGCGCGTTGATAGTATAAGTCCCTTTTGAAATAGTATTCGTATCACCTTGTAGTTGGGTTGTTTCAGCTAATTTAAATTTACCGTAATACGACTAGCTTCCGCGACCGAGTTCGTCTGCGGCCGCGAATTGCCAATTTGAATGGCATTGTTTGCGAGCCGCAATGTAAATCACCATTTCTGTACGAGAAAGCTTTTACAAAACTTAACTTTGAGCCATAGAGAACGATAATTTAGACATGCTGCAGAATGTTCATTCGAAATTCAAATATATTTCTTTGTTTAATTTTATTCGAGTGACACATCGGTTCAACTTAGTTTAATTTCGAAATTCAAAATGCATCTTCAATATGTATCTTTTCTATTGTTTATTTAATACTTTCACATTTAAACTTAGTGTTAGGAGGACTTAATGCTAAAGCATAATCTATCAGTCATCTTGGGCGTGCGTTTGGTACTAGTTGAATTGACCTTATCCACTATCAAAGATCTATTTTGTCTATGCTACTAATAATTGACTGGCCTCATAGCTCAGTTAGTAGTAAACTAGTTCTGCGCTATAGGTCGCGGGTTCGATCCCCGCACTGGACAAACATTTGTGTGATAATCACAGATGTTTGTTCTGTGTCTAGGTGTTAAATATTTGTTTATTATATATATCAGTCTCTGGTCACCATAGTACAGGCTATAGACCGTGTGAATATGTCCGGAATATTTATTTATTTATTAATTTATAGGTTTATAGGTTACATTTTACATTCCCGTTGACCATAAAATACGCAAGTTTCAAATAAATTACAGGTTTTTCTGGATGACCTAATGATTTAGTGACGTAGAGTTTTTATAACATACTTGAATGGACATCATTTCTAAGCATATGTAGTTTCCTCATAGTGAGTTGAAAAGTTTGTGGTTTTCATTACGTCCTACCTATATATTGTTACTAATATCTAAAATTAGATCACTGAAATTACGTGTAGCTTTCGATTCCTGTATCGATAATCATTAATCATTCTGTATCATTAAATCATTGATTAAGTCATTTGTTTCGCAATAATTATTGGTAATTAATTTGCCTGAGGATAATCTGACGGATTAATGATCTGATGAGAGAGCAATTTAAGATAAAAAAGATCAACTTACCGTTTGAAATAGTCTTTTGCCTCCCCACCAAACATCCATTGCAAAAACAGGTGCATACAACCATCTTATTTTTTTTATATCACAGGTTCAAAATCTTTGGTATAACTGTCACACATAAACCAATCACTCTTTAATCACTGGCACAAAATAAAAAATAAATTAAGAACTAAGTAATAAGTATTAAGCACGGTTTCCAATTTGAAAATGGAATATTAACCGTCCGCGTTCAAGTTGCGTTCAGGACACGCTCGCGGTTACGTTCAGCTGGCTGCGTTACGTGTAATGTGTGTCCTGAACGGATTTCCACGGCTTTTATGTGGCCGGCCGGCGTTTTAATGATAAAGGGTGCAAAAAACTGATTGTTTAATTTGGAGGGCCCGGCTTGCGCCATTACGTCACGGCTGCGACGTCGCGCGCGATTAGGACGTACACAGCGCATGCTCTTACGCATTTGCTTAGAAAAATAAATACATGTGGCCGATACCGGATCCTGGAGGTATGTGAAAATGCGGTCTTGGGACGCGCCGCGATTGTGATAACGTTTTTTTAATGATAGTGCCTAGTCATGCGCCCGTTTGAATAAGATCAATTCTATTTTTATACTTTTGATTCTCACAATTTGAGACCTGTTTTATGTGTACACCCAAATAAAAAAATAGCTTTTGTGGATAATACTTTTGTTTGTATGTTTATATTTCAAATTAGGTATGTATATTAATATTAGCAGGAACTAAACTTTTCAGTTTGATTCATATTGTGTTGTTAAAAATGTCAAGACTACCCCAGATGTTAGTATCTAACTGAATTTGAAATAATTGTCCATGGTGTGAAAAAATTTAGCAGTCAGCAGAAGTTATTTAGCAGTCATATTTAGCTCTTGTAACAAAATTTGTGACTTTTTAAGGAGTTCGGCTAGATATGTCAAACAGCAAAAAAAATATTAAATTATTAGGATCATAATCATATAAATAAAATTATTTACGTGGAATCTGTCATGAAAGAACCCGATTTAAAATAACATAAATCTTATTTCGTTAATCACGTTGATTCTAATTTCGTTAATACTTCTAAGATTCTACAGAACCCTTCGCCTAATCCTCCTCACACGTGATAGTTATTTCAAACGTCCTTTCGGCCATTTTAGAACATCGGCGTTCTAATTTTAAACGTTTAAATTTCAGTCAAGGGTGATCGTTATCCCACCTCCTTTGAAACCGCCTCTTGTTCTTAACTAGAATAGGACGTTTTGATTGGTCCATCCAGAATACTCTCTTCGCCTACTTGTTACGTCAAGTTTTGTTTAGAAAAAGTGGGGTTATAGGAGCCATGGGTTTAAAATTGGCAGATTGAGAGGAATCTTTTTTATAGACTAATTTTGAGATAATAACCTATTTTTGAACAGTACAGTAACTAAAAATTTATTTTTTTAGCAACGGGAAACCTATAAAAATAGGCACACAAATAATTCAAGATTAAATAGTGAAATAATCGTAATCGTCATGGGAATGTCCATTACTAATCCAAGGAAAATATTAATAATAACTACTTTATTAAATAACTAGCTAGTGCCTGCAGCTTTGATCGCGTGGTGCCTAGATAAAAAGTAGCCTATAAGCTATTTTAGGTAAGGAAATCTGTATACCTATTCAAAGTTTCTTTGAAATTGGCTAAGCCACCTCGGCGTATTGAACCACAAATAATCAAACATACAAACATGCATTTATAATACTTGTAGGACTAGTAGGATAATTTCATTCATATGGGAAAGGAAAACCCACTACTAAGTCCTTACCAGTTTACTTATATGTTTATTGTCCTGGGGCGCAGTGGGCGAGTGCCCGTCTGAGACGCAAGAGGTTTGGGTTCAATTCCCGCTGCGGGACAAATTTTTGCTTGATCTGCATATATTTGTTTTGGGTCTGGGCGCTGTGGTACCATTGTGTAGTAGTTTCTGATAACCTCAACACAGTATTTATTTATTGATCTGTGCAAATGCAAACCATATTGGTTGGCACTTATTATAGACTTGTCTCGTCGACTCGTCGACTCGTCTTGAAGCTCTGTGGCATCTGCGAAATCCACGAAACTCATTTAAACAGTTCCTACCTATGGAAATATTATATGCGTTTTTTGACTATAAAACTTCATAAGTTAAAACTTACATTTGTAATGCACTCATATGGAAAGATTATGAGTAGGTTAATAGAAATACCTAGTATTTGAAAACTGGGTCATCATGCTATTCTCATCTGGATTTGATAATTATTATGACGTGGTTGAATTTATTTATTTATACATTCCATACAATTCTATCTGCACATTGGAATATCTCCATAATCTTAACGATTTGCTCTAAAAATATAAGAGCATCCCAAAATACTTCCAGGAGACCCTGGTTCTGTTAACAAAAAAGCGGATCATTATTTTTACGCCATTTTGAGAAGAAATTTCAGAAAAAGAATCAATGTAGACTGTATTTCCCATGAAATTATATCTTCCATTTAATTTCAATTATACTATGAAAATTTCAAGCTCCATCAATTAAAAAAGATGGCGGTTTCGGTTGTTGTCATGAGTTGAGGAAAAGTCGATAACTGGACCATGATTTGTGTGACATTGAAAATCATTTTCATTCATAAACCACGTACTAAAACGGCAGTGGAAAGATTTATAGTTATGTAGACACCTTGGGGCCTGTTGCATAAAGATTAAAGTTCATACTTCATAATACTTATAAATGTTTTGTACTAAGAATTCACTAGGTACTCTTAATGCAAGAAAATTCTTAGCTTATGATGATCTTGTTTGTTCGATAAAGCTGCTCTTTCTAACTATCCCGAGCGATATGCTGAAGAAAGATTTTAAAAATAAATTAAACAAAAAAATATTAGGTTCTATGGGGAAAGCCTGCACCAGACTGCAGCAGTGCGTCCACTGCTGCAGTCTTTCCCCATAGAGTTCTGCCTATGGCTGAAATAATGATGATAATGAGCTCTTGACAGTAATATGAAGTGTTTTCATTCATATAAATATAACTTTTTTAGTGTAGTAGGCGCCGTGGTGGCCCCGGCTGAAGAATAGGCACCTCCATTTCTACCCATGGATGTCGTAAGAGGCGACTAAGGGAAACGAATCTAGGGGATGGGCAGCAGCATTCCCTATCAACAACACAAACTTTATCTGCGCTCGTCAATCCGCATGCCCAGCGTGGCGAGTATGGCAAATCCACCCAAATGATTGCTTCTGGTAATCTTTGGGGGCTCATGATCAGCAGTGGACATCTTACGGCTGAAATGTTGAATATGAAATTTCTTATAATTTCGATATTACTTGCATAATTAAAACTAATGCATTTTTTTGTTTACAACTTTTTAAAGAAACATTTGAATCGATTGATCCAGTCGGAAGTGTCCCCAAGCGATATTTTGTAAGCCGGAGGGCCCCGCTGTTATAAAAGTCGGAACTTGAACTGAAGACTCGGAACTCCTCCACCTGACGACAGAAGCCATCAGCCCCGTATCGTGACATTGTACCATTGTTCACGTAATTATAACGCGGGCGAACAAAAGGCACAATTACGTATGGGACATTGTGTCACACCGTAACGAGCCACAAGTATTAGTTTTGTTTTATAACTTTTTTATAATAATATTATCGGTTATTATTTTTAAGATGATTCATTGTTAATTCTTTTAATAATTACTTTTTTTTTCTAAACTCTCACTAAAAACGGGATACCATTTTTTTTTTACTAAAATCAGATTATTTATTATTTACCGTTTTATTGTTTCCGAAACTATGTATAAGTAATAAACGTTTATGGTTAAATTTTTAGGCGGTTTTATTTCATAATATTGTTTTTATCACGAATGTTAATTAAGAAAATTATTGAAAAACAAGATTTCAAACATAAAAGTTAGTTTATAATCATCACAAAATGTTTTTGCAAAATTATAAATGCAATGTCATATACATTGCATTTATAATTTTGCAAAATAGCACATAGCTTTATTATGAGTTTAACGTTTACGTTCGCGTTTTTATCGGTGTAACTGCATCCTTGCTGTAAAAAATCGTTACAAAAAGCGTTGCTTTCTCAGGGAATTCTGTAAGATCACATTACTTAACAAAACGTGGGGTATTTCGAACATCCTGATACATACGACTACTCAGAACCCTCATCATTTGAAAACCCATGGAAATGTTCATTGTTTATGCAAATGTACTTGTCATTAATTAGATGATGTTAATTAATTTCCCTGTAAAAACTAACATCACTGAGATCAACAGTCTCTTTCAAAGCTGACTCTTGGATAAGGGTTAAGAAATAGCCTAGGGTGAAGTTAGATAAGAAAATTGGAAGATAGATCGGGCATGTTCTTTTTTAAACATTTCGTAGGGGTGTTCGTCTAATAACCCACTATCCCAGGTACACTATAATGTATTGAATCTTTTTGTATCTTCTTGAAATAATAACAGACTATGTACCAAACAGCCTGTATAATAAGTTTTAAAATAAACTTTTTTTATTGTTATTTGAAAAAAGTAAAGTCATACCTGAAACCGTGTTCAGACGGTATCGCACGCGTTTGAACAAGGCTTCATGTACCTAAAACTGTCATCTAAAGTGTGTTTAAAATTTAGTTTAAACGATCCTTACGTCTAATAATTAAAGTTAATTTTGAGTTTGAAATTTTAGGTCGCATTATACCTATAGCTCAACGATATCGCAAGCAAAATGTACTAAATTCAGTAGGCGTAAACATCATTTAGAAAATTTTGTTGCAAGCTAATTGATTCTATATGTACCTAGGTACATAGCAATTTAATTTATTTAATTAATTTTGAATATTTCTGACTTGTATTATTTATTAATTTGAAAATTATTATTACTTTATGTGATTAATTATTCTACCTTGTATCTTCGAGATAAAATCTGTTTCTAAGCTAGGTAGGTTTATATTGCCAACTCTAGACCTGTAAATGATATTTACCAATAAATGCTTATGACTTATGACTTTTAGTGAAAAATCGCACGCTATTGAAACGTTGAACAATATGCAACGTAGTACCACAATTACATTACGATCTACGCCGTAGCACATTGCGTAGAAGTTTTTTATAGCAATACATATACATGTAGAAGCAAAGTACTTTCTAATCACCGAATAAATTTATGTTTATTTTACTTGTGTGTGCGTGCACAATCCTACTAATACCATTCTTAATATTATAAATGCAAAAGTTTGTTAGGATGTTTGGATATTTGTTGTTCAATCACGCCGTAACGGCTGATATGATTTAGTTGAAACTTGGAATATAAAGAGTTCTTTATCTAGAATAGCTTAAAGGCTACTTTTTTTTGCAGGCCACGCGAGTGAAGCCGCGTGCGGAAGCGACTTGTTTATATTCCAAGAAATATCTAATGTGAGTATAGGTTGGTATAGGCATATAAGTAAAATGTGGTCCTATAATTGGCATATTATAGTTCTGTAAGTGAAGACCAAATAATTTACCTTACGATATTATTTTGTATGGTAATATTTGACAATTACTATCGTACGAGTCACAGCTAGGTATCTACGTGCATTCTAAATTCCAATAGAGTAATGCGTTTCTTAGGTCTAGTACTTCTAGTAACTCATCTAGTATCTTCTTACACTTTACTGTCAATGTCAATGTCAACAGTCGAATGATATTCCAGCTAATTCGGACTCTTATCCAGTATTAGAAATGTGGTGAATATCCTCAATGACTTAAAATTATGCAAAACTTAAGGAAGTCTGGCTACAAAAGCCCTGTTGTTTAAATGCCGTCATAGTTTACAGGACCACAGGCACGTTTATTATACCTATTTAAGAATTTAATTTTCACTTAAAATCACTAAACCCACAATAATATTTGCCTTGACAAGCCGTTTTAGGTGATATAATGCAGGCGAGTGCCTGCTCAATTTGAAATCGAAAATCCCTGTAATAAAGTGTATTTTCCATTGAAAGCCGTTTTGCAGTGTATCAGGCTCTAACTAAGGTATGTTAAGCATTTGATTTTGACCCTGAATACCTGTCAGTACCTTATGATTTATAAGCTTCGATGACTAACTTAGAAATTCGGCGGTGTTCTCGGAAGTACAGACAGTTAGACAATGCTAAAGGAAATACCATCTCGATATCTGTGCAGATATTATAAAGGACAAACTTAATAATCATAATAGTAATTTATTGATAATAAATATAATAAATTCAGTTTAGCATCCCCACACGGCTTCGCTCTCGCACCCCGCACCCGATGGTACGACGACATTGTAAAGGTTGTGGTGGCCCTGAAAAGGGCCTATGACCGTCGGAGAAAGAATTAAAGTGCAACCTTAAGGGCTCTTACCGTCCACATGTCAAATAAATAAATGTCTTCGAATCTTTTGGTTCTCGGACGTGCCGGTTTCCTCACGATGTTTTCCTTCACCTTTTAAGAGAAATAGTATAGCGCACATCAATTTTCCGAATGGGATATCCATTGGTGCACAATCGAAATTCGAACCCATGAGGTCACTAACTACAACCATTCTACCAGCGCTCTCCCTCATTAAACCTTGAACTTAGATTATAGAAAATGCAAATTTACCTTTCTACGCCGCAGCAATTTGTAATACTAACTGTTCTTTTAACTAATCTTCATAACGAGTAATTTTCTTTACAATCCACATGCAGTTTCCAAGGTGGACAGGAAACGTGGGAGCGTTGCCTTCGTATTCAAATCATCTACAAAAAAAACTATACTTAATAGAAAACTTTCCAGTTTTTCCGGTACTGTGAGAGATTGCAATTTAGCGGAACAAGATTAGAATAATTATTTCTAGATGCACTTCTATATTCAAATGAGTCTTTGTCCATACGTAATTTGTCGATGGTTTTTTTTCAGAACTCTTTGTCTTTGGTCCGTGTGTTTGTTTTGTCCAGTTATTGGACGAGGTTTTGTTTATTCAAATGATGGGAACTAATAGTGAACTAATTGTTTGACATTATTGACTGTTTATCGAGTTTTTGTTAGGGTTTTTAATCGTTATTATAAAGGCGGGGTTGTGTGTTAGTTACTTTGTTGGTAATAATTTTCAAATTAATGCAAATAAGAGACAGTATTTAATATATTATTTAAAAAACTGTCTCTTTATCAATAAATATAATTTCATAGCTTTCGTCAAACAACAAATTATGAATGATATTTGTAACAATTTATTTATATTTGCTTTATTGAGAAAACTAACTAAAGCCTCATTAGTTAAATTTACAAACTTGTCGATTATGAAGTAAACATCATTTGACAGCTCGAAATATGTTGCCGTCGCTTTCTAATAGATCAAAACAACAAGGATCGCTATATAATATAATAACACCTAACAGTCACAAACATAGTTCTGACCCCATATTAGGATTCACTGTGCCGTGGGTATCAGAAACTACGACTGCCTTGGTAATACAACACTCAGACCCGGAACAAATATTTGTAGATCACGCAAACATTTGTCCCGCAGCGGGAATTGGACTCCGTCTATGACTCGCACGCTACGCACCGAGGTCGTCTCTATGGAGGCCTATGTACAGCAGTGGACTTCTTCAGGCTGATGATGAATAGGAAATAGCCTAAGATGACTTATTATAAAATCGTAAGATGCCATACGCTACAGAAAACAAAAACTTCTTGCAACTTTTTGCAATCACACAATCATTTAGGCTGTTCCTCAGATCATTTCCTACCATCATTACTCTCACAACAGTTTGCACATTGCTTCACATAAAAAACTCTAAAGCTAAAGCACACCAACTGGTTAATCAACTGTTTGAAGTTCAATAAAAATTTACTCGCCAAGGCACGCAATTGTAATCTTAAAGAATTCTAGAGTTAGGTTGGCATAACCCAAACAACTGAAGTAAAAAAGCATTAATTTGGACAGTAGCTTAGCTTTCTTAAAGACAACTCTGTGGATAGTTCACCACTAAAAAGGGATTTTTTTTCGAATTACCCTTACAACCCAAAGCATTGAAATGCGGTGATCTTACGTGTAGGTTTCATGATTTGACTTTTTACCTGCTTCACAGAATCGCATCTTCAAGGATTTCAACTCTGTTAATTTAAGCGAGGCTTTACATCTCGAGATCATCTCAAACTAACATTCAACAGGGAACTTTATATTATGTAGTAGCATGAAGTTTTTAGTAGCTATCTTAACCGCTTGTTACGATAACCGACCGTTTGTGTTGGTGCATGAAGTACTAATTCTTCACCAACTAATGATTCTCGACGCACTTACCCTACCAGTATTTCCTGTTCGGTTCGAGTAAAATTGCCCGACTCGTCTGACAAATTCCATCACTTTTGTATGCTATTGTGATCGCAAATCGGTTCTTAGATATACATTTGCTTTGTTTAGATAATTTATTGCGTAATCTATAGGAAAGGTACGATTGTTTTTACGCGTGTCGGTGCCATGTGTACGGAAGCTGATTAGTATGTTTTAATACTTTTACACTGTAACGTTGCAATGAATGTTAACTTGATACTGATAGTGAAAAATCCAACTCGTACTTACTTATTATAAATGCGAAAGTTTGGATAGATGGATCATCATCATCAGTCCTCATTAGTCCACTGCTGGACATAGACCTCTCGAATGACACCGATGTAGTTCAGATGGCAATGTCCTTACGCCGGTCCTAGTATACCCCCGTGGGTGATGGGCGGCGACTTGTCGATAATGACAATGACAACTACAGTAACATTTGTTCGCATGATTAAAATATTGAATGGATTGACCCACATGTGGGTATTGGTTACAAATTAATGATTAGAACGGTAAAATAATACCTACACATGAAAACGTTGTTGTTTCAAAAGGCCGTTGACGATCTAACAATCGATCATTTACAGTGGAAGCCTTCCTGGCCCTTGAAAAAAATTGGAATGTATAAAAATTCATTCAACTGTTTCTTTCACGGAACAAAAGTCTTTATAGAGATATCTTGTCTAAGAAAAAAATAAGGCTTACGATTGTAGATATGAACTCAGTACCTAGTGGAAATCCTCGAGGCTTACTACTATACTATATCTCAACCAACATTTAGCGGAGAGCGGTTGTAGGTTTAATTAAGTTTTTGTCCTGTAACATTTGGTGCTTCGATGATCGTCTTTGAATTAAACTTATTTTAAACCCTCTTTTAGACCGCTATGTTTTAGCAACTCCTTGGCCGATTTTACTCATATTCTTACCAGCAAATCTTGATAGTACACCTGTTGACCTACTAAATTCCATGCAGATCGGAATGACGCTTCAAAAGTTCTGCTCAAATAAAAATACAAGCATACAATGCAAAGTTGTTTGAGAGATCTTCGCTCGCTTCGCTCGATTAATAAAATTATGATTCGTAAATGAGCTCGCAGATTTTGCGTCAAACCGATGTCCAAACCGTTAAATATAAAATGGAAATCAAATCCTGCGCGTTGCTAAAGGATCATAAAATATGTCAAATTTAATTACTTCTAATAGGACAGTCACCTACTCGTCGTACGTGTCCGTTTTCTATAAGACGCGTAGGAAGATCATAATTTATTAAATTGCTAACTAGTCATTTATTTTATATTAGTAAAGCTTTGATGTCCTAAGAAGTGGCGGAAATAATACAAAGGAAATATGCGAAAAGTTGGTCAAGTGACCTATAACAACGGTCAAATTTCAGGGAAATACGATTTTTCATATTAACTTTGACACCCCTTTTCACCCCCTTAGCCTTAGGATGTGAATTGGTTATTAGTTTTAAGCTTAAGGAAGCCTATTTTAGGACTAGGACTTCGTCAAACACGATGATGATGGGGAAATATAATTAAGCTTAGTTCACCGGTATATTACGGCCGTCGTTTTTTAGGATAACACTGTCGAACTTGATATGTGATGAGAAAAATTCTTAATTACTTTATAGTTTACATCAATCACAGCTACTGTTTGTCAATAAATATATTTTTTAATGTTCTAGCAAGTTGTCTTACCAAATATCGCCATTGTAACTGTTAGCCTTTTCTAAAAAGGAAAAGTTTTTGATTTATTATGCAGTGGTAGTAGCTAATTACAGATTTATTTCGCCAAGTCCAAATTCAGCGATGTGAATTACGATGTTGGACGCAAATTTTACTTTTACAACGTTTTAATATGAATAATCTTAAGTATTTAAAAAAATAATTAGCAGGTTGAAGTGGCAGTGGGCCGGCCATATATCTCGCAGAACCGACAACCGTTGGAGAACAAAGGTTCTCGAGTGGCGACCACGGACCGGACGACGCAGTGTTGGAAGGCCCCCCACCCGATGGACCGACGACATTGTTAAGGTTGCGGGAAGTCGGTGGATGGAAAAAGCTCGAAACCGTTCGTCATGGAACTCTTTGGGGGAGGCCTATGTTCAGCAGTGGACTTCATCAGGCTGATGATGATGATGATGATTAAAAAAAAACATCTTCTGACCAGTATAGTTACCTACCGTTAAAAGTGGATTTCCACCTGTGTTGTGACGCTAGACCACCTGTATCCCAAGCACGAATAATTTACAATTCTATATATAAATTCAAATGTAAGACATAACAACATTATTAAAGTAAGTTCAACGCAGATTAAATAAAAACGGTCGGTTTAGTCAAATACAGTAGAAAATTGAGACTAAATTATTTAACAACATTGACTAAATTTTTGGTGAATTAAAGACACCCTAAACTAAATCTATTAAATCCCATTATCACCAATGTATAATCTATAAAGTGAAATAAAGCCTTTTATAACTAAGGCGTTGGCGAAGGTGATGTAAAGCGCAAGCGATTAATTTTAGAGACTAATAAAAGTTTATTACCCGTTAAGTATTATTGAATTAAGAAATAGCATTGAAGTTCAAAACTCTTGTTTTGTCCGTGACAAATAAATAAACCGCTAGAACTGACTAGTGGTGGGCAATGGCACAAAATAGACAAGACTAGATTACAAAGGGCTGTGGTAGTCCCAGCTGAAGAACAGGTCCCTCTATATCTAACTACCTTTGGATGTTTTAAGATGCCACTAAGGGGAAAAAAGCTATGGGATGGACAGCAGCATCGTCGCAGCGTCCTCTATTTCAACAACCATAGCTTCAACTGCGCTCGCCGATCTACTTGTAAAAACTTCTGTGCTTCTGGGCTTCAAATATTTGTTTCGGGTCTGGGTGTTGTGGTACCATGGTACTCGTTGTTTCTGATACGACACAGGGAATCCTAGTGCGGGGTTAGGACTATGTATGAGATTATTAGGTGTTATTTATTTGGGTCCAAATGCAGAAAAGGGAATCCAGCAATACCTCTCAATCGATGTTTACAGTGTTCACTTTTATTAAAACAAGATCTTAAAGAACATCACTATTTATAACTTCATCCCACCTACACAACAATTAGTCTCAAGCTCAACAATATTATATCCTTGCGTTTCTATACCCATGCGTTTATGGATATTTAGGTTGTCAACTTGGAGTTAGCTTCAATTTCCATACCAAAAGTGTATTTTATGTGGAGTTTTATCAACACAACTTCAGTACAGTCAACATCAAAAGTAAATGGTAAATGGGCAGTCTCAAAAGTGTTTATGAATGAAAACTAGATTTATTTTATATTCTTATACAGAAAATCACACGACATGTTAAAAATAAAATATAAACCGAAAAAGTCATTTTGGTACATATGCTGCTGACAGTTCCTCAACACTAAATAATAAAAGGCATTTTGTGTAAAAAACTAACAAAACCTTTCTATTTTACAAAAAAAATCTGCCATGGTTGAATGTATGATGTAATAGATGGAAGTACGGAACTCCTGCTCTCAACCTTCAAAATTAACAGCTCGCCACTGACTCACTCCACCAATGATGTTGTTAGCAAACTTAATTTATTAGTATGTTACCAGCCTACGCATTTCGCTATGATTTTCACCTTATTGCAAACATTTGCATTCAGACACGCTAAAAATTTACGCAAAAATGTCCGAAGAGTCACTTTGATTATTTTATTAGTGTCAAAGTAGTAATGAATAAACTTGAAGATATACATATAATAGCAAGATTTCATGTCTGGCAACACTCGTTAATAAAATATTTCACCCACTTTATTGCAATTTCATCTGATACGCACTTAGATAATGTCAAGACCGGATTGGTCAAATGGGGCGCATCCCCTCAGAAATTGTAACCCTTACTACTGGATGGGTTAGTTTTGTTAAAATTACGAGTTTGTGTTAGTGTGTGTTCACATTATTTATAAACAAGATTGGTCAAACGGGACGCATTCCCACAGAAATTGTTACCCTTTTAAACTTGACCATTGGGGGGGTTGGTTGTGTTATGGGTTAACCTATACATGTGTGATAGAACGGTTTTATCATGATCATCATTTCAGCCATAGGCTGTCCACTGCTGATCATAACAGATTTCTAGACCAACTGCCTATCATGTGGGGTATTTGCCCATTGTCACCACGCTGGGCACGTGGGTTGGCGATCGCAGTTAGAGCTATCGTTGTTAAAATATACTAAAAAATATAGTGAATATATATAAAACTGGGAGATAAGCAGCAGCGTTCCCTATTTTAATAAAACAACTATGACTGCGCTCGCCACGGTGAGTGCGAGAAAGGTGAGTACCCCAATGACATTCGCTCGTAGGGAAGGCCTATGTTCATCAGCAGATACGGCTGAAATGATGGTAAACGTTAACAACATTAGATCTTAAAAATATTCTAAAGATTTCTCAAAGTTTAAACATCTTTTATGAACTTGTTAGCAAACACACAGACGTTTTAATTTGACTGCGCTTCGTGTTAGTGAGTGCGTAAGATCTATTAGCTTACTATCTGACGCCCACATCCATTATGGAAATCAGTAGGTCACTGGGAGCTACGAGACACTGGGGACATAGTAGAGGAGGTGAACATAATTCCACAAGGTATGATTTGCACTACGAACTAAGACCGCAAACCGTAGCGAATAACAGCAGGAACATCCCCCTCTAAACATCGATGATCTTTACAGAAAAAAATTGGTGGTATAAAGAATGGTTTGCTGTTTCAGTCATGAGGTACTCGGATAAAAATTTGCCTATATCCTTCCTTAAAGTAAAAGTTATCTCTACAACAAATTTAATAAAAATCTGTTCAGCTGTTTAGTCATGAAAAGTTAACAAATAGGTAGACAGACAATCAAACACAGGGAGAGTGGTACTCAGGGGCAGAGGGACAGGGGGATAAAGAAACAGAGCTACTATCGCATTTAGAATATTAACAAAATATGTCGTCTTCAAAATATGACAGGCCTCATGGCTCAGTTGGTAGTAACTCTGCCTTCTGCGCTAGAGGTCGCGGGTTCGATTCCCGCACGGGACAAACATTTGTGTGATTAACACTGATGTTTGCTCTGTGTCTGGGTGTTAAATATTTATATATTATGTATATCAGTCTCTGGTACCCATAGTACAGGCTATGCCTAGTTTGGGTTCAGTTGACCATGTGTGATATGTCTGCAATATTTATTTATTTATCCCAAACATTTTCACGCAGGCAGGAGTAATATTAAAAAAAAAGTGGCAGCTCAAACAATACAAAATAAATCAAAACAAATAAAAAAGACAAACAATAAAAAGACAAGCTCAAACAATAAAAGACAATCCAAGGTTTGTAAATACGCTCAAAGCTCTGTAGTTGGTCTTCTGCTTTGCTAGCTTTACTAAGTTCTATACTCCTTTGATTCATTACTAGTGGGCGACACTCACAAGGTCGATGTACTCGAAATTTTGCGGCAACTTTTGCATATCAGACTATGAAAAAATGACACCGTTTGGTGCAAATCGGTATCAAGGCCGCTCTCTCTGAGTTACTGGGTAAGTGTAACGCTTACTTATGATAGATTGGTTATTGTGAGAGATAAGTGACGCCTAGTGGTTTCCTGTGTTGGTGGAGTGAAAGTTGAAGGATTTAGGATGTCGCACTTTCAGTTGTTTGTATTAATTGAGGGCAGAACTGCAACTGTTTGACATACTGACTTGTACAACTGCCTACCTTAATACGTACGGTACAGCACTTAGAGGACATCGCTTGTTTCCGATGACAAATCGTGATGGTGCGATGAAGTGTTATCCAATGCTTAAAAAGTTAAGTGAGTAGGTACGGTACTTAAAAGCTCAGGACTGTTCTTCATGGAACTCTTTGGGGGAGGCCTATGTTCAGCAGTGAAGTCCACTGCTATTGGTGATGGTTTAGAATAAGGGAGGCAGTTTATTAACGTAACAAACGTCACTATTAGTCAAAGAGTCGATTGAGTCGTCATCGCTGAGCCGCGTCCACAATCAAGGATTTGCCACAATGGGGTCTGACCACTGCTTCTGAATCGGCATTTAAAAAGAAGCGAGTTTAGCATCGCTGTACAGTTCAGTGTACAAACGACAGCGCTCGCAACGAGGGCACGTTCACAGTGGATAACGTCATCGGCAGATCTTGTTGAAAATGCTAACTTCCAGTGCTGATTTAACGATTTAGTGTTGTTACAGATACGTGCACTGACTGCTCCGATACCGATCCAATGATCGCACGCCCTTATTTACGGTCGTCATTAACGGTCACTTGTAGTTGCAATTTCTGAGGAAACCCTTAACTCAATGAGTGCGTAAAATATGTACGTTGCAAAGGCCTTATTGTAACTCATTATTTCGCGAGCTCGTGTGAGGCAAAATAGCAATACACGATTATTAGCAGTTAATTATTGTGACATTACTGCAAACTGGTACAGTCACCAGTAATGGCTTTACAACTCGGATAAGGGTTAAAATAGCTTCACATCTAAAATATTAAAGATTTTTGCGCATGAGAAATATCTCAAACGTCTCACTCTCGAACCTAATCAGTTATAAATATAACTACAAAAAAAGTCATTTAGGGTTATATAAGATTTAGGTTAAACCATGGTTTATCCATCTCACGGGGATGATTGATTAACTGATGAAGATTAATTGTATATAAATAGATAATCATTCCATTAATGAATTGTAGAATTGATTGATATTAACGTCTGTATAAGTGTAACAAATATAATGAGAAGAGCTTTAGGTATTAATGTGGATGGATATAAGAGTACAGGAAGGCAAAAGAAAATATGGATAGACTGTTTTAAAGATGACATCGGTAAGAAAGAAGTATGTAGAGATGACGGCTAACAGAAGAGAGTGGAAAAGGAAAACATGTTGTGCTCACATAATATGGAACAAGGGCAGGAAGATGATAATGATAATTAACATCTGTATAAAGTATCTGGACCTCTTAGACCTGCACAAAAACTACTTTATGAAAATTGCTTGTAATGGTTTTTATGGTCAGCCGCACTGAGTCATATAGCTACTTTTGATGACAACTGTCTACATAAGCCTAATAAGGCAACGTAGAATTCCATTTACACAATTAAGCTCATTATGTGAACGCTAATTCGTTCGAAGGGGACAAGTAAGCTCAGCCTAAGATTATTTTACGAAGGAAGTCATTTTGATAGCTTGAGAGACAGTAAATACTTTTATACGTTAAACCAGCCTGATGCAGAGAAACTTGCACGTCAGTCAATGAAGTTATTTGTGACTTACGGTAGATGTAGAGCACTAAATGAAACATCATTAATCAGATCTGAGTTCATATTATCAGCGGTTAGCGGTGGATATGTCCTTAAGTTTTCTAAATAGCTGGAAAACTCAAGCGAAGAGTCAATTATCATCATCATCATCAGCTGCTGAAGTCCACTGCTGAACATAGGCCTACCCCAAAAAGTGCCACGACGAAAGATATTGAGCCTTCTTCATCCCCCAAACTTCACAATGTCGTCGGTCCATCGGGTGGGGCCTTCCGATATATCCAACGTTCGTATTCATCATTCGAGAACATTTTTTTTTACCCAAACGATCGTCGGTTCTGCGAGCTATATGGCCTGCCCACTGCCACTTCTACTTGCTAATTCTGAGAGCAACTCGTATGTCGATGACCTTGGTTCTTGGTTCAGAAGACTATCGACCCGGTAAATATTATGTCAAACCAGGTGATAATGTGCTCTATATGAATTATTCAAACCTACCTATATATTTTCTTGATAATTAACGTAAAAACAGTTAGCACTGTCTCGCTGACTTTTTCTGCATACCAATGTGTAATAATAACAATTATTATTTTGAGCTTGCGTTTTCGAGGCGCGCCTTAATAGTTGTGCGTAATAATTCGTGTACAATTTACTCAAATTAACGTTATTTGGCCACCAACCATCTTAGGAGGTTCTCGCAAATATTATTACAAATCAATTACTCTAAAAATATGAACGGGACCGAGAGATAACGGTTTCGATAATTTATGAAAATAGTTTTTTTTTTGCAGCTGATTTTAGTTCTTTTCGGTGTAATTCGATGAAGGTTCGAGCGTTTTTAGGCTAACACACGCACTCGCACAGAAGCTTTTTAAAATTGAAACAGAGTTAGATTTTTTTCTAGCAGTGTCCCAAGCACAAATAATTTACGATAGAAAAACTCAAATATTAGCCAATGATATCAACGATGCCGATGCTTGAAATCTTTTCATTTTGGTTTGCTAATAACTGACATTTGCTATCGTATCGTAAGCGTAACGCTATCGTGAATTAAACCGAGTTCAAACAGCGTGCGGTATGTCATTTTTTTTACTTAATATTCCTTACCTCCATTTTATTTTGATTTTTAAGGGCGATTTATTTGAGCAATCGCGCACTCTCAAAATTTTAACTCAAAATTGACTTTATTATTATTGTTATGTAGCTGTAAGGATCAATGTGAAACTAATTTCAGATGATATATCGCAAGCCAATTTATTCGTGCTGATTTGAAGAAGGTAAATCATAACAAATCAATTATATTATGTCAAACGTATTCATAACAGTTTTGTCGCTTTATTGGTTGACAATAAAACCCAAATTAAGCGTAGGCATTGTCTAGTGGGTGTCAAATGCGACCTTGTATCGAAAGTGAGAGTGCTGTTTATTCTGTGGCCGGTAATTCTTTTGTAGTCTTTGATGTGGGCCCTTCGTAAGTACATTATGATTACGTCATGCGTCATCAACTGCAGACGCCATGTGATGTAATCGAAAATATCAAAAAAAATTACCTGAAATCTGTATTACCAGACTTAGCTTTGGAGTTATAGGGTATAAATAAATGAAGTTTCTGTACCTAAATAAACAATATTACTTTATGGACCTTGTGAGATGCAAGGTAAGACAAATGTTGTGGTACAATGGTATTCGTAGTTTCTAATACACACTATACAGGGAATTCTAGTGGGGTCACTATGTATGTGACTTTTGGGTGCTATTAATTTATTATTTTTTTATGATATAGTGCACTAAATTTCTCTCACAGCAAGTTGAAGTGGCAGTGAGCACGCTATATAGCTTTCAGAACCGACAGTCCTTAGGGAATATGGCCTTACGCAAATGGCCATCACAAACCGGACGATGCAGTGTTGGAAAGCCCCCCGACCCGATGGACCGACGATATTGTTAAACTTGCGGGAAGTCGGTGTATGGAAAAGGCTCAAAACCGTTCATCATGGCACTCTTTGGGGTAGGCCTATTAGGCTGACATAATGATAACTTTATGTACCCTACTAATATTATAAACGCGAAAGTTTGTAAGTATGAATGGATGGATGTTTGTTACTCTTTCACGTAAAAACTACTGAATGGATTTTAATGAAACTTTAAAATAATATAGCTTATACATCAGAATAACACATAGGCTACAAATTATTAAAATACTGTGTGAATTGTAACGTGAAACTTACCAAACCCTACACTAGTCATGACCCAACGTGGTCTGTCTCCCTTGGTTAAATAAAAATCTGTCCTCATTTTTATTGAAATTCAGCAGGTTTACCCCAAACCGTACACACTGAACTAATATGCAGACACACCTCTGACTATGAAACCCTAAAAATAGCCAAGTGACTACAAACAATATTTATTCAGGTGGTGTATCTTTTGCTTATCCTTAGTCTAGTAATCTGCCTACGTAAAGAGGATTCTAGAAATATATTTGTTAACATCCTTATACACGTCATTGTGAATGTGACGTCATCAAGGGTGCTCCTATTCTGTTTTTCAGGTACAAATCATGGTGACTTGTCTGGTAACCTTTAAGTCACTGATATAAAGTTCAAATTGCATTGATTTACTAGACTTCGTTAAATGGAATAACTATAACTTATGACGTATATACAGATGACTTCATAGACTTGTATACTCGCTACGTGTTTCCAGTTTCATGGATAGAACATACTTTAATTAGAGCGAGTGGTGGAGAGGTGGTAGTGGCCCCTTCCGATCCACAGGTCGTGGGTTCCAAACCTGTCGTGCAATGGATTTTCCGTTCGGAAAATGTAAATTCAAACGGTGTAGAAAAACATCGTGAGAAAAGCGGCATGTCCTAAAACCTAAAAATTCGAAGACATGTGACATGTACGCGAAAGGAGCCTCCAAGAGGCGCACTTTAATCCTTTGAGTACACTGATTCTTTCGTCGACGTTCATAGGCCATTGTCAGAGCCACCATACCTCAACCTGATACTGTAATGACCTAATACAGGATGAACAAGAAAGAATCAGTGAAACGACAAGAAGAAGAAGTTAGAGCAAAGATCTCTCAATCAACTTGGACGAATCGGCGATGTTTGTTGGCATGTTAGGAGGTAAATGTAATACAATACATGAATTCGGGTGTCAAAGAGCTCTGTTCATTCATTCCAAAATTATTTTTATTTTTTATCTAGACCACATCGTTTTTGAGATACAACGAAAAAACTAACTTTAGAAATCCAATAATAACGTAAGCTCCCATTTGGTAAAGATTTAAAGACTTGGTAGTTCAGGTAAGATTGGTTATTAGTTAGAACTTGCTAAAGGTGCGATTGTCAAAGTTCATCTTAATTGTGTCACAACAATCATCGAAGCATCAACTTTTACCGGACATCGCGAGATCTCAGTTCTTCTCACCTGAAGATCTGTGAGGATGTCTACCATTCTCGGGCATAAAAGTTCCGACCCTAATTCTATTTTTGTTCTATGTAATTCAACTGTCTATGTACAGCAAACCGGCTGACTTCAGGACTGCCTAGTTATATTGGCTGTAGATACTGTTATAGAACATTTTACAGTAAACTGTGATATATTCTACGAACATGATTTTGGTACTAACTGGTAACCATACTGTGTACATTCACATTACCCCAATGTAGGATCGGCTAGACGGCGTGGGCGCTGTGAAAGTGAGACTGCATTATGTACATACGTTGCGATATTTGTTGAAGTTCGATTGAGATCTCTGATGATTTGATTGGCCGAATGAGAATAGCTGAAAATAAAATAAATATAATAACCAACCTCTTTGATGGATGTCTCAATAAGATAAAAATCCTTGATTTAATGGTTAAATCGTTTATTTCAAATAAATCACATCACTTTGAAACGGCTTAGAAACTAGGTGAAGCTACGCCTGTTCCTCGCGACCAAGCCTAGAAGAATCAGGCAACAAACACGGCTTGGTCTTATATTTTTGTGTTATGAAATCGATACTGATAATCATTCAATACCATTTTTGAAAAATGACGCATTTACTAATGAGTTACCTTACACCTACTAAGTTCATGATTATGGGTGATTTCGACCCCCGCATATGAATAACACCGTTATAAGATTCCTATCATATTCATCACCTTGACCAAAAATTTACATTCGTTGGTTATCAAATTACTAATATGACTCCTTTGACCTCAGTGGCGTAGTGGGCGAGTTCCCATCTGAGACGCAAGGGTCCCGCTGCGGGACAAATGTCTGCATGATATGCAAATATTCGTTCCGAGTCTGGGTGTTGTGGCACCATGGCACTCGTAATTTCTGATACCCAGCTGGGTGTTGTTTTATTTACCATAGATAGCATAAAATAGAGTACTAAATATCTAGGTATAACGCGAGAAAAACCGCGGGCGGGAGCTAGTGCAAATGAGTAATATACCTTGTTACACATGTGTCATTGAGTCCGGTGGTATCTACCAATGACACCGAGAGTGAACATAATGGTCGTCAAGGAAAATCAAAACATACACAGTAAAACATAATAATGCCAATGCCTCTACAACCCAGCATAAGTAAGATCATGGCTGTGATAATTGATTTTTACTAAGGTAAAATATTTATATCATGATTTCAGCCGTAGGACGTCCACTGCTGAACATGGCCTCCCCCACAAACTTCTAGAGCGAATTCCTATAATGTGGAGGGATTTGCCCATACTTACGTATTAAATTACGAGTATCTTTGTGAAAATAGGAGACTCTGCTGCTCATCTTTGAGCTTTTTTCCTTAGTCGACTCTTAAGGCATCCACGGGTAGGTAGATATGGGGCTTATTCTTCAGCCGGGGCCACCACGGCCCATTTTTATATATCAGTCTTAAAGTCATCATCACATTGAAAACGAAAAGTGAAAATGTTAAAAAGTATCCCACAGTATGTCCAAAGGAAAAACATTTTTTTAGGTAGACATTTTTTGTAACTGATTCATTTACAACTACACATACGATGCATGACGCAATTAGTTCTAAATATCCGTTTTAAGGCTATAAATAAGTCAATTTGATTGATTAGCTATTGAACCATTACGGTTCATAATTAAATATGTGTGTAATAGGTAGTATTACTATGTATTTATCGACAAAACTATCCCAGTGAGTAATGAATAATTTAATTCCTAAAATAATGTTATAGCCTTTTAACTTATCCTGTTGTAAATCGTTTCCGGGGTATTTGTGAAAACTAAGCATTTCGAACTAGATGGCAGCACAGAATACTTGGGTATGTTATGTATGTATAGTATAGAATGAATTTCAACATAATCTTAACTAATGTCGTTTCCCTAGTCGTTGAAAAAACTAAGAGTTAGATAAAAGTACCTATTTCAAACTAGATAGCAGCACAGAATACTTAAAAAATAATAAAGTACCTATGGAATAAGAATACTTAAGTACCTAATAATAAAGTACCTATTGAATATGTTTAAAAAAAAGTGAAAAGCGAAAGTGTGTTTGTTTGTTGGTTAGTTGGGTTTGACATTCATAAAGAAATAAAGAAAGAAAATAATTTTATTTGTAACATACATAGGTAGGTATCGGCATAACATCGATTACCAAAATTAAACATAACTTTAAAATACCTACTAATATGCCACAAACTGGCATCCAACTCAGCATGTTGTTGTGTTCCTTAAAAGTAACACAACGCTGATCTTCCGTTGGAACCAAGTTGCGCCACGATACAGGTCGACAACAAGAGATCGACGTGATTTTTTGTAAATTTAACTTATAGGTAAAGAGCCGTAGAAGCTACTACGTAAGCTACTTTTTATCTGGGTACAACGCCAGCGAAGCCGCGGGCAGAAGCTAGTAATTTAACATAAACACCATCATTTATTTTTGATTGATAGAAGGATAAGGTAAGCTTCCATAATAATTTAAAATATTATGAAAAATCGATACGTTATTAGGTTTAGGCGCCGGCCTTATTTGACAATATAGGTTTTAAATGGTTTAACCGATTTTAAATTAGTCGGAACTCACAATCTCGTGAGAAAATTAGAATAGGTATAATCAGAAGGCGACAAAGAGCCGCCGATTCACTGATTGTTTTATTATTGGGTCATTAAAAAGTGCGACACATTTAAATAAAATATTATGCAATTTTGTAAGTACAGTATAGGAATAAATATAGTATGTAGAGAGACGGTAGATTTGGTGTAACTTCTAAGTATCTGTAACGGCAACGTTTTCTGCATAGAGAAGCTCGAACATTTAGGGTTGCGTAATAAGGCTACTTTGAGAAAACCAAACGTTCCTTTTATTATAATATGTTCCTATAGTCAGGACAAATTATACACACAACCCATTTCTGATTTCAGCGGCTCGTTCAACTCCTTGGCTCAATGCAAGTATTGTCGATCTATTCAACTCTAAAACCTTCCTTGTCGTATACTGTTACTATTATTATACCTACCCATCCCCTGCTATCTAGGGAAACATGTGATTGGCCATCACTGTATGTAAATTTTAGTCACCTCTAGAAGGTCGTGACGTGACTACTATGGTCTCCGCTGAAAACCAGCGCTGGGTGCACACATCAGTGTGTATACAGCACAATGCTGAGCGAAGACCATGTTTTCCAAGAGCTCTGCTGCGCACCATATTTTTTATCATTTAGCATTTAATTTTTTTTATTTTATTTTATGTGTAGTAGTTCTTAAGGGATATAATAATCTTGCTTTCTTCTTTTTCTTTAATTCTTTCTTTAAATGTAGTTGTAAAATTTTCGGAAAATGTACCTAGACTAAGCTGGAAGAAAAAGTTCAGAAATTGTTTTATTGCAGAGGTAACTAACCTAATATCGTAGATAGATCTATTATTGAAAGTGTCATCAATTAGTAATACATTGACCTGTTAACATTGACGTCATCCTGGGTCATTATTTATTTTAGCACCCACGCACAAGTCACGACCTCACTTTTACTTATTTCCATTAATAGTCAATTCAAACGTTAGTCATTGACTGGGTATCATCGCAGTCATTATGTAAGGTCCGAGGTCATTTCTGCTAGACGGTAATATTTTATTCAATTTTGGGTCGTGTCTGAGTAGAATAATGCTGAACTGCTAGCATCGTCATCTACAGTGTACTCTACCATGATGAGGTTATAGAGAAGTGTAGTGACAAATGGTGAATTGAAATAAACACCAGAGTTTTTGACTGCATGTGAATAAACGGTAATATATTTTTTTATCATCGATTTTTTCTGTTTAAAAAAATCAAACTTTCTGCCGATGTTTTTCCGGTCCTATGTTTTAAATCACCTATTTTTAGTGTCGTTATCTACTTTTTATGTACTTTACTACTAAATAAATTATTTTTTCGCAGTTTGCTGTCTCTGTCAAAACTGAAAAGTTGCCTATTGCTTGAAGAATTCATATTATAATGACTTGTAATAATCATTAGTACCTTTACAATGATAATCTCATGTAGGTATAGGTTGCTACTTGTTTAGAAGGAAGGAAAGACTATATATATGTAGAAGCAGAGAGATAAAAAGTAGCAACTCTATTCTATTATTTCCTTTTACCCAAAAAACTCACCACGCTGGGCACGCCGGTTGGCGAGTGCAGTTAGAGCTATTTTTGTGAAAATAGGGGACGCTGCTGCCCATCCCCTAGCTTTTTTCCCTTAGTCGCCTCTTACGACATCCACGGGTAGGAGATATGGAGGGGCCTATTCTTCAACCGAGGCTACCACGGCCACGGAAATATATATGGGGAGACCTATGTTCAGCAGTGGACGTCCTGTGGCTAAAATGATGATGTTGATGAATATTAGTTAGGATTAGGATTCTGAGCTCGACCGTCTATGACGTATGTTTGGCGGAAAGTCGCCTACTAATCTATGAATCAGTGTTTCAGCATCCGAAAAAGGTAGGTTTAAGTGAGTAAATACGGATGAAGATTACGTGTCATACCTACCTATGTTGGCAAATATTGCATTGTGAATGGGGTTGAGACACAGACCTCTACAAAGTGTTCCTTAACTAGTTACTTACGAAAAGTTACTTACCAAAAGTTTTTTTTTTTCTGTGTTTTTTCCATACTTTTACAAATCGTCTTTTGGTTTTTTCCTTCTCTTTATCTAATTATTAAAAGTATAGGCAGTACGAAATCAAGATTGCTAACTAAAACAGCTCACGATTAATTTGTGGTTAAACTAATTTGACTCCAAAACAGCAGAATAACAAATAAATAAATATTCCGAACATATCACACACGATCAACTGATCCGAAACTAGGCATAGCCTGTACTATGATGGGTACCAGAGACTGATATACATAATAGATATATATTTATCACCCAGACACAGAACAAACATTTGTGTTAGTCACAAATGTTTGTCCAGTGCGGGAATCGAACCGGCGACCTCTAGCGCAAAAGGCAGAGTTACTACCAACTGAGCTATGAGGCCAGTCCCGGTTTTTCATTTTAGTAATTCCGCAGAAAAATGTTGAATTACTAAAAGTTGCAGGAGGAACTTGGCTGCGATCTTCTGTAAGGCGGAAGTACCTCCCCAGGTTGGCTCCTCCAATTTAGAGCTAGAAAATCTAGCTGCGTTCCTCCGTGGTAAGAAGATAATTTATATTTGAATGCTACGTCGTAGGCATTCAAATAGAAATGCATTACTCTCGTTCAGTTTTCTTTGATTACTTGAATACAATATTGACGAGTTTCTTAGTAATAGTTTACTTAGTACCGCCCGTAGAAGGGATTTTCGTAATATGATCGGGAAAGAACCGATTTATATACCTACTTGCAACTATGAATATATTTTGTATAGTATACTCGTTGCCGTGGTGGCCCCGGCTGAAGAATAGGCCCCCCATATCTACCTATCCGCGGATGTCGTAAGAGGCGACTAAGGGAAGAAAGCTAGGGGATGGGCAGCAGCGTCCCGCTTTTTAACAACGATAGCACTAACTGCGCTCACCAACCCGCATGCCCAGCGTGGTGAGTATGGGCAAATCCCCCCACATGATAAGGAATTTGCTCTGTCTGTGGGGGAGGCCATGTTCAGCAGTGGATGTCGTACGGCTGAAATGATGATGATGATTATACCATTTATAGCCTCCGCTAGTGAGCGCGTTCCATTCAGTTTAGGTTGTAAGGCTGGCTAACAGTCCAATATGAATGAAATGTGCTTCTAAACAGCGCTAAATGACTTTAATGGATGCAAATGATCGGCACTAAGCATCACGATGAGCAATAAAAGTTTAGTGTCTGTCTACCAGGTTATAGGGAAGTAAGGAGCTTGTTTGTAGTAGTATAAGCAACGCATACGCAATAGCTCTGTTAATCTTGGCACAAAATGGAGGAGATATACCTAACAGTGGGTGGATACACGCTGAATATGGTGATGATGAACTTTGTAGTGGCGACACGCGCATTGTCCCCAACAATGAGTGTCCTGACATTTTGCAATGAAACGCAATATCGATCAGCAGATTTACAGCTAGAGAGGCGCATAAAGTACGCTCGCTTTTACAGCCGCCGCGCCGTGACAGTAATGCCTATGTGTGGGGTGACGAATATTGTATTTCTATATTCATAAAAGTCAAGGCATGTTTGTCTGTTTCAAAGTCAAGTCAAAAAGTGTTTATTTCAATCAAATCAGAAGGATCACTTTGAAACGTCTTAGACACGATGCAAAAGTTCCCGTTCCCGTTCATGGACTAGTGCCTTGTGTTATTGTCAATGATCTTTTTCACAAAATTGAATGTAGTGCCGGACTTTAGCGGGTGGGGCGTTGGGCACTAGTGCACATAAATATTTTGCTTGTGTAGAGGTGATAAAGTCAGTTTGGCACAAATAACTTTATAGTGGGGCTTGGGGTGATCGAATATTATAACAGGTTATAAAATACACAAATGTCATAGTATTGTTTGTTACGAATTATATGCACCTTATTTTGTACCGAAACCTTGTACGCGGTAGTTTTGTTATCAGTACCAAACTTTGAATAATGACACTGCATCAACAGCCTTGTGCATAGTTGTTTAAATCTACAAGAAGGATTGGTTTCATTCAATTCTAATATTTGTTACTAACTTGGTCGTTAACTATTGGCCTCATACGCAAGCTCAATGTTGCACAACGGGCTATGGAGAGAGCTATGCTAGGAGTTTCACTACGTGATAAAATCCGAAATGAGGAAATTCGTAGAAGAACCAAGGTCACCGACATAACTCTCAGAATTTGCAAGTTGAAGTGGCAGTGGGCAGGCCATATAGCTCGCAGAACCGATAACCGTTGGGGAGTAAAGGTTCTCGAATGGCGACCACGAAACGGGCGACGCAGTGTTGGAAGGCCCCCCACCCGATGGACCAACGACATTGTGAAGGTAGCGGGAAGTCAGTGGATGGAGAAAGCTCAAGACCGTTCGTCTTGAACTGGACGTGGAACTCTTTAGGGGAGGCCTATGTCCAGCAGTGGACTTCTACAGGTTGATGATGATAATGATGAACTTCGCGTCTTTGGTTCCATACGGTTAAAGCATCTCCAGTTCTGCTTTATTACCTACTAGCTTCCGCCCACGGCTTCGCTCGCGTGGTACCGACATAAAAAGCTACAATACTACAATAAATGCTATTTCAGACTATAATCTATCTCTATACCAAATTTCATCCAAATCCGTTTGGCCGTTTAGCCGTGATTGAACAATAACATCCAAACATCCTCACAAACCTTCACATTTATAATATTAGTAGGATATGGACAAAACACATAACTCGATTAGAGCAAAGTGACTATGTATTAATGATCAGGAGCATAGGCAATGTGACTTTAAAATTACAGATTTTCTAGATCAACCCTTGTTTAGACCAAGTTTATTGAAACCCGTTTTCGTTTTTGGAAAACGCAAAAAAAACCTATATAGTCTGATTTATTGTGACTCCCTACAACACAGACATCACGCTGCTCGCGCCTCATATGTCTTGCAGCGGCGCGCGCTAAGCTATTTAAATCATTAGCACCGGCGGGGACGATCACGACGTTCCGTCCCTACGTTTCCACCCCTTCAGGATGATGCCTTCCTCAAAAAACTTCCCTCCGGCAACGCCCGAAGCCGAGGTTCGCATCTAAGTGGTGCTCCTGAGCTCGTTGCACTACCCTAACTTTTGCGGCTCGGCTCCAGCACGCTCTTCGCCCGCAATAGTCCTGTTTCACTCCATCGGTGAAAAGTAACCAAAAGCCGTCTGAAAAAAGATACGGTTAATTTTATTTTTATTTATTGAAAAGACCAATAGCACTTATAATAAAAACAATGTAACATAACTTAACTTAGAAAATTAAGACTTTCGTTTCTTTTAATAACGCATAATATTATTAGTCTGAACATCGTTTGTTCTAGAAAAACAGTGACTTCAAAATCACGGTGTATTGAAACAAAAGTTAGGGAAACAAGTAATTATATGTAGCATGATAGCAGTCTTTGACTGGCTGATAAATGTTCAGTATCCCTATTTTTAGGTATATACGCGAACATAAATGTAAATAAGTAAGATAAGAATAAATATGTACAAAGTAGTACAATAATCGTGGAAAGTCAATTTATTTTCATAGCTGTCCCCTAAACGATTGTATTCACTTTACTACCACTGAACTTCTTGAATGGAGCATGTTATTGAATGAACGCGCTTTCGACTCAATCGTTTTCTTCAATAGACTATAACTTTGGTCTATTATATGTATGCAGAGATGATTCAAAAGTGTGTCAGTTAGGAAAGAGGTGTGATGATGGCTCTTTTATGGAAATGCGTCGTAGATATGATAATTTGCAGTAGAGTGTTCGGTTACTATGAATGTGTACTCGATTACAAATGGATTTACTCACGCAACGTGACATTTTGTTCGCTTGTATTGGCAACACAATTTGTTAGGGAACAGTACTTTGGTAATGGTTGGATCGCAATTACACAAAACGTTTATGTTTAATTGTAGTTCAATAAACTCGTTATTATTTACTGCGGGGATGATTACTTACTAAGACGTGTATTTAATGTTTAATTTAGTAACGTAAGATTTTAAATTATATTATCCTTTAGCAACAGCTTAACATTAGAGATCTAGTGAGAGGTATTATCAGCTCTAAAAAATCTAAGTCCATTCAGTTGCAATGCTTTCGACTGCCGTAGCAGACAATTACTCAATGGTGATGGATGCTCGGCGCTACTGTACACGTACAGTACTGTGGCCTACGCCACGCCTACTAAATTACACACCGTACCTTTAGGTATAATTTTCTGACGAATAGGACTATTTCCAGTAATGATAGGCTGTATTCGATAGTGTTACCAGTGATGACACACGGCACATAGATGTTGTATCTCATTGTAGTTCTCATAAAAAAGCTTAAGGTCGCTCAGCGAGTTAGAAATGAGGGGATCTGTAGACAAACTAAATCGCCACTGCTAAATCAACTGCTGGATAAGCAACGACCGTTAGAAAAAAAGGTTCAATAGTTGAACCACGCTTCAGGAAGCGCAGCTAATCAGAGGCGTGTGTGTGTATGTAGGGCCTCAAAATGGAAAGATGACCTTATAAAGGTTGCTGGGAACCGCTGGGAGCAGGACGCACAAGATCAGTCGCTCTGAAAGAAGGCCTAAGTTATAGTGAGATCCTACAGCTGAAATTATGATGATGATGAAGCAATAGTAAGTTGCCAATTTCAATAGTCTGTCTTATGCGAACGACCTTCAGACGAATACAGTTAGAATATAATGTTAGTATTATTGTATACTATTCAGTAAACACAGCGAATAAACTGGTTTGCGGTGGACGACCGTTCAATGCTAGTGAGCCATCTGCTGGATATCCCTTTAATCTAAATTTACCGCTGATTGACTGCATTCGCTCAAATGACTTGAAACCATCATGAAACTATGTTTGTTTCAATTAATATGTGAATTATTAGACACTAGTTTTGCGATATAAATTACGCATAAAGTAACTTTGACTGATATTGGATTCTATGCAAAGTTTATCAGCCATTTTGTAAATGTCAACTTCATTATCAGCTGTTTGCGTTGTGATTTTGAATAAATTAACACCAATATGTTAACACAAAGAAGCTTATCTAAGGTTGATTAATCACTTGAGTAGAAGGCTAAATCAATTTCTATGAAAATAATGTCACTCTGATGTCAGTAAAAGGCGAACTCATTCCCTGTAATTATGAAACTGGGTTTAGACGTGGACTAACTAAATCCTGGTTTTGTGACGTGTTTTTCATACATTTGTCATAAAGCAACTGTATGAAATAAACGTCATACAACCAGGGTTTAGTTAGTCCTCGTCTGACCCCAGTTTCATAATAAACCGGAAGTCTAATGCCAAGGCTATCGTTATTTTCTATGTTGATCAACAGTCACATACATAGTCCTGCCTAACCTCTTCCCTGTGTCTTGGGTATCAGAAACTATAAGTACCATGTTCTGTATTCTGTTAGTAGTTAGTACCACAATACCCAGACCTGGTACAAAAGTAGAAACAGTTTCAATAATACAAAAGCCGTTGGTATCGCGTCACCACGACGGTACTGCCAGGCATCCCACATTTGATTCTAATCAGTGCCACTGCGTTGCGCAAAGCATTCTTTGGTCTACAGTTACCGTAGGCGCTTTCTGTCTGCCTTAGGCGTCATCAGCTATGCAAGTTGTCTACCTACTGATTTCCTGCTCCACCTAATCCTTTAGTCTGAAAAGCAACAGAATGCTTCAACTGAAATTTATGGACCAGTGGACTCTACCTGCGAATTTCAAGTTGAGATAAGTTAAATTTTATGAGTTTTAGTTTTTATTATGCGGTGTATACAAATATGGATAATGATGATAAATATAATGCTCTCCATGCTGAGGTTTTTCCTAGCGACTACATTAAGGGGTTCTTCAACAAGGGTGTTTTGAACTTTTTAAGGGGTTGGCAACGCGTTCTTAAGCTACGGCAAAGAGAATATAAGACGATGACTACGGTAACCACTTACCAACAGGTTGGCTGAACGCTTATTTGCCATTTTAGTTGTATAAAAAAAAGGATAATCCTATCAAAGAAATATTATTAAAAAAAATATATAAAATATAAAAAAAAAAATATTCCGGACATATCACACATAGTCAACTGATCCCAAACTAGGCATAGCCTGTACTATTGAAAGAAATAATATCAAAAGTTTTTTAATTAGGGTCTAAAACTACTCGATGCAATAAGGTTTATTTTACCTTATAAAAAAACTGCCATGTGAATCCCCGTATTCTACTCTATCCTGGATGTGTGCTTAGTACCTACGTCATAAAACCTAGCTCTGACGTCATTCACTGTGTGAGCGATTTCAGCAAATAGTCTCGGGCGGGATCACTAGTAGTTCCCTACTGATAAACACCAATACCTTCATATTTGCTTCATTCTAGTTTAGATGTGTGTGAAGTAGGTTCAGTATTTGTGATCATCATCATCATCAGCCTGTAGAAATCCACTGCTGGACTTAGGCCTTCAGCCTTTTTCCACCATTCTTGGGGATAAAAGTCGTGAGATATAAATTGTGTATACAAATTTAAAGATTGCTAATTATAATTTATCGAGATAAAATTATTGTTTATCTATTTTTCACAATAATAAAGGAAAATCCGATTGGTCACAGACCTTCGGGTGATACAATATTGACGTCTTTGAAGAAACGTGCTAAATAGTTACGAAAGCGGACTCTGCTAACCTCCATGATCCAAATGATTCTCAGGTTAAACCCAAGTCGTGAGTACATCGAGGTATGACTTGGCAAATCGTAGTAGCTAAGTGATCTCAGTAGAACTGTTTAATGATGGCATTTTCTTTACTCATTCTTTCAAAATGACTATTTCTAAAGCTCAAAGCTTCTGAGAATCGTCAAAGCCGTACAATGTTCCTCGCGCTAGAAATTTAAGCGTGAAGCTTATGTTCAGTAGTGGACGTCCTATGGCTGAAATTAATTAATTTTTATTAATTAATAATATTAATACTTAAGATAAAAGATAAATTGATTATGAATTGATTATAAATATGGTTATGATAATGATGATAGCAAACATTACACCTAATTCGAGGAGTATGAAGCGGATGTCTATAGCATCATATCACAGTTGCCGTGGTAAACCACATAAGTCAGCGCTCAGCAAATTGGCGTGATGCGTCAGGAAGCGAATGACAGGCATGTTCTGTCTGTTTACCATGAGAATCCCGCATCACGCCCAACGCCCATGTCAACATCGCAGGAGTGGACTGATTGGTGATGGTTCACCCATAGAACTATACAGCTGTTGCATTGCGACATGATCCACCGCCGGAAACCAAGTACCGTCAGTTGGAAAAGATTTATATTTGCATGAAGATAGTGACATCGGGGGAATACTATACCTCTTTGGAACCCAAGCCAACCTCCCTGGCCTGTGGTACAACCTGCTAACTGACGAAGCTCTGTCGTTCCAACCACCAACCCTCACTGGACCAGCGTGACTCTCCTATGATTAGGACTCGTCATGGCACTGTTTGTGGGCGGCCTATGTCCAGCAGTGGATTTCCTCAGGTTGATGATGATGAAGCTCTAAAATAATTACAGCTGCATTAGTAAACGCACATTGAAAAACTGCCGAAAAAAGTATACTTACATTTTATTCACTAATTATGTCACCGTATTATCACGATGTATATCTAAACTGATAGCGACTTACAAGATCATTACACTCGAGTGTACTGTATATATTCATTTATGAAGTTATTGATTGTACGATTCGCGTATGACGTGATTGTTGTCAAACAATCTTTATCTTGTATTCTTGTTACGATAAGATATCCGCGCGAGTACATATCGGGCGTTTTTTGGCTCTTTTTTGTAAACTCGTCGTCACGGTGACAACTGTCACTGACAATAAAAACATTAATATGTGCGCCATAAAAATATTTAGCCCAATTTCTTTATTCTAAGATTGTTCTCTCGGCGATTATAGAGCTCATAAATAGTCAAATTTATATATTAGGAACTTGGAGTAGGTAGATACAAGTGAAGAGAAGTAGATGCGAAAAAAATAAAACAATTTTATGCTACAAGCTGTGATATTAAAAAAAAATGCTAAAAACATCACCCAAATGTGACCAAGCGAAGTTACCGAGAAGGATGAAGAACATTTGAATCTAAAAATGCAGGCTTGGTGACATATAATGCTTTATGATCCTTGTTTTTTTAATCCTAAAACATGCCGGTACCGGCCTCAATCCACTAAGTTCTTCCAAGTAAAGCTTCAATGACGTCATAATCAGTTTGATACACTCGATGCCGGCGCCACTACAACAATGAGAAGGAACTGCTATAGATAATAATATTTGCGCTGGCGCACAGTGGTTTGCGGTGTATAACCATTTATGTGAACTGTGAATCTAATCTCATTTCAGGTTAAACCGATGAGTTCCGATAAATGTGATAATCTGATGTCTAAATGTGGAAACAACAATAAACAACAGTTAAAATGCCATTTTGCAGTGTCTTTACAGTTTTTGCTTGCATCATATTTTAAGTATTATTTAATTTTATATAAGCATAATATATAATATATAAGTATATAGTATAATTAGGTACATATTTCATCAAGTGTAGCGTGTGCTGCCCTTAGATCATTTGTTGAGGCTCACATTTTTCCTCTTTTTTTTCACATTTTTATAAGCTCTTATTTATTAGGGATTATAATTAGATTACTTTTCTTTTGAGCCTCACCTAGTTCGATCGGCACCACACTGAAGCTTTAAATTCCATTTTGTGAAAAAGGATAATCGAAAAAAATGATAGACACCAAGCCGTGTTTGTTGCCTGATTCTTCTAGGCTTGGTCGCGAGGAACAAGCATAGCTTCACCTAGTTTCTAAGACGTTTCAAAGTGATCCTAATGATTTTATTGAAATAAATGCCTTTTGACTTTTGACTTGACTTTTGGAAGCATAGAATAAATTATCTGTTTTGCTCTTTCTCTGGCAGTGGGTTTGTATAAATTGTTAAGCCGTGTTCAAGCGGTGTGCGATATACGGTGTTCAAAAAGGAGATAAAAATAATGCGAATATGCTGAGAGCAAACCACTTTTTTTCATACATTCCGAACCGATTTTTAACTTATTTTTCTAGCTTTCATTTTTTTGAGTTACGACGAAAATAGTAAAATATTAAAAACTAATAAGATAGCTCCCATTTGTTGTTGTTAATGACTTCGTAGTTTAAGTTACATTGGATATTTAGAACGTGAAATGGATTCATTTCTCAAAATGTACCTGAATGGTGCCTCAACGATTATCAAAGTAACAACTTTTACTAGATATCTTTTCTTCTTAGAGATACGGGACGAACCGCTAGTAAGTAAGTAACAAGTTCATATTTCTTACATACTCTATACTAACTTAATCTAACTGTGTTACTAGGTCGCATCTTCTAAACCTTATAATATACCACCCATCATTAAATGGGCCTTCCACACCTGCTAACAACCGCATCGTATGGGTGAAGATTGCAAAAACTTGCGAACTTCATGAATTGCTAAATTTGAAGGAAACAACAAGTATTACCAGTTTAGCTGCAAGCACGTGTAGAAGATTAATAGCATCACCAGACGATCAAAAAAATATGCCCAGAGCGACAAATTGAATAGTTATACATATCAATCAAGCGTCAATCTGATAACCAGTCATTACATCGCACACCAAAATAAAATTTGATATATTATTATGCTAATTCAAAATGTTGATTAGTCATAATCGGTATGAAATAAAAAAACCTTTGCCTAGTTGTGGGACGAAATAAGTTAGACGGATACGATTGCTTACACGTCCTCATCATCATCATCATCATCCCCCTGCCCTTATCCCACTTCATGTGGGGTCGACACAACATGTTTTTACTCACCTCTATCAGCCGTCATCCACGCTTTTCTTACTTATCTCGTGTTTCACACAAAACTTAAATATCTTTTCTTTGATTTACCTCTTCCCTTATATCCTTCCACATTCATATTTACCACTCTTCGTGTATGTAGTTAATATTAAACTTCGTATGAAGCCGCGGACGGAAGCAAGTATGATAATAACATTTTCAATTTCTTCCGTTCCCATCACTCTCTCAACACTTCATGTTAACATAATAGTTTTCTGTGTAAAATCATTTGAACTGTCCGTACGCCCACTGTGCAGTGCCATGCCGCAAATATTCTACAGTAATTCAACTGTTGTTCAGTGATTAAATACTGCAAAGAGACGTGGTCTCTCGTTGTGGGCCTTATAAGATAGCTCAAACGAGCTATGAAAGTGGCTATGCTTGGTATTTATCCGTGAAATTAACTCAGAAATTATAAAATCCATAGACAAACTATAGTAACCGATATATTTCAGAAGATACTACATGGAAAAACGGTCTTATAAATATTGTTGGGAGCCATTAGGTGTAGGCCGCATAGGATCGATTGCTCTTGAAATCTTGGGGTTATACCAATGCTCAGCAGAGGACGTTCAAAGGCTGAAATGAACATCATAAATAAGCAATGTTTCAAAAATGAATCCAACAAAAAAAAACCGAAAAACCTACTAACTTATGATGCTGACGGTATTAATTGGTTTTTGTTTAGTTTATTGCGCTTGTGGCTTAACCGAGGCTTTATCCAGATATGCGCTTCTGTTCAGAGTTTTACTGTGTCTTCCTGCCTCAAACAAATAAGTATTGTAATCTGTTTTCGTTGATTCTGTATGTCAACACAGTAGCATTTCACGACTTGATGAAAATCTCTCAGGTGTGGGAGGAATATGCAAATTGAACTGAAAGGACGTAGGTTCACGTTAATAAAGACATTTACAATGATTTCTGATGTTTTTTTTGATATTATTTAGATTTTGAGCATCTTATATTAATTAATTATTAATTAGGTACCTTTAACCTTTGGTTGTTATTGGAATTTTTCTGCAGGTACTATAGCCTCAATCCAATTACAAATGGCGGCGATGTTCAGAAAGCTAAGGTCCCGACATAGCTCTCAGAATTAGCAAGTTGAAGTGGCAGTGGGCTGGCCATGTAGCTCGCAGAACCGACAACCGTTAGAGAATAAAGGTTCTCGAATGGCGACTACAAACCGAGTGACGCAGTGTTGGAAGGCCCCTGATGGACCAACGACATTGTTGAGATTGCGGTAAGTCGGTGGATGGAAAAGGTCCAAGACCGTTTATTATTGAACTCTTTGACCATGGACTTTTAAAGGCTGATGTTGTTGATGATGATGGTAAATGCATGATGAGATTAGGGGAGTGGGCGAAAAACTTTCTACATGTAGCAGGGCCTTATAACATCTATTCTAGATGATTTATACAGGTGTCTAGTGGAACTTTTATTCACTTACAGGACGCTGTAGTGCCTGGGACATGTTTTTTTAGATGGAGTAGGCTTGCCCAGCACCTATACCATCCTCTCAGCCTAGTCGGCCTTATCCACAGGAAATACAGAGTCAATACGTGTGGAGCTGACTAAGCCGCGGGTTTCATCACGATGTTTTCCTTCACCGTTATGAGCACATGTTTGCACATACATCTTTCTAATAGAAAAATGCATTGGTGCACGGCCGGGATTCGAACCTACGACTTACAGATCGAGAGTTGAGGTATCTCCCACTTGGCCTACACGGCTTTTTTCGTGTAAATATGCCTTTAGAAGCCGTAGCCTAACAGAGTTGCTTTATCGAAGTGGATCTCCAACGGTATCCTTATCTCCGATTATCTGCTAATTATAATGTTTAACAATCCAATTATCATGTGTCAACGTCAATGAAAACACTGTGGGTTGATCAATAAAAAACGTACTTTGATCAATTGGCAAGTTAAAAATTGTGTTTGTGCATGAATCATTTGGAAAGAAATTGTAACGGTTGGTACTCATACTTTTTTATATTGTGGTAGCCGTGTGTCTTTATTTTTGTTGTTTATATGATTAAGACAGGTAGGTAATGAATTTATAAAAGAAATCTGAATTGACATTAATCAGAAGATTTATGGATCATTTTGAAATGTGTTTTAAACATTATGTTTATTGACTGGCCTCATAGCTCAGTTGGTAGTAACTCTGCCTTCTGCGCTAGAGGTCGCGGGTTCGATTCCCGCTCTGGACAAACATTTGTGTGATGAACACAGATGTTTGTTCTGTGTCTGACTGTTAAATACTAATCTATTATGTATATCAGTCTCTGGTACCCATAGTACAGGCTATGCCTAGTTTGGGATCAGTCGACCGTGTGTGATATGTCCGGAATATTTATTATTATTTCTTATATTTTTATTATTTTAGATGGTATATCGCAAGCCGTTTGAACATATTTATATTTTATACGAAGCGTATAGCCATTTAGAAATCCTTAGATTTGAAAAAATAAAACACCTTTCCACTTCGATGGCTAATAGAAACACCGATAGGATATGATGATACTTCCATTGTTTTGGTTAGTACAGTTATTGCAAAACAAAGTTTAATGTAATCCCTAATTATGTTCAGTCCACTCCATCCATAGGTTGTCTGGTAGAGATCGCTATTCAGCGATAAGACCGCCCATTGTATGACATAGTTTAGTTTTATTGTTTTATTTTTTACTGTTTGTACTGTATGGTGTGCAATAAAGTATTTTCTATCTTCTATCTATCTTTTATTTTAATTCCGAGAGTCTGCCTATTTTTTTACCTAACCGTAGTCTATCAAATTATATTTGTCTAACGAAAAACAGAACTTTTTCGCAATGTTTGTAAACATATTATAAAGAACTTTCTGCGAAGCGAATCTATTTTCACAGTTTTTGAAGTATGAATGTCTAGTTCAAATACAAGGTTTCCGTACTTACTTCAAATAATATAATCACACTTAACATAATGAATGCAAAAGTAACTCTGTCTCTCTGTCTGTTTGTAAGTTTTACTACTAATCAGCAAAACTGATCTAGATAAAATGTAGTATAGGACATAGGAGGACATAGATTTTGAATGCAGGTACTGCGCGAGGGAAGCCGCAGGCTGGCACTATTACAAAATAAAAAGCTGAAGGTAATTACAGCGCTACGCCATTTGTGATAGTGCTACGAACATGCTACGAGAAATATTTTATTAATATAGCTTTCACAAACTACGCTATTTATTATCTACTAGCTTACGCCCGCGGCTTTGCCCTTGTGGTACCAAGGAAAAAGTAGCCTAAATACACATGACGTCATGGCAGGGCCTTATGTATGCTATACATACAATTTTTTTCCCCATTTCAGCACTATTCGTTCATTGTATCTTAATTCTTCCATGCTTATATGTAGATTATTAGTACGTCCGGTTTCAATGAGTGGAGTTCATAAATCTTTCATTCATTCAAAGTCAAAGTCAGAAGGCATTTATTTCAATAAAATCACTAGGATCACTTTGAAACGTCTTAGAAACTAGGTGAAGCTATGCCTAGCTATGCTAAGCTATTCATTCTTTGTACCTGTTCAACTTTTATTAGTCTTGTCATTGTGACAACTTTGCTGGCGTAGCGGGCGAGTACCCGTCTGAGGTGCAAGGGGGGCAAGTTCAATTCTATATTTCTACTTGGGTCTATGACCAAGAAACAACCAGTGACGCGACAAGCAAGCCTTTGATGAGCAGTAATATTCCAACTAGATTACAGCCGTCACAAGAAGGCCATTGTTTTAAGCGGCGATAAGGCGTTAGATAAACAACTTTACTTGCAATATGTAAGTACCTGTAAAACAACCTTCAAATTATATTTTTCCAATGTTTCGTTCAATGACGCCGGACGCTTCCCATTATCTTGTATAGTGCTCCTATTTGTAAACAATGCCATTTCAATTCCTTCACAGTAATACATTATAGCACTGAAGTCAGTGATGATATTTTTTTTAATGAGCATTTTACGGTTCCCATGTTCGACTTGGAACGTCTGTCTTTTTTTATTATTTTAATTATTATATTATGTTCCGTATAAAACTATAAAAGAAAAGTAAATACTGTAACCAAATTGAAAATCTATGATTAGACCCATTGATAAATTATTTTAAAAATCCATCAACCGCCTATGCTTAATATATAAATAAAATCAAAAACTTGTAATTTCAGAATTGTAGTCTTTATGCCTGCATTAATGACGTTGTGATAAAAATGCCATCGGCTCCGGAACTTTAAGCGCCACTTTAGATTAACGCGTGTGTGAAAAATTTGTTCAATATTTTTTGATTTCTTAATATTACCTACTCTTTGAAGCTTGTTATTTATTTTATCCAAATGATTCATAAAAAATGCAGTGCAAGGTCTTTAAAAGTTTTTTCGTAAGGACCTACCTAGTTTTGAAGCTCTTAGATAGATCTAATATTGGTCGCGGCCCTCGCTTGAAACAAAGCTTTTTATTTCTTACCTGCTAAAATTTTAAGGTATGCAATAGATTGAATGTATTTCCGCTTTTAAATAAATACAGTGAACACGTGCCGTGCACTGTATTCATTTAAAAGCTAAATGGCAAAACAAACGTGAAATATAACATAACTAGCGTACGCCCGCGGCTTTGCTCGCATGGTATCTTCATAAAAGGGGAATTTTTGAAAAACCCTTAAGTCCGTATTTCATTATTTGACTTTATGAGTATTTGTACCAAGTTTCAGATAAATCTCTCCATGCGTTAAGTTTCTCCCATATAAACTTTGACATCTCATTACACCCTTTTAATGTGTTGTTTTGAAAATTTAAAAATACAGTTTTCCTTATTTCTGTCATACATTATTCTCAGTTAGTTTCAAATCTATTCTGTATGAAAAGTCGTATTCCTTGAACCTACAAGGAATACGACTTTTCATACAAACGTTTTAACCCCTTTTCACCCACTTAGGGGTTGATATTTTTAAAATCCCTCCTTAGTGGATGTGTTTGGCATATAAGGCAGCTACTGTCCAAATTTCAGCTTTATAGCTTCAGCGGTTTGGGCTAAGCGTTGATCGTGGAATCAGGCCTTGTTCTTTTATATATACAGATTGCGAAACACATGCGTAGGCAAAATCGACTGCAAATAAATAGTAAATCATACTCAAATCTATGCGTGAGAACACGCAGCTTCGCTTCTGTTTCGCTGTAAATAAAACTGACAGATCATTGCATACAGCGGATTCCATCCTACAATGCCTTCCTTCAGGGAGAAAAAACAGTAGAGCACATATTTTGCACTGTGCAGCTATGAAAGTTGCCAAGGCCACATCGGGACTGCGGGCCGTGATCGGAAGCGGATCCCAAACACCGCCGCATACAGGGATACTGAGAAAATGTAAACAACGACCCAAAGTCCTGCTTCACTATTTTAAGGAGCTGAGCTGGCTGGGGAAGTGGGAAATCAGTGCAGGTCTAAAACCCCATAAACAGCCACCACAGTTAGAATTAGAATTAGCTCCTATAATTTCATCGCTTAGTTGTTCTAAATGTCTTACTTATTGTACATACAAATTCTAACAAAAGGTTGAATGAAAATCGTCAAGTAAAACTGCCATCGACACATGCGCAATTGCGCACGTGAGCTTGGCTCTAAGGTCGAGCCCCGCCCCAATGCGCAAACACTGGCTTGCCTGTTAGCGCGAGAATCGATCATTGATATTGTCTATCTATTTACACGACAGCCTTGATTAAAATGGTCGTATAACATCGTCAACATAGCCCAATAAACAACAGATGACAACAGAAAGAATCTTAGCAAAATGACAGGATATATCTATAACCATAGTAGGTAAAGATAGCACATTCCATATGTCTCCGCAGGATCCTCGAGTTTTTTGGAAAGGAGGAGACAACCTGAGGAAATGTAACCGGCTGAAGAACAGGCACCTCCGTATTATCTACTACCCGTGGATGTTGTAAGAGGCTAATGAAATCTGTAGGGGAGGCCAGATTCAGCAGTGGAATTCCTACGGCTAAATGAAGATGATGATGGGCAAAGTGAAAGGACGCGATCACGGGAACGGAGCCCCATGCATTGGAGCGATCGATGTACTCAACACTGGACGAAGGCGTGACGCTTTATGCTATGTAGAGGATAGATCCCGATAGAGATACATAGTTCAAACTAAATTCCAATATAAAGGTCACGACCCTCAGCAGTGAGGCTCGTGGCATAAGGCTAAAATATACTGATAACTCAGCAATTTATTTGCAAGCATTTAAAACCACCGGCATCTCACAAAGTAACAAAAAATAATATAAACACTCACAAATTGGTACTTTCACGTAAAGCTGTTTGCTTTCCATAGTTTTATTGTTTTAGCAAACAGAGACATACGATATTCTTTATGCCGGTCAAATAGCGCTCCTAGGCTGGCCATCACTTTGTTTTACAGCCCGTTAAAGCCCTGAGGCCTCAGTCTTGCATAAGCAGCGCGATTAGGGACGCAACCACCGTCATTCCTCTGGTCACGTCCTCAGCGGCAAAAGTGATTAGGATGTTCTTCGTCGTGACGAAGAACATCTACCTGAAAATCTACATCCTACTTAACATAAGACGGAACGCTCAGTGTGTATCCGCAGACTAGGTCTAAGGGACCACAGCAAGCCAATCCACTGATTTGTATAACGTGCAAACTCACAAGAGTTGCACAGGTTTAAAAGCATCGATTTATTGTTGTTGCAACTCAGATTTATGTACCGTTCCCTGTCTTAAAACGGCGTTTCATCGCAAACTGATACGTAAAACAAGCGTAATTTTGTCGTTTGTAGAGCGCAAGCTCATCTAAAGCGTCGTCAGAAACAAAAGGTGGTCTACAAATTGGAGCTTAATTTAGCCTACCTCGCTTCTATCTGTCATATGCCATTATATCAGCTATGAACTGTATTGACATACCAACGTATAGTTGGAGGGATGAGCGACAAGACGTGTTGCGACAGCTGACTGATCAATGTGAATTGAGAAATCAAAGTATAAATAGTTCGGATTGGCTGTGGGTGTGAATAATTAGAAATCGTATTATAATGGAATCTCATGTAGATATCGTATATTAAGTACTATACGTATATTTAGTACTATACGTTCTTTTGACAAGTGTAATCGAAGAGTCAAACTTTATCTAAGCTTTAATAACTACTGGCAATCATTGTGTTGATTCTGTTGTTACATTATCCTAGACTAACTTAATCTGGAAGCTTTAAGAAAATTATCAAAGTCCTTTTTATTTCCATCAAGAAAGGAATACCAATGATTTTTAGAGCTGATGATAATGAAACAATAGAATCAACACCATTATCTTCAAATTCAAATGAAATACGAAATGAGATTTTGCTGAAATCTTTTTAAATGAATGAATGAATGAAAATTCTTTATAATTACAACTAACTTACAAATAGATTAATATAATTATTTATATATTTACAATGTGCCGTCTTATCGCTGGAAGAAAGAAAGATGAGATTTATTCCATATAAACCACCAATTAAAGGCCACCTTCCATACATTTTATATTAGATATCACTGTTATCATCCTTATTATATTTATATCCATCGTTGACTTTCTCTAAATTAAGCTGCTCGTCGCATAGATTATACATTGCTAAAAAAATCTTTGTGAACAAACTTAAACTCAATTGTATGTAGATTATCTTAAATCTATTTTCTAATAGGTATAGTGAGACAATCATTGGCGCCTACCCCGTGTATTTATTTATTAATGCAAATGCATTTGCGAGTCTATTAAATCAGTAGTCAGCCATTGAACGATTGAAATAGTCCCATTACATCACCCAACACCTATTAATGCAGTCGTGACTATAGTCAGGGACCTCGTTTGTTTAAGTCAGAGCTCTGGCTAGACGAATGTGACACTTATAATAGGTATTTATTATTTCATTATAACAACAGATGCATCACAATAAAAGGAATAGCTTCAAACAAATATCTACTAAAATGAACAATCTACAAGATGATTCATAAAATGTATACTATCCCGAAAGTGGTTTATTTTATCAAAACAACAAATTTTAGAGAATAAAAAATTATAGCAAACTTTATAAATATAAAAATGCATTTCCCCCGAACTTTTCAAATTAGCTATTTTTTATCACTTATTACTAACGTAGGAAAAGTTCTGAATAGATATCGTTCCCTAAAACATCTGATTAATTGTGTTTAAACTGATTTGAGCTTACCCGCAGATTTTAGATAGCGTTTTTTTTCAGTGTTAAATGACGAATTTCCAAAAGTCGTAGGACAAACTTTTTTTCAGTTGGGTGAAGAATAAGTCCATTTCGGGATAAAAATAAAATCCGGTTTCTTTTTAGTTTTTGTAACGAAATTATTAATTATATTGTCAATATCAAATTTATCCTACGCCAGTCTATAGTTTAATGTCATAGGAATACAAAAAGCAAAAACATATTATCAGAGATTAGGCAAAAAACGAAGAAAGATATGAATAAAATATTAGCAACAGGTGTGGCGAAAACAGCCATATAATTTGTAAAAACTAGATAAATGACTCGATGTAACATGATACAGCTGACCGATTGGCGTCACTACGACTGGCTTTGTTAATTTTTAAGCTATGAATATACAATGCCTATCAATCGCCGTCAGTAGACGGTAGAAGCGCATTTCGCTTAGAAAACCAAAGTTAAAAATCAATCCCTCAATAATACCATAATAATATGACTCATTCTACCATTCATATCCCATCGTTCCACCAGATCATTTTACCAACTGCCAATTTCCTTAATAGCGAATTCTTTTCAAACTTCTCATATAATAGCCTTGTATGGTAATCTTGTTCCAATATTGAGTGAGTCACAGACACCCGGTGTGGTGTATTTTTAAACTTATAGGCATAGTTTTGTTGTTTTGCTATTGATTGATTTGCAATAACCATTCAAAATAAACAAATAATAAGTTTATAGTAGTAACCAGACTTCAAAAAGTCAATCTTCACAGATATTGCGAAAATAATTTAAATCGAATGCACGTGAGGTGAGGAAAAAATAATGCAAATGCAAATGTACTTAAAATTGAGGTTTCAAAATGATGTTTTGTGATTTCAATGAATAAATAAATATCGAATTTGACTTTGATTATTGACTAAAGAAAAAATATAAAACGTGCTGGGCACAGGCTTAAATGTGCTTTGTCAAAAAGAAGGTCAGAAATGCGGAATATGATTCAAAATTATCCATCGGAAGTGGTTTTAATGATAAATGACTGACTGGAGAAAAATAATATAAGTAGAAAACCGTCCTTGCATGAAGGAGAAAGGATCTTGCACGGTAGCAAAGCAATAAGATACTCAAGAGCCAGATACGATGGCTGCAACCACTCTTGGATAGCCATGTCTGAGTGGACGAATGTGTCCTATAAGCAATAAACGACGAGACTAGATCGTACCGTCTAGCTTCCGAACTCAGTCCAATTTGGATTAGTGATTTTACTACCGAAATGTAGATGGTTCTACTCGTGGGTCTTTAATGAATAAATTTGCAAATGGAACCCAAATTAGCAACGAAACCACGATAGATGGATAAAGCGCTATTCAGTAACATGAATCATTAAAACTATGGCTTGAAAAAATAATTTGAGTATGTAATCTTTAGCAACATTCTAATCTATACAAGCTTATTCTACAAATGTCCAATTATGAGTATGTTCGTACAGATATGAAGTATGCGTGTGTGGATGTACGCATAGTCGCGTAATTTTACCCGTCGGCCACATTTTCCTTTAGTACCCACAACTAATTGGCGACTCGTGTCTGAGAGCTAAGGACTTTATGGAGGATGTGTATTGAGCTGATGATTCCATTATCACCTGCTTAAAACTGCGCACACATCAATATCATCGGTCATCCAAACAACATCGGTATTCATAATTCTCTAAGCAAGTAGATGAAGTGATTGAAAGCTTTTGTCCAAATATTTCGACGATTTTCAAAAGGTTATAAATTGTTGACTTATAATGAACATAATTTTGATCTTATTTGCTAAACGCTCGTGTGCCTTACTGACTTAAATTCAACATAAGCGACAATTTATAGTTTATCCCTCATTACAAATGAATTTACTTTAAAAACCATATACTTTCAATTTTACAAGCGAGCTTTTTTTTTGTATTACCAGCTCTATATACCCGCCATCAACATTTCACAGGCCGCAAGAAATGCAATACGAAACATTACCGACATCTGAGCGGGTACAACTGCGTACCGACATATAATTTGTCAAGCAATTTAAATAATATGCATGATTATATATCTATTAAAGGCATAAGACGTGTTGATATCGGCTAATGAGGTGAAGTCGGAGCTACTGGTCGGTGATTGGATTTTGAGTGAAAGTCGAAAGGTCGGGGTTTTCTTGCCGTAATTTGTGCCTCGTTTCGGTGATGGGGTGGTGTTTAATGGGCTTACTTTCCCACTATAAATGATTTTTAATGGATACAAGATATGAATTAAATATGTATGAAGAACATGCGGCTGATCAAAAAGGATTAGAAAAAATTCAACGCCACCAAACTCCTCAAGTGGATTGCAGGTGTGAAGCAAATTATGCAAAATTTTGTGATAGATTTATTTCTTCGTTAGTTTATCATCATCACCATTTCAGCCGTAGGACGTCCACTGCTGAACATGGCCTCTCCCACAGATTTATTCCTATAATATGCGGGGATTTGCTCATATTCACAACGCTGGGTATGCGGGTTGGCTAGCACAATAAGAGCTATTTTGTGAAAATAGGAGAAGCTGTCCATCTCCTATTTTTTTGACTTTAGTCACCTCTTAGGGCAACCACGAGTAGGTATATATTGAGGGGCCTTTTCTTCAGTCAGGGCTACCAAAGCCTTCGATAATAATGATAAAAAATAAATCATCATTTTCTTTTAAAACTTCAGTGGCGTGACGGGCTTGTACCCGTCTGAAACGCAAGGGGTGTTGGTTCGATTTTTTAAGTAAAGTAATTTTTTATTTCAAATAAATGTTACAATTTCTTGTAACTAAACTATAACGAAAGCAAAAAATAACCTCACCATAATTCATCTAAGTAGGTAGGTTCTGGAGTAGGGCACTTCCCGCTACGAGACAAATAATTGCATGATCTGCAAATATTTTTATTCCCGGTCTGGGTATTATAGTACCATGGTACCCGTAGTTTCTAATACCCACGACACAGGAAAACCTAGTGTAGAGTCAGGACTATGTATGTGACTGTTGGGTGTTATTTATTTATCTCTAATTATTTTTGAAAAGTAATTTTTTGCTTGATTTACGTCACTGCTCTCGCCAATTTTTAAAATAACACTGCTACATATTCATGTCAATATTTAGTCTTCTTATTCAGCTCATTTAAAACACGTTTCTCACGTCTGGCATTACCAGCGAAATCCCGTCGAAGCTACGTGTTTATGTCGGCTCATAATTGACTTGTCGTGTCAAATTACTGTTTATTATTTGTGTTACGATATCGCCCGCGCCTTGTTACTGCACTGTATTTATGTGCTGACAAAGTGCTAAGTAACATAGGTTTCTTATTTATAAATTGAATAGAGCTCTGTGCTATAAAAAGCTAGGCATTCTGTCTTAGATGATATCACCTTTGTTTTGCGCATAGCACATACTACGGGAGAAGAGTCTCGTAAGGCCATTGGTAATTTTTTTAAATCTGCGTATACTGTTGTCCTATAACTTATATCACACTTTACTATTCGTATCTTTAGTTTAGTATAAAGACAATTGTAACTCATTCAGTGGCCCAAGCACGAATTATTCACGATAGCATTGTGTGTTCAAACGGTGTGCGATATGCCATCTAATAAATAAAAAATTAATAAATATTCCGGACACATCACACACAAACTAGGCTTTAATGTGTAAAATTAATTTTAAATTGATCCTTACGTCTGATGAAAGTTGAACACAGTTTAACGCCTACAATACGGTAAGCCAAACAAAATTAAAAGATTTCAAGCATCACCTATGTGATTGGCTTATATTTGAGTTATCTATCGTACTATGGTGAATTATTCGTACTTGAGTGAGGTCAGTGTTTGGTGTCGATTGTTCCTTTCTTAAGTAAAACTGATTAGCGAAACAAATCGACAATTGAATCGATCAATACGTGTGAGATAAGTAAAATCCTTACGCGCTGTTGATTCATGGATCCGGGAGTAACAATCCGTGGCCTATTCGAAGAAAAGCTCTACTACTCTACATTCATCACGCCGCGGTTCGGTTTTCTCATATTTGCCCGACGCTAGGCATGGGATTGGTACGCGAGACGAGCAGTCCAAAATAGTTGGCGTAGGCATTCCTGTTTTTATAAAATTGCCGACGTGCTGACTGGTTGGTGGCATGGGTGACGTGACGATCTCGTTTAATAAACGGTTAGTTTTTTGACCTGGTTACGAAATAAGACATCGCCATTATTTCATCCAGTTTGCATACACTTAACTGATTTTCGAATACGTTGACAATATTTTCGACAATCGAGTCAGACAGTTTTCCTCTTGGCAATCAAAAATCCCTTGACCACCTTTCTGTGATCGCTTTTGTCTATTGCCCGTCATCCCTTCTTGCAAAGTGTCCTGCTTGAATCTTACGATGCCATCCACTTACCCACGTCCACACCCTTGAATAAGACATGATACACAAAATTATTATTTAGCAACCCGGTTGCAATACAAGAATAAAATTCAACCCACGTAACTAGTTACAAAACTCGGTTACGTACGCGCAATAACGTATTTCTCCTATTCCAGTCCAAATAAATAGTTAACAAGCGAAAAAAAAAACAATTACAATGACGGACACTGAAGGTTTACAGAGTTTTTCTTTGGATAGGCCAAGGTTTGAAAGAGTTTGTCCAGAAAAGAATCAAGATTTTAATGTAAACTAGCAATAACTTCAGTAGCATAACAACATTCTATTGAGTGATGCGAAAAACATGAATGAAAGCTTTTTACGCGCTCCCGCTGATGATCTAAAGCGTTGAAGGTTATTATTATTATAGACTAGCTTCCACCCGCGGCTTCGCTCGCATGCTATCTAGATAAACAGTATATGCTATTCTACGTAAAGAACTCTTTATATTCCATGTTTCAACGAAATCGATTAAGCCGTTACGGCGTGATTGAATAACAAACATCAAAACATCGTCACAAACTTTCGCATTTATAATATTAGTAGGATACACATTGACTACCGATGTATGGGTACTAGGCTAATTGTGATAAAAAAGTAGGCTTATATTATTATTTTTGACAAATTTTGATATAAAGCACCCATCATGACCAAAATAATAATCGTTTAGTGTTTAACCCGCTCGTTAAAGAAACCGCGAGATAGGAATAATAAGCTCTAGGTTCGTATCTTTTATTATTGTGAGTTGAACTCAGGGATGAGAATAACCAAATTTGACAGCGATTTGTATGAAAATAATGTTAGTCTGATTTAAGTGTGAGTGAAGTGAAAATATAAACTACTACGAATACCGGATTAATATTCGTGGGAATGATTTTAATAAAATTGAAATAAAAATTCATATATTTAGTAGTTAGAAATAGCTACGAGTACATATAAATTATCTAAAATCTTTGTAAAATTATATGAACGTTACTTGTAAAGAACTGTAATTACTGTAAACCTGACATGCCTATGTTATATGTTATAACGAAATGGTCAATAAATTAATTAAAGAATTAAAGCATAGGACACAAAACAAAAAAAAAGATATTTACATGTTTTTAAATTAAACAAAATGATCTTCCACTAGAACCATTTTGTTATTTAAAGGAGTTTAAAAATAAAATAATCTTCGTTCAATCAGTCGTTAATATAATATGAGATGAGTGAAAAAATAATTTCACCAAACTTACAGGAATTTTTATCAATAAGATTCGTGTTTCGAAACCGTAGCATTACGTTTCACTGGCGGATGTGTGTGATATATTACGCACAATCATGGCATATGCTACAGACTACTGTAAGGACTACACAGGTGGGACTTACTCATAGCCTCTAGGCATCAGAAGCTTGCTTAAGTAGGTAGGTACCTATCAGAAAAATTAATCATATGTATAATCCTAGAGCTGTTCTAGGAAAAAAACGCAGCTGTGAATTAATTTTTAAAGATTTTTAGGGCACCTGTTTGAATAAAAATAGGAATAACGAGAACTGATTTCATTATGTAGGTACCTATTAGAAAGCATTGGAGCCTTCTAACTTGTCACCTATAGTGCTGATACAGGTCGTAGATACTTTTTAAATATAGAGTCGTATCTTTAATCGTTAAAAGTGGAGTCGTTTGAGGGCAAATTTCAATGATAAACTGAACTAAATGACTAAAAAAGGTAAACAGAAGTGAGAAGTGAAAATTATGTTCATAAACATAATAAGTTCAAAAAACTTCAATAAAATAATCTAATTTCACAGCAATTTCAATGCAAATAATGTCATTCTTGTGTCACACTGAGTGAAGAGAAAAATTGTAGACAACGAATACCAGGGCTAGTCCCGGAGAACAGTGCTCAACGAACCATAATAGTCACAAAAAACGATTCATTCATCGGCTCGGTTTTCCCGATCATTTGTACATTTGCAACGGATAATCTAATTCATTTACTATTTTGTACGGTTTTTTGATAGTTCAGGATGTCCGGGCTACCTAATGCGAACGATTGTGACGTAACTAATGCTAGCCGCATTTTTAAAAAACAATATTAGCATTTTATTGCACCGATTTGCTCTAATTATGTGGTCAGCTAGTACGTAATTAGTCTAAAAATATAGGTATTGGTCATTTTCGTTCATCGAAAAAAGGATTTCCTAGTTGCAGATTTTATTATATAAAGAGTCATGGAACCTTACTAAAAATAGCAAAAGTCTTGACTTAGGTACCAAATCATACAGTCCAAACCGCAAAATCTAGTCAATAAAAGCTTTATTAAACGACAAAACTCGCAAACAGGAAAGGATTTTTGAAAATTCACAGTCATGGGAAGAAAAGTGTATGAAAATTTGCGTGAAAAATGGTCTTCTTCGAAAGTTGAACCCATTCGGATACGGACAGGCAAACTAGTATAGCGTAGAAAGAATGAGATAGGATTGCGTCTACAATTCCCATGCATGGCAATCACCCTCAGATCTCTATGTCAGAGCTTTTAAATATGAGTTATTACAAATATTAATTTTCAAATAGCTTTCCATTCCGGAGATACCTTGAATTTTGACTCTGTTAACACCCATTTAGTAGCTGTCAAAGCATCGTTTGCCCTTTGTGCACAATTAGCATTCACAATTAATTACGACAATATATTAAATTTAATTGAACGAACGATTTTGCGATGTCCTATGTGATCGAATAGCTGCAGCATCGGCTATACGATGTGATTAGCGAAGCAAAGTGATTCTATAAAATCTAGATTCCGAGGAACTTGATTACATTATACGCATCGTTTGGGGTGTACCAAATGAATACGTATTGAATTGTTCAGATGAGGCGTTTCTCGCGCATGTTGAGCCGCGGGTAGTAACCTCTTGGTTTTGAGATACTAGAGGTTTATACTAGAGGTTTATTCTGTCCACTGTAATAGCACGATCGCGTGAAAGTTGCGAGAACATCGAATCACGCGTGTGGCGCGCGTTCTGCATGCGAGTTCAGAAGCCGCGCGATAGTTGCTGCGAATGGGCGTGATCAGTTTTTTTTTTTTTTTTTTTTTTTTTTATACTGAGGTGGCAAACAAGCATACGGCCCACCTGTTGGTAAGCGGTTACCGTAGCCTATAAGCGCTTGCAATACCAGAGGCATCACGCACGCGTTGCCGGCTCCGAACCCCCTTCCCCCTAAAGAGCTCTGGCAACCTTACTCACCGCAGGAACACAACACTATTTAAAACAAATAATGTTATTTGGCTGCGATCTTCTGTAAAAAAGGAGCCAGGTTACTTCAACACGCATCTATTATATAGTCTTCAGATCATTCCAACCCAAACTTTATTTATATACGCATAAGTAGGTAAATACTCTACTAATTATCTTCAATATTTGAATAATTATATCATTTTGTTTTGCCACGGAAATTGACTCTCATTTATAAAATAATCAGCGGGTCTGTTTCCGTCCTAGTTCTGTTCTAGAGAACTTGCGAGTAAGATCGCGCATAAAACGCGTGATCTGGGCTACCTGGGCCATCTGAGCGTAATACGAAATGAAACGTGCGAGTTGACGCGCGCGTAAAACGCGTCATCTGGACAAGCTCGAAGCTTGAATAGTCAGCAATATTTACTGGAATTCTTTGAATGACAGTCAACCTACATCACCACTTTAAAAAAGAACCTGAAAGTCTTTGGTTCAAATCCCTTTTGGCCAAAGAGAATATAACCACTTCGTTTGGCTTGTGGCATTTTGCGCATAATATGTATGGTGTCGCATCGCTTCATCGCTCACCTAGAACAGTGGGACATGCTGCAGCAAAACGCTGATGGTTATGTGTAAAGTTTATGAAATAATCATTAGGTAATAGTGATTACAATAATAATTCCATAAAATGTCAAGATTGATTATTGAGATCGTAAAATGAACTTATTTTATTTGCTTGCTTAGAACTTAGTCGGCCTCGATGGTTCTACTCAAGTTAAAAGCTGAGGCTCAAGTCCGTAATGTTCGTTAGCTACACACTTATTACCTGTGATTGGTGATAAGTGAACAGCTTAGAAGAAGTATATACACACGATAAATAGTTTCTCAATTGCTAAAAGTCAACAACTTCTGATTCTGACTGTACCTGCTGATAACTGACTTTGAAAGAAATATAAATTGTCAGTGCTAAGTAATGATTCGTGTTAGAAAGGTAATGGATCACAAAATTGATTTCCAATAGATTTTTACCGTTTAACAACATAGTTTTGCTCGTGTGGGCGGATGCATAGTGCGAATCATTGTCAATTGATTCTATTGTTGAGCATTGTACAAGTCAATACTCTTTAGTACATAGGTACAATTGCCAACAGAAGCTGATTAACACTCAAAATTACCGTAAGTACGTATCATCATCATCAGCGTCAGTAAGTCATCGAAGAATTATATTATTTTTATGGAAATTTCTGTTAAATAATTACAATTATTATATTAAAATGATGATTTAGATACTTTTTTAAAACGCTTGTCCACCTGCGTGTTGCGGAAACTTCCTGGTAGTTATCTGGATAAGTTAAGCTAGCAATAGATCATTTGCAACGGTCTTGTGTAGTGTAGTTTGAATTTTCTGAAAATAAACGTTTTTTTAATGCTACAAAGGAAAATTAATGCGATATATATTATGAGTTCGATGAGATATCACAGGGAGTCTTATTGGTCCCTTAAATTCAGGTGCTTTTGCTGCCAACTGTGCCTAAGTTAAGTACAAACGCGAAATATCCCTTAATATTTCAACAGTCAATGCTTTATAAACATTCTAAAGCTATCTTAACCAAAACTACTTCTTAGACTCTATACTTTTAAAGTATAGTTTCCTTTGTAGTTTCGAGGGTCAAGAATGTAAATGAGATTTGGCACCTGCAAGTCTGGTCTGTCGATGACGTCAATAAGTGGGTACAGCTAAATCATCAAGTCGACAATCAAACTATACAAGGTGATTTATAATATATATGCTATCCCGAAAGGGGCTTATTCAACACCGAATTGGCTATAAAGTTTGTTCTATGACTTTTGGAATTTCAACATTTTTCTTTGACAAAACCATAGGCAATGTCTGCACCGAACTATTCTACTAGACAAATGTAAGTTTGCATTAATACGCGCTTAAAATGGTGCAGACAAACATTGCGAGGAAAGCTGTAGTCATTCTTAAAGCGGCGAAGGGCTCGCAAACTGTCACGTATCGAATTCTCACTACTGCAAAATATAGGCATGTGTCTAATGTTTGGACAAGCCTCTGATCTGGATCTGATCTGAGAGTTCTGAGATGTCTACATGTTGCGGAGATAAAAGTTGTAAGCCTATTTAGCATAGATTACTCACCATTATGTTAATATCAATACTGGTTTATGTGTGCAAACTCATAATATGAACGAATACTGCGCAAATCAAGAATAATTTACGTTTAAATTACTTTAAATATGTTAGGAAGTTTCCTAAAAATAAAGACATTATTTTCTATATGTCCATAGTCGAATAAATCCACTCGCACTAAGGCGCACGGCACTCAAGTTGAGGCGCACTGAATCAAAGAGCTAAACACATTTTAGTATGGAGATCAACTACTGTCAACCCTTTTGAAATAAGATTTCACAGCCAGTGATAAAATAGTGTTGATCGATTGGGAAAATGATAATTAACAAAATCTGTTCTATAAAAAAAAACATTCAAGTGATATACTTTCTGAGTTATTTTGGTTTTAAAGATCCTGTAGATTTTTTACACATCTTTTGCATTAAACCCAAATATGTCGGAAAGTATATCACGTGAGTTGCTTGCTTGCTTGTCGTGTCACTGATTCTTTCTTGGTTATCTTGTATTAGGTCAATGACCAGGTTGAAGTAAGGTGGCCCTGAAAAGGGCCTATGACCGTCGATGAAAGAATCAGTGTAGTGAAAGGATTAAAGTGCGCCTCTTAGAGGCTCCTTTCGTGCACAACGTGAGTCGATTTTATTTAATGACACTTTTTGTAATAAATCATGTTATTATTGAAACTAATTTTATCACTGACGGAGCCACTGAAGACTGAACGTGATTTTTTTAAATGGCAAAGACCAATATGGGAACACCTCTTTGACAGTAATTACGATGAACTTAACGTCTGATGGGAGTAAAGGTTCTCGAATGGCGACCACGAACCGGGCGACGCAGTGTTGGAAGGCCCCCCACCCTATGGACCGATGACATTGTAAAGATTGCGGGAAGTCGGTGGATGGAAAAGGCTCAAGACCGTTCGTCACGGAACTCTTTGGGGGAGGCCTATATCCAGCAGTGGACTTCTGCAGGTTGTTGATGATAACATCTGTTTGATCTCAGTATAAGTTGAGGAAAAGAAGAACAACAACTTAGAATACTAGGGTTAGTACGAGATAAAGATAGCTAGATTACTTTGATTCTTCTCAAATCACAGTTCAAATGACTTCATAATCTAACGGTTATTTGAAAGTGAGAGTTTACGACTATGTTAATACAGCTTAATGCAAATCGAGTCTATATGTCTGGCCCTACACTTAGGTATTACTTGTCGTGACGCAGCTGATAATCGGAATAGCTAGTATACACCAAACACTCAGATAGCATTCTCTCAGTTGGAAGGCCAACTAGTCACAGTAATATAGCGATGACTAATGTTTTAGATAGGAATGTAACTATTGGATTAATAACCACATAAACAATAATCAAAATGGCAATATAATGAGGAGCCATATCGCTGAAAGCTATATCTTCCGGAATATTTCTCATTCATTAATGTAAATGAAACATGTTAAAACAACACACAATTGAGAGAATAGCTCTCTACAAAGCGTACTCTACTCTCAGTAACTTGAGTTTGTGCATCAGTGCCACAAGTTAAGTTTTCTTTTCTGCGTATAAACTACACAGTGAAGATGCCACGCAGTGCGTTTGTCCGCAACAAGTAAGCCGGCACGGTATTCAATGTATCATGCGCTGCGTACATACGCTCGCAGCAAGGAACGCATATCTTTACGTTCGATAATTAATGATAAAATGCTATGCCTTCAACCCAAGATATTTCCCACAAAGCTATACGCTACGTAACAGACGCCTTGTTGTAAGTTGAGGATACTAAAAATTACACATAAAATAACATTTTCAAAATATTCTTTCGCGCGCCGTCCTGCAATGGAAAGACTGAGCTAGCTATTTTCTTCAAAGCTGTGATCGTGCTTAGCACACCCTAGGAACGTTTTCACACCATTATGGCTTATCTTTTAATATTGTCGCCGAGCACACTCACGGAAACAGTCTTACGTAAACAAAGGGTGTTCCGGAATATGTATTGAAAGTGGCTTGTACTTATAAAATTTTCAATGTAAAACTTGGCCAAAAGTATTGAGCACCTACAATTTTATAATCTTGATTGCACCGCGTGTTTTCTTATCAGCCAGTTCTCAATTTTTTTTAACTATATTACAGCATATAAATCATATATTTCAAATAGAAAAATGCATTGGTGCACGGCCGGGACTCGAACCTACGACTTACAGATCGAGAGTCGAGGTATCTCCCACTTGGCCAACACGGCTTTATACCACAAACATACAACCATTTTCATTAAAAAACAATATTCATTTCGTTTATATTATTTTTTTCTGGCGTAGATATCTACTCTTTCGGGTTACTATACTAGTCACGGAACATGTTGTTTATATAAATAGTGTTCAGACCATAAATTACTTGTAGGTAATATTATTTACTGTTTCTAGTCATGACTAGGACACAATAGGTCTGATTTTAATAACAATGGCGTATAATTTAAGTTTGGTGGTAATATTGTTTGTTAGGCTATCGAATACGGTTGTTTGTCACACACACAAGCGTTTGACCCAAATCTCAATACAAAAGCACATCAATATCACCATGTGTGGTCGGAAATAACACAAAGAAAAGATCTACTTAAAAAAGTATCAGGACTTTTCCCCAAGAAGTAGGCATCCTCTCAGATCTCCAGGTGATCCTTGAAGATATCTGGGGGGGTAGAGGCATGTCCAAATATTTGGCACATGCCCTCATTTAGCAGTAGTAAGTATTCCATACGTGACAGGCTGCAAGCCCGTCGCCTGGTCTCTCACTATGTATTCCTTTGCAGTTCTTACATTTTTCGAATAGAAAAACTCATCAGTGCACAACCGGGTTGGAACCCACCAACTTCGGATTAGATGTCGAGAAACCTCCCACAAGGCCAACATGACAGTTTTCAAACTACTTAAAAAAAGACATAAACAAAAATAAGAGATTCTATTACAATAATATCCACAATTTATTGTTACCAATTAGCATTGAAACGCAATAAGGGCAACTGTAAACAAAACGCAGACAAAACTGAGATCCATGTGTCGCAGGCGCAGCATGCTAATAAGGGCCTTTTCAGACTGACGATTTGCAAGCGTATTTCAAGCGTGGCAATCGGTCAACGCGCTCACCGCGTTTGCGTAGCCTCTCACAATATTTTACAATCGCGAGCTTTATAAATAATAAATAGATAAATAACCCTTAACAGCCACATACATAGTCCTGACTCCACACTGGGATTCCCTGCGTCGTGGGTATCAGACACGTACCATGGTAAGTACCACAACACCTATACCCGAAACAATTATTCGCATGATCTGCATGTCCCGCAGTGGGAATCGTACCCGTGGCCCTTGCGGCTCACAAGGGGCAAGCACTCAGAGGCAGTGATATGGCAAAGAGCCATATCAATTAATTATTTTTTTAATAACCTTCTGTTTGTTTATACCTCTAAGTTTTCGCACGATAAATCTCATCACATGTCATAATTCACATTGTAAATTAATAAACATAATATTCACATTATGATAATATTAATATTCACTATATGCAATTGTAATTACAAGACCGCTGACTATTAACAACTTTGTAACAATAGCCTACAATAGCCTTAATGTTTATAACTGTCAAAGAAGATCTAAGGGAAATGTTCACCAACATATAACCGGCCGTTAGCCTAAGAGATAATTGATAGAACGGATTTGCAAACAAAGCGCTTCTCTTCCGAAACTGCATCCCGCATAACCACTAGTAGATACCTACCAGTACCCCAAATACGAAAATTCACTACTTCGTAGTCTGGTCACTAGTATTTTACTGGTTCTTCGTAAACACGAAATTCTGAATCGTCCACAAGTACCAGAATCTGATGCGTGTATACCAACCCCAAAAGAATTCGAAAAATATGTTCAGTGAATCGACACGAGGGCAGTTCACGTGTCAGCTTTATTGATAGTTCATTCACTGGCCTTTCACTGGCCTGGTGTCCGAGTTCCTACAGCGCACATCGCTGTCTTCTCGTTTGAAGGAGAGCCTTACCTATTTATTTTAACTTTATATTTCTAAATCAGTAGCCAGCTTCTGACGGTTACGGTAACCGCACTGATAAGAGTTCATATCTGCCAAAGAAGATTTAAGCGCAATAGTAACATATAATTTCATTCCTTTATTTAAGCACACGAACTGTCAGAGGCGGACGATTGATGTGAACCGTATTACATCATTGGTGACGTCAGTGGCATGCCATTTCAATGGGCAGCCGAGCGATGCAGCGTTCACACTATGTACACAAAAGCTGACTTGACGAGCCGACCAGCTTAACAGAGCTTAATATCGTACATTTTAACAAATACTTCACAGTATGTGGTGGTTTGCCCCGAACAAGATTAAGAAAAACTTTGAAAATTGCATCATAAGCATGTTCTCAAGCCGTGGTGGCCCCGGCTGAAGAATAGGCTCCTCCATATCTACCTATCCGTGGAAGTCGTAAGAGGCGACTAAGGGAAAAAATCTAGGGGATGGGCAGCAGCGTCCCTCATTTTAACAACGATAGCTCTAACTGCGCTCGCCAACCCGCATGCCCAGCGTGATGAGTATGGGCAAATCCCCCCTAAGGAATTCACTCTGTCTGTGGGGGAGGCCGGTTCGAAAGATATATTTAAAAAAAATAAACACACAAAGCCGATTCGTCCAAGTTGCTTGAGAGATCATCTCACGCTTCGCTCACGAAAACTCAATAAGCAAGAGGGCTAGAGTAACATCAACCAAACATACATACATTACGGTATTCCAAAGCATAAAATATTCAGCTTAGTACGTACGAGCTTAGGAATGCAAATAAGTAAAATTAAAACGTGCCCTTCGAAGTAAATCTTGCCCGATACGATAAACTCGATCAGTTTATTAGTACGTATTCTATTTGACCTATAGTGTCGGAAAGCCCCCCACCCACTGGACCGACATTGTGAAGGATACGGGATATTGGTGGATGGAGAAGGCTCAAGACCGATTGTTATTGCACTCTTTGGGGGAGGCCATCAAGGTTGCTGCCTTCAACAGCTGAATAATTGAGTTTGAACTGTTTTGACCCAGACAGCTGATTTTTGCATAGCGAGTTTCAAAAGTCATAGAATAAACCTAACTGCCAATTGGGCGTAGAATAAGCCCTTTCGAGATTATATAAATCGTATGAATCACCTTGTATGTAACTTTGCGGTTACAAAATAAATAATTTTCTGTTACATATTCAAAAAGCTGTTATGGTAACTTTTAGGGTCAACAGCAGCAATTAAAGTCACCGGGTGGAGACAATCACCCATTAATTGTATCAAAATGATTCATTGCGGCAGGTTAGAATAATTAATTGAAAGTGAGAATGATTTTATCTAACCGATATGTATGGGCTTGTAAACAGTGTAGTCTGATATAAAATGTATAATTCAACAATAGATTTATAATCACAACAAAAATACGAAAGTAATTCTGTCTCTATATCTGCCTCTGTGTCTATCTGGCTTTGTTTTTCTTGGTTACTATTTCACGAATAACCCGATGTGATGTGAAGTATGGAGATAGTTTAAGCCCTGAGGAAGGGAATAGGCTGTTTTTAGCCGGGTAATGCGCGAACGATGTCCGCTACTAGTCTATTTAAGACTTTTTAACTAGGTACTGTGGCCCGTGAATGAATAGTGCATTATAGCGTTATAGATAGCCAATCAAAATTAAACGGTTTCAAGCATCAGCCTATGTCAGTGGCCTAAGCACAAATAATTCACGAGCACCGATAAGATTACGATACGATAATAAAAGTTAGCTAATGAAATTTGTCATTTGCCTTCGCATCATAAGCAAAAAGCTATCGCAAACTATTCATACTTGGGCCACAGCGGCTTATATTTGACTTTTACTATCGTATCGTAAGCGTTACGCTATCGTGATTTATTCGTGCTAGGGACACTAATCTGTGAATGTTGCCTTCAATCCAAGTGTGGTGTATTTGAACTACGAAAATAATTTCGTAAAAGATTATTATTAACTTACTTGTCTTGCTTGTTGTGTCAATGGTTCTTGTTTGGTCAAAGCTCTAAAATGGACGTTTGTTTTAATCACAATACCTACGTAAGTTCAAATTTTATGGGCAGGCGAAAGGTGGGCAAGAAAATAAAGCCGAATTAATTTAAAGTCTTCCGCTCAAAAAGTCTAAAAATACTGGCAAAGAATTTATCATCCACATGTTTATTTCTCATGATTTATAGTAATGTCCTAATCTTGATGATGCTGTCCTAATGTTTAAATGAGTGACTCAGGCGCGAGGAATCCATGTTGACTCAACGCATGCGCAAATTTTTGCACTTTCCATAAGTTTTAGCTGAGACCTTTTTATGTAACTTGTGCTGAGTGTTGCCGTATTACGTTATCTAAATGAAGTGAATTTTATTGGTCGAATCGGCGATCTCTCAAATAACTTGGACAAATTGGCGTTGTATGTTTATTTGCTAAAGCGTAAATTTCGAATGTTTTATCAGCAGTTTGTACTGCTGATCAAAATTTACTGGTAAGAATATGAGATAAATCGGCCAAAGGGCTGCTAAGCTAAAGGGTGTCAAAAGGGGTTTATAAAAAATAATAATAAAATTACTTAAAATAGTAAAATTACAGCCGCTAGTATTGAATAAATCAATAATCAACTATATGGTGACAATTCTGTTGTTGCATTACTAAACTAACGAACAGAAACAGTGTTTATTTCAAAACTGGATGTATAATCCTTTTTTAATAAGAATTTATAGTATTTACACATTATTATTTATTATTATTTGGGTCGTGGTGGCCCCGGCTAAAGAATAGGCCCCTCCATATCTACCTAACCGCGGATGTCGTAAGAGGCGACTAAGGGAAAAAAGCTAGGGGATGGGCAGCAGCGTCCCTCATTTTAACAACGATAGCTCTAACTGCGCTCGCCAACCCGCATGCCCAGCGTGGTGAGTATGGGCAAATCCCCCCACATGATAAGGAATTCGCTCTGTCTGTGGGGAAGGCCATGTTCAGCAGTGGACGTCGCACGGCTGAAATGATGACACATTATTATTTACATAATATTCTTGTAAAAAAAGTTAAGAGCTATTTTGTACAATTCGATAGCTAGCCGTTGCAGTATTGTCTCATTTTCTGACCACATTCCCACTCACTAAGAGTGTCAGAGCTTTGCATACTCAGACTAATTTGTGTAGGCAACAGTAACGGTACGTCGAGTGCAATAAGCTATGTTCAAGCAAACACTGGAACCCTCATGCTTTCTTTACTAATACTTGTGCTTTGTAATGTTTAAATGTTAATTGAATTAGGAATTTTAACCTCTAGATAGTATGTCACACCCACGTGTATGGGTCCATTCAGAAGCTTTGTATTATCTTTGAATGGGAAAATTATAGTCGCTATAATTTTTGAAATATTTTTTGGGCTTATCTATGTATTGCTGGAATTTCAATTTCCAACGATTATGGTTTTTGTGTAGCTACTTTTTAATCGACTACGGAGGGCTAGGTGTTTAACAGTCTACGTTGTATGTATGTTCATATGCCCCCAGGAGCTACTTCCTAAATTACTGGTCGTACCTTGACGAATGAGGTGTTAAATGAAGCGACTTCATGGTATTGGTGTCATACTCTATATAACGACACTTTTAATTCACTTTGACATAAATGCGAATTTCAATAAAATTGAATAATTATTTATGCTTAGAATCAATGTAGAGTCATCGTTTTTGTAAGAAATAAGGTAACAATTTCATTACAAACAAAGCTATGGATTTCCAACGAAGCGCGTGGGCCACTATCCAATATCAAAAATTATGCTTCAAACAAAAACTAAACTTACCAACCATGAGAGAAATCACAATTTATTTTGTTGCATCTAATAGTTTTCAATCAAGCCAAATTGGACGTTGCACCGAAAATTATGGAGTTCAAAATTGAATGATAATGGATATTCAAAGGAAATTATTAACAATATCGCGTTGAGAACAGGTGGCAGGGCTTTAGTAGGTTTCGCTTACTGTAATTGCTCACTACTGCCATAGTGTCGTGATAGCAGAGGCGTCTTACGATGAAATATGGATTGTTTCCTCGAATACAACTGGAACACCCACTCCACATAAGCTTAACCGCTGTAGCTTTTCAAAATCAAGTTATAGTGCATTTACAATAGAGCTTATTTTCAGGTTTCATGCTTAAGAGCCGTGTTTTTAGTGAATGGAGGTTTGTAGGAAGCATGAATGAAGTGCAATGTGGGGGTTCTATTATGGAACAGGAAATGCTTATCTTTGGCTTGTTTCACACTGTCTGAGGACTGCTATATAGTTTTTCAGTTGTAAGTTTTGGAAAAAAACATTTCTCCTCATGATTGTACAGTAATTGTAATCGTTGGCGCACTTTAATCCTTTCACCACACTGGTTCTTCAACTGATAGTCATTAGTCCTTGTCGGGCCAGTACAAAACCATGTATTACAAGTAGATCACTCTTCTTCATTATTCGGGCCTCCCCCAAAGAGTGCCACGATGAACGTTCTTGAGCCATTCCATCCACCAACTTACCTACTAACTTTAACAATGTCATCGGTCCATGGGGCCTTTAGACACTGAGTCGCCCGGATCGTAGTCGCCATACAAGAATATTTTTTCCCGAATAACAGTTGTATGTTGTTGTTGTATCGTTGTTGTCCGAGTATATGGCCTGCCGACTGCCACAAATTACTAATTCTGTGAGTTATGCCGGTGACCTTGGTTCTTCTACGGATTTTATGAGGCCAATAGTTAGCGACTAAGTTTCGGTGATGCCTTACATGTTATATCTAGCCAAAATGTAAGTAAAAGCCCTTTGAAAACAATTTCAAAGTGAAATCATTTAATTTACATAATACTTACCATGTAATTTATCGACATTAAACAATATTTTTAATAAGCTCGTGGCAATGATGTTTCAATTATGATCGGATATATTTATTAAAGTTCCGTGTTTTTAAGCAGTTTATCTTACAAATGAATATAATTGCCTTTTAAAGCTAATTGTGTGCTTAAGAAATATTTTTTACTTGTGTTTATGTAGCTCTACATAGATATCTATCTGTTCTCTATTCTAACGCCACGCGCTGTTTAGACACGGCTCTGGGTTACTTTGACAATCCTTTAAACTATTTCACTGATAAACATTAGAAATGGCTCTTTAAATATTATATTATAGATGGTATGTCAGCGTCTATGTATATGTACAGTGTGGCATGTATATGAATTTTCAAAATAACCTAAAAACGTGTCCAGACGGCGCCGTAAAAGCGTAGTCACCAAGCACTTCTTTAGCACTTATGTTTTGGACTGTCAGCCAGTCAGTCAGTCAGTAACGTAAGAGTTTCCTATACATATATTGAAACCAGTGCTATTCTTAATCAATTTCAAATATTCAAGTAAGTTTCCCTAGACCTTTTTTCTTTCGGTCGGTTCGGGTAAAACAAGACTAAAGAATTCCCATTCTTATAAACATTCTCATAGTCCGCGACTCGTAAAACAAAGGGTGACTAGCATCTCATAAACCGCCGTACACTATCACCGCACGTGGATCGCAACATGCCCGTGACAAGGGACAATACACTGGATGAGCTTGAGATATAACTACTGGCTTCTGTCCGAGGTTTTGCTCACTTAAGTTTTTGGATTAAAATACAGTTCTGATATTCCAGATTCTGATATACCTTTAGTCATTCTGTATTTGTACAATTGCTTCAGCCGTTGCGCCGTTATTGAGTTACTAACATTACACAAACTCTCTCATTTACCTAATTTTTTACTGATTCGTTCTTAGTCATCCTGTACTAGGTCAGTGACCAGGTTGAGGTATGGTGGCCAGGAAAAGCGCGTATGACCGTCGGTGAAAGAATCAGTGTTGTGAAAGGATTGTAGTGCGCCTCTTAGAGGCTCCTTTGGTGCCCATGTCACATGTCATGTCTTCGAATTTTTAGGTTTTAGGACATGCCGGTTTCGTCACGATCTTTTCCTTCACCGTTTGAAAGCACTAGTAGATATAGCTACTATTACTACTATATAATATTGTATGGTGTCCCTGACATTTAAATATCTAGCGAAGGCCATTGCCTTAAAGAAAATACTGAATAGTTTACAGACTGGTCAGAAACTATGTCACGCTAACCCTAGTATTCTTAGCGGAGTGATTTTATCACTCCCCTCACACTACATAAACAATTATATTTTTTAAATTTTCATCATAATGTTCGTATTGTTATCCCAATACCGTAGGTACTATTCTGAATCACACACAATAAAATAACATTGTTACTTTTATGTTAATAATGAAACTACGAATATAATGTAAAATTTATATCAGGAAAAGAATGAGTTATCTAAAGCAATGAAAAAATAAATGACGCTATTATTGTCGTTGTGAGACTATAAAAGAGGTTCGATTACGCAGAGTATTGCTGTAAAATCGATCCTTGAAATAAAAAACAATGTAAAATACATTTTATGGATCTTATAGAAGTAACTAAAATGCTATGTAACTAAAGTGCTATGGCATGCCTTAAAGATTTGAAATCACATGACGACAGTAAAAACTCTCGCTCTGGACGGAGCAGACAATGCAAGGCTTCGTTTCATTGACCCGCGTTATTTCATAACTGAGAAAATTAACAAATTTTAATGTTTGGAACTTTTTTCGCTATAGCATGCAACATAACTTTATAAGATCAGTGAGTTGACAGATAATAATTTCTGTAGACACTTGAAAAATAAGTAAACAGTAAAAAAATTGTTACAACGTAATAAAATTTTGATGGCTTGTAACTTAATCCATTTAAGGTATCGAAGAGTAAATATTTTCACAATGCAACAATAGCTATCAACTGAATTGTACTTCAATTTATGTCCTTTTAATACTCTATTTGGTCAATAGAGTATTAAACTCACCTTGCCTTTCAAATTTTTAAAGCACTTTTATAAGAACTTTCAATGTGTGAATGAAATTTGTAGTTGATATATATGCATTGTTATTGAGTAATTAAATTATTTAATTACTTAATCCATCAATTATTCTAAGGCGCAGCCATAACTTTTAATCGATATATTTATCGATATATTGTGCGTAGTGACATTTTATTTTTGCAATTCTTTAATTAGTAATCAATGAGACAAAGAAATATAAATTATTTATCTACTGTGACAGCCTACGTCTGTCTGCGTGGGTTAAACTGATTGAAGGATGTAATTAATTGTTTCAATTATAAATAAAATAATGCAATTATATTGGAGGGCACAGCCTAGTCAAGAATGTAAATAATTGAAAGTTCTTCAGGTTGATGATTAAAATATAATAATATTTCTACAATATCCCAAAAATTGACTGAAACTTAAACACGGTAAGTCGAAAACTTTTGGGATATTATAAAAATCTAAGTAATGTATCCAATAGTATGTAACGTTTTTAACTAGTAACATTCGATCATGATGATGATACTCATCCTGCGGAATTACAAAATGTAGGAAACCGCAGAAGCTCGTGGTTGGTGATATTAAATCGAGCCTAGCATGAATGAAACCGGGAGCTATAACTCAGCCACGACGTATCAGCCAGCTTAACGCCGTAAGTCACTGCTTGTGAAATCGGCGCCTTATACTAGGACGATTTGGTTCAGGACTTAGCTAGTTATTCAAAATGTGTTTATTTAGTAGAAGTTTTTAAATCGACTTTGAGAAAGGAGGAAGTTATCAATTCGGAGGCTCATAAATGCCGTCATCTACATACCATGTTGTAATGTTATCTCGGAGAGCTTAACCAAAGTGGTGCTTTAACATTATGGAAGAACGCTGAAGCATTGGTCACAAGAGCTTTTAAAAACTTAGATGCATGTGACAGCCGACTCGCTACGATAATTTAAAACAAGGACTTCTGTTCTTCCGAAAGTAAGCTAAGAGTTTAGGCTTAAGGCTCAAGTGGCCTATCATAAAAAATAGGCCAGACCAGCTTTATATAATTTCCTTTCCAGTTGTTGAATTGTCTGAGGTATTAGAATCTTGAGAACTGAATAGCCAGACGATTACCTAAAACGCGATGTCACAGTAAATTTGATGCAACTTCGTGTGAGATCTAAAGAGGATTGCGAACGGTATTAGAAAGATGATTCTTTTCATCAAAGAACGGCGATTTCATAAATCCTTTTTACCTGAATAAAAAATAAAAAAGCTAGACTATAGGCAGCAGCGTCCTCTATTTTACCAACGATAGCTCTAACTGCATTCGCCAACCCGCGTGCCCAGCGTGGTGAGTATGGGCAAATTCCCCCCAAATGAGTTGCTCTGGAAATCTGTAGAGGAGGCTTGTTCAGCAGTGGACATCCTACGGTTGAAATAATAATAAATAATAAAAAAAAATATGATGATGAACTGAACCAGCTCAATCCATCTCAATCCATCTCAAACCATCTCTCAGGCATCTCTCAAGGTGAACCTACTGGATCTTCATTAAAAAGAGCATTGATATTGGTTTTTGTTCCTAAAAAGTAGGGCTTTCGAATTAACCCTTCCAATCTGTCAATCTATGTATAACCAATAATCTATGTGTATAGAGTTGTTTCAAACGAAATCTTAAAAATTGATACCTTATAGGTATTTCAGTGCATTGAAACTACAAAAAGAAATGCTGTTCCTACGATTACATTATATTTATCATCGAAGAAACAATCAAATGCAACATAAGCTTATCAATATATGTATAATATTTTTTTTTCTATAAGCTACTAAGTTTTATGACTCTAATAATGTAACAATAAGTTTATTAAGTTGTTACACTGGTTTACGAGGTACCTCATCGCGAAGCACTATTACTTCTGACACCATTTGACAATCATATTTTATTTACAGCCTGAATTTCTCAAGGTCCCTTTACGTATCAAGGGAACGGGCCCGTGACGTGTTGACACTGACGTAGACTAGAAGTAAGACCTAAGAGCGATTATAATATCTTAAAAAAATAAGCAAGAACAGTCGCCTGCACTAAGATATAAGAATAAGACGTATACATTTCACAGTTTTCTAAATGATTCCGCACGGTACTAAAGATAAAGCATTTATAGCAAAAACTAGAATATTTTGTACCTTGACATTAACTTGTGCCTAACAACCACCATGTACCTACCTAACATCTCCATCTGTATTGTGGCACTATTTTGAAATGTATACATCTTAGTGCAGGCAGCTGTACCTACATCGATTTCATATTTTTCCTCATTTTAAATCATAATATTTCTATTCAGAATTGATTGGAGAGAGGTGTAAAATCATTTCATTGAAAGGAATTCCTAGCAACACTATGAAACAAGCAACTAGTAGTCCCGCAACGGCGTCGTTTCTGTCCCGTTCCGTTATAAAGAGGCCTTAAACTGTAGATGTGCGCAGTAGGCGAGAAACGGTCTCCATTGTGCGCCGGTTAGTAATGAGAAATGTGTCAGTGAAACTCCTGCCTTTAATATTGCTAAGGACTTAATGTTGCTTATTGTGACTTATTGTTGCTTCTGGATTTTGACCAGCAATTGCGAATGCATTCTTATTTATATCAAAGTAGGGTTGTACTTGATATTGTGAGTACTAGGGTTTTCATTTACTTACCACCCATTACAAAGAAGATAATAAAATCAGGTATTTCATACTTTAAAATAAAAATACATTGAAATAAAAAGGGGGAAAAATGCAGTCTTCAAACAATAATGAATTCGATACCTAGGTTCGCTTTTAATGACCAGGGGTGTTACTTAGGAATTTAATCCTTATTATATTCAAATATATTTATGGAAGACAATCGCACTTTGTGAAAGAGTACCGCACACCGCGCCACCGCATGAGGATACCAAGTATACAAGTACTGCAATGCACACAGGGCGCGGAGTTGTTCAAGTATTTTGCCCTATAAAAGTAGTTTCTTGTTTTTACAGCACGATTTATTTTGGATATGTACGAATAATAATAAAAGAAAAAGTGTTTTCAAATGTAACACGAAGAAAAAATAAGTTAAAAAGGCTACAAGATATTGTTACAGGTAATTAATTTCAGTGTAACCCTGGGCGGTCTAAAGCTGCTTTCTAAGCGCCAAACTTTTTTCTCCCCTTATTGAATTAAAGCTGGCAGCACAGACAAAATATACAACCTCCGTGTCTTAAACAAAAAAATAAATTTGAAAAAGGAATGGCCCGCCAAATCGCGATCCTCTGTTATGACGTCATAATTAAGGGCCGAACACACAGCGAGTTTCCGAAATGAGTCAGGTTACGGGATCGTGAGAAAAATGAACGTAAAAAGTAAAAGTGCTTTCTTTGTACACGAACATGGTTCGATTATTCGGTACCTTATTTTCGGATGATTCATTTGGTGAGAGGTGGGTTTGGGTAAAGAATTTTTGATTAGCTTCAATGATACAATCTGCTTGCTGTGTGTAACGGAATGACAAACGCGTTTCGTTTACCGACCCTTTTACTTTTATGGCTCGCCTTATTTGTTTTATAATTTTTTTAATTAGATATTTCTCACATTTATTTTTAGCTTTTTGGAAGCCTTGTTCTCAGTTCTTTCAGAATTAGCAAGTTGAAGTGGCAGTGAGTAGGTCATATAGCTCGCAGAACCGATAACCGTTGGGGAATAAAAGTTCTTATATTTGCAATGACGAACCGGAGGACGTTGTGTTGGAAGGCCTCCCAACCGATGGATCAACGATAATCTAAAGGTCGGTTGGTCTAGTGGGAGTTACCTCGCTTTCGATAAGTACACTAATGGATTTTTCTGTCTGGAATTTATTTATGTGGCGTTAACACGTAATCCAAATGATGAAGGAAACATCGTGAGGTCAGCTCCACACTTATTAACCATGGACCCTACCATGACGTCTCAACATTTGTCCCGCAGCGGGAATCCGACCCGCACCCCTTGCATCTCAGACGGGTACTCACCCACTGCACCACTGAAGTCATTCAGGTCAAATCCACAGATAAATTGATCATAAATCAAGCAGATAATATTGATACATGGAGTGAATCGCTCAGTCTCGATGCGTCACATTTTAATTGTCCCGCAAAAGGCGCGACCGTTATCGATTCGAAATTTGAATTTTGAATAAAGAACGCACATAATTAACGGTAAATTTAACGGGTCGGAGGGCAGGACGAAAAGGACTGATGTACCTACATTTTTTATGCATATTTTTAGGGTTCCTTCCTCAATCTTTTTGAATCAGCAGTATTTGGATAAATTAATGTTGTTCATTCCTCAATTGAGCTTCATCTGTTGTTTTTTTATCCTTTTCATTTAGAAGAGGTGTGTCAGAGCAAATGTAAATCCTTGGTCTTTGTCTATCCCTCCAGGAAAGCTTTTATAAATGCTAGTTTCATATTGGCGTATTCGTATATATCCGTATAAAGCCGTGTTAGCCTAGTGGGAGGTTCACTGACTTTTGAACAAAGATCCTGCACCAATGACTTTTTCTATTAGAAAATTTTAAGTGCGCATTAACACTTGCTTGAAACGTTGAACGGAACGGAAAACATCGTGAGGAAACCAGTAACTAAAGCGGCAAGGCTGTGGGCTTGTCACGCATGGAATACTAACAACTGCAAAATGTGGGCATGTGCCAATGTTCGGACATGCCTCTGACTACCCCCCTTAGTGATCTTTAGGGATCTGATGATTGGAGAGAATGTCTACCATTCCTGGCTATAAAAGCATATTTTTTTTCTTTTCTAGTTTCTAGATCTCTATATAGTTCTATAAATCTTGTCTTCAGATAATTACGTTTTCAGAATTAAAATGTTTCGAACACTTTTAGATTTTTGATATGTGTTTATGAATTCCAATATCGCGCACATAATTATACTCCAATTCGACCCCATTAATCCCTATTTACTTCTACAACATCTCAAATTACAGGCCCCCTGTGCACAAATGTGACACAAATAGCTAATTATAACATGTACGGAACCTAAGTCGATAAGTGAACGACTTACGTGGGCGCGAACACGATCTCTTTGAGTAAGTAGGTAAGTACTTGTAATGGTACATCCAGTTCATCTCAGTTCTTCCAGATAGTACGAGTAAGTCTTTTTTTTGCTTGCGCTCGAGATCGAAACTGAAATCGAGTATGCAATCGATTGCGAATCGATTTTTTATTGTATTGTGATATGTGAAAGAACAATACTATGTAACAGTACTATCTTGTTGGTGCAGCGGGTGAGTGCCGGTCTGAAACACAAAGGGGGCGGGTTCGATTCCCGCTGCGGGACAAATGTTTGCATGATCTGCAAATATTCAGATCTAATCGCGTTAATGACCTTTAGATATTTTACATTCTTGATATTTGTGTATTTATTCCAATAAGAAGCGCACACAAAAAAAATATCATAATACTTAAATTCAACCACAATACTATTACCTAATTTGGGCACTTTTGGCATTCCTTATAGTTCATAATATGTTTTCACTTTTCTTTCACTGCTATAATATTAGACTGATATAATTTACCAATATGTAAATAATTCAATCATATTTATTATTTTGTATTGCTTTTAGTCTAATTAGACTCGTTAAATATTATTATCAACTTTCGATAACCAGTCGTATCATTATGATTTTACTTTCATAGCCAAAGTGAACCAGTTTTAGTATTAAGATAGTTCTTGTCGTTAAATACATTGTTTAATTAAATTTCACTGTTTAAACCTAGTAAGCGAATGGGGAATGATGTTGTTTGGTAAAGCTGTAGTCAAAACAATTTCGCAAAACAAGTAATATTGACTTTAGGAAGTTTTATTATATTAAGTTATAATTAAGTTTAGGAAAATAACTACCTATATAAAAGTGAACCAGTTTTGGGGTAGAGAAAGTAACTGTCGTTAAATACTTTGTTTATTTAACTGACTTTAACTGTTGTAGCTTAACTAACAAATGAGGAGGACTGATTTAATTTCGGAAATTTGTATTCTAAATAATTTCAAAAATAAGTATTTGACTTCATCAAGGATGTTTTTAGGAAAACCATTTTAGGAAAATAACTATAGTTATACATAAACGCTGGCTCTGCAAAAAACAAATCAAGAAATAGACCAAACCAAAAGGTCAGCTATTTCTTCGGTAAAGATCGAAAAACATGATATTCCCTTTGTAAACAAAGGGAATATTTATATATTTATTAAAATGAAATCAAACCAATTCCATTCAATTCGATAGAAAACCAATGAAATTGTTCAACAATCATCAGAATCTTCTGAACTTTTTGTTCTTACAATCGATAGTTTCATTTTACTTCCTCCATTGTGAACTAAGCCTAACTTCTAAAAGTTGCACTATAATTTAGCAATTAATATTATTGCTGATCTCAGTAGCGTTTACAGTATTCATTTTGTAGAAGTATTTCATAGCCGTAATCGATTAGGAATAACTAATATGTAAAACCAGTAGCTATGAGATCATCAGAGAAAGGGTAGATGTAGTTTGAAGAACAAAATTAAGGTGAGGGGTTTAATTATTTTATGATTTTTGAATTGTCTTTTCTCAATTACCTTAAAACGCACAGTTTTAATTTTTATGACAAAGATAATTTGAACATTTTATTTACGTAAATCCAAGACAGAAACGCGATTGGTAAAACTTTTCTCGATAGATTTATTTTTTAAAGTTGGGTCCTCTGTAACAGTTTTTTCGAAAATACTCTGAGACTATCAAAACAAAACAAACTTTTTTTTAAATATTTTGTTAGACAATAGCATTGGGTACCTAAATCCAAGACACTTTTAAAAAAATTAGATAGTTTTTGAGATAATCGATATTTTCTTATATTTCGCTTACGTCGATTACTTTCGAGCGCCTTCTAACGCTTGCTATCTCTTTCCACATTCAATAACAGTACATAGCGCTGTCACTTTCTTCACTCCGCCCACTCGGCAATTTACTATGATTTTTGTATCCTCTTAAATGTAGCAAGTAATGATTAAAAAACACTTATCGCCCAGGGATTGTATCGGCATCGCCTTCACTTGAAAACGACCTCCTTAGGTTTCATAAAGACAAAGATGCGTAGACCACATCATCACTTAACATCAGGTGTGATTATGGTCAAAAGTTACCCTATTTTGTATCATAAAAAAAATACTTGTCTACTATCATGCCCCGCCCGACCCGAAGCGACGTCGATACGTTGTTGATTAGTGTTCGTTGATACGGAGTTTCATATTTATAATTCTGTTGTAACCGCTTAAGTTGAGGCCATGCCGATCCATGCTGCCCAAACTATAATTTGTACTTGCTATAGTTTTTTCTTGATTTTCGTGCAATGACCGTTGGTCATAGGATCAACGTGGTTGAAGGGTCAAAGCGGATTTCTGTTTACGCCGTTTATTCTATAGGTCCTGTACGGCTACCTGAAATAATTGCTTACAATGTGATTAGTATTATTGATCCCGCAATCCTCTTGTACAACATTTTGACTGTCAAAATTAAAACCGTTAAAACGTAGGTTTTGTCAGCCCAGACACTTCTGAAGAGGATATTTACAAAATAATCCCTCCAACTTTGCTAATCCTCTCAAATCAGGCTAAAACAAGACAATAACTTCTGCAAATTACGATTGTCGCATAAAAACATAAAATCACCGAAAGGTAGCACCCGGCAGCTTAACGACGACAAATTTATTAAATTTAATTCAAATTGGTGCCTTCGTGTCCATTACCAAAACATAATGGATTCAGTTCACACTTAAGGATTTTAAAATTAACACTCTTATCTTAGAATCTGCTATGCTGCATTATCCATTTTAGGTCCTCGGATCCTGTGTTTCGTCACAAAGAACAATTCTCGACGAAAGCTTAAGCTTAAATCAGTTTTGAACAGTATAAATTTTGCCTTTGACACAGATCGGCCCGACCATAAATATCGATCTTTTTGTTTCCTATAAACATTTTTATGTTGTTAAAAATACTTCCCAAATATTTCTGAAGGTGTACAGTCTAAACAAATGCAGCTAGTTCGCTCCATTGAAACGAAACGCGCGAGATTTACGTCATGTGGTGCTCTCGGTGAGTAGCGGTCTCTAAACTAGACTATTTTAAAAACATAATTAGGTCATAGCATAAAACTCTCACACACTCGCATAACCAAGAACTGTAATTTCAATCTAGCGAACATAATTGTATTATAGTGCTCATGTATAAATGCAACAAGTCGGTTTCGAGACCGCTACTCACCGCGAGCACCAAATGACGTAAATCTCGCGCGTTTCGTTTCAATCGCTTAGCTTTCTTAGCTTTCTTCACGTTTTAGTCGATAGAATATTTTTGAAAAGTTAAATACCTACTGTAAAGCTGTTTCTGTTGCTTTTGCTGAGGAGTGGGAGAAAGGAAGCTAGGAATAAAAATCTCTATGAGATAGTTGTTGTCATTGGTGAGAGATGCGCTAGTAGGTAGAGTGACTGAGCTTTCCTGTAACTGTCCTGTTTCGTATATAAATAAAGCAGTGAGGTAGTAAATGTCAATAATATGCAAAATAATGGATGTTAATCTCGAATACAGATGTGATTTGCGAGCGAGTGCTTCAAAGATTAGCCGACCGTTGAGGGATACTTTATAATACACATTCTCGAGTACAAAAATTTTGTCTGACAATTTGAATAGATAGATGCTCAAAATATGACTCATGATATCGTCTCTAACTAGTCTTAGGCCTCATACACAAGCTCAAAGTGGGCTGGGGAGAACTATGCTCCTAATTTCACTATGTGATAAAATCCGTAACGAGGAAATACGTAGAAGAACTAAAATTCTTAGTCAGCAAATTGTAGTGGCAGTAGGTAGGCTATAATAGCTAGCAGAACCGACAACCATTGAAATAAAGGTTCTCTGTGGCATACAAGAACCGGACGAATGCAGAATAGGAAGGTCCCCATCCAATCTATAGATCCACCGACTTCCCCCAACCTTCAGAATATCGTTTACGGTTACCGGAAGTCGGTGGACGGAGAAAGTTTAAAAGTCAAAACCACTCGTCGTGGCTCTCTTTGGCGGAGGCTTGTGTCCAGCAATGTAAAAAGAAATATAGGTAACATCTTTATTGTACACAACATAATAACAAAGGATAAATTATGTAATCTCTTACAGACAAAATTTGGATGGACAGGATAAACAAATCCATTAATACCTACTATACAAAATGCAATTCCTCGATTTGTAGGAAGGCCCCCATCCAATGGATCTACGACAATGTGAAGGTTGCGGGAAGTCACTTGACGAAGAAAGCTCAAAAGTCAAACCCGTTCTTCGTGGCTATCTATGTCGGGAGGCCTGTATCCAGCGCTGGACTTTCTCAGACTAATGATGATGATACCGCTGCAAACAGCGGTAGCGAAATTCGTTTAACTGAACAGGCCATTACGTAATTCACACTACTTTGTGTTACATATAAAAGCGTCATAGGTGTGCCGTCAGCAATAAAATTTCTCAACCGAAATTACTTGCTGTGTATGACAAAAGAATCGTCGGCTATGCGATGGAAATGTTCTGTCGAGGCGTTGAAACACCTACATGACACTACGGGCAGAATAAAGGGATATACAGCATCGCAATTTTGAACATAACCTACCATGGGGCCTACTATATCGTCTTAGCCGTATGGACACGTCGAGATAATTTAAGTAATAAATAAATAACACCATTTTATCACGATACCCAAATATTACCCACGGAACAAATATTTGCAAAAAAACATTTTTATTTATAAAACAAAGACTATTTTGATTCCAAATAAACTAAACCAGCCAGTAGACCGTAAGACTTAAAAAAAATATATCAAATGACATGTTTGCAGTACATAAGAATATGATCTTAATCTAACTTAAGATGATAAGGACATAATATATGCAAATGCATCACTTTATATGTTACAACGTTACTACTGTAACTATGTGCATTTGTGATTATTTGTGAGTAAATCGGGTAAACCTCTTGTGTGGAGATGAACTACTGATAAATATATACTGTTCATGCTTATACAGGGTGTGTGCGTCAAATTAGAGTGAACATTGCAATTAGGGCGATTACAGACGAGATCTGAACATCTGACAGGATGCATGTGGGCGAAGCCTCTCTGAACCCGGGGTTAAAATAGCGTGTTTTGATAACACAAGTTTTGGTTTTGTTTGCGAATTTATTTGTTGTTTTTATCAGAATACAATGAATAAAAGGAAAGTTGTCATTTTTTTCCTAAACGGCTTGATGGATTTCTTACATACATTCAAATGCATTTAACAATTGACAAGCAGGGCATCATAATCGCACAAGCGACAAAGCCCTTCTTAACTGAAAAAAAATGACATTGAAACTATAGGTAATTATCGAAAACTTTCGCTGTAACACATATCTATTTCACGTAGGTGTACAATAATTGTATCAAAACTCTTCCTTACAAAAGTAGGCAGATAGGTCGTCGACCAAATTCGCACCGCCTAATCGTAGTGTATAGAAAGTGTAAAGAATTAATTACTGTTTGCGCTCTCAACGAGCTCTACGCAAAGAGTAAAAACAGATGCGTCATGGCTGACACTTTGTCATCTTCTTTTTTTATGTTATCTTCTTCTTGTCGTGTCACTGATTCATTCTTGGTCCTGTGTTAGGTCAGTGACCAGGTTGAGGTATGGTGGCCCTATGACTGGCCTATGACTGGCGATGAAAGAATGTCAGTGACACTGTAGTTAGTTTTGCTCATAGAATAGAATTAAGTAGTTAGAATGGTCCCTTAAGTTTTTACTAATATAAACTAATACAAGGAAACGTTTACAAAATACACAAGAACCAGTTGAGCTATCTAAATACCTCAATTGATCCAGATCACTACCAGTCGGAAGCGTCCCCAAGACGGTGGCGGAGTTACCTCTCTTGATGGCAGTGCTAATCCGTTGGCCAAATATTAGGCAATTTATTTGTGTGCTTTGCCGTGGCAACTTTGCATGGATTCTTCAATTATGATTTCACAACTTTCGCTACACTAGTTCCTTTACCTACAGTCACCAGGGCCTTTTTAGGAGCACATCCTCCTCAACCTGGCGGGTTATTGCGTAACTAAACTAGCAATTGTAATCGAATCCAACCTTCAAAATACTTTTTATAGCTGTCCAAATGCAATGTTGATAGTTGATGTCGTAGGAATTGTCAGTTTACGTAGGATGACGTAAAAATAACCATACTTAGATATGACTTATAGTTCAAAGTAGTTTGTAGCCACGCTACACTTAAGTGTTCTGATATTGGATTCATAGAGACAATAAGGTGATTTTGTCCTCTGTGAGTCCTTTGCTATGTAGGCATAAAACTATTTGATGGACTTGCAATGGTTACTGCTAACAAAAATAATAAACAATGTCGAGAGTGCGCGTGTGGGTGCGGCCGGCTTTCGTTACCCGTCTGCGACCTGTGATTGAGCTTTGATGGCTAATATCATTCGTATTAGTGTGTGGTATTCATTTTGGCTTATTATATTATTACCGGTTACTAGCAAGAATAAAGGTCACTGTCTATCTCTGAATATCACTGTAGATCCGGAGAGTTTGCAATAGAACTCTATGATAAGGGCGTTTTAAAATTTTTAAGGGGTCGGAGCGCGTGCTTCGTAACCACTTACCAACAGGTGGGCCGTATGCTTGTTTGCAACCTTAGTAGTATAAAAAAAAAATTCTCTTAACCCCTTTCCATCATCGGACAACCAGACGTAGAGTTAATAAATTTCTTCTAGGCTACACCGTAGACCACATCGATCGCCACAACATCAGGTGAAATTGTGGTCAAACGCCAATTTTTTTTTTAAAGAAAGGTATATTAAAATTTGTTCTATAATATGTAGGCTATGTAGGTATGACAACTAGGGTAGGTACGCCCGTAGTGGCCGGCTGAAGAATATCTCTAGATCCTTCCTAGGGCATGGGTAGCAGCGTTCTATAAATTTTCTTAAAGATAGCTCTAACCGCGCTAGCTAACCCGCGTGCCCAGCGTGATGAGTATGTGAAACTTCCCCCCACATGTTAATAATTCTCTCTAGATCAGTGGAGAAGGCTATGTTAGCAGTGGACGTCCTGAAAAGATGATGATGATGAGGTAAAAATTGGAATAAATATCTTCATACAAAACAAAATAAAATTAATTTTAAAGTTAAAGAAAGACATTGAGTGCACGCTTCGTAATTTTCTCAATTTTTCGAGAGAATCAAAATTATAATGCAGTCATTACACCTATCCACTAATATTATAAACGCGAAAGTTTGTGAAGATGTTTGGATGTTTGTATGTAGTCCCATGATTCCGTAAAGGCCCAACCGATTTCGATGAAACTTGAAATAGAGTTCATTACTTTAGCCTAGAACAGCATATGGGCTATTGTTTTATTTACATACCTAGTCTTTGAGCTTTCAGATTTTTCGTGAAATTTTAGATTTAGGCAGCGTCCACATCTGCATTTGCCGACGTAGGTAGACGTAGACGCACCCTTATTTTGCACTGAGTAATAAGCTTCAAAAAATACAGCAAGCAATTATGTCAGTCGTCTGTGTGGCGGCAGTGAAAATATATAATTGACATTTACTATCGTATCGTAAGCTTAACGCTATCGTTACATAACACGAATTAAAATGTGGGAGTTATTTGTACAGCGAGAATTCGAAGTTCGTAAGATAATAAATTAAAGCGTCCGAAGTAGTGTGCGTTCCACTAGTATTTCATAAACCCATATCCCCTCGGAATTAAAGCTGCACAAAAAGCGATCACCTTCGGCATCACCGACATCACTTGCAATAAACCGACTGTAAATGGGGAAATAATTGATTCTAATCGACGAACTCATCTCGGTTTGCGCTTGCATTGCAAATTATTGTTGTCACAAAAAATGGGAACAGGGAACGTAATACATTCTTGTGCGGGACTTCAGACTGATTCATTGCACCTACGCTGCATAAAGGAATTTAAAGAAAAGATTATCAAAGACAGTTAAATTAATAACCTTTAATAAGATCAAACATATTATACTGATGCAGCTACGCTCTTTCGTGCACCAAAATGTATGAATGTACGCTATACTAGTGCTCTTAAACGGTAAAGGAAAACATCGACGAAACCGGGATGTCCGGTGTCCGGTGTCCCGGTGACATGTGTACGAAAGGAGCCCCTAAGAGGCGCACTTAAATCCTTTCACCACACTGATTCTTTCATCGACGGTCATAGGCCCTTTTCCTGGCCACCACACTTCAACCTGATCACTGACCTAACAAGACTCAGAAAGAATCAGAGACCCGACTAAAATCATTATCATTTCAGCCGTACGACGTCCACTGCTGAACATGGCCTCCCCCACAGACAGAACGAATTCCTTATCATGTGGGGGATTTGCCCATACTCACCACCGCTGGGCATGCGGGTTGGCGAGCGCAGTTAGAGCTAGCGTTGTTAAAATGAAGGACGCTGCTGCCCATCCCCTAGCTTTTTTCCCTTAGTCGCCTCTTACGACATCCGCGGATAGAGATATGGTGGGGCCTATTCTTCAGCCGGGGCCACTACGGCCACAAAAATAAACAAAGGTATTTGCTAAGTTTGAAACATAAATAGTGTTGCGTAGATCTAATGAACATGAATACCACAATGGGAGATGAATGATGGAATTCAAAGAATTCGCTTGCGACTTCGATTTACATGAGTTTGAGCAATATCGATGTTTATTGTTTGTATACGTTTAGGAATGTTAATTTGTATTAGTTGGGAAACTTTTTTACGACTATTAAATACTTTTTCATACCTCTGCGAGGCAAACTGAATTCTTTGTTCTTTTATATTAAAGATCATTTAACCATAACAGCTTAAAATGACAATGTTCTCTATTCTCTATTTAGTTTAATATTTTCGGGATTTGTTGTAATCCACGCCCCAGTTCATTAATTTATTAACTAAATAATCCGTTTGCTTTGAAGCTTTGAATTTTTCCCACTCTATCACCATAGGTATCTGCTTTATGTTTGGGAATATCTGACAATGTTCATAAATCAATGAAAATTAGGAGAATGTATTAGCTACAGTTAAGGTTTTACTGGTTTACGAGTCTAAGGTAAAGTTGGACTGGTAATCGCTTCGTAAAAGCTCTATTCTTTATTCATTTGTTCTTGCTAGCATTTAGTGGAGAGGAGTTTAGAAACGCTAAATTAAATCAAAAGAGGCAATTCTGCTCAAGTATTTTATTGTTACATTATTCTGAGGGGCGACTACAAACTATGAAATCGATAGTACTTACCTACTGGTGAATAATACTTTGACCTTATATATTCGTGACCTACTTAGCACATTTTGGGGATTAAGAGCGTCTGCTAGATTAAGAGCAGAGTTCCAAAGAGAGCAAAATTATGGTTTATTACATTGTTTGCGAAACAGCCATATAAAAGGTACAAAAATATTTGCTTAAAAGACAATAATATTGTTATACGCATTATAGGACCGTGTCGGCTCGGACGCGTATAAATTAGGTGCACTACAACAAAACTACGCGCGGGTATCTGTCCAAGCATCTACATACCTATAGCCTTTATACGGTACGATTTACTGTTAAATGATTTACGTATAAGAAATAGGCTCACGACCTTTATCCTCACTCCACTTCAAGAATGGTAGTCATCCTCTCAAACCGCGGTGATCGGATTCATGAAGACTTCTGAGACATGTCCAAACATTTTGCAGTGAGTATTCCATACGTAAAATTTACGTAACGTAACGTTTTTTATATACCTACATAATAGGGACACGGATAAGAATATGGTGATGATAGGTCTGATAAAGAAGGATTTCAGTGGCCTTTATTGCCTCTGCTATTAATAGAACATAATATCCGTTATGTTGAAAATAAATAGTAATGCATCAAAAACAAGGTGGCTCAAGATTCAGAATGTAGAATAGCCATGACATGAAAACTTAAAGGACCAAAAAAAATCGTGCTCTCTAAAATTCCTTAAATTCACAGACGCCGTCGCGGAACCCGCTAGGCACCGTTCAGTAACTAAATGTTGTTTTTTTAGTTTTCTTGGTCCTTTTTCAGTCTTTTGGGGGTCTAGAGACCTTCTTTTTTAATGAATCGGTGTTAACCTTCACGTGGAACATGTAACAGGGTGCCGATTGGAGATAAACGCTTTATGCTCTTTTGAGGTGAGGAAGCAATAACGAGTCGATATGAAACTCCCACAGAAATTAAAGTTGAGGTATCTAATGAGGGGTATATCGAATTAAATACAACCCCTAATTAGAAAATTCGATAAAATTTACCTAATAAAAGAAATTTAAGGTTATTTTTATTATCTATATTAATAGTGAAATATAAATCAATGTTAGCACAGGTTATTTATAATTTTAGCCTGCCTGGGGATCGCAGCCAAATAACATTATTTGTTTCAAATAGTGTTGTGTTCCTGCGGTGAGTAAGGTTGCCAGAGCTCTTGCAACTGCAACTGCAAAAGTAGTATTTATCAGAACTTAACCTTTTCTACTCCCATATAAGTACTCCAGGGAGTTTCTTTTCTAAAACAAGGTCTTACCTATTCAACATTTATCCTGTTATATTGTTTAAAAAGGTTAAATGGTAGAAATGACAGAATGCCGCGGTCTTTAGCTCTGAATCGCTGATAGCAATCGAGGACGTGATTTTAGGTGTAGTCTTGGTGTTGGTTTTTCAAACAAAAGATTTAATTAGGTGATAATGTTTTAGCTTTAGTTGGAAGTCTGGGTTCCATTCAAAATTATTAATTTCTTCTTAGTTTATTAATTTCAAGTAATAGAACAAGTGGAACCTACATTTTTGTAAAGCATTTCAAAAAATTATGTGTAAAATTATGGTTTTTTATTGAAACATTCCGCAGTATTGAAAACCTATCAGTAAGCTTTTTACTTAAAAAAAAAAATATTTACATAATCTAGTAGCACACATCACTTTGGTACATAATATTCCTGCTAGGTACTGAATAAACCATCGCTACGCTGAACAACACTGAAAAGCTTGTGGCGCCATCTGTCAAGATTGTTATGCAATTCGGTACGATTCTACTAAAATTCTTAGATTTTTACTTCTAAAACTTTGGATATACTTTTTGAATAATAGATAAATTATAACAAAAAAATTTAGCGGCATTAGAAAATCTCGATCACTTTATTAGCTGGAATCGATTTTAATGCATAAGGTCACGCTACTCACCGGTAGATGGCATTAGTAGTTCTGCAATAATTCACTTCTTTACGTAGGCACAGATAACATAATACTATACTAGTAGGTTTCCATACTTACTTACCATTTTTTTTCTTTTTAATCCCCATATTTTTATTTAAATACTACCTACGTATTGAAGTTTTGAAACTTCGAAAGAGGCGTGTGAAAATAGGAAAACCAATCATCGGCATCTTTTCATCTCACTGAAGTAGGTATAAAATTATCAACAATTTAGTAATTATTTATGACTGTTTTAGTTATAAGCGCCACCGGAAATCGGTGGATTCCTTCACCCATTTTATATTTCAGCGTGACCACCAAAAGGGAACATGGTTTGGTGAATCATGTAGGAATTTTCATTCATCCTGGGACTCAGACAGCCACTATTAAGCAATTTATGCATGCATGCAGAACGTTGTCACAGGCGTTCTTCTTCTTTTAATAAGGTATCAATTGTATAAATAATAGCTTCTAAGTTATATTAAATAAAAACAGTTAGTTATAGTTAGTTATAGTAGGTACTAAAATAACAAAATCGTTCCATTCCGAAGTGGTGCACTTAACGTCTGAGCGGAACACCTATTTAAATTGCTTGGTGAAAAGTTAGCCTAGATACCTAATGCCACTGATAAAACCTCAGAACCTCTGCGATAAATCCATTTCCCATTAAAAGGGGTCCATTGAGGAGGTCAACTATTTGTTGACTTTTCTCCAGTGGTGGTCAACTTCTGGGAACACCTACGTATCTATGACTCACTAATTAGGAACACCTTAGATCAAAAGGATGTGCATTCCTGCGGTTTCGGTCGTGTGTAAAAGAACTAATAACATCTAGTTAACAAAGCTGGTGTTTAATTTGCAGACCGCAACTTTATTTTTATCGGTGCCCTGTTTTTTTTTATCATAAAGGTATTATTTAATCGGTGTCTTTGTTGTTTTTTTTTACTTATATTATTTGTTTCTGAGTCATCGTAAAGTCAATTAGTTTTATATTTAGTGTAAGGTTAGGAGTTGCGTAAAAATATAGATTATCAACTCATTTTGTTAATTTCTATAATTAATAAATATCGTTCAAGTGCATACTCATGTTAATACGCGCTTAAAATATGGTGAAGGAAAACATCGTGACAAAACCAGTTAGTTTTCTCTTGCAGTACCTAATTTACGTATGGAATACATAATGTAAAACTGCAAAATATGGACATGACTGTGCCAAATATTATTAGAATATTAAAAAAAGGCATAAATAAAGGTTGAGGCTGAATATTATTTTATTAGTCCGAACTACTTCTAGAAGAAAAATAAAGCTACAGTCACACGGGGGGGATTATGCGACAAACATAAAAGTAACAGTTTTCGCTTCTCACGCCAACAACAATAAATCCTTTCTTCAAAGTGTTATCTCATTCATAGAGTCCTTGCCACAGTTTTGTGTCCAATCAAAGTACCGACAAGACGTACCGGGGCCATGTATATAAACCGGGGCCTAATCTGAGATAAAGTTTCAAGCAAATAGGTGTTAACACTGCTTACCAAAGCCTAAGATCGTTTGAGATAATGGACCTCGAAAATCACCGAACACAGCATAGTTTCGTTTTGCAGTACTTCAACTTTTTGCAATGGAAGCGACTTAACATACGGACACAATATACAACCATAGCTACAGTTACTACTTAACAGTTGAGTTATTGCTAATTTTGTTCTAGGTACGAGTATCAGCGTCATATTTTATTGACTGTCTGCTGACCAGACCTTCATTTTTGACAAGGACTACCTTAAACGATCATAAAAATAAATTTACACACTAATCAATTTGGGTTAAACTTTTAAAAATATATAAGCAAATTATTTAGTACCTACCTAGTAATATTCTAAGGCTCTTCCTGAAAATCTATGTAGAGCACTGCCCCATTATTTTAATTTTGATTGGTAGATTATATTGTATGTATGACAGGAACAAAACAGCAACCAAAATAAAAGAAGTGTGAGTATGCAAATAAGTTACGGACAAGGATGTTGCGACACTGTACTCTCTACGTTGTGGTGTCAGTTCGCAAACTTACAACATTGTTTTACAGATAACATCTGTAGCTAAACACTCAATGACCGTAACTGTACCTGCGTCCTATCCCTCAATTTGTACTTGATCCTGGATGACCAAACAAAAAATCACACCGTTCAATTATCAACACAAACCTTACAAATCTAAAGTACAAATTGGAATGCAAAGACAATATTTTTCTAGCTAATTAAAACTAGCTCTTACACATTTGTAAGTAAAGGTGACTTTTGAATGGTGTAATGATGGCTCGCCAGTTCGGATGCAGAGATAATATTTTCACTTAGCACAATGAAAGTAATCCGTTAAAGTAGCCGACAGCATAATCATTTTTACAATTGTTAACCAAACAAAGTCTTGGCTCTTTTATATTGTAACAAAGGGTGAAATGGTGGTTGTATTGTAGATGGTAAATTACATTACGGAATGTTCACGTTGACGCTCCTGAATTAGTCTAGAAAGTGTTCAGTGATGCAAATGATACCGTTTAATCTCTAGTTTTGAAACTATTATATACGTTAAAAGGTTAGTGCTTGAGTTCTTTAAATTAAAACTGTAAACGAAAATTGGGTCCATTTAAATGATAGTGTTATTTGTTTTTGGGTAGCCTATTTAGTTTGTTAATATTTAATAGTAATTCAATTAATGGGCTAAATTAATTAATGGGCTCTACAACTCTGTATAAGACAATATATATCCGATCGTAGAATATTCCTTTACATTTTAGTTTATTGCATAAAAAGCATTTTGGTTTTAATGCTTTGTTTATAATCCTTAATTCACAGCCTTTTTATTTCTATTTTGCATAACCAACTATTTAGGTTAGGCGACTATTCTTTGTTAGAAACTAGTTATGCAAAAACGACGACCACCGAACGAGATTGTATCCACAATATTGCAACCTTGCAAAATTAGAGTAGGATCATAAATTTTATATTAATTTAGTCATTGAAGGTAAAGGGACCGCCTCTGTTCCAAGTTGAGAAAAAATGCAATAACTAATGTCTCAATTTCGAGAAGACCTACGTGGGTCTGTGGGCAAACACACCGCCCAGAGCTTGCACTTCACAGATTGCAATAAATTAATTACGTGACAACGAAACGGTGAGAAGTTTGCGCTGTGGGCGAGAAACGAGCGAGAACAGAGAGTAGCACCCCGCTGTTAGAAGACCTCACCGATCGGTTGAAGGTATGCTCCTGTCGCTTTTGTCCCATCTTCCCTCCCTTTTCTTTCTAGAGCGGTAGAACAAGAAGGGTGTATGCCGGCGAAGCCTTTGCGCGTTGGACATCATTTTTCACGTCTCATTCAATAACTCGATGCGTATGGAGATAGTGATCGTTTTGAAATATTTCGATGGGAGCGTCACATTCCCAAGGATATGGTGTTACTTTGCGTGCGGAATGCTGGCGGCATTGTTCAGGGTTGAACGTGTCCCAGGGTCGGGAAAAGGTAGTTTCTAGGTTTTTGTTGGTCATTACGGAATCTTTGCAAAATTATTAGCAGAAGAATCAGATAGGTTGTTGAAACCAATATTTCTTCCATCCTCAATCTTCACGGAACAAAGACCAATCTAGTAAAGTGACCTCATAAAATGTGGGGTCAAAGCACAATATAAAAATACCATACAACATACTTGTCATCGGAACAACACAAAGTGGCAAAAAGTAATAAACCGAAAGACCTGTCACAATAAAATATATTTCCATAAAAATATCAGACACATCTCGACAAAACACCTTAAAATTAAATCTAGAGTTATGCTCGCACTGATATGAACGTGAAAGGCGTACTAACGTGCATTTTCATACTTTACTGCCAATAAAAGCGGGTGTGGTTGAGTTATTACATCATAAATAAAAATGTTTATACATAAATAAGAATGTTTATATGATAGATCGAATAATTGGGTGTAAAAACTAAATGGAGTTGAAGCGACTGAGGCATAGCGTGTGATTGGTTAAAATCGCGAACATTGTAGTCAATTTGCTCAACCAATTGTCGTCGGTTTGAGAAAGTTTTAAGGGGTTCTCTCTGAGTTAGTACCTAATCAATTTTTTATGCTAAGGAAACGAGACCTGTATTTAGGGAAGAAAAGCTTTGTGACAGTTAGGAAAGAAGGAAAAGTCTAGGATTTCGCACATTTGTTTTAAAGATAAGAGTCGAGGATTTTCTATAAAACTCTCTGTATAAAGCACTACGTCTTAGTCTCAGTGGCTGTAAACTTCTAATGATAAAAAAACAATGTTTTCTGGACAAGCAATAATTAAACATTATTGTGTCGGTCGAACAAACCTCAGAAGCGTTCGCTCCGCGCGATGACTATCGCGTTGATAAATGGACCGCGTCAAAATATATCGAGGTCCCAACCCTCTATTGTCTCAATGAATGCTTTTTTATTGTCATAATATTTGGTGCTAGCTCCAGCCTGCTACTTCACTCGCGTAAGGTCTTTAACATAATTTTTTTAAGTGGTGGTAAGCGGTCACCTTTCTCTATTGACGTCTAACATACCAACAACGGTATCTTATTCACTTTACCTACATGACAGAACCCTGAATTTTTTTCACACTTACGGGCCACTGTGGTGCCTAGAATGGATTATACTAGGCTTTGTCTTCGGTATTAGCAAACATCTTATCGGTATTAGGGCTAGGCTATCCTCTCCAGCTTAATCTACACAAAATACTTACTGGTCAATATTTGCGAAGCTCACTCAAACCGGGTTTCCTCGTTATGTTTTCTGTTACCGTATTAACCACGAGATAAAGTGCACATATTTTTTTCTAATTAAACAATCTATATGGACTCGACCGGGATGTGAATCAAAAATCTAAATCATTTCAGCCATTACGTTGTGACTGAATCAAATACATTCAGACGTTAACCAAACTATCAAACTATAATATAAGCATTCTGTAAAGGACTTTGACAAGTGGCGTGTAGGATTATGATGCATTTCTCTCAAATAGCTCCATGGAGATGTCAAATTCAATGAAATTTTATTCATTGGTATCATAAGGATCATTTTGTAAGAACCAAGATCTTTGAAAGATCGATCGTAAATTGATTTTTATGCCAGTTTTATGGTGAATAGTGATCGATTTCGATTCATATTTATTAGGCGATACCTTTTTCATATGCTAATGCGATAGATTGAGTTTTGTTATTGCCTTTTTAAGGTAATCGGAGACATGTTTATCAGCTCGGCATCGGTCCGCCCCACAACACCGGCACCGCGCCCCGATCAACCCGTTACTTTAGTGCCTTGTCTCACAAGCTATGCTATATATGCTACTGATAAGTGTGCGTTGCAGTATGAAGATGCATATAAGAGTTATAAAAGGCTCGAGCGAAACGAAATCGATTTACAGCTGGGTTGATATGTCTGGGGTATCTTTTAGAGTTCACCGTTCCTGTCAGAGTCCGAACCTGACATTGGCCATATAGGCTAGGAAATGATAAGCTTGCTGACTGATTTATTTATATCAAAGCTAAAAATCCAAAACTTAAAAGTAAAAAAGGATCAAGTAACAAGGTTTGTTTAAGCTATAATCACGGAAATACGGAGGAACGGTTATTAACACGGAACTTAATAACTGACAAAAGTTTTTATTCATATACATATTAGATGCTTTTATAACGTGTTTATACGTGACAGCGGCTCTTAATTTTTGACAAAAGAAGTTAAAACATACCTAGTATTTTTTGTAACGCGGGTTCGTTCTGAATACAAATGCACCTATATTGCCGATTATGCTATATATTACTCTTAAATCGCTTTTATGTTACAAAATATTTGGACAAGGGTTTTATTGAGTAACATGATATTTTCGAGAGATGAACTCCGTTTTGTGGTTTTATGATTATTGGACTATGAGGAAGGACTGCAAAATCAGGTGGACTTCGTGGAAAGTAAACGCTATCGGGGTGAACTATTTTCCAGAAGGCCGTGGGTTTGAACCTGGTCATGCGCCAATGTTTGTCTATTCCAATAATTTAAGTGCGCAATAAAACGTGCTTTTAACATAGAAAGAAAACATCGTGAGGAAGCCAGTGAGTATTCCTAAAGCACCGATGGGCCTACATGGATGGGCAAAATGTGGGCATGTGCCAAATGTTCGGACATGCCTCTGACTACTCCTCTAGTGCGTCTTCAAGAATCTAATCATATGAGGATCTGAGAAGATCTGTCTACCATTCCTGGTAATAGAAGAAGCGAGGCGTTATTTTTTTAGATTTGTGACCATTGAGTTTATTGGGATAACAGTAAGTTCGACTAAGGTTCTCTAGTGGAGTGTTCAGTGTTCATACTAAATTAGCACGTTCTAAAAAATGTATCTTGACTGTATACAGTTGCCACTCCGCAGGCGCTTTGTTGTATAGAGATTGCAATAAAATCTCGAGCCGATTTTAATCTCGTTATCTGTCGCCACCGCGTGTTCGGACAATTGGTCACAATGTGGCCATGGCAGCTGCTTTACCATGCGCGTGGGCAGGTGGCCGTATTCTGCACATGTAGAGATTTGTAGCTTTCGGTGTCATTGAGATGAAGCCATTGTAGTATTGATTGCGTGGTGACCTGAGTGCTGATTTAAGATTATTTTAAAATAATCCTATTACCCAACCCCTTTGGACCCAACATAATTCAAGTTTATTATTGACCTGATGAAGAGTGACCAAGAAAGAACCAGACTCATGACAATGTCGAACGTCCTTAAATTTAGGAGCAAGCTAGAGCGAGCGCGTTGATGTCTTTTGTTCGTATTTTTATAATTTCTTTAAACTAGACTTTTTTTATGATTTTCCAATATGGAAATACTAATTAGAGCTTAAGTTATAATCTCTAATCTGTTTATCAACTATAGCCGATAAACAAGCTTTTATGAGGAGAAATTAAGAAAATAAACCAAAGGCTCGAATTGCGTTGTAAATTTTGTCAGTTTGATGTGCAGATTGTGAGGTAAGGAAAAAATATTCTTGACTAAAGATACCGGAGCTAATTTTGTAAAGAGTGAGGTGGTACCTTAGCTATAATGATCACACAATCCAGGTGGGTGAGTGTAACAATACAAGTACGTCCAGCGACTCAAAAAAACTTCGCCCACATTAACGGAAATGCCACCAACGAGCCTCCGCTTCAAAGCCGCCGCGAATTCCTCCGCATATTGTGCGATATCCTGTCAAAGTCATAAATAACCCTGAAACGATCGACACGTCATCCTCCCCGCACAAAACCTTCAATTTGACGTCTAAATTATTGCCAGAACGCGTTTTCAGCAAGCACACCGCCCTATCCAACCCCCGCGCAGATGAGCCTAGCCCCAACAATAGCAACACAGAATACATCAGATAAAAGAATTTTCAAAACAAACTCAAAATACTAAAGCGTTTGACACGAGCATCCGCTCGGTCGCAAAAAAGCGTGACCAATCGCACCGGGAAATTGAACCTTATGTCAATATTTTGAGAGGCTAGTTCGTCATGCCGTCGCACGCGCTTTGATCCCGCGATAGATCTCAATAGCGGTGATTATAGGCGCCTGTGATTTTGGTTGAATGCTTTTTTTTATGAGCTGCCTTCATCGTCCATACAAAATAAACGGCATACTACTGTAAAAGAATATACAATTATTGGGCTTTGAATGGTTACAGCGGGGGTGAAGTGCCCATAAATTGTTATTTTTTCCGCCTATCTCGGTTTTGAATGTTCGAAATCTTTTAAAAATCATAAACGGTTCTTCTATGGTGGATTTATTGTATGTGTAAGGGGAGGTGTTGGGGTGTTGTTTGGTAGAATACACTATTTGCTAATTATACGCTTCGATATTTTGGAACATGCTTGACCAAATCATTGGTAAGCTTACTGGTTACGGTTCTGTAGAATTACAAAAGGGTGACGATTAAACCAAAAAAGTACAACAAATACGTAAGAGTATTTAAATTAGAATAATTTGTATACAAGGAATATTTTACGATTGGTTGCTCTGAAAATCTATAGGGTACCGGCTGAACTGATGATGATAGGAAGATTAAGTATTATCATCTTTGCTTGATATTTATAGGTTCTATCCAGTCTAGAACGATTGTTAGAACTTGCCGCCAAATTCCTTGTTCCCAAATGTAAATATTGCCTAACAAAATAGGCGATTTTAGCATGGTAGACAACCTCTCAGATCTCCAGGCGATCAAATCCTTGAAGATGTCTTAAGCGGTAGTCAGAAACACATCCTAACCACTTTGGCATATGCCCACATCTTGTTGGTACTGTGTTCCATACGTAACAGGTTGCAAGCCCATCGCTGATTATATAAGAACACTTACTGTTTTCCTTCAAACTCATTGGTGCACGACCGGGTTCAAACCCACGACTATCGGATCATTGAACATTGATTTATTAAAAAAAAAAAGGAAGATAACGTATTTACTCAGCATATCATTATAGTCTCAGCATAGAAAGAGACGTCTATGCTGCTACGATACGCCACTGAACTTGCAAATAGATTTTTTTTTAAGCCAATAAAGTGCACCTATTGAAAAATGCATCCCTTGTCTTCTCATTCAAACCCTTCTTGTCTTTAGATCCTAATTCGCTTCGCAACATCTTCATTGAGAGGTGTTAATAGCCGCTGCTCATTATACGAGTGCGAGGCATGATCGTAAATTTGTCCGTCCAAGGACATACAACAAAAGGTCCAAAGTGTCGTTCAATCCCAAAGTAGATTTTACAAGAGGCTGCCTGTGACGCGCGTGTGGGCCGCAACAAAGTTGATGTTAATATGGATAAGATAAATCAATAAAATAAGTAACACTCAACTGCCACATACATAGTCTTGACCCCACCCTAGGATTCTCTGTGTCGTAGGTATCAGAAACTACGAATACCATGGTACCACAATACCCAGACCCGGAACAAATATATAGCTATGAACCAAAGGATTTGAGTACCTACCCTATGTCTAGAGAGGCCTATGTTCAGCGATTCACGACAAACGGTCTGAGCCTTCTCCATCCACCGACACCGACCCGCAACCTTGACAATGTTGGCTGTCCATCGGGTGGGAGGTATTCTAAAACTGCGAGCAAACTACAAAATATATTCAAAATTTGCAGTAATTAAAAATAATCGTTTTTGAAATATGTTAAAAAGAAAGCTTTTAAAGACGTTTACTTAGTGTTAGGATACCGCAATTTTCATAAAATCGTATCCACACTACTACAACAAACTTCAAATCTCAATAGGTCACCACTGTCCTCATGAATGGGTGGTATCGTCGGGGGCTCTTTACAACGCTCGTTTTGTATGGAATGTTGTAACAAAAAAGCTTTAGATACACACAATGCTACTCTTACATATTGCAATCAATCAACACGCAATTTTTGAATTATGAACTCTATTACGTAGATTTTAAGGTTAAAGGAAATTTTTCAGGGGTAAGTATTTTTGGTATTTTGACATAAAATAATCAAACATACAAGATTCAGTGGAGTCTGGAAGAAGTTTGTTTCTACGCCTTATTAATTATGTCTTATCAATTTTGGGACGGTTCGTCTGATGTGCCATTTTTGCCAATTTTGAATGCTGGGCGAATAATCGACTGTTCGATGGCAAGTTTATATTTATGAAGATTGTAAATTATGAGCGTGTGAACTTTTTGGTTTTTTTAATTTTATTAACTTTAATAACGTTATTACTATAATGTTATTCTGTCACAAACTGTCTTATCTATATTTTTTCTGTACATCTTATAATTTTAATATAATGTTATATTGTCACAAACTACCTTACCTATATTTTTAATTATATCTTTTGATAGTAATACAAACCTATAGACTTGCATACTCGCTACGGTTACAATTTTATCTACATTCAATTCATTCAAATTCAAAATTTCAATAAAATCACTTTGTAACGTCTTAGAAACTAGGTGAAGCTATGCCTGTACCTCGCGACCATCCATCTTTTAGCATTAGTTAATATTTTTATCTCATAAAGTCCCTGGTACAATATGAGATTGAACGTTCAAGGCACTCTCGATAAGGTGACTCGACTCTCATAATACGTATAATATCAGAAAAGGTCTTCTTCTATAAGAAAGAGAAAGAAAAAAATATGAAAATTTACTTTAATTTTTTTTGTGCTGTTTTCTGGTCTTATGATCATTTTTATAATTAACTAGTAAACGTTCGAGAATTCGACCTAAAGATTACTGCGATAAAACATCTAAATGATTGAGTTTCAACTGATTTACTCCCAAAATAACTGATTTTTGCATAGTGTTTTTCAGTGAAATATGTCAAATTTCCAAAAGTCGTTGCATACCATCAGATTATTGCTTATCGTATGTAGAATAAGCCTCTTTCGGGATAGTTTACATCGAATCACCTTGAGTAAGCTATGTAACCATTTAAAATGTCCAATTAATCCACATAATATTTTAAGCGATCAAATCTCCTATCATAATCGAATAAAAACACCGTCGCTACATTTTTTGTTTGTTCACTATTTGTTATATCGGTGTCACCGTGATTTCACACGTCCATAGTATAAATAAGCACAGAAAAAAAAAACAATAGCACTTTGCCGAGAAAATGTTACTAACGCCGGACTATAACACCGCTATGAATAAATCTGTGACACTATCGTCAGTGAAATTGACCCTTACAACCTCCAATATACAGTTCAGCTTCTTTTGACAACGTAAGATATGTAAGGAAATCATGTGCCTGAATATTTGGATATTTTTATTGGCATATTGAATCGAATGCAATTCTGATAGAGCTCATTTTCATTTGCTTAGTTCGTTGGAAGTTGAGCAGCTTGTGTAAGCTTTATAATATTTCTTGGGCCATTGTGAGCGGTCGCCACGCCGGCGCCGGCGCATCCGATTCACCTATGTTATTGTTAGGGACCCCGAAATTCCTTTATTTGACATACGTGGTGTGGAATCCTATGTTTTGCCGAGTTTTGATTGTTTGTCGATATATTGATTTGAGGGGTAGGTTTTCGGTGATGTTTAAAATATAGCTCTAAAAAGTTTAAATTCAATTATTACAGAACTCGGGCGCTTGCCTGGTTGCTAAGTCAATTACATAATATTATATAAAATTAGCTTAGATTATTAAATTAGGTGAAGACTATGATTCTAATGTTTGCATGATCCGCAAATATTTTTTCCGTGTCCGGGTGTTGTGGTACTTGTAGTTTCAGATACCCATGATACAGGGAATCCTAGTAAGTGTGGGTCTATGTACTTTTTCTACTACTGTCTATTCACTTTTGGGTGCTATTTAATCTAAATAATGAAACTTTCAGCATTCCTCATCATTATAGACCAAGCAAACCTTTGTGCAATAAAACATAAATAGTGAATCTTTGCTACAATTATCAAACCACAAATTTTCCAATACATTTCATTCACAAAACGCGGCTTTAGCGTGAAATTCGATACTAAAAGTGAGATAGATCATTAAACCGTCGATGTGAATTTACCTTTACAATAGAAACACAATAGTTTAACTATCAAGTTACCTTCCTGCTTAGTAGCTTAGTTAATACAGTTTAACATTGGATTAGTTATCATAATGTTTCAAATATAATTAATACAAAAAATAGCATAATTATTTATGTTTTTAAATGGCATTTTTATTTTTCAATTAATTTCCCTTTTACTTTAATATTATGACAGGCCTCATAGCTCAGTGGGTAGTAACTCTGCCTTCTGTGCTAGAGGTCGCGGGTTCGATTCCCGCACTGGACAAACATTTGTGACTAACACTGATGTTTGTTCTGTGTCTGGGTGTTAAATATGTATCTATTATGTATATCAGTCTCTGGTACCCATAGTACAGGCTATGCCTAGTTTGGGATCAGTTGAGCGTGTGTGATATGTCCGGAATATTATTATTATTATATTTATATTAGAGTCGAAGCGACGTGGAATCCAGAGCACTAGCTCCTATTTTTCTCAACAGATCATCCACCAGTGCTTTCAATTTGTATTGATCTGGATTAGTAGAGCTATCTAGAGATCATTTACAGTGGTTTTTATATAGCTCAACTGTTTTGTGTGTATATTTTTTATGATATTCTTAATATTAAAAATTATTAGGTATTATGTTTGGTTGGTAACGAGATGGGTTTTCAGGTTTGCCACTATACTAAGTACGTAATTTTTTTGCACAAATAATATACACACCGGCACAATTAGCGGAACACAAAAAAAAGCAGGATTTTAAAATCTTTTACTTGAGGAACTGGCCAGTTATGGTATTTTTTTAATTTATTGTCAAATTTGAAAATAGAAAATTAGATGACATACACTTTTTTCATTCATTTGTTTTATTTTCCCGAACAATACGTTTTGTCAACTTGTTCCAGTAATAACTACGTAATTGTATATAGTTTTACACGTCTACGTATTTTTTTTTTGCAAATATTTTTACACAATCCAATAACTATAAATGTTTTTAATTGGTTAAACGAAGTCGCTCCTGTATAATACTTAAAGCTTTTTCTTCTATAGACCACCGAGAAACGTGCCAAAAGAACACAAACAAAAAAAAGAGAACGGCAGCCTAACAAAACAGTCCTGTTGTACAAATAAAAAGAAAATGTATATGTGTCACAGACTATATTCACACGAGCACAGATTATGAATCAATTATCGCGGGCAAAGTAAACTTGCTTGGGAACGAAGCCTTCGCGTGTTTATTTATTTTCACTGTGTCCTGACAAAGGATTTTGAACATTATTTGCAGAGGTTGTAGTTTGAATTTTAACGGGCTTGGTTTCGAGAGGTATAATTGACCACACAAGGGTGGACATGAATGTTCAAATCTTCAAGTAAAGAAGAATAAAGGAAAACAGCAACTCGCGGTCGTTATTAAGGTGAGGATTTAATTATTTTATGATTTTTTAATTGTTTTTTCTCAATAATCGCAAAACGCACAGTTTTGATTTTTATGACAAAGCTAACATGATCATTTTATATACGTAAATCCAAGACAGAAACGCGATTGGTAAAACTTTTCTCGATAGATTTATTTTTTAAAGTTGGGTCCTCTGCAACAGTTTTTTCGAAAATACTCTGAGACTATCTAACAAAAATAACTTTTTTTTAAATATTTTGTTAGGCAATAGCATTGGGTACCTAAATCCAAGACACTTTTAAAAAAAAATAGATAGTTTTTGACATAATCGATATTTTCTTATATTTCGCTTACGTTGATTACTTTCGAGCGCCTTCTAACGCTTGCTATCTCTTTCCGCATTCAATTACAGTACATAGCGCTGTCACTTTCTTCACTCCGCCCACTCGACAATTTATTATGATTTTTGTATCCTCTTAAAGTAAACTTTAATTTCATTGAAAGATGATACTTTATTTGTAGAATTTTTACATCACGAATTTCACATTTTGCATTGTTTTTTATCATCGCTTTAATTGTGTAAATTCCTGTTCTGTTTTGGTATAACGCATCATCATCAACCTGCAGAAGTCAATTGCTGGACATAGGCCGCCTCAAAGAGTTCCTTGACAAACGGTCTTGAGCCTTTTCCATCCACCAACTTCCCGCAACTTTAACACCGTCGTCGGTCCATCGGGTGAGGGGCTTTCCAACACTGCTTGTCACCTAATTCGTGGTCGCCATTCGAGAACCTCGATTCTGCGAGCTGTATGGCCTGCCTACTGCTACTTCAAAATGCTGATTCTAAGAGCTATGTCGGTGACCATGGTTCTTTTACGAATTTCCTCATTTTGGATTTTAGCACGCAGTGTAACTCTCTATAGTATAGCTCTCTCCATAGCCCGTTGTGTGACTTTAAACTTGTGTATGAAGCCAATAGTTAATAGAGAAGGTGCAAGACTATTATCAAGGCACTCTTTGGAAGAGGCCTATATCCCGCAGTAAACATCTTGAGGCTGATGATGATGGTGATGATGGTATATACGTTGACAAACAATCGCAATTCATTCATAAACATCAGTCAATGAAGCTTATTTGCATGCAGTGAATCACCTCCATGAAATGGCGTGGATTAAGGTTGGGGGCTCGTAAGTAGAGCGAAGCTGAAGCGTCGATGTCTGGCACTGATTGGTGGCGTCTTTTCAACGAAATAATTTATTCAATTGTAATAAGGTGCCATGTAAAACACAACGAAGGCACTGAATGGCGCGTGGCTATTAAGCATTTTATTGTTTTAATTTTTTACATTTTTAGCGGAACCTATGATGCTTCCTATTTCTTTACGAGATCGAATCAGAAATGTTGAGATCCGTAGACAAACTAAAGTCACCGAAATTTCCCAGAGGATTAGCAATTTGAAATGGCAATGGCCGAGGCACATATTTTGGAGAACTGACGGCCATTGGGGCAGAAAAGTTCTAGAGTGGAGACCACGCACTGAAAAGCGCAACATAGGACCTACTAGATGGAAATACGACCTAAGAAAGGTTGCTGAGATCCTTTAAAATTGGGGCAGTCTTGCCCACATGATACATGCCTATATCCGCCTCAATATGTACAGTTATTGTGGAACTACAGAGACCGATTAGTACCCTTAGCATTTTGCGGCTGTCATCCTATGTCTAGATGCAAAGTGCGTTCTTGTCGTGACACTGGTTCTTTCTTGGTCATTCTATATTAAGGTCAGGTAAGAATTTTAATTATTATTATGGGATCTGCAACATCTTTAATTTTATGTGGAATGACTCTAAATTAAGCGATAAGACCGCCTATTATTCAAGGTATAACATTTTATAAATGGAAGAGGTACATTATCGTACCTATTATAGGTACTATGATATAGATATGGTACACATAATAATATACTTCGCTTCGCTACGTTGCACTAAAGACGTCACAACTCTTTGGTTTTGATGTACAATAGCCACAGAGGAACAAGTGACCAAATGACTAACACAGCCTATAAGAATGATTCATGTTACAGCGAATCTCTATGGGAAATCTATGGGAATGTGCCATATAAGCAAACTGGTCCAATCTGAAATGGTTGAGTTGGTATGATGAAGATAAAGTCTGGTTTTTGTCGGAATATTTATGGCCGTGGTGGCCCCGGCTAAAGAATGGGCCCCTCCATATTTACCTTTCCGCGGATGTCGTTAGAGACGACATAGGGAAAAAAGCTAGGGGATAGGCAGCAGCGTCCCTCATTTTAACAACAATAGCTCTAACTGCGCTCGCCAACCCGCAAGCCCAGCGTGGTGAGTATGGGCAAATCCCCCCACATGATAGGAATTCGCTCTGTCTGTTGGGGAGGCCATGTTCAGCAGTGGACGTACGGCTGAAATGATGAAGATGATTTATGCAAAAAAATATGCCAAATCTTACTTTGAGTGGCTACGTATAAAACTTGGTAAAGTGTAAAAGTCATATGCTTTGTCTTGATTGATTAATAATGATGAATTCAAAAACTAAACGACAACTTTGCAAAAAAATCATATCGATCCCTTGCTCTGTGAAAAACAAAGTGAAATCTATCTCACGGGAATCTAACATTTCCGGGATAAAAATCCTATGTGCTATCCTATCTCTGTGGCAAATTTCATCCATATCCGTTCAGACGTTCCGGCGTGATTGAGTAATGAACTTTGGTACAGACAAACTTTATTCGTATCTTTTACTAAATCTCTTTTCCTGTTTATAATATAAATAAAAATGTATGTTTGAATCCATTAACAAAACAATTGCTATTAGTTACAGACTGCATAATATACATACCAATGCAATAAAAATGCAATAAATTTTGCAAATAAAAAGCCTTATACGAAGCCATACGGTCAATAAAATGCTCACTATTTATTTACTCTTTGATAGAATGATCAATACCTACCTTGAGTCAGGCGTACATCAGGCGCACACCCAATAAAATAAAACACCCTGATGGTTTCTTTGCTCTATTTGGAAAATATGATTCACGTAATGACCCTGTATCAAATTATCGCAACCAACCTGCTTCGAGTACGGAGTTTTTTTGCACAATTACCCATTTGTAAGGCCTATTTCATCCGGCATTTGTCATCAGTTTTTGCAGCATTTCGCTCGGTGATTCATTTCGGATGCTCTCGGATGCTGTGACACAACCTTCGTGATCGGAACTAAGAAACAATGGGGGCAGAAATCCGGTTTATTTCAGAACCGCGCGTTAGTCATGAAATGCCAAAATTGTAAGGTTATCTGCGTAGAACAGTAGAGCAAAGTGACTAAATACCTATCTCCAGCTCTTTAATCTATGACCTACCTAGTCTTACCAGAGTCTTATGTTTGCAAGCGTTTATTGATGAAGCGACCGAAACGAGCGAAGATATTTCAAGCAACTTGGACGAATCCGTGTTGTACATAATTGTATGTTTATTTCTTAGAGTCATATGACACCCCACTTCATGTATTTATAATACTTTTTTTAAACCCCCTTTGGGATCCCTATATCTTAACGACCCCTAGGCCAATTTAACTTATATTCTTTTCGATACAACCTAATGGCCTTCAAAATTCAATAAAAATTGGACCGACGCCGACGTGACGATTCGAAAGTAATGCTCTAACAAATATACATCATCATCATCAAACCTGTAAAAGTCCACTGCTGGACATAGGCCTCCCCTAAAAAGATCCACGACGAACGGTCAAGCATTCTCCATCCACCGACTTCCCGCAACCTTGACAATGTCGTCGGTCCATCGGGTGGGGGGCCTTCCAACACTGCGTCACCCGGTTCGTGGTCGCCATTCGAGAACCTTTACTCCCCAACGGTTATCGGTTCTGCGAGCTATATGGCCTGCCCACTGCCACTTCAACTTGCTAATTCTGAGATCTATGTCGGTGACCTTGGTTCTTCTACGGATTTCCTCATTTCAACAAATATACATAAAAGCATACAATTCAATCGAGAGCCTAATATACTCGGATAGATCAATAACTATCAATATTTTTTGTTATATTTGCCCAGTGTTGTAATAATTACCTACGTACCTATTCTGAAAAAAACATTTCCTTCGTTATGGACAGACTGATACAAAATGTGCGAATAGGTTGCACAGACCCAATGGAAAAAGGTAAGTACCTACAGGAAAATTTCCAGTTTCCATTTATAGGAGAGAAACTTAATTATGTGGTGCAATTTCGTCTGCTTAAGACATTTACGTAAGCAAATAAGCGTATAGAATGGTTGGCATTGAACTTAACTTGCACAACCCGGATAATTAAGGGAAACCCCAAAAAGCAATCACGAACGAAACTGAACTAAGAAAGTCCGTAGGCATGCAAATCCGGGTGAGTATATCAAATTGCTACTTCACTAGATGAATAAAGAGCTTTGCTCACTATAGATAAGGTTCAAAATATACAATTGACAATGTGTCTGGGTTGTCTGTACGTTACTTGTAATTGTCGCTATGGTAACCCAGTGGCACAGATGACTCATAGTTCATCATTGTAATTTGCCGTGAGAACAGCCGACAGGTCTGTCGAAGAAGAATTTGAGTTCTTCCGGACTAATCATGGCATGATCATGGCTCCAAAAGTTCAATTGGCCATGACACAATATTCATCAGAGATAGAAAGATCATAAACATTTTAAACCTCGTGATAAAATAAAATGATGAATTTAATTTAATGTTTCCATGCAATTTTAAGTGTCGTAAGATTACCCGCGATTACCCTGTAGGTGTATGTTTATCCCCCAGCAAGATGGACAACTTGTAGATGTCTTAGGGGGGTAGTCAGAGGCATGTCCTAACATTTTGGCACAAGCCCACATTTTGCAGTGGTGAGTATTCCATACGTGACAGGTTGCAAACCCATCGCCGCTTATAAGAATACTTACTGGTTTCCTCACGATGTTTTCTTCGCCATTTTAAGCACGTGTTAATGTGCACTTAATTTATTCAATAAGTAAAATCATTGGTGCACAACTAGGCACAAACTCACGACCCTTAGATCGAAAGTTATTATAAAGGGTACCTCCGACTAAGCCACACGGCTTCCAGAAACGGAAATTTGGAATTATGAAATTCGCGGTAGTGCTAACAGAATCCGAGCCGAGGGTTGACAGCCACTGAAGAAAGGCATGCGCCTTGTTTCCTGTCATGGTTTTGAGAGCGTTGTCACTGCACAGATAACTCGACTCCCAAAGCTAAGGTCATTTGGTACTTTGAACGGAACACGTAAGACCTTAAAAGACGAAAACCTAATTGCTTAAATCACCCATTTGCAAAACTGTCTGACTGTTATTGATAATGAAATGAAATGATAATGCTAATTGATTGTATCCTGTTTGGAATAACTCAGATTATCATCATCATCAGCCTATAGAAGTCCACTGCCGAACATAGGCCTCCCCCAAAGAGTGCCATGACGAACGGTCTTGAGCCTTCTCCATCCATCGACGTCCCGCAACCTTCACAATGTCGTCGGTCCATCGGGTGGGGGCCTTCCCACACTGCGTTGCCCGCACCTACTCTATAACCAGACAACTCAAATAGCTTTAAGGTAAATAGGTAATTATCCCTAGTGATAATTTCCCTGAGGGAAAATTGCAAAAAAAAAAAGATTAAGAGGTGGCAATTTTTCTCCGATGATGCAAAAATTCATTCCTCTAAGAATGCCAGTGTTAGTGTCGAACTTTGCAAATTACTATGTCATTTTAAAGAAGTTTGATCAGGAAAAACAATTTGATCATGCACTGCAATTGAGCTACTTGATCTCTTAATCATTTTAACTGTTGCATCATTTTTAGTGGTCATTCACAAACAAGACAATTTGTCGTTGCTGTTTGACAATCATGAACATCAAACCTGCTGTGACGACAGCATTATATGGTGAGCCTGAAATGCAGCGTAGCTGAGCCCTCGACCATTTCACTTGTCTACCTACATACCAATTACTTAATCATCATCATCAGCATGATAAAGTCCACTGCTGAACATAGGCCTCCCGCAAAGAGTACACCAATAACATGGTTTTCTGTAATTGTATCGTGTATCTACTTAACTGTGCGTTTATTCTGAGCGAATAAATTCCTTTTTATGTTTTATAACAATCGGTAATCTCTTAATTTCAAACAAAAACGCCCTTGTATTCACAACAAATACGCAATAAGTTTATTTTTCGACTCTCGGGCCATGCAAGTGGTCGTATTTGCTTAAGGACCTGCAAACACAGATAATAAACAGTCCTTGTTACCATCCCTTTTTGTTTGTCTACTCGGTCAGGGCAGACCTGTGGTTTTGCGTAGGTCAGTGCGATTTACATCTACGTAGTAATGTAAACTGAGAAACCCCACCTTCGGATTGAAAGGTCGGAATTTCTTCAAATCCGGTAGCGGGTGTGTCTTTGTTAGGTAATAAACAGGGTTTTTTTAGAAATGCGCAAAACCTAAGACATCGCACTGATTTATATTGCAAGACATTGATTACACAAAAAAATCTTTTAATTAATCCTACTATCCTACTAATATTATAAATGCAAAAGTTTGTAAGCATATTAGGATGTTTGTTGTTCAATCAAGCCGAAACGGCTTAACCGATTGAAACTTGGAATAGGTAGGTATATAAAGTTCTTTACATAGAACAGCATAGGTAGTTATTAGGCTACTTTTATATATGAGTACCACGCGAGAGCGAAGCCGCGGGCGGAAGCCAGTATTGTACATAAATAATTGCAGAAGTGCAACACTTTATAACGGAGACCCTTTATTATAAGTTTAAAATAATCGCTTAATCGATTCTACTTTTGATTTTAGGGTAAGTGCATTTTACAAATAACCCTATGTGAAAATCAAATCTCAGAATCTCAGATACTTAAAGACATTTTGGAAGTATTTTTGCAACCTAAGCATTAATTGAGTGGTTTAATATTCCCTTATGTGATGATGCTAGTCATTCGGTCATGGTAGACCAGCGGTTTTGAGTAGGTCGATATGATTTAGATGTAGCTGAGAAAAATGCGATAATAGAGTGGTAATTCCGTACAATTTCTGATTATATGTGTATAAGTATTTAGTTATAAGATATAATAATAAAAATCACACTGTGAAATATAACAGTTTGTTGTAAGACTCGCGCCATAACACGTGCTTTAAACCCGTCCAAAATATAGTACTGGCCCCGTAAATCAAACGATTGTGCACAATGTTGCATGTTAATTCATTTATAGTAATTTAATAAGAGGTAAGTAGGACGATTGAATGAACGTTCACAATGGAGGCATAATATATATCTATTATGTATATCAGTCTCTGGTACCCATAGTACAGACTATGCCTAGTTTGGGATCAGTTGACCGTGTGAATATGTCCGGAATATATATTATAAATATAATAAGCTACCTATGTAGAGCATTAATATTTCAATATTTTGGGTAAACAATTATGGACCAGTCTATAAATAATCTGCTTAGAAAACGAGTTGATTTTATAATTCAAAATGTTCTTAATAATGTCTCATATTAACCAATCAAATTTTAAAAAAATCCAATCATTGCCAATTCCATTGGTTAATATTTGACTTTTACTACCATATGACAGTGAATCACCTGTGAATAAATTGGAACAAATGAACAATATAAAGAGATTGATTTTGTTGAAGGTTACAATCATCCCTTTTTTTATTACTTAACAGTCACCTACATAGTCCTCACCCCCACCTAGGATTATCTGTGTCGGGACAAATGTTTGCATGATTTGCAAATATTTGTTCACTGTCTGGGTGTTGTGGTATGGTACTCGTAGTTTCTGATACCCAACTACGAGTACCATACCACAACACCCAGACACTGAACAAATATTTGCAAATCATGCAAACATTTGTCGCGCAGCGGGCATTTAACCCGCAGCCCTGGCAGTTTAGACTGGCACTCGCCCGCTACGCCACAAAGTTCGTCTTTAGTTATGATGATGGGTGCCTTAGTTTTTTCCCCTCTCAGGTCAAAATGTAGGAAGCGCATTCGTTTTTAAGAAACTTTGCCGATGTAAAAGATAGTCACGTGTAAAGGGCGCACATTAACATACCCTGGTTTTTTCAACCCAGATTCGTGACACCGTGTGCGTCCAGTGTCCTCGGTAAATAATAAATCATTCTAATAAATAAAACAAGGAAACGTGAGCGAGATAAAGAGGTTCGAGTTCTTAACGCCAGCGCCGACGATCGTTAAACGAATGTGAAAATATTTTGTGCCCTTTTAGGGTCCAATGGGCATGACCCGTGAAATTGGAATCCTTTCAAATAGTGTTGAGTGAGTGGATTTAGTTAGTTAGTTACGTAGGGTTGATTTAAGCAAAATACTATACCGTTTGCGTAATAGATTTGATGGAATTAGAATCGCCTCCGCGCATTCAAGTTAGCATGCAATGACCGGTCTGAGTTTACACTGTACCCATGAAGTCATTCGATACTCATACCGATGTCAGTCAATGCAATGTGATGAGAAACAAATGACTGTTGGAATTATAATATTTTACACGCAATTTATTTTTCCATCAAGTAAGATGATGAAACGCAAAAAAAATAAAAATATTTCCATTCTGCAACTGGCACCGCTTTTTAAAGTTGGTGTTTTATGTGTTTAACCAAATTAGAAATCTACAGAATATGTTAAACCTAGGTCTGATTTAATATATAATGGACCCTTATAGTCGATAATATCAATCTTCTTATAACTTTTAAATCGAAGGCTTTGCTCAATCTGGAGTATAGTAGTCATGATACTAAAATAAATTAACGTTACAAACGTATTTATAGACTACGGAACCTGCAATTTCCAGCTTTCACAACCACGTCTCAAAGTTACCCTATCCCAAAAAAATGTGACCCAACTCGACACACTATGTGGTAGGTCATTCTCAATGAGCTTAGGTTGTTAATGTGTAAATACGTGCTTCTCATTTACACCGCGACATCTTCTGGAATGTTGGTGGAACATTTGTTTGTGATGCCGCGGTAACATGATCTGAGTTTGTACCAAATATGAGAAGAGATGCTACATCCGCGCTTTTTGATGAACCAAGCCCGTATTTTGGTGGAAACCGCTACATTTATTTCGTGTTTTCTGTTATACCTTTTATAACTAAGTAACGGCTGTACCGATTTCGATGAAACTTGGAATATGTAGAGCTTATAATAACATATAGGCAACTTTTTATGTCACATTAAGTCCCTGTCACATTGAGGCCCTGTGTCGTTGTTATAATAACTACAAGTGCTATGACACCTCAAAACCCAGATCCGTACGAAATATTTCCAGATGATGCAAATATTTGCCCCGCCGCAGCGATCGAACCTGATATCTTGCGTCTCAGCTGGGCACTTGTCCACTTCGTCACTGGGGTCAAATTGAATCCGTCATCTAAAGTTGCGCTCAGCGGAAAATTACTATGCTATATCAGACTGTAATGTAAGTACTTACCTTCTTGCATTTTGACAATATCCAAAAAAAATCGACTCACGTGGGATTCGAACCTGCAACCCTTGCCTAGACAGATGGGCAACTGCATTAGTCAGATAGTCTTTAGTATGGGTAAACAATTTTTTTTTATATACATTGTTGTGCTCTCGACATAAACAATAGTTTTTCTCAAATTTTTCCTCTAAGTTAAGACAGAAAAAAAACTTTGTTTACATATCTTTGGGGTTACCACTTTAGAAATATGTTTAAGTGTCTACATTTTCTTAAGAATTCTTTCACGAATTTGTTTTTTTTTGGCGTAATGTAGGAGGTCTTTCAGCTATTCAGCCTGCCCAAAATTTACACCTTGAGCGCTTCTGACAAATTATATCAACACTAACATATTAAACATACAGACGGCAACGTTTGACAAAATCTTCTGCTCAGTAGCCTTCGAAATTCCATACTAAAGTAGACCATATGTCGTCGTAATAAAGGGACGGTTTTAATCCTTTTTATTGATTCTGTAGTCGCGCTGCACTAATTTGTCAGAGCGTCCAAGTCACCAATGCAAATATTGTGCTCGATGACGTGAATAAGTTGTGTAAAGATACGAAATTGTTTCCAGTGGAGCCATGGGAACTGATGAGGGAGGAATGTCGACGCGGTGATATGTGATTTATTTTTAACCCCTAAGCTTTTGTGATTGTCGTGCATCATGTATAATTGGACCACCAATGGAACTTTTCGTTTTTCGTTGAAGGTTTTTAGGTTCTAGGTCATACAGGCTTGTATAATAACAAATAAAAAAAGCGCAACAGGACATGATATACAAAAATCTATTCTAGTTTTTAACCCGATTGCGAGATACACAGAATTATTTTCTTGTTATATAACCCGTCCGGAAAACAGAAGAGTCCTTCACTGTTAGCGTAGTAGCTTTGTAGCGGTGCCTCGGATATAAACCACGCAGTCTCTGTGTAATATCGCACCGTTTGTCTCTACCAGAGAATGTTCCGTACATACCAATTTGTTCTAAATCATTTTATATGACCTTTTATCTTAAGCTCTGGATTTTCTACGAGATTGTTACTTTATTATTTTTACTCTGTTACCTTTGTTACTTTCTGTCTTCTGCTGAACTTTCGAGATAGCCGAACTATTGATGAGAGGTAGTAAGCAAAGAAAAAAACGGCTTATTAAGTATAATAATAATTTAATTTCACAAACATAGGTTTGCCATTGTTATAAATAGGTACTATTGGAACTATACAAATACCTAATGATTATGTCATAAATACACTGGCTCTGCACTTTACAATAATATAATCAGCTGCTCTTTTTAAAGCTAGAGTCATCATGGATTTTATAACAGTTTATATAAATAGTTAACAAATAGTCGTGTAATACTAAAGAAAGTAGGAATAGAATGTACAAATAATAATTCATAATATTAGCTGCCTTGGTATTCAATTATAGCTGCCTCGGTGTTCAATGAGAGCTGCCTCAGTAATTATTAATAGCTGCCTCGATTTTTAATAATAGCTTCTTCGGTTTTCTATAATAGCTGCCTCTATTTTTAATAATAGCTGCTTTGGCTATTAATAATAGCTGCCTCGGCAATTAATAATTAGCTGCCTCGATTTCGAGTAAACAATCAGTTAAGCATTTACCAACACGTTAGAACTAGAATCTTCATGATTTACAATAATACAACCATCAAACTCAACAATTTCATCGTCATAAATCAACCCAGTGCTGGAATGAAGTCTAAAAACTAAAAGATCTAAAATTAAATAATACAAGAAAGTCAAACTAAAGTTTAGTTAAGCGAGAAATAAATAAATTAAGACCTTGACTAGGATAATCGGGAAATTTAGAATGTTAATCAGCTGAATAAATAATACATTTTAAATTCGTCACTATTTACAACAAAAAGGAACTTAATTCGTTCTAGACCAAAATGGCAATGTAATGGCAAAGACGATTTATCTACATTCGCTAAACAACAGCCAGACGCAATCTATTCTAGACATCTCAGTGGGCTAACTTAAAGAGTATAGTGCTTTATTAGTTATACCATCCATTGATATCTTTCTCTACTAATTCATTAAACAATCTCTCCCCAAGGTGGTATAACTTTTGATCCATCGGTCATCGAATCACAGATTTACAAAGAAAATCATTATGAACGCATCCCGACCGATGCCGTAAGCACAAATATTTAATAACGTTGCTTATCAACCCGTCTTGGATCATTTAAGCGGATTGTGTTTTGTGTAGATGCTCGAAAACTTGTGCTAAGTACTCCAGATAGTTGAGGGTATCCCTGTAGAGTAGTAGTCCCACTGATAGTCGGTCATCCGAATTAAAATCGGGAATTTCCGAGTCCGGGAGAGGCATTATTTCGAGATTGCGAGCTTTCATTATGTCCTGCAAAAAAAGAGAAGAAATATTTAGTACAAATTCAGATTGTACAATCAGGGCTAGTTTTAAAATAAAGTATTTTTTTTATATACCTATAAAGAAGTAAATTTTAACAATAATTCAAAGTTTTATACGGCGAGTGACCGCAAAATATAAGTAAGTGACATCGTACACTTTGGGATCTGGTTTTCCGACCCCTTGTAATGGTAAAAATCGTGAGGAAACTAGTAAGTATATGGTGCGATGGGTTTGCAATCTGTCACCTATGGAATACTCGCTACTTAAAAATGTGGTCGTGTGCCAAAATGATTAGACGTACCTCTGACTACCTCCTACTTAGGCCTCAGGATCAGATTTCCTGGAGATCTGAGAGGATATCTACCATGCTTGGGTATAAAAGTCGTGACACTAATTTTATATTTTTTGCAATGGAACGGAAGCTTCAGGGTGCAAATCCTACTCACACATTTATTTTGTTTTGCTGATAAATAAAAATACTTACGCTAAAGTAGCAGAGAACGGCTCGAACATCATGCATTGTATGGGTGATGTTTTCCTTCAAAGTTTCGTCGTAGACGATGTTGTCATTCAGACCCTCAGTAGAGAAGGCGTACAATCCCGCGACAATCATCTTCAGACCCTTGTACATGGCAGGCAGAACGTCATCGATATTTTTCTGTGGAGCAAAGAAATAAACTGTTAGTTGATTTTGTAGTAATTAAACAAAATTTTAAGAGTTAATATAGTGCATTTGTATAGAACCAACAAAGCAAATGAAAATGACAACTTTAGGGCTTCTATAGGATATTTGTATCAAGAGCTGGGGATTTTGTTCCAGGTCTGGGTGTTGTGGTACTATAGTACCTACTCGTAGTTTCTGATACCCACGACACAGCGAATTTTAGGCTCGTATTCAGAGACAAGACTCAAGCATTGATCTGTACTTAAATCTCGATTTGAGTCGAGATTCTAATTCTTGAACAGTATTTATGTATAGATTCAATGATCACAGTTCATCTGAGAAAATGCTTATTCTGAAACGTCAATCAGACGAAATCGGTGCTTGAGTTTAGATTTGATTAGACATTAATCAAATGTCATTTTCGTTCCGTTACACGTACTTTGATGCATATTTATACTTCACTTTATAGTTCTGTTCTATTTCCACCCTGGCTATTTGAATTTCTGCGTAAAACGGATCGAAAATTATAAATAAATCAAAATGTAAACGAGAACATTTGAGTACAGATTTGAGACTCGATTCAGCGGAGAGTAGTTTAAGTACCGTTCTTGAATAAAAGTTATGTTTGAGAAGAGATTCAATACTTAAATAGAGTTCAGCTGATCTGTGATTAAATCTATGCTTGAGTCGTGTCTCTGAAAACGAGCCTTAGTGTGGGGTCAGGACTTTGTATGTGACTGTTGGGGTCTTATTTATTTATTAGTATGACTTTATTTCAATTTACGAAAAAAGAGTAAGTGTACGCTATGTTCACTCACTACGTGTCACATTTGAAATTTCATCTCATTGCCAAATTTTGCGATAAGCTCAATCAAAATTGCAATTATCATCCCGAATTTCGATATCATTACGAAACCATTGTGTTCTCACGTAAGCCGGTGAACAACAATGGATGCCACCGTCGATGTCCGATTCTTTGAATTCGATTGAAAAACTCGTACGGATGCACGTTTGCGGCGTCAGCGAGATTGCCGCCCGTTTGTTTTCGTTCGGTGCTCTTCATTTTTGATGATCGAAATATCTCGCAAAGCGTGATGCTTCCTTAGAACAACTAAGCAAAGATTTAGAACCAATTACTATTGGATCCGTATAGTGCAGGGCCAGTATTTTTTCTTAGTTTTAGATGTTTTCCGGTATGAGTAGGTACTTATGGAAATAAGAAGTTACCAAGGTGGCCAAGAGATATGCGGTGCTTTGGGGCTTTCTGCCCGATGGTCCGCTGACATTGTGAAAGAAGTGGGAAATGAGCAGTAAAGTTTTAGAGAGTAAGTTTAGAGAAATGGCCTCTACTCAGAAGTAGGTCATACTGGCCGATTATAAAATTTATTTATCGAATTTTTTTTTTTAGTTTACTGAAACTCGTAGATCCGTGTTGGCCTAGTTAGAGATCAGATATACTTTTGATCCAAAGGTAGTGGGTTCGAATCCGGTGGTGCATCAATGAGTTTTTCTGTTCGATAAATTTAAGTGCACATTAACAGTGTTTTGAAGAGGCGATCGGCTTGTAACCTATCACGTATTGAATACTCACTACTTCAAAATGTGGGCACGTGTCAAAATGTTTGCACGTGCCTCTGACTACCCCTTAGACATTTTCATTGCTCTAAACGCCTGGAGATATGAGAGGTTGTCTACTATGCTTTAAATTCTTATATAACAGCCTTCCTCAAATTGTTCAACATAATCAGCAGATAGTGCAAAATGTGTGCTTACCATCATCTCATTCATATACTGGTCGGGCATTTTTGAGTACAACTGCTTCTCCTTAGGCAGGAGTTCCGGCCGGTACCAACTGAACTTCCGCAACCACTCGTACTCGTTCCACACGCCGAGTAGCGAGTCGAAACTCGAGAAACTGTGTAGTTTGAACGCCTGAAACAAGTCAAATATTTTTTTTACAAAAGCATAATTTTTTCTTAGTCACTTTCGGTAGCGAGATGGGCAGACGACATAGATCGTCGGCCGTAGATGGATAAGACTCTCACAGGATCGTAATAGATGGTACAAACAAATGGAGGTATATGCCCAGCAGTGGGTAAAGTCGGGTATGGATGATAATGATCATAACAAAATGAATTTATATAGGTACCTATATTTAAATAAAGCCTTTGATTGTTTCGACGACCAACATAAAATTTAGTCTAATGTGTACGCGCGTTTACAAAATTAATAATGCAACATTATGAACATAGATTTTTTGATTTAAACTATCAATTTCAGGATGACCAAGAAAGAACCAGTGAAATAACAAGCAAGCCATTGAAGGCAAAAGCAACCAATTCCTATACATCGATCGTAGACGTCGAAGTACATAGAACTGCTCTAGATTTTACAAATGCGTCACCAGCAAACTAAAAGTCGGGCGAAAAATAAAAGAGCTAGTTCATTGCTTGTACAAAATGCCCTCGAACTTGACAATCACGGCCTCTGTTCCAAGACCTCTAGCCGAGTGAGTCAGCCACTGTCCCGTTTGTTTCTGCGTAACATTGAAATAGACTAGCTTATGGCTGATTGTCATTCTGGAAGACGGAAAGTGGGTTTTCTGAATGAGCAGTATATATGCATCCGGATTGTGAGGATCTGCCTACTGCAGATCCTCACAGTAGCGCGTTAGTACCTAATTAACTAATTGCATAATTTTGCTACTGGTAAGTGATCGTTCAAATCAAATCATTTATTGCGAGCAATACATGTTTTAAAGGAACACCTTAGCTTCACCTAGTTTTTAAGACGTTTCAAAGTGATCCTAGTGATTTTGATTTAAATAAAAGCCTTTTGACTTTGATAAAAATCTTTGACCTACTTGCAATGTATTCTGCCGTTTCGGGCGTGCAATTTCATTTTTTATTATTTATATTTAAATATAATATAGTAGTATATTTCATATAGTATAGTTCAATTGAAAATGAAACGAATCTTTAAAGATAAGAAATTAAAAATCATCATCATCATCCCGTATCGAATATAAGCCTCACCCAAAGAGTGCCACGATGAACGGTCTTAAGCCTTGCATGCACGTATTTCCCGATACCTTCACAATGCAATGTCGTTGCTGCATCGGGTGGAGGGCCTTTCAATACAACGTCGCCCGGTTCGTTAAATATCACCAAACAATAATAATCTTAAAGGAATGACTTAAATAAATCAATCAATACAAAATCAAGGAAACAATTATAGAGAAGGTAATAAGATTAAACCCACACAAAACTATTCGTGCGCAAACTGTTCCGACAAATCGCAAATACTCGCGGTAATATGACATCAATCCATTGAATCTAGAACCGTTACCCTAAGGCCTAGGATTTATCAGAGAGCTCAAATAAAACTGGTTATTATAGGTCTATCTCAGCCTGTCCAATAAACTTTACTTCCGTTCAACTAGATTAGATCGAGTACTTTTATAAAAACGTTAGACACATTCGGCCTTATTATAAAATGAAGTTTAAGCTCAGCCTAAACCTGGGTTTTGCTAAAACCAGACTTTATTAAGAAACCATGTTCTTCCGAAGACTAACTAAACCCTGGTTTTATAACGCATCATTCGCTCATAAACATCTCACTCATAAAGCAAATTCACTTCCAAATTAATCAGATGGTAACACCGCCATTTTGATTTGAGTCGACAATAATGATTTAGACCAATGACCAGAGCTAAACAAAGTTTAGAGTTTAGAGTCGAATTTATTAAACTCCGTTTGATGGTAAAAAAACGTAGTCCTGGCTAAAACTTAAGTTTATCCAAAGTCCGGGACTAAACCTGGTTTCGTAATAAGGCTTATTTATACTAAGTTATTTAAACAGCTTGTGAGTTACTATTAAGCTGAAACTTATTGTAGAGTCAATGTCAATGCCTGTAGGATCAATTGACAGCATCAGCAATGAAGGTCAACTGTAAGTTGATTCCGCAACTGGAGCGTCGCCTATTCGCCTCCATCGAAGATATGTTCATAGCACTAAAATTTGTCGCTATACCCCATACTCTACCATCCAAGCTTAATTCCTCTTTATTTAAATAGTGATAAAGCTTCAAATCCTGTTGATGTTTGTCATCGATAGGTAGCAGATGTCAGAAGTATCCCTTTTGTAAAAACATTGACAATACCACTAATGAAAGTTCGGTAAACGTGACAAAACCAGCAAATTTTCGAATTGGCAATTATTATCAGCGATGGATATCGATGTTTGTAGGTAATTTATGGCAAATGTTTATTGCAAAATTTATTAAAATATTCCACAAGCTAGAAATTCATGTTTTAATATAAAAAAATGGCTAATGTTTGACCACAATCTCACCTGATCTTAAGTGACGATGTGGTCGATGATGTAGAACGTTAGGCCCTTAAAGACACCCAAATTATAAGTATTTGGAAACACAGATGCTGGCAATGAGTTCCACTATTTGGCTGTCCGCACAACGAAGGTTGAAGATAATCACTTAGGGCGGCTAGGTGGTACTTCAACCATGCATGGATGTGGTATCTCCGTACGTCTGGTTGCCCTATGATGGATGGGGGGACTCTATCAAAGAGAGCGCAATTTTGCAATTTTGCTAATTTTTAATAGCAACGCATCATATAAAAGTAACCTATATGGACCTAGGGCAGATAGGCCGGCCTATTAAATAAATTTAGACTTATAATTGTGAAAGAACACAGTACCTAACCTACTCTGTGGAATGTGACAGTAATCACATCTATAGGAATGCAATGCTTGCGATGGTAGGTACCGAATACACAGGTGCGCGTCCGGCTATGTCCGAATCGGTACCACAGATTATACAATTAGTATTGGTGTATCAACACAAATTTTTAGTATGCAATAAGTACTATAATAATGCTTGCTTGTCGTGTCACTGATTATTTTTGCTCATTCAGGCACGTAGCTTTGAGAACAGACGGCAGTATGGGCTGAAAGGTTGTAGAGTGGATACCATGTAGTGGTCAGCGCAGCACTTTCTTATAGTGGACGGATGGCCAGGAAAGAATTAGTTACATGACAAGCTACACCCGCATTCGACCTGGTTGCTGGGAGCCGTCAGGTGCAGGCTGCACAAGATGATTCACTATAGAGATCTATGGGGAAGGCCTATGTTTAGCAGTGGAATTCCTACGGCTGAAATGATGATGATCCAGAAAAAAACCCATTTATTTGTACCAGCAAGTTCTGAGCACCAACGAGCTTTACCTCGCCTCGCGGTCATATTATTAATGCAGCTATAAAAGCTCCAATATGCACTATCTTACAAATCGATTACCACAGCATTTGCAGTGAGAGACTGGGTGGGCGTCAATGCGAGAAATTTGACGAGTTAGCATCCAAATGTCTAGCTCGTCGTCGGAAGCTTATCAAATAAACATGCACCCACACAGGCACGTTACATCGATATATTTACGGCACACGCACGCACCCAACGAACGCAGACAGCCTGTCGCCGTTAAACAACGCTATCGTACTATGTACGTGTCGTATATTGTATGTAATTCTATGTAATTTGATGTTTATTCGTCGCTATTGCAAGATAAGCGATGCACGGGTCGCCGATGGACCAGACCGTTTGCATGCCGCGTTCTCTCCGATCGGGTTACCGCCAATTCTCACTTAGTTCAACATAATTACTTTAAATGTATGAGGATGTTTAAAACTCGTCCGGAATTCCACTGCTTAAAATTTGATGCGAATATAAGACACCGGCGTGGTCAAAAGCATGAGTGTTATGACACATTCACACGGTGCTGGCCAGTTGCGAGTCACACAGTACCGTACCTGTAGAGTTCGTTGAATTTGTTATTGCGTTCTTAGTACAACGCGGCCTGTTATTATTTATACGGAACGAGCCCGGCGACAGATCTGACCGTCTGATTTATTTGGGGTATACTAGCATTTATATTTAACTTAGAATTTTATCTCGCAGCGAAGCGTATGACTAATCCTATCAAGATTTTAAAAGCTATAGAAACAAAGAATACAGTGACAAAGATCAAACAGCAACGGCCTTGTATATGGGTAACAATGGCGCGGCGGTTCATCGCCTCTGTTTCGCGCCTAGTAGTTATTATGTGTGCGATAAATATGATACATTAGTAACGAATGACCGACATTACGGGGAGAGACAGAAAAAAATCGTCGAGCAGGTGTGTCGCGCAATACTAATGCTCAATCAGTATTCCCTGCGTACGCGCATCGTCCTGTACATCGTTCCGGCTACTGTGAGTCGATAATGTCGTTTTACGAGGAGGCAGCGGACAGGACGTCGCCGTCGTTACGACCGTCGAGCCTATTACAATGCCACCATACCTCGTCCACGGCGATGCCACCCGTCGCACCACTGGCCGGTTCTATTGTTCCGCCACCATTGACTGTTCGAAACTCAATCAATTGATATCATCGACTACTATCCCCGAAATGTATTCGCAATTAATGGGCTCGGATGAACATCGACGTGTGTCGTGGTGAGCGGTAATCCATAAATGATTCGAGGCGCGACATCGATACTGCATTATTTCACGATGATCGGTCCACCTTACTTCCGATTCGGAAATTGTTATATTCCTGGGATCGGAATGATAGAGCCGTCATAATAATATGAATTGTCGCATTAACATGCTAAACGTTTGTTCTATAACTTCGTGAAGGTTTTACAAAAGCGTAAATATAGATAGAATTTGGAATTTCCTGCAAAAAAACATTACGCAAATACTTATATTAAGCATTTAATTTAAAACAATGCCGCAAAATATTAGCAGTTTGAAGAATAACGCACCGTACCAATTATGCAACGGATTCATAAGGTTGTCGTGTGTCGATATAATAATATCGATATCACGTCACAGAAGTGCAGCGCGAAATTATAATTAAAAGGGAGGAAGCGGCCAACGGACGTAGGGAGGCGAAACCGGCGCCCGCGATGCAATCTTATCGACAACACCGAAGGCAATATGCGGTGAGAAAACTGCACCAAAACGTGCACGCTCTGAATCTTTAATAGGTCGAATTTCATATGAAATTTCGGACAAAAAGGGAATTTCTTAAACGTATGTTTGAAATTGAACAAAGCGATTCGGCCGACATGAACCTTATTGCTAAAAAGTCGTATATGATCATTTCTGGGTCATTGACACCATACTCTTGACCATTTTTTATCAGATTTATTCTGAAGCAGAAATCACCTAAATTAACACACATGGACTGTCAAAATGGCTGACTGTCATCATGATAAGTGTCTTAATCTTCTAACATAACTCACAAAGATCTCCAAAATGCTCATTACGAATTCAGGTGTAGTAGCTGCCACCTATTTATCAGAACATGTAGCGTTATGGTCCTACGTCACACTTGCTTCCCCTAGAGACGGAAGCGTACAGACTCTCATTCATAAATCAATAATATCTGCGTACAGTCGATGGTATGCGTCGCTAGCAGCAATTTTATTAGTATTGGCCGACTGAAGGCTTCGTCCGTTCATTTAGAAGCACGCGGCGGGCATACAGATGCGCTCGCAAATACTACGTCGTCGAAACAATCAATGAAAGCGCAGAAAGAGCATTGAATGTTGAAGGAAGGGAATGGTACTCACGAATGTATCCTTGTACTTCGCGGCTGATGTGTGAGCGTTTCTTGCTTGCGCGGCCAGTTTCGGCGCAATCTCTGTCGAATGATTTGGCGAATACGATGCTGATTTTGACTGTAAAAAACAAAAATTATCATTAAAACTAATAATATACTTATTACAATTCAATTTTAATCATTTTATTCATAATATAACGTTTCAAACTTTTTTAGGAGTAGCCGAATTTAAGACTTTCCTCGCAATATAGGCAGTACATAATCTAAATATTGTTTTAAACATTTCAATGCTTGACGAATTAATTTTATTTTGATCAAGCCTATAGAGCTGAGACAAGAAGTTTGAGTTCAGTTCCAAAATATGTACCTAAATCTCCAAACGATTCTTTGGTATACTTAATAAACTTACATTAGAGTCATTGTAATCGCAAGGGTTGGCCCACAAGCGGTTCTCGCCGTTAGCGCGACGTTGACGCTCCATGGCTCGGCTCCTGTGTGGCGCCGCTGACGACTGCGGTGAAAGACCTCCGACGAGGAGTAGCAAGCAAACAGCTGCACAGACGTTGACGTATCCTGGAGAAAAGAACATAGATCAGTAAAATAGTATCATTGATCAGTAAAGAAATTAAAGGAGCAGGAAACTGGAGCTACGAAATATACAAAACTGCCGTTGAACCTGCTTGATTGGCTTGATAGGTTTGTAAAACAGTTTTGTTAAAAGTGTCAGTTTAATATAAATTTCGTATAAATATAAATTTCATTTAAATTAAAAAAAGTTTAGTTTTAACTAAACTTAGTTGAGAAATAAGAAATGACGAAGAATCAAATTGTAGAAAAAATGAACAATTATTTGATGTAATAACGTAGTCAGAAAAGTTATTGTTTCTTCTTCGAATCTTAGCAGTGGAAAGTAAATTTGGTCCTCCGATGCATCTCATTCAACGAAAACTCGTCAAAGCCACTTGGTTCCGTATGCGGCACGCGCGATGCTATCGATTATGGTAATCGTTGAACATCCGATGAATAAATACATCGCGGCCCAGAGGTGGACAGCCTTAGCTAATTGTCCAGTGAACTTGTGTGAATCACTAATGCGGCACTATTTGACGGAAGGGCAATTTGTCCGATATCTGACAGCCATCGCACCCATTTATCAATCTATCGATAAACTATTTCGTATCAGCCCGTCACTGGTCGCTACGACTACAAGTGTCAATTTCACTCAGAACAATAATTCATTTTGCGACGTTTTTACAGTACTTGAATAGCTAATAATTGGCTGTAAGTCAGCTTAAGTCATGCTCGTTGCTAGTTTTATAATGACTTAATCGAAGTATAGAAGATACTTTACTTGAATGCGCATTTTACCCAACTGCCAAAAAGGAAGAGCTTATCTATACTTATCTATGTATTTATAAGTTTACTGGTCCGATTTTGATGATTTTTCACTGTTGTGTAAGTAATGTCTCCGATGTAGTTCCACATAAATGCATACGTGATGCCTGCGTAGCAAGCGTTCGTAGGCTACGGTAACCAATTACCAACAAGTGGGCCGTAAACTAGTTTGCCACCTTAGAGGGATAAAAAAACCAGTATTCAAATAATGAACACAACTATAACACTCAATGCTGTCTCAATGTGTTGACCGTATGTTATTGACTTGACATTAGAGTAGATAACTCGTTAAAACGGAATACATTTATAGGCTATAAAGGCAATAATTTGATGTGTGATTGACATATTTTTTTATTTGAAACATTGTACACACCTGTCTCTATTTTTACTTAACCTATGCATTCATTTTGTCAAGAAATGTTAACGATCACAATATTATAGGGAATCACAATTATTATGATGTTTTATAAAATCTGTACGGTTTCCTTTTCTTACTAATGAGTAAAAAATTGCATGATTTGTTGTTATAAAATACGTGTATTTACACTCGTGTGTTAACTTGAAATGGCTAAACAAATAATTGCCGTCATAGTTACACGTTACTCAGACATTTTATTTTTCTCGTTTTGAGTCAACGCGTGACTCAGTAGTTTTGTGACTAACGTAACAGTATCTTATGAAATATGAAATTTGCTATCACTTGACTCTTATTGAAAACCTAAATTCACTAAAAATCGCATTAGCATTACAATTTGGTGCCAATTTTACTTGGCACGTAACGGCAACGTACATTTTCCGAGTTCATTAATATTTCTCCTTTAGTTTAATTTCAGGACCGACAACCGTAAAGGTTCTCGAATGGCGACCACAAACTGGGCGACGCAGTGTTGGAAGGCCCCCCACCTGAATGACAGACGCCATTGTGAAAGTTGTGGGAAAAAGGTGGATGGAAAAGACTCAAGACCGTTCGTCTTAGAACTCTTTGGGGGAGGCCTATGTCCAGCAGTGTACTTCTACAAGCTGATGATGTTGATGATATAATTTTCAGTCAGCAAAATTCAAAAAAAACTATCTATAATCAAACAAAACATTTTAATTTTTCACCTCACTCCAAAACTAACCAGTACGATGGGAACGGTCAAAAGGGATCCAAAGTCAAATTCATCAATACTCACACGATAGCGCGAATGTGTGCGTGTGTTTTTTTATTTTTCATCTCGTTAGCCAGTTTTTACGTAGTAAATGTAGCATAATCTGTGGTTTCGTTTCAGCCCAGGGGCACAGTGCGGCGGCGCGGACAAATAAAAGAAGATTATTAGTTATAGGGCGCCTCGCCGCTTATTATTTAACTAGAGCCTGTGAACTGATACTTTACGCCCCCCTTGTTTTAGAACGAAAGGGAGACCCGTATACTTTTGTCTCAATTTAAAGCGATCGGTTTTAGGGTACCGTTTAATTTGATTACTGCAAACTCTGTATTCATCAAGATATGATTTTCTAAGATTAGGTAATCAAATTACTTTTGTGAAACAAGACCACTACCGACGCCGCTATCAATAAACAAATCAGCTGCCATAAAACCACGCGTGCACTAACTAGCCACGATTTAGTTGTAGATTATATTGCCCTTTAATTGACACAGTAATAATGTTGTTACAATAGGATTACAAAAGGCGACCGCAAAGGTAAAGCCGGTGAATAACGATCATGTCAAAAGGAAGGTCCGACACACACAAAACGCGTTAAACACACGACCATAACATTTTATTAGTGGTTCGGTCAAAAGCAACCGCTCGACCGCCGTCAAAAGTTCAAGAAAAAAATAAACTCGGGTCAACTCGTAAAAGATATGGAGTCACTCTCACGCAAGTTATTTTCTTTAAGATATCAGGCGAGATTAAAAAGATATGTTCAGCTTTTAATCTATATAATTAGAGCGAAAGATTCTGCTGTAGAACATCGCAAATAAGAATACAATTATTTTAGTACTTACCTCCATGTTAGCTTACTAATTTGAGCAATTGGTAGCAAAGGACTTCAGCATCATTAGGATTTACTTATACGTAATTAAAAACAAACGGAAAGTTTTTTCATAAAGGAGTGCGTGTAATTGATATCCTCTTATATCCCCAGCCACGTAACGTGGAGATATTTAAGATGAACAATGAGACTCGATCGAATTCCTTAGCCCATTGAAGAACTGACCGGGTGACCATAAAAACCGTAGATACCTACACGTAGGTAGTACACAGGTTATAAGGAGGCATAAAAAAGTAGAGACCGCGTCGGAGGTCGGACCGACTACCCGAGAAACAAAGAGTTCGTTTATTTTTTAACAGCTTGCTCGTTCACAAAAGAGGTCCTCGCGGCACGAAAAACGACCGAAACGAGAACATCTTGTTAACCTTTTTAAAAAGAAATCGCGCGCCCACTAACTAGAATTTCGACTCGAAAACCGAGAAAAGTGCGGTGCGGCGCTCGCGCACCGGACATCGTCGGCACAGGCGCCCGCGCACTCATTATGTAAATTTCGATTATTGTTGTTAAAAATGCGCCCAAAAAATTGGGATCGAAGTTGCGATCATCATCTTCGCGGCTCGTTACGAAACGCCCGTCAAATTATTGGCGGCTTATCTTTTATGAATCTCAGCGTTGTTTATTTTCAAGACGGGAGTCGCCGCGGGAGCGCGTACTGCCGCCAGGGTTGTCGCGCTAGGTCATTAACGGGACGACTAATCTTGTCCGCGTGACGATACGTACGGGGACCTGTCCAACCATCATAATAGAGGTTTAATTTGAGTCAGTTCATTATTTTGTTGTGCTCGTAAAATTTGACTGCGCATAATAAGGGCGATTATCGCCCGGAGAGGCGCGTAGCGGCGCGTATCACAGGCTACGCGGTGATACCACTCTTCATTTAATGAAAATCGCTCTAAATGGTAATAGCTTTGCGATGTCGACCGTCGATCGACCCCATCCGCTTGGAATTAACGAAACAAGCGCAAATTTATCTTGAATTAATTTTTAAAAGGTTACAACTTGCATTATTAATTTAGGTAGATAACTGTTTTAAATCGAAGTTGTCGAATGAAATTATCGTTTGGTTATCGGTTGCGGTTGTTTTATGTGGCCGTGCTTATTTTTAGAAACATAAAATAAATAGGCTCACGACTTTAATACCTAAGAATGGTAACATCCTCTCAAATATCCAAGCTATCAGATCCTTAAAAATGTCTAGGAGGGGATAGTCCCAACATTTGGCAAATGCCCATATTTTGCAGTAGCAAGTATTCCAAACGTGACAGATTGCAACCCGATCACCGATTATTTTTATTTTCATAGAATAAAGAGCTAATTACTCGTAGCACTAAGTTAGGGCCGACATGTTTTATTAAATGAGTGACAGCTAAACACTGCAATTATGAGTGAGACGCGAGCTCACTGAAATAACTGTTTATAATTGACGCGGCTGCCTTACGCCGGCTAAACGTACGACGTTTTATGTGAAAATGTTGCTAATGAGTGAGGATCGTAGCAGCCCTATAATGACGCGGACATAGTTCATGAAATCGAGCTCAACGCGCACTTTGTCACAGGATAAGTATTAGTACTAAATTATTGCAGTATCACTTAGATGGTATTCGTATGCTTGCGCCTGTAGAAGTCCACTGCTGGAAACAGGCCTCCCCCAAAGAGTTCCATGAAGAAAGATCTTGAGCCTATGAGCGACGTAATATATAAATATTTACAACGTGTTCCGTAACTGGTACACTATACCGATAGATTTTATCTACCCAAAGATTAAATACCTACAAGCGAAAAAAAAACAATTATTAATATTTTCTCAGATTTTTTTCCGAACTTTTCCAAACCAGTTTTTGGTTTCTTTAAAATCTTTGTAACTAATTATTTTTTACGAACGAGACATGTAACATAAGAATTGCTACAAAATCCAGCTGAATAATTAAAATTGACCCCAAAACAGCTTATTTTTGCATAATCTTTTTTAAATAAAAAATTTCGAACTAAATGTATTGTCAAATTAAAAAAAAAGGTTATTTCCTCACTAAGAATTCCTACATACAGTTAAAAAGATACATACATGATATAATTACAGAAAACCAAGTTTTGGTATGTAGGTAGACAGGTGAAATGGTCGAGGGCTCAACTACGCTGCTTTTCAGCCTCACCATAAAATTTCTGCTGTCGTCACAGCAGCTTTGATCCTCGGAAGCCATCAGCCGCTATCAGCCGCATCAAATTGTATAAAAAGCCTCCTTTGGAATAGTATACATAGTATGAATAAACTTGTATAGATATAAAGGTATGCTTTATAAATATATAAATATACAGCCACAAACATAGTCCTGAATCCACGCCTTAATCCCGGTGTCGTGGATTTCAAAAACTACATCACCACCCAGTCTCGAAACAATATTTAATATTTGGAAATTATGCAAAACTTTGTACCGCCGCGGGGGTCGAACCCAAACCTATTGCGCCTTAGTCAGGCACTCACGCATCACAACGAGGCCATCAAAGGTCATAATTGAGTGACATAGGTCTCCGTACTTTGTGTTAATTATGACATAGCTTTCTTAGATAAATGCGCGATGTAAAAAAGTAAAATGAACATCGCTAAAGATGATTATTAACGTAATAGAGCTGAGATATTGTTGTGGGGTTCAGTATTATACATGGTGTTCTGTAAAATTATAGTCACAATTGTCTACACAATTTTTGTTCTACGCCTTTTGGAAATTTCACTTATAGCAATGAAACAATGCAAAAATTAGCTGGGTTGGGGTCAAATCAGTTCAATTTCTATAAATTTTGATGTAGCAGGTAGCAATTCAATGCAGAACTTTTTATACTTTTCAGGCTGGTACTCTATGACCAAATACAGTTAAGTTGAAGAAGTTTGGAAAATATTTAATCAGAAATAAAATCCATAATATAGTTCCATTTTTGCATAGAATAAGCCCCCTTCGGGTTACCATACTAGTTGAGGAACATGTTGTATGTGAAACCAGCTCTATGAATACTTTAATTTTGTAGGTTTTTTTATATTTTTGCAGTGAAAATTGTTCCCAATAATGAAATTTATAATGGACGAATGGTTCAATATTCAAAGAAAAACTCAAGAGCTGTACATTTTCACATTTTCTGCTTAATCTAATCGGCGTATAATTTTTCTATGGTATTTTTTCTCAATGTTGCCATTACCTTCTCTAGGCTTGTCATTATCAATATTAATGTATAGGTTGTTGCTGAGTGATGGATGTCAAAGGCGATGCCCATTTTGTCATGAAATTAAACTCACCTTATTGTGACAGACACATGACGGATGAGAAGCCGGCTGCAATGTAAAGGACGCGAGTTCAATTCCCACATTCTTTCAGTCGGACAGTTCGTAGAAAATTATAATGAGCATTTATGAATATTTTAAGCGCAACGCGCACCTATGTATCTATGAGTATGAATAAAACTTTGATATTTGCATTAAGCTATTTCCCGTAAAACAGATAAAGTAAGCATGGTACTCTACACTGTTTTTCCGTGAGAAAAGGTTTCAGTTAGCACGAACTTTTACCTATTCATAAGCCTATTTATACTCGTCAGTGCTTTGGCTGTTAGATATTATAATAATTATGTGATAAAAAAAGTATATAATGGTTTACACAAGTTAGTTTTTAGTACAAGCCGTGTTGCCAAGTGGGATGTACCCCACCACCACTTTTGATCTGAAGGTCGTGGGTTTGAACCCGGTCGTGTAACAATGAGTATTTCGGGTCAAAAAAACTAAGTGCACGTATTTATACGGTGAAGGAAAATATGGTTAGAAAACCAGTAAGTGGCGATGGGCTTTCAACCAGTCACGTATTACAATACAATACAATAACTTTATTTCAGGCAACAATAGAATAAAAAACAGATGGACTTTTTCTTATCCAACGGCCCATTGGACAGGCCTCATAGCTCAGTTGGTAGTAACTCTGCCTTCTGCGCTAGAGGTAGCGGGTTCGATTCCCGCACTGGACAAACATTTGTGACTAACACAGATGTTTGTTCTGGGTCTGGGTGTTAAATATATATCTATTATGTATATCAGTCTCTGGTACCCATAGTACAGGCTATGCCTAGTTTGGGATCAGTTGACCGTGTGTGATATGTCCGGAATATTTATATTTATATTTATTTATTTACATATAGATATATACCTGCTTTGAATACTTACTACTGCAAAATGTAAGCATGTACCAAAACGTTTGGATGTGCCTCTCAGTACCCCCCTTAACATCTTGAAGGATCTTTTTTTTTATGTTATACGGAGGCTAACAGGCTTACGGCCCTCCTGATGGTAAGTAGTAGTTACCGTCGCCTATTGACATTAGCAACACCTGGAGCATTGCTAATGCGTTGCCTGCCGAACCCCTCCCCCCCCCCCCTAAAGAGCTCTGGCAACCTTACTCACCACAGGAACACAACACTATTTGAAACAAATAATGTTATTTGGCTGCGATCTTCTGTAAGGCGGAGGTACCTCCCCAATCTGATTGAGGATCTGATTGCCTGTAGATCTGACAGATTGTCTACCATGCTTGAAGATACGTTGCGAGCCATTTTTTTATTATAGTAAAGTTTATAAAATATAATATAAATATACTACTTAGTGCCATAAAATATATAACAGTGGCTGCCTGCAGCACCGCTCACACGGAAGCTATATTAAAAGAAAATGCTATCCCTCATCCTTGCTTGGGGAACACAGATTTTTGGATTTGGTCTTCCCTATTAGTAAATTGAAAGAACAGGCACTGTTTAATGGTTCCTTGAAAACGATCTGAGTAAAAAAAGTAATTTGTATGAATCAACACTCAAGAGCGGGAATAAATTAATTCAAAGACAATTCCAGCAGTTATAATTCCGTGACGCACTGAAAATGGTGGAATTGAACTGAACTCAAAGTCAAAGTCAAAATCAACGTCAAAAGGCATTTATTTCAATAAAATCACTAGGATCACTTTGAAACGTCTTAGAAACTAGGTGAAGCTATGCCTGTTCCTCGCGACCAAGCCTAGAAGAAGAAGCTCATCCAATCATTTCGTCATCAATTAAAATGTGCTCATTTTCAATGCAAACATAAATAAACAAATAATAACACACAAAAGTCACATACATAGTCCTGACCCCACACTATGATTCTCTGTGACGTGGGTATCAGAAACTACCGTGGTACACAAAACCCAGACACGGATCAAATATTTGCAGATAATTTATCGCGCAGCGAGAATCGAACCCGCACTCCTTGCGTCTCAATAAGTTTCCTATCATTAAAAAACAATCTTTTTGATTTGAAGATTTTTCTTCTCAAAGACGAGAAAATTTCCACAAGCTTTTCTTGAGAATTATTTTCAAAGAAAAGCTTAAAGAGATCTCACGTGTCCTCATGAAATCTATTATTACAAAGCTAATATAGTAATTTGCTTCAAGTTAAGAATAGACAGCTTCCGGTAGGTTATGTTCCTTGACGGAGCTGTTTCATATCTTTATGGCATTTATTTAAAAAATACACATGTTTTATATTCTTTTCAAAAAAATATTCAAAGAGTTTAAATAAGAATTTGTTTCCTTAAAAATTGTGTGTAATATGTGATAACTAGCTGTTACCCGCGACATCGTCCGCATTTCTAAGAACGCTTGTCAATTTTAACCCCCAACTTTGCCCCCTTTATGGATGATATAGCAAAATACATATTTCTTTATTTCTTATCAAACGCCTAAATATACATTTTTCAGATCCCTAACTTGATGATTTATGAATTGCCCATACAAACTTTCATACCCTGAGAGTTGAGACAAAAGATAGTCTATGTCCTTCCCCAGGATATAATCTATCTTCTTACCAAATGTGATTAAGATCCATTCAGCCGTGATAACAAATAGAGTTACTTTCGCATTTATGATAATTATAGTGTGGATTACAAAACGTGACATAATGTGAGCAACATAATAAATGTCCACTAGTTACTTCAATTTGCAGTAATCTTCAACACTTTAAGTAGGTATAATCTAACTCAACAAGACACATTTTGGTCCCACAAAAACTGGTTATCACATAAACACTGTTCGTCACGTATCACCACAGTCACACAAGAAAATGAACAATCACAGAAAACAGACAATTCTGCGATGAAAAAGACAATTAGCTTCTGTCGGAGTAATTAAAGGATTTTACTCACAGCAAGCTTAATTGTGCTTGGTTTGATGAAGAGCGAAATTATTGTCATATGTAGTTGGCACGCCTGTGAAAATTCTGTTCATTGATTTTTAAAGATCAACAATGTTTGATGTTTGTAGAATAAATATTTCATCTGCTCAAGATTTACGGCAGACGCTGGGTCTTTCGTTCCATAGCTTAGTTGTTATGACTAAGCACAAAAATCTACACGCAATCTATACACGGTAATATCACGCTCTAACACGTTAATGCTGTTGAATTTATGTAAGTTTTTATTGCGACTCTTAAATTATTTTCCCATCCCTAATATAGAGAGAGAGATAAATGCAATAGTACTAATTACGAAATGAATCTACCACTCGTAACTGTGCTGCTCTTAAAGGATAGAAACATTTAGTCAGTTATGCCATTCCGGTAACAGTAAGTTGAAGTAATGAGCCTTGGCTAGTTAGTCCATGTTTAACATTGTAAACTGAGCCAAGTAAAGCTTGGTTTTTGTTTATATTGTAAGCTTAGGGTGTGAGCGTCAACAATACCTGACGAATTGAGGATGTGGGAACATTGTGCCGGATATACAGCTTATAAATAAATAGGCATAGGTGACACTGTTTTATTGTGATAAGGATTTATTACAGCCAGTGCTATTGTTTATTCTGTGCGATCGTAAGTGTAAGTTTGTTTGGGTTTATAGATGACATTTGTTTCGAGCGTTTAATGAGCTTTGCTGTCACGTCAGTGGCTTTTTTATGAGTCGAGCAAAGCGGGAATAGAGCATAGGGGGACTAACCGGTTCAAATGGCGTGCTATATGTCATCCAAAATTAAATCCAAAATGATACCTTCATTTAGTTTTGTTCAAGTTTGATTTTGATAAGAGGCTTGCGATTACTTAGAACTATATCGCACGCCCTCAAATTAACTTTGATTTGACTATAAAGACCATTTCGAAAAAAAAACTTATTTTAGATGACGTATAGCACGCCGTCTTAACACGGCTTTACGGCGTTAGTAAGTACACTGATGTATTTGCGTGTGGCAGCGAAATAATGCAAAAACTTTCAACATGTACGGGTTTATTAAGAATACGTTGTTTCGCTGTGACTCTAGTGTTATAGTTGTGTCCTTATCGTCACAGTTCCGCACTTAGCTGCGAAAATGCTACTACACCGACGCACTTAACTTACGTTTTAACCACGTTTCTAACTATAGTGCGTCTAAAATGAAATGACATAATAGTTTTTTTTCGGTACCGCAATGTTTTCGCACCGGCATACGAAAGCATCGGTGTACTAAGGGCGTTAAGTTCAATGCAGTGGATAATCATGCTCTATCAAAGATGGTGCGGTGCTGTTTTTTAAAGTAAATAGGAATCAATTTACTGTTTTTTTCTTTTGTAATTTTGTACCTGTTTTTCAGTTTGAGCATTTAGAATTATAAATTCGGAAAGATTTACAAAAATTTTGTTGCATAAAAAAATGCTTCCAGTTATTTCGAACAACAAACAATGATTGATTAAAAAAATATATGATAAAGTGCTTACTTCTTCTCGCAGAACTCGATCTGTATGGGCGGCAATGGTCCACGACACTATCACAGTCACTTTTGCATTTACTAATTAATCTAGTCCGTGTACATAGTTCACATCCGGACAGCGGGTGCACCGGCCTACAACCGGACGGCCGTCGACTGCAACAGTAGATCACTTCCATTTTCAGTCTAACAATAACAGTACCAAAGTTCCTATACAACGCACACGCCGGTATACTAATGAGATCCATAACTGACGATCGGTATCGACATCCCCAAAATGCCGCGATGTTACACGCGTGAAGCCTTGTCAGAGACTAAATGAATTCGAGTGACCGCGCGAAGATAAACTAACCATACCACGTGGGTACGCAATGACGAATAGCTGTGTGTGAATGTAGGGTTCTCAGCTCTGGGCCAATGGTGATCGAGGGCGGGGTCCGGTTCCCACCCAACAAGTACCTTTATGTACGATATAGTAGGGGTCTTTTTGGCCCGCACTGTAGATAAGGGTTGACTTTTATTGCTTTTTGATTTCAACGTTCATTTACTTAATTATTTCAAGCGTAAAGCTTGGTTAGCAAACAGGTTGCGAAAGAGGTAATATTTCCATACAAAGAAAAAATTGAAGTTTAGGAAAACTTCAAAACTGCGTCATTATCATTATAGGAAAAGGAAATAATTTACTCCTTTCTCGAAACCGGTTTCCATTCATTTTCAGTCCATTCAAGAGCACACTCATACATGGGTTTTCCCAAAGCTCACCTTCACAGACCAGAACATTACGATATTTACACCATCGAAAAATTACGTGGTAAATGAATGACTCATGTCTGACATAATTTTCTCGGCAGAACAAGAGAGGATCCTAGAATTCAGAGGACACGTGCCTCATATCGCGTAGAACGTAGTAACTGTGACTGTTATGTTTATTTATCAGCATAGGTTTCCCTATTGATAAAAAATATACGCTCGTTGACCACTACCTTTTTCGCAAACAAACGGCTGAACCGACTTTGATAAGTTTCGGTATGACCATAGCTTAAATCCTGAGGAAGGACGAAGTTTATCTTGATCTGGATACCCCGTAAGGAAAGCTACGGGCAACCACTAGTATCATATAATAACATGCAAATGGGCTTGTGCAAAATGTATAATTTTTTCGTGCGTTGCTAAAAAAGGGGGATCCCGTAGGCAACTTCAAGGATCTGAGCGCCTGAATGTCTGAAGACATGTCTACGTGGCTTAGGCCTTTATGGTTGTTCGGGTGCAAGCCGTACAAGGTTTGTCGCGTGGAAATCTATGGATGAGGCCTATGTTCAGAGTGGACGTCCTACGGCTGAAATGATGATGATACATCTTAGTGCAGGCGCCTGTACCAGAACTTTTAAAGATTTGTGTGGGTAAAACTGACCAAGATTAGTCCAAATAAGTTCAGTTTGTCAATAGCAGGTCAACACACGACTGAAATCGAAGATACTGGATACGCAAAGCTAGGTACCGATAAAAAGCCATCGACAAAGTGGGGCCTACGAGTCCCTAACACTCATTTTACAGGTTGTGAACGATGATCGATTCCCTCTGGCATCTGATAAAATTTCTCCAGTCTCTTTATTTGAACCTGACTCATGTCTCATACGTTCAGGTTAGTCACTGAATTTCAGTTGACTCAGATACCATCGCAGTTATGTAAACAAGAATTATGACTTTTTATTTACAAGTATGTAGTGAAATTAATATAATATTATCATCATCACTATCACAATCATCAGTATGTAGAAGACCCAGTATGAACCAAAATGACCCATAGAGAATACTATTTCACATAAAAAATTCCGGTAATTTTTTTTAAGCTTCTTATTTTCAAACACATTTATTACAACAATTTATTTTTAATAAGTGAACATTTTCACTTACAAAGATAATTATGATGATATTATCCTACTAATATGATAAATGCGAAAGTTTGTGAGGATGTTTGGATTTCTGGATGTTCGTTGTTCCATCACGCCGTAACTGCTTAACCAATTTCTTTGAAACTTGGAATAGCTAAAGTTCTTTACCTAGAATAGCATATAAAATACTTTTAATGCAAGTACCATGCGAGCAAATCCGTGGGCGGAAGCTAGTATTTAATAAAAAATACCTTTGCTAGTTACTATACAAAAGTTGATGCCGCCTCAACTACAATGCGACCGAAAATTAAAATCACCCACACCTGTTGCAACCATCGGTTTCATTAGTTAATTATCAAAAAGTCTACTTGTAAAATTATTGAACAATAAGAGCTTTCTTTATGCTAATAAATCTTGAAAAATTGGTAGCAAGGATTATTTTGTATTCTCATAATTAGCTAATAGTGGAAGCGGTCATAATCAAATTTTCAAATGAAAGTATATTCTATTTCTCACGGTGCTAAATACTTGTTCATTGATAGAGTAATTTCAAATTCTCATATTCATAATCAGATAGGTACTAACTTTATCAGCTCGATAGCTCTCGCGAAGCTTTCAAAGTGAGCATTGTGATTTTATTGAAATAAACGCCTTTTGATTTGATTCGCCATCCTTTTTTAACATAAAACAAAACGAAGATGTGGACATACTTTTAGCGAACCGAGAAAGTTAGTGAGCGTTTACGAATAAGAGTGTTCTATAAACATCATTCCACTTACTATTTCTTGGCTTACCTTATGGTCAATGATTAAGCTGAGGTGAGACGGCTTTAAATCAAGAAAAAGCATTTTACTGAAACTTATAATTATTCTAAGAACGATGTGTGCGGCATCATACATTTTTTCACATACTTCCTCATAATTTCCTACATACGTTTCGCTGATAACAAAGCCGGAAGGTGCATTACGTCAATAACGATTCTCTGAAAGAACTACATATGGCAGTGAGACACCTGTGCTGCATAAGCCTGGAGTTTCCTGTAGATAACATGGCACATCTACACTGATATCCACATACTCATGTTACACACCTACACCTAAAAGTCTTCTAAGTTATGTTGTAGGCCAGTGAAATATGAGAAAAATATCCCGTAGGAAATAGAAAAGAAATACATAAATTACCTAGCAGTTCTCCATTGTACCAATTTAGTTAGTTGAACCATAACATTAGTACCTACTACAAAGTTATGAATGATACGGTTTTGTGAATGATACCCACACATTCATTCAATATAGCTGTGTGCTTTAGGTAACCGATGATAAGTCGACATGCCGTCTAGAAGATTTAATTATTTAAAGCTGACAACAAATTCTTCAACAGGAGTGTGAACTGATTGTAACGGAAATGATAACTGTTGAGTCATTTTTCATCTCTTAATTAAGAATTATTTGAAACAATGATTCCATTAAAATCAACATCTAAAACCTCGGTCAATTGGTATCATTTTGTTTCTTCTTAATATATTTTTGGTGTAGGTCAGTTTCCATATTTAAATATGTCTTTAAATGGCCTTATGACCTTTATTGAAGATGTCTATAACCTTTGTAATTAATTTTTGCACGAAAAACAACTACCGAAAATTGACGAAGATCATATGAGAGCTGGCTGTGGTGGCCCAGGCCTGGATGGCCTGATGTTCCTCTTACCGTGGATGTCTTAGGAGGAGACTAAGGCTCGTATTCAGAGACAAAACTCGAGCATTGATATGTTCTTAAATCTCGATTTGAGGCGAGATTCTAATTCTTGAACAGTATTTAAGTATAGATTCAATGATCACAGTTCACCTGAGTAAATGCATATTCTGAAACGTCAATCAGACGAAATCGGTGCTTGAGTTTAGATTTGATTTGACATTAATCAAATGACATTTTCATTCCGTTACACGTACTTTGATGCATATTTATACTTCACTTTATAGTTCTATTCTATTTCCACCCTATTTGAATTTCTGCGTAAAACGGAACAAAAATTATAAATAAATCAAAATGTTCACTCAATTCAAATGTTCACAAAATGCTCACGAGAGCATTTGAGTACAGATTCGAGACTCGATTCAGCTGAGAGTAGTTTATGTACCGTTCTTGATTAAAAGCTATGTTTGAGAAGAGATTCAATACTTAAGTAGAGTTCAGCTGATCTGTGATTAAATCTATGCTTGAGTCGTGTCTCTGAATTGAACAAATTTTCGTCATGGTATCTATGTCATAGATTTTTACTGTAAGCTTGGGTTTTGAGTTGACGTCATATCCTTTCAATATTGACATTGACTTATATGGACTTACCCGGTGCCATGTTACCGCTCTAGCTATTTTAAGGACTAACGAGAAGTTTATGTAGTTTAACTGGAATTAGCTTCTCGCAGTTTGAATTGAATTTGATAGGTTTCAAGGAACTAATGAATTATTTATATGCTGGCACCATGCAGGTGCAAATATAGCAAAACTTTATTTTAAACTTAATAAAACATTAGGTATAGATATACTCGTACCTACATGTCAATATAAGTTCATTCATTTGTCAAGTCCAGTCATCAGTTTTACCTGGAAAAAAAAAAAAATTCCGGGAGTTTTGAAAATGGTTTGTCGCTTTCCCCTTTTTGAGCTGCTTATAAATAAATAAGAACTAAGGGTCACATACAATACGTCCAGGATTCCCTTTGTCGTGGGTATCAGAAACAACATGGTACTTACTACCCGGCCGGCACCCAGACCCGGAACAAATAGGTACTTGCAGATCATGCAAACATTTGTCCCGTAGCGGGAATCTAAACCGCACCCCTTGCGTCTCAGACGGACACTCGCCTGCTACGCCACCGAGCTCGTCAGTCGGCAGTATTATAGTGGGAAGTGAGATAACAGCCTGCTCCAGCTCTCATCATCATCATTAGCCTGTAGAAGTCCACTGCAGCTACACATAGGATTTCAGATGTTTCAAAATATTCCTTGATTTCAGTAAATAAATGACTATATGTTCACAATCATGATAGTATCAAAAGTTTAAGTCATTTAAGAAAATTCTTTTTATTATTTTAATAAGCGGACTTCGAATGTCTACACGAAATTTTTAATTCTTGCCAAATTAATGACTTGCGAAAACTCCTGTAAAACCCCTTTTACATTTTTAAATACCGATCAGGCATTTTAGCTTTTAATATTAACCGCACCATTCTTAGGTAAATCCAGTATCCGGGGTTTATGGAATCCTATAAAAAAGTAAGAAGCAATATGATTTAATCTTTACGCGGATCTACCATGCAAGTGCATTGATTTAGTCACTTTTTCTTATCTGAGTTTCTTTTACAAGATGAATTTCCTGCCTTCTGTAATTCAATAAGACTTTTAGCATTTGGTTTTTTAACGTTACACGTAGACTGCGTCGTTATCATGATCACACTATGAACTTAATAATAATTGTACTGGCATGTGCAAAATATTGAATACTTTTACTCAGATTTTTTCCTGAACTTTTTATTTTAGCTGTTTTTGATCTTATATCATATTTAAAACTAATTATTAAAACAACGAGAAGTTTAACATAAAGGTTACTACCTAAAACTGCTGCATATTTGAGTTTGAAATGGTTTGACACCCGATTGAACAGCCAATTTTTAGTGTCGAATTTCCAAAAGTTGTCGAACAAACATTATTACCAATTGGGTGTATAATACCACCCAATATGATGGTATTCATACAATTAATTACCTTGTATTAAGCTTGCAGATTACTGCTGTAGTAGCAAGAGCCAAATAATAAAAAACTGAGAAAAGAGCCATCGAAAATTGTATTGCAGAAAGGCGTAATTTTCAAAGCAAAAAATCACTAAAATAACAATTTTGCAAATTGTTTATTGCGTTGTAAAATAGCCGACTCCTGTACAAGGACACATCTTTGTCTCATCATCACAAAATGTTTTACCGTTAGCGAATATCAAGAACAAAGATCCTGGTAACTTTCACTACGTTATATATGACGCAATAAACACGCTTTGTTGAACTTAGTCCCATTTTAAGGGCACCATTTCGGATCTTTGTTTTTATTTTAACGGTAGTAGTTAGGAGGTCCTGTGACAAAAACTGCTGCTTTATTCCACTGCTGTCGGCTCTATAAACGGAGAAAAACAATGCGTTCCGACCGTACGCAACACAATTATTTTGGACAACGAAAGCCGTGAAATCGGGCTAAGAAATAGTTTGTAGAGCCAACAGGGGCTCTGAATAGAGGTATCATTGCTTGATAAATTGTGTGATAACAATACGCCCCCTTCCGGTTTGAATGCCAAAAGGAGCTATAATTACGATGTCGGGGGCTTGTTAGAACATGTCACGGTTAAGGTGTACCGATTTCAAGGTCAATTTTGTGCAAAAGCTAATTAATATTGAGTTGGACTCGCCTGTACCTGCCATAGACTTATTTATTTATAACTAGCTGTACCCGCGCGGTTTTACTCACGTGGAATCATACCAAGGTAACTACTTTGTAGGTTAGCAACTTCTAGTATGTTTCCGCAGTTATTCATCATACGAATCGTGAGTTAAGGACTTGAGTTCATACAAAAATCCCATTCAGTTTTCCCAAATTTTACAATATCCCTGGCAACTTTTCTAAACTTTATTTTCTTCAATATACAGACTATTACAAACATATATAATAAAAGTAGCTAAATCAGTTTAGCCATTCTCAATTCATGCGCTTACCAAGGAACAACATTTAAATGTTATTTGTATAGATTTCTTTAGTAATATTATCTTAGAAAATGTACTTTAAGCGGAACGAAGCCAAACGGCAAAAACACTCTGTGATAGTTTTTTTTCTTTTTGGTGCTCGCCCTTACGTAGAATCCTTAAATAATCGCTGATTTCATTATCAGATTTTAATGAAGTAGTTTATCATCATCATCATCATTTCAGCCGCAGGACGTCCACTGCTGAGCATAGGCCTACAAGTATTTCCAAAGCGACCTTTTTTGTGCGGCCTGCACCCAACGGTTCCCAGCAACCTTTATTAGGTCGTCTTTCCAACAAGTGGGGTGCCGTCCTTCGCTGCGTTTTCTAATATACATTTCTAATTCGCTAATTTAGTAATTACTTTTTTTTAAAGTCACGGTTTATTGATTTTTCTTCATAATGAGCGGGATCTCACAAGAAAAAACATCTATTGCTCATGCAAATCATTACGCGAAAGGTGACGATAGGTCTATTACGAAACGAAAATGAACGCGGATCGAGGAATAAAAAATAAATGGAACGGATGCAGCATGTGATTTGAGCAACATTCATTCAAGTCCAGTTACTACACTCATAGTAATAGTAACGTAATACATTACTGGTTGAGATATGCAAGGTATTAAGCAAACGTAATCTGAACTGAATTGTACACGTGGTAAAGTTGATAGTTGATTGAAACTTTCACGCTACAGGTTTAACAAATATATCTTGCATAAAACTATGAATTCGATTCAAGACTTTGTAAATAAAAACGTAAATAGTAGCGTTTTCGATATTCACTTTGATATTTCAATAACTTCCTGACTGTTCGTTCTTGAGGTTTTTGAAGAAATTCCACGAAAAGTAGTTCGAGTCCGAGTTAGGAGGTACTTATTGAAATATATGTATTTATTATTTTTTCTAATTGCATCCATACAAACGTTACACCACCATCGTGAAATCGATTGAAATCTTTGACCGAAAATCGATCCGGATCAATGAGTCACGATATTGTAGTATCAATAAATGGCCTTTTACATAACTAGTTTCTACAGTAGTTAGTCTCTGTGACACACGATAAAGTATCGATGAAATTGTGTTGTTTGCATTGCATTGCTGGTACACTATCAAGATAATGTTGCGATTTGTATTAAAAAAAATGCAAACGCAGCAAAGGAGAGCCAACAGTATTGTAAAACTCAACGTACAAATATAGGCAGAATGTGTAAGTTTTTAGGCACTGACGTCAAAAAGGCTGTTATTTTTTCTTGAGAATCCATGTATTCATTATTTTTACGAAGATGGTTATGGTGTTTCCCAGGCTTGTACATCGGTATTAGAAAAGTAAACAATGACTGCTAAAGCGGAATCTCGTGACGTAGGCTTACGTCGAATTAGTGGTTTGTATTGGTCGTTTCGAAACTGTATTTTCCGATTTCCCGTCCGGCTGCGCAAGATGCCAAGATAGAATGAAATCATAGGCAAGTATCATTTATCATTGTTTGTTCTAAGTTGAGTCCGAAGTTCAAGGAACTTATAATATCCAACACTGGAGTAAAAAGGCAGCGTACTAAAAAATATTTTTTTTAAACTAGCTCTACAGTCAAATGATTTTGATTGAAATCAACATAATTGAGGACAAACTTAGGATGATACATATTAATAGTTCAGAGTTTAAATATGGTCCTACAATCGGCGGTCTTATTGGATCGCGATAGCATCCAGACAACCGTTTACTTAACTAAAACTTGGTAAAACTATCTATTACTACTGAACTATTAATTCCTTTAAAAGAATAGTGAAATCTAAATACAATTAATCAAAACATTGCGTTTTTTAATGATTGGCTCCGACTGAGCTGGGTTTATGGATTCTTAAGAATTCCCAAAAAATATGACTCTTCTTAACCTTGGCCTACTGCCCCTTAAATTGCAAATATTAGTATTAGTAAAACCATGTCAATGCAGTAGAAAGTCAAGGCAGAGAACAAAAAAATACGGTTTTCCTTAGCAACGAACTCGCGGAACCAATTTCCTTCTCACAAGAAGAACTTCCTACGTTAACCTCATCACGTTTGTGTTCACGCGGCCTTGAGGTAACGTCTGTTACAACACACATTAGCATTACACATTGGATGACTCAAGATAAAGGAGACAGCCTTCAGTTGGGTAGTTTGATCTGTCTGGCCGTCCAGCCGGTTTTAGTCAATAAGTGGGTACCTACTTTGAACGACTTACGTCAATATCTTTACTTTATTTCAAAGTTAGATTTTTAAGAAGATTTTTTCACCTTGATTATGGACCGGTTTAGTTATTTGTAATGGCAGGATAAGATAAACTGAATACTACAACAATCCTAGTCTACGGCCCCTATCAAAATATTGTGCACAATCGAGAATCGTCATCAAATTAGACAACTTGTTCCGTAGCTAATAAAGTATCCTAATAAAGTTTACTTATGATAAAACAATTTGGTACCTTTAAAAAATAGTTTAAAATCTTGAAAGTAAAAAACCTCGAGTCAAGTATAAGTTTTTAGTAATTTTACAATGAAAACCGTCTAAATATTACCATCACGAAAGGGGGTTATACTATCAACAAAAATACACTTTATTTACAGAAAGAAACTTAAAAGCTAACACAAGTTAATATTTACAAAATACACAAGAAACAGTTGAGCCATCTAAAGACCGTTACAAACGATCTATAGATAGCTCAACTGATCCAGATCACTACCAGTCGGAAGCGTCCCCAAGACGAAAATAAATAATATTCGCGAAAAAAAACATTAATATTTTGAATTTATTTTTTTCAATGTTTTTTGATAAACTTTCTCAAATTAGCTGTTTTTGGTATCATTATGATCTTTATAACTATTTATTAATTATTGAACACGTACGAGAAGTTCAAAATCAATATTGCTTATGAAACTGTTTTTATAAAATGATCTAAGCACTTACCACGGTACTGATCACAGGTATGCCATAAAATTTAAAGAGGTAGAGCCTACCGAGTAAATTATTCAAATTAAAGAAAATCTGCATCATTCTAAGGCAATTTAAACGGCTTAAATTTCTAGTGCTTTTTAAACAAAAAAATTGAATATTTTAGCTGAAAATTTTATTTTCATATTTAATATGAAAATTGTATATTGATAGGTAAAGATTTAGCTGTTTATGGTATGTTTAGTTTAAGTTATTATTGAACAGACGAGAAGTTCGACATCAAGATTGCTACCTAAAAAAGCTGAATATTTGAATAACTGAACTAATTTGCCGATTTTTGCATAGTGTTTATTCAATGGGAAATATTGAATTTCCAAAAGTCGTTGAACCAACTTTATTTCGAATTGGATGTAGAATAAGCCCCTTTCGGGATAGAATGCATATTTTGAATCACTTTACATTAATGGTAGACGGGTTAGTAACTTTGTATGGACAGACGCCGCTTAATGGTCAGTTGGAGTATTTGAACCGCATATTTTCTTAACACCAATCCTTAGATGGCAATACTTGAAGAGGTGATGGTGATGTATCTTGATGTTTTATGATAGCTATGAAAATGTATATTCAAGTATATTAGTTGCGTAAATGCAATATTGCACATACACATAGAAACCTTTATGGATTAACCGGTTTAGGTTTTGGAAAAATACCAGGACAAGAGTACCCTAAACCGACGAGCATGCATGAGGAATGTGATTAGAGTGAATAAAGCATGAACTTATGTATGAAAAATAGATATTTGTCGATTTTTTTTTTGGAAATTACTAATAACTAGCTTTGTAGGCTAATCACGGTAAAGTAACTCAAGTTTATTATGTAGGCGCTTTCCGCATTTCCACTTGAAATTTCATAACCTCGTTGATCAGCAAAGTGATATTCTCATAAAGAATTCCATAATAAAGGAGAAATCTCACTTGGGGTTTACTGCATTCAAGTAACAAACATAAACGTACCGCTATTAAACAAGACATAACAGCATAATTTCGTTTGATTTGACATGCCGAAACAATTTAATCATTATCTCCGTCGGGACATTAGTTGAAACGCATACAGTTATCAGCCGTATGCGGTATACCGAAGGTCAATAGTCGTGGTGTTCAGAGGATGGTTATAAGTCTTGTGGAATAGGGCGAGCTATGGCAAAGGAATTGGCGGTATTCGCTAGCGGCCGCAATGGAAGACATAGGTATACTCCACCGACTGGGTGGGCAGCCGCGCCAAGGGCGGTTAGCTCTTTAAGCTTTTTTCCTTCCATTTACAACTTTCAAAATCCGAACATAAATATTGGCATACGAAAAATATCATTCCAAAATCAAAAGTTGCCACTTATAGCAACTTTTTAGCTAATTTAATAATTAAAATCTTACTAATTAGCGAGAAAAGAGAAAAGGTAATTAAAACATTACTTGGTTGTGGTCAAATTATGTTGTAATTAGCTGGACAATTAAAATCGAAGGTCATTAAGAGGTAAAAACTGGAGTGGGAAGTGATCCTCCCGTGCTTGGTGCAACTTAAGAAAGTAACAGAACTGACTTGAAATTTTATTTCGATTCCCGCTGCGGGACAAATGTTTGCATGATCTGCAAATATGTGTTCCGTCCGGGTCTAGGGTTATGGTGCCATGGTACTCGTAGTTTCTGATACCCACGACACAAGGAATCCTAATGTGGGGTAAGGACTGTGACTGTGGTTGTTGGTTGTTATTATTAATATTTATGAGCAGCGGAGCGGCAATCGAACCCACCCCTTTATATATTTAGGTCTCCGACGAAGTATATAGTACTATACCATAAACGTAAAAGACCATGTACCTATTTATAATATACTTCATGCAAATAAAGCCATTCATTCATTCATTATATTATGTATACATATTTGGGCTCCCCTGTTGGTGCATTTACCTTACAGGTTATCCACATGGGAATGGAAACCGGATTATTTTTCTCAAATGTGGTAGTTCTATCCTTCTACAGTCTATGGCTTAGAAAAAAGGCGGCCTATGTGAAAATACCTATACAAGACGGCGCTCCTCAACATGTGTGGGACCATTATAACGGGACAAGAGCGCAGGTAAATACGCCTAATTACCCCCGAGCAGGACAAAAATGCTGTTAACGTTTTAATTAGTAAGATAATTGATATTGCGAGACTCGTCAGAAAACGGGAACTCTTCTGTAATGATGAAAAATTTTCTCTACCATAAAATATATGGGGATAAAACTCTTAAGGAAAAAAAGACTTCATAAAACCCAATAGTTTTCAGCTTCGATTTGGGTTTGTACATGGTTCTTAGTAATTTATCTGTTCTTATTTACTAAAAAAATGATATACCTACTTAAGTTTTTATGATTAACAGCTTTAATTGGATATAGAACTGCTCAATGATAGCTTTTTTTAATTTCAGTTCTTCAACAACTATGTGCTTTACCTGTAAAATCTCTTCTCCGACACAAGTGTTTTCTATTCTTCGATGAAACCATTCGTTCAACATCATGACAAAACAGGGATCCCTTCTCTCGAACACCGAAATAATCCTACCCAACTAAACAGTTTACACATGATACTTTACCATCACCAAACGAATAAACATTTACTTCAAAAATACAACAACGAAAAATATTTTCTAAAACTATATTCGAAATTTTTCACGTAAACGCGTTGAAATCACGTGAAATGTCAAATTCGTGACATTGTCATAATCTACACAGCTGCACGTTGCAATTAAAAATAAATCATGTTCTTAACCTGAAGGAGGATTCAAAACTTTTTGGTTTTCAAAAAGAGAACGCATGCAAGGCGTGAGCTTTGAAGTCTTTTGTATGGAATTTTGGGCACATAGTGGTTTGTGATAGCGTGTTGGAGGGCGGTTTCGAGAGTTTCATTCAGTGTAAAATTTACTTTGATCAAACACATTACGGTTCATATTTTCTTAAAGAGAACGCTTGTAACAGAGCTGAAGGCTTAGGTTAGCGTGGGTACTTACAGTACACGTACATACAGGGTGGAATTTTGTAATGCCACCTGGAGCGAAAGTACTCATAATACCGTAGAACATTTTAATCAAAGAAACTTTCCGTTATTCATCTTATGATTTTTATAACATCCCATTTTGTGACAGACAGATTTTGAACCCAACACCTTCCCTTAGATACGGGAATGCTCTAACCAACTTATCTATAAATTCTTTGGGAATTCCATTCAGCTCAAAGGATGGATGGATTTTTGTTACTAAATCACGCCAGAACGGCTGAACGGATCTGGAATGAAACGGCACGGAGATAGATTATAGTCTGGAATAGCACATATGCTACTTTTAATCCTCGTAGATACCATGCAAGCAAAGCCGCGGGTGGAAGCTAGTTATTTATAAAGACGATAAAAATACCAAAAACAAGTAATTTAAGAAAGTTTTGATGTTTTTTTTTTCGCTACAATTATTTATTTTTTGCTATAGAATAACCCCTTTTCGCGATGGTATAATAAATTAATCTTACCTTAAAAAGTCTGCAGTTGAGATTGCAACGGTCAGTCCTGCAAAGAAAATAAAAATTAAACTACAAAGTAATTTAAATACACCGATTTCATATTTTAAATAAGTTTTTGCTTAGCTAACGATCCGTCTGCATTTGACGATCATTTAGTTTTTAAGTTCGATGGTTAGGCCTCGGGCCAGCAATGTTTTCGTGACCTAGATCTTTTTGAACATATCACCAGTATACTAAAACCTACTCCTTCTAACAACCACTACGACACCTTTACGCCATAAAAGCTCTTAAAGCTGCGATATAGAGATGAGTATTGCTGAGTTTTGGTAAAAATATTGAAGGCCTATGATAAATGGCTGTTTATATCGAAATTACAACCTGTCATATCCCAGACTAACACCAGACACAATCATGAAGAACGGCAGAAGGTCATGACAATAAGAAATACATTTAATCGTTGCCATTATACGGACCTGATTTTGAAGTCAACATTATGAGTATACTTTAGATATTCATCATCATCATCAGCCTGATGGAGTCCACTGCTAAACAAAGGCCTCCCCCAAAGAGTGCCATGACGAACAGTCTTGAGCCTTCTCCACCCACCGACTTCCCGCAACCTTCACGATATCGTCGGTCCATCGGGTGGGGGGCCTTCCAACACTGCGTCGTTAGTTTAGTTAGATATTAGGTGTTAAGAATTTGTGATGGTTCTGTTAGTGCCTTCCGTGATTCTTTTGGTAGGAAGGAAAATCGTAAGAGAACAGTTCATCATCATCATCATCAGCCTGTAGAAGTCCACTGCTGGGCATAGGCCTCCATAATCAACTTATCTTCTTCATGTTATAAGCAAGTTAGATACAGCTATTTGCAAGGCCAACTCTTATAAAAATTGGGTTTGCTTGTAAAAACTACCCAACTCAAATCTTGAGTTTCACTTTATCCTAAGCTATCTACTTTGTGTATCATCATCATCATTCATAATTTCCTCATTTCGGATCTTATCACGTAGTGAAACTCCGACTTTGTGTATCATCATCATCATCATTTCAAGCCGTTCGACGTCCATTGCTGAACATGGCCTCCCCCACAGACAGAGCAAACTCCTTATCATGTGGGGGGATTTGCCCATACTCACCACGCTGGGCATGCGGGTTAGCGAGCGCAGTTAGAGCTATCGTTGTTAAAATGAGGGACGCTGCTGCCCATCCCCTAGCTTTTTCCCTTAGTCGCCTCTTACGACATCCGCGGATAGGTAGATATGGAGGGGCCTATTCTTCAGCCGGGGCCTTTGTGTATATAATTCGACTATTCAAATATATGAAGTTATATTTTTAATAGTAAACATTGCTGTAGTAGAAAAAAAAACAATAAATTATGTTTTTTTTGGAATGTAGTATGGTTCTTTTAAATAAATTTCAGGACTATCTACAGAACTTGGCACCCATTTAGATCTCAGTTCGTTTGTCAGATAAGTAGACTTCATTGATTTAATATTTAACTTGACTCATATTTTCACATTTCTGTTTTTGGTGGGATTATTTTCACTTGACATTATTCTGAACAAAATTAAATTATAATTTTATTAGGTACCTATTTTGAATTAAAATGTAAACAAGATAAATTTGCCAGATGCCGATAAAACACCAAAGAATCTGGCTCATTATCAGGGAAATTCAAAACGGTGACGTCCGTGGCTGTCCCTGACTGACACACTTTTCGAAAACAATAACGTAACGCCTACTAGTGACTCTAGTAAACAGTAGTTACTAGTGCTTGCTTGCGTATCACTGATTGTTTCTTGGTCATCCTGTATGAGGTCAGTGACCAGACTGCTGTATGGTAGCCCTTAAGTATAGTAAAAGGATTAAGGGGGGCATTGAACGAGGTGTAGCTCAGAAGAAAAATAATCATGTATTAAATAAAAACTTATATGAAAAATGACAAATGGTGAGCTTCAGCTAATGTTCTATAGGCAGGAAACGCTACGCTAATGAAATATCTATCTAATGCTCATCATCATCATCATTTCAGCCGTTCGACGTTCACTGCTGAACATGGCCTCCCACAGACAGAGCAAATTCCTTATCATGCGGGGGGATTTGCCCATACTCACCACGCTGGGCATGCGGATAGGCGAGCGCAGTTAGAGCTATCGTTGTTAAAATGAGGGACGCTGCTGCCCATCCCCTAGCTCTTCCTAGTCGCCTTACAACATCCGCGGATAGGTAGATATGGAGGGCCTATTCTTCAGCTGGGGCCACCACGGCCCACGGTCACCACGGTCTAATGCTTATACAAAACTTAAAATATAAGGCAAAGAGCCCACATTGAAATAATTCCAACCAGGATTTCCGATCAAACAATCAGAGTATATGCGTAGATCATTTTCAGACCGTCATCGTCATTGTTTGCAATTAAATAAACTAAATAGAATCACAGTAAAAAGAGCAAGAACCCGCATACGGATCTTGTCTGGAGAGTCGGTCTGTTAAACAAGCCAAAAAGACAAATACCACACAAGTTACAATTATAATTCATGCCATATTGATCCTTATTTCAAGAAAAGTAAGGGTTATATTTCAGTCACTTGACAATTGTGATTTACGTGGTGTCAACGTCATTGGCAACTTGTCGCTGTCCGCTTCCTATTCCGGCTATTGTTGTGCGTCCTGTACAAGCTGTGCTTACATACGTAAGAAATTAGAGACTTCTAATAAAATAGCATCATCATCATGTGTAGAGTCCACTGTTGGACATAGGCCTCCCCAAAACGTTTCATGACGAACGGTCTTGAGCTTTTGCCATCCACCGACTTCCTGTAACTTTCACAATGACTTTGGTCCATCGGGCTTTCCAACACTGCGTCGCAATTCTGAATATTTCTTTTTATATTTATAATATTTTTAATTGTAATATTTCTTTTAGTTGTTAAAATTGTGTATAAAAAAAATTAAAACCTCTTTTAGATGCCTAAGATTTTCTGACTAAGCATTGTGTTGGCAGAACATTTGAATTTTATTACTTTTTAATATTTAAAACTGATATTCAAGTGTTTCACTTTATTGGTATATCCTTAAAAAAGGAATCAGCTATCTATCAATATGAAATTAGCTAATAAGTCCAATTATTTTTAAAAAGGAGCAACAAAGCAAAACCAAACGTGGTATGCGGTCATTATTAATAATGTACTTCAGTACTACAGCATGTAGGTACAAAAAGTCCGATCTATTAAAAGCGTATATAAAAAAAATAAGAAGAGTATTTAAAATATGCATAGTAAGCTATCTAACTTGATAACGTCGACAGCAGCCCGTGTGCATTTTGAGCACACGGGCTGTAGTTGGTATTCCGACTCAGTATTCTACTTGGACCGTGGTGGCACCGGCTAAAAAATAGGCCACTCTACCCGTGGATGTCGTAAGAGATGACATGGATAAAAAGCTAGGGGATGGGCAGCAGCGTTCACTATTAACAACAAAAACTTTATCTGCGTTTGCCAACCATGCCCAGCATGCCCAGCGTGGCGAGTATGGGCAAATACCTCCAAATGATTGTTTCTGGAAATCTATGATAGGTATGCTCAGCAATGGACGTCCTACGGCAGAAATGATGATGATGATTCCACTTGTGTTCCTAGTCATAGAAAACAGAGTTCATTGCTGGAATTAATTAACGTTAGTTTGTCTAATTGTTTATAATGTTCTGCCTTTTATGAAAATAAATCTTATTTCGTAGCAAAAAGTATTCCATTATTCGCAAAAAATCTACATCCCTGATCCGCAGAATGCGCGACAGTCACAACAGCATCCTGAAAACTATAGCTAATAGATACTCCTCGCCGCTGTGGGCAGGCCTGATTCGCAGAGTGATCCCGGAAAAAGTCCCGCCACTCTGGTGAGACCACTCTGTGAATTAGTCCTGCGTTAAATTTAAATTTTATTTTATTTGAATTTTATGTTTCGATTTGCCTACTAACCATTTACTGTATTTTATTGTGTTACTAACCCCATATGGGTCTATGTTGTCCGAAATAAAAAGATTTTATTTATTTATTTTTAAAAAGATAATATAGAAATTGAGATAACAATTTTTGAAATTTACGTATAAAGGCTACATCTCATGCGAATTTTTGACAAGGTCAATCGGTCGTCAGTCGTTGATCCTTAGCCTCAGCTGGTAGTACTATAAATAATTTTCCAAAAAATAATTAAAGTATTATTTATACTTAACAATACCATAAGGATCGGACATAGTTTTTGTTACACACTGTAGACGTGCATATCATGTTTCTTACCGTTTAAAATATGGAAATTCTGAATTAGTGTCAATCTAACCGATGTGTTTTCCACAATAAGGTAAACTGTCACTTAACCCGTCGATAGGCGACAAATGCAATGACAGTTGTGACATTTGTAGCGTTTAAATTGACAGGAGCCTGCACTTACGCGCTGTTTTTGTGAGTTGTAACGTCAAAATAGTTTTTATTACTGACGGTTTTTATTTGAATTTTTTTTATAGTGACACGTAATTTGTTTAAACTTCAACATGTTTAGGAGTTTTAGATAAAATGAGGCTGACTGTTCTGACAAATAGCTAACGAATAGATAGCTTTTCAATTGGTTGTCACGCTTTTATCACAATACTTTAACCGTAAATGCAATTTATTATTTTGTTCAATAATGATAAATATTAATAAAAAAAGACTTTCGTTTCCGCCAGGTGAATAACAAAACGTTTTCCCAAAGTTACTTTTTGACTTTTTACTAGTTGACTTTTTTTTTATGTAGTAATTGATTTTGTTTTTATGGTACCTATGTAATATGTCCTTGGATATGTCAAACTTAAAATTAACTTTATCAGAAAGTACGTAAGTATAATTTTAAAATAAATGTTAGATGATATAGAGTTTAAGGAGCTTGCGATATTATAGTTGATATATTCCACACCGCCAAATGTCAAAGTAAAATTAGCGTACAATACTATGATAACAGTTGTTTGGGTTTGTTTCGTGATAATTTAGTTTTTATCACATTTCAATATTAATAAAGACGGTCATGCGCGAGAACTGGCGCCCTGAAGCTTTCGTACCATAACACGGAACCTTAAAAAACGACTAAAATGGTACGAAGATAGATTTGTGTACAAATCCACGAGCCCGTGTTTGTTTGAGCGCTCTTGACATCACACACCTACAAGTGTATATAGCCGCACCAACACAAATGCAAATTATGAATGAGGTGACGTATCACGGCAGTTGATATTATTCTGTGGATCTCAATGGACGGAACCTTGAGCGAGGCTGTTCGATAATAGCAATCGAGCAATGAACTTTATACAATTTTCTGCTAAGGAACGTGACTTTTTAAAGTAATTATTATCTGTACTATTTATCTATGATGAGCCATAAAGGCAAATAATGTATGCGTAATATTAAAAACAATTCAATGGATTTTATAGACTGAGAGCTTAATTATTTATAGCTATTTTAACATTCAAATAATGACGTTTGTAAACAAGGTGATTCATTAAATGTATGCTATCCCGAAAAAGGCTTGTTTTAGTCCCAATTGACAATAAATTGGTTCTAAGACTTCAGTATATTCGACATTTTTCATTGAAAAAACTCTATGCAAAAATCTGTTGTCTAAGGGTCAAATGAGTTCAAACTGAATGAATCAGCTGTTTTACGTATCAATCTTGATAAACGAACGTGTCGTACATTTAGTAATAAATTCAAGATGATAAAAAAGCCGGACACAGCCAATTTAAAAAAATATAATAATAATTCATGCTTTTATTCTTTCTTTTTGTTGATAGATACCCCCTTTCGGGATGGTATACATCAGACACAGATGTTATACAAAGAAAATAGCTTCCTTCCAATTTTATTAATTTAAATTCAAAAAGCAAATTATTAAAGCAAAATCGTTTATAAACAGGAACTTAAAATTAATCACAAGCTTGGCACAGTCAGTAGGTAAACAGAACTAAAATTGGATAAGTCAGGTTAGTCATTGCAAATATTCTACGTTATAAAAAATATAGTAAGGTATTCAAGCAACCGGCGCCAATATTTGCACTGATCTGACTCATTCATCAAGAAAATATCATTTCATGGAGAACTTACCACCTGGCCGATGCTATTAATAACTATACCTGTTATTTACATTTAAGATTATTACTCACTTCCTTAAAAAACACCCTCTTGATTTCGTTGGCAATCCTCAGTGGCTTCAATAACAATTTTTTTTATATACATGCCAAAGATAAGAGGTTTATGTTGATAATTCTAATAGTACGCAAGTACTCGTACATAAAATGGGAATTTTATAACTACAAATATGTCCTTCATTGATATGTTAATACACAAATTGTAATGTGTGAGTGTGTAACTGTAATTTCACGTATAAACTTTAGTTTTTCAATTTTTTTCTCATCTCTTTAAATAATCTTGCAACGTCTTAAACATGGTTGCATCAGAGATGACGCAAAACCTGTCACTTCCCTTCAAATAACCACAACCAAATCCATGTTAGTATCGGTGTTTACATACACGGAACATACTCGGAGTAAAATAAGTACCCATTAGCGAACCATGGAGCACGCTACCTTCAAGTCTTGAAAATGTTTTGAATTCAGTTCGGTGCAGCGTGAAAGCACGTTTTTTTTTTTTTAATTGCAATACATTTAGCCCGCAACTTCGTCCGCGCGTTCAATTATGTTCCTACCTTGACTCTTGTCACTTCATACACTTGAGATCTTGATTTTACGACCCCGTGTGAACGGAAGCTTCAGGGAGCAGGCACTAGTCGCACTTGATCATCTCTACTTCAAAATTAAAACAAATTAACAGTATGGCGTCTTCATGAAACCACCAAACAATCCGATTTATAATGGTATGTAGCTCGCATAGTATGTGCAATCAATATTTTTAGACTGAAATGTTTGGAAAAAAGAGTAGTGGGATTTTTACGTTTCCGGGGATTTATCAAATGTTTCTCTTCAAAGAACCTTCGTCGAACTTCAAGGAATATAGAATTCAAATAATTGTAAAATGGTAAATTTAAAAAAAATTAAGTAAGACTGTAATTTTTATGAAATTAACGTCAGTCTGATGTCAGTGTGAGTGGAGTGAAAAATAAAAGTGACTAAGGATTCCTGGGTTATGAATACGAGCCGTAAAGCCCCGTTTTCCAACAGGATATGACACAATTGCAAGTACATCCGTACGACTATCCATAGGATGTTCGACAACGTATGACGAACGTGAAAATATTTATCTAGCCCGCATTGTTTGAGCTGGATTAAGTGTTTAGACGCATATTTCTTACGTCATTTCATACAGGCTGATGATGATGATGATGAAGTTGAGTCGTAATGCTATTGATTGTAGATATATTTAAGTGACAGAGTATGTTCGCGTCCACGTGAATGACATTTTTTCACGCGTTGCAATACGTGAATTATGCTTATTTATAAATGCAAATAAATATGTTTGGATCGGCACAACACGAAAGCTCTACATTCAATTTCGTGAGACATATAATAATACCTACTGAAAAAGAAATATAAAAATGTTATACTAGACACGGTGATATTTTTTAGTCCAGGTTTTTATCATTGACCTTAGATATAATGAGAACATTATGCGCTGTCAAAACGTTGATTATAAGTACTCAACCAAATTAGAATTTAATCATACATAACAAGATCCGGAACCAGACGTTCCGGATCAATAGATCTGACATCATCTGGGATTCTGGACCCAAAATTAGTAGTTTAAGAGCAAGCATTAATTAAATTGTATCAAAGCGCTTAGAAAATTACAATATCTGTGCAGGATTTAAACTCATTCGTGTGGGGTGATTTTTAAAAATCGAACGTCAATGGCAGTCTTACTTCATCATCATCATCTCCCTGCCCTTATCCCACTTCATGTGGGGTCGGCACAACATATTTTTCTCTTCCACTCCCCTCTATCAGCCGTCATATCAGTATTCACTCCTTTCTTACTCATGTCGTCTTTCACACAATCTATCCATCTTTTCTTTGGTCTACCTCTCCCCTTATATCCTTCCACATTCATATTTAACACTCTTCTAGTCACATAGCATTCATCCCTCCGCATGACATGCCCATACCACGCTAACCTTTTGCTCTTCAACTTCTCAGTCACTGGCGCTACTTTCAAACTTCCTCTGATGTACTCATTCCGTATCTTGTCCATTCTAGTCACTCCACACATCCATCTCAATATTCTCATTTCCGCAGCATGCACTCTTCTTTCATCCGTCCCTTTGGTTGCCCAACACTCTGCCCTAGGCCACAGGAATACGATCTAGCAGCGGGAATCGAGCCCCTTGCATCTCAACCGAGGTCGTCGAATAAGGAACCTACACGTCAGCTACCTGTAAATGGTCAACAAATAACACGTAAATAAATGTTTCAAATAAATCTAGTCTGCTTTCATTGAAATGGAACTCAATAGGTATGTAACTCAGTCGTTTAATGACAACTTTGGTGGCGTGGTGGGCGAGAGCTGATACGCAAGATGTGTGAGTCTGATCCCCGCTGACATGGGATCCTAATGCCCACATTAGGATCCCATTATGTCGTCTCATTTAGAGTAAACCACCTGGATGCCATATGAATAGAACATGTGGTAAATAGAATCTTCACTCGAATGAAAGTTCTCCCGAGTACCTACACCAGAAACTACATTTCATCATGTTCAGCCTTTTTCATCCCTCTGAAAAGGTATAAATGTTACATAATAATGCAATTCCAATTTAGGCTCCTCTTCTGGATCGATCAACGACCTAAGTTAATTTCAGCAACATAAATTGACTCTTTTCACACAAGTACTATCAGTGACATATACAAGGTGACTATTCCATCCCGAAAGGGGTTTATTCTATCAATGAAAATAAATACTTTTAGCGTAAAAAAATCAATATATTTAATTTTTTTTTTCAAAAACTTTCTCAAATTAGCTGTTTTTGGTATTTTTATCATTTTTAGAACTAAAAACTAAACGTATATGAAGTTCGGAATCTAGATTGCTACCGAAAACAGCTGATTTTCGCATAGAGTTTATTCAATGAAAAATGTCAAATTTCCAAAAGTCGTAGAACAAACTTTATTGCCAATTGGGTGTAGAATAAGCCCCTTTCGGGATGGCATACATATTATGAATCACCTTGTATTATGTTGATGTCAGCAACATAAATTCATTAGCAAGAATCTTTCATTCATTCATAACGAGCTCTAGCAACCTTACTCACCGCAGGAACACAGCACTATTTGAAACAAATAATGTTATTTGGCTGTGATCTTTTGTAAGGCGGAGGGTACCAGGCGGGCCGCTCCAATTTAGAGCGAGAAAATCTCGCTGTGCCCTACCTCCTCTTTTCCTACTTCCTTTTTCCGTCTCTGGGTACTACTCGGTCAGAAAACTACTCCAGAAGTCGTCACTGCGTCTGACCACGTCGTTTTTTGCCTAATTCCATTTGAAACCGCCTTTAGATCGGAACGCATGAGTCAGGAGTATTGACGTAATTATTATTTGTATGGTGTGTTTATCCGGTCGCGCCAACAATGTGAAGGTCACAGCAGGTCACTTTCTCCGTGATTCATTGACACTTTGCCGTTAAAGAATCATGATTTTCCATAGCATTAAGAATTTTCTTTAATATATTTTTGTCTTTGATATAATTCCTGACACTTATTACAGGTATTTAAATTAAGATTATAATAGGTGTTATTTTAGCAGTTATATGGTTTAAAGTGCTCGTCTTACATTTTTAAACTAAATATGAAACAAAGGTTTTAATCTTAAAACAAAAACATGTTAATTAGTTTGAACAATATCTGACTAGTAGGTACGTAAATCAAACTATGAATATCTATTTTTGCTAATCCTAAAAGCAACTGAAATCATATTATGAAATCTTCTTTTAAAAAAACCTTTATCTAAACTTTTGGGAGAACTGGTGAAGTGGAGTAGTGGTCCCACCTTCAGATCGATAGGTCGGGGGTTCCAATTTCGGTGGTGCACCAGTGGATTTAACATTCGGAAAGTTTATGTGCGCTAAACTAGTGCTCGCAAACGGTGGAGGAAACTGGCATGTCCTAGAACAAAAATTCGAACTCATGTGACATGTGCACGAAAGGAGCCTCTTAAAGCGTACTTTACTTAATTTAATAATCTGATTCTTTCACCGACGGTCATAAGCCCTTTTCAGGGCCAACATACCTCAACCTGGTCACTGACCTAATAAAGGATGACCAAGAAAGAAGCCATGGCCGTGGTGGCCCCGGCTGAAGAATAGGCCCCTCCATATCTACCTATCCACGGATGTCGTAAGAGGCGACTAAGGGAAAAAAGTCTCCTATTTTAACAACGATAGCTCTAACTGCGCTCACCAACCCGCATGCCTAGCGTGATGAATATGGACAAATCCCCCCACATGATAAGGAATTCGCTCTGTCTGCGGGGGAGGCCATGTTCAGCAGTGGACGTCGTACGGCTTAAATGATGATGATGATGATGAAGAAAGAAGCAATCATCTAAACTTGACAGATTTGCAAAAATTCTGTAAGAAAAAAATATAAAAAAGTTAGTTAGATAACTCGCTGAACGTTTGAGGAAATTCGTGAAATTACGAGTATCTTACTATACATTTTGGTAACTTCAGCATTCTCTGAACACCTTTCTCCAATATTTGGTAATTTATAAATACACAAAACATGCATTGGGTACACGTACGTATTAGGGCCTATACTGGATTCCTTTGAAAAGTCATGACCGAAAAAGGCACCACTGAACTATAAAATATCTTGACTGGAATCAGAGTTCACCTCGTTGAAAAGAGGCAATGTTGTCATGGAAGCTTTTTCAAAAACAAAAAAGGCGTTTGGACTTTCCAATGGCTGACTAATATCTTAGACATTTTTAGTTATTTGCTTTTGAGTGCCTTGCGGTTACAGAAAGACCGTTCACAACGTACGTACAATGTTAAACATCAGATGAGTCAGTTAAAAGTTTAAGAGCTTTGATAAATCTTATGAAAGTCTAAGTAGAGCTTGAGTAATACGTACATATAGGCACTTCGAGCCGAGGAATTTCCGGAAAATTTTCGGCAAGGCGAGAAGTAAACTCAGTGGCGTAGTTGACTTGCGCATCCCTGTATCTAGGGTAGGGTAAGGTGAGGTAAGAATATCAAAAATCAACAAAACAATCGGTGAAGGGGTTGATTAGATCTTTGGACCAAAAAGGGGGTTTTCAATAAAAGTTATAACAATACATAAAGTGGGATGTCATAAGAAAGAGAGTTGTTTGTAAATTTCAAAATTATTTATATATTTATTCTAGGCTATATTGTTTTTGAGATACAACGAAAAAAGTAATATTTAAAAAATAACTTAGCTTCCATTTGGTTAATATTCAATGTCTTCGTATTTCAGGTAAGACTAGCTTGCTATTAGTTAGAACACGCTAAAGCAGATATTTTCAAATTTTATGTTAATTTTGCCTCAACAATCACGAAGCACCGATTTTTTCCAGACATCGCGAGAATTTAGTTCGTGGCGAAAAATTAGTTAAAAATATAATGAAAAAGACAATAAAAGCCCATAGGTTCATTCACAGACTATTTGACCGAAAGTCGTCAAACTAGAAGCAGTTTCCTCACGATGTTTTCGTTCACCGTTTGAGAGCACTAGTATAGCGCACATAAATTGTCCGACTGGAAAATACAAATACTTTCGATCGGAAGGCGAGGTTACCACCTGCGTTCTAAACTAATAGTGAAATTCTGGCCTGAGACCAGATGAAGTCATGACAGTACGTGACAAACATTTAGTAATACCAATCGTGACTAAGCACTGAAGAGCGTTCTACTTGCAGCCTTAATTGATTTGAATGGACCAGTCATGCCACTTTCGATTTGATGAAGCTGTTGTGCATCATGCAGAATATATGTACCATCCTAGATATAAAGTACGAGTAATAAGCGGCTGCCAGCGCTTCACTCGCGCAGTACCCGAAACTGAAAACCAGCGTTATTTTGGTCCTAGCTGAAAACTAGTGGCGCTACTACTTGGCGAACCTTTTTAACCCATTTAATGGAAGCTCACGTTACATTCGTATTTAAATATTACTATTTTCATTGTAACTCAATAACCATATGGCCTAGACTAAAAAATAAAATCGTTCTGGAATGTATGCCAAACAAATCTCTTTCATATAACATCCCCACTTCATGTATTTGTATAACTTTATATTCTTACCAGTAAGTCTTCATACTACAACCTGTTGACTAACTTCATGTCATGCAGATCGATTGACAGTTTAAAATTTATGCTCTAACAAATAAACATACTAACGTTCAAACAAGCAACACTGATTCGTAATTTTTTTTGAGAAATCATCGCTTGCTCACTCGCTCGATTATAAATACAAACATTCGATTAATTTCTGATCGTATGACGTTTGCATTGTTAAAGACCAAGTTGGGACTATTTGGCAATTGCAAAGCAATACACAATATTATGTTCCGTGTGCGCTGAATAAAAATGAACTGATTACGCTTAGTACTTACCATACCTAGGAAATGCTTTTGGGTATTTCCCAATTGTTCAAGAAACTACCGTGAAAATAAGGCTTACTCGGTAACGTGCGTTTTTGTGAGTCCCATTCAAGAGTAAAGATGAATGAGTGACTCATCGATCTGAGTCAGTGATTCGGTTCCAGCCAATGCGTATCTGATTGTGACAATTAGACTATGTAGTCGCGGTTATATTACAATAAATAAATAAATAAATAATAAATATTCCGAACATATTCACACGGTCAACTGATCCCAAACTAGGCATAGCCTGTACTATGGGTACCAGAGACTGATATACATAATAGATATATATTTAACACCCAGACACAGAACAAACATCTGTGTTAGTCACAAATGTTTGTCCAGTGCGGGAATCGAACCCGCGACCTCTAGCGCAGAAGGCAGAGTTACTACCAACTGAGCTATGAGGCCAGTCATAAAACACAACCATCGAATGATACTTCGTACTTCCCCAATTTTGTGATGCAAACGTTTCCAAACAAAGTTATGCATCGTAATCATCATTATGTATGACTAGCCTCATAGCTCAGTCAGTAGTAACTCTGCCTTCTGCGCTAGAGGTCGCGGGTTCGATCCCCGCACTGAACAAACATTTCTGTTATAAACACCGATGTTTGTTCTGTATCTGGGTGTTAAATATTTATCTATTATATATATATCAGTCTCTGGTACCCATAGTACAGGCTAAACCTAGTTTGGGATCAGTTGAACGTGTGAATATGTCCGGAATATTTATTTATTTATTATCATCAGCAGCAGCCCGCAGAAACCCACTGCTGGACATATGCCACCCCCAAAGAGTTCCATGACGAACGGTCTTGAGCCTTCTCCATCCAGCGACTTCCCGCAATTTCACAATGTCGTCGGTCCATCGGGTGTGGTCGGTCCAGCCTTCCAACACTGCATAGTAGTAAAAATAGTAAAATTGATAACAATTACATAACTTTTACAGTAATCAAAAGGTTACCCCCCGCAAGATAAAACATTGATACATTTTTTTCACAATCTGAATTTCATTTCCGTAACTTCTAAACTCTTAAAATTCTGCTACATACATGTTATGAGTTTCTGGTCATATTTTCGGGACAAGATGCTCAATGATAACTATGAATGCATCTGAGCTATAACTCTGATCGATTCCTTGATAGAATTATGTCTATCTATGTAGATACGACGACGGGGAGTTTCAAAAAAGTGAAAATTCTTCAGCATTTTCCCTAAAAACGGAAATCATACAGTTTCATAGAAAACAGTAGTACGGAGAGGAAATTTTACAGTACTTTTCATGTTAGTCATGGAATCCTACAGTATCTGCATTTACATTCATGCGTGGGAAAACATTCGAATGTAAAATTCTGTTGCATTTTTTTATCTAGCAGTGCACCTTGTGACTAACTTATATTTAATGACCATGCGAGCGAAGCCGAAAGCTAGTTCATTCATAAATAGTATATCAAGAACTTTATACATCTGGACAGAGGCATTTGTTTAAATACTAAATTAGTACAAAAATAATGCCAAGCAACTGTGCAGAATAATGTTGAACTTTTAAGAACAGTTTTACGGATCAACTTGTGATCCTGCGTCATAGATTTAACAATTTGAAATTAAAAGTAGGTAAAAGTCCTAGGAGTATGAAATTTGGAGGGTAGCTGCGTGTTGTAGTGCAGTAAGAAAGGAATTCCCGAAACTCAACCCCTAAAAGTGTGCAAGCCTTATAGGGTTGAAGTTGGGGTTAGAAGTACCAATCATCACGCGAACAAAATTGAGGACTTTCCACTAGTAAGTCATACTGTTATAGAGTTGCCTAGCTATCATTATTTTGCAATGTATATCAACAAAAGCTCCCAAGATTGCAATGTATCTTTTTGACGCACGTTTAAATGCGTTTTTAAGTAAGATCGCTATGAATATTGCGATACTCTGTAATTTTTGTATGACACACAGTAAAAGGACCACCTGAGTTTGCTTAAGATCACACCAAGAACGGCTGAACCGATTTAACAATTTTATTTTAAACTGTTATTATTAGTACGAATTAGGTTTTTATGGTTTTATTAAGTTTCCCGGAAAATTAACAAATTCGGGAAAAACTGAAGTTCCATTGATTTTTGACTCAAGACTATAAGACGTATTGTACGTTATTATTTTTTTAGGCCCTGGAAAATTGTTATGAAAAGAAAATCATTACAAACTGGCTCTTGAAATACAGTTTAAAACTAGTTCAGGAGCCTATGGATACAGTTAAGATGGTTATATGTTTATTATGTCAGTAAATATAATATATATATTTTTTACAAACTTTATTGAAATTAGGACAGGACAACGTCGGGTCAGCTAGGTGAAAAATAATTTTCTACAGAAAGCTTTAAAGTAAGTAATGTTAGCTGCAAATAACTTAAAACCGTAAAGGCAAGTAGGTACAAATTGCGTGCATGTGAACTTCCTTGTTAGAAGTGAATGATATGGATTGCCATAATGACTAATTTTTTAAATATTGAGGTCCAACTACATTGGCATTTCCGTTAATGTACGAGTAGGTATCTTCTTTTTCTTTGAAATATTCACCATTATACGTTGAAAAAACGGTACCTAAAGGTTACCGTGGTATGGGCATGTCATGAGGAGGAAAGTATGTCATGAGACGAGAAGAGTATTAGTTAGTAAATTGTTTTCTTTCCAAGAAGTACTTATACCTCTATAATATGCTAAAGTGTGAGGTTAAACTGAAGTGCCACTCATTGAGCAAGTGGTGCCACTTTTAAACACAACTGTACGTCATATCGATATTACGTCGAACTGATACTAGGACGTAAGCATATATGGTCAAACAGCTATTTAACCCCAACGCGATACAGTCATATCGTGATTTAGTCCCAAAGCGATCTAGTCACATCCGCTGCCTAGTCAAATAGAGATGTAGTCGTAAAGCTCCTAACCCTTCTCTTCGACTCTTTAACTCTATCTATGCAAAAAAATTATTCGATGTGTTGCTCCGTTGCTACGTGAAGGATAAACGAACCAACAAACACACAATTACGGAGTTAAGATGCAGGAGATACAAATATCAGACAGTATCCATAGTACAAGTAGGTCAGTAGCACATTATAATACACAATTACTATGTAACATGCCGACCGTGACCTTCATCGACGCGACGACGCGACTAACGACGCGTCATTGTACAATCGTGACGCGTCACGATTGCGTCACTGTTCAGAGATCCCACAGATAGTTCACTACAAATACAAATATTTTGTTGCATAAAAATATAAGTTTAAATAACGTGATGCACTGATTCCTGCTTTAGTTTTCACTGTGTTGCAGGAAAGCAGTGCGGAAACCTTTGAGTTAGATTGTTTTCGAACATGTTTTCACAAATCTACCTATATATCTGTAAAGTCAAAGTCAAAGTCAAAAGGCATTTATTTCAATAAAATCACTAGGATCACTTTGAAACGTCTTAGAAACTAGGTGAAGCTATGCCTGTTCCTCGCGACCAAGCCTAGAAGAATCAGGCAACAAACACGGCTTGGTGCCTATCATTTTTTCGATGATCCTTTTTCACAAAATGGAATTTAAAGCTTCAGTGTTGTGCCGATCGAACTAGGTGAGGCTCAAAAGAAAAGTTATCTAATTATAATCCCTAATAAATAAGAGCTTATAAAAATGTGAAAAAAAAGAAGACAAATGTGAGCTTCAACAAATGATCTAAGGGCAGCACACGCTACACTTGATGAAATATGTACCTAATGCTTCTATAAAATTGAATAATACTTAAAATATTATGCAAGCAAAAACTGTAAAGACACTGCAAAATGGCATTTTAGCTGTCGAGGGGCAGAGCGACTTCAGGCCATGCGGTTTTATCATTTATATAATCATTTAGTTTATAGTACGCTTTCTTAATAAGATTATTCTTTATGTATACTTTAAATCTTCTAATAGGAAGTTGCGTCGCGTTTACCGGATGTTTATTATAAAATCTTTCCATATTCCCCATAAAAGACCCATTTAATTTTTGTAATCTAAATTTTGGAATGCACAATTTATTTTTGTTTCTTGTGTTAATATTATGCACATCACTTTTTTTCTTAAAGCTAGCCATGTGCTTATGTTTGTACAATAAGTTTTCGTAAATATTTTGTGAAGTTACAGTTAAAATGTTAATTTCTTTAAAAAGTTTCCTCAAGGAGTCCCTTGACTTCATTTTATAAATGACACGTATTGCTCGTTTTTGTAAAACAAATATGACTTGGATATCTGCTGCATTCCCCCAGAGAAAGATACCATAGGACATAACACTATGGAAGTAGCTAAAATAAACTAACCTAGCTGTGGCTTCATCTGTGAGCCACCTTATCATACGAACGGCATATGCCGCGGAACTAAGTCTACCGGCAAGAGTTTCAATGTGGGGTGGGGTCCCCACTGCAATTTTGAATCAATATTGAGTCCGAGGAAATTTGTAGAATCAACAAGAGTTAGTGACTCTCCATTTAATACAATGTTAGTGGGGCTATTGTGTACTACATTAGGCAAAGAGAATTTGATACATTTCGTTTTCTTTGAATTTAGCAAGAGATTGTTTACAGAGAACCAATTAAGGACTAGCGACAAGGATGCGTTTACGTCATCGAAATTTGTTTTGGATCTGTCGACTTTGAACACTAGCGAGGTGTCGTCAGCAAATAGAACTATGGCACACATTTCTTTAACATAAAAAGGGAGGTCATTAAAGTAAACTAGGAACAAGAAAGGGCCTAGAATCGAACCCTGTGGCACACCCATGACAATAGTTGATCCAGAAGACCTTTCACCACCCACGTCAACTTTACTACTATACTAACAAGGAAATGTACCTAAGTAATAAGGAATTAGCGAGTTTCAGAATGCCAAATCTATCTGCCAGCACTAAAAAGATATAAAATTATACTGTGTGTTTTTGTGCTAATAACCTAAGCCCAGCAGTGGGTTAAGTCTGATGATCACCATAAATTTAATGACTTCCAGCTTAAAACCTACTCTACCACGGTCAACAAAACCGTAAACAAGTCTGTTTTCGAAAATTTTGCAGGTAAAGTGAATAATTGGATATTGAATAATTAGCCTTCTGTATCCAGCGCGCAGCGCGTAAGTGACCTGGCTGTTTCGAAGCTCTGACGTCACAATGCCTTCATAATTACAAGTGGGGTTTTACACCATCACCCACATATGCCATCAAGCCCACGGTTCAGTAGAAATCGTTTACCCTTGATAGAACATATTCCATGAAGTTTTGACTCACTGAAGATTTCCACTGGAGGAGTGGTAAATCATGAATTCTTGACGTAGATGGGATCGTGTCGGGTGTCTTTTTCCATAGGATGTTATCTGGCATCATTAACCTTCCTGCTGCATATTTTTATGAGTAATACCTATCGCTCAAAGTCGCACAACGTGCTATGGAGAGATCTATGCTCGGAGTTTCACTGCATGATAAAATCCGAAATAAGGAAGTTCTTCGGAGGACCAAGCAACCTTAGCTAGTTGAAGTGGCTGTGGACAGGCCATATACCTCGCAGAACTTTGTTAAAGGTTCTCGAATGCCGACCACGAACTGGACGACGTATTGTTGCAAGGGCCCCACCCGATGGACCGACGATGTCGGTGGAGGGAAAAGGCGCAAGACTATTTGACATGGCGCTCTTTTTCCTCGCATGGCGCTCGCAGTGGACTTGTACAAATAATAAATAATAAAATCTTTTTATTTCGGACAACATAGATCCATATGGGGTTAGTAACACAATAAAATACAGTAAATGGTTAGTAGGCAAATCGAAACATAAAATTCAAATAAAATTAAATTTAAATTTAACGCAGGACTAATTCACAGAGTGGTCTCACCAGACGGGACTTTTTCCGGGATCACTCTGCGAATCAGGCCTGCCCACAGCGGCGAGGAGTATCTATTAGCTATAGTTTTCAGGATGCTGTTGTGACTGTCGCGCATTCTGCGGATCAGGGATGTAGATTTTTTGCGAATTATGGCTGCGAACCCATCAGTTTGATATTCAGCAAACATCCCTGATGCACTACAGAAGCTAGGCAGTCCCAACATCATCCTAAATATATTATTATTTTGGACGCGCAGGGTCGCTAGCGAGTTTTTGGTGTATCCAACCCACAAGCTTCCCGTGTACATGTTTTGGCAGTAAGCTTTGAAAAGCGTTAATTACAGGCTAATGATGATGATGATAGAGAAGTAAATGTCATCAAATGATACTGTTGTCTGCACTTGGTTGTTATAAGAAGCCCTGTACCATTTAGACCGAAGATCTACCAATATGTACCTACCTACTAATCTTTCGCGAAACGCATTATTACCTTAAAATATAGCTTCGAGCTTTTTTCTTTTAAATAATATAGCTGGTGACATCTAGAATTGAGTAGGGGATGTAGCAAACAAAGCTCTAAAAATTTATACGCCATCTCGCGACCGCTACCCAAAACCTTAACTCTAATAAAATTGCAAATAGTGACATCTACCGTCGAGTAGCAGTACTTGTTTTTGCAAGGTTTTGCAATAGAGTGCGCTGCTAACCATTAAATATATAGCTTTGGATTTTCCATTTCCATCTCATTTTCTGTCACATTAGTACAACACGTTTTATTGCTTTTCTGATTTATTAGCGAGCTATGAGATATTTTCATACATTAATTATTTTATTAGTTAGTTACCTACTTACTGTAAAAGCTAACTGCGTGTACAGAACAAATTAATAATTTATACTTACCGAAGTAGGTACCTACCTACAAAGCTACTTGTTTCATTTATTTTAATTTGTGATTTACCGCAGTCCTTGCCCTGAAGGTAGGTGGTACCTACCTACAATTAGGTAGGTACATAGGTAAACGTTGTGATTTGTTTAGGCTGTAAGTGACCGTTCAACTATGTATGATTCGTATAATTACCTAGTTGAAAAATCGAGTTCCTACCCACCGTCCACCTCCCTGAGACAACCTGGGTGAACCGTTGAAAGTTTTTTCACACGCTTTTCTCATCTACATTTGAGTTGCAGACGACATGGTAGGGCCCCCTTTTCTTAGACAATTCCCTCAGAGGGCGCTGTAGTTTTTTTTTAACAGTATTTTATATTTATAATCGGTATATTTTTAGTGATATTCCCCACCCGATGAATCGACGACGTTGTTTATGTTGCGAAAAGGCTCAAGACCGTTCGTCATGGAACACTTTGAGGGAGGCCTAATCCAACAGTGGACTTATACAGGCTGATGACGATGATGATGATCTTTTTATGTTGGGTATCCTTTAAATTAAATGGATAAAAGTATTACTTTCACTTTAAAATCAAAGACAGAAAAATATTAATGTTTTTAGAAATTTGAAGAATATTCTTGTTAGCAAAGAAAAAAAAAAACTTTGGAGGTCCGAATTTGTAGGTGACTAAGGTAACACGTGCCGAGTCTTTAACCGACAGACCTTGGTTTTTGTATTGATTCTGGCCTTTTAAGTCTATTTACCATAGGGAATTCATCATCATCAACAACCTGTAGAAGTCCACTGCTGCACATAGGCCTCCCCCAAAGAGTTCCACGACGAACGGTCTTGAGCCTTTTCCATCCAGCGAATTCCCGCAACCTTTACAATGTCATAGGTCCATCGGGTGGGGGGCCTTCCAACACAGCGTCACCTGGTTCGTGGTCGCCATTCGAGAACCTTTACTCCCCAACGGTTGATTCAGATTCATATTCATTTATTGCGAAAATGGGTTACAAAAAATTGGCAAATTAAAATAATTATAGATCTGCCATAGTCAGCTTCAGAGCATGCAATAAAATAAGGTACAAAATCAAAATATAAATAAATTATATTAATTAACAATATTTCGTAGAAAAGAGTCGCACAATTATTATTAATTAAAAAAATAATCTTAATGATATAAAATAAAATAAAAATTTAAAATGTTAATTAAATACAAAATGTCAAGTTATGTTAAAATTTATCATTCAACAACACTATAATATACATTTTCTAGGAGCAACTTTTTCACTTTGGATTTAAAAATACTTTGAGATGTGATCTCTAATATAGATCTTGGCAGTTTAATAAAAATCTTAGGCGACATACAAAATACACTGTTATTAAGTAACGCAGTTCTATTAACAGGACATTGAAGTTTATGATGTTGGCGCTTACTTTTATAATTGTCATAAATATGTAAGTTGCTCCATACAAACTGGACAACTTCAAATATATAAATACAGGGTAGAGTTAAAATACCTAAACTAAAAAAATATTGTTTGCAGCTGTCTGTCTGCTTTAGTTTGAATAGGGAATGAGTTAGTTAATATTATTAGATCGGTATATTTTTTCCTACATCTAAAGATAGGAAATTGGATAAGTATTTGTGATTCTTTGAGTACCATCAGGGTAGGATATCCTAGTGTAAGGTCATGATTAGACAAGACGTTTGGGGCTTCCTGATCAGAAAACCTAATAATTTTAAGAAGCAAAATGTCTAAATACAACGTCTAAAGAGCAAAATGCCTGACAATTAGGAACACCTAAAATGTAGTGTTCCAAGTAGTGGGAGATTTCAGGAAAATCTAACGATCGTTAGGTACTGGTGGGCCCAACTTAGCGGATATTTCGGAAGAGATTTAAAATTATACAAGGTGATTCATAATATGTATGCCATCCCGAAAGGGGCTTATTCTACAACCAATTGGGTATAAAGTTTTTTCTACGACTTTTGGAAATTGGACATGTTTCATTGAATAAACTCTATGCAAAAATCAGCTGTTTTGCGGTCAAACCAGGTCAATCTCAATGAATCATCTGTTTTCGGTAGCAATCTTGATACCGAACTTCTTATACGTTTAGTTATTAGTTCTAAAGATGATAAAAATACCAAAAACCACTAATTTGAGAAAGTTTTTGAAAAAAAAATAAAAAAATATAGTTTTTTTTTAGCTAAAATTATTTATTTTTGTTGAAAGAATAACCCGCTTTCGGGATGGAATTCATGTTATGAACCACCTTGTATTATGAAAAGACAGGTAGAGTTCTTCCAATTCTCGATAACTTGACTAGTGACCTTAATGTCATTGTTATAAGATTCAAATTGCAATGATTCATCAGACATCGTGACATGGAATAACTGAATATACAACAACTGCTTTTACTTCATTATGTAAAATTGACAATATTAATTAGTAGATGATCGTCGTGATGATCAAATTTAGAAATTACCTATACAAGTTCTTTGATTGAAGAATTAACCTTTATCCCATACAAAAATATGATGCTAACGACCTATGCGACCCAGACAACAGAATATTAAGTGTAGTCAAGGTTGACTTTTTATTAGGCTCCATTTTAATGGTCGTCACGATGATAATATAGATTTACTTTACACCTTATAGAAATAGAGGTGTGCTTATTTAATATATAGTAATTTTGTTTTGTTTTATTTACGAACTGAACCCACTAGATCACTAACATGGGTTGTGGTTTTTAATTCAAACGCACATAATAATAAAAATTATGAATGAATATGTAACAAATTTATTTCTTATTTATAATTATTATCATTCTTTACCTAAAGGTACATTATTCACATATCAGTCTTGTAGACTTTTATCTACAAGACATCAGATTTGATGTCTGTAAGACTGCTAAAAAGTTGCCGCCCTAGGCTCAAGCCTAATCGGCCTCCAATTCGCAACTGTAACTACGAACAGAACATCGGAAAAAATAACGTTGGCGTAACTGGATTCTTTACAAAATAGCGACATGTTGACCTTCGAATCAAATAGTTTTACAAGTCCACTAAAAGCCATATTCCATATTTGTATCCATATCGTCATGGTAACTAACTAAAGTGTTACGCCACACACGTACAGATGGAGTCATTGTCTCAATTAGAGTACTGTGTGCACGTCAACAATGAATTTTATGGGGTACTGGATAAGTTATGGCTAAAGGTGGGTTTAAGCCAAAGGAACATAGAGCTAGAGCTAAAACAAGAGCATTCCTTCTCGATCTTCTAGTGTAATTAACGCGGACAAAACAACGAAGGAATGCTTCACGTCTGTTCGCTGTCGCACTAAAATAATTTGATAAAGTGGGGATAGAATAAGCATTGGCTCGTCTGATGTAAATCGGCCTTAATGCTGGCTTTCAGCTAAGAAGCTAGGGTAAATAGCGCCAGCTAGAGGCCCTTACCCGCAGCTCTAGACAATAGTTACCGATGACCCGATTGATGGATAAGTTTAACATATTGTAGGTTCAATAAAGGTGGTTTCAGGGTTGTACAATTTCATGTTTAATAATTTAACGCGAAACAAATCGCTACCGATAAACTTCAATATTAAGTTACCTATTGTAGAGCTACAAAAAGTTGTTATATACTTACAAGTGATGATTCACACCAAGTATACCATCCCGAAAGGGGGTTTTTCTATGAACAAAAATAAATAATTTAAGCAAAATACACACATCAATTTATTTCCCAAACTTTCTCAAATTAGCTATTTTTTGTACTTTTATCATCTTAATAATTATTAAATAAACGTACTAAAGAGAAGTTCGAAATGAAGATGAATTAATTTGAGCTCGAAACAGCAGATTTTTACTTAGAGATTTTTCAATGAAAAATATCGAATTTACTAAAGTTTTAGAACAAACTTTATAGCCAGTTGGGTGAAGAAATAGGGGAATAGAAATTTCAGGGAAGCATACTTTTACTAAGAATCAATTTGTAAAATGCAAGATTATTTAATCAAGTTATTGTGTTCTTCTTCTTTCATGTCGATGGTTCAGGGGGACTAAATTTTTTGACCAATAGTCCTTCACAGCTACGGCGTTATCAGTGGCGTCGTAAAGGTTGTGTTATCAGTTACCGAATAGTAGTAGAATAAGTAGAAGGTATGTATCTAATTACCTACAGGTAAATTGATCTAATTATAACTCTGACAAGACAACAAGAAAATGACGGATGGCGCTCGTTTGTTTTCGCGTGTTTTCCAGAACGTTTACCTCGACGCCTATCATCTAAGTATTTGAAAAATTTGATATGATATAATAAGCGGAATAGTAGTTACCGGTTTGTTACACCCCTTTTTATGAACCTAAACAAGCGTTTGAAATGTGTGGAAGTGGACAGTACTCCCAATGATAGAGTCTGATTGCCCTCTGGCTGACAATTGGTGGGTAGGTAGTATACGGCGTGCTATGTGTCATTCAAAATGATCCTTACGTCTACTGATTAGAGTCAGTTTTGAGTTGGAATTTAAGGGACTTGTGACCTCGTTGAGCTGTATCATATGCCCAAATAATGACAAACTCAAAATTGATTTCAATCAGTAGACGTAGGCATCATTTTCAAATAATGTTTTAGATGGCATATTGGACACCGACTTGAAGCATTTATCAGTCAAATTCAAATACAAATTTAAAAGGAACTAGATGAAGCTTTGCCTGTTCCTCGCGACCAAGTCTAGAAGAATCAATCAAAAAACACGGCTTGGTGTTTATCATATTTTTTCAATGATCTTTTTTCACAAAATGGAATGTAGAACTACAGTGTGGCTGCTTTTCAGCTTGAGTGTGTATGAGCGCTTGCAATACCAGAGGCATCACGCACGCGTTGCCGACCCCGAACCCCCTCCCCCCCTAAAGAGCTCTGGCAACCTTACTCATCGCAGGAACACAACACTATTTGAAACAAATAACGTTATTTGGCTGCGATCTTCAAACTGCTTATTTGTAACTGATGAAATTTTATGATTTTTGTTTCTTTTCTTGATGTAACAATAAAAGATATAATCTATCTATCTATCAAATCATCTATCGGAACACTAACTGATCTTGACCATGAAAGTGTTATCAAGTTTACTGTTAACTGTCAACGTGGACTTTCCAAGCCAAATTTCAGCCAACACCGCACTTTCTAACAGTGATAACAAAGATGACTGAAATCAAATAGCTTACCTTTGTATATTTGAAGATAAACCACAACTCTGCAATGCCTTATCAGTTTATCTAGAGTTCACTTCGGTATCACGCAAACGATTAAAAATTTCACTGGCGTATTTATACAAAAATAGAGGGCGTAGCGTGTTTCCTTAATACATTATTCATAGAACAATTACCGATATTGATTTCGTAACAATTGGTTTCAGTACGATAACACTACTAGTACAAAATTATCGAGAGATTTAATGCACGCACGTTATCACTGGACCACAAGTAACTACTGATAACAGGTACCAACAGACCGATTATAAAATAATCAAGTGGGTATCTTATCTATAGCACTGTACACATCACTAAAGTGGCAACTGACTCATGCAAATTTAATGTTTGGAAAAAGTTTTGATTTGGAACTTGTTCCTCGTTTTAAATGCACGTCGTTCGCCTTTTGTTATCGCTGTTATACTAACACGGAGGCATGTTAAATTTACTCGCACGGCTATCTTAACTCGCCAACACAATAGTAACCGCGAAAATAGTGGCGCAAAACCGGTCTTATTGTATCTGTTGTATGCTCAGATGTTTTAAATCAACTTGCGTAATTCGACTGAGAAGCGTCGGTCTGGCCTTTCGTTTCGATACTACCGGCATTCCTATACGCTATAGGCGTATGGTTTTATTTTGGTACCAGCAGCAGCGTGTTTTGTTTCTGACGAAATAAAGTCTGCGCTCGTAACTTTTCCATAAATCATTTTATTCTCAGTCTACTATGGCGCTAAAAAAATAACTGTGGGTCTAGATAACGACGGAATTTCGTGGTACAATCATTTTTGTATGACTAATAAAAATGTATGATAGATATTCGTATATGACATTATTTCATTTTATCAGGGTTGGTTAGGTCATCAAGTAAAATAAATGCATTTTATCACATAGAACGTAATGTTAAATAGGTAGGTACATAATTTTTCCACATCATAAATGGATTTGACTGGCCTCTTAGCTCAGTTAGTAGTAACTCTGCCTTCTGCGCTAGGGATCGTGGGTTCGATCCCCGCACTGGACAAACATTTGTGTGATAAACACAGATGTTTGTTCTGTGTCTGGGTGTTTAATATATATCTATTATGTATATCAGTCTCTGGTACCCATAGTACAGGCTATGCCTAGTTTGGGATCAGTTGACCGTGTGAATATGTCCGGAATATTTATTTTATTTATTTTCTTTTCTATTTAGATGTCATTCATTGTTCCAGTCGTTATCGTCACTGATAGAATGGTGGTAGTGGCCCCGCCTTCCGATTCACTCGTCGGTCGTGGGTTCGAATCCCGGTCGTGCACAAATGGATTTTTCGGAAAATGAAGATATGTGCGTTGTACTAGTGCCCTCAAACGGTGAAGGAAAATCGTGAGGAAACCGGCCTATACTAGAACCTAAAAATTCGAATTCATGTAACACGTTCACGTAAGGAGCCGCAGAGGAGCAATTTAATCTTTTCACTACACTGATTCCATCACCAACAGTCATAGGCCCTTTTCAGGGCCACTATACCTTAACCTAGTCACTGACTTAATACAGAATGACCAAGAAATAATCAGTGACACGAGAAGCAAGCTATTATCGTGTAAATACCGATAGCTGTACCTATCCATGTAAATAAACTCTTGGTTGATCGTTGATCCTTTATATTATAGATTGGTAAGTATACATAATAAACTCATATGACGATAATGCTAGTATGTATGTTTAGATCTTCTATCTATCTATCTATATACATAAAACAAAATCGTGTTAGTTACACCATTAGTTACAGCATTTATAACTCAAGAACGGCTGGACCAATTTTTATGATAAGTATTTTTTTTTTGGATTTCTCTTAGTCCGGAATAGGATAATAAGTAGATATTAGAATATAATATTTATCAATAAAAAAATATGTTTGACGGAACAAAGTTCGGCGGGTTAGCTAGTTTTGAAATAAATTTTGAATGATATATCTCATCAGCATCACGCACATATATCTCCGTTTTAACACGGCTTAGTGGCGGAGTTTTTGGAGTTTTTAGGCCGCCGTTGCGTCGTTATGACTTTTGAACAGACACCACTAACGGTCAGTCAGTTAGCAGTTTGCCTTCATTTCGTCCAAGTATCAAGAATCCATGGTCATGTGTAGGCGATAATGAGACAAAGCAGAGGCCTTACAAGGCTGACTGCAAGGCTGCGCTGGTACCGTCAGCAACATTATAAAAAACAATTTAAAATTTCCCAGCCAAGCAACAACTGTTTTAAGCAATATTTTAACATCTTTAAATCATTTCAATAAGATTACTGCTCTCTTAAAATCGAGATAGAAAAATAAGTACTTATCAGCTGTTACTGATTTTCCTGTTTGGGTTTCACAAACTCAATTTGTTTATCAACTCACGTTGCTGTTAGTACAATAGTAAAAAAAATCATCCACGCTTGAATGGTTATTAACGTTGGTATTCAAATGAACCAATCGATTGACACTTCTCAGAAAATAATTTCAAGATGCTTTTTGTAACACAGGGTAAATGGTTTACTTAAAAGGCGGTGGCTTTCAGATAGCGCCTTAATTGTAGTGCTGACGTGACGTGTTACCCACACTCATAAAGGCGCGATCACAATTTTTTTTTGTGGAGCTACATCCCACGCACGTCTCGTGTATGCGTCGCACTCTCTTCAAAGTTAGCACTATTTGCAATTTATTGATAACGTGCATTTACGCGCTCAGCGCCCACCCAAAAGGCTGTTTTTCCACCAGAGACCGTTTCCACTGATGTTAAGCTAACTAGCAGAGTGAGTAACATGTGAAACGCATTCATAGCAACGGAGTATAGCACATCACTAACAGAAAGGCAGCGTAAGTCGTTTCGCTATCACACAGCACACAATTCGTAATCGGCAGCGCCCTCTCAGCGATGGACTAGCTAGAGTATCAATACTCGCAGTGGACTCTGAGTAGACGCGTCACGTGAGCACTACTCGCACGTGTGTGCGATTTATCCGCGATATGTGACTGAAACGACTTGGCCGTGGCGGCCGCGGCTGAAGAATAGGCCCCACCATATCTACCTATCCGCGGATGTCGTAAGAGGCGAATAAGGGAAAAAAGCTAGGGGATGGGCAGCAGCGTCCATCATTTTAACAACGATAGCTCTAACTGCGCTCGCCAACCCGCATGCCCAGCGTGGTGAGTATGGGCAAATCCCCCCACATGATAAGGAATTCGCTCTGTCTGAGGGGGAGGCCATGTTCAGTAGTGGACGTCGAACGGCTGAAATGATGATGATGATGTGACTGAATCCCACGCACGCCGCGCCACGTAGACGGTGCGCTAGGTATGTATTTTTTGAGAATAACCCAATTGGAAATGTGTGTATGTCTACAGCTTACACATAACGAATTTCTGAATTCTGAGTATGCAAATATTTAGTGCATAATTGGTGCAATCTGAAAATCCAATTCAAAATTTAGGTGCCAAAGAGGTTTCTGAGATATGAGCCAAAAACTATGTGTCAGCTGGAGACCCGGGTCTACAGCTTGCACATCCAGTACTGCCAAACGGCTGACGCGAGAGCTTTGAAAACTAGCCAGATATTTAGTGCCAAATTAGTGCCAAAGGTACTAAAAATTTCAGGCCTGTAGCTTAAAAGGTTTCAGAGATATGAGCCAAAAACTATGTGTCAGCTGGAGACCCGGGTCTACAGCTTGCACATCCAGTACTGCCAAACGGCTGACGCGAGAGCTATGAAAACTAGCCAGATATTTAGTGCCAAATTAGTGACTAAGGTACCAAAATTTTCAGGCCTGTAGCTAAAAAGGTTTCAGAGATATAAGCAAAAAACTATGTGTAAGCTGTAGACCCGGGTCCCCAGCTTACACATTTCGTTACGCCAAATCGCTTAACAGAGGGCAATAAACTTTAGGCAGGATTTTAGCTCATAATTAGTGCCTAAGGTACCAAAAATTTCAGGCCTGTAGCTGAAAAGGTTTCAGAGATATAAGCAAAAACAGTTTTCCCGCCAAAAAATTCAAATAAAGTTATTGAAAATCGGCTCATTGCGGCGTTGCCACTTCGCTTCAAACGACTTTAAACTTTATTTACATGTCACGAAGATTGATTTTGGTATTTGATCATTAAAAAAGTTAATTTGGTTTGTTGAGTTTAGTCTAGGAGCTCGGAGGATAAAATAGTTTTCAGCCAAAACATACCCAGTGCTGCCATCGATGTACCTTGCGTGTCGTACCTCGAAAAAGAGAGATTTATCTTTTACTTCAGTGAACTAGTGTATGTATACAAAATGTTCCGGAATTAGTATATACACATCACCGATAAGTTGAATGACCTCCCTTTTGGATACTTACCTATTAGAGGACATGTATCACAAAAATATTTTATCATTTTGCAGAAGTCCACTGCTGAACATAGGCCTCCCATAAAGAGTGCCACGACGAACGGTCTTGAGCCATTTCCATTCAGTGAATTACAGTAACCTTCGCAATGTCGTCGGTCCATAGGGTGTGGGGCCTTTCAACACTGCGTCATTCGGTGTGTGGTCGGCGTTCGTAACTTTTTGGTGCTGGCAACGCGCACTGACTGTAGGCTTTCGTCTTGAGGCTCTCTGTGGTAGGTATATTATATGCGACGAAGATGAAGTTTTCCAAACGCTGGCTATGGATAGAATTGGCTGGATATAGATAAAACAGAATCGAAACTATTATGTAGGAGGTATCTTTAACCTATTGAAGTCCACTGGACATACTGTACCTACCTCTAATGTAGGTAAGTTACTAACATTTGTTAGTTACTAGCATAATTTTTGTGATACCTACACATCTTCTTATTAGGTAGTATCTTCATCTTCTGAATTTGTTGTACTTCTAACCTAGCCGTTATTTCATATGTAAGATAGGTGTCGATCGATCTAGATAAAATAAAAATATATTGTAAGTAATTGGTTAGTACCTACCTACATAATTTGTTACTTCGATTGAAGTTCCATAGATTTTCAATTTCGAAACTGACGTATGAAATTGGCCTCCATTGTAGCCATCATCATCATCAGCCCACACTAGTCCACTGCTGGACATAGGTCGACCCTAATACGCGCCACTAAGCCCTATGTCCGGCCATTCTCATACACTTTCTGCCCGCGCCACCGCCCCGCATTTCATAGATCATTGCTCCGCCTAGCCACACACTAAAACAGAAATAAAAGTCTGTCAGAAGAAGTCAGGTAAGGTATTTAGGTTAATCAAGATACCTTGGTAGGTAGGTAGGTAGCACATATGAAAGTTGGATATGCAGGTATCTATTAGGTACTACCGTGACGTATTTGCTCATTTTGTTCATATCTAAGTTGGCTAGTAAATTATAGATGGTAGTTACGTAGTACCTAGGTACTAGTTATTTACCTATCTATAGTTTTTTGACGTGTTTTATTACGCTAGTTAGGCTATTTAGTTCTACCTAAGTTTGGTTAGCTCTAGGTACTAGGAAGCCATCTATTACTTTCGTGACGTGTTTGCATAATATTATACAATCCTACGTACTTTATGTAAGGTACTTACTTATGTAGGTCTAGCTAGGTATAGGTACCAAGTATTTATTATACCTAGGTACTACGTACCTACACTTTGTACCTAGACCTACCAAACATAGGGAAGTAGGTAGGTACCTCACATAAGGTAGGTAGATATGAACCATTTATAAACCACGTCACGTAAGTAATAGATGAGTAGGTTCCTATGTGACATGATGAGTAGGTTCCTATGTGACATGATGAGATATGTGACTCCGCCGTCTAAAGCTAGGTGGCTTCGTATTATTGGAAAAATTATTGCAATAAAATGCTGTGAATGCGCACCCCAACGCGGGACGTCAGTGCAGATCTTATTCCCCCATTTAGAATTAGATGCTGTGAATATGGCTGGCTGTACATTATCAGAGTGTCCACGTCCTTACAGGCTGCCCGATATTGTACAGGCGCGTAACATTATCGTGTCATTCTTTCCTTCTTGAAGTTTGCATTTTTTTATGCTTTTCCCTTTCGGGCTGGCTGTGGCATCTTATTCCTGCCGCCAAGTCTTTTGCTCTCAAATCGAGAGGCTTATGTATGTTTAAAGTATATATCATGTAGGTTAAAGAATTCAGAAGCTTAGATAGGATAGCAGGATATAGGATAACACTAAAATTATGCTGGTAACTAAAAAAGAAAAGGCGTCAAAATCTAAAAATAAACAAACATTTTGTAGTTATAATATTATAATAATACCTACTATAGTTTTTATTTGGTACATCAAAGTTTCTAAGTGGTAGCGGTGGGTAACTCACTCAAAATACCTGAGCTGCAAATCAGCTCGCAGCTCGCGCTCTTGAACCGCGCAAGTAGATCTATGAATGATTTCAGATGAATCAGGTAAAGTGAAGCAAACAATGCAATAAGGTACTAGCAATCAGTTCATCAAACGGGTCAGCTTTTCTAATATGGGCTTAATAGTGTTGAAAATAATACAAATTGTTGTCGTATGAAATCGTTTCTAATCAGGGTCAGGGTCGCATGAATCGCAGATGAAGTAGAACTACTTTGAGCCGTTGAGCTGCTTCAGCTGCTTGGGAGCGGCGTGATCCATTTACCTGCGGCTCAGTACCCTGTGATTCGATCTGGATGCGTGTTCTGACTCGAGTTCATCATCATCATTCCAGCCGTTTGAAGTCCACTGCTGAACAGCGGCCTCCCCCACAGATTTCCGGAGTGACTTCCTGTGATGGGGGTGGGGGGAATTTGAAAATCTTTGTGAAAATAGGAGAAGCTGCTGCCCATCCCTTACTCGCCTGCCTAGTACGACATCCACGGGTAGGAGGTTAGGAGGGGCCTATTCTTCAGCCGGGGCCGCCACGGTCACTGACTCGAGTTATCCTCCTCTAATTAGTGGTAGGTACACTATGTACAGCAGTGGACTCAAATAGGTGATGATGATGATACTTACACAATGGTTTCGATTCTGTTTTATCCAATGGCCAGCGTTTGGAAAACTTCATCTTCATCCCTTAAAATATACCGCAGAGCGCCACAAGCAAAAATTTAGCGCGATCGGGGCCTAGATTTGTGGCATTGTATTGTTTCCTATTAACACGTAAGTACTCGTAGTGTGCGAGCTGACTAAACCTCTGGTTTCTTCATGATGTTTACCTTAAACCATTTTGGCGATCTACTCTCAAAAATTATAACAACCAAAATAACGAACGCGTCACAATATTATACGTAAGTGCCTCGTTATAGTGACTAAATAAAAGTTTTTTATCAATAGAGTCATATTGAACTAAAAAGCTAATGAGGGTGTGCAAAAAAGTGTAATGACGGTCGATTTTTTTATTACAACGATCTGCGACTCTAAGAAATAGTTCTTTCAACCTCTACACTTATTTCGTCGCTGTAAGTAAAGTACCGCTGGCGTAGCGGTTGAGGCGGTGGACTCAATAATCGTCAGTAACGACGTGCCCTGGATCGAATCTCTTCATCCGAATCGACTTTTTGCGTTTTCTGATCGTTCCAGTGACTGTACCAGAATGCCCCAAACAAGAAACCAGGTTGCCGTAGAATTAGAAAATTGACCGCTGAAATACAAAAAGCACAAAACTTTAATTTGAAGCTTCTAAAGGAACAAGACGACTGCGCGAAGGATTATAAAAATCTCTTGGCGCAAAATGGGTCACTCAAATTTAGCATTTGCAGAACAAGTAATAAAATTACAAGAGACTGAAACGGAAAGAAATAAGCTAAAAGAGATGATTGAGCGAACTGCAGATCTCAATGAATATGAAGAAGCATTAAACGTAATACGTTTGCACGAAAATAATGCAGCGCTGTTCGAACAACTACAAAAAACGCTCCTGTTGGAAACCAATGAGAACACCCAAATACTTAATGAAGAATTGGACAATTTAATAAGCCAAATAATTGAGCTCCAAAGTGAAAACATAAAATTAAAAAGTTCTAGACACACCGTAGATATTAAAACTGCAGCAAAGACCAAGAACTTAAGTAAAAATAGAATAACATTGAATAAACAAGTGAAACATGATAAAGACTCACAGAATAGAAAGAAAAATACAAAAAAAAATAGTAGCGAAAAAAGGGAAGACAAAAACAAGACGGACTAAAACGAGTGAATCAATAGCAACAAAACAGGTCATGACAATAAAGAATAAAGAAGACAACGGGATTACTACGAGAATAGGACTTCGATCCGTAGAGAAGCTAACGACAGAGGAGAACACTGGAAACCAAACGAATAACAGTACCCAAAACCATGAACCCAGACATAAGTCTGGGCTATAAAGCTATAAAGCTATAAAGCTATAAAGCTGTAAAGCTATAAAGCTGAGGATACAGCCGTAATTTCACAAAATAGACCTAAGAAAATGCTAATATTGTGCGATACATACGGAAAATCTCTTGGAGAATTTATAGACTTACATAATAATGACTACCAATCTGTTCTATCCATTTGTAAGCCAGGTGCTCCTATCAGAGAGATTATAAATAACTTGCCGACACTGACAAAGAATTTGACTAAGGGCGATGATGTCGTCGTGATTGCCTCTGACTTCCATCATCAATCAAGACGTAAGTCTACGAGATACGATTACATCGATGGCAACACGGTATGTTTTGGCTGAAAACTATTTTATCCTCCGAGCTCCTAGACTAAACTCAACAAACCAAATTAACTTTTTTAATGATCAAATACCAAAATCAATCTTCGTGACATGTAAATAAAGTTTAAAGTCGTTTGAAGCGAAGTGGCAACGCCGCAATGAGCCGATTTTCAATAACTTTATTTGAATTTTTTGGCGGGAAAACTGTTTTTGCTTATATCTCTGAAACCTTTTCAGCTACAGGCCTGAAATTTTTGGTACCTTAGGCACTAATTATGAGCTAAAATCCTGCCTAAAGTTTATTGCCCTCTGTTAAGCGATTTGGCGTAACGAAATGTGTAAGCTGGGGACCCGGGTCTACAGCTTACACATAGTTTTTTGCTTATATCTCTGAAACCTTTTTAGCTACAGGCCTGAAAATTTTGGTACCTTAGTCACTAATTTGGCACTAAATATCTGGCTAGTTTTCATAGCTCTCGCGTCAGCCGTTTGGCAGTACTGGATGTGCAAGCTGTAGACCCGGGTCTCCAGCTGACACATAGTTTTTGGCTCATATCTCTGAAACCTTTTAAGCTACAGGCCTGAAATTTTTAGTACCTTTGGCACTAATTTGGCACTAAATATCTGGCTAGTTTTCAAAGCTCTCGCGTCAGCCGTTTGGCAGTACTGGATGTGCAAGCTGTAGACCCGGGTCTCCAGCTGACACATAGTTTTTGGCTCATATCTCAGAAACCTCTTTGGCACCTAAATTTTGAATTGGATTTTCAGATTGCACCAATTATGCACTAAATATTTGCATACTCAGAATTCAGAAATTCGTTATGTGTAAGCTGTAGACATACACACATTGGAAATGCTAAGTTTACTTCCGCCAATTTCTGCTTGACCTTATGTTATGGCGCGAACTCTACGTAGATAGGTTCATGGTAACAGGATGATACCGATATTTTGCATAAGACTGTATTATTACTGTCGATGATTTGGACACAACGAATGCCGTTTGAATGAGGTTCAAGATTTTCACGTAAACCGTCCTAAGATTGCTTAGTATTTTGAAAACAATAACTTGGTCACTGACCTATTTCAGGATGTTTAAAAAAAAAGGCCCAATGACACGTAAAGCAAGCAGGCAATAAAAACACGCTATGAACTTTAAAACAGTTCACGTAGTGTGACACACGATATATCATCAGGCAGGGGTGGATTTCCGCGAAAGCCTTGTTAATCGATTTTACACAATTGATTATGGTTTCTTGGAAAAAAGGGGAATGAACTTTCTTCTATCCAATCGATAAAAGTGTCATATTGTAAGAGTATCCTACTAATATTATAAATGCAAAAGTTTGTGTGGATGTTTGGATGTTTGTGGTTCAATCGCGTCTAAACGGCCGAACGGATTTAGATGATATTTGGCACAGAGATAGATTATTACTATCTCTGCTTTATATATTATTTGAATAAATGATTTCTAACTTTCTATATATGCAATTCCAGACTGTAGTCTGGAATAGCACATATGCTACTTTTAATCTTCATTGGCACCACGCGAGCGAATCCGCGGGCGGAAGCTAGTAATGTATATAACTTGCAAAACTCGGAGAGTCAGGAACTAATATTAAGGTCGCGACGTAGGTACTTAGGTAACTATTATGAGCTCTTATTACAGCGAAGGTCCAAAATCAGCTCAGACATTAAAAATCTTGAAACTCCTGACTCAAAATAATTGTGATAAAAATAATTTCAGTCTGATGCAAATGACTGGCCTCATAGCTCAGTTGGTAGTAACTCTGCCTTCTGCGCTAGATGTCGCGGGTTCGATCCCCGCACTGGACAAACATTTGTGTGATGAACACAGATGTTTGTTCTGTGTCTGGGTGTTAAATATATATCTATTATGTATATCAGTCTCTGGTACTCATAGTACAGGCTATGCCTAGTTTGGGATCAGTTGACCGTGTGAATATGTCCGGAATGTGTTGGGACTAAAAAAAAGCACGGACCACAAAAATCATAAAAAAATACACAGGACTCTAGATAAACCCAATACGCAGCAGAAGAAGCAAGATTGTGAATAAAAGCTACCATTTTGCAAGAGGGCAAGAGGGTGACCCATATGTATGGCCTGACGACTGCATAAAGGTCCCTCCGAAAGAGGTCATTTGTAATTGCAATTAGTTTTTTTTTTTTTTTTTTTTTTTTTTTATACGGAGACGAAAAGGCTTACGGCCCACCTGATGGTAAGCGGTTACCGTCGCCTATTGACATCTGCAACACCTGGAGCATTGCTAATTCGTTGCCTGCCCTGGAGAAATCTTTTTGTATTTTTCTAAGTTAAGAGACACACTGGCTTACCCAGCATCTATACCATCCTCTCAGTCTAGTCAACCTTATCCACTGGAAAGTCTTGATCACGTGCAGAGCCAAAGTCAAAGTCAAAAGGCATTTATTTCAATAAAATCACTAGGATCACTTTGAAACTTCAGCCAACTCAGAGCCACGGATTTCCTGACAATTTCCTTATGGCCGGGATTCGAAATCAAGAACATCAGATCAGTAGGAGAGGTACCTACCTCCCAAGGTCAAAGTCAAAAGGCATGTATTTCAATAAAATCACTAGGATCACTTTGAAACGTCTTAGAAACTAGGTGAAGCTATGCCTGTTCCTCGCGACCAAGCCTAGAAGAATCAGGCAACAAACACGGCTTGGTGCCTATCATTTTTTTCAAGCCAACACGGCAAGGTCATGGTAAACACCATCATCATCTCCCTGTCCCTATCCCACTTCAGGGGGAGGGGTAAACATACCACAACTAATTAAACCAACAATAGAAGCCAGGGTTATTCACCGTGATGAGCAGTTCCAAGAAATCCAAACTCACTCTCGGCGTCGTTCTGTCTGATCCAACCTTTAAAGAAAGTGAAATTTCTTCGTATATTTTTTGCCTCACCACGTGCCTTTGAAATTAATTGATTCTTGTCGTTGTTTTGTTAAGTTTATTAGTTTAGTGAAACACCTGTTGATGGTTTTTTGTGGTACCTTTTTCCTATTTAGTAAAGACCGTGTATCCATTTTACAATGATGATTCGTAAGTATTAAGGACGTGCCCGGATATAATTTTAAGTAGTACCTAATTATAATAAGGTTACACAACTGTCCAACAGCACATGAACGGACGGTTGCGTTGACCATCGTGATGGATGACCAACTTTAAAGATACTGTCAAAGTGATTTTGTTTCTTTCTTGACAAGTGTTGAAGCCTTAGGCTCGTATTCTTAGTCGTGAGGAGTATAATGAGGAGAACAAATAGCATCAAATTTGAAAGCAATTTCTATTAATATTAGCCAGTGCCGTGTCATTTTGAGGGGAGTTAACTGCAACGCAATCTCATTCACTAGAGATGTTTAAGTAACTGCGCGCGGGTGGGCGCATATGCCAATGAGGACGCCCTCTAACGACATGCGACTGGCTGACATTCCTCACCCTTCGTGACCCAACCAATTATATCTATAATACCTGCCGTAATTTACCAAATGACATTCCAACTCTCGATATATGTCATTTCTCAAATTACGAGGCAATTTGCCAGAGGCGGTGGTATATGTAATGATAGAACGCGGGATGATGAGACGCCTAATTGGTGCAGAAATACTACTACTAAATATACTACTAAATATGGTGTCTCTACTCAAAGTAGTGAATGTCAACTCTTGAAAAAGCGGTGAAAACTGGTAGGTACGGTAGCAAAAAGAAACTGTCCCACTATGCCAAAAGTTTGCATAATATTATTCAAAAAAGTAAGATGTCCATTTAGCTAAAGTAATATTTTCATTTTGATTGGCTTATACCTGACATTTGTTATCGTATCGAAAGCGTAACGTTATCGTGAATTCATGCTCGGGCCACAGTTGCCACTTGGAACACAAGTCTTATTAAAACCATTGGTGATTTTTTTTGTACCTGAGCAATTTCGAAATCGTTATGTATTTGGCAATGCCCGGCACGCCTTCAATTTACTTGTTACTTTGTTAACAACAACTAGGTATAATAATGATTTTGCACCGGAATTTATTCATTATATTACAAGGCGTGATTATTAAAAAATTGTTTGGTTCAATGGGAGCTGAACGATGATTGCTCTTATCATTGTAATCATCATCATCATTCCAGATGTAGGATCTACCGTTGCACAAAGGGCTCACAAAAAGACTTCCCGAGTGAACGATCTTCCGCTACTTGCATCCATCGGCTCCTAGCAATTTTTATTACTTCAGTCAGCTTTCAATCTAGTGTGGGGCGGTCCTAAGGTGCGTATAATTTTCAACTTACCTGTCTAATAAAAATAATATTTGCATAATAGGCAGTCTATTCCTAATGGGTTGTCGTCTGAAGACAGAGATGTCGAAAACGGAATTCTTTAAGTAGGTATGTAACTAGTTCTATTTATAAGTAGTTTTTGAAAGTTTTTTGCCTGGCATACAGTCTAAAGCAAAAACGCTAATCGAACGTGATTTATAGGTTCTTGCTCGGTCTGTAGAGGGATCGCTCGGAAGTACCTCAATCGTACTATTTCGGTTCGTAACTATATTTGTACTGGAGTACTAGAATAGAACACGTTCTAGGACTAAGATAGATCAATATAGATCGTATAATACAATATAGATCATATAGTTCAGTGGCGAGAATACAGTACCTCGTTCATGTAGGTATACAGACTAGTGAATGGAAACAGTTTGATTTGAAATGTAGAGCCATTCATTTCTCCTAAAAATCATCATAATATATAGGGTACGATCTGCGTGTTTTTAGTTTTACCAGCTAAGCTCTCCATACCATTTAAACGTCCATGATAGAGCAATATCTATTCAATATCTTACGAGTACAGGAGATACATGGACAGAAAGAGACAAAGTTATTCACAACTAAGTTCCAACATTATTCGCTAACCGCCATACTGGTCCAGCCCGCCTCCCAACCAATGCCAGTACCGTTTTTCTGCACATAATGACATGCAAAATTACCCCTCAAGGGGACAAAACGGGCTATTATGTGCTATTACGATTGCATGTACCCACCCCCTTATTAACTTGTATTATGTTGACCCACTTTTCTGTGGTTGCTAAACTTTTGTGTAGTTAGGTTGGTACACAATAATAGTTAATTACCTTTCTCGTAGGTAATAACTAATTATTGTTTTAACCAAAGAAATAAAAATTTGTAAACTAGTAGGTATACATGTTTTCAACATTTTTACATTTGTTATGTTGGTCAAGCGAATCTGAACCTAACCTATTGGGGCAAATAGGTACCTATCCTATAGGTAATATAATACCTATCTACATAGCATCACTTTAGTTTTCTACTTATAGTAGAACAGCCTACCGTTTGGGAAACAGTACCTACCTACCTAAAACCATATAAATTTTGACTTCTTTTTCCTATCTATAAATACAGTAAAAGTGCGCCAAATTTCCAAGTAGACCTTTTTTGACTTAGGGCCTACGCACACCTAGACAGCATGGCAGAGGATTTTACCATGCGGATTTATTCAGATAATTTACTCCATTTTGCCATTATTTGACATGCGAGGTAGGTAAGTAGGTTAAATACTAGACAACCTAGCACCTAGACCTCTAGACTGTGAATCCAGTTGTTTATAGAGAAACGACATGATACTTAAGGTCAAATAAAAAGGACTTATCGTATGATAAACATTTACCCAGATGGTATATATTGACTATGTATAATTTTGCGAAATAAGTTATTTGCATTTAATATGGTAGAGCAAAATACTTTACTAACATATCATTGGGCTTGCTGCCATCTCTGAATGAGTAGCAGTATCAATTATATTAAGAAAAACATTGTTTTAGCGCCATCTAGTGATTACTGCTACAAAGTACTTTAGGAAGTAAGCTCTCATCTTGTTGCTGAAAAATTATTATAGATGTCACTGTCTGGAATTATTGTAATAATCGCAAACTTAAAAGTTTAAAAAGCGTTTTAAAAAAAAAACAACAACATAATTGGTTAATTTGCCAAACTTGGCTAATTAACTATACATATATCATTAAAACGTATAACAACGTAACTAGTTGTAGGTGCTCTCGGCCAAGACTGCAAATCCGCCACTGCTCAAAATGTTGCCGTCCCTTTCTTATTACATTGAAATGACAAGGTGGAAGAATTTTAGCGTTGTCAAATTAAGTTTGTTAAGAAAAATCAACTTCCAGAATCGACGGCTTCGTTGCTATGTTCTCGTGGAACATAAGCGCAGTTCTCATTAAAATCAAATACCTATATTATTTTGATTATTTTTCTTATTTTTTTTGGTCGTGGAACACTTTGGTGGAGGTAGTCCAGCAGTGGAATTCTACAGGCTGATGGTGATGAAACATCACAGGCATATATAATAAAGTATTTTCTCTCATACTAAATTTATTCGCGCGAATAACTCAGTTTCATTTACAAAACTTATGGTTCGTTTATTTTAACGTACCTACTGAATTTGCCACATAAAACTTATGAATAATTCAAAGAACTGGATTCAACCTTTTTACGATGTAACAAAAGCGTGTAGTGTTCGCTAGCGTATAGAAATGAAACTCCTTTTCTCTGTGCATGCCGCACCATGCATAGTGCTTACAAAGTTTCAATAACACTTATCGATCGAGCGAGCGAAGCTAATGAAGATCACAAATAACTTGGACGATAGACACTTATCGTCATATTTTGGACAATTCACACAATATATCTTTATAAATTGTAGTCTATGTGTTATTCTGATGTATAAGCTATATTATTGTAAAGTTTCATCCATTCAGTAGTTTTTACGTGAAAGAGTAACAAACATCCATCCATCCATACTTACAAACTTTCGCGTTTATAATATTAGTAGGATAGGATGTTTTAGTGTAGACCCATGTTAAGTTTTGCTGCCGCAGTTTCACTTCTGTTTTGTAGATATTCAGTGACGAAAATTGTGCCACACATTGTGATAGTGAATCACATATACACCACGATTTTATGTTGAGACGTCATGCAAAGTCAGCAAAAAGAAATGATAGAATACTGTTATCAATTTCATATTTTATTCTTAGAAAATAATACGTAATAATTTAGTTAACTCTCTGATAAAGGTTTTTTTGTTGGTGATGGTTAGGCGTTTGACCACCTAAGATGAAGCACGCTTTACCAGAAAGAACTTATTCACTCTAGATTAGAAGACTCTTCTGGGAAAACAGACGCAGGCAGATCGTTCCAGTTCCTTGTTTATATTAGCAGTATTTTTTTTTATCTGAAACTTCGTTCTGAGAGGATAAGAATAATAATAATAATAATAATCCCGGTGAGTCCCTCAGGCATGTGCTTTCGGGTTGTTCGCATCTTGCTAACTCTGAGTACTTGCACAGGCACAACCAAGTAGCCAGAATCATTCACCAGCAACTTGCTCTCCAGTACGGCCTTGTTGGCCCTGAGGTGCCGTACTATAAGTACATACCGGAGCCAGTTCTCGAGAATGGCCGTGCCACGCTCTACTGGGACCGGTCTATCATCACGGACAGGACTATTGTCGCCAATAAACCTGATATTGTGCTGGTAGACCGGTCGGAGCGCCGGGCGATACTCGTTGATGTCACTATCCCACATGATGCTAATCTCGTGTAGGCCGAGAAGGACAAGCTCAGCAAGTACCTTGACTTGGCCTTCGAGATTACCGCCATGTGGGAGGTGGATTCAACGATTATCGTCCCGATAGTGGTGTCAGTGAACGGACTGATAGCGAAGAGCCTCGATCAATACCTTAAGAGGCTCTCGCTAGACAGCTGGGTGAAGGGCCAGATACAGAGGGCGGTACTCCTGGACTCGGCACGCATAGTCAGGAGGTTCCTCTCTCTGCAGCCCTAGCCACCGACCGCTTGAGCCGAGCTTCGCGGTCGGTGGTTCTCCATTTTTATATATATTTTTTACTATAATAGTTGTTTTGATATTCTTTTTTGATATTAAGATGTACTTTTGTAGTAAAAAATGTATTTTATGAATGAGATTTTAATTAAATATACGTGAATAATAATAATAAAACATTTATTGAGTAAATCAATGTACAAAACAAAATGAAGCCCTGACTCCTAAACTAAGGTTACCTGTATGTCAGGAGTCAATTCCTTCCCAAAAATGGTACTAAACTAAAATGGTAGACAAAAATGTGTTGAGTTGGTACGAACCTACTATTTACACAAATAAAAGAGTTTAAACACAAATATAGCCACTGCTTATTATATAGGAGCATGATTTTTAACAAATTTTGTAATTATATGTGAAAGTGTGCGTGTCAATTTACCACTAGAAATAAAGCTTCGGTCTCACTGTAGCTCAATTTTGAGAGCCAATCTGCAATCTTATTTTTAAATTCGAAATTATTTAATCTTTTAATATGTAGAGATGTGTTGATTTTATTGTAAATGAATGGACTAATGTAGTTAAAGTGTCTTTTTGCCAGTTGTGTTCTTATTTGGGGAACATCGGTCGACCCTCTTTACTACATCTGGAAGAGTAGTACTGTGTTTATGGAATCTTTTCAGGGACTTATATATAAATAGTTTACGTACGCTCAATACTTGAGCCTTTTGATAAACCTCAGTAGTTGGATGTCTAAACGGTAGAAACATTAAAACCTTCAAAATAACTCGTTGAGCTCTTTCGACTTCAATCATCTAGCTCTTACATGCTCCTCCCCAAACAGAAATGCCATAGTTAATTATACATTGACAGAGGGCATTGTAAGTCTGTATGAGTAGATCAGAGCTTGCAACATGTCGGAGAACCTTGAAGGCATAAACAAGCCTACGCACTTTATTAGTGACGGAAGTCAATTGGGCAGTCCAAGTTAGATTCTCGTCAATTATTATTCCGAGGTATTTTATACTGATTTCTCTTTTGATGAGAGGGCAGTTGCAGTTATCATTGAATGTGCTGAGAGATCTGTTGCATGGGAAAGTATGAATGGTTATCGAGAAAGAACTGCTGGGGCTACCACGTTTGTTATGGCTAAAGCATAAATATTTTGTTTTTGAATAAATCTTATAAATTCTTATATAATTTTAGTCTTTATTGACTTTCCTTATCAAATCACGCGGTATCTAATTGTTTCCCCTGTCGTAAATTTTTTTATCGCGCTATGCATTGTCATCACAAGTTCAAGCGGTGATTACGTAATGGCGTTCTATTAGGATGAGAACTAAGTCAAGTTGAAAATCAACTTTTTATCCCGTTGTCCCCACTAGTGGTCCGAAACTGGTGGGCACAGCGGGAAAACTTCGCAAGTTGTTGGTAGGAAATTACTCCCCGCACATTTACCAACATCGAACTGCAAAGTTTGTTGAAGACTTTTAACTCCACAAAAGCAATTTTACGAAGAGTTATTTAAAGGTATTGGAGCTTGGGAGTGAGCGTCAGTTCAATTGTTTGCGGAAATTCTAACGTTGTTTGACTCATGGGCGGTTTTTATGGTCCCGTACGTCTTAATGAAAAAAGGAACCATTAAAGGATAACAATGATATCCGCCTCTTTGTTTCAGTCTGTGTACGTGCGTCAAGGCTCTTTTAGGATATGGCAATTGAGGTGGCCGTCTACTACTCTAAATTAATATAAAATGTGTGAAGTATCGACACGAAAAGAAGAAGAAGAAAGCTCTTTTTCTCAAAAACGGCCTTAATACTAAGTGGCGATGGGCTTGCGACCTGTCACGGATGGAATACTTACGACTACAAAATGTGGGCATGTGCCAAATGTTCGGAAATGCCTCTGGAATACTCCCCTTATGTATCTTTAAGGATTTGATTGTCTGCAGATCTGAGAGGATATCTATCATTCTTGGAGATTTAATTCTTGGCTTCTTTTTACGAAGGTGCTTAGCCACATTAGAGTTAAAGCATTATAGTTGAGGCGATGTTGATCCGGTGCCGGGGTGATAAGCGAGGCCCAACCTTAATTAAAAACTCTAAACTCTCTAAACTCTAACTCTAAACTAAAATAAGGCGGAATGAGGAAAACGAATTTATTCAATTTAAAAACGAATAATATTTTTTCCTTAAAGTTAATCAGATCCAACTCCGTCGTAATTGCATAAAACGTCATCTGCTCGGCAATTAGGGTTCCCTAGAAGCGGTTTCTCAACTGAGTTCCGCCGGGAGCAGTTAGATGGTAACAGACAAATACCGCATTGCATTACTTTGTATGTATTGTTTAGAAGTTAGATGTTCTAAGTTCTGAGTGTTTCTGATTTGTGGATAACAAGTGGAAGCGCAGCTTAGGTCGGCCCTTGACTTAGTATAGGTACATCTCGTAGATGATAAGTTTTGTATTAAAGGTTGCTATCAAAAAGGGGGAGGCTTATGTTTCGCAGTAGAAAAAAAGTTTTTTTTTAATTTTCCAACTGAAAAACCCATTGGTGCGTTACTGGGTTCGAGCCCCCGACCATCGGATCGAAAGTCGGGGAACCTCCCAATATGCCAGAACGGCTGAAATGATAATAATGAATAAAAAACCTAGTGTAAACAACTAGACTTCCATGTATCCTAGAACAAAATAGATTTGCGAGAATCACTTTTGACAAAAGCTTTCATTTATTCATGTTTACTTATAAACCCCTATTTAAATGTCGGTTAAGTTTAGCCAAAGTTAATCTCAACTTTGTAATTTGAAGCGCCAGAGAAAACAAACATCTACAGATGTTGCAAAACAAACGAAATATATCACTGAGGAATCTATCTAGTACAGTCGACAGCATTAATGTTGCCAAAGGATTAACTACCATAACATCTTATTGTCATTCAAATGCACCCTGTCAGCACTCATCATAATTGTTTCAGCCGTAGGACGTCCACTGCTGAATACAGGGCTCCCTACACCATAACCCAACCAAAGACCTCCAAAGCGACCGCTCTTGTGGGGGGATTTGCCCATACTCGTCATGCGCGAAATGCTGCTGCCCATCCCCAAGCTTTTTTTCCTAAGTCACCTCTTACGACATCTACGAGTAGAAATGTAGGGGCCTATTCTTCAGTCGGGACTACCACGGAAACTATTTTCTGTAGTATTTTACACGAATTTGAACCATAAATCTTTAAAAAGTTGATGGTACCTACTACGGGACCAGAGCTGACTACCAGATAGCTTAATTATTACCGAAAAGTTGCTCTATCTACGAGTATAGGCTCGTACATTTTATCATCGTTTGTGAATGCTTACGCTAATGCTATGGATGACAAAATGAAAAGTAATGTCATTCACATGTTGGTAAAATTAGTTCGTCTTCAGCAACATTCGTTGCCGACTGTGCGTACAAAAGGTTACGTGGATCATTTCAGTAGTCGCGTCATATGGTAGACGGTGCCCGAAAAATGTACGGACTTTTCCCATGAATAAGTTTGTCCGGAGCTGACATCCTTCGCCATCTGGCAGTTTTTCATCTCCACAGATACTGACAAAATAAGAACTTAGTTTAGCTGTTAGCTGACTGGAATAGAAATAAAAGCTGGTATTTTTTGCCTTATGAAACAACTCTAAAATTGTGTTTATTAGTGAAAAAGCTGACTTGCTACTGTTTATCTTTATATTGTTTGGTTTATTTTTGTCTCTTCTGCCTGTGTCTTAGAAATAAATTTATTTCATTTCATTTTCATTACATACTCCTAACTTAAATAACAATCTATTATGTACATATTTATGATATTGAGCTCGTACGTATTTCAGGTAAACCACAGACTATAAATTAATTATAATGTAAACAAGATACTCCACAATTACACAAGTAAATGATAACAACAGTATATTTACATTGTGTAGTAAAACAGACAGAAGATTTTCAACTCTATTACGCAGGATTTAGAGCTGTAGTTAAAGGTTAAGACGTACTGGATCGATTAAGCCGATATTGTAATGGAGAAGTTGTGTTTGTTCCAGATTGTTCAGAACTTCTCCAGACTTTGCATTGTTATCTGAGGTAGGTATGCTATCTTGGGCTATTGTTGTAAAAGGTAAAATGTTTTGCTTGCATAATAAGCCATGGCCCCTTCTTACAATACAAAAAACTCAATCAAGGCAAACAAGCTTACGGCCCCACGTGTTAGTAAGTGATTACCGTAGCCTATGAATATTGCAATACCACTATTAATAACAAAATAAGTTACTGGCTGTAAACAGCAGTTTAGAGTTACAGAAAGCAAACTTCGAGATAAGAATTCGTTTTATATTTTAAAATTTTTGTGCAGCTTTGCATACTCATTTCTGTAAAACCTTGGTTTTGTTACCAACCGTTATAGTCAAATGACGGCCGTACTAAGACGCGATTTTGAACCAAATGTCATACAAATAAATTACTATCATATTTGAATAGGTATGTGCGTTGTTGCTACAATACGGTCGCTTTGTGAAAGGGACTATTTTTTAAGAAAAAAAGCTAAAGCAGCCTTTCAAAACTTTGAAATGAATATTTTATTGTTTGAAGAAGTAAAACTTTCCCAATTCTGGAATAAATAAATAATATTAAGATTGGATTTTATTTGAATTATGAAAAAAAAACGTACGCAGTGCGGTGTTTAATGTTTGAGACGATTTTCTAATTATTAGAGATCATTTAATGTTATAATTTTCATTGGTAATACCTACTCAGCTGCAACTTATTTTTAGAAGTAACACAAATAATAATCATATCCAAGGAGATAGTCAGATGCATGTCTGAACATTGGCACACGCCCATATCTTGCACACGAAACACAGTAATAGGGCAAAACCTTGGAGAAAATAAAACAGAATTATAGAATAATAGTAAATATTAGTGAATAATAGTAAGTAATAGTAAAAGAGTCAGGGTGCATGTGAGAGTGTGTAATTCCGATCAAAAGACACGTTTCATCAATATATGGAGCCTGGGCCTGCACTGTGTACACTACTCTAAAATATGGCTAAGCAATAAAGTAAACGTACTTAATTGGTTATTTTATATAAATTGACTTCGTTCTAAGGTACATTAAGATTTTCTTCGACAAAGAGAGCAACACACCGCGCTACAAAAATATGGCGGATGGACGTGCGTGAAATGTCATTTTGGCAACCTACATTTATCTGACAAAACAAAAACATCAAATCAAACAATATTACATGAAAAATATGTCAATGTCATGTCAAACGCCCATTATAAACTAACATGGCGGCCTTCAAATAGTGTTCACATAGTAAAAAACTTACCAGAAGAACTATTCTTGTACCATCGCATTTGTCTTCAAATTAATGAAATTGTATTTTTCTTGTAATCTCCTATTTTTTCCTAATTTTTCTATGTAGTGTACATGGACCAGGCCCAGAATGAAATGGCTCCTTTATACTGTTTTTTTTTAAATTAAATTTAAATAGAGATTTAATACGATGAATGATCTTACTTCAATTGCCAGAAGACTCTCAGTTCCATGATGAGACCGTAGAGAGAGCATGTCTGGTCGCAATGTTTACTAGCGCAGCTATATTTAAATGTAAATTATAATAAAATACACACCAATATTATGATAAGTTAGGCTAAACATCTCATTAATGAGCCTAAACACAACTAATGATATACAAACTATCTATTTAATTAATGACATCGTTAATAGGATTAATTGAGTCTTAATACAAGTATGCATGTTTGCCGTCAGTTTACTGGTTCGTGAATAATTTGGTATGTTCTACTTGGGGCCGTTTGTTGCTTAATACTAAACGTATTAAGCAACAAACGGCAATGATCATAATAAATATACTTGTCGAGAGGTGGCCGATAGTTTGAGAACTAACATCCTATACTTTCTAGACCTACCGCACACCTAGAAGGTATCAACTCTGGGGTTGAATACTTTGATCAATAATTGCAACAGCTGAACAGTGCATTTTACAATACTTTTTTATTTCAACGCACACAATTTATATAAGGTTATAGACCGGTATATATAAGGTTATAGGACAGTGTGTGTGTTTTTAATATTATGATTGATTGTATTTTTTATGTAAATTTTTTATTTATAATGTAATTTCAAACATGATTTAATCATTGTTGTAAATGAAATAAATAAATGAAATGAAAGACAGACAAACATAAGCTCTCGCGACCGTAATCACAAAAACACACCCGTTCCCCAGTCCGCCATGTTGCTTGTCTAAATATCAGAAGCTCCCAGAGCCAGTGTCGCAACCTTCATGACATTTTTGTCTCTGATTTTGTCAACTCTAGGCACTTTGATTCACCACGCGTCATTCTAGTACTAACAATAATTCAGTAACCAAAGTTGTAAAAAAAATTTGGAAGTGTATCTATTATAATGTGAGGATATTTGTAGCTCTGATTTTTTCATAATTAAGATTTAAAACTAAAATAAAATACGTCTTAAAAAATTATTAACTCCAAAGTTCTTTGGGCATAATTTAAAATGTTAACAACAACGGACTCAACGAGAGCAGACCTGTAATCAGTACATCTTAATTAATATTTACTTGGTTGGCGACAGTAAAGTTTTTCAGTTATTTTGTGTTACAATTCAGGATTGCGCAGCAAATTGGTTCCTGAAATTTAATTTATTGCAACCGAGAATGGGGTTAATCAGAATTTATTCGGCTATTACGGTTTTCCCGTACAAAACACACTGTTTCAAAAGAGGTTGAAAGTGTTTGTGAGAGCTTTTTGTGATATTCTTTTACTTTTTTTTAACTCAACGACCAATGTCGTGAGGCTCTTTATCAATATAAAACTTTAGGGCTCCATAGAGGCTTTAACATGACTACTTACATAATCATCTTCATTTCCTTCCGGTTTTAGGCATTATATTATAGGTATTATTTAGGTATATTTATTCACCGAAAATGAAATAGAATTTTCCACAAATAAATTGAAATCTGAAAAAAGCCCAGGACCAGACGGTATAACGAATGAGATGCTCACTGCCGGTAAATACACTCTGAGAAAACCGCTTACAAACTTATTCAACCTCATTCTGACAAACAAAGAACTACCCATACAATGGACATGTTCCAACATAACACTGCTCTTCAAAAAAGGAGATTCGAAGCTCATATCAAATTACAGACCGATCAGCCTATCGTCATGCTTGTATAAATTATTCTCTACCACTCTAGTACGACGCCTCAATAGAATCTTAGACGAGAATCAACCGGTAGAGCAAGCTGGGTTCATGCGCAGTTTCTCTACTGTAGACCACATTCACACTCTGAAAATGATCCTAGAAAAATACAAAGAATATGATTTGCCTTTGTACCTTTGCTTTATAGACTATAGCAAAGCTTTCGATTCAATATCACATAACAGTATATGGCAAGCCCTAGCCTTGCAAGGCTTAAACAAGGGTTATATTGATATTATAAAAGAAATATACAAAAATAGTACCTCGAGGATCATGTTAGAACACCCAGGCCCGAGTTTTAAAATCGGGAGAGGTGTAAAACAAGGCGACCCACTCTCACCGAAGCTTTTTATTGCCGTGCTAGAGCAAATTTTCAGAAGACTGAATTGGGAAAATAAAGGCCTGAAAATTCATGGTAAACACTTATCACATCTAAGGTTTGCAGACGACATAGTGTTATTTTCAGAGGATCCATGCGAAATGCAAAATATGATAGAGTCACTATGCGAAGAGAGTAGAAAAGTAGGCTTGGAAGTTAACAAGGACAAAACAAAAATAATGACGAACAGACAAGCGGTACCTATGTATCTACTTTCTACAGATCTTGAGTATGTTGAGAAATATATATATTTAGGACATCTAATTTCCTTTAAAGCCTGTACGGATCTGGAAATAGAACGAAGAACGAAAAGCACATGGAATAAGTACTGGTCAATGAAGGAGATTTTCAAAAGTAAGATACCTATAAAACTAAAAACCAAGGCCATGGAAACATGCTTACTCCCATGCCTCACATACGGCTGCCAGACATGGCCCTTAACTGTTCAGAACCTGGAACGCATCAAAGTATGCCAGAGAGGAATAGAAAGGAGCTACGTAGGCCTCAAATTAAAGGACAGGATTTCAAACAACGCAATAAGAAAGAAGACCAACGCCAAAGATGCTGCCAAAAGAATCCTACACCTTAAATGGAAATGGGCCGGACATATCCAAAGAGTGCCTGATGAAAGATGGTCAAAAACTGTAACGAACTGGTATCCAATCCACAAAAAACGTAAGCCAGGAAGACCACACAAAAGATGGAGCGACGATATAGCCAAAATAGCAGGAAGAGCGTGGAGTAGAGCCGCTAGAAACAGAGAGAAATGGAAGGAGCTGGAGGAGGCTTTTACCGCTGAGAGCGGTCCTCACACATAAAACTAATGTGAAATATATATTACTATTTAGTGAAACGTTATAGAATATTATAAAAAAAAAAAACATAGCATTTAGTTACAAACACATTAAGATAGCGTTAAATCAAAATGTTGTGTAAGGTATGAATAAAGCTTTTATTATTATTATTATTATTATTATTATTATTATTATTTAGGTATATTAAAAATAATGACAGTCTGATGGCAGCGTGAGGTGAGTGAAAAAATAAACTTGGATAAAAATACTGCGTCTGCATTAATATTAGATTTATTGTAGATCGTCTAGCTGCTAATATCAGACTGATGTGAGTGTGAGGTGAGTGTAAAAATACACTCTACTAAAAATACTGCGGCTACATTAATATCACTTACGTGTCCGTAGCTAATCGTGTAGGTAGCTGTTCAAATATTCACAAACTACAGGAATAGGGTTGCCTATAATAATGTTCTTTATTTATGCTAGGTCCTTGCAATTATATTATGTTTTATGTCACAAACCATCCCTATCAAACGTATTTCAATTACCTTCATAAAGTTTTACCCTAACTGTTCCTGTGAGAGTTCATAGCGAGTGCATGCCTTAACTTCTCATAGAATATTTAGGGGCAGGTCGGTGGGTCGGGCCAACGTCACACTTAAGGCTCGTTAGGTGTTTCTGAAAGTCGCCATTTGTGTGAAATATGAATTAATGGCTGTTAAGCGGCGGTGTGCCGTCATTGATGTAGTTAGTTCCTGTGGGGAAAACTGTGGAGATAATATGTTGCTAAATATTTTTGTAGGCTTTGTTTTTGATGTAAGAACAAGTAGTTGTGGGCTTGTTTAATTCAAACTACTTACTTCAATATTTATCTATGTATTGAAACCGCAAGGAAAAATCATTTTGAAAATTTTTCAATCTAGTGTTAAATATTTATTTTTTATGTATATCAGTCTCTAGTACAAGCTATGCCTAGTTTGAGATCAGTTGACCGTATAACTATAGATTTAGACAAAAGACGACGTAAGTGGAATTTTAAGGAAATAAAAAAAAAATATTCTTCCAGAATTTTCTAGGAAATGTATGTATGTGGCTGCTGTCAGTTTAAGTGGAGTGAATCATATTTTTGACTAAGAATATCCAGGCAATTGAAGTGGCAGTGGGAAGGCCAGATAGCTCGCATAACCGAAAACCGTTGGGAATAAAGGTTTTCAAATGGTGACATGAATCGGGCGACGCAGTGTTGGAAGGACCCACCAATGGACCGACCACATTGTGGGCAGTTGGTGGATGGAAGAGGCGCCAGACCGTTCATCAGGCCTATGTCCAGAAGTGGACTTCAACAGGCTTCTGATTATGATGATGATAACCATAGATTAACGACGTGATTGCTTCCTCCATTTAATATCGACAGTTCTACGCATAGATTAAAGAGCCGCATTTTAAAAAACAAATGCATACAACCATAGATGTGGGAGCCGCTACGCTCTATACAACTGAGTTCGGTATGACGGGTGGATGATGATTAATTACATTGTTTTCTACCATGGCCAGTTATTTCACTGTTCTCTCACTGTGTAGACCTGAAAAATCATTCAGCTCTACGGGATATTCATAGGTAAAACCTAGACAAACTATTTTTTTATAAATTTTAACAGTTTGTATATCATTGTTTTTCCAAAGGTTTATGTACTATCGAATTATCTAAGGGAAAGGTTAAGGCACATGAATGTATGGAATCGGTATCATGTTAAATGTGTTTAAAAAAATTTATGCGTCAGACTTTATAGCATAATCTTAGCTTTATAGCATTGTATGAAATTTTGACATAATTATTTGGCACTCTTTATACCCTAGCATCGATTTGTAAACTTTAAAAAAAAATCTTTGTATTAGAGGTTTGAAGTAAAGAACACATCATGCATGAAGAGGGCAGAGACAGTTTCAGGATCTACAACCCGAACAAGACTGAAAACAACAGGAAGAACATGTTTGGGCAGATGAACGACAAGGAATTGAAAGGTACATCATCATTATTAACATTGGTGGTGTTGCGGACGAGACTCATGAGGTGCGGGTTCAATTGCGGTTGGAAAAATGTTTGTATTATGGTACCTACTCGTAGTTTCTGATATTAATTCTAGTATGGGGTCAGGTGGGTACATAAAGATTGGAATTAAAAGCTTCCATATGCTACAGGTAACAAATTACCTACTACCATGTTGCCATATGCTCGTTTACCACCTTTTTTCTAGTCAATTTCTAATCAACTGTTGACAGTCCTTTTACCATCGTAAATGTACAAGAAGTTAGATAACAAAATTACTATTACTTTTTGGCTAACTTTATTTGTGGAAATAAATTATCTTTATCTTTATCTCTTTACTAACTAAAACATCTGGTTATTGGAGTTTGAACTGATTAAAAATAACTTCGTAGGCAAACTTTATTACACGGAGTCGCGGTAAATAACATAAGTTACGCAGATGACATGGTGCTGCTAGGACCGTCGGTGGGATCTGTTCACCAACTGGTAAAAATCTGTGAGGCATATGCGGCTGAACATGGACTGAGGTATAACTCTAAAAAGAGCGAAGTCCTCGTGTTCAAGAGTGGTAGAGTTCGACCGGTCCATGTTCCGCATATTATGCTCAATGGTGCGGCTCTACAAGTAGTTAGGAGTTTTAAATATCTAGAACACATTGTCACCGAATATTGAAAAGATGACGAGGACATTAAAAGGGAGCACAGAGCGCTGGCAGTCTGGAGTAACATGCTCGCACGCAGGTTCACTCGCTGCTCGAGAGCAGTAAAAATCACTCTGTTCTGTTTAAGGCTTACTGCCCTTCTACTCGAGCAGCCTCTAGATAAACCACACCCGGCTGCCAGCTCTCTGCGAGTCCAATACAACAATATTTAGGATGGCCCGCTTTTGCAGCGCATCAGCGATATTCGCGGAGGCCCGCACGGACGGCTTTCACGCGGTTATTCGCAAGAAAGTCGCTTCCCTACTTCAGCGCGCGCGAGGCAGCAGCAACGGCATCCTGAAGATGATTGTAGCACGGGTAGACTGCCCCATTTAAAACAGGTGGATACAGATAGCGATGGGCTCCATCTGATCCAATCATTTTTTTTTAATTAATGTATTCAAATTTAATCTTACTCTGACATTTTGTTTAATTATTTTTATCAATAAATGAATAATAATATTACCAATGAATAAGCCCCTTTCGGGATAGTAGGTTTAAGTTAAATATTATGAATCACATCTTGTAAAACATTTTAATGCAAGCATGCAATTTTAAGGTCTGAATGTTTTCTTCTTAGAAAGTGAAAAAAATCCTTTTTATATTTGCATTTACTTGCATAAAAATATATCTCGTAAAACCGGACGATCTATAAAAGAGAGGAAGACAAGAGGATCAAATAAACATTTTACGACTGAGATAATAATATATTGCATCTTATTTTGAGTACCATTCATCGTGTATCTTTGTGCTTATAAAGTAATACTTTGTGCATTGGAAGAGTTCAGAGTGTAATGCCTCATCGTTGTCAGTATTCCTATTCGTTAATATTTTTTCACTCCACTCACACTGACATCAGACTGACATTATTTGCGTAGAAACAGCAGTTTAACCTGTACCTTGTGTCTTTTTTATTTTATTTTATTAGTTTGTGCTGTGCTTGTGTGTCCAAAATAAATGTTTTTTCTTTCTTTCTTTCTTCTTTCAGTTATATTTGATTTTATTTTTGAAAATTCATCTTTTCATTCTTCAAAATTTATCTTTTGTTTATAACAAAGGACACTTCTACTTCGCGCGATACAGCCTAGTGCGGGAACCGCTAGTAATTTGTTTTTGCCTTATTGTTAACTTTTTGGTAAAAAAAATATTAGTAGGTATTTGTATTCAAAGTTAAAAGCTGTCAAAGTTTATTTTATTAAAATCTTTTAAACTAGGTAAAGATACCGAGGAATTCCTCGTAGCGCACCCAGATGAAGCGCACCAAATAACTTCCACATAACGCACCCATTTTCCAACGTAGAAAATATTCCCCAAATTAGCCTATTTAAGCTCGTGCATACAAACATACACAAAGTTTATTTTCTCAGATTTCAAACAAGAAGAAATCCATGGCCCTGAAATAACTGACGCGGATGGTGCGCTACTTGACCAGCACGACAGCTTCTACTGGACCACTAGGAGTCTGCTGGTATTGTTCCAGATCATGGGCGTCATGCCTATCATGAGGGTGCCTAAAAGTATGTTTTACTCAAAATATCAGTAGTCAAGTTAGTCGAAAAACATCAATGTGGTGAAAGAATTAAAGGTGGCACAAGGCTTCATTCGCGTAAATGTGACATATCACCGAAATTTAAGGTAATACTATCGCTCTATCGCCGCTTTGCTTGGAAGTCTTCATTCAGTGAGTAGGTTTTTTATAATTTTTATCGTATGAGATAATTTATATGTATTTCCACATCTGCCAATGCACTGCATACGAACTATTTGCAACACAAAGGTCCGCGTACAGCGCAAGAGGTGCATTCGCAGGGCGTTTACAGATATGGACGCTTTACACACTTTGAGATTACTTCAAGGCAATCCCAATGAAATTAGCGACACGCGATAGTACTAGTTTCTTTCACCAATTTGTCATTGGCCCTTTTAGGGACACCAAACGTCAACCTGGTCACTTTCATATTTTTCTAATAATATATTGCAAGAAAAAACCATTAATACGACAAGGAGCCCCTAATTTTTGAAGTTATTTTACAGAAATTGCCCTGAATGGACCAATTTAATGACACGTGTAGGAGCATGTTAAAGCTTACACAAAACACTAATTCGTTTTTATATCAAACCCGTAACCCCTCGTCTCCGTTAACGACACCATACTAACAAAGAGTCGCAGAAAATACATAACAAAGACAAAAATCCGCATAATCACAGGTATTCAAATGAAATGCGGAAGGATCCTAAATTTAATCACCTATCACATAAAACCTTTGTTATTTACATTTAATTTAAAATATTCATAAAATATCTACATATTCAGGGATCGTGACCTTTCTACTTTCCGAAAAGTTTTATTTCCCAGAAGGAAAGCGTTGTCATGAAGATTTCATCGTAGGCCTTCTTTGTCTACAGAAATCTAAATACTTTCCTTTGAGCACCCTCCTTCTTGAACGTGTTTTTAATCATTGATTTTGTATGGAAACTGTCTCTAAAATCCTTTGAAACCAATTTCTCTAACGATTTTTCGAATACTTTATTATTTTCAGACGCTAAATCCACTACACGGACAACCTACAACTGGATATCAAAAGCAACTTTGTGGGCCTATTTGGTTTGGGGCTTAGAATCCATAATTGTATTGAAAGGTGAGTTTAATAGGATTTGTCCAAAACTGCTTGCAACAAAACATATCTTGTTTGGAATAATGACTTTTTGGTTGGACTTGGTTTTTTATTCCAGTTGGCAAAGAACGTTTTCAAAACTTTCAAAGCAACTCCAACAAACGGTTTGATGAAGTTATCTACAATATTATATTTTTGAGCATTCTCATTCCTCACTTTCTTCTGCCGATCGCATCGTGGCGGCATGGACCACAAGTGGCAATTTTCAAAAATATGTGGACTCATTATCAGGTAATTTTACTAGATAGTCCCTTGATTATATATGAAGTTTAAAAAAGTGTGTTATTTTGGTCATTACCGCTGAGGCGCCATTGAGACCCGAGCCACTAGGTGAGGGTCTTAAGAGAGCCGAGGACGGTAATCATCAATACACACGTGTATCATACGACGTTTTTCAACACACTTGTGAAGAAAATAATACTAAAAATATGGTTCTTGCTTTGCAGCTAAAATACCTCAAAATCACCGGTACACCGATTGTATTTCCGAACTTATACTACCTAACCTGGGGTCTTTGCGTCTTCTCCTGGGGGCTTAGTTTTGCCGTGATACTGTCCCAGCACTATCTGCAAGATGACTTCGAGCTGTGGCACTCGTTCGCGTATTACCACATTATAGCTATGTTGGACGGGTTCTGCTCGCTATGGTAAGAGTTTACAGCAGCCTATAGCGGTCGGTATAGCTTATAGCCATGAACGTAAGTGCCTATTGACCCATCTTTTATATATGTATGAGGCCATTGATGATGATGATGATAGCCGTGTTGAAAGGGCATGGAATATGTCCTTGATATGTCATATAAATTCCGTTTCAAAATTATCCTTACCTCTATTGAACAAAGTCAATTTTGATTTTGACATGTAAGGGTGTGCTATACAGCTCAAGCATATAGCTCCTAAAAGTCAAACAAGATAAAAATTTGTGTCCTAGATATTGCATCAAATCCTACACCTTAATCCTTGGTATGTTTATTAAACAAAGGAGCCGTTTCATCAGTATATGGAGCCTGGGCCAGCACTGTGTACACTACTCTAAAATAAGGCTAAGCAATAAAGTAAACGTATTTAATTGGTTATTTTACTTAAATTGACTTCGTTCTAAGGTACACTAAGATTTTCTTCGACAAAGAGAGCAACACAGCGCTACAAAAATATGGCGGATGGACGTCAATCAATCGGGTCATCAGCAACTCTTGTGTAGAGCTGCGGGTAAGGGCCTCTAGCTGGCGCTATTTACCCTAGCTTCTTCGCTGGAAGCTAAGACTTCCAGGTCACGGGGATTTCACAGAATCCACCTAGTATGAGGTGGTCCATCTGTGGGTGTAGAGTTGGGCTGCGTTCCACAACATCTCTCCTACGCGGAGTCCGGTGCACCCAAGATTTCTCGGGGTCGCCAAGTTCTTCGGACGTCCGGTGACCGCTTGTGAAGCGGGGCTATGGCATTGAGATGAGGGTGGTGGCAGTTGTCGGTGCGGTCGTACATACGTCGTGCCAACTGCACCACGAAGTCTTCAATGTTGGGGATTTGCAGGTCGCGAGTGATAACCTCGTTCCTTACGTAGCGTCCCGCTCCTGTGCACACTCGTAGGGCGATGTTTTGTTGCGCTTGCAGACGTGCCTTATTTGTGGCTGAGCACAACGCATACCAGGATGGTGCCGCGTAAGTGAGCCGTGAGCGGATGTATGTCTTATAGACCCCCATCTTGGTCCTCAGCGGCAGCCTCGAAGATAGGACAGGTCTTAGCATAGCTCGGGCGGCACGCGTCTGAACCAAAGCTTGCTCTGCCTGAGCATTCATGCTTAAGGACCGGTCGATATGAACGCCAAGGTAGCGGACTGAGGTATCCCACATAACTTCCTGGTTGCGCAGATGGAGCGGTGGTAGCATGGTGGACGGCGGATGGACGTGCGTGAAATGTCATTTTGATAACCTACATTTATCTATGTCATTTTGACAACCTACATTTATCTGTTGACATGTTTTTGTTTAGCTTCGTTGTTTTGTCTTAGTACTGTGTTGTTTAAAATCCATCCATCTAACGGATCCTTCCACTCCACAAAGCGAAGTGTAATGTAAAATACTTAGTTGCGTTAGTTTAAGTTATTTTCTGAAATATCTACGTCTGATCGTACGTCATATAAGAACTACAGAAGACTCGTAACTACAGAAGATTTAGCTTGATCGTGACGGCGCCGCACCGGCGCCAGCGGCGTCATCACATCTATCATCACTGAAGGAAGATACTCGATTTTAACAAGCAGTGTTTATTTGTTATCAACTTAGCATTTATAGGTACTCCAACATCCACAGATACGTTCCTCTGGCACGTGGATATGACGGTTCTTTAAAGTTACATGAGTGCAACAAAGACAGCTATCAGAAATGGCACAGGATTTTCAAGCGGTGATGATCATAACCACTCCATCAAGAGTAAGGACTGAAATGGATTGGTTGCCTATTTTATGTAGAGGTCCGTAGAAGAAAACAACTCACACAAATAAAAAAACACAGAAAACTCCGAAACACACCCAAGTCAATGCACGCTCCCACAACTACAACGAAAAACGCAAAACTAAAACAACAAATCAAACAACATGACATGAAAAATATGTCAATGTCATGTCAAACGTCAATTATAAACCAACATGGCGGCCTTCAAATAGTGTTCACATAGTCAAAAACTTATCAGAAGAACTTTTCTTGTACCATCGCATTTGTCTTCAAATTAATGAAACTGTATTTTTCTTGTAATCTCCAATTTTTTCCTAATTTTTCTATGTAGTGTACATGGACCAGGCCCAGAATGAAACGACTCCTTTGAATTGTAAATTTGGATTTACAAACGGCACTTTGCTTTCGAGGTTATAATAAACAACAAGTTTAGCTTTAGCAAATGAGCGAACAAACGCAATTGTATTGTATGTGTTGCAGTAAGTTTTTGGGATTACAATTATTATAATTATAAGGGTGTGTTTGATTTGAGGAAAATAGCTTTTTGGTAAAGGTGGATTCGGGAATTTCACACGTTTTACTTATTTAGGTACATTAACTGCAACGCCTTCGGAACCGCGTCGAAGGGTCTTGCTATGAACCTACACAAGGCATTAGAAGCTGAACATCCTGCTCTGAAGCTGGCTCAGTACCGTCATCTGTGGGTGGATCTATCACACATGATGCAGCAATTAGGTAATAAACACCTAGATTAATATCATATTAATCATCAACTACATGGAAAGACAACAGAATAAAGGTTGCTGGGAGCAGTTAGGTGCAAGCCACACAAGATCGGTCGCTGTGAAAATTTATGGGGGAGGCCTATATTCAGTGGACGAGTACCTCCCTCTAGTCCAAAACATTATCTTAAGTATAATTTAAAATTACAGGTTACTTATCATAATTTGCTTGAGTTTCATGGAATCACATAAGTAAAAGAAAATCTTATTTCTTTCAAACTACAAAAAATAACCAGAATCCAAATCGTACATCCACAAATGGTTGCCAAGACAAAGAGAGTTAAAATACCGTATTCGAATATCGCAAAATATTATTTAAATACGGCTGTTCTAACAAAGTATCCATTTGTAGCAACTGTTAACTGCTAAAGCTCTCACTACACCGACGAATTTTGGGCCCAGAAAAATCGGTTTATGTCAGACAAGACGTATTCATTTTCATTTTGAACTCATTAGATATTATATAATTTAATCAATTGAGTAGTATGAGTGTAATTAGTATTTACTTGTATTTGTTTCAGTTGGTTGGGACGTTGGGTGTTATTTATTTACTTTTAATCCTTTCTGTAAATAAAAGACTTTTTTCCCTTAGTCGCCGTCATCCACAGGTAGGAGCTATGGAGGGTATGCTTCAGCCATTTTATCATCCAACATGGCATCTAACATGGCATATTGACATGAAGCATAGAAATTCTGTTTATTTCACAATAACTGTAGTTGTAACCTGTAAAGGTCGTTGTTAGATGGATTGTGTGGACAAGCCTTTATAAAATAGGATATACAAAGATATAGCAATTTTCGACACACGCCACCATTTTGTATTAACACCGACCTATGGCAAATTGGAGGGAAAATGTACGAATATTTTCATAAAATCACACACGAGCTGTTACGGTGGGATTGTCTAATAAACACGTTATACATGCTATGTAATATGTTTGTCTCTCAGCCATGTACTATAAATACTTATGATATCTAGATGTATTTTTTTCCTCGGAAAACGTAGTTTCTTCATTATTTTGGGATGTCTGTGTAACTATTTGATTTCTAGAAAAAAAATATGTGAAGGACCACAACGGTTAGTACGAATCTACTCGTAAAAATAGCTATGCTCGGAGCTACACTGAGGAAATCCGTAGAAGAAAAAAATCACCAACATAGGTCTCAGTATTAGTACCTTAGTTGAATTGGCAGTACGCAGGCCATATAGCTCACAGAACCGTTGGGAAATAAAGGTTCTGGAATGGCGACCACGAACTGGACCACGCAGATCCTTTCGTCATGAAACTCTTTGGGGGACGCCTATGTGTGACTCATCGTCATCATCATACACACATGGTGATGTTTTGTTACTCGATGAATTATCGGAATAAACTATTGTTATTGTACCACCAAGTAATTATTAAGCAACTGACCTAAATATTGAAGATGAGAGCTTTTCCAAGATGACGTCAAATTAAACAATTTTGTTATTATGATTTTAATAATATTCCAAAAATGTTCGTCTCATACGGGATTTGAACCCGCCTTCCCCTAGGTAATGTGAAAATCTGTGTCTGTGTGAAAATCTCGAGCAGGCTGCGGTTTCAAAACCTGCCTGACTCGTTTTTTTGGGATATTATAAAAATCATAATATTCCCTAGTATGGGTTATCTTATCACTATGAAAATAAATATAAAATAAAATGAAAATAATGTAAACTTGTTATTGTTCCCAGGTAGAGCATACTCCAACATGTATGGCATATACTGCATGGTCATTTTCTTCACGACAACCATCTCTTTATACGGAGTGCTGTCGGAGGTGCTGGAGAGAGGACTCAGCTATAAGGAACTCGGCTTATTTGTGATCGTGGGATACTGCATGACGCTACTCTTCATCATTTGCAATGAGGCTTATCATGCTTCAAGGAAGGTTAGAATAATAAAATAAATAATAAATATTCCGGACATATCATACACGGTCAACTGATCTCAAACTAGGCATAGCCTGTACTATGGGTACCAGAGACTGATATACTTATTAGATAAATATTCAACACCCAGACACACATCTATTTTAATCACACTAATGTTTGTCGAGTGCGGGATTCGAACCCGTGGCCTCTAGCGCACAAAGCAGAGTTACTACCAACTGAACTATGAGGCCCGAGAAGACCAATATTATGACAAAACGAACGAATCACGGATCTTAATCCCAAATGACTGTGTAAGGCCGATCATAAACAATCGGAAATTTTCAGAGACTGAATTAATCTGAAACTTTTTCCACTGTCTCCACCAATGTTCATAATCTGTCTGTCTGTATATTGCCATTCAAAATGCAAGTATGTCAGCACTATTTAACACGATTTTGAAACATAAATCTTTGAGTGTCAACTCAAGCCACACCGCCTAAACAAATCGCAAAGTTTATGGTACGGAGCCATGTCTTGTTAGACTGCAGTACAATAGAAAATTGTGAATATTTTTCAGGTAGGCCTTGAATTCCAAGTCCGTCTTCTCAACGTGAATCTCGGAGCTATCGACCGCAGCACCCAGCGAGAGGTAGAGATGTTTCTGGTGGCCATCTCTAAGAATCCTCCGATTATGAACTTGGACGGATTTACTAACATCAACAGGGAGCTATTTACGGCTGTAAGATTCTAAACGCACATTATTAATCATTCTTAACTTGAGAGAGCCGTGGTGGCCCCGGCTAAAGAATAGGCCCCTCCTTATCTACCTATCCGCGGAAGTCGTAAGCGACTAATGGAATTAATCTATGGGATGGGCAGCAGCGTCCCTCATTTTAACAACGATAGCTCTAACTGCGCTCGCCAACCCGCATGCCCAGCGTGGTGAGTATGAGCAAATTCCCCCATATGATAGGAATTCGCTCTCTTTGGGGGAGGCCATGTTCAGCAGTGGACGTTGTACGGCTGAAACGATGATGATGATGATGAACTTGAGGGTTACTGAATCTTGACTTAAGCGTATAAGTGACCCTAGTAAAAATAATTCGCGATAGCGTTACACTTACGATACGTTAATAAAAGTCAAACAATAGCCAATGACATCGGCGATGCTTGGAATTGTTTAATTTTGATTATCTAGTTGCTATTTGCTATATTATCGTAAGCGTAACGCTATCGTGAATTATTCGAGCTGGTTCATAGTAGACGCGGTATTGGGTGAAATAATAACGATTATTTTCATATTGTTGGCTTAACTCGTATCAAAAATACAAAAATCATATCGTGCTAATCAGTAATATCTAAATTCACCGTAGAACTTATTTCATAACTTCTTTGATTGGATAAAAATATTATTTGAATTGTATACAGTTGGCTGTAATAAAGCTCACCAAACCCTCCGAATTTGACGACCTCGGTAACGTAGCGGACAGTGCCAGTCTGAGACGCAATGGATGCGTGTTCGATTCCCGCTGCGGTTAAAAAAAACAATTGCATGATCTGCAATATTAATTCAGGGTCTAGGTGTTGCGGTGCCATGGTTCTCGTAGTTTCTAAAACCCACGACAGAGAATCCTAGTGTGCCCCCCACACTCAGGACTATGCACGTGACTTTTGTGTGTTATTTAAAAAAAACTGTAAACAGCTGTATTTTCAGAATATATCCTTCATGTCAACCTACCTGATAGTGCTGATGCAGTTTAAGCTGACTCTGCTGCGACAGAGCGCGCGGAAGGCGGTCAAAGGCATCTACCGTGCTATATTCAACAACACATTCACTACTGCTATGATGGCCGATGATGATGACGATATTGATGAATAATTTTGCAGTTCTATTGAATACTAGCTAATACTAACTAGCTACTAATACTAGCTAAGAGATTATCCCGCTTACGATTTAGATTTAGTAAGTTTGTAAAAATAAAAAAATAAAAAAACTGTAGTAAAATTGCCTGGCAGAGATCGCTCTTAGCGATAAGGCCGCCCATTGTATTGCCGTGTAAATTTGTAATTGCGATCTTATGTATTATTTCCGTATGGTGATCAATAAAGTGTTATTTATCTATCTATCTATCACATTTGCATTTTAAATAAATAATTAAGATATTTTACAGAGATTGTAAGTTATATTTCATGAAGTATAGCGTGTATCCTTAGAACTTTTACTGAAGGTCACCATATGTTTTTTATCACATTTTTAAAAGCTTAAATGAATGTTATAATTTTAAAACCTGTTTATTTTTCTCTTCTGAACCACCCTTTGTTCGATCGGCACCACACTGAAGCTCTAAATTCCATTTTGCTTAGATAATCATCTAATCAACATCGTTCGATGATTCTTTATACAAAATTGCCATCGCCATTTATACAAGCCACATTAACAATTCAAACAAATTGGCTTGTAACTTATTGCCTGATTATTGTAGTCTTGGTCAAGAATAATAGGCATAGCTTGACATAGTTTCTAAGATGTTTCAAAGTTATTCCAGTGATTTGTTTAACGTTCAAATACTTAGTGACGGGCCTCATAGCTCAGTTAGTAGTTACTCTGCCTTCTGCGCTAGAGGTCGCGGGTTCGATCCCCGCACTGGACAAACATTTGTGTGATAAACACAGATGTTTGTTCTGTGTCTGGGTGTTAAATATTTATTTATTATATATATATATCAGTCTCTGTTACCCTTAGTACAGGCTATGCCTAGTTTGGGATAATTTGGCCGCGTGAATATGTCCGGAATATTTATTTAATTATTTACAGAAACAAAATTAAAACGAATACGAGTATTTACAACTATTTTTAGAAATACATTAGAAACAGTTGATCCAGATCACTACCAGAAGGAGGCTTCCCCAAGATGCTCGCGGAATTATTATTATCACCCTGGATGGCAAAGCGGATCCATTGGGCCAAAAAAGTCACGCGCTACTTCGATCAAACGCCCTGATATTGTTTTGAAAACCTGGGGTGATTTGATGGAAATAAACACTTTTCGACTTTGACTTTAAGCTAAGCAGCCTAATTTTAGAAACCGTTAGAGAATAAGCTATGACATTTTCTTCCATATTTTTACTTAGTTTGTAAGCTGTCTATCGAATTCATAGCCCAATTACAGCTATTTCAAAGACTTCGGCGGACGAGGATGGTTTCATTGAAACAAAAAGGGATTTTGTTTTCTTTTAATTTTCCTTTTCAGCTTTATGTTATCTTTGAAAAGGTGAATTCGCTCAAGCATGCCTGCCATATTTGCTTTGAGACACACGGTGCGTGGCCATAGTCCAGCATCGCACCGTGTGTCTAATAGGAAATGTGGCAGGCCTATGAAATTCTATTAATTAAACAATACCCCAAACAGTTTCAACTCATTAGGAAATCCAACCAGGAACTTTCGCCACTTGTTCAAACCAATTGCCGAGTCAATTCTACGCTCTGGTGAAAATGCTGGGTTTTTTTTTGTCCCACAGATCTGCATTGTCATCCAGCGAAAATTTAAATATCAAAATATTACGTTCTTTTAGGACGATTAAGTTGAAATACCAATTGGACCAATTATTGTCAGTCTGCGATCTGCCCTTTAAACCATTATTTTACTCCATCCTAATATTTTGAAGTTATCGACATATTAAACCGTGATCTTAGAAACACATACTTTCCATTTCACGGGCGGCTGCTCATCTGACTTTGAATATTCCAAGAATGCAAATTGAATATTGATTCAGATGGTTCCATTAATTAGTTTGTTCTTATAAATTATTCATGGTAGCTCCCGAAGCTAACGAGCTATCCTGGGGGAAACTCACAAATTATGTTATATACTCGTAGTAAGTAATGTTTATCCTTTATCCTGCTTTTGTAGCAAAGCTCGTTTTTATAAAGTTGTTAAGTCATGTGTTTCTTCAGTATCAGGCTTTTAGAGAAGAACTTGTTCCGTGGTTCTGTTTCAGATACACTCGTTAACACTGCGCTATCAGTGATTGTAATGAGAAATAAAATGGCTCAACGTTGCTATCCAACTTGGTTTTGTACGCGCAACTAAAGGTCCCCGATCATGGTATACATCCTCTATCTAGATCTCCAGGCATCAAGAAATCTAGAGATTAGATTTAAACAGCTACGAACCCCAAGCTTGAAAATTAGATTCACCACTAGATATTTCAAGTTGATTGAATAAAAAATGCAGCCCTGCTCACTGAAATTGCAGGTTCTGTACATAATATTATCTTAGTAGAAGAGAAACTCCTAAACAAAGCTTGAATGAGCGTCACGTCAGCGACAGACGTCATTTCTGTGTGGCTTGGTCTAAACTGATTTCGGTCGCCTGTTTCGTAAAACTTTGTATTGCGACGCCGACATCCGCGGCGCGCAAGTTGTTCAGTTATTCAGAAAAGCTTTAGTTACGCTTCTGTTTCAGTAACATTCTTATTTCATGCCTGAAATACTAAAGGTAAATTAGCTGACGTTGAACCGAAGTATATAAAGCTTTTAGTTGAGATTTTTTTAAAACCTATATTTTATTATCAGCTATTACATAATGTAGATTTCTTCAAAATAATCTGTGACAACTGTCAATTTCATTTACATATTACTAGCTCCCGCCCACGGCTCACGCCTCACGCTCACGTGGTACCTATGAATATGCTATTCCAGACTATAATCTATCTATGTGCCGAATTTCATCCAAATCCGTTCAGCGGTTTCGGCGTGATTGAACTACAAACATCCTCACAAACTTTCACATTTATAATATTAGGACAGGATAATAAGATTTCAAAGATTAGATAAAAAATTGTAAATTATTGAACTCAAACATTATTCTAAAGTTTCTGAGATTAAATGACTTTGTTAAAGTTAATTTTAAGATAATGGTTGTTGTTGTCTTCGTGATATAATGGCCCAACTTAAGCTTTATATTCAAGTTCCGCATGAATTCACGTAATTTTACGTAGTCAGTGGCATCTATCTACGTACTAATTTAGACTTTCTTTGTACCTCTGTCTCGCTTTACGGTCATTAATTTTCTAAAATAACTACTATCGTTATTAGGACACTTATCCATTTACATTTAGGTACTCACTGGTTTTAATCGACAGAGCTGTGTTGGTTAAGTGGCAGATAACTCAACTTTCAATAAGAAGGTCGTGAGTTCTAGCACATGTGTATTTTATTATTACATCATAATCATCATCATCAGCCTGATGAAGTCCACTGCTGAACATAGGTCTCCCCCAAAGAGTGCCATGACGAACGGTCTTGAGCCTTCTCCATCCACCGACTTCCCGCAACCTTCACAATGTTGTCGGTCCATCGGGTGGTCGGTTAAATTATATAATGTCCGCATAATTAGTGAGGGAAGGCATCGTAAGGAAATATTTGTTCTTCTAAGTGGTGATAGGCTTGCAACCTGTCATATATGGATTGCTGTCTACCATTTTAATGTACTACGAGTATTATACATAATATTAGCAGATAATAATAAATAAAATAAAATCAATTTATTTCAAGCAATTTCACACTCATAATGGGCAAATAAAATGTTAAAGGATAAAATGGGTGAAGAAATTAGAAAAAACAAACAAAATTAATTAAAATTAAAACTATCCTATCCCGCTAGGGGCATGCATGTCACAACAATGACGTACATAAGGACAGTCAATTTTAGCAGCTATCATGGCCAGTATTGGTGCTGGCCCGCAGCCTGTGCACTAGGGACGAGCATCGTTTACGCATGGTGCTATGAAAGCAATCGATGCGTGCTTCTGCAAACATGCCCGAAGCGATAATGCATACATTTTTTCCGCAAAAGTGAAGCGTTTAGAAGTCCTCTCTCTACTGTTCTGAATGAAATAAATTCATAGATTTTGTACCTTCTGTGTTTCTTTAAAAATATTCTGTACTTCCGTTTTCCCAACACGTAAAATATAAACATTGAAGAAGATAATTTTTTGTAATCTTTATCTTCATGCTAAGCCATTACAATTATTGGACTTACTCGAAAACAGAAAAGGTACTACATGTAACCTCTCGTAATAAGCGACGTAGGCAATAACTCAAGCTTAGTCTCGAGGAGGAAGGTTGAGTTACAACCTGTTGCTATGGTAACCATCCCATCATACCACATGGGGAATCATGAACTTACGTTCACTTGGTGCAAAGCTCAAAATTGCTTGGAGTATTTGGGAAGTGTCCAATATTTGTTCTCATAAGATCCGAAATTATGTCGAACAATGTCACGTGTCCCAGCTGTTTTTATAGATTTTTTCCTAAATATAGACGTTTTACCAATTGTTACAGGGTTTTGTGATTGTTTGTGTTGTTGAATGTTTCTTTCGTAGCATGCGCCCGTCGTAGCATTCCTAATATTTTTGTAGCAGTACTACGAGTTGCGTAGTACGTTACGTAGTACGTCACTACGTTATATTCAACCTATGACTGAATTACCATATTTTATCAATCCCATAGGAAGATCATTTAAGTGGGTAAGAATCCTACTTATTAATACTATAAGTTTGTGAGGATCTTTGGATATTTATATGTTTGGATGTTTGTTGTTCAATGACGCCATAACGGCTCAACCGATTTCGGAGAAACTTGGAATAAATAAAGTTATTTACCTAGAATAGCAAATAGACTTTTTATATGTAGGTAGCACGTGAGGGAAGCCGCGGGCGGAAGCTGGTATAATATAAATGCGGCCTAATTTCCTATGCCACAAATATACACATGAAAGGTAAATGAACCGTCGTGTAGCCTGAAAACGGTCGCAAGACACACTTATCACATGACCTGATGGTGGCCCTGAAAAACCCGGGGGACCTTAGGGGACTAGACATACAGGGAGAAAATAAATAACTGCTCTGATGTATTTTATTATCGTTGTAGTTATAGGTACTACATACGTTTTTACGCTAAGCAAAAACAGACTTCAAGATTAAACATTTTTCCTTATCTCCTTGATGAATCCTAGTCTGAATCGGATTCGTGCTCTGGTCCTGAAGACGAACAGAAAGAGGCCGTACTGTACAAACACTCTATTACTTCGATGTAATCGATATTGCACCGCTGTAGTAACTGTAGTGAACAGTAACACTGCCCAGGTCCTGATATCTCGATATATCGCTTTCTCATAAATCCAATCTAGAGTAAATAATGGGAATATAGTCAAAATGCGTTGCATGTATGATACACATCATGAAACCCTTAAGTTTAGTACACGCATCTAGAACAAATTGGTCAGGAGTAGATAATCACAATGCAGATTAGGTACTACAATTAATAACTTTGGGACGCTGCCAGGGGCGAGTCTAACAAATAACTCGCTTGCTTTATCTGAGTATTTGTACAAATTATTGTTTTATGCCTATACGCTGTGTTACTAGGTACCTACCTATCTATTGTAAAGTCTACTTACTCATTCTAAATAGCTTAAATAAGACTAATACTAGTATAACTAACACACCAACATCTGAATAAGAGTGTGAGTGATTTCATTAGTTACTGATAATCATGCATCTTAGTAACGTTTTGTATGAATTGTATTCTGATAGTTTTGATAGCATATCTTAGGTGAATAAGCGCACGCAGTGTACATCTATAATTGAAATTGCATGTAACCTAGAAAATACCAAACCTAACCATTAAGCTCTTAAAATTTCGTTGATGTGCCTAATAAATAAATAAATAAATAAACATTACCTTAAGCGATCGAAGTTAGTGTCTCGGGTTTTTTGGTCTAGGAAGTCCCTTTGCGCAAACATTACCTGTCATCCTTTCCGAAGGTTTTATTACATAGCAAGTCATATCATTAAATCCGTTTTATTCTGTTAAATACAAAACAATAACTCAATTTTTATTCTTTATTACAAATTCAGATGTTAATAATAATACGAAGCCAGTATTGGATGCTACGATTTAAACTACACGTGCCCCAGTGAGCTTAGACTATAGATTGTTGATGACTGTAATTATACTAAAATCTCAGTTCTGAAAAACACGTTGCAATAACAAACCTTAACTTTTACCGTATTATGGTATAAATTGCAGTGCCCGTTCGGACGATGCAATTTGTCCGTCGGAGCAACCCCATTCCTGAGAAATTCAATTAAGCAGGTAACTCGGTTGCATGTCCTCGCCGTCGATACACGTGTATAACGAACGATATTTGCTAGGAAGTTGGAGATGGCAATTTTAATTGTGTTATACATATACTAGTGGTTCTCCCTGAACTGACATCTCGCTAATAATAATAATAATTCATTTATTTCAGACTATAAAGTTTCAGGTCGCTAAGCCTAAAGTTGGTGCTTCGATGACTTTATTAACTGAACTGTTAAATTTGTATCTATAACGAGAACTTTCATTGCATTACAAAAACCATGTGATCTAAAATAAAAATCGTTTAATCTTTCATATAACACCCCACTTCATATTTTTGTATTACTTATCTTTGAAAACCCCCCTTTTGGTCTCCTATATCTTAGCAACCTCTTGGTCGATCTAACTTTATCTTACCTTAACTAAATACGGTACCTCGGACATGCGAATTACTAATCATTCGTTATTAGAGGAGAATGGCACATACAAAGGGAAGCCTATACGCAGCAGTGGGTGAAGTCAGGCTGTAGATGATGATGATGAGTTACAATTTTAAAATATTATCAAGATGCAGCTGAAAATGAAAGGGCACATTGTGGACTAGCTAATAGCTGAGTCAGAAGGTCACATATCCTTCCATCCGACTTGCCTCGCATGTTAGCCGCAAGCATCTTTCGGGAGCGTCAGCCAATTGCCTTTGGACCGATGGAGCGAGGAATTTCAAATCATGGCTCAAACAAAAGCTCCGCCATTTTTAATTAAATCTTGAATGTTTTTCTAGATTTGTATTCTTGATTCTGCTAGCAAGACTAGTGCATAGTATATACTATGTATAAATGCATATATGTTATTGCAAGAACAGCGATTCGTTTAGAAAAACTGACGATGTTTCGATGGCTTATTCTCATAAATGCGAATTATAGGAGGTAGAGCACAGCGAGATATTTTCGTTCTGAATTGGAGCAGCCCGCCTGGTACCTCCGCCTTACAGAAGATCGCAGCCAAATAACATTATTTGTTTCAAATAGTGTTGTGTTCCTGCGATGAGTAAGGTTGCCAGAGCTCTTTAGAGGGGAAGGGGGTTCGGGGTCAGCAACGCGTGCGTGATGCTTCTGGTATTGCAAGCGCTCATAGGCTACGGTAACCGCGAAACGAAACGAAACGAAACGAAACGAAATAAAATAAGTTTTATTTGACGAACACAGACAGAAGACAGGAAGAAACAATACAATAGGTTAAAAATAAGGAAACAAAAGACAGGACAGCAACATAAAGTATTTACCTACCCAGGTATAAATAAATAAGTAACTCAGGTAGGGACACATAATAAACAATGATTATAAATAAAAAACCTAACAGCTACATAACAATTTATAAAATACTAGATAGGTACCTTAAATACCCTACAGACTAAAATAATACCTACCTACAATAAAACAAAGTCCAGTCAATTTGTGTATTTTACTCTCACAACGATCAGCTACAGCATGCTACGCCGTAGCAGCTACGGCTACGAAAGTTAATAAATAAACTACAAAACATTATGAAATTAAGAAATCCTTTCAGAACTTCAGGTAATCTGGCTTCAAGACGTCTAAGGGAAGTCAGTTTTCTAAACTTATTCTTACTCCACGTCACCAAAGTGTGTAGATTTAAATCGCATACACCTGTGTAGGTATAAGCCGGTTCCCAGTCAACGTCAACTCTAAGCTGCTTGTAACAACATCGTGATGTTAGCTTAGTTTCTAGTTGCTACACAGTGTTCACTGCTAAAGCCTTAGTTTCTAAATTTAGGTTCAAAAATGAGAGCAGACGTGATGTGAAAATTTAAAATGAGATTGAAATACATTCGTGTCTGCAAAATTATATAATACTAAATGGATACTTGTAAAGAAATCAGCTAACAGGCTGTAAAGTTGAACAACTCCGAACTTACCTAAAAACGGAACGGAACGGAACGGAACACTTAACTTAAAACGAGCATTCTTGTTATCCCTAGTTTTCTAGACTTCAATTACAGACGCGCTACGCCAGTTACTTTGACTCGCGTTTGCAGGATTTCATTCTTTAGCACGAGTATATTGTATGTGAGTCCTTTGTTTTTGTTAGACAAGTTGTGAAATCTAGGACACTTATCTTGTAAGGTTTATAAAAAAAGCTGGTTTAAAATCGCGATAGTCATCGATTTCTTAAGATTTCTTTACCTAATTTGGAAAAAACGGAATTTCAATAATAATAATCCCGAGAGAGAATGAAAAACAAGACAAAAAACAAGACAAACCGGAAAAGCAGAATCGAGACGATTGAGTGCAATGATCTGTGCAACAAGGCTTAGTAAATTTGAAAAATAAAATTAGTTTAAACCGAAAAACTAATTTATTAATAAAATAAGTTTTTCAATTTCCAAAAGCATTTCTTATTTCACTTCCCGGCCCACATGTATGAACACAGTTCTTTACTATAACACCTAACTTTATGTATGTGTATTATTTTTCTTTGAAAAAAAACCCCTTTTGGGTGGTTTCTCGTAATAATAATCCTCGTCTATCGCCATTAATTAGCGCGCAATTTTTTTTCCGTCCTTTAAGGGATTGCTATAATTTAAGGGTGCTAAAAAACTGCGATAGACGATGGTGCGGGATAGGCCTGATCTAAGACAACCACTATACCTTTCGCAAAGTTTCAAACTAACGTACTTTGGATCAAAATATCACTACCTCTAATTTTAATGCTGATGTGAGTGAATTCACCAGCACACAAAATAAACTCAGATCAAAATCACCATGTTAATGATTATACAACCTAACATGATTGACGATGAAACTTACTATGTTTCCGCTTATTTTGTTGACGCGGTGGGAGCGATTGACAAACTTGCCCGTGACGTCATAGATTACCTCACGACTGCGGCAGTGTCACAGACTCACAGTTCAGAGTAGCTTATATTAAGATGTTTAGATCTAGCTTTTAGTAAGAGCTTAGCTCTACACGTTTTGACCATTCCTTTACTGTGGATAAGGTTAACTAGGCTGAGAGGTTAGTTTAGCTACTGGGCAAGGCTACTCCATAATAATATAAACATGTGCCAGGCACTTCAGCGTCTAGTAAGTAAGTAATAAGTTCATCCTGACGCTGCATAAATCATCTAGAATAGATTTTATAAGGCCTACTTACTAAGGCCTGCTTAGTAAGTAAACACTTTATTTTAAACAACTGTCAGTTAGAGCTGAAAGGACCATTAATCCTTTTGAGTGATAAAGCCATACCCATAGTGTTTATTGTTCCAGAAAATGCATTTAATCAGTCCTCTTTCATATAATTGAACTAGAAAAAACATGTTGTTGTTCAAGTTTTGCTTCTGATTGGCATTTATCTGTGCCCCGCCACCATCACGAATCACCTGAAAGTTACTGCGGTAGCCGCATAGATTACCACAGAGTTATTACGACTCTACCACAGTTCAACTGACAGTTAGTGCGGTAATGTGTGGAATACAAGATGGATTATGGGATCCGATGGAGCGACGCGACCAAATGAGATTTTGATTGATTATCATCGATTGATTGAGGCGCTGAGTTTTGGTGAAAGTGTTTTGGGTTCAATGCAGCAGTTTCAATGCATCTTCTTTATTCGTTATTGTACATTGAAAAACACATAAAAAACAATCTTAGTGAAAGAACATAAACAAAGGCTATTATAACCCTAAAAAGAGTTATCTTCGTATATGGCATCTATTTATGTATATATAAATGTTTTTCTAAATGATCCTTAACTCTACTTGTCAGTAAATCATGATAAATATTTCATTAAATAGGTAGTTTAATATTTGAAAACTCTGAAGATACAAATCGCTTAAAGGACTGTGTCCTTTAACACCTCAACTGTTCGTGAATAACAAATGAAAAGCTTAAAACGAAAAAAACTAAAGTTCAATGGACGTTCATAACTAATTCCAAGGTGACAAAGACGAAGACGGATGGCGCCATTCTTCGATGCAGACGTGACCACAGATAAAACACGAAAATGAGATTTTCAAATTGACAGCTTAGAAGCCGCCAGGATTGAATTTTTAATGAAGGACTGTCAATGTCAAATTAAATTAATGTTCTTAAGAAAATTATGAATAAATTGAGTTCTTGCAAGCAAAAATGACGTTGATTATTCGTCATATTTGCGAAAGTACTCAAATGATGAAAAAGGATGTGTGAATTAAATTGATTGATTCTTAGGAATTAGCTTGAAAATACAAGTTTTATTTTTATTTCATTACAGCTCTTTCATGCTTCGAAGGGCAAGTCAAGATGTTGGTCCCAATTAACAGGCGTTAGGCAGTTGGGTGGCCTAAAATCACGCCGTCACCAGAATTGGCCACAAGCTCATGCGATTTCTTAAAATCTTAATACATACAAACTGATAGTTCATTTATTAATAACAGATAATAGTAACATGTCAAATACAAAATCATGTGCTATGTAATACTTACATAGCATAATAATAACAGTGATCAATATACATTATTTAATATTGATGTCGAATGAACACAATCATAATTATAGAAAAGAAATAAATAAATTAAAATAAGCCTTTGTATATGTCCTTTCATTTAGTTTGTTTTTGTATGTGTTTTCTGTGTACAATAAAGATTAAAATTTATAATCATATTAAGGAATAATTCATTATATAACTTTTAATAAATTTTAATAACAAATTAAAATATTAAATTAAATTATTAAATCTAATAAAATTATTTAATCAAATTAAACCTTAGTAGCTTAGGTTAGATAGTTCTATAAATCTCCAAAAATAAATATTCCAAAATTATGTAGGATTTACCGACGTAAGCTCGTCACAGTCGTAAAAGGACTGCTCCAAAAGCCATTTCTAAAGCTTATTTTTAAAGGATTTTGTCGATGGAGCGCTAGTGATTTCGGCCGGAAGACGATTGTACACATACGCATGCACTGCACAAACCATGCTATGTAGAATGTCACATTAATAGGAATGGTTTTCGTTTTAAAATAAAAAAGACACAAAATAAACTTAAAACAACCAAACTATCAGTCAATCACTCAACCACTTCTATTAATAAACGCTTATCTATCGATCTATCTACAAACTGAAAACAAATAGCATATCAGGACCCATTTTATCAGGAAATTGCTGAGAGCCCATTACGCAGACAGTGGCTATACGTAAAACTAGGTTGCGTCTAGGGTGCGCCGTGCGGCGGGCGACAGGGGTGGTGGGCGTATCGTAGCAACGGACTCTCTCAGCATCCCTGTCAGTGTGGTGCCGACCCTAGCGCCAGCCGCCCGCGCCGCGACAGCCCTACCCCTGATCGTAAACCCGGATAGTCTTGTGAAGTGTTCAAAATGTTCATACTGTTCATCCTGCTAACTGTGTACTTTATTACGCTGTGTCACGGCTGATGTGATGGATTTGGGTTTGTGAGATAGTGACGGCTGTGAATGTTATTGGTAAGTTATTTTTTTCTTCCATACGGCGTTTAACACAAGCATTGTAGATATCCTCTCAGTTCTCTAGGCACACAGAGCCTTAGATGAATAAGGAGGCTAGTTAGAACTACGTCTAAACGTTATATTTCAGAACATATCCACATTTAGCAGAAGCCATCATTCCTTATGAGACGTGTAGCAAGCCTATCGCCGCTTATAAGAATTAGCAACTAGCTTTTCGCAAAATGTTTTCCTAGTCCCGTTTGAGCGTTGATATTTATCTATAAACAGTAATAAATAAATACTCTTATGTTTACCAACACACTTAGCTTAAGACTTTTTATATTAGCATCTTGTGGAAAAGTTATTTAAAATGTATTACTCAACGCCGTCACCTTTCAATCGATCTCCTCACGTGAATTGAATGAAAAGGAACATAAAATACCCTCACATCATTGAACCTGACGTTTCTGCCTTGTATGTGAGTCGGACTCGCATCAATACTTTAACTTTCCTTTATTAGGGTGCGTTGTAGTTGAAGTCCGATTACAAGGACCGGTCCCACGTGTTTGGTTCTTTTGACTTGCGGTTTCAGCACCGGTAGGCTTTCATGGGGACCTTGTGAGGGGTCAATTAACAGGAAGTTGAACTTTGAACATAGTGACATTATCGCCCACGAGGCAATCGATCGAAAATCATGCTCTATGGAGCATATCAAATATAACTCTAGTGGTCATGGGTCCTCCTCAACTCTAGTCGTATTGAACGCACCTGGTGCTAGCGTTTTTTTAGCAAGTTCATTCTGTTTTTTTATAAATTTGTTTACAGTAAAAAGCTGTGTTGGCCTAGTGGGAGGTTCCCCGACTTTTGATCCGTAGGCTAAAATCCGTGAACCAATGCGTTTTCTGTTCGAAAAATTAAGTGTGCATGAACACGTGCTTTACACGGTGAGGGAAAACATCGTGAGGAAACCAAGTAAGTATTCATAAGCGGCGATAGACTTGCATCCTGTCACTTATGGAAATGCCAATGTGGGCATGTGTTTGGACGTGCACCTGACTACCCCCTTAGACATCTTCAAGGGTCGCCTATATTTTGCAACAACATCACAATTCATTGTTTTTGAGAAAAACTCAAATAATGTAGAGTCTTAACTTCGTGCGTGATCGCACCCTAAATAACGTATCGGAAAAGTACCAAAGGCACTAAAGGGAGAACTTTTCCCATTGTAATCGAGAAACACTAAATGGATCGTCTTGAGTGTTCGAACAACTGTTCTATAAGACGACTTCGCCTTAAGTAATTATTAAAGTAATTGCTTTAAGGGTCACTTTGACAGCTAATAGAGGACCCTATTTAAGCTTCCGAACTTGATCCAACGTAATTGCCAACTTTTTCATTGTCTCTATTTTTTCCTCATCTTGTTAATGAAAGTCCATATTGAAATAAGGTAACTTTACTGACCTCAAAAAATAGGCAGTGACAATCATGGTTTAACACTAGAAACAAAGATAAACTCGTTATTACGATTAGGTTCACCAGGGTTAACAAATCATGTAAAGGGCAATGACTACGCGTCTATCTACGCATAGGAACTACTACTCATAACTTTTGCAGTCTCGTCGTTCAATCTGTAACCTGTTTCCCTGTGTACTTTGTTCTGAATAAATGAATTTTGAATTTTGAACGTCCCAAACGATGTGCTTAGTTATCAATCAGCTAATTTAAAAATGTAATTAAGCGAAATCTTTGTAGGTAATTCAACTTATTACAAAACATCCGACTATTTTGTTTGAAAAACAAGCTCGCCATAAAAAAAATAACCGTGCCGTGGTTTCTTGCCTGTATTTTTTTTTTTTATTTACTTTTTGTGGCTATGGTGTCTTTGCGGCCACAACTGGCCTATTGTGATCGCCACTTTATTTGTGGAGCCCCTTTACAGGGCCCTTAAAGTTCACCGCAAAGCCCAGCAGCTGTTAAAAACTGAAGGATTTTCTTTGGGGTGAGTTGCTTTAGCTCCATTGGGCTGAGGATGTGCTTTCCCAAATGGATGCTACGTTTGAGCATAAGTGCTCCGCACTCCCCTAGCAGGTGTAGAGGCGTTTCGTCCGCCTCCTTGCATAGCCTGCAGGTTTGTGTGTCATGTTGAACATGTGCTTATTAAGACAACAGGCTCTAACAATAATGCGAAGATTGGTCTTATTTAGCGCTAGGATACGGTTGGTGTACTGTTTATCGAAGGCTTTTATAAGTAACTTAGAGTGGTTCATGCCCAAAGAGTTTATCCAGAGTTTGGTCGATTCTTCGAAGCACGAAAACAAAAGGCTTCTTTGAGCCAGGCTTTTTGGTAGGCGGTTTGCCTGTATCTTATAAGCATAGTTTCGTTCGAAGGAAATTCAACTTGATTTACGCAAGTAATGAAATAAATTTTGATCATATTATTACATATCATATCACCTAATTTTGAAATTAACATTGAAATGAACAATTATTTCTTGTTTTTCATAACATAAGCATAATAAGATTACGAGTTTGCGTCCTTCTAAATCTGTCAAACTTTTCCAATTCCGAATACAAATCTGGTAATTACACTGGTTATTTTTTTTAAATTACTAACTAAACCCGTGCGGTTATTATTTATTTATTTACGTGATAAAACTGTGTAAAAATGTATAAATAACCAGAATGAAAGAAAATACTAACAATGAAACAATTATGTTACAGCAGAACTCATTTCACGTACCTAATGTAATGACTATCAATATCAAAAAGTCCAAATTAAACAAAAAAAATGATATTGTTTGTTATCATTGATTATTTCTTAGTCATTCTGTATTAGGTCAGTGACCAGGTTAAGGTATCATATTAATATAATAAAAAACGAATTTCCCACTTTTCTTGTGGATTTTCCGAAAACAATTGGATAAATAAAACTTTTCTTGCTTATTACGAAAAATAAATTAGCCAAATTGGTAGAGTCGTTCTCAAGTGATGCTCCGTCATAAATGAGGCAATTAGATGGATAGATATATTAGTGAAATATAGCTATAACAATTCCTAGTACATTGATAGTAGAGCAGGAGTTAACTACTTTTTTATATTCCTGGCAAAGCACAAGCCTAGCTTCCTAAAATAGATCAGAAACGTTGAGCCTATTATCCAAAGTCATTGTTACAAAAATAGCAATCCTCGATTGGGAAATCTGTCCAATTTCCATCCATTTCTCTTCCGCAGTGCCTCAACAAAACGTGATATTTCTAAGCTTAGTATTGGAACTCGTTAGCTCGTGAATGAAGAATGCTCGACCTGCCTTAGCTATACAATTTTGTGCGAATTGTTTGCTTGGGAGGTATTTTGATTGATATTACTACAATATTTATGTGCTTTTATTACATAAATATACTCTTGGCGATATATTGTACTAAAATGCCCTAAGACCTCCATGTTAGGTCATTAGAAATATTTTCACAGAACAATTTGGAAACTTTAAAATCTTAATTTGGACACATCAAGACTGGAAACTAGGTACCTACCCGGAGATATCATAAGTGCACCCGATGAATCCTCCTCGTGAGGCTTATAGAAAAGGGTAAAAAATAATAGAATAACATAGACGTCACGTTAAATAATAATACCAAGAAAGAAAAGGATAGAAATATATGAGACGACGGATGTGTATGAGTAAAGGAGAAAGAACTGTTATCTTCCATCACTGTCTGCGTATGCACTTTGGGTTTGTTGTGCACCAATCATTGGTGCACAACAAAGTCAATGGTTAGTGTGAAAAAGTGCAGTGATTACTAATTTACTAACTAATATTTTTGTGTGCCTGGTGTAGCAGGTGTACAATTCAACTGGTAACATGGTACGTTGCAGTATTATAGGCTCCACGAGCGATAGTTTAAGGAAAGTGGAAAATATTACCTTTCACCGGTAAGTACCGTTTTTGTTTCTATTTGCAATTAAAATTTTATGCTGGAAAAGGATCTATATTATATTAAGGCTATATATTATTTAGTTTTATAATGCTTAAATCATTACCATTTCTTAAAATTTTAAAATTTATCATAAGTTATGATAAACCGCACTAATTGCATGGTAATTCTCATGCCTAGAGCCACGCATAAAAATATCCATTTCTAATTGGCTGGATTATACGAACTTTCGTCTTGCTCGGCTATACGCACTAGTCCAGTCTATATTATACTCTGTTTACAGTAAATAAAGAAAATAAAAACAAACAACGCTGAGATGGGCCACCGAATACAATATGGAACATTGAGACGTCTCTAGATGGCTTCGTTGAGACGAAGCGCGATCTAGAAGTAGCTATTTCTAGAGTTGAAGCTAGGGCAATAAGCGCAAGCCAGAGGCCCTCGCCCGCAGCTCTGAAGAGAGCTTGCAGATGACCCGATTGATTGATTGAAGTTGGAAGACTGACAAGAGGTGTTATTTGGAGCATGAAATTATATGAAACTACGCCTGTTCCTCGCAACGAAGGCTAGAAGAATCATGCAACAAAGTACAAACACGGCTTGATGACTATCAGTACTTTCGATGAAAGCTTTGAATCATTCGAAAATTGGAAATAATAGCTTTTTTGATAGTTTTTTTCCAAATTATGGCAATTTTCACATTTATCGGTTTCGGGTAAAGTCTTCCTTACTTGAATATTTAAAAATACTTGTCCTCCATGTAGGTAGCATGGCCCTGGGATACAATGTATAGAAATAACCGGGTATAACGTGTCGGCTACTTTTTGATGGTTCAAAAAGTAGCCTACACGTTATACCAGGCTATTTCGCGGGAACCACGCGAGCGCAGTCGAGGGTGGAAGCTAGTTTGACATAATTTATTAATGTTGCTATAAAACAAAATAGTTTGACGTTTAGTCTACTACACGAGTAAATTGCAAAACTCTTACTTTTATGATGAATAACTTATTTTTTCTTGAAGATTTTTCCGAGAGCAAAGTTTAATTTAACTTGCTGACAGTTTTAGGGAAGTTTTAAACTTCTGGGTAAAAAATATTTTAATAAGCCATTAACTTCTTTTTATGCTTCCAAACAAAGACAATTGCTTTATAATTAAAGCTTTAAATAGGCCTATCTTAAGGGTAATTCGTATTCATGGCTACATTAAGATTTTATCTCTTCTAGTTGTCTATAAACTGCGTTAGTAGGCTCAAATACAACTAACTTGTGGGCGTTCTTCAATAAAATCAGACTCGTTGTGAAACAAGTAAAAACCTACGTAGCAGGTTGTGGCCATGGCCCCTCCTTACTTACCTGTGGATGTCGTAAGGCAAACAAAGCGATGGGCGATGGGCAGCAGCGTCCCCTATTTTAACAAAGAGAGCTCTGGCTGCACTCACCAGCTCGCGTGCCCAGCGATTGTGAGCATGGGCGATTTCGTCCCGCATGATAGAAATTCACTGAAAAATCTGTGGGGAAGGACTATGTTCAGCTGGCTTAAATGATGAATTGGCTGTGAAACTTGGTTGTGTACCTACGCGCACTAAAGGGAGAAAATAATGTTTTTTCATATTTTTTATTGTCCGTCAGTTAATAGCCAAGATCTTGTGCTAGTTGGTGGATTGATTGGTTTAAGAGCCGGAAAGGGACATAGGCTACATATTTTTTTACGTTATACTGAGTCAATCACGCTTACGGCCCACCTGATGGTTAGCGGTTACCGTCGCCTATTGACATCTGCAACACCTGGAGCATTGCTAATGTGTTGCCTGCCCTGGAGAAATCTTAAAATCTGGGAAAACCACATATGGGGTATTATTTATTTGAGTGCTATGCGAGTGAAACCACGGTCAGAAGTAAACTTTATACTAATAACCACCATAATAAGAAAGTTGAAACGCTGAGTAAAAGGTCATGTAGGCATTTTCGTTGTACAATTTAATTTACGCAGCCTACGCGCCTCCGTCTTGAATAACATCTGTTACAAACAGTAAAATTGTTGTTTATTGTTACTATCAATAAAGGTTGTGCATTTGACTTGCTGTTGCTGAAGCGCGGGCGCTGGCGGTATGTGCGGTGTGCTTGTGGTTAGGCCTCTTGCTCTTGCTTTATTCTACAGACACACACCAAAATAAAAATAAAAATTATACAAATACAGGAAGTGGGGTTTCATATGAAAAAGCTATGTTGCTACATTCCTAATCGGTTTTTATTTTTAATCTAGACAATATGGTTTTTGTTTTACAAAGAAAATATGTAGTAACAAAATCAATATAGCGTGAGCTCCCATTTTTTAAAGTTTCATTGAATATCGTAGTAAGATTCGAGATAAGTTAGAACATGCTAAGAAGCGATTTCTGAAGTTTAATTGAGCCTCAACGATCATCAAAGCACCAACTTTTACCAGACATCGCGATATCTCAATTCAGTGCAAACTACTTGTGAATAATAATTCGAATCTATTCTCTGAGACCTTTATTTATAATTTTGATATATATCAAAATTATTAAATTTATACATCTAAGTGGAGTTGCCTGTACGTATTTTTGCAACACTTGTCTTTATTCTAAGTAATTTTAATTTAATTTATAATAAGTAATAAAAACGTTTGTATCAATGCTCACGTGAAGACATAATATCTATTGTAAAATCGATATCATGGAGAAGCCACCGGCTCCTGAAACACAGTTTTTACTAGTACGGGAGCCTATGGATTCATTTACTTGTCCAATATTTTATGTCAATAAATAGCTTTTTGTTTGTTTGTTTTGTTATTAACACTCTTCTGACACGCAAAGGTGACACCGAAAGTTCCCGCACACTTTCCTTTTACAAGTTTTCTCAATATAAAACGTGTCAAAATATATTTTTATTATAAAAAGTCGCTACTTATGTCGATCCATAATCTCTCGGAATGTTTTGAAGACGCAACGTAAGTAGTTTTGCTAGACTTTGTGGTCACTTTCAGATACGCTTGGGTACTTTTAAAACTGCTCAAGTACTCGCTAGCTGTAGTCAGAAACGAGTAGTGAGTTGAGTAACAAAATATGTTGGTGATTATAGATAAACGATAAACTATCTAAATTCTAAGGTGATAGGCCATCACCTTAGAATTTAGATTCTTTAGGGATGAGTGGTGAACCTATATTTTTTAAATTGTTATTTTGTCGAGGAAAGGAAATAGATTTTTGTTCTATCTAATTTATATCTTTTATAGATAGATTTTTATAGATACACAGGTATATAGTTACCCAATATATATTTTCTGAATCTGATTCTGAAGATTCTAATTTTCATATTTGCTCTGTTTCGTGACAAATAAGAATCAAAAATTAATAAAATTCACAGCTTTACATTGTGCTTCAACGATAAAAAATCTATTTTATGACCTTAGATTTCGTATTTAGAACCAATTATAGCGAAAATGTTATGGGTTGCATTGAATGCTGTCTATCCAAACTGGACTGAATCAGCCATTTAATCTTAGCTGTGGTTTAAGTTTCTAGATAGACGGGTATATCTAAAGATCACTCTTGTCAAGGTTTCATGTACGCAATTCTTTCTTTAGTATCCCTTTTATAGCCCTTGTAGCCGTGATGAAACTTAGTTTGAGTCTGGTGGTTTCTCAGGGTGATTTTATTTTGCCTTGTAATTTACCTTTTGTTTTTTATGAGTACGATTAAGTAGGTTTGTTGAAGTTGTTCACAGAATACTATTCTTTCTATATAAGGTGATTCATAATATGTTTATTAGACAGAAAGGGGCTTGTACACCCAATTTGGCAATCAAGTTTGTACAAAGACTTTTGGAAATTTGTCATTTCTCATTACTCAGGTACTTGCTTGTGGTTTCCCTGATTCTTTCTTGCTTATCCTGTATTAGGTCAGTGACCAGGTTGAGGTATAATTAGTTATAAATATATCTAAAATACTAAAAATAGCTCGTTAATAAAAGTTTAGATAAATTAGATAAATTAAATGAAAGTTTTATATTCCTTCGTGTTTTTTTTAACCGACTTCAAAAAGGAGGAGGTTCTCAAATCGGCTGTATTTTTTTTGTGTGTATGTATGTTACTCGTTATTTCCGCCAATACTAAACCGATTTAAATAATTCTGGTGTATAAATTATGATCCCGGGGTAGTCCCATATTAATTTAATTCCTGAGAGATTGCTACTTGTCCCGTAAAACTTAAAAAAACGTAATTATCTCTTCTCGACATTCCAAATTTTTTTTTGTCGACTGTGGTATGGTATGGTTATCCCCGCGACTTTGTTCGGCTGCTGCTATTTATACAAAAACTTTAACCTTAGGGGTTGTGTGTCGGTAATTCCTTTCTGTGCACCCATACGTTACAACAGGAAGCTACCCTGCAAATTTCATATCTACTCTTAGGACTTTTGCTCTGCGTTAATTGTCAAAGAGAATAAAACCACCACGTTTTATTGTCTGTCAGTCAGTCAGTACCACATGAGTTATTATTTATGATGAATGAATGTCATACTTAGGTACTTTTGTTTTTTGTTCGAAAGTGTTGGTGGCCATTGTCATCCTCAGTAGGTAAGCAAAAAAGGTTGATAACAAAAAAAGAGGTTGGTATTATCTTGTAAATATTCAGGAATTTGAAGTCGGTTTTCAGTTTTTGTAAAAAATATCTTATTTGCTGATAGAATAAGGCCCTTTCGGGATGTATACTATTTACGAAACACGTTGTACAAAAGTAACTATAGGTTGGTAAGTTCCTATAATATATTTTTTTGTTATAATTCAATATCATGTGATGCCTACATAATAATTGGTTTTTATTTTTATTTCGTTGCTCTATCTATCTAGGTGAAATGATTTGGCGTATAGGTTTCTATTCGATGTTCTGTTTTCAGCCGTTTATATCCCACTGCTGGGCTAAGGCCTTCCACATTCCAGGTTTCTTCTACATTTTTTAATTTCTTACCTTTATTTTGTTTAATATTATGATGGACGTAAATTTTCATTTACCTACAGACTAATAACAGTAACAAGAAAAATTACTACGAAGCGATTCAAATCACTAAAAATCATTGAAATCAATAAAAATTTACCCTTCTCAAACAGTTTCTATCCCAAAAAAACCCCAGATTACCCCCAGACAAACGCAATAAAACTACATCGAAGGTTATGTCTGAAATTGGACGCATCGCTACGTGCTAAGGCTCTGTGGCCTGAGCACGAATAATTCATGACAACGTACGCTTAAGATTCGATATCAAATGTCAAATATAAGACAAATACAATCAAAATAATTGTTAAAAAAAATTATTTACAGAAATAAACTTAAAACTAATACAAGTTAATATTTGAGCCATCTAAAGACCGATACAAACGATCTATAGATAGCTCAACTGATCCAGATCAGTACTAGTTGGAATCATCGCCAATCAAAATTAACAGATTTGAAGCTATTAATTATTATTAATCATCATCATCATTGCAGCCGTACGACGTCCACTGCTGAACATGGCCTCCCCCACAGACAGAGCAAATTCCTATCATATGGGGGGATTTGCCCATACTCACCACGCTGGGCATGCGGGTTGGCGAGCGCAGTTAGAGCTATCGTTGTTAAAATGAGGGACGCTGCTGCCCATCCCCTAGCTTTTTTCCCTTAGTCGCCTCTTACGACATCCGCGGATAGGTAGATATGGAGGGGCCATTTCTTTTTTTCGCCGGGGCCACCACAGCGTTATTATTAATAATATTATTTTATTGAGCTATCCAGGAGTAGGTAAGCTTCTCGAAACAATCTCTTATCCCCAAAATCATGTACCAACTTCGATCTTCCTTGGGTAGTATCGAATACATCTGTCAGGAACCCTGCTTCCATTCCATCACAAAAACAATAGAATAGGTTGAGTTTGTTCGCCTATTAGCCTTTCGGCTCAATATATCTTATTGCGCAGTGGGACGATGTTGTTTTGACAGCACCCTGCTGGGGAGTTGAGGTTTTATTATTTTTGGGCACTATGTCATATCCCAGAAAGCTAGCAATAAACACGGATTAATAGGTTCAGGAAAAACCTGCCTAGTTGGCCCAGTTGGATATTTCAAGGCCACGATGCGAGTACATTTATGTTATTAGAACTTTCTCATTATCAGCCTTTAGAAGTCCACTGCTAGACATAAGCGTCCAAGGAGTTCCATGCCGAACGGTATTGAGACTTCTCTATACACCGACTTTCCGCAAACACAATGTGACATTTTTTTTTTTTTGACATAACACACACACTGTCAACTGATCCCAAACTAGGCATAGCCTGTACTATGGGTACCAGAGACTGATATACATAATAGATACATAATTAACACCCAGGCACAGAACAAACATCTGTGTTCATCACACAAATGTTTGTCCAGCGCAATTGTAATGAAAGGATTCAAGTGCGCCTCTTAGTGGCTTCTTTCGTGCAAATGTCATAGGCCCCTTTCAGGGCCACCATACCTCAGCCTGGTCACTGACCTAATACTGTCCAAGAAGAATTGGTGACACGACAAGTAAGCAACAATATCGTTAGTCCATCGGGCCCTTCCAACACTGCGTCGGCCAGTTCGTGGTCGCCAGTCGAAATCCTTTACTCCCCAATGGTTGTCGGTTCTGCGAGCTATATGGCCTGTCCACTGCCACTGCAACTTGCTTCAATCAAACATCAACCTCCCCAATAACTTTGCGAGGAAAAAAATATTTCATCATTTTCCAACTTTCTGTGATCGTTATAATGCATTCGGATGGGGGGCGGGCATACAATAGAACCAATTTAGCTCATAACGCTACTGCGCTTTTAAAATGAATACTTTAATTAACATATCGTCCTCATTCACCACTCATTTGAATAATTGTTTAATTCCATTCGCTGGGATGCGTTTGGTGATTCTGATTTACTGCAGCCTCCTGTTTTTACCAGACGGATAAAATAAAAAGTTTTATAGAATTAATAGTTTTAGGCTACGGCCCTTTTAATGCCCAATTCAAGCCTAATGATTAAGATAATATAAGATTAAAAGAGTGAATTGATAATCTATAGTTTATTTTGAATCAACTTTGATAAATGCACAAAAAAAACCTTAACAAAACTGTTACTTTACTACTTGAATTTTTAGCGCTGCCGCCGCCGCCTGTTTAGTGAATCTAAGTTGGGTAACTTCTCTGACTTCAAAGTTGCCAGTTATCATACATTAAATACTAGACTTTCAGGACTTTTCAAATCAAAGGAAAATTTAGAAGGTGATTCGTATACTATACCGAAAGGGGTTTATTCTAAACCCAATTAGAACTAATGTTTTTTCTACGACTGTGATCTGTTTTGACGTTGAGCTTGTGTATAAAGCTAATACTTAGCGACCAAGCCTTTGTGCCTTCATCACTGGCTACGCACTGATTGTAGACGTTCGTCTTGAGGCTCTGCGGTATCTGCGACGAGAAGATACGACAAAGTTTCCCAAACGCTGCCCATCCGAGTTGGATTCGTCGGTTGAACTCTGTATCAAAGTTGGACCTACCTAGTTGATCGTCTGACCCAAATAGACATGGTGGTCTAAAACTTGAATGGTACCGTTCCCTACATATACCGGCATAGGTGCGACATGAGCATTGGACATAATATTTGTCTTACCTATTTTACTAGGAGGTCACCGTATATGAAGAAGGAAAGAACCAGTGTGTTCATGGCGTCATTTTCATCCAGTTTAACTGCAAGCTGTTTGTCACGAAAAAAAAAGTTTACATAGAAATTGCTTGTATTTTCAAGTTAATTGTGAGCTAAAAATTCGTATAGTTGCTGACTTACACCGCACTCAAAATAGGTACACGTTGGGAGGCCCTAGCTGTAAGTGACTCGTTATTTTAATTAAGCCGCAGGTCGGCAGGTAATTTGAACTTTATAAAATACCTACTTAACCTTTTAAATACAAAGAAGCTTTATTAGATTCAGTGAAGATGAGCTAACTTATAATAAATGTTATAGTAGTTTTTTATCTAAAACTTAAATCTATTTTAGGTGATTTATTTAAGAAATTGATGCAAATTTTACGTTCCTTATTTACGGTATGCTTTTGCGCCTGGGAGATGCTAAGATGGAGTAAATTGCCAAGGATCTATACCTCCCCTCACCAAACGTTTTTTTATAAATTTTGCTTCTGACAGAGATCAATGGTTTACATGTTGAGATGATAATTATTAAAAAATATAACATCTTAGACAGATTTTTATAAGGCCATTATTTTTTTTTACGAGTTCCGAATTCGTTTCATTTACGGAATAAAATATGAGAAAACCTATTTCTCAAAGAATTACCTCATAATATACCATATTCTGTATTAAATTTCATTTTAAACCACCATCCTGCGGCGCCTGTGTACCGACGATAACACAACTGCAAAGCACAAAGACTCCGCAGATTAAATAACAATCACAACGGAGCAGAAGTCATTAAATACGGCGGTGTCTCACGGGCATTGTGATTGCAGGCTGCACTCTGTTAATTAACACATTATTAGGTTAATTATTATATTTAGGGCTGTTTACTTAAAACATGTTTTATTCATAAATACATATATTATATACTTATATTTTACTAAGAATTAGCAAAACGAAACAAAACAAAAAAAAACTGATTATCCAAATATAATTTGTCTTCACATTTTTTCCCGAACTTTTTAAAATTAATTATTAAACGTACGTAGTAAACGTGCGGGAAGTTAGACTCAAAATTACTACTGTTTTTGTTCATATAAAAGCAATTCTGATTTGACCCCAAAACAGCAAATTTTTGCGTAGAGTTTTTTCAATCAAAGATTTTTAATTACCAAATTTTGTAGAACAATCTTTATTGCCAATTGGGTGTAAAATAAGCCCCTTTTGGGATAGCGTACCTACATATAAATATCTCGATTCAATTTGCAGATGTTTTCATACATTTTCTGTAAAACATTCAATACCTACCTCGATATTGAACGGTGAACTCTAGCCGAAGTCTATCGATTGATATCTTGTAATTGACACTATCACTGACTGACGTGATAGCGTTTTACGTAAAAATGTTCACTTGAAATGAACTTTCAATCTAAGCACAACAGTTTTTTATTCAATTATACATTAATGTGCTTCAGATTCACATTCTATGTCATCTTGATGGGAATTTATAGGAGAATTTTTAAAGCAAGAATCCAAATTATCAATTTCCACCCATAATGATATCAGTTTGACGTTGTATCCTGTCTAGGTCGGTGACCAAGTTGAGGTAAGAAGGCTCTAAAAAGGGCCTATGATCGTCGGTGAAAGAATCAATGCACCGGGTATAAGAACAATCTAGTCAGTAATATTGGTTTGCAACATCCTAAGCCAATATGTTGAAACGTTATCAGTACTGACGTCACGTACTTTACACTTTACTGCTCTAACAATAGAGTTCAGTTTGCGACACGAGCTTTCCGGATATCCAGTCCAAATGACCAGTCCAGATCGGCATTTCAGCGGCCACGCTTGTGGTCTGGTATTACAACTACGGCGACGGCCACATTGTGTCCGGACCGTGAATTCGGATTTCTAGCTTTTGAACTTTGCACTGAAAATAATATAGAGAAGGCAAAGGAAAAATTTGAATGTAGGCAATTTCTAAAGATAAGTTTTCAGAAAATAATTGAATGACGAAGATCTCTCAAACAACTTGGACGATTTGGCGCTGTCGTTTTATTTAGAATGTTTTTTCTATAGCATAACACCAATCCGAGTAAGTCAATAATTAAGATTTGCTGGTAAGAATATGAGTTAAATCAGCCAAAGGTTTGCTAAAAATAGGAGACCAAAATGGGGGTTTAATTAAAGTAATACTAATAGGTAGGTACATTTTACGTTAAACAATTTTTTATTTCTATTCTATGTCATAATTATGGTTTTTGGGATACAATGAAAATAGTACTATTCAAAATAAAATGTAACGTGAGATCCCATTTGGAGTTTTAAAGACTTCGTAGTTCAGGTTAGATTGGTTACTAGTTAGATTATTTTCACATTCTTAATTGTGGCTCAGCGATCATCGAAGCACCAACTTTTAACGGAGATTGCGTGATCTCCCTTTGGGGTCAAACACTAGTTAAAACCAGTCAATTTTATTTGATAGTCTGTGCATGGAAGAAGTATATTCCTAAGCTACCCTTATAGGTATCTCTATCAGCCGTAGCAAAGGCGCGGTTGTTGACAAACTTAGTTAGTGAAATAAAAAAATATATAATACATAATTATGACTTGTTTAGATTTTCCAATTCAAATCAAACTAATTAGTGTTGACCTATTTGTTTTCAAAAGGTATATTTTTACAAAATCCGCGCTTACATTTTCCAGGTATGATGCCTTGATCATACCAAGCATTTTTCACGAGAACAAAATGATGGTAGCTATGTAATGTTTATCATGTAAACAAGTGCAGTTAAGTGGAAAATTGTGTAATGTTATGTTCGTGCGTTATGTTTGTTTATGTTGTGTGAAGCCTCGCTCGCACTAGAGCTCGACTCATAAAATAGTACATAAGCATTGTAAATTATTGTATCTATCTGACTACCCTTAGTCTTATTGTTGTAAGTATTATTGTTGTCGCGATAAGTCTGGTATTTTTAGTCGTAAAATTTTAATATAAGATTATATAATAATATAACTTTTGTATACAGGGTGGAAGGGACCCTTTTCAGGGCCAACATACCTCAACCTGGTCACTGACCTAATACAGGATGACCAAGAAAAAATCAGTGACACGACAGGCAAGCAAGGGTGAAAGGGTAAGAAAAGATCTCGTAAAGCAAGTGGTTCGAGATACCCATAGTTTTTCTTCTTAATTATTATATTTGCCAGAGCATACTGAACTGATGCTCTTTCGTTCGTGTGTATACGAGGCTTTATACCTTGTTGTGTAAATGAAGATAGGTAGTAAAGAACGAGCTTGTGTGCTCGTATAAATATTTTATTATAATAAAATCGTGCTCTATCTAGTTCTGTAAATTTTCAGACTAATCCTGGTATTCCAAGGCTCATCTTTTAACAATTTCTATGCAAATAGGTAATGCGTATCGACGTAAACGTGATTGACAATTGATGCACAGACCCGGAACAACTATTTGCAGATCATGCAAACTTTTGTCCCGCAGCGGCAATCGAACCCTGACCCCTTGCGTCTCAGACGGGTACTCGTGCGCTGCGCCACCGAGGTCATCATGTTTTTATCAAATTTCTAAGTTTTCTTAGTTGCGAGAAAAAAATATTTATGTTGGGTTTTCCTATATCCTATAAACTTTTCGATATTTTCTTACGCCGAAGCGCCCAATTTGGCTCTAATTTAGAGTTCTACTGGGACATACAAAACTATTTTTGACTTGTCTTATTAGCACAATTACTGTTTAAAGGATGGCCTACATACGACCTATTATACAAATAGCCTCTGGCCGCACACTAACTAGGTACTATGTGGAAAATTAGCGTTGGAGTGCCCCGAGGGAGTTGCCGTGCTAGGGTTACATTGCAGCTTTAATTAGTGTCTCGCTTGTGCTGTGTGGAATATGAAGTGACGTATGTGGGTATGAAGCAATGTTCATAAAATAGTACATTACTTCCGCATTTTATGATAGATTTACATAGAAATTTTATTTACAGAAAGAAACTTAAAACTAATACAAGTTAATATTTACAAAATACACAAGAAACAGTTGAGCCATCTAAAGACCGTTACAAACGATCTATAGATAGCTCAACTGATCCAGATCACTACCAGTCGGAAGCGTCCCCAAGACGCTGGCGGAATATAAAAAGAAAAGAAAGAAAATAAAAAGAAAGCAAATCTTTTTTTGCATAAATTGTGCAAAAAAATGTTAAGGGGGCTTGCAATATTGTACGCCCTCAAATGTCAAATTCAAAATCGACTTTAACCAGTAGAGGTAAGGATCATTTTGAAATACATTTTAGATGACATATCGCACACCGTATGAACACGGTTTTCCTGATAGTTGACTGGCATTATTAACATAAAAATTGTTTTCAATTAATTTGATTTCGTTTTTTAAATTTCCCAAGAAACGAGCCTGAGACAGAACCTTAATTATATCCACAATACTTTAACCTAAGAGGCACCAAAGCAGTTATTTCTTATCAATTGTGTTTTAGTGAAGTTATTAAAAAAAAACAAAAATTATAAAATTTTACCTAAAAACAACTTAAGATGAGATCAAAAGACGCTCATAACTTAATTGCTCTACTTTTTATCACTGCAATTAAATATATACCTGCAAGATAAGTTACTTCGTTACATAAATAAATTATGAATAAAACATGGTTTTGTACTTGAGAATAACAACAAGAATCGGCATTTAAAATTTTAATACAATTTGTGTCTTTGAACTAAAATAAATACAAGTATAAAATAAATACTGTCCAGCCCTGAAAGAATACTCTGCAATTTTTACACATTATTGAATAATAATAATATCACCCAACAGATGTAGATATTTTTAATAATTTTATTCAATTACAATGGGGGTTGTAGAAAAGATTAAAATTGTAGAATTGTTCGCTCGCCAGCCCACTTGGTTGCCAGCGTGGTGAGTATGGGCAAATTCCCCCCACATGATAGGAATTCGATCTGGAAATCTGTAGGGAGGCCAGTTTCAGCAGTCCTATGGCTGAAACTGTGGAAAAAAACTGTGTAAAAAGTGGATGGGGAAGGCTCAAGGCCTATATTCAGCAGTAGACTTCATCAGTCTGATGATGATGATGATTGCTGAAATGACGATGACAATGGGGAGCACGGTAGTTTACTAAAAAGAAATACAACTACTTGTTCAGAAAACTCGGTTTTTTTTCGTCATAACCTTGACGCTCTCATAATAATTACAACTGCAGTACAGCTCGCATGGGATTAGCTTGAAATTTGAAATGTGATATTTTATGAAGCCTTCTGCTTGGCCTTAATTGAGAGGTTGAAGAGAGACTAGGTAATAAATGCGACTACCTCAGCACTAATAAGGTATCCCTACTGAATAGAAATATTTTTTCTGATTTCAGGTTTTTTATCGTAATAAGGGTTTTTGATCTAGTTTTATTATATGAATAAAAATGATTTTATCAGGGGGAGTTTTGTAATTTAGACCACTCAGAAAAACTCGTATAAAAATGTACTACCTAAGATGTGTAGCGATTGTACTCTTACATAAAGATAATAAAATCAATGTTCCTATCGGGCATATTGATTTGATTTTCTTAATATGTTCAATTGTCCCTGCATATCTAATGTTCAACTCGAGAAGCCTATGAGAAGAGTAGAGTAATTTCCCAACTTGCTATTTTATTTGACAACTAGCTGACCCTCCCGCAACTTATTCGTTGAGTTCTCTCGATGGCATGGATTTACATTCACACAAATATTATTGGTTCTTTGATAACATTCATAATTTAATTAATCTAACTGCCTCGTCTAAATTCAGTTGATAACGCTAAAAGGGAATAAGAAGGCAAGCCGTAATATAATTGAGATTAAATTTAATTATGAAGATGACATTTTCTGCTTTCAATAAAGGTAATTTTATATTTAACTTGCTATTACGCTGATCTTTGTCATTATGTTTTGATATTTTAACGGGTAAGCACATAAACAGACGATGATTCTGGATATCAGAGAATCTCTCTGATTCAGAGAGTTTAATCGGATTATTCTATTGCTGATGAAAACTCAACATAAGCAATAAATAAATAAACTCCTTCGCAAATATTTGGCAAACAGCTTAATATGATTACAATCATGCTTAAATTGAAAACTCTGCCTCAATGGAAGGCTCAAAATGAGGAAAACGCTGTCAGCGTTTTCCTCATATTCTGAGGCGTTTTCCCACGATAGATGGGGTTGGTATAACATGTATTCTTCTTCCATTTTCCATCACAGTTAAGTGTAGTGTGAAAACGTATCTAAGGTAAAATTGTTAAGGGTGCACAAACAATGCATGTAATTCTTCGAAATTGTACCTACCTATCTTTAGGCCATGCAATTAATCAATAGGTATATTCAAAAATGAAAAAGTTTTTGACAGACTTTTTGAATCATAGTCTAAAGAAGACAAATAATTCTGAAGGAATTCTGATTGTATCAAGCCGCATTGGGTCGTGCTGCAGCGCAAAAATCCGCCCATATCGCTTCAATGTATATGAACTATCGCATATTATGCCAAGCGGGTCGCATAGCGCGGCGGATTTTCGTCCGATGCTGCCCAATCCGATCCGCTGCGGCCCGGCCTGTCAGCAGTGTACTATACCAAGCGGAACTGAATGCGTGCATGTGTGCACGTATCCATAAAGTATCCTACTAATATTATACCTAAATGCCAAAGTTTATGAGGATTTAGATGCTTGTTATTCAATCACACCCGACGGCATATCATAACGGCTCAACGATTTCGTGGAAACTACTTTTTATGTAGGTACCACTCTAGCGAAGCCGCGGGTGGAAGCTAGTAAGTAATAGGTTTTCTAGGTGTTCAACGATAGTGTGTATGTCTACAGCTTACACATAACGAATTTCTGAATTCTGAGTATGCAAATATTTAGTGCATAATTGGTGCAATCTGAAAATCCAATTCAAAATTTAGGTGCCAAAGAGGTTTCTGAGATATGAGCCAAAAACTATGTGTCAGCTGGAGACCCGGGTCTACAGCTTGCACATCCAGTACTGCCAAACGGCTGACGCGAGAGCTATGAAAACTAGCCAGATATTTAGTGCCAAATTAGTGCCAAAGGTACTAAAAATTTCAGGCCTGTAGCTTAAAAGGTTTCAGAGATATGAGCCAAAAACTATGTGTCAGCTGGAGACCCGGGTCTACAGCTTGCACATCCAGTACTGCCAAACGGCTGACGCGAGAGCTATGAAAACTAGCCAGATATTTAGTGCCAAATTAGTGACTAAGGTACCAAAATTTTCAGGCCTGTAGCTAAAAAGGTTTCAGAGATATAAGCAAAAAACTATGTGTAAGCTGTAGACCCGGGTCCCCAGCTGACACATTTCGTTACGCCAAACCGCTGATCAGAGGGCAATAAACTTTAGGCAGGATTTTAGCTTATAATTAGTGCCTAAGGTACCAAAAATTTCAGGCCTGTAGCTGAAAAGGTTTCAGAGATATAAGCAAAAACAGTTTTCCCGCCAAAAAATTCAAATAAAGTTATTGAAAATCGCCTCATTGCGACGTTGCCACTTCGCTTAAAAAGATTGTCAAACGACTTTAAACTTTATTTACATGTCACGAAGATTGATTTTGGTATTTGATCATTAAAAAAGTTAATTTGGTTTGTTGAGTTTAGTCTAGGAGCTCGGAGGATAAAATAGTTTTCAGCCAAAACATACCGTGTTGCCATCGATGTAATCGTATCTCGTAGACTTACGTCTTGATTGATGATGGAAGTCAGAGGCAATCACGACGACATCATCGCCCTGAGTCAAATTCTTTGTCAGTGTCGGCAAGTTATTTATAATCTCTCTGATAGGAGCACCTGGCTTACAAATGGATAGAACAGATTGGTAGTCATTATTATGTAAGTGTATAAATTCTCCAAGAGATTTTCCGTATGTATCGCACAATATTAGCATTTTCTTAGGTCTATTTTGTGAAATTACGGCGGTATCCTCAGCTATAAGTCTGGGTTCATGGTTTTGGGTACTGTTATTCGTTTGGTTTCCAGTGTTCTCCTCTGTCGTTAGCTTCTCTACGGATCGAAGTCCTATTCTCGTAGTAATCCCGTTGTCTTCTTTATTCTTTATTGTCACGACCTGTTTTGTTGCTATTGATTCACTCGTTTTAATTGTTTTTGTCTTCTCTTTTTTCGCTACTAATTTTTTTTGTATTTTTCTTTCTATTCTGTTAGTCTTTATCATGTTTCACTTGTTTATTCAATGTTATAATATTTTTACTTAAGTTCTTGGTCTTTGCTGCAGTTTTAATATCTACGGTGTGTCTAGAATTTTTTAATTTTATGTTTTCACTTTGGAGCTCAATTATTTGGCTTATTAAATTGTCCAATTCTTCATTAAGTATTTGGGTGTTCTCATTGGTTTCCAACTGGAGCGTTTTTTGTAGTGGTTCGAACAGCGCTGCATTATTTTCGTGCATACGTATTACGTTTAATGCTTCTTCATATTCATTGAGATCTGCAGTTCGTCGCTCAATCATCTCTTTTAGCTTATTTCTTTCCGTTTCAGTCTCTTGTAATTTTATTACTTGTTCTGCAAATGCTACTTTGAGTGACCCATTTTGCGCCAAGAGATTTTATAATCCTTCGCGCAGTCGTCTTGTTCCTTTAGAAGCTTCAAATTCAAGTTTTGTGCTTTTTGTATTTCAGCGGTCAATTTTCTAATTCTACGGCAACATGGTTTCTTGTTTGGGGCATTCTGGAACGATCAGAAAACGCAAAAAGTCGATTCGGATGAAGAGATTCGATCCAGGGCACGTCGTTACTGACGATTATTGAGTCCACCGCCTCGACCGCTATGCCAGCGGTACTTTACTTGCAGCGACGAAATAAGTGTAGAGGTTGAAAGAACTATTTCTTAGAGTCGCAGATCGTTGTAATAAAAAAATCGACCGTCATTACACTTTTTTGCACACCCTCATTAGCTTTTTAGTTCAATATGACTCTATTGATAAAAAACTTTTATTTAGTCATTATAACGAGGCACTTACGTATAATATTGTGACGCGTTCGTTATTTTGGTTGTTATAATTTTTGAGAGTAGATCGCCAAAATGGTTTAAGGTAAACATCATGAAGAAACCAGAGGTATAGTCAGATCGCACACTACGAGTACTTACGTGTTAATAGGAAACAATACAATGCCACAAATCTGGGCCCCGATCGCGCTAAATTTTTGCTTGTGGCGCTCTGCGGTATATTTTAAGGGATGAAGATGAAGTTTTCCAAACGCTGGCCATTAGATAAAACAGAATCGAAACCATTGTGTAAGTATCATCATCATCACCTATTTGAGTCCACTGCTGTACATAGTGTACCTACCACTAATTAGAGGTGGATAACTCGAGTCAGTGACCGTGGCGGCCCCGGCTGAAGAATAGGCCCCTCCTAACCTCCTACCCGTGGATGTCGTACTAGGCAGGCGAGTAAGGGATGGGCAGCAGCTTCTCCTATTTTCAAAAAGATTTTCAAATTCCCCCCACCCCCATGACAGGAAGTCACTCCGGAAATCTGTGGGGGAGGCCGCTGTTCAGCAGTGGACTTCAAACGGCTGGAATGATGATGATGAACTCGAGTCAGAACACGCATCCAGATCGAATCACAGGGTACTGAGCCGCAGGTAAATGGATCACGTCGCTCCCAAGCAGCTGAAGCAGCTCAACGGCTCAAAGTAGTTCTACTTCATCTGCGATTCATGCGACCCTGACCCTGATTAGAAACGATTTCATACGATAACAATTTGTATTATTTTCAACACTATTAAGTCCATATTAGAAAAGCTGACCCGTTTGATGAACTGATTGCTAGTACCCTATTGCATTGTTTGCTTCACTTTACCTGATTCATCTGAAATCATTCATAGATCTACTTGCGCGGTTCAAGAGCGCATGCTGCGAGCTGATTTGCAGCTCAGGTATTTTGAGTGAGTTACCCACCACTACCACTTAGAAACTTTGATGTACCAAATAAAAACTATAGTAGGTATTATTATAATATTATAACTACAAAATTTTTGTTTATTTTTTGACGTTTGTTTAGATTATGACGCCTTTTCTTTTTTAGTTACCAGCATAATTTTAGTGATACTTCATCATCTTATCCTATCTAAGCTTCTGAATTCTTTAACCTACATGATATATACTTTAAACATACATAAGCCTCTCGATTTGAGAGCAAAAGACTTGGCGGCAGGAATAAGATGCCACAGCCAGCCCGAAAGGGAAAAGCATAAAAAAATGCAAACTTCAAGAACGAAAGAATGACACGATAATGTTACGCGCCTGTACAATATCGGGCAGCCTGTAAGGACGTGGACACTCTGATAATGTACAGCCAGCCATATTCACAGCATCTAATTCTAAATGGGGGAATAAGATCTGCACTGACTTCCCGCGTTGGGGTGCGCATTCACAGCATTTTATTGCAATAATTTTTCCAATAATACGAAGCCACCTAGCTTTAGACGGCGGAGTCATATATCTCATCATGTCACATAGGAACCAACTCATCATGTCACATAGGAACCTACTCATCTATTCCTTTCGTGACGCGGTTTATAAGTGGTTCACATCTACCTACCTTATGTGAGGTACCTACCTACTTCCCTATGTTTTGTAGGTCTAGGTACAAAGTGTAGGTACGTAGTACCTAGGTATAATAAATACTTGGTACCTAGTAACCTATACCTAGGTAGACCTACATAAGTAAGTACCTTACATAAAGTACGTAGGATTGTATAATATTATGCAAACACGTCACGAAAGTAATAGATGGCTTCCTAGTACCTAGAGCTAACCAAACTTAGGTAGAACTAAATTGCCTAAATGCGTAATAAAACACTTCAAAAAACTATAAATAGGTAAATAACTAGTACCTAGGTACTAGGTAACTACCATCTATAATTTACTAGCCAACTTAGATATGAACAAAATGAGCAAATACGTCACGGTAGTACCTAATAGATACCTGCATATCCAACTTTCATATGTGCTCCCTACCTACCTACCAAGGTATCTTGATTAACCTAAATACCTTACCTGACTTCTTCTGACAGACTTTTATTTCTGTTTTAGTGTGTGGCTAGGCGGAGCAATGATCTATGAAATGCGGGGCGGTGGCGCGGGCAGAAAGTGTATGAGAATGGCCGGACATAGGGCTCAGTGGCGCGTATTAGGGTTGACCTATGTCCAGCAGTGGACTAGTGTGGGCTGATGATGATGATGGCTACAATGGAGGCCAATTTCATACGTCAGTTTCGAAATTGAAAATCTATGGAACTTCAACCGAAGTAACAAATTATGTAGGTAGGTACTAACCAATTACTTACAATATATTTTTATTTTATCTAGATCGATCGACACCTATCTTACATATGAGATAACGGCTAGGTTAGAAGTACAACAAATTCAGAAGATGAAGATACTACCTAATAAGAAGCTGTGTAGGTATCACAAAAATTATGCTAGTAACTAACAAATGTTAGTAACTTACCTACATTAGAGGTAGGTACAGTATGTCCAGTGGACTTCAATAGGTTAAAGATACCTCCTACATAATAGTTTCGATTCTGTTTTATCTATATCCAGCCAATTCTATCCATAGCCAGCGTTTGGAAAACTTCATCTTCGTCGCATATTATATACCTACCACAGAGACCCTCAAGACGAAAGCCTACAGTCAGTGCGCGTTGCCAGCACCAAAAAGTTACGAACGGCGACCACACACCGAATGACGCAGTGTTGAAAGGCCCCGCACCCTATGGACCGACGACATTGCGAAGGTTACTGTAATTCACTGAATGGAAATGGCTCAAGACCGTTCGTCGTGGCACTCTTTATGGGAGGCCTATGTTCAGCAGTGGACTTCTGCAAAATGAAAAAATATTTTTGTGATACATGTCCTCTAATAGGTAAGTATCCAAAAGGGAGGTCATTCAACTTATCGTTGATGTGTATATACTAATTCCGGAACATTTTGTTTACATACACTAGTTCACTGAAGTAAAAGATAAATCTCTCTTTTTCGAGGTACGACACACAAGGTACATTGATGGCAGCACTGGGTATGTTTTGGCTGAAAACTATTTTATCCTCCGAGCTCCTAGACTAAACTCAACAAACCAAATTAACTTTTTTAATGATCAAATACCAAAATCAATCTTCGTGACATGTAAATAAAGTTTAAAGTCGTTTGACAATCTTTTTAAGCGAAGTGGCAACGTCGCAATGAGGCGATTTTCAATAACTTTATTTGAATTTTTTGGCGGGAAAACTGTTTTTGCTTATATCTCTGAAACCTTTTCAGCTACAGGCCTGAAATTTTTGGTACCTTAGGCACTAATTATAAGCTAAAATCCTGCCTAAAGTTTATTGCCCTCTGATCAGCGGTTTGGCGTAACGAAATGTGTCAGCTGGGGACCCGGGTCTACAGCTTACACATAGTTTTTTGCTTATATCTCTGAAACCTTTTTAGCTACAGGCCTGAAAATTTTGGTACCTTAGTCACTAATTTGGCACTAAATATCTGGCTAGTTTTCATAGCTCTCGCGTCAGCCGTTTGGCAGTACTGGATGTGCAAGCTGTAGACCCGGGTCTCCAGCTGACACATAGTTTTTGGCTCATATCTCTGAAACCTTTTAAGCTACAGGCCTGAAATTTTTAGTACCTTTGGCACTAATTTGGCACTAAATATCTGGCTAGTTTTCATAGCTCTCGCGTCAGCCGTTTGGCAGTACTGGATGTGCAAGCTGTAGACCCGGGTCTCCAGCTGACACATAGTTTTTGGCTCATATCTCAGAAACCTCTTTGGCACCTAAATTTTGAATTGGATTTTCAGATTGCACCAATTATGCACTAAATATTTGCATACTCAGAATTCAGAAATTCGTTATGTGTAAGCTGTAGACATACACACCAACGATAGCAGTTTAAGTCTGAACGAAGTGCGAAGTATGCATTTTTAAGCGTTACGATGCGGTCCTTCTCTATGTGCGCCTATCTTTATTGTGGAAATCTGTCTTTTCTATTGATTAAAGTAATCGTAACACTTTCCTACCTATATTAAAAAAGATGCAAAACATGATATATCTAGAAAGTTTTGCCGAATTCACTAAGCTATAAAAGATATCAAAATCTGTTAAGATTACTCGTAATGGAACAGATCAATGAACCATGTATGATTAAAGACGAAGCCACCCAATAAAAATAAAATCAATTGAAATCAGTCGTGAAAGTATTTATTACGTGTGAACTGTGTACTCGGATGCCATGGCACGCTGCCAAGAGAATCAAGTGATGTTGGTTTGTCGCCTGACCGCTGGGCCAGTGGAGCTATGCATTTCGGCTGCATGCTAGGAATACTGGTAGGTACTGCATTCTGACGTAAGGGAATTCCCACTCGCAATTTTTTAAACTTGACTGGCTCTGACTTGTTTAGACTAGACGGATATGGCCTAATTATATTATGAATGCTAATATTATAACTAAATTAATGGTTTAAATGGTGCTTCATAGTCACTAAACAAACAGTTAATTGTAAAAAACCTTCAGAATTATTTGTCTTCTTTAGACTATGATTCAAAAAGTCTGTCAAAAACTTTTTCATTTTTGAATATACCTATTGATTAATTGCATGGCCTAAAGATAGGTAGGTACAATTTCGAAGAATTACATGCATTGTTTGTGCACCCTTAACAATTTTACCTTAGATACGTTTTCACACTACACTTAACTGTGATGGAAAATGGAAGAAGAATACATGTTATACCAACCCCATCTATCGTGGGAAAACGCCTCAGAATATGAGGAAAACGCTGACAGCGTTTTCCTCATTTCGAGCCTTCCATTGAGGCAGAGTTTTCAATTTAAGCATGATTGTAATCATATTAAGCTGTTTGCCAAATATTTGCGAAGGAGTTTATTTATTTATTGCTTATGTTGAGTTTTCATCAGCAATAGAATAATCCGATTAAACTCTCTGATTCAGAGAGAAATATTTGGCAAACAGCTTAATATGATTACAATCATGCTTAAATTGAAAACTCTGCCTCAATGGAAGGCTCGAAATGAGGAAAACGCTGTCAGCGTTTTCCTCATATTCTGAGGCGTTTTCCCACGATAGATGGGGTTGGTATAACATGTATTCTTCTTCCATTTTCCATCACAGTTAAGTGTAGTGTGAAAACGTATCTAAGGTAAAATTGTTAAGGGTGCACAAACAATGCATGTAATTCTTCGAAATTGTACCTACCTATCTTTAGGCCATGCAATTAATCAATAGGTATATTCAAAAATGAAAAAGTTTTTGACAGACTTTTTGAATCATAGTCTAAAGAAGACAAATAATTCTGAAGGTTTTTTACAATTAACTGTTTGTTTAGTGACTATGAAGCACCATTTAAACCATTAATTTAGTTATAATATTAGCATTCATAATATAATTAGGCCATATCCGTCTAGTCTAAACAAGTCAGAGCCAGTCAAGTTTAAAAAATTGCGAGTGGGAATTCCCTTACGTCAGAATGCAGTACCTACCAGTATTCCTAGCATGCAGCCGAAATGCATAGCTCCACTGGCCCAGCGGTCAGGCGACAAACCAACATCACTTGATTCTCTTGGCAGCGTGCCATGGCATCCGAGTACACAGTTCACACGTAATAAATACTTTCACAACTGATTTCAATTGATTTTATTTTTATTGGGTGGCTTCGTCTTTAATCATACATGGTTCATTGATCTGTTCCATTACGAGTAATCTTAACAGATTTTGATATCTTTTATAGCTTAGTGAATTCGGCAAAACTTTCTAGATATATCATGTTTTGCATCTTTTTTAATATAGGTAGGAAAGTGTTACGATTACTTTAGTCAATAGAAAAGACAGATTTCCACAATAAAGATAGGCGCACATAGAGAAGGACCGCATCGTAACGCTTAAAAATGCATACTTCGCACTTCGTTCAGACTTAAACTGCTATCGTTGAACACCTAGAAAACCTATTACTTACTAGCTTCCACCCGCGGCTTCGCTAGAGTGGTACCTACATAAAAAGTAGTTTCCACGAAATCGTTGAGCCGTTATGATATGCCGTCGGGTGTGATTGAATAACAAGCATCTAAATCCTCATAAACTTTGGCATTTAGGTATAATATTAGTAGGATACTTTATGGATACGTGCACACATGCACGCATTCAGTTCCGCTTGGTATAGTACACTGCTGACAGGCCGGGCCGCAGCGGATCGGATTGGGCAGCATCGGACGAAAATCCGCCGCGCTATGCGACCCGCTTGGCATAATATGCGATAGTTCATATAAATTGAAGCGATATGGGCGGATTTTTGCGCTGCAGCACGACCCAATGCGGCTTGATACAATGTGCGATTTCCTTTAAAGTTATTTGAACATCGTTAGCGGAACCGAACCGAGGAATACTCGCAAATCAGTGACAGTGGTTGAACTTCCTAAGTGTAGAACTGGCGTCTATCTTCAGAACAAATAGCTGACCGGACAGCGAGTTGGAATTTGCTAAAGTAATTTATTGGGGTCCAATAAAACAGTCGCCATTACAATATATAACCACAGTCTTTGGATTTAGATTCGGCTGTCTGATAGTTTTTGAAACTTTATTAAGACGCTTTTAACTGTGACTAATATAAAGAGCAGCTCAATGTGAATTTCCTGTTTATGGGCAACAACAAACAACTTTGTAACATTATCCAAGAGTGGATATGTCCATCCATCATTTAAAGTGTATTACGGGATTTTCAGACCTTTGTCAATTAATTATCAAGACAATTACAAAGTAAATCGGTTTTCGCTGATTATTTTTTATTATAAAAACTTTTACAGAATGTCGTGAATGGAGCATTTGCATTGATTTTACGAAATAAAATTTTATCCTGGTTTAAAATCAAGCTTTGCACAACACACAGTTTTCGTTGACTTCAGTTTAAATCTAAGATTATCCATGCCATATAATTTATAGACTCCGTACGCCCTAAAACCGTCACCATATTTCTTCGCCCGACATTTTATAAAACGAAAGGGATTTCAAATAATTTATCCATGATATATCCCCCGTTGTATTCATAATACCGCACAATCGTAGGCTCTGACGTGTCTAGAGACCGTGTAAGATTTATTCGCAGGGACCAAAGTCACCCACTATCGGTAATCCTCAGGATTTTGAGATCCGAGGTCGATATATCAAATAGGCTTTCGTTTTTCGGACGAAATTGAAGGTTTGTCTGAGTCAGTTCAAAACTTTGTTAGTACAAAAGTATTTGGTTGACCAAACAGTGAAATCAAAAGCTCCTGAATGACTTCTGATTTAGTCTCATTCAGTAGATATTAGAATAGGATAGGATTAGCGTGAAAGAAAAACGTAACGTGAGGATCTTGATTACATAGTTTGGGTCTATGCAAGATAACTACCCAGTGATACGAGAAAAGAAAATTAAATATTTTTTTTTCCACCATAAGGAATTTTAGTAAAAGTTATAGGCGAATAAGGCTACATGTTTTAAAATTTATTCAGAATATTAAGTATAACAAATTAAGAAATAATCCTAAATATACTAAACTAAACTAAATAACTATTTAACTAACGACTAAGTACTAATAAAAATGCGACTGGTTTTTTTAAGAGTAGGTGTCATAAAAAAATAATTATGAAAGCACGGAAAATAAAATTTAATTTATAGACCCTCCGAAAACCCTCTCTTTTCACCAGCCCGTAAAAACCTCACATTATCATTACCGTAAAAAATAATAGTACGGTTCCAGAGAAGGCAAATAATGAGTACTTACTACAAATTACCAGAGCCAATAGATTCTATCGAATGCCTCATTGAATTTTACTTTGTTTGCTATTAAGTAGTAAATGAAGGAGGTAAGGTTGGGCTATACCTATATCATCGAATAAGTGTGTAACTGTTAGCGCTGTATGAGGCACCGAAAAGATGCGAACGTAGACATAGTGTAGCTGTAGGTTTATTCCAGGTCATTCCTAATAATTATACCATCACGTAAGGTATCAACAATAAGAATATTAACTGGAATAAAATATTTGATATTTTTTTTACAGATTTTTTCCCGATTTTTTTTTAAATTAGCATTTTTTGGTATTTTAGTCATTCATATAACTAATTATTAAACGGACGAGAAGTTCAACAACAAGATTCCTATCTAATACGGCAAAAAAAAATAATTGAAAACCAGAAACAGCTGATTTTGTCATAGTGAAAAAAAATTTCAAGGAAAAATGAGGAAGTTTCAAAATTTGTACAACAAAGTTTATTGCCAATTCGGTGTAGTATACCCCCTTTCGTTGTTCACCTTGTGTGATCCTTCCTACCTTCCTTCAAAAGTATTGTATCAATGTAAATTTAATGTAGATTAAGCGCGTCACACACGACAGCTATAATGTAAAAATGTATATTATAGCACGATACATCTCATTACATCTTTCAAAAGAAACCATCAGGAGACCACACACGGCAGCTATAATGTATCTTTTTACATCTTCGTATTTTCTCACAGTTTCTATGGAAAGATGTAATGAGATGTATCTAGCTATAATATACATTTTTACATTATAGCTGCCGTGTGTGAAAGGCATTATTGCAAATGTTAACATAGATCTGAAGTTCCTACTTATAATTAGTTTAGTAATCGTCCAAGTAGTTCACAATCATACCACGTTTAAATGGCTTTAGATTATCAGCATAAAATATTTCAAGGTCATTGATTTATTATCTATATTTACATTTTTCATTTATATTTACGTTACCGGTTGATATTTACGGCTCTGCAAATATCGTTTCCGTGGTGTAGCGGTTATCACATCTGCCTAACACGCAGAAGGCCCCCGGTTCGATCCCGGGCGGAAACATACTTTTTGCACTCAAATTATTTTTTATTGCACTACTTACCCGATTTTTTTCTACGTTTTAGTACGTATTTGTTCTTATTCCTTGGCTTAAATCTGTTGATCTTTAAACAAGTAACAGCGAATTAAGTTGTTTAATGAACCTTTAAGTAAATAAGATTAGTAGGTAGGTACGATTAGGTAACCGAACTTTGGCAATCTGAAATGGAGCTGAATTTCTAATTATACTTACTCAAAATCAAAGACTTACCTAGCTATTGGCGTTCCTAACTGGATCTGACTTTCATAGGCAGAACAATTTGAGTGATTTTTTGATTATTTTGAAATCACAATCAGACACCACAATTCATTTTAAATGCAATAAATGATGAAAATCGACTTTTTTTTTATAAAAAACCATAAACTGCTTTGAAAATGTTATGGAAAGCAAACTGAAAAATTGCTTGTATAAATAATAATAATGTACGCGATCACACTGTGAGTGTTGGGTGTTATTAATTTAACTATAATTCTATAACAATGTCTTAAAGGTCTCATAATAGGAAGCTCTACTAAGCTGTACTAAAAGTGTGTATGCCATCAAATAATTTACTGTTATTTCTCTCATAAACAGTTATTCGTAACTATGCAAGATCATAAAAATCTTAATTAAACTCATTCTGAGCTAATACCGTATACTATAAAAAAGTAATATTCATGTTATAGGTATAAGCAAAGATTGTTTATAGTTGAGTTAGGCCTCATTACAACTATTCTAGATAATTTTAACTTCAGGTGGTTTTTTATTAGGTGGGCTTGCCCAGCATCTGTTTCATCCTCTCAGCCTAGTCGGCCTTATCCATAGGAAAGTTTCCTTGCGATAATTTCCTTCACTGTTTTGAACACGAGTTTATTCGCACTTAACATTTTGGAAAAGACTTAAAAATCCATCGGTCCAGTCAAAGACCTGTATTCGAACCCACGATCTTCGTATTTAATGTCAAGGTACATCCCACTAGGCCAACATGGATCCATATTTAAGTAGGAAACATAATCATTAGAACAATAGCGAAGTATCTTTATGCTCTATCTTAAACACGGCTACTACCTAATATAAAGCAACTAATAAATTGGCCGTGGTGGCCCTGGCTAAAGAATAGGCCCCTCCATATCTCTATCCGCGGTTGTCGTAAGAGGCGACTAAGGGAAAAAAGCTAGGGGATGGGCAGCAGCGTCCCTCATTTTAACAACGATATCTCTAACTGCGCTCGCCAACCCGCATGCCCAGCGTGGTGAGTATGGGCAAATCCCCCACATGATAAGGAATTTGCTCTGTCTGTGGGGGAGGCCATGTACAGCAGTGAACGTCGTACGGCTGAAATGATGAATAAATTGGCACAGAAATCCGTTTTCCACCTTCCGTCTTCACCATCAGATCAGCTCACTGTCACTTATGATAATAACTAGTTGTCCCGCTCACGACTTCGTAGACGAAGACTATTTTGCATTATCCTTGCCACTTATTATGCACCTATTTCCCTACTTCATAAGGCTTCTACTTACCATCACCATCCCGTCACCGTCCAGTCACCGTCCCATCACCGTCCAGTCACTATCCCGTCACCGTCCCGTCACAGTCCCATCACCGTCTCGTCACCTTCCGGTCACCGTCCGGTCACCGTCACCTTCACCGTCACCGTCATGGTCACGTCCTATTTTTTTTGTTATTATGTGAAATGAATACCGATTTTTATGTCTATAACTTGAAAAACATAGGTAGGACTATCAAAGAACCTTTCAACCCCCATTTCATCCCCTTCGGGGGGAATTTTCGTAAAATTATTTCTTATAAATGTTAACTCTCTATAAGGAACCTGCGTGCATTATTTCAATTGTATAGGATTAATAGATTAAACAATCCGATAAAACTTTCATCCCCTATTTACACAACCTGGGGTTTGTTTAAAAAAAATTGTATCGGTTTTATAATATTTTGGACCATTTTGACCATTTTATAATATTTTGGACCTGAAAACCGATTTTGATGTCTCTAACTTCAAAAAACCTCATATAGGTATTTTATTATTTTAAACTATCTGCCTGATAACCGATTTGGATGTGTCTAACAAAAACATAGGACTTTCATATAACCGTTCAACCCCCATTTCACTCCTTTAGGAGTTGAATTTTCCAAAATCCGTTCTTATTGCACGGTAACATCTTTTAAAGAATGTCTGTGTCAAATTTCAATATTATCATACAAATACTATCAGTATGCTGTGCTATAATTATAAACCAATATATTTCAGTTTTAGAACTTTCAGGAAACCAACACACCTATAACACCAAAAGCATTATAGGAACTTTCTTCCATCGGAGGTTAAACCTAATGGTCTAAAACAATATAAAAACTTAAAGAAATTTGATCTGCACTTCGTTCTTCTGCTTGAGAACGGAAATCTTATTGATGTCTATCGTTAAAAGTTTCAGTTCTAAACTAAGTTCGGCCCAGTTTCCTTCGCGGTAAGACTGTTAGGTTTCACAGCGCACTTTGCTAGATTCTTTGATAAAATCATAACTTTAAACTAATGGCATAACATATTGCACTGAGACTTGGTCGCTAGCTATTGGCCTCATACACAAGCTCAAACGGGCTATGGAGAGAGCTATGCTCAGATTTTCACTGCGAAATAAAATCCACATCATCATTTCAGCCGAAGGACGTCCTCTGGTGAACACAGCCTCCCCCACAGATTTCCAGGGCCAATTCCTATCATGTGGGAGGAACTTGCACATACTCACCACGCTAGGCACGCGGGTTGGCGAGCGCAGTTAGAGCTATCGTTGTCATAATGCTAACGCTGCTGCCTATCACCTAGCTTATTTTCCTTTACCGTGGATGTAGTAAAAGGCGACTCTTACGATATCCACATAATGTTTTGGGAAGGTATACATGCTATTAATCACCTTGTATTAAACCGTGTTCAAACTGAACATTTGAACAATGTCGATTTTGAGTTTGACATTTAAAGGTGTGCTATATAGCCTAAAGATATCGTAAGCTCCTTAAAATCAAACTCAAAATAAACTTTATGCACGGAATCATAATTTTAAAATAAATTTTAGATGACACGCAAGCCGTTGAACACAGTTTATATTTAATTACTTAGTTTAATTGTTTATTAAGTGCCCCTACCTGAATTACTTATTTATTTAATCCTGGGTACATACTTTTATGTTGCTGTCCTGTCTTTTGTTTCCCTATTTTTAACCTATTGTTTTGTTTCTTCCTGTCTTCTGTCTGTGTTCGTCAAATAAAACTTATTTCATTTCATTTCATTTTATACAGATTTTTGCCCAAATTTTCAAAAAATACAAATCTACTGCTGCTGTACGTATATTTTTAATCCCTTGCCTAAATACACGACATGTATAAAAATGAAGGAAATTAAAAAATAAATGTTATTCTAATATCCCTGTTATCTGAAGCGAGGTCACATAAATATCGCTCATGATTATAAATGAAGACCAAAAAAAATATACAACACAAATACATTACCCTCCATCAGATGTCCATTGAGTAATAAGCATGTCACCATGCCACAAAGCGCTTAGCCACAGTTTCCCATGTCGGGTTTCCCTAAATATATCTGCCGTAGTATAAAGGCAATAAAAGTAAAATTGGCTCACGACTTTTATCCCCGGGAAAGGTAGATCCAGACGATCAAATCCTTGAAGTATTCAGCATTCATTTATTTAATCATTTGTGTACATTTCTAAACACTATTAAATAATAATAAAATAAAATAAAAAGATGTTCATGTATAGATAAACATTTGGTGCAAAGCCTACAATTTGCAGAAGTGAGTACTCCATACAGGCCCATGGAATCTAAATAATTTATATTTTTCATAAATGTTTATAAAGATACGATTTTTTCGTGATTTTCGCTCACTTTTAGATGCGCAGGCTCAATTCAAACTTCCATAAACCATAAAGAGTTAGTCAGTGACAGCATTTTGGATCTGGTAAGTGCCATAAGATAATTTATCAGGGTTTATCTGATCGGTAACACGACCGTCATGTGATAGTCACCGTTCTTAGGAAACCAAAATTCTATGGCTAGCTGAAGAAAACGCCTTTCCTTGGCATTCATTCTCTTTTATTTATTAGAACAGCCATGTCACACATTGTCACAGGCGGTCAGTAATTCGCTTTTTGTCCCAAATTCTATGGATGTCAGGCTGATGGAAGCGGTTAGGTATGAAATGGCGCGCCCAGCTTGACGTATGGAGGACAATGTGCAAATTACACGTTGAATACAAATGGGCATGGTAATGATCGTTCTTGTTATACTATCTAAATACGTTTTTATTACCAACATGTCGCTGAAAGTACTGTCATTTACAGGCGCGTAGGCAATTACTGAAAATGTTAACAGGTATCATCAGCCTGTAGAAGTCCACTGCTGGACATAGGCCTCCCCCAAAGAGTTCCATGGCGAACGGTCTTAAGGCTTTTCTATCCACCAAATTGCTGCAACTTTCACGATTTCGTCGGTCTTTGCTTCGCCCGGTTCATGGTCAGTATTCGAGAAACTTTAGTCCGCAACGGTTGTCGGTTCTGTGAGCTATATGGCCTGCCCACTTCAACTTGTTTATACTGACAGGTAGATCTTATACGGTGGACCTTATAATCTAAAAGCAGGTATGCAGGATCGGTAAGATCGGTAAGAGGTTTTCAGTGTAGCGCTTGTTTTAACAATAAATAATGTCCCATCCCATCGCATGATCACTTGAGCTATTTATAGACTCGTCGATCGCAAAATACCGAGAAACCTAATACCAGTAGAGCCTATTAACAGGTGTGTCGAAGCCTCACTCACAAATAGAAGGTCTTAGGGTGATCATGATCACGCACGTTTGTTTTGTGAGCTTGAGATTTTGTTAAATCTTCTGTACGGAGGAGGTACCTCCCAGGCGGGCTGCTCCAATTTAGAGCTAGAAAATCTCACGATTAATTTTAAGGCTTATTTATATGTAAGTACTAAAAATTTCAGTACGATTGTTTAGTACGGTGTATGAATAATTTTTGACGCAATTACCCTTAGGTAGTAGTTAGCCGCTCGTTAGGAAACCTTAGCTTGATTGAAATAGGAACATCTAAAACATCTCATCAAATGATTTTCCAATTTGCTCTAAAGTGCCGGATTACAGCGCGTATGGTAATTGAGAATTCGGCAGGATCCTTGATGAAGGAATATAACCTTATCAAGCCAATTTGCAGTCCTAGTTCCTACTTTGAATATTACGAACATTTGCATACCTTTCTGACTTCACACTTACTCAAAAGTCTGCGTAGGGCGCGTCAGCACAAAAATTATGCAAAAAATGCCGTAGATGTAGAAAGTCAGCACGTGACATAGAAAATGTTTGGGCTTGCATTTATGTAACCCTTTAGCGTCTGAACACCTAAATTAATAATAATACTAGCTTACGCCCTCGGCTTCGCTCGTGTGGTACCATGATCAGAAGTAGTCTATATGCTAGGTAAAGGAATCCATCTATTTAAAGTTTCAACGAAATCGGTTGAGCCGTTATGGCTTGATTGAACAACAAACATCCAAACATACTCACAAACTTTAGCATTTATAATATAACTAGCTTCTGCCCGCGGCTTTGCTCGCGTGGTACCTACATAAAAAGTTGCCTTTATGCTATTCTAGAACCGCTTCGAAGCCGATGGTATCACTATCACGATCTTTGATTCCAAAACCTTTGCAAACAGTTGCTGTTGTAAACAAACAACAGATAAGCTACAGAAAACATACACAGTTAATTAGATTCAAAGGTCACGATGTCGCGATAAGGATTCTTTTCAGCCCCTCCTTGAAAAAAATCTTTTAAATTAGGTTAATAAGGTAAAGGGCAAATGATAAAAGTCTCGCTTTTTAAATTACGTCGTGCGTAAGAAATTAGACGCGATTAATGTCAGAGATGATGGGAAAAAACTCATCGGAGCAGAGTTATGAGTTGATGACCTAAATATTGCGGCAGAAGGACAAAAATTTGGAAAGATACGCGAAAATGTTGCTATTACTGTTACTAGAGGTCTACTACTGGACAGTACCACACTACAGCTCTACATTTCAAAGTAGAAAAGTATCAACAAAAAAATTATAACCATCTTTTTTAAAAACAGCTTTTAATAGTCTTGCAGCAACAATCAAATTTTTGATATAGCTTAATTGAACTGATTTTGGCCGTGGTGGCCCCGGCTGAAGAATTGGCCCCCATATATCCACCCTGGATGTCTGTGGAAGAGGCCGATGTTCTGCAGTGGACTTCCAACGGCTGGAATGATGATGATGATGAGCTGATTTTAGCCCAATTTCTGTACAGTATTTTTTCCATGGAAATTAGTCTTTCCTATCGCCATACAACAACTGCTAGCATAAAATACGCCCCTTTATTTAATATAATATTTAAGGAATGCTCTTTATATATAGTATAAATATAAAGCATAACTTCCTTTGGTCGAGTCATAATCTATGAGCCAAGATTAATTTGATAGAGCAAAGATATCTTATTGCTAGGGTACTCGAAAGGGGATTGAGGGAAGCGAACAGATAAGATGATTGTAATGTATTAGGTACAATCGTATGCAATAACATGTATACATTTCATAATTTGTGATGCCACAACGTAGAATAAGATGGTAGGTACGTACACAGTAAAGTTGAAAATGCCACGAGTTGAAACTAGCTTACTTTCTAGTTTTTAGGATTTTTCAGTGTGCATTGTTATTATATATATTACTGTAGTTACAGTTTTGATAATTATATGATGTACATACACCCTACAGCAGCAGACTGTACCTACTCAATTTATAAGTGAAACATTAAACCAATTACTCAATCCTGTCGGTAACATCCTTGTATCCTTAGCACTAGTTTCTGAGAACAAGTCAGTAACAAGCATCGCAAATGCTAAAATATTGGATAACGGCATTGCCTCGAAATATTTTATTTTAAGAATAAGAATTTACGTAGTTAATTAAGTTAAAATGTTTAGGAGGTAGCTGTAGTTATTTTTGGTACCTACTATCTAGCCTATAATCTACTATAAGAAAAATGTGAATCCAAGATTTCAGAAAAAAAAAAAAAAAATCGTTGGACCCTGAATACGTGTCGCATTGCATAATTGTCCATGCAAAAAGCTGGAGCGTAGAAGTGATTTTTGCAATTTCTTCAACTCCGAACTCCGAACCGAATGGACCGACTTTTTCGGTACGAGATGACAAACTAGGTACTCGACATTTTCGAGGAATTCCCAAGCGAAGCGATTCGTAGTCGTAAGAAAGGTACACTATGCAAGGACGCTGTAAGATATCGACGACGTGTCACCATCGAATATTTCATTAGCGCTCGTTACCCGCCCCTAAACAAGACCGAAATGAATTGCGTACATTACTGGGAATATCATGAATCTTTTAAGGCAGGTTTAATTAAAGCGTCGTTGTGTGTGTGGTGCAATTCGGGCGTTCCTTTGATACTTGTTGTTATCTATAGACTACTTTCAGTTCTCATTATACATCGTCCCAGATTATTGTTTATTAGTTTGTTACGAAAGAGTCAAAAATCTTCTACCGTAGCTAAATTGGACCAAATAATATTTAACTATCTACTGTCCCCATTTTCAGAGTGTCATTAGAGACGAAAGTTTCCTAAAGATTCTCTAGATTATGCAAACTTCATCGGTAAGTTTGGCTTTTTTTTCGATATGTTTCATATTTTTTACATGAAAATGAAAACTTTTTACATAAAAATGAAGTCTTCTGAGTCCTCTAAAAGAGAGTTCAACCATAGCAAATTTGCAAAATCAACAGGTATGAAATTTAATGATGCAAACCTCTGAAGTACCTAATTGCCGCAGAACTTTGGCTAAATATGAGTATCTTTAACTCAGTCTACGTTTAAATGTATAATGTAAAAAATGTGTCATAATTTTAGTAAGGTCCATAAATAATCTGATCTCCCAAGACCCGACACTTTCAAAGTCCCATTCCACGTCCATTTTTACGAAGCGTAAACTTTAACAATATTTTCAGTGCCATAATAAAATTAGCACAACTTAAGAACCAAACAACAATACACCAAAAATTGTCTAACATAAAACCTTACCGTCCACAAAGAAACACATTAAATTTAAGGCGGTCGTAAAATGTGACTTTATAAGTGCTTATTTACCATTGCCCTTTCTAAAGCGGTGTCTACGGTAGGTACGAGTAAATAACTTTCAACGAACCGCGCACAACTCGACACGAACATTCTCAGTATGCGTCGACTTGGAACATGGCGCGCCCACCCCGCTTGATGAACACCTCTCGAAATTTTAGCACCTACAGTTTGCTGCATACTTTGTACGTAGCTCATAACAGCACAGAAGGGCGGCTTGTTTTTGCAAATGAAAGAAACTTTACATCACGCTGCTCTCATTTGCTTATGGTAATGTTAACCATGTTTTAGAAAATAAATGTATCTCCCCGCGCAGATCCTAAAGGATATCTAAGGGGGGAAGTCAGAGGCACGTCTAATCATTACATTTCACACATGCCCAAAATTCAATGTAAAATGCCTAATGTGACTGTCTTAAAAAATTACTAAGTGGTCCTTCAGTTCCTCACGATGTTTTAGGTACGTGTTGATGTGCAAACACATTTTGTAACAGAAAAATCCACTGGTGCACGACCAGAATTCGAACCCACAATCTTCGGATTGAAAGTCGAGAGACATTCCAAAGGGCTGGCTACACGGTTCTCCTTATAATGTTTAGGTAGTTCAACATTTTATTTGAAAATTCTTTAGTCACAGAAAAGCCCATTTTCTGTTACGTCCGCTAATCAGGTTTTCATCATTGTAATAAATAGACGCAGCTTTACGTATAAAACAAATTTGGGGGAACAAATAAAACAGGGCTGGCACCGAAGGTAGGTAGGTACCTATTTATTGAAAAAGTTGGATCGACATTCTGTTGGTATCCTGCTCACGTATAAGTGTTCGTCAAGATTTAGGAGCCACGGCTAGGGATGGCGTGAAGTGGACTTTTTCAATCGAAAAACTCAGGACACTTCGAATCGCGTAATTGTATTTCAATTTATTGATCGAGCGAGAAAAGATCTTTTAAACAACTTGGGCGAATCGGCGTTGTTTATTTGTTAGAGCAAAACCTTTAAACCAAGACGATCTGCTTGGAATTGAATGAACTTTGTTCATACATTACAAACTGATATTTTTTTTTTGTTTTTATTTTTATTTTAACTAGCTGTCCCGCCCGTGACGAGGTCCGCTTGTTCTAGTAGGTATATTTCTACATTAACGCTTGTCTCTTCGTACACTTGAAATCTCGATTTTCGGACACCCCGTGTTACGTGTAGAACTTGACTGTCTTCATTTTAAAATTTTCTCCTAAAAATTAACCTTGATAAAGCGTTTTTTGTTCGTATTTCACTTACAAATATTAATATTTAAGACTGAAAATTTATTTTCATCATAATAATACATAGCCCATATTAGTTAGGGATAGAGTGGCTTTTTATTCTTGAAATTATTTTTAAATCGGTTCAGTCGTTTTAGAGATTACTCCATACATACAATTAAATAGACAAAATGTATTATAATATTATTATAGTGAAGATAAACACAACAGCGTCGTCACGTAGTGCGTGACATATTTTATATTCATGTTGATGATAAAGTAGGTCATTGCTTTATTTAGGTATACACATTTTAGAAAAAAAATGTGTCTTGTCAATCAATAAAAGTAGGTTATAATAATAATACTAGGTTAGACAGTGGCCCAAGCTCGAATAAATCACGATATCGTTACGCTTGCGATACGATAGCAAATATCAAATATAATAAGCTAATCATTAATAGATTTCAAGCATCGCCGATGTCATTGGCTAATATCTGACTTTTAATATCGTATCTTTAGCGTAGATAACGTTAACGTTAACGATACGTGCTTCGCCTATAGTAGCTTAGATTCGATACTATAACTTTGTCATTCGATTATCTACAAATTAAATAAAAGAATGTGATAAAATAAAGGTAGATGGGCATTATTTTTCATAGGGATTCAAGTCATTACTTATGCCATAACGGCTTAAACTGATTTGGGTGAAACTTAGAATGGATTTACTACTAAATAGTAGGTACTTAATACATATATAGATCGTGACACAAACTGGATTAATTTTCATAAAATTATTAAAATTATTATCGATAAAATGTTTGTTTTAAATATAAAGTTTTTACAATAGGAAATTTATGACTCAGATTACATCAGATAGTAAAGCCAAAAGTATAGAATTCTGCTATTATGATAGCGGCGCCCTCTGGGAAATCAGTGACATCCAACGCAAAATTGATACCAGGCCCTACCATCAACTTGGCAAGTTTGTTTAGGCGGTGTCCAAGTTGACAGACTCATAGATTTAAGGTTCAAATTTGGGAAAAATAGTGCTGACACGCTTTCATTTCAATCGCAATAAGACGTCAGGAATTTCTCACAATGTCGTCGGTCAATCGCGTGGGCCTTCCAACACTGCGTTGACCGGTTCGTGGTCGCCATTGGAGAACCTTTATTCCCTAACGGTTGTCGGTTCTGCGAGCTATATGGCGTGCCCACTGCCACTTCAAGACGCTAATTCTATGAGCTGTGCTACCTTGGTGCTACGGATTTCCTCATTTCGGATTTTATAAACTCTGCCGAGTAAATCATTTAGTCAAATATTTGTTTAAATAAAATAACAAGGCTTCAACGTGGAATCAACGCACAGCCCAAACCACTGAAGCTATAAAGCTGAAATTTGGACAGTACCTGCCCTATATGACAATCACATCCACTAAGGAGGGATTTTTAATATATCCACCCCTAAGAGGGTAATAAAAATATTGTAAGATGAGGAAAAAAATATAATCGATTAGGAATAGGTAGGTACGAGTTCATCACGATTTATTCAAGTTCAACCTTGATTTTCTAAATACGTTCGACCAAATGTAAATTAAATTTGATAGGGCACAGCCAGGGTAATTAATTACATGTAGTTCAGTTACGAAATCTTATGAAAATTGCTTTGAAATGTATTCATCTTTTTGCCGCGGACTTTAATTTTCACCTGGCGATTCCCAGGTACTAGTCAGATAATTTCACGAGTGACTGAATTCGTTTTGTCGTTTTATCGATGAAATCGCCGTTAATGGATTTTAAATGAAGCATTCTGTACGTTTTAACCTGGCTCTTACATAAAGGATCGGTAATCGGTTAATCGTTCCGTACTGAATGAAAGCCTTTCATCGAACAACAATGTTCGATTTGTAGGAATAAATGTTTGTAGATGAACTAAAAGTAGATCTAGGCCAGTGGAAGTTTTTTTTACGTGGTTTATCCACTAGTTAGTAGGTTCACGTTGTTTGCATCCATAGCAACGAAACTAATCAAGGTTTTAAGTGCAAATATTTCGTGACGCTATCATAGATTTTTAGAACGCATTTAAATGACGAACTGTTTGAGCCTTCTCCATCCACCGACTTCCCGCAACCTTCACAATCGGTCTATCGGGTGGGGGGTTTGGACCGAGGTTCGTCGTGGAACTCTTTGGGGGAGGCCTATGTCCAGCAGTGGACTTCTACAGGCTGATGATGATGATGATGATCAAAATGAAAAATTTCATAGAAATCTATACTTTAGCCACTATTCACGTTTAATTGTGGCTATAGAACAGCTTTAGTGTCATTTTATACGAAAACCTCTTAAAAAATCAAGATTCAGTTTGAGTACAGTTTCTGAAACGAGCTATAGATAGTTTTTTTTTTAATAGAATAGATAATAAGTACCTACCAAGTAAAGCTTTTATACAAACCTAAAACAAAATATTGCACGACATAACATGGCAGAATATATTGATACCAATATAAAATTACATTAACACCTGGTACAGAGGTCTACGTGTATTTCAAGAAATAATTTTTTACTTTACTTTACTAATAATACCAGCCGTATTTTTATAGAAAGCCTCTGCTTCATTGTGTCCATATTACCATAACACACAAGTGAAAGCAAAGAAGGGCACCATATAGCAACAGGTTAATGTTTCATGAATAAGTTGAAATCGCAATCGTTTACGTTCAAGTACAAATGGCTCTTAGTATGCTAGGGATAGAGGCTAGAATGTCTTAGGAAAGTGCCTACGTAGATACATCGAGCTTTCTGAATAGTCCATAAAAACGCTTTTATTCTGTTGTGAGATTATTAGTTTTGTTGCTTCTTGAGTGTATTGAATATTGGGCCATCCACAGGTGTGGGCAACGAAAAAAAGCAATTTACCCTTTTGTAGGTAAATTGTTGCTCTACAAGATTGAATGTGATATGAGAAAATCCGCAGACAAGCTAAAATCATCGACATATCCCAGAAGATTAGCAAGTTGAAGTGACAGTGGGTGGGGCGGGCACATATCTCAGAGAACCGAAGGCCGTCCGCCGTAGGCGAAGAAAAGTTCTGCAGTGGAGACCACGCACCGGAAAGCGCAGCGTAAGACGGACCCCCACTAGATGGAAAGACGATTTAATAAAGGTTGCTGGAGCCGATGTCGCCGATGAGCCGGGTCCAGGTCGCGCAAAGATTGGTAGTTCTGGAAATCTATGTGGAGAACTATACTCAGACGTCCTACGGATGATGATGACGAAAATGATGATGATGATGATGATGGCGGTAAATTAAAGATTCATGAAAGATCAGTACCGCAACCCTCAACAATGGCCAAGTCTTTTATCGGTTGACCTTACTAAATCCTTTAATTCTTCCGATTGGTTCTAGAACGGTTCGGACCGTACAGCACTTCGATAAATCCGGATTAGGATTGTTCTCTGTCCCCTATCACCCCCTCTTTCCCCCTTCGACGAATGAAGTTGATATCCAGAGCTAATTTATAGGACTACACCCAGCGATCGTTTTTAATATTTTCCGGGCGATTTAACTTTTAGAAATGACCAATTTTTCATGGACAAAGTTCCGAATTTATTGGTGGAATAAAGAGGGTCTTTTATCGGAATAAGAAGGCTTGATGGAGGTATTCAAGGTTGCGTTTTCCTTTTTATTTGTTATAGGTTCCTATTTTCAACAGATGTACATTAAATCTGTTACTAATATAATATCATCAGTACATCCCTGTACTGTGCACTTAATAATTCACGATAGAGTCCACCACCGATGGACCGACGACGTTGGGAAAGTTGTGGGAAGTCGGTGGTTGGAAAAGGCTCTAGACCGTTCGTCGTGGAACACTTTGGGGTGAAAAGTATTTATTGTGAAATCATACTTTTAAAGCGAAAAAATCATTTTGAAATACATTTCAGATGACATATCGCACTCCGTCTGAACAAGGCATGTTCTAAGTGTAAATTTTTCATAAAAATTCATCTTTGTTTTCGTTCTGTGGTTGTAGAGAAAAACTGCTAAGGAGATACGTTGCAAGTTTCACTTTTATAGACAAACTTTTTTTTTTCATTACACTAACTTCATTAAAAAAAGAATGATGAGACTATAACTATAACACCGAGATAAAAGTGGGATATTATTTACTATGTTTTACCCTTAACGGGGGATTGTAAAAACTTTTGGGATAAGAGGTTTGTTTGTTACCACTTATCTCTGAAATGGAAGTATCGATTGCAATGCGGTTTTTCGCCCGCTCTGTCTGTTTCCAAGACCTGCCACAAAATTTTTTGTTCGCCTATGAGGGCCTCCTTAGTTAAGACCTCTTACTTTTCTTTCCGTCAGTCTCGGGCCCTGCCAATTATTGTGAAAGACGAATTATTGCCGCCTCCGCTTTTTTGGTCTACCTCGGCATCGTCTTCCGTCCATAGCGTATATTATAGCATTAGCAACTATAGCTTTATCTGCGCTCGCCAACCCGCGCCGCGTGGTGAGTGTGCCAATTCCCTCATATGATAGGAAGTCGCGCTGGACATCTGTGGGGGAGGCCGATGTTCAGCAGATGATTTCCAACGGCTGGAATGATGATGATGATGATGATGAAGAGTCACGAAAATGTGGTTTAGAGAAAATTTACTTGAAAAGAGAAGAAAAATCTGCAATCACGATAAAATTGGATTGAAATACACTTTTTTTTTTCTCTACCTATACCAGTGTACCTCAATCTTCATTACAATGTCATATCCGTCTTGCCAACCGAACAAACGAACACAATCATTCTTTACGACTTGCCACTGTTCCAAGTTCAATAAACATTGCGATTCTAAAATAATACCATGTCGATTTTTATACCGATTCTTGCGATTTCCGATGTTCCAGTCCATCAGTCGCGTATCGATCCTGACGCGTCAGGTCACTCGTTTTGTTTAGTTGTTCCGGTCCGAAATAGTTCAGTGAACTTGTTAAGTAAATCGGTATGTTTTTGTGCTATTTGGTCAGTGGAGCTAGGAAACCAGAGGCGAAAACGACAAATCTTCAGAATAAGCCGAAGATTGGTCTGAGTAGCACAACAATGAAGAAATGTCATTGGTCCTATTATGTTCAGCAATGAAGATTGATAAGCTATTGCAAAGGGCTCTGTTTCTAGAGTGGGGATTTTATTGGTGCCATTTTTTAATTTCCTTTGAATAATCATCATCATCAGCCTGAGTAAGTCCACTACTGGACATAGGCTTCCCCCAAAGAGTGCCACGTCGGACGGGCTTTAGCCTTCTCCATCCACTGACGCTTGAGGCTTTGCGATGAGAAGATATGACGAAGTTTCCCAAATGCGGGCAGCGTCATCCGAGTCGGATTCGTCGGTTGACCTCTTTGTCGAAGTTGGACCTACCTGTCTGAATCGTCTGACCCAAATAGATATAGCGGTAGATATTCTTATGAATACTAGTGGAAAATATATCCTGGAAAGAAAATACTGTCTAATAATGCGAAACACAGTTTCGTGGAAGGTACTTAATTGTATCCAGAAAAGCGTAACTCAGGGTGGGTACAATTAAGTACTTACTAAGATACTTCCTACATAAATGCGAACGTTTGTGGGGATGTTTGGATATTTGTATATTTACATGTTTGTGGTTCGATCACACCGTAACGGCTAAACCGATTTTGATGAAACTTATAATATAGTTCTTTACCTAGAATAGCAAATGCTACTTTTTATCAAGGTACCACGCGGGCAAAAGCTAGTGTTCCGTAAGAGGTTTTCAATTTTCTAATACCCTGCCACTGCCAATAGAAATTTGTAATGATACTTTTCTAGATGAACATTGTAGTTGGTTGAATATTAAAATGTTCATTGCTTTGTAAATTCATCATATTTATAGGTCTATAAAAGCTCATAAGGGCTATAAAAATGTTTATACTTTTATGTACTAAAAATGAGCTTACATTGTGAACGTAATAGGAATTTATCATGGATTGAATATATAATAAAAATTAAATTTATAATATATCATACTCATACTTACAATAAAAATAACATTTAAAAAATAACTAGATAAAATAGAATACAAAGACTACATAAAAAGAATAACTTACAAGTTTATTAAATGATTTATCTTAATCATCTTCATCATTTTAGCCGTAGAACGTCCACTGCTGAACATAGGCCTCCCCCATAGATTCGGACCAAGTTTATGCGGCCTGCATCTAACGGCTCCCAACAACCTTTATCAGGTCATATTTCCATCCGGCCGTGGTGGCCCCGGCTGAAGAAAAGGCCCCTCCATATCTACCTATCCGCGGATGTCGTAAGAGGCTACTAAGGGAAAAAAGCTAGGGGATGGGCAGGCTCGCCAACCTGCAAAGCCCCCCACATGATAAGGAATTTGCTCTGTCTGTGGGGGAGCCCATGTTCAGCAGTAGACGTCGTACGGCTGAAATGATAATGATGTTGATTTCCATCTATTGGGCGTCTGTCTATCTAGTGTAACTAATAGTTTATTAATTTGATTGAGTGTAACATGGATAGAGGTCGATTATTTTATTGTATCTTTGTATCAGGAAACATCATACCTAGAGTCCTTTTCACGAAAGAAGTCCCTTAGAGGGGGCGCTGTAGTCTTCGTACAACGGAATTTTACCATTGTATCTTTTTAGTTCCGCCGATTTCCGCGGGAATTCTTTCATGAAAAGGACTCTAGCATGTGTGGAGTGTGTCGGTCAGGTGATATGTCATAATACCTCACGTCAACTGCAACGCTATTGTTCGTAAAAATATTGCGGTGCTGAACGATTTGTGGCAACACAAAAATGCGATATGTACAGTTTGAAGTTATTGTCGTTCCAATATTCGGACATATTGTTTTATTAACCAACAACAGACACAAATTTTATGATTTAGTGATTGGCATTTTTTTATTGGAAGTTTCAAACAATTTAGTTGCTACTGACCAGAATAACAAAATCAAAAGAATATTTAATAGATTGTCTGATCATACATTATTATTAAAATAATAGAAACATGACAATGACGACCGATTAGCATAGCGGGCGGGGGTCGTCTGAGACACAAGGGGTGCGTGTTCGATCCCTGTCTGGGACAAATGTTTGCATTATCTGCAAATATTTGTTCCGGATGTGGTACCATGGTTCTCATAGTTTCTGATACCCTCGCCACAGGAATTCCTAGTGTGGGGTCAGGACTATGTATGAATGTTGGGTGTTATTTATTTATTCATAAACAAAATATGGGAACTATTTTCCCAACTCTATAAAGGAACAAGTACATATTAAGAAAGCAGCTAGTACTAAATAAAGTGTACGAGCGAAGGGCATGGTAAACTACATTTAAAGAAACTCTTCTAGTACAAAATATTAGCGTAATAGCGAAGGGCATGGTATAATAATTACTAGGCGGTGGGTAATCTCGACCGCGCGTTGATTGATGTCACTGCAGGCCTTGCCGGAAAATTAACTGTCTAACGGAATATTCTACCCGCGCGGCGCCAAATTATACTTGTTCACATTTTTCAAGGATTTATACAGTCTTAAAATTTATGTTTTGCGAAAAGACCCTTTTGTGAGAATAGGCTTGGGCTTGTTTAGTTCGAACAGTTTATTTTGTAAATGAGGTTTGGTAGGTACTAGGTTTTAAAAAATACGTTAAAAAAGGTAAGCGAAATACGGCAGTTCAAAACACAGTAGAAAATATTTTAGTTATCTCAAAGTTAGATAGATAAATGATTTATTCGACTCGAAGTTTCAGGTTTCTTAATTGTTTTTAAAAATACATACGAATAAAGACAGTTCAAAACTCAGTACTATTATAAACGAAAATATTTATGTTATTTCAAAGTTGTTTGTTAATTTTGTTGATCGTTAGCAGACAATGAGCTTTACAATTAAAATGCTCTGAGAACTTTTATAATTACAACTTTCATTGCCTACGTAAATATAAAATTGTAACTTTATGTTGAAAATAATTGGCATTCATTAAAATACCACCTGAAAATGATGGCTGTACATCAACATTTAGAGTATGATGATGATTGGACAACATTTAAAAATGAGCTATAAATGAGAACTATCCATTTTTATACTGTGTAATAAAGAAGTTAATACTCTTACGGAACTTAAAATTTAAAACTTGAATTAGCCCCAGTGACAAACAATTTCAAAATTCTGAATAAATGTACAACTTTCAACGCTATATTGCTTGCTTGTCGAAACGTTGTCAACAAAGATTGACTACTGAAAATTCAAACGCAACAAAAATCACAAAGTACAGAAACTCGCAACTTTTTGGTTCGATCCTAAAAAGGGGAACAGCATTACCACTTCATTCACCTGATCATGTGATAATAAATGATAATGTAATTATGGGCCGTTATCACCCGGGTAAGCTATAAATTCGGCCCAGATTTGACCCACATAAAGCATTCACAGGTTCGGGTACGGAGTTACTGGTAAGTTGTGGATGACTTTTGAGGAGGTTATCAAGAAGATAAATCATTATGCTCGAATGAACTTAGACGGTACAAGTTGCAATGGATTGCGTTATTATATAGGTATTATATTTTTTTACAATATTTTATTTGCTTCTTAATTTTAGACTTGACTTCAACTTTAAGTTTGAGGTTTTTAGTTGACCCTAAACGGCCAGTGACTAAACAGTATTATTATTCACTCACTATCATTCCTGTCAAAGCTAGACGTGAAAATCAATACGTAGGTATCTGATAAATGCCGAGATTCACTTTACATTTCGTCTCATAGAATATTCATCAGCATCTAAGTTATTTGGGTCTTCACCAATTAATTCGAGTGAATGGTTCTCCAAGCCAGTCACCTTGTGGTTGGAACATTGGCTGGAACATTTAGAATCTGTCAACTGCAGCTCGTCTTGAAATGGGGTATATATTTGGGTAATCGACTATGTAATTTGGACGATTATGTTGATTGTAAAAGTACCTAATGGTCTCGACTGAATCAAAGGCTTTCTTGTAGTGCACAGACACTAGACATAATGGCTGATTATGCTCTTCGGTCTTCGTCTGGAAGTCGTCAAACCTACGAGCTAGACGATTGGTGACTATTCTCGAAAACAGCTTATGTGACTCAGCAGCGAGATGGGCCTATAATTCTTCAAGAGGGTGTTGTCACCTTCCTGAAAAACAGTACCACCACGCCTCAGGCACTGTACATTCGAGGATGGCGGAATTAAATAGCTTAATAATTGGCACGAGGGTTATTCTTTAAATAAGCCGTTAAACACGTGCAATTATGAACAACTGGTAGATAACTCGACCTCGGTACCGTGGTACTCGTTGTTTATGATACCCACGACACAGGGAATCCTAGTGCGGGGTAGGACTAAGTGTGTGACTGTTGGGTGTTATTTATTTATTATATTATAAGTTCCAAGATTCTTCAAAGACTGAAGTTCTTCAAATTATTGAAGAGTCAGATGCCGAGTAAACTTGTCAACACGGTCTCAAGTAGAGAAACAAATGTCGGTCTACACCAACCTCAATCAAATTCAAGTTGTCAAAACTTGTAACTGAAATCTTTTGTTTGGAAAACAATTTGAATTAGTTGCTAACATTAAAAGTTAAAATGAAATCACATATCACAGTGCCTTTCAGTGTGAAGATATTCAAAAACTTTATAAAATTTCTTGAAAAGTTGAACTGGGTTTGTTAATTTGGATGTTTATAACTGGAATCTCATTATGATTTCCTCCTTATGTAATGTCCTCCAAACTGAATGATACGCGATCCAAAAATATATTAAATATTTTAATATGTTACTTTTTCAAGATTTTTGTTTGTTCTTCTAGAAGAAGTAACTAGAAGAAGTAAAATTAAATCTGTTGCTTTCAGCTACTAAAGAGATTCAAAATAGCAAGTGTTTCTCACTCTTACGCCACTGGGGCCTTATGCTCGGCATCGTCTGACAAAATCTCAAGGTAGGGATGACGTTACATCTCGGGCGAAAACCATAAACAATCACGAGTTTTCCCTGAGATGTGGCGTCATTTTTTACAATGAGATTTTATCGATTCCGAACATAAGGCCCCTGAAAGCGTCGGTCAAAATGGCTGGTACAAACTGACTACGAATCCAAAACAGCTCTTCTATCAAACGTGTTACGTATACTGAGGGACCACGCTCAAAGCTAGACCGTAAGTAAACAGGTCCACACGCTCACAGCAGCCAACCACTCATTTGCGGGGCAATTACTCGTCTCGATTAGATAGTGCTTTCATGTGGTCTCTCTTTACTCTTTGGGCTAAAATTCCTTGTATTTTGTGCATCCTCTAGTATTCTAAGTGGTAACACATTTTACTCAGCGATTTCGAACTAACGTTATTTTTATGTGAATTACTGTCAGACATAATTGAGTGAGCTAAGGTTGGATTCGACCAAACTTTATCCATAGAATAAAATGACTATTTACTCTAGAGTAAGCCTGTTTTCGTTTTACCAAGTGCTATCCCAAGAATAACTCTACTATCCGAGATCAAACTTTATTCATAGAATAAAATGACTATTTACTCTAGAGTAAGCCTATTTTCGTTTTACCAAGTGCTATCCCAAGAATAACTCTACTATCAGAGATTATATCGCTATACCGCCAACATCCATGGGAATAGCAAGTTATACAGGGATTATTTTAATGGCGGCGGCCGACCAGCTGATTGTGACATGGCTTGCAAATAGGTTGAATTCAAATAAAAATATCTGTACGGTCCTGCACGTCACTGCACGTGTCAAGCAAAGAGAATTTATTTAACCACAAGCATCAAAGATTACGGCGCCGATGCCTTTGCTCATTGTTTCTTGTTTTATAATTATGTATTTGGTGATTTTGGTGGTATTTTACAGTGCTTATTGTTTTCAAATATACTTCTATCTACTGCCATGGAGCGGTGCAATAGCTGAATCCTACTAATTATATAAATGCGAAAGTTTGTGAGGATGTTTGATAATCAATCACGCCGTAACGGCTCAACCGTATTTGTTGAAACTTGAAATATAAATAGTTCTTTGCCTTAAATAGCATATAGGCTACCTTTTGTGTATGTACCACGCGAGCGAAGCCGCAGGCAGAAGCTAGTATAAAATAGGTATAAATGAAAATATTTGAAAGATTCTTATTTTTATTGGTTCAATACTCTTCTGGTAGTCGATTGCTTCCATTTTCTTTTTGTGCAATTGCTCCAGTGAGGATGATGAAGCTGTGTACATAGGTCGCCTTTTTGAAATCCAAGATATGTGTTTGTGTGTTCCTTCTTGTTCTTTATTCACTCGTAGAGAGTAGAAACAGGAGCTCTTAACAGTTGAGGGGTATAATCACGCCAATCCTGAAATAAAGCAATAATAATGTAATAATAAGCACTAAAAGGAGTCCTAGTAGGAGGTGCCTTGACTTCAATCCGAAGGGCGCGGGTTCGAATCCATGTAGTGCAGATATGCATTCGAAAAATTGATGTTCTCGAATGTAATGAGCCCAAAACTGTGAAGGAAAACCGCGGTTTATTCAGCTCCTCTATACTATGTATTGACGGATAGTACAGGTGCTGGGCAATCCTACAGATGCTGTATAACGGCACTATTACTACTTCTGATTAATTGAACCTGTGATACTGAAGCTTGAGTGGCAGGTTACTATTACCTGTTTGGATTCTATGCATCCTATTGAGTGACTCTTCCTCTTTGGCATTCCCACTGGGTTTTTGAATTCTCTGATGAGTGCAAGCAGTGTGTAGTTTAGCAATTATATTCTTTGGACAGCAAGTGTTTCTCAGATGCCAATTTGGGCTTCTTTTTCTCTTTTCTTCAGTCATTTTCAAACAAAGGACACCGCAAACACTATTTTTCTTCGAAAATCTCAAATCACAACATAAACCAGAAAATACTTTGTTGATGCTGCGATGACGGACGACAGACAATGACAATCGACGGCGCGCGCACTGCACTGGCACTGCAATACTGCGATAAACTAAAGTGGAGTACCATTTCGCTTGGCATTCTAACAAACAGCTGTATTTTGATTTTAGTTGGTTTACATATTTGTTCATTCATTCATTAGCTAGCACTAGAGTAACAATACCCAGTATTAGTTTTCGATGGAAAAATGCAAACCAAGTTATCCGGGATTAAATTCAGGGAATAAAGTTATGACAGGGATTGTTATTCTGGCATAACATAGCGTTTGGTCGAATCCACCCTTACTCGATAACGTTTCATGATGTGTCTATTCGTTAGGTTTTTTTTTGGTCGATATTCAAGCAAACGAAGAGTTTAGAACGTTTCTGACATAGTAACGGAAATTTGAAAGTAAGAAAATATAAGATTAAATTTCTGATATTCCTCGCCCCTCGCAGGGAATTTATACATTAGTAAAACCCGTTTTAAAGTAATACTCACAATTTATTTGAAATTAAAAAAGAGGGATTTTACTTATTAGCAGGCTAGAAATACAATTTTATCTTTTAAAGAGCTTAAGTAAACTTTTTCAGTAACAACTATTCTCTAAAGGTCAGTAGAGGCTTTGAATTGCAAACCACTCATTTGCCAGGCGATTACTCGCCTCAATTAGATGGCCCTTATGCGGTCGCTTACAGCGCTATTGTACTGAACTTAACCTATAGGCAGCAGGGGTAATTGTACCTCTTCATTCTTGAGCTTCACCTGATACGTATACGAAATTTCCACTGGCCAGGATCAGTTTTGATGATTAAAAAACGAGATTATTTTCTCAAATTTTTAAAACCTTGGAAACGGCTATTTTCAACCATGGTAAATGGTTTGGTAAGGACCCAATGGGGTTTCGAATTCCCCTCTTGAGTCGGTCATTAAGAATTGGAAATAGGTACTTTATTTGAAGCAAAAGGTACTTTTTGTATGGAGTCCCCTAAAAGTCTTAAATAACCTTGCTGGATACAAACTTTCAGAAAACATATTTCAAACTTCACTAACTGATACATGATATACATAGCAGTCTCAAACTCTAATAAAGACGCTCCAAGAATGTTTAATTAAGGTGTTGCTAAACTTTCTCCAGACATCAGTATTTTCTAAAAGGCAGTATAATCGTATTGTCCAATAAGTCAGGTCTTTAAGGTCCAGCTGTGATAGCCCTAGCTTTGTGTATCTAGTTTAATTAAATTCGTAAAGACTGCACAAAAGAGAATTGCTGTGGTGGAGACAGACCCACTCGCTTTAGATAGTATAGCTTGCCTAGTATTTCTTTTAGATCAGCTAAGTTCAACAACCTTCAATACGATTTCTAAATGGAAGGGTGACCACTATTGGCATTACAGCTGAGCGTTTCTGTTTCAGAAGACAAGAGTCCTTGGTGGTCAGAGTCAGCCAATAGCAGAAACCTACTTATGTGCAGTAAAAAAGTAAGCCCTCATTACATCTATTTATACATGATTTACACAGCGCCAGGTAGGACTTTTTACTCACTTACAGGACGTTGTTGTTCCTAATAACGAAATAGCCTATATGCTTTTTCATTATTTGCCTTATTTTGTTAAAGTATTCCAACATAATTCATCAAAAGAGCCACACCTTATGACGTCTGCAAAATGTGTCCGCCATTAATGAAGCAACAGAATGTCAGCATTCACCTGGCGACTATAAATCGCTGACAGCGGCCACTGGCCACAGAGAAATAACGAACACAGTGCTATAATAATGATTAATACCTTCATATATCGATCTTTCATAAAAAGTGGACGTAGTTTTTTTACTGGCCAGGTTATAAAAGAAACACTCATTATTTCAGCCCTAGGACGTCCACTGTTGAACATAGGCCTCCCCCATAGACTTCCAGCGGGAGCGACCAAGTACGGCCTGCCTGCATCCAACAATCATATGGGGGAATTCGCCCATACTCTGGGCATGCGGGTTGGCGAGCGCAGACAAAGCTAGTGTTTAAAGGGAAAGCTGCTGCCCATCCCCTAGATTTTTTAGCCTTAGTCGACTTTTACGACATTTATGGGTAGTAATGGAGGGGCCTATTCTTCAGCCAAATTTATTAAACCTCACTGATAATTTCTTCAAAGTACCTAATGGAGTTAAAATCTAAAATTTTCAACATGAACCTGTAAGCTTATCATCATCATCGCCATCAATCTATATCAGTTCACTGCTTGACATATGGTCTCTCACAAGACAGTCTACTGAGCTCGGTCTTTCCCCTTCATATCCAGTGCTAACCAGCTACAAAGCTACAAAGTGGAATGAAGTTTTTATTTCATTACTTGCAGTACGAAAGATGGCTTACCTTAGACAACCGAAGCTCCTGTTCGTTTACTCTGTGCCGCAGCCGAGTAAATCGCCGCTCCCATTGTACTAATGTCCCAGGTTCATTCGAGCAGGAATGGATTTACAGTGCAGAGAGTGCATTTTCAATAGAATCCTGTTCTGAATTTGTTAGCTTTACCATGTTCTAAGGTTAGATAAAAATTCAATAAGTATATTTTATTTAAAACATAGCTGAGCTAATTTTTTTTCTGTTTTTGCTCAAGGTTTACACCACACATTCTGGATTTCTACAAACCATATTTAACTAAGACTTTAATTCATTTTTCGGTAGAGCAGATGATACCCATGATTTACATTTTCATCGTCATCATTAGCGTGAAGTCCACTGCTGAACATAGTCTTCCCCAAAGAGTACCATAACAAACAGTTTTGAACCTATTCCATCCACCGACTTCCCGCAATCTTAACAATATAGTCGGTCCATCGGGTGGGAGGACTTCCAACACTGCGTAATCCAGTTCGTGTTTGCTATTTAAGAACCTTTATTCCCCTATGGATTATCCCGTACTGCGAACCTTATGGCCTCCCACTGTCACTTTAACTTACTAATTCCAAAAGCCATGTCGGTTTTATTTACATTTTACAATTCATATAATTAGCAAATATAAGTTTAGAATCAATTCGCAACAAAGCTCTATGATAATGCAGTTTATATTCCGTGAAATCTAGTCCATATAATTCCCATTCGGTTCCATTCAGCAAAGACAGGTGCCGTCTGCCGCAGAGGTGCCAAAAATGTGCCAATACGGTGCGCCGTTTGTCACTGCAATATGCCTTTTTATAGACTGCTGTTTATTTTATTTTTAGTTTTAAGGTTGGTAATTTCTTGGCAGCGTGGGCGAATGTGAAATGGGTTTTGTAATAGTTGTAGCTATAATATTTTTCATTGCCAATATCATTAGTTTTCTAACGGGTTACGTTGTGCGAATTACGAAGAGGGTTGGTGTTTCTCTACATACGACAGCTCTAACAATTTGTAAGCTGAAGTGGCAGTGGACAGGCCATCTAGCTCGCAGAACCGACAAGCTTTTGGGTAAAAATAATTCTCGAAGGGCTACCACGAATTGGGGCCCCCATCTGATGGAGCGACGATATTGTTAAAGTTGTGGGAAGATGGAAAAGGTAAGGCCATCCACTTCCTATGTCCAGCAGTGGACTTCTTTAGGCTGATGATGATGATGATCAATACCTACAACTAAGCGAACGAATATTAAGTCGGTACTAATGACTGTTATTTCTACTCATGTTCGTAACTTTAGATTGTTTCTTGAGTTTCCTCAAAGTTCTATCAAAACTGAACATGATTTACATTTTATCGAATACGTAACTTTCGACACCTACCTATTTAACATCTGCTTGAGTTGATAAGAAAAGCCAAAACTCTCAACTTTGCTCAACACCCCCGGCAGAAGTCGCACACTTTTTGTTTTGTTTTTGTTTACTCCCTACCTTTTTGATTCCTATTACTTATGCACAGAGAAAACGTTGAGCAGAAGCTGAGAACATACTTTCAGGCGGTTACAATAAGTAGGTTTTTGTTTAGTTATATAACTTCGGCCCTCATTCAGGACACATTCACTAATGTGAATGTGTCCTGTCTGTGAATCTAGATGTCAAATAAAGAGCAGTTCCTAATGGAACTGCTCTTTATTTGACATCTAGATTCCAAGGTTTTAGTTTTACAAGGTGATTCAAAATATGTAACTATCCGGAAAGAGGCATAATCTATACCCACTAGTGAACAAAGTTTGTTTAAGTTTGTTAACATGTGTTGTTTTCACTGCAGAAATCTGCTGTTTGGGGATCAAATCAGTCCAACTAAAGCTACTTAAAGGCAAAAACAGATAAATAGAAAAGTTTGAAAAAAAATTGTCAAGTTTGATTTTTTTCGCGAATATTTTTTTTTTTTTGTTGATTGTTTACGAATCAATTTGTTTTAAAATAACAAAAAGAAAGAAACTCTAAACTAATACAAGTTAATATTTACAAAATATTATCAATTTGTGTTTAAGGCCACAATTCGAAGTACTAAGGTTAATTGCTGGACTACAGATTACTGTATAACATTTCTGGAAGCATGGATAGTTTTCCATCATAAAAATAGATCGAACAATAATTTTTATTTGACGACGAGATAATAAATACGAGATCGAGAGGGTGTCAGCACAATCGTGATATACGAGTACATCGTAGTGGCGTTCCATCTATCACGTAGTGACGAATGATAAACAATGCAAAACCGTGTAGACCTGTTCTTGAGGTTAAGAGGTTTTTAAGAGGAGGTAGGGCACAGCGAGATTTTCTCGTTCTGAATTGGAGCATCCCGCCTGGAGAGGTACCTCCGCCTTACAGAAGATCGCAGCCAAATAACATTATTTGTTTTAAATTGTGTTGTGTTCCTGCGGTTAGTAAGGTTGCCAGAGCTCTTTAGGGGGGAAAGGGGTTCGGGGTCGGCAACGCGTGCGTGATGCCTCTGGTATTGCAAGCGCTCATAGGCTACGGTAACCGCTTACCATCAGGTGGGCCGTAAGCTTGTTTGCCACCTCAGTTGTATAAAAAAAAAAAAAAGGTTAGATTGAGTTGCTTGCTTGTCGTGTCACTGATTCTTGCTTGGTCCTGTATTAGGTTATCCAGTGACTTGGGACTATGACCGTCTGAAAAGGGACTATGACCGTCATTGAAAGAATCGTTGTGGTGAAAGGATTAAAGTGCGCCTCATAGTAATTGGCTCCTTTCGTGCACATGTCACATGTCTTCGAATTTTTTGGGTCTAGGACATGCCGGTTTCCTCACGATGTTATCCTTCACTGTTTAAGAGCACTTGCATAGCACACATTATTATCCGAATCCATTGGTACACGATCGGGAAACAAACCCACTACCTGGGGGCCACCACCTACCACCAAGCCAGTGTTAATACCATCACTCCACCAGTGCTCTCAACAATAAAATTGATGATTCAGTAGTATTTCATTCATTTTATCCGATATCTACCTGTCACGAATAGAATGAGAACTTCTCTCCACTCTCGAAGTCAACTTCAAGGTTCTGAATTCCCGGCGATCTGACAGTGTTCAATACAGAACATAAAATCTACTAAAATGTGTAAAAATAGAAATAGTAAAATAGGTAGTAATTATAGTTATTTAAATTGCAACACTGTAATATTATTGTTTTGTTATGACCACTTCCGGTGGCCATATTCGTTCTCTTCCAACTTTGTAACTGTGCTATGAACAGTGTCACATTGGTTCAATAAACCTTTTTAAATTACTCAGTTTCCTTAACCTTTTATTTAACAGACAGAATTCTACTTTGTTTGAGTAGTAGTGTGGAGGACAGATAAGGTTATGTATAGAATGGAATAGAATAACATTATCTGAGATAGAGTAGGTATCAAGCCCTTTTTTTAAATGTAATTTCTTGGTTACTGACATTCAATTTTAACCTGTTTCGGTATTTGTTTTCGTATAAAATCTTAATAACTCACGAGATATAAACTCATCGATCTTCTTTAAGCAGTTCAAAAAACACATCAATCTTTGTCACATAGCTCTGCTAATAAATAGTTATTTCGCAAGCTTTCTGGTGACCTTGGCATCGTTTGACCAGTACATGGGCTTCCGGCGCAAGACGGTCGTAATATTTTATTCATGAACACCTAGTTCTCCAGATACCTGGCTACTTTGGGTGAAAATACCACTAAATCTAGAAATAAAGCTTTATTTATTGCTGGTAATATATTGGCCAGTTATTTCTGAAAGATTAAGTGAAATAAGTACTTCCAGACCGCTCTGCAAACATTATTTGTCATCGCCTTTCTTTTATTTTGTGGTATAAATAGTCTACATATGTTGAATGATCAGAAAATATTAGTTCCGGGTCTGGGTGATGTGGTACCATGGTACTCGGAAAATGAATTATAAAATAAATAAAAAAAGTTTAGGTTAGACTAAGAAAAAAACCAGTGACTTAATGAATCTTTAGCACATGCTTTCGTCAATAATTTGCTACATTCTACAAAACAATTTATTTGCCTAGAGTACTACGGATTACCACGACTGTAAACATTGAATAAAATGGAATCGCAAAGCCAGTAGACAATAAGTCATTCAGACTTACTCCAATTTGCGCGAGTCAACAAGATTATCGATGCTCTCAGGCGTTCAGGTTTTTATTTCCATCCCGTCTGGCGTTTGAAAGCTTTGCAATTTATGGAATGGGTTGGCTGATGTAGTTTTGTTTATGTGTAGGTTCAAATTGCGTAGTCGTATTCAAATTGGGCGCAAGCCCACAGAGGGCGTGACGGGACTGCGGCAGGGCGTGGACGGACCTCAGCGTGTTGTACTGAACTTCATTAGAAAAGACACAAACGAACAGATGCCCAGGTCGCCTGCAGTCCCATGCGGAGCGACCTGGGCATCTGCTTCTGCATGGGAATACATGTTAGTAGTCATACATACAGGCGGCGCGGATGGGGCGTGAGTCTAAGCGACCTACAGCGCCGACTTGTAGAGTGGTTGTAGTGACCCCGCCTTCTGATCCAAAAGTCGTGAATTTGAATCCTGACTGTACACCAGTGGATTTTCCTTTCGGAAAATCCTAATGTGTGTGATACTAGACTAGTGCTCTTTGGAAAAACCGTAAAGTAACCGCCGTTGCCGAAAACCTAAAATTCGAAGACACTGTGCAAGAGAGGAGCTTTCAAGACGCACTTCAATTCTGGTGTTTTATGTATATCGATGATGATGATGATTTGGCTGGGAGTCCGACTGTGCATGGACCATGGCAGATTAGTTTGTTCTGTGCCGTTAGTTGAGACTTTAATCTGAGCAAAGATATCCTCAACTGAGATATACACGCGATAATGTATGTATGTAAATATAGGTTTTGGAGTAGTGTAGGGCTTTGCAGAGTAAAGGACTAAGCGTGGTTGGCCCAAATCAACATAACTGCCGGGGATGTATAAATACCGCATTTGATTACAAAACGTATTTCATCTCTGACAACGCTTTGAATCAGCCTTTCTCCTAACTTTCTCTGGAACGTTACTTTAGTACCTACATATTTACATATTATTCAAGAAAAACTTTTTTTTTTCAACTGCTCTTTCTTCCCAGTTACTTATTTAGTCTATCTATTTGGGCTCTGTCAATACTGTTTTAAACCCAAACAGAATCTGTGAGAATCGTTATTTCTGCCCGGGGAGGTGGAACAGGCGAGATAATGAGCAACGAACTCTATTCAGTGTAACGACTTTGAGGTATCTGTAAGCTTACTACACGGTCCCGGTTGAATTATCAAAAGGTATTCTGTGTTTACCTTATCTGAAATAAGAGTTATTAAATAGGTTCTACAATGGAGACCAAGCATGCAAAGTGCAGCGTAGGACGGCCCTACTAAATGGAACGACTACCTTATAAAGTTTGCTGGAAGCCATTGGGTGCAGGCCAATGGCTTCAGGTCAGTCGCTCTAGATATCTATGGAAGAGGCTTTTATTCAACAGGGGTAGTCTTACGGCTGAAATGATGCAGTCAAAAGTAAAAGCTGGTCATTGACTTATTTGGATGTCCAAGACAAAACCAGTCCAACAATAAAAACTAAGCGTATCACTCGCAAGTCACATGCTACTAAATTGTCTTTACTAAATATATAAAGACAAAATCCAAACAAATTATGTTGAAATCGCTTAATCTGCGAAAAGTTGATTACATATCAGAATAAATTTGCGTTTCGCATGACAGCAATCTTAAGCTTCGTTTGTGGTTGTCAAGGAAATTAAAAAGCTGTGAACTGAAGAGGGCTTGACAGATTTCCTAATTGATGTTCACCTGTTTTGAAAAGACGCTACAAAGAATTTACATCACCAAGTCGTGCGTTTTGCATTTCCAAGTTTTCACGCCGTACCAAATTATACACGTTTGTCATTGCGGCCACGGAGGTTGGTGAAGACAGAATTGGTAAGGCTGATTGGCTTGCTTCCTTACATGCCAAGAAAACCAGCCGGTTGTAATTTGAAATAAAACCTCATCCTACTTGTTTGTTTTTCTTGGGTTCTGTATTTTCCGATTGAACGATCCCCTTCTTTTAGAAGTCTCTTTATTCTCCGTTGTAAATAATGTTTGTCGCCGTTAAATGCCCATAAGTGAAATGAATCGAGAGACAGATTTAACTTTATTTACAGAAAGAAACTAAAAACGAATACAAGTTAATATTTACAAAATACACAAGAAACAGTTGAGCCATCTAAAGACCGTTACAAACGATCTATAGATAGCTCAACGGATCCAGATCACTAACAGTCGGAAGCGTCCCCAAGACGCTGGCGGAATTGCCACGCTGGATGGCAATGCTAATTCGCTGGGCCAAATAAGAGCCAGCTCTCGAGACAGATTAACTCAATTTAAGACGATTCGAAATCATCCTTGTGGTTTGAATGTTTATCGACAATTTGAAGTTTACGGTTTCAGGTTTGTTGTTTGAAGTATTTAGTTTGAAGTTTGGAGCCCTCCGATCGTTACATATTTCCAATATCATCCTAGGTTATTCGATAATAGCGAAGGTAAAAGCGATTTTCTCTAACTGAATATTACATAATACTTCCAGTTAAACTGTTATTCCTCCAGTCTCGAGACGAGATGCGGAAGTTGGGACAACTTTGTAATACGTCATGTTATGGGCACACATAACAGCATAATATTAAACGTGCCATAATTAATGTGTAGATAAGAATTTTGTGTTGTTTATTCACAAAAATATCTGTTCTCTCCAAGTAGTAAACGTGGCTGAAAAATTTAATATTAAAATGACAAGTAACTTTACCCCTGTATATTATTTCGTGTTACAAGCAACGTGTGCATTTCCTGATTGTCACACCAGCTTTGACAATCAACGGCGCGGAATATCTGAACATTTCACGTGGACGCTTTTTGAAACGAACTGCATTGTAGTAGCTTTTTGTATAAAAACACAAAATAGTTTTTATTGATTAAAACTTTGGGGGAATTGATTTTTACGACTCGTAGCTCTGAATACTAGTTCGATGACATAGGTTTACAAGTTTGTACTTTTAAATAGGCACATTTTACTATGAGATATATTTAATTGACCTGAATTGTGAGATATTATATTAAACAGACAAACAAATATAATGCCATCCGCAATGATGAGATGCACCCGTTTTTATATGTGGTAAAACTATGAGAAAAATACATTTCATTTAATTTCATTTATTCATGCTCCATGTACATTGTATATAGTCAGCTTCGATGGTATTTTTTAGCTTAAAGTAGGTAAGTACATAGACCGTACATAGTACATACATACATAGTAGGTAGATACAAGTGGAATAGTACTAGATATTTGTTTATCTATTTATTATCTAAAAATGTAATTCCGCAAAGTAATGTGTGAATTCATGTGTGAAACCATCCAAGTCAAGTTTTTTATAAACAAATGCCCAACTTTAAGTATAACTTATATATTATTAAAAAAATATAATCAAGGTCACAGACGCAGCGAGGTCTGAAATTTGCAAAACACCTCTAAAAATAGAAATGCTCTTTTTATACGATACAAAAACAAAAGTGTCAGCCTCCATTTACAACTCCTCCTACGAAACAATGAATAATAGTACAAAGGAAACGTTTCAAGGCAGCTATCTCTAAAAGCTCGTCAAATACTCTAAAATATATCCATTGTAGAGCCGAGTATTTCACGGTACAATGAACTTTATGACTTTACTATTAAAGCACGTAATTAGAAGCATTACGGGATAGTTTATTCGCTTTTCAGACAGGTCGGTTTATTTTATAGGAATTCCTATAATGAGTTGACGCTTTTGTGAGTTATAAACATCTGCAAAAGAAAAGTAGCTTTAATAAAAAAGGCTCAAGAGAGGTTTGATGGTCAATTTTGAAAACATTTTGTAAATACGACATATGTATGACACCTTATAAATTGAAGAACTAAGGTAACTGACATAGTACAGAATTAGCTTGAGGACTAAAATACGTTAAGTTTGAAAATAAATTGAATGGTGACTTTTGCTTTTCAGAAATGACAGACGGTCGACAGTATTTTTATATGTTATAGCATCATTGCATACCTAACGTTCTTCTCGTTACATGTCTTTCATTGCTCCTTCAATACATCCCACTAATATTATAAATGCGAAAGTTTGCGAGGATGTTTTTGGTTCACGCTAAACGGCCGAACAGATTTGGATGAAATTTGATACAGATATAGATTGTAATCTGGATAGCATATAGGCTACTTTTTATGTAGGTACCACGCGAGCGAAGCCGCGGGTGGAAGCTAGTATACAATGCCCGAAAAAACAGGCTCAGGCATCAAACAGTACCTACACGTGTCATATTACTTCGTTGACTTTGTTTTGAGTTTCTCATTAGAATTTGTCTAATGAAGAACCGCAAGTTTGGCCGCGCCAAAGTTAAGATCTCCTTTCGCCGGAATACTCGAGACCTTGTACTTTGTAGTTTGCAAAGACCTAGGTATTACGTTTATAATTAGTTTTTGATGACGGACCCTGTTATATTTTGCTCCTGAAATACAAAATATAACTAAAACTTGATGTATTAATTTCTGCACTGAATTGACATATTTTGCATCGGATGTTATTCAATAAATTCAAAGTTCTACGAGTAACTCCGTTCATTTCAAGCACAGTATTCATGTTTGTGACAAATCAAAACACGTGGCTCGTTATGCGTTACACTTATGTTTGTATTGTCTTTCGTACATATTGTGCTATTGGAATATGCATGTTGCGGTTAGGTTTGCTAGATCATTGCTCTGATTCGAACAACGATGTTCTTCGAGTTATTAGTAGGTAAATAACTGACAATTGTGACCAAATTGCTAGTGACAATATATTTGAAACTCAGAAGCAGATGCATGGTGCATTAATTTGAATGTTCAGAATAAGATTGTTGTAATTCCTTAGTTTATTCGTGAGCAATTATATTTCAAGATGTCCAAAAATAAATTGTAGTTTTTGTTATAGAACCGTATATTTACCAAGAGAAGTTTTATGTCTCGGTGTCGTCGTGGCGAGCGAGTGGGCGCGAGCAGGCGCCTGTTCTGGAAGAGGTGTAGGTTCGACAGTTCCGCCTCTGGGTGTTGTATTACCGTGGTATCAGGTTGTCTATGCTCGGAAACGATCGACAAAATTTTATGGTAGAAATGACGCGTCATCTAGGAAAAAATGTTGTCACGAGTTTTCGTCCAAGATGTGACGTCATCTCTACCATGAAATTTTGTGAGAAAAAGTTTTTTGAGCTCCAATGAAAATGAACAAACCATTACTAAGAGTGAAAAGTATCCTTCATCTCCGTAATATCATGATGCACTTAGCACGCTTTAGGCACTTGTAGAAAACGAGCTTTTTTATTGCCGTCTTTTAGTTAAGGAAGGTGCAAGATATGTGCCTATTATATTCATATTTTATTCTAAACAAGGTCATAATGGCGGGCTGGATGCATACTATTGGAAATAACGGATGTTCTACCTTTTGGAAATTGATTGTATCATTCAAAAATAATATTAACCGATTTGGGAACAAATCTGTTGCCAAATGTAACGTCTAGACGTGCCTCTGACTAAATGTCCCCATCATATAAACTGTGGTATAGAGTACCTACTTGCCGTGAAGGAAAAATCCAAAAATCGTTAATTCAAATCCCGTGTGGAAATAATGCAAGGCAAACTTTTATTTGCGGTTAAAATCATCATCATCATCATCATCATCATCAGCCTGTAGAAGTCCACTGCTGGGCATAGGCCTCCCCCAAAGAGTTCCATGACGAACGGTATTGAGCCTTCTCCATCCACCGACTTCCCGCAACCCTCACAATGTCGTCGGTCCATCGGGTGGGGGGCCTTCCAACACTGCGTCGCCCGGTTCGTGGTCGCCATTCGAGAACCTTTACTCCCCAACGGTTGTTGGTTCTGCGAGCTATATGGCCTGCCCACTGCCACTTCAACTTGCTAATTCTGAGAGCTATGTCGGTCACCTTAGTTCTTCTACGGATTTCCTCATTTCGGATCTTATCACGTAGTGAAACTCCAAGCATAGCTCTCTCCATAGCCCGTTGCGCGACTTTGAGCTTGTATATGAGGCCTATAGTTAACGACCAAGTCTCAGTGCCATAAGTCATCACTGGCAACACGCACTGATTGTAGACTTTCGTCTTGAGGCTCTGCGGTATCTGCGACGAAAAGATATGACGGAGTTTCCCAAATGCTGCCCATCCGAGTTGGATTCGTCGGCTGACCTCTTTGTCGAAGTTGGACCTACCTAGTTGAATCGTCTGACCCAAATAGACATAGTGGTCTACAACTTGAATGGTATCGTTCCCAACTTGTACCGGCATGGGTGCAACATGAGCATTGGACATGATATTAGTCTTGCCCATGTTCATTTTAAGACCCACCTGTTGAGAAACGTTACTGAGGTCTCTGAGCATTGCGCCAAGGTCCTCCAACGATTCTGCCATTATGACTATATCATCGGCGAATCGAAGGTGAGTGATGTATTCGCCATTGATGTTGATGCCATGTCCTTCCCAGTGCAGAAGCTTAAAAACATCCTCCAATGCAGAGGTGAACAGTTTCGGAGAAATTACGTCTCCCTGTCTCACCCCTTTTTGCAATTGGATAGGATTTGTGCTCTGGTCCTGGAGTCGGATAGACATGGTGGCCTTGCTGTACAAACACTTCAACACTTCGATATACCGGTAGTCAATCTGGCACCGCTGTAGTGACCGTAACACTGCCCAGGTCTCGACTGAATCGAAGGCTTTCTCGTAGTCCACAAACGCTAGACACAATGGCCGATTATACTCTTCGGTCTTCTGTATAATCTGCCGGAGCGTGTGGATGTGGTCTACGGTACTAAAGCCTTTGCGGAACCCGGCTTGTTCGGGAGGCTGGAAGTCGTCAAACCTACGGGCGAGCCGGTTAGTGACAACTCTCGAAAACAGCTTATAGACATGACTCAGCAGCGAGATGGGCCTATAATTCTTCAAGAGGGTGTTGTCGCCTTTCTTGAAAAACAGTACCACCACGCTCCTGTTCCACGCCTCAGGCGTTGTACCTTCGAGGATGACGGAATTAAATAGCTTCTGAAGGACTTTAAGTACCGGTGTTCCACCCGCTTTCAGAAGCTCTGACGTTATTCCGTCCTCCCCCGGTGCCTTATTGTTCTTAAGCTGTTTGAGGGCCGTCCGGATCTCGTATAGGCTGACGTCCGGGATGTCTTCGGTATAGTGCCGGGTCAGACGGGCTCTTGCATCGCTTGCCGTGCTTGGAGCAGGACTTTGCGATGAGGTGTACAGTTGTCCATAGAACTTCTCGAGCTCTCGTAAAATCTCAGGCTTCGACGAGACGACATTGCCGCTATCGGTCTTCAGTTTCGTCAACTGACTTTGTCCAATAGATAGATCTTTTGCGAACACTTTCGAGCCTTTATTGCGCTCTATGGCGCGTTTAATACAAGCTGTATTAAAAAGGCGCAAATCGTGTCGCATGGACATGGTTAAAATCATAAAGTAACCTATTTAAGCTACCGCAAATTATAAGATTGAGAAGAATTTGCGGTAACTGTCTGATGTATGGAAGCATCAGACTGCGTGTACAACTCGCACTTCACCGTCTTTATTTTACCATTATTCACCTAACATCAATTTAACCTGTAAACATACGCCTTACATCGGCCAACAAATAGCAAGTCTCATCAATCGTCTCGTCTCATCGTCGTCGCCTTCAACACTATTTCAATCTAACTTTCGGAAACCGCCAGATTGCTAGTTTAATAGCATACGGGAATCGATAGATACCAAGATAAGTAGTTTTGAAGGTATAATAAACGGTGGATGGTAATATGGCAACGTGCGATGAATAATGCATTCGGTGAGTAACGATAATCCTTTTAAAGAACATCTAGATGATAAACCGCCTTTTGAAGCCTTTTGAAGAACATCTAGATGATAAACCGACGACCTAAGGCGAAGCGTGCGATTCCCGCTGCGGGACAAATATTTGTATGATCTACAAATATTTGTCCCGGGTCTGAGTGTTGTGGTACCATGGTACTCGTAGTTTCTGATACCTACGACAAATGGAATCTTATTGTGGGGTCGGAACTATGTAAATTACTGTTTGGTGCTATTTAGGTATTGATTCTAAAATGATCTAAGCCTACTTATAAAATGATCGAAACTATTAAGTTCAACCTTGGTATTCATGTAGTTTGAGGTTTTGGTTCAACTTATTACAACACATATGTGCTACTAGGGTAAGAATGTTGTATCGTACGTATATGGAATTGTACAAATACGGAAATTGTATGAATGTGTCCAAAGTCACAGTATGCAGCATGCCTACTAATTTAAGTTATGTTTGCCTAGCATGCGAAGAAAGCTTAAGTAGATTATTTTGTACTTAAAAACGAATGAGTATTTTAATTGTTGTTGATCATTTGTTCCAAGCCCTACAAGTTTTTCAAAGACAATTTTCGAATAGTGATATCGAAGATGCTCTAGATGATGCTTATTTGTTTATAGCATCCCCGTATCTATGCCGTAATCTGCCGTATGAATCGGTTTTTTTGGGTTATTTTATTAATCTTAGTTAAATGATAATGCCACAAGTTCAGATGTGCAATTTTACCTCATGTTAGCTGCTATATCATCGGTCTGTGGAAATATGCAGTATATTATTGTATACGGTCTGCTGCTTCAAATATTTGTTTTCATATTCATACGAGTAGAAGATGGGGAAATGTTATTTGAAATATTTGATCTGAAATCTCCGAATGATATGATATTTTGATAGAACCATGTATCTATGTATATTATGAAACTGAAATAGGCTCACGACTTTTATCCCCTAGAATGATCATCCATCTTCTCAGATCTTCCCGTGATGAGATGTCTGAAGGGGGTAATCAGAGGCATGTCTGAACATTTGGCACTTGCTCAAATTTTGCAGGAGTATATATTTCATAAGTGACTGGTTGCAAGCCCATCGCCGCTTTATGAACACTTCCCGGTTTCCTTGCGATATCTTTATTCACCGATCTAAGCACGTGTTTAGTCAATAGTAGTTTGTGTAATCTTGTTCTATTATGGCCGTCATGTGACAGACACCGTTTTTTTAAGAACCAGGTCGTCAGAGGACGGAAGCTCAACGTTTGGTTCGATCAAGTGCGAAGCATCCAAACAATTATTGAGTAACTTGGATAGTTTGTAAGCAGAACTTCAAGTTTATAGTGATGAGTTAATAAAGTTCGATATGAAAATCGTCCTTTCACCACACTAGTACATTCAGTACTTTGTTCATCAAAATCTAAAAGCGCGATAATTTTAGACATCGTTACGCTTACCATACGATAGCAAATGTCAATTATTAGCCAATCAAAATTAAAAGATTTCAAGCATCGCCGCATGTCATTATTTGACTTTGCAATCGTATCGTGAAACTATCGTGAATTATTCGTGCTTGGGGCACAGAAAGCCATTAACGGATTTACATTGTGGGTGCAAGTGAATGATAGAGCCAAACAGAACAGGTTAATTATATTTTCCACAGCCTGAAAGGATATAAGGGAAGAGGTAGACCAAAGTAAAGATGGATAGATTGTGTGAAAGACGAGATGAGTAAGAAAGGAGTGAATACTGACATGACGGCTGATAGAGGGGAGTGGATGAGAAAAACATGTTGTGCCGACCCCACATGAAGTGGGATAAGGGCAGGGAGATGATGACAGCCTGAGAGGCTTTCTGCTGGAGAAGAAAAACAACTGTCCGTCCGTCTACTCACCCAAAGTTGCAAGCTGTGGCGAAGTGTAAATAAAATGCTATATTTCTGCAGCTGTTTACAAGAAAGAATTTTCCTATCAGAATGAATAATAGCATACATTCCTTTTGTGCGCTTCAGCGTGGGTCATTAATCATCTGTGTATTTGTTAAAGTTATTTCGGTAGTGGTTTATTTGAGGAATGTTTTATTTAGATTTCATGAAAGTTTTAATACAATATGGGCATGGTAAGTTATTCTATTGCATGGCAAGCAAACAGCATCGTTTGTTTTGCTGAAGGTTTCAATGCCTGAAAGATAGTCTTCGTTTCGGTTAAAAATTCGATTCTATCACTTTTGAAAATCCTCAAAATATAAATCCTATCGATCCCATCCTTTAATTCCATTTATTACCCCAAAAAAAAAACGCTTTTCGTGCACATTATATAGGTATACAGGGTGAGTTTTTGTTATCATTGTTATCATACATTTATTTATTTATAAACAGACAAAGAACCCAAATTAGCCAAAAAATATCTAATAAAACTATTGAAATTTATTTACAGTTTCTCAGAAAATGTAGGTACATTTTCTGAAAAACTGTAAATAAATTTGAACTTTTTTTTAATGCTGATCTTATTTTTTTCAAAATCGAGTTCGTAAATCCAAACATCACTTTTCGATTACTGTCACGGTTTCCTATTTCGCCTAAGTGGCCCTGAAAAAAACTCACCCTGTATACTTTGCTCTTAAGATAAATAAAACTGAAATAAGGACGGTTTAAGACCATTTTTATCAAAATGGTACCAAGTATCGCAAGACAATCGACAAAAGCTTTTTTTTAAATCACTAGTTTTAGGAAAGAACTAATTCGCGTTGTGCCATTAGTGATTTTAGGCATTCGCCATCTTGGATTTAAAAGTGCGTTTTTCTCGCATTCGTGCAGCCATCTGCGCTGATTTTATTTCAACCTTTATTTAACGACACTAAGGAAGGTATTTGAAAAGCACGAGCTGAGGTGCTAATCTGGCGTCATACAAACTCTTAGTACTAATACTCGGTTTTCGCTGCTCACACCGGCGGCACATCGGCAGCGAATATCGCGCCTCTAGGTTATATTGAAACCAGAGTACTCTGAACTCTGGTACGAAAGCTATAGACCTCAATCTCATAAATTTAATTCCGCTGAAGCCACCCGATACTGTAATATCGTTGTATCTCCAATTAAAGGGCTCGTAAATCTGCAAGGCTACTCGTCGGCTGTTATGTATTCAAGTTACGATTCCAGTAACGTGTACTTTGTATTCTCTTCGCAAATTCAATGAAGGGCGTTTTTATGTGGGGGTTTTTAAACCGTCATGATATAATTTTTTATTATGGTTTTACCTTCATACAATTAAGCTAGGTAAAATGATGAGGTAATCAGACAAATTTGAGATTGCTACAAACTACAGGGCAATGGCAAGCTTGTATATCAAGCAAGCAACTAATTCCAAGCTCTGTACCCAATTACTCACTATTAAATGGATTCGGTAGTACTCGTCACTGAGGCTGGAATTAGGTTTCTAGTAGGTTACCCAAACCTACCCTGCTTTTACTAAAGACTGGGCGGCTGTCATAGTATTTATGACCTCGGTGGCTTGGCAGGCCTGTGGCTGGCTTTGACTTTCTTGAGCGGCTTCAAAAATATTGAAAAAGTACAATCTTAGCCTAAGTTAAGCCTAAACGGCCTAAGTTCTTAGCCAACCCGCACTTTGGCACCCGGGTTGGCGAGGTTGACATGGAGGGGCCTATTTTTCAGACACCACGGCTACACGGAGGGTACTCTTACCCTGCTGCTAATTAGATACGAATTGTAGCAAGGAACTCTCTTATTTCGTCGGTATCAGAGCTTATATTGCAGCAATCTTTTTCTAGACGTGGTTAACAAAAAAGTTTCCCATTTCAGTGGATACTCAACGTTCGGCTACAGGAACGCATTCAGGAAAAAGAGTTTAAAAACGATTAAGTGCGTTTTAAAAACAATCGAGCCATCCGCATCTTAATTCGCTCATCAAGATCTTTTATATTATTTTGTTTTTGACAGCAATTAAGGTGGAAATTACGTAGGACTTACGCGAGTGTGAACTTTTATATTTTTTTAATGGATCAAATTAGTAAATGATACATTTTATTACATTCTTACAACTATTGAAAATAAAAGTCAATAATTTTAATTGAAGGAAACACTATGTTCTCTGACTTCTTGAACTATTTGCCTACATTTTTCACGATTTAGCAAAGCCTTCGTAAACTTTTCTTAAGCTTCGCTGATAGATAAGCCTTAGTCCATCCCTGAGTGTTGACGAGGGAGCGTTGTTTTCGCGAGGTAATTGGCGGGCCGCAGCGAGCTCTGAAGGGTTCCCGAAAGTCGCTTGACACAGATTTCACAATGTTGGGCCTATTTATATTTCGGGTTATTTACCGAGGACATTCAGGTGCTGTTTTATGGGTTATAAGGATCATCATAATCATCATCATTAGAACGTAGGACGTCCACTGCTGAGCGAATAGGCCTCCCCATAGTTATCCAGCCTGTCTTATATAACCTGCACCCAACGACACCCAGTAACCTTATGAGGCCATCTTTATCACGAGGATATTATTAAATTATAATACAATGGATGAGCTTAACTTACACATATTTTAAAATTTATTGCTAATACTACCTTTGCTTTGCAGGAAGCCTGCTTTCTAAGCTAGGTCGTGAGCTCCATAGGTTGATCTCTATTAGATATTGTAGGTATATTTTATGAAACCCTTTTAGGTGTCATCGTAATTTGATTGTATACTCGAATAGGCGCATTACGATGAATCTAAATCAATAGAGTATATAAATAATATCAAACAAATGGTTTGTGGACCTACTATTTCTTCGATGATTTGGTTAGTTTTTCGAATGTAATTTTCCCGATCAGAAAATATTTACTTTTTTTTCACAAATGCTCTGCTACAGCAGAATTTATAAAAGAGAGAATAATATTATTTTGTGAATACCAAATTGCAGTTCGCAGAAAAACTTGTATTTTCACATACGGTTGTAAGTACAAACTTCGAAGCGAAGTCATCATAACATCCAATAAATTGCTTTCGTTGAATAAATTGCACATGCAATGCTGACATTACCGTATTTTTTATGTTGCTAGTTACCAAACAAAATCTAGAAATCAGTTCATTTAAATTTTAACTTACAAATCAAACGTGATTGAGATCGATCGTGTAGGCAATTACTTGAAAAGTTAATTTAAAAAGATTATTCACTCGGTGCCGGTGGATGGAAAAGTCTCAGCAGTTTTGTCGCGGCACTTATTCAGGAGGCCTAAAAGCATTGGTTTTCTTTCAGGCTGATGATGATGATGAATTAGATTGTACCACAAAGGGGCAAAATAATAATTTTAGGGCGCGGGCGCTATTCAATGCAGAACGGAACGAAGGATTCTATAGTAGAATCCTAAGTATTTAATACCTATAGTATTCAAAGTACGTTGCCCGACGCAAAAATATATGCATCCAAGTAGTAAACTTTACTTTTCATCTCTATGAGAAAATGAAATTAGAAGTAACTCTTGTATAAACATATTTATATTGCCGGGATTGGTGGTTTGTTTATCACATTTTTACATCTATTTAAACAGTTTCAGGTGTTAATGGTATGTCAACTACGAGACGAACACAAGTTTTTTAAAATTGCGATAGTTATAAATCCTTATACTGAGCAATCTGCTGCTTTTTTTTCTGCAGCGTCCATCGGCATTAATTTCATTTAAAAAAGTATTTTTCCAAATTCGAATCTCACTACAACTCGATGTGTCTAATAGAGAAAAGTGTTAGAAGTACTTTGCGCGCACTTATTCGAGTTAAAACGTCGTTTTTCGAATAAATGGGATGAAAACGAATAGAACCATTTACTGCAGACTTATAAAATAGTAAACATACAATAAATCGCAGCCGCTGCTAAAAGCTCGATTCAAATATTGCAGCGATTTAATATCAATCTCAATAAACGATATGGGTTTCGCGATTGTTCCGCCTCGTGACCCGAAACGGTGTATTGTGCAATAGCAATTCACTCTTATGAGACACTAGTGGAACCCCTGCGACCTCGTTCGCGTAATATTATTATCAAACAAAATTTAACTATCGCTGCACCCCCTTAGATGCTGGACATAGGCCTAGCGAGTTCCACGACGAACGGTCTTGAGCTTTCCCCAAACACGGTATACCACCTCCTCCACCTCCACAATGTCGTCGGTCCATCAGGTGGGATGCCTTCCTTCACTGTATCGCCCGGTTGCTTGCTTGTCGTGTCACTGATTTCGTCTTGGTCAACCTGTATAAGGTCAGTGACCAGATTGAGGTATTGCCCGGTTTGTGGCTACCATTCGAGAACCGTGGTGGTGGGGCCGTGGTGGCCCCGGCTGAAGAATAGGCCCCTCAAAATCTACCTATCCGCGGATGTCGTAAGAGGCGACTAAGGGAAAAAAGCTAGGAGATGGGCAGCAGCGTCCCCCATTTTAACAACGATAGCTCTAACTGCGCTCGCCAACCCGCATGCCTAGCGTGGTGAGTATGAGCAAATCCCCCCACATGATAAGGAATTCGCTCTGTCTGTGGGGGAGGCCATGTTCAGCAGTGGACGTCGTACGGCTGAAATGATGATGATGATGATGATGATGATTCGAGAACCAGCGATGCTACGCCTTGGCGGAACAGCAATTATCTGAGGTAGGACCTTTTTGGCCCATGCTACTGCAGCGTGGACGTTATTCTAGGTACGGTAGATATTACTTTTTGGCACCCAATCGATAGGTGGGTGTTTAGGCGCCTACTTTTATTGTGAATATGTGTAGGTATACCTAGGTTCTGCTAACCTACCTACTTACCTACCTGCAAAGTACCCGTTTTTGTAATGTACTTACCGTGTTTATTTTTGGCTTGTTATTTTGTGCGTCGAATAAATCAAATGAAATCAAATAACTTTATTCCATAAAATTAGACCACTAACCTAACATGCAACTTACCTACCTACATAGAGGCAATTCCACAGTTTCTCACGCGCCAATTTACCTAATGTTGCACAACGTCATGAACTAAATAGCTAGGTATACAATTAAAAACTAAAGTTTAGGTAGGTTATCGCGAGGAACAGGCATAGCTTCACCTAGTTTCTAAGACGTTTCTAAGTGATCCTAGTGATTTCATTGAAATAAATGCCTTTTGACTTTGACTTTGACTTTGATATAGGTTCATATATTGTTTAACAATCTTGTGATATTTTTGCATCTTAGACTAAGTTGTTGTTTAGGTAGGTAATATAATTTTTATACTACCTGCTCGTCAATGGCATATTATGTGTCATGCAAACCTTTCCTAAAGTAAGTCATTACAGCCCTACGGTCTAGCCGGGTCATAATGTTGTACTGAATTTCATTATTTCCCATGGGACATAATGTGATTTGAATTTGGAATGCAACCCATGTAGCCGTGCTTGATCGAGGTTGGTTTCAAAAATGTTTGGGTGCAATGAGATTTTATTCTAATTAGGCTGTATGATAACATTTTCTTTGCACTGCCTACAAATTAAAAAACAGAAAAACATGAAAACTTTTTACGAAATTCATTTTCACCCGCGCTCGAAGAAGGATTTATTCGAATGTCGAGCTGACTACAGACTACAGACTACAGACACTACAGAATAGACTACAAAAAAAGAGGCGCCAAGCGCTCAAACTGCTATGCTGTTATCTACACCGAAATTCAGTTTCGATTCAAATAAACTTCTAAAAAATGTCAAGTGACGACGACAGTGATTTTGATTCGACTCTAGAATGCATACAATCTGAAGCCTCTGGTATAGTTGAAAACTTACTTCCAGAAAAATCATTTCTTTCTACTTAACAGTCATTGTTTTCAATTGCCTCGCAGAAAGTATAAAAAGTAGAGTATGCATCGCGGGCTTAAATGTGTATTTGTCTTGGGCGATCTTGAACCCCTCGTACTCAGGATTCTTGCCGTAACTCCCTCGCTCCGCTCAGGAGTTAACCATAGAATCCCTCGTTCTCGGGGTTCAATATAGCGCCCTTGACATAATACACTACTTTAAGCCCTTGTTGCATAATCTACTATAATCTACCTATCTAACCTTTATTCTAAATACTAAATGGTACCTACTAGTATGCTAAATGCTGTTTTAAATTGTTACAGATTCATAAATTTCGCCAGATGAGTTACAGCCACCTTTACTGTAAGTAAAACTCTATTCAAAAATAAATTCAACATTTTCTTACTCTTTGTATTATGGTACTTTTTTCTTTGAAATTACTTAGCGCAAAATTCTTAAGTACTTTACTCCAGTTCCCGACAGACGAAAGAACCAAGTTTCAAACCAATTATACCTTCAGTTTATTTAGTTTTAAATTATTGAGCATAATAGGTACCATGTTTAGTTTTGATGGTTATTCATTCCTATATGTTTTTTATATTGTGTATAAATAAACGTTGTTATTATTTTATTATTCTTATGCATTGAAACTCATTTTTGTGCTGATCAAAATTCAATACTAAACGTGTTTTTTATTACATGACTTTAAAAATAAGCAACAGAAAATAACTATTCTCCAAAAATTGTATGATGGCTTGTTTACAAATTCAGTAAGTAATTCCGAGTTGAGCTTATTCTATCAACAAATACATTTAAACCGGCCAAAATCATAACCCACCTTTTTGCTCCGCCATAGTCAGAAAAAAGATTTTTTTGTTTGCTAGTATTTTAGCGAATAACTCTTGTCCCTAACTTTTCCAAATCAGAAAACAAAAAAAAACAAAGCGTTTAAAAAAAATTTACCAATTTTCAATTGCCGTAGAACAATCATTACCTAGGTACTTATAGCCAAACGGGTGTAGAATAAGCCCTTCTCCGGATAGTACTTAATATTACCTTGTAGAACTAGATATTTTTAACTAACTAAACTTGTTATATAATAAATACTCGATTTTGAAAATAAGGAAGTAAAATCTTTTTGTTATAACAAAGGAAGCAAACGTCCGTTTTAATTCTTTGAAGTTTTTATTTTAAACTCTCGCAGTTTTCCCCAGGATTCTTTTATCTTTGCATTGAAGACCACTTTTTATTATTTCACTATCTGAGGAGATTTATTGTCCTCTATTTCTTCAGCCTTATCTTACTCTGGAGAGAAATGCCTTAATTTACGTGCTGTAAAGAGAAAATTTTGTATACGTTCTAGTAAAAATTTTTTATTTTAAACACACTGAGCTACATATAGAAATGTGGGACCAACTCTAATCTGTTCTCAGTTTAATCTATACAAGATTAAATTTCAATTATCGTGTTAATGTTTCATTTTACAATTTAACATACATTATTTTATAAAAAGTAATGTGAAAAATGGCTTTACAAATTCTGTCTGCCCAGATCGTTAAAAACTCACTAAGCTTATTTCAGACTAAAATTTTGGATTCCTATCAATAGCCAAGAACTTATTACATCATATGTTACATTTATTTGCATGCTACAATAAAATTTTCTATATTTATGAAATTCAATAAAAATACAATCTATAACTTCAAGACCGAGATGTTATCAGGATAACATTTTAAGTTTTCTTTGAAAACGTTTGCTCACTGTTACTATAGATAACATAAAATAGATTTCTTGGAGAGCATTATTTACTTAACGTTATAATATTAACGGTACACTGAGCACGGTTGAAATACTAGCGAGTTCGTTTTATGACAAACCATTTCTTCATACTAGCAACTACAAAACGCTATAGTATGCGAAACAATACTTTTTCTTATTCTTTGGTGTGCATAATTCGTATAAAATGTTGTAAAACTTTATGTTTGAAGTGGATCTTTACAGGATCGTTCTACACGACTACTAACTTTTCAGCTAGACTCCTAACAAGTCGTTGCATGTCAAATACTGCGATTAACATAGAACACAGGAAAGTTCTGGGAAACCTCAATATTTGAGAATCGTAAAACAGGCTTTGTTATTCAAATTAGAGCTTGCAAGCAGGGTTTAAAAAAACAGGGCATTTGTTTATATATGGTGCTTTTTCGTGGTATCCAAACCATGGTATCCAACCATCTGTATATAATATACAAGATGATGATCAGTTTAAAAACATGGTATGGTATGGTATGGTGGTACAACCATATATACTATACATGTTTTTAAACTGATCCAAAAAATATATAAGTATATTAGAAAATTATTCCTATTTCATAAATATTTCAGACTGGCCTCATAGCTCAGTTGGTAGTAACTCTGCCTTCTGCGCTAGAGGTCGTGGGTTTGATTCCCGCACTGGACAAACATTTGTGACAAATACAGATGTTTTTTCTGTGTCTGGGTGTTAAATAGTTACCTATCTATTATGTATATCAGTCTCTGGCACCCATAGTACAGGCTATGCCTAGTTTGGGATTAGTTGACCGTGTGTGATATGTCCGGAATATTTATTTATTAACCTATTATTTGCTTTTCATTTACGTGCAACGAGGTCGTTTCCCGTTTAGAGGTGTCACTCTACGGTGGCTTTAGCCCACAACGCATCTGACATGCGGCAGACGTAGCCCGCCCAATCCCACTTCAATTTACCTGTTTGCTGTATTTGTGTGTATCAAATATTATTTTACTCATCTGTTTCGGCGTAAACTTCGGCCTTGGTCTACCCTCCTCGACCGAAATGGTTACGCATGCTTTATTTTATAAATATCCCATAATCTCCTCATCATGAACCAACTCTATTAATATTCTAATAAGGTTCAAAGTGGCCTAATGCCCAAGAGTAAGAAGTTTATGTCACGACTGCCTATTATTGTCACTTTCAAGTGAGACAAGCTAACAGCTTTGACAGTAATTTTCACATTAATCATCTTATATTTAACAGGCACGTAAGTTGACGTAGTTGAAAATATGTTTTATGTAATTTAAAGTCAGATTTTTAATAATAAGTTAAAGATAAATATATACCCAGCTAAACAAGAGCTATACGTAACGTTACAATTAAAAGAACTGCGGCGTAGAGGATCTACGAAAAATTGTCGTAGACCATCTACGACTTAGTCCATTTGTAGCGGTTTATTAACGGTTCTACGAAACGAGAATTCGAGGTATTGTCTAAAGTGAAATGGTCAATAACTCTTGAAATAAGTTTAAAATAAAAGAATGCGAAAGTTAATGTTTTCCTCCAAAATCTCCAAAATCTTAGTTTTTCTCGCTACTGTTTTAAAGGCCGTGAAAGTTCCATGATATATTCTTTAATGGTACATAACTATTTATTAAGACAGGTCTTCGTGATTGATAAATGTGTTTCGAGAATGTAGGTCGAAATCAAGTAACCTTAGTACGTATAAAAGGTGTTGCAAATTAACAAAATGTTTTGTTGCGGTATGTTTTCAATTTACTAGAGTGCTTCCAATAAAGTAAGTAATGCTTTCAATTATAGTGGTGTTTTCACTCGTGTTATACTGTAATACGTAGCTCCAATAACGTGTCTGTTTTTTAGACAAAGTGAGAGCACGTTTATTTAAGTGGTAGACCCTGAGGAGATCTATACATATACCAATAAAATAAATAATAAAAAAGTCGTTTATTTCAGGCACAGTAGGTTCAAGTACGCACGACTACATCACACGGGAAAATATTAATAGAAAATCGACGCCGTTGAGTCAGAAAGCTTATAGAGTATTGAACACCCCAAAACGCAGCGTAGGACGGCCCCCCACTAAATGCAAAGAAGACCTTATAAAAATTGCTGGGAACCGTTGGATGGGCACACTTCTCACTCCAATACTAATTTATTTATTATTATACCTTCGTATCATGGTGCAAATACTAGTGGCATCATGATTGTCTCAGTGAGTATTACGTGTGAAATGATGATGATGACCTTACCTGCCAGGATCATCATCACTTGGTATCACTTATGAATTCAGAGAGGTTTAAGGGGCCGAACCTTCACTTCTCAGAAAGGCACTTGAATAAGATAATTCAATATTCATCAATATAATATGGTTAATGTCTCTTTTCCGCGCATTTTGATCCCAATTTCCTTAGTGCTCCAGTTCATTTTCATTTGATGTAGGATTATGGTACAGATCATTGAAAAGCAAATCTTTCGAGAAAACGATTTCATCCGACGCACCCAATCGTGTATCTACAGAAGCACACTAAGTCTCTTTTGACCCTTCAATGACTATCAAGTTCCTCGAAACGCCATTTTGTACATAAATATAAATATAAGTTCACAACTAAGCCATTGCTACCCTACAGATCTCTAAGCGATCAGATTCTTGAACATCTAATGGGTAGAGGGGGTAGGTAGAGGCATGTTCAAACATTACATATGATACATGTCCGCCCATATTTTGGGTATTCTTTCTGTACGTAGTGACAGTTTGCAAGCCCATCGCCGCTTATATTTACTGGTTAACTCTCAATGATTTCACCTCCTACCAGGCCACCATGGCTGTCACATTGTTGTGTAGGATCAAAATTGTTTGGGTTATCAATACCTCTACCATTCTCTCTTTAAACCTAAAAAAAACTTAAGTATATTTTATAGTGAATCAGCCAGCAATCATTTTGGCAGAAAAAAACTGTGAGTCAGTAGAAGTCAACACGAAGAAGGGATCTATATATATATCTATATATATCGTTTCGTGAGAGCGCCCACATTTTTAGAGCCTCTTTGCATGACCCTCGACTGAATCAATTCTAATGCAAATCAAAAGCAAATATCGAAGCCTCCCTTATTCATGACTAACTACGTAGGCGGAACGGTAAAATGCGTGGCCTAGGCTCTAACAACACGATTATAGGGATCAAAGTGGGTCCATTGAAGGTCAGGCTAAAAAAGGACTACCCAAGTAGTATTTTATATACTCGGGTATTTCTAATGCAAATCAAATAAAAATGCCAAGGTTGTACCCTCATATTTTAAGCTATATCTCAAAGAGACATCAAACTCGCTCTAGGGACTTTTAATTGTTTTGGATAGCTTGTAACTTCCCACAGCAATAATGCTACAAATGTATATAGTCTATCCAACTCAAAATTTCCGTAGCAAGATTTAGCTTTAAAACTGTTGCTTTGAGTGAGGAAATAGATGGTGGAATGTCTAAACATAGGAGTGTAAGCGCCAATCACCTTACACGAGTGCTTCAGGATTTGACCAACTTACAATTTTCTTAAAAGCCCAAGCAATTATCACAGCACTGAATACATACATCCGAGTGTATTATCTTCACGCGTTTTCTCAAAATTATACGATCCAAGGTCACAAGAGCGGTAGCTCGTCGGAGAATTAAGACTCTGCACAATTACGGCTCCTACTCCAGACCTATTTCCTTCGAATTCTTAACCTAAATTAAAATTCTTCGCACGTCTTGACTTGACAAATCGAGGCCTCACTCAGTGAATAAACGCATGACATACACGGTAACGTCCAAAGCATTATCCTATCCTACTAATATTATAAATACGAAAATTTGTGAGGATGTTTGGATGTCTGTTCAATCACGGCTAAACGGCCCGACGGATTGGGATGAAATTTAGTACAGAGATAGGTTATAGTCTTGAATAGTATATAGGCAATACAGACTACTTTTTATCTTGGTACACGCGAGCGAAACCGCGGGTGGAAGCTAGTTTCTCATAAAATATTATAAACTAGTGACTGACTGACAGACAACGCAGAGCCTATGGACTTGAAATTTGGAGTCTTTCCCGTTTAGTGTCCTGCTAAGAAAGTAATTCCTGAAATTCAATCTATCCATATAGAACCCCAGTTGAAGATTGTATGAAAAAAAATCACGCGGGCGAAGTCGCAGGGGCTTTCACTAGTTTCTCATAACATTCTAATAATGCTTTCACGAAATTATTTTATATATATAAAACAATTTCGCGCTATTTGCGTGCATTTGTTAGCGCGTGGTAATTTCTACATTCTCGGTTTTTTTGTAACCGCGGTACGGTGCTGCCATGAACGGCTGTTCCTAGGTAGTTGAAGCGCGTATTATACAAATAGCGCTGTATGACAGAATATCGTTCTCAACAATCTCTGACACACCCTACAAAATGGTTACCCTCAAATTGTACTCCCAGAAGTTTGCACAAACTTTGCCGTGAATAAGATTAAACTTTGAGTTTTGGAACTTAGGCTAAACCAGTAAAGGCAGGTGTCCTTAAGGTGCATGTTTATTAGCGAATGCGCTGCAATCGCACTGCAAGCTATCAGGTACTGTTAAGGTTACTGTAATTGCACGCTGCTTAGCATAACTCACCGGGACGGCGGCATGGCAAAGTATTTTTATTTTTGCTAAATGACATTGAAACATAAATAGTAGTAATACGACATAAATTCCAATGTTTAAAATCGGGGAGGGATTTCTTGATGATGTCATTTAGCAAAAATAAAAATACTTTGCCATGCCGTCCCGGTCTGCGTAGGCAATAATTCGAAATTCACAAGCGCTTAGAAGTGGCGAGCGTCATAATAATTACGTTCGTTTTTCAATCGTTATGTCAATGGCTTATTCTTGATCATCCTGCGTTAGGTCAATGACTATGTTGGAATTTGTCGTAATAATTAATAAAAATAATATATATATTTTTTTTAAATCTATTTATAGATAGGCTTAAAATATTTGACATTTGCTATCGTATCGTAAGCGTAACGCTATTGTTACTTATTCGTGTTTGGGGCACATCTCTTAGGAAAGGGTTTAAAAATCCAGTGTTTTCTTCAAGACTTTCTGAAACATTGATATTTAGAATACTGTTTATGTTTAGCTTTGAACATTAAATGTTCAAGTTTCACAAATTTTGTGAAACTTGAAGAACGTTTTAGCGTCAGAAGGAATATATTATCACTGTTACTGTAGTAAAAGTATATGAAATAGTAGCGGTAAAATTCTAATGTAGCCAATATCTTTATTTTTATGAGCTTTATCTCGGTACTCAAGGCTTTTTCTTTCAGTTTATATCCTGTGGCCTGTGCCATTTTTTACTGTCGATCATTTTATAGTGCATCGGGATCTTGAAGCTTTATAAGAAAATACGAAATAGGCTCACGACTTTTATTTGATACTTGAAGGCGATCAGATACTTTAAGATGTCTAAGGGGAGGTAGTCAGAGTATGTCCGAACATTTAGCAGATGCCTACATTTTGCAGTAGTAAGTAAATAAAAAAAAAATATATTCCGGACATATCACACACGGTCAACTGATCCCAAACTAGGCATAGCCTGTACTATGGGTACCAAAGACTGAAATACATAATAGATACATATTTAACACCCAAACACAGAACAATCATTTGTGTTAGTCACAAATGTTTGTCCAGTGCGGGAATAGAACCAGCGACCTCTAGCGCAGAAGGCACAGTTACTACCAACTGAGCTATGAGGCCAGTATGAGGAGTCATTTATACGTTACAGGTTCCCGTTGCCCGTCGGCCATCCATCGTCTATCGCCATTGCTTTATAAGTACAAATCGTACTTATATCATAAATGCGAAAGTTAGAACATTTGGGAAGATATATGCTAGAAATAGCACACACGCTACGATAAAGTCTCTATGATCAGACGGTACAGTTCTAACGGTAACGATTAATCGTATGATCGTACGATACTATTTTCGGCACACACGTTACGATAAGACGTTACCGTTCGAGCAAGTTATCGTTACATGTGGGCTACGCGTTAATAAGCAAGGCCGTAGACAAATATTTAAGTAAAATAGATATAAAGAAGGACCTTAGAGAGTAACGTCTATGGAGAGAGCTATGCTTGGAGTTTCACTACGTGATAAGATCCGAAATGAGGAAATCCGTAGAAGAACTAAGGTCACCGACATAGCTCTCAGAATTAGCAAGTTGAAGTGGCAGTGGGCAGGCCATATAGCTCGCAGAACCGACAACCGCTGGGGAGTAAAGGTTCTCGAATGGCGACCACGAACCGGGTGACGCAGTGTTGGAAGGCCCCCCACCCGATGGACCGACGACATTGTGAAGGTTGCGGGAAGTCGGTGGATGGAGAAGGCTCAAGACCGTTCGTCATGGAACTCTTTGGGGGAGGCCTATGTCCAGCAGTGGACTTCTACAGGCTGATGATGATGATGATGAAGAGAGAGTAACGTTGCAATCTATACCTCATCATCATAATTTCAGCTTGGTATCACCTACTGCTGTGTACACCCCTTACTTACAAACTTACAAGACTTACAAACTCTCGTTTATGAAACAACAGAAATTATTGAAAATGTTTTCTAGAAATCCTTTCAAGATCATACAAATTTAATTTTCTAAAGACTAAGTAAGTCTGTATATTTTGAACAGGTTATTTAAATTACCACAGGTAATCCAGAACTCAACGGACCCCTCTAAATGCAAAACACTTCAAACTACACTTTAAAATAAACACTTTTCATTGTATCTCACTCCAGATCAAACTGGTACAAACTAGTTAAAGTACTTTATCTTTATTATTATCTTTATTAAAGCCTTTTATTAATCCATTGAATATTATAAATAAATAAATATTAAATATAAGTATATTATGATAATTCACTATAATAGTTTTTTTTTTTTTTTTTAATGCATGCTTTTATTTATTATTATTATTATTTTCATTAAATTAAATTATTCTTCATTCTATGTACATATCTATCAGTAGGTTTCTATTTTCATTCAAGGATCTCTATCCGAGTAAAGTTAAAGTACTAACAATTACTAATTTGCTCCGTCATTGGCTACTAACAGTACTAACTAACAACTTGTCGTTTCTTTGTTCACAGATTTCGTGCTTTTCATCTAATCCTCGCCGCTGGGACTGTACCTAAAACGTTCAATTGACACTTGCCGTTCGAACTGTACATTAAACCCTCAATCGAGGAATTCCTCTCGATTTTTTCGAGAACTGCAAACGAAAAGCTCCTTATGCATTATTAAAGCAACTTTAGAACACTTAACATAGGACATAGAACCGTGAATTATTAAGCAGGATATACAGTTAGATGAGAATGGAATAGTGTTATGATGTGTGTGCAACGCGTGTGTATGTGTGCGCGTAATGGTGCGGTTTGATTAGCGGAGCGGGAGCGGGTAAAGCTGGGTCCGTTTCGCGTAAAGCACGGCTTCGTCGGTGGAGGGGAGGCAGGGTGCGGGCAGCGAGGAGCCCGCGCCCTCGCCCACGCCCGATGCGGAGGCGCCCGGACGCCGCCGCCGCCACCGCCCGCTCTACCGTCGCCTCTTCCACTATGTCCGCACCGCGTGGACTGGCGTCAAGTTTGCTCTAGGTTGGTATTCATTTTATTGCTAAATATGACACGAGTCGAGTAGATCATAAAACCCCTGTTCATAAGCTCGGTATATGGTTCGCAAAAGCTTAGCCTCGATTTAGCGTATCTTCTCGCTTTTTTTTCTCAATGGAGAAACAGAATTGCTAAACCAAGGATCAATCTACGCCAACACTATACCTATGTCGAATATTGTGCAGTCAAAATGATAACAGTGACTTAGGTGAATATTGTGACTGCTCTACTGGACTGGTGTCAACAATCATTGTAGACATATCCACTGTATTTAGGAATATGCACGACTCATCACCATAGTTTAACTTCTCTTCATACTCTTCATATCCCAAATCCGTTTTTTTTTCTACTTTACTTTTTTTTAGACAAAACAATTCTAGCTAGGCATAATGCGTTTTCATTATGCCAACAATTTTCGCACGGTGTCCTTGTCAAGAACCAATTCAAATACAATAACTAGGAATGTATTCTAAAATATTGTATTTAATTCGCTAAGAGATAATCCTAAATATACTAAAATAATCTAAATAACTATTTAACTAACGACTAAGTACAAATAAAAATGCGACTGGTTTTTTTACGAGTAGGTGTCATAAAAAAACCAGTCGATCCCTGTCGCCACCGGATGGTAGCGTGCCCAAAATACTGGCGGCATTGCCACGTTGTATGGCAATGCTTATTCGCTGACCGAAGTAAAAGCCAGCATTTTGGTCACGCGTAGACTCTAAAAGTCTCCTCGCCAGGTCCTTGTAAATTTATTGAATGTATTCTTATTTCATTGTAACAAAAAATCTTTTCAAATGATTGCAACGCTGATTGTTCCGGACCGTGCTGCCAGCACTCGTGGAAATTCCCTAAAATACGACCACAAAATTGCTCTCTCGTTCGCGAATAGGCAACACCACAGAACGTGTTCCCTGGACATCGTGTTTTGGAATGAAAATCGAAGAAAGAGTTGAAAAGTTGTCAGCAATTTTTGAAAGCCGTTGTTTTTATGTTATCTTTTTCCTAAAGCTCGTCCACATAAGGGCTAACTTTATTCGACTTTCATATTTTTAGCCCAAACTCTATTAAAGCAGTAGGTTTAATCCAAAATTCAGCAAGTTTTTTTTTACATAATTAATTAATTATGTATAATAACTTAATAAGCCTACGTAACATGTATGCATCCTTGGTTTTTGTTATACAATCATAATTACCAAATTATAAAGCTCATAGCAATTTTATAGTCTAATATTTTTTTCTGTAGATAAACTAACGAACAAATAACTCTGCCAATAGTTAATATCATGTTTAGTAAAGACCGCACATAATACAGCAACACAGATTTAGGTACGATTGAATAATCAGACAGTTCATTATCAAACTAATGGTTCGAAAGGATATTAACTTAGGATTTTAATTTAAAGGATTATTAACTTAGGCGTATCCGTTGAAAAGTTTTCTAATAATTACAGGGATAGTTGAGTTGATAATTATTAGAAAACTTTCCTCCTATCCCAATAAATTCGCATGTTACCCAACTTGCGAAGGGAATGGGACAGAACCCGCCCGCCTTAGTTTTCGATCTCATTCAGAAATTCATCGGTTGGGATCGCGGTTTTTAGTAGGCTTGCGGTGAATGGTTGCCCACAATTTACACTACACTACAAATAAGCCTAAATGCCTTCATTGTTCTCAAAATTCGTGTTTTGTAACAGCTCTTTTAGTACAAAGTAGGTTTTCTAGTTTGTAATAACGAAGCTTTTTATTTACAGAGCCTGGTTAGTAAACCACTTTCTTAGCGTGTAAAATATATTTTCTTTGAAAAATACAGCAACATTTTTGAGTACTTATTTGAATGCTAGAACGAAGCTCAAAATTTTAAGTCGTAACGTTGCGGGCTCTACTTTAACAAAAGACGTCCTTAGAGTAACAATTTGGGGCTAATGGTCGAAAATGCTTGTACATTTTACCGAAAGGTTAGTGAGGCCTCGGCTCAAAGATTTTGGTGCCGAGCTATGCCGCCTTCATTAGGATCGTCTTCCACAGTGAGAACACAGCGAAAACTTTTTCAAAGTGCACTGAGATGACAGAATACTTTTGTCTTGACCAAAAACCTGGCGTTCCATTATGAGCGAAGCGAGATCTACAAGGTGATCCGTTTAATGCCGTAACATAATGCCTTAGCAGAGTGCTTGGTAAATACAAACACGGTGATGTTCCGAGTTTAGCTTTATTATATCAGCCTAGACGCCACCTACTAAATCCGATGCACCGCCTAGGATTGAACTGCAATTATTTTCAAACTGAAACCCTGAACTGAGAGTAAGAACATCTATCTGTACCTGATTGACAATGATTGAGCAATACATCCTACTTATATTAAAAATGCGAAAGTTTGTGAGGATGTTTGGATGTTTGTTATTCAATCACGCCGTAACGGCTCGACCGATTTCGTTGAAACTTGGTATAGATAAAGTTCTGTTCCTAGAATAGCATATAGGCTACTTTTTATGTAGGTACCACACGAGCGAAGCCAAGGGCGGAAGCTAGTTATTTATAAATACCGTTGTGATTCAAAGAGTCCAAGAAATAACCACTCTCGCAGTGGAAAACAAGCTTTACGTGCGGCTATTTTCACTTCGATAAAAGAAAGTCCTTGAAAATCCCTGAATTGTTCATTCACGAATTCTCTATCATACAATTGAAGGGCAATTTCATCTCTAAAAAAATATTTAGTACGAATGATCGCAATATATATTTTATTAAGAAATAACCCTTCTATTATATAACTAGCTTCCGGCTTCGCACGCTTGAGATCCCTAACTAGTGGGATCCAAACCCGCATCTTCGCCTTCAATCAGCAATGCGATACCAACTACGCGATGTAACGTATGACGGAACGGATGACGCAGGTGCATCAATCATTATCGTGATACAAAACCTACCATCAACTCATACAGGAGGATTTTAATTTAAATTTCGTTTTGGTTTGGTTGGAATAAACAATGCCTCGACGTACCCAACGAGATTGAACTAAAATGCAAATCATTAGTACGGTATCCCTTTGAGCTTTTACCAAATACCACACACGGGATGAATAAGTTCATTTGACAAACAAAATACTGATATGCTGTGCTGCTGTTCGAAAGGGGCTTATACTACACCGAATTGGCAATAAAGTTTGTTTTATGAGTTTTGGAAATTCAACAATTTTCATTGAAAAAATCCTTATGCAAAAATCTGCTGATTTGGTGTTTAATCAGTTTTAACTCAATTATTCAGCTTTTTGGGTAGCTATCTTGAAGTTCTACTTCTCGTATGTTGTAAACAGACCATTCATAAATTATTTGAAAAAGTTCGCGAAAAAATACGAAATAATTTTGTATTACTAAAATTCTTTTTTTTGTTGTTTAAAGAATAAGCCCCTTTTGGTATAGTTTAGGTATATATTTATATATCAATTACCTTGTAAAGTTTTTTAGATATGAATCTGTTATTATGCAATTTTCAGATCATCTACTATCATTTAGTGACCAAATCGGTGACTTTTTGGAAAAAGGCCAGGTTAAGAGTAGGTACCTTAAACCGACGAGCATGAATGAGGAATGTGATGAGAGTGAATGAAGCAAAAGAGGTATGTCAGGTTCATAGCAAGTAGAAAGCCGTGGTCTCTGCCTACCCCTCTGGGAAATAGGCGTGATTTTATGTATGTATGTATGTATCTACTATCTTAATTAGTATTATTGCAAAAACCGAATCAGCAGGAAATAACTACATATTTAGGTGCTTAGAATAAGCGATGCGTTAGCCAATTTTTTAATAGTTTGTGATGACGCAGACTACTACAAAGACGTGTGTCGCATAATATCAGTTTAGCACTCCTGGCCTAGTCTACAGTTGCCGACATCAAATGCCAACACCGTGAATCTTGAAGTTTGATGCAACAGCACGCGCGTTACCGTTCATTATGCGACAAACGTCGCCAATTTGTTTGTTTTAGACATCGATGCTATAAACAAAATATGGTGATTTTAAGTCATATGTCTTCTTTCTTAGCGTTCAATCATGATAAAGTCTAAGTCATTCCGAGCCTTTATCGAAAAAACATTACAGCGTTGTTAACTTTGAGTTTCAAGTTTTGAGCACAGAACATTGGTTTATTGCTTGATGCTTCTGGACATGGTCACCTAGGTTTACCTAATTTCTAAGACGTTTCAATGTGATGCTAGTGATTTATTGAAATTATCACATTTTGACTATTATTTTTTTGTAATTCTTACTAGAGGTCTGTTTCTCTTGTTTCAATTAAATAACACAGAATATAATAATACAGAATTATATTTGTTGTTAATCGACTTATGTCGCTGACTGTATCTGGCATCAATAGTTTAAAAATAACTGTAATAAAAACAGGCGCATAACAAAAGTCCACGACGGTACACTAGTTATTTTTTACAGGTATTTAACTAACTTGCAATATTTGTATGTATGTACTCGTATGTTGGGGTCAAATCTTACAACTGAATTTTAAAGCAGTTATCCTTAACCGATTGAGATTTAATTTTGCATACACGTTTAGTTTCGATGAAAATGCATGTTTAGCTACGTGACGTCATTCTAATCCAATATGGCGGACGGCCCAAGATGGCAGACTAGTTATTTTTTTGTTATAAATTAAATTAAATTGACGTGCCAAAAGCGCGTTCTACAGAGGCAGCTTTATCATGTGACACAAAATGCACGATCGAGTGGACTGCATTATTTATAAGTGCATTTTATTACACGTTTAATTCTGAGCAGTTCATAATTAGCTCGACGCATCTAATGTCTCCTAACAAATGCTTGGCACATCACCAATAATCTAGTCGAGTAGTAACCTGCGCCTACGTCTGTCGGTAAACAAATATATTGTCATAAAACTATTAAAATACAAACATAATATTGTCAGTTTAGTGTTTAATTGATTTACAACAATTTTACTGCATTTATTGCTTATTTAAGAGGTTTCGCAGTTGATAGTTGAAACGAAGCCAAGTGTCGCGGAGACTGGTAGAGTTGCAAATCATATGCGTCATAACCGAGTGCGTCTCAGTGTCACAGTGTGTGCCGAGAAAACAATACCGTAAACAGTGAAAACCAGTGTATAAACGATTGGTTGAAATTTTCAAGTACGGAGTTAAAACATTTTAATAAGCCTAGTCATGTGGTGGCGAGGTTCGCGAACATAGAAAATCGAATGACTAAAAATGTAGAAGGCGCGTGCATGATAGAGGACGCTAAGCCGAAGTTATCTTGCGAATCCGAGGTGTTTTATGAAAATGAAGTGAAAACAACCAAGTCTAGTTTAGCGGCGTGCAAAAAGACGTGGATATTTCGCGGGCGGTGTAAGAAAAGAGTGAGGTTTTTAGACGAAATTCAGCCGCAGAACTCGTTGTGTGCACGATTACTGCGCTTTTTCCGCTTTCTTTGGACTTGTACGCGAACTGTCACAACGGTTCTGAAAAAGAGTGAGTATTTTTTGTTTTAATTTCGTTGTTTTTCCTTATCTTCAATTCTGTTCCTTACCACGAAACAATTTTGCGCATACTCGAAATACTTTTAGCCACACAATTTCCAATTAACTTCCATCCCAGCAGAACATACATCATCAAATGAGAATAAATATTGATCAACATGGCAAACACCGTTTGTCGTTTACAACATAAATATCAAATTAGGAGAAGAACAAACATTACACGGCTCGCTTTTAGCGTTACGAATACTGAAGCAGTTCCATAAAGTAGGCAAACTTCCTTGTATCATGACCGAATTCGGAAACTTTCGAAGATATCGGACGCAATATACCAACTTAACTGGAATAGTAATTCAGCACCAATTTGATCAGCAATTTTGTTCGCGGCTGTACAAGTCTAACTTTCGCGACAAAGTTAGGAATTTGCAAAATTAATGAAATTCTACCTAGTTGGCAGTTGAAGGTACTTGATGCATGAAATATCGATTGCCATCTCATAGTGAAATTTATTGTATTTTATTCTTTACGTAATTAAAACGTAGGATATAGGAATCGAAGAACCATTGCTGGCAATGGTAGAATGTTTAATTTTGCCAAAGATGTCTTCATTTTTTTTTACGGTATAAGCTCCATTTAGTGACCTTATTTTCACTTTTGTTATATTTAGATCTGACATTTTGTACGCACTAGGCATACGTCATCATAATTTCATTCACTTATTCATCCCACAACTCCCCAACGTCTGTACTACTTATTTTTTATAGTAATTTATTACGTACCTATATCGAAATATCCAGGGCATATTATACCCATGTCTCATTTTTCACGACACCCAAATTGAGCCATTTCAATTCCCAAAGGCTTCTGTGCCCGACGTATATTGAGTTTTGCTTCGTACTGCGTAGCGTAAGTAGAAGTGGTCGCATTAATGGTATGAAAGTGAAGTGACCATAAAATCGGTCTAGTCAAGAGAAGTCTATCGTCCAGGTATACTTTCAGCGGACCTTTGGTATCGGTATTGGATAAAGATCTGTGTCAATAACCTTTGGGGGCTTGTTAAATTCAACATTCTTGAAGGTTAAAAATGTTTCACTGAATACTTTTTTCTTTCAGTCTAAGCTTGATCTTAATTTTGAGGTCACTACTGCGGAGTAGCTAGAATAATAAGTGCAAATCTGTTGAATAATTACAACCACATAATACAAGGACAGCAGCAGCGGCCCTCATTTTAACAACGATAGCTATAACTGCCTTCGCCAACCCGCATGCCCAGCGTAGTCTTCTTCTTCTTCCTGCCCTTGTCCCACATTATGTGGGGTCGGCACAACATGTTTTCTTCTTCCACTCTCTTCTGTTAGCCGTCATCTCCGCACTCACATCTTTCTTACTCATGTCATCTTTAATACAATCCATCCATCTTTTCTTCGGCCTTCCTCTAGTCTTATATCCATCCACATTCATACCTAACGCTCTTCTCGTTACATGACTTTCATCCCTCCTCATGACATGCCCATACCATGCTAACCTATTACTTCTCAACTTTTCCGTCACTGGCGCTACTTTCAAACTTCCTCTGATGTACTCATTTCTTATTTTGTCCATTCTTGTCACTCCACACATCCATCTCAACATTCGCATCTCTGCCGCATGCACTCTTCTTTCATCCGTCCCTTTGGTAGCCCAACACTCAGATCCATACATTACGACAGGCCTTATGATCGTCTTGTAAACTTTCTTTTTAGCGTAGTGAGTATGGGCAAATCCCCCCACATGATAAGGAATTCGCTCTGTCTGTGGGGGAGGCCATGTTCAGCAGTGGACGTCGTACGGCTGAAATGATGACGATGAATTCAAGGATTTACAACTATTTTATAAAATAAACTAGGAACAGTGAATTTTAAAGAATGCTGCAAACGATCTATAGATAGCTTAATTGATAAGTTTAAATATTTTATTTTGTCATGTTTACTAGGCCATTGAAATAAAAGCCTTGTTTTGTTTGTATTTATCTATTTTTATAGCACCTGAACAAACTTTACTAGGTAAGCTAAAGCTCTTCGCAAAGCGGGAGCTATGTGTGTATCGAATATAGCGTGGCAGTTGCCTCGTAACATTTGGTTTGATCAAAGCACAAGTGAAGTGCTCTTTGTTGCTGACTGCCGTATCTAAGGAATCCTACCAAGCCCCAAAAATCCTTCAGTCTTTAGTGATACAAACAGAATTTTAAATTTCGTGAAGCTTATTTCTTTTCTATCGAGCTATACATAACTACATCTCTGCCATCGCAATCGGACGTGAACCCTCGGAAAGGAAATTGTCCGTTGAATAGTCGACACACTCCGCCGGGCTTTATAACTAGCCTTCATGCTCAAAGCAAAAACGTAGCAATTTTCTTAATACTTTCTTTCATAAGGATGCTGCCATATTTGAGGGTTACTTGGGAATTTCTCCAAAAATTCTTAAAAGTTGCGCAGAATTTCCGGCAACGCGTCCGATTTCTTATTCAATTTAGGTAATGACACTTTTTTGAAACTACTTACCTACCACCAAATTAGGTATTTTTTATTGTCTGCTTCTGTGATGGACGGATGGATAGAATATACTAAAGTCAATTTGCTTTAAACGGTGTTCAAACTGCGTACGATATATCAACTAAAATTTCTTTAATCCTTTGGTATTATGAATAAAGTTAATTTTGAGTCTGACTTCTAGGAGCTTGCGATATCGTTGAGCTATACCTACCAAGGATAATATCATCATCATCATCATCATCAGCCTGTAGAAGTCCACTGCTGGACATAGGCCTCCCCTAAAGAGTTCCACGACGAACGGTCTTGAGCCTTCTCCATCCACCGACTTCCCGCAACCTTCACAATGTCGTCGGTCCATCGGGTGGGGGGCCTTCCAACACTGCGTCACCCGGTTCGTGGTAGCCATTCGAGAAGGATAATATAATAGAAAGTAAACACTCAAATGTTCAAAATCAAATGTCAAACTTAAAACTGACTTTATTCAGTAAAGCAAAGCTCTATGAGTAACGATGACTTGACTCAGTAGAGGCTCTTTTTGAAAAGAATTTTGTTTGACATAACAGGACATATCGCATGCCGTTTGAACTTGCGTGGTATGAATGGCTTAATGGAGAAAATACGAACAATTTACAACTCAATTATTGCAAAAGTTATACAAGGATCGTTAAAAAAATAACCAAGCTGTAGTTTCTTGCCCGTATCTTCTAGGCTTTACGAGATTAACGAGGTTTTAATATGATCAGTGCTATTTCAATGAATAAATAAATATTTGAGTTTGAAGATTAAATAGAAAAAAACTGAGGTGACCCGCATTCGTCTGGGCTGAATAATGACGATGAAAACAGTCACATAACTATGATTGCCAAAAATATTACTTTTTACTTCTAAGTCCATTTACATTATTTCAACGCAGTAAAAGTTTCTCTTATTTCTTGAGTGTCAAATATTATGAAGACCCAAGGTCGAAATGAGAAACTTGTGTGTCGATTTAAAGGTCAAAATATTCGTAAAAATGCTTAAATCTTCTTTTTTACAACTAAGTTACGTATGAAGATAAGAACTGCCCACCTGTTGGTAAGTGGTTACAGTAGACTATGAACGCTTGCACTACAGAGGCATCACGCACGCGTTTACGAACCCGAAACGTTATCTGTCAGTCGGTCAGTTACTGTTCAAATAGTCTTGCTACTCAAGATTTCACCATAATTCACTTTAAGATTGCCCAAGCAATAGCAATATACTTGAATCATCTAGAGTCATAACTTAACAAGCTTATGATGTGAGCTTATTATGGGCAGTCATCATGATCATCATCATTTCAGACGTAGGACATCCACTGCTGAGCTTAGCCTCCCCCACAGATTTCCAGAGCGAGCTCCTATCATGTGGGGGGATTTGCACATACTCACCACGCTGGGCACCCGGGTTGGTGAGCGCAGTTAGAGCTATGTTTGTGAAAATAGTGGACGCTGCTAACCTAACCTATCCCCTAGCTTATTTCCCTTAGTAGATATGGAAGGGCATATTCTTCAGGCCACCACGGCCACCACGGCTTCGCTATTATGGGCAGTATCAATTAATAACTGAGGCTTGCCTTCTGATGTCGTGCTTACAAGTACCTACTTCGATACCTAGTTGTTTTTTTTTACATGGGTAATTTTTATTATAGGTATTTGCCTAAAATTTTAGATGTGTTTACCACGTATTTCGTATCTAGTATACCTACTGTCCCAAAATGGGCTTAATCCTAATAATCCCCCTGGAGAATCCACAGATAGACGACTGGGATTTGAACTCACGACTTTTGGATCGGAAGGCTCTATCACCACTCTACCAGTGCTTACTCATTTTTGTAGTACGGTCTAGAGAGGAAAGTAGTACAAGATACGGTCGTATTTCAAACTTCATAATTATAAAAAGCTTCTTATAAAACCAAGAATTAACCTAAATATTGAGCTGAAGTAATTATATACTTGAGTGAATTTTTAGAAAGAGAAGGGTAAGTAAATAAAAGAGTAGAAAATTTACTCCGTTTTCATTCCAAGCATATTAAAACAGCGCAAAAGGTGTTAATTTATGGTACAATACTTCTGAATTAGCGCAAAATAATGTTCCACTAAATCATTCGTACACTGCTTTGGAAAATTACTTCCATAAATTTATTACGATTGTCGCTTTAGGGTGTTTCGTATTTATTTTTCTAACTGGTTATAATTTAGGTATGCATTTATTACAAAATCTGTGTTTTTTGTCATCTTTAAGAAACCATAGCCTCTTCAATTAATTTCTCACTGATAGGCCTTTAAGAATCAACTTGTAAATGAAATCCTGCAATTTCATTTATTGCATTAAGATGTGTTGATATGTCATATAAATTATTAGAAAGAGATTATAAGATATGATAATGAAAGATACTCGTATGATAAGAAATTATAATAGATTTATTTCAAAACGTTTCTTAGGTACGTCTAGAATAATTTGAGTTAGATTTTTCGGAACTTGCGATATTCTTCAGCTGTGAGATGACAAAAAAACTTGGGATTGAATATGCTCCAACTCGATTATTAATAATGATGTAAAACTTAAAAAAAACTAACATGAATTCAACTAGGGTCAACGTTTCAAAATAATCCATGCGATTAAAATGAATAAATGTATATTGAAGTTTGATATAAATGACTAATGAGGAGGACTCAGCGTCCAATCAATCAATACACCAAGCTGCATTCATGAATAATGCACATGAACATGCCTAAATTCCACAACCTAATCAGTGGCTGGATAGATGAGTAATTTACTGAAAGGACTTGTAATTCAACGCTATTCACTCAATTTAAAAAAATTTGAAAGAAAAATGACATTATAATTATAGACTATGGACCTCCAAACTTTGTTAGAAACTTGTATTTCGGAGGCCAAGAATTAACATTATTAATTAGTACATAATATTATTACGAAAGATTGTAGTGTAGAGAGAATTTCAAGATATTTTGGCTCTTGAGCTATTTTTTATATTTGGTCCTAATCGTAATCCTATTACGTAGAAGAACCAAGGTCACTGAAATAAATAATATAATAACACTAGATTGAAATAACTTTCAAACAGTAACTCGTGAAACGATTGTGATACGGACAGGGAAAACAAATTTATCATTTTGTTACTTCGAAACACCCAATAAAAGTTAGTCTCAAAAGCCGCCATTTTAAACGCGATATATCGAAGTTGTATCGCCATTATACAAAATATTATACTAAGTATATTTATTGAAAACCTAGAATTAAGCTGTGTTGGCCTAGTGGGAGATTATTGGGGATAAGAGTCGTGAACTATTTATACCTATTATTTTACTGGAATTAAGAAAAGGTCTACTGATAGTACTTGGAAAGATTTTTGTAAAATACAGAACAGTAGGAGAGAAACAAAGAAAATTACAATTCACTTTACCTTACGGTATGAAATTTTGAGGAGAAAGCTGAGTACAAAATGTTCAAAATATTATCACTTAGTGGCAAAATGTTACCTTACCTACGATTTTTCGGAGGGCATAAGTTAACGCAATTGAAATAAAATTGAGATTGTTTCAGTAGTTTAACTCCTAAGTAGTTTTGGAGCATCGAATGCACCATCATTAATTGGACTTAACCGCGCGTCGATTATGTACGCGGTGAACCCGTAATCAATTTGTCAACACTAACCCAAGTTCAGTTAAAACCACTGACTGATTAGGTTTCGGTGCAATGTGGACTGGATAATTGCCAAGCGAGAAGTCACATTCATCTAGCAAAGTATTTCAAATTGATCTTCTTACTGAACTTCGGATTCAGAACTCGCTTGCAGCCGATTTCGATAAAACTTAGAATAAATTGAGTTCTTTACCTAGAATAGCATAAATCCTACTTTTAATCTAGTCCATGCAAGCGAAGCCGCAGGTGCAAGCTAGTAAGTCATAATTTCTGCTTTTATTGTGTCACTGTTTGTTTTATAAAATAAAACAAATTAGTCTCAGGGTGACATATTTGAGCCTTTTGGGATTCAGACCCTAGGCCCGTTAGGAAGCGGGGCCCTCCGTATTTTCAAAACAATATCAGGGCGTCTGGTCGAAGCGACGCGCTTTTTGTATTTTTTTAGGCAGTTCAGGCTCATTGATGTAAGTTATTAGTCTGGTCATTTACTTTAGCCCAGAATTACTAACTACGGGCCTTGAGCAGGCACACCCTTGCAGACGACCCTAGGGAGTTATTTTAACCGTTAACCCTAAGGTTCAACGGTAACACTCCTCAATGTCAAACTCAAAATTACTTTATTCAGTGGACATACAATTTTGAATAAATAACATAGATCACGTGAACGTAAGTACATAATAGATAAGTACAGTTGGTACAAGCGAAAAAAAGACATTTTTTTTTTTAATATGACTTTTTACAACAACATTGTGCGACATTATGACATTTTACAACATTACATATTTTATTTTCTTAATTCTAATTAATTGGCTTTTTATTTCTTATAATAATTGATTGACTCACATAGTATGTGAATACATTATTATTTAAATTATTTATATCTAAAAGGAAAAAAACCTGACATAGCCTATTTGCTGAAAAATATTATTCGATTGACACTAATGACAAGTACGTTTTGTAAAATTCATTTCTTCGGAACAAACTGTTAGTCCACGTCGCTTCTAATTGCTAGGAAACAGAATTTGTATACTTGACATTCATAATTGCTTGACATTGACAATTTAGAATGTGGTACAAAAATTCAGTACCATACCACATTAAATTTAATCACTAAGATTCTATTAATGTTTAATGTTTTGATATACCTGATACCTGTCTGTTTCTATCAATATTAATTAATATGTATAAGGTTAATGTTCAAGTGATTGACGTAACTAAGTGTTCCATAGTGTACCAATGGTTGAATAAATATGAAATGAATACAAATTATAGGTATGGTACAAAGTAGACAATCCTTACAACTATTTTGATCAAATTCATATAAGATTTATATTTCTTAAAACCTAAACTTCAAACAGATTCTAGGTAGCATTTGTGAATATAGACCATAGGAACATCATAGGTGTTATGTTTTTATGTCCATAATAAAGTATGTTATAGTTACTCGTAACGTGAAGATGTAATCAAAGCGATGCAATTTCAAACTCTAACTAAACTAACCAAAGATTAACCAAACAAGAACACTGGAATAGAGATGAGGTATTGTAAAATGACAAACATGAATATGAATACCTCCATTTTGGTAACTAGTATTTCGCCCCGAAAACAGATCTCACGACGAACTTCATGAAATCTAAAAAACGTATTTCACTTTCACTAAATATTAAATTGTCTTCATGAGAGAGACAAAACGAATTTCATAAATAAAGCCCTTTCATAATTATGTTTTCCACAGCGGGAATCGAGCCCGCACCCCTTGCGTCTCAGGCGGGCACTCGCCCGCTGCGCCACTGAGGAGGTATGGTATGATATGTAATTACGATTTATTAGTAAAAATTATATAATATGCTACAATCAAATATGATTATTATCTTTAAATTTCTACTTAGAATACCCCTCACTAATTTTGAAACTCAAACAAAATATTAAAATGTTTATGTACATTCTTCGTTTTGAATAAATTTAAAAACGTTGTTAGTTTTATTAAAACTTTATTTACACAAAGAAACTTAAAACTAATACAAGTTAATATTTACAAAATACACAAGAAACAGTTGAGCCATCTAAAGACCGTTACAAACGATCTATAGATAGCTCAACTGATCCAGATCACTACCAGTCGGAAGCGTCCCCAAGACGCTGGCGGAATTGCCACGCTGGATGGCAATGCTAATGCGCTGGGCCAAATAAGAGCCAGCTCTCGTTATTTTAGTTTTATTTGACAAAAAAATCTTGTTATGCTTTCAATTAAATACATACTTCAATTGCCAATCATTCTCACAGGTTTGAACAATTTCCAAGAAAATAATGAAGATTTTCAAACCACAGTGAGATCATTGTGTGAAATATGTTAGTGCTAAAGTAATACTTAATGGTTGAAATAGTTTACTACACTACACTCAAATTGTATCTAAAATTTATCAGTTCTCACGTTATTCACAGAATTCACCTACAATTAGCGGTTATAAAACTGGCACATAGCAGATGAAAAAAATCTATCGTAATATATTTGTTCGTTTATTATTATGAGTGTTTGTCCGAGTGGGAAGTGTTTCGATATTCGACCTAACGAACGTGAGTTCGAATCCTAGTCGTGCACCAGTGTTTTTTTTATTGCACACTCATTGTGACGGGTTACGTTATATTGAGTTTACTTGGTTTGTTCTTTGTCATTTAATTTGTTTTTAGTCTTTGTATGTTCTTGTGTCATTTATGTGTTTTAAGATTTATATATTAACACCCAACTGTCATATACGTAGTCGTAAGCCCACACTAGGAGTCCCTGTGTCGTGGGTATCAGAAACTACGAGTACCATTGTACCACGACACCCAGACCCGGAGCAAATATTTGCAGATAATGCAAATATTATCTTTTAGATGTTTACAAATGAAAAAATTGTAATGTATGCTATAATAGCTTTTACTTTATTATTATACAAAAGCCCTAAGAATTTTCTTAGGCCAGACTATAGGCCCTGATGTTATTGTGAACTCTGTGTGTGAGACGAGCGAAACCGTACGATCATAAAATCACCGATTGTTGTTTCAAAGGCCGAGCGTGAATACGTCTTTTGTTAATGAACCTGATCCAGACAAGAATAGAAGTCTGTACCTACAGCTGAGAGATGTGAGATTACATTTATCAGGTGTTATAAAATGTGTAATTTTCAAAGAAAAAGATTGGAGATTCGTCTTTATTATCGAATCTCCACTATCTACAATTTAATGCTATTGAATCAGATCGTAGCTCTCTTTAAATTTATACAGAAACGTATATCTTATGTAGAAATGTCTTATTTTTAAACAACTTCGGTAGGCAGGAGAAATCTCTGGAAGTATTTTTATGCTACCTACGTTTTTCATCATTTACTAGGTCATCGTAATACCTAGTATAATTGTGTATTCTTTCACTAACTTCGCACTGGCACTAATATTTCTGTTGAAATTTTCCAGTTCCTTAAAAATCTGGTATACCTTCTTAGGCACGTATCTTTAATCATCGTGAGGATAAAGAGTGAAAATTAAAAAAGAAGTAGATGCTATGTGATGAAAATATGACTGTCAGTCTGATAAAAAGAGTGTCACAATAGTCCACCACCTTCCCACAGCCTTTACAATGTCGTCGTTCCATCATGTGGGCCTTCCAACACTGTCGGTTCGACCAGTTCGTGGTCGCCATTCGAGAACCTTAATTCGATCCAAGAAATCAATGCCATTCGATTGATAATATTTGCCAACATCCAATCAAATCCAGTTACGCTACTTTACACCTTATCCTAAAAGTAATAGAATGCTATTTTCGCACTGCACTCGAGAGAACTCCTGATTTACCAGGTGTTAATAAGTTGATGGGACGTATGGAAACGTGGGATTTACCTGCTTCCTGCCGAATTGATGGACTTTCTACGTGCCGAATGAATTTCTGTTTCAAACGAATATGTTCTGAATGTTGTTTATGCGTTGGTATTAGTTTAGTTTTAACGTAAAAGTAAGCCTATTACATGATTAATACAAATTAAGGCCTTATTACATCTATTCTAGATGATTTATACAGCGTCAGGTGGAACATTTCTTCTCACTTTCAGAACGCTGTAGTGCTTGGGACATCCTCTCAGCCTAGTCAACCTCCCTATCCTTAGGAAAGAAATGGTCAATACTTGTGGAGCTGACTAAGCCGCGGGTACCCTCTCGATGTTTTTATTAACCATTCTGGGTACGTGTATAAATGTGCACATATTTAGGAATAGAAAAATATATTGGTGTCAACCGGGAAATTACGGATTGAAATCGTGGTCCACTAAGCTAATACAGCTATTTGAAAATTCCTGTACCTGTATAAATGAAAATTTTTGTTGTAAATACCTACTTGTAAATACTTCACAATTTTAGCGCGTACCGCGTAAATGTGCGTGGTAGCCCACGCAGATTCACGCGGTACGTATACAGTGGGCAGCCCATAATAAATAAATTCATCAACATCACCTATTTATTATAATAGCTAAACAATTTATCACAAATAAATCTTTTTAGTTCAGCAACTTAAAATTTAATCTCCACATATTTCAGTGTTCGTTGTAAATACTTCAGAATGTCGAACGTCGACTGACTGTTACTGATATGCATTTACGCGCAGTATATTCCCGGCTTCCGAAACAAAAGGTTCCGTTACACTATTCAATCAGCGTAAACTGTAACCTGGTGCTAAAAAAATACAGCTTAAATTACTATGTCGGTGAATATCGATATGGAAACATTTTCCAGGAAAAAAAATCTGAGACGGCGCACCTTGAATACGCTCAAGTCAGCTGTGTCGGCGTTAAAACAAATAGCAAGTAAGTGCTTTTCAATCGTATTGTCTTAAGCGATTATCATTTTCCAAGAAAATCATTTTGTCTTGTCATTTTGTTCCAAAAATTCTGAATTTGCTTTGATCTTTTCGAAGCTGAGGTGAATAACTAAAGGTTTTTTATAGGGATTACTTCAAAGCTCAGGATTCGGATCATTTTTGACACTTTACTTGAATTACTGTCTTCGGGCAATGCCAATTTTTTTTAACCCATTTAATTCCAACACTGCGTCGTCCAGTTTGTTGTTGCCATTCGAGAACATAAAGGTTCTCGAATGGCCAACGGTTGTCGGTTCTGCGAGATATATGTCCTGCCCACTGCCACTTCAACTTGTTAATTCTGAGAGCTATGTCAATGACCTTGGTTCTTCAGATTTTCTCATTTCGGATTTTATCACGTAGTGAAACTCCAAGCATAGCAATCTATAGAGAGTGGCTATAGAGCCAGTTGAGCGACTTTGAGCTTGTGCATGAAGCCAATCGTTAGCGCCCAAGTCTTACTGGCAACACGTACTGACTATGGACTTTCGTCTTTAGTCTCTGCGGTATCTGCAACTAGAAGTTACCCAAACGCTGCCCGTCTAATCCGTTATGCTTCTGAAGCCCAATATTGACATATTGTTGCTTGGTTTCGACGGTTGGGAATTAGGAGACGATTCGCGGCTGACTTTCTCGCTTAAAGAGAAGCCAGAACAATTTGCAAAGTATTTGCAAAACGTCGGCGCCTATAATGAAGGTGTCATTCTTGGATTCAGGAAAAGCATTGTGCTCGTTCACTCCGTCCTAAACAGGCTTCGTCACTCGCGAACACTTCTACCAAGTGTCTTGTTTGTCAAGACTATCACTCCCCTCCCTGTGCCCTTGAAAACTCTTCGTTACTTCACCTTTTGTTACGAGATCCGCACATTTAGAACTGGGCCAAATCTTGACATTTATTAATGAACACGGACGATACGGTATTGTCTCATCCGAATGATTTGACGTTACAATCGTCTGGCCGGATGAATTATGGAATGGATTTGCATAAATAAACTGGATTTGGCTAAAAGCTTCCGAGTAAATACTGATGCATATTTGGTAGAAATCTTATCCTCAATTAATTTAAGCGTTTGTTATTCGATTTAGGACCAAACAACATTTGGTGAAAAACTCTTTTTCGTTTTTAATGTCATGGGTGGGTTTTGAATGGTTGTTTAAAGCTAAAACCTAACTAATCAAAATCTAAATAAAACAACATCGAAATATAGAAGAAAGAAAATCAATCTATAGATATAAAATAAAATCGGGTTACATAGTTACACCTTTTATAACTCAAGAACAGCTAGGCCGATTTCGATGAACTTGGGTTATGTAGAGTTATTTACCTAGAAAACATATTACTATTATTTATGACTATTATTTATGTAGGTACCACGCGAGCAAAAACGCGTGTGCAAGCTTAATTATTTAATAAGTAGGGCAGCAAAAAAAAGATGACTTATCTTCACATACCTAAGTTGTCAAAATCAAAACCTTCCTTTGCTTTTCCAGAAGTTGGAAAAAATGCGCAGTCATTGCGATTAGGGACAAACAATCATAGATCTTCATAATGTAGCGCACTTGTTTCTAAAGTCAAAGAAGAAATAATCGAGAGTGTTTGTAAACTGGGGTGAATGTGATTCAACAAGCCGCAAACTTTACTAGCAAATACTGGCACCCAACGTGGGACTGCAAGCGATTAAATTATAAACAGGCTTGAGAGCTGAAATTACATACATATTCATGTTCAAATCCAATTCTGCTGCAAGATGTTTTAATAGCGCTCCAATTTTATTAAGAATACATAATGTGTAACAAATGTGTTCATCATCATCGTCATTCGTTCGACGTCCACAGACAGAGCAAATTCCTTATCATGCGGGGGGATTTGCCCATACCCACCACGATGAGCATGCGGGTTGGTGAGCGCAGTTAGAGATATCGTTGTTAAAATGAAGGACGCTGCTGCTTATCCCCTAGCTTTTTCCCTTAGTCGCCTCTTACGACATCCACGGATAGGTAGATATGGAGGGGCTACTCTTCAGCCGGGGCCACCACCGCCAAAAAATGTGTTGCTATACAAACAAAGATATTTTTTTACCGCGTTTAACTTTCTTGCTACCTTCATCTTCCTCATTCAGCCTGGAAATGGAAAATATTGAAGAGGCCTATGTTCAGCTGCTGAACAGAACTGTGAAGACCTCATCAAAATATTTCATGCTCATAATAGAGTAACCGAATCTTGAGTGGCCGCACCGAACCTTATCTTTCCATTTAATGGGGGCCATTCTACGCTGCGCTTTCCTTTCCGTGGTCTTCACTCTAGAACTTTTCTGCCCTCATGGCCACCGGTTCTCTGATCTGGAGAAGGTAGGGCACAGCGAGATTTTCTCGCTCTAAATTGGAGCAGCTCGCCTGGAGAGGTACCTCCGCCTTACAGAAGACCGCAGCCAAATAATATTATTTGTTTCAATTAGTGTTGTGTTTCTGCGTTGAGTAAGTTTGCTAGAGCTCTTTAGGGGGAAGGGGTTCAGCAGGCAACGCATTAGCAATGCTCAATGCTCCATGTGTTGCTGATGTCAATAGGCGACGGTAAGCACTTACCATCAGGAGGGCCGTAAGCCTGTTCGCCTCCGTATAACATTAAAAAAGATCTGTGTGCCCCACCCCTGCCACTTCAACTTCCTAATCCTCTGCTATGTTAAAATGCAACGTCGATGGTGGCGTAGCGGCATCGCAGACGCAAGGGGTGCGGGTTTTATTCCCGCCGCGGGACAAATGTTTTCATGATCTGCAAATATTTGTTCCAGGTCTGGGTGTTCTGGTACTCATAGTTTCTGATAACCACACAGGGAATCCTAGTGAGGGGTAAGGGCTATCATGACTGTAGGGTGTTATTTATTCAACCCAAATCGAACCACAGGGACTCAGGACGCTGAACGGTTTACCTTCATTTATTCGGGAGCCCAATATAATCATTCAGGTCGTAAATATTCCAGACTCTTCCACGTTCTGGGCAATATGTTCCCGTCACTTTTTATATCCCTGAGAACGTTTCCTGATCGGTATCTCCTCACCGTCGAGTTATCGAGTATACTGCGACGGTTATAGAAATATGAAATACAGAATTAAATTGTGCCGTATACCTGAATACAGTTTATTGATCATGTTATTTTTATTCGACCTTATACTTCATCGGGTCCAAGTGCAAATTTATGCATAGGTACTGTTTTAAGGTTTTTGAAGCTGGATGTCACACCGCGATTACTTCCTTTTTATAAATGAGGTTTACACATTCAGGAACCCATAGTATCCATACCCACGTCATTGGCAATATTTATTTTTCTATAACTAGCCAGAATAACCAGCCCAGAGCTAATATCATTCGAACTCTGGTACACTCCCGTGTCCACATTAGGCTAAAGCCGCACTGTCGCCATTCGTCATAACGTGTGCTGTCATCCGCACAGCCAACACATTAATATAGAACCTCTGAGTGAATATATGTATATTGTCATCTTGTAGACAGCATTATACCCGGTAAACCCAACCTTAAGCACGAGTGTGGATGCGATTCCTTCGCAAATACTGACTGAGGTGAGCTAATTCAGTTCACGCCTCTATGGGATTTTACACAACTGAGGATCATCTATTCCGTTCTGTTAGATGTTAGTACGATTGATAAAACAAAACAATAATAAAATCTGCTCTCTAAGGAAGTTAGTTGGATTGATCTATTTATTTAAAAAGGCATCAGAATATTATTGGTATTCTTAGTCAATATACAAACACTACATTTCATTTAAATTGGTAGAACCGTTACGGCTCAACATCTTCACAAACAATCGCATTTATAATATTTGTAGGATAGTTATAATGATAGTTTTAGCTTCACTTATAAAAATCGGTCGAAAAATAAACAATATATAAATAATTAATGATAAACAGTGACAGAGATAATTTTTAACGATGCTTAAATTTAACTAGCCTTTTTATCAAACAGAGTTTGTGATTTTGCAAAACGAAGCGTTTCATATAATTATTAATTTATAATTTGATTGAATTGTAATTTGTATGAATATTATTGTTAATTTATATTATTTTATTGAAATTAATTTTAAAATACCCAAGGAATTATATGCTAGGTAATTAAAAACAAATATTGTAACGTGTTATTCATGAAACGAACGAAATAAATGATTACTATGATTACGATTACCTACTATGAATAGAGAGAGGCAAAAAGTTCCATAATCGTACAGTAGTAAATCGCAATCGTATAGTACTAAACTATATTATATATCTCGCAGAAAACAACTGTCTTCCACTGGATTCCACAAGGATTCATGATCTATGAGGCGTTGTGTCAGATGACAGATAAGAATACGAGCGGGTAAACTTGTACTCAGCGGTACAAAAACTATACCACATTGCTCACAATGTGGTTTCAAAAAGGTAGAGATTTATTTGCATATGCTTTGACTAATATAAGCCTAAAATGTGCTACAGCTACCTAGACTGTCTGAATAATTAATCGCCAATGCAAAAGCTTGAAACAATCTGACCGGGTGTTTTGAAGGCAATGGACTCGCTAGTTCGATGATGCTAGAAAATAGTGCTTAAGGTGTTCCCTCGCCGAGAATATTCGCCTGTAATGTAACATTTTAGATTTGATTTTGAGCGTTACGTTACAATACTGCCTCCCTGACTGTCTGCGTTAAAACTATCATTATGTCTACTTAGTAAAGACAATTTTGAGTTTGATATTTGAGGGCGAGTGATAGCTCAACTCTGAAATTGACTCTCTTCTGTGTATAAAAAGATAATTTTGTAATTAACTTTAATCGATACATTGAACGCCGTTTGAACACGGCATAATGTAATAAGTCATGTCATTATGAAGGTGGAGATTTGCGAAAAACAATGCTATTTTGTATGATTTCCACTTGAAATCTAGTTCGACAAGTTCAGAGCTAAAGCGTTTTGTCAATATTCAAAATTGGAGCACAAAGGTTCCATTTATGGGGCACAGTACTTCCCCGAAGCAACGACTCGTCTGTCATAGTTTATCTGCATGGCGTGTCCAGCAGTGGACTTCCTCAGGCTGACGATGATGAATCTAACTAAAGCTATTCAATCAAAACAGTCATTCCGCGACGCGTGGGTGCCCCGGAAGATTTGTAAACACTACTGCGACTAGTGTAATCGATTTCCGTTGTTTACAGAGCTTTGATCTCAAAAATATCCAGTTTAATCCGAATCACGCTGTTAATCACGATGGTAATAACTTGACCCAGAGATCCAGACAAATTGAATCTTTTTACTCAGTCATAATTTCTTTACGTATGATGATTTCACATAAAAACCTTCACAGATATATTAGAAGTCCTTGTCACCGAACGGATAACCTCCTAACTTTTTTGAAGCTGTTCAAATTTTCGCGTCAAATCATCGTCAAAATTAAATTGAACTACGCTGCAGGTAGGTATGCTCTTTTTAAATAATAATTTTCGAAATAAAAAACACCAAAACTAATAACCCAATTTCAGTTCGGTGATTTTCAAAAGTCTTGTTCTGAATTAGATTTTAACTGGACCATTCATTACAGAATACGGTGTGCTCACATACAAAAAAAAACATAGCCGTTGAATTGATAGCCAGCTTCTTTTGAAGTCGGTTAAAAGGCCATTGGGGGTGGCGATACCACGAATAACATGAAAATTAAATGTGTATTCAAGAATTTTCTTTAAACTTCAATTTGTACTGGACCTATCACGAAAATGCTCGGAAACTTCACCTCGTTATTCACCGATGTGGAGCTTTGTAGCATTATACGCCAAGATGCATGTACGAAATTGGGCTAAGTGAAAAATACTGTCGTGTTTGAAAGTATACCTAATCAGTTTAGTGCCTCAATACGAGCAGCACAGTTTATGCTGGCGTAGGTCTTCGTGAAATTCAAAAGTGAACTAGTAGTAGTATAAACTTTGTCGGATTTAACATTCTTCAATCAAGATCATCATCATCATCAATTCAGCCATAGGACGCCCACTGCTGCATAACCATTAACCAACTTTAACAACATCATAAAAATATACCAATCTTCCTCAATCTTACCTGCAATAATAAGCGCAGGATAGCGAGTAGAAAATGCAACACAAAATGTACTCTTCTAACTTGAAAGTCACGGCTTTCTGTTCTTTATTCTTTATTCTTTATTGTACACATGAAAAATACAGATACAAAAATTAAAAAGAAAGGTATGTCCAAAGGCGAGCTTAACCCTAAAAAGAGTTTTCTTCCAGCAAACCTTTGAGGCTAGAGAGACGTGATTATAGAGGGAGGTTTGTGTACCTACAATGTTTGATAGAATATTATATTTATAAACATACATATACCTATTAATATTACTATACAATAAATACCTACCTGTTTAAAAATATATATTTAATTACCTAATTTATAATATATATATATATATAAATACAATACAGAATTTACAATTTCTGTGCCAACCAACTTTCCCAATATTTTTTCGTACTTCGCAGTGTTTCAGTTTTCCATCATAGAGGAGCCCTGGTACGAACCAATTAAATCGGGCAGGACACTGGGGGCCGATAGCCAGATACCTAGCACTTATTTTTCGCTTCACGCCCACTGATACTATAGTTTTGGCACAGGACGTAAATACATCTGTTTTCTGCCACTTAGTCTGCGTCTGAACCAGGGCCAAAATGGCATAGCACGGAAATTACAAAGATACTCATATGAACATGGCCTTTCAAAATATACTTTTTGTGATTTTATCATTTTATTTTATAATAAATAAAGTCAGTGTCGTTTTGTGATTTTAACCATTAACCTAAATTGGATATTTGTATAAAAGGAGTGAGTACTGAAATGACGCCTGATAGATAGATAGAATGGAAGACGAATACAATGTTGTGCCGACCCCACATAATGTGGAATAAGGGCAGGAAGTGACGATGAATCACTAACCTTAAATTTGTATCAAATCGAATCGTGTTGAGAATGGTTCTTGAAATCCTTATCTGGAGTCACGCCATAAGAAAACAGCGCTCTATTTTATTTTATTTATTTGGGTAAACAAACAGTGACACAATAAAATATAGGCTGTAACTTAAATGGTAAATGAACAGATAATTGTGACACCAACACCGTCTACCACGGATTACAATGCTATTTATAACTTAGTTCGCACGCTCATAAGTTTATTTCGATCCCGTGTGAAATTCATACCAGTTCCTGCATGTGACTTGCAGCACGTGAAAGTTGAAACTGACTTCATGCATAATTCACATAGTTTCACGTCCAGTATCCAAATACTACTCCGCTCAACCATTTCAATTACGGATGAGCGAGACTTGACGTAGGAATTTTCAGCTATTTTCGGCTTGACCGCTTCGAAAGCCCTTAGCAAGTCGCTGATGCGTTATAATAGCGTTATGTACTGGCTGTGTTATTTATTATACGGTGTTTGATCTGAACCCTTCAAGGGATATAAGTAAACTGCGTAGTGCTTATTCAAAAAACATATTGTGAATCGATATATGTCCTTCGTTTTCAAGATAGATTGATAGATAAACACTTCATTGTACAACAGGATTACAAATTAAATTTATATCAAAGTAAGTGTAGTACAATGGGCGGCCTTATCGCTGAAAGCATCAAGCATCGTTTCGAACTTTGAATTGCTATTCAATACTTTGCAAATGTGAATTATTGATCGTATTTGAGCACTGGTGGTTGGAAGTATAAACCCCGCCTTCCATTCCACAGATCATGGGCTCGAATCCCTGTCGTGCACCAGTGGATTTTCAATTCGGAAAATGTATGTGTGTTATACTAGTGCTCTCAAACAGCAAGGGCAAATATCGTGATGAAACCGGCATGTCCTAGAACCTAAAAATCCGAAGACGTGACATGTGCATGAAAAGAGCGTATAGCATGTGCACTTTAATCCTTTCACTATACTCATTCTTTCACCGACGATTATAGACCCTTTTCAGGGCCACCTGGTCAACGACCTAATACAGGATGACCAAGAAAAAATCAGGGACACGACAAGCAAGCATTGCGAGGGATATTTCAAGCCTGTTCATTAAAGTCAGTAGTGAATTTTCAGCTCTAGAGATCTCGAAATTCACTGGTAAACATGCAACTTTAAACCCTTTTTAACCAACTTCAAAAAGGAGGAGGTAGGAGGCTCAAGTCGGCTGTATTATCTTAGTAGGTACATACCTCCGCATCAAAACATAACCTTTCTTCGCGATACAAGGCCACTAAATGAATAGCCCAATGAATTACCCTGAAGCATTCCTTTTATCGCGTGATCAGAAATAACAAATCTAGCTCACGAGATCTTCCGGTAGAGGCGTTTCCATTAATTTTCATCCGCTTTGCCTAAATCACTGAGAATTGGGGATTATTTACGCGTTAATTTCTACAAGCAGCGAGCTCTGGGGCCTTGCGCCCGTACCCTTGTCTCGATGGGAAAGGTTATGCTACGGTTTTCTAAGAACCGGTGACTTTTATTTGACTGGCGTAAGCCATACATATGCCTTCGGCGGTTCAAACTTTATTCTTTGGTAAACCAAAGTAACATTATTAGTTTAGAAATCCTGGCCTTCATCCACCTAAGAAGGACCGATTTCGTTGAAACTTGGAATAAATATAGTTCTTGACTAAGAATAGCATATTGTTTAGTTCTTTACCAAGGCTTGTGTTATTTTGTATATTTTTAAGAAAAATATCTAGTTTCTGCATTTAGTGTATGATTTGCCAGTAGGTTAGGTACCTACTTCTGTTTTTCAACCAAACAAGCACGTAACTTTTCAGCTCACAAGCTCAATAAACAACGTATAAAATATATGTAAAAAAACCTTTTAACGGATTTGGATAGGTACCATTTGCTTGCTTTTTTCATTAAAATCGGTAAATTGAGCTCGCTGTTTATTTGAAAACATGATTATGTTCTGAATGATGAATATAACCGCAACAGTTTACTTTCTATTCAGCCAATTCCGGCAACAAGCATTCACTACTAAACACTATTGATAATTTAATATCCATAATCAAATCAATATCAAAAGCACCAACATAGCTATCAAATAATGAATTTGTGAATCATGTCATTAAGTTTCAAATCAATTAATTCTGTGGGTTTGCATTCCAATCAAATTGAATTCTAATTTAATTTGAATTCAACATAAGAACCCTAAGCCGACGCTAAAGAAATGCTCCAAAAACCAAACTTTTATGCTACACTTACGAATAATAAGGTGTTCTTCAATAGAGATTTAAAGTCACTGCTGCGTGGCAAACTCAAAATATATACATACTAGCTTGTGCCCCCGGCTTCACTCGGATGGTACCTTTATAAAAGTAGCGTTTATGCTATTCTAGGTAAAGACCATTTCATCGAAATCGGTTGAACCAATACGGCATTATTGAATAACAAACATACAAACTTCCAAATATCCTCACAAACTTTCGTATTGTTAATATTGATAGATAGGATTATTAAGCATTGGTATTGTCTTATCATACATTTAGTTTTGGCGCAATCAATAAAGTGGCAACATTTTCTGCCTTTGTTTACAAATGAATTTATATAAATTCATTATCAAATTCAGTATTTATATACTAATATACACGGAAAAGAAGACTACAACATTATTTTCTTTCTAAATTTCCGCGCAGTTTAATTAATTTAAAATTAATTCGAAGTGAATTGGGACTCTGAATACCTACATACCTACTAGGATTAATTTATTCATCAATTTCCCACACTCGAGATCGAAGCCTTCGTGACATAGTTTCGGTCGAGTGGGTAGTTCATTGAGGACATTAAACTCAATCTGAATGCTTTGTTTGTTTTCAGTATTATTACGATTTTGTCTTAAAATACAAGTCTTCGATATTACAAGGTGATTCATAACATGCTTTGTCGAACACCCAATTGGCGATAAAGTTCTCTCTACGACTTTTGGAAATTTGTCATTTTTCATTATTATTATTTTTTTTATACAACTAAGGTAGCAAACAAGCATACGGCCCACCTGTTGGTAAGTGGTTACCGTAGCCTATGTACGCTTGCAATACCAGAGGCATCACGCACGCGTTGCCGACCCCTTAAAAAGTTCTAAACGCCCTTTTTGAAGAACCCCATACTGTTGTCCTTAGGGAAAACCTCAGCAGGGAGATCATTCCACAACCTGAGTGTTCGCGGGAGGAAGTTCCTCTGAAACCGCACGGTACGCGACCAACTCGGCTCCAGGGTGTGAGGATGGATCCCCTGCCTATGGCGAGAGGTGCGATGATAAAAGGAAGCTGAAGGCATCATATCAAACAATTCTTCAGAACACAACCCTTTATACAGGCGTTAGAACACACATAAGGAGAAAGCTCTATGCAAAAATCAGCTGTTTTGGGGTCTAATCGGTTCAAACTCAATGATTCTGCTGTTATAGGTAGCAATCTTGGTAAAGAACTTCGTATATGTGTTTAGTTAGTAATTAGTTATAAAGATGATAAGAATACCAAAAACAGCTAATTTGAGAAAATTAGGAGAAATAAATGTTATGTTAAAAAAATATTGATGTTTCTTGGCTAATATTTTTTATGATGATAGAATAACCCCTTTCGGGATGGTATATATTGGATTATGCAAGCGTGCAAGATTCGATCATGAAAATTTATCAATTTATAGAGAAGGCTTATAGGGTTTTGTTGCCTGGCGAGAGTTCTATACTTGCGTTTATATGTTCTGCATTATGTGTTTCTTGGTAACTACCAGTGCTACTGACATAAATGCATTTGTAGAACTCGGTTACATTATAAGTGAAACAGCTGATCACATTACCCTGTGGCCACGGTTATTGAATCTCGCATGAGATCCTGGAATGATGCAATTTGCTGGAAGTTGAGGCTAAACACAGCTATGCACGACGCAAACACGACATTGTTTAGAAAAGTTCTACTATTTCTTCTAGGGACCCAAAAATGGAAAAAAAAATTCCAAATCGATCTATTATCTATTGTTCAGTTATGCTTTAGCAATAGGGAACAGTCAGATATGTTGAATGCTGGGAATACATAAATGACCAAAGGCGCGTATGCGGTAATACAGGGTATTAATAAAATACATACTAAATTTCATTTCAAACTGTATATTTTATCCATTTATAGTGAAAGGAGCCTCTTAGAGGCGCACTTTAATCCTTTCATTACTCTGATTCTTTCACCGACGGTCAAAGGCCGTTTTCAAGGCCACCATACCTCAACCTGAATACTGACCTACCTGACCATACAGGATGACCAAGAAAGAATCAGGGACATGACAAGCAAGCAAGCACATGTATAGTGCTTGCGATATAAATGAGTAACAAACATCTTCACATACTCACATCTCTACAAACTTTTGCACACATAATATTAGTGCAATATAAAAAAAAATATATATTAAAATTATGAAAGCTTATAGAAATTATTAATTTACACTTTATTAACAGAAAGAAACTTAAAACTAATAACTAATAGGTACAAGTTAATATTTAACAAATACACAAGAAACAGTTGAGCCATCTAAAGACCGTTACAAACGATATATAGATAGATCAACATATTAATGTTGATTATATATAGATGCGATGTTTTTTTTTTGTGAAACCAAAGAAATAACTAAATTCATTGTATACTTTTGAAAACAAATTAAGCCTGTTTCACAAAACAATCTCATAATATGTTAATGTAAATACTAATAACATATAGCATCGCCTTAGGGATAAAAAAAAACCTGTTATGATGTTATAGGTACTGTATTCTAAATAAATAAATAAAAAAACAGTAACTTTTAAATATCGTTGAATATGAAGATTACTCAAGTAAGACTGGAAGTAAAGAAAGTATTACTAAAATGAGACAAGTTCACTAATAAGCGTCTGAGTTGACTCAGACTCATGAATTTACGAATAAACTGAGTTACTTCCTGGTTTTTATGAAACGGAATCCATCTTATTACGACTATAACATAGCAGATATGGTTTAAATCAGTACCAAAAGGTTAAAAAAATATATACCAGATACGGTTTATATCACTACCAAAAGGCAAAATACGATATAAACTAAAAAAAGTCTAGTTTTTTTGGAATCAGTTTAAACGACTATTGGTATTGTGATCAGGAAGATGGACGGATGCAGCTTAATACCATTTATCGAGACTTTAGTCCAGCAATTACCATTGTTATGACCATTCACCGCGTTTGAGAAAACGAGACCTTAAAAGACGATTAGAGTAATCATAAGCAAGCTCGCGTCAAACGAGAAGCGAGAAGATTCCTCCTTAAAGTCTGTGCTCTCTAATTTATACGGATTCTCTTTAATTGCAGTTGTTGAATAAAATGTCGACGGAACACGTCAGGCTTTAGTGTTTAAAGAATTATTGATCAAGCAGCTTAGTGACTGAAATGTCTAGAACTGGATTAAAATTTCAAACGTATAGGGTTTTCATTGAAACGATCGTTCTGTTTTCAGTATACACTACCACTAAAGCTCTCAAATGGTGAAGGAAAACATCGTGAGGAAACCGGTATGTCCTAGAACCAAAAAAATCGAAGACATGTGATATTATTATGTCCACGAAAGGAGCTTCTAAGAGGCGCATTTTATTCACTTCACTACACTTATTCTTTCACTGACAGTTATAGGCTTTTTTCAAGACCACCATACCTCAACCTGGTCACTGACCTAATACAGGATGACCAAGAAAGAACCAGGGATACGACGCAGCAACTCAAGGAAATTGAATTTCTGACTAAAAGCGATGTTGAGTTTTTTTATTAGAAATGATATTAAGTCGCGGTAAGTCAATAAATGTCGCTAAAAAGTTAACAGGCAGTATTGCTGGCAATAAAGCTATTTACAGCAGCAAATGAATTCTCTTTCAAATATTGACTTAGAAAAGCGATGGAAACTCAAAGCAATTCAGTCGGTGGGTAACTTGAGGCGTGAGGATGAAGTCATGTAAAAAATATGATAAGATTTATGACTTTTGGTAGAGAACGCGATTTTTGATAGGGCCGTTCTCCCTAAAAAGTTTATTTAACAAAATATTCAAATCTCCTATTATTTTATCCATCGATTTCTACTTAATATAACTAAGTTTTGTTGGCCTGGCTGGAGGTTCCCCGACCTTGAACCGAAGGTCGTGGGTTCGAGCCATTTCTAAACCAAAGGTCTCATAGCTCAGTGGTAGTAACTCTGCCTTCTGCGCTAGAGGTCGCGGGTTCGATTCCCGCACTGGACAAACATTTGTGACTAACACAGATGTTTGTTCTGTGTCTGGGTGTTAAATATATATCTATTATGTATATCAGTCTCTGGTACCCATAGTACAGGCTATGCCTATTTCGGATCAGTTGACCGTGTGTGATATGTCCGGAATATTTATTTATTTATTTATATTTAAAGAGATTTTATGTACAAAAAAAATAAAGTTGTTTTCGTTCACAGTTTTAAGCGCTGTACACGTGCTTAAACCATGAAGGAAAACATTGTCAGAAAACCAGTAAATATTCTTAAAAGCGGCGATGGGCTTGCAACAAGTCACGTACGGAATACTCACTGTTACAAACGGTGGGCGTGTACCAAATGTTCGGACATGCTTCTGACTACTCCCTTAGACATCTTGAAGAATTTGATAGCCTGGAGATCTGAGAGGATGTCTACCATTATTCTGGCTACACGGACACTAAGGCCTCAAGCTTAGATAGATAGTTAGATAGACTATATCTTTATTGTATCTACACCAAGAAAATAAACAAAAAACATAAAATTAATCAGTTAAAAATAGGCTTAGTCCTTTAGTCTGGGGTTAAAAACTATAGAAATTCGTAATCTGTCAACTTCAGCCCACAAAAGAGCGTAGTGCGTAGCAGGGTCTACGCGCGTAGCCGTAGATGCCGACTCGTAGATGCCTCTACGAGACGATTTTACCATCTACTATCTACACCTATGGTCATCCAATTTGCAGATACAAATATTGTGGTAAGATTTTCTTACAAACGAAACTAACTATGGGCGGCCTAAGAACTCCCCAGAATCAGCTAGATCATACTTAAGTATAGTATTGTATCTATCAACAAAGCTATTATAAACCAAAACTATGACAAGTCATCCCTGGGTTAAACCCCAACCCTGACTCCTGCCATTGTATTGTTCTATCCCTTACGATTCAAGTGTCAAATTAATAGCACTTTAGTAAAACAATGCGAAAGATACAGTCGATACGCGCCTTGCTTTAAAATTTTATACCGACCGTCTACAAAGCAAAATTGACTTTGTTACAAGTGAGTAAGGTTTATTTTGTTGCTGTTGTGTCTAGATAGCTCAGGTTTTATGATATTAGCACCTAATAACGATGTTACTTAGACTGTGTAAGCTGTTTTTGTTGACAATGTAGTTTTAATATTGCAACTTTGTTATCACATCACTTTGATGGTGGTTGCAAACAGTGATATTTCGGATATTAAATATTTTAATGCCAAATCTTTATGATAAACAACGTACATTTTGTTTGCAAGTGTTTTCTATTAACCAACTTAGACCATATAAAGTGTTGAATCAATATTGGTCGATAGATAGAGTATATCTTAACTGTACACCATTAAAGGTCATATCAATTTTCAAATAAGCGTTGCAATGGGCGGCCTTATCGCTAAAAGCGATCTCTTCCAGTCAACTTTTAGATAGGTGCGATACATACACTACAAAAAAAACAGTAAATTACAAGTCGTGAGTCGTAGAGAAGGGTTGACAGTTTGGACGATCATCATAATGTATTTTTTCAAGTGTATCTAAGTTGTTCTTAGAGTAACATAATTATTCTTTGCTTCGACTCTTTATTGGTCTCTTTATTGTTGTTCTTTACTATACTGAAACATTTATGATACTCCGAGGATCCATGAATACAGAATGCATTCCCGGAAACACTCTAAACTCGACACGTGTGAGAAACTTCTAGCAGCCAGGTAATGAACAAGTACTTGTTTGCCTCTAACTAGAGCTACTATCAAAGTTTGAACGTTGCTTTTGAATTGTAAATATCTAAGGATGCGTCCACATTGCATTCGCGAAGCATTTGCCAATATGGATGTTCCCTAAGACTGTCTAATATGTACAATATCTAATCCATATAAGTCATCATCATCATCCTGCAGAAGTACACTGCTGGACAAAGGCCTCCTCCAAAGAGTTCCATGGCGAACGGTCTTGACCCTTCTCTATCAACCGAATTCCCGCAACCTTCACAATGTCGTCGGTTCATCGGGTGGGGCCTTCCAAGACTGCGTCGCCCGGTTCGTGGTCGCCATTCGAGACCCTTTACTCCCCAACGGTTGCCGGTTGTTGTCCATAGTCACAAGTAATCCACAGCCAATTTTAAAATTGTTATATCAACATTTGCGAAAAAATGGAAGGCTAGAAAAATAAATTCAATGATTATAGAAAGCATTTTCTTGCACCTGCCAAAACAGCTCTCCAGAAAATGACTTTTTACAGTCATACCGCCGTTTTTCCATTACACTTTGTTTTGTTTCAAGCACTAAAGCCGCATTACACGGACTTATCTTCAAGCTAGTTGAAACTGCATCCAGGTTTTCAAGCCACGACAGCTACGCTCCAAGCTTACGGCGGGCTTTACCACAGCCGTGTTTCCATTGTGTACCCGAGCTAGGCAATGTATTAGTTACTTTGTGTAGTGTCCGCTTAGAGAATTGAAAATGACTTTGGTTAGCCACGAACTATGTACTAAAGTAAGAAAACAGCGATATTGTTGGGGATGTAATAAACATTAATTCATCATAATCATCATTGCAGTTGTAAGACGTCCACTGCTGAACATAGGCCTCCCTAACCGATTTCCAGAGCGAGTTGCTACTATGTGGGAGGAAATTGCCCATACCTACTCACCACGCTGCACGCTGGGCATGCTGGTTGGTGAGCACAGTCAGAGCAATCGTTGATGAAATAGGGGACGCTGCTACCTATCCCCTTACTCTTTTCCCTTAGTCGCCACTTACGATATTAGGTAGATGTAGATGGGCCTATTCTTCAGCCGTGGCCAAAACGGCCACACACATTAATAGAGAATGAAAATTACAACTAATACAAGTATTAAACAAATTACGCAAGAAACAATCTATAGATAACTCAACTGATCCAGATTACTACAAGTCGAAAGTGTCCTCAAAACGCTGTCACGCAGAATGACATTGTAGAAACTAATGCATATCCTTAATATGCACATAAAAAAATATGACTAAACAGAGAGACATATTTTTAATAATTACCGCGCTATTCCACGGTTCGTTTGACCACCCTTCTTAAATGGTTAAAGTTCCATCAAGGGCCTTGAAGTATACCGAAAATGCATCGTCGCAAGTCTCACCCTCATTAATCCAACAAAAAACTCCTTTAAGCACAACGTCCCTGAAATAAGGTATTCTAGTGAAACGAAGCGCTTTGTCGACAAATACAGGAGTAGCAGCCAGTGAAAACGCCATTGACCGAATGAAGGGTGCTCTGAAACTGATGACGTGTAAAAACCCGATAGAGCCATCAGGGCTCATTTAAATGACGCGAATGAAACAAGCGTCTCCTAAGCCCCCGCATAATATTGAAGGATAATCAGGGTTTGTTCGCGGGTTTGAGGAGCGTTCGAGAAATGTTTCGTGGTAAGTAACAGATACTTAAAATGTTAATGGATTTTGTTTGGTTTATACAGATACAATAAATATTGTAACGAAATTAGTACTAAATTGTCGTTCTATTTCTGAAGATTGAACAACAAAGGAAGATTTTCATTAACCGTCTTGTTTAATCTTTAAAATATTTTACGCTAGGGCCTAACCAATATTTTTATTGAAAAAACAAACAAAAGAAAATCTCTGTTATGTTATAGCTCAGTAGTTCGATTGTGTAAAGCGCAATCATGTTTAAAATGTTTTATATCTAAAATGAAAATTTATTATGAAATTTTTTGTCTTATCTTAACTAACTAGTTAAGAGAGGATAGGATTAGACAGGCTTATGGTACTTTTCGATAGGTAGCCAGTTTTCAAAATATTTGATCCAAATAAGGTCGAAAAGTTTGAAGTACCTACTTAAAGACTCTCTAGCCATCTTGGTACACAGCATCGGCCTGTATCAAGAAATTTGCTTTTTAGCACTATCTTAAACTAAGAGCTCTAAGAGCAAGCCTACATGTTCATAAAGGACATGACATATTGGATCCTTCGGCACTTAACCCTTGTACACTCAACACCGCTTGTAACGGACGTAACACTTCGGATTGCAACTGGCTGGTCGCCTTAATTGACATGGAAGGGCAACTCCTAAACATTTCGCTTTGTGTTCGTATGTTGTACCCTAAAATAGTGTTTATGTCAAAACAAAGGCTGGGTGAATTTGTGTGGCGACCGGCTTTTGCTCGTTTTGAAATGAGAAATGTCTCATCTTGTATGGACCCTTCTAGTTAGTAAGCTATGTTTTCAATAAACAATCCCTTATTATTTTTTATAGACACTTCTAGTTTCGGTATGTTTTCGGTATCGCCTTTACTCGTACATTATTCTTTCTTTACGTATTTCCTATAGGAAACTTAGTCTTGTAAATTATACAAGCAATTCCAACTGCTGCAGTGAAAAACGAGTCTTCACCCGAGCCCCTAATTGAACAAAGACTCGAGAAAAACGGTTGAACATTTGTTCTTTGACACTTTGCAAGGTTTTAATAGGTTTTGTCTTCAATGAAATTTTCTCAACCAGCAAAACAATTCTAGTAATAATGTTTGTAAACAATTTCGGCTAACTAAGGCCCAGCATTCACTAAGATACACTGAGAAATGTTTCATTGTTACAATCTAGCCCAAATATCACTACGTCTACTAGTGGTCAGAGTGCCTTTTCATAATGATTACAGTTAACTCTTAGGCACCGAAAATACCAAGTCCACTCAATTGTTTGAGTTTATTTACATAAGTCTCTTCATCTCTACTCCACTCATTTTCGATAGAGATTAGGCCTTATAATATCCCAAAAAAAATCGACCCAGACGAGATTTGAACCCGCGACATTCCCCTAGATACCCGCGGATCCGCATCCTCTAACCATCTAAGCTACCGAATGGAAGCCCCAAAGATTTTGACACAGGCGGGAAGTGGCTCGGTAGCTTAGTTGGTTACAGCATCCCCGTAACTAGGGGAGGGTACGATTATATTATTGCTTTAGTGTGGTTTATCACTATAAATACAAATCAACTAAAGCTTTAGATAGAGTAAAGTAACACTATTGCAGTCGTAATACGGTAGAATTAGGGAACGCAATCTCTGGAGCTCTCATGATGAGATTTCGTGAGTATTCGGACACCTCTTGGCCTAAATCTGCCGAGGTTGCATTCCAGGTAAAATAGAATTATAAATAAACCAAATGTAAGCAAACCATGAAGCAGTACCAAGGTATAAAGATGATTACTGACAATACTGTGTAGTATTCGGATGGCCCCGGCTGAAGAATAGGTCCTATATTTCTATCTGTGGATGTCGTAAGAAGCGACTTAGGGAAAATAGCTAGGGAATGCGCAGCAGCGTCCCAATCATTAACAATAATAGCTTTAACTGCGGTCGCCAACCCGCATGCCCAGCGTGGCGAGTATGGGCAAATCCCCCCAAATGATTGTTTCTGCAAATCTATGGGGAAGGCCTGTGTTCAGCAGTGAACGTACGGCTGAACTGATGATGACTGGCAGTACTAAGATATTTTGTTTCATAAAAGTGATAAAAGCACACTTTATTCTCAAACTCTCATATGACACCGCATTTTCCTTGATTGGTTTATTTTTCTGCAATCGTACTGAGTACACCGTGTTGTTTACAGAGCTAGAGGCAAGCATTATATATATGTGAATCTCCGTAACGTATGACTGTTTTCGCTCACATTTCAACAAGGTGTAAAACTGTTCAACTTGTTTGTTTGAATTAAACTTATTTTCAGCTAGCTTCCGCTCGTGACTTCGCTAACGTGGTATCCGAATAAAACCGTTTTCATACGACGTGCGAGATGTCATCTAAAATGTACCTATTTCAAAATGATCCTTATATCTACTGGATAAAGTCAATTTGAATTTGACATTTGAGGACGTATGATATCGCAAGCCACCTTAAAAGTCAAACATAAAATTGACTTTATCCAGTACAGATACGGATCATTTTGAAATAGATTAATTTTAATCAGAATAATCAATTAATTGGTAAAATTAGTATTTACACGTCAGTACATTAAGTAGGTATTACACATAATATGTTAATTAAAATAAATTAAGAAATTACTGACTGGCCTCATTGCTCAGTTGGTAGTAACTCTGCCTTCTGCGCTAGAGGTCGCGGGTTCGATTCCCGCACTGGACAATATTTGTGTGATGAACACAGATGTTTGTTCTGTGTCTGGGTGTTAAATATTAATCTATTATGTATATCAGTCTCTGGTACCCATAGTACAGGCTATGCCTAGTTTGGGATCAGTTGACCGTGTGTGATATGTCCGGAATATTTATTTATTTATATTTAAATTAGGAATTAATAAAATTTAGTTATTGGATTTTACAAATACAAATACAAATATTTTTATTTCAGTAAACTTAATCTAGGTTACATTTCATGGGTTTGGGACCCTCTTTTAAGTATAGATATACCTGTGTTAGAGGGTCTCGCTCTTCCGTAGTACATAATTGTTAGAATTAAGTAAGTAAAGAAATTAAAAGGGATATTTATGTCTATAGTAAGTTAAGTTAAAGTTAGGATTTAGGAATACGTTTACATAGTTTGTATGTGTAGTGTGTGTGTGTAGTGTGTGTGTGTGTGTTTGTGTGTGTGAGCACGCCTTATCACTAGTCTACTAAGAGAATGGGTATTTGGGGAGTACATAGGTGCAAAGTGTGTGTTCATGTATGTGTGTGAGTGCTTCTGATCACCAGATCTCTTAAGAGCATGGGTATTTCAGCAGCACCCAAGGTGTGAGTAGATGAGTGTATGAATTGTGTGTGGATGTATCAGTATGTTATGAAACAATTTCTAGGAGTTTTTCAGTTTCATCGTAGCTTAGTGTCAATAGCCATTCATTAAGGGATTTTTTGCATTTATAATTATTCATAGGATATATATTCAATGTTTTATTTATAGAATTGTAGAGATAGGTAGATTGCGTGGCATACTGTCGATATTATTGGATACTTATTGGATTTTGCAAATGAAGTCTTCGACTTTATAGAACGCCATCTCGACGAGCCATAATTTTAATTTAATTTTAAATCATGTCAGACTAGGTGCCGATGTTATATGCTCCGGCAGGCGGTTATACACAGCAGGTCCTCCTAGTACGTGTATGAGCCGTTCTGATTTAGTCAGTCTGTGGGCTACTGTGGCTAGTTTGCCAGCACCACGAGTATTGTGCGCTCGAGCATGACCCTACCCACGCGTTTTGAACATATTGAGGTTTTGCCGCAGGTTTTTGTTTTAGATGACATATAGCACGTCGTATGAACACGGTTTGCATATAGACTACTTCTTATATAGATACCGCAGAGCCTCAAGACGAAAGTCTATAATCAGTGCGTGTTGCGAGTGATGACTTATGGCACTGAGACTTGGTCGTTCTCAAAGTCGCGCAACGGGCTATGGAGAGAGCTATGCTAGGAGTTTCACTACGTGATAAGATCCGAAATGAGGAAATCCGTAGAAGAACTAAGGTCACCGACATAGCTCTCAGAATTAGCAAGTTGAAGTGGCAGTGGGCAGGCCTTATAGCTCGCAGAACCGACAACCGTTGGGGAGTAAAGGTTCTCGAATGGCAACCACGAACCGGGCGATGCAGGAAGGCAGGTTTCCGACGACATTGTGAAGGTTGCGGGAAGTCGGTGGATGGAGAAGGCTCAAGACCGTTCGTCATGGAACTCTTTGGGCGAGGCCTATGTCCAGCAGTTGACTTCTACAGGGTGATGATGATGATATAGTTACCATGCGGGCGACGCCACGGGCGGAAGCTGGTGTATAGTACGCTCTCTATAATCTCGTATTCGGCAAGTTTTGGCAGGAATGTGGAGTGCGTTTAATGGGCTCTCTGAGATTTAAGACGCAATTAAAAGCGTAGGTAATTCTCTTAGCCTACAGAATACAATACATCAACGCGGTTCTAAGAATTATGAATATGTTCATGTTCAGTTGGAATTTGAATATGTTCAGTTTTGGGCGCAGCCCACTGAAATGGTCTGACCAAATTCGCTCAACCCTGGACACAAAGCTCCATGATGCGCTCCACGCCGGCGTGATATTGTTCAGAAAAAGATGTTTCAACGGGGATTTCACGACCCTCAGTGATGAGAAGTACGACGCGAGGAGGAGGACTTGGAATTTTGTAATTTTATTGCTAAGATATTAATATGCTGATTGCTGACATAGCTCTCAGCTCTCAGAGTAAGTTGAAATTGCTTACCACTGCGGAATAAAAGATCTAGGATGGCGAGAACTCCCGTACTATCGACTTTGCGTTTCTTTTTAGGCGGTGACGTATGTATTGTCAATTTTATAATTATATTAAACTTACGAGGAGTTCGACAACTTAAGCAAGATTGCTACCAAAATTGAATAATTGAACTTATTTTTTCATGTATCATTTTTCTTCTTCTTGTCGTGTCACTCTGATTCTTTCTTGGTCATCCTGTCTTTGGTCAGTGACCAGGTTGAGGTATGGTGGCCCTGAAAAGGGCCTATGACCGTCGGTGAATGAATCATTGTAGTGAAAGGATTAAAGTGCGCCTCTTAGAGGCTCCTTTCATGCACATGTATCATTGAAAACACTGTGCAAAAATCAGCTTGTTTAAGATATAATTTTGCTGTAAAACAACTAAATTGCCTTTTGGGCCCTTTCGGGATAGTATACATATTGTGAATCACCTTGTAGTATACGACGTTTATCATATTCTTATCACAATTGCTCAATATATAGCAAAGAATTTGTATTTTGTGCTCACTTTAAAATAATTAAAGTCTCCTGAATATTATCCATAGGGAATTATTAAGCTTACACGGTACACGAGTTAATACGAGATAATCGTCTTTTAAACATTAATGAGATATGGTTTATTTAGGCTTTAATTTAGTTAGTTTTACCGATTTAATTATCATCTCTGTTTGAATACGAACAACGGGGTTTTAGGGGACGGCAACGCGTACGTGATGCCACTGGTATTGCAAGCGGTCATATGCTGCGGTTACCACTTACCATTAGGTGATGATTGGTTGATTGCGATCCTAGATACATAAAAAAAAACTAAATAAATAACTTTATTTTATTTTATTTTATTTTATTTTTATTTATTCAGGACAACAAACAATTACACTTAAAAATTACATAACAAATCTTATAGAATAGGTGGTGTAGTGTATGCCTTACACCACGCTGGTTCCTAGCAGGACAACTCCCTCGTTATTATTATATCACTTATAATCTCTCACAGTGATTCCCGCGCGCCTGCTCGTGCCGGCTTGACCACAGACTGACTCACTCCTAGAGACTATGTATACATCTCTCCATCTCAGGTGTCATCTGTTATCTGTCACTGTCAGTTGTCCCCCGGAGACAGCATAAGTTAAGGAATGCAGGTATCCTTAAATACTAGTCACTACATCCCTTCCTTGTTAAAATAATTTTAATAAATATATTTTCGACCACCATCACTTTCGCTAGAAGTAATGCTTTGGCGAGTACACAGATTCTACCGACCCTCACTACCGTTCTTAGCTTCTACTATACAATTCAACTACCACTGAAATAAGGCGTGTTATTTCAAGTAACTCAGCCGCGTGATACCCACCCCACAGTGGGGGTATTGCTTGATAATTCGATGACACACGAGTCGGTAACTGAACGCAGCCCGTTCGTTAGTTCGTTTACTTCAGATGCCGGTAGCAGGTCAATATGACTGAGCTATCGTATCACTACCTTGCTGAAAGCAAGGGAAATAATAATAATAATAATCTAGCGCATTATCCCTTTCGAGAAGAAACCTGTAATGAAAGCCCGGTTAGCCGATGTATACCCGATAGCCAGATCATTTTAATCACTAGTAGGTACATTTGAACATCCATACCCTGATCATAACTTAGAACCTACTACGCCACCTACCTCTCTCCCTCCTTTTTCTTAATTTTTTTAAAAAAAAAATGACGGATATTCTAATTGGCCTACCGGATTCTTGTAGTTTAATAGGAACAACCACTTACAGAAAATCGAAGTCACAGCAGTCTTGACCTAACGCCAGTATCTCATGTGCCGTCAGGTATTAAGAATTAGATATCAGTTCGTTATAATATACTAAAATCTCGTAAACCATTTAAAACTGAACATAATTGGTCACTAAATTTGCTACTCAAACATGGTTACCTCCTTGGTCCACCGCTAATCAACTTGTTGGTGTGCCTTTAAGCAAGGGCTATTTAACCCCTTTGATCCACACTTTGCATCCAATTTAGTGGAATACCTCCCACAACCAATTGAATGGCAAGCCCTTTGGTTCACACTTTGCATTCAATTTAATAGAACACCTTCCCCAGCAATTTAATGCTGGACGTCTGACCAGCAACCTTGCAACCAATTTAATAGTACGGCTTAGTCAGACTGCCGCCAATCCAATGACACGCCGTGCCACCAATTTAATGGTACGCCTTCCCATCAGCACATGTGCAACCAATTTAACGGTAAGCCTGCGCTCGACAGCATTCAACCAATTTAATGGTAAGCCTGTGTGACCAATACTTGCAACCAATTAAATGGCAAGCTTGTGTGACCAATACTTACAATGCAACCAACAAATGGGCAAGCCTGTGTAACCAATACGTTTGCGACCAATTAAATAGCAAACTTGAGTGACCAAATCGATTATCTTGAACGTTAAGCTACCTTTTCTTCCAAAAGTTGCAGTTTATTTGAGAAATGCTGACTATTTATTGTGCTCTTGAATATGATGAGTAGTAGTTTATTTAGATTACCCTTTATTTAAACAGGATTCATAATGAGGCCCACATGATTCTAACATGGCACAAGCGTTCATACCTCTAAGGTCTCGTTTTGTACGTATTTCGATATTTGTTACTATTAACGAGTCGTGGAAAGATGCTTTTACAAATTATCTTCCAAATCAAAATTTAGGCATATCAAATTTCCAATTCTCATGACAGTAGGCATTCGATTTGATGAATGTTCACTAGGGCTTGCAAATATTCGAAACTGTAGTATTCGACCATTCCTTTGGTGGTATTCGAATATTCGATTGCATGTTTTAGTTCACTAAAACTCGCACTAGTGTCGGTCGAGTATGAATGAACACACCCTAAACAACAACAATCCCGAAACAGTTTTCATGAAACCACGTTTAGTGTTTGCCCGGCTGGCTGTCTTCTCGGGAGTTCGGAATTGTTAGTAAAACGCCCACAAACACTAGACTTTTAATTGGACATACAAATACACTTTTAACACAAAATAACTAAATATAAATAAATATTACGGACACATCACACACGGTCAACCAATCCCAAACCAGGCACAGCCTGCACTATGGGTACCTGTATCTGTGTTAGTCACAATTGCCTGTCCAGTGCGGGAATCGAACCCGCGACCTCTAGCGCAAACTAACCGAAAACAATTAAACACGTAAAACTAAGGAAAGTTCTCGAGCCGAATCTTTAATCGCGGAATCGCGCGGGCCGCCTTGTACTTCCTCACTCGCCGCGCGATGGTGCTAGTCGTGTAGGAACCCTGGCGCGTAGGAGAGACGGAAATGTCGTCGTCGCCGTCGGCGCGGCATGGTGCATTCGAATTCAAATAAGTAGGCTGATTAGAACCGCGCACTATACACGTTACAGGTTTTGTGAAACACATGTGTGGTTGGGCAGTACTTTTGTTTTGCCGCTGATTCTGAAGATTTATCTCTAAGATTGATTTCTTGTACCAATCACCTAGCTATTATGACGCTGCTGCGTCGCCGCCACCACTCTGCGCCGCGCTGCCAACACGCCGATGACACGACGCTAGCGCCGCCGTCTCGTCGTCCGACTTCTATATTTTGTCTTCCTTCATCCAAAGTATGGGTATATGGTTAATAGGTACTTCTTTGTGATCTTATCTCAACTTAGCACGTTCCTCCGTTGACGTAATACATAAGAATATCCACTGTTACTAAACCATATTGTTTTCTGAAGTTACTTCCATCAATTATCATTCTTCACACATTTTCCAGGTTGATGTCCAGATGAAATTTCACCTCTTCATTTCTCGGGAGTCCTTACTTCAGTTTATGCTATTTGTCCATCCACTACCTCTTCGTCAAATAAGTACGTAGATCATCAGAACTGCCATCGTACCTACTTACATGAGTTATACCTACTTATAGTATCTATCTATGGCCTCTTGATGCCGCTACTTATGTATGTGTGGACTACCCTAGTACTGCCTCGTCGCGTCACCAGATCTAGTAGTTTAATAAGTTGTATACTCATGTATAAAATCTCTAAACATTTCCATTCTTAACTTAACACACGAAAATTTGAGTTTAATTTTTTCTTCCATTTTCAAAACTTTACGCAAGGTTTATAGTTTTATTTTGGTTTTGCTAATACCTAAGTACTAACAAAATGATTCCTCAACCATGCAATTATAATTAGGCACTTATCTTCCTCTCCTTTATTGTGAACCTGGCGACAGTTTATATATCGCCATTGACCTCTAGACCGCCACCATCTCGGACACAATAGAAAATCTATTGTGTCTCGTGTAAATCTGTGTTTATGCAGACAAGGTGTTAATTACAAAGCACATAAACTTATACCTATCATGTAAATTACAGGTGAAGCACATATAATACATTGCATACATAGAATGAGCTCTTATAATGGTGGAAAGTCATTTACCATTTGTCATGTGTTGGGTAACTTATCTTTCAATTAGAATGTTTAGCTCTGATAATGATATTAAGAGGCCAGGATAACAATATAAGAGGAAGTTCGTGCTATTTTATTTCTACATTCTATTTGCACTCTTAATCACTAATTGTCACTAGGTAATTGAATTCTAGCATGTTTGAAATTCGACCACAAACAGTACAATTTGCATAGACAGAGAGCTATTGAGAACCCATGATTCAAGGCAACTAAACTGTTACCTATGTTAGCTGTCCATACATGGTCAATATACCTACTAACTTACTAAGATTACTCTCTACCTAGAGGATCTCCTGATGTGCCTCAGGTAGGTATGTTAACTTACCTAGTTATCTGGTATATTATTAGTAGGTAGTTAGCTTCTTTAGGTACCTACTGACTTATAATTAACCGGGATATTTCAAAGAAGTAAGTTCTTTAAAATACTTACCTTGAGTCTTTTTTGAACAAGAGTATTTCCACTATCACTGAACTCTGCCAACAGTCGTTAGAATAAACAAGTAACTAAATGTTAACATGTTTTTTCTTTCAAATAATCCATTCTCAACACAGGAAAATTGGATTTTATTTACCTTTTATTTTCAAACGTATTGGGAAGGTATTGGTACTTTAGTACTTACCTATTCAAATAATTTGTAAACACACTAGGTAAAAATACTTTGAGAGTAGGTATTATCTTGTAGGTAAGTAAGTTCCAATCATCATCCAGGTATATTACCAGAAATCTTACATTACCTACCAATCTTTTCATTTAACGCCTACATTCTTTTTTTTTTTTTTTTGAAATAGTAAATTAGTTCCATGATTGTTTCTGCAGTTTGTTTTACACGCATCACTTTCAAGTCGCACCCATGATAACAACTAACCCCCATACTTTTAAACGAAACACAAGCAATGCTTAAAATTATCCCCGTCTGTATTATAACTGCTTGTCACCATGCTTGTCAATAGCAAGAAATGGCAATACCTTAGCTCAGCTCCCATATCTATGACCCCTAGCATTGTCCATCCCTTATCAGAAGTTTATAATTAAGGCATCAGATTTTATGCTCCTAAGTTTGTTTAACCCAGCATGATATTACTTTCAATAACAGTTCTACATTAACCTTAATTCCCATACCTTTTTATAATTTTGGAAGAAAAAAAAAATATTTTTCATTTCTACAAGGATCTTTGGTAGAATACACCAACCGTCTCGTGCCAAAATGTTTGGCAAAGAAAAGATAAAAAAAACAATGCTTTATTTTTGCCTTTTCTATCAGAAACACACAAAATATAGATTCCTGAATCCTTGTAGCATAATAATGACCTAGATAACCAACATAGGATATCACAGTAGGTATAATTTGCAATAAATAAACTACAACAATAAACTTTTTGTGAAATTGTTTGTTTGACCGATTCGTACTTATGTTCTCTAGATTATACATAAATACCTCGTTATCCTCATCGCCATTTGTAGTGTATGCCTTACACCACGCTGGTTCCTAGCAGGACAACTCCCTCGTTATTATTATATCACTTATAATCTCTCACAGTGATTCCCGCGCGCCTGCTCGTGCCGGCTTGACCACAGACTGACTCACTCCTAGAGACTATGTATACATCTCTCCATCTCAGGTGTCATCTGTTATCTGTCACTGTCAGTTGTCCCCCGGAGACAGCATAAGTTAAGGAATGCAGGTATCCTTAAATACTAGTCACTACAGGTGGTTCTTAAAGTATAATCAGCCCCGTTGTCCACAGATTAGGGTATACTTAAAAAGGGCGTTGTGTTAGAGTGTGACATATTTGTAGGTAGGTATTTAAAAGACTACAATGTTTGAAGATAACCTAACAAAAATATAGTGAGTGATGTGAACACATTATTCACATTATTTTATTAACTTAAGGAGTGAGTAAAATTATACTACAATATCCTTTTTTTATTATTAGAAAAAGGCGTCTTTCTTGTAATTTTAATAACAGTTTAGTTTATTAATGTTTTTTTAATACAATTAGAGTCTTTGGAAATGAAACATAGTTGAGACTATTAAGAAAGTGAATTTACGTTTTTAAGCAATAAATATAAACGTGTTTCTGTCTTATCTGCGTAAGTTTCCAAGCAAGTACCTAATAATAACTAGTAGGTAAGTAGATTTTATAAGAACTTTCAGAAGCAGATGCTCTCTCTATTAATCGGAACTCATCCCCTCGTAAAACCAACTCCATGTAATCCATCCAAAACGAATGAAAATACCCCTAATTGAAACCATAGGAATAATCAGTCCCATTAGTCGCTCATTTCGGACCTTTTCCGGAATATTCCGGGTTTCCGGAGTTTTACCGAAACATTCCAAATCGGCTTTGAGTGAGGAAAGGTATACGCGATACCTGATAGTTAATAATACTAGAAAAATGTAAACTTCAATATTTGTTTATTCATTGAAATCTCAGGGATTATTTTGAAACTAAATAAATCTATTGAATTCATCCTTTTACAATTTGATTAATAATGAGGTTGGAAAATATTCAGCAAAACCCGAATATATAGTAAAGTAAATGTTTATTTCAAATAAATGGTACAATTTCTCGTAACCAAACTATAACAAAAGCAAAAAATAACCTCACCATAATTATTCTCCTATTACTCACAAATTGGACTAAGTAGGTAGGAGTAGGTCACTTTTTACCCATGGGTAGTTACAAAACCTTACCCTCCGTGCTAGATTTAACTGTGTTACGGCAGGGTAATGCTTCGAACCTCCTATTTGGAACCCGAAAAACAATTTGGAGTGGAGTAGTAGTGCCGACAAAAGCTATATCAAAATGTATATATCGTAGTGCCGTCGTAGTCTAGCGGTGCCATGCCGCGGGGTTTTCCATTGTGATGTTAGGGCACCACGCTGGTTCAATGATATTTCATTCTTGAATCAATTAGAACGTCGCATGGTAGTTCGTCTGTATAGAAGAGGTAGGACAAGGGTGACTAAAATTCCCTAAATAATTTTGTAAATCTGATTACAAAATACGATTGCTATTTCAAAACTAACAAACATTATTCTTATGTACTTTGAGCCTGAAAGTTCAGGAATAAATCGCCGTTCAAAAGAGTCTTTAAGCTCCCGTATTTATATAACTTCTATTTTATCTGTGGTTGTGCGGAGCCTCGGGCGTTTCGTTACCCTTTCGCTTTGATCATCACTAAAATAAATTTAAAATACTTTTAATGGATTTTTATTTAAAAGCGTTTCATCGGTCACTTCAATTAATTTCGCTCAATTTCTTGTCGCGGGTTTCAATTATTTTTAATTGAGATCTTCTGGTTATTTAAATTATCAATGGCGGAAATTTGAGTAGACATTTGCCTTAAGGGAGAGCCTGAGCCTCATTTGTTGATCGGCATGGTGTACCACGGGCCGGTGAGGTTGGCTTGGGTTCCAAACGGTGTAATTTGGAACCTTCCACACCATTTTAGAAAAAAAGCTTGTTTTTTTTTGTATAAAATGTTTCACATAATCCATTTACTACAAGGAGTAAATCAATAACATCCCCGAATATTCGGGCCGTATCAACAAACTCTATAAATATTCTATTAAAAGACCCCAACTTCAAATATCGTAAATCGCATACAAAGAAAGGAAACGGGTTCGAACGGAGGCACAATGTGATAAGTCACGACTACAAAGGGTTCAAACGGTACCCTTCATGTGACTACGAACTATGAATACTTGCGCGAAAGTAATAGCTTTGCTACGAAATTTTATTGACTAAAAGATTCCTAGCAATTTTTGTATGAAATCTCAACCATTTTTGCTAGTTGTTCGCCCCTCATAGATCTCGCGATATCCGGTAAATGTTGTCTGCTTCGATGATCGTTGAAGCACAATTGATATCAACTTTGAAAATCGCTTCTTTAGTATATTCTAAAGAAGATCATTCTTACCTGAACTACGACGTTATTTATACTTGACCAATGCGAGATCACGTTATATTGGTTTTTAATATTACTATTTTTGTACCATAAACCATATGCCCTAGGATAAAAATAATAATCGTTTGGAATTTATAAACAGATCTCTTTCATAATGACACCACATTTTAAGTATTTGTATAACTTTTTTTTATTTTAAAAAATCACTCATTTTGGCCCCTATATCATAGCAACCCCTTGAACGATTTAACTCATATCATCATCATCATTTCAGCCGTTCGACGTCCACTGCTGAACATGGCCTCCCCCACAGACAGAGCAAATTCCTTTAGCATGTGGGGGGATTTGCCCATACTCACCACGCTGGGCATGCGGGTTGGCGAGCGCAGTTAGAGCTATCGTTGTTAAAATTAGGGACGCTGCTGCCCATCCCCTAGCTTTTTTCCCTTAGTCGCCTCTTACGACATCCGGGGATAGGTAGATATGGAGGGGCCTATTCTTCAGCCGGGGCCATCACGGCCACTCATATTCTGACCAGCAAATCTTAATAGTACAACCTGACTTACTTAATTCCATGCAGATCGGATTGACGGTTAGAAAGATCAGCTCGAACAAATAAACATACAAACATACAACTCCGATTCGCCCAAGTTATTTGAGAGATCTTCGCTCGCTCGATCAAAAATCTTCGTAGCATTGCTTGTAGCTATTTGTAGCACTTATGACGCTTTCATAATTTCACCTCGAGTATTGGATTCGTATTTACGTTGACGGCAAATAAAAGAAATAATAGAGGAAAGTCAACGTTTTGATCAAAGTATTTGTGTAGAAATGGTAACAACTTTGATTGTTTTTGCAAATAAATTATATATGTTTGCGTCGCTTCTGTCCTCGACTTTAATCTCATTATTTTATTATTTTATTTGTTTTTTTTGACTGGCCTCATAGCTCAGTTGGTAGTAACTCTGCCTTCTGCGCTAGAGGTCGCGGGTTCGATTCCCGCACTGGACAAACATTTGTGACTAACACAGATGTTTGTTCTGTGTCTGGGTGTTAAATATATATCTATTATGTATATCAGTCTCTGGTACCCATAGTACAGGCTATGCCTAGTTTGGGATCAGTCGTGTGAATATTTATTTATTGATCTGTTTATTTACCTCTCCTATTTCAAACTGGTAATATTATTTTTCTACACATGTAGTTAGTTATCATACCATCTCATCATTATCATCATCAGCCTAAGGAAGTCAACTGCTAGACATAGGCTTCCTCCAAATAGTGCAGGCGCGGGGCCTTCAAATACTGCTTTTACACTACTGCTCATACACTGCTTCTATTACCTACTCGTTAGTTTAAGAAGACGACGGAATTAACTTTAAAAAATCTTGATTAAAGTGAAAGTAACACATAATATTAAATTATTAAATTTTAATATTAAATTTTTAAAAATCCATCTGCCATAGATTTTCGGAGCCACCGTCATTCGTTTCATGGTGTAGTTGGTATCGCATTGCCGATTGTAGGCAACGGTGCGGGTTTCTTCAATTTTCCACTTATCCCTACTGACGGTGTAATTCAATAGGGATTTCTAGAATAATACGTTCAAATCCCGCTGGCTCGATAATGTTGAGTAACATTATAATTTAATTTGAAAATTATCCACTGCTAGAATCCTTTAGATCTTCAGGCGCTCAGATCCTTAAAGATGTCTTAGGTAATAGAATCCAAACATTTAATCACTGATCGCAACCTAAGCCTATCGCGCTTATAAAAATATTACCTTACTTTTTCACAATTTTAATTGTAAAACCAAAATAATATAAACCCTTTAGCATAAATAATTGCTTCAATAAATTAAATCGCCATTGTGCTCGTCGTTGACAAAGCGACGACCGCTGTCGAGGACATCAAAATACCACCGACAATTAACTGCCAGTACCTACTGCAACTGTTCGAGCCGACAGGGCTGTTGACAAGTTAGCAAGGGATCCTCCCCTTTAAATCATCATCATAATTTCAACCGTAGGACGTCCACTGCTGAACATAAGCCCTAGATTTCCGCGCGACCGACCTTGTACGGCCTACACACAAACAATAATTGGGGGGGATTTGCCCATACTCTCCTCGCTGGGCATGCGGGTTAGTGAGCGCAGATAAAACTATTGTTGATAGGGAAGCTGCTGCCCATCCCCTAACTTTTGTCCCTTAGTCGCCTCTTACGATATCCACGGGTAGTAATGGAGGGGCCTATTCTTCAGCCAGGGCCACTGCGGCACTTTAAATACCCATAAACGAAATCATCATCTCATGGAAAAATCTACGTCTGTTGGACATATTTTTGAACTAATCTACTACATCCACATGTATATCATATTCTTGCCATGCACTTTATAACATCTTCTACCTATCGGTTTCTTAAAGTTTATGGAAAAAGCACTGGTCCGTTATAATTTTTTTTTAAGTTGTCAAAAAAGATCTAACCCCCCATTGATAAATCCTTGCAACGGCTCTGCAGACAGACGTTTTAAATTACTTCAAGTGGCATTCCAACACAAATGTATGTGTGTATTGTATGATTAATGATATATGGAATCCATTGATTCGTAACACGACACCGAAATGTGATGGATTGCGCTGTCTATTCCTTAATTTTCATGTTGTTCGTGTTATATTTCAGGGTGTTTCTGCATTTATAATTTTACAGGATTACTACAAAAATTGAAAAAATACTATCGACATGAATTGCAATTTGGACGACCTCGGTGGTGGAACCGGCGAGCTATGTGAAGTGAAATAAGATAATTACGTGTATCGTGATTTTTAGAGTTGGCGTGAACTTTTAGTAAAATAGCCATCATTATAATACCTTAATTAATATTTAATGAACCACGACTTAAAAATGAAAGTAGAAGTAAGATAAATGTAAAAAGAATAGTAATAAAAATACACAAAAGACATTACAGTAGGGCCTAAGATGCTATAGCCAGCACGAAAAGAAAAAAACATTGTGTGTGAGCGCTGAAAGCTGCGGTGCGATCGTAACACAATAAATTTAAGTGGTGGTTTTAATTAATGTTTTTGGCAAGGTGACCTAGAAAGCTCCCCGTCTACAGAACTAGACTTACCTGATACGGTGACTGATGTGGAGCAATAAATTTTCATAGTAGAAGGTTAACCCGTTTATTTTTATACACGGATTTTTGCACTCACCAACGAATAATTTAGTACTCTTAAACTATTATTCATTGGTGAGAGTTCCGCGTAAGCGATCATACGTTTTATTATTTTTAAGGTAGTCTTAGTAATCTTATGTAGCATTCATTTTATAAAATAAATTCCGTTTTTATAAATATGATGTATTCATTTTTACTTATACCTTAATTAAAAACATATGGTATAAGTAATACCTTAATTAAAAATTATGTTTTTTAATTAAGGGTTGAATTTTTACTTAGATTAGATTCTGTAACGCTTATTTATGCAACAAACATCTTTAACCTTAATACTGTAAAATTTTACAGTGGGTAAGTTATTATTGAAATAAAGAACATATAAGAAAACACTCTACTCCACGTCTAGACGCACATCTTTCTTGCTGCGTAAGGCATCTCGCTAATTGGGAATTCTTTTATATAATGTTTCTTTGAATAGTTAAATTCATAATTTACATATTTTTCATGTTATTATTATGTATTTTTAATTTAGAAACTTTAACTACTCATTTGTACCATAACATTTCACAACTTAAGTTTCGACACAGACATATCTATCACATTAAACAAACATCTGTAGATAAATCACAGCTATACTAACATGCTGTATTATATTCCCAGGTCTCACAGCGCAGTCAGAAAGTAAGCTAAAGTTATAACTAAGCATGAACTAGACTCACACAATCTTATCTTACTCCATATAGTTCCTTGTATTTCACTAGAGTAGGTATGTGAAAGTAGCGATGCTTGAACAACGCAACGCGTACTAGTTGCGTTTTGTGTTCGTTTTTAATCAGTCATTCGTAGAACTTCTGTTTGTGCTTTGTCCCGTACGAAAACGCAAAATATTCATGACTAATTTGTATCCAGTCTATGAACTCTAATAGTTCTTTGAGGATCTGGAAATTATTTTCTTAAAAGGACGACTCAATAACGTACGTCAATAAGATTTTGAGCCGTCGGTTTACAAACACTATATTTAGACTGTATCATAAAGGTTCCAACTTCAATCAAATACGCATTATGGAATGGTTTAAATTAAATGATTGGTGTGTTCAAGCTCGTGGAACTATTTTGGTACAAACCTAATAATACAATACCGATACTTCACTGTCACACTACGTAGATAATACTGACTATACTATGCCCAATTCTAATACACTTACTTGCAAATCGATATGCTGACCTTGCCTACACTCGTATATAGAATAGGTTTATTGTAGAATAGCTAGCTACCGCTTTAAAAAATCTCTGTCCTGATAAAATGAATGCCTTTTCCTCGGACATGCCGCAAAGCTTTCAACTGGCCACATGCAGCTGTATAAGAGATGATAATCAAAAAACGGTAATGCATGCGGCTAGGTGAGGGCCAACCATTCCCAGCATTCCCTACTAGATGCGATAGAGTGTTATAAAGTTAAAGGCAAATGTAATTACGAACAATTTACATTATAACAGTACGTCTAGCGAACAATCCTGAAATTCAAAGAAAATTTGCATATTTATGTTTACCAATATTGAAATGAAACTGAAATGAAAACCCTAAGATCCCTAAGTTAGAGTTTCTCTTCTACTTGAACCTACTCTGTAGCTTGACCTTCCGATATCAGCAAAGAGCACTTTCGCTACCGTACTCGGAAAATGTGTTACTAAACACGTGTTTCCGATGAAGGGTCGCGAGCCCAGTCCTTTCCAATCATATTGACATTTCTCTGGAAGTTTCGCTACAGACTCCTAAAAAGGAACCAAGTTAAACTTGGGACGTTGATAGTAGGGCCATGTTTGAGTTTTGTCTAATGAAGACATCCGTCCAAATCCTCCCAACTTAAGAAGATTTCTATCATAAGTTAGAAGACGACAGTTGTTCGACTTAGGATGGGGACCTTAGATTGTTTCGTTTCGTGATAATCTTTCTTCATCGGACGTTTTTAGTTCTGCGAACCATAGATACATACCTACTCGTAATCTAATAGATAGAAACTGCGAGTTCGTTTGCGTTGTCCTGAGTAAAAACTATCATCATCATCATCATTTTATCCGTACGACGTCCACTGCTGAACATGGCCTCCCCCACAGACAGAGCAAATTCCTTATCATGTGGGAGGATTTGCCCATACTCACCACGCTGGGCATGCACGGCATGCGGCGCATTTAGAGCTATCGTTCTGCTGACGATGGGACGTTGCTGCCCATTCCCTAGCTTTTTTTCCCTTAGTCGCCTTTTACGACATCCGCGGATAGGTAGATATGGAGGGGCCTATTGTTCAGCCGGGGCCACCACGGCTTAAAAACTAGCCTATTATCTATTCCTACCATGGCGTTCTTATCATTTAAATGCGAGCGTGTCAGCGCTATTTACACGAATTTGAACCATAAACATTTGATAATGTTAAATTACGTCACCGCTTAAACAAAATCACTAAGTTGATTACGGGACCAGGTCACAAACTACATATATTTATCCCAAGTTTATCCCAATCTATTCAGGATTGAGCCACAAACACACACACACACATCACACATTTTCACATTTATAATATTAGTAGGATAGCTGGATATAGCCTAAACAGATTTTATAACTAAATGAAACACCAAACTTTCATACGGTCAAAGGCTTATCGATCAGCAATTAAGTGTAATCAGGTAGTATATCAGCGTGTCTTGATTGATCGACATTTTATTCCGACCCACCCTTATAGCATGACGTAGCTCTATCAATTGACTACACCCACTAGTACCATGATACCTATAAATTGTACTCATAGTTCCTATCATAAAGTACAGCTCTGTAGTCCGAAGTGGCTTCACAACTCAAGTGTCCAGCTTGATATTCAAGATGCAGACAGAAGTTAACTGAACTGAGGTAAACATAGGTAATTGATACATAAATTTAGTTTACCTAACAGGGTGGTAAGTACACTGAAAAATACTCCTTCCTGTTTGTACGAGGCCAAACAAATATTTTTTTATGAGCAAAACGCAATGTATCGCGGCGCTAACGGAGGAAAATGTAAGGTCCTGGTAAGGCTGGTTTTGTTTTTCTTATAAGCAATAATTGTTCAGCGTCCTGCTTGCAAATTGTAATTTAAAGTGTAAAGCATTATTTGGTCACTCGAGGTGTAAAGCTTCTGATGTACCATGGTAGGATAACATTTATTTATTAGTATGACATTGTTTGTACTAGATTCTGTTCACAGTTCAGCGAGCAAATGAAAATTTACATAATTAATGTTATGGTAAGTTCTCTCTATTAGTACTATTGATTATAACTACGATTGTTTAATGGGTGTCGTTTGATGATATACAAAATGATTCAGACAAATAAGATAACTTTAAAATGCGAGATGCTTTAACATAATGTAACAATAATTTTCTGGTATGGAGACCGTGACTCATCCCTAGATAAGAGGATGCAATGCGCCAACGAGTCAACTCCTCGACGGTCTCAATTCTTTGGGTTGTCCCTCGACACGGAGCGCCGATTTCGCATGCGAGCCACGCACCCGTCAAGGGTTCGATATATAGAGGTCCGTAATCGACTAAAATCTAATTATATTTATCTGTGCCAAATTTTTCTAAGGGTCCCAGCACTATAAAAGGACGTATGTGTAAAATGAAATTTTTAATGTTCCGGAACAAAATATCAATGTAAATAAATAAATTTCAATACTTTTGCGTAACCTTAGGCAGCTATTTTCCAAAGCCGGCACACGCACCAACCCCTCAAATGATGCCCAGTGCGGTATGCGGTAAGGACTGGGGTTTTATATAAATCTTAGTATTTCCTTATGAGTGAGTTATCACTTAACCCTTAAAAAGATATATCAGTACCCGTCTGCACCTAATTTTATGTTCATTCTTCAAACACGACGGTAAGCACCATGTCCGTTAAATATTTACCGGTTTTAAGGAAATAGCCACGTATACGCCCTTTAAATCAGTGGTCAATATTTGCAACCGACCCGCTACCGATTGCAAAACGTCCGGACTGGTGCTTTGGACTTCTGAAAGTACAATGTCGGCACCATTAGAAGGATCCTTTATAGAACTTCGATCATTGTTCAAACTCGTTCAAACAAAACTTTGATTCGATAGAATTACATTGTCGGAATTATAGGCAATTCGTTTGCTTGATGAATTCACGATCCGCCGCAATTTTATGAGTGGAAATAATAGGCTCTAACTCGCCTTTCCCTTTTATGTAGTGGCTTTCATTGTTTGTCTTGAAGGTTGAACAAGCCGGCCTACTCTGGTATTTTACAGTGCTTAAAAAAGTTGTTTTTTGTCTTTAAGATAGGCAATATCAGACTATAGTATACAGATAGGTAATTAAGGCGCAGACAAGAGTCAACTAGGTTCAATATTCTTTTATCGCAAAATCTATTCAGAAAGTATTATTATTCAATCTCCGGCATCCAATTCTGTCTCTGATTATCGTTTTATTATTCATGCAATTCCAATTACAGTTAACGACACTGTTAACAGGAGTAAATGAATCATTACAACCCTGTAATGAGGGATAATGAGCTGAATATTACTTATTGATGCTTTTTAGTTCAAAATATCAAATAATACTGAAAATCGAGGCGTCTCTGTTTAATTAAAGACAATTGCATAAATAAATAAAATATAAATATAAATATTCCGGAGATATCACACATTGTCAACTGATCCCAAAGGCTACCAGAGACATAAATGATGAAAATGATATACATAATAGATATATATTTAACACCCAGACACAGAACAAACATCTGTGTTAGTCACAAATGTTTGTCCAGTTCGGGAATCGAACCCGCGACCTCTAGCGCAGAAGGCAGAGTTACTACCAACTGAGCTATGAGGCCAGTAAAATATATGATTTAATGCATAAAGTTACATAACACACTCAATCAGACGTAGGTTAAACCATAGTTTAATGCACTGAATGCTGACGACGAGCCTATGTGTTGATTGATTGACTTATGGAGATCAATTACCTAAAATAATTTAGTTATGAGGCTTCGCTCGTGTGGTACCATCCATGATAAAAAGTAGCGAAAAGGTCAAGAAGTATATACTTATATTTCAAGTTTCATCGAAATCAGTTCAGCCGTTCTAGCGTGGTTGACTTTCAAGTTTGGTTGAAAGTCAACCAAACTTTCGCATTTATAATAGTAGTAAGATTGAAAAAGTTTTCCGTCATTCATGACTAATGAAACTGACTGATGTTGGCATGATATCTAATGTACCTTTAGGCCTCGACTATAGTAAATGGTATATGATTTTATCAGATTACTAAGCGGGGGCAGTCAGCGAACGGCCTTCAGCTAGTCATCAGCTAGTGTAATTTAAACATCTGTCATAGATCTGCTGGACATAGGCCTCCCTCAAAAATTTCCATGACGAACGGTCTTGAACCTTCTCCATCCACCGACTTCCTGAAACCTTCACAATGTCGTCGGTCCATCGGGTAGGGCCCTTCCAACACTGCGTTGCCCGGTTCGTGGTCGCCATTCGAGAACCTTTACTCCCCAACGGTTGTCGGTTCTGCGAGCTATATGGCCTGCCCACTGCCACTTCAACTTGCTAATTCTGAGAGCTATGTCGGTGACCTTAGTTCTTCTACGGATTTCCTCATTTCTGATCTTATCACGTAGTGAAACTCCAAGCATAGCTCTCTCCATAGCCCGTTGCGCGACTTTGAGCTTGTATATGAGGCCTATAGTTAACGACCAAGTCTCAGTGCCATAAGTCATCACTGGCAACACGATAATGACGAAGTTTCCCAAACGCTGCCCATCCGAGTTGGATTCGTCGGTTGACCTCTTTGTCGAAGTTGGACCTACCTAGTTGAATCGTCGGACCCAAAACAAAAAACATGTGTAGGTGCATCATTTTCTAGTAACTGTTCTTTATCCCCTTGCAGCTTTTTAGTATTTACTCCCAAAACAGCAACACTAAATTACTGTGTTTAATAATATAGTGAAAACTCCTACGCTACCGTCGCTGAGGCGCTATGTTCCAACAGTTTATTAGCAAATTCTCGACCCGCGACGCAAAGTAGGGTAATTCCAAAGTTAGCGTATCAAATTTTTCGCAGAAGCTTATTTTTACTGATATTTTCGATGTCTCGTCAACTTTGGGATGTTTTAAAATTCATGAAATTTTCCTCTAAAAAGCTTTATTTTTGATTGTTATATTGAGAGACAATAAATGTGGATTAGGCACTACAGTTTCTTCAGCTAGAGTCGTTAGAGGTGACTGTACAATAAAGAATAGGGGAGTACTGACAAGTCAGACATAACTTTGATAGAAAATATGAACTATCTACCTTGATTATAAGTCGAGATTGGTTAAGCAGGAAGGTAAGTATGTAAAAAAAATTACAAAACAAACAAAATATCTGCGCTGAGGAGGGTTATAAATTGTTTCCCCAAAGCATCCCCTTCTTAAAATGCACACCGCAAGCCGTGTTTCCCAAATAGGGCTCTAGAGAAATTATTCTGATGAGTTTACAAAAACGTTACAAAGAAAGTTTGGAGCTGTGATACTCGTAAAGTTATTTCTAAGAGAGGATTTTTTTAAAAGTTTGTGTATGAATTCTAAGTAGGGCATTATCATGAGCAATTCTGCTTTATCACTTGACTATAGTACTGAAGGAAGTAGTGAGCCCGCCTTCGGATAAGTTGTGGGTTCATATACCGGTCGTGCACATATTATCATGAAAACTCTTCGTTAGGAAGATAGCATGTCCTAGAAACTAAAAACTCTTAAGCGTGACATATGTGTGAAAGGAGCCTCTGCAAGGCGCACTTTTTTCTTCTCAGAACACTGTTTTTAACCGACTTCAAAAAGGAGGAGGTTCTCAAGTCAATTGTTTTTTTTTTGTCGACGTTTTGCTTTGCGTTGATTTTCAAAGAGAATAAAACCACTACGTTTGTTTGTCAGTCAGGCAGTCAGTTCCATAAGAGTTAAGTATTATTGATGATGAATGGATGTCATACTTACTTTTGTTTTTTATTCGAAAGTGTAGGTGGCCAGTGTCATTCTCAGTAGGTAAGCAAAACGCATAGAGGTTGATAACAAAAAAAAAGAGGTTGATATTAATCTTGTAAATATTCAGGAAATTGAAGTCGGTTTTTAGTTTTTGTAAAAAATATCTTATTTCACTGATAGTCATTGGTACAAAGGTTCTAGTGGCGACCACGAACCCGACGACGCAGTGTTGGAAGGCCCCCCACCCGATGGACCGACGACATTGTTAAGGTTGCGGGAAGTCGGTGGATGGAAAAGGCTCAAGACCGTTCGTCGTGGAACTCTTTGGGGGAAGCCTTTGTTCAGCCGTGGACTTCATCAGGCTGATGATGATGATGATGATGAGTCATTGGACCTTTTAGAAACTCTCTCTGGAAACCTGAGGGGGAGGCAATGTTCAGCAGTGAACGTCCTACGTCTGAAATGATGGCGATGTATTTGTTATACAGGCGTATTGGTGCGTATTCTCTGAACTTAGTCGATCGTAAAGAAGGGCCATTACGAAGTTAATACAACTTCGACAGTTTTGATTTCCGCAATGCGTCGGGCGCAACGTGCCATTTCTAACGTAGCTTCTGAATACAGAGTGATCACAAAGGCTCAATAGGCTTTAGACAAAGGTTCATAAGCGCCTCTGGAACTACTTACAGAGCTCAAGAATGGTTACAGTCATTTTATTATAGTGAGGATCCCAGCACGCTTCTCATAAAAACCGGCTTATTTTTTCATTATTTCCTCTGAATGAGAACTCAAAGTGTTCACTGATTTTCATTCGCTTGTAAGGCCTCTATTTTTCTCTCTATAACATTAATTATGGTTATGAAAAAATAAAAATAACAAACTTTTTTCCCTGTGTTTATTTACTAACCTTTTCGTAATTGGTTGGAAGATAAAATAGTTACTCTGATTCATTATTTTTGCCTGCATTAATAAGAGGCTAGTATTTTCGGTAAAGATGGTTACTACGAAAGTTGCTTAAAAAAAACACTAGGTATATGATGCCTATTTCATAACTACTCAAGCAAAATCGACTGAAGAGTAGATTTTCTGATCGATTGCACCCAATTCTACGTCTAGTATGTTGGAGAAAAGGAATCAAAATTATTCAAATAGATCTAAAGAAAAGATCTCGGAAGGGTTTTCTAGCGATGTTTGAATACGATAATAAGCACAGGGTAAGTAAGCAAGGGTTTTCTTTTGTGCTTTGTCAAATATACCGCGTGTTATTTGGAGTTCAAAAGTAACTAGGAAAACTGTGAACCATTTTATAATAAAACCAGATAGATGTTCATTTTTGTATTCTTAAGCATCTTAGCATAAGCATCGATTTTATATTTAAACATATGATATTTCACTCGCGTATTACCTAGAAAAAAGTAACTTAACTGCTATTCTAGGTAAAGAACTCTATCGATTCCAAGTTTCATCGAAATCGGTTGAACCGTTACGGTGTGATTGAATCATAAGCATCCAAACGTATAAACATTCTCACAAGCTTTCGCATTTATAATACTTATGAGTAGGATAGGATTGGATGATCCAGAGATTACATCGTTTTTTTGAATGCTTTTTTTTACTGTTGTGAATTTTACAATACCTAATATTCATACAGTTCATATGCCTTTCATTTGACTACAAGGTCAAATGTAAAAGTTTTTTTTTAAATTTCATTAATCTTTCAAATAGGAAGTTTAATATTACATCCCGGCTTTATTTTTAAAATAACATTTAAATTCCCGGCATGTAGCTACGTCTGTAAAGTTGTTACGCATTGCTTCTCGGAAACGTTGACCGTAATTGACGGCAGACTTTTATTAAAGGACGCTGCAAACCAAAATAATTTATTTTATTTTGACAGTACACATCAATTATTATTTCAGTATTAAACAATGTATTTTGTAATATTTAGGTATAGTAAATAATTCGACGGTCATAGGCCCTTTTCTGGGCCACCACATTCAGCTTTTAGGTAGCAATCTTGATGACAATTTTCTTGTGCTTATAATAATAAAATCAATTTATTTCAAGCAATTTCACACTCATAATGGGCAAATAAAATGTATTAATTATATTAACTTCCGAAAGTGTCTTTCTTTGTTGGTTTTTCCTTGATTCACGTAGCAACGAAGGATTTGTTGCATGGATATTTGTTATTCAGTCTAAGAACAAACTTTATTGCTAATTTGGTGTACAATAAGTCATTTCGGGATAGTATACATGTTGAAAATATCCTTGTATTAATTTAGACGTAAGGTCTGAAAAATGCTAGAAGCATCGGGATACCATTATGTTAAGGAACTCGTATTAACGACCTTAATTAGGCGGCCACCGCCTTTTAGGATACCAAGGCTTTCGTCGGTTGCTTACTCTGCTCTCTAGGGGCCAGAGACATTGCAGCTTATGTAGAAATGCTTATCGCGTTGTCTGTTGATATTACTTTCAGGGATTTGTTTAAAGAGACTTGTGATAGCAAAATGAAATATTTTTCTAATGTAAGGAAATATATTTCATACAGAACATTTATATTTTCTACGTTTTAACCCTCGCATTCTAGTTCAGAATGCTTAGCAGTCGTAAGGCTTTTCTTGGGATTTTTGCAACAGCAATGAGCTGAGCCAGGGCCTATTTGGCTGCGCTCGACACAGATCAGGAGGGCTATTGCTTAATCGAAATGGTAATGAAGTTCGCAATTGTGAGGAAGATTTTATCAATATGAGCGACATCTGAAGTTTTTCAAACATAAAAAGAAGAAGCTAAAATCTTGATGTTTTCCTTTGTAAAGATTGGAGCGTTTTAAATTAATACTTAGATTGTTAACATTTCAAAGTTACGAAAAAAAAAGAAAATTACTAAATAGCAAAGTAATAATAATATCTCTATCTCCCTCACATATCTAACAGTCTCGCTCTTTCTTTGGTTTTTAGGGAAACAAAGATGTTTCAACCACGAAGCTTTTCAAACAATGAAATTCGCAAACTTGGTAATAAACCCGTAACGGCGCAATTACTTTCAGCGTTTAAAAGGATTTTTCTCCTTTTTAAACGTTTTGAACACAAAACTGAAAAACGTATTCGTTTTAATTCCTTTTAATTATTTTTATGGATTATGGTTTCATTATAGCAGCCTATTGGTACGTCTATTAACAAGACCGGATATTATGTGGTAACGTCCGCATTGGGTATTGTCATTTGACTTTACTCATACACGTCGGTTAACTTTTGTAAAAGCAGCGTGGAAAACGCCTAGCGCCTCCAGTTTATCACAAACAGTAGGTTGTCACACGCAGCTTTATTTCCAGCGTTTGAAGGACTAAAAGCTATGAGTGACCGACGCACATCACTACAGAGCTAGAGCTACGAAGTTCTACGATACACATCACAGTAGTTTCCAAGTAACCAATTAGTTATGAAATTCGCAAAAAAACATCATACGCATTATATTATTGTCTTGACATTTTTATTCAAACCATCCGCCATCACGAGAGAACACATTCTATTCGTTTTTACAACACCACAGATACAAAATATTAACACCATCTCCTATTTTTTAAAAATTATCTTATTTAGACATTTTTAAATAAATAATAAATTATATTTTATATCATATTCTCCTATGAACCCTTTTTAACATTTTAAAAATAATCATCTATGCTTCTATACATTGCATTACAAACATAACTCAAATTTTATATTACTAGATCTTGCTAAAGTAAATATCATTTGTAACATCAATGTAAGTTTTATAACTTCAATAATGTAATTAAACATTTTTTAATAAACCTACATTATAAGTTTCTTTTATTTATTTACCTACCACATTCATACCTGTACATAATCTACTTATTGGTTCAACAGCTTTTTACAATGGAGCTCAAATTTGTTTTTTAACAATGGTTTTGTTAATATGTCAGCTACTTGCTGATCAGTAGGACAATATTTAACAATAATATTTCCCTTCTCAAAATGTTCATGAATAAAATCATATCGTACATCAATATGTTTTGAACGTTTTTTAATCAACATAATAAAACAAAAAAATGAAGTTTCAGGAATAATTAAAAACTATGTGGAAGAAACAGAACGAGAAAAGAATGAGAAAGTATCATGTATCGGGTGTGATAACGAAGGTGAGTACTCAAATAAGGATTTAAAGAATTGGTGTATAAAGAAAGGTATAAAAATGGACTTAACAGTTCCATACACACCAGAATTAAATGGAAGATCAGAAAGATTCAATAGAACTATCCTAGAGAAAACTAGAGCAATGTTGTTCAATAAAAACATGAAAAATGAGATGTGGGGTGAAGCTGTACTGAGCGCAGTTTACCTGATAAACAGACTACCCAGTGATGCACTGCAGAAAAGAACACCATATGAATTATGGCATGATAAACGTCCAAACATCTCGAATATACAAGAATTTGGAACACTTATGTATTCAAAACCTGCGATAACATATTTTTCTTTGTCGATTTTACAACTAAAGTAAGTAAAAAATATGTAATTTATTCACAAAGTTTAAGCATGAAAAACATAAATTCTGAAAGATTTTATTATAGGCGCCATTATATTACCGTGCTAATTTCAGCATGATAGTACTATAAATCTGCTTTTTAAATGGTTCTGACTCATCGGACAGACGCACCTAGCGGAACTATAAGGTTTCGGATCCTAAAAACCAATCTATGCACAACAACAATCGATCGAACGGTTCATTTGCATTTTTTTACGGTTGAAAAGTAATGAGCGAGCAATGTTTTCACACTCGTTTGGCAGGACGGCGCTAACGAAGCGTGAATTAGTTGACGCTATAGCCCAAAATATGAATAATTATTCATGCTATAATAAAATGCGATTATCCAACGTCCTGTTACTAGTGAAAACCGTAGCTTATTGACGCTTGCATGATATGCACCAGGCCGTGTTTTGCCTGATTCTTCTAGGCTTGTTCGCAGGCGTAGCTTTACCTAGTTTCTATGACGTTTCAAAGTTATCCTTGTGATTTTATTGAAATAAACATTTTTGAATTTAGTTTCTTTTATTTTTTTTATATAATTTTATAATAAAATGTTTATAGTATGATATGGTGCTTAAAAAATAAATTTTATATTAATTTCTTGTCCGCAAAAAAAATTCATGAACAATTCATCGCATCGTAATCGTATCGCTATCGTTATAGCGTTACACAAGATCGGTCGCTCTAGAAATGTATGGGGGAGGCCTATATTCAGTAGTGGACGTCTGATTTGGTGAAGAGTCAACTATCAGAAATGTTACAAAATACAGTAAGATACTATTTTGCCCTTAGAATTAATGTTATAATTTCCTAATATTCCCCACAAACTAAAGTGAATTCAAAGTAATCCTGTTCTCTGCGAGTCACTTTGAAGATCCTGTTGCGCTGTCACGTTCAAGAAGGCTTTCAAGGAACGTGTTTTATCTGATCTGGACGTTCTGGGCTTGCTTGGGAATTTTCAATTTGTATAAAATTTTGTTTAATTTAATACTGAAGGGAACTGCTTTGTATCTTGATTATAATATTAACAAAACGACAGTTTTCAAGTTTACAGTAGAAAGTACAAAACTCGTTATCATTATCTAAGCCCGGGATCACCTACTTTCTTACCTCTATCCTAGTGTATTCTACGTTGTGTTAAATATTTAACAATAACAGTAAATATTAGTTCAATATAATCTTGGATGACAATACTTCCGCAGAACGTTATTCAAGCAGCCGGCCGGTTGGCCGTAAAGCTTCAGCCAAACCTACGCGATAAGCGGCGCGTCGGAGCGTCAGCGAAGCCGGAAAGACTACCTACCTACCTACAACGCGACATTCGCGAAATATTTCTCGCATTCTAGTCGCGTTTGGGATTGATTTGGGAATCAGAACTAAAATATAAATGACAAAGAAGATGATACAAATTAACACTATTGTTAACAGGGTGTAAGGGGTTCCAAACAACATCGGCTGGAACCCAAGCCAACCTCACCGGCACGCGGTACACCCTGCCGATTAATGAACGAGGCTCTGGCGCTCCACCCACCAACCCGCACTGGACCAGCGTGGTGGGTCTATGGTCCAACCCCCCCAATATCATAGGTACAATTAAGAGACGGCCCCTAGTCCCCTGCAGCTCCGCTATTCCTGGCTTAGGTAGCGGCAACGGTATCGGCGGAGCAGGGGGTGCAAAGAATCTCGGGAAGAGGTTGGAAGGCCCCCCACTCGATGGACCGACGACATTGTGAAGGTTGCGGGAAGTCGGTGGACGGAGAAGGCTCAAGACCGTTCGTCATGGCACTCTTTGGGGGAGGCCTATGTTCAAAAGTGGAATTCATCAGGCTGATGATGATGAATGATGTTATGTTAACATACTAATGAAAAGTGGAACGTATTAAACCTTTTATTTATAGGTTAAGTACGTCTGATACCGAGGAAGATGAAACTTTTTCTGTGCTATCCTCCCCGCTAATAGAAAACACCTAATAACCGGAATATAAAAAAATCCTGCGACATTATTCTCGTCAAACGCTGGAGCTGTCAGGGAAGATTTAACGTATTTTCCTATTTGCTCCGGGACAGAGCCAACGAGGAAAATGAGAGTAATGCCAAAGACAATATAATAGAAAAATTTAAAGCATTGCGACCGCCTGCGCCTGCCGGCGCCACGCAGGTATAGCTCCCGCTTTGCGGACGGTTAGTCCCGTAGGTTTCGCCGAAGCTAATAAATTTCCATGGTTGTTCGACGCCGATAAGTAACTTAGGCGGGAAATCGACATATAAATCAACGTTGCATGGCGCATCTTGATAACGCTACTCTGGGGTGGTTTGTTGACTTTGCTGACTTTATTGCTGAGGAAGGGTATTTGTCTACCTTAGATGTTGAAGTGATAGAACATGTTCACAAATTTATTGAACAAGTGGTTCTACAGTAAAAGTAAACAATTAACAGTCACATACATAGTCCTGACCCCATGCTAGGATTCCGATGCGGGTATCAGAAACTACGAGTTCTAAAAAAGACCGGGTTTTTGTTGCAGTTTATGCAAATATTAACCCCGTCTCAGTAAGGCACTCACCGCCGAAGTCTTTATCTTCGTGTTATCTGTTTATTGTACCTGATAATAATTTATGAATAACAGTTCGAATTACATAGGTTTGTTTCAGAATTAAAATATTACCTTGATGTACGATTTCCTTAATCAAAACCTCCCCAATCATTAGATCCGAAAAACAAGGGTACCTACATAGTACGTACCATCAAACTGAGATAAGATTTAAAACCTAACGGTTTAAATCTTTTCATATTTTAATTAATTATAACGAGTTTCAGAACTCCCACGACAATTCCGACAAAGCTATCCTAAGATTTATGAGAAAACTCTTAGTTTTTCTCATTATTATTTTCTCTGTGGTGATCGAATTGTACTAGTCTAACGTAAAAAAAACTAAATAAAAACCGACTTCAAGTTTGAGGAATTTAGCTCTCTCCATCAGATCTCTACAAAAAACAAATAAAACTACTCTGCATATCAGGTTCCTTTCTATTAGACAAATCTCCTACTCAACAAAATCTTCAAAAAAAAAAATGTTCAGGCAAATCGTGAAGTCAAGTGATGATGCAGTTTTTTAAGTGTCTAAGAAAAACAATTAATTTCTCGTACTGAATATTGTACCTAGTACCTTGGAGTCATTCCCACAAGATAATGAAAAATCATCAAAATCGAACCAGCCGTTACGGAGTAATCGGTGCGCATACCTAACCATAATACATAAGTATTTGCGATTATCTTGCTATTCCAAAACCGTTAAAAATACTAAGCTAATTGTCCTAATGTTAGCCCACTTACGAGAAAAAACTTGTTCCAACTATTCTTCACTCTGTGGAGATCCGAGATGCAGATCATTAGTCGACAATTACTTTAGAAGTTCCGAGATGAATGGAGGAAAGTTCCTCGTCAACTATCTCGCTGGAGTTCTTTGGATCAAGTTGTGGGAAACTCATTTTTGATTTTTAATTGAGCTCGCATAATTCGAAGTTAATTACTTCGTGTTGTTGTTTATGTCAAAAAAAGTAAGATCTTTTCCGGACCTTCCGCAATTTCGCAATTCCGCAAGAGCAGGTATCTCTGCCTTACAGAAGATCGCAGCCAAATTTAAAACATTATTTGTTTCAAATAGTGTTGTGCTCTCTAAGGGCGGGGTTCGGGGTTGGCTACACGTGCGTGATGCCTCTGGTATTGCAAGCGTTCATGGTCTACGGTAACCACTTACCAACAGGTGGACCGTAAGCTTGTTAGCCACTTTAATTATTCTTACAAAAAAAACCTATTGTTTCATTCTTATAACGCAACATCAAGAGGATTTTTATACTCACTACGGGCCGCTGTAGTATCCGAATTCGTAATTTGCATAGTGTTTTTTAAATGAAAAATATAAATAAATAAAAATATTTTATTTTATTTCGAACAAGATAATATGGATCCATAGTTTGTTAGTAAAATACACGAAAAAAAACACTTATAATTAGGGTTAGTAAGACTTAAAACTAAAACATTTTAAAAGATCACTCTCCTCACGAAGCAGTGCCACGTGGGAGAGGTGATTCTGCCAGATATAGTTTTTAGGATGGTATTGGGACTGTCACGCACTCTGCTCATCAAGGATGTGGTCTTTTTGCGGATAATGGCCGCAAAGCCATCCGTCTCATATTCTGCAAACATCCCTGATGCACTGCAGAATCGCGGCAGTCCCAACATCACCCTAAAAATGTTATTATACTGTATACGTAGGGTCTCCAGCGATCGCTTAGTGTAGCTAACCCATAGATTCCCGGTGTAGAAGCTTTGGTAGTATGCTTTAAAAAGCGTTAGTTTTCTTCTTCTGTGCACCGGGAAAACCTACGGATCAACATATTACCTCTTACCGCCAGCCCTACGCTCTCTTTCAATGTCAGCATTGTCTTTAAGGTCGTCGGTAATATAATGGCCAAGATATTTAAAAGATGCCACTCTATTGATGTTCATGCCGTTAAGGGTTATCTGTCATCTGTACGGGTTATCTGTACATTACCTGTTGGGTGTTGAATTAGCCCCATTTGGTATAGCATACATATGATGAATCGACTTGTATATATACAACGCTACCATATCCAGATAGCAAACGATATACAATTCTTTTGAGGATCATCTTCGAGTCTAGTTTTTTTTAACTCCTATGACACAATCATAGGTCTTATGCGTAGCAGAGGGTAAAGCATGGTTGTGGATGATGATAATGACTCCCTCTTACTAAATATCTACCAAGTAAATTCCCAAACCAAGCTTCCAATACATCTAGTGTTAGCTCCCAGATACTGTTCCGCAAAGCCTGCTTTGTGCCATGTTCGGCAACCTGTGCCCACTTCCGTTTCCGATCACGCACCCCCTTCAAAACGTCGGGGAACTAAACAGTCGATGTGTTTACCAAAGTTACTCGAATGTGGGTTAGCTTGATTGAAATGGTAACGTGGAAATACAAGGATATGTTGTTGAGTTGTTCAAAGCATATTAAAAAACTAGAGCAGTATTCATGTACTAAAGTGTATCAAGTCTTATTTGGACCTTATTTTTAAATCACCCTCTGAACCAATTGAATTATACAGGGCTATTCAAACCGAACCGTGAAAATAGGGTCAAATAATTTATATTAGTTATTTATTTATAGAAAAGTGCACAAACGTGTGTATATTAACAAATTATACCAAAAATACCATCATAAAAACAGGGTCTAATATACATAACAATTATAGTTCACTATAGCATTCTCAAAAAAAAAACTCATAAATAAACAAACTTAAATTGTGCTCTGTGAAAAAATAAACTAAATTAAACACTTTCCCATATTGAACTACTCAATTTACCTACAAAACAAAGAGCAAAGCTCAACCAGCTTAAAGTCTCTTTACACTCACAAACCATGTCTGATATGAAAATAACCTCTGATATAGGATCTGACACGTACTAACATTTCCGATGCATCGCTAAGCCGTGTGCACTGCACTTGCTACATGTTTTATTCAACGGTGGATAAGCTGACTGCGAAGATATAGTCGGAAAAGTGTTGCCGATTTGCAATCATAAGAGCTGTTTTGATGAAGCGTCTACCGTCATATGTCAGTCGATTTAATCAAGAGCTAGATTTAAAAGATCCGAAGTGTTCTTTCTTGCAAAAACATAAACAGTATGAATAGAGAGAGTACCGAAAGAATGCTCTTTAACTCTCTTGAAATGGACTTTTTCCAAAACGTCACCGTTTGGGTCAACAAAAGTACGTTGAGGTCTTCCCCTTCCAAGACCTTGACGGGCGTCATATTGTAGTGTTCATGTGTTTGCTATATGTATATTGCTGCTGGAACATAACGGTCAAACATAGTTAGGAAATCGTAACTGGAATGCTCTGTGTTTTGGCACAAATACAGTCGAATCGTAAAAACGATTTGGACAACTTTGAGGGAGACTGGTATCTAAACTTCGACGTTGGCATATACAAGCTTAAGCCACATTGACAAAGATTTTGAGGGTACCGCAAACAAAAAGTTTATCGGAACCTGCACAACAGGACCTATAGCTAAACAGGAAAAACAAAATTGAATTCCTTAACTGATGGGCTAAGAAACCCTTAGCGCGGGAGTATTTTTTTTTTATACGGCGAGTATAAATATACAATCAAAAGTTAAGCAACAATTAAATTAAATATTAAATTGGCGCAGATACACTGCCTAATTACGAAACAAAATTGAAGACTTTTTGATAGGAGCGAGCAAAAAACTCGTGCCGGGGTCAAATAGACACGTGACTAAATGACTGGTTCTATCTGGATGTAGCTCTGTATTACAATTCTAAGTAACTTTGGATTCAATAGATACATCTAACTCCAACTGACTTTATATATTCAGCTCTATCTAATTTCCAAAACGATCTATCTGACCCCGATGTATAAATAAGTCTTATGACAGGTTTAAAACGACGGCTTAAGCCGCTAAACTAACTCTTTGTCTGAGAGAGAACGGTTATCTGAATCTGATCTAATTAGATCTGGGTTTCTTTTATTCTATTTCAAGCAATAAGAAACAAGTTTATAGGTACCCATATTTACATGAAACAGAGGCTGATAATTTACCAAAATCAACAACCATCCACACTTCGAACTTCCATTTTTATGATATTGTCCTCTGGCGTAAGATCTTTTTACAGCCGTGTTCATACGACGTGCGGTACCTATATCATTTAAAATGTAGTTCAAAATTATTCTTATCTCTACTGGATAAAGTCAATTTTAAATTTGCCATTAGAGGGCGTACGATATCGCAAGCCCGCTTTAAAAGTCAAACTCAAAATTGACTTTTAACTAACGACTAAGTTTGGGGTAGAGACATTAGGCCCATGGGGATCAGGGGCACACAAAATTTACAAGGACCTGGCGGGGAGACTTTTAGAGTCTACGCGTGACCAAAATGCTGGCTTTTACTTCGGTCAGCGAATAAGCATTGCCATACAACGTGGCAATGCCGCCAGTATTTTGGGCACGCTACCATCTGGTGGCGACAGGGATCGACTGGATTTTTTATGACACCTACTCGTAAAAAAACCACTCGCATTTTTATTAGTACTAAATTGACTTTATCTAGTAGAGATAAGGATCATTTTGAAATATATTTAGATGACATATCGCAAGCCGTATGAACACGGCGTAAAGCAAGGTTCAAGTTTGACGCCAAGTTCATTTATTCCTTTGATGTGCTTCGCTCAGCATCTCCATGTGCATTTCTAATCAAAATGCCTGAACCTAGTTCTGGAGTTGATCCGATTGACTGAACGTATGAACACGTGAGTAGGTAGTGCTTTTCTATGAAATCTTATAATACGACAAATTCCTACGACGACCAACGTCTTATAGATCCGCAAGTAAGTTGATATTGACATGACGGTGTATTTTCTGATGTAGTTAGGGGTTTTATGAGCAGGCGGTTAATACAATGGATTTAACCGGAAAAGGTTAGAAGGAACAATTTTATATGAAAGTGTGGTAGGCATGTTCCTAAAAATAATGTTATTTTGTTTGACTTACAGGAGAGACTATTGATAAACACTTGATTTACTGTCTATAGGCTCTTCTTTACCGTGTAGTGGGCGTCGAAATAGTATTTTTTACGTGTGCCACGAGGGCCCTAACGCTGTCCATTATTTTGCGCGCCTTCTAAGGTAACTGATTCAAGATTAAATTTGAGAGGTTGGAAAAAAATCCACTTATATTCACGTGATTTGGATGTCAATTTTGGGGCACATCACTACCTCTAAAAAACTCTATCCGTTGGCGTCCAACTCAGTACGTGTTCCGATTTGAAATCTGTATGAATCGAGAGCACGATCAAGAACAAAATCATAGATAATGCGCGCCAGTCGTGCGTTGTGATTGTAGAGGGTATTTTGGGCTTTCTTTCGGGTGTTTTCTTACTTTGGCTAACATTTCATTTATTTATTTGAATTATTCGCCGTGGTGTCCCTGGTTGAAGATCAGGCCCCTCCAATATCCTAACCGTAGACGTCGTAAGAGGACACTAAGAAATAAATCTAGAGGAGATGGGCAGCAGCGTTTCTTACCAAGTATCAACAATAGCTTTATCTGCACTTGCCAACCCGTATTCCCAGCGTGGCGAGTATGGGCAAATCCCCCCAAATGATTGTTTGAGTGTAGGCCGTCCAAGGTGGTCGCGCTGGAAATCTGGGGGAGGCCTATGTTCAGCAGTGGAATTTCAATTGAAATAATGATGATGATGAGAATGAGATATATAGAAACATACAGTAACCTACACACCACACAATATACGTTCCTATACAAATTATAGTAAGTTCATATACAATATTATTACTATAGAGGTCGTTCCTTTCTTAAGATACTTTTTCCTCGTCAGTACCTCTGACGATGCTTCCATTATACTTTATCATATCTATATTAATATCTAACGTCCACGATACTACTCGATTATAAATAAAGTTATAACAGGATCGTTAAAAAAAACAAGCTATTGTTTCTAGGCTTAGTTGCAATGAAACTTGCGTAAATTAGGTAGGTATATATAATTCAACGATTCAAAACGATCCATGCGATTTCAATGAATAAATGAATATTAAATTTTGAACATTTCTATGCTGTTTTTTTCCAAATTATTCTTAGTTTTTAACGCCGCAAACTTTTCCAAGACACAATTTTTCTTTCACGCTCAAATATCGTGCAAAAACTACTTGGCAAAGAATACCAAACATTTGGCACGTCTAAACTTTGCTTAAATTACTTACTTCTATGAAAAAACAATCGTTATCTTTGTTCGACTCCGGAAAATTGTTTTTGTATCAACTTATTAACTTTTTATGATTAAAGTGTAAAAACATGTTAATAGAGTTTGTTTTCTTCTTATTGTCAGTAAGTCCGACTCTCGTTTTATTCCTTTAATTTCACTTTTTTCTTTTTTTTACACCCTACAGTCATACACATAGTCCTGAGGCTACACTAGGATTCCCTGTGTCGTGGGTACCAGAAACTACGAGTACCATGGTACCACGGCACCTAGACCGGGAACAAATATTTGCAGACAAATTGAATGAAAACTCTACCTACCTATATGTTATTACAAAACATTCGACTGTAAGATGACAAAAAAGTTTGGGATTGATTATGTTCCAACTCGATTGTTGATAAAATTGTAAAATGATTTACGAATAAATGAATATCGAGGTTTAACGTTTTTTTTTAAACATTAAGGTGATAAACAAGCGTACGGCCCACTCGTTGCTAAGTGGTTACCGTAGCCTATGAATGCTTGGAATACCAGAGGCATCACACACGCGTTGCTGAGTCTGAACCTTCCCCCCTCCCCCCCCCCCCCCCTTAAAGAGCTCTGGCAAACTAACTCATTCAAAAACACAACACTATTTGGAACAAAAATAATGTTATTATGCTGCGATCTTCTACAAGGCGGAGGTACTTCCTCAAGCAAGCTGCTCCAATTTAGAGCGAAAAAATTTCGTTGTGCTCTCCCATTTTGAATAGTCCAAAACCTCGAGTTTAAAATATGACAGCGATAATGCTTTAAATTGGGTTAAAAAGTTAATGTAATCCATCCGCCAGACCAGACCCACATTAGCAGCTGGGAGTTGAATATTTTATTCAGAGATCACGAGCTAAAGCCAGCTAAATACGAATCTGTGCTCTGGCCACGGACAAACCTACAACTGGACACTACTTGCTGCGAGTAGCTATGGGCGTCTGTAATTCAAGTCTAAGGGCCATACCAGGCATAATTACTTAACCCTATAGGCCTCCCCTTGTATGTGCCATTCTCCTCGATCCTGTGCAAGCCTCATCCAGTTGCGGCCCGCGATGCTTGCGATATCGTCTTTTTTACATACCTACATGAATTTGAACCATAAGTCTGAGACTGTCATCTTAAATTTATTTACACACATATGTGATATGATTGGACAAACCTCTGACTACCTCCATTAGATATCTACAAGGATGACATTTCTTCGAGGAAAACATTTGTAGCGAAAATCGAACCCCTGTCGTCTCAAGCAGGCACTTGCCCACTACGCCACTAAGGTCAGAGATATGATGAATACAATGATTACAATAACCATAAAACTTTGATCTCAGAGTCCATTTCAGTCGTAGCTCCAATAATGGCCTATATTATTCAGGCTTCTGCCGACTGCAAAACTTATGCAATATCGATTTTCAATAATCTATTTTCAGACTAGCATCCATTCATTGCTTATTCCAATGAATTGGACTAACAAACCAGACAAGAACGGATCCCGTCTGCCCCAAGCCATTAAATTAAATCTCCAAGAATACGATGAACGTTATAACGGGAACTTGTTTTATGCATTTATTGCAATTGCATAATGTAACTGGAATTTTGTCGTTGACGGCTTAAGCCGTGTTCAAATGGCGTGCTATATGTCCTTGATATATCATAAACATTTTATTTTGTCTAGAGAGCCTACTTAATAAAGTCAATTTTGAGTTTGACATTACTATTTGAGGGTGTACGATATACTCGAAGCTGAACGATATCGCAAGCTCTTCAAAGTCAAACTCAAAATTAACTTTATTCGAAAGACATCATCATTTTCAAATACATTTTAGATGACATATCGCTCGTCGTTTGAATACGGCTTTATTGGTTCGCCTTCGTTGGGTGTGGTTTATTTGATGCACTTTATTGTAATTGCAAATTTTCTTGAAGTCTTGGTTTCAAATAAGTTTATTCATGCAGTAAAACTGTCATTAATAGTGATAGGGGTAATGTAAACTCTATCAGTCTTATTATAAAACGAGGTTAAAGCTCAGCCTAAACCCGACACTTTCTATACTGGCTTACCTAAATAACTTTGCCTTCATCATCATCATCATTTCAGCCATAGGTCGGCCACTGCTGAACGTCAACAAGTAACGCTCAGGAGGTTTTCTCGATTTAATTCAATTATTAAGTTAATTTATGATCTGTTTCAACAAAAAATAGTAAAATTAGTTGCAAATGTTATTTTAACAAAACAAAGACACATTCGATGTTTCGGGCTTTTGACTATACGACGGGCTTTTGATTATACGAGAAATAAAAACAGCTACGACATAGTTTACAGTAAACCTCATCTTTAAAAAATCTAAGAAGGCTTTTCTAGGAATAAAACAGTCTCATTTCTGCTTAAAACAGAAACAAAACAGCTAAAGAGAAAAACGTAATGAGGCGAAACGCATTTTTTCTCTTATTGCGTCCTTGTGCAATTGAATTATAGCAAATTATACGAAATATCGTTCAATTTATCACTCTCGTTTTGTCACAATTCTATCTCCCAATTCGCAAAAATCTGCGCATTCATTTTTTGCTGATAAATTGCAGTGAATGCCGAAAGAGAGGAGGGATTGTACCAATTTAGCGGACAGGAAACCGAAACGGGCGGTTGAATTTATGTGGATTTGCGATCACGGAATTATGAAATATTACAAGCTTCTATTGTTACGACCTATGCGGTTCTGATAAACGAGTATGTATTATAATAAACATAATTTAAATAAAATAAAAAATCGCTGTACCGGTTTGAATTCGGATGGTTTTATTCTTATGATGTATTTATTATACAGTCCTTACGGGTTAGTAAGATTGTGTCGGAGAGACAAAAATTACAACAATAGCAAGACAAACATTTTAGAAATAATAATTTACTCAACAGAACCGAACGTAGATAATCCTACTAATATTATGAATGCGAAAGTTTGTGAGGATGTTTGGATGTATGGATGTTTTTTGTTCAATCACGCCCAAACGGTCGAACCGATTTAGATGAAATTTGGTACAGATATAGATTATGAATGGCGTCCAAGAACTGGATATCGTAACGTTGGTCGTCCAGCAGCGAGATGGGCAGACGATATCGCAAGCATCGCGGGCCGCAACTGGATGAGGCTTGCACAGGATAGAGGAGATTGGCACATACAAAGGGAGGCCTATATCCTGCAGTGGGTGAAGTCAGGCTGTGGATGATGATGATGATGATGATAGATTATAGTCTGGAATAGCATATAGGTAAGCTACTTTTAATGTAAGTACCACGCGAACGAAGCCGCGGGCGGAAGCTAGTATGTCATATTGATTTGATGATGTCAGCGGCCCAGATGGCGAGTACCCGTCTGAGAGGAAAGGGGTGCGAGTTCGATACCCGCTGCGGGACTAATGTTTACGTGATCTGCAAATATTTGTTCCGGGTCAGGGTGTAGTGGTACCATGGTACTCGTGGTTTCTGATACTCACGAGTCGTCTAGGATTCGCTGTGTCGTGGGCCACGACACAGCGAATCCTAGTGTGGAGTCAGGACTACGTACCTGACTGTTGGGTGGTTTTCATTTATTTATTATTTTGTCACGGATTAGTATTACCTATAGGTTGAATATATCAATTCATGCCTAGTAGATACTGGGCGTTATGTCCATAAAGTCCGTTTAAATCTAAATTTATCCATATTCCCGCTGAGTATTGGACAATATCCTTTCATTTCCCGGCGGATAGATAAAATTCTAGCATATTTGGAATTGTGCCGATATTCTACTGAACGTAAGTATAGACTTACACAGCACATAGGTGCTATGTAGTCGGCTTACCTATTGCTGCAGTTTATTCACGTTATTATTTGATAGTACTCTGGAATCCGAATCCTATCATACTAGTTTTGAGTTTCAATATGATTTTATACCAAAACATTAACTCCAGTTGGAAGTTTAAGTACCTATTATACCAAAACATTAACTCCAGTTGGAAGTTTAAGTACCTACAAAGCTTTTGCATAGGTACTGAGAATAATAATTGACTCGTCCAGAGTACAGTGCGAGTATGGAGCCCCCGTACAGGACATGTGGCACCTGCTTTCCTGTCCACCTGCACTTGAGAGGACCCAAATGAGGCAACGGAGAGGGCCATCGAGGTTGCTACATATTGGTCGAGTAGAGTTTGAAAGAGTCCTTGACTCGAGAAGAAGAAGAAGACTGAGAATAATGGAGTATCATATCATCATTCTTGGGATGCGTTTCCACCGTTCCATTCCCATTAAAGGAGCCTCTACGAAGTCCCTTTACTCCGTTTACCAACAGTCATATTTCACAGCGGCCCTTTTCAGGGCCAATCTATTCACTGACTCGAAGATAATCAAGAGAGTACCAGTCATAAGACAAATAAGTAAACATCATTTCAACAGACTGGATTTTAAAAAAATTGCCGTATTTTTCCCACTGTAGAACAGACGCCGCGCCCACGCCGCTTTAGAGATTAACAAAAAATCCGTCTCTTCAAAAACCAAAACCGGACATTTTTAATATCACCTCGATTCGGCACAAATGTTCTTCCGGATGTGAAGCAATGTGCAGTGGCTCGCATGAGAGCCTCTATTTTTACCTTTTTTCCATGCACTCGTTTATGGTGGTTTCACTTCCGCTGATATTGCACTTTCTAGGCATTTGTGGATATCAAATAAGGCTTTGATCTCGAAATACCAACAGACTGAATACCTCATAAATACTAAGAGTTTGAACACGCACTGGAAAGCGCCGCTAGGACAGAAGCTAATGATTTTTTAAGCAGTACCAAGTTAGTATACGAGTTAGGTACATTTGTTGTAGAATTTGTGTACAATTTTTTAACCTTGTCTGATAAGAATCAGCTATCTTCGCCTAGAAATAGATAAGGAGGAGGGCTGTCTGTACTGGTTCATGCCGGCAAGTTCTACCATCATACCTTTAATATTTTCCAAGCGCCGGTGTTTGTAATTTTGTTTCGGTGTTAAGTGTGAGGTAGCTGCTGAAATTACAGGCACGAAAGTCATGAAAGTCTCATGTGCCTGAATTTCACCATTTCAAAATCAACGCTTGGGTCAGGACGCGATGAAAAAAAGAAAGAAATAAAGAAGAAAGAAAAACTATTTATTCGTCCCATAAGCACAAGTTCGATGCAATACCACGTCGTCCGCATTGTGGTATTTCGGATGAATTGCGCATAGGTTACCGCCTATCAGGTTGGTCATCTGCCAGTCCGTTACTCTATAGTTATAATTCATGACCAATTCTACTAAATTTTGAATGATGCGGGGTTTAAAAACTTTAGCGGACGTTTTGCACTTGAAGCCATTTTATTTTCGTTGGTGCAGCCTACCTAACGAACGTTAAAATTTCAATTGTAATTATTTTACATAGCTCGTCCTACTTTTATTCGGGTTGTTTGATTGTTTTCTGCATATTCCATCGACACAATCCACATTGTGCTCACAATAGTTTTAAATGAATCGGTGTCCCGTTTGTAATGCAAATGGCATTCTGTTCTGTGACGGAAAAATGTGCGGTTTTGTATTTTGAACATTTGTGTCCTGAATCTACTAAATGGATGTTTGGCTTAGATTTGCATATTGTTTTAATAGGTTCTAATCTGAATACGTTTTTGCCTGAAATTGTGTTACTTGACGTAAATTTTGTATTAGTCCTATTGCAAGGAAAATGCATTCCTTCTCTCTTTCTTTTATTGGATCGAATTTTTTTAACCATAAATCATTTTCCTTTGGATAAATGTGTCTTCAAATATGTTTAATTTCATGATCACTTCAAACTAAAGCTATTAACTTACCACTAAGTTGGAATCTTTTTATTGTTCCAAGAACTATTCAAACTGACAAAGGACGGACGAATCACTTAAGCCGTTTACTTAATTGTTGGGACCAGTTAAGCTGAACTTTATTCAAGTTTGAGCTAAGTTACCGACTGGAGTTGACGACTTGCTGTCCGGTGCTTGGTCATTTCAAGTTTATGCAGTAGGAAAATTAACTTTTTGACAGTCGCTCAGAATAGTAAGTAATATTCACCAATTAGGTACCTATTGCTTTGAACAAAAGCCAGTCTAAAGCAACGTTCATTATAATTATAAGGTCTTTACTAAATTGATTAAACTCTGTTGACTACCATAGATATGCAAATATCAAGGTGCTATAGATATGCAAAGCTTCAAATAAAATCTCGTTTGATAGAATTTTAGGTGCATTTAAAACTTCCACGGTCACGTAGAAATACAAAAGTATAGCTCTCAATACCACTAAGTAGCTGACGAGCGAAGCAATCTATCAATCTACAACACGTGGATACATCAAATACAGTGCTAGTGATTTCTATAAAGTAACTAGCCGGCGAGTAAAACATGCTCCATCAATCCACAGCTTAAAATATCCTAAAGTAGCTGGCGAGCAAAGTGAGCTCTGTCTGTCTGTCTGTTACTACAATCAAACTTTTTATGTCAGAAAGCATATTTTTATAGGTACAAATCGATTTGTTGGTAGTGACTGACATCTAGATAAATTGATACATTTAAATATGATTCTTATTATCATCTCCAAACCACTACTGGACATAGGCCTCGACCAAAGAGTGCCACGATGAACGGTCTCCTGCCTTAAGTCGTAGGTTTATCGGGCGTGGACTTCCAACTGAGCTTCTAGCGTCGCGTCGTCGTCCAGTTTGTAGTCGCCATTCTAGAACTTCAACTCTCCAACGAGTGTCGGCTTGTTCGCAAATTTGCTTCTTAGCTAGTAAATTAGTTTGTTTCTCATAGTTCCGTTAACTACAATTACATTCCACAACTCTACATGTCTGTTGCATCTTGCTGATTACAAACATACATGAATGCACGACTTATTATCATAAGTGCCTCAGTTAGCGGACAAATTCATATCTTTGGGACGCTCCCTGAATTCTCATGGTATAAACCGTTTACTCCCACCTGTTCTGTTGAGTAGTTCTGTTAACAGAATCTTTACCGATCAAAGGCGAGTTCAAAAACACTCTTATTTTCTATCAGATTTGATCTTTACTCTAAATTTTTCTCAACCAATATTCAATTTTCAATATTCCGTAGCGTGGCTTCACTTCAGGTCCCTGACGGAAATCCAATCATGTTAGTGCCCGCAAATGTCTTCGAAGTGGCGTCTCGAGATGGCTCGATAGCTCTCTCGACCACGCGAGCACTTCAAGTGAGCGTGTGAGCAGAGACATTTTCAACATATTCCAGTCATTTAAGGTTTTTGTATATTGAATCAGTCCATGCAATTATCATACAGTTCAATCACGGTATGGTCATACCGTGCTATGACCGTTTCGGTAGAAAATAATTGATACCACAATACGGATCAAAATTCTTTGTTTTTTTTTTATGTTATACGGAGGCAAACAGGCTTACGGCCCACCTGATGGTAAGCGGTTACCGTCGCCTATTGACATCTGCAACACCTGGAGCATTGCTAATGCGTTGCCTGCCCTGGAGAAATCTTTTTGTATTTTTCTTAAAGCTCTTCATATTGTAATCTACTTCCAAAGTTATATCAGAATTTGAGGCATCAGACGTTTGTCAGTTCTGCAAGCTACATGGCCTGTCCACTGCCACTTCAACTTGCTAATTCTGAGAACTATGTTTGAAAGCCCAATGCGCGACTTTGAGTTTTTGTTGAGGCTAATAGTTAGCGACCAAGTCTCAGTTCCGTATGTCATCATTGTAGACTTTCTTCTTTAGGGTCTGTGGTATCTGCGACGAGGAGATATGGCGTAAATATTCATTCGAAATTTTGAGCTATTTATTTGCTACCGTTATCAGTACAAAGCTAATACAAATACATTTAGCGCGATTAATTATGAACTTTATTTATTCATGAATTATCAATTAATGCGTCACTATTATTTCGCTGATACAACAAGTAGTGACGAATATTATTAATACTTTGGGCATTCTTCTTCTTGCCGTGTCACTGATTCTTTCTTGGTCATTGACCAGCTTGAGGTATGAAGGCCTTGAAAAGGGCCTATCTATAGCTATATACCTAAGGGAAAGAATCAGTGTAGTGAAAGGATTAAAGTGCGCCTCTTAGAGGCTCCTTTCGTGCACATATCATATATCTTCGAATTGTTAGGTTCTAGGACATGCCAGTTTCCTCACGATGTTTTCCTTCACCGTTTGAGAGCACTAGCATAGCGCACATAATTTTTTTCGAATGGAAAATCCATTGGTGCACGACAGGTTTCAAACTCACGACCTGTGGATCGGAAGGTGGGGCCACTACCACCCCTCCACCAGTGCTCTCAGTGGGTATTGTAATGTGAGGATTAAATGTAGTAACCAACACCAACAGCGAACTTGAATAGGACACAACAAACAATAAACAAAAACCATAATAAAATAGGAAACAATAAATCTTTAAATATTTTAAGGGGGTAGGCAAAGGCACGTCCAGAAATGTCATTTGTCATATGCCTACATTTTGCATTAGGTTATTTAGTTGTTGAATATTCCATACGCTACAGGTAAGCCTTTACCTCTTTTAACTGTTTCACTACGATATTTTTTTAACAATTTTTTTTTAGTTATATAAATCCACTAATGGACGTCCGGGATTCGAACCCACGATCTTCTGATCGAAAGTCAAGGTACTGTCCACTAGGTGGTGCGTAGAATAAAACTAAAACCACAGATTCGGTAGTAATCACTACGTTACTAGAACTAAGACGGCCCGCATACTGTAATTGCTTTGAGGAACTTTATCTCTCCAGAGGTTGATAGCAGACTCTGTGGTACTTGAACTCTATCTTGCTCTTATACTTTACGGTAAAGAAACAAAGGGGGTAATAATGTTTTTTGATTGGCTTAAAAAAAATAAAAAATACCAAACATATCACATCATAAAAATCAGCTTGAAAAAGTCCGCTGTTGGTCGTAGGCCCCAAAGAATGTCTACCTCTATAATAACATCTCTCTAGCCTCAAAGGTTTGCTGGAAGAAAACTCTTAGAGTTAAGCTTAACTAAACTTAACTTAGGGTTAATCTCATCTTTGTACGTACCTGTCATTCTATTTTTTTATTAATTGTATTATTTTCTTGTGTGCTATAAAGAACGAACGGTATTGATCCTTAGCCACACACAACATCCCGCAACCTTTACAAAGTCGTCGGTCCATCTGGTTGGGGTTCTTCCTAAAATACCTACAATGCTTACAAAGTTCGAAAAAATACTGAAAATAGATAGGTATATCGATTTGCATATATGGAATTTTTTATTTTTTTTTTGCATATTAGATTTTTTTTCTCGCTAGTTTTCTTTCTTTTTGTTGATAGAGTTGTCTCGTTGGGATGATCTACAAATTACGAATTACCTTGTAAAAACAATATGTGTAAACTGGTGCAAACGTAATGAATACACAGATGTAATACGTATATTAAAACATAAGGTTTCAGTGGGACGTGCCAAGAGACATGTTAATTAAAATCGCAAATTAAGTTACGCCATGACGTGATTATTGCAGGATTGAATCGTAAGTACTGTCGGGGAGCTAACTACTTTGAAACAAACCTTTGAATTCCCCGTAGAATCCCCATGAACACGTGTCTAACTCTAATAGGCTAGTGTTTCATTCGATTTAACATTTAATTGAAAATGCTAACGTAGAAGTGATTTGGGAATAGTACAGTTATTGGAACAATTTTATTTTCTTCATGTAACTGCTTCGCAATTGGCAAGTGGTATTTCTAATATCACAAAAAACAAGTCGTTCTTACAGGTTTAAGAATCGTCCGAAATCATTAAATGTGAAAAAGGGAGTATATATTTAAGCCACGTTCAAACGGCATATGTAATGAAAGGATTAAAGTACGATTCTTATCGGCTCCTTTCGTACTAACTAATACAAACTTTAATATTTAAGGTGATATGAGAATCAAAATAAATTGTCGAGTGGGCGGAGTGTAGAAAGTGACAGCGCTATGTACTACAATTGAATGCGGAAAGGGATAACAAGCGTTAGAAGGCAATCGAAAATAATGGATGTAAGCGACATATGAGAAAATATCGATTATCTTAAAAACTAAGTTTTTTTTTTAAAGTGTCTTAGATTTAGGTACTCTATGCTACTCTATGCTATTGTCTAACTAACACAATATTTTAAAAAAAGTTATTTATGATTGATAATTTCTGAGTATTTTCGAAAAAACTGCTGCAGAGGACCGAACTTAAAAAAATAAATCAATCGAGAAAAGTTTTACCAATCGCGTTTTTGTCTTGGATTTAGGTAAATAAAATGCTCAAGTTATCTTTGTCATAAAAATCAAAACTGTGCGTTTTGCGGTTATTGAGAAAAAACAGTTCAAAAATCATTTTAACCCTCACCTTAACAAATATTCTTAAAACATCTGTAAATCAATAAATTTTGTAGTAACGGATTTGGAGTTAATTCTATCAGAGTATACGTATTTGGCACCGATGTTGGCACAAAGCTGGGCTTATCGAATGCCTTATCTGAAAGGGCGCGCCTCGACAAGGGAGGCTGTGTCAAAATAAAGATCGCTTGTAAATGATTTAGGTTCTTACTGATGCACTGCATAGCTTATTGGAATAAAACGGCTGTTTAACGCGTACCTTTTCGATTTTATTCCCGACGTTCCGACGAAATGTACGCGACAAACACCATTCTGATTTCGATAAGCTGCTGCAATAATATGCTGAATGTACTGTACCCAAGTGTGACCCACTACTTTTGGTGACGTGCAATGACCCGATTATGTCATGTGTGGAAAAGGACAACTGGATTTCCCAACAATCTGGGCTTTTGTGGCATCTGTCAACATTAATCCTGCGTAGCGGCTCTACGTGAGTTGCGTAGCACTTCGTAGCATATACGCTGGGCATTTGTGAAGAGATCTACGATTAATATTAATTGAGTGAGCAAAGCAAACAAGAACTCCGAGCCAAGTTAGACGACATGCAAGCTGCTAGCGGGAACTTTACTCGCATATTACCTTCATGTAAAGAATATAAGAAATAATAAAGTCTGCACCCAGAAAGAGCATAATAATGACATTAATACCAAACATTCAAACATAGACACACACATTTATAGATCTTAGTTAAAGATATCATAGCTCTCAGAATTAGCAAGTTGAAGTGGCAGTGGGCAGGCCATATAGCTCGCAGAACCGACAACCGTTGGGGAGTAAAGGTTCTCGAATGGCGACCACGAACCGGGCGACGCAGTGTTGGAAGCCCCCCCACCCGATGGACCAACGACATTGTGAAGGTTGCGGGAAGTCGGTGGATGGAAAAGGCTCAAGACTTCGTCATGGAACTCTTTGGGGGAGGCCTATGTCCAGCAGTGGACTTCTACAGGCTGATGATGATGATGATGAATCAAATAAATCAAAAATTATAGAATTAATTATAGCAGAACTTGACAGTTTTCTTATGATGATGAATCAAATAAATCAAAAATTATAGAATTAATTATAGTAGAACTTGACAGTTTTCTTATGATGATGAATCAAATAAATCAAAAATTATAGAATTAATTATAGCAGAACTTGACAGTTTTCTTATGATGATGAATCAAATAAATCAAAAATTATAGAATTAATTATAGCAGAACTTGACAGTTTTCTTATGATGATGAATCAAATAAATCAAAAATTATAGAATTAATTATAGTAGAACTTGACAGTTTTCTTATGATGATGAATCAAATAAATCAAAAATTATAGAATTAATTATAGTAGAACTTGACAGTTTTCTTATGATGATGAATCAAATAAATCAAAAATTATAGAATTAATTATAGTAGAACTTGACAGTTTTCTTATGATGATGAATCAAATAAATCAAAAATTATAGAATTAATTATAGTAGAACTTGACAGTTTTCTTATGATGATGAATCAAATAAATCAAAAATTATAGAATTAATTATAGTAGAACTTGACAGTTTTCTTATGATGATGAATCAAATAAATCAAAAATTATAGAATTAATTATAGTAGAACTTGACAGTTTTCTTGTGCCATATATTTTATCTTTTATGTTATAAAGCAACAGTAATCACCTTTATAGAACATCAGTGAATATGAATAACGTCTCGCTCATCAACGTTATGTTAATTTAAAATGTCAGCAGACTTTAGATATTAAATTAAAAGCTCCACGGGATATAATACAGTGTCATTAAATGCCGAGAGATTAAATGCTGAAGAAATTTTGACACTGATTAATCTTGGGGATGCTTTAACTCATTAAGGCTTAATCTTTATGAATAACGAAACAAACTTGTTTTTTTTTTATCCGAATATTATTCCACTAGCTTCAGTCCGCGGCTTCGCTCGCGTGGTACCTACCTAAAAAGTAGCCTTTGTGCTATTACAGCTCCTAGGTAAAGAACTCTATATATTTTAAGTTTCAACGAAATCGGTTGAGCCGTTACGGCGTGATTGAACAACAAACATCCAAACATCCTCACAAACTTTCGCATTTATAATTTAAGTAGAATTCATTCATGTTTGAATTAAAAAAAATACTGTTCTGAAGGTGCGTTATTTGAACACGATTTTAAATTAAAACATGAATAAATTTACAGAAAGAAACTTAAAACTAATACAAGTTAATATTTACAAAATACACAAGAAACAGTTGAGCCATCCAAAGACTGTTACAAACGATCTATAGATAGCTCAAATAAATTAGGTTTTCTTTTTATAATAAATAAAAGAACGTAACAAATTGAGCACAGGGCAAACGTTCGCAATTTCCAAGAACTGAGTTTTAGGGCTGATCTACACATCATCACACCTTTCATCGCTTGTCTTGTCGGGACCGAGAACGAATGTATCGCGTCGATTTCGCCCTGCTTAAAGTAAAAAAAATAAAAGCTAATTTTATTCCCAAGAATGAGGTAGACATCCAGCAAAATCTCGATGCGATCAGTTCGTGATCCTTATTGAAAATCCTGATCCTTAAAAAATGTCTTAGGAGAGTAGTCAGAGGCACGTACAAAAATTTGTCACATATTTACATTTTGCAGTACTTGTCACGTATGAAATACGTTACATGAAGATATTTGTTGTTCAATCACGCTGTAACTATGTATGACTTTTAGGTGTTTTTTTATTATTTCATACAAAACTGGGTTTTAAAGTTTATGGTGACGCACGTGATGTGTTATTTGACCCTGAAATACCCACTTTCATAACAGTCCATCTCGTATAATGAAGATACGAGCGATCGGTTCGTGTTTGGTATTCATAGAAATTTCTGAACTGAATATTCTCTATATAATATTTGAGTGGTTAGGTACTATTTGGGCTACTTGTATTTTGTATACAAATTACTTTGACCTTAATAATCTGTATTTTTTTATAGCAATGAAGCTAATCATACTCATAATGCTCGTAATTGCCACTACCTATGATTGCGAGTGATTCTGGTATCTTTATTATTAAATTTAATGTACTGATGCAATTTCTGATGCTTATGTATTATTGACTGGCCTCATAGCTCAGTTGGTAGTAACTCTGCCTTCTGCGCTAGAGGTCGCGGGTTCGATTCCCGCACTGGACAAACATTTGTGACTAACACAGATGTATGTTCTGTGTCTGGGTGTTAAATATATATCTATTATGTATATCAGTCTCTGGTACCCGTAGTACAGGCTATGCCTAGTTTGGGATCAGTTGACCGTGTGTGTTATGTCCGGAATATTTATTTATTTATTTTATTTATGTTTTGCATGTTCCTTATCAAAGGCATTTTTTCCTCTACTCGCTTCAGTAATTCCTCATTCGTAACTTACTCCGTCCAGCTGATCCTCAACATATTTCAAACCTGGTTACTGTAGTCAAGAATATTTTTCCTCACATGACACTGACATTATTTCCATATCAATCGCCGTCTTATAATCTTTTTTGAATATTCCCCTCGTTAAGGTATAGAATACGAGGTTCTAGGGTAGAATCAAGCGAGACAACTTCGAATCGATAAAAAAATCATCAGAAATACCATTGATAAATGCGATCAATAAAAAAAATTGTTTAGTTTTGTAGCCCGAGCACGAATCATTGACTATAGCGTTAGGCGCGTTACGATAACAAATGTCAAATTAATTACCCATCAAAACCATAAGATTTCAAGCATTGCCAATAAAATTGTCTAATAATTGACGATTGCTATGGTACCTTATACGTAACGTTTCCGTGAATTATTCGTGCGAAAGCCACTCACGAAACATAATGACGAATAATTATTCTTTATTCTTTTTTTTGTACTCGCGTCCAAATGCTGATTGGTTAAAATATTCGCATATTAACCAATCAGCATTTGGACAAAAACTCAAAACGACGCATAAATTAAAAGAGACATCTTCTGTAATTATACAGTACATACATTGAGGCTTCGCGAAACGACATGTAACTGTCCAAAAAACCAAACTTAATAAAGATGCAGGTCGGAACCGCAAGTCAGCCATCCCACAATCCCCGGCTGAAAACATTATTAAAACTGTTCGGGGTTCATTAAAATTCAGCAAGTAACACATCCAATTACACGTACAACAAACAGACCGTATGTAAACACGATTACTGTCGTTGATACTGATACTCAACCCGTTTCATGAAAACAGTGCAAAATCCATGACTTTGTATGCGTGAAACAATTTTCTTTCAAACATAGACATTCTGTAGCACCCCTAGAGTTAGTCTCTTCAGAATTAGGGGTTGAGTTTCGGGGATTATTTTCTTAGTAAGTACAAATAAAGTTTCATATACCTAAGACCAGTGGTTTAGGCGCTGCGTTAATTATAACCCAATGAGTGGGTCAAAGCAAGACTCTTTCTTTTATACTAATACTATACATACGAAATTGTATTTATTTGTTTTTTCTTTCTTTCAGTCAGCAATACAGTATCGGATTGACATGTATTTTTTGCATGGATACAAATAAAGAGCCGGAGAGTGACACAGACTGAATTATATCTAGGTACATACCGCAAGTGAAACTGCAGGCGGAAGCTAATATTTCATACCTTTACAAGAATATTCATGACATGTTTACTATCCGGGGCTTATTCTATCAATAAAAAGCAAAAAGCAGTATTAGTGAAAAAAAAACATTGAAAACATTTTTTTCTGTTTATAGCCTAAACTCTTCAAATTTGCTGTTTTTGTCTATTTATCATCTTTATTAACTAATTTTTAAACGTCCTAAGTTGATGTATATTGCTACCCCAAACAGCTGAATAATTTTGTTTGAACTGAATTAACCCAAAACTGCTGATTTTGGCAGTGTTTTTTCAATGAAACATTAACCAAAAGTTGTCGAACAAACTCAATATCCAATTGGGTGTAGAATAAGCCCCTTTCAGCATAGTATGGATATTATGAATCACCTTTTATAACAGAGAAAAACAAAGTACTAGTACTTAGTATAATTTTATGGTAAACGTTTATTTTATTGCCTGTGTGGATAAGCGCTGGTACAAATTGGGCGTGTTTTCGGCGCTGTTGACTCGTTTTTGAAGTTACAATGACAGTTTACTAGAATCTTTGTTTCTGATAACCACGACTTACTTAGGATAACCGTAGGATATTTATTTTCATAAAACTACTTGAAATACTTTACTAATTAGTTACAAAATAAGTTCGATTGCTTCATTTTCTTAAAAAACCCTATTAGTTACCAAAAGTAGGTACCAAGTGAAAGTGATTGAATGCTGAAGTGAGCGATGGCACGACCCTCGTCAACCTTTGAGGGCCGAAAACAAACTTAAAGTTAGCGTGTCATTGGCTTAGGAAATTTTTAAAAAAGAAAACTGAGAGGACACTGCATCATCATCATTAGCAGAAGCACGTCCAGCGCTGAATATAGGCTTCCCCTATAGATTTCTAGGGCGAACGATCTATTGCGGTAGAGGTGGTTCGTATTTACGCAACCAGGTTTTTAAACCAGGTTCTCGCATCATACTATACGTAACTGGTACGACTTCACGATACTTAGACGTATTAAAAATACTCGGGTGCGGCGCGCAAGTCCACCGCGCACCCTAGGACGCGACCAACCCGACCTTCCGTCTCGCGGCGCGGCGCGTCCTTTGGTACGCGGCGGACTTGCGCTGTGGAATTGCGCAATGGACTTGCGCAGTGGACTCGCGCGGTCGAAGTAATACTTTCAAGTATTTAGTACCTGGTTCTTGTAAAATACGATACGTTATGGATCTGGTACGCGAAATAGCAAGTACGACTCATCTCTATTTTGCGGTGTCTTTCTATCCGTGTTTGGCTGTCCTACTCAGCGCTTAAATTTATGTGCGCTATATTAGTGCTGTCAAACGGTGAATTATAACATCGCGATGAAACCGGCATGTCATAAGACGTGCGATGCATGTGCGAAAACATTGTGTGCACGAAAGGAGCCGCTTAGAGATGCACTTTAATCATATGCCTAGGCTCTTTTCAGGGCCACCATACCTGGACCTGGTCATATACATACCTAATGCAGGATGACCAAGAATAAATCAACTATAGTCTATTAACATTGTGCCATCAATTTTACCACTGATAGCTCGTTCCACAAAAAGTTTCAAAAACTATGTAACGTTCGATGTCGTTCACAACACAAAACAAAATGACAATGAATTTTTACATCACCCTCCTTTACTGAAATCGGAAGTGTTTTCATGATCCATTTTTCACCCAGCGAGCGTCGATTATGTGACCAATAAAAATTGTACCTCGCCTATATCATTGCGATGCTCGTTAAAATCGTAAAAATACACCAATACGTCGTTGGTTATCTGTTACTGTTCCATTGTGTTTTTTGTGAGATATAAACCATTTTTTTTGTTTTTCGTGATAAAAGTAAAAGTGATCAGCAAAATGAGGTCAATGCTGACGTGAATCCTATCCTACCCTACTAATGTTGATTGATAGTAATCTTGTTGTTTATATGTTTGGTGGTCAATCACGCCGTAACGGCTCAACCGATTTCGTTGAAACTTGGAATAAACAAATTTATTTACCTAGAAAAAACATATAGGCTACTTTTTATCTAGGTATACCACGCCAGCGAAGCCGCGGGCGGAAGCGAGTATTGTATAATATAAAATCTTTTGTAAATATTCAGAATAGTTTATGAAAAACGAATAGATAGTTATTTTACATCTTCTTAGGCGTGTGTCGATCTGTTTTGCTTTTGCAAAACCATATTGTTCGAGTAGAAAACCATTTTAATACAGCATTTTACAACTTTGAACGATATTTCGGAGAGGACTTTAACACGAGACACTTCTAGCCATTGCAAGGACGCGCCTTTGTACAAACGTTATATTAAATTGTCATTGAAATCCCTCTAGGGATTCTCGATAAGTTACGAAAACAACCGCTGCTTATAAAAAAGGGCAATCTTTATTATATTATATCTCTTTCACTATTGCCGTTTAGGGGTATGTTTTATAGGTATGCCTATAATAAATAATATATTGTACGAGCTGGCTCGCCATGTTATCACACGGAGTAAAAAGAGTACTCAGAGTAAAAATTCGGGTCCAACTTTCAAGGGAATACCAATTCCATACTAATTTCCACCTCCATAGGGTGGGTATTTAAAATCACGTACATCCGCGTATGTCCTAAAATAAAATTCAGTGCCGAATTTCAAACTTCCGTTAAACTAACATATCATTTTATGCTTAACTCGGCTTGCAAAAAAGTAAGTAATTACTCTGCAGGAGACCCAATAACCCAAGTCGAACTCCGAAAACACGATAAAAACGTGACTTACCGAAACCCCACGAATAAGACTTGAACCTACTAATAATGCAATTTGAATGTTTTTAGGTTTGTTTGATACTATATCACGCTATAGCGGCTGAACCAATTTACATGGAAGATAGATTTTAAAGCTTTGATGTCATACTATCCTAAAAAAACTATAGAATGAGACAGGATTATTATAAGAATCAGCACATTATACACTGTGACTTTGGTGGCGCAGCGGGCGAGTGTCCGTCTGAGATGCAAGGGGTGCGTATTCGATTGCCGCTGCGGGACAAATGTTTGCATGATATGCAATTATTTGTTCCTGGTCTGGGTGTAGTGGTACCATGGTACTCATAGTTTCTGATACCTACGACACAGGAAATCCTAATATGGAGGTGTCAGGACTACATACTTACGTATGTGACAAAATGCGTTGATCTATAAAAAAAACGATGTTAGATGTTATGTTTTTCTTACTCACCACATGCAATAACCGCTGAACCGGTTTGGAATTGTATGTAGCTGAGCAAGGGAAACCGCTGGCAAAAGTTGGCTGTTCATAATCGCCTCGTGGCGGTTCAATTTCTTTCCCGAAGGCGTACGTTAATCGTATTAAAGGGTTATTCGGCTCACGTGCCTCACATTTTGGTTAAACGTGACTATGTGCGCCGTGTCGCATTGTAATTGCTATTGGTATCGGGCCAATCGGAACAGGTGGGTATTCTAATTTGTACCTATCGAGCGACTGATCTTATGTTGCGAGTACCAGGTATTCAGAAGCATTTATTGTGATGTATGAAAACGATATCACAAAGTGAAACGTGACGTGTTTGACGTGGGCTTATTCACCAAATTGGCAAAAAGTTTTTTTTGTGACTTTTGGAAATTCGATATATTTTACTCCACTCTACTTTCTCTTTCATTAAACTCTATGCAAAAATCTGCTGTTTTGGGGTTAGGTCAGTTCAAACTCAATGAATCAGCTGTTTTAGGTAGACTTGATAACACTAGCAGCCGATTTGAGAAAGCTTGAAAAAAAATGGAAAAGTGTATGTTTTTTTCGCTAATAAGTAGGTACTTATTTCTTTTTGTTGAAAGAATAACCTCCTTTCGGGATGGTATACATTTAATACTACTGAAACTAAGGTCACCGGGCTAAATATAATACTAAAGTTTCACAAGTTTTCTTTGTAATTTTTGCTTCCAACGCTCTCTTTATATCTGTCTATTATCTGAAGTTGCCTCAAATAACTACTACCGAAAGTACAGTAAGATTGCCCAAAATAACTACAAAACAAGGCCAATAAGAACAAGCAGTCATCGAAAACTTTTATGCCTACTGTGTAAACGAATAAAAAAGTTTGCAACTACGGAAATGTGGCTCATTTCGGAAAGTATCTGTGATGGCGAGACGTATCCCCACGAGGACTAGTGAGCGAGAGCTGCCTCTGATATGGAGCGTCGTAATAAACTCTGAATATTATGAAATTTATATAGAGTTGAATGTTGTGGCTTCTTCCTCGTGGTTAAACTGGATAGTCTAATTATAAGTAGGTACTATGAAATTTCGTTTTGGTTTTTTTTGAGTCAGTGTACACCATGCAAAATTGATTGACCTATCAGCATGTATCTATTGAAGCTCGATAAAAGTGTATAAAATATATAAATGTGGGAGTTAAATATATATCTATTATGTATATCAGTCCCTGGTACCCATAGTACAGGTTATGCCTAGTTTGGGATCAGTTGACCGTGTGTGATATGTCCGGAATTTTTTTATTTTTTTTTGTAAGGTGTCTACTGAACGTTTAGAGTCTATACTATAGACCAGAGATTCTTAAACTATGTGCAGCCACGGACCGCTTTAAGAATTTTTAAAATGCCACGGACCCCCAAGGAGAATAATATTGTTGGAAAAAAACTAATTTAAAAAATCACTTTTATTGGTAATTTACTCACACTTAGGTACCTACTAATGCTTAATTTGCCAATATCTTTTACATGAAATTCAGCTCTCAACTTTTCTTTAGATCTCATGGCGAGCCCCTGTCACACTTATTACGGACCCCTTGGGGGTCCGTGAACCCCACTTTAAGAAACCCTGCTATAGACCTTGAAATAGGCTTTTAACTTTAATACAGAAAACATCATGGTAAAAGAAGTTCGACATCAAGATTACTACCTAAAACAGCTGAATTTTTCAATGAAAACTGACGAATTCCTAAAAGTTGTAGAACAAGCTTTATTGCAAATTGAGTGTAAATAAACACTTTTCGGGATAGCATAGGTATGCTATCCCGAAAAGTGTCCCGAAAATTATGATTCACCTTGTAAAATCGGTTTCACGAAGCCAATGTTTCGAAAGACTACAATAAGTCCACAATAAGACTATTCCGAAAAAGTCCCGCGTAATTTCCCCGAAGTGCAATGCCGGGTTTGGCCCAATTGCTGAAGACGTGCGCTGCTTCCTGACAGTTTTGCCTACTCGTTCATTCAACGTGAAACTGTTTTCATCATTCTGCGCCTGTTGTTCCACTACTATCATCCTCTAGAGCGAATGCAACTAATAAAAACGTAATAGCCAGTTCGAGAAGGTATGATATATTTTACTACTAAAGTTTTCCAAAAGAAAGTATTCGAGAATAACTAACTCTTGAAATAACTATTTGAAGAGCTATAGAGCGCAAAAGGAAAGACAATAAAATTACAAAGCTATAAAACAACCTACATATTTTTTTAAATATGAAAACTTGACGAAGCAATGAAACTACATTTCCAAATGTATTTAACAGTTTATTAACAAATATTCAACAATTTTTCAATTGAAGTCGCTCTAGAAATCTGTGGGGGAGCCCATATTAAGCAGTGGACTTTCAACGGCTGTAATGATGATGACCAAGAAAAACGAACTTAACGGTTGAAGCTATCGGTCTATACCTTACGGTGTAACTCTGATAAGTACAAGTGCTCCTCGCGCCCGACTTCTGGTCAGCTGGAGTTGTCTACCGTCGCTACAGGGAGGCGCACACGCTCAAAAAAGTCCCTGACTCTAGATAATATATTGTGTAGTTATTTAAGTTTAATATATATATATTTATTTAATATTTTTACTCAGTTGAGCTATCTATAGATCGTTTGTAACGGTCTTTAGAAGGCTCAACTGTTTCTTGTGTATTTTGTAAATATTAACTTGTATTAGTTTTAAGTTTCTTTCTGTGAATAAAGTTTAATATTATATGTATGTTAGTCTGTTGTGTATTTATTAATATGGGCCATGGCATATTTATTACGTATGTTTGTGTATATGTCGAGTAGCCTGAAATAAAGATATTATTATTAATTCAAAAAGTTGTGATTGTCTACTAAAACGCTTGTTCGAGTTCCCGTAGTATTGTATGCGGTACATGCAGCTCCCTGACTCTTTCAATATTCATTTGCATTCAACATTCGAGCTTTGTGACATAAGACAATAATACACTGGCAAAGAGTGGAACGATCTGCCAGCGTCTGTTTTCCCGGACGAGTACAATCTAGGAGTCTTTAAATCTAGAGTGAATAAGTTCCTTCTGGTAAAGCGTGCTCCATCTTAGGCCACATCTCACTTGCAAAAGTGAGCTGGTGGTCAAACGCCTAACCATCTCCAATAAAAATAAAAAAAAAAAAAAAAACAATAGACTGGCCGCATAGCTCACTCTGCCTTCTGCGCTAGAGGTCGCGGGTTCGATTCCCGCACCGGACAAACATTGGTGACTAACACAGATGTTTGTTCTGTGTCTATTATGTATATCAGTCTCTGGTACCCATAGTACAGGCTATGTCTAGTTTGGGATCAGTTGACAATGTGTGATATGTCAAAAAAAAAAAAACAATAGATAGCACGAATATTCACAATAACGTTACACTTACGATACGATGTAAAACTCATATAGTAGCCAATGACATCGGCGTTGCTTGCTTTTTTTTTTTTTTTTATACTACTGAAGTGGCAAACAAGCATACGGCCCACCTGTTGGTAAGCGGTTACCGTAGCCTATGAGCGTTTGCAATACCAGAGGCATCACGCACGCGTTGCCGACCCCGAACCCCCCCCCCCCCCCCCCCCACCCCTAAAGTGCTCTGGCAACCTTACTCATCACAGGAACACAACACTATTTGAAACAAATAATGTTATTTGGCTGCGATCTTTTGTAAGGCGGAGGTACCTCCCCAGGCGGTCTAGTATAGCGCACATAATCCATAATGGCGGTGCTTGTAATCTTTTTATTATGATTGGCTAATATTTGGCATTTGCTATCGTAGCGTAAGCGTAACGTTATCGTAAATAGTTTGTGCTCAAGGCACTGAGTGCAGTATTTTCTATGTATGGCAAATTGTTGAATACTTTATATCTTAATCATCATCTTATGAGAGGTTATCTATCATGCTCGAGGTTTAAAGTCGTGAGCCTTTATACATCCTACTAATATTATAAATGCGAAAGTTTGTGAGGATGTTTAGATGTATGAATGGTTCGATCACGGCGAAACGGCCGAACGAATTTGGATGAAATTTGGTACAGAGATAGATTATAGTCTGGAATAGCATATTAGTTACTTTATAAGTAGGTACCACGCGAGCGAAGCCGCGAGCGGAAGCTAGTAATAAATAAAAGTGCTTAATATTCAAGTCCAAAACTCTTTTATCCATTATGTCCGGAAAAATATCGACGTTACCTCTATAATATTCCTTCCGTTCCAAATTGAAGCAAAGCGATAATGTCATGAAATATTGAAAGGCAATTAGGGCGGCACACTTGTTGCTAGTAGCTCTAGGCTGGCCACAGAGCCAACGCAGCTAGATCGGACACTCCAAATAAATATCCTTACTTGTTTAATATCCTTATTTTTTAAATATCCTTACTTGTTAAATATCCTTACTTGTTAAATATCCTTACTTGTTAAATATCCTTACTTGTTAAATATCCTTACTTGTTAAATACCCTTACTTGTTAAATATCCTTACTTGTTATTAAGAGCATTGGTGGAGGGGAGGTAGTGGCCCCGCCTTCCGATCCACAGGTCGTGGGTTTGAAACCTGTCGTACACCAATGGATTCTCCATTCATCTTCTCATTTTGAGATTGACATTTGATCATTTTGATCAGTGCGATATCTAGCTTAACGATATCGCAACCCCTAAAAGACGAACGCAAAGTTGACTTTATTAAGTTATTGTAAGGATCATTTTGAAACGAATTTTAGATGGCATATCGAAAGCACGGCCTAAGAATGCGATTATAAACATTGGACGCTAGAATTGTATTTTGTTTCGCTTTAAAAAAGTTGCTGAACCACAAAATCTGCAAATACACACGAAAACGTTATAAAACCAATAAAACACAGCTTAAATCACACCTAATCTAAGCCGAGCGCGTGCCTGTGAATATTTCGCTGTTCTGCAACTGTGGCAACGAATAAATTTACAGTTATTTGAGTTTCAATCCGTTGCTAACTAAACCTCAGGCCTTATTCTGCAAAGTCAGTGAGTTCTCACTTTTCACTTTTCGACCGTGAAAACTGTGTACCGTTTTTGTATGGAGTCACGAAAAGGGCGCCTACAAAAACCAGCCCTGACCTCGCACTAAGATTTCCTGTGTCGTGGGCATCAGAAACTACGAGTACCATGGTACCACAACACACAGAGACACCAACTTAAGAATTTTCTATTTTCACTCACATTTATTTTCCAAACAAAGGCACGGACTTGCTAAGGCTACACAGAAAAAAGTACACTGTTATTTTTTAGAGAGAACGTTATTCGACTCCCCGTCTCAGATAGTGTCCCTTTTTCTATCAAAAACTGATTTCCGATGCACATGCCCATATTTTAGTATTATGTAAATACACAGTTTCTGTATATCGGTCACGTAAACACAACGGTCAAACAGGGACGAATCGTAAACGTGTTTATGGCTTCACTCCCCAGGGCCGGATCGGGCCGTAAAATAAATGTCAGTAGCACCTCACTCGGAGTGCTTTCAGATTTACTGACGGTCAGATGTAGAGCGGTTTAGTTACAGGACGTCAGTTAGGGGATAAATCAATGTCGAATTTCCCAGAGAATCATTGACTTGAGTTGTGCAGAAAAAGTGGGTGTGCGATGCATTATTTGCTGTAAAATCCAAGTGAATATTCTGAATATTTTTCAAATCTTTTGCATATCATTACCTACACGTACCTACATATCTGTAGGCCGTTGTGGCCCCGGCTGAAAAATATACCCCTCCATATCGAGCTACCCGTGGATATCGTAAAAGGCGACTAAGGGAAAAAAGCTGGGGGAAAAAGATGGGCAGCAGTGTCCCCTATTTTAACAACGACAACTCTAACTGGGCTTGCCAAGCCACCTGCCTAGCTTGGTAAGTATGGGCAATTGCCTCTTACATGATAGGATAACGCTCTAGAAATCTATGGGGAAGCTATGTTCAGCAGTGGACGTCGATGATGATGATGACATATCAGTTGACGATACTACCACGGACAAGATAAATAGCGTTACAACCATAGATAAACGCTAAGTGTGTTGCATACCATTTCAAGCATTACCGTCGCTGAGCGTAGTCTTAACCAAACTAAAAAACCGACTGTTTCTGTTTCTGAGAAAATATTTGAACAAACCAATCCATATATCGGCTAGTAATAAAAACCCGTATTATACTATTTACTATTAGAAAGAGCGTCCTGTGGCTTAATTCTTCTACCCTGGAATACTGAGAGGGTCCAATTAGCTTCGTGATAAAATCCATCCCTGGAAACTGGCGCACAAGGTTTTACGGGCTAAAATTTCCAGTGAAACGTAAGAGAACAAAAGTTATAAATAAACTCGTTAAAGTAAACAAAATATGAACTCGCGAATAGTATAAAAAAACTCCTAACTCCCTTTTAATTTTATTTTATTTCTGAATTTATAATTGGGAGCGACAAATGTTTAGCAAGACTGGTATAATATTCCATTTTCATCCAGAACAACCTAGCCTATGCTTTTCTGGGTGGGATAGGAAATTTTTGCCCGTAAATCAAAAATATTATGTAGGTAGAGTTTTAAAAAACTAGTACTAATATAAAACTCAATATAAATGCCTTAAATTCCTGTTATGCCGTAGCAGTAAACATTTCTTAATTCTTAGGAAAACTTGGCTTCACCTTTAAATTTAACCCGTCAAACAATGTGGAAATTTAGAGAAAAAACCTGTCCGCCTAAATCAATAAGATAAACCCTGAATGCAAAACATTAACTTAAATACAAAGTAATCCCCACAACCATACGTTAATCCAAGAAAGGTACAGAACCCGCGCGTTCCATCCAATAAATTAAAGAGACCGCACTTTAATTCTTCACATTAGGGCATGTCACAGTGGTTTTAATTTCCCGGGCGGTTGGCGTGACGTGTTGACGGCGCGACAGTCTGTGGAGGAGATGGCTGGTACATGTTACTTTTTTTTTTTAAGAAGTTATTTTTCACCATACGTCCACCGTAATTCGTACCTATAGATACCTACCCTCTGAACCTTAAAAGAGCATAAATGGTTTCTTTAACTTTATGGTTAACATTTTATCGTCCATAGGCTATAAAATGTTAACCATATATTTGCAGAAAGGAAATTAAAACTAATGCAAGTCAATATTTACAACTATTTTACAAAATACACAAGAATCTGTTAATAAGATTTTTTAATAGTTCGTTCCAAATTAAAATTAGAAAATTAAAAAGTGACACTACTTATACCTATCACTTTTTTTTAAATCAAGCCTAATTATTTTTTTCTAAAAATGTCTGTATCATAAAATGTTGCTATTTTGAAGCCAATAAAGTAACATACAAATCTTGTTCATTCTAAATCAATTTATTACAACTGTGATTAGTTGGAGTAGGTTTTAGCTTTCGTTATTTTCTAAATAACCCTAATGAAAATAAAAATTATTTTTACACAAAAATACGGTGTCGTTATTTTTATAGAACTTTTAGCCAGAGTTTGAATTTTATTGATTGGTTAGACCTTTGACAAAAATATTTTACTGCGGAAATGTGCTTAGACTTAACACCAAGTTTTTCACTTACTTCATCAACATTATACCTACTATTTGATACCTAGCAGATAATGAAGATAATGTCAGTCTGTTGGGAAAAATTACACATCACTAAGAATGTAGAGTTAAACGTCGTGAGGGGAATTTCAATAGAATTTGGCAGCAATTACGGTGAAAATAATGTCAGTCGGAACTTAGTCAGTCTGAGGTAGGATTTGTCCCGGCTTTCCTCCCAATCTATGGTCTGACGTGCCGACGTTAGGGACAGGTGCCGACGAGTTGACATCTCGACGGAGAGGCGCAAAGGGACAATAAGTGAAAATCAGCCTTATTGTCTGCCGCACCGATACAACTTGTTACGAGCATCGCATGAGCATCAGTATAGTTACATAAACTGGATGAGATTGCATGTCACTCCGCCATTGGCTATAAATAATAGTTTCTTGGCACATGAGAGCTAAAAAAATATTACGGACATATTCACTCGGTCAACTGATCCCAAACTAGGCATAGCCTGTACTATGGGTACCAGATACTGATATAATTAATAGATACATATTTAACAACCAGACACAGAACAAACATCTGTGTTTATCACACAAATTTTAATGTTTGTCCAGTGCGGGGATCGAACCCGCGACCTCTAGCGCAGAAGGCAGAGTTACTACAAACTGAGCTATGAGGCCAGTATTTGGAATATTTCTGATCCCGTGTACGGAAGCCTCAGGGCGCGGGTTCCCGCACGTGACCATCTTTATTTTTAAAATAATTAATTATACCTACTATTACATTTTTAATGATTGTGATCTATTAATTGGACTTTTGCGATTGTAAGCGTAACGCTATCGGGACTTTTTGGCGGGAACTTGCGAAGTGATGTTGTGCTCTCAATTTATTTTACAAAACTAGTGTTAAATTGGATAATATTGTGTAATTATGGTGGTGTTTTGCGTAATATTGTTTGAGTAAACCGCACAAGTGAAGTGAAATAGAATGATTGCGTGTATCGTCATTTTTCGAGTTGGCGCCAAGAGGTCCTTCGAGGTTTTAGTAAAATAGCCACCATCATATCTTACTAAAACTGAACTTGACTTGACTTGACGATGACTTGACCATGAATAAGATGAAAAATAAAGACGAAAGAATAAAAATAACAAGGAAAAATAAACGTAAGACTTGGCGGTAAGGCCTAGATGCCAGAGCCATCCCGAAAGGGGAAAAACATTAAAAAAAAAAAAAAGTAACGCTATCGTAAATTATTCATGCTCAGGCCACTGTTCCTAAACTATACTTTGTTTTAGAATACCTTTAGTCCTTTCTGACAAAAAATAATGAGAGAATTGAGAAAACCAAACATTTGGTATTATACGTGTTCCCTTAATAAAAATATTATGATCGAGGAGGCCGCAGCGATAATAATATTTTTATGACCGTGGCCATACCTTTCACCAATTTATCAACGTAATTATCCTACAGGTATACCATCCAAATGTCACTGAAGTAGTTCCTAAGGTGAGCTCGGCCTTGATACGCAATCTCATTATTACATGCATCGAATTTACGTAGAAAACAGAAAACTGTCCACAAAAGACGTATATTTGGCGTCAGACTCGTTTTGCATTCACATGACATTGGGCCAAGAAAGAATCAGTGACACGAGAAGTTAGAGTTTACGCTACGATAAAAAAATTCAATTATTATCCAATACAAATTATAAGATTTCAATTATCGCCGATGTAATTGACTTTTACTAAAAAGACAGAAAGAAAGAAAATACATTTATTTTGGACACACAAGCACACCACAAACTAATAGAAAAGACACTACAGATACAAAAAGGTAGGCAGGAAACAAAACAAAAGTAGGTAGGAAGTAACAAAACTAGGGTATTCATTAGTCGTTGCCGAGGTGCATGCGTGAGCCAAAAAAGGTTCCATCTCAGCATTAATGCCGCACACGAAGTGTAGTGGCGCTGGTTTTCAGATGTTTCTACTACTTGCTTGCTTGTCGCGTCACTGATTATTTCTTGGCCATCCTGTATTAGGTCAACGTTCAACGAATGGTGACCCTGAGAAGGGGCTATAACCGTCGGTGAAAAAATCAGTGTAGTGAAAGGATTAAAGTGAGGACTCGCTCTCAGAAATAGCAAGTTGAAATAGCGTCAAATTTTGGGGAATAAAGGTTCTCGAATGGCGACCAAGTACCGGGCGACGGACTGTTGTAAGGCCACCCGATGGACCGTTGTTAAAGTTGCGTTGGGAAGTCGGTGGATGGAAAAGAATCAAGACCGTTCTTCATGGAACTCTAGGGTAGGCTTCAGTGTAATTCTTCAGGCCGATGATAATGGTGATGTAGCTCTGGTTTCTACCAGAGCCAAAACCTGGTTTTCAAGTGAATGGATCCTTCACCGCATTTTATTACCGTGACCTATGGTAATAATCTTGACTTTTATATCTTCTTCCTCCATTCGGGATTAACATTACATAATAATTTAATGTTCTTTTTGTATTTTAAGCTAATACCTATCATTTGCGGACTTCTACTGGAACATTTTCCATAGGAGATTAGATCCTTAAAGATGTCTAAGGAGGGTCAGAGTCGAATCCAAACATTTGGCACATGCCCACATTTTGCGTAGTGAGTATTCTATACGTGACAGGTTGCAAGCCTATCGTTGTTAACTTTCTACTTTCTGGTTTCCTCAGACAGAACAAAACAGCCGAACAGATAAATCATTGGTGAACGATCAAGTTCGAACCCTCAACCTTCGGATGGAAAGTCCACTAAGCCACTAAGGCAACACGGCTTTATAATTTTATGGTATATTAAATAGGAATAACGTTTCTTATTTCCCGAAATCGACATGTTTTTTTAACTATCCACTATATAACCCCCTCGCCACGACTTTGTTATTCGTATAATTTTGCAAACCATACATAAATTTAACTTTAATTTTGTCCTTTCTAAATGCAAAACCGCAATTTCATTCCAATTACCATACAGTTTTCAGTATTCGCTCACCAGACCGAGCTATTTTGATTAGTTTTTTTTTTTGACTGAAGGTTATATCTAGTGTTGTTGCAACTTGCACGATTACCTCCCTAAAAATGAAAACAATAAGTAATTTCAATTAAGTAGGTTCAATACTTTCTCCAGACGTGCTTTCGTAAAGTAGCCCGTTTCAAATTGCAATAGATTTTAGCCAAAATATACCACGACCTTCGCTACCATCATTTATGTAAATGTATCCACAGCAACCACCAGCTACCATAACTATTTATAAACAACACAATGGCTAATAAGCATACGGTCCAACCGACCCAGAGTGGTTACTCTGGGTGGTTACTATAGCCTATGGACGGTATCACGCAATCGTTGCCGACCCCTGAGACATGCGTTGGTAAGTCGCATGTGCCTCTAATTTCACTCGGGTACCCAACGGCTGATAGGATGATGATTGTGTTCTATAACAATAATAACTACTTATACGACTGTCCTAAAACATACTTTCGAGAAGGTAATGACTCCATTGAGGTCGTGACACCGTGACCCTAGTTTAAACGGTCCCAAGGGTCTCTGAAACACCATACGACGCGATACTGCGGGAACCACAGTAAAATGAAGGTGATTTTGACCAGAAAACAAACTTCCAACTATTTTCATCATCACCATCATAAAAAAGCAATCTCCAAAGAGTGGTGAACTCCATGATGAACGTTCTTGACGCTTTTTTATCCACAGACTTCCCGCAACTTTCACAATGTCGTCGGGCCATCGGCCTTCCAACACTGCGTCGCCTAGTCTAGTAATCCCGATCTTTCGTAGTAGGTTTTTTATATGTTATACGGAGGCAAACAGGCTTACGGCCCTCCTGATGGTAAGTGGTTACAGTCGCCTATTGACATCAGCAACACCTGGAGCATTGCTAATGCCTGCCGAACCCCTACCACTCCTAAAGAGCTCTGGCAACCTTACTCACCGCAGGAACACAACAAATAATGATTTGAAACAAATAATGTTATTTGGCTGCAATCTTCTGTAAGGCGGAGGTACCTCACCAGGCGGGCTGCTCAAATTTAGAGCGAGAAAATCTCGCTATGCCCTACCTCCTTCAAAATTTGGTACAATTAAATTGGTACAAACACGATTTATAAAAGCTAGCTTGAAAACTAATAGATTTCAAACATCGCCGATGATGTCATTAGCTAATATTTGACATTTATTATCGTATCGTAAGTGTAACGCTATCGTGAATTTTTCGGGTTTGAGCTACAGGCAACTGAAGCTGGGCGCAAAAAACCATAATTATTTTGAACAAAATGCTCTTTTACTAAATTATACTCTGCTTCTACGAAATATGTCGTGTTACACTTCTCCTAAACATCTGCTGGAGACATTTCAATTTATTTTATCGTATTTCAGTATAAGGTTTTCTAGCTATACAACAATTACTTATAACAATTACTGACCATAAATCCAACAAGGCTCACATGACAATACAATAGTTTTCAACCCTTAGGTAGCTGAATATTTTTCTGCCTAAGCTCTCTCTTTCACACCTAGCACACTTAGAATGTGATAGAGAGGGACAATCGCCGAGAAATCATAACAAACTGCGTTCGACAATGGGAGCAGTCTGCATCACGTGTTTTACAGCCGCTATGAAAGTTTCAAAGTTTCTCGTAAATCAGCTCTTTACGATCTGACCGAATGGTGAATTATACGGCGATACCTCAATAAACAGAATAAAAGTGTGGATAGTTGTTTGAAAAGTTCGCTTTTTATTCCTGCGCGAGATGCGAAATATGAAATTGTATAGCTAAAGGTGTAGTATATGAAAATCTCACTTCTTTCTACTGAAGGGCTCTTGGTGTAGCTTGTTTATTTGATCAACGTTCAGCGTGGCCACTAATTAGATGAGTGTCCGCTAGTATGAAGTAGTAGTAGCGCTTTGGTATGAACTGCTCTGCTCTAGCACATGCTGAGTGGTGGCCATTTTTGTCACCATGATGTTGAATTGCATTTTGTTTGTATTGTGTTATGTTATGTCTGATTGTATTGGTAACAAAACAAACGTTTTTCTATTCTATTCTATTCTAGTACACCGGATAGTAGGCCGTTTCATAGTCGTTATTCGAGAACGTTTATAGCCTAACGGTTGCCGTTTTTGCGAGCTGTATGACCTGCCCAATGCCACTTTCATTGGCTAATTTAGATGTGTTCACATCTGCTAAGACGCTGCTCGCCCACAGTTACTGTAACAGCTCGAGAAGCTGGCAGTATATTTAAGACTATAATTTAGGCCCAACATCTGATCCAACTCGTTCGATTCTAATCTAATATCAGTACTTGTTTGTGAAACCTTTTTTTTTTATGTTATACGGAGGCAAACAGGCTTACGGCCCTCCTGATGGTAAGTGGTTACCGTCGCCTATTAACATTAGCAACACCTGGAGCATTGCTAATGCGTTGCCTGCCGAACCCCTCCCCCCCCCCCCTAAAGAGCTCTGGCAACCTTACTCACCGCAGGAACACAACACTATTTGAAACAAATAATGTTATTTGGCTGCGATCTTCTGTAAGGCGGAGGTACCTCCCCAGGCGGACTGCTCCAATTTAGAGCGAGAAAATCTCGCTGTGCCCTACCTCCTCCAAAACTGGCATCGAATTGTATTATAAAACCTAACTATGTCGATAAATGCCTGTTTTTACGCTTAAAGCTAGCGAATTCTAGTATCATTGCTATCGTCGAGGGGTATATTGGTTTTCATTGGCATTTGTTTGTTTCTCATTTGCTTTTTTTTTATCCTTCGTTTATGTTATCCATTTTATTAAACACATCATTTTATTTACAGTAAGAAACTTAAAACTAATACAAGTTAATATTTACAAAATACACAAGAAACAGTTGAGCCATCTAAAGACCGTTACAAACGATCTATAGGTAGCTCAACTGATCCAGATCACTACCAGTCGGAAGCGTCCCCAAGACGCTGGCGGAATTGCCACGCTGGATGGCAATGCTAATTCGCTGGGCCAAATAAGAGCCAGCTCTCGGGTCACGCGTCGCTTTGATCAGACGTCCTGATATCTTTTTGAAAACCCGGAGGGCCCCGTTTCCCCACGGACCCAGGGTCTCAACCCCAAAAGGCTCAAATATGTAAGCCCTATCAAGACTAACATATTTGCGCCTTTTTAAACACATCTAAGTGCTATAAATTAGTAAAAAGTAGTATTCTATTATTTTTTCTTTCTTGAAATTTAAATGGTAGGTATCCAAAACTTTCGATCCAGCGTAATTCGAACCATAGGTATTATAGTTAGTTCGCATTGCCAATTCTAGGCCAAGATTCGGGTTCGAATCCTGTTGGTTTCAAAAATTTGGGTATCATTTAAATTTAATCGTAAGTGGTAGTAGAAGTGTCGGTCGCCCATCAGGACGATGGGACGACGATATCGTCAGCATTGTGGGCTATACTTGGATGAGGCTGCCTGAAGACCGTTGCGTGTAGCATCAGAAAGACGGCTACATCCAGCGTGCGTGAAGTTGTGCTGCGGATGATGATGATGATCATGAAGTAGTAGGAGAAATATTGACGTCACAGCAATCATAGGAAGTAGAGATTGCACTGCATGGTTAACTTCAATTAACCTCGTTATAAATAATAACGGTAACTATCAGTCAACGGTAACCTCTCTCTACTCGTAGCTCCAAAGGCTTACGAGAAGAAAACTCTTGTTATAACTTTTGAAATAACCATATTATTTATAATGTTTCTGTGAGCAATAAAGAATTACAGAAGATTAGAGGAAGTTTGGACATTTTAACGACCTACCAACTTCAAAAACATAATTTTATATACACATATATTCCACTACTTAATATGCACTACAAACATCTAACTCATAAATAAAACAAACGTACCGCAACAACAATTTCTGAAGAAGCATAAAAGAGAAGTATATAATACACAAAGAAACCTACATATTCTAGACTACGTTTTCTTTACTAATATTATTGTAATCATTATTTTCTGAAGTTCTCTGTTTGTCTTTATCTTTGGAATTTCCTGTTGTTTCGCGAGCTACAAGCTTTTCTACTTGTGAGCTTAATGTAAGGCAAAGAAGTAAAATGATGTCGTTTCGGAGGCTCTGAATATAATTACCCAGCCTTGTTCACTGACTTCTGTTCTTATTATGAAAAGCAATTCCCTGGTAATTATGATGCTAAAGATACTACAGAGGCCATTGTGTTGCTCCAAGGGTAAACTCCATAGCATTTTTGTCATCATACAATTTGTAGCAATTACAATAGCGCGTGTGCCTAAAAGCCCTTTACGACATAATTGGTAAATGTAGGTACGCGTATTGTTGTTATTAGCGTTCCATCTAGTGGGGGGCCGTCTTACGCCACACTTACAAAATGTTCAATCCCAAGGTAGAGAGAGACAAGGTAGAAGTTCAAAAAAAAAGTCTCATGTGTTTTATCCCCAAGCATGGTAGAAACCTCCAAATCTCCCGGTGATCAGATCTTTGAAGATATCTAAGGAAGGTAGTCACAGGTACGTCCAAACATTTTGGCACTTTTCCACATTTTGCAGTAGAGATAAGAATTTAAGGACATGATGCGCACTTTTATTTTCCTAGCGGAAAAACTCGACCGGGTTCGAACCCACAACCTGCTGATCGAAAGTCGGGGTACCTCCCACTAGGCCAACACGGTTTTTTATACATTTCAAAATAAATACAAACCCGTGGCTACAAATAGCAATGTCAAGTGTTACTGCTCGATCGCGTGCGCCCCGACACCACTGATACGCTGCCAACTTTATCACCGAAAGTCGCTACTTGGGCTCTACCATGACATCTTATTGCCGTTTAAATGCAAGCGTACCAGCAATATTTTACTCGAATTTGAACCATAAATCTTTGAGACTGTCACTTTACGTCACTGCCTAAACGAAATCGCAAAATTCACGGTACTGGGCTTGAGCTGCCAAATGTCGCTTGAAACCGTCTTGAAACAATCGAACAAAATTCCGTCGGCAACGCGTGCATGATGCCTCTGGTATTGCAACTTGCAAAACTTACTTAGCCTATAAACGCTTGCGGTAACCACTCACCAACAGGGCCGGTTATGCTTGTTGACACCTTAGTTGTAGGTTATAGCCATTTAGATTTAATGTAATAAGTCCTTACAGTAAAATTATGTTTTTCTAATACCTACAACTAAGGTTTTGTTTTTTTATGCAGCGTTATGTAGAACTTTTTTTTATTTATTCACTTACAGGCCACTGTTATTCCTGGGACATGTTTAGATGGAGTAGGCTTGCCCAGCACCTATACCATCCTCTCAGCTAAGTTAGCTCTATCCACCGAAAAAACATGGTCAATACGTATGGGTCTGACTTAGTCGCGGGTATCCTCGAATATAAAATCCATTGGTGCATGACCGGGATTTGAATCTATGACCTACGCATCGAAAGTCGAGTTACCTCCCACTAAGCCAACACGGCTGTAACACATTTTACTGTAAAAATTAGAGCAAGCACACGTAAGGCCTTATTACATCTATTCTAGATTATTCCTAATGTACACAGCGTCAGGTGAAACTTTTTAGTCAATTACAGTATGCTATACTGCCTGGGATGCGGATGTCGTAAGAGGCGACTAAGGGAAAAAAGCTAGGGGATGGGCAGCAGCGTCCCTCATTTTAACAACGATACCTCTAACTGCGCTCGCCAACCCGCATGCCCAGCGTGGTGAGTATGGGCAAATCCCCCCACATGATAAGGAATTCGCTCTGTCTGTGGGGGAGGCCATGTTCAGCAGTGGGCGTCGTACGGCTGAAATGATGATGATGATACTGCCTGGGATGTTTAGATGGAAAAGGCTTGCCCAGCCTCTATATCATAGTCAGTCTTATCCCCAGGAAAGACATAGTCTGTACGTGCGGAGTTTACTTATTCACAGGCTTCCTGACGACCTTCACCGTGCTAATCACGTATAGAAAAATAAATTAGTACATGTCCAGGACTCGGGCCCATGAACCGTAAGTGTAAGAAGGCCCCCATTGGATAGACAGATGACTTTGTCAAGGTTGTGGGATGCCGGTGGATGGATCTTGGCACTCTTTGGGAGAGGGCCTATGTCCAACAGTGGACATGATCATGATTCGTATGATTCGGCTTCTGGATGGCCTCCTTCCACACTTTCTAATCTGTGTCTGTGCATGTGAAACATTCTTTATTCTAGATCGATGTCGTAGACACACCCTTGAAAACCTACTTTCATGGGAACATAATGATAGCCAAATTATGGCTCTTAGCCATCGTTTTGGCTGCCTTTCTATACAACTTGTCAAGGCCATGGCTGTAGACTATTTTACGGTTCATTCAAACTTCGTGTTACTTGGCACATTAGTAAAGAAACTTGGCACGTTAATGGTTAGAAACTCGATGGTAATATTTTCATTTATGAACTTTTGTTTACTCAGCCTGTGGCTTTAACATTGAATATTGGTTGATACTGGGGCTCGTTCATTAATAGTCATAAGATGAATTTTAAGGGGAAATTTCGAACAAAGAATTAAATATGACAGCCAAGCTTTTGAAAAATAATGTCAGTGTGAGTGGAGTGAAAAATATAAACCAACTAAGAATGCCAGGATGTTACGATTTTTGTTAATACTTAGGTACATGGAGATCACTCAGGTTGGCTTAAGAAAGTGTCATATAATAATAATAATAATAAATATTCTGGACACACGGTCAACTGATCCCAAACTAGGCATATCCTGTACTTTGGGTACCAGAGACTGATATACATAATAAATATATATTTAACACCCAGACACAGAACAAACATCTGTGTTAGTCACAAATGTGTGTCCACTGCGGGAATCGAACCCGCAACCTCTAGCGCAGAAGGCAGAGTTACTACCAACTGGGCTATGAGGCCAGTCAACCATTGATGGTAAAATTGGATGACCTCGTAATGAATTTTTTTTTTTATAAACATCACTTATGCTTCGCGGGCACCGCAACGTACTCGCATAAAAAGTAGTCTTTATTACATACGGATAGTGTTGCTTTCTATTAGTGAAAGATTTTTAGAATCGGTTCACTTGTTCCAGAGGTACAAAAATAATATTTTAGTTCTTTCTAATCTATGTGTAAATGTAGATTTACAATAGAAAATTTAATTGCCTATCATCCTACAAAAATATAGAGTCTAGCAGGGTATAATGCACACTCTGCTCAGGGTATACTGAGTGGAGTTGTGAAAAAGGATCATCGAAAAAAATGATAGGCACCAAGCCGTGTTTGTTGCCTGATTCTTCTAGGCTTGGTCGCGAGGAACAGGCATAGCTTCACCTAGTTTCTAAGTCGTTTCAAAGTGATCCTAGTGATTTTATTGAAATAAATGCCTTTTGACTTTGACTTTGACTTTGTGAGTGAAAATTTCAAAAACAGAATTATATTTGACAGGATTTTTTTGATGATATTGTCCGGCAGCAATAGTAATGACTGAGAATACCAGTGTAAGAATTAGAAAGTTGGACAAGAAATGTGAAAATTTTGTAGAACATTTTACGAGTTTTGCCTAGCTCGCAACACGTGAATAGCTGACGCACATTCACGTGAATATAGGTATTCGAAATGCCACTACAGTCTGTTACCAAAGAAACGTCTGAACGCCCTTGTCGGTAGTAAAGATCAGTGACAACGTTGTAACACTCGACAAGGGTGATAACGAAGAAAAAGTAACAGTCGCTTTGGCAATTTACGTAACGGAACAGGGTCATATCTAGGGGCTGCTGACAGGGGCATATAACTTAAGATATTACGGAACTAAGTTTATTAGAAAACTGGTTTTATGAAATATTGTGCTTTATAATATGTGTAGTAATGTTTACTAAGCAAAAAATGTTTGTTCTACTACTTTTGGAACTAATAAATTTTTCACTGAAAAAACACTTTCCAAAAAAGCTGTTTTGGGGTCAAATCAGTTGAAACACAATTATTATGAAGCTGTATTTTCAAATACAATTTTTTTTACAAAAGTCACCAAAGTTTTTACTTAATATTTTTTTTGTAATAAAATCATAATACTAAATTTTAATTTTGTAATGAATGAAATCACCATATACCTAGTAATATACTCTCAAAGTTTCATGCTTCTAGCTTAGGATGTGCCTTGATGTCAGTCAGTCAGTAACGTAAGAGTTTTATATACCTATATAATAAGATAAAAAAAAATTGAGAAAATGATGGTAACATTTCGTCTTTGAAATAACTTCATCCAGCTTTGACACTGCTGCCCTTGTAAAACGTTCAGAAATCCCTACCAAACTACTCCTATACTGGCGGGAATACCTGACCCCTATCTGTACAGATAAACATAGTTACCAAGCACTTTGTGTCGGCTTGATGTTCTGCCAATTCAGTAGAACTGCCATTCGAGGAATTATGGAAGTGATAGAATAACGTGGGATAGTCTTGTTACCGACAAAGTTGGAACACTTTTACTGAACGAAATTATTTTGTAGTTTTATTAATCATCATCATCATCATTTCAGACATAGGACGTCCACTGCTGAACATAAGCCTCCCTCATAGATTACCAGAAATAATCATCTGGGGGATTTGCCCATACTCGCCGCGCTGGGCATGCGGGTTGGCGGGCGCAGATAAAGCTCTTGTTGTTGATAGGGAACGCTGCTACCCATCCCCTAGCTTTGTTTCCCTTAGTCGCCTCTTACGACATCCACAGGTAGAAATGGAGGGACCTTTTCTACAGCCGTTCAGCTATAGTTTTATTAATACTTACTTAGAAAGAATGAACTGGCGGAATAACTGAACTGCACTATCAATTATTAGTACGGCCGCGGTGGCGTAGGTGCCCGTCTGAGACGCAACGGATGCGGTCTCGATTCCCGCTGCTTTTTCGGGTCTGGGTGTCGTGGTACCATCACATGGTACTCTGTTTCTGATACCCATGACACAGGGAAACCTAGTGTGGTGTCAGGACTATATAAGAGACTGTTGGATGTTATATAATTTATTACAACTTCCTTTGACTTGCAGGCTGCTTAGAAAAAAATCACGATGAAAATGGATTTTCAACAAAACTTTATTATTTAGCTAATTATTATTTTGAATGATCAGTTAACCTATAAAACAATACCTACATGTGTTTTTGTAAATAAAATCATTCATATAAAAACCTAATAGTCTTATCGTGCAATCAGCCCCAAGTTATCACTTATAAGCTACGTAATAGACGGAATTAATCAAATAACCCAAGCGCCAGCGTGATGATGTTCCAATTATTTCCCCCAAGCAAATGTTTTCCTCATAACTTAGCGTTATGTACGTACTTTATTTACTCTGTGGCTTAGCGAAGAAAACCGAGGTGCCAAGCCCGCAAGGAACCTGGTACAATATACTGTAGTGCCTACTATGAGTGCGGAAGTCGACTGGGTAACTCGAAAGAATTGCCAGATCAAGAAAAAAATCTATGGATTGCCAGATCAAGAAAAAAATATATACGTCGCGGTATTTTTTTAAATTATGTGCATAAAAGTAGTAGATGAAAATTTATCCAACTTTTCAATAAAAATCTTGCAAGCATTGTTATAGGCAGCCGGGTATAGGCCTCCCTTTGTATGTGCCATTCTTCTCTATCCTGTGCAACCATCATCCAGTTTATTAAGGCCCGCGAAGCTTTCGATATCGTCTGCCCACCTCGAGGCAGTTCTTGGACGCAAATCTGTTAACGTCTCACTCCAAGTGTCATCACCACGCCTTGTCAGGTGTCCTGCCCAAGTGCATGAAAAACTAGGGAATGTCGATAAAATGCCGACGCCTCAGCTCCCATGAAACAAAATGATTTCTTTAAGGAAAACTTGGAGAGGTGCAAAGCCCGGAAGGAACCTCGCACAAATCATATGAACCTCCGTGTGGAAGTGGAGTTTGTACCATGGGTGCGAAAGTCGAAGCTTGAGAACGAGATTAGTGAAAGAATGTCATCATTTTCATCATCCTGCCTTTGTCCCACATTATCGATCGGCAAAACATGGTTTTCCTTTCCCACTCTCTTTGAAAAACAACTTAATTAGGCTGTACAATCTGCACCAATTTCAATAAAATGGGTACCTAGCCGTCGCTCGGTTTTATATCAAACTGTTCGAGAAGGTCAAAGTCTGAACGAACCTAAGTGGCGTCGAGGGATTGATTCGAACTTTATTAACATTGTTCGAATTTTAAGGATCGATCCTCCCACATAATTTTGGTTACATGAATAATGTTAGAATACTTTTGTTTACATAACTAAGTTGTCTACTTGGTTTACATCATAACTATTTTAAGAGGTAGAGATTACCTTTCACGTACGGAATGTTATCTGCCAAAGACATATACCTAAGTACAAAAAAATATGGGTGGGCGTCATACCTAGGTAAATTAAGGAGCCGCTACGCGTAGGCATTCATTCGGACTTTGTAACCGACTATTCCCTTACTAAAGTAACAACCATTAGGTTTTGAAATTAAGCTTGAAATTAAGCTACTTACAAAAAAAATAAGAATTTATTTGTAACTAGCTTTTACTAGAAACGTAACCGTAGCTGGATCTTTATTCAATAGCAGAATACGAAAATACAAAAGCGGTGCTGGTTCGATTCCCGCTGCGGGACAAATGTTTGCATGATCGGCATACATAATTATGTTCCGGGTCTGGGTTTTGTGGTACCATGGTACTCGTTGTTTCTGATACCCACGACACAGGGAATCCTAGTGAGGGTCTAGTCAGAACTATGTATGTAACTGTTGGGTGTTATTTATTCATTTATTTTATCTTTACAAACTTTCGCATCTATTCTATCATTGATAAGTGGGGTGGGACTTAGTGTGATAAAAGGCACGTGCCTTTAGTAGGACCACGGAAAAAATAACATAAATAATAACTACGAAACAATAGCGGGAGAGAAATAAAATAAGAGGAATCGGTGTTCGGGGATCTACCTGGATGGAAATAATGATAAATTGTTCTATGTATTCAATAAGTGCTACATGAGGGATAACCTTTTGCTGAAGGTTCAAGAAGGTCAAAGGAAATGTGGTGATAGATTAAATAGGTTTGAGTTGGCAGAGACAAGACAGTTTTTTATACAACTTAAGTGGCGAACAAGTATACTGCTCACGGTTGTATGTCATCATCATCGTTCATCATTTCAGCCGTACGACGTCCACTGCTGAACATGGCCTCCCCCACAGACAGAGCGAATTCCTATCATATGGGGGGATTTGCCCATACTCACCACGCTGGGCATGCGGGTTGGCGAGCGCAGCTATGGTTGTTAAAATGAGGGACGCTGCTGCCCATCCCCTAGCTTTTTTCCCTTAGTTGCCTCTTACGACATCCACGGATAGGTAGATATGGAGGTGCCTATTCTTTAGCCGGGGCCACCACAGTTGTATGTAGGATCTAAATCTAAATATAAATCACTAGGATCACATTGAAACGCCTTAGAAACTAGGTGAAACTACGCCTATTCTTCGCGACCAAGCCTAGAAGAATCTAACAACAAACACGACTTAGTGCCATTAATTTTTGTCGATATTCCTTCACAAACTGGAATGTAGAGCTTCAGTTTGGTTCCAATCTTACAAGGTGAGGCTCAGAAGTAGTTACCGGATCCTATGGACACTATACTAGTGCTCTCAAACGGTGAAGGAAAACATCGTGAGGAAATCGGTATGTCCTTGAACTGAAAAATGGAAGACATAATGACAAATCTGCACGAAAGTAGCCTCTAAGAGGCGCACTTTAATCCTTTCACCACACTGATTCTTTCACCGACGGTCATAGGCCCTTTTCAAGGCCACCATTCCTTAACCTGGTCACAGACCTAAGACCAGATAACCAAGAAAGAATCAGTGATACGACAAGCAAGTACAATGCTAGTAAAATTTTAAATCGTAATCATGGCATAATATAACCCACAATGAGTTATTAAAGTTTTATCCAGCAAAGAGCGAACTGAAACTCACTGAATATTTCAACCCTGCGTCCGCGATGCAACAGCCTGCACTCGTGCAGTCGCGAACAAAAGCGTAAATTTTAAACTAAAGCAAGTGGTAAGGCTGGAGCATAAAAGCATTTCGTACTTCCTCAATACGCGGGTTATGAATGGTCCAGTTAATTAATAGAGTAATTTTGTTAGGGCCGAAGGTTGAGCCTTGAAGGTTATCGAATGCTAATTAACAACGCAAAAGATTTTTGAACTTAAAGTTTTCTAAGTCAAAAAATAACCAGTTGTACAGCGAGAGAGAGAGGGAGAGTGAGAGATATTTTCATATACTCATACTTACTAGATTAACCAGCTAGTTAGGTAGAATAGATACAGCATTTAAGAAGTATTTCGGCCCTAAAAAGCCTCCTAAAATGAGCGAAAGACGACAACGGTAAGGAGGCAAAACATGAATAATTTGCCCATTTGTATGTATCGGCAATTAAAAGTTATCAAGGGAAACAATATAAGTCATCCTTCCTTGGACCGTTAGTTAGCACCGCGAAATGTTTAGCATAATGATTATGGCACAACCCGTCCCTATTTGCTGGAGAAATTAGCATAATTTTTATGTTCCTTATCAAGATCGTCCTACGCGTCTTTTGCCCTAAAATCAAGTAACGTTTCAATTTATTTTTCCTTTGTATTATTTACACATAGTCAACGCCACTGAATCATCATCATCATCATCATCATTTCAGCCGTACGACGTCCACTGCTGAACATGGCCTCCCCCACATACAGAGCGAACTCCTATCATGTGGGGGGATCACCACGTTGGGCATGCGGGTTGGCGAGCGCAGTTAGAGCTATCGTTGTTAAAATGAGGGACGCTGCTGCCCATCCCCTAGCTTTTTTCCCTTAGTCGCCTCTTACGACATCCGCGGATAGGTAGGTATGGAGGGGCCTATTCTTTAGCCGGGGCCACCACGGCAACGCCACTGAATACGGCCATGAATTATAGCAAAATAAAAAACGGTGACTTATTTTTCAACTCATAAAATTATATTTTCTAAGCAACATGAAATTCTTCAAATTTCTGTATTTCTGCATATTTAGAGGTACTTATTTCAAAACCTCTAGTAATTATTTTTGCTCAAACTATACCATTGAGCGGATCTCCACGCAAGCGAAAGCCTCGGAAATTACTCTCACAGTATATAAAACAGTTAATCCTCTGCACGGCCGCATGCATTGAATAAATAAACACCCTTAATTACTGCACCTGTACTTTTGTGCGCGAGTGTACTTTCTGAAGGGGTTGTTATTTTAGTTTCCGCATTTGCTGTGTTTTTTTTTTAATTAGGCATTTTAATTTGATTATAAGTTTTTCATATAAAATTGAATTAATGAATTTTATTTATTCGCATTCTTGTAGGCGAATAGGTATCCCTAATCAATTTTTTTTTTTTAATTTTGTTATATTAATAACAAAGAATTGTACCTACAAGGTTTCAAATAAAATAAATGTCTTGAAAAAATTTAAAATAAATAATTGTCAAATTTAATAATTAAGTTAATTTTAAAAATTGAAAAAAGAAATTTATGGGAATAACGACAACTCTTTGGGGAGGCCTATGTATAACAGTGGAATTCTACAGGCTGATTATGATGATTATGGTGATGAGATCCCTACATCCTATGTAAACATATGGAGATAATAAAAACATTAGAACCTATTCGAAGATATTAATATTTAACCAGTTACAAAATTCAAACCGCTCCATGTGATTTTAATGAATGAATATCTAAATACCTACTGAAGTTTGGAGTATACTTCACACTAACTTATGCCCGAGGTTTTGCGTGGTACCTAGATAAAAAGTAGCCTATATGCTAATTTATTTTAGGTAAAGAACTGTTTATAGGTATTCCATGTTTCATCGAAATCGATTGAGCCGTTATGGCGTTATTGAACGACTAACATCACACAAAGGGTATGAAACAGATTATGAATAAATCATTACTGGCCGTATACGTTTGTGTGTTACAAAACCAACGTCACGTTGACTTGACTGGCACGTAATACATCGCTTGCTTTCACTGGCGTGGGTTAACAGAGTGAGCTTACTTGCCCGATAAGTTATGCTATACGTTATTAAGTTCCGGGCATCGGCTCTTAATATCTGCGCTTCTACTCCGCCCATTTAGCCTTTCTAACTAGTACTATGTTCGGCTGTTCTGGTAAGTAAACTAAGTGTGAAGCTTTATTTTCCTAAAACGAATTAAAATAGTACACAATTTTGAACTCTAAATCAAACGTTGAAAAGGTCCCAGTAGTTTTTCGCTTCTTCGCTATATAACGGTCACCGCTTTTAAAGAAACCCACCCTTGAGTGCTAATTAGGAGCTGCTTAGTGACAAGTGCCTTAATATTTGCGGTGTTACGTAAGTAATAAGCCGTAAGATGTAATCAGCCAAGCGTGAAATGGAACGGTGAAATTATACAGGGCCCTAAATACCCCAACTTACCCTACGGGCAAATTAGGTATTAAGTTGAAAACTTGAAATATGTCTATCTTTTATACCTTCACCCTTTTAGGTGAGTAGGGTAGGTACTTTCATAACAAGAATAGGTACTTAGTTAGAACGATACTTTTACCACCCTTCTTTGCACAGAGACCAGGTCTCTTACTGTAGGCCTCATAAGAAAGTTCAAGGTCGCTCAGCTACCTATGGAGAGGGTTATTCTTGGATCGAAACAGAAATAAGTAGATCCGAAGACAAACTAAACTCACCGACATTGCCCAGAGGATTATGACCGTTAATTTATTTAATCTTTATTGCACACAAAAAACAAAGTACAAAAGGTGGGCTTAATGCCAAGGCATTATCTACCAGCCAGCCTAATTGGGTAGAAACAAGAGGTTGGCGTGCGACAGATTGTTTAACTTAACTAAAAACGATACTATATATAACCATACACTATATTTAAACATGTATATATATATAAATTTATAATACACTGCAATAGATTAACCGTTGGGGCAGAAAGATTCCTTCTAGAGTGAAGCCCATGCTCCTGGAAGTGTAGCGGAAAACGGCCCTCCACTAGAAGAAAAGAGCCTTTAGGTGCAGGCCGCACAAAATCAGTCGCTTTAAAAATCCCTGGGGAGGCCATCATCATCATCATTTCAGCCGTAGGACGTCAACTGCTGAGCATAGGCCTGCCCTATAAATGTCCAGCGCGTCCGGACTTGTACAGCCTGCACCTAAACAATCATTTGGGGGAGATTAGCCCATACTACACTGGGCATGCGGGTCGGTGAGCGCAGATAAAGCTATGCTGCCCATCCTCTAGCTAGTTTTCCCTAATTCGCCTCTTACGACACGGAAAGTAATGGAGGGGCCTATTGTTCAGTCGGGGCCACCACGGCCAAAACTTATGCCCAAAAAAATATAGATACAAACATACAACGCCGATTCGTCTCAGTTGTTTGAGAGATGTTCGCTCGTTTCGCTCGATCAATAATTATTTATTTATTTTAGGAAAACCATCGGCAGTGAGAAAAACATTCTGGAAACTTAAATATATAGCTTAAGGCCATTTAAAGGTCTTCACTGGTAGATACAAGTTGGATAACGGGCAGACAAAAAAAAGAAGATAAGTTGAGTAATTAATACCTTAAGGGTCACTCACAGTCACGATATCAATAAGCATAGTAAGTGCTAGTCACTAATTAGGATCTGGAAGATGTTATTATCTCAAAATCACACTTTTGTTTTATCGTGCGATCAAAAACGCCTACCTATCTGATATAGAGCCCTAATAGTTATCACAATGCGACAAAACAGTTGCGCTCAAACTCGTCGTACCTATATCCGAAAGACTTGCGAAATTCAATTCCGACTCTCATATCGAATAATCGGCTCACGGAACCGACGTGAATGCAATCCGAAGTTTCGAAGGCACTCCGAACCGGGATTAAGTACAAACAGCTAGCTCATTCAGTAAATAAAATCAAAAACACGATTGATTTTTATTATATCTCAACAAAATCGACTCAGACGGGATTTGAACACGCAACCTTCCCCTAGATACAGGATACGATTATTGTTTCTTCTTCTATAGGTGGCGCTAAAGGCGCTTTTCCTTCCGATGATTTTCTTCATTGTTTTGAGAACGCGCTAATGCGCACAACATACAGTTGCACGCGTTGCCGAACCCGAACCCCCTGCAACCTAAAGAGCTCTGTCAACCTTACTCACCGCAGGAACACAACACTATTTGAAACAAATATTGTTATATGGCTGTGATCTTCTGTAAGGCCTCCCAGGCAGGCTGCTCCAATTCAGAACGAGAAAATCTCGCTGTGCCTTACCTCCTCCAATTGGTGCAAGTCTGGGATTTGAACCTACGCGATACGGTTCGAAAATCAAGATGATAGACACCCAACATGGGTGATAACCACGCATCAAATAATGTGTCGGAGTGAACTGACTGTTTCGTAGCTGTATGTGATACAGATTTGTCACTCCAGCTCCAGTACCTAATCTAGATAGCAATTTAGATACACTGACATACAACTGACTACAGTGTAGTGTAAGTCCAATTATAAATCGTAATTTCAAAGCTTATTCATGTTGGGGAATAAAGTTACTCTAATCTCAGCGACGATGTACGGGACAACGCAGTCTAGAAAGGCCTTGATGGACCGACGACATTGGAGAAGGCAGGAAGTCTGTAGATGAAAAAGACTCGAGACCGTTTGTCGAAGCACTCTTTGGGGAGGCCTATATCCAGCAGTGGACTTCTTCAGGCTGATGATATTGATGATGAAAAGCTTTAAGTAAAACAGTAACAGATCTAAGTATAAGTAATAAAAAAAGTAATCATTGCATTATGGAACAAAAGCTGTTATATTGTTGCCTTCAAACATGCAATTTGGCAAGTCTTCCCTCCTTGAAGAGATAAAGGACACGATTCATAACAAACCCACAGAGCGTCACAAAAAGGGTTCAAAAAACGAGAGAACTATATATCAACCTCAAAGACGTATTAACTCATTCGCAGACTCATTCATTTGACAGAAGTGCGCGATATCTCAAGAACAGATGACAAATGACGAGAAAGTTTGCATAATGCAGTAAAATCGAACTAGGGATAATGTCCATTTTGAATTTACGAATTTTATATTATGATATAAAATATCAAGGACATTTCGCATGTCGTTTGAACACGACTTAAAATAAGTTTATTTATCGGGAACTAAGATTTTCTTTTAAGAAGGATTATGTGCGCAAGTTTTCGCGTGTGATTCGTCGTAAAAGTACGATCCTAGAGCTCTGTTATTGGCATAACCTTAATCATCGTGATGGGACATAATCAGAAAAAGAAAATAAAATCATCAAAAAAAATAATGAACGCTCTGACATCTGACAGCATTATAATTGTGATACAAATAATGTCTGTGAGGGGAGTGAATTATTCCACCCCACTTAAATACGGAACCACTTTTGAATTGCATTTTAATAACATGCAATTCAAAGGTGTTTTATTTAGATGAGGAATAGATAATCTCAAAAACTTAAGAAAAAGCAGTTCGCAATTTGAATTTGGCCAAATACAACCTCTTCGTAAAATAATATCTTCGTCCGTAGCAATTTTTTTTTTTTTAACGTTGCTTAAAATTAACTTCTATTCGTAAGATAAAAACTCCTTGTGGTTGAAACCACAGGGTCGTTAATTCTTGCCTCCATTGTCCTGCACCAAAAAGGTCATCTTCCTTCCACCCCATTTTCACTTCTCTATCCTTCACTTTAATGGGTCAGTCTATCAAGCAGGAATCAAGGCATCTCCGTCTTGGTTAGCCACGGGTCCATTTAACGTTTTATATGGCACCATTTCTTTGTTATTTTGAACTTTTAAATTGGTTGTAGCTTTTAAGTACAGTTCTATTTAGATAAGTAATATTAAATATTTTTACTCTTGTCGCAATAAGTCAGTGGGCCAAGTACGAATATTTCACGATAGCGTTGCGCTTAAGGTACTATTATAAAAGTCCAATATTCGATAATTAAATTGGCGATGATTTAAGTCTTTTAATTTTAACGCTAACGCACCTACGCTATTGTGTATTATTCGTGCTTCATCATCATCAGCCCGATGATGTCCACTGATTGACGAACGGCTTCAGCTCAGCCTTCTCTATTCGTGTCTTCTAATAAGTACAACTTTTTTGTATCTTCAGAATACCTACTGCTTCCACAGTCGTTTTTGAAATTGAACTCTTATACTGCCTTTACTAGAGATGTTCTAAGTAGGTATGATTTATTTTCTGATTACATAAACATCAAATGTAAATGAATCATCATCATCATCATCATCAGCCTACAGAAGTCCACTACTGGACATAGGCCTCCCCCAAAGCGTTCCATGACGAACGTTCTTGAGCCTTCTCCATCCACCGACTTCCTGCAATTTTCACAATGTCGTCGGTACATCGGGTGGGGGGCCTCGCCATTCGAGAACCTTTACTCCTCAACGATTGTCGGTTCTGCGAGCTATATGACCTGCCCACTGCCACTTCTACTTGCTAATTCGGAGAGCTATGTCGGTGACCTGGTTTCTTAAGTTCGGATCCTATCACGTAGGTAGTGAAACTCCGAGCATGCACCCCATGGAAATGAATAATTACTTATAATTTTATCGATATACTAAATACCTTTCTGTTTCAAACCAATAAAGAGTTTCGTCTAAATAACTGACACCGGAGCCGGCCAATCTACCGAATCGATCAACGATTGGAGTTGAAAAAGTAAAGTTAGGAACGACACGAAGTTATCTGAGCCAGGTGTTCACAATTGCCGAGTTGAGTGTTATCGGTGCTTGAACGTGCTACTTGCAGAATTTCGGTATCGGCGAGATGCTGCCACGATTTTGGTAGGCTTGCAAAAACTTATGGGCTTCAAGTCTAACATTGGCTTCTTGCATCAAATGAAAATATAGTTAATAAGATCTCAAACAACTTGAACGAATCAGTTGTATGTTTGTATATTTATTTGTTAGATTTTATTTACCAAGAGATATGGATAGGATAGTATAGAGACCGGGCAAAGGAATGCCAGGGATGGAGAGAATACATGGCACCACAACCATGTGGCAACATCGTACGGTTATGTACACTTTTATGAACATTCTCATACTAGGGTGTGAAAACACGTTGGTAATTCATGAGTGCGGTCGGAACGCAACTCACGTATTGGTACCCTGCGAAAAACAAAGGTTCCTTCGTAATAGTGACCGTTAAATGTCGCCCGCATGCAATGACGCAGCGGGTCAATTCTACTAACAAATAACCCCCCCCCCCCCCTCCCCACATAATAGGAAGTCGCTTTGGAAATCTGTTGAAAGCCTGTGTTCATGCTCTAGATTCGTACAAATTGCTTGATGAAAACCGCATCAAATTCGATAAAGCCATGGTACCACCACACTTTCCTTAAGTAGTTCTAAAACTCACATTACCTTTTTTCCGTCATGGTTAAAATGTAGCTTGTAAACTTCGATTCCCACTCAAATTACTCCAGCATTGTAAATTGCTTTCTGTTCAAACGAACTAATCTAGAGTAGTTTCATTTATGGAATAACTTCCACAGGCCCGGTCCTTATTTGCATCATGAGTGGCCGATGTTTTCGTCCTTTCTAGCCGGATTTGCATAGAAAGCAAGTTTTCTGGGGAATCCGGCAGTCGGCATGCACAATACTGCCGCCCCGCCGCCGGTGAATAGTAGAGCGATGGGTGATTGGTGATTTAGGATTGGTGCGCTAAAAGCGTATTGTAGTGTGCAGTCCTAGGGTCCCCACCCTAGGACTGCACACTGCAATATTAGGACTAGGTATGTAGGTATGTGACTGTAGGGTGTTATGTATCTTCTATACTCAAATTAGAGAGAAAACAACAATGATTTTACGAATCTGCCTGCGTCTGTTTTCCCGAAAGAGTACAATCTACGAGTCTTCAAATCTAGGGTCAATAAGTTCACTCTGGGAAAGCGTGCTCCATCTTAGGCCACATCTCACTTGAGTCAAGTGAGTTGGTGGCCAAACGCCTTACCATTATCAATAAAAAATAAAACAAAACAATCTTTCTCGAACAGATAGGTTAAAAACAGAGGTTATTATCTTGAACAACTACCCAGTGTAAGGCTTCTAAGCGTCTTTTCTATGAATAGATATCTTAAAAATTTGCATTTATAAAGCAGGTAAGCAGGATCGGCGCTGGTCACCGGTTTTCTACATAGACGTAGCTTATAATCCGATATTGAGGATTTCTCACCTTAATAGAAATGAGGGTGGAATTAAATTTCGTGCAGGGATTTGAGTCGGGTCGCGCTGCAAAATTGCCTAATTTCGGATTCTGTCCTTTTTGCTAAATTAATATTCTAACCATGGACCGACCTTTGTGTTTTATTGCGATGTGCAGTGATTATTGTGACTTTTTAATTAAAACAAGTCACTCATCGACTTACAGACCCCGATTCAATTTGATTGAAAACCTTACACAAATCCATCACATCCACAACAACATTTGGTTTTGAAGCCAAATGGCTTTTTTCAATGAACTCAATCAACCTTTTTTCGAAAACCTTATGCAGAAACCTAGAAACATCTATCCGAAATTCTTCACGATTCTGTGATTTCAGCTATATCTACAAATAAAATAAGATTGATTTTGAATTTATTATTATTATAATTAAATTATTATTATAATTGTTAGGGGTTCCCTTTGCATCTACTCCGGCGCTGGCCCAGAACTAGAGATTTAATATATATTTAGTAGTCATAGCATCATTTTGAAAATTTTGCAATGTTTGCATAGATACATCTTATTAAAGGCATTCCGATCCACAGTTCATGGGTTCGAATCCCGCTCGTGGATCAATAATTTTTCCACCCGTAAAATTTATGTGCGCTATACTAGTCCTGCAAACCTAAAAATTTTAGGACGTGACGTCACGAAAGGAGCCTCGAAACGGCGTACTTTAATCCTTTCACTACTCTGATTCTTTCACGGCCCTTTTCAGCCTGGTCACTCACCAACAGGATCACTATCAGCTCACTAATACAGAATGACCAAGAACGAATCAGTGTCACGACAAGCAAGCATTAGAGGCGAATGTAGGTACATTAAGATTGTTTATTCTGATGATAATATCGTAGAAAATGTAAATCCAAAGATAAATGTAACTTTTATGAGTACTAAAAGCAAACGACTGTCCGTAGTACTCGATCGCTGATAAAGCAAATACGACCTTCCAGATCATTTTGTTTCATCTCATTTGCTCTGTTTACACGTTTTTGGTGTTTTTACACGGGCGATTAAAGTTGAGCAACACTCGTTGATTACGACAGACCGGGGCGGAGACTTCGTAATTCGTATCTGGGCTTCTTAAGCTCGTATTCTGATTTGTCATCATCACCATCAACAACCTGTAGAAGTCCACTGCTGGACATAGGCCTCCCCTAAAGAGTTCCACGACGAACGGTCTTGATCCCTTTCCATCCACCGACTTCCCGCAACCTTTATAATGTCATCGGTCCATCGGGTGGGGGGCCTTCCAACACTGCGTCGCCCGGTTCGCTATTCTAATTTGTAGCTAGTGTTTAATCGAGATTCAATGAGAGAGACGGCAGGAGGTAACCGTTTAGAGATTCAAAAAATCTCCAAAAATGAAAGTTTGAGTCACGATTGACGCTTGAGGATAATATCATTAAATACGGGCTTGTATAAATCCTACTAATACTTATTATAAATGCCAAAGTTTGTGAGGATTTTTATATGTTTGGATGTTTTTTGTTCATCACGCCGTAGCGGCTCAACCGATTTCGATGAAACTTGAAATAGATAAGAGTTCTTTACCTTGAATAGCATATAGCCGCGGGCGGAAGCTAGTCATAGAGTATATTTAATAATGCCTAATTTTTTTGTGATGACATTTCTCTCAAAAAGAGCTTCCTTATCAAAAAAATCAAAATTTCACCAGTCCACTTAGACAATTAGTTGCCCGCATACCTACAACAACTTTTACTGTTAACACGTTTAGTCCGATACAAATAAGAGCCATGTTATGACGACAAGAATTTTATAATTGCTTCGTTTAGTTATTCACGAGGGTAAATTGTAATAGAATTAATGTCCAGAGTTGGATTTCAAATTATTAGGCATCAGTTTTTAGATCTTGGTACCCTCTAATTCAAATCACTTATTTAGTTAAAGGCTTGATAAAAGCCATCCACCTCTTTCTTTTGTGAACTGTTAGAAAAGGACAGAGCGAGAGTTATAAAAGCCGATAAAGTTGGTGATTGTTATGAGAGTTTTTAAAAAATATGACGTAATAAAATTGATCAACGTAAGCCGTATGATATTGATATGTGTAGGTTGCATACCTATATTTCAATCGATATATTTTATTCAAATATAATTTTGTATAAATATTTATATTGTGACAATCTTTTACAAATATATTTTTACAAAGATTTTTGAGCTCCACTTGTTAATCATTACTTGGAATTCGATTATTATTTTTATTCAGTGTTTCCTTAAAACTAAACTAAGAATAAACCTCCTTGGAACAAACGTCATTAGGTAAATGACAAAAATGCAAAATTCATGCAAAATCACATTATGTGATAAAATAGTAGTTTGGGATTAGTTGACTGACCGTGCGTAATATGTCCGGAATATGTAGGTAATATTAAATTTAAATTTAATAATACTTATAAGAGATCGGTCGGGAGGCCTATGTCCAGCAGTTGACTTCTACAGGCTGATGATAATGATGATGATGATAAATAAATAAATATAAAATCTCAGTGTGGGTGGAGTTAAAACATATGAATGCCTAAGTTACCAGGGAAATTCTTTGCTGTTTAAGACTAAAAGAAAGGGAAACCCATTTAATTTCCCAATTATGCAAATAACTGGAATGCCCGCGCGTTTGTGATTATAGAGTTCGGCCGGCCCGTGGAAGAGCAATAAATTACCGTTATCAGGACCAAATTGAACAACGTAGAACGGAACGTAAATCGCTTGGCATAGTCGGCAATTAGCTCGGAGACGCGGCAATATTGTGGCAACGATCTGCGTGCAACGGAACGTCCCATTAGGCAAGATCACAGATGGAAATGGAAACGTGTGATTATAATTACGGTATCTTGACGTAATCGCCACGTTTTGGGACCTCAGTGCGACGCCGACGGCGCTAATGGTAATGTGCTGTAATGGAACGTAGGAAATGGCTTGAAGTAGGTGCCTTGGTGGCCCCGGCTGAAGAATAGGCCCCTCCATTTCTACCCGTGGGTGTCGTAAGAGGCGAAAGGGAAAAAACTGGATGTCAAAGTCAAGTCAAAGTCAAAAGGCATTTATTTCAATAAAATCACTAGGATCACTTTGAAATGTCTTAGAAACTAGGTGAAGCTATGCCTCTTCCTCGCGACCAAGCCTAGAAGAATCAGGCAACAAACACGGCTTGGTGCCTATCATTTTTTTCGATGATCCTTTTTCACTAAATGGAATTTAAAGCTTCAGTGTGGTGCCGATCAAACTAGGTGAGGCTCAAAAGAAAAGTTATCTAATTATAATCCCTAATAAATAAGAGCTTATAAAAATGTGAAAAAAAAGAAGACAAATGTGAGCTTCAACAAATGATCTAAGGGCAGCACACGCTACACTTTATGAAATATGTACCAAATGCTTCTATAAAATTGAATAATACTTAAAATATGATGCAAGCAAAAACTGTAAAGACACTGCAAAATGGCATTTTAGCTGTCGATGGGCAGCAGCGTTCCCCATGCCCAGCGTAGCGTGGGCAAATCCCACCAAATTATTGTTTCTGAAAATCTATGGGGGAGCCCTATGTTCAGCAGTAGTCGTCCAACGGCTGAAATGATAATTATGATGAATTATATGAATTATGAATTATGATGATAATGAGGTAAAGGGTAGCTTATCAAAACTAGGCTCGTAGGTATCTTCCAATTTAAAATTATACTTTCCTATTAGAATAATAAAAAGTTCTACCTAATTCACCAAGGCAAGCACGTTGCAGAAGATTCTGCGGGAAACAGCACGTGCAGAAAGCACAATCACGTGAGCAACGGCACACAAATCGCTGCCACGTGCATCGCCTTATCTGGCTCTGCCACAGCAAGACATCAATCAGTAATAATACTTAGAGGGAAAAACAGAAAATAAAACTAGAATAATTTCTGCAAAAAAAAGGAAAGTGTTGATTCCATCTGCCTACTTGCTTAGTGAATTTAATTTTTAACTTGATAAATAAAGGTAGACCCAAAAGCTGTCAGAAATTACTAATAAGAAAGAGAAAAGACAAGAAAAATATAAGGTCTTGAATATAAAAATATAAGATGCTTTCCCTTGTGCTTCTTCATCATCATCATCATCATCATCATGATGATGATGATGAAGATGCTTTCCCTTGTGCTAAGGAATGACCCTCAAAATTATGAACTTCATTACCATTTCTCTAACGTTTTAGCACCACTCTGTTCCCACGATAAACAGACACAAAGTAACTTACAAAATGTATGTATGTACCTACCCAAAAGTTGAAAATAGATACCTAGGTGGAGTTCTTCTGTTTTATAATAAATAATAAATAAATAAATATTCCGGACATATTCACACGGTCAACTGATCCCAAACTAGGCATAGCCTGTACTATGGGTACCAGAGACTGATATACATAATAGATATATATTTAACACCCAGACATAGAACAAACATCTGTGTCTTATAATAATCTTATAATAATGACTTGTCTGGTTATCTTTCAGTCATTGATATAAAATAAAGAATAACTAGGTAGGTAGGTAAAAGGTACCTTATACTTTTCAAGATAGCTGAGACCGATCCTCTTGCTTGGCACAATTTTAGCCCTTAGAAAATCTACTTTAATGTGCTTGGCGATATGAATTATTCAGCTACAGAAAAATAAAAACACGGTCTTGTCTCGTCTGCGCTTGGAAAAAAATTCATGAGCGTCCTTACTGCTTATAATCTGCACTGTGCGCTTTTGTTCTAGTCGTTTGGCGACGAAACGACAGCTCTCTCTTTTGAGTGTTCCTTGTCACAACAAAGCTCGTGTAGTGACGACACGTGCACTAGTTTCGTCACTATACCTACTGGGAAGTAGCATTGTGTGCAGCAGTCTCGTTGAATTGCTCAGACATCGAGAATTTTGCTAAGTAGTAGGTACTAGTTCATCATCATCCATCATTGCGGCCGTAGGACGTCCACTGCTGAACATCGGCCTCACACACAGATTTCCAGAGCGACTTTCTGTCATGTGGGAGGAATTTGCCCATACTCACCACGCTGGGCACGCGGGTTGGCGAGCGCAGTTAGAGCTATCGTTGTTTAAATAGGGGACGCTGATCCTATCCTCTTAGTCGCCTCTTACTGGCGTCCTCGGGTAGGAGATAGGCCTATTCTTCAGCCGGAGCCACCACGGCTAGTCCATAATATGTCCACTATGTAATATCTTCAAATCAATTCCAAACAATATGTCTAACCATTTCTTGTTATATATACCTGTGTAACTTACCTACTAGTAGGTATTGTACCTATAGACTTGCTTTATCAGTTTATGCTTTATCAGCCCGGTATTACCCCACAAAGCACTAGAACAATGGGGGATTGTTACCAGTTAGGTTCGGTTTCGACATCAATAGGTATTAGGTACCTACCTAACCTACAAGACTGGGGTGTCAATGACTTGGAAAGGGCTTTCGTCCATCGGTAATTAATTCTGTTTGTTCCCTGAATGCTGATTCTAGGATTGTAAACGTAAACGTACCTAACTAAAACTGTATCGTTAAATGCACACATCACTATGGTAACGACACGATTTATATTACTTATTTGTGACATTACAATCCTAGACTCAGTACTCTGAACTGAAAGGACAAAAAGTCTCCTTAGGGTGACAAAAAGGACGAAAGTCCGCTAAGGGTGACGAAAGGACAAGCCTGTGAGGCCGCTCCGCAGGACTGAATTTCCAAACTCAGATGTTCATATCATAACCAACCTGACACTTTTGCTCCTATTTATCTATCCAACACACTATCTGATACAAGGTGTTTCATAAATATAGTTAAGCTATCCCGGGCAACGGGCTTATTCTACACCCAATTGGCAAGAAAGTTTATTCTACAGCTATCTTAATGCCGAACTTCATGTGTATATAATAAGTAGTTACAAATACCAAAATTACAAAAAAAAACCTATTTGAGAAGTTTGGGAAAACTCAAAATTGGAATTGTTTTTTTTTCGCTATTAGGCTTTCATTTTGTTGATAGAATATACTCCTTTCGGTAAAGTATATCTACATGTTATTAATTAACTTGTAGAGGTATGAGCTTCGCTCTAACTAACCAGTGCCTTTCCTTCTTCCAGATTCGGAGCTCGAGGAGTTGGGTGAGCAGCTACCGCGGTACCGGCCCGACTCCATCGCGGCCCTCCGCCGGCAGACTAGGTTCACGGAACCAGAGCTTAAACGCCTGTACAGAGGGTTCAAAGCCGAATGCCCCACTGGAGTCGTGAAGGAGGAGACCTTCAAACTGATTTATAGTCAGTTCTTCCCGCAAGGAGGTAAGCCTAGGCAGAACCAAACGGCAGAAAGCATCAAAGCAGCTTTGATGAAAAGTAACTAACCTAACAGGATCCTGGTCCCCTTTCTAAGTCATTTAGGTAAGTATATATATATTATGATGACTTAAAAAGGGGAACTCTGTCCAGTTTTCGTGTCATTAGTTTTTCCTTATGGTGACAGCTTTTGGTGAAAGGTTTTGTGTTCTAAGTTTCAATGGTATGCTTGATGAGCGTGTTCATTATTATATCACAATGGAACTAGCGGGACCAGTGCCCCGCCCGGCACGGGACACGGCCCGAGCATGGTATAGCGTGAGCCATCCTTTATTCACACATTTTCTCCGAAATAAATAATTATCCACGATATAGGAGTTGTTTTATTACCCCATTATCTTCGCTACGTGGTCGTGGCGTGATCAAGGTAAGTGTGTAGATATAGAATTATTATTCATTTATTATTTATTTATTCCTTCGTTCTGTGCGTGATGGCTGATGAATTCAGCGTGGATTTTGTCGAAGGTGTGAAAAATAAGGAGGCAGCAGAAAATACGGACGCAGATTTTCATTTTATTTCATTTATTTATTCAATAACAATTATTAAAATCGTGTCTGAATCCTTAAAAATAACAACATAAATTGAGCACATTAAAACACAAGTCAGATACATGCAGATAAAAATTAATAACAATAATTTGTATAATTAAACAAAAGAAAAGTAAAAAATAAGATGTCCTTAATTCAATAAAACCGAAATAATAATTGTATAGTTCAATATAAAATGTCCAAAATGTTCAGATGTCAACCACAGCACAATCCTTATTATTTAATCAATTCAATTTAATTTACAAGTCATCATTACACATAAAGGCATCTAATGAATGGAAACATCCCGTCAACAAAAATTTCCTCAGCTTTGATTTAAATAAATTAAGACTGTCTATAGATTTTAGATCTATAGGCAATGCGTTGAACATTTTGACCGCCTGATACCAACAACAATGTTTAGCAATGTTGAGGCTTGGACCATAATAACCACTAATATATAAAGGCTAGGGAGCGTGAGAATGTTAAGGTTCTTAAAATGTTCTCTACACGATTCCCGTTTAGGTATTTGCACTATAGTCCGAATAGCTCGTTTTTGTATAACAAAAGCCCGTTTCATATAATTATTGTAGTCATAACTGTTCCCCCAAAACTTGACGCTATACCTTAACCTAGACTCTACCAGTGCATAATATTATACTGTCTTTAGTAGCTCAATATTGATCTCATCAGACAAGCTTCTTAAAGCGTAGCATGCAGAGCTTATAGAGTTTTCAATTGTCTCCAATTCATTTTTCCAGTTAAGGCATTTATCAATGTGTAGCCTAAGAATTTTACACTATTGGAAAACTCTATCTTCTCTCCATTACAAATTATATCAATAGCTTCCTGTTTATGAGCCGTCGTCTTAAACTAAATGGCATTTGTCTTTTTGGTGTTAAGATTTAATTTATTTATATCGTACCATTCATTAAAGCTTGTAAGAGCCATATTTATTTTAGCTTCAAGTTCTTGCAAACAGGTAGCTGGAATTATAGCATTAGTATCGTCTGCATATACCACTAGCCTAATATCTGGTACCGCATTGCTTAAGAAAGCTATTAGATCATTAAGAAAAATGATAAAGAAAATAGGCCCTAATATAGAGCCCTGTGGAACTCCTCGCTTAATAGCTACCGTATTGGATTTGGTAACAACTTATTGACCATGAACTATTTTTCTAACTTCTACAAACTGTTTCCTGTTGCTCAAATAAAATCTCATGAGGTTTAATACGTTGCCTCTGACGCCGTAATGTTCAAGTTTAGCAAGCAGTATGTCATGGTCTACCGTCTCAAATGCCGAAGAAATGTCTAAAAACAGTCCAGCTACTTTCATTTTACAGTTCAGGTTCTTTACCACATCATTTACCAAAAAGTCGATAGCATCTACCGTACCTACACCAATTTGATAACCAAACTGTCTTTCGCTTAGGATTTTATTGACGTTAAGATGTGCGACTATCCCATTTTTATAAGCTTTTCATAGACTTTTGAGACCATGGGCAGTAACGAGTAATTAGATGGGATCATTCCTCTTCCCCTTCTTGTGAACCGGCAGAACTCTGGCTATTAAGCTGATCGGGAAAAATACCCAAATCCAAGCAATTATTCAAAAATGAAGACAAAGGTTCACTAAGGCAGTCAAGATTATCTTTTATTACCGTTATTGGAATTTCATCATAGCCATAGGATCTCTTTGATCATATCCATAGGATCTCTTTGATTGATTGAAATTGATTATTTTCAAAGTTTTATTTTCACGAAAGTAGTAAACTTAGGGCAAAAAATACAACGAAAGACGAGGTGGTATGGTCCGGGAGACATTAGCTTGCACCTCAGAGTGCTTGCACACGGACGAAACGATCTAAAAAAAATATAGTGGGGAGAGCGTATGCTCGGCTCGGTTCCCTATGGGTAAAGCCCAAAAAGTAGTTTCGTTTCACGCAAATGCTCAATCAATGGATGGAATATTAAATAATTTTTAAACTCGAAATCCCTATTTTGCACTAATCAAGAAAGCGTAACATCAAAAATAAATAGAAAATTATATTTTACACTCGCCGAAACTATGAGACTGGCTGTTATTTTTACTTATTTCACGCTGTATGTATGCTTTTATACTAAACGATAAATCCATTACTTCAACGTCTTTTCAAATTTTCGTGAATTTTTTTAATCGAAAATGGAATGTTTGAGTATAAGCCTCAATTTTCGAAAGCTACTGAGTACTGAGGTATACGGTTTTTTGTGTAATGTTGACTTTTCGTGACATTTTTACCAGAGATTCTCTAGGACAGAGATAATTAAATTATTTTGTGTCAATCTAAGATGTCGATAGAAAAGCATTATTCATTAAAAGTGTTAAAAATTAAAACCCGATTGAAACAGACGATCTCCCAACAATCATGCGTAGTGCGGAACGTGGAATGACACAGCAATTTCGATACTTCCACAACACTATCCATTTCCTGTCGATATAAAAGTATCGCTACTTTTCACATCACTAGCAAGAGGAAGTTCCCACTTTGTATGTTGGTAGTAGTGGAGAGTACGGAAGTCATCATTAAATTTAATTTTCAAGTAATAAACTTTAAATAGGTTCCAAAAGAAAATTAGGAAAATCATATACGTTTACTAAATTAACCAATGAATTTTCAAAATATTTTATAGTGTTAATCCATGTTGTATCAAATATTTGTATATGAATTTATTGTAAATAAAAATAATAACTATATTATAGCATATTTTTGCACGTTTTTTGCAAATCTTATAAATTTTATGGGCATTATTTACCACAAAAATATATTTTTAATACTTAAATGCGCGCCATTTTCCGTTATTTACCGCGCATTCATTGTGCGCATGCTCGCTAAGTTGGCACCCCTGTTTCCTACAAGCCACGGTCGGTCATTCGGCACGGACGCCATTACCACGCCATCGTATTACAATCTGTCAATAGTGCGAGTTTTGTGATTATTTCGAATTCATTCGGAATTTTGCTCTTGTGTTGCTAATTTTCTATAACACTATTATATCAAAATGTCTGACGAGAAAAAGGTACGTGTCTTAGCGTAATATCAGTGTGATTTTGGCAAAGTGCTTCACCGACATGGCGTTGCCTGGAAATGTGGTTACAGTATCTATCTTGAGAAGTGCAAAGTTATTCAGTGAATTGATCATGGTATTTCAGTTGCAATATATTTCGTTTTCAGGGAGAAAGCGAGCACATCAACTTGAAAGTTCTAGGTCAGGACAATGCCATCGTCCAGTTCAAAATCAAAAAACACACACCTCTCAGGAAATTGATGAACGCATACTGTGATCGAGCAGTAAGTACACAAATTTACATGTTATCAGTTAGATGATTTCATTCATCACTCCAACGTAACTGATTATGAACGACTGTTTTCAAAATAGTGGTACTACTTGAGTTCATAATTTGAAATAACATTGTGCCGCCTACTCTTCTCCTGAGTTTTGCTCTAGAATATTTACAAAAGCTGCAGTATCTAGATCATAAGTTCAGAGTAATATTGTTATTTGCATGTTATTATTGCCATTGATGTGGTTATTTCACTTTTATCACCAAGCCTTTCAGGTTATGAAGCTCTGAGTGAAGCCGACTATCATACCTACTTTGTTCATAAACGTTGATAAATCTGAACAAATTCAGTCAGTTAGGTAGTGTAGGTAAATCGGTCTGGAGATTTCAAGTATTTGGAGTTGATACCACAATACAAACAAAGAGTTTGAATCTTTTGGAAGGTCAAAGCCCTTTCTATAGTGACACATCCTCATTAAGCTTGCAATAATCATAATTATTATTGTGGACCCGTATCCTAGCTTAGGGATGTAAGTCATGTAACGAGAAAGGCGGCAGGTATAAATGTGGATGGATATTAGGATAAAAGAAGACTAATCAAAAGATGGACTGTATCAAAGATGACATGAGTAAGAAAGAAGTGAGTGCAGAGATGACAGCGAAGAGAGTGGAAGAGAAAAACATATTGTGCCCACCCTACATAATGTGGGGCAGGATGATAATGTTCCGTAGCCTACCTTGTAACAATGGTTCGTCTTGATCATGCTCAATCACATTTGTAATAATATGAATAGGAAAGTAACACTTGTCTTTGTCTAATTGAAATTGTTTTCATTACTAAATGGCTGAAATGATTTTTGGTACTGCATGAGCAAAGCCTGGGGAAGATGCTAGTCTTTTAAAAACTCCCATAAAGTAACTACCGCCTGAAATGTATATTCCTTATATCCGATCACACTAATAATATTAATGTAACTCTGTATCTCTGTAATGTTTTTATGGCTGAATTGATCTTGAATCCTGAATCTTGAGGAAGTGCTTTTTATGTGTACTATGCAAGCAAAGCCAGGATATTGATGGTTTCTGTTGATACATGACATTAATAGTGATGATGCCTAGCTGAAGAAATCCATTCCTCTCCCATTTGTATATTTTTTATTCAAACTATTTTGAGAACATTTAACTTTGACTGATTCTAGATTTTATGAATGTATCAAAACGTTTGATCTATTGATTCGTTGAATCATCATCATCACCAGCCTGAGGAAGTATTCTGCTAGACATAGGCCCCCAAAGCATGCCGCAACAAATCTTGAGCCTTCTCCATCCACCAACTTCCATAATGTTGTTGTTGGTTCATCAAGAGGGTTCATATACAGTGGATGTGTTCAATGTAGCTTGAATATACTGAATAATGCCGATGCAACCAACCCAGTTTTAGCCACATTATTTACTTTCAAACTACATAACATAAACACACAAGTCCATACATAGTCCTTACCCTATGCTGCTATGATTCCCGCAAATTAAAAAGTATGAGTTGAGTAGGTACCATGGTAACACAACACCCAGAACACATTTATACAGATTGTGCAAACACATTGCAAATATTTTGTCCTAGCATGGGCATTCTTCCTCTTGTCGTGATTCTTTCTTGGTCATCCTGTATTAGGTCAGTGACCAGGTTGAGGTATGGTGACCCTGAAAAGGGCCTATGAACGCAGCATGAGCATTGAAGGAGGTGCTCTTGCATCCCAGCCGCGCACTAGCACGCCATGTCACTGAAGTTCTCAGCTTATATTGGTGTCTCTCTTTCAGGGTCTATCAATGCAAGTGGTGCGATTCAGATTCGACGGCCAACCTATCAATGAGAATGATACTCCTACGTCACTGGAGATGGAAGAAGGAGACACAATAGAAGTTTACCAGCAACAGACCGGAGGCGCTTTAGTATAAAATCTTACTTATAAGGACTCTTCATCTCCCGTGGGAAGATAGCTATGGCGTGCCCATTCTCAATCCTAATTTTAAGTTTATTTTAAAAACCATTATAACGCCAAGGGAAAACTTTTGAGATGCGCAATCGCCTGGCCCAGCTACCTTTGTATTGGACATCTCAAAACTTTGCGTAAATTAAGAAATTTGAGGGAAACCAAATGTCTTAGGTAACTTCAACAATTATTCCATTGTGATAATATTTTTTGTGACACACGAATCATTAGTTTGTAACAGCTATGCTGTCTGTAGCGGCGTTGCATTTTCTGTTTGTGGTAACTAATTTATTGGATGTGTGTCCATTCATACCTACTGAATATCAATGTCTTTATCTTTGATGAACCTAACTGAAATAAAGTAAATGTAATGATATTAGATTGTTTGATTTCAGAAGTCAGGATCTCAAAGTATATAGCATAAATATGTATTTACATAATCTTGAATACAACAGTACCTAATCTAAGATCTTGTAGCTTCTAGAATCGAGTCTTATAAATGGCGAGGGTAGAACCATACTGATCCAAGTGTCATTTTTTCAATAATGGAGATTTTTGCAGTATGGGCACGGATTTTTTATTTTTTTTCATGCCACACTGATCCAAGTTCAGAAAACATCATATTCTGTTAGGGAGCCTTAATTTCCCACTTTAGCATTAGTCTTACTTTCAAATATTTAACATGCCATACTAATCCAAGTGACAATCCGTACTTGGTTGGTACGGTTTTGTACGTACGTCTCAGGCATGGATGGATCTCGTGCGTTGTTGTCGAAAGCATAAGCCATTCATAGTTCGAGACATGGCTGACAAGTTTCTCGACTTTGAAACGCTAACAACTCAATATAAAGACTACCATACTGTTTTTGGAGAAGGTGCGAAGATATCACAAGTTTGTACCGCCGGTTCATCATCCGTTCTACCTATCAATTCCGCATATACCTAGAAGAGGGAGGGGCGAGGAGTCTCAGGACGATGAAAACACACTACCTTCCATGTTTGGGGATGATTAAGCTTCATTTACTTCTTTAAGTTCTATTTCTCATAAGGTTTTCTATGTTAGTCAACTTGAATTTGATTAAATATTTTGTGCCAAAGTGATCCAAGTGTTTTTTTTTTGCATAAACTACTATTTTGCTTCTCATAATGAAAAATATTGTCATGAACATTTTTTTTTATCATCTGGAACATTTTAGCCATCATTTTATTGAAGAATAAGCCAAAACAGATCACCTGTATTTTTAAAATAAGATCAGACGCGTTTCTTTCATTTTCTCAAAAGGATGAAAACGATACATGGATCAGTATGGTTCTACCCTCGCCAAATTTGTTCATTGAAATAAACACACTCTTGTAGAGTTTATACTAACCTTGAACTCTCGGTAGGAATTTTTACATTACTCATGCAGGCAGGGTGAGCAAGATTAGATTTGATATTTTTCTCTCAGTTACCTACCTATTGTTGAAGTAATAAGTCGTCCAAAAATACCAATGACGTCATCAAAATAATGATGTAATTTTAATAAAAAGCAATCTTAACTTTTGTGTGACGTCATCGTTGTGAATAGATAGGTACAAAGCTATATTATTACAATCAATTTTATTGTGAATTATGGACTTCACGTTACCATAACATAACACTAATACAAAAGCGAAAGCAACTCTGTCGGTCTGTAAAATTTTCATGACTACCTGGCTGTACCGATGTTACCATACCGTATTAGAAGCGGCGATGGGCTTTAAACCTGTCATGTATGGAATGCTTGGAATGTTTGGTATGGTAAAATTTTGGCATGTGACAAAATGTAATGTTTGGGCATACCTCTGACTACCCCCCTTAGGCAGCCAGCCATAATGGTCTTAGGTGGCGCTTCGAGCGTATGGGTGCATAATCGGGAAACTAAGACATTAGGACTTTAGTTGGGGGAAACGAGAAACCACTTCGTGACCTTGACCTGTACCTGTGACCTGAGTGACTTTTATGTGGAGTACAATTATGGGTTACACCCGCTCGGTACACTCTATTATTATGCAAATATTTAATTTTTATACCCACTCCGTACACTGCTTAGCAGGACAGTCAAAGAAAAAATTGTTTAGCTCAGATTTATAATTTTTATTCAAACAGTGTTCATAGTATACGGTGATTTTACGGTACAACTAGAACCCTGTCAAATTGGATTTAGATTTTTTGTCAACAAACGCCCATAATTATGGTAAAATTAGCTTGTTTTGAGGTGATCTTTGGACATTTTTGATATTTATTTTTGCTGAGGGATTGGATGTCATAATGATGTCGATGTGGATCAGTCCAGATTTAGGACAGTGACTTTTAGCTTAAGTATGGGCGGTTTGTTAAAATAGCCTTCTAAATTGAATTTGACAAAGTGAATATTATGCTTTAAAGTAAATATTTTAAATCAGTCTTATTGGTAGTAAAACTTCTAAAATGGTATATGCAAACGTTTTTCCCCACCACCTACGCTTTATATTATCGCTACCATAAAAAGGGGCGTCTATTGAAAAGATATTAGGTAGGTACCTAATTAATATTTTATAGATAGTTCTCTGCAGCAAACATAGGCACTGGACGGGACAAAAATTCATATTTTTTCAGAAAGCGTTGTTAACATGACCCACTTTTTATGGAGGGTGTGGTGGGAGAAAACATTTGCACAGACAATTTTTATCATAACCGACCCGTGCCTCTCTTGAGGTTGCGTGAGTTGGACTACTCCCACACTCCACAGTCAAGTTCCTCCTGACGGTTGATTTTAGGTGAATTCCAGTAGGTTGGTAGGTACGCTACGGTCGGCGGATCTAGGCAAATGTGAAGTTAGCTGTTTGGCTGCAGAGGTCCGAGTAAATAGCGTTACCGTTTTTATACAGTAGTGTTATAAAAAGCGCCCCTACCAAAACCGTCCAGCTATTCACGTCTCACGGTGCCAAGTGGATAACTCACGGGACTCTAGCCTCAGAGGTGAATTAGTTTTTAGATCCTAAATTCGCCACCGACTTTTCAAAAGTGATTAATGTAGGTACCTAGTGACTAGCTAGGTACCTACATTAATACTACTACCTACTTCTATTTTATTTAAAATTATACACAAGAAGGCGAGAACTAGACCTTAAGCGAGACCAACTAAAAGCAAGGCCGCCCTCAAAAATACACTACAATTATGTGAACGGTACCCTGACGTGCGCTACCTGTGACCGCACGTTCACGGCAAAAATTGGGTACGCCAGTCACTTAAGGGCTAAACATCAAGGCCCCTAAACTTGATAGAGTCCAATATCCAAGTCACTGTAGCCGAAAACGGCTAGGTGATTATAAAAAAAATACTACTATTCTTCTTATCCTAGGGGATAAGAATAGTAGGTACCACAGATAACATAATACTATACTGTAGGTACCTAGTACCTACTAACACAAATGATCCAATTGTTGATCGAATTAGTAAATATTTATTATTTAATAGGACACGGGCCCTTACATAGGTACCTACTTAGCTAACCAAACTTGCCAGCCGTAAGTACCTACAACCAATATTGTTTTCCTTTTCAGCAAACACGGCGCAGTATGCTCACCTTGTCTTCAACACATTGGACCAAGACCGAAGTGGCTTGATTAGTTTTGAGGTAAATTTTCCAAAACTTTACTTACTAGGTACCTAACCGTTGAAACTGGTTTCCAAAATCGACCAGGATCTCTATCCTCTTGATCCTCAGGGCACCGGGAACATGATACTTTCTTTGCCATCCTCCCCGCTCAACGCGAATCTGCCCCAGTAGGTACCGGAACAGAGCCACCAGAGTGGATGGGAGTGAGTCCTCCAAAAGGGGAAATTCTAAAGAGCCTTGTAGGTAGGTACCTGTTTAATCCCCTGTATAGACTTGCAACTTTCGATATTCTATGAGAATAATCAATTTTTGGCCGTGATGGCTCCGGCTGAAGGATAGGCCCCCCGGCTGAAGAAAAGGCCCCCCTATATCTACCTACCTGTAGATCTCGTAAGAGGCGACTTCTTAGTCGCTTCTCTTGAAAAAAAGCTAGGGCTAGCCAGCTGTATCCCCTATTTTAACAAAGATGGCTCTAACTCCGCTCGCTAACCCGCGTGCCCAGCGTGGTGAGTATGGGAAAATCCCCAGGAATGATGATTATTATGATCTATCTTTTACAGGAATTCGTCACGGGACTCTCCGTCCTTTCCCGGGGGACGCTCGAAGAGAAACTACGCTGGACGTTCTCTCTCTACGACATAAACGGCGACGGGTACATCACGAAGGAGGAGATGACGGAGATCGTGAACGCGATCTACGATCTAATGGGCCGGATCGTGGACCCGAATGTTGATGACGAGGTCGTGAGGGACAAGGTGGAGAAACTCTTTCAGGTAAACTGATGTTCTATTATAGCTCGCATCTTTGAGGAGCTAGTTCGCATTCAAATGAGTAGTCGCCGGTGAGTGGTGAAAAATGTACCTATAACTTGCCGGTTTTTCTAAGGAAGCTTTACCTAACACCATACAAAAACGGTAAGCTATTCACTTTTCACCACTCATCGGTGATTACTAAGTAACACGTGAACACTACCTTATCTGAGTTCTCACTTCTCACTTTTCGACCGTGAAAAGTGTATAGACTACCTACGGTTTTTGTAGGCGCCCCTTATCCTGACTCCATACAAAAACGCTGTACACTTTTCAACCGTGAAAAGTTCGAACTTGCAAATGGGCTTCTGACTAGGGCCACTGAGCCAATCTGCCCAACTGCAGTGGTTTGACGCAAACACACACATACACATCCATACCTGGGTAAGGTAGGTGCTGATACTGAAAATGTAATGCGTTATACATTTATCACTAGCCCCTCTATTATTCTGGTCATCAAAGTAAACTGAATCCTTTGACCATCGGCCACACACAAGACTCTTTGTAATGCCGGTCACTCCTAAACCGGTCAGGGCGACAAAAAAATGCACTACCTACCTACAAGCAAGCAAAAGCTCAATTATAAATCTTTATTGCAGAAAATGGATCTAAACCGGGACGGAGTGCTTACCATCGATGAGTTCCTGGACTGCTGCCTCCGCGACGAAACCCTCGTCAGATCCATGGGGGTGTTCGACAGCAGCTTCTGACGTTCTGCCGACGGCCACCGACGCAAGCGTCGTGTTACCGCCGTGAACCCTTAAAATTAGACTAGGATAAGCAGAGCCCCTTAAAGGAACAGAATTTGTAGGACAAGTTTGGACCAAAAATCGAAGTTGTCTGTTTTAACAGGCTCCCAGTGCAGTTAAAAAAATCGTCGGGTATGTCAGAGGAAGCGCTTGGGTCCTCACTTCAATACTACTGTTCTGTTGAATGTAGAAAATCTAGCAATATAAAAAATCTGTTGACCTAATATTTCCCATACCTTGTATAATTTTCCACATGGCTTTGCTTCCCAAGCTTTTGTTTCGAAGACAAAAAATTGTTAAACACCACAAATCAGATCAGTAGTATTTAAGCTAAGGTATAATAAAGCGTTGTAGAATTTAGGTTATGGATAATTCAGTATAGATGATAAAAGGAATGTGAATGTGTGATACATAAGTTGATAAAAGGAATGTGTAAGTACTTATGAATCCAGTCAGAATCCTACTGAAATATTTTTGAAATCAATTCTGTTTATACCTAAGCTATCAGTGTCCAATCTATAAACGAAAACTAATTAATTTATCTTCTGTGTAGGAGCCTGTCGGATCCTACTGCTGGGACTAGGCCTCTCTTCCTTCAATTTTTCCGGTCTATCTGTAGAACAGATTTCAGAAATTTAAACCTTGGATTAAGGCTTTTGGTTCACAGTGATTATTTTAAACCTTTCAACTTCACGTAGGTAGTTATTTAAACTCTGACATAGATATTGTTATTTGCCAAGCTATGATCGTATATTATTAAAATAATCTATTCCTTTAGAATGAAATATCAACTCACTCTTTGAGATTGTATCTTACCGAGTAGGTCCTGCTTATTTCAAAAACCACATACCCAATTCGTTTTTCTAAAAAATATTATGAAAGTTAAGTTCTAAATTTTTCTATAGCTAGTCGTACAAAAGTGTATACAAAATACAAATATGTACGTAGTTACCTACTCTTATGATGAGAATTTGGTCGAACTCTGGCCTCTTCAATAGATAGGATTTCAAGAAGATAAAATGCGCGATTAAACCTTTTAGAATGAAAATTACCTTCAGAAACGTGGTCTTAATCTAATATTATGTCTCTCTTCTAAAGTAGTAGTATTTTTTATAGATAATGGATGTAAGAATAAAAATTCTTTAAGAGTTAGCTTTGAGAATCATCTCCAGTGTGTTCTACTTTACACAATAATATTACACACGATAATGGCAATGTGTTAGGTCACACACATTTGCTTCAACTCGGGTAAAGTGGGGGTAAATTGAATATGGTTAATTCCTTTTACTTTTTGGGACAACAGAATAATTTTGACATGACAGCCACTCAACGCGTGTTGTTCAAACTTGGCTGAAACAACTTTGCAAGAGTAATGTTGCGGCCGACGAGGTAAGACAAACAGGTGCAGCAGTAGACGAGGCAATGGATTCTTTGACCTGGCATTCGTTAGCCATACACTTATAAATAACAAACTAATAACAATTGCTGAGCTATGTATCGTAAGAAGACATAAACAATTTTCCCTTTCAATAAAATTTAATGCTTGTGCGTGTAAAATTAAGTAGGTAATTAGATTATAATCGTATTTTAACTTACTGTCTTCTTTAAAACCTTTCCTATTCCTCAATCTTTAGCTACCAACTTTCTTTTCTTGATTTTTAAATCGTTCCGGCCATTTTTTATAGTATTTAGAATAATATTTACTAAAGAGGTTCGATATAGTATGTCCACCACGATATAGTATAGTAGAATACTTAGAAGTTCAAACAATTTGAACTTGTTATAAGAAGATATTCAGAACCCATCCCATAATAGTAAAGAAAACTTTACTACCTGTTACATATTGATTGATTTTTAAGTTTTAATAAATATATCCAGTAGGTAATTTGTTGAAATTCATAATTAATCTTGCAAGGACATAGCCCAAAACCGAACAGCTGGAATTTCTTGAAAGCACTGCCACAAAACCCGTAGAAATTATGCATAAAAAATTGATTAACAGTAAAATACCGACAAACTTTTTAATTGAGTTTTATCATTGAGATAATAATTCGAATTTATTTAATATTTATTTGTATTCCTAAAACGAACAAAACATTTTATCTAGCTACGTATCTTAAACGTGTTTCAATCAAAAGTATTTATTTATTATCATATAATGTAAATAGGGTGTAAATAATTTATAGAACCTATGTACTTGAATGTGTATATTTTCATAGTGGGTGTTTAATGGAACAAAATAACTAGTACGAGTAAACAGTTATTTAAATCCGATTTGAAAAGTAATATTATTATGTAGGTGATTTGATGTGATTTAACGTGATCAAACCAAATTGGATGTTATACCTATGTGCTTCGTTCATAATATGCGACCTATTGATGTAAACATAGTTTTAAAATGTCGTACACACCCACATAGCTAAGTAATTGAGCGAACTTAAAATATTTTTAAAGATATCTTTACTAAAAAGAAGTATTTTTGCTTATAAATTTTTTTATTATTATTGTCCTATTTTATCCTCCAGAATTCTGTGATTCTGTCTGAACCATAGTTTTACCATTTTACCATTGGAGTCGAAGATAAACTAATATTTTCACTAAAAGCATAATGTTACGTCGAGGTCGAGCTTAAATAGATAAGATTTTCGTGTCTTCCCCAATTTACCCAACATCCCCCACCATTTGTTATAAACATGAGTGTAACTAGCAAACATAAAAATTGTGTAAAAAAAAAACATTTTACTTACCTAGAATTAAGGAATGAATTGAACGTTCTTATGATGAAAAAATTGACCGTAGATAAATTAAAAAAAAACTTAAAATTGCTTAAAATATTATTTTAATGGCAATGCCAGTTTAGCCGTCACCATCATCATCATAAAAAAATAATATGAGTAAGTTTTTCAGAAATATTCATAGAGAATATTAAAACGACTACGATTTTGATCATGTGAGATGTAAATTCCTGAATAAGGCTTACCGAATCCCATATTCCAAAATGTATGTATTCAGTAAAATAGTGCCAAAGAAAAGAAGGTGAAATATTCTGGTTGCAAATGCAACAGCGGGATTTTAGATTTAAATAGGCCTAAAAGTAAATCGATTTCGTATGTCCATGTTTTAGCTACTACAGGTATTTGGTGTTTAGCTTTTTAGTATATTATAGTCTACGGTCCTAAGGACTTCCTTCGAAGTACAGTCGCCTACACTTAGATGTAGGCATACATTTCATAATCTTCAAAATGATGACACAGTACAAAACAAAGATTTCATCATCATCAGCCTGAGGAAGTCCACTGCTGAACATAAGCCTCCCCTAAAAAGTTGTACAACACTGGTAAAGACAAGGAAGTATTGCATTCCTAACTAAGGATGGTATTGTAGTTCCCCCCGGACATACAATTCCATCTCTATCTTTATTGTGGCAACATTTTCGAAATTATGAAATGTGTGTGTGTAAAGTGAATATGCGGTGTCATTTGTAAACGCTTCACTAATTTTATATACCTACCTAATGCATCTCCAACGCGTTTTCATTCAGCCTCTGCGAAGAAACATCTTTTCTTGTGACGAAAGTAGGTAAATTACTATCATGCAAATCCTCACTACAAACATGTTTTTGTGTAATAAACGTGTTTATGTGTGTAGAGCGAAACAGGAGCCACGGCTTTATTATGTTTAAAATATGTTTTTATGTTAGTTCATTCATCAAGCATTGAATAACATATCAGCCACTAGTTGAGTCCATAGCTTTCTGGAATTGATGATAAACTATAATTTTTAAAAATAACGTGTATCCATCAGTGAATTGAAATAGCATTACCTAGCGTGGGTTTAATGTTTAGGTACGAAATCTGTAAATTAGATAATTGAATATTAAATTGTTTATTTACAAACTGTATGTGTATTTTATAGAAAAATAAATAAATTGAATTGGAAATCTTGTTTCATTCTCAATCATAAAGGATGGTGATTCATATGATTCGTATACCACTCCGAATCTATCAACAAAAAGAAAGCGAAGCGAAAAAAACATTCTTTTGTTTTCAGACTTTCTCAAATTAGCTGTATTTTTATAAACGTACGAGAAGGTCGGCATCAAGATTGCTAGTTTTTTCAATGAAAATTTCGAATTTACTTAAGTCGTAGAACAAACTTCACTTCCAAATGTGTAGAATAAGCCCCTTTCGGGATAGTATAGATATTATGAATCAACGTTAATATTCATTATTGGAAAAAAATACGCTCGCAATTTATATCCCCAGGAAGGGTAGACATCCTCTCAATCTCCAGGCGATAAGACCCTAGACGTCTAAGGGGGTTGTCAGAGGCATGTCCAAACATTTGGCACATGCCCATATGTTGCAGGAGTTCTCGACGAAAATAAATAGAAACAAAGCATTTTATGTCAAAGTTAATCTATTGAGAACATCTATTCTATTGAGTTTATAAAAATACAAAATTGCGTAGTAGTATCAGAAGTTAAACACTCCTTTTAATTAACATTACCTACATTATTTTTGGTAAATTTAAAATGTTTGTAAATAAGTACGTAAAAGTTATTTATGTAAACATACTGCATTCAAATTTAAGATACAAATAACATGGCAGCTATTGTAGTACCTATAAACCCCATTATTCTTATGAACTTCACTAACTTTATCGGCTTGATAAGTATGTATTTATTTGTAAAGAAAGGTTTTACAAGGTAGGGAACAAGCTAAGAAATTTATGAAATAAGCAGGGTCTCGGCAACGCGTGCGTGATGCCTCTGGTGTTGCAAGCGTTCATAGGCTACGGTAACTTACCAACAGGTGGGCCGTAAGCTTGTTTGCCACCATAGTTGTATAAAGAAAAGAAGAGCGCGAGTTATCGAGCCGATAAAGTTAAAGACTGATTATGAAAAACAGGGTAAGTAATTTGACCTGATAAGGCGGATACAAGTATTCTAATTATCAATAACTTACAATTTAAAGTCGAATTTGTGTGAGTTTTCATGGCAAGGAATGCAGGCAATAGATAGACAATAATCATACATGACAGTCCATAAGTTTGATCGTTCATTAATCATTCCCTTTTGTTGATCAATCTTTGCATTGTATCATGACTAACCGACTTTTATTTTGCACCAGATAAATAAATGCCTAATTAATTTCACTCATCGGCACACAACCAAGATAAATAAATGCTTAAAATATTATTCTATAGATAATATTTTATAAGGAAAGGAGTGTGAATTTTTATTTTATTATGCTACTTATTACATTTTTATTCGAACTTGTTGGTGAAAACTCTTTAGAATTTTAGATTATTCTGATTGAGAATAAAGTATCTAAATCCAAAGATAACCTATTGATGTGAACGGAGAGCTGATAATCGTCCGACTCTTATTAAACGTCATATATCGCAATCAATGGCGGATCCAGCGATGGTACACCGTAGATTAGATTCTCTTCTCGTTTATTATTGCAAAAAAAACAATACTGCCAGTATTGTTTTTTTTTGTATAAATGTAAGTTCAGTTAAAAAATAATTTATATATAATACATAGCATTTTCTTGCCAACATTTTGTTAATATTTTTTTTAAATTGTATTCAATGAATTTTATGCCTATCTGATTGAGCATTATGCCTAAAATTATGGCACGACGTCGCCTATAACATCTAAACGCTTAATTTAATTAACCTGCTTTTGAAGCTCTCATCAGACAAAGTACAATACCTTAAAAATTACGTTTGTTCATTTATTTTCGAGTTTGCTTCATAGCACTAGCTTGCGCCCGCGGCTTCGCGTGGTACCTAGGTAAATGGCGAGCTATATGCTATTCTAGGTAAAGAACTCTATCAACCGACGACGGCTCAACCGAATTTGATTAAATTTGGGATAAATTCTAATCGAATTCGGTTGAGCCGTTACGGCGTGATTGAACCACAAACCTCCATACAAACTTTCACATTTATAATATTAGTTATAAATTATATTTAAACAATGTGCACGCACATTACACATAATTTATAAGTAGTCCAAATAATACAATTATTTTAAAAATATCATGAGATTTTAGGAAAAGATCAAACTTATTTTAAACAACACATAAAAGTAAAATCTCGTAATTTTCCAAATTTATATATATTGATGTTCGTACCAAACCTTATTTTTGAGTAGGTGGTACTTCCACAATACATAAGGATTGTTTTAAATTAAAATGAAATCGGGAAGGATGCCGAATTTTTTTCTTAAAATATTAAACCAATACCTATTTGTTTTATTAGGTTAGGATACAACAAGAAAGCGAAAAACTAAACTACACGGTGGTTTCAAGCGGCAGAATCTCAAAATAATAAAAATAAAACAGTTATTAAATAAAAATACTTAATATACTTAAAATTCCAAAATAAATGACTTATCTTCGAAATAAAACTATACCTAAGATATCTAAAGTAATATCTCTAATACAAATTTAATCTTTATATCTTTCAAAATACATAATTGTCATGTACACAAGAATCTCTATACATACATAAAATATATGTTATAATATGCTTCTTTACAAAACACGGTTTTATATAATAAAATACTCCTGTCGTTTTTTTGTTTGAAAGATATACTTGAATTTTGTAGGCCTAAAAAATGTTGGCTGTGTAAAAGTTATCGTATAAACAGAAAGCTATTATTTTTATTGATTACATATAAGATTTCAAATTGAGCAAAATTAATTCATTGTAATTTTTTTACATTTTGCGTCCCTTTTTAAGTGTCAGAAATAATTAGTGGTCCCATACGAAAATTTATATAATATTATCTCAAATGTTTGAAATTATAGGACAACATTACAATACCTTAGGTATTATAAGCGAAGGCACCTTCTTACGATACCTCGACCACGCAGTCCCGTAGCGTCTTTGGCATCTAGCATCATCTCTCCAAGCTCTGAAACACAGATAATTAAACTATAATGCAGAAAGAAAAAGAGTTCAATTCCGAATGTCAACACATACATAGAAAAGCGTATGTAATAAGATATTTTTTACAAAAACTAAAAACCGACTTCAAATTCCTGAATATTTACAAGATTAATATCAACCTCTTTTTTTTGTTATCAACCTCTTTGCGTTTTGCTTACCTACTGAGGATGACACTGGCCACCTACACTTTCGAATAAAAATATTTACCTGTGCAGTAAAACCAGGATAGTAATCAGTGCCGGGCTGGCCGCTATAATCTGTCCAGTTATCAGGCCAGGGAGGGCCAGCGCCACGTGGATGAGAATGTCTCCTGTGTAGTTAGGATGGCGGAGAATGCCCCAGACGTTTGATGTGATGAGTCTCTTTTCGTTGAACGTCATCAACGATTCTAGGCCTGAAATAAATAAAGGTTAGGTTAATAATACACAAAGGGTGTATTATTAACTTGTCGAATACATTTCATACATAAGACGTGTTTTTAAGGTTCCATCAGCACTAAACTAACAATGTATATGAGGTGAAATTGGTCACAGAATCAACTTTTACAGTTAATAACTATTTATTAGGTTCCAAAATTTAGTTTTTATTGGAAATTGAAAACGAGGAAGAGGAAGACCAAGAATTAGATACATGAGCCAGATAAAAGAGAAGATTGCCGTCATGTCTTATAAGGCAGTAAAGGAGCTCGCATTGGAAAGATCAGAATGGAGAAAATTGCATCATTACACCGAAAAGAGCTAGGCTCTTAATATAATAATAAGCGCCGCTTAAAAGCACATTCTGACTGGAACTTTCATTTAACGACGTTAGGTCAAGCATCTGAAAATGCATGAAACGAGGTTATCATTCACGTCCATGAACATTTGTAGCCCTAGACTCTAGACTTACGTATGAATGGAACTTAGAAGTTGGCAAAGTTAAGTGCCAATGAGCATATTGATCACGCATCTAGAGGGAGTTTTAGTTTTCCTGAACCAATTAAAATGAATATTACAACATTTATTATGAGAAGCTTTAAGTTCTTTTGTAAATCATTGCGCATTTGAAGATGGGTGCGATTATAAGACAACAAGTACCGTAAGCTTACAATTATAAGGTACTGTAAAGAAAGCTTTTGTATTACGGTTATTTAGATTTTTAGATTAGAAGCATGTAGATCTGTTCTCTACTCTATTAACAGTTACAATTTTTATTTTATGAATAATTATTTATATGTTCACGTTGTTTTTTGGTTCAGTTCAAAGCTGGCGCCCACGTGATCTATTCCTTAGACTTTAACCGACAATAGCTTTACTTGTTTTTTTTTTTACAATTTTGAAGTTTAATCTCGTGGGCCGACCTTGCACTGACCATAAAAACACCGTGTACACGAGTTGTCAGAGATACATCTAATAAGCCCAAGCTCACTTTCCATCATGATCATCAGATACATCTTTATCTTGTCGTGTCACTGATTCATTCTTGGTCATCCTGTATTGGGTCAGTGACTAGGTTGAGGTATGGTGGCTAAGATAAGATCAGATACAGATCGCTGTCACCTTAATATTTTATTACAATTGCAATAAGCAATAAGCTAATGAGGGTCAAAGTGGCGCAACGGGCTATGGAGAGCTATGCTCGGAGTCACAACATGATAACTTACTTTGACTGGCCTCATAGCTCAGTTGGTAGTAACTCTGCCTTCTGCGCTAGAGGTCGCGGGTTCGATCCCCGCACTGGACAAACTTTTGTGACTAACACAGATGTTTGTTCTGTGTCTGGGTGTTAAATATATATCTATTATGTATATCAGTCTCTGGTACCCATAGTACAGGCTATGCCTAGTTTGGGATCAGTTGACTGTGGGTGATATGTCCGGAATATTTATTTATTTATTTATTTATAAATTCAAAACGAGGAAATACGTAGTACCGAGGTCACCGACATAGCTCTCAGAATTATCATGTTGAAGTGGCCACTGCCACTACTGGCAGGCCATATATCTCGCAGAACCAACAACCTTTGGGGAATAAAGATTCTCGAATGGGGACCATGAACCGGACGACGCAGTGTTTCAAAGCCTCTCATTTAATGGACCGACGACACTGCAAAGGCTGCGGGAAACCGGTGGATGGAAAAGGCTCAAAACCGTTCGCCGTGGCACTCTATGTGAGAGACTGTAGACTTCCTCAGGCTGATAAAAAGCTATTAAAACAACTTACCTTTCAAGCTGGGCTGCAGCGGGTCCCTTCGAAACTCGTATTTAATATCATTGCTAACAAGCATTAGATAGTATCCCACTAAATACATCAGCGAAGCTAGTACTAGCACGTTAGCGGAAAATGTTAGCCCAGTATCTGCGATGTGCTTAGACAGGGTGGTGAAGTAGAAAGGGTATAAGGCGCTAGAGACTGTCTGCATATACCCAACGCCTTCGGATCGCCAGAAGAATGTGGATGTCACTCTGTATTCCTTGACTATGAAGTTCAGTGTGTATACGATTTGCATCATTGAGAAAACAAGGACAGTCGGGTTTGATATCTCGAACTGTACTTTGGTCAGAAGACGAGGGATGATGGCCAGTGTGACTTCCTCATCGCTAGTCCATTCCATCTTGATTTCGCGCGTGAATATTAGTAGGGAAAGGACGAGCTGAAATAAAATTACAATCGTTATAAACTAGCTTCCGTCGGCGGCTACGTTCGTCGTGGTGATGGGACCGGTTAGGTGAAAATATGGATATGATTTAACGATACAGTGCATATTGCTTCTTAGGCTCTTTCTAACTAGGTAAAACTTCATTTTGAATTTGCAGGCAGCGGACGAGTAGAAAATAATTGTATATGTCCAGCAATGGACTTCTTGAGGCCAATGATGATGAACAGGTCAAGGTCTATGCTGACAGTCCGCAGAACACGGCAAGCAAAAGCCTGTGCAGACTGCCTGCAAAGAAGCTTAGCCATGAAAAACACTGGTAAATAGTTACTTACGGCATTGATATTGCAAATTCTTGAGATCCACACTTTAACATCTAGTCTTTTGAAGCTCGGATGTATTTCTCTTCCAAGAAAGAAATCATACAACATGCACCCTGTGTTAGCATATTGATTTAGCTCTTCTTTCTCCATCTTTCTACTCTTCATGTACAAAGCAATGCTCAAGACCATGGCAAAAATGTATGATGCTGTCGCTAGTTTCAAATACTCTTGAAGTATGAGGTGTTTGTCAATATATTGCCAATAGTCCAACTGATAAATGAGAATAACAACAATAATACTAGATGAAAATGCATTGAAACAATAATTCTTTCCTGTGTTATCCATTCGGTCAGTTCTTGGCCCGAAGTATGGAAAAACAGCCATTGCCGCTTGTATCAATATCTGTGCTGCAATCAAGGCGCTAGTCGGCAGACTAAACCATATAGCTAGAGATCTGAATGGAGTGAAATTGAGGAGGGTGTGGATTGAGCATGACATCATACAGGATGTGAGAATAGAAATGACTGATAAAGGTATAAGAAGGATCAACGCAGCTGTCCCAATGTGACCACCAAACTCCCATTGTCGGGCGACCTGGGCCATGCTACTGACACTGGTTCTTAATGGGGTAGACAGTTTCCTGGTTGATAAAGCAGACCACTTGTCTTCATTGTCATCTGCATAAATCTCTTCATCTGAATAGTTATCAAGGGATTCGCTGACAGATTTGCTGTTTCTACTGCTTTTGCCAACAGACTTGCTAATGCTCCGTCTGATATCCGGCAATGAGGGGACCACATCAATAAACTCCCGGAGCCTGCTGGATCTTCGGGGCGTATAAGGTGCCTCATCAACGGAATTTCTATTTCTTATGCCAAATATCTCAGTTACACCATTTTTATCAGGGGTGGATTCTCTTTGTAATAAAACATCCTTCACTGAATATTCAGTGCGCTTGGACCGCGTGCTGCGATAGATAGATATGTCCCCAAGGCGTACAGACGCGTCTGCTTGGATAGAGGGACGCTTCGCAGGAGACTTCGGTATTACAATCGGTTCTGGCTCAATAATGTCAATGGTTTCTTTAACAGTTCTCGCAGGAGACTTACGCGCAGGGTATTTGGATGTTAATTTACGGCTAGGAGATTTCCTTGCAGGCGATTTAGCTTTCGGCGCGGTTTGGCGCGGTGGCGGGCTTTTCCGAGCTGGCGACACTTTGCGTGATCTGGCGGGAGATCGTGAAGGCCGAGTCCGTGGCGGACTTGGCTCCGGAACTCGCGTTCTTCTCCGAGTGGACATGCCCAATACTTTCGCCACTAAAATGAACTATCAATTCTAAAATTATCACTCAACCACACGCACTGATGCTCACATTCCACATGAAACGGGCTGAGTTTAAACTGGGTCAGAGATTATTTTTGTTCACTGTCGAAACGAAGAAATGTATTTTAATGCACTTTTTACGTAAAAACAAAACTAATTCAACATAAACGTTACGTGTGAAAACTTTGCGCTGCGTTTTACCAAAAGAAAACGATTGAAAAAAAAACAAAGTATCCAAACGCCAGCCAGCGACGACGCCAGAATAAATTCAAAATATCCCCTGTGATTGGCTATAAATAATATAGCTTTGTTTTCTCTTTCTAGCAAATGAAAAAGGAAAAAAATAATAAGTTGTTCTTGGTAAGTTGGTAGCATAACTGATGGTGATGATGACAGAATAGACTACAGAGCATCCATCCTTGACTTCATTCATTCATTCCTTCCTTGAAATAGTGATAACAATCATGTAATTTTGTATCTACCTACTGTACTGAATCGATGACAAGTATGTAGCCTAAATGTGAAAAGATTAAACAAACCTACCTACCTAATAATACTAATCCTACAGCCCCCGGAAGAGACTAGCTACTCACAACACAGGGAATCCTAGTGTGAGAGCTAGTGTCCATAAGCCCTTAACTTCTTACACCTATTATCATACCTACTATTGAACTAATGGTACTAGGTTCCTACCTACCTCTATCGCATAGAGTATATTAATTATAATATATGTAACCCTTGTCAAACTCAAACTTCTCACAACTCAGGGTATCCTAGTGTGAGAGCTTGTAAGCAATGTACCTACTTTAATAGGGCCTTGACTAAGCTTTAGTTATTGTACACTACATTTTTTGATAAATAAAACTTTATTATTACTATTCAATGCATGCTAGGTTCTTAGTGCAATCGATCGATTCGCGTTTTAGTAGGAACTAGGTACGACGATACGATACGACACAATAGATTGATTGAAACATTATCGAACATCCATGGTTTAGTTGGTACCAGAGTTCTTTGCGGTATATATACAAAAGTACTCTGTGCTTTGTATGTAGGTACTTCTGAGGTAAGTACCTAGGCACTAAAAAAAAAAACTTTGATGCACTGCCGTGATTGTACCCAAAGAGACGCTATTTACCAGATCGTACCTACCTACGCGCTACGGTACCAAAGGACACGGTGGAAAAGGCTCAAGCCCGGTCGTCATAGCACTCTATGGGGGAGGCCTATGTCCAACAGTGGACTTGACAGGCTGATGATGATGAACTAAACTGGTCCGCGAGTGTACCTACTACTACTTATCATTTGTCATTATCCCATCACGAAAATGTTTCTAGGGCAGCGCATAGGGAAATTGTTCAGTCTTCGCTCCTGTTTGACCAGCTCCGTACAAGACAATGGTCAAGCAAGATGCAGTGCAGTCTACTAGTCATCTTACCCTCTTACTCTTAGTCATAATTAGTTTCAAACTTTAATACCTACTAAATGCCTACTAAGCTTCCGGACATCAAAGATGCCTAGGTACTACTTGAATGCCTATTTAGGTATTGTTTGATGAGAGAAACAAATATGAAGGTACTTTAATAAAGTGCTTTTTTATTTAAATCGTATGCCTTACAACTATACTTATCACGCGGTGCATGTGAGACATACACTTAGCACCTAAAGCCGCGTTAACACAATCAACGCCCGGTTCAAAGGACAAAGTTCACTTTGATGAATATTAGGACTGACGTCAAAGTGAGCTTTGATCACTGTTGCGTTCAAAGGACAAAGTTCACATTGATAAATACTTGGACGCTGACGTCAAAGTGAGCTTTGATCACTGTTGCCACGTTCAATGTAGTAGTTTAGGGCAGCACACTTATTTCCCGCGAGGATAGTGCTAGTAACTTTTTTCACATTGTGCCAGTTTGTGGCACTATCAAGGCAAGGCCGCGGGTAGTATTGTGCTGTATCTCTATGCACAAACACGTAGATTAGGTACTCAACTAATGGATTAGGTACCAGGTGTCGTGCGGTGAGTGTGTGTTATGTTAGGCCTCTCGCTTCACACTACAAACACACCCACCACGGCAGTCAGCAACTGTGCTAGTTACTAGTGCAAGCACATTCAACTACCTAAATGGTGCCACCACAATTCATCAGTGTACATACAAAAGTGCCAGCACATGTGCTGAGCCACCCAACACTGCAATGTAGCATCCTAGTAGTAATCAAAACATACTGCTCTAGGGGATTTGATCGTATCAATGCGGCTTAAGCTAACATATTGCATTTATAACATTTTTAACTATATGTTTAATGTTTGTGAAATTACAAGATAACAAAGTTGACAATAAAAGATCAACAGGCTTAGAACCGTCTACTTATGTATAAAATAATTTTAAACTTCAAAAATAAGCGTGAAATTAACATCAATCCCATAACTACTGGAAACCTCCAGGAATGTTGACAATAATAAAAAAACCATATATGTAAAACAGAGACAAATGCAAAGTTGCGTGCTCTAGCCTTTTCACCAGTATTTCTCAAGAGATTTGACCAGGTCCAGTGGGTCTACGTTGGGTCCATGACGCTCCACAGGTACACCATCTTTGTTGACAATGAATTTCGTGAAGTTCCATTTGACGAAGTTGCCCAGGGTACCTCCTTGCTTGTGCTGAAAGAAAAGAAAAATAACATTATTACCATTATACCTAAATGCGAAAGTTATGGATGGATGTTTGTTACTCAATCACGGCAGAACGGCTGATCGGATCTGGATGATGGCATAGAAATAGATTATGGTCTGGAATAGAACATAAGCAAACGTCATTCGTTCCATGGCGTAGTTGCAATAGCATCCGATTCTAGGCGAAGATGCGGATTCGAATCCGGTTGAGTTAGACTGTTCATTTTTGATTTTATTTAATTTTGTGCCAGCTTCTAGGTAGTACTTCAGTAATTTAATTACAGAAAAAATATTATTTATTTATTCCATTGTTAATGTGAGAGAACTGAGAGACCCCGCCTTCCGATCCAAAGGTCTAGGGTTCGAATAATCCCAGTCGTAAAACCAATAGATTTTCCGTTCGGAAAATGTATGTGCGCTATAACATCGTGAGGAAACCGACATGTCCTAGAATCAAAAAATTCAAAGACATCGCGTGCACGAAAGGAATCTCTACGAGACACACTTAATTCCTTTCTCCACATTGGTACATTCACTAAAGGTCATTAGTCATTTTCAGGGCCACCATACCTCAACCTGCTTACTGACCTTAATGCAGGATGACTATGAAAGAAACAGTGACACGAAACGTCGTAAATAAAGAAGTATGGTTCAAAAATAACATTACTCATGTGTCAATATCTTAAACTCCTATTGGCCTTAATCCAAATAGGGATCATGACTTAACAAACATGAATACCTCCTACAATATTGAATCGGCAATGCTATACCAACTTCGCCATGGAAAGAATGACGCTGTTACCGAAAATCTAATTATAAATTCTTTTAATTTTTTATTTAAAATTGGTATTCCTATGTGTTGCTTACACATTAAAATCAAGAAATGAAAAAATAATTTAATACCTATGTAGTATGTAGGTACCTATTATTATTATTACATTTATTGCATCTCACAAGCATAAAATTAACCTACAGTTTTTCACTAGCTTTCGGCCAAACGAAAAATTATAATCAATTGATTGAGTGACCGAAACTTGCTTACAATGTGGCTAGTGAGAAACTTCACATGTCCTTGAAACCAAAAGGCAAAGTAACAAATGCTTGAATGAAAAACTATATTGATTTTCTCACCCCATAAACCTACATAATTGCTTCAAACAGCACAGCATAGCATAAATAGTTACAAGAGCCACAAGGTTAAGTCAAATCAATAACAGGTGCTCGATTCCATGATTAATATTTAATCTATTTTCATAGATAAGGCGGACTGTAGTACTTTTGCAGAGTAGGTTGGGTAGCCTTAGGTGTTTGGAATCAAATTATAATACTTTATTTTTATAAGATCTGTTGTACGACGACCTGTGACGGTGGCGTAGCGGGCGAGTGCCCGTCTGAGACGCAAGGGGTGCGGGTTCAATTCCCATTGCGGGATAAATTATTTGTTCCAGTACTGGGTGTTGTAGGTTCAGATACCCATGACATCGTAGGGTATGTATATATGCGATTGTTAGGTTTTTTATTTATTTAGTGTGATTAGACCACAAACATCCTCACAAAGTAAAATGTGAACCTCTGTGGTGTGACCGGTGAATGCCTGGCAGAGTAACAAGATGTACAGTTATCCTTGTGTTGAGACAATAGTTTACATGATCTGCAAATATTGGTTCGGGATCTGCCTATTGGGGTAACTAAGTTAGTGTCAGTTAAGGTCAGGATTAGGTAATGTGACTGTTGTATACCTACACTTAATTTAATTTTTACTTAAATCTGACTATTAAGCTATTTATTTATTTACATTAATTTGTAAAATAGCATTTCTAATTCCATTCAAATTCACCCAGTAGTAGCTAAGATAATCAAAACACAATACCTTTTTACATTATCGTATCCTAGCGCTAAATAAGACCAACCTTCGCATTATTGTCAGAGCCTTAACTGGACGCTGTTGTCTTAATAAGCACATGTTCAAACTAAGGCTATGCGACACACAAACCTGCAGGCTATGCAAGGAGGCGGACGAAACGCCTCTACGCCTGCTAGGTGAGTGCGGAGCACTTATGCTCAAGCGTAGCATCCATTTGGGAAAGCACATCCTCAGCCTAATGGAGCTAAAGCAACTCACCTCAAAGAAAATCCTTCAGTTTTTAACAGCTGCTGGGCTTTGCGGTGAACTTTAAAGGCCCTGTAAAGGGGCTCCACAAATAAAGTGGCGATCACAATAGGCCAGTTGTGTGACACAATAGCCGCAAAAAGTAAATAAAAAAAAAAAATACCTTTTTACATAACTACATTTTGTTTATCAATTTTTATGATAGTCATCACGATTGATTGATTTTAATAATGATGATTTTGTATAGAGATTTATATGATTGTCATCATGCCTTGTTAATTTTATTCATGGTGAGTGTGCAGTCTTAGTCATACATAGATAATGGATGGCTACCAAGACCAAGGTTTTTTTTTATTTTCTGTTATTTGCAATCAGTAGGTGGACTATAGTCGGATGAGTTGTGTGCTTAGTGGCGTTTGGGATCTAGACTCATCAGTCCTTCTTCCCTTATTTTTGCAGGACCAAGACCAATTCACCTTCGCAAGACCAAGGAGTAAATGGATAATATGACTGCCTTATCCATCTATTGTGAATGGAATAGGATAAACAGATGATGATGCTAACATAACATGTTTACTTCAGATAATAAAACCATTTCAAATAACAATAAAGTTACCTTCAAATATTTCCACAAAGGGCTGGCAGAGTCTCCGTTAACATCAACTTTTTCGAACAAATCGAATTTGACTTTACGTTCGGCTGCAAAGCAGACAATTTCCTCAGGGTTTCCTGGCTCCTGGCCGGCGAACTGGTTGCAGGGGAAGGCCAAAATGCGCAGACCTGAAAAAGTCAGACACAACAATTATAGGAAAATCTAATCTATTGTAGGATATCATCATCATTTCAGCCAGACTTACCGTAACTGCTGAACATAGATAGAAAATACCATATTGCACAATAAAAGAACAAAAAGTAAAAAAGAACTAAACTAGGTAGTAATACACCGGGCCTATTAGAAGGTACCTACGTAGTAAAAATAGTGGCCAACTTACCTTTGCTCTCTCCATACTGCTCGTACAACTGATTGAGTTGCTTGTAGTTATTAGCGGTAAGACCGCACTGGGAGGCCACATTCACAATTATGCACACATGACCTTTGTACGCGTCAAGTTTCACCTCATCTCCCTTGATGTTTTTAACAGTAAAGTCGTGTATAGACGTAGCGCTCTTGTAATCTGGGTTATTATCAACCATTTTGCTGTGAAAAATTAAATCACAATATTATTTTGCACGTCTCGTTTGTTGACACTGCTGCTGACTGACCACTATAATCATAGAGTAATTTTCTAAATACCATACTATAATAATTACTCTCTCTATGCTGACCACAGACCAATAGGATGCTAAGCTAACGTGCCTGACAGACAGACAACATGAGAGATTATTCAAAATCATAAAAAAAAACAAGAGTTCATTGCACTAATGCGTAGACAGCTGTATAACACGCACTAATGTATACATAGAGTAGTACCGAATAGACTCCAAGATTGGATTGTTGTATCCAAAACATTGTGTGCAAGCAGGAATAAGAAAGAAAAAAGTGTTGTACACGCCGATGCGATGTAATTAATGTTTGTTTATATATATATTCTCTTGTGTATTATTGGAATTGCCGGCCGGACTGACCGGAACACGACCGGAAGTCGGAAAAACCAAGATTAAAAATGCACTAACATATTGCGTAACCCACAAAACACTTTCACTGTCTCGAATGAAATGACACATAATACTCACATTGAACTGAGCTGAGCTCGAGATAAGCAAATTCCGTGAGTAAAAACAGGCGCAACAAGCCTGGATAGCACTCTAAAAGTGATTGTCATGTTTTTTTTCAATCAGAGGTTTTTATATGTACAAAATGCGTTCGAAAACTGTTTGATTCCGATCAACCCTGTCTGTCAGTCTATGTTTGTTTAGTTTTTCTTTCTAAGGTTTGATTGATCGCTCCCGCTCACAATTCAACTTTTGTGAGTTACAATGTGATTTCTATACTGGGATGAAATACTGCCTGTATCTAGTGTTTATATTTCGTTTGGCTTTGCTCTGAGAACAGTTCCTGAACGCACTTTGCAAAAAAAAGCACGCGCATGCGCAAATGACGCACTGCTCAACTCCCCTAGCTGTACGGATGGAGTGACTGCCGATCGAAAGTTGAACATCGACACTAATCGACAGTTGCTATATCGATATCCTATCGAGAGTCCATGGTTAGCAATAATAGCAAAGACAATAATAATATATTCGAAATTCAATTGTAACGGTAGTTTCGACGTAACTATAACGACGCAACTAGACAATTTTAACACAAAATATCCGTCGCTATATAATGTCAAAAAAGTAAAAAAAAAACAGACGTAGGCGTAGATATAATACGTTTCATAGTGATCCAAGCGATTTCTATGTTGGATTTTGAAGTTTAACTTATTACTCATTTTGTCCATAGAATACAAAAAAAACGTGCCTCACGCTCACGAGTGTGAAAGAAAACATATGGTACCATACCACTCACCTCGCCCATTCCTTGAAATAACTTGAAACCGAGAAAAGGCGCTTACTCGATTTTACTTAGCAGGGATTTATGATTATCTGTCAGTCAAACTCCTACATCACTATCACCATCAGTCATGCAAAAAAAAAAAAAACAGAGCAAGACTCATCAGGGTTGGTATCTGCAGTCGTGAGTGAGTGAGTGGAATTTGAAGAGAACATCTTAAAAAATAATCAGCAATGAATTAGCTAACAACTAGTGGCGGTTACCATGTGAATTTAATCCATGCCACAGATAACATAATACTATACTATCCATGCTAATCAAAGTGTACGTCAGGGCAGCAGGAACACCGACATTAGACGGGAGCTTCTGAAGTTTTAGAAGTAGGGAATAATCAAACTGCGGAACTGACCAAAAGTCGTAGTCTACTCTGTGGAAGTGTGGAGTCTGTGGAGTGTGAAACTGCTGACTGCACAGCGAGTGTTCTGTGCTGCACAGACTACTAAACTTGGCTGACTGACTGACTGAATTGGTGTTTGGAAAAATACTACAATTTTGCGCAAATTAGCGCTCGCTGATAAACGGATCACAAATTACAATGGCGTATGTGGCTTCTTTAGTTCGTAGGTGCATTTGCCCCAGAAGCTTCAGCACCCCAAATCTCGTCCAGACCGCTGGTTATCACGCCAATGTAAGTTTTTGTTGCAATGCCAAAATTTTTATGATTATCGATTTCACCACCAACGTCGTAATTTCACCGAATAGCCTTGAACTTCAGTGCTTACTTTACTCATAATCTTCAGTGATAAGAATTACATGATAGGAATTCGCCCTGGAAGTCTGCGGGGGGCCATGTGCAGCAGTGGCGTTCTACGGCTGAAATGATGATTAGGACAGAACAAAGCGACTCACAGACAACAAAACAGAAAAAGATCTGCTAGGATTTCTCTTCATTGCAAAATGCATCTGTAACTAACCTAGCTAGGCAGGCAGACAAGGGATTCCATTTCCAACTGATAAAGCTATATTTATTCATGTACTTCTAGGTCATTGACCACTACGAGAATCCTCGCAATGTTGGCTCCCTCGACAAGAAAGACAGGAGTGTTGGCACCGGATTGGTTGGCGCTCCCGCTTGCGGCGACGTCATGAAGCTGCAAATCAAAGTGGATGAGAATGGGAAAATCACTGATGCTAAATTTAAGACATTTGGATGCGGGTCGGCCATTGCTTCAAGCTCTCTTGCCACTGAATGGGTGAAAGGCAAGACAGTGGACGAAGCATTGAAGTTGAAAAACACAGATATTGCTAAGGAGTTGTCTCTGCCACCTGTCAAGTTACATTGCTCTAGTAAGTACCTATGCAAATAAAATTATTCCATTATCTACACTTTAGAGTTGGCCCATAATGTACAAACTTTTAGGCTAATTTCCTTTAGCTGTAGTAAGCTAGGGCATAATTTTATTGTACTTGTAGACTCTAAAAGTACATGACTACTCATACTTGATGTTTTTTCATTTTTTTTCATGTGGAGCTATGTGGAATGAATAAATACAAGACATTAGATGTTATCTATTTTTCTTCATTTTTTGCTTCTACATGCCATTGCTTAGTAAATTATAAAGCCAAGTATAAAATTGTATTGCTTAGCAACTAAAACCTATGTGAACAAACAGATTCAGAAGAAAATGATGGTTGCTTTCTTCAAAACTTCAAACCACATGTTTCATCAAATAAGAAAATCAATACAGTCCCATGTTATTTTCCTACACCCATCCTCAGATCTTTAATAGTATCTAGGTACTACAAAGCTTGTAATATTATATCCTCTATATCATAGGTTCTCAACCTTATTTTGCCCACCACCCACTTTGAAAATACTTTTGTTTCTAGCACCCCACAATTTTTTTAAATCAGAAACATATAGTCCTAAGATAGGATAAGAAGAATGAGAACAATTAAAACACATAGGTAGTACCTACTTTTGCATATTGAGAAGTATTTTTATAAATATTTAAAAGATATTGAATTTATAACTTAGTCTCCACTGTCCCGAGCCCCCCTGAAAGTCTGAAACGCCCACAAGGAGGCATTATCGCCCACATTGAGAACCTATGCTCTGTATACTTACCTACCTACTCATTTCAGTGCTTGCTGAGGATGCCATCAAAGCTGCTCTTTCAGACTACAAGATAAAACAGCAGCCCCCAAAAAATGAATAGAACATGGAGACAAGAAGTAATTGGAACAGATCTGTGATTTTTTTATAGAATAGAGGTTATCCATAAATGTATACTTTCGGTACAAATCCTAACATCACGTAAAATGGAATCCCAAGATTTGAAGCAGTTTGTTAAAGAATATTTAAGGATGATCTCTGGATTAAAAATCGTCAATGTTGGCTTGAGAGAAGTTTCCTTGTAGTAATTAGTGACTTGTAGTTTTGGTCATGTATACAAAGATTGCAAAACCAAGTCATATAGATGATTCACGTAATAAATTGTAATTTAGGTAATGTTATTGTTTGATTAAATGAGCTGATAGCATATTATTTTTTTTTTCTTGAGATCTGCTCTCTCCGGCTTAAAATGTGGCCCAAAACTAAAAGCTTTAAATTATTTTTTAATTAAATACCGAATTTATTTTCTTATTAATGCTAATAAACTCGTTTATTTACAAATTAGACTAAAGCCTTTCTGTTCTACCTAAACTTTCTTTTTTGAATTCGCGATAAGCGTTTGGGCCACATTTTCTGCCAATGATTGTATTTAACTCGTTTGTTCTGTATTCTGAGGTAGGTATTTAATTAAGAAGGTAGTAATATTATCTGATCTAAATGATTTAAAAGCGTCAGACGAAACTTTCTTACACTCTTTTAGGATGCTGTACTGCCTGGGACATGTCTAGATGGACTTGCCCAGCATCTAAACTAAACAATCCTCTCAGCTTACACACGCTTGACTTGGTCATTTCATGTGTAGCCGCGGTTTTCCTCATGATGTTTTCTTTCACCATTCTAGCATGTGTTAAAGCGCACACACATTTTTCTAATAGAAAAATCCAGTGGTGCACCCACGATCGAAAGTGTAGGAATATCCCACTAGGCCAACACGGCTTCGGTTTACGTACATGATGTAAATAAACAAGACATTTAATTTAAATCAAAATTTTATTACCGGCTTAAATCTGACGTCCTACAAAACTCAATAATCTTAGGTGGGCACACAATGTGTATGAAGAAGAACTATGTACATCATTTATCACTACGGTTTACGGTTGTAAGCCTAGTTTCTGCAGTGCTAATAGCGCCGCGTCTGCTTTCGCTTGCTTCTTGTTCTGGCTCGCCACTGCTGGTTGGTACTCAACCCCGTTCACTCTTACCTGGAAACCATAAATAAATACTTACAAAAATGATAAACGTGGTACCTACATAAAAAGCAAAAAATATTAGCGGAAAAAAAACAATATCAAATATTTGTTTTTGTTCCGTAAACTTTTTAAAATAAGCTCATCTTTTATCACCTTTATAAGTACCTTGAATAAGAAGTTCTTCTTATGATCAGGTCCGCATTCGAAGCACAAGTTGTACTCGGGTGGCCCCAGTTTGTGCTTGGAGCAGTACTCTCCCAGTAGTGAGACGGGGTGCTTTCCGCCCGTCCCCGTGGCCGCGGGGGCCGCCGCCGGGGGGCCGCGGGGGGCCCCTCGACCACGCATGGATTTCCCCTGGAAACAACATGATAATTGCTTGCTGGTCTTGTCACTAATTCTTTCTTGGTTATCCTGTATTAGTTCAGGGACCAGGGGTGCTATTGTGTAAGCTAAATGGGAATGATGTTCGCAACTGGAGATGGACACCAGTTCGTCGAATCTAAATGCTCTGAGATGAACGATGATGAATCAGGGTCAATTAAAAGTGAATAGAGTCATTTCTAGTCTTTGGCCGTGGTGGCCCCGGCTGAAGAATAGGCCCCTTTATATCTACCTATCCGCAGATGTCGTAAGAGGCGACTAAGGGAAAAAAGCTAGGGGATGGACAGCAGCGTCCCTCATTTTAACAACGATAGCTCTAATTGCGCTCGCCAACCCGCATGCCCAGCGTGGTGAGTATGGGCAAATCCCCCCACATGATAAGGAATTCGCTCTGTCTGTGGGGGAGGCCATGTTCAGCAGTGGACGTCGTACGGCTGAAATAATGATGATGAGAGTCATTTCAGTACTAGAAGGTTCATGTTTGTCACTAGGGTAATTTTAGTGTCACGTGGATAATATATGACGAATGCGATTTGTCCCGCAGGTAACTTTTGAGTAAAACGATTATTTTTTATAACTTACCCCCTTATTGTTGTATCTCTGCGGGATCTCCTCTTTAGCCTGAAGTCCCCTAGTGTCCAGTTTGACCTCCAGCAGTAAAGGCTGTAGAGCCCCGGTGCCCTCCTTCCCCAGACCTCGGCCGGGGGTCCAACCCATCTTTTGGAGCAGATGCATTCCCATACCACCTGCTACCGGCGCGGCGCGAGTCAATTGGTCCTAGATAAAAGTCGTGCATTAGATTATTGATCATACTGTTTTTCAATCCAGTGGCAATGATAATTTCTGATATTTCTGAACGTTAGTTTAAAAGACCCAAATATAATTAGGTAAAGAAAAATAAGGGATTATTGATAATTTTATTGAGTGTTATTTACATTTTGTGTTTCAATTGGCACTGAACTAACAATAGAGAGTAAGATTATCAAGGCTTTTATAATTACAAGTTTAAAAACTGAGGGATTTTTTAAATTCAATTGCACTTATAATCTAAATTTATAGTTTTTGATACAAAAAAAGGTACATTACATAGTTCCTAATTTAATCTGCAAGAAATATGTTAATACTCGAGTCATTTCCAGACACATTTCATTCATTCTTCATCCCTAGCATACTTACCTTTGGTGGTAAGCACCTATCATCGGAGAACCGTCTCGCTACAGATCGGCGTCGCCGTATCACTTAAAAACTGTAACAAATATTCATGAATTCCCCAATTAAAGCCACGCTTTTCTTTGAGACCTGACAGATATCACTTTATAACTTTTGAAACTATCAAGGTTGTGAACATTCAGTAAAAACTGATGTTAACTATGATTTATAAGAATTAAAGTAATTGGGAAACAATTAAACTGTGAGCTTAATAGTTCCCCAATGTGTTTAATTAATATAAAATTATGGTAAATATCCCATTTTTTGTGGAAATTAGAAATCACTCAGTTCGGTGGTGACTTGGCGAGTGAAATCTGTTCACTTTTCTCAAAGAATCACTAGGCTTTTCAATAAAGACTGACGTATTCAAATACATATATAAATAGTAATAAATTTGAGTTGAAATAAAATATGACTGTGTTACGTGATTTTATGTATGCATTGCTTGCAGTAGTTTTAAGCAAATCTCATAAGTATTGATAGATATATAACGCAAAATATAAACAAATGTGTGAGAATTTATGTAGGTAATTAAATAAGATACAAAGATAAAAAATAAATTAATAATAGTCAGTCCAAATAAAAGGGGAAAACTGAATATTTGTATGACTCGATGATAATTGGCATGCCATCAAAGATGGCATTAAAATTATCATATTTGTTTTATTAAATGTAATGTAAGGTGTGAACTAAATGAGTTCTCACTTTACACAAAACGACAGCACCGTTTTTGGCAGATGGTTACAGCAATATTTGTTTTAATCCAGACGTAACTTGAAACTTCCTTTTCGAATGAGAAAGAACTTTAAACATAAAAAAAGATTTCTAAAAATAAAAAATAAAAACACTGTTTTGGTTCCAACTGCCAAACGCAAACTTTATGTTTCTCATAAATTTGCTAAATTACTCCATATGTCTAGAGTTTGAATGTATAACCGTATAGGTTGAATAGGTTAGTCACTATTCTTGATCAAGATTCTAAATATTAGAATTCATCAGAGATCCCAAAAATTCAACTTTTTATTTCTCATCAAAAAATGATGAACGTATCATCAGAGAATAAACAAATATCACTGCAACCAACAGAATTGAATAGTCGGAAAGCGTAATACAGGTTGTATTATGAATTCTGACCGCGACTCCGATGTAGACCGCACCTCAGCTGGAAGAAAACATTTGGGACAGCGTTTCCAAAGCATTGGACGGAACCGGCTGACTGTATTTGTACTCTAAAACCATCGCTATAGGGTTTTTGTTTGCTTGTATTTTGAAGGCAAAGATAGGAATTAGAATTAGGAATTCAACATGGCACATAAAGAAAAAAAATGTCTCTTAATATCAACATGATAAGTAGATATTTCGATATATTCGACGGTTCCCGGTTCGTTAATCAGTTAGATACTCCGATTATTCGTCCCAACATGTAACACCAACAGTTTTACAGATTGTGAAAAAGCTCAATGTGTAACAGTGTAACGAACCGAGAATTCGTCTACCTATGTAGCACTGTTACATATTTTGAGTGCCACAATACATAATATTTTTTCTCTTTCGTTACACTGTTACACATTGAACTTTGTGTCCCAATCTGTAACACTGTTGGCGTTACATGTATGGCCGAAAAATTTGCAATATGTAACAGTGTAACGAAACCGGATTTTATCTACCATGTGTAACACTGTTACATATTTTGAGTGTCACTCATTACATCAATAATTCATCTCTTTCATTATTGGTATGATTTTATTTAGTACTAAACGGGAAATCAGCTATATTTGGTCTATAGTACAAAATACGGCAGCCTGTCTTAAGGTTTCGTTCAATACTTCAATACACATAGAGACTGGGCTTTTAGTTCTTCAATAATCACTATTTTCTGATAGAATTATAATAGTAACATCTGTATGGATAAATAAGAACTGTTTCAAAAATAAAAAAAAGCAATTTGCGACACCTTACTGATCAGCAATACTTGAACGGTGCTATTACGTAAGCAAAATGAGAATGGAGTTCGCGACTTTGGTGATTTTAACAAATGCGACATCCAAAAGATTTCAACATGAAAAGGAAGATAAGGTCGATATGTTTTCCCTTACCAAGTTTACCCCCAGGACGGCTGGCGCGGCGGCAGCAGCGGCGGAGAGCCTTAAAAGGCGGAATTATTCGTCCCTTGGCGATGGATACATATTTCTGCCTTTTGGGGTTGAGACGCTAGGACCTTGGGGCCCAGGGGCGTGGCTCCTGTTCGATGCTTTATCTAGGAGGCTGGTGGATGAGACCAATGACCGAAGGGCTGGTGCTTACCTCAGACAAACGATCAGTATAGCGATCCAACGAGGCAACGTCGCCAGCCTTTTGGGCACGCTGCCTGTGGTTGGTGATCTGAACTCTGTTTTCTACTTGTAGTCGTAGTCATAGAAAACAGAGTTAATTCCTAGTATAAAATTATTTTAGCTTAATTTTCAACTGTTATTATTATTATTTTTCTGTTAATAAATTTTTAACCCTGGAGTTTTAATGGTTTTGAATATATAGGCGAGTGGCTAATACCGAATGCAAGCGTATCAGCACTATTTTACACGAATTTGAAGCTTAAATTGAGACTGTCTACTCGCGTCACCGCCTAAACAAAATCGCAAAGATGATGGTACGGGGGGTGATTGTTAAAAGAAAGTTGCGATCTTCATTGCCATTATGTGCGCCGTTTGTTCACGTAAAGAGCCTCTAAAAGTTGCATTTTAATCCTTTCACCAACGGCCATTAGCTGACTTCAGGGCTACTGGTAACCCTACCTCACTGACCTTAGTGTAGAATGACCAAGAGAAAACCACTGACACGTTAAGCAAGCAAGCATTTCCATTATGCTTATGCAATAGCACCCACGCTAGGCGTTTAATTTCGCAAAGAAAATATAATTCAAATAAATGACTAACTTCAGAACAGACTAGTTATATCGCTGAACTGTATCTACCGTAAGCGTCTCGTAACCGTAAACGTCATTATCACAGTCCCGGCACGTTTACTCCAATACTTCATCTATGTGACTAGTTTTGCACTGTCAGTATTTGGGGTCCTACCATGACGTCTAATTGACATTCAAATAATGATAATAATAACCCCCAAAAGTCACACATACATAGTCCTGACCCCACACTAGGATTCCCTGTGTCATGGGTATCAGAAATTACGAGTATCTTGCCATGGTATCACCACATGTGAGCGTGTCAGTACTGTTTTACAGGAATTTTGAGTATTCACTGTCATACTGTCGATCTATTCACTTTTCACGTCTCACGGTGACAAGTGAGCAAGTCGCCAATTTTACGGACCCTGAGCCGGAGTCTACAAATTCAGCGGGTTCTCATGAAAAGGGAATAGATACATGTTTTTGAAAGTGCCCTTTTCGTGACACCATACAAAAACGGTATAGACACTATACACTTTTCACGGTCGAAAAGGGACTCACTGAATTTGTAGACTAGGGGAAGCTAGCACGAACAATTCACTATAGTAAAAGTAAAATATTTTCCAACGACATTGGTTATGCTTGATATCTTTTAATTTTTATTGGCTAATATTTGACATTTGCTATCGTGAAATATTCGAGCTCGGGCCACTGGTATATTTATAGCAATCCCAGTTATATTCTATATCGGTTTTTCGAGCTTTTATTGAAAATCGTGAGCCAGTTTTGAAAGGCTATTAACCATTATATGCCAATAGAGAACAGCTTTATAAGCTTTTGCAAATACCTAATACTAAAAGCTCTAAGTGCGCCATAAAATAGATAAACAGTGATTATCAAAGAACGTAAACCAGTGAAGACACAAAATGAGCGTGTTGCCGAGGCGAATTGAGCCCTGCGCGCTGGGGCAGTAGGTCGGGAATACCTTCTTGGCCCACGCTTGGGTACCGCTCGCGAGTTCCCTAGGCGTGAGTATCTGCGCGCCCGTCGAGCCGGTGAACTGGCCCAGGTGTCTGTCCTTCGACCAGCCGAACTGAAAAACAATTCATTTTAATTTTTTTTATTTTTTTATTTTATGTTATACGGAGGCAAACAGGCTTACGGCCCACCTGATGGTAAGCGGTTACCGTAAGCCAGATGGCTGCGGCGCCTTAGTGTCAGTAGTACCATTGATTTGTACCATTGATGGTACAAGTGACGAACGGATTTGGATGAAATTTGGTAGAGATAGATTATAGTCTGGAATAGCACTTAGGCTACTTTTTATGTTGGTACCACGCGAGCGAAGCCGCGGGCGGAAACTAGTATATATAAAATACTAAAAACTTATATTCTAAATCCATCAGACTTACGCCTTTCGAAGGGCCCTCCTTCTTTTCTTGCTCTTTCCGAATCATCAACAGTTTCTGTGACACGATCGATGCTATATCCTGAAAAACAAAACATTACGATTTTTATCTATAGTTGCTTGGCTTATCGTGTCACTGATTCTTTCTTGGTCATCCTGTATTAGGTCATGGACCGGGTTGGGGTGTGGTGGCCCTTTTCAGGGCCTATGACCGTCGGTCAATGAACCAGTGTAGTGAAAGGATTAAAGTGCACCTCTTAGAGGCTCCTTTCGTGCATATGTCACGTGGCTTCGGCACATGCCGGTTTCATCACGATGTTTTCCTTCACCGTTTGAGAGCACTAGCATAGCGCAAATAAATTTTCAGAATGGAAAATCCATTGGTGCACGGCAGGTTTCGAACCCACGACCTGTGGATCGGAAGGCGGGGTCACTACCACCCCTCCACCAGACGGCATAGTGAAGGGTGGCAACGGACGGACGGCACTTGTCGGTCACCATTTAGTTTATCACAACTCCACCAAAGCAAGTGGCGTTAGTGTAAGTTATGTTCCTCTGTACCCTAAATTATGTTCCTCTGTACCCTAAATGATGTTCCTCTGTACCCTAAGTTATGTTCCTCTCTAGAGTACAGAATGTCAATATTAGAATACTTACAATTTTGGGCGGTACAATGCCGGGCGGGTAAGCCTGAGGTCCGGGGGCGGGTAGCGCTGGCAACGACGTCACAGTCGACAAATCTGCATCCAAAAATACAGCCGAATTAAAAAATAATTGGTCTTGTGCTATAGGAATTAAGCGAATTTCTTTGTATGGAAAGCCCTTACAGATAATCATAGGTCTTAATACTCGGCCGTGGTCTGAAGAAGGATGAAATAAAAATAAAATAAATATTTCGGACATATCACACACGGTCAACTGACCCCAAACTAGGCATAGCCTGTACTATGGGTACCAGAGACTGATATACTTAATAGATATATATTTAACACCCAGACACAGAACAAACAACTGTGTTAGTCACAAATGTTTGTCCAGTGCGGGAATCGAACCCGCTACCTCTAGCGCAGAAAGCAGAGTTACTACCAACTGAACTATGAGGCCAGCCAAAAAAAAGGATTGCTGAAGAATAGGCCCCTCCATATCTACCTATCCGTGGATGTCGTGGTGACTAAGGGAAAAAAGCTAGGGGATAGGCAGCTACATTCCCTATTTTCAAAAAGATAGCTCTAACTGCGCTTGCCAACCCGCGTGCCCAGCGTGGTGAGTATGGGCAAATCCCCCACATAATAGGACTTCGGTCTGGAAATCTGTGGGGGACGCCGATGTTCAGCAGTGGACGTCCAAGGCTGAAATTCTTCTTGTCGTGTCACTCTCTTATCTTATATTCTGGTTATCCTGTATTAGGTCAGTGACCAGGACCAGGTCAGGTCAGGACCAGGGTATGGTTGACTGGCCTCATAGCTCAGTTGGTAGTAACTCTGCCTTCTGCGCTAGAGGTCGCGGGTTCGATTCCCGCACTGGACAAACATTTGTGACTAACACAGATGTTTGTTCTGTGTCTGGGTGTTAAATATATATCTATTATGTATATCAGCCTCTGGTACCCATAGTACAGGCTATGCCTAGTTTGGGGTCAGTTGACCTTGTGAATATGTCCGGAATATTTATTTATTTTATATTTATGGTGGCCCTGAAAAGGGCCTATGACCGTCGTTAGAAATGATGATGATGAATACTTACGGGAGCCGCTGGAGAATCCTTTCATGTAGGGAGGCGGGTCGACGGCCGGCGCCGGCGGCGCGGGCAAAGCCAGGGGCGCAGATCTGTACACAACATAAAACAATTCAATTGTATATTTATTTCTTCTATACAGTAGTAAAAGTTGAAAGCTATGCAAAGCTTTGCACTCAGTTTTTTTTTATTTGAACCTGAATACATGGGTTCAAACACACAAATTATTATTTTTTAAGAAATAGCGTGGCATACTTGTCGTGCGATGGCTTCAAATGCCTTGCCGCAGCGCCTTTGAGTCAGTAGTACCATTGATTTGTACCATTGATGGTACATGTGACACAACTTTGTATCCTTAGTACCATTAATGGTACTAATGAAAATTATTTAGAATCAATAGTACCATCATAAATATTGATGTATCGATTAATATTGTAATATTGTAAAACGGTCAAAACACGTAATTGAGCGAAGTGCATTTAGACAGCATGTTCAAATGTAGCTCATTAATGGTGAAAATAATGTGCCACTATTTCTAGAAAAATTAATCCGGTAGCTGTGTAACTTTATTTTACGTTTTGGTTTCATTTTATATCTTTGTACAAAACAAAATAAATGTATGTCAAAAATGAAATTACATGGAATATCTTTACTTTTCTTTAATGGTACTAAGGATACAAAGTTGTGTCACTTGTACCATCAATGGTACAAATCAATGGTACTACTGACACTAAGGCGCCGCAGCCATCTGGCTTACTGCGGCATTCATAGTTTACGAAGCAGAGTGCATCAATGCTGTGGTGTGGATTGGCTTACCGTGGGATAGTCATATTGTCTAGATGGCTTGCCGCAGCCATCTGGCATGCTGCAGCAGTGAGTGCTGACGCAGCAGAGTGCATTGACGCAGTATCGCTTGATGCAGTTGCCTGGATCGGCGTAGTGGTATTCTGTCCAGCGGACGTTGGGGAAGCAGGTTCGATCGCTTTCGGCGCCGGCACAGGTTGGGGAGTCAGTTTTGAGTTTAGCTTCACTAAGGTCTGCAAAATAAACCATATTTTGTATTAGTATATTTGTTCTAAACAGAAACTTTTTGTAATAAATCTGAGGGGATACTTTAAAAGTTGTAAGCTTATTTATTTTTCCTTCAACTCCTAGTTTTTTCAGTATTTAAATAGTATAATGTAAGAGTATAAGACTGACCTCATAGCTCAGTTGGTAGTAACTCTGCCTTCTGCGCTAGAGGTCGCGGGTTCGATTCCCGCACTGGACAAACATTTGTGACTAACACAGATGTTTGTTCTGTGTCTGGATGTTAAATATATAGCTATTATGTATGTCTGTCTCTGGTACCCATAGTACAGGCTATGCCTAGTTTGGGATCAGTTGACCGTGTGTGATATGTCCGGAATATTTATTTTATTTTTCATTTTATTTTATAAGTAAAAAAAAAAGGCTGTATTTCATCTATAAGATAATTTATTAAGCGTCAGACTCAAGATACGTGTATAGGGCCTTTAGTTCCGTAGACAGATCCGCACTGAACTTCCGCAATTATAAAATTAGTTAGATTAGTAGGATACGGACCTTGTAAGGCCATATAAGCTCGTAGAACCGAGAACCGTTGGAAGACCTCCCATTCGATGGACCGACGACATTGTGAAGGTGGATGGAAAAGGCTCAAGATTGTTCGTCATGACATTCTTTGGGGTAGGACTTCTACACGCTGATGATGAACGTTGTAACAGAAATGAATAACTCACCAAATCTTTCATGGGCTCAACGGGCACCCACTCAGATGCCTTGTCTCGATGCTGGCTGCCTGATGAGACGGGGAACTGGAGTCGGAGCTCGTCTTTGTTAGCCACTAGTGCTGTGCTTTTAACCGGTAACGGAGCGCCACCCTGAAAAACAATGATGTCTGAGCTCGGGGCCAACCTTGGTAGAAAAGTTTTTAGACGCTTCTCGAAGGCCATACCACAAAGTACAAGTATAGAAAGGTAATAATAATAAATAATAATAATAATTTGTTTATTTCACCAAAGAATGTACCGAAAAAAGTTGTGAAGCCCTTGACTTCTGAGCTAGGTAATAAAACCCTGTGTTACAGAAGTCAAAGGTAAAAAGACAAATAAATCGCGACTCTCACAACGAAGCAATTAAGTGCAATTCAGCTCGCACAGTGCGGCGTGCTTAACATTATACAAGGTTATTCACACAACTGGCATAATAATATGTTCTACGAATTTTGATATTTCGTAATTTTTCATTAAAAGCACTATGCAAAAATCTGTATATTGGGAATTTTTTCAGTTTATCTGTTCTTGTCCTTCTTATTATAGTTATAAATAATAATTAAACGTACGAGATGTTCTTCTGTCATTTTTTTTTTTTTTTTTTTTTTTTTTTAATAAATAAATACGAGATGTTCTACCTATAAAAGCTGAATAATTTGAGCTTGAACCGATTTGACCCCAAAACAATGAGTTTTTCAGTGAGAAATGTTAAATCCCCCAAAGTTGTTTCTACACAACTTTTGAAGTATATTGTCAAAGCAAACTCACCCTTATGTTCATAATAATAGGCGCTTTCTCCTTCACTAAGAAGGGGTGGTGGAACGCCATAGTGTCTTCATTCTCGCTCATATCCTCATCCTCGGAACACACTGAAGACAGTTCTCCGAGGGCCTCCTTCTTGGAGAGATGCTTGCAGAAGTCTGTTAGTTCATCGACTGATTTGCCTGGAATAGAAAAGGTTCGTAAAGGTACGCGTCGACAGGACTGCAACGACTGTAACGCACGTGCACGGTGCAGCACGCAACGGATTTTAGTTAGCTTTGTATAAATTCGTATAGCACTATCGGCAACGCCCGCAGCGATACGTTAGGTCGCCGCATGCATCGCTCGCCGCCGACGGAAAGATATTAGATGACAGAAGACGTCAACTCGCGAAAAGAACCAAATACCCTAATAAAGGCCGAAACACACACACAACACGGACTTTTCTCAAATAAATAAATAAATAAAAATATTTTATTTCGGACGACTTGGATCTATAATTTGTTAGTAACATTATATAAAGGAACTTATAATTAGGGTTAGTACTTAATGCTGAATAATCTTAAACATTTCAATAGATCACTCTCCTCACGAAGCAGTGCCACGTGGGAGAGGTGATCCTGCCAGCAATCGTTTGAAGGATGATATTGGGGCTATCACGCACTCTGCGCATCAGGGATGTGGTCTTTTTACAGAGAATTGCAGCAAACCCATCCGTCTCGTATTCTGCAAACATCCCTGATGCACTGCAGAAATGTAGTGAATATGAAATAATATAAAAATAATAATAGTGAAATGTAGTGAATAGTAGAACAATATAATGTTCTTCTAAACACGATTGGTGAAAATTTTCTCGATAGGTTTTTTTTCAAAATACATGTTTTGTACAAAACTTTATTTTTATCTCAGGAACAGCACAATATTTTTGTGGGATTTTTATTTTGTCAAGAAGCCTAGAAGTATTTCCTCAATGTGGTGATCATCTTTTTTTTATAAGATATTTAGTTAACTTGTAATTAGGTATAAACTGTTTTAGCGCTTGCGCCTTTCTAAAATAGCGTGCGCGTCTATCGCTCTGTACTTCTCACTCCCGGGAATAAAATATAACGGCATCTCGCTCAGCGCATGAGCGAAATCGCTGTAGGCGCGACGCTTTGTAGGCATCTTAAATCCGGACGGTACGTATACAGTTTACGCGTGCCACCGATAGAGACCGAAACGGATCGACCTCAACTTTCTCAAGGAGTAAGAGCCAGAGAGTGACATAGGCTACTTATCATCTAGATAACACGAAACGGCTCGAACATCGGCATCGAACGGCTGAAATGATGATGAATGTTGAACACGCGAGCGTACCCGCGGGCGGAAGCTAGTAGGTACCTCCAGACTGTATAGCCGCCATGACTTGGTTCCTGGTGTGCGGTGGTAGTGCCGCGGCACCCCCCGGAACCTCTCCGTTCTTCAGCATGTTGATGGCGTTGCGTCTCGCCACTTCTAGAAGACGCTTCTTCTCGCTGTCAGCTAGTTTCACTCCAGTTGGTGATCTGCTGTAGATAGATAGAAAATTCTTTATTGCAAAGGGCGAAGACAAGTACATAGGCGAACTAAATGCTAGTGAGCATTTTCTTCCACCTAACCTTTGAGTGGTGAGGAAAAAGAAAGGTATAAAGAACAACATAGTTATTTTTTGTGAAGTTTAAACTTTACTAATAAATCAGGTTAAAAAGTTAAAAATAAATAAGCAGTTATTTTATTGAAAACTGTCCTAATTTCAATAATTTTGTTTATTGTGATAGTTTTGTGAATTTCTGGAAATGTGTAAATAAAGTAAAAATTTGGATTAAACGTATTTCTGAAGTGACCATCTTATCTAAATTATTAATGTTTATGGCCATGGATCAATGACGAACAAAACGAAAAAAAGAATTGCGCATATCCATCGTTCGAATCGTGAGTTACTGTTATGCTCTTGAGGTCATACAAAAAACCCATAGAATAAAGCACTTTGAGTTTTTCCTGAATTTTCCGGCACATTCACGAATAGGCAATTTTTTTTTCTTTTAATTTTTCAATTTTATAGATTAATCCGGCACGTGTGACACCGCTCATACTAGATCAAACGTCAGAAGTCCAATATCTGGTACTGGCCAGACCCACACGGCACATGTGCACTTAGGCTAAGGGGTAGTTAGTAACTTCAACTAACCTTGACCTTCTGCCACCACCTCGGTACCTAGGTGGCGAATGGTGCCTGCTGTGTGGATAAACGCGAGTCCTCGACCTCGACCTCCGGCGTGACCTCGAAGATGACCTGTGCCGTGACCTTGACCCTGAGGTGTGTCGGTGTCTTCTAGATGCAGAACGCGATCTTGAACGTCGCGATTTACTGCTTGATCTGCAAGTGAGTTTTGTTTTAGATAATTCATGAGACAACAGGTACATACTCACTAACTTTTTTGGCTCTGTTGATCACATTACCAATGTTACTGTTAGCAAGAAGATAATCTAAATATACAAATTCTTTCCTCCTTGCTGTTATTGTAGGGGTGGACTATGAAAGCCCTAAAGCAGGAGTTGATATTTGAGGGAAAAAAGTTATGATGATTTACATCCCACTGGTAGATGAAAAGACTAGCATTGTGGCAATAAGCACAATAACTTTAGTAGCTAATGCAGTAAGTGTTTTGCATTACTAGTAGTCGCGTTTTTATTAGTACTTAGTCGTTAGTTAAATAGTTTATTAGGTTAGTATCATCAACAACCTGTAGAAGTCCACTGCTGGAAATAGGCCTCCCCCAAAGAGTTCCACGATGAACAGTCTTTAGCCCTTTCCATCCACCGACTTCCCGCAACCTTTACAATGTCATCGGTCCAGCGGGTGGGGGGCCTTCCAACTCTGCGTCGCCCGGTTCGTGGCTAGTAGTAGGTAAGTATATTTAGGTTTATTTCTTGATTTGTTATATGTCTTTTGTTGAATAAATAACTAAATGTTCTTTACATTACATACCTTTTAGGTGTTCTCTCCCTCTCTCTTCTTGATGATTTGTGAGAACTCTCTTTTTTACTCTTTTTATGAGATTTATCTTCTTCTGATCTGAAAATATGAAAGCCAATTGACATTAGTTTTTACACTTCTATTTAACGATATAGGAACAATAGATGTCAGGGTGGTGCTCAAGTTTTGAAGCTACAAGATGAGCATGCTATGCAAATCAGAGTCCAAAGGTCCAAAGTAGTCCAAAGCAGACACAAATAACACACAATGCTTGAGTTGCAGCTCAAATGAGATGCATCTATGTTAAAACTGCAAATGTTGGTTAAAGCCAAAATCAGAACCAGTTGTTTTGTGTACCTATATCTAGGAAACTTAGAATGAAAAGATATGTAACTTAAGTTATATTATAAGACAGAGAATCCTGTGCATACCAAGCCACATACAATCAAAATTTGATTGTGTGGATAAAATATGAAGTGAAGTGGAAGTAGTGATGCAATGGCAGAATTCATAATGCTGGATGCCTGGATGCTGGATTACAGAGTTGAATATCCAAGTCAAGGCATGATGCAGTAAGCCACACTACTAGACGAGCCAGATTACTAAACTCCTTGTACTTACACTTTAGTATCCTCAGCAGCCTTCTTCAAAATACCTCCCGGATCTGCTGACTTCGGAAACTGGGAATTAACGACAATCTCCTTTACAGATTCATTAGACGAGTCGGTGTACTCTCCTTCTTCATACTTCTCTGCTTTCCGTCTCGCTTGTTCCTCAGCCTGTTTTACCGTCTCTTCAAAAACCGTACTGAATTTTAGATTCTTTATTTGGATTTTACCTTTATTTTTCTCACTTTCTGCATCAGCTTTTTTGCCATCCAGTTTCAACCTTAAATCGCTGGAGTCAAGGTCTTTTGGTGATTCAGGCATAGGGATGAGACTTGCGTCAATACTAGGCATATTGCTGTCTTCAATTTTGACCGAAACTCGACGCTTAGGCACTTCTGGCTCAGTTTTAACTTTTTCATGTTTAACTACTTCTGACTCAGTTTTAACTCTTTCATGTTTAACTTTCACATCATCAGATTTCTCAGACTTGAGATTAAGGTTATAATTGAGTAGCAAAGAAGGATCAATCTTGATCTTGGGCGATCTTGAGCGATGGTTAGACGGGGATCGAGACACGGAACGACTATCCCTAGAACGCTTTTTTGACTTACTTTTTTTCCTCTTTTTACGTTTGTGCGAGTAATCAGAATCATCAGAGTCATCACTGCTACTGCTTCGGCTACGTTTCTTCTTCTCTTTTTTGTGCTTCTTTTTAGCTTTCTTGGACTTTTTTGATATTATTTCTTCGATCTTAGGCGGAGCGGCATTGAATGCGCCAAATAACTCAGAAAGGATTTCGTTTGACGATTTGACGGGTTCATTTTTTTTTCGCTCGGGTGAAGATTTTTCTTTTTTGATCAGTAATTCAATTTTGTCCATTAAGCTCGTCATTTTCACGCTTTTCAACTCAAATCACAATTTTAATAAACACGAGCAATGATTTTTCGCCATGTTTTGTTTGATTGATAAACTTGTGTAAATGTCAATGAAATGGATAAGTCAAAGTTGTTAATGTCATTGAGCTGGCTTGCTCTCTGGTCGAACTCTCTGGTCTGGAAGGACTTTTTGGCGGGAACTTGCGAAGTGATGTTGTGCTCTCAATTTATTTTACAAAACTAGTGTTAAATTGAATAATATTGTGTAATTATGGTGGTGTTTTGCGTAATATTGTTTGAGTAAACCGCACAAGTGAAGTGAAATAGAATGATTGCATGTATTGTCATTTTTCGAGTTGGCGCTAAGAGGTCCCTCGAGGTTTTAGTAAAATAGCCGCCATCATATCTTACTAAAACTGAACTTGATTTGACTTGACGATGACTTGTCCAAGAATAAGATGACAAATAAAGACGAAAGAATAAAATAACAAGGAAAAATAAACGTAAGACTTGGTGGTAAGGCCTAGATGCCATAGTCATCCCGAAAGGGGAAAAAAATCAAAAAGAAAAAAAAACTCTCCGGTCCGGTCTGCGGTGATCCTTGACAAGTGGAGCATAGCGACTCCTAAATCTATGGTATAACTTTGTTTGTAATTGTACCTACGCTGCGCTTTCCGTTACCTCCCTTACATGTGAAGTGGGTTGATTTTTTTCAATAAGCTTACCCCATCGTGTGAGCTATCTTTAGGTACATAGTTATTTAAAATATTACGAGGTGTTCTAAGTATTAGGACATACACCTGAAAGTCTATACTGAAATTATAAAAATATAACAAAAAATTAGGCTTACTGGTTTATCTACGAGTAGGTTAGGTACCTACCTAATAGTCGGGTTTGTAATCATTTCAAAAAAGCCTCATACTAAATTCGTTTCTTGCAATTTTATTATAAACTATATGGCGTGTCCAAGCCTCAACCTATGTCGAAGTTTATTTTCATAACCCCCACTACGCTATCCCCACCAGTGCGGATAATAACAATTTTCAAAAAGTTTTGGCGTTTTCCTCACTAACATTTTGAATCCTGGCCCACTGGTGGGGAAAGCTTAGTGGGGATTGTGACAATAGACCGTTCGGAAGCTTTCACTGTGTGTGTGGTCCGACACGCGCTTGGTCAATTTATTAATAGGCTTGTTTGACCTACGCCAGACTAGGCGGTATGGTCTTGGACTTTAGTCTGCCCGTTAGGGCGAAAAAAAAAAAATTAGGCTTGTTTGACAGTCAAACTTTGACTAAGTCCCAGCTTTGGTAGTAGGTAACTTATTGATGTAGGCCTGCTTACCTACCTATTTATTTATTTATTTAATCTTTATTGCACACAAAGAAAACAATGTACAAAAGGTGGGCTTAATGCCAAGGCATTATCTACCAGCCAGCCTGATTGGGTAGAAACAGGAGGTTGGCGTGCGACAGATTGTTTAACTTAACTAAAAACTATACTATGTATAACCATACACTATATTTAAATATATATATAATACACTGCAATAGATTAACAGATAGTACAAAACAAGTGTTTTATTAACATGTAGTGTAGATGCTATATGTTCTTAAGAAAATGTTCACGAGTTAATCGTTTAAATGAATCTTTGGAGTCAACTTTTTTGATATTATACGGAAGATTATTCCAGAGTCTTACTGCTACAACGGAGAAGGAGTTGCCACGAAAACAAGTGCTATGCTCAGGGGTATCAAGGAGGAGGTTGTCAGACGATCTAAGAGGTTTGTCATGCGTATCACACCGGAATCGGAAACGAGATTTCAGATATTCAGGGGAAGAAGGATCTTTGAGAACTGAGAAAAGGATGCAAAGGATTCGCAGATTCCTGCGATCTCGGATGGGGAGCCATCTAAGTTTGCTTCGGTAGTGGCTTACATGGTCATACTTGCGCAGACAGTAAATAAACCGTATGCCAGTATTTAGGAGGCGGTCGAGCTTGTTGAGGAGTTCCTCAGAGAGATCAAGGAAAGCTGCGTCAGCATAATCTATTATTGGCACAAGAAGTGAATTTACTAATGTAATTTTAGTGGATATAGGGAGAAAATGTTTAAGACGGATGATTGAGTGCAGTGAGGCATAAAATTTACGAGAGATTTCTTTAACGTGGGGTACCCAACTAAGCCTAGAATCAAACACAACACCGAGATTAGTGACAGTTGGCGAGTAAGGTATTTTGCCTATCATCATCATCAACCTGTAGAAGTCCACTGCTGGACATAGGCCTCCCCCAGTGTTCCATGACGAACGGTCTTAAGCCTTCTCCATCCACCGACTTCCCGCAACCTTCACAATGTCGTCGGTCCATCGGGTGGGGGGCCTTCCAACACTGCGTCGCCCGGTTCGTGGTCGCCATTCGAGAACCTTTACTCCCCAACCTACCTAAAAGGTGGATTAATTAGAATAAGTAGTAGGTACCTAGGTTTGCAACGCACGATTGAGGGAGCAAGGTAAAATAACTATAAACTATTGGTTTGTTTATTTTATTACGTTTTAAACGTTATTAACGGTAGGTACAGAACGGACACTATTGATTCACACTCCTGTTGTTGGTAATTTACGCCATTTTACTATGTTACTCCATGGTTCCAACCGAAGATCATGAGGACGGAATTGTCCTTTCTTTATATTAAGTATGTGTACAGAAAAATGTCCTTACAATTAGGAATTTGAAGAAATTTTGAACTACAGGACCTGGACAATGGTGTCGATTCTGTTTTTGAATTTTTTCTAAAAGTGATGCTGTCCTTTTCTATAAAGATCGAAACAAGGAGGATGTAATAGCGGTTTAGGATAATGCAAGAACAGAATCGACACTAAAGTAGGTACCATCAGAAAGCTTCAGCATGATTTTATGATTGAATATTTTCAAACTATTCAGACAGTCTTTTAAAAAATGTATCCTTCAAAATTTGTAATTTAACTTGCTGATTAATTTCAAAATACTGTGGGTACCTAAATGAGCAATTAACTTTTTTTACTTTTGTTACATTCTTTTTTTAAAATCACGGACATAAATAAATAAGACAGCACAATATCTAACCAACAGATCACAAATTCAATTTCATAGAACAATGACAATAATTTGGCGTTTTAAATGAATTTAATGGAAGCATTTTATTGAGCAAAATTTGTGTAGGTACCTAAATTATGCCAATATTGAGGAATTCTGTGACAAGTACCTACAAATAATCAAGCGCAATAAAAAATGAGTTAAGAGGCTTGCTAAAGTTAAAACTTAATTGTAATGTAGAACTTATCAATATTCTTTGTTTCAAAATTACAATAATCACTTTATCTTAAGAAGACGTCAGTCAATGTTATAGGTAGTCGAATTTGAAACAAAATTATCATATTACTTCAATAATAAAATTATAATTAATAGGTACAAGTCAATAATAAATTCATAAATCGTAATACATGATTTCTACAAATAATACGCAAACATGTCTCTTTACCTATGTATAAAACACGACGAATCAGAGCTAATTACACACCCGTATTAAAATACCTACCTATCTACGATTTCGTATCAAATTCATCATTTTTATTTCCCAACAATCTATCCTGATAATTATAAAACTGGGCTCTAGGAAAATCTATCAACTAAATACTTAGCTGAAAACTAGGCACAGATCTACAAACCTACCTATCTATATCATTTATATTCTTTGGTAAAAACGACCAAGAAGAATGTTGTAAGAAATTCTATGGCTAGTTTTCAGTACATTTTAGCAAATACTTAGTGAAACAATCGAGAAAATAAAAGTAGGTACAAGTTAAATATGTTGGTACAAGTTACATATGTAGGTACAAAATTTCCAACTTTCATAGCTTTCAAATCAAGATGTTCCAAAAATAAATTGCTTTGTCCAGTGCATGATTAAAGTCGAATTGTGCAATGCGGTGTAGTGTAGGCAGAGTGTAGCATGAACTATTTAATATGACGGGAACTTTTCTTTCTCATTGAATAAGGTTTAATCTCATGGTAATGTTTCATGTCAGTTATAAGTTTATAACAACGGGTCCCAAACATTGTAAGAACCATGAGACAGAACAGTTTCCGCTACGACGGCGGACCACGTTCGCTATTGACTCGCCCAAAAGAAATTGGAACCCTATCGTTTTTTCCATTTCAATTGGCAAGGAGACGAACGTTTGGATTCACCGTCGATTGAACTCGACAGGGTTCCACATGAATCGCTAGAATCGTTGAGATCAGTAACTAGGCTGGCGCCGATAGGGCCGCAACGGCCATCGCTCTCGAATCTGACGCGAAGCAGTGATTCAGCTCAACGATTAACAATTATCAAAATCGAGAAATTCAACAAGAAAGCCCTTCGCTGTAGACTCGAAATAGACTCTAAAGAGATTTAAAAACGCTAACGGCAGAAAAATATAGCGGTGGCTTCCACTGCTCAGACCGAGAGCGCTAGCCGCTCGTCTTAAGCTACTACTAGAATTCTCTAAGCGATCAAAGACCGCAAGCTAATTTGAAAAGTTTTAAAAAAATAAAATCTGCTGGGTATACTCCGCGCCGCAATCAAACTCAAATCGTCGAACTATTTCCGTTACTTATTTTACTTGCGATTGCATCGAATCTTAGTATCAATTCGACGTTTGTTTTGTTAATTAGGTCGTAACAAAATCACAGGTCAATAGTCGAAAAAAGGTCTAGCGACGCGGAGTATATCGCTTGAGTTAGCGGGGGCGCAGAACAGCGCGGACAGTTCGGAACTTCCGCTCAAAGCCAAGTTTACAATACAGGGAGCGAGACGCATCGTTCTCGGGGCGGATGACCACGAAAGGTTTGTAACCCCGGGCCGCGACCTCCTTAGTCAGCCGACGAGCTAGATAGATCCCGTAGCCTTTACGGCGGAACTCCGGGCGAGTTTGCATCGAGAACATGGCTCCGTAGTAAGACTGGACCATCCAGGCGGCTAGTTGGCCTTCCACGAAGATACCGTAAGCGGGCAGCTCGGCGACTAGCTTCTCGAACACCTCGCGGCACTCGATGTCGCTAGCGGGGTACAGGTCGTGGACGGCCTTCATGTGCTCCGGCCGGAGGCGCACTAGCTCCACGTCCGATGGCAGTCTGGAAGGTTAAAGAACTTGGTATAGTAAAAAGTCTAACCTTGGAACGACGAAGACAGAAACTGCATCACACTACATACTCATTGTAATTAAGTTTTAAAAACTAAAAAAAAAACAGAGTTCAATATAAAGTAATGCCCGAAAACTGAAACGTGGTGATCTAATTGATGTTTGACTTTGAATATACAATTCTGAACGATAACGGCGCGGCGCGCGGCGTCTCAAATAGTTGAGACCATCTCAAATAGTTATGTGACGTTACAGTATTTGGGCGTAAAACTCCTTGTCATGGTTGGCATTCACAAGGTCATTCATCAAGTCATTTTGTTCACTCTGGATGAAACTGGCCACCCATACTTTCGATTAAAAACAAAAGTACTTATAACAAAATCATCCAAAACAAGCATTTTTCGGCAAATTGGTTGCCGAAAATTTGAAGTTTTTGAAGAAAATAATGAAGTTTTTGAAGTTTTCCGGGATTTGTAATAATTCCTCAGGAATAAAATTAAAATGAGACCACCTCGGAGTTGTTCCCTACACATATTAGTAGGTATAATTATACTTAGTCGTCGAATAACCTCCTCCTTTTTTTGAAATCTGTTAATAAATGTAAAAGTAACTCAGTCGCTATGTCTATCCGTTTGTTTTTATAACCTTTTCGCGACTAAACGGCTTAACCAATTTTGATGATTTTTTTTACGGAGATAGCTGAAGCCCTGTAGAAGAAATAAGCTTTTTATCTGGGTACCACGCAAGCGAAGAGGGGCGCCGGACAGCCCTTGTTATAAAATACAATTTTTAAAAGGCGCTACGGCGTGCTACGGCGCGGTAGACTCCAGGTCTTATCGTAGCGCGTTTAGGTAAGCTTACATCAAGCTTGACTTTAGACTAGATGGAATCAGTGTGGTGAATGAATTCAGAGCAGTTTATCGCTATGTATTATCATTTCTACTCGGGACTGTAGAGATCTCCCTCAGGTACTCACCCATCAGTATCCGCTTCAGTGGGCGGGTTCTCGCACGCGTAGACATCCCCAGTGATCTTATCGTGAGCTTCATATCGCCTCTCGAAGCGGTTCACAATCGCCTCGTGTGTAAAGTTCAGGTACAAAGGTTGAGTGAGATCTAGAAGTACGTCCTCTGACGTCAGCAGGTCGACCAGCTCCGCGCGCTCCGATGGACAGAACACCGTGACGCTCTCGTAGATTTGACTGTTTGGCTGAAATGGTAATGGGTGTTAGATAATACAGATTGTTATATCTACAACTCTTCGAGAATAGTGGTAGCCTAAAAATCTAGTCGATAATGTATGAATAGCGATCAGCATTGTATAGGCAAGAACAAGTTGTCATCCATGTACACGTGTTCAGAAAAAAGGCTTAATCTGATTCACAAAAAGCAACAACTTTAGTTCAGACTTTTGGAAATTTGACATATTTAGAAACTCTTAGAAAACTATAAAAAATCTGCTGGGTTCAAATCAGTTCAATTAGGTAAATCTGGATGTTAAGCTCCTTGTACGTTATACAGTAGCTTTTTGTATAAGTAAATCTACCAAGACCGAATGAAAAAGTTCGGCACAAATCAGAAAAAAACAAAAGTTTCTCATTTTTTGGTAAACTAAGTACCTAGGTATGTATTGTTTCTTGTTTCTTTTTGTGTATGGAATGGGCCTCCTTCGGGTTGCTATAGATACTTTTAATATAATGTTGTTGTATAAAACTCTTATGAAAATCGAATTAGGCCTCGGCAAATGGAATGATTTTTTGACTACCACCATAGTCTGCGGAGATTTATGTTTCTGAACGTTCAAAGCATTTCTTCGATCCCGCTAGTCGAGAGTACACCCGAATCACATCCAGGCTGATGACAATGACGTGTTACTGAAGCACACTCTACGAAATCTTACTCTATGCCACAACTTTAAAGCATTTATTTTCTCAAAGATCCTCAAAAAGTCTTACCAGCGGTGTAGTCGAATTCTGATGTTCCGTTTGTAGTTGAAAGAAAGAAAATTAATATTTTTGGAATTCAAGTACCTTCATTAATGGTTTGGACATATGAATTATTAAAATTGAGTTTTGGAATCGAATCACGTGAAATGAGTGTGAGTTGTAGGTCGGTGCCGGGGTTAGTAAAAAAACACGTTTAAGGTAATTCCAAAAGATGCAGCCACAAAAGCTTTTGCTAATCTACACATTTCACTATTGATGAAGCTTATCAAGAGCATAAGAAACACGACCAAAATTTAATCCTCAAAAAGTCATTGACTTTTATAGCAATCATACCAACTTTGCGATTTTGTTTAGGCGAAGACGTAAGTTGAATTTCAAAGATTTACAGTTCAAATTCGTTTAAAATAGCGCTGTCACACTCTCATTTGAATGGCATGGCCGCCATTGCCTAGAAAAGATCGCTTTCCTGTAGCTACAAATCTACCCACGAGATGGTGAAGCCCACTGAATAGGAAGAAAAAATATAATAATATAATATAAATATAAATATTCCGGACATATTCACACGGTCAACTGATCCCAAACTAGGCATAGCCTGTACTATGAGTACCAGAGACTGATAAACATAATAGATGTATATTTAACACCCAGACACAGAACAAACATATGTGTTCATCACACAAATGTTTGTCCAGTGCGGGGATCGAACCCGCGACCTCTAGCGCAGAAGGCAGAGTTACTACCAACTGAGCTATGAGGCCAGTCGTCAGAAGAAGTTATTATAAAGGCCTGTGTTTATTTGGTACAGAACCAATATTACCACGATACATTGACTGACATACATTGCGTACTTGCACTTCATTGCTTTTACAGGGTAAGCTTATATGCCCGCAATGTAAAGTTAAATGCGCGTCTATCCCACCCACTTCGCCGTTCTAACTATTGCTAGTTTCGGCTGTTCTTTTGAAATAATCGTCAATAATATCTCTACAGTATTTGCTAGGTACTATTTTGCAGTGGAAAGTTTATTCTATGCTTGAGAAGTGCATTTCGAATGACGATCTTTGCCTAGTTAGACACTAGGTATACAGATGTAAATGAATGGGACAAGCTACCGTTTTGTAGACCGTTGCGGCTGTGGGACATACATTGCTTGCGTGGCAAATATCATGAGTGTACTGGTGCTCGCTTGACGTTTCAATAGGACAAAACACTATAGATGCCGACTTTCGAAGCTATGAGTCTCCGGACGTGTACAAACACCCAGTAGGTACCATTGATGGTGTAACTGGCAGGTAAATGTGCCACTAGTACCATTAATACTTAGTACAATGACACCGATTTAAGTAAGTCATTACGTTAGAATTATCATTTTAAGTTTTGCAATATTTGTAATTTATGCGTTATTATTTATTTCTTGCAATTTTTTTTTTAAATTATATATATTTATACCTATATTAGATAAATTCTAACGTAATGACGCAAATCAGTGAAAATGTACATTTAATGGTACTAGTGGGACAAATAGTTGCCAGTTGCATCGTCAATGGTACTGGCTCATGGTACTAGTGCAACTTCTTCTGGAGGTGCTTTGGGATAGTTTTTTCTCAATTCAAGTTAAGGCCTAGATGATATTATTTGGTTCTCTAACTGATAAAGAAATAAATTTTTCGTCCCAAATCCAATACTCCTGACAGTTGTATATCAAATACAATAGAACCCTCTCGAAATACAATACCCCTAAGTGGAACTGGAACCTAATTGATACTATCAAATAACCCGATGGTTCTAGTACTCTTTTTTCTTTAGGGACGAAAAATAAATCAAATAACCTACATTTGAAATTTATAGGACAACTAGCGGAAGTCCGTAGCTACGCCGCATTATCCAGAAAAAAGTACCCTGAATTAATGCAGCTGTTAATGCCACTGGCGGTCACCCATCCATTTGGTGACTGCGCTAAAGGTTGCTCAATTAGCAACAAGCCTCTCCTAGATAAAGGTCGATCAAGACAGATCTATAAACTCGGACATAAAAAATAAAGATCTATTTCACCGGTTGCCCTTTTTAGGGTTCCGTAACTCAACTGGAAAAAATGAAACATATGGTTCGTTCTGTTGTCCGCCTATCTGTCTGTCTATATGTTACGACCCATCGTCTCAGGGACGGCTAGAGGTACCAACTCGAAATATATTCTAATTATAAAGGTCTGTGAGACACACATCATGTCTGTCAAAGTATTATACAGTGCCGTAAAAAATCAAGCTTTTAATTGCATTACAAAGATATTGCATTAAAGATATATTAATGTCTAATTTTTGTGTGGAAAGGGCATAAATGAAAAACGTCTAGGGTACTTCTAGTAACCTTACAAATATTACATTTGGAATGCTAGAAGCCTTGACACAAATAAAAGGAAGAGTCCAAAATTGAGGAATTACGACTTTTTTCGACCCCTGAAATGGGATGATGAACTTTGTAGAAAAAAGTGCCATGGTAAAAGTGGAATGGTACGGAAACCTCGGGGCACGAGTTCTACTCGCAGTTGACCGTCTTTATTTAGAATGTAGGTTAACCATTCACTATTGGACTATGCCGTAGAGAAGAAGACAGAGATGGAATAAGGGTTTGGGGCAAGCTTTGTATTTACCTTCGACCCAAGATCAATTAGGAATTATACCAACGTTGTATAGAAAACAAAGTTGCCATGATAAATTTTGGATTTAAGATAGAACATATATTTGAAATAATAAGAAGCTAGCTCCAGTTTCAACGTTTTTGAATCGCTAGCGGGTAGGGTAGAGGCTTAATTTTTTCTATAGAGTAGACGACTTGACTATCGCGATATAAATCGCTAGTGTATGAAAAACGTCGAAGCTCAGGGTTAGCTCGAGCGATGACCCACTATTCCGCCTTTAATGAAAATCCGGACCATCCAGGTGATCATGACGAGCACAGACACAGAACAAGGAGGGGGCTACTGGGGAATTAGAAATGTATAGTTCCTTACCGTGCTAGTACATCCGGGGAAATGCAGACAAATCGGATCCTCCGGCCAGTTCTTCGCTACATAAAAATGGAAGTCCCACACCTTGTTGTTTAGATATGTTTGAATCGTCTGATGAAACTGTGGAGGAAGAAAATATAATAATAAAAAAGATTATTTCGTGTCAAACAAATAACGTACAGTCGCCAGAACTAAGACATACCTGTACATTTTGTAATTTAAAAAAATGGCACAAGTTTTAGCTCAGGTATATAATTTTCTAGTTTTTGCTGAGCATACAGTTTTTTTTGAGTTTCATCATTTTGAAAATTGTTAATTTATACAGTCTTAGTGCAGTGCAGGGGACTGTACCTATATAGATTATAACAGTAAAATCAGCCGTCACTCAAAATTATACTCTTCGTTGATTATAGGTACCTACTACAGTAGCGTTGTGTAAAATCGTACAGTAATTATTACATACATACAGCTAGGATATAGGGCACTGGGCCGATAGACTGTAAATTCTCGTAGTCATAGTCATAGTCATATTATTTATTCACCTTTGGAACACTGGGAACACTTGGTTTTGTTAATTACATCAAATTTTAGCGGCTGTTGCTGTAGACAGTAGTTATATAAAATTTTATGCTCTACATTAGAACAAATTTGTTCACAAAATCTCCAAAGAACCCTCACAAAATGCCGACGATATTTAATGGTTTAGGCGTGGAATTGTGAATAAAGCATTGCAGCAAAATAGTTGAAATTTACAACGGAGAGTATCCGTTTATTACAATTAGCATTGTTAGAGGCGGTAAGACAGTTACGGCGATGGTCTACGGCGAACATCGTAGAGCCTCTACGAAGTCTACGGCGTAGACTATTACAATCATCTAAGGTGAATATAACACCTAGATTATATATAACACAGCATAGGTACATATAACTACAAATTCAAAGTTAAAGTCAAAAGGCATTTATTTCAATAAAATCACTAGGATCACTTGGAAACGTCTTAGAAACTAGGTGAAGCTATGCCTGTTCCTCACAACCAATCTGGTGGAAGGTCCAGATTTTTTGGCTTCAAATTGAAATTGAGTCAAAGTCAAAGTCAAAAGGCATTTATTTCAATAAAATCACAAGGATCACTTTGAAACGTCTTAGAAACTAGGTGAAGCTATGCCTGTTAATAAGGTTCATAAGTACATAAGGTGCAAGCAACACAGAAAAGCATCTGGCGCTGATGTAACCTGACGTCTTCGCAAATTCATACAAAATAAATGGAAATAAGGTGCAATTTAAAACAGTTGACAAAGTTAAGTTCAGGTATGACATTTGTTACCTTTAGAGATTCTGGCATATACTGCACTAATACATCGGCCACCGCTGGAAGCTCGTCTTCTGTTACCAATCGAAAGTTTTTCCCCTCTGGCACGATTTCCATTTCTGTAACAAAAGAAATATTTCATGAAGAGATTTACAATATTTCAAACTTTGCAATCAATCTCCTCGATATTACTAAGAATACTCTCGAGCTGTTATCGGTTTGTACCCCCTTGCGCACGATTTATGCCATCGCAACAACTAGAGACATTTTTACAAATTAAACTTCTGTTAGAGTTTCGGGCAAGAAGTAACGCAAGGGGTGTAAAGTTTTTTATTCTTAAAATTTAAAAAGGTAATAAAAAACCATGGTGTATCCCTAACCATGGTTTACAGCCTCTCAGATCACCAGGAAATCTGATTCTTGTAGTCAGTGGCACGTCCAAATATTGGTACCAACTAGGCCAACACGGCTTTAAAAAAAATAACCTACAGCTAAAGGCAGTTGACAACAAGGTATTCCCATTTGCTGGCAATTCCGAGGTGAGCGGAATAGAGTCGTGTCTGTCGAGTGCTGGCACGAACACGAAGCGGTTGGTATGTACTTTATTTCGCTGACATTTCATTCAACATTACCTTGAAAAACAAAACGAAAATAAGGAAATTATCAAATACCTTGATCATCCTAGCTATATCGATATACAATCCGACTTTGATTGTTTGATGGTCGACTTGTCGTTCTTTCATGCAATGTCTTTAAATATAAAATAAAGACGGTCAAGTGCGAGAACTCGCGCCCTGAGGCTTCCGTACCATTGGTCGTGGGTTCGAATCCCGGTCGTGCACCAATGTATTTATAAAAAATAATAAAAATTCGAAGTGTAGGAATTGACAAACTTATATTTGTATTCGCTCACGTAGTCATTTTATGACATTGACCGCAAATATAACTTAGATTTTTAAAAAACTTCGAAATTCCTCAACTTCAGACTTTTCCCTTTACTTGTGTTACAAAAGCTCCTATCATTCCTTTCAGAATTGTGAGGTAACTGGAAGTACCTTAGAGGTTTTTGATTTTTGCCATTTCCATACAAAAATTATACATTCATTCCCATATCTTTTTAATGCATTGCTAGAACTTTGATACGGCACCATAAGCCCACAGACCTTAATAGGTGGTATACATTTCAAGTTGATACCTTTAGCCGTTTCTGAGAAAAAGGGTCTTGACAGACGGACAGACAGACAGACGGACAACGAAGTGATCCTATAAGGGTTCCGTTTTTCCAAATGACGTACGGAACCCTAAAAAACAGAGAAGAGATTATAAAATTATTCTGATTTATTACAATAATTTCTAACTTTGAACTGGAAAGATTTTGCCACATCGCAGCCTCCTATTTATAAGTGCAACACTAAAACAGACCAACACAAACGTTTATATTTGTATAACTCATCTCTTTGCATTGTATTCTTTGAATGTTTCATTGCCTCAACTGCCCCCCAGAAATCCTAACACATTTCAAATATCACCCCTGCATTTAACAGGAAGGGTTGCAGAGGGTTCAAGGGCGGGAATAACGTCATAAAGTCGTTATCCGCATGCAATCCAGTCACACCACACGTGTAAGTCAATTATAATAGAAGGTACCTAGTGCATAGTCTGATTAAAAATGCATGCAACAACGCAGTCATGTAATAAATATAGGTCGCTGTTTCGCTGACGTGCCATTTAGGCATTTGCTCGTTGATTTATCCATTATCGTTATTAAGGCGATACAGAAATCAAAATAAACTGTCGAGCGGGTGGAGTGAAGAAAGTGACAGCGCTATTTACTATAATTGAATGCGGAAAGAGATAGCAAGCGTTAGAAGGCGCTCGAATGTAATCGACGTAAGCGATATATTATAAGAAAATATCGATAATCTTAAAAACTATGTATTTTTTAAAAAAAAGTGTCTTGGATTTAGGTACCCAATGCTATTGTCTATTAAAACATTAAAAAAAAAGTTATTTTTGTTAGATAATCTCAGAGTATTTCCGAAAAAATTGTTGCAGAGGACCCAACTTTAAAAATTTCTGTCTTGGATTTAGGTAAATAAAATGCTCAAGTTATCTTTGTCATAAAAATCAAAACTGTGCGTTTTGCGGTTATTGAGAAAAAATAATTCAAAATCATAAAACAATTTATCCCTCACCTTAATTTATAAGTAATTAGCTTCCGCCCGCAGCTTCGCTCGCGTGCAGGCAAATAGGCTATAGGCAATAGCATATAGGCTACTTTTTATGTAGGTAGGTACCTACATTAAAAGTAGCCTATATGCTATTTTAGGTAAATAACTCTATATATATATATATATATATATTATACAACTGAGGTGGCAAACAAGCATACGGCCCACCTGTTGGTAAGCGGTTACCGTAGCCCATGAGCGCTTGCAATACCAGAGGCATCACGAACGCGTTGCCGAGCCCTCCCCTCTCCCCCCTTAAGAGCTTACTCACCGCAGGAACACAACACTATTTGAAACAAATAATGTTATTTGGCTGCGATCTTCTGTAAGGCGGAGGTACCTCCCAGGCATGCTACTCCAATTTAGAACGAGAAAATCTCGCTGTGCCCTACCTCCTCCAAAAATATTCCAAGTTTCAAATAAATCGGTTGAGCCGTTACGACGTGATTGAACAACAAACATCCAAACAAACTTTCGCATTTATAATATTAGTAGGAGAGTAGGATAGGATTTAATTTAAATCATGGAACTGAAATATTTCTAACGACCCAAAAATAAACCGGTCTATGTATTATCTACGGCGCTCTTACAGGCCCCCAATTCTTCTAATTTAATGACTAGTCCGTGGTGGCCCCGGCTGCAGAATAGGCCCCTCCATATCTACCTATCCGCGGATGTCGTAAGAGGCGACTAAGGGAAAAAAGCTATGGGATGGACAGCAGCGTCCCTCATTTTAACAACGATAGCTCTAACTGCGCTCACCAACCCGCATGCCCAGCGTGGTGAGTATGGGCAAATCCCCCCACATGATAAGGAATTTGCTCTGTCTGTGGGGGAGGCCATGTTCAGCAGTGCACGTCGAACGGCTGAAATGATGATGATGATGAATGACTTGAAAATGATAAACGCATGATAATGATCGCACCATTATCATTCAGCTACGATTGTCGCCACCTTTGTTTCTTTGATTTCATTGGTCCATTGGTTCCACAATGAAATACGACTGTGATAGCAGAATACCAAAAGTGTCAAAAGTGGTCATTTTGCCATTGAACCATTGTCATTTTGAAGCATTAGTAGATTACATTGGGGGCCAGTTCGTGAGTTCTCTTCATCTGCATTTTGCATTAACATTTGTACCAAAGTGCTTGCTTGCTTGTCGCGTCACTGATTCTTTCTTGGTCATCCTGTATTAGGTTAGTGAGCAGGCTGCATGGTGCACCTGAAAAGGGCCTATGACCGTCGTCAGAAGAATCAGTGTTGAAAGGATTAAAAGGCTCCTTCCGTGCACAGTTTTTAAGTACCTATAAAATATCACTGACACTTTATAAGAAAAAATATGGTACTAATTTCCATAAAAATCAGATCAAGTATAAAAATACAATGACCTTGCGTCATAAAGGTAACTAGAGCGACTTATAAGGGGCATCGATCACAACTAAACATTATTATAAGGGCTTTAAGCAGAGTAGGGTGACACATGAAACGACTAAGCTTTAAGAGGCCTTTTTAAATCAGCTGCCCGAAAGAAGTTCTATGGGTTTAACAGTTATTATTACTATAGGGTTACCGACTTAGTAAGTGACGCTAGCGTGCAAATATGATACAACAATTATAATTTTTGTCTTCAATTTTAATTTCATCATCATCATTTCAGCCGTACGACGTCCACTGCTGAACATGGCCTCCCCCATAGACAGAGCGAATTCCTTATCATGTGGGAGGATTTGCCCATACTCACCACGCTGGGCATGCGGGTTGGCGAGCGCAGTTAGAGCTATCGTTGTTAAAATGAGGGACGCTGCTGCCCATCCCCTAGCTTTTTCCCTTAGTCGCCTCTTACGACATCCGCGGATAGGTAGATATGGAGAGGCCTATTCTTCAGCCGGGGCCACCACGGCCTTTTTAATTTATTCCTTTATAAATGAAAACGAAGAGTCATTCAAAAACATCAATGCAACACTTTGTTTATTTATAATAACTTTTTCTGTAGTAAGTTTTTTTTTTACTCGTGCAATACTGAACAATCGGGTCAAGAAAATAGGGCAGAAAAACTGAACTAAGCTGAATAAAAACATAAACATGCGTCAGTATAAAATTGTTTAAATTCACTCGCAAAGTAGGTAGATACTTGAGAAAATATATGGGTTAATTTTTACTACAATTTTTCCATACTAACTAACATGTTGGTTTCATAATAACAAATATTTTAAGATAGGAAAATATATATTTTTTTATGTTATACGGAGGCAAACAGGCTTACGGCCCTCCTGATGGTAAGTGGTTACCGTCGCCTATTGACATTTACAACACCTGGAGCATTGCTAATGCGTTGCCTGCCGAACCCCTCCCCACCCCTAAAGAGCTCTGGCAACCTTGCTCACCGCAGGAACACAACACTATTTGAAACAAATAATGTTATTTGGCTGCGATCTTCTGTAAGGCGGAGGTACCTTCCCAGGCGGGCTGCTCCAATTTAGAGCGAGAAAATCTCGCTGTGCCCTACCTCCTCCGAAATATATATAGATATATAGATCAGCAATGGTGTTTTTTAGTCAGTGCGGTGTAGTTATTAGGCCCCTCTGTTAATTTGACTCTGACAAATTACTTAAACTAACTAAAACGCGTCAACTAATCAAAACTCGTATATCCTCCTTTGAAGGATTCACACTATCCCCAGTTTGATCGCTAGAGTCCGCGCCCAGAATGAATTCCCCTAAACGCAGCCCGTAAGTATAGCGTGCTCGCGCAAAATCACCTTACAGAAGCCCGTTCTTACATTTCACTTTCCGACCGTGAAAAGTGTATAGATTACCGTTTTTGTATGGAATCACGAAAAGGGGCGCCTAAAAAAGCCAGTAATCTATACAGATGGATTTATATAATCCTCAGTTAGCCGAAGTTGACAATTGCGTGTGAACATTCGGTCGCTAGCCACCCGTCGGCGTCGGTCGTCGCGCGTCGCCCTTGAAATCTGGAGCATTGCAGTGTCCGCATCGTCGATCGATATATACTTTATCTGTATTCTCCTTCACTTATCCCGTAAATTAACTTTGTACTGACCTATCTGATTATGGTCTCTCAATCAAAGTCCGCTCCTTCCGTAGCGAGTTTGGGCAAATCCCCCCCGAATGATTGTTTGGGTGCAGTCAGACAATCTTCTTCTTCTTGTCGTGTCACTGATTCTCTCTTGGGCATCCTGTATCAGGTCAGTGACCAGGTTGAGGTATGGTGGCCCTAAAAAGGGCCTATGACCGATGGCAGACTGATGATGATGAATCAAAGTCCAGAAAGTGCTATGTGGAAAACTAGGAACGACGCCAACAAAAAGTATCAAACCACGAGACATTGCAAAATTCGCTGAATGTCATAAAGGCAGAGGAAAAGTTTAACGGCACGTTGAACACTTAGCTAACCGTCAAAAAACAAACAAAAATGAGCACTGGCACAGGCTTTTATCCCCAAACGGTAGACAACCTCTCATATCTCCAGGCCATAAAATCATTGAAGATGTCTAAGGAGGGTAGTCAGAGGCACGTCCAAAAATTTTGGTACATGCCCTCATTTTGCAGTAGTGGTATTTAGGTAGTGAGTATTCGTGACAGTTTGCAAGCCCATCGCCGCGCGCCGCTTATAAGAATACTTACTGAAGAATAAGTAGGTAAATATAAATAAGGCTTGGTCTTACCCAGTGGTATTCTTAGTATTATGTTTTCACTCTACTCACACAGGCAGCAATAGAAGAGCAAGATTTTTGACGTAACCTAAGTGGCAACTTGCAAACAAACGTTCAACATTGACTTGGCAGGCACTGTTACCGCAGTATATAATACTGTATGTGTGTGTACCTAGTAATTCTATGGTTTTATGGGTAGTTTCCGTGTGAACAGTAGGTAAGTTACATTGCTACCCTTGAACACTGCAGTGCCTACACGTCATCGATCCATGTACTTTTTATCTTCAAACTACCTACACTTCTCGAAAGAGAACACACGAGGGCGGCCTTCGCCAATAAGAAGAGGAGGTTCGGTGGCATAAAATTGCTACAAAGTAAGAAAGAGCTGTGTTTGTTTCAAAGATTCAGGAGCCGCTACGCACCTACAAATTAAAATGACAGATTATATAATCAGTCAGTGTCATGTTACATGACCATGGACTTACGCATGCATGCGTATTAAAATTTCAAGGTTTAAGGTTTAATCAATTCAAGGATTTTTAAGTTTTGTCTTTTTGGAAAAATATTAAATACTTGCCCTAAAAATCCCTAATTTAAGAAAGTGTTTTCACAAAAAAAACGCACTACCTCGATTATGGTGTCATTTTTTTTTTGTTTTTAAAAATAATAACTTTAAGTATACAAACTTCTTTATTCTTTGGTCCATGGCACTAACCACTTTTAAATTCAAGAACCCCTAACTGTACCGTTATCACGTTTCACTTTCCCAAGGTTTTGCTAGGACGGGCCCAGAAAATATGCCTGAATTAAGCCCAATGAGTCATCCATGAACAGTCAAAGTCCAAAGGCTTTTATTTCAATAAAATCACTAGGATCACTTTGAAACGTCTTACAAACTAGGATATTGATGTTCTGCGGTATTATTTTGTGCGCAACTACTTGACGCATTTCACAGGCGATGTTTTGTCTGTAGTAGGTATTCATGAGACGGCTCAATTCCATTCGAGACCGATAAAACCTAGAATATAGTTTAGAGATGGTTACATGGATCGTCGTTTACGTTGACGTAACCTTGAACGAATATAAGGAACCTGAAGAGAAATTGGATTTTTATAGTCGTGCAGATCAATCTTCGGGGAAATATTTCTTTGAAAAGGATCGTTTCCCATTCAGACCAAATTTGAAATTTCTGAAACTTTACACAGAAAGGACAACATTTCTGTGAGTGTTTTATTAATTTGTTTACGTTGAGAATACAATTAAGACTACCCTACATACGCTAACAACATCAACATTAACAGCCGTACATAGGCATCCGCCATAGATTTTCATCGATTCAATATTTACAACTTTTTTACAAAATACAAAAGAAACAGTTGAGCCTACGTTCGTAATCCCTTTTCAGAGCAGCCATACCTCAACCTCAATGAGTCGACCTAACAGGATGACCAAGAAAGAATCATTGACACGACAAGCAAGCAAGTAATAACTTATTCGAATATTTAAACGTCGCCATTTCTATATTTACTTCTAAATAATTACACAAAGAACATGACAGTATCATGAGATTAATTACATGGAAGTTATTCTCGTATGATCCATATCTGCAATTTTGGAGTGATATCAAATTCTACACTCGACAAGAAACAAGAAGTGACGAGATGATATTATTAATAACCGACTTTAAAATATGAGGAGATTACCAATGTCACAATTTGTCTAACCGCTATACTGTTTTGGTAGCAGAGTTGGACCCAAAATAAAACGGACAATTGCGAGCAAAACTCGCGCCGTTAAGGTTCCGTACTGTAATTTCAGATTGAAAAAAATTTGGAAAGCTGCAAACGCTGTTTGACCACCGATCCCAAAAAGCAAAAAAAAACTCTTCAATTTTAGACTTCTACCTTTATTTGTGTCCCAAAAGCTCCTAGCATTCCAAATTTCAGAATTGTGAGGTAACTGGAAGTACATAACCTAGAGGTTTTCAGTGTCAAAACCTAAAAATTAGATGATGATATTGGAGGGAAAGTGGCAGAAACTCAAAAAGGTCTTTGACAATTTATTTCGATATAATTTATGGATTGGAGGTTTTTGTGGACAGGAATACTATATAATATATAACTAGCTAAGATTAATTTCAAGTCACTTATTGTTATGTATGAGACAGACTTATGTTTGCGGTTAATGTCATACAGTGAACGCGAGCGACCGCAAAATATAAGTTTATCACACTCAGACTTGGGGACCTCGATGTTCTGAGCCTGTGATATGGTACGGAAGTCCCAGGGCGCGAGTTCTCGCACTTGACCGTCTTTATTTCATTTATAAACCGTATTTTTATATACAAGTAGGTAGCTTGCGTGCCACATCTTTGTGGCGTGCCCGTGAATATAATTTGTTTGCTTGGATTTTAGCTACGATAAGGAAATGCCCTGCAGCTTTTAATATGATTTTCTTGACTGTACTAGGTTATTTAAATATATTTTACCCAATTAATACTAGTGGTTCGCCCCGAACTGAGATCTCGGGATGTCTGGTTAAGTTGGTGTTTCGATATTCATAACCAATCTTACTTGAACTACGAAGTCATTGAAACTTTTCCAAATGGGAGCTCACGTTATATTGATTTTATAATGTTACTGTTTTCGTTGTGTATTAAATAAAACCATATATGGCCTAGCATACAAATTAAAATCGTTTTGGAAAGTATGAACAAAGCTCTTTTGACAACCCACGACATTTGTAGATATTACTTTTTTAAACCCCTATTGTACCCCATATATCTTAACAAACCCTTGGCCGATTTAACTCATATTCTTACCAGAAAATTTTGATATTACCTACAACCTGTTGACCTATTAAATTCCAAGCAGATCGGATTGTCGGTTCGTTAGATATTATGCTCTAACAAATATGCAAACCTACTAACATTCAATGCCGATTCGTCCAAGTTGTTTGAGATGTCTTCGCTCGCTTGATCAATTAATCCATCCAATAATTGTATTGAGATCATCTGATAGTACCTACATGGTATACGTTTTAGTTGTTCAAAGATTTAACGTAAAATCTTATTAAAGGTACTTAGGTATACGCAAAACCAGGTGCGCAGAAGCCTCTATAAGAGATGGGATGTCAATACAAATCTACTTAGGGTTGCCTGAGGCGCGGCCTGCCACGCAGGATCGAGATTAGGTAAATCCATCGTTATTACAGCTATAATGGATAGAGGTAGAAAAGAAAAATAAATATACTCACAATTTATATCCCCAAGCACGGTATACAACCTACCAGGCCCCCAATTCTACTAATTCAATGACTTGAAAATGATAAATTGTCGCCACCTTCATTTCTTTGATTTCATTGGATCATTGGTTTCACAATGGCTACCATTGATGTATATCAACTACCTTAAGTGTCAAAAGTGGCCTTTTGCCATTGAACTATTGTCATTTTGAAGCTATTGAATTAGTAGAATTGGGTCCCAGGTCACCAGGCGTTCAAATTATTGAATATGTCTAGGGGGAGGCACGTCCAAACATTTTGGCACATGCCTACATCTTTCAGTGGAGAGTATTCCATACGTGACAGGTAGCAAGCCCATTGCCGCATAAAATAATAGGTACTTACTGGTTTCCTCACGAATGTTCCTTATAAGCGTGTGTGCACTTACATTTTTCGAACAGAAAAACTCATTGCTGCACGACCGGGCTTGAACCCACGTCCTTCGGATCGAAAGTCCCTACTTTCGACTACTACCTCCCAAAACTAAAATAAAAAAAAATAAGACACTTTTCGACCGTGAAAAGTGTATACCGACGTACCTAGGATACTGGTTTTTGTAGGCGCCCTTTTCGTGACAAAAACAATCAACAGGTTTTTTTTCCATTTTTATCCCAAAATCCCAAAGGAAGGACCATTTATTTAAGTAACCATTAAACGTACGAGAAATTTCATATCGAGATTGCTACTTAAAACTGAATAATTGAGTTTGAACGGATCTGATCCCTAAACAGCAGATTTTTGCATAGAGCTTTTTTGTGAAAAATGCCGAATTTCCAAAAGTCCTTGAACAAAATTGCCAAATGTTTTCAATTCAATTCATTTATTTCTCTCCATAGGCATAAATACAATGCACTTAGAAATGTCAAAACATAATAAAATAAACATACAATGGTAAATACAAATAAAAAATGTAAACAATGTCAAGAACTTAAAATAATTACACAGTCAAGAAATAATAATAATCAAATACATAAAATGTCTAAAAAGTAACTACATACGTTATTACAAACTAGCAGAGTAACTTACAATTTTATCTTTTCCCATTCTTTCCTGTCTGAGATGAATTCATCAATGCTATAGTATGCCTTTTGGTTTAAGGTTTTTTTGATAAATGATGATGTTTGTAGAATAAGCCCCTTTCGGGATAGCATACATCAAGCCCGTATTATCACGGTCGCCGTTAAAAGACCCACTTTACTTTCAACTTGATATGGTTCCCTGGGGTTTCAGGATATTTCAATTTAGTCTCGCTTAGCTCGGGTAATATTTTTCTAGGTTAATTTGTTATGGTGCCTGCGCGTTTATTGGATAACAATTACCTCGTGGCTCGTGGGTAGCTTTAGTTTCCATTAAAACGCGTAATTATTATTATATGAATGCCTTTTGTTAGTAAGAAGGTACCTACTTGCAATTTAGAAGAAATACGTTATGGAAAACTAAAAACTTGAGAAAAGTAGAGACTTTTAGAAGAACAAATTAGCTGACATTAGGTAGCCTACATACCTACTAAGTGCCTAAGCTTTTTATTTATAGTGATTGTAACCTATTGTTGTTTCTTCCGATTGCTTTTATCTCTGTCTGTGCTGTATTTGTGTGTGTCGAATAAATTATTTATCTATCTACTAAGCACTGGATGTGGACGCTGCTCGCCAAAATAACTCCCGCCTTATAAGAGCGCCCTGTATCCCCATTTTCCCCAACTCCGCCCTTAATACGACACTGTATCTACTGTAGGTAATACATAATTCCAACTACTTCTCGAAGCCAGCAGATAAAGTTTGTCGCGTTAATAATTTAATTACTAACCCATCTTTCTTCCTGACAAACTTTTCAGAAAATAATTTGCTAATCGTTACCAATCTCCACAGGGACGAAACCCAGGATTACCTATTCCAGAAATATCCACCAAGCTGGCCTAAGTAGGTCTGGTTTCGGGAATATTTTTCTAATTTGCCCCACTGGCTACGTCACGTGTCGTAGTCTGCTACGACGTAGGAGTGGAATTAAGTATCAGGAATGTTTTACCAGAAATTTCCACCAAGTTGATTGGTTAATTTTTAACTTCTCTCTGTTTGTTACAAAATGAAGTGTACAATGCAGTTTTTATTCGGTTTAAAAGCCGTGTTTGAGTAAACTACTACCTACTTAGTCGCAAGCAATAAATACCTAACCACCGAAACTTTAATAATAATTTTAATAAACTTGATGCTTTTTGCTTTTTATTAAATACTAAGTACTGAGTAAGGAGTCCGCATCTAAATGAGCCGTCTCACTAGTCACCGGTGAGTGGTGAAAAGTAACTAGCTTACTGGTTTTTGTAGAGCGCTTTACGTGACACCATTCAAAAACGGTAGGTAAGCTATTCACTTTTCACCATTCACCGATGATAAGGGAGTAACTCACGAACATTACGGACTCGGGGTTCTACTCTTTGGTTCTTCCTGAAGAAACGGACTGAAGATAAACATCTGAGGCAGACTCCGGAACCTTGAAATAAATATACCATCCTATAGCATCTCTAGGGCTTGTCTTTGTCAGTTTATGTACTCTCCTAAAGATCAATATCTGAGAGCGGTGTCACAGAATAAATATTACTCACATACTAAGTTAAGTCTCACTCAAACGACACTGAAAAAACGTATATAAATCTGAGGCACGCACGAATACAAGCCATATTGAACCATAATAGCCAGCACGCGAGAGATCAAATCTATTTCACAAAAGCGAATCATTTCAGCGGCGTAAAGTGGGGCAAAGTGGACGAACTTAATAAAAAAGGGTAATTTTCTCCAAAGGTTAGTGGGGCAAAGTAGACGAAAATATAAAGGCATTTTTTTAGACCTAGGATGTACTCTATTAGATATCTCATATTTTGTTTCTTACTGACTGTACTTATTATTAAATTTGTATAGAAACTGTAATTTTGGGACACTCGCTACACAGTTTTAAAACTACTGCGGTTGTTATCGTTTCTCTAGATTTTTCGTTCTCTGTTTCTGTTCGTAAATCAAAAGTTTTTTTGAGTTTTTTTGATTTTGGAAGAGAGAGAAGAAAGAAAGAGTGGGGCAAATTAGTGGGGCAGGGAACTACCCCAAATACCAATAAGGTACAATTCGTTATCCACAAGCATTCATCGTAACATTGAATCTAAATCTAACGTGATAGAGCTCACTTCACATTACTAGCTGGTTTCAAGTGAAACGTCTGTGGATAGTCAAGTTTTTGCGAGGGCTTTGTGAAATTACCCCCTCAAGGACAGACACGGTCGGTCTGTTATCTAGATCGCGACTTTAGCACTTATTTTGGCACTGAAGACTAAAATGCTTTTTTATAAGGAAATAAATACTTTTTATCGCTTTATTTTATTATTAATATGTACCTACTAAATTAGGGCTTGTTCATTAGTGTCACTAGGTTATGTATAATTGTTTTTTTTTTAATAATATCCCAAAAATTCGACTCCGACGGGATTTGTATAATTGGTCAGTCAGCTCGTAGAGTTCCCAAGAGTTTGAATATTTTTTCCAAACAATAAAAATAAAACCGAATCTAGAGATGGTTCTTCAGTCAATTTTTTTCATTGTAATAAGTACGTAGGTACGTAGACAAGACTGTTATACCTACAAAATACAGAAAACATAAGCAATAAGTGCCCGAAAAGTAACACCACAATCTGGAAATAAGCCGGTTGTAGTAAAACTAAGTACCTACAATATTTCTTCGAAATCGACTGCGTATCAGAACTTGAAGCCTTTTGACCACATAACCAATAAAAGTCGGCAATTATTTCTATACGTCAAGATTCAAGATGTTTATTTGCAGAAATAAGTGTTACAGAGACGTCTCCTACGTATGGAAAAAACACGGATAGATATCAAGGGTAAGTAGTACCTTGAATCTATCCGTGTACTTAAAACAAATCTGGGTAACAAGAGAAAAGGAGATAACACAAAGGGAATCCAGACGGAACGAGGACACTGGATCAGTAGACAATATCTTCGGCGGTGACGTCACATCAGCTGTCTCGTGTGACACTGACCTTGCTGAGATCAGCAGCGTAGGTAGTGCTTCAACCATATGCCGGGGTTTTATATCACGGCATCGACTAAAGATCAATTTCATTGGTATTTCTAAACGAAATGGACGTATTGTTAAGCCAGAACCGATTGTGATTAATGAGGCAGTTGGAGAACGGTAACACATAGGCTGGGAAAATAGGCCCTGAGAATTTTATACTCTGGACGTTATTAGCAGAGTTATCGACCAGATTACTGAATACGAGTTTGATTGCTTTCCGCCATGCAACGCACCAACTCAAGAAACAGCTCTACACATAACCTTGTTCCAAGTCTTTAGGGCACGAGATCGATGTAGACTGTTGGTCAGTAGTACCTAGGTATTACTGACACGTTCAAGTATATAAAACACGGAACGATACAGTGCAATAGAAGCCGTAATGGTAAGGTCAAACACAATATCCGGAGATTAACGGCATGTACGGAGCAGGTGGGTTATCGACAAAAAGTTGACGTTGCGTTGCGGAGATTCTATGGTCGACATAATGCAGCCCCAGAGCGTTTTAGAAACGTGTGAACAATTAAAATGTGTCATTGTGCAAATGGATAGCGATTCAGGGCGGACATGTCTGTAATAATGGAGTACCTTTGTATCCGGCGGGCTCTGTGTGCGAACGCCGGCTGCTGTGGCGCTTTGGCCGGGGTGGTGCAGTGGGGGTGTTGAAGCGCCTAGGAGGGCTCCTGGCCGCTAGGGGCCGGCGTTGCTTCGCTGGGCGAGCGATGGGCGCGCGTGTGGCTCAGGGTCGGTTTGCCGGCGGAGTGGCCGCAGAGCTGGCTGACAGCCGGCAGGCTGCGCGCGCCTGCACCACAACCGCGCCTGCGCCCTGCCGCGCCGCAAGCTATCCTGAATACGACACGCTAGTTCCACAGTAACGCTACATACTCAGTGCATTTGCTTACAGTACAAAGGTGAGCATTACATATTTATTTCATAAGATCTATTGTTTCGTCTTTGTACTTTCTACTTGTTCCTTTAGAATATAGTTTGCTTTTAAGAATGAGCCTTTGTGAACAAAGGTTCCATTCAGAAGGATGTTTTTGATGGCATTCATTGTTTTTAAGAGCTTTCAATGTAGCATGAAGAAACGGTGCGGTTGGAGTTAATTGGATAGGTTTAGTAGGTAGTCTTAAGATTTAGGAAATGACCTACCTACTTTTTATAGCCTAGCTAGACTGTCCTATTTCTGGGAAAAACCACTTTCCACTTTTCTGCATCCAGTGCCAAGTCCTGCCAGTCTCTGTGACTAACAAGTCATCACGCCAGCGCTTCTTTGGACTCATGAATGTTTATTCAATTGTAAGTATCTAGGTATAGGAACATGACCCAATAACTTCGGGCATTACGTAGGTTTACTTTCGCGAGAATACTAATACCACAGATAACATAACTAATACATAGAAAACATTTAGGAAACCGCAAAATACTGAACGAAATTTCCATTTACAATAATGGCGGGTAGGTAAGGTAGACGCTTTGTTTTCCTTACGGTAAGTACCTACCTACCTACTACTTCTGTGACAGCAATTTCTATTGACTAACAAGAAGACAATATAGGTACCTAGGGCTAGATTTTCATGAATTAAAGCTGCCGTTGCGTGTTTCATTTCGTGCAGTAGGCTAGGCAGGTACCGAATTAATCAGCTGTTTGCGAGTTTATCGCTGGAGTGGTATTGATTTGGCGTCACTTTCTCCCTTCCGACTAGTGGGTAGTACCTATAGTAACTATAACATTATCTGTGGGTGCGCTATTTGTTGCCAACTTCGTTACTTTTTCAGTAGATGTAGCCAGATTTTTAACTACTTATTTAGCTTCTAGCTGGTACTTTAGCTACCTTCTTTTAAATCCTACTATCCTACTTCCTAGTTTAAGGATTGATGGATGGATGGATGTTTGTTACTCTTTCACGTAAAAACTACAGAATGGATTTTAATGAAACTTCACAATTATATAGCTTATCCGTAACATTGTTCCGTCACTAATTTTATGGTGTGATAACGTTTTGTACAAATCCCAAAATAAGTTCTGTTTTGCGTCGTCATTTCATCCACTTCTTCAATCCGTACATAGTTATAAAGTTAAATATAAAAAATAAGTGCATAAATTATGTTCTTATCTAACATAATATTTTATTAATATGATTGTTGGAGTAGATAATAAATGGGTGCTAACTAAGTACAAGACTTAGGTATTTCAGCCGAGAATTTTGTATTTTTTTATCAACAATTATTAATTATGTAAGCACCTACTAAGTATATAAGTACCATTTGTTTGGCTGATTGCAGTATTTCATATCACGCAGCATCTAGCTTTCAAAACTGTCAAATGTACCTACAATGATCTTAAAAAAACTATCCTCTTTAATGAAAATTAAAAACTCACCCTTCTTCGGCAGAGGTCCGACATTGTGCATAAGCAACACACAGCGGCACAGATGATTATCAATTAATTCGGTATGCCCAAGCCGGCATTCTACGTACGCTGCTGCCATTGTAAAATAAAATAATAATTTTATTTTTATTATAAATAAATTAATATTTTTTTATAATAAATACTATACGTAATAATATGTATTAAAACAACGTTCCCCTGCGACGTTCAGGAGAAAACTGTTGGATTTGATTGACTGACTTGACAAAGGGAGGGGCGATCGTCGCTTGAGCAGATGGCCAGTCCAGGGTGCAGTCACATGCAAAAGTCAGTGAATTAAACCGAATGACGGATACATATCTTAATATCTTACTAATATTACAAAAATGCGATAGATTTTAGGGATGTTTGTTGTTCAATCATGCTCTACCGATTTCGATGAAACTTGAAAAAGATAGAGTTCTATATAAAATAGCATATACTAATATAGGGTACTTTTGATCAATGTAGATACTACGCGAAGCCACTGGCTAGTTAGGTATTAAATAAGTCTATGTTTTAGTAGTTATTTAATAATAAGGTATATTATGGTTTACGAGTCGAACATAATGTTACAATACACTGTGTTGCAAGAGCGCCCTCAAAGTATGTCACTTCGTAGGTATACGTGGGCACAGATAACATACGTGGGGATCCCAATTTTACTATCTCACGCAGTAAGAAATGAATTTCATTACATATAGTATGAATTTATGATTTTTCCCTAAAAAAAGAAAATACTTAAGGTAGAGTAGTACATACTACTAAAAATAAAATCAATTAATTTCTGTCTTGCAATGTACCTACACACGCAACTCGTCTCAAAGCGAGGGTTGATCCTTGTTCCGCAGATTATAAACTAAGCGATTGTAGAGTCTTTTAAAATCTTATATGTACTAGCTTCCACCAGCGTCTTTGCTTGCGTGGTACTCATAGGAAGTAGCATAATATATGCCATTATAAGCTATTTACTACAGACTCGCCAAATTTCATCTGTGTAACTCGTAGACCGAGAGTTATTCTTGGTCTACGGTGTAACTTAAATCTTGAGATCCTTACATACTCAGATCTTCGAATCTTTACAAACTTTCGCGATAGTGGCAAGTAAGTGATACCTAGTAATTTATATCCACCTAATATTATCAATTATCTACTCCTCCTTTATGAATGTGACTAGATCTAGTCACAGGTAATTACAAAAAGAGTAGGTACCTTTAAAACATAATCTTCGTACACCTACGTGATAATTTTGATGACTGCGCCGTGGTCATGACATTCTTTTCTTTTCCATCGCAGATTACTAACATAGTTTTCTACGAAGTTATTTACATTGGTAGGTACATCGAAATGCTATCAAAGCAAAACTAGGTAGGTACTACTACAAAATATAGTTATGCTCTGATGAAACTTAACGAGACTTGACTTTTTGACTTTATTACTCACTAGCTTTATCGGCTCGATAATTCTCACCCTGTCCTTTTCAGTATACAAAAAATAAACAGGTATAGAATTAAAGATAAAGTTAGCGAGTGATTGTGAATAAAATAAAAATAATTTAATAAATGGTGAATAACTATGGAAATAAATATTGATAATTTTTTTATTGTTCCTCATCATAGCCCTAGACGCCATACTGAAGATCGAAATAAAAACTGTTGCGCACAATGACATACATACTTAGGTATACCAATTTAATCTCCCGAACCTGCATTCCGCATCGTTTTCGGACAAAAGAACCTAACCCACCTATTGCTCCCATCACAATAGAGCTTTTGAAATTTGAATAGCTCCATTCAACCCGGTGATATTGGCCAATTAAATTTTATTTTTGAACGTGTCTCTGTACCTTCTAGTTTCTTGATCGCTTTGCATTATGTTATGTCAATGGTCCCACTAGTGACAGAAGTATCGGTGCAATTAGATGTACACTTTGGTTTTGCATGGCTCCCTAATGGCGTGACAAAACTTTTTGTGAATGTGGCCAATTTTGTCGATTACTGTAGTTTTATTTCCAAGTGTTTTCCCTAATAAGTTGCAAGTGTTGAAACACGGTTTTTAGTAGGTACCCAGTTTACCCTTGCTGACAAATCTCAACTTTCCACCCGTAAACACACTTGGGTGAGAAAATGTGGCAAGCGATTACGTAAGGTAGCTATGTACTCTCTCATAGGCAGCCTTGGTTTCCGTTAGTTTGAAACACCTAATTGTTTCCTGGCTCCATGTTTTCGCATCGGATCGTCCGTCGCATCGGGTCAAGGACGTTGCAATCCGCAGTTTTGTACGATACCTATGACGCATACCACCCCATCTACTAACATGCATAGCTGAATGCACCTAGCTTATGTAAACTGCAATCCAATCTTATATAAATATATTAATTGTATATAGTATAAATAGTTACATACATACCTACAAAGTTATACCAAAATAATAATAAAGGATGGTACTTACCTCGATTTCTGTATATTTATGGTAAGCAAGGCGTCTACACCATTAAGGATTTTTTTTAGTTATTGCAAAGGTACAGTAAGTATTTGATATTTATAGGTAAGTTCTCAATTTACCTGGTGAATAATAGACTCGATCGAGATTAAGTACTACCTAGTTGTTCTCTTGCCAAATGTTATTCTTTGCCTGACTGTTTCAAAAATCTAAACATGCATATCTTTTTTGCTTCAAAATTGACTGAACAAAATCTACAAAAAGGGAGTACAAGGGAGGTAGGGCTATCATCACGCACTACCTACCTTGTATCTGAAGATGATGATGAACGAGCGCAGAGTTTAGCGATGAACCTAGCTATTGGAAACCAACGTTAAACCATCCCAATATTGTTGTACCTACCTAATATTATTACCTAAGATTATATCCTCATTGTTTAGTAATTAAATTTCCACAGTTCCTCCTACTGACGATAAAGGATTTGATGACGCGGCTATCTCAACATATTAAAGGTACGTACGTACCGTTCTACCTACTGCACAGGATAACTCAAGCTATCATCACTGATAACAATAATATCTAGTCAGTCAGTGCGTTAATAATATACCTACCTACTTCAACTACTACGGAAATGGCAAACACAACCGGAAGTTTTCCGGTTTCTTTACCAATCCTAGAAATACTTTATACTAATTTTAATTTGATTTAAATGAAAGTTTATTCGTTTTATTTTAGAAGGCACCAAATGTGGAGTGATATTAATAATAATTCTAAATTAATTTTATTTTCATAATCCCCACCAACCAGGATTAAAAATGTTATTGGTACACGCCAAAACTCTTTGAAAACTCTCTTTGTTATGATCCCCACTGGTAGGGACAGCTTATTATTACAATAAACCGTCAAATTATGCCGATCAGCACTGACTGACATGATGTGGCAACATTATTAGTACGCGTTTTGACAAGAACTGTCAAATCGTGAATATATTTGAAATAAAATAGTATTATTTTTTGAGTGAGTTTGTTTGTTTAAATTTCTCTTGGTCTGGCTGCCTGTTCTGTCTTTCCGGCAAAATAATCCTTCTTTTGTTTCTGCGTGTGAGTGGTGCAGTGCACAGAACAATAATATCCTAAAAGTTACTCTATGAATATCCTTACGTGCAGTGTGCCGAGCACAGAATACTATTTGATACTTTTCAGTGCCGAGGATAACAAACAGTAAAAAAAGCCCTACTAGACCAAAGAGAATTTAAGACACTACGCATAAGGCTGTAGCCTTGGTTCGGTGGGAAACCATAGAGTAATTTTGTATATACCAGAAACAGTAACAAAATAGCGCCTTCTACCATCAGTGGTACGTTAGTATCTTTCACTTTACCACAGCATTTCCTTTCATTCTGGTTTGTTTACATGACTGTTTGTTTACAGAAAAAATAAAAACCCTGAGCATGTCAAGGTCAAGGTTTGGGCGGCAGCAAGCCGGTTACCGCCTGGTGTCGACCGAAGACAGCGGGTTCTCCGATGCACAATTTGAAGAGCCTCCTATAAAAATACCTTGGAAAGCCATCTCACTTGCTGCATTCCTGTTTGTTGTTGGAACCATTTTACTTATAGTTGGTAGCCTTATAGTCACTGGACACATAGATACTAAATATTCTGACCGATTATGGCCTATGATAGTTTTAGGTGGTATTATGTTTCTGCCTGGCGCGTATCATATAAGGATAGCTTATTACGCCTATAAAGAGTATCCGGGCTTTAGTTTTAATGATATACCAGAGCTAGAATGAATAGTGATATTTCAACTTCGTTGTGTTAGCTTTTTAATGTTCTGTCTAAGTTTTGGAAAAACTGAACACGTTGTATAGTCTAACATAGGTAGTCTATCTGTCACTTCCTCCCAGAGCTAAACCAAAATTGCTGAGTTGAATTTGGAATAGTTAAAGCTTTAGATCAAAATGTGAATAATGTTATTTTATTATAATAAATCAATGTTATATAATATTATAATACAATATAGCCTTTTTTTTTAATAAAAACATAAGCAATTGGTTAATAGTAAAATTAAGTATATAATATTAAATCAACAAAATATATTTAAAGCATGCATTAAGTATAAGATTAAATAATTATTCAATTCAATCATTCATATTGTTTATCTATAATTGAAGTACATATTTATAATTTTTTGTTACCATTAAATTGAATTTCATTTTTACATTATATTTGATTGCTTAAATAGGTAGTAGAATAAACGTTTTTTCAATTCTATTCTATTTGAGGACCTCTCAACCAGTAAATCAATCTTATGACTACCTATATCTAGTACTCTAGTACTATTGCTAGAAACATGCTACATAAAAATACTCTTTTTATGTAGCAAGTTTGTAACAATACCAATTTTTATTATGGCAATCATGGATGTTGAATTTTTGAAAATAAATCTTCTTAGGGGTTTAAGTGGAAACAAAGCATTCATTAGGCATACTTTAATGACATCAATTGATAATTTCAATAAATAGATTGATAAAGTCACTTTACAATTTGTAGAGAGATTTAAATTAAATCACATTAATCAATGATTATTTATAAACATTCCATCCTATCTAAATTGCATGTTTACCTATTTGCCCGTTTGCCTTTCTTTGTTTGTGTGAAACTAGTCTGGGGTAGTGGTATTGAGTGTCCCGTCTTTTTGAGGTGTTCGAACAATTTGTTCTTTGATTGAAAATCTGTTTGACAGATTGCGCATCTGAGGTTGAGTGCCGTGCTCGAGTCTTCGGTTTCGCTTGTTTTAGTCCGAGCTGGTTTCCTATCAACAGTTTTCTTCGGCTTGTGCTGGATGTTCGGTTTGACGTTTCGTTGCGCCTTCGGTAGTGCTGGCTTATCTCTCGGTAATGCCGCCTCTCCGTCAGTGGGAGTTGTGCTGGAGACTTCGTACAGGTTCTCCGTGGAGGTTTGCGATTGTGAACCTTTTTTGAGATCGAGTTCCTTCTTCGCCTGTATTTGGCTTTTGAGCATGTTGAACTTTTTCGCTTTCCTGCTGCGCGCTGGGCCTTCGATCTCGTTGAAGCTCATCTCGTCGTGGCTGTCGTTGCCCTCGCTCTCCGGCATAGGAATGAATGATTTCTTTTTGTTTTTCTTCTTTTTCTGACTTTTGGGTAATGCCTGGGGAAAAAAGATTTTGCTAGTTTATCAATATGATTATAGGCAGGAGGTATTGTACAAGAATCCGCTTTTAGTCGGCAATGTAAAAATTATATCAACAAAAAGAAAAAAAACAGTTTTGGTATTTTTATCATCTTTAGGAGTACTTATTAAACCTATGAGAAGTTCGAAGTAAGATTACTAACTTGTAGAGCCTGATTAGAGAGTCAGAATTCACAGGCAAGTTGAATTAAAATTATACGCAGTTTTCCAGTGCATTTACATGGTATGGTTAGTAGTGGTATCATCATCATCAGCCTGCGGAAGACCACTGCTGGACAAAGACCTCCCCCAAAGAGTTCCATGACAAACGGTCTTGAGCCTTCTTCATCCACCGACTTTCTGTAACCTTCACAATGTCGTCGGTCTATCGGGCCTTCCAACACTGCGTCATTAAAGAACCTTTACTCCCCAATGGTTGTCGGTTCTGCGAGCTATGGCCTGCCCACTGTTACTTCAACTTGCTAATTCTGAGAGCTATGTCGGTGACCTTGGTTCTTCTACGGATTTCCTCATTTCGGATCTTATCACGTAGTAGAATAAATTTAAAAACACCCACCTGTATTTTATCCGAATCATCACTCAGCGTCTCTCTCAAATCATTGTCCTCAATATCCGAAGTAGAGTTATCCTGGGCTTCCTCATCTTCCGTAGTTCCATTCACCTTTGTCTCCTCAGGCACATTGACCGGAACCTCCACAACCTCATTTTCCTCCTCATCACTGATATCCTCCTCCTCATCACCGGATATCGCGATATCCTCATCACCGGATATCGCGATATCGTCGTCCATGGTCATGTTGGCCACGTTTTCCTTGTGCTTCTTGCTGTTCTCGTGGTTCTCGAAGGACTTGGCGTTCTTGAAGAGCTTGCTGCAAGCGGAGCAGTAGAGGTTCCGCATTCGGCTTTTAGAAGATTTGGCCGTTGCTTTCGAAGCCTCGCTTGCCTGGAATTGATAAAAAAATAGTCGATCATAAATATAATTTAGAAAACTTTTATGTATTATGAGTAACTGACTGACTGATAGGTAATCAACGCACAGCCTAAGAACAAGAAGCCAGAAGACCTAGAAGTATGACATTTTTGTAGTGTAAGGGTGCACTAAGGCTCGTATTCAGAGACAAGACTCGAGCATTGATCTGTACTTAAATCTCGATTTGAGGCGAGATTCTAATTCTTGAACAGTATTTATGTATAGATTCAATGATCACAGATCACCTGAGTAAATGCATTATTCTGAAACGTCAATCAGACGAAATCGGTGCTTGAGTTTAGATTTGATTAGACATTAAACAAATGAAATTTTCGTTCCGTTACACGTACTTTGATGCATATTTATACTTCACGTTATAGTTGTTCTATTTCCACCCTGGCTGTTTGAATTTCTGCGTAAAACGGATCGAAAATTATAAATAAATCAAAATGTAAACGAGAACATTTGAGTACAGATTTGAGACTCGATTCAGCTGAGAATAGTTTAAGTACCGTTCTTGAATAAGAGCTATGTTTGAGAAGAGATTCAATACTTAAGTAGAGTTCAGCTGATCTGTGATTAAATCTAAGTTTGAGTCGTGTCTCTGAATACGAGCCTTAAGAAAGGAATTCCCGAAGCTTACTATAAGAGGGTGCAACAAAGATTGGAATTTTTATGAAAATAATATCACGCTCAGTCGCGGGGTTTTCCACTAGTTTGACTATATAGTCAAGTGTATATACAAGGATTTGAAATTACTGAATCGTGCGCGCGATGTATTTCAAGCCTCACAATGTGATTTTGGGATTTCAGCCGTATTCAACAGTAAATAAGGCTATTTTAATTGTTTAGACTCTAAACTTTAGAGTATAGTATGATGTTTATCTGTTGTTTAGCGAATCAGTCTCTTCGCTTCCTTCCAAAAAATCACGCCTTTCTGTTGCTGCGTGAATGGGCAAACAAAAGAAAACAATTTTGCAATATAATACACTCACCGGAAGAAATTCGAAAAAGAAATAGTTTAGGTAGTATAGATAGGTTTTAGTCGTATTTGACGTTTGAAGTTAAACTGAGTTTATTAGCATAATACGGTAAAAACGGAAATTCGGTAATTCATAAAAAAAAACATTTAGTTTTGTGCCACATTTTTAGGACTAGGATTGTGTAGAGGCTACATAACATTTTTGGTAGTAAATGATATTATCAGAATTACCTCCTCTGTCTTGGAACTTTCTTCGTTGCTGCTCTCCATGCCCCCTTCACTTATTGTATCATCATCCGATGATAGCCCAAACTCCTCAGCCAACAGTGACTCAATCTCGCTCAGTTTCTTCTGATAATCCTCGCTTTGCAGGAATGAGGATTCGCCTTCCTTCTTTTTCGCCTCTTCTATCTCTTTCTGGCGCTGCAGTATCCTTTCTCTGCGGACTTGTTCAGCCTGGAATCGAAATTATAATTGGGAAATAGGGTTAAATTAGGATTAAAAGATTTCAAGCATCGCCCATGGCATTGACATTTACTAATATCTTATACTAAAGCGTAACGCTATCGTTACACTTAAGGGGGGTTGTCAGAGGCACTTCTAAACATAAAATTAGGCTTATGCCCATATTTTGCAGTCGTAAGTAGGAATTCCATACGTGATAGGTTGCAAGCCCATTGCCACGTAATAGATTTGTCCCGCAGCGAGTATCGAACCCGCACCCCCTGCGTCTCAGACGAGCACTCGCCCGCTACGCCAGTGAGGTCATGATACTAAATATAATGGTTGTCACTGCAAAAACTTAAAACTATGTATCTACTAACACAACGCTACCAACAAACTAGCCATAGATGCTAATTTCTATTTTACTGTGTACTTATGTACACACACAGTACAAATTAGCATCGATGGTTATCACCTTCATCTGTATAGAGGCATCATTTTGAAAATTATTATTACTGTTATTATTTTATACAACTGAGGTAGCATACGGCCCACCTGTTGGTTAGTGGTTACCGTAGCCTATGAGCGCTTGCAATACCAGAGGCATCACGCACGCGTTGCCAACCCCGAACCCCCACCTTGATACCCACCTTTACTTTATTAGCCTCGGCTTTCTCCTGCAGGAGTTTGGTGTGTTCGTGGACCCTCTTATCCTTCCTGCGCACGAAGCTGACCAGCCGTCTGATCTCCTCGTTCCGCTCCTTGCGAGCCTTCTGCCGGATCTTATTGTTTTCTTTTTCCATCAGCTTGATCACTCGTCTGTTGTCGTTCTGCTGTATTTCATACTGGTCAAGCCAGACATAGCCTGTAATAATGAAAATGAGATATTACTAGGGGCCCCATTTCTACCGGTGGATGACGTAAGAGGCGACTAAGGTAAGAAGCAGCGTCCCCTATTATAACAACGATAGCTCTAACTGCGCTCGCCAACCCACATGCCCAGCGTGCTGACTATGGGCAAACTCCCGTCACATGATAGGAAGTCGCTCCGGAAATCTGTGGGGGAGGCTGATGGACTTCAAACGGCTGGAATGATGATGATTACTAGGAATCAATGATAAAGTGATGCACTTGCACTGGCCAGTAATTGAATGAAGCCTACAATATAAGTAAAGCATAAATACAGATACATAAATAAATAATTAGGGTCAGATAATTAGGGATAAATGAATTGGAAATGAGGTGAAGGAAACTGCAAGGGCATTGGAAATATCAGAATGGAGGAAATTGCAGTACATCAACAAGAGCTTAGCTCTTAAATTTAGTAATAACATAGTCCAGTTGTCAAGGTGTACAGTTATTCCATCTCACACTATTCACTAGACATCGTGAAATGGAATAACTATAGGAAATTTCAAGACTGCAAAAAGCCTAATTAGGTGAACACTAGGTACTCACTCACTACTCATAGGTACACTAGTGCAGATAAGCAGATTTTAAGTACTTTTAGGAGGAGGTAGGGCACAGCGAGATTTTCTCGTTCTAAGTTGGAGCAGCCCGCCTGGGGAGGTACCTCCGCCTTACAGAAGATCGCAGCCAAATAACATTATTTGTTTCAAATAGTGTTGTGTTCCTGCGGTGTGTAAGGTTGCCAGAGCTCTTTAGGAGGGGAGGGGTTCGGCAGGCAACGCATTAGCAATGCTCCAGGTGTTGCTTATGTCAATAGGCGACGGTAACCACTTACCATCAGGAGGGCCGTAAGCCTGTTTGCCTCCGTATAACATAAAATAAAAAAAAAAAATTAAGCGGCATAGATTTTTTATTTTTTTTTATACAACAGACATACGGCCCACCTGTTGGTAAGCGGTTACCGTAGCCTATGAGCGCTTGCAATACCAGAGGCATCACGCACGCGTTGCCGACCCCGAACCCCCCTCCCCCTAAAGAGCTCTGGCAACCTTACTCATCGCAGGAACACAACACTATTTGAAAACAAATAATGTTATTTGGCTGCGATCTTCTGTAAGGCGGAGGTACCTCCCAGGCGGGCTGCTCCAATTCAGAACGAGAAAATCTCGCTGTGCCCTTCCTCCTCTCAAAGATTGATATATAGATAGATGGACAAGGTTAGAGCAGGCTTGTGGTAGATGCCTCAATTCAAAATGTAAGCAAAATGGGAATGAGGTTGGCAACTTTGTGGATGATTTTAACAATCCAAGCGTCATCTGAAAGGTTTAAATTTTGAAAGGAAGGAAGTTGAGGCCATAAAGATTCCTCCTGTAATTTCTTTAAGTTTTGGATGTTGCTTCGATTGTTAAAAGCATCCTCAAACATTTGCTTACATAATACCACCACAGGTTAAGTCTGGCTGTGGATGTTGATGAACAGACTTACTTTTATTAGTTGAGAAGGACATCCAGTAAGCGTAGAACTCGTGAACATCTTCATAAACAGTAGTTGAGTTGCCAAATTTAGGGATCTTCCCCACTTCCTCCGGGTCATCCAAGAAGTCAGTTTCTTCTGCAGCCAGCTTGGAGAACACCTGGAATGAAAACAACAGCAATAAGCACCAACTATCACTAAAAAATCTGGCTTCCAAACTAGCTTTTAAGAACACTTACTGGTTTCCTCACTACATTTTCCTTTAGGTTTAATTGTGTAATTGTGCACTTAACATTTTCAAATACAAATCATTGTGGTGCACATCCTGTTTCACCCACAACCTTTCCATTGAAAGTCAGGGAACCTCCCACTAGGCTTATTTTTGTGAAAAAAATATACTTTAACAATAGACTGACCTCATAGCTCAGTTGGTAGTAGCTCTGCCTTATGCGCCAGTGGTTGCAGGTTCGATTCCCGCACAGGACAAACATTTGTGTGATTAATACAGATGTTTGTTCTGTGCCTGGGTGTTAAATATTTACCTTTGATGTATATCAGTCTCTGGTACCCATAGTACAGGCTATGCCTTTGGGATCAGTTGGCTGTATGTGATATGACAGAAAAATTTATAAAAAAAAAAACTAGTAATCATATTGAAACAATACTCACCTCAGCATAAACAGAATAGAAGCTCTGTGGATCATCTCCAAAGCCTTTGTAGCATGATGGACTGAAATACTGGTAAACATCAAGGCTGTCATCGTTGTATGAGCTGCGGGCACCTCTCAGTAGCTGCTCTCTATGATTGTCATACCTGAAAATTGCATCAATGATAGTCTATTTTAATTGATTGGCATTTTTTTAAAAACCCCTTCTGCACTCCAGTATCTTAGCAACCCCTTGACTCATATTCTTACCAACAAATATTGGTAATACAACCTGTAGATCTACTCAATTCCATGCAGATCGGATGGATGGTTTGAAAGCTGATTTGTCCAAGTTGTTTGGAGATCTTTGCTTGCTTGATCTATTATTTAAATGAAAGTGCTGTAATTTTATAATCCGCGTGGTAGTTTGGGTCTTAGAAATAAATCTTGGATCTCAAATTTTTTTCTTTGATTCATTTATTTGGCAGATGCAATAAATGAATGGTGCAGTGCAGATGGGGTTATATTATTAAATCTAACGTATGCTGAGTGCCATGAATTTAACACATACCAGGCTCTTTCCTGAGCATCAGACAAAACTTCGTACGCATTTTGAACCAGCTGAAATTGTTCCTTGGCCTCCACAAGGTTGTCTAAGTTTTTATCTGGGTGCCATTGCAAGGCAAGCCGCCGATATGCTTTTTTGATATCAGAAGCACTCGCTTCCTTCTCAATGCACAATACTTCGTAATGACACTTCATTTTCTATTCATTATAATCAAACCCTCAAAATATTTCACAGCCTTTTGTAAATAAAATGGACAGGTAACCGTCTTCACTGAAATGCAGATTTATCAATGAAATGCGCGGTGTATGTAAGAAAGTGCCACTACATTGCGATGTGAATTTTTTAACTTAACTACATTAAGCAAGACTATAAAATAAATTATGAGCTACAGACAGAGGAATTAAATATTTTATCGATCTATTTTCAGTAAATCAGCCGAACAAAAACCACGAAACGAAAAGACCTGACCTGACTGACATAACATAAGCTTGACTGACAGTGACAATCTTATTTTTTAAATGTTTTTTCCTTTTCAGTTTGGCTATGGCATCTAGACCTCACAACCACGTCTTGTCTTACGTATGTTTTTTTGTTTGTAGATAAGTAGAACGCATTGGTAAAGGCACATACATTTTAGTAAAATTCTTAATGAAAAGAAGTAGTGGAATAGTCATGGATTAAGGAGCCACGCGGAACGGAATCACAGAGTACATTTGTATATATACCGGAGAAAGTAGTAGATATAGTAGTAGAATAGTAAAAAGCCGAGCCGCGACGGCGCCGGCGGCGGCGGCCCCCTATTCTATGGTAGAACTTGAAACGATCTTACCAAAATATTCAAAATCTCCATATACTTCGGAACCCTTACAAACCGGCAGACCACTAGCCCGGTGTAGCTGGCAGTGGTCGTAAGAGACCCACAGCATAAAAATCCGTACGAAAAAAAAAAAAACCGGCAGACCCAGTGTTGAAAGCCCACGATGCGCAATGGACCGACGATATTGTGATAGTTGCGGGAAGTCGGTGGATGGAAAAGGCTCAAGACCGTTCGTCATGGAACTCTTTGGGGTCTAACGGTCTAACTTTATGTCCTGCAGTGGGCTTCTGATGATGATGAGTTGATGATTCACTACCTGCACTCAATCAAAGAGAAAAAGCCGTAAATCTAGGACCGACTGGGCAATACTTTGTTTTGCAACGCCAATTCACATAAAATTGTCCCAACATAATATTTTTAACCTTGTATTCTGTTAGTTCTATTCTATTTCAACAAATTGCTAAGAATGCAAATTGGTATTTTAATTTTCACCTGAACGAGCGAGGGTCTGAAGCCGTGAGATGTAATTATCTGTTGCAAAACTAATGCCCATGATAAGCCGTCACGATGGACGGTCACGAGCTTAAGCGAAACTTAGGAATTTAGTAGATAAGTACCTACCTAGATGTGTAGATAGTTATGTAGCGCTACTAGATGTTTGCAAGTCGTATCCTTTGCGCTGCGCTAAATGTACAGTCAATTTGATTCTCTATTGTTTTATTTTGGCAAAAAAAAATATTTTAAAATAATTAAATAAACATTATCTTCTAAGTCAGACATAAAAATAGGTACGCGTGATCCTATAAAATTATTTACCTACAACATGCCTACTTTATAATAAAAACCGTTGGGAAATAGAAAATCTTAAAGCTATTCCATCCTATATCACTGTACCCCATCGGAAACGTCTTTTTTCTGCGGCTTTTGTAGTCGTGCCGACCCTGTAAATATAATGTTATTAATTTGGGTTACTTACTTTTTAATGTTTATTATCTACCTTAAAACTCAGTTAGCCTGTTTTTTATGAAAAACATCTACGTAATACCGACTGTGATGTTACAGTTGCGCTTTAAAAATAACAGCGTTCAAGAGGAATCTAGTTCTATGTCGATACATACATACTCGTATAGCTGAAAAACCTTCTCGAAAAAAATAAACTACCAATAGCTGGCTAGCTAGTAGATTTTTTTAGGGGAGGAAGGGCACAGCGAGATTTTCTCCTCCGCCTTACAGAAGATCGCAGCCAAATAACATTATTTGTTTTCAAATAGTGTTGTGTTCCTGCGATGAGTAAGGTTGCCAGAGCTCTTTAGGGGGAGGGGGGTTCGGGGTCGGCAACGCGTGCGTGATGCCTCTGGTATTGCAAGCGCTCATAGGCTACGGTAACCGCTTACCAACAGGTGGGCCGTATGCATGTTTGCCACCTCAGTAGTATAAAAAAAAAAAAATTTGCTTAGCTTAGAGGTTCCATCTTAATATCAGCATTAAGTTTTTTTTTTATTTTCATAAACAATCTTGGTCTCACACAGATGAAATCAAAGAAAATAATGACGCACTGCAAAATTTGTCTATAGTCATTGAATTACTAGCAATTTTATGGTCTTAGATAATTATATAAACGGGATACGATACCTACCTGGTTATTAATAGGTAGGTATTTGAGAAGGTTTTAATTAAAGAAGACTATGGTAAATTGATAATGAATCGAGTTAATTTACGGAGAAAATTAATTATATTTCTCTCGTACCACAGACAGCCATTAAATGACCAGAAACTTAACAAATAAAAAAGGATTTTCACAGTGTTTGTTCGTAATTAGTTGTTGGATTGAATTTTATAAAAGGACGCGAATTCCACCTTCCAGCGGCCGCAGACGTCCTCGTCTTCTGTAGGAGATCTTCATAGACGTCATTTTCCTCCTGATAAATGGTTAAGAAAAATATATAAATTTAAAATTATAGTGAGAAAGTATTATTGCTTGCTTTTTGTGTCACAGATTCTTTCTGGGTCATCCTACATCAGATCTGTGAACTCATCATCATCATCATTTCAGCCATAGGACTTGGGCCACTGCTGACTTAGGCCTCTTCCATAGATTTCCAGCGCGACCGACCGACCTTTTCCGCTTCAGGTGAACCCAAACAATAATTTGGGGGGATTTGCCCATACTCGCCACAATCGGTGGGCATGCGTGTTGGCAAGCGCATAAAAAGCCTTTTTTGATAGGGAACACTGCTGCCCATCCCCTAGCGTTTTGCTTACTTTTTACTCTTACGACATCCACGGGTAGTAATGGAGGGGCTTATTCTTCAGCCGGGGCCACCACGGCAATAACCCATAAAATCAACTAAATAGGAGCGGGTACCTCTTCGTCCCCCTCAAGCATGTAAGAGCCCACGAATGAGGCACCTCGCGACTCTGGCATGGTCGGCAGCAACGGCGGCTCCAACAAGGGTTCAGACCACTCCTCGTAGAGGTCCGGGCGTGGGCCGAGCGGTACATCGGGGCTGGTGCGGCAGTTTTCTATTATCCACTTCTGCTCAAGGGGAGATGGCGACCTGTTCAGGAACAATCATTTTTAGTTGCAACTATCTTACAACCGCTGCTTCGCATATCCCTATAGAAAGTTCAAGTTTCATGAAAATCCGTTCAGCTATTCCGGAGCTCAGTGTTTACAGACAATATACACCCAGAAACTTTCCTATTTACATATTATATCTACATATTATCGTCGAATGGAAGGGAATTTAATGGATCTCTGAAGAAAACATTATCACGCCTTATAAAATCAGTTTGGAAGAATTACCTACTCTCAATTCCATTTAGAGTTAGGCAAACTTTTTGTTAAAAAGGTTTTGTTCAGCAGTTCCTAACGAATCGTAAGTATCACTTACTCACCTATGTAGATAAAATCACGTACCTAGAATAAGAATAAGCCACATTTCTAATCACATAAGGTAGCCTGCCTAACCTACTTCCCATTTCCACCGATTTGAATCCCCAAAGCTTTCTCTTTTATGTTTGTTTTGGGACATTTTCCAAAGTTTAAACAGCTTGTTAGTGGAATGGCGCATTCCGCGGCCATTTGGCTGATGTCACAAGACACTGACGGAGCAATTATCTGCATAATTGTATCTCTGCCATGACTTTGAAACTGGGACATAATCCACGGATACGTGTTTGGTACAATTATGGAGGGAAGAGCGATTGAGATGGAAGAACTTACAAAACTCGTCGGGCTTGAACTTGGAAAAGGTTCCACAGACAACGCCGCAATTTGCAATATAACCTCACTCTTAGATAATTCTAAGGCTTCACTCATGAATGAGCATGATTACAATGAGGTATTTATCTAGTACCTATGGCTAGTACATTACTTTTATGTTATTGTGTGATTCACTGTTTTTTGTATGGTAAGATGAAACCGTTTTGGCTTTGTAGGAGATACCCCGACTTTCGTTTCGAACAAGGTAGTGCACCATTGAATTTTTATCTTCGAAAAAATGATGTGGGTAAGTGGGCAGTAACATAACGAAACTAGTAAGTATTGTTATAAGCAGCGATGGGCTTGCTACATGTCACGTATGCAAAATGAGGGCATGTGCCAAATTGTTCGGAGGTGCTTCTGAATATCCCCCGTATACATTTTCAAGGATCTGATCGCCTGGAGATCTGAGAGGTTGTCTGCGTGGGGTTTAAAGTTGTATTTTCTATGGGTAAGTAAACTAGTAGGAAAGCTCTAGCCTGAGTCAGGTATAGTTACGCAAAAAACGTATGAAGTTACCATAGTAACGCGGCGTTTTTACTCCGCGTAACCTCACATCAACAACGTGACAACTTCTCGATACGATTTTTGCGTTCCTATCCTTAAAAATATTTCCTATCCTAGAATCAGGCGTCTGAAATTCACACAATGCTTTTGCCGTTCAATTTTTCTTTCAATAGTTCATTTCGCTTGGCGCTCAACGCGGTGTAGCCTCAATCTAGGGACATATTACCCGTGTCGTTGTAATGTCTGGCATCACCAACACCTTTACAAATTACTTTTGTGCCCGTCACTTAATTGCACCCCGGACGTACGAGTTCCGGAGTAAATAGGTCAGTATTTTTGTGTGTCGCCGTAACTTTGTTTTTACCTAGATGCGCAGAAGGAGGGTCATGTTTTTTGATTGTAAGTATGTATTTATGTGGGTATGTAGGTAGGTATGTCTGTACCATCGCGGGCGAGCGTCGATATACTTATAAAATGCGATATCGTTGAGCTATATAGCACGCCCTATGTGCCTCAAAATCAAAATTAACTTTAATAAGTAGACGTAGCAATCCCAAGGTTCATTTTAAAATAAATTTCAAACGTATTTTAGATAACATATTGCACGCTTTTTGAACACGGTTATACGCTGGTGTTCGTAGTCTGCTACTGATTTTATCTCATAAATAGGAACTTAAAGAATAAGATTCACAGCTTCAGGCACTTGAGATTACTTAAATCTCTTTTTTGTTAACTCCATTTAGATAGAATAATGTTTATGGACGCTGTACACCGATTATCAGCTGGATTTCAGAAGATTTGGCTACCGGTTTGCGTTTTATTTAATGTTCTTTGAATAAAACGCAAGCCGGTAGCTTTTGTGGAACTGAAGTAGGTACTTCATAATATGAAATATGAAATATGAATTACTAGGTGGTACCCGCGACTTCGTCTACGCAGGATTAGTATACATACTTACTTGATCGTCATATTTTAAACTATTCACACAATATCTTTATAAATTGTAGCCTATGTGTTATTCTGATGTATAAGCTATATTATTGTGAAGTTTCATTAAAATCCATTCAGTAGTTTTTACGTGAAAGAGTAACAAACATCCATCCATCCATACTTACAAACTTTCGCGTTTATTATATTAGTAGGATGGTTTTTGCATAACAAAACATTATCCACTCTATCCTATCAAAGGAGATTTGCCATTATCATCATCATCAGTATCAGTCCGTCGTCCTACTGGGTACGGGACTCTTATTTATTACGCTATCGATCCCTCACACTACAAAGGCATTCGACAATTTCGGACGAATTTTCATTAAAAAATATAAACTTCTTTTCGTTCTTCTAAGGCCTGTCTCAATTTTTTTTTTTTTTTTTTTTTATGTTATACGGAGGCAGACTGGCTTACGGCCCTCCTGATGGTAAGTGTTTACCGTCGCCTATTGACATTAGCAACACCTGGAGTATTGCTAATGCGTTGCCTGCCGAACCCCTCCCCCCCCCTAAAGAGCTCTGGCAACCTTACTCACCGCAGGCACACAACACTATTTGAAACAAATAATGTTATTTGGCTGCGATCTTCTGTTCAATTGTCTGTAGTCGGATTTCAACAAGCCTGAACTCTCACCTGATAATAGCAGTGATATCGTCCGCGCTGTATACCACCTTGGTCTTCGGATCGTAGAAGCCATCTCCTGTGTCGTAGTACCCTGCAGGTATGTCTCTTGTCGGCTGGTCGGCCGTGAGGAACGATCTGCCGGCAGGCTGGAGCCCCTTCTCGTATTCCACTGTAAACCTGAAAATAACGTACAGAAAGTTATTTGGTACTAGCTTCCTACATAAAAAGGAGCCACTACGCTATTCTAGGTAAATAACTCTATACGAGTATATTCCAAGTTTCAACGAAATTGGTTGAGTCGTTTTTGGAGGAGGTAGGGCATAGCGAGATTTTCTCGTTCTAAATTGGAGCAGTAGCCTGGGGAGGTACCTCCGCCTTACAGAAGATCGCAGCCAAATAACATTATTTGTTTCAAATAGTGTTGTGTTCCTGCGGTGAGTAAGGTTGCCAGAGCTCTTTAGGGGGAAGGGGGTTTGGGGTTGGCAACGCGTGCGTGATGCCTCTGGTATTGCAGGCGCTCATAGGCTACGGTAACCGCTTACCAACAGGTGGGCCGTAAGCTTGTTTGCCACCACAGTTGTATAAAAAAAAAAAATGTTACGACGTGATTAAATAATAAACATCCAAATATCCTCACAAACTTTCGCATTTATAATATTTAGTAGGATAGTAGGTAGGAAGTAGGATTCTAAGCAACTGTAATTTAATGTGCGTTTTCAACTTTATTGCGGTTTGAAACAATTCCTGCCAAACCATTGGTGGGTCAATTAGCATGTACCTTTGTAGTAAATAGCCTGGAATAACATATAGGCAACTTTTTATTCGGGCACCACCCGAGCGAAGTCGCGGTTGGAAGCTGGTATACTAATAAAACGCCTTTGTAAATTATTAGAGCCACGCACGAGGGCTGGCCTCATAGCTCAGTTAGCAGTAACTCTGCCTTATGCGCTAGAGGTCACGGGTTCGATTCCCGCACTGGACAAACATTTGTGACTAACACAGATGTTTGTTCTGTGTCTGGGTGTTAAATATATATCTATTATGTATATCAGTCTCTGGTACCCATAGTACAGGCTATGCCTAGTTTGGGATCAGTTGACCGTGTGTGATATGTCCGGAATATTTATTATTATTTATTTATACATCACCATGTCTCATCACATCAGTCATCCAACACACTAAACTTCTCAAACTTCAATATTCATTCTTCTTCTTCTTGTCGAGTCACTGATTCTTTCTTGGTCATCCTGTATTAGGTCAGTGACCAGGTTGAGGTATGTAATATTCATTAATTAATTGAAATTGCATGGAACATTTCGAAACGTCTTAAATCTAGTTGAATGCCTGTTCTTCGTGACCAAGCCTATAAGATACACGGCTTGGTTTATTTTCAATTATTCTTTTACAAACTTTAGTTCGAGCCGCACGCAGCATTATGTAATGTATAAAATAAATAAATAAATAATTTATTCATAAGATTGATAAGGTACACAAAAATTTACTTTATAGGTAGATATTACATAGGAGCCTGAACTAGGTAATCCTGTGTTTCAGGCGAGAAGAACACATTTAATTATAAAACTATCAAAAAATCACTAATTGAACAGCTTTTGGTTACTAGGTAGGTATAAAAACATTTATAATTAGAGTTATATTAGGTGATACCAACTCATATCACCTACTAAATGATACCTGATGATGATAATAGTAACGCTTAAAGACTCTACCAAGTGGAGTTCGCTGATCACCGCACATGTGAATTTGGACAATTTCCGGCGAACGGGTCCTAGATCGTAATCAGATTTGGTATCCAATTTGCGAAAATTTCCTCTGGTCATATTTGCGGAAATTTTTGGGACGGAATTAAACTATCTTAGGACTGAGTTTCGAACTTAAAATGGATTCATTGTGTTGAAAAATGTATTTTTATAGATGGTGATGACATTGTGAAGGTTGCGGGAAATCGATGGATGGAGAAGGCTCAAGACCGTTCGTCGTGGCATTCTTTGGACGAGATCATTATGATTAACCAAAAATCGGATATGATAAGAGAATAAGTACCTAGTAGGTACCTTTTTATTTGGTTACCTTCTATATTTTAACCGCAATCAGACATTTGACAAGTTTTGCGTTATGAAGCGAACACATTTCCCTCGGGAAATTGATTTTCCAGCCAATCTTGACAAGGATCGAATCTGTGATTGCATCTGTCTGTACCTTTAGGTACCTACGTATCTGAGGACTAGGTACCTATGCCTTAAAGGAAACGAGATAACACCTGGGATACGATAAAATCTTATTATTTTACCTATTGAGGTACCTACTAGGTATTTTCCAAGCGCAAGTGGACATTTCGATAGTGAATACTGGAACGAGTATCAAAATGACTAGATTGCAGTAAGACTACATCACAGAATGCCTGAATAACAATAGAAATGCTAGGAATGACAAGGTAGCAAAGCGGATATATAGTAGAATGACCTTGGAATTTTGAAAACGGTGAAACTCATAGTCAATAAATTATTAAGTACTAGCTCCGTCCGCGGCTTTGCTCGCGTAGTACCTTCATAAAAATTAGCCAGTATGCTATTCTAGGTAAAGAACTTTATCTATTCCAAGTTTCAACGAAATCGGTTGAGCCTTTACGGCGTGATTGAACAACAAACATCCAAACATCCTCACAAACTTTCACATTTATAGTAGGAAATAGGATGTTTGTTTTTCAGTGATAACAGAGCGAGAATCACGGTCAAGAAACGTCCCTTTCAAGCTTTCTGGCCCCCAATTCTACTAATTCAATGACTTGAAAATTATAATCGCTTGATAATGATCGCGCCATTATGATTCAGTTACGATTGTCGCCACCTTCGTTTCTTTGATTTCATTGGTTCATTGCGAAAACGATTACTGCCATTGATATACGACTGTGATAGCAGAATACCAAAAGTGTAAAAAGTGGCAATTTTGCCATTGAACCATTGTCATTTAGAAGCCATTGAATTGGTTGAATTGTGGGCTTGGTAACCAAATTATGATTTCACCTTCTATCAGGCATCCGGCAGTACAGCCAGTCGCTCTCAGCGTACTCTAAGCCGTCAGCAAATATCAGCGTCCGTTCAGTCATTGCCCCCTTCCGCCATGTCCCGCGCAGGATAGCCCCGCTGGGGTAGCGCAGTTCTCCATCGCCTTGGAACATGCCGTCTTCGAACTCACCTTCGTATATCACACCTGGGGGATAAAAGAAGACTTTTCTTTTACAGCCCAAAGAGAGGGATTCCGAAAATTTCAATGGGAATGGTTAGCGTTGTCAAACGGGTCGTAGGCTAAACCTTACCTAACATGAAATATGCCGTCTTCTTGACAGACACTTGACTCATAACGTTCTACATTCTCAAAAACCCACGACTTTGGAGAAAGCTGATTTTTTATATCCTTACAAGCGGCTGACCGCGTCTTCGCTCGCGCGGTATCCGGATATAAAAAAAGCTTATGTCCTTCCGGCTAAGCGGTCTCAAATCAAATTTATTCAAAATCGGTTTAGCGGTATCGTCGAGAATAGGAAACAAACAGTCAGAGAGATGAGCTACTTTCGCATTTATAATATTAGTGAGACGATATTTAATTGCCTTAGTAGCATTTAAATATTGTTGAAAAATCAATTGCTAAAGAAAATGGTTTAAAACAGTTGAAAATGTTCATCCATCGGGATGTGTTTGTTCTTATACTATTTTTCTACTGTGTGTGTGTGTGTGTGTGTCAAGTAAATAAACTCTTATTTTTATTCTTATTCTTATGTGTCTCCGGTGTTCCTTTAGTTCTATTTTGCTCGGAAGACCAGCGCAAGTTATTACAATCTGCACACGCTGAGTTGGGACCTTTTTGCAACAGTGTACACAATAAGTTGCCAACTATAAGTTATGCATGACACCTAATTTTGCTGCACCTAAGTAGGCATATATTATGTTGTAACCTTATTTTATTGTTGCAAATAAAGAAATTTGTCTACCTACCGTAGCCCACTGCCCGAGATTCATTGACTTATTACACGTAACCTAATCCCTAAACCTCCTACTTTACCTACCTAATTACCAATGCCTTCCTTGAAATAGTGTTATCAATCATGTAATTCTGTATCTACCTACTGTCTTAGAATACCTACTGTACTGAATCGATGATAAGTATGTAGCCTAAATGTGATAAGATTAAAAATACCTACCTACCTAATACTAATCCTACAGCCCCCGGAAGAGACTAGCTACTCACAACACAGGGAATCCTAGTGTGAGAGCTAGTGTCCATAAGTCCTTAACTTCTTACACCTAATAACATACCTACTATTGAACTAATGGTACTATGCTCCTACCTACCTTTAACCCTTAGAGTATATTAAACATAATCGATGTAACCCTTGTCAAACTCAAACTTCTCACAACTCAGGGTATCCTAGTGTGAGAGCTTGTAAGCAATGTACCTACTTTAATAGGGCCTAGACTAAGCTTTCGTTGTCATTGTACACTACATTTTTTTTTGATAAAAAAAAGATAAAAATTGTATTGTATTGTATTCACTGTGTTCTATTCTATTCCTTGTACAAAACAAACCATTAGGAAAGGTGTAGGTCCCATAACCGCTCATGCCGAGGACGTCCCATGTGCCTTCGTATTGGGAGCCAGTGGGGAATTGTTTTGTGGAGCGCAGGGCCCGGGGGATGTCCAGTGACGCTGTTCTGTGGATCAAGTTCCAAGAAATGTATGAATCCTATACACTGTATAGTCAGTTGCTGGTTTGAAGTCTTGGCCGGTCTAGGCCCCAGGCCATGTGCCGCCCCTTTCTCAGCATGCATCATTAATTATAGACTAGGTTCCCATGAATTAACTTTATTTCCAACTTTATATAAATCGAAATCAGAAACGACGAACTCTGATCGAAGCTGCATGTCTACTGTAGCTAGTAGTAATTAATCTATGGAGCAGCCTTTTAAATATTTAGGTACTTCGCATTTGATTTATTTCTTGCTATCATCAGCTCAGACCAAGAAAAAAAGATCTTTTTTTCAACAGGCATAAATTCAACTAGATTTAAGACGTTTCGAAATGTTCCATGCAATTTCAATTAATAAATGAATATTACATACCTCAACCTGGTCACTGACCTAATACAGGATGACCAAGAAATAATCAGTGTCTCGACAAGAAGAAGAAGAATGAATATTGAAGTTTGAGAAGTTTAGTGTGTTGGATGACTGATGTGATGAGACATGGTGATGTATGGCACTCAGCCCTCAGTGCGTGGCTCTAATAATCTCTCGAAATCAGAAACGACGAACTCTGATCGAAGCTGCATGTCTACTGTAGCTAGTAGTAATAAGTATATGAAGCAGCCTTTTAAATATTTAGGTACTTCGCATTTGATTTATTACTTGCTATCATCAAGACCAAGAAAAAAAGATCTTTTTTTCTTGGTCTAATATCATCAGTGATTTTTTTTGGCACGATTTACCGCCCCTATATCTGGCCGCCCTAGGCCCGGGCCTACTGGGCCTTAGGGCAAATCCGCCACTGTGTATACAGGGTGATGGATCAAGAGGGGTCAGTACGGAGCAGTCTGAATCTATAAGATACTAAGAAATTCGTCCCAGGGAACCATGACTTCGATTTTTAATTTAAGAAAAATTGCATTCATAGTTTTCAGAAAAAGTTAGCTTGACTCGGGATTAGGAATTTTCCACATATACAATTCTTGTTATTTAACTTTTTCAAATTAGCATATTCTGGCTTTTATCATAACTTTTAAACTAATTATTATACGAAAGAGAAGTTAAACATCAAGAGTGCTACCTAAAACAGCTGAATAAACGAGTTTTAACTGCTTTAATCCCAAAACAGCTGATCTATAAAATTATGTATTTCCAAAAGTCGTAGAACAAACTTTATTGCCTATTGGGTGTAAAATACGCCCCTTTTGGGATAGCGAATCACTAATATACTAGAATTGACACTACGATACTACTATAGCTAGATGTTGTAAAACGTGATGAATGAATGAGTCTCATCTCCTTTAATGTAATGGAGGATTGATGAGAATGGAAGTTAAAAGTTTGTAAATATACTTGCACTCCTCCTTATGTGCCTCTGAGAACTTCTTCATGAGTTCCTCCCATTGCGACGTGCGCTTCTCAGCGCCACTGCAAGAATTGAATTGTTGAATTGAAAAACGTACTCTGTCCGCTATAAATCCACCCGCTATGTTTATATAGTCCCTTCTTTCTGAGGGATTTAAGGCTTCCATTCTTATCGGCTGATCAAATTGACACCATATAGAGGACAAGTGGTATCAATAGTCCAGCAGAGTTTAGAATGAAAGCACACGATTGTCAGTACAGAAACAAACTTAGTGCAGTATCAAGATGGCTATGCCATGACAAATTTTATGTATACTTAGATGGCAAGATTAGGGATGCACGCAGCATTCGAAAAAGATGTACGATTTACTCTATATTCTAAGTGAAGATTTTCACAATATCCGCAAAAAATAGATTCCTGGAGTCGAACCCACGCCCTTCTCCTAGATACGGGGATGCGCAGACCACTGCGCCACTGAGCCTCGCCTGGTCGAAATTCTGAGAGATAATGGTTTTTTTTTTTTAAATTTATACCACTGAGGTGGCAAACAAGCTTACAGCCCACCTGTTGGTAAGCGGTTACTGTAGCCTATGAGCGCTTGCAATACCAGAGGCATCACGCACGCGTTGCCGACCCCGAACCCCCTCCCCCCTAAAGATCTCTGGCAACCTTACTCATCGCAGGAACACAACACTATTTGAAACAAATAATGTTATTTGGCTGCGATCTTCTGTAAGGCGGAGGTACCTCCCCAGGCGGGCTGCTCCAATTCAGAACGATAAAATCTCGCTGTGCCCTACCTCCTCCTAAAATCATATAACTTACATATTACTAATATGTAACTTACATATCATATAACTTACATATTAGTAGTAGATTTTTTAGTTTTCTCTGTCATTGTTGCAACTGAAAGAAACTCAAATGTTAAAAACATTTTAAATACTCGTGTAAGTTCGTACTCAGCTGTGCCCTCACGTGTCCACAAGCATACGTGACCGGGATGTGAAGTTGAAAATGCCATGTGTCCGTAATTTCAACGGAACTTTAAAAATATCCTTGAAATAGTATGGTTATTTGGAAAATTTCATTTCATGTTTATCTTTTGTTAAAAAAAAACAGTTTCTTTCTTAAAAAGGGACTTTTTCGACACCCAATGGGGAATAAAGTATGTTCTACGACTTTTGGAATTTCAACATTATTCATTGCAAAAATCTGTTGTTTATGCATCAAATCACTTCAAACTTGATTAATCAGCTGTTATAAGTAGTAATCTTGATGTTGAACTTTTCTTACGTTTAATAATAGATGATAAAAATACCAAAAACAACCGATTTCAAAAAGTCCGGAAAAACTTCTTAAAAAAAAAATGGATTTTTTTTTAAATTATAGAATTTACTATTTTTCTTGGTATTTTCTTTCTTTTTGTTGATAGAATAAGTCCATTGTATAATCCTAAAGCATTAAACATGTATACAGAGACAGAGTTAGTAGTTCTAAATCCAATGCAATCATCAATTGAAGCTTTATTATAGGTATTACAGTAGGTCAACAATCCACAGGCCAATCCGTGACGAATCAACTGAGTCATTGATCCCTAATCTATGTATCAAGGCCAGCCCTCAAAACAAAGGATCGGGAGAAATGCACTTCATTCTGAGCGTTCTGTAGTCAGGTCGCGCAGCGGTCATGGTCATGTCGTCGCATGCATTATTTATAGAGAAAAGAGTGAAATCTGTCCTGTGACGGACAATACGTCTGTGCATGATTGTACCAAGATCCGGTATGCATAAATTGTTAGGCTTTACGACTTATTTTTCAATTGCATTGATTTTACTGATTTATTCTTTTCACAATTTTCCTTAGATATGAAATTATATGTTGTCTTAGGTAGGTAATCTAATCTTCATAACTTGAGAGGACTGTGAGCAAGGAAAATAGGAAAAACAAGAAGAAAAGAAAGGCTAAAAATATTAGGTACCCTATAACGAGAATATACCAACCTTACCAAAATAACTCTCAGAATTAGCAAGTTGAAGTGGCAGTGGGCAGGCCATATTGCTCGTAGAATCGACAACAAAGGAAGAATGAAGTTAAACTTGGAGAATAAAGGTTCTCGAATGGAAACCATGAACCAGGCGACGCGATGTTGTTGTAGAAAGTCAGTGGATGGAAAAATCTCAAGACCGTTCATCATGGAACTCTTTGGGGGAGGCATATTATGTCAAAGCAGTGGACTTCTACAGACTGGTGATGACAATGAGGACGAGAATATTACTATGAACATTCTCCTAGAAAACTAGGAGCAAAAAGCGGGGAGAATACTTTAGTCATAAATTGAAACTGCAGCGTTTGGGCAGCGTTTGGGAAACTTCGTCATATCTTCTCGTCGCAGATACCGCAGAGCCTCAAGACGAAAGTCTACAATCAGTGCGTGTTGCCAGTACACTTATGGCACTGAGACTTGGTCGTTAACTATAGGCCTCATATACAAGCTCAAAGTCGCGCAACGTGCTATGGAGAGAGCTATGCTCGGAGTTTCACTACGTGATAAGAACCGAAATGAGGAAATCCGTAGAAGAACGAAGGTCACCGACATAGCTCTCAGAATTAGCAAGTTGAAGTGGCAGTGGGCAGGCCATATAGCTCGCAGAACCGATAACCGTTGGGGAGTAAAGGTTCTCGAATGGCGACCACGAACCGGGCGACGCAGTGTTGGAAGGCCCCCCACCCGATGGACCGATGATATTGTAAAGGTTGCGGGAAGTCGGTGGATGGAAAGGGCTAAAGACCGTTCGTCGTGGAACTCTTTGGGGGAGGCCTATGTCCAGCAGTGGACTTCTACAGGTTGTTGATGATGATGATGAAATTGAAACTCCCATGCTCACCATGCATGTTGATAGGTATTCTTGTAAAACTAAAACGCATGCATGAAGCAGAATCAGTAGAGATTAGTCCTAGAGTCTTATGAGTTCTTATATCAAAATAAAATATAGCCTATGTTATACAGGGATCGTGTAGCTTCCCTGTGTAACATAGGCTTTCTATTAATGAAGAATTTTTATAATCGTTTCAATAGTTCCAGAGATTACCCCTACAAATAAACAAATTTCAGTTCCTTATAATATTAGTGTACTGAGATGTTCTGATTCAAAATATACTCAATCTTTTTCAGGCTCTGACCACAGCGAAGTAATTTGTAGCTATAAGGCCGGCACCAGTCGATATCAATATCAAAGTTCGAGAAGATAAATGAGAAAAGTTTGAAAGAATCGGATTTGAAATATAGCCCGGCACGTTAAAGCCTGGGATTGGGAGAGCAACTTCGGAACTAACTTACCCACTATTTTATTTACCTTACTCTGTACCTAAATAATACGAACCGGGCGACGCAGTGCTGGATATTACACGTAGTGTATTAAATAGTCTTTGGTGCTGGAAAGCCCCCCACTATATACTACCGTTGCGGGAAGTCGTTGGTAGGAAAAAGCTCGCTTACCTTAATGTTGTTTATTTTAATAACAGAACCCTAATATTCTGTGATCTCCGTAATATTTTATTACAAAATAAAAATAACATTTAAAAACATAGAAATAAAATATTTCGCCTGCCTACTCGACGTCAAAAAATTATGACATCCTGAACAATGAGGATATAAGTCACCTAATAAAATATTTTATCATACTGTCGTCTATCGTTACTTTATATACCTACCCATCCCCTGCTATCTGCGGAAACTTATAATTGGCCATCAGTGCACATGTAGTATCACTACTGCATGGTTTGTTTAATTAATTATTTGCTGCATAATTAATTATCTAATGTGTCCACCTAGCTTTTAGTTTTCCAAAAATGTCTAAAATAAAATAAAAATATTAAAATGCAAAAATAAACTCTGTTACAATTTGAATCTTAAACTTTAAAGCTTTGAGGCTGTCAACTTTATGTCAACACCTAAACAAAAACGCAAGGGTAAGCTTGGTCACCTGTGAGCACATTGCAGTGGTAAAACCGTGTTCATACGGCGTGCGATATGTCATCTAAAATTTATTTGACAATGATCCTTACATCTTTTGAATAAAGTTGATTTTGAGTTTGACTTTTAGGAGCTTACGATAATATCGTTGAGCTTTCTTCTTCTTGTCGTGTCACTGATTCTTTCTTGGTCATTCTGTATTAGGTCAGTGACCAGTTGAGCTACCTATATCGCACACCCTCTCTTTTCGAAACGAAATTTATATGACTATCAAGGACATAATCACATGCCGTTTGAACACGTCTTAATTAAAATAAAGCCGATCAAGTGCGGAACTCGCACCCTGAGGCTTCCGTACCATTGGTCTCAGGTTCGAATCCCGGTCGCGCACCAATGGATTTACCAGTCGGGAAATCCGTACACGTCAGAAAATCAAAATTCCAAGTGTCGGAATCGACAAACTTATATTTGCGGTTGCTCACGGAGTCATTGTATGACATTGACCGCAAAAATAACTTTTTTTCTAAAGAACTTCGAAATTCCTCAATTTCAGACTTTTCCCTTTAACTGTGTCACAAAAGCTCCTTGCATTCCAAATTTCAGAATTGTGAGGTAGCTGGAAGTACCCCAGAGGTTTTTGATTTTTGCCATTTCCATACAAAAATTATACACTCATTGCCATATCTTTTGAATGCATTGATTTTTTTACGGCACCATAAGCCCACAGACCTTAATAGGTGATAAAAAATTCAAGTTGATACCTTTAGCCGTTTCTGAGAAAAAGGCTCTTGACAGACGGCAGACAGACAGACAACAAAGTGATCTGCAAATGAGGTACGGAACCCTAAAAAATTAATGAAAAGATTTAAGAGTAATAAAGAGTAAGTAAGGTAATTAAGAGTACCTACAAAGCTCTGAATGACATTACGCAAAAAGCAGCCGCGCATCTTTTCCCACGACATTGTAGCAAGCAAGTTTACAATGCGTAGTTCAACGAGCGGTACCTTCACAGTTAAATGGTTATTGCACTGTGAAAATATTCATAAAACATTACGTTATAATTTCTAAGACACTGATAGTAGGTATTATGTGTGAAGAAAATCATCATCATCATTTCAGCCGTACGACGTCCACTCCTGAACATGGCCTCCCCCACAGACAGAGCGAATTCCTATCATGTGGGGGATTTGCCCATACTCACCACGCTGGGCATGCGGGTTGGCGAGCGCAGTTAGAGCTATCGTTGTTAAAATGAGGGACGCTGCTGCCCATCCCCTAGCTTTTTTCCCTGAGTCGCCTCTTATGACATCCGCGGATAGGTAGGTATGGAGGGGCCTATTCTTTAGCCGGGGCCACCACGGTGAATAAAATAGCTGGATCTTTAAAGGTTACTGAAGAGCTTTTCAAGACCTAAGTTTTATTCCATTTAGAACAATATTGGCCGTGGTTTCCTTTAACTATGCACTTTAACTTTTAGCTCTGTTTTTACTGCAATATCATAGGTTGTTATTTATTCATATACTACATTTAAGTATAAGCAAGTTGATCCAGTTTCCTACTTCTTCTGTAAAGACTTGCTTTTTCTATTCCAGTTTAACATAGTTACAGTTTGAATTTGTCTTCATTCGAAAGCCATTAGGCACCAGTTCTACTTGTGCTACAACATAAGTCCCAGGTATCATGATACCGAGTGCATAAAGACTAAATATATTCTGTAGTAAATTGAAGTTATTTTTTCCTACTTTTATGTTTTTCTAAAGAATTTCAAAAACCGGCGGTGTAGGTACCTTTTTTATTTATTGAAGCTCTACTTACAAAACAGCGTTGTTAAAAAGAAAAGCAATGGTGGACAAAAACACAGTTTTTGGTCTTCATCAGACATTGGTGAAGCTAATAATTATGTTGTTACATCGCCTAACCTCAAGGAGAAATACTTAAATCGAAATCAATGCTTTTCAATGAAATGCATTTTGATCGAACGGGATTTCTGCCAATGCCCTCCATCCATCCAATCACAGGCAATTATCGGGGCCAGTGTAATCGGGATGTGTTGAACATACCGTGTGCGACTTGACAACTTGCGACTTATTTCGGGTGCGACACGCTCACTGCTGGCCGTAGTCTTCCCATTAGAACGCACAACAATGAAAAAGCCGCCGTATCTGTAAAGTTACATAATATGACGTTGAGTTTCATGCCAAAGTAACATTAGCTAATACACATTCTGACAAAGTTGTAAAACTACCATCACGAGAATGCATCTACACCGAAATTATCTCATTTGCAACAATGCAGCCACACTCATATCCATTGTCAAAGAAGCCGTAAAAACATGCGATCTCTGTCGTAAAAACTAACAGGAAGCTACGAAATATAAAAAGCACTGAATTCATTTTACTGGAGAAGTGAAAAAGTGGGTTCGTGGAAATGAGCTTTTGAGTTTTGGCACTAGGCACTATGCGTAGCTTGTCACAATTTTTTTAAAACTATGCTACCGAGCTATGGATAGAGCTCTATGATCGGCGTTTCACTGTGTGATAAATAAGATTAGCGTGAAAATTCGAAATGAGGAAATCCGTAGAAGAATCATAATCACCGACATAGCTCTCAGAATTAGCAAGTTGAAGTGGCAGTGGGCAGGCCAAACCTATAACACGCAAAACCGACAACTGTTAGAAGAAATAAAGGTTCTCTGAAGTAAGTTCTCTCTCTAAAAGGAATGGAATTGACATCATCATTAGCCTGTAGAAGTCTACTGCTGGACACAGGCCTCCCCCAAAGAGTTGCATGACGAACTTCTTTATCCACTAACAGCAACTTTCACAATATCGTTGCTCCATCGTGTGGGGAACCTTCCAACACTGCGTCGCCGTCTCCTAGTTCTTAGTTGCCAAACGAGAACATTTATTCCCCAATGGTTGTAGGTTCTGTGAAGTATACGGCCTGCTCACTGCCACTTAAAATAAATTAAATAAACTTGATAATTCTAAACTATTATTACCTACATGTCATGAACTAAATTATTGTACAGAAATTTCAAGAAAAGCTTAGGTAATAGGTCCAGGTAATATTAATTGAAATGCATAAGGACTATCGATAATGTGCATGTCTGACACACACATGTACCTATTGCGCAAAAGAAAATTAAGTAATGAGAACATTGTCCATTAGAAAAGATATTCTGTGTGCCAAGACTTTCTCTGGAACGAATCGTAGAATTGTCGTAACTAATTATTAAAGAGTCTGTGGACACACAATGTGCTTGGGGACAATACGTCTGTTCCTATGCGGTGTTTATGAATAGGGGACACGCGATTCGAGCTCTTAGGAAAGAGTTCTTACAAAATTCATTCATGCTTTTCTTGGCATCAACTCAACTATTCCTATGTAATTACCTTAAATCCATGCTGAAACTGCATGCGATATATCCTTGATATGTAATATAAAATTCACCCGACTTGATTTACAAATATTGAGTTTTCAGAATGAAAAGTTATATTTATCAAAATAAAATATAGCCTTTATGTTACACAGGTTAGTGTAGCTTTCTATTAGTGAAATTTTTTTTAGATTCGGTTTAGTAGCTCCAGATATTACTCCATACATACAAACAAACTAACTACTCTTTATAAATTAGTGTGGACCATACCGTAGCGTACAAAAACGGAATAATACAGCTTGGTAAATAAATATAGTGATCATATTACCATGTTTTTTACCACTGCTTACAAACAAGGTTAGATTATGAAAAACCTAAAACGTAATGGTTTCTGTACACAGCACGTTTTATTCACTCCGTAAGGGAATATTCTTCTGAAAGTTATCAAATTGTGATGAACATTTTAATGAGACCAGCGAGTAGGTATTTCGTTCTATGAATCTTAATTCGTCATTGTTTAACAGTAGAGGCTTACTGTGCGCTTTCGTTTGGCGAAATAAATATTTATGTTAATGTTTCAAAATGGTCTTGCGTGTTAAATAATCGTGTCACAATTTGGTAAGTATTACAGTGTCAGGAGCATTGTTAGCTTCTAATCAGATGATGATAGCTTCATATCTATCTGTTTGAATCTAACAAAATCTTCTGTAACTCCATTTCGACACATCTCGTTATCAAATTAGATGATGTCACCGACGATGATCAAAACAGTTATATAAAATACTAGCTTCTGCCCGCGGCTTCGCTTGCATGGTACCCACATAAAAAGTAGCCTATATGCTATTTGCCTATACTCAGAATCACCGATCGGTATTCGCTGAAGGTCATACAGGTATACGCCCCACACTCGAAACGCCCAGACGATGAAGTGGAGGCCATGTATGACGACATTTCAAATGCCATGCATGCCTCGAAAACACACTTTACAGTTGTGATGGGGGACTTCAACGCGCGGCTAGGCACGAGGAACGGCGATGAACTGAAAGTGGGGCAATTCGGATTTGGACAGCGAAACCAACGGGGCCAGCGTTTGGTCGACTTCATGGAGAAGGAGGGACTCTTTGCGATGAACTCTTTCTTCAAGAAACGACCGTCCAGAAAATGGACGTGGCTGCACCCCGGTGGTTACAAAAGCGAGATAGATTTCATCATGACGAACAAGAAGCAAATATTCAATGATGTCTCTGTGATCAACGCGATCAAAACCGGCAGCGATCACCGTATGGTTAGAGGCACATTGAATATCAACATAAAGCTGGAAAGGTCTCGCCTGGTGAAATCTACTCTTCGCCCAAGTCCTGTCCAAATTCAAAACCCCGAGAGCTTTCAGTTAGAACTCCAAAATCGCTTCCAAAGCCTAGCTGAATGCGATACAGTGGACGAGCTGAACAACGGGCTAGTGGAAATTGTCCAAGCGGTTGGGTCGGAGTTCTTTAAGACCCACCGTAAAAATAGAACCCAGAAACTCTCTGAGCACACTCTAAAACTCATGGCTGAGCGAAACGACATGAGACTGCATTCTTCAGTGGACAGGTCGAAATACGGCGTGCTCAATAGGCAGATCTCTAAGTCCATGCGACACGATTTGCGCCTTTTTAATACAGCTTGTATTAAACGCGCCATAGAGCGTAATAAAGGCTCAAAAGTGTTCGCAAAAGATCTGTCTATTGGACAAAGTCAGTTGACGAAACTGAAGACCGATGGTGGCAGTATCGTCTCGTCGAAGCCTGAGATTTTACGAGAGCTCGAGAAGTTCTATGGACAACTGTACACCTCATCGCAAAGTCCTGCTCTAAGCACGGCAAGCGATGCAAGAGCTCGTCTGACCCGGCACTATACCGAAGACATCCCGGACGTCAGCCTATACGAGATCCGGACGGCCCTCAAACAGCTTAAGAACAATAAGGCACCGGGGGAGGACGGAATAACGTCAGAGCTTCTGAAAGCGGGTGGAACACCGGTACTTAAAGTCCTTCAGAAGCTATTTAATTCCGTCATCCTCGAAGGTACAACGCCTGAGGCGTGGAACAGGAGCGTGGTGGTACTGTTTTTCAAGAAAGGTGACAACACCCTCTTGAAGAATTATAGGCCCATCTCGCTGCTGAGCCATGTCTATAAGCTGTTTTCGAGAGTTGTCACTAATCGGCTCGCCCGTAGGTTTGACGACTTCCAGCCTCCCGAACAAGCCGGGTTCCGCAAAGGCTTCAGTACCGTAGACCACATCCACACGCTTCGGCAGATTATACAGAAGACCGAAGAGTATAATCGGCCATTGTGTCTAGCGTTTGTGGACTACGAAAAAGCCTTCGATTCAGTCGAGACCTGGGCGGTGTTACGGTCACTACAGCGGTGCCAGATCGACTACCGGTATATCGAAGTGTTGAAGTGTTTGTACAGCAAGGCCACCATGTCTATCCGACTCCAGGACCAGAGCACAAATCCTATCCAATTGCAAAAAGGGGTGAGACAGGGAGACGTAATATCTCCGAAACTGTTCACCTCTGCATTGGAGGATGTTTTTAAGCTTCTGCACTGGGAAGGACAAGGCATCAACATCAATGGCGAATACATCACTCACCTTCGATTCGCCGATGATATAGTCATAATGGCAGAATCGCTGGAGGACCTTGGCGCTATGCTCAGAGACCTCAGTACCGTCTCCCAACAGGTAGGTCTTAAAATGAACATGAGCAAGACAAATATCATGTCCAATGCTCATGTCGCACCTATGCCGGTAAATGTTGGGAACGATACCATTCAAGTTGTAGACCACTATGTCTATTTGGGTCAGACGATTCAACTAGGCAAGTCCAACTTCGACAAAGAGGTCAACCGACGAATCCAACTCGGATGGGCAGCGTTTGGGAAACTTCGTCATATCTTCTCGCCGCAGATACCGCAGAGCCTCAAGACAAAAGTCTACAATCAGTGCGTGTTGCCAGTGATGACATATGGCACTGAGACTTGGTCGCTAACTATTGGCCTTATACACAAGCTCAAAGTCGCCCAACGGGCTATGGAGAGAGCTATGCTCGGAGTTTCGCTGCGTGATAAAATCCGAAATGAGGAAATCCGTAGAAGAACCAAGGTTACCGACATAGCTTTCAGAATTAGCAGGTTGAAGTGGCAGTGGGCCGGCCATATAGCTCGCAGAACTGACAACCGTTGGGGAACAAAGGTTCTCGAGTGGCGACCACGAACCGGACGACGCAGTGTTGGAAGGCCCCCCACCCGATGGACCGACGACATTGTTAAGGTTGCGGGAAGTCGGTGGATGGAAAAGGCTCAAGACCGTTCGTCATGGAACTCTTTGGGGGAGGCCTATGTTCAGCAGTGGACTTCATCAGGCTGATGATGATGATGATGATGATGATATGCTATTCTAGGTAGAGAACTTTATCTATTCTAACTTTCAAGGAAACACGCATAACAACAAACATCCAAACATCCTCACAAACTTTCGCATTTATAATATTAGTAGGATAACTCAAAAGTGTTTGTATCTTGAGAAATGAAATTCGCTACATATAGTATATCTAGGCCCTTGCTCACACTGACAGCATCCTGACTAAGAAAAATATGTTAATTTTGCCCAGACCCTAATAGAACCATAAGTGGTTGTCAAAAATCGAACTTGCTGGTTCTGAGAGCTAATAACTCCTTTAAAATAACGTCCGTCATATAATGATCTCCAGTTCTTAGGAAGGTTCCAAACCTGGCCGCCTTCCAGAAAAACCCGACTACGTCAATAATGCAACACTCGTTACGTAAATAACCCTTTCAGGCTACAGTCGTTATCTAATTTAGCCTGGGATTGCGCAAGTTCCTCTCCAAGTACCTTACATGCTGTACTGCAGATGTTTGAAGAGCGAAGGATATGGAACACAGATTACTTACAACTTGGTACTACTGAGTTTTACAGTAACTAAGCGCCCCTGGACAAAAGACAAGGCATGAAAATATGTGGAGGAGAGGCACAGCGGGATTTTCTTGCTCTAAATTGGAGCAGCCTGCCTGGGTACCTCCGCCTTACAGAAGATCGCAGCCAAAAACATTACTTCTTTCAAATAGAGTTGTGTTCCTGCGGTGAGTAAATTTGCAAGAGCTCTTTGCCACCTTAGTTGTTTAATGTACCTATGTACAATTTTTGGTCTCTACAAAGATACATAAAGTGTATAATATCATCCCGAAAGGTGCTAATTCTATCAACAAAAAGAAATAAATATGAGCGAAAAAAAAAACAAATTATACGCATACATTTTTTTCCAAATTAGCTGGTTTTGGTGCTTTTATCAATTTTAATATAAATAATACTGATTCTACGCGTCATCGCGGTAACTGTTCCTCCTGGCTTATTTGTAGGATCAAAGTAATCGGCCGATCGGCTTATCTTTAACCTCAACAAATTGTAGGTATCCCTAATCCAATTCAATTAGTTGGCCCAAAATCACTGCAAGCTAATATCGGACCTTCACACCTTTCCGTAAAGTATGGCTCTCTGAAATTGGTGAGAAAATGCCTGGCACTTCGGGAATTACCACCTTAATTGGGGAAAGGTAACGTAGTTAAGATCTCAGGGCATCGTTCGACATAAATTAGCGCTTACATGCCGTTGTCACAGACGATAATTGTAAACGCTAACTATATCTATATCGTTGAACTATATCGGACACCCCCAATATAAATGACAAACTCAAAATAGTCTTTGTTCAGTAGATGTAAGGGTTATTATGCAACGATTTTTTATATGACATTTCAACGACAATGTGTCGTTTGAACACGGCTCCATGGTATAATTTATCCGAACAACTACAAGATATCATTATCAGGTAGGTTACCTATATGAATTCATATATATATATATTTTTTTGAACGTATTTTTATACTTTGGGTCTCTGCCAACCACTGCCAGCTAGAGTGCTCGCCACCACTGAAGTCTTACGGCAAAAGCGGGGAACTAAATTTTAAAAGAACTAAACAACATTTCGTTCTGCGAAAGCAGCGCCGCATCTATCGGACTTCAGTGGTGGCGCGGACTCTACACCGGGCTAGGCGATCGCAGAGGGCGCTACTGCCGAAAAAAGGTTAGGTTGGGGCAACGAGCACAAGGGCACCGCTTAGGTACGGACCTCGGCTTGGGCAGAGGGAGGTTTTTTGAGGAGGCCATCACCCTGAAGGGGTGGAAACGCAGGGACGGAACGTCGTCGTTCCCGCCGGCGGTGTCGGAAAGGAATGCACTTGACTGTGTCTCTCTTTTATAATAAGCTCTGTCGCTAAAGCGTGTGGTAACTCGTTTTAAAACTTCGACGAAAGCTTCACATTAGAACTTCTAATGTGTTGTTATTAAAGTTTTCCTCCATTGATCAAAATTCAATATGGCGACATTATTAACAGCTGGGAGATTATTTTAACTTGAGGAATACCTTCAATTGCCGTTACGAGAAGGAGCAGAAACTAGCTCTTTCCCTTCGACTGTGTCTTAATACAGGTAATTCTCTATTCCTTTGGCATAAAGGATAAATTCGCCAGGCAATTCCGCAGAATTGGTGCTCGCATCAACAATAGATTCCCGCAACGGATCGCTCCTGCCCGACACCTGATTGAGAACAGAATATGTTAATAATTAATTGTTTCAATTTGGCTGCGTATTTCATTCGATGCATGAATGAGACGATTTATGCTAATGGATTTTGGACTTTATAGCTGAGAGGTTCAGATTATGTTTTGGAAGGAAGCTGCGCTGGCGTTTGAAGATACGAGAACGTACTTAGGGATATTACCGTTTTGAAGCTGTTTGAATATTGATGACTGTATTGCAAGAGTTACTTACTAAACTAAGGAAGTAAATACCATATAGAATACGGAATGTTTATTGCTGAACCTATTTGGATATAATTTAGTCTTTTAAGGCCTCTTAACATATCATCATCATCGTAAGGACGTCTGAACATAGGCCATAGAGCCTCTCCCATAGATTTCCAGAGTGACCGATATTGTACGCCCGCACCTAACGGTTCCCAGCAACCTTTAGAGGTCGTCTTTCCATCTAGTGGGAGGCTGTCCTACGCTGCGCTTTCCAGTGCGTGGCTTCCACTCATAACAAGTTAACATTGATTGCTAACGTTCACCGGTACGACTATGAATCTTCGAACTCAGGGCTGTAATAATAATAAGCCTTTATTTCTGAGAGTTTTACATTTCCTCTTTCATCACGATAACACACTATAATGATATATCTTTTTCAGAGTGCAAAGGTCTCCTCTAGTTCTTTCCATTGTGTTCTGTCCAGTGCTGCCTTTTCGCATAAGGGCCCAGCTTAGAATAGAAAAAAGTTAATTTTGCTACCAATAAATACAATCAAACTTAGCATAAATAACACAATATTAAACAAAATTCAATTTATCATCATCATCATCAATAACAAAAAATTTATTTCTTTTTATATGAGCTCAAGCTTTTTACTTTTCATCTAGGTGCCAAGCAAAGTCGCGGTCAGAAACTAGTGAAGTAATAATTTGCAGGTCTGTCGGCACGTATAGGACGTGATGTTTTAGCTGCCTTGATACACTATCGCCCCCTTGCGTCTCGTTTTTTAGCGATCCTCTTACAAAGTGGTATTTTCAGACGAGAATTCATTGAATTCTCTGAGTAAATTTTGCCATTAGTGCTAGGTACGTTCGCCTTAATAGTGGTCGAAAAATAGTTTGTCCATTGCGACCATTACGACCACGGGTAGGTAGTATGGAGGGGGCCTATACTTCAGTCGGGCCCCCACGGCCTCATAGCTTAATAACACTGCATGGAGACAAAAATACAGATTCTCCTTGGATTGACTAAATCGCCTTTATTAAAACAGATACCTACCTACTAGAATACAACAAAACGGTACAGGTAATTCGTTTGGGTTTTAATTTCCTGTCAATATTTAACTTGCCCTCCGGAAGATAATTCGATTCTTGTTAACAAATGAAACATCAAAGGTAATAAGTAGGTAGGAACAAAATCGCAGAGCCAGAGCTTACAGACCATAATTTAATATTATGTCAGTACAAACAGACAAAATATTTGTATCTCGATTTCATCGCTACATTTTCATGTTCAAGAATGTCTCAACCAGAACGTGGTGCGTTATGTTGTTTTCAGAGATTATTTAATAAAATAAGTTGTTTAAGCTGAGTAGGCGGTTAGACTTAAACCTATTCTGCACGAGTTTTGGTTCGGCTAGATGATAGACAGCAGCTGATCAGTGAATTCTTTGGTGATAAAGTTATTTTGCAATAAAGTTACCCAATTAGTAGATTATATTCCCACTGGTTTGTGTTTAGTGAGTTGTTCTAAGTTGTTATTGGTTCTAGGTACTATGTTTTTATACGTGAAAACCTGTTATTGGCTATCTGTTATGTATACTGGTGTTTAGCAAGATTATTAAGCTGTTGGTTTTCCTATAAATATATAAAGAAAATGAATTGGGCAAGGTGCAAATAATACTTTCGTAGATATACAAAATGATTCATAATATTGGTCTTTCGAAAGGGGCTTATTCTACATCCAGTTGTTAAAGTTTGCTCGACGACTTTAGTAAATTCGAAATTATTCGTTTAAAAAAATCTATGCAAAAATCTTATAAGTTTCACATATACACAATATGTAAAAAAGGAAGTAGGTAGGTAGGTATATTAACAGAGCCACATAATAAATAGACAGTGGCTGAGTGGATCCTGTAAGTGGTTTTCCTGGTAAATTATAATTGCATGACCACTTGCCAGGATTGCATTTGCGTTTCCAGTTGCGATTATACAGTGTTTGCCTCTCGTATCATCGGCGAGGAGCTTGCAACCTGTCATGCTACTGTACTATGGAGTGCTATTGTGAAAAATGTGGGCAATTGCCAAGTTTAGTACAGTCCCCTGAACTAAGATGTCGTCATGAAAATGACATGCCTTGACTACCTTCCTTAGACATACCTTGACTACTTTCAAGGATATATCTCGCCTAAAGATAAAGATAGATTCTTTGGGATAAAAGTCGTGAGCCTATTTCTTTTCTTTTGTTCTTTTGCTTTTGAGATACGCCCAAGCCGACTGGCGGCAGACTGGGTAAAGCTACGCATTATTGCATCCTATCCTACTTATATTACAATAATTGCGAAAGTTTGTGAGGATATTTAGATGTTTTTTGTTCAATTTGGTTAAACTTGGAATAGATAGAGTTCTTTGCCTAGAGCAAAGAACTCTATCTATTCAGTATTCTGCGTTCGCGCGCGTTGTATTTAGGTACAACGCGCGCGACCGTAGGCGGAAGCTATCCTACTAATATTATAAACGCGAATGTTTGTAAGTATGGATGGATTGATGTTTGGTACTCTTTCACGTAAAAACTACTGATTGGATTTTAATAAAACTTCACAATAATATAGCTTATACATCAGAATAACACATACTCTACAATTTATAAATATATTGTGTGAATTGTCAAAAATATGACTACTAAAATACTACTCGAAATACTTATCCTGCGCAGACGAAGTCGCGGGCACCAGCTAGTTGCTTCATAAATGCGCAATACCGTGACGCTCCCCGCATCCCAGCCGCTCACTGGTGGTACTGGTTCCGAGAACGATCCCGCTTGGGGAGTTAACTTTTCTCATAGTAAACAACTATGAAATCAACAATACTGTGAAGTAATATGCTCTAACTATTACTGTGGTACGGAACAGATACAGTTGCAAAGAAAAGTTCCGTGAAAAATGTAAGGTGCGGCAGCTTTCGGAAAGTTGGTCCGTGTTGTAAATTTATTTTATATCTTTTTTTATGACTGTTTGTGATAGTTTGCTGATACTGCGTTAACCTGTGTAATGTGTAACCCAAAGGCGAAAGGCTAGATCTAGGCCTGAGCAGGCCCAACTCATAGAACCCTGTTTGTAGGAACTTTGTACAGTAGGGCTGGCTCTCGAATGTCGACCACGAACCACCAATCGTATGACGCAGTGTTGAAAGGCTACCCGATGGACTGACGAGTCCGACGACATTGCGAAGGTGGCGGGAAGCCGGTAGATGGATAAGGCACTCTTTGGGGATGCCCTATGTTCTGCAGTTTTCTGTAAGGCGGAGGTACCACCCCAGACGGGCTGCTCCAATTTAGAACGAGAAAATCTCGCTGTGCTCTCATGCTGATGACGATGATGTTTTTTCGAAATGGGTTTTGCCATTTGATGCATTCTGCTGTTCCCTATGCTAAGTTTTGTATTTATTTGGCATTTGGGAAACTGCCTTCTTCAAGTAGGCAGTTCCCCAAATGTCAATTGCATTAGACTTTTTGTATGGACTTCGAGCACAAATTCTGTTTACAAGGATCATTAAATCTGGTTGAATTTACGCCCAAGCCCTGTACCATGAAGTCGTGAACTTTGCGATTTTGTTTAGTCGGTGACGTAAGTTGACAGTCGCTAAGATTTATAGTTGACTAGCTTCCGCCCGCGGCTTCGCTCGCGTGGTACAACACGTAGCATATATGCTATTCCAGACAATAATCAACAATAAAATATCTCTGTACCAAATTTCATCCAAATCCGTTGGGCCGTTTAGCCGTGATTATCACAAATATCCTAACATGTAATCATCCAAGCATCCTCACATGTTGTGTATGTTCGTGTGAATGAGTGCTGAGACGCTTGCATTTGAATGGCAGTAAGGCGTAATACTTATAAGATTATAAAAAGTCCAAAAACAGCTAATTTGAAAAAGTTCGGGAAATAGGCAAACAAAAATATTTTTTTCTAACATTCTTTCTTTTTGTTGATATTATAAGCCCCTGCCGTGGTGGCCCCGGCTAAAGAATAGGCCCCTCCATACCTACCTATCCGCGGATGTCGTAAGAGGAGACTAAGGGAAAAAAGCTAGGGGATGGGCAGCAGCGTCCCTCATTTTAACAACGATAGCTCTAACTGCGCTCGCCAACCCGCATGCCCAGCGTGGTGAGTATGGGCAAATCCCCCCACATGATAGGAATTCGCTCTGTCTGTGGGGGAGGCCATGTTCAGCAGTGGGCGTCGTACGGTTGAAATGATTATAAGCCCCTTCAAAGTTGCACAACGGACTATAGAGAGAGAGCTATGCTAGGAGTTTCACTACGTGATAAGATCCGAAATGAGGAAATTCGTAGAAGAACCAAGGTCACCGACATAGCTCTCAGAATTAGCAAGTTGAAGTGGCAGTGGGCAGGCCATATAGCTCGCAGAACCGATAACCGTTGGGGAGTAAAGGTTCTCGAATGGCGACCACGAACCGGGTGACACAGTATTGGAAGGCCCCCCCACCCGATGGACCGGCGACATTGTGAAGGTTGCGGGAAGTCGGTGGATGGAGAAGGCTCAAGACCGTTCCTCGTGGAACTCTTTAGAGAAGGGCTGTGTCCAGCAGTGGACTTCTACAGGCTGTTGATGATAAGCCCCTTTCGGGACACATATTGTGAATCACCTTGTAGAAATGTACGTCACGTGTATTCCAAAAGGTGGACAACAAAACAGTTATTTACAAAGAACACCCGAATGTCGTAAAAATACTTTCTCTCAAGAAAATTTTGTTATTATCGAGCCATCATAATTTTTATACAAATTACCCGATTTACTTTTACTTTGATGATAATACATAAGTACTTGATTGATATTGATATCGGTCGATAAGTACATACTTTCCTCTCGTAGATTTGTCACATAAACAAGCCTATTATTTCTCGAACAGAGAAAAACCGCTTATTAAAGACATGTTGGCCTAATGGTTCCCCGACTTACGATCCGAAGTTCGCAGGTTCGAACCCGGAGGTCATTTCCTAAGTGTTTATAAATAATAATAACGTTCGTCGTGGCACTCTTTGGGGGAGGCCTATGTCCAACAGTGGCTTCCCCAGGCTGATGATGATGATGATGACCGTTTGGCAATCCAAGCAACATATGAGGCTTGAATCCATACTAATACTTATAATATTAAGTATATATAATATTAAGTATATATAATCCATAATACCTCAAGTTAGTAATACATAAGTTGATAATACATAAGTACTTGATTGATATTGATATCGGTCGATAAGTACATACTTTCCTCTCGTAGATTTGTCACATAAACAAGCCTATTATTTCTCGAACAGAGAAAAACCGCTTATTAAAGACATGTTGGCCTAATGGTTCCCCGACTTACGATCCGAAGTTCGCAGGTTCGAACCCGGAGGTCATTTCCTAAGTGTTTATAAATAATAATAACGTTCGTCGTGGCACTCTTTGGGGGAGGCCTATGTCCAACAGTGGCTTCCCCAGGCTGATGATGATGATGATGACCGTTTGGCAATCCAAGCAACATATGAGGCTTGAATCCATACTAATACTTATAATATTAAGTATATATAATATTAAGTATATATAATCCATAATACCTCAAGTTAGGGATCTGAAAATTCATATTTAGGCTTTTCGTAATAAATACCTAAGTGTCGCAACATTTTTGCAAAATCATCTCTAATGGGGGCAAAGTAGGGAGTTAAAAAGTTCATATTGTTTTTTAAGTATTTACTTTATACTTTGCATTGTTTTTTATTTTTGTAGGAACTATCAATGTTTAATTATACTAAGAGAGACCTGTAATTGGCTGGTTAACACAGTTAGTTATGTAACATTGTCTTTATCATAAGTGCTGTTGGTCTTTTCAATAAATAAAATAAAAAATAAAAATAAAATAAAATTATGAGCTTCCATATAAATGCGGACGAAGTCACTAGTAACGGCTAGTATGATATAACATAATACATATAGATAGCTTCGTCACAAAAAATCTAAATCCTCCAATCACGGACTAATCAAGTAGTTCGGCAGCGGTGCCGCCGTACTGGGGCCCTTCATACATTACGATACGTTCAAACGACTAGTATCCTACGCGAGTCTCGAAGATGAATCACCGAGGAGTATCTCACATATATTTGTATCGTGATTCGCACACTTCGCAACCGGTATCCTACGCGTATGCTAACTAGTCTCGCGATACTCGCTGTGTCAGTCTCTGCGCGTCGCCTCTACGAATCTAGGCAAAATGGCGGCGGAAAAGCAGTTCAATATTCAATTTGTTCATGAAATAGATAAATATCCGTGTCTTTACAACTTACTCTTAAAACGCAGCGAAACTCCGAGCATAGCTCTCTCCATAGCCCGTTGAGCGACTTGGAGCTTGTGTATGAGGCCAATAGTTAGCGACCAAGTCTCAGTGCCATATGTCATCCCTGGCAACACGCACTGATTGTAGACTTTCGTCTTGAGGCTCTGCGGTATCTGTGACGAGAAGATATGACGAAGCTTCCCAAACGCTGCCCATCCGAGTTGGTTATTTATTTTATTTATTGAATTTTCTTTGTTTTTAGTAGCATAATTTGCGTTGGGGAACAAAGGTTCTCGAGTGGCGACCACGAACCGGACGATGCAGTGTTGGAAGGCCCCCCACCCGATGGACCGACGACATTGTTAAGGTTGCGGGAAGTCGGTGGATGGAAAAGGCTCAAGACCGTTCGTCATGGAACTCTTTGGGGGAGGCCTATGTTCCGCAGTGGACTTCCTTGGGCTGATTATGATGATGATGAGTAGCATAATGTACGAACCTCGAGTAACGAACATATTTTATTCTATTGGCATGCGACTGAAGTATCGTCTCTTGCGAGTATCGTAATGTATAAAGGGCCGTACTAATAAATCAGTGAATTACCGTGCTCAGTTGCCGGGGCTTTGTGTAGAGCTCTCTAATTTCCGTATTATTTGAAAGAAGACGTGCCTTGCATACTTTAGGAATTAACTACAAGGTGATTCATAATAGGCCGTGGTGGCCCCGGCTGAAGAATAGGCCCCTCCAAAGTCAAAGTCAAAGTCGAAAGGCATTTATTTCAATAAAATCACTAGAATCACTTTGAACCGTCTTAGAAACTAGGTGAAGCTATGCCTGTTCCTCGCGACCAAGCCTAGAAGAATCAGGTAACAACACGGCTTGGTGCCTATCATTTTTTTCGATGATTATTTTTCACAAAATGGAATTTAAAGCTTCAGTGTGGTGCCGATCGAACTAGGTGAGGCTCAACAGAAAAGTAATCTAATTATAATCCCTAATAAATAAGTGCTTATAAAAATGTGAAAAAAAAAGAAGACAAATGTGAGCTTCAACAAATGATCTAAGGGCAGCACACGCTACACTTGATGAAATATATACCTAATGCTTATATAAAATTAAATAATACTTAAAATATGATGCAAGCAAAAACTGTAAAGACACTGCAAAAAGGCATTTTAGCTGCGCAGAGGCAGAGCGACTTCAGGCCATGCGGTTATATCATTTATATAATAATTTAGTTTATAGTACGCTTTCTTAATAAGATTATTCTTTATGTAAACTTTAAATCTTCTAATAGGAAGTTGCGTCGCGTTTACCGGAAGTTTATTATAAAATCTTACCATATTCCCCATAAAAGACCCATTTACTTTTTGTAATCTTAATTTTGGAATGCACAATTTATTTTTGTTTCTTGTGTTTATACTCCATATCTCCTACCAGTGGATATCGAGGAGGTGACTTAGGAAAAAACTAGGGGATGGGCAGCAGCGTCCATAAGCCAGTGGTGATTATGGCTATTTCCCCCCAAATGATAGGAAGTCGCTCTGGAAATCTGTGGGGGAGGCTAATGTTTAGCAGTGCACTTCCAACGGCTGGAATGATGATGATAATGATTCGTAACATGTGGAATAAGGGGATTATTCTTCACCCAATTGGCAATAAAGTTTGTTCCATGGCATTTGGAAATTCAACATTTTTGATTGAAAACACGGCAAAAATTTGCTGTTTTGGGGTCAAATCAGTTCAAACTCAATTATTAATCTGTTTTATGCACCTAGTAATCTTAAAGTTGAACTTTTCGTATGTTAAACAAATATTATACCTACATAATAATTTGAAAAACAAGAAATAGCTAATTTGAAAAAAGTTCTGTGGAAAAAATGATTGATCATTTGTTTTTTTCGATAGAATTATTTCTTTTTGTAAGCCCCTTTTGGGATAGCATACTTATCATGATTCACCTTGTATAGCGTCTGTAGCTCGGCGTTTGTCGAGGTATACCAATTATTTGGGTACTGGAGCTTTTGATAAACAAATGCACTTGTCATTTTGGAACTATCTCCGTATTCCAAGGCTCTATTCGTCGTGAGGAGAATATTAAGGGAAATTAAAAAAAAAGAATCACATCTGTCGGCTGTTTTCAACAAAATAATGTAGGTTTGGAGACAGTGTGAAGGGGGTGATAAAAAATCCTCAATAAGAATGACAGGGAAAGGTAGGGACGTATTATTCATCGTCATGGATGAAAAATAACCTTATCTGAACCAGGGTCAGGTTTTATCAGTTAGTAATAGTTTGTGATAAGTTGATGATGATGATTATGAGGTAAACAGGTTGGTAGGTACCGGTGGTCTGCACCAATTAGCCGGGCTGGTTTAAATTTCAGATGAAGGACAATCCGTCGGTTTATGCGCACTTACTTTTTAAGCCTCCCGAGGGCGCAGGGAACTTTACGACTAGCATTTTTAAGTGGGGAGTGAATCTTTTAATTTGTCGCAGTATTTTGCAGCGGGTCCCATTAGAGGAATCTATGGTAGAAAAATCGACGATAAAGTCGGATTCGTTCGAACTCAACAATTAGACATGGGTCGTACCTGCTATTTCACGTACCAGGGCTATAAATTACCACCTCTTATTAGTACCTAGTTCAAAAGCTTATGTATCAAATACTTTTTTATACTACCTGCTCGTCAATGGCATATTATGTGTCATGCAAACCTTTCCTAAAGTAAGTCATTACAGCCCTACGGTCTAGCCGGGTCATAATGTTGTACTGAATTTCATTATTTCCCATGGGACATAATGTGATTTGAATTTGGAATGCAACCCATGTAGTCGTGCTTGATCGAGGTTGGTTTCAAAAACATGAAAACTTTTTACGAAATTCATTTTACCCGCGCACGAAGAAGGATTTATTCGAATGTCAAACTGACCACTACAGAATAGACTACAAAAAAAGAAAAAAAAGGCGCCAAGCACTCAATCTGCTGTGCTGTTTACTACATCGAAATTCAGTTTCGATTCGAATAAACTTCAAAAAAATGTCAAGTGACGACGACAGTGATTTTGATTCGACTCCAGAATGCATACAATCTGAAGCCTATGGTATAGTTGGAAACTTACTTCCAGAAAAATCATCTTCTACTTAACAGTCATTTTTTTCAATTGCCTCGCAGAAAGTATAAAAAGTAGAGTATGCATCGCGGGCTTAAATGTGTATTTGTCTTGGGCGATCTTGAACCCCTCGTACTCAGGATTCTTGCCTTAACTCCCTCGCTCCGCTCGGGAGCTAACCATAGAATCCCTCGTTCTCGGGGTTCAATATAGCGCCCGCGACATAATACACAACTTTAAGCCCTTGTTGCATAATCTACTATTAAGTATTTAGTTATGAATTAAGGGGCCGCACTCGTAGCCGCTCCCTGTTCCGGCCCATCGGCCCTAAATAATGGATGAAATAGTATCATTGTCAACCCGATACTGCCAAGTGCTATGTTGTGATGGACCTACTTACACTAATAAGTAGGTAGGTACAATGCCCGAGCCGCTATACCGTATGGTGGGCTGGGGAGAGCAGGCATGGCGCGGTGGTACAGAGTCTGTCAAGTCTGAGAAGGGCGCTTCGGGCACCCTGGGCGTTCCCTTAGACAAGGCGCCCTATTATGAACGGGTACCCCGGGCGCCTTACTAAGACTTCATAGCCCCGGATACTTGCAAGACACAGACACAGGAGTTTGATACACTGTTGTAAAATGTTAGAGTTTGTTCAAAATGAATACTACCATACTTAAACCCGTGTACAAACATAATATTAGATGACATATCGCACGCCGTTTGAACATACCTTAAAATTGAAATCTAGGTCAGAATTGTCACTAGAATAATCAATACCTAATTTAATTGAACCAGATCTAAATCTGGAAATTCTGTACAGAACAACCAGTCTACGTCATAATTAGTTTTGCTAGCGACCTAAATATTGTGGTACCGAAGGAATATGAATATCCAGAATTTCGATTCAGTTGGAATTTAAGTGTTCCATTGGCTTTATCAATGCTTTTTGATGAATGGTGAGGTATTTGCTGAAAGGAGCTTAGAGAATAATTAAACTTTTTTTTATAAACTTTTTTATGAAATGGACTTCAATCTCCGGATTTCAAACAAATGTGACTATGCACACCTTTTTTTTGTTACGATGGTAAAATTAATTACGCATGCCCCCCAGCTCGGGGAGAGCTGGAGGGGTATTTCGGGCTCTCTGCGGCTACTGATGAGATATCAGCAACCAACGGCATACCGACTAAAACCCCATCGATGTTCCTTCACTCACCTTAGTGCTAATGCATCATCAAACAAGGTCAAGGTCAAAGGTCAAGGTCAAGGTCAAAATGCATTTATTTCAATAAAATCACTAGGATCACTTTGAAACGTCTTAGAAACTAGGTGAAGCTATGCCAGATATTGCCAGAACCACCCATCATTCGACGGCTAGTTCGACACTGCATCACACTACTTGGCAAAGTCACGGAGTCCCGTTCGGAATCTACCGCGACGTGACTATGCACACAACTAGGCTTAACAGCTTATTTATCGATCTGTTATTTTACTGGATATAAGCTTTTGTCACTCATCGTACTCGAAATAACCTGTTCAGGTCAAGCAAGTGTCCACTCAAAGACAAGACCTTTATTGCTTTCCATACAAATGTATTCACTTTGATGTATTCATAGACATTAGAAATTTACTTTCGTCTGTCTGTAACAATGGTACTTGCACCCGTGAAATTGGGTCGTCACACACAGTATGAAATTCTCGTTTGTAGATGGCACTCGTAGAAGGAAATGTCCTAGTTTTCTTTGAAAAGGGACGTGTGTGATTGGAAATTTATAAAACACTTGTCTTATTAAAAGGAACTTATAAAGGGATTCGCTTGGATTGGCCGTGGTGGCCCCGGCTGAAGAATAGGCCCCTCCATATCCCCTACCCGTGGATGTCGTTAGAGGCGACTAAGGGAAAAAAAGCTAGGGGATGCGCAGCAGCTTCCCCTATTATATCAAAGATAGCTCTAACAGCCCCAACCTGCGTTCCCAGCGTGGTGAGTATGGGCAATTTCCCCCAACATGATAGGGAGTTACTCTGGAAATCTTTGTGGAGGCCGATGTTCAGCAGTGGACTTCAAACAGCTAGAATGATGGGATAAAGGGATAACATCTACTTAGTTGTAACTGTCTAAAATAGTGAAAATGAAAAGAACTATCGGCTTTAACTACTTTGGAAAATAATGTTTTAGATAGCTCAAGGTAGGTTGTTGTTTGTGGCTTTTCGATTTTCTATTATAGGTTTTTGCCCCACAGGTAATCTCGAAAAGCCGTAATATTTACCGGTTTCAAATAGAAACTGCTTGCTTCCAAGTAACGTAATTGCCCCATAGAAACCTAATAATCAGTTACAATGGTTTCCTAATTTGGACCAATATTCTATTCCATTATCATATCAATGGCCTAGTATTGTGCTGCTAATGAATAGTCAGATTTGTCTGATGGCAGCACTATAATCTATCAGATTGCAACATGATGGCAACATGTCTCACATCTGATACAATAGTACGGATTTATTTCGAAATCAAGTGTTGTACCTACTTACACAAACCGAGAGAATACCGAGTTATTAGTAAGTTGACTCGCTCAAAGCTTTGTAATCAAGGATCTACAAGACAAACCGTGTGGGCCTAATGGAAAGTACCTCCATCGTACAAGAAAGGGCCTCTAATAGGGTCATTTCCAACCATGCACTACACTGATTATTTCACCGATGGTCAGCCCTTTTCAGGGCACCATACCTCAACCTGTTCACTGACCTAATATAGAAAGATCAAGAAAGAATCAGTCCCATAACAATCTTTCGAGAAAATATGTGCGCAATAACACGTGTTCAAAAATGAGTAGAAAACATCGTGAGGGAACATGCAGTTCAGTCTTTACCACATTAACCATGTAGTTTTTGTAGATAGAATGGACTAAGCTCAGAGGATGGAAACTGGGCAACTCTTACTCACTATACCGCAGTACGAAAGCCGATGGGCGTTTGCCACATTTTGTCAATAAAAAAAATACATATTTTCGTCGGTAAATCCTGGCAACAAAGCCGGTATAAATTCTAAAAACATGTCCCGTGAACATAATTATCGTGTAAAGAAAAGTAAAAAAATATACTACAAGAACAAAGTTGCCAAGCAACTACAAACAAGTGCGGACGGACGGAAGTTTTACCATGAGGGTTTCGTTTTTGTTTTAGGTAACGGAACCCTAAAAGAGCGACTACATAAAGCCGTGTTTAAACGGAATGCGATATGACATCTAAAACATGTATAGTATTTATTTCAAAATGATGCTTACGTGAACTCTTTAAATTCAATTTTGAGTCTTGGATAAGTCTTTAAGATAGTCTATATACCTCGTAGAGGACTTGCTATAGCTCTACGATATCGCAAGCCTAATTTTTTTAATGATAGCCCGACACGAGAAGGTTGCGGGTTCAAATCCCGTCTGCGTCGAAATTTTTTGGGATATGATTAAAATCATGATAACGCAAGCCCATAAAAGTTAACCTCAAAATTGACTTCATAGGTAGAGGGATAACTATGAATTGATGATAGATCGCATATTGCTTGAACATGGCTTAAACCTTGTTAGGTATAGTAAACAGGGCCTCTGGCTACATCTCAGTAGAGTCTCTACTCTGTGTACTATAAAACGGTTTATATCGTAATTTTTAGGGTCCCGTCGCTAAAATAGCAAAAACAGGACCCTCATAAATTCGTCGCGCTCGTGTGTTTGTTTTGTAATTTTTATGGACCGCGCTCGATCAAAGTGCAAAAGTGGTGAAACAAAGGTGTGTAATATACGACATTTCGTGCTCACTTATCTACAACACTTTTGAAGCAATAATTTCAATAAAATATTACGGGGCCATGGTAAAATTGGCTTTAATACTGTAGTCATAAAGTACGGCTTTACATCTATTCTAGACTAGGTTCCACCAGCGGCTGCGCTCGCGTGGTATCCGGATATAAAGTAGCCTAAGTATATGTTGCTTGCTTGCAGTGACGCTGATTTTTCTTTGGTCATCCTGTATTAGGTCAGTCACCACGTTGAGGTATGGTGGCAGAGAATTAGTGTAGTGAAGGGATTAAAGTGCGCCTCTTAGAGACTCCTTTTGTGCATATGTCACATGTCTTTAGTTTTTTAGGTTCTAGGACATGCCCGTTTCTTCACGATGTTTTCCTTCACCGTTTGAGAGCACTAGGATAGCGCACATACATTTTCCGAATGGAAAATCCATTGGTGCAAGACCAAGATTCGAACCCACGACCTGTGGATTGGAAGGCGCCCCGCCTTCCAATCCACAGGTCATTCAGTGGTAGCGCGTGAATGATTAAAAAAAATCTTCATATCTTCACATTTTTACAAACTACCGCATCATAATATTAATGGGATGATTTATATAGCGCCAGGTTGATTTTTTTACTCAGGACGCTGTAGAGCTTGGGACATAGGCTTGCCCAGCACCTATACGCAACCTCGTGAACTTTATCCACAGGAAACATTGGTCAATACGTGTGGAGCTGACTAAGCTGTGGGCTTCCTTACGATGTTTTCCTTCAGCGTTTTGAGCTGTGTACGACTGGGATTTGAAACTATGACCTACGGGTCGGTAGTCAAGGCTAACAAAGCAGGAGGTAGAACTGTAAAAATACTATGGCAAAAGAATCAATCAATAATTGAATAAATTAAAGAAATATACATCTATTAGTAGGTACCTACCTATTCGCTACTCACCAAAATATTTCTTCGTTCCGCTAGATAGGGACCTATTATGAACCCATTCTTAAAGAACATGCGCCAGTCAGCCTATTGATATAAATAGCCCTACCACCTGTTTCACAAACGTTTTTTTACAAATAAACACGAACCGTTGTAACTGGACTGACCTACAGTTCGTTGAACTCCCATTCAAGCTAAAAATCTTATAATATTACAACCGCAATGTCGGTTGCATTAAATCTACAATTTTGGGAGCGAACAATTTAACAAACTTCTTGTTTCTCGCAAACTCATTATCTGCAACATTTTGCGGTCAGTGCCGCTTCTGCGAACGCGGATCGGTTCCACATTCAGTACAATTGTATAGGAAACATTGTGGGGTCTACGGACTTAGTTGTGCCTGGATAGTCTAGCTCTAAGCACCGTGATAAATCGGCCTTAGTCTCGGGGGAGGCGAGAGAATAACCGAAAGTAGAGTGATAGCCGGAGGGGGCCACAGTGTGCGGACCGGCTCTCAGTGTGTTGCCGCTTAGACGAGACGAAGCTCGCGCGCGCTCCGCTTACCCACCGCGGTACGAAACCCGACAGCTTTGCCACATTTTATCAATTAAAAAAAACTAATTTCTCGTTGGAAAATACTGGCAACATTTTTTCGTGTTCCAAGTTTGAAGAAAGAAGATGCTCTGATGAATTTCGAGCTTTAACGTTTCCTGTATATTTTTGCCGGTAAGCTTAGTTGTTAGGTTTCTATTGTTGTTTTGTTTTTGATTACAGAAGTTATTTTATAGGTACAATTTTAATTGGGTTTGCTAGTGTACCTATGTACTTAGAATATGGAAGCTTATTTTGATTTAGAATGTTAATTCGATTTAAATTTAAAATCTCAACAAAACTTTTGTATGTAGGTAGGTTATATAATTATTTTTCCGACTAGTACGTACCTAAGCTGTCTCTGTTTATTCTATGTATCAAGAAAGAAGAAAAAGAAAAATAACAAGATAGTATTAAATATATTTCGGTAATAATATTTCTTTTTGTGTATAAATTTCCCCTGTTTCTAGATACCTACCATACAAGTAGTATGATATGACAGAGGTAATGGCACGATACGTAAATATGAACAGAACGTTCATATTTCGTACAAAAATTAAAAAACAGGCATCAAAAACGCAAACAACTCTAGCTGAAAGCTTTATTATCGAAACGGTATCAAAAATTCAAAAGCTCCAACAATGTTTGTCGTTATTCTGTCTTTTATGAGTGCTCTTCGGCGTTATTGGGCTAGAATTGGATGTTTGAAAGGGAACCGTGGTTGTAGTGCAGAACGATAAGAGTAGTGCAAGGTAGGGTAGGGATCTATAGATCAAACTCAAAGGGTTTTTATTTCAATAAAATCACTAGGATCACTTTGAAACGTCTTAGAAACTAGGTGAAACTCGTGTGATCGTTAAAAACGATTAAATAAATAAAATAAAAAAATCTGTAGATCTATAGATAGGGCTCAACTGGTCCAGGCAACTACCCCAAGACGCTGCCTAGATTGCCACGCTGAATGGCAATGCTGATCGGTTGAGCCGAGTAGGTTATTTATTTAAAATTCACTTTTCATGTTTGTCCTCAAAACTGTTTGCTTGCCGAATATACAAGGTGATTCATAACATGTATATCATCCCAAAAGGGGGTAATCTATCAACAAAAAGAAATAATATTAGCGAAAAAAACATCAAACTTTTGTAAATTCCAAAAGTTGTAGAACAAACTTTATTGCTAATTGGTTACAGAATAAGCCCCTATCGGGATGGAATACATATTATGAAACCTTGTATAAGTAAAAGTTAAAGTAATAGTTACTTAACATTTTCAATAGGTTCTTTTACTAATAGGTCTTGGGCTACAGGAAGAGCAACATATTCAATGAAGTTTCCTCGAAGTTATGCTAGCCAGACTAGAACTTCCTAATGTGCTTTTGTCACGTACGTTGCTAATTGTTAGAGTTAGGGTGGATTCAACCAAACTATATAGTATAAGACTTATCCATAGAATAAAATGACTAATTACTCTAGAGTAAGCCTGTTTTCCAGGGAGTTATCCCAGTTATCCATTACTCTGGCATAACATAGCGTTTTGTAGAATCCACCCTTACAGTGCTAAGACACAGACACTATTAGTCTAACAAATATAACTAGACTTACGATTTGACAGTTCTCTAATGTCAAAACGCGTAATGATGTTGCCATATGAAGACCGTCAGCGCTGTACCAGATCAGATCAATAAATTAACTGCGAACTAATAAGCTCATTATAGCCTTAACATTCAGTGGATTAGCACATATTCTATTGTTTTTTTGTGTCTTCTGTTTGTGTTTATCAAAATAAATTTATTTCATTTTTTTCACAAATTGTTATGCCCGCTCACCGTGGGTTTCCGAAAATCACGTGATAACTTAGCGCAATCGCGAATACCGTAGGATAAATAAATAAATATTCCGGACATATCACACACGGTCAACTGATCCCAAACTAGGCATAGCCTGTACTATGGGTACCAGAGACTGATATACATAATAGATATATATTTAACACCCAGACACAGAACAAACATCTGTGTTAGTCACAAATGTTCGTCCAGTGCGGGAATCAAACCCGCTACCTCTAGCGCAGAAGGCAGAGTTACTACCAACTGAGCTATGAGCCCAGTAGAAAGACTCCATACTCATGACTCGCTACGATAAGTGAACCAATGAAATACGATAAGTGAACTGACTCAATGTTTTTGATTCATCAGATCAGCTGTTTAATTTAGAAGTAATTTTGTTACTTCACTATTAATATTCCGTTCAAAAACGTGAATATGATTATTTGTTAGACTAAGTATAACTTGTACACGTGTGATGCAGGAGCAACCTTTCACCACACTGGTTTCCAAAACCGATCACCAGCTCCCCTATCCGAACCTGTGGTGCAATCGCCTAAGCGTAATGGCAATGAAGTTCGTAACTTTGAGGGTAATTTTAACAATCTTAGCAACATTCAAAACGTTCCAAACTTGACAAGGGAAAACTTCAAGACCTTAGCTTCGTCTTTTTCATGTTTGAAAAACTTCAGATGTCGCTCAAATTGATAAAATCATCCTTAAAATTGCGATCTTCATTACCATTTCGCTTACGCAATAGCCTGGCTGGTCAATGATCTAGGAGTGACCTGGAAAGAACCAGTGATACGACAGTGAACAAAGTTGTTTGAAACAACACTGGCCTGCTCATGGTTGTGAAGTGGAGTCGAGATTTAAGTTCTCCTTAATTAGTTCTGGTCCCTTGAAAACCCACTGTCTTTCAGCTGTGGTTTTCTTAAAAGCGGCTACCGTTTTTCAACTGCCGTAATATAGCAGAGACGATGCCAATATTGTATAACAGTCAGGATGAAAAACTTTGGGTCTTCAAAAGCGCCTGTAAGCGCCACCTGCAGGAGAAACGTTTCCCGAACCTGTTCAATGAATAGAACTAGTTTTAGTTCATTGCCGCCATTTACCATTTACAAAATTTTTGGGATATTAGATAAATCATAGTATTCTCTTAGTGTGGGTTATCACCATAAACAAAATAATACACCTATTAAATTGAATTGATTTGAATAATTCGTTGCTGTAAACTTTAGAGCAACGAATTCTTCAAATCAATTCTAAAGACTAGTAAAATTAGAGTCTAAAGCGTTCTTACATGCTGCATTTACTGCTTTGTAATGGCCGTAATTGTAAAAGCAGCAGTTTTCTAGGAAACCAGGGATTTACCAACTTGAAAGTTCATATCCCAGGAACTTCGAAGTTTGATAGTTGGCACTATCCGTGGTCTGACATCAACATAGGACTTTATAGTTACTATTGAAAGCAGTCGTTAGGAAAATACTCCCAAACTTCTGCTTTGTTTAACAAAGTAGCCTTCAAGCCAAATCATCATTATCATCATCATTTCAGCCGTAGGATGTCCACTGCTAGACATAGGCCTTCCAAAAATAATTCCAGTGCGATTTCTTATCATCATCATCACCGTACTCGCCACTCTGGACTCGCGGTTTGGCGAGCGCAGTAAGAGTTATCGTTCTTGAAATAGGGGACGCTGCTGTCCATCCCCTAGCTTTTCCCCTTAGTCGCCTCTTATGACTTCCAGGGCAGGTAGATATAGAGGGGCCCTATTCTTCAGCCGGGGCCACCACGGCCAAATACACAATTTTTTAATTCCCTGTGCCGTGGGTTTTAGCAAATATGAGTACCATGGTACCACATCACCCAGACCCGGAACAAATATTTGCATGCAAACATTTACTTTTGTCCTAAGCGGAAGTCAAACCCGCACTCCTTGCGACTCAGGCGGGCATTCGCCTACTACGCCTTCGAGGTAGAATCTACTACAGTTATTTTAGATATTCGAGTTTAACGTAGGATATGGGTATTTTATGAAGCATAAATTAGAAATGTATGTATGACATCACGAAATACAGTTTCAACCGCACTTTCGATCGTTGCGCTAACAATGCCACGTGAAGTCACGAAAAGCCGATTTTCGGTTATTACCATTGTATAGTTGCTACCGTATTTAGGGACTAATTTGCATGATAAGCCTATTCTAACTAGCCTTACTGAGCCATAATGGCCTAGATTGAAGTGGCAGTGGGCCGGCCATTTAACTCGCAGAACCGACAACCGTTGGGGAATAAAAGTTCTCGAATGGCAACCACGAACCGGACGAGGCAGTATTGGAAGGCCCCCACCCGATGGACCGACGACATTGTGAAGGTTGTGGGAAGTCGGTGGATGGAAAAGGCTCAAGAAAGATCGTGATGGCCGCTTTGGTGGAAGGCATATGTTCAGCCGTGGACTTCATCAGGCTGATGATGATTGGCCTAGTGGGAAGTACCTAAACTTTCAACCCGAACGTTGTGGGTTCGAATCCTGGTAGTGTACCAATGGATTTTTCTATTCGAAGTTATAAGCGTTTATGTTATAATAAGTATGTTTATTAGTAGATGCACAAAAGGAGTCTCTGAGACCGACCGTCATAGTCCCTTTTCAGGGCCACCATACCAAAGTCTGGTCGATGACAATGACCTAGAAAGAATCAGTGACATGACAAGCAACTAGCAAAATTCAGTCTTTAAATAGTCAAGTCAAATCCACGAATATGACAATTATTTTCTACCATGTGTACGAATATATTTGTACCATAGAAGTTGGCAAACTACCATGGTTCTGGACAACATTTCGCAGTTATAATGGCGGACTATAACTGCAATGCAGGTCATAGAAAAATTAGGTCAGTTGCTTGCGAAGTTGAGGAGATTTGACAGCTTTCCAATATCATAAAGTCTAGCGGGCTGGACCTGGGCTGAATGAAAAGTTATTTAAAATTTAAGCTTTTTTTCACCTGTATATCTTTTAGTACTTACATATTAAAAATACTCATTACGACTATCGAAAACGGAGTGATTAATTAAAAAACAAAAATGTATTAGTAGGATAGGATAATAAGATAGGATAGGATTATAATAACAAGGAATTTATTAATATAAATTTATTTCAGGTAACTTAAAAATAGTGCAGATGGTAATAATATTAAATTTGGCCAGTTTCAAAGACCAGTAGAAACATATACCTTAACATAAAATATATAAAATACCTGTTAATATATTCTAAAGCACACGTAATGTCGACATGTAGGATTGTTATAATATAATTCATAACCTACTTTTATTATAAATGCGAAATAATAGACCGAATACCTAAAAAGAATCGACAGTGGCGTAACAACTACTCACTAGATTTTTTCCCTTAGTCGCCTTTTACGACATCCACGGGTAGGTGTATATCGAGTGGCCTATTCTTCAGCCGGCCCTACTACGGCCAATAAGTCAGCAGCCAAGGACAACTGTCTAACGAACGAGGCTTATTTAGAACAGGTGCAACAGAACTCAATACGACGCTATAAACTCACGCATTGATGCGAAAACGTGATCATTATTGTTGTTTGCTGAGTTAACGCTTCAATGTAAATTGCGAACAGTAAAACAGCGATAAAAGCGGTCTGGCAGGTTGGGCCAAGGACAGGGGCGAACACATTCATCCTTACGTATCGCGGGATTCGCGATACGTAAGGTCCATAGGGTTGTCGGTTTAGCCAATCGCAATAAAACACTTTCAAAGGTTGCGCTACATTTAGCACGTCTTCAAAGCCCTTACAGTCAACCTGTTTGATTTGTAGACCACTGTAGAACATTTTTTTGAGAGCACTGGTGTAGTGGTGGCCTGCCTTCCGCTCCAAAGGTCGTTGGTTCGAATCCAGGTCGTGAACCAATGGATTTTCTATTCCATACAAGTCAAAATTGTCGACTGTACTGATAGACGATAATAAAACCGCTACCTTGATCAAAAAGCTTTCTGTGTGTTACTGTGTTATTATTTTAGTTAAAGAAACAGAAACCCGCCATTTTTTCCAATTCCAATAAATCAGATTTGAATTTCGAATCGCTATTGAGCGTTATTGTAGTAATACCGAGCAAATATTTGAAATTGGAACGACTTTATTCAAATAATAGAACGTATTAAAGCTAGTATTAAATGAGACTTTCGCTCAGCCCTGAGACACATTGAGTGAGAACTGATGGAAAAAGTACGTTTGAGAATGCAATTGTCTGAAATAATGCCTAGTCATACTCGGACTCAGTAATCGAGGTTATCGAATCGATGCGTTTTTAGTTCATGTCGTGAGTTCTTTCACACCGAAGTTAAATAACCGTTGATTGTTGTTTTATTTCTTTGTTTTTGTGCGCGATACGCGCCCGAGCTTTCAAGTTTTCGGCTTTTTGTCAATTACGGGTACCGTTTGTTACTTGTATTTTTGTAGCGAGTGTTTTATTGACCGAAAAGTTTGTTATTTGCGGTAGGTAATTTAAAAACTGAGTAAAGGTAAGAAATAGTAATTCATATTATTTTTTTATCTCCATTAAGATTATATTTTGACGACCTTTTTGGCGTAGCGGACGAGTGCCCGTTGGAAACTGTTCGATTCCTGCTACGGGACAAAATATGTTAATGGTGCAAATATTTGTTCCGGGTCTGAGTGTTCTGGTACCATGGTACTCGTAGTTTCTGATACCTACGCACGACATAGGGAATCCTAGTGTGGGGTCAGGACTACGTATGAGACTGTTGGGTGTTTTATTATTTCAAATTACATTTTAATGAATTACATCACGGGTTTTTTTATCCGTGATGTGAAAACGGAGCTTCGTAAAGTTAAAATAATATTATGTTCTTATAGTTGCGTAAGGGCAACATTTAGAGCATTATAAACCGTATAGGTTAGTATTAAAGCCCTGATTTTAACCTTAGATTCTCATATTTACCCTGACCCGATAGTACCCTCGGCTCTTGGGTCATACACGCCGAATTTATAAGGCTGTTATTTGAGAGTCATATTATTTGACTCGTGTTGGGTTTTACATAATTTAGTGAGTTTATTCTGTTCATTCTAGGCTTGTTCTTGTTTGTTTAGCCAAGGGATTGCTCCGAACTAGCTAAACCGTACAAGTGTACAGCTAGTTGAGACATCTAGTACTTACCTATTCATCATCTCGTCTAGTTTTCAAAATTATTACTCACTAAAGATATTGTACCTACACGGTTTAAAATGGCACAAGTTGATGTGCATAAACGAAATAGCCGGACAAAAATATGATGTCTCCATCTCGTTAATTAGGTACCCGTTGTAGCGGATTTTCAATTATTGTTCTCAGACGATCGTTCCTATTGCAAAGAACTAATAATATTGTTTGTCATTCATTATGACTATTTATGACAGACCAATCAAACGGAACGAACGTGTTTATTATGGTTTTTTCGTTGCGGGCTCCAATTTTTCTTTCTGTTTCTGAACGATAAAATGAGTAGTTCGTCAACTCGTACCGAAAAAATCGGCTCATTCGGGCGAGTTGACGAAATCGCCGATTCGGGAAGCAATTTTTTACCACTTTTTTTATAGAATTATTATCGTTTTTGACGTCAAGTAGGTACCTACATTCAGCTAAAACGTGATTCGAATTCAATTAAAAGCCTGTGTAAGGTAAAAACTTTCTGTTAAATTACTAAAGTCATAAAATTACACTTTTTACCCAAAATAAACCATTACAATAAAACCATCGGAAATTCGAAACCCAAACTAAGCTTTGTGTAAAATGGCTAGCCATAGGAGTAAAATTATGCGGAAGCTCTACATAGTAAAATAACCCGGGATCTTCTACTCTAAAGCTAAAGACGCTGCATTTGTATTTATAGGCTTTACCAATACCTAACTGCTTGCATCTAGTTCAATCCGGCCGGAGGATCTACATATAGGCAGGGACTGAAAGCGGTAGAGGTTATAGGTACTGGTACCGTTAAAACATTTCGGTACCATTATGCTATACCGGTAGGGCATTACGTTACCGTAATTCATACCAGTATATTTCGGTACCGAGATTTTGAGCCGCGGCTAGTTCGCTATGACAGTCGCGCCGCGGTGGCGGGGTGGCGGGGTTTCATCAAAGAAAACCTTTATAAACATTTACATACCGGTGGCGAAATAAACCAAAATGAACTGCGAAGCCAGATTTTCCGGTACCGTTATATTTATCGGTATGATGTCATATCGTTATTTAAAGGTACCTTTATATTCCGGTTATTCAGTCCCTGCATATAGGTAATATTTTAGTAAAATAATAACGACATGAGTAAGAAAGGAGTGAATACTGATTTGACGGCTGATAGAGGGGAGTGGAAGAGAAAAACATGTTGTGCTGACCCCACATGAAGTGGGATAAGGGCAGGGAGATGATGATGAAGAACCTAACTCACAAATCGTAGTAAATTTATCGTTTTTAGTGGAAATTATGTGAATTACATTGTGTCTGAGTAACTTAAAGCAAAACCAACACTTGTAGAAGACATTTTTTCGCCACGAATAGTCTACGTTCGATCCAACTCGAGCAATGTGCACATATATGAATGCGATACCGGTCTGGCGCGCGCGTTACGTACGATACACAACACATTAATAACATTTAATAACATTTCACGTGTTCTTTTTTATAAGTTTTTGTGTGTTACCTCTCTGTCTTTGTTTCATTTTTTCGCTCTCTGTGTCTTGCTTTTATTGTGACGTGTATTGTGTGCCAAGTTTGTGAATAAATGTTTGTCTATGTCTATGTCTATGTCTAACACCGTGATAAATTATTATTATGTGTACCTTTAGAAGCACAAACATTATTAATATCGCGCGTTTCCATTCTCGACCCGCCTTTGTGCCCATCTACATTTACACAAATATTACCTATACGGAACTAAAATTTGTTTGTTTGTATGTTAAGGATCTCTGGAACTACTGCACAGATTCCAAAAATTATTTCGCTATATAAAAAGTAACACTATCTCTGTGTAACATATGTATATTTTATTTTGATAAAAATAACTAATCATTCCAAAAACTCAATATTTGTTAATCTGTGACAACGGCACGTTAGTCTGTGGCTTTCCTGCAGAATAATTAATAGTATTTACCGAGGTTTAAGATTTCCATTTTGAAATAAAGACGGCCAAGTACGAGTAAGGCTCGGTTCCTGAGACTTCCGTACACACGTAGCACGGGGTCGGAAAATCAAAGTCAAAAGTTTATTAAAAAGAGTCTTGACTCTTGCCTTGGTAGGAACATACATGAACACGCGGACGATGTTGCGGAAGAGAAAAAGGGCGGATCTGTTAGTCTGGTATAGCATTTGAAACATAAGAATTTGGGTATGTACTCTGATCGCAGCCTTAAATAAATCGGTAACATCGTCAAACCTCCTTTGATCCTCGGAATCGAGAATGTGCCTGTTTGGCCTTTGATCGCTGGACCGTGAATCGTTATGTATTCACTTAGACCCAAATACAAGTACATAGTTATATATTTCATTGAGTTTATTGGTCGAGGATAAGGGCTGAGTTTTAGTGAGTTCCATGAAGGATTTTTTGATGGAGGAATTACGGTATAGAAATGAGATTTGTGAGTTATTGTGGTTTATTAAATGTTTGTTAAAGTAAAATATACCCAATGGTTGTTTTATAAATCTCCTTTAAGACCATTATGACCTTTGGCCTTTTTTTTAAGCATAATAACAGTGTTTGACTTAATAAATTCGATGCAGATCGGATTGACGCTGACAGTTCCAAACCAAATATACGCTACATACAACGCCGTTTCGTCTAAGAGAGATCTTCGACGCTGGTGCCCTAAAAATTACCAGAGTAGGCTACTAGCTTATACGAGCTTACTTAGTAAGCAACACCATTGTTCGGTAATCCTATTTTCTCTAGAATTCATATCAGTTCACTAGGGGCTCATAACTAAGTATTCTATAGTATGTAGGCTGTCCCCTGGGCTATTGTATTAATTTCCACCAAGAAGCCAGTTAAGCTTCGGTCAGACCGACGACGCTACAAAAGCAACTGTGAACGCTGGCCATGTTTTTAAACGAGTGGTTCGCCCCGCCCTATTCCCTGGTATTCTTAATCGTTAATTTCTAGTTGTCGCATTATTTTCACTCCCCTCATACGTCAACTGTCTATGAAAATAATGTCAGTCTGATGTTGACATTGTTACTAAAGAAATTAAGGCCAAAGTCTTTTTTATAATTACCACTCAAAATTTCCTTCACGATTATGATGAATGATACGGCTTGTGTTTTCAGTTGTCTTGACGTGAGTTATCGAATTCAGGAGAAATTTCAATAAGTAATCGAATTTCACATTTATTCTGTCAATAAAAATAATGTTGGAAAAAAAAACTTTGATTAAAAATACGGAGGGGTCCGTGCTACAGTTGTGCGGAAAGGCAACTTAATTAAACTTTGACATTTTACAACAAGTCATGGACGCAATGGCGCCTTAGATTGTATCATTGCGACTGTACAATCTGTACCTACCTGACCACCGACTTTTTTTATGCCCACCGAACCTTACTCTTTTTAGCTATTCCTTTTATTTATTTGAAATTATTTTATCTACCGCGTATATTATTATATTTTCTGAAATAAATAGTGTACTTTTTTTATTATCAAGAGAGCAAATAGAGAATAATGTTATGCGATTAGAAAAAACCTAAAAAAGCTAGGGTATGGACAGTAGCGTTCCCTATCAACAATAGATTTATTTGCGCTCACCATCCCACATGTCCAGCGCGGCGAGTATGGGCAAATCCCCCCCAAATGATTGTTTGGGTGCAGGCAGGCTGTACAAGGACGCGGTCGTCGATCGCGCTGGAAATCTATGTCGGAGTACTATGTTCAGCAGTGGACGTCCTACGGCTGAATTTATGATGATGATAATAAAAAAAACAACTCTAGGCTCTCTAGCCGAAGGCTCCCACCTTATTGGAAACCATAGATTCAGCCAATGACATCAATAATGGCAACGGCATCGATATAGGTAATGAAAACACGTACAGACCTTATAATGAGTTTCTGGAGCAAAAACTCTATCGAGCATAGTGTTGTAGGAATCAGCGTCTCATAATTTTATAAATTGACTACTTAGCTGCAAACTTCGCACGGTAATGATTTTTCATAAAATATTTGATAGAATGTGAGTTTTCAAAATAATTTCTTAGTGCGCCCCTGGCTCCTAAAATAATTGTTGTTTTGAATATATTATTAAACATTGAGATTGAGTCAAGAATGAGTGCTTCAAGCCGTGTTCAAACGGCGTGCGATATGTCATCTAAATGTGTCATCTTACGTGATGAAAGTCAACTTTGAGTTTGACATTTGAGGACCAACGATATCGCAAACCCCAAAAAGTTAAACTCAAAATTGACTTTATTCAGTAGAAATATGGTTCATTTTAAAATAAATTTAAGATGACATATCGCATACCTACCGTTTAACAACGGCTTTTTATGTAAAACAACATAAAACATGACTTACTGCTTCTACGTAAAGAGTTTAGCAGCTTGTTGGTTGTAGATGATCAAGAAGAAACTTTTTGATACCTACCAAGGTAATATTTGAGGAAAGTTATATCTATTGACAAAAAGTTGTCCAAGCAAGGGTTTTTATGTTCACATCGTGATCGTGATCAACAGCCTGTATAAGTCCACAGCTGGGCATACGAGTAGGCCCCCCCAAAAGAGTTCCATGACGAACGTTCTTAAGCCTTTTCCATCCACCGACTTCTCGTAACGTTCCCATTTGAGGGTTCTCACTGATTCAGCTTCAACTGAACCACACTGAAGCTCTACATTCCATTAAGTGAAAACGAATATTCGAAAAAAATGATAGGCACCAAGCCGTGTTTGTTGCCTGATTCATATACGCTTGGTCGTGAGGAACATGCGTAGGTTCCCCAGTTAGTTCCCTAGTTTCCCTAGTTTCTAAGACATTTCAAAATGATCCTAGTGATTTTATAGAAAAAACACCTTTTGACTTTGAGTTTGGAAAATATCGTGAGGAAACCAGTAATTATTTAAAAGAGGCGAAGGGCTTGCAACCTATCACGTATGGAATTAATTAATTAACTACTGAGAAATGTGGTTATGTGCTTAGAGTAATGAATGGACGTCCCTCTGACATCTCCCTTTAGAAATCTTCTAAGATCTTAATGCCTGAAAGTTGGATAGGATTTCTACCATGATTCGGGATTACAGTTGTTAGCCTGTTTGTTTTAAAAATGTGAAAATATCCAGCCCATGTTCGTAGCTGCTATATCATCTGCGCTCCGAGTGAGATTTGAAATTCTATCCTCAATATATAGTCCTCGGTTCCCGGCACTTGTTTATGCCGGCTTGTTTTATTGTGCCCTTTGATTTAGGTGCCGCTGCCGCACTAAACCTCGAATTGTGTGTTACGACCCCGTTGCCACTGCCCGTGGTTCAGAATAAAGATTAGTACTAGCGCCCGTAGCTCAAAATACAAAATAAATTTTTACGTAGCGATTACGTCATCAATGATATTGTAGTTGGTGAACTCGGGCCTTAGTATATCATCTTCCACTAAACCGTAAACAGCAGCTAGTTTACCGTGAGAATTCAATAACTAGACCATTATCTCAGAGTTACCGTTGTGGGCTTCCCGTTAGCTCAAGCGATTTTAATTAATTAACAAGTCCATATTCACACAATACGCTTGATGTGAAAATAATAGAAGACAAGTTTCGTACAGTCCTGCATTAAGATGTTTAAGTTACAAAATTATGCTACTATACATCAATGGACGTCAATGAACTTAACTAACTTTAGTAATTGAGTAGATGAAAACCAATTGTTTCTTCTGCGGGTGGCGCTTGATTGGAAGTGCAAAGATTTTCGTACGGACGGTAGTAGCTCCGTACCTTAGTTGGTTAAAGCATCCCGGTATCTAGGGTAAGTTTGCGGGTTCGAATTCCGTCATAGTCAAAAATTTTGGGATATTAAAAAAAAACATAGTATTCTTTTAGTGTTCACTGAAAAAAAAAATGGTTTGGTACATAGTTTTCTAGTTTCGCTGTGTACAATAGATTAAGAAGCCCCTTGCGGGATAATATTATACATTTATAATGAATAACCTTGGGGAATGTCTCTGTGTAACCTCTAAGGATTATATAAGGTGTATGATGCACAAATCATCTGGAAAGATCATGTCTCTTGGACTTGGATATAATCAGTCGAAAGATTTATACAGAGTCGGGTCAGAAGTCAACAAGGCAATCGTGATTGAAGCTATACGGTTTCCTAACTTTTAGTAAGCAATACTTAGTGCTTAGAGGATCTCTACCATGCACGGGAATTTCATTTGTTAAAGGGAGGTGGATAGTATAGTAGTCATTTATGTATGGGCCAACATTTTTGTTTACAATTATTTGATGCCTGAAAAAAATGATATTATTATTATAGTTGCCGTGGTGGCCCCGGCTGAAGAATAGGCCCCTCCATATCTACCTATCCGCGGATGTCGTAAGAGCCGACTAAGGGAAAAAAGCTAGGGGATGGGCAGCAGCGTCCCTCATTTTAACAACGATAGCTCTAACTGCGCTCGCCAACCCGCATGCCCAGCGTGGTGAGTATGGGCAAATCCCCCCACATGATATGGAATTCGCTCTGTCTGTGGGGGCCAAGTTCAGCAGTGGACGTTCAACTGCTGAAATGATGATTATTATAGTCAGAGCCACATCAAAACGTTCACCATATCTATTTATTATATCTTTAAAGTTCACCAAAACGTAAATAGGCGATTATAATATCTGTCAACGTAAACAAAAGTTACAATATTAAACCGACTTTGTGTTGGTGAGCTGAGGTCGGGTCTAAGTAAAGCCAGTCTGATTTCCGTGCACCCTTTCAAATAGATCCTTGTTTTCTTTTTACCCGTTCATTTCCTTACTCCAAGCGAGTTTAGCTGCGTATAAAAATAGTGATGGGGCTTAGGAATAATCTAAGTGAACGTACTCTGTATTTCCTTTATAGACTTGGTCTTTGCTCTTTGTGGTCCCGTAGTCTTGATTTTGTTACATTTTGCGATCACATAAGTTACACGATCACATAAGTTAAGTTAGTTCTGGTACAACTAGTGGTTCGCCTCGAACCGAGATTCCGCGATAATCTGTTAAAAGTTGGCACTTCAATGATGGTTGAGGCACAAGATAAAACGTTAAAATCGCATCTTTAGCATTCAACTAATATCCAATCTTACCTGAATTACTTCGCTATTGAAACTTTACCAAATGGAAGCCAACGTTATATTACTCCGTTTTATTTTATTTTTATTTATTCGGGCCAACAAACAATTGCACACACATATTACTAAACTTAATTAAAGTAGGTACTAAAGTTCTTAGAGTGTAATCAGCCCCAATAATAATATAAATATGGGCAGTAGCAATGCGAACAGAATAACAAAAAAAGAAAAATGCAGATGGTAGGTCTAACATTTTGTCATCCTATAAGGACGTACAAAACAAACATCCGTTTCAATCCAACCGTTTCTCCCGCACTAGATAGAAAATAAATGCTATGAGTATTATCATATTTCAACCGTAGGCGTAGGTATGACGTCCTCTGCTGAACATAGATAGATATATAGATAGAAAATTATTTATTATTGCACAGGACAAAGACAAGTACCTACATAGGCAAACTTAATGCTAGTTAGCATTTTCTTCCAGCTAACCTTTAACATAACATAGACCATAGGCACAACATTGAACATAGGCCTCACGCGGGAGATGCCTAGGCCTTACATTCTTATGTCCCTGGCCTACGTAGATAGAGCGTTCGATCCTTTGTGGCCTGCACCCAACGGCTATCAAAAGTTTTTTAAGGTCGCCTTTCCATCTAGGCTTTCAACTTTAATACCAAATTTTCATTCATTTCATTCACATATTCAAATTTTTTCAAGACTACAACAAGCCTTACTCACTTCCACGTAAACCGTTTTGCGCGGAAAATCTGATTTGCAACGTGAATAACTGGAAAATAACTTTGAGGATAACGAAACGTTTAAGATACAGCGTTATTCAGAATGTACGAGACGCGGAATACTTTAAGCTGAGGGATGTTTTCATAACGAATTTTATAGTAGGCATTTGTATGGATGGAAGGAAAATATTGCCACTTTGAAGGGAACGCTTTGTTATGACTGTTTCTGGCAATTGATGTGACGCATCGCTATCTAGAAGAGAAATAAATAAAAGAAATAGGCTCAAGGCTTTTATCGCATAGGCTATCAGATAAATAGATAAATAACACCCAAAGGCCAGATATACAGTCCTGAGCACACACAGATTCCCTGGGTCGTGTGTATCAGAAACTATGAGTACCATGGTACCCCAAAACCAAGACCCGGATCAAATATTTGCAGATTATGTAAACATTTGTTCCAAGATTTCTCAAAACTAGAAGAGTATTAGAAAACGGGGAAAATAATTATCTTCATCTCTCTAGCTACACTATGAAGCTTCCGGGATAGACAAATACTGTGCCTTAAAACTTTTATAACCCGAGTTTAACCAAGCGTTTATCACGGTGTGCCACACTTATCATAATAATCCTCAGCCCACTTTAGTCCACTTCTGGACATAGGACCTCCCAACACAAGCCACTGAGCCCAGTGTTCGGCCCTTGCCATTAACTTACTGCCCGCCGCGCCGCCTTAACACTCGTGCCACACTAACAGCCGAAAGCTGCAGGTGAATTCGTGGGAATGTGTTTCAGAACAATAAGCGATGAACGGTGATAATCATTTAAGAAAGGTGTTAATGAGATTATCAACTTCAGTGGCATCAAACGTTCGTTGATCTAACGGTTTTGTGACCCACTCAGAAATCATATGTAATTTTCTCAGCATTTTTTGATTTTGACTTACTCATTGCATTTTTCAACTCGGTAGTTAGTATTTTGCGTATGAGTACATTAATAGTTTTATGGCTATTAGCTGACGATATTTTCCCACCACTCACATACATAGTCCTGCCTGACCCCACACTAGGATTCTCTGTGTCGTGGGTATCAGAAACTACGAGTACCATTATACCACAACACCCAGATTCGGAACAAATATTTGCAGGTAATGCAAACACTGGTCCTGCAGCGGGCATCGAACCCGAACAACTCTTTAATAGGTACTCGCCCACTATGCCACCGAAGTCATTAATTGCCCGTGTTGACCAATCAACAACAACATCTTTCAGAACGAAACTTGTGAATGAGCTTGAAATTGTTGTATGTGTGCTTTTTAAACTACTGCTAAACCGACGCGATCGAGCCAAATGCGAATTGGTATTTCGCATTTGACTGACCTCATAGCTCAGTTGGTAGTAACTTTGCCTTCTGCGCTAGAGGTTGCGGGTTCGATTCCCGCACAGTACAAACATTTGTGTGATGAATACAGATGTTTGTTCTGTGTCTGGGTGTTAAATATTTATCTATTATATATATCAGTCTCTGGTACCCATAGTACAGGCTATTCCTAGTTTGGAATCAGTTGACCGTGTGTGATAATATGTCCGGAAATGTCCGGAAATTTCCGGAATATTTCCGGAGTTTTGTTCCATCTTCAGACTATTTCCACTTTACAGCTGATTCTGTCGTGTCTCCTGCAGGGTGTTATCATTATGCAGTCACAAGATCGGTATAATTTGTACACGCCACATTCTTGACATACTCGGTGCTCGCTATTCAAATGTAAGCTTTTTGCTCATTAGTGGAGTCTCAAAGCCTTCCACAGTTCATACTTCAAACCGTAAAGTTAACGCAAACTTGACGCACAGTATAAAGATAGCTTCACATGCAGAAGAGACACTAGGATTGTGTCGATTAGACGTACAGCCTGTCAAACGTGTTGCATTTATCAGGTACAATCATCCGGGAAAAACAATCATCGTTTATTTAGATTACTTTGAGGTCATTAGCCATGGTCCTTCAATATTATTGATCAGGCTGTTTTTCAACACTTTTTGTGCATTCTCTTCCCCATACTCATTGCAGCACTTCCTTTAACTTTATTGTCGCCAATGAAACAATATCAAATCAACAAAACAAACCGGTCTGTTGTGATCAAAAGTCGAAACTAAACAATAACACGAGGAAATGGGCTTTCATTTGCATCTCTTTTACTCTTACAAAACTCCATAATTTGTTGTCTCGATCACTTTACTCATACGTATACCTATTTCTCTTTATATTTTGAGCATATGCGTTTCAGCTGAGATCCAGTTCCAAATGGAACATTTTAATACCTAGAGAGTTATGTAACATTCGTATTTGTTTAAAAAAATGGCATAGGTACTTCAAAGAACTGTACACCGCTAATACTTACTGTATGCAAACGATAGTATTCTGTGCTTATGGTTTCAAACGCGTGCAACGGTGTTGAGCTATCAAAACAACTCCTGCCTGTTATGAGATTCTGGTACCGTTGGCGTTGCGAATATGATTACTTAGTTTAAAGGGGTGCTGTTTGCATTTGTAGCGATTAGAGTTGCATGCGTTGCGATACTCTTACTTATCTTTATCTAGTTTATGCCAGTGAGAGTGAAGGAAAAAATAATCTTAATTAAATCTACGGGGGTCAGATTATTGAATATTGTATTATACATACCTACTGCCTGTGGCCACTTCAAAATACTTTATCTGCACTGATCTAGAAAGATTTTCCACAATAGCCCCATGCTATTGTGGAAAATCTTTCTGCAATAAAAAAACAACAACAGGTACCTTTGCCTTAGAATAGGATAATGAAAAAAAAATAATGTATAAGAATGCTCAATTGCTTATAATTATCAAACTTGAACAAACTCTCTTACTAATGAAGTACTAGAGAATCTCTCTGCCAGAGAGAGAGTCTGTAGTGGAAGCTTGGAATGGGCTCCATTTCAACGCTGCTGAGGACAATGACTTTTGGGTATCTTCTGTATCCTAGACAGCGATTACCGTCACATGATGGCCGTAGGCTTATACAAAATGACATCAGTGAGAGCTTATTTTAAGAAAACTAAAATATTAACTAAAATATTGCTATGCTCGGAGTTTCACTACGTGATAAGATCCGAAATGAGGAAATCCGTAGAAGAACGAAGGTCACCGACATAGCTCTCAGAATTAGCAAGTTGAAGTGGCAGTGGGCAGGCCATATAGCTCGCAGAACCGATAACCGTTGGGGAGTAAAGGTTCTCGAATGGCGACCACGAACCGGGCGACGCAGTGTTGGAAGGCCCCCCACCCGATGGACCGATGACATTCTAAAGGTTGCGGGAAGTCGGTGGATGGAAAGGGCTCAAGACCGCTCGTCGTGGAACTCTTTGGGGGAGGCCTATGTCCAGCAGTGGACTTCTACAGGTTGTTGATGATGATGATGATGAAAATATTAACAGTGTTATCCATGTTTATACTTAATTAACTCTCTCTTCTTGAGATACATTTAAGCTAAAGATGATTTACCTATGAAAAAACACATACACAACTATAACACTAGAAATAAGGAAAAACTAGATGTGCCACGAACAAGGCTTGTAAAGACTTACAAACTATGTATTTGCCTTAAGCTCGCTATGTACAATAAATTACCATTAGAAGTTACACAGTTACCCACCAAAAAATTTAAATTTCAGGTCAGGAGATTTCTTAAGAGTCATCCATTTTACCATAATACCGAATATATGAATTGTTCATTTTCTGATGTGCATGCGAGTAATATTAGGTAGGACAATATCTATTAACCCATTAATAATCTTTAATAATAATACTTAATTAATAATCTGCATGATAATCTATGAAATAATTGTAATTGGACATACCTATGTTATGCAATATAACGCTAAGGGTGAAATAAATGAATATGAATAATATAGGTGTTTTGTAGTACTTATTTTTACACCCCCTATTGGATATCTTACCATATCTTAGCATCCCCTTGGCCGATTTAATTCATATTCCTACCAGATAATTTTTTTAACTGTTGGCCTACTAAATTCTATGCAGATTGGATTGACGGTTCGAAAGTTATGCTCTAACAAATACACATACGAACATACAATGCCGATTCTTCCAAGTTTTTTGAGAGAACTTCAATCGCTAGGCTCGCTCGATCAATAAGCTTCTTCTGTATACAGTGGAAGAAGACGCAGCAGACGTGATTTGTCACCGCGCAGCTGCCATGTTCCAGCTACCGTTTTATCAAAGGGTTGTAGTTAGCGGTGCCAACCACAGAACAGAAACAAGTACGAGGTTCGGCTGTTCTGTGGTTCAAACATACAAGTATAGATATACATACAATAGGTACGTTTGTTTCTGGATTCCATGGTACAGTTACATGTTACGCGATATCGTGTAAGATCTTTTTGCAATTTATTCAATGACTTGCGTCTACTTGCATGACTTGCATTCAGAATATAGAGGTAAGCTTTGAAACTAAAGCTGCAACCAAACAGGCGCTAGGCTTGTATGAACTTTTGTTTGGACTTTCGAATGAGTGGATAGTCTTTTGAAGTGTCTTGTGGTCCGATACTTTAATGGATAGGTCTTTTTTTATAGATATACTGATCTAATTATGATTGTTTTAATATTGTTTAGCAATCTTTGAGAATGGCTTCATCTGTTGCATCATGGCATATTGCATCGAATTGAAGATTGAAATGTACTTCAATATGCTTTGTACTTTTGTATCTCATTATTAGCAACTACAATATGTAACGCTAAGTATTATTATTATTTTAAGTATAGATATTCATTTAATGAGCTTGGTCGCTACGGATAGGTCTTATTGCTATTATCATACTATGTAGAATAAGAAATTTGAAAGTTTGATTTTTGGATATTTGTTGTTCAATCACGCCGTAATGGCTCAACTGATTTCGATGAAACTTGGAATATATAGAGTTCGTTACTGTACCTACCGTTATTTAGTATATGGGCTACTTTTTATCAAGCTATCACGCGAGTGAAGCCTCGGGCGCAAGCTAGTATTATATAGTAGTAAGCGCGTATTTTACACAAAGGAGCCATTTCATTCTGGGCCTGGTCCATGTACACTACATAGAAAAATTAGGAGATGACAAGAAAAATACAAGTTCATTAATTTGAAGACAAATGCGATGGTACAAGAATAGTTCTTCTGGTAAGTTTTTTACTATGTGAACACTATTTGAAGGCCGCCATGTTGGTTTATAATTGGCGTTTGACATGACATTGACATATTTTTCATGTTATGTTGTTTGATTTGATGTTTTTGTTTTGTCAGAAAAATGTAGGTTGTCAAAATGACATTTCACGCACGTCCATCTGCCATATTTTTGTAGCGCTATGTGACCTATGTGTTGCTCTCTTTGTCGATGAAAATCTTAATGTACCTTAGAAAGAAGTCAATTTAAATAAAATAACCAATTAAATACGTTTACTTTATTGCTTAGCCATATTTTAGAGTAGTGTACACAGTGCAGGCCCAGGCTCCATATATTGATGAAACGTCTCTTTTGAATAAAAAATCTTTCAGACTGCCAACTTACGCCTTGCTTGCTTGTCGTGTCACTGATTCTTTCTTGGTCATCCTTTATAAAATCTCGCTGTGCCCTACCTATCTCGCATAGAAACATGCAGCCGTACTTATCCCTTAGCTTTATTCCCATTATTCCTGTGGTGGAACCTCGCTGAGTAAAATTACAATGTATCAGTCTCTAACCGCAGAATGTGGTACCTATGTTTATGGGAACGATAACAAATTCACGAGGACCGCTCGCGACCGCTATAAACTGTAATCTCCTTTGAAACTTCCCATTCCGCTTTGTTATGGCTATCACGTCATGTCATTAAGATATAGCACGTGGCTGTTTTCTTTGGAACAAACTGTAGATATGTAGGTGGATTTTGTTTATTTGGTCAAAACTACCAAGTTTATTTCTCTTGTAAACTGCGCTTTACGGTACCGACAGCCGTTGGGGTAACGGCTGTCGTCGGTACCGTAAAGCGCGGTTTAAGAGGCCCCCACTAGATGGAAAGACGACCTAATAAAGGTTCCTGGGAGCCCTTGGTGCAGGCTGCAAAATATGGGTCGCTCTGGAAATCTATGGTGAAGTCTATGTTCAGCATATAAACATGATGATGGCGATGATAACCAAGTTTATTAATCATTAACTTTTACAATTTTTTTGCCATCTTCATTTGGATTGTGACCATCTTAGCTATATTTTGAAAATGACGAAATGTTAGGTACATTTTAGTGCAGACGACTGTACGTAATGCAATTAATGCTTTCTTATAAAATGAATAAATGGTGTTTTTCCTAGAAAGTTATTAAATCTTATTAATTACCTGTACGAGTAGTTACTTTTTAGTGAGGTACGTCTTGGAAGTGATAAAATATTTTCACTACCTTTACTACTCTTTAGTTGTAATTAACTACTCAACTCAATAAATGAAAAGTGGGACTCAATATACGCCTAAATTTATTTGCCTGCTTTCACTACACTATGTTCGATGACCATAGGCCACAAGACACAAGAACGCAGTAGGAGCCAGAGAGATAATTACATATTTTAGGCTGGAGTTTCTTCCAAATTTTCCATTCAGAGAGCTTGCAGTTAACAGTTCAAATGATTATCATCGTTTTATCCGCAGGATGTCCGCCGAACATAAGCCTCCCCCCACTGGTTTCCCAAGTTCTAAGTATAATGTGGGGGGAATTTATCCATACTCCCCACGCACTGGGCGCGGCGGGGCTAGCGCAGTTCCAGCTATCCTTGTTAAAATAGGGCACCCATGCCTTAGCCTTTTTTCCCTTAGTCTCCTCTTGTGACCTATAAGGGTAGGTAGAAATGGAGGGGCCTATTCTTCAACTGGGGCCACCACGGTTAAAGTACACCAATGATTTTAGTCCCCCACCCGATGGACCGATGACATTGAAGGTTGCGCGAAGTTTGTGAATGGAGAAGGCTCAAGACCGTTTGTCATGGAACTCTTTGGGGGAGGCCTATGTTCAGCAGTGGACTTCTACAGGTTGTTGATGATGATGATGAATGATTTAAGTATGTTCAGTTAAAAGTACTAGAATTTCGGGTTAGTAGAGGTGATTTCACTTAGTTCCGTTTGCTAAAGGCACTCAGTTCTAACTGGATAGCTTACTAAAACATGGAAACATTGCATCACAGTGGTGAATTATTCAAGTGGCACTCACTGAGCCTTGGTTATTTGAAATGGGTGTTTGATTAGCATATTTTAGTAGCATTTAAATTTTCTTGTATAGTTGCTTTATTTTATGCTCTCTGTGATTGGAGAGTTTATTAACTTACGACAGCAGAGAGTCGAATGATATCACTAACGAATTACCATACTTTGCATCATCTTTTAGTAAAGGTTCTCGAATGGCGACCACGAACCGGGCGACGCAGTGTCGGAAGGTCCCCCAACCGATGGACCGACGACATTGTGAAGGTTGCGGGAAGTCGGTGGATCGAGAAGGCTCAAAACCGTTCGTCGTGGAACTCTTTAGGGGAGGCCTATGTCCAGCGGTGGACTTCTACAGGCTGATGATGATGATGATGATGATGATGCATCATCTTATCCACTGAAAGACCTTGAATGAATGAACCTTAATTTTGGTTTATTGATTTTTTTTTTATCGTCGACTTCGGTCGCGCTTCGGGCGATTGCCCGTCTTAGACGCAAGGGGTTCGGTTTCGATTACCGCTGCGGGACAAATGTTTGCATGATCTGCAAACATTTGTTCCGGGTCTGGGTGTTGTGGTACCATGTTACTCGTAGTTTCTGACACCCACGACACAGGGAATCCTAGTGTGGGATCAGAACTATGTATGTGACTGTTGGGTGTTTTTTATTTATTTATAATTTCTCCTGTATCTATAGACTATTGCATCACATGGCAATTTACTCTATCTATCCCATGCAATACGGTCTACATTAAAGTAAATCTACCCGCAAAACGGTCATATTTATGGGCGCGAATCAATGAGAGGATTACGTGAGCGAACTGACCAAAACTAGTTTGCGGTTTCTGTGATCCAATTTGTTGGTCTCCGGGGAGCAGTGGACATCAAGTGTTGGCCACGTTGACACATGAGTTCCGGGGTAAAGTTTTTGTGTATTCATTTACACTCCCGTTGGAAACACGCTTTCATAATCGCTTAGGGTTTCAAAGTAAGTAAGTAGATATAAAACAATGCTTTCAGAGAAACTTCTCGCATAAGCTGTATTACGAAGCCTAATCTAGGCTTTCGTCTTTACACGGTCTAATTTACTCGTCAAACCAAATTAAGCTTGAGTGAGGCAACACCCTTACAAATTCATCATCTGGTATAGAAACCCAAAATGTAAAAACTCAAAATTCTACGTAGGTAATGTAGAACTTACAATAACTTTCACACAAACAATGTTAAAAAAAACTTTAGTTTGGCAACGGAATCAAACGTCAAAAGTTGAGCCAGAAAACTCAACTTTATAAGCTTTTAAGTACCTTCACTGAACGAGGTCAGTACTGCCAACTTAACTGTGATAAATTGTCCTATTATGCAACATCGATTTATACAATGAAGTTAAGAAGAATTTACCGGCGTCGCATATTTTCGCTCATGGAAGTTCATATAATTTCCACTCTTATTAGCAGAAGATGTTAGAACCCCGTTGGTTCTAACATTGCGTATAGAAGGCTGTCGAGATAAACAAAGCGATAAGTTCTATAATCCGTTAGCTAAAATAGCGTGAAAGCTTTTCTTTGGAACTAGGAAGTCACGTATGACATCCCATTATAACACGAGAGACAATGTTATCTACGCTATATCAGTTATTATTAATGGTTTCACCAATTACCTAATTGGAAAGATCTAGTAGGTTGGTCTATACAAGGTGATTCATAATATATGTTATCCCGAAAGGGGCTTATTCTACACCCAATCGGCAATAAAGATATTTCTACTTCCTAAAATTCGACATTTTTCTTTGAATAAACACTATGCAAAATTCATCAATGGTCAGCTATGGTCAAATCAGATGAATCAGCTGTTTTAGGTAACAAATTTGATGCTGAACTTCTCGTACTAAATAGTTATAAAGAAAAATATATCACCTCGCCCAAATGGATGGTCATGGGTTTGTTTGTATACATGTTATGAACCACTTTGTGTATCAGCAGAAAGTGGCTTTGAATTAAAGCGTACGAAAGTCGTTACTGTCTTCCGGACTATAGACGTTATCTCTTTATCTCGATCCGATCGGACGCTCAAACTGTTATTTAATAACAAGTTATATTACAGTGTTATGACGACAATTTATCGGTTACGTGTGGTTACGCTCGGCTTTTATCAAGATCTTGATATAATATTTATGTGTTAGCCGTTAATATTTCATAATAGTGCCGGAGACTGCGGTGATTTTCTTATTTTGTATGATTTACTTTTTTTTAGTTGTTAATGTGAATTTAAAAAAAGTCCTGGTCCTTGGGGTCTAGACAATATTAATTTTTGGAAAGTCCGTATTGTATGTAAATGGAATTAGCTTGTGAGATATCACGTGACTGCTGCAGAGTTGGTAGATTAAATTCCGCTATATGTATAACATTAGCGTGAAAGGAAAACGAAGCGCGAGGGTCTTGTCTAAACCCCTTTGTAATCCAAACAAACTTTCGCATTTATAACATTTGTAGATGGCTCTCGGGATATAATGACTCAATCTTAAACCCAATCTGATATTTGTGTGAATATTCGCGAGATGAAATTACAGATTCCGGTCCGAGATTACGTCCTAAATTATTATAATCGCGTCATCTCATCTCATTTCGTTTTTGCAGTTTTATTTCATTGCAGGGTTTCATCGCTGCAATGTCTGACACATTTTTACAATAGGTAATCAAGTTTTAGAGTTTTCAAAGCTCAGCCATCATCTTCAGCCTGTGGAAGTCCACTGCTGGACGTAGACCTCTCAAAACGGCCTGTGGAGGATTTGTCCATACTCGCCAAGCTGGGCATGCGGTTTGGCGAGCGCATATAAAGCTATTGTTGATAGGGAACGCTTATGCCCTAGATTTTTTCCCTTAGTCGACTCTTACGGCATTCACGGGTAGTAAATGGAGGGGCGTTCAGCCGGGACCACTTCGGCTTCTTACTATATGCATTTTTTATTCCTATACACGTCGATTTATTTTCGTCTTCATGTCAGAAATCAAGTGAAAATGTAATAATTTGACTGGCCTCATAGCTCAGTTCGTAGTAACTCTGCCTTCTGCGCTAGAGTTAGCGGGTTCGATTCCCGCACTGGGCAAACATTTGTGACTAACACAGGTGTTTGTTCTGTGTCTGGGTGTTAAATATATATTATATTTATTATGTATATCAGTCTCTGGTACCCATAGTACAGGCTATGCCTAGTTTGGGATCAGTTGACTGTGTGTGATATGTCAGGAATATTAAAAAAATACATTTTACTTGATTTCTGACCTGAATATTACATTTGCTTGATTAATAAAAGTTCTGTCTGGCGGAAGGTAAAGCCATCATACAGGTTTATTCCTATAAAGTAAACCCAATTTTAAAAATAAATTATAGATATATTTGTATGAAATGGCCTAGCTCTCTACTTTGCGACTGTACCACAGGCTTTTGTCACGAATGTGGGGCAGTCGCACCGGCTTCAGCGCTTTTGAGCACATAATGTTGTTTACACTGCTCTACTCTGTACAGCTTTTTGTGAACTCTGAGCTTTTCGTAGTGAACTGAATGTAGGTAGGTACTTTTATTATGCTTGCTTGTCGTATCACTTATTCTTTCTTGGTCATCCTGTATTAGGTCAGTGACCAAATGACAACCAAGAATGGACAAAATAAGGAATAAGCAGCGGATGGACAAAATGGCCAGTGTTATACTATGTCATATTCGTTTCTCGTGGCAGCATGGCAACATATCATCAATGTCCATTATCTTTGAAACCATTTCCATGTAGGTCCCCCAGCTCGCCTTCAGCGGCAATAAAACATATTTTTATGGGACAAAATAAATATGAATTTATTTAGCCGCGATGTAAGTGAGATCTGACAACGCAAAATGAATTGAGTAATACTGCGGCAAACATTCGGGTAATATAAGTAGGCTTGTTGAATTATTTGGGTAGGTATAATTTATTTCAATGTTCCGTTGACTCGTGTGCTATAAATTTATAGAGGGAAATGTAATGAATTCATTTCTTTACCAGAATTATGGTACTTCCACTTATACTAATAAAACATTGATGCCTTCCTGTCGGTCCTATATCAGCTATATCGCAAAGATAGGTATAAATGATATTTGGGTATTAATTTCGCTTACCATGTGCTAAAGTTATATACAGGCCCTAGTTACAAAGCGGTAAATGAAATTTTAAAAGGATTCGGTTCAAGATTGCGTTACGATGGGAAACGGCCCTGAAGTTCCGAAACCTCATACAATTTGCACGGGTTTGGGCTTTCAAGGCTTCTTAATAACTATGGGTAACTTCTGAACGTGAAACTTTAATCCAAAATGTAGTCACCAGAAGTGGAAGTTTAGTACCTATCTACTCGTTAATACTAGTTTAGTTTGCATTTGTACATGGCGTTTTGAAATACTGAGCTCAAGATTTTTAATTAGCCTTCCGTTTTTTTTTTTTTTTATCCTACCGAGGTGGCAAACAAGCTTAAGGCCCACCTGATGGAAAGCGGTTACCGTAGCCTATGAGCGCTTGCAATACCAGAGGCATCACGCACGCGTTGCCGACCCCGAACCCCCTTCCCCCCTAAAGAGCTCTGGCAACCCTACTCACCACAGGAACACAACACTATTTGAAACAAATAATATTATTTGGCTGCGATCTTCTGTAAGGCGGAGGTACCTCCCAGGCGGGCTGCTCCAATTCAGAACGAGAAAATCTCGCTGTGCCCTACCTCCTCTAAAATTATGTTTTCTCGATTGTATGTTACTATACTTTCAACTGTATGAACCATAGCCCGTTCTCTGTACTTTAAAAGGTGATTCATAATACCTATGCTATCCCGAAAGGACCTTATTCTACAACCAATAAAGTTAAAAAAAAAATAACTGAAAACATCTGATGATTTGGGGTCAAATTCAAATATGACTTCTCGTAAGTTGAATGATTACTTTTTAGAGATAAAAAGACCAAAATTACTAATTCGATAAAGTTCGAAAAATAATCTGAAATCAAAATAAAGTACCCACCACTTTTATTTTTTTGCAATATTTATTAACTTACATATTTTATTGTTTAGAAAATTTTACTTTGTAGCGCTCATAGTGTAAATAATTGTGGCCGTGGTGGCCCCGGCTGAAGAATAGGCCCCTCCATATCTACCTATCCGCGGATGTCGTAAGAGGCGACTAAGGGAAAAAAGCTAGGAGATGGGCAGCAGCGTCCCTCATTTTTTAACAACGATAGCTCTAACTGCACTCGCCAACCCGCATGCGTGGTGAGTATGGGCAAATCCCCCCACATGATAAGGAATTTACTCTGTCTGTGGGGGAGGCCATGTTCAACAGTGGACGTTGTACGGCTGAAATGATGATGATGATGACTTGTGTAGTATAAAAATAAGGTTTCTCAGTAAGTGATTTGAGATTTAAATCTTTTGAGAAATAAATGATTCTTAAACCTTAAAATTACTCTCTTCAGTCAATAAATGGTAATATGGTTTAAGACTATTCATTCTGAATTGAACCATAAACCCGTAATCTAATCTGATGCACGCTTCTATCATTTCCTCTACGCGACGCAGGTATCAATCGAAAACGTTGGTTCCCTTTAAATCATTGACGTCGTAATACCAAGTATATGAAAGACGTAATATAGCGGACACGCGTGATCAACGGACGATCCTTTCAGTAGAAAAAATATTTTAAAGTAGGTTTACCAAAAGGTAAAAATTCGATAACGCCTAATTGCGGTCGTCATGTAACGATCTCCGCTCCGGCCAAGCCACTCAAGCCTGTATCAATCGATAAGGCATCTCACCTGCGGGTATAATGTGGGGTACGCCTCAACGGAGTGTGCGGCGAGCCTTAAATAATTTGCAGTGATATTTTATGAATTGTGATTTTCATTGAAAATCGGTGAAACTGTTGTATTACGTACGTAGTCCCCAACGTCTCGTCCCTAATATCCCACAACTTACGTAGCTTTACGTACGTTGTGGGATATTATTATTCATAAATATCCCTAAAATGGGTATAATCCAAAGAATAGGTAGAGACACGTAAACACGTTAATTAAAAAAAAACCTACCGGTACTTTACCTACTGTTTACGTGTCTTGACGGGCGATTGATTATGACCATCAAAAACCGGATAATTTAGGTCCTAGAGTAACTTTTCGGTTTTTGATGGTCCAACAGTGAACGTATTCAGGTAAATAAACAAATCTGATGATGGACAAGATAATTTGTCCATCATCCAAAACCAGCCCCGTTGTGTCGGATAATTGGTGAGTACCTCACATAATATATTGTAAAAGATTGAAATTGATACTTATAATTGTTTCAGCCTCATGGGGAAGGGGATCCTTGATCACCGATCAGTAAAGTTCTGTGCTCTTGGCATTTCCCAATTTTCGTGGAATTGGATCTTGCTCTGAATAAATATTTGTAAATAAAAACGTTTTTCGTTGTATTGGAAATCAGGTTCAGAGCAAATTGAAGCAAGAAAAGAGTTGAATTATAATTTGCAAAATGAGACAAGTATTTCAGTCATAACAGAGCTTCGGCCCGTGAAGTCTGAGAAGCAATTTTCCGTTCATTTACTCCGAGTTATGGCCGCGGTCGCGTGAAATGAGACTTCCTAGTGATTTTAGTTAAGAAACATGTGAAGTGTTTTAGCTGTAAACTTGGATGAAAGTGGCTTTTGACTTTTTAATATTTCCAAGAACACATAAAGTGGCTTTAGAATGAAGTTTTGTTTTATGTTATTGACCAAGAAAAGACGTAACTGTAAAACCTGGATGTCTTTGACGAATGGTGCCGTAGACGGACTACTAAAAGTATGAAACACAAGTCTATAGCTTCCGCACGCGGCTTCCCTCTCGTGGTACCCGGCCGGATAGAAAACAGCCAATGTCACTCTCAGGGTCTTCAACAAAAGTTAAGCTAATTAGGTGCAGAATAAGCCATTTTCGGGATAGTATACATATTACGAAAAATAACCTCGTTAATTGTTAAATTTTATAATAAATAAATCCGAGTAATGCAAATTGAATTTTACAAGATAGAAATTTAAGTAAATTTTAAGTAAATTTAATTTATTTTTGCAATAATAATTTGTTTAATGTTTCTAATGATATGCGACATGAATAATTTGAAATCTGTTTTTATGATTACTATCATAGTTTATAGGTAGATAAATGTACTAACAATTATGGTGAACAACCGAAATAAATGAATTAAATTTTTAAATTAAATTAAAAGAAAAGAGACAGAAGAAGAGAAGACAAGAAGAATAAAAATTGTTTTGTGCACTATTGTTCCAATATAAAAGAATGGCTAAATACACCTATTAGATCCGAGCTTTCATTAGTTCATTTCCCAGAGCGGGCGGTAAAGTAAACAAAGTGGCCCATCTCTTTCACAATTACCTACACCGAATGAACTTTATTTCTGTTTACTTTGGACCAATTGTACAATCTAGTAATGGAATGTAATTGAATAATTGCGGTGATTATTGTAGCTATTTTGTCGAAGTAGCCATTTGTTCAAGGTTTACGAACGCTCACGTTGAAATAATCCATTCGAGAATAACTGAAAGGTATAATTAACGATTTTGAAACCACTTAGTTTTGAAAGAAAAACGTTTGAATCTGCATTGGAATGTTTTCTAGTTCAAGGCGCGAACTTATTCTTAATCGTCGTTGATAGGGGGATTTTGACATAGGTTCTCGAATGGCGGCCATCAAGAACCAGCGACGCAAGAAGGCTTTCTACCCAAATAAACCAATGACATTACTAAAGTTGCGAGAAGTCGGTGGAAAAGGAAATGGCTCAAGACCGTTCGTTATAGAACTCTAAATAAATATTCCGACATAGCACACACGGTCAACTGATCCCAAACTAGTCATAGCCTGTACTATGGGTACCAGAGACTGATATACATAAAAGATAAATATTTTTACATATTTAGCACCCAAACACAGAACCAACATCAATGTTCATCACACAAATGTTTGTCCAGTGCGGGAATGGAATCCGCGACCTCTAGCGCAAAGTTACTACCAACTGAGCTATGAGGACAGTCAAACTCTTTAGGGAAGCCTTACCAAGAAATAATCAGTGACACGACAAGCAAGCAAGGTGACTGTAGCCATCAAATAAGATTTAATAAAAAACAAAAAATAATAGGAGGAAAATAAAAATGAAAACAGCCGAGTGCGTTACCATTGATTAATGAGAGAGTCAACGGAACACAATTAACAAAGCAAACTGAAAATTTCATTAATATTCATGGACATTATCAACGATGGAGGCCCGCATTGTTATTTGCTGTTTCTGCTACGCAATGACTGCAACGGTGCATCCTAGTATCCTATCCTACTAATATTATAAATGCGAATGTTTGTGAGGATGTTTGTTGTTCAATCACGCCGTAACGGCTTGTGGCGAGCTACGTTAAATAATAATCGTGATAGAAGTCGGGAAAGTGAACTCTCCTGCCGCTCCGAGTTCTCTTCTATTCAGAGGCTGTAGTAGTAGGAGGAGCTGCAGGCTTCTATCGACCGTAGTCACGGTCTGGCCAGGGGGAATATGTGGCGAGCTACGCCGCCACTATCACTCCGTCGCCGCCTAATTCAAATACCTCTCAGTTGGCATAGCGACGAACAATAACAACATATAAATTGTTGATTCGGACGGACGGCGGTCTGTCAGACTACTTTTTACTTTTACTCTGGTCGTGTGCTTTATCGTGTTTGCTAAAATCTATTATTTTCTGTAATTACTCATGTACCTATTGTAAATATTATACTCCTGTAAATAACAACTCTGCACTCTCTCTCTACCCTTCCTGTAGGATCTCCACCAACCATAGGCTCAACCGATTTTTTGAAACTTGTAATAGATAAAGTTCTTTAACTAGAATAGCATATAGGCTACTTTTTATGTAGGTTCCACGCGAGCGAAGACCCGGTTGGAAGTTAGTACTATTATAAATGCGAAAGTTTGGATGGATGGATGTTTGTTCCTCAATCACACCAGAATGTTTATGAGTTTATGAGTTTAACGTCTGAACGAATCTGGTTGAAATTTGGTACCGAGATAGATTATAGTCTGGAATAGCACATAAGTATCATAATAATATTCGTCCACGGCGCGACTCAAAAGGAACGCGAATGAAACTGTAGTCACTTATGAGTTGCCTGACTGCGATAGCACTAGTATTTCAATGCGCGTCCGTCCACGGCGCTACTCAAAAGGAACGCGTTTGTAACTAGTCTCCTGGCGACTCGACATGCTGGTCGCCAGGCGACTGGTTTCAAGAAACTGTGAGAAAAATGAACGAATAAACAGTAATTATAAGTGATTCTGACGTCTATGTGACTGGAGAAGTAATAATTCCGTGTCATCGCTCGAATTATCACTAGTCATGTTAATTTTTTTCGTTTTCAAAACTTTGCTTACATAAAATCGTGTACTGAGTGACTGAGTTTCAGGAAATTCCAGTAGCGCCGTGGACGAGTCAGAGTTTCCAATCAGTCCGCAACTCTAGTTTCTAATGAGTTCCGTCACTTTTGCGTAGCGTCATGGACGAAGGGGCTAAGACTTACCAACGTATGTTCGGACGTTATTAATCACCACGTGGTCCGCATCCTAGGTTGTATTCCAGCTGCATTAAGTGCTCTAACGGCGTGATAGGTATATGTGCTAAAATGTATTTCAAAATGATCTCTACTTGTAATGAAGTCAATTTTGAGTTTGACTTTTAGTTGCTTACGATATCAGTGATCTATATCGCATTTATAATATAAAGTAGGATTACATATCGTACACCGTTTGAACACGGCTTTAGGCAGTGGTATTACCATAACGTGGGTCATTTGCTAGTCCGTTACTTTATAACATAAAACATACACTGATGCATCTATGTAGATGGTTGTTATGTATGATGCTCGTCTAATTGATTGGCTTGTCAATAAATACCGTATCATAAATGCTAGGATCTCATTCAGACCACGGGCAACCATAAAACTAATGGTGGAAAACTAAATAGAAAGCCACGTTCATCGGTCAAAGCATTGCGCTGATGGTAAACCACTAACCAACAACATGAAGAGCTTCAAGATAGATACAAAAATATTTTTCCAGGGCAAGCAACACGTTAGCAATGCTCCATGTGTTGCAGATGTCAATAGGCGACGGCGACGATGTTTGCTGATCATGCAAACATGTGTCCCGCAGCGGGAATCGAACCCGCTGCGCCACAGTGCTCAAGAAATACTACAAGCGAGCTACAAAAACCGCAAACAACTGCGGAAAATCTTCAACATTTCCACACAATTCCAGTATTCAGAGCGTTTTTCTTTAGGTCCTAAGCTCACCCAGTAGATTAGATTCCTATGCCTTGACGATTCTATGGCACTATCTCCATACAAAAATGACCTTTACTCCAATGGTGGTAAGAGTCTAATAGTGCCACTCGGTCTGAGTGCCAGCCGGTTCGACCCAATTTCCCACTTCTAAACCTTCATAACTAGGGCCACGGAATGTAGGGTTGACACTTTTGTATTAATAATTCAAAACAATTTATTTTACTAGAATGAGCTTGTTAATAAAGCATCTTAGAACAAAGTCCCTCTTCATTTGAAGGGTCACTTTGTTCTTAGTTCAATCGGCGTGCAATATGTATTCTAATATGTTTAAAATTTCTTGCAAAATGATCCTTAAGTCTACTGATGAAAGTCAATTTTGAGTTTGGTATTTTGAGGGCGTACTATGTATATAGCTCAACGATATCGCAATCTCTTTAAAGGACTCCAAATAGACTTTATTCGGAAGGATCATTTGAAATGCACTTCGGATTTCATGCTACTTTTTATTTAGGTACCACGCGAGCAAAGCCGCGGGCTGAAGCTATTTTTTACAATATATTTGAACCCATAGTCTCACTTAAACTTATTTTAGAGTAGGTAAAATTTTATACTGACAACCCTGTTACCCGGACTTGGTCGATGAATGGAACAAACGTGCAAATACTTCGTTTCTCGGGACACAATGTGTAACGTGGCATAACAGTGCCGCTAAAGCTTTGCCTTCCTAACCAGCGAAGACCGTCATTGACGCCCTAGACTACAACATGTTCCGCAACTAGTATGGTAACCCGAAAGGGCTTTACTGAATACACAAAAAGGAATACCTAATATTATATTACCAAACTGGTCAAGTGCGTATCAGACCACGCATAACAAAGGCTTCTGTCTGTAATCTCCATGACATTTCGTTTTTGCAAGAACGAATGACGTTAATTATGTTTCATTACTGATGTAAATTATATCGATATTTATTTTAAGTTGTATTGTTAAGCGAATTTTCCGCTTTAATAATGCTGTCATTGATGGTCACTGCTTCTGACGGAACTAAATCTATAGTAGGAACACAATGAGCACTTTTATAAAAACTTACAGATGAACGGCATGTCACAACACAATTTTTTAGAACACACACACACACAAATTTAACACTGCGTCATCGTCCAATTCATGGTCGCGATTCAGATACCTTTTTTCTCCAACAGTTTCCCCTGTAGAAGTAGGGCTATCGGCGCTACGAGCCGAAGAAACTTATCGAAGATATTCGTCAGGTGAAATATGGACTCGGTAGCTCAGTTGGTTAGATCATTCCCGTAACTAGGGGAGGTTCGCAGGTTCTGACCCCTCCTGAGTCGGAAACTTTGTAGGTATGTGTGGCTTAACAATTTAAAACAAATAACCAATTGAAATACTAGTTTGAAAAAACTGGGAGTACCTCTAATTAATTCAGTTGCCAAAGAGATCAGTTCAGTGAAAAAAAAAACAAATGTGTAGAGTCACTAATGCATCATCAGACCCAGTTTCAGTAGATCATAAAACACCTATCATACCTATTCATTGGGCGCTATCTGTGCTTACCAGTGATATTTGTAATAATGATTTATTTTTCACAAAATGAATGACAATAGTTCATCGACCCTTCCATACAAACTGTGCTTTATTCTAAGTCAGTACCGTTACAGTTTGCGTTTACTTTCAGCTAGACCGACTACAAGCTATGTCTTTTTGTTTACCTTCAAACAATGTTAATTGTGTCAACGTTATTTTTCGGTCTCTAGATAATCAAGTGCATACTGTTTTTGTTGTATTTTGAGTAAACTCGTTTATGAATGGATGTTTACGCTTTTTGTTAGAACGGCGTTCTGTTGGTTGTTCTAATAAGTCCTATTTATTTTTCTTCGGAGATGGCACCTTTTCTTGGATCCACTTTCCGGTTTGAAACGTGTATTTGACTTTGTTTTCTCTTATCCGATCTGCAAATGCACCGTGAATGCGCACTCTACAATGGGTTTAATAATATGTATGTTATCCCGAAAAGGACTTATTTTACAACCAATTGTAAAAAAAGTTTGTTGTAATTTCGATTTTTTTAACACCACTGCATATCTCAGCTTTTTTAGAGTTAATCGGTTCAACCTCAATAATTCAGCTGTTTTAGATCTGAAAAAATTATGTATTTAATAAAATAGTTTTTTTCACTAATATTATTACTATAAAGTAGTAGAATAAGCCCCTTTCGGGATGATATACATACTTAAAATGAATCACCTTGTACCTACCTATATGTATAATATTTTTTTTTCGCAATTCCACTTTAAGGCTCGTATTCAGAGACACGACTCAAGCATAGATTTAATCACAGATCAGCTGAACTCTACTTAAGTATTGAACCTCTTCTCAAACATAGCTTTTATTCAAGAACGGTACTTAAACTATTCTCAGCTGAATCGAGTCTCAAATCTGTACTCAAATGTTCTCGTTTACATTTTGATTTATTGATAATTTTCGATCCGTTTTACGCAGAAATTCAAACAGCCAGGGTGGAAATAGAATAGAACAATAAAGTGAAGTATAAATATGCATCAAAATACGTGTAACGGAACGAAAATGTCATTTGATTAATGTCAAATCAAATCTAAACTCAAGCACCGATTTCGTCTGATTGACGTTTCAGAATAAGCATTTACTCAGCTGAACTGTGATCATTGAATCTATACATAAGTACTGTTCAAGAATTAGAATCTCGCCTCAAATCGAGATTTAAGTACAGATCAATGCTCGAGTCTTGTCTCTGAATACGAGCCTTAGTGCAATATTTTGTTCCTCGAAAGAACTTCTTTCAATAGAGACGTAGTTTTGAAACTGCAAGTACAATACGTCTACAATCTTGCAATCATACACGCCTCTGCACGAACGAGCTTATCAAACAATTCATCAAAGCCAGTTACGAGATTGCTTATGAGCTCTTATGAGATCAGATTAGATTGCCAAATACTGCAGCATTTGCTACAATTTATTGAACAATCTGCTTTTGCAAAAGCGACGCTAACGCCCCTAATATTTTTTTTGCTTTGGTCCGCGTGCGTCCGTATTGACAAATGCGCCGCCAACGCGCGTTTATATTTTTTTCTAAATACCTGTATTATTTAGCCTTCTCGTAAAAAATCAGCCATGTTGCCCTTGTGGTGCCCCGACTGACTGACTTTTTGGACTTTATGGTCGCCCGGAGGTCTGAGAGGTTGAATTCCATTCTTGGGGATAACGGTCGTGAGGCATTTATTTTAAGTATTTTTTACCCTGTTTTTTCGTAAAATTATCTATATGTTATTTAATCTTAAATATAGATTTTTAAATTTAGAATAGTATTTTATTCATTCAGAATATTGGACTGAAAGAATCAATTAATTAATTATTAGACAAAGAAAATATAACAATGGTTTTAACCATTGTCATATTTTCTTAAAATAATGGAAACCGGTCATCATGGAAAAACAATAAAGTTGAAAAGGCTTTTATTTAATTCAACAATCCTTGCTCTAAGTTGACTCTACTTATTCCAGTCCTGACCTACAGAACGATCTTAAACTTTAACAAGTTATTTGGAAAAGTTTCATATATCTCCCTAACAATGTCATTACTCACTAACATTGTAACTTGGGCCGTTTCAAGTGTTCAAACTTGCTCTAATGCACCATAGCGTAACAAAAAATAGCTGACTCACTAATAACACCAAGATTGCGTGACTGCGATGCGTGAATTTCGAAATTTCAATAAAACACCGTTGGAATAAAGCTAAAGTAGTAACGCGCTCCAACGACGCGACGGACGTGACGCTAGGACGGCTATGCGGTCGGAAATTAAGAAATATGCAGTTTTTTTGTGATCAGGTACTTGCTTGCTTGCCGATTCACTGATTCTTTCTTGGTCACCCTGTATTGGCCTGGTCCCATATCTTCGAATTTTAAGGTTCTAGGACATGCCAGTTTCCGCACGATGTTTTCCTTAACCGTTTGAGAGCACTAGTATAGCGCACATAGACTTTCCGAATGGAAAATTCATTGGTCGGGATTTGATCCCTCGACCTATGAACTGGTAGGCGGGGCCACTACCACCACTCCACTAGTCAGCATAGGCGAAGGCCGCTCAAGATCAGTCACCCAGGAAAATTATGAGTAAGGCCTTTGTTCAGCAATGGATGTCCTATGACTTGAATGATGGTGATGCATTTACACGTTGATACACGAGTCATTATTTCACATTATCCCGCTGTGGTCTCTATGAGCTATGTCTTCTTTGCAGAAGAACTCGTTTATATGCAACTTTGTAACAAACGCCTTGCTTCATAAAAATGGATAATGCATAACTTATAACTTGCGAATCTCCATAATAGGTTTCGCCAGTTGTATAAAACACCATAAGAATAAGTTTCGTGAAGTTCTGCGAAGAGATATACAATTTGGAAGCTTTAAGGACCCTTTGGAGGAATGTTTACACATTTTTGTATAAAATAAGGCGTAAAATCAGCTTTGCTCCTCGTGTCTCTAGGTTATCTTCCCCATGGTTATACACCATGGTAGCTTTGAAAAAGATTTAATGATCTACACACTGCACAGGCCACATGGTTTAAAGTTCCAGGACTAGCATGTTTTTAGAAGTAAGTCAATAAATTAAATCATTAAATCAGTCATGATTCAAAATATTTAGATGGGCGGTTTTATCGTTAACAATCACCCTTTTTAGAGATAGAACCTTTTATCTATTGTAATTAAAAGTAGAACAATTATTGTCCACGAATGAAATTGTTCTTGAAAGTTTTGCCAAACTGTCTAGACTAGACGAGCCTCACCTACCTACACTACTTATAGGTAGATCGGTTACTAGAAACAAATAATAGGTAATAAATATCCTGAGACAACCGTTGGGGAACAAAGGTTCTCGAGTGGCGACCACGAACCTGACGACGCAGTGTTGGAAGGCCCCCCACCCGATGGACCGACGACATTGTTAAGGTTGCGGGAAGTCGGTGGATGGAAAAGGCTCAAGACCGTTCGTCATGGAACTCTTTGGGGGAGGCCTATGTTCAGCAGTGGACTTCATCAGGCTGATGATGATGATGATGAAATATCCTGAGGCCTGAATCCGTATTGTTCGTGAGTTACTCACTAGTCACCGGTAAAAAGCGAATAGTTTTTGTGGAGGCGGTGAGTGAAGAGTGAGTTTACCTTCTTTATATGGTATCACGTAATACCATCACTCACTCTTCACCACTCACCGGACTCGGGCCTTAGGCGTTGCTTCGCTTAGTTTCTGAGACATTTAAACGTATTATTTGAATTGAATTGACACGTCTCTCTTAAATTATGTGTAGGCTTTTAGTAACCAGGTTGCTTTGCAGTTTGTTACGCAGTGTATATTTGCAAGAATTTGCTCAAAGTATTCGCCAAACAGTAAAGTTTACGGGCGCATAATGAATGAACTACGAACCTTATTTCCATATAAAACGGTGTTATGATAGCAAAAATAAAATTCTTTTTTTAACTTTATTTATTTTAATTAATATTACACGTTCTTCCTATTTTTTAGCAGAGGACAAGCTTGTATTCTCAAAGAGGGGTAACAAGTTTTCCTCTCCTGATAACTCCCAATTAACCCGAGCATTCGTAGTTGTAAACATTTTTACGTACAATATTTTGAACGACCTCATAGCTCAGTTGGTAGTAACTCTGCCTTCTGCGCTAGAGGTCGCGGGTTCGATCCCCGCACTGGACAAACATTTGTGACTAACACAGATGCTTGTTCTGTGTCTGGGTGTTAAATATATAACTATTATGTATGTCAGTCTCTGGTACCCATAGTACAGGCTATGCCTAGTTTGGGATCAGTTGACCGTGTGTGATATGTCCGGAATATTTTTTTTTTCTTCGGAATTGCTGACAATGTAGATAAACTTTGAAATTACCCCTTTAAAATTGCCCTCATTATGATTGAAGATCCCAGCCTGAGCTAGGTACCTGTAAATGCGCGATTCATAAAAAAATACCAAAATAAATTAAAGATTCGAAAATGGTAATAACTTAAAAAAAACTATACTAAATACCTACGTAATAAACAATCCTACGAGTGTAATTGAAGTCACGAAGATTATAATCTGGATAGGGATTTCCTGTTTATTTATACTAAAAACAGAGAAAACAAAAAACATTATTTAATTTAATGTAACAAGTAGGCACTTTATTCTGCGGCTGTCTGTGATTGACGCAGCCTATCCAACAGTTACCGGGACGATCCGAGGGGTAGCACTAGTTTAAATATATTATTATAATTGCTAGCAAGACTGACTGACTGATCGCGACTGTCAAATATTGCCAAACTTCCGCCCATGGCTTTGCTTGCGTGATACCTGATTAAGGGTAGTCAAGCTTTGTGTGACCTAGCCATGGTGGCTCCGGCTGAAGGATAGGCCTCTCCATATGTCCTACCCCGTGGATGTCTTAAGAGGCGACTAAGGGAATAGAGATAGGGGATCGGCAGCAGCGTTCCCTATTTTAAGAACGATAGCTTAAAACTGTGCTCGCCAACCCGGGTGGTGAGTATGTCCAAATCCCTCGCACATGATAGGAAGTCGCTCCGGAAATCTGGGAGGCCGATGTTCAGCTAGATAGTAATACGCGAGTGAAGCCGTGGTCACCAGCTAGTTTATAATATTAGTAGGGCACGGATACTATAGAATGACACAATATAATTTGTAGAGGAGGATGACATAGCCTATTAACCCTTTGCCTGCCTTCCTAATTTTGATATCATGACTATTCGATATTTTACATCGTATCGAACTTAGTAGTGTTTACACAGCAACCGAACTACTGCTAACTGTTCAGTAGTTTGGTTTCAGAATTAATTTTACATTGGATTTTGTATTAATATTCAACGTGGCCAGATTTAACTCTAGCCGGGCGTCTATAGCAGAATTAATAATGAACTACCCTTTGAATTTGATCTCACGTATTTAATGTTTATTTTCAAAAATGTTTCCAATTACTTTTTTACATATTAAAGTAATTCAAATTCAAGTTTATTTCAATTTAATCACTCGGAACATTTTGAAACGTCTTAGAAACTAGGTGAAGCTACGCCTGTTACTCGCAACCAAGCCAAGAAGAGACAGGCCACAAACAAGGCTTCAGTATATTTTTATTTTTAAAATATTTACATTTATATTCAGTGTTGAAAAATATTATCCACTGTGATTATAATTAGAGCTTGAATCTACAAGGTGATTCATAATATTGTATACTATGAACGAAACAATCACGCACATTTATGCCCGCAATGCGCATTGCGTCCCATTTAAGGAGTTGGAAAAGTGTGAAATCACTAATTAGATTTGACATTTGCAATGTAGAATCTGTGATATTGAACAATGCCTTGCCTAAGAAACGCATACTGCAAATATCAAAAAACACAATATGTAACAAAAAGCACGCATTGTTCTCGCTGACCTACATAACCGTTACGTCATCGCGTGTCAATGTCAGTCATAATGACGGATCGGTAGTCATTGAATTGTCATGGCGCAGGCGCATCTCTAACGGACTGCGTGCGCAGCAGACCGTGCGGTTATACTGCTACTTGAGGAGCTTCGCTAAGGCTTTTTCCAGATGTAAGTTGGATTACATGCCATGAGACTTACAAGCGTCTCAAGCCGTGTTCAAACGGCGAGCGATATGTAATCAAAAAAATATTCTAAAATGGTCCTTACGTCTTCTGAATAAAGTTTATTTTGAGTTTAACTTTTAGGAGCTAGCTAGCTAAATCACTGAGCTATATCGCGCTTTGGGGGTAAAGGTCAAAATCAAAATTGTTCAGTAGAGTGAAGAATAATTTTGATACGAATTTTATACGACATCACATCAAGACATATCGCATTCCGTTTGAACACGGCTTCAGGTTTACGGACGCTATGCAATGCTACTAATAAAAATACGTAAGTGTTTTATTCGTTTGTTGGTTAGTTGGTCCTTATTTCACGAAGAAACGGAACTACGTGATCTATTGCATCGATATAAAGAGCCAGAGAGTCATAATAGCTAATTTATATACGGTTTTACTATACGGTTTCTATGCCTACTAGTTTCTATACTACGCGAGCTAAGCCTACGACCTGAAATGTCTATGACCTCTCATTTATCAACATAATTATGCACCTTACTCAGACTAATAACTGCATCTTACATAATACAGTTCACAATTTATCATCTCAGTTTATTGACCTCTCAAATATAACAGGTGTCCCACATTTTTGTGGGCAAACAACTTGTCAAAACACAACGGAACCACTTTATGGCACGAGGTTAAAGAAATGAATCTCAAAAACTCGCAGCCTCCATATTAACAATTGGATAGTATACGTTGCGGTTATCTTTGGTGACTTCGAAACGGTGTCGATACTAAAATGGCATTGGTGGCGGAACAAAATGTAGTTATCGAGCACGACGATAGAAAAGTAGTGGTTCTAGTTCACGCGACAATGACCGTGGATTTACCCGTTCAGCCTGTTTATTCACTATTTTACAGTTCTTTTTGTAACTTGTCGTTAATGATCGTGATCTTCAATAACTATTTGATCAAATTGGTAGTTTATTTAAAAACAGTACTTACAATACATTCTTGACTGGCCTCATAGCTCAGTTGGTAGTAACTCTGCCTTCTGCGCTAGAGGTAGCGGGTTCGATTCCCGCACTGGACAAACATTTGTGACTAACACAGATGTTTGTTCTGTGTCTGGGTGTTAAATATGTATCTATTAAGTATATCAGTCTCTGGTACCCATAGTACAGGCTATGACTAGTTTGGGATTAGTTGACCGTGTGTGATATGTTCGGAATATTTATATTTATATTTATTCTGGAGGAGTTTATCTACTAACTTGAAGAACTCTGACGGAACCGTATCGTGCTTTTATTGATCACTAAATTCCGCCATTTATACGTTAGACTATGTTTACCTCTTAATTGGCCGTCTATTATCAGAATGTAAATAATTGTAGTACGTAAGGACCTTTGATTTTTATCAAGGGATTAATTCGCTGGGTCACGCGTCGCTTCGATCAGACGTCCTGATATCTTTTTGAAAACCCGGAGGGCCCCGTTTCCCCACGGACCCAGGGTCTCTACCCCAAAAGGCTCAAATATGTAAGCCCTATCAAGACTAACATATTTGCGCCTTTTGAGATCCTCAGCCGAATCTGCCGCCGCACCCGCCCTAACTGAATTAGCATTGCCATCCAGCGTGGCAATTCCGCCAGCGTCTTGGGGACGCTTCCGACTGGTAGTGATCTGAATCAGTTGAGCTATCTATAGATCGTGTGTAACGGTCTTTAGATGGCTCAACTGTTTCTTGTGTATTTTGTAAATATTAACTTGTATTAGTTTTAAGTTTCTTTCTGTAAATAAAATTTAAAGACCAATAAAAAAAAATGGATTAATTTAAATTGTATTTCAATTTCAGGTACATGGTTGCATGGGAGTTCAAGATGCGGGTGACTCTTTGCGTGCTGCTCGCTGCAGTCTGCGTGCTTGCAGACAAAAAGGATAACAGGTAATTTTATAATGGATTTTACTCGGGACCAAACCAACATTTATAAAAAGCAAGAAAAATTGTGTTAATCGTGCATATTTTATGTGTTCCAGGCGTACCAAGCCATTCGTCGCCGATGCCGTCGGGAATACTCTACCGCCACCCACTAACGGTCCAGCTAGTGTCGGCAGTCCGGTGAACCTCATCACTCCTGACCGATACGAATTCTACACTTTCGATGAATCTGGAGAGCTTGTGAAAAGGTTGATGACCCTTGAGGAAATACAGGCCATAGTCGCAGCAGGTGAAGATTCAGATGGATTAGTTACTTTCGCAAACGATAACCAACCTACTATAGCTTTCAACTTTAGCCAGCCGCCTTACACCAAAGTACACAGCGTAGTTACGAATGTACAGAATGTTTTAAAAGCGCAAATGGAAGCGCATAGGAACAAGCCCCTAGTACAGCCAACATTGGACACCCCTGATGTTTCTGACTCATGGAGTTTGATACTGCCATCGATTTTCGGTAACACTGGTGTAGACATCGTCCCTGATAAGCCTACTAGTGGTTATGTACCAGAAACTGACACACTGGACGAACCAAACTTTGAAAGCGAAGACAATTCTCTGAGCAAAGAAGGTGATACTCAAATCCTTAACTCTACAACGACTGAGAAACCAAATGATACTCAAACTGCTAATCTGCCCACCCTAGAAGAAAATAACGGAAAACCTGTAACTACTACAGCCAAACCAACCACTAAAATAACAACAACTAAAATTTCTACAACATCACAGCCTCCAAGATCCTCCACTATAACTACAACAAAACCAGTAACTACCAGAAAGCCTGTCTCAACCACTAAAAAAGCCATCCCTACGACCACTACAAGTACACCAACAACAACATCAACAACAACTACTAAACCTACAACATTCAAACCGTTCATCAGAATAACTCTCAAAACTACTACTTTAAAACCTACAACGACAACAAAGAAACCGATTACTACGACTAAGGAACCAATTATTGTCAATTTGCCTTCTACTGAAAAAACAATTGAGTTTGAAAAGATAAGTACGTTTATACCCGTTTCTACGGTCAAATATGTCACGGAAAGGACTACTAAAATACCAGTTGATACTACTAAGGCACCCATAGCTTACGCAAGCACTACAAAACGATCTCCAACATCAACTTCTAAAACTCCACAAAGGCTTTCTACTACTAATCTTCCAAAAATTTCAACTACAACAACAGTTAAACCTTTTGATGAGGTCATCATTTCATCTACACCTAAAACTGTTGATAGAGTAAATGTGACAACCGTCACAACTCAATCCGTGTCACCATCAACAGCAGTTTCGTCGACTGAATTATCACCAACAATACATACTGATTTCGTGGACAACAATATGAAAGATAATGAACCAGCTTTACCACTTTTTGATGTAGCACTCAGTATAAGCCAAATAGCGTCTGATCTGGGAAGTAACTACCAACCTTTGCCAACTACTAACGATTTACAAGATACCAGTCAACTTAATTCAAATGACATGGAAAGTAAGGAAAACATTGATGTAGATATTCCCTCTGACAAAGAAGAAATTGCTAATGTAACAGACAAAAATATTGACAACTTCATAAAAATATCTACAATCGATCCACATCCAGAAATTAAGGAAAAGGAAGATGACAAAATAAATGAGCCCGAAGTAAAAACGACAACAGACACAACAACGATCGAAAATGTTGAAATAACTACAACTAGCTCAGTATCTTATGAAACAACAATTGATCCAATCCTTTCCGAATCTATGGGTGATCTACTATCACAAGTTGTCAATAAAGCACCCCAATCTATTATGGATGATACTTTAAATCAAGAAAATAAGAGCATTACAACGGAACAAAATATAGAAACTACCACTGATGTGCCATTAGAAATAACAACTGAAATTGTTACAACTATAGTGAAAGAAGTTCCACCCTCGACTAAAAAGCCAGTGCATATCCTAGAAAATAAAACAGACAAAGTTACTACCACACAAAACGTTTCAACGACTGTTAAAGTACCAACCACACAAAAAACATTAACAACAGAAAAATTACTAACAACTGTACAAATGACAACCACTGAAAAAGTGTCATCGTTAAAACAAGTAACTTCCACAGAAAAAGTACCAATCATAGAAAAAATATCAACGGCGGAAAAAATAGTTATTGAAAAAGAAACCAAAATAGTTGCTTCAAATAAAAATAAACTTGATGGTAAAGACAAAGATTCTGAAACTATCAACAAAAACAAAGACTTTGTTAAAATATCTGCATCAACTCATAAAGATGCAAATAAAGTAGTAACCGATAATAAAAAAGAAGAAACCATAAATGAAAAGGAACACACAAATAAAATTAACCAAAAAGACCCAGAAAAGCTATCGAGTGATCAAAAAATTGTAGATGATAATAAGACAAAACTACAGCCAAAACCAGAAACTACTGCCAAAGTAGACGTAACAAAGCCTCCACTTGCCAGTACTGCTCATAATAAAACGATTGCTCAATCACTTAAGAGCAAAATCAATTCAATTAATAAGTTAACTAATAAAAATGAAAAAGTTTCTGATTCAGGACCCAAAGTAGATGAATTCAAGAAGAAAATACAAAAAGTAAACATTGCTGATGAAGAATTAGCCAACGAAAGAAACAATTCGTGGAAGCTTGTTCCTACTCTTTCTCCTCCCAAAATAAATGATGTCCACAAAGAAAACTTTAAACCTGATAATCCCTATGAGAACGAAAACAAAGATGTTGTATTAGAGTATTCTCAAGAAAACCAAGGATTGGAGGTGACAACTAAAAATTTGGGAGAAGATATAGCTCAATTTACCGAACTCTGTAACGAACTTGCTTTTAGATACTGGCATGCTATGGTCGAAAACATTGATAAAAGAAGAAGCTTTGTTTTATCTCCATATTCAGTAACGTCCATGTTGGCTATGATGTTCATGGGAGCTAGGGGCTCTACTTCTGGAGAGATGAATGAAATACTCAAACTAGATGACATGGTCACATTTAATCCTCACTTTACCCTGAAAAACATATCAGATTCTATCGAATCAGCTTCTGAGTCTGGCATCGTTGTTTCTACATTTATCAGGGAACTTTTCAGTGACAGAAACAAGGGTAAAATCCTTACATTCTACAAAGAAAGAGCTCAGCACTTCTATGACGGACACGTGGAAGAAGTCAATTTTAAACTGATAAGTGATATCATCAGGAGAAGAACAAACTTGCTGGTCAAGAGACACACTTGGGGAAGGATTCCCGAGTACCTGAAATCAAACAGCATCGTCATGAATCCCCCACTAGCAGCTTTCTCAACTAACATTTTCCAGGTTGGTATATTATTTCATTACCATAAGAGAATGTGTCAATTCGAAATAAATAATATTAGAATGAAAATAAATAGGATCGTATGGGTGCCCCATTGCAGTCGGGTTCGTCTCGCGTGGCACTCGGATAAAAAGTAGCCTATATGTATTCAATTTACTATGTACATGCCAAATTTCATTCCAATCGGTTCAATGGTTGCGGCATGAAGGAGTAACAAACATATTTACATTCACACATCTTCACATCTTTATTTTTTTGCTTTTTTTATAAGTAGTAGGAAAATTATGAAAGTAATTTACAAGTATAAAATAAATAATAAATTAAACCTAAGTAATATTCATCATCATCATCATTCCAGCCGTACGACGTCCACTGCTGAACATGGCCTCCCCCACAGACAGAGCGAATTCCTATCATATGGGGGGATTTGCCCATACTCTTCACGCTGGGCATGCGGGTTGGCGAGCGCAGTTAGAGCTATCGTTGTTTAAATGAGGGACGCTGCTGCCCATCCCCTAGCTTTTTTCCCTTAGTCGCCTCTTACGACATCCGCGGATAGGTAGTTATGGATGGGCCTATTCTTTAGCCGGGGCCACCACGGCCAGTAATATTATAAATTTTACTTTACGTTCCAGACTGACTGCACTGGCTCTTCAGTCGACGGCAGAGACGGAGAAATGTATTTTGTGGTATCACCCAACGTGCGCCAACGACGCCTCGTGCCCGTTCCTGCCGTGGTCTACAAGTCCGGCTTCTTGGCCGGCTACGATCCAGCTTTAGACGCCACCGCAGCCGCTCTAGGAAACACCAACTCCATTGTCAGCACGATATTCCTCATGCCTGGGCAGCAAGGCAACGTCGTACACGCTGATGACTTGGAAAAGCTAGAACAAAGACTATTGGAAGCTAGCCCCACAAAACCCGTATGGAATCGGGTCCTGAGAGCACTTTTACCCAGGCCAGGGCTAGAACTACAAATACCCAGATTCTCTCACAAATCTGTCTTCAACGTTTCTTCGACGCTTAGACAAATGGGTCTGAAGGACTTGTTCGATGCGGATCATGCTGATTTAGGTGGTTTAAACGGACCATCTAAGGATTTGTATCTGTCGGACATGGTGCAAATGACGTCGTTTGTAACATGTGGCGAAGCAATGATCGGAGAGCAACATCATATTGAGGAATACCCAGAAACAGTACAGTTGGCTCGCCGTAGGACGTCAAGATGGATCAACAATGATTGGAACGAGCCACGTGACTACCAGAGAGCTTTCCATGATCCGCACGATGTGGGTGAAGCCATGCATCTGCCATTGCACCTCCGGCCGAGGCAAGCTCGCGTGCCGACGAGAAGCGTCCAACCAGCCCGGTTGAAGTTCGACCGACCCTTCTTATTCTTCGTGAGGCACAATCCCTCAGGCATGATACTATACGTCGGCCGATACAACCCACGGCTCCTACCCTGAACTATCAAAAAAGACTGTTAGCTTAGTTTAACTTCCTAAAAGGAAAGTGATAGTGGATACTGGTGCGTGTGATAAAAGTGGTTCAATGAGCATTTACGTGACAGTATTAATAAGTGTACCCGTGCACAAGGGACTAGCCACACTGCGAGCTGGCGATCCTGATTTCATATCAAATGTGTACAAAGAATGCAAATGAGTTCGAATGTCTGTTTATGTATTTGTAATAGCGAATAATTAGTTTGTAAACATGTCATTCCATCGTCTTTAGGAGTAATGATTTTAGAATAAAAATTTAAAATATCAAAATTTTGTTTTATCAGCACTGGTAGCAGAACCCTCGGCGCTGGCGCCCAAATCAATAATACACAGATAAAAAATAAGGTATTTGTTTATTTACAGTTTACGTTGGTCAACATAACACAATAAAGAAAACATAACAGAAAATAATTAGCATACTAAAAGTTAAATTCAGTCGTTACTTCACGTGCCCACGTTGCCTGTGCACACAGTTGGAAGAACATTATTTAGATCATAGAAAGTATTCTCGGCATTCATCGTAGAATAACTTTTTCTCTGTACACTCTTTGGTAGGAATTACTACAGGACAATCCTGTAAAGAAAAAAAAACGAGAATACCAAAGAAGTTAAATGACGCACTGCGTGCTCCATGGGGAATACTGAATACATTTGGTTCAGTAAATAATAATTAATATTAAATAACACCCAAGAGTCCCAAATTTAGTCCAACCCACAATAGGATCACTTGAGTCGTGGTTATCGGAAACTACGAGAACCATGACCCGGAACAAATATTTGCAGGTCATGCAAAAATTTGTCTCGCAGCGGGAATCGAATCAGAGCAGGTGAGGCGCAAGGCGGGGTGCCTTGCGTCTCAGACGGGCACTCGCCCCACCTAGGTGATAATTATAATAACATCGTACAAAAACCCTTGTTAACAGTGGCAAATTACTTACTAAAGTGATAAAATTCCTGATACATCCAAGGAAATTGAAGAATTCGCAGGCTGTCAGGGGCATGAACATCCTATACGTGTTCTTACAGTGGACCTGAGCGTTCGTCATTACTGTGGTGAACATAGGGTTCAGTTCAGTCCATTTGTCAAGATGGGCGAAGAACTTCTCATCGTCTAAGGACTCTGCCCGTGTGAGGAAACCATATTTCTTCAAGACACATTCCCAATGCTCGCACTGAAAAAGAACATGGCATTTTTTTATTTATTATCATAGAATCTTCAGCACTTTAGAATAATTATGACATCTATTATATACTAAGCATATGATAGGTACTGCCAATTAAAGATTCTTACTTTGTAACATAGAACTTTTTAGTATAGTCGCAAAAACAACAGAAACGACCAAAGTACATATATAAAAATTAAAGAATGAAAAAAGGATGCTGTTAAGATATAGTACGATTTTGGTGATCTGTGCGTGTGTGTGTTTGTGTGTGTGTGTGTGTATAGTGTGTGTGTGCGTGAGTGTGTGTTTATAAATTTTCTGAGGGAGATTGGGTCAGTACATATCTGACGGAAATTACGTCGAGCGTATCATCGGTCAAATAGACCTGCCACGCGTCTAGTCAGTTTCTGCGTTCAGCATCTACAGAGCAAACGATCTCGCTGATGTTACGCCTAGAATCTGAATGCCTCAATCAAAACCATCAATCAAAATCAAAATACACGTAACGCCAGAACAGACAAATATTATCCAGTAAACTATTTGACCTTTGACTAGTTGACACTGTTTGAAACCAACATCTTTATAGGTATAGGTAATGGTAGAGTACCTTCTCCTTGGAAAACAAAAACTAACCGTGTTGTTAGTTAAGCTCAAACTAATAAATGACAAATTAGAAGGTTTTAAATTCAAGGAATGTCGTAGCTTCAATTTATGAAAGATCCAATGGGGTAGTTTACGGCCGTCATGATTAACTATCCTCAAATGGGAACAATTTTTCTGATGATACAAAGAAGTGGATACCCCAATTGTATTGGTTTGTCTGTTGTAGGCTGTGACGTTGTTCTCCCTATCGATAAATTTGACTTCGAAGAAAGCGCCACAAGCCTTTGCTACATCCCTTGTGAAGAATGGCGGAAACACACAGCACTGTAGATACTGAAAATAAAAAAAAACTTTTTACATTTCCAGATACTTTTTACATTACTTGAATATATGTCTAAGGAGTCAGAGGCACTTCTAATCTTCTTCTTCTTGTCGTGTCACTGATTCTTTCTTGGCCATCCTGTATTGGGTCAGTGACTAGGTTGAGCTACGTGCGCCTCTTAGACTTTCCTTTCGTGCACACATGTGCATGAAGACAATTTTCAAAGACATGTGACATCACATGTCTTCAAATTTTTAGGTTCTAGGACTGCCGGTTTCCTCACGATGTTTTCACCTAATGACGATTACAGTAAAGGATCAATATTCTCGAAATTATCTTGCGTGGAAATCATAGAAAATCGTTGTTTGAAATAACATATAGAAATTGATTGTAGCTTTGATCAGCTTGAATCAGAACTCACCATAAATATATTAAATAGATACTTAAATATGAAGTACTATTAAGACAATCAATTCCTCATAAATTCAACAAACAAACTTATTAAGAATTCGACACGTCTTTCGCCTCTATACAAGGCATCATCAGGAAGAATTGACTTGCTGTGCGCTGGTAACTCCAAGACAAGTTGCCTCGCCGAGCACTGAACAGAAAGTTAAGTAGTACTATAATTTATGTGTCTATTTATTATATTAGAATGGACTTCCGCAAAGTCACGCCTGAATCAATTAACTATTAGAACTCACCATAAAGTCAGCTGGTCTATCACAGGTTTCTGGTCTTGGCTGCAAACCAAGATGTGGCCGCTGACTTCTGGCCTGAGTAGGTATTTAAATGAAACAGAAAGTATATTAACTATAACCTAGTGTTGTTTTCTTCGTGATTTTATTTAAGTTTATTCATCGAAGTTAACAATATTAGTTGTACAAGTTGATTCATAACATATATGCCATCTTGAAAGGGGTTATACTATAGCACAACAAAAAGAATATTTTCAATATTTATTTCTCATTTTTGTCCCAAACTGTTTCTAACTAGCTGTTTTTGGTATTGTATCATCTTAATAACTAATTACTAAGCTTATGAGAGTTTGGCATCAAGATTGCTAACTGAAACAGCTAAATCATCGAGTTTGAACAGATTTTAAACTTAAACAGATATTTTTGAATAGGGTTTTTTCAATGAAAAATTTCAGATATGCGAAATTCGTAGAAAAATCTTTATTGCCAATTGAGTGTAAAATTATTATTGATATTCACATAGACAGCCCTAACTGTGCTCGCCAACCCGCGTGCCCAGGGTGGTGAGTATGGGAAAATTCCCCCACATGATAGGAAGTCACTCCGGAAATCTGTGGGGGTGCAGTGGACTTTAAACGGCTGGAATGATGCATAGCTTCACCTAGTTTCTAAGACGTTTCAAAGTGATCCTAGCGATTTTATTGAAATAAAAGCCTTTTGACTTTGACTTTGACTTTGACTTGATGAGTGTAAAATAAGCCCCTTTCGGGATAGCATACATATTATGAATCGCCTTGTATTTTACAGAAAGTGTTATACAAGTGGGGCTGAAAGTTTTAAAGAAAAGGCAGATTGTTTTTTTTTATTATTAAAGTGTCAAAAAAGCGTAATGTCCAACGCTGTAGCTAGTAGCCCTAGCCTGTGTACGCTTGCCGGTTCAGAGTTTCCCGAAGGTTACTTTTGTAACGTTTTAGGTGATTTTTAACTCCTTCAGGTTACTGCTATGACTCGAAAGGTAACTTATTTTTAATTAAGTTGTTTAAAAAAAACTAGCTCGCAATTGTAAATTAAAATGGAAAACATTACTAAATCATTCATATTTCTGTATGCTAATACTAACACTAATACTATCTAACATATTCTGTATGTCAATTTTTAATGCTACTACTGAAAAAATATGAACTTTTCGTACTAAAAGGTTACTTTTCATAAGCATTTCAGGTAACTTTTGACAAGACCCGGCTGGCAACACTGCCTGAGGTATGCGTTGGAACCTTTCATGTGCCTGTAGTTTCACCGGTTTTCTCACCCTACAAACCGGAACACAACATTGCAAGAATTGACAGAATTTATAGTTAAAAACATCACTAAACGAAACTTACACAAACTATTAATAAGAATAGCACAATTTCTTGAAACCTCTGCATTCTCCTTTTCAACGTTTTACCTCGAGTGAAGCTGAAGGCTAAGTGACTGAATTATCATTGAGCTGTTTAGGAAATAAACGTAAGGATTGATTTCAATTTAATGTTTATAAATGTGATGAAGATGTTATGACTTTAGTCTGGCATTGGGTAGAATTCGATATTGTTGTATTTGGTGTTTTTTTTTTCATAAGCACCAATGTCCAAGCACAGAGTAAAGCAACGGGCAGAGATCTCATCATGCATGAGTCTGTAGGTATAGAGTAGAAAATACTTACCTACCTATAAATAGTGTTCCGGAATATTATAATATCTAGTTATCCGAATGGGCCTATTTCACAATTGGCAGTAATAGCTTTTGTTGAAAGACTTGTAAAGTCTATTTATGGCCATGAAAACTATCCAAAAATCTGAAAATTTATTGATTGAGCGAGCTAAGCGAGTTAAGAGTGATGGTGGAGAGGTGATGGTGTGGAAATAGCTCAATTTGTGGGGAAGGCGATGTTTAGCATTGGACGTCCTACGGGTGAAATGATGATGAGGATGATGATATAAAACTATCGACTGAAAACAGAATTTATTTTCCATCAGAATTTTAATATTTTGTACAGACAAATGAAATAAATATATAGTATATGTTTTTTGTTTGTTTCACTGGAAAGAGGCTTTACACGTCTCCATGTGGTCTTTTAACGCGCTGCAGCTATCGGTTTGCATCCATTTCTCTTCTGGGCAGTTCTAGAAATAAAAAGAATGAAAAAGTGAATACCTAGCCTTCGCCTTTCGTGACACCATACAAAAACGTTAAGCTGTTTACTATTCACATCTCACGGTGACCAGTGAGTAACTCACGAAAATTATGGATTCGGGCTTCTGTGTAGGTGCTATGCCGAGACACAAAGATTATACATAGTACTTGTAGGTATACATGACAAGGTAAATGCAGCATCTGGCAGAGGAACTTACACCAAACATGACACCTCCGACGCAGTACATCAGCCTCGCGTGCTCACAGACATGAGGAGGTCCGGGTACTTCCCCCGGCTTGACACATATTTCCTTAACGACCTGGGCGGTACCCTCTGAACTCCTGCTTTTAACCTGTTCGTCAATGAATAACTCCACATCGGGCCACTTGATTTGGTTGCTTTCGTCTAAGAGACCTTTCAGTTTTAGCAGGCAGAGGGGCTTGGAACACTGTAACAAGAAAATGTTAATCACAAGTGAGTATCGCACCATTGCTTGTCGTGTTCCTGATTCTTTCTTGGTCATCTGTATTAGGTCATTGAAAAGGCGAGGTATGGTGGCCCTGAAAAGGACCTATGACCGTCGCTGAAAGAATCAGTGTAGTGAAAAGATTAAAGTGCGCCTCTTAGAGACTCTTTTCGTGCACTTAGAGTGGTGGGCAGCTAGCTACTGTTTATTTAATGTCACTACATTGGTTTCTTTTAATGAAAATGAACGAAAATGGTTTGCACGCCATATTCCAAAAAAGCGGGCAGCCACTGGGTTCCTTATCTTACAAGTCTATCAAGGGTATCTATACCCTTTACAGACTCCGCTACTTTAGAATATAGCGACATCTATAAATATCGGGGTGAACTATTTGCGTCTATGGTTCGCCACTCGGGTTTAAGTGTGCTTCTTTTACGAGTCAAGAAGGAGCGCCACAAATGGTAAGTACGATTTTGAGATATTCTAGTTCAAAATAATACGTGGTGCAGGTAAGTAGGGATATTATTCCTTTAGCGATGTGCGAATGCAAATGAAATCAGAATTCAAACTGAACGCTAGTTTGAATTCTGATTTCATTTGCATTCGCACTTGTCACTTATATTGCCTTTCGAATATGAAGTTAGTAGCTCAAGGATCTCAAAAAAACGTGATTAGTAGCGTGATGCCGACACGCTTGCTCGTTTCAGCTCAATATTTCATTCGACATTCGAGAGAGCGCAAACGGGACGCGGAGAAATGTAATTGAACGATTATTCTTCGTTAGCTCGTCAATTTAGTAATTGTTCGAAAAATGCGGAATTTGAATAGTTCAAATGAATTACCGTTTCGAATGATTAGTTTAGTGTCATTCGAAGTCGCGCACCGCTATATTAGGAAGGTACTTAATAATAACTCACATCTGGAGGTCCGCGTCTATCTTTATAATTTTCTCCTTCTACTTTCTTAAATCCACAGCTGGATAGATCTTCCTCGGTGAACATTGGCTCAATTTGGCAGCACTGCTCTGGATTTTCCTACAAAAAGATAATTATATTATTTTCACGCCTGTACCAGGAAACGGACTATATCCTTGCGTCAGTGAATTGTGTCCATTTATAGAGTTATGTTGCTAATTCACGGGGGAGAAAGCACTGGTGGAGTGGTGGTAGTGGCCCCGCCTTTCGATCCGCAGGTCAAGGTTCGAATCCTGGTCGAGCACCAATGCATTATCCATTCGAAAAATGTATGTGCGCTATTATATGCCATTGCTTTCAAACGGTGAAGGAAAACATCGTGAGGAAAATTTTAAGACATGTGACATGTGCACGAAAGGTTGCACTGATTTTTTAACCGACGGTCATAGACCGTTTTCAGGGCCACTATTCCACAACCTGGTCACTGACCGAATACAGGATGACCAAGAATGAATCAGTGATACGATAACAAGAAGAACAGGGGAGAGTACTGTGAATGCTCTATTCCCTACTGACGATAATCATCATTGAGTGAGTACCTCTCAGTGAACATAGCCTATGTTGCCACAGACATGCCCAAAGGCCACGACAAGAGGTCTTGAACCTTTTCCATCCACCGGTATTCCAGCAACCTGCAAAATGTCGACGATCCATCCAGTTCGGCCGTGATCGCCATAAGAGAAATTTATTCCCCAAATTTATTCGTTTCTATATGACCTTATCCACTGCCACTTCAGAAAATATTATTCTAAGAGCTATGTCGGCAACAAAGCCTGGTTCTTCTGTGGATCTTTCTATTTATTCACGTAGTGTTAACATAAGCCTTTACTTACCACTCCTTGAGGTGGTCTCCTACATTTTTCAGGAATGTTCTCAAATCCATGAGGACCTCCAGGTGGGAATCCTGGCGGGCCTTGGGAATATATGACCTAATAAAAATCACTTTATTAAAAAATTGCATTGGTTTAGATACAACGCTGATTTTTCCTTCCAGTAGGTTCCAGTTAAGGCACCTTCCAGTATTTGGTACCTTATTTAGTATCGAGTATCGAAATCTTCGGTTGTTTTGTCTCAGGTACTGTAGTTATGTTTAGGAAAAATAATTGGGAGTCATTAACGATGCGAGCTAATCTGATGGAGTCCGGAGTTGTTCCACTGAACTCCGCAGCCAATTACAGCAAATTACCCTGTTTGGGCTTATTTTAATCAGCTTGCTGTTCCTAATCCTAATCCAGTAAAAGCCAAGTCCAGAAAATATAAATAATCGACAAAAAAATAAGTTTTACTATTAAAGAATATTTTTTTATGTCACATTCAGTTTCCACTAGAAAATATAAAAATATGAAAAACTAGCTTAGTTTTTCGTAGTAATATAATATCCATCAAATAAAAAATTGTAAAATGAATTTATACAATAAAAACACTCACCTGAAAAAACCCAACCAAAACAAATAGACAATTAAACCTTATCATAATGGTGGTGCAGGATGGACTGTTGCCTTGACGTGGCTACCTCTTGTTATATACGTACCTCTGACATTGCAGCCGTGACAACCGGCCACCATTGTAAGCACGGGAAATATTCAAGGTGCTGGTATAGAGTGAAAATGAACAGGCAATTTAGTCCTCATCATCATCAGCCTGTAGAAGCCTGCTGCTGGACAATGGCCTCCACCAAAAAGTGTCATAGCGGTCTTGAGCCTTTTCTATCCACCCTTCTGAAACTTTTACAATGTCATCGGTCCATAAGGTGGCCTTTCGACACCGCGTCGACAACAGTTATTACGAACAGGGGTTGATCGCAATTTAGTCCTAGTTTTTGCCAATTGATGCAGTCTTTGCTGTAGGTACTTTTGGTACAGTACATATTGTAGGTTAAAATATTTACGATAGAAAAAAATTAACTTGAAATTATAGACGTCGTAGTTCATAAAAAAAACAGAAGTTTGAGTAAGATTTGCATGAAAACAAAAATACAAAAGAAGGCTCACGACTTTTATCCCCAAGAAGTAGACATCCTATCAGATCTCCAGGCACTCAGATCCTTGAATATGTCTAAGGGGGGTAGTCAAAGGCATGTCCAAACATTGGCACATGCCAAAATATTGTAGTAGTAAGTATACCATACGTGACATCACCACTTTAGGAATTGGCATCAGTTTGAACAAACTGACGTTATTTTTATGGCAATTGCTGTAAAATGTGATTGAGTGACCTATTCCCTATGATGAAACTAAAAATTTATTAAAGACTTAAAATACCAGGGTAACATACATAATCATCTATATTCCCCTGATTTTGACAAAAAAAGTAAGTGACCTAATAGGCAAATGCATTGTTTTTCGGTAGAATAACAATGACAAATTTTTCACATGCAACGCGAATTTCAAACAATACAAAAGTAACGACCACGTATCACGAACAACATTTTACAATCACATTTCCGCAAATATTATGGATAACAGTTATTACTTAGATTTTATCATAATAATAATTGAATCTGGTTTTAGTTCTAAGAACATACAAGCTGGTTCATATTATGCATACTATCATTCATTCAAAGAAAAGATGGATGGATTGTGTGAAAGAAGTGAATACTGACATGACGGCTGATACAGGTGATTGGAAGATAAAAACATGTTGTACCGACCCCACATGAAGTGGGATGACGAATAAAATAAATTTAATAGATTGAGTTCTTTACCTAAAATAGCATATAGGCTACTTTTTATCTAGGTAACTCTCGAGTGAAGCCGTGGGCGCAAGCTGGTTCAATATTTACCAAACCACACTTTAATAAGGTACCTACCTACATGTATATTAACTCATTTATTTCAGATAATACATCCATAATTAAATATAAAATGTCACAATAAAATCTAAATAATGAAATATAAATAATTAAAATTAACATTCATAATATAAAATAATAAAAAATAATTAGCTATAATCTACCTGGTTATATGGACTCTGACCCCATTAGTATTTTCATCCATTTGTTTTGGATGGGACACTCCAGACGTGAAATAATCATCTGCAGGATGCCATTGCCACTACCCCGCGTACGCTGGAAGAGGGAGGCGACTTGTATAGCATTCCTGGGTTGCCTAGTCTTCTATTAGTCATTAGTCAGATGAAATATTCTCAAACGATCGCCACTTACCACAGTGGCGAACGTGGTTAGAAATTTTAATTTCTTAATTAATAACTCATCAAGTTCCGACACAAGTCTTACCAATTACTTAATCTTAGTAGGTAACAAATTTTACAAATAGCTTTATTAAATACTAGTTTCCGCCCAAGGCTTCCCTCGCGTGGTACCTGCGTGGATATAAATTAGCCTATGTGCTATTCCAGACTATAATCTTGGCATATATCTCTATGCCATTCATCCAGATTTTGGCGTTCAGCGTGATTGAGCAACAAACATCCATCCATCCATCCAAACTTTCGCATTGATAAATTTGGATACCAACTATTTTTTTTTCCATTTGGACTCCAACGCTAAACCAAATAAATCCTAATCTTGGCTAACTATAAATAGGGATATTTATAAAGATACTCGTAACAGATCGTTTCGATAAGGGATCATCACATTCTACGTGTATTTTATGTAAACATTTGATCAAATAAAGTATATTTGATGTAAATTTTGATCAAATAATTGGACTGAATCTTGTAAATTAACTTGCTTGCTTGTCGTGTCACTGATTTTTTCTTGGTCATCATGTATGAGGTCGGTAACCAGGTTCAGGTATGGTGGCCCTGAAATGGGCCTGTGACCGTTGGTGAAAGAATCAGTGTTGTTAAAGGATAAAAATGCGCCTCGCCACGTTGAGACTCCTTTCGTGCAAATTATTTATACTAACAAATTCGTATTTATAAACTGAAGCTTAAGCAAATTATTTGACTGAATCTTGTGCAGGTATTAAAGATATTAATCTGCCTTGTACTTGATGTAAACATTTGATCAAATTATTTAACTAAATATTGGGCGGGTCTTAAAGATCTGCCTTGTATTTGATCAAATAACTTGACTATATTTTGCAAAGTTATTAAATAAATCGGCCGTGGTGGCCCCGGCTGAAGAATAGGCCCCTCCATATCTACCTATCCGCGGATGTCGTAAGAGGCGACTAAGGGAAAAAAGCTAGGGGATGGGCAGCAGCGTCCCTCAATTTAACAACGATAGCTCTAACTGCGCTCGCCAACCCGCATGCCTAGCGTGGTGTGTATGGGCAAATCCCCCCACATGATAAGGAATTTGCTGTCTGTGGGGGAGGCCATGTTCAGCAGTGGACGTCGTACGGCTGAAATGATCATTAAATTATTGATTATTGTATTGTATTGTATTGTATTAAATAAATCAATCTGCTTTGAATTCGATCAGATAGTTAGAATAAATCTTGCATAGGTATTAAAGATATCTGCGTTTTATTTTATGTAAACAAATTATCAAATGATTCGACTGAATCTTGCGCAGGTATTAAAGATATCAATCTACCTTGTTACTTCTTGACAATTAGTAACCTCGTGTAACATCTTATTTTCTGCTGCGTTTCCAGTAATCATTTTATGAGTTTCATTGTGTTAGTATATCTTATACTACGTTATCTGAAATATCTGATCTTAAATCGCCTTCATAGAGTGGCATGAGCTCTATAATTTACTGTTTTTCTTTATAATTTGTTATCATAAAATATAGCGGCTTATTTAGATGAAAAAGAAATAAGAAATAGTCTCACGATTTTTATCCTTAAGCTAGGTACACGATCGGGCTCGAACCTTCAACCTTCGGCTCGAAAGTCGGGGTGCCTCTTACTAGGCCAACACAGTTTTTTAGCATTTATATGGCGAGTGAAATCAACATCTTTGGTATCTCAGATATTCTACATCTCTACGCGTAGTATTGATCACTTCAGTACGCAAGCATTGACTAATTAGAATTAGGGACATCTAATTACCAATTCAAAAGCAATTACCAAACATAATGACAATTCTAGTAATTGTGTCGGATGTCCTCAAGGAGGTTTACGCGAATCAGTGTCAAGTGTTTCACGGACCTTGACCACAGTACCTAAGTGCCGTGTAGAGACCAAACTCATACAATAACGTCCCCAAGAAAACTGTTAGATACATAATAAATATATTAGCAATGTTTGAATCACCAGCACTTATTGTGGGAGGAATTGGATTACGCCGGCTCAGTTGTGCTATATACATACGCCATAAGTACACATACATACAAACATACATAAAAACACGCCTATTTCCCAGAGTAGGCAGAGACCACGGCGTTCCACTTGCTACGATCCTGACATACCTCTTTTGCTTTATTCACTCTCATCACATTCCTCATACATGCTCGTTGGTTTAGGGTACTCTTGACCTGGCCTTTGTCCAAAAAGTCACCGATGTGGTCGCTAAACGTATGCCTAGGTCTTCCCCGTCCAACGGTTCAACGGTTCAACGCCATAAGTTTTTTTTTAATGTTAGGTATACGGATGCAAACAGGCTTACGGCCCACCTGATGGTAAGTGGTTACCGTCGCCTATTGACATCAGCAGCACCTGGAGCATTGCTAATGCATTGCCTGCCGAACCCCTCCCCCCTAAAGAGCTTTGACAACCTTACTCACCGCAGGCACTATTTGAAACAAATAATGTTATTTCACTGCGATCTTCGGCATTTTCGGCATTCATCTTGCGATTTCTGTAAGGCGGAGGTACCTAGAGAGAGAAAATCTCGCTGTGCCCTACCTCCTCCAAAAAAGTATTCTATTATAAATGTATGCTAAATAAAAATATGCTTGGAATCATCAATGATACCTAGAGATCAAAGCGAACCAAGCGTGACTTCCTATTTTCGTTTGAGAAAGTCCGAGTTACAAAGGACAGCCTGAGTTCAGAACTTTCCAAGAAGCTAGAACTCTGTGTCCTCTGTACCTTGAGTGCTATTATCGAACTACTTTAGTGCATTGAACTGACGTATAATGCGTAGTTGTAAACATTAACAATACCTCAAGCTTTTGCGTACAAGCCAGGGGTAATAAAGATAACGTAGTTAGTGCAGCGCAATGATCTTCATTGGGCCCTGTTTTGTTCCACAGATGCACAGAGAGAGCAATAATTGTTTATTAAAATAACAGATGAGTTTGGTATAACTTTTTACTTTATTTGGTGTTTTCAACAATTCCAAGCACTTTCGGGACATTTCTGAAAAAAACAAAATATAGGTAAAAAATATTATAGTAACAAACAATCAAGATTACCTTCATATGATTTTTCTATATAATACAATCTTCTCTTATTTTTGACCATAGCTACTAGCTCTCGGATAAGTATGTAAAAGGCTTTCTGTTTGTCATAGCACCCTTTGGGGGAGGCCTATGTCTAGTAGTGGACTTCTACAGGCTGATAATGATGATGACGACTGGAAAGTAACTCTTCAAGGACCAAAACCTCATAAGAGGATAAAATTTTATAAAATGTAGTAATAAATAGCTTTATCAATTCTATAAACTCCAATTCGGATCCGCTTTATATCGTTTTAGAAAGGTACAGATTATTCTACTATCACCGTCTTTTTTATCTAAAAGAGATAAACAATGAAATAAAATCGAGCCTTTGCAATAAATAAATACTTCGAGAGCCATTTGGCATCGGAATTGATGTCAATATATCAGTCTCAATGTGTTACGAAGGTGAAAAGGATAATACTGAATATTGCTTTACTTTAGAAAAAGCTATGCTACCTAAATTCGCCTTCTCAATGTCCCTCTGGACGATTTTTAGGTTGATTTTATCTACATATATTTTAAATAACTACAGATCGTGAAATAATACATGTGTCTATATAGCTTTCCAATTCGTATTCACATGTGGACCGAAGAGCTTCATCAACATTTCAACCGTAGGATGTCCACTGGTGAATATAGGCCCCCACAGATCAGGCTTACGTCATGATAATTCTTTGAAAATAATGGCATGACATGTGTACTACTAATAATAATATAACAAATGCGAAAGTTTGTGCGCATGTATGGACGCTGTTGATACAATCACGCCCGACGCAAACGATTACAATGAAAGTTGGAATATATAGAGATCTTTACTTAGAATAGCATATTGGCTACTTTTTATCTAGGCATAGAGGTGCAAGCTAGTCTAACATATTTTTGAGTAGCCTGGGTCTGTCTACCGCACCTTGTCCAGTAAATGACACGACTGGTCTTTGAGAATACCAACACTTTCAAGGTTGTATCTCTTACCTTCAACATAGCTATCCCAGTGCAAGTAAACACATCATATGCCTTACAGGGATAGCTCAGGTACTGCCTCAGGTCCTTGTCAACGCAGTCCTTAATGGCTTTCTCTACGGCTTCAGTCCAGCCCTTGTGGTTTTCAGACCATTGGCGGAGGTGGTTCCTGTATGCTTCTTTATTGAGGGTGTTCCCGTCTGTTAGGAACCCTGACTTCTCGAAGACGCATTGAACATCGTTGCACTACAAAATATAGATTTTTTTAATATGCAATACGCAGAAAAATCGTGCCTAGCCGAAATAAAAATAGAAAATAATAGTCTATTTATCTCAGTACCTATGGAGCTGGAATACACTGAATAAGCCTCACATTAGAAATGTTTTCCACATATTAAGTGATAGTAGAATTCGTTTACGAGACACATTTCTTTAATAGGTCATAATCCAAACATTATTGTCTCTGCTAAACCTAAATTACTATGTTTGGTTTAATATCATGCACAGAGTGTAATTTCTACCTTTTATGAACTATCATTACAATTCTAGAGATGATAAAATATAATAAGAAAGATAATGAAATTATGTTCGTGGCAAAAAACAGGTATAAGTATTCATCACATGTGATAAAAAACGAAACGAGGACATCCGTAGAAAAACCAAGGTCGCCGACATAGCCCTCAACAATTTGAAGTGGCAGTGTACAGGCCATATTATAGCTTGCAGAACCGACAACCGTTGGGAGTTAAAGTTTCTCGAATGATTTCCACGAACCGGAAGGAGCAGTGTTTGATGGACCGACAACATTGTGAAGGTTGCGAGAAGTTGGTGATTGGCGAAGACTTAAGACCGTGTGTCGTGGGATTACGTTTCTCCAGACTTCCTTCGGCTGATGATGATGATGATGAATTATTATTCATTATTGGTTGATGATTGTGATGATGGGATCGGTAGACAGACATCCTCCTAGATCTCCAGGCGATCAGATCCTAAAATATGCAATGGCGCGTCCAATCATTACATTTCGCATAATATGCCTACATCTTGTGGTGAGTATTCCATATGAGACAAGTGGAAAACCTATTGCCGCTTTAGATCTAAGAAATGGTGCTACTACAGCTCCGAAACTTACAGGTCCAGGTAATTTCGGAGTGGAACATTCCAGAAGTTGTTTAGAATTCCCCAGTTCTGGAATATCACAGCATGCTGATATTGGTTTCTGTAAATATAATAAAAAGGTCACAGAATACAGAATGGTATAATGGTATATACAGGTATACAGAATGCGCGTGCAGGTGTTAGCACGCGCATTCTGTAAAGACATTTCGAACTTCGAAGAGCGGAATCCGCGGTGACTTTCAAGTTTCGTATTGTGTAGAACTCGAAAACGCCTATGCCCCCTCACTGAAGTGACTTTCGAAGTGAGTTAGTTCACTTGACTGAATTCAATTTCGAGTTCGATTTTTTACAGAATAGCTTAGCAGATAGTATGACATCTTGTTTCTCGTAGTTTTTGATACCAGAAATACAAGGAAGTGTAAGCTCAAAGGCTTTAAGGCCATGACGTCTTATTGTAATCGTGTCAGTACTATTTTTCACGAATTTGAACCTTAAATCATTGTGGCTGTCATGTTTTAGACGTTTATTTGTTTTCAACACAGAATAGTTAAATAATAAAAAGTAATTAAAAGGCCTTCTACTTTTCTATGGTACATTGCCTGACACGCAATACATTGCGTACTTGCACTCATCATTTCAACCGTACGACGTCCACTGCCGAACATGGCTTCCCCCACAGACAGAGCGAATTCCTTATCATATAGGATTTGCCCATATTCACCACGCTGGGCATGCGGGTTGGTGAGCGCAGTTAGAGCTATCGTTGTTAAAATAGGAGACGCTGCTGCCCATCCCCTAGCTTTTTTCCCTTAGTCGCCTGTTACGACATTCGCGGTGGTAATGGTTTTAACTCCTTACCAATGTTGCGCCCTTATTTCTTGACTGACTAAGAAGATCTCCTTGCCCCAAGCTCATCTGCAAATAATTTAGAAAATCAATGTTTTAGCCAACCATAGCAGCAAACCAATAATGGTTCAATAAACTTATTATTAAGGTGATTCATAATGTACCCTACTATACCGAAAGGGGCTTATTCTTCTAACATTTGGCCGTAAAGTTTGTTAACCTACCTACTAATTTTGTCAAGTTTTGACAATTCGTTTTTGTTGTCGACAAAAATTATCTGTTTTGGGGCCAAATCAATAGAAGCTCAATTATTTAGATGTTTTTGGTAGCAATCTTGAAGACGACATCTATCTAAAGATTATAAAAAAAAAAAAACTGGCTGTTATTCAAAAGTTCATGAAAAGAGGTTTTATAATTTTCATTTCGCATTTTTTTTTAATAGTATATTCCAATTGTATACTAGTTACTGAACAAAACACAGATAAACTTGTGCAGCTCTCCAGCTGAAGATTTTTATCGATAATCGAAAAAAATAATAATTAAAAATTCGAGTTTTGTAAAAACACACTTACTAATGCCAGGAAGATTAAACATTGAACAAACATGATAATGTCCTTTCAAATTAATTAAATAACTGTGTATTTAAAGTAACTAGCGTATGGTTAGCTCTACACAAGCAAACAATCGGAATGGAGAGGTGAATTCACTTTCTCTGTTACTATTGTTTACAATACTTTATCAGAGCAGCTATCTGCATAAATATTCTCGGAATATCTTGTCATTGTTGTCTAGAAGACTATTGACCTATTTATGGATTGATAATAAGTTGTAGGTTACTTTATTTGGGAAAATAAAAATAATTCTAAAATGACAAATAAATCATTGGTTGAGGATAATTTGTGGAGAAAGGTAAATAAACAGTTTTCTAACATGTTGCCGAGAAGACTACTTTTATGGATAGATAATAAGTTGTAATATACCTACTAGCTTTCTTTGGGAAAGTAATATAGTGCTGCGGCATCATTTTGAAAATTAATTTTGAATTACGAAGGTCATTTACTGGAGTTCAAATGCAAGATACTATTTGCAAAGAACCTGGAACCTACCGTGGAGTAGGTACTACTAAAAAACTTAAGATGGCGTTGATATCTAATTTTTAACGAACAATGGTGACTTGTCGAATCTGTTTTATAATTTTATTAGAAAGATTATGAGAATAGCTATTTTTTTATTTTTATACAACAGAGGTGGCAAACAAGCTTACGGCCCACCTGATGGTTAGCGGTTACCGTAGCCTATGAGCGCTTGTAATACCAGAGGCATCACGCACGCGTTGCCGACCCCGAACCCCCTTCCCCCCTAAAGAGCTCTGGCCACCTTATTCACCGCAGGAACACAGGATAGCTATTTGAAAGGTATAGCGCAACTAATAACAGGTTAAACTATACTTTTCAAGGGTTACTTTTAAAAGTGGTTTATAAAACTATGCTACTGATCCTACCTTCCTAAAAAGAAACCCAACACTCTTATACATAGTCCTGACTCCACACTAGGATTCCCTGTGTCTTGGGTAACAGAAACTACGAGTACCATGGTACCACAAAACTCAGACACGGAACAAATTATTATTATTATTATTTATTTATTTGATCGTAAATACATGGATACAGGGTACAATTTAGAATACTGGAAATTGCAGAAGTATAGACTGTGTCGCAATTTTGCAGTGCCCGACCTAGGGACTAAAAGAGATTTATACATTCAAAAATAAATAAACTAGGTACCTAACTATGGAAATTAAAGGATATATAGATATACATAAAGGAAAAAAAACAAAAATAAAAAAAAAAAATCTACAAGCTACATTTTAATACTTAAAGGGGAAAAAAGGGAAATTGCTGAACTGGGTTTCTCCCTAACTTGATCCTGAAGATTGGATCTTCAGGATCAAGTGAGAGAGAGGTACATAACTCGATCATGAAGACAAACTTACTGTGGGACAAATATTTGCATACCATGCAAAAATTTGTCCTACAGTAAGAATCGAACCCACACCCCTTGCGTCTCAGACGGGCACTCGCCACCGAGGTCGTCAAAGGTAGGTCGTCGAGGTACAAGAGCTGAGATGGAAGTGATAATTATCATGTTATTAAATCAATGAATGAAAAATTCATTTTTTTTATCTATGAATGATCAAGACAAAAGCTACATGCCGATTATACTTCATCTTCAGCCTGTAGAAGTCCACTGCTGGACATAGGCCTTCCCAAAGAGATCCAGTGATTAGGTATACTTATAAGTTATCCATCTTTAAGGCTAGTTCTTATATAGCGTACACTAATAAGAACCACTTGTCTTCATGAGATGGCTCTAGGTTAGGCGTGAATAAAATTTTGTTACACATCCATCGATGAGTCTAATTAAAACGCAGCCTGTGGGTAGCGTGCTGGCAAAGGCGTAGGCTGAGGCGATCAGAGTAAGAGCGTAACATTTGGCATACGTTGCGGCTCATATTGTGGAAGAATGTGGAATGTGTAACTGATATTGTAGAGTAGAAACGCATCTACACTTGCTCGGTGACTTGGTCAAACTCACACTATAAATCTGAAAGTTGTTTACTAACCAATTGGTGATCGGCTGCGATGCATAACAATTGGTTGGAACGCTAAAATTTCATAACAATCTGCTCTGCATCCATTTAACTATAGGTAATAGTCAATAAGTCGAAGGCTGCTCATAGTTAAAAGTTACTACACCATTGACGAATTTATGAAAGATAAAAATATAGTGTAAATATATTATGTCAACAGACATAATATATTTATTTTTTTGACAAGGATTATATAATATTTAGTTGTTGTGTATCTAGTCCCTAATTGTTTTTAATATTTTAATTAGTTCATAATGACATTCTTTTTCTACTATTTTTTATTATTATTTGTAATTTTTTTTATTAATTAAATTTTATTAAGATTGTAAATTAAATATTGCATGCCTAGATATAGGTAGAATACAATGATTCAATAGTATATAGTAATTGACATCTTTATGACATGTATTTCAAGCAATAAATTATACTTTGACTTTGACTTTGCAAATCGAAATCTAATCTCTTTGGGCGGTCTCTACATTTTAGCTAGATCCATAGATGAATATATTCATAAAGCTAAATCGCTTATCGTTCCGCTTATATCGCCAAAACAGCATTTACAAAGAGATTTACGTCCCCGGGCGAAAGGGGGTGTACACTGTACATAGTGATCACTCGAGTCTTTATGCGTCGTAAACGCGACCTTGCAGTCCGTCTCAATTATGAGATTAGTGACGCATGTCTTCGCAAATATAGCTCAGTATTGGGTCAAGTTGAAGCTTGATAGATTAAGCCTAGTAGGTATGGTTAGCTATAGATTGCCTATGCAACTTTGGCTATCTTTCAGAATTATTTTATTACGCAAAGGCTGGCAGAATATGAAGGATGCCTAGGTAGAGCAGAAGATGAGGTGATAACAAATAAGACTGCACTCTCGTGATCTCTCTTTTTAAAGTGGTACCATGGTAGTACATGGTATAGTAGTTTCTGATACCCACGATACAGGGAATCCTAGTGTGGGGTCAGGACTATGTATGTGACTGTTGGGTATTATTTATTTTTTTGTCACTGACCCTTCATAATCATTGACCAACAGAGAAATTGTTGCTCACATGCTGAACCTTCGAGATTTTTGCGAGGTTTTCCCACTAACCTACAACAAGAATGGCTTCAAGAAAAATACAAAAAGATTTTTCCATGGCAACGCATTAGCAATGCTCCAGGTGCAGATGTCAATAGGCGACGGTAACCGATTACCGGTCAAGGCAGGAGGACCGTAAGCCTGTTTGCCTCAGTATAACATAAAAAAACCTCATGTCCTCATGTTTTCCATCAAATCCGTTCGCTACGGTAGGTATTATCTACGTTTTTTTATCCTTTTTGCAAAAGACAGAAAGAGGGAGCAATCGATAAACTGAGGCTAACACTATAGTAGACTCTTGCGTAACTGGGCTAGGGTCCTTTGCTTTAAGTTAATTTGCTTTGTTATCCGAAACTTTTGCATCCCGTAAGAGAACGAAAATGAGCTGTTTACTCACTAAGGTATTTGATGAATTGAAGAGCTGGAGAAAGTAAGTTTTAATGAAAAATGACAATTTATTTCTAAAATATACAAAAGAAACGAGCCGAACAAAAGTCATCTCTGAATTATGTTCTCGAATTCTTTAAGAAAAAAAATCCCCAATAAATGGGTACATTTCTTTGACGGTCGACGATTTAGATGACCTCGGTGAATGGCGGGTGTGAGCGGCCGGCGCGACAAATGTTTGCATGATTACCAAACACTAAGTTTAGGTTTTTTGGTACCGTTGTAGTTTCTGATACGACACGGGGAAATATGTGGCTGTTGGTGAAAATAAATAAAATAAACTTAAAACAACAAATCAGAATCTCTCACAGCGGCATCACGAAATTTATAGATAGTATAAATAATGTATAAATATTTATCAACATTTTTAAAGTCCTTCAGACTCGCACTTTTGTTTTATGGAGGGTTATCTACATGCCATTTGGACATTACGAACACACTAAGCAACTTACCAACGCCTGTGCCTAAGCGAATTATTCCTTGTAAAATTTCCCTTGCAGTAGTGAGACACATCAAACAAGTGGTGGTAAGGGTTAGTCGCCACGTAGGCTTAGTCCTGAGCGGCTGTAAATCTTTATAGCCTGTAAACTGAACTGTTACGGACATAGTCGGCTGGTGACAACCAGAACCATGGTTAATAACTATTTACCGCGACTTTTACGACCAATAAATGACTATCTGCATTTTAATGCAGACTCGATTTGTACCAATCAGTTCCATGGACGAGACTTGAGACCTAAAGTAATCTTGATAAGGTACATACATAAAATAAAAATACCTTATTATGGGGTATCATCATAAAAGTAAACCCTTCAAGTTTCATGTTTGTAGGTATAACATATTAGTATGGTTTAGGTTTTGCGTCGAATAACAGTAAGTCAGTCAATAATGTTAGAGTTGTATACAAGGTGATTCATTATAATTATGTGCACTATCCAGAAAAAGCTTATTCTACATCATCCTAACTGGAAATAACATTTGTTCTACGACTTTTGGAAATTAAACGTTTATCACTGATAAAACACTGCAAAAAACAGCTGTTTTGAGATCAAAACAGTTCAAAATCAATTATTCAGCTATTTTAGGTAGAAAATATTGACGTACGTTATCTTCTCGTAGGTACGTTTAATAATTTGTTAATAAGCAGCTGATTTGAAAAAGACGATTAGGCGAGAAGACGAAGACATTTGAAGACGGGAAAAAAGCCATAGATTTGTTTTTTTTTAATTTTGTTTATAGATTAAGGCCCATACGGGATAGCATACTCGTTACGGAATATGCTTTATTTTCGATAACCATGAGACCTTAAATAGGTCAAGGTGATAATAACTCGTTAACATGATCCCGTAAGTATAACTCACTATTTTCTACGTGATAAACACGACGGCCTTAGAGACCGTGACCTCAACACCTTAGGAGTCATCTGATATCTCTCTTGTCGTAGGGTGACCAAATATTTTCTTGAAAACCATTATGAGAAACAGGTTAGCATAAAAACGATAATTTAATACTGGCTTCGTATTACATACATAAAATCACGCCTATTTCCCAGAGGGGTAGGCAGAGACCACGGCCTTCCTTGGTAGTATTATTACTTTCTTATCCTTGATTTGGATGACTTCGGTGGAGTAACGGGCAAGTTCCTGTCTGACACGCAAGAGGTGCCGGTTCGATTCCCGCTACGGGACAAATGTATGCATGATCTGCAAATCCGGGTCTGGGTTTTGTGTTTTCCTGATCACTATAATCTGGTAATCTCTTCAAGGTAAGGGTTAATATATGCCAACCTTCGAACTTCTTTATCGGCTACATCGTCACAAACAGGACGAAGTTCTATCGTAGTTAAAAAACCGTTAGTATTAGATCTATCAGAACCATGGCCACAGCTGTGGCCTGAAAGCGGCAACAGAGCGGGACGTGGGCGCCTTATCGTCACCATCCCGGCCCAATCATATTTCCCTTTGTTTGTCAGCGTCTCTTGCAAGCCGGACGCTATTGTGCGACTAAGAAAACTTCTTATATTAGGGATGCTTAGGATGATTTCGAGTCGAGTTGGGATCGAGAACGGAATTCTGTTTCAGTCAGTTTTTTGCCCTGATATTACTGCTTTATAGTTAAAATAGCATACCTATTACTTAAACCGATACCAGTATCGGGATCGCCTAGACCCGAAAACAAATGCCATTTACTAACATAACGACCTCGGTGGCGCAGCGGGCGTGTGCCCGTCTGAGACAGTAGGGATGCGGGTTCGATTAGGTATAGAGGTATTGATTTCGATAGAGGGAAATGGAAAAAGAATAAATGTTGTGCTGACCCCACATGATGTGGGATAGGGCAGGAAGATGATGATGATGCCTGTGTGTAGTTTCGCATAGTGTCCCTCAAGTATAATGAAATGAGTCCACCTGAACAACTGACTATATTTGTTAAATTAATACAAACAAAACCATCAGAACAAGCAAACCAACCAAGAAAATAATTAAATAGTAGGTATCTACAACGGAACTGTTTCATAAAAAGTAGGTATCCGAAAGGAACCAATTCTATACTTGTCCCTATGCACAAAAAGACACAAATAGCACAAAAAAAGTAACTTTTCTTATATCTTGGAGACTTTTTCTTGAGTTTTTTTTAAATCAGCTGTTGTCTTGGTGCCAACTCATATGCTAATTATTAAACGTACAACATACATCAAGTATTCTACCAATACAGCAAAATTGCAAATTTCGCATAAAGTATTTCATGGAAATACCCATGTCGGATTTCCAAGAGTCATTGAACAAAATTTATTGCGTGTAGAATAAGCCCCATACGGCTTTATATGCATATTCTGGAACACCAATAGTAATAATTGATAAATAGTCGTACGTACTTATTCATTTTCCTATGCCTTTCATATAGGTTCAGAATGCCTGATAATAAAAATGTCCAAGCTCTATAAAACTGATCGACAAGTGGTAGAGGACCAAATAAATATGACGACAGACACCTTCATCTGATGGCAGTGTGAACACCATTCATACACTGTATGGGAATTATTTCAACGGATTTCCACATTCATCCCTTTCTTTTGTTTTATTGAACCTCGAGGAGTTGCAAAACAATTGTAAGCATATTTCAAAATTAAAATAAATCAAAACAAAACGTCAAATCGTTTGAGTTCAAAATTATCTAATCCGTTGTGAAAGTCGAGCTTCTGTAATAAGACCTGTCAGCATTATCTTCCAAATGAAATAAATGACAGCTAAACGTGAAAGATACAAATTAATTCTCAATTTTATGTCCAGCCCCATCTTCGTTGGGCTAAGGGCGCATGCAATTTATCGGAAAAATGGCCGCGATTACGGACAAACTGATTTGTCGCGTTGTATGTATTATATCGGAAATGAAGATAGTCAGGGCCGGATTATCCATAAGGCGGATAAGGCAACTGCCTTGGGGTCCCGCATCGAATAGGGGCCCCGTGTACGCAACAAGAAAAAAAACATTTCTTCGAACGAATATTGTTTTGAAAATTTGTGTAGGTACTTCCTCAATATAATCCTTTGTTCGACAGTTTCGTCAGTTGATGAAATACTTCATAAATAGTAGAACTCAAATTAGCTGTATTTTACGTTATAGGTAGGTAAGGTAAGCGTTAATTCGGAACCCGAGAATTGCATTGCCTAGGGGCCCCGATAGGGTTAATCCGGCCCTGAAGATAGAAGGAACAGTAGAAAGAAGAATCTATTTTTGGCTTAACAAATTTTGTGTGTATGAATCTTTTAAGTTTAGTTGTTTTTTTTCCATTCTGATTCTGTATTAAACTCTGAAAGCAATATTAATCAAAAAAACACCGCTAAAAAAAGACTGAAGTTTACAGATAGAGCTTCATATTACAATTCACGGCGGCACATTTGAGGGAGAAGTCCCAAAAATCCAGGAAGTTAAAGTAGTCTTACGAAACCAGGTTCGCTGGCCTGGCCCTTCACAATCTCTAATACTACAAGGCTAGGCCATTGAGATAGTTAAAGAAAGGGGTGAACGCCTGCAATGCTGGGGCCAGGGATTCTGGATTCGTCGGGTCTCGTTGTTTATATCTGTCTATCGTGTGATCAAAAGGATACACTCGTAACGCAAATATTTTGCCGAAATGTGGTTCAGAATGAGCGTCAATTACAGATTGCGCATGATTCTCAAGGTACAACGGTTTTCAGTGATAGGTGCGGTTGGAGAGCTTGCATAAACGAGCTTGAAGGCAAATAAAACGCCGATTTTGTACCTATACGCACTAACCATTCGACGTGTGGCATGGTGGGCGAGCTCTCGGCTGTGACGCAAGAGATGCGGATTCGATCCCTGTGGCGCTTTGCAGGTCATGCAAGCATTTGTTCCAGATCTGGGTGTTACGTTACCATGGTACTCATAGTTTCCGACCGCCATATAGGGGGTTCTGATTGTGTACGTGGCTGTTGTGTTTTTCAATATAAGGTGTATATGTATATAAGGTTTTATAAAAATAGAACAATTATTTTTGTTTTAATAAAAATCATCATCATCATTTCAGCCGTACAACGTCCACTGCTGAACATGGCCTCCCCCACAGACAGAGCTAATTCCTTATCATGTGGGGGGATTTGCCCATACTCACCACGCTGGGCATGCGGGTTGGCGAGCGCAGTTAGAGCTATAGTTTTTAAAATAGGGACGCTGCTGCCCATCCCCTAGCTTTTTTCCCTTAGTCGCCTCTTACGACATCCGCGGATAGGTAGATATGGAGGGGCCTATTCTTCAGCCGGGGCCACCACGGCCAAATAAAATAAAAAATATAATATTTAAACTTAATCAATGTTTCGATCATACATCATGTTTCGACACTTTGTATGCTATCCATCAACACGTTTAAACATCCTAAAACATACTTTACAGCCTTTATTGTAATTTATTATTAAGGCCTTTTAACATGTATTCTATGTGAACAAATATAGCATCAGGTGGAACTTTATAATCGCTTAGGGAACTGTAGTGCCTGGGACATGTATAGATGCAACAGGCTTGCCCAGCCTCTATAGATACTATCATCATCATTGGCCATTAACTAGTGCGTGTGTTAGGTCGGGTTATTTTCTGATGGCTGTTTAAGTCAAGGTGATTCATAACATGTATTCCATCGCGAAAGGGGGTTATTCTATCAACGAAAATAAATAATTATAAGCGAAAAAAAACTTGAATATATTAATATATTTTTAAAAAACTTTCTCAAATTAGCTGGTTTTGATATTTTTATCATCTTTAGAACTAATAAGTTAAACGTACAACAAGTTCGGAATCAAGATTGCTACCGAAAACAGCTGATTCATTGAGTTTGACCTGATTTGACCCCAAAACAGCTGATTTTCGCATAGAGTTTTTTCAATGAAAAATGTCCAATTTCCAAAAGTCGTAGAACAAACTTTATTGCCAATTGAGTGTAGAATAAGCCCCTTTCGGGATGGCATACATATTATGAATCACCTTGTAGCCTATGCGTTAATCCCCTGCACGCAAATACGCAGAGCAGATACCATACTCTCATCCACACGAAATATTTGGTGAATACTTGCAGAGCTAACTAAGCTGCGGGTTTTCTTACGATGTTTTAGTACGTTTCATTGAGTTCAGTGATTTTCGGACTTGCATTAAAAAAAAGGTTCTCGAGTGGCGACCACGAACCCGACGACGCAGTGTTGGAAGGCCCCCCACCCGATGGACCGACGACATGGTTAAGGTTGTGGGAAGTCGGTGGATGGAAAAGGCTCAAGACCGTCATGGAACTCTTTGGGGGAAGCCTATGTTCAGCAGTGGATTTCATCAGGCTGATGCTGATGATGATTAAAAAAGTATATATATATATATATATATATATATATATTCCGGACATATAACAAACTGTCAACTGATCCCAAACTGCCTGTACTATTGGTACCAGAGACTGATATACATAATAGATAAATATATGTATTTGCATTTCACGACCGCTATTTGATCTTCGATTCGAAAGTCCAAGAACCAACCACTAGGCCAAAAAGGCAATTTGATAGTCCACGTCAATTGATTAGTAAATCAAAATTAATTACCCACATTTATGAAACATCTAAGAATTAAATATGAGTACGAAATTCGTAGAACTAAAGCTACGAAACTGCTACGAGAGTGCTACGTAAACTTTTTGGGCGCAAATTGATGTGTAGGACATTATAGATTAATTATGAATGTAGGACCCGACCAAGCGAAGCAGGGGGAGTACTAATAAAAGCCCACGTCCGCTGAAACAACTTCTATGCCGAAAAAATATTCTAATATCGCATTAAATTGTTATTACACTGAATTATCAGATAACTGACTGTTAGAAAGCTGTGCCGCCAAAATTTAGGTACGATGTCTTTTGACGACCTCATTGGCGTAGCAGACGAGTCCATCCATCTGAGACGCAAGGGGTGCCGGTTCGATTCCCGCTGCGGGACAAATGTTTGCATGAACTGCAAATATTTGTTCCGGGTCTGGGTGTTGTGGTACCATGGTACTCGTAGTTTCTGATACCCACGACACAGGGAATCCTAGTATGGGGTCAGGAATATGCGACTGTTGGGTGTTATTTATTTATTTTATTTTTGATGAAATGTGGAATTGACATTTGTAGCCTAATTATTGGTATTAGCGCAGATTCGATTCAGCATCTTCCTGTCCTTTACTTCTGACATTCGTAAACTTTTATCCTCTACGTCTCATTTAACGTCATATTTATAAAATGGTCATGCTTAAAATCGAGAACAAACCATTCTTAGAACAGATTGATTCCTAAAGTGTGGTGCAAGCCAAACAGGATGAACGAGTCAAAAGTGTAACCATAAAGTTGCCCTTTGAAATGCCAAACTTTCAGACTAATCTGTAAAGTATACAAATAAATATCTTCAGGGGTAAAAAGGTGACGTCACAAAATTTTGATTTACTAAATTGAAATGCTAACTATGTTAGTAGCATTCCAGAATTCGGGTGATGATGAGGGCGGTGGGCGGCATTGGGCGGTTCCGTGCTTGCTATAAAAGCGGCTGCTAGGGCGGGCGGCGGCACAACACTTGTTGCGGTCGGTCGTGCCTGTCTGTCTGTCATCAGAGAACTTCACACGAAAGGTAAGTGCTAGTTGATAAGATTAGAATTGAATGAATAGTACAAGATGTGTGCGATTACAAAATCTTTTTTTTTTAAACTTCCGAACTTCAAATGTGTTGCTGAAATTAATTGTGGGACACACAACTATTTCAAGCGAGAGCAATGAAATCTAATCTAAGTTTATATATTACAAATTGACATGTTCTAAAAAATATCCTAGGTTCCTATTATTGTTTTATATATCTAACAGAAATAACTACGCTTACAGTTCCGAGTAAAGTTTTACATTACAACGGTCCTTAACCATAAACTCATGCTTCTCAAGTCACAATGTTTTATGAATACTAATTATACCTAATGCCAACCACCAAACGGTTATTGCAAAACATATTTTGCCAACCGCCGGATGTTAAAATGGTAATTACGCAAAAGAACCGCTTTACCGTTACTTTTAAGTTGAAGGGAAACGACAACTGCCCTTTTAAAAGTTATGGAACGGAAATTTCCTTTTTACCTTGCTATTTTTGCTATTTTTGAATTTCATTGTTGTTGCAACAAGTTTTAAAAATAAAAAGTTATTTAGATTAGTTTAGTATATTTAGGATTATTTCTTAATTATACTTAATATTCTGAATAAATTTACTACGTCCACTTTTATTAAAACAGACAAACTCAAAATTAACTTTATTTAGCTGATGTAAGGATCATTTTAAAATAAATGTTGAAATACAAAAATAATATAAAAGTAAAAGAGCATTTATTCACTTACCAGACTTTCTACATACAAGTAAGTACCTATGTGATAACACTAGCTTCCGCGGTAGGTAGCTTAGACGGTACCTAGGCAAAGAACTCTTTTGCAAGTTAGATCAAAATCTGTTCAGCCATTACAGCGTGATTGAACCACAACCATACAATCATCCTCACAAACTTTCGCATCTATAATATTAGTAGGATTAAAGAAAACAAAGCTAATGGTATGTAGTTAGACAAGTGACAGTTTCGAGAGCTCAGCTACGCTGATTTTTAACCTCGCTATAAAATGTCTGCTGTCGTCACAGCAGGTTTGATCCTCGGAAGTTGCTTTTGGCGATGAGGAGAAGGAAAATAAAAATAAGCTATAGTAGAAAAGGCTTAGGTATAGAATTTTTAATGAAGAAATCTCAAAATTAACATACTTACTATACTGTCATAATCAATCTTTTATATATAGGAGTATATAGGTATATTTTGGAGGTAATTATAATCTCGTTTGAAGACATCAAATTATTTATACTAGTGACATTATAAGGGAAAGTAATATCTTGCACGAAATTACACAAACTGATATTTAAAAAATCTTCGAAGAATTAAATGAATAATTAGTTAACCTGCCTATAGTATTAAAATAATAATTCCCCTGCCACACATGAGACCCGTCCTAACATTGTATAATAATGGCCACCTCACACAAGTCCCTATTTAGGGGTAATTTTCCCGACAATGCGGCACGAAGCGAGTATTTTCCCTGCACATAAAGGGTTTAAAGAAACTCTGCAATGTGTTGGGAATACAAAATGGAACGCTTTAAATACAAAGTGGCTGGATGAATAGCTTTGTTATCTGAAGTTGTGAATGTAAGGGACTTAAAGTGGACTAATGTACAGTAACCTACGCAAGGATGTATAAATTACAACACAACAACAACCACAATACAGATGATGATGTGTGACGTTATGTACATGATAATTTAAAAATGGTCTTCCACATTTTCTAGTTTTTGCTGTGTAGGTACATCATTATTTTTAGTACAGTGGCACCATTATTGAAATTATGAAATGACATCTTGGGGCAGGAAACAGTACAACACAAAATCCCAAGTGCTCAATGAAATATCATTATTTTAATTTCTGCGATTACCCTTCCGGTATCAGATGTAATTCTTCAGTTAACGTTTATTGTCTAAAGTTGAAATTGTTTTGAGTAAAGGGCTTAAAGTGACATAAGCCATTATCAGTTGAACGCTTGTATTTTTAAGGGAATCTGAGTTGGCGTTTTGTGTAATTGCTGGAATAAAACTAGAGATGTGACAGTAATTGTGCCTCGCCATAGTAATAATGTAAGCTTATAGGCCCTACTCTGTAAAGTCAGTGAGTCTCGCTTAACACTTTTCGACCGTAAAAAGTGTATATAGCTTTACGTTTTTGTATGGTGTCATGAAAAGGGTGCTTACAAAACCAGTAATCAATTCTACTTTTCACGGTTCAGATTACTGGTTTTGTAAGGTGAAAACTCACTGACTTTGCAGACTAGGCCCCAGACCGTTCCACTCATTTAAAAAAATAATATAAAAAATAATGTTTGTTTAGGAACAGAAACAGAGAACGAGAAATGTAGATAAACGATAACAACCGCAGTAGTTAATGTCACACTGTCGTCACGGTAGACGACAGAAGATACTTACGGCTATTCGAATTGAACTATAGAAGCAGACAAATCATACAAAAAATATCGTCACGACACTGGGTGGAAGTCCGCACTATAGTCTTGTCCTACTTGCCTTGTCTTTTTTCTTTCTATTTCAATTTTCATACATTTGTATTGTAACCTCATGTGTGCCGCGTGTGTGCCTGTCGTGTCGCGTAGTGTGAAAACAATGTCAGTTAGATGTAGACTATTGCCCTTATATTCTATATATAGTCTATCCTAATATTTTACTTTAAAAACAAATTCTGGGCGCATACTAACCGCTTCAGTTCTTGTGTTAATTTTTGGTAGAGGCTTTGCCGGAATTCGGAGTAAATATTCGCACAAAAGTAGACATTTTACACTCCTGGAGGCTAAATAGACTGTGGTCACTTTTTGTTGTATGCTAGTGACCTTTTCACATGCCTTTTCTAAGAAATTCTTGAAATCGAAATTATTTTGTTTTTTATTTTACGTTTTGTAGTTCTACTTAAAAGTTATGTCAAAATCAAACTTCCAAAACTTTTAGACACTTTTTTTATGTTTACGTGAATTGATAAAGTATTGAAATGGGGAAGTGATCACATTTCACAGTGAGAATTTCTTAAAAATCGGGATATGCAACTGTATTCAACTCTACAACCCGGCCTGCGCTCGCCAACCCGCGAGTATGGGCTAATCTACCCAAATGTTTGTTTCTGTATCTATATGAGGGAGGCCTATGTTCACCAGTGGACGTCCTGTGGCTGAAATGATAATGATGATGATGATTCAACTCTACCATGTTTTTTTGCCTTCCAGCTTCTGAACCGTTTTAATAGGAGCTCTTAGCAGCTTAAGGCGAAGCGAGGAGCTAATAAACTTAGCGGAGTGTGCACGAAACTATTAGAAACTTTCAACTGCTATATAAGTGAAATTATTAGAAAAGTTACCAATGCTTGTAAAAAGTCGCCATTGGAAAAAATGGGTTGAAAACATTGGAAAGAACTGAACACGAATTTAAAAACTATACCGACTTGCTTATTTAAGCATTTTTATAAGAGCTTTTTATTATTGTTGAAAGATGCCAGTTTTTTTCTGAGGTTTTTGATTAAAAAAATATATTAGTCTCTCTCATAAACAATTTTGTACATTTTCATCAGTATCTAATCTATTGAACGGCAAGTATCAGTAAAAAATAAATTCTAAAAGCATTGAAACAATGAAAGTATTTCTTTGAAACAGTGTTTTCAGAGATAACGAAGCTTCTTGATTCAGAGAACGCAGGTAAATATTCTGTGTATCTTCTGCTCGTTATTCAATTGTCAACTTTAGTTTATTTGAAACTAACGCTATTGTGGTCACGCTAGTTTGGCTCGGTGACTTAGATAATTGCCTTACATGAATGAAGTTCATGAAGTTCTAAATACATCATCTCCCTGCCCTCATCCCACTTTATGTGGGGTCGGCACAACATGTCTTATCTTCCACTCACTTTTATCAGCCTTCACTCCTTTCTTACTAATTTCATCTTTCCCTCTTCCCTTATATCTTTCCATATTTACTACTCATCTCGTCACATGACATTCTTACCTCCGCATGACATGCCCGTCCATGCTACTAACCTCAACTCGTCACTTCCCCGTCACTCCCCCAGGCCCCGTCTGAAAACCAGCGCACATACATATTATGTTCGGTGCAGCTTTATGCTGAGACGGGACCCATTTGCCCCACACAACGCATACCTACTCAACCTACCTACCGCCTCACCTACCTATATGTTTTTGTTTTCTTATTGTGTTTTTGTATTACTAGGTTTAATTATTTTTTTTCTTTGTATCTTCCTACCTACCTACCTACTTACTGCGTTGTGGGTCAAATAAATAAATTTTCTTTTTTTCTTTCTTTCACTCACTTCGCGCTACTTTCAAACACCACGCTAATATAATATAGGTCCTTAAAACTGGTCAGTCACTTGACGCTACTTTCAAATTTCCTCTGATCTCATTTCGTATCTTGTCCATTCCTCCACACACCCATCTTAAAGCTTCATATAATAATCTTAGATAGATTCTTCCATATAAATAAAAAAAAGACGGTAAAGTGCGAGAACTCCCACCTGAGCTTCTGTACCAGGGGTCAGAAAACCTAATTCCAAGTGTAGGAAGTAACAAACTTAATTTTGCGGTCGCTCGCATAGTTCAATGTATGATATTGACCGCAAATATAAATATGAATATAAAACTTGATTTGTATACGGCATCATAAGCTCACATACCTTAATAGTTGGTATAAACAAGATGATAGGTACCTTAAGCTGTTTCTGAGAAAAAGGGTGCCGACTGACAGACGGACAGATAGATGGACAACGAAGTGATTCTCTAAGGGTTCCGTTTTTCCCAAATGAGGTAAAGAATCCTAAAAACAATTGGCACATGTATCACTTGAAAACGGCTTGACGGATTTGTCCATTTTTTTTACGTTGTGTTCGTGATTGTCAGGAAAAGGTTTGAAAAGAATTTGTTTTTGGAAAATCCACGTGGCATTTTAGGAAGGGAAGGGAAGGGCATAGGCTACTTCATCCGGGTACAATTGTGAGCGAAACCGTGGGCAGCTGGTAGTGCTTGTATAAAAATAACTATTATAATTTAATAGAAGGGCTACATTCCAGCACTGTGACCGAAGCTGTGGTGCCTGCAAATACGCAGAGGTATGTCAGGCCCTTTTGAAGACGGGTATACAATTAAATTATTAGACAAGTATTTGCGAGCCGTAATATTCAATTCAAACATTTGCTGTTTTGAAAAGGATTTGAGAAAATCTTATACTCGCTTTCAAATAACAATGCTACCCGGGGTAACTTTATACAGACAGCCGTGCCATCACCAAAATACTACATATTATAAAACAAAGGCCCCTCGCCGCGACTGTCTGACTCTCTGAACACGAGAAACTCAAAAACTACTGAACGGATTTTCATACTGTTTTCACCAATGGACGGACTAATTTATGAGGGATGCTTCAGGTGATAAGTTTATGACTGCTTGTGTCTTAAATCTAAGATCTAAGATTTAGGTCTGTGGGAATCTCCCTCAACGTTCCTGACTTATGGAAAACCTCGCAACTTCGTTTGCGTCAAGTTTTTTTCGTAGAAACTACTATCCTCTTAGCTACTCAAAGCTACACTCCAAATTTCTGGTTCGTTCAGTCATGCAATAGTTTAATAAATTAATTTTAAGTCAATTACTGAATCTCGTCAGCAAAATCAATCAGATTGCAATGATGAAAATGGCCGACTGGTGGATTGGCTCGCAAATTGGTTATATTATTAATGCCCGAGAGCGTGATATTGACGCGCGTCCCTTGCATCTGCGGTTCACGTCACAACTGTACAAGTAGTACTAACTACTAACTAACTGACATGTAGGGATCATTACTATACATATACACACCTTTAGTTTTTATGTGTTTTGGTAATCGACTGCAAAACCGATTATACAGGGTGAGTATTTTTTCAGGGCCACTTAGGCGAAATCGAACTTTGAAAGCTTTTTTTAATGCAGATCTTATTTTTTTCAAAATCGAGCCCGTAACTCCTAACATCACTTTTCGATTACTCTCACGGTGTCCGACTCACCCTGAATAAGGCTTTGGGAAAGATTTCGATTCATCGTTGTTGGTTCGCTAGTTTTGGCGCATTGCTTGCTTGTCGTATCACTGATTCTTCCTTGGTTATCCTGTATTAGGTCAGTGACCAGGTTGAGGTATGCTGGCCCTGAAAAGGGTCGTGTCACCGTCGGTGAAAGAATCAGTGTAGTGAAAGGATTAAAGTGCGCCTCTAGGCTCCTCTTAGGCTTCTTCCTGTGCTGATTGTCTTTGCTAAAACTGAACGTCCCTCCACTGTGTTTTACGCTTGTGTAAGTGAATCCTCCAGTTTTTAGTAGGTATTAGGGATATTCAGTTTTAGTTTAGACTCTTTATCTAAACCTGATCACCCCTGTACTTTTTTGCATCATAGGTATTGATATCAAGCAACTCAAATTTGATTGAGTAAGATTCTAACTTTATTCAATTCAATTCATTTCGTTATAACATATAACATAGGCATGTCAGGTTTACAGTAATTACAGTTCATTACAAGTAACGTTCATATAATTTTACAAAGATTTTAGATTTTAATAGGTAATTTATAGTTTCTACTCCACATGCAAATCAGAAAATGAAACATTTAAATATTCCGCGACATGGTAAAATGGATGATTTCCAAAAAATGATTTAATTTTTATTTTAAACTGATTAAAGGGAAGCCGGGTTACTTCAAAGGGTAGTTTGTTATACATCGCAAGCTTAAGGCAGAGATCATGGTTATAGGTTTTCACGAGTCTTTTTCTTGGAACAAACAATTTTTCTTTATTTCTAGTGTTGTATTTGTGTATATGTAGCTTTACCTACATCATCATCATTTCAGCCGTAGGACGTCCACTGCTGAACATACCAACTTCAATATAATAATATAGCGTCTAACCTTGGCATTCTTAGTAGTTATACAATTTCACTCCGCTCAAGCTGACAGCCGCTTGACAATAATTTCATAATAAATGCTGTCATTTTAATTCTTTATTTTGAAAATTCCCCTCAAAAATTCACAGACGATGAATGAAGATACGAATCTAATACCCGCTGAAACTTCAGCTTGTTTACTTTGCACCTTTGAACATCAAGAAAATTCAAACTAAAAGGAAAGGTCAAAGTGTCACTTATCTACCCGTAAAGTGTCGTGTGACAACAAAGTGTACAAATGGTACAAATCAACTCAACCGCTAGAGACCCAATGTCCGTCAGCGGTATTTCAATTTCTCATAAAATATCTGAATATTTTTGGTGAAAATAGTGAAAACGGATATTGAATAAGCGGCACTTAGGTTTTAAATGAGATTAAACTTGCCTAATTCAGGTTTTCTTAAAAAACTCGAATAAGTGGCTGATTGAATTTCAGTCTTGTAATTTTGATCGTCGCGAGAGGAATTTCGAAGTGAATTAAAAAAAAATCATGTTTCATGAAAATACTACTACTATGAATACCAGACTTTGAATCGAGAATAAGAACCTCAAACATTTTGCGAATAGCCTTATAATAATTAAAATGAAAGATAAGTTTCTGCTTTTTATTTTTGCCTGTCACAAAAAGTATCCAAACAAATAATCCAGTGTAAGATTTGTCTGACTTCGCAGAAAAATATTTTAACAAGGAATTCATTTGGCGCCGCGCGATACCACAATTTGTATTCATCAGTGGTGAAGCGAGAACCTCGGAAAAATCTTGATTGCACTCTTAGGAAACTTATTGTTTACCTTCATTAAAATTTCAAGTTTATCCAGGCAAAACAACATGGCAAAACGAGCTTGACTGTGAAAAAATAATGAAAATTAAAACGCATTATGGATGAGGCCAAGAATAAATTAAAATTAAAACATTGTAGATTTTAATGACGAACTCAGAGGCGTAGTGGACGAGCCGCGGGACAAATATTTGCAGTATCTGTAAATATTTCTTCCGGGTTTGGGTGTGGTACCATGGTACTCGTAGTGTCTGATAACCTAGTTCTTAGACCCCACACTAGGATTCCCTAGGATAGATCAGGACTATGTTTGTGACTGTTATTTATTTAGGTATACCTTATGTATCATATTTGTAAATAAACTGCCTTTGACGTAAAACATAACATCTATCATAAACATATAATTTATCTATATAATATTTTATCTTTTTGGTGCTCATGAAATTCATAACCTGCAATCATATTTATTTATTTATTTTTTGGAGGACCAACAGCTTTGTTACATTTGATTGAACATTTGTTTAGCTTATATTATATATGTTAGTAACGCAATATCGTTTTTCGTTCAATGAATAACAAACTGAAACAGTATTGGTTTGATGCCCCAAGGACTATGGTAGCCAACGATTTATTTTACCTGGAACCATATACAAAGATACAAGAGTTCAGAGCTTTCCGTAGTAACTCACATATTATGTATATCTAATGGTTAAAACAAGAATGCCCCTGACCCCGCATTTTAAATCATAAAAGTCCACAAATATTAAAAAATATGCAACGGATGTACATTTTGCGGCCCGAGCTTTATGTTCTACATATTTTCAACTAAACTTTCATGTACCTAATGAAAATGTATGTGATAGCTTCTAACTACTACTGTACGACAGATCATCATCATCATCATCATCATCAGCCCACATTAGTCCACTGCTGGACATAGGCCTCTGCCAATACACGCCACTGAGCCCGGTGTTCGGCTCTTCTCATCCACTTACTGCCCGCCGCCTTTCGTAGGTCATCGCTCCATCTAGCATGGGGGCGCCCCACACTTCGTTTACCTAGACGTGGTCTCCACTCAATAACTCGTTTACCCCAGCGGTTGTCGGTTCTTCGGCATATATGACCAGCCCACTACCACTTCAGTTTGCTTATTCTCGGATAATCTCGTTAGACGACAGATATGATAGTAAAATTGAGTGGTTTTTTTCCTAAAAACTAAATATTGGCCGTTACGACAAAACAAACATCAAAACATCCTCACGAACATTTGCATTATAATATGAGAAGGATATACAACACACATAGCGGAGGGCATCGAACCGATACTACGGAGTTAAAGTGATTGATGTTACAAAATAACCACACGTGGGATTTTATGTGATGTAACGTCGCAAGTATGATTTTGTAATTTCGCCCAAAACGGATAGGCAAAACATTTCTCGAACGAAAAAAAAAAAATTTGGTTAACTGTGAATAAGGATTCGTTCACACAAGACCGATGTACCGACGACATTGTTAAGGTTGCGGGAAGTCGGTGGATGGAAAAGGCTCAAGACCGTTCGTCATGGAACTCTTTGGGGAAGGCCTATGTTCAGCAGTGGACTTCATCAGGCTGATGATAATGATGATGATGAAGACGAGGTGTTAGGTTATTAGCTATTCTAAACTAAAGCAATCACCTAGTTCCAAGTTTATGTTTTCAAGTTTTTAATTTATCCAAGTTTCCAAGTTTTTCTTCAAAATACCAAAATATACATGATGACAATGGGGTGTATTTTTTATATTTATTATTTTACTCAAACTTTTTCTTCTCCTTCTTGTCATGTCACTGATTCTTACTTGACTATCTTGTATTAGATCAGTGACCAGGTTAAGGTATGGTGGCCCTAAAAAGGGCCTATGACCGTGGATGAAAGAATCAGTTTAGTGAAAGGATTAAAGTGCGCCTTTTAGAGGCTCACTCATACTTTAATCGTCATGAATACATTTGAAGGTTTTTAAAAAATCTGTTAATCGATAATATCAGTCTATCGCCAGTGGGTTGAGGGTTAAAAATATACTAATATTCTAGATGATTGAAAAAAGTAATTTGATTTCTAGGGAAAGTATTTATTGACCGCTCCGTAAAAAAATCTCAAATTCGATAAATATTATAAAATATCTTGGAAGCTGAAGAAAGTTTTTTGAGAAAGCCGTTGTTTGCCGACACTACTTTGAAATGGGGTGATATATTATTATTCATATAGTGAAGAGAGTGTGTGTTTGTGTGTGGAAATCGGGTATAACAATAGGCACTCTGAGAGCATACCTTCTCTAACAATGGCATTTCTTTCACTTAATCCACATTATATTTAACGCGGACGAATAGTTTCGTACAGAAGCATTCCTTGGAGAGCATTTGGTATACTGGGGGAGGCTGAAACCACCCCATTAAGACGATTAAGACATTAAGATTTCTGGACTAAAAACTCAAAATCTCAGGTCATCATCATTATTATCATTATATTGACAGGCCTCATAGCTCAGTTGGTAGTAACTCTGCCTTCTGTGCTAGAGGTCGCGGGTTCGATTCCCGCACTGGACAAACATTTGTGACTAACACTGATGTTTGTTCTGTGTCTGGGTGTTAAATATATATCTAGTATGTATAACAGTCTCTGGTACCCATAGTACAGGCAATGCCTAGTTTGGGATCAATTGACCGTGTGTGATATGTCCGGAAAATTTATTTATTTATTATTATCATCATGATGTACTTGGAAAGAAACGCGTAACATTATGAGATTTCTGGACTATACCCATTTAGACAATAAACAATAACCATAACCTAAAAAGTCCCGAAAGTACAATCAAGGAATTGTTGAATTAATTGTCTATACAATTATTAGACAATTAGTAGTGTAATTATTAAGTCAAGTTAATGCTATATATTATAGCATTAACTTCACTTAATAATTCGCTTGTTGGGCTTTATCTTACCTATTATACAAATAAATCGCTGTGTACACGATTCAATGAAAGTAGCTAAATTTGTGTTCCTGCGGTAAGGTTGCCAGAGCTCTTTCAGGGGGCTTTTGGGGTCAGCAACGCGTGCGTGCCTCTGGTATTGCAAACTTTCATAAGCTACGGTACCCACTTACCAACAGGTTGGCCGTATGTAGTTTGCCACCTTAGCTGTATAAAAAAACATGCTATAAATACAGAGAATCCGTGTAATCCTCGTAAGCACAAGATTTGTCGAAGTTTCGTAACGTAACCATAAGTACACAACATTAGGCGGCCGTTTAGGTGTATTTGTGGTTTTCCTTCACCACTATGAGAACTTCTACGGATAAAAATGGCTAATTTACACGATGTTTTCTTACCTACTAATAATTATGTTGCCATTTAGGGCAAAGACTAAGATGAATCTTAGTGGACGAAAATCTTAGTTTACTCTAGACTGTGTTCCTTAACTAGTATAGTATAGATATTTTATGGAACTTTGTTTTTTGTATTTTTTCTAACCGTGTGGATAAAATCAAGGAGCTGCTGTGGTCAAATATAGCTTATCTGATCAATGGTCTTAATATAGCGTATTTTATATTTTTTATAACTGATCATAAAACTAACCAAAGGCATCAACGTTGTTACCTTAAAAAAATGAATAATTGAATATGAACTGATTTGACCCCCAAACAGTAGATCTTTGCGTAGTGTTTTAATGAAAATTTTCTAATTTCATAAAGTCATAGAACAAACTTTATTGCTAATTGGGTGTAGAATAAGTCTCTTTTGGGATGGTAATCATTATTTTTTGTATACTATCCCAAATCCCCTTATATATCGGGACACTGACAAAATTGTTTTTTTATGTGAAAACAATATTCGCCTCGCGCCTTCACCATTACGCGCGATGTGTCGCAAGTGAAAATTTTATACAATTAGGTGCAAAGTGAATGAGGACTCAAGTTACGCGTAAAAGCTGTTACAGTAGATAATTCAAAGTACTTGTAATGTTTTAATAATTGATCGAGCGAGTAAAGCGATCTAAAACCTCTCAACAACTTGGACAAATCTGCGTTGTATGTTTATTTATTAGAGCATGACTTTGGAATTTAGTAAGTCTAAAGGTTGTACTATAAACATTTTGTTATAAGAATATTAATTCAATCGGCCAAGGGATTGTTAAAATTCCTACAGATGTTCAATAGAGGATATAAAAAAGTTAAAAAAATACTTCGTTCATACATTCCAAAACGATTTTATTTTTATTCTAAACCATATGGTTTTTGAGATACAACAAGAATTGTAAATATAAAACCAGCTCTATTTTGTAAAACTTGACTTAGTATAAAGGATTTATAATGTTTGTTTTAATTGTGCCTCAACAATCATCGAAGCACCAACATTTACTAGACATCGCGATGATCTACTAGTAAGATAGTCCTACTCTTAAGTAGAAGATTTTTTTAACTAGGTATGCCATTCTATTGTTCTTGCATTCGAAGTCTAGTAGAACATGCAGCTCCGTAGCCCGTGTAGCACTGCTGTAGCATTTATAATAAAGAACAGATTGATGTAGGTATATACTTGCCTCACTAGTGCTCTCAAGCGGTAAAGGAAAACATCGGCATGTCCTCGAACCTTAAAATTCGAAGACATATAACATGAAAAGAGCTTCTAAGAAGCACACGTTAATCCTTAAACAATGATTCTTTCACCGTCGTCGGTCATAGGCCCGTCAGGGCCAACATAACTCAACCTGATAACTGAACTAATACAGGATGATCAAGAATGATTCGGGGACATGATAAGCAAGATATTTGCCAAAAACTGTGAATACTTTGTATATCCCAACTTATGAATGGGAGATCCTCAACTTGAACTTTAATGTGCGTTAGGCCAAAATAATGAGTTTAGTTTGAATTTTCGAGAGGTTTATCCTTTTAGTCCTGTAAACATTTGTAAACCTATACGCTTGAACTTGAAACTCAAAGCTCAGATTGTAAAAGTTTCAATTACGCATAAATTTTCTTCTCAAACTCGGCGGATAATTTTTAATTATTTTTCAAAGTTTGCACCTTGGTGGGTCTGGCCACCCGCCGTCCAATCCCACTTATTAGATCAACCAGCGTGATGAGAACCAACACCTTGCTATGCCAAAGTAGCTAAATAAGTAAAGGAGATAAATTGAATTTCTCATGCGCGTCTTGAGCGCACGCTCGTATTTATAGAATGTCGGTTACCAACTTCAGATTTGTTCATTTTCTTATAACTCTTATAACTTATTAGTCGTTATATTTTCTCACTCCACTCACATTGACATCAAAATAACATTATTTTGATAGAAATATAAGAATCAAAGTAGGTACTAACTGACAGACAACGCATAACCTAAACCGCTGGTCGTAGAGACTTGAAATTCGGAGGTCGATTTTTTTGATGCATAGTGGTGTATTATGTCATTCTGAAAATTCGTAAAAAAAAACATACATGCTCTTTATTTCGGCTGATATATTCGGCATATACCTATCTGGCATGGTGTGTTATGATAACGGATTTACACGTTATTTGGGCCCAAAGGGGGTATAAAAGATTCATGGAAACAGAATTTGCAAGGCTTTGAATTGTACAAAAGTACACATGTTAAGGCGATAAAGAAGGAAAGCCTACGTATTTAAGCTTATCCTTGCTTGTACATACAGAACAACAGCATTTTATGTCGTAGCAAAAATCCTTCACAAAATTAAATTTTCTGCAAAATAAGATTTGTTTGTAAACACATATTATGACGTAAAAAGTTCAAACTTTCATTTGAACAACGATTTCACCGCAAGAAGTCGCTCTGGAAATCTGTGGGGAGGCCTTCGTGTTGCAGTGGACTTCCTACAGCTGCGATTATGATGATGATGATGATAATCGTAGACGTACAGCCATCGTAAATTATTTGAGCTTCAGGCAATGGCGCAATTCAATTGTCAAAATGTACAAAATACTATGCAACATGGTAACTCGTATAGCGCATACACGTATTTAAAAAAAAATAACATCCAGCAGATCTGTTTATTATTATTAAAAATCCTAAATTGTCCATAAATTATGAATAATAAAGCAATATATCATCGTGAAATCACACGGGTCTGATTCATACGTACCTAAACAAATTTATTCATTAATCTTCACGCAATAACTCTTTCGGGCACTTATCCCTTTTCAGGATCAGTATAAAGGTCATTTTACGGTCCTTTATACTGATCCTATATATAAGCACTAAGCTTATGAAAATTCTCAAATTGAAATGTAGTAAGTGCCAACTAAAATATCCTAGACGGTAGTACAATCAATTCGGACTTCTAAGAGATACATTAATGTCTTATTTAAATAATTAATACTTTATTGCACACAATATGAAGACAATTGTTTTCCAAAAGGCTTAATGCTACTAGCATTTTCTACCAGCTATCCTTAATGGTGACATAAATTTATTTGGACTTATTTACTTACTAGCAGGAAGTTGAAGTTCCTTGCACAAGTTAAAATTTATGTTTAGGTTTGCCCAGTACCTAAGCCATCCTCTCAGCCTAATCATTAGTATTTTGTATTAGATGTAATATTATTTCTAGTTCAATATTTGCACGGCTTCTTATAGTCAAATACCTATACCTTATACCTTATTTTAATTTATGAGCTAGCAATACCTGTATTAATGCAAATAAATCATTCATTCATTCATTCATTCAGCCTTATCCACAGGAAAGACATGGTCAATGTGCACGGAGCTGAATAAGCCCAAATAGGACTTTACCAATACTAAGAGAATTGCGATTTTTAACAAAATTTACCATAACATTCTTAGTCGTTTATATCTTTTCACTCCACACAAAACAGACTGAATCAGTGACACGACCAGCAAGCATCTGTGTGTTAAATAGAGTAATCAGTAAAATCTTAACTCAATAGTTCGTTAAGCGTGTTGTGAGTACGTGAGGTACCTCCAACCCAAATCACGGGCAAGGTAAAGTTTCAGCAAATTCAGTAATGGATACTTTAACACGGCACCCCACTCCCGTCAGTAAACACACCAGCCAGGGTTCTGTACTTACAGCAAAAAAGATAGCAAAAAAAAATATTTTTTCAGTCCTATGAATATTATAAAATCTTAAGTTTTGTGTACAGAATTTCCTAAGGAATAATATTACCGTTGAATAAGTCGGAACAAAATTTTATTTTAGATTGTTTTCTCAAATCAGATGTTTTCGACTTAATTATAACTAACTATTAAATGGACAAGAAGTCGAACTTCTCGTACGTTTAATAATCTTTATTTACACAAAGAAACTTAAAACTAATACAAGTTAATATTTACAAAATACACAAGAAACAGTTGAGCCATCTAAAGACCGTTACAAACGATCTATAGATAGCTCAACTGATCCAGATCACTACCAGTCGGAAGCGTCCCCAAGACGCTGGCGGAATTGCCACGCTGGATGGCAATGCTAATGCGCTGGGCCAAATAAGAGCCAGCTCTCGGGTCACGCGTCGCTTCGATCAGACGTCCTGATATCTTTTTGAAAACCCGGAGGGCCCCGTTTCCCCACAGACCCAGGGTCTCAACCCCAAAAGGCTCAAATATGTAAGCCCTATCAAGACTAACATATTTGCGCCTTTTGAGATCCTCGGCCGAATCTGCCGCCGCACCCGCCCTAACTGATGACCCCGGAAGATGTGTGCGCGCTAGTGTATCAACACAAGTAGCGTCCCACACCATAGGCCTACCCTTCTCCCAAGGGACCAAAGTCATACCGTCAGGCCGCTTACCATCATCACGTAGCAGACCATTCGGTTCGAGAATGGCTGGGACGTTAATGCTGGTAAGAGCCCGGCGGATGATGTCATTAAGGCTAGCGTGGCGGGATATTCTTCCGGCAGCCCTAGTGCACGATAATCCGTGGTGACCGAGCTGATCGACCGCTGTACCACACTGGCACTGATGAGGTGCACAACAACGCGCACCCAACCGAAGACAGGTTGCAAGACGGAAGGTGACAGAATCCAATAATTAATAATTACTTATAAAAATGATAAAAAGGTTAAGAATATCGTGCAAAAATCTGGAAAAAATAATAATAAATAATATTATTTCTTTTTGTTGATAATATAATCCGCTTTTGGGATAGTTTTCATAATCAAACCTTGTATTAAAATAATAGTATAGTGATGAGGCTTTGTTCAACAATGGTACTACCGTTTTACCACAAAAACCGACCCAGAACCAATATTTGCCGATCATGCAAACATTTGTCGATTCATCGAACCCGCATCTCTCGTCTTAACCGGGCAATTGGCCGCCAAGCCACCGAGGTCATCAAATTAGATTGATACGATAGAACATGTAAACACCCACTTACATTCCATACTATCAATGACGCCAGTTTACGTGATTTAAGACGCCACGTCCTTCCAAATATCCTACGTGACGTAGCCCGTTATGTGCTACGAAGGCTGTAGAACTTTACGAGAATATTCTTATCACTGTTGTGTCCTGAGTTATTTTTTTTTTTTTTTTTAATGTTATACGGAGTCTGACAGTCTTACGGCCCACCAGATGGTAAGTGGTTACCGTCGCCTATTGACATCAGCAACACCTGGAGCATTGCTAATGTGTTGCCTGCCGAACCCCTCCCCCCCTAAAGAGCTCTGGCAACCTTACTCACCGCAGTAACACAACACTATTTGAAACAAATAATGTTATTTGGCTGCGATCTTCTGTAAGGCGGAGGTACCTCCCCAGGCGGGCTGCTCCAATTTAGAGCGAGAAAATCTCGCTGTGCCCTACCTCTCGTAAAAGACTATATCTCGTGTTTAAAGACCCCACATGAAGCGGGATATTTTGCATATTCATATTCATTTATTTCATCCTTAACGTTACTTTGCAAAATAGCTATGTCAAATTACAAAAGTTAGTTCTTTACATACAATTATCATATACCTACATAGCAAATGGATAGATAGATTATTTCCAACATAATATTATGCATATCAGAGAATGAAAAAATCATAATATTCGGTAAATGTAAAATGGATGACTCTCAAGAAACCTCCTGACCACATTTTTTGATGGGTAACAGTGTAAATTCTAATAGTATTTTATTTTATTGGTGACCTTTAGGCGTGACCACCATCTCACTTTTGCAAGTGAGATGTGGCCTAAGATGGAGCACGCTTTACCAGAAAGTACTTATTCACTCTTGTCTCTTTTACATTCCATTATCATAAAGTTTTTTTTTTTAATTTTTTCTTATATATAGTACCTACCTGTATTCTGTTAGGAACAAACTGTTCTTAGTCTAAGGAGGTGGGCATTGGTGGCTGCGACACAGTTTTAACAACTACTGCAGTCATCATCGTTTTTCCCAATATTTTACTGTATCTTTGTAAATGTTCCAATAAACTTTTTGAAACTTTTTTGAAACTTTGAAACTTTGATTTGAAGACTACTAGATTGTACTCTTCCGGGAAATCAAACACTGGCAGATGCCTGTACTTATAATAAAAGTAGAGCAGAAACGTTTGGTTCGACACTGAGGTTTCGACATTTATTGTACACTAGCTTCCGCCCGCGGCTTCAGTCGCGTGGTACCTTCATAAAAAGTATATGTTATTCTAGGTAAAGATCTTTATATATTCCAAGTTTCAACGAAATCGGTTCAGCGCTTACGGCGTGATTGAACAACAAACATCCAAACTGTGTGCTCTGTGGCACCACAGAAAACCAGCGCCGCAGCAGCTCCACTGTGCTATGCGGCACCAGCTGAGTGGTGACCGTTTTTGTGTCTAGGTTTTAAGCTTATATTTTATTTGTTCCATTTGTTTAATTTGTGACGCAAAATAAATATTTTTCTATTTCTATTTCTATTTCAAACATACAAACATCCAAACATCCTCACAAACTTTCACATTTTTAATATTAGTAGGATAGGATAGGATAGCGAGCTTAAGGCAAATACCTAGTTTATGAGTTTATACAAACCTTGTTCGTGGATAAGGGCAGGGAGATGACTCGACAACAAATAATTCAGATTTATAAGAACCCACTCAACCTCAGATGCTGGTGATATTCCATATTTTCTCGTGAATCTCGTGATTCCTAAGGTATTTTTTGATTTGTCGAAGGCATTTGATGCTGTACACCACGAAACAGTTAGTAGATACTTGAGCCAACTTTGTTTACGGGATCGCCATTGACCTCGGTCTCTGACAAACTGTGTTGGTGCAGCGGGCAAGTGCCCGTCTAACAAGGGTTTCAATTCCCGCTGCCGGACAAATGTTTGAATGATCAAAAAATAAGCTCTCATCTTTTATCCCCGAGCATGGTAGACAATCTCTCAGATCTTCAGGCGATCAATTAAAAACAAAAAAAAAAAATTGGCCTAAGCCAATTTAAGGCAGCAGCGTCCCCTATTATACCTATAACAACGATTGCCATAACTGCGCTCGCCTAGCCACGTGCCCAGCGTGGTGAGTATGGGTAAATTCTTCCTAAATGATAAGAAGTCGGTTTGGAAATCTTTAGGTGAGGCCATGTTCAGCCGGGGACATTCAACGGCAGAAATGATGAAGCCAATTTTTCCAATACCAATTATTTCACGTCTACTCCCTTTGGTAAAACTGATTCACAAACGTAACTCAATACGTAAACTCAGTAATATTTTTTGTTACAAACAAAGTGCAATAAGCCGCAAAGTTCGGGAGTTTAATCCAGGCCTAATTCCCGCCTGTATTATTTAATTTAAATTTTAATCAGAACAATCTGACAGGCGTATGAATGAGTTATGAACTAGGAAAATGCCGAAAATGTATTAATTCCAAGCCCACGTCTGGGAAAAATGTAGGCAGTTACGGCATGTATCTCACTAATAAGTATAAAATGGCATGAATAATTTTATTGCGATAAGTTTGTTTAACTAATGTCATTGAAAGTCTAGGATCCCTTCGTAACTAGAATGAATTGATCAGAGACAATTTGGTAGTGTACCCCAAGACCCCCACCGAATGAAACGATGACATTTTGAAGGTTGCGGGAAGGGATACCGTTTTTCGTGGCAGTACTTAAAGGAGGCCTTGTCTAGCAGTGGACTTCTTCAGACACCGCTAAAGAACGTCGTTATCACTGAGAAAGAAAACATTTAGATGAAGAAGATCCATTCATAGGATAAAACCTATTAAACTAAATAATCTACTAAGAAACAACAAAGAAAAACAGTGGATTTTTTTTTTTGACCTGTAAAAATGATAACAATAAAGTAAATATTTAAAAACAAGTATCATTCGGTGACAATATAATAAAAGTCCAGGACTCATTACCGGCCACAACAAGAAATGTATTTTCATAAGACTTACCTACAGGTAAAACAAGAAACAATATTTGTTATCGCGAGTTTACACAGCGCCAATCAATCACGATTTGGCATGATTGATTGCCAAAGCTTTGTTTTCACACGCACATTGTGACAATACACATACATGCACAAAGGTAACTACTATCATACAAGTAAGTGCCCCTATTACCTGGTCCAAATAAATTTTTTGATGATGAACTTATCTGTGACTTTCTAAGTATTCGCTTCGAACTGAAATCTTGCAAACTCTGATAGAAGTAAATCATTCAATGATAGCACAAATAAGTTATACTTTTAAAAGTGCATCTTTCGCATATTTTTAAATCCATCTTACTATTTTTAACAAAAACACATTGCCTGAAATTTAAAAAAAAATTGGAAATTTGGAGTTTTGGAATTTATAAACAAAGCTTTCTCATATGACACGCCAGTTCACGTATTTGAATCACTTTTTTTTTAACTTCTATATGACCCTCTATAGATATACCCTATATCTAAGCAACCTCTTGACCGATTTAACTCATATTCCTACCAGCAAATTTAGATAACCTGTTGACCTACTAAGTTACACGCAGGCCGGATTGACGGACGGCTTCAAAAGCTCTAACTCTAACAACTATGCTCTGACAAATAAACATACAACGCCGATTCGTCCAAGTCGTTTGAAAGATCAAATTATTTTTAATGTGCTTTTCTATTTTCTGTATTATTTTCAAAATTCGTTTTTTGCGTAAACCTGTATAAAAATACATACCTAAAAACGGCTCCCAATAATCACACACTTACTCCAAAACGGCGATTCACCTAACGACAATGTGAATCCATAAAAACACAATGATGTCTCAACGTTGTTACGCACAAGATTTCAGACATCAAATCTCAAGGGTTTTTAATATACGTAGTACATAGATACTTATTAAAATTTATTCAAAAAAAAACCAAGAACAGTTTCAAAAAATGAATGTGATAGTGGTAGTCGGAGCTTCTAAGAGCCTCATCAAAAATATCAGCATCATTAAAAATAATAATTAAATGCTATTCTAGGCAACGAAGTCTATCGATTCCAAGTTTCATCGAAATTGGCTGAGCTGAGAATTGAACCACAAAGGCACAAACATCCAAACATCCTCACACACTGTCACATAAGAAGTAGGATAAATGAATATAGAAGTTTTTAGTTTGAAATGAGTTACATCACATTTTATATTTTCATTATATTCATGTAATTCTTACAGGCAGAGTCACGGGTAAAACTATCCTTTTCAAAGTACTTTTATTGTTTCTGACAACACTCTACTTGAGAGAAACGACTTAGGAAATGCACTAGAGTGCCTAAAGTCTGACACACTTTTATGTGCAACTTAAAATAGAGACAATGTTTTTAACGACACGTGTAAATAAAAGAGCGTATTATGTCATGTTCTTCTTCTTGTCATGTCACTGTTTCTTTCTTGGTCATCCTGTATAAGGTGACCAGGATGAGGAATGGTGGCCCTGAAAAGGGCCTATGACCGTCGATGAAAGAATCAGTGTAGTACGGTGGCAAACAAGCTTACGGCCCACCTCTTTGTAAGTGGTTACCGTAGCCTATGAACGCTTACAATACCAGTGGCATCACGCCCACGTGGCCGACCCAGAACCCCCCCACCCCTGACAGAGCTCTGACAACCTTACAACATATTTCTAATTTGTGTTATAAAATGTTATGTAACTGAACAATTCTATGACCTAATGCGTCCACTGCAGTTCGTTCTAGAAGGAAATAGTAGGTTCCATAAATAAATTGTGCAAAGATAATTGAACTTTCTGCGTTCATTACAGCCAGAGGGATCTTAAGTGGTAATGTCACTTTGGAATAATGTCTTAAGTGCTGTAATAATAGGAATTGTATGTTGGAATTCAGAAAGGCGCTAATTAGAGCTAAAAGGCAATATATTACAAGCCATGTCATGTCGTGTCGTAGTCGTGTATCAAAAGTCCGGGTACCTCCCACTAGGTCATAGATCATGGGTTCGAATCCGGTCGTGCAAAAATGAGTTTTCCTATTCGAAAAATTTAAGTGCGCATTAACACGTGCTTAAATCTGTGAAGGGATACATCGTGAGGGAACCAATAAGTATTCTTACAAGCGGCGATGGGCTTGCAACCTGTCACGTATGGAATACTCACTACTGCAAAATGGGGGCATGTGCCAAAATGTTTAAACGTGCCTCTGACTACCCCTTACAATTCATAGGGATCTGCATGACTATTTTTCTGCACGATCTGGATGAAATTTGGCAGAGTGATAGATTATAGTCTGGAATAGCACATATCCTACTTTTTACCCTCGTAGGTACGACGCGAGCGAAGCCGCGGGCGTAGGATAGTCGCTTATAAAGGCTCGTGGGTATTGTTCGTTGTATCGTCGATAGTGGAATTATGAGAGGCACGTTATTAATTCATTAAATTTTTATAGCAGTTTCTATGATAACACCTGCACCAATTATGCACTAAATATTTGCATACTCAGAATTCAGAAATTCGTTATGTGTAAGCTGTAGACATACACACCTTATTTTAGGCTGTGTGGAGTGAAAATATATTAACGACTACTTAGGAATGCCAGGGACCACCAATGAACTGGAATGGCACAGGAAAAAAAGCGACACCCGATTTTGAAGATATAAATAGGTACCTTTTGTAAAAAGTAATAAACATTTTATTTACAGAAAGAAACTTAAAACTAATAAAAGTTAATATTTACAAAATACACAAGAAACAGTTGAGCTATCTAAATACCGTTACAAACGATCTATAGATAGCTCAATTGATCCAGATCACTACCAGTCGGAAGCGTCTCCAAGACGCTGGTGGAATTGCCACGCTGGATGGCAATGCTTTTGTAAAATGGTTTTAGTCACCCATCCATCAGCCAGCAAAACATTCGATCCATAATCGTAGTATACAATTAAATGCATTGTATTTTGTAAAATTACTTGTGTTTTCTTAAGTAACCAACAAAAATAACATGCTATTGTGTTTTCCACATTATCTGTTTCACATAAACATAAATCAACCTAATCTCGCGTATTTTCTTTTCCTCACGAACCTCAGAATGTGTGTCACAATACCAAAGCGTATTTACACTCATAAACTTATTTAGAGGAACGCAAAAAAAAGAGACGAACTGGCTTAACCCAGCAAGCATTTTACCTATTTTGAGCTTTCAATTACTATTTAAAGAAAATATTACATTTATGAAAAAAAATCAATAAACAAAAAACAGAATTATAACGAAAATCTAAAAAGCTGGAAAGCTAAAAATCGTTTGAGGAAAATTTTGAGTTTTTTTTCCGTATAAGGGTGGGTATTGGTACTTAGTTTCCTCTAGCTGTCAAAACTGCCTGCATTCGTCTTGGCACACTTTTTATCAAATCATCAGTAAAACGTGGCGTTTTATTGTATACTTCTAATAATTATAATAACCAATCTTTAATAATTCTAATAATAATAATAACCAATGAGCTTCCTCGTCTCTGTTTAATTTATCGTCCATCCCAAATCTCAATCGCTTAACTCAATCGCTTTAGGCCTGGCGAGTGTCCTGGCCGATCCGAAACATCAATATCTACCTCCCAAAGATACCCAAAACTATCCCTGCAGTGTTAGGCCGAGCATTATCTTGCATTAAACGAAACTCATCTCCAATGGGGCAAAGAGCATCACAATCGGTTCTAAAGTGTCTGTTACGTATTGTGCCGCTGTCAGGGACCCGTTTTCTGTGAATCTCGGAACGTGCCCCCACGCAAATACCGCCTTATACCATTATCTACTGACTCTCCAACATATGGCTCTTTTCTAACGGAGCGTGCACTGAGCGTCATCTTTTCTATCTTTCTCCGGATTGCCTCCATACTTTAGACAAAACCGGGACTCGTCAGTAAACAACACTTTTCTCCAAACATCATCATACCATAGTTTCGGTGTGAGCGAGGAAAGTTGGACCGAGCTATTCGAAGGCCTGTAGTAAGAAAGGGGCCTCTGGCGTGCAACGGCGGTTTTAGTGCTAACTGTCACTTGCTGAACTTCATGGAGCGTTGCTCTGACCTCAGAAGAAGTCAAAGTGCGATTTCCTAGAACACTTCTCACATTAAATCGATCGCCTCTCGCTGATGTGAATCTTTCACGACCTTGCCCTTCACGCCTCGTGTACGCTCCAGTCTAACGGTGTCGTCTTACATTGCGATAAAGGAAACTCAAAATGTTCGGGCCACTTCATTGTCAGTGTAACTATTTTCAATTAAAGTTACAGCTCTAGAGACTTGACCTACGCTGAGATCCAGCATCTACCCTTTAATTATTCAACGATGTGAACGTAACACGACCGATGAATTTTTGTTAAAAAAACTGATATAAAACACAATACGCGCGAGCAAATTTTTTTACAGTACTTTATATGGATTTATCAAATAAAAGAAAAAAACAAATGAAACTCGGAATCAAAAGACGACTAAAGTCATTATTTTTTTCAAATGAGATATTCTGGTATAGATGGCCAGTCGTAATAAGAACATTGTATACATAAGAGTATTTCAATCTTTTTTTTCTTTTTAAACAAAAACAGTTCTATAGTTTTCTATTATAGCATCGAATACACAGCCCTGAGTCTCCCTACTGCTCTGAACTCTCCTACTGAAATAAGTTCACCACACCATAAACTAACCTGTATTACCTTTAGAACAGTGCACTCTAGAACAATAGTATGGGTTTAAATCGCGTTTTTCTGCCCTCCACCATCAATGCAACCTAAATTACAATTCGTTGTTTTTTCTGCTATTAAACCTTCTTTGATTGAATAAATGTGCTTCATACTCGCGTTATCATAAGTCTGCCCTTGTTCTACATTTTTATAGGGTCAGCACTACATGTAACTATTTACTTCCACATCCCTATCAGAATCTTATTGAATGGAGTTGCACTACTTAAGAACGCATTGTTACATTGTTTGTTCTCTTTGTCCCACAAATACTGACGTGTGGAGGCTTCATTTATAGCACAAAGGGTTGGCGGCGACGCGTGAAAAATGTAACGAGGACGTCTCGCTATCGAGTCGTTATCGAGATAAGACAAACTCTGACTCTGTGACTGGCGATAATAGTTTGTCTTTGTCTTTTTCATTGAAAAAACACAGTGTGTATTGTGTTTTTTCAATGAAAAAGACAAAGAATTTTCAAAAGACGTAAAACCAACTTTATTGCCAATTGGATCTAAAATAAGCCCCTTTCGGACAACGTACCGATTATGAATCACCTTATACAAGGTGATTCATAATCATGATTATTCATGATTAATAAGGTATGATGCTAGCTAGTACTTTTACTAGCCTGCGCCCGCGGCTTCGCTGCGTGGTGCCTAGATAAAAAGTAGCCTATATGCTATTCTAGGTAAATATCTATTCCAAGTTTCATCGAAATCGGTTGAGCGGTTACCGCGTGATTGAACCACCAAACATCTTTGTTATTTTCTATTAGGGCAACAAATGAACAAAATTTACCTACGCGGTAAAGAATTACTACATGTTTCAATGTTTGTACAACATGTTGCCACAAAAGAAAATTATCCTGATATCACCTACCATACCACCTGGAGTTAAAATAAAAGCAAAACTTTAATACTTAAATAACGAATGACAATTTCTTACTGTACTATCTCAAGATGAATTTGCAAGAAAAATATTAACTTTAATTTAGTTTTGTTCAGCGTCCTTTTTTCATTAAAAATGGATTTTCGTGTCGTGATGAGATGCAGTGAAGATCTCACTATGAGTAGTTGATTAGCCTGAAAATAGTTTGCGAGTGTGAGGTAAGTATAAGCTGTTTATTATCAAAATATATAGGACCCTATACGTTCAGAACTTTGTTATAACCCCAATAAAAATATTTATATTCAGACCAGTAAATCTTGATAATAAAAACTTTGGACTACTAAATTCCATGCAGGTCAGATTGACGAAGGTTCGAAATTATGCTCTGACAAATAAACATACATACATACAACGCCGATTCGCCCAAGTCGTTTGAGAGATCTTAGCTCGCTCCCCTCGCTCGATCAAAAGGCCATACTTTTACTATTATATTATTATAAGCTTTAATCCTTTGACTGCACTGATTCTTTCATCGATGGTCATAGGCCCTTTTCAGGGCCACCATACATCAACCTGGTCACTGACCTAATACAAGATGACCAAGATAGAATCAGTGACACGACAAGAAGAAGAAGAAGCAAACGAAGAGTTAATAATAAATAATAAATATTCCGGACATATTCCACACGGTCAACTGATCCCAAACTAGGCATAGCCTACTATGGGTACCAGAGACTGATATACATTATATATATATATTTAACACCCAGACACAGAACAAACATCTATGTTAGTCACAAATGTTTGTCCAGTGCGGAAATCGAACCCGCGACCTCTAGCGCAGAAGGCAGAGTAACTACCAACAGAGCTATGAGGCCAGTCAAGTTGTTCGTTGGTTGGACTCAGGTGGGCCATCGACTGATTTTCTTGAGTAGGTACGAGTACTTCTTGAAGTTAATCCTACTGGAGCTTAAAATGTCATAGTCCATCCTCACTTTATCTCGTAACGGTAAGCTGTTCATTTCGCGGGAGGCTATAAAGCTTAGACATTGCAACAGTTTTCACGTTTATTAAAAATCTGATTCAATTTTGTGATTGTGAAAGATGACATGAGAAAGTAGTGTTGTCTGTATGTCACGTAAAATCTATAATAAGATACCAAAATCATTAAAAGGTTTTGAAGACAATATATTTAGGAAAAAAATATTAATTAAGAAATGTTATTATAGTATCAACGATTTCATGACAGATAAATTTTGACATCTTATTTTACATTGCGCCTGTTACTATTATTTATTACTTTTAAATCTTTTGTCATTTTTTTAAATTAAATAATAATAGGCTATAGTTAAACTTACTCTAACACATTTGCATGCTAACTTTAGTAAAACATGATTGAATCTAAATAAAAATAAAAAAAAAGTAAGGAGTAAATACTGAGATGACGGCTGATAGAGGGGAGTGGAAGAGAGAAACATGTTGTGCCGACCCACATGAAGTGGGATAAGGGCAGCGCGATGATGATTCCATTTTTTCACACCATGTTTTGTTGCATAGACAGGAGTTGGTGTCGCCGTGGTGGTTGGTTAAAGAATAGGCCCCTCCATTACTACCCGTGAATGTTGTGGAAAGAGGCGACTATGCTAAAAAACTAGGGGATGGTCATCAGCTTTCCCTATCAACAATAGCTTTACCTGCGCTCGCCAACTCGCATGCCCAGCGAGTATGGGCAAATGATCGTTTGAGTGCAGGCCGTACAAGGTCGTCGCGCTGGAAATCTCCTCTGGACAAGGCCTTTGTTCAGCATGAGTCGTCCTAGGGATGAAAACATGATGAGACAAAATAAATATTTTAATTTCGAAAGTTTTGAAATTTAATCAACTAACATTTACATGAAGGATCGTTATAATGTTTTTTTTGGACAAAAATACAATACAGTTTTGGTGTACCTACCTACCTATATTACATGCCATTAACATACATCTACTTGTAAAGACAGTAAAATGGAAATTGAGGTAACTTGGAATATTAATGTTTGTTAAATTCCAACCCTTCATCATGCCATCCATTTCAATCTCTGGCAAATGTCATTGGGTGATTGAACAAATTAAATTAATTACGATACATAAATAATTCTGTCATCATCATCATCATCAACCTTTAGAAGTCAGAAGCCCATGACAATCAGTCTTGAGCCTTTTACATTTACCGACTTCCCACAACTTTAACAATGTCGTCGGTCCATCGGGTCCAGCGTCGCCAGGTTCGTGGTCGCCATTATATTCGCCAACGATTTTCGGTTATGCTGTCATCACATAACAGCTATTATTTAAATCTATCTACTATTTCGTTCATTGTGATATACTGCTCTACTAACGAAGTTAGTAGAGCAGTATAGTGTGACAGCCCCTTTAATGGAAATCACTTATTGGATGCTTGGATCACTACCCCTCACTGCCGAACAAATAGTAATTTATAAAGTGCTGACACCTCATTTTCATAGCAAATATTGTTACGGGTTGCATTTAATTTACCAATTAACTTCATATCTAGTGGAATTTACAAACAAAGTTATCGTTTCCAATCAGATATTCAAATATCTGGGAAAATAATGCCTAGGTATTTTTTACGTAAAACTTCAAACAATTTTGATCGAGTAAAGTTTTGTGTCAGATAATGTGCTAAGTAGCTTTTCGAGGGTTCTGAGCATAGAATAGATACACTTTTGTGTGGTTCTACGTGCCTCGATAACATAGCCAAGGTACGTTTAAGATAGTGCAGCGTAGATAGTGGTGTTTATCATGAATCAAAGTAAATATGGTTGGAGCATCGCTTCACCGCCAACTGTTAGATTTTTTTATTGTTACTTGATTATTTAGTATTGCTCTTGATTTTAAAACATTTAATGATTTGGCTGATGAGAGTATCTAGGAAATACTAAAACTGCATAGGTACTCCTTAAAAAAGAGAGATTTAAATCTTGTATGTAAGTCGTTAGCTACTTTAAATATCAGTTACATTACTCACAAAGTAACTATGGTCACCGACATAGCTCTCAGAATTAGCAAGTTGAAGTGGCAGAGAGCAGGCCATATAGCTCGCAGAACCGGCAACCGTTGGGGAGCAAAGGTTCTCGAATGGCGTACACGAACCGGGCGACGCAGTGTTGGAAGGCCCCCGCACCCGATGGACCGACGACATTGTGAAAGTTGCAGGAAGTCGGTGGATGAAGAAGGCTCAAGACCGTTCGTCATGGAACTCTTTGGGGGAGGCCCATGTCCAGCAGTGGACTTCTACAGGCTGATGATGATGTCTCACAAAGTTTCAATAGTAATGAAGGACACACGACAAGGCTTATTTATGCAAATAGTACCTTCGACTTGCAATTAAATCACGGACAATAATTTTGTTGTAGACTCTTGGGAAATTCTAAAACAAATTTAAAACCAGTGGTAGAAGTTACAAATGCTGCATAATTTTCTCAGTGTGAAGCGCAAGGTACCTCGAGCGTAACTTTTATGATGCCTCGTTTAGACAGAGCTTGTGGGCGAGGTAATAGCTGGTCCTTTCTTATTTAAAATTCATGAATTTTTTATTCATATTAATCTTAGGACGTAGCTACATTGTACAATGTACCTACAATAAATTTGACATCAAGATTAAATAAATAAAATAAATATTCCGGACATATCACACACGGTCAACTGATCCCAAACTAGGCATAGCCTGTACTATGGGTACCAGAGACTGATATAAATAATAGATTAATATTTAACAATCAGACACAGAACAAACATCTGTGTTCATCACACAAATGTTTGTCCAGAGCGGGAATCGAGCCCGCGACCTCTATTAAATAAGCTGATTACAGAGCTGATTACGCGTTCCTTGCTGCGTATCACTGATTCCTTCTTGGTCATCCTGTGTAAGGTCAGCGACCAGGTTGAGGTTGGTGGCCCTGAAAAGGGCGTAGGCTGCGTATGAAAGAAATGAATTTGACGTCTGAATTTGTACGATGCGTGTATGTATGCGCTGCGTTCATATAGTCTGTCTAGGGCATAGAACGGCTGCTTTTCGTGGTAGCTTTAGATATGCTGCCACGAAATGTTGGAACAGCCTACCGCCGCCGTTAAGGAACTCTAAGATAGATAGATAGATACATAAATCATTTATTCGACACACACAAATACAGCACAGACAGAGATAAAAACAATCGGAAAAAACAACAGTAGGTTACAATCACTATAAACAAATAGCTTAGGCACTTAGTAGGCAGGTAGGCTAACAGTGAACTTAAAAAAAAACATTAATAAACTACACATTAACAGAAAAGCAGGCGCCTAACCCACCTATAAAGTGGGTGCCAACTGGTGATACCTACTTATGGCGAGAAATGTCTACGCTGCAGTGGCATGGGTTAAAAAGGTCCTATCTCAGCTCATTGCTGCTCCGCCGAGGCGTAGCAGCGCTCTAATGACGTTTGCTCCTTTAAAAAGAAGAAGAATTTAGAAATTATTGTTGGAATCACAGCAGTCGTTCTAGGCCTCAAGCTCTTTTGAGCTAGTTTATTTTATTTTATTTTATTTTACAATTTTAGGGAAACTTACAGCTAGTACATAGATAAGAAAAATAATAAATACATGTTCATGTATGCTGAAGGCCAATTATAAGAGTCCACTGATAGTTATTTTAAAAATATATATAATTTTTTTTTTTATAGAACGAGGACGACAGATCAAAAAAGAAAAATAAAATTAGTTAGGTATATATAAGTTATGGTACAAAATAAATAAATAAATAAGGCTTTAGTGAGCCGGGATTATCAATAAAAATAAACACTAGACAAACTAATAGTTAAAGTTAATGATGCAAAATAGATTAACCATCCGAAAAGAATTTGTTAGTAAGCAAGCGTTTCAACTTACTTGCCGAAGTATTAAAAAGATCAATATCTGCATGTTTAAGTGAATATACCTTGTTTTCAAGCCATTTATATAAAAAGGAACCATTTATAGTTTATAGTTATTTATTGGTAAAACACAGATTTGCAAGCCCAGTTAATAGGAATGTTTATAGTAGGTTAATAATTTTAGGACACTATCGCAGTAGTACTGCACGCTCATATCCAAGTGCGACCACGGAAGACCAGCGTTTTGGTATGATCTGCTCTGCCCTAGCAAATGCTGAGTGATGGCCATTTTTGTTACCATGATGTTGAATTGAATTTTTTGTATTATGTTAAGTCTGATTGTATTGGTAACAAAATAAACGTTTTTCTATTCTATTCTATTCTATATGCAGCAAGGCACGCGTACCTTATGGAATACTCTTTACTGAAAATAGAATATAAAAGTTGACGGTACAATGAAAGAAAAGATGGAAAATTATTGGAAAGATGTCTTGTAGAAAGATCAAATCAATAAAAAAAAATCAAAATATTGTTTATTGTTCCAAACAAGTTGTTGTAGAAAGATGGCTAAATAACCGATCACCTTTGCGGCCCTAGCCTCAGCTCGCTGATAAATCCGCTACGCAAAGAACCGGAGAGTGACATAGGCTACTTTTTATCCGAGTACAAACCATGCGAGAGAAGCCGCGTTTGAAAGCTAGTTGCAAACAAAAACATCTACTATAATATTATAGGGTGGCTACAAGCTAGGTATCGGATTTTTCTTCTCAATTGATTCTAATAATTTCTTTAATACCTACATATTTTTCTGCCGCAAAATAAACTCACTCGAATATCAATCAGCTCAGCTCCAATGGCCGTACAAGCTATTTACCGTGAAACTTTCGATTCTGCGGCACGGCTTAGTCCATTGAAATAAAGTATAGTAAGTAGCCAATAAATTGGATTTCGTCATGTGTTAAATCCTTTCTCTGAGTCTGCACTGAATGAGCCGATAGAGGACTGGTCAGTCTTTTCGATGTCATTTTATTTCTCAATTCACGGTTACTATTGATTGATGGCCGTGGCGGCTCCGGCTGAACTATAGGCCCCTCTATATTTACCTACCCGTGGATGTCGTAAGAGATGACTAAGGGAAAAGCTAGGGGATGGGCAGCAGCGTCCCCTATTTTAACAAAGCTCGCTAACCCCCGTGCCCATCTTGGTGAGTATGAGCAAGTTTCACATGATAGGAAATCGATCATGAAATCATTGAGGGGTGGTCTTTGTTCTTCAGTGTAGCCTCTGACTATCAGACATGCTTCTGAATATACTAAAATCTGAAAGGATGTCTTACATTCTTGGGGATAATAGTCGTTACTAGTCTATTTCTAAGTTTTATATTTTGCCTTCTAAATTTTCTACCATGTGGTTTATACAAAAACATGGCGCGAGATGTGGCCCGTTTCTTTGTTTTATTTGTGATAAAAATGTGCAGCATCTAACATTTTGTAACGTCATTTCGCCAGTTTCGCTCTTCGGATTATGGGCCTGCAAATTGAATTGTGTCCCCCCTTCCCTTCGGACCTCTGAGGAGTTCAGACGCATTTTAGTGAACCTCCGTACTTTTAATTATTTAAAAATAAATACATAAAATTCTATCGTCATTATATCGAAGTCGAAAATTAGGACTGCATAAGTTAACAGGAGGTCTGCAGCCACACTACTACGCACCGTGCCTGCGACTGACGCACACAGACATTCCTTGAGCCCTGGAACGACCCGTGAGTGAAACACCCACACTACTCAAACGTTATAACACAGACGCTTGCCGCTATCTGGTATTGACGGCACACGCGCGTGTTTGACGCACACAAGGACAACTTTCTGTACCGGGCGGTTTCGTGTTACATCGCACGCACACAACCTACTCCTAGAACACCTCATTGGAGCGAGCAGCACGACACTACCAAACGTGCGTGATCCCTGTCTCTCTTATCAGCGTGTGCGCAGCGGTCTGCCTGCGCTGGGCGTTTCTGCGAATTAGGCACGGTAGCCACTTACTAAAGACCTCTCTTCGTAACTTGCACATCTCTTTGCAAATTCTCCTGCCCTGGTACTTGGGTAGTGCAGTATGCCGCTAAATCGATCGCCGCCGCCGACTACTTCGCAATTCTTGTTGCCGGACCCCATCCAACATTGTAGCTCGGAGCCCGATTTAAGTAAGGCTTATGCCGCGAAGTCCGAATCTGTCGGAACTGAATTGTCTCGTCGAACAAAACGCAAACTTACTAATGAGCCAAATTCTCAGATGCAAAATTTCACATCGGAATTGCGCGAAATGTTCTCGAATTTCAAAGACGAACAAAATATAAAGTTTGAAGCCCTCTGTGCTACTATGGAGGATCTAAAGACAGCGTTTGAATTTACAACCCAGAAATATGATACTGCTCTGGAGCATATAAGCAAATTGGAACAAGAACGGGCCACGGACCGCCAATACATCAAAACCTTGGAGAGCAGGCTAGACGCGTACGAAAGCCACGCTCGATCGACATGCCTGGAAATCAGAAATATTCCCAGTACTTTGCCCGAGCCAAAGGATTGTCTTCTAAAGACTGTTCTCACTACAACGAGAGCGCTGAATATGCAGGTGGAGCAGTCGGACATCAAAGATGTATACCGAATCTCCACAACGAAGGATGCGTCTAATAAAACGATAATTGTGGACTTTGTAAGCACGATACTGAAGGAGAAGGTCCTTAACCAATATAAGAAGCACAATAGAGAGAAGAGACAGCTGTCTACTGAGCACATCAAAATGAGTGGCCCGGCAAAACCTATATTTATGTCGGAAAACCTATCAGCTTATATGAAGAGAGTCTTCTTTCTCGCACGTGACTTTAAGAAAAACAATAATTTTGGTTATTGTTGGGTCAAAAACGGGAAGATCTACCTCCGCAAGAAGGAAGGCGCCCCACTGATCCGTATAAACCACGAAAGTGACTTAAACAGCCTCAAGGTCTCTGCGGATTGACTGGGCCTGCAAGGTAGCGAACCCACTATGCTTGTGTTTAGTCGTAAGTCGTACTGTTTGTTAAGATTGTGTGTTACCCATCTTATGAGTGGAATAATTGTTTTTTGTTTTTATTTGCCCTATTTGCTATTTTATTATAATGTAAAACTGCTAGAATCTGTTTTTACACCTCCACACGCACACTCACACAAAACCACACGTAAACTCTCCAGGACATACCTAGATCCCACCCTAGTATGGAATATGAAGCTCATCTGTATTTCTCTTGTCTTCCATTATGGATGATTTAAACATTTTAAATAATGAAATTCAGTCTTTCTCAGTCTCTAAATCTTTTTTTTGTGACCCAGAACACTGTAGGGACTACATAAAGAGTACTCGTACGTCTCTTAAAATATTACATTTAAATATTCGCAGCATAAACAAGAATTTTGGTGAACTCGAGTTGTTGCTTGATAGAATCACTACCTCTTGTGATCTTATTGTCCTTTCAGAATGCTGGCTGAGCAAGGTTTCTAATATACCTCTGCTTAAAGGGTTTGTCTCATATAAATCCAATTTTACTAACCAGAACGATGGCATAGTAGTTTACGTAAGAGATCATCTGAAGCACTCTATGGAAGAGACAAGCATTAAGGAAGCGAACTCCCTGACTATTAAATTCGATAATGATATTGCCATTCTAGCAGCTTATCGGCCACCATCTTATAAAAATTGTAATACTTTTATAAATAGCTTAGTTGATTATCTAGAATCTCTCCGCGCAATAAGAACTGTTGCCCTTATTGGTGACATAAACATAAATATTGCACCTAATAATAATGACCCTAACTCTGAGGATTATCTAAACGCTCTGGCTTTTCAAGGCGCACTTCCAGCACATGTCCTGCCGACGCGTAAAGAAAGCTGTCTAGATCATGCTATACTTAAGACCGACAGCAAAGCCACTACACTCATACTGAACTCTACAATTACAGACCATTTTCCCGTAATTCTATGCTGCGATATTCACAATAACAACATATTCAACCCTAAACGTCAATTTAAAAGGATTGATGAGGACGCTGTAGTTACTGAGATTAGAGATACTGATTTTACTTCCGTCTTAAACTCTGAGGACCCAGAACAAGCAGCGGCAACCTTTGTTGAATTAATCACATCCAAAATAAAAGAACACACTAAAATTATAACTATACCATCTAAAAAACGAGTAATTAAGCCTTGGATTACTCCTGGTCTTCTTAAATGTATAAGAAATCGAGACAAATTGTATAAAAAACATAAAAAAGACCCAGAAAACACGATTAAATATACTACATATAAAAGGTACCGAAATTTTTGTAACTATTTATTAAAGAAAACTAGATGTGAATATGAAAAGAAAGAGTTTGAGAAGGCCAGAAGTAATCCTAAGGCTACTTGGGAAGTTGTTAAGGAAATCACAAACACAAAGAAACCAAAACATAAATCGATGGAGTTATTGAATATAATGGAGAGACCACAAAATTCTGTTGATTACATAAATAAATATTTCTCGGAAGTCGGAAAGAACCTAGCAAACAAAATTCAGCCAAGATCGTATAGCGACCCTGAAACAATGTTTTGTAGACAGCAATATAACCCTAATACTATGGTCTTGGTTGATGTTGATGAGGATGAAGTCTCAGGAGTGATCACCGGTCTCAAAACCAAGTGTGCAGTAGGCTGGGATCTCATACCTTGTTCTATCATCAAATCTGCTAAAAGTACTCTTATCCCTATCATCACTCATATAATAAACCTTTGTTTCTCACATGGGATTTTCCCACGTGTTTTCAAAAAGGCACTTGTACACCCGATTCATAAGACTGGAGACAGAAACAGTGTCGACAATTATAGGCCTATTTCAGTCCTTACCACCGTATCGAAGATATTTGAAAAATGCTTAAACTCTCGCCTTAAGAAATTTCTGAACAGATTTAACATACTCGCAGATAATCAGTACGGTTTTTGCTCCTGTAAGTCAACTGAAGATGCTGTACTTGAACTGACTGATTCCATTGCAAAAAATATTGACGCCAAAATGAAAACTGTTGCTGTGTTTTTGGATCTCTCTAAGGCGTTCGACACTGTTTCTGTCCCTCTGCTTCTGAACAAAATGGAAACGATTGGTATCAGAGGTCCGGCACTTAGTATTTTTACGAGTTATCTTGCAGAACGCTCTCAGTGTGTAACTATAGACAATTACACCAGCACTGAGGAGAGTTTATCGTATGGGGTGCCACAGGGCAGTGTCCTAGGGCCCACATTATTTCTCATATATGTAAATGACCTCTGCAATCTAACTCTTAAAAACTGTAAAATTCTTGCTTACGCCGACGATACTGCGCTATTGGTTTCTGGCAAAAGCTGGTGTGAGGCTAAGTCCCTGACCGAAAATGCCTTAATAACTGTTTCAACCTGGCTGTCGAATAACTTATTAACACTAAATTTAAAGAAAACTAAAGTCATAACGATATCTGCCACCTTATCTTCTCAACCATCAGAAAGTTTCAATATTAGATCACACTCCTGTAACTCCTATCCTCACGCAGAATGTAACTGCGACAGTGTAGAGCGCGTAGATTGTATACAATATTTGGGTATTTTAGTTGATAGCACACTGAGCTGGAAACCTCAGATCTTAATAACTACATCCAAAACTAGAAAGTTATTGTACATCTTTAAAAAACTAAGATCAAGTGCTGATCAGCCTACGCTAAAGTTAGTATACTTCGCGTTGGTTCAATCAATTCTTTCTTATTGTATAGCTGCTTGGGGAGGAGCTCCTAAGACAAATTTACTAGGGCTTGAAAGAGCCCAACGGGCTATACTCAAAGTGATGTTCTATAAACCTAGACTCTACCCTACTCATGAACTATATGCTTTATGTGAAGTTTTGTCTGTCCGTAAACTGTTTGTCCTAAATATCGTCCTCCGTACACACAAAAATCTACCTTATCATACAGTCGACACAACCAGTCGAAGACCAAACACAGTATGCGCTGGAAGGCCATGTCGTACAGTCCTTGCTTTCCGTCATTACTTCTTTCTTAGTCCCATAGTATACAATAGGATCAACAAATTGCTAAACTTATGTCCACTAACCTCCCACAAATGCAAAGTACTGACAAGGAACTGGTTATCCACTCTTACATACGATGATACTGAAGAATTGATCCAGATAAAAAAATTGTAATACTTATCTTAAATAAGCTTTACATCGCTAAAAACAAACATACACACATAATACACAACACACATAAATCACCTTTCACATACACACACACACACCCTTACACAAATTTACACCCAAAACACTCACATAAACCAGGTGCATAACTTGATCTTTATGATCGAGTTATGTACCTCTCTCTCACTTGATCCTGAAGATCCAATCTTCAGGATCAAGTGAGGGAGAAGCCCAGTTCAGCAATTTCCCTTTTTTCCCCTTTAAGTATTTAAATGTAGCTGTAAATTTTTTTGTTTTATTTTTTCCTTTCTGTATATCTATATATCCTTTAATTTCCATAGTTAGGTACCTAGTTTATTTATTTTTGAATGTATAAATCTCTTTTAGTCCCTAGGTCGGGCACTGGAAATTGCGACACAGTCTATACTTCTGCAATTTCCAGTATTCTAAATTGTATCCTGTATCCATGTATTTACGTTCAAATAAATAAATAATAATAATAATAATAATAATAATAATAATAATAATAATAATTCCGTGAGCTACGAGATTCCAAAGTTGGGGATTTCTTCCTGTTTTAAAGTTAATTGTTCATAGTTATTTATAACGACGACCTCTGTGGCACAGCGGGCGGGTGCCCGTCTGAGACGCAAGGGGTGCTGGTTCGCTGCTGGACAAAATTTTGCAAATTTTTTTATTTATAGCCTAGTAAACGCATCGAGTATTAGAATCAAAATGGTCCAAAATAAGTAGTACCTCACCTTCATGAAAATACAATTTTTCAATAAAATATGGCTTCAAGGAGCTGATTCTAATGAAACTGAATTATGAGTCCATATTTCGTGTTCAACAATAGCTATTTATTCCTTTATTTACAGCTTTTGCTAAGATTTTATTACCTGCTTAAAGTAAACTCTGGCTTTAAATTTTTTTTATAAAAAATTCTAGATAACTTTATATTAGTTATTCAATGCACTAATGAGATTTTGATATCCTTAGAGCTCTATCAAAGGTATTCTTTTATTATATAAATAGCCTGCATTCTGAAATCCTTTTACGTTTCATGACATTTTGCGTGCGACAATTTTCAAAGAAACCCTTTGTGTAGAGGAAATGCGGCTGCGTTCACTGGGTTATTCCCGCTCGGTAACACACCGGCTAAACATGATTTCAAGCGCTCATAGGCTATGGTAACCACTTGCCAATATGCTTGTTTGCCACCTCAGTTGTATAAAAAAAAAGCCTTTTCCTTCTCGGCAGTCGAGTAAAAAGCTCGTTATCACAGTGAACAAAGGTACTTTTTATTTCTCGATAGTTGTATGTTCCAGATGAAATAGGAAAACGGATTTCAGTGATGATGATGATTGATGACACTAATTTAAAAATACTTTGATTACGACTTATATTGACTCATAATGATATGCTACCCCCCAAAAGGTGCTATTTCGACACCCATTCTACATTGATCATAAAAATTATATTTGTCGATAAAATAAGCCCCTTGATGGTGTACATAATATTCTGAATAACCTAGTAGAGCACAAAGTTAAAAAAAAAAGAAGAAAAGTTAAATCAAAATAAAAGAAAACTGTTTGAACTGATTTACAGTAAGAACTAAATCTGGATGAAAAATATCAAAGAACTTATTAATAAGAATTTTGAAGTTTTTCAATTAAAAAAAAATACGAAACACACAAAATACCTAAAAAGATAAGACGTGCCTGTTGTCACACGCAGGTTTATCTTGTGTGTAGCACAAAGAGAATCTCCGGCCGTTTTAATGGAAGTTAATTGTTCTACAAATGGTTTTAAGCCTTCCTGTGAAAATGTTTTTTCGTTTGTGTGATAAAATGGAGTATCACATTTTGTTAAAATAAATGTTCTAATTTCCATAGTTACTTTAAGTTAAATATTTAACCTCTCAAACAAGATCCGTAAACTTTCTGTTTGATTACTGTAAATAACGACTTACGTAACACTGGAACGAGTATGTAGGTAATATAAATACAAGGTGACCTAATACAGTATGACCAAGAAAGAATCAGTGACACGACAAAAAAAAAGAAGAAGAATACAAGGTGATTCATAATATGTATGCTATCCTGAAAGAACTTATTCTACACCTAATTGGGAATAAAGTTTACTAAACGACTTTTGGAAATTTGTTATTTTTTTTCATTCAACAAACTGTATGCAAAAATCTGCTGTTTTGGGTCAAATCAGTTCAAACTCAATGAATGATCTGTTTTAGATAGCAATCTTGATGCCGTTTGAGTGCGTTCGAGCTTGAGTATGTTAGAAAGATGATAAAAATACCAAAAACAGCTAATTCAAGAAAGTTTGGTCAAAAACAAAAAAAATAACTCTAATATTCAAACAGAAGAAATATATTTAACCTCTTTATAAACACAGGCTCATAGCTCTGTTGGTAGTAACTCTGCCTTCTTTGCTAGAGGTCGCGGGTTCGATTCCCGCACTGGACAAACATTTGTGTGATAGGTAAACACTGATGTTTGTTCTGTGTCTGGGTGTTAAATATTTATCTATTATGTATATCAGTCTCTGGTACCCATATTACAGGCTATGCCTAGTTTGGGATCAGTTGATCATTGTGGTCATGTTTTCATTAGAATCTACATGAGTTTGTTTTTTTTTTTTATCAGAGTGCTTTATAAACATTTTTTTGACAACAACTGTACAGCGTCAAGTATTTCAAGCACCTATAAATTTTCAATGCCTCGCTGACTTCGCTTAACGCTATAACGTTTAAAGAAAAATGTTTTAGCCGCTTTTTTCATTACAATAATTTACCTAAGTGGTAATAATTTGCAGAACTCGAAGGAATGGATCAAAGTATGCTAAATGAGACGCAATTAATGTGTTAAATGTTTTTAAAATAATAAAATAAAATAAAAATATTTTATTTCGGACGCCTTGGATCCATAATTTGTTAATAAAATTATATAAAATAACTTATAATTAGGGATAGTACTTAATGCTAAATAATCCTACACATTTCAATAGATCACTCTCCTCACGAAGCAGTGCCACGTGGGAGAGGTGATCCTGCCAGCAATCGTTTGAAGGATGATATTGGGGCTATCACGCACTCTGCGCATCATCCCTGATGCGCAGAGTGCGTGACCGCTTACCGCTTACCAACAGGTGGGCCGTATGCTTGTTTGCCACCTTAGTTGTATAAAAAAAAAACAAAGCCTTCTGGGCACACTGCCTGTGGTTGGTGATCTGAACTCTGTTTTCTTCTTCTTCTTGTAAAAGTAGTCGGAATAGGATATTTAACATAAACTCCTGTAGAGCCCGACTCTACCTTTTGCAGTCACATTTTGAACTTGCATTTGTAACTTACCAGTCACAACCATCGATATTCTATTATCTTTCGCCAAATTTCTCCTAGAACGTAATTTTGCTATTAATGCTATTATTTTTTACCATCGCTTAAGCAATTAGCCTGTCCCAATGTCTGTTTCCTCCATCAGTCAACGGAACGTGACTAGAGGCCGAAAGTCATCAAGAAAGGCGAAAAATTCAGCACCCTACCGTTAATCAGTTCATTATAATATTTTTTATTCAAAATATTATGTTCATCATAAGTAATTGATGTGAAAGAATGATGGTGATGATTAAATTCGTTGAACCGAGGTCACCGACATAACTCTCAGAATTAGCACTTGAAGTGGCAGTGAGCAGGCCATATTGCTCGCAGAACCGAAAACCACTGGAAACTGAAGGTTGTCGAATGGCGATGCAGTGTTGGAAGGCCCCTCCATCCGATGGACCGACGTTATTGTGAAGGTTGTGGAAAGTCGGTGGATGGAAAAGGCTCAAGATTGTTAGATGTGGCACTCTATCCAGCAGGATACACATACACAGAAACATCTTCATAAAACACGGCTTATGAAGGCTCCAAATGATCTGCCTTAAGCGGCGTTCAAACGACATGCAATATGTCATATAAAATTCGTTTCAAAAAAGCCTCTTCTGAATAAAATCAATTTTAAGTTTGACATTTCATTGTGTGGGATATATTATCTCAACGATATAGCAAGCTCCTAAAACTCAAAATTAACTTTAATCAAAAGACGTAAGGATCATATCAAATAAATTTTATGCGACGTATCGCACGCCGTTTGAACATGGCTTCAGTTTATCTCCTGTAAGCTGTAAGGTGCAATACCCACAGACCACGATATACTTGCAGCGTAAATTCTTCGATTTCCATCGACATGTTTTGACAGGCAACACAACACCGACGCGTGCATTTCCGTCCACTGTTCGTTCAGTATTGACTGTTACGTGCCTTATCTTTACTTACATCACCTTAGCTTTGTCGTATTTGTTCTGAGAGTTTTCTTTTGTGTTACTACTCTGAATTCTGAAGCGACCGATGAACTTTCAAAAAACTTGCACGAATTGGCGTTGTATATTTGTTAGAGTATAACTTTCGCACCGTCAATCCGATCTGCGTAGACTTTAATATTTATATGTGAACAGGTTGTACTATCAAGATATTATGATGTAAATAATGTCAGTGTGAGGGAGTGAAAAAAAACTAGGTTTAAAGAACTTTATTCTCATACAAACACAGGGTTTACTTAAAATGAGATACAAATGAGCGAATATATCTAAGTTTACAATATTTTTTTGGCTCAACTAAATCACTCACATAAAACCACTCGAATAGTTATGAATGCAAACATCGTAAGCTTCTCTGAAAAATCATCGGGCCGAGTCGTGAAGGAAAATAATACCTACGCTGGAATTTTGTCAACTCGTTCCGGATGGGCCGACTTTTTCGGTACGAGATGGCGAACTACTCAATAATTTGTACCAAAATAATGAGTCTGCCGTCATGGCTAAGCTAAAATAATAAAACAGGGTAATTTCGCAACAAATAAATCTACATATCTGTTTAATGATCCTGCCCATCACCTCACTAACAACAATAAATGATAATAGCTTTCCCAGTTCTGTTGTGTTTCGAGTCCAAAAAGGCAAATCAATATCAATTTTGCTGACCTCTGGCTACCAAACTGAAAGTACCTACTTGAAAATTGTGCAAACAATGCTATTATATGTTTTTTTATTCTACTTGTTGGAAGGAATCTCTTCTCCAATTTTTCTAGACACATTATAATAATAAATAACACCCAACAGTCACACATAGGAACATAGTCCTGACCCTACATTGCAGATCATGCAAACATTTGTCACACAGCGGGAATCGAACCTCAGACGGGCTCTTGCCCGCTACGCCACCGAGGTCGTCACCGAGAAAGTATTCTACGCAGTAACTTATGAAGGGTTTTGCAAGAGTTACGATTACGACTACGACGGTGGAAACATTTGTGTAATTTGGGTCTCATTGTTAAGGGCAGAAGCCACAAAATAAATAAAAGCACTACGGTAGAGGAATGTGTAGGTTTCGGAAGCATAAACATACCATTGAAATTGAACAAATTAAATTCCCCTGAAAAAGTGGGGCTTAAACAATATCATGGCGTCTGATTGAAGCGATGCGTGACCCGAGAGCTGGCTCCTATTTGGCCCAACGGATTAGCATTGCCATCCAGCGCGTGGCAATTCCGCCAGCGTCTTGGCTCCGCTTTCGGCCGTTAGTGTTCTGTGACAATTGAGCTACCTATAGAGCGTTTGTATCGATATTTAGATAGCGCAACTGTTCCTTGTATATTTTGTAAATATTTACTTGTATTCGCTTTAATTTTCTTTCTGTAGGTATATAAAAATAATAGGTCCTGACATTCCCTCGAAATTGGTGTGAATCGTAAATTTGAGGGCTATAAACAGCGATATTACAGATTCATCACCGGTAAACGGTTTGGGGTGAAAATAAAACAAATAATTCTCCAATTTATATCTTGTGTAACGTTCCTTTAATATTTTCATGAATAATGGAGGAGCTTTATGGTATGCTTCGCAGCAATCATTCCATGAGTAGGTACCTTTTTTTGGAATTAATAAATGTGCAATCTAAGACTGTAACCATAAATAAAATTGGTGTATCTCCTAACAATCAGTTCCATCGTTTGCCATAGGATTTATTTCCGTACCTACTACATTTTTTTTTCTATTTTTGTAGCAAAAAATTGCATCATCTTTAATTACATTTCATTTACAAAAAGTAAATTAAAACGAATACAAGTAAATATTTACAAAATACACAACTAACAGTTGAGCTATCTAAAGACCGTTACAAACGATCTATAGATATCATAGAATCCTAAGTACCTAACACGTATTACGTACCTACATTTTAGGAAGCGGATTCTTCCATCACATCCATCATCAATTTCCAGGTCTGGGAATTTAAAAAAGTTTAAAACAGCCGTTTAACTTTACTAAATCCCTTATTGCTCGTAAAATCAGGCTGAGGCTTTTAATCTTGCATCTTGACAGCTCCCCGAGCAAGGTTTAGTAATTAAGGCATTCATTCTCCTATAGAACTGCCACCTTATCTTACAAGTTTACAACCAATTTATGGGGAAGTGCATCATCATCATCATAAGTTTAAAAGAACTGCTAAAGTATATCAAGACAAGCTAAAGCAGCACACAACGGCTCACGATACATAAACTGTAAAATATACTTTTCACCACTCACAGGTGACAAGTGAGTAACTTACGAACATTACGCACTCGGGCCTCTGGAGTCACTCCGCTGAAAGAAAAATGTTTAAATTTATAAACAGAAAGATATTTCAAACCAATCTTATTAACTATTTTACGAAATACACAATAACAGTTGTTTATTTATTTATGAAAAGTACACTATTTTTACAGGGGCACCTAATACAATAGTGTACCTACTTATTAATATAATTATCGTTAAATAATAGGTAATAATAAAAATATCAAACATTATACATCATTAATTTAAATTCCAAGCATTGATAATAATTAAGCATATTAATTGTTATCTAAGGACCTTGAAAACGGTCTATAGATAGCTCAATAGGATATCGTATCTATCTAGCTTAGATTAATGTACGGTAGATCTCTTTTTGGATTGTACAAAAAAGACACTCGAGTTATATGTTCAGCTGTGGACTTCATCAGGCTGATGATGATCATATCTCAAAAAAAGTCAAAAGGCGTTTATTTCAATAAAATCAATAGGATCACTTTGAAAAGTCTTAGAAACTAGGTGAAGCTACGCCTGTTCCTCGCGACCAAGCCAACAAAACCACGGAAGAATCAGACAACAAACACGGCTTGATCTACTAAGTAACTACTACGTACTACTACTAGTAGTGAATTATCTGTAGTAACTGTTGCTACTGAACGTGATATGGAGTCTAATCAGATGTGCACTATCGGTCGATATTTTTAATCCAGTTAGCACGGTATCTTATCTTTCTCTCTAGCAGTTTTTCACGCTCTGTAGGAACACTTCCTATACCTACCAAAAGATACTTTATCAACTAAAAACAGCTAAAAACAAGCATCAATCATCGCGTACCAACATCAACATTTAGTCTCCGTTGTTTTGTAAGTCGGTTGATTCAAAAAAAGGCGCGACGGTTTGAAAATAATACTTACAGTTAGTATAATAATGATCTGTGCCCTTCTCTTCATCGCCTGATAGCGGCTGATGGCTTCCGAGGATCAAACCTGCTGTGACGACAGCAGACATTTTATGGCGAGGCTGAAAAGCAGCGTAGCTGAGCCCTCGACCATTTCACCTGTCTACCTACATACATACCAAAGCCTGTAAATTACCAATTGTATTTTTATAGCTGTGTGTAGGATTCTTGGTGAATAAATGCCCTTTTTTTTATTTATTTTTTTATTTTTATAAGTTTATGTTAATATCCAGAATAAAAGACCCCCAAATCCTACAGAGGAGATAACTCTAAACTTCTAAAGAGTGCTTGTGAGAAACCTCATAAAATATATCACTTTTTGGACGCTAAATATCGTTTATGATGGAAGTTTAATTGGATCCTATTGGTCTTAGGGCTGTATCACAAATTATTAGAAATAAATTACCGACAGACGTATGCATTTTACCTAAGTCAAATTTATTCAAAGATATCAAATGATTGGTGGGACTCTTTGGGGGAGGCCTTTGTCCAGCAGTGGACTTCTACAGGCTGATGATGATGATGATCAAATGATTGGCAGAATGAATGAACAAAAGAATGAATAAAATTGTAAACCCAGTAAGATAGATCACTTTCTGGACAGGAAATATTGGAACTCCAACTTTTTAGCAAGCTAGGTAAGTAACCAAATGCTTTGGAAATTCTACAACTGGTAGATTCAAGCACTACAGTTGTACGGAGCAGCTGGCTTACATTTTACATAACTATTTTCGTGAGCGTAATACACAGGTTTATGTTCGGACAAAATGAGACGCTGTAATGGTCCGCTGGAGGCGCTTCTTCGAATTTCGCACAAGATTGAAAATTATGGTTCACAAAAAAAACAGCCGACTTGAGAACCTTCTCCTTTTTTTAAAGTCGGTTAAAAATTCAGTCTTGCTTAGATGCCTTAGTTGCAATGTCAGCGATAACTCTCTTCTCACTTTTCGACCATGAAAAGTGAATTAGGCCGTTTTTGTATGTTGTCAAATCAAATAAAAATGTAAATCAAATAAAAATTCAACATAAGCAAAAGATTTTTTTTTTGCTTGTGGTTTGTTTATATACATTCCACGTCAAATTTGGCAGAGTTACAACTCTAGCCTATTCGTACAAATATGTATATGTGGAATTTGCGTCCAGAATCATGGAATTTGTCGTTGTCTCTCGAACCCGGGGCTTTTATTGACAGTGCCCTAGCATCGAGGACCACAGGGACCAGATAAAACTTATAGTTCCATACATAGCGAGTGCCTCAGGCCACGGCTTCCGCTGGAAAAATATTTGAAAGACTCTTCAACGAGATGCTTTTGAACAAAGACTTCGCAAAGTTTTCTGTAATATATTTTATGGAAGGCGATGATAAATAATGTTTTTGACCTACCCTGGTATTCTACTCGTCACTCAGCTGATTGTTAGTTTCACTCAATCAAATTTTACGCCAATTGCGTCAATCGTTGATCAGACTAATGTCTATCATCTGCATCCAACTTTCATTATTGTAAAGTTTGACTGAGTAAAACTAAATCTTGGTTAAGACTTACCCTCTTATTCATAATCAGTCACTTACTATATCGGCTCGGTAACTCTCGTCCTGTCCTTTTCTAACCGTAAACAAAAGAAAGAGGCGGACATACTTTTATCGAGGCGATAAACTTAGTGAGTGATTATGAATAAGGGGATAAGAATACCAGGGCTAGTTTAATAAATGTGTTCGTAATGTTACTCTTTCAATAATATATTAGTAATTGCAGTACGACAATGATCTCGTCAACAGAAAAGCATACAATGCTTTTTCTAAATAAATTCATGACCCAGTGAGTATTTTTCACACCGCGTTGAACATATTATCACTTTTTGTCACGATTTTATGCAAAAATGCCGGCAAAATCCTGAAATGTTCACAAACACAATTTCACTGTTATAGAGACAAAGAGAAGGCATTGTATGTACTACAATGACTATCTGAAAACTGATACTTTGAGACGATATCTTCTGCCTCAATCGTAGAGAAATGTCTTTACATAGCGATTTGAGTAAACTTTAATGCAATATTTTTGCAAAAAACACTCGTAGTTTACATGTTTTTTTTTTTTATACAACTGAAATTGCAAACAAGCATACGGACCACCTGTTGGTAAGCGGTTACCGTAGCCTATGAGCGCTTGCAATACCAGAGGCATCACGCACGCGTTGCCGACCCCGAACCCACTCCCCCCTAAAGAGCTCTGGCAACCTTACTCATTGCAGGAACACAACACTATTTGAAACAAATAACGTTATTTGGCTGCGATCTTCTGTAAGGCGGAGGTACCTCCCCAGGCGGGCTGCTCCAATTCAGAACGAGAAAATAACGCTGTGCCCTACCTCCTCCTCCTAAACTACGAGCGTTAAGCAACGATCAGTACGGCCAAGATTTGGATGGGTGACCGTGGTATTTGTCCGAGCGCTTCTGTTATTTTGAGGCGTTAATCATGACAACCGTTAGGGAATAAAGACTCTCGAATGACGACCACGTAAGGGGCGACTCAGTTGTTGAAGGCCCCCCGACCATATGAACCGACATTGTGAAGGTTGCGGGAAGTCGATGAATGGGAAGATTCAAGACAGTTCGTCATTGCACTCTTTGATGAAGGTCAGCAGTGGACTTTTCAGGCTGATGATGACGATCATGATCGAGGCTGCAGCTCTCTTGTATTTTAATAATAATAATAATAAATATTCCGGACATATTCACACGGTCAACTGATCCCAAACTAGGCATAGCCTGTACCATGGGTACCAGAGACTGATATACTTAATAGATATATATATATTTAACACCCAGACACAGAACAAACATCTGTGTTAGTCACAAATGTTTGCCCAGTGCGGGAATCGAACCCGCGACCTCTAGCGCATGAGGCAGAGTTACTACCAACTGAGTTATGAGGCCAGTGAGGTTAATATATCAAATAAAGCTGATTCGCTTTTTTTATAACGTAGTAGATGATGTTTTCAGGTGCCGAATAGTAAAAATATTCGTAAAAAACGTTTTTACTACAGAGATTCGCAACAGCGACAATATAACGTAGCTATTGGACTAATATTTCATTTTTTCACATAGTCCTGATTCCACACTAGGATTCCCTGTGTCTGAACATGAAAACTACGACCATGGTACCTACCACAACACCCAGACCTGAAACAATTTTTTAAAGATCATGCAAGCATTTGTCCCGCAGCTCACTACGCCACCGAGGTGGTCGAAAAGTAGAGTTTTTCACGCTGTGGTCGGTACAGCCTTGTATCGTATTGACGACAACTTTAGTGACGCTTTTAGTTAGAGCATTGCAAACTATTATTTTATGCCAAAAACTGCTTACTTCAAACCCTTCAGTGCATTCTATAATCTCATATATTCGCAAAATAAAAAGCAGAAAGAGATATAAATCATTTCTTAATCTGAAATTTCATCCCACAGAATTGGAAACGGGAAGCGGCACCAACTTTAGTGTTCGTTACAAATTCAGCCTGAGTATGGCTGGGCTAGCAAATTGCAATTGTAAACTCGGGCACAAGTCACAGCTTTTATAAAATGGCTGGTTAACTCCCACTCAGTTTCTAGCAAGGCAAGTTTCTATTGTCTCTTCACAGCCAATCAGTCAGTAAAAACCTATAATTCACTGTGTCGCAACATCATTTTAATAGGAACTACATATATTCTTAAGTACTGTACAAGGGAATAGTACAGTACTAAAGAATACTAACTAAGTATGTCTTAGACAACACTGTCGGCGAATCTGGGCTAAAATAAAGTTGCACAGAGACTATTTTAGGTCCTAAAAATCTAATCGTTTTCCAAGACCTGTCATCCGTATAACCAAAGAGGTTGCAAGCTAAAACTCTTTTCAAGTCCACATCGTTAAAATACGAACTCACCTAAGATACTATAAAACTGAACTATTTATATGGATTGATCTAACTTCTCGCTATCGACTGGACCATGTATAAAGTGCTAACACAAACTCGTAACTATGAGTAGGTATGCTGAGTTAGCTAGCTACGCTTTAGTTAGTGATATATACGAAGCCTTTGTCGTTCGTAAGTCTAGGCCCTACCTTGGAATCCTGTTCCTATTTGATTTATTTCATACCGAAAATGTTGAAGTAACAGACACATGAGATGGTGCATTTTTCTTTATATTAGGGCAACGCATAGGCAATGAATGCCGTTGGTTACAATTTGTCAATAGGCCATGGCAGCTGATTAAATCACACGGAACATCAGCTATGTTCCGAATGTAATGGTCCCGTATCAAAATGTACTACCATTGCTGCTACCGCGAACGTCAAAAACAACAATCTCGCGATATCGCGCCCAACCGAGCGTTATGTTTACTAAGCCCTCTTCTACTAACTAATTACATAGGCTCTGGTCTGTTGAATAAGAATGATTTTGATTTCGCCGGCACTTGTGTCGAAATGTCATCGGCTACCTCATTTATTTATTTGCCGAAAGCCGCTCAAGTGGCTTGCAATGAAGGGCAATACTGCGAAGCGTTGGTCGTCCCTTAACAGATCAATTAAGATGACTTGCTGCCTTATCGTCACTGATTCTATCATGGTCCAAGCCAACGTCTAGTGTATGACGAGGGTTGATAATGATGATAGTGATGTTTATCTGCTACATTATCTGTGCACGTTAGCACTAATCTGGTGCATTGTTAGTGGACGAAGTGGAAGCATTTCGCTCAAGATTCGTTTGCATACGAGTAGGTACTAGTCTGAATTGTATACATCCAACAGTTACATGCACGCACATGCAACAGACCCTGATAAAATATGAGAAAAAATGTTGAAAAATATTTTTTATTGATCGAACCAGCGCTCTATATGACGCTTCAGAAGACTGACCCCGCCCCTTCTGGGTGATGCCTTTCTCAAAAAACCTACCTGTTGTAATAACCTATGAGGTGCCCTTGAGTCCGTTGCCCAAAACTAACTTTTACGCAGCTGCATCGCCCTCTATAATCCGGTTTCGCTGCATAGGTTAAAACACCAAAAGTTTAAAACACGGTCCGTAAAAAAGCACTGCTAGCCCATAGCAAATTTGGCTGGTATTCAAGTAACTTGAAGTAACAAAACGAAGCACAGAGTGCGGTAAACTGACTGTGTATTCAACAGGAGTAAGTAGTGCCCCGATCCGATTGTAAGCCCCACTTGTTCCAGATGCCTAAGCCGTAGCTGAGGTGAGCTTTAAATGTAGACCCAATGCAAAACCCATTATCTAAGTGCAACACGTAACACATGCAATCCCAGTTTTATCCTCCTAGTCCGTAGGCTAGGAGGATGAAACTGGGATTTCAAATTGCATTTTGCAGTATTTGTTACCAAGATGATTTCAATTATGAACCATTAGATGGCCGTGGTGACCCCGGCTGAAGAATAGGCTCCTCCATATCTACCTATCCGCGGATGTCGTAAGAGGCGACTAAGGGAAAAAAGCTAGGGGATGGGCAGCAGCGTCCCTCATTTTAACAACGATAGCTCTAACTGCGCTCGCCAGCCCGCATGCCGAGCGTGGTGAGTATGGGCAATTCCCCCCACGTGATAAGGAATTCGCTCTGTCTGTGGGGGAGGCCACGTTCAGCAGTGGACGTCGTACGGCTGAAATGATGATGACATTTCATAAGCTGAGACTCGTTGCGGCTGCGTGATCTTTCATAATATAAAAGAGAAGAGTTATCTTTATTAAATCTCCGGATCTTCTTTTAGGACGGAGGAAGTTTGACTGGGTATCAATGTACTAGTATGTATTTATATGTGTTCTTACCATTTAATGTAAGTAATAAATATGGGTATGTAGCCCGAACGGAGCAGGGGCGGTAGTAAGTATTTCCATACGAGGAAACAACAAACAACAAATTTTCCCCATAACTTACCATAACGCATGTAGTATGTATACATAATATGCGCTGAGGGTAAAATAAGTGTCACTTACCAATAGGAATCTCAAATGTCAGTATTTTCTTTGATTCGGGTTTGAGCGCGTCATTTGTACGGACGACCGATAAAATCGAGTTGTCTTTCCGTTTTCATTGTTATCGAGAAATGAAAATTGATCTATTTTCACTTATCGGAAGCGGCGGATTCCGCTGGTGAAAATTGGCTGAAACACATCGTTTCGACAGTCAGTTATTAGAATTGATTCTTTTTCATTTGGCACTCGATGACTGTTTTCTGTAGATCCGAGCGAATATGATTATTGTCAGCGATCCGACAAATACAACGTTGCCAAAGATGAGATTCAATGAAAATATTAATTTTATCAGGAATATTAGGTATAATTGTATGCTATCAAATCAAATTGCGCCATTTTCAAAGGAGCCATTTCATTCTGGGCCTGGTCCATGTACACTACATAGAAAAATTTGGAAAAAGTAGGAGATTACAAGAAAAATACAATTTCATTAATTTGAACACAAATGCGATGCTACAAGAATAGTTCTTCTAGTAAGCTTTTTACTATGTGAACATTATTTGAAAGCCGCCATGTTGGTTTATAATTGGCGTTTGACATGACATTGACATATTTTTCATGTCATGTTGTTTGATTTGATGTTTTTATTTTGTCAGATAAATGTAGGTTGTCAAAATGACATTTTACGCACGTCCATCCGCCATATTTTTGTAGCGCTGTGTGTTGCTCTCATTGTCGAAGAAAATCTTAATGTACCTTAGAACGAAGTCAATTTAAATAAAATAACCAATTAAATACGTTTACTTTATTGCTTAGCCATATTTTAGAGTAGTGTACACCGTGCAGGCCCAGGCTCCATATATTGATGAAACGTCTCTTTTACTGTGCAAACATCTTCATCTGTAATGTGGCAATTTGATTACTATGAAATGTATATTTGCTAGTGATTTATAATCCTAGTGCCTACAGGCGACAGTACATGTGAACCGTGTTGGCCTAGTGGGAGGCACCTCTACCTTGGATTCGAAGGTCATGGCTAGCTTTAAGAAAAATATTACCATAATATTAACAAAAGAAACAAAAATAAATTGTGCATTCCAAAATTTAGATTACAAAAAGTAAATGGGTCTTTTATGGGGAATATGGTAAGATTTTATAATAAACTTCCGGTAAACGCGACGCAACTTCCTATTAGAAGATTTAAAGTGTACATAAAGAATAATCTTATTAAGAAAGCGTACTATAAACTAAATGATTATATAAATGATAAAACCGCATGGTCTGAAGTCGCTCTGCCCCTCGACAGCTAAAATGCCATTTTGCAGTGTTTTTACAGTTTTTGCTAGCATCATATTTTAAGTATTATTCAATTTTATAGAAGCATTAGGTACCACACTGAAGCTTTAAATTCCATTTTGTGAAAAAGGATCATCGAAAAAAATGATAGGCACCAAGCCGTGTTTGTTGCCTGATTCTTCTAGGCTTGGTCGCGAGGAACAGGCATAGCTTCACCTAGTTTCTAAGACGTTTCAAAGTGATCCTAGTGATTTTATTGAAATAAATGCCCTTTGACTTTGACATGCGTTTAAATTCCGTTCATAACGTACCAATGGATTTTTGTATTCGAAAAAATATGTGCTAGAAGAAAACATCGTGAGGAAATCCGCGGCTTAGCACCGCACTTATTGGCCATGTCTTTCCGGTGGATAAGGCCGACTTAGCTGAGTCTATACTCTATCTAAACACGTCCTGGGCACTACAGCGTCCTGTAAGTGAGTACAAAGTTCCACCTGACGCTTTATAAATCATCTAGGATAGTTAGAGTAGAATGAAAATATAAAGCATCAATCATAGACTTAAACTTTGACTATAAAGGACAGCATAAAGTTTCATACATCATGATTTGAATGAAGCTATTTTCGTTGCCTCTGCACTGTGATAAATGACTATAAAAATGGGCTACAGAAATATGAATAAACGGGTTATTATTCACACTTTATTGCTCCTATGTTGAAAACTATTAAAGTGTATTTACAATAGTTTCACCCTAAATCTACGATATTTATGTCAGGGATGTTGAAAAAGTGGCATAAACATAATAATATCATAATTGAGTTTGAACTCATTTGACCACACTTGAGCATCTGCAGACTTTTGGGTAGTGTTGTTCTATTAAAATATCAATTTCCAAAAGTCGTAGAACAAACTTTATTTGCCAATTGGGTGTAGAATAAGCCCCTTTCGGAATTAGTACCTATACATAGTACGAATCACCATGTGTAATAATAATAAGCTATACATTGTTGCATTTCTATTTTATTTTAAAGTGACAACACACACAAAAGGAAAAGAAAAAAAAGATTATTTTTTTATAATAACCCACAAATTCGGAGTCCCGTCGGAGTCGAATTTTTGGGATATTATAAAAAAATAATTCCTGAATTTGTTTCAGAATGGTGCGAACCTGCTTACTAGTGAGCTGCGCGCTGGTCGCCCTCCTGACCGTGCCCTCCTCCGCCTACCCCAGGTAGTGGTACAGTGTCCTGTACTATTTCATATTCAGCTTGCAATTATCACTATAGCATTCGTAGGATGTCCACTGCCGAGCATATAGGCTTCATAGTTTTCGGAGCATTAAATCTTGAACGGCCTGCCTTTCACCTAGATGGACCCCGTCTGATGGAACGCCTCCCGAGTGCTCACCTCTCTTTTTTTTTATACAACTGAGGTGGAAAACAAGCGTACGGCCCACCTGGTAGAAAGCGGTTACCGTAGCCTATGAGCGCTTGCAATAGCAGAGACATCACGCACGCGTTGCCGACCCCGAACTCCTCCCTAAAGAGCTCTGGCAACCTTACTTACCGCAGGAACACAACACTATTTGAAACAAATAATGTTATTTGGCTCTCAGAGAAAATCTAGCTGTGCCCTACCTCCTCCTAGCAAAATCTCGATGGGTCTCTAGAACCTTTCTGCCCCAACAGTGACTCTGCGAGCTATGTGCAAAGTAGTTGAAGTGGTAAACACTTTAACTAGCTAAACCAAAGCTTACTCGAACTTCGTTAGTCCGATTTCCGGCAGTGCACCAATATATTTTCCTATTCCAAAATCAGTATCATTTGTTTATTTTTTGTCATATCGGTGACGTTTTAGAAAAAGGCCTTGTCAAAAGTACCTAACTTGCTACCCCATTGCTACAGTTCTGATATATGTATCTTTTTGCTCCATTCACTCTCATCACATTCCTCATGCATGTTCTTGAAAAGCATGCATACAAAAAGATATGTCAGGACTGTAGCAATGAGAAAGCCGTGGTCTCTGTTTACTCCTCCGTGATGATTTTATATATCCGTGTATGCTCTACGTTCACACGAGTTTCAGTTTCAGATAGCTCTTTAAATTAGACCAAATATATATATTTTCCAGCCCGAGCAACTACTTCCGTGAGGATGATGGCTACGAGCCCGAGATCGTTGACCTGATGCACCACCTAGAAAACCTTATCCAGATGGAACGCAAGGTGGAAAAGTAAGCAGTCCTTTAATAATAAATATTCCGGACATATCACACACGGTCAACTGATCCCAAACTAGGCATAGCCTGTACTATGGGTACCAGAGACTGATATACATAATAGATATATATTTAACACCCAGACACAGAACAAACATCTGTGAATCACACAAATGTTTTTCCGTCGAACCCGCGACCTCTAGCGCAGAAGGCAGAGTTACTACCAACTGAGCTATGAGGCCAGTCAATATGTAAACAATCCCGAAACGAGCCTATCAAGAAATATATATAATTTTTATGACTAGTTAATTAAATTATTGTATATTAATAATTATATATTATGTATATCAGTCTCTGGTACCCATAGTACAGGCTATGCCTAGTTTGGGATCAGTTGACCGTGTGAATATGTCCGGAATATTTATTTATATTTATTTTTATTTTATTGTCAATCACCTTTTTTTTGACCTGAATTTGCGAATGTTTGTATGTCGTAAATGAAAAGTTTAATAAGTAAGTTTTTATGACCTAGAAGCCAACTATGGTGACGTAGTTTTAGGCCGCATCCGTCATGGTTTGCGAGACTGACGGCACCTTAACGTGCCCTCCGAAGCACGGAATGGCTCAATCCCACTATCATAAAAATGAAAAAAATGATAGGCACCAAGCCGTGTTTGTTGCCTGATTCTTCTAGGCTTGGTCGCGAGGAACAGGCATAGCTTCACCTAGTTTCTAAGACGTTTCAAAGTGATCCTAGTGATTTTATTGAAATAAATGCCTTTTGACTTTGACTTTGACTTTTATCATTCACTCTTGCAAAGGTTCCCATCATTAATCATCAATTTAACACTTTTTTTCATTTTTTTTCAGCTATAAAGATGATATTGCTAGGTATGTCCTCAAGTAGAACTAGTTCTTGGATATGTTGTAGCTTTATGCCAGTGCTCACTAACACATAAACTTGCGGTTACAGTAACCAACTATTCATCATCATCATCATCAACCTGTAGAAGTCCACTGCTGGACATAGGCTTCCCCCAAAGAGTTGCATGTCGAACGGTCTTGAGCCTTCTCCATCCACCGACTTCCCGCAACCTTCACAATGTCGTCGGTCCATTGGGTGGGAACCAACTATTAAGATGGTATCAAGTGTGAGCTAAACTCACGCGCCGACTGTTCCGTAACCAGTTAAATGCGGAATTCAATCTATGTTTCCTGTGTCGACATCTAGTTGACAAATCCGAACGAATTACAGACAGGGAAAAATTATAGCTAAATTGCTCGCTTAGAGTAAACTAGCTTCTATCCGCGGCTTCGCTCGCATGCTACACGGATATGTTATATTATATATTTGCTGCATACATGCCAAATTTCATTCCGATCCGTTCAGTTGCGGCTGAAAGAGTAACAAACATCTTCACATCCTCACCGACTTTCGTATTTATAATATTATTAGTGGGATAAAGTCTGCAAGTAAAACCCGGAACTGGTTGGACAGACTCGGACAGGCCAACACCGCGAAACCGTAAGGGTTCCTTGTCGTACCTCGGAACCATAACAAGATTCCGAACCCGATCGCGGGAAATTATTTCGCGGGACCTCCCGGAACGAAGCTAACGCAGTTTTATAAGGCTAAATAGCTCTTTTATGGCCCGATTATAGGCTGGTAAACAATTGCAATTACAGAAAAAATTGTTATATATTTTAGAATAAGCTTTTTCCCACGTAATATGACTTAAAGTTAATTAGAATTCTTTGCGTTGGTTTATTTGCATACGTTAAAGAAGTGTTGTGTTTATGCATGAATATATTTTTAGCTTGGGATTATGTAAAATTACATAAGACTGACTAATCCCCTGGCTTTAATCTCATGTACACGTTACTTCGGGTGCCTACGTCGCTTACGCAATACCTATATAAACTCATAGTCCGATCGAGGACTATAATATTTGAAACATTTTTATATTAAAAGTTTGTAATAAGCTAAGGGCCAACTCTGGTGGCCTTCAGGCGGCCTAAATACGCTGGTTTAGGCCGCTTCGGCTTCGGCTTCACTGGGAAAACTTCATAGGCGAGAACACAGAGTAGTAGAAAAAGTTCGGCTCTCCTGTGGTCGGATCGGATCGGTCGGAATCGAGACATCAAAGCACGAAAGTCATTGATGATACCACTAGCGGTCATCCATCCAATTGGAGACCGCGCTGAAGTTTGCATAACTATATGAACAATGCCGCGAGCGCTTTTTATACACTAGTCAATTGCTTTGCTGTTCACTTACCAATAACAGTTACCTTCGTGTATAACTAAGATACAAATAGTTAAAGCTCAATTTAGTATAGCAACGTACTAGAAAATACAACTTTTTTTCAGAAATGACAAAATGTTCCGCAACCTTGAGGTGCTCAACGAAATCATTGGCCCACAGTATGTAATTTGTCCTGCATGCTCGAATACTGGCAAGCTATACTTAGTTACTTCGTTGGCTTTTTCCCGCATGCTCAAATACCGTCTAGCTATAGGTAGTTCGTTAGCTTTGTCCCGCATGCTCGGATACTGGCTACCTAAAGGTCGTTCGCTAGCTTTTTCCCGCATGCACAAGCTTACAAATATTGGCTAGCTATACCTCGGTATTTCGTAAACTCTGTTCTGCCTGCTCGAATTGAACTTCAATTGAATTGTTTGGCTGTTTTAACGTAATTTTGTATTCGGCTTTGAGTATGCGCTTCCGTAAATGTAGATCAAAAAATAACGGCTATAATCGACAGTGTTGTTGAAGTCATAGTCAGTATTCTTTAGTACTGTATAGAGTGGTCCAGTTTAGGGGTTATGCCGAAAACAACAGAACCGACACCAGTCTGACTGAGACAGAGTTAAATATTTTAGACAGAAACTATAGTAAAAACTTTGTGTTTTCAGCAACAAGCGTGCTCTTGACCTCGGTCTAAGCCGTGGCTACTCCGGAGCTCTTCAGGCCAAGCATCTTTTCGGAGTCGATGCCGCAAACTACGCCGGCGGGCCCGGCAGGAGGCGACGTGATGCAGCACACTAAACTCCAAAAATACATACTATTCCTCCTACTTAGATACGAATATCCTATGGCACAATCAAGTGATGTTAGAAACTTCAGTGCGGGAGTGTGCAACTGTAATTGCGGAAATTCTTGGTGCGAAAAAGGTTGGTTTTCGCAAACCTTACTAGGCCGTTAGGAGCTATATGTTCAATTAAAGGCTAAGTAAGGTACTAGAATACAGCTGCACAAGACTTAAGTATAATTTAATTAAATTATATTTTGTTTCCGATCATTGCTTTTACCACGACTTGCTACGACGTGCTACGATTGTGCTACGTACAAAACGTAGCACTTACAAAGCGTCAAATATAACTATATATTTTGTTTATATATAAAATAAATTTAATGGATATTCGTTCCTAAGAAGTAGTAGGTAAAGAAATATTTTAGTCAATAACAGTCCAACATCTTATTCAGTACGGCTCGCTTAAAAAGCTATTTTTCTAATCAATCCTAATAAACTAAACGTAACAAATTTTAATCTTAAAAATGTTGTATAATTATGTTCATACACAATATATTATATATACGTTGAGTTTCAAATCTGTACTTTGAAAAGCAAATTAAAAAATGTGACATTGCATAGTTCAAGATACTTCTCATCAAAAAAATCTAACCAAGTAAATTTATGCAATTAATTTATTTCAAGTTATTTTATAAACATTGGTATAGTTTTACTAAATTAGTTCTTGACTAAAATTAATACTTGGTACTTACCTAAAAATAAAAAGAAGTTAGTAAAATTAAAGTTTAAATTAAAATTCCCATGCAAATTGTGTTTAATAGATAATCACCTGAATAAAAATTTCAAAGGTGGCTCTATTTATTTATGAAAAGTGTTCCTACAAGGATATCCTCTTCAATTTAATATTTATTAGAATAATCAAACTGTAATTATGTATTATTTGATTTGCGCGTGAAATAAAGTCTGAGTTATATTCTTACTTTATTAGTAGGGAAGTAGGTACTTAAAAACTTTTCATTCCTAATTTCTAACGAGTCTAGTCAGTATTTTTTAAGTATACGCTTAAGTCTTTTAATTACACACTATTTTTAGGTTATTACTACAGATTTCAATGTTTAGATATAATGTAGTATATTAATAAATATTTCTAATTATATTCACTATTACAATAATGTTATACCAGTGTGGCAAAATTAAATAATAATCATTATTATGTGATAAATTACCTCCTGTCTAGAGTTTATTGTTAAAAAATAAAGGGACATTAATATTTAGATAACTGTTTTTATTATTTACTTCTTGTCTAACTTACTTCAACTTGACTGACAGCCTACTCTATTAAACTGTAATGATTAAAACTGCAATCTCTTTATACTTACTCTACCTCCTGTAGGAGATATAGGTACCTATTTCCTCTTATTTTTATTTAAATAAAAAATGGATTGCAAAGTTTGTACCGAACAGAACAGACAAATAAACGGACAGAGCAAAATAAAAACGGTTTTAAAATAAAAATAAAATATTCCATATCTAGTATACCATATCGGGCTTATTAGCTGAAGAATTGAGATTAATCTTTGAGATTTGACCCCATAAACAACAGATTTTTGCAAAGGTTTTACAATAAAAAATGTAATAATTTGCAAAAATTGCAAAGTAAACATTAATGCCAATTGAGTGTATAATAAAACCCGTTCGATATGGTATACATACCTATATAATATTATGAATAACCTTGTATTACTCTGTTACAATATCATACACATAATTTTTGAAACTATCATGTTTATGAATATAATTTTCACTAAAAACGGGCATCATGGCGCATGAAACTGTGCCGAAATATTGGGGAACAAATGAATTGATAAATATCAAACGCCAGTATGTCCTTGATAGTTGTTATGAAGGAAATCCAGTATTTTAATTTATAGTTGGTAAGGACGTTGTATCCTATATGTTTAGGTTTATTTTACTTTACTTTGGCAATTACCTGTACCGGCAAAGTAGAAAATAATGAATGGCTGTGAAATCCCGCTACAATCGTAAAAACTAGTTTGGACATACTGGGTTTTGAACTAAATCAATGGACATAATTGAATTTGAAAAGAATGCATTGTTGGACATATTCTGTTTTGATCAGAAATGCCATTATATGACGTCATGTCACGCTAGGGCCTAGGGGTGGCACTAGGCTTTACCTACTCAGTTTGTATAGAGATGATAGATTATAAGAAAAAAACAATCAATATATTTTTAAAACTGTAATACTTAACCTTAATCAAATCACAATACAAGCTTACAAGGAAGAAATTACTGACTTCATTCGACTAAAGTGGATGCGGCACTTTAATCAAATTTTCATAGAGATTTCGATGAAAGTAAAACAGATCTCTAGATGTGAGTGACATACATTTGATAGATTTGGATTTATGTTTGCAGAGTGGTGATCGAGGCAGTCCCGATGCTGAATATCTGAAAATAAATAAAAATTCGTTGAACGGGAATGCCCTACTAAATCCGCATAAACCCCTAAAACTTAACAAGATTCATAATAGTTCTTATCCTAAAGCGCTTCCCGGCCCAGTCTCCTCTAATCAAAACTGTTAGGTTTTTGGGATTTTTCCCAGTAATTGTATCCAGCTACCTAGATAATAATTAATTTATTATAATATAAAAGTGCAAAATACCCACTGGCTTTTTGTACTTACAGACAAACAAAAAATACGTTAGGGTATATGAGATATTTTTTTACTAAGTAGGTCATAAAATATATGTTAGGGGAACATAAGTAGGTATTATTACCAAGTAAGTAGATACTAATTATAAGAATTTGTAATGTATTTTTTAGGAATTTGAATTTCGCGCCATGTCATAGTAAATGCGGCGACAACCCTACAGGTTAGCGCAAACTTATCCAAGTTATTAGGCAAGTTTAACTTACAATTTCCGCTTCTTCTGTTCCTTCTTTTGCTTCGTCGTTATGGTATTCCTCTTCCTGGCTTTATCTGGTTCGACATACTTCACTTTTGAGTCCATTTTCACCTATTTAAACTAATTAAAATGAAATTTAATTGCGCAATTACACCAAAATCGATCACAACAACAACAACAATGGCCGCCATCATGGGCGAAAGTGTGATTTGATTGGTCTATTTGGACGTATTGGATTTTGATATGAATTCTCTTAGGACTTACTGGATTGTGAATCGAAATGCAGTTTTTGCCCAATGTTTTCGTAGTGAATCCGTGGACATATTTGGAATTGAAAAATGTTGGAATATTCAGATTTTATTTCACTCCATGTTGGCATAAAAAAGTATATTTTTGTCTATGATGGACATATTGGCGTTTGATATTTATCAACTCAAATAAACTCATAAAACATGGTAAATATCCTGTTTTAGTGAAAATTAGTTCCATACAATCATGAATAGTTAGTGCATCAACGTACTTTTTGTTAGAGGTTGCTTATTATGAATTTGCTCTTTGGCAAGGTAGAATAGTCAACAGAGTCATCGTAGTAAAACAGTGGAGTACAAATGATTCATAGCTAGCGACATCTAGTAAGATCAACCGGAACTTTTTACATTGACATCATCTTTCAAACAGCACGCTACAATTAGTTCAAATAAATTTCACTAGAGGGCGCTCTGATGCTCTGTGATGACGAAAGGTTTGAGATAGGGAACACAATTATATATTATTGTCATAAGTCTGAATTAAATATCATAAATTAGATTTTTCACAAATTAATTACTGGATAAGAAAGACAATCATTGACCATAAGTTATTTTAAAACATTATTTTAATTTCGCTTTCGCTCTCAATATCCCGTATGGTCTAGTGGCTAGGATACCTGGCTTTCACCCAGGAGGCTCGGGTTCGATTCCCGGTACGGGAAGACCATCTTTTTTACCTTATTCTGCTGTTTCTCGTCATTTTGGCGTTCTTGGCTAGTTACTGTACTTATAACAAAAATCGTTTTTTATTTAGTGTAGTTATTCTCACATCTGGCAGATTAAAAGCCTTTACGAATGCTATTTACACCCTATCCTTCCTACCTTTAGCTAAACAAGGTGTCTCTTATTATGTAGTTACACTATCTCGAGTACATGTTATGTGAGACCTTGTAGTACCTAGGTACTTACTTAATTGGTTATGTACATGGTGGCAATGAATCCGCGGCCGCGGCGCGCAGTCTGACTCATTCCTTTAGTAACTTTTGTGAGAGTATTCAGCTCGGTTCTTCTATTCATACGTGCTCCTAGTTACAAAGCAACAAGATACCTACTTACCGGTAGGTATACCTGCTCTAGCTAAAGAGCTGTGTCAATAAAGGTGCTTCTACCAAATAAACTAACACCGTCCAGTTTACAAAGATCCCCGATACTGAAACTGTACCTCAAAGTTCTCTATTTTAGCTTTCAAGCCGCGGGGCTGTGAAGGTAAAGGTATTCTGGTCTGCATGAGGGTGGGTTGTGTATTCGCATGAGTACGTTCGCCTGCACGTTTTTTCAACATGGCTGAGCTGAGTGTTGGCACGTTTTATTTTAAACTGTTGTTTTGAGACTGGATGTTTCACAGATCCAGACAGTGTTGTTTATGTAACTTTATAGGTACTAGGTAGGTATTTGAATAATCTACGGCATCGTTCCTTGGGATGATAAGGGCTGGCCGCATAACATCATAAAAATAGACGTTTCATCAATATATGGAACCTGGGCCTGCACTGTGTACACTACTCTAAAATATGGCTAAGCAATAAAGTAAACGTATTTAATTGGTAATTTTATTTAAATTGACTTCGTTTTAGGGTACATTATGATTTTCTTTGACAAAGAGAGCAACATTCAGCGCTACAAAAATATGGCGGATGGACGTGCATGAAATGTCATTGACAACCTACATTTATCTGACAAAACAAAAACATCAAATCAAACATCATGACATGAAAAATATGTCAATGTCATGTCAAACGCCAATTATAAACCAACATGGCGGCCTTCAAATAGTGTTCACATAGTAAAACCTTACCAGAAGAACTATTCTTGTACCATCGCATTTGTCTTCAAATTAATGAAATTGTATTTTTCTTGTAATCTCCTATTTTTTCCTAATTTTTCTATGTAGTGTAAATGGACATGATTATTATGGACCAGGCCCAGAATGAAATGGCTCCTTTCTGTCAGAAAAATCATCACCAATAAAAAAGGACGTGCGGTCCTACTGATTGTTGATTATTAAGAATGTCGCCGTGTCCTACCAGCCATAATCTTTTTGACCAATTTTATGGAGGCGTTTGCTTTCCAATTAAATAATAAAGACTCCGATAAATCGCATCCCCAGCAATCTATCGGTTGATGATGAAACCTATCTAGATTATCTTTCTAAAAACGTACGCGCCATTTATCGTAGAGAGCTGAGCCCTAATTTTCTAGTTGTAATAAATTATTAAAGATATATTTTATGAGTCCCAATTACTTAAAGGATCAGAATAAACTTAGTATGGAAATATTTTGCTTTGAATTTAAGGATAGAACATAGATAGGAAAAGTTTATCATTCATAGCAATTAGTTAAACACCTAATTAGGTTGGTATCTAAGTAAATTTCAGTAGGTACAACGAACCTACAAACCCCTAAATAAGCCTACAAACAAACAAAACCCACAAACTATTGCCACTTAGGTAAATCATGGTAAAGGCTGGTTCAGATATAAAGGCCAAAGTTTATAGCTTTTATGTAGTAGGTACAATTGGTCATAATGTAGGTAGGTAACTAAATACTGCCTACTGAGTGAAGTATTAAAATTTGGGGAAAGTAGGTCCCCCACCCGATGGACCGACGACATTGTGAAGGTTGCGAGATGTCGGTGGATGAAGAAGGCTCCGACCGTTCGTAGTGGCACTCCTACTGGGAGACTTATGTCCAGATGTTAACTTCCTCAGGCGGATGATGAGGCATATATTACCGTAGCGAAATCATTAGCGTACACTGTACAGACCCCTAAAGTTATCCCCTTCTCCATTAATACATAAATTGCAATAACAAAGTGTCAATCCTATACAATGACATGTTGTGGGCGCTGGACTTGAACTCTAGACATGAATAAATGTCTGCTGATACGTTTATTTTAAACTAACTTCCATCCGCGGCTTCGCTCGCGTTTGTAGGTACTACATAAAAAGTTGCCTATATGCTATTCTAGGTAAAAAACTTTATCTATTCCAAGTTTCAACGAAATCGCTTGAGCCGTAACGGCGTGATTGAACAACAAACATCCAAACTTCCTCACCAACTTTCGCATTTATAATACTAGTAGGATGTTTGATAATAGCCGTTCAGCTCTATGATTTACCTACCTCATCACCACCATCATCATTTAAGCTGTAGGACATCCCCACTGCTGATCATAGGCCTCCCATAGATTTCCAGCGCGACCGACCTTAACAAGGTCGGTATTTCCACAAATGATTGTTTGGGTGCAGGCACCCAAACAATCACTTGGGGGAATTGCCCATACTCGCCACGCTGGGCATGCGGGTTGGCAAGAGAAAGCTATTATTGATAGGAAACGCTGCTGCCCATCCCCTAGCTTTTTTCCCCTTAGTCGCCTCTAAAGACGACGAATTACCTACTACATTTAAATTCAAAGCTTTTATGTAACTAGCTGCAGGTTCGGAAGGCCCCCCACCCGATGGACCGACCACATTGTGCAGGCTGAGGGAATGTGGATGGAAGAGGCTCAAAACCGTTCGCCACGCCACTTTTTGGCCCATGTCAAGCAATGGACTCCTACAGGCTTATGACGATGCTGATGACACCTTGTATATTTGTTTTAGTTTATTGGTTCGAATATTGACAGCTGATTAGGACCTAGATAAAAAATTATTTCTATACGCCTGACGTGAGCATTTTCATTGGAATCGATTGCCTCATGACGTCCACGTTACAATGATAGATACTACAATGATAGTCACTTTCTTTCAGCTATGATATTAGTTCTTGAAAATGTTTAGACCGGTTACGTATCCCATGTGTAAGTAATAAATTAGTCTGGCTAAGAAAATACTACTTCCGTTCCATAGAATTTATCTGCCGGTTCAACGATCACAGAAAAAAGCGACTTGGTATATAAACTAACATCGCATCTGTAGCATGTTCTAACTTAGGTATATCCAATATTACCTGAACTACAAAGCCGATTAACAATGTCAATGTCTCATACATTGACTTTGAGAAAGGACGTTTTCTTAAATGTTGTCGGTGTTCCGAATTTTCAAAATTTCTCATCCAAAACTTTTCATGGATCCGTACGGAGGCTCGTGGGGCAACGACCGCGATCAATACTGCACCCTCCCTCTTCACCTCACGCATTGTTACACTGAACAATTCTCAAGTCAGTGGAAATTTTACGGAGGACTCATTCCGTTGCTCTAATATTTTTAAGGGGAAATTTCACCTACCTATTTCCAAAGTCGATGCTTATTTTCTAAAACATTAGAGACTCCTTTGACAAATCGAACCCTTTCTTAGTTAGAACGCCAAACAAGTTAGCCCGCCTGGGGAGGTCCACCTTACAGAAGATCGCAGCCAAATAACATTATTTGTTTCAAATAGTGTTGTGTTCCTGCGGTGATTAAGGTTGTCAGTGCTCTTTAGGGGGGGAGGGGCGCAAGAAATCGTAACTAGTTCGATAATCCATCGATAAACGGTGTTCACTCTTTTTAATGTTATACGGAGGCAAACAGGCTTACGTCCCTCCTGATGGTAAGTTGTTACCGTCGCCTATTGACATTAGCAACACCTGGAGCATAGCTAATGCGTTGCTTGCCTGCCGAATCCCTTCCCCCCCTAAAGAGCACTGGCAACCTTACTCGCCGCACTATTTGAAACAAATAATGTTATTTGACTGCGATCTTCTGTAAGGCGGAGGTACCTCTCCCCAGGCGAGCTGCTCCAAATTAGAGCGAGAAAATCTCGCTGTGCCCTTACTCCTCCAAAAACACTTATTACAAAAATAACACATAAATAAAATAAAAAAAAACACATAAATTAAGTAAAAGCTTTCTATGGTTTTTAAATGCGCATTATATATTAAACTCTCTTAATAGATTTGTTGCTCATCCAGTAGTGAAGATAACATAAAATAATTACGGAAAGAAAAGCAATCACAAACTGTGCGCATCGACGGTCCGAGCTGAAACCGACATCGCGACGGACGTTGATAAATGGGTGTTGGACGAGACTTCTCCAGAGACGGATTGGATGAACTCCAAAACATATAATTTTTACCAACCCTCAGATGGAAACATTGCATTGCATTATTTTCCTAGTAGATCGAGCGAGCGAAGATCTCAAACCACTTGGGCGAATCAGTGTTGTGGGTTTATATTGTATATTTTTAGTTTTCTGTTAGTTACCTGTTTTTTTGTTTAAATTCAAAATTGATTTTTATTTTTTATTACTTTTAATTTTTACTTGATTTCAAATTTTTTTTTTAGACATAATAATTTTAGTTTTAGGTACATTAACTAGGAGAAGCCACTGGCTCTTGAAATACAGTTTAAAACTAGTTCAGGAGCCTATGGATACAAATAAGATTGTGAAATGTTATTATGTCAATAAAAATATTTTTACTTTACTATATGACGTTATATGAGTGAATCGGCCAAGGGATTGCTAAAATATAGGGGTTCAAAAGGGGTTCAAAAATAAAGTTATACAAGTATTTGTATAACTTTATTTTTCTCAGGATACAGAATAATAGTACATTAAGGTATAAGTGTGTAACGTTGGTGATTACCGCCGAGTTGTCATTGGGCCGAGGACGGTAATCATCAATACACACGTGTATCATACGACGTTTTTCAACACACTTGAGAATAAAATAATACTAAAAATAACTGTCAAAACGAGTTTTGATTTTTTTTTCGCAATGGCGGGAAAAATTAGTCAGTTTTCCAATGCGCGCTCAACTTACAATGGCGATCGGCCATAGACTAATAGAATGAGTTTTTTGTGCACGATCTTTTTGTATCGAAACTTTTTTAAAAACTAAGTGTCTTGTAATGTAAAGACTGTTTCTTCTATTATGTTTTTAATTAAAGTTTTACATTTATAAAACAATATATTTTATATGCTAGGTAGGTACGGAGCGCGAGACGCGGTTATATGAAATTGGTAGGTGCGCTCGCGACCGCGGCGGTTGGGGAATCCTCTTGCGGGGTGCGCGGGCGCGGAGGACCGAGCGCGCTTGCCTCTCGCCCCGCGCCGCGCCGCCCCTGGATGACGTCACGAAGCTGGCGTCAACATATTCCGCGGCGTTGGAAGCTTGCTTCCAAGTATGGTATTTATTATCTAGAAGACAAGTGTAGGCTCCTTGAAGCAGAAGGCCTTGAAGACATCTTGTCGTTATAGTTCATCAGGATCAGGTTCAGACAATGGTACAAGGCACATCCGGTTGACTGCTCTCTTCACCGTTCCTTTGGTGGTGGTGTAGACGTCAGCTACTCGGCATATTTTGTCTTTGCTTTCATACAGCTTGCTGACGCGTCCCAATTTTCCAATGAAGCGGCGATAGGTTGTCCTCCTTCAGTAGGTATGACCAGATCTCCGACTTGAAGTGGGGTAGGTATGGTCCTTTCTCCATTTGGTGCGGGTTTGTAGCTCCGCCATGAACTCTCGCCGCCGTCTCTCCCAGAATTGCTGCCGGACTTGCTCGATGCGCTGGTATCGGTTGGGCCTCGCTGTGTTGACAGGCAGTGATGGAACTGACATCAGCGGGCGGCCGATCAAGAAGTGCCCGGGAGTCAAGGGATTGAGATCGATAGGGTCAGATGAGAAAGGAGAAATAGGACGGGAATTAAGGATTAATTCTATTTGTGTGAAAAGTGTAGCTAACTCCTCAAAAGTTAAGGAGGCGTTGCCAGCTACGCGTTTTAAATTATAATTTGAGATTTGACACCTGCCTCCATAATCCACCAAAATGAGGTGAATAGGCAGGGGAAAACATGAATTTAATTTCCTCGTTAGCGGCGTAATGTAAGACTGGTCGGCGGCTGGACCGTATAACTGTACTTAACTCATTGTTTGCGCCTACAAAGTTCTTGCCGTTATCGCAGTAGATCACATAGGGCTCGCCTCGACGAGACACAAACCTGCGTAGGCATGATAAGAAGGCTTCAGTGGTGAGGTCACTGACAACCTCTAAATAAAGGGCCTTAGTGGCAAGACATACGAAAACGCATAGATAGGCATTTTAGAAAATATAGATAGATACGCACTTTAGAAGAAATCATAAAGGGTCCAGCAAAGTCGATCCCACACGATTTAAAGGAAAGCTTGAATTTATTATATTATTATTATTTATTTCTATTCTATTATTTATATTTATTTTATTTATTCTTACATAAGGCAAGTTAGTAGGCGTAGTGTTCGGTTGAGTAGGCCATGTACGTACACTGACCTTCCTTCAGATATGAAGGTCCCTCCCACCACAGAGAAGACGCCTGCAGATGCTGTGGGTCGATGCCCCTGGAAGCTAGGTCTGCTGTGTTCGAATCGGTTGGAACATGTCTCCATTTATTACCTTGGGTAAGTACATTTAATTTATTCACCCGGTTACGAACGAACGTTTGCAGGGTTTTTACATTTTCATTTTTATTTAATTTTCTTTTTAGGTTTTTATAACGTCTCATTGCAATAGGGAATGAGTTGCCAAGTGCCTGCTCAGGATCCCCCTTCAGCGGCATCGTGACTGAAATTCGGCCGTCAGGTAAGCGACGAGTATTTTTAATAAAATAAGATTCACAAAACTGTTTATCTCTTGAGTAGGTATTCATGTCTGAGGGCAATTTTTCGACCACCCAGCTTTTTTTAATTGATTCATGGTTATCTTGAAGTGACACCCTAGAATTATTTTGCACAAAGTTGCATTGAATATTAGTATTAGGATTATAGTAGGATTCCCCGGTATGACCCGCTACTAGCCACCCTAACAAGCTATCTTGTAGAATAGGTTTATTTGGACCCAACTTTATTTGATTGGGACTTATAATGTCAAAGAAAACATCTGCACCTAGCAGAATGTCTATGTCGGAAGGTTCATAGAACGAGGGGTCGGCGAAAACAATGTTTTTAGGAAGCCCTAATCTTTGGACATCGACTTGAACGTTAGGTACGGTACCCGTAATTTTAGGTATGACCAAACAATTCACATTCATACTATACGAGCCGACTCGAGACTTCATTATTATATCACATCTTTCAGACACCTTACACTCAACATTGTTTATGCCAAATACATTAAAAGCATTTATTTGTTCCGTATCTAATCCTATTTTTTGTTTCAGATCCGTGGTGATGAACGAGCACTGACTCCCAGTATCCAACAACGCACGGGCGAGGTAAGTACGATTATTTTGCTTATTTATGACCTCAACTTGAGCCGTACATAATAGGACTTGACCTGGATAAATAGCTGATAAACTAACCGGAACATTACAAGCTGATGATGACTCGGTACTTTCGGTAGCTACATTACTAACCGTATTATTTGTGTGTAAAACTGTATTGTGTTTTTCTCGACAGATGCGACACAAACCTTTCAACGTGCAATCTACATTACTGTGACCACTACGCAGACAATTGGCACATAACTTGTGTGTAGAAACCTCAGCAAGTCTGTCATCTACGCTCATGGCCTTGAACTTGTGGCATTGATGCACATAATGATTTGTTTTATTACAGATTAGACATGCCTTTTTTTGTGAACCCTCCGAAACGGTAAATGATTTGACATTTAATTTATTTTCTTTGTTATTATTATTATTTTTATAGTTATTTGTTTTATTTTCATAATTATTATTGTTATTATTATTGCGGCTATAATTGGCTGTTTCTAGAACATTAGCCCGATTCTCAAGAAATTCTTTAAATTCGATAAGTGTAGGTAAGTGCGATAAGCGCCCTTTGTTTTCCTCCCATTTGCTACTCGTTTTAGGATCTAACTTTGCTGAGACCAAGAATATAACTAACGGGTCCCAACCAGTCGTGGGAACATCCAGGGTATCGAGCGCGTTTAGATTTTTATAAACTTGATCACTCAAATACCTTAATCCCTGGAATGATTCCTTCTGAATAGGGTTGAGGCTCACCAACGCATTCAAATGATTATTTATCAATATATTTTTGTTATTGTACCTATCACATAAAGCCTTCCACGCAAACCCGTAATTCCTCGCGGCAAACTCTATGGATCTAATAACGATAGCAGCACTTCCTACTAAAGAATTTCTCAAATAATGAAATTTGTTGATCGGCGCGATTGAGTCATTGTCATTGATTAGAGAATCAAAAATGTCTCTAAATTCTAACCATTTAACAAAGTTGCCATCAAAAGTGGGCAGATTAATTGTCGGCAGTTTTACTGAACTATTCGCTGCATGACAACAACTCGACTTCGCCGATCCATGATCAGAGTTTTTATTTTTGGCTGAGAATGAGTCTATTATTTCTTGGGCGAAAGCGATTTGTGAATAAAACACGCTTTCTGTCAATTCCCGTTGTGAAATCTGCTCATCTACATTCTGAGAAAGTTCTTCGATTTCTGATTGTATACTGTCAAAACTAGACATCAATTCTTGAAGTTGTGATAATCGCAAAGATAGCTCTCTAATCTCCAGGCTTGTATGATCAGCAGATTTACATGTTCGGTATTTTTTCACAAAAGTTTCAAATGAAGTTAATCTACTTCTAATAACACCGCGTTTTCGGGATAACGTTTTTAAATATTCTATAGGATCAGTTTTATTTGACGATTCAACATTTAAAAACGAAATGGGACTTTTTGATCTCGTTTTAGACTCACTTTCAGCCATCATTATATAACAAATTCAATTTAAAGTCTAAATAATATTAACTTATCTAAAACAATGAGTTAGGTAGGTTAATTCAAACAATATGTGCACTCTAACCGATATACAATCCAGTCGCCACCCAGTCTAAACCACTGCCGCTGCCGCCGAGCCCGCCAACAGCACAAACAGCGTACGGGAAGCACAGCTGCGCGCTGCCACCGAGCCCGCCAAGAATGCCAGCTACGCCCGCCCGGGACGCAGCACAGCGCGGCACAGCGCGAGGACTCGACCACAAAGGGGGCTGGAATTGGTCGGCAAAAAGGCGTTGAAATAAAAATGTTATGATGAAAGCACCAGAGTTTATTTTAACAATTAAAAGTACTTATGAATTTAAATATTACAACCAATCTTTATAATGGTAGATAATTAGTACTTTTAATATTTAAGAAAAGGATTATTTATTATTTTAAATTTATATTATGAAAGTTCCAACGAACTTTTACCAAAAAGGCGTTGGGGATTCGTTGGCAAAAGCAAAAATGCAAAATTGAAATACCTAGTAATAAAAGGATAATCTCAAACTTAATTAAGTGAGCTTTTGTATTATAAAAAAGGCATCAAATAGTGTAGGATTGATGATTCTTGGGAAGCAAAAAACTTAGCGTGATCTCAAAATGGCGGGATGTTGTAAAGTTTTTGCAAATATCAACTCGTCTGTGCAAATAAAATAAGGCAGGGATGGTACGCGTAAAGCAAGATACCTCCCTAAACAGCTTCGAAGTAGCTAGGCATTCACACAGCAAATAGAAGTTGGATATAAGGGCAATGAAGGGAAAGCAAAAGGAAGGCTTACTTTCTTTGTTTGACCGGCCGGCACTTTGTCGTTCACAATCACTCACGACGTTAGCAATCCGGCTTCGTTTCCAGTGGTTTTTCTGCAGTTCACGGTCGCCAATATGTCTTGTAATGTAAAGACTGTTTCTTCTATTATGTTTTTAATTAAAGTTTTACATTTATAAAACAATATATTTTATATGCTAGGTAGGTACGGAGCGCGAGACGCGGTTATATGAAATTGGTAGGTGCGCTCGCGACCGCGGCGGTTGGGGAATCCTCTTGCGGGGTGCGCGGGCGCGGAGGACCGAGCGCGCTTGCCTCTCGCCCCGCGCCGCGCCGCCCCTGGATGACGTCACGAAGCTGGCGTCAACACTAAGTAACTCAACCAATAAAATAAAATAACTCACGTTTGTGAATAATAGCAATGAAAAAGTCACAGTTTGATTACAGGTATCATTATGTGCCTAATTGCGGTGAAATTAGAGCCACTTTATGAGCAAGTGTGTTGAAAATACATTTATTACAGCGTCATATCAAAGAGCTATTTTTATTTATTTATTTATTTCAGTCAGTAATCTAGGATTCACAGTTTTTCTGGGGCCTATTCTTCAGTCGGGGCCACCATGGCTAGAATAGCATACATGCTACTTTTAATTACCACGCGAGCGAAGCCGCGTGTGGAAGCTAGTACACCATAATAGAAGTGGATCCTTCTTCAATTAATCTTAATACACGCCTGGACAGAAGCGTCGGAAAAAGAGTTAATTATTAAGTCATTTATTTCAGGCAACACAGCAAAGTACATGTACAAATACAGGGCCCATAGATATATATACCTTAATACTAAAATACATATTATATTCACACTTGCATATAATATTAGGGTTTATTGTTCTTTGGCGCATCCCTATAGCGTCGGAAAACTATGCCTGCAGGCCAGAAGTCGGGAGAGAGGAACATGTCGCGAAGCTTCGCAGGCACCTTCAGCACGTACGACTTGAAGTTCGTCTCTCTAGACGACTCCAGGCGTTGCAGATGTAGCTGTATATTGGACGGGTCTCGGCTCCAAAACCGAGTCCTCTCCTTCACAAATCGCCCGCCCTCCTATTAGTACGATTATAAATTGACCTTCATGGGAATGGTTTGAAAAATACGCCTTATTCTGACGGTAGGTAACATCAAGGTCATAATTTATTGATGTCCTGTGATTGACCATAATCGATTCACACGCCATAACAATAAAAGTAATGACCCTACCATTTATTGCCACCTAACATGGTGTACGTGAGTGATATCTATAATATTGTTGGGTTTATGAACATACATTAGGTACCTTCTTTAGCGCAATGTAGGCGGCATTTAATTTATACAGGGTTATTTGTAAAATACGCAAAACCTTCAAACCTTCTTTACTTAATTTATTTGATATTATGGTAGCATAGGTAATGTTCATTTCAGCCACAAATTAGGTAAAAATGTTCGGTTTTCGCGAAAGTTATGATGCAATCGATGCAATAGCACTTTTTTGTGTTGCGTTTATCAAGTACGTACATAATCTAACACTATCAAAAAAAAAAAGAGCTCAAAAGAAAAAGCAAAATTTGCCTGGGGGTACAGTCACGTACATAGAGCTCACACTAGGATTCCCTTTATCGTGGATATCAGAAACTACGAGTAGGTACCAAGGTACCGACACCCAGACCCGTAACAAATATTTGCAGATCATGCAAACACTTGTCCCGCAGCGGGAATCGAACCCACCCCCTTCTGTTTCAGACGGGCACTCGCCCGCTGCGCCACCAAGGTCGTCAGTTAGAGGGACGTTTTGTAGGCGCCCTTTTCGTGATACCAATCACAAACGGTATTCACTTTTCGAACGTGAAATGTAAATAGCTTACCATTTTTGTAGGTACTTGACTTTGCATACTAGGTCTTCAGTCCACTGGCTCTAGATACAAAAATCCAATGAGCGCACAAACGATTCGTTACCCACCACGCTGCTGCGTTACCTAGCAAGCAATAGGTGAGTTCCAAGTTGAAAATCTGCCGGCGGTCACATTTTACTAAAAGATCGAAATAAACGGAAACAGCGCACAAAATGGGAGATCGTGACGTCATTCAGTTCATTAATATTCAATCCTGAAATCTGGCTGAAACCGATTCGATCCGGCTCCGCCATTTACGTGCCAATATATATTCATTATATGCCGTCTACTGTTATATATGAACTACCAAAATACAGATCATTACCATAATAAGATCTGTAAAAAAATATCTCCTAGAAAGGAAAATAGCTTGCAAAATCCTTGTAAGTAAACTTTTTGACAATAGGCTGTATGTTCGTTTGTACCCGTATGTTGTGTAGTACCCTTGTTATACTTAGAATATAAAGTTGTGTTAGGTAAGTATTTTATATGTTCTTATAATTATCTACCAAATAGGCAAATATCATAATTCCTACCAATATTATACAAGGTGATTCATAACATGTATGCCATCCCGAAAGGGGCCTATTCTACACCCATCATCATCATCATCATCAGCCTGATGAAGTCCACTGCTGAACATAGGCCTCCCCCAAAGAGTGCCACGACGAACGGTCTTGAGCCTTCTCCATCCACCGACTTCCCGCAACCCTCATAATGTCGTCGGTCAATTCTACACCCAATTGGCAATAAAGTTTGATCAACGACTTTAGTAAATTCGTAATTTTTTATATGAAAAACTCTATAAAAAATACATAAGAGTCCTCCGATCTGTACATAATCACCGCATTGGAACCTTATTTTTTGAAGTCGGTTAATAAGGATAAATTTATAATGGATGAACGTAAGGGCTGGTATAATTTTAGGCTTTATCTTAGCCCACCCACGTCCGTGATACCTACGCTCATAGGAAAGTCAAGTAACAAAGAAAATCAAAGGAAAATATTTGCTTCTATTCAACATTTTTTTCAGCTACCTACAGTGGAACACTATAATGTTAATGGTAGGTTCTTTTGTCCGTCGATTTGTGTATATTTTGTAAACTCAAGTTATTTTATTTCCCTTATTATAACTACTTAGTGGTTACAACACAGAACCAACATCTGTTGGGAGTAAAGGTTCTCGATAGGCGACCTCGAACGGGGACGCAGGGTTGGATGGAACGACGACATTGTGAAAATTGCGGGAAGTGGATTGAAAAGGCTCAAGACCGTTCGTCATGGAACGCTTTGGGGGAGTCCTATGTAGTGTATATAGAAAATAAGATTTACTTACCATTGAAGGCCGTTGTGGCCCGGGCTGAAGAATAGGCCCCTCCATATCTACCTATCCGCGGATGTCGTAAGAGGCGACTAAGGGAAAAAAGCTAGGGGTTGGGCAGCAGCGTCTCCTATTTTAACAACGATAGCTCTAACTGCGCTCACCAACCCGCATGCCCAGCGTGGTGAGTATGGGCAAATCCCCCCACATGATAAGGAATTCGCTCTGTCTGTAGCCATGTTCAGCAGTAGACGTCGTACGGCTGAAATGATGATGATGAATGATGACCATTGAAGTTTGGAATGTATCTTTCATCAAAATACTAGTAAATTTACATACATAAAATCAAGCCGAGGAAGGCTCCACTTACATACCTGACATACCTCTTTTGCTCAAATACATAAATTTAGAATGATATAACGTAGGCTGTTTGAACACGGCTTAAAAGTAGTGGCCGGCCGCTTCTAATATAGAATCATGAAATATTTAAAGGCTCAGTATAAATAGAGCCTTCCAGTAGAACGGGCGCAAGCCATCAGACGAAGGGCGGGCGGTTTTCCGAAACAATAAGCACGGAACGTATAGGTACGCCTCGTATTTATACAGGCTGTTAAGAGAAGCTAGTACCTCATCATTTTTACCCCCTACTTTGCCCCTTTAGGGGTGATGCTGAATCACGTATTTCTTTATTTCTTACCAAAAGTCAAAATATGAATTTTCAGATCTCTTGAGGAACTAATTGCCCATAGAAATTTTCAACCCCTATTTCACTCCCTTCAAGATTTTTTTTGAGATAAAAGTTACCCTGCGTCTTTCCCTAGGATCTAATCTATCTCCTTGTCTTTCCGTTAAATCGTTTAGTCGTGAAAAGGTAAAAAACAAACAGACAAAGTATTAAACAAAGTTAATAGAAAAATGCCTCATGGATGGCCAAATAGAGATCATGCAAAGTCAAAGTAGAGCGAACTAGTAAAGTGGGTTGGCATTTGGCATGCTATACCATAAAAAATGATCTATACTATTTCAATGAATAAATGAATATTGACGTTTGAAGTATTAACCCTCTTTATCACAACCAAGATGATCTTCTTGTCGATAAAGTTACTGACTGGTTAGTCAGTAACTTTATGGACTAGAGGATAACTATAGCCCTGTCCTTTTCAATAGAAGACTAAACCAAAGAAAGTGGCGGTCATACTTTTATCGAGCCGTTAAAGTGATTGTGAATAAGAGAGTCGTTTTTAAAAAAACTTTGAATATGTAACTCTGTTCACGAAAGTGGAGAGTGTGGTTTGTTGAGTATTTTACGAACGTACGACCTACTGAAAGTTGAGGTACACGACTCAGTCAAAAAACCTTTGTGCCAATAAAAGTAACTAGTCAGTCAGTGAGATGTCAATAATAAATAAAAAATAAAAATAAATATTCCGGACATATTCACACGGTCAACTGATTCCAAACTAGACATAGCCTGTACTATGGGTACCAGAGACTGATATATATAATAGATAAATATTTAACACCCAGACACAGAACAAACATCTGTGTTTATCACACAAATGTTTGTCCAGTGCGGGGATCGAACCCGCGACCTTTAGCGCAGAAGGCAGAGTTACTACTAACTGAGCTATGAGGCCAGTCAATAATAATTTTCGATAAAAGTAGTCAATCAGTAAGATGCAAAAAAATTTAGACCAAAGACAAAAATAAGTGCAGGATATTATTCCGACTTCCTTTAGTATAATTACGATTAGTTATGCATGAGCCAATATGAAAACCGGATAGTGCTAAGTATTTTATAAATGCGTTGATCTCCTTAATACTGATTACGGGTGCCATTTAGAATCTCCGTGCGTGTTAGAAAGAAAGAAAGAAAATTTGTTTATTTGACCCACAACGCAGGTAGGTAACTGTACCTACCTGCGTTGTGGGTCAAATAAACAAATACCTACCTAAATAATAACCTACTGAGGTAGGTGGGTACATAGAAAAATACTTTATAGGTAGGTAATACACAACGCAGTAAGAAAACATAAAAAAGTAGGTAGGTAGGTGGATTAGATTTATATGGATAAAGCTCAAAGTTGCACAACGGGCTATGGAGAGAGCTATGCTAGGAGTTTCACTACGTGATAAGATCCGAAATGAGGAAATTCGTAGAAGAACCAAAGTCACCGACAATAGCTCTCAGAATTAGCAAGTTGAAGTGGCAGTGGGCAGGCCATATAGCTCGCAGAACCGATAACCGTTGGGGAGTTCTCGAATGGCGACCACGAACCGGGCGACGCAGTGTTGGCAGGCCCCCCACCCGATGGACCGACGACATTGTGAAGGTTGCGGGAAGTCGGTGGATGGAGATGGCTCAAGACCGTTCGTCGTGGAACTCTTTAGGGGAGGCCAATGTCCAGCAGTGGACTTCTACAGGCTGATGATGATGATGATGATGATGATGTCATATGGATTATCGTTATCTGTGTATGGATGGATGTTTCATCATTATCAGCATGAATAACTCCACTGCTGGACATAGTCTTTGCCCAGAGTGCCACGACGAACGTTCAACGTTCTCCATCCACAGACTTCCTGCGACTTTCAAACTGTCATCGGTCCCACGAGTGGGAAGCCTTTTGGGACGATCATTTGAATTTTGAGGCTTTGATCCAAAATTATCATTAGAATAATTGAAAAAATAATAATCCCTCGAATTTATCCCCAAGAGCGAAGACTTTTGATTGGATGTTCAAACAATGTTTAGATAAATGACAACAAACTGAATTTAAGTGATATAATATGTTAAAAACAGTAAAGTATCTCGGAAATTATCAGAAAAAAAAATATTTTAAGTATAGGTAACGGTAATATACAAGGTGATTTATAATATGTATACTATCCTCTAAGGGGCTTATTCTACGCTCAATTGTGTGAATCACTGTGAAAAATCAGCTGTTTTGGGTTCAAATCAGCTCAAACTCGATTATTAAGCTGTTATATGTGGCAATCTTCGGTTTAAAGATTATTTATTTTGTCAAGAAATTACAGAATTTCACTTAGACAAAACTTAAACTAAGTATTAATTATCTGCAGTGAGCATGCTCATACTTAATAAATAGCAAAGTTATAACTATAAAAAAACAAAGGTTGATGTCGAATTTGTCAATATTCGTTGAAAAGATGATTAAGAATTAAAACACTACCTTTTGTGCATAGAAAAAGCCCCTGTCGGGATATTATACTAGTTACAGAACATGTAGTATAGGTAAGTATCTGTAGGTAGCTAACTTACACAAAACTATCATTCAAAATCTGAGCACTTAATATTATGTTTACATTACTATTATGTCGCTTGTGCAGTCAGCAATGCAACTTTCAAGCCAAGTTCCACCCGTTTTCCGAGGTTTGGATCGATGAGGTACAGAAACGTTAATCCTCTTTTCTGGACTGGCGGTGTCACGGGCACCAGTGACAGAACTAAGCTCTCCGCCAACCGCTGCCTTTGCCCATCGTTCACCAAAACGTTATTGTAGAAATCTGCTGCCGGCGCCAAGTCAGCAGCGTTGGTCTGCAGAACCAGAAGCTTTTCAGATGGTGTCCTATCGTCCACGTAGGGCATGGGACCGTTGTAAGAATTCGGGTAGTAATTTGGATTATCTCTCATGCTGTCTTTCACAGGGGGTACTCCATCACGGTCGTAAGTCCTTACGTATTTTGGGAAGTTCACCCGAATTTTATTGTGATTTGTTCCTAATCGATAGTTTTGCGTGTCTTGGTAAAACAGTCTGCGACCTTTGAACATGTTGTCTATAGGCCCTGGGATACCAGGCACCAAATTGCCAGGGTTAAATGCACTTTGTTCTATTTGTGAAAAGTGATTTAAAAGGGTTTTGTGAACAACAAAGCGACCGATGGGTACGGTGTGGTAAGTGCCCTTCACCCACATACGAGTTACGTCAAAAGGATCATAGTCTAGCTTCTTGATGTCTTCTACACTCATTACATCCATCTCCAATCTCCAAGAGGGATAGTCTTTACGAGCTAAGGCGTTGTACAAATCTCTTACGTAGTAATCTAGATCTTCGCCCTGGATTTTGACTATCTGAGCATTGGTTAGATTTTCTAAGCCTTGTTCTGATCTAAAGTTAAACTTCACGTAATGTCTTCCGCCAGTTTTGTTGCTTACTTCGTATGTGTGAATAGGAAATGCGTCCATCTTTCTGTATCCGTTAGGAACTCCGTAATCTGATTCGAGCCAAAGGAAAGTGTGCAAAGTTTCCGGTCTCAAGGTGATGAAATCCCAAACTTGCGTGAAGTCGTTTAGATGCGTCACTGGATTTCGCTTGAATGCATGCACGAGTGGAGAAAAATGTATAGGATCTTTGTAGAAATAGATGGGTGTTTGCAAGCATAAGAAGTCCAAATTCCCTTCCCTGGTGTAGAACTTCGTCGTGAGGGCTTTGAACTCCCTCATAAGATCTGTTCCGCCTCGTTCGGGGATCGACGTAGAAAATCTAACGATAGCAGGTGTTTTCTTCCCGATACCGTTGAACAGGTCGGCTGATGTGTACTTGGAGACATCGTGCGTTACTTCCAGATAAGCCTCTCCGCCCGTTCCCTTGGCGTGGACTACACGCTCAGGTATACGTTCAGCGTCTTGACTGAATTGCAAATCAAGAAGGAACTGATTAGTAAACTGATCATCATTAATCGCAAAGATCTTACGTACGTCGACTGGTTCGCCATTGCTTGTGGTCAACAAGTCTATATCCTGCAAATAATGTTGTTTTAAATCAATATTTCGAAGTAAAGTCGGAATCGGAAGGTTGAAAAACATAAAAATACCTGCCTAATATTACTACATAAAATACTTGATGTCCTATCATAAGGGGGGGATTGGACAATAACCCACCACGCTGGCCCAGTGCGGATTGGTGGGTGGAGCGCCAGAGACTCGTCAGCTGATCGGCAGGGTGTACCACGTGCCGGTGAGGTTGGCTTGGGTTCCGAGGGTTGTCATTTGGAACCCCTTACACCCCAACAATACTTACGTAGTTTTGTATTGTACCTATCCATGTGCGAATCAATCAGAACAAGAAATTAATTATACAAACCAAACATAGCTAATTTTAAAGTTCAGGACAATTTTTTTTTTTTGTATTTTTTTTTTTTGGCATATATTTTTATTTTTGTTGATGGAATAAGCCCATTTGGGATAGTGTACTAGTTACGGAAAACGTTAAATGCATAACGTCCAATCAGCAATGACAAATCAAAGCAACTTACAGGATTCTTCAGTTTAAAATCATAAAGTTGTTGAGCAGACGGATCCGCCGCCGTGGCATTGTCAAATTTTATTCTTATACCAGAAGCACCAGCAACAAAGAGTATAACGAATGCACCTAACGACTTCATCGCTGAGACTGCAGCTCGTTACTTGGAATACAAAGAAATCGACTAAGCATAATAGGCATAGGTAATTGAAAAGGATACAATTACTCAGTTCCGTTACTTAACCGCTCCAATGCCGACATTTCGGACATTATAAATCTATTGGGAAAAAATTGGTAGGATTAATGTTTTAAAGTAGGTATCCATTTTTTACGACATCGGTGGCGTAGAGGGCCCGACTGAGCCGCAATTGGTACGGGTTTCAGCCCCAGGTGGGACAAATGTATGCATGATCTGCAAATGTTTGTTCCGAGTCTGGGTATTGTAGTACCTACCAACATACCTACCCGTAGCCTCTGATACCAACGACACAGGGCATCCCAATTATCAGAAACTGACTACTACAACTTCAAAAAAAGATGGAGGTTCTCAATTTGGTTGTATTTTTTTCCCATCCCATTTCCCATAAAATATATTTTTTAAATAATTTAAATGGATATTGGATAATGTGTATAATATCTCTGCTGTAGCCTAATAATTGCAGGATGGGCTCACTTTGTCACTTTCAGTCCAAGCTCCACCCTCTCTCCGAGGTCCGGATCAATCAGGTACATAAACATCAACCCTCTTTTCTGTACTGGTGGTGTAACAGGTGCCAGCGATATCACCAAACTCTCCACCAAGCGTTGCCTTTGGCCATCGTTCACCAAAACGTTTCTATAGAAATCTGCCGCCGGCGCCAAATCAGCTGCATTTGTCTGCAGAACTTGGAGCTTTTCCGATAGCTCTCTAGAGTCGACGTATGGTGCAGGGCCGTTGTATGAGTTTGGGTAGTAATTCGGATTATCCATCATGTTCTCCTTTACAGGGGCGCGTCCATCACGATTGTAAGTCCGTACGTATTCGGGGTAGTTTGTCCTTATTTTGTTCAGCCCAGCTCCTAATCGATAGTTTTGGGCATCCCGATAGAACAGTCTACGGCCTTTGAACATATTGTCAACTGGTCCAGGAATACCCGGCACCAGGTTTGCAGGGCTAAAAGCCAGTTGTTCTATAACTTCAAAATGATTTCGTGGCTGCTTGTTAAGCACCAAGCGACCGATAGGTACCGTGTGGTACGAGCCCTTTGTCCACGCACGTGTCACATCAAACGGATCATAGTTTTGATTCTTCACGTCTTCTACATTCATAACATCTATTTCCAACTTCCAAGAAGGATATTCCTTACGAGCGATTGCATTGTACAGATCTCTGATGTAGTAATCTAAATCGACACTCTGAATTTCGGCGATTCGAGTATTGGTAAGATTGTCTAAGCCTTGTTCTGACCTAAAGTTAAATCGCACGTAATGCCTATCGCCTAATTTATTGTGTACTTCATACGTATGAATGGGGAAGGCGTCCATCTTTCTATAGCCATTTGGAACTCCATAATCTGATTGTAGCCAAAGAAAAGTATGTAACGTCTCCGGTCTTAAAGTGATGAAATCCCAAACTTGCGTGAGGTCATGTAGGTGCGTCACCGGGTTTCGCTTGAACGCGTGCACGAGTGGAGAAAAATGTATAGGATCTTTGTAGAAATATACAGGTGTTTGCAAACATAAAAAGTCCAGATTTCCTTCTCTAGTATACAGTTTGACAGAGAGACCTTTGAATTCTCTCATAAGATCGGTTCCACCCCTGTCCGGTATGGAAGTTGAGAATCTGACTCGCGTTCGAGTTTTGTTTCCGATTCCGTTGAACACATCGGCTGAGGTGAACATTGAGACATCGTGTGTTACTTCAAATGAACCCTCCGCGCCCGTTCCCTTAGCATGGACTATGCGTTCTGGTATCCTCTCTCTGTCTATACTCAAATGCAAGTCCATGTGGTAGTCATTAGTAAACTGGTCTGCGTTGATGGTAAACGTCTTTCTCACATCGACTGGTACGCCATTGCTCGTTGTTGTCATGTCTATGTCCTGCAAAGATAAAAAATCTTGAACATCTTTAGGCGATCAGATCCTTGAAGATGTCTAAGAGGGTAGTCAGAGGCACATCTAAACTTTCTGGTACATGCCCACATAATGCAGTAGTATTCCGCGACAGGTTGCAGGACTATCGCCGCTTATAAGAATACTGTTCGGTCTCCTGACGAATGTTTTCCTACACGGTTTAAAGCACGTGTTAATGCGCACTTAAATTTTTCAATCAGAAAAACTCATGGGTTTCGACCGGGTTCGAACCAATGACCTTCGGATCGGAAGTCGGGGTACCTCCCACTTGGTTAAGACGGCAGGTAAAAAATCTTATTAATATTTTTTGAAGGCCTTACGACTAATTTTGCTAACAAAGGTTCTTTACCTTTGTTAGCAAATAATAGTAAGGCCGGACATAAAAGGTGTCATAAAATATTACTGACAGGATTCTTTAGTTTAAAGTCGTACAGATGACGAACTGCGGGCTCCACGGTTTCATTGTCGAACTGTATACAAGAAGCACTGACAACACAGAAAATGAGAAATGCTGATGACTGCATCATAGTGGAGACTACATATTGCACAGTGGGATTCTACATTATATAAATGATAAACAAATTAATAAATTGTAAAAATATTCGATGTTTTACATATTGAAACTATAAAGATGTTGATTTAATATAACCTTACATATGCACATTGTTTTATTTATTCATAAATTATAATCAGCGTTAAATGCAGACCGCGGATGTTTATTTTAGATTTTATATTTCTGTCGAATTTAGTTACGACCGCTATACCGCGTACCGGTAAGAATACAATTTCAGTTGATTTTCTGTGACATTTAGATCAATGTAGGTACTGTTAACCAGTTTCATTTTCAGGCCACTGTAGAGAAGAGGCTTTTAAGCTAATATTGAATAAACTGTTTAAGGATTACCGTTTAAAAATAACTCCATTTATATCATCATCATCATCATTTCAGCCGTTAGACGTCCACTGCTGAACATGGACTCCCCCACAGACAGAGCAAATCATGTGGGGGGATTCGCCCATACTCACCACGCTGGGCATGCGGGTTGGCGAACTCCATTTATATACCCTATGTTTACTTTTCAATTAGGGTATTTTAGTACAAATATATTAGGTATAATAGATATTTATACTTAAAAATTAAGTACTGATGCATGTTAGTAGTGTTTTGTTTCTGAAAAAAGTTAAGTAATTTCATAAATAAGGCAAAGTCAATTGAGTCATAAATAAAGAACTAATTTTACCTACATGTTCAGTGTTGCAAGTAATAACGTTCAGTTAATGGTAAATAATTAAACAGCGATATATTAGTATTAAACACACCCAATTGTTCGAAGGAAATGCGTGTTATTGTGAAGTTTTTTATTCATAGATACGATAATTATTTATAAGTCATATTTCATGTACAACTGTAATTGTGGGATAAGCAATATTTACTGAGATAATTATTGAAAATTTGAAACACAAAACATACAGTAATACTAGTAATAAGCCGTGATCAATCGGCGTGCGATATGGCATATCGCATTTTGGAGAGGAGGTAGGGCACAGCGAGATTTTCTCGTTCTGAATTGGAGCAGCCCGCCTGGGGAGGTACCTCCGCCTTACAGAAGATCGCAGCCAAATAACATTATTTGTTTTCAAATAGTGTTGTGTTCCTGCGATGAGTAAGGTTGCCAGAGCTCTTTAGGGGGAGGGGGGTTCGGGGTCGGTAACCGCTTACCAACAGGTGGGCCGTATGCCTGTTTGCCACCTAAGTAGTATAAAAAAAAACAAAAAAAAAATCGCTTACATAAGCTATATCGCGCGCCGATTGATCACGGCTTGATATTCTGGATATAAGTTACAACTTCAAATTAAAATGTATTTCAAAATGACTTAACCCCTACACGCAATACTAATTATTTTACTTTAAAGAATTTTGAATTTAGATTTGGGGGTGCAAAGATATTGCAAGCTCCTAAATGTAAATCAAACTCAAAAAGAGACGTTTCATCAATATATGGAGCCTGGGCCTGCACACTACTCTAAAATATGGATAAGCAATAAAGTAAACGTAATTAAATGGTTATTTTATTTAAATTGACTTCGTTATAAGGTACATTAAGATTTTCTTCGACAAAGAGAGCAACACACAGCGCTACAAAAATATGGCAGATAGACGTGCGTGAAATGTCATTTTGATAACCTACATTTATCTGACAAAGCAAAAACATAAAATCAAACAACATGACATGAAAAATATGTCAATTTCATGTCAAAGGCCAATTATAAACCAACATGGCGGCCTTCAAATAGTGTTCTCATAGTAAAAAACTTACCAGATGAACTATATTCTTGTACCATCACATTTGTCTTCAAATTAATGAAATTGTATTTTTCTTGTAATCTCCTATATTTTCCTGATTTTTCTATGTAGTGTACATGGACCAGGCCCAGAATGAAATGGCTCCTCTTTACTCAGAAAACGCAAGGACCAATTCCGAATAAGTTTAAAATGACATATCGCTTGCCGTTTGAACTTGGCTTTAAATGTCGAACCGTTTTACCCAGAAACTTGATCATCCATGTAGTGCATCATGGCGGAAACTCAATGAAAATTATTTCGGGTAGGATCCTGTGATACGAACTTTTCGTATAATGGAGGGAAAACTATATTGAAAAGAAAAGAAGTATTTCTCTCCGTAATTAAGTGAAGCGGAGCAAAGGATTGCTTGGAGTGATTCGGTATTTTTTTTTCATTATATTCTTAAATCTAAGTACGTCAATAAAACGCAGCCTTGGTTTATAAGTACACCAAGTAAGTATTTTGGGATTCAATTCCATAGGACAGCCATTAGCGTCGATTCATCGTCATCATTTCAGCCGTAGGATGTCTATTGTCTACTGCTCGTCAGCAGTAAGGCCTCCCGCACATATTTCCAGCGCGACCCATACTCGCCACGCCCATCATCATCAACAACCTGTAGAAGTCCACTGCTAGACATAGGCCTCCCCCAAAGAGTTCCACGACGAACGGTCTTGAGCCTTTGCCATCCACCGACTTCCCGCAACCTTTACATACAATTTTATCGGTCCATCGGGTGGGAGGCCTTCCAACACTGCGTCGCCCGGTTCATGGTCCCCATTCGAGAACCTTTACTCCCCAACGGTTGTCGGTTCTGCGAGCTATATGGCCACGCCCATAATAAGAGAATTACAGAAGATCGCAGCCAAATAACATTATTTGTTTCAAATAGTGTTGTGTTCCTGCGGTAGGTTGCCAGAGCTCTTTAGGGGGGGGAGGGGTTCGGCAGGCAACGCATTAGCAATGGTGTTGCTGAAATCAATAGGTGACGGTAACCACTTATCAGGAGGGCCGTAAGCCTGTTTGCCTCCGTATAACATAAAAAAATGAGCTATATTTGAAACACTCGTTGCGGACTTTGCCTAGTGGAACGACTACCCCCTTTCGGGCGGTCACCAAATGGATACGTAACTGCTAGTGTGCTTCTGAGCTCTGGAGGGCACGATGACTTTAAGTTTAAAACTGAACTAGCTGATACGAATTTACCCACTTACTTTTTGATGAAAAATCTCCCAAGAGATCTGAATCTCATTTCCTTTGCAAATTTTCCACTGAGATATCAAAGGTAGTTCAGAATACAGACTGTGATTAAAGTAAATCATGGCACAGCCTTGACAAAGAACTTTGCCGACTTTACTCCCCCTTTTACGACGCTATAAAGGCAGCGGTAGAGATGCACCAGGTTTCTAAACCATCCGCTTTCAAGTACTGGTACCAGGTACGGCGTCTCGCAATACCTGCAGCTCTGCGCCCCGAGTGTATCGCAGTATCTACTTGCATACATAGTATACCTACTTGTACGATACCAGCCGGCACGTGGGAAGTGGGGCACGTCTTCACAAGCGCAATTTTGTTCATTATAAATTATAATGATATATTAAATGTATAGGTATTGCATAATTATCAACTAAACTTAATATTGAAATTCGAATGTGCACGAAAGCCTTTAAGAAGCGCACTTCAAATCTTTCACTACACTGATTCTTTCAACAATGGTCATTGGTCCTTTTTAGGGCCACCTTACGTCAGCCTGGTCACTAACCCAATGCATGATTAGAGAGATCCATGAACACGAAAATCATGCGTTGACATTTCTATATTTATCACCATCATCACCAACTCGCCGTTATCCCAGTTCATGTGGGGTTGGCACAACATATTTTTCTCTTCCACTCACCACTTCCCTTATATCCTTCCACATTCATATTTACCACTCTTCCCGTCTCTAGGTTATGAGAGTAATTTTCTATGTCTGTGTTCTTATACTTAATTATTTCTACTTACTTAAAGTATTTACCTATATCTTGTTTTTAAATAAATAAATAAATATTCCGGACATATCACACACGGTCAACTGATCCCAAACTAGGCATAGCCTGTACTATGGGTACCAGAGACTGACATACATAATAGATATATATTTAACACCCAGACACAGAGCAAACATCTGTGTTAGTCACAAATGTTTGTCCAGTGCGGGAATCGAGCCCGCGACCTCTAGCGCAGAAGGCAGAGTTCCTACCAACTGAGCTATGAGGTCAGTAAAAGGTTTTGGACCTGGTTCTTAAGACTCGTAGTACTCGGTATATCAAACAAGTACGACCCACCTCTAGACGCTACGCTATAAAGGGAGCGGATTGATGGCAGCAACCAAACAAATGGATCCTTTCCATCGGTACTTTACCATTGCTTTGCTATTTTTGGAACTTCGTTTGATATTTCTTCACTGCGTAAAACCTTTGTGTTGTTGTACGATATATTCGTAAGCGCTTCTCTTTATTTGATTACGGTCAAAAGAAGATTTTGTTACACGCTTTACGTAAAATCCGCCGTACATTTTCGAAACTGTTTCACTTGCAAATGACTAAGTAACCCACTCCGGCCCATTTCTTTATTCACTGTGATCCTTTGAGGGTCAACAATTCATTTTATGACTTCGACTCTATTTTTCAGTTACAATCAAAAACAATAAGAACAAAAAAGACATTTTTTAAGATTACGCATTTTTAGCAATAGATCATTTCACGCAAAATATAAGTAGGTACCCTTAAGACTTGTTCGAACTACACTAGTATATTAGTCGAGTACCGAGTAATAAAAAAATTTAAACATAGTATAGTGACAGATTTGGTCGAGTCAATGCATTAATACTAACGATTCCTGGGCAGTATCGAGTACGTATTTAGGTTACTGAATGACTAGTTACTAGAATAAATACTAATAATGTAATATAGCGGAACTTTTAGTAGTAGGTACTACATTTTCGCTGCTTCCAATATTCGTGGGTCGTGAAATTAAGATCTACGTGTTTCGTGTTCCGAATTTCAGGAACGGTTTTAGCAAATTACATTAGTCGGCTAAATCTAAGCCATCTTGCAAACCTACGTACGCACCATTTCTTTTTAGTGCTTAGGGTAGGCAACCCACAGCTTCGACCTCTTCCTTATACGAGGTAATTCATAAAATGTATTCCTATAGGTACCTAAATACCATCCCGAAAAGCGCTTATTTTACAACGAAATGGCAAATAAAGTTCTACAACTTTTGTAAATTCGACATGTCAGCTGTTTTGGGGACAAATCAGACCAAACTCAATTATTCTGTGAGCTGTTTGAGGTAGCAATCTTGAGTTCTAAATTCTCGTAGGTATGTCAGTCAAAAAGTATTTTATCATCTTTCTAACTAATTAACTAAATTCTGACCTGAAAAAGTTTGTAAATTTTTTAGAATGTTTTCGCTAGTTTTCTTTTTCTTAGATTAAGCCCTTCTTTACGGTATAGTAGGTACTCTACCTTTACAATTTGCGGTACACGGTTGTAGACGCGTTTGTTGTATTGGATAACGATTGCACACAATCGCTTCCCATAAGTACTAAAAACGATTCTAATAATAATTGAAATTCATCATCAAACGCATTTTTTAGAAAGATTAGACAGAATCCGTTATCGAGGTGTAGGCTTGTAGCACTGAAAATGGCTAGTAGTAGAACTCAAAACCATTCCATATTATACAACATCCATACATTTAAATCACTGTTCATTTTATAACTTGCGACGTGCAAGAACAATCAATACGGTACGAACCGTCGCTAAATGTCTCGCGAATCTATTTCAGGATATAGTATTCACCACGCTGAAGGATACTTTATTACTAGAGGAGAAAGTTGAAATTCTTTTGACAACCTGTGACCTGGTCGGATTCACAAGAGAAATGGGTCAGGCGGGGTCGCAGTCTCACTCTACTACATTTTAATTAGTAATAGATTGCGGTCAAGTAGATTGCACCTGTTTTGATTAAAGTTTGGTGAAATTTGACCTGTTTCAACGACTTTCATGTACCTAATGTAACCCAATTTTTGTGGTGGCCCCAGCTGAAGAATTCACTACTACTTGTGGATGTCGTAAGCGGCGACTAAGGGAAAACAGTTAGGGGATAGGCAGCATTCCCTATCCGCTATAGCTGCGCTTGCCAACCCAGCCCGGCATGCCTAGCCTTGCGAGTGTGGGCAAATCCCCCCAAATGATTGTTTGGGTGCAGGCTGTACAAGATAGGTCGTGCAATGTATATTTACAATAAGTATCACAATTTAAGAATAGGCCCCTCCATATCTACCTATCCGCGGATGTCGTAAGAGGCGACTAAGGGAAAAAAGCTAGGGAATGGGCAGTAGCGTCCCTTATTTTATCAACGATAGCTCTAACTGCGCTCGCCAACCCGCATGCCCAGCGTGGTGAGTATGGGCAAATCCCCCCATATGATAGAAATTCGCTCTGCCTGTGGGGGAGGCCATGTTCAGCAGTGGACGACGTACGGCTGAAATGATGATCACAATTTTAAAGTAAGGTCTGCCCACATGCTTTGAATTTATGATTGGTTTTACTGCGTGATAAAATCCGTAGAACAAAGGTTACCGACATAGCTCTCAGTATTAGCAACTTGAAATGGCATTCGGCAGGCCATATAGCTCGCAGAACCAACCAATTTTGTGGAGTAAAGGTTCTCGAATGGCGACCACGAACCGGGCGACGACGCAGTGTTGGAAGGCCCCCCACCGATGGACCGATGACATTGTGAAGGTTGCGGGAAGTCGGATCGAAAAGGCTCAAGACTGTTTGTCTTGTAACTTTTTAGGTATATGTCCAGCATTGGACTTCTACAGGCGGTTGAGGTGGATGATGATGACTTGCACAAAGCAAGAGTCCTAAAGTGTATAAGGAAAATGAGCTAAAAGAATATGTTGTTCTAACGCAGAATGCCACAATGGTAAACAAATAGGAAGGTTTACATACAGCCTTAATAGTCATTGTAATCATCCAAAGATAATTTTGATAGGGCAAATGATAAAAAGAAAAATATTTGGATCTTAGAAAGAAAACCCACAAATTAAACGATTCCAATACTATACAGATAAAGATTAGAGCTGTCCAATAATTCCGAATAGATTATCCTTTTCAATGAAGATTAGCAAATGTCATAGCTGAAAATTGCAGACTTAAAGAATTCGTAATTTAAAGGGACGCACCCAAGCACGGCACTAATAAAAATTCCAAGGCTTAAGGTGAGGGTTTAATTATTTTATGATTTTTGAATTGTTATTTCTCAATAACCACATTTGATTTTTATGACAAAGATAAGTTGAGCATTTTATTTACGTAAATCCAAGACAGAAACGCGATTGGTAAAACTTTTCTCGATAGATTTATTTTTTAAAGTAGGATCCTCTGCAACAGTTTTTTCGAAAATACTCTGAGACTATCTAATAAAAATAACTTTTTTTAAAATATTTTGTTAGACAATAGCATTGGGTACCTAAATTCAAGACACTTTTTAATAAAATAGATAGTTTTTGAGATAATAGATATTTTCTTATATTTCGCTTACGTCGATTACTTTCGAGCGCCTTCTAACGCTTGCTATCTCTTTCCGCATTCAATTACATACATAGCGCTGTCACTTTCTTCAATCCGCCAACTCGACAATTTATTATGACTTATTCTTTCTTGGTCATCCTGTATCAATAGGTCAGTGAGCACTTGAGCAGGTTGAGGTATGGTGGCCAATGGACCGTCGTCGGTGAAAAAATCAAAAAGTGAAAGGATAAAAGTGCGCTTCTTACGCCCGAATACTGAAACGTCTTTTAACAATTTGAGATGGTCTCAATTATTTGAGACGCCGTTATCGTTCAGTTCAGACATCAAATAAAGTAATCGGGCTTTAGAGGCTTCTTTCGTGCATAATGTCACCATGTCTTCGAGTTTTTACGTTTTATGTCATGCCGGTTTTCTGTTCCCTTACGATGTTTTTCTCCACCGCTTTTCTAGAGCACTAGTAAAGCACACATAAATTTTCCGAATGGAAAATCCATTGGTGCACGACCGGGACTCGAACCCACGACCTCTTAGACTCCACCAGTGCTTCAAAGAAGTGCTCTTCAGTAGTTTCATTATGAAAATGAGGGTTGGACAAACTTAAGTTCCATAGGAAATTGTTGGGCATTTGGATCAAAGTTTCTAGGAACTTTTCGCATCCAAATACATAATTCATGACCTCTGGCGTTGGCCTAGTTCTATTGAGTCGCGAATTGCGGAGTCGCATTTGCCTAACCCCAATTTTGCTCTTCCGTAAAATCCGTAAATAGTCCAAGTTAAATCATTAATAGTTTTTCCCTTTTATTCCTCAGAGCCTCATAAAGGCGCACTTTAATCCTTTCACTACACTGATTCTTTCATCGACGGTCATAGGCCCTTTTCAGGGCCACCATACCTACCTCGACCTAAAACAGGATGACCAAGAAAGAATCAGTGACACGACAAGAAGAAGAAGAACAAGTCACTAGCTATATCAGCTCGGTAACTCTCGCCCTGCCCTTTTCTAAGAGTCAACAAAAGAAACTAGGTACCTACTTTTGTTGACTGATAAATATTTTTCATTTTTATTTTCATTTCATTTTTAGAAGATACGTTTATTAAGCTTTTGATTAAAATAGCTGTAATTTCTATATTATTATTTAAATGATAACGGCAAGCTTTATAGAATAGAATAGAATAGAATTTGTTTATTTGACAACACACAGCAAAGTAGAAAAATTGTAAAAGAGATAACAGACAAAGAAAATTAACATAAAGACATAAGCATAGTAGGTACATAAGACATGGAGTAAGAAGGTAGGTACAAACATTTTTTATAGTGCAACTGTGCGCGTGCGGCCAAACCAGGGGTGCAATTGCGTAAGTGTAATGGCAATGAAGATCGTAACTTTGAGGGTAATTTTAACAATCTTAGCAAGATTCAAAACATTCCAAACTTGACAAGGGAAAATTTCAAGACCTCAGCTTCTTCCTTTTCATGTTTGATATACTTCAGATGTCGCTAAAATTGATAAAATCATCCCTAAAATTGCGATCTTCATTACCATTTTGCTTACGCAATAGCCTGACAGGTCCAAGTCTCAGCTTGTGCCACTCCCGAACACTATGTACTTACGAACCACTCCAAACAATCGCATGAACCTTTGAGGACTGGGTTCCACGACGAAATGCACCAGATAGTCCAGATGCAGGTACAAATACCTCTGCAATCCTAATAGGTACTTATCTTCCTAATTGGATAGCTCAACTGATCCAGATCACTTCTAAACGTAAGCGGCGCACTTCTCGGCGGAGGAAGAGACTACAAAAGACTAAGAGAATCGAAAACTCTGGTAAGGCTGAAATTCGCCCAAATATGATAAACATCGAAAAAAACCAAGCAGCCTGTTTGTTTTTTAGGGTTCCGTACCTCATTTGGAAAAACGGAACCCTTATAGGATCACTTTGTTGTCCGTCTGTCTGTCTGTCCGTCTGTCAAGACCCTTATTCTCAGAAACGGCTAAAGGTATCAACTTGAAATGTATGCCACCTATTAAGGTCTGAGGGCTTATGGTGCCTTAGAAAAATCAAAGCTCTAGCTTAATGCATTAAAAAGATATAAGTAAATAAATAAATAAATATTCCGGACATATTCACACGGTCAACTGATCCTAAACTAGGCATAGCCTGTACTATGGGTACCAGAGAATGATATACATAATTGATAAATATTTAACACCCAGACACAGAACAAACATTTGTGTTTATCACACAAATGTTTGTCCAGTGCGGGGATCGAACCCGCGACCTCTAGCGCAGAAGGCAGAGTTACTACTAACTGAGCTATCAGGCCAGTCAATGAATATATAATTTTTGTATGGAAATGGCAAAAATTAAAAACCTCTAGGATACTTCCAGTTACCTCACAGTTCTGAAATATGGAATGCTAGGAGCTTTTGTAACACAATTAAAGGGAAAAGTCTGAAATTGAGGAATTTCGAAGTTCTTTAGGAAACAAAGTTATATTTGCGGTCAATGTCATACAATGACTACGTGAGCGACCGCAAATATAAGTTTGTCAATTCCTACACTTAGAATTTTTATTTTCTGACCATGACCGGCCATTCGAACCCACGAACCCAATGGATTCGAACCCAATGGTACGGAAGCCTCAGGGCGCGAGTTCTCGCACTTGACCGTCATTATTTTTAAAGTTAATCATATTTGGGCGAATTTCAGCCTCACCTTTCTAGAAACTCACAGTGGAATGTAGCGCAGGTGCCACGGGGTGGGCTATACTGTACCCACCCCCACCCTTATGACGTCATCGCCATCGCAGCTATTCAAGATCAAGGCCAGCCTGCCCGTCCCTTGTTTTATACCTACTGTTTCGCCTTTCGGGCCCTAAAACAAAAATACCTTATTTACCGAAGTCGATTTAAGCAAATGGACATGGTATTGTTGTTTCATTGAAACTTAATGGAATCCACTAAGTGCAAAGTTATTTCCTTGTAATTAAATCAATTTCAAATATCACAGAATCCCTTTGAAGATGAAACTAGCTGTATTGAATATCAACAAATTTGCATCTGCTTATTTCATTTTTTGACTCTGTGCAACGATTAACATAGGTACCTAAATATCTGTTTGTAAAGATTGATTCTGCATGTAAAGCGCTTCTCTAACTGTTCACTAACTCAGTAAGAGTCGACGAAAGCAGATATTCTTAAAAAATACTCAAAGAACTGTGCCCAACCAGTCGTTAACGGCCGGTGGCCTCGAACTCAGTTTAAGTGGTCTGATTGGTTAAAATCTCACGTTATCTCGTCTCCGGCGTTCGCTATCGATCTGGCACCCTTCAGCGTCCCTGTTGAACTACAAAAGAAGATCAAAGAGATACGAACAAAAACGGTGATGTGACGTCACAAAAGCTATGCGTCTTTATTTGTTCGTATTTTTGTTTGTATGTCCATTGCCTATTATCAAAGTGACCACTCGTAAGTAGCTAGTTTTGTAAACGAAGCAAGAACTAGTGTCGAGAAAAATTCAAGGCTTGTATTCGCCAACTCAGCACACATTACTACAGTAGGTATACCTACTGAGGTTCGAGTCCTTCTGTAATGTTCGTGAAGTTGCTTAGGTAAGTACTCGTCAACGTGAATAGTGAAAAGTGACAGCTTACCGTTTTTGTATTTGTGTGGAGAAAATCAAAAAATATGTACAATGTTAAGAATCTACACTCCGTAGAGGATTCTGTTGTGTCAACAGAATCGACGCCAATATTAAATTGACTATATCTACCTACGATATTTTTACACATAGTTTAAGTACTGAACAATAAGTTATTTTGATCAAACTTAATCAGTTACCGACTCAGTTTCAAAATGGTGTCGATTCTGTTTTTACTTTTTGCTAGACTAACTTAATTTGACAGCACTTGAAATGGTGCCATCTCCTTCTTATTACATTGAAACGACAAGGATGGATATAGTTTAAAGGGCTCTCAAATTTAGTTAGTTTAGAAAAAATCATCGACTGTTTAAACAAACACCTTACTCGAGAGTTATTGGGGCGTGCAGCATGCTTTTACAGACGTTTTTACGCGTCCCCACTATATTTACGGCCGTGATATGACCGTTGCCGTTTTTAGAAAACCAAAGTTACACCCACGGGAGCTTGCCAGACGTGACTACAATGCTAACTTGTTTTACCTTATTCTTTAAGCTCTGTGACTGTTTTAATGATGATGCTTCGTGTAATTATATTCAAATGGAGATGAAGGCGGCCCTTTTACTGGCAATTGACTGGCGTCATAGCTCAGTTAGTAGTAACTCTACCTTCTGCGCTAGAGGTCGCGGGTTCGATCCCCGCATTGGACAAACATTTGCGTGTGATAAACACAGATGTTTGTTCTGTGTCTGGGTGTTAAATATTATCTAATATATATATATATCAGTCTCTGGTACCGGCTATGCCTAGTTTGGGATCAGTTGACCGTGTAAATATGTCGGGTTTTTTTTTTTCAATTATTTTTTACAAGCGTTCATTAATTATTTTGGTAAGTCCACTGAAATGGACGAAAAGTTCAAATTACTGCTCAGTATTGACTGACACATAACTTTTAAAAAGCTGTTATTTAAATAAAACAAAAATTAGCGTCGCGTTGCCGAATTGCCTCCTATTTGGCCCAACCGATCAGCATTGCAATACAGTGTGACAATTCCGCCAGCGTCTTGGGGACGCTTCTGACTGGCTGTGATCTAGATCAATTGAGCTATTGATCAATAGATCGTTTGCAACGGTTTATGTAGCTCAACTGTTTCTTATGTATTTCGTTAAATAGCTGGAAATATTTAGTTTACCTAATAAAACTAAAACCATGTTTTTACTTAGGTAATTAAAAAAGCCATTTATTTGTACAAAAACTTTGGGTAGTTTCGCCGTGGTGGCTGAAGAATAGGCCCCTCCATTACTACCCGTGGATGTTGTAAGAAGCGACTCAGGGAAAAAAGCTAGGCGATGGGCAGCAACGTTCCCTATCTGCGCTCGCCAAGCCGCGTGCCCAGCGTGGCGACTATGGGCAAATCTCCCCAAATGATTTTTGGGTGCAGGCCGTACAAGGTCTGTCGCAATGGAAATGGAGGCCTATGTTCAGCAGGGACGTCCTACGGCTGAAATAATGAATGCCCATTACGACGAATGGTAGGAATCGTCATCAACAGACAAACGTACAGTTTCCACTTTGACTTGCCCCTCTGTCATCTCAAGATCATAGTCATGATCATGATCTACATCCGGTTGCTTCGGCGCATGCGCTATATTTCTATAAAGCTCCATTAACCCCAGCTTGAAATCAAACTTCTGAGTTGACGTCAGTTTCTTGATGTCGGGCAACAAACTTTTTAGGAATAAAAGATCGGGATCCTCGTCTTCCGGTGATGTTTTTTTTTCTAGGCTTTTTAGAACTGTTCGCTCGAAAATGGTCAGTGGCGGGCACTTCCTCTTTCTAAGTGGGGGTCTTGTGTTACGTCGTTGGTGTCGTTCAATCACAGCGTTCGTAGAATTCGCAAGCCGGTTCGAGACCCCGCCTTTAGTTGGAATGCCTATGAATGTGACTGTTTCCATGTCTTGGGCGTCGTTCTCCGAATCTTGCAGCTCGTCGCTTTCCGCGTTATTCGAATGGGTGGATATGTTTGAGGAATCATTGGAGTGATTTGTAACCCTGTCAACGAAAATGTTCAGATTACTATTAAGTACTTAATCAAGTAAGTTTACGTCAAGTAAATAGTGGAGGAGGTAGGGCACAGCGGGATTTTCTCGTTCTAAGTTGGAGCAGCCCGCTTGGGGAGGTACCTCCGCCTTACAGAAGATCGCAGCCAAATAACATTATTTGTTTCAAATAGTGTTGTGTTCCTGCGGTGAGTAAGGTTGCCAGAGCTCTTTAGGGGGGGAGAGGATTCGGGGTCGGCAACGCGTGCGTGATGCCTCTGGTATTGCAAACGCTTATAGGCTTCGGTAACCGCTTACCATCAGGTGGGCCGTATGCTTGTTTGCCACCTCAGTAGTATAAAAAAAAAAGAAAAAAAATTAAGATTTTGAATTTACACTAGCTTCTCTCCCGTGGTACTCGGATGAAAACTAGACTTTGCCCTATTCCAAGACATTACCTATACCCAAATTAGTGTACGTTAAACATCGATAGTCTATCGATAGCATCGATAGTTTTTAGTAAAACTAGCAATACTATCGAGGTTTAACGTACACTCTATACCAAATATCATGAAAAGCCGTTCAGCCGTTACGGAGCTATGTGGTTATAAACGCACGTAACTACACACATACACACACACACAAAACACACAATTTTAGCATATTTTTTATTAATAAATGTAGGTAGGTATATATGTGCAAAGTTTGATGTTTGGCACGTGCGACTGACTACCATATTTTAGACATCTTGAAGGTGCTGAGTACCTGAAGATCTTTGCGGATGTCTTCTTACTGCAATTTGTAACACTGACGATAACTAGGTACGGAAGGGAACCGGCGAATTATGGTCAAATTTAGACCTTTCTCAGTTATCGCCAGGAATACCAGGTTCACCTCAGAACGTTTTTCAAAAAATATTCCTAAATGTCGTTATCAGCGCGGTGACGACAGGGGAGAACTAATCAGCAGAGATTCTTTGATTCCTCGTGTAAGGTCAATGATCGAGAATATTCATCAAACTACCAATTAAAATTACTTACAACTCATGTCGTCTTTTGTCATACACTGGTCTTATGAATTCCAAGATGTCGGAGTACAAGTATCTTCTCTTCTTGGCGCGGACTTCTTGCTCGCCCGGTCGAGTCTCAGCAAGGAGCTTTTTATAGTAATCCCGTATGTTATTCCATTTTTTCTTCAGTTCAGATTCTGTAAGGAATAAAAAACAAATATTAATAACGTTTTAGTAACTTTCTTTTTTAATTATTATTATCTGTAATTGGCTCTGTAGCAGGAAATCCTAGAGTGGGGGGGCCCAATCTATGTAAGTATGTTTTATGACTGTTGGGTGTTATTTATTTATTTTGAAGTCGGATATTGTATGTATGTACAGTAAATACGAACCAATTTTAAAAGAGAAAATATTGGCAATGCGCGGATACGCAATGTTCATCGCAATCACTTTATCTAAACGCATAACAACCTTCTTTCTGCCGTGAGTAACAAACGTTGATAATATGAAATTGTATTTATCGGAGTTGAATGTCGAGTGACGTCACACGCCAACATGGCGCCCGACCCGACCCGAAGTAAGCAGCTACAATGGAAACGGCGCGAGCGCGTCCTACCTATCTACAACACAAAACAAGGCATAGCCTGTTACGCGTGGTCATTTTAAGCCTACTATTAGCTATAAAATTTAGAATGATATGTAAAACAAACAAGCAAAACTTACGTTTAATATATTTTTCTCCCTCGCACAAGTCATTCCAGTCGGTAATCAAGTCCATACAAACACCGTTCCACGCCTCATCTTTCAGGCTTTTGTTATGGTAGCCTTCGTCACCCAAGTCCCAAATCGGTCGAAACTTTTTCACTGCCCGGATTATATCCTCGGAATCTATCATTTTGTCATTTGAAGGGTCTCTTGTTTGGATGTGGTGGAATAATCGCTGCATGTCGTCTGCCCGCATGCGCGCTTCGATCGCAACTGGGGAGGGGGTCCGGAACTCCGGAACGGACTGCCGGAGATCGGCGTGGCTTGGTTGGCTCGAGCGAGCGAGACGGAATACACAAAGTATTATTATTACGGACATGCCGAACTATTCGGAGAAATATACTTAATACTACTTACATTCGATACAAATATAACTTAGGTTCAAATTACGTTGGTAGTAGGTACCTAGTCACTTGTATTTTACAGAGGTCTTGTGTAGACAGACCTCGGAGACATAATTACGAGACAAATCATAACAGGTGGGTAAGTTAAGTACCTACATACATACCTTTATCAAAATAAATAATTTATCACCTAAAGTTGGAATAAAATAAGTTAGGTAGGTGTACAAGGTTATTCGCATGCATACCATCCCGAATGAGGCTTATTCTATCAACAAAAAGAAACAAAAACAAAAACAAATATTGTCAAATTGAACTGAACACCACAACAGAAAAATGACGAATTTCCAAAAGTCGTAGAACAAACTCATACAGGCAGGCCTCGTAGCTCAGTTGGTAGTAAATCTGCCTTTTGCGGTCGCGGGTTCAATTCCCGCACTGCACATACACTTGTGTGATTAACCCAGATGTTTGTTTTGTGTCTGGGTGTTAAATATTTATCTATTATGTATATTAGTCCCTGGTACCCATAGTATAGGCTAGTTTGGGATCAGCTGACCGTGTGTGATATGTCCATTTTTTTTATTTTTTCATTTATTTCATTTCAAGCACACACATAAAGTATACAGTACAATACTAGAGATGACTTATAGAATAATGGCTTGTTTATAATTCAAATTAGTTTAAACAGAACCTACACTAAGTCATAGACTTGTGTTGTAGGTCCTGCTATCCTTCCCATGGTCTCTAAAGTCGTAGCCATACCAGAAAATTTAATCATTAATCATTAGTCCGGAAGAAAAGAAAAGAAACTTTATTGCCAATTGGGTATACAATAAGCCCTTTTCGGGATAGCATACTTTGAATGACCTTAATACATATTACTAATATTTTTTTTAAACTTGGATTTTATATAAGATCTACCTCGTAGTTACTCTCTTGTCACTGGAAGCCGTTGAAAGTAGAATAGCTTACCGTTTTTGTATGGTGTCACGAAAAGCTCTCCTACAAAAACCGGTAAGATATTCACTTTTAAATTCTCACGGTATCGAAAAAGTGTTCTTGAAACCTCCTAATATTTTTAAAAGACCTATCCAACTGTACCCCTCACTTACCATACTCCAACACAAACTTTTTAAAAATTTATAGGGTTACCATTATTTGTTACCGTACAAAATTTAACAGAAAATTCTTTTTTTCTGAGAGATAAATGGATACTCAGACGTACATTGGGAAACTATAAGGGTAAGGAACCCTTATATCTATACCTACTTCGGGGCCCTAAAAAGTAGAACACTAAATAGAATGGTAGGCCTGAGCAGGTAGTCAGGTAGGGACGAAAGTAAGTAAGTTACAATAAATAAAAAATGCTTACAAATAATTACGACATAAGGAATAAATAAAATTAAAATTAAGTAAATTGATACATTGCCAATAAATGAATTGAAAATTAAAAAATAATTCAAAAATAAGTAGGCCGTACCTCGCAACATTGTCAACAAAAATTTGTAAAGACGTTAAATTCAAAACACAATACCTACCTACAAACAACCATCCGTGTTGCTTGCTTATCGTGTCACTGATTCTTTCTTGGTCATCCTGTATAAGGTCAGTGACCAGGTTGAGGTATGGTGGCTTTGAAAAGGGCCTATGACCGGCGGTGAAAGAATCAGTGTAGTGAAAGGATTAAAGTGCGCCTCTTAGAGGCTCCTTTCGTGCACAAGTATAAAACTATAAAGTGTATAACTATACTTGTCTCACTCACTCATCCATCGCGTCACACATCGACTTGATTAAGAGCGCGCGTCCCTTATAAAAATCGAGCTTTTTGACTTTTGTCTTTCTGTTGACTATGAAAGGCCTATACTAAAGGACGAAATAACCACGGAACTTGACATGTAATAGTGCATTTTTATCTTCTTTATTAGGTATCCCTGTGTTTTTTTCGTCCAAGGGCCTACATAATTATAAGATATTTTTTTTTTTAGGAGGAGGTAGTGCACAGCGACATTTTCTCGTTCTGAATCGGAGCAGCCCGCCTGGGAGGTACCTCCGCCTTACAGAAGATCGTAGTCAAATAACATTATTTGTTTCAAATAGTGTTGTGTTCCTGCGATGAGTAAGGTTGCCAGAGCTCTTTAGAGGTGGGGGGATTCGGGGTCGGTAACGCGTGCGTGATGCCTCTGGTATTGCAATCGCTCATAGGCTACGGTAACCGCTTACCAACAGGTGGGCCATATGCTTGTTTTCCACCTCAGTTGTATAAAAAAAATAATAATAATAATAATACCTATTTGTTTTTAAGTAAATAAATACCTATATTATATTATAAAGTATATATTATGTAAGTTGGTGAAGGATAACGCGAAGAAACCACTAAGTATTCTTGCAACTTGTCACGTACCTACGGAATGCTCACTAGGTGCTGCAAATTGCAGGCATGTGCCAACTATTCGGACATCTCTCTGACTACCCCCCCCCCCTCCATTAATTTCCCAAAGGTCTAGGATCACCCCTTTATCGTCAGAGCATTTTGTACGTTTAATAAACAAACAACAAAATTATTTTGATCTTACTCCCACTTGTGAAAAACAAGGAGCAAACAACATGAAGCATTCAACGTACATCAAGTGTCAGGGGCACATCAAAATTGATTCAGCATTTTCTGCATAGCGTTTATTTTTTGACATAATAGTAGTAGCTATAGAATTGTGTTCATAAGTTTTAAAAAAATCATACGTTCCTTACTGATTGGTGATTAAGAATGTCACCCGGCTGTATGTTATTTCTTACTGATTGGATAGGTTGGTTTTTTTTTTCTGACAGTTCTGATGTGCTGCGGTCAGCCTAACGATACGGGCTGCCCAACATTGAAGACTTCGTGGTGCAGTTGGCACGACGTATGTACGACCGCACCGACAGCTGCCACCACCCTTATCTCAATGCCATAGCCCCGCTTCACACGCGGCCACCGGACGTCCGAAGAACTTGGCGACCATTGCCCCGAGAAATCTTGGGTGCACCGGACTCCGCGTAGGAGAGATGTCGTGGAACGCAGCCCAACTCTACACCCACAGATGGACCACCTCATACTAGGTGGATTCTGTGAAATCCCCGTGACCTGGAAGTCTTAGCTTCCAGCGAAGAAGCTAGGGTAAATAGCGCCAGCTAGAGGCCCTTACCCGCAGCTCTACACAAGAGTTGCTGATGACCCGATTGATGATACGGGCTGCGCCGTGCGTCGTCGGCGGCGCGGCGTCGTGGTTCCGCGCTGCACACTCAGAATACAGCTGTATTCTGAGGCTTCACCGTGCAAGCTCCTAAGTGGGTAGTGGACAAGAGCCCTAACCACACCCGCCATTTGCGTGGGCTTTTCAACGCACGTTATGACCAGATATAAATGCGTATGAACAAATCTGTTTACGCGATAATAATTAGTTTATCGTCGATGCGGACGCGGCTGACAGCGACAGACAGGTGCCGCAAATCGGTCACGTTTTGCGTAAGTACAGTAAATGAGCATCGCAAGTATTTCCACAAGACATTTTATAAACGATGCTCGTAAGTATCTCTGTAAAAAAATCTAGGTTATGTTCTCCCTACGTTTTTTTCGATTGTAGGTATTGTTTCTTTCTTTTTGTTTAAAGAATATTCCTCAGAATCAGCGTATCGTTAACGAACCTGGGCCTACACTGTGTACACTACTCTAAAATATGGCTAAGCAATAAAGTAAACGTATTTAATTGGTTATTTTATTTAAATTGACTTCGTTCTAAGGTACATTAAGATTTTCTTCGACAAAGAGAGCAACACACAGCGCTACAAAAATGTGGCGGATGGACGTGCGTGAAATGTCATTTTGACAACCTACATTTATCTGACAAAACAAAAACATCAAATCAAACAACATGACATGAAAAATATGTCAATGTCATGTCAAACGCCAATTATAAACCAACATGGCGGCCTTCAAATAGTGTTCACATAGTAAAAAACTTACCAGAACAACTATTCTTGTACCATCGCATTTGTCTTCAAATTAATGAAATTGTATTTTTCTTGTAATCTCCTATTTTTTCTATGCAGTGTAAATGGACCAGGCCCAGAATGAAATGGCTCCTTTCATGCACAATTACACGAAACCATGCTCTGATTCCCTGCATACTTCAAATCCCGAGATTCGACAACATTCTGCTGCGGTAACGCACACATAATATTATCTATGAATGCAGTGTCACGCACCAAAAAAAAATCCTATCTTCAGTCAGTTAGCTGAGTTTCCAAAACTGCTTGTAAAACAGTTTTTTTTTAAGAACTAATTTGAAAAATTGTGGGCCACCTTTTTTTCTTAAATCAGAACATTAGTACCTACCTATTATTTTAATATGGTATATACCTTCGAGTAAACTGTTTTGAGTGTAGAGAAAAATGCCATCTTAAAAAAGCTAACCAGGTACCTACTCAAAAGAGACGTTTCATCAATATATGGAGCCTGGGCCTGCACTGTGTACACTACTCTAAAATATGGCTAAGCAATAAAGTAAACATATTTAATTGGTTATTTTATTTAAATTGACTTCGTTCTAAGGTACATTAAGATTTTCTTCGACAAAGAGAGCAACACACAGCGCTACAAAAATATGACGGATGGACGTGCGTGAAATGTCATTTTGACAACCTACATTTATCTGACAAAACAAAAACATCATATCAAACAACATGACATGAAAAATATGTCAATTTCAAGTCAAACGCCAATTATAAACCAACATGGAGGCCTTCAAATAGTGTTCACATAGTAAAAAACTTACCAGAAGAACTATTCTTGTACCATCGCATTTGTCTTCAAATTAATGAAATTGTATTTTTCTTGTAATCTCCTATTTTTTCCTAATTTTTCTATGTAGTGTACATGGACCAGGCCCAGAATGAAATGGCTCCTTTTATACAAATTGAGTTATGCGGGCTGAATCCCGTTGAATGCTCCCAATTTGATAGAGAGGTTGTTTTGTTTATAAAATGAGTGCTCGAGCGTAGATACTTTACATATGGTAATACTAGAGTACCTACCTACCTGCCGTGGAAGTTTCCGCAAATTCTCCCGAGTAAATGTTCAATCAACAAAATGTATCTAACGAATTTAGGTAAGATATAGGGAATCAAAGTCCCGAATGACTTACAGACAGACAACGCACAGCCTAATTTGGGAAGTCCAAAAATCGGCCAAGATAATGGTTCTGACACTATAATAATTATAACTTTTTATTTCCATAAAATATTTTAGACCACTCACATACATGCTCTTTTGTAGCGCAAAAGAATGCTTTTAGTAAGCGTACCTACTTGGCATGTTTGTGTATAACCATGCTCATGTAGGGAAATCAACATCGAAAAATATGATAGGCACCAAGCCGTTTTTGTTGCCTGATTCTCTTGGTCGCGAAGAACAGGCGTAGCTTCACCTAGTTTCTAAGACGTTTCAAAATGGTCCTAGTGATTTCATTGAAATAAACGCTTTTTGACTTTGATAGCCATGAATTTCGAGAGTGCTAGCCGCGTCAAAAAATGAGAATCCCTAAAAACCCCCTTTCACCGTGAAGGGGGTTTGATCTTAGCACAATAGGAACAGGTTTAGTGCATGTTAGTGTCGATTCTAATCATCATCATCAGCCTGATAGAGTCCACTGCTGAACATAGGCTTTCCCCGTAAATAATGTTTATTTAAGGCTTTCCCTAATCCTCAATTTTCTAGTGTCGATTCTATCTCAGTCCAATTCGATTTATTAGTTCACAGGTTTTTTGTTGCAAACTTGCAATGCTTCCAACTTCCCCGAGAGTGCCTACGTTTTGCATGTGTTTTTGTGTCAAGTTGTTTGCTTTGCGCACGCTTATTCAGGATCGCCAGCAAATATAAAGGTTCCTACATACAGATAAAGAGTAGGCCTATATCAGCTTTAAGTAATTATGCCCACAATCCATCTATAAGTTCTTTTATCCTACTTATATTAAAGTTCTAAGTTTGCACTGGGAGTTACTAAATACCACATAAATTTGATATAAAAGTTTATTCTATTTTTAGGATACGTACACACTTGTTCGAGGTCGCTTAGTAACTGAAGTTCATACTTCTCGCTTCCATCCAAAACTCATGGCTCAAGTATCATTCACACTTACAGGGTCCCTACATAACACCCCCCAAATTTTACACAATAAATTTTCTAAAAAATTAAAAATGTCTTATCCTAGAAACACAAAAATATGGTCACAATAACATTCATAAACTTATTCAATAGAAATACAAAAGTCACAATACACTTAAGATACCATAAACAAATAAAATATATTTTCGTCACCTACTTCACTTGAGAACAAAGAGTCACACATTTCAATAAACACTTGGTTCAAGTTGCTCTTAGCTAGCTTAGATGAAGTGTGGATTGAAATACCGCCTCACTTTTCATTATTATCGGACTATTTGTAACATAAATATTTAGAGAGCTGATCCTATTACGGATACGATAACGATAATAACCAATCCTTAGAAATGTGATCGATACTGATTTCGCTCTTGAAATACAAAAATAGAATGGAATAAGTTAACAATTAACTAAACAAAAATATTTTTCTGAAATAATTCGTATTTAATGCATTGCTTACAGTTTGACGAACTTTAATTAATAATTTTAACAATTAAATCTTACTGGTAATCTTATTTTACGACCTTTTTTTGTTACTTTTTCAACATCATTTTTTGTATTTTCTTCACTAATACTAGTCTTAGATTCTACAATACACTTTTTACCTATATTACTACAATTATCCTCTGCTTGCTCACTACTCTGCTCATTTAAAATAAATGCAGGTTTAAGCCTATCTATGGATATATTCACTGTTCTATTGGGTAACTGGATTGTAAATACTTTATTTTTCCTTTTAATGACACGATAAGGACCATCATACGGTGATGTCAATGGTCTGCGTACTGCATCATTCCTGATAAAAACATTTTCACATTTATCCAACTCACTAAGTACGAATAATGTGCGTGAATCCCGTAATTTTCGCGAAACTGGTTTCAAATTATTTATATGATTTCTTAACTGATCTAAAAATACATGTTCTCCAACGCTTCGATTATCTGAGATATCATAAAAATCACCAGGTAAACGAAGAGTTGTACCGTAAACATATTCTGAGGGACTTACGCCATTATCGCTTCTACCTACCGCACGTAAACCAAGTAGGACTGTAGGTAATTCGTCACTCCATGATGTATTGTTCATAAGTCGCGCTGTTAAAGCCTGTTTCATGCTCCTATGCCAACGTTCGACTATTCCGTTACTCTGTGGTCGATAAGGACTACTCCTACTCTTTTTTATACCTATTCTCTTTAAAAGTTCACAAAACAAGTTGCTTTCAAATTGCCGACCTTGGTCACTAGTTAAACGTTCGGGAATGCCAAATCGTGTAACCCAATTTTCATAAAATACCTTTGCGACAATTTCCGCTGTTATTTCGCTAACAGGAATAGCTTCTGGCCATCGTGTAAATCTGTCTATCATTGTTATTAGATATCTATAATTTTCCTTCGTGGGTGGTAACGGTCCTACAATATCAATGTGAACATGTGACAATCGCTTAGCTTCAGGATACTGCTGTAATTCAGATACAGTGTGTCTTCCTACTTTCGATTTCTGGCATTGTATACATGTTTTTGCCCACTGATTAACATCGCGATTCATACCTGACCAAAAGAATCGTTGCGCTATCATTTTTCGCGTTGCTCTAATACCTGGATGACTAGATTCATGAACTGATTTGAATGCTAATTTTCTGTAACTTTCAGGTAAATACGGTCTACATACACTAGTTGAATTTTCGCAGTATATCATTCTATCGTTACCGGGAATGAAAATTTTCTTTAGAGAAATATTATCATTCTTTTCACTTAATAATTTTGACAATTCCAAATCGCATTCCTGAGCTGATGCTAATTCTGTGTAATCAATGGACGTAGGATAGCATATTGTTTCAACTCTCGATAACGCGTCAGCTACGTTGTTGCTTTCGGCCTTTATGTACCTTATATCCGTTGTAAATTCGCTTATGAATAATAGCTGTCTTGTACGTCTGGGTGTTTCGCTGTTACTTTCCACCTTTTTCATTGCATATGTCAATGGCTTATGGTCCGTGAAAATGATTAATTCACGACCTTCGAAAAGAAATCGAAAATGTTTAACTGCCATAAAAATTGCTGTTAATTCTCTATCATACGTAGAATACTTTTGTTGAGCGTTTGTAAACTTCTTTGAAAAATATCCTAATGGTAACCATGCATTTTCTACCCATTGTTGTAAAACTCCCCCTGCACATTTATCAGACGCGTCCGTCATCAGAGATAACGGCACATTGGGCACGGGATGAGATATAATTACTGCGTTTTTAAGGCTCACTTTACACTGTTCAAACGCTTCCATCGCTTTGTCCGTCCATACAATTTTTGTCTTATCATTTTTCTTCGAATTTTTTAAATATTCGTTCAAAATGATTTGATAATTAGTAGCTTTGGGTATGTTTGCTCTATAAAAATTGATCATTCCTAAAAATCGTCTTAATTGTTCAATAGTTTCCGGTCGAGGAAATTCTACTATGGCCTTGACCTTATGGTCCAGGGGTCGAATTCCGTCGATTGAAACTTCATAACCCAAAAATTCAATTTTGGACTTACCAAACTCACACTTTTCTTGATTTATAGTAATACCGAATTTCTGAAATCGTTCAAATACCTTTCGTAAATGCATTTTATGTTGTTCAATGTCGTCACTAGCAATTATTACATCATCAATAAAATTGAATAAAAAATCTAATCCTTTTAGCACATCGTTATTCATAAATCTCTGGAATGTTTGACTAGCATTTTTGAGCCCAAAATTCATACGAATATACTCCATCAATCCGAATGGCGTGATTACGGCTGTTTTCGCAATATCCTCAGGTGCTACCTTCACGTAATGATAAGCTCTATTTATGTCAATTTTTGTAAAAATCTTTTTACCTGCCAGAATGTAAGTAAAATCATGAAGTCTCGGTACAGGGTATCGGTCCGGCTTGGTTATAGCGTTTACTGGTCGAATATTTCCATTTTTTTTAGTTACTATGTGCAGTGGACTGGCCCACTCACTCTTAGACGGTCTGCATATTCCCATTTCCTGCATTAACCTAAATTCCTCTTTTACCTTGTGGTATCTATCCGGCGGAAGAGGTCGCGCTCTTGCGAACACGGGTTTGCCTGTCGTTTCGATGTGATGATATACATCGTTGCTAGATATTCGGTCTAAATCATTAAATGACACGGGCTTAGTGATATCAGAAAATTCAGACAATAAATCTAGAAATGGATGATTAATGTCTACTGTGCTAACAGAGTAATCATTCGTTTCTACAATTTTTCCAAAAGTTTTCAAATTAGTCGTCTTATCAATTAGTTTACGCGCTCTTAAATCTACTAACAAATTATGATGTTCCAAAAAATCAGCACCTAGTATAGCTTGATTTACATCCGCAATAATAAATGTCCAACGGTAAGGACGACGCAATCTTAAATTTAAGTTAAAAGTCTTAGTACCGTAGGTTTTAATCTCACTACTGTTGGCTGCATATAGTTTATAGTTAGTGCACTCACCCGATAGTTTTTGCTTCACCGACACTGGAATGACAGATACGTTTGCACCCGTATCTACTAAAAATTTTATACCACTTTCCCTATCAAAAACACTTAGGCGATGGTTTTTTCCTGGTACAAAATCTCCCATCGCGACAGACTGTACCTCCATTAGTTTTCCGCTGGCGATATCCAAGCGCAAGGCTTTTCGCACTCCCTTGCCTTGTTTCTATATCTATAATGCCATTTGCATAACCAGTTCGGGTCATCCCTTGTCCTTGACTTGGATCTTGGTCTTGAATTGCTCCTAAAATCGCCACGACCACGATTATTTCCTCGTCGAAAAGAACTGCGACGATGTTGTTGCACTTCCTCACGAAGAGATGCCACTTCCATATTGAGTTTGTGCATCTGCGCTAGAACTTCCGCTATAGGAAACTGGCTGCTGCTGGTAGAGTTGGTACTAACTTCAGCTATCTCACTTCCACGAATATTTTCTATAATCTTGTCCGCTATTCTAGCTAAATTTTCTAAGTCCTGGTCTTGACTTACAGTAAGTACCGCTCGAACATTCGCTGGAAGTCGCGCAAGCCATAAACTATGCAGAGTTTGATCTGACGCCTTTGCATTTCTGCCCAAATCTCGCATACGTCGTAGTAATTGGGATGGCTTTTGAGATCCCAATTCTATCTCACCTACTAATCTTTGGAATTGCATTTCAGCGCTCTCTTCATAGACTTGTAGTAGCCGCTCTTTCAAAACTTGGTACTTGTGGTTTTCGGGTGGAGATATGAGAATATCACTTACTTGTTGAAGTGCTTCGCGTCCCATTTTCGCAACGACCAGATTGTATTTGGTCTCATCACTTTGTTTTTGCGACGCTAGAATACTCTCAACCTGAGCGAACCACAATCTAGGCATTTCGCTCCAAAAGTCTGGTATGCGGGAAGAAACTGTGATTGCAGCTAATTGAGACATATTTTCAGTTGTCCCGTCACTTTGCAGTACCTTGTCACTGCTCTCAAAAAATATCGGTTGGTCATTCATTTTTCACTTTATTTACTTACACTTTTATAAAAACTGTCTATGAAACCAATGCAAACTTTATTTCACTTTATTGTTCAAATTGTTCACGGAGTCACCAATTATAAGTTCTGTTATCCTACTTATATTAAAGTTCTAAGTTTGCACTGGGAGTTACTAAATACCACATAAATTTGATATAAAAGTTTATTCTATTTTTAGGATACGTACACACTTGTTCGAGGTCGCTTAGTAACTGAAGTTCATACTTCTCGCTTCCATCCAAAACTCATGGCTCAAGTATCATTCACACTTACAGGGTCCCTACACATCCATAATTTTTTATTTTCATGAGCACGTGTGTCAGTATTATTTTGTAATTTGAAGTAGTTACCTTAGCAAATACAATACAGTTGTTATGTAGGTAGGTCTCGTAATTTGAAATAACTTTTAAAGCAAATTCACCGAAACCAGACGCAACTAATGAAATTGAAGTGACAAATTATGTCACCTTGAAAACCGGAATGATTGTTTGAGGAAACAATTTGAAAATGAAGCCTCAAACAGAGAAATACATTTCGAGAGTTTTTACTACAACAGGTCGCACAAGATAAGTCGCTCTGGAAATTTATGGGGAGGCCTATGTTCAGCAGTGGACGTCCTACGGCTGAAATTATGATTATTGATATGACATTGCAACACCGCGTAAAATCGTCACGGCTGATAGGCCAAGCGCGTCTAACATGGAATAATAGTGGACGGTGCGTCTTTGCCACCTAACCGTCTATCCACGGTCGAAGTCAAGTGGAACATCCTATGCTGGCTGTAAGTATTATACTAGCCCGCGGCTTTGATTGCGTGTTACACGAATAACGAGTAAGCATAGAAGATGCTAGCCTAAGTAGGTAGCCAAGGTCACAAACTAAGCAAATACTAATAATTTATCTACATACAGGTCCCATAATAAACTCAAGTCTTAATACACTACAAGGTGATTCATAATAGGTATGTAGGTATACCATCCCCATCCCCAAAGGGGCTTATTCCTTATATCAACGAAAGAAGGAATATTGGGGGGGGGGGTTATTTTTTTCCGAACATTTTCAAATTAACTGTTTGTGGTACCTTTAAATATAGAAATTTAATTATTAATATTAACCTGATTTTTGAATAGTTTTTTCAATGAAAAATTTCCAAAAGTCGTAGAACAAAGTTCAGCCTGTTTCGGGATAACATACATATTACAGATCAGCTTGGATAAGTTGTAACGATCTAATTGTAGCGATATAGCGTGAATAGCAAACCGCAAAATTAGATCATTCCACCACATTAAACAGCTTAAACACCTTGATATAAGGTGTGATTTGCCACAGCAATGATTCTGAATAGAGGATAACGTAATTTTGCTCAGGTATAAATCGCGTAAATTGAGATGTTGCTGCTTGACGTGACAGGGACCCCTAAAGAGGGTATTTTAATGTAGTCGGCTTATGGCTTATACAGTAAACGGGAACGTATTATACAATTACCTACTAGCTTCCGCCAGCGGATTCGCTCGCGTGGTTTCTACATCAAAAGTAGCCTTTATGCTATTATAAGTGAAGAACTTAATCTATTCCAAGTTTCAACGAAATCAGTTGGGCCGTTACGGCGTGATTGAACAACAAACATCCAAACATCGCATTTATAATATTAGTAGGATAGTAGGAAGTAGAACTAGTAGGAGACACACACGGTGTTTCATCAGCCCTATTGAGGGTGGTGGCCCTCAATAGGGCTTTACTTAAACCTGGTCACTGACCTTCATGTAGGATGACGAAGAAAGGACCAGTGACACCAGAGAAGCAACCAAGCGTAATACATGACGGGCTGAAGTTTACAGCTTAGTTACACCCATTAAGTAAACAGGCGTAGCTTCACCTAGTTTCTAAGACGTTTCAAAGTGATCCTAGTGATTTTATTGAAATAAACACCTCTTGACTTTGACTGGCAGGGCCTATTTTTGTTGCCATGGTCCGGTCTATGTCCGATCGTAAATCTGTCCTCATAGTAGCTCTGCCTTCTGCGCTAGAGGTCGTGGGTTCGATTCCCGCACTGGACAAACATCTGTGTGATGAATACAGATGTTTGTTCTGTGTCTGGGTGTTCAATATATATCTATTATGTATATCAGTCTCTGGTACCCATAGAACAGGTTATGCCTAGTTTGGGATCAGCTGACCGTGTGATAGGTCCGGAATATTTATTTATTTTCCAATGTGTAAAAATAGCCACAAACCTAACGCAAAATGGCCCAGAATAAACCAGAGCGGCAACAAGCAAAGGCCCGTTTAAAGTACTAATACAAAAAAAGAACTATTTTATCTTTACGACCTCGAGAGGTAAATTGCTTGGAAATTACAAAAGCATCGGAATACAAATAGTCACAAATTAAATTCAAATTACTTGAACGTGTCTTTAATTTATGTCGAGACTGTCTTGTCTACTATTTAAGGCGATCGGCTGAGAATATCTTGAGAGCTAAGGGGATTGGCTGGTTAGCTATATTATTTTTATAGTATGTATTGTAGTGTTAAACTTTTTGTACACCTCCGTCTTATTTGATCTGTTTATCCTGTCCATCCAAAGGTTGTCTGGAAGAGATCGCTTTTAGCGATAAGGCCGCCCATTGTACGTAATATTTTTATTTTGCTTCTCCCTTTTGTTAATATCTATCTCTGTGTACAATAAAGAGTTTATCTATCTATCTATCTATCTATCTATCTATATTTATTACTAGCTTCTGCACGCGGCTTCGCTCACGTGGTACCTACATAAAAATTAGCCTATATGCTATTCTACCGACATAGCTTTCAGAATTAGCAGGTTGAAGTGGCAGTGGGCCGGCCATATAGCTCGCAGAACCAAGGTTGAGGAAAAAAGGTTCTCGAGTGGCGACCACGAACCGGACGAAGCAGTGTTGGAAGGCCCCCCACCCGATGGACCGACGACATTGTTAAGGTTGCGGGAGGTCGGTAGATGGAAAAGGCTCAAGACCGTTCGTCATGGCACTCTTTGGGGGAGGCCTATGTTCAGCAGTGGACTTCATCAGGCTGATGATGATGATGCTATTCTAGGTATAGAACTATATCTATTCCAAGTTTCAAAGAAATCGGTTAAGCCGTTATGGCGTGATTGAACAACAAACATCTAAACATCCTCACAAACTTTCGCATTTATAATATTATAGTAGGATGTGGTACTTTTTATAGCTACTAGGATCAAAGGCTCTAGCATGGACAGTCACGTCAGTTTTTAGGTAGAATTGTTCGAACGAGTGATGATTTCTCAAACCGCACGTTGAAAACAAGAGTGGCATTAAACGAAATTTGGCGATATTGAGTTAAGGCGACATCTGAAATCTACGGACAAAACTACGTCATCTCCATTGATCCGTTTTCTCATAGGTCACTTAAAAACTCGCTAGATGTCACAAGTGTCACTTCATGCTTCGAGGTTTTGTGCTTACTAGTTAAATCAAAACCGACACTAAATCAGTTCGAGTCCGGACGCCGGCGACAATTGTTCATGGGGTAAGTGAAAAAGTGACATATTTTGTTTAGTGCCAGTTATATCGTAACTATAAATGAAATAATTATAAAAAGGTGATTTCAACAGTGACACATTTTGTATAGTGCCACTTATTGCGTAAGATAATTAACAAAATTGTGTGAGGTTATACCAATAAATGGCACAATGTGTTTAATGCCATTATTGTAATAAAATATTATGAGTAATTTTGCATTGTCTTCATAACCTAAACGGCACATTGTGTTTAGTGTCACTTTCTTAATTAAGAAACATTTAAAGAAAAAAAAATATTTTGTTTCATGCCTCTTTTCTTCATTTTTTTGGGGCTATTCAACGGAATTTCTCAGTGAATAATATTCAAGTATTATTGCTTAGATTCATTTTAATAAGCTCGCGGTTAGGTATTAGTAAGGTACAACAAACTCATCTATGTGTAGGTACTTAGTCTATTTTTGTTAAAGGAACCTACTTAGTTCATTGAAATCATTATGGATCTATCCAGAAGTAGAGGAAGAAAAATTTTACAACTAGCTATTCAGAAAAACGGATCACGTCTAGCTCTAGCTCATCTTCCAGTTCATCCTCAAGTACGCCTTCGTCTTGTTCGTCAACTTCGTCGTCTTCTACCTGAGCGAAATGGAGATTCTAACAACGTTGCTCCAACCGACGATGTTGATTTTGGGGAAACTGTTGTGGATTACTACTCTAAAACACTGCTGGCTGAATATAACTTTGAACAAAGTTATGAAAATACACAAGTAGTTGAAAGCTGCTACTGAAATCCCAAATCCAGTTCCGATAGTTCCGATTGACCAGAATGTTCAAGCTTCAAATGAAAACAACGAAATAGTGGTGAAAGAAACTCAGTCAGACTCTGTAATCACAGAGAAATCGAAGAAGAAAAAGAAGATGAAGAAAAAGAGTGCTGTTACAAAACAATTCAGAAATTCTGGTAAAATATACTTCTCAACCTCAGGTACAAAAAAGGTTTTTCCGGCAAGAATTCTCAAACCAACTTATGGATATAGCTGTAAGCTAAAATGCTCAGAAAAAGTATCAGTAGACAAAAACTGTTTGAAAGTTACTGGGACATGGCTTCAATTGAAAGACAAAGATAATACATTGCTCGTTATATTCAAAACATATCACCCAAATATCAATACAAAAAAAATAATTCAAATAGAAAATAAAAAAAAAAGCTTTTTACCTTGAAATCAACAGCACCAAAACAAGATTTGTCTGCAAAAAATTCTTCAGAAATACTTTGGATATTACTGACAGATGTATCAGGACTGTTTTGCAAAAGATATGCGGCGTAACTGATGTATTAGAAGGAGAAAAGAGAGGAAAGCATAAAAAATTGTTTGATTATTTGATTGAAGGAGTTAAAAGTCATATAAACAGTATTTCACGTATTAAAAGTCCCTACTTGCGTTAGCAAACTACCAGAGAATTTATAGATGAAGGAAAAAATGTGGTGGACCTGTATAAAGACTATAAAAATGATTGCGAAAAGAATGGGTTACCTTGGGTTATGGAGCATGCTTATCGCTAATTTGTTAATGAAAATTTCAATATCAGTTTCTTTGTGTCTAAGAAAGATAAATGCGAGCAATGTACAATTTACAAATTGGCTGTAAGTCCTTAAAGGGAAGCACTGAAGAAAGATTATGAGAGGCATATAAAAGAGAAAGAGCGAAGCCGAGAAGAAAAGGTAAGCGATAAAGAAAAAGTGTCAAACAGTTTTATCGTAGCACGCTATGACTTGCAAGCAGTAATGACAGCCCCAAAAGATGAAGTATCGACTTTATTTTACAAGTCAAAAATGAACTGCTTGACTTTTACCATCTCAGAACTTAATTCTGACAAAACAGAATGCTACTTTTGGTATGAATCTCAAGGAAATCGTGGAGCAAACGAAATAGGGAGCTGTGTTTTGAAGTATTTGCAAAAAAATCTTCATCTGCTAGTGAAGATCTTGACATAATTTTCTATCCAGATAACTGCTGTGGTCAGCCAAAAAACCAATTATCATTGCCATGTACATCTATGCAGTATCAAATTAAAAAATACGATCAAGAGGCCACACGCAGAATTGTTGTGGCCACGTTGTATTTTCGTGATAGTTTCATGATTGAACTGATTAAGATTATGCTTCGTAAATAGTTTTTGATAATTTTATATCAATTTGTTTAATTTCTATGATTTTTACTTATTATAATGAATGAGATAGATTATTATTTATAAATCACTAAGGGCTCTAAGCAAAAAACTTTTTGACCATTTGAAACAAGAATGGCACTATATTGAACTTTTTTTTAAATAAAAGGCACTAAACAAAAAAATACTTGACTATGTGAAAACAAAAGTGGCATAATGCTGAACTTTTTTTTTAATTAACTTTTTTTTTTCATATCTACCTAAAACTCTAAATAATTTCAACAATATTCTTAGAGAATAATACCTGAACTATTATTTAAAAAAACAAATGTAAATCTATTTCAATACGTAGTAGAGTTATTGGTTTTATAAAAATTACAAAAACTTTAAATGGCCATACTGAAAAATTTAGTTTTTCGTTTAGTGCCACTGTTGTTTTCAACGTGCGAAACAACAACTCTAGACGAATCGGCATTGTATCGTCGGCAAATGAAGGGTACAAAAGAGGTTTTAAAAAAAGTCATACAAATGCATGAAGTGGGTGTCATATGAAAGAGCTCTGTACGTACATTTCAAATCGATATTTATTTTTATTCTAGGCCATATGGTTTTAGGGATACAACGAAAAAAGTTTCATTATTATCCAATTTAACGTGACCTTCCATTTGGTAAAGTTTCAATGACTTCGTAGTTCTGCTAAGATTGGATAATAATTAGAATGTTAAAGATACGATTTCTGTTCCTCAAAAATCATAGAAGCACCAACTGTTACTAGGCAATGGTTTTGGGGATACAACGAAAATAGTACTAAAAAATAACGTGACCTCCCTTTGGTAAACTTTCTATGACTTCCTTGTATAAGTAAGATTGGTTTTTGTTAGAACTTGCTAAAGGTGCGATTTTCAAAGTTTATATTAACCCAGAACGATCATCAAAGCAATTTTATTTTTTATTTTTTAGTAGGAGGTATGGCACAGCGAGATTTTCGCGTTCTGAATTGGAGCAGCCTGCCTGGAGAGGTACCTCCGCCTCACAGAAGATCGCAGCCAAATAACATTATTTGTTCAAATAGTGTTGTGTTTCTGCGGTAAGGTTGCCAGAGCTCTTTAGGGGGGAAGGGGGTTCGGGGTCGGCAACGCGTGCGTGATGCCTCTGGTATTGCAAGCGCTCATAGGCTACGGTAACTGCTTACCATCAGGTGGGCCGTAAGCTTGTTTGCACCACTATTGTATAAAAAAAAAAATTGGCTCTTTGATGTTCGTTGGGGCAAATTTTTTACTGGACATCGCGAGATCTCAGTTCGGGGCGAACCACTAGTTATTTAGGGAGCTATATATAATTCCACCTAAAAACCTCCTTAAAATAATGTTCTGTCAGAATTGCGGAGACAACACAGAGGCACGACCTCATTACTATGCGAGTTGCCAAACCACGTCTGCATTAGAAACACTGACGACCTCGGCATTCGCAATGAAAACAGGTTGCGCGAATTGCCGGCACATGCAGAATTTATTTGTCTAGGGCGCCGTCATCTGCCGTGCCCAAATACTAGAGCGGAGCAGAAGGTCCAGACACTAGTTTAGACTAGTGTCTGGACCTTCTGCTCCGCTATATGGAAGCGGGCGCATTTAACCTAATCATCTACTACTAACTAAGAGAGGAAACCGGTATGTCCTAGAACCTAAAAAATCGAAGACGTGTGACATGTGTACGAAAGGATCCTCTTAGAGGCGCACTTGCCTGCCGCACTTTAATCCTTTCACGAAGAAGAAGAAGAACTAAGTAGGTAGAGATGATGATCATCATCAGTAGTCACCTCTTACGACATCCACGGGTAGGTAGATATGGAGAGGCCTATTCTTCAGCCGGGGCCACAACGGCCACCACGGCCAACACAACTTAGGTACATACGGCTACTGCAGTACGGCCGGCGGATCTAAGCGAACGTGAAGTAAGCCGTTTAGGTGCGCATTATATTTCTAGTTCTGGGAACTAAAGTTGCTTCTCCGCGTGTAACATGCTTTACTAACTAGTAGCTGCTTTCGTTGTGAATGCATCCGAAACACTGCCGACCTTTAGAGGTCGACCACTACCGGGCGTACTGACATTTTGATTCAATATTAATAAATTTGACACCTGCGTGATTCAAATCACTTTCGGACATGCTCCTAGAGAACAAGATTATCATTCTGACTCAGCAGTTTGCCGGTGTATAAAGTCAGGCGATGGAGAGATTATTCGACATATATGTGCCAGAGTGTTTATAAACCAGACTTAACTAGTGGTAACTAGTAGATTGCCTAGTAACAGTTGGTGCTTCAATGATTTTTGAGGAACAAAAATCGTATCTTTAACATTCTAATTATTATCCAATCTTACCAGAACTACGAAGTCATTGAAACTTTACCAAGTTGAAGGTCACGTTAAATTGGATAATAATGAAACTTTTTTCGTTGTATCCCTAAAACCATATGGCCTAGAATAAAAATAAAAATCGTTTTGGAATGTATGAACAAAGCTCTTTCATACGACATCTCACTTCATGTATTTGTATGACTTTTTTATAACCTCTATATCCCTTGGCCAATTTAACTCTTATTCTTACCAGAAATTAAATTCTTCTTATAAATTCAATGTCATGAGGAGGGAAAAATGTCATGTGACAAAAAGAGTGTTAGATATTAATGTGGATGGATGTAGGAGTAGAGGTAGGCCAAAGAAAAGATGGATGGACTGTGTGAAAGTGGATATCGTGAAGAAAGGAGCGAGTGCTGAGATGACGACTAATAGAGGGAATTGGAAGAAGAATACATGTTGTGCCGACCCAACATGATGTGGAATAAGGGCAGGAAGATGATGATTCTTACCAGCAAATTTTGATAGTACAACCTGTTGACATACTAAATTTCATGCAGATCAAATTGATTGTAGCTCTAAAAAATAACCATACAACGCCGATTCGCCCAAGTTGTTTCAGAGATCTTTGCTCGCATCGCTCGCTCGATCAATAATACCTACAAATCGAAAATACAATGTAAATATCGCTCGCAATCTCAACTAATAATTCAAAACAAGCAAGGTCCCATTTTGAAGTAATTGGGAGTCAACACGCATCCTACTAATAATAAAAATGCAAAAGTTTGAATGTTTGTTATTCAATAACGCCGTAACGGCTCAACCGATTTCGTTGAAAATTGGAATATAAATAGTTCTTACCTAGAATAGCATATAGGTAGGCTACTTTTTATGTAGGTACCACGTGAGCGAAGCCGCGGGTGGATGCTAGTGTGAAATAATTTTACCGAAACACTAGCGTCGCTAACTTACCTATTACAATTCAAAGACAGGCCGTTCATTATATCATGTCATCATCATCATTTCAGCCGTTCGACGTCCACTGCTGAACATGGCCTCCCCCACAGACAGAGCAAATTCCTTATCATGTGGGGGGATTTGCCCATAGTCACCACGCTGGGCATGCGGGTTGGCGAGCGCAGTTGGAGCTATCGTTGTTAAAATGAGGGACGCTGCTGCCCATCCCCTAGCTTTCCCCCAGTCGCCTCTTACGACAACCTCGGAAAGGTAGATATGGAGGGGCCTATTCTTCAGCCGGGGCCACCACGGCCAGTAATATCATAAGTATATCATGTAAGTGCGAGTATTGTGGTGAATCATAAATTGGTCTTATGCGGCCGAACCAATCTGAAGCGTGAAATGCCGTATCTGACGGAATTGCCAACAAAACCACTTTGGCTACTAGTTGGATCTAGCCATATTTCTCTAGGCTTGTAATAATAAATGTATTAAAATCTTGATAAAGGAAGTCATGGTAGGGAGGCATAATACGATAGGGATAAAAATGCATTATATATTTTTATTTTAATCTGATTCACACAATAAGTCTAAGCAATCAAAAACAATGAACTTGACAGATGAAGCCGATTACTATTTTAATAACTAAACAATAAGGGCTGGAAATACCCTAACGCAAAGAACCAACCAACCGTTTGGTTTTATTGACAATCTAGTGGGAAATAACCCAGTAGGTAGGTACATCATAAAGCCAGTTTTATAAATGCCTAATAACCTCCTGCCTGAAAAAGCTTGACCTCTATAGACACATTTTAGTTCATCTCCTTTAATAAATCCAGTCTTTATTGTCGGTGAGTACGTTGCCTTATGTCTCGTTTACTTACACCAGGTTCACAGCCGACTTCGGCTTGCTGAAGCGCTGTGTATACCAAGTCGACACAGCCATCGTCCGCCGCCCGATAATTTACACCTCGACTTCGACTGTGAACTGAGTCTTCGACGAGGTATTTGCACCAGGTAGTTTGCCAGCTTCGGCAGGCAAGCGAAGTCGACCTGTTGACCTGTAACCAAGCCGTTAAGATTGAGCTGGTAACATCCAGCGCCTGAGAGTCGACGGAGGTGAAATTAGTAATTCTATTGTCCACAGTTGCTGTGACGCGTTTGAATTAATTAGAACGGCTTCATCAATACACTTGGCGTGTGGGCGTTGTATCAAATCATTTGACTCGAAAAGTACTAAGAAGTTAATTGTCCAAGGGGTATCTAGACAATTTTATACCTATATTCTTAAATATTTTTAAGAAATGTTCTCGACATTTGTTGTCAACCATAATAGACAAGACAACCTCTCAGATCTCCGGGCGATTAGGTCCTTGAAGATGTCTGAGGGTAAGTCAGAGGCACGTCTACACATTTTGGCACATGCCCACATTTTGCATTAGCCGCTTATAATAATAGAAACAATCAAATAATGGTAGTAGGCATTAAAAAGCGCAAGAGTGTCAAGTAGAAAGAAACGAAGTGTTAACTGAACTGCCGTTGGTTGATCCCCCCAACTGTGCATCTAAGTATTGGTAGGTATATGCTCAGAGGTATGCTGGAAAGCCGGCATACTTACAAACATTATTCCATTACATTATTATTTCTCTTTTTTTATGGCGGAATTTATAACGAGAGCAAACCATGAAAAATATTACAAAAAATATCATGACTCTTACATAAATCCAGTCAAAATTAATTTCGTTATATTACAAGGGTGGAGGCTCGTAAAATGGAATTGTAGGAAAATCCAACTAAAACAAAGGGCAAGCAAGACACATCAGACACAAAAGCTTCGCAACAACCGACTTGTAAAAGTACGGTGACTATACTTTCGAGGAGTAATCAGGAAAAAAAGAAATAGGTGGATTTAATACCAGGCCAAAAGACGTTGAATTTTGTGCTGAAACCGTTCGTGTGCTGTTATCCTATTTTACACCATCCAACTTGATCCGATGTGAATAGAATAAGCAGGTATTTATGATTTGATTGTAAATTATGTATACTACCCCGAAAGGGGCTTATTCTACACCCAATTGGCGTTCTACGGCTTTCGGAAATATGGCATTTTTTATTGAAAAAACATTAATGCAATAATGTGCTGTTTTGGGGTCAATTCAGTTCAAACTCAATTATTCAGTGTTATTATTACAATTACTCATTAATGCTATCTAATAATACATTTTTAGATAGCAATCTGTAGGTACCTATCTCGAACTTCTTGTTCGTTTAATAATTAGTTATAAAGAGAGATATAAGATGATTAAAGGACAAAAACCAGTTGAAACTGTTGGAAAAAAATGTTTTTTGTTATGAAGCTATTATTCTTTGCTCTATGAAGCTATATTTTTCGGGGCAGGGCACGTTGTACAGCTTCGTCTGTACCTAGACTCTAGGAACAGACTCAGTCTCTCTTTCGCCAAACCCTCGGTCACCCTACACATCGGCCCACACCTCGGGCAAGATGTGCCCTACATAGCAGCTATACATATTGTTGTGTTATTTCCCTGTGCATGCTTTACAACAAAATAGCTCGCACATATTAGGTACCTACTCAGGTTCTTATATTACAGCAAATCAACCCTCCAGCTAAGACGCGAGAGGTTCGGGCTAGTCCGAGGAAAAATGTTGAATGATCCGCAAATATACTAATTCCTAGTTCTGTGTGTTGGTTTCGGATACCTACTAGTGTGTGACAATTTTATTAATCAAGACAACCAATTGAAGAATACAATAAATGAACGAACTACTAAGAAAATATGATAGATAAAGCTGTGAAAATAAATCAATCCGTAGATAATCGTTTACCGTTTACCTACGTCAGTGCAAAGTCAACAAGAGATTTATTTGCACAGTGGTAAGCAGATTTCGATCTATCATCTTTTCTTATAAACAGCCTGGGAGTTGGCCCCGATGTATAATAATAATACATGGCGATTCATCATAATTGTTATATCCCAAAAGGGGGATATTGGGACTACCAACAATATGAAAAAATAGGTAAGTATTTAAGTATTCAGGTATTTTTTCCCCGAACTTTTTCAAATTAGCCGTTTTAGGTCATTTTATCATGTTAATAACTAATTTAATATTATTATTTATGTCCTACGATTGCTACCTAAAATAGCTGAATAATTTATATTCAACTGATTTGACTCCAAAACAGCTGATTTTTGCTTATTGTTTTTTCAAAACTCTATTGCCAATTTGTATGCAGAATAAGCCTCTTTGGGATAGCATACAATATTATGAAACACCATTATTCAAGGCAATAAATAAGTTTCTGTTTGAAATATCTGGAAATATCATGTTTTGTAGTCAAGTACTTTATTTATTGGCGACTGGTGGCCTCTGGTTTGAACTATACGATAATCAGACACATTATTGAAGGCATAGAGATAATAGATGATGGGTCGAAAGGAAGAAAGTTTCTTGAGCTACACGTAACGTCTTCGGAACATTATTTGCTAAAAGTCTCAGCACTCAGCTAAGTTTTAGCCTAAAACTTATACTAGTATAGTATTATGTTATCTGTGCCTGAGTGCTGAGTCTGCTTTTGCAATATGTAGATACCAACCAGCCAACACTTCGTACTGATGAAATGTATCTAGAAAAACTGCTCCGAAGGCTGACGGAACGGACGGCAGAATACTGACGGGGCGTTAGGCTGTCCGCACACTATCAGACATTTCTGTGCGGTCGTCTGTAACGCGGAGGAGCCACTTCCTATCATGTGGAAGGAATTTGCCCATACTCCACTGGGCACGCGGGCTGGCGAGAGCAGTAAGAGCTATAGTTGTTATAATAGGGGAAGCTGCTGCCCATCTCCTAGCTTTTTCCTACAGTCGCCTCTTATACGACACGGGCAACACTTACGGGTAGGAGATATAGAGGGGTCCATTCTTCAGATATGGTTCCAATGGTGGTTATACTATTTTGGTATATCTTTTAGTACCTAGCTAAGTGATGAAACAGTCCATTACTGCTCGTTAGACATTATTCCATTCTAGTCAATGTCAAAGGTGACCCATACATACCCATCTGCGTCAATTTACGTGTGGCACAAACATACTCACTCGTACGTAGGTAATGACAACATACATTACACATCTTGAATTAAGTTGTTTTCGTATCAGCAATTAAAATACGTAATGGTTATGTTCGCTTTACGTAATTAATCGGTGCACGATTCAGTTTGACTGCTACAAATATTAATGAAACATTCGTTGATGGTTTACAAAGTCCCAGGGGCCCAATTCTACTACCTACTTCAATGGCTTCAAAATGGCAATGGTTCAATGGTAAAATGGCCACTTTTGACACTTTTGGTATTCTGCATCACAGTCGTTTATCAATGGCAGTCATTGTGACACCAATTGACTGTTTGTGTTAGGATCCAAAATAAAATTTGAAATGAGGAAATCCGTAGAAGAGCCAAGGTCACTGACATAGCTCTCAGAATAAGTAAGTGGCAGGGGCAGTCCATATAGCTCGCAGAACCGACAACCGTTGGGGAATAAAGATTCTCGAATGGCGACCACGAACCAGGCGAAGCAGTGATGAAGGCCCCCCTTCCGAGCGGATACAACTATTTATTCATAAAAACTGTATGTAAATTAATGCAGTAATAGCTGTCTCTTTATTCTCTGAAAGAACCGTAGGATAGTCCAGTGCTATCTAATGCCAAAAGCACCTAAATTGGACGTACAATTGCAAAATTGGTCGTCAAATCACGGAACCCCACTCACTGTGAAGATATACAAGTAAATCGGTCGTTGCCTAGCTACTGCTACCGCAGCTACTACGAAGGTGGTTTATTTGTATATTTGACCGATTTTTTGAACAATGTCTAAGATTACTAAAAAATCTTTCCCTTTAGGGTCAAAGCGCCGTAAGCGCAACATACCTTTACAACCTTAGTAGCCCAAGCACGAATGACATCGGCGATACATGGTGGTAGGTAGATAATCTTTTCATTTTGATTGGCTAATATTTGACATTTAGGTAAGTACTATGGTATCGTAAGCGTAATGCTGTCGGGAATTATTGGTGCTTGGGGCACTGAAGACAAATAATATTCCAAGTCTGCACCGGTTTTAACTGGTTTTAATATTCCAGACCTAGTTTCACGCTCAGCAATTGAAGAATAATTATCTATCTAGTATTCCATAGCTACAGGCAAAATACTACAAACGATTTTTATGACTTACTTAGTTAAATGGCAATGAAGTTCGTAAAGCCATGTTCAAAGGGCGGGCGTACGTACGCTATGTGATCTAAAATTGATTTCAAAATTATCTTTACGTTTTTTGAATAGGTACTAAATAGGTATAATTTTGAGTTTCTTTTTTATTACTTACTATTTTAGGTATGTAGTAAACTCGCCGCTGTTGAGTTTTTGTCCCGTCGAGTTTCTTCCATAATCGTCCTTTAGCCAACAGCGAACGATGTAACATTTTACGACATCATTTGCCACCAATAAAGGTTATATTCCTATGACCAGGCTTTATAGCAAACGATCAATGCTAAATTTTACGGAATAATCCATTGGCATACTCCCAAGTATCAAGACATTTGATCACATAACATAATTCAGTAATATTTTCGCTTTTTATTGCCTAGGTAGGTACTTACATTTTTTATCATTTTATCTCATGTGACCTCAATTAAATGATAATCGAATATAGAACCTAACCGTTGCTTAGGTGGGACCTAAGCAACGTATGCAACGCATCTGACATCAGGATTAGCTTCAAGAGTTTTTCAAGTAACACATTCCACAAAAATTGACTTCCACTTCTTATTATTAGCTAGAAAACAATTTTGCACCAGGGTGGGATTCCCTGGCGCGTACACCGAGATACTTACATACTTATAAATATACCTAAGTACTACTTACAAATCCTTCCGCCAAGCAGAATTGCTTGTAGGCGACACCTGCATTCAATACATACTTGGCCAGGTGCTGAGTGCAGTTCCTGCAGTGCCCCAAATAAGTGGACCATAGATAGACCGTAGTGCAGAACTGTTGAGCAAAATAACCATGTAAGCATCGGTCAAGCTGAAATCGTCGGCTGTTTACACATTATGGACCAGTCTCTGTGCTTCGGCTGACGTAGCGTCTGCATCGAACTGGTATCACGTTCGAGGGTCAACCACTATGTGTAATTACGTTTCTAAGAAGCCGGTGTAATTGATAGCTTCGGAGCCAGATCCTATTATATCTAAAGAAGAGAAACCATCAAAGTTAGTACATACATGGAACAAAAGTTACAAAAAAAATATATATATTCCGGACATATTCACACGGTCAACTGATCCCAAACTAGGCATAGCCTGTACTATGGGTACCAGAGACTGATATATATAATAGATAAATATTTAACACCCAGACACAGAACAAACATCTGTGTTTATCACACAAATGTTTGTCCAGTGCGGGGATTGAACCCGCGATCTCTAGCGCAGAAGGCAGAGTTACTTCTAACTGAGCTATGAGGCCATTCAAATTATCTACCTAAAGTTTGTCCAGAGCGCGAGTGTAGAGTTACTTAGCACATGCTATGGCTTGGTGTCACTATCCTTGTGACATATTTTGTGTTATACTTCTCATTCTTCTCTCATAAAGGTTTTCCTAAAGGTCATGGTAACTTAATAGCAATCAAGAACGCATCGAGCGAAAAATAAATAAAATAAGTATAAGAAGGCGTAGCATAAAGCTTAGAGCAGTACGGCCGCCCGTTCGATTTGTTTTCGGATGGTAATGACCCTTTCGGAAAATGTCCCGCGTTCCGAATATGACGTTTGTTCTCAAAACATCCCGTTCTAACATCCTGTTTTCAAAACGCCCCGTTCACAACTTCAGCGTCCTAGAGAGATAATGTATGGACTCAATCCATACATAACTCTGTAGGACGCACATAGCAACGTCGCTTTATATGGAAATGTCATTGCTAGGAAGTTAAGACCAATAATAGGTATTCAACTGAGCACGTGTTAAGTCTTGGTGTACAAAAGCTATGCATATCGCCGGGAACAGACACCACCGATAGCGCAAAATAGTCAAGGAAAGGAAAACGTTATTTATGGAGGGAGTCACGTCCTTCAGCATTGAGGAAAATGACTCGAAGTATGAAATTTATTTTTTCACACCCCTCACATTGACATCAGACTCGCTTTTAATTGTTTTAGAGAGTAGGTAGAGTAAATACTCGGAGAACATAAATATTTTTGAGTGATCCTAAATCATGTTTAGTGAAAATGAGTGTCGTCACTCTTTTTCATCCAGATTTCAAGAAAATATTACACCAAACAAAACAATGAAAAGTTCAGCAGATCTCCGTTTGTATTGTTGGTAGATACCTAATAGCAGTAATTTTGTTTGTTCTACCGCTGAAGGACGACAGAGACAGATTGAGTTTAATGGCTCAGACGGGTGCGTATAAATCTACTGAAATGTGTCCAGCAATATTTCAGTTCAGAGTGAGTTTGGGAAACCATTCGTTTTTTTCTCTGCCTATTCCAATCGCCATCCAATAAATGTTAACCCAAAAACTCGCACGGAAAACAGAATACTCAGGCATAATTGAGCGTGACTCAAGTATTTGTGCTCAAGCCGTGTTCATACGACTTGCGATACCTCTACCTCTACTGGATAAAGTCAATTTTGAATTTGACATTTGAGGACGTACGATATCGCAAGCTCCCTTTAAAGTCAAACTCAAAATTGACTTTATCCAGTAGGGTCAAGGACTGGCCTCATAGCTCAGTTGGTAGTAACTCTGCCTTCTGCGCTAGAGGACGCGGGTTCGATTCCCGCACTGGACAAACATTTGTGACTAACACAGATGTTTGTTCTGTGTCTGGGTGTTAAATATATATCTATTATGTATATCAGTCTCTGGTACCCATAGTACAGGCTATGCCTAGTTTGGGATCAGTTGACCGTGTGTGATATGACAGGAATAAAAAAAAAAAAAAAAAAAAAAAAAAAGAAAGAATTGAAAATTTTATCCAGTAGAGTTAAGGATCATTTTGAAATACCTACATACATTTACCTAAATGTCATATCGCAAGCCGTATGAACACGAACGGCGTCATACACAAATCAAAGTCGCAAAAGCTATGGAGAGAGCTATGCTCGGAGTTTCACTGCGTGATAAAATCCAAAATGAGAAAATCCTTATAAGAACCAAAGTCAGCATACATCACATAGCTTTCAGAATAAGCAAGTTGAAGTGGCAGTGGGCCGCAGACCGGAAAGTTATGCTCCAACAAAGTTTACATACATAAGTATAAAGACAAACATACAACGCCGATTCGTCCAAGTTGTTTTAAAGATCTTCGCTCACTCGATCAATTAAGGGGCAACTGATAATGCAAACCACACAACAAATAATGCACAAAAGAGGAGGTAGGGCACAGCGAGGAGGAGGTAGGGCACAGCGAGATTTTCTCGTTCTGAATTGGAGCAGCCCGCCTGGGAGGAACCTCCGCCTTACAGAAGATCGCAGCCAAATAACATTATTTGTTTCAAATAGTGTTGTGTTCCTGCGATGAGTAAGGTTGCCAGAGCTCTTTAGGGTCGGCAACGCGTGCGTGATGCCTCTGGTATTGCAAGTGCTCATAGGCTACGTCAACCGCTTACCAACAGGTGGGCCGTATGCTTGTTTGCCACCTCAGTAGTATAAAAAAAAAAAAAACCTCATTTGGACTTTTTTGCTTTTATGTCCATCACGGAAAATTATTCACAATCATCATCATCATCATCATCAGCCTGTAGAAGTCCACTGCTGGACATAGGCCTCCCCCAAAGAGTTCCATGACGAACGGTCTTGAGCCTTCTCCATCCACCGACTTCCCGCAACCTTCACAATGTCGTCGGTCCATCGGGTGGGGGGCCTTCCAACACTGCGTCGCCCGGTTCGTGGTCGCCATTCGAGAACCTTTACTCCCCAACGGTTGTCGGTTCTGCGAGCTATATGGCCTGCCCACTGCCACTTCAACTTACTAATTCTGAGAGCTATGTCGGTGACCTTAGTTCTTCTACGGTTTTCCTCATTTCGGATCTTATCACGCAGTGAAACTCCAAGCATAGCTCTCTCCATAGCCCGTTGCGCGACTTTGAGCTTGTATATGAGGCATATAGTTAACGACCAAGTCTCACAATATTATTCACAATATTCCACGCAAACTGTTTCCTACGATAACTGTTTAGTTCATAATTTTCTATAGGTACTTATGTTTTATTTGGTTTTATGTATTCCGTATGCTAAGACCGTGCGTCACACAATCGTGCATAATATGTGGCTGGACGTCTAAACACTCCATTATAATCGTAGGCCATTACACTTAACAACTTCCAACCACCAAAATGTTAGGTTTTCCGTGAAGGTAATACACAAGTACCTAGGTACCTACTTTATTTTCAGTAATGGCTGGGTAAATGCTTACTTTACTTAATGATTATAAATAGTGCTTGCAATAAAAATCATTGAATTGCTTTAAAACAGTACCCAATCCAGTATTTTTTAAGAAATAGTTTGAAATTGGTAAGTTAATAGAAAGAAACTGAATGAAGCCTGAAGTACGGAACTGAGGTTTCAAGCATTTTTAGTCTAACACCTTACACTCATCTACAACCAAGAACAGTCTAAGCGCCTTCGTCCACGGAGCGACTCAAAAGGAACGCGACTGAAACTGTAGTCACTTAAGAGTAGCCTGACTGCTATAGCACTAGTATTTCAATGGCGGCTCGTCCACGACGCTACTCAAAAGGAACGCGTTTGTAACTAGTCACCTGGCGACTCGACATGCTGGTCGCCAGGCGACTGATTTCGAGAAACTGTTGAAAAATGAACGAATAAAAAATAATTAAATAAAAAGTGATTCTGACGTCTATGTGACTGGAGAAGTAAAATTCCATGTCATCGCTCGAATTATCACTAGTCATGCTAATTATTTTCGTTTTCAAAACTTAGTTTACATACAATTTTGTACTGAATGACTGAGTTTCAGCAAATTCCAATAGCGTCGTGGACGAGTCAGAGTTTCCAATCAATCCGCAACTCTAGTTTCTAATGAGTTCCGTCTCTTTTGCGTAGCGTCGTAGACGAGTAGCGTAACAGTTAGACCAAGACCTATTTGGTCCTATACTTGGAACAAAAAGAACCTCGTGAGAAGCGACGAGCGAACTTACAAATATAGGTCACATAAGCCAAATTATCAACTGAAATTGACTGCAACTCAAAATCAACAATGTGTAGGTACCTTAAGTACCAACAATGACCAACAATCCAAGAAAACATGCTTTTCGTGCAACCAAGCTTCCACAAGAATCTTTGACGATAGTCCGTATTGGTCCGAATGAAACAAAATGTTACGGTTCATAAACTTTTGTTCTGGCTTATTACGAGCATAAAATCAGAATTGAAGAAATCCGTAGAAGAACCAAGGTCACCGAAATAACTCTCAGAATTAGCAAGTTTAAGTGGCAGGCCATATAGCTCGCAGACAACCGACAACCGTTGGGAGCAAAGGTTCTCAAATGGCGACCACGAACCGGGCGACGCAGTGTTGGAAGGCCCCCCACCCGATGGACCGACAACATTGTGAAGGTTGCGGGAAGTCGGTGGACGGAGAAGGCTCAAGACCGTTCGTCGTGAAACTCTTTGGGGGAGGCCTATGTCCAGCAGTGGACTTCTACAGGCTGCTGATGATGATGATGATTACAAGCATAAATCTCGTGATTGGCAACAACGACGATCAATGAGAGGCCCGTTTGATGCAAAACGCTCGAGCAGAACTGCTTTTATTAACATTCGATAAACGAAGTCAAGGTGAGACAAGTTCACTTCGAGTTAAGATTGAAGAAGAATTTGAACTGGCATAGATCTGTCTGGAAAGATGCAACACACGCCAATCATAATATCAGTTGTTCTTTTAACTAGTTTTCAAGGACCTGCAGTGCTATTGCGTAAGCGAAATGGCAATGAAGTTCGCAACTTTGATGATGATTTTATCAGTCTTACCGACATCAGAAAGGTTTGAAACTCGAACGGCGAGAAGGTTTGAAACGTTTAGGATATTGCTAAGATTGTTAAAATGATGCTCAGAATTAAGAACTTCATTGCCATTACACAATATTGCGCTTACGTACACAATTTTTTTTTTTTTTTTTTTTTTAATTAGCACCCTGGCCCCCAATTCTACTCATTCAATGGCTTCAAAATGACAATGGTTCCATGGCAAAATGGCCACTTTTGACACTTGGTACCATTCTGCTATCGCAGTCTTATATCAATGGCAGTCATTATGAACACAATGAACCAATGAAATCAAAGAAACGAAGGTGGCGACAATCGTAACCGAATGATAATGGTGCGATCATTATCATGCGATAATCATTTTCAAGTCATTGAATTAGTAGAATTGGGGGCCAGGAGATAGAAAGACAGTAAATGAAATGCCAACATATAATTTTATATTGATCTCTTAGATTTCAGAAAACATGCCTAAAACGTCCACTTTAATATGTAGGGTATTAAATTGACAGCTTATCATAGACTGAGCGATAAGGAACGATAACATACTGAATCTAAGCGCTAGTCTAGGAGTCTCGTTAAAATAATCACCTACTTACTTAGAATTACACACGGTCCTACTTGCGCTCACCAGGTAAATAACATAATAATCGCGACATAATCGCCAACACAGAAATATGTAGCTCAAGTCTCAATAAGATAATGATGTTAACCCCACTTGACGAAAGTGGGGGTTTGTTAGCTGGCTTGGTTGCTCACGGCACGATAACTGACACGGCGCCAAGGTTGGAATAAATATTTACAAAACAGATGGAAAGACGACCTGACAAAGGTTGCTAGGAGCCGTAAGGTGCAGGATGCACATGATCTGTCGCAATGGAAATCTGTGGAGAAGGCCTATGTCCATCAATGGACGTCTTACGGCTGAGCGGGGAGGGACGGTAGAGCATTATCGGTCGGTATCTGGGCGTCCGTATAGTAGGTACCGCGAGCGTCTATGACTATGACTGTTGAACTCTGCACTGTACACTGGACTGTTATCACATTGATTGAACTCATCAGACGCGGAGACTGGAAGAATATCAATTGCGACTTGGAAGGCTCAGGGCGCGCCTTCCATTCCGTAGTTTTAAGTCTTGACCTTCCTTACGTAATCGTTCAATAATGCATTACATAATTCTCTAAATCAATCCTTCCTGTATCTTGTTTAGCACGGAAGTTGGTCCCGCTCGGCATTATTCCAGCCCGAAATCAGGAATTATTTACGGACAGACAGCTGTCCAGATTGTAGCACGCTTCGCCTCTACATCGTGCAAAATTATAACAACAAATTATCACATTGTGACGACCTTGCGTCATGTACGAAGCTGGGGCGTGGCGAGAGGTATTTTACATTTTCCTGAATAATTCAACAGCACATCGACTAACACTCTATTGAAACGTAATCTAGTTCGAGCACAGCAAAGTTTATATACGAAAATGATACATTTTGTCCAAATGAGTCCAGACTGTAAATAATAAATAAATGAAATATGAAAACATACTAAAAATCCTACCGCGAAAGTTTGTAAGTATGGATGGATGGATGTTTGTAACTCTTTCACGTAAAAACTACTGACTGGATTTTAATGAAACTCCACAATAATATAGCTTATACATCAGAATAACACATAGGCTACAATTTATAAAGATATTGTGTGAATTGTCCAAAATATGACTACTAGCTACTCGAAATACTAATCCTGCTAGTAAATTATAATCTCAGAATACTTTATGTTGATGCTTGCTTGCTTGTCGTGTCACTGATTCTTTCTTGGTCATCCTGCATTAGGTCAGTGACCAGGGTGAGGCATGGTGGCCCTGAAAAGGGCCTATGACCGTCCGTGAAAGAATCAGTGTAGTGAAAGGATTAAAGTGCGCCTCTTAGAGGCTTCTTTCGCTTTCCTTCCTTTATGTTGATAAGGGCTGTTTTAGTGGTGAACGTGAGTAAATTTCGTGAGATGGATGAGAGCACTGGTGGAGTGGTGATAGTGACCCCTTCCGAACGTGCACCAATGGGTTTTCCACTCGGAAAATTTATTTGCGCTATACTTGTGAGGAAACCGTCATGACCTAGAACTTAAAACTTCGAAGACATGTGACTTGTGCACGAAAGGAGCCTCTAAGAGGCGCACTTTTATTAATCCTTTCACTACACTGAATCTTTCACCGACGGTCATAGGCCCTTTTCAGGGCCACTATACCTCGAACCTGGTCACTGAACAAATACAGGATGAACAAGCAAGCATTTCGTCAGATTAACATGGACAAGCTCTTATGTCCTTGTAGCGGGCAGAGTCACGGTCCAAGAGCAATGTCATCCAGGAATAGATAGAAGATCGTCATTGAAAATCAGTTGAAAACTTGCCAAATATCAAATAGAGACAGACAAACAGAAATACACTATTCTACAATGCCGCTAAAACTAGATGAGAGACGAAAAATGCTAATGTTCTTATGTAAAATACATTTGGCAGAACAGTACCCATCTCGTTAGCTCGTGAAAGAGACAATAGCTTGTATAATTTCGTCAATAAGATGTGTATATATTTATGAACGAACAATCACTTTGAACAATATATTTTGGATGCTTAGCCCAACCAATAGGTACAGCCGCCGGTATAAGTATGTCTACATAATATGTAGGGTAACTTTTCAAACGACAAAAATAATTTATTACTCTAGCAGCTCTACAGGTGATCCTTTCTTTGTTATACCTACTTAGTAAGTTATTTAAACCAAAAAGCCAAAAAGTACCAAAAAGCCTGGCTCAAAGAAGCCTCTTGCTTTCGTGCTTCGAAGAATCGACCAAACTCTGGACAAACTCTTCGGGCATGAACCACTCTAAGTTACTTATAAAAGCCTTCGATAAACAGTACACCAACCGTATCCTAGCGCTCAATAAAACCAACCTTCGCATTATTGTCAGAGCCTTAACTGGACACTGTTGTCTTAATAAGCACATGTTCAAACTAAGGCTATGCCACACACAAACCTGCAGGCTATGCAAGGAGGCGGATGAAACGCCTATACACCTGCTAGGTGAGTGCGGAGCACTTATGCTCAAACGTAGCATCCATTTGGGAAAGCACATCCTCAGCCCAATGGAGCTAAAGCAACTCACCCCAAAGAAAATCCTTCAGTTTTTAACAGCTGCTGGGCTTTGCGGTGAACTTTGAAGGCCCTGTAAAGGGGCTCCACAAATAAAGTGGCGATCACAATAGGCCAGTTGTGGCCGCAGTGACACAATAGCCGCAAAAAGTTAATAAAAAAAAAAAAAAAAAAAAAAAGTTATTTAAACGGTTGTCTGGTAGAAATCGCTAACCGCGATAAGACCGCAGATTGTAGGACCTTATCTTAGGCTTATAAGCCATTTTGTATAAACTGTGTTTTCTTTTTTAAAGGTCCTCAATAAAGTTTTATTTATTTCTTTCTTTCTTTCTTACTATCCCGAAAGGGTCTTAATCTACATACAATTGGCAATAATGTTTGTACTACTAATATTGAAAATTCGACATAGGTACATCGAAAAAAACTTTGCAAAAATCATCTATTTTGGGGTCAAATAAGTTCAAACACGGTTGGTCTGCTATTTTTGGCAGGAATCTTTAAGTCAAACTTAAAGATTCCTGCTGCAAACTTAAAAAACAGCTGAATGCTGAACAGAAAGAAAAAGCAAAAAAGCAAAAAAAAACATAAGCCTATTTGGGATTTCAAAGTTCAGTATTGTTTGACAGACAGAACAGAACGACTCGAAGACATGTGAAGAAATGTGACTCGATGTCTTGCTTGACTGAAAATGATTGTTTGAAACCGGGGCGGAATGCTAGTTCAGAAATGTATGCCGGGTGGAGCCGGGAGCGAAGACTTGCGCAAAGCAGCTGCTAGAACCATATATTTTGGCGTCCATTCAGAAGAACATCAGCTGAAACTACCTATATATAGGTAAACTGGAAGAAATGCAAGCTAATTAGAATGAAGGAATGAATGGCTTTATTTGCATGAAGTAGTATAGTATATATATATTATATACAATATAACTATACCGGCGGCTGTACCTATTGGTGTATCGCGTGACCCGAGAGCTGGATCTTATTTGGCCCAGCGAATTAGCATTGCCATCCAGCGTGGCAATTCAGCCAGCGTCTTGGGGACGCTTCCGACTGGTAGTGATCTGGATCAGTTGAGCTATCTATAGATCGTTTGTAACGGTCTTTAGATGGCTCAACTGTTCCTATGTATTTTGTAAATATTAACTTTTATTAGTTTTAAGTTTCTTTCTGTAAATAAAGTTAATTATATACATATATTATATTATAGTATAAATATTAGGTACATATTTATCACAAAACGTGGTCAGAATAAACAATCATGGCATAGCAAGAATAAGTTCTTACAATATAGGCAAGTATGAGATCTTAGTCAAACTTCACCTCTTAGTTAAGTTATGCTCTAACAAATATACATTCAAACACAACGCAGATTCTACAAGTTGTTTGAGAGATCTTCGCTTGCTTCACTCGCTCGATCAATTATGTAGTATGGAACATATAGGTACCTACTCTGAAGTAGGTAGTACCGTCTGTTACATTATGCGATAAGGAAAACAACAAATTACCGAACAGATCGATTTTATCAGCTCGAATTGAACGATAAGAATGTCTCTACTAAGAACATAACAGTGGTAGTTTATCAAACTAGTACTGACCACCAAACTATAAGCTACCAGCAGCAACGCAATATAAATTATATTAGTCAATGGGTGATATAGAACGGTGAAGGAAAACATCATGATGAAACCAGTCATTTCAGCAGTACAACGTCCACAGCTGAACATATGCGTCCTCCATAGACTTCCAGCGTGATCGACTTTGTACAGCCTGCATCCTAACAATCATTTGGGGGAACTTGGCCATACTCACCACGCTGGGCATGCGGACAGGCGAGCGTAGATAAATAAAGCAATTGTTGATAGGAATGCCGCTGCCCATCCCCTATCTTTTTTCCCATAGTCGCCTCTGACAACATCCACGGGTAGTACCGGAAGGGCCTATTCTTCAGCCACCACGACGTAATGAACCAATAAACTATTCTTAAAGCAGCGATGTACTTGTTTGCAGCCTGTGACTCATGGAAAACTAAATAAGGGCATGTGTGTCAAATGTTCAGGCATACCTTAACCCCCTTAGACATCTTCAAGGATCTGACCGCATGGCGATCTGAGAGGATGCTTTCTTGGGGATAAAAGCCGTGAGCTTAGTTCATTTTTCCATCCCATCCATTCTTAACCTATCACATTGCTAAAAAGATTTTCATCATTAACTTTGTTTAATTTTTGTCTTAGTTTTCTTGTTTTAAGTTTTATTTTTGTCCTCTCAGATCTATATAGGTACTTCTTTGTCTTACTCAACGATGTTCAATCCGCGAAGTGGGAGCACTGGTGACCTGTAATACAGGTTCTACAAACCTTTCTCAGGCACCAGTCTCTCACTAAACAGGTTAACAATGTGTTTTCTCAACCTAATTCTAAGTCTAACTATAAGAAACCTTTGTGAGAGAATAAATAAATAAATAATTTTTATTCCAGTGCAAAATGTATGCTTTTCACTGCAAAGGTTGCTCCTTTGCAGTAGAGCATAGATTTTGCACTTGGGTTTTTTAGGATTTCAATCTATCTGCTGTGACGATCACAATAGGCCAAGAGACAAAGAGAAAAAAGCCCAGCAACATCCATAGTACCTCTATTCTTCTCGTCGTGACACTGATCCTATATATTCATTAGACTGATTCCGAGGTATGGTGGCCCTGAAAAGGGCCTATGACTATCGATGAAAGAATCAGTGTAGTGAAAGGATTAAAGTGCACCTCAGAGGCTCATTTCGTAATCATCATTCATCATTATCATCATTTCAGCCGTACGACGTCCACTGCTGAACATGGCCTCCCCCACAGACAGAGCGAATTCCTTATCATGTGGGGGGATTTGCCCATACCACGCTGGGCTGGTAAGCGCAGTTAGAGCTATCGTTGTTAAATTAGGAGACGCTGCTGCCCATCCCCTAGCCTTTTTTCCCTTAGTCGCCTCTTACGACATCCGCGGATAGGTAGATATGGAGGGGCCTATTCTTCAGCCGGGGCCACCACAGCCAATTACGCACATTTCGTAATAGTTTTCCTTTATTACTCTCTAAGTAGGTAGGTTCTCTGAAAAACATCGAGCCAGGACCAGGAAACAAATTTTAGGCGATAGATAAAGTTTGGACAATCAATAAAAATAACAAAAAACAACTCTTTGATATCAGAAATGAGGATCGATTAAAACCCTAATAAATAATAATGGACTTCACACTTATTTTTCTTATTTATGAATTTATTACAATCATAATTGACGAACATTTAAAAGTTATGTAATTTTAGAAAACCCATAAGATCTTTGCTTATATACCTACATGTACCTACATAGGATAGTTTTTATAATTTTGGTTTTATGAAAATACTAATTAGGTAGGTACATCATTACTATTGTTTTTCATGGATTTATATTTCTCGTTTCATAGTAATTCTTTAGTAGGTAATTTTATTTATAAGATAATAATATGTGTGTAGGTAACTACGTAATAGTTAATAATAAGTAACTAATTATAACGAATTAGGTGCTTTATCCTGTTACGTTATATTATGTAGTAGGTACCTAGTAGTAAATAAAGTGAATTTTAATTTGAGCTGCGAAGCCGCGGGTTTGCTTTCATTTTTTCCTTTCCTTTCCGTTTCCAGACAAATACATTGGTGCACGGGATCGGGATTGATACCGCAAGATAAATTTGAAAAACGCATCTTTAGCACGTTCTAACTAATAATAACCAATCTTATATGAACTGCGTAGTCATTGCAACATTATCAATAGCGAGTTCTCGTTATATTGGTTGCTAAATTAGTTTTCGACCAATGGCCTAGCATTATAATAAAAATCGTTTAGGAATGTACAAACAAAGCTCTTTCATAAGACACTTTAAATAAGTTATTCTTTAACAAATAATACAAGCATACAACATATAATACGATCAATAAATACATTATACGAATAGGTACCTAGGTATATCTTGTTCTCTATTTTTATTTTTCATAAACTGTGAAGGACATTCTGCAAAACAAACGACTACGAGAACAGAATAAAGAAAGGACCGAAATGTCGAAAAAGGTTACGAGATAATAATATAATAGATATTGGTATGCTGAGCGCAAACAAAAAATAATGTACCTAATGGCGAAATATTATGAAAACAAGAATGATGACCTCGTCGAGTGCCTTCCAAAAGCCAGCACGCCCGTTATCGCTTATGATAAGATATCAGTCTTTAGACAAGAACCTGAAAGATAATTTCCATAGTTCTATCTAACAAATTCGTGCGTAAGTTTTATCTGCAAAAATTTACATACTTCAAATGCAGTTAGGTAACGTTTTCACGAAAATAAAATAACACCCAACAGTCACAAACATAGTCCTAACCCCACACTAGGACTAGGATATCAAAAACTACGAGTACCGTAGTACCACAACTTACACGCAGACCCGGAACAAATATTTGCAGATCTGGCAAACATTTGTCCCGGAGCGGGAATAAACCCGCACCTCTTGCGTCTCAGACGGGAACTCGCCTGCTACGCCACCGTGGTCGTCAAATTTAATATCCTTATGTAGTACCTCCTACGTAAAATGTTTTACCTACACAAGAAACAGGTCTTGTCCGAAACTCGAGACATCATTAATCTAACACCATTTTCAAGGTTTCATGAATTCGATCGTTGTTTATTTATTCATCAACATCATTATCACCCTGTAGAAGTCTAATGCTGGGCATATGCCTAAGAGCCCCCAAAGAGTTCCACGACGAGCGGTTTTGAGCCTTCTCCATCCACCGACTTCTCGCAACCTTCAAAATGTTGTCGGTCCATCATCGGGTGGGAGGTTTGTGGTCGCCATTGGAGAACCTTCACTCTCCAACGGTTGTCGGTTCTGCGAGCTGTATGACCTGCCCATTGCTACTTCAATTCTGAGAGCTATGTCGGTGACCTTGGTTCTTCTACGGATTTTCTCATTTCGGATCTTATAACGTAGTGGAACTCCAAGCATAGCTCTCTCCATAGCCCGTTGCGCGACTATAAGCTTGTATATGAGTGTTGTGAACTTGTGACTGAGTGTGTTATGTAATAAATAATCATTATGTACACTGTTGTAAAATATACTAGGCAATGGTTTTGTTCAGTTCTGTAGATCAGAACGTGTCACTACAAATTAGTCAGTAAACACATTGTGGAAGCCTTGATACACCTGAAATCATATAACTCTGAAACATTTGCATTAACGAGAGGCCCCACTTACTTGAAATTTAACTAGCGATTCGCCTCGAACTGAGACCTCGTGATGTCCGGTAAAAGTTGGTGCTTAGATGATCGTTGCGATACTTAAAAAATCGCCCACTTCATGTATTTGTCTAACTTTCTTTTATGCCTCCTTATATCTTAGCAACACCCCCTAATATCTTATTCTAAAACGAGTAGAAGAGAAAAGGGTTTTGATTGAGACTATACAAAACAAAAGAGGAAAATGATTGGACATATTATACGACATTACAGCTTCTTAGAGAACATCATTGAAGGAAAAAAAGAGCCAGATAAAAGAGAAGATTGCCGTCATGTCGTATAAGGAAGTAAAGGAGCTCGCATTGGAAAGATCAGAATGGAAGAAATTGCATCATTACACCGACAAGAGCTAAGCTCTTATATCATAGAAGAAGATATCTTAGCAACTCCTTGGATGATTTAAGGGGAGGGTTTAGTTGTTTTATGATTTGTGAATTGTTTTTATCTAGCTATCTCTTTCCGCATTCAATTATAGTACATAGTGCTGTCACTTTCTTCACTCCGCCCACTCGACATTTTATTATGATTTGTGTAGCGCCTTAACACTTATTGTTACCAGCAAATCTTGATAGAACAACAAGTTGACCTACTAAATTCCATGCAGATCGGATTGACGGTTCGAAAGTTGTGCTCTAACAAATAAACATACAACCCAATTCGTTCAAGTTGTTTGAGAGAACTTTGCTCGCTTTGCTGGCACGATCAATAAAGTGATTATCAACTAACCAAATTCAATTAAACATAGGTACTTTCCATTGTAAGTTCATAAGATAAATAGAAGAGTAGGTACCAGGTGCACACTAGACCTAAAAATGTTCTTCTAACAGCTTCTACTCTAGTTATCTTCAAATTCCTACAGAATAAAGAACTTAGTTGCTTGATTAGATATTTAAATACACTCAATAAACCAAATCGGGCGCGTAGAAAATTCCAAGGGTGAATCGATATAAATGGATCTCTACAAAATATACGGAGCCGTTTCCTATAAGCCTTGAACGAGTCTGCCGACCTTTACAGTAATAAAACGTTTGCTTTAAGGCATTCTCATTCCAGCAACATTGAAAATACATATTTAAGCAATATTGTAACACTCCTTTACCATCCGATCAACATTGTTTTGCTAGAGCTGCGTTTTTTGCAGCACAAAATTTGTGCTGTTGTTGAACGATGTTCATCGTTCAACAACAGCTGTGAGTCGCGACTTGCCAAAATATGCTCGAAGAAAGACAAAGTGTCAGTGCAGTGATAAATTATTATATGAGCATTTTTGTCAGGCTGTTGAATAACTAAAATATCATAAACATTCAAAACTATAGCCCAGAATGAGACAAAAATGAGGTCGTCTTAACTAAGATGTATACATTTTATACTGGCCTCATAGCTCAGTTGGTAGTTACTCTGCCTTCTGCGCTAGAGGTCGCGTGTTTGATTCCGGCACTGGACAAACATTTGTATGATGAACACCGATGTTTGTTCTGTGTCTGGGTGTTAAATATTTATCTCTTAAGTATATCAGTCTCTGGTACCCATAGTACAGACTATGCTAAGATTTTTATCGCTTCTTGTTCTATATCAGTGAAACATGAACGGATATAGGTACTTACAGAGAAACAAGCACCGAATTCATGTAATTCTCCTTACTCTAGATGACACTGGCATTTTACATTATAAAAACAATTTCACAAAAAAAATGTTCAAGCAAGTCGTGATTCCAAGAGATGATTATTTTTTAGTTTTTACGGAACATCTATAAATCCCTCAGGAATAAACTTTAAATGGGACTGCCTCGGTATAATTCTCCATACACCAGCGAAAGAAACATAATTGGCGGAGATATCGAGTAGCATACATCCTCCTTTCTTGAAGTCGGTAAAATATTAGCACACGTTCTCTAATTTGTAGAGGATATTTTGATGACGTAAGAAGCATCTTGTTAAGATAAGACATATTATTAACAACAGTCGTTATTGGACAATATTAGAATCTAGAATGAGATAAATCCGTACATTTTTAGTAAATAAAAACATCCGACGAATCAGAGGAACCTTAAAATTCTGACAGTTTAAACAAAATTAAACAACATAACACTGTGTCAGCTGGGTGAAAAAGGACCTATCATACAGAATTGAACACAAGGATTGCTATTTTTGTTTGTGTGACTCAATTTGAGCAGCAAAATGTACCACCAAACATTAGGTAGCATTTATTATGTTATCGAATTTGAAGACTATGTTGCAATTAAGCCTTGCACGCTCATTTGCAAAGAATACGTTGGTATGGGTGTGCCGCGTACGAACACATAAAAATGTACAGGTGTACATAACGAATGCTTTCTCACAGGAGTCCCAGGCCTCAAGGCTACGACAGTTGCGAGAACATACCATTATTGGTAACACGGACAGACAGCTCACAATGCTAAGCGATACAAAATATTAATTTATAACTTATATGATCCAAAGGGGTTTAGAAGTTCCAAATAATACCTTTCGGAACCCAAGGAAACCTCACCGGACTGTGGTACACCCTGTCGATCAACAATATACACGAGTACACACAGGTACAAAAAAATACACTGATTACACAACTCTGCAAAGCAATGGCAGCATTTTTTTCCGTATTGCATGCATTATCAGTTAAAATATACCTACACGAAATAGGGAAAAAGAGTTCATAAAAGACGTTACTGGGGAGTGGGGACTATGTCATGGGCCTTTCATAGTGAAATCCAGAACCACAACACGCGACGTAATTATTCTGTGGTCAAAGACTCACGTAGACCGTAGACGTCTCGCATGGCGACCACGAACCGGCGACCATCCATCGGTCCATCTAAACCGAAGACATTGTTAAAGTTTCGGGAAGTCGGTGAAAAGGCTCAAGACCGTTCGTCATGGAACTAGAGGAGGGAGAGGACTAACTCTAGAGTTGGAGTTCTTCAGGCTAATGATGATGACGATGACTCGCGTAGATATAGACATCAAAGCTACGAAGTAGGTCCACAGGTACTGAAAAGATCTTTTGCGCCAGCGAGCGAATTACGTCACTGAATCATTCGGACAGGATTCTGACAATCGTAAAATGTGAATTTTTAGCCGTTTGTTTGGGCAAATGGTGTACATATTGGCATAAACAACAGAACAGACTTTTCAGAGACATGTTCGAAATTATAATTCGGAAAGTCAAACACTGAAGCTGTTATTACAAAAACTTCCTCGCTATTTTAAAGTCTGCAAAATAACACACAGCTAAATTGAGATTCTGACGAAGAAACCCCACAATATTCAAGGAAGTAGATTCGCCCACACAGCACTATTACTTCATCTGTGACTGAACATCAATATTTTCGTCTGCTGATACTGTAAAACCCACACATAATTTGATTAATTACAGGGGTTATAAACAAGAATTATACAGCGCTGTACAAAATTCACCTAACCAAAATAAGAACAGAGTTGTGCGCGAGTACATAATGGCACAAGATAAAACATTAAATTCGTTCTTTATCTGTCTGGCAATGATGAGTGAGCGCGGGCAAAGCATTCCGCTTTATTAGGAAGCCACGTATTAAGCGAGTCGCTGCGGTGCGGTGTCGGTGGGCCCACACGTGCCGCCTTCGTGCCCCCATGTATAATAGTAGTTTTGTGCTTCATGCACAGCACCAAACGTGTAGTGTGAACCACGTCAAACAATACTACATCTACCTATACGTACAAAACATTATCTAAGTAGTTGCCAGGCCAAATAGTCTACGTGAATCGGCTCCGCGCTGCCAAATGCGCGCCCCGAAGACGCGATTATTAAACAACTTTCTAATTCTTAATGATTTAGAAGAACCTTACATCTATGTATAGAAAAACATTTTTTATTGTTACATCGATATTTTAATTTCATCGTATTTTTATGGAAGATCAATACATGATGACAATTACTGAAATTAACTGACTTTATACACTTGAACTTTCAATGCTATAGGCACTCAATATAATAGATCTAGACGTGAACATTTTAATATTAACGCACAGATATAAAAAGACGATTTCGCAAATACACATACTGTCACACTAATGTTTATAATATCCAAAATGGACTTAAAATGTTCACATTAGAATGTCCATATTGTGTTAATGAGCAATATGTGAAGCTACTGGAATGAAGGCTCCTTTGCGATACCAGACAATAACCGCAGGGACTATACTGGTGACCAGGGGCACAATCACTCCAGCTAGACTAGGTATATACAATGACTGCCAAATAAGGTATAAGATTAATTAAAAATCCGAATTCTGAACAACATTTTCGTAATAAATATACTAGAAAACGGATAACTCAGCCGTTACGCCATTGTTAATGAAGTAAGCAACGCGAGTGTCTGCAATGTTATACAAGTAGATTTATTTTGTGAAACAATGTCCGAGAGGTAAATGTCGATCTCTACAAAAACAAACTATACACAATACATAGCGATGACTTCTCACAGAAAAACTCATCAACCAATCATCCATAACAAAAGATGTGATACTCCGAGAATAATAATTACAAGCAGTAAGCTGGTTTTTCTCTCTCAGAAAACTACTATGCATCCATTTATAATGAATAATGATATTCAATTCACAAGTTTACCTCTACATAATATTTAAACCTGATTTAATGCACTAGCATTCAAGTATTAACTAGATAAATATTACATCTCTGAATCTTAACCAGTAGTGTAAGAAATGACTAGCTACTAATGAAAACCACATTGGTTGTGATTATAATACTATCTAATTCAAGCGACTTGTTCATTAAAATATTATAAAAATTTGCAAAAGCTCTATATTCCTTAAATTCTCCTAATGATTCATTAACTAGGTATTTTAGAACATAGTTTTTAAGGTTACAAGAAATATGTGATTGATTCCTCTATGTTTAGGTTATATGAAATATACCTATAGTTTGAACATATAAACAGGGTTATAAAATATATTTAAATAAAAAATTATGGCACCAATTCAAACTTAAAAATATAGATAGAACCAATGATTTGCACAAAAGATGAAATAACTCAAAAAGTTTAAGACATTTCACCAGTAGGACATTGTTTCATTGACAGAATAGCGTGGTGTTTAGTTTGATGAAGAAGGTAGGTACATAATCTAGTAGGTAAATTTTAGGATAATATACATAAACCATGCAATATACAATTTTATTTGTTTTTATAAATAATTAGATTTTATAGAATCAAATGACATACAATGCACAAATTCACAAATGACACTATTATTATGTTTTTACAAACACTTTGATATGATTTTACACATTCACTATCACTTCAATATCAAATTCTCAAAGTTGATTCATTTTATTTAGGATAGTTTCTAAAGGCAACTAGACGCGAATGGCTCCGTTAATGATTACATTAAAATGAATGTGCAAGGGGTGAATCCCCGTGATTTCTGACCTAACAGCTATAACCACAAATGCTCAATGTCCACAATGAAAAATGCACTACGAATTACTAGATAATTATTTGTACAACTTGGATTCAAAGTCCTACATCTAATAGCTAACAAACTTTATAGTAAACATTGCCAAATATTCATTGTTGTAATCACTTCAAATTGTGATGGGACTGAAGGTTCCAAATCAATTGCAACATTTTATCCGTTGTATAAGCTTATTGGTAACATCAGTCTCAATTACAAGATATAGCCATAAAATTGGCCTTTCAATGATCCATATAAAACAATTACAAACAATTCCTATTCCAATTGAAAACATGTTATAATTACATACTTTATATAAAAATTCTCTCTTGATTTTATTTGTGCAAAAATAAATTCAAAATGCACCAACTAGAGTATAGTAGACATTAGACACAATTAGAACATTTTTCACATGAATAGGAATTAGTGTGATAGAAAAATTGTAGATGTTATTGCTTTTATAGTAGAGCTGATGCTAACAATAAGTTTAAAAGGTGCCAGCATAAAGTTTGATTGTGTTAAGACTGAAAGTGTATGTAAATACCTGATTTTTTACTATAATTAAAAATAACTTTGCTTACATCTACAAAATAAGGAACTAATGCATATTACACTTAAATCAAATGAACCCTCACATCAGATCACAAACACATAAGGTCAAATTGCACGAGTGAACACAACTACCTACATGAATACAAATACAATAAATTAATCTCTTTACTATTTGATGTAGATATATTCCTTAGATAAAAATATCAACTGATACAACAATAATAATAGCTATAAATAAAACCAATAACAAAATGTCAATCATGTAAACTTACAACATTCCAAGACAAGTAAAATCACGGTTCAAAAATTCATATACCTACTTATCCCAAAAAAAAACTGTGTTTTCAATGCATCTAAGTGGTGATTATTGTAAAAACAAAAAGAAGCTTGCATATTAGAAATGTAACAAAGTTAAACCTAGGAATATTTACATTATGAAATGATAGTAAACACGTATTAGTACTCTCCCCCCAATCTTTGCGTAGCAGCAAATTAAGAGTATGTACCACATTAATTAACATTGTAGGTTAATCATACTCAACCAATTGTAATTTGCTGTAAGAACGAACATAAGGTAACTATGTCATTAAATAGTAAACACAGGAATACCACCAGTACAGGGAACTGCTCAGCTTCAACTATTTCCTATGGGAATATTAAAGGGCACTAAGCAAATGAATGCCACCAAAATATCAGAAGTTGGTTTTACAATCATCTTGCCTATACTTCATTTTGATTGGCATGGGTAACCAACCGACGGGCATTAGTGTCTATGCTCACTCGAAGCCGCCGGTAAGGAGACGCACACGTCACCTTTCCACGACGCACTGTCACGGAAGATTCACTAATACAAAACACCTACTCACGGGAGCATCCGCCAGCAGGCACCAACTCGCAGCTCAGAACTCAGCAAACTCCTTGGCACACTTCTCGGTGGATGAAATACGTAACGCCTCCTCCTCATAGTCGTCAAAGTTGCTGGTGTCTCCGGGGCCGCGGCAGCGCGGGATGAATGGCGCCTCTATCTTCTTCTGGAACACCGAGATCCAGTCGGTGCTCGCGAACCATCTGTGCCCCTTGATGTCGTTTACGCCCGCCTTCAGGTTGCCGTAGCGCTTGGTCAGGTCTACCTGCAGCAGGTTGCGCAGCAAATCCTTCAGGTCTGAGCCGAAGTGGGAGGGGAAGCGGACCTTACCCGACACAATCTTCTCGTAGATCTGGATCGGCTGGTCGGCGAAGAAGGGGGGATAGCCGGCGGCCATCTCATAAACAAGCACGCCGAGCGCCCACCAGTCCACGGCCTTGTTGTAGCCCTTGGAAAGGATGATTTCTGGCGCCAGGTACTCTGGCGTCCCGCAGAGCGTCCACGTGCGGCCCTTGACGCGCTTCGCGAAGCCAAAGTCCGTGACTTTGAGGTAACCTTGCGAGTCGATGAGCAGATTCTCCGGCTTGAGGTCCCGGTAGATGAGGTCGAGGTAGTGCAGATACTCGAACGCGAGCACAATTTGCGCCGCGTAGAAGCGCGAGTGGGGCTCTGAGAAGCGGCCCACCTTGCGGAGGTGCGAGAACATCTCACCTCCAGGCACGTACTCTAGAACCATGTACAGGTTCGAGTTGTCCTTGAAGTGGAACCTGAGGCTCACCAGGAACGGGAAGTTAATCGCCTGCAGGATCCGCTTCTCGTTCAGCGTGTGTTCGACTTGCTTCAATTTCACTACTTTTTGTTTGTCTAATATTTTCATAGCGTAATACTCTTTCGTCGGCTTATGTTGAACTATCATGACCCGACCGAAGGATCCGGTGCCTAGGGTTTTTATCCGTTCGAAGTCGTTCAGTCCGGCGGTGTTGGTAGGATTCTTCTTCCATTTCTCTTCGAAGTCCTCCTTGGCCTGGTCGAGAAACTCCTTGACGCTTTCGGCGGCGTCCACCTTCTTGTTGGCGGTGGTAGCATTGTTGCCCATGGCTCACACAACGATCTAGTCCAACACCCTAGATTTGCCGTTATTAGAGGCCGCCTTGGTGAACTAATCGATGCCTGCTGTGCGACCGCGTAAGAAACTGGGCAGGTCAGCACAGACCGATTTGAAACGCGTACATTCTCAATTTTTATGCACAAACACACGTCACGAAACACACTCTTTGCAGACACTCATTGACACGATAATTCCCAGTAGGTATGTACGAAAATCACAATAATTTGTCACATCCACAAGAAATAAAATGGCTTCCACCCACAGCCACAATTCCACAACCGGACTCGATCGACAGAGCGAGAGCGAACGAAGCGAACTATTTCGCTCGGGTTGGGTCGGTCGTCAGTCGCGCGACCGACGACAATAAAAAAATGTAGCCACTCAAATAATTCTAAATTCTACCATAACCCAACAAATTCTACTGATATTATTTAATAATTTATACAAATGAAATGAAATAAGTTTATATCTTACTAGCATGCGCCCTTGGCTTCCTTCACGTGGTACCTACATAAAAATTTGCCTATGATCCTAAGTAACAACTGTACATATTCCAAGTTTCATCGAAATCGGTCCAGCCGTTCTTGAATTATAAATGAAGTAACTGACCCGACTTTGTTATAACTAATATATTGCATAAAACATAAATAATAATAAAATTACATAAATAATAATTATTGAACTCCTTATGAATTCTACTTAAAAATCCCCAGCAATATCATTTAATTTTTAGATAGGTATAATAAACAAGTTTCCGCCCACGGCTTCGCTCGCGTGTTACCTACATAATTAAAAAGTAGCCTAATACTATTCTAGGTAAAAAACTTTCCCTATTCAGAGATTCAACTAGTTAGAGCAATAGAGCCGTTACGGCGGCGCGCGCCGTGATTGAACAACAAACATCCAATTATTCGCATTTTAATTTATAGTAGGATGTAAGCAAGCAACGACACAACACGATAAACATACCTAACCTGGGGACTGACAAACTCGTGTGATTCCCGTGATTGTCAAAAATTGATTGGAGTATTCCAACTTTAACAGATAAATAAATAATTGGAATTATGTATCCGTAACATTTTAAAAATTCCGTAACATTTTTTTGTGAAGGTTGCGGGAAGTCGGTGGATGAAGAAGGCTCAAGACCGTTCGTCATGGAACTCTTTGGGGGAGGCCTATGTCCAGCAGTGGACTTCTACAGGCTGATGATGATGATGATGATGAACATTTTAAATCATTTTTGACAAGCGACAAATAAGATTCAATTAGAAAATTATTTGACAAAACAATTGCTGCAAATGCTGCAGTGAGATTGCTCAGCAAAACTATTTGAACCACGTACGTACAAGTTTTATATAACAATGCCATGAAATAATGAGGAATCCGAAAAAAAAATTACTTACGTAGAACCTACAAAAACACCATTATATTATGTGAGAATGCTTTCTTGGGATCATTGTGCGTGTCGAAGTGATGTAAATTTTTGAAATTATTATCTTACATTATGTGACGGGAAATAAATTATTTTCTTTCTTTAAGACACTAACTGTATCAAATTTTTACCGTTATGGCAGGATGATACATCTGGCAATATTATGTTTTTTTTTTAATTTTTCCTCAGATAAATAATAGATGGCATTACTAGTCGCGGTTTTTACAAAATAAATGATTCGTCGCACAGTGTACGTATAATAAATATGTCGGTATTTAAACCAAGGTAGGTATAAACCTAGAGTAAAGAAAATATTCCTACTATATTAATAACTTTGTTACTTTATTACTTACTTTAATAACAATTTTGTAAGCTACATAATAAAGTATTCCATTTTACGACGAAATCTTAGTCATCGTGAGATGAATAACTTTACCCACCTATACCAACCAAAGTAGGTATAATTACCCTGCTAATAAGTCCCTACTTGATTACATTATTTTTTGAGCTCTATGCGTTCAGTTTTAGATTAGACCATTTCTACTTAAGAAGTTGGTAAAGAAAAAAAAACAGACAGCCTTGACAAAACGACGCACAGCGTGTGGCGCCGACCGACGCCGCCGACGCCGATGGCGCGCGGCGCGGCGCACGCGGCGCTCACCGACATCGACATAGCAACCGGAAAATATTGTACTTACCTAAACCAGCTAGTTCGGTCGATGGATCTTGGCAAACTTGGTGAAATAAGCCTTTTGATATGCAGGAGGTGATATTTATTGCGCATGTTTTCGGCTAACTTCACTTTTGCCAAGATCCGTCGGCCAAACTGTAGGATCTGTAAAGGTACTTACAAAAAAAAAAATGTAAGCATCTGAAATTTATGGAAAAAAATGGACCCAAGATCACTTCTCTTTTTTTGTAAGTGCGTCTGTCTGTCTTGTGAAGTAGTAGGTACAGTCGCCTGCAATAAGATGCATAATTTTAAAAATGATACCACAATACAGATGATGATGGTAGGTACACGGTTAAGTTTAAAATGGCACAAGTTGATGGTATGTAAACTATTTTCTAGTTTTTGCTGTGTACATCAATACCGTTATTACTGGTGGCATCATTTTTGAAATTGTGGAATGTATACATCATAATGCATGCGACTGTACCTACCTAGATGTCCTTGTGTCAAGTCAAACATTTTGTGCTCCACATGGCTTTTGTGCTTTGACAGTCAAAGCCTATATTAAAAGTTCAAAGAAGGCACGCTGTGGGTGGAGCACAAAGTGGTTCTTCTGGTTGACAAAATTCTTATCTGACGAAATGACAGAATAGTGCCAAGATTACTTCTAGAGGCATCGACCTTACCAATCGCGGCAAAATTTAATTTGCTGTATTTTATGACATTGTGATACGTGAACGGTACGGTAATAGGGTTGAGATTTGAAAAACATTTAGGCTTCACCTACCTATGACATGATGGTGATCATTTTTATTGCCGTCCAATGATTTTGATTTTCAAGTGTAAGTAAAACTTCACAGGAAAAACCTGAACCTAGAGACATTAGTGTTGGATTTTTTTCTCTAGGTATCTAGGTGTTAAAACTATTGCCACAGTAGGTTCCTAGGTATAGGTACCTGCCTACACTAATTTCTATGTGGTATGATGTAGGTTACTTAGGTAGGGTACTAGTTACTACCTTAGATCATGTATTATACGGATCTGAGGTTACTACAGATAAGTATGGTGTAGGTCTCAGAATACAGAGGTCAAGGTAACTTAGTAGGTACCTACCTATGTATGTATGCACCTATTCCAAAATTAAGATTGGTACGAGAGAAGGATTTCGTTTCCCCCTTCCCTCACACTAAGCCTCACAGACAGACAGACAGTTTCGATATCATTACTTTCCTTGCCATAACATCAGCAGTGTCCACAACTTAGGGTATTTTTATTTATTTATTTATTAAATAGGATCGCCCACAGCACATGTATCAAACATTCAACAATATTAAGCTATGTAGACTAAGGACTGATACAATAGCCAATAACAGGCGAACACAGCATTGGATTGGACACACAGTATTTTGTAGGGCATTTTTTGGAGCCTAGGGATATTTATATATATAGGATTATTATGGATAATTGCAAATTTTGTTGAATTTAGGGTATTTTCCACTGAGTCGGGGGGGAAATCAAACTTTAGAGTTGGCAGCACTGCCATGACGTTTACTTGACATTCAAATGCAAGCGTTAGCCAGCACTATTTTACATGAATTTGAACCATAAATCTTTGAGTATCAAACTAGTAAGCTAGGGGCAGGTAGGTATATTATGTACAGGCAGGCACCTATACAAGTAGACCTATGATACATTTTTCCGCACAAGATTTGATCTAAATCTCACCTGATTTAAACTCGTCATCTCAGCTGGATAAGTTATTTCCAAATATTGAATATATATCGTTGCAGATAATTATTGGCAGAAAACCTATAAGTATAAATACATGTATAGGTACCTATTTACGTACCTAATTATTTTACAAGTGTTTCAAAGTATTCTAGGACTTGTGTCCGAGCGACGACGTTTGGTAAGGTAATACGGTAATACGTTTAAACTACAGAAAATCACGGAAATTTTCGTGCATGGAAACACTGTTCCCCACCTAGACTTTTCAAGGTTATTTGAATCCGAGCATAGTTGCTATGGTCTTCTCTTTCTGTCCACAGACTTTAGAGACGGACAGACGTATATTGCATTTCAGTCGATTGCCGTATGCGCGCGAACTTCACACCAATCGTTGAATACCGCGCGCATTTTTATTTTCCCTTTCCCCTCCCCTTCCTCCTTCATTTGGACGTCGGTGTTTGTGAGGTGAACATTGTTTGTGCTCAAAAGTGCGTTGCACGTGCTTAATACAATAAATAATAAATTTTTATCTCCCAATTTATAAATAAAAATGGCAGACGCAGCCGTCGAGAAGAAGTAAGTGTTTTAAATTCATCTACAGTTAATTTTGACTCAAATTTTAGTCCATTTATTTTTTGGCGGCTTTGTAGTTTGTAAACGTGATCAAAATGGCTTCCTATTTCTGTGTGTTTTTGAGTGTTATGTTTCAATTACGATCAGTTTATGTTAAAAGTGCGTAATGAATACCTATGAAGTTTATGTAACAGAGCCTTCTAAATTATTGTTTTGAAAACAAACTACTCATAGTTTGATAACGCCAAAGATGCCGACTGTTGCCGACAGACACGCGGGCGGGAAAATACTAAGTATTTAGTGAATGTGAATATGAAGACTTGTGTTTTACTAGAAGTGCTGTCTAAAGTTTCCTCGCATTATTATGTCAAGTAGCATTTGTTAATTTTATTGTCGAAGCCAAAAGCACGCCGCGCGGTGTTTCTTGTTTTAGCCAAGATGGCGCTACCTGTGCGCAGCGTGCCGGCGCGCGGTACGCGGCGCTAGGTACCTGGGTAGGTAGGTAACTAAAGCGTCTTTAAAGCGCGGTTATTCGAATTCGCAGTCCTCCGGCGGAAAATGTTATAGCGCGAGGCAAGGCAGCGGTTCGGCGCATGTTGTCATTAGTTATTTTAATCGCACGTCTGTTCGGAGCTGGAACTTTGAGGTGTCCATCGACGCGAATAAAATTCATTGAGCGGAGTCAATTGCGATTACAACGCGTTGTGTGGAAACTTTCCCACATGCAGGCGTTCTTGCGCAACTGATTCAGTCACTTGTTTTTGTTCCGGCCAACTTTTCCTTTTACATCGGCCCACTTAGCCGGTGAACATAGCTCGGGAAACTGTTGCATTGTTATGTTCCGTTACTACACGGCCCGCAACGGTTGGCACGCCACGACACAGGTAGGCATTCAGATAAATTGAGAACTTGCGTTTCATAATCAGGCTAGATAGGTACGCAATGCGCGCACTAACCGGAACAATACTGATAAAACGAGCTGTAACTTACAGGTAGGCACCTACCTGTAAGTTACCTATCTTAGTTGGTAAAATATACTCACGTTGTACATTTCATTGACATCCAAATTATTCCTTGTATTCGAGAAGTTCATTGACCCCCTATCCTCCAGTAGTTAAGGTCATTGAACCTCCCGAACTGAACTTCTTGGTAGATATTTAGTTAGAAGATTAAATTAGGATTACTCAACTTACCATTGCTTATTATTACTATTACTTTTTTCCAGGGATCTTGCCCCCGAGGAAGTGACCTCCTCTGAAGCGGTGAAGGAATCTCCAGTCAAGAAGTCCCCGGCCAAGAAGGCAGAGGCTGAAAGCAATGGCAAGGAAAAGAATGGCAGTGGAGATGCCCCCGAGAAAGAGGCCCCTGCTGAGAATGGTGATGCTGAAGAAAGCAATGATGCCACTGAAAACGGTGAAGCCACTGAAAATGGAGATGCCACAGGTTTGTCTTACTAAAATAATATATGGCCCGTTACCAACTGTGAAATATCTAACTTCCCTTGTGTAAGCAAAACACCTCACAATCTTAGTTGTCAACCAATCCAGTTGTTATGTTGGATAGTAAAAAAAATTACTTAATCTGAATCATTACTTAAAGTTAAAATTTTATTTTACAGAAAAGAAAGAGTCTGCCGTGAAAAGGAAATCTGTCCCTGCAGACAATGGTGATGCGGCTGAGAAGACCACACCAGAGAAGAAAGCGAAAGTCACAGAGGAGGCAGCCCCTGCAGAGGAAGAGACTGCAGCCTAAACCCTTCTCTATACTACCTAGCTTGGTTTACTGCAATGCATCAATGTAGTTAATAAGAGCTCAACCCATAACATATCTCCGTTCCAAACACAGCCAATCCAATAGTTTCTAAATGCATTGACCTATTTATAGCATAGTCTATACAACATTTTTTAGGAGTTGAGCTCTATGGTGACCTTAGTTTAGTTTAATACTATATGTATTAAATCTTACCCGTGAAGTACCTGTAAATTGTAAATTTAATGTTACTGCCAGTCGTGACTGACATGCGTCGCAGTGAACTGAACAAGTACACTCGGTTTGATGTTATATGCTGTTTTTGCGTATTGGTGTCTACTTCAACAGACTCTATAAAGGGTTATTGAATTGATAGAGGAACGTGTTTCGGTAAACGATTCCAGTAGGTAGGTATACTGCCAAAGGATTCACTGTGTGTGAAATCAATTCAGGATCCGTTCTGTGAACGACGCGTTTTATAAAACAGCTTCTGGAAACAAGGATTTAGAGTTAACTAAGATTAATTAAAATGTTTAGATGATAATGCAGTTGTAAATTTAAGTTAGCAGTTAAACGTCGCACATAATTCATAGGCATTATTACTTAACCATTTAAACATTCCTTTGACATTTGGTTATGGATTGCAATGTGGATTTCCCGCCACCTCGCGAGTCGATTGGAGTTTGCACCCACGTAGCATCATTATCACGTTTTTCACTACCTACCTTTTAAAGCAAATTTGGCAAATTTCAACCGACGCTCTAGGAAGGGTTACCTATCTGTTCGGTTCAAACATCCATTCACATTGTAACACTAATTTTAAGATTTGGAATTTTAGTTCAAAGTCGACAATTAAGGTGATAACTTCACTATTGACATTCTAATGTGTGCTATTTGTGTGTAAATTCTATGGACAGTTTTTTTTTTCATATATCCTGTTTTTTCTAATTTATTTCTATGTGATAGACAACAGACCTCGAATGTAAGATAACCTGTGGAAACGAATCTTCAACATAATTCTTTATACCACTTTAATACTTGTGTTCCTCTAATAAGATAAATTTGTATTAACTGTTTCACTTTATCAAGAATTTAATTATACGTTTGATTCCGAAGTACTTAATGTACATTTATGGTAGTGTACAGTGTAGCACTTGCCCCAATTATGGAGTAGTGTTTGTAAAACATTTCTGGTACCTAATAAAATAGTCCAATTCAATCATATTGTTTTAATTCCCACAAACAGAGTGAACAAGTTTCTTCTGGAAAAGCGTGCTCCATCTTAGGCCACATATCACTTGCAAAAGTGCGATGGTGGTCAAACGCCTAACCATAACCAATAAAAAAAAAAGTATTACTGGTATGTTATTCTAGTCATCTCGGTAATTTCATTAGAGTAATAACTGGAGAGATGGTAGATTAAAGTTTAGTCAGATAGGTTTTCATTGCAGGCGACGGCCAGTCTGCGCCGGCGTATTGGCTCTCCAGAGTAGATTGTATAAATTATCATTTGAAGGATTGCGTTACCTGAATGAATCGCAGCCATAAAAAGTCCGTTGGGTGTTGGGACGGGGCAGGGGCGACGCGACTAGGTAAGGGCCAATTTATAGTGTCTGAATACAATCACCGACAGGGCCGCGGTGTTGGTATCCGGAAACCGTGACCTTGTCAAGTGCTGATGCGCCATTGAAACCAAACATCGGACGATGACTGGTTCGATATTCGGTAGTTAGGTACAGTGAGGTCGCTGGAATTCTCAAGAATGCTCGAATATTCTCGGAAGACGCGATGCCCGTTTTTCGTTTCATATTAGTTAGCAATTCGTCCAATGGAGATAACGTTTAGGTACCTACCAAAATTCGGGTAGTTTCTCTTCTTTAGTTACTTTCCGCGGCAATGTGAACTAACCCTTAGTTTCGTAATCCCCCTATACTAGTGAGTAACGTATCGTAGACAAAAAGGTATACCTATGCTATTCCATGCAATGATTATATGTAGGTATGTTCCAAGTTTAATCGAAATCGGTCGAGCCGTTGCGGCGTGATTGAACCACAAACATCCTCACAAACCTCGAATTTATAGTATTAGTAGGAAGTAAAGCCAAGAAGGAAAAATGAATAATAAAGGTTCTTGTCTTGGCACCTGAAAGGGTAGGTGGCCATTGGCCCTGCGTGCCTAGTCCCTAACAGGCTGAACGAATACGTTCAAATAAACATTAGTGATGTGATGGATGAGTAACAAAGGTAAATAAGCGAGGGCACCACAAGGTCGGGCATCGCCGTGGTTACGGTACACTATCAACAGCGGAAGGGTAGGACACCGGCTACCCCACAGTCTTCAGCCTGCGACTTACCGAGACGCATCGAATATGTACCGTCACATAAAATTGACCCTTACTTCTTTGCTTCTAATATCCATTTGCGGAACTTTTTCTCAGACAACGCAGAACATAAACGTTTGTAAGTACATAGTAGCAAAATATTCGCTCGGATACCTTGCGTTTTACTGTTTTTGTTTACGCATGACGTCTCACGCTTGGCGGCTTTGAACGCTTGAATCTTAGAATATTCATTAATTTCATTATCCACGTTAATTAGTCTGCTATTTGAATCCAAATTACAAGCGGTTGCCGGTTGGGTAACAAGGTCGAAAAGCACAATATCTAGATGAAATTACTAAACATACCGTCTACTTTTTCAGTGTTGATCAACGAAGAGAATAACGCGTTAGCAGAGAAGTCTTTCGAGGTTGCAAAAGAGTATGTCAGACGTAATCCTAGTTTGGGCCTCGCAGTGGAGCCCACCATTGTTGTCGGTAACCGCTCTGATGCTAAAGAGTTCTTGGAGAATGGTAGGCTTTTATTTGTTAAATTATTCACAGTAGATACCTTTGACAAGAAATACATCATTACCAGTAGTTTAGTTGTACTGTACCTTTGTTGGGTCGTAACTCGTAACCTACCTATAGTTGCTTTCTAAACGAAGCGAAAGTATCTACATGCATCTTCATAGATTAGAGTCACTGATGCATATTTAATTCTGACATCAATTTGAGCACTTTTAAATAGTTTGCAGAAAATACAATGACATGCTCTCAGCAAAGAAGACTCCTCACGTGGTACTGGACTTTACAATGACCGGAGTCGGCTCGGAGACTATAAAGTCTTTCACAGCAGCGCTGGGTCTAGCGACTATCTCGGGTTCTTTCGGCCAGGCCGGGGACCTGAGGCAGTGGCGCAATCTGAACTCCAACCAGACAAAGTTTTTACTCCAAGTTATGCCCCCGGCGGACATCCTGCCAGAGTCAATAAGAGCAATTGTGACGAAACAGGAGATCACTAATGCTGCGATTATTTTTGACGAGTTCTTTGGTATGTTCTCTTACCAATTAAGTTATAATTCTTTCATTATTATTTTAGCCGTAGGATGTCCAGTGTCCACTTATGAACATGACCAGCTGATTCTTCTAGGCTTGGTCGCGCGAGGAACAGGCTTAGCTTCACCTCGTATCTTAAGACGTTTCAATGTGATCCCAGTGATTTTATTGAAATAAACGCCTTTTGACTTTGACTTGAGCAGTGGATACAGATTTCCAGAACGACTTCCTATAATATGGGAGGATATACCCAAACCCATACCACGCTGGGCACGCGGGTTAGAGCTATCGTTATTAAAATAGGAGACGCTGCTGCTCATCCCCTAGCTTTTATCCCTTAGTTGCATCTTACGCCATCCACGGGTAGGTAGATATCGATAAGCCTACGCTTCAGACGGTGCCACCACGGCCATTATATTATATTCCTTAGCACAAATCTATTAAAAACGTACCGAAAGCATTAGGAGATATTACCCGCATTCGGTCGTGTCGTCAACGACATTCTCTCGACCGTTATCACGCACCAGCTAACAACAATGTTAATACAAATTGTTTACAGTTATGGACCACAAGTACAAGTCTTTACTCCAAAACATACCTACTCGGCACGTGATAACTCCCGTGAAGAGCTACAACAAAGATGATATAAAGACCCAGTTGCGAAGTCTAAGAGAGTTGGATATCGTCAACTTCTTTGTGATCGGTAGCCTCAAAACAATAAAAAATGTTTTGGACGCGGCGGATGAGAATCAATACTTTGGAAGAAAGACCGCCTGGTTCGCGCTGACTTTGGACAAGGGGGACATCAGCTGTGGATGCAAAGATGCTACTATCGTTTACATGAGACCCACGCCGGACGCCAAGAGCAGAGACCGTCTTGGCAAGATCAAGACGACGTACAGCATGAACGGCGAACCTGAGATCACGTCGGCGTTCTACTTCGACTTGTCTCTCCGGACATTTTTAGCTGTCAAGTAATGACCTTTGCTATTCCTGTGTTAGCGCTCCCGTTTCTAGTGCACCGCGCACCACGTGGTCTGTTTATTTATAGCTGGGCTTATTCCATGAGAGTTCACGTTTATGATTTTCCAGATCCCTACTGGACTCTGGCAAGTGGCCAAACGACATGAAATATATTACGTGCGACGAATACGACGGCAAGAATACACCTAACAGGACCTTGGATCTCAAAACCGCATTTCAAGAGGTGCGTTCAGTTGCACAATTATAAATAGCCTTGGGCTGTTAGATGTTTTATATTACCTACGCAATTTTCATATCACGAAAGTAGCATTTGAAAATAGATCCGGATGCGAGTTGGTCTGTTCCAGGTGAAGGAAACTCCCACGTACGCTCCGTTATTTATTCCCCAAGATGATCCGATGAACGGTCGGAGCTACATGGAGTTTAGCACGGACCTGTCAGCGGTGACGGTAAAGGATGGTGCCTCTATAGGCAGTAAGGCTTTAGGAACCTGGAAGGCGGGCTTGTCCAACCCCCTGTCTTTGACTGACCCTGGAAACATGAGTGAATTCTCCGCACAGCTCGTCTACCGAGTCGTCACAGTCGAGGTAGGTAAATGAACTCTCGTCATTGCTTAAAATTCTTTTGGCAACTTGATAAATCGTCAGTTTACTCAACCGCAATCTGTATAAACAACACTCATTCCCCAAATTTCGTCGTCTGGAATTTTTATATGAAAATGGCTGTGGAAAATTGCTCTTGCATTCATCAAAATTATTTTGCAGCAAGAACCTTTTATAATAAGAGATGACGAAGCACCTAAAGGATTCAAAGGTTATTGCATAGATCTAATTGAAGAGATAAGACAGATAGTTAAGTTTGACTACGAAATAACGCTATCTCCCGATGGAAACTTTGGCACGATGGATGATAATGGCAACTGGAACGGGATCATAAAAGAGCTGATAGAAAAGAGGGCGGATATAGGGTTAACTTCGTTATCAGTGATGGCCGAGAGAGAGAATGTGGTGGATTTCACTGTGCCGTACTACGACTTGGTAGGCATAACAATCATGATGAAGCTTCCTCGAAACCCGACGTCATTGTTTAAATTTCTAACAGTGCTGGAAAACGACGTGTGGCTCTCTATACTGGGTGCATACTTCTTTACCAGGTGAGTATTAGGTACTAGTACCTGCTTATAGGTGTGACATCACCAGGCCGTTGCAGAAACTTGTTTCGTTCACCTTGTCGGTACGGCCCGTATACCGCCGCCCGTTACAATTTCCGAATTGTTTACGATCCCTTCGTCTCGTTCAACCGTTGGCCATTAGAGCAGGACAGAAAACAAAACGATACTTATTTTAGCTGAATCAAGAATTTCAATATCTCCGGTAGCGTGTCGGTTGAGGTGAAATGGGGTAATCTAAAAACGCGCCATGACATTTTGACGTTATTCCGATACATGGCGATCGATGACCCATGACCACCTGCTTCGATTTATTTCTTATCTGATTTTGTGGAACGAGGTCGAGCTCGGACCCGGCACACATACTCTCTACTATTTATGATTATTACAAAAAATTATGAAGATATGTACAAAAATTATGTCGGAGGAATTGCGCGTTCCGTAGGAACTTTTTGACTGTCGTCATCAGTAGGTAATCACATCGATTACTCATAGCCAGTATGATGACATAGCTATTTTATTAAGCTAAGGTGAGTTGTCAGAGTTGTCACCACCAGCCATGATCATCTTAGGATCTCAAAGATTAAAGTGCGCCTCGCAGAGGCTCCTTTCGTGCACATGCCTCATTTGACTGGCCTCATAGCTCAGTTGGTAGTAACTCTGCCTTCCGCGCTAGAGGTTGCGGGTTCAATTCCCGCACTGGACAAACATTTGTGTGATGAACACAGATACTTGTTCTGTGTCTGGGTGTTAAATATGTATCTATTATGTAGGATATCAATCAGTCTCTGGTACCCATAGTACAGGCTATGCCTAGTTTGGGATCAGTTGACCGTGTGGGCTATGTGCTATGTCAGAAATATAAAAAAATAATAAAAAAACATGCACTTGAATTTTTCTTTTCCTGATGTTTTTCTTCACCGTATGAAAGCACTAGTTTAAGGCCCATAATTTAACCGTGTGGAAATTTCATTGATTTAAATCGGGGAACGTCCTAGGCCAACACGGTACGTTATCAGGCATGACTAAACGAGGCTTGTTTTTAGCTTCCTTATGTGGGTATTCGACAAATGGAGTCCGTACAGCTATCAAAACAACAGGGAAAAGTACAGAGACGACGAAGAAAAACGCGAGTTTACGCTCAAGGAGTGTTTATGGTTCTGCATGACGTCACTAACTCCCCAAGGAGGTGGGGAGGCGCCCAAGAATCTGTCTGGCCGACTGCTCGCGGCTACGTGGTGGCTTTTTGGGTGAGCTTTTATTCCTCGATACTCGCAAGCATGGACGTAGGTAACCAAGTTTCAGCCCCGGAGACTTCGGCAGGAGAAGGTCGCTTTTTGCGATTAGTTACTTCTGTCCAAGTGAGTTTACAAATTATATCAGCAAGCAAATCGCTAAAATCAGCAGTACAAACACAGCTACCGAGCCCAGAAATTTTAGTGTGTTAAAGTAGGCCATTTATTTTCTCCTGAAAAGCAAACACACGCCTTTAAAAGTTTAACAAATAATCATATTCACGCTTGGGTGCTGCCACTTTTTGACGAAAATTTTATAGTGAAGTAATCAAATTAACAGCTGATCTGATGATTCAAAATTATTGAGTCAGTTCATTTTTTTACTGGTCGTGGCGAGTCACACTCCACACAAGTTTGGAGTCTCTCTACGGTATACCTACTCGATCGCGCTACGTTCGTCGCGTTATTTTTGGTTGGCCGCAGGGAGCGGGCGTCACTATTTGTGCTAATCCACTTAATTTTAGGTTTTAATGATGCTGTAATGAGCTGGCCCCCAATTCTACCAATTCAATGACTTGAAAAGTATAATCGCATGATAACGATCGCACCATTATCATTCAGTTACGACTGTCGGTCGCCACCTTCGTTTCTTTGATTTCATCGGTCATTTGGTGGCACAATGACTGCCATTGATAAACGACTGTGATAGCAGAATACCAAAAGTGTCAAAAGTGGCCATTTTGCCATTGAACCATTGCCATTTTGAAGCCATTGAAATAGTAGCATTGGGCCCCTGATCAGTTCGCGGTTCATTCGAATTTGTTACTGGCTGTTTTAGGTTCATCATCATAGCCTCATACACCGCCAACTTAGCCGCATTCCTGACCGTGTCCCGTCTGGACACCCCTATCGAGTCTCTGGACGATTTGTCCAAGCAGTACAAGATACAATACGCACCGCTCAACGGAACAGCTGCAATGACGTATTTCGAGAGGATGGCACATATTGAAGTCAGGTTTTACGAGTGAGTATTGGGAAACACTTGCTATTCCTGTCGAGATGAATCTTCGAGGCGAGAAACTTCCCCGTCTAAACGAGGCATGATTTAAACGAGAACTACATTGCACTGAACCGTCTCTCTCTCTCGTGGATTACCCCGTCCAAACAATGACTGCTATGTGAACAATGTAGCCCTTACTTAGGGCTTATTTATGTTTGCTCATAACATGTATGATTGCTCTACACATTGTCCTAGGTGACTCATAATATATTGTGTATACCATTTCGAAAGGGGTTTACCTATTGTATGAACAATAATAAATTGAGCGTAATAAAACTACTAGTAGGTATTTAAATTTTTTTTACTTTCCAAATTAGCTTTTTTTGGTATTTTTAAAGAATTATTACACGATTAAAGAATGGGCCCCTCCATATCTACCTATCCGCGGATGTCGTAAGAGGCGACTAAGGGAAAAAAGCTTGGGGATGAGCAGCAGCGTCCCTCATTTTAACAACGATAGCTCTAACTGCGCTCGCCAACCCGCATGCCCAGCGTGGTGATTATGGGCAAATCCCCCCACATGATAGGAATTCGCTCTGTCTGGCCATGTTCAGCAGTGGACGTCGTACGGCTGAAATGATGATGATGATGATTACACGACCAATAAGTTAGACATTAATATTACTACATAAACCAGCCGAATAATGGAACTGTTAGTTTGAACTGATTTGACCATTAAACATTAATCAGCTGATTTTCATATGTCGTACTCGTAAAACAAACTTTAGTGCCAATTGGGTGTAGAATATGCCCCTTTTGTGATAGCAAACATATTATGAATCCTTGTATAGTCTCACGTACAAGGCTACTATGATATCAAAAAGCAGATAACAATATGTAACTGCATTCAGAAGACAAAATACTAGGACTGTCTAATCCCTGTTCTTCCTTATCTCTTGCTATCGGTCAAGCCCCCATCATGACTCCTCTATCTCGTGATTGTTATAAAATTATCACAATTGCTGTAAAATTATCACATATGAAGATTCAGTGATACGAGTTCAATGACCGACTAATAAATTCGGTCGTTGAACTCAGTCGCTAGGTATTTTAACTCACGAATGTATTTGAATCGAATTATTTTTGCAGAATTTGGAAGGAAATGAGTCTAAACGATAGCTTAAGCGACGTGGAGCGGGCGAAACTAGCCGTATGGGACTACCCCGTAAGCGATAAATATAGCAAGATGTGGCAAGCGATGCGTGAGGCAGGCCTGCCTAGCTCCATAGACGAAGCCATTCAAAGAGTACGCGATTCCAAAAGTTCGAGCGAAGGTTAGTTTATGCCTGTAAAATTCATTTGTATTTTACTAGCTTACGCCCTCGGCTTCGCTCGCGTGGTACCAAAATAAAAAGTCTATATGCTATTCTAGGTAAAGAACTATATCTATTCCAAGTTTCATCGAAATCGGTTCAGCCGTTTTGGCGTGATTGAGTAACAAACATCCAAACATCCTCACCAACTTTCGCATTTACAATATAAGGAGGAATTAGTAGTATAGTAGGAAGTAGATGCGAGCGAAGCCGCGGGCGTAAGCTAGTTGAACATAAATCTTTGAGGCTTGTATTCAGAGACAAGACTCAAGCATTGATCTGTACTTAAATCTCGCTTTGAGTCGAGATTCTAATTCTTGAACAGTATTTATGTATAGATTCAATGATCACAGTTCACCTGAGTAAATGCTTATTCTGAAACGTCAATCAGACGAAATCGGTGCTTGAGTTTAGATTTGATTTGACATTAATCAAATGACATTTTCGTTCCGTTACACGTACTTTGATGCATATTTATACTTCACTTTATTGTTCTATTCTATTTCTACCCTGGCTGTTTGAATTTCTGCGTAAAACGGATCGAAAATTATAAATAAATCAAAATGTAAACGAGAACATTTGAGTACAGATTTGAGACACATTTAAGTACCGTTCTTGAATAAAAGCTATGTTTGAGAAGAGATTCAATACTTAAATAGAATTCAGCTGATCTGTGATTAAATCTAAGTTTGAGTCGTGTCTCTGAATACGAGCCTATGACTGTCAAATTACGTCACCGTCTAAACAAAATCGCAAAGATGATGGTATAGGGTACCTTAGCGGCTCCCATATCTATCTAGGCCATGGTTGAGTTTGAACTGTTTAGCGAATAAGTCGCTTTGCTCGGAAGCGGCTCCGAGACACTGCCGCATACAGAGATACTGAGAAAATGTTGCCAACGACCAAAGTCCTGCCTTCGCTATTTTAGGGAGCTGGGCTGGCTGGGGTAGGGTTAGCATAGGGGGGCAATGCACAAAACACCCCACAGCGGGTAGTCAGTGCAGGTCTAACCACCCCCGATTAGAATTAGAAGTCTTGTCGCCACTACCGTGCGTCGGTCGGCGCTTACACGAACGATCTAACATTTTTTTAGGGTTCCGTACCTCATTTGGAAAAACGGAGGAGGTGATCCTATGATCACTTTGTTGTCCGTCTGTTTGTCTGTCCGTCTGTCCCTCTGTCAAGATCCTTTTTCTCAGAAACGGCTAAAGGTATCAACTTGAAATTTATACCACCAGGCCGTGTATTATGGTATGGTATACGTAGGTTATGGTGCCGTAAAAAAATCAAAGCTCAAAAAGATATGGCAATGAATGTATAATTTTTGTATGGAAATGGCAAAAATCAAAAACCTCTAGGGTACTTCCAGTTACCTCACAATTCTGAAATTGAGGAATTGTTGTCGATGTTATTTAGGAAACAAAGTTATATTTGCGGTCAATGTCATACAATGACTACGTGAGCGACCGCAAATATAAGTTTGTCAATTCCTACACTCAGAACTTTTTAAATTTTTATAAATACATTGGTGCACGACCGGTATTCGAACCCACGACCAATGGTACGGAAGCCTCAGGGTGCGAGTTCTCGCACTTGACCGTCGTTATTTTAAATGGCGTTTGCTACTTCTTCTTCTCTAGTCAAGGACTCCTTCAAACTCTACTCGACCAATATGTAGCAACCTCGATGGCCCGTTCCGTTGCCTCATTTAGGTCCTCCCAAGTGGAGTTTCACTACGTGATAAGATCCGAAATGAGGAAATCCGTAGAAGAACCAAGGTCACCGACATAGCTCTCAGAATTAGCAAGTTGAAGTGGCAGTGGGCAGCTGGGCAGGCCATATAGCTCGCAGAACCGATAACCGTTGGGGAGTAAAGGTTCTCGAATGGCGACCACGAACCGGGCGACGCAGTGTTGGAAGGCCCCCCACCCGATGGACCGATGACATTGTAAAGGTTGCGGGAAGTCGGTGGATGGCTCAAGACCGTTCGTTGTGGAACTCTTTGGGGGAGGCCTATGTCCAGCTGTGGACTTCTATAGGTTGTTGATGATGATGATGATGAAGTGGAGTTTGCTACTAAGGTTACATACATCTAACATGTTGTTTGAAGGATTCGCGTGGCTCGGAGATGCGACCGACGTGCGGTACCACGTGCTGACGAGCTGCGACCTTCAGATGGTCGGGGATGAGTTCTCCCGGAAGCCGTACGCCATCGCGGTGCAGCAAGGCTCCCCGCTGAAGGACCAGTTCAATAACGCGTGAGTTCATCGGTACTCCCTTTTATAAAGCACTCAATGGCATAGATTTTTTCGCAACTGCTTTGTTTTTTAATTTTTTATTTCTTTACTAAAATGTGGCCTATTCTCTCTCTCATTGAATCACTTTTATGATGATAACCGATACCCTACTAGGTATATTATTTTTATGTATTATAATAACATACATAAACTCTATATTATTTATGAGTTATATTTATGTATTTATTCTCCCTCTGTTTATTGTTTTTTTTTTTTGTAGAACTCTTTGTATATTGTCTTATTATATAGTCGCATGTTTATTTTAGTTACCAGATCGTACGTCACTACAGCCATGAACTGAAAATCAGCGCTGTTAACTCGTTAGCAGCACATGCTGAGCTCAGGGCTTTTCATACTTACTGTACATGGCAGAGCTTTCCACGCACATACCTACACTTGTTTTCTCTATTTCTGTCCACCTCTATGGTTTTTGTATTTGTGTGTGTCATACTTTTGTTCTTGTTGTTGTGTACAGTTTGTGTGAATAAATGATTTCTTTCTTTCTTTCTTTTCTTTTAAGCCGTGTTCAAACGGCGTGCGCTATGTCATATGAAATTTGTTTCAAAATGATCCTTATGTAGGAAAGAAATGAAAGTCAATTTTGACTTTTAGGGCCTTGCGATATCGTACGCCCTAAATGTTAAACTCAAATTTGACTTTTATCAGTAGACATTAACACGATCATAAGGATCATTGGGAATTCGCACTGGAAATGCGGGGGGGGGGGGATGTTCAGCAGTGGACGTCCTACGGCTGAAATAATGACTAGTAACATGACGGGACGGTCTTATGTCGATGAATGTACCACTAATCTATTAGAAAAAATAAGGTTCGACCCCCAAAGCATTGGTAGACATTTTGCATTAGTGAATAATCTTAACGAGACGGGTTGTAAGCCCAGCTAATAAGAATACTTAGTACTGGTTTGTTCAAGATCTAGCTAGAACGGTTATAAATTTAAATTTAATCTTAGTTTGTAGTTGGTAACACGAATACCACGAAACGATTTTAGTTTGAGATCGCTTCTTTGTAGGTAGGTACATTGCGAAGCCCGCCTAACTAAGACTATTGTGGTACGAACAAAAGATCTTTAGAGTAACCAATCAGACCAACACCAATTTAATAATAATGTTATAACTAGGTAGCCGTTTAATACTTCAGCTTGGTAGCCGTTTTAGCCCATTTGTACCTACTGGTGTATTATACAAGGTGGCTGATAATAATATGCTCTATAAATACCGACGAACTCAACATACCTCAACCTGGTCACTGAACTGTCGACAGGATGACCAAGAAAGAATCAGTGACACGACAAGAAGAAAAAGACCGACCCGAAAGGGGTTTATTCTATCAAAAAAATCAGCTTGAAAAAACCATTGGCGAACGGCCGGGATTCGAACCTACGACCTTCAGATGGAAAGTTGAGGCATATAGGTAACTAATCAGATTCAACTGTCCACCTTCATTGACTTTTGACAGTGACACAATATGTAACCAACTTACTTTCTAGGACGCACTTAGCTAAAAGTTAGTTCATAAGAGTATTGAGTAAAACTTTCACCAGTTCAATACTTTTACGAACTAACTTTTAACTAAGTGCGTCCTAGAAAGTTGGCCATGAACTTGGAGTTTAGTGAAGTCTGGCGTAACAATGCCCAAGCGCATACTAATTCTTAATGCAAATCCTACAGAGGTGACAGAGTTGACTGTAGCCGGCAAAAAATAATTATTTGTGAGTCGACTTTTCCACATTATAACCTTTTTTTTATTGCGGTGCGTTTGCTCAAATTAAGCAGTGTTCAAACACGTGACATGTTATGACATTCAAAATGATCCTTACGTCTGCTGAATAAAGTCAGTTTTGAGTTTGACTTTTTTATGGGCTTGCGATATCATTCAGCTACAGCGCGTGCCCGCAAATGTCGATCTCAATTTCGTCAGTAAACGTAGGGGTCATTTTGTAATAAAATTTAAACACATTTTAGATGGCATATCACACGATGTTTGAACACGGCATTACGATGTTTACTACTTAACTATTCACAAAGGGAATTTTAGAAAATGATAGAACTTATCCAGCTCGAAAAACGTCCTAATAAAGGTTGCTTAGAGCCATTTGGTGCATGATCGGTCGCTCTAGACCTCTATGGGAGTGGCCTATGATCAGCAGTGGACATCCTTGCTGGATTTTCGTGTCACTGGTTCTTTCTTGGTTTTGCAGCATTGCGTTATGGTCAGTGACCAGGGTTGAGAGCACTGGTGGAATGGTGGTAGCGGTTTTTCTCTTCGTAAGACCTTCCTCAAACTACAAGGAATATTTCAATAAAAAGTTAGTTAAATTGGTCCAGCCGTTCTCGAGTTTTGCGCTTAGCAACACATTAAGCGATTCATTTTTATTAATATCATCATCATCACCATCATCATCAGCCCGTAGAAGTCCACTGCTGGACATAAGCCTCCAAAAAGTTCCACGACGAACGGTCTTGAGCATTTTCTATCAACTTATTTTATAAAAGATAAAAGCTAAATTCACTGTTCTTCTTCTTGTCGTGTCACTGATTCTTTCTTGGTCATCCTGTATTAGGTCAGTGACCAGGTAGAGGTATGGTGGCCGTGAAAAGGGCCTAAGACCGTCGATGAAAGAATCAGTGTAGTGAAAGGAATAAAGTGCGCCGCTAAAAATAAAACAAAAAAACAGTTTTAAAAGGTTTTTATTATATTCCAGAATTCTCCAACTCCTCAACAAGCGAAAGTTAGAGAAGCTAAAAGAAACATGGTGGAACAACAACCCGAAAGCCATGAAATGCGAAAAACAAGACGATCAGTCCGATGGTATCTCCATTCAGAACATAGGGGGAGTCTTCATAGTCATATTCATGGGCATAGGCCTGGCTTGCGTGACCCTGGGGGTCGAATACTGGTGGTACAAGTGGAGGCGACGACCTGTTGTTGGAGATGTTACACAGGTGTGTCCTAAAAAGTGAACAGCTAATAAATAAGGTCATAATATGCTATCCCGAAATGGGCTTATTCTACATCCAATTGGCAATAATGTTTGTTCGACGACGTTTGGAAACTCGAAATCAGCCGATTTAGGGTCAAATCAGTTCAATCAAACTCAATGAACCAGCTGTTTTAGGTAGAAATATTGATGCCGCACTTCGCGTACGTTTAGTAATTACTTAGTTATAAAGATTGGGATTTTTTTTCCAACCAAACCAGTAACCTATTCACTTCCTAGAAAAAACTCACTGACTTTGTAGACTAAGGCCATAGATCGCAACAAGCCCATATATCCTCAAAAATAAAGCTGAGCAATCCTGACCAGCAAACGCAGACCGAACACGAACACTTTGAAAGGCGCTTTACAGACCAGCAACTCGACTATCGAGGCGAATGTAGGGATCTTAAACCCAAACACCATTATTACTTTTACGAATAACACAAATTCTTAGATGAAAACGCAATTGATAGAACACAATTTTTCTTTCTTTCATTTTATGGCGTCTGAAGTTTTTTACAGTCAATATTGCCAGTCTCAAGTAAATATGAATGTCAAGTTTGTTCCGAAGAAAATGGTGGCGGTTTTCTTCAAAACATCAAACCGCGCAGCTTTCAAAAGTGGCTAAAGTTATGCTCTGTTATTTATAAACAAAGAGTAATCTAAGATTAATTTTACTCCAAGTTTTAAGCCAGTATTACATAAATTCAGTATTAATAAATAAAGAGTAATGAGGAAGTAAGCTAAGTTGACACGGGGCTAGTCTTGGATTAACTAGTCTAAGATTAGTTTCTTAATAAGCTACGAGTAGAGTTTTTTTATTAATAAGGCCCATGGAGTCTGATGAGACTTTTGCAAAACTAAAATTGCAGCTTTATTTTTGTTTTCTTCTTTTTCAGGTTGAACCGGTGAAATCGACCAGGAACGTGACAGTCAAAGAAGGTTTTCATTTAAAGTCCAGCCTTTCTAATTTGAAATCTAGGTTTTAATCGATTTTAGTAAGATCAAATTGTGGTTCTGATGTTTTGTGTGTACTGATAAAGTAGGTTCTGCTCCAATATTTCTATTAAATGTGGCACTTAACTGTAATTATGTTTTTAAAGTCTGTACAAGGTGATTCATAACATGTATACCATCCCGAAAGGGGGTTATTCTATTAAAAAAAAAACATATTTATGCAGAACAAACATCTAAATTTTCTTTTTATTTCAATTTTTTTTTAAATTGGCTGTATTTGTCATCATATATATCTACAACTAATTAGCTTGTGCCCACGGCTTGGTACCTAGATAAAAAATATCCCTGATTCTATCTTAGGCAAAGAACTCTATCTATTCCAAGTGTCATCGAAATCCCTTAAGCTTGGAGCTTGAACTCTGAAAAATTACGAGGATAAAATAGTAAAATAATGTACGTCAAAAACTTCTTTATTAATTTTAATAACTACGATCATTACAATCTTAACGTCGTCCTCTAAGAAATGTACAATAATTTAAATATGACATCATGTAATGAGTATTAACAAACTTAAATCTATTGTTACAACCCCGTATTCACAAATATCACTTGGCAGGGCCATAGGTATGCCAGTTTACGTCGATTTTAACATTAACGTACGAGTACATTAGTGTGAGTTGTTTTTTTAACAGGGCATCGTAAAAATCCTTTAGGATTGTATTAACAGGTGTAGTGTATTGCTTCACTTACCTTACGCTTTACGTAATATCCCAGACTCAGGATTCTGATAACTTCAGATATCTTTCCTGAAGTGACTCCTCTAGTCTCTGTCAAGTGTCGCTTGTGAATACGGCTGAGTATCGTCATGATCGTAAGGCAAGATTTAATCTTAAAACTATTTATTTACAATAGCCTTGGAATAAATATTAACTCTATCTGTTTTGGTTACAGCTCGATAGCCTTGCCGTGTTTGTTTAAATTCTTCATGTTTTTGTTGCAAAGCTCCAACTCTAGTCTCAGACCGTCCACTTCGGCTTCTAAAGTGCGTGATTTCCTGAACATCTGCACGTAGTTCAACTGTAACTGCTTCTGGTATCTTAACACCTTGTCTTTCTCTTCGGACCAGTTCCTCCTCTCGTTATTAAACTGGCTTTCCTTAGCTTCCAGCTCGCATTTCAATCGTTCTACTACTGCGCCCGCTGGGCAGGATTCCCCGCAACTATCTGGAAGCTCGCCGTTTAGTCTTTGAACCTCTGCATCTTCTAAGGCACTGTCGCTGGAGTTCCAATGGTACTCGTTCGATTTACAGACATCGTAGATCCCTCTCATGGTCCTACCGCATTCGATTCCTTCGTACCCACTGAGAGATACATCTGATAGCTCCTGTCGTAGCTCCTTAATTTCGGTTTTTAGTCTTTCGATTTCGGTTTTACTGTTATCCTTGGTTTTGTTCAGGTCTTTGACGGTTTCTTTCAGGTCTTGGGTAAGTCGGTCGACTTCTGATTGTAGTCGGGCTGCTGTTTTGTCTTTCTCCCCGGACTCGGTTCTGAGTCTCATGATTTCTTTTTCTTTCTTGTCGAGGGATTCGCGGAGTTGGCGGCAGTCGGCTTTCAGGGTGAGGTACTCGTGGCCTTTTGCTGTCTGCTCGTTCTGGAATTGAGAAAAATGACATTTTATCAACAAAACGACAAACTCTGTGGCGTGACAGGCAAGTGGTAGAGACGCAAGCACAGCATGGTCTGCAAGTATTCGTTCAATTATGTTTTGTTGTACCACGCTCGTAGTTTCTGTTAGGTACCCAAGAAACAGGGAATCTTTGTGTGGTCAGGACTATTGAAATGTAGTATATTTATTTATTTAAAAAGGGTGTGTTTTCACCTTCCTAACTGTCCTCCTGCTTAGAGAAGGGTTCAAAGGTTAATAAGCTTAGCAAGCCCATTCACACTGACTACCCGCAGGAAATGGGTTGCTCCTCTGTATTCCTTACAGACACAGATGTCTGTAAGGAATTCAGAGGAGCAACCCATGACATTCCTGACTGGTTCAGAAACCAGTCAGGAAGTGGTTAGGTATATCAAAAAACGTAACTTAACGTACCTAATGTAACTTTAGGCTACTCGATGAACCAACGAGTCGATTGATGGAGTTGACCGGAGCGTTCGTTAACATTACGGTTGGTGAAGATACTAACGTTAAGTTACGTTTTTTGATATAACTACTTCTTGGTTCACGTTTTTGTAAAGAATTCAGAGGAGCAATTCAGAAGAGTGTTAGATATGAATGTGGATGGATGTAGGAGTAGAGGTAGACCAAAGAAAAGATGGATGGGCTGTGTGAAGTTGGATATGGTTAAGAAAGGAGTAAGTGCTGAGATGACGACTGATAGAGGGAAATGGAAGAATAATGCATGATGTGCCGACCCCACATGACGTGGGATAAGGGCAGAAAGATGATGATGGTGAAGATACTAACCTGAGCCTCTTTAAGCTGCGTCTTGAGCAGTGCGATCTCGCCGGCTCGCTGGCACAGACTCCACTCTGTGTCCTCCAGCCTCTGCCTCAGCAATGCCCGATCCCTCCTAACGCGGCCTAGTTCTGAATCCCGCTCGTCCCGTGTTCTCCCGTAGGTTTGCACCATCATTCGCGGCGCTCGGAGGCGGGCGTCGTGGCTTCGGAGACGGTCAGTTGTTCTGGAAATTCAAGACAATCAATAATACCGTGCAGCTATTTTTTCGGGTTTTTATGCTGTTAGTCTATTACAACCATTGGCAGCGAAACCGGACTATGGCAAGCGCAGAAGGTGCTGGGGCCGAGAAAAAGTTAAGTTGGCGCAACGAGCTCAAGGGCACCACTTAGGTACGGACCTCGGCTTGAGCCGTTGCCAGAGGAAGGCCCCGCCGCGCCGCCGGCGGGGTCGGTGTGATGCGTTGAGTGTTTTTAATGTGTCGGGCTTTGATGAGGGGATATGCTCCGCGTCAGCGCAGGTGATCTTGTCATCTGAATCTCCAAGAACATATCCTACCTGCGGAGGGATACCGTGTCGTGTTTGTTGCCTGTGGTCGCGAGGAATAGGTTTACCTAGTTTCTAAGACGTTTCAAACTTTCAAAGTGATCCTTATGTTTTTGAGTAAGTAGGCAGTAACAATGAGTAAATGATTATGTGCAGGGTACCGCACGGTTGTTTAGTTTACTGGGGAGCCTGGACATAAATAATGGCTGGTTTTGTCTGAGGTCAAATAAGTGTCTATTGTTCCGAACTTGACAAGCTACTAGAGACCATTCACCAGACCTCACCACACAGCCTACTAGATAGGTAGTTCTGTTGTTAATTTACTTCAAGACCTTATGTTTAGAAATCCATAAAGTTGAAAATAGGTAGTTCTGTTGTTAATTTACTTCAAGACCTTATGTTTAGAAATCCATAAAGTTGAAATAGTAACGACATTTAAACCGATTTGTTTTAGGTTGTGTGTACGTATACCTACAATAGGTATAGGTACTTCTTGTGCTATAGAGATCGCTCAGTAATATGGCAGCACTTTATAACATAATTTAATAGTTGAACGGGGCTTAGCTTACCCATAATCATGGTGGTCTCTCTCCAGCTCCGACACGCCCGAGTCGGCTGGCGAGGGAGCCGGGACTGGTTCTTTTTCCACACCATTCAACACCGACGTAGACTTTGTCCTGGAAACAAAAAAATACAATATTAAAATCGTATGCTATTTCTGGGTGCTTTATAACCAGCCGGTTTAAACAATGGAAAGATTTCCGATCGGAAGCGTCAGAATTTCTCAATCCCTAAAACAAGAAACATTGAAACATCCCTGCTGAGGTTTTCCCTAGGGACTACAGTATAGGGTTCTTCAAAAAGGGCGTTTTTAAGGGGTCGGCAACGCGTGCGTGATGCCTCTGGTATTGCAAGCGTTCAAAGGCTACGGTAACCAATTACCAACAGGTGGGCCAAAAAAAAAACCACTCGGGCCGCGGGCGCAAGCTAGGCTAGAATAAACGTAAAACCTTACTATTTTTAGTTGCAGCACATTTGTGTACTTATAAACTCTTGCCTAAAGGTGCCTAGAGGCAATTTTGTCTGCACTATGATGATAAATGACGAATTGACGATTAACCCTTACCCCTAGCTATTACTTCATTAAGATGACGCATGGAAGGCTATGCGGGACATAGAATTGACCGTATTAGTTACTCACACTACGATACATGCACGAAAAATGTGCCGGCCAATGAGGAATGTCCTTGCCGCACACCGGCCATTTTTCCATTAGTCAACAGGTCCTTTCGGGGCTACAATACCCTCATTTAACCTGGACACAATGCGGCTCCTACTAGATCCACCAGGCGACATAAAATGCCCCTACCAAGTCTCTGATCTAACACAGGTCCAGTAAGGTTGACGCACTAATATCACCCCTGATCCAGATCGGGAATCGCCTCGGCCCGAAAAAAATGCCGTCCACTAAAATGCCACGCCGTCGTAGTAGCGTCGTAAACCACAGTATGAAGTTTTCGAAGAAGGATGCTGAACGGCTGAGGCGATGCGAGGCGATCTGGTGTAGGGGCCATATGTGTGCGTCAGCTTGAACCAGTCAGTTTTACAACTGACAGGCTATAATTCATGATTTTGCTGCCCCGATAGTTCTTCAACCGGTACATAAACATAATCAGTAGGTAAGGTATGGTCACGTTCATAATATCATACCCCACGGGTCTATTGTTTGCAGCGGCTCAGCATACAAAAACATTGAAATTGCTTATACAGTACTTGCTCTAAATAAACACAGGTGGTTATCACAGGACAGGAGGACGGGAAGGAGGAAGTCCACTGCTGGATATAGGCCTCATCCAAGTGCCACGACGAACAGTGTAGGTACTAAACATAATATAAGCGGGAGGCAAAAAGATAGGCTCACGACAATTATCCCCAAGCAAGGTAGACTTCAGATCTCCAAGCGATCAGATCCTTGAAAGATGTCTAAGGGGGGGTAGTCAGAGGTACGTCAAAACATTTTGGTGGGTACATGGCTACATTTTGCCGTAATTACCTAGTAGATATTCGATAGGTACGTGATACGAGTAGTAGATTGCAAGCCTATCGAGCGGGAGTCAACCTAAACACAATCGTCTTTAAAATTATGTATACAATTTGTGAATGCGACCGTACGTCTCGGTCGCCGCTCGTCTTGCTCCAGCGGCGGAGCGTGGAGCTATGATGTAGTTTCCATGGCTGGAGTAATCGGCCTTCAGAAACCGTGACGGTATGAGGTGCAAATAACATCAAGACTTGCACCATGGATAGCTTAATCACTTGAGTCTCCGAATTATCCTCCTGAGACCCCCGCGTTGCGCTGGAATTTCATATTTTGACGACCTCGGTGGCACAGCGGGCGAGTGCCTGTCTGAGATGCAAGGGGTTCGATTACCGTTGCGGAACAAATGTTTGTACTATGTACTACTTAATAATTCTATTTGTATACCTACTTACCTACCTATATAATTTTACTTCTACTTCTAGTTCTACTTATTCTTATTTTATTTTATTTTTTGATCTACCATTCCTACCTACCTACCGACATCGACTAAAGAACGCGAGAAATGCAGCACACTACGATCGTGAGGTCGCCGTAAAGGGTTCCATCTGAAAACCAGCGCCGCTACACTTCGTGTGCGGCATCAATGCTGAGATGGAACCTTTTTTGGCTCACGCATGCATCGGCACGGACTAATGAATACCCTAGTTTTGTTACTTGCTACCTACTTTTGTTTTGTTTCCTCCCTACCTTTTGTATTGTAACCTGTACCTTGTGTCTTTATTTTTTATTTTATTAGTTTGTGCTGTGCTTGTGTGTCCAAAATAAATGTATTTTCTTTCTTTCTTTCTTTCAAAAAGACTCGAATTAGGTATGTTTTGATTGATAAACCGTGATATCATTATGTCAATTTGTATACAGAAGCAACTAACATCGTGTAGGTGTCCTCTATGTGTCCGACACGAGCGATCGATTGCGAAATATTGTTATGAAGCAATTTATGAAATTGTCCTATTGTAACAACCGTGAAAAAGCATTTTTATGAAGAGCCGTCAATATAATTCAGGCCTTGATAAAAAATAACAAAAAACGCGTTCCAAATGTGCAGAACGCGAGAATGAATGACAATTATGAAGGCAGGTAATGTATAATTCGCTGTTAATGCTTTTATTAGGAAATCTAATTTAAAGTGGAACGTTACGGTCAACGGGCAAATGTTCTTGTGCATAACATACACCCACATTAGTCTGAAACTACCAAATTGAACAAAGCCAGGGCACAGCGAGATTTTTTTTTACGAGAGGTAGGGCACAGCGAGATTTTCTCGCTCTAAATTGGAGCAGCCCGCCTGGGGAGGTACCTCCGCCTTATAGAAGATCGCAGCCAAATAACATTATTTGTTTCAAATAGTGTTGTGTTCCTGCGGTGAGTAAGGTTGCCAGAGCTCTTTAGGGGGGGAGGGGTTCGGCAGGCAACGCATTAGCAATGCTCCAGGTGTTGCTGATGTCAATAGGCGACGGTAACCACTTACCATCAGGTGGGCCGTAAGCCTGTTTGCCTCCGTATAACATAAAAAAAAAAGCCAACGGAGCCAACGGAATAATGTTGAGTCTATCATCTCTTGGGACGATGAAAACAAACAATCACTTGTGCTGTTCTTTAGCCTCAATATTTTTACGCCAGTAATAGTGTGGTTTGTAGGTACAATGGACCAGTTTGTCCCCAAAAAAATTGAGTCGGGAGTTTTGAAAGCGGTGCATTTTAACAAAGTTATTTTATTCATCTAAATATTTAGTCCATTATCGATGTGGCCGAATGGGCCGTGGTGATCCCGGCTAAAGAATAGGTCCCTTATTAAAATATTTCGTGGCATTCTCTCGGAAGAAATCTGGCATTGAGTGGAACCAACCCTCCATTTCTACCTATCGAAGACGCAATAGGCGACTAAGGGAAAATAGCTAGGGGATGGGCAACGGGCAGCAGCGTCCCTTATTAATATTGCTTTATCTGCGCTCGCCAACCCGCATGCCCAGCGTCGCGAGAATAGGCAAATCCCCCAAATGGTTGTGTCTGTAATCTATGGGGATGGTATTTATTCAGCAGTGGACGTCCTACGGCTGAAATGATGATGATGAAATGTCAGCCTTCAAACAATACTGTGTGGTGTTGCAGAGATGACCGGAACTACGCTCTGTCGGTTGCGAATCAATCTCATTTGCATACGTAGAACCTACATACCACTAGGCATTATGACTGGCAATACCTAACCCTTTTGATTCGCTGTAGTCGGATAAAAATATGTGATTTAGGCTTCGCTGTAGATGTGGCGGACATTATTTCAGCCGTAGGCCGTCCACTGCTGAAAATTGGCCTGTCCAATAGAATTCCAGATAATGATAATCTTTATTTCTCTTTAGACATATTACATGCTCTTAGATTCGTCTTTCAAACATAATTTTATAATAATTCATTTCCAATCTTAAAACTAAAACATCATATACAAAATGTATGGTTAATTAAAAAGTAAAATAAATATAAATTGTTCAGCTACACACATCATCATCATCATCAGCCTGATGAAGTCCACTGCTGAACATAGGCCTCCCCCAAAGAGTGCCACGACGGACGGTCTTGAACATTCTCCATCCACCGACTTCTCGCAATCCTCACAATGTCGTAAGTCCATCGGGTAGGGGGCCTTCCAACACTGCGTCGTCCGGTTCGTGGTCGCCACTCGTGAACCTTTGTTCCCCAACGGTTATCGGTTCTGCGAGCTATATGGCCGGCCCACTGCCATACCACACACATCGTCATATTGTAAATAATAAGTAAAGTAAAAACTTAACAATTTAAATTATTCATCAAAAGTCATAATCGTAAAACGTGTCTTTATCAGCCAGAGCGTCCGATCTTGTGTGGCCTGCACCCAATCGCTCCCAGTAACCTTCATTAGGTCGTCTTGCCATCTCGTGGGGGCCGTCCTACGCTGCGTATTCACTCTAGAACCTTTCTGCTCAACCGCCGCCATCGGTTCTCCGCGCTACGTGGCCCAACCACTGCCAGTTCAACTTGCTAACCGTCTTTACTACCGCGGTATCTACAGCGGTTATCTACAAGGTGATTCATAACATGTATACCATCCCGAAAGGGGGTTATTCTATCAACGAAAAGAATAACTATTAGCGAAAAAAAATCTGTATTTTCTCTAATTAGCTATTTTTGGTATTTTTATCATCTTTAGAACTAATAACTAGACGTACCAGAAGTTCGGAATCAAGATTGCTACCTAAAACAGCTGATTCATTGACTTTGACCTGATTTGACCCCAAAACAGCTGATTTTTGCATGGAGTTTTTGTAAATGAAAAATGACGAATTTCCAAAAGTCGTAGAACAAACTTTATTGCCAATCGGGTGTAGAATAAGCCCCTTTCGGAATGGAAATATGGAATACATATTATGAATCACCTTGTATAGCGGTACATAAATAAGTAAATACCCTACAAGACTACTACCAATTTATGTCTGCTTAACATAGTTATAAGGTTATTTCAATACGTAAAGGCTTCCCTCCACTGGGCCCGAAATTTCACAACACCACTAGCTCCGTAATTTCCGCCCTTTTAGTGTTCCGAAGTTTGACTACGAACCCTTATAGTTTCGCCATGTCCGTCTGTCGTTCCGTCATTAATCATCACAATTACGATAAATTAGTGTACTTGTAAATTCATGCAAGGTTGTAATTGTAAGCACCTAATAGGTAATATTCATTTACACGCAATCAGAGTAGGTACCTACCTTGAAGAGGAAGGATATCTAAGGTAATGTGCCCGGAAAAAACATTAACTACCTTCTGACAGCATTAGCGTGCACAGTACCTACCGTTCATTGTATAATGTCACTTAGTGCATGATAGGAAATGAATTCGATACATTTCTTCAAAAATATTTCAAAGTTTTAAACACAATCGGACAAAATGTGTTCAATATTTATCAATTATACCGGACCCGTGGCCGTGGTGGCCCCGGCTGAAGAATAGGCCCCTCCATACTAAGGGACTAAGGGAAAAAAGCTAGAAGATGGGCGGCAGCGTCCCACATTTTTTTTTAACAACAATAGCTCTAACTGCGCTCGCCAACCCGCATGCCCAGCGTGGTGAGTATGGGCAAATCCCCCACATGATAAGGAATTTACTCTGTCTGTGGGGGAGGCCATGTTCAGCAGTGGACGTCGGACGGCTGAAATGATGACTCTTATATAGCAGTGGACTTCTACAGGCTGATGATGATAATTCATGGAGATGCAATTTCCCATTTCAAGTCCATGAATATTTGATGTTATAAGATAACTTAAGCTGTTATTTTCTGTGTGTTTACTTGATTTATGGATTTCTCCCCACGTTAAAAACAATTACAATAAGTACAAGCGAACGTCAATCAATGCAAGTAGATCAACGGAAATAATATATAGCTACTACCTAGATACTTATGTGTTCTATATGACTAAATATTGCCCGGTTGATAGCAAAATCAACGGAAATTATGACTTCAGTCAATATTGATAACAGGCGCAATGTTTTTTTTTGTAGAAAAACTATGACTACCTAGATTTATAGACAGACAAGCGCGAGTAGGACTCACGCCCTGCGCCTTCCGTAAGATTGCACGGGGTCAGAAAGTAGAGAGTGGAAGTGTACGAAGTGACAAACTTATTTTGCGCTCACGTAGTTCATTGTATGACACTAAACGCAAATTTAAAAAAAATCGGGATCTGACATGTGGTTTGTAATTAATAATAGCTTTTGGGATAATAAAATCTTAGAGTTTCTATAATTATGGTCGTATAGCGAATAAGTCGCTTCGTGGCCACTACGCCCGTCCGCGCCTTATTAAAATTTTATTGGGATGATCACATAGGCTTTATTTCTAGGTAACGGTAACATGCAGCGTGCCCAGTAGGTACAGTCGCCTGAACTGAAATGTATAAATTCCTAAATTTTCAAAATGATTCCACAATACAGAATACTTGTCTTACAGTTAGTAGGTTAGGTACTGACTGACAATGAAGCTCTACATTCCATTTAGTAAACAATGATTATCGAAAAAATGATAATGATAGGCACCAAGCCGTGTTTCTTGCCTGATTCTTCTAGGCAACAAACACGAAACAGGCGTAGCTTTACCAAGTTTTCTTTGTTAATCTTTGTATTCGACGACCTCTGTGGCGTAGCGGGCGAGTGCCCGCCTGACACTCAAGGGATGCTGGTTCGATTCCCACTGAGAGACAAATGTTTGCATGATCTGCAAATATTTGTTCCGGGTCTGGGTTGTAGTACCATGGTACTCGTACTTTTTAATTTCTGATACTTACAATACATGGAATCCTAGTGTGGGGTCAGGAATAATGGTAGGTGTTAACAAAAATTACTTTGGCATCATACTTGTTGGTGCTGGCGACTGTACATACCGAATCTGTGACTCACTGGATGCGATTATTGAACGGACAGCTCCGGTCGAAGGAATTTTATCCGAACATTTCGACGTCCTGTTGCTAATCACAATGGAACTCTGTTTTTACTGTACGGAAAATTCTATTTTTACTGTATTTGAGACCACTGGGTGGACTGGTGGTATTGGCCCCTTCTACCGATCCACAGGTCGTGGGTTCGAATCCCGGTCGTGCACCAATGGATTTTCCATTCGGAAAATTTATGTACGCTATACTATTGCTCTCAGACGGTGAAGAAAAACATCGCGAGGAAATCGGCATATCGTTGAACCTTAAAATTCGAAGACATGCGACATGTGCACGAAAGTAGCCTCTAAGAGGCGCACTATTACTTTCACTGCACTGAATTTTTCACCGACGGCCCTTTTTAGGGCCACCAAACCTCAGCCTAGTCACTGACCTAATACAGGTGACCAAGAAATAATCAGTGCCATAATAAGCAAGCAATGCGAAAGTTTGTGTGATTTTGAGGATGTGAAGATGTTAGTTACTCTTTCGAACCACAACCAATGTACGGATTTGAATGAAAATGTAGTGTAGTAGGTAAATAATCGGATACTGAAGGCAGGGCCACTTCCACCACTCCACCAGTGCTCTTACTTTCGCATTTATAATAGGTGATGAAGTCCTAATGAATTTGCAATAGCTTATCACTTAGCTACTCACCACTCCATTGATCATTGGTCCTTCAAGTTCCCTAAATTCACATTTGCTACATCACACACCAATACCAACTACAAATTAAGGCACAGAACACAATCGCAAAGATTCACAATATTTCGATAAGGCACGGAGCACACAGCCGGCCGCGGTTTACGCAGGAGTGTGAATGGAACGTCATGCGTACGATATGAGGCGCCTAAAATGACGCTGTATTCACATTCTTTCTGATTTCAATATGCCGGTGACAATAAAAGAACTGGGTAATTGGTGCATTCGTTCGTAGGTGGCAATTCGCGTGTTATAATACGGTTTCCGCGTTATTAGGTACTTACATGCCTTTTTTAAATACACATCGACCAGAAATGGAACGGAGCTCGCGATTTCATGAAGATAGTAACACAAGTCAGTTTCGATATAATGAGGATTTGTATTTTAAAACGTGTTGCATGATATCACTAGTGAAGATAATTTTTATCTTTGTTGCAGGATAAAAGCCTTTTAAGTTATGAAACCACTGAGCAGATCTGTTAAATAGCTAGACAGATGAAATTAGAACCGGAGAGATGTATAATAGCATTACAAAATAGATCTAAGAAAATTCCATCAGTCATCTGTCAGTCATCGCTAGTGTTATCAGTCTAATCAAAAGCAACATTTTACCGCCGCCGCTGACGATTATTCAAGAATGACCAATGCGGGCATCACGCGACTAGTTAACAAGTCATCTGCAATTCTACTCATCTACTTTAATTACTACTTAGATGTACGTTGTTGTTGACGCTTCTATTATATTTTATGTCTGTAGAAAGCTGCTAACTTCTCTAGACTATTAAACTGATGGTAGACCTTTTCGCACGAAGGCTTTAAGCTTCAAAGTTACCAAGTTGATGTCAAACTAACCAACTAAAGCCGTGTTAAAACGGCGTGCAATAAAAATTTAATACAAAATTATCCTTAGGGGAAAGGCGTACAAAATGACATAGGTGGACAAAACGACACAGTGGTCTTTTCTCCGAAACCACAGACTATTTAGTTCCCGTGTCGACACACAAGAGTCCGCCTAGGAACAGGCAGCAACCTGTCGCAACGCCAGGCACGCCCGCTCGGCCATTTGACGCGGACGGCGGTTTGCAAATTTTACGCCAGCACGAGTTTTGTTCCAATGGATTTTGTTTCGCAGTAAAAGTAAGTAATTTTTTACTTTTATTTATCTTTGATGGTGTCTGTTTGGTGTCATTGAACTAAAAAAGCTCGGTGATGTGATTAAAGCTCATAAAAATAAGTGCATTATTGGTTTTTGTTTCTGATGTTATAAATTTTGAAAGTGTACATAATGACATACCCCTTGTGCGGGTAAAATGGTATACTATGTCGTTTGACCCACCTATTTTTTTCTTCTTTCAGGTCATAATTTCAAACATCTACACATCATATTATGTTAGAAAATCATTCCTCGAAAGTATGCAAGAAAGACAGACCGACAGGGTTGGGATAAAATCTCCATGGAAAAGGCTAATGAAGCTGTTAATAAAAATGAAATGGGTTGGCTGATGCCTTCCAAAGTGTATGGTGTCCCACAAGCAACACTAAGAAGATACGCATTAGGCTGTGCCTAATGCGTGTCTTGTGTCACAAGCACTGTGGCTGATGACGACGAAGATTGCCCTTGCAATGACCTGTACTCCAGGTCCAGTCCAAGGGAAGTTTGGTTATAGTGCATGAGCTGCAAGAAATGGGCTCATCATCATGTGCAGATGTTCCAAAGAAGACAAAGTCTTTTATTTGCGATAAAGAAAAATAAAGAAAATGAAAAATATATATAGAAAAATGTTTTATTTTGGTATACCATTTTGTCCACATGATGTATGTCATCTTACCCGCACAGGGTGGACAAAACGAATTTTGTCAATGTTTTTAAAAATGTTCTTTAACTTTGTTGTTTTAGTATTAAGTTGATTGATCTCTTTCATTTTGATAAGGTACTGAACCAAGGTTTAGTAAGGCTGATTATAATGTTTAAAACAATTAATAAAACACGATTTATGACTGATTTAGCAGAGGGTATGTCATTTTGTACGCCTTTCCCCTACGTCTACTGAATAGAGTCAATTTGACTGGCCTCATGGCTCTGTTGTAACTCTGCCTTCTGCGCTCGAGGTCGCGGGTTCGATTCCCGCACAGGACAAAAATTTGTGTGATGAACACAGATGTTTGTTCTGTGGATGGGTGTTAAATATATATCTATTATGTATATCAGTCTCTGGTACCCATAGTACAGGCTATGCCTAGTTTGGGATCAGTTGATTGTGTGTGAAAATAAAAAGAAATATTCCGGACATATTCCGGATTATTTTAATTTTATTTGAGTTTGTTTTTAAGGGTTTGCGAAATCTATGAGCTAGCTATATCGCGTACGCTCAAATGTCAAACTCGAAATTGGCTTTAATAAGTAGATACACGCAAGGACCCCTGAAAGGATTCTTTGAAGCAAATTTCAGATGACATATCGCACGCCATTAGAACACGGCTTAGTGCTCTACTGTCTAACTACTAATAGGCTTCTTATGTGGGCAAGGGGGAGCCTCTAAAATGCGCACTCTAAGATGTGCACGAGAGGAGCCTCTAAGAGGCGCACTTTAATCTTTTCACTACACTGATACTTTCACCGACGCTATGACGCCCTTCTCAGGCCACCATACCTCGACCGTCACTAACCTAATATCCTGATGTATTAAAAAAAACTTGACTGACCAAGAAAGAATCAGTGACACGACAAACAAGCAAGCAAGCATGTGGGCAAGATTATATCCATGCAACGCGAGCCTCGCCACGGTGGCCATAATGGAGATAAGACACAGCTTTATTTCTAATTATTATGAAGTAAGGCCTTATAGGCCTTGGCCGTGGTGGCCTCCTGCTGAAGAATAGGCCCCTCCATATCTACCTATCCGCGGATGTCGTAAGAGGCGACTAAGGGAAAAAAGCTAGGGGACGCGAAACGGAACTGCGCTCGCCAACCCGCATGCCCAGCGTGGTGAGTATGGGCAAATCCCCCCACATGATAAGGAACTCGCTCTGTCTGTGGGGGAGGCCATGTTCAGCAGTGGACGTCGTACGGCTGAAAATGATGATGATGATGAAGGCCTTATTACATTTTATTCTAGATTATTAATACAGCGTCAGGTGGAACTTTTGACTCACTTATAGGATGCTGTAGTACCTGAGACATGTTTAGATGGAGTAGGCTTGAGCACGCTTGTCCTTATCCACAGGAAACACATGGTCAAATCGTGAAGTAGATAATAAAAGACAAAAATATATATATATTTGCTGTGAACATGGTATGTAGTGTACAGGTGTTTATATTTATATTGTTCATCATATTCAGCCATTTGTCATGACGTACAAATAATCAATAGTAACTACATGTCAATAAAAAAAAAAAAAACAGATTAATAAAGTAAAATTAAAATTTGCATGTCAAAAATTCATTGATGGAATAAAAACTATGAACTATAAGCCAATTCTTTAAAACCCTATTTAACATAAAACCTTTGTTCTCTAATATTGATTTGGGTAAGTGATTATAAATTTTACATGACATGGAAATGCAGTTCTGTTTAAAAAGTTCTAGTTTAGGTTTGGGCATCACTTAAGGTTTTTGCGTGGTCTCCCTTTTTTAGTATTATCTTAGAAGGCCGCATTATATATATAATAGGCCGCATGTTTCCTCAGATGTGTTATGCGCCTAAGGAATTAGCCATTTCTCTATGACTTCATGTCACGACCACATAAAGCAATTTATATCATAGTTTCGTCCTGTATGGAGCAATCCAATCGCCCGTGTAGGAATGGAACAGTTATTTTATATCCGTAGAAAGCTGTCAACTCTTGATGATAAGAAGAAGTAGTAACTATAGCATGTTCTGCGGTTTAAAGACCGTGCAAAATGAAGAAAATTGTGTTAGAATCCGGAACTAGGCCCAGAATAGCTTTTACTTTAGATGGTTTCTATAAGTAGAGTATCGTAAAAGGGATAAAATTATGTGTAGACACTATTGGTTCGGTAAGTGGCACGCAAGAATCGCCTTAATTATACCCACACAAATATCGAGATTTTTCGTAACAAATATCTACTAAGTAAATAACCTCACACCTAAATATTGAACAGGCACATAATGTACAATTAGGTGTTAGGTACCTACCTATTGTTTGTATTTGTGTGTTAGGTGTTGTTGCTACTATTAGTTAATAACAATTGAATAAAATATAATTGTCCTGTCTTTATTCGACTGGCCTCATAGCTCAGTTAGTAGTAACTCTGCTTTCTGCGCTAGAGGTCGCGGGTTCGATCCCCGCACTGGACAAACATTTGTAACTAACACAGATGTTTGTTCTTGTTGTTGTTGTTAAATATTTATCAATTATGTATATCAGTCTCTGGTACCCATAGTACAGGCTATGCCTAGTTTGGGATCAGTTGACTGTGTGAATATGTCCGGAATATTTATATTTATTATTATTATTGTTTTTGTATCTTCTGTTTTCGTCAAAATAAACTTATTTAATTTCATTTGCATTATTATCGTTACAGAAGATCGCAGCCAAATAACGTTCGGGGTCGGCAACGCGTGCGTGATGCCTCTGGTATTGCAAGCGCTCATAGGCATAATAATACATTTAAATAAATAAAATATTTTAATAATTTTTTTATAATACATTTAAGGTATACAGGGCGTCCCAAACTTATGGGACATGAAGGGGAAGTACCTTAAATATCGTAGATAGGGTATTTTGCTGAAAGAAGACTTTATGTTACTTTTAAAAGTTAGTAATTCTGCATTCATAGATTTTCTAAAAAATACTTGCTTCGTCTGGGAATCGAACCGACTTAAATGTCAAAAAAAAAATCATCCTACTTCTATGATGCCAATCGAAAGAATAGCTAAAAAATAATAACTTTGCTTAAGTAACATAGTATTTTTTAAAAAAGGAACAACATGAAATTAATTATTTTAATCAAATTAAAAACATACATGACAGTGCCGTAGTCAATTAAGTAAGTATTTTTGTAAATTAATTAATTAAATGCTCAAAATGTGATTCCTCTTGTCTTACGCAAATCGCCAATCTTTTAATGATTCCGCTGCCTGTTGATTTTCTTATCATTTTATGGTGAACACTCACTGTTCTTTTTAAAAATATTAAAGTATGCATTCAAACAAACGCTCTCATAAACTGTTCCATTTTCAAATTTAACAACAACATTGGTGTCGATTCTGTTGTTTTAGGATTCCTAACATAAATTTTAAGATTTCTTAATTTTCTAAGTTAAGTGGACCTAAACATTATGGTATTCTCTTTACATATCCTAAAAAATCCTAAATAAAACGTGTTTGAAAAATTTGACTCAATCATTTTACGTTGTTCCTTTCTTTTAAAATACTATGTTACTTAAGCAAAGTTATTATTTTTTAGCTATTCTTTCGATTGGCATCATAGAAGTAGGTGATGTTTTTTTGACATTTAAGTCGGTTCGATTCCCAGACGAAGCAAGTATTTTTTAGAAAATCTATGAATGCAGTATTACTAACTTTTAAAAGTAACATAAAGTCTTCTTTCAGCAAAATACCCTAACTACGATATTTAAGGTACTTCCCCTTCATGTCCCATAAGTTTGGGACGCCCTGTATATGTATGTATATGGGCCGTAGTGTAAGAGAAATTCCATCTGTTTTTTTATTCTATTGTTGCCTGAAATAAAGTTGTATTGTATTGTATTGTATAGGCTACGGTAACCGCTTACCAACAGGTGGGCCGTATGCTTGCTTGCAGCCTTAGTTGTGTAAAAAAAAATAGTGCTTATGTAATCTTTAGCCCGTTCGTCCATGACGCTACGCAAAAGTGACGGAACTCATTAGAAACCAGAGTTGCGGACTGATTGGAAATTCCAGTAGCGTCGTACACGATTTTATGTAAACAAAGTTTTGAAAACGATAATAATTAACATGACTAGTGATAATTCAAGCGATGAATCCAGTCACATAAACGACAAATTCACTTATCATTACTTTTTATTCGTTCATTTTTCAACAGTTTCTCGAAACCAGTCATCTCGCGACCAGCATGTCGAGTCGCCAGGTGACTAGTTACAAACGCGTTCCTTTTGAGTAGCGTCGTGGACGAAGGGGCTTAGTGTGTGTTGAGCTACTTACACGATAGCGGAGTGGTGGCGGTGGTGGAGCGGAGCGGAGAGCGTAGCGGGTGGCAGAGCGGAGAGCGAAGCGGGCTGCGGGGAGCCACACCATCGATTCTCGCGGACGTCGCTTGAACCTACAAAATATGTAAGTGATTATTTATCGAATCTAGGTAGGTATCATAATCTTAACTAATTTTGTGGATACGAAGTTGATTGGTTTGTCCTTCTTTCACGCCAGCAAAGGAATAACAGACCGATTTTTTGCATGAATACTTACTATACCTAAGTATATTCATGCAAATTATCTATTAAAATGATCTCTAAGAATAGGCCATTCTTCACTGTCCGGATCTTAAGCCGGATAGTGAAGAATAGGCTCCTTCATTACTACCCGTTGATGTCGTAAGAGGCAACTAAGGGGAAAAAAGCTAGGGGTTGTGCAGTGCAGCAGTATCAACAATAGCTTTATCTGCGCCCACCAACCCACTTGCTCAGCGTAGCGAGTATGGACAAATCCCCCCAAATTATGTTTGGGTGCAGGCCGTACAAGGTTGGTCGCGCTATCAAATCTATAGGGGAGGGAGGCCTATTTTCAGCAGAGGGCGTCCTGCGGCTGAAATAATGATGATGATGACAAAGTTGCCATGTAGAATAGATGAAAAGAAGTTTTTTAAACTTACTTCCGTACAAAGTCATGTGCGACGGCGGCCTGGAAGCCAGCGCTGGTGTTGAGCCATAGCGCCCGCCCGCCCCTGCCGACAGCCGCCCGCCCAGAGGCTTGAACGCTATAGGCCGGATCACGGACTTGCCCTGGAACAAGGAAAGGTTTTATTAGTATCATGTTGCAATCAAAAAACAAAGATATTGAGGCCTTTAAAAAAATCTCTACGAACTTTTCCATTTTAGACAAATAAGTAGGTATCATCGAGGAAACAGTTTGTGGGCCCTTTTAACCACAGATCAGCAGAAACTTACAATTTTGTGTTTTGCAATTTGCACCCTAACCGATAAATCAACAATGTTACAAGTAGTTAATGACCTAAACTTTTTAATATTCCTGATAAAATTTAAATAAGGTGATGAGGAGAAGGTCATAAAAGGTCCATCACAAATCCTGGAATGATCATTCTAGGAATCATCATCATAGGAAATAAGTTACGAAAACCTACGCACCTAATACCATTTAAGGTATGACAATAAGTTTTACCCATATTAGCAACCGGATTAGATAATAAATCGTGTGATTATCGCATTCGGCACGGAATCGACATTATACATGTACGAAATGTCAGAGCAAAGGCCAAATTTACAATCACCTACTAAAGTATCTGATACCGAATCCTGTAATCCTAGTACCTACCTACCAACTTACCAAGTTTATTACATGCCACAATAAACAAGTTAGCAAAGAAACAAAACTTGACACATATCAGCCACACAAAACAAAAGATGATTATTAGTCTATGCGTAGAGTTTATTCAATGAAAAATAACTTTCTAGAAGTCGTACAACAAACTTTATTGGCAATTAGGTGTAGAATAAGCCTTTTTCGGGATAGCATACGTAATTATGAACCCAGGGAAGGTTTGGGCCGGAAGGGCTCGGGTGGCAAGCCCGGGGCACGAGACTGGCTATCGGGATACTATCGGAAAATAATGAAATATAAAAAACAAAGGGAACCATTTTCGAAATTTTATATTTCATTTCTCTCTAATTGTTTGAACGAACTATCTTGTTTACATTTAGGTCACAAAAGCTTGGACCTAGCCTGCGCGGGTGCACTATCCTGCCTGTCGCTTGGCTTGCGGCAAGTCCCGCAAGCCAGGCCTGTGGGGGGCCCGGCTGGCAAACGCAACCTCGACTATATGGCCAGTCCGACGCTGGTAGAATCTTCATGAACCCGTGTTTTCGTTTTCCTGTCTTCCCATGCTTCCACAGACTTGAGTTGTGGTCCAGATCTAAGGCACCGTTTGTTTACAAACAAGCCTGTGAGAACTTTTCATATCGCTCCGTATTTTGACATCACGTAAGCCGTTAACCTCTGCGGCATCACGTTTGCGGTTTTGTCATAATGATAGATTATAATGCTATGTGTGGAAGACTGCACTGAATGCCGAAATACCGTTTTTGTAGTTTTACCGTCGAATCTTTAGTCACAACTTACTCAATAGGAAATCTGTAAAAGACCCAAGGTCAATAGCTCTCAGAATCAGCAAGCTGAAGGAGTCATCACCATCATCATCATCAGCCTGATGAAGTCCTCTGCTGAAAATAGGCCTCCCCCTAAGAGTTCCATGACGAACGGTCTTGAGTCTTTTCCATCCACCGACTTCCTGCAACTTTAACAATGTCGTCGGATCATCGGGCGGGGGGCCTCCCAGCACTGGGTCGCCTGGTTCGTGGTTGCCATTCGAGAACCTTTATTCCCCAACGGTTGTCGGTTCTGCGAGCTATATGGCCTGCCTACTGCATCTTCAACTTTATAATTCTGAGAACTATGTCGATGACCTTGGTCCTTCTGTCACAGTTATTTTAGAGAAACTACAGCAACAGGTATAGTTCTAGCAACAAGCAAGAGCCAACAAATCAATCACGCGGAATGACGCGTCAATAGCAGACGGTTAAAAACTACATAACTTATGGTTATAGCCACTGGAGTCGAACGTCGCAGAGGGATAACACAGAGTAGAGAAAACATCAATGAACCCACCGCGATAGATTTTAAGGTTCATTGGATCAGATTTGGAGCGTACGCAGTGTACCTACCGATTGGCAAATCCGCACCGGACGTCGGCATTTTGAACAAGACCAGCAGTGCTATTGCATAAGCGAAATGGTAATGAAGTTCGCAACTTTGATGATGATTTTATCAATCTTAGCGACATCTGAAAGGCTTCAAACACGCACGGCGAGTAGTTAAGATCTTGAAGTTGTCCCGTGTCAAGTTTAAACGTTTTGGATACTACTGATTGTTAAAATTATACTCAAAGTTACGAACTTCATTGCCATTCCGCTTACACAATAGCACCCCTGCCTATGACGTTATCCACAGTGATAACGCCATCTTAACTTCTTTGAAAATACCGATGTAAAATCCGAAGAGAGTAGGCTCCTTACACTGTGTACACTCCGATAGGGCATAAAAGATGCCACTTAGGCTAAGGCAATTGATGAGTTGGTAGTTATGGTCAATTGAGTAATAAAATATTAAACATTTTTACAATATGTATGAATTTGTTCAGTTTTTGATGCCACTAGGATGCGGAAAGTTTGTTAGTTTATGAGTTTATCAGGTGTTTTGGGGTCTTATCAGTTCAAACTCAATTATTCAGCTGTTTTAGGTCGATCTTGATGTCGAACTTCTGTACGTTTAATAATTATCTACCTACTTATAAAGATGGAAAAAAAGTCAAAAAAGCTTATTAGCAGCTTATGGAAAAAATCTGAATCATATTCTTTACATCTAATATTCTTTATTTTTGTTGATAGAATAAACCCCTTTTGGGATGGTACATACCTATATTATGAATCGCCTTGCATGTAATCTGTTCATGGTATGGCGCACTCTACATTTTCACTCTGCCGTACAAAGTATTCAAGCGGGAACTCTAGGGTTTCCGCAAAAACTGACGATAGCCCTGAGCTATAGTCAGGGCTGTCACAAGAAACACGAACCGCTAAACGGACCGCTCGTTATCCTACTTAAGCCAATAGACACAGACAGCCGATATTAGGCCCCGTCTGAAAACCAGCGCCGCACCGTACATATTATGTTTGGTGCAGCTTTATGCTGAGACGGGACCCATTTGCCCCACACAACGCATACCTACTCAACCTATCTACCGCCTCACCTACCTACATGTAGGTGTAGGTATCGTTGAATCTTCCTACCTACCTACTTACTGCGTTGTGGGTCAAATAAATAAATTTTCTTTCTTTCTTTCTTATATTCATCTTCTATGTAGGTATAGAAAGAGGGGTTGTTTGCAGGTAAAACATATTTTTGCTTAAAAACAATGTCTCTACAAAATTTACTCTGACACTAATATTAGAAAGGATATAAATGGGGTCACTAAAGCCTTTTAGTGACAAATGATTTTTCGCAAATGTTTAATGAAATATTTAAAGGACTATACATTACATGACATCTACTGGTAGGCAGATATGGAGGAGCCTATTCTTTAGCCGATGCCACCACGACCAAATAGTTTTTTAGGAAACATACATTTTCTCGTAGCCGCAAACATATAATAAAAAACAAAGAATGAAATGGTTTTACAGTTGTAACAAGTCCAAGAGTTGTACAACATGATCTCACCACTCATGATGACTCATGATGGTACCACTATCGTAGAGCTTAGCCGTGTAAAGCATGTGTCCTACATAGCGCTCTATAGTCTCTGGGTGGCTCTGCATGATTTATTACAACCTCCATGCTAGAAATAGAAGTGGGAGACACGAATCATGTCGCCGATCGAAATTGATTGATTGGACACGGTATCGAAATTGAAACAGTGGCCTCGATATCTGCTACCATATCACAATTATCATGAAAGTTTTAAATGGTTTGTTGAATTTTATAAACCTGTCTAAAGATTTTATAAAGCTGAAAATCTGTAATCAAAATTACGCCTTTATGTCAGTAGTATTATTGACTAGTGAAGGCTGAAAAGTAGCGTAGCTGAGCCCTCGACCATTTCACTCTACCTACATACATACCAAAACATGTAAATTACCAATTGCATCTTTGTAACTGTGTGTAGGATTCTTGGTGAATAAATGCCCTTTTTTTATTTATTTTTTAGTGCCATTGATGGCATAAGTGACACAACTTAGGACCACCAATGGTACTAGTGACACTAATTTAGGATCTGTAGTACGAGCATGAACATTTTTGTATCGCTAGTACCATCAATGGAATCCAGCCGGAATTACCAAAATGCTTGCTTGTCGTGTCACTGATTCTTTCTTGGTCATCCTGTATTAGGTCGGTGACCAGGTTGAGGTATGGTGGCCTTGAAAAGGGCCTATGACTGTCGGTGAAAGAATCAGTGTAGTGAAAGGATTAAAGTGCGAAAAATAAGATTCACTTAGGTACCTAAACGTTTGTTATTTTCATATAGGTATTATATTAGTCTACCTGTATAAGCTGTAGAATGGACTTTCATTGGAATTCTTTATAAAATGATTGCGAATAATTAAGCAATAGGACAAACGAAGTCAATGAACCTATTTTTATGAATGCGGATGTTTCATTGACAATCCTCCTTGCAATAATCTAAATAAATAATTCAACAAAATGACATCATTCGCATACCATATCTCGTTTATTGTCAGGACACAGGCATTAAATCACGCCTACTAGGCTATGCTAGACTAGAATCAAATGAGATGTTGCAAAAATTAGGTATTTGCGTAACAAACGATTGACATTCTTCAACTGCCCACTATGAAGCAAAGCTACTGGTTTGGAGCTTTGGTTTAGTTTAGTAAGACGAGAAGGTAGAGGCCCGTAAACAATGTTCTTAATCGTTCAGTAAAAGCTTTCAGTATTTTTTTTGACATTTTTTTTCACGCCTCGCCATCTTTTTTGCACGCCCAGAATGACTGGTAGAAAATGCTTTAGCATTAAGTCCTCCTTACACTAAGTTTAAGTGCGGACGTATACATAAATAAATAAAGAAAATCAAAACTAATAAAAGTAAACATTTACAACTATGTTACAAAAAAACACAAGAAACTAGTTGATCCAGATTACTACTAGTCGGACGCGTCGAGGATATCAAAAAGTGCAAATATGTTTTATTGACCTGGACATACAGTAACTGCCTAAATGTATGCGGGAAAATAACACACTTGAATTTCGCTAAACGCGCTCAAAAACACTTAGGCACAATGTAAATGAACAGATTCGCAAGCCTCCGGCACTCTCCCACGGTGCACCACGCGACTTCTACTTGTTCGTTCAACTTCTACGTTAAATATTTCCAACGTCACCACTTCAATTATTTGCAATTGCAATGCACTCACTAGTACTCTAAGATTTCAAAAAAAAAAAAAATTTGGAACAATAACTTTTAGAATTTATAAACAATAGGAACACGTTGAAAAACTGCATTAGTTAAATTAAAAACTGTATCGCAGTTTCCAGCGCCCGCCTCCCGTTTAAGTAATTGATACAATGGATTGGGCTAATGCTCCAATGAGACACAACAAATGAACAAATTTCTAAATGTTTTCGAATAATTACTGAAGGCACAAAAAACACGTCTGCACTTGATGGAGGCAGGGAGGGAAGGGAAGGCTTTGTCCCTGTAAAAGGCGCACGCGAACGCATACACGCGCTAAAATCGCTTTTATTCTTTAGGATTTTAAGATAACAACCACAAAACAGAGAGCCCCCTGTGGCCACATGAGTAGGTAGTACGTTAAAAGCGTCCGAACTGGTGCTAGTCCCCGAACACCGAAATTAATGATGATTTACTATGATCAGTAGAGCAAAGATTTGCTCGAGGCTAGCAGAAATTGAATGAAACAAGATTGTGATCAATAGCGTGAATTACGAAGCTGACAGTTTTTGTCAAGTCTTTGTGTTTGGGTGAGTCATAGGTTGGTGTAGTGATGGATATTACCACTGGGGTGTAACCGTGTAATATACTCATAAGGATCACTTTGAAACGTGTTAGAAAATGATCAACACTAAAAAGGTACTACGCGATAAACACGCGTTTGATTTCAATGAGATATGTATACTGATCGTGAAAGTTTGAAAAATGCTAATGCTATATCAACTACGTCATGGAACGAAAGACGCTGGTGCCAAAAATCTTGGGCGGATAAAATATAGATACACCGCTTATCAATGTCAGAAATTGAATAAAAATAATGAAAAATAGGTATGAATAAGGCTCTATAGTTTCTTCAAGAATAAGCAGGACCTAGTTGGTTCATAGCCAGTTTGTGAGTAGATGATTAGTCTTCGGAAACTTAGCAAACTCGCACCCACAGTCCACAATACCAGCACGTGTGGCAGGCAGTTGTATAGAGTAAGTAGCACTTAAATAGTCGATAGTATCAGATACACAGGTGATTTATTTTAATGGGCACTTTGATCATAACGTTATTGGAGTAATGCTTGCGGCTGGCAATTATTGAATGAATTCGAACGAAGATAAGGCTGAATGGCTGTTTGTAGTGAAGCCAAGATTGGACTAGGTATATTAATTATAATTAAGTCACAGTGTCTCTATTCTAAACATCGGATGAAGCAAGGCCTTATTACATCTACTCTAGATGATTTACACAGCGTCAGGTGGAATTTTTTACTTACTTACAGGACACTGTAGTCATGTTTAGATGGAGTAGGGTTGCCCAGCACCTATACCACCCTGACACCTTATCCACAATACTTGCGTGGCTGACTTCCGGTGCGTATTCTCTACTCGATAAACTTTCTGCTCCAAGTTTGTCGATTCTTCGAGCAATATATTTTACATACATCCCCTCTGGTAGGAGTTCATAAACTCTTAATATAAAATAAAACTTTTCATTCATAAAAATCGACACTAACGCAAGCAGATGATTAGCAATTTGAAAGTTAATTCTAAAATGCCATGTTAATGCGAAAATCAGTCACATTCTTCTAAAATGCCAATAATTTTTGGCACGGCCTTGCGTGTTGGTAATTCTAACGCTGTTACAAAGACATCCTGAACCAGCCTGCAGCTAACTCCCAGGCTGACTTCAATTATGCCAAAAGCATCAATTTGGGACTTTCTGGACTTTGGCCCGAAGGCGTAACTTAGCTGTCAATGACCGTATCATTAGGACTATAGATGCTGTTGCCGTTTGCTTATTCAATTAGCACCGTGGGAATTTTGCCTATTGGATATAAAAATATAAATTGTTATATGTACCTACCTATATATTAATAGCATCCAATAGTTCCTTACATAGTCCTGTACAGATAGTGTGTGTATGTAAGTATATATGACAGGCATCATAGCTCAGTTGGTAGTAACTCTGCCTTCTGCGCTAGAGGTCGCGGGTTCGATTCCCGCACTGGACAAACGTTTTTGTGATGAACACAGATGTTTGTTCTGTGTCTGGGTGTTAAATATATATATATATATATATATATATTATGTATATCAGTCTCTGGTACCCATAGTACAGGCTATGCCTAGTTTGGGATCAGTTGACCGTGTGTGATATGTCCGGAATATATATTTATTTATTTATGTATTAGTGCAGGCGCCTGCATTTAGGTAGGTACTTATAAAACATGACCCTGGCGGACAGAAGGTTTAAAAACTGTGTTAGATTTGTATTTTATAATTTATTTGTAATTATTAAGACACATTTATAAAACGAACGTAAAACAATAAAGTTCCTGTATCCGCTAGCCAGAACAAAAAGGTTCTAAAAATCTGCTCCTATTTCAAAGCTCATCTGTCATGTCATTTCTAAAGCCCAATAGACAAAGCTCACGAAATAGGAATAGCATTATATTTTAACCAGAAAGCAGCAACATGACCCCATTATGACACTACCAAACATAAAACCGGTTTTAGTCGGTTCTAGTGTGAAAAGACCACGTGAGTGCACACGTGCCGAGCAGATGTGGCACCTACAGAAACACATCTGCCTATGAAAAAAACGCCCTTTCATCATCCCCTCAATTATCAAGCCCAATTTTGCAAGGGTAGTCTAATTTGACACGGATATTTGTCGCTTATGCAGAAATTACGGTGAACTGTGACCCCATATAAACGTATAGTACTTTATTTCGATATCTATAAATAGAATAGGTAGCCAAATTATGAATGAAAGCAGAATTTGAGAACAGATATAGTGTACCAGAAGTAGCTTTACAAACTACGCGACCAATGTGGCTTAACACTATTACCATAAACAAATCTACTTATTGATAACTTAATTTACAGAAAGAAACTTAAAACTAATACAAGTTAATATTTACAAAATACACAAGAAACAGTTGAGCTTTAGATGGCTCACCGTTACAAACGATCTATAGATAGCTCAACTGATCCAGATCACTACAGGTCGGAAGCGTCCCCAAGACGCTGGCGGAATTGCCACGCTGGATGGCAATGCTAATTCGCTGGGCCAAATAAGAGCCAGCTCTCGGGTCACGCGTCGCTTCGATCAGACGTCCTGATATATTTTTGAAAACCCGGAGGGCCCCGTTTCCCCACGGACCCAGGGTCTCAACCCCAAAAGGCTCAAATATGTAAGCCCTATCAAGACTAACAATCTACTTACAATCATACATCTTAAAGATTTCTATTAGATAAGTAAAGTAACTCATAAATCAAAACGAAAGTAACTCATAAATCAAATAAAAAGTATCCTTATAACTTTGTCCGATTGCTAGGCGTTTCAAATCATCTACATATTACGAAAAGATAAAAAAAAAATTTAGTAAAAGAAAGCTACACTATCCATCCTAGCGAAGCCGCGAGCGAAAGCTAGTTTGTAATATGAAGATAGGCTAGTATTTCAAGTAAACGAAAAAATGCCACTGACCATAAAGGAATTTGAGATTTGCAGCAAAAAATACACATCTCGTTAGCCGAAAGTAATGATTTCTGGCTGCCTGAGAACATCCGGTTTGTGCCTACTTTCAAAGAAAAAAAAAAAAGTTCAATCAAAACTGTCGATTGTACAATAAATTAGGTGTGCAAATTTGAGCTCTATCGTCCGTGTTATTAAGATTAAAAATAGGTACATTTTATTGCGGCTACTGTGCCAATACTGAAGTTGAGAGCAAAAAGAGTACCAACAGCGTTACCCGAGAGTGCCAATTATACATTTCTTTGACCACCTAATAACTTTCTTTAGTCGTAAGTAGACCCCTATTTATATCGTACTAAAGCTGTTTGGAATAACTTTAGTGAACATTTGAAATGAAATGAAATGAAATAATTATTAATTAATTTTTAGTAATTTAAGTATTTGGACACCCATCTGAAATAAAACACCTAGTAGTTAATGCAAAGCTGGATATTAACTATACAAAAAAGTCAAAAGTCAAAAGGAATTTATTTCAATAAAATCACTAGGATCACTTTGAAACGTCTTAGAAACTAGGTGAAGCTATGCCTGGTCCTCGCGACCAAGCCTAGAAGAATCAGGCAACAAACACGGCAACATACAAGATGATTCATTAATTTAGGCTATGTTTTTGTTGATAGAATAACCCCATTTCGGTATAGTAGATAGGTAAACATGTTATGAATTACCTTGTATTAATGTGTGAAAGTGGATATGGTGAAGAAAGGAGTGAGTGCTGAGATGACGACTGATTGAGAGAAATGGAAGAAGAAAACATGTTGTGCCGACCCCACGTGATGTGGGATAAGGGCAAGAAGAAGATGATGATGTACAACTTTTTTTAGGTATATCTGAAAGTAAATGGAATACTCAATATTGCAAAATGCGTGTATGTATCAAAATATTTACAAAACATGAGAATATAGTTTGATAAATTAGTTTTCATAAGATATTTCGGGGTTTTTGGAAATTATTGTAAATTCTACCTATTACCTACAACATTAAAATGGCAAGGACGTGACCTAAGGGTATTGCGTTACACCCACCACCCTGATTGATTCTGAACCCTTGAAAGGCTTCAGCATTAGTAACATGATCCATTTGCAGAGAAAGACCACTTTCAGTTAGCAATCTATTTAGTCCGTTTTTCCGTTTATGTTTTTAGGATACAAGGGCATCTTGGACTATGGGGAATCTACCAAACGCAATTTCATAGATGGAGTTTCCATTCCATATTAAATGAGAATAATAATTGAAATTGAGAAATATTTTTCCTGTAGTAATACAGTTGTTCCACTTGACTGGAAGTATCAATGCAATAGAAACGAGAGATGGCTATGTCCCACGGAATCGATATCACATTTTCTATAAGATGTAACACGAGCTGAATAAGAAAGGCCTTTCAGCCAATTCCAGCTGAACAGATCTCGTATTTTTTTGTTGACTGGAGAAAGCTGCTGGTCTACGAATTCTAGATGATTGATGTATATTTTGTTGATACAATTGATTACCAAATTCATCAAGACAGATACAAGTTTTTTACATCATTATCATTATACAAGATGATACTTTTTTATAATAGTACCTACTAGGGGTTGCAGTTTCATCGATTCTCAATTTCGAAGCTGACGTATGAAATTGGCCTCGTGAGTTTCGAAGTTTCAGAATTTCGAAACTGAATGTAGGATCGGAAAATTATGAAAAATAAGACTTTTTGTTCGATGTGGAAGTGTATTAAGTAAAATAAGTTATATATTTCAAAAAAAATCCTTAGTACCCGCCGGAAAACGCACAAAAAAGGCAAGTTTGTTTTGCCTTTTTTGTGCGACAAACTACTTTTTAATAGATTTCACTTCAATCTAGCAGTTTCGAAATTTAGAAAACTGGAAGCGTCAATTTCGATATTACAGAACATGATAAAATGGTCCGAAATTTCGAAACTATGAAGCTTCGAAATTTCGGAATGCACCCCCTAGTACCTACTTAGTTCATTCCATTGCATGACCATGCACTAAGTCAAAATACGCTTTTTGTGCAGCATAACATCATACTTTCTTTTGGCAAAGTATTTGATTTGAATTTGAACCTAATGATTTTTTCTTCACCTAGATCTCAAGATTCTGATCTGGCATTAGGAACAATACAATGCAAAATAGCTCATTCACTGGCTCTTACATCACTTTATGATATAAAACATCACGTCAAAGATATTACAGGGCATTATGGTTATGAATAGCGTGCATTAGTGAAATACGTGGGGCCTTGGCACAAATGTGGTCCGTCGTGACGGACAAGACAACCCGATTATAATCATTTACAATGTTTTGGTGAATACAGTGTGGACTGTATTTTTCAAAGCTTTTTTTTTTTATACAACTGAGGTGGCAAACAAGCATGCGGCCCACCCGTTTGTAAGCGGTTACCGCAGCCTATGAGCGGTTGCAATACCAGAGGCATTACGCACGCGTTGCCGACCCCGAACCCCCCCCACCCCCAAAGAGCACTGGCAACCTTACTCACCGCAGGAACACAACACTATTTGAAACAAATAATGTTATTTGGCTGCGATCTTCTGTAAGGCGGAGGTACCTCCCCAGGCGGGCTGCTCCAATTTAGAACGAGTAAAATCTCGCTGTGCCCTACCTCCCACTAAAGCTGGGTAAAGATTCATAAAACCATTTGTCATTTTTATTATGCTTATAAGCACAAGTATTACGTATCAAAGTATAAATTGTCGATGATTTCTTCCCAAAATAGCAATATTGCAAGCGTTGGGTTTTAAAAAAACATCAAAAACTTTTTCACTGGACAACAAGGTAGAAAAAGCGATTAGACAGAAAAAATAAACGAAAAGCAATGCATAACTAAGTTTAGACCACAAGCATCACGTAACAAATTAAACTCCATACACCTAAAGGAATAATGGCCGGCTTGTGATGAAGCATGTTATTACGTGCCTCAGTGGGTGGATGCGGGCTGATTAGATTGTGCATTTGCAGAGGATATCTAAATAGTAACTCAAGAGCCGAGACAGGCGTAGTAACTATTGGTGCCCTGTGATCCCGGATAAAGGTGGGTGGTAAGGATTTTCCGGTTCCAAAGGCCTAGATTAGAGTCTGGCTCTAGGTTAAAGAGACTAAGATGTAGATTGGAAGGAAGAAATAGACATAGACAGACATTTATTTCCTATCTTGGCACACAATACATATCACAATTGAAGAAAAACACACAAATTAGGTTATCTCAAACACTATTAAACAAAAGCAAATAAATAGTTATAAAGATGTATATAATATAGCTCGAATATGACTGGCCTCATAGCTCAGTTAGTAGTAACTCTGCCTTCTGCGCTAGAGGTCGCGGGTTCGATCCCCGCGCTGAACAAACATTTGTGTGATAAACACAGATGTTTGTTCTGTGTCTGGGTGTTAAAATATTTATCTATTATATATATATATATATATCAGTCTCTGGTACCCATAGTACAGGCTATGCCTAGTTTGGGATCAGTTGACCGTGTGTGATATGTCCGGAATATTTTATTTATTTAAATATTGTGTTACGTATACTGATCGAGCTTTAAAAAAAAAACAAGTTTCCTGTAAAAAAAACACGTCAGTCAGGGGAGCTATTTTAGACGTGGGTTTTTACGTTTAATTTGATTTTGTAATTTATAAAACAATTAAAAAAGATGGTGCTTTCAACAATACTATCGCTTGCAATCAGTGTAAGTGCTATGCAAATAAATCACTTTTCATTGTTACACCAACGATTTCTTACATCACGTTTTGCAACGTCTTATCGTTCTTTATTGTTTCCTTCAGATAACGTGTAGGTGTTATTAAACTAACTATTCATTTATTTTATAATCAGGTAGGTACAGTTGCTATCAAAAGTAGCTTTGCATATCAGAGATCGAAAAAAGCTCTAAAAATTGAAAATAACGATACAAAACAAATATACTTGCATAGAGCATCATTTTAAAATTAATTTCAAATTAAAAGGTGTAAAATTCATTCGTATTATTATTATTATTAAATTGTAAATTCTAACTATGTTAGTACCTATGGCACTTCTTAGTCAATGGCGGTAACTACGTTCTCATTCATCGTTAGTCATTTCTTTTACATATTTTTAATTGATGGGAGGTTTTAGTTGGAGTGGAGCTTTGAGTACATGGTTCGAAAGGCTAAAACTGAAGTTATAGGCATCATCTTGAGGTATCCGTGACGATTGACTGCTAATAAAACATATAGGTACAAGTTTCGTATTAGAACATACTTTCTAGCGGTATTAATATAATACTAATAAGTACCTACATTAAATAGTACATCTTTATTGCAAGATAAAAGCTTGATATGAAAATAAGCGTTGTTTAAGAAGAGCTTGGTACGAGGAAGATAGGTACTAGATGATAAGACTAAGTAGAACCACAGTCATCATCTCCCTGCCCTTATCCCACTTCATGTGGGGTCGGCACAACATGTTTTTCTCTTCCACTCCCCTCTATCAGCCGTCATATCAGTATTCACTCCTTTCTTACTCATGTCATCTTTCACACAGTTTCACACAGAACCACAGTAACCGAGAAAATTAAAGTGGCTTCAAGTCACGCAGTTGATTGCCTACGCTTCAATAACTTTCAAATTGGAATAAATTGCAGCGTACTCTGATCCCATCACAACAATAAGTGTATAATTGCATACCATTAGAACAATACTTCTATCAATATAATGTTTGAAGACGCGTAGTTTGTTTGTAAGAAAAACAAAAGCATTAATAGAGCGCCATTGAATTGAATTGCCTTTGTAATCAAATTACAATAGTTTGCATAGTTAGATATGTACGAGAGAAATCTATGGCATGACAAACAATTGACCATTGTTTCAGAACGATTTACGAATTAAGTTGATTCCAGATGAATAAACTAAGCGGCTCCAAAATGGACAAGAAAAACGAGTAACAGAAAATCAGATAATGTTCATCGAACGCTCGCTACATGTATAAATAATCAATTCCTTTCATTCTCCCTTATCTACGAAATGGTAAGTACCTGTTATGTAACATTTCTTAAATTTGATCTACAATAATTAATAATAATAACATTGTACAGTGTCAGAGTCAGTACGCATCGTGCTCAGCTTACTTTATCTAAAGGTGAAGGCTGTAATGATATTTTTAATAAGACAATAGATTTTAATGACAAACCAACCTTGGATCTATAGGTGACAGCTGGAAATAGTTTATTAATTGTTATTGCAACAGCATTCGTCTGCTCGCTGCAGCAATTACCATCAGAAAATTAGCATCGACTGTCAGCAGAGATAGTAAAAACGTGCATCAATGCCAATTACGTATCACATTTATCATTTCAATTGAAATTACTTCGCATTCGATTCCCGAAACTGATTACCAACATGCCTTTATACGGTTAAGATATAGACTGCCTTAAAACTTTTAAATGCATGTTTTTTATGTTATCTGATTGTTTATGCGACAGACATAACATGCATTCTTGTAGTGGTATTAATTTACGTTCCCTTAAATATCAGGATTGAATTGTCAACACGGGTCTCGTACAGTTGATTGGACCTTCTTTGAATCACAATGCGGGGACGGAGACAGAATTGTAATCACCAACCTACGCAAGTAAAAGCAAGAGTGACTTGAATGTTCACGTAATAATGACGAAGTGCTAATGGAATAAACGAAATGGAAACTTTAGGCTCGGAAAATAATATAGTTAAGGAAGGACTATAATGTATCCATCATCATCATCATTATCAGCCTATAGAAGTCCACTGCTAGACATAAGGCTCTCCCAAAGAGTTCCGTGATGGACGGTCTTGAGCCTTCTCCATCCACTGACTTTCCGTGTTTTTCACAATGCCGTCGGTCCATCGCATCTAACACTGCGTAGCCCGGTTCGTAGTCGCCATTCCAGAACCTTTACTCCCCAACGGTTGTCAGTTTGCGAGCTATAATAAGCTATAATTTATCCAAAAATAATAATTAATCAACTATGATCTGATTTTGATATAGCAATGGCAGGTTTGCTGCACCAATTTAGATTATGATACTATCTTTTTTTTTTTTTTTATACAACAGAGGTGGCAAACAAGCTTACGGCCCACCTGATGGTAAGCGGTTACCATAGCCTATGAGCGCTTGCAATACCAGAGGCATCACGCACGCGTTGCCGACCCCGAACCCCCTTCCCCCCTAAAGAGCTCTGGCAACCTTACTCACCGCAGGAACACAACACTATTTGAAACAAATAATGTTATTTGGCTGCGATCTTCTGTAAGGCGGAGGTACCTCTCCAGGCGGGCTGCTCCAATTCAGAACGAGAAAATCTCGCTGTGCCCTACCTCCTCTTAAATTCTTATCTGTATTAATTAAAATGCATAAATCGACTGGGTGCATTTACCCTGCGGTCACTGTTTCGATCCCACAAATAGAGTTGTCAGCAGCGCTGCTCAACCGGAGGCGAAGCAATCTAAGCATGGCCATCGAATGCAGAGCCGGATCTGAGCCTGTACCATAAAGGAAAGCTAAAGCCTAGGGCTCACGGCCGCTGATTCCCATCTTGTACATTCAGACCAATGCACAATGGCATTTATAGAAAACACCCTTATCTGTTCGGCCTTTGATGGGTAAAACCGATAAAAGTCGAGTATAGAGACGGAACTGCGGAGTATTTGTAGGTTCAAAGCTATGTTTCAATGAATACTCTCCGACACACATTTTCCGCCGTGCCAATTATATCAAACTTTTACCCCCTATTCATAATCACTCACTAACTTTATTCGCTAGTTTTTTTTTTTTTTTTTTTGAGGCAGACAGGCTTACGGCCCTCCTGATTGTAAGTGGTTACCGTCGCCTATTAACATTAGCAACACCTGGAGCATTGCTAATGCGTTGCCTGCCGAACCCTTCCCCCCCTCCCCCTAAAGATCTCTGGCAACCTTACTCACCGCAGGAACACAACACTATTTGAAACAAATAATGTTATTTGGCTGCGATCTTCTGTAAGGCGGAGGTACCTCCCCAGGCGGGCTGCTCCAATTTAGAGCTAAAACTATGTCCACTTCCTTCATTTTTTTACTGTTAGAAAAGGATAGGGCGACAAATATCGATAAAGTCAGTGACTGACTGATCATGAATGAAACGTATATTGAAGTGAGAGTAAAGTTTCAGTATTCTCAAGCCCGGTGTAATGATTATGTTCTACTAACTAACTAAATTGACTGAACAGGTAAAAAATATATTCAAATTTAAAATTGTTTCAATAAAATCACTAGGATCACTTTGAAACGTCTTAGAAACTAGGTGAAGCTACGCCTGTTCCTCGCGACCGAGCTTCGAAGAATCAAGCAACAAATATCTAGTAGTCGGGGTCGGCAACGCGTGCGTGATGCCTCTGGTATTGCAAGCGCTCATAGGCTACGGTAACCGCTTACCATCAGGTGGGCCGTAAGCTTGTTTGCCACCTCAGTTGTTTAAAAAAAAACTCAGACCCTAGTTCGTGCCTGCAGACTGACAGCTGTGAATAATCCGCTACGTTACACACATTACCACCATCAGTCGCTGCCATTTCGAATCTAACCTTTTACCGTTTAACACAGCGTTACGATCTAACCACCTTTATTACTGTATCTAGTCACATTTATCACTGCACAGTCAACGATCAACAAGCAAGTTAGCAATAACTATTGAAGTTTGAATACATAGCTTTCAGAATTAGCAGGTTGAAGTGGCAGTGGGCCGGCCATATAGCTCGCAGAACCGATAGCCGTTGGGGAACAAAGGTTCTCGAGTGGCGACCACGAACCGGACGACGCAGTGTTGGAAGGCCCCCCGCCCGATGGACCGACGACATTGTTAAGGTTGCGGGAAGTCGGTGGATGGAAAAGGCTCAAGACCGCTCGTCATGGAACTCTTTGGGGGAGGCCTATGTTCAGCAGTGGACTTCATCAGGCTGATGATGATGATGATTGAAGTAATATGGTTATTACATTACATACGTATTTAGCTACGTATGACATTCAATTTAACCTAAGTGTTAAGATAGTTTTGGCTTGTTATGTTGTTTACTGAGATAGGTTAATTTGATAATTTTAAGAATTAAATCTGTAATTAAAATAATAAATAAAATAAAATAAATAAAATTCGTTTATTTCAGGTACAGTAGGTACAAGTACGTACACCCATATTACAGATAAACATAAAAATAAAACAATAAGGTCAAAAAGGCATAGTAGATAAATCTACTGTGTCAACATACTTATGTAAAGTAAGTACCTACCTATGTATAATCACTTATATCCTATTTCCGTCCATATGGACGGAAATCCAATGCTTGTAAATTGGATTGGGCAGATAGTCATAGACAGCCCTCAAGATGCTATTATTGGAGCGACTTATCCGCTTCCAAAAAGCCGCTATGCGAGATCTTATTATTGCGAAGAAGTCAGGTACTCCCGCATCAGAGAACATGTTCGACGCACTGCAGTATCTCGGCAGCCTCATAAGAGCCCGGTAAGCATTATTGTACTGGACTCTTATGGCGCTGATGGATTTTCTCGTGTAGTGGGTCCATAGTTGACATGTGTACATACCTAGACAGTATGTCTTAAATAGTGTGTTCTTTACGTCCGAGCTGCAGTTAGCGAAACGGCGTGCGAGCATATTCCCCCTGACAGCGAGAGCCCTTCTCTCCCTCTCAACATCGCCGTCATCTTTCATTGACTCTGTCAGTAAGTGCCCCAAGTACCTGAACTGCCCGACCATTCTGATGGGCGTGCCGCCCAATAGCACTTCCGGCACCTTTTCTGGACCTCGCCCCGACCTGAATACCATCATCTCTGTTTTCGCCACATTATATTTTAACCCATGCGCAATAGCATATTGTTCGCAGATTAAAAGGAGCTTTCTTAACCCTTTGATCGACGGGCTGAGAAGGACCATGTCGTCAGCATAACTAAGATTATTTACACTGACGTTGCCTAGCTGACAACCCGTCCTGGCCCTCCTCAGCTCCCCGATCAGGTCATTAACGTACAGGTTAAACAGGTCAGGGGAGGTCAATCCCCCTTGACGAACACCGCATTCTAGCCTATAATCACTAGAGGTCGTGTCGCCCCATTTCACATTGTTAATTTGGTTACCGTACCAGTATCTCAACAGATTCACCACATGATTAGGTACTTGCGCATCCAATAATTTGGCCCAGAGAATATCGTAATTGACAAGGTCAAATGCACGGCTAAGGTCTAGGAAGCATGCATAGATAGAAGTCTTCTGAGAAGTATAATAATGTACGGTACTTTTAAGGCTCATAATTGCCGAATCCGTTGAGAGACCGGTACAGAAACCAAATTGCGCGTCGTCAATTTTGATATTCCTCCATATTTCGGGATGGATAAGTCGCTCCAATATTTTGCCTATAACAGTACCTAACGAAATAGGGCGATAGTTAGAAGAAGAGCTTAGATCGCCCGTTTTATTTTTGACGATAGGTACTACTATTGTCCTCATAAGGTCACTCGGTAGATAACTATACTTTAGGCATAAATTGTAAAAAATACAAAGGTGCTCAAAAATTTTATCACTCGCCCAGAGAATGTGCTCTATACTAAGACCATCGTGGCCAGGTGACTTGCCACGCTTCATATTCTTGACTGCCTCCCTCACCTCCTTTAGAGTTACTTCTGGGTGTTCACTTAAAGTGGGCTTGGCAGCGGGCACACTCTCTGCAGGCTGTGGGCTCACTTTAAATTTATTTGCAAACATTTCGGCTATGGGTGAAGGCTCCTGCAAACCATCCATTGATACCGGCAAGTTCTGTTTAAAATTAAGTTTCTTAGTTGCGTTCCAAAATTTTGAAAAATTTTTGTTACTTCTATGCGTTGCTAATATATTCATTTTGATCATTTCTTCATTTTTCTGGCACCATTTAACTTTATTCTTAAATTCCGAACGACTTTTACGCATTTTATTATATATTTCCCCTTCCGATGGCTTGCCGGCCACCACCCAACAGCCGAAATATAACCTAGCGATCTGATGGCTGTCTTTTACATGATAATTCCACCCAATCAACTTGCGTCTTTGCTTACGATTCGGACGCGAGCTCTTTATTGCGGCAATTTGTAATACCTTCACAATATGTTCATAATATCTATCAATATATTTAAAATAATTATTTAAATGCGAGCACCTTACAATATTATCACAGTTACATTCAAAGTTAAAATCTTCACAGGTATTCAGATTCTCATAACAGTATTTACCATACATCTTTATCTGACCGTTGTCCCTTTCCCCCCACCTAATATTTTTTAACGCATCATGCTTATCAGAGCTTGCTGGACCGACCGCTACGCCAGCAACGTCACATACAATACGCAGCGGGAAATGATCGGACCAAGAGATTTCATAAATAACGTCCGCAGAGACTACAGTCTCCCAGGCGGCTTTCGTTGTTAGGCAGTGGTCCAGCCAACTATGAGTCCCATGAGAGTCACTAATAAATGTATACGTATCTGACTCCGCACCCAGGATGTTAATGTCCGCGCACTCCCACAGAATATCCTCACAGAAGCTCTTCAGCTCCCGTCCAAATAACTTGGATGGGTGAGCGTTAAAATCTCCTATCATATAGGCCACTTGCACATCACTCTCTTCTACGATAGCACTAGCTAACCCCAAACATTCCGTAAACTCGGCTATATTTTTATCGTCATTAACAGGCATGTACACATTCACCACCAAAAAGGATCCAGAACCAACTGAAATTTTTACAGCCATAATTCTATCACAATCACATTCCACTGGAGTCACATTTGGGAACTTGGCTTTATTCCATAATATAGCCAAGCCACCGTACGGTCTTCCTTTCAGTATGCCCACAGAAGTGTCGATTGAAGACTTAGCCACACATCCGAATTCACTATTGATTTGGTGCACAAAATCAAGGTCGTGAGGGAAGAGCCAAGTCTCCTGTAGCACAATAATATCAGCAGTTCTGGATAGGTCACGGATACTTTGCACGCCCCTTTTAACGTTCTTACAGTTGAACGAAACTATAGAAATACATAGTAATTGGTAGGAAGGTAGGTTGCTTATGTACTTCTGATCGTGATTGTAACTATTAGGGTTGCCATTTAAAAGTGAGAAAACAGCCTTTTGATATTCTCCTTGTGTGCCATGTCAGTATTACTAATGAGGGTGTTCAAGGCTATATAGCAAGTAATATGGTTTTACATGATGTGAGTGTGTAGTATAACCTTTAAAAAAGATAATAAACAAACCAAGCACAAGCCTACTATATCCATATTATCCATCTATTGTCCCGGTGCCAGGCGTATACAAGAAGATTCATTACATGTATACAATCCCGAAAGGGGGTTATTTTATTAGGGAAAAAACACCAATACTTGCTGTGGAATTACGCAATGGACTTGCGCAGTGGACTCGCGTGGTCTAAGTAATACTTTCAAGTATTTAGTACCTTTTTGAACCTGGTTCATGTAAAATACGATACGTTATGTAGCTGGTACGCGAAATAGCAAGTACGACCCATTTCTAAATCAACACTACAAAACGTATAAGAAGTTTGGCATCAAGATTGCTGCCTCAAACAGCTGATTCTTTGAGTTTGAACTGATTTAACCCCAAAACAGTTTTAGCATAGTTTTTTCAATGAGAAATGTCGAATTTCCTAAAGTTTTAGAACAAACTTTATTGCCGATTGGTGTAGAATAACCCTTCGGAATACCATACATATTATGAATCACCTTCTATGTCTGCAACTACCTTGACCGTATCTGGACGTGCCTTATTAGTAAGTTACAGGAGATCAGATGGTATTTTTGTAATAATTCCAACAGAGAATACGTTTTTAAAATTTTGTAAGCGCAAAATGAGAATAACCTTGCAATCCAATTCAAAAAAAAATGTTGTGTATGATAATATTACAGGAAATACTTACTGTAACAATTTAAACAAAGTTCGGCCATTATTACCAACAATTTAAATACTTGGTTCACCTTAGACCACAGACTAAAACCAAAAAAATACCATAATAATCACTTCGTGCGTAGTTACATAAAGTGCTCCTACACGAGATTCGGTTCATAATTTGCTTAGGTTGGTTCTAACGTCAAAATATCAAAGAGATTGAACTGAATTTTAATGGGCAAGCTATTTAGATCGCGGAACCGAAAAAAGTTAGGGAATCAAGGTTATAATTATGACCAAGAACCGGAGGACGCAGTGTCGGAAGGCCTCCACCCGAGACCGTTGCATTTTAAAGGTTGCGGGAAGTCGGTGGATGGAGAAAGCTGAAACCTGTTCGTCATGGCACTACTTGGTAATGTCTATGCCCAGCAGTGGACTTCTCTAGGCTTATGATAATGATCATGATGGTTAAAATTTTGGTAAATCTTACTGTGAAATACTATTTGATAACAAAAAGCGTGCCCACGAAGAAAGCTACAAGAAACGAGAAAAGCAGGAAAAACAGTCAAAATGCATTTCAGAAAAAGGGACGCTAACGGTCAATTAACATAGATAGGCTGGTTAGGCTTGGAGCAGAGCTTCGATATGCTAAACACCGTGGCCGGTGGTCTTGATGACCGCAAGATACCACTAGTACCAATACCCTGTAGTCAGTTGTACCATAGAGTGAATAAATAGTCAAACTGGTGTTGAGAAGCGAAATCCCAACCTACCTTACCACCTACGACTACCTAGCGCTTGATTTTACAGAGGTGACATGTGAACCCGTCTGAAAGGAGAATTTGTATCGCAAGCATTCGCTTCTCATCATATCTATGCTTTTAACCAACTTCATGTGGGGTCCGCATACCATGTGTTTCTCTACCACTTCCTTTAACTCAGTATTCCTTCTTCATAATATTATATTATTTGCCATTAATCTCTACCCTTATTATTCTTATTATTCATCCATTTTTTTTTTTGTTTTTTTTTTATACAACAGTGGTGGCAAGCAAACTTACGGCCCACCTGATGGTAAGCGGTTACCGTAGCCTATGAGCGCTTGCAATACCAGAGGCATCACTCACGCGTTGCCGACCCCGAACCCCCTTCCCCCCTAAAGAGCTCTGGCAACCTTACTCACCGCAGGAACACAATACTATTTGAAACAAATAATGTTATTTGGCTGCGATCTTCTGTAAGGCGGATAAGACCCTCCCTTTTCCTCAGTACTCCTTCTTCATAATATTATCTGTCATAAATCTCTACCCTTATTATTCGTCCATATTTTTATTTAACAGAGATAAGATATTTTCACTTCTACTCAATATTATTTTATCTCCACCAGACAGAAGCTGAGATCTCTGCTACCTATTCAATTTGTTAAACAAATAGTTTATAATATATACAACAGCGAGACTTTTGCATTCATAGCGTTTTGATAACGAAAGAAGTTGCGTATAAATATCATTTCGGATTCGGAGGCAAAACTGTAACGTTAGGAATCTATGAATAACAACGATATCATTATCGCAGATCTGAATACCACTATGAATAAATCAGAGTCACGAAATAGGTATTAGTACTTACCTACATCAAAATATGGGATTGTACGGCTTACCAACGACTGACAATTAAAACAGTTTTTTCTGATCGTATTTTGCTATAGAATATCTTTACAAATGTTAAATTAATTGGGTATGTATTACGTATTTCGCGGAATATTTTTTTATCGGCCAGCTTTGTATGGATTTGCGAGTTCGGAGCAAGCCCACACAATGGGGTTGATAAATAAAACATTGTATACAGCGGCTTCTTGCCGAATATCTCGTGCAGTTCGCAACATAACTAATTGAGCAACTCACTTAAGTGTTCAATAATGTTTTACTAAGCCAGTAGAAACTTAAATCTTTGAATTCAAAACATTCCACTGGTCTGCTTTGAATTTCAGAATGTCTAATGTCATATTACGTACGATAAACACTATACCATGCTGCACGAAAATAAATTATTTCATTAAAAACACGTCAGTACTAACTTTTATTGATGACTGTATCACTGTGAATTTAGTTTTGACGCACTGCTTAAATAACTTTTTACTTTCTGGACGGCCAGATGAAACCTTTGCAAAAGGCGTTCTTCTGAAAGTGTCAATTCAACTGGTCAATTCAACTGTGGGTGTATATTAAATGAACAATGAACATATGCGTTGTTCAGCTACTTCTGACAGAGAATGTGTAGTGTAGTGTACACAGTGGCGCGTGCGCTGGCGACCGGTCCAAACTCCCGGTTTGTGGGTCACACGGCTTTCAGACATTTGCAATATATACAACCTACCTAGTAAGTTTACATTATTGGTACTTACATACATTGTATACAGCTTGATCATCAACCATGCATTTAAAGATAGTACCATTATAGGAGAGGAATTATCGAGATAAGCTTATTGCTCACGATTAAGTCCAAAAGCCTGTACATGACTAATACGAAAGTTTGGATGATTTTGGGTTAGTCACGCATGTCGTAAAGGCTGAACGAAGGGTGAACGCCTTAGATTAGACCTAAGCATTTTAACTTTTCTGATACTTTTCGTTTACTGTGGGTGAGGCATATGGTATTAATAAGGGAGGTACAATGAACGTTTATTTAGTATTAAACCACTCACCACACCATTAAACAAAGACCGGGGTTCCAGTTATTCTGTCATAGGCTGACTTGTCCATAGTCCATGGACATATTACTATTTAAAAATTGAGGCAAAAGTTGTATTTTTCAGAAACTATAGTAATTTAGGAATTCCATATAATTTTAGTCCAAAGTAAAAATCTATTCCTGATTCTCAGCAAAGTTTAAATACGAAGAACCGCAAATGTTTATTTATTTAATCTTTATTGCACACAAAAAAAAACAATGTACAAAAGGTGGGCTTAATGCCAAGGCATTATCTACCAGCCAGCCTGATTGGGTAGAAACAGGAGGTTGGCGTGCGACAGATTGTTTAACTTAACTAAAAACTATACTATATATAACCATACACTATATTTATATATGTATATATATAATACACTGCTCAACTATTTCTTGTGTATTTTGTAAATATTAACTTGTATTAGTTTTAAGTTTCTTTCTGTAAATAAAGTATTTACCCACTGCAATAGATTAACAGATAGTAGAAAACAGTGTTTTATTAACATGTAGTGTAGAATGAATCTTTGGAGTCAACTTTTTTGATATTATACGGAAGTTTATTCCAAAGTCTTACTGCTACAACGGAGAATGTTTGAAAATGTTTGATTGGAATTAAAATGAATGAAAGCTAAACAAAGCTGTTAACAATTTTGCAAACTTAACAGTGTTGTTATTGGATAACTGTTTTATGTTTAATGCTGTGAGGCTCCGTAAAGAGGGAATGGTAGAATGATCGCACACTAGGCAGTTCCATAAAATCAGAATTCGTTTCGGTGAACGGCCGACCGAAGCTCGTGACCGTGGACCATGAGGAGGGTTAGCATAAGTTATCAGCGTTATGACGACGCTAGCGACCCTTCAAAAGTATATTGAGTACTAGCTTGAGCCCGCGGCTTCGCTCGCGTGGTATCTTATTAAAAAGTAGCCTATATGCCCGTTTCGGCATAGCAAACATATTTAAAGGTACCTTCCTTTAAATAACGATATTATATATTCCGGTTATTCAGTCCCTGGCTATGAGGCCAGTCTTTATTTAAATCGAGGCGCTTCCGAGCTCCGCTCCAATGATTTACTGTTGAAGGAAACTGCTGCTAAAGCACCAGATGATTAGGTGATTTCAAATATGGCAGATCATGAACGTTTAGTGACGACATTCTCACAAATTAGATTTCATTTTCTATTGCCATTTGTTTACCCAATCAGGGGATTTCAACAGATTTAACCTTTATGCCGTTAGCAAAGACTATTGAGAACGAATCTTATAATGCCAATTTATTAGAATGCAGATTAGTACAATGTAGAAGAGGTAAATAAAAAGGATGCTTGCTTGTCGTGTTTCTGGTTCTTTCTTTGTCTACATTATATTGACCTTACAGAAGATCGCAGCCAAATAACATTATTTGTTTCAAATAGTGTTGTGTCCCTGCGGTGAGTAAGGTTGCCAGAGCTCTTTAGGGGGGGAGGGGTTCGGCAGGCAACGCATTAGCAATGCTCCAGGTGTTGCTGATGTCAATAGGCGACGGTAACCACTTACCATCAGGAGGGCCGTAAGCATGTTTGCCTCAGTAAAACATAAAAAGAAATGGTACCTAAGCCTAGTAGGTGTGGTGGCCCTGATAAGGGCTTCCAATATTGCATTGCCCGGTTCGTGGTCGCCATTCGAGAACCTGTATTCCCCAACGGTTGTCGGTTCTGTGAGCTATATGGCCTGCCCACTGCCACTTCAACTTGATAATTCATATGCCGAATGCCTGTCTGAGACGCAAGGGGCGCTGGTTCGATTCCCACAGCGGGACAAATGTTAACATGACCTACTAATATTTGTACTGGTAATTGTGGTACCATGGTACTCGTAGTTTCTGATACCCACGACACGGGGAATCCTAGTGTGCGGTCAGGACTATATGGCTGTTGGGTGTTATTCATTCATTCTTTGCTTGCTATCCCATTATTGGCGCTTTGGTCGTAAAATACCTATCCATGGTTTGGTTGCAATAAGTACAAATTTTGGGTGCACTGTATTTGGTAACATACGTTTGGTAAGTACCTAGTTGAGCAGCTTTGTAAGGCGCTAGGTCCAGTTCGTGACCAGCTGATCACAAATCCGCCACCGGTGTCTGGCCTTGGACTGTTTTCCCACCTTTGTTCCTTAAAGGTCAATTGGAAAGTACCACTGACCAGAGGCTATTGTTTAAAGATCAAGAATCTTTGTACTCTAATGATGTGAACCGATTTTTCAAGATCGCTCGTAGTTCGTTATCTTTTATAATCCTATACTATCCTACTAATATTATAAATGGGAAAGTTTGTGAGGATGTTTGGATGTTATTCAATCACGCTGTAACGGCTCAAGTGTTTTCGTTGAATCTTGGAATATAAAGAGTTCTTTACTTATAATAGCTACTTTTTATGTATGTACCACGAGAGTGAAGCTGCGGGCGGATGCTAGTTAAAAATATCTATATCAAATTCAACCAGTTATTCAAGGTCATCATCATCATCAGCCTGTAGAAGTCCACTGCTGGACATAGGCCTCCCCCAAAGAGTTCCATGACGAACGGTCTTGAGCCTTCTCCATCCACCGACTTCCCGCAACCTTCACAATGTCGTCGGTCCATCGGGTGGGGGGCCTTCCAACACTGCGTCGCCCGGTTCGTGGTCGCCATTCGAGAACCTTTACTCCCCAACGGTTGTCGGTTCTGCGAGCTATATGGCCTACCCACTGCCACTACAACTTGCTAATTCTGAGAGCTATGTCGGTGACCTTAGTTCTTCTACGGATTTCCTCATTTCGGATCTTATCACGTAGTGAAACTCCAAGCATAGCTCTCTCCATAGCCCGTTGCGCGACTTTGAGCTTGTATATGAGGCCTATAGTTAACGACCAAGTCTCAGTGCCATAAGTCATCACTGGCAACACGCACTGATTGTAGACTTTCGTCGATACATTCAAGGTCAAGTGCAACTTAAATGAATGATTATGCACGCGGTATAATGACCGATGATTGAACAGAAATGACCAGAAAATAAATAAAATTGATTACGAGTATCAGGCGTGAAGTTATTGATTTTTTCTATTATCTTAAATAATATAAATAGAAAAATGTTTTATTGGATTTGGTTGATCGGTCTGTTTGTTCTTGTTTCAAGTAGGAGCAACGGATCGACGTGTTTTGACCAGGAGAGTGACATAGGCTACTTTTAAACGGGGTCCCATGCGAGCAAAGCCGCGTGTGCAAGCTAGTATTGAATAAAGCCCTACTGACATTTGTGTTTGACCTGAATTGATACGAGTTGATCAACTTCCAGTTTTAGTCCGATAATCTTGTGTATATCTGTTAGTTTTGTCTCCGCCTCGAATAGCAGAATAATTATTAAAACATCAGAAAAATTCACAAACTACCCCTAAAAGGGGGTGCGATAGGGTGGAGGAGGAGTGTAGGAGTTTGTAAGGTATAAATGGTGTAAGGAAGAGGAGTCTAGGAGTTTGTAAGGTATAGCTTTTAAATAGCAGCGCGTAGTGGTTGAGCTGATACTTTACATACCTACAATTTGTAGAGATCCGAAGACAATACAATATTATGGTGACAGTGAGCTGATCTGATGATAGAGTTAGGAGCTGTTCCATGGAATAAAAATGATCGGAATGAGCTGAACCTTTGCATAGGTACCTATCGAGATCCGATGACAATACAAAGTTATAGTAACAGTGAACTGATCGTATTATGAAGTCAGTAAGGCTAATTATAACCTGGAAACGCACGCGCGTAGCAAGCCGCTAGTTGTATATAAGAAAGAAACTAAGAAAATACATTTATATTGGACACACAAGCAAAGCACAAACTAATCAGAGAAGACAATACAGGATACAAAGAGGTAGGTAACAAACAAACAAAAGAAGGCAGGTAGTAACAAAACTAGGGTTCATAAGTCTTAATTCATTAGTCTGTGCGAGGTGTATGCATGAGCCTAAAAAGGTCCCATTTCAGCTTTAATGCCGCACACGAAGTATAGCTATATAAAATTTCGGTACTTGTCGACTCGCAGAGAAACAGATAGAGGTCAGTGGGTTATTATGCTAAAACGAACCAGTCGAAGGGCCGGAAGGTTTATGGACATGAATTGATTATAAAAGAAACGTCTGCACGTTTAAGATAAGAGGAATGTCAATGAGCTTCTTCGCACTTATTATAGCCCATTGATTTGAATATAAAGAGGTTACTAGCTTCCACGTACGGCTTCACTCGCGTTCTCGGTTAAAAAGTAGCCTATGCAAGGTGATTCATAATATGCATACTACCTCGAAAGGGGCTTATTGTAGCAAGAAAAATTAAAAGAAATATCGAAAAATTGTCCACATTATTTATCCCGAACTGTTTCAGATCAGCTATTTTTGGTATATTTACAATTTTTACACCTAATGATGACCTAAACGTACGAAAAGTTTGACACCAAGTGCTACCTAAAACAGGTGAATAATTGAGTTTTAACTGATTCGCCAAAACATGATTTTTGCATAGTGTTTTTTTTTTCAATGTCAAAAATGACGAATTTCCGAAAGTCATAGAATAAACTTCATTGCCAAATTGGTGTAGAATAAGCCTACATAGTAATATGCCGCTGCATTTCATTCCAAACCATACAGCGGCCACACATGATGGAGTAAGTAATAAAATATTTATAAATATTAGGAATATGGATGGTAATGAAGGATAGTATGTATTCAAAGAAAGTTTAGCCAAATACTATAATCAAGTGTTCATGCGTTAGCGGTAAACTATAACCGCCCGTTTATGCGTTGGTTTACTCGCTTAAACAAGATATTTTAGAGGCAGCAGGGTAATTGACCTCATCGATTTATTAGTCTACATTTAAAGTGTGTTCTTCCGGAAGATGTACCTACCTACGCCTACATATCACTGTCCATTCTGTCCAACGGCTGTGAGCTTTGGTATTGGGATTCCCGAGATATTTGCATGCGTCTGAGTAGCCGATTGAGAAAAGGATTACATTTTTCTTTTGACATGGCAAATAAACAATTGTTTTTTTTAAACTTACCATTCCTACTATCTTACTAATATTATAAATGCGAAAGTTTGGATGGACGGATGTTTGTAACTCAATCACGCCAGAACGGCTGAACCGATTTCGATGAAACTTGGAATAGGTATAGTTCCTAGAATAGCATATAGGCTACTTTTTATCTAGTTACTAAGTGAGTGTAGCCGCGGGTGTAATCTAGTAATATTTTATTTGAGACAGTTAGTGAGGACGTTTGAATGTTTGTGGTTCAATCACGCCGTAACGGCTCAACCAATTTCTATGAAACTTGGAATAGATAGAGTTCTCTACCTAAAATCCCTTTCATCACAGGTCTTCTATCTAATTTGGCGGCTGAAATATCATAGGTGTGTAATAAGGCAAGTAGCTTATTGGTATATGCACCTTCCTTTTGATTAAAATTTATATTAAATTTAACCAGAGTTTTTTATATGCGTTAGTGTGTTGTGTTTGGTTAATTTAGTTATTATTATTATTATCTTTTTTTTTTTTTTTTTTTTATGTTTATTTGATAGGTATTGTCAAGGTGTCCGTGACCTAAATGGAGCCCCTAGCAGAATACCAGCGCTACAGCATGGCGACATGCTGGAGCATCAAGCTGAGCTACGGGCCATTTCTCTTCCACAATAATATTGTTACCTATATGTTTATATTTTAGCAACTTTCTGTAATTTCATTTTTCTTTTTTTGTCCTTTTTGTATAATTCTTAGCTCTAAGTTGTTTTATTCTAATGTTTGTCTTTATTGTGGTTAATGAGAAATAAATTCATTTCATTTCATTTCATTTGAAACAGAACGTTTGAACAGAACTGTTTGCTCACTGGTGCATCTTAAAACTGATCGGTGGATTGCTTCACGGCCATTAATTTGTTTGTATTGTTAACATCAGTCAACCGTCAAGATGCTCCCACGGCTATCTAGCAAACAAGCCTGTTTATTCTAAGAAAGGTTTCACGTTACACAATCAATTGATAATTAAAAAGTCAGGGACGAATACTTCAGTTGGCTACAACAATTTAATCTATTGGAAATAAACTTCTGAATATGAAAACAGCTTATGAGATTCATCATCATCAGCAGCCCACATTAGCCCACTGCTAGACATAGGCCTCCCCCAATACACGCCACTGATACCGATGGCGGCCCTTCTCATCCACTTTCTACCCACCGCCTTTCGTAGATCATCACGCTGGGCACGCGGGTTGGGGAGTGCAATTGGAGCTATCTTTGTCGAAATAGGGGACGCTGCTGCCCATCCTAAAGCTTTTTCCCTTCGTCGTCCCTTCGATATCCACGGGTAGATATGGAGGGGTCCTCAGCCGGGGTCACCACGGCCAACAGCCAGGGCCACCACGGCCATGATTTACTTCTTAATGCCTGTATGAGTGCAGCTGGTAGGAGGAGGTAGGGCACAGCGAGATTTTCTCGTTCTGAATTGGAGCAGCCCGCCTGGGGAGTTACCTCCGCCTTACAGAAGATCGCAGCCAAATAACATTATTTGTTTCAAATAGTGTTGTGTTCCTGCGATGAGTAAGGTTGCTAGAGCTCTTTAGGGGGGGAGGGGGTTCGGGGTCGGCAACGCGTGCGTGATGCCTCTGGTATTGCAAGCGCTCATAGGCTACGGTAACCGCTTACCAACAGGTGGGCTGTATGCTTGTTTGCCACCTCAGTTGTATAAAAAAAAAAAAAAAGCTTCGACCTTCAGACTAAAGATTCGCGTGACTTATTCGCGTTCCGACTTTACACCTATAAAAAGCAATTTTCACAGCTTCCAATGAGTCATTATTGCATGCTCAAATAACTGAGTGTAAGCTCAATTACAAGTCCAGTTTTTGCGGTAACTTTGGTTTTTGTTAGAGACAATCATAGAAATCACGCGCATTTGTCCGTCAACGAAAATTTTGCGGAAGACAAAATTGGCTTATGTTCGTACAGTCAGAAGGACAGAACAGAAAGAAGGTGTTCTGTGGACAGGCAGAAGTAACAATGATTCGAAATTCAAGCTCTTTTCTCATTTCGTCAGTAGGTATGAAGTTATATTTTAAGCGTAAAAATGCATTTTTGTGCCCCGTAACTTCAAGCAATTCGGCGTTATTTGGTTACAGTTGAGTTGTAAAATGTTATGCTCGCGATTGTACTGTAATAGGTATTATGCAAAAACTACTGGAGCAAATCCTATGATTATATTTGATTGATGCTATCGTAATACGAACTCTGAAGATAGCTTTTCGGGCCCCTTGAGACTTGACCTCGAGTGATTCAAAGACGTGATCAAAGTGGCAAAAAATACGACAAAAATAACTATTGTTGCTAAGAATAGGTAGGTACTGGAGACATCGGATGGGAGCAGAGCCAGGCACATCGGCAGGGAGAGTGAGTCATCATAACATAAGCAGTAGGACATGCTATATGATGAACACACGCCTCCCCACATATATGTATATCAGTAGCGAACGATTAAGACGTTTCCAAATGATCTTTTTTTTTATTGATAATGGTAAAGCTTTTGGCCACCATCTCACTTTTGCAAGTGAGCACGCTTTCCCAGATAGAACTTATTGACCCTAGATTTGAAGACTCCCAGATTGTACTCTTTCGGGAAAACAGACGCAGGCAGATCATTCCACTCTTTGGCAGTAGGTACTTATAATGAATAAATGAATATTGAAGTTCTTTCCATCTAGTGGACTTCCATAAACCTCGAACTACATCATAGTAGGTATCTATATGAAACAGGAAATTGAACCTCTAATCAAGTACCCTAAACATAACAGACACAGCTGATTGGCTAATTTAGGTGCGTTATTCCCAACGACAGGCATAGGGTGTATCTTCTAATTTAGTGGCATAATTGGTTAATGGAATAATGAAGCCCACATGTTATTTAATTTACTACCCGGAAGAGGGCTACTCCGAACCGCTTAAAAACAGTAATCCATAATCCAAAAGCCTTGGTCATAATGATTGAACGACGACGGCGTTGTTCTTCAAGCAGTAATTCTGCAGGGTTCCCAATGCATCAGCAATGTTACTGGTGTAGCAATGTCAATATGCAACGGTGACCACTAATGTAACTTGCAAATCATCATCAATCACTAGACCATGTACGGCCTGCACCCAAACAATCATCTAGGCTTCTAGGCTTGCATCTAGGCTAGGCGTCGCGAGGAACAGGCATAGCTTCACCTAGTTTCTAAAACGTTTCAAATTGATCCTAGTGATTTTATTGAAATCAAAACCTTTGATTTGACTTTACTTTGACTTTAATACCTAAGAGTAAGTATAATGTACGTTCCGATCTATGTTGAAGCAGTTGATGATGGTAATATGTAATTTTTTCGCAATGTTTTATCAAAAATTTAGTCTTAGCCTTTCAATAACACTTATAGGCCCCTATCAGCCAGAAACAATATTTTTTTCATTATAATTAAATCCCACTGACCTGGTATCGTAATCTATAATCGATGGCCATAAACCGGCCCGATGGAGGTTTCTGTTACACGGTGCCTGCATTTCTATGCTGATCATTTTATTAAACACGGAGAAATTTTATGTTCGTACAATTAACTGGACCACATTATTGGACGCCTTGCACCTAGCTCGTGCTTTTTCTGGCTAGATATCAAAATTGGCATTCGGTACACGACATTTCTTATGAACTCTGACGGTACCCTGACGTGCGCTACCTGTGACCGCACGTTCACGGCAAAAATTGGGAACGCCAGTCACTTAAGGGCTAAACATCAAGGCCCCTAAACTTGATAGAGTCCAAAGTCCAAGTCACTGTAGCCGAAAACGGCTAGGTCATTATATATTTCTAATGAGCTCATCAAGTCAAGCTAAGACAATGCTGAAGACAAGACGCCTGAAGTAATAGATTTATTAAAAAACATTATGAATATAAGGTATTTATCACTTTATCTTTTCTGGTAAAGCGTGCTCGATCTTAGGCCACATCTCACTTGCAAAAGTGAGCTGGTGGTCAAACGCCTAACCATCTCCAATAAAAAAATAAATTAAATAAGTAAGTTTTCCTAAGTATGTAAACTATTTAAGTAAGTTAATTCTAAGTTTAGTTTTATTGTCACGCCTCACCATCTTTTTGCACGCCCAGGATGACTGGTGGAAAATGCTTTAGCATTAAGTTCTCCTAGCACTAAGTTTAAGTGTGGAAGTATAAATAATAGTAGATTATGCAACAAGGGCTTAAAGTAGTGTATTATGTCGCGGGGGCTATATTGAACCCCGAGAACGAGGGATTCTATGGTTAACTCCTGAGCGGAGCGAGGGAGTTAAGGCAAGAATCCTGAGTACGAGGGGTTCAAGATCGCCCAAGACAAATACACATTTAAGCCCGCGATGCATACTCTACTTTTTATACTTTCTGCGAGGCAATTGAAAACAATGACTGTTAAGTATAAAGAAATGATTTTTCTGGAAGTAAGTTTCCAACTATACCAGAGGCTTCAGATTGTATGCATTCTGGAGTCGAATCAAAATCACTGTCGTCGTCACTTGACATTTTTTAGAAGTTTATTTGAATCGAAACTGAATTTCGGTGTAGATAACAGCACAGCAGTTTGAGCGCTTGGCGCCTTTTTTTCTTTTTTTGTAGTCTATTCTGTAGTGGTCAGTTCGACATTCGAATAAATCCTTCTTCGTGCGCGGGTGAAAATGAATTTCGTAAAAAGTTTTCATGTTTTTCTTTTTTTTTAATTTGTAGGCAGTGCAAAGAAAATGATAACATACATCCTAATTAGAATAAAATCTCATTGCACCCAAACATTTTTGAAACCAACCTCGATCTAGCACGACTACATGGGTTGCATTCCAAAATTCAAATCACATTAAGTCCCATGGGAAATAATGAAATTCAGTACAACATTATGACCCGGCTAGACCGTAGGGCTGTAATGACTTACTTTAGGAAAGGTTTGCATGACACATAATATGCCATTGACGAGCAGGTAGTATAAAAATATTTTTTTATTTCTGCAACCTTCAAATTCTACGAGAAACAATCACTTTAAGTAAAGTTTTAATTTTAAGAAAAGTTTTTATTTCACTTATTGTTATTATTATGTGCGCCACCGTCCTCTTCTACTTTGTATAACCTGTCCATCCAAATCCTTGATTCTTTTCTTTTGGTGTACAATAAAGTTATATTCTATTCTATTCTATTCTATCACTAATCGTTTTAAAAAAAAAAAAGATCTGTCTATTGGACAAAGTCAGTTGACGAAACTGAAGACCGATAGCGGCAATATCGTCTCGTCGAAGCCTGAGATTTTGGGAGAGCTCGAGAAGTTCTATGGACAACTGTACACCTCATCGCAAAGTCCTGCTCCAAGCACGGCAAGCGATGCAAGAGCCCGTCTGACCCGGCACTATACCGAAGACATCCCGGACGTCAGCCTATACGAGATCCGGACGGCCCTCAAACAGCTTAAGAACAATAAGGCACCGGGGGAGGACGGAATAACGTCAGAGCTTCTGAAAGCGGGTGGAACACCGGTACTTAAAGTCCTTCAGAAGCTATTTAATTCCGTCATCCTCGAAGGTACAACGCCTGAGGCGTGGAACAGGAGCGTGGTGGTACTGTTTTTCAAGAAAGGTGACAACACCCTCTTGAAGAATTATAGGCCCATCTCGCTGCTGAGCCATGTCTATAAGCTGTTTTCGAGAGTTGTCACTAACCGGCTCCCAACAGGTGGGTCTTAAAATGAACATGGGCAAGACAAATATCATGTCTAATGCTCATGTCGCACCCATACCGGTAAATGTTGGGAACGATACCATTCAAGTTGTAGATCACTATGTCTATTTGGGTCAGACGATTCAACTAGGTAGGTCCAACTTCGACAAAGAGGTCAACCGACGAATCCAACTCGGATGGGCAGCGTTTGGGAAACTTCGTCATATCTTCTCGTCGGAGATACCGCAGAGCCTCAAGACGAAAGTCTACAATCAGTGCGTGTTGCCAGTGATGACATATGGCACTGAGACTTGGTCGTTAACTATTGGCCTCATACACAAGCTCAAAGTTGCACAACGGGCTATGGAGAGAGCTATGCTAGGAGTTTCACTACGTGATAAGATCCGAAATGAGGAAATTCGTAGAAGAACCAAGGTTACCGACATAGCTCTCAGAATTAGCAAGTTAAAGTGGCAGTGGGCAGGCCATATAGCTCGCAGAACCGATAACCGTTGGGGAGTAAAGGTTCTCGAATGGCGACCACGAACCGGGCGACGCAGTGTTGGAAGGCCCCCCACCCGATGGACCGACGACATTGTGAAGGTTGCGGGAAGTCGGTGGATGGAGAAGGCTCAAGACCGTTCGTCGTGGAACTTTTTAGGGGAGGCCTATGTCCAGCAGTGGACTTCTACAGGCTGATGATGATGATGATGACTAATCGTTTTAAATAAAATGTGTTTATCCCTATTGCCTTAGATGGTGTATCCCTTCCAGTCTACTCCGATTTTTCGGTACCTCGGTTCACTCATACAGATCGATGGCGATATTCACCGAGACGTGAAAAATAGAATAAATGTGGGATGGATGAAATGGCGACAGGTCACAGGAACTACGTGTGATCCAAAAATTCCCCTTAAACTTAAGGGGAAAGTTTACAAGACGATCATAAGGCCTGTCGTAATGTATGGATCTGAGTGTTGGGCTACCAAAGGGACGGATGAAAGAAGAGTGCATGCGGCAGAGATGCGAATGTTGAGATGGATGTGTGGAGTGACGAGAATGGAAAAGACAAAATAAGAAATGAGTACATCAGAGGAAGTTTAAATGTAGCGCCAGTGACGGAAAAATTGAGAAGTAATAGGTTAGCATGGTATGGGCATGTCATGGGGAGAGATGAAAGTCATGTAACGAGAAGAGCGTTAGGTATGAATGTTAGAATGGATATAAGACTAGAGGAAGGCCGAAGAAAAGATGGATGGATTGTATTGAAGATGACATGAGTAAGAAAGAAGTGCGTGCGGAGATGACGGCTAACAGAAGAGAGTGGAAGAAGTAAACATGATGTCCCCACACCCCACATAATGTGGGACAAGGACAGGAAGAAGAAGAAGTTTGATTAACTGAACCTTTTGCAATCTCGCAATGCTAATTATGTAAAAGCAAAGCCGAGGCCAAAAGATGTTTCAAAAATAAATTCTTATACCTACTGCTTACAATGAATGAAACTTTTTTTACAAAAAAATCTATGAACTTTAATTATACTCTCCAGACATGTTGATGAACCAAAAAAGTACGTAGGAATAGAAATGCCGGTAGGTGAGTCACCCGATGACGTCATCGCACTGGGCCACCATCACCATATGGCCAGACGATATCCTGATAATTATGCTCCATGGTAATATGAATGCTTAAAAAAATAATTGTTCAGATTCAACATAAAATAGAGGGGTACGTATTTGTGATGGCAGTAGTGTAAACAATACACAAACAAATTGGCCAAGGTGCATATTAGGTACTTGCGTGACTGTATTCAATGGCTCCATTTTTTCGTATTCATTCCGTATTATATATATATATATGATATAATTATGATAAAAGTACCAAAAACAGATGAGACTTTTTTCACTAATATTCTTTCTTTTTATGATAGAACTAGCTTGCGCCCCCGGCTTCGCTGGCACGGTACCTTGATAAAAAGAAGCCTATATGCTATTCTAGTAGTTTCATCGAAATCGGTTGAGTCGTTACGGCGCGACTGAACCACAAACATCCAAATATCCTCACAAACTTTCACATTTATAATATTAGTAGGATGATAGGATTACATCCTTTCAGGATGGCATACAAGTTATGAATTTATTGATAGTTTTCAGTCTTTATCTAAAGCACTGCCATTATAGTACCTATTCAAAACAATTCCAGCCAAATTTGAAACCACTTTAGGAACATTAAACGTCGCTTGATACGAAAATAATCGGCTAAACAAAAAACGATAGTGAAAGCTCTCATTGAGCTTACGCCACAGTACACATAACAGTCAAACTACCTACTATAATGACAGGTACAACACCTTATCAAAGTTTTGAAAGCGGTGAAAGTGAAAACATTATCGTTATTTTGTACTTACATCAAAACTGAGCTGATATTGTTTTCAAATAATGAATGCGAGACTTTCTTTTGGAGTCAAAACAATTACATTAGACGTTACATAAGCAACCGAATTGGTACTTTTACCCATATAGTTTTTTTTTATATTATTGTTATCTCTTCCGATGAATTTTAACACTCACGGCATCATCATTTCAGCCGTAGGACGTCCACTGCTGAAAATTGCCTCTCCCACCTCACCACGGACTAATGAATGCCCTAGTTATGTCGCTACCTATATACTTACTCTGTTTGTTCTTACATCTTTATATCCTTGTAGTGTCTGTATTTTTTCTTATTAGTTTGTGCTGTTCTTGTGAATGACCTAAATAAATATATTTTCTTTCTTTCCATAGATTTCCAGACCAAATTCTTCCCATGTGGGTTCCCAAACTTGTTGTTCCCATCGTTTATGTTACCTACTCGTGCTATCAATTTAAGCAAACTTATCAATATAGTGTTATCGAAAATAAAATAAAATCGATAAGCAAAATCAATGTTTGATCAAAACGGTCAATTTATTCAAACGTAACGGTTTACTGATAACGAACTCTTTTCAAATCTTTAAAGCGTATAAAATCAATGAATAAAACTTGCAACAAAGAAAAAATACAATAACAATCATTCATGATACTTGAATGAGAATAATAGCCAAGTTCTATAGCACTCCATTTACGTCGACAAAGAATACTGAGATTTAATGAGAGCCAAGGAATACTGAGGCATAAAAAGTAACAACATCCATAGCTATGGTAAGGTAAGTAGGCAAGTACCTGATCTATAGAATTAAATACGTAGGCTAGAGAACTGTTTTGTTTCCCATCCCGGGCTGGCTATGGTATCTTAGGCGTTACTGCCATGTCTTACGTGTATTTTTATTACTTTCCTTTTAACATAAATCTTTGTTCTTCTACTTTAATTTTTAAGTCATAGTCAAGTCAAGTCCATTATAGTTTTAGTAAGATATGATGTATGATGGTAATTTTACTAAACCTTCGAGGAATCTTTTGATGCCAACCCGAAAAGTTACGACACGCCATCATTTTATTTGTGAGAACGAGCGTGTTCCATTTATGAAATAAGATTCCTAAAACGGAGACGAGCAGGAAGCATAGAGTTCGAATGTAAACATTGTAATGTAAACAATCTGAGCGATAGTAACTTGACTTTGCTGCCCCAGCAGTGTAAACAAAGGCTGGTGAATGGAAGCCTAAATAACACGGACGTGACGGAACTTACAAATTCTGTTATAAATGCGTAGAATGTAGGATAAGTCGGTATGGTAATGTTTTAACACAAAGAAGCGAGTATAATCTAACTTGTGAAAAAAATCGTTATAGTAAAACACATTCGTTCCGCTATCAATGATGAAGTTACCATAGACTTAATTAATATCAGTGTGAAACAACATTTCAAAAATACCCGTTTATGAACGTAACCTTTGTACCTACGCAATTAGTCGTGCTAATTCTCGTAACGTTTATTTAGCGTTGTAAAAACAAAAAACTTTAACGTACTTAGTAAAATTACACAACAATGCCAGTAAATGTCGTGCACTCACCTCATGGAACACAGACGTCATCTCGGGAGTTCGCAAAATGTTTTGTTCGCTAGACTCTAACCGGAGCGATCACAATCTAAACGCACATTGCACTAAACGCAGATACAAATTGTATTGCTGGCCGTCCAAATGTCAAAGTCCCGTTTTTTAAAAAAAAGTTCCGTAACTTCTGTCAAAATTCCCGCCGAGCGCGTACTTTTTAAAAAATATAAAAAGCGAACGCGGCTTGTGTTGGCGCGTGTGACGCGGTCCGTGTTTAGTATCGGCACTGGCACTGAACGACAAGCGACGCGCTGAATGGAGTACGAACGCTCAGCTGCTGTGCTCAATGAACCATTCCAGTTCGTAGGTCACCGAACATCCTGACCCCGCTGTTCTTGCTAGTTTCTCCACCTTACATGATTCCAATAATTACAAATACATTCATTGGTAATTTGTTTCGAATGCCCAGGCTCGCAAAAACCAACTTTATGGCTTAATGCGGCGCATTCATTCGGTAAGTTTTTTGTCGATGACAGGCAGCCGAGTTCGTCGACTGATCATTCAAATTATTTGTCAAATAGAACCGGTGCCGGGAGCCATTCTGTGCGGTTTGTTGCGGTATCGGGGCGGGTGCACACAATTGATTAGCAAAATTATAGAGCACGTGAGATTTTATTCGATTTCATTTTAAGATCAATGAACGGGTTATGCTGTGATATTTTTCCTACCAATCCAAACTTATTAACTGACGACTAAACTTATTTTTTTCTTATTCAAAGTGTTCAAACGACATTTTGTCTACAACTTTACTAGATCGATACCGATTGAAAATCAGTAACTATCGATCAAAGTTAATACTATAAATTGTAGCTGTAACAACAGTCGACAATGGTCTCTTATCGATAGTATATCTCGTGGGAACTGAGCACAAAGAGCGACCGCTAGTTTATACCCAATGTCTCTGGGTAACCATATAAATTCTGAAGTAAAATGCAGTGCCCATCTGAATTTGAGATAACAATCTTGATGGATAGATTATGGCGCCCGGCGAGCTAGTGTTGCGAAACCCGTATCCTGTATAGAGTTTATTGGTTGGATTTATTAATTACTAGAATTATATTGTTGATATTGCCGTTGCTGTGCTTTCATTAGGTAATGCAATTCAGTATGCAGGTTTAACACAATATAAAAAATACGTCAATCTAACTAAAACAACAGTTTTAACGCAGCATTATTATAAATTAATACAAATAATAAATGAATCCTCACAAAAGGACCTAGGTACCTATCGAATGGAATCTAGCTGAATTAATATAAATCGACAAAGACATTCCTTGTTGTCGGCGTCGCGGGGAACAGAAAGACTGCGCGTGCGCCTCGACGACTTATCGTTCGATCTCAAAGTGGTATATGGCGCCACACCAACGATTCTAAATCATTCGTTTAGGAAAAAAAGCCACTCATTATCTTTAGCAATTCATTATTGGTAGAGTTGGTCCCAAACAAACAAAGTTTTAAACAAGTCTGGGTTATTCAGATGTTACAAATATTTCGTTTAAATAGAATTTATCTAGGAAAACAAGTTTGCAAAATAAATCGCCAAAAAGTAGATAAAAATTAATGCTTTTACGTTTTTCGACAGATGAACTATTAAGCTTGATGTTGTAATTCGTCTTTTGAGTATTTTGAAAGTTAATGTCCTTTTAATTAAAACAAATGGCGTTGATTATCTAAGCCCACTATAGCTCATAGCTCCGTTTATCTGAGACCGATTAGAGGTATTATTCTCTAAAATCAAGTAAGAATTCTTAACTCTCTGTCCTAACATTATTCGTAGGTGTTTAATAAACAGTTAAAATTAAATTAGGGACGAGCCCAATATAGACGAACCTAACATAAACTCATCCATAACTACCTATAGGAGCGACAGAAAATACCTACCACGTGTTAGTAACTGCGGGGTTTCTCCTCGCGAATTCGACACTGCTTTAATCCGGTTTTTATGACAACTTTCTAGAGGTTCCCCGTAGAATTGGGTATCCTTAGAAGTGCTAATGGTTTTTATTGATCACCGTTTAAAGTTCATAAACAAAACTTTTATTTTTACCCAACACTGTTAATTAAATTTTGAAAGAAACGGAAAAGCTCAAAGTAATTGTAGGGACTTAAGAGAGAGACAGTCGGAGAGGGAATTCGAAAAACTTTATAAACATCAAATAAAATGGAAACAAAAAAAGGAAATCAAGAGGATATTTAAAAAAAACTTGTTTCTGTTAAACTGAAGTGTTTTATGTACCCACGCACTGCTTTAAATTCGAAACAAACAGGACGTGTAAACGAAATTCGATATAGTTAGTATGTATGTAGCTATTCTTTCGTTCTACATTATTTGAATTTGTCGATCGCCCAACATTTTTTAAGATGTCATCGACTTAACAGACTAAATTGTTTGGTCCATAGATTATTTATTATAATGACTTCATTTTATAACGATTTTGACAAAGCTGTTGCGACACACCTTTATGCATGATTTACACATTTATTTTTCGACATAAAATACGCAAATTAATTATTTTTCATTCGTTATCAATCATACGGTTTATGAGTTTGGGAACGGCCGATGCTATAAAACCGAAATTAGCGAAACATGTCACCCACAATCGCTGTAAAGTTGTAACGTGACATGTAGTCACGAGAATTATTATCGTGAGCGATACCTGCGACACGATCGTGCACCTCACTATTATCGACATGCTAATATCAATAATGTGGAACGACGACAGCGCTAAATAATGGGAGCATTCTCCCTAAAATGTCAAAATACCTACGGTTTAAAGCTCTTGAAAAACTTAAAAAAAACACAGGAACTCCAACGTCATGCTGAGAAACGGCAATCTGCGGTACTGACTTGACTTACGAAAAGCTCAAAAGAGCCGACTGCAAGCCAAGAAGGCACCGAAAGGCTAGCCCAGTGACCCGGGGATCAAAGTATTCGTAGTCCTCGCGACTAGATTCTGAGAGCGATGAGCCACAAAAGCCAGAGGCCATTACCTGCAGCTCCCAACAGAGAGCTTGAGGACAATACGGATTGATTGGACAAACTATCATTTTTTTCATTACTTTATTTTTGTTCAAGAAATTGTATACTAGTTTTGTGTTTTGTATACTTGTTTGAGGAAAAAATAATATCAGTATGATGCCAGTAGGTTATGTATGAGGAAAAGTACAAACTACTAAGAATACCAGGATTAGTTAGTACATAAAAAGGCAAACTGTAGTTATACTGACATTGAATAAATGAGGATTTGATTAGGTAGCTTGTAAAATTTTCTAAAATATTCTCATCGTAACAGTAGGTGGCAACATCTGTGCGTTACTTTGCATAATTAACAACTTTAGCAAATTGAGGTTTTAAAAGATAATGGCTTTGTTGTCGGTAATATAAATAATTTATCTATCAAAATATAATGTTTGTTTTTTAAAAACCTAATACAGTTTTACAATCTTCAAAAGAAATTACCAAACGAGCCTTTAAACCAGTCTTTCTGAGTCACAGTAACCGAAAGTTTAAAACACCATACACTCTAAACTATGTCGAGCATAATTTGAACACACCTGTGTACAGTCGACGATAATAAACAACTTCAATTAACCGACTATAATTTGTACTGGATGGAAGCTTCAAGAAGCAGATTGATGGATCAATTGCATTGCAGGGCTATGGAAATTGACAAGCCTAACATATAATTAAGTTTTTGAATAAACTCTAAGTTGGTCTATGCTTTTGTTTGTGACTGTACATAAAACGCTTCTAACCCGTTCCTCACATGTTATTTATACGATAATTTAATTGTTTATTCAACCCTATTATTATTAGATGTTGCAGATAATTATACTTAGAGCCTCAAGACGAAAGTCTACAATCAGTGCGTGTTACCAATGATGACAAATGGCACTGATACTTAGTCATACATTTTGCCCGTTTCATACAATTTGTTTTTTGGTTGGGTGTTGCGCCAGGCCGGTATTCAGTTTTTGCATTAATATTGGAGCGGGCGCCTCATTTCTCGGGAAATTGAGCATCGATTCCCTTCCAACAAGACGTTATAACTCGCAATCAGCCCGCAGCCATAGGTCATGAGAAGCAAGGGAGCAATCAAAAGGAAGATAGGTTCAAGTACCGTATTGACACACTTCAGTCGGAGTCATTTCTTCACGGATATCACTCCATTAAGCTTCGGTTCCTTAAGAAACGATCTCCGTCATATACGCCTGTAATGTAGCGAAGACACGGATTTCCATTACAAGTTTTTATCTTGCCAAATCGGATGAGCAGCGTTAAGGAAACGTCGTCATATCTTCTTGTCGAAGATATCACACAGCCTCGAGACAAAAGTCTACAATCAGTGCGTGTTGCCAGGCTGATGATGATGATTTTGCCTTGTTAGTTCAAACCTCGCAAGCCAGTTTTGACACAGTTCCCGAATTACAATGTAGTTATTGTTTTGCATAGGTACTCATGTTATGGTGGCAATAAAATATTATGTTGACAGCGAGTTAAACTGATGATAGAGACAGCAACTGGAAGATGTAGATCCAGTCCTTCGATATGCTATAATTAGGGACGACGATATTAGATAAAAAGGATTGACATTTAATTTTGTGCTCACTGATAAAAATACCGTCAATGACGTCCATCATTATGACAGTCACCGTTTTTTAGGAAACTATAGCTTAAGTCCCAATCAAAACATCTGTTTAGAACTTTAATGTAGAGCTTGGACTTGCTTGTTCTACTTTTGTTGTGATTGTAATGATGTTTTGAATCGTGTTGGGAAATGCTTTAACATTTTGAAGTGCTTTTATGAGCACGTTACAGATATCAGTTTATAAATGTTTTTTTTTAATAGTTCTATGTGAGTTATCATAACATCCGGCGGGCCGTGTTTTTTTTTTATTTACTTTTTGTGGCTATGGTGTCACTGCGGCCACAACTGGCCTATTGTGATCGCCACGGCTGGCCGTGTTGGCCCTGGCTGTCCTGCTGGCCCTCTATATCTCCTATTACCCGTGGATGTCGGAAGAGGCGACTAAGAGTAAAAAGCAAGGGGATGGGCAGATGCGTCCTCATATTTTAAAAACGATAGCTCTAACTGCGCTCGCCAACCCGCGTGCCCAGCGTGGTGAGTATGGGCAATTTCCTCTTACACGATAGTAAATCGTTCTGAAATCCGTGGGGGAGGCCGATGTTCAGCAGTGGACTTCCAACGGCTGCAATGATGAATCATATCATCCAAAAAATCTATGAAAAAATCTTGTAAGAATCTTGACTGTCTGAGAAAGAAATCTTAGGTAAGTATATGAAATTATTTTATTATTTTTAAATATTTTTTTTATTTATTTTATGAATTCCTTATGAATTTATTTTATTTGCATAGCAATGTAACTACTATATTATTTTTGACATATCTAAGTGCATGTAACATGTGTATAGAGGAAAATAAATGATTATGATTATGAAATTCGAATGGTAGCATCCTTTTGTAGTCTTGGGTTGCACTTGCGTCATTTAAAACATGATGTATCTCTGAGCATAAAAGTGAAAATGTGCATCACGAATTAGTACTTTGCCAATTCATGTTTCTTTATGGCGCTCTTAGTATTGCTGTATATAAATCTTGTCTTGATTCTAAAAAGTATTTTCTTCGGGTTCGATTCCCATACTGGACAAACATTTGTGTGATGAACACAGATGTTTTTTCTGTGTCTGGGTGTTAAATATTTATCTATTATGTAGGTATATCAGTCTCTGGTATACCCACAGTACAGGCTATGCCTAGTTTGGGATCAGTTGACCGTGTTTGCTATGTCCGGAATATTTATTTCATTATTTTATTTTTTCTTGGGGCATTTGTGATGGACCCCAGATTTTTTTCTCAAAATACCCACTGGCCTTGCTATGGTGTAGCATTGAATGCAGGATAAAGTGGGGATGACTTAGTGCCGTATGTTTATTTTTCGTTAATCTTCAAAAAATTATCTATTTGAAAGCAATTGCGATGAAAATAATGTCAGTGTAGGTGGAATAACATATAGGCTAGTTTTATCCATGAGCGAAACCGCAGATGGAAGCTAGTTATAAAATATAGCATCTGAACATCGGTATGGCCGGGTGGCCCCGGCTACAGAATAGGCCCCTCCATATCTACCTATCCGCGGATGTCGTAAGAGGCGACTAAGGGAAAAAAGCTAGGGGATGGGCAGCAGCGTCCCTCATTTTAACAACGATAGCTCTAACTGCGCTCGCTAGCCGGCATGCCCAGCGTGGTGAACTGGTGAGTATGGGCAAATCCCCCCATATGATAGGAATTCGCTCTCTCTGTGGAGGGGGAGGCCATGTTCAGCAGTGGACGTCGTACGGCTGTAATGATGATGATGATGATGAACATCGTATATGTAGGTATATATGTCATAACTATAGTATAGTAGTATTTTGTAACGAAATAAATAAATTGGTTCCAATAAACTGGCCAAATCAAATCACATTACATTTTATATCTGATCAATACCATCATTCCCATACAAAACTGTACAGTTAAACAGTATTAGTTACATGTTCAACCGATTCATATGCAAATTGTCTTTTACTTTTCTCCTAGTAGGATACAGGGTGTCTGCTGCATAACTATATAAGAAGATTGTTCTAAATCATTGTGAATTTCGAGGAGAAACAGAGAAACAAATACAGCAGTTGAAAGGATAATTAAAAAATAACTAAATAATAAATAAATATTCCGGACATATCACACGGTCAACTGATCCCAAACTAGGCATAGACTGTACTACAGGTACCAGAGACTGATATATATAATAGATAAATATTTAACACACAGTACAAACATCTGATCTGATCTGATCGTCGCAGATACCGCAGAGCCTCAAGACGAAAGTCTACAATCAGTGCGTGTTGCCAGTGATGACTTATGGCACTGAGACTTGGTCGTTAACTATAGGCCTCATATACAAGCTCAAAGTAGCGCAACGGGCTATGGAGAGAGCTATGCTTGGAGTTTCACTACGTGATAAGATCCGAAATGAGGAAATCCGTAGAAGAACTAAGGTCGCCGACATAGCTCTCAGAATTAGCAAGTTGAAGTGGCAGTGGGCAGGTCATATAGCTCGCAGAACCGACAACCGTTGGGGAGTAAAGGTTCTCGAATGGGGACCACAAACCGGGCGACGCAGTGTTGGAAGGCCCCCCACCCGATGGACCGACGACATTGTGAAGGTTGCGGGAAGTCGGTGGATGGAGAAGGCTCAAGACCGTTCGTCATGGAACTCTTTGGGGGAAGCCTTTGTCCAGCAGTGGACTTCTACAGGCTGATGATGATGATGATAAACATCTGTGTTTATCACGCAAATGTTTGTCCTGTGCGGGGATCGAAACCGCGACCTCTAGCGCAGAAGGTAGAGTTACTACCAACCGAGCTATGAGGCCAGTCTACTACTAAACAGTGGTTTTTGCCTGTATCTTTTAGGCGTGGTCGCGAAAAACAGGCGTTTACTCAACTAGATTTAAGATGTTTCAAAATGATTCATGCGATACAAATGAATATAGAAGTTTGAAGATAAAGTAGAGTTAAAAATACACGTGACTTTACGTGGGTCAAACTCTTTTTTTTTACACAGAAGGTATTCTTTCGATAAGGCTAAAATCTTAGCATTTTTTTAAAATCAGCTGCTTTTTGTTATATTGTCATCTTTATAACTAAATATTTAACGAGAAGTTCTTCATCGAGATTGCTACCAAAACAGCTGCAAAATGTGGTTTAAACTAATTTGACCCCAAATCATCTGATTATTGCATAGGCATTTTCAATGCTAATTGCGTGTAGAATAAGTCCATTTCGGTACAGCATACATATCCTATGCTACTCTACTATACTATAATATTATAAATGCGAATGTTTGTGAGGATGTTTGGATGTTTGGATGTTTGTTGATCAATCACGCCGTAACGGCGCTACCGATTGCGTTGAAATTTGGAATAGACAAAGTTGTTTACCTAGCATATATATACTTTTTATGAAGGTACCACGCGAGCCAAACCGCGGGTGGGTGTTAGATGTATAAGCACAACAAGTACTACGAACAATTTATATAGCCAAGCATATACACACATACCTACCTACACCCTGTATGTAAGTACAACTTTGTTACTCTTCTTTACTCGATCGACTAACGGTTATAGCATGTGAATCTTTATCGCACTCTTTGTTTCCCTTAGTTTATAGGTATCGCTTTGAACCGTTACGGTCCCCAATGATTTACTGAAGAATGGTCCAAGGGCCCCGGAGTTTATTTACAGTTGGTTTCTAAATAAAGACGTCCATGTGCGAGAACTCGCGCCCTGAGTCTTCCGTACCCTTGCACGGGGTCAGAAAAGCGAAATTCCAATTGCAGGAAGTGATAAACTTATATTTTGCGGTCGCTTATGTAGTTCATTGTATGATATTGACCACAAATATAGCATTGTCTCGTAATAACCAAATTTTTGGGGTCAAACATCAAACTCCACACCTTTAGACATTTTCCTTTACTTATGTCACAAAAGCTCTAAGCATTACAAATTTTAGAATTGTGAGGTAACTGAAAGTACCCTAGAGGTTTTTAATTTTTGCCATTTCCATACAAAAATTAGACATTCATTGCCATAGCTTTTGAATGCATTGAGCTAGAAACGTTACGTACGTACTTCTCGCACTTGACCGCCTTTATTTTTCATTGTATGCACTTTTAAGGACAGGAAACTCAAATAAGTTTTAGGTATGTATCGAAGCTACTGATAGCGCGTTGATGTCTTCTGTACTGATACTCATAACAGCTAATATTTTCAATTTTTTTTTGATATATTTTATATTATATTACCAGAGACTAATATACATAATAGATAAATATTTAACACCCAGACAAATGTTTGTCCAGTGCGGGAATCGAACCCGCGACCTCTAGCGCAGAAGGCAGAGTTACTACCAACTGAGCTATAAGACCAGTCGAATAAAAACTGAGTAACTTTTACACGTAAAGTTTCGGCACTCTGGTTCTTTCACAATCACAAGATTTTCAGGACCAACACACACACCATTCATTTCATTGACCTAATTAAGGGTAACCAAGAATGAACCAGATGCGACAAGTTAGTTATTAGACACGAGGCATTCCTGCCGCCACGGGCTTACGTCTCAGCCAGGTCATGCCCTCTGCAACAAGAATGTGCTCATATTTTACTAAATCAAATTGACCGCGCCGAACGTTGCCTGGTTTAGCCGATCTACTATGCAAGCAACGCGAAGCACAAGCGCGAAACGTGGAATCAGTGAATTGCAAACAAACAAAGTATTCGTAAGTGTAATCGCACTGTAATTTTAAAACGATTCAAGATCCATGACCAAACGATACCATTTAGCTCGGTTGCCCAACCGTTCCTCAATTTATGGTTACTTCGCCCAAACAAATGGCTCCATTACGTACAGAATACTTGGGAAACCAGAACAGAACAATGGGAGAACGAAATTGTGGGCCATTTTCTAAGATGCACAGTTGCCACATGTTATTTGAGGCTTTTACTTATCCAGCTTTGGTTTTACAACATCGATATATGATGGCTGCGATATAGCGGAGAGGCGGCGGCCGTTTTTTTTCACTGTAGGATCATTTTTCAATAACCATGGGCCTAAAAAGGCCCAAATCGCTGTAAGTGAAGCAACCAGTGTGACTCTTAGATGCTCCTTTCGTCTATATATATCACATTTTACCAGTTTATTCTAAGAAGTTTCGGCTTAGTCACGATGTTTTCCTTCACCGTTTGTAAGCATTTTTTTTTTGATGAAAAATTCATTGGCGGATAGATTTTCGAACTTACGACCTTTGAATCTGAAGGCTGGTCACTACCACCACAACTCTAATTTTACTGTTGGAGTAAAAACTCCATCACCGAATTGCTTAGGTCAGTACTTTAGGGTTCTAACTTGATTGCATTGCAAATCGCGTGTTTATTTCATATAAACTTCTACCCCTGCTGCACCCTCTTAGGGGTTGAATTTCAGTCACATCCTCAAAATTTCAAGTCTCTAGGACTAACGGTTTAGGCTCTGCGTTGTCTGTCAGTCACTTACTGTTTTAAAATATATATAGATTTAGACAACAGCCGTTAAATGACGGTTACCGTTTAAAGGGAACTTTTGTTTACATAAAATTATAACGATTTTATCTATGCTGGTTCCCATCGCTTTATTGTTGAAATGTGAAATCGGACTTTATCGATCAACCGATCTGAGTACTTATTTACATTTGTTCGATCATTGTTTTACGTTTCCTTGTTCTCAGTTTTCTCAAACATTTGAATTTCAATTATTCACCAAAATCGCTGAGGTTCAAATGATAACTAGCCCTTCCAGATCGTTTTGTTTAAATACGTAAAAACTCAATTATTTTTAAGCTTCACCCTCAGAATACAGTCTTCTGAGACTTCACCTAAACAGATGAAGCTCAAAAATCTCGAGTTCCGACTTCAAAATGTTTCTTGTGATATTATTGTTTTTTTTCATTATTTACTATCCTGTATGTACCTGTATGTATACCTACAAGTAGGCGCATAACTTACATTTTTTTTTGTAGGGACGCCAAGTTTATTATAATAAGTATACTAAACTGAAATGTGTATAATTCAAATGTAGTAGGTATTAAACAAAAGATTCATTACAGATTCATGTAAATACGCGTCTTCCTCAAGTTAAGGTGAGTGCACACAGAAGGCGGAAGGCGAAGTCAAGTTCACTACCCGACCTTACGTACACCTACTGGAAGAGCCTATTATAAAAACAAAGATGTTTGTTCTGTGTCTGGGTGTTAAATATATATCTATTATGTATATCAGTCTCTGGTACCCATAGTACAGGCTATGCCTAGTTTGGGATCAGTTGACCGAGTGTGATATGTCCAGAATATTTATTTATTTTAAAGAAAGAAGATGACTTCTATTACTTCTACGACTAAGTATTTACCAACTATCCCGAAAGGGGCTTATTCTACCCCAATTGAAAATAAAGTTTGCTCTACAAGCTTTGAAAATTAGACATTTTTCATTAGGCCTTGTTCAAATCCGTTCAAAGTCAATTATTGAGCTGATTTTGGTAGCAATCTTGATGACAAGCTTCTCTAACGTTTAATAAATAGTTATAAAGGAGATAAAAATACCATATACTAAGCTGATTTGAATAAGTTCGGGGTTTTTAAGCTATTTTTTTTTCAGAGAATAAGGCCCTTCCGGGTGAAGAACCTACTTACAGAACACGTTAAAAGATACACTGCTTCGAAAGATAACTTCCTTCCGTAAAATAGACTAGGTTTTATTTAGATATTCTAAGTGGCCGAATATTCATAGGCAATGCCACAAAGTCAAAGTCAAAGTCAAAGGCAATGCCACATCCAGAAACTTCCTCATATCTCAGTAGATTCATAGTAGACAATGCGTATTGTAGACGTTTCTTGACGTTTTTATGCACATGTGATGTATTTACGCGTTCAAACCTGATGTAATTTACACCTGTCTAAGGTCGTGGGACCTGAGACTGCCTAGCCTCGATTTGTTTTATTTATCGCAGGTAGAAATTATGATAACAGTCCATACCGTTGGTGTAACATGTTTCAAAAATAAAAACCTTAGCCCTCTATTGGCTCTTTAGTAAAATCGGAAATTTTAAAATTTAAATATTTCAGATTTTTTAATGGCCAATAAATTTCTACTTCATAAACAGCTATGTAAAATCAGAAATGAGGAAATCCGCAGAAGAACCAAGGTCACAACCACCAGAATTAGTAAGTTGAAGTGGCAGTGGGCAGGTCATAAATAAACCTGCTCGCAAAACCGACAGCCGCTGGGGTTCTCGAGTGACACGGTATTAGAAGGCTCCCTATTCTGCCAAGTACAAAGAGGTGTTCCTCGCGCCCGAATTTTGGTCAGCTGGAGTTGTCTACTGTCGCTATAGGGAGGCGCTCACGATCAAGAAAGTCCCTGACTCTAGATGTGGTGTAGTTATTTAAATTTAATATTATATGTATGTTAGTCTGTAAGGTATTTATTAATATGGGCCATGGCATATTACACATGTTTGTGTTATATGTCAAGTAGCCTGAAATAAAGATATTAATAATAATATTCGATGTACCGACGACATTGTGAAAGTTCCGGGAAGTCGGTGAATAGAAAAGGCTCAAGACCGTTCGTCATGGAACTCTTTGGGGGAGGTCTTCGTCTAGCAGTGGACTTTAGGCTGCTGAATATAATAAATAAATAAAATAAAAATATTTTATTTCGGACGACTTGGATCCATAATTTGTTAGTAAAATTATATAAAAGAACTTATAATTAGGGTTAGTACTTAATGCTAAATAATCCTAAACATTTCAATAGATCACTCTCCTCACGAAGCTGTGCCACGTGGGAGAGGTGATCCTGCCAGCAATCGTTTGAAGGATGATATTGGGGCTATTACGCACTCTGCGCATCAGGGATGTGGTCTTATTACGGAGAATTGCAGCAAACCCATCCGTCTCGTATTCTGCAAACATCCCTAATGTCATCCATAATGATGACATAGGACGGGGTAGGGTATCGATGCACCTGCATAAAGGGTTGGTAATTATAAGTAAATTCCTGATTACGCGAGCCCAACTCGCGCTTGACAATGTGAATAAATGTAAATGTATTTACAATGTGAATCAGCGGGACACCTATTAATTTGGGTAATTTGTTTTCTCTTACAAGATGCCATACTCACAAGGCTTTTATTCTATTCCTTTTACGTACAATTGAATTACAAAGGCTCGCCTTACTGCTACTTCACATAAAGAATAGCCCAATAAATCGCAATATCATTACGAATTCACATTAAAACCTCCATTACACACCTTTAAATTCATCCAACGACGTGCTTTTAAGGTTTACGAGCGCGGTACAGTCACCTCTATTATGATGTATACCTTTTATGATTTTGTAAATGATGGCACCGTACTTAACATATACAATATGTACACTGCAAATCTTAAAAAGTATGTAATATTTTTTTTTTTTCAAATAGTGTTGTGTTCCTGCGGTGAGAAAGGTTGCAAGAGCGTGCGTGATGCCTTTGGTATGCCTTTGGCTTATGGCAAGCGTTCATAAGCTACGGTAACCACTTACCAACAGGAGGGCCGTAAGCTTGTTTGCCAACTTAGCTTTTGCCATTTTCAACTTTACTGTGTGTACACAATAAAGTTGAATAATATGCCATAATATGTATATTGGGGCATCATTTTGAAAATTACTAAAGGTATACATTTTATAAGAGTTGACTGTACATGCGACGTAACTTTGTGTGGAGGTGAATACAGTAAAAAAAGCTTTTAAAAGCGTCACCTCGCGCTTTCCTTGCACTTGACCGTCCGGAACAATTATGCTATAAACTTTCGCTGGTTGAATGTGATACTGACCTTCATTGACGTACTGATCGTACCACTGACTTTTGTAGGGCTGTCAACGGCTGCATTTTCTAAAAGCTTTTCCTTTAAAGTTTCTGAAATTACCGAATACCTATACGCCATGACATATTTGTCATACATGTTTCAGAATTGTGTTCTTTTTTTCATAAATTAGATTGTTTTCGCTTTCTCACTCTATTCATAACAGCGTTGTGAGTATAGGCAAATACCTCCCACTTGAAAGGAAGTCGCTATGAAAATCAATGAGGGAGGCCTATGTTCAGCAGTCGACACTCTACGGCTAAAATGATGATGATGGTAAAAGTATACCCTATAGGGTACTCAATTAATTCTAGAATGCGATAGTAAGCTTTTACGTGGCAGCCCTAACTTTCAGCCGGCGGCTTTCACGACTGGTCAACCGACCAATTGTCGGAGCAATCGCCCGACTGATATACTCGCGTTATTATTCCAAAGCTGCTGTTTTGTCTACAGTTGTACACCATTGTATGCAATTTGCACTATTTACAAGCTCTCCGAACAGTAATAAATTGGTTCTCATTTGTTTTACAGTGCAGGCTATTAAATTTATGATTATGATCTCACTAGCTTCCGCACGCGGCTTCGCTCGCGTGGTACCTAAATAAAAAGTAGCCTATATGCTATTCTAGGTATATAACTCTTTGTATTCCAAGTTTCAACGAAATCGGTTGAGCCGTTACGGCGTGATTGAATAACAAACATCCAAACATCTAAACATCCTCACAAACTTTCGCATTTATTCGCAACTTCTAATATTATAATATATTGGCCGTGGTGGCCCCGGCTGAACAATAGGCCCCTCCATATCTACCTATCCGCGGATGTCGTAAGAGGCGACTAAGGGAAAAAAGCTAGGGGATGGGAAGCAGCGTCCCTCATTTTAACAACGATAGATCTAACTGCGCTCGCCAACCCGCGTGCCCAGCGTGGTGAGTATGGGCAAATCCCCCCACATGATAAGGAATTCGCTCTGTCTGTGGGGGAGGCCATGTTCAGCAGTGGACGTCGTACGGCTGAAATAAGACCTACCATTAATTTGTTTATTTCCTTTAGTTTCTTGCCTCTTTGTGTCCTATTGTGTTTTCTCTGAATAGTTTGTGCTGTTTTTTTTGGGTCTCGTTAATATTATAATTGCGCAAGTTTATGATAAAGATATAAGTATGTCAGGATGTGAAGATATTTGTTACTCTTACACGCCGCAATCACTGAACGGCTTGGAATTTTGGCATGTTCGTAGTAAATAGGATGGAATAATACATAATAATGGCCAGGCTTATCTGGGTATCTACCTTGCGTTGCGAGCGACGCCGGGTGAAACCTAGTCTACAATAAATGTTTTTTCTTCTTTCTTAAGATACCAGTTGTTTGCTTGCTACATGGCGCGAACTCAGCACGCTAACAACGCACCTACCCTTCGGGCTTTGAACCTTTTGAATGCATTTATATATGAGTTCCAACATGTAGATTTATTTAACGATAGTCTTAATTCTATTTATAATAATCTAAGAATATATTTAAGTTACATTTTTGTTTAGGATAAGTATAGGTTAAGTACAATTAATTAAGACAGTTCAGCGTTTTGGTGTAAACTGTAAGCTCACTGTCCTGAATTGAATAAATAAATAATAATAAATAAATAAATTAACACTGTAAAGTTTACAGCAATTTCTTCGTAAATAATGAGTTGATTTGAATATAAGGAGAGTAGAAAAATACACTCCTGTGTCAGGGCTCTCCCAAACGCGTATGCGTTACGTATATCATATTATTCCTTACAAGCCTATAAAATAAAGTTAAAGTACCAAAAAGGGGGTCATCACAGTGCCCTGGTCATAAACAGCAGTAAAACCATGAATCAACAAAACCAATCATCTGACACTGCGTGTGAATTTAGAATGTAAACATATGTTCGCATTCCACTTTCATCTGAACAATGGGCACCAAAGTTGTTATTCTTATTTGTTGTACTGTACGCTTTCACTGCTAGGATTGATCGCGGAAGATATCGATGACCATACGCCATCTGAGATTGTAAAGCACGTTGCCATAACGACGTAATACGCGTAATTTAGGCTTCATTTACGCTGGTTTTGGTACATGCGTAAACCGTTCATCATCAATCATCATCAGCCTGTAGAAGACCATTGCTGGAGATAGACCCTAAAGATTCCCATGACGAACGATCTTGATCCTTTTCCATCCACCCTTCACAATGCCAGTCCATCGGGTGGGGCGTCGTCTTCCAAAACTGCGTCGCCCGGTTATTAGTTACCATTCCAGAACCTTTATTCCCCAATGGTTCTCGGTTTTGTGAGCTTATGGCCTGCCACTTCAACCTGCTAATTTTCATAGATTATGGAACCGCTACGCTCCTTTTTTCCTTAGTCTATGCTTGCCAAAGGTAATGAGCGCGGTCCGTCTAAATTACCAACGCACTGCGTGTTATTATTTTTTCTGTTTCAGCACCACTATGTACTACCAAGTCTACCATTATAGCACGCAATAAATTTCTTTATTTAATAATATACCTACCTACTTTTATATAATATATCTACTATGTACCTACTTATAATATAACTATCCATTTATTAATACATACCTACTATAAATATTATGTTTATTGATGTTCGTCACGTCACATCGCCTAGGCCCCGTCTGAAAACCAGCGCCGCACCGTACATATAATTTATATACATATATATTATGTTTGGTGCAGCTTTATGCTGAGACGGGACCCATTTGCCCGACACAACGCATACCTACTCAACCTACCTACCGCCTCACCTACCTACATGTTTTTGTTTTCTTATTGTGTTTTCGTATTACTAGGTTAAAGTATTTTTTTTTCTTTGTATCTTCCTACCTACCTACCTACTTACTGCGTTGTGGGTCAAATAAATACATTTTCTTTCTTTCTTTCTTTCTTTCTTTCTGAGAGGTATTTGGTAACGTATTCTTCTACAGATTTTCACATTTCAATGAAGAATTTACTCTTATTTACTTAGGTGTCGAGAGACCCGAATCCTCCTTAAGTTGTTATTTCTAGTGCGGCTTCTAGACAAAAAAGCTTCAATAAGCGTAAGCAATATACTATATACATAGAAGCAATAAACATTGTCTGCAGGAATTGTAAAATTTCACGTCCGCGTCTATGGCGACGTAGCCGTTGGCTTAGTGGACAGAAGAATATCAATTTTTCAAATCTTCAAGAACAGCGAAAGTATTGTTTGAAATTTCTCTAAAAGGTCGAAAGCCTGAAAGGTTATAAATCAATTTTTCAATGGCTTATTGTCGCATTCAATTTGTGTAGACTTCAACTTTAGTTGTATATGGTTAGTTGCGTAATTTTTGGTCGTAAACATTGGCTCTATTGCGCAAGTGAACTAGTTAGATAATAGTAAGTAATTTCACTTTCTGAAGATTAGTCTTCATCCTTCATATCTATCGTAGAATTCGTCACTCTACCATACAGAGACATGACATAAAGATTATTTTGGCAACAAAAGATGAATCGGCGTTATGTGTTTGTACCTATGTTTATTTGTTAGCGCATAACTTTTGAACCGCCAATCCGATCTGCATGGAATGTAGTAGGCCAAAACGTTTTACTACAAAGACCTACTGGTAAGAATATGAGTCAAATCGGTCAAGGGGCTATTAAGATACAGGAGTCTAAAATGGGGGTTTAAAAAAAATAATACAAATACATGAAGTGGGTGTGTCAAATGAAAGATCGTTGTTCATACATTCCAAAACGATTTTTATTTTTATTCTAGGCCATATGATTTTGAAGATACTAACACTAGAAATCCAATACCTAGTAACTAAAAGCTGTTCAATTAGTGATTTTTTGATAATTTTATAATTATTTATTTTATTTATTTTTTATATTCCGGACTTATTCACACGGTCAACTGATCCCAAACTAGGTATAGCCTGTACTATGGGTACCAGAGACTGATATACATAATAGATATATATTTAACACCCAGACACAGAACAAACATCTGTGTTAGTCACAAATGTTTGTCCAGTGCGGGAATCGAACCCGCGACCTCTAGCGCAGAAGGCAGAGTAACTACCAACTGAGCTATGAGGCCAGTCTTCAGTCTAAATGTGTATTTCTCGCCTGAAACACAGGATTACCTAGTTCAGGCTCATATGTAATATCTACCTATATGTAAAAATGACCATTAACCTGTAAGTTTTTGTGTACCTTATCAATCTTATGAATAAATTATTTATTTATTATTATTTATTAAACGTGAGCACCACTTCGGTAAAGTTTCAATTACTATTGAGTTCACGTAAGATTGGATATTAGTTAGAATATGCTTGAGATTCGATTTTGAAAGTTTATCTTAACTGTGCCTCAACGATCAACGAAACTGTACCTACAGAAAGATTGTATTGCATTTTATAAGTGTCTTCAAAATAAGTAGAACCTATCAATTTGAGATCGTTGTTGGCTGGTAAAAACGGGCAACTTCTACAACTGAATATCGTACATTGAAACTTCACAATCATCTAGCCCCGCATAATCTCAATAAAGCCATGAATCATGTTTCCCATGCATGCAACAATATCTTATTTTCCGGTCTCCGGTTAATAACCAATTTTACGATGCGATTATAGTTTTCAATGCACCTTCACCTACTGCTATTATTTATTCTGTGGTAGTTGTCTGAAGTGTGTCAACAGGTTCAACGCTTGCTGGCCTACTTTATGCTGCTATAATATAATGTTTAGATATACGCTTTTCGTATCTGGGACGCACCAATTCACTGAAAGTCGATACTGCAATTATTAAAAGGGTTTTTTGGCCTTATCTTTGATACCACTGACTGCTTTCGCATAAATAATTAAATCGTTTCTTGGACGAAAGAGATGAAAGATTTCGTGAAACCAAATTACTTGTTTCCAAGTAAATTTGTAATAGACCTACAGGATACAATCTTGCCTCCGTCACCTGGGACGCGGTGACAGAGGCACTTATAGTCAACTTTTATCGTACCACCGCTTACCAACAGGTGGGCCGTAAGCTTGTTTGCCACCTTAGTTGTAAAAAAAAACCACGCGAGCGAAGCCGAGGGCGGAAGCTAGTTAAAAATATAAGTTTATTCTATGATACAGTACAACTACCTCAACCACCTATAGGTTCCTGGTTCCTGTTTCTATGAAGAGGTACAAATGAGTGACTTTGATAAACGGCAGACCGATACTTTGTTACTAATTGGCGTTTGTGCCAGAGGCCGTTGCATAGTCAATTTAAGCCTATGTAACAGGAAACGGGAAAAGGGTCCGTGTGTGGCATGCGATTGGATTTTTCTGGATGATAAATCTATAGTGAATAAGTGTTTACAAGTTTTAGAGTGTGTCAATCATAGATGAACGCGATCGAGTTGCAAAAAAACATATGCAGCCATAGAAATATAATGTATGCAGCAAATGCATGCGTGACACAATATTCTAAAGAACTTTGTTATGAAATGGGTGTGTTTCATCAAAGGATATAGGTACTTTTTTGTGTTTATGTAACTGCTTAATAATATCACTGGCCTCATAGCTCAGTTGGTAGTAACTCTGCCTTCTGCGCTAGAGGTCGCGGGTTCGATTCCCGCACTGGACAAACATTTGTGTGATTCACAGATGTTTGTTCTATGGCTGGGTGTTTAATATATATCTATTATGTATGTCAGTTTCTGGTACCCATAGTACAGGCTATGCCTCGTTTGGGATCAGTTGACCGTGGGTGATATGACCGGAATATTTTAAAAAAAAAAATATGTGATGCTTAATAACCTATTATCTTTTTGAATAACTCCTTTTCGGGAAAGTATACTACTATAAATCACCTTGTATGCACAACCAACAAAAAGCATCTTTCCATACACAAAGCTCCTTTTACTTATTAAGTTCTAAGGCCAGCATAGGTTAGCTGATAGCTCGACAAAAGCACCATCTATTAACGTGTTGATTCTCAAGCCCACTTACAATCTGCCAGGTAATTTCCCATCAGACTGACAAAGAAAAATTGTGCGCGAGATAGAGCCTAGGCACGAAGGGTATATTAAAACATCCGCTGTTTATTGCACAAAAAGTCCGCCGAGATACAAGTCTCGACTTTCTTGTTGGGCCAACATCCTGCCTCGACGAGGAATGGACTATAAAATAAAGGCAAATAAGTATAAGCTTGGAGGTCAAGCGTGCGCAGGCCCTCATTGTCCTCCAATATTACCGAGAAATTATGCTCTTTCAGCCACACCGCGGCGGACAAAGCTCCCCGTAAACGGGTGCGCTCTAAAACTGACAATACAAGGGTAACGCCACATTCTGAGACCATGTGCCATTGTATGAAACCTTGTAAGGAGGCAACATCGGTTACTGTGTCGCGGAATGGTCGCGAAACGATAAAGCCGACTGAAACAGTGGGAGGTATCTTTTAAGACCAGACTCGCAATCGCCATGATTTTAGCTAAGGCAGTTCGTAATTATGCACTGTGTAGAGTTGAAAGTTTTAAGTTAATTTAATGTGTACAAAAATAAACATTTCAGCTTGGGCTGATCTCGGTCACGCTCTGGTGCGATGCATCTGCGAGGGCCGCACTCGACGGTAACGGTAGTTATTTGCCAATTAGTGCCTCGTGAGCACTTATAACTTTGCATACTAGTTGAGTAACACATATTATCCACCCAGTTCCTAGTCTTACCTTCTCAGAGATAGCATCTAAGCTACAGTGCTGTCGATCGTAAGGAAATTACTAGTAACCTGATCCTAAACTTATGTTGTTATTTTTTCTCCTCTATTACTTCACAACTAAGTGCCGTGGCGTGACCATCTCACAAATAACGTGTGATTACATTACAAGTTAATAAACCAGTCAGTGGTGCACTAAATCTGTCAGGAGTCTATCGGCACAAACAGACCTCTAAAACCTGTCCGTGAAGCCATATCATATCTGTCATTGTTTATGTTTATAAGCCCTCGAGTTACAGTCACGGATGAGTGCACCGCTCCTAATAAGAGCTCAGCGTTCATTGAAGGAAACAGCTCAAGGAATTTATGGACGTAAGAAGATTGCGCTTGGGCATAATCTGTCGGAGCCGGCGGCGCGCCCGCTTCACAAATTGCTAACTCGCGATACCAATGGTGCTCCGCTTTTAGTTATAGAATCAGATTACACGCTTCAACGCCGTAACCTACGGAACAAAGATCTACACACAATTGCGTAAGAAACTCGATGGGCTTTTACAATTTCGTCGAAATCCCTGCTGTAGAGTAGATCATGTCGGCTTATTAACCCATTGAGTTGGGCGCCAAGGCCGGGGTTTTGATTTACGCGTCACTTTCGTCGACTCGCGATCCCGTTAAAGCTTTTAAACCGGCCGGCTGGGGCACTGATAAGTCGAGGAAAGTCGTCAGGTCGGCTGCGAAGACGGATGGTCTGCTGTATTGCTTCATTTTATGCTAATTCAGAGCCGCCGTGTGAAATGGAACGGTCACTATAGCGCGCCGCGACTTGGTGCGTTATGGCCAGTATATAGATAGGTCTAAGCGTTATTGCTCTATGGCGCCAGATTAACTGCAATTGGTATACGCCACACGCGTAGACATTTAAATGATAATTTACATTTTATTACAAAATCCGTCTATTGCAGTTATGAGCGGAAAATTCTAATCGGCGCTGTCGCTGTCGAATCAAAGTTGGTATCTTCTTTAACTCGAGCTTTATGAGGCTACATGTTTTAATTTGAATAAGAAGATATAGTTTTTATTACAATTCTCTCTAGATCATCATCATCATCATCATCAACAGCCTGATGAAGTCCACTGCTGAACATAGGCCTCTATCTCTATATCTCTATATCTCTCTAGATCGGTGATGCTGAAATACTTCTTGGTCTGGAAGTAGAAGATATGAAAAAACAAACTACAACAATATTCTAGTTTTTAAGACATTATTAAAATAATTCTGCGTACCTACAGTAAATTTGTGGAGGTACTCACGTTTCCGAGGAAGCCGCTGCAGGGCTGGATCGGCGGCGGCAACGGGGGCAGCTCGGGCGAGCGTCGCGGACTACCGATGCCGGCCTGCTCCGTGAGCCCCATCCTTAGTGCATCCCTGGAACAGAAGATACGCACAGTTTTTTAATCTGGAAACATCTATAGTTGGTACTTTATGGCAAACGCATAAACCGCGCCACGAAAAGTATTTTTTTTTAATGTTGAATAAGAAATATATAAATCACAACCGCAAAATGTGAGGGTTGTGCCAAATATACGGACATGCCTCTGACAACCCCTTAGACATATTCAAGGATCTGATCGCCTGAAGATCTGAAAGGATGTCTGTCTACCTTTCTTGGGGATAGAAGTCGTGAGCCAATTATTATTATTAAAAAAAGATAAAAAACACTATTTTTTTTAAGTGCATTTATGTAGATGCGGTGATAAGGTATTCCTTATCGCGTAACGCTTATGGTTTAAGTTTGAATCATTACTAATTTGTTCCCAAAACACCCGGGCGTCACGGAAGACCAGCCTGAGTGACGACTGTTTTTGCTATCAAACATACGAATGTTAAAGTATATGGCTGACATTTTTGACTGTTTGTGGCACAAAATAAACGTTTTTATTCATAAAGCCGTGTTTTTGAGATTGACTTTTAGGGGCTTGCGATTTCGTTGAGCATTATCGTACGCCCTCAAATGTCTCAGTATACGTAAGGATCAATTTGAAATAAATTTTAAACATATTTTAGATGAAATATAGCACGCCGTTTGAACACGGCTTTACTCTTATACATTGGTGCACACTCCCAAAACATACGAAGAGTAGGTGCTAGTGTTGTAACAAGTTGAGCAAAGGTCTACTCAGAGCCCATTTTCGGATAGTTTCCTCTTTGATACAAAATCCAATTAAATGTGTGAAAACATTTATAAGTTAAAAGTGTTGAAAGGACGCTTTGTTGAGTTTGTTGAGAGGAACCTTGACGCATTGTAGGTGGTAATTGGCTTAATGAATAAACATTTGTTTGGGGATCAAAAGGTACCTATTGTTCAATAGGTATTGTATGGCAATTCATATTTATAAGATACCTATATATTGAAGGTCCTATATTAGTACTTCTCTAGGTAGGTAGGTACTTATTATTTTCAAACTTACGGAGGCACTATGTCATGTAAGACCTATTACGGGTAACCAAAAAGGCTCTTTTCGGATGGCCGCCGGGGGGCAAAGGGGTGCATTTACTTTTAATCCCTCTGGGTTCGAAGTAAGTCCACCCCTCTGGGTTCAAGTAGGTAAGTGCACCACTTTCCTTTGACAAAATTATAATGAAAACATTCGTTAATTTTCTTTAAATTATGTATTAACTGTTTTAATAAACTACTAGATGCAGAATATATCCCCCTAAAAATAATCCTGCGGGCGCCCAGTGGTTAGGTAAGTAGATATATTACAAAATACCTCTTGTAGGTAAGTAGGTTTATGCAAATATTGGAAAATTTTGTACAGTGAAAGCATCTCGAGACAAAAATTACATAAAAATACATAAACAATGTGAGGATGTGAAGATGTTTGTTATTCTCTCACGCCGCAACCAATGAACGGACTGGAATTAAATTTGGAAAGTTTATAGTAATATTAAATGATAACTTTTTATCACCACGCGAGCGAAGCCGCGTGGTGGAAGCTAGTAGATTATAAAATAAGGAAACATAAAAATGTGACAGGTCGTTTTAATTTTCAATCGTTATATCTATTGCCTCTAGTTTTATATTCTTGTACAAAGATTCTAAAGGTTCGAATACATTAAAGACAAAATGTCCAAGGCATGTCTATATCTAGGCATGTGTTGGTAGACATGTCCCATTTCGCTCAAATTTTCGCAATCATAATACTGAGAGGTGCACTCATTTCTTTCACTTTACAGATTCTTACAGAAACATAGGCAATGCCCGTTTACCATCAAACTCAGCCTGTTATTTTGCGCAAGTGAAATTTCAAAGTACGTAATTTTTCATATTATTTGAAGGCGATAATCTGTATATTATATAAAAGAACTAGGCCTTAACGTACGATCAACGCACAGCCCAAACCGCTGAAGCTATAAAGCTGAAATTTGGACAGTAGCTGCCCTATATGCCAAACACGTCCACTAAGAAGGGATTTCAAAAATATCAACTCCTGAGAGGGTGGAAAGGGGTTAAAAAGTTTGTATGAAAAATCGTATTTCTTGAACCTACAGATTTGAAACTAACTAATAATAATAAATGATAGAAATAAGAAAAAACTGTATTTTTAGATTTATAAATAATAAATATTCCGGACATATCACACACGGTCAACTGATCCTAAACTAGGCATAGCCTGTACTATGGGTACCAGAGACTGATATACATAATAGATTTACATTTAACACCCAAACACAGAACAAACATCTCTATTCATCACACAAATGTTTGTCCTGTGCGGGAATCGAACCCGCGACCTCTAGCGCAGAAGGCAGAGTTACTACCAACTGAGCTATGAGGCCAGTATGAGGGTTATTTTCTAAATAACCCCTTGAAATGGTGTAATGAGATGTCAAAGTTTGTATGGGAGAATCTTAACGCATGGAGAGATTTATCTGAAACTTGGTACAAATACTCATAAAGTCAAATAATGAAATACGTATTTAAGGGTTTTTCAAAAATGCCCCTTTTTATTAAGATACCACGCGAGCAAAGCCGCGGGCATACGCTAGTTACAAATAAATGATCAACTTGACGCATTTTACAAAAGATCCAACTCCTTTGGAATATAGCTGAAATCACCAATGGGTTTCAGACTGAAAAATCGGTGTAGAGTCTCTACTCTACGGGGATGCGGCTCTATTACCGCCACTCTTGGCGGTAATAGAGCCGCATCCCCGTAATGTGTGTAGAGCATGGCTGAGGTATACGGAGATGATTGATATCGTAAGGATTTTTTTTTTTTTTTTTTTTTTTTTAATATTCCGGACATATCACACACGGTCAACTGATCCCAAACTAGGCATAGCCTGTACTATGGGTACCAGAGACTGATATACATAATAGATATATATTTAACACCCAGACACAGAACAAACATCTGTGTTAGTCACAAATGTTTGTCCAGTGCGGGAATCGAACCCGCGACCTCTTGCGCAGAAGGCAGAGTTACTACCACCTGAGCTATGAGGCCTGGCAAAAGTTAGATTAGTTCAATTATTTAATGTTTTTAAATTATTATTTGCTTGTTTTTATTTAATGTTAATTTAATCCTGAAATTTATGAAAATTTGTTATAACGGCACATTGGTGGTAACTGTTATGCCGTGTATATTGTTGATAAATAAATGAATAATGGTTCCAGTTTGACTGGCCTCATAGCTCAGTTGGTAGTAACTCTGTCTTCTGCGCTAGAGGTCGCGAGTTCGACCCCCGCACTGGACAAACATTTGTGTGATGAACACAGATGTTTGTTCTGTGTCCTGGTGTTAAATATATATATATTATGTATATCAATCTCTGGTACTCATAGTACAGGCTATGCCTAGTTTGGGATCAGTTGACCGTGTGAATATGTCCGGAATATTTTTTATTTTATTTATTAGTGCTAAGAATCAGTCGCGCAATGTTGCGGCAGAAATTGTGGTGCAAGTTTTACGCAACCCGCAACATTCTGTCCCCTAGCTAATGAATAGACGTTAAAAACTAACGTTTTCATTATGCTAAAACTAGTAAAACTTGCTTGGCGAATTGAATCGAATTGCGGATGTCTGTGCTATATGATTGGAAAAACGGTTGGACTTCGAGGCCGTTTGTTCACCCCACTATTCAAATTGTGTGTGATTTTAATACAAAACACCTATTTGTTCATTATAAGAAACGTTGTAACTAACACTGAAAATAATTGATCGAGCGAGCGAAGTATTTTCACCTGACTGCCGAGAAGGAAGGATGGTTATATTTTTCGAATGTACATATGTATATTGTCCCCGCCTGTGATTTTTTTTGTGAAAATCAGCATACCCAAGCATGGGTATTCCGATTCTGATTCTGATTCACAAAACATTTTTTTTTTTCTTTTTCATATCATCTGTTTTTGACAAGCGAGTTTATGATCAATATTCATCATCAACCTAGAAGTGCCACTACTGAGCATAGGCCTCCCCCAAAGAGTTTCATGACGAACGGTCCTTTTCCATCCACCGACTTCCCCCAACTTTCACAATGTCGTCGGTCCATCGGGTGATCAAGATTGCTACCATCACACTCCTAAAGTACCTAAGTTAGACCTGATTTGACCCCAAAACAGCTGGCATAGTGTTATCTCAATGAATAAAGTCACAGATCTAAAGCAATCCTTCTAATATCCTACTTCCTAGTCCGAATAATATAAATAGATAGATAGATAAATCATTTATTCGACACACACAAATACAGCACAGACAGAGATAAAAACAATCGGAAGAAACAACAGTAGGTTACAATCACTATAACAAACAGCTTAGGCACTTAGTAGGTAGGTAGGCTAACAGTGAACTTAAAAACAAAACTTAAATGCGAAAGTTTGTGAGGATGCTTTGATGTTTGTGGTTCAATTACGGCGTAACAGCTCAACCAATTTCGATGAAACTTGGAATAAATTAGATATCGATTTTTTGCCTAGGAGAGCGTATAGACTACTTTTTCTCCAGATAACACGCGCGCGAAGCCGCGGGCAGAAGCTAGTAGCTTATTAAGTGTAAAATAACCCCTTTTTGGGTTATCATACGAGTTACGGAACACGTATTAATTTTTCCTTGAATACTTAGGTACTAGATGGAACATAAAACTACTTAGAAAGTTCCATTTCAGTCAATTACACGTTAATAATGTAAGCAGGTCTTTTGAAGCGGTTCTCACGGGTTTCGATCCGTCAAGATAGCCACTTATTTATCACCTGCCTGCGACCACCATGTCGCAGCTAGACAGACCTACCTCGATGGTAATGTAATGATGATATGCCACCTCGTGGATAAGACGCTTTGACGGCGAGACGAGAACCGTAAAAATCTAACTTAAAATGTTTGGAATACATTATTGAGGTTTGTAGATGTTCTTTATCAAATTACTTAGGAGATGTTGGAAGTTGAGGCATTTCAAACGAAAATAAACTAAACTTTGTATACAAAAATCCCTGTTGGCCTAGTGGGTGGACGCGGTCGTGTGGCAGAGAGTTTTTCAATCCGAAAAGATTCTTAAAACGGTAGGTATAGGAATTCCTAAAGTGGCGTGTCACTTAGGTATAGAATACCCACTACTTTCCATCCATGGAAAAGATCGCTTTTAGCGATAAGGCCGCCCATTGTAATGCTTACCTATTAGTATAATTTTATGTTTTTTTGTTTCTTTTTGGTGTAGGTAAATAAAGATATAATCTATCTATCTATCTATCTACTGCAAAATTTGGGAATGTGCGAAATGTTCAGACTTGCCTCTGACTAACCCCCTTAGCCATCATCAAACGTAGGTAGGCTCTGTCAGGTGACGACCGCAATATCTGAAACTCTAAGTTCGATAAAAATGCTGGTATTTACAACTTTCGACATTATTTTCTCAAATAAAAATAAACTTCTTTACGTAGCTACCCCAAAACCAGACTCATACGTAAAAAAGTAGTAAGGTAAACATACATTATTCATTTAATAACATTATCTAGACCGCAGTTTATAATGCATGATATATTCCAATCCAGTTTCTTTACAAAACTTTGGCGGTTCATAAAAAAATGCAAATGATCTGATGCGTGGGTGTTGATAGGCATGCAAGTAGTGCATTCAGTTTGGCCATGAATGCCATTAAATGTACCCGTAAATGGGGAAAAAACGATAAACTGAGCCGCGGCAATCGACCGAGCTTTCCGATCTCATAAGACCCTATTCTCAGAGAACACCGCATGCAATTCATCTTTTTAATCGGATCAGAGTATAAAGTCCTACTAATATTATAAATGCGAAAGTTTGTGAGTATGTTTGTGGTTCATTCACGACTCAAGCGATACAATGAAACTTGGAATAGATAAGAGTCATCATCATTTCAGCCGTTCGACGTCCACTGCTGAACATGGCCTCCCCCACAGACAGAGCGAATTCCTTATCATGTGGGGGGATTTGCCCATACTCACCACGCTGGGCATGCGAGTTGGCGAGCGCAGTTAGAGCTATCGTTGTTAAAATGAGGGACGCTGCTGCCTATCCCCTAGCTTTTTTCCCTTAGTCGCCTTGTACGACATCCGCGGAAAGGTAGATATGGAGGGGCCTATTCTTCAGCCGGGGCCACCACGGCTAAGAGTACTTTACCTATAATAGCATAGGTATACTTTTTATGTACTTAGGTACGGCACGAGCGTTGCCGCTCAGGTAATAGTTTCATTTATTGGGTTTTTTACCCAACATTGGAAGAAAATGAAGAGCAAAAGGTTAGCGTGGAATAGTCATGTCATGCGGAGAGAAGAATGCCATGTGACTAGAAGAGTGTTAAATATGAATGTGGAAGGATATAAGGGGAGAGGTAGACCAAAGAAAGAGAAGATAGATTGTGTGAAGGAAAGGAGTGAATACTGATTTGACGGCTGATAGAGGGGAGTGGAAGAGAAAAACATGTTGTGCCGACCCCACATGAAGTGGGATAAGGGCAGGGAGATGATGATTGGAAAGAGTGTCATAATTATTTTATCACAAAACGCATTTCAACACTATCTGAATTTCACAAGCCTGCGTACATAATTTTTATCAACGTGTAATTTTACATCTATAATTATCAATTAAATAAAATTATTATTACATTAAATTAAATTAAAAATTAAACTAAAACAATACATTTAATTAAATTAAAACTCAGTGTGAGTTGGAAAACAATATTCTCGAATAACAGGGTTAAATCTCTCATGCGACATTTTCAAACTCTATAGAATAGGCCCTGCGCACTCGCTCTCAAACCCGATGTTCGACTTTTATCAGAACCTAATAAATGGCCAATTTAATGGTAGAGCAAAAAATAAAATTGCAATAACTCCTCGAATCGTGCTTGTCTAAACAACGAACTGTTATTTATTATGTTGCTCTACATAGGTAGCCTTTATAATGCCTACGAGAGAGTAGCTTTACTTTAAAGTTGAGCCTCTAAACAGTTTTTTTTGGTCTATTTAACAAATTATTAGCGTTCGAGAAATTTGACATCTACATCACCAAAACATCTTTATATATAAATGCGACTAACAATATACATATATATTTAAGTTTGAACTGATTTGACCTCAAAACAGTTTAGTCAAAAAAATAATATTGTTTGTTTGTGTGCCAGTAGAATTAATCCCCTACTAATTACGGAACACGTTGTAATAGAATATAGGGTAGGCTAAGACAGTGTGTCTCGAGGAATGACAGATTTTCAGACAGACAGACAGATCACTACCACAGAAGCACGAAGAGTAGAAACTATAATTAAGAATAAAGAACTAAATCTAGTCCATCGAGATTTCTCGCAAAATCTATACCTAACGGCCACATTGACATATTCCGTTATAAATTCGAATGACTGAAGGAAACGAGCCAAGGCCGTAGGAGCCTCTCATTACCATACCGGCTCTACTAAATTAATTCATGAGAAAATAATAAGAACTTACTTATTATAAACTAGGGGCTGCCCGTGGCTTCTCTCGATAAAAAATTGCCTATGTCCTGGTTACGAAAGTGTGAAAATATCATCCATCGTATCACCATCCCACCATTATTATAAATGCGAAAAGTTAGGATGTTTGTGGACGCTGCATCAGCTCAACCGATGTCGATAAAATTTGGAACACATAGAGTTCCTAGAATACCATAAAAGGCTACTCTTTATCTGGGTACCATGCGTGCGAAGCCGCGGGCGGGCGCAAGCTATTATCAAAGCTGTTTCAGTCGTTTAATCGTAATATGGTAACACTAGAGAAACAGAAAGAGTTACTTTTGCATTTACAATAATACATATTGCCTATGATCTGTGATTTAATGTCTAGAGTAGCTTTAGGAAAATCCAGATGGCTATTAGCTATGGTCAACTGTACCGCACGATGTGACGGCGCCAAGCGAGGACAAAGAAACTAACCCACAAACCATACAATCTCACATGAAACCAAACCTTAGTTTACATTAGACATAAGATGAAAAATGTCATGGTAAATATTAGCAGTAGCTTCAACGAGGGTCAGGATATGCTGGCCAACGGGCATGACAAAGGGAGATTTGAAGGTATCTGCCGATCGTTCGTGACTCATCCATCTTCAGCCGATAATCTCGGGTCCGATACAGCACGGACTAAACATCTGAGTTAGGAAAGATGAACCGCGGTTTTTACGATTGTAACTATTGCTGCTTTAATAAATGGTGGCCATGTTTCCTAAGTACCTACCTACTTTTTACACTTACCTATAAGCTTTGTTAGCTGCCGCTCATTGTATTTTGGTTTTGTTTTAAAAGGTCTTTATTGATCATACGATTTGTACAGAAGTACTATATCTAAACACAGTTTAGTACGATACAGCTTATTTTTAAATAAATATAACTCGGCAGGATAAGGCGCCTATAACTTTGTATAGCGCGCATTTTTAAAGTGAAAATGTATTTTGGTTGGATATGAGCGAAAAAAGAAAAAAAATATCATATTTTTTTCCAGATTTTATCCACAAACTTTTTGAAATCAGCTGTTATTAATTATTAAATTAAACGTACAAGAAGTTCAACACCAAGATTGTTTAGGTAATAATCTTGATGTTGATCTTCTTGAACGTTTACACTGTTTACACAACAGCTGAATTGAGTTCGAACTGATTGGACCCCAAAACAGTAGATTTTTTTGTTGTTTTTTTTTCAATAAGATTTATCGAATGTCCGAAAGTCGTAGAACAAACTTTAATGCAAAATTTGGTATAGAATATGGCCCATTCGGGATAACATACCTACATAATATTACGAATCCTTGTTTATGTAACAACAATTTATAGTCTGATCTAAAACTAAACGCCACAAAACATTGCGCGCTGACGTTTCACAAGCGTAAACACAGTGGAGGAACGTTCAGTTATAGATTAGATCCTACGATCTCTACCTACTAATGCCCAAAACACGAATGCCCATTGCTCAAGATCTGTGTGCCGTAGAGGATGTCCAGATTAGAATCAACACTTTATCACCGGTGCTTTAGATCTCTAGGCTGCTCCAACAGGAAAATGAATGCAGTTTCGAGACTCGATATGCATAGCTTGCTACCCTGAATTTATTGGCCTGATGGGTCAGTGTTTTTTACCGATTCAAAGATTATGAAAGACTAACCTAAAAAGTAGCCTATATGCTTTTCCAGACTATAATCTATATGTGTACCAAATTTCATTTCTATGCTTGGAGTTTCACTGCGTGATAAGATCCGAAATGAGGAAATCCGTAGAAGAACTAAGGTCACCGACATAGCTCTCAGAATTAGTAAGTTGAAGTGGCAGTGGGCAGGCCATATAAGTCGCAGAACCGACAACCGTTGGGGAGTAAAGGTTCTCGAATGGCGACCACGTACCGGGCGACGCAGTGTTGGAAGGCCCCCCACCCGATGGACCGACGACATTGTGAAGGTTGCGGGAAGTCGGTGGATGGAGAAGGCTCAAGACCGTTCGTCATGGAACTCTTTGGGGGAGGCCTATGTCCAGCAGTGGACTTCTACAGGCTGATGATGATGATGATGATGGGTTTGCCATCCGCCGTGGCGCCCCAGGCTGAAGTAGGCCCCTCCATGACTTCCGTGGATGTCATAAGAGGCGACTAAGGGAAAAAAGCATCTCCTATCAAAAATAGCTTTATCTGCGCTCGCCGACCAGCATGCCCAGCGTGGCGGGTATGGACAAATCCCCCCAAATGATTGTTTGGATGCAGGCCGTACAAGGTCGGTCGCGTTGGAACTCTATTAGGGGGGCCTATGTTCAGCAGTGGACGTCCTATGGCTGAAATGATGATGATGAGGTACCCACTAGCAGCTGCGCGGTTTCGCTCTATTTAGCCCACGTACGAACGCTGCTGCCCAACCCCTAGCTTTTTCCCTAAGTCGCCTCTTACGACACCCACGAAATATGGAGGAGCCTATTCTTCTAACGCGGGGCCACCACTGTCAAGGATAGTGAATAAATACCCTTTTATTTTAAATAGGCCACAAATCTCCTTTTCTTAGCGAGCGAGATGGCTCGATAGCCACTTAAGTTCGTTCATATTATGGGGCCTGTGGCATGTTTAAGTTAGGTTCTCTTGGTTCGTGTAATTAGGTACCATTGTCCACACCATACCATAAACTCGCTTGTAGTTATATTACCAGCTCCAGAGATCCTAGATACAGGACTTTTATGTGGATGAACAGAAGGCCAATTAGTTTTAACTTGACAGTAATAACGAGACCGATATTTAGAGCACTGGCGGAGTGGAGTGGTAGTCGTGGGTTCGAATCACGGTCGTGCACCCACGGATTTCTTTTCGGAAAATTTGTTCGCTATAGAAACTACCGAGTGCTCTCAATACGGATGTCCTAGAACCTAAAAATTAAAAGACATGCCGTGTGGTTTGTCCTATAATACCTACTATACCTACCTACGCCAATACAATGCTAGTTTAAGATTTTTTTTATTTTTTTAACATCCAATACTTAGTCCCAGACCGGGAACAAATTTGCAGATCATGCAAACATTTGTCCCGCAGTGGGAATCGAACCCGAGCCCCATGCGTCTCAGACGGGCCCGCAAGGCCACCGAGGTCGTCTAGTTATTAGCTGGTTTTCATTCATATAACTTTTGAAACTGCACTCATCATTTTGATTTTGACTGTAACTACAAAGTCAAAGGCGTTTATTTCAATAAAATCACTAGGATCACTTTGAAACGTCCTAGTAGTGAGTCAGCTGTCATAATTTAGCATTTAAAATACAATAGTGCCCTAGAGGCTCAGGTTTCCACCGGCCGGCCCGTTGCCCTTGCAGGCAACCTGTATGTGACTGAAATACCTACTTGCCCCTGAGACATGTTATATTAGGTCAGACTAGGTCAGTTCTAAGTATAGGCCAAACTTAGGACAAGGTACATTTATTTTTATACTTACCTACCTACTGAACTCCTAATAAAAGCTACATAGGGGATGTTTTTTTTTTCAACTACCTTGTCAAAACGAAAAGAATAAGATGATCAAGCTAATCAGCTCCTGCAAATAATTTAAAATATCCGAAAAAGTCATCTACGTCCGATGCTGAATGTAGGTACCTACCTACTTATCCTATGAGACGTAAAGAAAGTCACCAAAAATGGAAGGCGTGGAACAGATGCGTGGTGGTAGGTACAGTTTTTGAAAAAACGCGACAACACCCTCTTGAAGAATTATAGACCCATCTCGCCGAGGTGTCACGTCTATAATAAGCTGTTTTCGAGAGTACCAATCATCAAATCAACAATCGTCTTGCTCGTAGGTAGGATCGACGACTTCCAGCCTCCCGAACAAACCGGGTTCCGCGAAGGCTTTAGTACCGAGGCCACATCCACACGCTTCGGCAGATTATACAGAAGACCGAAGAGTACAATCGGCCATTATGTTAGCGTTTGTCGACTACGTGGTTACAGTCACTATAGTGCTGCCAGATCGACTACCGGTAGGTATACCTATCGAAGTGTTGAAGTATTTTTACCAGCAAAGCCACCATCCGCCTTCAGGATCAGAGAGCACGAATTCTATCCAATTGCCAAAGGAGACATGGAGACGTAATTTATCCGAAACTGTTCACCTCTGCATTGGATGATGTTTTAAAGCTCCTGCACTGTGACGAACATGGCATCATACAGTCAGTGCGTGTTGCCAGTGTTGAAATATGACACTGAGAATTGGTTGCTAATTATTGGCCTTTTAGACAAGCTCAAAGTCGCGCATCGGGCTATGGAGAGAGCTCCAAATAAGTAGTAGGAACCTACCTATGTAGTGGCACTTAATAATCATTATTTGTTAGCATATATTATGCTAGATTATATTTAAACTAGTACAGATTAGAAACCTCCTAGCATAAAACTATAAGTTGGCCTTGTAGGTGTACCTATTCTGTCATCATTGCTAGTTTTGCCAATTTTTATGACGGTAAAAACCAAAGATTTTGGTGCCGAGCTACGCTGTTTAAGTAAAAACCGATGGCCGAAATTCTACTCTTTTCAGTTCAGACTGGCTGCTTTTACGGAGAAATGAGGACACTGTAAGTGGTTAGGAGGATCTGCTGCCGTGTAAGTGTTTAAAAATCAATATTATTGCTTTTACATTGCAATAAATAGCACTTACGGTAACGGTTTTAAGAGCGTTGGTCGTAAAATCTTAAATCAATGTCTAGACGTCGGATTAATAATGAATTCGTTGGATAGTTAATGAATGGATAAGTAGAAAGAATATATGATGATCTCCCAGCCGATTTCGGCCATGGCGACTGATTTATTCTGGTTACTCTTAATTTAATCTTGAAGGCTTTGTTGTTCTGCCCTTATATGCGCTCTATAGTGGCTTGCGTACCCAATTTTAAAACTACTATTAGGTAATTAGAAAGAATATAATTAGGCACCTGATACAAATCTCTGCAGTTGAGTTACCTTTGCAGGAAGGATCTGTATGAAGCTGAAGAAGGCCTACATATGCCTTGTTTGGTTATAACCGCCCACCTGAAGCTGCAAAACTGTCTTATCGTCGTGAGATATCACACATGGAGCAAGATCGCCTAACTTGAGCTCATAACTGCTTTGATATCTACCTAGGTAGGCTCCTACAGCACCTAAGACTGTCAAACCATATATATAAGAAACCTAGGTCTGGATCCAAATAATGCGGCGCCGCAGACAAAAACCCGAAAACTGATTCTGATTTTGAAGCATTTACCAAATTAAAGCTCTTACCTTTTCTACAGCAAAAAGAACGGACGACCGTGACTTGAATCAAAGGCTCCGGGCACAATTTCACTAGAATCCGTATCACTACAAAGTCCGTTTACTTCAAGTTATTATTTTCGACGATAAGACCGGACGGCTCAGTTATTTTGAACCGGGCGTCTCATTCGAGTCGAAGCACCGCGTGCATTTCAATGGATGAAAGTGTAAACGGTGGTTTTTGTATAGCGCCCTCTCACTCACTCGCACGAGAGCGAGAGGGACGGCTGGTTACAGTCAGGTTTGGGCATTGGAGTGGTGCTTCGCCCACTATTTTATTGTTATTCTAATTCTACACGGTTCTATCTCTGGAGCACCCCTAGCTCCAATGTTTACACTGTAAAAACAAACATCTAAGTAAAATTCCTGTGATGTGAAAATCACCGAGGTTTTAACACTACGGTACCTACCTACCTAGTAGGTGTATACAAGGTGATTCACAATATGTTTACCATCCCGGAAGGAGCTTATCATCAAAAATAAAGTTTATTATATTAGCGAAAAAAAACAAAATATATTTCCAAAAGTCGTAGAACAAACGTTATGGTCAATTCTGTGTGGAATAAGCCTGTTTGGGATAGCATACATATTACGAATCACCTTGTATTCAAGGATTCAAAAAGGGCTTTGGTAAAAATAAAAACATGAGATGTGGATTGTTTTATGTTTATTTCCCACAGGTTGAGACCAGAGTAGCAGCACAAACTAACATTATGAAAATGGTAACTATTTTCAGGGATAACCACAAAAAAGTTATAGGTACGGCAAATATCAAGAATTTGATGATAAATAAAAAACAAAGAGTAGTAAAGAGCAGGTACTCTTTACTACTCTTTGTTAGAGGTTTTTGTTGTTCAGACCGCTGTGTAACAGAATTATCATAGGTGTAGGTTCTTACTCTTTATATATTTTTTAAGTATTTTAAGTTAGAATTCAAACGTATGCGAAATCCCTTAAAGTGCTCCTACCCCGGTGGAAAGAATAACCACTAATGAATTTACGAAACATCAAAATAAACTGAAGGGAAACTATGTAAGTATATTATTAACTTAGACACAAATCTGCATGTAACCAAGGCTTCAGAGCTATCGGTTACACGCCCACTTGTCCCTGAAGAGATGAGAGCGAAAATTGTTTTTTTTTCTACATCTTTTAAGGTGCTCCCTCACCGAGAGAATTCGCTTGTAATGTAACGTTACATAACATCAGGGAGGGAGAACCGAGAATTACAGTGCGCAACCTGTAATGATACAAATTGTAGGTACCTACTACCGTGTCGCGGACGCGAAGCGCTCCCCCGCTCAAAATAGAATCTAATGTTACATTACGAGCGAATGCTCGTCAGTCAGGAAGGCAGTATTGTAACGTAATGCTCAAAATCGAATCTAAAATGTTACATTACAGGCGAATGCTTTCGGTGAGGGAGCAGCTCTATAAGTCTCTTGTGCTGAATTAGCTACGTGTCTAAACGTTTGCCGTTCGCTCTCATCTTAACAAAGCTTTGTTATTAATATGAAGTTAAATAGATAACAGAAGCTCTTATAACCACTAACAAGATACTATTGTGGTTTACGAATCAATTGTGATTTTAGGGGACTTCCTTCAAGAATACTAAGCTCCTTACATTGACCAAATGGTTGTAAAGTGCATTATACTCCGAAGTGGGATGCTACAACAATACTCCTAGGACAAAAATAAGTGCAATACAATCTAAGTCAAGTGCGAGAAGGACTCGCTCCACGAAGCTTCCTTACACGGGGTCGAAAATTCGAGATCCCAAGTGAACTTATATTTTGCGGTCGCTCGCGTAGTTTACACAGACCTTTTTATTTGGTATAAATTTCAAGTTGATACCTTTTGCCTTTCCTGATAAAAACAGACGGACAACAGTCCAAGTCTCAACAGGAAAACACAGAACCCTTATAAGATATATAAGGGTTCTGTGTTTTCCTGTTAAGGTACGGAACCCTAACAACGGTTCAGCCGTTATATATATATATTAGTGTTTAGAAGGTAACTAAATTACTTTCGCATTTTTAAGTGTCCTAGAAGAAATTGTCCGTAGTTTTATTGATGTAGCATCGATAAGAAAGCTTGCAACGGCTAGATGCTATAATCGCGTTCCCCGTATTTACCGGTGCAAACTCAGTTTTTACAACAATTTATTATTGTCAAAAAACAATGCAATCCGCAGATGTTCCGGATACATAATTATCAAGTGCAATAGGCACATAGCATTAGATTTGTCATCTAATAAAACATAACTTTTTGCAAACTTGATTTTAAGGTTCTCATTTTTTTTGGATTTTCTAACTTTTTCGAGATCTTCTCTAGCAAATATTTTTATGGATAAGTACAATACAATATGAACTTATGACAGAAAATGAAATATAGTTTATGTAACGCAAAATGAAGAGTTAAATTGAATGAGTTTAAATATACCCAACCTCACTTATGATATCAACTTTATAGTTACAAGTTACTTCAGTACTAGAAACATGCTCAAAGTTCACCGGCAGGAACAATAAATAAACATGTTTTAGATACTTACTGAAACATCAGAATGAATTAGTGAAAGAAATTAAGGACTGATGAACGTCTACACAATAACATGACAATAATATACTAAATATATACAAGTAATAGCCTTTTCGATGCAAAAATTGCAAATACAATTTTTTTATGTTTTTTTTTTTGCTTTTAAGTTATAACAAACAGAAGTAAATCACTCTACATACAAAATCATATATAAAACACGACACAAAGTAGCAAAATTTGCAAGAAATTACTTTTTTAGAAATGTAACTAGGCAAGGCTTTCAATACAATAATAAGGTATGAGCGGGGTCGCGCACCAAGCTTAGGACCAACCAAAGGGGCTCGGGACGGGCGTTGCGCCCTCAACTCGGTGCGCCGCAAATCTGCCTCCATACAAAAATGAAAAAAATATACGTAGAATAAACATCTTATGTTTACATCAACTAACAGTTATGCCTACATGAACCATTACCGTGTATCATCGCTCAAGGCCCGAACAACACAAAACTTAACAGGCAACAGTCCGCTTTAAATCACGCGAATTCAGTGCTCGGCCGATGATACTCCGGCAAGTTTACATTACAATTAATTATGCCACCGCTTAAAGCCTTCTCGTCTCGCAAGACAATCTTATTCGCATTGAATATTCAAAATGATCAGATTTTCAAACGGTGGCAGTGAATATTACGAAGGAGCACAATACATGTAGTGCTCGTTCATAGTTGAAATGGGCGACGAACGGCTATAGACATCTCTCGCGAGCCCGAGTACGCTTGCATTCGGACCCGACGCAGGCAAGTTCATCTACCCTACATTATAATGCGGCTACTCAATAAAATCGCCGCGTGTAAATTTAACATTGGACGAACCATAAAACATGTCCAATGTTTTCAATATAACATATTACATTGTTTTAGATAAGGCCCTTATCGATTCGGCTCAGCGGCCGCGGGTACACCTTTCGCGAACCTCTGTCGAAAGGTGTAGCCGCGCTCGCAGATCCATGAAGATGAATCTTCTTCGAAAATAAATAGCCTGTCTCATAAATATTATGTAACAAAAAAAAATTACTTGTATAAAATTTCGAATGAACAGTTAGCCAGAAAACGTAAACGAAACAGTCTCTAACGAAAAAAAATACCAGCTCTAACTATATTTTTATATCAACAAATTATTAAACAACTCGGGACGATATTACTTTAAGAATTATATAAGAATCGTCCTATTATGCTGTACATGAAATGCTATCCCTCACAATGCGATATTGTCATACATAAAGTATGTAATGAAGCAACTTTGAAAGACATATTTTGGCAGTCTTGAACAAGACAGAATAAACATTATTTCATACATAACAAGTACATATTTAAATTGTGATTGCAAACAAGGGAAAGCATTCCATCAAACATCCCTACATCATTATCATGTAATCTCTACAAAGAAAACATTGAACTAAAATTAATGTTACATTACTCCACCATTATATAACTCTACAATCATATTTAAGATATGTTAGCACGCCTTCGTAATGTCACGGACTCGTGACGAGGCTTCGCTAATTAATCCTATTATTATTGCTAACATTTCCCTCCTAATGCCACTTGAAGAACAACCAACTGAAGCGTCACGATACAACGAGAACGCTCACTGCAACGGCATGTCATTCACATTGTAACATCGTTCCTGTGATTCAACTTACTAAAACCTTCAAAGGGCGTTAAATATTATATAAATAGAGTTGCGGTACAGTACCTGCACACTTCCCATCAAAAAAATCGAACAACTTCTAAGTTATATTTTTAATTCTTTCGTTTAAAAAAAACATTCAATAGAAGGTAGTTTCCGAATGACATACTGATATTCCAAATTTAAGTTCTATTTAAGAAAAACATTCAATAGAAGCTAGCTTTTAAATTACATACTGATATTCCAAATTTAAATTGCCACGCAACTCGTGTTTTCCCCTGAATGAAAATTGCAAAGGTGGCTCGATTTTTTTGATGAGAAGTGTAGTTCAATGCACGAAATAATCGATGCGGAGCCGGCCACCTTGACACAGTATTTACGTAAGCGTACAGTTTCGCGCAGAAAAAATACTTTCCTGCTTGCATCTGCCCGCGGCTTTGCTCGCGCGGTACCGGGATGAAAAGTACCCTATGTCCTATTCCAGGACGTAACTGTATACCAAATTTCATGGAAATCCGTTCAGCCGCTAGAGCTGAGCGGTAACAAACACAGACAAACATTTGTGTTTTTATTATTATGAAAGTAGGATTAGAATTAATAATGCAATGCACCTACGCTCGAATCATAGAAATTCACGTACATTTACGTAACTACAGGTCAAAGTTTATAATACTACTCAAGACAACTTGTGTCATTGCTGCCTACAGAGTCACTACTGACAACAGTAGACAGTGACGCCCCAACATGATGGTAACCTTTCCATGGAAGACCCGGTTACCGTTCAAGCATAACTTTAAACTATAATACAAGAAGTATTTATGTTCTAAATCGCAAACTAAAACGTCTCTCGTTGGCAACTTCAATATTTAGTAAATAAATACAGACTGAGACATGGGGAAAACGAATAATGCGCTAAAACGTGACGGGGAGCGGTAACCGTGCCTCCCAAACCTACAAAATACATTACCAGAGCGCGACCCGTAAGAGAATTGTTAATTTTTACGTTGACTTGATCTATTTGAGTAGAAAGTTTAGATCGAATTATCCAAAAAATAAGTGCAGTTCTATGTTAATCAATTAATATGAATTTAGCGCAATACAACCAGAGGTTGCATGCAAAAAAAATATTATCTATGAGTATGCCTAAGCAAGATTGCGATACAATTTTCAACGTAAATATTGAAGATGTTAATATTCTCGAAGGATTATTCTCATCAAGCGCTGATTTAGGTCAAATGGCTTATCAGATTATGTACTTATATACATTTTGTTAAAGCTTTGCCTTGGACGCGAGGAAAATAATTTCACCTAATTCATAAGTCCATTTAAGGTCAATCTGTTGTAAAATTATATTTGTGAATTGGCGAGACACAATATGATAATAGGGCGTTTGCTTTTAGATAATTTTGTTTTAAATGTATAGTCGTCAATGATCGCTACTATAAGTTATTTTGCTAATAGGTCATTCAGATTGTAAAGCCATATTGAGCGCCTATCACAGCACTCGATGGGAAAGTCGGATCGCGCTCCCGTGTATATAGTGCGTGTGTCGGCCCTAGCGCGTGAGCGGGCGGTCGAGCGCGCGGCACGGCAGGAACCTGGCGTGCGGGTGCGCGCAGTGCCGCGCGCAGCGCAGCGCCGCGCTGTGCCGCCGCTTGCGGTCAGCGCCGCCCTCTGCCGCGGCCGGCGCCGCCGCGTAGTGCGCGTGCGCCGCGCTGATGTCCGCCAGCAGCTCCTCCCAGTCGCACGCGGGCTCTTCCGCCGCGGCCGGGCTCTCGGGAAGCCGCTCGGCGGCGGGCGCGGCGCACGAGAGGCAGGCGCCCGACTCGGCGGGACGCATCTTCTTGGCCCGGCTCGCGCACTCGTCGCACGCGGGCGCCTCGGTCTGCACGCCCGCGTCCCGCTGCTTGACCTCGAAGCGCAGGGGCGCCGGCGCGCCGCGGCACTCGAGGTACAGCCCCGCGCCGAGGTACGAGCCGCCGGTCGCGCTGTGCCGATACTCGACCGCGTCCGGCTCGCCGCGGATGTCGAACGTGTCGCCGTCCGCGTAGCGCGGCGCCTCCGCCTCGGGCGAGCGCTCGATCGGGCGGAAGTGCGTGCGAGCCGCCGTCAGCAGGTCCTCGCGGTCCTCGTCGGCGTCGGGGCGCGCGGGCGGCGGGGACGCTTGCGCGGGGCGGGGCGCGCGCCGCCGCGGCGGCACCTCGCAGAAGCCGCTCGTGTCGCGGCTGTGGTTGATCGCGGTCAGCGAGCGCACCGTGTTGGCGACCGTCGACAGCGCGTCGTACAGCTCGTCGCCGTCGTACAGCGCGAACGACTCCAGCTCGGGGGGCGGGGGCGGGGGCGGCGGGCGCGGCGGGGGCGAGGCGAGGTGCAGCGGGCGCAGGCGGTCGTGCAGCGGCGGGGAGCCCGGCGCGTCGCACGCCCACACGGAGTCGCCCAGCGAGGGGAGGGAGGAGAGCGACGGCGGCGTCATGACGGAGGTGAATCGTGGCGGCGGCGGCGGAGGCGCGCCGAACATCCGATCGGACGGCGAGGCCAGCAGCTCCGCGAAATCAATCGGCAGCTCCTGGTAGTCGTCGTCCGGTGTGTTCTGATCGCGAGCCCACAGCGCCTCGATGCTCCGGTCGAACTTGGCCTCGAACCGCGCGTACAGTTCCTCGTCGGTGGGCGAGAGCGGGCGCGGGGGCGGCTCCTCGGTGAGCACCCACTGTCCGGCCAGGTCTAACCCGTCGTCCCACTGCGGCACAGCGCGGATTCTCGGCTCGATCGCGCGGATGTCTTGCATGCTGTTATCGTCTGTGACGGTGTTCTCGCAAGTCCCGTACCCCTCGTCCAGTGCGATCGCGCGGATGAACTCCCTGACCGGATCCTGATCCTCCATGTTCCAGATGCCCTCGTGAGTGACCCACTCGGGCAGGCTGTCCTTGCTCTCGAACGATCGGCTGTACCCGTTGCAGCGCTTCTTGTTCTTCCGTTGGCCTTGGTAGGAGTTACGGCGTTCTTTACCGGTGGGAATTTTCTTTTTCCAATCCTTCGACAGATCTTGACTATGCATTTTGACAGGTTGCTTATTGCACCAGGCCGGTGGGGGCAGGCAGTACTGTAAGGGCGATGTTTCGCCTTTGGTCAGCGCCGGAAACGCAGCGTAGTATCGACGCACGGCTTCTGCTTGTTCGATGGAACACGTTGGCATGCCTACTGTGCCTTCTTTGTCCTTTATGTCTTGCAGTCGGATGGCCAGCTGGTCAACGATGATGTCGAGATTAGGTTCCTGAAAATAAATACAATCATCTCAAAAACTATTATTACTATACCATTCAATGCTTGCTGGAGCAAGATGTAGCTACACATCATCCTTCAGAAACATGCATTTACCGCAAATACATGCTCCTTATGTATAGGATAACAGTCACTTGAATTGAAGGATGCAATGATGTGTAGTTTACACCTACAGGACCAATAAAGCACATAAATGATTGTCAAGGTCAACTTCTAATATAACTAACAAGAATACAAAATACACTCAAATGCTACATGGGTACAGGAAACAAATATTTAGCAACTAATTTCCTATTACTTTTGTCTAAATATACTGTGTGATACCAACAAATGAAAACCATGATTTTTATACAAATTACCCAAAATAAATTGATTCATGGATTATTATAAAAATCATAGTATATAATATGTCCTTAGTGTGGGTTATTACTAGAGACTAGATTACATGCAAATGCATATTGGCATATGCATTTATATTTTGCCATATGCATTTACATTTTCCATATTGGCTTTTTTTTTAGGTTTACGCATGTTTTTTATTTTACTGATAATGCCTATTTTCGTATATTTCGTTCAAATTTATTTATTGACACCTAAGAACTGTCAGAGATTTTTCTGATAAAACCAAAAGAGATGTTTGAAAACAACAACAATCCAGGCTTTCATCAATTTAAGCATTTTTTGGCCATTTTATGTCGCATATAATCTGGTCTCTAGCTATAACTATAAAAACAAAATAACCAAATCAAAAACTTGAGGGTGTTCAAAAACTAAGACAATCAATCAATAATTTAAAACTTTTATGTTACTGACTGACTGACTGACAATCAATGCAAAACCTACACCTGAAGTCCTAGGATTATGAAATTTAGAGGGTTCTGTCGTAGTGTAGGGTGCACTTAGAAAGGAATGCCAGAAACTACTCGTTGAGAGAGTTAAAATTTGTATGAAAGTAACATAGCGTGAACAAAGACGCAGGGTTTTCCACTAGTTATTATATAAATATGACTCAACAATACCTCTAATAAAGCTGGGTAATTATATGCTGCATTATTACATGTGGATGACTATGCAAATAAATTAAAACAGTTGTCTACAAACAATACGAACAAAGGAGGAATGCAATACATACTCTGGAACCAAGTGCACAACAAACGGGGACCGATTACTGTGCATAAAAATTTCATAGGCAAGCACTGAGATAAAACTTCATAAATCTGGTTTAAAACCACTTCTATAGTTATACCATGTTTCATGAAAGTCAAGATACTTTTGAGAAAAATAGTTTCATAACATTTTAAAAATCAGTAAAATCATCATTGTTGGCCTCTGAAACTTTAAAGGACATCGCTGTATGACCGACCTTTTGGTAAGGATTCTTATAATTGTTAATTGTCTTCATTTTGACATTTCCACAGTTACGGTCTCTGTCCAGTCTAATTGAGCACTGCATTTCCTCTTAACAGTCAAAGAACAATCAATAGATTAGCATCAGACTTTTAAGATAATAACAAGATTCCTACTACAGGCACTGCCTATTCATCCAAACATGTTAACGTTGTATCTGGTGTCAGAGTTGAATAATAATTATGGCAAAAAGTTACTTAATTTTTTTTTTTTTTTTTTTGGTTTATCTGCGATCAGTCTTTCGTTGAGGATTTGTTTGGCTTGTGCTCCACTCTTGGTGCACAATGCCTTACATTTAGGTACTGCTATTGCCTCTGATCTAGCGTTTGAATGTTGACTCGTTTAAGCCGTTTTTGGTAGCCGGGTAGGATCAGCTGGGCTGCTAGCTGGTTAGGGTGATGTGTTAGACGCTTAATAAAATGTTGATTTTCTCATTATCCTTCCTCAACATTATTTTGAGCATTAAATGGCATACTGCAATAGCCTCGTTAATAATAATTCTCAATAATAATTTTTCTCATAATAATTTCACCTTGACAACCTAGCAATTTCTAGGTTTGGTGCTGAATGATACGGAAACAAATTGTGTGAATTTTATAGCAATGTTTCAAGGATTTAATATTTTAGTCTAGGTGGCTATTCTGTTTGGCCACAACTGCATGTAACTTGTGCCCATATTTATAACTAGCTCTCAAACATGAGTAAATCTAGAGTTTATTCCAATTTAGGACTACCCATACAAAAATGACATATTTCTTGATATCAAGATCGTATTCAGGTTTGAGAGCCATCTATTAATATGTGCCTTTGTTCCTCAAATCTCTAGTAGTTATTAAAAAACATCAAGATAATAAATACAAAAATGCAAGCTTTGATAGCATAGTTATACAGAACAATAATCCAGTATAGAAATAAAATATGGAGATGGAACCCATATTTATAAAATGCTTTAAACATGGGAGCAATCTTGAGAGTGTTCAAGTTATAATTCCCCATAAATAAATACAACTTTTCTCAATATCAAGATCAGTCTCATGTTTGAGAGCGGTTTATAAATACGGGCTTTTAGGGGGCTTACCTGCTCTGTTGGCGTGTATCAGGTGGAGTGAGGGGTTGGGTGTTTTCTGTGGGTTGCTGCGGAGCAGGCACAAGCCTGACCCTCTCTCTTATGCTTACGCATCTTGCCCCTGATAGTATCTGCAGTTATCAAACACCATCACCATGTTTTTTAATCGTGAGTCCATTTTACAATCGCCGTGAGCCGTGTGTTATAAATCGATCCTTTTCTCTCTCTCGTACTAATACATTCTTATTTTCTTTGGCCTTTTCTTTGCTTTTGGGTCGATTGTTTATCTAATTTGGCGTTCGTCCTTCAGCAATATATTTGCAATCGCATTGTCACTTTATCGAAGAATGACGCATTAAGTGCACCCCCTATTTCTGCAACAGACAATCACGTTGGCACATTATTATTGTTTTGGAGTTCAATGTTTCCTGGAAAGGTCATTGAGATTGAGAGAGAAAGGCTGTAGGTTGGTATAAAGAATTATGTGTGTGCGGTGCGTATGCCCCGCGCTAAATGGGTCGATGTCGATGGCGCCAAACAAAACGTCACTAGTGCGAAGGTGCGACGCGACGCCCGACGCGACGGGCCCACTTGGATTCGAGCCCGAGGGCAATGTCAGCGGATTGCTACCCACTTTATATTACTATCACATTGAGCACTGTAGAAGCTAGGCGGAACACAAACCTAGCATCGTCTCGTATACGAACACTGCAATCCAGACGATGCAATTTCACAAGACGACAGTATTACATGATGCAATGCACTTTCACTGAGGACGCGCAATCTACTTCCTCGTTGGCAATTGAAGACAATGCAAAACAGATTAAGTTACTCACCTGGAACAGTTTCTGAGGGGTTAATTTATCATGTTAAATTGGCTCACACACACCCCTTGTGAAAAAAAAAACATGGCAGCCCGCAAATGAGTGAAGTGAGTGAGTGAGAATTGGGTTTTCTTTTTTTGCGCAACTCCGTCAGAGAACCAGTGTGACGTTTAGAAATAGACCAATAGCACAACTCGAAATTAGATAGTCATCAAACATGGCCGAAATCAACCCGTCACGGTCGGTGATTACTTTTTTACGTCTTGTGATTCGTGGAAATCTACATTCATTGGCTATTTTCATTAATAGATAACCAATGGTAGCTTTGCTTTTCAACCGGATATCGAATATTTCGCGCCATTTTGTAGCACTAATATTCAAACTATACATAATCATTTTTATTTATGTTTTGCTTTGATGAAAAATTCGGGGTTTTTGTCATAGGTTAGTAAAAATTTACCCATAGCCATCAATTTTTTTTAAATAGATTTAGTTATTAGTGTTATTAAGGAAGACATTGCAAGCAATAAAAATAGGTACTTACCTAAGTAATCGCGGGTGTTTCCCCGTGGTCCCATATTTTTTTTTCTTAAACGAAAATTTTGGGTCTCCCTACATAAATAAAATGCAACTTTGGTTCGCAATTCGCATACAACGCCATCTGCCTATCTTTGCAGTCCTAATTAAATCATGAAGATGGCGCTGGAGACACCTAAGTCATCATCATCATTCCAGCCGTTGGAAGATCCAGGAAAACAAATATTTATTATCGATCTCTTTATTCTCTTACTCTTTTAGCATATCGAGTAGGTAGCAAAAAATAAAGTGCCCAGCTCGTTACATTGGTACACTGATTTATAAACAAACTACATTACATTATACCAATATTCATAGGTATTGAACAGAAAAGGTAGTGTTATAGAATATAAATCAATAGATTATCAAAGGCAGCTTGCGCAAAAAAAAAAAAAACTTTCCATTAAAATAATTAAATAAAATTAGATTTTTTAGTAACTAAAATAGTCTCTTTACGTCCAAAGGGCTAATTAACTTGAAGTTTTAAGATCTATCGACTGAACGGTACAAAACAATTTGAATTAACTTATAGTCTGTTGCAAGGATAAATTTGATAGGATGTATAACTGTATATGTTGATAAGGATAATATTTTCGTATTTACTAACTTACACAAGCTGCCTTTCAACACTAGATACTTATAATTTGGAATTATAACGTTTAAAGATTATTTTATCTCATAGAATCTAATTACAAACAGTCACCCTTATCACCGTATTTTTGATGGCAGTTTAAAATAAATGTATAAACAATGTTATTTTTAAGTTCTGATCTACCAATACCTTTAAAAACATATTTTAGAACAGGTTATAAATATAATTTTATAAGGAATTTATAATTTAAAGTCTATACACACTCTCAGCCCAATAGTAAAACAAAATATACTACTTGGTAGTACCAACTTTGTGCTAAAACATTTTCCGCAAGGACTAAAACATAAAAAATAAAACTTACAACTGAATAGCGATCACAGAAATGCATAAACAATACAATAAATATCTGATACAATTAAAGTAAAAGAAACCAGAAATAAATTAAAAACATACACAACAGAGTATAAACGTTTGTACGGTGTGGAAAGTCAAGTGCACATTATTTACGAGTACATGATGTAAATTGATTGTGTTTACAAAATGCTTATTGTCACAGGGCCAGGGTAACCAGTTTCGAACATTATATGGGTAGTATAGTAGCTAAGTTATCGTGTTATTCAACTATTAAGCCGACTAAAGGCTCGCGTCCACAACACCACATCGGTCGCATGGAACGTATATCACAGATGTCCGGTCACAAAATAAATCTGGGTGTCAATATTCTTAAATTGTGACAGTCAGTGGACGCAAGCTATAACGAAGACGCTACATGTGACGCAATTGTATGATCCTAGATATTCCAAAACTCTGCAAAAACCAATGTTGATTTTTTCACCTACAGATTAAGTACAACATCAAAGACAATAGAGTAGTAAATTATTGTCTTTGACAATATTTAGGGGTCAGTTGTATTTAAAGTTACAGCAAATATTATCCAACTAGCCCCAACTCCTAGCTGTAGCTGAAGTAACAGCAACTACAAGTAAATTTATAATACTAGATACAAAGTTATGAAAAAGGACCATAAAGTTGCCCCACATCGTCAAAACGAACTTAATCACCGCCATCTTTGCCAATTTAACGCCTAAACCAGCATGAAGGCCAGTCAGTAACCAGGAAGGTCAATTGCGATTGATATAGAGCAATTTATCGTCATTGAATAAATGAAATTTATTAATTCGTTCTTGACTTGACAGCACTACGATTTTTAAACGAAAGTTATATAGTTAAAAGATCCCGACATAAAAGACGAGATTTCATCGTCATACTGTACACAGATTTATGAAATTAATTTTAAACCGTCTGTTTTTGATGGAATTTTTCAATTTGCATTGAGAATACAGAGGGCGCTAGCACTGGTCTGAAAACATGTATACAGTTCGAGTCAAGGTTGACTGGAAGAGACTCCCAAAGCGATAACACTATCCAATCCATTGTATTCAATTATTATCTGTGATAATTGCAGTGTCTTAACCGTTATTGTCACTAAATTCTTGAGTTTTAATGAATTCTCAAACAACGAATTTATCGAATAGTTACAGAATAAGATTATAACTTTTCTTCAATATTTTTCATGTCAATCGCAATTGACTGTCGCAGTGAACCGTACATCAGTCGACGTGATATATACACAACTATCTAGTGAAGTTTCTCTCATTGACTCTCCGGCCGTTTACTGGTTTCCTTTGGTTTGATGACGTCACTCTTGATGGGCTCGACAGCGGCTTTTTTCATTACCCGCCGCTTTTGCGCCTCGCGGATTATGTCGAATAAACTCTGGAATAAATAAGTAAAAAATTAACACAACAGTCAAGACCACTATGCCCTGTATTGAGATCAGCCAGGCTATTGCGTAAGCGAAATGATAATGAAGATCGCAATTTTAAGGATGTCTTTATCAATTTTAGCGACATCTGAAGTTTTTCAAACATGAAAAGGAAGAAGCTAAGGTCTTGAAGTTATGCCTTGTCAAGTTTGGAACGTTTTGAATGTGGCTAAGTTTGTTAAAATTACCCTGAAAGTTACGAACTTAATTGCCATTACGCTTAGAGGCAATTGCACCACAGCTAAGCTATTCTGTATAAATTCTGACTCGAACTCGAATTCACTCAAGTGACAGAACTCACTTCAATAAATTCTATTGTGCCTATATTTATTTATTTTTTACCTATTATTATTTATTTATTTGTACGTAATCTGCAATTTTATTCTGCAATTTATATGTTAAAATAGTAATTCCTATTTATACATATAACTATCTTGTTTTATTTGTATACTTTAATATTATTTTTATTCATATCACCTAGATTACAGTTTAACTATATTTAAAGCCACACCAACATGCCCTTCTCTTATCTTTTCATACCGTCGATCCAAAGGAGATTGCCTCCTTGATTGTTACTCACTAAGTAAGTAAGAAATAAATAAATTAAATAAATGTTTGCTACTTTTTTATACTTTTATATGAAGTGTGATACATGATCTACCATACTTTGCAAATAAAACATTTGATTTGATTTGAAAGGTTGCCTGGTAGAGATCGCTTTTAGCGATAAGGCCGCCCATTGTATTGCCTTGTAATTCTAGTATTCTCCTTGTATTATTTCTGTGTGTTGATCAATAAAGTATTATCTATCTATCTATCTCCGCCACAGGCGTTTTTGAGTCCTACCGGCATGTCCTAGAACCTAAAAATTCGAAGAAATGTGACATTTGCACGAAAGGAGCCTCTAAGAGGCGCACTTCAATCCTTTCACTACACCGATTCTTTCATCGACCGCCATAGGCCCTTTTCAGGGCCACCATACCACAACCTGGTCACTGACCTAATACAGGTGACCAAAAAAGAATCAGTGACACGACAAGTAGAATCTAATTTACCTTTCCGCCAGTGTCACCGGTTCTGTCTTGCTCTTTCGCTGCGACGGCCGCCTTGTCGAGCGCCTTCTGGATCTTGCTCTCTACTTCTAGTATCTCCTCCTTGTCTAGCAACTCGATCAGCTCTTGCATCTGCTTCTCAGACAGGTTCACGTTCTCGTTGCCGATTATTTCAAGCATCTGAAAATTAAAATAATATAATAAACCGTACTTTAATATAATTTAAATTTAAATTAAAATACAAAAAAAATATATAATAATAATAAACAGATTTATTTCCCTTCACAATTAGGTTTCTTAAATACAAATTGTGTACAAAGTAGTATCAAGTAAATCATCATCATTTCAGCCGTTCGACGTCCACTGCTGAACATGGAAACAATAAGCGTTTAGTATATTTAAATTAAATTTAAATACTAATATTATAAACTAGCTTCCACCCGCGGCTTCACTCGCGTGGTACCGACATAAAGAGTACCCTATATGCTATTCTAGGTAAAGCACTTTATCTATTCCAAGTTTCAACGAAATCGGTTGAGCCGTTACGGCGTGATTGAACAACAAACATCCAAACAGCCTCACAAACTTTCGCATTTATATTTATAATAATGGTAGGATGCGAAAGTTTGGATGGATGGATTGAGGTTTGTTACTCAATCACGCCAGAACGGCTCAACCGATTTCGATGAAATTTTGAATATATAGAATTCGATACCTTGAATAGCATATAGGCTACTTTTTATCTAGGTACCACGCGAGCGAAGGTTAGTTATATGACGAACTTAATCACGCCGTAACGCATGACGGCCCAATGGCAAACTTAGTTGAAACTTGAAATAGATATAGTTATTTACCTAGAAAAAGCATATAGGCTTCTTTTTATGTATACCACGCGAGCGAAGCCGGGAGCGGAAGCTAGTGTTATATATGGGAAAGTTTCGATGGATGGATGTTTGTTACTCAATCACGCCAGAACAGCTGAACGGATCTGGAAAATCTGGAAAGAAATCTGGCACAGAGCTAGATTAAAGCCTGGAATAAGTAATGGCCTGAACCATCATACCTTCAGCACGTCGTCAATCTTGAGCTGTCCATCAAAATCGTCATCGAGCCTTCCCAGCACATCCTGAATCAGCTTCAGCTTGGCTTCGTCCGGCACCTTCTGAAGACTCTTTATGGAATGCATCAGCTCATCGATCTGAATGAGCTGTTCTTTAGCGAGCTGCGGCTCAGTTTTTGTCTGTTCCAGTGTGTTCAGGAGCGCCTTCTCCTTGTTCTCGAGTTCCGCTAGCGCTGCGTCAAGCTTGCTTGTCATGTTATTGACAGCCCGGTATAATCTGGAAGAATTATAGTAATTAATTAAGTAATTAATAATTTGACTGCCCTCATAGTTCAGTTAGTAGTAACTCTGCCTTCTGCGCTAGAGGTTACGGGTTCGATCCCCGCACTGGACAAACATTTGTGTGATAAAACACGGATGTTTGTTCTGTGTCTGGGTGTTAAATATATATCTTTTATGTATATCAGTCTCTGGTACCCATAGTACAGGCAATGCCTAGTTTGGGATCAGTTGACCGTGTGAATATGTCCGGAATATTTATATTTTTTATTTTTATTTTTTTTAATAGTAAAGTCCTATTGCCTATTAATATTATAAATTCGAAAGTTTGTGAGGATGTTTGGATGTTTGTGGTTCAATCACGCCGTAACGACTTCGACGATTTCGATGAAACTTGGAATACATAGAGTTCCTTGCCTAGAATAGCTTATTAGCAACTTTTTATCCAGGTACCACGCGAGGAAGCCGCGGGCAGAAGCAAGTTCATAATAAAAAGTTTATTTGACTGATGCATAATAACAAACAAAGCTAAAAAATTATCAATCACGACCGCTAACGCCATCTATTAGCTACTTGAGGTAGATTCCTGAATCGCGCATAAGATATCAATTTATTACGATACATTTATGCAACAGTTTCTTGCCAGTATTGGTCGCGAAGAAAACGCGTAAATTAAACTAGAGTATTATCCTACCTATTCTGTAAAATTTCAGCAATACCACTAGTCCCTGTACCATCAACTTGGCTGACTAACGGTGGACAGCCAGACGGACATGTCTCATGGCCAAACTTGGAAAGAAATGTACCTTCTAGCGCCCTTGGTGAGTTTGATGTCTGCCTGCTTGGTCTTGACAATCTCGTGCATTTCCTTCACATCCTCGCTGTAGTCCAGCAGTTCAGTCTTCAACTCCTGGATGCTCTCCTTCTCGAGGAGCAGGGATTTCTTCTGTTCAGCTGTGAATTTTAAAAAGACGGCATTAGTTGTAAATAACAGAAAATCCCACTACATATATTATAAATGCGAAAGTTTGGATGGACAGATTACGCCAGAACGGCTGAACGGAATTGGATGAAATTTGGTACAGAGGTAGATTATAGTCTGGAATATCACATAGGCTACATTTATCCTCGTAGTAAACACGCTAGCGAAGCCGCGGGCGGAACCTAGTAGGATATAAATTAATAATACCTAACAGTCACATACATAGTCCTGACCCCACACTAGGATTCTCTGTGTCGTGATATCAGAAACTACCAAAACACCCAGACCCCGAAATAATATTTGCAGATCATACAAATATTTGTCCCGCAACGGGAATCGAACCCGCACCCCTTGCGTCTCAGAGGGTCACTGGCCCGCTGCGCCATCGAGGTTGATCCATTGCTTAGTTCAGGATTTTTTGTGTTCTATCTTGTTGGCTCAGGATAATGATTATGTTTGCTGTACAGGTAGGTATGAATGTATGACAATGATAATGGCGTATGGCACTTCATAGAAAATGTATGGTTTTTTTAGTCAGTTATTGCATAATTTTACGATTTTATTTTGTTAGTTGTCTTGATGATAACTACAGTAGAGTAGATTGAGAATAAGATTGTTTTAGAAAATCTGGTTTTAAGGCTGATGTACAGTACATTTTTCAAACAACCAAATATGTAGTTGATTTATTTTCAAAATTGACATAGGTACCTACTTAGTGTGTCCTAGGAGCAAAATATCTAAAAAACAGAAGGTGATGTACCTACCTTTATGTTTGCTTTCGAACGAAACAACAGTAGACGCATTTCTTCAAACTTGGCAATGTTTTCGAAAAGTCATTGCGCGTCCGAAAAACCCACAGAAATGAACTAGTTCATGGAATACTAATTTCTTAGAAATACAGTGGTGGTCATCTAATTAGAAACACCTAGTCACCTTACATTTTTATAAAGTAACTAACATTATTATAGCATTTAATAGGAGGTAATTTTTTTTTCACTACTTTACAATGTACTTTAATATCTCTAGTTTAACTACAAGCAATAATATTTGACAACCAAGACGACAATAAAAATAAATATCAGTGAAACAAAAAGTATCAATATCGTTAGGACTGGCAGAATGGACAACTAATTAGAAACAATGTATGACTTGGTTCGAAATTTGTTTTTTTAAACTGAAATACAGTTCTCACAATTTTCAATCACATTGTAAATATTGCCCCCATTTCTAACTCATTACGAAAAGTTACTATTTATTGTTGTTTTATTAAAAATGGGTAAAAATAAGAGCTGTGATGCAGCAACGAGAAAAATTATAGTGAATTTTCATTTAAAACAAAAATGGAGTTACAGAAAGATCGCCGATTATTTGGAATGTTCCGTAAAGATGATATTTAACGCCCTCGCACATTTCAAACTACACGGAACATCAGATAACGTGCCAAGAAAACTTCGGCCCAGGAAGACTACAGTTCAAGAAGACAGGCTTATGCTTCGATTAGCTAAGGCGGACCCCTTTAAAGGATCCAATGTTATAAGAAAAGAGGTATTTTCAGAAGACGATCCTCGACACGTGTTCACTAAACTAGTTCGTAGACGGTTGGTTGAAGGAAAATTGTTAGGAAGGATCGCTAGAAAAGTACCACTACTAACCAGGCAACATAGAGAAAATCGTCTAGCATTCGCTCGCAAATATGGCAGTTGGAGTATTCATCAATGGAAAAAAGTTTCGTTTTCAGATGAAACTAAAATTAATTTGATTAATTCCGATGGAAAACGATATGTACGACGACCAATAAACGAGGCTTTGAATAAAAAGTACACTAAAAAGACAGTTAAGCACGGTGGTGGAAATGTAATGGTGTGGGGATGTTTCTCAGGGTATGGGATTGGTCCCGTGAGAAAGATTGAAGGGCAAATGGATCAATATCAATACAAAAAGATCTTGGAAGAGACAATGATTCCATATTCCGAGGAAAAATTGCCAGTAACTTGGATATTTCAGCATGACAACGACCCAAAGCACACAGCACGCAGCGTTAAAGCGTTTCTTACAGAACAATCCGTGACAGTGAACAATAAGAGTGGCCTGCCAATAGTCCGGATTTAAATCCCATAGAAAATTTGTGGCACACTATAAAGACCAACCTGTCGCAGAAACACGTTACTAATATTCATGGACTTAACAGTGCATTTGAAGACGCTTGGAGAAGTATTCCTGTAGAAACTTGTTATAAATTGATTGAACCAATGCCGCGTCGCTGCAAAGCTGTTATTGATAATAAATGCTACCCTACCAAATACTAATTGTCTAAGGATGTAGTATTTTTAGTATTTTTCAAAACTATTGGGGTTTTGTTCAAATAAAAAATGATTTAAGTAATGATTTTTTTGGTGTTTCTAATTAGTTGTCCGGTTTGTATCTCGTTTTTTATTTTGTTATTAATATAACTTTCAGTTTTAGAAAAACAACCGTTGTTTTCTGTTATTAAAATGGTATAACAATGCAAGATAATATCCGATACATCGATTTTAATACGTAGGAACACTCAATGATACGTTAAAAATTAGTTCGAAAGGAAATTTGCAATAAAAATATAAACCCAGGTAGGTGTTTCTAATTAGATGACCACCACTGTAGATGGTGTCATATAGGTAAAGGTCGATGACAGAGATGTCTTCAGATTTATGAATGACACTGGTCTATTCTTGTCCCTCTCGGACAAAGGAACAACAACAGTCAGTCAAATAAATGTTTGGTAATTTATGTCTCTGGTTTGGTACTTGCTCGCGTTGCGACTCCCACTTTGTTAAGCCTAAGCACCTACCTTTTAAGTACCTCCTTAGTACAAAGGGTGGTTTATAACTTCTCAAAAATCCTCTTTGATGTTCCTCATCATCATAATCATCAGCAGCATGATGAAATCTACTGCTTAACATAGGCCTCCCCAAAGAGTGCCACGACGAACGGACTTGAGCCTTCTCCATCCACTGACTGCCCGCAAGCTTCACAACTGAAGACTGACAAGTTTCGTTGACCATCCTGCTGTTTGGATACTTCTAAATTAGGCATTTGTAAATACCTACGTTACTAGCGACCCGCCCCGGCTTTGCACGGGTATATAACTGTATTGCTTGACGCCACGATTGCGCGCCACGCCATTGGTATACTACGTGAAGAATGTCATGTGTCATTAATATGAATGTGGACGGATATAAAATAAAATAAAATAAATATTCCGGACATTATCAATCACACACGGTCAACTGATCCCAAACCAGGCATAGCCTGTACTATGGGTACCAGAGACTGATATCGTTAATCACACAAATGTTTGTCCAGTGCGGGAATCGATCCCGCGACCTCTAGCGCAGAAGGCAGAGTTACTACCAACTGAGCTATGAGGCCAGTCTATATAAGGGATATAAGGGAAGAGGTCGACCGAAGATGGATGGATTGTGTGAGAGATGAGTAAGACAGGAGTGAATGCTGAGAAATCTTCTGGTAGCGGAGACTGAGTTAAGGTTAAGAAGATGATTTGACGTGAGTTAGCATGCAAATAGTTGGGGTAAAAATGGTCATTCATTAGACAGGTAAGTTGAACCTAAATAAATTATTTTAGGCACCTTGAATCGCGTCCAACAACCAAAAACGTATAGTAAACTTGAACTCCAAGAAAAGTGGAAATCTGCCAATTTGCAATCACTAGCTAGACGTTATGTCTGTGTTCCCTAGCTAACAGAAGATAGTAAAGATAGTTGTAGCCCGTGATACACATCATCATAACACGTCAAAATCACGGTTAATCATACAAAAGATAGACCGTTGATGAATATTTTTGTTAGTTCAACAAGCGAAACTAGATGGCGCACCTAGAAAATGATTAAAAAAACAGCTTACCTAATTTCTCTAAAGCATCTTCAATGACTTCCATATCCTTGCCAGACAGACCCTCCTCACTCTTCGACTTCACAGCATCGACGGCTATAACAGGTGCCGGATCCACCATTACTTTAGTAGATGCCAAGTCGATAATAGGTGCTTTGTCCTTGAGTTCTTCCTTCTCTCGTTTCCTGGCATCAATAATCTGTTTCTCCCTCTCTGCCTCTTCTCTTTCTTTCTTTTCCTCTTTGATCTTCAGTTCTTCCAGTCTTATTACTTCTGCTTTAGTCTGAAATAAATGTTTGTTATAATAAGATGTAGCTTTGGTAGTGGAAATAGGACACATTATGGAATAGAGGTAACATCAAAGATTGCCTTTTCAAGCCACCATACCACATCTTGGTCCCTGAATTAATGCAGAATGACCATGAAAGAACCAGTTACACGACAAGCCAGCAAGCAATATCACAGAAAAAATTATCTCTGGAGTTACTGCATTCCTAGTAACTTGTATATAAAATAATATGGAACACAGAACCAACAAATGTTGGGAAATAAAGGTTCTCTAATGCACTGGTGACTGCAAACCAGATGACCCAGTGTAGGGGGTCTGGTTACCTAATGGATCGACAGCATTGTGAAGTTTGCTGCAAGGTAGTGTAAAAAGTGTGGGGAAGGCTCAAGACCATTTTCAAGGTACTTTATAGGGGAGGCCTATGTCTGTTGATAATGATTTAATAAATGTCTATGTCTATGATGGTGAAAGAAACAAACCTGGAAATCAATTCTGCCTTCCTTCTCACCGATAGCAGCTTTAGTCTGAGTTGCAATTGTGTCTGGCAAGGCAGAAATCGTTGCCTTCAGCTTGTATGTCGTCGGTACATGTTCGGGGACCATCAAAGCTCTGGACAGAAGTAGTAATGACGGCGGTACTTTCTCGTTCATCGACAAATCAAGCCAGTTTCGTAATTCTTTTCTCAGTCGTTCCTCGGCCACACCATATGCCCTCATCCCTCGTGATTTACAAGCCTGCTGTAGCTCACTGAAGTTCAGACTGTCCACTCCTTCTTTAGCAATCATTTTGTCATCAGCAGCCAAAGATCTCAGCTTCATTTTCAAGTTGAACCGTAACATTGCACTCGTCCCAATTGTAGAAGCATTCAATACTTTGCAAAGAGCAATTAAGTGTGGACGTTGAAGAGAATCCAAAGTGATTTCGTCTTCAAATAATTTGGAGAATTTCATGATTTCCTCACTTGTTGCAACATCACCTGAAGTTCGGATTCGGTTGAAGAAGATAGAGAAATCTTTTGCCAGTTCAGAGTGCCTGTTGCTCGATTGAGGAGCCATCTGATCTAGAGTCTCTTGGAAGAACTTAGCCATCTCAAGTTTGACCTTCAAATGCTGTTTCAGTTTATCTTCCTTCTGATCTCGGCTTTCAAACGTTGATGGCAACATGTTAGGGAATAATTTTAGAAATATTGGCAACGTAAATTCAAGGAACGGCACTGCAATGAATACAATAAATGGGACCAATCTGAATACATCACCGATTGTAGTGACCAGTAGCCTGTGCTCCCTACGTGTGAGTGATTCTCCTCTTATAACTTTGAATGTGAGAGATGTGGATATTCTGATGGCAATAAACAGTAGTCTGAAGCCATGGTAGTAATGTCTGAGCTCATCCATGATGCGCTGTCCAATACTTTTCTTTGTTTCAGCCTTTTTTGGCAGTTTTTCTTTTTCTTCTATCTCTTTTTTGATTGTTTCCACAGTTGCTTCCACTTTGGAGGAAGGCTTGAGTGGTTCCTTTTCAAAATAATAACTGCTGGTGGAGAATGTCCTGGCATAGTGTGGGTACACTTTTGTGTACAGAGGTTTTTGGGATATATCATGTTGAAGTCCAACAGGCTGCGTTGTGTAATATGACAGTGACCTCGAGAGGGTAATGTATGGAAAATTTTGGTACTGTTTGTTCTCCCATACTAAGGCTAGAATGAGAGGAAAAGCATTGTTACAAGAAAACAGCTCACCTTAGAGGAAGGATGGAATAGATACAACAATCTTGACAAATAATAAGTAAACTAGTAAGTATGAGCAATGATTTTTTTTAAACTAAACTCGCCCCTGCAGCTAAACAGCTTATTTCGCATGTGCCTAGATCCAGCGAACTAACTGTAAGAATTTAAACAAAAATATACCTAGAAAAGCCAAGATTTCACCTTGTTTAATGGGTAGATATTGGCCTCAAAACACAAACCACTTTAAAAATCTTAATATAACAATTTTATATCACGAGTATCAAAAATGTAAGCAGTGTAAAAAGTTTCCATTTATCGTTTTCAACCATAATCGCATCAACCATGTGATGGAACAAGGAATGATGATGCAAGTTCAAAATAGAATTAAGAAAATCGGCTAGGTTATATTATGCCTATAACGCTATCTGAAAGGCCCTTGGGTGATTTTATTACATAAATTTCTAAAGGGTTTGCGATGAAGTCATAGTACACAATCAATCAAAATCGTCGATAGGTTAGAACCATTTTCAGCACTATAAAATCCTAATTTATAAACTTACTTGATCTTTTTAGACACCGGCAACGGTTTAGAATAATTCTATTCATTGTGTATTGTTTCTGAAGTCTTTTAATTGCATAAATTTTGGTCAAAAGCAACAAAAACAAAATCAACCATTACACATTACACACCACCAAGACATGAATGACAGTCAAATTGACATTTGACATACAGATCAACCGTGAGCAGAGTAGTTCAGCAGAGCAAGAGTAAGGGCCTCTGGTTTGCGCTATTTGCCCTAGCATTAACTCTAGACGCAACTACTTCTAAGACGCGTCGCACAGTGGTTCGATTGTATGGAGGAGGTCGGATATAGGTGACTTGAAATCACAAAGTCGTAATTTCATAAATCTGATAGTGCCATTCGATTGCTATTTTAAAAACAAACAAACATTCTTCTATTGCACTTTGAGCCTGGACCTGTAGTTAAGGAGTAAATCGCATAAAACTGATTTCATTGTATGGGAAGCAACCTTTAAACGTGAAAAGAACGTGTATTTTCGTCTATTTTTGTTCTGGAATTTTTATGGTAGGTTTTTATCATTTAGTGGCACATTTTCTCCAAAAACACATTTTGCCACTTTTGTGCCCCTTTCGAGTTATGATGATGATTTTTAGTCAAAATCAATCAAAATCGTACATCTTAATACTCTATTCGATTTATGTTTCAAAAACAAACAAATTCATTGTTATTTGATTAATATATCTAATACAATTTAAAAGAGTATTTATTAAAATTTTAGAAAATTATAATGGATGTCTTACTCTGTTAAGTACCTACATAAAAGGCACCTACTAAGAAACTAACTTAGAGTAATATAGTGCCTTTCAGCCTCGCCATGAGCCACAAACAGCGACAACATACAGTGTAGTTTAAATGTAGCTTCACTCCTACCGGGGCGCGGCGAGTGAAAGTATTCACTTTGAGGAATAAAGAGTACCCATCTCTAGCCACCATCATATCTTACTAAAACTGAACTTGAATTGACTTGACGATGACAGAAAATAAAGGTGAAAGATTAAAAAGAACAAGGAAAAAAAAAACGTAAGACTTGGCGGTAAGGCCTAGATGCCATAGCCATCCCGAAAGGGGAAAAACTTAAAAAAAAAAATGTATTGACATTTGATTGATTTGACAATATATATTCTAAATCATTCCTTTCCTATTTCTCTCACGTTCTCTCATTATTGGTGAAAAACTGAATTAATGAATTTCATAAAAACGTATCTTTTATCTGGTCTGAGCAATTTGAAAGATTCTATGCTTCGACCAATATCCAGTGGTAAGCTTCAATAGATTTCTAACGTACCAAACCAACCCATTACAGTGGTTTCTTTCCTTCAAAAAACTCTTGAACATTTAACCTCTCATGTGTGGCGTTTACGGTTCTTTGGCGTTGGTGAACCATTATGAACCTACTGGAGGTCACTCAGAGACTGTTGGACCTTTAGTTTATTTGCTTACTAGCTTCCGCCTTCGGCTTCGCTCGCGTGGTACCTACATCAAAAGCAGCCTATATGCTATTCCAGAGTATAATCTATCTTTGTACCAAATTTCATCCAAATCCGTTTGGCCGTTTAGCCGTGATTGAACCACAAACATCCAAACATATAAACATCCTCAAACTTTTGCATTTATAATATTACTAGGATTATTTTTTTTATTTTTTTTATTTAGGATTATAACGTAAGGAACCTGACATTTGGTACATATTTTTTGTATTATAGTGTAGGCATATATGGTTAATTTGTATTCAGATTTTCTGCACTTGGTGTGGATCCTGCGGATGTTATAATACTGGTGTATAGTACAATTTTGTTGCAGGCCTAAGAACCAATCCCGAGATGCTAACTAAAGATGCCGCAAAACACATTGTTTGGGTCGACTTGGAGATGACGGGGTTAGATATAGACAACGATCACATTCTGGAGATTGCCTGCCTGGTTACTGATGCTCAACTGAATGTTGTAGCAACGGGCCCGAACTTGATAATACACCAAAGTAATGATGTCTTGAATGGTATGGGAGAATGGTGTGTGGCTCAGCATGGAGAAGTAAGTAACAAATAGGCCCAATAATAATAATTTATCATTTATTTCAAGCACAAATATATTGGCCTATTACTGGACCAGAGGTAACTACACGCCAGCTCCAGATCCTCTGATGTCTCATGACAAGTATCTGATGAACCTCCTGAATCCTTAGGTTCCATCTCCTACGTAGTACCTCTAAAAAGCGCACTTAATCCATTCACTACACTGATTCTTTCACCGACGGTCTTAGGCCTTTTTCAGGGCCACCATGTGATGATCAAGACAAGAATCAGTGACACGTCAGGCAAGCAAGCAAGTCAATATTACGAAATTAGTTTCTCATCAGTATTTTTCTTCCTCTTTTTCAGAGTGGACTAACAGAGGCCAGTAGAAAATCCACAGTTTCACTCAGAGAAGCTGAAAATAAAGTTTATAATTTCCTAAAGGCTCATACCCCTGAGAAAACATGCCCTCTAGGAGGCAACAGTGTCTACATGGATAGACTATTTCTTCGCAAATACATGCCAAAAGTCAACGACTACTTACACTACAGAATTATAGATGTCAGCACTATAAAGGAACTGGGCAAAAGGTGGTATCAAAAAGAATACTCAAATATGCCCAGGAAAAAGTTCAGTCATCGAGCAATAGATGATATTTTAGAAAGTATAGAGGAAATTAAATATTTTAGAAAAAATATATTTAAATCATAGTTTGAATTATGTAAAATTAAATATAGATAGAATTGATCATGAATTTATGTAAATAAGCACTTTTGTCAATCAAGTAGGTACTTAACTTCATAGTACATACCTTCATTTTCTTAACTTCATAGTAATTTTTCAATTCACCTAACGTAATATTATTTTAGTGTAATTTTTATTTATTTTTGTATTTTTAAATTTGTTTTGTTGACTAATAAAATTATACATAAGCAAATAAAATACTGTAATGTGAACAAGCCTTGGCTATGTATTGCTGTGAGTAGGCGACTAGGAGTGATACTCTCTCATCCTACTACTATTATAAACTAGCTTCCGCCTGCGGCTTCGCTCGCATGGTACCTACATAGAAAATAGCCTTTAAGCTATTCCAGTAAAAGAGACGTTTCATCAATATATGGAGCCCGGGCCTGCACTGCGTACACTACTCTAAAATATAGGTAAGCAATAAAGTAAACGTATTTAATTGGTTATTTTATTTAAATTGACTTCATTCTAAGGTACATTAAGATTTTCTTCGACAAAGAGAGCAACACACAGCGCTACAAAAATATGCGGATGGACGTGCGTGAAATGACATTTTGACAACCTACATTCATCTAACAAAACAAAAACATCAAATCAAATCAAACAACATGACATGAAAAATATGTCAATGTCATGTCAAACGCCAATTATAAACCAACATGGCGGCCTTCAAATAGTGTTCACATAGTAAAAAATTTACCAGAAGAACTATTCTTGTACCATCGCATTTGTCTTCAAATTAAGGAAATTGTATTTTTCTTGCAATCTCCTATTTTTTCCTAATTTTTCTATGTAGTGTACATGGACCAGGCCCAGAATGAAATGGCTCCTTTCCAAGTTTCAACGAAATCGGTTGAGCCGTTACAGCAGCGTGATTGAACAACAAACTTACTTGAAATAGATTTATGTTCTTTACCTAGAATAGCATTTCTATTTTTTTATACAACTAAGGTGGCAAACAAGCATACTGCCCACCTGTTGGTGAGGTGTGCGTTACCGCAGCAGAGCAGTTACCGTAGCCTATGAGCGCTTGCAATCGCATAGGTATAGGCTATTTTTATACGCGAGCGAAGCCGCGGGCAGAGGCTATTGCTATAATAATATAATCTGTAAAAGAGTTAGTAAACGTTGCTTTTCTAATTAACAAACTAGGAGACTGTAAAAACAAAACTTTAGGTGCTTCCAATGAGGATATGGTGTATCAGTATTCAGTAATCAAGTACCTACCTATATAATAATAAGGAGCGGCCCTTTTTTTAGGTTCTTGCCTCCTACCCAATTAGTGGTTCTAACTAGGTAGGAAAAAAGAAATCACTATAGGTAGGGACCCAACATTTTATGTAGGTACCTACCAAGATATTGATGAACAAGAGGAATTTAGTTCCTCCACGCAGTTAGTGATATTTTAGAATAGAAGATACCTTGGTCCTTCTTGAAGCTTTACCTACTACTGTTAGGTAGAAGGTAGGTCGCTCGCCAACCCGCATGCCCAGCGTGACGAGTAGGTACCTATAGGCAAATCCCCCCGAATTATTGTTTCTGGTAATCATCTATCTTATCTTCAGCAGTGGACGTCCTACGGCTGAAATGATGATGATGAGTAGGTAGGGATACCTACAAAATCGCTACAGTAGAGTAACATCAATCTTTTATGTGTATCGTATCGAATCATCTAATAAATCAAGATGTCAATCTGAATGCCAAGGTTCCATCCACGCTGCGATTTTGTGTAGGGTGAAAAAAAATAAGGTTCAAATTAAAGATTAAAAAAAGTGTTTATTGCACTGTCTTAAACTTACACATACAACATTAGAATATAATACCTAGTGGATACGGATAACAATAACATAAAGTTTTCGTAGTTTTGGCTAGACGTTGTTTGAGTTCCTCGCTCTAACTAAGTACAAACTTGTATGTAGATGCGAAGGCTCTTGCTCTGACCAACTCAAATTCTTGTAAAGGTACCAAGGTTTCAGAGTTTAAAGGTTATTTCTTCTACATGATAGAAATACCTAATAGGTAGTTAGGTTGTTGGTACTTACCGGCAGGTAGGTACTATACCTACATGGTGTATTAAATGACAACTCCTTAATGTTCCATTTTTCTCGTGTCCATTGTCGGTTGAGGTTGGGTTGTGTCCAGTAAGAATGCCAACTGTTTATGCAAATATTAGAATTTTACTTAAGTAGGTAGATTCAAGATCTAATCAACAAACATGTTCAAACAAACCGTGGTTGCTAGATACTCGTAGTTTCTTACACCCACGACACAGGGAATCCTAGTCTAGGGTCAGGCAGAACTATGTACCTATGTAACTGTTGGGTGCAACTTCTATATTAATCCATTGTAAATCAGAGAGCGGAATCTCAGCAATAACAGTTACTTAAGTCAACTGGAGAAATTAATAAAAAAAAAATCGTATTACTATCTTATCCCAGAAAAATACGATTCCGGCGGGAATTAATCCCGCAACCCTCACCATAGATACATACGTCCCTAGTCGACAGCTCGCATGTCGAAAACCTGCGGGATGTTCCTCTGCTCTAAGCGCCGATATGTCCAATTCCCGACTCAGGCGGGATTCCACCTTGATTTTATCCTTCAGTTTTCGGGAGCCGTCCCTTTACACCCTATACCTAGCCTACAGTCTAAGTACCTACTATGTCATGTCTAGCAAAAGAACCCAGCCAGTATAATGTATTTAGGTATGCCATTAGGCTGCTATGGCGTGACCCAAAGCCATTAGGATTTAGGACTAACGCTGATACATAATGCTGCGTTTATACTCATCTGGAACAAATTTGATCAAAGACAACTGGAAAGGTAGGTACCTACCTACTTATTACTGAGGTAGCTCTACAAGGTGATTCCTTAGATAATATTATCTAAGGGTGATTCATAATCATTTAGAATAAAATTAACATTACTATACCTAAATTATTCTATCAACAAAATGTAAGAATGAATACATTCCTATTACAGAAAAAAACCAGTACCTACCTATTTTTTTCCGAAATTTTTCAAATCATCTGTTTATTGTCCTTATTTTTCTCATCTCTATAGGTAACTACTAAACGTACCAGAGTTCGGCATCAAGATTTCCACCTAAAACAGTTGATTCATTGAATTTGTACTGATTTGACACCAAAACAGCTGATATGTATTCCTTTATCTTTTTTTAAATGCCCCTTTTTTCCCTATATCTTAGCAACCCTTTGGCAGATTTAACTCATATTCTTACTTCTTACCAGCAAATTTTAATAGTTGACCTAGGTACACAATTCCATGCTTATCAAATCGACGATTTGAAAGTTATGCTCTAACATATGCTCTAACATAACGTCTATATACGTCTAAGTACATACAAACATAAAGCGCAACGCCTCGCGTCGATTTATATACAAGCCTTTAGCAAACCGTCCACTATTTTCACGACTTCGTAATAAAAGTTGTTTGAGAGATTTTCGCTCGATAAAATATAGATACTTATTATAGCAATAAAATAAGACAGAAGAGAGGCAAAGTTTTTAACTAAATTTATTCACAAAATTATTTCTTTAGAAATTCTACGAGTTGAGACCAGATCCAACACTGTTTTATCTCTAAGCAATAAACATCCGCACGTTCCAAGGAAGAATTACATATTTATAAAAACACGCAAATTGCGCTTCAAGACTCTTGTGTTGCGTGAATTTCTCGTTCTGGGTTTTCGTTTGGTCTCATTTCATCCATTTCCGACATCAAAGACGAAAGTTCTCAGATAAAATATTAAATTATAGGTATCCGAGATAACATGTTTTGTAGGTATTCAAATGGGTAAGTAGCTAAAAGTAGATTTCAAGTTTTACCTTTAGATTAGACCTAGTTCCAATCAATAATTTATTTTATTCTGAAATTCATGTTTTGTATGTAAGTATAAATTAGGTATATAGGTCTCTCCAAAGTTCGGCCCAGTCAGTATGGCTCATGCAACTGTGTCGAAATTTTGAGAGAAGAATTATTGAAAAACAAAGTTAATAGTAGGTATGTAAACTACTCAAAACAAAATAGCGCCTGACTGCAATAAATGGAGATATATAAAAAATATAATATGGACTGCTCTATCGCATGTCAAAGAGACAATTTCATATTCGGACATATTTTGAGATTTAAATCTAGAAATGTTTAGAAAGGGAATATTTAGTTTTGAGTTTGCATTGCATGAGGAACCTACTCGTAATAATCTTGTTTAAAATTATTCAATTACATTACAACATCTTGTTCTTAATTTTATTTCACCTGTAGGTACCTATTTATAGTTTTCTAAACAAACACAAATGAGCTAATAACGATGGATAAGGTAAATAAGTCGTCTACATTAGAGGTTTTATTTGAAAAAATACTTCTACGATATAGTATTTCAACATTAGTAATTTATATGTCTTAATTATGAAAATAATAACTACAATGGGGATTCTGCATAAATTAAGCGAAAAACTGTAAGAAATTAGTCTTACCCACTAATCTAATCTATAGGCTGTGATCGTAAATTCTGCATAGCAAAATCTCAGAATGTCTAGCGATTCAAGTTGCAAAAACGGAGGTCTTAAAAGCATTAGAAATAATCGTAAGTTAAACAAATTCGTATGCTAACGACCCAAACTTTCTTCAGGCACCCTCAGGCGACAGGCATTTGTGCCAACTTCGGAACAATATCGCTGATATACCTCCTCCACCGCGTTATTATACTTTAAGATTACTTTCAACAGTTATGGCACTATTAAAGATAAGGAGAATTTAGACGCGTCCGTTTAGCGTGATACTATTTTTAAATAGAACTTATGTACCTACTACCAGTAAAATACTAAGAATGACAAGTATCTGAAAATGCATCGATCACAACACCTGGCGCTCTTAACGCCCGAAAACTCTTACATTAAATTACAATTCAAGGAATGCAATAATTATACTGAAACTCAAAGCCAGTACCTATCTTATTAAGTAAATATAGGTAATAATAATTTTGGCATATTTTTTATCAAAATCGATGGCCCTCGCAGATCTCGAAATACAATTTCTATAAATAGGTCATAAAATAATTTCGAAGATATAAAATAGGTCAGTGACTAGAAATAGGTAACAGTAAAAATAATTCCTAACAGAGATTTTACCTAGATCTATATTTATAGGTATTTATACATTTAACACTACCTAAGTATACTATGATCGATTACATATAATGCCTCATTTATTTCATTATATATTCTAGTTAGATAAGAAACATTTAGTTTAACTTCCGCTAGATTATTTGAACATGTTTACGTATAACTACGAGGATCATAAGATGTTTATTATAGTCCGATCTCGAATAGAACGATTCGAAGAAACCAAAGCGATAGCTTTTATCTACGCCGACTCTATTTCGGTAACTTTGAACTTGAAAAACCGATCGTTTACTGCATGGCTCTTGCCGTTATCACATGGCCGATCGTGGCAGGATCTAATCGCGCACGAACACAAACTCGTTGTAGTGGTTCCAGCGGTTCTCCTCAGAGTCCACTCCCGGCTTCAGCTCGGCGGCGCCGCCGGCGGTGCCGCTGCCCGCGCTCGCCGTCAGCTTGAACCCGTTCTCCTGCAGCATGTCGAACGCCTGCTCGATGAACGAGTGCTTCAGGAAGAAGCGCGACGTGTACCGGTCGGCGAGACCGTGGTCCGGGTCACGCGACTCGTTCAGCGTCTCTCCGAACACGTCGCGGCAGAGAGTCACCTTCCCGCAGACGAGGATTCGCGACAGCTTGCGGAACTTGACGTCGGCGAGCCCGTCCCGGCCGAACGCGAAGGAGCCGCGGTACCCGACCGTGATGCAGCCCTTCTCGCGGTTCGGCGGGCGAGGGTCCGCGGACGCGACGACCGCCTCGAGGCCGGACAGCCGGTAGTGCTGCGCCTCGCGCGCCAGCCGCTTGTGCTCCCTGAAGCACTCGGGCAGAGCGAGCGCACCGTCGCGGAGATAGTCCAGCACGTAGCGGAACAGCACCCCGTCGCGGTCGAAGAAGAGGCGGCCGCGGGCGTCGCGCGGATGCTCCGGGTCGCGCAGCGCGACCGCGAGGAGCGAGTTGGGGTCGCGCGCCAGCGAGTCGCGCGTGCTCGCGTAGTGCACGCCGCCCACGTTGAGCTCGAGGACTTCGGGCGGCGCGTCCGCCATGGCTGAGGGCTGGGGGCGCAGTGGCGGCGCGGCGGCTGCGCGAGGAGCCGCTGACCCACTTACCGCCCCCCATTCCCCTCGCGCGAGCGCGAGCCCATCGATAACGCACGCCCGGGTTACTGACTTGAACGTAATTATTTCCTACCCTTCCGAGCGAAAACTTCTCCGCGAAAGCCTCCAAGGTCGACTATTGTTAGCTAACAGATGGCACGTTATTATTTGATTCGGAGGAATGTAATATTTGCGTAGGATCTCGGGCTGGAGTGGATTTATAAAATTGCCCCAAGAGCGAGAGGAACCCGCCTCGGGCGCCATCGCTGTTGATGTTTATGCGCTCCAGGCGAGATAGCGACAAAACTGATTGTGGCTTTTGTACGCAACGACGAAGTTTTTAATGAGCGCCCCGTCCTCTCGGCCCTAACGAGGGTTTTAAATTTAGGCCCTCATATTTTTATACGATGTAAAACATGCTCTACAACAACTCAAGGGCGAGGGTAAAACACTTCAGCACAAAAAGGTCACTTAACTACTCGTCCCAGAAATATTCGTGGCTGAAACTTCGGAACGCTTCTGTATCTATCTACCCTTGCAATAAAGTGAATGATAAACCACCTGTAGGTCCGACTTCGACTAAGTTTATTTTATATTCCTGAATCGGGTAGCACGTAGGTACTTAGGAGGGGTAGCTCGATAGAGATAAGAACATCTTTATTTGAGTAGATTCACTTTGTATTTCTTAGGAAGTACTGCGTCGATTGAATTTGATTTATTTAGGACTCGTCTGATGGGATGTGAGTTCGACGACTGATTGGATTATTCCGTGTAGATGAAATAGAATTTTTCACGGGAGTTTTTACTCATTATTCGAGTAATGACTAAGCGAGTCGAGGCCTTTATTACGGCCTGGGGAAATGAGCTTTTGTGTTCCCAGCCACATTTGCGAGATGGAGGTTGACGTGAGGCTGAATGTAATTAAAAAATTCTATATTTTCAGAGATTATTTTACTCTTTTGTCACGCTAATGAACTTTTGTAATTCAGGGATGATAACCGTTGTTTCGAATAAAACATTTTTTCGCTTTAAGCATAATTTATTGAGCGTAACAAAAGTATATATAATACTGACACACGGGAGACGCTGTTTAAATGGAATTTACGGTTTCTTTTACACTCTTTAATACCCGTACTTGAGAAACAGGCAAAACTCGCTAAATTGGGTTTAGCACACTTCTATGGGAATATCAAAACCATAGAAATTGTTCTCTAATCTCTATCGCGAATGATGCCAAAGTCATCGAACGTAAAGTCAGAGATATCTTTCTGGTTTCTGAATTCGGCCTTGTCAATCTTGCTGCTGGGACTACCAGTGGTTTTCAGCCAGTGCATCCTAGAAAAGAAGTACCATTCAACGATCTAAGGAGTGTTTTAAAACAGAACGCACTCGACAGAGATAGGTCTACACAGAGAGTCTTCTTGGTTTTATCTAGCACGTTATAACTAGAGTTATTTAGCTAGAGCGAAAGTTGATTTCAAGCTGCGTAGTGCTACGAGCCTACGACGAGTGCTACGAATGTCTACGAACGGAGAATTGTATTGGAGTGGTACGCACTACGAGAGGAGACCTATGCTTTCCTTCTCCCTACTTGATATCATCATCATCATCATATAGGTCTCCCAGAGTATCACGATGAATGGTGTTGAGCCTACTCCATCCATCGACTTCCCGAAAGTTTCAGAATATCTTCGGCACATTATATCCGAAATTAGGAAATCTGTAGAATACCCAGGACCACCGACATATATCTTGGAATCAGCAAGTTGAAGTGGCAGTGGGTAGGCCGAATGGTGACCTCGAACATGACGACGCAGTTAAGTTGGACCGACGACATTGTGAAAGTTGCGGGAAGTTGGTGGATGATGGATCGTTCGTCGTGGCAGACCGTGGAGGTCCAGATCTTCTAATGGCTTGCGAAAGGCTAATGATCAAGATTTATTATAATGACGCAATCCCCAATGCTCGCCTCCTAAGAGATAGGCCTTATTCTAACAGGCATTTCAAAGTTCTAGGTACCTATCAAAAACAAATCAAGTACAAACTCAAATCAAATGTATAGAGTTTCTGTTAGCTCCAAATCTTACTTACATAGACTGAATTTTATCTGTAGGACCTTGCATGTGACCAAGGATGGTACCATTTGATGTGTTCCTGCACCACCCTCGAAGGCCAAGTCTGTCAGCTTGCTCCTTGGTATACTGCAAGTTTATCACAAACAAATGAAATTATAACTCCAATAATACTACTTACAAGATCTTAATACTCTGCCTAAGTACAAACTGGGCATATGGAATTTATGTTTGGACATGGCCCTGACTACAGGATACATAATAATGATAATGGTACGCTTTGGCATACAGCTATTGGTCAACATAATAACAGCACATGTACCTAGAATGCAAGCCATTGTTTGTAGCCTGATTCTTCTGGGCTTGGTCGTGAGGAACATGAGTTTTTCAACATGAGTTTTTCAGAGATTTTTCAAAGTCATCCTAGTTGATTTTGTTTGCAAATAAGCCCTGTTGACTTTACAATGCACATGCATATAGCAATGATTTATTGCAATATCCTATTAGGTTTAAGCACAGATAACATAATACTATACTAGTACTAGGTTACTAGGTACTAGGTTTAAGTGAATCCTCAAAAAAATAATTTGAATGCAACCAGTTGACCAGATCCCACTTCCGTCTTTGTTCGCATGATACCCAATTAAGGGTGACTTATTTACTTCTATTTTTCTCGGTTGGGTATTTACTTCTCCAGGGTTCTAGGCTATCTCCATACAATTTGCATCAAAATCGGTTTAGCAGTTACAGAGGTTACATGCCTGACATGATGATGATGATCTATTAATCACTTACCACCCTAAAATAGACACCTTGCACTGCACCAAATACTTCAAAATCTGAAGCTAACAGCGACATGGTTTGCCCTTGGGATGCGTCAGTTGCTCTCAAACGAAGAATCGTTTGAAAGCAACCCGTTATTAGACTTATTGTTGAAGCGGGTCCAATAAAATACAAATTGATTACTTGAAGATTTTGAGCATTTAGCAATTTTTCCTGAACATTGGCATGGTTTATGGTAATTGAATGACAAGCATTTTTGGTGTCATTTTGACACAAATTTTTCTTTTTAATTAATCGTAACTGTTTTCACTAGCATGTCAGTTTTTAGGGAAAATTATAGAGTTTTGTCCCACTTAAACACCTAAAATCCACCTCCCTATAACATTATAGGGATAGTACCTACATACATATTTATTTATTTTAGCCCCTTTTCAGATTCTTCCAGTTTATGATTTATAATATATTTGGTTTTCTATATTTGTTTGCAATCTGTGTGCTTTCTGGCAAAGGCCTACATACATAGGTACAGTTAAATGAGTATAGCTCTGCTTCAAATTCTTTGCAGTTTAACAAACATGAATTATCTCTATGTTCCAAGGGTACACTCTAGGGTATGCTTGTCTTATAGTAATAGATACAGAATGCAATGAAAAGCTAGAACTCACAATCAGCTGATTTTGTACCAAAGATTTTAGAGATCCTATCACCTCTAGCAACACAGCAAGGGTGGTTTGTTGACTAGTTAGAGGGTTCTCACCATCATCATATTATCAGCCCTTCACCCACTCCTGGGTATTAAAATTGTCCCAGGACTTTTATCTAAAGAATTTTTAGTAAAATTTTTCGTCGCAGCACGTATATTAGGCAGGTCTCTTGAAGGCAGAGGACAACTCGCCGAAGGTGAGAAGTATCTATCTACTTTGTAAATTCCTTGTTACATTCTAATAACAGAGTACCTTTCGGAAAAACACTCCCTGCACCCGGCCGAAAACCTCAAAATCCATGGCTTTGACTGTCATTGCCGTAGCAACTGTGCAGCTGTTGGTCTTTAAAACACTAATTGCAGTCGTTAGAACTAGTAAACGAAACATTTATGTACACTGGACACGAATATGTCTAATACAGAAATTGGGTGGCAGGCTAACTAAACGGTATTCGATATTTCCTAAAACAAAACAAACAAACAGAGAGACAGACAGACACTCAGACAATGGCATAAGAAGTATGACAGTATTGGCAGTACCACAGAATAGGAATACTACAGTATCTACGTTGTTTGTTCGTTCCATCATCCGATCTGCACTACCAGTCAGTGTCAGTCATATCTTCCTAGTCTGTGGTGTCAGTGTCACATTGATTGAATGAAGGTCACAAAATCTCGTCAGACTCCGTGGTGAGTTGTTTGTTTTGATTGCTCGTTTCCTCTAAAAATTAGAGGTTTTCAGATGAAGATTACTAATTTATGTTACAGAAGCCTACGACGGTTTTCATTTATTAAAATAACGTAAGCAATGGCATTCTTCTCATGCAGCAGGTATGTTGAAGGAATTATGTAACAGCGTAAGTTGTTTTGGAAAGTTGGCTCTTGGCCATTCTTCTGGCTGTGGTCTCCTCAGTCTACGCTGTGGTTTCAGATTAGGAAGTAAATCGGTGCTGGCTAGTTTAAGCAGGTTTCCTGCGACGCTCAGCACTGCTAAATACGCTCAAGCAGCAGTGCCAAAAGTAACTTTTAAAAAATACGAGGCATCTGAAGAAGTTCACCATGATATTAGGAACGAGCTTCTCAAACGCCCGCTGTCGCCTCATCTAACCATTTACGAATTCCAGCTGACTTCTATGTTATCTATTACTCACAGAATTACAGGTATGTAATGGTTGAGGCTGACTTATCGCCCTTGCAACGCATCGGTATCGCCGATAAGTAAGCTTAGTGGGTTCAGAAAGATTTGTATGAAACTGTACAGTGCATCGCACACTAATCACAGCATCATAACGACATCCATCACATCAACTCGGGAAATCATAGTAGACAGCATTTGTTTTAAGGGTGAGTCGATGCTGATACTGTGCTCGGGCAATAAGTGTGCTTCATGTTATTTATACAATCACTTGTCTTGTTGATAGCCAAACTTTATCTTTAAAATAAGGCAAAATTGAACTTGAAAGTTGATATGCTTATTTATAGGTACCTAATGTATGTGTCTATTGCAGGGTTAATGTTATCTGGATATGCCAGTGCTCTGGGTCTTGGTGCATTGTGCCTGCCAAATGACATCTCTCACTACATTACTATCATTGAGGGTCTCAGCCTATCTCCTGCAACACTCTTCTTAGCTAAAGCATTGCTGGCTTCTCCCTTGGGCTACCACTTTGCCAATGGAATCAGGCATCTGTACTGGGACACAGCTAAAGGCCTGTCAATCAAGGAAGTGTATGCCACAGGATATGCAATGCTTGCGGGATCTCTCGTCATCACTTTAATCTTAGCTGCCTTATAGGTAATCTGCATAAAAAATCTCATTAGGAAAACAAATTATCGAATTTTAATTGTAGTATTAACTATTTATCTGTATCCTTGTATTTAGGTGATGCAGTCTAATAAAGTTTTGGAAATCAGTTTGATATTTATTGAATAGGTAAAATAATAATAATTAGGTATTTATTATGTACTATGAAGAAATAAATAAACTAAGAGAATTGCCAAAACAGGCCAAAACTTACAAATACAAAAAACCTCATCCCTAGGCCTACTCCATAACTATACATAACACAAAAACGACAATGATTTATGAGTAACTAGCTCGCGCCCGTGGCTGGCTTCGCTCGCTTAGTACCTGGATTAAAAGTAGCCTTTAGAGAAAGAAAAGTAAAAAATACAGTACTAAAAAAGACTTGGTGGTAAGGCCTAAGATGCCATAGCCAAGCAGAAAAGAGAGTTTTTTTTTATAAATTGTTGGTATTAGTTTTTTTTTTTTAAGTTTTTCCCCTTTCCGGATGGCTATGGCATCTAGGCCTTACCGCCAAGTCTTACGTGTATTTTATCTTGTTTAATTTGTTTATCTTCCTTAATTTTCTTACGTAAGTCATGGTCAAGTCACCGTCTAGTCAAGTCAAGTTCAGTTTTAGTAAGATATGATGGTGGCTATTTTACTAAAACCTCGAGGGACCTCTAGGCGCCAACTCGAAAAATGATGATACACGCAATCATTCTATTAAACTTCACTTGTGCGGTTTACTCAAACAATATTACGCAAAACACCACCATAATAATCACACAATATTATTCAATTTAACACTAGTTTTGTAAAATAAATTGAGAGCACAACATCACTTCGCAAGTTTCCGCCAAAAAGACCTTGTTGGTATTAGGTAATTAGGTAGGTATGTCAAATTATTTAACGCTGTCAGCGTCACTTTCTACTCGAACGCGAAAGAACGAAATTCGAAAATCAAATCTCTTCGTGTTCGTCAGACTCAGTGGTTAATTTTTTTGATTTCTGTTCTACTGTATTTCGCTAATAATCATTGATTAGTGCTAATCATTTGTTTTGCTTATCTTACAGAAGCCTACGGCAGTATAAAATAACACTATAATTTTCCAAATACCATGGCTTTGTTTACTTGCGGCAGGTATGTCCACAAATTATGTAACTATGAGGTTGTTTTGGCTAATTGGGAGCACTACAGTGTTTTGTTTGTTTCAGATTGAGCAGCAAGCCAGTGCTGGCAACTATAGGTAGGTTTCCTGCAGCAATTAGCAGCGCTCAGTACGCTCAGGCCGCGGTGCCGAGTATCACGATCAAAAAGTATGAAGCACCTAAAAACGAACCTTACGAAGTGAAGAACACCCTGCTAAACAGACCCTTGTCACCGCATATGACGATCTATTCGTTTCCGATGCCTGCTATGTTATCCATCACCCACAGAGCTTCAGGTGAGATTTTGTTAACTATTTATAAAATCACTAGTATGTATGTATGTATGTACAATATGATTGAAGCGTATATTTGTCTGTAGATATAGGTTTTGATGATATCATCAGCCTGTAAAAGTCCACTGCTGGACATAGGCCTGCCTCAAATTGAACACTCAATGAGAAAGTTGTCTTGAGCCTTTTCTATCCATCAATGTCCCGCAACTTTCAAAATGTCTTTCGACTGTGTGGTGGGGTGTGGGGTCCACCTTATAATTATTGGACAAATTAAAAGCGTGATACTCTGATGTGACCAGAATAATCTACTAACATTAAAATGTTTTGTGCCTTAAGATGAAATCAATTGCATCAATAGTTTCAAGGGTGGCCAAATTTCCACATGCCAAAGCTAAGTATTATACTCACTCTTATTATAAATGAGAAAGTATTTGACCTTTTTTTCACACAGCAATGGATCACGATGATTTGTTGCATGGATTTACCACCATGCAAGCAAAATAACGGTTGCAATCTAATTTTAATATTTAGGTAGGTACTTGTTTGGCTTTTCATAAGCTTGCAAAAAATAAAATTCACTCAAACCCCATTTTTTTGCAGGTATAATCCTATCTGCCTATGCCAGCGCACTTGGCATTGGAGCACTTTGCTTACCGAATGATATATCTCACTACATGGCCATTGTTGAAAGCTTGAATCTATCTGCGGCAACCATCTTTGCAGCTAAAGCACTGATCGCCTCTCCTCTCGGCTACCACTTGGCTAATGGAATCAGGCATCTGTACTGGGACACAGCTAAGGGGCTTTCCATAAGAGAAGTTTATGCAACTGGATATGCAATGTTAGCTGCATCAGTTGTCATAACTCTTTTTTTAGCATCTTTGTAAAGGTTGATACATGATGATCATTCCAACTGTTGAGTATTAATTCATTATTTTATTTATTTCATTGTTCATATAAAGTGATGTAATAAATTTTTCTGACATCCATTCCTTGATCTTTTCAGTCTTCACCTTTTTCCTACTACTAGTTTTAAATTATACTTGTAATTTTTATTTTAGATAAAATACCTAAATCACTTTAGTAATGGTTAACTAACATGATAATATGTAGGTGTAAAGTAAGCAAAATACACATTCTAAGCAACACCACAATTTGAAATCACGTCATGGATAGTCTTGAATTTTTCAAAGTCCAATTTTTCAGTAGTTGCTAAGCCTCTTGCAGCATTCTGTAAAGAAATGTAAGTTATTTTAATTAAATAGTCCTGACCCCACAATAGGATTCCGTGTCGTGGGTATCAGAAACTACAAGTACCATGGTACCACAACACTAAGAACACAATTTTTTTTGTGTTATACGGAGGCACACATGCTTACAGCCCACCTGATGGTAAGCGGTTACCGTCGCCTATTGACATCTGCAACACCTGGAGCATTGCTAATGCGTTGCCTGCCCTGGAGAAATATTAGCAGATCAAATTTTTCCCGCTGAGGGAATCGAACCCCTTGCGTCACAGCACTCGATCGCTACGCCACCGAGGTCAACAAAATCAAAATCGTCATAAAACACAACAACAAGTTTAGGTTTCCTGACTTTTTTTCTTGTCATGTTACTGGTTCCTTTTTTGGTCAACCTATAGTAGGTCTACCTATCAATAGAGTAGAGACAGGAGTAGGTAGGCCTAGTTTTAAGCTAAAACAAAACTTACGGTGAAAATAACGTTGTTATTCTTCAAGAACTCTCCGTAAATATTGAACAAGTCTGTTCTCGCGTCCAGAAGTTCAGCGAGGCTGAGTGGGGTGTGGGCGATGGACACATCAGATAAGAAGGCTTTGGAAGAAACCCAGGTCCTGGACGGCGCCATGGCGATGTTGCAAGTGACGTAGTTGGTGAGGGAGTCCCGCCCGCCAGCGTCGCGGTTTAGACACAGAAGCTCGTATTGGGCCGCATCGAAGGAAGACAGATCGGCACCTGTGAGAAAGTGAAATTGGTTGAGGGTCCTTTCTGCGCCAGGGAAGGAGCAGGGCTCGGAAAGCAGAACTACATAAAACGGGTAATGGACGGATCATTTTTAATGGGTTTCGTTCTTTTAACCAGTTTAGAATGAAATCTATCGCTCATTCTTTTGCGCTAAAAAAAGGCCCCATGGACATGCCCATTTGGCTAACGCCGAGCGGGACCTCAGCATAGGTGCTGGGCTAGATAAAAAAAATCATAAACCGGTTAATATAAGTTTTTTGTAAGTACGCTAGCGCTTGGAGCGAAAAATACGAGTAAGTAACTAGTGGTTAATAAACAGCTCATTTTATGCTGGTCCCGCCCCCGAACCCCGGTTCATAGACTTTAATTTCAGAATACGGCTATATCCACCGTATTCAAGAATGTCGGTTGCTTACTGGAAACAAATGCGACGTCCCCGCGTTCTTCTTTCAGACATTTCACTGGGTTGCTGTCACCATAGCATTGCTTCTTCAACTTTGAAACGTCATCGCCTGAAACAGAAGCAAACCCTGTAAGACTTACGACATTTACCTAAAGTAGTAGAGATCTTTCGACTACTTAACTCCGCGCTCTTCCATATCGAATGATTAATATCAACGAATTTAGTATTTTATTTACCTCTGGGATTGTTTTCTGGCTTGTCGATTCCAGGCATGCAGGAGCCGTCGAAGAAGTCCCCAAGATTTTTCACGCACTGTAAAGTTATACATGATTTTAGATTAAGGAAACGCTGGATATCTGTTAGTCGAGGGTTACAGGCCAAGTTAAATATCTCTATCGGTTTTCCTTAAGTCCGCCACTGGTTTTGCTATTGGTCACCCTGCTGGATCCTTGATCAGCTTGATGCCTTTCAAAGTTCTTACCTGTCACCGACTTATATGTTTCCTTGCTATGTTTTTCTTTATCTTTTCTAAGGTCAACGTTTTGGCAGGGAACAAAATGCATGAAATCTGTAAACTAACCTGATCATTTTTGATGAGGTTCTTGTTTATAAGGTAGTACAGTGGTGCGTCAAGGCCACTGAAGGAGCCGTAGGTGTTGTGACAGGACCTGAGTGAAAAAATGATTATCTTGTAGTGTACTCTTAGATGATGTTAGTAGGTATTTAGATTTTGTTATGGACCAAACCAAGGCAGTGTCTATGTATATACGTAGTAGGTTTATACGTACTCTGGTGGCAAAGCAAGAAGCCGTCCTACGCTGCGTTTTCTGGTGCGTGGTCTCACTCAACTCTATGCGCTCCATGCATTTATTGAAAACTGGATGTTAAATGTAATAGTTTGTAGCAGACATCGGGATTGTATCATCTACGTAGAGTTGCTAGATCTTAACCCATTGCCTTGGTCATGTGCTCAACCTTACCTCTTTCCTCTCAAGTCTTCCATCTTGTTGTAGGTGGTTCCTTTCTTAACAACTGCCACAGCATAGTTAGGTGTCTTGACGTCTCCATACACCTCGTGGAACACTGGGTGTAGGTTGTACTTGTTTGCAGCAGCAGCCACTCTTATGTCGTCTACAGCTGCTAGATCTGAGCCGTTGTCTTGAACCTGATCGTGAAAGATTTTTTTATTCTTTTAATTCAACTGAGATGGCAAACGGCCCACCTGTTGGTAAGCGGTTAACGTAGCCTATGAGCGCTTGCAATACCAGAGGCATCACGCACGCGTTGCCGACCCCGAACCCTAAAGAGCTCTGGCAACCTTACCGCAGGAACACAACACTATTTGAAACAAATAATGTTATTTTAGGCTGCGATCTTCTATAAGGCGGTATAAGGTTTCATAAACTTGGTTGATTTAATTTTTGTAATTTTTGTAATTTTTTGTAATTTTTTGAAAGTTATATTTATTTTTGTATTTTTGTTACACCCTCAAAATGTGACAAGTTACAATGTGTTGGGAGGATTAACTTCTGTATGAGCTTCAATTTTAATGAAAAAACGACTAATCCGATATCAATACAATTTATGTGTATGGGACCACCTCGGGACTATGCCCGGACTATTACGATGGCGAAAAAACCATCGAAATTGGACCAGCCTTTACGAAGTAATCGGTTTAGGTACATGAAAAAAAAACAGTCACCGAATTGATAAAACCCTTTTTTAAAATCGTTTATAAAACAGTTCACTTACGTTTTTCAAGCAGTCGTTCTCATTAGCCTCTTGCACACAGTCGAGTCTGGGGCGAATGTCTCTGCTGAACGCAAACACTGACATAGCACGACATTTCGCTAACGCCACGTTCGAAGTCACACATAATCTGGTGAAAAAAAATATTCTAAGTGATGGTTTTCAGTGGGCCAATCATGAATAATTACACCAGTATACTTAGTAAAAGTCAAATATTATGATGTTTTTTAAATAAGCTACTAATTACCCAACCTTATTATACCTACCTGCTACATCTCTTCGTCCTTCGATGTAGGGCAGACTGAAGGAACACCTTAATTTTGCCCTACATCGACCGTCGAGCATTTATTTTGAAATATCATCGACGTATGAACATGGTTATCCGAACCGTGCAAATATTTGACCCACGGCCGAAGGGTAGCGAGTATCATTAGCGTTTGGGGTCACGCACAGCCTGTGAGGTTGATGGAATAGGTCACTATGTTATGTCAACAGCTTGCACGGTTATGAACGATTCTTGTGTGTTACAACGAAATCTAAAATTGATATTTTGAGGGAAAGAGAGAAAATATTGTAACAAGCAGGGAAAATGTAAAGGTTTGGTACCTACATGCTGTTGTGTTTTGGCCCAAATATTCATGTATGATAGACATCCTAGGAAATCAGATTCTTGAAGATGTCTCTGAATTTTAAGTTCTGTTTACCTGACAACAAGTTCTGGAGGTCCGTGGCCCCTCTCAATGACCTCTGTGTAGTTGGCCTTATTCAAGTAATCCATAGGTTGAATTGGGATGTTGTCGGCTACGTGGTGAATCTTGTCTGATAGTCCCAGGACTTTCGTGAACCATTCAGGCTGGGAGCTTGCACCTGTAATTCGTTTAGTGTATTTTCCCTTTCTTTCAATGGCAATGACAGAGGGTTACCAGAGGCACCGTCGCGTCTATTTTTTATGCAAGACTCGTTATTGATAACCCGGTTATTGCAGTCGATAGTTTTTATTTCCTATGGAAATCGTGCCTATACCTTTGTTTTTGTTTTGTTCAAAGCCAATAGCGTTCAATAGCGTCAGTCATTGATGAAGAATCTATTTGAATCGCCTAGCTAGATGAATTTACGTCTGTTTCTAGCAACTAAATCCGGGAACAAAAAAAGCGGTTGTATTCCAAACTGGGACCTTTTCGCCTTCCATTTAAAGATATTTGAAGTCGCCAGGACTGCCAGTGGGCGCTGTTAAACTTACCAGCATCAGCCAATTGCTTGATCTTCTCTCTCAGTGGGCTCAGGTTCGCTAGTACGTCGTTGTGTCCCAACAAGCCCTGCCAAGGTCTGGCTGCCCAGGAACAAGCTTTCTCTCTAACTGGGACCTTGGAACCGTCCACGCAGAGATATCTGAAGTCGTCAGGATTCTCAGTCGATTGGCTGGCTGGCGTTGTGCCAACTGGCAACTAGGGAATTTAGAGTTTCAGTTATGTCAAAAAATCCTGCAATTAAATTCGGAATCCCTTCTCCTCGTAGCAATAATCCATAGGACATATCTATTGCTTAATATTGTAGGTAGACAATTATGTGAAGCAAAACAGTCTTAACAAATTTCATTCAATATCAGTCTAACAAACATTTGTAATATACCGTGTGATTATTTCTTGGTCATCCTGTATGACCAGGTTGAGGTATGCTATGACCGTCGGTGAAGAATCAGTGTAGTGAAAGGATTAAAGTGCGTGTCTTAGAGGCTCCTTTTGTAAAGTGAATAAGTATACTTACCCCAAAGAATTTCCTCACATAGATGACTTTGGTAAAGGCGACTTGGCCACCGTTATGCGCTAGGCATCTGAGGGCCCCCTCATATCCGCTGTAGTTGTCAGGGTAGTCGCATTTCTCGGGATGCTCGCATAGTGCGCATAGCTGGCTGTATTGTGACTCTACAATTATAAAAACCCAGATACAGACGCCTGCACTAATATGTAGAAGGTGATTCATAAGATGTATAGGTACTATCCCAAAAAGGGCTTATTCTACACCCAATTGGTAATAAATTTGCACTACGACTTTTGGAAATTCAACATTTTTCAATGAAAAACGCAATCAAAAATCAGCTGTTTTGGGTTCTCGTAGGCTTTATAATTACTTAGATGATTAATCAATTGCCAGAATAAGCCCCTTTCAAAATGGTATACATACATCTTAGTGGTAGTCTCAATGGTATACACTTATGTATAGCCAAGTAACATTTTCATTAATATTAACAAAAATTATTTGCATATTCAGAAATCAAACGGATTTTTTTCTGCTGCTTAGGTTGGTAGCCCTTATTCGCTTTGTTATTATCCCATGTTTAAATGTCTATCCATTTTCAATCAAGAATAGTTGCGCGCTAGAATATTAAACGACTCAATTTTAAATTCCATTGTATTCCAGCATTGGGGATTCCAATTCGAACTAGTTCCATCAATCTAGAATTGCAAATCCAGAAAAATTCACAACGAGCTAAGCGATACAGTTGAATGCAATTTCCCCTTTGACCAGTTGAGATTAAAGGGGTTGAAAAATCCCGGCGGGTATGCCCATCCTTGCTCCAGTTTACAGTAAGCTGCTTTTGATATGGGTCGGCGGGAACAGGTATTTGTTTGAAATCTCTTTGATAAAAAGCTTTTGTTTCTCGATCAATTGAATTGTTTGGTATTTTTTCTGAATAAAAGTAACATTTTGATTTCAAATCATATTTATGTTATACCTATCCCTTAACTTATGTTCTGTATCCCTTGTTCTTTTTGGATCACAATATTATAATGCGAAAGTTTGTTCAGAATTGAGGATGTGAAGTTACTCTTTCACGCCCCAGCCACATTTTTTTGAGCAAAATACCTACCAACCCCTGATTTCTCATGCTGAAATAATTAATGAGACTGGTTCAATCGATGTTTTGTAATTGAGTGAACTTACTCCAGAAAGATGTGGTCTTCTGATCCGGCGACCATTTGCCGACGATGCAGGATTGCTTGAAGAATGAGGACAAGGCGCGTAGCTCGTTTTCCTTCGGCGATATGCTGTGGTCATTCATTTTCGGGAAGATGGAACGTTTCATCAGCATCGTCAAGGGAATCTGGTATAATATTTTTACTTTAAACTTTCTTTTCTTCATTACTATGCCCGTCTGCACCAAACTTTAAGTTCTTGCTTATCTCTCTAGGACGCTTTCAGTCTATGTTAGAAATGTCATTGCTAAGTATGTCCTAAACAGTTGGCATGAACTAAAAGTTTGGCGCGGATGACCTCGGTGGCGTAGCGGGCGAGTGCCCGTCTGAGGTGCAAGGGGTGCGAGTTTGATTACCGCTGCGGGACAAATGTTTCCATGATCTGTAACTATTTGTTTCGGATCTGGTTATTGTAGACTGATACCCACGACACAGGGGACCTTAGTGTGGGTCAGGACTATGTATGTGACTGTTGGGTGTTATTTAAATATTCCAAGTTAAAAGTAACTAAAAACGTTCGATAAGGTTTTAACTTTAATATGAAGTCATGAGTTTTACAATGATATTTGCTGTTCTCAAGCCTGTTCAACTGGTTTTTATTTGCCAATTTAAAGTATGTACTCCTCTTTGTTCTTGAAGGTATTAAATGCTAGTAAGGTTTCTTATGGACAGTAGCATTGTTCTGAATACATTATTTTTTAATATCTTCTTCATCTCATGTTTCATTCATTGTGTTGTGTTGCATTGAATTACAGTCTGTCCACAATCTCGATATACCTATGTACCTACGTATCTTTGTCTAGAAGAGGTAATGATTGCCTTTATGAATAACTACAGTATCTGATGTAGGCTTAGTAATCCTTGTATGAGTTATAATTATAACTCTTAGTGAACATAAGTTTCTAATTTCTAGTCTAAAAGCGATGATAGTTTAATTGACCGGTCTTGCCCCTACCTTCAGCTTTGCGATTTAGTTTAGACGGTGACGTAAGTTGACAGTCTTAAAGATTAGGGTTCAAATTCGTGTAGGTAATAGTGCTGACACGCTCGCATGACATGAATGACAACAAGGCGTCATGGTAGGCCCTTTTCATTTTCATTTCTAAACTCTTCAAGTTAATTTTATCACAATAAAATTAATTCTTCAGATTTTAAGTTTTTTCAGGTTTTAATTAGGACCTGAACCAACCAGCATGCGGCATAGAACAAGAGTGGTGGATTGTATCTTATTATCTGAAGTAGATACCTACATAGACACTGAGTCTCATCGATCACGATTTAGTTAAAACTTAGTATCTATAATAGGAAATAGCAGATCAGATAATATTTCTTCCTTGCGTTGTTCTCAAGACTGTCTTTCTATTCATAACGCGTAGGCATGTTTTGTAGCTTTTGATAAAAACGACTCTACCTTATTGCGAATGCTAGAACCATGCCTGTCTTAGCAAACAGATCACGTGTTTGAGAAGTTTTGTTACTAAGTCGGACGTGAAGCTTGTTTTGACGGTTATTGGTTTATTTTGTAAGTACATTCATAAATGTCGAATCTTTTTTTTTAATTTTTTTATTGGTGATGATTGTTTAGGCGTTTGTCCACCATCTCCCTTTTGCAAGTGAGATGTAGCCTAAGATGAAGCTCGCTTTAACAGAAGGAACTTATTTACTTAATTTTGCTTGTTTGTTAACTGGTTCTTTCTTGGTCATCCGGCATTAAGGTCGAGGTATGATAGCCATGAAAAGGGCCAATGACCGTTGAAAGGATTAAAGTGCGCTTCGTAGAGGCATGAATTAAAAATTTCTTCTTCTTCTAATTTTGAGGATCTAGGACATGTCGGTTTCCTCACGATGTTTTCCTTTGGCAGCATTCGTATCTACGAGGTGATTCTTAATATGTATGCTATTCCGAAAGGGGCTTATTGTAAACCCAATTGGCAATAAAGTTTGTTCTAAGACTTTTGGAAATTCGACTTTTTCCATTGAAAAAACTCTATGTAAAAATCAGCTGTTTTGGAGTCAAATAAGTTCAAACTCAATGAATCAGCTGTTTTAGGTAGCAATCTCGATGCCGAACTACTCGTACGTTTAGTAATTAGTTATAAAGATTATAAAAATACCAAAAACAGGTTATTTGAGAAAGGTTGGGATTTTTTTTTAAAGAATTACTAAATTTTGATGTTTTTTTCGCTAAAGTTCTTTCCTTTTGTTGATAGAATAACCCCCTTTCGGGATGGAATACATGTTATGAATCACCTTGTATAGCGCACGTAAAATTCTGATAGGAAAATCCATAGTTGCAAGACTGGGATTTAAACCCTCGACCATTGGATCGGAAGGCAGATTCATTACCACCACACGACTAGTGCTCTCGGGTATACATTTTGTAACTAGGCACGATACTTAACTATAGTAGCATAACTATACTCAACGATTTGGAGAGCCCCTTCTCGCCTTTCATCGTCAAAACTTTCTTAGGTACCCTACTTATGTCAAGCTGTTCAGTCTTGGTAAGTATAAAGTGAGAATTTCTTCGAAGAACTTTAAAGTTGTGCGCAAAAGTGATAAGAGATTATATTACAGAACAGTCGTCTTATAAGAAACTTGTTGCCTGCCTTGAACTCGCATTGGCATTACGAACATAGGTAGTCTGAACACGTTTACCTACCGGTCAGTAAAAAAAGTTTTGCAAGCACGTCTTCAGATTTACTTAGTAAGTAATAATGCCCCTTTTTCCTCTAACCTACGCTTAACCGCAGATAACATTATACTATACTTAGCTAAGTTCTACCGTGTGTGTATAAAATGGTTGAAACATAAAAACTATGCAATGTCAATGTTTGTCTATGATAATTTTAACGCATCTTTCGGAACTACCTACGAGGTTTTTTTTTAATACAAAATAGGCTAACGTCTGCTATAACCTTTGACCGCAATCTCAGTGACGATTGGTCTAATTTTTAAGGTGATTCATAATTTGTAAACCACTATGCAAACACCTGTTTTGGGGTCAAATCAGTTCAAACTTAATTATTCAGTTGTTTTAAGTAGCAATTTAGATATTTTTTATTTATACTTATTTCTCGTTTTTAAAATTAGTTTAAAATATGATAAAAAGACTAAAAACAGCTGATTTGAAAAAGTAGCGAGCACGTAAAAATAATCTTCATGACAAATTTTGTTGAAGTATTCATAAGTAAATAAGCCGCTTTTGTGATAGTAATACATATTATGAATCACCCTGTATAAAGAGGAAGATCTTACCTTGTATCCAACATTTCTGTTAACTCCAGTGTGGCACGATTTCAGACCCTTGAGTTGATCCAAGTTGTTGACAGGCAGATCTTTGTTCACCACAATCACGGCTTCGTATCGGAACGGCGCTGAAATGAAGAGGAGTTTTAGCTAGATGACCTATCTATCTTCTTTGTGTGATCATTGTGTTTTTGAAAAACATATCTAAGCTAAAAATCCATTGACTTTGTGACTCCAAGATCAGTTATCGGATGACAAATGTCTGAATATCAAAGGACAGGGTCGCATGGCGGAGTACCTAATGATCTAAGCATATTCCCCAAAGGAATTATAGTCATGAACCTGTTACGTATTAGAACCCGCCTAATTCCGGAAAGAGGGACCCACCCCGACCCCATTAAGATTAGCGAGAGGGTAATCTGCGCTGACCTACCACTGGTGTGCGGTTCACTTATCCAATTGGATGGTTATAGCGACGAATAGATAAATTGCGCTGTTGTTTCTCAACACGACAATTTCCTTAAAAGCCTGGTGTTTTTTCACAAGGGCTGAGATAGAAAACAATAGCATAGCTTCACCTAGTTCCTAAGACGTTTCAAAGTGATCCTACTGATTTTATTGAAATAAATAAATGATAGACATTTTGACGTAGAGTCACTTGAGACTTGTTGCCTGCTATTCGTGTCATCTTTGTTCTCTGTTTTTCGGTCGTCTTGTATAAGATCAGTGACTAGGTTGAGGTATGGTGGCTCTGAAAAGGACCTATGACCATCCGTGAAAGAATCCGTGTAGTGAAAGGATTAAAGTGCGCCTTTTAGACGCTCCTTTCATGCATGTCACATGTCTTCGATTTTTTAGGTTCTAGGACATGCCGGTTTCCTCACGATTTTTTTCTTCAACGTATGAGAGAACGAGTAAAGCGCACATAAATTTTCCGAATGGAAAATCCATTGGTGCACGACTGAGATTCAAACCCACGACCTGTAAATCGGAAGGCGTGGCAACTTGATAGTGGCCAGTGGTAAACTTAAAGGCCCATGTTCATTTCAAACATGATCGTTTCTTGGGACCAAATGCGAGCTACGAGCTAACCATACAGACAGGCCTCATAGCTCAGTTGGTAGTAATTCTGCCTTCTGCGCTAGAGGTCGTGGGTTCGATTCCCGCACTGGACAAACATTTGTGTGATGAATACAGATGTTTGTTCTGTGTCTGGGTGTTAAATATATATATATTATGTATATCAGTCTCTGGTACAGGCTATGCCTAGTTTGGGATCAGCTGACCGTGTGATAGGTCCGGAATATTTATTTATTTATTTATTTATTATTTATACCAACTGTTGTCTTAATAAAATTAAGGTTATACTTACCTATACTAATAAAGGTTAGTAAAGAGTCAGCCCACAACAAAAATAAAGCAGAAATTAGGTGTTCAGCTCTGAAGTCTGAACGTCGTGTATGTACTGTACTGTATGAAAGTCGCAAACGTCGTCAGGCTGCTGATTTCCCAAGAGTATTTCACGTCAATATTGTGTGTACCTTACTACTTTTATTTTAATACTAGCTTGTGCCCGCGTCTTTGTTCGTGTGGTACTTAGATAAAAAGGATTCTAGGTAAAGAACTCTTATATATTCCAAGTTTCATCGACATTGGTTGAGCCGCAGCGTGATTGAACCACAAACATCCAAACATCCTCACAAACTTTCGAAATCATAATTTTAGTAGGATAGTAGAATACGCTTCTGCCAGTTGTTCCGTTAAATTAGTTATTAGTGAGAACATGCTAAAGATGCCATTTTCAAAGTTTATCCAATGATCATCGAAGCACCAAGTTTTTCCAGACATCGCGAGAGACTAACCGCTAGTTAGTAGATAGGACATAATAATAATATGAAGTGGTCAAACAAGACCAACACTAAACCAGTCGTTGTTTCGACATGTGTCTGTTTGATGAGAGATAAGTTTAAATCTAATAGGTAAGTACCTACATTTCCAAGTGGATGTAATTTGACTTTCTCCCTCGTTATGTAATAAATAACATGACATCATTCAATTTTATCAGTGAAAGCAACTATGTGTTCGATTTTTTTTTGTAAATATTTTTATTTCTTCTAAGATTAATATGTGATGTAGGTACCTAAGTACATAACAACATTGATAATGGCAATTTTCTAGAAGTAGATTTGACTATAGGTGAACCGTTTAACTCACCACTCGTGCAATGACTGGCCTCATAGCTCAGTTGGTAGTAACTCTGCCTTCTGCGCTAGAAGGCAGAGTTCGATTCGGTCGCGGGTTCGATTCCCGCACTGGACAAACATTTGTGACTAACACAGATGTTTGTTCTGTGCCTGGGTGTTAAATATATATATATATACATATATATATTATGTATATCAGTCTCCGGTACCCATAGTACAGGCTATGCCTAGTTTGGGATCAGTTGACCTTGTGTGATATGTCCGGAATATTAAAAAAAAAATGTTAACGGGACCACAAGAGAACCTAAAAATTAATAATTGGTCTAGCAAATATTGCAGTGCCCAACGGGGTTCATGTTGAAGAAAATGTATTTGTAAGACCTACCTGATAACCAACGTGAAACAATAAAGATCTATGAATAACGTCGGTATTCCAATCACGAAAAAAGTTCATTCGAACTCGTAAGGAGCGGTCTGAGCTAAGAGGTTTCCCTCCGTCCTCAAATCTCAGATACGATTTTCCGAAATGGCAGAATCGATATTGTCACTGGCTTGGATACTGTAGGTATTTGGTTGATCAGTTGTGAAAGAACCAGTGTTTTGAAGGTTAAAAATAATCTTCGTAGCCCTGGGCTATAAAGGTAATTTTTAGTAATTTCTTAGTCCTTAACTTTTCACCTTACCCCGCACTATGATTCCCAGTGTCGTGGGTGTCACAAACTACGAGTACCTACCCACCATAGTAACACAACACCCAGACCGGAACAAATATTTAGCAGATATTTCTCCCGCATGAATCGAACCCGCACCCCTTGCATCTCACATGGCCACTCGACCGCTTTCCCCGAGTTCTACTTTTCCACCTAGGTAGGTTACCTGCATCCACATAGATAGGTGTAAGTTTGATGTTTCCTAGCCCTGAAAGTTACTTCCAGCTTGATCCTGATGGTAAACTTTCAACGTACCGTCTGGTTCTTCATCAGTCCTGTACTCCTGGAAGACCACGAAGTCCTGGTTAGGAATCTTGGCGGCAACGTACATATCTTCAGGGTCAACAGGCACCAGGTCGGCTTGACGCTGCTGAACGTAGTAAAGACAGTCCACACTACGAAACAAATGGAATTTATAATTGTAAGAAAATACAAAATAAGGTGTTGAAGCATGATTTGGAGATCCATTCCAGATTATTTTTGCATATTTGTACTGTTTGGATTTTCCGTTACACGGATTTCTTTGAAAATAGGTACTGTAATGGCATAGACAAGTCTTATTTACATAAGAGTACATATAACGTAGATGCTAGATCTACCTATCCCAGAGTGTATAGGTTTCTTCTAGGCAAACGTGCTACACCGTAGACCACATCATTACTTAACATCAGGTGAGATTGTGGTCAAACTTTAGCCTATTTTATATATAAAAAAAAAGTAATTTTTAGTTCGATTATCTCTAACTATTTATCTTAGTTTTAATTGGTCCGTCCGTTGGTAGGTAAAGAAATACATAGGTAGGTACACAATCTCCGTGATAGCAAAACGAGTGGACGTAGGTTTGATTCCCATGCTTTTATGACAAAGTAGCTTGCTTATCGTGTCACTAATTCGTTCTTGGTCATCCTGTATTAGTTCAGTGACCGGTTGAGGTATGGTGGCCCTGAAAAGGGCCTATGACTGTTGCTGAAAGAATTATTAGTGATAGACATAGACAAACATTTATTCACAAACTTGGCACACAATAGACATCACAATAAAAGCAAGACACAGAGAGCGAAAAATTAAATATGAAACAAAGACAGAGAGGTAACACACAAAAACGTGAAATGTTATTGTGCGCCACAGCAGCAAAAAGGTCTCGGCTCAGCATAAAAGCCTTACCACTGAGGAGTAGTTAGGCGCTGGTATTCTGCCGAAACCGAAAGAGTTAAAGTGAGGCTCCTTTCGTATAAAAACATGAGATTTGTATAAGAAAGGAAACGTACACAGTAGAACCTAGGATTTACCGTCTAATACAACTTACCGATCCCTGGCAGAGATACATTCAAGTTGAGCCTTGGATTTCGTTGGAACCTCCAGCATTTCTTGACAAGCCTTCATGTACGGCGCCGGCACACATATTTTGTCTAAATATACAAAAAAAACAAAGTGGTTTCAGATGTTTAGAAGCACGTAATTTTTTTCCACAATGTATTAAGTACATAACTCATTTTTCTTTTGTTTTTTTTTATCTACAAATAGACTGGCAACCAGAAATGATCATGCTCTGAATTTGAATTTTCGAATTCATTTATTATTGGTAAGACTCTTTTGTTTTTTTAGAGAGAAAAATATAGAGCATGAAAACATACATGTTGATTTAAGTTTGGCGTTAGCGTTAATTCTGGCGACACAGGTCAAGGCTATCAACAATAATAATTTTAAAGCCATGGTCAAGGCGACGACCACGCGTGTCCGTCGATAAAGAAAACTGATTCTTAGTAGCCGCAACATCTTATTATATATTCGCGCGAAATCATTACATACATTGTTTGCATAATTTTATTATTAAAGGGTCATATAGGTACCACAACGTATTCGGTAAAGACCTAGTATTTCAGTATGTACCTAAGTGGGTAAGTAGTTAAGCCGAAAATGAAGGTAAGTACCCCTTAGTACACTTAAAAAAATGTGAATTTTACATAGGTGTATGGACAGCTTACAACTAATACCTATTGAAACTGAAGCAATAGGCATAATTTATTAGCCAATATTAAAAAAAAACCTTCATCTGACGTCATGTCATATAAAATTTTGTGTGTGTTGCATGATATTTTTTGTTTGTTAATTTAGTTTTTTTCCAGATATGGTGGATTAAACATATTATCTGAAAATGGATTGGATTCATTGTAATAACTGTTTCGTTCAGTTGGAACCCGGAATAACTCTTCATTTAACATCATGCGGTCATATGTTTTGCAACAATTGTTTGAACAATGGTTTGTGACTTGGCACCATTTTTTTGCAAAAAAATCAATTAATTATGATATTTCTATTCTTCCTTTTCATCTTTTTTGTTTTAGGTACAAAAGAAAGCACTTGTTTAGTATGTCGTGTGCCGTGCTCCATCATGAAACTTGTCCCTGACGTAGGTTTTGTTACAATAAGCTTTTTTATTTATATTACATGATATCTTATACCTTACATATTATAATATATCGTTATCAATATTTTAAGATGAATCAAGAGATTCAAGATTACTTCACCGAGCCAGAGGAAATTATAAAAAAGTGCTGTGAAGTTTTACAGTTTCAGAAGCAACACAGACGACGGTTGCTCTCTTATTTATTACAATCGGTAATACATGGCCTATTTTTGTTTATGTAAATATTTTTTTCAAATGTATACAATCCTGATTAGGCGTTTTGTGCGCGACTCCACGGTTATTGCGCGTGTACCTACCTACTGAACGCAGCAAAGCCGCTTTATGAGCTCGACTTACCTACCTATGCGCTAGTTGATCAGTCGCGCAACTGCATGTGGACGTATTGTATGAACATAGGCATGCTCATGCATTGGCATGGAACATGTCAGGCATAGGCATGTCTTTCCTGAAAACAAAAATGAAGGTAAGATTGAATAGGTGTCTTCTAGACCTTCGTGCTCCATCATCGGCCACATCATCACTTCCCACCAGGTGAGATTGTGTTCAAACGTAGGTCTATCCTACTAATATTATAAATAGGAAAGTTAGAGAAGATGTTTGGATGTTTGTGGTTCAGTCATGCCGTAACGGCTCAACCGATTTCGATGAAACTTCGAACAGATAGAGTTCTTTACATGAAATATCATATAGGCTACTTTTTATTTAGGTACCACGCGAGCGAAGCCGCGCACGTAAGCTAGTTCATGATAAAAATAAGAGTATCTCACACGGCTCAACTCGCACATGATAGGTAATAGTGTTTTAATTTTCAGACAAAAAAGTTCTACACAGCGAGAACGGAACTGAAACGTATTACGGAAGTTTGCCAAAAGCAGCACAAACAATTGAAGGACTATCAGAAAATCATTAGGAACTTGGAAGCACAGCTGGAAGGCCAATCAAGTAAGTTACCGAACAATTAAAATGCTGAAACTTTTACTAACTATCTTTAAGTATCCACACAGCAGAGCTAAGTTCTGTTTAAAGTCCAAATCATCATCATCATCATCAGCCTGATGAAGTCCACTGCTGAACATAGGCCTCCCCCAAAGAGTTCCATGACGAACGGTCTTGAAAGTCCAAATAATTCATCTATTTTATTCATTCTACAAACTATTCTTTTTTTGCCGCATGAAAGAAAGAAAGAAAGAAAGAAAGAAAATTTATTTATTTGAGCTATCTTTGCCGAATACGGCATGTGTAAACTTAGCTTTATTTTGAGGAAGCCGTGTTAGCCTAGTGGCAGGTACTTCGACTTTAGATCCGAAGGTCGTGGGTTCGAATCTCAGTCGTACACCAATGGATTTTCTTTTTCGTGAAATGTATGTGCGTATTTACACGTGCTCTAAACGGTAAAGGAAAACATCGTGAGGAAATCAGCGGCTAGGCACGACAGCAGCGACAGCGTCCTGTAAATGAGTAAAAACTTCTATCTTTGGGATAGAAGGTTATTTTATATTTAGTTTTATTTATTTTATATTTATTTATTACACAAAAGGAATACAAATGAATGGTAGTAAATGTCTTAAAACCTATGTTAGGTTTGTCTAGACATTAGGTTCTCGATATTGAATGTAAGAAAAATTGTAAACAATCTTTACTTATTTTCTATGAAGAGCGAGCGCCTGTAAAGATAACACCGTCACAGAACAGCTAACAGGTGTTGGCATCCCAACATTAATGTGTAGATTTACAGTTTGTTGTTGGTAATACTTCCTCTTTCCAATATGGCCGATTAGGGACGGATGTCCTATGTAAACTTATAAGTAAAATAAATTCATGTGAACTCTTCAGCATCGTTTCTACTCAATCACCAATCCAAATACTGAATTAGCAGCTCACCACCTATCAGGGCTATCAGGCAACCCTACAGAAGGGTTCCACTGAAAAATATGTTTTTAATGCAAATACTGATTTTAATCGTGGGTGGGTGAAAGCGATTTCTTCATATTTACGTTTTAAGATGTAAAAAAATGATGTAAGGTTGAGTTAGAACAAAAGTTAAAGGCGTGTCACTTTTCTCAATATTGTGACTCCTGGCGAGTGAACGCGCGTGTACCTACAGCTAGTCTAGAATAGATGTAACCAGGCCTTACTTATTCTGAGAGAACCATGTCTGCAGAACAAACATCTCCATTCAACTTCCCCATATCCCCGGGCGCCAATCTGTCTCCGAGCTTCGTGCAGTCTACGCCCACGTACAAAAGGACGGCGAAAAGTACGCCTTTTGCGGCGGTGAGACATTTTTAGCTGATATGTAGTTTTAACAGACTTTTTTTATTTTATTTTTTTCGACCGTATCTAAAGCTCTATCGACCGAGTGAAACCAGACCAAGTTTTCATAAAGACTCATCAGCCTAGTGCCTTGTGCCATAGCCTTGTGCTGAAAGGAGCTTCTACAAAAGACACACTTTAATCCTTTCACCACACTGATTCATATTCATATTCATTTATTTCACCCTTAGCGTTACATTGCATAACATAGGTATGTCCAATTACAGTTATTTTCATAGTTATCATGCAGTATAAATAGATTGATAGATACTGTCCTACATATTATGCATATCAGAGAATGAACAATTCTTTCATGGGCCATGGGCTCTTTTTGGGGACATCTGAACCTGTTCACAGACCTGATACAGGTGAGCAAGAAAAATCTGTGACACGACAAAAAGAAGAAGATCATCAGCCTGATGAAGTTCACTGCTGGACATAGGCCTCCCACAAAGAGCGCCATGAGGAACGGTCTTGAGCCTTCTCATTCCAACGACCTACCGCAAACTTCACAATGTTGTCGGCCTATCGGGTGTGCGGTCCAACACTGCGTTTTCTAGTTAGAACCACTAGTTCTTGTAGAATAGCTTTATTTATTTGACTAAGGTTATCTCATCCAATTTGGCGTATACTCTTCCTCATGATATGAATTCATATCAACAAATAAACAATTTTCGTATCATTCGTTTTATTTTTCTGCTCTATTTTCCTTATAAACTGTCAACGGGATCTCCCCTTATCCCTTGAAACAAAACATATTGTCCTAAACCGATAATACAAAGTATGTTTATTGAATACAGCAATATCAGTCTGCCCTCGTGACCCCGCAACGGATAAGCAAACAGCGATCGAGCAGTTTCAGTGCTCACAGTCAGGTGAATTGATTTCTGTTGCTACCATACAATTTATTGGCTATTTCATCCTACTAATATTAAGTATACCTACTAACATAACAACCCAACAGTCACATAAATATTATCAGAGACTAAGAGCACTAAGGTACCACAACACCCAGACCCGCAGCATGAATCGAACCCCTTGCGTCTCATATGTGCAATCGCCCGCTACGCTACCGAGGTCGTCTTAAATTGATGAACAATGTCGTGCTCATTGTCGTCTGACAGACTGACAGTCAAGTAGTCAACCGTTTTTTTCCTTTATGCTACATACTCGTCATCCGTGATATTCTGATCCGTAGCGATCTCCACTTTCCTAATTTTCTGTCAATATCGTGGCCTTAATAATAATTTATTAATTAGACTTAACTTATTAATTTTTTCAGCGTTCAAACACATCGAACAAGATATCGTCGACAGTGTTCACGCCACCCACACCAGAGTCGGCAGGGTACAGCAACTTTTTAAAGAACCTCTAATGGTATCCGACCATCAAGAAAGGAGCTTGCGATTATGCCAATGCGATTATTTTACAATGAAATTTTAAATTTTTTGGATACCTAATATTTCAGATATTTTGAAAAAAAAATCAATAAGTATTAAGTATTTGGTATATTTATTGGTATAAGTAGTATTTGGGAGAATGTGGGCAATACCAGTGGAAAAAATAGCTCTAGCTAAAGTAGGTATAATGCGGCACTATGCAATAGCCAGAGCAATGTCTAGCCAAAACAAAAAAAAAGATTGTAGAAGGCGCTAGGAAAATAATAATCGTCATTCGAATTTTGAAATGCAAAAGGAAAAATATGTTTTTTCCTTCGTGCTATTGTTATTTAAGCTAGAGTAAGAACTTTATTCCATGCATCAATCAAACTATGATATGGAAAAAACAACAAGAAATGAACTGTTCTATTTTTAAGTTAGATATTAATTAATTTGGTATTTTAGGTATTTTAGTCAGTACAGTGACGATGAGGGCTACCTGACAAACAGCGCTAAGCGTATATCACCAGGTGTTTTATACTGCAACGGCCAAGGCAAATGCACATTCGGTACAAACAAAATGAAGATTATGAAGTGCCATTTCAACTGATTCTTAGAATTATTTTATTTTGACTGTAAATAATTGCCTTGCATGCTGAATTTCAACTTTTGTAATTTTTGGTAAATTAAAAAGTTGTAAATGTTATTTATAATCTTTCATTCCATGATCCCCTTAGATTATAGCGAAGAAAGTGAAAGAAGTGAAAATCATACATAGTCATTGCAAAAAACATTTATTTTAAAAAGTCGTTATTTGTCTATTGGTCGTTTCTAGTGGATTGGCAGAATCCCCTTGCTTTGTTGGTAGCCTCCGGTAGCCTCTTGATGACCGTGCACGGAATGGGCACCGAGGTTATTGAACTTCTCCAGCTGTTCTGCGCCTCCTTTGTAGCCCTTTTGCAGGAATTCACCCTAGAACAAAAAATTATCACTAGGCTTTGTAGGTAGGTACATAATAGGTCATATCACATAACATAGGCCGCCCTCATAGATTTCCAGCGCGACCGGTCTTGAACGGCCTGCACCCAAACAATCATTATCAATTGCTGATAGGGAGCGCTGCTGCCTATCCCCTAGCCTTTTTTCACTTAATCGCCTCCTACAACATCCAAGGATAGTAGGTAATGGAGGGGGCTCTTCTTCAGCCGGGGCCACAACGGTCGAGGTACATATAGGTAAGGACTCCAAAAAGTGTTTATTTCAATAAAATCACTAGGACCACTTTGAAAACTAAAAAAACTAGGTGAAGTTACGTCTAGAAAAATCAGGCTATAATGAGTCCTAGACTCTACGTCCTACATGCTATTTTGGCATACTTGGTTTTACTACATCAATAGTGGATTCACAAATTGGGAATGTCATGCTTCAGCACTACGTGACTGTGTGTGTGTAGAACCTAACTCGGTTCTGAAATCTGCTACGACATCCAAAACCTTTACCCCCCCCCCCCCCCCTTATTCATAAACACAATCGGTATAGAAATTAACTGTTTTTTTTTAATTTCGTGCTACAATTAGGCTGATTGGATATTATTTACTATACTGTATATTACGATATTCGTTTTGTGGTTTCATCAAATGAATATGTAACGGCTTTGCTAGACTCTATACAATTTCAACATTGTGCCCGCTGAAATTAAATTTTATGAGCCGTAAAGTGTCACGAATCTGATAGGTGTTTCGTTTTAAAAATTCATACCTACACATACGGTTTATGATTATTTTTCTTTGAGTAGAATCAACCATTTTTGGAAAACATCTCTGTTCGTGTCACTAATTCTGTAGGTTAGCGACCGGATTCTATCTATCTTATCTATCGTAGGGTTTGTTGAATGGTAAATAACCTATGCACTGAAAGCAGGTGGAATACCTTCGGCAAGATATTCATTTTCATATCAAGCGCAGGAGAGACGCATATATATTTTATCCTTGCATGATTTTGGTAGGTACATTGTTATCAAAATATCCTTGGTAATTTTAATATTTTGCGTGGTGTGTGTATAGCTAAACATACCTTGTTAGCCTTAGAATCATCGATCTTCTGCTCCGATATGTGATGCCCCTCCTTGCCTTGAGCATTAGCATCCAGAATCTTCTCCTCGTGAGCACCCTTGAACCCTTGCTGCGAGTTCTCGCCGAAGGACCCAGCGTTCTGACCGGCCACCTTATGGTCCGCTTCATCATGAGCCTCGTCGTAAAAGGTTTCCGTCTTCTCTTCCTCGTTCTTGCTGCTGGATGACTTGAAGCCTTTGCTCACGTGACCCTTTTTGTGACTCTTTGCTTTTTTCAGTTGTTCTTCGTTGGCGCCTGTAAGAAAATGTTTTATGGGATGCTAGAATAAGGAATGTCTGGAATATGTAGAAATATCATGAGGTTTGTTGGACTTACCTTGTTTATCAAACTTCTGGGCCCCTTCGTAGAACTTTTCATCTCCAGCCGCTTTCTTCTTCGCTTCCTCATCCTTGTAAAAGCTAGACTCCCCCTTTTCAGCTTTGGCGGCAGCCGCGGCTTGCTGGAATCCTTCCTGGCCATGCTTGGTTTCCTCCTCAGCTTTCTTTTCAATTTTTTCCAAGTTTTCATCGGCGCCTTTCTTTTGAGCTTCATCATAAGCCTTTTTGTCAACATAACCACCACCGACTTGGGCTCCTAGTAAGGGATGGTATAGCAGACCACCGCCAAGACCGCCTCCCAAGCCAATGCCGCCCACTCCAATCCCACCAAGCCCAGGATTGATAAGGCCAACGCCATTACCCACACCTACACCGCCAAGTCCAGCTCCGCCAATGCCACCAGCACCAAACCCCCCAACGCCACCCAGCCCTCCGAGTCCAATGCCCAATCCTTGTCCCAATCCTTGTCCCAATCCTTGTCCCAATCCTTGGCCAAGTCCGATGCCTCCATAGCCAAGGCCGCCCAACCCTATCCCTTGCCCTAATCCTTGGCCTAGCCCGATTCCACCAACACCGACACCGCCAACACCGGCAACCGTGTTCAAGACAGCAGACGCAGCTCCTTCGATCTGCTCAGGGTAATCTTCACTCTCTTCCACTTCGTAACTGTCTGACAGCGGCAGCCCAGTCCGCATGTCAGTCCCGATGGCATCCAAGCGTTCTTTCACATAATCGTAGGGAGTCTTCTCGTCGGATAGCTCAACTTTGACCGCCGCCGCCGCGCAGACCGCGATTGCAGCAAAAGCAATTATTTTCGATGCCATTGTCGACGTTATACTCTTTGCACAACTGATGACATTTTCGGGTTGCAGCACTTATTTATACCGAGGTAAAATTCGGTGGAACGGAGTAATAGTCCACGTCTGAGCCCGGATCCAGTCGTTTCCTTCCTGAGGTATTGTTAGACTGGCTCTAATGAGAACGACGAATGAAATAAAACAATGAGAGTGGTCAAAGACCTTGCTTTCCAGTTCATTGGTGGCGGTACCACCGCACCGGGCCGTTTACGCAACCACGTTAAGTCGCTATGGTGACTTATGAATAATTTCCATGATAATTTAGAGTTATATTTTGTGGAATAACGATTCTTCCTCCAATTATAATTTTTCCTTCACTTCGGTTTGAAATACCTACCTACTTATTAGCACGTTCCAAAACAGATGTCTATGATTTGGTTAGGTTAGGTATTGTCTGATTCAGCCAGGTAGGTAAATCTTTCTTCTAATGAGATGTCAAACAGCTGCTAATTTCCATGAAATTTTAAGCCAATTTATTCTATCAATGTTATCATGATAACAAGGTGATTAATTGATTCAGCATTATGAGCATAATGGCCTTGGTTCAGTTCGGACGATTTCACGTTTTTGTTTTCTCACTGAAATATATGTCGAGGGCTCCAACAAAGGTTATAGCAAAAGAAATGCTGGGTGTTGGTGCGCGTGTCGGTTGTAGTAGTTTACGCTTGATCAATACCTAAGTAACTAGGTATCTATAGTTAATCCATTTCACGAAGTATCGCGAATCGTTGTAGTTTGAATCTTATACCAATGACTTTAAAGGTTATCAGAAAAGTCGCCGTGTAATGGAATAACCATAACTACTACGTAGGCATGAATGAAATTTTAAGACAAAGTTTCTATTACTTTCGTTTAGAGACCTTCATTCACGAATCCACTTGCAGACAATATGTTCACCATGAGTACCTAAATGAATTTGTTTTCTACAACCTCTTAGTTAAAATTTACAAATTTACATTTTTGCAATCTTAAAAAAACAGGAGGTTATTGTAGTAGTATACAAATTCCTGCGCAAGGTTATATTTTAAATTTTATTAAATTTGCTCTCCGCGTTGGCCTAGTGGAAGGTACCCTGACTTTCGATCCGAAGTTCGTGGGTTCAAACCGGTCAGAAAAACTCATTGGTACCAATGAGTTTTCTGTTCGAAAAGTGCGCATAGCACTTCATAAAACAGTGAAGGAAATCGTCAGGAAACCAGTACCTAAGTATTCTTAGAAGTGGCGATGGTTAAATAGAAATGGAAATCAAATGGAATCAAAGCGTGGACGTGCCCCTTAGACATGTACAACAATCTGTTCGCGTGGAGATCTGAGAGGATGTCTACCATGCTTGGGGATAAAAGTCGTGAGCTTATTCCTATTCCACTCTCTCTTGTTTGTATAATAAATTGATCCTCCCGCTTCCAGATTCTATAAGTAAATAGATACTGCGTATAATACCGATCTACCTAACACTGAGTACTTTGATCTGAACGAGCCAAACTAAACAAACCGTAATCAAAAACATAGAGTCACGAATGTGGATTCGTAAATTAGCTTCGAACTCTAGAATGTATGTTTTCCTTTACTTTTTGAGCTACTTATTTCCACTAAAATTAATATAAATGCAAAAGTTTGTAAAAATGTGATGATATTTGTTACTCTTTCACGCCGCAACCATTGAACGGATTGGAATGAAGTTCAAACTATTTTTTTTTTTATTTTTTAGCACGCGAGAGCATCCGCGGCTGCAAACTAGTAGGTAATATGTATAACTAATATATTCTAAAGGTACCTAGGTACATAGTAATTTAATTTATTTCTTATTTTTGATTATTTCTGACTTATATTATTTATTAATTTGATAATTATTATTATTTTATGTGATTTATTATTCTTCGCGCTCGCCAACCCGCATGCCCAGCGTGGGGAGTATGGGCAAGTCCCCCCACATGATAAGGAATTTGCTCTGTCTGTGGGGGAGGCCATGTTCAGCAGTGGACGTCGTACGGCTGAAATGATGATGATGATGATTGTATCTTCGAGATACAATCGTTTCTAAGCTAGGTATATATTTATATTGCAAACTCTAGACCTGTAAACGATCTTTACCAATAAATGCTTATGACTTATGTAAGACTTAAAGGTTTATTTATACGTATCCGATCTTCGGTAACATTTTGCGACTATTGATATCCGACATGCTTTTAAGGAAAATCAATCAAGTTGACCATTGCTGTGGCATAGTGTGCCCCGAAAAAAGTCTCGTTAGATGCACACACAAGGCTGTAGACTCTACAGTCTGTTCACACTGTAGACACATAGGGAATCGTGCTTATGCATGAACAACTGAATGTTCAGAAACATAGAGCTCACTACTTATTTCCTAGCTTATTTTGCACTCAGGTTCTAGCTAAGTAATCGAAGTAACTGGTTTTATACAATTAACTTATTGGAAAAACCACATAATGTGTAAGTTACATAGTGTGAAGCCCGAATGAAGTCTCGTTACATGCACACACAAAGCTGTATACTCTACAGTACCTACACACTGTAGATACATAGGTTTTAATAATTTTAAAGCTACAGGGAGAAGTAACACCTCGGATATTTTCACATCTCGAAAGGGCGGAAAGATATAAACTTTCAGTATTTATAAACGCCTGGCGGTAGTTAAAAGCAACAAGTTTAAAATTGCGCCGCGTTTATAAGCAGGCACGGGTTAATCTACTTTTACAACTTCTCCCAGTCGCAAATTAGCCGTTTGATGAAGGAATTTTATGCTTGTGTTGTCAAAGGCAGTGTACCGTGCCAGTGTTTGTGAAGTTTATTTGAAACTCACACCTTCCAACCTTGGAATAAAATTACCCACGTATAGGTATCATGCGGTTCTTGTCAGAGGTAAGGGGCGGCAATTTCGGAAAATGTAGTCGGAAAAGCCACGACACGTTTTGCTCGCGCTTCAACCTGCACCTGTTATGTCTTTTTATTATCGCCATACCAAATTATTAAATTTAAGGAAAGTTCGTCATCGAGATTGATACAAATGGGCTGAATAATTGAGTTTAAACTGATTTGAAACCTTATCAGCTGATTTTATTGCAAACTTTGGTTGCCATCGGGTAAGAAAGTAGAATAAGCCCTTTTCGGGAAAGTATTTAGATAAAATAAATAAATAAATATTCCGGACATAATCACATACGGTCAACTGATTCCAAACTAGGCATAGCCTGTACTATGGGTACCAGAGACTGATATATATATATAAAAGATAACTATTCAACACCCAGACACAGAACAAACATATGTGTTAATCACACAAATGTTTGTCCAGCGCGGGAATCGAACCCGCGACCTCTAGCGCAGAAGGCAGAGTTACTACCAACTGAGCTATGAGTACTGGTATATATGACGAATCACCTTGTAGCACTTGCAAGCCACATAGTAAAGTACATAGCATAAATATTATTCTCTCCTTCCTCATAGCAAATTACCAGTCACGTTTTCTCCAATTATGTCCAGAAAGTATCCAGAAAACTAATCGGAAAGTTCCCAGTAAAAGAAGGCACTTCCGAAGTTTCGACAGGACGTTACAACGGGGGAAGGAAATGAGCAGCCGATGTAATTTCTCAGGCAATTAGCTCGGAGAATGGTGTTGTTTTCACAGGATCTCGGAAACAGACGTTCACACCGTTTATTATTTACGAGCTTTGCTTTCAGTTAGGTTTATAGATGGAGCAGGCATTTCGAAAAAAAAATTGTTATACTACTGTTGGTAAGCGGTTACCGCGTAGCCTATGAGCGCTTGCAATGCCAGAGGCATCACGCACGCGTTGCCGACCCCAAACCCCCTCCCCCCCCCCCTAAAGCGCTCTGGCAACCTTACTCACCGCAGGAACACAACACTATTTGAAACAAATAATGTTATTTGGGTGCGATCTTCTGTAAGGCGGAGGTACCTCCCAGGCGGGCTCCAATTTAGAACGAGAAAATCTCGCGGTGCCCCACCTCCTCCAAAAAATAAAAAATCCCCCAAACAGATCATTCAAATAAATCATTTCAGCGATTAGGACGTCCACTGCTGAACATAAGCTTCCCCTAAAGATTGGGGGGACCTTCCTATCAGTTTGGGGGGATTTGCCAATACTCACCACCCTGGCCACGCGCGCTGGCGAGCGCAGTTACAGTTATCGTAAAAAAAATACTGAAATTATTTTCAATCGCCTTTTTATCATCTTCGCAACGCAAAAGTCTTAACCAAGATAGGCTAAAGTTCAAGGTTTGTTCTGTATTCTGAGGGTTCAAGCCAAAAGTCGGAAGTATAATCATACATACTTGCCTAGCTACTTTCTGGCTCCATACGAGAGTATTTGGAACAGCTCATGAATGTATTCAGCCCGTGGTGCCTTCTCAATTTCCAACACGTAACATTTGTTTCAGAGTAGAATCATTTCATGAATTGCAATTCCTCCTGAAAAGGTGAAACGTGGCTAGGTTACGCCTTCGTAGGTACATACTTTATCAGAATACTATGGGCGGTGAGAGATTGAGAGTGTATAATCTGGAAGATATTTAATTACCCACCTAATTAAATTTCATAGTAGCATCGGGCATTCGGAATGAGCTCTCATAATCCACTCTACTGAAGTACTAAGCCCACTGACATGAATAGCACACACGGATAGGACAGATATCAAGCTCTGTTCGCACTTGACTCAACAGCAATCATGTAGAAATGCCTCTTCATCACTAAACTGAACATATTATTCATAATGAGTTTAACAATGCAAAGATAATTTGACAAAATATGGAGCCTACACGTTATAGAGTAAATTTCATATGATACCCCACTTCTCATATTTGTACTACTTTTAACCCCCCTACTTCGTACCCCCTTCGCTCTCTTCACTCTCTCGATCAATTACTGCGTTAAAAACAATTTCTCACGTCGAGCGTAAAATTACGCTAGCATAGTAACCGTACGTGAAACGCTGAGTCTGGTCTGACCCTTAGCACAACGTCGGCGTCGACGTAACGCAAAAAGATAAGACATCTTTCTGTATAATTACACAGTAATTCGTAATAGAGGCCGATCTAGAACAATAAGTTTAAAAGAAATATACTTAGAATGACATCGAGACCACTTTCTCTGTGCGAGAAAGCGTAATCCTTAATTAACAATCTGTAACCATGAAAGAGGTAAAATATATTAGTTAATATGCGAGATTATTTCAATTAAAATAGCTGGGATTTTATTTTGTGAGCCAATTATTAAATGGTATCATGAGCTCTTTCCCGTACTGTGATTTACTGCGGAACAATTTTGAAAACCGTTAGTATGAAAATGTTACTTCCATACATGGCAGCTATGGCTTTCCACTTGCTACGATCCTGATACACCTCTTGTGCTTTATTCAGTTTCATCACATTAGAATAGAATAGAAAAACGTTTATTTTGTTAGCATTACAAACAGACTTAACATAAAACTATACAAAAAATGCAATTCAACATCATGGTAACAAAAATGGCCACCACTCAGCATGTGCTAGGGCAGAGCAGATCATACCAAAGCGCTGGTCTTCTGTGGTCGCACTTGCATTACTCCTAAGTAGTCGAGGAGGTTAGTGGGTTCGAGCCCGGTAGTGCAAGAATTAGTTTTTCACGCATTAACACGTGCTTAGAGTAAGAATTCTTAAAACGGCGATGGGCTTGCAACCTGTCATGCATGGAATACTCACAACTGCAAAATGTGGGCATGTGCCAAATGTTTCGAATGAAATCGCCTGAAGATCTGAGAGGATGTCTAACGTTCTGTGAGATACAATTCGTGAGCCAATCGGTTCACAATTTGTGAAGATATTTTGTAACAAACTATTAACTTAAAATTGCAGCCGAATTTAGAACCTCATTTAATGAAGTCAGTTATAAAATCTAGTGCTAGGCCTAAAACAAAGTACTAACCAGTTAAAGTACCCATATTACTAAGTTCCAAAGGCCTTTGTTCATACCTTTTTGATCCCACGCGTTTCAACCACAAATACAACTTTACTTGTTTATTCACAGAACTCCTGGGAAAACTTCCAAGCAAAGCTAGGAAAACTTGCCTCCTAACTTGTTCAGGAGCATATTATAGGCATATTATTCTAGATAGGTTTTCTGAAGAAAAGGCCCTCCATATCTACCTATGGATGTCGTAAGAAGCGACTCAGGGAAATAAAGCCGCCTTCAATAGAAGGAGGAGTTTCACAATTAGTTTTTTTCTATGTTGGTTTAAATTTGGGAAATTCTTGATAGGGCTTTCACAAAACAAAAGTTTCTCCTTCTCAAACTTTAAGTTGGCTTTTTTTTTGTTTCTTAAACGTTATTATGTAAGTATAATCGTTTGCAATTTTCATGTAGCCCGGATTGAATTTGCGAACCCTGGTAAGTGCAAATCATCCTAACAACGTAGCAGAAAAGATATGGGATCGGCATAACCATTTAATTTTCCAAAGGACCATACAGACGACGACATAAATTACTAGGCTTAGAATTTGGTCGCATAGTTGGGCTAACGATGGTAAAATATGGCTAGCCTGAATTCCAGTTCCGCGAATGAAGTTGCCTTCCTAATTGAAGGAACGATAGCCTGACAAGTTTTCTAGCTCTAAAATATACAAGGTGATTCATAGTTTTATGTATATTATCCCTAAAGGGGCATATTCTACAGCCGATGAGAAATAAAGTTTATTCTACGACCATTCGACGATGCAAAAAAACTGCGTTTTGGGGTCAAATTAGTTCGAAGTAGGTAATTGGATTACAATTTAATTTAATACAGCTGTTTTTGGTAGCCATCTTGTTGGTGTAGTACTTTCAATAATTAGATAGCAAGATGATAAAAATACCAAAATCAGCTTGTTCGAAAAGTTAAGGAAAATTAACGAAAAACATAAGTCACACAAACTTTTTGTAGAAATTTAATTTTCAATACAATACCTACAAAATGCTTTATATAATTTACAGTTTCCAGAAAACAGCGCAGATTTGGATTAAAAGGCATATTGTGCTAATTGCTTCGTTAGACCGTGCAAATAAATTGCCGTGAAAGAATATAATTTAAATTGTCTAAGGCTGCAGATACAATGAGAATTTGCAGTATTTGTAAGCTGTTTTTTACTTTACATCACATACATTTTCCGGAAAATTTATGTGCCTATACTAGTGCTTTCAAACGGTAAAGGAAAACGTCGTGAGGAAACCGGTATGCCCTAGATTCTCAGCGTTTTTCAGGCCCACTATACCTTGACCTAGTCTACTGACATAATACAGGTGACCAAGAACGAATCAGTGACACGACAAACATCAAAAAATTACAAGGCATGCCGAATGTTGAATACGTGCCCATAAAGCGATAATGTGCAATGCGTGTCAGACTGACGTCACGGTCACGTGAATATATATATATTTTTTTATGTTATACGGAGGCAAACAGGCTTACAGCCCTCCTGATGGTAAGTGGTTACCGTCGCCTATTGACATCAGCAACATCTGGAGCATTGCTAATGCGTTGCCTGCCAAACCCCTCCCCCCCTAAAGAGCTCTGGCAACCTTACTCACCGAAAAAACACAACACTATTTGAAACAAATAATGTTATTTGGCTGCGATCTTCTGAAAGGCGGAGGTACCTCCCTAGGCAGGCTGCTCCAATTTAGAGCGAGAAAATCTCGCTGTGCCCTACCTCCTCCTATATGAACTTACAGGAACTGCTACTTTAGAATGAAAATGCGAGGCTTCTTCTTTTACTCCTTTTAATTAATAATTCATTGCATGAGTGCGTTAATACGGTAAATATGATCTCTAGTTACTTGAGATTTAACATGAGGAAGTCCAGAAATATGCCCCCTAAAGAGTGCCACGACGAACGGTCTTCATCCACTGACTTTCCGCAATCTTCACAATGTCGTTAGTCCATCGGGTGGGGGGCGTGCCAACACTGCGTTCCGTTAAAATGGAACTGGGATTTCTTAAAAAAACACCCAATATAGTGCAGACCCCACACTAGGATTCCCAGTGTCGTGAGTATCCGAAACTACGAGTAAAATGGTACCACAACACCCAGACCCACAGATCATGCAAACATTTGTTCCGCAGCGGGAATCGAACCCGCACCTCGCGTCTCAGACGGGCACTCGCCCGCTACGCCACCCAGGTCAAGGATTCAACATAATATTCTTTATACTATATAGGTATACTATACAGGGCCGTGGTGGCCCCGGCTGAAGAATAGGCCCCTCCATATCTACCTATCCGCGGATGTCGTAAGAGGCGACTAAGGGAAGAAAGCTAGGGGATGGGCAGCAGCGTCCCTCATTTAAACAACGATAGCTCTAACTGCGCTCGCCAACCCGTATGCCCAGCGCGGTGAGTATGGGCAAATCCCCCACATGATAAGGAATTCGCTCTGTCTGTGTGGGAGGCCATGTTCAGCAGTAGACGTCGTACGGCTGAAATTTATTTTATTTATTTTATTTTATTTATTATGGTCTACCAACAATTGTTACAACGATACATGAAATACGATACAGGAGATAGGTAAATGTTGTACTGTTTTAATCTAATTGCACAATCACTTAAAGGTAAACACTGCATGCATAATTAATAAAGCTGAAAGAGTAACAAATAACAATTAAACTAAAAGGTAAAGATAAACTTACAATAATAATACAAAGTTTTTAATTCGGCAAGCTCCCGACCAAATGTTGGCGGAGCTTACTTATGATGATTCTTTATAATTTGACGTTAAATTTATTACTTTTTGAATTTTTTTGTAGATCTCGGTGGCGTGTCCCGTCATTCCCCGACCGAGACGTAAAGGGTGTGGGTTTGGTCTCGTGGCGCCGTTGGCCAAAAGATTATTGACAATATTTTTACCGCACTGAAATCCAGTTAAGCTTTATCACATTTTCAACCCCGAGATATCCACAACAAATATAATTTGGGAATGACAGGAGAGTGACAGGGCGCGTGGGAGGAAACATTTGTGTGGGCGCGTGTTATCAATCAGGGTGATTGAACGTGGCCATTGATATTCGGATAATATTTGGAATGTCAGGAATATTCTGGTAGAATAATTTCGATCACTCATTTGGCTTAGTCCAGATGCTTGTTTGCTTGTTGATCATCATCATCATTCCAGCCGTTGGAAGATTTCCAGAGCTACCTCCTCATGGGAGCAATGTGCACATACTCACCACGCTGGGCAGGCGGGTTGGCGAGCGCAATTAGAGCTATTGTTGCTATAATAGGGGATGCTGCTGCCCATCCCTTAGCTTTTTTCCCTTAGTTGACTCTTACGCCACCCACGGGTAGGAGATATAGAGGGGCCTATTCTTTAGCCGGGGTCACCACGGCCAACGGTATACCTCGGGTTAAGTAGGAATGTGGAAGGCCACTACCTCAACTCCACTAGTGCTATAATGGTGGCAACGAGCTAGATAAATAAATAAATAACACTCAACTGTCACATACATAGTCCTGACTCCACACTTAGATTCCCTGTCGTGGGTATCAGAAACTACGAGTACCATGGTACCACAACACCCAGGCCCGGAACAAATATTTGCAGATCACGCTCACATTTCTCCCGCAGCGAATCGAACCCGCACCTCTTGCGCCTCAGATGGAACCTCGCCCTCTACGCCAACGAGGTTGTTGAGATGGATGGATGGTGAACATCAGTGATTTTGATTATAAAGCTCTATACAGGAATGCGAGGTTCCAGTAGACGCCGACGCCAACCGACGCAACGGGAAAATCCTGCGGCTTGCGGCTTCCTCGCTAATTAAACCGCGCATAATTAGGCCGCTTCGCTATGTGTGCAAGCGTTACGTGGCCTGAGTAATAAGAGTAGACTATGGGGAAAACTATGAACGATAAGCAAGGCCAAAATATTACCGGGTTTACGCGGTAATTCCAGTTGCAGGCGGCATCTAGTGCCTAGGGTAGACATCTCAAATAGCCCGAAGAATAGCCCGAGTTATGAGGGTTGAGTTCCGTTGTATGAGATGAGGTATCTGTACTAGTATTATGTTATCTGTGATATTACTAACTGTTTTCAATTGCACATTAAGAGCCCAGATGCAGGGGTCTTCATCTTCATCCAAAGCCTTGATCCACTCCTGGATTACTATAGGCATCTACGTATCTGTTCCGTCATGTTTTAGAGTTACCTACAGTCACCTCAAACAGGAAAATCATTGTATACATACATACATACATACATAAAATCACGCCTGTTTCCCAGAGGGGTAGGCAGAGACCACGGTTTTCCACTTGCTACGATCCTGACATACCTCTTTTGCTTCATTCACTCTCATCACATTCCTCATACATGCTCGTCGGTTTAGGGTACTCATGACCTGGCCTTTTTCCAAAACGTCACCGATTTGGTCACTAAACGTACGCCTAGGTCTTCCCCTTCCAACGGTCCCATTCACACTCGCCTTGTACACCTGTTTCGTCAATCTTCTTTCGTTCATTCTCTCTACATGACCAAACCATCTCAGCATACCTTTCTCAATCCTCATCACTACGTCTTCTTTCACCCCACAACGCTCTCTTATCACACTGTTCCTCACTCTATCTTTCAAAGTTACTCCACACATACTTCGCAAAGCTCTCATTTCCACTGCATTTATCCTACTTTGATTCTTTTTCTGCCATACCCAACTTTCACTTCCAAACATTAGTGTCGGCACTAACACTCCTCCATGCACAGCCAGTCGTGCCTTTTTGGACACTTTCCGACTGCTCATAAAGGCATGTAATGCCCCATTCACTTGATTTCCAGCATTCACTCTCCTTTCAATATCACTCTCATGCTTCCCATCTCTTGTAAACAAAGTCCCCAGGTATACAAACTCATTCACTTGTTCAACTCTTTCTCCACCAATCAGAATATTACAAACTGTCACGCATTCATCTCTTTCAAAAACCATTACTTTCGTCTTATTTACATTAACTTTCATTCCTTTTCTTTCAAAAGATTCATGCATAATTGTTACCATCTCCTGTAACTCCTCCGCCGATGATGCAAGTATAACCTGGTCATCAGCATAGAGGAGACACTTGACGAGTAACTCGTTCATTCTTAATCCACATTCAGTATCTTTCAAATCTTGCAAACAACTGTCCATGAATAGATTAAACAGCCATGGTGACGCTACGCATCCCTGTCTAACACCTTTTTCGATGTTAAACCATTCAGTGTATGACCCATGTATCCTTACGCAAGCACTGGAATCCTCATAGAGAGATTTCAGAGCTCGAACAAGGTTGCTGCTTACTCCATACAACGACAGTACCGACCAAAGTTCATTCCTCATCACTTTGTCATAGGCCTTTTCCAAATCCACGAATATGCAATAGACCTTTTGACCCGTGGCCAAAAATTTCTCGGCTATGCATCGCAAGGAAAAGACCTGATCCGTACATCCCATTCCCTTTCGAAATCCCGCTTGAGCGTCCCATATTTTCTCATCGGTTTCTTTCACAACTCTTTCAATCAACACTTTCGCATACAGCTTGCCGACGATGCTGAGTAGGCTAATGCCTCGGTAGTTTTTGCAGTCCTGACGTGAGCCTTTTCCCTTGTAGAGCGGTACTATGACGGCCTTGCACCAATCACTTGGTACTTGGCCGGCACTCCAGCACAAATTGAAAAGGCGGCACAACTGACTAGCTACTATGCCATGTCCAGCCTTCAGCATCTCGACTGTAATCCTGTCATACCTTGCAGCCTTACCTGATTTCATTCGTTTCAATGCATTCACAACTTCATTCATGCTTATACCACTTTCATATTCGTCATTTTCATTCATAACTGAGGTCGCTGTGAATGCTTCCTCTCTTTCAAACAAACTTTCAAAATACTCTCTCCATCTTTTTAAAATGCATTCTTCACCTTTCACTAAACTTCCATTCTGGTCTCTGATTGAATTCAGCTCTGAGCTCGGAGTTTTTCCTCTGGCTGAACGAATGGATTTCCAGAAAAACTTAATGTTTGTCCGGAAATCCTCAGATAATCTCTGATCAAAGACATCCTTTTGTTCCTCTTTCTTTCTTGCAATAATTTCTTTCACTAACCCTTTCAGTCTCTTATACTCTTTCTTGGCTTCATCAATATCCTCATTCGTTGCCTTCTGCATTCTTTCGTTAGCTCTGACAGCTAGCCAGTCTAACCACGCTTTCTTCTTCTCGCATACTGCCTTTTGCACCTCATTATCCCACCAAACATCCTTCACCTTTCTCCCTTTTGCCCTCTTACTAACACCACATATGTCAGATGCTGCACTCACTACCTCATCCTTAAAAGACTTCCATTTCAATTTTAAAAATCATTGTATAATTTTTAAAATTGAAATGTTACATGTAAGTGCAGGCGACTGTACAAAGTAAATTTATAAATGGCATAAGTTGGTGGTTAGGTTTATGATTAAGTGCACGCACTTGTACGGCAAACCTTTTCTTGGCTAACTTCAATGGCTATTATTTTATGACATCACGTGAAAACTCACATGAATATCTCGTGTGAATTAGAAAATGCCAGTTAGAACGTTACACAACCTACCACCTACTGACTATAGGTACCTACCTCCTTTGATCTGTACCTACATACTTATTCTTTTACGTGTTTTATGTTTTGTTTTGTGTATTTTTATGTTTTAGTGGAGTAAATAAACATGCTTTCTTTCTTCTTTCTTTCTTTCTTACAAATCATACGTTATGAGACACTCTCTATAGCTTGTCATGACTCTCAGCGTAGTCTTAATCAAATGGATGTGTTTGTACCTACATGAGTTGTGGCTTTATGTGTGTCGATGTAGGTAACGGAGTTTTGAACAAAAAGTTCATACCAGCTTTTATCTACGTTCACGGTAATTCGAAACAAATTGTAAGTAATAATTAGAAATATGGATGATTTAGTAATGTTTTCCATTTTAAGTTGCACTTTACTGGCCTCATAGCTCAGTTGGTAGTAACTCTGCCTTCTGCGCTAGAGGTCGCGGGTTCAATTCCCGCTCTGGACAAACATTTGTGTGATGAACACAGATGTTTGTTCTGTGTCTGGGTGTTAAATATTAATCTATTATGTATTCTATATCAGTCCAAGGTACTCATAGTACAGGCTATGCCTAGTTTGGGATCAGTTGATTGTGTGTGATATGTTATACTTATTATAAATAGCTGAAATAAAAAAAAGCAATCTTTCGAGTCATAGAAGTAACCTGAAGGAGTTAAAAATCACATAAACTATAATTATATACTTACAAAAGTAACCTTCTGGCAACGCTGCGTGAGGGTGAAAGGAACACGAAGCATGGGGATCTTGTCTAGGCCCCTATTTAGTTCCCCCGCAGCCAGTCTTCAGCATACATAGCGTGATCACATAAAATCTATTTCCCTTTCACTTTCATTAGGGTTCACGACCTCTCCACCCTAAATCATGCGTCACGTTATGCTCATTATCAAAGGTGAAAAAACTTGTAACATTGTGCCAACTATAAAAGGCCAGTGAAAATATATCAGACAAGTAAAATACAGATAACTCGTATCTTCGGAGCCCAATTACCTTTTTACAGCTTTCGAGTGAGACAAAATTACGAGACGAAGTCACACAGAAACGAACATAAATTATTAAAATTCTGCTCGCGGGCAGAATACTTTTTTTTTTTTTTATACTACTGAAGTGGCAAACAAGCATACGGCCCACCTGTTGGTAAGCGGTTACCGTAGCCTATGAGCGCTTGCAATACCAGAGGCATCACGCACGCGTTGCCGACCCCGAACCCCCTCCCCCCCTAAAGAGCTCTGGCAACCTTACTCATCGCAGGAACACAACACTATTTGAAACAAATAATGTTATTTGGCTGCGATCTTTTGTAAGGCGGAGGTACCTCTCCAGGCGGGCTGCTCCAATTCAGAACGAGAAAATCTCGCTGTGCCCTACCTCCTCCTAAAAACTAAAAAACTACTATACTACAAAACTAATAACTTTTAATTGATAAGCATAAAAAATATGAAAAAAATAGAATATATGAAAAATCCATTGAATTATTTATGACCAGCTTGTGCCGGTGGCTTAGATCGTATGGTACATAGAAAAAAAAGCTAGATTTTATTCTATTCTAGGTGAAGAACTCTATCTGTTCCAATTTTCATGGAAATCGGTTGAGCCGTTACAGCGTCACTGAACCACAAATCCAAACATAAATTCATCACAAACTGCCAATTCATTGCTAGCCGCTGTAAAGGAACATGATCATAACCAGCACAAAAACCGTTCCGGAATAGTATTCGTCCAAAGTTAACTTAACTGAACCTATGATAGGTATAACAAACCGAATCAAACATAAAGTACCTAATAAACGTGGTGAACATGGTGAAGCATGAATGGCATGGTTTTATAAGCATGAATGGTTCATGTGAACATTAAGCTTTTAAGCATAAAAAAGCTTTATTTACAGAAAGAAACTTAAAACTAATACAAGTTAATATTTACAAAATACACAAGAAACAATTGAGCTATCTAAAGACCGTTACAAACGATCTATAGATAGCTCAACTGATCCAGATCACTACTAGCCGGAGCGTCAAAGCATTGTCAAATATTAGCCAATGACAGCGACGATGCTTGAAATCAATTTATTATGATTGGCTAATATTGGATCTGTCCACTGGCCCTCTGCATGGGAATCGGATCACGGCGGCGTCGGTGTGACGTACAGCCAATGTGACAAGTAAATTTGACAGGCCTTTCCAGTCGTGCAGCTACTCCGATGCACCATCAGAGTACTGTTTCACCGCACCGGCTAATCACAGCTATCACTTTCACTCACACGAAACAGATGGATTCACGCGCCCATGTGTGGGTAATTTGTGACGACAGATCTTTGAAAGTCAGTTGATAGATTTATGGTTTGTTTTTGTAGAACGATTGCTGGTTTTATAGAATCTATGCTGACCTCTTTTTGGTGTCACCATCATAAACGTATTTCTAATTTTACATCAGCTTTCGTTCTTGAAAACCAGCGATTAAAACAAGTTTTAACAATGAAGAATAGAATAAGATTAACACCTAACCGTCTCATACATAGTCCCCACACTAGGATTCCCTGAGTCGTGGGTATCAGAAACGACGTGTACCATGGTACGCATGGTACCACAACACCCCGACCCGTAACAATTATTTGCAGATCATGCAAACATTTGTCCCACACCGGGAATCTAACCTTGCGTCTCAGACAGGCACTCGCCCGCCACGCCGCCATCGAGGTCTTCGTTTTACACCATCGCCTTTTTACGGCTTGTTAGAAATTAGCTTGAGTAACATTTTGTTCCAATAGGAAAAAGCCACCAAATTACAATTTAGAATGTCAACCGCTGTTTGAAACTTGCATTTTATGTATGAGTAGGTATTTTATGCTTTTTTGTTTGGTAGAAATCATGAAAGCTGATTTTGACGCAGTTTCTTTTGTCCTTCAATATTATGGAAAAGGAGCTGATTAGACGATGGAGTTAGGAGCTTCTACGGAAATACTCAGTAAGTTAAATAGTTGGTGATTAGGTACTATTTATGCCTTCACAAACCCAAGTCTGCGAAGGTAGGTTTGAAAAGCAGGAAAATAATTACAATAGTAAACTATGGTTGCATAACACTTCATCATAGTAAAAGCTATCATTAATGTATACCTCAGCGAATCTCGAACTCATTGCGCTAAGGCTCTAAGCACACGAACGTTTTACCTCGTTTTACCTGTATTTTAACTTGCCAAGGAAGGATTTTTTTTCTGAAAACCCTACCTCGCCAGTCGTCGTCAGTTAGACGCCACATGCGTTTTTGAGTTCTTCAGAATACGAAAATTAAAAGTCACCGCGGATTCAGCTCTTCGAGATTCGAAATGTCATTACAGAATGCTATCGTTGCTATTGCAATCGGTCGAAATGTTCGTTAGTAGAATTGACCTCCTGGTCTTTTATTATCATGGCATGGACTGTTATTATCAGTGTCAATCGAAAGCAGTGTATAAACCGCTCGTGTGTATCGCACCTAATGCTTTCAGAACCTGTTAATGAATGCTCAGATGCTCACTTCTCATCAACTTATAATTGTCAGAAATGGCCGCCATTGGTAACGATAATCCAGCTATTAACGCCCGTGTTATTAGCACGTAATAATTGAATTTGCGGAATTGTAGTGAAAATTATTAACATTCTTGATTAAGATGCAAACACAATTTTAATATCAAATTCCGTTTCCAGCATAGCTTTAGTTCTACGATGTCTCGCAAAATAATGTCCCTTGATTGTGTTGTATAATATAACTATAGAGAAGAGTGTTAGGTATGAATTTCGATGGATATAGATAATAGTAGAGGAATGCCAAAGAAAAGATGGATGGACTGTATTAAAGATGACATGAGTAAAAATGACTTGAGTACGGAGATAACGGCTAACAGAAGAGAGTGTGGAAGTGGAAGAAGAAAACTTGTGCCGACCCTACATAATGTAAGGAAGGGCAGGAAGAAGAAGAAGAATATTGGGTTGGGTAATAATTTAAGTGCCACGATGGCCTAGGCCGACAATGTATTTATTTATTCGTATGGAAATCCTACTAAGGACGAGCGAACAAAGTGTGCGCTCGCGTTGATGTCTTTTCTATGCGCAAACGCATCTATTTCAGTTTTTTTTTTATTGATTGGCTTAGTTGGTATACAATTTGAGACCTAATTTACTACCAAATATGTCAAATATACATTACTGAATTGGGTCCAAAAATACGGCTGCCGTTATAATATATTCTCAAAATATATTAAACGACCTCGCACCCGCGGCCTCGCGTGAAACTTGTATAAAAACTAGCATATATGCTATTCTGGGTAAAGAAATACATGGTCATCATCATCATCATCATCATCCACAGCCTGACTTCACCCACTGCAGGGTATAGGCCTCCCTTTGTATGTGCCAATCTCCTCTATCCTGTGCAAGCTTCATCCAGTTAATACATGGTCACTAAGAGTTAAATCATAACTATTCTTTTGAATGGCAGCAGTTGGGTAAAAAGAGAAGCAATGACGCGAACATTTAATAGCTGAAATTAAAGCAAACGTAAACCACCAAGCATTTCCCTGTAATAAATTTCTAATTGGACAAGCTAACGGAAAATATAATCATAATTATCTCCATGTTGAATCCAAAGCTGTTACTGTCGGTGAAAACGCAAACTTTATAAGAGAAATTGATCTCCATTCCTCAGGCAGTTAATTAAGCTAACTAGACGACACTATTTTATAACTTAACGCATATAACTGGCTATAAAACCACGCGTACGCAGTCGAGAACCTGTAGATATTAGTTGTAGGGATGAGCATCTCCGCTTTCGGCTTCCGCTAAATTCGGCTTCGTCAAACTATTTTGGATAACATTTAACTGAGGACGAGTTTGTAATGAATTGCAATGCGGATGATTCAGTTTTTAATTCTCATTGAATTTAGCGTTGTGCTTAGCAAAGAGTTTTAAAACCATTATGGAAACCATACCTAACTAATATTAGGTAGGTATTAGCTTTTCCTAGTTTTCAGTTGGCTTAAACATTGATGTAACTTATGCCTAGTAACGATAAATAATTAATAATCTGGACTGGCCTGGCCTCTTAGCTCAGACTGGCCTCTTAGCTCAGTTAGTAGTAACTCTGCCTTCTGCGCTAGAGGTCGCGGGTTCGATCCCCGCACTGGACAAACATTTGTGTGATAAACACAGATGTTTGTTCTGTGTCTGGGTGTTAAATATATATCTATTATGTATATCAGTCTCTGGTACCCATAGTACAGGCTATGCCTAGTTTGGGATCAGTTGACCGTGTGAATATGTCCGGAATATTTATTTATTTATTTAATCTGCCCATGATTTTCGTCATCAGCGTCATTCATTCCATGGCGTATTGGCGATTCAAGGCAAAGATGCGGGTTGGAATACAGCGTGTTCGAAAATTTTGAGCAGTATTTAAATGTAAAGCTCACACGTGTTTAGAATCATAGTTATGCTTATTTCGGCTCCAGCCAAGATTCTGTTTCGGTCTCAGTGTTTTATAGCCCATCACCAGATATTATTTAATAAACCGGGCTCGTAAAACTGCAACTTTTCTAACCGACCGAGTTCTTGCTACAGTCTGCTTGACGACTAGAAAAGTTATTGATGATTTCCTTCTGACGAGTGCTGAAGAGTCAAAGTAGTACCTAGGTACTTTCGTTTACATTTTACCTAATTGAGGAAGTGCATAACTGGTTAGACTGTTTACAGTTTGATACTATTACACCACCTACCATCTACAATAGATAATTTATTGACACCTTCGTCAGTTATCTATGTAGCTATGTACCTAGATGACTTTTTCAATAGAGTTCATCCAAAAAAGTGGTTTGTAATTCAACATAATGAGTTGTTCAACTAGTTAAAGCATCAAACAGTTTGCAAAGCTGTTTGTATGACTCGAACAAAAAGTATTTACTGCGATTTCGTTTGGAGAGTACAGTCGGATGATTTTTACCGTGCGCGCGCGCACTCTCGACTCAGCCGGCATCAGTCGACCCCGCGCATTGGACTCGACCGCACGCATCCGCGCATCGTGCCAACAGCTGATCGCTCGCGCAAGTGTAAATAAAATAAAAACATTGTGTTAGTGACATGGTTTTGTGCTCTAATCGGATTCTGTGATCGTATGATAACCGATCGTAAGTACATACCGAGTATTTTTTTTAATAATATTAATGCGTTTAAAAATAGGTGTTATAATAGCCAACTTACACACAGACCTAGTTCTGAATAATTAAGCGTAATGAGTTTCTTAAGTCGTGCACGTATTTAAATTATTTAGAAATCGGAGTGGTCATTTGCAAAAAAATGCACGAAATCGGCGGAGCGGCGCCGACGCAGGCACGAGACCAGATGCGGCTAGAAGAGACATGCAATCCCACTCAAACATGCAGTTTCCCAATCAACAGAATTAAAAAAAAACGCATAAAAAGGCATCTAAAGATATTTCCTCTTGACACAATGTCACACGCAAAACATGTACATATTTAAAAAAACAATAAAAACAAAAAAAAAATCAAAGGCAGAGTTTATGACAATAATGCCGGAATCACGATTATTTGCTGCAAAAAGTGTAGGTAGTGACATAAATAATATCAAAGCAATACCTACTTAATATAAACCTAACATGGAATCTGATAATCGGAGGATCATCACATACTAACCGCAACGTGTACCGAAACAAAAGCTGCAAATAGTTTCCGGTCCAGAAACGCTTAGTCGCAAATGCCCTTTAAAATTCTCACCATCCATTTGTGTTATTAAAATGTTTTTCTCAATATTGACAATCTCGTTATGGCGTGGGTGCCGGGCTGAGACGCCAGAGCTGCGGTTTTGCAGAACAAATGTTTGCATGATCTGCAAATATAATATGTCCCTGATCTTTGTGTTGTACCATGACGATTTTCCAGTCGGAAAATTAATTCCATAATGAGGAAACCAGCATGTCCTAGAACCTACTAAATCGAGGACATGTGCACGAAAGGAGCCTCTAAAAGACAAAGAGGCGCACTTTAATCCTTTCACTATACTGATTCTTTCATCGACGGTCATAGGCCAGGGCCACCATACCTGATCACTGACGTATTACAGGATGACCAAGAAAGAATCAGTGTGTGTGACACGACAAGCAAGTAAGCATAGCAACAATATTGCTACTATAGACATCAACAGCATTTGCAAAATATTAAAACCTATGGAATTGTGTGACTGACTGTTTTTCATTGAAAGCACATCTTTCCATAAGTACTAATACCATAGGGATTTAGGATCGGAATATTTGGTAAATACCCTGTCAACACTCATGAGTTGCTTGAAAAACGGATTCGGAACGAAAATTATCCTTGTGATTTTCATTGATTAAGGACGGATTGTAGTAGGTATGAAGTTAAAGATTGATTATTTTCCCTATAATAGGACATTATGGTATAAGTGTGTAACGTTGGTGATTACCGCCGAGGCGTCATTGAGAGAGCCGAAGACGGTAATTATCAATACACACGTGTATCAACACACTTGAGAATAAAATAATACTAAAAATAACTGTAAAAACGAGTTGTGAATTTTTTTTCGCAACGGCGGGAAAAATTAGTCAGTTTTCCTATGCGCGCGCATCTTACAATGGCGATCGGCCATAGACTAAAAGAATGAGTTTTTTTTACTTTTGCTCACGATCTTGTTTGTATCGATACTTTTTTAAGAACAAATCAACTCAACCAATAAAATAACTCGCGTTTGTGAATAATAGCAATGAAAAAGTCACAGTTTGATTACAGGTATCATTATGTGCCTAATTGCGGTGAAATTAGTGCCACTTTATGAGCAAGTGTGTTGAAAAGTAATTTTAGTGCCCGATTTTTAGTACAACTTATTGAGTACTTGCTTATCAAGTTATATGGTTTTTAATGAGCAGAAAACTTCCTTGTTTTATATACCAATGCCATATTCAGTAGTTATACGTCTGCGAGATAGTATGTTAGTAGCTCGACCGTGTGTAGTGAGAGTTAGTATGTGTATCATCCAATGGATAGTTTCTGTTAATTATGATTAAAAAATGGTGTTGATGGTGACTTATTGTTCTTCAGTCCAATCTAGCGTCTAGAGTTATTTGCCTAGAATAGCATATAGGCTACTTTTTATCTAGTATTACGCGAGCAAAGCCACGGGCAAACGCTTGTTCATAGAGCTGTCAACGTGTTAGCGTTGGACCAAAGTTTGATCGAGGTATAAATAGAATTGAATACGTTTATTTGACATACACACAAAAACACAGAACATACAAGGAGTAAAACCACAAATTACAACAAAAAACAAACCTAATGGACACGTACCCACCTTGTAGGTATGCAGGCATCCACCTCCCCAGTAGGTGCGAACCAGTCTCGCTCTGTCTGTGAAGTATGGGTGCTCTTCCACTCTTGGTCACCACTTACATTCATCATCATCATTTCAGCCCATTGACGTCCGCTGCTGAACATGGCCTCCCCCACAGACAGAGCAAATTCCTTATCATGTAGGGGGATTTGCCCAAACTCACCACGCTGGGCGTGCGGGTTTGCGAGCGCAGTTAGAGCTATCTTTGTTAAAATGAGGGACGCTGCTGCCCATCCCCTAGTTTTTTTCCCTTAGTCGTCCCTTACGACATCCGCGGATAGGTAGATATGGAGGGGCCCATTCTTTAGCCAGGGTCACCACTTACATTAAAACTAGCAAAAAACCCAGCGTTGTGAAGCGGACGCCATCTGCGCAGATATTGTAGAAAGTTAATTAAAGTCTAGATAAATTAATGACTCAACTCCAAATTGGTTTTAGGAAAATAAAAGAACTGAAGAAAGCAAATGTCGTAAAACCAGAGAAACTAAGCACCGAATTGACATTGGTAACAACTATGGCCACTGTTTACCAACTAACTAGTACGCGAATTCGCTAACGCTGTGGATAGCGGGTTTTGGCGCCAAAAGTCGTAGAACAAACTTAAATAAGCCCTGATTTGGGATGGCATACATTTTTTGAATCACCTTGTATGTAGGATCACGTTTATCCCGAAGAATGTTAGACGTCATATTAGTATCTCCAGGCGATCAGATTCTATAATATGTCTGTCTAGGGGTAGTCAGAGGCATGTCCTTAAATTTAGCACATGCCCACATTTTGCAGTAGTGAGTATTCCATACGGTTGCAAGTCAAACGCCGGCGCCGCTTTAAAAAAAGCTTAATGTACCGGCAAGGTTGTATGACTGGTAGAATCTGTATACTTATGTTATTGGTTTAGAATTTTTGAAGGAAAATTGCGAGCATGCATGAGGAATGTTATGAGAGTGAATGAAGCAAAAGAGGTATGTTAGGATCGTAGCAAGTAAAAGCTGTAGTTTCTGCCTACCCCTCAGGGAAACATGCCTGGTTTAATGTTTGTTACCGAGTCCACTTCTCTTCTTTCCTAGGAGAAGACAACAGCTTTTCATAGTAAAATGCGCAACGATACAATTCGCTTGAATTTTAGAGTATTTATACGTTGAGTGAGAGTGAGGGTAGACAGATTCGTCTGCCAATGACATTAACATCTTCTCGCAAAGACTTCAGTTTACTCCGTGATCATGGCGCATGAAACTGTGCCGAAATATCTGGGAACAAATAAACTCACATAAATAAATAAATATTCCGGACATATCACACACGGTCAACTGATCCCAAACCAGGCATAGCCTTTAGGTACCAGAGCCTATGGGTACCAGAGACTGATATACATAATAGATAAATATTTAGCACCCAGACACAGAATAAACGTCTGTGTTGATCACACAAATGTTTGTCCAATGCGGGGATCGTAACCGCGCCCTCTAGCGCAGAAGGCAAAGTTACTACCAACTGAGCTATGAGGTCAGTAATCATGGTAAATACCCCGTTTAGTTAAAAAATATGTTTATAACCATGATAGTTTCAAAAAATTATACATATACGCCATTTTATACGTTAGAAACCGTAGCACACCTGATTTATTATTTTCGGAAATCATCAACTACCTACTCGTACATCATATACACCGTTACAACCACAAGCTTGATAAAATCACCGATATCCTTTGTTTTTTTTTTAAACTAGTGGTTCGCCCCGAACTGACATCTTGCGATGTCTGGTAAAAGTTGGTGCTTCGGTGATCGCATCTTTCATCATTTCAGCCGTACGCCGTCCACTGCTGAACATGGCCTCCCCCACAGACAGAGCGAATTCCTTATCATGTGGGGGGATTTGCCCATACTCACCACGCTGGGCATGCGGGTTGGCGAGCGCAGTTAGAGCTTTCGTTGTTAAAATGAGGGACGCTGCTGCCCATCGCCTAGCTTTTTTCCCTTAGTCGCGTCTTACGACATCCGCGGATAGGTAGATATGGAAGGGCCTATTCCTCAGCCGGGGCCACCACGGCCAGATCGCATCTTTAGCATGTTCTAATTAATTGACCACAAATGTTTGTTCTGTGTCTGGGTGTTAAATATTTATCTATTATGTATATCAGTTTCTGGTACCCATAGTACAGGCTATGCCTAGTTTGGGATCAGTTGACCGTGTGTGATATGTCCGGAATATTTATTATTATTATTAAAATTAATATCCAATCTAACCTGAATTACGAAGTCATTGAAACTTTATCAAATCACGTTATAGTCGTTTTGCCTTCTATTGTTGTTGTATCACAAAAACCAAATGGCATTGAATACACACCAGCTCACACCAGCTCGACCATATTTTAAATCCCTCGGAGTCATGACCGTTCCCAACCTTGTGATGTATCAAGCCGCACTATTTGTAAGAAATAACTTGGATGAATACGCAAGGTACGGTGACGGTCATAGATATAACACAAGGCACGTGGATAGGCTGAGAGCGGTTCCGCGGCGTCTCACGAAAACGTCAAAACTGATTCGCGTGATGGGGCCAACTGTGTACAATCGTCTTCCGGCCGAAATCACTAGCGCTCCATCGACACAATCCTTTAAAAATAACCTTAAGAAATGGCTTTTAGAGCAGTCCTTTTACGACTGTGATGAGCTTACCTCTGTAAATCCTACCTAATTTTGGTATTTATAGATAGTTGGTAGGTAATTCCCAAATTCAATGTATAAATTTAATCTAATTATAATTAATTCATATTTGATTTTTATTTTTTATTTCTTTAATATGAGTGTGAATCTTACTTTATTTATTTCTTGTCTTAATTATGATTGTGTTCATTTTGACATCAATATTATATAATTATATTTAATCGATTATTGATTATTATTATGCTATGTAAGGATTACAGTATATAAATCTGTGTTTGACATGTAACTATTATCCGTTATTAATAAATGAACTATGAACTATAATAAAAAAAAAACCGTTTTGAAATGTATAAACAAAGTTCTTTACGGCACCCCACTTCATTAATTCGTATTACTTTGTATTTTAAGTCCCCCTCTTGGACCCCAAATCTTAGCAACTCCTTAGTCGATTTAAATTTTATTTTTACCAGAAAATATAAATACAACCTACTAAATTCCATGCAGATCGGATTAACGGTTCGAAAGTTATGCTCTAACAAATAAACATACAACGCCGAATCGCCCATGTTGTTTGAGTGATCTTTACTCGCTTCGATCGCTCGATCAATAAGCGTTTTCCCATGTTATCTGCGGAACATCAAGTCATGTCATTCAATTACCTAAGGCCAATGCTACACTGTACTGATTACCGAGGTCGATGACCCGGCTAGACATGGGTCGTGGGTCATTCATTCATTCATTCACTCTTAATGGTTTTTTTCTCGCTTCGCCAATCTAAATGCCTCGAGTAATGGGTTTTTGTGGAGTTTATTCATTTATTCGAATCATTAATTACAGTCTTGGAGAGTGGCACGCGGCTTTTTGCTGCTACTTCGAACAAAAAGGCTAGTTTACGTTATTGGTCTTCTTTTCTATTAATTAACCAGTGGATCTCATTTTGTCAGCAATAATAGGCTCATTGAACTTCAATTAGTTAGTTCTACGGCATATTAAGTTGTATTATTATTCATCATCATCGTCATGCTATTCCGAAAGGGGTTTGTTCTTCGACTTTACGAAAATTCATTATAATCTATATGCAAAAATCTGCTGTTTTGGGGTCAAACCCGTTCAAATCTTCAGCTCATTCAGCTGTTTTAAGTACCTAATCTTTATAACAAAGTTCTCGTACACTGATTATTACTTATGTTAGAAAGACCAAAAACAGCTAGTTTAGAAAAGTATAGGCAATAATCAGAAAAAAAAATGTTTTTTTTCGCTAATATTTTTGATAATAGAGTAATCCCCCATTTCATTCATACGTAATATTATGAATGTGGATGGATGTATTTATGGAACTAAACATTAGTTCCATAAATAATGTTGGACCCGTACAATGTTTCAGTTACTAAAGCATTTTTAGGTTAGTCACGCTGGTGACCCAATTCGTGTCGGGTGCAATCACTCCAGGATTTGGTCAGATTTACATGCAATGCACACGTCACCTGGAGTGACCAATATGCTCCTATTGATAGAGAGTTTGTAGCAGTATTTCTGCAGTCATTATCATCAGCCTGATGATGTCCACTGATGAATAAAGGCCGCCATCCCGCCGGCCTACGGATTTCCTCATTTCGGATTTTATCACGCGAAACTCCTAGCATAGCTCTCTCCATAACCCGTTACACGACTTTGAGCTTATGTATGAGACCAATAGAATAAAGAAACATTATTTTTCTGTTGCACTAGGCTTACATGATAATTAAATGAGTGATAATGAGAGTCATAAAATTGTTTATGATAATAACCAAACTTAAAAACCCATTAATAATTTAGCTTTTAGAAATAAGCCTTTAGAAACGCAAGTTTCTCAGAAACCTAACAAAACTTTTTAATTACAGAAGAACCTTTTCGTTTTATTTATTGTTGAAAGAGAAATCATTGAAAGTCGATAAACATTGAAAGTGCGCACTAGAGATTAAATTATCCAGAAGTAATGAAAGTTGATTACGTAAACCTACGTAAAGCCAGGGTTTGCTAAAGTAACGACTTAGTCATATGACGGCCGTACCTTATAAAACATTTTATTTAAGTAAGTTTAAAGTGGTGGCCCCGGTAGAAGAATAGCCCCTCCAAATCTAGCTACCCGTGGATATCGTAAGAGACTAAGGAAAAAAAGCTAGGGGATGGGCAACAGCGTCCTTTATTTTATCTAAGATAGCTCTAACTGCGCTCGAAAACCCGCGTACCCAGCGTGCTGAGTATGGGTAAGCTCCCCCCACATGATAGGAAGTTGCCCTGGAAATCTGTAGAGGATGCATGTGCTCAGCAGTAGACGCGCGAAATAACGATGATGAAGACGGACAAACGTGATGCAACCATTGTCTTCTTCAAAATTATCACAAAGATAAATAGAGATAGTTATCCAAATCGGTCCAGCCGTTACGGTGTTATTGAACTCAATATAATAGGTACAAGCATGCAACATACAAACTTTCGCATTAATAATATTGGTAGGAAGTAGGATATGATGACTGATTCAGTGATAGGCTTATTACTGCAATCAATGACGCTGCCGCTATTTTAAAATAACAAGTATAAAGAAGATCCACATTTAAAATGATGAATGCAATGTCATTACGATGAAAATATAATGTTTCTCTCTGGTTGAGATATGGAATTCTGGACAAGCGCGGTTTGCAAATATGTAAAAGGGTTCCGGTTTCAAAGTGGCTGTTTTTAGGCATTGGAATTTTTTTTTACCAAATTCGCTTATTAAAGAAAAAAACATTTTTGACAAAGCATTGTAAAAAAAGCTGAAATTAGGATTTTATATATATTTAGTAAGAATGATTATTAATTAAAAAAAAAAAAAACTTTAGTGTATGGGTCTACGATGCGAAGCGTAGGTTAGGTTGTCTCCCAGTTTGGGCATCTCACGTTGTACAATTTTAACAATTTAGATCTTGCTATTGATTTATTTTTATTTACGCGAGGAACATTGGCGAACATCCCTCGTTGTTTTAAAGTTATTCTCACGAATTTATCGAATAAATAGCTACTTGGACTTTAAGAAGAGATAGTTAAGCAGTTACTGTAGTTGCGGAACCCTAAACCTGTCTTTGATAATGTCAGCAACAAAGTCTCAACGGTATCATCACCACTGGCTGCATCGCATAAGCTGGGCTTTTATCTATAATCCTGTATTTTATTCTCTTTTGCACTTGCTTATAGGTAAGGTCAAGGGATAATACTGTTCAATACTTCGCCTGCCGTCAAAATGAAAAAAAATATGCACATACTTCAATTCGAAGATGTGTTTTAACTGGGTTTATATCGTGATAGACGCCTCACATGGAAGAATTACATGTACAAGGAAGTTTTCGGCCTAAAACCAAAAAAGGTCGCTTCGCATGGCTGATGAAAAAAACTTATCTTTTAAAATGTCGCACAGAGCTTGTGAGGGTACAATGGCAAACTCAAATGTGGAAATAAACGCTTCAGCTCTATGTTCAAGAGGTGGTTTGTTACATTTTTATGAAAGAAAGAGAGAAGAAATTTCCTTTCTTGTTTCTAGATTTGAAAACAATTAATTGCGTCTATACCATGTTCATTGAGAAGGTATATTATTATGTAGCTTCCGCCAGCGGCTTTGCTCGCGTGGCACCTACATAAAAAATTAGCTAGAGAAGCCACATTTTCCAATGCATATCGAAGCCGCTTAGGCACGTGATGGCAATACCGTTGCAACTCGAAACGTGTATCAATAACATCTACAACCATTTGAGGTACTACTCTGGTTGTGAAATCGTAATCGTCTTTGCCTTAGTCCCATGCTAGAAGAAAATATTATTTTTCTTTGTGATATTATCAGGTGTCACCTCTATAACTCTCTCTTTCTTTTCCATGCAATCTTTTACATACATACAAGGTGATTCATATTATGTACACTATCATGAAATGAGTTTATTCTATCCACAAAAACAAAGAACTTTAGCAATAATAAAATCTAAAATAAAATCGAACTTTTACAAATTAGCTATTTTTGATCTCTTTATAATTTTTATGAATAATTATTAAACGCATGAAAAGATTAAGGTAAAGATTGCACCATAAAACAGACGAATAATTGATCTAAATCCAAATTAGCTCTTTTTGATATTTTTTTTCGTAGTCATAGTACATTCTTACTGTAAACCATCCATATTTACAATGTTACCTATTAGTAACAACTTACCAACAGGTGGGCCTAATGCTTGCTTGCCACCTTAATTGGTACCAAAATCGTGTGTTCTATACCACATTCAAAATAAACATATCATGGTACGATCGCTCACAGAATAAGCACTATCGCAACCGCTTCCGAGCAATATCACCAAACATAAGGTCTCGCATCGCGTGCGGTGTATAATGTGTGTTTGTAATGAATCCGCATCGTAATACCGCCATTTGCTTACCGCTAATCTGATGTTTTCCCAACGGTGCTCTGTGACTCAGCTGAACCTGATTTTTGTCATTTAGGACTCATCAAAGACTAGCTTCCACCCATGGCTTCACTTGCCTGGATAAAAGTAGCCGACAAGTACACACTTTTGCAATTATCATCATCATCAAAGTCAAAGTCAAAGTCAAAAGGCGTTTATTTCAATAAATTCACTAGGATAACTTTGAAACGTTTAAGAAACTAGGTGAAGCTATGCCTGTTCCCCGCGACCAAGCCTAGAAGAATCAGGCAACAAACACGGCTTGGTGCCTATCATTTTTTTCGATGATCCTTTTTCACAAAATGGAATTTAAAGCTTCAGTGTGGTGCCGATCGAACTAGGTGAGGCTCAAAAGAAAAGTAATCTAATTACAATCTCTAATAAATAAGCCTTCAGCCTTGTACATAAGCCTCCCCCAAAGAGTGCCATGACGAGCGGTCTTGAGCTTTTTCATTACACTGACTTCCCGCAAACAAAGAGGCACAAAGGGGCTTTCCAGCACGGCGTCACCCGGTTCGTAGTCTCTATTCAAGGAACATTTTTCCCCAACGGTTGTCGGTTCTGCGAGCTATACTTCACTGCTACTTCATCTTGCTTATTCTGAGAGCTGTCAGTGACCTTGGTTCTTCTACGGATTTCCTCATTTCGGATTTATAATATACATTGTAGGTAAAGTTAAAATATGCTGATAGAGTTGAGTCAAAAATGAGTTATGTTATTTTAGATTACTAACTTCTGTCTGTGGTTCCACTCGCATGGTTTCAGGATTAAATGTCTGTTATGTTATTGTAGTTTCTTATAGCTATATCTAGAGCTACATTACATATTATTGAACTGGTAATCATATATTTGCCATCATATAAAACCATAAAGAATAAGAATCTTTATTTTCAGAACTTATTCAAAATAGAAAATGATGTCTGTTCTACATTAACTTGGTCTCTATATTAAACCGCAAAAACAACCAAGAATACACCAGTGACACGAAAGAACCACAATATCAATAAAACCTCTGGAAAATAAACGAAACCTCATTCGCAACCGTATTAAGGTAAGTTTTCACCAACACTAGCAACAAGTGGTTAAATCCAATCAATGGTTGAAAAAATATGTGTTTTTAAACAAGCTTAATTTCTATCTAAATTCATACTGGTAATCGCTCCGTAAAACGAGTCTTATACTCGTCTATTCATCAGTAATTCCAAATTATATAAATTCGCCAATAAGTTCCACTGTCCATCCGTCTACATCATCGAATCAGCTCGCTATGGTGTCCATGTTTCAACTCAATTAGACAACGGGAACTGAGACAAAATAGGCTTGTATAAACGTTTCATTCCGGGCTGATAGAGAATGGTGCTCCTAGTTTGTAAGATCCAAGATAAGGCATTTTCAGTGTAGGATCTGTACTAATGTGTTTATAATCATCCGTTATGTGAAACAGCCCTTGGGCCCGGGTGGCAAAGAAGCATACGCTTTATCTGTTGGTGAGTGGTTAAGACGATTGCAATACCAGAGGCGTCGCCCATGCGTCACCGACCTCTGAGACATGCGTTGGTAAGTCTTATGTGCCTGTAATTCCACTGGTTACCTTACTCTAGAACGGAATACAGCATTACAAGCATTGATCGTTGGTAGAATTTAAACAAAGTGGCAGTATTTTCGCGGGCGGCGCTGCTGCTCCTGCTCTTAAAACATTAGTTTGTTTGTGACGAATATTTTGTTAATATGTGTAAAAAAGACTCTCTTAACTCGTTAAACAGCTGGCTAATGTATTGGTGAAATAGGTCTTAGTGAAATGCATAAACAAAACAGTGTCAGTGTGTCTGTCCGTCTCGCCGCACGAAATCGCAAGCCGTTCCACATCCCGCCAGGTTTCGAGAATACTGCAATCAGGCAGGGACGCTAAAAGAACTGGATGAGGTATTTTGTGTCACTGTTCCTTTCTTGGATCTTCGAAGGGATTGGCGAGAAAAACAGCACGTAGCATGAAGTGTTTTCCGACCAAGTCTTCAGTAGTAAGTATTTTTTGGGTGAAATCATAGGGTACGAACTCACGACCTTCGGATCGCAAGCAAAGGTACCTCCTACTAGGCCAACACGGTCATAACCCGCAAAACAAGTTTTTACGGAATTCAGCACAAGCACACACTATGGTCCATCTAGTTAATATAAGTTCATGTGCCAAATGCCTCGCGAAAATGAGCATAATTTGCACAAAGCAAATAGCATACATTACCAAGTAGCCTCACTTATTGTCTAAAATTGTGATTACTATATTTCATTCTTATTACAAAAAACCCGCACGCCATTCTCGCCCTTACACACTTTAGCTACAGACGTTTCTTGCTTGTCGATTTTTTTATATCAAGCAATTGGGCTGGAATAACCCACAAATTGAAGGAAATCATTTTGGGCTGTCATCAATTCGAATTCCATGAAATTATTTCGGTTATTTATTTGGTAATTTACTTTCTATTGTGCCATCGAACGAGTGTGGCGATGTTATGAATTATGGTAAATCTATATACACATATAAAACAAAGTAGTTGCTGCCTAACTCAATAACGGCTGGACCGATTTTTATGATCCTTGATTTTATGGAGTTGTCTTCGCCCCGAATAGAAGAAAAACTTGAAAACTGTCCCTAAAATTATAAGTTAACTTTTTAATGCGTAGTGAAGCGAAGTGAGAAGAGAAGTGCGAAGTGAGCTGATTTGATGATGAAGTCAGGAGCTGTAGGCTATTTTTATCCGGGAAACGCGCGTTCGAAGCCGCGGGCAGCCGCTAGTGGGTAATAAATCGTTTAGGCTGGCATTAGGACTGAGCGTTTATGAATATTTTATTGACAAAAATGAGACTTTTTGTGAGATTAACGGTATAGCGGTCGTGGCAATGAAAATATCGAGGTAGAACTTCCCAAGTCCTAACTTTTACACAGATCTCTTTCTGCTCTTCTTCTATTGCACGTCATATGGAGTCAAGTCTTTGATCGGGAGAGCGAAGATCTCTCAAACAAATTGGGCGTGGTGGTAGTGGCACGGTTTCCGATCCACAGGCCGTGGGTTCCAATCCCGGTCGCGCACTAAGGATTTTCCATACGTAAAATTTATGTGCGCTATACCAGTGCGGTCAAACGGTGAAGGAAAACATCGTGAGGCGACTAGAACCTAAAAATTTGAAGACATGTAACATGTGCACAAAAGGAGCCTCTAAAAGGCGAACTTTATTCCTTTCAATAACTGATTCTTTCACCGACGGCCATAGTCCCTTTTCAGGGCCACCATACCTAAACCTGGTTACTGACCTGACAGGTGAGCAAGAAAGAATCAGTGACAAGCAAGCGATGCCAGTACAGCCTATTTCGTGTGAACTCACTTTTAGAGGTTCAGTATTTTTGTACATTGAGATAAGGTATAAAAACGATTTATTGTTGATCTCTGCCCGCTTGCTACTCTAATGAGAGTCACGTAGGTAATGGTTATCGGCGCACGCGCCGCTCCCGTTTGCTCTGAAATTGTATGTGAATTCAAACAAAAAAGGAATGAGCAATCGCCGAGACAGCCCACCGACACGACACGAGAGCGAACGAGTGAACGGAAATACGTTTCAAGTCAACTAAAGTCTCTAAATATTGTGCGTGACTTGCCTGTAGCGTAAAGGAAACTACGTGTGTTTTAAATCATATCTTCGATGAAGTGACTCATAAAATAATGATCGAGCTTCACACCTGGGAAGTTCGTTTGATCATATATTGTATGGCTTTGTACCCAATGGCACCTTTAAATTAATTTATGATGTTGTAAGCTATTTAACATTTTAATTAATGATGACTGTTTAAATTGCTTTATAGAATGCACAATCGAATATTTCATCCGTGTTGCTTGCTTGTTTCGTGTCACTGGTTCTTTATTGGGCATCCTGTATTACGTCAGGGACCAGGTTGAGGTATGGTGGCCCTGAGAATAGCCTATTACCGTCGGTGAAAGAATCAGTGTAGTGAAAGGATTGAAGTGCGCCTCTTAGAAGCTTCTTTCGTCTACATATCTTCGAATGAATGCATCTTCAAACGGCGAGCGATATTCCATCTATAAAATAATTATAGATGAAATATTGCGTTTGATAATTATTTAAAAATGATCTTTTTGCCTACTAATTAAGTTAATTTTGAGTGTGACACTTGAGGGCGTCGAATATACTTAACGATATCGCTAGCCCGTAAAACTCGGACATAAAACTGACTTCATTAAGAGGCAAATAGTTAGCGACCAAGTCTCAGTGCCATATGTCATCACTGGCAACACGCACTGATTGTAGACTTTCGTCTTGAGGCTCTGCGGTATCTGTAACGAGAAGATATGACGAAGTTTCCCAAACGCTACCCATCCGAGTTGGATTCGTCAATTGACCTCTTTGTCAAAGTTGGATCTACCTAGTTGAATCGTCTGACCCAAATAGACATAGTGATCTACAACTTGATGTAATTATTGTGATATGCAATAAAGAGTTTTCTATGTTATTCTGTTCTGTTTCAAGACTTTCCTAACAGCAATCTGCAGTAGCCTTCACTAGATTCTGGCTTCTCACTGAGTAGTGAAATTTACAGACATTGATAGTTTCAGCTCACGTTTCCGGTCGACACATTCGTGCTTCAAAATCATTCATTATTGGACAAACCAGTTGGCTTCCTCCATCAATACGCAGTTTTTGCGGGCTGTCTGACCGAAGTGGCACAGCGGCCAGCGGTCCCGTTTGTAGTAAATACATGTGACGTTCAATGATTTGGTATAGGTTCATTGTTAAGATAGGAATAAAAATTGGGCAGTGAGGAAGAATGAATGTATAATACGTTTGATTACATTCGTTACAGGATTAGAATACTTTTCGTAACTAATAATAAATCTGTGGTTTTGTACCTATTAAGTAAATTGAACTGCCCCCATTACACATCTTAAAGGATCTGATCGCCAGAGAGGATGTAACACGCTTTCAGCAGTGGTAGAGTGGCGGTACTGGGCCCGCCTTCCAATACACAGGTCGTGGGTCCCAATCCCGGTCATGCACCAATGGATTTTCTTTTAGGAAAATTTCTAATAAATAAATAATAAATATTCTGGACATATCACACACGGTCAACTGATCCCAAACTAGGCATAGCCTGTACTATGGGTACCAGAGATTGATATACATAAAAGATATATATTTTACACCCAGACACAGAACAAACATCTGTGTTAGTCACAAATCTTTGTCCAGTGCGGGAATCGAACCCGCTACCACTAGCGCAGAAGGCAGGGTTACTACCAACTGAGCTATGAGGCCAGTCAAATTATGTACGTTATACTAGTGCTCTCAAACTTTGAAAGAAAATATCGTGAAGAAAACAGCATGTCCTAGTACTTAAAAAGGAGCCTTTAAGAGACGCACTTTAATTTTTTCACTATATATTTTTATACTGATTCTTTCACCGATTGTCATAGGCCCTTTCAGTGACAGGGACGACCAAGAAAAATCAGTGACACGACATGTAAGCAAGCACTAGTATGGCTCAGATAACGGTTCCGAGTGGTCAATCCATAGGTACGACCAGGATTCAAACCCGCGACCTTTGGATCGGTAGGTGGAGTCACTGCTACCACTGCACCAGTGAGTTGGCCCTAGGATCTTGCGTTGGACTTTACGTTCAGTCGCCATGATCGGTGTCGATTGAAGAGTTTGTTTTGTCCACAGGCGTGTGTGTAGCAGTATCGTGCGGTGATGCGCCGCGTGCGCCCGCGATCGACACATGCATGCCGCCCGCGCACCCGGTAAGTTATAACAACGATTGACGAATTATAAATGCCCTTTTAGGGTTCCGTACCTCATTTTGAAAAACGGAACCCTTATAGGATCACTTTGTTGTCCATTTGTCTGTCTGTCAAGATCCTATTACTCAGAAACGATTAGAGGAATAAACTTGAAACAAGTTTCTAGCTCAATGCATAAAAAAAGATATGGCTTTAAGATATTGCTAATTTTTGTATGGAAATGGCAGAAATGGCCCCTTTCAGGATAGCATACATGTTATGAATCACCTGGAACCCCACCCCTTAAAGAGCTCTGAGGTGATAAAGATGATGCGATTTTTGTATACCTGGTATAGAAAGTGTAAATAAGCTTTCAGTTTTCTTGCTTCATAAGACTCCATTAAAACAATTTACGTATTAAAAATCTTGTTCATACTAAAAACTCGTTCAACGATAACAAAGCAAACTTTACGCAGTAATCAGCGTAAATTCAGAATTTTCTTGTGAACTCTAATTACATACATTTCGCTTCATCTGAGTGTTAAGCTCCATCGGAGTAGTAATAACAAAGTGCACCGATTTATAACAGAAATAGAGTGGGTATGAACATCTCAAGATTAAAATTGTAACATTATTGAAGCCGTTATTTTTTGCTTGCGATATGACATTTAATGTATTTAAAAATGATCATTACGATTAAATCGTTGAGCTATAACGCACGCCCTCAAATCTCAAACTCAAAATTGACTTTAAAAGTAGACGTAAAGATCATTTTACATTCGATTTAAAGCATATTTTAGATGACATATCACACGCCGTTTGAACGCGGCTTATATAGTTATGAATATTATCCAACATTGCCTCTACACGCGGTAGTAGATTTAAGCATTTTTAATGATAACGAAAAAACTCTTGGAATAGAAAGGAAAGTTTATGAAGTCTGCTGGCTTACTTAGCATTGTCGGCCTATGGTTTTATAGCTTGCTTAACATTATTCTGAGCCAACCACACTCACCCATATTATTTGTTCCCAGACTTTTAAAGAGCAATAAAAGCTTGCTCTGAAACTTTCAACAATTTGAGTGATTACCCTAATTGTGAAACAAACACTTTCACTGTATAAATATTAATGAAAATGCGAGTGCTTTCGACCCGTTGGCCCGGTTGCTTTTTTATTACTCTTTTAATTAGTTTTGGCGATTAATATAGATTGTACAACGTGGCATAATCCCACTAATATTATAAATGCGAAAATTTGTGAGGATGTTTAGACTTTTGGATGTTTGTTACTCAATCACGCCGTAACGGCTCAACCGATTCAGTTGAAACTTGGAATATAGAGTTATTTACCTAGAATATGTAGGTACCACGTGAGCGAAGTCGCGGGCGGAAGCTAGTAATATATATTTATTTAAAGTTAGAGTGTTGTAGCAAGTCAGCAAACTTCAAACTTGAAAGCATTGATCATATTGACGATTCTTAAATCTAGTTGAGTTTACGCATGCTCACGGTAACAAAGCCTTGAAGATATAGGAAGAAACAACGGCTTGGTTATTTTTTTATAGACCCTTATATATTGCAGATATATTCAATTTATTTGTAAACACGAGCTAACTGTCACTTATCTCAAAGATATATATAAGCTCAACAATTTGAGCAGCTAATTATGTATAAATTAGCATTTTGAGGGAATTTCAAAATAAATTATTCGTTCCATTCGTTTTATCATAATGATATCTTTTATTGATACAACAAACGATTACTCTGAATTAAAATAAGATTGCTGAATAAATTTGTGTTCTTATGCATTTAACCAATCTTTTGAACACATCTTCCAAGACGGTGGCGGCATTGCCACACTGGATGGCAATGCTGATCCGTTGAGCCAAAGAAGTTTCACGGCTCTCGAGTCAAAGCGTCACTTCTATGCCCTGATATGTATGATACGAGTAGAAAATAATGAATGACTCTAGTCATACTATCAATAAATCTGTGACTAGTATTCAGGTCGTAAAGAAGTAGGTCTCTGTCTTGCTCGTGAGGTGATAATTGTGTGTAAATTTTTATGTGTTCGTGTTCGCACTGTCACATGTCATGTTGTCAAAGAGATGGTTTATTTACAAAAAGCAGGTGTAGGTACTTACGATGCGATGACGTGATTTTAACAAGATTTAGTTAAGTTCCTTAAAGAAGATGATTTATAAATGTATTACTATCCCTTACTTCTCGTGTCATAGATTCATACTTGGTCATCCTGTATAAGGTCAGTGACCAGGTTGAGATATAGTGGCGCTGAAAAGAGCCTAGTCGGTGAAATAATATGTGTAGTGCGCCTCTTAGAGGTTCCTTTCGTACATGGTCATATGTCTTCGAATTTTAAGGTTCTACAAATATCCCGAAAGAGACTTATTCTATCAACAAAAAGAAAGGTAAATTGAGATTTTTTTCTGTTTTTTCCTGAACTTTTTCAAATCAGCTGTTTTGGGTACTTTTCGGTACAGCTGTTACTTGTAGTCGTAGAAAACAAAGTTCATACCTAAAATTAATTTAGCGTAATTTATATTTTTTTCTATTATAGATTCATAATGTCCTCATAAGTAAATAAATAAAGAAATTTACTGCCATTTGGTGGTAATTGGTTCAACTGAAACCAGTTAACTTCTGTAAGCGGGTTTTGTTGTATTTCCATAGAACTAGGTACTAAAGTAGTCAGTTGGTACAATCACTGGATTATAATCGCAGAGTTTAACAAAGTAAGCACTATTTCATCTGCTGGGTGTGGTCGAACCGCCACTTGCGAAATGTAAATGAGTTACCCAGACCGGTTATAATTAAGTTGCGGACAAACCCACACGCGACCATGCGACAGCGACGCAGATATTGTCAGATCAAGAGTTGTCCTAAACGCGATTATGCGGTCATCGCTAGCACGCGCGTTCATAGATTGTAATAACTAATTGGGTAGAATACGAGCGTGGCAGTTACTATTTTACAAGAATTATAACCATAAATATTTGAGACAGCCAACTTACGTCGCCCTCAAATTCAACGTCAGCAAAATCGCAAAGTGGATCGTACGGGGGTTGGTGTAAAATAAGATTCGTTGCATCACTGTCGTCAAATTTAAGAAATAAGCTTTGTGCAATTCTTGAAAATAGTAAAGATACAATTTTCTTCTTATTCTTAATACACGTTAATTCTTGATATAACTGCAAAGACTATTCAAACGCCTATTTGCTGTATAAGGATAACGCCTGAGTCGCACTATTAGACGCTATTCGTGTTTTATATCGATTAGTACACCTACGCTGAGAATACTCGATTTAAAACACGCAGCGCGGATCGAAGCTAAACTATTTGTCAAATCGCTATCGCATCATAGTCTGGCCGCGCTGGTGTAAACGCAGCTTTAAGCCTAGAATAGCTGATAAATATCAAGAAAATTAATTGCCTATTATTAGCAATCAATACAGAAAGAAGAAAGCAGACTAAACTTTCAAAATAGCTCCGAAAATTCGCCAATTAAATAAAAATTAAGAGAGATTTTAGCTAATTAAAACAAAGAATTTAGCGTGCTCCAAAATTTGCGTAAATTTTCGAGGCAATTAGGTAGAACTGCTTTTATTATTTTTGTTGGGAATAGAATCGCTGTATAAACAACTATTATTAAAACTTGGTAAATGGACTCAGTATTCGCGGCTCTAATAATACTGCTCGATATTTTAAGTATATGAATAATTTATTTGCTTATTTTATATTGCAAACACGTAAAAAGAAATAAAAAAATGGCGTACTTATTGCTAACTAGTGTCCCAAGCACGAATAATTCACAATAGCGGTACGCTTACGAGACGTTAGTAATAATCAAATATATAGAAAAAATGGCAGACCAATGACCCGGGTCAGATGAAATAAAGAAAGTAGCAAACATACAAAACTGGACCGAGAGGCGAGGTCTGGAAGGAGATAGAGGAGGCCTTTACCCGAATCCTAACAAAACCGGGTCCTGACAAAATTAATAATTACTAACTTAACACAAAAAAAACATCTATACAATCAAAAAATTTTAACATTTTTAAAAATAATAAAATGAAAATGAAAAAAGTTTATTTCAAAAATTTGTAACGAGATTATCCTAGCTGTAAGATTAATCTCCATAACCTTATTTTCAATTTTAAAGTTTGTAAACTCTTTATAGGTTAAAATTGTCCCTACCAATGCTGTGTTCGCCTGTTATTGGATATTGTATGTACAGTCCTTAGTCTACATAGCTTAATATGGTTGTATGTTTGATACATGTGCTGTTGGCGATCCTATTTAATAAATAAATAAATAAACTTACGTAAAGTAACATTTATTAAAATATCAGTTAATATTGCATGATGAATTATAAATGAAATTAACATACTCTAAATAAATAAATATTATTCTTTAGTATAAATTAGTATTTATTGCAATATAACGTGAATCACTATTTTATGTTATGGAATAAACAGGCTTTTTTATTTTTGTACTAGCTGGTGCCCGCGACTTCATCTGCGCAGGATTAGTATTTCGAGTAGCTAGTTGTCATATTTTGGACAATTCACACAATATCTTTATAAATTGTAGCCCATGTGTTATTCTGATGTATAAGCTATATTATTGTGAAGTTTCTTTAAAATCCATTCAGTAGTTTTTACGCAAAAGAGTAACAAACATCCATCCATCCATACTTTCGCGTTCATAATATTAGTAGGATTTTTATTTTCTATTGTAACGTATCGTAACATTAGTGCCAGGCCACTGGAGTCATCGTTCACGCCGTGAACTCTACATCTTTATTGCTGCCAGTGGCGGATCTACAGTCTTGGCCGCTCTAGGCCCCAGGCCATGTGCCGCCTCTTTCTCAGCACCCATCGTATAGACTAGGTACATAATGAATTTACTTTATTGCCAACTTTATATACGATTATATCGAAATCAGAAACGACGAAATATGTTCGAAGCTGTACTGTAGCTATTAGTAATAAGTCTGGAGCAGCTTTTTAAATATTTAGGTACTTTGCATTTGATTTATCAGTGATTTTGTTTGTCAGGATTTGCCGCCCCTAATATCTGGCCGCCCTAGACCCGGGCCTACTTGGCCTTAGGCAATCCGCCACTGATTACTGCGGCCCAACATTTCTATTGCGCTAATAGATGAGAAGCGTTTGCTTGACAAACGAGCGCCTTGATTAGGTATCAATAAACGTCGACCGGCCTGCGTTAGTTAATTTACTTGTATTAGCTTTAGTCAGCCTTGGAGGTTGTAAATGATCCATTGGGCTTGATTACTCTACCTTTACCACGCCTGCTGGCTAGTGGTATAAATACCAGGGTCTGGCATTTCTCGGCGAAGGAAAACTAGTAAGTAACCCCGCAGCTTATTAGTCATAATAGTTATAACAGTCATTTATTGATACAAAAAAATATAGGTCAATCAAAAATAATTATTGACTACTTCTAAGTAGCAAGTATTTAGTAAAAAATACAAAAAATTAATTAAATCACTACAAATGTCACAAAAACTTAATTAAATTATAATTGAAAAAAATAAAACTTATATTTGTAGGTTCATGAACTCATCAAAGCTGTAGAAGGTTTGCTCGACAAGCCAGCGTTTCAATCTCTTTTATGAATGCTTATGAACTAGAGAATGTTGGTTAAATCAGGCAAAAACTATCGTGTCTAGAGATTAACGTTAGCGATTGTCTATCATCATCATCATCATCATCAGCCTGATGAAGTCCACTGCTGAACATAGGCCTCCCCCAAAGAGTTCCATGACGAACGGTCTTGAGCCTTTTCCATCCACCGACTTCCCGCAACCTTAACAATGTCGTCGGTCCATCGGGTGGGGGGCCTTCCAACCCTGCGTCGTCCGGTTCGTGGTCCCCACTCGAGAACCTTTGTTCCCCAACGGTTGTCGGTTCTGCGAGCTATATGGCCGGCCCACTGCCACTTCAACCTGCTAATTCTGAAAGCTATGTCGGTAACCTTGGTTCTTCTACGGATTTCCTCATATCAATTGATCGATTGTCTATACTTGCATATAATAAAACGAATTCCAAAATTATTATTAGAACTATATGCTCTGAACTCTTTGAGAGAGTTCCACGACAAACCTTCTGAGCCTTTTCCATCCACCGATTTTCTGCAACCTTCACAATGTCGTCGGTCCATCATGTGGGCAGCCTTCCACTGCCTCGCCGGGTACGTGGTCGCCAATCGAGAACCTATACTCCCCATCAGTTGTCGGTTAAGTGAGCTATATGGCCTGCCCACTGCCTTTCAACTTGCTAATTCTGAGAGCTATGTCGGCGACCTTGTTTCTTCAACAGCGTTTGAGACAAAATTACCAAGAAATCATTATCTTACCATGTTTTCATTACAAATTAAGTAGATCTTATAAGTGAAACTATAAGAAAGTGCCCTATTAAATGAAACATCTCATTATTGTTCGCTGAATGAACTCGATCAATGTTATCATTAAGGGCTACAAGATTCGCTCTCAATGGTTCCACTATCGATTAAAGAATAAATCTATCGACTATCGATTATATTGAATATCGGCAAATTACTTACTGTAATAATTAATTTAAGCGTGATGAGAAAGTGTTTCTGCACGTTTTTCTTTTTATTAACGACTACGTTCATGGTATAGGAAAATTAATCCTACTATCCTACTTCTTATTGGGGAACCGTTGGGGAACAAAGGTTCTCGAGTGGCGACCACGAACCGGACGACGCAGTGTTGGAAGGCCCCCCACCCGATGGACCGACGACATTGTTAAGGTTGCGGGAAGTCGGTGGATGGAAAAGGCTCAAGACCGTTCGTCATGGAACTCTTTGGGGGAGGCCTATGTTCAGCAGTGGACTTCATCAGGCTGATGATGATGATGATGATCCTACTTCTTAGTTACTATTATAAATAGGAAAGTTTGGATGTATGGATGTTTGTTACTCAATCGCGCCAGAACGGATGAACGAATCTGGATAAAATTTGACACGAAAAGAGATTATAGTCTGGGATAGCACATAGGCTAATTTTGATCTAGGAACCACGTAAGCGAAGACGCGGGTTCAAGCACGTTTTTAATAAATGCGAAAGTTTGGGAGTGTACTTGTATGTTTGTGGTTCAATCACGCCGTAACGGCTCAACCAATTTCGATGAAACTTGGAACAGATAGAGTTCTTTACCTAGAATAGCTTATAATATACTTTTGTTGTTTATGTAGGCATCATGCGAGCAAAGCCGCGGGCAAAAGTTAGATATAATAATTTATGCAGATGCAACGGCGCAATAAAATAAATAAAAAGATCAACTTAATTACTCAGATCAACGTCAAACACTGACAGTAATTAACTCGAGTGAAAGTGGAAAGACGCCATTTTTTCGGAAAAGCATCTTAACGTAACCACCGTCACCCGTTACACAACGAACGAATGTCTTTTGAATTAACAATGAGAGTTGGACACAGCTCATTATAAATAGCTGGTATCTTTTATGCAAATAGTGGAGTACTTTAATCGTGATCTACATAATATTCAATAATAAACGCGAGGCTTGCAGCATAATATAGTTTAACAACACTGGCAATGTGAGTGCATTGTGTGCTTGGAGAGTTTAATCGAGTCAGTCCAGCCAAGCACAATAAAAAGCTGGTATTTGAAGATGAGTCGATGCGATGATACAAGAAAAATGACTCTTAATTCACTTATATATTTTTTCTTAACAAGCGTAATCTTGCTACCAGATCTTACGTGGTATTTCAATAAAAAGCTCTTTAAAAATCTTTGCTACGTGTCAATTTATACTTGGCCAGTATTTCAGATTACAAACATTGATTGAAATATTGGTCATCATCATCATCATCATCATCAGCCTGTAGAAGTCCACTGCTGGATATAGGCCTCCCCTAAATAGTTCCACGACGAACGGTCTTGAGCCTTCTCCATCCACCGACTTCCCGCAACCTTCACAATGTCGTCGGTCCATCGGGTGGGGGGCCTTCCAACACTGCGTCGCCCGGTTCGTGGTCGCCATTCGAGAACCTTTACTCCCCAACGGTTATCGGTTCTGCGAGCTATATGGCCTGCCCACTGCCACTTCAACTTGCTAATTCTGAGAGCTATGTCGGTAACCTTGGTTCTTCTACGAATTTCCTCATTTTGGATCTTATCACGTAGTGAAACTCCTAGCATAGCTCTCTCCATAGCCCGTTGTGCAACTTTTTGCTTTTTTGGTTTTTGCTTTTTTTTTGTTGTGCTTTTTTTTGTGATATTGGTAGGTGATGGAATTTATTAGTGGGCATTGTTTCATATTAGTTTATACAAAGAATATCTTCTAATGTGCCGATAACGTTACGTTTATTTTATGATCCGTTGAAATCCTTTAAGTTATAAAGTTTGTTCCCGCTCATTTACCTAGCTGTCATTTCTCTAGCCTATGCTATTAATTCAGTGGAACGTTCTTAGGACGTGACTGAAGTTTTGAGTTTTTAAGAGGCACGTGACTCCGGCGACAAGTGCTAGTGAAATTAAAAGTGTTAATTTAGTGAAATGATTTACATTTTAGCAGCTTATCAGGCAGTTGTATGAATAATACGATAATGAACTATCCGTGGTTGAATATGTGGTGTTCACGTTTTTGAGCAGTGTTGGCCTAGTGGAAAGTTCCATGACTTTCGATCCGAAGGTTCGAACCGGGTCGTGGTGGAGTTTCCCTATTCGAAAAAGTGTATTATAAAACAGTAACTGATACAGTGACTGACAGACAAAGCACAGCCTAAATCATGGTCCTAAAAACTTGAAATTTCGAACGTCTAGAATAGGCCTTCATCATCATCATCATTTCAGCCGTTCGACGTCCACTGAACATGGCCCGCAGACAGAGCAAATTCCTTATCATGTGGGGGGATATGCCCATATTCACCACGCTGGGCATGCGGGTTGGCGAGCGCAGTTCGAGCTATCATCCCTAGCTTTTTGAAAAAATTGAAAATTTAACTTAACTTTTACGTATTGAATAACATTACAGTATACAGCGAAGAGTGATAATAAAACATGAAACGAATCGATGCTTAGTTTCGATCGTAATCGATAACAGTTCGTAACCGACAACGAGCCATAATCGGTTATACGATCATTAGCATCACAGTTTGAATTTGCATTGGGTTTACGAGGTTTTTGTGATTTATATATATTATTTGGGTACACGAGTCTATGTTAAGACTGGCGTCTACGAGAGTAGAGATGAGAGAGTCTTGGTAGGTGGAAGTAAGATAGCCTTTTACTTCTTTACTTGGACTAAGTATGTACAGGTGCCTCTAATACCTTTAATGTAATACAATCCATAATTTTCAATATGTAAAATACATAAAGACGTGTAGCAAAGCTACATAAAAACAAAAAAATGTTTCGGCAAGTCTTGATTCGTAGAGATGATGACGTTTTTAAAGCATGACGTGTTTAATAGCAATTCATTGGGAATATAATTATGGTGGAACTACCTTCAGAGTAATGCCATACACAATAGTGACAGCCATATAAAATGACCAGCCTCTACAGAGTAATCGGTTCATAATTAAACGGTTTACATTATTAAAAAATTGTCGCCGAATTGATAAAGCCCTCCTTATTTTAAGTCGGATATAAATTTGGCTACCGTTCTTGGATCAAAAGACGATTTGTAGTAGCGGCTCCTTGAACTACGGCTTATAGTCAAAAGAAAATCAGTAAAAAAATTATTAGTTGACATTTTCAATATCGACTGAAGATACAGCAGTAGCCATAACACGAAGAAAAAAATAAAAAATAGTGAGATTGATAACTACTATAGGCATTTAAATATTTTTTTGACAATAAAAGTTCGATTGAGAAACTTGAAGATAAGTTTCTCAATAAAAGCTTCAAAATGTAACACAGATACCACAAGTTTGCAGCCACTTATTGAAACCGACAAAAGTTAGATTGGAAAAGTTGTTTTATGAAGTGTTTCTGCAAATGAGAGTTGTTCCTAACACTTCTTTTATACTAGGTTTCTTAATTAGAGTACCTCAACAGAATAAAAATGGAATCCCCATAGGATCACTTTGTTGTCTGTCTGTTTGTCAAGACCCTTTTTCTCAGGAGCACCTGTAGGTATTAACTTGCTTGTATTGCCTTAAAAGTCAAGCTTCTAACTCAATGCATTAAGAATTTATAGAAATAAGTGTCTAATTATTGTATGAAAGTGCCATGATTGAAAAACCTCTAGGGAACTTCCAGTAATCTCACAATTTACACAACTCAACAAATGGAATGCTAAGATCTTTTGTGACACAAATAAAGGAAAAAGTCTAAACATTAGTAATTTCGACTTTTTTAAACCTGAAATCGATAGTGAAGTTTGTAGTAAAAAGTGGCTCAGACCCGCAAAAAGCTCTGATGTTTTCGAAAAAACGTGCGTGTTGAGGTTTTGCGGTCAAGAAAATATAGAACGTGTTACTAAGAGACAAACAATTTTTTGTGGTTAGGCACTTCCACCCTTGGAAATCTCGATTTTCTGACCTCGTGTAATGGGAACGGAATCCTCTAGGCGCGAGTTCTCGCACTTGACCGTCTTTATTTTCTTTTTGAATTTGTTTGAATTTATAAGCTATTATTGTGAACAGGGTATTTACAATACTGTACTTACTATACTGTATTTACAGAATTCTTGAATCTTGAATTGCTAGTATTGAATTTCTGAGGTCCACTGAGTCCTTAAAGCGATCCTCAGACTTCCAAAATCTTTGTGTAAATAAATCCAAATGCATTAATTTATTTAAAGTAATAAATAGTTCAAGTAGGGGAGGCTGGGTACGGTTGTATTATAGGACGGTTGAAACAGTAGCAATATCTTGTGAATAGTAAGTGCTAGGCCGCGGGGTGCAAGGAAAGAAGGGAAGGGGTGCCTAAGTACAGGTACAGGCTGCGACACAGTTTTAACAACTACTGTAGTCATCATCGTTTTCCCAATATTTTACTGAACCTTTGTAAATGTTCCAATAAAGTTTTGAAACTTAAACAATGAACCGTGTCATGACCGCACCGGCGCAATGTAGTTGTGTAGAGAGGGACTTTTGTGTTTTCGACACCCAAAAGTAAGAATTTTTGATTTTAGTTTTTTGCTAATTATTCCGCAATTATTACACGCAGCTATTTGAGTGTTGTGTATTCATGACATATAAGACGTCAGCTAAGAGTAATCAGTTTATGTGTGTGAAGTTTGGTTTCGATACTATGAATGGTTTTTGTCAACAGCACCGGGTGGGGATGGTTGTAACGGGACGGTTTTAACAATATTTCTCCAAAACAACTTGGTCGATTTGGCGTTGTATGTTTACTTTTTCGAGCATATCTGGTCCGAAGGGACCAAAAAGAAGCTATAAGAAAGGAGAATGAAGAAAAGAGAAAGCAAAGGCCAAGAAATTGAAAATAAATTTTAAGTTTGTTTGCGCACCAGATAGGTTTGTTGATACCATTGATTGATTAAAAAAGTTAAAGAAAATTATATTTATGTAAGTTTTAATGAAACAAAGACGTAATACCTATGTGATTTTATGTGATTTATTGTTAATAAAAGTATCTAGTTTCACTTTTTTCTTCATTTTTGTGGCGTTTCAAATGCCCCCAACCTCTGTTACAACCGCCCCTGGTATGGGGGTCGATTGTAAAAGAGGCAGATGTTTTTTAAACTGTTTAGTATCGTGTAACTACCTTACTTAGGGCTAAGTTATTACCATACATTTAAATGTAGATAAACGACATTTAATTTGATAAATTGTTTATGTTTATCGCTACTTGTAGAAAAAAAAAAGAAACTTTGTGAGAAATACAGACGTGCGCACAAAAACTTGCATATGGTGTTCGTTGACCTAGAGAAGGCATACGACAGGGTGCCCCGTAAGGTTCTGTGGTGGTCTATGAAAGAGAAAGGAGTGCCTGGGAAGTACGTACAGCTTGTACGTGCTATGTACGGAAGAGCTAACACACACGTCCGGTCCGAAGCTGGAGTTACCGACAAGTTCAATGTGGCTGTAGGCTTGCACCAAGGATCGGCTTTAAGCCCTTATCTGTTCCTCCTGGTAATGGATGCCCTGACATCAGACATACAGGAGGACGCCCCTGCATGCTGTTCGCCGACGACATTGTTCTTGTCGGAGAAAATGCACTTGAGGTCCAGAGCAGGCTGGGAAAATGGCAAGAGAGACTGGAGAGTGTCGGATTGAAGATCAGCAGGATAAAAACTGAGCATCTGTTCTGCGACTTCGGTGGTCCCTCCGGTTTCTCTCCTATTGCCTTAGATGGTGTATCCCTACCAGTCCGCTCCGACTTCCGGTACCTCGGTTCATTAATCCAGAACGACGGCGATATAGACCGGGATGTTCAAGACCGGGATGATCGGGACCGGGATGATCAAGAAAGCTGTTCATTTACGAGAGTCTTAGACGCTACCATAGAAAAGTCGTTCCACTCTTACCGCTTACGTCTAAAAGAGTCGACAACTGTCCCATGTCCAGAGTCAAAACTTCATTCGCTCAGAAGCAATCAAATGTATTGGTTCCGCACCTTTATAATAAACTGAATAAAAAATATAAGATTAAAAACTTCAGTAATAATGAAATAAAAAAGATAATAATTAACTGGCTAAATGAATTTGATTACGAAGCCGTTGAGAATATGCTCAGCGAGTTCCGAATATAATTCCTTTCTTATCTTTTTATGCATCTAAATAAAATTACATCAACAAAATTTGTTTACATACACATTTTTTTTAATACATAACACACAATTAAGGAGAGAATTTTCTTACATACTAAGATAATATATATTTTTTAGGTTTACTAAATAATTAATTAATGGGTAAAGTTTTTTTTTTCTTTTTTCATATAGGTACATTTTTTATTAAGTTTATATTGTTTCAAAATTTATAATAAGTAATAAAAACGTTTGTATCAATGCTCACGTGAAGACATAATACCTATTGTAAAATCGATATCATGGAGAAGCCACCGGCTCCTGAAACACAGTTTTTACTAGTTCGGGAGCCTATGGATTCATTTACTTGTCCAATATTTTATGTCAATAAATAGCTTTTTGTTTGTTTGTTTGTTTGTTTATGTAAAAAATAGAATAAATGCGGGATGGATGAAATGGCGACAGGTCACAGGAACTACGTGTAATCCAAGAATGCCCCTTAAGCTTAAGGGGAAAATTTACAAAACGATCATAAGACCTGGAATGTGGAAGGATATAAGGGGAGAGGTAGACCAAAGAAAAGATGGATAGATTGTGTGAAAGACGACATGAGTAAGAAAGGAGTGAATACTGATTTGACGGCTGATAGAGGGGAGTGGAAGAGAAAAACATGTTGTGCCGACCCCACATGAAGTGGGATAAGGGCAGGGAGATGATGATGTTTATCGCTACTTGGAATCGTAATTTTGCATAAAATTTGAATCTGTCGAAGAACCACTTAAATTCACGACCGCTCTACTAAAGTGTACATTATTATCATTTATTGATTCAATTAACATTATCATTATAATATAAACCATAAATTTGCTACACTATGTACATAAACTTTTCTAAAATTTTCTTTATGTGGCTATGGTGTCACTGCGGCCACACTACAACCTTTCATCACACTTGTTCTTTCACTGACCGTCATTGGCCTTTGTCAGGAAAACTATACCTTAACATGATCATTGATCTAATGCAGAAAGACCAAGAAATGACTGGTAGCACGGCAGAAAAAAACAAAAGTCTATGGCTTGTACCCGTTAACCTCTCTTTGTTCCACAAAGCCCCATTCACTTCATTCATCCCATTCCCTTTCTTCGGACTTCATTATCTGCCAATTTTCCCGCAAGTAATGGGAATGAGAGAGATTGAAAAAAAATGACCGAGTTGGGTATTCTTTTGTTTTAAGAGTTGCGCTGATGAGTGACTGGCGTAACTGAATTTGTTACGGCGTTTTACATAAATATAACTTTTACACAGGACATAGCTCTCAGAATTAGCAAGTTGAAGTGGCAGCGGCTGGCTATATAGCTTGCAGAACCGACACCTTTGTTACCGCGGGGAAGCTAGATTTGCGAAAATGCACAATAAGATTTTGGTTGTTGCAAAAAATGGAGGACATACAATAGAACTGCGTAGGAGTTTGGTAAGAAAGAGGCAGTTCCAAACAAGGAGGGTGCACAGTACCTTTACGACGCGACGTGATGTTGGTATATCATCTAATTCACAGCGGAAACACACGAAAAGTTATTTTATAGATGCGATAATTTCGAAGCCATCTTCCAATTTCGACTCGACGATTCGATTGCACTCGCGTCAGGTCGCGCCACCGGGCGCGTATAAAGCTTTGCGCTCGCTCATACGTATGCGAACAGGGTATGTGCAGGAAAGGGATGGAGATAGGGAAATAAATCCAACAACCAAAAAAAAGTTCTGTTTTACACAAACCCATTATTGAATCAGCGCGACCACCTTTGGGGAATATAGGTTCTCGAATGGTGACCACGAACCGGACGCCACAGTGTTGGAAGGCCCAATGGACCGACGACATTGTGAAGGTTGCGTGAAGTCGGTGGATGGAGAAGGCCCATGACAGTGCGTTGTGCGTGGTTCTCTTTGTGGGGAGGCCGATGTTCATGTGGACTTCGTTCAGCAGTGAAGATGATGAATGGAAAAAATACCATTAGATACCCTATTCGATGGGATAATGAATCATTACAGTCTAAATCAAAAACCCTTTTAGACACAACTTACACCTTTACTAATTTAATAAATGTATTGTCTTTCTTTCTTTCTTTCATAATCAACGATTTACGTTAATTAGTGGGCCTTAGCTATTTATCTATGAATGAATCCTAAAACATACTTTCTTTCTCTTATTATTATCTTTGTTTTCTTATTATAAGACGTGCGTCCAATATTTGTTTTTGTCGCCTTAAGGTCTAGCTCCATTAGAGGCGGTTTCACCTACTTGCGGTGCGTGACGTGTCGCATCTACGCGCTATCACATCTATCTATCTAAATACATAAAACTCATACTCTGTACTGGTACTGACTGACTGACTGACACTCAACGCAAAACCTAAACCATACGTTCTAGAATCATGAAACATGGAGGGTAGCTTTCTTACAATATAAAAGAAAGATATCTACGATAAAATATTTTTTGATAATTCAATACCTTAGGGTCTAAAAAGTGATGAAAACGTTGGTATGAAAATCTTTTTCCGTGAATTTACAAACATGAATCATTAATTTTTCAAAACTGCCCCTAGAAAGAGTGTACTTAGTGTAATTTAGACACGCGACAACTTTGACACTTCATAGTGTCAAAGTTGTCGCGTGTCGAAATTTAACGGAATTGGTACAAACACTGATAATTATGCAAGTAATGAATTACGTATTTCAGAGTTTTACAAAACTACACTTGCAATCAGGTGTCAAAGATACATTTTTACAACGAAACAATTTTAGAGCTATCTTTAAGCGGACGAAGTCGCGAGCGTCTGCAAGTCCAAGATATAAAGCCTCACGCATGCTTGCCATGTCGACAGCACCCTCAGCCACTGCACGCAGCAGTCCTTCCGAAAGCGATGTTTGGGTACGTGAGACCCCGCAGGCACGTTAAGCTTTTAAACGGCAGATGCGACGCGGCCCCAATGGAGGTAGACCATAAACCAAGCGCTATTTGTTCACGTTTTAAGGCCGTTTTCACTTTCATCCGTGTACATTCCCGCACAAAAGCATTTACAATTTAAATTGACAGTGTTGTGATTGTGTCTGTCTCTACTATGAAGCTATGACGAATGTCTTTATGTAAATATCTTGAGTAATAGTTCTGTAATGACATGTGTGTAGGGAATTCTTATTTGTAATTTAATACAGTAGCCAGATACCAATACAGATACTGGTTCATAAATAATGTCACTTGTGAATATTGTGAAGACCGTTCAATATTGAACAGAAATTTCAGGTCAGAAATCAGGTCGGAAAATACTTAACAACTTATCAAAAACTGGTTCAAGTAAATGTTTAGACATCTAAAAACTGAATGAAATTATCTCCGTTCAAAAATGTTCGTGGTGTAAACAAATAGGTTTTTCAATATTGCGCTGTGTCATCGGTCCTGGCTGTTAAAAAACGCTACGAAGCGTTTAGTTAGAGAGGCCTAAAAACTCCGTCTCATATGAACTTACTAAATAAATAAATCATAATTTAAGTAAGTTACTGCAAAATAAGTATTATTTAAAGTATTTTGTATGCAACTGTCCAGTCTGAGATAAACGGGACAAACAATGGAGAGTATTTTTATTTTTATATTTTTTTTGCCCTTAAATCTCTTACCGTGTCTAATAGCCTTTTTATGTATAACAATATCAATTATGGAAATGAATAGAAGCTGGAAAGCTGATTATTGTCACGTACTTCGTGAGTAAAAAGCTGATTTCTAAAAGAAAATTGTTATCTTAAGTGACCTTGACAATATTTTCTGTCTCACCTCACTCACACTGACATCAGACTGACATTATTTTAATAGAGTTTGCTGTCATTTATTATTTCTATAAAAAGTCCCCTAAAATTAATCTCACGCCTTCAACTTCAATATTCATATATTCATTGAGATCGCATGGATCAAACTTCAAACTTACTAAATTCAGTCTCCAGCTTTTTTGTCATCTAAAATAGTTGGATATTTTGTCATACGATTTATTACAGAGTTTAAGCCTTATTAAGTTTTTAAAGATACTTTCGTTCCCGGAAATTACTATTATAATCACAATTTATTTGTTGTAGTGACTAGTATTTAAGGATACCTGCATTCCTTAACTTATGCTGTCTCCGGGGGACAACTGATAGTGACAGATAACAGATGACACCTGAGATGGAGAGATGGATACATACTCTCTGGGAGTCAGTCAGTCTGTGGTCAAGCCGGCACGAGCAGGCGCGCGGGAAGTCACTGGGAGATATTATATGTGATATAACAGTAAAGGAGTTGTCCTGCTAGGAACCAGCGTGGTGTAAGGCATACACTACATTTAGTTCCATAGAAAATGCCAAAATAGTTTTATCGCGTCTGTCTCTTTAATCTTTACGATAACACAGTAGCTGAACAGAACATGGCCCAAGCTTACGATACGATAGTAAAAGTCAATGCTTGACATCTTTTAATTTTGATTGGTTAATATTTGAAATTAGCTATCGTATTTATGCGTATCGTGAATTATTTGTGCGTGACTTCGTGTGCGTGATTCAACACGTGACAAAACTAATTTTGACATTATCTATAGAACCAAAGATCCTGTGATGAACGGGCCACTGATACCCATTTTTCTAGGCTGTCGGCTCATCATGCAGTAAGTATAGAGATTGTTATGATAAGGTTGCCACCTATTAATAAATCGATTCACGCCGCATTCGATATTTATAACGAGAACCGATAGCAATCGTGGGACAAAATGTTCAGGTATTCTTGTTTCATACACTCGTTACATCAACCATGGTATTTTTTTCAAAGTATTATAGTAAAAACGGACTGCTAACATTAATCCAAAAAAGTACCTAATATTTGAGTAACGAGAATAGTTACATATTAATAGTTAGTACCTAAGTAATGAAGTAAACAGAAATGTAATCGACATAGCTTTCAGAGTTACCAAGTTGGAGTGGCAGTGGGCAAGACATATAGCTCGCAGACAACTTTAAGAGAATGAAGGTCTTTGCTTGAATGACGACTATGATCCGGGCGACTTAGTGTTGGAAACCCGATGGACCGACGACATTGTGAAGGTGGCGGGTAGTCGGATGGAAAAGGCTCAAGACCGTTCGTCATGGAACTCTTTGGGGAGGCTTTTGTCTAGCAGTGGACTTCTACAGGCTGATGATGATGATGATGATAAAACAGAATCATCCTCACAGCCGAGTTGGTCGCGCACTGTGCGGTTTAAGAGGAATTACCTCCCGCAAACACTCAGGTTGTGGAATTATCTCTGGAGGTTTCCCTATGGACTACAGTATGGAGTTCTTCAAAAAGGGCGTTTTGAAGAACTTTTTAATGGGTTGGCAACGCGTGCGTGATGCCTCTGGTATTGCAAGTGTTCGTAGGCTACGGCAAACACTTACCAACAGGTGGGCTGTTAGCCACCTTAGATGTTTAAAAAAAATGAAAATTCTGCTACCAGATGTCAACAGCTGTTATAATAAAGATTGATCTTTGCTTTATCGTTCCCAGATTCAGCCGCATAAAAATTTGAAATGCAAATCTGTAATCGACGACATGGCCCAAATATCTAAGCTGTCAATAAATCCAATAAAACGTATGATAATGTCAAATTAGAATGACCCGTGACATGTGTCACGATTTCATGGAATTGGGTCAAGCGGTGTTCGAATATTTTTATAAATTAAACTGTTTTGCATTTTTTATGACAGTGTTAAATCAATTTATTTGACGGTGCGCTTAAAAGTAACAGTAGTCGTCTCGTTTACGGCATTTTTCATGACTTTTTCTTGGTAATCGGCAAATATATTTAAATTTTATGAAGTTGGGTAATAAATAAAAATTACATGTCTTGCGCGCTATATTTCCATGCCAATCTCAGCACTGTAAGTCGGTGGCTGATGATGATGATGAAACTTTCTTCTACCCGCGGCTTTGCTCGCGTGGTATCTACGAAGATAAACAGACTTAAAAAGGGAGGAGTTTTCATTTCGCCTGTATTTTATAATGTTTTTTTACGCGATTTTTTATTCAATAGTAGGTATTTACCTCAAGTTACTTCCAATATTTTCATCGATATCGGGTTAGTATTTTTCTCCTTATAGATAAATTGTCTTTAGCCATTTCAACTTGTCGGAACATTTTTGTGGTTACTCCTTTTTTCTTGTAAAGTTGTTAGAAGTGATATATCTGCAGGGTCATATAGCTTAAGTGAAGATATATTGGAGGTTTTTGGAAATATAATTATGTAGCGAAAATTTTGAGTCGGGCGTTGTTTTTAAAACGCAATTATTTCGATAACATTCATGATCAAGAGAAATATGTCTTAATATTATGTTCAGAAATTTCACTCTCCCTAAATTCCTTTTCATAAATCAAATTCCATTGGAAACCGATCCGGCACGTGGCCTCGGCTGTACTTCTATTAAATTACCGCAGAATATCTCTCAAAATAGTCGACGCGTCTACATTGTCTTGTTAATTAACTATAGAATGTCACTCCTGGTTTCCACTGAGACAAAAATGTGCAGAATGTTACCTCGACAAAGCCACAGAGAGGTGAATCTAGTTAAGTCACACCATATCTTTAGGCTTAAAGCTCATTCAAGGAAACTTTGTATTAAATGTCAGTAAACACAATGAAATAAGAAAGAAAAAAAGAGCATTTATTTGTCCCCAACAACAACATAATAAAAATTATCTAAGTACAAATTACATACCTCAGGTTAAAAACATAGGCCCTAGCCTTATATAATTAAAAGTATTTACAAATTAGCTATTAAATTAATGTTGTCTATTATTTTATCAGCTTATTAATTTAACGCTTTGTTACAAACGTCACATGGAATGTCTGCAAAAATGTTGATAGCTTGTTCAAATTCATGTTTACTATTTATGTCCCGACGCCGACGGTGTCGCATAGCGTCTAATCGTTGAGAGCATTGCACTTCGGATTCGTTTGATAAGCGTTCATGAATTAAGCCGAGCCAATGAGAGCGTTGCTCTTCAGATTCGTTCGATAAGCGCTTATGGATTAAGCCGAGCCGATGAGAGCGTTGTTCGTCGGATTCATTCGATAAGTGCTTATGGATTAAGCCGAGCCGATGAGAGCGTTGCTCGTCGGATTCATTCGATAAGTGCTTATGGATTAAGCCGAGCCGATGAGAGCGTTGCTCGTCGGATTCATTCGATAAGCGCTTATGGATTAAGCCGAGCCAATGAGAGCGTTGCTCGTCGGATTCATTCGATAAGCGCTTATGGATTAAGCCGAGCCGATGAGAGTGTTGCTCGTCGGATTCATTCGATAAGCGCTTATGGATTAAGCCGAGCCAATGAGAGCGTTGCTCGTCGGATTCATTCGATAAGCGCTTATGGATTAAGCCGAGCCAATGAGAGCCCGAATTTTTAGAGGAGGAAGGGCACAGCGAGATTTTCTCGTTCTGAATTGGAGCAGCCCGCCTGGGGAGGTACCTCCGCCTTACAGAAGATCGCAGCCAAATAACATTATTTGTTTTCAAATAGTGTTGTGTTCCTGCGATGAGTAAGGTTGCCAGAGCTCTTTAGGGGGAGGGGGGTTCGGGGTCGGCAACGCGTGCGTGATGCCTCTGGTATTGCAAGCGCTCATAGGCTACGGCAACCGCTTACCAACAGGTGGGCCGTATGCCTGTTTGCCACCTCAGTAGTATAAAAAAAAAAAAAAAAAAAAAAATGAGAGCGTTGCTCGTCGGATTCATTCGATAAGCGCTTATGGATTAAGCCGAGCCGATGAGAGCGTTGCTCGTCGGATTCATTCGATAAGCGTTCATGAATTAAGCCTAGCCGATGAGAGCGTTGCTCTTCGGATTCATTCGATAAGCGCTCATGGATTAAGCCGAGCCGATGAGAGCGTTGCTCGTCGGATTCGTTTGATAAGCGTTGATGGATTAAGCCGAGCCGATGAGAGCGTTGCTCGTCGGATTCATTCGATAAGCGCTCATGGATTAAGCCGAGCCGATGAGAGCGTTGCTCGTCGGATTCGTTTGATTAAGCCGAGTTGATGAGAGCGTTGGTCTTCGGATTCGTTCGATAACCGCTCGTGAAGCAAACTGAGTCCATGATTACGATCTTCTGAACTTTCATTACTTGGGCTTTTGTAAGTTATTTTTCTTGAAAGTCTTTCAGCACGCTGCTATCACTCTCATTGGCAATATTAATTGCATTCCTTTCCCTATTTCTTGTCAAACAACCGTCTCTTTCGTCGCTTGATTCCTCTAAGCGGCGCTGTCTCATAACAGATTCGCGTTTAGAAGGCCTACCTATTTTATACTTACAAGGTTAAGTTTATTCTATTAACACAAAAAAACTGAAAAATAAATTATTTTTTACAAAAAACTGAAAAACGACTTCAAATTCCGGAATATTTACACCAAAAACTTTGAAATAATAGTTATTAATTCTAAATCTTTAATACAGGATGATACAGTACACAATATTTACAAAAAATTAAAAAGGTAGATTTTTGGAGTAGGTGCCAGCCATGGCAAGAACTAAAAACAAAATTCTACTTCCTATAACCGAACCGAAATTATACCTTTGCTAAGGTAGCCTCGGTTTAGGAACTGTTACGTATTCCGTGGGTTATGTTGATTCCAGATTTAAAAAATCTGCAGGTAGATTACTTCAGTTTTCGAATTTCAATAAAATTGACGTTTTAGTTTTTTAATTGTTCAGTTTGTATACCTTCATAGAAGGTAAGTACAATTAGGTACCTAAAAAGTTTTAGTTCAGCTAAATATACCTACACGATTACTAGCATTGTACACAGCTTCTTGGCATGCTGGCACCGCCTGCAAATATCTACCTTTGTAATTTATTGTAACTATTAATATAAATTTTGTGTATTGTATCATTCTGTACTTAAGATTTATAATTAATAACTATTATTTCAAAGTTTTTGTTGTAAATATTCCGGAATTTGAAGTCGTTTTTTAGTTTTTTGTAAAAAATAATTTATTTATGGAATTATGAAACTGCTGAAATCCTCATTCACTGTGGCTTGTTTGAGGAATTGTGTTACACGTACCATGATTTATGTTAGTACCGAATTCTCGAGATACCTGAATTGTGTTGTTCGAATTAGGTCGCTGGCTACGGAGGCTTTCTTGTGAAATATGCTGCCTGCTCGCAGTGATGGTTGATAAAACGCTTGATAAGCGGGAGTAGCAAGAAAGCAACGAATAGTTTATTACCTATTTAGTAAAGGTTTATACTAGGTGATTTATAATATGTATAATATCCCGATAAGGGCTTATTATACACCCAATTGTCAATAAAGTTAGACTTTAGACCTACGACATTTGAAAATTCGACATTATTTCAATAACATGTTACCTTGTACTGAACTCTTTTAAAAATTGAATTAACGTAATTTCTTGTATTGCCGTGGTGGCTACGGTGGTAGAATAGGCTCCTCCATTACTACCCGTGGATGTCGTAAGAGGAGATTAAGGGAAAAAAGCTAGGAGATGGGCAGCAGCGTTCCCTATCAACAATAGCTTTAATTGCTGATAATGATGCCATTATAATTGGTAAACTGTATAAGTATTTAAAATGTTTAATATGAATATATTCAAGAATGAATAAAAAATGTATAAGTACATTTTATTGTAAACACTAAAATTGTAAAGAAATAACATCGCTAAATGTTTGAAGCAATTTTTGGACCTTGTCGTAAAAAAACATCATTTTATTTCATGTTAGCGGTCGCAGTATATGTTTAATAACGTTAAATAAAACGGACGTAAGAATTATGGATGCGGCATCCAAAGTTGCTGATTGTGTAACATTGGTCGTTTTGAGCAGGATACAGGACTGGCACATTCACAAACGGATTTGATACCTAAATGAGTCACGAAGAAATGATTACCTAATTGCAAACAAGGAAAACCCAACAGTGATTCATCAACGATCCTTTATATTTGATCTCGAAACATTTTTTGAATGAAAGCGATGACGACGGTAGCGCCCTTAGTCAAGGATATAAAAAAAAAACTATTGAAATACTACTTTTTTTGAGTAATTTTGAAATCATTAGGCATTTTAGTTAGGCATACTAAAAGAGCAAAGCAGTGTGTGTGTGCATGTTGGTATTATGAGAGCTCCCTCAACTTTCGATCGTGGTCGTGGGTTTGACTCACGGTGGTGCACCAAGGGATTTTTCTATTACAAAATCTTATGTGTTCATTATGTACGCTTAGCCAGTATGGCTTATATGGCTTAGCCAGACACTGTAGGTATATAACAGGATGTAACGAAGCCTTACTGTTTTTAGATCATCATCATTCCAGCCGTTGGAAGTCCACTGCTGAACATCGGCCTCCCGCACATATTTCCAGAGCGACTTGCTAACATGTGGGGATGGGCAGCAGCGTCCCTCATTTTAACAACGATAGCTCTAACTGCGCTCGCCAACCCGCATGCCCAGCGTGGTGATTATGGGCAAATCCCCCCACATGATAAGGAATTTGCTCTGTCTGTGGTCGAGGCCATGTTCAGCAGTGGACGTCGTTCGGCTGAAATGTTGATGATGATGACCCATGTATAGCTTCATGGGCGTTATGTGGTGAGCCCGACACAAAGATGTCAATTCCAGATGTCGCCACTGTTTGTTCCCGTTCCCTTTTCAATTGTAGGTCTGCATGATATTACGAATGGTTTTTTTTTTCAAATATTATCCTGTTTACTTGGTGATACAAACAAACATTTTGTTGAAGAAAAAAAAACAATTGCAACTTGTACTTGTCTTGTTGTTGGAATAGCATGCAATAAGACAAGTACTTACTTAGTGTCTTATATCCTCTTTGAGTACTTATTCGAATATAATATAAGAGCAGGAGGGATAACGAAATTCGCAAATATATAAATAGGCCTGGGTGTATGAATCAGCGGTTTTGACCGCAATGTAGGAACAGCCGTCAGACCCATTTTACCCTGTCGTATGCAGATTTTACGCATTTCTAATTAATTATGCGTCATGAAGAATCTTTTATTATTTAGCCACATGTGGGTTTCAAAGTAATTTCTAGTGTTTGACAATAAAAACGAGCGGATTCGGCCATATTATTTTGGCCGAATCCACTAGGATTCGACCAAAATAATAGCTTGCTGACTGAACTGCTGTGGTTAACGTATGTTTATACAAAGCAGCAGTCCTTCTGTTCCTTAAATTATTTTCTGACCTGAGTGTTTTATATGTTCTTATTTCTCATACCTATAATACTCCGTCATCTGGAGGGGAATTTTTAGAAGAAATAAAATAATTACTAAATTTTACAGCAATTGCGAATAATATCAGTCTTCTCACGTAAAATACACTGTAATGATGACTGACTATAAATACGTGGTATCACCTAATTTCCAATTTTTTCATTCACATTCATTCTTATTTTTAACACATCGCGTTAGCTGTTCGGGACACTTTATTATCTATGTCACCATCAGTCACACTGATTTGGCCGAAACCGAATATTTTGTCGAATCTTCGGCCACACTATCAATTTGTTTGCAGAGCAAAAGCTTCAGTCGTAGCGGTACACGCAATACCAATTAAAATATTCATGTGTTCCATACGTAGGCTTTGTCGTAAGGGAATTGAAATGTAGTAGCTTTGCCGGCATTAAAACATTAATTATAAAACGTTGGCTTTCATTTAAAATTGTATACTTTCATCCTTAACTTTTTAAAGGAGTAGGTAGGAAAGGAAGGAAAGACATACATACAATATACAAACCTACCTAATATCACGTCTGTTTCCCAGAGTGGTAGGCAGAGACCACGGCTTTCCACTTGGTACGCTCCTGACATACCTCTTTTGCTTCAGTCACTCTCATCACATTCCTCATGCATGCTCGTCGGTTTAGGGTATTCTTGAGCTGGCCTTTTTCCAAAACATCACCGATTTTTGTAAAGGAAATATAATTTTAAAAATTATTTGTGTACGTTTTAAATACTGATATATAAATAGTTCATTGGCTTTGGATATAGTCCGTGCTTAAAACGGCGAAGGTAAACAGGGAACCAGTAAGTATTCTTTAAGCGACGATGGACTTGCAACCTGTCGCATGGAATACTCACTAATGCAAAATGTGGGCATGTGCCAAATGTTTGGACATGCATAATCAAAGTAGACAGAGGACACTTCAAGGATCTGATCACCTGGAGATCTGAGAGGATGCCTACAAGTCTTGGGAATAAAAGTTGTAAGCACATTTTTACGATTAAAATAGACTAGTTTCAAAAGTAACACTGATTAGTAAAAGACACTTCTGGCCTGGAAATGCCGCGCATGGTCTTGATCCACTTACATCTACTGACTTCCACTAAAGCTATCGAAATGAAAATTAAACGTTTAAACTCAATTGTTACTCTCATAACAAATCATCACTTATTCAACGTTTGATTTGATGAATTAATTATTCAGCAGAATAATGAGATGATAAGTACAGTCAGCATAAATTAACCCACCGGGTTATCAAAACGTTCGTGACTTGGCACGACTTTGGTGGTAATTATTGACTTGGATTATATGCAGTCGGAGTTTTCCTTTATACCAACTCAATATCTGGAACTGTATATTTATGGTTATAGTAGGTCTAGTACATTTTATAATATTATGCATACTACACATACATACTACATCATTGCCGGCGTATGTGTTTCCGAATACCCATAATTTGGGTGTCTTCAAGACCAGAGTGAATAGGTTTCTTCTAGGCAAATGTGCTACACCGTCACATCGTCACTTAACATCAGGTGAGATGGTGGTCAAACGTTAGCCTATACGGTATATATATAACGTTAGGAAAGTATCGTTTAGTTTAAGTAAAAATAATTTACTTGAACTTTATTTGGTTATATTTTATATGGTTTATATGGTTAGATTGTGTGAAAGACGACATGAGTAAGAAAGGAGTGAATACTGATTTGACGGCTGATAGAGGGGAGTGGAAGAGAAAAACATGTTGTGCCGACCCCACATGAAGTGGGATAAGGGCAGAGAGATGATGACTTGAACTTTATTTGATTCTAAACAAATTCTTACCAAGTTAAAGTAAATGATCCGTTTCTAAAGTCAGCAGTGTCGCGTCGCAGCATTATTTGCAAATGCGTAGAAAATCCGCCTGCGTGTGGTCCACGCTTTAATCTTAGTCTGTCTTTGTTGGGCCCCGTTTCATCAATCTGAGCGGCTTACTTGCTCGTTCTGTGTTAAGGAACTTGTACATTATGTATTTGGTACGACAGTCCACAACTAATTATAATTTTACTCTGTTCTCTGTGTCTTTGAAGCAAATGTCGGTTTTCAAATTCATTGGTGCAGGACTGGTATAGCGCATATGAATTTTCTATGCGAAAAATTTGTTTATATACCAGTGCTCTCAAAAGGTTACGGAAAACATCGTGACCGGCATGTCCTAGAACCTAAAAATTCGAAGACATGTGTGACGTGTGCGCGAAAGGAAGAAGATGAAAAAAGAGGCGCACTTTAATCCTTTCACTACATTGATTCTTTCACAGACGGTCATAGGCCCTTTTCAGGGCCGCCATACCTCAACCTGGTCACTGACTTAACACAGGATGACCAAGAAAGAATTAGTGACACGACAAGCAAGTAGTAGACAATGGTTGTACGTAATTACCTCAAACTTTAATCGCAATTGCTGTCAAATTTGATTTATATTTGGAAATTTCTCCTCAAAATTTCTCACACGACTTACCAATATTCGAGCCATAACATCCCCAAAAATGATTCACTAAACTTCTATTGTCTTTATGTACATCACTTTTGTACACTCATGTTTATCTGGTTTGACATTTAATTCTCAATGGCTCATTCATGGCTCAGCGATATCGCTCCACTTTCATACAATTATAATTAAATGGCTTTTAGTATTGGGGCTAATCTATCGAATACGATTACTTTGTATTGGCGTCATTTAATTTAAATATTCATGATAAAAAATATCAATCAAAGGCAGATAGAGGATAATTTAAGGCTTTTAAGTGTGTACTTATTATCTTATTGTAGATTTCATACAAAACTAGCTGTTACCTGCGATTTCTTTCGCATTTATATGAAAGCTAGTACCTTTATTCATTATATTGTACACAAGAAAACACAGATTACAGCAATTTAAAAGAAAGGGTACATACCTTTCTTTTAAATTGCTGTAATCTGTGTACCTCAATATTTTAATCCTCTAGTTTGTCTCCTTTAAGGATGATTTTGTAAAAATGTTGAAACTCGTTCCTTTATTTCTTACTTTGGTAATTATGCATTTTCAGATCCCTAACTTGAGGTAATAAAGAATGCCCATACAAACTTTCAACCCTATTTCACCGCCTTCAAGATTATTTTTTGAGACATAAGAGCGATAGCCTATATCCTTCCCCAGGATATAATCTATCTCCTTGCTAAATTTAATTATGATCCGTTCAGCCGGTTAGTACCTAACGAACGATGATGTCCACCTTTTTATAAATATGCAACAAGAGGGGGCCAGATGAGCTTCATAGCAAATGCATGGAATATTTTGCAGGCTTGCGTTACACCTCGCTTGGATTCCGATGCCATATTTCATAGAAATAGAAATGATCATTCTTACAGCCCGGAACAACACTCAATCGAATGCTCTGCGATCTGTTGACCCTAATCACACGCATTAGAAATGTGACTAGCAAACAGAGAAATCAGACATTACATCGCGTTCCCGATGTGTGGCAAAAGAAATATTATTAAAATCAAGTGAAAACATTGTTTCCGCAACCGCTGATGGTGATCTGCCATTTTTTCTAATAACTATCTCTTTCTCTCGTCTATCGATCGAGCGGACTTCTCTCTCGAGCGTGACGATCGACTGAGCTCATTTGCTTATTTATCTTTTGTTTTGTAAAAACGTTTTACGGTTTTTAAGTATCTGAGTTTACGTTCATTGTTCAATTTGGATCCGCCGCTTTTTTTACGGTCGGGGAAAGTTTAAGATATGTCACGAACTTGATTTTATCAAAAAATATTGATGATGCGAAAATATCGTGAAGCTCTTTTGGGAACACGTTTCGTTTAACGATAGCATCTTGTATTCCGTTCGTTTCTCGCGAATTTAGTATATTCTAGACTGGAGTGCTTCGGTGTCTAGAATTTTGTATTTCATTGGAGGAAAGCTACTGAATTTATCGCGTGAATAAAAATAGTGGTAGCGTGTTCAGATAATTTAGTATTGTACTTTCTTCTTCTTCTTGGAATGCCTCTAAATTATTCAAAGTTGTCATCCTCTTAATGTTAATCTAGATATAATTTCCAAAATTCGTAGAATTTACCTTTATAACCAATTTGGTGTAGAATAAGCCCCTTTCGGGATAGCATACATCTTATGAATCACCTGGTGTTTGATAGAAGTTTAAGGCTCGTATTCAGAGACAAGACTCAAGCATTGATCTGTACTTAAATCTCGATTTGAGGCGAGATTCTAATTCTTGAACAGTATTTAAGTATAGATTCAATGATCACAGTTCACCTGAGTAAATGCTTGTTCTGAAACGTCAATCAGACGAAATCAGTGCTTGAGTTTAGATTTGATTTGACATAAATCAAATGACATTTACGTTCCGTTACACGTACTTTGATGCATATTTATACTTCACTTTATTGTTCTATTCTATTTCCACCCTGGCTGTTTGAATTTCTGCGTAAAACGGATCGAAAATTATAAATAAATCAAAATGTAAACGAGAACATTTGAGTACAGATTTGAGACTCGATTCAGCTGAGAGTAGTTTAAGTACCGTTCTTGAATAAAAGCTATGTTTGGGCAGAGATTCAATACTTAAGTAGAGTTCAGCTGATCTGTGATTAAATCTATGCTTGAGTCGTGTCTCTGAATACGAGCCCAAAAGAGTCAAACATTTGAGTATTACGAGTATGTAGGTTCTCAATAATAAAAGTAACTACACGTAATCATTTGTAACAAATTTCGGGTCACCGCGGCACGCGCAGATATTGTAAGCACAAACTCGCCACGACGTGAACATAATATTATTACAATTTTTCTAAACGGTCATTCCTTACGCACTATCATTTAATCTGTAAAGTGAAAGTGATACGAGTAACCAGCAACAATAAATTTGAATAAGACAAGGCGATTCGTCTCGGATATCATGTAATGTTTTTAGAAACGTATAAATGTTTCTGTAATACTTAGTATCAGCTTTTGTATGATTTGTATCAAGTAAATGCTTTATTACTTCCCGTGTGGCTAACAAAAACGATAGCAGGTGGACAAGCAATTAATTTAATAGAAACGTATTTCACTGAGATACACTATTAATCTTATAATTGCGTCTTATAAATCTTTACTGTAGACAACGTCTCCATTTGTCACTCACTCCTGAAGAACAACACCACAGATGGACAGCCTTGTCTATTTTAAAATTGCAATGACAAAGTTTTTGTTCTTTTTTAAAAGCCTTCAAAAAAGGAGGAGGTTCTCGGAGGTGTGTACCTATGTCAATTGATGAAAAGAAACGATGGATGGATTGGGTGAAAGGCGACATGAGTAAATAGGGAGTGAATACTGCATGCCAGCTGATAGAGGTGAGTGGAAGTGAATCATAATGTGCTGATCCCACATGAAGTGGGATAAGGGCAGGGAGATGATGATTTACCACTTGATATGCTCGTAATTTGTTAACTGATTTCGCTGTTTTTTTTTATCTTTCTTCTTCATTTTACTTCATAGTCATGTTCAAGTCACAGTCAAGTCAAGTCAAATTCAGCTTTAGTAAGATATGATGGTGGCTATTTTACTAAAACCTCAAGGGACCTCTTGGCGTCATCTCGAAAAATGACGATACATGCAATCATTTCATTTCACTCACTTGTGCGGTTTACTCAAACAATATTACGCAAAACACTTCCATAATCACATAATATTATTCAATTTAACACTAGTTTTGTAAAATAAATTTAGAGCACAACATCACTTTCTCAAGTTCCCGCCAAAAAGTCCTTATTATTGATGATGAATGGATGTCATACTAACTTTTGTTTTTTATTCGAAAGTTTAGGTGGCCAGTATCATCCTCAGTAGGTAAGCAAAACGCAAAGAGGTTGATAACAAAAAAAAAGAGGTTGATATTGATGAATTTGAAGTCGGTTTTTAGTTTTTGTAAAAAATATCCTAGATTAAAAAGTATGGGTGGCCAGTTTAATCCCGAGTGAGCCAATAGTCACGTCATTTCGTCAGTTCGTGCATGCTATGCGTAGAAACGCAAACTACGGTGCCATATCATGGCCCCAATGTTCCTTCATTGAAGTAATTTTGTAGTTTTTAAAGTGTAAATTAACTAAAACTAACAAAAACGCTTTTCCTCAGTTATCGAAACCAGTAGTAAAGTGACGTCTTGAAAAGAAAACGCATACAAAGGCACGATTCCCAAGTTGTAAAATATCGGGATTTACGATGGAAAGTTGCGATTTTCAGAAATGCGCTGCAATAAAGCTCAGCGACCTCTCGCCATTCTCGAGATTAAAACGACCGACAATTGTCCATAAAAATTCGGGCCCGACCGCCATGTGGCAGGCTGACCTCTATAAAATACGCAAATAGGTCATGTTGCTGTCGAAAAAGTGACATAAATGAATAATAAAATGCGTGGTGAATTTTTCGTTAAAACACGTACCTTTGTACGTTGTTTTCAATCTTTTCACAGGTAAACACAGTACTCAAGTAGGTACAAAGTATTACCTACTTCTTCTTCTTGTGGTGGCTCTCCACTACTGGAGGTTAGCTGTCAGATCAGAGAATTTCTCTCTGTCTTGCGCCAAGCGAAATAGATGTTCGACGCTGGCGATGTTAGTCCACTCCCGGATGTTCCTCAACTCATGATTTCCTTCTCCTTCTCTACATACGTGATTACGTAAAAACAGGGTGTTTTATATTAGCAATAGCTTTGTCTATGCTCACCAACCCGAATGGGTTTGTACGTTGCGGGTAAGCGAAAATCACCGCAAATGATTGTTTGCGGTATTTTTTTTATTATTATCATTATTTATTATTAATTTGCCGTACAAGGTCGGTCATACTGCATATCTTTTCGAAAGGCCTAAGTTCAGCAGTGGACGGCTGAAATGATGATGATAAATAGGTATTATTGAATTGCAATGTCTATCAAAATAACTCAGTCTTCGCTATCTATCTGTCTGTTTGTAAAGTTTTCACGACTAAACAGCTGTACTGATCTTCATGAAATTGTGTAATGGATAAAGATAACACAACAATATTTGAAGATGGAGGTACCTCTGTGCTCTACCTCGCCTATAATAGTATTACTAGAAACCCACTAAATCCTTCCCTAAAAGCCCAATAATTCAAAATTTACAGCCATCAATACTCAATATCAGAGCATTCGCTCGTCAAATTCTACGAATCATTCAATATTCAGCTCTCACTATAAATGCTAATGCGATCATGCCGAATGTTTCAACTTTACTACCAAATGAAACTTTGGGACCGCAGATAGCTAGATAAGACCTCAGATTTGCCCGTTGTACTGGATACTTGCCGTGGTGGCCCCGGCTGAAGAATAGGCCCCTCCATAACTATTTATCCGCGGATGTCGTAAGAGGCGACTAAGGGAAACAAGCTAGGGGATGGGCAGCAGCGTCCCTCACTTTAACAACGATAGCTAGATAATTCTGCGCTCGCCAACCCGCTTGCCCAGCTTGGTGAGTATGGGCAAATCCCCCCGCATGATAACAAATTTGCTCTGTCTGTGGGAGAGGCCATGTTCAGCAGTGGACGTCGTACGGCTGAAATGATGATGATGATACTGGATACTTATAGTTTAGGCCCGTACTCTGTGATTTGCTCAAGTGTGGTTGGACTCAAGTAGGTGCGTATAGACTTTATGACTTTTATCAATGAAAAGATGTAAAAATAATAAATATTCCGGACAAATTCACACGGTCAACTGATCCCAGACTAGGCATAGCCTGTACTATGGGTACCAGAGACTGATACATAATAGATATATATTTACCAGACACATAACAAACATCTGTGTTAGTCACAAATGTTTGTCCAGTGCGGGAATCGAGCCCGCGACCTCTAGCGCAGAAGGCAGAGTTACTACTAACTGAGCTATGAGGCCTGTCTATAAAATTGAGCACCTTAACCTATTTGCGTTCTCATTTTCTTCTTGCGTCATCTAATTGACTGAGACTGGCCTCATAGCTCAGTTGGTAGTAACTCCGCCTTCTGCGCTAGAGGTCGCGGGTTCGATCCCCGCACTGGACAAACATTTGTGACTAACACAGATGTTTGTTCTGTGTCTGGGTGTTAAATATATATCTATTATGTATATCAGTCTCTGGTACCCATAGTACAGGCTATGCCTAGTTTGGGATCAGTTGACCGTGTGTGATATGTCCGGAATATTTATTTAATTTAGCCGATAAAGTATCTTATCTTTATTAACCCTCCGAAGAACACGCTCAGCCTCTAATGTGACTAGCGGTCAGCCATTTATTTGTGACCGCTTTGGAGACTGCTGTTTTCTTTACGGTGGGCTATGATTTTAACAGTCTGTCTGTGTACAAGGTGATTCATAAAATGTACCATCCCGAAAGGGGGTTATTCCATCAACAAAAAGAAATAATATTAGCGAAAAAAAACATCAATATTTTAATTTAATATTTTGAGTTTTTTTCACAAACTTTCTCAAATTAGCTGCTTTTGGTATTTTTATCATCTTTAAAACTAATAACTAAACGTACAAGAAGTTCGGAATCAAGATTGCTACCTAAAACCGCTGATTCATTGAGTTTCACCTGATTTGACCCCAAAACAGCTGATTTTCGCATAGAGTTTTTTCAATGAAAAATATCGAATTTCCAAAAGTCGTAGAACAAATTTTATTGCCAATTGGGTGTAGAATTAGCCCCTTTCGGGATGGAATACATATTATGAATCACTTGTATAATATTTGTTAATTTAGGCCCTCGTAGCTCCTAAAATACTGGTCCTATTTGTACGTATCAGGTCCCAAATGATGCGACACTTTTCCGGATGTCATATAAGGCTAGACGACATCACTCTCAATTCAATATTATGGAAAATAAAGACTTTCTGAATTTCTGAGCTCAGAAAATAAAGGCTCTAGGATTTGGGCCCTAACACAAATGCTTATTGCCATTCAAATGCGTGAAAGCGCCTTTTACACGAATTTGAATCTTAAATCTTTGAGACTGTCAACTTAAGTCACGGCCTAAGCTAAATCGCAAAATAAGTAACGGGGGCTGGTCGCGAAAAGCTGGCGGAAATTTTGATAACAGTGAAAAAAATAGATATCGAAGTTGAAGTTTACTCAATCGACTTCGTTATTTTTCCAAGCATTACACCGAATACACATTATAGTGATAAATCGATCTATATGGAAATAAATGATTTCCACGATCTGCAATATGAAGTTGGCATAACGCTTCCTTATGTTTCTTTACGATATTATATTTGGGGTACTACCACATTATTATTGATTTCTCGGAGCAATTGCATTGAATTTCCTTGAAATATAATGCTTTTATGTTAAACCGTTTCTACTTCAGCGGTACAGATATAGAATTTATGATTGCTTTCCGTGTAATATAGTGCCTTACATACAACGTGTTCTGTACCTAGTATACTATCCCTAAAGTGGCTTCATCATCATAATCATTTCAGCCGTACGATGTCCACTGCTGAACATGGCCTCCCCCACAGACAGAGCGAATTCCTTATCATGTGGGGGGATTTGCCCATACTCAACACGCTGGGCATGCGGGTTGGCGAGCGCAGTTAGAGCTATCGTTGTTAAAATGAGGGACGCTGCTGCCCATCCCCTAGCTTTTTTAAAAAAAGCTAGCAACCCCTAGCTAAAGAGGCTTTTTTTTCAAAAATATAATGTTTGTCGATTCCAACACTTGTGATTGCTTTTCTGATGTAGTAGGAGTAAGTACGGAAGCCTCAGGGCGCGAGTTATCTCACATGACCGTCTTTAATTCTCTCCTTAAATTAACGAGGCACAAAACGCCGTATTAATTTCGTATTTCAAACTAATTGGAACCATTTGGACTAGTTTGTGGAATTATATATGTTTGCAATTTGCTAATTATTCATAATACGTAATGATATAATGAATGAGCACAATTAAACCACAATTCGTATGAATCCCTGATTGCTGACTAGCTTATTATAAAACGTTATTCAAATGGGATGAGTGGCCTTTATTTCGGAATTGAGGACTGAGTGTTACATTTGAAATAGGAGGCATGCATATTGAAATTTATACTTTAACATCGTTGAATTAAAGTTGAGATTGTCTGCCGTAGCGCTAACGAGTATGATGGCCTTGCGGCGTTTTAAACCAACGTAAAAAAAGGAGTTTATCAAATCGGTGACTATGTATGTTTTTTGGTGTATGTATATCCAATGTCGCGATACTAAAGTTGTATTAATTTAAACAGGCTCGCTTAAATCCTGTCTCACACGCTGTCTGATTGATTAAGTATGCAAAAAAAGGGAATCTCACACCACACAACAGAAAACACAGCGTTGTATGACAGTTCGGAAGCTTTTTGCAAAAAATAAAAATAAAAACAGCTTCACACCGGGCTCCGCTGGAAAAGTAGACTCGTTAATCACACATGACGGGTGTGGTATCGTTACGCGACACAGAAGATAATGTAATACCAACATTACTTGTGTTTCACTACATAAGACGAATAACAGGCGACAGTGGCCCAAACACCAATAATTTACGATAGCGTTACGCTTACATTGAAAATGTCAAATATTCATCATCATAATTTTAGCCATGGGACGTCCTGAACATGGCCTCCCCCATAGATTAACATAGCAAATTCCTATCTTGCGGGAGGAATTTGCCCATACTCCTACCCATACACCACGCTGGGCACGCGAGCGCAGTTAGAGCTATCTTTGGGGTTCCTCACGATAAGGGGGTATCTCAAGAGAGATGAAAACGTATAGTAAATAAAGCTCATTTTGAATTGACACCTGTTTCGCATTGCCACAGACGCGGTTGCGGTGAGACAGGTTCCGTAAACATGGCGGTGCCCGTAAACACCCGTCTTAATTGCACCTTAATGGCTCTTAAATTAATTTGTCCGAGACTTTCCAAGCGCAGAAATTAGTGACAATTTATATTAAATTTTTAATGAATGTGCGGGTCTTTCGGTTCTCGAGACATTCCACACTAAAAACAGAACAACATTCCATACGAAAATTTTGGGTAGCGATATAGTTTATTAATCAATTAGTTTTTAGTAGATGAAGTACCTAACCTAATCACTTAAAAGCTAGGTTTTAGTTAGGTTTAAAAACAATTTTAGTGAGTTTGCGTAACTAAGAGTAACATTGTTTTGCTGGTTTTACCTAGTTATTTTCATAAATATTTGAGCCATAGTTATAATCATCATCATTACAGCCCTAGGATGTCCTCAGTTGAACATATGTCTCCCCCATAGATTTCCTGAGTGACCATACTCACCACTCCGCCGGGCACGCGGGTTGCCCCGCGCAGTTAGAGCTATCGTTGTTAAAATAGGGGACGCTGCTGCCCATCCCCTAGCTTCTTTGTGGGTTCAACTAGTTCTTATTATAGACATTTTTGTATATGTTTTTATGCGCCAATATGTTTGGACGTGCCTCTGACTACCTACTTAGACATCTTTAAGGATCTGATTGCCTGGAAATCTTCGAGGTTGTCTACCATGCTTGAGCATAAAATAAACACGGAACGCGTCGTACCGGTTATTTGCTAAAAAGGGACTTGACAAGATGTTATACAACTTCTGTGTTTGCGGAGGGAGAGTTGAAAAAGGCTCTTAAGATTCGGAACACACAAGGGAATGAAAACTTTCGGGTCTGTTGCTAATATGTTTGACGGTAAACCTTTTCTCGTATTATTGGCATGACTTATCCATCAACTATACTAGGTATTTTACTTTAACGAATTAAAAGCTTGCCGTGGTGGCCCCGGCTGATAAATGGCCCCTCCATTTGTACCCGTGGATGTCGTAAGAGGCAATTAAAGGAAAAAAAGCTAGGGGATAGGCAGCAGCGTTCCTTATTCGTACAACAATAGCTTTATCTGCGTTCGCCAACCCGCATGCCCAGCTTGGCGAGTATAGGCATATCCCCCAAATTATTGTTTCTGGAAATCTATGGCTGTTTGTTGTGGACGTCCTGAAATGATGATGAATACAAAACTTACAAACCCACTGGTTTTTTTTTATACAACTACGGTAGCTGACAAGCATACGGCCCACCTGTTGGTAAGTGGTTACCGTAGCCTATGTACGCTTGCAATTCCAGAGGCATCACGCACGCGTTGCCGACCCCTTAATAAGTTCAAAACGCCCTTTTTGAAGAACCCCATACTGTAGTCCTTAGGGAAAACCTCAGCAGGGAGATCATTCCACAACCCGAGTGTTCGCGGGAGGAAGTTCCTCTGAAACCGCACGGTACGCAACCAACCTGGCTCCAGGGTGTGAGGATGGATCCCCTGCCTATGGCGAGAGGTGCGATGATAAAAAGAAGCTGAAGGCATCATATCAAACAATTCTTCAGAACACAACCCGTTATACAGGCGGTAGAACACACATAAGGAGGCAAAGTCCCTCCTTAGGGTTAAGGGCTCAATACCGCCTGATAGCTTGGGATCTTCGGCAATTCTCATAGCGCGTCTTTGAACCGAGTCAAAGGGTCCAAGCTGGTACCCAGGTGCTCCTGCCCAGAGGTGACAGCAGTACTCCATGTGGGGCCGGACTTGCGACTTGTAAAGAAGCAGTCTTTGCCCCGCACTGAAGTACAGCTTTGCTCTGTTATGCACACCGAGCTTTTTGGATGCCAGTTTGACCTTGTCCTCTAAATGACTAAATGATGCACAGTTTGTACCTAACTTTTTATCAGCTTACACGTTGGTCAGGATTTTATTGAAACGTTTTTCGATTATCTTAATTTGTCCGAGAGATTTCAATGTAGGTAGGAATTCTTCTTTAAATAGTAGGTAACCTACAACTTTACCCGTGGCTTTTAAAAACTACAAAAGACAATTTCGCAAAATACAATAATAGTTAATGTTCCTACTAATGATCAAGATTCTATAAATCTAAACACTTTTCCTGCAATTGCGCACATTCTTACAACATCATTAACCCAATTTTCGTTGTCAAAACACGAGAAACGTACATATTTCCTCGCACGGCAATGAAAGCAACTCTGATAGTTGCGGACATACCAACAGATAATGTTTGACTACTATTTGATCGGCTTACACGGTTTTCACATTACTCGACGATACATAATATACAAATGTATAAACTCGATTCTGAATTCTCGATTCTGCAGTGCGTCGGGAATGTTTGCGCAGCACCACACGGACGGATTCCATGCGGTTATGCGCAAAAAAACAGTGTCCCTGATGCGTAGAGTAAGGGACAGTCGCAACAGCATCCTTAATACGGTGGCAGAGTGCCTTTCATCTCCACTCTGGAGGTGCTTTGTGCGGAGGGTAATTAATGAAGGAACCTATTTCCTTGATTGATTACTCTCAGCGTTGATTCATCTCACGTACAGATTAGCTTTCTATTTTTCTATTTTATGTTATTTTAATTTTGTATTTTGTGTAACTCGTAAATCTATGGACCCATTGTTGTCTGAAATAAAGCATTTTTATTTTATTTATTTTTATTTTTTATAAACACAGCTACGTATGGGTGAAAGAAGACTGTATTTTACATTCACTTCCCCATGGACAGGACGACAAAGGAAGATTCCTTTGTCGTCTTGTTATATCGCATCGCGTGTAAGCACTTTACTATACCTACAAGACGATTCCTAATGTATATATATATATATATATATATATATACATTTACTATACCGAAAGGGGATTATTTTACACCCAACTATCAATAAAGTTGATTTACGACTTTTGGAATTTCGACATTTTTCATTGAAAAAATCGAAAAACCTGTGCAAAAATGTACTGTTTTGGAGTCAAATCAGTTCAAACTGAATTATTTAGATTACCGTAGCCTATGATCTTTGATGATGCCTATGATTTTTAGGAGGAGGTAGGGCACAGCAAGATTTTCTCGTTCTGAATTGGAGCAGCCCGCCTGGAGGTACCTTCGCCTTACAGGAGATCGCAGCCAAATAACATTATTTGTTTCAAATAGTGTTGTGTTCCTGCGGTGAGTAAGGTTGCCAGAGCTCTTTAGGGAGGAAGGGGGTTCGGGGTCGGCAACGCGTGCGTGATGCCTCTGGTATTGCAAGCGCTCATAGGCTTCGGTAACCGCTTACCATCAGGTGGGCCGTAAGATTGTTCGCAACCTCTTTTGTATAAAAAAAAAAAGATCTCTAGCAATACCAGAAGCATCACTCACGCGTTGACGACCCCTCCCCCCTCACCCCTAAAGAGCTCTATGAACACAACACTATTTAAAACAATTAATGTTATTTGGCTGCGATCTCCTGTAAGGCAGAGGTAACTGTCAAGGCGAGCTGCTCCAATTCAGAACGAGAAAAACTCGCTGTCGGAAAATTCTTACTCACATTCAGTCATCGTAAACCAAAGAAAAACTAGTTGCTCTCAATGAATGTTATCGATAGAGAGATTGCGATTGCTTAATAGACGCAAAAACTGGTCCAACCTGATATGGGTCAGCTGTAGTTTTCCAATGTGCTGATTCTCAGGTGAGCTGCCGACACAGAAGGAACAGTAGTAGCTGCATAGAAATGTCACTACGGCGATACAAACTCAAGAAAAGTTCAAGCTTACCCACTGAAAGACGCAAAAACTGGTCCAACCTGATATGGGTCAGCTGTAGTTTTCCAATGTGCTGATTCTCAGGTGAGCTGCCGACACAGAAGGAACAGTAATAGCTGCATAGAAATGTCACTACGGTGATACAAACTCAAGAAAAGTTCAAGCTTACCCACTGAAAGACGCAAAAACTGGTCCAACCTGATATGGGTCAGCTGTAGTTTTCCAATGTGCTGATTCTCAGGTGAGCTGCCGACACAGAAGGAACAGTAATAGCTGCATAGAAATGTCACTACGGTGATACAAACTCAAGAAAAGTTCAAGCTTACCCACTGAAAGACGCAAAAACTGGTCCAACCTGATATGGGTCAGCTGTAGTTTTCCAATGTGCTGATTCTCAGGTGAGCTGCCGACACAGAAGGAACAGTAATAGCTGCATAGAAATGTCACTACGGTGATACAAACTCAAGAAAAGTTCAAGCTTACCCACTGAAATTGAACAAAATTTCCATGATAATAACTCATACTCCATACCTCAACCTGGTCACTGACCTAACACAGGATGACCAAGAAAGAATCAGTGATACGATAAGAAGGAGAATTCATCTTCTTCTTATTTTAGTGTAAGTGGAGGAACAAGATAGGATACAATTCTGTGCAAGTCTAGGAGTGGTCCGCGACTTGGTTTTTTTTTTTTTTATTTTTTTTTTTTATACTACTGATGTGGCAAACAAGCATACGACCCACCAATGGGTAAGCGGTTACCGTAGCCTATGAGCGCTTGCAATACCAGAGGTATCACGCACGCGTTGCCGACCCCTCCCCCCTCCCCCCTAAAGAGCTCTGGCAACCTTACTCACCGCAGGAACACAACACTATTTGAAACAAATAATGTTGTTTGGCTGCGATCTTCTGTAAGGCGGAGGTACTTCCCCAGGCGGGTTACTCCAAATTAGAACGAGAAAATCTCGCTGTGCCCTACCTCCTGTCAAAATTGGTATTTCTAACTTACCAGTCACTGACTAAAACCATCGAATGGGCACGAACTGGAAAACGCGGTGTTGGCAGGCCTCTCACCCGATGGACCGACGACATTGTGAAGGTTGCGAGAAGTCGGTGGATGGAGAAGGCTCAAGACTATTCGTCATGGCACTCTTCTGTTAAAAAACCTCTTAAGTTTCAGTATCCCAATGCTCGTATTGGTGCGATATTGAATCTAATGCTAACGTCAATAAAGATAACTCTTACGTTATAAGCCGATTTGGATTGAAACAGACACGCTACCAGTTAATAGTGTCAGTTGCCATGTAAGTGAAAATCGGGTAATCGCTTGGAAATCGACTAAAGAAAATATTCGTAGTTAGAACAGATACATGGCTTTGGACAAACAGGAATTAAGACCATAGTGTACATGACAATATAACTCATAATTGTTTATTTGGCACTTGCTGACTGTGGGAACTTCTTTTGAACTGTGTCCCGAGTTCGGATAATTCACGATAGCGTTACGCTTGCGATACGACAGCAAATGTCAATCAAAATGAAAAGTATTCAAGCATCACGGACGTCATTTATTAATATTTGACTTTTTCTTTCATATCGTAAGCGTTTGTAAATAATTCGTGCTTCGGGCACTGTTTCAAATAAAACTGTATACTTACCTATTCTAACAAGTATTTAAAGCAGTCAAACTTTTACGCCAAGAGCCTGCTTTAGACTGCTACTGCTGGCAACATTGTCAGCTTCGGATGAATGCATCTTTTTTTTACTGAAACATTAGGAAGCATACGAAGCTACCAGTATGATTAAGGACGTGTTCAAACGGGCGTGCGAAATGTCACCTAATATATGTTTAAAATATATTTGAAAATATATAATATAGTTTGACATTTGAGGGCGTACGAAATAGCGCAACGATATCGCAAGCCCCTAAAAGTCAATCTCAAATTGACTTTATTCAGTAGAGTCATTTTGAAATAAATTTCTGATATCATATCGCACTCCGTGTGAACACGCCTTCAGCTACAGTCAAAAAACATCAGAACTTTTTATGGTAAAAGAGTGGAAAATTGCGCCCATAGAGTCCTTTTCACGAAAGAAGTCCCTTAAGAGGGGGCGCTGTAGTCTTCGTAACGGAATTTTACTATTGTATCTTTTTAGTTCCGCCGATTTCCGCGGGACTTCTTTCATGAAAAGGACTATACTTTCTCATTTCCACCAAAATGCCAATAAAACGTCATACATATATACAATAGTCCCTACGCTGCCGAAAACCCAAAATATTCGGTACGTGAAGTTTTATTGTTCTTAAGATGTCTTTTACCGGTCGTATTTGGCAGAAATTTCCTGAAAATATCTTTGAAAGCACCGTCGGGATTTAATTCAGGCCCAGAGTTTGTTATTACTTTGCCTCACTAAATAGCCCATTTGTTTTAACACCTAATTGATAAAAACATAATAAATCAGAATAAAAAAAATGTGTTTAATAACTAAATAGCTAGCTGTCTGTCTCCTATAATTATTGTGATACTTGGCTTGTTACTAATTATTATGTATTGTTTTGTATGAATTGGTGTACACAATGTTGGTGACTCAAATAAATAAATAAATCACCTAAATGTCCGAGGTATTTGAGTTACAGAAGATCGCAGCCAAATAACATTATTTGTTTCAAATAGTGTTGTGTTCCTGCGATGAGTAAGGTTGCCAGAGCTCTTTAGGGGGGGGAGGGGGTTCGGGGTCGGCAACGCGTGCGTGATGCCTCTGGTATTGCAAGCGCTCATAGGCTACGGTAACCGCTTACCAACAGGTGGGCCGTACGCTTAACTGCCACCTTAGTTGTATAAAAAAAAAGTTCAAAATGCAAAAGTTGCTGCGGTAAAAAATCTAAATGATTTTTTAACCCAAATACCTCAGAAAGTTTTCACGTAGAATTTTTTGTAGAACACTTTTTCAGTCAGAATCCCGAACAAGCTTTGACATTTCAAAGAAATTGCTAGAAATAAAGATACATTCGTTACTTAAGTAACCTTTAACTGCACAAAGGCAATTGTCAACACATCACAGCTGGCGAAAGTGACAGCATTGGCAACTCGCTGTCAATCACACGAGAAAGCTCTCTGTGACGATCTGTCAAAACATTATGACGTTTTGGAAGAAAGCACTGTACATCTTCTATTTACAACTAGCTTGCGCCGGCGGCTTCGCTCCTGGTACCTTGATAAAAAGTATCTCATATGCTATTTCAGGTAAAAGCTTTATTTTTATGAGAATCTTTTCACGACTCGGGTAAACAAAGTACCCGCACCGAACCGTAATATAAACTTGTCAAAATAATACCTTCAAAGACAATGTACTCCTTGCCCTAAAACATACAGTAGGTATGTCTCCGCTTGCAAGATGCAAAGGGTCCATTATGAAGATGAGCCACTCCGCTTATGAGAACTCGGCTGAGGCATATGATACAACAATTGTGTTTTGTTGTTCTTCATAAAAGTATTGTTGGTAGAGTAGGAACAACAATTCCATCTTTCATCTACCAACCGGGTCGGGTTGGTAGATGAAAGATCTTAGAGATGATGAGGCTGTGCGTGCCAGATGAGTACAGTGAGGAGACACAGGCGGCCGCCTCTGTTCGTGGTGCCTCGCGGAAGGACTAACCTGCTCGACAAAGCGCCACTGACACGCAATATTCAGACCCTCAATCTGGTGGTGGAGAACATCGTCATTTTCCACTGTTTACAGAGCGAGTTAGTGAGGGCTATACACTACACAATATATTTTATGTTATTGTAAATAATTGTGATGTGATTATGTAGATTTTTAGTTAATTTTTTGGACATGTTGACTACTCTATTGCATTAGATTTATCCTGTAATGATAGATGTATTGTATGAATAAATAAATCTTATCTTTTTCAGAATGATTACCAACCTAATTGTTGTGCTTTAGATTATAGCCGTATTCAAATATGTGTGCGATATGTCATATAAAATTTGAAAACGAATCTTAAGTTTTCTGTATAAAGTTAATTTTGAATGTAACCTTCAGCAGCTTGCGATATCGTTGAGGTATATAGCACAACTCCAAATTTCAAACTCAAAATTGACTTTGTTCAGTAGAGGAAAGAATCATTTTGAAACGAATTTTATATGTCATATCAAGGATATATCGCATGCCGTTTGAACACCACTTTAATCTGTATAAAATAACCCTTGATGCAATAACTTGTTTCAATCATCATCATCATCAGCCTGTAGAAGTCCACTGCTGGACATAGGCCTCTCCCAAAGAGTTCCATGACAAACGGTCTTGAGCCTTTTCCATCCAGCAACTTCCCGCAACTTTCACAATGTCGTCGGTCCATCGGGTGGGGCCTTCCAACACTGCGTGCGGTTCGTGGTCACCATTGGTTCAATACATTTCAATATTTCTGAACATAAAACTTCTCAGTCCGACTTACGTTCAACAAAAGCCTTAGAATAATTAATTAACAATTCACAATTTGATTTATATTTCTACTCAGATGTAAAAGGGGCAGGATTTCAAAACAAAATAAAATTAAATAATTCTTAAATTGTATCTAAACTTTTCGTAAAGAAACCGAAGTTCCTTTCCTGATATGGTATTCTAAGTAATTTTTAGTTTCACTCAATCAAATTTTACAGCTATTATTTTAAAAATTAGGCCAGTTTTATTTCGATAGATAATAGACGTAGTTTCATTTGTCATGTAGTAAAATCGACAATTAACGCAATGGCCGTATGATTGAGTGAAACTAAGAATTGGTTGAGTGATGACTTAGAATACCAGGGTCTGATTCCCTTTGAAGGGGAAGGGTTTAACTTCAAAGACTTTGACAAGTATTTGCTAACGAACCGGTGCTGGGGTGGTTAGGAAAAAAACTCCTCTTACCCACCGGGGGACATTGAGAAATGCCGTAATTACGCAAGCGCCCTCTATAGGAAGTCCTAATGATTATAGACTAAGAACTTATTGTAATTTTTAGCGTGTTTAAAATTTCCTTACTATTGCTTGACTCACACAATTGAATACATCTTTTCTTGAGTAGGAGAGAAAGAAAAAGAGCTTTTTTGAAAAAGTTCTTTTTCAAATTTAGCATTAATAATTTATTTATTTATTTATTTACTCCCTTTGTCTTTTTATTATTATTTTTTGTGTATCCTGCTCTTTTTTATTTTTGTAAGTACCAATTTAAAGGATAAAGGCAATAAATGATTTTTTTTTATTATTATAAATAAGACTACGTTGCATTAACGCCTTAATGTTTTTATTGTTTTTCAACCAAGTTTAGAAAACACAGGCGTGAAACCACGGCGCGCGTTACTTTTTTCTAAGAAGGTTAATAAAGTAATTTGCAAAGCCCAAAGCACAATTCAAAGTGTTATTGAATCTGACCATCACAATTTCACACTAAAAGCAGAAAACCAGAACTTAAACCCATAAACCGATTAAATAACACGCATCAAATCAATTTGCTCGCAAATCTCGCGTGTCATAGCGCACGATGGTAACAACCAGCCAATCTGTGCCTCAATTACCATCGATCAGGTGAAATTACTTACTTTCAATAGAAAATTCACTGGAAAATCGGAAGCGTTTCAAATTAGCCGTTTGCCGCAAATTAGATGTGTCCATGAGCCTACGATCCGTGAAAATGACCACTTACGAGCTGTTTGATGTTCTGCCAATTTCATGGGTAGAAAGTGGGGTTCATTTTGACACTATTGCATGCTGTCTGATTCTGATGATCTGGCTCTGAAAAGGGCCTATGACCGTCGGTGAAAGAATGAATGTAGTGAAAGGATTAAAGTGCACCTCAGAGGCTCCATTCATTCACATGTCCTATGTCTCTGTATGTTTTTTGTGTAAACTTTTAATTGGCATTAAATTATGTAACATTAATATTTATTCAAATAATGTATAAAAAATATGTTAGTTTTGATAGGGCTTACATATTTGAGCCTTTTGGGGTTGAGACCCTGGGTCCGTGGGGAAACGGGGCCCTCCGGGTTTTCAAAAAGATATCAGGACGTCTGATCGAAGCGATGCGTGACCCGAGAGCTGGCTCTTATTTGGCCCAGAGCATTAGCATTGCCATCCAGCGTGGCAAATCCGCCAGCGTCTTGGGGACGCTTCCAACTGGTAGTGATCTGGATCAGTTGAGCTATCTATAGATCGTTTGTAACGGTCTTTAGATGGCTCAACTGTTTCTTATGTATTTTGTAAATATTAACTTGTATTAGTTTTAAGTTTCTTTCTGTAAATAAAGCCTATAATTCTCTGTTCAAATAATGTATATAGCTAGCTGTAAGTTTTCCAAAAATAATAAAAAACACCTTTTGAGTTTTGCCTAGTGCTTTAGACTTGTGCATTAAGTGCATTAAGCTTCTGATTTGAAAGTTTAATAAACGACTGACTCGTTTGCGATTAATAAAGGTTCAAACTTTTGCTACTTACATTCTACAAACCAATTTAATATATGAGAGAGAAAAACTCGAAAATAGTGTCTCTGCGAGATAGCTAAATTCTTTGACCGAAATAAATCAATCGAGATCGCTTTCAAAGGGAGATTTTCAATAAAAATTCCTCTCGACGACGTGAATACGTATCTTACAGGCCAATAAAATCCCCATACTTTGCCGACACCCTTGTTAATACATATTAGGCGTTTTTTTCAACGCGTATTTGTTCGTTAGATATAGTATAGTCCTTATTCAGTGACAAAATTTCGCGCTTGTCTCAAGGCGAAATTTTGTCACTGAATAAGTAAAAACGAGTATCATCATCATCAGCCTGTAAAAGTCCACTAATAATAAAGACTTATTTTCTACCAGCAATTTTATATTGGGGGTCATTTGAGTTCATCCTTTGTCTGCTATAATCTATTGCTGATTGGCCTGGCCTTTAGACCCAGTAGTAGAGTGGAAGAGCTTTTCTTCAAATGCCTATTGATAGCGAAATAAATGCTCACACAACGAGATCTAGAAATTGTTTTCGCGTTCACCAACACGTTAACCGACCGTTTAGTCTAAAGATTTATGATTGTATAACTACGGCCGTCCACGCCATGGCCCGTCAGCGATAAACAGTCTTTGATTGAGATATCAATCTGGCACAAGACAGCAAATCAAAAAAATCAAACGTTTTTAGTCAAATAAGAAAATCACATAATAAACTCCCGTTCTATTTTCCTACACTCGTACTAAGATTTTCAGTCGAGATTACTCACCAAAACCAAACAAAATAGCAGCGGCAGAGCTAAGCAGGAGCGGGAGGAAAGGATTCCAAAATGGATTCCAAAATGGATTCCGCAACTAAAACACATCACAAAAGTCCATCTGTACGGCAAGGAAACCAAGGTTTTCGCTCAGAATAACCAAGGGTTAAGTTAACCATCTTAAGTTTTAGCTGGTGAATAACCGCCGATTCTTTCTCTAATTTCATTACTCTCCCTGTTCAAAGCCCGACATTTATTATCCATGAATCTTTTTACCAGAATAGGGGAAATGTAATGAGTTCTCAGATCGTAAAACTATCTTTCACATTGACGATGACGAAATCCGTACTTTCACTATAATCTACTACTTATCGGAACATGCATAGTTAAATTATCGGACGTTTTATGTTAAGTACCTAATTACGGAGAACATCGGTTACGAAATCGGATGTTGATGCTTCAACGATTAACGTAATAAGGGAGAGTGCTTGGTTGTCGTGTCATTGGTTCATTCATGGTCACATCTGCTTCAAAAAAATAAGGTAGTAAAACCCGTTTAAAACCAACATTGTACTTATAGGTAAGTTTGATTTAAATTTTTGATTTTAAACGGGATTTTCTAGCTTATTTTTTTAGGTCGTGTTAGCCTGGTGGATGGTACACCCACTTTCAATCCGAAGGTCGTGGGTTCGAGCTCGGTCAAGCAACAATGAAGTTTCTATAAGAAAGAAAAATTGCGCATAAACAAGTATTCTTATAAGGGGGCATGTGCGAAAATTTTGGACGAAATCTTCAAGAATCTGATTTCCTGGAGATCTCAGAGGTTGTCTACCATGCTTGGGGATAAATGTCGTAAAACAACCTTTATTCCGCAACGGTTGTCCGTTCTGCGAGCTATATGGCCGGCCCACTGCCACTTCAACCTGCTAATTCTGAAAGCTATGTCGGTGACCTTGGTTCTTCTATGGATTTCCTCATTTCGGATTTTATCACGCCACATACCGTTTCACTTTCAAGAAACTTTTAAAATTCTCAGACTATGATTAATATCTTCAGATAGGCGGAGTATTTTATCGCAACATTACCGGCGGTCTTAAAATGAGCACCTTATTATCGGTTTTTAAAGTGCCGTTGAGTAAGGTCAGGTCATAAAGTCGTTGAGATAAAGTCCCATTTTTACAAAAAGCTGTGCGTTGAGTTACCTAAATGTTAAATTGCATATGACTCGGTCGAAACTTTTGGTAATATAATGTGTTGAAATCGGTAACGTAGTCAGTTGTATATAAGTATCGATAGAGTAACTTGTCACATAGTACACTCACTCTTGGTCTTGTCTACAAGGACTTTTCATAATATGTATACTATGCCAAAAGGGACTTATAGTGACAAAAAGAAACAAATAAACCGAAAAAACTAAGCGATCTTTTTCATATAAGCTGTTTTAGGTTTTTGTTTATTTCTAATAAATGTTGTACAAAAATATTTGAATAGGTACATCTAAAATACATTTTAAGGTTTGCCTAAGATGCAATGCAATTTAAGTTTAATATTATATGTATGTTAGTCTGTAAGGTATTTATTAATATGGGCCATGGCATATTACACATGTTTGTGTAATATGTCAAGTAGCCTAAAATAAAAATAATAATAATAATAATAATGCGAAGAAAAACAATCCTCATTATTCTTAATATATATTAGTGAATATAAAACAATAACATCAAGTGAAGTACCCAGTCACACAGGTACATATAAATCTATCAAATAACTTGGAAATTTATAAAAGGAAATTTTATTAATTTGAGACGATGATGGCAATTTTACCTGCAAAGTTATACTCATTACTGTTCTAGAGAAAGTTCTTAGTACAAACATAAATCGTCTGTCTGTAACGTAAACAAATAACCTCTCTGAAAAGGGTTTGAGTAGACCCAACAAAACTATTTCTCTTCCGCACGTAACTGAGTTTTGTACTTGCCACGTCGTTGACGAAGTTGGAGCATGGAGTTGCAAAACTTGTTTCGTGGCAATTATTGAACTTTTCGCACGCTGCACGCTGGGACAGTGATGATATGAATATTAGATTTTGTAAGTTGGCGATAGTGTCACACGCTATTTTGAAATGGGTTATATTTGGAATTTGCTTTTAGTTTCAGGGATGGAGCTTTGTCTATACATTAAGTAAGTTTGTACGAGGCAACTCAATTTACGCTTTTAAAAAAAAAAGTCAAAAGTCAAAAGGCATTTATTTCAATAAAATCACTAGGATCACTTTGAAACGTCTTAGAAACTAGGTGAAGCTATGCCTGTTCCTTGCGACCAAGCCTAGAAGAATCAGGCAACAAACACGGCTTGGTGCCTATAATTTTTTTCGATGATCCTTTTTCACAAAATGGAATTTAAAGCTTCAGTGTGGTGCCGATCAAACTAGGTGAGGCTCAAAAGAAAAGTTATCTAATTATAATCCCTAATAAATGAGAGCTTATAAAAATGTAAATAAAAAGAAGACAAATGTGAGCTTCAACAAATGATCTAAGGGCAGCACACGCTACACTTATACCTGAATACCTGACATTTCAATTCATTTTCTTCATCTTCTTTAATAGTATTTTGAAGGAAAAATAATTAAAGACAGAGACTGATGTCAGTGTGAGAGAACTGAAAAAATAAACTCGTGCTTATGTCTTCTGTGTAAGATATTTTTTTTATTATGCACGTGAATATGAATTGACTCATACTTGACAGTAATATATTTAACTCTATATATAAGTTATGGTTAGCGCAAGCTCAGTAAACATTTGCGATAAACTTTCTAAGCGTTATCGCGTAGTTTTATGACAGTTCTATCAAAAGTGGGCCAGCAAAAATATACGCCACTGGTTATCGCTCATAGCTTAGGCCCTACTCTGGAAATTGTGATTTCGATATCGCCCTGCCCGGTAATTCTAGTGTAATGTTTTTTTCACTGCCCTACCACTGACATCAGGCTGACACTATTTTGTATGGAGCCGGTCTAATATTAGCTACGGTTAGGCTACTTTTTTACCAGAGATGTGCTATGCAGCTATGATGCGAGGATGTGAAAGCTAAGCTACGAAACTATGTGACCGTTTCCACTGATGCTACGCTTTGAAGCGCAGCAAGTAAGATGTGCTATGAAGATGCGCAGCTTGAGCTATGCGATGCATCGATTGTAAGGAAGGCTATACGACATAGCTAAAGCAATCGCGACCATCCATAGCATGCATCCATAGTACGCATCCATCTATATAAAAAACATAGCGTAGTAGAACCCGTTTTCACCAGTGCTACGCTATGTGGACCAATGAATATGATTGGTGTAACAAACGTATCCATATCAACTTAGCATAGCACTTCTCTTGTGGAAAGGCAGCCTCGCTTTTACAGCTAGACTTACTTCTAAAACTATCCATGAGTTGAAGGATTACCTATGGAATGACCAAAGATTACGACCCAGGTTCGCACAGAATAAGGCCGTCTGCCAACGTAATAGATAAAGACGTTAAATGTTTATGATTTGTGTCGGCACTCAGGCTGCCGACTAGAAACCCTTTGCTAAGAAGCGATTTGCGATTGTGTGCTTTAGGCCTATAGACTAAGTATGAATATGGATGAAAAATATTTCCCATCGAATTGTAGAGATAAGCAATTGAGGCTACTGAGTATATGAATTTGAGTATTTTATACAGGCAAGTTAAGTAAAAAAGGTGTTTATTTCCATAAATCGCTAGGATAACTTTGAAACGTCTTAGAAACTAGGTGAGGCTATGCCTTCCTCGCGACCAAACGACAATAAACACGCCTTGGTGCCTATAACTTTTTTAAATGATCCTTTTTCACAAACTGAAATATAGAGCTTCAGTGTGGTGCCGAGACTACACAGCTTTTTGGTTCGCTGAAAAAAATCTCTAGTCTTTAATTCTATAGTAGGAGATACTAGATAGGTAGTAGGAGTCTAGATAGCCGGACGAACAATAATGTTATCTTGAAATGGTGGTTTTAACTCATGAGGTGGAATAGACGTCGAATTTCCAATTTTAGGAGGAGGTAGGGCACAGTGAGGTTTTCTCGTTCTGAATTGGAGCAGTCTGCCAGGGGAGGTACCTCCGCCTTACAGAAGATCGCAGCCAAATAACATTATTTGTTTCAAATAGTGTTGTGTTCCTGCGGGGAGTAATGTTGCCAGAGCTCTTTAAGGGGGAAGGGGGTTCGGGGTCGGCAACATTACTCCCCGCAGGAACCGTGCGTGATGCCTCTGGTATTGCAAGCGCTCATAGGCTACGGTAACCGCTTACCATCACGTGGGCCGTAAGCTTGTTTGCAACCTCAGTTGTACAAAAAAAAAAATTCTTCATAGAATAGATACAAGAGGTACTTTTGTTTGACCATATTTTGACCTATTGGTAGCGACGTTGTGTGTAGAATACAAAGAAGTAATAGGTTCAACTGTTTGCAGATGCGACGATAGAATTAGGCACCTATTCATTCCTAATTTCAACATACATATCAGAAAATAGAAAGAAACTTAAAACTAATACAAGTTAATATTTACAAAATACACTAGAAACAGTTGAGCCATCTAAAGACCGTTACAAACGATCTATAGATAGCTCAATAGACTCAATAGACTGGTAGTGATCCAGATCACTACCAGTCGGAAGCGTCCCCAAAACGCTCGCGGAATTGCCACGCTGGATGGCAGTTCATAAAATATAATAAATGTGTAAATACTTGTGTCGTATAATATTATAGTAGGTATATAAGGTTTCTAAGTAAGTGATTTACGTTGTAAATCTTTTGGAAAATAACCGTAAAAAGAGGATAACCATGTCTCTTTTTGTCTTCAGGTGTGGTTGTGATGACATGGTGGTGTGCGCTCGCGCTGCTGGCGCTGAGTGCGCCCGCCCGCCCCGCACCGCGCGCGGGCAACGGTGAGCTCTTTACCAGTAAGCATCACTTGTGCACTGTTTCTCGTCCCGGTGATGGTGGGACGTGGACGCAGCTGAAACGCTAGTGAAACGCAGCTAAATCGCTGGTGAGACGCAGCTAAAAAGCAGTTTATGCTCAGCTCGAATGACTTCTTTTTAGCTTGTTATGTGTAACTGACAGTAGGTATATCATGATTATAGGGCTTTTGCGAAATGAACTAAATATTTATGGTTCTTTCGCTTGTGTTCAGAACGCTCAACGTCCATAAAAAATATTTCATTTTTCTTTGCGTTGAAGTATTTGAATTTGCGTTTTTCTTGCGTTGGAGCTGCGTTTCAGTTGCGTGCCATTCGGAACCGGGCAGCTGTATACACAAGAAGAGGTGGAGTGAGTAAGACTCTACATACTTTCATCCTTTTTTCCATTCTTTTTAAAATTAAAACATGTCATTTGACACTGCTAAAGCCGTGTTAAAACGGCATGCGATAAATTCTTGATTATGTTAAATAAAATTAGTTTAAATTGTCTACTGAACAAAGTAAATTTTGAGTTTGACATTCGGTAGTGTGTGATATGGCTGAAAGATATCGCAAGCTCCTAAAAGTCATCATCATCATTATAAAGTACATTTTAGATGGCATATCGTACGTTTGAACACGGCTTAAACGTGTAACGAGCGTAATTTTAATATTGATATTTTCTACCCATTTCTTTACGAAATCTAAGCATAGCATGACCATTATGAAGTTGAAGGAGGATTCTGGGACGATTCAAATAACAAAACCGATGATATTATTTAGTGTGTTACTCTTAAAAAACCTTATTTTCTCCTTTCACAACGTACAAGACATTAATTTTACTAACGGTGTACCTGTACACTAAAGGTAAATTAGCATATTAAAGAACCTTTAAAATGATAATTTTTGCCATCGAAACAATAATTCAGAAACTTTTATCTGTAGCTAAATACAAACCTCATTAAATTACGAGGGCCATAATTAAAGAATATTATTTTGTTGGGTTTGTTATTACTCCCAAATTAACCGCTTCATTAAGGTCCAATTTTCTTCCAAAATACGAGATTACGGGTATAATTTAAGATATAATATTTCGTATAAAAGTGTTATTTTATGAATATAGCTCGTTTTGTACGAACTTTTTTTACCAACGAGGTTAACCTCGTCACTGAATTAACTACCTAAACAAGTTAAGCGTCCAAGGCAAAAATGATATTTCTTGAATCCTTCTGTTTTAAAAATAAATATGTATAAATATATAACTAAGGTTACAAACAAGCTAACGGCCAACCCATTGGTAAGTGGTTACCGTAACCTATGAACTATATTAATTAGCTTTGATGGTGATCCATTTTCAAAAGTTTTTCTGTGTGGTGATTGAACAAGGTGAGGCTTAAAAGTATTAAAGGAACTAAGGATTTACTTTTGCCCCTGAGTGTACTCAGCCGAGCCTTTATGGGGCGTAAAACCCCCGCGATCTTTTACGAGATCTAAGATAAAACTGGAATGTGTAGATAGAGCCTTATCTTGTTGCGGTGGTAATGTAGGCTTCGTAATTCTCACTTCGCTCGTTCGTTTTCTCACTTCACTCATTCTCGCTTAGTGCAGCCATTGTGTGAAAATCTGCACTATCTATAAAAAAACTAGACAGGCCGCTGTGATGGACCGATGACATTGCGAAGGTTGCGGGAAGTGGTTTTTTAAATAACTGTTTGTTCATGCCATAGTCTACCACGTTTTGTAGTATCACAACATTTTACAAAATGCGCAAGAAACAGTTGCGATGTCTAAAAACCATTGTGAACGATTTACAATGTGACTCATGAAAAGGGATTATCCATACACCCTTCAATTGGCAATGAAGTTTGTTCTACGACTTTTGGAAATTCGACATTGTTCATTGAAAAACACTATGCAAAATTCTGTTGTTTTGGGCTTAAATCTTTTCAAATTCAATTATTCAGTTGCTTTAGGTAGTTTTCTTTTTGTTGATAGAATAAGCCCTTTTCGGGATAGTATACTCGTTACGGAACTTGTCGTTTAGATAGCTCAACAATAGTTGTACCTGCAAAAGAGGAAGATAGGAAAAGCCGAGTAGGTAGGTAGGTACCCAGTTAGTTTCACTTTCATATGAGTTTCTTACGGCGCGGCATCAACAAACCGTCTTTATTTGTTTAACGTATGGCCCTTTAGGCGGTAGGGTGACCATGCATCTGAAAACAAAATTCATTTCTGTTATGTTAGGCAAGTGAAAGTTATTAGTATAATAATAAAATGTTTACGCAGAGTAAAGCTATGATTTCTTGCTAACTGCCTTGTATGTTACTGGTTCTTTATGTCCATCCTGTATTAGGTAAGTCAGTGACAAGGCTTAGGTATAGTGGCTCTGAAAAAAACCAGTTATATTTTGTGAAAGAACCAGTGTATAGAAAGGGTGCCTGCCTCGTAGTGTCTCGTTTTATTCACAAAAGAACAGTTTCCGATGTAACCGTTTCGGTAGCCGTGACAACGACTTTTGATATACTTTGACGCAAACCTAAACGCGGCTTTATTTTCTACATAAAGCCTAAAAGTGCCTAGTTAGAACAATAAAGAATATTTCCCCGTGGAACTCGTTCGAAGTTCTCACTCCAAAGTAATTTCAGCAATAAAACTTTATGCCACGTTTCATTGTGTGCCATAACCTACGGTTTTAAATTCTTATGGAACCATATTCACCCTTCTCAGTTAGGTTATAGCAAGAAAGTAATTTTGATAATTTATTTTATGTTGGCTTTTTATAACTAGTCTCTGCCTGCAGCTTCGCTCGCGCAGTACCCCACCGGATAATATGTATCGTATGTCCTTCCCCAGGGTTATAGTATTATGTTATCTGTGCCAGAGTTAAAGCTATGTCCGTACCAAATTCTATCAAAATTGGTTCAGTGGCTGGCGTGAAAACGTAACACACAGACGGAGTTACTTTTACAATTATAATATTAGTTATAATATTAGTTTGGATTAAATAATAAACATGTTTTTTCACTCTGAATGAAAACAGTATGATTTCATGAACACAAAAACATCTCGGGCACTATGAAAAAAAATATGCCCTAACAAGTTTGTTAAGGGCAGTTCCAGGTTACAAAACAAAACGAACAGTCTCCGATTTCTATAGATCCATACTCACCGTACTTACTTGAATTACGTACGATGTAATGCTTTCAAGTCGTCTAACCACTCGGCTTGTCACTTTCGATCAATCTACGTTATACGTGGCTATACTTACGTCGTTATATAACCGTAGTTTGGTTAAAATATTATAATCAAGTAGCATTTGAAACAAAATTAGTCATCTAACAAAATGATCATGCAGTCTATTATTAGACTAGGTATGTACCTACCTACCTAGGTACATTTTTTTTTAAGTTTTATTTTATTTTCGAAACGCAAGACGAAATTAAAAAAAACTTAAAAGAGACGTTTCATCAATATATGGAGCCTGGGCCTGCACTGTGTACACTACTACAAAATATGGCTAAGCAATAAAGTAAACGTATTTAATTGGTTATTTTATTTAAATTGACTTCGTTCTAAGGTACATAAAGATTTTCTTCGACAAAGAGAGCAACACACAGCGCTACAAAAATATGGCGGATGGACGCGCGTGAAATGTCATTTTGACAACCTACATTTATCTGACATAAACAAAAACATCAAATCAAACAACATGACATGAAAAATATGTCAAACGCCAATTATAAACCAACATGGCGGCCTTCAAATAGTGTTCACATAGTAAAAAACTTACCAGAAGAATTATTCTTGTACAATCGCATTTGTCTTCAAATAAATGAAATTGTATTTTTCTTGTAATCTCCTATTTTTTCCTAATTTTTCTATGTAGTGTACATGGACCAGGCCCAGAATGAAATGGTTCCTTTACTGTAAAATTGTACTTTATTTAAACATGCAACTGAGTTGGTATTTTACTGTAAATTAGCTTGTGCTAGCGGCATCGCTCGCGTGGTGCTCAAAAAAGAAGCCATTATGCTATTCCACGTATAGAACTCTATATATTTCAAATTTCATCGAAATCAGTGGAGCGGTAAATCGAAATCAGTAATCGAACCACAAATTTAAGGGATTACAAATTTTCGCATTTAGACTATTAGTAGGATTTGAATGGACAAGTGTGTTCCATAACTGACAATTTGTAATTATATAATAATATTATAATAAATTCATTTATTTCAGACAAGTCCATACAGACAATCCTAAACTTTAGAGAGCCAAAAACAATAATTTCCTACCTAACCTAACGCTTAAACATAGAGGATCTAGAAGCCATATGTACAGCATTCCATTTCCGCACGACGACGGAACAGTCAACCCTGTCCAGTATGGTGACGAGGGGGCTAACTCGCACTTTTTTGTATAGGCTAATGTGTATTTTATTTCTTCATTTAGATTTTGGAGAACATTGTAGTTTATCTTGTAACCGGCCTCAGGTACAACAAAACTATCAGAATAAAGATAGTCTGCGTCGATAAAGTAAAAGTGTGACTTTTATGTATTTTGGATACACGCCTCGCTGTTCCCATCGGAAAACGATTCATCTCTTTCCACTTGAGCGGACCTTATGGTTGGATCGTAAACCGGAGACTACATCCTTTGCAAACTATATTTTTTTAGCTTCGTTTGGCAGTTAGTAGTCAAATATTCCTTGTGATATTATTGGGGGTACTCGTTTTAAGTTTAAACGTAGCAAATACATATTACAATACATGTCCTTTTATAAAAAAGGCTGTCGTACGAATTCATATTTAAAAACTACTGATGAGAATTTACATATTTTATTAGATAAGATAATTATTATGTTAATTATTTGTCATTGACGCCGAGGTCTGCATAATCAGCAAATCATTTCATCACTAAACTTCAAACTTTTTTAGCTATTTTGTAAAACACTCAAGAAACAGTTGAGCTGTCTAAAATTTGCAAAAAATATGCAGATAGCTCAATTGACCTAGATCCCTTCCAGGCGGATGCGTCCCCAAGACGCTTCTTCTTCTTGTCGTGTCAGTAATTCTTTTTTGGTCAGTGATCTGATATATCAAGACGCTGATATGCTGACGCTGCTGATATGCTGACCCAAGAATCACATAGAATCTTCTAAAATCTAGTCATCATAAGGTGCCAAACCCACGATCGTAAGATACCACAACACCAACAGTCACTTTTATAGTCCTGACCCCACACTAGGTTATCCTGCGTTGTGGGTATCAGAAACTACAAGGACCATGGCACCACAACACCCAGACCTGGAACTAATATTTGCAGATCATGCAAACATTTTTCCCGCAGCGGGAATCGAACCCGCAGCCCTTGCATCTCGGTCGGGCACTCGCCCGCTGCGCCACCGAGGACGTCTCAATAATAGTAATAGGCTGCTAACGACGAAAGATGGAATACACTTAGCTCGCTTAACTTTACGATTCGCTATATCTCACACATTAGCCACTTCTACAGTTTCTACTTCCACAAAAAGTGATAATAGTGAGTTGTAGGGCGTAGGTAATTGTAGGGTTTGAAGTGCAAACAGTTTCACTTGCGTTTGGAAAGTTAGAAACCAATGGTGTTCATATTAGCCGACAAGACATGGTTTTAGCCGTTTTTGGGTTAAGGGTTTTTCGTCACTAACCGCCTTCCGCCCGCGACTCCGCTCGCGTGACTGCCGGATAAAAAGTAGGTACCTAGCATATCACCAGGTTCTTGAACTATAGATATGAAAAAATCTCGTTGCTGAAAATAACGAGCTGACACTAAAATGTTTAAAAAAAACTTAATTTAAAACGAACAAAAAACATTTAACACAAATTAATTATGACATTTACTCACATAACAGCTGTAATTAAGTTCTGTATAATTGATTGCTTAATGAAGCAACTGATTAATTAGCCCAATTATTGGCTTCGAATCCTATAATTTAATGAAAATTGCCTCCATTTTGAATGTTCATTCCATTTCTGGCTTGTGGAATAAAAATGTATTTCAATTTGCGTAAATTATTTGCTGATTTTACCGAAAATACTATTGAATGAAATGATTATTATTCACATTGAAATCAAATGATTATAGTAAACGCAGAATTTTTGCAAGCTTGGTTTTGTGGAATTAATCCTGAAATCCCCAATAAATCATCTACACTGTCCCTACTATCCTATCCTACTTAATTTTATAAATGTGAAAGTTTTTGAGGATGTTTGTGTTTCAATCGCGCCGTAACGACTCAACCGATTTCGATGAAACTTGGAATAGATAGAGTTTTTTGCTAGTTGTTAGCTGAAGCTAGTTGATACACACTACCTTTAAACCCGCTGTTCCACCAATGACAAAAATAAAGGGAGATATCATCTAAGTAAAGAACATTGAAAATCGCGACCTAAAACGGGCGAATAATTGAGTTTGAAATGATTTGTCTCCAAAACAGCTGATTTGACTTTAGTCGACGAGCTAGCCGAATCGTGAGGTGGAATCAGGGGGCTGAGTGAAGATTTAGGTCGTTAGATGTTTGTAAGTAAGCATCTTTCAGTCCAATGAACATCAACAAAGAGCTTAAAAGCTAATGCTCCTAATTACTTCCTTTCAACTCAATTGTTTAGCTAGTTCATTAAAGTGAAAAATAGAAAATTACCAATTCGCCCGTGCGGACACGGTTATGGATCTAAGCTCTGGTTCCCGAAGAACGTTCTGCCATCATTTGACGGCCGTCAGACGAAGATCATTTGAGATGAGCAGGAAGCCCCCCAAACGAAGTCTATTTGTGATAACGCTGCATATTTTAACATTCATGAAAGCTTTTATTTCACGCCTTTAGGATATTTTTTTCGAAAATACTTTCTCTGAACACTCTGTGCTAATTTTAAACTTCTAAGCTCTATGGTTCTAGAGATTTCCCTGTGAGCTAAAAAATAGCTTCTTCTATAAATACCTATAATATGTAGATAATTTATGAAATAATGTTAAACTAAACTATAAATTTGTATAGACAAGGGCTTATTGTGACCAATACGATAAATCTTTCGGAAACATTATTAATGATGATCATCATTGATGATGGAACGCAAATCACTCTTAAGGCAGGCTGCACACCAAACAAACACCAGTAACGTTTTTATAGATCTGCTCCACACAGGATTCCTCGTGTCAACGTAACACGGGATTCGTAGTTTTCGTAGTATTTACTAATTCCTCAAAACTCATACTGAGAGATGTAATTGATCATTAATTGACATTGACGTAGTAGTTGTTTGAAACGCTTGTCTATAGCTTTTACAAGGTGATTCATAATATGTATGCCATCCCGAAAGGGGCTTATTCTATCACTGATTGGCAATAGAGTTTGTTCTACGACGTTCGACATTTTTCATTGAAAAACTCTATGTGAAAATCAGCTGTTTTGGGGTTAAATCAGCTTAAAATCAATGAATCTGCTGTTTTAGATAGCAATCTTGATTTAGAACTATTTACGTTTAGTTATTAGTTAAAATACCATACCATTCTGTAGTATACCCAAAAATTTACTAAGTATAGTATGTGTAAAGTTTACAGTCTTTCGTCTAAAACAATAATTTGCGATGCTCGAAAAGAGTGAATAAGTTTATTAGTGCCATATTCATAGCTTTAAGACCTCTCTGTAACACTTATTTCTGCAAATAAACATCTTGAATCTTGAATACCTAAAATAGATATTTTGAGAAAAAAATATGAATCACCTTGTCTATTAGATCAGCTAACCGAAGCAATCTCCAGTGCTGATTACTAGTGGATCTAAAATACACGAAAGCTAGCGTACAGCTGCGTTTCGATAGCAAGTTCGACTGAAAAGTTTGTTAGTAGAATTGACCCCAGGCGTGTAACTTGTGTTACTATAGGTGACTTCCAGCGTCAGAGTTTCGTTGTGCGGCCTGCCTTATAACAGTAAACGGCATTATACAATAATATGCTAATAGCCGATCAATATACATTTTAATGATTAATTGGACGAGGTCGGCCGACTCTAATGTGAGACGGTGATAAAATATGCGTGTGAATTATTCTATTTATACATCTATCATCATCATTCCTGTTTGAAGTCCACTGGTGAACATCGTAGTAACTGCCTTCTGCGCTAGAGGTTGCGGGTTCGATTACTGCACTTGACAAACATTTGTGTGATTTACATAGATGTTTCTGTGTTTGGGTTTTAGATATATATCTATTAAGTATAACAGTCTCTGGTACCCATAATACATACAGGCTATGCCTAGTCTGGGATCAGTTGATCGTGTGTATGTCCGGAATGTTTATTTATTTATTTATAGCTAGAGCCATAATGTTTTCTCTGAAAAAACAAGCCACACGTTACAATCAGATGTGACGCCAGTTTATCTGACCATCGCAGTTTTCCTCGCCACTTTCTAGATACGCCTCGTCGTGTCCCTATCAGTGGGTCCATCTGCAAAACCAACATACTGAGGCTTCAACTACATTTGATCATACCCTTCAGCATCGTTACTATCACAGATAGACTTTGCGAAGGCTGTAAACTAAACATCTTAATCAGACACTGTCACACACAATATAACTCTCGCTCTGTCCTTTTCTAACAGTAAACAAAAGTAAGAGATAGGCTTACTTTTATCGAAATGATAAAGTTAGTGAGTGATTATGAATAAGGGGGTTATTTTTTGGCAGGTACAGTGGCAATTGTCGCCATATAGCGCGTTTGTGAGCATCCAAAACTAGCTTTTACGCGCCAAAAATACGCTCAAAGGTGGGCAAATTGGCCAAAACCAAAGATTTCACGATAAACGCTTAAAAACAACCCTAAATGAACACTTTGGGTCGATTTAGACTGCTTAGACTAACATAATTTGAAAGTACAGAGCTATCGATAAGCTTGTTCCTCTTGTTTTGACGTAGATTAAAGAGATTAATGTCCGGAAGCAAACGCAATGCTGTACGAAATTATTTTTTGGTATCCATGGACAAGGTGCTGAAGCATACAATGCAATATAGCTAGACCCTTGGTTAGGAAGTTATGAGTGACGCACTACAAGAAGTGTTGGTACATTACAGCAACGCGTGGTGAAGTTATGGGCGATACCAGTTCGAGATCACTGATCTTGTAAGTGATTAGTGTTGGATATTGGAAGTTGGTTTTCTGAGCGGAGTTGAACTGTTTGAACTATGGTGTGGGAATTAGAAGAAAATGGTCCGGTTGTTTTTATAAGATTCAATTTATAAAAGGTGATTCATAATAAGCATCCCGAAAAGGGCTAAGTAACCCAAAAAAAAAATATTTTTTCAGACTTATTTCATTATTTCAAGCCTTATTTCAGATACATATATACACAATTTACATTAAAAACAAATTAGGTACCATGATTTGTAAGTTTATTTGTTCCCCCGTTATAAGTGAAAATTAAACATGTTAATAACAATGATTTTTCCAAATATTATACATTAAACACATTAGCTTAATAATTTTCAGGGTTGAAACTGAAGTTCTCATAACTAGCTCCAACGGGATTATAAGGCTGTATGAATAAGCACTATGCCGCAAATCGATATCAGCTTTGTCCCACTTTGCCAACTTTCAATAATACTCGCGATAAATGAATTGTTTGTTGAAGAACAGTTTGCTTGCAGTAAAATGTAGATTAGAATGCATAGATTTCAGAAATATTTTATGCTTATTTCGATCAGTATGGTAAACCAGGAAACTGGTCACTTAACACCTTGGCCAATATGAGTTGCCGTAGTTTTTAGACGCGCCATTAAATTTTACTTTAGTCATTTTTATAAAGAGAAAAAAAGGAATGTACCTACCTATTGAGGTAAAATCATGATACAATATTTTAGATTGCTAATAAAATTATTATAATATATTAATGGAAATATAAATTAACGTAGTTAATCTTGTCCACAGTATTTTTGAGTTAGTTTCGTTGGAATGTTTAATAGTTCTAAAATCTTTTGTAACACTAGCTTCTTAAAACAAATAAACTCATTGAATTTCTTTCAGAATATTTGTTTTACAACTATGTCCAAATCATTTTACTGAAAAATAAAGCTGACTAAATTCATTTTTTATAAAAATGAGGTCTTGCTTTTTACTACTTAATGAGAAAAATCTTATTTATTACATCAAGGTGAGTTCTAGTAAGTTTATAAAGCTTTATTCAGATTTCTCTGAAATTTATGTAAGTTCGCAGCGTCCCTGGAACTCAGGTAATTTGAATTTTCATCCAGTTTTTGCATAATTTTAATCTGAATTATGTCTAAATTTCCAAGTTTATTCGTATTATTCTGCTACCTTTGAAACGCTTCGTTTTAGAATAATAAGGCAAGTTTTGATTTTTAAGTATGTTAAAACACGAATAAGTAACATTACTAAAACATTGATGATGATATTATTATAAAAAGGAATACTTTATTTACCGAAAGAAAATGAAAATTAATACAAGTAAATATTAACAAAATACACAAGACACCGTTGAGCTATCTAAAAAAGGCATTATCTACCAGCCAGCTTGATTGGGTGGAAATAGATATTACAACAACCTTGAGCTCTGACGGGCTGTCAAGAATATCTAGTAATTACACCGTTGTCTAAACAGTTCCTTTCATTCGAAAATCTGAGGAGCTGTCGAAACTACCTTTACAATATTTTCTAAGGAGTTCTAGTCATATTTGCTTTTCTGATAAAGTTTTCATTTCAACGACCAACCCAGCATATTTGCTTTTCTGGTGTAAAAAGGGATGGAAAATAATAAAACATGCCTCTGTCTATGTCATCGTATATCATAGACTTGGATTTTACATTTTCGCCGGTATTTTTTGCCATTCTGCCAACACCCCTTAAAAAAGGATGCCGTAATGATTTATTTGATGAATGATTCAAGCTTGTATCACTATGATATGACATAATTTCATCACCATCCTGTAGAAGCCCACTGCTGGAGATAGGCCTCCCACAAAGAGTTCAATAACGATCGCTCTTGTGTCTTTACGATAATAATTTTCGATTCGCAAGCTTAAAGATATCGTCGGTCCATTGAGTGGGAGCCTTATAACACTGCGTCGCCCGGTTCATGGTCGCCATTCCCCAACAGTTGTTGGTTCTGCGATCTATAATATAAGACACACCTTTATAATCATTTTTTTCAGAAACGGACATTTTTCGAGCCAATTTTATTTAAAATGTATTAGCTTGATGAAAGCTTTTATTGCGAAAACGAAACCTATTGACATTATTCCGTTCAAACCTCTATTAGTAGGTAGTTACTTCAGAACCGAGATCCATCCATGTTCCATTTATTTTTTGGCCTGGAACTTAAAAGACTGGCCAACGAAAACACGTATTTCTGAAAGCATGGGTCAACTGAAAATTGTTAAGATAATTACACCTAACTATTGTGAAGGGTGGCTACTATACAGCTGTTTTACATAATAGTATTTTGTTACGTAAATGTAATGTAATGTAAATGCAGAAGCGGCGGCCGTCCGGCCGCGCTAACAGTACCGCGGACGAAAGTAAGAGCGCACTCGTTTGCTTACTCCACTTATACTCAGTGCCGTATAATGGTGCACGTGCCCATTGTTTGACGTCACAACGTGCTCCAGATGATCATAATATGTTTACTATCCCAAAAAGGGCTTATGATACACCCAGTAGGCATACAATTTCTTCTACTCTTCTTTAAAAAATGAAATCGTAATAAAATCGATAAATTAGTAAATTTTAATTAAAAAAACTGAAATGTAATAATCAGTTGTTGGAAGATGTTTGTGAGGCAAGAAATACATTTTGTCTCATATTCACGAAAGGAGCAATAAAATTCAGTATACAGGTGACCTTTTTTTCAGGCCTACTTAGGCGAAATCGGAAATCGTGAGGGTAATCGAAAAGTGAAGTTAGGAGTAACGGGCTCGATTTTGAAAAAAATAAGATCTGAATTAAAAATAGTTGAAGTTTTAATGACTTTTTTTTGCATTTCTGTGTTCTATGTTTGATAATAAATAAATAAATGTATGATAACAATGTGTATAAAGTTGTTGGAACACCTTCAAAACTGCAAATTAATAAATTTAACAATATTTATTTATCGAAGGTTTATTATTTCGGTCGGACTATATGCAAGCAAAGCAATTAATTAGTAAAAAATAACCATCGGTAAATAAATACTGCTGAATTTAAAAACTCATAATTTTGAGTGTTGAGGTGTTCCAACAACTTTAGACACATAGTTATCATACATGTATTAATTTGTAATCAAACAAAGAAGCCATAAAATGTAAAAAAAAAAAAACAAAAACCTACATATTCTGAACTTTTTTATCCCGTTTAATCGTTCCCGTTACTCCTAACATCACTTTTTGATTACTCTCATGGTTTCCGATTTCGCCTAAGTGGCCCTGAAAAAAAACTCGCCCTGTATATTCAGTCAATAAAAATCAGAGGCTCTTTTCGTCATAATATTTTTTAAAAAAAGGTGGTACAGTTATGAAGATTTATGATATAAATTATATACATACGAAACCTAAATATGCAACTGACTGTTCAACTAGTTAATCTCTAATTCCTCTGTTTACATTTAATTGTTAATTTCTTAAATCATCTAAGTAGATAACGTGTAATTTATGTAAACGTGATACAGTGGAAACGCCCACCAACGCAAATGGCGTGAAATTAAACGATGGTATTCACTGAGATCTCATCGGACACGTTAACTGGCCTTAGTCTAGTTACCGGCCATTTATTATAGTTAACGCTATAATGACACCCGTCCTGATGGCGGATAACGCTTTTGTTGGAATAGGCTTGGTTTCTTTACTTCACCGTGATAATTTAATAATAATGTATGTAGTCGCGCAACGTGCTATGGAGAGAGCTATGCTTGGAGTTTCACTACGTGATAAGATCCGAAATAAAGAAATCCGTAGAAGAACTAAGGTCACCGACATAGCTCCCAGAATTAGCAAGTTGAAGTGGCAGTGGGCAGGCCATATAGCTCGCAGAACCGACAACCGTTGGGGAGTAAAGGTTCTCGAATGGCGACCACGAACCGGGCGACGCAGTGTTGGAAGGCCCCCCACCCGATGGACCGACGACATTGTGAAGGTTGCGGGAAGTCGGTGGATGGAGAAGGCTCAAGACCGTTCGTCATGGAACTCTTTGGGGGAGGCCTATGTCCAGCAGTGGACTTCTACAGGCTGATGATGATGATGATGATGTATGGACTATAATGTACATTATATAACTATAATTTTAAATCTGTTTTACCTTACGCATAAAACCGTACTATAAGATACAATAAGCTCTTTTACCAAAGTGGTTTAAGTGGTTTTCTTGATCCCTTTAATACCTATACAAACAAATAATACCAATTACTTATGAATTATGATAGTTACAATTATCTCATTTTCACTACATTACTTTCGCCATTAATTTCTAACCCTTCTGAAGTGGTTATTATAAAGGGTTATTTGCTCTGAACCTTATTAGGCAATGCCTCACCGATCGCGTTATAATCAAAGCATTTTATCGAGGTTATAACCTAGAGCCCTTGTATTCTAAGATGCGGCGACTGTTAATCATGGCCGTAATATCGAATATGGGATCAGGACTATGTATTTAAGTGTACAAATACATAGTCCTGACCCAACACTACGATTCCCTGTGTCGTAGGTAGGTATCGGAAATTAAGAGTAGGTACAATGATACAGTCAAATCAAAAAAGATTCGCGATCATGAAACAATTCCTTTTTGTACATTGTTTTTTGTGTGCAATAAAGATTAAATAAATAAATAAATAAATTCCATTTTCATTGGTGAATCAATAGTAGTGATATAGTTATATTACTTTAAAAAGTTTATAACAATGTACCTTACACACGGACAATTCATTATCAAATAAAAAATCATTTGATTACAGTATTTGAGTTAAAAAGCCGACTATCCGCTTACCATTGTACAAAATAACAGGGAGAACGACAAGTTAAAATTGAAAGTCTCCTAAATAACAAATTTTAGCGGACCCTCTGTATATTGTTTCGTCATTCACACGGGATTACAATGATAAATGTGACATTCCCGCGGCTGTATTCATTTTCTTGGCGTTTTGTATTATAAAACAGTGATAAATAGGATTTGGGAGTTGGGAACGTGATTTGGGGGTGCTAAGTAATAACTTTACCAAACTTATGAACCTTAAGCTTAGTAGAGAACAATGACAACAGATAGATAACTGTATTTCTCAGTACAGTACAGAAGCTTGTACTTTTTGTCATCGTTAGATTAATTCTGAGGAGTCAAAAGCAATGTAAAGCGCAATGCAAGATAGAACACAAAATACACTAGGATTCGGTGTATCTTAAGCGCTTCTAAGCAAGTTTTCGTAGATCCGTCGTTGCCTGATAAGGCATCATGCGCTGAAAATACACAGCTTTCATGTAACGATTGATGTTACTAGAAACCCAGGCTTTAGTTGTACAAGAGTTTTAAGCCAATATAGGTAGAACTAGTACGAATTAAAGCTCAGATTGGCGGGCAATAAAACCCGTGTTCGACATCGCCCCGAGACCCAATCAGACATGCTCCAGTAGCGAAACCAATAAACACTGTTTCGTTTAGTTTCGCTGGGAATTGCCTCGGCTCACTCAGGCTTGTGTTTGAGCTAGACTCGAAATGGGCCAGGAGGAGCCGTTGGTAACTCTCTTTATTTGCCAGCACAAGACCTACTTATCCTATTATTTGGAACGCTAAAAAGAGAACACTGGTAGAGTCGTGCTAGTGGCCCCGCCTTACAGGTCATGGGTTCAAATCCCGGTGGAGCATAAATGGATTTTCAATTCGAAAAAATTATATGCGCTATAAGTACTACTCTCAAAAAAGGTTGAAGGTCGCGAGGTCGAAGCCCCAAACGATACAACACATGTGTGATGTATCGTTTGGGGCTTCACACACCTAGAGATGGACGGACCAGCTGGTCCGTCCATACAGATACCAGTAAGCGCAGCTCTCCAATGGGCAACATATAGAAACCAATGGAGACATGCAGTTAACCAATTGCAACAAAGGGGTCACGATCTTCAGTAATGAAGGAACGACAGAGGAGGGGGAAAAGGATCTTTGAAAAAAATAACCAAGCCGTGGTTTTAGCCGGTATCTTCTAGGTTGAGTCGCGAAGAACAGGCGTAAAGAATGATCCTTGCGGTTTTAAGGAATAAAAAAGATGGCCATGTCTCGATTTGTCTCCAACATCTTCAAAATACAGATTCAATTGCCATCACTGAATTCAATTTATCGCAGATACCTAAGCAAAGAAAACCCTCATTGAACTCCAATCAACCGGAATTGGGGTTCCAAATCTCATTCAGAAACCGAATCCCAATCAGAAGCTTGGTCATTCATTGTAAAATGGGTTTAACAAATGGCACAGTGAAGTTTAAAATGGGTTCCGCTTTTGATGAGGGTTTCGGTAGGGATGTGACGGAATCCCGGAGTTGCTCGATTGCGGGTTGATGTGGTTAGGATTGAAATGTGTCCTATTTACTTTCTTGAAGAAGAAGCTGTGTTGGCCTAGTAGAAGATACACCGACTTTTGATCCAAAGGTCGTGGGTTCAAACCCGGTCGTACACCAATTAGTTTTTCTATGCGATATAATTTATGTGCAGAGTAACACGTGATTAAAACGGTGATGGAAAACATCGCGAGGAAACCAGTAAGTATTCTTATAAGCGGCGACGGGCTTGCAACCTTGTCACGTATGGAATACTCACTTATGTGGACATGCACATTTTTGGAAGTGCCTCTGACTACTCCCTAAGACATCAACAAGGGTCTGATCACCTGGAGATCTGAGAAGATACCTACTACGCCTGCATAAAACAAAATAGGCTCACGACCTTTAGCCTCAATATTTTTTTTTATGTAAAGTAACGTAATATTTTTTTATGTTACTACATAATTTCATCCAGTTATTGAAGATAGTGGTGATACTTTCAGGTTTTACGTACAAAATTTACAAATTACAATTTTGTTACCGTCTTAGAAAAGTCTTTCAATTGAGTTCCAGTAAAAGTTAGAAGCCGTAGAACTTTCGTAATTTTTATATCCCAATACAAGAATACTAACTGTCAAAGTATAAAGTGGGGTACTTCCTGCGAGCCAGACAATTAACTAAACTAAGTTAAAGTTCTCAAGTATGGCGTAAAGTTATCGTGTCGCAGAGGTCTGTCTTTTTATCTTTAAACGTGGATTTTTAGACACTTTTTTCACCTTTTTCTCGTTATTTGCTATTAAAAAAAAATGTTATTGCAAAGTACTAAATAAATATTTGTAGGTATTTCTTAAATATTTTTTCATACAAGCTTCGAACCTCTTTATCCCCCTCCATCCCGAAGGGAGTTCAAAGTGATATTGCATATATGTAACGATATAGTTTTTTGAGTTCTTAATTATTATAAAACTACTTATCTCACAGAAAACAAACATACGGGAGCACTTTGGGACTATTCCGACGACAGTAGAGTTTCATCGAATTGGGACTAGCTGTTACGAAGTGAAAGAATCAGTGCAGTGAAAGAATAAAAGTGCGCCTCTTAGAGGCTCCTTTCGTTGCTTAATTTTATAACCTCCTCCTTTCGATGCAATAGCTGATACGAAGTAATTGGTATAGGTAATTGAAATAAAAAACATAAGTAGGTATACCTATCTACATTAAAATAAAATAATATAAAATAAAAGGGCATTTATTCACCAAGAATCCTACACACAGTTATAAAGATACAATTAGTAATTTACAAGTTTTGGTATGTATGTCGGTAGACAGGTGAAATGGTCGAGGGCTCAGCTACGCTGCTTTTCAGCCTCGCTATAAAATGTCTGCTGTCGTCACAGCAGGTTTGATCCTCGGAAGCCATCAGCCGCTATCAGGCGATGAAGAGAAGGGCACAGATCATTATTATAACCTATGTAAGGTAGGTAAGTATGGTATAACATCGAGCTAGCAGCAAATGGCATCCGACATCCAGGATAAAATAAAGTTGTGTGAAACTATCGTACAATATTAGGTATAACGCAGCTAGGCATACTGTTCCACCGATACATGCTTGCCGAGCAGAAGCGGCAGAAGCCAACCGCTCAGTCACGCAAAACATTTTTAATCATAGTATAGTATAGCCAAGTATGGGCACCTATCCGTTACTTTCCCGGACTTGATAACCTCATTTTTGTGTCATGTCGGTTAGTAAGGGTAACTTTCGCATCTCTAATCCAAGGTAGTCTCAAGGGTTGCCTGGGTGTTGCACTTACGCTAAGTGTACTTTCCGGAGCGTAGTTTTGAATTGCATGAATATTTAAGTTTTAACGCAAATTACTGTAATTATGTGGCGGTTTTTGCCCTGTTTTATGCAGAGGTAGCCCGTTGCTCGCCAAATGTGGCAAGTTCGGGCTAAATTAGAATTCTGTGGTTCCAACTTGTGTGGTTGTGCGAATTTCATACGTTTCACAGGTGGGATAAAATGAAATTGTGTGTAATGTAATGACAGGCCTCATAGCTCAGTTGGTAGTAACTCTGCCTTCTGCGCTAGAGGTCGCGGGTTCGATTCCCGCACTGGACAAACGTTTGTGTGATGAACACAGATGTTTGTTCTGTGTCTGGGTGTTAAATATATATCTATTATGTATATCAGTCTCTGGTACCCATAGTACAGGCTATGCCTAGTTTGGGATCATTTGACAATGTGTGATATGTCCGGTTTTTTTATTTTTTATTTTTTTTTATTAATGTCCACTAATTTTTTTAGCTTCTTGATAAAACTGAGGCTCATTAAGTATTGTTAATTAATATCAAATACTTAATAATAAATAATAATAATAAAATCATAACCTATGGGAAATGAAATGAAAAGTTATTTTTTTGAAAACTGGGTGCACAGTTTCTTCATCATCATCATTTCAGCCGTAGGACGTCCACTGCCTGACTCCGCCTCCCCGCAGATTTCGAGACTGAATTCCTATCATGTGAGGGGATTTGCCTACACTCACCACGCTGGGCAAGCGGGTTGGTGAGCGCAGTTAGAGCTATCGTTTTGAAAAAAGAGGTCGCTGTTGTCCATCCCCTGGCTATTTTCCCTTACTTACCTCTTACGACATCTACGGGTAGGTAGATATGGAGGGGCCTATTCTTCAGCCGGGACCACCACGGCCTCCACCACTGCACCTCAGTTTGGAAAATTTAAACAATTTTAAATCTTCAAAGAACGCAAAACTTGAATATTTTCCCAGTAAATGAAGATATTCATGTCAAAGAATCCAAGTGAAAATAAGCTTCAAGAAAATTTACCAGAACTCAACATCATAATAATTAAAGCTCCACATTGCGAACCCCAAACGCAATAATTACTTGGAATATCTTTACAGTGTCTTTTGCGACTGTACAATTAGTTCTATTGAATCAGGGTTGCCAGTTATTACTGATGAAAAGGGTTTGGAGTGGTAGCTCCGGCTGAAGACTAGGCTCCTCCATTTCTGCCTTATACGACATCCCCGATGTCGTAAAAGGCGACTAAGAGAAAAAAGATAGGGTATGAGCGACAGTTTCTCTATTAATTAACGCATGCTCATTGTGGCGAGTATGGACAAATCCCCCCAAATGATTGTTTCTCGAGATCTACGGGGGAGGCCTATGTTCAGCAGTGGGCGTCCTACGACTGAAGTGATGATTATGATATAGGGTGTATGTGTGTCTGGAACTACTGAACCTATTTTAAAATTATTTCACTAATAAAAAGCTACACTATCCATAAGTAACATAGGCTACATTTCAAGTTGATACAAATAACTTTTCACTCCAAAATCTCAATAATTTTAAATCAAGTTGGATTTTTCAGCTTTGGCTCAAAGTAAAACTATTTCCGGACATCCAAAGTCACCACAGCCCTATTAAAACAGTAACCTCCATTCAGTCCTTTCCGACCATAATATGCGAATTAAATTCCTTCTCTACGTGATTCAATGTACGGTACATTAAGAAAGCAAATTGCACAAGGGCGACGTACACGCAACCTTATTTATTTTTAAAATTGTATTTATGTATGGACCTGTCTGAAATAAATGAACTTATTATTATTATTATTATATTTGTTCGTCAACTAAGAAAGCGTTTGCTTTGTGGTGAAGTCAATGTTTTGAGAAAATTACCGCTTTTGTCTCATTTATCTAAGACTAATTATTATTGAGATTCAAGCTTCATGCGGGCCTCTTAAGAAAGCTTGATGTTACTCTACGTGATCGAATCAGAAATAAAGAGATCCGTAGACAAACTAAAGTCACCGACATAGGCTAGACCAGGTGGCAAGACGACTTGATATGATGAAAAAGGTATTTTGGCAAAATTCCATTACCAGCACAAACACTACAGCCTGCCCTGAGATTCTAGAGTGGAAACTATGGACCGGAAAGGCAGCGTAGGAAGGCCCCTCCATTAGATGGAAAAAGACGACTTTATAAAGAAATGATATGATGACAAAAGTCCCCCATGACTTCTTTTGTGAAAAGGACCATTTTCTTTTTGTCGCCAATCACGTCTGCAATGTGTCACCGGCTTTAACAGTACATGTCAATAAAGTTTTATGGCATTCGATACCCTTTTTTATTCGACTGCAATTAAAGTTGTCGGAACTCCGGGTTCGGGAACGAGTTCCGAAGAAATCGTACTCGAGTCGTAAGAAGTTATGACATTATTAGCATTGTTTTGAAAGATTTTTGAGAACGTGCGTTATTCCTGATATTACAAAAAATAAAGTAGGATTTTTGGATATTATGCCTTGAACAAATATCCAAATTATAGGATCTTTTCTTGCGATGTCCCACTTCATGCAGTAGTGAGTTTCCATACGACGTGACAGGTTGCAAACCCATCGCCTGTACGAATACTTACTGGTTTGTAATGTTTTCCTACACGTGTTAATGCGCACTTACATTTTTCGAACAGAAAAACTTATTGTGCACGACCGTGTTCGAACCCACGACCTTCGAATTGAAAGTCGAGGAATCTCCCACTAGGCCAACACAGCTCGGTACGTACGGTATGTTCGCCGTACTTATAACGAAGAGAAAATGCATTGATGCACTATCGGGATTCGACCTATGGATTGCAGGTCCCTACCGCCACTACGCCAGTACCTACTCTAAAGTAATAAACATTTCCGCTTATTAACTTTTTTGCTAATAAAAAAAGAGTTTTTTTTTGCCATTGTTCTTGTTAGCACCAATTTGCTTTCAATAACGACGTGTCACATCATTAAGTTACCGTTCACCACACTGTACTTTTACAGTAATTCAATGGGCATGACTCAAATGGGTTTCGTCTTTGTAAATTAAGGACGTGGGTGTAGGTTTTTGATCTCTTTGAGGCATTGTTAAGGCCTTTTTACATGGAGCCTGATGTTTTCATTGGCAATAACTTAATTTTTCAACATCACCATTTCAGCCGTAGAACGTCCACTGCTGAACATAAACCTCCCACATAGATTACCAGAAACAATTATTTGGGGGATTTGCACATACTCGCCACACTGGGCATGCGGGTTGGCGAGTGCAGATAAAGCTCTTGTTGTTGATAGGGAACGCTGCTGCCCATCCCCTAACTTTGTTTCCCTTAGTCGCCTCTTACGACATCCACGGGTCGAAATGGAGCATGAACCTCCAACATGGCTTGGCTTATTATTATAGCCTGGATCAATAATCAACTTCAACTCTTACACTTCTATTGTGTAACATTAATTCCGATTGTTTCTAAACACAATGAAAAGACAGACGAAGCTTATTACGATTACAGGTTTCCAAGTCTATGGTACGCTACGGCAATTTAGGGCACAGCGAGATATTTTCTGGATATCTCTTATATGAATAATTTGTTTATATAAAAGAACAAGACCTGATTCCACGATCAACGCACAGCCCAAACCGCTGAAGCTATAAAGCTGAAATTTGGACAATAGCTGCCTTATATGCCAAACACGTCCACTAAGGAGGGATTTTCAAAATATCAATTCCTAAGACGGTGAAAAGGGGTTAAAACGTTTGTATGAAAAATCTTATTCCTTGAACCTACAGATTTGAAACTAACTAAAAATAATGAATGATAGAAATAAGGAAAAACTGTATTTTTAGATTTTCTAAACTACCCCTTGAAAGGGTGTAATGAGATGTAAAAGTTTGTATGGGAGAATCTTAACGCATGGAGAGATTTATCTGAAACTTGGTACAAATACTCATAAAGTCAAATAATGAAATAAGTATTTAAGGGCTTTTCAAAACTGCCCCTTTTTATCAAGATACCACGCGAGCAAAGCCGCGGGCATACGCTAGTTCTGTATAAGCTTGATCCTACAAGCTTTCAACTAGGAGCTCCAAGCGTTAAACGAAAGGTTGCAGAAGGTCGTCTACCGCAGTGACATAGCGGCTTTTGCCACACTCATTACAACCTCCGTGTAACTGTGCCAGTTGGGTTAGTTTAATATAGTGGAGTTAGACTTTTAATTTTTTATACATAGCTGGTAACGAATTCCAATAAGCACAGTCAGTCGGTATCATCGGCCTACAAAGACGATTCCTAATATGTATACTTTCCCGGAAGACACTTCTTTTACACCCAATTGGCTAGTAATGAGACATAATTCACCTAACCTAACATTGATTTTAATTAAACGTTTTGCCTGCGGTTTGTACGTTTTTTGTCCACAAGGTATATTCATTTTTCATGATAATTGAAAATCTCCTTATGTTTTATGATAATTGAAATTACTATCATATTGGGGTCGAACCACCAACGTCATCGATCAATAGTAGAATGACATCAGGTTGTCTGAGTGAGATCTCTGTGAGAAACGTAGCAAAACCTGCTCGACATTCGAATCAAACATGTCGAATTGACATCTTTATGACATGTATTTTAAGCAATAAATTATACTTTGACTTTGACAAAGCGCCACTGACACGCACTATGCAGGCACTCAATCTGGTGGCGGAGAACATCGTCATTTTCCACTGTTCACAGAGCGAGTCAGTGAGGGCTACACACAGCACTATTATATTTTATGTTATTGTAAATGATTGTTATTTGAGTATGTAGATTCTTCGAGACGGTCTTGAGCCTTCTCCATCCACCGACTTCCCGCAACCTTCACAATGTCGTCGGTCCATCGGGTGGGGGGCCTTCCAACACTGCGTCGCCCGGTTCGTGGTCGCCATTCGAGAACCTTTACTCCCCAACGGTTATCGGTTCTGCGAGATATATGGCCTGCCCACTGCCACTTCAACTTGCTAATTCTGAGAGCTATGTCGGTAACCTTGGTTCTTTTGGACATGTTCACTATTAAATACTCTATTGCATTAGGCTTATTCTGTAATGATAGATGTATTGTATGAATAAATAAATAATAATATATGGATGAGGGTCTATCTCCACACTATTGTAGCCCTCATCGTCGATCAAACTAACAAAATACCCGGCAGTTACCCGCGGCTGTAATTTAATAATGATGTCATCTCCGCAGCGCAACGAGCGACGCGAAACATGAGTTGAGTTGACGATTTTTTTGAACGCATTTTTATGTTGTTGTTCTCCAACGACCGACGCAATGTGAAGCCGTTTTCAAACGGCGTACGATATGTCACCTGAAATGCAACGTCAACTTCTTATTTTTTTTTTTATACAACTGAGGTGGCAAACAAGCATACGGCCCACCTGTTGGTAAACGGTTACCGTAGCCTATGAGCGCTTGCAATACCAAAGGCATCACGCACGCGTTGCCAACCCCGAACCCCCTTCCCCCTAAAGAGCTCTGGCAACCTTACTCACCGCAGGAACACAACACTATTTGAAACAAATAATGTTATTTGGCTGCGATCTTCTGTAAGGCGGAGGTACCTCCCCAGGCGGGCTGCTCCAATTTAGAACGAGAAAATCTCGCTATGCCCTACCTCCTCCAATTTTTGGCTACCGTGGCTTTTGTTACAATTCTACCCATGTCCGCTTCATGCTAGTTCCATCAAACTTTATGGAGAAAGTGTCAATAAAATGGCCGGTATCTTTATTAGTACCGTGGCAACATTTTGAAAAATTTGCACGAAAGGAGCCTCTAAGAGGCGCACTTTAATCCTTTCACTACACTGATTCCTTCATCGACAGTCATAGGCTCTTTTCAGGGCCACCATACCTCAACCTGAACACTGACCTAATACATAATGACCAATAAAGAATAAGTGATACGACAAGAAGAAGATTTTGAAAATTTTGAACTGTACTTATACGTCTTTGTGCAGTACGAGTACTTACATAAAAGCAAATCAACAATAGCTTTTTTTCTCTCTAGGTATCATCAGTTGTTGAGTATATCGTAGTTATAATCTAACGCTGTAATGGTTTAGTCACTTCTTTGTCATGAGCAGCAACAATAAAAATGTACCGGTATAACAATTTTCTACTAACGTAACCTCTATCCTTTCACTCGCCACATGGAATTTTCAATCCTATAGCCATAAAAATAGGCGATACACTCCTCTGGGTTGATGACTCATTTGTATACCTTTGTTATCAGGACGATCGCATAATTGATACTGTTTTTTACCGATCTATTGTGATGGAGTTTCTTTGGCGAAATTAATTGGTGATCAAATATAAAAGCCGTTACACATTATGTTTCGATGAGCGGTACTGATAGTGTCAGCGACTCTTTGTTTCTCTGCCCAGAATCAGAAAAATAATTAAAGAAAGAAAAAAGAAGATAAAAACATGACAAAAACAGCACAAATTAATCAGAAAATACACAACAGGACAAATAAATATCTAAGGTACGATTCTTTCTTAGCCCCCTACACACTAGACAGTACTTCAGAATTTCAAGTCTCTAGGACCAGACCAATAGTTTAGTAGATAGTAGACGAACGGTCTTGAGCTTTATCAATCCACCAACTTCCTGCAACCTTCACAATGTCGTCGGTCCATCGGTTTGGGGTCTTCCAACATATCGTCGCGCGGTCCATGGTCGCCATTCGAGAACCATTACACCCCAACGGTTGTCGGTTCTGTGAGCTATATGACCTGCCCACTGCCACATCAGAACATAAATTTAAATATGTACCAATTAGTAGTCTATAATGTAGCCAAATCACAGAACACTAATATAGCCAAATAAGGTGATAACATTTTTGACATAATCAAATAATTATGGAGAGATTAAATAATATTCGAGTAATAAATCGTAAACACAACGAGAAATTCTTCGAAAAAAAAAATCTAAGGCTTGTCATTTGATTCCATTATTCCGAATAAGATTACATTATAAGTAATGTGAAACCAAAGGAGGTCTCTAATGGAAATCGTGTTCTGTTTTCGGTATAATATTATAAATTATGTTTTGATTAAAGGTCTGATGAGTAATACGTTTATGACTCTGGAATGGGAAAAGACTCCAGGGAAATCGTACAAATCAGCGTCCGTAATGAGATCGGTTCTCGGTCTGTTCAATTATATCTCGTAACACCTTATTTATCCATAAAATACTTAGCTTTTGACCATCTCAATGAATTATCATCATCAGAGTACCACGACGAACGGTCTTGAGCCTTCTCCATCCACCGACTTCCCGCAACCTTCACAATGTCGTCGGTCCATCGGGTGGGGGGCCTTCCAACACTGCGTCCTCCGGTTCGTGATCGCCACTCGAGAACCTTTGTTCTCCAACGGTTGGTTTGGTCCCCATCTCTATGTATATGTATTAATATAATATTGTGTAGCGTATTTGCAGAAAATATTTGGTACCTATTGTGTTGGAGGATGTGTAGTCAAAGAAGTAAAGTTGCTTTTGAGTAGTTATCAAAATCGAAAGCGCGAGCTCAGTTTTTACGCTGCTGCCGGCCCCTAGCTTTTTTCCCTTAGTCGCCTCTTACAAATTCCATGGGTAAAATATGATGGCGCCAAAATAGTGTATGTGGTAATAGTGTAGTGTGTGAAAAAGTATACACCATAGAAAAAAAGAAAAATATAGAAGAAAGAAAGAAAGAAAATAAGTTTATTCGTCCCACAACGAAATAAGTAGGTAGGCACATACAAAACATAAATCATAAAACACAAAAACACATATGTAAGAACAAAACAGTAGGTAGGTGGTAGGTACGCGTTGTGTAGGGCAAATGGGTCCCGTCTCAGCATAAATCTGCATCAGACCTAGGTACGGTGCGGCGCTGATTCTCGGACGCGACCTAGGCGACGCGACCATCAATGTTTTCAAAGCACACATTCTACTGATAATAAACAAAACATCCATTAATATAATGGTACCGTTTACAAAACAAACAATGAACAGCTCGTAACGGAAATACGAGGAGGGGCCTATTACTGGTGGAAATGAAAACCCGGGAAATGGGGCCTCGTCAATGGGAAAGCAATTAATGGCGGATAATTTTGCTGAGATTGAATTTTCGCGAAATAATAGATTTTCTACATTATGACGCACAGGATTTTTGTTTGAACAGTTCGATTGAAAACCAAAGGAATAAAATTGTGAGATCCCGTACAACTATGAATGAATGATAACAAAATGAATCATTTCATCATCATCATCATTTCAGCCATTCAACGTCCACTGCTGAACATTGGCTCTCCCACAGACAGAGCAAATTCCTTATCATGTGGGGGGATTTATTTGCCCATATTCACCACGCTGGGTATGCGGGTTGGCGAGCGCAGTTAGTGCTATCGTTGTTAAAATGAGGGACGCTACAGCCCATCCCGTAGCTTTTTTCCCTTATTCGCCTCTTACGACATCCGCGGATAGGTAGATATGGAGGGGTCTGTGCATCAAGCCAATGAATCATTTAATTTCAATAAAATTCGGAAATTGACAAAGTAATTTAATGTAAAGCTGTATCGCAATGCCTTTTTATGTAAATACTTACTCGCAGTGCTAGTTCAAATACTTTTGTTTGTATGAAAAAGTAGCCAAGGAACATTTATGCAGTGTAATTTTATTCCTGAAATAATCCTGAAAAACCTTTTACAATTACTTAATAAAATCCAACAGAATATGCCAACATGATGCATAATTATTATACACAGCTGTATTGTTATTATTTTTTTACAATTTATATCAAGTATCTTTACCTTTTCACATAAACACGTCCGCTTTCTGTTTCGTGACTATAAACGGGTTTGCCGTGAAGAAACCTTTTCTAGAAGCACTCGTAGCGCAAAGCTTTTGTAGTCGTCGTTAGAAAAAGTAACAAATGGATGAGCGACGTCTATTTGATATTATTGATCGAGCGAGCGAATTTTTTTTAAACAACTTGTACAAATCGGCTTATGACATGTAATATTAGTCAGAACATAACTTTCGTACCACCAATCCGTCAACAAGTTGTACCATCAAAATTAGCTGGTAAGAGTATGAGTTAAATCGGCCATGAGACTTTGATGGCTGACGCACCCCGTACCAGGGTTGTGTTTCACACACATTGTTTATCATGCGTTTGTAGCAGTGATAACTCTTAGTTTCAAGTAGGAAAACTCGGAGCATAAACGGTTATCGTGAGCTTGTTAAAAGGCACTGGTTTTATTTATGCCTCGACCGCATCGCCAGCAGGCCAGTTAAAGCTTACCCTCTTCATTGCAGACTAGAAGCAAATCATATTGATTAAGGATACAGATTCTTGAGCTGATTATCTAGGGGTTATTTGCAAGCTTGGGCCCAACTTGTTGAAGTGTTTTCGATTTGTAATCACATTTTTGGACATTACGCGTCTTACTGGGGTAGAAATCGAGGTAAATAAAGTTTTCAGATACCATGCAATATGGGAGTTTCCCCAAATAGTGCCACGACGAATGGTCTTGAGCCTTCTCAATCCACCAACTTCCCGCAACCTTTACAATGTCGTTGATCGATGGAGTGGGGGATTGTGGATCTGTGGAATTGCTAAGTCATATACATTTATTTTATTTGTTTTTATAAGGTATCCTATCTTCCTATCTTTTGACTGTGAACATTGATGTTTTCTGTCATGTTACCAGTTCTTTCTTGGTCATCCTATGGAGAGAGCTATGCTCGAAGTTTCACTACGTGATAAGATCTGAAATGAGGAAATCCGTAGAAGAACCAAGGTAACCGACATAGCTCTCAGAATTAGCAAATTGAAGTGGCAGTGGGCAGGTCATATAGCTCGCAGAACCGATAACCGTTGGGGTGTAAAGTTTCTCGAATGGCGACCACGAACTAGGCGAACTAGGCGAACTAGGCGCAGCGTTGGAAGGCCGATGGACCGACGACATTGTGAAGGTTGCGGGAAGTCGGTGGATGGAGAAGGCTCAAAACCGTTCGTCGTGTAACTCTTTAGGGGAGGTCTTTGTCCAGCAGTGGACTTCTACAGGCTGATGATGATGATGATGAATAATTTACGACTTAGGCGGGAATGGAACCCTACCATAGATCCACGGATGCGTTGACCACAACGCCACTGAGTTAATTCCTCGTCCAGTCGAAACACTTTGTGATTTTCCTCGCCTCGAAGCGCCGATAGTGTGGGTTAACTCTTTATACAACAAATTGTAGATGTTTTTAGACTCAGTTTTCAAGGTCATATGAGATCCAGTAGTACCAACAGTAGTCTTACGGAATCTACAGCACGTCCTTGCTATTTAACGGGAACCTGGATCTTAATAGCTACTGGTTTTGACGCATTAAAATTATGGCCACGAGCCGACCGAGAAATAGCACTGAAGATTACGCCCCGTGCTCAAGATATTACGGAGTGACAATAGTAAAGAGAGCTAGAATGGAGCAAGAGTAAATCTTACTATCCCACTTATCCTACTTATATGATTAATGCGAAAGTTTGTGAGGATGTTTGTTGTTCAATCACGCCGTAACGGCTCAACCGATTTTGTTGAAACTTGGAATAGATATTATTTATCTAGAATAGCATATTTGTTGAATTGATGATTCGAAAGTTATTCTCTAACAAATAAACATACATTACCGATTCACCCAAGTTCTTCTATTCGCTCGCTTCGCTTGCTCGATCAAATAATACCTACTGACAAGCAAGCAGTACAGACATTGCAACAGAGCAACATCGTGCGGTGGTCATGCATATCATTAATAAGTTTATTCTTATGTGCTCTTTATCATCATCATCAGCCTGAAAATGTCCACTGCTGGACATAAGCCTCCCCCAATGGGGGTTAGACCATAAACCCACCACGCTGGTCCAATGCGGTTGGAGCGCCAGAGCCTCGTGCGCTAGTCAGCAGGGATGTACCAGAGGCTGGTGAGATTGTCTTCGGTTCCAAAGATGACAAATGGAACCTCTTACACCATAGTCACTTTATCATATTCGTAGCTCATAACTATGGCTAGCTCATATCCCTCTGCTCGCTAGACTTATCTTTAACTGTAGCATTTACAGTTGTTAGAGCCATTACATTAGGCAAGTTAATTGTTTATCAGCGCTGCTATCTGAGTTTGTATACTGTTTAAGGTGTGTAACTGTGTACAGTATACACACCATAAACAGTATACATTGGTTGTTTAATAATGTGTATATTACACAGGGCTTACCCTATTAATCTACATGCGGCGTTGGCTCAGTAGAAGCACAGATAACATAATACTAGAAGTTATTTTGACTTTACATCACTTAAAAATCATCTGCCTAATGAAGTCTATTGCTGGGATAGGCCTCCTTCAGAGTTGACTTCTATAGACTAAGATGATAATAATATAATATATTATTATAATATACCTACCTAACTAGCTTCCGCCAGCGGATCGCTCGCGTGGTACCTTAAAGTAGCTTATATGCTATTTTAGGTACAGAAATCCATGCACTCCAAGTTTCATTGAAATCGGTTGAGCCGTTACGGCGTTATTGAATCACGAACATTCATTTATAATATTTAACACGCATTTCAAGTTTCAAAGTTTCGAAAGTTTATTGGAACATTTACAAAGGTACAGTAAAATATTGGGAAAACGATGATGACTGCAGTAGTTGTTAAAACTGTGTCGAAGCCACCAACGCCCACCTCCTTAGGCTAAGAACAGTTTGTTCCTAACAGAATACAGGTAGGTACTATAGATAAGAAAAAATTAAAAAAACTTCATGATAATGGATTATAAGCTACAAGAAATAGACAAGTTTTAGAGTTTTTAAGTATCTGTGTGTACCTATGTGTTGTGTGTGTGTGTGTGTTATTTATAATATTAAAATAGGATAGGGTTTAAAAAATAATTTCTGGATCGCAGTCTTACATCTAGTAAAAGCAAAGCACCCATTACATTGCTCGCGATGGGTAGGAAAGCTTTCGAAATTAAATGCGTAGCTCAACCCACGGAGGCAATGCAATACAAAATGCTATAAACCTGAGCAAATATTGTGCTTGACTGTGTTCTATAAATTATGGATCACCATTTATGAATATAGATTAATCCATTTATGCTACCTTCGTAGCAATTAAGCTAAATATACGATAATTTTTTGTACTCTTTCAAACCCAGTGACCTGAGCATGGGGGAATCATTAATTATCATATCAAATAATTAATCAATAAATAAATTTTTTTATTGCTTTTCAAAAGTTACGTAGTTTTATACATTGATGAGATCTCCTTTTAAGTAAGAAGTACTTGTCATAGGAGATCTCGCTCTTGCTTAGGTCTATTTTTAAGTTTTCTAAGAGTCCTAAAATAACAAAACATATAATTCAGACGAGTATAAAATATAGTAATATAGGTTTATGTGTGAGTGTGTGTGAATGTTGTACATATGAATTGTGAAAGTGTTAAGTGAGGGTGTGTGAGTGTGTATGAGTTCCATTGAGAACACCAGTCTCTTAAGAGTCTGTTATCAAAGATATTTTATTCCCAAAGATTTCGTCTCAGTATGTATTTTAACCCGCAACCTTCCCCTAGATGCGGGGTTGTTTAACCAATTAAGCTACAGAGCCATTTCCCGTCCGCGCGAAAAATTTTGGGATTTCCATAGTACCTATTCCGTTAGTGTAGTTATCACTTTTTAATAAAAACTTAGTCACAGTTTAGGCTACAGGTTTGAAAATAAAGTAGCCGTAAGAAATCCTGTTCTAATTAATATAACTAAAGAGAAAGTGTGTTGACTTTATTACCCTAAAAAAATAAGAAGCATCGCTGTACTATCCTTCACTAAAAACTAAAGGCAGAGTACGTAAAATTTCAGTTTTTAAGTAGGAAACTAATCTGCGACGTAAACACAAATGAACGCTGACTTCCGTTGGAATAAGTACATCCTCCAACTACAATCTGTCTGGGAAATGAAAATCCGTGTCGCGAGATTACTAAACGGAACATCCCTATCACTATTATAGGGATGCGATGCTAGGGGTTTTTAATTTAAAAGCGGAAGTATTACTCATCTACTACAACAATAATAATACAAACAATAATAACTTCAAAGGAGACATCAATTAAGCCTAGAATTTGGTACCTACATGCATACACGTCGGTCACATCCCCGTCATGTCACCGTAACATCGCCGTCGCGTCACTGTAACGTCGCCGTCACCGTCACGTTGCATCACGTCATGTCACTTCACGTCACAAACTCTTCACTGTAACATGTAGACGACATAGGGCATCGGGTCTACACGTCAGTCCCGTCTTGATCGGAGCGTATCAGTCAACGTTGCGTCGCCGGCACATTGAAATGTGTAACTATGTTGCGAAGACACAATATACCTGTGTGAACGATGATGATGATGATGATGATGATGATGAACTAAAACGTTGCTGCGACTGACAACCTATTCACATATACCACGTCACGTGCCCAACGTTGATGTGACTGATCGGTGACTTGTCGGCGACGTGACTGATGTGTAAGCACGTACCTCATCTTTCTTATTTTAGTAAACTAATCATTAAACTTTCAAGAACAAATCAGATTTCAAAGTTATACTTTAGGTAAATCAAACACCGTTACCAATTCCTATGCAAGCTATAAATTATTAACGTAATCTCGATATTAATAATTAAAGTGAGGAAAGGCCGCCCCAGTTTCCTTTGGGAATAGTGGTGGTATGGTACGTCCCGGTGTATGTGTATACCATAATCCGGAAGAAATAACAACCGGCTTTTTACCCGAATGCTCAGAATTATCGTGAATGGAATTAAGCGAGAAAATAACAAATTTGACAGCAATTTCTAGAGCAATTGAAATCAAACTGACATTCAGTATGATGATGGGAGTGAGACAAATATACTGATAACTATACCATAATACTAAGAGCAACCCACGTAGCATAAACGGCTTGATCCGTCATCATTTTTATTCTTGGCCGTGCTGGCCCCGGTTGAAGAATTGGCCCTCCACATCTACATACCCGTGGATGTTGTAAGAAGCGACTAAGAGATAAAAGCTGGGGGACGTGCAACAGGCTCTAACTACGCCAAGCCGCTTGCCCAGCGTGGTAAGTATGGGCAAGTTCTCCCAAATTGATAGGAAGTCGCTCTGTGGAGGAGGCCTATGTTCAACAGTGGACATCATATGGCTGAGATGATGATGATAATTCTTCAATATTTGAGCGTTAGAACGTTTGGCGTGATGTTTTTCATGTTGAATAAATCATATCTTATAAAAAAGATTAATCTTAAAATTTGTTAATAACTTTTTTTTAAAGGTGTTCAAACGGCTTGCAATATGACATGTAATCTTACGACTAATACAAATTAATATTTACAAAATACACAAGAAACAGTTGAGTCATCTAAAGACCGTTACAAACGATCTATAGATAGCTCATCTTAGATAGTTAATAAATTGATACATTATGTTGATATCCGTCCGTCTTTCGTTCGTCTTCCGGCTTTTTCATATCACAAAACAACACTACTGCTTTAATTAGTAACACGATAAGAAACACCTGTGTTTGCCCTTTTACTCTCAAAGGGAGAGATAAGGAGGGCATTAATTATGTGCCGACTGGTAACAGCCACGTTTTGCTATAGTTCAGCACGCATTACTTTCCATTTTAGCTTTTACTGTTATAAAGATAGATTAATTAATAGCTACATTGCTTTCGTTAAGGTTCTACGCAGACAACTGTATAGCTCCATTTCAGGCTTTCTCTATGTTTTTGAATGAATAGGTCGATGAGGTTTTTCCATCAAAATGTTATGAAGATTACCCAGAATGAAGACAAAAGGGTCAGTGTAGTAGCCGTTGTAATAGGCAGTTTTGTATCAAGGGAGCGAAGCCGCGGGCATAACACAACTATTCTGAAGTAATATGAGTAAATCTTAGTTATTTGTAGCTCTTTATGACCCGTACATAAGGATCTAATTTCCTGCTAAAACATTGTCTAAACAAATTACCTTATTTTCCTATCCTATCAAAAATACTTAGGCTATTAAGCAAAGGCAATTCCCATACAGCCATATAAATCCTACTTACCTACACAATACAAGATTGGTACGAGTCCGAATCAATACGAGCTGAATAATACGAGATCTCATTTCTCTGACAACGCCTATAAACCAAAACCATTCCCATTTGCCTCGAATAACGTAAAATAGCTATTTCTTGAGTTATTACTATCAACACTGATTTTACGTAGAAAACAGGTTGTCGGCGCCTAGCTTTCGATCAACTATACATACATAAGGGAATGCGAAAGTCGATTGCGCGAACACTTTATTCAACCCGATATCACGATTGCGCGTAGCTTCTTTACCGCAAGTAAATTTAGCTAATGGCCGTGGTGGCCACGGATGAAAAATAGGCCCCTCTTCTATGGATGTCGTAAGAGGTGACTGAGGGGAAAAAGTATTTTAGAAGTCCACACGATGGACCGCCGATATTTATTTATTTATTTGTATAAACCACTCAGAAACTAACAGCCGAGGCCAAAACGTTTAAGAGCTAGTAGACATAAATTAATTACATAACACATCACATACATACATATTTTAACATTTTACGAATTTTTATAACTAAGGAAACGTATACACAATAAAACAAATGGATGTAATTTCGTGTGGAATACATCCACATCTGGTTCCTGAGAAATAAAAATATTGATAAAGTCGCGGGAAGTCGGTGGATGAAAAATACTCAAGACCGTTCGTCATGGAACTATTTAGAGCAGGCCTATGTCCAGGTCTGGAAAAACCGGCTGATGATGATTATTATGAAGCAGAAGCATGTTACTCTACCTGCTTACCTCGTCGCTGCGTTCAAAGGCGGTACAAATCACAAAATCATTACCCAAGTTTCGTTCTTCTGATTTATGAATGAAAAGGAGAAACAAAACGTACCCTATGGAATGCTTTCGCTTTCAATTGTACCTTTCGAGTTGCGTAACAACCATTGATGCAGTAACAGTAAAATGTAGATGCACCGCCGAAGTGGTACGGCAATGAATTGCAAATAGCTTGGAAGTAGGCTCGATTGTCAGGAGACAATGGCGACCTTCCTTGACTATTCATGAGTAGTTGAATGAAACGTCGCAGATTCGATTTCGTTGAACTATAGCTTAAGATCAGCTACTTCACTCTACATAAACATATGTCACTATATTTGCACGAACAATCTTACCCTGGAATTCTTAGGCGTTCATATTTTTTACTTCACTTACAATGACTTATGGTCATAGAAATGCCAGTCAAATTTGAAATGTTCAGCTAATTTTGACTCATGAACTTACTAAGAACTTTTATATTTTACTAAATTTTACCAAGCATGGTGCCAAAGAATTGCCACCGTTGACTTATAGTTATTGTGGAGTGAGCAAGCTGAATTGCATAAGCTTTGATTAAGCCCAGTTTAATGTAGGGTTCCGTTTGAGTATGCTAAAACCTTTTTCAGGTTGAAATAGAAAAGTGTAGAAGTGTTTTTACTTCACAAGCTCACGAAAAGAAAGGTTTTAGAGGGCTTTGTATTTTCCTGGTCTTGGGTTTTCTTTTGTAGGTAAGTTGCCTTTTACCGGGCACAAGTGCTCGCTTTTAGAATAAAGTGTTACTTCTTTGTAGAATAGTTTTGAGTGCTTTTCGAATCATCATCATTAGGATCACTAGGATTCCCTGTGTCCTGGGTATCAGAAACTACGAGTACCATGGTACACCCAGACAAATATTTGCAGATAATGCAAACATTTTTCCCGCAGTGGGAATCGAGCCCGCACCCCTTGCATATTAGACGGGCACTAGCTTGCTCCGCCACCGAGGTCGACATTACATTATAGGGTTTGGTTACATTAGGTATTTATACGAGGTAGGGCACAACAAGATTTTCTCGCTCAAAATTGGAGCAGCCCTAGGTGGGCTCCTCCGCCTTACAAAAGATTGCAGCCAAATAACATTATTTGTTTCAAATAGTGTTGTGTTCCTGCGATAAGTAAGATTGCCAGAGCTCTTCAAGGGAAGGGGGTACGGGATCGGCAACGCGTGCGTGATGTCTCTGGTATTCAACCAACCAACCAACAGGAGGGCCGGCCGTAAGCTTTGTTTGCAACCTTAGTTATATAAAAAATATGAGGTATGATATATAGAGCCTCACTGTATGTAGGTACGGGTACTCACAGCGGCTCAGCCATAACTCAGTTATCTTACATAATACCTAACCGCCATATCCATAATGTTGGTTCATTGTAGACAATAGGCCATTACGGGCCGTTTGCCTTTGTACAATATGAGGAAGCTTTTACGCTTGTTACCGCTGCTTCCGATGCAGGCATTCGTTTTGTGTACACTAGCGGCTGTCCGCGGTTTCGCTCGTGCGGTAACCGGATAAAAAAAGTAGCCTAATGAATGACACACAAATATCCAATCAACTATTTACTTTATTAAGTATTCACAATTAGTTTTTCACCAAATTAAATTACTACATTTCTATAGGACATAGGATTTCTATTGGTAAACACGCACTCGAATAACGATAAAATAATAACAAAAAATAAATTGTTTAAAATATTTCAGTACCAATGATCATTAAGATTTTCCTTTTTGTAAGTGTTTCCTCTCAAATATTCATTAGACATTTGTCAGCGAGACTCTTAAATTGTACTTTTTCCTAAACGAAAAATAATATTATTTTGTTCACGAAACGAAGTGGCGAAGCCTTAGAGTGGTAATTAGATAGCTGTGTTCCTTGATGCGCACAAAAGTACAGCGTAATGTTTTTAATAAAATGTATTTGAAGTTGCGTATATAGCGCTGCGTTCATACTCAGCAAACAACACGTAGCATAAGGACCCGATAGATATACAATTACAAAAATAAAACGTGAAACAGACACATCCAATCAAATGATGATGTCGAACTTTTCGTACGTTTAATATTTACTTGTATTTAAAAACATTATAAAAATACCTACCAAAAACAATTAATTTTGTTAATAAAAAGTTCTGATAAGAAAAACTTTGATATTTTTTTCGCTAATATTCCTTACTAGCTTTCGCCCGCGGTTGCGCCGTCGTGGTACCTACATAAAAAGTAGCCTAGATATGCTATTCTAGGTAAATAACTCTTTATAAATAAATAAAAATAAAATAAGTTTATATTCCAAGTTTCATCAAAATCGGTTGAGCCGTTACGGCGTGATTGAATAACAAACAACCTTCTTAAACTTTCGCATTTATAATATTAGTAGGATTTTTGTTGATAGAATAGAATAAGCCCCTTATACGGAATAGTATACATAAATTATGAATCACCTTTTACAGCCTGTATAGCCACTTTCTACTACTCTTCTAGATGAAAATGTTGACACAGGCGGACTGGGTTCCCTTTCAAGATTTAACTTTTCCATTATCAGCAGGAGATAACGGTACCAAAGCCCAAAGCTTTTTTGGGACATTGCCATGTCTTAGATAAAAGCTGGAGAAATACTTTTCCGACTTCGAAATATTATTTTAAGTATTTGGAAATATGATTTTTTTGGCTGTAAAAAATGTTGGGACCTTATGCATCACATTATCATCAGCCTAAAAAACTCTAGAAGTCTTCCCTCAAGAGTGCCTAGACGGACAGTCTTGAGCCTGCTCTACCCACCGACTTCCTGCAACCTTCACAATGACGACGATCCTTCAGGGGCCTTTCGACACTGTGCCTTCCGGTTTGTGGCTGCCATTCGAGAGCCTATACACCCCAAAGTTTATCAACACTTTTCACTGTGGGTAGGTAGCGGTGGGTTCGATTCCCGCTGCGGGAAAAATGTTTGCGTGATAAGCAAAATTTCTTTCGGGTCTGGGTATTGTGGTAACTCGTAGTTTTTGATACCCCCGACACGGGGAATCCTAGTGTGGGGTCATTACGTGTATGTGACTTTTTGGTGTTATTTATTTATTTTGGTCCTGCGAGCTATATGGCCTGCCTGCTGCAGTAGATTGCCGCCCACTTCAAGTAGAAAAAAAATGAACTTCTCTTCAGCTACATTTGAGTCACGTTATGAGCCCACGAAGCATTTCCCAAATTGCCCATAATTTGGTTTCCTCACGTGAACAATGAAATTCCTATTACTTACGCCGGTCCTTCCAAATGTATTGTGGTGACATGTTGCAAATATGGACCCAAAAGAGGATAGTTTCAACACGTCCATTGTTAATAAAACAATGGGACAAAAAGGTGTCTAACAAAAACAATTTTGTTATTAAGGCCAAAGTTTTTACGGCCCAAAAACCCAACGAATTACGGTTCCGAGATGAACTCATTTCAAAATTTCATGACAATTGATGTAAAGGTCCTTTGTTTGATTATGAAATGACACTTTACTCAAGTAAGTAGTACTTGAGTCAAGTACTTTGCAAAGTCAAGAACGAGTTTGAAAGTTTGATGAGGTTTTGAGAGACATTACTTGAGGGATTATTAGGCTTTGAGATTACGTGCTTGCTGAATAAAATATGTTACGACTGTTTTGTCTTACTTAATATTTCTCTAACGAGCTTTTGTCCGCGGCTTCGCACGCGTGCTACCTGGATGAAAAACCCACGGAAAACCCATGGACGTTGGGGCAGCAGTGGTCACGCGTTTACCTTCACCGTTTTAGTGCACTCTATAACGTGCATAAATTTCTAATAACACGACCTTTGGATTGGGAGACGGGGAAGGACCAGTACTTGTCTGCTCTATACTTATGCTAGTTAGGTATATGATGATTTCTATGTGCTCTTCTGCGCTGGTACAAAAACGCAATGAATTCACTCATTCAATTAGTGGGAAATGCAATTCAGTCGGCTATAAATAGCTTGCTGTCAATTGTACGGCAATTCGTCGAAAGCAAAGCATGGTTGCACTGCGAGCATACACTTTCGCCGAGTCGCGTGCGCTGATCAAATCGCAGACGGGCCGAGCTATGTAAAGGCATGCTTCAGCACGCTAAGCTATCTAATTACAGCCGAAAGGTGAATTTCAGTAAATGTTTTAACGCCATTAAAACTCGCAGTTTCTCTACGCGCGCGATCGACCCAAGGTCATCAACATACCTCTCAGAATTTTAGCAAGTTGACTACATCAGAATGTTTGATAATGATGATGTCAGATAGAAGATGGAAGAAACCGGCATGTCCTAAAAAATCGAAGGCATGGTGACATGTGCACGAAAATAGGCAAGGCGCACTGATTATTTCACCAACACGGTCAGAGGTCCGCCACACCTCAACCTGGTCACTGACCTAATACAGGATGACCAGGAAATAATCAGTAACATGACCAGCAAGCAGCTAAATTAAAGCAAAGGTTTTTCTCCTTCACTGTTGGTTAAAATGTCCTATGTTGCTTCTGATTTGTAGGGAGGTGTGTAGGGTAAGTATCATCCTTCAGTATTGGTTCCAAGTAGCATCAATACTCGTTGGAAACTATAAACATTGAAACGTGCGCTACCTTACGGATAAACCGGTAGTTGCCGAAGATATATTGTGAGCCATTTATCACTCCTCACAGTTGCTAGTTGAAAGACGGTACGAAAGACGGGTTACAGTAGGTACTAGGATGTAGTACTAATTACCAGTGCTATAACTGGGTCGTTTCCCGGTCCGTAAACTCTATTGTTATGCAAATATTTTATATTTGTACCCGGTTCGTACAATGCCTACCAGGGCAGCCAAAGACAACAATATTTACAGATTCACATAACAGTTTAATAGTTTTTATGCAAACAGGGTTTAAAAGTTTTAGGAGACTTACTTTATATTAGGCACAACTAGCCCTTGAAGCCCGTAAGTATGGTAAAATTCGCTTGGTTTGCGTTGATTCTGGGACATTTTGACATCAATTTTTATTGAGGGATTAGAATCATAATGATGTCAATTCACTCCAGATTTTTGACAGGATACCCTGTGGTCACCCATTGCCTGCAATATAGTACCTAGCGTAGGTAATAGGTAAAATGATTAGTACCTAAAAGCTTTTAACAATTTCAGCTTTAAGTTTTTCAATACACAATATACAATCCCATTTATAAAGTAAATACCATCTACCGAGAAAAATAAATTGGACATTGGTAAAAATAGCATAGCATCTGAGCTACGGGTTACGCAAACGTTAGCCCACTGCCCTTCTGTAAATTACTTTTACTATGTTTTATTTCTCTAGATGTGCCCGCTCAAAGTGTTTTCAAGGCTTTAGTCGTCACTGTCTCTGTACGGGGGTCTTATTCCTGTACTTATGGTTCAAACTTTTGTTGTTTCCTTCGACACTAGTCCAATCCAATCTAAAATAGACCGGCATTGTTATTTAATTCTGGGAAATGGGGAAATATGAAAGAAGGAACATAGAGATGGTGCGCCTTTATTTAGGACAGCAACTGAGATTGAAAATGTTTACATTTTCTCAGCGAATTTTGTTTAGCATTTGAAAGATGTTAATAAATTCAATTAATTCTGGGGAATAATGTTTTATTCAGTGTTGGTACATTATGGAAGTAATTTGACAGATTATTTGATTTGCTTGTGCTGGGCAAGCCTACTCCATCTAAACATGCCCCAGATACTCGTAAAAAGTTCCACTTGATGTTGAATCATCCAAAAATAAACGTAATAAGAACTTACTATACGAATTAAACTTGCTTGCTTGTCGTGTCACTGATTCTCTCTTGGTCATCCTGTATTAGGTCTGTGACCTGGCTTCTAGGCTTGGTTGCGACGAACAGTTGTAGCTTCACCTAGTCTAAGACGTTTCAAAGTGATCCTAGTGATTTTATTGAAATAAACGCCTATTGACTTTGAATTTGACTTTTTGACCAGGTTGAGGTCTGTTGAGGTATAATCAAAGTCAAAGTCAAAAGGCGTTTATTTCAATAAAATCACTAGGATCACTTTGAAATATAGTGACCCTGAAAAGGGCCTATGACCGCCGGGGCGAAAGAATCAGTGTAATGTGTGTAAAGTGCGCCTCTTAGACATTTCGTGAACATTGTCATTCTCTCCAAAAATGTACAACCAAATTACGGTGACACAGGAAAAGGTACACAACCAAATTCATTAACGGGGTGAAAAACAGGATGTTTCGGGATAGAGCATAGCAGGATAGGTACAATACATGTATCGTAATTTGGTCCCGTAGCATTATGAGCAGACCTTTACAAAATACGGTGCCTCGTTAAACCAATGGCAAATGCAAATAGGCTTGTAACCCGTAGCTTATGGTGTTAGTTCTGGAATTTACGCCTCTCCGCAGAATATTAGTTATGAATATTAATGTTGTAGTCTGTGATTGTTGGTTTTCGCTATTACTCGTCTGTTATTTCGAATGTCTGCCGCTTTGAAGAGGAATACTAATCTCTGTATTTCAAGGTAACGTAAGTCTGTTTGAATATATTATTACCTGTAGTTTTCACTGTTGTATAAGGGAGGCATCATCGAGAAAGTGTGTAAAAGATATTACTAAATGTTTTATTATATTCACTTAATTCCGAATAAGAAACTTATAACATGGTGATTTATAACTAAATGCCGTCCCAAAATGGGTTTATTCTACACACAGCAGGCAATAAAGTTTGTTCTATGACTTTTGGAAATTTTTCATTGAACAAACGTTATGCAGAAATCAGCTGTTTTGGAAACTCAATTATTCAATCTTGATATTGAACTTTTCGTTAGTTTAATAAATAGTTATTAAATGATAAAAAGACACGATAAAGCTAATTTGTAAAAGTTCGGGAATAAAATGAGTTGTGTTTTATATATTTTTTCACTAATATTATTTCTTTTCTTTGATAGAAAAAGTCCTGCTATATACATACATATGTACATATTTTTATAAATCACCTTGAAATTCGGTTAAGTTTTCCAAAGAATAAATAAATAAATATTCCGGAATAAGAATAAAGTTACATTCTATGTACCTAGCCTAGGTTGAGCGGATAGTCTATATTACCTAAGCTTCCTTATTTTAAACTTAATAAACCATCCTACACTGGCGATAGAAAATGCTCCGTTATGTGCAATGTCTATGTCATTTAAAAATTGCGTCCACACCCTGTAATTTACAAGCTGAGAGATGCTTAAAAGAACTATGTAATTTGGCTTAAAATCAGTGTCAGAATCCACACCGATCAAAATTTAAATAAAAATTTACTGCAACAGCAAAATAAGGGTACAGTATTAAGATTGCTGCGACACGCCGTGTACCGATAAGACTGGTTTATAGTTTGAGGTTGGTATCTCTGATTTAAGTCATTCAGAGGAAACAGGGTGTACAAAGACCAATCCTCATTTATGACATTGCTTTTCGATCGATTCATCATCATCATCATCATCAGCCTGATGAAGTCCACTGCTGAACATAGATAAATAATAAATATTCCGGACATATCACACACGGTCAACTGAACCCAAACTAGGCATAGCCTGTACTATGGGTACCAGGGACTGATATACATAATAGATATATATTTAACACCCAGACACAGAACAAACATCTGTGTTCATCACACAAACGTTTGTCAGAAGGCAGAGTTACTACCAACTGAGCTATGAGGCCTATAGGCCTCCCCCAAATAGTTCCATGACGAACGATCTTGAGCTTTTTCCATCCACCGACTGCCCACAACCTTAACAATGTCGTCGGTCCATCGGGTGGGGGGCCTTCCAACACTGCGTCGTCCGGTTCGTGGTCGCCACTCGAGAACCTTTGTTCCCCAACGGTTGTCGGTTCTGCGAGCTATATGGCCGGCCCACTGCCACTTCAACCTGCTAATTCTGAAAGCTATGTCGGTAACCTTGGTTCTTCTACGAATTTCCTCATTTGACCGATTATTTACTACCAAATATGCGAAATATATTCATCAGTCTTTAGTTATAAAACCATATTTGGACGCCCTGATTTTTGTTTAAAGATATAATCATTAGAAGACTTTTTCTCCTTTATCACGTTTTTTCTACAAATTAATATATTTTTTCGTACAATTGTTTTATTTTGCAGGTTTTAGGGCTGTTGTGAATACGGCATTAAGAATGAACATGAGCTTATTATCGTTTTTAACATACTCTCTATGTTCAATTCAATTCAAGTCATAAGTATTTCAATAAACTCAGAGATCACTTAGAAAACTAAGTGAAGCCTATCGATGTCCTCGCGACGAAACCTAGAAGAATCGGGGATGTAGGCGAAGCGATACCTGCGATTTTCCGGAGATGTCGTTGTACACCCTGTATTATCGGGTCACTATAGTAAGACGAGTTTACTACTGGCAACTGATCATAAAATCTGAAAACCTATCGCTTGTTTCCTTATTCAATAAGTAGCCTTGTTCGATAGGAACCACACTGGAGCTCTACATTCTATTCTCAAACGGCGAAGGAAATCATCGTGAGGAAACCGTTATGTCCTAGAACCTAAAAATTCAAAGACATGTTGTGACATGTGCACGAAGGGCTCTACAAGGTGACTATATTATACGACTATATTATATAATAATTAATAATAATATTCCGGACATATTCAAACGGTCAACTGATCCCAAACTAGGCATAGCCTGTACTATGGGTACCAGAGACTGATATATATATATATATATATATATATATATATATATATATATATATTATAATATTATTATAATATTTAACACCCACACACAGAACAAACATCTGTGTTTATCACGCAAATGTTTGTCCAGTGCGGGGATCGAACCCGCTACCTCTAGCGCAGAAGGCAGAGTTACTACTAACTGAGCTATGAGGCCATATAATTTGATTCTTTAAAATAGAATTTAACTAATCAAATGGCGATATCCTTGCGACCTCGGTGGCGTAGCGGCCGAGTGCCCGTCTGAAACGCAAAGGGTTCGATTCCCGCTGCGGGACAAATTTTCGGATGATCTGCAAATATTTGTTCCGGGTCTGGATGTTGTACATGGTACTCGTAGATTCTGAAGCCCACGACACAGGGAATCATGTGGACTATGGACGTGACTGTTAGGTGTTATTTATTGCCATAATAATATATCCTTCAATGCAATCGCGGGGCTTATTCCAGAAATCCCCTGCGAGAATGATACCTATGTGCGAAAAAACACATCCACCTTTATGCAATCAGTAGGTACAAGTCAAATCAATAAACAATTCGCATTTTCAGTTCTCTCTAAAACCACAAAGCCTATTTAAATAAACTCCAAATAAACATAATCCGTGAATTAAGTAGCACGTCAACGGTAAACCGAGAGATGAGAGATACCGTCCGTTGAAATACATTACATTGCATAATTCCCACGTGGTTCTGGGAACAGCCATCAATATTACTAAAATGGTAGGTACGTACTTATTTCAGCCAATTCATCGCCAAAGCCACAGTAGCGGGCTTAACAGTAAAACTGCTATATTGGTGAGTTTATTCTTTATACAATGAAATCGCCGAAACGAGTAGAATGGCAACGTAGCGTGCAGTTACAATTCTTTGATGATGGAAGAACGTAACTCAAGACTGTTCTTCAGGGATTGTTGCTTGAAAACAATCCCATTAATATTAAAAACGCGAAAATTTGTACGGATGATGTACACGAAGCTACTTTTTATCTGGGTACCACAAGCGAAGCTACGAATTTATGAATGCAAAATGTCAAAAAGATTGCCCCGAAGGGAAAGTTTAGGATTCTGAAAATTCTGACTTTATTAATTTTATTTTATTTTTACGTTTTAGGAATACTTACTGCTAGGTTATGAAATAATAACACAAAAAATACATGAACCCTGATACATGTACGAGTATGCTGAAGGCCAATTATGATTAACTATCTAGTACCTAAGTCAATTAAGATTATTAAGGTTATATGAAATTCTGAAAATATAGAATTTGAAGTCATGAATTTAGACTTCCACCATACCTCAAGGACGACCAAGAAAGAACCAGTCACAGTCATCAAGAAGACTAACTTCTGCTTGCGTTTGCTACTGCGTATCATTCACTGTGGTATTACGGTACTCAGATGCATCAAGCGAGCCTTGAGCAGCCGGTAGACCACCACTCGTAAATTTATTATCTCTACCCCCTTCCCTTAAGCTCCATCCAAACAGGCGCGATCAAGCAACCGTAATATCGACGTGGGAGCGACTGAAACATTGACTACGAATCAAAACAGACCATTTCGCTTGCTAGTAAAGATCTCGCGAGGATTCAGAACAGTTGAAGCTTGGGACCGGACCTTAACTTGGGACTGAATATGCTCCAACTTGATTGTTAAAAAAGTTGTTAAATTATCTGAAATAACAAAGCCTTGGTTTCTTGGCTCTTCTAGGCTTGGTGGCTTGTTGGCTTGGAATAGGTGTAAATTCACGTTTGAAACTGATCCATGAATAAATGAATATTTAAGTTTGAAGTGGAGATTTCAAAAAACTGCTAAAGTTTGTTCAGACCTTAGTTCTGCTGTGAATTCTTTTAATGTTCGTTATAATGTCTGATCTCGTGATGATTAAACACCACCTAGCCAGAGGGTGTCCTCTGGGTATCAGAGGGGACGCTGCTGCCCATCCCCTAACTTTTTTCTCTTAGTCGCCTCTTATGACATCCACGGGAAGGTCGATATGGAGGAGCCTATTCTTCAGCCGGGCCACCTACGGCCTACTTACCTTAACACTTTGATAAATACTTGAGCTTGTATATTTTGGTATAGCTCTTAAACTCTCTAATAAAATAAATATTCCGGACATAATATCACACACGGTCAATTGATCCCAAACTAGGCATAGCCTGTACTATGGGTACCAGAGACTGATATACATAATAGATATATATTTAACACCCAGACACAGAACAAACATCTGCGTTAGTCACAAATGTTTGTCCAGTGCGGGAATCGAACCCGCAACCGCTAGCGCAGAAGGCAGAGTTACTACCAACTGAGCTATGAGGCCAGTCAAAAACCTACCCCCAATATTCCAAATTAATTTATTTATTTTATTTTTGCGGTGGATAAACTTTTATCGAACCGAAGAAAATGAGTTATTATGAGATAAGGGTGTTAATATTCATGCAAATGGGAATGCAGCCTTACAAAGAAGATTAGATTGTCCGGAATACTTTAGAAGGCAATAAATAGAAACATCGGCAGTGTTTAGCAGACAATGCAATGAGGAGTTATTTCTGATAGGTTGCAAAAAGCAACGGTATTCTGAAGTGCTAGATTAAGCAACTAGAATCGCAGGCAGACCTTGTAAAGGCCTATTACTCGTACCTGCATCTATTGTACATGATTTAAACAACGCGGCAGTGTCAGTGGAAATCACTAACAGGACGCTGTAGTGTCTGTAACAAAATTATGAAGTGGGATGAACAAAACAGATACTTACTAGCTTACTTGCTTGTCGTGTCACTGATTCTTTCTTTGTCATCCTGTATTAGGTCAGAAACCGGTGAAAGAATCAGTGTAGTAATAAATAAATAAATATTCCGGACATATTACACACGGTCAACTGATCCCAAACTAGGCATAGCCTGTATGATGGGTACCAGAGACTGATATAAATAATAGATATATATTTAACACCCAGGCATAGAACAAAAATCTGTGTTAGTCACAAATGTTTGTCCAGTGCAGGAATCGAACCCGCGTTCTCTAGCGCAGAAGGCAGAATTACTACCAACTGAGCTATGAGGCCAGTCAAAGGATAAAAGCGCGTTTGATGCTCCTTTCGTGCACATGTCCTTTATTTTAACGTTTTAAGATAATATGCCGGTTTCCTCATGATGTTTTCCTTCACCATTTGAGAGCTCTAGTATCTACCTATATCGTAGGTACCTACATGAATTTATTGTAAATCCATCGATGCATGACCGGGCCGCGAACACACAACCTGTGGATCGGAAGGCAGGGCCACTACCATCATTGCCGGGTTTCCGTGTACTTAATAATCCGTAATAGGGAAATATTAGTAGGTATGTATGTACTAAATAGTAATATATGTATCCTTGAGATTTGCAATAAAATAAGCGGAAAATTTCCAATCTTTTAAATTTATTACTTGAAAGCATGGTAGAAAACGATGGAAAAACATTCAATTTAGGCAATTAAAACAAGAAATCGGCTTTCAGTGATTTCCCATTACTGTCGTTTTCATAAGCAATGATTTCAAATATCACTAACGACATCTTCAAGACGAGATGAGAATGATAGCCATACGACGTCACAGTCACGCACAGCAGAACCTTTGGGTAAAGAGAGGCTTTCTTTTTACACAGTGTTGAATTAATCACACCGGTACTTAGTTCAAAAGCCGAATTACGGATGGCGTTGAGTACAGACAAAACAACTTTATAGTTAACCTTAGGCAGGAACTCTGCAGAAGAGTCTATCTGATACGGCACGTGAGGTAGATACTCAACTCATCATCATCATCATCAGCCTGATGAAGTCCACTGCTGAACATAGGCCTCCCCCAAAGAGTTACTAAGAGATAATCAACTGTGTGACAATAATCTGCAAAAAAATCTTTTGTGAACTAGGTTTCTGCGGGATGGAGGTTACACATATTTTTTTTAATTGCAATTTAATTTCTTTATATCGTCTGAAAGAAAACTAAGACTATTACGTAGGTACGAGTATTTCATCATCATCAGCCTGTAGAAGTCCACTGCTGGACATAGGCCTCCCCTAAAGAGTTCCACGACGAACGGTCTTGAGCCTTCTCCATCCACGGACTATTTAATTTCAACTATTTTACATAATACAATAGCAACAATTGACCTATCTAAATATCGCTTCAAACGACCTACTAGGTGATTCATAATTGTATGCTATACAATTATGACAGAAGCTTATTATGCACCCAATTGGCAAACGTTTTTGATCGAGAACTCAAACATTTTTCACTGAAAAAACAATGCAAAAATCAGCTGTTTTGGGGTCAAACCAGTTCAAGCTCTGCTGTTTTAAATAAGTAGTGATCTTGATGTCCAACTTTTAGTACGTTCAATAAATGCTTTTATAGAGAGATAAAATACCAAAAACAGCTAATTTGAAAAAGTTCGGTAAGAAATAATTATTTTCTTTTTTTCCCGCAATACCAAAAACGGCGCAATGGGCCGATTTTCAATAACTTTATTTGAATTTTTTGACGGGAAAACTGTTTTTGCTTATATCTCTGAAACCTTTTCAGCTACAGGCCTGAAGTTTTTGGTACCTTAGGCACTAATTATGAGCTAAAATCCTGCCTAAAGTTTATTGCCCTCTGATCAGCGGTTTGGCGTAACGAAATGTGTAAGCTGGGGACCCGGGTCTACAGCTTACACATAGTTTTTTGCTTATATCTCTGAAACCTTTTTAGCTACAGGCCTGAAATTTTTAGTACCTTTGGCACTAATTTGGCACTAAATATCTGGCTAGTTTTCATAGCTCTCGCGTCAGCCGTTTGGCAGCACTGGATGTGCAAGCTGTAGACCCGGGTCTCCAGCTGACACATAGTTTTTGTCTCATATCTCAGAAACCTCTTTGGCACCTAAATTTTGAATTGGATTTTCAGATTGCACCAATTATGCACTAAATATTTGCATACTCAGAATTCAGAAATTCGTTATGTGTAAGCTGTAGACATACACACTATTATGCAAACAATCGGCAAACCGAGAACTCAAACATTTTTCACTGAAAAAACAATACAAAAATCAGCTGTTTTGGGGTCAAACCAGTTCAAGCTCAGCTGTTTTAAATAAGTAGTAATCTTGATGTCCAACTTTTAGTACGTTCAATAAATAATTATATAGAGAGACAAAAATACCAAAAACAGCTAATTTGAAAAAGTTCGGTTAGAAATAATTATTTTATTTTTTTCCCGCTAATATTCCTCTTTTGTTGATAGATTAGGCCCCGCCCCTGGGATAGTATACTTATTACGAATCACCTTGTATAGATAAGTAGATCAAAATAATCCAGATTTATCTGGCGGAGTAACTGATCAATAATTGATTTCTTATTTTATGATTAGTGCTCTTTAAGGGGGGTAGGGTTCGGCAGGCAACGCATTAGCAATGCTCCAGGTGTTGCTGATGTCAATAGGCGACGGTAACCACTTACCATCAGGAGGTAAGCCGGTTTGCCTCCGTATAACATAAAATAAATAAATAATAATAATAATAATAAAGGTTATCTGGAAGATAATGCTTTTTAGCATAAAGTTCGTTTTTGTACTATTTTTATGTGCAATAAAGAATTTTCTATCTATCTTATAATGTTTTTTTTTCTCTATCTATTCCAGGCTACAAGATGACGCGCAAATCGTGCACCGCGGGCGGAGCACGCGGCGCGTGTCTCTGGGTGCAGGAGTGCAACCGAATGGGCGGCACGCATGCGGGCGTGTGTGTCGACAACTTCTTCTTCGGGTCTTGCTGTCTGTTGCCGGAGAGAACGTCTGTCGAAGGTCTGTTTCCATTGCAAAGTATCAATTCTTTATCTTAGTGTAAGATGAACGCGGATTTTTATTTTTATTTTTTTATACAACTGAGTTGGCAATCAAGCATACCGCCCACCTGTGGGTAAAAGGTTACTGTAGCTTATGAGCGCTTGCAATACCAGAGGTATCACGCACGCGTTGCCGACCCCTCCCCCCTAAAGAGCTCTGGCAACCTTACTCACCGCAGGAACACAACACTATTTGAAACAAATAATTTTGTTTGGCTGCGATCTTCTGTAAGGCGGAGGTACCTCCAAATTAGAACGAGAAAATCTCGCTGTGCCCTACCTCCTGTAAATATGATCAAGAATTGAATGATATGTTTGCTTGTTTGTGTTAGCGATTCTTTCTTGACTTTCTGTATTAGACCAGTGACCAGTTTGAGGTTTGGTGGCCCTTAAAAGGGCCTATGGTCCGTCGCGTCGGTGAAAAATTAGTGTAGGTAGTGAAATAAATTGGCCTCTTAAAGGCTCTTTTCGTGCACAAGTCACATGTCTTCATATTTTTTTTTCTAGGACACGCCTGCTGCCATTTAATGTTTCCTTTCAACGTTTTCACTAGTATACGAATGGGAAATCCATTGATGCAAGACTTCGAACCACGACGTGTGACAAAGGCGGGGCCACTACCACTACTCTACCAATTCTGAAATTCAGTTGATTGATATGAGGGGTAGGATTAAAGTAAGATCTGAATTTCCGATTGCGCTATCTGGTTGTCGCAGTGGCCAATTTTTCACAGACATTTGCTTATGGCACCATTAAGGCCTTTTCACTATATTGATCTTTATCATTTCAATTCAAACTGTTTACAGTTATTTTTTCTGTTTCAATTTCAGCTACTTCGCCTCCGGTGACGGTCACGGAAAGGGTGTACACAGCGCCATCTAGCACCGTGCGAGCAACGCAAACACCCGAGCCGTCCACACAAACAATATCACGGCCAAACTTCCAAACGCAACGGCCGTCGTTCATGACCAAGCCGATAGATGGCGCGCCTTCGTATAGCTACAGACCGCCAGACATCAACCTACCATCGTTAGGCAATTTAGATACAAGTAGCGAACAAAACAGTGATATAGTTAATAAAATATCTTATAACAGTGTAAATAAGTACCAAAATGTACATAGGCCGAGCGATGTGGAAACTAGTCCCCACAATAAGATATCGTCTAGTCTTAGTTTAATGTCGGGAGCGAGGCCTATGGCTGTGTCTGACCAGCACTCTGACAACAGTATTTCTTCTGGTAAGTTTGTTTTTTTTATTTTTGCGTTTTATGAAAACTTACAGATAGGTTAGGAAATATTTATTTATTTTATTTTATTTATTTAACAAAACCCACAGCCCTTAATCTAAAATACAATAAAAAATTACATGCTAATTCTTACGGCCAATAAAGGATTTTCATTTTTTAGAAAAAATAAACTATTTTAATTGACAGTCAAGTTTAGAAAAATGTACAAAATTTGAGTCCTTCTCGATAAACTTTAATACATCTCGTTTAAATGTTCCGTTAGCATTATGAAATATATCAATTGAATAGAATTCCTTATTACATGTTCTTTGAAGTCGATTTACTATAGAGTTTTGCGCATAGTTTGTGGATGAGTTCGCAACGGCGAACAATTTGGCATGTCTAGTGCGAGTCTTCGGTGTATAGATACTAAGAATTTTATTGGTAAGTTCAGGACAGTCTATGTATCCATTACATAGACCATGTAAGAAGGTATATATGTATATCGAACAGAAAAATAATTGAACCCTACTACCTTAATTTACTGAACCAACATTTTGCTACCTCGTCCGACTTCGATGGCTGTACTAAATCACAAACATTACATTCTCTTTCTAAATTTCCTACTCCTGACTTTTCTCCCTTTTTGTTTCGACAGTTTACTGATTGTGACGTTAAGAAGAGCATATTATCTATCTCATCGAATGCAGTCGGTAGTGACTGCATTAGTAAGAAAATGATCACACCCATTCTCGATGATATTGTTCACGTTGTTACTTACCTACTTAACTTCTCCATTGACTCTGGAACTTTTCCAAGTTTGTGGAAGGAGGCTCAGGTAATTCCTCTCCCTAAAAAACCCAATCCATCCTCCTTTTCCGAATACCGCCCCATCTCCATTCTGTCGTTCTTATCCAAAGTCCTTGAGCGTCTTGTTCATCAACAACTCAGCTTCTTCCTAAACACCAATAACCTCCTTAATCCCTTTCAGTCCGGATTTCGCCCTGGTCACAGCACTGTCTCTGCTCTCATCAAAATCACTGATGATATCAGGCACGGCATGGAAGATGGACTAGTCACTGTTTTATCCCTTCTAGACTTCAGCAGCGCATTCAACAATGTTGATTACGATATCTTATTAGCTCTTCTCCGCTCTCTTAACGTATCTCCAACAGTAATTAACTGGTTTCGTAGTTACCTGTATGGACGCAGGCAACGTATTTGTATTGATGATACTTTTTCATCTTGGTGTAAATTGAGTGCCGGTGTACCTCAGGGCGGCGTTCTTTCTCCCCTTCTTTTTGCTATTTTTATAAACACAATCTCCAAACAACTCTCTTCTTCCTACCACCTCTATGCAGATGATTTACAAATCTACATGCAAGCTCCAGTCGGATGGTTAGGTGAGGCCATTGCCGGCACTAACACCGAATTAGGCAATATTCTTGAGTGGAGCAAACTTTATGGTCTAAAAGTGAATCCGGAGAAAACTCAGGTTATTGTAATTGGGAGCTCAAGAATGTTGTCCCAGATTAACTGGTCTGACCTCCCACAAGTTAAGTTCGATGACACTGTTATTAAAATTAGTGAGGTGGTTAAGAACTTAGGTGTAATCATGGACAGGCATCTAAAGTGGGTGCCTCAACTGGCAGCCGTAAGTCGAAAGACTTTTGCTGCAGCTGCTTCTCTTAGACGGTTGCGTAATTTCCTTCCAACGTCCACTAAAATTGCGCTAGCACAATCATTGTTGCTTCCTATTCTCGATTATGCAGACGCCACCTATCTCGACTTGACTGAAGACCAACTCAATAAACTTGAGCGTCTTCAAAATGTTTCTATTAGATTTATATTTGGCCTACGAAAGTATGATCACGTCTCTGAGTACCGTCATAAGCTTAAGTGGCTACCCATCCGTCTTCGCCGGAATGCTCACATCCTTTCTCTCCTTTACAACATCCTTTACCTCCCTTCTACGCCAGCCTACCTCAAGGAACGTTTTGAGTTCCTTCACCTCTCCAATCCTCGATCCTTGCGCTCATCTGAAACCCGACAGCTGAAAACTCCCACTCACACGTCAGATTTCTACGGTAGATCTTTCACTTGCAAAGCTGCTAAACTCTGGAATGCTCTTCCAGTCTCAATCCGGCATGCTCAGTCTCTTCCTATCTTTAAAAACTTAGTTTTCAAACATTACTTGTCTTCACTTTCTCCTCCATCTTAACACTTGTTTAGAATTTAAATTATGTATTTGTATGTATTCCCTGATATTCTTTGGTTTGTATGTCTCTATCTATATACCTATCTAAATTTATTTATTTATATATTATATATTTATTATGTATATTTTATATATCTTATCTATACATTTATGATATTAGTATGTAGGGTTTGTAGTTTAAATTATAAGTTTTATTCCCTTATTATTATTATGTGCGCCACCGTCCTCTTCTACTTTATATATCCTGTCCATCCAAAGGTTGCCTGGTAGAGATCGCTTTTAGCGATAAGGCCGCCCATTGTCACACTATTATTTATTTTTATTTCCTTGATTGTGTTTTTTTTCTTTTGGTGTACAATAAAGTTATATTCTATTCTATTCTATTCTAAAGACACATGTATGTTGAAGGCCAATATTATGATTAAAATGACTTAAAATTCAATGAACTTTAAATAGTTTGAATTTAGGACTTATAGGATTATACCAGAGACCCGAGTCCGTAGGTAATATTGGTGAGTTTGAATGCCGGTTTTTGTAGGGATGCTTTACGTGACACCATACAAAAACGGTTAGCTATTCACTTTTTCCCACTTACCGTTGACAAGAATTTCACGAGTATTACGGTCTCGGGTCTCACTTCTCCTGATCTATGGGTAGGTCGTGGGTTTGATTCTCATCTGAGTCGTTACATTTTGGGATACTATAATGATTTTAAAACATATCGTAGGAATAGGAATACTAGCTTAGTATCATCATCTGGCAAAAAAAAGCTAGGGGATGGGCAGCAGCGTTCCCTATCAACAATAGCTTTATCTGCGCTCGCCAACCCACCCAGCGGCGTGGCGAGTATAGGCCAATCCCTCCAAATGATTGTTTGGGTGAAGGTGGTACAAAGCCGGTCGCGCTACAAATCTATGGAGGCCTACGTTCAGCAGTGGACGTCCTACGACTGAAATATTGAACGCCATCTAGTTTAGGTTATTGAAACTTTAAATGAAGTAACGTGTCTTGGTTGGGTTCTGCAACCACCAAAAAGGATGCTACGAGTAGAACCCATACATCCGCCGTGCAGTACCAAGGATAGCATTCAGATGGCGCTTCTTGCCAGTCATGCAAAATTTAAGGTTCCTACTTAGGTACCTACTTTTGCTTTTAATGTTCAAGATCGTATCCCTGGAGTACCTTTATTTTTTTAGGTTAAAAGTAGTTGTGTTCTAGGAATCTTTAAATGTTCACTATAGCAAATGTTTCGCATCTAAGAAAATTCAAGGTAACATCGTATGATTTTTCAGCTCAATTCATGTCAAGACCGAGCAATCTAAACACCATACACTGGCAGGCGACGACGGAACCATCCTTTATAACCAAGCCCCGGCCCTCAGGATGGGAGAAGCCTTCCAAACCGAAGCCCACGAAGAAGTTCACAACCACAACCAGTAAACCACACAAAGTGTACCTGAAACCAAAAGATCCGATGATGAATATGATCAATAAGACCGAGGATTCAACGTCTGAGCCGATTCCGACGTCCCCTGCAACGCATACAATTGGTAAGTTTTGAACGAGTTTTTTATAGCTCAGACTGCGAGTCCGTAATGGTCCGTCCGTCTCACGATGTCAAGTGAGTAACTCACGAGGAGTCAATCACTCGTCATCGTGACACGTGAAAAGCGAATAGCTTACCGTTTTTGTATGGAGTCGCGAAAAGCGCCCCTACCTTCCTTGACTCTAACGTCACGGATTCTCTTTTCCATTATTGAGCATAGGTATCCCACAAGGGCAATTTCAATAGCTCGTTTAGGGCTATCAAAGACATCTGTAGCGCATTTTTATCAATATGCTTCAAGCCTCATCAACCTGTTTCCAGAATGTGGTGCCACTGCCATGTGGCCACGCCCTGAGACGCGGATCATGGGTGGAAAAGACTCAAACTTCGGCCGGTGGCCGTGGCAGGTTTCTGTGAGACGGACGTCGTACTTCGGCTTCTCGTCCACGCATCGGTGCGGAGGCGCCATCATCAATGAAGGCTGGATTGCAACAGCTGGGCATTGTGTTGACGAGTAAGTATTTCTAATGAGAGGAGAATACAAAGTCTTATCTCATAAATTAAAGTTAATATTGACATATCTTCCGGAGACAAACTCCAACAAGAAGCCATAAATCAAACTTACGGATACTATGAGTTATAATAATAATAATAAAATAAATATTCCGGACATATTACACAAAGTCAACTGATCCCAAACTAGGCATAGCCTGTACTATGGGTACCAGAGACTGACATACATAATAGATATACATTTAACACCCAGACACAGAACAAACATCTGTGAATCACACAAATGTTTGTCCAGTGCGGGAATCGAACCCGCGACCTCTAGCGCAGAAGGCAGAGTTACTACCAACTGAGCTATGAGGCCAGTATGAGTAGTTTTAAACCTAAATGGAATGCAGCGCACCTCAGAAGAACCTCTATATATACCAGGTTACATCAAACGAGGTTCAAACTTATAGTTGTAATAAAAATTTTCTCATTCCAGCCTCCTCACCTCACAAATTCGAATACGTGTCGGCGAGTACGACTTCTCGTCCGTCTCCGAGAAGTTTCCCTTCGTGGAGCGAGGGGTTGCCTCCAAGTTCGTCCACCCGAAGTACAACTACTATACTTACGAGTACGACTTGGCACTGGTGAAGATGGAGTCTGTGGTCCAATTTGCCCCACACATCTCCCCGATCTGTTTGCCAGCGTCGGATGACCTGCTTGTTGGGGAGAACGCGACAGTGACGGGGTGGGGAAGGTTGTCGGAAGGAGGAGTGCTGCCTTCTGTGCTACAAGAGGTAAGGTTAAGGTCTCAAACAGCTAGTCCATTGATCATTATAGGGTTCTATCAAAGTTGATATTTCCTCTGTATTCGGTCTAGGCTTCGATGGGGCCAAAAGCGTGAATGGAAAGAGGTTTTGGCGTAATTTTACTGATTGAATACTCTAGTATCCAATCAGTTGTATCGCCTCAAGACTTTTCAGGGCCAGATTTCAGGACCTCGATCTAATCACTGACTCCTATTGTTCAACCTAAGAATGTCATCTCTTGCAATAAGAACAAGCAGTATCATGTTTGAACTGCAGGTCCTATGAAAATTTGTAGTGAGCCATAGATATTGACGGCTCAACACCATAACCATCATCACGATTTTCATATAATTTCTAGGTGCAAGTCCCGATAGTCTCAAATGACAGATGTAAATCAATGTTTCTTCGCGCTGGTCGACACGAGTTTATTCCTGATATCTTCCTGTGCGCGGGCCACGAACGAGGTGGTCATGACTCCTGCCAAGGCGACTCAGGAGGGCCTTTACAAGTAAGACTTATTGACCACGTAAGAAAATATCCCAAAAATGTCTTATATTAAATAAAAGTACCTACGCGGCTTTGACTCGGGCCAACGTATATAAGAAGTCAGCCACTCAAACCTTCTGAAGTACAAAGAAACGTGAAGGCATAAACCTACTCTGATTTAGTCAGATTATTATCCCAGAAGTATTACAGTACAGTGGGCTCTGCGGGACAAATGTTTACATTATATGCAAATATTTGTTCCGGGTCTGGGTGATGTACTCATAGTTTCAGTGTGGGGTCAGAAATATGAATGTGACTGTTGAGCCTTATTGATATATTTATTAAGCTAATAGTTCTTGGTTCTTGGTTATAAATTCGTGTAAATCAGTTACATCTTAATAGGGCCCTATGTCAGTAAGTTCGTTTGTTTTTATTATCCCCACGAAGGGATGTGATAAACCAGAAGTTCGTTTAATGACTCCAAAGATACCTAAGTTGGAAAAAGTAAAATTGCCTTCGAGGATTACTTAGGAGTTTTGTACCTGACTTTATTTACGAGAAGTTCTGAATGTCTGTAATTGCCTTAAAAAAACAGATGTGTCATTATTTCTAATTACAGCAAAGTTCTATGATGTTAGTTGAAAACGAAGCGCAAATTATTGCAGTTAAATCGCTATCCTAATTTGAGAGAAACATCATCATCCGCTTCACCCACTGCGTGTTTTATGTCTTCCTGCGTTTGTTCGAGACAATACAATCAAAAATGCTCTTTCAAGTCATCTGAAGGTTTCTGCCATGGCTTAGAATGTCACAGCTAGGAGCGACAGCTTACCTTGCCCTTTTCCATTTCTATATGGGTTATCATAAAGGAGATGAAGAGATGAAGACCGCATCACCTTTTTTTATACCTATTTTTTATTCTGTCACATAGCCTGGTTTTTGATGATCATTTATTTTTGCCTCATTTCCAGGTGAAAGGCAAAGACTCGCGATACTTCCTCGCCGGCATAATAAGCTGGGGCATCGGCTGCGGGGAAGCAAACCTTCCAGGAGTATGCACCAGGATATCCAAGTTTGTGCCTTGGATCCTACAGACTGTGAACTCTAGTTAAAAGTTCATGCCAAACCATTTAATCAGCTTGACAATTCATGCCAGACTGTTTAACTCAAGTTACAAGTTTATGCCAGGCTGTTTAAAAGTTACAAGTTCATGCCAGGCTGTTAAACTCAAGGTAAAAGAAATTACAAGTGCGTTAGATTTTACAAACAATGAACAAACAAACAAGTGAAAGTGTAGTACGTACTGAAATAAATCAGGTTTAATGACAATCAATTCGTACACGCAATACCGACTTATGTGGACGCAGCATTTTTGCACAGATATACGTCTGTGCTGTGTGTGGACCGGCTGTAAGGTCCGAAGAAACATATAGACTGTATATAATAGTTACTATGCCAATGACGAGGCATAGATTTTCTAGGTCCTAGCTGCTAACATAATATAAAATAACCTAATCTTAACTAGATGATTTGATAGTTCTAAAAGGTCCATCAAATTGTTAGTACCTAATCTAAGACCCTGACGTACATTTACATGACTGTAAGAGTACTGTGAGGGTTTTGGAAAGCCTGACGACTTTGTGATTGATTCATTTGTGATCGACCTACTTTATTGGTGATCAGTAAAAGTTGTGACCGACGGTGAAAAAACCAACGTGGTGAAAGGATTGGAATTCCTTTCATCATATAAAGCTAAAATGTATATTATTTTTGTGATTGATGTGATCAATCAACGAAACGATGACAGTGCAAGTTACCTTCAAAAATGTTGATAGAATGCAACGTTTTCTGAGGCGTTTTATTGTAATAGTCCATTATAGGGGCTATATAGGAATCCCTGGGAATCCTGTATAGTAAAGCCTTAAAATGACGTAAAGGGATAGCAACACAATTGGCGCCGAATTCTCACAAAAAACCTCTTTGGTTTTGCAGTTCAGAGGTAAAACTCTGGTGAAATCCTTAGAATTTAATCTCATTTGTTTTTGAGTTTAAACAAGATAATTTTACAATGGTTTTTTAAGCTCAGATGCATCTGTAAATCATAAGATTTCTTAGGAAATCGCATTGACATCGGAACATCCGTTACAAGGCCAGAAATAGCACTAAGATTTCCTTAAAAGTCCAATTTTTTCCGTGACATTTCCCAGTTTTTCTTTCGTTTATACATGCGCCATCTTTCGCTTAGCGTTGTCTATCCCAATATTGGCTTGAACAGTAAAAAACGCCTTGTTGACTGCCTGATTGACTCAGAATTTTATGTAAATCGTTATTTCATATAGTTCTCTTATACCTCACAAATTTCTTGATAGTTCTTAGTTACTAAATTACAGAAATTTGCCAAACGGATTAACAAATTGTTGCCTACAAAATATTTGAAAATAAGGTTATTGATTATCAATACTAGGCTAGAATATACTTAATTTTTTTATTGTACATAAAATTGTTTCTTGCCTTTGTACCTAATCTCGTAAGCTTTTTTGTATTGCAGTATTACGTAAACATTTTTGTAAATACCGATGTGCTCAATTGAAATGAATTTATGTAATTTGTTAATATAATTTTAGTTCCTTTGTAATGATTTATATCTTTGTATTTTTATATTACCGTTTTTTAGTTTAGTCAGTAAATTTAAGACTTTATGACAAAGAAGCATTTAGATTACGTAATAAATTTAGTTTCATCTTTCTTTTAAAGTAAATATCAGCATTTATTTTACCTAACAATAATTGCTGGGTGAATGAAAAAAAATACACTTTTGTCATTATTTTGTTTTTATAGCTTAATTTTATTTAAATAATATGTACTTCGTTTTTTTTACGTAGGTGCAGTATTTAAGAAACAAACCAAATTTTGCTTCTGCTTAGGTTTGCATAGATTCTATTGCAATTTTGTTTTTCATAGTTTATTATGACGTTGATTACAATTTGTTAGTATGCATATAAATATTTTGTTATTAAATAAAATTCCTACAGAAATATAACATGAGTTTTGAAAATCGTCTGGTCTGGCTTTATTCCTGAAACTGTTTGGCCCCTACCTGAAAAAAGCCTGGAACATGTAGGTTTATATTTGCCGGCTTTGTAGTTATCATCATCATTTCAGCTTTAGGACGTCCAGTGCTGAACATAGGCCTCCGCCATATATTTCCAGTGCAACCAATCTTGCCTGCACCCAAACAATCATTAGTTGGGTTTCCCGTTCTCGCCACGCTGAGCATGCGTGATGGCGCAGATAAAGCTATTGTTGATAGACAACGTTGCTGTCTATCCCATATTTTTTTTCCCTTAGTTGCATCCCTTAGACGACATCCACGGGTAGTAATGGCCACCACGGCTTTGTAGTATTTATATAAACAAATAGTAACCAGATTTGGTAGTAAATCCCGTTCATCAAACTAACCCACCCATCTGAGATTCCCTTTGTTTCAGATAACTTATAGAAAACTTATGTACCAACATGACTACGATATTTAGTAAGATTAATGAAATTTAGGTAGTACTCGTATATTCCGAACTATAATCATTAAATTTGCTAAGGATTCAGCGTCAAATTAAATTATGTTACAAACCTTCAACCTCTAATCAAATATTTAGCTAACGACTGGGCCGAAATACCTTAGGCCTAATAGCGGTCCTCAAGAATTCAGCAATTGTCCGAAACCTGGACAATTGCCGAATAATTAACCTTAATAAATTAGACCAGGGGTTGAATTTCTAATGGCATAATGGTAGTTTCTAGACTAAATTGTGTGCCTTATTGCTGATAGCCAGACCCGACCGCGAATTTAGACCGAGTCATTAGGGACCTTATAATCGGGCCAATATTGATTATGAGTCGAATTGTGGACGAAAATTAAGCCATACAGAAATAAGGCAATATTTCGACTGAAAATCCGTTGGATTATTTTATGGATGACTAGATTTTGTGCTTTTGATTACCTACACTTTATCATCACCATCATCATCAGTCTGTAGACGTCTACTGCTGGACATAGGCCTACCCTAGAGTTCCATGACGAACGGTCTTGAGCCTTTTCCATCCACCGATTTCCCGCAATTTTACTAATGTCATTTGTCACATGACACGAATGTTCGGACCATCTCTACTACCTATATCCGATCCGCTACGTCAGAGTAGCTTCACAAACCTAGCAATATGGTTGTTGAAATAAAAAAACCGTTTTAATTAAAAAGCATTCACAAAATTTATTTACAAATATCATTATTAAAATTAAAATCATGCCTATTTTACACATGCATCACGGCCAACACATTCCCAAAACTTGCATCGGGAGCAGCAACCATGCCTGGAAGTTCTCCACAGATCTATCAGAGCTCAATGCAATGTAACCTGTGTACCAGTTTGATATCACACAGTCGTAGTAAAACATCAGCGCCCGTCTCAGATCCCTATCACAGCTTTCAAAACCTGGATGAATCGCCTCGGGCACATTCTTGCAATGAATACTGTTCAATTTCACATTGTAACTAGCTACGCGTCTGGTTACAGGTGATTTAGGAACGCCGAACTCTAAATCTAAAAGCCAACTATGGTCGTCTAAATTTGGCGCTCTGCAAAATTCATCTATAATTGTGTTTGGATCTATTGTCATCATTCTTGCTGTTGGGAATAAATTTTTCGGTAGTGATAAGTAGAAATCCAGAGACTTTCCTTCATAATGCTGATATTCTTTAAATGCTTCAGTGAAATTCTCATCAACGATTGGGAGATCACATTCAAAGTATTCGTACGATAATGATTCGTAACTGCAGCTAGAAAGAGGTGAAATTTCATTAGATGCAGTGTTGCAAATTGGTATGAACTCACTCGGCACCTGTATGCTCTGTATAGGTGAAAAAACGTCTGATAAAGGCGTTCCTATTGACGAAAGTTCATATGAAGCAAATGAAAACAGAGGTGAAAACTCATTTGGCATAGGGGTAACTGCAGGGGTAACTTCATGAGATACTTGTGTAGCGAATGATGAATAGCAATTCAAAGGGGTAGTTGCAAGAGCCACTTCATTGCATACACTCAAATTTGAAAACCCATTAGGCAAATTAGCAGCTATAGGCGACACTTCACAATATACTGAAGTCTCATCCGACATTGATGGAACAATAGACGGCACCTCAGTCACGCGCAGTGTAAATTCATTTATCGAAACTAGAGGTGAAACTGGATATTCATTTGCCACTGTAACTGGTGGAACCGCTATCGGTGGGTATGGACAAATTTGTGTGGACAGCAATGGTGGATTTACTATGACAGGCTGTAGGCTGTACAATGGACATTGTATCGGGATAACTGGGCTCCATTCATTTGTCGTTATTGGATAATATTGTGGGCACGGTGGTGGATAAAACATCGTAGCTGCTGACGGTACAGTTGATACAAAATTATACTGATAAGTATTAATTTCACTGTTGTAACTTTCACAAATCGCCTTGTCTATTGTTGCTTTCTCAACAGTTCTCTTCCTGACTTGAAACTCTGTTTTTTTCGAAGCGTATTTTTTCCTCACTGGTTTGGTTTTCTTTGTGCTTTCTTGCTTTATGCAATCGGCAACTTCTACATTGCCAGGCCTAACTGGCTTGTCAGTTTTTAATGCCATGGTGCAACATAATCTGAAAAAGGAACAAAAAAATCAACAATGAATTTAGAATTATGAATTTAATTGTGTGGCTTAGCGGTCTCTCGGTCAGCGGTCTCTGATCGGTGGAACAATATGCCTAGCTGCGTACCAACCTAAATACTATACTATAGTTTTACACAATTTTATCCGGTGTCGGATGCCATTTGCATCTGGTCTGGAGTCATTTTATTTTATTTAGAAATGTAGATGTAAAAATATTTATTAGCAGATGTCGTAGATCAAAACACTATAAGATAAAGCTTATGTACTTACGTATGAAATGTTGATCCTGCTTTTACTATAGGTACCTAATAATACTTTAACGATTACAAAACAGTACAATAAAACCAATCTATCCATAAAATTAAAGTATAAAGTTACACATCCAGTTGTTTGTACTTTCGTCATGAAGTGTTTAAAAAAATAACATTGTCCATTCATCTAATACAATATGTATTATTTTGAGGGTAGATGTGAAAATGTTTTAGTGGATTAAACTTTACACAAGGTGTTTCATAGAAATGTATGCTATCCCAAAAGGGACTTAGGTATGTCCAAATTGTCCAATTGGCAATAAAGTATGTCGAGTTTCTAAAGCGAAAATTAGCTGTATTGGGGTCAAATCAGCTGGAACTCAATGAATCTGCTGTTTATGAATATTCTTATTTATATAGCAATCCGATGCCGAACTTCGCTGCCGCTTAGTAATAAAATAAGTTATGAAGATGATAAAAATTCCAAAAGCACCTAATTTGAGAAAGTATGGGGGGAAAAATGATAATAATGATTTATTCGCTAATATTCTTTCTCTTTGTTGTTTAATAACCCCCTTTCGGGATGGTATACCTGCTAAGAATATAGTCTACATCTTTTATATTCCCTAAAGGGACCGAACAACACAACTCTCCACAAAAATGAAAAATAACGGGAAACCAAAACATTGGGTTGCAGAAACAGTGAAACGAATGAAAAATCGGCAACAAGAGCCTCTTGAGACCGTCTTCAGCCTCAAGATTCTAATACGGTCCTGCTTGTAAAACAATATTTATTCGCTACTAGAAATACATTTAAAAGTACTACATATTTATGTTGGTATTTATTTCGGGTTATGGCTTATCTAAGCCGTGTTGGCCAAGTGAGAGGTTCCCTAAATGTCTATCCAAAGATCGTAGATACGAACCCAGTCATGCACCATTGAGGTTTTCTATTTTAAAATGTTTAGTGCGCATTAACACGTCCTTAAAAAGTTTAACGAAAACATTGTGAGCGAAGTCGCGGACGGAAGCTAGTTTGTAATACATAATACGACGTGCTACGCCTCCAAATTAACATAATATAAAAAATAACATGGTTGAGTGGTGAAAAATGAAAAAGCAATAATATTGCACAGGCACGGGTATGATTAATCTTTGTTTCTGTGAAATAAAGTACCAGTCATACTGGTGGCGAACGTAGACGTATATGCAGCCTTAGTTATTATTATCTAAATATGCAGCAGAGCTAGCTTATGGCACTGAGACTTGGTCATTAACTATAGGCCTCATATACAAGCTCAAAGTCGCGCAACGGGCTATGGAGAGTGCTATGCTTGGAGTTTCACTGCGTGATAAGATCCGAAATGAGGAAATCCGTAGAAGAACTAAGGTCACCGACATAGCTCTCAGAATTAGTAAGTTGAAGTGGCAGTGGGCAGGCCATATAGCTCGCAGAACCGACAACCGTTGGGGAGTAAAGTTTCTCGAATGGCGACCACGAACCGGGCGACGCAGTGTTGGAAGGCCCCCCACCCGATGGACCGACGACATTGTGAAGGTTGCGGGAAGTCGGTGGATGGAGAAGGCTCAAGACCGTTCGTCATGGAACTCTTTGGGGGAGGCCTATGTCCAGCAGTGGACTTCTACAGGCTGATGATGATGATGATGATGATGCAGCAGAGCTATTCGCCAGTCTGCGTCTGCGTAGCATTTTCGCTACATAGAACATGACATGTGTCTCGCGAGTGACTTGCTATGGACAAACTCTCTATTAGTGTTTGTCCATAGTAAAACCACGGTGACCTAACTCGTTGATGTCGGTCAGTCTGCTATGGCAACCGTTTATCATAGAATAATCAGAATAATCATATTTATTGGTAAAGTGTATGTTTACAAGTCAGTTTTAGAAACCTACATAAACTAGGTAATTGATAAAAATACATTTTCAGGTCGCAATTAAATAAATTCATAATAATTATTCTTAAATATTAATAAATTACAAATTTATGTCAAAAAGTGCTTATTTGCTTTGTACGAGTAAATCCTCAACGTTATAGAACGCCTTTTCGGTAAGCCACAATTTTAACTTAGCCTTAAAACATGTAAGACTGGGTGCACCGATGATGTGCTCTGGCAAGCTACAGATATTGGAGGCCCAAGCTTCACTTGTCACCACAATTGGCATAGGCTAGCCATTTCGCTAGTCTTTTATCAGCTATGATAAACAAGAGTAGGAGTAAATTTAAATAAGAATTATTTTTTTGATTTTATTTGCTTGTTTGTAAGGTTCATTAGCCTGTAGAAGTCTACTGCTGGCATAAGCCTCCCCAAAGCTATCCATGACGAACGGTCTTGAGCCTTCTCCATCCATCGACTTCCCGCAATTTTCATAATGTCGTCGGTCCATCGAGTGGTGGGCCTTCCAAAACTGCGTTGCAAGGTAACCATCGTGAAACCGTGCGATTTGAGGGAGCGTCCACATTGGCAAATGCTGCTCAGTTAAGTACCTACTGCAAAAGTTTGCGTATAATGCAGGGTGCCTAATCCTCCTAATAATATTATAAAAGCGAAAGTTTGTGAGGATGTTTGGATGTTTGGATCACGCCGTAACGGCTCAACCGATTTCTTTGAAACTTGGAATACATAAAATTCTTTACCTAGAATAGCATACAAGCTTCTTTTTGTGATGGTGCCACGTGAGGGAAGCCGCGAGCGGAAGCTAGTAGTTAATACGTTGCGTACTGCAAACAACTTTTCAATCGCCAGTCTGATAGGGCACTAAGGCGGGCACTCAACTGCGATACTTCTTTGACCGGTTAGGTGTACTTGCCCGCGTTCGATTAGATTGTGGTCTAAGTTACAAGTGACGCCTTACATCATCATCATCATCATCAGCCTGATAAAGTCCACTGCTGAACATAGGTCTCCCCCAAAGAGTGCCATGACGAACGGTCTTGAACCTTCTCCATCCACCGACTTCCCGCAACCTTCACACTGTTGCCGGGGCCTTTCAACACTGCGTCGTCCGGTTCGTGGTCACCATTAGAGAACCTTTGTTCCCCAATGGTTGTCGGTTCTGCAAGCTATATGGCCGGACCACTGCCACTTCAACTTACTTAATCTGAACTACGCTACGTCGCGTCGGTGACCTTGATTCTTCTACTGATTTCGTAATCCTACTAATACCTATTATAAATGCGAAAGTTTGTGAGGATGTTTGGATGTTTAGATGTTTGGATGTTTGTTGGTCAATCACGCCATAACGGCTCAACAGATTTCATTGAAACTTGGAATATAAAGAGTTCTTTACCTAGAATAGCATATAGGCTACTTTTCATGAAGGTACCACGTGAGCAAAGCCACGGGCGTAAGCTAGTAGATCATAATTTATTATCATGACAATTCATCCGTAAGAAAAATATTATCATTTTTTTCTTATGAACTCTATGAAACATAGGGTCCCCTAGTCGGCACCTTCTTGATCGCCATCGCACATAGCTTGCGTCACACATAGTTTGAGACCAATAGTCTTCCTTTGTCTTGTCCAGTTTACACGACGACGGAGAAGCCATACGTGATCATCATTGGAACTATTGTGTGAAACGTTTCCAATTGCGCGATTGGTTTCGGACGTCGCGTCGATATCAAAATAAGAAGATATTTTCTGTACCTATTTTAATCGACGCCAAAAAAAGGAGGCAGTTCGGTGACTATGTATTCATAAATGTTTGTACGCCAATTAACGAATGGTCCGATTTCAATAGTTTTTTCACCATCTTATGGATTGGATATAGTCTTGAGGTGGTCCCCTATAAATTGTATCGGTCAGTTCCATATCACAAGACCATGGAAAACCTTTAATAAAAACCTTAAATACATTGCAACGCTTATTTGTAACTGATGAATTTTATGTTTTTTTTATTTATTTTCTTGGTGTACTCAATTTTTTTTTATATTCCGGACATATTCACACTGGTCAACTGATCCCAAACTAGGCATAGCCTGTACTATGGGTACCAGAGACTGATATATATATATAATAGATAAATATTTAACACCCAGACACAGAACAAACATATGTGTTTGTCACACAAATGTTTGTACAGTGCGGGGATCGAACACGCGACCTCTAGCGCAGAAGGCAGAGTTACTACTAACTGAGCTATGAGGCCAGTCGACTCAATAAAGATATAATCTTTCTATTTTTTATATTATTAATGAAAAAAACGCAATAAAGTTATTTTTTTATAATATAAATTATTCGGAAATGTATAGTAACATGTATATTATTATTATTTTATACAATTATTCTACACACAACAGGCTTCAACTTGTTTTCTATTACACTAACTTTTTTGTTTTAGGAAATATTAACACTTGAATTTTCATCCCTATAATTTATAAAAGATGTTATCTCGCCAAACACCCTTAAAATACCTCTTCATTCTCGATCCTTTGCAAAACTATTTTTCTAAGTCTTAATCCAGTCTCAGCAATATCCATTACTGTTAAAGTTCATGTTCATCGTTCAATCTGTTTGTTTGTAGAGCGGGCAACATTGTCTGGGTTACTGTTTTAATACAATCTGATGGAAGATAAAAATGTACTCCGGCAAAATGTCGTTGCTTTGATAACATATTCGATAAAATATTCGAACTAGTGGAGCCCTTTTTACTCTTAACTTTTCACTGTATATACGTCAGCTACCTGATACCTACCTGATATAATGAGACCTTGTACAAGGTCACCGACATAGTTTTCAGAATTAGCAAGTTGAAGTGGCATTGGGCAGGACATATAGCTCGCAGAACTGACAACCGTTAGGGAGCAAAGGTTCTCGAATGGCGACCACGAACCGGGCGGTGTTAAAAGGCACCCCACCCGATAAACCCACGGCATTGTGCAGGCTGCTGGAAGTCGGTGGATGGAAAAGCCTCAAGACCGTTCGTCGCGGAACTCTTTGGGGGAGGCCTATGTCTAGCAGTGGACTTCTACAGGCTGATGAAGATGTACCTTTGTGTCACAAAACGATCGATATACTAATTTCCAATGGCGATATTATGATATGCATGCATTTGGTGAGTATACCTTCTAATTGATGTAATGAATTCTGGCACGGAGTACCTAAAGTACTTAAAGGTTCTGTGCCGTCACATTTTATTTATATTCACATCTCAAATACAAATTTTATGTAGCCACTTCAAAGCAACCACTGTATTTCAAAGTTCCGACCTGCGCCAACTGTATGCTACAAAACTGCAATTCAGTACAGTTGGCAAAAGAGCCGGTCTGAATTCTGAATATGCAAGTCAACATTTATATTTTGAATTCTAATTAAACTATATTAATTTAAACTAAAAGATTTTATTAGTTCATCATCACTGTCAAAACTATTGGAGTGCTTCAATTAAATTCAACTGAGATCAACAAAATCACTAGGATCATTTTGACTAATTATTTGATACCTAGGAAGTTGTGACTTGAGCTTCGCTTAGTATTCTATATTACTACACCCACCTCGCTGAAAATAAACTTCTTGTATAGGTGTAATTTAATATGTCATAAAATACATCTGCTTTCGAAAGAACACTGTAAACGATCTAAAGATAGCTTAATTGATCAGATCACTATGATACCCCAAGACGCTAACGGATTTTTTTTACACTAATAATAAAACATTAATTCGGAATTTCCCGTGGATGCTACGGAAAAGGATCACACGATAGTAAACAATTAGACTAGTTCTGATAAAAACGCTACAGGATCATGGGAGCGAAATCCTACAGAACTAGTTGTATAACTTTTTTGCACTACCTATAGAAGGCTGCAACGGAAGTTGTAATTGTGACGGTCTTATTACCTTTATAGCATAGTTACCAGTCTAAATGAGGCACCTTTTTATACGTATACTCAGTAAGACAAAAGGCATAACCATATTGGCCTTCGCCATTTAGTTGCTAGGCCATAAAATGTTTTAAACAAGTTTAAACAACAACACAAAGAGAAAAGAGATTAGCGTATGGGCATAATATCATGACTTGAATCTCTAGTCATACATGACTTTTTTCCTTCTTGCTACAGCAAGAAGGAAAAGAATAGCGTTAGGTATTCATTCTAATAAATGTAGTTCCGATAGGAAGTCCAAAAAAAGTTGGATAGATTGTTTATGATGACAAAAGAGATTGGAAGAAAAATATATGGGGCTAACCCACCCAACATAACCAGGAATTTAGCCCTGTACCATACAATTTGCGATTTTGCTTATGCGTTCGAAGTTGACATTCTCAAAGCTTTATGGTTCAGATTTGTGTAAAATAGTGCTGACATGCTTGCATTTGAATGCCAACATTGCGTCATAGGCCTTACTATCAAAGCCTAAGCAAAATCACTAATTTAATGGTACGGACATGACTGGACCCATTATCGTCATTTCAGTGTTGCCACAAGATAGCGGAACTGTGGTGTTAGACGTAGAACCACGGATCTCAATAGAATTTCACAGACATTGTAAGCTTTGTAATGGATTAGTGTTAGCAGTATGGCAGTTAGCGCGACAATGCACCTGCGTCAGCGACCAAATAAGATGTTTGGAGTTATTATTGGAAAAAACATGTTTTCTAGTTACATGCATTGTTTGGTTTTACGATGTAGATTTACGAGGACAAATATTTTTTACTAAGATATGTGTTAAGCTCTTTGTTTCAGGTGGACTTTGCCCAGACGCAGAGATTCGTAGATATTATAAAGAAGCGTATATTGAGCTGTTAATCGGAAGTGTCCATATTGCCAACATATAGGTAAACATTGGCATGCGGAATATAAGCATTGACTTAGACAACATAAAAACAGGAACGGGATGCGTTAGGATGATACGCCGCCACAGTGGAATTTAAAAAGTCTGCAAGACCAAAACTTTTTATGCTACTAAACATTCTCGAAACAGTTAACAATCTAAGATGTTTCTCCATAAGCCTGGCATCCGTCCATGTCACACACGAATAAACAAATAAACAAACTATCAAGCCGACCATACAAGAATCAGCATACATCGAGTGAAAAGTTGGTATCATCCGGAGTCCAGAAGTTTCCCGCCTTGTCGCCTACTGCATTATACGGGCCATTGACGACGCTTTTTGCTCAATGAGTACGAAGCCGTGGATGTGGTTTTAAAATAATAAAATAGTGAAAGTGGAGGTTGCGTGCAATTTTTTTTACCAAATTTCCATTTTTGAAGTTTACTGCTGGACAAATGCCTCCCCCAAAGAGTTCCATGACAGTCTTAAGCCTTTTCTATCCACCTGTAATGAAACAATGATAACACTTTATTTACAATACCACTATATTTATACCGAACTTGTGGAATATTCTAGATTCGATTACAATTTAGTTCTATACTAGAACATTGGTTACACGACAATGCTCACTGCTCGGCTTCCAGAAAAATAATGCCAGTCCATTCCAATTTTTGCTTAAACGTTGCCTCCGGTGGATTATAAAAAACGAACCAAATGCCGTGATTGGCTACCCGCAACTGTCCAATCACGCACAGAACAGAATTGCCAGCTAACAAATATTTTAAATTCCAAATGCTATGTTGCCATTTTATGAAATAAAGATTTTACTATTACTTTAAATTTATGATTATCAAATCATGACACACCGACTTCCCGCAACTTCCACAATACCTATTTAAGACTCAATAAAGTTATTGCTTTTACTTGGTTGGTTACAGGTAATCGATAGTTAGGTGGTTTCTCATATGGACTCTGTAATAAGGTAACGCAACGGTAAGGGAGGCAGGCCGAGATTTAATACCTACATACACAACCTCCTATATTTAGCTATTAAATCTACCTATAAGTACGTCCCTATCTATTTTGAAGTTGAAGGTAGATAAAAAGGTTCATCGGGTGGGGGATCTTCTTCACAACAATGACGTTAGACCATCAAGTGAGGGGCCTTCCAAAATAACGTCGCCCAAAGAACAACTACTAAACGTAGTTCCAGTTAAATCTTGAAAAAAGAAAGCCTTCTTCCGTTTCGTAGTTCTTGGAAAACTTGAACCGCCCTACTTTACCGCTCAATATCTATTCAAACGACAAGTAAAATCCACTAGAGAGACATTTCGAAAGCAAGATATTTGGGCACTAACGAACAAAGCCTGAAGGACTCCAGTGGGAGCGTCAGTATAATAATAGAGCAGGAGCTGAATTTCAACAAGATCCTCTTCATATGTATAGGTAGCATTTTTGACTCGGGCTGTTGGTCCCAATAATGTCACGTTTATTACGATCGAAGATTATAATGTAGTTGGAAGTAATGTTGTAAAATTCGAAACCGTGACATTTGCTCGAATGGAGCCTTTATGAGGCACACTTTGATCCTTTCATTTCACTGATTCTTTCACGGACGATCATAAGCCCTTTTCAGGGCTACCAAAGCTCAACCTGGTCACTGACAGGTGACCAAGAAAGAACCAGTGACCCGACAAGCATGCAACTAGAGAGATCTCGCTATGTTTGGTTAAAGTTGGTGCTTCGATGATCGTTGAGCTCCGCTCGCTCCTTCGCACTATACTACACTTCTAGTTTCTAAAAGCACTACTAAATTTCTAGAACAGAAAAAAATATTGGTGCACGTCCGGGCTCGAAACCATGACCTTCGGATCGAATGGGTACCTCCCACTAGGCCGACAAGGACGTTTAACTGAGTCGGTTATTGTTAAAATAAGCTTATCTTGGTAATCGCTTTGTGTTCTCGTAATATTCCTAATGGATTATTAATCCTTTACGTTGCTTAGGGGGCTTACAATGAATTTGCGGATTAGGACTAAAGTTCTGTTTAGGCTTACCTCCGTCTTTAGAAACCAGAGCATAAGTAATACAAACCCTAATTAAGACTTGCTAGAAGCTTCTGCCTGGGACTTTGCTTGCGAATAACCTAGCAACTAGCATAAATAAATATTCCGGACATTATCACACACGGTCAACTGATCCCAAACTAGGCAATGCCTGTACTATGGGTACCAGAGACTGATATACATTAGAGATAAATATTTAACACCCAGACTCAGAACAAACATCTGTGTTAATCACACAAATGTTTGTCATGTACGGGAATAGAAAACGCGACTTCTAGCGCAGAAGGTCAACTGAAATAAATAGTCAACATCATCATCATTTCAGCCTTAGGACATCCAATGCTGAACATGGCCTCCCGTATAGACTTCCAGAGCTAATTCCTATCATGCGGGAGGGATCTGCCCATACACACCACGCTAGGCACGCGGGTTGGGGAGCGTAGTTAGAGCTTTATTTGTGAATTTGCAGATCATGCAAACATTTGTCCCGTAGTGGGAATCGAAATTGCACCCCTTGCGTCTCGGCCGGGCTCTCGCCCGCGGCGTGTCCGAGGTTTAATAAGGATGTGTAGATAGGATTGCAGGCATATACAAGGTTTGATAATATGTATATGTCTCTAGTACCTACCATTCTGCTATTCTACCTATATTTAGGGTGACGTCAGCCCAGCTGGCAACACTATTTTTAAAAGCCCGGTTGGTCAGACCTCCTCGTTATATACCATCCCGAAAGGAGGTAATTATATCAACAAAAATAAATAAAATTAGCGAAAAAATCATCAATATATATATTTTTTCTTTTTCACAAACTGTCTTTGGTATTTTAATCATCTTTAGAACTTATAACATAACGTACAAGAAGTTGCTACTTAAAACAGCTGATTCATTGAGTTCGACCTTTTTTTTTATATGTCCACAAAACAGCCTAGAGTTTTTTAAATGAATAATGTCGAATTTACAAAAGTAGTACAAACTTTATTGCCAATACATATTATGAATCACCTTGTAAATAGGATCGGAAGTATGAGCAGCTTTTAAATAATGTATTCTTCGGGATAGGATTTGTAAACAATCCTTTTGGATCAAAAAGGTCTGTGCCACGGCCTTACACATTATATTTATCTTTACAAAGTAAAGTATAAAAGGTTATATCTATCTCTATTTATTTACATACAAGAATTTGAAATACTATGTAGTTCTAATCGCAGGCTTAGACGCTTCTAGTTATATTAGTAACGGGTACCTAAGCATGGGCTCAAGACTACTTATGTATCTAGTAACTGTTTAGCAAGATGTAAAGTTTATAAACGATAATCCGACAACAACAAAGATTGACTGAAGGATTGAAGGACTGAAATATTGACACATAAACTGCTAAATACATACCCTCCCTTTTGGCTTTGCCGTAGTCGGATAAAAAAATCTGTAAATATGATTCACTGAGCATTGCCTTCGGCATAAGAACTCCGACACCAGACCGAAGGACAAACATACATACATAAAATCACGCCTGTCAGAGGGGTAGGCAGAGACCACTGCTTTCCACTTATTACAATCCTCACATACCTCCTTTGCTTTGTTTTTGTTGACCTGGCCTTTTTCCAAAAGGTCACCGTCGCCTAGGTTTTCCCCTTTCTTCGGTCCCATTCACACTCGCCTTATACAACTGTTTCGTCAATCTCCTTTCGTTCAGGATTGAGAAAGGGATGCTGAGTGAGATGGTTTGGTCTTATAGAGAGGATGAACGAAAGAAGATTGCCGAAGGACAAAGCCGCGGAAAAAAGCTAGTCTATTGTAATAAAACCCAATCGCTTACTGTATCAAGAAACGGAATCAACAAAGAAGGGACATACCGCCTCTAGAATTCAATTCACTGTTTGCTACAATATTCCCGCCGTAAGGCAGTCCACTATTATTTATTTCTCGTCTCGTTGGGAATGATTTATTTTTACTGCCACCCGTTTGATCCCTAGAGTTGAGTTGGGACCTTCTCAGCATCTCCAAGAGTGTAGAAACTTCTGCCCGGCTCAAAATAATGCAAATGTAACGCGCTCTGTGTGTCCAAGCTAATGTGGTCTTACTACCTGTGGAAGGCATTAACTCCCATGTCTCATCATGACTCTTTCATCATTATCATTCTAGCCATTGGAAGTCCCCTGATGAATATCGGCGTCCCCCATAGATTTCCAGAGCGACTTCCTATATAATAAGAGGAGGTAGGGCACAGCGAGATTTTCTCGGTCTGGATTGGAGCAGCCCGCCTGGGGAGGTACCTCCGCCTTACAGAAGATCGCAGCCAAATAACATTATTTGTTTCAAATTGTGTTGTGTTCCTGCGGTGAGTAAGGTTGCCAGAACTCTTTAGGGGGGAAGGGGGTTCGGGGTCGGCAACGCGTGCGTGATGCCTCTGGTATTGCAAGCGCTTATAGGCTACGGTAACCGCTTACCATCAGGTGGGCCGTAAGCTTGTTTGCCACCTCTGTAGTATAAAAATAATAATAATAATAATAATAGTATGTGGGGGGAATTTGCCCATTACTCACCACGCTGGGCATACTCACCACGCCAAGCTGCCGCCGGGCACGCGGGTTTGCGAGTGCAGTTAGAGCTATCGTTGCTATAGAAGGTCACGCTCCAGCCCATCTCCTACCTGTGTTCCCTCTTTACCCTATTCGGGTATCTACTTGAAAGGGCGTGTTATCTACTTTAATCCCCAGACAAGGTAGGTTTCTAAAGGCTAGTTTTGAGGCATTGTTTAAAATTATACCTGTCACTGTTTCTCATTAATTAATAATAAGGAAATAGGTACTTGTTAAGCCATAGAAAGCGATTTGAGGAAACGGAGGATCCTACTTCCTACTAATATTATAAAGTTTGTTTCGGTGTTTGTTGATCAATCACACCGTAACGGCTCGACCGATTTTATTGAAACTTGGACTAGATACATTTCTTTAGGTATCTAGAATATCTTAGAGGCTACTTTTTATGTAGGTACCACGAGAGCGTAGCCGCGGTCGGAAGTTAATAAATAGGTATGACAATTACCTAGCATTCCGGCTAAACAAAAAAAAATGGCCGGTAAGTTTCAGATGATTTCTCCGGCAATGTTTCTCATCTCGCAAACCTTCTTGATGTTTACTCTCCGTCTGGGGCACGACCTTGCATACATTTCCTGAATCAATGTCACTTGTACTGAACCCTGTGTTTTATTCAGAGTCCGTTTTGGAAGTAGGCTGTTGTATCTTTATTCCTAGTCTCTATTTAAGAGCGAGTGATAGATATTTGTAACTGGAACTGCAACTGTTTGCAAGAATGTATTCACTGCGCAGACAGAGTCGCGCACTTTATCCTTTCATTACACTGATTCTTCACCGACGGTCATAAGCCCTTTTCCGGGCCACCATACCTCAATTTGGTCACTGACCTTATACAGAATGACTAAGACAGGATCAAGCAAGCAAGCATCGTTACGAAAACTATGTACAGACGCCTGCAGTAAAATATATGCATTTCATAATTTTCAAAATGATGTCTTCTTATTTTGATGTATACCCAGCAAAGTTGTGAACGGCACAAGTTGATGCCCTGACATAGTTCCATGTTTTTGCTATTATCAATATGCTTAGTCTTATGGCAACATTTTGAAAACTTTGGTATGTGTACGAGTACATCCTAGTGCAGGGGACTGTACCTGAAGTTACTTACCAACGGTGACGTCCTATGTTATCCTAGCTAGATCATCATCATCATCATTTCTTACTTTATACCTACTTATTGAATGATACGCAACATATCATCTGGAATTCGGGTTTTTCGGAAACTATTTACCTACTCATGAAAACCTGCCTTTTTATCAGTTTAATATATCCATTGAAAGTCTACGTCTTAAGTTTGTGAAATCAGCAAACCTAATTCTTAGAAACTTGCTATTGAGACATGAATAGGCTAAAATATTTATTTCATAACAGAGAAAAACAACAAGAACATTAAAAAAATATATTCATTCCAGAAAGCACCAAGTTTTACATCACCTTTCTTTGTAAATTTTAATCAACAATATTTACTTTAACATGCTCTAAAAGCTTCGACTTGGATCGATTTATTTTCTTATACTTAGGGTTTGCTTTGACAGACCTTCTTATACTACTTCTCGTCATCACTCTATCGAATATTTCTTCACTGGTGTCTTCGCTGCCATCATCAGAGAAATGATTGTTCATACTGTCACTTAGTTTTGGGCGTATAAAAACGGGTTCAATACCACTATCAGAATGTATTGCGTCTTCCAGCGGAGCTCTGTCTTCGTCACTCATAGAAATTTTAGCATTTTCACTGCTCATCTGACGACATAGCATCCTACAACTCTGAGCGGGAACTTGCAACAGATTCTTTTTCTCATCCTTCTTCTTTAAATTACTCGGCTTATATTTCATCGGAGAAAAATCAACCCTACTACGTAAAAAGCTAATCGTTTCTCCGAACTTTCTACTGCATTTTCGCGTGGCTTTCGCTTCTGTTTTTTCCTCTATTTTTGCGCTCTCGTCGTTTTCCAAAGCTACACCTGAGTCCGAATTGGAATCGGCTAGTATGTGTATCTCCGGAACGCTAAATGTAAATTCGTTCTGGAATAACTTTTTATTTAGCTCCTCGATCGCCTCGGCTTGTTTCTGTATAATAATGTCCTGTTGCGCGAGTTGTTTAGCGACGGACTCTGTTCGGATCGCCAAGTTTGCTTCGTATTTTTGCAGTTCGCTCGAGAGGAATTCCAATTCTTTCTTTCTGTTCGATTCCAATTTCTTTATAAGTTCTGTCTGTTTCGTGTATGCTTCCTTGAGCCTCGCGATCTCCTGTTTATGTGACGTTTTGAGGAATTTAATAATGTTTATTGCCTCGTGGAGCGATGTGGGCTGGAGAATATTGTCTTTTGTCGCGATCTCGGCCATTATTGTTTCCCACTCGGATCTGAAACAATAAAATGTGTAAATCAGTATACCTATATATTTTTCTCTGAATAAATGTCTCATGAATTTTAGGTAATTTTATCTGATTGAAAAGTATTTTGTCAGACAGAAACATGAAAATGTATTTGATCTTAAGTTGGACTCAATTGACTAAGATTCCATGCAAAATTTAGCAATAGTATCTATTGTTAGCTATTTTTAAAATAAATACCAAAACTCGTGAACTAAACCACTTATTAATTTGTAATATGTTTACACGAGCCTGGAAAATGTAGGTGAGTTGGTACTACAAAAATCCACTCAGTAATTTATAAAACCTTAAAGTAACTTTTATATTTTACTTTAGAAAGTAGATCGTTAATATTAATGGAATACCTTTTGACTTCGTAAGTTAGTAACTATTGATCCAAATTGTGAAATACTAAAGACTTATCACTAATCAATCTAATGGATTTTTGAAGACCATAAAATGATTGTAGAACTTGTATAATAATGAGTTTTTAACATAAAAAATAATAATGAGTATAGAAACTACCACGTGCACTGTTTGGACATTATAGTGTATGTTTTTATACTACACCCGGTCGTGGGTACAATAACACTTATTGTTCTTCGTGTATATGAACTTATTCAATAAGTATCGATTGTTGTATGAAGGCTTTGAATTATGCCATCAAAGAAAGCGTATAACATTGAAAAATATCATACATTTTAAAGTAAAAAAGTTAGTATTGAACTGAAAACACAATAAAGCTTCGAAATAATTGTGTTTTTAACTGACGATGATCAAAGAAACGAGAAATGCAATGTATGCGGTCAATTAACTGAAACAAAAACAATAAAACCGCGTCTATACCGGCAGAACAACTTTTGCTGGAATTTAATGAATGATACTCCTTAGGTAGAGGAATGTACTTTAGGTAGTTTTCATAGTTTATATATATTTGGATTATAAATAAAACTGAGTTTGTTAACTTAACTTTTCTAAAAAGGGTTATTATTTATTTGTAGTTACACGTAAATTTTATTATATCAGTTGAACTATTTTATTATTCGGTCTGTTTTCTAAATTGGATTTTGTCGAAACAATAGCTAAACAATGAATTGAGCAAGATTGCGCAATAGCAGAGCCCTAATTGTGCAAGCCCTTGATTGTAATTGAGTGTTTGTTTGTCACCAATAGAATAAAGGAACCCGCAGTTCTGTATTATATCGCTGCTTTGCAGAAAGAATGTCATAACTCAAAAAACCTGATTTTGGGGTTGAGTATACACCTAGGCTCCGAAAAAAATCTAGTTTTTTCTTAAAAAACGTCATTTCTCTAAGGGGTAAGGTGAGAGCAGGGCAGAAGATGTGACGTTGTTGCTCTGTCTCATTTTGTGAGGTGGTTTGCGGTAAGAAGGTCATTACTCAGTAGTGGTGCTAGTGTGTTCGCGATGAGTTGTGCATGTTCTCTTCAAGGAAGACATATTTCTGGTTTTGACGTTCTTCGTGAAAAGGTTAGTTGAATTTATTACGAATTAGTTTCGGAAATAATGTATCTAAGTGAAATGTGTCGTTCTAGCTCAAAATATGCATGTGATTGCTTGTGTATTTATTTTGCGTTATGTCGTTTTAGCAGAAAATGGTAAGAACTACTAAAGTATTATTATAAAATATGACGATAATGACTGTAAACAAAACACAAATAGATGATTTTAGTTAAAAATTAAGTCAAAATGGATCATTTTTGCTTAAAAAAACGTTGTTATTTTTGTATTTATTGACGATTATTTGAAGTTAAAACGTTTTAGGTAAAATAAAAATACATTTAGTGATCGTATTTTACGTTAAATTATTATTTTTGCAGACTATTCGTTACAAATGGCGATGCCAGGGAGTTCAAGAACCAAAAAAATATTGGCTCTCATCGAGAAAAATAGGAATAAAGCACCCGATCAAGAATCTACAATGGATAAAAGTGGTATATTGTATACTGCTATATTCATTTTTTACAAGTTCTACTGGTCATAATTGAATGAATTAATGTACACTATATTATTATTGCTCTTAAAACATTACAAAAACAAACTTTTTAATGAATTATGACTTTATTGATTACTATCCGTATTAACTGTATTTTTTTTAGGCTATGAAAGGCTGAAATTGCAGGCTCCACCTGAATTTGATATACGTATTCAAGTACCACCCGATTCCACTGAGGTATCAACGGAGTTACAAAGATCTGTTCAAGGGCCATCCACACTCATGTGTGAAAGACTTGATTATGAGTTGCAAAAACCTATTCCAGAACAACCTGCTATGCAAGATTCCAGTAGTTCATCCAGTTCATCATCTGATTCTTAATTGTTGATTCTAAACTGAATTGTTGTTTTTTCAGACAGCGACGATTCTGTAAGAGATCCTCTGTACACGCAGCCAGAACAACCAATTCTTCGACAGAATCTTGCCGACTTATCTGATGGAGAAATTGAGGATTTGCCTTACAACGACGAAAATATCCCACTAAATAGAGCTGAAAATGAAGAAACTGTACAAGATGATTTAGTGGAAGATAGAGACGCAACTGTTTCGACTACAAGTCCTCCGGTAAAAGTTGGAAGAAAACGGAAACGAAATGAGAATAAGTGGAAGAAAAATATTAAGAAATCATTGAGAAATACGGGACAGGCTTACTAATTAAAAATGTGCACAGAAGATTTTTTGATTGGAAAGATGGTTGTTCTCAAATGGGGGTAAATATTTCGAAGAATGAAGAAGGAAACTCTGTAAAGATTGCTGATGTTAAAATACTAAGAGTTGAAAAAAACAGCCCTCGTACAATGTACTACAAGACTTCCTATGCCGAAGAAGAATTCAAGAGGGCAGTTATTATAAAAAAGAACAGAATGATTGAAGTAGATGTCAAGAAGGCGTATGATGAAAAACCAGGTGTAACGGGAAGAAAGAAAGCTGATTTATTGGATTTACTCAATAAAAACTTTATCCCGAGGTTCTACACCCCATTTTATAATTCTTTGTAAGAACCATAACGGACTTTGCGAGGAGCACATTGATTGCTGCATATTGATTGCACAATTATCTTTGTTTTTAGAGAACTTTTATTTTATAATTTTGTACTAATCAATAATAGTCTGATTAATTTAAGTACTTATAAAAAGTATTAAAGCTAATTGTTAAAAATGTAAAGAAGACTGATTAATGGGTAGTGGGTACTTAGCTAAGAGGTTTATTTTTATAAGTTTAGCTAACGTTTTCAATGAAAAGAGATTTAGCATTTGAAAGTGTCTATGTTTCAGTTGATGTTTGTTGTGAATTTTATTAAAAGATTTTTCTAGAAAGTCATTTTTTGTTTTATTAAGAATATCTTAAATCAAAATCAAAACGAAATATTGTCATTAACGTCCTAAGTCTATATAAAACAAATTTCGCTTTATAGTTTTTCTGTAAGAATGACACATTTTCTACCTTGTTCTATAAAAATACGCATAAGATTTAAGAAGATCATCGCACATAATAATTGCTGATATATTTCAATAAGTATTGAATTGGGTATTATTTAATTCTCAAGAAGCTTCTTTAAAAAAGCAATAATTCGGAAAATATAATTTTTCTAACTTTAAAAACGCTCTCCTGTTAAATCGTGTTTTTTGAGTTATGACGTCCTTTCTGCAAAGCAGCGATATCAACCAAATACATAAAGTAATTAGGTAGGTTACATATACAATTGCAAAAATATAATAAATAAAAAAATACCTGTCACAGAAAAATCCAAAACCACGAGCACTAATTTCAACAAATAAATTATGAGAAATGTTTATTCACTGACAAAGTTAAATAATTAACAGGTCTACTCTCTTCGACACACAAACTTATACTGATGATGGATGGTCGGTCATAGTCAGCTGACAATACAATAACAGGTACTGACAGGTGGTATCCCCATTGTAATAATAAACCGTACAAAATCGACACGCCATTTTGGGTCTTAAAGTGAGGGCGTAAAAACTACCTCTACCTGGAATGTGGTACAAAGGAGTTCTAGTTAATTCTATTTTTATAATAAAACATGGAATTGTTATAGTACAGGTACCTACAGAAGCGGTTTATCAATGGGTGTGGAAATAACTAGCTATGTACCTACCAAGAATGAAGTACTACCTGAACTACCTAGAACAGAGTTAATTGTGTCAAAAGTATGAAGAAGAAGTTCTGAATTCCTTAGTGAATGACCGTTGTCAACCTTTGAGAAGGTATGAAAGGTGAGAAATTGGTTCAATTTCGCAGTCAGTATGCAGTATCTACACAAATATTAATGTTGCGAAAGTATCGTAAGATTGTTACATTAAATTGCAATTTTAAATATTATTAATTTCAAAAATAATAAACATTAAATAAATATTCTGGACATATCACACACGGTCAACTGATCCCAAACTAGGCATAGCCTGTACTATGGGTACCAGAGACTGATATATATTTAACACCCAGACACAGAACTAACATCCGTGTTCATCACACAAATGACCGGTGCGGGAATCGAACCCGCGACTTCTAGCTCAGAAGGCAGAGTTACTACCAACTGAGCTATGAGGCCAGTCAATGTCATCATAATTTCAGCCATTTTAATGAATTGAGCAAGAAACTTGATTTTTATACGGTACCATAAGCTCACAAACTTAACAGTTGGTATAAATTTCAAGTTGATACCTTTAGCCGTTTCTGAGAAAAAGGCTAAAGCTACAGACAGACAGACAACAAAGTGATCCTGAGAGGGTTCCGTTTTTTCCAAATCAGGTATGTAGCCCTAAAAACGGAGAATAAAGAAGGCAAACGCGTGTCCATGATGTCAAAAAAGAACAAATTCACAATAAAAATATTTCGCAGTTGCTACGTTTACGCTCCTAATAAAATTTTCCCAAGCCTCTGTTCTCTCGACCCATTGAACGGCACACTATCTTGACGATGTAAATGTTGCCATAAAAAATAACGTAACACAGGGCAACACAGGGCTCGATTTGATAAATAGTCTTTGGGATTATGCTAGTGTAGCACCAAGATATATAAAAATAACGAGATGAGATTGGATATAGGAGTATGGACTTTTATTTAGAAAGTCCCAAATTTGTTAAGTTGCAAAAGCAAATTAGATCCTAACTTTCTAATAGGTATACTTAGACATAGACATTTATATAATTGCAATCAAAAATATTATTATTTACTTATCTACTTATTTATCACTACCTAAATCTAAGATTTTATTCGATAGATGTAAGGATCATTTTGAAATACATGACAGATGACATATCGCACGCTGTCTGAACACGGCTTCAAACATAATTCGCTTTCACGAAAAAACTGAAGCTCTCCATTAACTGAATAAAGTCCTATAAAACAGCTTTGCAAACGTCTGCAAAAACAGCTATTTGGAGTGAAACAGTCATCCAAGTGCAAAGAAGGTTCGTAGATTTTTCTTTTACAATTTTCAGATTTAATTTAGATTGCACACAAGTTTTTAAATCTCTAGTTAAATCAGATTGAAACATTTGCGTGTTATGTGTAGCGAATGTTTTTTAGTATGCTCATAATAAAATAGGGTTCTTAATCCTATCTAATCAGTAATTCACGAAAGTGTGCACGAAAGGAGCCCCTAAGACTCTAATCCTTTCACAACACTGATTAAATAAATAAAATAAATAAATATTCCGGACATATCACACACGGTCAACTGATCCCAAACTAGGCATAGCCTGTACTATGGGTACCAGAGACTGATATACATAATAGATTAATATTTAACACCCAGAAACAGAACAAACATCTGTGATAATCACACAAATGTTTGTCTAGTGCGGGGATCGAACCCGCAACCTCGAGCGCAGAAGGCAGAGTTACTCAACAATCAACTGAGCTATGAGGCCAGTCAATTCATTTTTCATCGACGGTCATAGGCCCTTTTCAGGGCCGCCATACCTCAACCTGGTCACTGACCCAATACAGGATGACCAAGAAAGAATCAGTGAAAGGACAAGAAGAAGAATCAGTAATGCGTAATGTATTTGTTTTTTGGTTGGTTTGCCTTTCTTTTACGCAGCAATGGAGCATCTTCAACGTGTTTTTTTGGATCATCATCATCATCATCAACAACCTGTAGAAGTCCACTGCTGGACATAGGCCACCCCCAAAGAGTTCCACGACGAACGGTCTCGAGCCTTTTCCATCCACCAACTTCCCGCAACCTTCACAACGTCGTCAGTCCATCGGGTGGCCTTCCAACACTGCGTCGCCCGGTTTGTGGTCGCCATTCGAGAACCTTTACTCCCCAACGGTTGTCGGTACTACTCAAAGAATCGGCAGGTGTCATTAGCTACTTTTTATGAAGCTGGGTAAAGAAAGAGATAAGATATAAGCCACGGTTGGATGCTAATCTATGAACTTGCTGGAAGCCGCAGTGTGCAGGCCGCACAAGATAGGCCTCTGCTCTGGAAATCTATGGTTTAGCAGTAGAAATCCGGCTGCAATGATGATGATGTATTTTACTTAGTTATTTGTATCAATTCGTACAAAGGATGAATTAATTAATTCGGCCATGGGAAAAGAAATAAAATTTTAGATTAGTGCAATATCAAAAAAAAACTTTTGAATAGGATTGAAATCAAGCAGGGGCAAGCGTATACGTAGGTAAATGAACAAAATTATATTGTTTATCTTTCGGTTATAATTTTCTAACAAAAGTAAGTTAAAACATCCAATAAGCAATAACCTTTAATCACAAACAAATCGCATTAAACCCACTTTAAATGCTATTTTCTAACTTTACAGGATTAAATTCGGGAAAAATTACCCAATTCCACTATAAGGGCCGGCGCGTCGACAATACATCATTTTTATGTGCGGTTTTTGTGTGTGTAACCAAATATTTGTATTGTCTGTGGACGAGGAACGCACATTCCGCGGATTTATACCCAACCTTTTTCTATTAGGGGGGGTATAAATCCTAACGGGGTGAGTTTTTGTTGTTCTGTAGGTATTTCGTGTTTTTGTCATTGGAGTTATCGTATTTTGCCGCCGAAGCAAGTAGCCGTTCCTAATCAATAGAAGATAAAACTTAATACCGTAGTATCTACCATCTGGAGTTTTTGGACCCGACTAAAGGTTCAGTGTATACGACGACCTCGGTGGCGTAGCGGGCGAGTGCCCGTCTGAGGCTAAGGACTCACGAAGCGGTTTTCACCCGCGCCCGCCGCGGTGGCGGAATGGAGTTTTATTTTCAAAACTCACGAGACCGGAGTTTTGTGCGGTTACGCAGCCGTCGCGGTTGCGATTATCGCTCGCAAACTTGGCGGTTGATTATCGCAAGACGGGCGGTTAAACGATCAGTTGAGTTCCAGACCGCCAACCGATCGCAGAACGCGCGGGTGCAACCCACCGCGGCTGCGGGACTGCGACCCGCGCCCGCCGCACAGTGGTTCGTCTGTATGGGAGAGGTCGGACCTATGTCCGACCTCTCCCATACAATTAAATCAGTTTTATGCGATTTACTCTATAACTTTAAGTCCAGGCTCAGAGTGCATTAGATGAATGTTTGTTTATTTTTTAAATAGCAATCGAATGGCATAATCAGATTTATGAAATTACGACTTAGAGATTTTAAGTCACCTATGTCCGACCTCTTCCATACAGACGCACCACTGTGCGCCGGTACAAGATGACCGCCGGAGCAGCGGGACCCGCATACAATCGCACACGCCGCGGGTGTAAAACGCGTCGTGAAATTTGCTTTAATTTTTTACATAAATATCTGTATTCTACAAAGGCTGCGGGCCCGCAAACACGGCGGGCGCGGGTGAAAACCGCTTCGTGAGTCCTTAGCCTGAGACGCAAATGGGCTTAGATTCCTGCTGCGGGAAAAATGTTTGCATGATCTGCAAATATTTGTTCCTGGTCAGTTCGGGGCGAGCCACTAGTATAAATCTATCAACCTTGAATTACAAAATGAAATTCTAAAGAACTGTTACCGTAGTAGCTTCATAATTCCATGAAAACTATCTTAAACACATGCCACTGAATTTCAAAGCCTATGTATCAAGCTAAGTGCTTTACCACATTAAATTTAATATTACATCGAGATTTTCTTCTCGACTTAAATATCCGATGATTGATAGAAAAACTTTATGATTCGATCATGCCTAAAAATAATATTTGAATCTACATAAAATTGGCTATTCGGGTTCGTGACGGGGCATAATATATTACGCATAAGGCGCTATTTGAAATGTTTTATGAGTGAAGATGTTACACTGCAATTTCTATAGCATATACTATAGATTATGTGACACATAGTTCATTAAATTGAAGAACATATTTACAACAATCTTACAAAATACATTATAAACAGTTAACCTATCTAAAGACATTAGATCGGATTAGCATTGCCATCCAGCGTGGCAATTCCGCCAGCGTCTTGGGGACGCTTCCGACTGGTAGTGATCTGGATCAGTTGAGCTATCTATAGATCGTTTGTAACGGTCTTAAGATGGCTCAACTGTTTCTTGTGTATTTTGTAAATATTAACTTGTATTAGTTTATGTTTCTTTCTGTAAATAAATCTAAAGACCGTTGCAAACGATATTATTATATTGATCAATTGATCCAAAAATTCAATCAAAAAACAAAAATAAGAGAGGATATAGGTGCTAAAAACTTATTTCTGTACTGTTTGCCTTACACTTATCATTTACATACCTACTTTTTGTGAAAACTTCGTGCTCTCTCAGAAAATGACAGCGCGCTGATCTGATGATGATGATGATCTGATGACTATGGAGACGGACTAACATCTAACTACATCATCATTTGACTTCACGATTTGTCGAAACATTTTTTGGATGATATTTTTGATTGAAAAGTTGTTTATTGCTAAGAATAAACTAAACTACTGCAGGTCAGTTCAATAATGCACAAAATTCCTTCTTTAATGTAATTTTATCAAACAAAATTTCTCCTTATTTCGCATTTGGACTAAAAAGTGTTCCATATTCGTCGAAAAAACAGAAATATGATAACAATTCATACAAACTCACCGGGGCGCCGTTTTCTACATCTTTATGTCAGACAAAATGTTGGGTTATCAAATAACCTTCTTCTCGTCGTCCAGAACGTATCTATTTGGAGTGAAGCCAATCGTTGGCGAGTCTAGATAAGCAATTGGTTAGACCGAACTGCTCTCAAGACAATTGCTCTCTATATTTTAGACTTTGGAGGGCTTGCAAACGATATCTCAAAGTAAAAATCAAGAAGCATTTTATTCCTTGAATGAAATCATCTGTTCGCGTTGTTCTCCACTGGCGGACATTGGAAAATGACATAATACGACAAAAACATGTATTATTTTATATTTATGGTAAGAAAACTTTATATAATGAAAGAAAATTAAAACTTAGAAAAACAAGAAACAGTTTTTTTTTTATTTTTTTATTTTAATTTATTTATCTTCCAAAAATTTATTACATAGTCATTTATAGAAATAGCACTAAAAAAAAACCACTAAGGTTTGTTGAACTAATGCTAAATATAGTCTTCGGCTATAGGTAGGAGCTACGTAAATTTAGTATTATGGAGTAGATTCTAATTTTATTACAAGTAGGCACTTACGAAGGTATTGATCTAACAAAATACGTACAAGGTGAGCTATCTAAAGACCGTTACAAATTATCTATAGATAGCTCAATTTATCCAGATCACTACCAGTCGGAAGCGTCCCCAAGACGCTGGCGGAATTGCCACGCTGGATGTTTGTATTTATGGTTAAATACATAGGTAGGTACATCAAGTTTCCATATAACGAAGTGATTATCTGAAGTGATTCTGTGAATAAAGAAGAAAGAAAAAATAAGGTAAGCTGCAGTCATAGTTTGTTAAGAAGTACCGGTAGCGATGCACTTAGGTAATCGTTGCCGCATCAATGCAAAAAGACATCGTTTGCAAAAGCACCCACAGAAATGAAATGAATTGCCATTCAGCTACCCCGTGGCTTGAAATGTGTTTGGAATTTACGTTTGGACGTTACCGTTTTCAATGTATTTGATGTGGTCGGGTTTTATGCACGTTGGCACTTGTACAAATGCGGCGAAGACATTTGTGTATTGTCGGAAACGAACTATTTACACTAGTAGTCTTATTTTCGTTTATACATTTTTGCTTGGCCGTGGTGGCTCCCACTGAAGAATAGGCCCCTCCATATCTACCTATCCGCGAATGTCGTAAAAGGCGACTAAGGGAAAAAAGCTACGGGACGGGCAGCAGCGTCCCTCATTTTAACAACGATAGCTCTAACTGCGCTCGCCAACCCGCATGCCCAGCGTGGTGAGTATGGGCAAATCCCCCTGATAATTTGCTCTGTCTGTGGGGGAGGCCATGTTCAGCAGTGGACGTCGTACGGCTGAAATGATGATGATGATTTTTGCTTGTTGTTATTTCAGACGGTACTCGTTATTTGATAATTAGGTAAAGCCCCGGTTTTTACTGAGGCCTTATTTATATTAATAAGAATACATGTATTCTTATTTAAACAGCGTCAGGTGGAACTTTTAGTCACGTAGTGCTTGGGACATGTTATGATGGAGTGGCCGACTAGCTGTGAGTCATCATCATCATCAACAACCTATAGAAGTCCACTGCTGGAAATAGGCCTCCCCCAAAGAGTTCCACGGCGAACGGTATTGAGCCCTTTCCATTCACCGACTTCCCGAAACTTTTACCATGTCTTCCAACACTGCGTCTTTCCGGTTCGTGGTCGCCATTCGAGAACCTTTACTCCCCAACTGCTGTGAGTATGGTAGCACTAATACCATCCTCACAGCTGGCCTTATCCATAGAAAAGACATGGTCAATACATGCAGAGCTGACTGAGCCGCGGGTTTCCTCGATGTTTTCCTTCACCGTTTTGAGCACGTGTTATATGTAGTAATAGTACGGTAAATGCGAATGTAAACAAAAGCACATTGGTTACACGCTGTTCCATTTATGTATCTAAAGTATATTATTTACGAATGCACTGTCTGGTGTATAACTAATCCTAGCTTGTTATTTGTTTAGTTAGCTAATGAAAACATCTTGATACGATAACTAGAGGTTGATAATCTATTCTATGGTACCTACAGCGTATTCCACAAGTAATATAGTATTCCTAAAGGGGCTAATTCTAACGACGAAAAGAAGAAATATCAGATTTACCTTTGCTCGCTCGATCAAATATACGAACTTTTTCAAACTCTCTAAGACATTATTTGTGGAATGTCATATTAGATTTACTTTGATTTTCTTGTTATAGGTATTTGTATGATAACAAGACTCGTTCAGTTTCGTTATAATAGTAAAAGTTATGCTGAAGCGTATTCGACAATTCCTGTGCAAATATAACAGCTTTGGGGAACAAATTGCGGGGACAATGCGACGATCCTTAGGGCACCTATAAAGGTTTATCACAATTTAGAATATTCAGGTGGAAAAGGGACTGCGTATCGCATTGTGAGCCTAGATTACAATATTATAGATTTGATAAAAAATATCTTACTATTTTGTTACACACTGAACTGTAACCAAAACTGTATTGCTGACTTATCTAAGCACATGTAAATATGTCAAAAGATTAATAAATTGTATTGAATTGAACATATGCATAAATACATTTTACGTAGGTAGGTATATATGCTTGTATGCTTGCTGTTTAAATAATATGTTCATTTATCTAGTGCAAATTACATTATACAAAGGCTAAAGGGGCTTAGTCAATCAACAAAAATATTTACACCGAAATAAAATATATATACGGCCTATATTCGATTTTCAATATTTTTCTTTGAGATGGGTGGCCAAAGCGTTGTATTGTTTGGGCACGATTCAAACACTTTGGACAAAAAGGACACAGATTTGATGGAAAAACTCCCAGCAATAAGAAGATGAGACTACCTCAGGGTGGTGTTAGTGAGAGCGATTAGCGATTTGGAAATATTAAATTTTTACATAATTTTGTACAAGGGGGTCATTTTTAAATCAATTAAAAATAAAGACGATCATGTGCGAGAACTCGCGCCATGATCGTTCTGTACCATTACATGGGGTCAGAAAATCCAAATTCGTATCCAAAGTGTAGAAAGTGACAAATTTATATTTTGCGGTCACTCACGTAGTTCATTGTATGATATTAATTGCAAATATAACTTTGTCTCGTAATAATCCAATTTTAGGGTTAAAAACACACATTTATTGGTATATTTTTAGCAATCTCTCCCAGACAACCTTAGGATGAAGTGAAAGTAAGATTAAAGGAAGTGAGGTCGGTTGGAGTGAACTTAAAAACAAATAATAGATACATTGAATACGGTAGGTATGTAAGCTAAGTAATGTAATAAGTTAGGTAGAATCAAACTTATTGTTAGTGATCAAGCCTACCTACCTACTTCCTACCACTGGGGAAGGCGTAAGCTACGGCTCACCTCATAAACTCAGGCATTTTCAGAAAAAAAACAATGCTAAATCGCACGGACCGGACCCAAAAGCCCTAACCTTGATTTCTGTTGGACCCTAGCGACCTTTCCCCAGATCCCAAACAAAAACGGAAAAACAAGTTTCTAAAATTGTTGCTGTTTTTATCATGGTGGTTTATGTACCGTTTGGGATTATCTACTCTCGGTTTTTTCTTTACTCAGGTAAAAAGCACCTGGAGTATAGGCCTACAATTTTAACTCTACAGCTATGAGCATAAGGTTGGGAGATAGAAGGAAAAGTTAACTGCTATTACATTTATGAGGTCATGTCACAGTAACAAAAATACGGACTTTTTTATTTGACTAAAAGCAGTTTGTTCTTGAATGTGAGCTTTATGAACATAGGTACTTAAAATGCTCGTGTAATTTTACAAGAGACCCCTTATCTTCTTCTCCTTTTTCTTCTTATATGCTTTAGATAGATCATAATTTCACTAATTATATCAACCTAATTTAACATGATATTATTTAGTTTCATTTAAAATTTCATTCAAAATCTTTGGGTACATTCCATTTTAATTATCAAGTTAGAAAAAAAATCCACTGTTTGATTTCAAAAAATGAAAGTGTCATGAGTTTTAAATATTTTGGTAAAATTGATATTGTTAATTATCAATGTAATTGTCAATTAAATATCTTGGCCATTATATCACCAACGACCTTAAAGACAAAGCTGACATTGAAAGAGAGCGTAGGGCTCTGGCGGTAAGAAGTAATATGTTGATCCGTAGGTTTTCCCGGTGTACAGAAGAAGTGAAACTAACGCTATTTAAAGCATACTGTCAAAGTTTCTACACCGGGAATCTATGGGTTAACTACAATTGGCGACCGCTAGAGACCCTGCGTTTCCAGTACAACAATATTTTTAGGATGATGTTGGGGCTGCCGCGTTTTAGCAGTGCATCAGGGATGTTTCCAGAATACGAGACGGATGGATTTGCTGCAATTCTCCGTAAAAAGACCACATCCCTGATGCGCAGAGTGCGTGATAGCCCCAATATCATCCTTCAAACGATTGCTGGCAGGATCACCTCTCCCACGTGGCACTGCTTCGTGAGGAGAGTGATCTATTGAAATGTTTAGGATTATTTAGCATTAAGTACTAACTCTAATTATAAGTTATTTTATATTATGATACTAACAAATTATAGATCCAAGTCGTCAGAAATAAAATATTTTTGTTTTTATTTGCTTTATCTTGGAGGCTGGTGGATGAGACCAATGACCGAAGGGCTGGTGCTTACCTAGAACAAAATATAGCGATCCAACGAGGTAACGTCGCCAGCCTTTTGGGCACGCTGCCTGTGGTTGGTGATCTGAACTCTGTTTTCTACTTGTAGTCGTTTATTATTTAATTATTTTATTAGTTAATTTTCAACTGTTATTATTATAATTTTTCTGTCAATAAAGTTTTATCCCATTCAATCAAATAAATAAACACAAATTTTATTTTATTTATTGACACGAAAATTAAAAATATTTTGGTAAAATTGACATTGACACGAAATTTAAAAATATTTTAGTAAAATTGTCATTGGCATTAAAATATATTAGTCAAATAAAGACTGACACGAGATTAACAAGCTAAAATCTTTTTTAATCTCTTAGTAACATTACCAATGTTACTAAGAGATTAAAAAAGATTTTAGTCAGTTAGAACAATTCTCAAGAAAGTAAGTATGAACGTTAGTGATTAATTCTCTATAAATAAGGATAAGAGAAGACTTTTCTGTGGGCGCGAAGAAAAACGAAAGATTACTCTATCTTCGATTTTGTGAAAAGCTTTTGCGGTTAGATTAATATTTCAGATGATTGAGTGCAACTTGATTCATCTCTTCATTTCAAAGTGTTCAATTTTCTTCTATCTTTTATTGTTTTTTTTTTCAGAACAGTAATGAATATTGGCTTCGGAGTGGCGAAAGTTTTTGCTGAGAGGAATATACGGCTGTTGTATTCTGTTTCAGTGAACAATTACTGCTATGTTATTGAATTTTGGGGATATCATTTTATAGTCCCAAAATTAAGTTTACATCATCAGCTTGTAAAATTCTACTACCTACTGGACAAAAGCCTCCCGAAATGATTACCATGAATTCTATAATGTATCTATTGACCTTAGTTCTTCAACGGATATCAAAAATTTGTAAATTCAGTAATTGAATGTATTTTACAACATGACGTCATAGTTACCTACTTTTATAGGGTATACGTATTGTATTTTTGTTGTGACCACCATTCAATAATTTTGATGCATAATTCATCTTCATATAAGTACAAGAAATTTCATAATTTCGTCATTGTTATCTCAAGGAAAGTCATAAAAACCTTTAATACGTCGACATAACCCGGTGGAATTATTTAATGTTGATTACGTTTGCGTAGAGTTGGATGACTCAATGAATGAATGAATATTCTGAGCATTGAATGATTTGATCTGTGTTTTAAGACTCAAGTATTTGAAAAATAATCATTATAAAACAGTGAAACATCCAATCTTGACGAGTAAGATGAGAATACCGGTGTAGTGGAAGCGATTCTTCCTTCCAATCTTAATGTGAAATAAATTTGAGTGCACACCAATCCTCAGGGAAAAATAAATGTGCGTAAAAGAAAAAATGCCATAAATACAAAATGAACAAGGAACACGGAAATTATTTTCTATGTATGTAAATGTATGAAAAGACTTTTAATCTACAGTTCAAAGGATCAATCAGTGATCCATTTCACATCTCTAGTTTTCAGAACACGTCAGTACATTTTATTACGGGCCTCTATACTCACCGGGCCGTGTTTACGACCATGATTAAGACCCTGGATCTTTATTAAACCATGCAACGCCCCATTTGATAGTGTCCCATTTATTAGTGCCCTATTTGTATGGTCTTTGTTATTGCTGACCCATTTATTGCTTAGTTTGGGCAGAAGCTTAGCAAAGGGTGTTCGTAGATGCTGTTCAATTAATTTGCTTGATTGTTCAATGTGAGTCAAACTTCTCGTACGTTTTACGATTAGCAATGAAGATGATAAAAATACCAAAAAGAGCTAATTTGAAAAAGTTTGGGGAAATAATGAATATACCTATAGCATTTTTTTCGCCTATATTCTTCGGGATGGTAAATAATTATTATGAATCGCGTTGCATAAGCTAAAAAAGAAAAACAACGGTCTGCCCACTGTTAACGAGAAGCCCCTTAACTCTCTAGGCCCTCAACTAGTCAATTTTTGACTATCAATAGGAGGTTATAACAGTTCAAAATTGGACCAGAGATTTAACAACAACGTAGGTCTTATCATAGATTTTAGTGATAATGATTCGCGCGTTGTGGCTTTTTCTCTAAAATAACTCTGGTTTAACGGCCTTCTAGTTAACAGAGGGCAGCGGTAACAGATCGTCATAAGCCACGGTCAACGAATAGCACGATAGGGGGAATTGACGTTACCGCATCGCAGTTTGTTCGGTTGCAGCGGTCAGGGCTAAACTAAAGCTTTTACCAAAATCTATGTTCAAACTGTTCAATATGGAGCCATTTCGATTTCATTCCGCTTAATCGTTTTCCACTGGAACAGGTGAAACCGCAGAATCGTTTATGCGATAATTAATTCTACATGAGCCAGTTAAGGTGGGGATTGCATCGAACCGAACAATAATATGATAGTAATTGTACCTACATTGGCATTTGGCATTATAATTGGACGTGGTGGCCTCGGCTGAAGGATCTCCTACCTGTGGATAGAAGCGACTAAGGGATAAAAGCTAAGGGATGGGAAGCATCGTCCCCTAATATAACAATGATAGCTCTAACTGCGCTCGCCAACCCACGTGCCCAGCGTGGTGAGTATGGGTTAATTGCTTGGGTAAATCTGCGGGGGTCAGTTCAGCAGTACCTAGACATCAAACGCCCGGAACCTCCGACGAGATTTGAACCCGCAACCTTCTCCTAGATACAGAGACGCTCTAACCAGTAAATAAATAAAACGATCATTATTGCTCCGGTTATATTTATTGGTGATAGTCTAAAACCTGTTCAGAAGTCATTTTGTTGACTTTGCATACGATCTATTTTAATGAATCAAGTCGAACATTTAGCAAATTACACTTGAAGTCGACTTTAGACGGCACTCCTTTATTATTTTCAAAGCTTTGACATTTCATCCTTATACCGGTTTCCATGAAAAGTTTCTCAGACGCTTTGTAGCGGGATTCAAAGCCAGAATCTCCAGATGATAGTTGTGTTAATACACTCGACTCAAGCTCGCGTTATATCGACATTCACTGATCGGATATGTTATACATTTCGACTTTTCATTTCCTTTCAAGAATCGCATTTTAGAATCTAATTTAGGTGCTCAAAATGTTTGCCAATATTATAACTTTTGCTAGACTTAGGCCCGTAATCGGAAACTGTAGGTACTCAAACTGAATGAATGCTGAATTTACTCCCGTTGCCTTTTTATTATTATTTTTTGTGTATACTGCTCTTTTTTTAACATTTGTACCAATTTAAAGGCAATAAATGTTTTTTTTTTATTAAATTTAAAGCTTAGGTTTCTGGGCGGATTTTGTGACATTTGTGAGAAAAACCTACCCTAAATTAGTGCTCGACTTACAGTGAACTTGATATTATACCTATCTACGATCGACTGACGTCGGCGGTAATTATTATTATTATAATTTTTATACAACTGAGGTGGCAAATAAGTATACGGCCCACCTGTTTGTAAGTGGATGCCGTAGCCTATGAGCGCTTGCAATACCAGAGGCATCACGTACGCGTTGCCGACCCCAAACCTCCCCACTTAAGAGCTCTGGCAACCTTACCGCAGGAACACAACACTATTTGAAACAAATAATGTTATTTGGCTGCGATCTTCTGTAAGACGGAGGTACCTGGCGGGCTGCTCCAATTTAGAACGAGAAAATCTCGCTGTGCCCTACCTGCTCCGAAAATTATGAGTTAAGCAACATTTCCAGCCTATCCTGTATTTTATTAGCTCGTGTGAAAGCGACTTGCGCAGCAGCTGCATTCTGTAACAAACTGAATACGCTTGCTCTCATTCAAATAAGCTTTTCATACGGCTCAGTGAACGTAATCAAAATAAAGGGGACCATTACGACGTCTGGAAACCGACTTGTTTGAGCCATTAGCTCACGTGATCGAGCACAGTCCGAAGTTGCTTTGGGAAGATAATTTATTCACAAAATAGTTTTCAATATTGATGAATAAAGTTGATTATGATAAAAGGTTTCGTTTCATGAAAATAACTTCAGCTAATCAGAGGATCCTATGTATTTCATAAGGCTTTACATTATATTACCTAAAAGCCGATTTTTATGTCTCCAACTTCAAAAACATGGGACTTACATACAAAATTTCAACCCTATTTCACCTCTTTAGGAGATGAAGTTTGAAAAATTTGTTCTTAGTTTCTACACCCTTTTTTGAGTGCCTGTGCCAAATTTCAGACTCCTCGGCCCAGTAGTTTCCGAGCTTTCGTGATGAATCAATCAGTGAGTGGACTACTCCTTTAATAGATTCAAAAAGAATACTTAATGTGTATCTCGGAGTTTTACTACTTGATAGAATCCAAAATGAGGAAATCCTTAGAAGAACCAAGGTCAGTGACAGAATTAGTAGTAGTAGGCATAGCTCGCAGAACCGACAATAGATGCGGAATAAAAGTTCTCGAATGGCGATCACGAACCGGACAACGCATTGTTGAAAGGCCTCCACCTGATGAACCAATTATATTGTCAAGGTTGTGTGTTACTCTTTTGGGGAGGCCTTTGTTCAGCAGTGGACTTCATCAAGGCAATGATGAATGCGTACTCACCTATAATGACAACATCAAATGGTGCAAAACTGCAAAAACCTAAAACTATTTTGGAGCCCACAGCTACTGTAGTGTAGGTAACCTGACCAATTTTAGCATGGTACAACTCATTTCTGTTGGATTTTGAACCTTGCTGATCGGCTGAACACATCTTTTCCTAAGTTTTTCTATGTCATTACCTCTTCTATGTTATTTTTTCATAAGTATTATTAAATTCCAAAAAATATCAATTTAATTACCATAACTTTTATTTAGGTGTAGAGCTTTAAATAATAACAGTTAAAAAATAACAAGTAGTTGGATTTTAGTTATGAAATTAATTATCTTGTTTCCGTATCAATTTCCCATATTTGTTTTTAAACTTCTTAGATTTTCATTTTTGCTAGACAAATTCAAATCGTAACATACGAGACTCATGCATAATAATAACGAATGTCACCGAAATCAATAGACGCAGATGTTCCAAACTCGTCTTGAAAACCAATGTAACTTTGCATTCCACAGATCAGAACTTCAGAACAATAATTTGGATGTTTGCCAGATTAAATTGGTCTGCGGATATGTTCCAGCTGCTAACGTTTATGAGAACAGGCTAAGTTCTAAGTTTCTTGGACAGATTGATCCGGTTAGACGTAGAAATTATAATAAAGTTTCATGTACCTAGTTGTTTGTTCATAGGCAGTTTTTTTGTGTTTGTCTAGTAACGAAGCTTCGGCAAAGTAGATGGGTACATCAAATAAAAGTGAGTCTTGATCAAAACCATTTTAATCAAGTTATTCTACTCAATAATAAGAAAGTTCATTATCATCAGCCTGTAGAAGTCCACTGCTGGACATAGGCCTACCCCAAAGAGTTCCATGACGAACGGTCTTTAGCCTTTTCCATCCACCGACTTCCCGCAACTTTCACAACGTCGTGGGTCCCCGACGTCGTCGTCGAGGTCACCATTCGAGAACCCTTACTCCCCAACAGTTCTCGGTTCTGCGAGCTATATGGCCTGCCTACTGCCACTTCGACTTTCTAATTCTCAACTATGAGTAAGTCTGCAATGTAGATAAAGCAAATAAAGTTGACTAGATTTTAATTTGCGTCCTTTTTTCTGACCTTCAAATCTTGATTAAAACCATTTTCAACTAAGTTATTCTAATCAAAAATATTGTAGCTTCAACGTTTAGGCTGTAGGCTTTATTGCCAAACTTTCTAGTAATAAACCGAGTTCACAAGTTTTCGCTTTTATTTAAACCATTCTAATCATGTAGATAGGCGACGGAGGTACAATTGAGCCTGTCTGCCTAAGGTCACGGCTTACAAAACAGCTTTATCAGTTGTAATAACTATTTCATGGACACTTCGTTTTCGGCTATGGTGCTTTTTTTTTTATTTATCATTACAATATATAGGTATGTAAATCTAGTCTATTCAATCTTTAAAAATCTCATAGATACTTGCTTGTTTGTCGTTTCACTGATTCTTTCTTGGTCACCCAGTATTTGGTCAGTGACCAGGATGAGGTATGATGGCCCTGAATAGGCCCTATAACCGTCGCGTCGTTGAAAGAATCAGTGTAGAGAAATGACTCTATTGCGCCTCATAGAGGCTTTTTTCGTGCACATGTCATATGTCTTCGATATTTTAGGTTCTAGGACAAGCCGGTTTCCTCACAATGTTTTCGTTCACCGTTTGAGAGCACTAGTATAATAGCGCTCATAAATTTTCCAAATGGAAAATCGAAATGTTCTCGACCAGGATTCGAACCGACGACCTGTGGAGCGGAAGGTGGAGCCTATCACTCCAGCAGTGCCAGTGCAGTCATAGGTATTAAGAGAACCAGATGTTTAAGCTTTTCAAGTTAGGGTGATGTTATGAACTAAAAGTAATTGTGCCCTCGGAATGCAAATTAATATTACACGATATTAGTTGGATAAACTGGCAACACTAATTAAAAGCTATAATTATTATAATCAAAGCTGAAACTTGACTTCGCAAATTAATAGTTGAAAGATGATGCGTTGCCAATTAATTACAGTCCGAGCAAGTTTAGTTTAGTACTTAGAAAATCTACGAGGTAAAGTATTTCTAGAATGTACAAAATAGTCAAGCATGACCGTAGCTACGGTGGGGCAAAGGTGGGGCATTAGAGCTTCTTCTCTAAAATTAAAATAAATAATAAAAAAACGAATACCTACCTATAATGTGGCTGTCTTCAAGAGCAGAGTGAATAGGTTTCTTCTAGGCAAACGTGCTACACCGTACACCACATCGTCACTTAACATCAGGTGCGATTGTGGTCAAACGTTAGCCTATTTTGTATTTAAAAAAACACCAAACAGTCACATATATCATAGTCCTGACCCCACACAAGGATTCCCTGTGTCGTGGGTATCAGAAACTACGAGTACCATGGTACCACAACACCCAGCTCCGGAAAAATTAGGAGGAGGTAGGGCACAGCGAGATTTTCTCGTTCTGAGATGGAGCAGCCCGCCTGGGGAGGTACCTCCGCCTTACAGAAGATCGCAGCCAAATAAAATTATTTGTTTCAAATAGTGTTGTGTTCCTGCGGTGAGTAAGGTTGGCAGAGCTCTTTAAGAGGGAAGGGGGTTAGGGGTCGGCAACGCGTGCGTGATGCCTCTGGTATTGCAAGCGCTCATAGGCTACGGTAACCGCTTACCATCAGGAGGGCCGTAAGCTAGTTTGCCACCAATGTTGTATAAAAAAAATAATAATAATTGCAGATCATGCAAACGTTTGTCCCGCAACGGGAATCCAACTCGCACCCCTTGCGTCTCATATGGGCACTCACCCGCTACGCCACCGAGGTCGTCATAAATTTTACAGACTATACTATTTTTAATTGGATATGGTTAAGCGTTTACTTGTTCAATGTGTAGATCTACCACTGAGCGTATGACCAGAAATTTTGAACACAAGCGCCCTCTGCCTTCTATTATCCTGGCATAACACTTTTATCGAGTAGCTATACCCGGCTCCAGAGCACACCTGGGTTTTACGAGAATGACTATTACGGTACTAGATGCTGTAATGTCTGAAATCTTAGCTTCATATGCAGGAAGCATTTTGTTGTACGCCATTTTGAGCTGATGAGGATAATGTTACGTAATCCTGGGTATTTTTAGAGCAACTCTAAGAAATAAAGACCGGCCGGACTTGATTATCGGACTGAAGCCCTTAGGCTTCCGTACATTCACACGGGGTCGTCTCAATAGATATCAACTTCACTTCCAATATTATATACGGAACCCAAAAAATAACTAGAAACTATAAAACGTTTGTTGACGGTTGAGGCAATTTTTTCAGGGTTCAAGAAAAGCCGGTATCGGATAGCGGCATGGGTGCCAGCAAAATTGTTTTGACTTATTAACGACATTGAAAAGAACCGTATAAGCCATGTTGGCCTAATGGGAGGTACCCCGACTTTGGATTCAAAGGCCGTGGGTTCGGCCGTGGGGTCACCGTGTACCAATGAGGTTTTCTGTTCGAAAACTTTAAGTGCGTATTTACACGTGCTCGTTTTAAGCACGTGCAAATACGCACTTAAAGTTTGAAGAAACAAAGGAAAACATCGTGAGAAGCCGGTAGGTATTCTTATAAGCGGCGATGGGCTTGCCTGTACTGCAAAATGACGTGCCTCTGGCTGACCCCCCTTAGACATCTTCCTGAAGATCTGAGAGGTTGTCTACCATGCTCGAGGATAAAAGTCGTTAACTTTTTTTAAAGGACCCAGTACTATCCGAACTCTCTACAACGAGTTTAACTGGACACCAGAGCGTTTCATTAGAGAGGACGACAAAAGCGCCTATGCTTTATCGCAATGCGTCGCTATTCCGGTTTGCGTGCATTTCCACGGAGGCTTTTTGCGGCTATTTTCAGGTTTTGTTCTCCTATTTTATGTATTTTGTTGATGGTGTGGGAATTTGGCGGTGCGTATTTTGTTGTAGAGCGATAGTGCAAATCGGTAGCAAAGGCTTTTTTTAGTTTTATGAATGGCGGAGTTGAGCTTTGGTGTTGCGGTTTAGGCTAGGTTGAAATTGTCGAGACAAAGCCACTGTTATACAACGGTGCCTATTGATAAATGAATATCTAATTAACATCCACAGTTCTATTGGTAAGGCTTATCTATGTTATTATTTATGTATTAATTAATCTGCCAAACCATTCAGTTTGAAACAATTTAGTGACTTCTAGTTGGCTGGACCTAGTATTTCAATGATTAGAACTATCTAAGCATCAGGTACAAATCTTTTATTATTTAATTTAAGAGCACTTGTCGGTGTACTGATGAAATCTCTTTTCTGATCTTTCCTATGCAAGGTCATGCACCTCCTTAAACGATATGACGGCAATCTTCTCTTTTATCCGGCTCATGTAACATATTCCTGGTCTTCTTCTGCCTCGTTTTCCTTCAAAATTTCCTTCAATTATGTTCTCTAAGAAGCTTATGATTTGTATAGTCTAAATCAAAACCCTTTTCTCCTTTACTCGTTTTAGTATTTCCTCATTTGTAACATTCTCCGTTCAGCTGATCCCCTCCATCCTCCCCCAACAGCACATTCCAAACGCTTCCAGCACCTCTCGATCCCGCTGTGTGACCGTCCATGTCTCACAGCCATATATTATCTTTCATAATTAAATGAAACAAACAAAATAAACTTTCAAAACAACCCCATGTTTTGAACCGAACATAACTCAAAAAAAAGTAATTTCGTTACAAAATGCGTATAAATATTTGTGGGCCGATATTTCATCCGGTTCCAACTGCGGAAAATGTCGTGGCATTTAGGTGTATTGGTAAAAAAGTTTGATAAATAAAACGATTGAAGTACCTAATCCATTTTCCGTTTTGGTGTGCCGTAGGTACCAAGTTTGGAAAAACGAATACCTTTTAGAGGTTGAGTGAACACGAACGAAGTTCATGATGAGAGATTTTGCATACTAAATATAGATACGGAGGTGCGAGCTCAGGGCCAGGTCCATGGGGGTACATTGCCTTTGTAGGTATTTACCAACACAGAAAATAACATATAAAAGAACCGCACTAGCAGCCAAGTATTCAAGATTCTTTAGTTGCGCGGCTTATAGATCGTTCGCAGATCTTAGCTGTTTAGATGCATCATTTGATGCATATTTTAAAACAGTAACTGACTGAATGACAGACAACGCAGAGCCTAAACTGTTCGTCCTAGAGACTTGAAATTTGGAGGGTGAGTCCCTTTTACTGTGTTAAGTTTCATTTCTAAAGAAATTCCGGAAATTCAACCCCTAGGAGGGTGCAGCGGGAGTTGAAGTTAGTATGAAAAAAAAAACACGCGAACGAAGTCGCGAACGAAGTCGAAAAACACGCGAATTTAGATGTATTTATTGTATTATTTCACGAGGTAGTTAGAACAACTTACGAAGTACAGTCTTGCAGTCTAGTATCTGTTTATACGTAGGTAGTAGGTAAATTTATACAACAAAACAGTTCTTATTATTATAAACATTTTCTTTTACTTAATTCAATACATATTATAATATATAGTCCTTGCTTTATAACGCGATATTTTCACTGTAGGTATTAGGAACTACTTACGCGTCAGCAAACTTTGATCGAACTAAAATCCGTCGTTTAAAAGCCTTCTGTTATCTCCGCAGTAGTTTTCGATGCTCGCAACGGTTTCACCGTAAACTTAAAGTCTAGAAACTAAACTACCTAAAGATGGGGCGTAGAAGTCTGGTTTGATGTCATGGCTCATCATTTTATCTTCTGGAACGTTGGTCAGCACCAGCATCGTTTTGAAGCCTACGGCTTTTCCCAAGCCCACGTCTTGGTCAATCCTGAAAAGACAAGAATTTTGATAACGACAATCATTATGTCTCAAGGGACATGATAATTATTAGGGTCTCAAAGTTACGAAGACTATACACGTTACGATTGTAATCAACAATCTATCCATTCTGTTTAAAGCCTATTTATACAGAGAAATGGGATTTTACTTTAAAAAACCTGCAGGCCATAAAAATTGTTTCAACATTTTTCACAAACCAACTCAGATTAATATAGTAGTTTATTTGCGACTAAAATGTTGCCATGAGTAGTCAAAGTCAAAGTCAAAAGGATCACTTTGAAACGTCTTAGAAACTAGGTAAAGCTATGCCTGTTCCTCGCGACCAAGCCTAGAAGAATCAGGCAACAAACACGGCTTGGTGCCTATAATTTTTTTCGATGATCCTTTTTCACAAAATGGAATTTAAAGCTTCAGTGTGGTGCCGATCGAACTAGGTGAGGCTCAATAGAAAAGTAATCTAATTATAATCCCTATTATATAAGAGCTTATAAAAATGTAGGTAAATCAAATAAATGCCAATGAACGATTGCCCTGACTAAGACATTTTTTATTGACTGGCTTCATAGCTCAGTTATTAGTAACACTGCCTTCTGCGCTAGAGGTAGCGGGTTCGATTCCCGCACTGGACAAACATTTGTGTGATGAACACAGATATTTGTTCTGTGTCTGGGTGTTAAATATTTATCTATGATGTTTTATATTATACAGGCTATCGCCTAGTTTGGGATCAGTTGACCGTGTGTGATATGTCCGGAATATTTATTTATTTATTTATTTTATTCCAACCGCCCTTGTATCCTTAGATGAGAATAGCATAAACCTTGGAAATCTACGTTCTGCCGCTTCTAAGAAAACAAAAGCCCCTATCGCTGGCTCAGCTTCCTGTTCCACTCACATATCTCCAATGAACAGCACTCGGCTGGCATCGGTGACGCCAGCTCTCCTCATGGCAAACTCTCCGAAGACTTTGCCGGGCTTCCCGAGCTGAACAGGCTCCCGTTTCACTTGCTCCGTCACCAGGTCTGTGAATACTCCTGTACCTAGAATACAAAAGATTGATGATACTTACACCGATTATTAATATTCAATAACTATTATAACGTGAGCCCTCAATTGGAAAATTTCCGACTTTGTAGTTCAAGTTAGACGTTTGGATATTAGTTATAATTCATAATTCATTTATTTGCGAAACACAGGTAAATAAATTAAAAGAGTTTATTTCGTGGAAATGTGAAGGCAAGTGGTTATAAATTCGTGGCGCCATGCAAAAAATACTATTACTTCATCATTATCAGCCTGATGAAGTCCACTGCTGAACATAGGCCTCCCCCAAAGAGTTCCATGACGAACGGTCTTGAGCCTTTGCCATCCACCGACTTCCCACAACCTTAACAATGTCGTCGGTCCATCGGGTGGGGGGCCTTCCAACACTGCGTCGTCCGGTTTGTGGTCGCCACACGAGAACCTTTGTTCCCCAACGGTTGTCGGTTCTGTGAGCTATATGGCCGGCCCACTGCCACTTCAAGCTGCGAACTCTGAAAGTGAGATCTTGCGATACCGGATATCGCAAGATCTCAGTTTCGATCTTCCGATCGTGGTCATATAATTATCATGATCATAATAATAATAATAAATATTCCGGACATATCACACATTGTCAACTGATCCCAAAGTAGGCATAGCCTGTACTATGGGTACCAGAGACAGTTATACATAATAGATATATATTTAACACCCAGACACAGAACAAACATCTGTGTTAGTCACAAATGTTTGTACGAGTGCGGGAATCGAACCCGCGACCTCTAGCGCAGAAGGCAGAGTTACTACCAACTGAGCTATGAGGCCAGTCATGATCATAGGTCGCCGGTTCGAATTACGGTGGTGCACCAATGAATTGTGACACGACAAGCAAGCATTTTTGGGGCGAGTCACTAGTTTATTTAATCCTTATCATCATCATTTCAGCCGGTCGACGTCCACTGCTGAACATGGCCTCCCCCACAGACACAGCAATTTCCTTATCATGTGGGGGAATTAGCCCATACTCACCATGCTGGGCATGCAGGTTGACGAGCGCAGTTAGAGTTATCGTTGTTAAAATGGACGCTGCTGCCCATCCCCTAGCTTTTTTCCCTTAGTCGCCTCTTACGACATCCGCGGATAGGTACATATGGAGGGGCCTATTCTTCAGCCGGGACCACGGCTAATTTAATCCTTACCTAAAGTTAATAGTCCCGGAGCCAGTGGCACTTGCCGATCCGTGGCTCCATTCAGAAATAGCACATCTGGTCTTCTCAGATAAGTGCTTGCCTTGTAAAGCTTTGCCAGGTTGATCCGGAAGTCGCTGTCAAACACCACCGCGCCAATTTCCTCGTCGTCTTTTAGGTATTCGATAAAGTGCTCGTAGTGAATGGCTGCTTCGTGTGGCTGGAATCGAAGACATTAGGAATATGATTACGGGTTATTTACCACGATTCGTGAGCTTCTTTGTTCGGTTGATATTTCGTCGTGGTGGCACCGGCTGAATAGGCCCCTCCATAAATATCCGTGGATGTCCTGATAGGCAGCAGAGGGGAAAAAACTAGGGGATGGGCAGCAGCGTTTATGAGCACCAATATCTTTACCTGCGCTCGCCAACCCGCATGCCCAGCGTGGTGAGTATGGGCCAGGCATCTACTAGCTAGACCTTCGAGCTCCATTGTATTGTCTCCGTATGACTGGCCTCATAGCTCAGTTAGTAGTAACTCTGCCTTCTGCGCTAGAGGTCGCGGGTTCGATCCCCGCACTGGACAAACATTTGTGTGATATACACAGATGTTTGTTCTGTGTCTGGGTGTTAAATATTTATCTATTATACATATCAGTCTCTAGTACCCATAGTACAGGCTATGCCTAGTTTGGGATCAGTTGACCGTGTGAATATGTCCGGAATATTTATTTATTTATCGTTAGTCTCGTCATCACTTCTCATCGGGTTAGATAGTGGTCTAACGTAGGTCAATTCATGATAAAAAAAAACACTACATGTGTTGAGTTAGTCAATGAATACTCTTAGAATGCATTTACCCCTTCTATACACTGGAATCCATGTGACTCCAACATCTTTTGGGTTTCCGAACAGCTGACGCAGTATATTTTCTTCTTAAAGTGGACGGATTTTAAGTACTCTGCTATCGCTATGGAGGGTATCGTTAGGTTTTCCTGAAATTTCAAATAATTTTACATGATTTTTTTTTTTACATGAATAGTAATTTTGTAAGTATTGTATTCTCTATCTGAAACAATGAATCAATCAAGTTTTTTTTTAATACTCTTTTGTTGGTTATTTTTTTTATCGCATTTCATGAAATGCTATGAGCTTGTTGATCAAATGAACAGGATGACAACATAGGCGACTACGAGCAGGGCGACGCGGTATTGGACGGTCCCACAACCGATGGGACGACGACATTGTGAAGGTGGCGGGAAGTCGGTGGATGGAAAAGGGTCATGACCATTCGTCATGTCAATTTTTGTGGGAGGCCTATGTCCAGCAGAGAATGTAACAGACTGATGATGATGATGTTGTTCATGAATTGTGGAAGTTGGGAAACGAAACGGTAGGTGTGACAAAGTTAATACTGTGATTCAGAATAATGCGATGCAGAATCAAACCGCCTACAAGCTGGGTTCAATTTACTTATGGAAAAAACCGTTATCTGAAACGATAACGTGTTACCATAACATTTTGAAGATAATGGCTTCAGGTTTCACTGAATTTACTTACTTAATTGCCTAAAAACACTATCATAAGTTAAATTTACTTACAAACCCATTTTCAATACCAGCAGCTTGGAATTTAGCATCATAATTTTCTTTTGTTCGTATACTGTTGTTTGAGACGTAGTTCACTGTCTTGCCATGTTTCTTCATCAGTTTGAAGAACTCTCCCGATCCTGGTAAAGGAGTCTTTGCCCATATCACACCTGGAAATTTGGAACAGATCGTTTTAAATATGATTAACCATATCAGAAACATTGAATGGTAGTGACGCTGTTTTTTTTTTTTTTTTTTTTTTTTTAATGAAACAAAATCCACAGGCTCTTAGATAATAAATATATATGGTATTTAAATAAGGTATTTGATGGTACCGAGTAATAATAGTGTATCTACGCTAATAAGCAAATAAGTGACTTGAATGTATAACGTGTACCTATATTCATCCAAGTAATTGGGGTCTTGTACTTAATATATAACATAATAATAATGATTTCCGTAATTTATTGTACATATTAACGATCCCCGTATCTTATCTATTATTTTCAATGTTATCAGAATATTGTGTAGAAGTAACGAGCTCATTACACCTTATTTTAGTTTTTATTACATAGATAGTGAGAATCGCGAAGATAAATGGATATTACTACCTCTAGTATAACTACAGCAAAATTTGGGCATGTGTTGGTAATGTTGGCCTTTCACTACTGCCTAGAACATCTTCATGGGTCTGATTGCCTGGAGATCTGAGACTTAGAGACTAGACTTACCCTTAGACTAGATTAGACTTAAGAGGATACATGCTCAGAGATAAAAATCCTGAGTCTGTTTTTTCTGTGTCAGCATAAACTTTAATATTTTCCACTAGCTTGTATGCATGTAACATGGTATGTTACGGCGTGATTGAACCACAAACAACCAAACAGCCTCAGAAACTTTTGCATTTTTTTATAATATTAGGATTAACGATGACCGTCCGTAGATAGTGGCGGATGATTTGATCTTTATCATTTTGATTTAGGACTGAAAGTTTTTCAAATAGTGTTGTGTTCCTGTGGTGAGTAAGGTTGCCAGAGCTCTTTATGGGCGCGCTGTGGGGTCGGCAACGCGTGCGTGATGCCTCTGTTATTGCAAGCGTTCATAGGCTACAGTAACTATTTACCGGCCGTATGCCTGTTTGCAACCTTAGTTGTTTAATAGTAAGTACATAATGGTATAAGTGTGTAACATCGGTCCTCGGCTTTCTTAAGACCCGAGCCGCCAGGCGAGGGTCTCAATGATGCCTCTGCGATAATCATCAATACACACGTGTATCATGCGATATTTTTCAACACACTAGAGAATAAAATAATACTAAAAATAACTGTAAAAACGAGCTGTGATTTTTTTTCGCAATGGCGGGGAAAATTAGTCAGTTTTCCTATGCGCGCGCATCTTACAATGGCGATCGGCCCTAGACTAAAAGAATGAGTTTTTATTTTCTCTTGCGCACGATCTTTTTTGTATCGAAACGTTTTTAAGAACAAAGCAACTCAACCAATAAAATAAAATAACTCACGTTTGTGAATAATAGCAATGAAAAAGTCACAGTTTCATTACATGTATCATTATGTGCCTAATTGCGGTGAAATTAGAGCCACTTTATGAGCAAGTGTGTTGAACAAAAAGTAACTATACGGCGGCACCTTATAGTGTTATACCTACGCTTCATAGGAAACCAGAGTTATTAAAATATCTGTACCTACTCCATTTTGCGGCGCGAGCGGCCATGACCCAACTTATTATCATAAGTAGTAGGTAAATAAAAGGTGATTCATAATTTGTATGCTCTTCCGAAAGGGGCTTATTCTACACCCAATTGGCAATAAAGTTCGTTCTACGACTTTTGGAAATTGAAAATGTTTCACTGAAAAACCTCCAGCCGTTTTGTGTTTAAATCAGTACAAAATCAAATATTCACCTATTTCAGTAGTAATCTTGATGTTGAACTTCTCATTAGTTTAATAATTACTCATAAAGATGATAAAAAGACCAAAGCAGATGCTGTAAAAAAATATTTGGTAAATATCTGAAAAAGGAATTTGAATATTTTTTTCCGGCTATACCTAGTATTTATTTTTGTTGATAGAATAAACCCCTTTCGATATGGTATTCATAATTATGAATCACGTTGTACCTATTATTGTTATGTAACATAGTATGTTACAAGTAATAATTGTATAATTACGACTTTAATAATATCGAGGAAATTCCTGCTGAGGAAAAATATACACGAGACTTTCCGTGTGTTTATGTAGATACATATTTTATGTTGGGATATATTATTATATGGTTGAAAAAATATTTACATTTCGTGCAAAAAAAACCCGTAACGGGGATCGAACCCGCCTCGATCGAACCCCTTGCTCAAACGGGCACTCCGCTACGCCATCGAGGTTGTTATACGTTATTACCTAACTTTTATTTATTTACTTACTTTTTTTTTTTCGGGGTCAAATCAGTTCAAACAGACTCTTTATTTACAGAAAGAAACTTAAAACTAATACAAGTTACTATTTACAAAATACACAAGAAACAGTTGAGCCATCTATAGACCGTTACAAACGATCTATAGATAGCTCAACTGAACTTACTTATTGAGTAATAATCAAGTAGGCAATCTGGGTACGAAAGTTAAGAACATACCTAACTATTCGTGAAATAATACAACCTAACTAAATCAAACTTTAGGACCCTAACTGAATATTTCGGTTTAATGCATGCAACTAACCGTCACAATCCGAGAAGACGTGATCGAATGAATCGAGGAACTGCTTGAAATCACTCGCTCCCAACTCTAGTAGGTTCACCGGCGTACTCATATCGATTGTCACAGATTTATTCACGATTTTTATTGATTTCTTTCACGTTTTAATCGATTTTAAACTTAATATGGTCGTGCCACGTGTGATTATAACCTAGCCGCGTGGGCAACTGCGGTGCGCCCGAGTCATTCATTCGATAATAAATATAAACACCCGCTTGGCACTGTTTCCATTTCAAAACGATAGTGTTGAACTTTACGGTAGTAATAAATAAATATATTTTTTTTTTTTTATTTTTGTATTTGCAACGGTTATCGTGAGCTGATTAGATCACAGCCAGAATATTATTTCCACCAAGAAGTTCTGTTCCTAGCTTCAGTCGCCATCATCAGATCACCCGCTGTCACCATAATTTTGTATTAAAGTTGTTTTGTTATCCGGATTCTGATTTTACTTAAAAACTCAATTTTCACAACGGGAATACCCTAAAATCATGAGTAACATAGAGCAGCATTATGCTGAGACAGAACCCATTTGCCCCACACAATGCATACTTATCTTACCTACCTACTTATTGTGTTGTGGGGCATACATATTTTATTTCTTTCTTTCTAACATAAAATTCGCAAGTGCTAGTTTTTTTCATACATTGCTAAGTGAAACCCATTTCTTACAATAATAAATGTTCCACTTCAATACCCTAGACCCGAAGTAAATTCCTAGAATAATACTTAGTTTAAAGGCACTAGAGCAAAAATAAAATGTTCTTTATCTATTGAGGGCCCTCCAGAGTACTCCTAAACTTTGCTAAGACTTTATAAATCGCCAGCGATAGTCGTGGGTTGTCAAATCGTCGTAGGTAAATCCTATGTGGTTGTTTTGTTAGGTTTACGACTACTCAAATAATCGAATATAGATTATTTTGAATCATACCTTTTTGAAATTACTGTAAAATAGGTAGTTAATTATGGTATGATACTTATACATAATGGCTCTCTACTAACATAATCTCTTTTGCTTCATTCACTCTCATCACATACCTCGTACCTACATGCTCGTCGGTTTAGTTAGGGTACCTACTCATTAACTTCACTGATTTGGTGACCTAAGGTACATAAAGAAAGTAGTATATTTGTAAGATTCTCGAATGGCGACTACGGATTGGGTGACGAAGTCAAAGTCAAAGTCAAAGTCAAAAGGCATTTATTTCAATAAAATCACTAGGATCACTTTGAAACGTCTTAGAAACTAGGTGAAGCTATGCCTGTTCCTCGCGACCAAGCCTAGAAGAATCAGGCAACAAACACGGCTTGGTGCCTATCATTTTTTTCGATGATCCTTTTTCACAAAATGGAATTTAAAGCTTCAGTGTGGTGCCGATCGAACTAGGAAGCAGTGTTGGAAGGACCCCCCCACCCGTTGGGCCGACGACATTGTAACAGTTGCGGGAAGTTGTTCCTTTGGGGAAGGCATATGTCCAGCAGTGGACTTCTACAGGCTGATCATGATGATTAAGATAAATAATGACATCATTTAATATTGCGTAATGACACATAGTGACACTGATAATTTTAAGAAATGCTTAAATTTAAGTAGCTCGCGTTAATTCTTTCACTACACTGATTCTTTCACCGACGGTCATAGGCCCTTTTCAAGACCATCGTACCTTAAGCTAGTCACTGACCTAATACAGGATGACCAAGAAAGAATCAGTGACAAGCAAGTAAGGGCCTAATTCTAAATATATTTTCTTAGTTAATCGTTATCACATCACATACGGTTACAATGGAAACAGGCACCACAATTATCGATCAGCTGGTCGTCGTGGTGATGACCTTGTGTTCCTACCAGTAATGTAGGTAACAGTAGGAAGTCCCTCGTTTCATAGTGAACGATTTCTGATTAGTTTTATTTCGAACGGCGATTGTTTCTCCATAATTAGGTTTTATGGTGATTGGTTTCTGATTAAGCGATTAAAATAGTTGATTTGTTTCAAATAGTGTTGTGTTCCTGCGGTGAGTAAGGTTGCCAGAGCTCTTTAGGGGGGGAGGGGTTCGGCAGCCAACGCATTAGCAATGCTCAAGGTGTTGCTGATGTCAATAGGCGATGGTAACCACTTACCATTAGGAGGGCTTTAAGCCTGTTTGCCTCCGTATAACATAAAAAAAGCGAAATTAATACGTAGTAGACTAGTTACTAGTCAAGTAATCGATTGTTTTAACAGAATTCTCATTGATAAACTGTCATCATAATCGTTAGTTATACACCAATATAGACCAAAGATAAAAAAAACAACTATGATTGAATACAAACAATCTCCAACTTTTGATTTAAAGGTCAAATTGGTACAGTCGGCTTAACTTACTTGCTTGTCGTGTCCCTGATTCTATGCTAGTTTCACGATGTTTTCCTTCACCGTTTGAGAGCACGAGTACAGCGCGCATAAATTTTCCGAATGCAAAATCTATTGGTGCACGACGTCGGTTGCAATGAAATGTGTAGACATAATCACATTTGATAGTTTCCCAATTGATGTCACAGTACTAAATATTAAGATGTATGGTGCAAAAACTCAAAAACAATGTACCTACCTAGCCATAAATTTGTGCCATTTTCAACTTAAATCTCGGTATTGAATGTAGCATCATAAAAAAAATGCAGGCCACTGTACCGGTTCAAATCAGAAATCAGAATCTTCTATCAATGAGTCTTTGTTATATAATTATGTAATCACTCGCGTTGTTTGTGTAGTCTTACGTCGATGACCTAGGGAACGTTCAACGTTGTCTCTAAATTAACGGGTTTCTGCTAGTGGCATCAATAACAGGAAGTCTAAAATTGTCACTTTAGTTACTAGTATAGTATTATGTTATCTGTGCTTTAGTGAATTCATAAATATGACTACGATTCATATTTATTCAATTCATCTGTTTAAATCAGCCGAGCGTAGCGACTCCCTTAACATGCCGATGCTTCACATTTATATTGTTTTGGATTAATAGGTGGCCCTCCTCCGGTAAGTGATTACCGTCGCTTATTGACATCAGAAACACCTGGAGCATTGCTAATGCGTTGCCCGCCGAACCCCTTCCCCCTAAAGAGCTCTGGCAAACTTACTCACCGCAGGAACACAACACTGTTTGAAACAAATAATATTATTTGGCTACGATCTTCTGTAAGGCGGAGGTACCTCACCAGGCGGGCTGCTCCAATTTAAAGCGAGACAGACAAGACAGACAGACAATCACATTAGGTTAGGCTCGAGTCCCTAAACCGCCATTCACACATACTGAATCTGCTTCGCACATGCGTGCGAAGTCACTTCCACACAGGCCACAGCGGTCACGTCCAGGAGGCAGTTGCTCCTGTGGTAAAACAAAATCAGGAAGCGGGGGTTTTTCCACTTTCCTCATTTTCAATCTTTTCAAAGTTTCAATAGTAAATACTAAAGTCTAGCAATCAAGGTAAAGCTGCTGTCTAATCTGTGGTACCGTCCTTTGAAGCCGAGTTAATAGGGACTGTTCTATTTACTGTAACCGATTTCTCCTTTTATCTTTTTTGAAAAATAAGTCATGGAATTTTAAGGCTTCCGCAGTCAAAAATCGGCAAAACCGTCATAATTCTGGTAAGTATCTCTTTTTATAGATGACCTTGGCCAGTGCCAAGCTGAGATGCAACAGTTGCGGGTTCGGTTTCCGCAGTGGGACGTTTGCATGGTCTGTAAATATTTCTTCCATGTTAATCGTCGCCTATAAACACCTTTTAGGCGATAAGATCCTTGAAGATATCTAAGGGTATAATCAGCGGCACGTCCAAACATTACGCACATGCCCACATTTTGCAGTAGAGAGCATTACATATATAGATGACAGGCTGCAAGCCCATTGCCGCTGTTACAAACAACCATGTTTACTTTCAAATAAATAGTAACATTTCTATCTTTTAAGATTAGGACTCCTAATATTATTATGCAGATAGCAATGTAACTATCTATTCAGATATCAGAATTCAGATAACGTCTGAATACAAATGTCAATAGATGTCGACTCAAGTCAGCATTCACAATGAATGCAGTCTACAGAATAAGACACGTACGCATTCAAATTAATCTGCATTGAGATTTGAATCAGTAGAGTTAGCACGAGTTTTCATAACTTTAAGAAAATAAAGATATCGAGGTGGCAGTGAGCAGGCCATACAGCTCGTAGAACCGACAACGGTTGGGCAATAAAAGTTCTCGAATAGCAAGCGCTACGTCAGTATGGCCATCGGGTACATCATTGTTAAAGCGAGAAGTCGGTGGATGGAAAAGGATCAAGACCGTTCGTCATAGAACTCTTTGGTACTATTATCAAATAATATATACGTTTCGTACGTGGATGAGGTTGTAAACATGGCGCGGAGATGACGTCTTTCCGGTTTTATGTAAGGCAGCAGAATGAAGAACTTGCTAACAATTTTTTACAGCATAAAAACTGGTGCTTCCCTGATGACGTCGGCGCGTGACTATCAAGTCTCTTGGCCTTTGGCGCTGAAATGGAAATCTTGTTATTCTCTCTGGGAATCGAAGAATGCTTACTAGTGATAATTCATTAAGATTTTGTGTAAATTGGCTAAAAAATGACGATGATTTATACCTATTTTAATAGTTGGTACTTAAAGTGATAATAATAAGGGTGACACATAAACATAATCATCATAACATAGGCGTTCCCAAAGAGTGCCATGACGAACGGTCTTGAGCCTTCTCCATCCACCGACTTCCCGCAACCTTCATAATAATAAACATAATTAGCCTAATAATTTTATTGATAAAGGCTAATTCAAACCTACTATTTATAATTTATTTACAGAAAGAAACTTTAAACTAATACAAGTTAATATTTACAAAATACATATGAAACAGTTGAGCCATCTAAAGACCGTTACAAACGATCTATAGATAGCTCAACTGATCCAGATCACTACCAGTCGGAAGCGTCCCCAAGACGCTGGCGGAATTGCCACGCTGAATGGCAATGCTAATTCACTGGGCCAAATAAGAGCCAGCTCTCGGGTCACACGATAAAAATAAATAATAATAAATACCTAGTAAAAATTCATCAAAGTGTTTGCTATTTTATGACAAAAGGCGCTGACTTTATTTAATATAAATTAATTTTTATTTATTTAATGCTCGTACTATATTTTTTACTAAAAAGAAGTGAGCTATGAATCGATTTACAAAGAAGTAGACTTTTATAGGAAGTGAATTAAAAATAGTTTGCTCGGAGTACCTATCTCCCAACAAGTTACTCCAAATGGCGGGGGCAATTTTTTAAAAATCTTTGCTAGTAGCTTCGCTTTGATAAGTCATCCTACTACTTATATTCCAAGGCAATCCTTTTTAAGTCACAAGTCTCGTTTTTCATCATAACTAAGATCCAGATAGAGTTGTGTCACACGCAAGTAGAAAGATACGAAAGATTAGAAATTTCTTTCTTTGATACATTTAAAATCAGCGAACAGTAATTCAACTTATACCAGTGGCATTCATAAGTCGAAGAACAGAATAAATAAGTACTGATACAATTTGGGCCTTACTTTTGGGAACTACTAAGTAAGTCAATTTTAATCTAAAAGTGTCGATATACTTACTAGCTAGCCTTAATAAGTAGGATTCAAATTTTTTAGATTTCACTTCAAATTATAAGATTGTTTTAAACAAACTTTAACACCTATTTTATTATTCTCCCTATTATTTATTCTCCTTAGGGTGTGAATTTTTAAAAATCTTTCTTATGGAAGCGCTTACGGCCTAAAATAATTGGCTGGTGGCTGTATTATTATTTTTATGGCTCAAAGATTCCACGGATTTCGTGACAAGTGAAAAATCGCTTCTTCTTTCTTCTTAATCGTAATGGCTCTGACTCTTACAGTTAATGCAGATGTACCTAGTGATAGTTCCAGAAATAGAGAGATAGAGTGATTTGGATCAGTGAGATGATACGCCTCACTTGCTGTGATACATTTCACATGCTTACTTGTGATACTCATATGATTTATGTCTCCCGTTATCCTGACCCTCGCTACCTTTAACACGGTATCGGGTATTATGTAGCCAATATCTAAGCCGCTTACTGTTTTACGTAAGCCTTAAATAGAGTTTTTCGTGTGAAAGATGAATAGAAAAGAAAATTAATTAAGTACCTCCCCATTTCAAGGACAAACGCATAAATTTAGAAATTTGTACAGAATCCTTCGTGCTTGCATTTTCAGAATCACAGTCAAGGTCAAAAGGTCTTAATTACAATAAAATCTAGGATCACTTTGAAACGACTCATAGCTACCTACGTCTATGGCCTCCTAGCAACCAAGCCTAGAAGAAGTTGGTGGTTTCACTTGCTATTTGATAACGACAGTAACTGCTGCCAACCCCTCAGAGAGAACAGTTGATGAACCTAAAAGTCTGCTTACTTATAATTAACCGTATACATTACAATGTACGCCGCATACCCGCAAAATCCTAAAGCTGTAACTTCTGGCATCGTATTTAAAGAAATGTAAACGAGACGAAATAAGATTTACAGTAGCGCAGCTTGTCGCTTTTATAAGAACAATCTTCAGTGCATTTAAAAAAATGGGTGGCCACCTGAGCGCTTCCGTGCTTCGGAGAGCATAGTAAAATGTCGGTCCTAGCTTCTTTTTGTCGTTTCACTAATTTTTTCTTGGTCATCCTATATTAGGTCAGTGACCAGGTTGAGGTATGGTGGCCCTGAAATGGGCCTATGACCGTCGATGAAAGAATCAGTGAAGTTAAAGGATTAAAGTGCGCCTCTTTGATGCTCCTTTCGTGCACATGTCACATGTGTTTGAATGTTTCTTTGAAGGTTCTATCATGTGTCGAATGTCCTTATCATGTGGGGGATTTGCCCATACTCACCACGCTGGGCATGCGGGTTGGCGAGCGCAGTTAGAGCTATCGTTGTTAAAATGAGGGACGCTGCTGCCCATCCCCCAGCTTTTTTCCCTTAGTCGCCTCTTACGACATCCGCGGATAGGTAGATATGGAGGGGCCTATTCTTCAGCCGGGGCCACCACGGCCACTACATACACACAAACAAATAAGTAATTATGTTACTCATCATTATAACGTGTCCCGTAACTGTCCTGAAAGGGGCTTATATCGTTTAAAAAAATTGACATTCACATTGAATAAAATAACATTTTATTTCCCGCGTACTTTTTCAAATCTTAAGTTTTTATTTTTTTATCATTTTAATTATTTAACGTATGAGAACCTAATCCTGCATTCATTGTTTGGTATGTAGTGGTCCGAAAGCCTCATACGCTGCAACTTCTTGTAAAAATCAAAGTCCTAAGTTGATTTACTGAATCGCTATTTCCACGTTTGTGGTTACGTATATCAGGAGCAGGTAAAGGGTAGGCCTATGCATATTCACAGAACGTATCCCATACGAACGCCGTTTTATTATGAACTGCCATTGCCAATTTTTACAAGCATTTGTTACGGCGATATTTAAAGGTTGGCTGCAGTCACACTGAAGTGTACCGATTGAGCCATTATCATCATTATAATTATTTCAGCCATAAGACGTCCAAATCGTCCAATGCTTAAACGTACGCAACAGATCTTGTGGGGCATCTAACAGCTCCTGGAAACCTATAATAGGTTGTATTTCTGTTTAGTAGATAGATAGTTATCTGAAGTTTATTTTAAATGATCCTTACGCCTTCTGAATAAAGTTAACTTTAAGTTTGCCTTTTAGGCGCTTGCGATTTCGTTGAGCTACACGCACAAAATGTCAAACTCAAAACTGACTTTATTCACAAGAGGTTATGATCAATTTAAAGCGGATCTTACATGACTTATCATATATCGCATGCTGTCTATTACCACCCGACCAACCACGCTGTCCAACTAGTTGGACGGAACATGGCTTTATTGTATGATATTCTACGCTGTTACTGTATCTACGGTGTAACTGGCAGCCCTTTTTACTTCAAAACGGGAAATTGCCTTCGGTGAGTGGTTTCATTCGAATATTTGCGAGAAATGTCAAATGGCTTTCAGATCTTTTTATGAAAGGAATACGTTAGTGGGCATGGACTATTCTGTTAGTGCGGTTAGGCCCAGATACCTAATGTAGGGAAAGTGGGCCTAATGGATATTTTTGAGTTGATGCTTAAAGGCCCAATAGACGCTCACGCAGACTTCAGTCAATTCCATCAGACATTAATGACGTAAGACTAATTGGAATGACAATGTTGACAGACGATACACTTATCAGTCAATCACCACTTTACTTTCTTAGGTTCACCGTTAGTAGTAACTAAACCATAGTTTTAATACATTTGGTAGTCTAATGGACCCCTTAGGATTTTGTTGGGAGAAATGAAAGTCATTTTGCACCAATAATTCTTTAAATATTTAAATGGAATCGCTTTTTGACCCTTTGAATAGGACAGACCCTTTCAAAGATGGGGTTGAGTAGTAAGTAAAATCCCTGGTAGGATAGTGCGATGGTACGAAAGAGTATTAATTATGCAACAATATATTTTATAAAATACTTATTTATTGGGCCTTGGTGGCCACAGCTGAAGAATAGGCCCCTGCATTACTACCCATGGATGTCGTAAGAGGCGACTAAGCGAAAAATACTTGGGGATGGGCAGCAGCGTTCCCTATCAACAATAGCTTTTTCTGCGATCGCCAACACGCATGCCCAGCGTTGCGAGTATGGGCGAATCTCCCCAAATTATTGTTTGGGTGCAGGCCGTACAAGGTTTGTCGCACTGGAAATCTATTGGGGAGGCCTATGTTCAGCAGTGGACTTCCTACAGCTGAGATGATGATGAATGTACCGACATAGCTCTCAGAATTAGCAAGTTGAAGTGGCAGTGGGCAGTCCATATAGCTCGCAGAACCGACAACCGTTGGGGACTAAAGGTTCTCGAATGGCGACCACGAACCGGGTGACGTAGTGTTGGAAAGTTGACCATATGGCCTGCCCAATTCAACTCGCTAATTCTGAGACATATGCCGATGAATTTTGATGTTCTACGGATTTCCTCATTTCAAATTTAATAGCGTAGTGAAACTTCGAGCATAGCTCTCTCCATACCACGTTGCGCAGCTTTGAGCTTGTGTATGAGGCCAATTGTGGATAGGTACTTACGAAGGTAAAATTTTACGATAGCAACATAATTTTCCTTGTTTTTCACGACCCTTTTGGGACACTATAAAGCAAAAACAAGTTAATTAAGATATTTTTATGTTGCTTAAGGGGGTGATGTGAAATATTTAAATTACAAATACTTACTTGTTTAGAACGTTACAGAGGTAATTTTGTTATTAATAGCCACACACAATTTTGTGAGTTAATCAATTCCTACAATAAAATGGACAAGCTTTGGCTTCTTGAGATTTTGTGGCAGTAAAAATGTCCGTAATGAAGCGGTAACAGCTTCTTAACATATTAAGAAAACTTTGTTTAAACCTTATTTTACGGGCGTCTCTTGACGCAGGATTTAAAGGGCTTTGACTGAAGTGCATTGTTCTGGGCTTGGACTAAAGCTCATCTTATCTAAACGCTTATTCAAAGAGAAGCGTTTAGTGCGGTCTTATCGCTTGATGGAGGTTGGGATGTTTAGAGTTACAAGCTGTAGTTTATTAGTAGGTGTAGCTGATAATACGGCTGTAATATAAGCGGTGACATTTTGAGTTCTACTTCAATTAAGAGTGTGCTTACCTAGTGAGGTAGACCCCTGGTCTTTTGTTGCAAATGTCTTGGGTTTGCACCAACTTTCCCATTTATAATACAAGTCGATTTTCATTATTTTTAGCTGATTTTCAAAGACGTTATATAACGAACGTTACCTGACAGCTTGGAAACTGTGTTTTTGTAGAGTTTATGTCCCAAGGGTCTTGTCTTCGCATTGTTTACCGACAGTTTGCCGTCCAAACTTTTAAGAATTCAAGTTTTCTATTATTGAAATAATAAAACTTCAGCTTAATAACAAAGTCTACAATTTGCTTATCTCGTCCCGAGGGCGAATACAATTGCAGAACTAAGGCCCACATTGTTCACCAACACGTAAACGGATGGTTACGAACTGTTCAAAAATAATAGCTAAGGCTAAGCAATCGTTGATGCTCGCTTCTGGCCATCTGAATTACTTATTCATGGTTTGAAAATTTAAGAAAACAATTGAGTTTTTTTCTGTAATGCAAACGTCTCCAGTCAAAAAAGCGATACGGTCTTTTACCGTCTTTAACGGTTAAAAAACGACCTTCAGACGTATCCATCTACTCAAACTTCAAACTTCGTTCTTTAAACTTCTTTTAATTATATTTATTCATTGAAATCGCATGGATAATTTTTGAACGGCTGATCTAAGCGACCAAGCATAGAAGATACAGGCCAAAACCACGGCTTGGTTTTTTTATCGCCTAAGTTCCCCGCCCGGTCTATTCCAGTTTGTCTTCAAAAAGTCACAATATGAGTCTAAGAAAATCTTCTATTACCTCCATTTTCCGTATCAAGGCGAACAAAAACGAGGGTATTGATCAACCCAATGTAATCCGATCAATCAGACCTTCCAGTAACTTTGTTTCACTGTAAGCCAGTTCAGCCAGCACAGTTCAGGGAAAGTGAGCTTTATACCGCTAGCTTAAGGTTCAAAATAAATAATCCAGTTTTTCCAACAGAGACGGTACGAACTCTAGTTTCGCTACGCATCAATTTATTTTTGATCTCGCAGAGAAACACTGAGTATAGCAAACGGGTATACAATGTGAAATTTTTCGCTTAAAGGCATCGTGTGAGTGAACATTTAGCTCATGATGAAGTACTGTGTAGCCACTCTTACTCCTTCAATGCCTCGGATAACAAGTAAAAAAGTCAATATTTGTACGAATCAACGACAAAGTTTCACTTTAGTACGTGACGCGCCAACAAAAATAAAGCATTTGGTTTTTAGCTTTCAGACCTAAATAAACGAAACATTCAGTTTTATTGAACGAACATGTGTTTGTTACCGTTGTAGCTCGATATCTACCTAACCGTGTATGTCATAACGCGACTTAGGGAAAATAGCTAGTGGATGGGCAGCCGCATCTCCTCTTTAACAACGATAGCTCTAACTGTGCTCGCCAACCCACGTGTCCAGCTTGGATATCTGTGGCGGGGGCCTATGTTCAGCAGTAGACATCCTACGGCTGAAATGATGATGACAATGACGTGTTTTCGAACCTATTTTGATCATAATAACATTCTTGAAGAAATAAAAATGTACAAAGTACGCTTTGGAACCCCTAAGCTTATAAAACGCTACTTTAGTTCCAAACTGTTTTATGCAAATATACTTTTTATTTTCATTTTACAAAATTTTTCACTGCATAACTTATAATGAGAACGCACTTAGAAATATTGAGAGCACAGCCTGCAAAGCTGGATTTAAAATACTTTTAATGGTGACCTCGGTAGCGTTGTGGGTGAGTTGTTTCGGTGCAAGACAGTGGGTTCGATCTTTGCGCGATGTATAATTTTTTTAAGGCATTTATAAATATGGTGACCCTAAAGTGATACACTACGTTGCTGATGGACTATCTCATCACCGGTGGCTGTTTCAAATGTTAGAGATACAAGTACTTAGCTCGACTACGCTACGTAAATGTTATACTCATTCTAACAAAATTTACCTTTTCCTCATTTACTTTTTCAATTTCCCGGGAAACGTGTCGCGTTTCTGAAAATGTGAAAGGCAAGACGTTCCATCAAGATTTTAAACTTAGGTGAGTTTTACATCATGGTAACGAGAAAACTTCGATTGAGCTTCAGAAATTCATTAGCGCACGCAGACGCGAAACGAAATTACCGGGCTAAGGTTATGTACACTCAGAGGATGAATAAAAAAGTCCGCTCTAGGTCCACGGATTATACAGCGGCAACTTATTTTTTTTCATACACAAAATGATGATTAATATGCAAAAATCGTTAGCACTCACGATCGCGAAACGAAATTGTATAGGTCCAGATAAATATATGATGTAAAAACTCAAACACCAAATAAACAAAACTATGGACCTTACATCAATCAACTTGTACCATTTTCAACTTTATGGAGGAACTCTACCTTTTTGTAGTAGGTGGGGCACAGCGAGATTTTAAATTGGATTAGCCCACCTGGGGAGGTACCTCCGCCTGACAGAAGATCGCAGCCAAATATAATAATAAATAACATATACGGGGTCGGCGACGCGTGCGTGATGCCTCTGGTATTACAAGCGCCCATAGGCTACGGTAACCGCTTACAAACAGGTGGGCCGTATGCTTGTTTGCCACCTCAGTTGTATACAAAAAAAACCTACCATCTTCATCTTACGTGTGGCATGTTGAATAATAAGTTATGTATATTTTTTATGACTGTACAATGTAAACTCTTAGGATTAACAGCAAAAATCCGCTTTATGCCAATGAATCATTTGTATTGTCAACTATGTAAAATAATAATGAAAAATTACTCACCATACCGAATAACCAATGCATACCTAGGTTGCTATGGTTGATTATAGTAACCTGGTTCTGTCTTGGTCACCCTGCGTAAATAAAGGACCTTAACAAGAAATCGTGATGCTCTTTCATTGATAAAAATAAGGTTTCTGTGTCGTTTATTAATTACTGATGACGGTTAGAGGGCGGCTCTCTTCTAAACTTCGTCCTCTTCTTGTACATATGCTCGCATTCATAAAAAGTTGGTGTAATTCTTGGAGCGCAGCCAGGCAGATCCAAGACCAAAGTCATAAGTACATGATTTAATTAATTCCCGAAGCCTAATTTTAACAGGTGATATTTTATTGATCCAACTTCGGCAATATCTGATAATTATGGATCCCGATTTATCACTTTTAGCGGCAATTTATAATCTGTTAGGTTTATAAGTTTTAATGAAGATATTCGATCTATCCGATACGACGAAATCCGTAGAACCAAATCCACTTGCTTCTTTGTCGTGTCACTGATTGTTTCTTGGTCATCCTGTATTAGTAAAGTTAAAGTGCAGTCAGTGTATTCTCTCTTTTAGGACCTTATAGTTTATATCCTACTTCCTACGAACATTATAGATGTGAAAGTTTGTGAGGATGTTTGAATTTCAATCACGCCATACCAGCTCAACTGATTTCGATGCAACTTGAAATAGATAGAGTTATAATCTAGATGGCAGAAAAAGAATGAAAGTAGGATAAATGCAGTGGAAATGAGAGCTTTGCGAAGTATGTGTGGAGTAGCTTTGAAAGATAGAGTGAGGAACAGTGTGATAAGAGAACGTTGTGGAGTGAAAGAAGATGTAGTGATGAGGATTGAGAAAAGTATGCTGAGATGGTTTGGTCATGTAGAGAGGATGAACGAAAGAAGATTGACGAAACAGGTGTATAAGGCGAGTGTGAATGGACCCGTTGGAAGAGGAAGACCTAGGCGTACGTTTAGCGACCAAATCGGTGACGTTTTGGACAAAGGCCAGGTCAAGAGTACCCTAAACCAACGAGCATGTATGATGAATGTGATGAGAGTGAATGAAGCGGAAGAGGTATGTCAGGATCGTAGCAAGTGGAAGGCCGTGGTCTCTGCCTACCCCTCTGGGAAATAGGCGTGATTTTATGTATGTATGTATGTATGTATAATCTAGAATAGCATATAAGATACTCTTTATCAAGGTACCACGCGACTCGAGCGATGTCTTGGGCGCTAGCTATATATTATAACAATTGATTTATTTCCAAAAGAGGGATTAAGTTACCTCTCACTTTAAAATCGGAAGTGGGCTTTTGGGTGACAACATCAATTTTTCGAATCAGCCACTGTAACTGAACTTCAAAAGTTTTTATCAGTACTTACTTGCTCTATTGCCTAGATCATAAGGTTTGGTTTCCTTTGTTTTTAGTTAGGAAGGAGTAGGTTATGTTGGTTTCCTTCACGCTTGGCACACTTTTGTGAGAAATGTCGAGAATTTGTGTCGACACACGAGCATCTGGAGAGTCTGTATAGTGTTTCTTGGTGTTTAATATTAGGGCCTTTGTGACAGGTCTGTATGAGGCTATGTGCTGCCACACATAATCAGACGCACTATAATATTTCAGCATACCCAAAGTGTTAATTTTAGCGCTAGTCCTTTGTCTTTAATATTTCTCTAGATTTTAGAACATTCGCTAGAAAATGCTTTGTGTTCCTAACGGCAATCGTATCTAGGCGCTACGTAAGTGCCCCGAAAAGTAAAAAAAAAAAATAGATAAAAAGAATGCCCACTCATGTGAATGTGACGTCAGTTATTCACGCTTTGCACTAGATATTTATGCACGCTCAACATTCGGTAAACACCTGTGCCCTTTATCTAGGGGCACTTTTTAAATTAGCGTCGCATTATTGTGGCCCGGCTGAAGAATAGGCCCCTCCATATCTACCTATCCGCGGATATCGTAAGAGGCGACTAAGGGAAAAAAGCTAGGGGATGGGCAGCAGCGTCCCTCATTTTAACAACGATAGCTCTAACTGCGCTCTCCAACCCGCATGCCCAGCGTGGTGAGTATGGTCAAATCCCCCCACATGATAAGGAATTCGCTCTGTCTGTGGGGGAGGCCATGTTCAGCAGTGAACGTCGTACAGCTGAAATGATGATGATGATGTATGAATTAGCGCGTAGTGTTAGTTCATTTATGGTGAGAGTTCCGACGGATCGCCTGGCAACTTACATAAATGTAGAGTTCTAGCGGATTTCAAGATTTGAAGGTTCACGGGTCGTCTGCAACGTGACTCAGTGTATCGTCAGCTCGACACGCCGCGATTGCGTTACACGTCTACAAAATGTGTACCTACCTAGTATTTATCCTGAAGTTTAATAAGTATATATACTTTTAATGCATTTATAAATATCAGTCATCATTTCTTTTATTAAATTAATTATTACCATTAATAAATTAACTTGAATTCATTCCCGTGACAAACAAATACCTAGATTACCAACATTGTGATGTTTGCCGCCTCTCTTTACGTGATGACCGACCCTTATCACTGCTTTTTAGAAAACAAGGGCTTTACTAAACAAGTTTATCCTACCATATTGACATTCACACTGATTAGGGATCCGCAAATAGTTAACGACCATCGATCACCCTGTCAAGTGAACCCTTCTATTGTCTTGAGGGTTCAGCCAAAACTTGTGGGACCTAACTCGGCTTGGACTTGATATATTGTGTACTTAGTTCGGAGAGTATATACGGGTGAATATTGCATACGTTCCAAACACTTTACTAATTAAATTGAACGAGAGCCATGTAGCTTGAAATTAAATAAAACATGTAATAATAATAAATAAATAAATAAATAAATATTCACAGTGACTGAGCTATGAGGTCAGTGCTTGTTCTGTGTCTGGGTGTTAAATATTTATCTATTATTATGTATATCGGTCTCTGGTACCCATAGTACATGATATGCCTAGTTTGGGATCAGTTGACCGTGTGGGAAATAAAAAAAATAGAAAAAATTAAAATAGTCCTGATCCCACTAGGAATGACGATGCCAGTCGTGGGTATCAGCAACTACGAGTACCATAGTACCACAAAAGCCAGACCCGGTACAAATATTTGTAGACCATGCAAACATTTGTCCCGCAGCGGGAATTGGACCCGAGGTCTTATAAAAGATAAGGGTCTGGGTGTTAACATGGTACTTGTAGTTTCTGATACCCACGACACAGGGAATTAGGATTCCCTGTATCGTGGGTACCTATATGATAGTCCTGACCCCACGCTAGGGTGTGGGGTCAGGACTATCATATGTATGTGGCTGTTGGGTGTTATTATTAATAATCCTACTATTCTATCCTACTAATATTATAAATGCGAAAGTTTGTGACGATGTTTGGATGTTTGTTGTTCAATTACGCCGTCACGGCTGAACCGATTTCGTTGAAACTTGGAATATAAATAGTTATTTACCTCGAATAGCACACAGGCTACTTTTATGTAGGTACCACGCGAGCAAAGTCTAGTATATTATTAACGTGACTTATTTTTGTGTGAGCTCGATAGTTTCTTCCAGCACAGGGCTCACAATAGCTCTAATTTTGGCGCATGCTAAAAAAGGCTGGTTGGTCTAAAAACTTGTTAGAATTCCCTACGTATACACTTCATCTATATCTAAGCCAGTGGACTATATTGTGTGTGTTTCGTGCAATATTCAAACCTATACCGACCTGAGCTGGGCTAATAGGTAACTAGGCTTTTCGAGCAAACTTAATAGTGGGCCGTGGGAGCCTTTCAAACGCAACGGAAGCGGTGAATAGGATTACGAGTAAGAACTAGGTATAGCTAGTAAGAGGTAAAAATCCTATTCACTTTCCTAGCGTATTTATTATTTTAGTCAACGAGGTATTTTTAATCCCTTTTATTAACTGCATTTGTTTGAGTTTTACTTGGCATTTTCCAAGCTTGACTTTAAAAATCTTCCAATCCTATCCTATTTCCTAGTTTTAAATGCGAAAGTTTGCGAGGATGTTTGGATGTTTGTAGTTTAATGATTGAACTACGAACATTACATAACGGCTCAACCGATTTCGTTGAAACATGAAATATATAGAGTTCTTTATAAGTTCGTCATAAGCCCTCTCAACATTTTGCACCTACTTACCAACCTATCTAATTACTATACATTTTTAAAACTTAAAAAATGTAAAGGTGACATTAGTTGCTAAATAAAATATTTTTCATTTTATTTTTCATGTTATCCTAGCATATAGGCTGCATTTATGTACCACGCGAGCGAAGCCGTGGGCGGAAGTTAATGATCAAATAAAATAAAGAACTCAACCGAAGCGCTATTTCAGCCCTCTTAAGAACACAAAAAGACAGCTAAATAAATAAATAAATAAGAAATAAAACATTTACAACGAGTCATAAATACATACACGCCGTCTTGCCCTTAATGGCACAACTTGGGCAATTTGTCGCAACACAAATGTGTAGGAATTGGCGCTCATTGATTTATTTTGCAAAGTTTTAGAGGTCCTACACTTATGCATACGTCTCAGTCAATTCCATCTGTCGTTAATGACGAATGACTATGTGGAAGATATCTGTTTTGCTATAATATTGATGTTGATGTTTGTTACTCGGTCACACAAACAAATGGTCAAAACTCTAACAATTTGATTAAAACTTTTTCGTTACTGATACCCACGACGCAGGGAATCCTAGATGTATGTGACTGTTGGGTATTATTTATTTATTTGCGTCATAAAAACGCGTTGTTAGATTATTTTATAGGTAGGCAGTTGTCAAGGCTGGCACATTATGAAAGGATCAACAATAAAAATCCTACGCAGATAGTGAAAGAGATAACGCAATATAAATAAAATCATATGGTACTATGAAAACACGCATACTCTTGACTTACTCAAGCCTCGTTTTCCTTGCAATTATTCCCATTGAATGCGAAACAAAAATATCCAGCCGAGGCACGTCAAACACCAATAATGTCTGAAAACCGACCATTTCGCTGCGACCCTCCCTTTGTGCGACCTCGTATCAGATTTGATACAAAGTGGTGTATCAGAATTGAATGGTTTTCTTCGTATCTGTCTGTATTGTATTCTACACGAGGTTTCGGATAAGGGCTGTGGAAATTGTTTTACGTGACACATTATGTAACGAGCTGAAGCTCATTGTACGCGACGAGAATCGCGAAGTCAAGTGCGATTTCATCGAGACTGGATTAAATTTTATTAAGATCGAAGTCGAATCGAAACTTTTATTAATGGAATCAATATATAATACAATGTGATTCGTAAATAGCATACTATCTCAAAAATGACTTATTCTACACCCAATTGAAAATCCGTCAGAGTCTTGGCAACGCTTCTGAATGGTACTCATCATCATCTCTAGACTAAATTGGCTCCCCATCCGTGATAGAAGGAATAGGAGAATATTATATCTCTTATTCTCGATCCTTAGAGACCCTCATTCACCTCAATACCTAAAAAATCTTTTTTCATTTCTTTCGGATACCCACGATCGCAACCTGAGATCTACCGATACTCTCCTTCTGGCTACTCCTAAGCATTCAACATCTTTCCGCGGCAATTCTTTTGAGGTGGCAGCTGTAGGATTATGGAATTCGCTCCCTATTAATATAAAAAAGGCGCCCAGTAAACCCAGTTTCAAACGATTGGTCTACGAACACTTTCTGAAAGAAACTTCTTCTGGTAGGTAACAAATTCACAATTATTCACGTAGGTATTTAACCATCATTTCTTCTTCACTTTTTATTATTATATATTTTTTTTCATATTGTTTCAGGAATACATGTATGAAATTACTCTTAAGCTTAATAATAATATATATATGTATATATAGATATTTATATGTAGTATAGGTTGTATGTATTAGTTTTATGGAGTTATTTTTATTCATTGTCAGCTCTCCAACTTTTTATCTCTACTTTCAGCTAGCACGCTGACCTTTTTCTCTTATTACCTTTGAGGTTGGCTGTTAGAAAATGCTTGTAGCATTAAGCCCTCCTTTTGTGCAACTGTACTATGTGTGTGCAATAAAGTATTAAATAATAATAATCATCATTACAGCCTGCTGAACATCTGCCTCCCCCACAAATTTCCAGAGCGACTTCCTATAATGTAGGGGAATTTGCCCATATTCACAACGCCGGGCACGCAGTTGGCGAGCGCAGTTAGAACTATCGTTGTTAAAATAGGGGATACTGCTACCCATCCCCTAGATTAATTCCCTTAGTCGCCTCTTACGATATCCATGGGTAAGAGATACGACAGGGCCTTTTCTTCAGCCGGGGCTATCACGGCTGACTGGTACTGATCTAGATGAATTGGGCTATCTATTGTTTGCAACGATTTTTAGATAGCTCAACTGTTTCTTTAAAGTTTGTTATACAACTTATGGGAATTCGCAAATATTGTTACGGAATAAGCCCGGGATAGTTACGGAATACGATGTATATAAAATAGAATAAACAAATAATTCATGGAACCACAAGGATTATTTATTTAATGTTTGCCATAAATAAACAAAATCTACCTGTTTTTAAAAATCTCTTTTCAACCGGTTTTGCCATCTTTGAACTTTAAATTTTAAAAGCTTAAACAAACAAACAACAAAGCCACATTTTTGCCACATATCCAGACTGCGTGTTAAATAATATTTTCCGTCACTAAGGTGGTTTTCAACAATTAACTTCTATTCGCTAGTGCAGCACAAACGTATGTAAATATACAAATGTGATACCGCGGACATAGCAATAAAAAATAGCTTGATTGGTTTATGTATTTTTAGCACCAGCTTTGACATTATCTACACGTTAGCGCGGCTTTTCACTGTTACCAAATGCCAATGATAACACAATAAAGGCTTCAAATAAACAATGTTCGTGTTAACAAAGATGGAGCAGACTTTTGATCCGAAAACCAATGTGTTTTTCTGGTTGAAAAATTGAAGTGAGAAAAGAGTAAACTCTTTTCTTTATATAGCATCAGTTTTTGTCATTATCTAGCAGTTAGCGAGGCTTTTCACTATTATAAAATTCTAAAGAGAACAACAATAAAGGCTTAAAATCAAAAACCATCGGAAAACGACATATTTTGTTTATTTCAAATATATTTGGGCTCATCAAAGGTTAAGTAGGTAATGTTTAAACTGGTTCCAATTGCACGGATTTTGTGCGGTTGACGATACAAATTAATTTATCATGCATGGGATTATAAACACAAATTAGTTTTATTATGTGTCGCAATTGTTTTGTTTTCCCAGGGTATCAAAAGTTATGAGAAACATGTTTTTTTATACATCTATGATGGGAAACAAGCATTTTTTGAATGCTTGCAACCAACTCACCGCAGGAACACAAAATTATTTGAAACAAATAATGTTATTTGGCGGCGATCTTCTGTCAGGCAGAGCCACCTACAATTTAGAGCGAGTAAATCTCGCTGTGCCCTATCTCCTCCTAGGTAGGATGTAGGTTCCACAACAGCTAGACCCAAATCATGTTTGTCTTGTGGAATCGAACCCAAATCGCGTTTTACAGCCCACTTCGCTACCGGGTCGTTATTAGATTATTGATCGATTAGATATTATTTTGATATCGATAAAAAACCACGCAGTTTATCAGTTGCGTAGATTGCTATCAGAGTACGTGATTCTTTGAGCATATTGTCATACTAGTAGAAGCCGTGACTTCGTTCGCGTCATGTTATTTTCATAATAAATTCTACCCAGCGGGGGTTGAATTTATTATGAAAATAACATAAGCACCCCTGACGGGTTGAGTTTCGGAAATTCCTTTCTTAGTGGACCATTACACCACAAAAGGAAGGTACCCTCCGAATTTAGGCTATGCGTTGATTGTCAGTTAGTCAGTAACGTAAGAGTTTTGTACATATTGATATCGATGATGATTTGCTAGCTGTTGTAGAACTTTAAACGTATTTACATAGTTTGTGATTCAAATATAATTGCTAATATCAAAAGTCATAGTGCCAAAACTATGTCAAAATAAAATAGACCATGAGACATTTTAGTAGAACGAATTGGATTAACCCCATTTTACACTTCAACGTAAACTCTCCACAAAAATCGGGCATACACAAATCGAACAAAAGTCGATCAAACGCCTAACTCACGCTGATCCGATTCAAAATTGTATAAACCTAAAATTTTTGAATCGGAATAGTGAGAGGCGTCATTAAAAAAATATTTAAAACGATCCTTTCGTCTATTCAATATAGTAAGTTTTGAGTTTGACTTTTAGAGGCTTGCTATATCGTACGCTGTCAAATGTCGAACTCAAAATTACTTAAATTTTAATTTTAAAGTTGTATATAGGAATAGAAATACGAGAGAACACGAGCTAGACACTTTCGTTAGGAAATTGTGCGTTGGGTTGGCGTAAAATCGGACTTTCACTTCATCGGCCGTAGTCGGGTAAAAATCAATGACCGATTTTAACTTGTTCATCTGCGTTATACCTAATAACCAAAATCAAATTAAGGTCCACTGAAACTGGTTATCAGATTACAAATAAGTACCTGTAATTTGTACATGTATTTTGTTGTAACCACAGGAGCAGGTGGACAATGGAATTTGCGGGCAGCGGCCATGAGATTCCACACCTGCGTTGCGGCTTACAATAGTCCGTACCTCAAAATGTATAGCCTCATTAAACTATGTACCTACCTACAGTATATACTTTTCCTATTATTTGTGCTTACCGTCTAAGGTACAAAATTTGAATCATCATCATCCCTGCCCTTATCCCATTTCACGTGGGGTCAGCACCACATTTTTTATCTTCCACTCACCTCTATCAGCCGTCGTGTCAGTATTCACTCTTTTCTTACCCATATCATCTTTCACACAATCCATCTTTTCTTTGGTACAAACTTTGAATATTATGTAAATAAGAAATAGTCTCACTTTTATCCGCAAGAATGGTAGACATCCTCTCAGATCTCGAGGGGATCAGATCTTTGGAGATATCGAAGGGGGAAGTTTAATTTTCCCTAAAGGGGTTTTGCAAGTGAGTATTCCATATGTGATAGGTTGCATGCCCATCGCCGCTTTATGAATACTTACTGGTTTCCTCATAGGCTTTAGTACCGTAGACCACATCCACACGCTTCGGCAGATTATACAGAAGACCGAAGAGTATAATCGGCCATTATGTCTAGCGTTTGTGGACTACGAGAAAGCCTTCGATTCAGTCGAGACCTGGGCAGTGTTACGATCACTACAGCGGTGCCAGATCGACTACCGGTATATCGAAGTGTTGAAGTGTTTGTACAGCAAGGCCACCATGTCTATCCGACTCCAGGACCAGAGCACAAATCCTATCCAATTGCAAAACAGGGAGACGTAATTTCTCCGCAACTGTTCACCTCTGCATTTGAGGATGTTTTTAAGCTTCTGCACTGGGACGGACATGGTATCAACATCAATGGCGAATACATCACTCACCTTCGATTCACCGATGACCTTGGCGCAATGCTCAGAGACGTCAGTAACGTCTCAACAGGTGGGTCTTAAAATGACCATGGGCAAGACTAATATCATGTCCAATGCTCATGTTGCTCCCATGCCGGTACAAGTTGGGAAATACCATTTAAGTTGTAGACCACTATGTCTATTTGGGTCAGACGATTCAACTAGGTAGGTCCAACTTCGACAAAGAGGTCAACTGACGAATCCCACTCGGATGGGCAGCGTTTGGAAAACATATCGTCATATCTTCTCGTCGCAGATACCGCAGAACCTCAAGACGAAAGTCTACAATCAGTGCGTGTTGTCAGTGATGACTTATGACACTGAGACTTGGTCGTTAACTATAGGCCTCATATACAAGCTCAAAGTCGCGCAACGGGCTATGGAGAGAGCTATGCTCGGAGTTTCACTACGTGATAAGATCCGAAATGAGGAAATCCGTAGAAGAACCAAGGTCACCGACATAGCTCTCAGAATTAGCAAGTGTAAGTGGCAGTGGGCAGGCCATATAGCTCGCAGAACCGACAACCGTTGGTGAGTAAAGGTTCTCGAATGGCGACCACGAACCGGGCGACGCAGTGTTGGAAGGCCCTCCACCCGATGGACCGACGACATTGTGTGGTTGCGGGAAGTCGGTGGATGGAGAAGGCTCAAGACCGTTCGTCATGGAACTCTTTGGGGGAGGCCTATGTCCAGCAGTGGACTTCTACAAGCTGATGCTGATGATGATAACTGGTTTCCTCAGGATGTATTCCATAAAAAACAAATTTACTTAAATTATTTGAATAGTAAAACTCATTGGTGCAAGACCGGGCTCGAACCAACTAATTAACACGGCTACAATGTTTTCCGAAGTTATACTCACATAAATCAGATGAGATTTTTATCGTAACTACATTTAAGAAAGACGAAACTTTAGGTGAGTTTCAGATAAAAAATAAAATAAAAAAAAAATATTCTGGACATATCACACACGGTCAACTGATCCAAAACTAGGCATAGCCTGTACTATGGGTACCAGAGACTGATATACATAATATATATATTACATTTAACACCCAGACACAGAACAAACATCTGTGTTAGTCACAAATGTTTGTCCAGTGCGGGAATCGAACCCGCGATCTCTAGCGCATAAGGTGTTACGTGCCCAATGCTAAAATAACCAGAGTGTTGATAAATAATGCAATAGAAAAATAATGTAAAGATGTTTCCTATTAAGTTTTATGAGTAAACTACGAACACCCGTGACTTTGTCAGCATAAAGTTAGCTTTTATATTAAGTCATAGTAAAAGTTATTTGTTGACACCCCACCAGTTTTGAAAAACCCTAAAATACGTAGGTATTTATTATATTTGGCATAGTCAGTATTACTACAAAGATTTATGCCAGATGGTTTTACGCGTTAGATTATTTCATACACCATTCATGAACTCCATTGTACCCGTTTTAGCGGTAGTTCGGGAAAAACCCTGAAATACGTGCCTCGGTATTTGTCCTAGGGAACATTTATATACAATTTTGGAGTCAATCGCATAACATATACACATGAGTTAGCATTTACTTTAACACCCATGTGATAACAAATACCCACTTGCTGAATTGGAAGGCGAGTGTTTCTGATTGAAAAGCTTCTTTTTTTAGGAGACTTCTTCCGTTATTTTCCTTCCCTATTGCTACAATAGAACCCGACGTTTAAGAATCCCCAAATAACACTACCCAAAAAACTTTGGGTTACTAACTACTGTTTCTACGAAAAATATTAAAACATGGAATAATGATATTGAAATATAATATCCACCCAAACATAATACTGGTTCTCTTCTGCACCTGCTACCTAATAATACTCAATTATCAAAACACATACGATAAACTTTTACGTTCACATTAGACTAATTAGAAAATGTAAGGCAGAATTATTAAAATTGTTTAATTTACGATCCTGGTTAATGAATTCGGTTTAGTCAGTCAGTTATAGTCAGAGGTAAAAAGTAAAGATACAAATATACATAAATAATATTCCTTTACCTACCTACTTACTTTTTCCTTACATTGTTGTATATTACGGAGTTAATCTAAACTAGCCGAAAATCATCTTGTCAAAAAAATGATAATCAGTGCAAATTAATATCTGATAAAAATTATTTGATAATGTAACACATTAAGTATAAATAGTAAATTAGCATCAGTGGGATCAGTGTTGTGTTTCGAAACTGGACAAGATGGCAGCTAAACTAGTTGTGTTCCTTGCTTTGGCGCTATTTGTCGCTCAAGGTACGTGCTTTTTTAAAACATTTCCCCTGCTTCTAGGGTAAATAGTGGACAGGTAAAAGTCCCAAGCGATGTAACTAATAAAGTTATCAATTAGAAAAAAAAACAAAGTAAAATGCGATGAAAATTTTTATTACAAAATATCTAGGCTATTTAGATGAAAAAAAAGTCTGGAGACATATTATGCTACTGACTTCTTCTTGCCTGTATCTTATAAGCTGCGTGACTGATGCTGAAGGTTGTGTGTAAACGGCGTGCAATATTTCATCTGAAATGTATTTCAAAATGATCCTTATCACTACTGAATAAAGTCAATTTTGAGTTTAGCATCTATGACTTGCGATATCGTTGAGCTATATTGTACGCCCTCAAATATTAATGTCAAACTCAAAGTTGACTTTCATGAGTTGACGAAAGTATAATTTTGAAACAAATTATATTAGATTATCTATCGCACGTCGTTTAAATACGACTTTAGTCCGTAAAATCTCCTCGAACTTAAAGTATTGTTCTTGCTTAAAAATTAATAGCTTAGATCAAATCGTGGTTCTCTTCACAAGTAATCATGTTTTTGATTCCTAAATAACAAAAAAACTTTATATTTCCAGGTCAATCTGTCACCGAGGTATGGCTGCCCGACGAGACCAGGACCCACATCTCCAACCCGCTCATCCCCTTCACCATCGGCATCGGCCAATTTTTCTTCGACACACTGATAACCTGCCACATAATTTTCCCCAACGGCGCTATATACGAGACTTTCCCCAATAACAACCTGAACCATGCCGTGGCAGAGTCAACTGTTTCTGTTATGCCCGGATGCTCTGTGGGCTTCAGGAATGCTCCTCCATCAATGAGCGGGACCTATGAGCTGATGAGTAGGGTCGACCATATTTTGGACAACACCAGTTCTCTCACACGTCAGAGGTACCACGTGACCTTTGTTCAGAGCGGCTCTTGGGTCAAAGCTTCTAACTAATAAAATGTCAATATATATTTTTTTATGAACCTTCCATGTCTTCTAATTTAATGTTTTATGGATCTTGTATAAATTATCTTGTAAGTCGCTATTATAAAACTTGATATAAAACACCTTTACATCAATTTACTGTTTCATTGTTGGTTATGGATCTTAGCAGAGGAAGTAATACAGGCCTCCCTCAAAGAGTACTTCGACAAACTGTATGGCCTGCCCACTACCACTTCAACTTGCTTATTCTGAGAGCTATGTCAGTGGCCTTGGTTCTGTGGCGAGCTACGCCGCCACTATCACTCCGTCGCGTCGCCGCCTAATTCAAATACCTCTCAGTTGGCATAGCGACGAACAATGGGACGAATTGTTGAGTCGGACGGACGACGGTCTGTCAGACTACTTTTACTTTTACTCTGGTCGTGTGCTTCATCATGTTTTACTAAAATCTTCTATTTCTGTAATTACTCATGTACCTATTGTAAATATTATACTGCTGTAAATAACAACTCTGCACTCTCTCTCTACCCGTCCTGTAGAATCTCCACCAACCATAGTTCTTCTACGGATTTCTTGTTTCGGATTTTAATAATAGTTGGAAACCAAGTTTCAGTGCCTTAATATTGTCATCACTGGCAATTCACACTGATTGTAGACTTTCTACTTGATGCAATGCGGTATTTCTGTGGTATCTGATACCAGCATAGGACAAATTGCTCATATAACAGAGTTAAAAATAAAATTCCTCTGTACTATCCACTCTGCACTCTACATTTAATTCGTGATTTCTTTCATGGCATTTTTTATCTTTTGCTGCTTCAAAAAAATAACTAAGAACATGACCTATTAAATTACGGTCGTACCTAAAAGAGTACGTAGGCACACAAATCGATTCCTCGATTACTTACATACATCTACAACACTTGACGCCCAACCAAGCAGGCCCCAAGCCACACTCCAAACACCTATTATTCAGAAGATCATTATCCCAACATCCGGCTAACAGCCCGAATAGTTCTCAATACTCATCACTTAACTCTACGGTACAATCACTGGACTATATACATATAGCCTAATGTTAAGGCACTTCCGTCAAGTTTGTCTGACTGCAAAAGAGATAGGATAGGATAGATCAGGAGGAGGTAGGGCACAGCGAGATTTTCACGTTCTGAATTGGAGCAGCCTGCCTGGGGAGGTACCTCCGCCTTACAGAAGATCGCAGCATTATTTGTTTCAAACAGTGTTGTGTTCCTGCGGTGAGTAAGATTGCCAGAGCTTTTTAGGGGGGAAGGGGGTTCGGGGTCGGCAACGCGTGCGTGATGCCGCTGGTATTGCAAGCGCTCATAGGCTACGGTAACCGCTTACCATCAGGTGGGCCGTAAGCTTGTCTGCCACATCTGTTGTATAAAAAAAAAAGAGATTAAAATTTGAATGCACGAAAGAAGTTTCTAAGAGGCGCACTTTAATCTTTCACCGACGGTCATATGCCCTTTTGAGTGCCACCATACCTCAACCTGGTCACTGACCTAATACAGGATGGCCAAGAAATAATCAGTGACACGGCAAGCAACAAGCAAGAATAAAATGGTGAATGGTAAAACTTACGCACGCTCATCATTCCAGCCGTAGGACGTCTATTACTGAACATAGGCCTCCCCATAGATTTCCAGAATGGGTAAATCCCCCCAAACAATCATTTGGGGGGATTCACCCATTCTCGCCACACTAGGCATGCGGGTTGGCGAGCGCAGACGAATTGGTAAACTGATCTGTCTAACCTTTTGTAGGCATTCGAAGCCGGCGGATTTCAATATTATCCTACCATATTCACATTCACACTGATTAGGGATCCGCAAACAGTTAACGACCATCGATCACCCTCAAATGAACCCTTCTATTGTCTTGAGGTTTCAGAAACTTGTAGGATCTAGGTCTGAAGTTAATGAAGTGTGACTTGCTTAGTCCGAGGAGATATTATCATTGTGTGAAGATGCCAGCGCTTCCGACTGGTAGTGATCTGGATCAGTTGGGCTATCTATAGATCGTTTGTAATGGTCTTTAGATGGCTCAACTGTTTCTTGTGTATTTTGTAAATATTAACTTGTATTAGTTTTAAGTTTCTTTCTGTAAATAAAATCTTATTATTATTAAAAAAAAAAGGGAAGATTATTTTTTTATCGAAACAACCACATTTTACCGAACACTAGAGGTTTTTCATTTTTCCATCTCCAGCCATTTTTAAGAGAATAAGCCCCTTTCAGAGTATACTAGATACGGAACACGTTGGAGGAACGTAAGGAACTTTGTTAAGAACTCTAAAGGAATTGAAGCTGTTGTGGACCCCGGGCTCCGTCGGCTAATTTTAATGAGCATAATGATGGAAATGCTTCTGTCGTTCCCGAGATGTCTGTTTGCATAAACAAACATCCGACCTAGGTATTATTCTATGCCTGAAGTATAGGTACTTGCCTCCTGAATCTTTTTGGAGACGACTGTACCTTTCTGTACTAAGTACTTGATTTGTTGCCTGCGTCAAGACCGCGGGTGTACGAGTGGTATCTCTGATTTTATTGACATTCATCCAGGGATTTGGTAGGTACCTACTTCTGTACACCTCTGTGTACCTTTGAAAATAAGTTGTATCTTACGAAGTACAAGTAATAAGCTATAACTTGCTCTACCTTGTACCCTTGTCTTGTGTACCCTCTAAAAAGTTATACCATCTTCTTCATAATCTCTCACTAACTTTATCGGCTCGATTATTCTCACCCTGTTCTATTCTAACAGTAATTACAAGAGAAAGAGGCTGAAATACTTTAATGTAAAGTAAGTAAGTGATTATGAATAAGAAAGAAAAACGATTGAAGCTATTCAACTATTTAAACATTTACGTTAAAAATCTGCGGTCAAGGTACACCCGCGGACCAGGCTTAATAGCCGTGGATATAGCTCGTTTCCAACATAACTACATGACTTTTTTTAGGAAAGTATACCAATTATCTCAGAATATTAGAGGTAGAATAATCCCTGGTTGCATTTTATTTGAATTGGAGAAGTACACCCGCGCTCTTGTCGCAGTCAATCAGTTTTCTTTCCTTCGTAATTGGCAGGTGGAGTGAGCTTTTTGTTTCGCTGTGAATGGCACTGACGTTTTAATGGAGTTACAGAAAAAGTTAGAGAATTGTTTACGTGAAGTTTTTTTGATCTTTCGCAGATTTATATCTACTTCTTTCTACATCTACTCAGACTGATGATGATAGAAGATGTCTATCTTCAAGGATTCTGAGCACTTAGAGATCCGATTGTTTAAACTTAATTTTTTGTTTCGTTATAAACAAAGTGGTTTGAGGTTTTTGGTGTGTTGTGCAAATAACTTCTGTAATGAGGTTTGTACTCAATTTGGTCATATTGTTGTACATATTGCGAAGGATCGTAGAAAGTCACGTGTAATATTGATCTTATATTGTTTGAGTCGTATCTTGAACTAAAGTACCTAGTTTTTAATGACTTTTGTGGTATTGCTAAGTAAAATAGAATGATAACAAAAACGGAGGTAAGATGGTACCAAACCACTTTATCTAAACATATATTATCCAGTTGTACCTACCTAAGTATTAAAACATCGATCCACATATTGCATTGTAGTATTTTCTGATCGGTTATTTATCGGATGGTTGAGGTAGGAAGGTCATATACCTTCAGCAAGCTTTGGTTTAATGGCAGCAATACTAAATATACAATGTATGATATCTGGATTGAACATTGGTGTAAGCTATAAACTGAAAGGCTGACGTGCTTAGGACGAAGAATAAAATTTCAAGGAAAATAAAAAATATTTCCAACCCTTTTTTGATCATCTTTCCATCTAGTGGAGACCGTCCTGTTAGCGTGGTATAGGCATGTAATGCACAGGGAAGAATGTCATGTGACTAGAAGAGTGGTATATATGAAAGTGTAGTACTTAACTTTTCTCTTAGCACGTACCCCTCTAGTTGTTAATTATATGTTATTCTGTATAAAATTAATCTGTGAAAAACTCTGTTGATTATGCTAATAATAACTTTCCATTAACCTTATAGTTAAAATCAAACAGTGTATACTTAATATGTTTTAGCATAGTTGTTTGTTTTTCCTAATAAATAAATAAATAAAGTGGACATATAGGGAAATACAGGAATATATACATAAAGGATTGAGTGAAAAAATACATTAGACTAAATCTCAACGTATGACTTGCCACACCGATGCACTTTTTTGTAAAGTTTATTGTACCAAAGGCACTGACGAGAGTGGTGAACGGGAGAGTCGTACTCGTAGAGGAAATAGCTGTAGTTTGGAACTACCGGGGGATTTCTGATTTTACAGCGATAGTAGAGAATGTTGTAGCGTATCACACCCGTCTTTACTATACTATAATATCTGCACTACGGCAACCTATGGATGCAGAAAAGTCGGGGTTCAAAACAATGCAAATAAACTCGGAACTATCAAAAAGATATGACTTAATCTACATGTTCTGTTACTTGATTGCTTCTCGTGTCACTGATTCTATTTTGGTCATCTTCTATTAGGTCTGTGACCAGGATCAGTGACTATATGACAACACTATGAAACTTAGTCGACGTTACAATCCTGAATCCTTACATCCTAGTAGGTACCTAACTTACCTGCCTATGACTCCGCGCGAGTGAAACCACGCTAGCAATATGTATAATAATAAACAAAATTACATTATATGGAAGTGCTTCGTGCTGAGAGTGATCAAACCTATCTAGGTTGATCACTCTCAGCGCGAATACTTTAATTTTGTTATTATATTTTGTGATTATATTAGATTATATATATTGTACATGTATATTATTTAAATTTGTTATTATTATTAATTAATTATGGTCATGATTCTTATTATTATTATTTTCCTATTGTGCACTAATACAATATTTTAAGCTAGTTTTTAAGTTATTAGTTATGGGTTTTAATTATCTGAGATAAATAAATAAATAAAATAAAACAAAGTTTACGTATAGGTACACAAATATAATTATTATCTGAATCTTAGGGTGCGCCTTACCCATATAGTCCAGGAGATGAGATCCAGTAAATTCACCCGAGAATATGACCCGTGGAATGAGGGCTGCGGTGGACCGTCTTCTGCGACAATATACGATGAGATTCACCTCTATTGTATAAGGCCAAACAGTTAGTTCTAATTCTGTAGGATTATGCCTTGAAATAATAGATGTAACGGTTGCTGTTGGATTCCAAAATAATTCTTCAAAATCAAATCTTCCATGCACAAATCCAGTAATCGAACTTGTTGAATCGAATAGCCTCTCCCTTAGCACACTTAATTCTTCAACGATAATTATGTTTCTTATTATTTCATAATTATATATTAATAGGCCAAGTGCGTGTCACACCACGTACAGCAAATGCTTCCGAAGTCAGTTCGGATAAGTTAGATTTATGTCCTTTAACGACATGACGCCATCTAGCTCTTATAATTCATCATCATCATCATCATTTCAGCCGTAGGGCGTCCTCTGCTGAATAAGGCCTCCCCCATAGACTTCCAGAAACTATCCATATGGAGGGACTTGCCCATACTCACCACGCTGGGCATGCAGGTTGGCGAGCACAGTTAAAGCTATTGTTGTTAATAGGAAACGCCTATCCCTTAGCTTTTTTCCTTAACCGCCTCTTACGACATCTATGGGTAGGAAAGGAGGGGCCTATTATTCAACCACCACGGCATAAATTAATAAAAAATAAAACAGTTTCAGTGTTTCGATCAAAGAAACAGACAGCCGCAGACATTTCTGTATTCACACAGTCGTCTATTGTAGGATTATGGTAAGATAGGGCAAGAGGTTAATTGTTTCAGCTGGATTATAAAGGACGTCAACTGCTAAGTGGGGTCTAATGAGGGGTCACGGACAATAGACCATGCGGTCAGCGCTGGTAGTAGTGTAATAGGGATAAGGGTCTTTGGGCAATGAGTAAGCGAATTGAACTGTGTAAATTTTATTCTACATATATCTACGTACGTACGTATTTAACCTTAATTGTTTGACTATGGTGTATCTAAATGAACGAGAAAAGTGAGCGATGACCTCAAGCAACATGGGCGAATCGCCTTTTTATGTTTGTAAGTGATTTGTTAGAGCATAACTTTCGAACCGTCAATGCGATCTACGTGGAATTAGGTAGGCCAACAGGTTGTACTATCAAAATTAGCTGGTAAGAATATGAGTTAAATCGGTCAAAGGGGTTACTAAGATAAAGGGGGTCGAAAGGCCTCATAGCTCAGTTGGTAGTAACTCTGCCTTCTGAAAAAAAAAAAAAAATTTAAAAAAAAAAAAAAAAAAAAAATATATATATTTTTTTTTTATGTCCGGAATATTTATTTATTTATTTAAAGGCCGTGGTGGCCCCGGCTAAAGAATAGGCCCCTCCATATCTCTATCCGCGGATGTTGTAAGAGGCTACTAAGGGAAAAAAGCTAGGGGATGGGCAGCAGCGTCCCTCATTTTAACAACGATAGCTCTAACTGCGCTCGCCAACCCGCATGCCCAGCGTGGTGAGTATGGGCAAAACCCTCCTTCATGATAGGGAATATGCTCTGTCTGTGGGGGAGGCCATGTTCAGCAGTGAACGTCGTACGGCTGAAATGATGATTTAAAGGGGGTTTTAAAAGAGTTAGTTATCCAAATACATGAAGTGTGATATGAAAAAACTATGTTTATACATTCCAAAACGATTATTATTTTTATATTTGTCCACATAGTTTTGATATAACAAAGTAACATTTGGAAACCAATATAACGTAAACTTTCATTTGATAAGATTTCAATGACTGCTAGTTTAGGTTAGATTGTATATTAGTTATAACATGCTGAGGGTGCGATTTCCAAAGTTCATCTTAATTGTACCACAACGATCATCGAAGCACCAACTTTTACCGGAAATCGCACCTATAATCACCTAGAGTCACCAGTGGATTCAAAATCACCAGATTCAAACCGACGGGATCGTGGGCTATTTTGCCAAGCGAAAGACGTATTGTATTGCTTAAAATGTACGACTGTATGTACGACTGTATGTTCGCTCCTGTTCATAGTAAAATATATATGTTTTAGATTATGTATTAGTTTATTTAAGCGTAGGTATTATATGTATTCAGATGTTATGTACCTAGGTATAATGTGTTTCTTTTTCTTAGTTTTATTTTAGGATTAAGTATTATTTTATACTTTTGTAAGTACGCCGCCATCCATTAAAGCTCTGCTATGTTTCGTTCCATCCAAAGGTTGCCTGGAAGATATCGCTTTCAGCGATAAGGCCGCCCATTGTTTTACCCTTTTGTGTGCCATGTTTCTCAAAGTTTTTCTTGTGTGGTAATCAATAAAGAGTTATCTATCTATCTATCTACTGTAACATGGTCTAAAACGAAAATGAAACAGTTTTTCCCTAAAAAGATTTTCAATTTTATTGTACTCTACTATTATAGCAAAGTAGGTACTTTTAAATGATAAGCCAAATAATTTAAAAAATAACACAAAACAGAGACAAATTACATGGAAAAAGTACTAAAGTCTAACTGCTCCCAAGTGAACTTCTAATGAACTATTCATACCTTTCTTACTTTTACGAAGTGCCTTCAAATGGTTTGCTTTTCGGTTATATAGCGCACGCTAAGACAAACTACAGTTGATGCACGGTTTATGGTTTTTTGACACAATATTTAAGTTATCCAAGGTAAAAGAGACGTTTCATCAATATATGGAGCCTGGGCCTACACTGTGTACACTACTCTAAAATATGGCTAAGCAATAAAGTAAACGTATTTAATTGGTTATTTTATTTAAATTGACTTCGTTCTAAGGTGCATTAAGATTTTCTTCGACAAAGAGAGCAACACTCAGCGCTACAAAAATATGGCAGATGGACGTGCGTGAAATGTCATTTTGACATCCTACATTTATATGACAAAACAAAAACATCAGATCAGACAACATGACATGAAAAATATGTCAATGTCATGTCAAACGCCAATTATAAACCAACATGGCGGCCTTCAAATAATGTTCACATAGTAAAAAACTTACTAGAAGAACTATTCTTGTCCCATCGCATTTGTCATCAAATAAATGAAATTGTATTTTTCTTGTAATCTCCTATTTTTTCCTAATTTTTCTATATAGTGTACATGGACCAGGCCCAGAATGAAATGGCTCCTTTAAATAAACTTTATTCAATTTTATCAAGTACTAGCTAACGGCCGCGTCGTCGTTCACGTGGTACCTTGTTCTAAAGTAGCCGATACTTCTAGGTAAATAACTATATCTGTTTCAAGTTTCAACAAAATCGGTTGAGCAGTTACGGCGTGATTGAACAACACATATCGTATGCTTCGATCATTTAGTCATGTATAAAGGATGAATGAAAGAATATTGACCAAAACTGTGACGTTTTGGAAAAAGGCCAGGTCAAGAGTAGGTATCCTATACCAACGAGCATGCATTGATGAGAGTGAATGAATCAAAAGAGTTATGTAAGGATCGTAGCAAGTGGAAATCCGTGGTCTCTGCTTACCTCGCTGAGAAAAAGGCGTGATTGGTATATATTTTTTTTTTGGCATTTCGTTGGACATATAGCAAAAACATTTTTTTTGAATGCATTTGAGTGACAAGAATTATTTGAAGTTTCTGCAAACCTATACTTGTGGGATATGAGATATATTTATAGCTCGCTGTTTGAACGCCACATAGAAGGTGATAAAAATGGCGGTACCCAACGATGTACAATGGCGGCTGACGAGGGCTATTTAGCATATCAGTTGCGTCGTTAGACCAGTTCAGGAATCACAGATTAGTAGAACAGCTGGGTATCTTCAAACGGGTTAGGTAGATATTCACGTTGCTTTGCGACCCAATCAAAAACCAGCGCAGGGGCAAGACAAATTTTACTAGCCTAGCCGTGGATTCGTCATGTCACTGTGTACCCGAATATAACGGCGTTCAATCATCATCATCATTTCAGCCGTACGACGTCCACTGCTGAACATGGCCTCCCCCACAGACAGAGCAAATTCCCTATCATGTGGGGGGATTTGCCCATACTCACCACGCTGGGCATGCGGGTTGGCGAGCGCAGTTAGAGCTTTCGTTGTTAAAATGAGGGACGCTGCTGCCCATCCCCTAGCTTTTTTCCCTTAGTCGCCTCTTACGACATCCGCGGATAGGTAGATATGGAGGGGCTTATTCTTTAGCCGGGGCCACCACGGCTAAAGAATTCAATTCGGCGTTCAATTTCTCATCTAAAATGTATTTAAGAATAATCCTACTTTTCTATAAAAAAAACCTAGTAAAATTAAGTATGACACTTCGCACATTCAAAGTTGACTTTACTCAATGGACATGTAAATTATTTTGAAATCGCACGCCGTTTTAACGCGGCTATATGACTAGCCGCTATATGATAGCCGCGTCAATCAAAATTTTTGTGGTGGTCCTCAGAAAGGAAAGATCCAGTTGCCCCATATCATATAAACAAAATTATTTTCTCACTAATTCGATATTTCACTCAAAAATCAATGAAAGTTGTTGAATTAACGGCCAGAATAGAGCGCAGAGCAGATAAGACATGTCTCTGCAGTGCGCCTGTGCCGCATATATAGCGATCCGTACTCGTTCATATATTACAAACTTCGTACTGCACTGCGCTGCCTGCACCTCAGCATATGACATTGGTAAGCGTTGCCATGCGAAGGCGTTAATACTGCAGAAAACCAACTGTTTTCTATGAGCTGTACTTAGCACGGTTTGCGAAAACGAAACAAATAGTGAAATAAAACTTGCAGAGAGTTTACAAAAACATTTCGTCTTTTATTCAACTGAGTCGGAACTTGTTATGTAGTTAGTTAAATATTAATGTATTTTTAAAGATATGTGCTCTTAGTTAATCTTCTAGTTTTATTTTCCTTATATAGTTCCTTATAGTTTTTGCCCTAGTTTATGCCTTTTTTTAGGCGGAACAGATCTTGATAGACTGGTCGAGTCCCACTAATATTATAAACTAGCTCTGCCCGCGGCTTCGCTCGCGTGGTAGCTACATAAAAAGTTGCCTATATGCTATGCTAGGTAAATAACTCTAGTATGTGTCAAAGTTTCATCGAAATCGGTGGATCCGTTTGGACGTGATTGAATCCAAAAATCATCACCAACTTTCACATCTGGAATATTAGTAGAAGAGATAGTGAGGATGTGTGGTAAGGATTTGAAGATGTTAGGATATAACCACTGAACGGATTGGAATGAAATTAGCAACATATTATGTATAAAATGTAAAAAATTCAATTTATGCAGTTTTTTTTTTCGTGCCCGTTAATTCCTAACGTCACTTTTCAATTACTCTCCAGTTTCAGACTTCGCATAAGTGACCCTGTTAAAAAAACTCACCCTGTATTGATTAGTCTCAAATGCCTAATTCAGGTAAAAATAAATCAGGTATTTCATATAAGTACATTTAAGCCGTTTTTACACTCCAAAAACGGCTTCATCACCATTATCATGAATATGTTTTTGGGAGAATACTCTGAAGGTAGCCTTTTGACAGCCCGGCGGTCAATTCACAACCTTAGGCGGTGACATAAAGTCAATTTTGCGGTCCCACGGTTTAGTTCAGAGAGTCTTCCCAACAAGGCTGAACTGTAAATACCTATGTAAAACCTATCAACTTCTGGTACTAACGTTTTACTTCCCCAATCATTCGTGACATCGGACCCTCGAATAAAAAGCGTCAACTTTACGAGGATAGAATTTATAGGTCTATAGCAAAGTAGGATTTGGAAACAGCTGGGTCAGTTTGCGAACGCCTCGATGAGAGCGAGTGAGATATATTTTTGTGAGTATACTATGCGCACACAAGGGCACGCACTAACTTCACCTGCAAGTGGATCGCATCTTGTCCATACAAAAGATGATTTTGTATGAAGTAATAGTTGTTATGACAACTGCTCCATCACGCGGCTGCCACTTTATCTCTGTCAAAATCCGTTTTTTATATGGGCAAGAATCGATGCTAAGCGGCGCAAGTATGGGATAACCTTATCACATTTATAAAATGTGTGAAACTATGTAGATGAATCAAGATTCTTTGTCATTTTTTCATTCTGAGAATTGCTCCTAAAATAAAAGAAAGTTGTGAAAGAATTGAGAGCGAGGAGGATGAATTGAAGCTATTTTTATGTTTTCATGATAAAGCCAACAAAAAGGTATACCTCGAATACTAGTGGCATTGCCAAATTTTATGGCAAATTGACAATTCTTGTTCTCTTACCAAGATAAAAGTCAGCAGCCAGCTCTAAGTCTTTCTGCCTGTTCCATGTAAATATTATGTGCCACGATTTCTTGCTACACATCAATCATTCGCGTTCAGAATTCATCTTGTACGTAAACCTTCAAGGTAAACCAGCTGTTATAAAACTCAGCTAGTTAATCCAAATTGCCTGAAACCAATAAAATAAACTGAAAACAACCTTTTAAAATCGCTACAAGTTATAACAGCTACGGAAATTATCGTGAGAAAACAGTGATTGGCTTGCAACCTGTCACTTACTTGTAACATGCTTAAAAATCATATTATACACTAGCTTCCGCTCGCGGCTTCGCACGCGAGGTACCTACATAAAAAGTAGACTATATGCTATTCCAGACTATAATCTATCATGGCCGTTTAGCCATGATTGAACCACAAACATCCAAACATCCTCACAAACTTTCGCATGTATAATATTAGTAGGATTGTATAATGTACATGGTAGGTATTTCGTTGCTTGCATGTCGAATGTATCGCATTAGTTTGAATAATTCAACTATACAACAACGTGGATGTCGTAGCAGGTGACTAAGATAAAAATCGAGGCGATGGGCAGCAGCGTTCCCTATTTTAACAACGATAGCTCTAACTGCACTCACCCGTGCGCCTAGCGTTGTGAGTATGGGCAAATTCACTCCACATGATAGAGAGTCGCTTTGGAAATCTGTGGAGGAGGCATCGGTTCAGCAGTTGAAGTCCTACGACTGAAATTATGATGATGATGATGCCAACAAGGTGATAAATAATATGTAAACCATTCTAAAAGGGGTTTATTCTATCAACGAAAATATAGAATATAAGCGGCATTTTTATCATCTTAAGAAGTAATCTAAAGAAAATATAAAGAAGTTTGATGTCAAGATAACTACCTAAAATAGCTGAATAATTGAGTTTTAACTGATTTGACCCCAAAACACCTATTGTTTGCATAAATGATTTGATGTTTTTTTTTATTTTCTAAAATACGTAAAACAACTGCCAATTCTCTTCAAGTCTCTTTCAGAATAGCATTCACCATCACAAAAATATTTCGCATTAATAAGCCCTGATAACTACCTCTAATCTCCTAAAATATAAGTTTGTACACTTGGAATTTTGCTTTTTTAATCCCGTGTAACGGTACGGAAGCCTCAGGGCGCGATTTCTCGCACATAACCATCTTCATTTTATATATTTTGTCTTAGTTTTAAAGTTTAATCAGTCGAGAGAAATTTTCTTAAAAGACTGATTAAAAAAATTACGATCGTCATGCATGTTAGCGGATTTTAGTCATCCAATTCTTAGCTCGAGTTTACAGGTTAAACTCAAACCCTGTTATTATGAAACTGGGTTCAGACGAGGACTTACTAAACCCTGGCTTTGTGACATGTCATTTCGTACATTTGACATTATGACATAAAGCAGCTGTATGAAATAGCACGTCACAAAACCAGGGTTTAGTTAGTGCTCGTCTAAACCCAGTTTCATAATAACAGGGAAGAATTCTCGAGTAACAGTGTCGCTTGAAATTTATTATCTCATCCTGTGAAAAATCTCAGCTATTTCCTTCAGAATCTGACGAAGCAGGATACATAGACCAATAATGTGCGGAGTATTTTCTCATTTTACTGTGCAGGAGCAATTTTTAAACAATTTCGTCTATGATACGTTTTCGAAATGATCACATACATACAAACAGATACCTGGTTGGTAGATACCGCGGCTTTCCACTTGCTACGATCACGAAATACCTCATTTGCTTCATTCACTCTCATCACATTCCTCATGCATGCTCGTCGGTTTAGTGTACTCTTGAGCTGTTCGCTTCTTTTGCATCTTATCAACTACATAATTGTTATTAGGCATACCTACCTCATTGATGCTTAAAAATTAATCACTTATATGACAGTACAGTACTAGATGACATTTGTTACTCGATGAACTACACCTTCTATAGATAAGATACCTAGACTGCCTACTGCTACTTAGTTATTCAGCTCACTGGTTGTACCAACTTCTCCTACCTCAATAACTAATCTAAATAACTATTTAACTAACGACTAAGTACTAATAAAAATGCGAGTGGGTTTTTTACTTATAACTTATAACCTTACTTACAATATTAGAGTAATCTTTTATTGGCCTTATATCTATTACCAGTTTGTATTTGCCTAGATTTAAGTCAACGCTGTTGATTAACAATAAACAAATAAACAAGATAGCCTTTTTATAAAACGAAATCGCTATTTTTGGTGCTAAATTAACTAAATATTTTCAACGAGTGTGTATACACAGGCCGTGTGTGACTGTCGGAGAATATCGTTTTGTGGCTTTTTAATACAACTAAGTTGGCAAACAAGCTGTTGGTGGTTACCGTAGCATGCGCACGCGTTGCCGACCCCGGACACCTACTCCCCTTAAAGAGCTTAGGCAACCTTTCATTCGCGTCTTACTTGCGTTATTAACGCAATTTTTCAGGACGTAAGGGCTAAAAGTCCCACCTTATATCGTGTTGTTATTATCGCAGCACTGTAAAAGGTTATGCTTGCTAATACAAAATGCACTAAAACAGCTTACGCAAAACGCATTGCGATAATATCGACTGATAAAAACTCACCTCAATTGCAGAGCCAGGAAAGAAAAAGAACCAGGTTGCATACTTAAAAGTTTGAAATTTTTCTACTGTAAATCATCCACTTTGAGGACCAGCAGCAAATTCAAAAATATCTCTCAGAACCAAACCATGTTTACCAGGCACAGCCGTCAAATCTGTATCAAAAGTTCCAAAGTCGGGATAAATTAGTTTGTTATTCCAAACACGGTACAGGGGATTTAGTGCCAATTCCCTTTTTGATCTCTCCCGTGCAAACAACAAAACTCCGTCGCGGCGGCCTTGTCTTTGCATAAAATATTAGGCTTGGTCGTTGACGTTAACGTGGCCAGTTGGGCGGAATATACCGTTGGAGTTATTGGCTGTGGCATCTAGCTTATTTAGTAACGGCAGAATAAATTTCATCATCATCAGCCTGTAGAAGTCCTCTGCTGGACATAGGCCTCCCCAAAAGAGTTTCATGACGAACGGTCTTGAGTCTTCTTCATCCACTGACTTCCCACAACCTTCACTATGTCGTGAGGGGCCTTCCAACACTTCGTTGCCCGGTTCGTGGTCACCATTCGAGAACCTTAATGCCTTGGCATTAAGCCCACCTTTTGTACATTGTCTTTTGTGTGCATTAAAGATTAAATAAATAAAAAAAACCTTTACTCCCCAACGGTTGTCGGAGAATAAATTTAAACAAGTAAATTCCTACAACCATTTTATTGATGTGATAATTAATTTAATCTTCCCAAAATCCCCAAAAAGCCTGACAAACTCTTTTTAGGGTTAAGCTCGCCTTTGTACATGTCCTTTCATTTAGTTTGTTTTTTTGTATGTGTTTTCAGTGTACAATAAAGAATAAAGAATAAAGCCTACTCTTATGTTGGAATAATATTTAAGATCCGATAGTGTTATAAGTTATATTAAAATCATTACCCTCCTTCCTTTTCGGCAGTCAGGTTAAAAAGTCATTCTGCAAAACGATTATATTAAAAAAAAAAACTAAAAAAATATCGTGTTTTTGTTGATCAGAAACGTAATCGATTTCAACTGTCAAATTCGCATTTTGTAACTGGCAAAACACAGTTGAAATTTGACACTTGCTGTCAATTACAAACTGGCATCCAAAAAGCTCGGTGTGCTTAACAGAGCGAAGCTGTACTTCAGTGCGGGGCAAAGACTGCTCCTTTACAAGTCACAAGTCCGGCCCCACATGGAGTACTGTTGTCACCTCTGGGCAGGAGCACCTGGGTACCAGCTTGGACCCTTTGACTTGGTTCAAAGACGCGCTATGAGAAATGTCGATGATCCCAAGCTAACAGGCGGTATTGAGCTTTTAACCCTCAGGAGGGACTTTGCCTCCTTATGTGTTGTTAGAATTGTTTGAAATGATGCCTTCAGCTTCTTTTTATCATCGCACCTCTCGCCATAGGCAGGGGATCCATCCTCACACTCTGGAGCCGGGTTGGTTGCGTATCGTGCGGTTTCAGAGGAACTTCCTCCCGCGAACACTCAGGTTGTGGAATGATCTCCCTGCTGAGGTTTTCCCTATGGACTACAGTATGGGGTTCTTCAAAAAGGGCGTTTTGAACTTTTTAAGGGGTCGGGAACGCGTCCGTTATGCCTCTGGTATTGCAAGCGTACATAGGCTACGGTAAACACTTACCAACAGGTGGGCCGTATGCTAGTTTGCTACCTTAGTTGTATAAAAAAATATATATAAATTTATCACGTAACGCGATGTTTAAACTAGATTGCTAACTTAGACAGCTTTAATACAGTTCTGATTAAAAATACCTTCTACTTTATTCAAAGCATTCAATCGTAGCAAAGCTTTGAGTTTCTCAGCATTTTATTAAACAAAATACTCTTTGGAACTGCACACCAAGCGGAAGAAGCTAAGATAAATGGCTGCTTTGCAAAAACAAGAACCATGATTGATATTTGAACCTATGCGATGGTTTAAATATCAATAGTGGTTTAAAGCTACGTCATTTAATAATAACTTATCATAGTCCTGACCTCACACTAGGATTTCCTGTATCTTGGGACCTACAAAAACAATGGTGCCACAACATCCGAACCCGCAACCCTGCCCGCTACGCCTCCGAGGTCGTCCTTTGACACCACTGACCTATCGACCTCTTTTTATAGGAAACTGAATGATTGATGATTATGTATGAAAATAACCTTGCTGATTGTATTTACCTGACTTAAGATCCTAAATCACTTAGAAACTTTCTGAATGTATTTACCTGACCTAGGATCCTAAATCACTTAGAAACTTTGAATACCTCTACAGAATGATCCATCAAGAAAGGTTTATGTACAAAGTGATTTATAACGTGTATACTGCCCAGAAAGTGGGTTTTTCTTGAACAATAATAAATATCATTTGGTGAAAAAGTATTAGTAACTCTTTTTTCAATGAAAACTTCCAAAAGTCATAGAACAAACTTTATTTCCAATTAGGTGTAGAATAAGCACACACTTTCATTTTCAATTAGAAAAACTCATTGGCGCACGTCTTGTTTCCAACCCACAACCTTTGGATTGAAAGTTGGGGAACCAACACGCCAAGTTAAGTCAAAAGGCGTTTATTTCAATAAAATCACTAGGATCACTTTGAAACGTCTTAGAAACTATGTGAAGCTACGCCTGTTCCTCGCGACCAAGCCTAGAAGAATCAGGCAACAAACACGGCTTGGTGCCTATCATTTTTTTCGATGATCCTTTTTCACAAAATGAAATGTAGAGCTTCAGTGTGGTGCCGATCAAACTAGGTGCGGCGGGTCAATATAGCCACAATACGTCCGCTCAGTGTACTAACAGCGTAAGGTTTCACCGGTCATCGCGCTCTCACATGTTTGTTTCACGTATTGCTGAATACACATACGTTTTAATTTAAACTTGTATTATAAATGTCTGGCCCGTTTACAACTTTTCGTATTCAAAGTCTGGGACTCATTCATCATCATCTTCATATCTGCATATGCCTGTAGAAGTCCACTACTGGACATATGATTGCCCCAAATTCCCGCAAAAACGGAAACATTAGGTATCATCACCATTCCAGCTGTTGGAAGTCCACTGCTGCACATCGGCCTCCCCCACACATTTCCAGAGCTTCTATCATGTGGGAGGAAATTACTCTTACTCACCACGCTGGGCACGTGGTTTGGCGAGCACAGTAAGAGCTATCGTTGTTATGCTAGGGGACGCTGCCCTAACTTTTTTCCTTTAGTCACCTTTTTTTTCTTACATACATACATACATAAAATCACGCCTGTTTCCCAGAGGGGTAGGCAGAGACCACGGTTTTCCACTTGCTACGATCCTGACATACCTCTTTTGCTTCATTCACTCTCATCACATTCCTCATACATGCTCGTCGGTTTAGGGTACTCATGACCTGGCCTTTTTCCAAAACGTCACCGATTTGGTCACTATTTTTTTGTTTTTTTTCTTATTGAACTTTAAATTGGTTTTGGTCTCAATTAATAAAATATGAAAAATATGAGTTATATAAGTCAAAAGCGATGATAGGATATTGTTGTCCAAAAGGGGGCCAAAAATAATAATAAAGTATATAAAAATAGGAAGTGGAGTATTTTAAGAAATAACTTAAGTGTTACATTCCAAAATTACTTTTATTTATATTGTATGTAGGCTTTACAGTTTTTGATATACGTAAAAATAGTAAAGTTAGGACAATCAATATAACGTGAACGTAATTTTTTGCTTTCGTTATTTTTTCATCGTATTTGCTTTATCATGTCAGAATACAACAATTATTATTTATTACCACAGTCCGCGTTCGGAACCATATAAATCAATCCATTGTCAAATAAAGCCAGCTAAAACCAGATTTATAGGGGAATCCCAACTATTACTGATACGTGTTTACTGAATACATTCTTGAGTAAACTTGGCGCAATGCAAGAAAGGGAAGGCCCCCCACCCGATGGACCGATGACTTTGTAAAGGTTGCGGGAAGTCGGTGGATGGAAAGGGCTCAAGACCGTTTGTCGTGGAACACTTTGGGGGAGGCCTATGTCCAGCTGTGGACTTCTATAGGTTGTTGATGATGATGATGATGAATGTAAGTACAATAGTTAATAACAAAAAATTGTTGCCATAAACTTCACGTAACTTTCACGTTCATCTTTGTCTGTGTTCAATTAATAAAAAATTACTGAAAAACTTAAAGTGTAAGCCTCAAGAATGTGGATGCCTATGGTACAAAGGTACAGTCAACATCAGCAGTTTTAAGAGCAGAATGGCTATGTGCTAAGCCAGTGAAATTATATGCACATGCGCCTTACAAACGCATGTCTCAGGCCTACAATACCACGAAGTCTGCATTCTAGGTTGAACTGTATTAGGCAGTGATTACTACTTACTATAAGGATGTCAGTGAACTAAGCAGATTTTTCAGTAAAGCAAAAAAATAATATGAGAAGAGAACTATTTTTTTAGTTAAAACTGATTCAAAAGTCCCTTGCACTTTTAACGTAAGTGTGGAAATAGAATAAAGCAGAGGTTTGTGTCGGTATACGAATAAATTACAGAAAAAGAAGAATATTTTAAAATATCCCAAAAGTTTTCGATTCAAACAGAATTTGAATCCACAACTTTACCGCAACATACGAGGATGCTCTAACCAACTAAGCTACCGCGCCAATGACAGTCAGGGTGAAAATCTTTTGCACTTCAATCATTTTAAAGCATTATAAATGCCATCTACAGGCGACAGTACCGTTTTCCGAAAGTGCGCATTGACTAAAGTAGCGCATGCGCGGCTTCGCGCGCATGTTACCTATACAAAAAGTAGCCTATATACTATTCTAGGTAAAAAACTTTATCTGTTCATAGTTTCAATGAAATTGGCTGAAACCTTTCGGCGTGATTGAACAACAAACATACAATGATCATGTACAAACATTCGCATTTATAATAATAAATAGATAGTAGGATAGGATATAAATATTTTTATAAATTTGTTCGAACATCTTTGGTGTTGACTGTACAAGCAATGTCCTCTCAGTATCGCCAAGGTATGGCGCGGCGCTAAAGAATGTCTTTATTGCCGGCGGGCTTGCCTCACAGGAATTCAATAATGCTGAATCGAGTTCAAATAATATTGCGTGACAACCCTATTGTTTTAAATTCGGAATTTTTCAGTGATCCCTTTGCAACATTGTATCAAAAGCTGCAAAGGAATCACTGTAGAGTTAGATGTGACAAACGGTACTTCGAGAATTGCATTAAATATTCAATTTCAGGGTCTTTTATTAGTTTGAAGGCACATAATTCCTTAGCAAAACTTATTCGTTATAACTATCTATCAATTTTCGTAATAAATAATAATAATTTTCGTAATTTTCGCATAGGTTTTAAAATCATCTGTTTTGGAGTGAAATCAGATCAAACTCAATGAATCAGCTATTTTAGGTGTATGTACCAAGGTCACCGACATAGCTTACAGAATTAGCAGGTTGAAGTGGCAGTGGGCCGGCCATATAGCTCGCAGAACCAAAAAAACCGTTGGGGAACAAAGGTTCTCGAGTGGTGACCACGAACTGGACGACGCAGTGTTGGAAGGCCCCCCACCCGATGGACCGACGACATTGTGAAGGTTGCGGGAAGTCGGTGTCGGTGGATGGAGAAGGCTCAAGACCGTTCGTCGTGGCACTCTATGGGGAGGCTCATGTTCAGCAGTGGGCTTCATCAGGCTGATGATGATGATGAGGTATATACATGTTTTGAATCACCTTGTATAATGATAAAAAGTACCAAAATAGCCAGAAAAGCAATACTCGAAATCAAATCATTATTCGTACATATTTTGTGTACTGTCTGAAGAATTATTGAATTTTCGTTACTTTCTTCCTTTTTCGCAATGAAATTTTATTAAAATATTTTGGTAACAAGAAGAGCGGCCTTTTCTCAAATTACGAAATTTAATTTTACTTCGTTTGATTTTGTTGGAACGTTTTTATTTATTTGTATTTTTGTTTTGCTTAATGATTTTCATATTAATTCATATTTGGCCTAAACAGAAATTGTAACATTGTGTATGGTTACAAATAAAAGTTTTTTCTTTCTTTCTTGGAACAAACTCGCTTGCATCATCTTTAACATCGTGCTAATAATACAAGATGATTCTAATATGTATGCTATCCCAAAAGAGCCTTATTCTACACTCAATTGGCAATAATATATGTCCTATGACTTTTGGAAATTCAACATTTATCCGCGAATAAACACTGCAAGAATAATCTTCAAATCAGCTCAGCCGTAACAGCGTGATTGAACCACAAACATCCAAGTATCCTCACAATTTTTCGCATTTATAATATTAGTTGGATACATCTCTTTGTACAAGGCATTTTTTAATAAATTTAAATTTTGTATTTTTTAATTTTATTTTATATTGAATTTGTAATTGTATAATACTTTAAAATATGCAATAATTATTTGGTGATCAAAATTGATGATATTTTTTAAACTTATCTAATTTCAATTAATTTTTCGATTATTTTTATACCTAGCTACATTATATAAAAATGAGTGAGTGTCACGCCCGAATTAAAAATGTACTTTTATATTTGCATGCTCATGAAGCAAAAGTGTGAGGACTCTAAACCTAACCTAAGAACATTGTATACTCTGTACATAATCTACCATACTTTGCAAATAAAATATTTCATTTCAATATACGCCGCGTATGGCTGGTCCTTTATCGACCTCTGTCTACCAGTGTACAAATTACAGAAGCTAAGCGACGCGACATACAAAAAACATGTAGTTGGGTAATTACCTAAGTTTTGGCCCCAGCTGGCTAGTAGCGCACCACATTAAGGACTGACTCGCTTTTTCGTCTGCCAACATTTTTACATGTTTTTGTACTTGCAATAAAACCACGTAATGATAAATGAGTATTCAAAAAACTGTTACGTATAACGTACAAGCCACGTGCTGTCATGTTTGTGTGCCCATTTCCCGCACCTCTACATTATAGTACTTTCACTTATTGATCGCAAAAGCGAAGCAAGGAGGAGGAGGTAGCTCCACCTTACAGAAGACCGCAGCCAAATAACACTGCTTGTTTCAAATAGCATTGTGTTCCTGCGGTGAGTAAGATTGCCAGAGCTCTTTAGGGGGGGAGGGGTTCGGCAGGCAATGCATTAGCAATGCTCCATGTGCTGATGTCATGGGCGACGGTAACTACTTACCATTAAAAATAGGCGCAAGCTCATAAACTCAGTCACTATGATCACATTATGCTAAAATATACTAAAACTATGAAGGGAAACAAAGTAAACGATATTTAATAAGATATTTTTTACAAAAACTAAAAACCGACTTCAAGTTCCTGAATATTAACAAGATTAATATCAACCTCTTTTTTTTGTAATCAACCTCTTTGTGTTTTCTTTACCTACTGAGGATGACACTGACCACCTACATTTTCGAATTAAAAACAAAAGTAAGTATGACATACATTCATCATCAATAATAACTCTTACGGTACTGAATGACTGACTGACAATCAAACGTAGTGGTATTATTCTCTTTGAAATTCAACGCAGAGACTAACCAAAACCATAAGAGTATGTAATATGCAGGTAAGCTTCCTGTTGTAACGTATGGGTGCACAGAAAGGAATTCCCGACACACTACCACTAAGGTTGAAGTTTATGTAAAAAAAATAGCAGCAACCAAAAGAAGTCGGGGGATAACAATACCATACCAACGTTGACAAAAAAAGAATCAGCAAGTCGTGATTTCTAGAGATGATGACGTTTTTTAATTTTTACGGGCTAGTAGCAATCCCTCAGGAATTACATTAATATGGGACCACCCCGGAATCATACTCTATACACCAGTGAAAGAATTATCAAAATCGGTTGAGTATTGGCGGAGTTATCGAGTAACATACTCACAAAAAAAAAATTACAGCCAACTTGAGAGCCTCCTCCTTTTAGAAGTCGGTTAAAAAAATACAGCCGACTTGAGAACCTCCTCCTTGAAGTCGATTGAAAAGCTATTATTATAACAAACGGGTACACTGTAGCATTTATTGTAATTCATTTCCAAAATTAATTTTCCACACTGAAATCCACAAAATTTGCAATATTCACGAGAAAATGTCGGTAAAATTGTTATCTCATACGTAAATTCAATTATTACCGTAAGTGGCTGGGTCCGATGCGCTCGCTTGCGTTAATGGCGTGGCAGTGGATGGTGAGCTTTACAGCTTATTACACGGCAAATAGGAAGTTTTTAAATAGGAAGTTTTTATTTACTACCATGTTTTGGCAGCTTTAAAATGAGCCTTAGGAGGCTGCGTTGGTGATTTTGTTCATAAAAATTAAATATTTTCATACGTACTCATGATACCTAACAATTAAGGCACCTACTGTTTTTTTTCGCAGTTAGAAATGTAAAAAGATCTCGTTTATAAAACAAATGTTAGAATTTACTTAATAAAAAGCGTGGGATTATTTTTTTCTGTGATGATAATAATATTATGTCTGTAGTTTGATAAACTACAAACATATCATCACAAATATTTGGATATATTTCTATAATGCCTATCTATATTTTTGTGAAACTTACCATAGCAGCCGTAGCAGCTTACGTAGACCTGCTACGAATTCTCGTAGCCGGGCGTAGCACTTGAATTTTTACAAAGCAACCCACTTTATAGAAGAACTACAATCTATATCTACAGAAATACATATCTACAGAAATCTGCACAGAATATAGATCGCGATAATAAAAATTTGAAAGCTGAATAAAAACAAATTATTTTATTAGCATCGCGTAGCTATCGGGGATCTACTTTTATAATAAAATTTTGTCTATCATTATCATCATCATCATCAGCCTGTAGAAGTCCACTGCTGGACATAGGCCTCCCCCAAAGAGTTCCATGACGAACGGTCTTTAGCCTTCTCCATCCACCGACTTCCCACAACCTTCACAATGTCGTCGGTCCATCGGGTGGGGGGGGCCTTCCAACACTGCGTCGCCCGGTTCGTGGTCGCCATTCGAGAACCTTTACTCCCCAACGGTTGTCGGTTCTGCGAGCTATATGGTCTGCCCACTGCCACTTCAACTTGCTAATTCTGAGAGCTATGTCGGTGACCTTAGTTCTTCTACGGATTTCCTCATTTCGGATCTTATCACGTATTGAAACTCCAAGCATAGCTCTCTCCATAGCCCGTTGCGCGACTTTGAGCTTGTATATGAGGCCTATAGTTAACGACCAAGTATCAGTGCCATAAGTCATCACTGGCAACACGCTCTGATTGTAGACTTTCGTCTTGAGGCTCTGCAGTATCTGCGACGAGAAGATATGACGAAGTTTCCCAAATGCTAAAGTTTCCCAATAATAAAATTTTGTCTATATGAAGCGGCAATTAAGAAACGAAATTTCTGAGGTTTGTATTTCATAAAATCACAGGAATCACTTTAAAACGTTTTTTATACTACGTGAAGCTACAACCTGTACCTCGCGACCAAGTATAAAAGAATCAAGCAACAACGCTCATGCATATATTTTTCAGTATGGGCCGAATCTGTCAATCAAACAAGGTGGAGCTCTAAAAAGAAAAAAACAATAACAAATAAAAGCTTGTAAAACTTGACGTATAAATATAACAGCAATTGCCTCCAAAGCACTTAAACAAGTTCTCTGCTTGTAAACTGTCACAATAGCTAAAGATCCTATTAAACTTTGGCAATTCCTAACTTTTCCTATTAGGCTTACTACACACATTTTCGTCCGAAACTTACGAACTTGTAAACTGTTCTGAAAACGATGAGTATTGTTTTATTGACGGAGGAAGTGTTAATTTCTCCAGCCACTTAAGATATAATACATAAACTTGTTTCCAATAGTACTTCATCATCATCATTTCACGCATAATATGTCCACTACTGAACATAGGCCTCCCTGACAGATTTCCAGTGACTCCTTTACCATATGGGAGGAACTTGCCCATACTCGCCACGTTGGGCAGGTAGGTTGGCGAACGCAGTTAGAGCTATCTTTGTTAAAATGGGGAACGCTGCTGTCGATTTCCAAATTTTTGTCCCTGAGTCGTATCTTTCGACATCCACGGGTAGGTAGATATGAAAGGTCCTATTCTGCAGCTGGAGCCTATTCAGGCTGATTGATTTTAACATTATAATAAATATCCCTTTGCGCCAAAAAAATACCGCCATAAACCTCAATCCTCACCTCGCAATTAACCCCCTAATAAAAACCGCTCCCCGAATTTGTCTTAAAACCCCCACTAAGTACTTTCATTCGAACAACTTCGCCGACAAAGATAAATGGTGGAGGGGCTTTGCATCGAGATAGTGTAATAAAGTTTTGTTCATGATTCCACCTTGGGAAGTTCTGTTTTCTCGGGCTTAGGTACAGGTAACTACAGTTGTGTCAATGCTGGTGGATTAAGTGGCTATGAAGCGACTGATACGTTTGACAATTGAAATTCAACGTTATCTACTTTTGAGTTACTCAAATCACAAAATCACTCTTCCTTCCAGCGCGCGATTCAAGCTTCAGTATTGTTTCAGTCGGTCAATAATTAAAAAAAAAAAGAAAACGATGACGTCAAGATGGTCATAGATGAGAGTTCTTGAAAAAATCACTGTCCGCGCTTCTTGATGGGCCCCCTAAGAGCTTCGTTGCAAGTCTCAGTACTTATCGATGTATTAGTTTGGTATTAGTATTAGTTGTAATTTTTTTTGCCTTTTTAATGTTTGCACGTCAGGACAAGAACTGGCAGGGTATGACAGCTCAATATTCTAACATTTAATAATAATAATATAATATTAATTTTATTTCAGGTAACTTAAGAATAGTACAGATGTGAAAAACTAAATTCTAGGCCCATAGAAAGTTTAAGACCAATGTTAATTGACAGTGGACCTAAATGAGGCAACGGGAAGGGCCATCGAGGTTTCTACATATTGGTCGAGTAGAGTTTGAAGGAGTCCTTAACTCGAGAAGAAGAAGAGAGTTAATACAATTTTGACTTACATTCTGCAAATTCAAGATTCTGATTCTTATAGTGAAAAAGTGCTTAGTAAGATATCATCAAGAAGGCATAAATAGATCAAAAACATGTTTACTCATGCACAAATAAAAGTTTAATTCTTCGAATTAAATACGCCGTAGACTGACCAGGTATTTCTGAAGCTGTCTGTACCTACTGCTGTTCAGGCTGAGGTAGGAGGTATAAATTCACTTCTTGTACCTTTTTTGGTCGCGTCAGCATTTAATTCCGTTCTGTGAAATGTTTTTAGAGTTCACCGTCTCAGTTTTTCTTCTTCCTTGATTAAGATTGTTAGTTGTTTTGGTTGTTATGAAGTTTATAAGATCTGATATTTTGATTAATGACTTTTTTTATGCTATACGGAGGCAAACAGGCTTACGGCCCTCCTGGTAAGTAGTTGCCGTCGCCTATTGACATCAGCAACACCTGGAGCATTGCTAATGCGTTGCCTGCCGAACCCCTCGCCCCTAAAGAGCTCTGGAAACCTTACTCACCGCAGGAACACAACACTATTTGAAACAAATAATGTTATTTGGCTTCGATCTTCTGTAAGGCGGAGGTACCTCTCCAGTCCAGAGTACTTTCTTTAGTTGTAGACTTCGAAGTAGAAAAGCTATAATTTATGTGTATGTTTGTAGGGCATGCGGATGTCATGAAATATTTTACATAATCTTGTGGTTCGCCCCGAACTGAGAACTCTTGATATCTGGTAAAAGTTGGTACTTCGATTCTTTGAGGCACAATTATTAAGATAAACTTTGAAATTCTAATGTCCAATCTAACCAGAACTACGAAGTCATTGAAACTTGACTAAATCAGAGCTTACGTTATTTTGGTTTCTGTACTATTTTTGTTGTTTCTACCTCTATAACCTGTAAATTCCAGAAATATTAGATTCGCGGATCGAAAGTTTTGCTCTAACAAATATTCATACAAACATACGCCGATTCATCCAAGTTTTTTACAGAACCTTCATTAACTTCACTCGCTCGATCAATTATGACATTTGCGAAGCTTATGAGGTTAAATCGGCTCAATGCACCCTTAGGTTACATAAAAGGAGTTCTTTATTTATTTAAAAAAATATATATTTATGTATTTTTGTCACAAACGAAAGTGCCTATTTGACCCAAGCTACTTTCATAGATGGAAAGGCCTATGATGAGTTGTTTGTATTGTATTATGCATTAAAATACGTCACTATATGCACATATAGCTTATGCACAGTAAAGGCATTGCTAACAATTGACACAATTTGCATACAGTGCTAAGCTCCTCACACATCCGTTGCGGGCTGCGGTTTGCCTACATTACGGCCTGTCTTGTCACAATTGCAGACCTAGCAATTTGTCACACCTCTGTAGGTAACTATTAGCATTTCACGGTTATATATATGCAATAATGAGGTGCCTAACAAGGAAAGCGACGTTTGACCGTAATCAAGCCTCAGACGGTGAAGGAAAACATCGTGATGAAACCGGCATGTCCTTGAACCTAAAAATTCGAAGACATGTGACATGTTCACGAAAGGAGCCTCTAAGAGGCGCACTTAAAAGTTTTCACTAGGTACTGACTCTTTCAGCAACGGTCATAGGCCCTTTTCAGGACCACCATACCTGAATCTGGTCGCTGACCTTATACAGGATGATCAAGAAAGAACCAGTGACACGACATGCAAGAAAGTGCTATCAACGTGAAGAAGTCCATTGAACGGTCTTTCTCCATCCACTGACTTCCCGCAACCTTCACAGTGTCATTGATCCATCGGGTGGGCCCTTGCTTCAGTTTGTCGTCCAGTTCGTGGTTGAATTTAAGAATCTTTACCGGTATACATAAGATAAGAATTTTTAAAATAATAATTTATGTGTGCACACCAGAATAATAAAAGCCTGAATACCGTACAGATACAAACCAAAAAAGATAATTGCCTCAAGCGCTAAAAATAGCAACTAAAAACTAAAGTGCATTCTGTGTGATATAACATCGTTAAACCTTATTCCGAAACAGTCCGTTATTTTAACTTAGTCTCGTTACAAAAAGCCGCATAAAATATACAAAGCCATTTTTAACATAGCTTTGAATTCGAGCTAAAAAACAAATGACATTTGTGCTCGGTTACTATTCAAGAGGCCGATACAACATGAACAGTGTTAGAAATGATACTTGTATTTGCTTGAAATGGATCAATGATATATCTATGCGGACTGTAGAGTCAGTACTCTTTAATTTAACTACAATCTCTATTTAGTTAGAGAGAGACTGTAGAGCCAATAAAGGCGGTCATGTGAGAGAACTCGCGTTCCATACGACACACGGTCAGAAAATCAAAATTAAAAGTGTTGGAAGTGACAATCTTATATTTTGCGCTCGCTCACGTAGTTCATTGTATGATATTGACCGCAAATATAACTTTGTCTCGTAATAATCCAATTTTAGGGTAAGGTTTGTAGGGTTCCATTTTTTCCAAAATTAAATGTGATACGGGACCCTAAAAAATTACTATTATGCGCGGATATTGTTCTGTGGATGGTAGGATACGAATTTTCGAATGCGGTGGTGCATTCGCATTAGTTTAAAAAAAAAAAAAAAAAATAGAATGTGAAAAAAAAAATGAATGGAGAATATTTTGATTAGATACTAGGGTATGAGTTCATAAGTAGGTTTTTAAGGGCTGACAAATCTTAGAATGATCTGCAAAGTGTTTGTTTCGAGTCAAGGAGTTTTGTTACCATGGTACTCGTAGTTCAGAAACCACAACCACAGACCCTTTTTGTGCCGACGAAACTGTTGAACTGTTTGGTGTATAAGTATTATTATTAATTGGTGACCTCGGTGGCGTAGCGGGCAAATGACAAGCGAGAGACGCAAGAGATGCGGATTCATTGTCCGCTGAGGGACAAATATTTGGGTCTGGGCGTTGTGGTACCATGGTACCCGTAGTTACTAATACCCACAACACGGGTAATGTTTGTGTAGGTTCAGCACTTTGTATATGACTGTTGGGCTTTAGTATTTTTTTTATTTAATTTGTATCTGAGCTTTCATTGCAAATTTTAATCCAAGCAAAAGTGTCTACAAACTACTATCAGTATTCTGCTACAGTCCATTTCTACGACAATAAGTACCTACCTAGATAGATACGCTCTACCGGACAACTGAACTGACCAAATATTACCATAATCCGGTGTTTTGTTGGAATTATTCATAGCGAAGTGTAGAACAAACATCTGGAGCTCCGGCTCTATGGATAATAACAGTACTATCTTTCCGCAGCGACAAAAAAACTTGGTTTAATAATACTTTATTTTACCTGTCTTTTAACGTATCTATTTAATTGGCCTCATACACATCCTCAAAGTCTCGCAACGGGTTTTAGAAAGAGTTATATTCGGAGTTTCACTAAGTAATATAATTAAAAACGAGGAAATCCTTGTAAGAACCAATGTCACCAACATTGCTTTCAGAATCTACCGAACCGTAGGGGAATAAAGGGTCTCGAATGGCAGCTCCATGGAACAAAGACATTGTTAAAGTTGCGGGAAGTCGATGGATTAAAAAATCTCAAGACTGTTCGTGTGAGGAGGCCTATTATCAAGCTGTGGACTTGTACAGGTTGATGATGATTTTGATAGAATAATAATAATAATAATCTTTATTTCAGGCAACAAATAAGCAGTTATTAAAATTATTAATTCTTCTTTAATTGACTTACTAACTCCTATTAATATTTCAGCCTGATGAAATTTTGGATCATTATTAGCTTTATGTTTAATTGTACAAATTGTAACAGGTTTATTTTTAACTATATATTATAGTATATATTATCCCTTTGGGGATAGTATACTCATTGCGGAACTTTTTGTATATCCTAGAATATCTGTCATAAAAAACGAGAATATGAATATAGTTTCCTTTAATCAAAATGCTTCATAAACTATCCCGTAGTCTGGTAACGAACACCATAGACTAAGAGATAGGTAATGTTATACGTAAACAAAGTTTCAAAGCACTGAAAACCTTTTACGTAAATTCCAGCACAGTGGTGTGCGGCCGCACTTATAATGCAGTCTAGTTGAACAACTATCAAATTTAACTGCATTCATTAACGGTGTTGTGGTTGAGACTACCTACTTAAAGTTCCCGCTGTTTCTTGAATGTCATTATGTCTTGGAGGAAGTTTCGCTAAGTTTGGGGAACTTTTTCTTTGGTGTTGTCAGGTGTTCCGGTTCAAAAGTTCACGGGGAATTTGCTGGTAGTAATTAAATAAAGGTGAATCTTGTCGCATGTAGAAAATGTAGCCCTTAGTTTTGAAAAGTGATGACTGTAAATGACAGTTTTCATTTAACACAATGGCCATCTCTTTTTATAGAAAACAAAGTTAATTTCTTAAGTTTATTTTTAAGCTTCTTTTTTAGAGTTTTATATTTAAGGAATGTTAAATTAGTTGAGTAAATTAATATTAGTATTTGTTTACTTTGAGTATTTGTTTCGAGGATGACGGAATTAAAGACCTCATATACAAGCTCAAAGTCGCGCAACGTGCTATGGAGTGAGCTATGCTCGGAGTTTCACTACGTGATAAGATCCGAAATGAGGAAATCCGTAGAAGAACGAAGGTCACCGACATAGCTCTCAGAATTAGCAAGTTGAAGTGGCAGTGGGCAGGCCATATAGCTCGCAGAACCGATAACCGTTGGGGAGTAAAGGTTCTCGAATGGCGACCACGAACCAGGGGACGCAGTGTTGGAAGGCCCCCCACCCGATGGACCGATGACATTGTAAAGGTTGCGGGAAGTCGGTGGATGGAAAAGGCTCAAGACCGTTCGTCGTGCAACTCTTTGTGGGAGGCCTAGGTCCAGCAGTGGACTTCTACAGGTTGTTGATGATGAGTATTTTTTTAGTTTTCAAAAGTCGTACAACTAACAATTTTACCAGTTGGATACCAATGGTATCCCTTTCAGGATAAAAAAACGTGCTGTGAACCACCTCGTATAAAACCTGACAAAAAATACCGTGTATTTACATAAATCAGTTCAGGTTTCCTTTTTAATTAATATTAGATTACATGGTCGTGGTGGCCCCGGCTGAAGAATAGGCCCCTCCATATCTACCTATCCCCGGATGTCGTAAGAGGTGACTAAGGGAAAAAAGCTAGGGGACGGGCAGCAGCGTCCCTCATTTTAACAACGATAGCGCTAACTGCGCTCGCCAACCCGCATGCCCAGCGTGGTGAGTATGGGCAAATCCTCCCACATTATAAGGAATTAGCTCTGTCTGTGGGGGAGGCCATGTTCAGCAGTGGACGTTGAACTGCTGAAAAGATGATGATAATGATAGATTACATGGTCTTAATTACATTTATGATGACTTAAGAATTTCGCTTGTAATAATTTCTAGGATAGTTTAATTACCATTAAGCTTAAAGCCAGTGGTTCCTATTCAGTGGTTCCTTTGGCGAATATTACGATTCTTGCCAGCTGTCAGATGCCAGTTCAAAAAGCTCACCTTATCTGGTACAATACAAAGCTCTGTTACGACAAGAGCTGGGCGCAATCCTTAATCACAAGTCTTAGCACTGGGCTTATACCGTGTCATAGTAATGGACAAGAAACACTTAAGAAGGAGGTAGGGTACAGCGAGATATTCTCGTTCTATATTGGAGCAGCCCGCCCGCATCGGGAGGTGCCTTCGCCTTTCTCTCTTCCTAAGATCGCAGCCATAAATAACATTATTTGTTTCAAATAGTGTTGTGTTCCTGCGGTGAGTAAGGTTGCCAGAGCTCTTTAGGGGGGGAGGGGGTTCGGGGTCGGCAAGGCGTGCGTGATGCCTCAGGTATTGCAAGCGCTCATAGGCTACGGTAACCACTTACCAACAGGTGGACCGTCCGCTTGTTAACCAACTTAGTTGTATTAAATTAAGCCGATTTAATTCATATCCTTTACCGCATATCTTGCTAGTTGATTTAGTAAATTCCATGCAGATTTGGATTGAATAAACATACAACGACCAAGTTGTTTGGGACACCTTTACTCGTTTTATCATTAAAAGTCGTAAGCTTTTGTTTTACATTTTACTGAAGTACCTTCCTGAAATTGCCTTTCCATAATGCCATGACTAGCTGTGGTGGCCCCGGCTGAAGAATAGGCCCCTCCATATCTACCTATCCGCGGATGTCGTAAGAGGCGAATAAGGGAAAAATGCTAGGAACGATAGCTCTAACTGCGCATGCCCAGCGTGGTGAGTATGGGCAAATCCCCTCACATGATAAAGGATTCGCTCTGGCTGTGGGGGAGCCCATGTTCAGCAGTGGACGTCGTACGGCTGAAATGATGAATGCCATGACACGTAATAACCACCTTCACAAGAGAATCACTCTCGGTCGGCGTGTGATAGTGACAGTAAATTACTCGCTAACGGCTACCACTAATTGGTGCACCGCTAATATGTCGAAGCTGAAAATATTGCTGAGATTAAACTGAGAAATGTACTGTGATTGCTACGAATCGCTACAAATTGCTACGAGGTGCTACGGAGCGCTACGATTGCTACGAATGAGTGGGAACTGAGATTGGCGACGTGGAAACTTATCGAACCTCAATGAAGTTTTAATGTTTATTGTTTGTTAGTTTGAACGATACTGGGTCGAGATACACAATATAATTAAAATGTTTTTATTTTGATTTTATTTGGAACTTAATCATAGGTGGTACAGTAATGAATTGGGGAAAAACGATGATAACTGCAGTAGTTGTTAAACTGTGTTGCAGCTACCAACGCCCACCTCCTTAGACAAATATCAGTTTGTTCCTAACAGAGATACAAATAATAAATAGGTAAAAATCAAAATCAAAAGAAAGTTAATGTTAAGATTAAAAATTAAATACCTATTGCAATTTTTTTTTTATTTTGAAATGAAATGAAATGAAATGAAATGAAATGAAAATACTTTATTGTACACCTTACAAATTTAAAAATATAAAATAAAACAGAAACTAAAACTAAACTTTTGCTTTTTCTTTCTTCTTGGCCGGTGGTGAACCAGCGTAGAACTTTAATCTTTATACGTACACGGTATAAACAAGTAGGTACTACGCGCTTTCCCACGCGCTATAGCTCAAGATTCAATGATTGTCAAAATGGTTTATGATCCAACCCCCATGATAGAACAATAATAATTGTCGTGGAACTCTTTGTGACAGGCCTATGTCCATCAGTGGACTTCAAAAGGCTGATGATAATGAGTCATGTAAAAATTTTTGTACAAGATTGATCGACTAGTAAACGATGTCTCAAAATAAGGGAATAACTTCAGAGATCGATTTAGTTTGTAAGGTTTTATAGTGGCCTACAAATCAAAATTACTGTAAATATAAAGCGGCTAATGCCTATCAAAGTATTATCACCACCCCCTTATAAGTCGTAATTGCCCTGCACCAAACACAACGTTCATTGTCAAAAACTCGTTCCAAACTGCTTAAACAATAGCAGTGCTGATTACACAAAGCCAAAACTAACGTAGTACTTTTGTGCGGTACTTACACGGGCAATTTTAAAGAAATTATTGCCTGAAAAAACGGACAAAGCAAGCTAGAATACGCTGGAGAGGCTGAACCCAGTAACAAAAATCATTACTACGCAGCGGGTGATATTTAAGATGACCAATGACTGACTCATAACGAAATAAATAATTTTGTCATGCAATTTAAAATGCAGTCACTGCTCTTAGAACATTACCGCTACAATTTTTTTTTTTTTTAGACATATTACACACGGTCAACTGATCCCAAACTAGGCATAGCCTGTACTATGGGAACCAGAGACTGATATACATAATAGATATATATTTAACACCCAGACACAGAACAAACATTTGTATTCATCACACAAATGTTTGTCCAGCGCGGGAATCGAACCCGCGACCTCCAGCGCAGAAGGCAGAGTTACTACCAACTGAGCTATGAGGCCTGTCAAATCAAAACAATCCTAGTCATAGTAAGCTAATTTAGTAACTAGCCTGCGCCTACCGCTACGCTCGCGTAGTACCTAGATAAAAAGTAGCCTAAGTATATGGTATTCTAGGTAAAAAACTCTATCGATTCCAAGTTTCATTAAAATCAATCAAATCAAATAATAGGATATATTGCTATTATATATATATATATATATATATTGCTGCTAGCTCGATGTTATACCATACTTACCTACCTACTTACATAGGTTATAATAATGATCTGTGCCCTTCTCTTCATCGCCTGATAGCGGCTGATGGCTTCCGAGGATCAAACCTGCTGTGACGACAGCAGACATTTTGTGACGAGGCTGAAAAGCAGCGTAGCTGAGCCCTCGACCATTTCACCTGTCTACCTACATACATACCAAAACCTGTAAATTACCAATTGTATTTTTATAGCTGTGTGTAGGATTCTTGGTGAATAAATGCCCCTTTTATTTTTATTTTATTTTTTTATTTTATTTTTATAATCAATTAGTTTGATTGAGCATACAATGGCGTGTACAGGTACAGTTCCTGACGCTAAAGTCTCCTGATGTTGCGCAGAATGGAGCAATTTAAATCGCTCTTAAGTAATTTGCGAGGGATGTATTTACGTGGGCAATATCTCGTGCTGTTGTCGCTCGTGTAAATGCCCCTTAAAGTTGTAGTTTCGTTTACAGAGGGAGTTTGGTCGTCAACTGGAACTTTTCGGACTTTGGATGCAAATCCTTTGGATGCAATAGTTATTTTGAAAGCATAAAGTCACGGAATTCAATCTTGCGGCTTTTTTTTTTGGATTTACTTTATTCAAAGAATGCGTATATTTTATATGATCTGATCCCAAACTAGGCATAGCCTGTACTATAGGTACCAGAGACTGATATACATAATAGATAAATTTTCTAACACTCAAACACAGAACAAACATCTGTATTTATCACACAAATGGACAAAGTCCAGTGCGGGGATCGAACCCAACTGAGCTATGAGGCCTACCATTATTATATCATTTAGCGGATAGGTACGAGTAGGTATTTTTATTTAATGCGTTATTCGCAGATTTTCCTATTACTTTGTGTTGGCTTAGAGTTTGAAGTTAAGAGTTTTAAATACACATATTTTCATAGAATAATATTTTATTTCTATACCTAGTGGTAACCCACTCTAAATAATTTAAACACAAATTTTCATAAATTGTGTACTTTTTTGTTTCGTAGCTTCGAAAATCGTATGGCTTTACAAAAGTCTGTCAAAGTATTGACATCTTTTACTATTACAAAATGAGAAATAGTGACAGGGATAACTAAAATAAGCGTTTTGAATAGCGTTTATAAGTAGGGGAGTTAGTTTTAACGTTTGGCGTCGCAATTTATTTTAACTACCTTTAATCTTTCGCAGTATCGGCACAAAGAAACGAATAGGTATTGAATTCGTTACTGTATCTCTACATTACAAAAATAATATTTTCTTTCTCTCATTTTTATCCTTTTCTTATTTGTAATAATTTGAATAATTCTCGTTTTTCTCAGAGTAAAGTACAAGCCAACCTAAGCTCTTGAGTGCTATACATAATTAAGAACCACCAACGGTAACCTGACTGTCAATAAGAAAAGTAACCGGCAGGTCTTAGCCGCAGTTCACCACCAGATAACCGGGCGCTTACCTTAACTAACCAATTCGCTAAACAAAGCTTGATTTTCCACGTCAAGTTTCAATGCGTTTGGTGACGTTGCCAACAGATGTAAATAAGCACGGACTGTGTTGTTTAGCTGAGGGCGATCACAGAGCATGCAATTATTATCCTTGTGTTCACTGAATAAAGTTAATTTTGTGTTTGCAATATCTATGTCATACATAGTTCAAAGCTTGCCTCTCCAAGTCATACTGAAAAAATACAGGCATAAGGCTTTATTGAGTAAGCGCAAAAATAATTTTAAAATGTTAGATGACCTCTTCTGTTTATGAAACCGTTGACGTAAGATTAAGTTAAATAACGTCGTGATAAATCAAGTCGGCATCCTATGACACTGAATGACTGGTTATTGTTTTGGTGAACATTGCCCTAATTATTATATTCATGGAAAAAAGGTCCTGTGTAATCCCACTTGATACCGAATCTTATTCCACGATTTAAATGTTTTTTTTATGGAAGTTGCCTATGGGAATAGCTGTTTTTTCCGCAGATAAGGAACTGTTTTACAGCGGGGACACAACAATTTAAATCATAAGATTAAATGCCTTTACTCCATACCATACTATGATGGTGCTAAAAAAGTAAAAACCACGAAGTAGTCGCTGATTTAAGAATCGGCGATGGGCTTGCAACCTCTCACTACTGCAAAATGTGGGCATATGCCAAATTTTCAGACATGCCTCTGACTACCATTTTAGACATCTTCAAGGATCTGATCGCCAGGAGATCTGAGGGAATTCTACCATTTTTATAGAACAAGGCGAAATGAGAGAAAAGGTATCAAATTATAATTTCTGAATAAATTGAATAAGCATAGGTATTCATTTATTTTGTATCTTGGAAAAGGTTTTGAACAGAAGTTCATCAATCATTGCTATCAAATTACGAACAAAAATACCCGGCAAATACAGACGTACAAAAATTATTATAGTCACTATAAGCAAAAAATGAAGTGAATTATCGTTAATTCACTAAGCTTTTTGTCTCGCCCTGTCTTTTTTTAATTTTTCTAACAGTTAACAAACGAAAGAGGCGGACATACTTTTATCGAACCGCTAAAGTTAGTGATCCCTTGATGTTAGAACGTTTCATAACAAAGTTACAAGCTGTTGTCAGAGGATTCCTGTAACAGACTTTGATATTCATTACAGTGTGTCCCACGGCCATGCTACATGGAGCAGCATTTAGAGTACTTAGGCTCGTATTCAGAGACAAGACTCGAGCATTGATCTGTACTTAAATCTCGATTTGAGGCGAGATTCTAATTCTTGAACAGTGCTTCAGTATAGATTCAATGATCACAGTTCACCTGAGTAAATGCTTATTCAGAAAACGTCAATCAGACGAAATCTGTGCTTGAGTTTATATTTGATTTGACATTAATCAAATGACATTTACGTTCCGTTACACGTACTTTGATGCATATTTATACTCCACTTTATTGTTCTATTCTATTTCCACCCTGGCTGTTTGAATTTCTGCGTAAAACGGATCGAAAATTATAAATAAATCAAAATGTAAACGAGAACATTTGAGTACAGATTTGAGACTCGATTCAGCTGAGAGTAGTTTAAGTACCGTTCTTGAATAAAAGCTATGTTTGAGCAGAGATTCAATACTAAAGTAGAGTTTAGCTGATCTTTGATTAAATCTATGCTTGAGTCGTGTCTCTGAATACGAGCCTTAGTACTCTAAATATTGAAGCTAGGAAGTTTTACTTTACTCACCTACCAGGAATTTTTTAAGTCTACTTTACCTACTTCCATCGCTAAAACAGTAGCTCTACCCAGGATATCCAAGAAAAATATCCGTGCCTAATTGTGCTAACATTTGCTTCCTTAATCACGTACAAAAGTCGGACGAGGCTATAAATAAGATCTCGCTTGCTCAGCTAGCTCTAGGTTATTGTAGCTGTTCGTTTGTACGTGAAAATTGTGTGGAATAACGTGATTTTATCAGGTAGGTACTGTCCATTGTTAAGACAGTGAGATTTCTCGACAGTCCTTGCGGTTTTTGTTGGAAAGGAGCCATTTCATTCTGGGCCTGGTCCATGTACACTACATTGAAAAATTAGGAAAAAATAGGAGATTACAAAAAAAAATACAATTTCATTAATTTGAAGACAAATGCGATGGTACAAGAATAGTTATTCTGGTAAGTTTTTTACTATTTGAACACTGTTTGAAGGCCGCCATGTTGGTTTATAATTGGCGTCGAATCTGTTTTTGTTTTGTCAGATAAATGTAGGTTGTCAAAATGTCATTTCACCATCCGCCATATTTTTGTAGCGCTGTGTGTTGCTCTCTTTGTCGAAGAAAATCATAATGTACCTTAGAACGAAGTCAATTTAAATAAAATAACCAATTAAATACGTTTACTTTATTGCTTAGCCATATTTTAGAGTAGTATACACAGTGCAGGGTCAGGCTCCAAATATTGATGAAACGTCTCTTTTAGTTACAAATAATACCTAAATTATAGAATTTTACTTTTAAAGAACAATAATGAAGTACACTTTTACTAATTCCAAACGTAATAATATTAAAGGTGAGAGATAAAGAAATATTAAAGGTGATCTACCCCTCTGACGCACTTAATACCAAGTGTACCTTGGTATTATTAGTCATCAAACAAGCAATATTTAGTTTTCTCAATCAAATTTGACAGCAATTACAATTTTTTTTGCACAAGTGGCTAACAAGTCTACGGCCTTCCTATTTGTAAGTGGTTACCGTAACCTTTGAACGCTTGCAATACCAGAGGCATAACACACGCGTTGCAGACCCCGCAGCACCCCCAGGGGTTGTACAACTTTTGTAGGTAAGTGCAAAATGAGTAGGGTGTCTATTGGCCGTAGTTAGTTGGATCAAATACAACCCCTTACCAAAGCGAAAACAAAAGCCTAGCTACCGAAATTAGCTACCAGACTTCAAGATGCTCACAAACCTCAAGTGAAACCGGCCCCCCACCTAAGTTCAGCAATATCATCGTAATAAATTACGCAAGCTGATTACTTTTATCGTTAGTGGCCTGAAAAGGAAGAATAGGCTGCGAAATTGCCTCAGTAAATATTAGACAACGGGACTGAAAGGAATTGTTATTATTGTAATAATTTTGTATCGGCAGATGTATTTTTATGTATCCTTCTGGGATAATAGGAATAAAGTACGATTATTATATTGGTTTCTCGCCTAAAGCCGTGTTCCGATAGCGTGCGATATGTCATCTAAAATTTATTTGAAAATTATCTTTACGCCTTCTGAAGAAAGTTGATTATGAGTTTGACTTTTACCGCCACTCCACCAATGCTCTCAATTCCGTTCGTTGATTCATTCACTCACTTCACCCTTATGTTTAAATCTCCACATACATAAAGCAAGAAAAAAATACAAATAAAGGACAAGGCCCAACATCAATAAACCGAAACAACATTGTCCCTAAATCACCAGCCATCCGGCTGTGACAACGCTGTGAACATAAAAATATCCTAAAGGCCTTTACCTACTACGATGTATCATACCATGACCGGGCTATGAACGTATCAGACACGTAACGGACTCTGCCAGACAGTACTGTTCCCGTTAGAACGTATGAACAACATATCATATGGTGATGATAGCCATGCATCTGACGGTACTAATGCGTATGATACGGTTATCATCCCCGTATGATACGTACTGTGGCCGTTCCATCGGTTGCAATTCTTTTTGCCTGCGTTTTTATGTCAGACGGGTGACGGTGAGAATACGCAGTCACAATGCAACCGTTTCGTCGCCTGCAAACAGCGATTTCGGACCGTTGCATGCCATGCTCGAATCTTATCCTGCAAAATATTCTCGTCGTGAATTCGCTGTCGGTCCGTTTATGGCAGACTACGGTGTTTGTAGGTGATGTAACGTTCTAGTGGGCATTGTTTCACATGTTTTGCATGTGCCGATACGGTAAAGTTCATATTATGATCCGTTGTAGTGATAAAATCCTTTAAGCCAACATTAAAACTCCGATAACTTCACTATAAACTTTTCAAGTTGAGACTCCGAAAAGCTCCAAGTAGTTGGAATTCTCTAAAGTTATTTAAATGAACCAACCACGGCAGTTCCGAATAAATGCATATTGAATATGTTTACGTTCTCCGAAATAGGAATAGACCATACCTCTGTATTTAAATTCGTTCCGATCTCCATATTATTGAGTTCCAGACGGTTCCAGATCAGTTTCTTTGTTTATTCAGATAGTTGAATTGCATGTTTCGGTGACACCCTTGTTTGTGGTTTTGTTCGGGTTGATTTTATTCTGGATTTAATTTGATTGGAATTGTTCAAAGACAAAAGGATTCTGTACAAAGAGAAAATTTTGACAATGCAGTACCACGTTTTTATGCATCCAAAGGCACTACAAGGTAATAGTACCTAGTCACTCTCACTTCGCAGTAAATTTTATATCTGAACGTACCTATTTAAGTAGTTTATTACCCTTCCAACTTCTCAATTCCTCCTCCTTATTTGGCCCTTTTTGGGGCGACATACCTTAACCTGATCTCTGTCCTTATTGTAGGTACCATGACCAATACAAAAAGAACCAGTGTCAAGGCATAATATGAGCACCAGCTTGAACGTCGTTGAATCGTTAGCGTGTCAAAAGACGTAGTTTCAAATCGAAACCTTGTCAGAGGCCTGATTCACTTCACTTGATAAAAACGTAACAAGAAGTGTAGCGTAGTGGTCATGGTGATGTTTACCACGGTTCATCATTTCAGCCGTAGGACGTCTACTGCTAAATTTAGACCTCCTCCATATATTTCTAGAGCGACTAATGCAATGATTTGGGGGGATTTGCCTGTAGTCGCCACGCTGGGTATGCGGGTTAGCGAGCGCAGATAAAGTTATTCTTAGTTCTGAAACCTTTTAAGCTACAGGCCTGAAATTTTTAGTACCTTTGGCACTAATTTGGCACTAAATATCTGGCTAGATGTGCAAGCTGTAGACCCGGGTCTCCAGCTGACACATAGTTTTTGGCTCATATCTCAGAAACCTCTTTGGCACCTAAATTTTGAATTGGATTTTCAGATTGCACCAATGATGCACTAAATATTTGCATACTCAGAATTCAGAATGTGTAAGCTGTAGACATACACACTTGTTGTTATTATAGACAGCTGCAGCCTTGCTTTTTTCCCTAAATCACCTCTTATGCCATCCACGGGTAGAAGTGGAGGGGCCTATTCATTAGCTGGGGCCACTACGGCACCACGGTTACACGGCTTATTACGCCACTACTCATTACGCTTTTTGCGTAACATCTTCAGACTCAGGCCCTTATTTTTTCATCCAACTCTCAATTTATTTCAAAGCTTACCTCTTTGATATTAATATTGTAGCTATAACTAAAATCAAAGCTTAATTAGAATGCAGACTCGTAAAATGGCGTCCACCTTAATCCAGTTACCGCTGCAGTAGGTACTCGCGAAGTAATTTTCTCTACAATGTCAACGTTAATTATTCCCACACTGGCACAGCATAGTAATATTATCCCACAGATTGCGGCTGTACCATTGGTATACAATCTACATATTTTTTTTTGCATTTACATAATAAATGAGGAAGGTGTTCCAGGATGTGTAAGGCAAGCGAAAGGGGCTTATTCTACAAGCATAGGTTACCGGTCAATATACTAACGGTCACGCGCAAGTATAAAGAATACTAGCATCCATCCTCGGCTTCGTTCGCGTAGAACCTATGAAGATAAAAAGTAGCCTATATGCTATTCCCGACTTTAATATATCTCATGTGCCAAATTTCATCCAAATTAATTCGGCTGTTTGGGCGTGATTGAACCACAAACATCCAAACTTTCCTTTCTTTCCTTTTTTCTTGTTTTTTATTTGCCTGTATTTTTTGTTTTTTTGTTTCTTTTTTGTTGTTTTTGTTTTGTCAACATTTCTGTTGTTATTATTATTATTGTTTTTTCTGTGTGTCTCATTGTTGTATGGTCGTCACAAATAAATGTCTTTTCTTTCTTTTCTTTCTTTCTTTCTTTCAAACATCCTCACAAACTTTCGCATTTATAATATGAGTAAGATTATGTTGTACAGCATTATGGGTCTGAAATCCGACGCAGGAGTTGCTCACGCTGCGCAACTGACGCTGACTTAATCGCAATGCGCCACTATGGGACCTCCAGTAGCCCCATGGCATAGCTACCTTCATTCACCTGTGCTCTTAAAATAAATAAAAAAATTAAATAAATAACCCCATACAGTACAATACAATACAATAACTTTATTTCAGGAACAATAGAATAAAAAACAGATGGAATTTTTCTTATCCCACGGTCCATATACATATATATCATAAAGACTAACATACATAAAAATATAAAGAACACAATTAATTGCCACGTAAAAACTGCGACGTGGGACGCGAATTGTCCGTGGCAGTAGGTATCCGCCCGCGGAAACGACGGAACACAACACCCTTCGGCCAGAGATCTTCTTTTAGGTTGGTCGAAAGATGTTCAGTCGTTACCCTCACCACAAAGGAGTTGAAACTCACTCTGTGGATTCCAACCGTTCGACTCTCAAACTGATCTTGGTCTTCACGCGTAAGTACTCCGCCACATCCTCCGACTTGATGGTGTAATGCACGCGAGACACGTAGAGCTGCGTCGTCGGCACCTCAAAACGCAGCAGAAGATTCTGGCTTTGCGGTGCTGGACCGCACTTGTTCTGACAGGTGGGCTTCTTAACATAGCATAACATAGCTGTCCTCATTTGCCTGTGCTATCCAAAGACCTGTAGGTACTGGGTGGTTTTAGCAATCTAAGTGAACTCGGCTAATTGGATTTTGATCTCTACTTTATTCTTGTATTGATTTTGTCTGGGAACCTGATTTGTTTCGTTACAAGTTACATAAGTGTATTTTGTAATTTGTTTTTCAATAGATGAATATATTGAAGATTAGTTTTATTATTGAATTTTACTAATTGCCTGTTGATTGATTATTATTTGATTTTGTATTGTTCTACAAGGTATCCCATCCCAAAAGGGGTTAATTATGCATTCTATTGACTGGCCTCATAGCTCAGTTGGCAGTAACTCTGCCTTCTGCGCTAGAGGTCGCGGGTTCGATTCCCGCACTGGACAAACATTTATGACTAAGGTTACTACTGGTTGGTACTGAGGTTTTCCCTAAGGACTACAGTATGGGGTTCTTCAAAAAGGGCGTTTTGAACTTTTTAAGGGATCGGCAACGCGTGCGTGATGCCTCTGGTATTGCAAGCGTACATAGGCTACGGTAACCACTTACCGTGGTGGTGGGCCGTATGCTTGTTTGCTACCTTAGTTGTATAAAAAAATAAATAAAAAAAAACACAGATGTTTGTTCTTTGTCTGGGTGTTATATATATATCTATTATGTATATCAGTCTCTGGTACCCATAGTACAGGCTATGCCTAGTTTGGGATCAGTTGACCGTGTGTGATATGTCCGGAATATTTATTTATTATTTATTGGTAGGTAATTAAGTATTTTCTAGGACTTTTAGAAATTTGGAATAAAAAAACAAAATAAGTCATAATTCTAATATAATATTATTAAGAATAAACTACTATATTTTCATAAAGAAACTTAAAACTAATACAAGTTAATATTTACAAAATACCCAAAAAGCAGTTGAGCCATATTGTTGTAAAGTTTTACGGCATAAACAGCAATCTCTTAGAAATTAAATTAGTATGGGCCCACAACAACAAAAAAACACCAAAAGCGGATCAGCCGTAGAGTAATCAGTAAAGCATACATAGGCGCCAAAGTGATAGCTGCCTCCTTTTTGAAGTCGGGTACAAAAGGCCATCACTCGATATAATTGCTACAGTTTTGAACCCGCATTGTGGTTCCAATTCCGAGTCCAAATTACTTTGCCAAACGAAGTGTGAGATTAAAAAAGTCCCCAAAAACTTAAATGCACTTCGCCCCAAGTGGTCATGAGTCCCTCAACTTTACGATATCATAAACCCGCAAGTCAATTCATTTTACGAGTTGAAATTTCATCACTGTTTCCTTCACGGAGTAAGGAGGAGCGAAATCCGTTCTCTTTGAGAAGTTGAGAAACAGCTTCAGGATTTTGATTTATTAAATACTAGCTTCCGCCCGCGGCGTCGTTCCCGTGGCACCTTTGAAGATAAAAAATAGCCTATATGCTATTCCAGTTTATAATCTATCTCTGTGCCAAATTTCATCTAAATCTGATCAGCCGTTTGGGCGTGATTAACCACAAACATCCAAACATCCTCACAAACTTTCGCATTTATAATATTAGTAGGATAACACTTTATTTCCTACTATAAACAGCCTGTAGAAGTCCACTGCTGGATATTGACTCCCCCAAAAAGTTCCACGACGAACGGTCTTCCGCATTTTTCATCCACTGACTTCCCGCAACCTTCACAATGTCGTCGTTCAATCGGGGGCCTTCCAACACTGCGTCGCGCGGATCGTATATACCGTCTTTCCTAAAAATTATAGTTGCGATATTTGATTTGAGTTTTTAGGAGGAGGTAGGGCATAGCGAGATTTTCTCGCTCTAAATTGGAGCAGCCCACCTGGGGAGGTACCTCCGCCTTACAGAAGATCGCAGCCAAATAACATTATTTGTTTCAAATAGTGTTGTGTTCCTGCGGTGAGTAAGGTTGCCAGAGCTCTTTAGGGGGAGAGGGGTTCGGCAGGCAACGCATTAGCAATGCTCCAGGTGTTGCTGATGTCAATAAGCGACGGTAACCACTTACTGACTAACACTACTTACTTACTTATCAGGTGGGCCGTAAGCATGTTTGCCTCCGTATAACATAAAAAAAAAGTCAGCAACTTAAAATGCCAGCTTCCAATTCCTACCATATCCTTTTGGTAGCAATCCTTCTGAATCTTAGTTGTTCTTGGATTCCTTGCAGTTATCTTTATTTTTGTTTTACGGCGCGCACAGATGAGATTTGGAATATTAAATTCAATGTGGGTCGCGTGACCCCTAAACAGGAAAATAGGAGGGATATTCTCGTTACTAGATAAGGTCTAAGGTCTAAAATTAAGTCGATGGGCGGAAGTAATTTTAGTACGTTATAAATATAAATAGTGTAATTGGATGAACATTTGAGATTTTTTGTTGAGGGCCCCGGCTGAGGAATATGCCCCTCCATATCTACCTACCAGTGGATGTGTGTGGCGTCGAAGAGAAAAAGCTAGGGAATGGGTGGCAGCGTCCCCTATTTATGCTGAGACCATGCCTGTTTTGGCTCACACACACGGGAGACTAATTAGCACTTAAATATTGTAAATGACATAGATACCTACTTATGTGTTTGTTGTTTGTCCTGTGTGTTATTTGTGTTACGTCTACATATCTCCCTATCGTTAACCTTTATTCTATTGTTTTTTGTGTCTTCTGTCTGTGTTTGTCAAAATAAATTTATTTCATATCATTTCATTTAACTGCGCTCGCCAATCCGCGTGCCCAGCATGGTGAGTATGGTCAAATCCTCCACATGAAAAGAATTCGCTCTAATGCATGGTGAGCAGTGGACGTCCTACGGCTGAAATGGTGATGATGGATTAAAAATATGCTAAATATGCTAATTATATAAAGCTAAATAACATTCTGAGATATGCCAACTATTGCAGTAATGAGTTAGTTATCTGTGACAGGTTGCAGGTTTTCTTTCAACGTTTGAGGAACGTGTTAATGCGCATTAAATATTATAGAGACACATCATCATCATCATCAGCCTGATGAAGTCCACTGCTGAACATAGGCCTCCCCCAAAGAGTTCCATGAGCAACGGTCTTGAGCCTTTTCCATCCACCGACTTCCCTCAACCTTAACAATGTCGTCGGTCCATCGGGTGGGGGGCCTTCCAAAACTGCGTCGTCCGGTTCGTGGTCGCCACTCGAGAACCTTTGTTCCCCAACGGTTAAACGTTAACGGTAACGGGATTAACGGTATAGAGAAACGTCCAAGCACAATTATTTGCCCATGTGATATTCCTAGGTAATTCGGTTACCACGCGAGAAAAGTAGCGGGCAGAAGCTAGTAACTAAATTAACTCAAATTCTCATAAGGAACTTTTTCTAAGCAGATATTTTGTTTGGCATTCAGCGAGTGTGCCCGCATGGGTTCGGTGACCGATACCTACTCTTCGTTGTGTGGGTACATGAAGGTCAATGTCCTATACTCTAAGGAAAGTCTAAGCTTGCCAACGTTACTAATTCCCGTATGGACCGGTATTCGACTCAAGTCGTGTTCAAACGGCGTGCGATATGTGTGAAATGAACCTTATTTCTAATGAATAAAGTGGATTTTGAGTTTGACTTTTATGGGCTTGCGACATCGTTCAGCTATATCGTACGCTCTCAAATGTAAAACTATAAGATATTTCTGACAAAAAATAAAAACTGACTTCAAATTCCTGAATATTTACAATCAAAGTCAAAGTCAAAAGGCATTTATTTCAATAAAATCACTAGGATCACTTTGAAACGTCTTAGAAACTAGGTGAAGCTAATTAACAATATTAATATCAACTTCTTTTTTTTGTTATCAACCTCTTTGCGTTTTGCTTACCTACTGAGGATGACACTGGCCACCTACACTTTCGAATAAATAACAAAAGTAAGTACCTATAACATCCATTCATCATCAATAATAACTCTTACGGTACTGACTGACTGCTGACAATCAAACGTAGTGGTTTTATTCTATTTGAAAATCAACGCAGAGCCTAACCAAAATCCTAAGAGTATGAAATTTGCAGGGTAGCTTCCTGTTGTAACGTATGGGTGCACAGAAAATAATTCCCGACACACAACCCCTAAGGTTAAAGTTTATGTAAAAATAGCAGCAACCGAACGAAGTCGCGGGGATAACCATAACAAACCACCGTCGACAAAAAAAAACTTTGGCATGTCGTGATTTCAGAGATGTTGACGTTTTTTTAAGTTTTACGGGACAAGTAGCAAGGAGCCACCCCGGGATCATACTCTATAAACCAGCGAAAGAATTATCAAAATCGGTTTAGTATTGGCGGAAATAACGAAAAAATACACACAAAAAAAAATTATCTTCCTTTTGAAGTCGGCTAAAAATTCACTTTCATCAGTAGTAGTAAAAATCATTTTTAAATACATTTTAATCATAATCTAATTGAGTAGCCTATTTTTTTTTTTTCTATTTTAGGCAAATAACTCCATCTATTCCAAGTTTCATCGAAATCCGTTGAGCCGTTACGACGCCATTGAACATTCAAACATCCTCACAAACTTTCGCATTTATAATATTAGTTGGATGACATATCGCAAGCCGTTTAAACACAGCTTTAGGTGAGAACATCCGGGGAATTACTTGATACGAAAGTTAGACCTCATACATGACATGAGTGAGTGTACCGCCTATTAGTGCCCTCACCGCTGGGACTTGCTGTTATTTGACGTGACTGAAACTTAGCTTGGCATATGGCTTAAGTTTGGACTATACAAGGTGATTCATAATATGCTATCCCGAAACGGGCTTTATTCTACAACCAATTGATAACAAAGCTTGTATAACGACTTTTGATAATTTATTATTTTTCATTAAAATCTGCTGTTTTGGGGTCCAATCAATTCGAATTCAATTATCATTATTCAGCTGTTGTAGGTAGTCTTGATGATCTTGATGTCGGACATCTCGTACATTCAATAACTACCGACTCAGCGCCTATTGCTTTATAAAGCACAAGTTCGGCTACATGTGGCATACTGTTCTCATCTCTGGCACGGAGCCCCCAAGTATCAGCTCCTCCGCTTCGACTCCCTTCAGAGAAGAGCCGTCAGAATTGTCGACGAACCTAAGCTCACTAGTAAGCTGGAGCCCCTGAGCCAGTGCCGTGATATTGGCTCGCTTTGTGTGCTCTATCGGCTTTACAATGGTGAGTGTTCTGAGGAACTATTTGACCTCATACCCGCATCGAGGTTCTACCATCGGACCTCGCGTCACCGGAATAAGGCTCATCCACATCTCATCGACACGTGGGTATCTCGAACCACTCGATTTACGAGATCCTTTCTCCCCCATACGTGCAAATTGTGACATGAGCTTCCTTCCGAGGTTTTCCCGCTAACCTACAACATGAAGAGCTTTAAGAAAAATACAAAAAGATTTCTCCAGGGCAGGCAACGCATTAGCAATGCTCCAGGTGTTGCAGATGTCAATAGGCGACGGTAACCGCTTAACATATTATGAATCACCTTGTAAAGTAAATAATGCAAACGTAAATTTAACCAATAAAATGTGCTCACTCGCTACGTGATAAAACCCGAAAAGAGGAAATCCGTTGAACCAAAACCGACATAACTCTCAGAAATAGAATTAGTCAAATTTTGATTTTTTTTCCTTAATTACTCCTTAAAATTCCCGTCACGATGAAAATCCTGGCATTATTAGTCATTAATATATTTTCACTCCACTCACAACAGCGGCCTGACATTAGTTTCATAGAAAACCTGTCAAACTCGTTTTTTTGAAATATTTTTACAAAATTCCACTTACAGTACGGCCGGCGGATCTAGACCGGTCTGAAGTTGCGCTTTCGGAAATTGTGCGCAGGTACAGGCGGGCACCCCGCGTCTTACCACCTATTCGCCTATTATTCTATTTTTTAGAGGAGAAAGGGCACAGCGAGATTTTCTCGTTCTGAATTGGAGCAGCCCGCCTGGGGAGGTACCTCCGCCTTACAGAAGATCGCAGCCAAATAACATTATTTGTTTTCAAATAGTGTTGTGTTCCTGCGATGAGTAAGGTTGCCAGAGCTCTTTAGGGGAAGGGGGGTTCGGGGTCGGCAACGCGTGCGTGATGCCTCTGGTATTGCAAGCGCTCATAGGCTACGGTAACCGCTTACCAACAGGTGGGCCGTAGGCCTGTTTGCCACCTCAGTAGTATAAAAAAATTATAAAAAAAATAATAAAAAAAAAATTCGACCCTAAAAGTGACTACTGCGCAGCGTTTCGAACGAACTTAACGCCGGTCTAGATCCGCCGGCCGTACTGTACGACGATTAAAGATTGTGCTCTAACGTGAAACAAACCTATCTTTTATGAAAAAAAATAAAAAAAAACTATGCTTGAGACAATTTGCTGTTAGCACAATATCACAATACGTGCTTCAATTGTCATTAAGGCAATAAACAATTCTTAAGCAAAATTTGACTGCAATCACGACGAAAATAAATCAGATTATGATCTGGTGCATTCAGCGCGAGTACTGTGAGGGGATGACTTATGGCACTGAGACTTGGTCGTTAACTATAGGCCTCATACACAAGCTCAAAGTCGCGCAACGGGCTATGGAGAGAGCTATGCTTGGAGTTTCACTGCGTGATAAGATCCGAAATGAGGAAATCCGTAGAAGAACTAAGGTCACCGACATAGCTCTCAGAATTAGTAAGTTGAAGTGGCAGTGGGCAGGCCATATAGCTCGCAGAACCGACAACCGTTGGGGAGTAAAGGTTCTCGAATGGCGACCACGAACCGGGCGACGCAGTGTTGGAAGGCCCCCCACCCGATGGACCGACGACATTGTGAAGGTTGCGGGAAGTCGGTGGATGGAGAAGGCTCAAGACCGTTCGTCATGGAACTCTTTGGGGGAGGCCTATGTCCAGCAGTGGACTTCTACAGGCTGATGATGATGATGATGATGATGACTGTGAGAGGAGTGAAAAAATACACTCGAATAAAAATATTACGTGGATTACCTTCCTCGTTTGATGAAGTCAGCAGCGGATAAGTTTTACAGCCTCATCATAAAGCTACGAGTACTCAGTACAGTACCTTAACACAATTAGAAGGTTGTCGTCTAAACGGTAGAACAAAACTTCTAAATCGGCCTGCACCATAACCGCTATGTAACAACGTTCTTAGTATTATTTTTTTATACTACTGAGGTGGCCATCAATCGTACGGCCCACCTGTTGGTAAGCGGTTACCGTAGCCTATGAGCGCTTGCAATACCAGAGGCATCACGCACGCGTTGCCGACCCCGAACCCCCTCCCCTAAAGAGCTCTCGCAACCTTACTCATCGCAGGAACACAACTCTATTAAGATTTATAAAGATTTTATGAGCATAACTTTTTTTTATATTTCATTTTATAAGGCTTTCTAAAAAGAGGTCAACTGTAACATCATGATTCTTTATTTTTAATCGACTTAGAAAGGAGGAGGTTTTCAATTCGCCAGCTATTTTTTTTATGTATGAACATCTATTACACCGTAACAGTTAGTCCGGGTTTGATTGTTTTTTGTAAAATTATGTAGTAAGCCCATAAAATATCATAAAGTTAATTATGTAGTTTTTCCACGAACATAAATAAAACCTACATACTTGACCAACTACTTGACTTTTTTACGCTGTATAAATCATCTAAAATAGATGTAATAAGGCCTTACTTTCTTCCTACAAAACGTTACAAGAAAAACAGAAGCCGTGTGTACATGAAAAGGTGCTTATAATCCTGAATTATCCAGCAGGTATCTTAAACGTGATTTCGTTTAGGTTGTAAATCACACTGGCCTCGAGATGAAACTTTTAACTTTGCAAAAGGTATTAGTCAGAGTCACGAGAGATTTGAAATATTAGTAAGGCGCTCTGGTAGAAACGAACATAAAATAATGCTAGGAGTATTATTGTCTTATGCAACGTTGCATACGATATTATATGTTCCTAGTCGTACAAATTCAATGGTCTAGCGAGATGTCATACGTTGCGTACGTTCTAACTCCATACTTACTCTTACTTTACAACGTGTTCCTTAACTAGTATATTAACCCTTGACTGACCTCATAGCTCAGTTGGTAGTAACTCTGCCTTCTGCGCTAGAGGTCGCGGGTCAATTTTCAATTCCCGCACTGGACAAACATTTGTGTGACACAGATGTTTGTTCTGTGTCTGGGTGTTAAATATATATCTATTATGTATATCAGTCTCTGGTCCCCATAGTACAGGCTATGCCTAGTTTGGGATCAGCTGACCGTGTGTGAAAAATTTTGCATACAAACTTTATCCCCCACTGCACCCCCTCTTAGGGGTTAGATTTTCAGGAATTCCTGTGTTAGTACGGGCTGCACGCACTTTTACCTTATCCTTTTTTGGCGTTGGTTAAAAAGGACCACACTTTCAAAATTTCAATTTTTTAGGACCTGCGGTTTAGGCTCTCCGTTGTCTTCTTGCCAGTCAGTCAGTTACTTCTTTACAACCAGCTTCCGCCCGCAGTTTCGCTCGCGTGGTAACTACATGAAAAGTAGCCTATATGCTATTTTATGTAAAGAACTTTATCTATTCCAAGTTTCTCCAAGTCCCTACAAATTTTAGCATTTATAATATTATGCGTAGGAAGTAGGATAGGATTTAGATTAGATAACTTTCTTTCGTTTGCAAAATTAGATTCCTTACTCTGTGGTTATTTGTAAGTTCTGACAGAACTTTGAATACGTACGGCTTTGTTGGATTAATTAAAGGGATCCGCAGCAGCATTACTCCATCCATGAGGCTTAAAATGTGCGTATGTGAATTGGGGTTGGGAAACCAGCAACAAGGCTTTGCTATATTTATTTGTTATATTACTTATTTATTCTTAGTCTACCTGCATTGGGACAGTGATTAGGGTAATTTAGGGGCTAAAAGCACGCTGTTATTGGGTTAAATCAGTTAAAAATTTCGCGACACAGTTTTCCAAAACCTCTGCGGGTAATATCGTTTTTTTCAATTATTGTACCGTGTTTTGTTCCACAATAAACATATTTTGATTTGATTTGATTTCGAAACTCAGTTATTCAGCTGTTTAGATAGTTTAGATACATAGGTTTCATAATTGGTTATGATAATGATAATAAAGCTGATGTGAAATCATAATAAAAAATGTAACTATGATTTTTTTGTTTGTTGATTAAATGAGCCCCTTTCAGGGTACTAGCTATGGGACCCCTTTGTATTTTTTTTCCCGCACCAAAAGGTTGTTTTGATATTGAAAACTTATATTATAAAAACATCAGTATCCGGCCAACCTTTTCCGGTCAAGCGTAAATCTCATCTGGCTATCTCCGCTATCGTTTTCGCATCACCTGATTGAACCTTCTGCCTTTTGAATTATATTGCACAGTGTGAAATAGCTTTGACCTCGAACTTAGGCTGAGTGTACAAATTAAGTCAAACTTCAATATTCGAAGTCGGAAGTCGGTGGATGGAAAATCCTCAAGACCGTTCGTCGTGGAACCTTTTAGGGGAGGCCTTTGTCCAGCAGTGGACTTCTGCAGGCTGATGATGATGATGATTTAGCGTTTATAAGTAAGGGGAAATGTTTCTCCCGAAGTATCTTTTGATATAGCTGCGCGATAATGTAGTCCTCACTTTGCTGCTTTGCACTTTGCTTAGCCGACACGATGCTTCAGGCGACAATATAGACGCAGCATAATAACTACTCCGTGTCACTCCGCAAATTATTCTTACTTGCCAGAGACACTCCGAGATTAAAGTCTGATGCCTACAGACAAAGCTAGGTACCCCTTTTTAATCAAAACCTACCTAGAAAGATATCACAGAACTTTGGGTTTTTAGAACGGAAAGTTGCAAAGGCGGTCCAAGATTGGTGACCTACTTACTAGAACTTGTAGTTCAAACATCCTCGTAAGCATAGAGGACCTCGGTTGCAGTGTGGACTTGCCCAGCTGTGATACAAGAGGTGCGGTTTCAATTCCCGCGGTGGGACAAATGTTTTAATGATCTGAAAATATTTGTTCTGGGTACTATAAAAGGTGATTCATTTGTATACTTACCAAAAATGGGGCTTGCCAAAGGAGTTTGTTCTACAACTTTTGGAAATTCGTCATTTTTCATTGAAAAAACACTATGCAAAAATCTGCTGTTTTGGTGTCAACTCTATTGTTCAGCTGTTTCAATCAATTTTGAACGTTTCATAATCCTACTAATATTATAAATACGAAAGTTTGTGAGGACGTTTGGATGTTTGTTGTTCAATAACGCCGTAACGGCTCAACCAATTTCGTTGAAACTTAAAATATAAAGAGTTCTTTACCTATAATAGCCTATATGATCCGAAATGAGGAAATCCGTAGAAGAAATAAGGTCACTGACATAGCTCTCAGAATAAGCAAGTTGAAGTGGCAGTGGGCAGGCCATATAGCTCGCAGAACCGACAACCGTTGGGGAGTAAAGGTTCTCGAATGGCGACCACGAACCGGGTGACGCAGTGTTGGAAGGCCCCCCACCCGATGAACCGACGACATTGTGAAGGTTGCGCGAAGTCGGTGGATGGAGAAGGCTCAAGACCGTTCGTCGTGGAACTCTTTGGGGGAGGCCTATGTCCAGCAGTGGACTTCTACAGGCTGATGATGATGATGATGATGAATAGCCTAAAGGCTCCTTTTTATGTAGGTATCACGCGAGCGAAGCCGCTGGTGGAAGCTAGTAATAAAAACAATTTGAGGAAGCAAACAGTTCTAACTCAACGGAACATTGTGACCTCACATCTTCAAAATGAAATTCCCCACGAAAGACTCTTTGAGGACTGGAGATCCGAGGCTTGATTAAATGGCCGCTGTATAATTTAGGAATCTCAGGTATTTTATAAGGCGATTAAAAATATATTACCTGCCTCAGTCGGATTGCTCTCGTTAAACCTACGTTAATTTTTTATTTTTCATTCCTTAGGGAAATGATGAATTCCCAGTAAAAGCTTGAAATAAAAAAAGACAACAATAGATTTATAAAATAACATAAAATAAACGCGAGAGAGAAATTCTGAAAATTAATCAAATTTGCTTTGAAAATAATAAAGATAAAGGTAAAGATAATTTATTTCCACAAATAAAGTTAGCCAATTTTTTCAAAATTTGTGTAGATAATTATTAAGTTTACAAGTAGTGTTAGTTTGCGTTCATGTAGTTTAAAAACCCTAACTTCTGTGTTAGCTAAATAACTGTATTACGGCAAGTTAGTGCTTGCCCCCACGAATACACTTGACCATATTGAGGTACTTATTTTAAACAATGTAATTGCATTTTATTTAGCATTTGGTTAGAACTTAAATTCGAGGAATATAAAAGTGTAGCGCAAAAAAAAAACAATTCGATTTTTGTACAATTTCCCAAAGTAGAGAGAGAGAAAAAAAGCAATAAGTATTAAACATAGGTTCTTAACTAAAATACAATTAGAGTTTTTAACAAGAGAGTAAATGTGTTATTTATAGGGATACAAAAACATTTATCAAAGAAAAACAAAACAAAAATATTTGAACTTATCAGAGTATACCAAAAATTAGGTAACAAAATAATACATAGGTTCTTAAATATAGTAGAATCTTAACTAAACTAAATATAGAAGAGAAAAAAATAGTATAATGCCAGTGTAATTGAGAGTGAAAAATTACTTTCCACTGTAATGACTTCGACTGGCCTCATAGCTCAGTTGGTAGTAACTGCCTTCTGCGCTACAGGTTGCGGGTTCGATCCCCGCACAGGACAAAGGGTGGTAAACAGGTTCTGCGTCTGGGTGTTAAATATTTATCTATTATTGTATATCAGTCTCTGGTACCCATAGTACAGGCTATGCCTAGTTTGGGATCAGTTGACCGTGTGAATATGTCCGGAATATTTATATTTTGTCTGTTTGCTGCTTGCTTATGGTGTTACTGGTGCTTCATTGGCATTAGGAAGTGCTGGCCCTGAAAAGTGACACTAGCCATTGCTGAAAGAACTAATGTGGTGAAAAGTTTGCCTTATTTATATACCCCTATTATTGAATAATTTTTATGCAACTAGCTTGCGCCCGCGGTTTCTCTCGCGTGGTACATTAAAAGTAACCTATTTGCTATTCTGGGTAACGAACTCTATGTTTTCCAAGTTTCATCGAGATTGGCTGAGACGTTACGGGATTGAATCACAAACATCCAAAGTACCTCTGAAACTTTCGCATTTATAATATTATAGTAGGATTATTTATCTATGATAAGTCATATTACATCACTATCCCCCAACTCTACGGGTTTTGATATATTTTTCTCTACAAACATTTCAAAATAACAATCCACCAACAAAAACATAAAGAGTGTTGATCAAATAAAATCATTTTTATAAATACATGTTGTGTAGTTATAATATAACAAGCTATTAACTCACTCCTGAATTTACAGCGTCCGAAATATAAACCACCTTTTATTATTTCATGCAAAATTTCCTGAAAACAATTTTAAAATGACTCGTTTTGTGCGGGATAAAATACAGTGTGTAGATGCTCCTAGACGGGCCACTGAATGCAATTCCAGGCAAGTTGGCCTGACTTCTGGGGTTCAATTCTACCAACAAACATTTCATTCGATTGCAAACGAAATGCAGTTGAACGAAAGATTTTAATCTGTTTTAGGTGTTTTCGTTTTCTGCTGCTGAATTACGATCCAGCTGCAGTTACATTTCAGTTAAAGCTAATGATCGATCGAATGTTTTACGAAAGCCATTCTATTAATTCAATCGAACGTCAAACGTTCTCCTATTCCAGCTCATATTCCTCTAAAATTTTGACGCACGAATAATAAATAATGTTCGTTAGCTGCTTTTCATCTGCGGATCAACATTTAGGTAACAAATGTTGATCCTTGTTTCCTTTAATTACGGTTTAGTTCAGTCCGGTTATCTATAGAGAATGGCTGTTCGTTAAGTAATATTCGAACCGCGATTGGAACTGAACCATGGTTGGATTGGGACTGAATAGTTAAACGTTAACGTGAAGGCTGAGGGGTGGTTGAGTACTTAAAGCAGAAGATCAGCCTCTTCATAAGAGTCGAAAAGCTGGAATCTCGCCGTAATATGAATTTTAATTCATTTATGGTGAGAGTACCGACTAATCGTCTCTCTGCTTTTATGGATAGCGGGTTTTGGCCGAAAGGGTTGTATTCAGGAAGTTCATCGGAAGCCTGATACGCGACACCGCGCGCACGTCATCTGCGACGTCGTTCAAATAATGTATGTAGTGCAGATATATCCAGCACGGCAATTCCGCCAGCTTCTTGGGGACGCTTCCGACTGGTAGTGATCTGGATCAGTTGAACTATCTATAGATCGTTTGTAACGATCTTTAGATGGCTCAACTGTTTCTTGTGTATTTGGTAAATATTAACTTGTATTAGTTTTAAGTTTCTTTCTGTAAATAATATAGTGCAGATTGTAATGTTATGTATATTTTTTATATGTATGTTAGTCATTAAGGTATTTATCTATGGGCCAACATTTTTGTTTTACAATCATATGATGCCTGAAATAAATGATGAAAAAATAATGATTTTATTTATTTATATTCATTAAACGTTGTAAATTAGTTATATAGGTCCTCAAAACCCGAACTTTTAGATTTTGGTAAGGTAGTAGCTGCTGGTGGTCATCTGTGGTGCTGGGAAACAGGGAAATAAAAGGTTTTAAATCGCTCGTGTAGGAGAATCTCTCGATTATGCGCTTTCGGGATTACACAACGCGGCACTTAGTCTGTAGGAAGCTACTTACACTTACTAAGCATCTGCTTTTACTCTAAATAAAACTGTAAGGTGCACTGCTTAAAAGTTTGGACGGGTTCCGTATTCCCTGAAATAATTGCAGGGTAATATTAATTTCACAGTAATACAGCAAAAAATTCTTTTAATTTTACACAATGAGTTCCATAAAGGTACTTTAATATAAATTTTATGATATTTTCGTGGAACATAAATTATATCTCTTATAAGTAATCAAATACCAAATTGTTTTTAACATTTCACAATGAGTTTATTAAAATACAAAAAAAATACATAAAAAATTACATAACTTTGACGTATTCTTATACATTTATAATGGTGCCGTATAAAAGGTCTTAAGAATTGTGTTTGTTTGTGATGTTTAACGATGCTTATAATATCATCGTTAAACATCATTATGAATAATTTAGGTGAGGGTTTAATTGTTTTATGATTTTTGAATTGTTTTTTCTCAATGACGCAAAACGCACAGTTTTAATTTTTATGACAAAGATAACTTTAGCATTTTATTTACGTAAATCCAAGACAGAAACGCGATTGGTAAAACTTTTCTCGATAGATTTATTTTTTAAAGTTGGGTCCTCTGCAACAGTTTTTTCGAAAATACTCTAAGACTATCTAACAATAATAACTTTTTTTTAAATATTGTGTTAGACAATAGCATTGGGTACCTAAATCCAAAACACTTTTTAAAAAAAACATAGTTTTTAAGATAATCGATATTTTCTTATATTTCGCTTACGTCGATTACTTTCGAGCGCCTTCTAACGCTTGCTATCTCTTTCCGCATTCAATTATAGTACATAGCGCTGTCACTTTCTTGACTCCGCCCACTCAACATTTTATTATGATTTGTGTAGCGCCTTAACTCATAATATTCGGAACAAGTGACATTGCATCATGCAACTTCCAGCTAGTCAAAAATAAAAAAGGACCTCTAAAATATGTTTAAAAACATTGCTTCTAATTTATCGCTGATCATAAAGACCATCTCCATTAATACAGCGATGGTTAAGTGCTTGTATTTTGAATATTTTAAAGGGCCATAAAATAAATTTCGCGTCTCGTCGCCGATCCACGTTTTATTCCTACGATAAGGTCCTAATGATGGAGTGAAAACATTTTCAAGAGATTTAATTTATGGCCGACCGTAATAAAACACGATTTTACGATCGTTGCTAGCTAGTGGAAAATATCAGAATCAATATACCCCAATGGGGAATTACCGAAACTGAAGCGTTGCCCGTTTTTCTATATTTCTACGTCATTCACTCATCTATTAGGTGGTAAAAGCCAATTTCTTATAATAAAATTAATTCATGATTCATTTATCTTTAATTGATTAATTTCTTAATGAAAGTGTTTTTTTGTGTCTCTTTGAATCCAAACTTGATCCTACTATCCTACTAATATTATAAATGCGAAAGTTAGTGAGGATGTTTTGATGTTTGTTGTTCAATCACGCCGTAACGGCTCAACCTCCTTTAAAACTTAATTCTTAACCTAGAAAAACACATAGGCTACTTTATGTAGGTACAACAGTAGCGAAGCCGCGGGCGGAACTTAGTGATGTGGGTCAAAACTCAGGGGGCAGGTTATGATGAAGCTGAAATAGGTCGAGATAGGTCGTCAATCTGAGGAAATAACAACATCACTCAAAGTTGATTTACATGCTAAAAACATCTACAAGGTGATTTATAATATGTATCCCAAAAGGGGCTTATTCTACACCTAATTTTCAATAATGTTTGTTTTATGATTTTAGGAAATTGAACATTTAACATGGAAAAACTAAGCAAAAATCTGATTTTGGGGTCAAATCAGTTCAAAGTCAAAGTCAAAAGGCATATTTATTTCTGCTAATATTTTTAATTTTTGTTGATAGATTAACCCCGTTTCGGGATGACATATTATGAATCACCTTATATAGTGAGTTTTCAAAGTAGTTTTCCAATCTAGCCAAACTGATCCGAAATCCTATTATGAGGCCTAGAATTCACACGAGACCATAAGTCACACTAGATGGCGGGACAATGCATATAGAGTAGGTAAATCTAGAGCAGGTGACAAAAGTGTGATACCTACATCATTGTATCACAAAAAATGTGTACGTTAGGTACGTGAGTGATTTTGACGACCTCGGTGGCGCAGCGGGTGAGTGCCCGTCTGAGACGCAAGTGTCCGATTCAAAAATCACAATGTGATTTCGGTATGCCACGCGCTCGCGATTTTGTAATTTCAGTTGTTCATAAAAGTATACAGTACATACGATAAGAATACTTTTTTCACCGCTAGCTCTTTCCCTACAGGCACGTTGCCCACGCGGCATAAATTCAGTATTCTGACACTCGCTAAAATGGTGTTCTCACCTTTTCATAGGCCTCCGTGTATCGTGGAGTATTGTGTGGGAGCTAACATAAATATGAGGTTTTATTAAAGGTTTCTCCATGTTCTGCGTACAGTACCAGTATACGGTAAACGTGACGTTTTACAGGGGTAACGTAGCGCAATGGGGCGTGATATAAGAAACCTACCAACATGTTAAAAAAAACATTTGGGCTTATTAACTACTGAGAGGAGTAAGGCACAACGAGATTTTCTCTCTCTAAATTGGAGCAGCCCGCCTGGACGTACCTTCGCTTTACAGAAGATGTTTTTTTTTATTGGATATGGTTAGGCTTTTGACCACCATCTCACTTTTGCAAGTGAGATGTGGCCTAAGATGGAGCACGCTTTACCAGAAGGAACTTATTCACTCTAGATTTGAAGACTCCTAGATTGTACTCATCCGGGAAAACAGAAGCTGGCAGATCCTTCCACTCTCAGCACTGGCAAATGCTTATAATAAAGGTGGAGCAGAAACGTTTGGTTCGACACTGTGGTATGTCGACCAGGTAAGGGTGGTAATTACCTGTGCATCTGCTTGTCCGGTAGTAGAAGGGGGAGGGAGGGATGAAGTCATGCAAATCCTGCGCACAGTCACCAAAGTGGTACTTGTAGAACACTGACAGAAGCCAGACTGGCCAGATCCACACGCCGTCTGTGTTCAAGGCTCTGTAGATTGGACTCCATAAGCGAGTCATCTCCTATGAGCCTAACAGCGCGTCGCTCAATTGAATCGAGGGCTTCAAGCTGGTATTTAGACGAGCCATCCCATAGATGGCAGCAGTACTCCATGCAAGATCGGACCTGTGCTTTGTAGAGATTAAGAAGCTGTCCGGTGAGAAGTACCGCCGAACCTTTGCTAGGATGCCCAGCTTCATGGCAGTAAATTTGGCTTTCGACTCGATGTGTGAGCCAAAGTTTAGATTTGAGGAGAGATCAACACCTAATAGGCTCAGACTGTCAGTGATCTGAAGAGAAGTACCACAGAAAGTGATCGCAGCATTAAACACGGTCATTTTCGCCGAAAACATACATGCCTGGATGCCTGGATGCGTTGAACTTCACAAGGTTAGCGTCACCCCACTTAGACACCAACCTAAGTTTATTGTTCAAACGACTCACCATCTCATTACGGAGTTTGCAGCTAAATATCATTATTTGTTTCAATAGTTTGTAATAATAGCGAACGGTGAGTAAGGTTGCCAGAGCTCTTTAAGGGGGGCGGGTTGGTAACGTGTGCGTGATACCTCTGAAATTGCAAGCGTCCATATGCTACAGTAACCACTTACTAACCGGTGGACAGTACGCTGGTTTCCCTTTTTTTGTTTTCCCTGGTACCTTAGTTGTATAAAAAAACTATTATGAAAAAAACGCTTATTACAAGTGTTGGCCTAATGGAAGGTACCTTGACTTTCGATCCGTAGGTCGCAAGTTCAAATACCAGTCGTGTGGACCAATGAATAGACATGTTTTCGTAAAAATTATGTGCGCATTAACACGTAAAAATTGTGAATGAAAACATCGTGAGGAAGCCCGCGGCTTAGTCAGCTCCACACGTATTTGACCATGCCTTTCCTGTGGATAAGTTAAGAGGATGTTTTAGGTCCTGGGCAAGCCTACTCTATCTAAATAATGTCCCAGGCACTACAACGTCCCGTAAATGAGTAAAAAAGGTTCCAACGGATGCTGTATAAATCATCTAGAAAAGATGTACTATTAAAAAACTACTACTTGTACTACAAAAAATGACCACGAACCGGACGACGCAGTGTTGGAAGGCCCCCCACCCGATGGACCGACGACATTGTGAAGCTTGTTACAAGTCGGTGGATGGAGAAGGCTCAAGACCGTGGCTCAGCAGTGGACTTCATAAGGCTGATGATGATGACTACAAAAAATTAATCTCACAATTTTTGCCTCATTACGTAATAGATCAGACCCTTACAAGAAAACAATTAATATGGCGAATAAATCAGATCATCCGTCTTCCTGATAACAGCGATACATGGTGATCGATCGTAGGATTCATCGAAGGAAATTGATGGCCATCCAAAAAATGGTCAACAGACTTTTAAAATGGTTGTACAAACAAACAATTAAGCAAGATTGAGCCGTTACGACGTGATTGAACCAAAAACATCCAAACATCTTTCCAAACTTTGGTATTTATAATATTAGTAGGATTCTAGATGAATTCAGCAGCAATTTGTAGCTTTTGATGCATGGTATGGCCGTGGTGGCCCCGGCTGAAGAATAGACCCTTCCTTTTCTACCTACCCGCGGATGTCGTAAGAGGCGACTAAGGGAAAAAAGCTAGGGGATGGGCAGCAGCGTCCCTAATTTAACAACGATAGCTCTAACTGCGCTCGCCAACCCGCATGCCCAGCGTGGTGGGCAAATCCCCCCACATGATAAGGAATTCTCTCTGTGGGGGAGGCCATGTTCAGCAGTGGACGTCAAACGGCTGAAATGATGAATGATGATGGTGCATGGTAATAGAATACAGGATGTAGTATTGCTGGGACATCTGTAAGGTAGGGAGCCCCTGTGCCTCCCTCTCAGCCAAAGCTCTGTTGAACCCAAATAAAAGCTTCTTACTCTCTGACAATTGTGACAATACTGAATACAAAGCTGTATTCATCTGATAGGTTCAATAGCTGTTCATATACATACGAATTGGATAATAAACTATTTGCATAAATGTAAGACAATCCGTACATTTAATAAGATTCCTTGATGCTGGTAGTAAGGTACCTACTCCGTGCTAGAATATCCATTTTATTAGGGTTGACAATAAAGTACAATAACATTCTGATCATGGTTAGATACTAGCAGTTTTTTCCTTACCTAGCATCCGAAGGTCGTGGGTTCGAAATGAATTTTTCTGTCTAAAAATTTAAGTGTACATAACAATAACAATAACGAGACGGCCCCCAGTCCCCGGCAGCTCCACTATTCCTGGCTTAGGTAGCGGCCACGGTAACGGCGGAGCAGGGGATGCGAAGAATCTACGGAAGAGATCCTACGCAGTGTTGGAAGGCCCCCCACCCGATAGACCGACGACATTTTTAAGGTTGCAGAAAGTCGGTGGATGGAAAAGGCTCAAGACCGTTCGTCGTGGAACTCTTTGGGGGAGGCCAATGTTCAGCAGTGGACTTCATCAGGATGATGATGATTTTGTTCATTATTATTGTATAGTTTATTGTATTAGCGGGATAGAAAGGTGCTGGAAGTGTTTTAAATGTGGTGTTGGAGGAGGATAATGAGGATCAGTTGAACCAAGTAAGTAACGAATGAGGAACTAATAAAATGAGTAGAGGATCAAAGGGTTTTGATTAAGACCATACAAAACAGAAGAGGAATAATAATTGGACATATTATACGACGTGACAGCTTCTTCAAGAACCTCATTGAAGGAAAGAGAGAAGGAAAATGAAGAAGAGAAGGATCAAAAATAAGTTACATGAGCCAGATAAAAGAGAAGATTGCCATGTCTTATAAAAAGGTGAAAGAGCTCGCATTGGAAAAATCAAAATGGAGGAAATTGCATTAGTACATTGCATTAGAGCTAAGCTCTTGAATTTTTGAATTTTTATGGTTTCGTACCTCATTTGGATCATTTTGTTATCCGTCTGTCTGTCGGTCTGTCTGTCAAGACCCTTTTTCTCAGAAACGGCTTAAAGTATCAACTTGAAATTTATACCACCTATTAAAGTCTGTGGGCTTATGGTGCCGTATAAAAATCAAAGCTCTAGCATAATGCATTAAAAAGATTTGGCAATGAATGTATATTTTTTGTATGGAAATGGCTAAAATGAAAAACCTCTAGGGTACTTCCAGTTACCTCACCATTCTGAAATTTGGAATTCTAGGAGCTTTCGTAACACAATTTAAGGGAAAAGTCTGAAATTGAGGAATTTAGAATTTTTTAGGAAACAAAGTTATATTTGCGGTCAATGTCATACAATGACTACCTGAGCGACTATATAAGCGCAAATATAAGTTTGTCAATTCCTACACTTAGAATTTTTATTTTCTGACCATGACCACTGGTGCACAACCGGGATTCGAACCCATGACCAATGGAACGGAACCCTCAGGGCGCGAGTTATCGCACTTGACCGTCTTTATTTTGTATGTTATTCGGAGGCAAACAGGCTTAGTCGCGAGGAACAGGCATAGCTTCACCTTGTTTCTAAGACGTTTCAAAGTGATCCTAGTGATTTTATTGAAATAAATTCCTTTTGACTTTCACTTTGACTTTGACTTACGGCCCACCTGATGGTAAGCGGTTACCGTTGCCTATTGACATCTGCAATACCTGGAGCATTGCTAAGAGCCCTGGAGAAAACTTTATGTATTTTTCTTGAAGCTCTTCATGTTGTAGGGAAGAAAGCATAATAATTTAGAAGAATTTAATAATTATTGTCATAGTATCCATTGGATTAATAAAATGTTTAATAGTGACAGCCCTATTGTAACCGAATCGTATAAGCATCGAAACGAGCTTGTACTTTATTGATACCTAGCTGGTGCCCGCGACTTCGTCTGCGCGGGATTAGTATTTCGATTAGCTAGTAGTCATATTTTGGACAATTCACAATATTTTTATCAATTGTAGCCTATGTGTTCTTCTCATGTATAAGCTATATTATTGTGAAGTTTCATCAAAATCCGTTCAGTAGTTTTTACGTGAAAGATTAACAAACATCCATCCATCCATCCATCCATACTACACATAGCATTGCCATCCAGCGTGGCAATTCCCCCAATGTCTTCCGACTGGTAGTGATCTGGATCAGTTGAGCTATCTATAGATCGTTTGTAACGGTCTTTAGATGGCTCAACTGTTTCTTGTGTATTTTGTAAATATTAACTTGTATTAGTTTTAAGTTTATTTCTGTAAATAAAGTAGTCCATACTTAAAAACTTTCGCGTTTATAATATTAGTAGGATGTTATCTCTACACGCTTAGACGCCATCGCGTTAATTGTATGTTTTTAGGATATCCGCAGGCACAAATTTTATTTTTTGTACTTTCCTGTGTGTACAAAGCATTAGCTTTGTACACACAGGGCATAAATTACCTATCTAAGTGGCACTTGCCGTGGTGGCCCAGGCTGAAGAATATTCCCCTACATTTCTAGGAGGCCTATGTTCTGCAGTATACTTTCTTCTTCTTCTTCTTTTTGTCGTGTCACTGATACTTTCTTGGTCAGCCTGTATTAGGTCAGTTACCAGGTTGAGGTATGGTGGCCCTGAAAAGGGCCTATGACGATGAAAGAATCAGTGTAGTGAAAGGATTAAAGTGCGCCTCTTAGAGCATACTTTAACAAGCTGATATTGATGATAAAGTCATAGAAAGAGTTTAAGCGATGTATCCACAAAATCTTGTTATTGAGACTTAACTATAACTATGATTAATTTCTTCAGTTTTTAGTTTTTTAGGGTAATTTAGTTATTAATCTTGCAACACAGTAAATCGTGTCATGTTCGCATAATTGATTACGAACCTGGATCTGAACTAAGCAATGTTTGTACTAGAATAAGCTTTATCGGTTGAAATCTGATTTGTGAATATATTAAAAAAAAAAAAAGAACCGACAACCAGCATGTTAAGCCAAAAGGCAACAACAATTTAGCAAAAGCTACAACAATTACTAACATCCTAATATATTCACAAAGCAATTTCCATGAAAGCAAGGAAATCATAGTAGTTCTATCAGAATAACAGCAAAGCGAGCCAAATCACTGCAAATTGGATTTTATGGCAGTAAGTTATGGATTATAATGGCATGTTACCACATAAGTCACCAAGTTTGACGATGTACAATCGCGTTCAAAAGTTGCTTTATTGGTTTTATAGTTTGGTTCAACGCATTTCTTCAGGGAAATCAGTAAATAGCATTATGTTAAAACACAAAAACAAGGTTCCATGCAACATTGAACTTTAAAACAAGTTTGATTAAGTATAAATTATCATCGGAACTGGATAGATACGCAAAGTTTAAACTCAATGTGAATAGCAAATAATGATGTAGTGTCAAAATGGCCTTGCAAGATTTGTAACGCACAAACCAACAAGGGATGTTATAGGCAAGTGTATGCAAGGTATGTTTCTTCAATTTATTTGCGTGTTATATCTGCTTTTCTTGAGGCTCTATAAACCCCTTGTGACTGCGAATGTACCCGGCCATAAACTACTAAAACTATCTGGCGGGCAGTAACCGCTGCCATGCGCCTAATTAGAACTTAACCCTAATTCCTCGGGGTTCAGTATACGTACCGTTAAGATGTGTGTGTTTTAATACATGTAAGAAGAAAGTTTAGCGCAAGCCATTCGTTTATCGCGACTCTGGCTCTTTTTTGGCCACCCTGTAGGTCAGGGGACAACGGCCTTATTAAGTAACTGGATTGATAATCGGCTTCATCAGTCGCATTGTGTTTTCTGTGTACTTAGTTAACACCTTTAATATTTTTTTAAACGTCAAGGAAATGTAGATCATAAAAAAAGTTTTAAGAACAACTGTTCCTCGCTTTTGTATATCTTGTAAATAACAAGAAATATAATAAAATACCTACCTTATCATCATCATCATCATCATTTCAACCGTTGGAATGCTAAACATGGCTACAGATTTCCAGAGCGAATTCCTTTCATGTGGGGGGATTTGCACATACTCATAAAGCGGGGCACGCGGATTGCCGCGGATTGTAGGAGGTAGGGCACAGCGAGATTTTCTCGTTCTGAATTGGAGCAGCCCGCCTGGGGAGGTACCTCCGCCTTACAGAAGATCGCAGCCAAATAACATTATTTGTTTCAAATAGTGTTGTGTTCCTGCGGTGAGTAAGGTTGCCAGAGCTCTTTAGGGGGGAAGGGGGTTCGGGGTCGGCAACGCGTGCGTGATGCCTCTGGTATTGCAAGCGCTCATAGGCTACGGTAACCGCTTACCATCAGGTGGCCGTAAGCTTGTTTGCCACCTCTGTTGTATAAAAAAAAAAAAAATTGGCGAGCGCAGTTAGAGCTATCTTTGAGAAAATAGGAGACTGCTGCCCATCCCCTAGCTTTATTCCTTGCTTCTTACGACATCCAAGGGTAGGTCGATATGAAGTGGCCTATTCTTCCGCCGGGGCCACCACGATAATAGCTACCTAAATACTTACTATTACAAACCCACTTTATCGTTTTATATGTATGTTGGTAACTCGTATGTGTAACATATCCCTCTGTAGGGGGATCATGTGGGATGTTGAATAATTAGCCACTGAATGTTTGATGATATTAGACAGACATACTGTGCCGCTTCTACTTTAGTGGTGGGTTTCAGAAAAATACTCTGTGGGTTTGCTTGTGAAACAATTTGTGTTGAAATTTTGAACACAGTTTAAACGGTCAGGGGTCTAAAGTAAGAATTATTAGGTACATATATTCTGTCTGAACTTCCGATCAAAAGTCGGGGTAACCTACTATGCCAACACGGCTATAAAACAATACGTAAAATACGTCAGATTTGTTTGTTATTTGACGCATTGGCAATGTCTATCAATATGGGACACATGTTCGGAGCCATTTTTCGAATCCCAATGGGCTTGTGCTAAGTGTTCAGATATGCCTCTGACTACACTTTTAAACAGCCTCGAGATCCAGGTGATCAGATCCATGTTGGTGTTGAGAGGATGTCTCAAATTCAAGTTTTTTTTTACCTTCGTATCGTAAGCGTAGGGCTATCGTGAATTATTCACGCTCGTACCACCCGGTCAGCCGGATAAATAGGTTTATTGACACATAGATCGCGGTACAATCGAGAAAAAAACCTATTGACCCCACATGACACACACCCAATTCCGCAGACCCACAAAAACGATGTGACAGTTCGGGTACATTTGGGTTCCGTATACCGTCATTATGCCGTAATCAAGACTACCGTCTTCATCCGAACTTGTGATTGATCGAACCAGCTTCAGTGTTGCGAGGTTTGTTACTATTGGCACCACTTTTTTGATTGATTAGAGCTTTTCTGTAACATCCGTGGCGAGACGGATTGAGACATGCACAACGTATTTTTTATATCATCATGAAAACGAATCTTCCTTGGGTTTCAAAAGTAGGCAAATGAAGTATGAAAATACATAAGGTATTTATAGACAGAACATTTTGCGCCTCAAACAACATATATTAGAATATTTTATACAAAAAGATGCAGAGCACTATGGTAATAAAAACAACTACCTATAATAAAAATTAATATTTATCATAATCAAATTAAATGTTTCATGAAATGACAAAATGTGGATAGTGACGTTTGAAACGTATCACAAAAAATATATACTATAAATGTATAGGAAAATAGGGACTAGTCTGTAATCCTAAAGAAAACCTTTTTATTAGTATCCATTAGCTCAGGCAATATATCTAAGTTCACTTCTTGACCAGGTATCAGAAATGCCATAATGTCTGTCAACGTCACGCTCCAGCAAGGAGCATCTTGAAAAGTTGAGCTACATCATATAAAAAGTACGTTGTGAACTTCAACAGCGAGGGACTGACTGAGTAAAAGAATACAGAACAAAAAAGAGAGTGCCAATAAGAACATACCCAACCAAGGACGACCGTTGAGCAATCTATCTAAATTCCGTGATTGGCGTCCACTAAGCCGCTCCCGAATTTATACTGAGTGACGGTTTAAAGGATCACACACTTGATCAATAGATAGTTTTGGTCAAAGTATGTTGTGAAGTGAGAATTATTTTAAGAGAGTGAAGATTAATTGAAGACCAATTTGTGAAGCACTGAAGCACTGGTTGAGTGGTGGTAGTGGTCTCGCCTTCCGATCCACAGGTCGTGGGTTAGAACCCCGGTAGTGCACCAATGGATTTACCATTTGGAAAAATCTATGTGCGCTAATACTATTGCTCTTGAAAGGTGAAAAAAATATATATGAGGATATCCGCCATATCCTAGAACCAAAAAATTCGAAGACATGTGACATGTGCACAAAAGGAGCCTCTGAGGCGCACTTTCACCTTTCACTATACTGATTCTTTCACCGATGGTCATTGTCCCTTTTTAGGGCCACCACTCAACCTGGTCACTGACCTGATACAGAATGCCCAAGAAAGAATCAGTGGATAAAAAACACTGCTGGTTACAGGCCTCGCCCAATGAGTAGCACCACGATGACCACTGCGTTGTCCATTCGTAGGGTACATTACGTAAACATTTTCAAACCAGTAAGTAAATTAATTAACCCATATCAGAAGCACGCATACCACATGGTATTATTAATCAATCTAGCAAGGTGTAGTAATTTCATTTGATCCCATTTATCATCAAATTATAGACCGTACACTCAGAATTAGACAAGGAAATTCACAATATAGCGTACGCTTCCGCCGCGTGGTATCTTAAAGAAAAGTTTAGATTACCAAGATTAACAAAAAGTAGAATTGACTGTTGCGATAAAATAATGTCAGTAAAAAACTTCCAAAAATAATGGTAATTAAATTAAATAATAAGCTCCCATAAATACTAAAATCAATCAAGAACTTCGACAGTTTCATCAATAAAGTCAAAAAATTGCTATTAAACAAGACATTGTATACTATGAAAGAGTATTATGATAATGGTGGTGGTGAGTATGGGCAAAGCCCCCCACATGATAGGAATTCGCTCTGTCTGTGGGGGAGGCCATGTTCAGCAGTGGACGTCGTCGTACAGCGTCGTCGCACGTAAAAAAAAATATATAAACGACTAAGAATGCCATATACCATGTTTTTTTGGACAGACTCACTGGCTTTGACGGGTGTAAAGTAGTGTTAAGGTAGCCCGAAGTTATTTCGTAATTTGGGTCTTCGTAAATGTGGAGGATTTTGGATAGTACAAAAAATCGAATAATACAAATCTCATAAGAACGAAAACAATTGAACATCCATGTCAGATGAGCACGCGTAAAATGTGAATATTATAATGTTTCCCGATAGGGTTCCCAGCATCAGTTTAGTCACAAGCTTGATTCGGAGTCCGTTGCAAATACCGAATGATTGATCGAGCGAGCGAAGATCTCTATCAAACCGTTAATATCCGATCTGCGTGGAATTTAGTAAGCCTACAGTTTTTACTATCAAGATTTGTAGGTAAAAATATGAGTTATACTTACTTACCAGCAAATCTTGGTAGTTTTTCAGACAACCTACCTACTAAATTCCATGCAGATTAGATTGTCGGTTCAAAAGCTATGCTCTAACAAATAAACATTCAAGCAAGTTAGTTAAATTAACCACAAATAAGTTACTACTGACTGGCCTCATGGCTCAGTTAGTAGTAGTTCATAGTAGTTCATTTCATTTATTAATAACAGATAATAGTTACATGTCAAACACAGATTTATCAATAATCGATTAAATATAATAATATAATATTGATTTCAAAATTAACACAATCATAATTAAGACAAGAAATAAATAAAGTAAGATTCATACTCATATTAAAGAAAAAAAAAATCTATTATATAAATAATAAATAATAAATATAAATATTCCGGACATATTCACACGGTCAACTGGTCCCAAACTAGGCATAGCCTGTACTATGAGTACCAGAGACTGATATACATAATAGATATATATTTAACACCCAGACACAGAACAAACATCTGTGTTCATCACACAAATGTTTGTCCAGTGCGGGGATCGAACCCGCGACCTCTAGCGCAGAAGGCAGAGTTACTACCAACTGAGCTATGAGGCCAGTCATGAATTAATTTAGATTAAATTTATACATTGAATTTGGGAATTACCTACCAACTATCTATAAGTACCAACATTAGGTAGGATTTACAGAGGTAAGCTCATCACAGTCGTATAAGGACTGCTCTAAAAGCCATTTCTTAAGCTTATTTTTAAAGGATTGTGTCGATGGAGCGCTAGTGATTTCGGCCGGAAGACGATTATACACAGTTGGCCCCATCACGCGAATCAGTTTTGACGTTTTCGTAAGACGCCGCGGAACGGCTCTCAGCCTGTCCACGTGCCTTGTGTTATATCTATGACCGTCACCGTACCTTGCGTATTCATCCAAGTTATTTCTTACAAATAGTGCGGCTTGATACATCACAAGGTTGGGAACGAACATGACTCCGAGGGATTTAAAATATGGTCGCGCTGGTGTGTCCTGCGGGACTCGAACTATGGCACGAATCGCTCTCTTCTGCAGCCTGAAAGCGCGCTCCCAGTCAGCTGCGCGCCCCCAGAGCTCAACTCCGTACTGTAACAGAGAGTGGACTGATGCGAAATAAAAATGTCTTACCAGCTCCTTGTCTAAGGTTGCGGAGAGACGCCACATAGCATAACATGCTCGACCCATCTTCTTACAGAGCGGGTCAATATGGGTTTCCCAAGTGAGGCTTTTATCCAGCGTAAACCCAAGAAATGAAGTGCGATCAACTTTCGTTAACACTTCCGCCGCAGTGGGCCTAGGCCACTACCAGTGGCGTATAGTCCCGCTCCGCAAGGTTGAAGTGCATGTAGTTTGTTTCGGCTACATTCAAAATGAGGCCATTTTGATGGAACCACTTATGCAAGTTACCCTCAGCAGCATTCAACCTCTTCTCCAGGATGTCTAGACTAGATGCCTCTACAATCGCCGCCACGTCGTCCGCATACATAAGAATATGTGTATGAGTAACTCTGCCATCTGCGCTAGAGGTGGCGGGTTCGATCACCGCACTGGACAAACATTTGTGTGATAAACACAGATGTTTGTTCTGTGTCTGGGTGTTAAATATTTATCTATTATATTATATATATCAGTCTCTGGTACCCATAGTACAGGCTATGCCTTGTTTGGGATCAGTTGACCGTGTGAATATGTCCGGAATATTTATTTATTATTATTATTATTATAAGCATACAACGCCGATTCGTCAAAGTTGTTTTAGAGATCTACGCTCGCTACACTCGCTCGACCAAAGGAAGTGACTGCCGCACGGCTGACTTACCCGCTTAGCTTTGGTCGCGCAGGTTTGTCTGAAACTAACGTCAAAAACTAATGCTTAACTTCCTGAAACCTTAGCAATCTGAAAACACAACTTCCTATCAACTTTCAGCATTTATTGCGTAAATTTCTTTTTTTATCTCATAAAATTAAACGAAAATATCGAATAAACTGCGTATCATATTTTTTCGAGGAAATTGAAATGATATCTTTTTCAACTTGAACGATTTCATTCGTATTGAAATTCGGACGTAGCATGAAAATTGGCTTTTTCATAATAAATATCGCAATACTTTTGTTATATTCAAAACTTAGACTTTTTTGGTAAGCTCTGCTGAGTTTGTGCCTCAAGCTATCATCTTCCTCATCAGCCTGTAGAAGTCCACTACTGGACATAGGCCTCTCCCAAGCATAAGGAAGGGGTTGGACCATAACCCACCACGCTGGTCCTGTGCGGATTGGTGGGTGGATTGGTTTAAGCTTTCATTAAGTATTCTATTCTGACCCACCTACACATCTTTAATAATTTGATAAATATTATGAAAGTGACGTCAAAAGTTTGTCAATTTTTATTTTACTTTTATTTTTCATGAAGAGTTTTTAATAGAATAGAATAGAATAGAATTTGTTTATATATGATTGAACGTATTGTTCAAACCTCTTTATATTTTAATTATAATTATTGTGATTGGAAAGCTAATTACCCTCTGTCTTTAATAGCAGACAACGCGTTTCGCCGTAGATTTAATGTGAAAAGGTTTGAGTGGCCCAAAAAATTGAATTCAAGATTCAAGATGTTTATTTGCAGAAATAAGTGTTACAGTCTTAAAGCTATGAATATGGCACTCATGAACTTATCACTCTTTTCGAGCATCGCAAATTATCGTATTATAGAATTGGTTGATCTCACAAATAAATGGCTTTACAGATAACCTTTTAAAAACAAAAACCCGCAAATTCCCTTTCTACTCTCGTTAAATTTAATTCGCAAGGCCTAAACAATCAATTGTACTGAAACAAAATAAGACAATTAGCCAATTCTCAGCCAACCAGCTCGGTCGTCGAGCCCTCAGACCCATGTTCCCAACCCTTAGGCGCCTTAGGGTACGGAACGCTAGTCTTCGCTCAGACCTGGGAGTGAACGCACGTCAGCGCTTCACAACCAAACGCTAACGAAGTGATACTGGACTTGTGCAATCAATAGTGATACATATTTTATTGTGTGAGTGTTTTCATTTTCAACACTTTTACGGTAAGTTTAGTAGTTTTTAATAAAAATTTGAATCAATTTATACCTATAACGAGGCTTGAAATATTTTTTGTTGTTTTAGGATTGTTAGTATTAAATATCGTGTGTTTCGATAGAGTTTATTGTGGGTTGGTAATTAAGCCCGAATTAATTACATTTAACTACACGGAACAATTATAATTAAATTACTATTTATTATGCTATCTAGCACCGCACGCAGGAAATATGGCATTGCCATAAAAAACAATATTTTTTAATGTTTTTGAGTAGGTACAGAATCAGCCTTCTAATTTTGTATGTGAACACTTCTGGAGTTGGACAATGAACACTTTAGATTCAATTAATATTTTTGCTTTAACTTCGAAAAGATTACAGGAACTAAAATCAAAAGTAAGATTGGTAAGATTTAAGTCAAAAATGGCAATGCTGATATATCCGTAATTTTTGAAGCTTTGCTGTGTACATCATTATTTTAAATATTGTGGCATTATTTAGAAAATAATGAAATGTATACATCTTACTGTAGTCGATTATACGTAAATAATTAGAAAATTAATTGGTTCTATGCATGATAATCTATGGAACTTCTGAACCGATATCTATTGTAAATTATTTCGCTAATAAGAAAGCTACGTTATATCTACGAGTAATCATCATCATGAACATCAGCCTTAGAAGTCCACTGCTGGACATGGGCCCCAAGGAGTTCCAAGACGAACAGTCTTGAGCCTTTCCATCCACCGACTTCCTACAACCTTCACAATGCCATCGGTCCATTGGGTGGGGGAGCCTTCCAATACAGCGTCATCCTGTTCGTGATTGTTTTATATTACTTTATTGTATTGTATTTGTTTTATATTCAGGTTTTTACAAAGTCTCATAAATTTATCACAAACTAGAATCTAAAGGCCTATATTCATTTTATGGCTGCGGCAATTTGAAGAAAGTAGAACACGACCCGTTTTGTTTTTGTAATCGATGTGATATAACTACGATAAAGACTTTAAAATTATATCTCATTCATAATTGTCAAAAAAAAGAGTTGAACTATGGGTAACTTTACTTCTCCGTAGTACAACCAGTTGGACATTACAGTTGTACCACGGGTCGGGAGCGCATACTTTAAGTCATTTTTTTAAAAAGGAAACTTAGCAAAAGTATATTATGTGGAAAGCCGTACTGTCTTCCTACCCCTCTGAGAAATAGGTGTGATTTTATGTATGCATGTAAACTTACTTGAGATATTCTAAATTGTGATAAAAATAATACAAGTCTTATGTTAGTATGACGTGAAAAAAATATGAGAAAAGAATACCAGGGCCATGATCTAATTTTGCTTTATTATTATACTAAATTAAAATGAATATAATATCTATATATTTTTTTAAATAATCTTAATTTTTATTTTATTTCCATTCCATCTGGTTCCTATCTGTTATTTATAAACCTGCTTTAGTTTACCGGGCTAGAATAAGTTTTGGCACAGTAATATCAGTGTGAACCGTTTTTGATACATACATTATCATTGTCTAATGCGTTGTTGTAATTGTGTGTATCTCTACCTGACCTAAGCCACACGGCGATTTTTCATCCGACTTGATTTACATAAATTGAGTTTCTGGATTTAAAAATTATATTTATCAAAGTAAAATATGGTCTGTATTACACAAGGTTAATGTAGTTTTCTATTAGTGAAAGAAGTTTAAAATCCATTATAGTAGTTCCAGAGATACCCTCTACATAAAAAACAAACATATTTTAATAAATAAAAAAAAATAAAAAAAATCGTTTATTGCCTTTAAAAACAAATGTTAAAAAAGAGCAGGATACACAAAAAAAAAGGCAAAGGGAGTAAATTCAGCATTTGCTGCATGCATTGCATGCATTTTACTTCTTTTTTATATTAATAGTAGATTTTCACCATTGTTTTGCCACTCCTTGTCCTTCTTCTTTTCACCCTGAACCTCTGAAAATACACGCCCTTAAATAAATGAAAAATAAACCTACTAGTAGGGATATAGAGTTCCAAAAGGCTATTATGGTCATTTTAAAACCGCATTGTTTACGTCCGCCACAACATCAGGCTGCATAATGGATCGTCGCTGTGCCAAAAAGCGCATTGTACGTCAATAGTTACGATGTTGGCACCAAATATGGTCAATATACTCTGTGCATAGGTTAGTCGCTTTCACACAAAGCTTTATTGGAGTGTTTATTTAGGAAAATAGCTTAGCAGGATGGGTTTTACTATAGTACTAAAATTAGTGCTTAAGTGTACTCTATTATTTGAGCATCATCATCATCATTATCATCCGAGCATATAAAACGCTTCTAAACGTAAGGGCTCCTCCATAAATTATGAAACTTTTTACTTCAAAACTTTACAGGACCTAATAAATAAAAAAAATCAAACTGTCACATACATAGTCCTGGCTCCACACTAGGATCCCCTGTGTTTTGGGTATCAGAAACTACGAGTACCATAGAACCACAGCACCTAGACCAGAAAATATTTTTTTTCAGATGATAAAAACATTTGTCCCGCTGCAGTAATGGAACCCGCACCCTTTGCTTCTCAGGCGGGCACTCGCCCGCCGCGCAACCGAGGTCGTCAAAATAAATGAAATAAATGTGCATGAAATATTCATAGGTTTAGTCATTAAAAAAACACCTACCACCCTTACTTATACCTAAAGCTACATAAATTTAAGGATCCTACTAATATTATAAATGCGAAAGTTTGTGAGGATGTTTGGATGTTTGTTACAGTTCAACCGATTTCGTTCAAACTTGGAATTTAATAAGTTATTTACCTAGAACAGCATAAGAGGCTACTTTTTAAGAAGGCGCGCGAGCGAACCCGCCGGCGTAAGCTAGTTATTTACAAATAAGGCCATAGAAAATTCGTTGAATATTAAATACCATATTAACTAGTTAAATATGAAATTTTAATAACGTTATAATTAAATCAAAAACGTTTTAATAGTAAATGTTAATATCAATATATACCATATTAGAGGATTTGGACCGTTTTTAAACACAATCAATTACTAAAATTAATTAATGAAGACTAGCTTTAATTAGCTTCGAATTAATTGGATTAGAGAATAATACTAATTTGTTTACCAACAATTATTTTGATCACTGGTATTTCCAGTTATTCATTGGATACTAGCTTGCGCCCGAGGCTTTTCTCATGTGGTACCTTGATAAAAAGCTTATATGCTGTTCTAGGCAAAGAACTCTACCTATTCAAAGTTTCATTAACATCGGTTAAGCCGTTAAGGCGTGAGTGAACCACAAACATCCAAACATCCTCACAAACTTTCACATGTATAATATTAGTGGGATAGTAGGAAGCAGGATTTTTTAAATTTCAGTATAACCTTGAATGTAACGTTATTTTGGATCCAGCCCAACCGAAATGTTTCTAAGGTTACAAAAATAAAGGTCAATACCAATCCCACCACTTTGTTTCACGTACTTGAACGTACCTGGTACCGCACTAGGAGACATCTTTCACACGAATGAAACACTGTCAACTTTGCGATTTTGTGTAGACACTGACGTATCTTGACAATCGCAAAGACTTATGGTTCAACTTCATGTAAAAAAGCACTTACGCTCGCATTTAAATTTGACGGACAACAAAATTAAGCCCATTTCCACAAAACACAGGCTTCAAGGTATATGTTATGGAATCATCGACGTGCGAATTCACAGTTCCAGCCGACTGAACCACTTCCAGTGTATAATCGATCAAGCGATCAAACGTTGTGTTTCCGCCCATAAACAGGACTCAGCAAATAAACTCTCTGTTAGACGAGGCGCTATAATAATTTAGTATATCAAACAAAACGAGGCTCAGTAATTAAAAACTAGCTTACCTCCAATAATATCACCAGCTTACCGCAGAATTATGTTAATATAGCAGGAAAGTAGCAACTGAATACAAATAATTACGAATGATTTTTTCATTCGTAATTATAAAGTAAAGTTTGAAGTTAAACTTCAAACTTTAGCATCAAGAGGACACTATTACGGGACGCTTCTGTAGAGTCAGGAACTCTATTCTACCGACAACCAGCTATCTAATACATACATAAAATCACGCCTGTTTCCCCGAAGGGTAGGCAGAGACCATGGCTTTCCACTTGCTGCAATTCTGACAATTATTTTGCTTCATTCATTTTTATGCTCTTTGGGTACTCCTGACCTGCAGTGCTATTGCGTAAGCGAAATTGGAATGAAGTTCGGAACGTTGAGGACGATTTTATCAGTCTTAGCGTCATCTCAGAAACACGAACGGGGAGAAGTTAAGATCGAGAAGTCGTCACTTGTGATGTTTGAAATGTTTTGGATTTTGCTAAGATTGTAAAAATGATCCTAAACACAACGAATTTTATTGCTATTTCATAAAATGGCAATAAGACATCATGGTAGGCCCCTGAGCGCCTCTAGATAAAGAAGGTGTTTACCATGTTTTAGGATTTGAGTGATGAGCCTAATTTTTTTTTATTAGTTCACTTCGCCCTGTCTTAATGCAACTTCAAGCTATTATATCGGTACGTTGTTGCAACAATGCTGTACAAACTCCCGTTGGTCTTGCAGGTCCATAATGATTTTACGCCGTAGGAATTAAGGTATCTCCGCTGCAAGTAGAGTCCAAAATAATAAAATGCAATGTATGTATAATAAAATACTAAAGTTACATTTATTTTCATGAGAGTCAGTATTAATGAGAAAGCAAAATAAAACTTTAGCAAATGATTTATGGGTGATACCATTTGTAGCAATAGTTGAATTAAAATAATCCTGGTATTTCGATTGAGATGTTAGATTGGATTAGAAATTTTTCTTATCTATGAAATTAGATAGTTGAGGAAATAAGATTGGTTACACCCGAATACTGAAACGTCACTTAACTATTTGAGATGGTCTCAATTATTTGAGACGCCGCTATCGTTCAGAATCGTATACTCAAACAACAATTTAATCACCACTTATTTCAAGTGACGTTTCAGTATTCGGGCGTTGAAAAAAAATGTCACAATAAAGATAGAGTATATATTCTTAATATTGTTTTAGCGGGTAGTGCCAGATATGTTTACTGATCATTTCTTGTCTATTGTTGAATTTCCTTGACTGAAAACTTTTTTCAATGCAAATTAACACATTTAAGACATCGAAAAAAGTAAATTAGGTAAAGTAGCAGCAGCATTTAAAGGCTGTATAAAACTCGAAAGCTACAAAATCAATGATAAATAAATCACGCGTTTTAAGGTTTTTATTCGTGAACATAAATTGTAGAAACGTGACAACTGGGCTGCAGACATTATTACCTCCCCTTCAAATAGTCAGTGATATTTTTTGCGAATTACATAGAATATGCAAATGAAACGTAATAATAGATCAGCAAAAACTAGTAATGCTTTATGTTTAGAAAATTACAAAACCAAAATTTTTAAGCCGCTTTAAATCTGCTGTTCAACCAAGTCCAATTCATAAAAAATGAATGCAGAGCTGAGTATTCAATTTGTATTTTATTGAAGATTGTAATCCATTGAGTCTAGTAGAAGGGTTTATTTCTCTTTTATTGCGGCACCTTTCCATCGAACTTTTATAACACGAATAAAACCGATCTAGAAATTTGAAAGTGTAATGTTCCTAATACCTCGGCGTGGGGCGGTGAGGGTCCGTAAGACTAATAAAACCAATGATTTCTAAGAAACTGCGACCGTTATATTACGTTCAGGTGTCAAATGTCAAGAATGTCAAGACCAAGACAGCTTTGAGATTTCATCATCATCATCATCATTTCAGCCGTACGGCGTCCACTGCTGAACATGGCCTCCCCCTCAGACAGAGCGAATTCCTTATCATGTGGGGGGATTTGCCCATACTCACCACGCTGGGCATGCGGATGCTTTGAGATTTATGAAGAGTTAATCTAGCAAAGAATTTGTGTCCCTAGAAGTCATAATGCGTACAATTTTTTCAGTAAAGTTGACGATCTGGTTTACAAAGCTCAGAGGATTAGCAAGCTGAAATGGCAGTGGGCCAGCCATGTTTGCCGCAGAAGCAACAATCATTGAAGAAAACGAATACTTGATTGGAGACCGAGTTTTGGTCGATGGACTTGGCCGATTTAACTCATATTTATCAGCAAATTTTGACAGAACAATCAGTTGAACTACTAAATTCCATGCAGATCGGATTTACGGTTCGAAAGTTATGCTCTATCAAATAAACTTACAACGCTGTAACGCCTAACTGTTTTTTTAGAGATCTTCGCTCGCTCGATCAATTATCACGTCGTCTGAAGCCTCCTCACAACAGTCATCGCTTAAATTACGACTGTAAAATAGCGTTATTCGCTTTTAAAGGAGCTATTAGACGTGCTGGTGGCTAGTACAGCCCCCAGACCATACTTAATCGATTTCGGTGTAAGCACGTTTGGAGTTTGCACTGTCCATTAGAAAACGCTAGGTTAGGTCTACTTCGTTTATAAATTGCGCGTAAGCTTTTGATGTTCTATCTCTATTTTTTTTTATGCAACTGAGGTGGTATACAAGCATACGGCCCACCTGTTGGTAAGCGGTTACCGTAGCCTATGAGCGCTCGCAATAGCCAGAGGCATAACGCACGCGTTGCCGACCCCGAATCCCCTCCCGCCCTAAAGAGCTCTGGTAACCTTACTCACCGCAGGAACACAACACTATTTGAAACAATAATGTTATTTGGCTGCGATCTTCTGTAAGGTGGAGGTACCTCCCCAGGCAGGCTGCTCCAATTAGAACGAGAAAATCTCGCTAAGCCCTACCTCCTCCTTTCGATGTTTTATCTCCATTTCCATCTGAAAACAATACCAAATTGTATATAGGTATTTCGCCCATTGTAAAACTTGGCAGGGTTTCATTGATGATAATTGAAAAAGTTATTGAATGCCGCGAAAGCCTTGCGAAATATTTATTCATGAGCTTACTGTGAAAATTACTCTTTTAAATAGGGAGATTACAGATGCTATTAAAACGGTTCTTCAAAATGTTTTTTGAATTGCTGGAACGTTGGGATTAAAAGTATGCAAAAATGATGATGATAAACATTAAAAGAGTTTGAACTGATCTGATTCCAAAACAGCAGATTTTTGCAAAGAGTTTTTCAATGAAAAATGTCTAATTTTCAAAAGTCGTAGAACAACGAAAACCTCTAATAAATGCAAATATTAATTAATCAGCTTTTGTAGGTAGTAATTTTGACGTCAAACTTCTCGAACGTTTAACAATTTTAAGTCCAAGAACAGTCCAAAAAATCTGAACAAACGAAATATTTTATTTATAGATTTTTATTGAGAGACTAAGCTCTTTTCGTGATCAATCAATTCAGAGACACTTCAATCACGCCGGAACGGCTCAACCGATTTCGATGAAACTTGGAATAGATAGAGTTCTTTACCTAGAATAGCATATAGGCTACTTTTTATCTAGGTACCATGCAAGCGAAACCGCGTGCGCAAGCTAGTAACTTAATAATCAGTTATCAAACACCTAAAAATAAATAGTTCTGCTATCAAACCTCAGTCATGCGCCATATTTACACAATTCTGTTATACTCGGTCGACTTCGTCATAATTGTGGTCACAGAATATGAATAGGTATGATCATTACATTCCCATAGTTCGTTAGTTCGCATTCAGTGCGTGGACTATCGAGACATTGCAGTTTTTGCCTCAATACTCCGCCTAACGAACTGGAGTGCCAACCTTGTAATATTTCTAACCTATTTACGGGACTCTGTAGGATGCCGATGTGGGTTTTTGAAAATCGCTGACTCGTAGCTTTAGCTAAGACATAATGAGTGATTTTTAATGCCAGGAGTTTAAGCAGCTCAAGTTCAAGAGATTTAGATGGAGGTTCTTTATGGTCATTCAAGTTTTTGCTTAGGATTCGTTTTATTCTCTTAATATAATAGTTTACTTAATTTTTATATTTAAATATCAAGGAACATTTCGCAAACTCTTTTTTTTACCATCATCTTTATCATCATCAGGCTGTAGAATTCCACGGCTGGAGGGAAGAATTATTTTGAAAATAATTTCAGATGGTACCTGTACGGTCACGTACAGTTTTATCTAGGTGACGGAGTCAGCATTTGACGCGGCCTCGATTATATCAGACAGTGCTTAACTAAGTACCGAACAATTAAGACGCGTGTCGGAAACGCCAATCTATCTTTTTTATTACGTAAACTTTCTACTTATAACTTTCTTATTAAACTAACTAAACTCGGCATCAGAGGTTTAACTTAACTAAATTTTCTAATCGTATAGTCTAGCTGGACTATACATTATTTGTACATTATATCGCGTTTGAACACGGTTAGAGTTTGAGGGATAAGCGATATCGTCGAGCTATGACACCTATCGCTCACTCAAAACTGACTTCAGTAGACGTAAGAATATATTTTGAAATATGGGTGACAATATCTCCCACCTTTATGCTATAAAGTTGCTGGCAAAAAAAAAGAGACAGATTCAATATGCCGTGAACAAGAATATAGAATAATTTATAAATAAAAATAATAATTAATACATTCATACGAATCGGCAAATCATTCTGTCATCTTTGAAGAGAAAGCGAGCGTGAAATAAACAGCTGATTAACCGATCGGATTACCGAAACCTTTGCCCAGTCACCCTCACCAGCACTACCAGGAAGGGTCTTTCGGACCCGTTAAATCACTCCCTTATAATCGTGAAAAATGTTAGTTTAATTCCTACGCCATACGCTACCGTCAGACCATTTATTTTCCGACATTTTATTGCAATAAGAATATGTTCACGACGCCGTTCCTACTGAATTTACTACAAAAGCTGTAACGTGGGTCTTAATGTTTTGTACATAATTTTGAGAAACCATGTTTCTATTATATAAATAAATAATTTTGGGGGGGGAAGCTAGAGTAAGGTCAAGGCGAACTACTACCGGGTGAGGGTAGAAGTTCACAAATGCCTATTTAACATCAGACCATCTGCTGTGTCGCTGGCGGGACACAATTAACTTGGCAGAAGCTCTAGCCAGTCCGCGCGATCCACGTCCACCGTCGTCCTCCCTGGGACCTTCTGTAGCCACGCGTATGCGTGACCGCCTACCGTACTTCGTCCGCGGCAGGGGCCTACAACGCGGCTGTGCGTCCTCCCTCACTCCTACTCCTACAACGGGAAAGGGGTGCAGGAGGTGCGCGGTCCGGCTGTTGGCCCCACGTGGAGGAACTACGGAGCTGCAGTTGCTGAGAGATCCAGGGCAAAAGGCGAACATTCTGCGCCTTAGTGTTGTGATCCGCTTTGTGTCTCGGCGTGTCGTGATGCGGAGTATCTTGGCTTAAAAGCCGAGTGTCTTCGCGTCTTAGTGCGCTGGGATGCGGAGTGGATCACGGCACAAAACAGAATCGTATCACCAGGGAGCATACCCGAAAAAAAACCCCAGAATCGAAGGTGTGAAACGAACCGTGCTGATAGATGAATGGCTGAGGGGGTGCTCAGCCTTAACGGTGTCTTCCCGAAACCTGGGCGAATCGGGACAGTATTTAGCTCTCTCGTCGACATGCGGGGCTCTGTCGGCGGGCATTTTTATTTCCCTAGCTACTCGTGGGATTTGTATGGAAGATTTAAATAATATAAATACACCAAACTCTCCAATAGGAGAACCCTCTTCTCCCCTTATGGGAGAAACCATTGAAAGGCTTGAGGCAGTCTTACTTGCCTCTCCACAGCCTGACTCTGCGGCACCTACTGCGGTGGATGACGTGGCAGTGGTCGGCGGCACAAATGCTGCGACCCCTGCAACGAAAACGTCCTCAGGCAGAGGGAGATCGCAAAAGCTGAATGGCGCGGCTCGGAAACGGTTCCGAAGGTTGTTAGCTGCAAATGTGGGGGCTGAAGAAGCCCGTGCACTAGCGGTAAAGCCCTGGAGCCAAATTCCGATCCAAGATGTTCCACCTGATTCTAAGCCCAACAAGAGGCAAAGATCGGAGGAGGAATCACCAAGAGAGCAAGCTAAAAAAGCTCCCAGACTAGAGTCGTCCCAGGGCATCAGACCTAGCTTCAAGCAAGTCGTCGAGGCGAAGCGAGTGGGTATTCGCGACACTAACGCCATGACTGACGCGCAAATGAAGCAGGTCCATAGATCCCTTACGCAAGCCATACTCCTGGCAGGCAAGGGAAAGGGACCTAGATTCTCGAGCTTCACGCACAAGCCCGGGTGGATCTTGGTCACATGCGAGGACCAGGAGAGCCTGGGATGGCTTGAAAATGAAGTTCCGAAGATCGTACAGTGGACTGGGGCAAGACTCTCGGTTATTCCGGAGAGCGAACTGCCCAGGCCCACGGTTGCGGTCACGTTCATTCCTGATTGCGAGATGGTATCGCTAAGCGAAGCCGTCGAGCTTTTGGGAAATCAGAACCCGGGACTAAACACCGAGCTCTGGAAGGTTCTACACAGCAGGTCTGAGGAGAATGGGTGCGTCGTCACCTTCTCTCTGGATGACCTGTCTGTGGAGACCCTCAGGGCTATGGACTTTCAGGCGATCCTGGCGTTCAAGAAGGTAACTTTCAAGATCAGGGGGGGATCTGAAAGTAAGCCTCTGCCCGGGACTAGCAGGGACCAACAGCCTTCAGCGTCTGTAGGACAGGGTGGTCCGGGGGAGCACAGCAGCTCGGGGGGGCAGGGCAGCTCGGGGGGGCAGAGCAGCTCGGGGGGGCAGAGCAGCTCGGGGGGGCAGAGCAGCTCGGGGGGGCAGGGCAGCTTGGTGGGGCAGAGCAGCTCGGGGGGGCAGAGCAGCTCGGGTGGGCAGGGGAGTTCGGGGGGGCAACAAGGCGTGGGGGGGCGGGGAAGCATGGGGGGACGGGGAAACACGAGGGGTCGGTGTAGCACAGGTGCAAGGAGTTCCTTGGGGGGGCGGGGTGGCACTAGGGGGCAGAACAGGCCGTTGGGGGAGCCCCTACCTGCCGTGGACTTTAGGCCTCTCAGGCCCGCTCTTCAGAGCGACCGTAGGGGTCCCCAGGGGGGTGCAAGAGAAGAAAGGAGGACCGAAGCTAGCAGAGGGCGAGGTTCACGTCCGATGCTAGCGAGGTCGAAGCCTCGACACCGTCGGGGAAACCTTTAGTGGCTGCCCAGGCGGGGACGGCGAGGATCCTCCAGGCCAACCTCCACCATGCCGTGGCAGCAACCGCGGTAATGGAGTGTTGTCTTGTTGAAGGACAAACTAGCCTCGCCTTGATCCAGGAGCCTTGGGTAGCCAATACTCGGGTTCTGGGACTTGAAGCTGCCGGTAAGATTCTAGCTAATAATACTGGTATAAGGCCCAGGGCCTGCATAATCTTTAACAAAAATGTGGACTTCTTGCCAATTCCAGAGGTATGTAGCGACGACCTGGTAGCAGCCTTTGTCAACCTTAAAGGCTGGGGTGGAGCGAGGGTAATCGTGTGCTCTGCTTACCTGCCCGGAGAGAGAGACAGCCCATCTGAAGACCTGGCGAGGGTTGTGGACTACGCAACCCGGAACAACGCCGAGTTACTTGTTGGGTGTGACGCCAATGCTCATCACACGGCGTGGGGGAGCACCAACATCAATAGTAGGGGTGAGTTGCTTTTCGACTTTCTTCTAACTAACAATCTAACAACGCTTAACTTAGGACGTGAACCGACCTTTGTAACCCGGGTTAGACAAGAGGTACTGGACATAACATTTGCTTCTCACAATCTTGCAAGGCACATAAATGGTTGGAGGGTCAGCAATGAAAACTCCATGTCCGACCATAGGCACATCCTATTTGAGATAAAGATCAACCTTAGCTCTCAAATCATCACTTATAGGGATCCTAAAACAACGGCCTGGGATGTTTTCATAGACAAACTAAGGCATACCATCGAGGACTGCCCAAAAAGTATAAAAACTCGCGATAGTCTAGACATAGCGGTAGCCCTACTTACAAAAGGCATTTGTACGGCCTTCGAAGAGAGCTGTCCATTGAAGTCAAAAACTACTACACGACAGGTTCCGTGGTGGAACTCCAAGTTAGGAAAGCTTAGGGGGGAAACTAGGAAACTCTTCAATAAGGCTAAGAAGTCCCATAACTGGGATACCTACGCTAAAGCCTTAACTGAGTACAATATTGAGATTAGGAAAGCAAAGAGAGCTTCCTGGAGGAAACTCTGCGAGGAAATTAAAAGCTTGCCTCAAGGAGCTAAACTCCAGAAACTGCTCTGCAAAGCTAAGACTAACCAAATTGGCCTCCTAAAAAGAGATGACGGTTCCTTCACAACCAATGAGAAGGAAACCCTGGAGCTGCTGGCCACGACCCACTTTCCCGGTGCACTGGAAAAAACCACGCATAATCAGAGCATAGCCCTTCTACCGAAGCCTCGGAACGAGGACTGGAATAGGGCTGCTCGTATTATAAGACCGAACCAGGTAAGGTGGGCCGTCAGCTCCTTCAAACCGCATAAAGCATGTGGAGAGGATGGAATACTGCCAATACTTTTACAAAAGGGAGTCAACGTCCTCTGTCCGTATCTGGTCAAAGTTTTCAGAGCGAGCCTCGCCTGGGGACACGTGCCAGAACAATGGGCAAATGTCAAAGTAATCTTCATACCTAAGGCTGGTAAGAAGGACTACAGCCAGCCAAAGTCCTTCAGACCAATTAGCCTTTCATCCTTTCTTTTAAAGACCATGGAGAAGGTAATAGACAGATATATTAGAGATGTCGCGCTCGTGGCATCTCCCATCCACCATAGTCAACATGCCTACTGCAAAGGTAAATCTACAGAGACAGCTCTCAGTAGCCTCATAGATAGAGTGGAAAGGGCTATGGAGGACAAGGAAATTGCCCTTTGTGCATTTCTTGATATTGAAGGGGCTTTTGATAACTCGCCTACCTATCTGCTGGTTAATGGGCTGACAAGAAAGAATGTCGACCCCACGACGACCAGATGGATAGAGGCGATGCTCACTCACAGAGGAGCAAGACTAGACCTTCACCATACGACTATCCAGATATCCACTGCTAGGGGCTGCCCACAAGGTGGAGTCCTTTCGCCTATTTTATGGACCCTTGCAGTGGATCATCTCCTGTTCAGACTAGCAGATCTCCAAATCGATGCGCAGGGTTACGCAGATGATCTTGTAATCGTCGTGAGGGGTTTTTGCCAATCTACCATCTCTAGCATCATGCAAAGAGCTCTTAAAGTTGTCAGTGACTGGTGTGGTAACAACGACCTATCCATCAACGCTGGCAAAACTGTAATCGTGCCATTTACTAACAAGCGCAGGCTTGACAAGCTCACAGAGCCCAAGTTAAATGGTAAAACGATCACGTTCTCCACTGAAGTAAAATATTTGGGCGTAACAATAGACCAAAAACTTACGTGGAACGCGCATTTAGCTAATGTCTTAAAGAAAGCTAAAATGGCCCTAGGGGCTAGCGGGCGACTGATGGGCAATAACTGGGGTATAAACCCCAAGATTGCTCTGTGGCTGTATACTACCATAGTAAGGCCGATAGTTACTTACGCCTCTATGGTATGGTACGACAAAGCCTTTCAGTCGACTGCTATAATTAAACTGGGTAGTCTGCAAAGGACTGCTTGCCTTATGGCTTCGGGAGCCATGTCCACATCCCCTGGGATGGCGCTTAATGCATTGCTGGGACTACCGCCTCTTCATGTGTATATACACAAGGAGGCGAAAACTAGTATGTATCGCGCAAACACCCAGGGCAAAAGGTGCTGGCTCTCGCAGAAGATGAGATCCCTTCAGGACTCTACTCTGCAATCACCCATTCTCAGCATGACATCTGATGCCATGCTTCCACGACATGTTTTTGAAAAACAATACATCGTGGAAATGCCCTCCAGGGAAGACTGGCTGAACAGCCAGCTACACTTTGAGGCCGGTTGCCTAAACTGGTACACAGACGGCTCAAAAATGGGACTGGATGTAGGTTGTGGAGTATATGGTGAACGTCCTAATGTAAACGATTTCGTTAGCATGGGAAAAAACGCCTCTATATTCCAGGCAGAGGTTTTTGCCATTCTTGATTGTGCAGACGCCAATCTGCGAAAGCGCTACACCAACCACACGATTTACATCAATTCTGACAGTCAGGCTGCCCTTCTGGCGCTGGACTCTAATGTCATCACGTCTCGACTTGTGGAAGACTGTCTGTCACGCTTAAATGCCCTGGGCGCAAGGAACAGGGTCGTACTAAGATGGGTTCCGGGGCACGCGGGAATCGACGGTAACGAAATTGCCGACGAACTTGCGCGCGCCGGGGCAAATGGTACTATGATAGGCCCTGAGCCTTTTTGCGGCGTACCAAAAAGCCTGGCTCAAAGAAGCCTCTTGCTTTCGTGCTTCGAAGAATCGACCAAACTCTGGATAAACTCTTCGGGCATGAACCACTCTAAGTTACTTATAAAAGCCTTCGATAAACAGTACACCAACCGTATCCTAGCGCTAAATAAGACCAATCTTCGCATTATTGTTAGAGCCTTAACTGGACACTGTTGTCTTAATAAGCACATGTTCAAACTAAGGCTATGCGACACACAAACCTGCAGGCTATGCAAGGAGGCGGACGAAACGCCTATACACCTGCTAGGTGAGTGCGGAGCACTTATGCTCAAACGTAGCATCCATTTGGGAAAGCACATCCTCAGCCCAATGGAGCTAAAGCAACTCACCCCAAAGAAAATCCTTCAGTTTTTAACAGCTGCTGGGCTTTCCGGTGAACTTTAAAGGCCCTGTAAAGGGGCTCCACAAATAAAGTGGCGATCACAATAGGCCAGTTGTGGCCGCAGTGAAACCATAGCCACAAAAAGTAAATAAAAAAAAAAAAATAAAAAATATATATAAATAAACTTCCGTCTGCGGCTTCGTTCGCGCTGTACCTAAAAGGTAAAAAGGAGCCTATGTGGAATTAACTATTGGCCTTATACACAAGCTCAAAGTCGCCCAACGGGCTATGGAGAGAGCTATGCTCGGCGTTTCACTGCGTGATAAAATCCGAAATTTGGAAATCCGTAGAAGAACCAAGGTTACCGACATAGCTTTCAGAAAAAAAAACCGTTGGGGAACAAAGGTTCTCGAGTGGCGACCACGAACCGGACGACGCAGTGTTGGAAGGCCCCCCACCCGATGGACCGACGACATTGTTAAGGTTGCGGGAAGTCGGTGGATGGAAAAGGCTCAAGACCGTTCGTCATGGAACTCTTTGGGGGAGGCCTATGTTCAGCAGTGGACTTCATCAGGCTGATGATGATGATGATGTGGAATTATTTAATTAATTAATATAAAATAATTTAACTAACGAATAAGTACTAATAAAAATGCGACTGGTTTTTTTACGAGTAGGTGTCATAAAAAATCCAGTCGATCCCTGTCGCCACCAGATGGTAGCGTGCCCAAAATACTGGCGGCATTGCCACGCTGTATGGCAATGCTTATTCGCTGACCGAAGTAAAAGCCAACATTTTGGTCACGCGTAGACTCTAAAAGTCTCCCCGCCAGGTCCTTGTAAATGTTGTGTGCCCCTGATCCCCATGGGCCTAATGTCTCTACCTATATATTTAGTATATTTAGGATTATTTCTTAATTTGTTATACTTAATTAATTAATTATGACTATAATCTATGTGCCAAATTTCATAGCTGGACTAGCGTGATTGAGTAACAAACATCCATCCATCCAAACTCTCGCATATAAAATAGTAGATAGAAGTAAGAATAAATAAATAATTAGGCTCACGAATTCCATCCGCAATCATGGTAGACATCCTCTCAGTCCTCCAGGCAATCAGATTCTTGGACATGCCTGAGGGGAGTAGTCAGAAGCACATCCGGCAGTATTCCATAAGTGACAGGATGCAAGCCCATCGCTTTATAAGAATATATATTGGTTTCCTCACGATATTATCCTTCACCGTTTAAATCGCTTACATTATCCGAGCAGAAAAACTCATTGGTGCACGACCGGGTTCGAACCCACGACTTTCGGATCGAAAGTCAGGGTATCTCGTACTAGGCCAACAAGAATAGATCACGAAAATTGAGGCGTATGTCCAGTAGACCACACTGGACATACGCCTCAATTTTCGTGATCCAATCCCCGAGGTGAAACCCAATGGCGGCCCTGAATAAAAAGTATCAGCCGTACGAGAACCGCCCTATAGAATCGTGAAAAATGTAAGTTTAATTCGAACACCACATGCCGTAGACAGATCATTTATTTAGCTATAATTCACGGGGGAAATGACCCAGAAAATATGCTGCGCAGTCATGAAACGTGCCTTGTTGCTTCTCGGGTAATCTCGGCCCGGAAATATGGAAATTATTTGATGTTGAATATTTTTTGCGATGCGATGAGAAAATGTTTCTGATTCATCATCGTCATCAGCCTGTTGAAGTCCACTGCTAGAGGGCCTCTGTAAAGAGTGCTATGACAAACGTTCTTGAGCCTTTTCCATCCACCGACTTCCCAGAATCACGCCAGAACGGCTGAAGTAATTACGATGAAACTTGGAACAGATATAGTTCTCTACTTAGAATAGCATTTGTACTACTTTTTAACTAGGTACCACGCGAGCGAAGCCGCGCCGCGAGCTAGTATTATAAATGCGAACGTTTTTGAGGATGTTTGGATATTAAGTATGTTTGTGGTTCAATCACGCCTTATCGGCTCAACCAAACTTCTATGAAAGTTGGTATAAATATAGCTACATATTTACCTAAAATATCACAGTTTTTTCTGGGTACCACGCCAGCAAATTCGCGTGCGCAAGCTAGTCTTTAATATTTTGCAAACATGCATAACATTTCTATTATATATATTTACGTATCATAAATATCCGCTTTTGTTTAAAATATCGTTTGTCAGTCTTCTTGAAAACATGATCCTATAATATCCTGGGTGTGATTCTTTTGAAGCTTTTTTGCAAGCGGAAATAAATTTGAACGTATCCTTGAAAGTCAAGCTACGATTTACTTGGAAACGGTGACCGTTATGGGTATTACTAGCGGCTGCCGGCGGATTCGCTTCAGTTCCATTACGTGCACGAAAGGAGCCTCTAAGAGATGCACTTTACTCCCTTCTCACACTGATTCTTTCACCGACGGTCATAGGCCTTTTTCAGGGCCACCATATCTCAACCTGGTCAGTGACTTAAAGGACGACCAAGAAAGAATCAGTGATACGACAAGCAAGCAAGTTACATAACGGTTGCCGTTTTTTAAGAAACCAAAGCTAAAGGGGATTATCCTCATTTTTTCGACGGAAAATGTCACAAAAGTTACAAAAGCTATCATTCAGACGTCGTGAGTTATTCTAATGTAAAGTTGATTATGTCATCTGTCTGTTCGTGTTAAATTCCTAAATTTACGGGAGTTCAGTGTATAAATTACAGGTTTGGTAGGATTTATGATGGTGAATGAAAAATGAAAATGATAAATATTTTATTACCGCTATACAAGACAAGGCCTACATAATTATGTATAAAAATTACAAACGAAATATAGTAGTAACTTATTTCACAGAAAAATTTAAAACAAGTAGGAATGTATGTCAGTTTTTTCACTAGGGTAAATAAAATAAAATAAAATAAAAGGGCATTTATTCACCAAGAATTCCTACACACAATTATAAGACAATTGGTAATTTACAAGTTTTGGTATGTATGTAGGTAGACAGGTGAAATGGTCGAGGCAAGTCTGTATTGCACTTATGCTCAAACGTAGCATCCATCTGGGCAAGCACATCCATTATGATTATCCCAATGGAGCTAAAGGAACTCACACTAAAGAAATTCCTTCAGTTTTTAAAAGCAGCTGGCTTTGCGGTAAACTTAGAACGCATTGTAAAGAGGATACACAAGTAACAAGTGGCGATCACAATAGGCCAGTTGTGGCAGTAATAACACCGTAGACACATTTAAAAAAACCTGTATCGAGGAACCTTGAATACATAACAAATAAAGGAGTTTTAACGCATAGGTGACAGATGAGATTCTTCAGAACACCTCCACATTTTTTTTTTCATTACAAAAAGCTACCCTCCAAAACTCCGATTACTGTGACTTAGGGCTAAGGCTGTACGTTGATTGACAGTCAATCAGTCAGTCAGTAACGTAAGAGTTTTATATAATTAAATAAGCATTTTGTTACAGTAGAAACTGTAATAAAATATCTTAAATTTCTAAACTTATGAATCCTTCAAAACGGAATAGCCTAGGGCGACGTGCTTGGAGTTGAAGGCTTTATAAATTCGTTTTGGAAAATTTTATTAGCTAGTGAGTCTATCTAAGCTACAAGCAACTTTACCAGTAATTTTAATATATACCCGGTTTTTCATAATTTGTATAATAAGCCTAAAAGGGCTTATTTTACTACCAAAAATAATAATAAATAACACCTAACTGTCACATACATAGTCCTGACCTCGCACTAAGATTCTAGGGCACCACAACATCCAGACATGAAACAAATATTTGCAGATCCTGCAAACCTTTGTCCCGCAGCGGGAATCAAACTCGCACGCACCCCTCAAACAAGCAATCGCCCGCTATACCACCAATTTTGGTGTCTCAGAATTTTTTTAAATACCACCGCAGATGCGTAGATATACCAACAAGCTTGCTTGCTTGTCGTGTCAATGATTCTTACATGGTCATCCTGTATTAGGTCAGTGACCAGGTTGAGGTATGATGGCCCTGGAAAGGGCCTATGACATTCGGTGAAAGAATCAGTATAGTGCAGGGATCAAAGTGCGCCTCTTTAAGACTCCTTTCGTGCACATGTAACATTTGGTGCACGAACGGGATTGGAACCAACTACCTGCGGTTGGCTGCCGGGACTTTATAGATTGTGTGGCATGAAATCTTTGAAGTTTTACTCTTCCTATGGACTTTTATCTTATATTTACCATAAATACCTTTGAGTCCCAACAAAAACCAAGGACTCTCCTTAAATGAACTTAAAAATAAAAGGCGTGGAAGTAGATGCTCAAACAAGAATTTCTAACATAAACGATACCAGCCTTTTTATAATCGTTTCCTTTCACCTTTCAAAGGACGGAACCCTAATTTAAGTAAGTATAAACGCTTACTCATCTCCCAACAAAAGAGTTGGTTATGATACCCTCGAAGGATTTTTGTTACAAAATGACCTAATATTTGTCCCTTTAGAATTTTGAGTTAAGGCTGCTATTAAAAACAATGTCCTCATCTTTTTAAGGAATTGAAGCGTTGATGTCTTTGATACTTAGGTACTCTTTGGTTTTCATTTCAGGAAAACTCAAGTTACTAACTTGGTACTATAAAATAAAGTATTTTCAAGAAATAATCGTTACATAAATCCGAAAAACCAAGGTCACCGCCATAGCTCTCAGAATTATCAAGTTGAAGTAGCAGTGGCAGGCCATATAGCTCGCGGAATTGACAACCGTTTGGTGGTATTATAGGTTCTCGAAACCACGAACCAGTTTTGTAGGGCCCTACACCCAATAGACCGACGACATTGTGAAAGTTGAAGGCTAGAGGAGGTTCAAGACGTTCGTCATAGAATTCTTTAGGGAGGCCTACATCCTTCAACAGGCAGTTTATGCTGATGATAATGATGAAATTGTAATTTGCAGATAAAATAACTGATACTCTTTTTCAAGTTAAATACTTTATTGATCGAGCGAGCGGAAATCTTTCAAAAACCTCTAACGAAACGGACAAATTTTGAGTTTGATATTTGAGTTCAACAATATCGCAAGCACTTATTAGTCACACACAAGTCACACTCAAAATTGACTATAATTAGGAGAAGTAAGGACCATTTTGAAATAAATTTTAACACGGCTTCACGCATGAAGGACTAATGATGTCAATCTGGCGTTTGTAACAAGAAATTCGTGAAATTCATCGACTCCTGAAAGGGCTCGTTAGTTCGTATAACCATGTTCCCGATGCCATTAGAGGCGAACATGGGATTTAACATAGTCATGTACAAAACTATAGCTGGCTACGTATAGTGTTTTATAGCTTTGGGCGCTTCGCATTGGGCTAAGTTCACCTCAGTAACTAAAAAAAAAATACCTGATACTTGGTATCGTAGGTATCAAAGTCAAAGTCAAAAGGCATTTATTTCATTAAAATCACTAGGATCACTTTGAAACATCTTAGAAACTAGGTGAAGCTATGCCTGTTCCTCGCGACCTGTTGGTAAGCGGTTACCGTAGCCTATGAGCGATTGCAATACCAGAGGCATTACACACGCGTTGCCGACGCCGAACCCCCCACCCCTAAAGAGCTCTGGCAACCTTACTCACCTCAAGAACACAAAACTATTTGAAACAAATAATGTTATTTGGCTGAGATCTTCTGTAAGGCGGAGGCCCCAAGCGGGCTGCTCTTTTTTATAACGAGAAAGTCTCGCTGTGCCCTACCTCCTCCAAAATTGATTATATAGTGCAACTTATGTGACGGCGCGAGACAGTCGCGATGAGTGGGAATCGTTTCTTCCTTATGTGATTGTGTCCGTGAATAAATATTTTAACTTTTTGGTGAAAAACGACTTTTTTCATTGTTATGCTCTTATCAAAACTATAACATTGTTGTGCCGGACTAGCTAGACCGTACAGTGACTGTTGGGTGTTATTTATAATTATTAATTACGGAAATTGCGGGCAAAGCAACCCGCAACAAATCTTTACAAATCTTTGCAGATCATCAAAATAATTTCCTGCATCGGGAAATCCAACCCGCTCTCTTGCGTCTGACCGACGTTTCAAAGGAAGGTTACAACATTATTGCAAAATTTCAAAAAATAATGATAGACACCAAGCCGCGTTTGTTGCCTGATTCGTCTAGGCTTCGCCGCGAGGAACAGGCATAGCTTTACCTAGTTTCTAAGACGTTTCAGTGAAGAAGTGATCCTAGTGATTTTATTTAAATAAACGCCTTTTGACTTTGACTTTGACAAACATCACCAGCTATCTCTAAATACTATCATGTATCATGCAACATAAGCTACCGCGATTTATGAAACCACAATCTTCTTTACACACAAGAAAGGCTCAACACAAATTAACAAGATGTTTGTATGATTTGGCATATCCTTCAAAGGTATCCCTTAAATTACTAGCTATAATACCATTAGTTAACTAAATCTGTAGTCTTATAGATTTCGTTTACACAGAAAGCAGGTAAACAAGACTATTATTATATGTGCTTGTGTTGTTTATTTAAGAGACACATCCCTGGGGCGCAGAATCAGGGCCAGCTCCAACAGCATACTGAATGTGTTGTCAACCAGGTTCGACTGCAAGTACCTAAACCATTGCGGTATGGTACATGCGCAGTACCTGAAGTAGATTCCACCTACTCTACCTACTTACCTTCCAGTTCTGCTTTCTGCAATAATAAGTATAAATAATATGTGTGATATGTTAATTGTCTGAAATAAATGATTTATATATATATTAAGGGTGAGACGCAAGAAGTGCGGTTCTGATCTGCAAACATCTGTTCCGGGTCTGGGTTTTGTAGTTCCCTTTTAATCTTACCCTCCTATTCATTATTGCTCATTAAATTTATTGCCTCTATAACTCTCGTCATGTCCTATTCTTAAAGTAAACAAAAGAACGCGATGATTTTCCAAAAGTCGTAGCTCAAACTTGATTGCCAATTGCTAATGTGCCTTTCTGAATAGAATATTGAGTGTTTATCTGGTACCGGTAAGCACCGGTATAGATAGCCTGCTTCCTCCAAAAATAGGATAAGCGATGCTAAATCCTACAAAGGGATTTAAGCTACGCATCCTGTTACGTGAGCCTATAAACCCGCTGAGTAGTATTCGTTCTGGATCACAGGATGAATGGAAGCCTACTGTCATTAATGATTAAATTAAAGGTACTAACTGTATCAATTTGATGGAAGTAGGTGGGGTAAATCTAAGTTTGCAGCCATAAACATACGAGCCGGGCGACTAGTTTATTTTAAGAGGCATTAATTGCAATTGCTAAGGTATAAATAAACGAGAATTGCTTGGAATTAAGCAATAAGTATATGTAAGTAAGTATAAAGTTGGATTTTTTCCTCACTCACAGGTCAAGTTTCTTAAAATGCGTAATATGTTCAGTAAAATTGACATAATAACTGCTTTCTATTCTGCGACTTTAAAACAAATGCCATTCCTGATAATTCTTCGTAGCGTGGCGCCGCTACGGGCTTAGACGTCTACGCCGTAGGCATCACGCGCGTTGTCAGAACTTCAAAACTTGCATGTTTTGGTTATTGCTTTGCTAATTATTCCATACCGACCTTGTATATTACGCAAGATATTGCGCGAACATGATAATACAGAATATTAGAAATTGGCTCAATCACAACAATTTTCGACCTCAGCTTGTATTTCCGGACATTGCAACCAATTATAACTCAGCAAAATTAATTTTGTTGCGGATCACTGCGGCCATAGGCTTTGTTGAATCTATTGATTCGGTAAATCCACAATCAACACTCATTTAACTCGCCTCTGTGCTATTGTAGTAAGGCTCGAATTGTAATTCTATTGAACTTCAAATTGAATACGTAATTTGATTACAGCTACTTTCGAATGCTTTGTTGTGAGTAGCTGACGTGACAACTGTAACTACTTTTGACTACCTGATAGATTATTGAATTAGATACTGCTAATTAAATTATTGACTGAGACTTGGTCGTTAACTATAGGCCTCATATACAAGCTCAAAGTCACGCAACGGGCTATGAAGAGAGCTATGCTCGGAGTTTCACTACGTGATAAGATACGAAATGAGGAAATCCGTAGAAGAACCAAGGTCACCGACATAGCTCTCAGAATAGCAAGTTGAAGTGGCAGTGGGCAGGCCATATAGCTCGCAGAACCAATAAACGTTGGGGAGTAAAGGTTCTTGAATGGCGACCACGAACCGGGCGACGCAGTGTTGGAAGGCTCCCCACCCGATGGACCGGTGGATGGAAAGGGTCGTGGAACTCTTTGGGGGAGGCCAATGTCCAGCAGTGGACTTCTACAGGTTGTTGATGATGATGATGATGAATTAAATTATTTATTAGTAAATACGGTGTTTTAATAGAATAACCTATGTCATGGGTTTTGGTAGTATTCGCTAAGGTTTTGTAAATCCAGAATTTGTACGTTACATTAGGTCCAAGAATAAAATATATATACAAATATTCCGGACATATTCACACGGTCAACTGATCCCAAACTAGGCATAGCCTGTACTATGGGTACCAGAGACTGATATACATAATAGATAAGTATTTAACACCCAGACACAGAACAAACATCTGTGTTTATCACACAAATGTTTGTCCAGTGCGGGGATCGAACCCGCGACCTCTAGCGCAGAAGGCAGAGTTACTACTAACTGAGCTATGAGGCCAGTCAATAAGTATCTTTGTTTCAAATTTGGATCAGCCCTTGCCTTAGTGGTTTAGTGGGTTGAGCGCCAAAGCCTCGTTTTTTGATCGGCATGTGTACCACGGGCCAGTGATGTTGGCTTGTAGTTTCGAACGGTGCTATTCGGAACCCGTTACACATTCTACATTATACACCATATATTCACATTCAATGCTAATAAAACCACCTGAAATTCTCGTACCATCTATAACTTATCCTTGAATAACGAAAATCTCTCTTGTTCCAGATAAAAGATGCAAAACCGAAAACGCCAGAAGAAACGACGCGAGAAGCGATTCAGTGTTCGATGGACGAATTAAAAAATGTTACTTAGAGTGAGAGTGGTAAAGTTCAAAATGGGCTTTCATCCGTTTACCGGTAGAATCACGAACAGGGATTTGTTGTTGGTGATTCTGTTACTGTGTCGGACAATAGTTTGTGACAGTCGGTGTCCGAAGTTCGCGGAGAAGCCTCTCGAGACGAGAGTACAAGACGCTTCGATAGTTTTTAGGGCCGTGGTTGTACAGACGCATTTTCAGGTGAGTTGATTGAGCAATTATTTTTCCTATTGTGATTTTATTTTATTTTATTTTTATTTTATTTTATTAATGAAACAAAATCCACAGCTCTTAGATTATATCATCATCATCATCATTTCAGCCGTACGACGTACACTGCTGAACATGGCCTCCCCCACAGACAGAGCAAATTCCTTATCATGTGGGGGGTTTTGCCCATACTCACCACGCTGGGCATGCGGGTTGGCGAGCGCAGTTAGAGCTATCGTTTTTAAAATGACGGACGCTGCTGCCCATCCCCTAGCTTTTTTCCCTTAGTCGCCTCTTACGACATCCGCGGATAGAGATATGGAGGGGCCTATTCTTTAGCCGGGGCCACCATGGCCTTAGATAATATGGTACAACTTAACTAATTCATTTTACTTAAAGCCAATAAAGGATTTAATTTTTTTTAGCTAATACATTTATTAATTACGACCGTCACTGATTTGACACAAAACTAATATTATATATATGTGTGTGTATGTGTATATGCGTGTATATATGTGGTGTATGTATGTGTGTGAATAAGTGTGACTTCAAGTGATGAACATATTGTAATACCAGAGGCATCACGCACACGTTGCCGACCTCAATGTCAAATCAAGGACACATCGCATGACGTTTTACGTGAATACTGCTTTTCTTTGAAAGTTTAGTCTAATTTCAGTGTTTTTTACGAGTAGCCATTTGGTGCTCAAAAATATCATGTTTATTTATAGAAAAATAATGGCGTATATTACTTTGTACGTAAGTAAGAGGAGATCATTAATAATTTTCTTGAAAGTGAGACGTTGACTTGAATACTTGAAGATCTCAAGTATAATTCATTCAAATATTCAAGTGAATATACAAATATAATGTATTAGGTTTTGTATTATTTGTAACTTTTATGAATAAAAGATATAATAGGTAGTATAAAACATTGAACATTGAAGATGTACGTATTAAATTCTACTGAGAACCATTTATGTGACCTTCGATGTGTGACAGTGTTCTTGTCTATCAAATAAAGACGGTCAAGTGCGAGAACTCGCGCCCTGAGGCTTCCGTACCATTGGTCGTGGGTTCGAATCCCGGTCGTGCACCAATGGATTTATAAAAATTAATAAAAATTCTAAGTGTAGGAATTGACAAACTTATATTTGTGGTCACTCACGTAGTTATTGTTTGACATTGACCGCGAATATAATAATAAATAATAATAATAAATATTCATTATCACACACGGTCAACTGAAATATTACTTTGTTCCCTAAAAAACTTCGAAATTCCTCAATTTTAATTAAACTTTTTCCTTCACTTGTGTAACAAAAGCTCCAAGCATTCCAAATTTCAGAACTGTGAGGTGACTGGAAGTACCCTAGAGGTTTTTGATTTTCGCTTTTTCCATACAAAAATTATACATTCATTGCCATAATTATCTTTTTAATGCATTAAGCTAGAGCTTTGATTTTTATACGGCACCATAAACCCTTAATGGACAGACAGACAGACGGACAGCAAAGTGATCTATAAGGGTTCCGTTTTTCAAATGAGGTACGGAACCCTAAAAATCCACAAAGTGTAATGATGATAGTAATCGTTTTGGATGACATCAATATTTTACAATATGAATTAATTTGCAATAAAATTAATTACATCAAGCGATACAAAAAGATTGGCTTATTATATTCACATTGAACCATTTGACAAAGTATTTATAAAGTTCAGTACACACAGGCATCGTCATCATTGTTTCAGCCGTTGACCGTCCACTGCTTAGTAATAATACTCCCACTCGCCACGCTGGGCATGCGGGTTGGCGAGCACCTGCCCATCCCCTAGCTTCTTTCTCTCAGTCACCTCTTACGTCCTCCACGGATAGAAATGGAGGGGCCTATTTCTTCAGCCGGGGCCACTACGGCAACCGTACAGTACCATCATAGAAAATTACATTTTATCTCCTGATCTGAGGCAACTTCAGACATAGTAAAATAGTAATATCATAAGGGAGCAAAATAATATTTTTACGGCGAGGGCGCTGTTTTGAATCCCTCACTTCGCTCAGGATTCTTTAGTAGAATCCTGAGCGAAGTGAGCCTGAGCGAAGTGGGCCTCATATTTTATTATTTTTTTTTATTCTGCTGGCGGCATCGCTACTATAGGCCATCCTACCAGCCAGTCTTTATTCAAACAATATTTGCGTTCGATTTGTTTGCCGCTGAAAAATAAGATGTTCCAAATTCAAAAAGTGCGCGGCAAAGAACATTGCGGCGCACTTATAAAGCGGAGCGGGCAGGAAAACTCATTCCCGCCCGCTAAAAGTTTCTTAAAGAAAACACCACCTTTGGATGCACTTAAAGGCGAACCAAGTTGTCCTTTTCGAATAAATGGGATGAAAAGTCTATTGCATATCTTCCTGATCTGTTTAAGCTCACACGGGATTAGCTTGGATGACGAATTCAGTCTTTTACAAAAGTGAGAATCCACAAATTTGGAGCTCTTTCCATACCGCCTACAATGATCCACAGGTTGGAAATAAAGAGTAGATTAGCCTCTTACGGGTAGCACGTAGTAAAGGAGCACGTTGTAGCGAAATGAAAGGGCTCGTTGGCTTGATTGACTCTTTACAATTATTATAAGATATTCTTTATTTACCTAGTGAAAATGTAAATTGAAAGATATTAGGTACTGACTATACAGTATTTACATTTCATCAGCCTTCTATTGAAGTATTGTATCCATAATATATCAATTTCTTTATATTACATCTTTTATGTTTTTTTATACGTTGATATAGTGCTTTAGTGTAAATCTTCCTTTATTTATTGTATTGGTAAAATAAAATAATTAAATGCAAACGCAATCAATATCTGCCGCTCATTTTGTATAAAACATTTTACAAAATGAAATCATTCAAGATATAACATGATTATTGTAGTTTCAATATTTACACATTGATGAATAATCAGTAATAAATCGGAATTTTCCGAATCATTCGATAACATTTTGTGATAATTTGGATAGAGTTATGGTTTTTGTTACTGACAAATAAAATAGGCAGTTTATTAATGCTCTGTAAAACATGTGTGTGGATCCGGTAACGTGCGTTTTATAACACTGCACAATATTGATTACATTTATTCCTCAAAGTAATATCATAAAAAAGTACTTTGTAAAATATGAAATATAACCCTGTTGAGCACAAACCAGATTTTTCTTGGAATTATTTTAGTCCTATATGGCTTAATGGCAACTTTTACTCACTTACAGGCACGTTGTGTCATAGTACGAGTAGGTATATATATAGCCCTCGGCAACCACATAACATCTGATTTAAAAAAGTTCTGGAAAAAATTAGGAATTTTTTTTATTAAAAAAACTGTACTATTTTTTCTTTTTGTGGAAGAACAAGGCCCCTTTCGGGATACCATAATAGCTACAGATCACGTTGTACCTTTATAACTAACCTATTTTTTTATTTATTTTTTATTTCCTTGTGGATATGGTGTCACTGCGGCCACAACTGGCCTATTGTGACCGCCACTACTTTTAACAACTAACTTACCTAGGAAATATTTTAATATGGGGCCTATAATATCAATAGGCTTTCTCAGCGCCTCCTAGATGTTGAAAGACTGAAAACGTAAAAAAATAGTAGCATACCTTTTCTTTACAAAATACTACATTTTCTTTCCACATCCTTTTCTAAAGCAAAATATCAACCCAGATCAATGCATGTACAACCCACGTAAGGTAGAAGGTATTTCGTAGGATTACGATAATATGGCCGTAACCTTTCATCCTCTAAATCCTTGACTTCTATACTTTTGTACGATTGGAGCAAAAGGTAGAAAATAAAGCTTAATTAATGTATTTCAACCTTTATAACCTAAACTATGCCCCAACCTTATCTAGGGTGCCAAATTTTTCTATCGTTAATTGATCATCATCAGCCTACAGAAGTTCTACTTCTCCAAGGATTGCCACAACGAGAATAGTATTTTTTTTAATTTAACTAATGTTGCAAGCAAGCGTACGGCCCACCTGTTGGCCATATGTTGTTGATCGGTTGGTTTGTAGAAACAACGCATGTCCTGTACCAAAAAATTTAATTAATAAATAAAATAAATAAATATTCCGGACAAATTACACACGGTCAACTGATCCCAAACTAGGCATAGCCTGTACTATGGGTACCAGAGACTGATATACATAATAGATATAATAGATATATATTTAACACCCAGACACAGAACAAACATCTGTGTTAGTCACAAATGTTTGTCCAGTGCGGGAATCGAACCCGCGACCTCTAGCGCAGAAGGCAGAGTTACTACCAACTGAGCTATGAGGCCTGTCGAAGACATGTGCACGCAAGGAGCCTCTAAGAGGCGCACTTTCACTACACTGATTCTTTCATCGACGGTCATAGGCCCTTTTCAGGGCCACCATACCTCAACCTGATCACTGACCTAATGCAGGATGACCAAGAAAGAATCAGTGACACAAGAAGAAGAAGACTAGTCAAAGTCACATAATCGATTTATTCTTGGGCACCAGCCTGAAGCACGTGTACAATTTCAGGACTACCTGCAACCATGAACTTTCAGACCACCCTTAATTCAATTTTGTCCGCAAACATAACTTCAGAAGCCCTCAACGGATACAAACTACCTCCTAATTATGTTGTGGTATCCCTAGCCGGCTTGTGAGACAAATGGTCTCATTACTGTTTTTCATTTGCTCTCAGTGTAGGTAACTGTCCGGGTTTTGTCCACTGTCCGGCTAAAACTATACACAGTAAAAATACTAACCCTGGGTAGCACCCGGGTTCTGTGTAGTGTATTTTTTCAATCTCCTCACATTGAAATCAGGCTGACATTATTTTGATTGGAATTACTATTAAGTTTATCTTCCTCATGAAGATTATAATTCGAGTCATTGTACTGGAATCTCGATACAGTTTTTAAATTAGTAGCTTTTCATTGTTCATCACATTTTTTGTAGATTTTAAAATATACAACGTGTTTCGTATGTAGTATACTTTCTCGGATGGGACTTATTCTGTTATCAAAAATAAAAAATATTAGCATAAAATAAAACAGCTGTCGGTTCTACCATCTAAATGCCTGCATTCTGTGTTTTCTATCTATATCAATAAAAATGAATCGCACTTGTCTTTATATCAAAATTAAAAGCCCTAAGTCTTTGAGGCCCTAAAGCTTCCGTACACACGTAACACGGGGTCGAAAAATCAAGATCTCTCGTATATTATATATATACGAGAGAATATAACGGAACGCGGGGCAGTTGGGTATAAATACGCACGCTCACAGACACACTACTTCTATAAAAAGCGTAATTTACTTTAATTTACTTTACTTCAAAATACTATAAGCTAGAGAGCAGTGAAGCATTACAAAAAATAATCTAAATTAGGAAGAACTATTACTGGCCTGTATACAGCTTAACATTATAACCTACCTATTATTTAACTCTGTAACCGCTGTTGTTCTTCTAATAAATAAAATAAAAAATAAAAATAAATAAAAAATGTCCGTCCTTTCTAATAACTACTCGTACTAGGGTACATCCTTTCTGATTACTAGATCTGGTAATTTGTGCCAGAAACTGGTTATAATGTAGGTCCGCCATCGCAAATGGCCACTCTTTGCCAAGCCGAATGTTGTAACTAATTTGCGAGATTGGCTGACTGGCGAGCCTTTGTAATTGCTGAGTTCAGCTGGTTTAAGGTTAAAATATAACAACCACAGTAGGAATAAACACGCTGTATTAACCCGACTGCTGGTTAATTAGAGACCCTAAAAAATTACCCTAAAACTTTGACATTGACGCGTCAACGTTTTTAAGGTAAATATGTTTATGTTGCGGGAAGCTTTAGAGCATTTAATTAGTGTTTGAGTATTATTCTTTGTTTTTAACCGACTTCAAAAAGGAGGAGGTTCTCAAGTCAGCTGTATTTTTATTTTGTGTGTATGTTACTCGATATCTCCGCCAATACTAAACCGATTTTGATAATTCTTTTTAATGTAAAAGCAAGCCCAACTAGATTAAAAACTGCATCTTTACTTAGAGTCGCAATGTGATACCAATTTCTTAATAAAGTTAATTTAAGTTTCATTTTTAGGGTTCCGTTCCTCCGGTACCTCATTTGGAAAAACGGAACCCTTATAGGATCACTTTGTTGTCCGTCTGTCTGTCTGTCTGTCCGTCTGTCAAGACCCTTTTTCTCAGAAACGGCTAAAGGTATCAACCTGAAATTTATACCACCTATTAAAGTCTGTGAGCTTATGGTGCCGTATAAAAATCAAAGCTCTAGCTTAATGCATTAAAAAGATATGGCAATGAATGTATGAATGTTTTTGTATGGAAATGGCTAGTGAAAAACCTCTAGTTACCTCACAATTCTGAAATTTGGAATGCTAGGAGCTTTTGTAACACAATTAGAGGGAAAAGTCTGAAATTGAGGAACTTCGATGTTTTTTAGGAAACAAAGTTATATTTGCGGTCAATGTGATACAATGACTACGTGAGCGACCGCAAATATAAGTTTGTCAAGTCCTACACTTAGATTTTTTATTTTCTGACCATGACCCAGTGATCAGTGACCGGGATTCGAACCCACGAAGAATGGTACGGAACCCTCAGGGCGCGAGTTCTCGCACTTGACCGTCTTTAATAAATATCTTTGAGCTATATATCACACCCTCAAATTCCAAACTTAAAATAGACTTTAACAAGTACCTAAACATAAGCTAGTATTATGTTATCTGTGACATAAGGCAAACTTTGTAATGAATTTATTTTCACCTGAATATTGATCCAAAAACACCCATAAAAATACTCCGATCTAATTACCTTCATCACCATTTTCCACGCTCATCTCATTATCTTCAACGTTGAAATGATTCCCAAATCTTGCATTACCCGTTTACGACCTTCTTATATAGGTGGTAAGGCTCATATTATCGAACAAAGCTCTTGTAATATAATTTTATGTGCCCCTATATTCGTATTATTGTAACGTCTATAAAGGTTATGGGCTCTTTATTTAGTTGGTACGTGGTGATTGCTGGTTTTGGTGTAACACAATTCTCACCCTGGCATTATTTATAACTAGCTTCCGCCCACGGCTTTGCTCACGTGGTACCTACATAAAAAGAAACCTATATGCTATTCTAGGTAAAGATCTTTATTTATTCCAAGTTTAAACGAAATCGATTGAGCCGTTACGGCGTGATTGAACAACAAACATCCTCACAAACTTTCGCATTTATAATATTGTATTTATAATATAGTAGGATTGTTGTCAAATATGATTCTACGTATTAAACCAACTTCAAGAAGATATAAGACGTTTTCAAATTTCTTGTCATTGATATTGACCCCCTTTCTTATAGTTACGTCACACTTCGTCTTCTATACGTGTGCATTATAGTAATGCAATAGGTATATTTTTATATTAATGTTACGGTTTTTCACTGATGTACGGAATGATTCATGAGAAGAGCTGATAAGTGTATAATTAAGGTTTTGTGTAAAATAGCTGACATATACAGTGGTGGTCATCTAATTAGAAACACCTAGTCACCTGACATTTTTATAAAGTAACTAACATTATTATAGCATTTAATAAGAGGTAATAATATCTTTAATATCTCTAGTTTAATTACAAGCAATAATATTTGACAACCAAGACGACAATAAAAATAAATATCAGTGAAACAAAAAGTATCAATATCGTTAGGACTGGCAGAATGGACAACTAATTAGAAACATTGTATGACTTGGTTCGGAATTATATTTTTAAACTGAAATACAGTTCTCATTATTGTCAATCACATTGTAAATATTGCCGCCATTTCTAACTAATTACGAAAAGTTACTATTTATTGTTGTTTTATTAAAAATGGGTAAAAATAAGAGCTGTGATGCAGCAACGAGAAAAATTATAGTGAACTTTCATTTAAAACAAAAATGGAGTTACAGAAAGATCGCCGATTATTTGGAATGTTCCGTAAAGATGATATTTAACGCCCTCGCACATTTCAAACTACACGGAACATCAGATAACGTGCCAAGAAAACTTCGGCCCAGGAAGACTACAGTTCAAGAAGACAGGCTTATGCTTCGATTAGCTAAGGCAGACCCCTTTAAAGGATCCAATGTTATAAGGAAAGAGGTATTTTCAGAAGACGATCCTCGACACGTGTCCACTAAACTAGTTCGTAGACGGTTGGTTGAAAGAAAATTGTTAGGAAGGATCGCTAGAAAAGTACCACTACTAACCAGGCAACATAGAGAAAATCGTCTAGCATTCGCTCGCAAATATGGCAGTTGGACTATTCATCAATGGAAAAAAGTTTTGTTTTCAGATGAAAATAAAATTAATTTGATTAATTCCGATGGAAAACGATATGTACGACGACCAATAAACGAGGCTTTGAATAACAAGTACACTAAAAAGACAGTTAAGCACGGTGGTGGAAATGTAATGGTGTGGGGATGTTTCTCAGGGTACGGGATTGGTCCCGTGAGAAAGATTGAAGGGCAAATGGATCAATATCAATACAAAAAGATCTTGGAAGAGACAATGATTCCATATTCCGAGGAAAATTTGCCAGTAACTTGGATATTTCAGCATGACAACGACCCAAAGCACACAGCACGCAGCGTTAAAGCGTTTCTTACAGAACAATCCGTGACAGTATTAGAGTGGCCTGCCAATAGTCCGGATTTAAATCCCATAGAAAATTTGTGGCACACTATAAAGACCAACCTGTCGCAGAAACACGTTACTAATATTCATGGACTTAACAGTGCATTTAAAGACGCTTGGAGAAGTATTCCTGTAGAAACTTGTTATAAATTGATTGAATCAATGCCGCGTCGCTGCAAAGCTGTTATTGATAATAAAGGCTACCCTACCAAATACAAATTGTCTAAGGATGTAGTATTTTTAGTATTTTTCAAAACTATTGGGGTTTTGTTCAAATTAAAAATGATTTAAGTAATGATTTTTTTGGTGTTTCTAATTAGTTGTCCGGTTTGTATCTCGTTTTTTATTTTGTTATTAATATAACTTTCAGTTTTAGAAAAACAACCGTTGTTTTCTGTTATTAAAATGGTAGAACAATGCAATATAATATCCGATACATCGATTTTAATACGTAGGAACATTCAATGATACGTTAAAAATTAGTTCGAAAGGGAATTTGCAATAAAAATATAAACCCAGGTAGGTGTTTCTAATTAGATGACCACCACTGTAACTATGATTGTTGAAGATCTCGGAAAAAATATGCCTACTAGGAGCTGTACTGATAAGCGTTGAGTACGACAGCGGTTTCGGAGGAGGTAGGGCATAGCGAGATTTTCCCGTTCTAAATTGGAGCAGCTCGCCTGGGGAGGTACCTCCGCCTTACAGAAGATCGCAGCCAAATTACATTATTTGTTTCAAATAGTGTTGTGTTCCTGCGGTCAGTAAGGTTGCCAGAGCTCTTTAGGGGTGGGGGGTTCGGGGTCGGCAACGCGTGCGTGATGCCTCTGGTATTGCAATCGATCATAGGCTACGGTAACCGCTTACCAACAGGTGGGCCGTATGCTTGTTTGTCGCCTTAGTTGTATAAAAAAAAAAAAAAAAAAAAAAAAAAACGACTGAAAAAAAAAAATATGATGCTCTGCTGTGCAAGGGTTCAAACCAGGGGAGAGTCGCTAGTTATTCTATATTCGTGACATAACTAACACAAATCAACCAAATCGCTCACAGTGATAATCCGAGTATGAAAAGCGTTGGTATTCTCCAAAACAATATTTCATATAACAGCGCCCATACGAAGAGATAGATAGCTTAGAAACTAGAGAAAATTCTTAGTTCCAAACAACACGCCAAAAATAGCTCTATACCACTGCAGAAAGGTTTAAAGTGGTTTGGCTGAAACATTTATTACTTACTACGCGATTATTCACAGATACGTTTGTACGTCGCAGTAGTTTGGACAAATCGGCGTTTTGCGGATAAATCCACTTTTATGGTCCTTCCGTTTGCTTCGAAAAGTGTCCCATGTTTAAATCTCTCGTCCATATTGCTTTAGCTTGCTGGAGAGGAAAAGTTTTGTTGTTATTGTATTAAGCTTTAAAATTGTTGAGCTATGTACATATTGTGTTTATAGTACATTGTGGTATAACTGTGTAATGTTGGTGATTACCGCTGAGGCGCCATTGAGACCCGAGGATGGTAATCATCAATACACACGTGTATCATACGAAGTTTTCAACACCTTTGTGAATAAGATAATACTAAAAATAACTATAATTTCAACTAAACTAAGAACCTTATAATATAAGTGTGCCTAAACCAAACTAGATGTCGCTAGTAAATCTGGGTAATTCCTAGATCGCGCTGACAAAAACACACGGCTAGGAATGACTAACGCAATAGTACTGTATCATTTTGACCGCAATATACCTACTACTTACTTACACCTTGATATTTGTTTGTTTTGTTTGCTTCCAACTAACTCTAGCTAGGTAAATCACTTATAAATAATAGTAATGAAAAAGTCACAGTTTGATTACAGGTATCATTATGTGCCTAATTGCGGTGAAATTAGAGCCACTTTATGAGCAAGTGTGTTGAAAAATATATTTTTTTGTTACTTACCTGCATTGAGGAAATTTCAAGATCATTCTATAAACTTGACCTTTAGGTTGTAACATTACTAAAACTGTCAAGGTAACTTTAGTTAGAAAATGCAAAAGACTTACTATTACTTACTTTAGACTTATAGAAATAGAAATAAAGAATTATTTGTTAAATATACATATAAATATTCCGGACATAGCACACATGGTCAACTGATCCCAAAGCAAAGCCTGTACTATGGGTACCAGAGACTGATATACATAATAGATAAATATTTAACACCCAGACACAGAATAAACATCTGTGTTCATCACACAAATGTTTGTCCAGTGCGGGAATCGTACCCAAGACCTCTAGCGCAGAAGGCAGAGTTACTACCAACTGAGCTATGAGGAGACTTATTGACCATACTTTCAAAGTTTATATTAATTGTGCCTCAACTATCATCAAAGCACCAAATTGTACCAGACATCGCAAGATCTCAGTTCGGGTCGAACCACTAGTAATTAGAACATACAAAATTATAGCCTCGATTCTGATCGTATCTGCAATATAACATCTCTAATTTACCGTTGATTGCCAGAACTTAGGTTACAATAAGGTCACGAAAAACAATAATAAAGAGCTGATGTTACAACCACTAATGTGATTAGCCACATGTGTTTCGGCCGGGCAATTTATCAACCGACTAATTTGGCGATCTGTCTGGAACATTTTGCCTTGGTTTTCTAGGCGGGCGGTGCCTTCAACAGTAGGTCAGCTGAGATAATTTTAGACCAGTTTAACCATAGCGTGCTGTAATCTTTTCAAAACATAATCTAACAAGCCCAAACGACTAGTAGAAAGTAACTACTTTTTACTGTTAGTTACTTAGTGTTTTGGTAGGTACTCCTTTCTAGTATGTGTCCCACGTAACTATTAAGAACGGGTCTGTACCAAATTGTATCTGAATAAGCAAAAAAAAAATTAATATTATGTTCAGAGATTCTCCCGTTCTTACTTCTCAAATGCCATCTACTCTTACGTAATATTTAGTTAGATACTTTTAACATTAGTTTAATTCAGAGTTAGCAATTTAAAGTGGCTGTGGGTTGGCCATATAGCTTACAGATCCCACAACCATTGGGGAGTAAAGGTTCTCGAATGGCGACCACGAACCGGGCGACGCAGTGTTGGAAGGCCCCCCACCCGATGGACCGAAGACATTGTGAAGGTTGCGGGAAGTCGGTGGATGGAGAAGGCTCCAGACCGTTCGTCATGAAACTCTTTGGGGGAGGCCTATGTCCAGCAGTGTACTTCTACAGTCTGATGATGAACATAAGTTTATTAGCGTAGGCATAGAGCGAACGATATCGTTGCGACATTTTGAACGCAAAGATGTTGCGGCGATAACGTGACAGAACCGCCGTGTCAGCGCCGTAGCGGCTCCTTGCGTCTAATTAAGCGTCTAATGTGCGCTGTAGGAAATCACTACAACGCAATCAGTACAGGTGTAATTGCACCAGCTCAAAAATCGCCTGTATGACCCTTATTATACAGTCGATTTTTGAGCGTTCTCTTAACCCGCAGTGCCGTCATATTGCCATTAATAACGGACGTGGGAGGAAGGCGCCTTTTGCTTAGAAAACCAGGACTTTACTATTCCATTATTTCCCCAAAACTGCTGATATTACTTTTATCTCGAATAAGGAGGTCTTTAATACTCGCACTTGTATGATAACGTAATTTTAGGAACTTTTCTTTTATTAGATATAGTTTTATTAGCGTGCTGTTAGTTATCACTGAAGCCGTAATTTAGCCCCGAAGACAATTTTAACTAAAATGAGAGTGAGGTTTACAAAAACAAGTTAGATATTAGAAATAAAACCTCATAAATAAACAGCATATTTTTTAAGAGCTTTTCTAAGGTTTTTTGACAAAGAAACAAGGTAATAATAGGCTCACAACTGTAATTCCAAAGCTTGGAAGACATTTTATTAAATCTCCATGCTCAGATCCTTGGAGATGTTTCTTTGAGAAGGGGTGTCCTTTAGGAGGGAGTTAAGGAGGCCGATAATTCCCTTTAAATAAGAATCGCCTTCAAAGGCGATTTTGAAAGGTTTTGTCTCAGGTTCCCATTGAAGCCGCTAAATCAGTTGTAAGGGGATTTTGACATCAATTTCTTTCATCATTTTCTACCCGCGGATGTAGTAAGATGCGAATAAGGGATAAAAAGCTAGGGGGTGGGCAGCAGCGTTCCCTATCAACAATGGCCTTATCTGCGGCCACCCGTATGCCCAGCGTGGCAGGTATGGTAAAATCCCCCCCAAATGATAAAGATACAGATAAAATATGTATTTGCTGTGAACATGGTATGTAGTGTACAGATGTTTATAATTATATCGTTATCATATTCAGCTATTTGTCATGACGTACAAATATTCAATATTAATTACATGTCAATAAAAAAAAGGAGTCAAAAATACAGATTAATAAAATAAAATTAAAATTTGTATGTCAAAAATTCAATAATGGAATAAAAACTATGAACTATAAGCCAATTCTTTAAAACCCTATTAATCATAAAACCTCTGTTCTCTAATATTGATTTGGGTAAGTGATTATAAAGTTTGCCCCCATGTCACTCGCTGTCTATCTGCTCAATATCTTGTCTGCGAACAGCGTGGATATTTTTTTCAATCACCTACCGAAACTCCTAGAACTTTTACAGGTAGTGATAGAAACGTACCTATTTATTATAATGTACCTACTAATAAAATATGGCATCGCCTTTAGGATAAAAAAAACCTGTTATGATGTTATACTGTATTCTTAATAAATAAATTTTACATGACATGAAAACATCATCTAATGAATTATGATGTTTGGGTACAGGCCGTACGAGGTCGTTCGCGCAGAAAATCTATGCGGAAGGCCTTTGTTTAGCAGTGGACTTCCTACGGCTGAAATAATGATGACTATTATAATATATATAGGTATGTCATTATTTTGCTGCAATTAGTTTTCTGTACGTTACAGGGTGCAAGCCCATCGCCGCTCATGAACGCTGATTTCCTCACAGTGTTTTCCTCCAATATTTTAACTAACACACTCACTCACACAACATATTTTTCATTTTCAGACGACTTGAACACAGGAATGATTTTGCTGTTCTTTTTATGGTCAGGAAAAACTCCTTCGTCAATATCCTCTTTGTAAAAAATTGTGTATATCTTCGGACAACAAGACGTACGGAGACGCGACATCCGTTCATGATTGATATACCACCCTGCCGCACCAAGCGCTTTGCTTGTACCTTTATAATGCGGACGACCAAAGAGTGGAACTCGTTGCCGGCGTCTGTGTTTCCGAACACCTATAATTTGGGTGTCTTCAAGAGTAGAGTGAATAGGTTTTTTCTAGGCAAACGTGCTACACCGTAGACCACATCGTCACTTAACATCAGGTGAGATTGTGGTCAAACGTAAGCCTATTTTGTATAAAAAAAAATGTCGTGTGCACTTGATTTATTTGACTTTATCCGTAAATAAATAGGTTATATTTGTTTCAGAGAAAAACACTGGACTTAGCTCTAGTTTCGATATACAGAGGAGGAGTGGAGCTGGCATCTGTCAGTCAGTATGCTGGTTCACCGTATAATACAACAGACAGGTAAGTTTTACTGTATTTGTAGAACATAACACGTAATTTTTAGTGAAGGAAGGTCAACAAGAACAGAAAAATAAGCATTGAATGCTTATTGTTCGAGGTGAAAAAAATCAAATAAAACAAAACGGCCGTCAAGACAATACATAGGCCCTTGAGTGGCCTAGAACTTAATTTAGTTAAAAGGTTAAAAAATCACGTTAAATGCACCAAACAATATTTAAAGTGTTTCAAACAAATGGCACTGTCCTCAAAGGGAAAGTTAATAAAGCCATTCTAGATTTGTTTGATTCAGTTAAACACTTAGTTGGTCAACATTTAATTCATTTGACTTTGGATCGTTTAACTTTTCAAAGTAATTTATACAATTAGTTTGGTTCAAAAGTTAGTGCAATTGCTTACAATTAATCATTTTGATAGATTACCACTCAAATCGCACTAAATACAACATCTAATTAAATAAAACAAATATATTGAATTAGCATTGCCATCCAGCGTGGCAATTCCACCAGCGTCCTGGGGACGCTTCCGACTGGTAGTGATCTGGATCAGTTGAGCTATCTATAGATCGTTTGTAACGGTCTTTAGATGGCTCAACTGTTTCTTGTGTATTTTGTAAATTTTTTCTTGTATTAGTATAAAGTTTCTTTCTGTAAATAAAGATGTTTTTAAATGTTGTAAAGTCAATAATCATTAAATATTGGTTCGAAATCTTCAGGAACTACATAGAAAGTGGGGATTTTAATAATAATAACCAAAAAATCGAGTTGTACGAGATTTGAACTCACAACCATCCATTAGGATACCTGGATGCTCTAACCAACCAGCCACCGAGCAACTAACCGTCTGGGTGAAAATCTTTGGGTCTTCTAATCAGCTCAAAGCGCCCCGCGCCGTAAGCGCCTCTTATTGGGAAAACAATCGGTTTCAGTACCTACTTGAAAAAAGCTAGTTTAAGTCATTGAGGAGAGGTGTCTCATAGTTATTTATCAGGTTATTTTGGAAGGAACCTCTGCGCCATGTTATATAGGAATTTTATTATTTTGAACTATCTACCAGATAACCGATTTTGATGTGTCTAACTTCAAAAACATAGGACTTTCATACAAACGTCCAACCCCAATTTCACCCCTTTAGGAGCTGAATTTTCCAAAATACATTCTTATTGCACGGTAACATATTTTAAAGAATCCCTGTTCCAAATTTGAGACTCCTCGGCCCAGTAGTTTCCGGGCTTTCGTGATGAGTCTGTCAGAGAGTGTATACGTGAGTGAGTGGACTACTCTTATATATATATATATACAGATTTTGTTTTTATAAGTCTTGCGATTTACTTAGTAAATATGTATAAAGTCTTAGAAAAAGGTGTTTTTTTTTAAATCACTAGAATCAATTTGAAACTAGGTGAAACTACGCCTATTCCTCGCGCATGAGCATGAAGATTCGTATAAAATAATACTCTAGTGAAAATACCCGCGACTTTGGTCACGTGATTTTTTTCATACAAACTTCAACACCTGCAGCCCCCTTTAGGGGTTGAATTTCAGGAATTCCTTTCGTATTACATTCCTTCACACCAAAAGGGACCAACGACTTAGGCTCTGCTTTGTCTGTGACTGTTTAAGGATATACTTGGATATAATTTGAACACGGAAAACATGAACCGCAGCTTTTCTTCCAGCACCCTTGTAACACAATAAGGCTTTCTCATTAAATATGCATAAACACCTTGTTTGTATTTCATTAAATCGAACGTTAACGAGGAAATTGTTCCCTGTTTAACTGTTCCGTTAATTAACGTGGGTGCTTAAGCGCGGTAAAACCTGTTGTTGTAATGAAGGAAACTCCCGAGTAACGTGGAAAGCAGGTTTTGGCACCTGTATTTATTCATGTTTAACGGTACTATGCCGGCTTAAGAAAAGGCCCCTCAATTTCCACCCGTGGATGTCGTAAAAGGCAAGATAAAAAAAAGTATGGGATTGACAGCAGCGTTCCCATTTAACAACAATAGTTTTATCTGCGATCGCTAACGCCAGCATGCCTAGCGTGGCGAGTATGGGAATACCCCCAAATGATTATTTCTGGAAATCTATGTGGGTGGCCTATGTTCAGCAGTGGACGGCCAAAGGCTAAAATGATGAATGATGCAATGATGACCGGTACTAACTTACAAATAATACTAGCGTAGCCATTTGTTAATTTCAAGACAAGATTATTCCTAATATGTATGCTATCCGGAGAGGGGCTTATTGTACATCCAATTGGCAAGAAATTGTACGACTTTTGGAAATTCAACATTAAAAAATCTGCTGTTACGGGGTCATATCAGTTCACACTCAATTGTGGGCAACGCAGTGTAATTAATTCCTTTCAGGCAATTCTATTACTCTTTTGTATTTTAACGCAATTCATTGCAAACATCATCATCATCAGCCTTAGAAAGTCCACTGCTGAATACAGAGGAAGTCCTCAAGAGCCCCTATTTCTACAGCGATCTACTTTTTGAGGCCTGCCAATGACTCGCAGCAACCTTTCTTAAATATGCATTACAGGTGGGCCGTATGCTTGTCACCATAATTTATAAAAAAAGTCTCTCCAATTACAAAGTAATTAACAGCAAATACGGAGGAGTTTATTTTGATTATGTGTACATGACTTTGGCAGCTTTAATTTTATTCTTGAAATGAGAGTGATATCTTCAAGGTTCATTTTAATTAATAATGTTTCTACAAATTGAGGTAGCTCATAGTTAATTATCTTATATTTAATGTTGTTTCTTCTTTAGGTAAATCATAAAAGTTTTTATTTTACTAGTAAGCTCTTTTTTAACGTTTTTGTTCGCGACCAGTCCACAAAGAACTAGGTAGCAAACACGCTTAGTACCTAATATTTGCGATTCAGTACTGATTCATTCGAAGGTTTTATTATGATTTTGTTTCACTCAGAGCTATGCTCGGAGTTTCAATAAGTGATAAGATCCAAAATGAGGGAATCCATAGAAGAACCAAGGTCACTGACATAGCTCTCAGAATTAGCAGGTTGAAGTGGCAGTGGGCAGGGCATATAGCTCGCAGAACCGATAACCGTTGGGGAGTAAAGGATCTCGAATGGCGACCACGAACTGGGCGACGCATTGTTGGAAGGCCCCCCCACCCGATGGACCGATGACATTGTAAAGGTTGCGGGAAGTTGGTGGATGGAAAAGGCTCAAGACCGTTCGTCGTGGAACTCTTTGGTGGAGGCCTATGTCGAGCAGTGGACTTCTACAGGTTGTGGATGATGATGTTTCACTCAAATACACGTCATACAACACATTATGGCATCGAATCTTTGAATTTGTATGACATATCGCACGCCGTCTGAACACGGCTTAAGGAAGGGCTAAAACCATATGCAACGCTTGTATAACTTAAGACATCTGGGTAAGTCTGTATGAAACGGCAAAGTAAGGGATCCAAAGCTCGATACCGGTTTGCAAGTAGCACAATAAAACAGTTAACAAAACAAAGCCAGGCGAAATCCGCGGTACTGGGGTGCCGGAGTGTTCCCAATACGCACAAGTGTGGCTTGAGGCAGAAGTTTTAAGCGAGATACTACGTCACTGAACCCACACGAAACTTAAATAGTTGTAGTACAAATCTGAGGCGCTCGTTACCTAATAGTTCGTAATGGTTGGGCTAAGTTAAGAATGACATTAGACGCGCTCACAGTGACATCTAACTGACATTAAATTCAGATAAAAAAATAGGCTCACTTCAGTTTTATTTGAAAACCAACGCCGCACCGTACCATTTACTGGTTGGTTGCAGCTTATGCTAAGATATGGACCTTTTAGTCACCATGCAACAATCACTTCTGGTTCCTTTTTGTTTTCATGTTATTCCTACATGAATTTTGAAACAAACAAATTATTTTTCTCTCATTCTTTTCTTTCTTTCAGACGGAGACTCACCTCCTACGCCATGATTAAAGTTACGAAAGTTTTTCCTTGTACTTTTTGTAAGCCTTGTAAAAGTTCATTTGCACCACACGACATCGGTAGAAACAGCCGAAGATTAGCGAAACTCGATTAAAGACCAAGTTTCAGCGATCGCGATGCGTATAATTAAATTTTCTCAACAAAAGTGCTTTGTGATCGGAATACACAAGCTCAGAGCTTCATCATCATTACCAGAAAGACATAGACATAGCGAATATTATGACTATTTATGGCTTTGGAGGTGTGGTGCCCGGCTGAATAATCAAGCGTACACTACGCTTGGTTATTTGATGTTTATTTTAGTTATTGAACTGAAAATCAGCTCTGTTAATTCGTTACCAGCACATGCTGAGCTCAGTGCTTTTCGTACATAATGTACATGTCAGCGCTCTCCACGCACGAGAGGAGGAAGGGCACAGCGAGATTTTCTCGTTCTGAATTGGAGCAGCCCGCCTGGGGAGGTACCTCCGCCTTACAGAAGATCGCAGCCAAATAACATTATTTGTTTTCAAATAGTGTTGTGTTCCTGCGATGAGTAAGGTTGCCAGAGCTCTTTAGGGGGAGGGGGGTTCGGGGTCGGCAACGCGTGCGTGATGCCTCTGGTATTGCAGGCGCTCATAGGCTACGGGTTACCGTAAAGCGGTTACGCTTACCAACAGGTGGGCCGTTTGCCTGTTTGCCACCTAAGTAGTATAAAAAAAAAAAACAACACCTTTTTTCTTTCTTGCTGTCCACTGCTGTGGTTTTTATACAAGTTTGTATCTTAATTTTGTTCTTGCTCTTGTTGTTGTGTACAGTTTGTACGAATAAATGGTTTCTTTGTTTCTTTCTTTCTTGATCATCGCAGCAGTAAAAACGTTTGCATGATTAGTAAATTTGATTTCAGGGCTGGCTGCTGTGTTACCATGGTACTCTTTGTTTCTGATAAGCACGACACGCTATTGAGTTTTAATGATTAACAACTTTGACGGTATTGATAAACGATGCTCTATACATAGATTTTCTGTGGCCAACTAAGAGACAGATTGGTTCGGATTGGGATATCTACGCATCATGATAATTTGAGAGGCTAGATTCAAAGACTTCTCCCATAGATTTCTAGAGCGACCGTCCTTGTACGGCCTGCACGCAATGGAATCCAGCGACCTTTATTAGGTCGTCTATCCATCCAATATACAAGGTGATTCATAATATGTATTCCATCCCGAAAGGGGCTTATTCTACACCCAATTGGCAATAAAGTTTGTTCTAAGACTTTTGGAAATTCGACATTTTTCATTGAAAAAACTCTATGCGAAAATCAGCTGTTTTGGGATCAAATCAGGCCTAACTCAATGAATCAGCTGTTTTAGGTAGCAATCTTGATTCCGAACTTCTTGTACGTTTAGTTATTAGTTCTAAAGATGATAAAAATACAAAAAACAGCTAATTTGAGAAAGTTAGAGAAAAAAAATAAAAAATAAAAATAATTAAAGTATTGATGTTTTTTTCCGCTAATAGTATTTCTTTTCGTTGATAGAATAACCCCCTTTCGGAATGGTATACATGTTATGAATCACCTTGTACTCACGAAGCAAAAATTCTGTAGTGGGGTCGGGCTATGTGTGGCTGTTGAGTTTATTTATTTGCCATCGACAAATCGACAAAGTGGGGACATTTTTCTTTCGGAAATTTTTATCACTAGCGGTTTCGTTTGTAAGATAAAGCTCGCTACCAATTATAATATTTAATTTTCTCTTACTCAAAGCTAATAATTTTCTTCTATACTCCGCTTTAAAGGTCGATGCTAAAAAACCAACACAGAATGGGCATTCTAGTCTATCTAGAATCTAGACGAACTTTAACACAAAATACCTGCGCTTGTAGGAACAAAGAATGAAATGAGCTCACGAATTTCACTTTAAACTCGAACAATGCTGAAACTGCTCCAAATCGACCTCTACTGATTGTAGAAAGTTCAATTCCCAATATCGTTCCAACTTCACAGTTTAAGGTCTTTTAACGACTTCTGGGGAACGCAAAACTCTTATTTGCGCGATCAAGGAGAAACCTCTAATAAAATGTTGATATAGAAACTTAAAACTTTATATTAATTGTGGCCTTTTCATGGTCCAATCTTGGATGCCTCTTCTCTTCTTTTCCATTTTTTAAAAACAAAATAGGCTAACGTTTGCCCACAATCTCATCTGATGTTAAGTGACGATGTGGTGTACGGTGTAGCACGTTTGCCTAGAAGAAACCTATTCACTCTACTCTTGAAGACACCCAAATTATAGGTATTTCGTAAACACAGACGCCGGCAACGAGTTCCACTCTTGGCGATTTGTACCAGTCTCATCCAGTCATATTAAAACGTTTTCTATTCTATTCTATTATTCATGGCCTCCGTGTCATCTAACATCTTCTTCCCAGTGGTTAGGTAATCGGCCTCGTCCCCGGGTATCCACTTTGGGTCTTCATTCCAGGGTGCTTCTGGTGCAGCCGATCGCGCCTATTTTAGCAATTTTCTTGCTTATATTAGGTTTTTTAGTGTTTTGTCCGAGTTTTGGTCAAACGGAACACATAAAGTAACACTCTGGTTTGTGTGTTACCGCCTTCTAGAGTGTACTTCTGTAAGGGCGTATTTTGGCACATTGAACTAGACCAGAAAACCATATTCCCACGCATTCCAGGATTAAATACTCTGACCAAACAAAGACTTTTCGTCCCGAAAGTTTGTAAAACATCTGAGTACCACCTACATAAAACCACGGAATACTTAAGCGGCTGGAGATACAGATCTGCCGTATTTTTGGCGATAACACGCTCGTTCCTACAATGACAGAAAAAGTAGCGATAGGCAAAGTACGTGTGAGCAAGTGATCAACAGTCTGGAGAGTGTGGGAGGCCCTAAAAACTTTTAGGGTGTGCATTAATTGCCAGCAAAACGACTTATTTGTAATGGCACGAGCCATGGAATAAAAAACTTCACTCAAAAACAAAACGAGGGAATGTCAGCTCGACAGTCGACAGCCATTGTGTCTCCATCTCGCTTTTACGATTGTTTACATGACAAAGGAATCTAATTATTTTTCTGTGTGGAAATAATACTCAGAACGTTATACAGGTCCGTCAAGCATGAAACTAACAGAGAGAAAGAAATTTGACAGAACCATGTCGTCAATATTAGAGTAGAGATAAGGAAAACAACAGATTTTCTAAAAAGTCTACGCGAACCGCTAATCGAACCCTATATCATTTTTGATACAAAAATAAAGTGTCTTATTTTATTGCAAACATTGATAAACAATCGTAACGTTTACAATTTTTCTTTGAAACCTAGTGTCTACAATTAAAATGAAATGCCTTCATTTAATAAATGTTCATAGGCCCTTTTCATGGCCACCATACCTCGACCTGGTCACTGACCTAATACACGATGACCAAGAAAGAAACAGTGACACGACAAGCTATTACACTTATAATTAGCACTTATAACTAGACTCGGTTACATTATGGTGATGTTCAAAGTATCAGCGGGTGGTAAAGACTATTTAACTTGTTTGCTTAAACTATTTATAACCTACCGCAAATTTGCGTCATACAACAAATAGTTGGAATGGAATGTGTGAACTGTATCTTTTTTCTCTAGACAGGTGAACCTTAAAACAAGTCCACAACTTGGAGAGTGCTTCAACTGGAGCATGGCGCCATCACAGAGTGAGCTGGTCGTCTTCGCCAGGGTTAGTGAACCAGCTGTGGACCTGGAGACTACGCCACCTGACGGACCCTGGCTGGAGGCCACGGCCGCAGCTGTGCCGTGGAGCTTGGGTGTGGATATCGCTATATGGAACGCTGTTGGTAAGACCTATTTTAAATATAAAATTGATGATGATCATCATCATTTTAGCTGTAGGACGGCCACTAAAGTCATAGGTTTTTATTTCAATAAAATCACATGGATCACTTTGAAACACAAGCTACTACTGAACACAACCCTCCCCCAAATATTACCAAACACAATAATTTGGGGGGATTTGTCCATTCTCGCCACGCTGGGCATGCGGGTTGACGAGCGCAGATAAAGCACATATTGTTGATAGGGAACGCTGCTGCTCATAGGCCTATTCTTCAGCCGGGGCCAACACGGTAAAAAAAATATATAAAATAATAAAAAATTGCTCTTGATTCAAAGGTAACATATATAAATAAACGGGAAACGCTGACTCTACCAAGTAGTTTGAGATATCATCCCTCACTTTGCTCGCTCGATGAACTAATAGTCCACTTTCCTATGCTATTTTAAAAAGCGTCATAAAGTTCCTTTTACAAAAAAGAAAGCTTTAACTTATTCATAAAACTAGGCACTTATTTAAATGTTTATGTAGTTCTGTAACTATAAACAGAATTTCAGTGGATATTTTAATAAAGAACGCTGAATCGTTGGAAACTTTGCTCGTTATAAACTCGCTTTTTGCACTTAAACTGTACTAACAAATAACTTCGCTATTATTGCAACAGTTTTCCGATGCTAATCGAAACTTGTTTTTATGAGAGCATCGTATTGCAATCGCATATTCATCCGTATAAAATTTTATTCAGCGCTTACGGAGTAACATGTTTTTATTTCTGTTTCACTGTAAATAATAACGAGAATATAAGCTAGTTTGTAAGAGAACTAGTCAATGGGTGGTAGTGGCCTCGCCTTCCAATCCACATGTCGTGAGTTCGAAACCTGTCGTGCACCTGGAGTGGTTCTATCTGTTAGAAATAGGCCGTTTATGTGGTAGGTAGGTATTTTAGCTAGTTGCTAAGCAACGTTGTTATGATGACAGTTTTGAATAAAAATGAAATGTGTAATGAAGTAAAAGTTTTTCTTAATTAAAACAACTAAGGGTTATGGGCCCAGGGTACGCTTTAAAAAGCAGCATAATGGAAAAAGAATTCGGTATTGGTACGATTTTTAAGTTCGATAATCAGACAAATTATCAGCAATGGCGTTTTCAAGTAACGTGCGCCTTAAAGGCAAAGGGCCTATTCAAGTACATCAGTGATGACCATGATTCACAAGGAAGTACTGGTGAGCCTTCAGTGTCACGAGAGGCTCTCTCACATAAAGAAAAAGAAGATGCGGCTGCAATGTTTCTGATAACGTCAGCTTTGACGTTTAGTCAAATTGTATTGATTGAAAATTGCAAAACTGCAAAACAGGTAATGACGAAACTTGATTCTATATATGCCAAGAAATCTGAATTTAATAAAATGATGCTACACGAGAAGTTTCATAAGTATCAAATGAGCGAAAAAGACAGCATGGCTGAACATATCTCTAGAATACAATCAATAGCCCGTCAAATAAATGAAAGCGGTGACACAATAAGCAAAATGCTGATCATGACTAAAATTATTGGAACATTACCATCTAGATACAAAGGTTTCAGGCAGGCATGGCTCTCATTAGAAGAATCTAAGCAAAATATTGACAATTTGACATCACGCCTACTTGATGAAGAAGAGAATGTGAGAACTGACGATGATTCATCGCCTGCAGTGGCTCTAAATACGTCTTCAAAATTTCAACAAAGAGAAGCTCCCGTGTGCTTTTATTGTAAAAAGAAAGGCCACATAGCAAGAGATTGTTATTCTCGAAAAAGAAACCAGAAAAAGATAGAAAACTGTGACAGTAATCATTCTGCATTTCTTACATATAAATGTAACTCTGATGATAGAGATATATGGCTATTAGATAGCGGAGCTTCAGCTCATATGACCTATAGGAAATAAATTTTTGATGAATTATATGAATGTCAAGCCAATAATGTACATTTAGGAGATGACACACAAAATGAGAATCAGAGTAATGAAGAGTCAAATATGAATGACACACAAAATATAAGTCAGACAAATGAAGATACAGAAATGTTTTATGACTCAGAAGAAGTTGTGAATGAAGATAATATTCAAATTGATCAAGATAGAAAGCTCAGACCGAGACATCTGCTAAAACCACCAGATAGGTATACGTCTAATCTGACTGAAATGGAAGAACCTTCTTGTTACGAAGATGCTATGAAAAACATCAACAAAATAAAATGGAAAGAAGCAATTGTATCAGAACTGAACTCACTAAAAGAAAATGATACTTGGGAGGAGGTAGACTTACCTCCGAACAAAGCTCCCATTACGTCGAAATGGCTCTTCAAGATAAAGCAGAATCCTGACGGTACGATATCTAAATACAAAGCTCGATTAGTTGCAAGAGGTTTTGATCAAAAACAAGGCATCGATTACTTCGAAACTTTTTCACCTACAACAAGGTATGATTCTATAAGAATTTTAATGGCACTAAGCGCTAAACACGCATTTGAGATGAAGCAGTTTGACGTGAAGACAGCTTTTCTCCATGGAGACATAGATGAAGAAATTTATATGATACCGCCCGAAGGTCTTCAGATTAGCAGTGGAAAAGTCTGCAAATTGAAACGCTCCATATATGGATTAAAGCAAGCTCCAAGGTGCTGGAATAAGAAACTGAATGATTTTCTGAATGAAATGGGTTTTCATAATATAAAGTCTGATTCATGCGTCTATATCGGAACAATTGATGATCAAACTGTTATTTTGGCAATTTATGTTGACGATGGAATACTGTTTGCGAAAAAGCAAGATACACTGTCAACATTCTTAGATAAATTTCAAAAGAAGTTTGAAATTACTATTATACATGATCCAAAATGTTTCATTGGTTTAGAAATAAACAGAGAAGACGCTGGTGAGAAAATTTGTATTCACCAAAGCAGCTATATTAAAAATATGCTCAAAAGGTTTAACCTGTCTGATGCTCATCCTGTGTGTGTTCCTGCATTAACTAAAATATCCTGCATTGAAGAAAAAGCGATAAATCAAAGCAGTATACCATATAGAGAAGCAGTTGGATGCTTGATTTACTTAGCAATCACAACCAGGCCAGATATATCACATGCAGTGGGAGTAGCAAGCAGAAAATTAAATAACTATTCTCAAGAAGATTGGTATAACGTTAAGCGTATAATGAAGTATTTATCTGGGACTATTGAACTTGTTATTGAATACTCAAACCAGAACACAGAAGTTGTTGGTTATTCAGATGCTGACTATGCAATGGACGTAGAATCCAGAAGATCTACCACAGGATACATTTTTATGATGGGTGGCTCACCAATAACTTGGTGTAGCAGACGACAGAGCTCTGTTGCACTTTCTACTACAGAAGCTGAGTATATGGCTGTATGTGATGCTGCAAAAGAAGGAATGTGGATAAAACAGTTCATGAATGAAGTTGAGAACAGAGACATCACTCCTATAAACATCAATACAGATAATCAAAGTGCTATTCGATTAATTAAGAATCCAGAGTATCACAGACGCACTAAGCACATCGATGTGCGACATCATTATGTCAGAGAGCTTTATGAAAAGAGGGATATAACTATCACATATGTGAGCACAGATACCCAAATAGCAGATATCTTCACAAAAGCTCTCCCAAGAGATAAGTTTGTGAAACTGAGACGACATATTTTGAAGTGAACCTTTATGATTTAATTTTTCAAGCTACACGAATGTGAAGCTACCTATTTTTGGTTAAGTGGGAGTATTTAATTTGTTTTTGTTTTAATTAGAAGTTATCTTTTTGTTATTGTGTTCCTCATTTGCAAATACATTACCTACCTAAGTGGGAGTGTTAGAAATAGGCCGTTTATGTGGTAGGTAGGTATTTTAGCTAGTTGCTAAGCAACGTTGTTATGATGACAGTTTTGAATAAAAATGAAATGTGTAATGAAGTAAAAGTTTTTCTTAATTAAAACAACTAAGACTATCTGCATCGGTCAAGACTTGATGAATAAACTATACGTTGAAGCTTAAAGCATTTTAAATAAATATATCTCCGTCGGGATACTGCAAGATTTTGCAATTTGTTGCGGTCACTTTGTAGAAACAAACAATACAATTTATGTTCAAAGTATAAATTAAAACTTATTTAAAAATATATTTCTATATAACTGAATATAAACAATTTTTGAATATAAGCTCCGAACATTATAAAATTGGCTGTTTTTGGTCTTGTGACCAAGTTTATAATTAATTAATAAACAAACGGGAAGTTCAGGATTGCTACCTAAAACTGCTGAATAATTGAGTTTGAATAGATTTGACCCCAAAACAGATGAAATGCATTAAAAGTCGTCGAATTACCAAAAGTCGGCGAACAAAGTTTTTGTCTAGTGAGTGAAGACTAAGCCCCTCTTGGCTATGTATAGATGTTATCAAACACCGTGTATATTCAGCATTGGCGGAGTTCAGACGAAAAATGATAATGACCATCATATTTTTGAAAAATACCAGTTTGGTGTCCATATTATCAATTCTAAAATACTATATTGTTTCAGGTTGGGCTGGCTGGGGTGAATGGGGTGCCTGCAGCAGAACCTGCGGCAAAGGAAGGCAGACCAGGAGACGGTACTGCTCGAGACACTCCTGCGAGGGGTATGGGGAGCAGGCGAGAGTATGCAACTCTTTTGCATGTGAAGGTTAGATTCAATCATTTCAGCCGTAGGACGTCCACTGTTGAGCATTGCCTCCCCTGCAGATTTCCAGAGCAAATTCCTATTATGTGTGAGAAATTTGCCCATACTCAACACGCTGGGCACGCGGGTTGGCGAGCACATTAGCTATCTTTGTGTTAGTAAGGGACGCTGCTGCTATCCTCTAGTTTTTTCCCTTACGCCTACGTCGTCACCTATTACGACATCCATGGGTAGGTAGATATGGAGGGACTTATTTTTCACCTATTCTTCACTCACCCAAAGATACTAGAAATCCTCAGCCCAATGGATCTAAAGCAAGAAAATCCATAGAAAATCCTTCAGTTTTTAGCAGCTGCTGGGCTTTGCGGTGAACTTTGAAAGCCCCGTAAAGGGGCTCCGCAAATAAAGTGGCGATCACAATAGGCCAGTGGCCGCAGTGATACCATGGCCAGATAAAGTAAATAAAAAAAAATATATACTAGAACAAACTATAATTGAATGATACATATTTTTAATCATCAGAAACCGGTGCTATACGACCCTTTACTATAATGTACCCGAAGCAATATATTCCTGCAGGTTTCAATTTTGATGATTTACCCACTCGCCCTCTGTAGCAATAATGTGAAGATTTATAGGCAAAGTGGAATTGCTGTATTTGATTGGGTACATATTTCTTTCTTTTGTCGTAATATTTTTACTACTTGTTTACATTTAACTGTTCCCATAGAAAATTCACAATATCGTCAGTCCATCGGGTGGGGGGCCTTCCAACACGGTGTCACCAGTGCCGGATTTTCAGTCTTGGCCGCTCTAGGCCGCAGGCCATGTGCCGCCTTTCTCAGCACCCATAATTAGATAATGAATTTACTTTATTGCCAACTTCATCTAAATCGAAATAAGAAATTTTATTAACTATAATAGCTACTAATTTGTAATATATTCCGAGATGATGAGCTTTTCTACGACAATTTCTACAAATTTTTAGTCTTGTTTTGCCGTCCCTAATATTTGGCCGCCCTAGGCCCGGGCTTACTGGGCCTTAGGGCAAATCCGCTACTGGGTGTCACCCAATATAATAATAGGATCCTGGCATCATCATCATCAGCCTGAAGAAGTCCACTGCTGAACAAATGCTACCCCAAAAGAGTGCCACTACGAAAGGCCTTAAGATTTTTTCATCCACCGACTTCCCGCAACCTTCACAATGTTGTCAGTCTATCAGGTTGAGGGTCTTCCGATACTGCGTCATCCGGTACGTGGTTCCTTCGCGAACCTTTTTTCTGCAACGGTTGTCGGTTCTGCAATCTATATGGCCTACCCACTGCCACTTCAACTTAATAATTCTGAGAGCTAAATCTAGAGGTCTAAGTCTCAGACTTAGACCTCTAGAGATAGCTCTCAGAATTTGTTTTACCGTCGTCCATGGATTGGTAGCCTTCGAAGGTTTCAAATAATAAAAATCTAATCACCATTGAAATTTCCGGTATCTAATATCACATCCTCTTCATGTTCACACAACCGGAACAACAAACCCTCGACTGGCAAACAAGGACACTTCAGTAGACTCACGAACTTCAAGTGCTATCGGAAATGTTTATTTTGGACATGAAGTTGGTGCTTATAGGAACGCAAGCTCAAGTCTGTCGGAACTTGATGTATCAACTGTATTCACTCTTGACCGGCTTTAGTAAAGCTAAAAGATAATGCCCATGAATGTATAGACTACAGCACCAATTTTTGCTAAGTTGACTGCCTTGTTATGAAACTTATACAAAAATAGAAAACACAATATTAACTTTCAACTTAAACAATACTTTCAACAAAATAAAATTATCCATTTTTAGCTAATATAATAAAATTATAAAATTATCCATAAATCTTCCGTGGTTTTGTAGCAATTAATTAATGGTAATTATACGATGATTAGCGTTAAAATTAAAGTAACCAATCCTTTTATCATACATTCTGGAACTTCACAGACATCTTGACAGCAATGTCTCGTGCGTTCCCGCCGCTATGATATCATCAGCCATACCCAACAATCTTATCTTAACAACTTCCTTATTCCCAGGTACAATAAACCCACTAGCCCCAGGATCCAGGCGGAACTTCCACCCCGCCCAAGCCAGGTGGGGCACAGTTCTCGACCGCCCACACGCGTTTAGTCTGAGGCCGAACTCCTACATCTGGATCGCATCGTCGGAACTCTTCGGTGCGGGGAAGACATTTCCTCGGGAGTTTACACTTTTTATATCGCTGAGGCTACGGCCTGAGGTACGTTTACTATATTTCTATGCTTAACTTCATTATCCATCGTCTTAGTGCCATATGTTTTGAAATATGGTAATATATGGCACTGAGACGATGGACTTGATCGCTAACTATTGGCCTAATAATACACAAGCAGCTCAATGTCGCGCAACGGGCTATAGAGAGAGCTATGCTCGGAATTTCACTGAGTCTCATTTGAAATTAGGAAATGCGTAGGAAAACCAATGTCACCGACAGCAATTAGAGCTCCCAGAATAAGCCAGTTGAAGTGGCAGTGGGCAGGCTATTTATATAGTTCGCAGGACCGACAACCGTTGGGGAATAAAGGTTCTCAAATAGCGACCATAAACCGATACAGTGTTGGAAGGTAGGCTGACTGATGATGATCCCACAGTACTATGCTCAAGCATCTGTCTTTCCTCAGAGTGGAGGTTACGGGCAAGGCACTCTCTTCTCTCTTCGGTCTAGAAGACGCACCGGTTCATTCCTCTCCTTGGAGCTGGCTGGAAGAGGAGCAGCTAGGCTGGTACACGCTGGAGCTGGGTCCTCCAGGTCCATCTACCTGGCCGTGCCACTATATGACTTTCGCTGGCATCATGTGGCTATCAGGTGATTTTGTATGCTGGAATCAAATTGAAAACAGTATACTGCTGCATAAACTCTTGTCGTGTAAAAAAACCGTGTTAGCCTAGTGGGAGTTACCTCGACTTTTGATCATTAGATCGTAGATTGCGCTTTGCGTGCTTAAAACGGTGAAGGAAAACATCGTGAGGAAAACCAGTAAATATTCTTACAAGCAGCAATGGGCTTGCAAACTATCATGTATGGAATACTCACTACTGCAAAATGTGTGCATGTGGCAGAATGTCTGGACGTGCCTCCCTAAGACTGATCGCCTGGAGATCTGAGAGGTTACCCAACATACTTGGGGATAATAGTCATAAGCATATTTTTTTAAATCTTGTGTTAGTAAACCGAAAATGTACCAGAATGTTACAGAGTTCCTCTAATAAACATACAGGATTCTAAATTAAATAGTGTTGGAATCTCATTACCATGTTATCCAGCCACAGGACAAAATTAATTTAGTCCGGCGAAATGAAAAACAAATTAAATGTTTTGGACATTTAATTAAAGATTCCGTATTTTTTTCAATTCGCAAACATGTTTACAAATTCGGGAAAAGGTCGAAATGCGGAATTGCAAAGTCAAAATGAATTAGAATAATTTACGCACGCGCAATTTTACGAGTTTATAAATTAATGTAGTAAGTAGAGTGTCGGTTACACAAGGCGAGTAACTTGTAAGGTTACTTGTAAGAAAATCGTTTTAATTTCTTTAGATACAGAAAATGCGTAAATGCGCTCGTGCTTATGTATTTTTTACAAAAATTTATATTGTGTGTGTGAAGCAATTACTTACAATACAATACAATACAATAACTTTATTTCAGGCAACAATAGAATAAAAAACAGATGGAATTTTTCTTATCCTACGGCCCATATAGATATATACCTTAAAGACTAACATACATAATAATAAACACAATTAATTGCCACGTAGAAACTGCGACGTGGGACGCGAATTGTCATTGGCAGTAGGTATCCGCCCGCGGAAGCGACGGAACACAACACCCTTCGGCCAGAGATCTTCTTTTAAGTATACAGTTGGGACTATGAGTGTGACTGTTTGAAAAAGTTAAACCTAGTGGTTTACCTTTTTTGTAGGCATGAGAAACTGCGATAATTATATTACATTAGCACCCAGACCCAAAACAAATTCCCTACAGAGATAATGCTAACACACGGATATTGAGCTCGCATCTCAGTTGGGCGCCCATCGTGGTCATGGCAAATAGCAATAATAAACTTACTATTAAACTATTGCTATAGATTGCTTTCAAGCCGCACTTGCCACGAGTACTAGCTCCAAGTAACCGAGGCTTTAGATAACAAACAGAAGCAAATTAAATTCAGAGGGAATGGAAAATTAAAATTGTCACTCTAATTGGACGTGGAAACCCCTAATTATTAGAAATTCAGAACACGGTTAGGCTAAACAAGTAACCTTTTTGCGTATCAGTATGTTTAGCAAACAGCTATGAATAATTAGCCTTATAAACAAGTTTTTAAAAAAAAAAACATATCATTTTAGCCGTATGACGTCCACTGGTTGGATACGTTTCCTTAATTTTTACTTTTTACTTCTCAAAACTGTCTTTTTCACTTGTTTTATTGTCATGTTACTGGTTATTTCTTGGTCATCCTGCATTAGGTTGAGAATCAATGTGTCACCAAGTGAGGAGATTAAAGTGCGCCTCTTAGAGGCTCCTTATGTGCACATGTCACATCTTCGAATATTTACGTTCTAAGACATGCCAGTTTCCTCGATGTTTTCCTTCACCGTTTGAGAGCACTAGTATAGCGCACATAAATTTGCCGAATGGAAAATCTATTCGTGCTGGAACTTGATTCGAACCCATGACCTGTAGATCGAAAGCCGGGGCCACGACCACCAGTGCTCAAGAACAAGTGACACGACAATTAAGCAAGCAAGCAACACCACACATACTAGTACTTCTCAAAACTGTTCGGTAAACAATATTGAATGCATTTCCATGCATTCGTAAAATTTTTTTCCCGGACATATTCACTCCGTCATCTGATCCCAAACAAGGTATAGCCTGTACTATGGGTACCAGATACATATATTATAATAGATTAATATTTAACACCCAGACACAGAACAAACATTTGTGTTTATCACACAAATGTTTGTCCAGTGCGGGGATCGAACCCGCAACCTCTAGCGCAGAAGGCAGAGTTACTACTAACTGAGCTATGAGGCCAGCCAAATTTTATAAAATGTCTTGTCTACAGTGTGCATGATGACAATACGGTGAGGGCCTACGTCGACTGCCGCTGGCTGAGGACCGACGTGCTGGAGAAAGATGCCCTCGACACACCGAGGGACGCTGATCTTATCATAGGGTATCTCTTCTCGGTGAGTTTTTCCAAACAGTATTGCTCGAGTGAGCAAAGCAAACTAAGACAATGATGACAACCTGGGACGAATCAGCGAGGAGGAATCAACAAAAAAAAAAGAGACCAGAACTACTTGGACGAATCAGCGTTATGCGTTTGTATGTATATTTGATAGAGTATAACTTTTGAATCATCAATCCAATTTTCTAGCTGTCATATAAATCGCTCGCTCTTCATATAAAATAAGTAAAAACCCAAATGATATTCCATTCGATGCCTACTACTATTGTTTAAATTTTTTTTAAGATTACCTAATGTCTAGACAAACCTAGCATAGGTTTTAATACTAACATTCATTTGTATTCTTTTTGTGTAATAAATAAATGCGGACGCAGTCGCCGGTTACAGCTAGTTCTGTATATTTACAATCCCATAGCAATCTAAGCAGGTTATTTATAATTTTGGAGTGCGCCCTTTCCATCTGGGATACACCAGCTTATCTCAAGTGTCCTTATTAAATAAATCCCTTCAAAGTCAAATATTTGTACAGGACACTGGGATATAAATTTTGTTCTCGCTTAATTTTTGATGGATGTACGTTATTAATTTGCTTACTTCATAATGCAGAGTTTGTTTTGCGATTATTGTGTTTTGATTTTAATTTCCGCTGTGTAAATATCTTTTGTTTTTAGTATTATTTTGGTTTGTGTAGAGACTGGCATCCGCCTGCGGCTTAGCTCGCGTGGTACTGGGATAAAAAGTATCCTATTTCCTAACCCACGTAATATTTATATCTACGTATTGAGTGAGGTAGGGCACAGTGAGATTTTCTCGCTCTAAATTGGAGCAGCCCGCTTGAGGTAACTCCGCCTTTCAGAAGATCGCAGCCAAATAACATTATTTGTTTCAAACAGTGTTGTGTTCCTGCGGTGAGTAAGGTTGCCAGAACTCTTTAGGGGGGCGGCTTTCAGGGTTAGCACCGCGTACGTGATGCCTCTTGTAATGCAAGCGTTCATAGGCTACGGTAACCACTTACCAACAGGTGGGCTGTAAACTTATTTGCCACCTTAGATGTATGAAAAAAACGTACCAAACTTCATTGAAATCAATTCAGACTTTTAGTCATAAAAAGGTAACAGACAGAGTTACTTTCGCATGTATAATATCAGTGTGTATTTTAAAAAAATTTCTTGCTTCTTTTTGAATTTGCATTTTTCTTTCAATAGGGAGACCTAGAACAACTGGTTCTGGTGCCAAAAGCTGGTCAGGCGCAGAAGCAATGTTCCAGCCAAGTCACAGGAGTATCCAGCCCATCAGCCAGCATGAATGGAACGTAGCCTGAATATAGTAAGTTCGTATGAGTCAACCCTAGAGACAGACTTAAATGCTAATGATTCACACGATCTTCGATAAGGCCTAGGAAAATGGTCTCCTCTGAAAGTTTAAGTCACGATAATCGTTAGTCTGTTTAAGAAGGCTAGTCACGAAATGAGATACCATGAATTTGATTGAGATCATGGAGTAACTGGAATGGTAGATCAAACTTTGTTGTAAATTTTTGAACTTTTATAATTTAGTTTATTTGTCGTAAATTTTAGAATCGTTTCAGAGAATAATACTTTAAACTTTGAACGATAAGTAAAACTTGTTTTCTTGTCTTAACATTTGTCTTAATAACATATTTTTGGTTTAAATACTATGTGGAATCTGAAAATATATTCGTTTTTTTATAAATGTTTTATTAGAGGAAATTGTAATTTGGTACAATAATATTGAAAATTAGAAATATGTTTTCTATGCTGTATATAAGGCATCTCTAAACGTAGATAAATAATAATATTAAAGTAAGAACTGTCTTTGTTATTATGTAGCTACTCCTAGTTAAATTTTGTAAAAAGTAAATCTAGACTTGATTTTGAAAAATATCATATTGTGGCGAATTATATACAAGGTGATTCATTATATTTATACTATCCTGAAAGGGGCTTATTGTGCACCCAATTGGCAATAATTTTAGTTCTACAACTTCTGGAACTTTAATATTTTTCATTGAAAAAAAACGCTATCCAAAAATTAGCTGTTATTCGAATGAGTTCAAACTCAATTATTCAGCTGATATGAGTAGCAATCTTGATCCCGAACTTCTCTAAAGTTTAGTAATTAGTCATAAAGATGATAAAAATACCATAAAATGTACTTTGAGAACCAAACTTGGAATATAAATCTGAAATACATATAGTGAAAGTGTTGATTTTTTCGCTAACTTTGTCGATTCTTTCTTTTCGTTGATAGAAAAGTTCCCTTTCGGGATGGTAAACATGTTATGAATCACCTTGTATAACCGTCTAATGATCTTTGACTGTTTGTTAATTTTCAATATTGCAAGAAGTATTTACTTACATAGTTGATTGAAATTATTGTATATTAGCGCGTCTGAAAATTGTAAATAATAACGTTGTTATTTCTAAAGTCTCAGTGAACATTAATTATTTGATTTCTGAAATGAAAATGTACCGCTGTTTCTATTTCACTTGATTATTTCAATAAAGGAGATTAAAATGTGTTTTGTTATTTCAATTGACTTGTAACAATAAGCAATGTAGGCTCCAAATATTTCGATAATAATTTTAGGTATTTCCCTGTAATAATTTTGATTCAAGGGTGGATAATGTTGAGAAAAAAAGAACGTAGACAAGTCCAGAAAAATAATAGGCCCCGGCTGCAGAATATAACAATAGGCTAGGTAGATGAAGTAAGAGGCTACTAAGGGAAAAAGGGGGAATGGGCAGCTACTACCTATTTAAACAACGATTGATCTAACTGCGCTCGACAACCCGCGTGCCTATCGTGGTGAGTATGGGCAAATTACCCCCACACGATAGAAAGTCGCTCCGGAAATCTGTGGCCGTTGTTCAGCAGTGGACTTCAAACGGCTGGAATGACAAGACATAAGCATATCGAAAGTTTAAGAGACCGACTGGTTCCATCTTAGTCTTGAAGGAGGAATTATAAGTTAAGATCTAAATTTCTTATGATACCATAAAAACCTACTCACATGTACATTCAACTGCATTAATATATGCGTTAATGTTTTTTTAATATATGGTACTAAAAACCAAGATGTACACCGCAAGAACTCAAAAACTATGGGTTAATACATAGTTTTTGAGTTCTTGCGGTCATCAACCTGTGCCATTTTCAACTTTACTGTGTAACTACCGTACTCATCTGTAAAGTGGCAACATTTTGAAAATACATCTTACTGAAGGCGACTGTACTCCAATTGAAAATAATATAAGCTTGGCAACTTGGTCTTTCGAACTTCTAGGAAGGTAGAATAATATATGTACAAATCAACAAAATACGCCCTTGACTTGAGACATCAAAATACTCTTTCTACCAACCCACTTACAAAAAATAAATTTTATTTCAACATAATCAGAAATCTCGTTGAAATACAGCGGTGGCAACAAACAACTCAGAAAGCCCAGGAACTTTTCAAACACCCAGCAAAGCCCAAGGACAAATTTACGAAAATCTTATAAAAAAAACAGATATGTAAAAGTTCGGAGCTTAGGGGTGAGCTATGTATGCACAATGATTCAGCAGTGACCCTACTTACTTATGCTTGTATATGTATCTAAATTATATTATATACTTGCACCAATTTTCAAGTCACGTTTCACTGAATTGTGTTTGTCTTGTACACAAATATTATTCAGTGCAAAAATTTCTAATTTTCAGAAGTCGTAGAATAAACTTCATTGCCACTTGGATGTAGAAGAAGCCCCTTTCGGGATAGCATACATATTATGAACCACCTTGTTTAAGGGCATGTATAGCAGTTGCTAGCTGATCGTAAACGTATGAAGTACAACGGCATAGCAACTGATTTGCTAAGCAATCGAAACTCAACCTTATTAACGATGCATACAGCTGATATCACAAATCGCCTCTGCACCTCACAGTGTTGTTTTCAGCAGTATATAAGCATCAAGAGTTGAGTTTTAATTGTTCAGCAAATCAGTCGCTTTGCCACCACTCCCTCTGTCAGTGCTGACCCAAAATAATCAAGAAGAGATGTAGGTAGTGCCTTAGTTAGTTAAAACCTGATTTTGTGGGATAGTAGCGATGTCCATAGGCGCAACGGGCTATGGAGAGAGCTATGCTTGGAGTTTCACTACGAGATAAGATCAGAAATGAGGAAATCCGTAGAAGAACTAAGGTCACCGACATAGCTCTCAGAATTAGCAAGTTGAAGTGGCAGTGGGCAGGCCATATATCTCGCAGAATCGACAACCGTTGGGAAGTAAAGGTTCTCGAATGGCGACCACGAACCGGGCGACGCAGTGTTGGAATTCCCCCCACCCGATGGACCGACGACATTGTGAAGGTTGCGGGAAGTCGGTGGATGGAGAAGGCTCAAGACCGTTCGTCATGGAACTCTTTGGGGGAGGCCTATGCCCAGCAGTGGTCTTCTGCAGGCTGATGATGATGATGTAGCGATGTACCTATTGCTGAAGCATTCCTTTATTTGTAGCTTAACCTGACTTGGTACAGACGTGAATTTTTATCAAAATGTTGTTTGCAAAAGTTTGAGATTACGACATGATAAAAGAAGGATACGTCAAAAAAGGTCTTGAATTTTTAACGCGTTGAGTAAAATCTGCTTTATAAATATCTTAAAAACGAGAATATAAAATTGCAAGGGTTTCCGTTGTAAATATTCTATCTTCGACAGAAACTAACGTGATAATAAATAAATAACCAACAGTTACATACATAGTTACCCTCTTTTATTATATTTGATTAAATTGATATAGGTATTTACTTATAATCTATGTTACCACATTAGATTCCTACCTTTTTACTACCTATTTACATAATTAGATACCTACCTACTTCTATTAATTTACCTAGTTAATAAGATTGTTCATTGGATAAGTGTACTTACAGACCACAGAAAAGAGGGGACTCTTCTAACACAGGTTATTACAACTTAACAGAAGAGTTCCCAACCCATTTATTTGTTTATCTTGTCATCATCATCTCCCTGCCCTTATCCCACTTCATGTGGGGTCGGCACAACATGTTTTTCTCTTCCACTCCCCTCTATCAGCCGTCAAATCAGTACTCACTCCTTTCTTACTCATGTCGTCTTTTACACAATCTATTCATCTTTTCTTTGGTCTACCTCTCCCCTTATATCCTTCCACATTCATATTTAATACTCTTCTAGTCACATGGCATTCTTCCCTTCGCATGACATGCCCATACCACGCTAACCTTTTGCTCTTCAACTTCTCAGTCACTGGCGCTACTTTCAAACTTCCTCTGATGTACTCATTCCGTATCTTGTCCATTCTAGTCACTCCACACATCCATCTCAACATTCTCATTTCTGCAGCATGCACTCTTCTTTCATCCATCCCTTTGGTTGCCCAACACTCAGATCCATACAGTACGACAGGTCTTATGATCGTTTTGTAAATTTTCCCCTTAAGTTTAAGGGGCATTCTTGGATCACACGTAGTTCCTGATAATAAAAATAAAAAAATTTATAGACCTCACAGGCTAAGGTTCCCTGTAATGTCGATATCAAAAACCGGTACACTGAGAACCAGAGCAAAATGTTTGCAGATGCCCCGCAGGCACTTAGGACAATGCGTTTCAGCCCGCCTCGCCCTCTATGCCACCGAAGTCATCTAGCGCCTATAATTCCTCTCGCCTATCATTGACATAATTGAATAGGTGACCCTTCAAATTTTGAGTCAAAATAGGTCCCGTGGATTTCATCATCAGCCTGTAGAAGTCCACTTCCCGACATAGGAGCTAGGGTTTAATTTTGAATTGTTGATTCATATAACTGCTATTTTAATAGAAAACTTGATTGTTTGATTGGAAATGATTCGCTGCTAATAAAAACTGGCGTAAAATGCTTATAGTAGACGTGCTCTTTCGTAATGGGTATTACCTACCATAGGTATGTTTTAATATTATTGTGATAATGGTGACTGTTATTTGAACTGACGACGTTAGATTGATCAGCGAAAACATCTTAACTTTTCGCAAGAACATCAAAAATGCAAATGCGACAAGGCGAACTGATGGCACGTGCCAATTGAATTCCCAACCCCCCATTCATTGCCTGCTATTTTGTAAGGAAATCGAAAAAGGGGGCCCGTCGATTTCCTTACGAAATGGCTCCATCAATCACGTTCTCGAGACAAACCTGAACCACTGTTTGGATTTTTTGTTTTGTCATCAACATAAGGTTAGCATAGCTACGTTTAAACTGACGCGGCCAGGCGGCAATAAGTTTGTAGGCTAGCTCTGGGCGATGGGGATTCTTGGTTTAAAATTAGGTGTTTTTGGTCTCTTTATAAAGCGGCATTGGGATTGCATACATTTATGAATCACCTTGTTTATGAGTCATATAATAAGGAATGCCATTTGCCAGTATATATTACAAAACCTTTTGGTCCTTTACCTTAACACTTTATTTTATTCATCTGAGTAACGTTTTAGTAAGAGCAAAAAGAGGATGTTTATTTTAATTCAATCTACTCTCCACCTGGCTTTGACAGTGAACCAATATAACAACTATCTAGTTTTAGCTTTGGTTACAGGCTTTAGTTCAAAACACCGTTTTACATGGAAAAGCAATTCGCATTCTCTTTGTCGATCGAATATTTGATTGTTCTTTTTTAGAACTGAGGTTTTTGTATGCGTTGTTTATCTGTTACTATGACTTGAAGAGAATTACTTATTTCTTTACTCTACAAGAATATGAGAAAAATCCATTGCGCTAATGAGATTAGAAACCACGATCTTAAGAACGAAATTCCAGGTACAGTCGCATGTAATAGATTAGGTACTACCTACCTACTTTTTGTTGTGGAATAAAACATAATTAACTCGAAATCAAGGTATTTTATTATTTAATACAAAATAGGAGGTATTCAAAACAGAAAAGAAATGAACTTATTTTAAATCATTGCATAGTGCTTACAGTTTTTAAAAATAAAACTTAAATATAACATAATCTACAAGACCTACGAGAACAAGAATAAATTCATGGAATATTCTACAAGTAAGCAAGTGTCTACACCGTACCTTTAGAAGTCTTTCTCGTTTGCTGGTTCAGGCCAGAATGCTGGGGTCGATCGACAGTCGTTACCTCCAACCGTCGGTCGGCCCCCCACCCTACAGTAACCTAGCAAACCGAAGTTTGTTCGCTTAGTTCATTCTAGTCGGAAATCAATTCTACTACTCAAAAATAACATTTACTGTTATTACATAAAGAAATTATAAAAATTAGGACAAACCTAAAGATAAATTATATTATGGATTTAGATACATTAATTATACAATTACATATACGTTATGACTTATTATTGTAATAAACTAGTGACATGACAACTTTTGAATACCTAATTGAACTAAAAATAAAAGTACCTATTATATAAACAAACATTTATTTAATGTAATATAAATAATGATTTAATACAGCATAAACAATATCAGATTTTAGCAATATTAACCTAACAAATCACATTACTTATAGTGGCTCTATTCATTAATCTAACACGGCCATACTGACAAATACTTCGTTCCCGAAGTATCTATCTAATTATTTACTAAAACAAACTGGCTTAGTATCTAAGTCACTTAAAAAAATACACATTATGAAGGTACCTATATTATATCTAGACATTTAATATTGAATGATCTATTTTTTTTGTTACATATTAGATAATATTCACAAGTACGTACATAGGTTATATCAATAACCAATCAGTCTATTGCATCCTTTACCGATTACCTGTACATGTTAGTCCCCTCCACCCGCTGCAAGTAGGCTAGACAAACATAAGGTAAAAAGGTCGACCAGCGGAAGGATATTCTTAATTAGTTACAATAATTATTGCAATTCCTTTACCGATTACCTGTACATGTTAGTCCCGTCCACCCGCTGCAAGAAGGATAGAAAAACATCAAGTAAAACGGTCGACCAGCGGAAGGATATTTGCAATAATTATTGTTATTCCTTTATCGATTACATAGACATGTAAGCCCCATTCACCCGCTGAAAGTAAGATAGGCATACACCAAGTAAACGATCGACCAGCGGAAGGAAAATAAGACAAAAGTATTTCTATATCAACTTATTTTTTACACATTCTTACTCTTTTTATTGCAGGTACTAAATCACACAAAAATAAAATCTTAGGTTGGTGTTATATTTTAGATACCTAGATATCTACCTAGTACCTAAACTACTATCAGTAGTACCTAAGTAAAAATTACTGTGATGGTAGAATGGCATCCTCAACAACAGAATTTTCTTCAATTAACTCGCCTGGCCAGTATCGCAGTTTTTCTTTAGCTATTGTTATATTTCTGAAATTACCCAAACCTCTCAAAGCATAGCGATCGTTAGGCAGAATATTCGTTATTTCGTATGGGCCCTTAAACTTAGGTTTAAGTTTATCATTACGCCGATGCTCCTGATTAACGTAAACTATATCGCCTACTGCTAGGGTAATATTATTACGTCGTGTGGCATCAAAACGATTTTTGAATTTTACGGCTACTTGAAGCAGACGCTGTTTTGCTAACTCACGATCAGCCTGAACATCGATCCGAGGCTCTGGAGTATTATCGTCAAGTACGTCAACTAACCGGGCCTGCACAGATGGTATATTAGCCTCAACACCTATAAGCAAACGCAGTGGCGAAAATCCAGTCGATTTCTGGATAGTTGTGTTGATCGATTGCTGGACTTTCCACAACTCGCTCGGCCAATCTGACGTATCACTACACATTGTACACAACATATCAACTACTGTGGACACATAACGTTCTACCTGACCATTACTTCTGGGAGTACCAGTAGCGATTAGATGATGTTCAATATGTAATTCTCTAAAAAGGGCCTGAATTTGGTGTGAACTAAAATTGGTTCCCCGATCTGTAATGACAAGGGATGGAGTGCCAAATATGGTTATTGTTTCACGTATTATGGGCACTAATTCGGAAGAATTTAATGATTTTAGAGGTTTAAGCAAACAAAACTTCGTGAATCCATCTACCATCAACAAAATATGCTTATACCCCCCATTAGATGGAGAAAATGGGCCAGTGCAATCTAAATGTACTGTATGAAATGGGATTGCAGTTTTATTGATAGGATGTAATAATCCTTGTTTAGGACCATGATGAACTTTTTTTTCAATACAAACCAAGCAGTGAGAAATATATTTTTTTACAAATGCTGCCATACTGGGAAACCAAAAGTGTTCACGAATCTTGTCTATGGTTTTATCGAATCCTACGTGGCAATTATCGTCGTGGAACAATCGCAAAATGCTTAAGCGGGTACCTTTGGGTATATATAACTTAGGTTCGCTATTCGGATCTATGGTAAAATGCAACAAACCGTTTCTTATTTTGTACTGGTTTTCATCAAGTTCTCCTGTTCGTAATCTATTGATTAACGATTGTGCTTCAATGTCATTTTGCTGCGCTATTTCAAGCCAAGACTGGGGATCGTTTGTAAGATTAACATTATAGTGCAAGTTAGGGGTCTCAATAGGGTTACGGCTTAGATAGTCAACATGACCAATGTACTTTCCCTTTTTGTAAACAATTTCAAATTCAAAATCTTGAAGGTATGTCCACCAACGGGCTACTCGGGGTGACAGATTTTTTTTACTCATTGTCGATTTAATAGCATTACAATCGGTTATAATTTTGAAATGAACTCCGAGTAGGTATACCCGAAAGTGTTTTATAGCATTATAGATGGCAAGAGTTTCTAAATCATAAGAGCAATAATTAGATTCGGCAGGAGATGTTCTTTTACTAAAATAAGCTACAACCTTAGATTCATTCCCAGCTTTTTGCATTAAAATAGCGCCATAACCTAACGAACTGGCATCAGTGTATAGTTCCGTCACTAATTTTGGATCAAAAATAGAGAGTGGAGGAGAGGCACAGAGTTGATCGATAACATACTTTCTCGCGTTATCTTGTTCTGTTCCCCAAACCCACTTTTGATTGTTTTTCGTCAACATTGAGATGGGAGCGGTACGAGTGGCAAAATTAGCAATAAATTTACGGAAATAGCTGGCAAGACCCATAAACTGGCGCACCTGCTTAACGGTACGTGGAGTTGGTGAATGTACTAACGCAGTTACCTTAGCATTGCTTGGCCTGACTTGCCCGTGTGATATTTGTCTACCCAAATATTCTATATTTTCTACAAAAAATTTAGATTTTTTGAGGTTGATTGTAAAACCAGCACAATTCAAAGCTGAAACAGTTTGTTCTAAATATCCAAGTCCTTCGTCTATGGTCGAAAATGGAATAAGCACATCATCAATGTACACTAACAGAAAGTCTAGATGTTCGACAGCTTTAGAAATGGCCCTTTGGAACACTGACGGGCCATTACAAATTCCAAATGGCATTTTTTTATACTCCCAATGGCCGTCTGGCGTCACAAAAGCGGTGTATTTAGCAGATTCTGGTGCCACGGGTATTTGGTAAAAACCGTTTTTCATATCGATTGAAATAAAATATTTAGCTTTACCTAGTCTATCGATTTGATCTTCGATGAGAGGGAGAGGGTATCTGTCTTTCTCAAGTATTTTATTCAATGCCATGTAGTCAATGCATAATCTATCGGTACCGTCTTTTTTTTTTACTAAAAGAACTGGGCTGGCAAACGATGAGTCACTTTCTTGAATTATGTCGTTATCTAACAGATTTTGAACGATTTTGCTTACCTTCTCTCTCTCATGGGGGGATAATCTATAAGGTCTATAATAAACAACGTTACTATTCTTGACTGTCAGTTTTAGCTCTCCTGTTTTAACTGTTCCCATATTATCAAAGATACCAATATTATTTTGAAAAATCTCTATAATGCGTTTTTGAACATGCTGATCTAAATGTTCGATTTTTGTCAATAGCTCGGTCATTGCAACGTCAGTCGTATTTTTTACACAAAAAATATCAGTTTGATTATTCAAGTCGGGTTTTCGTATTATTCTACAGCCATTTATATCAGTTACAATCTGGATGTCAGCATGTTCAATAGCATTTCGTCCAATTAACAGACCAAAGCCAAGATGATTGTCTTTTGCTACAAAAATATCAAGTTCGATGCAAATATCATCGAATCGCACAGGGAGGGTAACTACACCAATTGTTTCCAAAATACCATTACCTATTCCGCTAAGACGAAACGAATGAGGTAGTACATTATAATTTAGGCGTTTTACAATGGACTCTTTGATTAAGCTACAGTTAGCTCCAGTATCTATAAGAGATTCAATTTCTAAATCATCAACCGACACTTTCGTCAGTTTTAACTCTGACCTAAAAAATTAACCTTGGTGCTACTACTGTTAGAATTTGTTTCTTGCCGTGCTTTATGAAAGCACACAGATTCAGTATGACCTGCCTTTTTGCAAAACGTGCAGAATTTGTCTACCCTATTTCCTGGATTATTCGTATTCGTTTTAGTTTCGGTCGACTGACCCACACGACTCAAACATTGAGAGCTAAAATGACCTGGCTTACCACACGTGAAACATTTCTTTTGAACAGGGTCACTGTTGCTACGAGCATCTAGCTTAGGGCGTTTAAACCTATTTGGGCCAGCCACGTTATCAGTCTCACTATGCTCCAAGGGCCTTTTTTTGGGTTTGACATATGAAGTGAAAAGCGAAATAAGTTCGGAAGTAGTCTTGACGCTACTGTTAAGGGCTGCCATTCTAACATTTACATCGCTTATACTACCGCACACTAGATCTATTAACTGGATTTCAGTAAAAGCTACCTTAGTATTACGTAATAGCCTAACTTTTTCTCTGGCATACTCGCAGTAAGAATCTGCTGTTTCTGACGTGTACGATACCGCTTTAGACAATTTTTCAGAGAGATTTCTCTTTTCAGGGTATAAATCAGTTAAATCATTACGAAAATTTTCCCAAGAACGTCCAGTATCTGGATTCCACGATTCGAACCATAATAGCGCAGAGCCCTTCAGAGCCTTACCGGCTTTCGCAACAGCTGCAACACTGCTCCATCCGAATTCCTTGGAGAGCACCTCGATGTTAACGCACCAGCTGGCAGCGCCATTGTCGCTTGTCGAGGGGGTCGAAAGTTGGAAGCGCAACGTCGTCGTCTTGGCGGCGCTTGGTGGACACGGCTTCGCTGATTGCTTTCAGGAGACCTTCCAGGACAGCGGGATCCATTCTGAAACTTGTACAAAAATGTATTAGAATAAGTTTTTAATCGTATCCCACTTCTGATAATAGATTAGGTACTACCTACCTACTTTTTGTTGTGGAATAAAACATAATTAACTCGAAATCAAGGTATTTTATTATTTAATACAAAATAGGAGGTATTCAAAACAGAAAAGAAATGAACTTATTTTAAATCATTGCATAGTGCTTACAGTTTTTAAAAATAAAACTTAAATATAACATAATCTACAAGACCTACGAGAACAAGAATAAATTCATGGAATATTCTACAAGTAAGCAAGTGTCTACACCGTACCTTTAGAAGTCTTTCTCGTTTGCTGGTTCAGGCCAGAATGCTGGGGTCGATCGACAGTCGTTACCTCCAACCGTCGGTCGGCCCCCCACCCTACAGTAACCTAGCAAACCGAAGTTTGTTCGCTTAGTTCATTCTAGTCGGAAATCAATTCTACTACTCAAAAATAACATTTACTGTTATTACATAAAGAAATTATAAAAATTAGGACAAACCTAAAGATAAATTATATTATGGATTTAGATACATTAATTATACAATTACATATACGTTATGACTTATTATTGTAATAAACTAGTGACATGACAACTTTTGAATACCTAATTGAACTAAAAATAAAAGTACCTATTATATAAACAAACATTTATTTAATGTAATATAAATAATGATTTAATACAGCATAAACAATATCAGATTTTAGCAATATTAACCTAACAAATCACATTACTTATAGTGGCTCTATTCATTAATCTAACACATGCAATATAAAGTATAAATATGGGTTTTTTTAAATTTACAAAACGATGCCACAGTTTTAAAAATAAATTATGTACACAGCAAAAACTAGAAAATTAGATACCTAACCATCAATTTGTTGCATTTTCTATGTACCGAGTACCAGGCGAGGTAGGGCACAGTGAAATTTTCTCGCTCTTAATTAGAGCAACCGGCCTGAAAGATACCTCCGCCTTAAAGAAGATCGCCAAATAACATTAATTGTTTCAAATAGTGTTGTGTTCCTGCGGTGACTAAGGTTTCCAGAGCTCCTAAAGTGGTGTTTGGGTTCGGCAACGCGTGCGTGTTGGCACTGGATACAAGCGTTCATAGATTACGGTTACCAATTACCAACAAGTGGGCCGTATGTTTGTTTGTCTGTCACCTTAGTTCAATAAAAATCTATCATCTTCATCTGTATTATGGCATCATTTTGAAAAATACGAAATGTTTACATTTTAGTGCAGGCAATTGTACGTACCTAAACACGGCTCCAACTGATAGAAACTTAGCAAATATTTAAGCCTATATTTCATTATAAGTATACATTTCAGCCTAATAAATTCTCGGAACGGATACGAAAAGGCTTATAGCATATTTTAAGAATTGAATTCGTTCTGGATTCCAGACTGAGAGGCCATTTAAATCTTAGCTGTATTTATTTCATGGACGTGCTTAGCTCTTGAAGAATTCTGTAAACCAGTTTAGCCTCATAAAGTCTTGCAACGCGCTATCAAGAGTTTTAGTAGCTACCATCTTACTACTAGGGGACTCTATGTATACTCTCCCGAAAGGGGCTTATTCTATCAACAAAAAGAAGCATATTCAAATAAAAAAACATGGCTTTTCGTTTTTTTCTGAACCATTTCAAATTAGCTGTAATTTGACTTCTTGTCATATTTATCTTGTTATGAATCACTTTGTAGAGATGCAATTAAATTGTCAGCTTAGCGTTGTAATTATCATGTATGTTAGACTTTTTTTAGATCTCTAGAATAGAATAGAATAGAATAGAATATAACTTTATTGTACACCAAAAGAATACTTACTACTTTATTGTATACCAGAATACACAAACCAGGAAAAAACTATTAAAAAAAAGGTGTGACAATGGGCGGTCTTATCACTAAAAGCGATCTTTACCAGGCAACCTTTGGATGGACAGGATATACTAAGTAAAACTTGACTGGCCTCATAGCTCAGTTAGTAGTAACTCTGCCTGCTGCGCTAGAGGTTGCGGGTTTGATCCCCTCACTGGACAAGCATTTGTGTGATAAACACAGATGTTTGTTCTGTGTCTGGGTGTTAAATATTTATCTATTATGTATATCAGTCTCTGATACCCATAGTACAGGCTATGCCTAGTTTGGGATACGTTGACCGTGTGAATATGTCCGTAAAAAAAAAACTCTAAAGTGGTATTGACTTGACTGAACTTGATTTGCTCCGTTAAGTTGGATTTTTATTTCAGGCTGTTCCTGATAACTCAATTATGTGAATAGTGAAGTCTATGAATGGTGAGATTTAATATTTATATTATTACAAAGTCAGTGGGGTGGTTGGGAATATATCTCAAACCTTATTTCTTTAAATTGGGTAATAATTGGTATACGTTGGCCTAACACTGGTTATTATTATCACATACCTACCTAGTAGGGGCTAGTGGGAGGGTCGATCGTTGATCCGTGGGTTCGAACCTCAATCGTGCACCAAATTATTTTTATATATGACAAAATGTCGTGAAGAAAACCGCGGCTAGTCACCATCGCATGTATTTGTCTTTCCTGAGAGGAAGGTATAGGTTTCGGCCAAGCCTACTTCCTTTTAAACCAGCACCAGATACTTGGTACAACAACCTGTAAGTGAGTAAAAAGTTCCACATGACGCTATTTAAATCATCTATAATATATTATGTAATAAGGTGTTACTGTTTTACATAGGTATAATAAGTTCCACAATGATAGAATAGTGGGGGATTACACTACTTAGCACAATTCGGCAAATCAAAAAGCTTTCTGATAAATCAGGACTTCACTTATAACGGCTACATTATTTTTAAAATTCAATTATGATTAATCGCGTTTATAAATCACTTTTACAAACCAGAATCAAATAAAGAAGTCAAATAAATCCGACTCCCGGCTTTAAATCCAACGTGTTAAAATTTACAGCTTTATGCCATCCGAACTTGAACTATGAGCCCAATAAGCTGTGCCAATTTGGGGGTAAAGCCAGAACCACACTACCTTATTTAGGGGTAAATGGATTTATTGTTGCTTATAAACGGTCGAGTTGAAACTTGTAAGAGGAACGGCGGAACAAATTACTTTTGAGATAGGAATTCACCTTGGCATTTTTAGCTGTTCTGTTAAAATTATTTTCATCGCAATTGATGTTTAATTTGCCTCCTGTGTCATGAAAATAATAGCAATTTAATGAATAAAAAAATATACTCATACGTTGTGATGGTTTCTTGAAAAGGCTCAAGACCGTTTGTCATTTAATTCTTTGGGGAGGCCTATGTCCAGCTTTGGACTTCTACAGGCTGATGATAAGATAAGATAATTGCGTTATTCGTTATTATTAGTGATGAATAACGCAATTATTTGGTTTTTTTTCATCAAAGTCAAGGTCAAAAGGCAAATTTATTTCAATAAAATCACTAGGATCACTTTGAAACGTCTTAGAAACTAGGTAAAGCTATACCTGTTCATCGATGTTGAGAGAGAATGAGTAACAACAACAAATTATTAAGTACTTACAAAGTTAATTCAACTGTCTAAAGATCGAATCAGAAATGGGGAAAACCGAAGACAAAGGTGCTTTGTGCTCGTCATGCCACTGATCCATTCTTGGTCATCCTGTATTAAGCCAGTAATCAGGTTAGGTATGCCTGTACTGAAACAGTACACCAACCGTATCCTAGCGCTAAATAAAACCATCCTTCGCATTATTGTTAGAGCCTTAACTGGACACTGTTGTCTTAATAAGTACATGTTTAAACTAAGGCTATGCGACACACAAACCTGCAGGCTATGCAAGGAGGCGGACGAAACGCCTCTACATCTGCTAGGTGGATGCGGAGCACTTGTGCTCAAACGTAGTATCCATTTGGGAAAACACATCCTCAGCCCAATGGAGCTAAAGCAACTCAACCCAAAGAAAATCCTTCAGTTTTTAACAGCTGCTGGGCTTTGCGGTGAACTTTGACAGCAGTTGTGGCCGCAGTGATACCATAGCCACATAAAGTAAATAAATAAAAAAATATATAGGTAGGCCTATAACAGCGATGAAAGAATCTGTGTTGCAAAAGGATTAATATGCGCCTTTTAGGGGTTCTAGGACATGCCGGTTTCCTCACGATGTTTTCCTTTACAGTTTGCGAGAATTAGAATAGCTTGCGAATGTCGATGAGTTTATATCGCGCACTCTCAAATGTCAAACTTAAAGCTGACTTTATCCAGTAGAGGTAAGGATTTTTTTAAATGATTTTATATGACATATCCAGGACACATCGTATGCCGTTTAAGACGTCATAGTAAATCCCAAAGTCTGTTTTAAAGGCTTAACTTAACTGTTAGTTACTTTTGTATTACTATACGACTTTGTACGCAAGAACAACGACTCTCTGCCGTCATACAGTGAAAACTAGTACGGAGGGTAGTCACTTGAATGCAGCACTTCACACTTCACTTCACTTGAGGCAAATTCGCTAATTATGACAAATCATAATTTGCAAATTTGCTTCGTGATAAGAATCTTGTTCAGATATACTTGTAACTTTGTAATTTATGTACCTATACAAGCTAAGTTGTAACATTTTACTGTCGATAATTTTATGTCTAGGTTTAAGTATTAGTAGATTTGCAAATGTATACTTGTTGTTTTCTGAATAAAAAAAAATATTCAACAAAAAGGATACCAAAAAAAAAAAGCCTGATAACTTTCAGTGACCATGCAATAACCTAGCTACCCTAAACCACGAGGTGCTTGGATCAATGCCAAAGAATTCATGCGCCAAGCGCAAAGCAAATAGACACGTGCTTTGCGTCTCAGTTATTGTATGATTTATGTGACTTTAGTTTGTATGAGGCATCTTTCACTCTATGTGGTCGCACTGTTATTATAGGGGTGTGGCACTGCTATCCGATGCTAAGGTCGTAAGGCCCGATATTTCGTTACAGTTGTTATTTATAATAATATTTTATTATTTACATACATACATAAAATCACGCCTATTTCCCAGAGGGGTAGGCAGAGACCACGGCCTTCCACTTGCTACGATCCTGACATACCTCTTTCGCTTCATTCACTCTCATCACATTCCTCATACATGCTCGTCGGTTTAGGGTACTTGTCCAAAACGTCACAGATTTGGTCGCTAAACGTACGCCTAGGTCTTCCTCTTCCAATGGTTCCATTCACACTATTTATTATTTAATATTTTATAAACTACTTTTTTCAATAATATTAATTCATAACTCAATAATATAAAGATGAAAGGATCTATTAATACTTAATACATGATCTTATGCAAACATTTGTCCCGCTGCGGGATAGATGTTAAGTATTTGTTTCGGGTCTGGGTGATGTGGGATCAAGACTATGCATGTGACTGCTGGGTTTTATTTATTTATATTATCTTAACAAGGCTTTATAGTTAGGCTATGTTAGGCTATGTAGTTTACCCGATTTTCGGCGTATTCAGTGGATAATAGCGTCCACTCGCCACAATTCGTTTGATTAATCCGTCAACGGTGCTGGCACGTTACACTAAGCTCCATGTTGTGATGAACTTGGTAATTACTACGCCAAATTTTCGTGAACCACTGCAGATTTGTCTAATGTTGACCACGAACACACAGCCCACGACACAGTGTTGGTTGCCATAAAGGCAAAAAATAAAAAAGAATAGAGTTGTTTTTGTAAATCGCAATATCCTAAAACCTAATATTACTTTATACAAGGTGCCTCGTAACATGTGTACGACCCCGAAAGGGACTTATTCTATTAAAAAAAAACAGTTTTAGAGAAAAAATTAGAGTATACAAATATTTTTTTATGATCACTATAATTATAAAACGTACGAGATGTTCGACATCAAGATTACTACCTAAACCGCTGAATATTAAGTTTTCAAACTTAATTATGATTGATTTGACTTTAAAACACTTGATTGTTTTCATAATTTTTTCATTGAATTTTCAAAAGTCGAGGAACAAACTTTATTGCTAATTTGGTTTAGTTTATGCCTCTTTTGGGATAGCATACATTATTATGAATCACCTTGTATTTGAACAGAGCACGTACATTTTAGTAGATAAACAATATTTAGCGTAAGTGCTTTACCTCATTCCCGTGGCACTTATACTAAAATATTGTCTTCTTTCTTCGCGCACTATTGTAACATTCTTCTCGTCAACAAGATAAGAACATCGATAACTTTGTTACTTTTGCCTGAACAACTTCACTACTAGGGGTTAGCCAGAGGGGTTAGCACTAGTTTGTATACTCATGAATTTTGCAAGGATTGTAAGTGTTGATTAATTAAAACCATATTGAAAAGGCCAATATCTACCATGAGATAGTTGGTGTTCTCGAATGGCGACCATAAACCGGGCGACGCAGTGCTGAAATGTACCACACCTCCTGATGGACCGGCGACATTGTAAAAGTTGCGGGAAGGCGGTGAATGGAAATAATTTGGGACCGTTTGTACATGGAACTTGGGGGAGGCCTATGCCCAGCAGTGGACTTCTCTAGACTGATGATGACGATATGGTTACAACGATGGTTCATTTTAACCGCAGGACGTTCAAAGATGAATTGATCGGAAACGTCAGTTTCTCTCAAACCAGCTCTAAAACCCTTTCGAAATGAACATCACCGATGGTCTCCGATTGGTCTCTTTTAGAGCTGGCTGAGATGGGTTGAGAAAAGTGATCGGAAATATTTCTGATGATATATAATAGCTCTGCGCGTCTCCGTAAGGAAAGGCTTTGTTGTGCGCATTTTGCGTTATCTCGTGATGCGTTACTAAATATTTGCGTCAGTCGTTAGCGATTCAAAGCACGTTCGCACTAGTGCTAGCCCTCTAACTAACTTCATTACAGCTTCGTGCTTCTGACGAATCCTGCGAACTACAGCCGAATTCACGTCAACATCCTTTCATAACGTAAAGAGACAATTCCATATTCCGGTATCATTTCACGTAGGAGTCAACAGTGCTTCTGCGGGGACACAGTGTAAAATGGAAAGAAGAAAAACACGTGTTACAAAAAAAAACGTGTACTTTCTGTTTTCTTTCTTTATGTCCACTGCGATGGTTTTTGACCTAACCTAACTCTGGTTTCTGGCCATTATCTCTAAGGCTTTATCGCATAGGTTAAGGAGGTGGGCGTTGAAACTGCTACATAGTTGATAACTTTTGCAGTGTCATCGTTTCATTTTGTAATTTGTACATTTTGTTTGTGTTCTGAACAAAATACTTCTGAAACGGCTTTATCGTTAAAAAACAGGTGAAAATTCAACAAGATGTAAGACCTTTCGAAATAATCCGTGCGATTTCAATGTATAAATGAATGTTTTACACGAAAGGAGCATCCAAGAGGCGCATTCTTTCACCAACTGTAATAGGCCCTTTTCAGGGCCACCGTTTCTCAACCTGGTCACTGATCTACAGGAAGACCAAGAAAGAATCAGTGACACGACCAGCAAGTGAATATTGAAGTTTTGTAAGTCGGAGTAGTTCCCATCACGGCAAGAGTTTGACGTTAAAAAAAAATAGTGTACTGATACTTCAACTACCCTGTGTCGATTACGAGGCTGGCAGTCCGCCAGTCATGTTTATACGTCCTATGAGGTCTCTGGCATCCACACTGAATTTACGATGTTGTTAGTTTGTCATTATACTGCAACATATGCCCTGAACTTTCTGCCTAAACGCCCTATGATTATATCATGCAAATGCGGCAAAGTTAGCCCGAAATCAAGCTCAGTGCAAAACAGACGACAGTGAAAAAACAGATGATAGAAAAACAGATGTTAAGTACATGGTGATTCATAATATGTATACTTACTTGAAAGGGGCTTATTCTACAAACAATTAATAATAATAATAATAATAAATAATAAATATTCCGGACATATTACACACGGTCAACTGATCCCAAACTAGGCAAAGCCTGTACGATGGGTACCAGAGACTGATATAAATAATAGATATATATTTTAACACCCAGGCACAGAACAAACATCTGTGTTCATCACACAAATGTTTGTCCAGAGCGGGAATCGAACCCGCGACCTCTAGTGCAGAAGGCAGAGTTACTACCAACTGAGCTATGAGGCCAGTCAATTGGCAAAAATGTTTGTTTTACAACTTTTTGAAATTCGACATTTTTCATTGAACAATCACTATGCAAAAATCAGATATTTTGGGTCAGATCAGTTAAAACAGTTTTGGTAAATAACTATATAACATTTATATAGGTACTGAAGTACCAATAAAAATTCACGCAAAATGTGGACATGGTCAAATGTTATATTCAGACGTATCTCTGACTACCCCAACCTTAAACATCCTCAAGGATCTGAGCATCTGGCTACTTGAGAGGATGTCTACTATGCTTGGGGATAATTATAGCCATGAGCCTTTTTGATTATAATTTAATACTTTTCTTGTGTCAAATTCTCGCTTGTTTAGACAAGCGAGAAGAGTACACCCTAAGGTGTGTACAAAATGCAGTTTTCTTTTGTCAAAATTGTATTAATGATTTACCTAAAACCCGATTTTGATGTCTCCAACTTCAAAAACATGGGACTTACATACAAACTTTCAACCCCTATTTCATCCCTTTAGGAGTTGATTTTTGCAAAATGCGCGTCTACACCCTTTTTTGAGTGCCTGTGCCAAATTTCAGACTCCTTGGCCCAGTAGTTGCCGATCTTTCGTGATGAATCAATCAGTGAGTGTAATACTCCTTTATATAATAGATTAATTTATATTCTAGATGACTTGTTTCATTAAAAATCTTGAGCACTATAAACACAACTCGTAACTATTTGATGTCATAAGCCGTACAAGATGTCAGCCCAACGGAAATGGGGGTGCGCCCCGCCGGAAATGACGTCATATTTCACGCTCAAAGTGAGCGAGTGCATGACTTTATGAAACGTGATTGTCTTTTTAAGTAAGTCGTTTAAGTAACTTTAGTCTGACGTTCTGAGATATTATCAAGGAGTTCATTGAGTCCGTGAGTTTTCGTGGAGACATTAAAATAATAATGAGAATAGGAGTTTCTTTAGGAGACGGATTGCAGGAACTGAAACCTCTTTATGATAGGAATAATTTAAGTAATAAAATTTGTAAGTTAAAAAAATGTATTTCCTATTAAATTTATGGTGTTGTTAAATGTATGGTTCACCAACTTTCGATCCGAAGGTCTTGGGTTCGAATTTGGTCGTGCAAAAGTGGGTTTTATATTCTAAAGACACGCCTAAACACTAAAGGAAAACATCGTGAGTATGTACGAGTATACTTAAAGCGGCGTTGGGCTTGCAATCTGTCATTCACTGAACATTCTCATTCAGAATCACATTATTAAAAAATCTATTAATTTAATTTTCAACAAGTCTAAAACCTGGCTTAATAATTCACTTTTCCGCAAATATCTACTTAGAAAGCCTTTCTAGGGTCCCTTGAAATCATACGTTCTTGGAAACATCTGTGAGTACGAGTATATCCCCTAAATTTAGCTGACATAGCGGTACCCGTTAGTTCAGAGGAGCATCGCGTGCCTTCAGCACTTCTTATATCTTAGGCTGCGGTTCACTAAAATGCGGCTGCCGTAATCTAACGGCCATAAATCTTGTTTTTTTTAGCGTCTATTCACTTTTTGTCCACCAGTTGTTGTTGCGAGGTCCGCCAATGGGGTCAATGCAACAAAAAATATCCCTGATTCCTACGCATACTCACCACGCTGGGCATGCGGGTTGGAGAGCGCAGTTAGAGATATTTTTTTTTTTAAAAGGGGCTCTGCTACCCATCCCCTAGCAGTTGTCCCTTAGTGTCTCTTACGATATCTACAGGTAGGAGGTATAGAAGAGCCTATTCTTCAGCCGGGGCCACCACGGCGTGTTAAAAAATGGAAGGATGAGAGTTATCGAGCCTATAAAGCTAGTGACTGATTAGTAACTATTAAGTCAGCTACGTGAATTAAAAGTCAACGTTATCCGTGCGCTGTCTCTTCTGCCAAAACTGACGCTACCAACGGAAGGTTAACTTTAGTGACGTTGACCAAAAATATGGCATCATTTGACTCACACTTACGCATATTTTAAAGCAGCATGAACTAAAACGAGTAGAAGAGAAAAGGGTTTGATTACGACCATACAGAACAGAAGAGGAAAAACGATTGGACATATTATACGACATGACAGCTTCTTGAAGAACATCATTGAAGGAAAGGTAGAAGGAAAACGAGGAAGAAGAAGACCAAGAATTAGCTACTTACGTCATGTCGTTATAGGAGCTCGCATTGGAAAGATCAGAATGGAGTAAATTGCATCATTACACCGACAAGAGCTAGCTAAAAATAATAATGAAAATTTGCTACTCCTATTCGTCGCCTGCTTAACACACACAACACATATATTGTTTACTAGCGCTTGAAAGACTATCAGCTTAAAAGGTTATATGTGGCTGACAGAGGAAATAGGACGCTCATTGCTTCTAAGAAAACCAGAACTGTAATAAGAGCGTTCGTGTGAATTGGTTTCCTGTACGGGTGTATTGTTTGCCGAAGTATCCGTAGTTCAAGAGTAAGTTATTACTTGGGCTTCACCCAGTTAAATTCTCAGGGGTAATCGACTTAACTCTTGATAGAAACTATAACCATTTAGCTAGCCACTCAGCATGATCAAAACTTACTAGCAAACATCAAACCAAAATAATGAATCAAGCGAAAACAGTTTGGTGTTAGACTGAACTTCGAGGACCCATCTTCCAAATACGGAACTTGGACAAACCTTTTGTACCTATAGATAGATAGATAGATAGAAAAATTTCTTTATTGCACAGGACAAAGACAAGTACATAGGCGAACTTAATGCTAGGTAGCATTTTCTTCCAGCTAACCTTTGAGTAGTGAGGAAAAAATGAAGGTAGTGCTGACTAACAGATAATTTTAAAATTCGAAACAAACTTAGGATAAATAGACTTACATATACTACTACCTATCCAAATTAATCATAGTAGCAGTACTAGTAGCAAGGCCTTATTTTATTACATTATTCTAGACGATTTATACAGCGTCAGGTGGAACTTACAACTCACTTTCAGGACGCTGTAGTGTTCTTGGGTATAACATTACCTATTTTTATTTATTTTTTAGTTTTTTTACGAGGAGGCATGGCGCAGCGAGTTTTTCTCGCTCTTTAGAGCGCCAACTCCGCCAACTCCGCCTTACAGAAGATTGCAGCCAAATAACATTGTGTTCCTGCGGTGAGTAAAATTGGTAAAGCTCTTTAGGGGAGGGGATGGGGGTTCGGGGTCGCAACGCGTATGTTAGGCCTGTGGCATTGAAAGCGTTCAACAGTAACCGCTTACCAACAGGTGGCCCGTAAGCTTGTTTGCCACCTTAGTTGTAAAAAAAGTTCACCTATTTTTTTGTAGAATAGGACTCTCAACACAAAACACAAGGAAGTAGTAAATGGAACAACTACCTTAGGCCTTGGGAAGAATTTCAGGCGGAAAACGAGGGTGGCCTCAAAAAACGTGATAGCGAAATAATCTTACTTTCAATGGCGCTGCGACACATTGTACGAAAGGTTAACGAACTGGAAAATGTTATCAGCAATATTTCTAACTAGTAGTATACTCGGCTTCGTTTATAAGCTTCAACGGCCACCTCCACCCACATAGAGCTTGAATGTTATCTTTATGTGGGTGGAGGAGATGCAGTAAGTCATCGATAAAGTTTTATGACTAGACCCCGTACTCTCAACTTTGCAATTTTGTTAAGGTGGTGACATAAGATTACAGTTTACAAGATTTATGGTCCGAATTCGTGTAAAACAGCAGTTGCAATCTTGCATTTAAATGCTATGTTCTATGGGCCATAGTTACCAAATCAGTTCCGAATTTTGTTATTCCTCTTCTTGTTCTTTTTGTCCTGCCACTGTTTTTTTTCTTGGTCATCCTGCCTGTCTGTGATCAAGTTTAAGTATGGAGACCTAAAAATGACCTAATTATATCGTTTTTACCCGATGGACCGACATTGACACAAAAGGCTCAAGATCGTTCGTCGGAACTCTTTGGGGGAGGCCTATGTCCAGCAGTGAACTTCTACAGGCTGACGATGACATCGTTTTTGTCAAAAATGAAAGAAACCTTTTTTGCCAAATACGTTCTGCCAATGGGCATGTTGGTCTTAGTTATTTGTGGTTAGCGGAGACAAGTCAGTATATTATCAAAATTCTTCCATTTTCGGAGCTTTGTGTCCACGTCACGGTGATTTTCTTGAATCTGTCAGCGAGATCGGCTGACGTCGCCTTTTACGTATAATCCGCACTAATGCTTGAGTGCGTCTCGAGATAATACCTGACTTCCTTATCGGATCTCCCCCCTTACTTGTTTTTGTGCGAGTTCTTTAGATGTTCTTTTTTTTTGGACATATTACACACGGTCAACTGATCCCAAACTAGGCAAAGCCTGTACGATGGGTACCAGAGACTGATATAAATAATAGATATATATTTTAACACCCAGGCACAGAACAAACATCTTTGTTAATCACAAATGTTTGTCCAGTGCGGGAATCGAACCCGCGCCCTCTAGCGCAGAAGGCAGAGTTACTACCAACTGAGCTATGAGGCCAGTCAAAGTCAGTCAGTTCTGATTCTTCTTGGCTTAGGTGCGAGGAACAGGTGTTAATTCATCTAGTTTCAAACGTAAAAGCAATAATTATAATTTTATTTCAAAGGTTTACCTTTTGGGACACTGACCAAAGAAAAGATGGATAGATTATGTGAAAGACGTCATCAGTAAGAAAACAGTGAATACTGACATGATGACGAGGAGTGGAAGAGAAAAACATGTTGTGCCGACCCCAAATGAAGTGGGAAAAGGGCAGGAAAATGATCATAACCTGTTGGGACACTTTGCTTGTGGAGGCTAACCTACAGAGCCTTGAACACGGGCGGCGCGTGGCCAGACTGTCGGTGTTCCATAAGTAACACTTTGGTGATTATGCACAGGATTTGCATGACCTCATCCCTCCCTCCCCCTTCCACCACCGGACAAGCAGACGCACAGGTAAATACCACCCTTACCTGGTCGACATACCATAGTGTCGAACGTTTCTGCTCCACTTTTATTATAAGTACTGCCAAAGAGTGGAATGATCTGCCTGCGTCTGTTTTCCCGAAAGAGTACAATCTAGGAGTCTTCAAATCTTGGGTCAATAAGTTCACTCTGGGAAAGCGTGCTCTAGCTTTGGCCACATCTCACTTGCAAAAGTGAGTTGGTAACAAAACGCTTTACCATTATAAAGAAAAAAAAAAACACTGCCGTTTTTGACATTATTCGATACTATGATATAAGTGACCGTTCTGTTACCGTGATCTGTACTGTACCGCCTTCAATAGTGTCTAATCTGTTGATTCACTAAACGAAGTTGACAGCGCTCTTTAACGGGAGTGGAGGGGGTTGCAACGCGTGATTAATGCCTCTGGTATTGCAAGCGTTCATAGGCTACGGTAACCACTCACCAGAAGGTGTGCCGATCATAGCGAAATTATTATAATTGTCAATATTAATCTAATGTTATACAAACTGGCACAAAAACTATAAATTTCAAATTTTTTTTACTCGGTTAGTAAAAACTGCCGTTTATCAAATGAAATCTATTTTTCTACGAAGCCGCCAAGTTTCAATAACGGCAAAAATAACATGGAAAACGTCCAAGTCTCGGAAATTTTGCAACTCTTTTATGCAATTTGAAACGAAAATAGTTATTAAGTTTTTCAGACAATATATATTTTTTTTTTTAATCTGTCTACAGCCTTCATCATCATCGTCATTATTTCAGCCATTTGACGGGCCTCATAGCTCAGTTAGTAGTAACACTGGCTTCTGCGCTAGAGGTCGCGGGTTCGATCCCCGCACAGGACAAACATGTGTGTGATAAACACAGATGTTTGTTCTGTATTTGGGTGTTAAATATTTATCTATTATATATATCAGTCTCTGATCAATATTTATTTATTTATAGGACGTCAACTACTAAACATAAGCCTCCAGCATAGATTTTCAGAGCGACCGATATTGTTCGACCTGCCTGCCTTTTTAGCTCTCAGCAACCTTTATTAGGTCATCTTTCCATCAAGTAGATCATCAAGATAGTCGGTGACCATCTATTCGAGGGGGGTAAATTGAATCCCTTTGCCTTTTTATTATTATTTTGTTGTGTATCCTGCTCTTTTTTAATATTTGTTCTTTAAGGCAATAAAAGGTTTTTTTTTTTTTTTATTTATTAAGTAGGGGCTTTTCATCGCTACGCTTTCCAATGCGTGGTAACCACTCCACAGCTTTGGTTCCAGACTTCCTGGACAGGCTCGCTAGTGATTTTGAAACGCCACAAAATGGTGCTAAGGTTTACAATGCTTCCGATTTATTTCCGCCACAATCTTGACCGGGTATAAATCATGCGCTCTCTGAGGACAGCGTAAGTGAGTTATAGTCATTGCTATCCAATATTCTGGGGTCTTTGCGCCAATTAGATGTTAGTTTAGGGAATATATTGTGATAATATTTTCCCGAAGAAAGATATACCTATATTTTTAACGGTTAAATACAATACAATAAAATAACTTTATTTCAGGCAACAATAGAATAAAAAACAGATGGAATTTTTCTTATCCTACGGCCCATGTACATAAATACCTTAAAGACATAATAATAATATAATATATACATAATAATATAAATAACACAATTAATTGCCACGTAGAAACTGCGACGTGGGACGCGAATTGTCCGTGGCAGTAGGTATCCGCCCGCGGAAACGACGGAACACAACACCCTTCGGCCAGAGATCTTATTTTAGGTAGGTCGAAAGATGTTCGCCAGCGAGCCAGTTTGATGCGGACGAGTCCACACCATCACCGCTTTAAAAATACTTCATCGTGATGTTTTCCTACACCTTTTAAAAAATGACGTGTTTGTGCGTAGGTACCTGCTTATTTTTTTCGTAACTGATTGATGCACTCTAGGGCGTGAACATACGACCTTCGAATCAAAAGTAGGAGAACCACTAGACCCACTAGGCCAACACGGCTCATTTACTTTTAGATATGGCTAAAATCTATTCTGATCGAAGCGACGCGTGACCCGAGAGCTGGCTCTTATTTGGCCCAGCGAATAAGCATTGCCATCCAGCGTGGCAATTCCGCCAGCGTTTGGGGACGCATCCGAATGGTAGTGATCTGGATCAGTTGAGCTATCTATAGATCGTTTGTAACGGTCTTTAGATGGCTCAACTGTTTCTTGTGTATTTTGTAAATATTAACTTGTATTAGTTTTAAGTTTCTTTCTGTAGCTAAAATCATGAGTTTCAATTATTAAGTTAGCGAATTAGTCACTTCGCCGGCCCTCTGCCCGGGGAAGTGCTTACTCTATAAGTAAGCAATAATGAAGTGATTTGTCTACGCTGGCCGAGGGTGGGATCGATGATCTGTTGCCGCCATTACGCAAGGATCATATAGTTGCTCTTTGACCTTAAGGCCCTCTGACATAACGATACTTACAGACGACTAGCATCGTAGTAGAGTCGCTCGACATTATTAAATAAAAACGTACTAAGCGGTTTGGCGGTTTGGCCGTGGTGGCTCGGCTGAAGAATAGGCCTCTCCATATCTACCTATCCGCGGATGTTGTAAGAGGCGACTAAGGGAAAAAAGCTAGGGGATGGGCAACAGCGTCCCTCATTTTAACAACGATAGCTCTAATGATAAGGAATTCGCTCTGTCTTGTGGGGGAGGCCATGTTCAGCAGTGGACGTCGTACGGCTGAAATGATGATGATGATGATGAAGTGGTTTGTGCTGTAAATGCAAATGAGAAAATTTCCTATGCATTTTATTTATTTATTTAATACTTTATTGCACACACATAGTACAGTTGCACAAAAGGAGGACTTAATGCTACAAACATTTTCTAACAGCCAACCTCAAAGGTAACAAGAGAAAAAGGTCAGCGTGCTAGCTGAAAGTAGAAATAAAAAGTTGGAGAGCTGACAATGAATAAAAATAACTCCATAAAACTAATACATACAACCTATACTACATATCTATATATACATATATATTATTAAGCTTAAGAGTACCTTCATACATGTATTCCTGAAACAATATGAAAATAATAATAATAAAAAGTAAAGAAAAATGATGGGTTTAAATACCTATGTGAATAATTGTAAGTTTGTTACCTACCAGAAGAAGTTTCTTCCAGAACTTAGTAGCATACTGTACGAACCCGATTAGCGAACATGGTATTCTGTTGGCATGAGACTGAAGTATCGTCTCTTGCGAGTATCGTAATGTATGAAGGGCCTTAGGGACTAGAAAATAAATCAAAACATCGATTTATTGACCTTCATTTGAGTGAAAAATCGAGTAGATATCAGTAGTCTTATATTTTACGATAAATATTTTTACTCTTCCTCCAATCGCACGCCTTTGTACATTATAATTTGACGACTAATAAAGCACTCTCAAAGATAAATAATTTTATATTAAAAATAATCGTTTGGATTTGTTTCCTACGTAAAATATTATGATAAAACTCCGTAGCTTAGTTCGTAGCACTCGTAGCATTCGTAGCAGCGTATCATACGTAGCAGTCCGTAGCACGACCTTTCCTCTATGTTCCTTCGAAATGGCACTCACCTGTTTCATTTTCAACACAATAATACTAATATTATAAATGCGAAAGTTTGTGAAGATGTTTGGATGTTTGTTGTTCAATCACGCCAAAACGGCCGAACGGATTTGGATGAAATTTGGTACAGATATAGATTATAGTCTGGAATAGCATATAAGATAATTTATTCATAAGATTGATAAGGTACACAAAAATTTACAGGTTAATGGTCATTTTTACATATAGGTAGATATTACATAGGAGCCTGAACTAGGTAATCCTGTGTTTCAGGCGAGAAGAACACATTTAATTATAAAATTATCAAAAAAATCACTAATTGAACAGCTTTTAGTTACTAGGTAGGTATAAAAACATTTATTATTAGAGTTATATTAGGTGATACCAACTCATATCACCGACTAAACTTACTTATTAAACTATATTTTAAACGATTATAAGATAAATAAATCTGAAATATCTACAGAGGTACTAGCATAAGTTATTTTATTACAACTAACAAATTCTCTGTATCATCGTAGGACATACTTAGTAAGGCATCCTTAATGGTTGTCTTACACTTGTTGTAGTTTAGGGGATAAATATTGACTAATGCATTTAATCTATTGTAGAGTAGAGGACCATTGAAAGTGAAAAACCTATTCGCAAATGTATGTTTTGTGCCTGCTGGTTGTTGAGGGCAAACTTTATCTTTCCGTCTTTTGTTAATGAAAATGTCAGTGTTGTATGGAAGGCCTGCGTGCTGTTTTAGTACTGTGTGCATAATAAATAACTGTCGGACTGTTAGGACTTAACAAGATTGATACAAGAGGTTAGTAGGAAAAATAAAAGGGCGGAAAGTGGCTACTTTGAGTACTAATATAGGTTACTTTTTACGTAGGTACCACGCGAGCGAAGCCGCGGACTGAAGCTAGTTGCTGATAAATTAAACCATACATTAAACCTTCTTCTTCAAATATTCTCTCAAAATGATTAAAGATACAAGCCTACGCAAGCGTTTCTGTATGGATATAGGTATAACTTCAACCTTTTTTACCAAAAAATCCTTTTGTTTATGTGAACAAAGAAACTTTTGTTCCAAAATTGCTAAAAACAAAAGACTGTAACACACAAGCTAGTCTAGGCCTCATCCTATTATGGTATCTTCAAGATAATCTGAAATTCATATACTTTGCTGACTCGCTCACGACAGCGTTGGAGATGAAACGGAAAGTGTGTGTTTAAATTATACAAAGTGTTCCGTTGGTATTTTGCACTAGCCGCTTCTCAGCCAAAACACATGTAATGATGGCTGCGCACAGTCGCGGATTTGCAGTCTTGGCCGCTCTAGGCCCCAGGCCATGTGCCACCCCTTTCTCAGCACCCATCATTAGACTAGGTTCACAATGAATTTACTTTATTGCCAACTTTATCTAAATCTAAATCCGAAATTTAATTAACTATAATAGCTACTAATTTGTAAATATATTCCGAGATGATGAGATTTTCTACGACAATTACTACAAATTTCTGGTCACGGTTTGCCGCCCCTAATATCTGGCCACCCGGACACACTAGGCCCGGGCCTACTGGGCCTTAGGGCAAATCCACCACTGGCTGCGCGAAAGGAATTAGTTAATGTTAAGGATTAATTCTGTAATAATAGATTATTATATATATCTGAATTTTCGAATCTGAATACTGGTTTTAAATTCGAATAGCTGAATTAGTATTCAGCGGCGACATCAATATTGAATTTCTATAAAATAAACTTGCATTTTTGACTGACTGACAATCAAACGCACTGCCTAAACGAGAAGTCCTAGGACTATGAAATTAAAAGTAATGTTGTAGTATGTACAGTAGGTATATGTACATGTATATAAAAATACAGCTCTTTTATGAAATCAAAACAGAATGCACTACAAAAGAGCACGATTATCCTAATCAGGAAATAAACAAAAAATGACATCATCTTCCTGCCCTTATCCCACATCATGTGGGGTCGGCACAACATGTATTCTTCTTCCATTTCCCTCTATCAGTCGTCATCTCAACACTCACTCCTTTCTTCACCATATCCACTTTCACACAGTCCATCCATCTTTTCTTTGGCCTACCTCTACTCCTACATCCATCCACATTCATATCTAACACTCTTCTTGTCACATGTCATTCTTCCCTCCTCATGACATGCCCATACCAAGCTAACCGATTACTCCTCAGCATTTCCGTCACTGGCGGCACTTTCAAACATCCTCTTACATACTCATTCCTTACCTTATCCATTCTGGTCACTCCACACATCCATCTTAACATTCGCATTTCCGCTGCGTGCAATCTTCTTTCATCCGTCCCTTTGGCAGCCCAACACTCAGATCCATACAATACGACAGGAAATAAACAAAAAATGTACCGTTTTAAATATCATCAAGCGGAACCCCAAAAATAGTTATCTTGACACGGCTTGATATAATCCCGTAGTGGAATAAATCATGGCCTGGGGAAACTTTTCACAAAAAAAAGACACGTTACCCTGAAACCTTGTAACTTTGAGGTCATCAAAGAATTCTAAGTTTTACATTCATTTGAAAACATTTTCTGTCTAGTCTAACATTATTATTTCAAAACTGTTACATAAGTATTGTTAAACTCATAATAAGATATTCGTTATTTAAAAAAAAAACCTTGTTTTGTGAAACTATTTTTTTAAATTAATATCTTAACATGACTGGCCTCATAGCTCAGTTGGTAGTAACTCTGCCTTCTACGCTAGAGGTTGCGGGTTCGATTCCCGCACAGGACAAACATTTGTGTGATGAATACAGATGTTTGTTCTGTGTCTGGGTGTTAAATATTTATCTATTATGTATATCAGTCGCTGGTACCCATAGTACAGGCTATGCCTAGTTTGGGATCAGTTGACAGTGTGTGATATGTACGGAATATTAAAAAAAAAAAAAAAAAAAAAAAAATATGACTGTTCAAATTTTCAGTGACCTATTTTTACCTATTGAATAATAGAACGTGAAATACACCTGTAGGTAAATAATAAGCACACTTTTTTTTTCTTAGAAGCCCCTTTTGTGCCCTTGTATGTCTTTGAATTTTTAAGTTTAAGGACATGCCGGTTACATCACGATGTTTTCCTTCACTGTTTGAGAGTACTAGTTTAGCGCACATACATTTTCCTGCTAAACCCATTGGTACACGATCGTGTTCGAACCTACGAACTGTGCATAGGACGGTGGTTCAATACCACCATTCAACCAGACTTTCAAACCAGACATCTTGTCGTGACCACAGGTCACGAGATTATAAACCTGCGACCATTGCATCAACAAGCATTCATCGGCTACAGTAACCAATTACCAACAGGTGGGTCGTAAGCTTGTTTTACTTCTAAATTATATAAAAACAGCATATTTACCAAACCGTTTCCACATCTGGACCTGAAATAATATGTTTTGTTAACCCTTTTCTTATCGCGGGATGGTTTTCCCAGGAGACACATAAATAATGTTCTTAGAGAAATAATTTTCTGCTTGGTTCCTTTCCTGGATGGTAAGAAGTAATGCAAAAGTATTCTTAGTAGTTTATTCGTAACTTCACAAATACCTATGCGTTGGAGTGATAAAATTAAACACCCAAGAATAACAATAAGGTGAGGTCAAGCTTTGAGTGAAACTGCTAAAAACAGAGTGGAAAATTAAGCTGAAATCTGTCAGAAGGTTATAAAGAAACTTGGGGCATTTGTTAGAGAATGTCCGCCGTCAAACTAGAATTGAGCGCAGCTTATGATAGACTGGCTGGTTCAATATCTGTAGGAGGTGGTAAGGCACAGAGAGATTTTCTTGCTCTGAATTGAAGCAGCCCATCTGGAAAGAGATCTTCGTCCTACAAAACATCGCAGCTAAATACGTGTGGTTGCCAGAGCTATAATTGAGAGGGTGCCCCCCCCCCCCCCCCTCCCCCCGGGTTACCTATAGCCTAACTACTTTTTGCCCATAATGGTACGCGCAAGCGACAACACTCGACCAAATTCTAGTAGAAATGAAACAGTTCAGAGTGGCCTTGCTTTCTCTAAGTTAAGCTGGGACTGAGCAAAGCTTTTGTGAAGCAATAAGTGCACAGTCGGATTAGGTGCGAGGTTTTATTGCAACGGTCGAAATTTAAGAAAAGTTTTCTAGAATTCAGGGATTTTCGACAGAGTATTCTATTTTCTGTAGTATGCAGTTCAAGTATAAAAGTATAATTGGCACATGAAATGAATGTTTTAGAAGCTGTACCCAATTCATAAAAAAATTAAAAAAACATACCAACATGTTATAAGCTAATGCCAGTGCTCTGAAGCTGCTGACTGCAACACATCCACGTAATATGATGATAGCAATCAAGTCACCACCGGTCTGCCGAGCCGCCGATAGGTATCCTATCCTGCTAATATTATAAATGCAAAAATTTGTGAGGATGTTTGTTGTTCAATCACGCCGTAACGGCTCAACCGATTTAGTTAAAACTTGGAATAGATAAAGTTATTTACCTAGAAGAGCATATAGGCTATTTATGTAGGTACCACGCGAGCAAAGCCGCGGGTGAAAGCTAGTAATGGATATTATAATCTTACTTATATCCGATATTCCCAGAAATTGGTACTAACTTGCTAAACATAATGAATAACATAACTCTCGGCTCAAATTTCCTTTCCGTGTTCCTATTGTCCGCTCAACAATCAGTTTTCGGGGAAAACTTTTAATGGTCATTGAGACCCGATTAACTCAGTTCAGATAACTTGGTCAGAGTTTTATAATTCTGGTGAAAACGGACAAGTAGACGGCTTTTTGTGGTCAAAAATAATGCTGAACAAGAATTAGATCGATGTATTAAGTGAAAAGCGAAAAATGTAGGTACTAAAAATCACAACCGCTGATATAATTTTGAGTTTACTATGAGTAATTTTATTTTATTTTCTTTATAAAATACTCAAAATTACCGCCATTTTGCCTTCAACAAATCCAAACGAGGACCTAAATGAGGCAACAGATAGGACCATCAAGGTATCTAGATTGGTCGAGTATAGTTTGAAGGATTCTTTCCTTCAAACTGTACTTACTTGAAAAGAAGAAGTAGACTGTAAAGTTGAGGGAAAAAGACCACGATGCCGAATCCAGATTTGGAAGTTAGACGTGATACGCACCACCCTAGATTCCAAGATTCAAAAAATTATACATCCCACTCGCTGGAAAAAAATATCCATAGAGAGCTCACGTCCCTCAGCTTTGAGGAAAATTACTCAGAAAGAGATACTCTTAGTATTTTTATTCCATGGTAATTACTCGCTGTTTTTGATACTTACTCTACAATACGCAGAAAATCCTAGTGCGGAGCATCCTAGCATCATAATTAATGTGCATCTCTCTAACGCTCTAAGACGTAACGACTAAGTTATCTGAAACAAAGTGAGTTGCGGGCAACTGTTAAGCAGATTGTTCAGCCTGGGAACTGTTAATGGTTTCTTATGAAACGTTAACCGTTTTATCAATGCCGTAATTCAGCAGTAAAGACCGTTTTCAACGTATACAAAGTGATTATATAATATGTTTTCTACGACTTGCTATGATGCTGACGATGCTATATGAAGGAGTGACCTCCTGAAGCCTGTTCCGTAAAAGTCTATTTTAGAGTTAAAAATATAAGGGTATCAGCGGGCAATGATGTTTGAATAGCCTCAAACACCACAATAGTAGAAGAAAAAAAAAACAGTTATTTAGATAAATAGATAAATTATTTATTCGATACACACAAATACATCACAGTCAGAAATAAAATGCAAAAAAGAAACAACAGTAGGTAGAAAAACATAAAAATGGGTACTTAATAAGTAGATAGTAGGAATGCTAGCAGAACCTACACATACATATAAATTCACAGTAAAAAACAGGCGCCGAACCACCTGCAATGCATGGGTCCTATCTCAGCTTAATGCTGCTCCGCCAAGGCGTAGCAGCAATTTGTCACGTGCCCACTTAATAATAGCCGCTACGTAACGGTCCCCACTTATTGAAGAAACAAAGCTTTACTATTTAGCCAGGTGTATGTTTAGGTAGGGGATGTTACAGCCGGGGGACTTGTTTTGTGGATAAATGTACTCGCGCGGAAATGGACGATTAAAACTCATATATTATGAGCGTGTAGTACACGAGTTAACTTAGGTTTGTATTAAACAACACTTGAACTGGCGTGCATTTAAGTCTCTATGGTAAACTTGCTATGAATAAGATTTTACGAACGGTACAAGAAATTGAATGATAAGATAAGATAAGATAATTATTTATTTCACTTAGGTACATTACACTTCCAAGTAGCCCTAATTACCAAACTAAGTATAAACTAGTTTGGCAAATAGTGCCTGCCCTTCATTTTATCATTTAAATTTAGTACGGAATGACTTTACCCATTCAAGCTTGAGAGCGAAACAGTAAGAAATTCATGTTTCTTCTCCTTCATTCTGATCTTTCCAATGCGAGCATTACCTCTATATACGACATGACGGCAATCTTCTCTTTTATTTGACTCGTGTTACTTATTCTTGGTATTCCTCTTCCTCGTTTTCCTTACCTACTTCAACTTAAGGAATCAACAACTTCAAGGATCATCAACTTCAGGGATCATCAACTCCACGGATTGAAGTCTCCCGTTTACTACAAGGGCTACGACGTAGATCAGTTCCTGTTTCTCGAGAAAGACGTCCTGGAAGCCACCTACGTACCATTCGTTCCCGTTGGGACCACCCACCATCATTCGGCCCACCAGGGGAGTGCTTACTAGATAGGAGGTGGAGACAGATCAATAGGCATCCCACGCCCTACTAAATTTGTGTGCTCGCAGACTGCTAGCTGTAGTTATTTGAATATTATAGCTAATAATTGAAACCCTGGTTTTCTTTTTATCTTAACTACCACTAGTAGGTAGGTAGGAGTAGAACCAGGGGGCCAACGGCACACTGGCATTCGTTCGTTACCTTTATCTACTTCAGTGAGGTTTTTTAATAAAGCTGTCTTGTCGTATAAGATGTACAAAAATGTTTCCTGTAAAGATTTTTTTTTCTTTTTTAGATTTGAATAAAAATTTTAAATTGAACTTCATTGTAATGACTTTGCTCTTCTAGGCACATTGTGCATTCCCCCTATCTAGAGCTCTCCGTTCCTCACGGAAGTACTCATAAAGGCAACGGGATTTTTTCAGAGCTTCTGTTTAATAGGTCTTTGTCCCAGTTTAATTGGTTCGTCCGGTGTTTCATACATTGCTTTGTATGAAAAATTACCAAGAAAGAATCAGTGACACGACAAGCAAGCAAGTGGCAAGCTATCGTATCGTAAGCGTAACGCTATCGTGAATTATTCGTGCTCGGGGCATAAGTCTGATGCTGGAGTCGGAAGTAAAACTCATTAACGACTTGCAGCAAAAGGTTAGTATTTAGGCCTATGGTTGGTGGAGATTCTACAGGACGGGTAGAGAGAGAGTGCAGAGTTGTTGTGACTGGCCTCATAGCTCAGTTGGTAGTAACTCTGCCTTCTGCGCTAGAGGTCGCGGGTTCGATTCCCGCACTGGACAAACATTTGTGACTAACACAGATGTTAGTTCTGTGTCTGGGTGTTAAATATATATCTATTATGTATATCAGTCTCTGGTACCCATAGTACAGGCTATGCCTAGTTTGGGATCACTTGACAATGTGTGATATGTCCGGAATATTTATTTTATTTATTTATTTATTTACAGGAGTATAATATTTACAATAGGTACATGAGTAATTACAGAAAATAATAGATTTTAGTAAACACGATAAAGACACGACCAGCGTAGAAGTAAAAGTAGTCTGACAGACCGTCGTCCGTCCGAATCAACAATTCGTTCCATTGTTCGTCGCTATGCCATCTGAGAGGTATTTGAATTTGGCGGCGCGACGGAGTGATAGTGGCGGCGTAGCTCGCCACAAGCCCTTCTAAATTATTATTATTAAGGTTTTGCTACATGCGATAAACATTTTATTTACGTACCACTCGATCTAATTCATGAACGTTAACTAGTATCATAGCTGATTGTATTCATTATGTAATCAATGCTAGTTTTTATATAATTCTAGATGTAATACAAAAATATTCCAACACAGCAAAAAATAGGTAAAATTCATATTCGTTAAAAAAATTGGTAAAATTCCGTTTGAGTGCGCAATTATTGAGTCATTGAGACTCGCTCCAGCTTTCAAATTGATTTCATATAACATTTTTGAAATGACTCTTCGTTTCAAAACGTTTCCGAGATAATGATTTCTAGTGTACATGTGACAAATATATTAATTATTATAAATGTGAAAGTTTGTGAGGATGTTCGGATGTTTGTAAATAAGTTTTATGACGCACTGTGATGCATATAATGCATATAAGTCCGTGCCTAAATGTAAGTATTATTTTAATTCAAATAAAATCAGACATGTCTACGACCTTTTGATTAACTGACAGCTGATAATTTGCAATAAAACTTTACATAAATAAAAGCACACAAAATGCGTGGGCAGTTGAACCGAATCGATAACAAAAAATTTAAAAATTGAAAGAAATATAAAATCAATCATCTATAATATATATAATAACAATCACGAATTGTGAATGAGCAAAAAGAAAGACAATCAGAATAAGCTTTTATGTTATTGACAGAACATAACCTCGAATACGCAATATAACGCGGGTTCTCGTAGCGGCTCCCATATCTGTGCTCACGTGCGTTTGACGTTTTGACAGATGACTTACCCAGTGCGTGGATTTGGCGAGCGCGCCCAACCTGTCCGAGACGCAGTTTTGATAGGATTGATAATTCACAAATACGTTAGTTCATATCGTAAAATGCAGATTAGTTGCCATAGTTACCGACACATTCGACCATCAAATGGCTAAGACACTATAATCATAACCATGGCAACGACACTGCATTTACGATTAGATTTATGTTTTTGTGTCGTAACAATCTTAACACCAGTACAATTCAAAACACCTTTGCCCTTAATTAAATCATAATTAAGAATGTGTAAAATCGCATAGCTTAAGGCCACCACTCCAAAAGTAGCGAAATTGCCTGACCAACCAAACTGCATCTTCTTATTTTTTTTAATTATTTTATCTTATACGGAGGCAAACATGCTTACGGCCCACCTGATGGTAAGCGGTTACCGTTGCCTATTTATTATTATTATTATTATTTATTTATTTATTAAGATAACAACATCATAACAGGTTTTTTTATTAAGCCCTAAGGCGATGTTATATCTAGGTACCTACTTAACTTAATTTATTAACAATACTAATTATTATATTTTGTCTCAATGACAAGCTGTGCCATTTCCATGGCTTTCGGTAGGTTTTGTTGACATCTGCAACACCTGGAGCATTGCTAATGCGTTGCCTGCCCTGGAGAAATCTTCCTTCCTACTGGTAAAATTAAAGTAGGTGACAAACCGACATGCACAGCACTCTTTGACTCGCATTGACACTGATGATTGAAAACCCCAATTCCATTGTACCTAATATCCGCTCGCAAACTCGCGAAATGACAGATTGGGCCCGTTAAAATCGCAACCCGAGTTGAGTAATGCTCCTGTCGTCATTGTACACCCGATTTATTAATGAGAAGGTTCGCAAAGGCTTTCAGAAAGGTAAAATAGGCAGAGAAATTGCCTCTTAAATTGGTATTGTTTTAGGCTCCTTTGTTCAATATTTTAATTTGCACTAGCCACATCACAGTTTCAAAGGATGTTAGTAGAATAGCCTTCTGCGTTTTTTAGTACAGAGCAAATGTCACCATGACACATTAAATAGTGACGTAGTCACTTTTTAACAGCAATAACTTATGAATGTGAGATGCACTAGAGCGGTTTGTTTGACAGTTGAAATCATCTGATCATATCAGTGGCACGATGGAAAAAGGCTTGCTCTGCTCAATAGGTTTTTCTACCTAATAAGTAGGTGATGTTCTGTGAGATAAAATAAGCTAATTTTAAGTAAGAAAATTAAGATATAGGCACATTCATTCAGGGAGGCATTTGGATAGATACCGACATGTGTATATATGGTTGTATCTTACGGGTCTTGTTCTGGGCTGGGTCGCGAGCCGTACGTAGCTGCAGTAGTATTTGATACCAATTCAATCAAATAGGAGACGTTCAGTCTTTAGCCGCTCCAAAATCAAGATCCATCTATATAATTATCATTATCAGCCTGGTATCACTTAGTAATGGCCTTTCTCTTTTGCCAGCACGCATTTTAGGGCGATGACATCGAGAGTGACGCGGGCAATCGAGACACACAAACATTTAACTAGCATTATTTATTCACGTCAATTGTGAAAGACGACATGAGTAAGAAAGGAGTGAATACTTATATGACGGCTGATAGAGGGGAGTGGAAGAGAAAAACATGTGCCGACTCCACATGAAGTGGAATAAGGGCAGGGAGATGATGAATTATAAGGAATATTATGAGAGTGAATGAAACAACACAGGTATGACAGAATCGTAGCAAAAGAGAAGCTGTGGTCTCTGCCTACCCCTCTGAGAAACAGGCGTGATTTCATGTGTAAAAATATTAACGACTTCTCAGAGTTGTTTCTTTAGAAGAAAACAACAAAGCCACAGATGTTCACGAAAAACAAACCCATTGAAAACCCGGCAGGATAAATAAAAACATGCGATCTTCATTCGCCAAATAAAATTACTTTTCTACGTCAGCAATTTTCCGTACGTTCCGAACAAGAGGTACTGGAGCAGTAAGAGTAGTGTACTGAAGTTTCACTTCGACAACACTACAGCATAACTAAAGCCTCATAAACATTTTTTCACTTATACTATGGTTTTCAATCGTTAGCAAATTTTGCTTTCAAATATCTTTTAGTTAAAGATATTAAACAGACAAACAAATATCTAGCCGTCATCATCAGAATGCAAAAGTCCACGGCTGGACTTAAGCCTCAAAGAGTCCATCCATGACGAATAGTCTTAAGCCTTTTCCATTCACCGACTTTTCGCAACTTAAACAACAAAAACAACACCACGTCACCCTGTTCATGTTCGCTATTCTAGAACCTTTATTAACCAAGACTTTACAAGTGAATTTGACACGTGTTTCACCTCTCTACGAAGCATCATTAGAAAGGAATTGACTTGCTATGCACTGGAAACAAAACACATTGAATACCTTCACTCGCCTGCCCTATAACGAGCAATGTAACTCCAAGACGTGTTGCCTCACAAAGCGCTGAAAAGAAAGTGCTAATTGAATTTAATATTTAATTAAATATCTTAGAAAAGACTTCCTCAAAGTTACACCTTAAGTTAATTGAGATATTTTTTAGCTACTTATAATATTGACTTATAATATACTATTATAATATTGACAAGAACTGGATATCGGAACGTTGGTCGTCCAGCAGCGAGATGATGACGACATCGCAGGCATCGCGGGCCGCAACTGGATGAGGCATGCACAGGATAGAGGAGAATGGCACATACAAAGGGAGACCTATACCCTGTAGTGGGTGAAGTCAGGCTGTGGATGGTGATAATATTGACTACAACGATTGAATCCTTATCGATTTAAAAATGCATGAAAACTAAAAAATATTCATGTAAAACAATGACTTCAACCGATTGCAATTATTATTATGCAATAACTTATAACACCAAGATTTGTGACCGGGACTTGCTCAACACCTTATACCTAGTATTGTAGTGCGCAAAAAGTTATGTCACTGTAATTTCAATGATATTTACCCTTTAACCTGAACCTTTCAGCAGTACTGCTTAGCAACAATGTACCTAAACTTGTAACAACAAAGCTCATTTTACAATAAAACCCGACTTATAGTAACACAGGGTACCATAGGGTTACCTTATAAATCTCCCACGACAGCCTTCACGTTCTGTATCAGCCTGAGACCGGTATAAATCATAACTGAGCCTTCCGTGGCTTTGCGAGGTAGGAATATTGGAAATGTATTCTTTCACCCTGTTCTAGGAAAATAATCAGGGATTGTAATGAGAAAAATCACCTTGTTTTACTCGGCTGACTTGTCGCCTTTCGTTTTTCGTACCTTTATCTACAAGGTTATTCATAACATGTATTTTATGAACAAAAAGAATTAATAATAGCGAAAAAAAACATCATTATTTCTAATTTTCTTTCACAATTTTTCTCAGATTATCTGTTTTTGGTATTTTTATCAGAACTACTAACTAAACTTACAAGAAGTGCGGAATTAAGATTGCTCCCTAAAACAACTGATTCATTGAGTTTGACCTGATTTGTATAGTGTTGTGTTCCTGCGGTGAGTAAGGTTGCCAGAGCTCTTTAGGGGGGAGGGGTTCGGCAGGCAACGCATTAGCAATGCTCCAGGTGTTGATGATGTCAATAGGTGACGGTAACCACTTACCATCAGGAGGGCCGTAAGTCTGTTTGCCTCCGTAAAATAAAAAAATATTTAAAAAAATTGTCTCCAAAACAGCTGATTTTTGCATAGAGAGTTTTCAATGAAAAATGTCGAGTTTCCAAAAGTTGTAGAACAAACTTTATAGCCAATTGGTTATAGAATAAGCCCCTTTTGGGATGGCATACATATTATTGATCACCTTGTATATGCAAATGGCTAATGGCTATTACCACGTTGCATCCAAGCGTAAGGATATATTAAGATGTTTAGGGTGTTATTAGAATTGCCTTGACCAAGATAGTGCTGTGCTATAGGCTTTAATATTCAACAGAGCAGCAAACAGCTGCAATAACATCTACCTTTAAAAAAAAAAACTCTTTTGAAAGGGGCTTAAAAGCTAGCCCATCTGCGTATGCTTCATTCAGCACAACAAGCGAACGTTTCCAATCGCCGTGTAAGTATGCTTTTATATTGATATCTAGGTACTACTAGGATAACGCAGATACCGTACCGTAATCGTAGATCGTGTTAGATTTATTTTCATTTATTTAACCGTTATTTTGAATGGAGAAAGATGATTCTAAAATGTTAAAAATAGGCCTATGAATTCCCAACACTACCTACATAAAAAACAAACAAAGACATGACTTTTATGTACACAAAATTTAAAACAGCAAATGCCCGTACTTCACACCTTTTGCGTTCGTATATGCATTTCATTCAACTCTATTGGAGAACGCGGTGTGGTATGAATATTTTGTACGAGTGGCCTCGGCTGATAGCACCGGACGATTCGACTAAACTATCGACTTTATAGCAAATACTGTATACGGTAGTAATATTTGACGCTTGGGTTGAATATATTGATGGTAGTGTCCAACATATGCAATAATATAATTCCTAGAATACTTAAATTTAACAAAGGAAAAATATCATGGAAGTTGTCTTGAACTACGCTCGTAAAATAGCTGTATCTTACAAAAATGTAGAAATTTTTAAGAGAAACATTCTGTAAAACGGAAACAAAGCCATCTAAACGACCTTCGTGAGCCAAAGTGCCTTTGCTCGTGCAAATGGCTGCTATTTATTTAATTACGTTCAATCTTATCACTTGTAATATTACTGCAATCTGGTGTCTCAACACAGTGCACCGCTACACTGCAAAAGCTACCGTCCGCATTTTATAATCCTAGAACTTTTGTTAAAGGATCTACGTTATTTCTCACTCAGCCATTCGCAATAAGTTTTATGTATTTAGATTATGTAACCGATTTTTTCCTTGAAAGCCTGGATAGACTATTAATTTCCGAGTATCAAACGAGCGAAGCCGCGAGCATAATCAGAGTTTTAATGAAATCCCTTACTTTTATAACAATGCATTCCGAACGGCCTACATCCAGCAGTGAAATTCTACATGCTGATTCGGATGATTCGGATGGAGCCATCTTGTAGCAACCGTGTGCATTTGAAAAGGCTCTAAGATGTGTTCTGTAGCGTGAAAGAAATATGACACTACATTTTTTTGTATGAAGAAATTGTCACAGTCGGGAAGATAATGAATATGAGCCAAATATCTTAACTCAAGTGTGGAGGCGAGGAATGGAGAAATACGACTTCGGAACATGACAAGGAAATCGTGGCACAATTCATTACTGCCAAGTGGTTTCTTGCTTTTTTCTTTCTAGTAATTTGGTAAAAGAATTCCACTAGTTTTTAGAAATATATTATTGACTCGAATTTATTGATAGTTCATTGGGAATTATTACTCAAATGTTTTACTTTACGAGTGACTTACCTGCAATCAAATAACGACGAGCCACAAGCCGTGTTCAAATGGCGTGCGATATGTCTTATAAGATACCAGCTTTCGCCCGCGGCTTTGCCAGCGTAGTACCTACATAAAAAGTAGCCTATATGCGCTGACCCATGATCAGCCGTCATTGTGTCGCTGGAAATAATCAACTAACGAAGTGTGTCACGCCATCTGGTACCATACTTTATACAGCCTTGTTGAAGCCCTCAGGAAATGATATGGCTTGCGTCACTTCGAATGGTGTTGTTCTAAAATATGCTCTACTGTGTCGTTTTTTGGTAAAATATACAAGTTGAATTATAATATTATACCATTCCGAAATGTGTTTATTCTATCAACCAAAAGAAATTAGCGAAAACAAATATCTTTCAAAAATATTTGTTTTCGATTTTTTTTATTATTTCCTGCACTTTTTCAAACCTTCTTGTGCTTTTAACGAAATTTTTCCCAAAATTACAAATAACTAGGACAATGATTCCCAAAATGGTCTATATCGATCCCAAGGGGTCCAAGAAAGGGAAAATAAAAATTGTGCAAATGGTCTACGAAATGTAACGAGATCCACGATATAATAGAGGATCTATAATAATGCCTCACTATAGTATTAAGTTGAGTGAATTTAGTCACGGGGTCGACGCCAAAACGAAAAACTGTTCTGTTCTTGTGTGTGTCCAAATTAAATGTATTTTCTTTATTTATTTCTTTCAAAAACAAGACAACGGGTGAGGCAAAAGTGTTTGGGGTAATTTAACAGAACTAGGTAATTTAATGGTCGCGTCGTTGGAGTGAAAATTTGAAATCTCGTAACTATTTATTCTGCTGGCAGCCATGTGGGAATTATGTCCAATGTACTGAACCCGCGGCAAATCATACGAAAATATGAGCTCTGAATGAACTGACTATGGCGACAGGTGCTTATGTTTCAGAAAGTTTTTATGGTTGACTAGTGGAATGGCCATTGCTTCGTTCGCGTTCGTGGTGTTGGGAGTTCTGACTCTTCGATACAAGGTAATTAATAATATAATATATAATTTACAGTTCTACTGGACCAGAGGGTTATAGCGTGATTAAACTGGCATTTCAATCATAATAAATCGAAATCGTTGAATATAAAGACCTTATGATCTGCAATCTCAAAAAGCTTCTTTTATAGTTTCAGTCTCCCCATTCTGACCCTTTTGATATCATACTCTTCACATACATTTACCATTTAAAATATCCCTGTCGAAATAGCCAAAGCCGTCATCAGACAAATGTAACAGTAGTGTCAAAAGACAAAAGGCGTGATGAATAATATTCATCGTCGAACGGCACGTAGGACCACTCATGCCCGGCATCGCCAGATATCGAGAGCGTGATCCGATTCTTAAAATAAATTGTAGAGGAAACAAGAACAGTATGCTACGTGAAATCGCAAATTCTTAACCATTTATATATCTATGTATCTATCTATTGCTTGCTTGCTTACTTGCTTGTCGTGTCACTGATTGTTTCTTGGGCATCCTGTATTAGGTCAGATATTGATATTATTGTCAAAATTTTAAAAATAGTTGTGTAATCACGTTTTCTAAAAAAAATAACAAGATAATAATATCAATTTTTATTACTTTTTTCATTACGCACTACTATAATCTTGGCAATAATTTCATTTTAAAAACTGAAAAATACTAACTCTAAGTTCCGACATTCAAGTTCTTAAATTAGGGATTTAGAAGGTACTCATATATTTTTTTTCAGAAAAGAGCTACTTAATAAAAATAAAACATACATAATCATCAAATTGGTAACCTTCTCCTTTTTTCGGCATCGGTTAAAAGTTAATGATCAACTGTTAAATTTCTACTGTGGCTGCTCCATATACCCAGTTACCCGGCAGTTGAAAGATGCTGGGACGACTTGATGATAGCCGATGCCCCTTATGCGACCGCTTTGTTCGTCGTTAGTAATGTATAAATAATAGCTCAATTGATCGTCCTTAGGTCTACGACAAACGCGACAACATGGAAAACTTTTGTTTTGAATGCTCACTCATATTCCTTAGCAATGAAAGTGGTGTTAGTTACGGTATGTTAGTGGATGTAGAAGGTTTAAGGTGAGGGTTAAGTTTTATGATTTTTGAATTGTTTTTTCTCAATAACCGCAAAACGCACAGTTTTGATTTTTATGACAAAGATAACTTAAGCATTTTATTTACCTAAATCCAAGACAGAAACGCGATGGGTTTTATTTTTTTATTTTCTGCAACAGTTTTTTCGAAAATGCTCTGATACTATCTAACAAAATAACTTTTTTTTTCAAATATTGTGTTAGACCATTCTTGTGCATGTGTTGTGTTGTGCATTGGGTACCTAAATCCAAGACACTTTAAAAAAAAAAGATAGTTTTTAAGATAATCGATATTTTCTTATATGTCGCTTACGTCGATTACTTTCGAGCGCCTTCTAACGCTTGCTATCTCTTTCCGCATTCAATTAATCAGTACATAGCGCTGTCACTTTCTTCACTCCGCCCACTCGACAATTTATTTTGATTTTTGTATCGCCTTAAGACCGCTTATTGTGGCATACTTTGAGGGGAGCCTACATCTATCAGTTGTGCTTCTAAAGGCTAGCGATAACAGATTGAGAAAAAAAAAACTGTAAAATATGCTTATAACATCCCTGAAGATTTCACAGATCTTTGAATAATCTAATAATCTCAGACAATAATTGACTGGCCTCATTAACTCTGCCTTCTGCGCTAGAGGACGGGGGTTCGTTTCCCGCACTGGACAAACATTTGTGACTAACTCAGATGTTTGTTCTGTGTCTGTATATGTATCTGTGTGTATATCAGTCTCTGGTACCCATAGTACAGGCTATGCCTAGTTTGGGATCAGTTGACCGTGTGTGATATGTCCGGAATATTTATTTATTTATTAATATGTCTAAACATTTGGTACATGCCCAGATTTTGCAGTAGGGGTATAAAAAATAATAATTAATGATTGAATTCCCTTGAAAGTTAAATTCATGTAATTGCTTGCTGGTCAAGTCACTGATTCTTTCTTGGTCTCCTGTATTAGGTCAGTCACCAGCTTAAGGTATGAAATGTGATGCTGGGGCAGGCCACGTACCTAGTATGATTTTGGATCATTTATTTTGTAAAATTTACTGTTGCATGTTGAAAAATGTTTGCATTAAACATTTCAAAATTGGACTTGTGCTCCTGGGAAATATAAATATGACGACACGAAAATTAATTAATACAAATTGAATTTTTTGAACGATTATTTTTACACATATGTTTTTTGTCGATACATTTGCAATAAGCAGTTAAGCAATGCAAAGGAAGAATTAACCAGATGCTTCATTTATGCCTCTGGTTAATTCTTCCTTGCAACGGCCTGCTGGAGCATATCAGTATAGGAACATCCTATTCCAATAGCACAGAGTAAACGCAATAAGAGTTAGTGCTTAGCTTTCAAAGGACTACGCGAAATCTTTTGTTAGTCATATCACTCGACTTGCACCGAAACGTAACACTACTTGTTGATAGCTAATAAACAAGCGGTTCGCCCCAAATTGAGACCTCGCGGAGTCTGGCTTCGATGATTGTTGAGGCACAATTAAGACAGACTTTGAAAATCGCATCTTATGCATGTTCTTACTACTAATATCCAGTCTTACCTGAACTACGAAATCATTGAACTTAATCAAATGGGAGCTCACGTTACATTGATTTTAAATGTTACTGTTTTTGTTAAATATCAAAAACCATGTGGCATATAAAGCAATATTTTTTTTTGACATATTCACACGGTCAACTGATCCCAAACAAGGCATAACCTGTACTATGGGTACCAGAGACTGATATACATAATAGATATATATTTAACACCCAGACACAGAACAAACATCTGTGTCACAAATGTTTGTCCAGTGCGGGAATCGAACCCGCGACCTCTAGCGCAGAAGGCAGAGTTACTACCAACTGAGGCATGAGGCCAGGCAATAAATCGTTTTGGAGTGTACGAAGAAAACTCTTTTATAGGACTCCCCACTTTATGTGTTGGTAAACCCCATTTTCGGCTCCTATATCTTACCAACTCTTGCCAACGAGAGCTTGGTTCTTCTACGTATTTCCTCACTGCAGATCTTATCTTGTAGTAAAACTTCGTACATAGCTCTCTTCATGGCACAAAATTTTATTAAATAATTTTGATCTCCAAAATAGTCACATATTCCGCACGGTGTAACAACGAGCCAAGATAAATGCACCGGACAAAGTTGAATCCATTTTAAAGTTAGTTCCGGCGAGGCTTTTAGTGCAATAAATGCCTTCCTTCCTCCACTTTCTTTAAAGTTTCCTTTAAAACAAAAAGAGTTGTTTCTTATCCTAGAACAAACGGCTATTTCTTAGGCTCATTGTAGGGAGAACGGATAAGAACCGGAGCGGAAACTGGCCTTTTGTCAGCGGTTTTTCCGTTTCACAACGAACACAAACCACTTGTTTTAGCACTCAGTGAGAAGGTCTTGTTAAACATTTTTATATTGCAAGATAAGACCCTAAATTAAAATCTTTAAATTAAATATTAAATTAAATGTTTAATGTGTGTGAAAGACGACATGAGTAAGAAAGGAGTAAATACTGATATGACGGCTGATAGAGGGGAGTGGAAGAGAAAAACATGTTGTGCCGACCCCACATGAATTGGGATAAAGGCAGGGAGATGATGATGATAGAGCTTCATAGATGTTTTTATACATCTATGGTGGCAATCGAGCCTACGGCCCACCTGTTGGTAAGAGGTGACCGTAGCCTATGAATGCTTGCAGTACTGGTATTGCAAGTAAACTGGGTTCGGCAACACGTGCGTGATGCCTCTGGGGCATCTCAAACCCCTTATAGAGCTCTGGAAACCTTACTCATCTCAGGAACTTAACAGTATTTGAAACAAATAATGTTATTTGGCTGCGATCTTCTCTAACTCTACGGTTGTTGTCCTAAACGGGTTAGAAAAAAGGGTTTTAAATCTATTGTTATAAAACTGATGCATGCATATCTATTTAGCGGACATTGTTCTAGCCGCTAAATGTGCATACATATAGCATAGCTGTCTCAAGCCGATTTCCCAGAACTATTTGCAGTGATTCGTATCGGAACGAGGAAATTTCCGATTTCTTTGTTAATCCCAGCTTTTACCCTTTGTTTTATCTTCGCAATAAGTAGTTTTGTATTTGCCTTTGTTGTTCAGAATTTCGCCATTACAGAGCTGGTTGGAGATAATCTGTTGCAGTTGTTTTGGCTTAAAACTTGGAATTTCTGCTTTTGTAAAATCTTTTGTGTCCGTGATGACCTAGCCAGTTGGCACAGTTGGTGTTAAAAAGCTCGGTTTTCTAAAAATCTTTGACCGTTGACTGTGGCAATTAAGAGGGGAAAGCTATTTTAAACCTTTTAGCACATAGCTGCTGCGCACTAATTTAAAAGTTGAACTTGAAATGACACTCATCGTTTCTTTGCACAAAAGCAAAGTACAACTTTTTTTTTATACAACAGAGGTGGTAAACCTGCATACTGCCCACCTGTTGGTAAGCGGTTACCGTAGCCTTAAAGCGCTTTCAATACCAGAGCAGCTTGCATAAATATTAAAACATACTGCATTTAATGTGTTTTTGCATGTTTCTAAATAATGGTAATTTTTCATCAAGAACGTATCAGTAACATTGTTGGTTGCTGCTTAACCTTAAAATCGCATAAAGTAAAGTAGAAAAAAGGACATGCATGCATTCCGAAGTTAAATATTAAATTAGACGGTTTTAACATCCCATTTATAAACATCGGAAGAAATCTCTCGACGCTTGTCTGGAGCTCCAATCAGCTTCTGTGAGAGCTTTTTTTTACAGTTAAAAGAAAACTCAATTAGTGTTCGTCTGTCCGTCTGTCCATCTGAAACGTCTCTTAAAATAACTGACGTTTACACTACGGTCTTGGCGATTTAGATTTAAGATCTTTTTAAAACATTGCACGCCTTTAATTTTTTAATGGAAGTTGACCCAAAGAGTCCAATAAATATATTTTTGTTTTTAAAAGCTTTTGGTATTTTACATGCTTGGAGTACCACTATGTGATAAGATCTGACATGAGGAAAGCCGTAGAAGAATCAATCTAACCGATATAGTTGTCAGAATTAGCAAGTTGAAGTGGCAGTGGGCAGGCCTTATAGTTTGCAGAACCGACAACCGTTGGTGAGTAAAGGTTCTCGAATGGTAACCACAAACTGGGCGTTGCAGTGTTGGAAGGTCCCCCGATGGACCGACGACATTGTGAAAGTTGCGCGAAGTCGGTTTATAGATAAGCCTCAAGACCTTTCGTCGTGGAATTCTCTCCACGACCATGTCCAGCAGTGGACTTCTACAGGCTGATGATTAGGAACCCTACTTAGGAAATAACCCAAAATGAGTATTCAACACAATTGCTTCGCAACTACCCTTATTAACAGCATCTTGAAACAGCTGTCTATTTCTTTTGTCGTATTTTTCTCGTGATTAAATTAGCTGGAAAATGCAAGACAGTGGAGTTTACCCACGGGACAAGCCGCAGACCAACAGTTAGGCATACCGCCCACTAAAGCTGAGCGCAAACGAGTCACCCGCCAGTGACACAAGTGGCCAATGGACTATACTGTTCATACAAAGCAAGAGACCGGTGGACCACAAGTGTGTGGCGAGTCGTTACAAAATGTACTAAAAGTCCACAGCTTGTAGCGTGGCTGTCGCGAGTGGCTCTTGTGAGAGTAGTTTAAGCAACGTTGAGCCGCTTACGCGACTTTTTATCACAAAAATACGTGAAAAACGGTGATCGGCCCTCAATTGAAAGTTTAATACGAGCTAATCAGTTCTTCCCGAATGTCAAATAATGATGAGTAGAAATAAAAACTCATAAAAGGTGTATGTCGAATAGCAACCACGATCTGGACGACGCATTTTTGGAAGGCCCCCCCTCCCACCCGATGGACCGACGACATTCTTAAAGTTGCGGGAAGTCGGTAGATGTAAAGGCTCAAGACCGTTCGTCATGGAACTCTTTGGGGAGGCCTATGTCCAGCAGTGGACTTCCTATGGCTGAAATGATGATGATGATGAGGTAAAATTTTACTTGTTTTCTCGCCACTCTGATAGACAATAGCCTTCTGGTGTTTCTGGACAACAGCTAACGTAACAGTTGCTTGGACTGAGTGTCATCAATTGCGGAACACTGGCCTTATTTAGAAGTCTTGTAAATTGGCTTACGTTTTCATTTTCCTTGTTTGGTATGCACAAGAAATTCATAATAATGTATATATTCATCATCATCATCATTTCAGTCGTTCGACGTCCACTGCTGAACATGGCCTCCCCCACAGACAGAGCGAATTCCTTATCATGTGGGGGGATTTGCCCATACTCACCACGCTGGGCATGCGGGTTGGCGAGCGCAGTTAGAGCTATCTGTGTGAAAATACGGACGCTGCTTATCCCCTAGCTTTTTCCCGTAGTCACCTCTTACGACATCCACGGGTATATGGAGGGGCCTATTCTGCAGCCGGGACCACCACGGCCAATGTATTTCATATCACCAATATCTATAAAACTCAAATATTATTGAAAAGATTAGCGTATCTTAGCTTATACGGTTCTTTTGAGGGACGCTGCTGCCCATCCCCTAGCTTTCTTCCCTTAGTCGTCTCTTACGACATCCGCGGATAGGTAGATATGGAGGGGCCTATTCTTCAGCCGAGCCACCACGGCCATGTATATATTATAGCATTGAGAATTCGCGCGCACGCATTTTCCAAAGAAAATTGGCAAAATACTGAAAAAAACCCTTTTCATAACGTGTAAACTAACTACTAACGTTCTACAAGTGTTAGTGAAGCTGCAGAACTGTTATTTCGTCCCGGAACACGCTCTGGGCTGAGGTATTAAACGGTGAGTTTTCTTTCATGTCAAGCCATACATTTTGTCTTTTTCAATTTCATTAGCTATCGAACAGCACATTTTGGTTCCGAAAGAGGTTTATTTTATCATCGAAAAGAAAGAATACTATAAGCTAAGATAACCTAATCTTTTCAATAATATTTGAGTTTTATAGATATTGGTGATATGAAATACATTGGCCGTGGAGGCCCCGGCTGCAGAATATAATCCATATACCCGTGGATGTCGTAAGAGGTGACTACGGGAAAAAGCTAGGGGATAGGCAGCGTCCGTATTTTCACACAGATAGCTCTAACTGCGCTCGCCAACCCGCGTACCCAGTCTGGTGAGTTTTTTTTTTTTTTTTATACAACAGAGGTGGTAAACAAGCTTACGGCCCACCTGATGGTAAGCGGTTACCGTAGCCTATGAGCGCTTGCAATACCAGAGGCATCACGCACGCGTTGCCGACCCCGAACCCCCTTCCCCCCTAAAGAGCTCTGGCAACCTTACTCACCGCAGGAACACAACACTATTTGAAACAAATAATGGTTTTTGGCTGCGATCTTCTGTAAGGCGGAGGTACCTCCCCAGGCAGGCTGCTCCAATTCAGAACGAGAAAATCTCGCTGTGCCCTACCTCCTCCTTATAAGGCGGAGGTACCTCCCCAGGCAGGAAAGTATGGGCGAATTCCCCCCACATGATAGGAAGTCCCTCCGGAAATCAGTGGGGGAGGTTGATGTTCAGCAGTGGACTTCAAACGGCTGGAATGATGATGATGATGAATGATGAAATACATTATTCTAAGGAAGCTTGTTCGTGGTATTTCTTTTACCTCAAATTTCCACTCCATCGATTAAAGATACGAAACTTGTTATACGCCCGTCTATGTTTGTTTGTCACCAAAAGCCCCGTGTCAACACGAGGGTAAATCGAATAAAGCAAACCCCACACCGCACGTTTAGCATACTTGATTGAACCTCCCAAATATGCATCACATTTTCAAATAATTTGAATGCAGTAAACACGTTTGTACTGTATTGAATTTTGATGCCAAAACCCTGTTTATACTAAATTGAATAATTAATTTGGAGTTAAAAATGTTGCCCGGTTCGTTAAAGCACGTGATAAAGAAAATTCAGTTCAACCACTGTCGCTACTAAGATTTAATCCGTGGTTTTTTAATGTAGGCTGGTTTTTCCACTGCACCACGATTTTTAACCGTTTATTTATTTATTTACTTCCTTATAAAAATCTTTCTCCTGACCAAAAGGGTTTAAATTTTTAAGTAGCGGACCCGGAAAATAGAGCCATCCAGAAGCAGAGGGCGTCACTACATTAATTACTTGCACAAACTTATTAAGTTCAAGCCCATTGACTCTACCTTCATCCTTAACTTTGAGGGTTGATTATCCGAGGGTTCTTTTGAGGCAGGGTTGACCACCTTTAATTTTACTATGAAAATATTTATGTCAAGAAATATTTTGATTAAAAAATAAAAAAAGATAAACTTACGACTATTATCCCTAAGTATGGTTGACATCCTCTCAGATCTCCAGGCAATGAAATCTTCTTATGTCTAATGGGAGTAGTTAGAGGCATGTCCGAACATTTGGCACATGCCCTCATTTTGCAGTAGTGACCATACGTGACCATCTAATCAGTAGACCAGTAAATCGCCGCTTTAAGAATACGTGCTCTTTAAGTTTTGGAATAGAATAAATAAATATTCCGGACATAACGAAATCCATAAAAAAATATTGAACAAAATAATATGTTTTTCAAAGACGAATGATGATTAATGATGAACTCTTAAAGGGGGTAGGAGGGTAGTTGGCAACCCTCTTTTCGAAGAGGTCGACTAAAAAATGAGTTCGACTCGAAGTAATTGCCGATTGATATCGCCAATTTTGAATTAATGGAGAAAGAATCGAGGTCTCGATTTATCTAACTGCGATAAACTTAACGAAGTCCATGGAAAATTGATTTTGAATGTCCAAAGCTGGGAAAGAAAATTGAAATGCAGATTAAAATGGTTCAATATCATTACTGTGATTTTAGGTATACACCGTTATTTTAAAATGACTGTTTTTCTAGAACACGCGAAGTTCAGAACATGCTCTAATAAAGTTTTAGAGTATCAAATTAAACAAAAATAGCTTTTTAGTTTATTTAATTTATTTATTTGGAAGCTTCCCAAGACTGGACAAATTGCCATTCTGGATGGAAAATTAACTATTTATTGTACCTTAATCAAGAAATAATGATTTATTAATAACAAATTATTGATCCCAGCCGCCACCAAATGGTTCCCAGAATACTGGCATTAGAAGATACCTAACGAATATAATCCTTTCAACAACAGCTTCATAAAACTTAATTAGTTCTGTAACCTGCTTATCAAAATTCTCTCTTCACTATAAATTCAAAGGTATTTTCTTAGGCAGTCGAAATTACATTGTTCAATTTAATTTTCAATAATGTGCTGTAATCTTAGTACTATTATAAAAGCGAAAGTTTGGATGGATGAATGTTTGTAACTCAATCACGCCAGAATCGTTCTGGATTTTGGCGCAGAGATAGATTATAGTCTGGAATAGGATATAAGGTACTATAGATACCGAAAAAATTTACGGTTCCCGTGGGATAGATTTGTTTAGTTTTGCACTGAGTTTTTCATTTATTTTGTTTTTCGACATTATTTTTTATGGACCCCTAAACGTCAGAGAATGACATAGATTACTTTTTATCCTGAAAAATGCATCACCCACATTGATCAAATTTCGATCAGGCCGTAAGTTCTCACACATACCTACACATCCAAATTTCGACTCGAACGAAGTCGCTATTGCCCGCGACTTCGTTCGAGTCGAAATTTTGATGTGTCATAATAGTTCTCCAGGGATTTTAACGAACGATGCTCTATCAAAAATACATTATCGTAATTTACTTATGGAAAAAACAATACGAGCTATTTGTGTTTTGGGGCAGTTTGATGTGAAAATAATTGAGAGAGGGATGCTATGTAAAGTTGCTTCATCATCATCATCTCATCATGTAGAAATCCAATGGATTGTGGGAACAAACGAGTGCCATGACGAACGGTCTCTTCTTTATCATCCACCGACTTCGGGTGGGGGCCTTCCAAACTGCGTCACCCGGTTCGTGGTCGCCATTCGAGAACCTTTATTTCCCAACGGTTGGCGCTTCCGAGAGCTGTGTAAAGTTGCTTATATCACAAAAAATATTAAATAGCCGTGAATCATTTTAAATTGTTACAAATAATCGGATTATTTTATTAGAAGCGTAACTTAGAGGTGCTTCTTTTATAATATTAGGTACTTAATTCAAAACTCTACACATTTTAAACGTAAAAATATTTTATTTATCTTAAAACACAGGTAAAATCCACAACCCGAATAAATTCAATCACAACTCTTACACGCCGTACCCACATCGGCGAAATTGGTCTCAATTTCACCCATACAACACACTCACAGCTACCTCGAAGTAGCTAGTCTACTGTGATATTACCATGTTATAGAAGCAGACATGTTCAAAATACGAGAGTATTCCTCATTCTTTGTGGCGAATTTTGCCTAGAGAATACCGCTTGCCATAATCTCCAAGCGATTCTTGTGTTAACTCAAGCAATACACAAAAACTCGCTCATGAATATAATTGCAAGGTCGACCAGAAAAAAGATGGGAAGACATTTTCATAGGGAAAGTCAGATTAAATTGGATGACGCAGGTCAGAAATAGAGCATTATGGAAGGCATTACCTTCCATAATGCTTTATTTCTGGCCTGCGAGGGGAGGCCTACGCCAAGGAGGTGACTACTATTGAAAGCTTAGCAAGTTAAGAAGTCGAATTTAGTAATGTTATTTAGATAAATAAAGGCTTACTTATTTTATAATCAACAATTGCAAGACGATACTCGCTTTATGTTTTGTTGATACAGGAACTTCCATTATTCGGGGGAAATGTAAATCTGGATCATCCACATAAATGATAATCATACGAGTAGGTTACACGATTCAACTAACCGAGAATCGTATGTACTCGAACCGAGAAAATATCATAATCATTATAATACATTTATTCGTTTGAAAAAGTACAAGTAAGTATTTTATCACGCTAGTTGATATTTAAACCCAGAGGGCCCGCTTCTCTCGGACCCAGGGCCTCATCCCCAAAAAGCTGCAATGTAAACCTTATCGAAACTAACATATTTGTGCCTTTTGAGATACTTGGCCGCATCTGCCGCCACACCTGCCCTAATTGAAATTGCCCTGAGAAAAAACATTATTTTTTTTCAAATAGTTTTGCGTTCATGCTTTTTTTAAGGTTGCCGGAACACTTTAAGGAGAAGGGGTTCACATCGCGTGCGTGGTGCCTCAGGCATTGCAAGCTTTCATATGCTAAGTTAACCGCTTACCAACAGGTGGGCCTTAAGTTGTTATGTTTGCCACCTTAGTGGTATAAAAAAAATGTTTTTTTTTTATGTTAGGCTAAGAAGTTAAACTATCATAGCTGTTCACTAACGACTGTCACGCAGAGGTAGGCTTAAAAACTCATCAGAGAGTTCCAAGTAACGAAACATTGATAGTGATCCTCAATTAAAAGGGGCGATCCTTTGCGATCCTGGGCTCAAAAAGGTGCACGTTCTAGCATTAAAAATAAGCTTCAGATATTCGGGTTGGACCCAGTACCCAAAGCGCTAATTTCTGGGTAGTTATCACTAGTATCTTTCAAAATTTCGATTCGATTTTTTTGTAATATTCCAAAAATACGATTCCGACGAGATTTGAACCCGCGCGCCCCGCTAGGCGGGGCAACTGCCACCACTCCAACAGTTATAGAAATATGTTGCCTGTAGTGCGAACTAATTGTGCGATATTTTATTCATCATCATCATTTCAGCCGTACGACGTTCACTGCTGAACATGGTCTCCCCCACAGACAGAGCATATTCCTTATCATGAGGGGTTGGCGAGCGCAGTTAGAGCTATCGTTGTTAAAATGAGGGACGCTGCTGCCCATCCCCTAGCTTTTTTCCCTTAGTCGCCTCTTACGACATCCGCGGATAGAGATATAGAGGGGCCTATTCTTTAGCCGGGGCCACCACGGCCAATATTTTATTAGGAAACGCAATAAAGACTAATATGTTTGATTGTGCATTCACAAGAATTCAGTTCGCGTAAACTTGCGATAGATTGAAGTCGCGTTCTATGGTAAGACATCTTACATAGTCAAAAACTCAGTAGCAAGGTTGAAAATGACATAAACTAGTGCTAAGAATACTGGAATCGCGGTGAGCCCAACGATTCCCATTATGGAGGGAAATTTTAAGCGAGGTAAATGAATTGAGAGGGAGAACGATTTGTTTGTAAAAGCAGAGCTTTTTCATTTATTGCAGGCTTTTAAATTATCTTTACAGAATGAATTTTCTTGATTTCATTTCTGTCAAAGAGAAACAAGTCTATGGAATGTTTATTTGTTTATAGAGTTTAGGAAAAATACTAATTATGAATGGTTGCGGGTTTGAATCCCGTCTGAGTCGATTTTTTTTGGGATATTATCATCACTTTGTTGTATTCACGAAATATCACCTAAATCCATTGTAAGTTTGATCTTTTAAGGACCTTGTACACCATAATGATTAAATTTTCATCGTGGGTCATCATTAAACATAGGTTATTACTTATGTTTAATGATCGTGATGATGATCGTGGCCTCATTGGCCACGATTTGCTGGCGAAATTGTCTTTGGCACGTGCAAATTAAGTCGAATTTCAGTGTTCAAGCAAAACACCAAAAAAGCAAAATTGAAGGCTAGCTAAGGCTATATTAAGCAAGTAGGTATAAAATGTTAATTTTTTTTCCTAGTAACTTATGGAACCCTAAAAACAACTTTCAATTTCAATTCTTTATTTCTGAGTAGGTTAAGAGTGCTGTTACAGTTTAGTTGTGCGCACTGAGATCTGCTCTAGGCGTAAATTTAAGTAAGGCACTTTAAATAATGTATTTTTTTACTTCTTTCATCCAAATGTATAGGTATAAATTATTTTAAAACGTTTGCATCAAATGGCATCAATGTTCATCATTCATCATCATCATCATTTCAGCCGTTGGAAGTCCACTGCGGAACATTGGCCTCCCCCCACATTTCCAGAGTGACTTCCTATCATGTGGGTGGAATTTGACCATACTCACCACGCTGGGCACGCGACATTATTTTATTTCAAATAGTGTTGTGTTCCAGCGGGAATTTTGCCAGAGCTCTTTAAGGGGTGAGGGGTTCGGGGTTGGCAACGCGTGCGTGATGCCTCTGGTATTGCAAGCGTTCATATGCTACGGTAACCACTTACCAACAGAGGGGCCGAAAGCTTGTATGCCACCTTAGTTGTTTATAAATAAATTAGGATAAATGAAGGGGCCTATTCTTCAGCTGGGCCATCACGGCCAAAAAGACGAAAGATATAAATTAATATTGTTATCATGGAGAAGCCGCTGGCTCCTAAAACACAGATTTTACTAGTTCGATAGCCTAGGGATATCAATAAATTGATTTTTTTTTGTTTGTTTGTTTCATACAGTCTTGGTAGGGACTAGAAATTAGCAAACGAGGGTCATTGTGTACCAGGCCCTCTAGTCCCCGGTGACAACGCACCATATTTGTCCCAAAGATCTTGATCATCTATCTAGACTATCTTCGCGAGTCGGCGATATATCACGGCAATATCAACAGTCGGATCGCGTATTAGGGGAGGATGGGGGGTGAAAGGAGGGGGTATGAATGGCGTTACGTGACCGGCGTAAAGCGAATCACTCATGAATAGGAACGTCAAATAATACTGATGCTGAAGGGATAATGTCTGCTAATCTGGTCTGTTTTATGTTTGTGGGTGTTCTTTGGGGAAAATGGTTTTCTTCTGCATTTTACGCTTGGTCTCGAACAGGCTTTGATTCAACTTGTTTTTTTTTCAATAATATCCCAACAATTTCGACTCCCAAGGGATTTGAACCTGCAACCTTCCCCTAGATACGGGGATGCGATAACCAACTAAGCGACGGAGACACTTCCCGTCCGAGCGAAAATCTTAAACACATATGGAGTATGGAGTTTCAGAGAAAGTTAAAAATGATTCTTGGCTGACAAAGATTTTTTGGCTTGACATTCGCTATTTTTAAGTTGTTTTTTATCCAATTAGTTTCATGTTTAATTTTTTATTTTATTAAGTTTATTTTAATTATTTTTATTTGTACAAAGATATTATTATTGCACATCGAAAAATCGGTAGGAATACATTGACTCACATAATTATAGACTTATAAACACCCGTACCTACATGGATTTCAAGCAATAAATGACACTTTACTTTACTTTACTTTACTTTCACATCCAAAGGGCTCAAAGCACCGTAAAATGATTTTATTAAGGCATTATTAAAAAAACATATTATTCCTCATGTGTGGGATAATACTTTAAAATAAAATAAATTTAAAAGGTTCCCTCCTTTTCGCGTTCCCTATCTTCACAAATAAAGTTCTAACTACGCTCGCCAACCCGCGTACCCAGCGTGGTGAGTATGGGAAATCTACATGAGGAATTTATTTTAGAAATCTGTGTGGGACGTCATGTTCAGCAGTGAACGTCCGACAGCTGAAATGATGAATGCGATCATAAAGTTTTTGAACAGAAAAATCCATTCTTTCACGACTGGGATTCAAACCCATGACGTTCGGATCGAAAGTCGAAGTACCTTCTACTAGGCCAACACGGCTTAATTGTAATTTCTATAATCTCGTATTAATACTAAATTTATTCATTTATCCTTTATCAAGTTCCTACATTTCTTGAAAAAATTGTGTCCTAATTACTTTTTAATAAATAAACAAGTATAAAATAATAGGTCAATGCAAAACATGACCTTTCCGCCATATTTTCATTTACCTTTATGTTTTTAGTATTCATTTTCAGGCTGCAGTGCAGTGAGCTTTATTTTCGCAGCTGCCGTCAAACGCACCGGATGTGGCATGTTTATAGCCGTGACGTCACCGGAAGCAGCCGTGACTGATGTGTGGCGACTGTGGATTATTGTTTTTGTAGATATTGTGATTAATAACGTATTTTTACAAACTGGCAAGTTATTTTTAAATAAATGCATGTATACTTTGTAATGGTAACAGGGAGTCGGTGGATGAAGACTGTGCATCGTTGCATGTTTTTGCTGGAAATAAGCAATTCACGTCTTATAACTGATTAAGACATATTTGTACGAAAATATCTTCTGCAAAGTCACACCAATACCACACTAGTTCTTTGCCAGTTCCACTAGCCAGTGGCCACAAAGAGCTTTTTAAGAAAAATATCATGACATGGCCATAGGAAAAAGAAAAAAAATTGTACGGACACATCAAAAAAAACGATTCGCACGATTTAGGAGAAGGTAGGGCACAGCGAGATTTTCTGGTTCTGAATTGGAGCAGCCCGCCTGGAGAGGTACCTCAACCTTACAGAAGATCGCAGCCAAATAACATTATTTGTTTCAAATAGTGTTGTGTTCCTGCGGTGAGTAAGGTTGGGGAGCTCTTTAGGGGGGAGGGGGGAGGGGTCGGCAACGCGTGCGTGATGCCTCTGGTATTGCAAGTGCTCATAGGCTACGGTAACCACTTACCAACAGGTGGGCCGTACGCTTGTTTGCCACCTCAGTTGAATAAAAAAAAAAAAGGAAGGTCTTGCACTGATTGTACAATGCACATTATTCGGAAAAATTATGTACCAAAAGTGATATGACAAAAAATTTACAAAACCTATGTAAGAACAAACAGTCGTCGGATAAATAATTATCAAATAACAAAAATTAAGAAAGATGATGTAAGAACACGCAGTCGTACATGTTTCGTTCTTTTTTATACTTAATAATTAATAATAATAATAAATATTTCGGACATATTCACATGGTCAACTGATCCCAAACTAGGCATAGCCTGTACTATGGGTACCAGAGACTGATATACATAATAGATATATATTTATCACTTTATTACACCCAGACACAGAACAAACATCTGTGTTAGTCACAAATGTTTGTCCAGTGCGGGAATCGAACCCGCGACCTCTAGCGCAGAAGACAGAGTTACTACCAACTGAGCTATGAGGCCAGTCAAGTTCAGTGAGTTCTTTGCATTCTGAGAATCAAGTCTTTGTATTATTCGTGTATCTAGAAGTTTCTTCATTTGAATATTTATACAGCCATTTCACTAGAGAGCACTCTCCATAAACCCGAGTTTAGGGACATTTGTGATCGTTGAATGTAATTAAAGCAAGACGATTTACATCCTCAGCTAAATAATATTCAATGTGTTGCGGTGCAAGCTTGAAATTCGTGGACAAAATAAAATTCATTACAATACTGACATAAAAATGTAAGTGCGCATTAACACATGCTCTTAACGGTGAAGGAAAACATCCTGAGGAAAGCAGTAAGTATTCCTATTCCGATAAGCGGTGATGGCCTTACAACCTGTCACGTATGGAACAGGTACTTCATCATCAACAACCTGTAGAAGTCCACTGCTGGACATAGGCCTCCCCCAGAGAGTTCCACGACGAACGGTGACAATGGAATACTAACTACTGCAGAATAAAATGCCAAATATTCGGAGGTGCCTCTGACTAGCCCCTCTTCGACATCTAGAAGGATCTGATCGCCTGCAGATTTGATGTCTGCTTGGGGATAAAAGTAGTGAACCTATTGTTATCCTCTCTACATTCCAATGCCATGAAGTATATCTGTCTCAATCCTCATTATTAGGCTGCGTTTCCACCAGAGATGTGCGAGGATGCGTAGCGAGGAATGTGTTTGTAAAGAACCAATAGAATCGCTTCATTTACCTCGCCTCGGTCAGCACAGCTCTGGTGGAAACGGCTCAGAGAAGCTAGATTTTTGCGCATACAAAACAAGCGAGGTATGTGTGCGAGGAATGTGTTGCGAGGGATGTGTACGAGGGATGTGTTGCGAGGAATGTGTGTTGCGAGGTTTGCGCATCCATTCCATAGACGGTCGACACATTTCACAGCTTCGCAATGCATCCTCTTACCACACATTAATGCGCATTTTCACAGCTCCGCTACACATCCTCGTAGGTACATTTTCCTCGCACAGCTTTGGTGGAAACACCCACACATTTTCACAGCACAGCAAGACATCCTCGCACGACACATTTCCATCGCACATCTCTGGTGGAAACGCAGCCTTACAGCGGTATTTGCATGTCAATCTAACGGTTATGAAAATGTTAACAGAAAAATTGAAGAATTCTCGAATTTCTCACTTTCACTACCGTGAAATACAAATACAAATTCAACGTCCAGTAACTCAGTATTATTGGATAGTAAATCCATGTGTGCGTATGCGTAGTAAATCCATGTGTGTTGCATAATACATGCAAATATCTCAGCCGCTATAAATAAGGGTACACCCTATAAATGAATTAAAACTCGTGTATGTACGATTGACAATGATATTTTATGTCTTTGGATGTGCTGTGTCATCATTGTAATTTTCATAATTATTATTTCAGCCGTAGGACGTCCACTGTTGAACGTAAGCCCATTACATTTCCACAAAACAATATTTGGGGGTATTTGTCCATACTCGCCACGCGGGGCATGAGGGTTGGCGAGCGCAGATAAAGCTATTGTTGTTAATAGAGAACGCTGCTGCCCATCCCCTATTTTTTCCCCTTAGTCACTTCTTTCGACATCCACGGGTAGAAATAGAAGGGCTGATTCCAACACGCAGGCTGTCTGTGTGCCGTAATAAGCAAGATGATTCAAAATATTCATTGTGATTTTATTTTAAGTTTGTCATTTCCTTTTTAATTTTGATTTTCTGGCCCTAGTAATGTACGTACCTCAGGGCGCGAGCTCTTGCACTTGACCATCATCTATAATATGTTCGCTCAACCATGTTACTTACCTACCTACTTACTTACCTTCTTGTTAACTAACACTCAATATGAAATGTTATGTTGGCTTACTAATTTTAAGATAAACATGAACGCTCGCTGCCCCAACTTCATAAAAATGTAAACTTTGATAATCCTAGATAAGTTTCTTCTATAAGCGAAATTCCTGTAATTTCTTATGAGAAAATAAATATTCTTCTTCAAACCGATCTTCATTTATTTAGCCGTTTGTTACGTCGTGTGGCCAGACTGTCAGTGTTCTACAAGTACCACTTTGGTGACTGTGCGCAGGATTTGCATGACCTCATCCCTCCCGCCCCCTTCTACTAACGGACAAGCAGACGCACAGGTAATTACCACCCTTACCTGGTCGACATACCACAGTGTCGAACCAAACGTTTCTGCTCCACCTTTATTATAAGCACTGGCAAAGAGTGGAACGATCTGCCAGCGTCTGTTTTCCCGGATGAGTAGAATCTAGGAGTCTTCAAATCTAGAGTGAATAAGTTCCTTCTGGTAAAGCGTGCTCCATCTTAGGCCACATCTCACTTGCAAAAGTGAGCTTGTGGTCAAACGCCTAACCATCTCCAATAAAAAAAAAAAAAAAACATCTTAATATAAAACATCAATGCAATCGATAGGTTTTCTATATGCAAGGTACGTAGCAAAGCTATTGATACAGACGAAAAGGTGATCTTCGTTAAAAATTTACGAATTTAGTACGATTTATTACTTTTCTCTAAGCACTCCAGGCTTTTTAGGTCAGTTAAAAGGCTAGCGTTTTAAGAGCTGAAAAATCTCACGATTTTAATCTACAGAGGTAAGGTCCATCAGCTACCAAAACACGTTTTAACTGAGTAAAAAATATCGTACGTATCGACATTTACACGCAACTTATGGTCTACCAGTTTGTGCCAGCGGCTTCGCTTGCGTAGTACAGTATTATGTTATCTGTGGTAGTACCTAGATAAAAAGTATCCTATATGCTATTCTACGCAAAGTCTGCTCCAAGTATCATTGAAATCGGTTCAGCTGTTCTAGCATGATTGAGAAACAAACATGCATCCATTCAAACTTTCACATTTATAATAGTAGTAAGATTTAAAGGCCTTATTCTACATAATTTATGCGGCGTCAGGTGGAACTTTTTACTCACTTACAAGACGCGCTAGTGCCTAGGGCATGTTATGGTGGAATAAATAAATATAAATATTCCGGACCTATTACACGGTCAGCTGATCCCAAACTAGGCATAGCCTGTACTATGGGTACCAGAGACTGATATACATAATAGATATATATTTAACACCCAGACACAGAACAAACATCTGTATTCATCACACAAATGTTTGTCCAGTGCGGGAATCGAACTCACGACCTCTAGAATACTTAATTATTAATGGAATAGGCTTGTTCAGTACCTATAACATCCTCTCAGCTTATTCGACCTTATTCACAGAAAAGACAAGGTCATCAAAATACATTGCACCAATGTGCAGGTGGTATTCGAACTTACAAACTGCGAATTGAAGTGTGAGAGGAGTGATAATAAATCTAAAATGATAGAGTTAAGTTTAGGGAGTAAAGTTTTTCGAATGGCGAACACGAACCGGACGACGCAGTGTTGGAAAGCCCCCCACCCGATGGACTGACGACATTGTGAAGGTTGTCGGTGGATCGAAAAGGCTCAAGACCGTTCGTCGTGGAACTCTTTGGGGGAGGCTTATGTTTTGCAGTGGACTTCTACAGGCTGATGATGATGATAGAGTTAAACGCTCCTACCCACTTCCACGTCCTCCGCGTATTCTTCCGCGTCTTCTTATTCCCCATGACCAAGACCCAAGATGTCTCTACTTTCTGCAATATCAGACTCTTGAATTCCATTATAAGTTGAGACCAAGTTTAGCATAACTCTGCCGGTGATGACACTAACAAGCGCATAATAATTCTGTAAATGAGAACTGTCGTCTCGGATTAAATATTAAAATGTTGTGATATACAAGCTTTATGATTTTCTAGATGTTTTTCTTATAAATAAATTTGCTTTGTTCGATATGCTGCTGGCTTTATTCAGCTGACTACAAGGTGATTCATAATATGTATAATATTCCAAAAAAGGTTTATACTATCAGCTAAATAAAAGAGTATAAGCGAAAAAAGAAAAAGGTTTTTTTTTCAATCTGCTCTTTTTGGATTTTATAGCATCTTAATATTTTAAATATTAATGTGCCAGAAGTACACTAGAGTGGCTACATACATAAAACAGCTAAATAATTGAGTAAATTGGGTTTGAACTGATTTGTAAACTAAACTAAACGGCTGATCTTAAGGTGAGGGTTAAATTTTTTATGATTTTTGAATTGTTTTTTCTCAATAACCGCAAATTGATTTTTATAACAAAGATAACTTGAGCATTTTATTTACGTAAATCCAAGACAGAAACGCGATTGGTAAAACTTTTCTCGATAGATTTATTTTTTAAAGTTGGGTCCTCTGTAACAGTTTTTTCGAAAATACTCTGAGACTATCTAACAAAAATAACTTTTTTAAAAATATTGTGTTAGACAATAGCATAGGGTACCTAAATCCTTTAAAAAAAATGTAGATAGTTTATAAGATAATCGATATTTTCTCATATTATTATGTCGCTTACGTCGATTACTTTCGAGCGCCTTCTAACGCTTGCTATCTCTTTCCGCATTCAAGTATAGTAATTTACCAGTAAATTCATCTCTTATAAATGCACAATGCTTTAAATGATGCAGAAAATCATTGATTAAAAACCAGATAATTGTAAACTTATCACAAAAGTGTGCTTTCAGAGCATATTTTATGTAACACGTCATACAAATTTCTTGAGGTGCATGGAACCCTGCAACCACACTGGCTCTTTATATACCTATCAATTTTAACCATCGAACTTTAAACGAATTCTAAAGTGGAAGATATTTTTTAAGCAGACAGTTTACTGAGTCCCAAGTAGGAAAGATTAATTAACCTTTCAGCAACCGCAAAGGTGCAATATGGCACGTTAGCTCAGCAAGGCAGCTGTGAGTAATTAAACCGAGTGCCGGCGTGTTAACATTGCAATTTACATACATTCCATTGCTCTTAAATTAGGAAGTGGATGAGGTAACGGGGCCACGAATTGCATGAAACTTGGACAGTTTAGGAGCTTCAAACACCCGTGTCTAGGTAAATAAGGCTAACACTAGTTACTGGAGTTATCAAAGAGAAAGTTGCAATCAATCTCTTTATCTCTTTTCGACCTCTAGCGCAGAAGGCAGAGTTACTACCAACTGAGCTATGAGGCCAGTCATCATTCAAGTTGTTTAAGACAGTTTGAGACACGTCTAAATAATATTTAAACTAATACTTAATTTGACTAGTGAAATTATTTCATTGAAGTTTAAAACATTTCATATATAGGTCCTTATTTAATGAAAAATAGAGGGCCTTTTCATTTAATTAAAAGGTTTAAATAAATATCTTCTTACAAAGGTTAATTTATGAAAATGTTACAATGTAGGCGAATCAAATTTGAAGAACTGAGCGACCTATTTAGGGAACGACAAATAATAAAGGTACATAACAAAGGTACTGTGAAAAGAATTATGGTACGAATAATATTTTGTTTGTATAATTGACGTCAATCCCGCTAACAATAGAAGAGCAATAAAGGAAATAATTAGAGTTAAGTACATTGTTTGTGACACACAGTCCAACATTACCTAAGGGCAAACTGACCACAAAAACGGTCAGAACCTAATTATAAAATCCAAGAAATATAAGATGTTCTTGGGCAATACTATGTATTTAATAGATATTTAAAAAAATTGTGCTCTAAATTGGAGCAGCCTGCCTGGGGAGGTACTTTACCTTACAGAATATCGCAGCCAAATAACTTCATTCGTTTCAAATAGTGGTGTGTTCCTGCGTTGAGTAAGGTTGCCAGAGCTCTGGGACGGGAAGGTTCGTGCAAAGCGATCATGATGCTTTTCTGGTATGATATTGCAAGCGTTGATATAATCGCGATTAATAAAAATTCCGCTGCCATTCTTTTCAATTTGCAACAAAGCCATTATTTATTCTTCATAAAAAAACGAGTATTTATTACCAAGCATTCGTCACAATATTCTGGCAATGTGTCCACATTAATATCCGCTAGAAGGCGCAACAAATAATAAATGTTATCAGAAACAAAAGCTGGATGAATCCGCAATATTCGAGGACTATTAATTTGCCGCTGCTCATGGTCTGACTGCGATCATCTGTCATAATCTGAAGATCTTTTCTTTATTAGTAGAGATGCGGTAAAAAAAAATAATTAACTTTTGTTTCCATTTTTTGGTTTGTAGAGTCGCTCGCAACACCGTCGCGGCGTGCGAAATGTCATCATGAACGTAACGTTACAGTGAATAATTATGCCTTAGTGTCAGTAGTACCATTGATTTGTACCATTGATGGCACAAGTGACACAACTTTGTATTCTTAGTACCATTAAAGAAAAGTTAATATATTCCACGTAGTTTCATTTTTGACATGCATTTATTTTGTATTGTCACAAAGATATAAAATGAAAAAATAATGTTACACATCTACCGGTGTAATTTTTCCAGAAATTTAGTGTAAGTGTTTGAGTTGTCAAATCGCTAGCTCGGATGGCAAACGCTAGCGTATTATTTGACTTTCGTATTTTAAGCGTAAAGCCATGTTCAAACGATTTGCGATGTGCCATTTAAAATGTGTTTGAAATATATTTCAAAACTATCCTTACGTCTATTAATAGAATTTTGAGTTTGTCATTTTAAGCATGCGATATAGCTCAACAATAAAGTCAAACTCAAAACTGACTTTATTCAGTAGACGTAACATAATATTGATATAAAGTTTGAATTGAATATCACACGGCGTTTGAACACAGCTTAAAAAAACCCTTAAAACTGTGCCCCCACTTTAAGTCCAAACATCACTCGAGTTAAAAACCCAAAAAACGCTTCACAAACACAAAATGGATTTTAAAATTCGCATTGTGCAGTTAATAAAAACATGTAAATCAAGCTGGTCTATGCAAATGTGCCATCAAAATCTGCTTATGAAAATGCAAGTGGCAAGCTGAAAAACGTTGCAAAAACCTTCCCATGTCGGCTGATGTATGCAAAAATATTCAAGTACCAGTAACGACATCTTTAGCTTTATTAATGGGGCCACCTAGGACGGAATCTAGAAGAGCTCTGCACGGAGAAGTGGCTTGCTTTTAGAATAACCATCATCATCAGCCTGATGAAGTCCACAGCTGGACATAGGCCTCCCCCAAAGAGTGCCATGACGAACGGTCTTGAGCCTTCTCCATCCACCGACTTCCCGCAACCTTCACAATGTCGTCGGTCCATCGGCCTTCCAACACTGCGTCGTCGGCTTTTAGAATATTTTAGGGTTATATGTTTTCTTACATTGATGGATAAAAGATCATTGTTGGGTGCAGGGATTTATAAAAAAATCTGAATTTATTTGACTTACATGAAGATTTTTTGTAGAATCTATAATCATCATCATTATGAGCCAAAATTAGTCCACTGCTAGGCCTCCTTCAATACACGCCACTGAGCCTGCTGTTCGGTCTTTCTCATCCACTTACTGAATCTATAACAGCTAATTAAAGTGCTAATTCAAGTTATTAAGGTCCGTAAAGTAGTAGTAAGACCATAATACATCTATTCTAAAGAAAGAAAGAAAGAAAATAATTTATTTACCGTCATATAAAGATATAATAATTTTAAAAACTTAAACTACTGACAAAATTAGTATCCAAAGTGACGAAAAAAAGGTTGTTCTAGATGATTTATACAGCGTCATGTAGATATTTTACACGTTTTCAGGACGCTGTAGTGTCTGAGCCATGTTTCTAGATGGAGTAGGCTTTTCCATCACCGATATGATCCTCCATCTTAGTCATTCTTAGCCACAGGAAAGACATAGTCAACACGTGCGGAACTAACTAAACAGTGAGTTTTCTCACTTTGTTTTCATTCAAAGTTTTACGCACATTCATTTTTCGTATGGTGCATGACTAGTATTCTGATCCTTCGGAAACTTCCACTATGCCAAAACGGCGAATGTGACTAAAATTTATTAAATTTCCAAACTAAAAACGTGTTTTATTGAATGATAACCTAAAACTATAAGCTACCTTTACCACAACAGGAGGGTTTTTAGAAACTATAAGCTTGTAATAGATGGTTGACCGCTAAGAGCCTTTACAACTGAGAGCTTCTGTTAATAAGTTGTGTCATTTAGCCAAATAAAGCTTTTTTGTCGTCATAAGCGAGTTTTACAGTATTAGTCACATCACTTACGAAATCGTTCCCGGGGCAATCGTTAACGTAATGAACGCCATGTTTGTTTTAAAATAATCGTATTTTTTTTGTGTATATAAACAAAATTAATTTAAACAAACACCACCCGAATGCACACTTTGCAGTTTTTATGTTTTGTACACGGCGGTCCGAATGTTGCGATATAAAGCAAAAAAAATATATTTGTTTGTTTGTATGGGGTAATTCCTTCCACACAAAGCCACACTATCCCTGTGTAAATGCTATATTTAATTTTAATGAAAATACCTTTTCTATCTGTAATTGGTTCGTTAACTCAATATTGGTAAATCAAGTCGGATGAAAAGTCGCCGCTTGGCTTAGGTCATTATCTTTTTTACAATCTGTGACCATTGCGCGCTAATTTAGTCAATGGCTTTACCGCAGAATAATTAGTAGTATTTACCGAGGTTTCAGAGTTTATTTTTGGGAGAAAATCCATTTAGAAATAAAGACGTTCAAGTACAAACTTGCGTCCTGAGGCTTCCGTACACACGTAACACGGGGTCGGAAAATCAAGATCTCAAGTGTACATTACTTGTTTCAAATAATGTGTTCCTGCGGTAGTAAGTAGTAAGGTTGCCAGAGCTCTTTAAAGGGAGGGGTTCGGGGTCGGCAATGCGTGCGTGATGCCTCTGGTATTGCAAGCGCTCATAGGCTACGGTAACCACTTACCAACAGGTGGACGTAAGCTTTTTTGCCACCTTGATTGTATAAAAAAAAAAAACTTGCTTGAACACACAGAAGAAGTTACCTATTTTCCAGTTAGTTATTTATAAGTGTTAACCGTAGCCTATAGACGCTTGAATACAATTTAAACAAATAGTGTAATTTTCTTCTTCTATCGGAAAAACCTCAGAATTTGCACATTCTTCCTTGAGAAAAAACAATTCAAAAATCATAAAATAGTTAAACCCTCACCTTGAGTATTTACATATCCGGGGCCAGCACGGCCAAGCTTATATTTACAAAACTTATTTAACGAAATATCATTGTCAAGTCTTCCACTCCCACAGCACTATCTCAGAGCATTTCTCAAAGTGCAATGATATATCAAACAGCGAAAGGTGGTGCCGAGAAAATTGCATCATTATGATTGGCGATCTATTAACTCTGTACCTACTCTTTTCTATATTATTAGTTTATTTTTTAATTTTCTCTACAATAAAGATCTGCGCCGATTTATCAGTAAATTTAAATAGAACAACCTGTTGACCTATTAAATTTCAAGCAGATTGGGTTATAAGTTCGAAAGTTATGCTCGAAAAAATAAACATACAAACATACAACGCCAATTCGATCAATTTGCTTCAGAGATCTTCGAGCAATCGATTTTTTTTGACCGAGGATTGATGTAGATTTTGGCACTTTTGAATTTAACTCAACTTTTAAGAATCCGAAGCCCACATTCTTTGTCTATTTTCTTCTCCAGAACTAGGAACGCAGAATAGGCAAAGACAAAAATGCATAGAATAGTTATTAAAAATGACCTATTTTCCCCAGTTAGTAATGCAGTTTGTAGAAGCAGCGAGGGTACAGCAGTTTTGAATTACAGAGAAAATAGTATCATTATATACGATACAGGAGTGGTTTACAGTTCTCCAGGGGGTTACATACGCGATATATCACTATGTGAGTACTTATATCGTTTTTGTCTTGGGTTATGATTACAAAAGGAAGCGGAAATGTTACAACAAGTAGTTGTCCTGATGAACATTGTACGAAACCCACTTAAATACGAAACAGCAGAGAGGAGAACAAAAAGACTCATGACACGAAGAAAAGACCTAAAGCTCGAGGCATAAGCTTGGCAGTAGGTATCAGGCAGTGAAATTGTTTAATGTTCTTCCTACTGAAATTAAAGCAATTGAGAATCCAAATATTTTCAAGAATAATTTAAGATTTTTTTTGCTGTAGGGGTGTTTTTACACAATTATAAATAAATAAACATAAATATAAATAAATATTCCGGACATATCACACATTGTCAACTGATCCCAAACTAGGCATAGCCTGTACTATGGGTACCAGAGACTGATATACATAATAGATATATATTTAACACCCAGACACAGAACAAACATCTATGTTAGTCACAAATGTTTGTCCAGTGCGGGAATCGAACCCGCGACCTCTAGCGCAGAAGGTTACTACCAACTAAGCTATGAGGCCAGTCAATTGACGAGTTTATCAAACGAAAATAGAAACAAAGATGATCTAGATAAAGTATAATTATGTGACAGCAAGCTATTAATTCAATTGAATTATGTACCTACCCTATATTCACACACGATGTAAATTGTTTTTTAATAAATAAACTGAAACTGAGACGGAAACAATTCTTCATTCATCATATACGGTATTTTTTGAACTTTTTACTTACTTCAGGACGCTGCGCTGGTAGTAGTACCTGGGATAATTATGTATAAATGGCATTATCACCGATACCATCTAACGTAGTCGGCCTTATCTAATAATTTTTAAAATGTTTAATATAGATCCTAGTTATTTTATGAAAATAACAAAAACTTTATTTACAGAAAGAAACTTAAAACTAATACAAGTTAATATTTACAAAATACACAAGAAACAGTTGAGCCATCTAAAGACCGTTACAAACGATCTATAGATAGCTCAACTGAAAATAACTAGATATGTTCCTACTCTTGTGACCTTGAACACTTGAGATCCGATTGAGGTTTTCCGACCCTTGTTACGTGTCTACGGAAGCCTCAGGACCCTACTCGAACTTCACCTATTTTAAATTGATTTTTAAATTATAATAATTTATTTGCAGAAATAAACTTAAAACTAATACAAGTTTATATTAACAAAATACACAAAAAACAGTTGAGCCATCTAAAGACCGTTACAAACTATCTATAGATAGCTCAACTGGTCCAGATCACTACCAGTTGGAAGCGTCCCCAAGACGCTGGCGGAATTGCCACGCTGGATGGCAATTAATTTTTAAATAAATAATACCTAACAGTCACAATCATAGTCCTGAGCCCACACTAGGATCCCCTGTATCGTGGGTATAAGAAACTATGCGTACTATGGGACCGCAACACCCAGACTTCGACTGGCCTCATAGCTCAGTTGGTTACTACCAACTGAGCTATGAGGAGCTACTCTGCCTTCTGCGCTAGAGGTCGCGGGTTCGATTCCCGTACTGGACAAACATTTGTGACTAACACAGATGTTTGTTCTGTGTCTGGGTGTTAAATATATATCTATTATGTATATCAGTCTACCCATGGTACAGGTTATGCCTAGTTTAGCATCAGTTGACCGTGTGAATATGTCCGGAATATTTATATTTATTTATAACATAGATAGAGATACTATGAGATATAACTAAATAAGTATTCGTCACAGCCCGATAATAAGGCATTAGAACAAATATTTGCGAACAAATTTAGGTCAGTAAAACTTAAAATAATTATTAAAAAAGAATATCCCGAAAAATAAGACCCGGAACAAACATTTGCAGATCATGCAAATATTTGTCCCGCAGCGGCAAGCAATAAATATTGTCGCTGCCTCTCTTAACTTGACCACCACAGCGCTACGAAACTATTCCAGCTGTCAGTGTGGTCCTCGCTGAAGCGGCCATATATCAGTTAGTATCCAGCTCAATCTTCAGAACAATACATCTGCGGGCTCGTTTATAACCGTTCGCGAAATAGTTTAGCTAAGATTTACGCTCATTTACGTCTTGTGTTCATAAAAAGCGGCAACCGTAATGACGGACTGCATAGTGAAGATGTATCTAAGGCTATCAAATCTAAGGCTTCATTCAGATGAAGTCTTTTGGCTCGAACCTGCAATAAATAGATAAAAATGTAGAATTGAGTGTTCGATTGTTGAGTGTAAGAGCCTACAAAGGACCCCGACCCGATGGATCGGTGACATTGTGAAGTTAGTGCATAATAATATAGATGGCTCAAAACGGCTCGACGTGGCTCTCCTTGGGGTAGGTCAAGGACAGAAGCCCCCAAAAGACTAGCTAGTGGACTTCTTCACGGTGATGATGATTACTATGGTTATGTCCATCATCATCATCATCATCACGCGGTTACCCTAAGTAATCACGTTGAAGATATCGTAGTAACGAAAATAACGTAAAGAAACGGTTTGAAGTTGCCGTAACTTAAACTACTATTAACTAACCGTGAAGAATAACACTGTAGAAACTCATAATAAACTTTTGAACCTCACTTCAAAGTTAACAAAACTACTATCTAATATTATTGACCCAAAACTCAAAGTTTACCGTCAACGGTACCTTCGATTGCAGAAGTGGAAGTTTTGCGGGTGTCAGCTTTCAGATCAAATGGTGAGGGCGTCTATAAATGGAGAGGGAACGATTTTGTTACATTCAGCGAATCCAACCACCCTCGAACATAGTATTTGTTTTTAATTTTTGTATTTGAAGCCCAATAGTGTGCTCAAACGTAAATTGAATTAAAAAAAATAAAGACGTTCATGTGCGAGAACTCGCGCCCTGAGGCTCTCGTACACAATTAACAAGGGATCAGAAAAAAAAAATCCAAATGTTAACTATGTGTACTAGATGTCCAAACTAACACACACACGCACTTCATCTAGTACACATACTACTAATGTGTACTAGATGTAAACACTAGCACGATTAAGCCAGTTCGGAGTAAGCAAGAAAACGAAGCCTAAATAAAACTGAAGTTGAAAAGAGTGCCACGTTGTAATCATCGCCTTCCCGCTGTGCGGCAATCAAAAATAAATGAACAAATACTTACTTTACTCGTTTATTTTGAGTGCCGCTTGATGAAAAATTTAACCATCGCTACCATTTGGAGCATTTATCCCCTTTTAGCTGGAACTTATCTTATTGACACCGTGATTGCATAATTTATGGGACACGCTGAAATCGCTTAGTGAGCGGAAAAGCTGCCAACTACCACCCCGGCGCGTTGGCAGAGATATGTTGCGGGTGAGTAATTTATAAGGTTTTACATTAATTTAAAGAATGTTGACTAAAAACCTGATAAAAAGATCTAGAAAATCTATTATCGAACACGATTTGTCTACGAATATGAAATTAAAAAACAGAAACTGAAAAATATATCGCAGCGACGACGTAGCAACATAAAGGCACACCTGTTTCCCAAAAGGATATGCAGAGGTGTCCACTTATTGCAATCTTAAAATACATGTCATTTCATTCAAGAAAAAACTATATTGCTTGCTTGTCGTGTCACTGATCCTTTCTTAGTCATTGGTATTTGGTCAGTGACCAGGTTGAGGTATGGTGGCCCTGTAAAGGGCATATGACTGTCGGCGAAAGAGTCAGTGTAGTGAAAGGATTAGAGTGCGCCTCTTAGAGGCTCCTTTCGTGCACGTGTCATATGTAATCGAATTCTTAGATGACATGCTGCATTCCTCACGATGGTTTCACCGTTTGAGAGCACTGGTATAGCGCACATCTAATTTCGAAATTGAAAGTATTTGTGCACGACCAGGATTCGAACCCACAACATGTGCATCGTAAGGTGGAGCACACTATCACCACTCCACAAGTGCTCTCAAAAATAAATCTCCTCGTTAAATAACATAAACCAAACTAATTTTCAATTTCAAGAGAAAAGTCAAACAAAATAAACGGCGGAAAATCACATGTTATTTTTCCGGCATAGCAGCCAGGTTCGATTTAAATTCTTCTTTCAAAATTTCTCTCGTGTCGTATATTTTCCGTTCCGACATTCTTCGTCTTCCGCGGTATTCAAATATTTACGTTAGACCCTAGTGTGGCATACGGATTTTAGAATCTGAAGCAAAATGATTCATTCTTTAAGCTAAGCATTTATTTTGTGTTGTAAGTAACGTACTGGAGATGTCTCAACGAATAGTAAGCGGTAATCACTACTCATTAAAGGTACAGTGCCACTAAGGATGCGGCCCACAGAAGGATAATTAAACAGTTTGATGCAATCATTTATTTCATGAAACCGGGTAAAAATATCCCCACTGGAAATTCCACCGTTTCACGGCTTTTCGATTTACTTGTTAAGGCAAAGTCAATAGAGTAAAAATATTGTATTCGAAAGGTCGAAAGGCAAATCCCAAAAATTTGGCTCAAAATCAATTTGTTATAAATGCACCGGTTTCAAATTGTAACTGATTGCTTTAAAGTTGCGTAATTGCAACACTGGTATTATATTGCGTCTCAAGGTGTTAAGGTATTGTACACCTTTAGACGAACTTGGTAAATCTTACGTGCCTGTAATTTCACCAGGTACCTCGATACCTGGTGAAACCAACTACTCCACCCTTGAGATTGGAAAGAAAGAAAGAAAGAAAGAAAATTTGTTTAATTGACTTACAACGAAGGTAGGTACAGTAGGTAGGTGGGTACATAGAAAAATACTTTATAGGTAGGTAATACACAACGCAGTAGGAAAACATAAAAAAGTAGGTAGGTAGGTGGCTAAGTGGTAGGCTAAGTAGTATGCGTTGTGTGAGGCAAATGGGTCCTGTCTCAGCATAAAGCTGCACCGAACATAGTGTTATGTACGGTGCGGCGCTGGTTTTCGGAATTGGTGGTATTGGAAGATAGCATTGCTAGAATTGCTTCTTGGATTTTTTCATTCAAGGTAGCAGAAATTCCCTTACGATGTGTTCCCTGCATACTGCTCATAAAACATAGCTTCTAGTACTCCAATAGAAAAACTTTGAGATTCAAATTAAAATTGAGTTATACTTTTGTTGAAAATGTAACCTCATCATTACAAAGTAAGATAACTGAATTTCGATCTAAATTGAATAAGGCTCAACGTCAATCAACTAGAGATCTAAGTTTTAAAATTCATTGAATTAAAGCTCAATTTATTTTATCTGACTCAAACATTTTTATTCTGCTGACCTGCCAGTCCGAGTTATTATTTTTTTGTACAACTAAGTTGGCATACAAGCTTACGGCTCACCTGTTGGTTATTGGTTACCGTAGCCTATGAACGCTTGCAATAGAGGCATCACGCACGCGTTGCCGAACCCTTAAAGAGCTCTGGCATCCTTACTCAACGCAGGAACATAACATTATTTAAAACAAATAATGTTATTTGGCTACGATCTCCTGTAAGTCGATCCGCAGTCCAAACGCACACCAGAACGGGCAAGCTAGACTATTCCATTAAATCCCGCTTTTTATCACAAAGTTTCATACCTATTATTTCCCAGCCAGGAAGGCCGTGTGTCCTCAGGGATACACACATTAGGCCGCAGCCGCAATCTGCTACCGGCGCCGGGAATCTGTTAAGGGATCCTATCATTCGATGCGAGAAGGTTAGGTGACGCCTCTTTCCAATACTCGCAGAATCAAATCGAGTACAGCGCTAGGGTTGGGGTTACAAGATCTATAAAGAAGCCGGACTAATTTGATAAAACTGGTCTCTCTGTGGTCAGCTGAAACGCAAAGGTGGTCAAATGTTTTTCTAAAACACATGCCTTACCGTTAGGTAATAAACGTATTAAACTAGTCCCCGTTTTTCTGTGCCTGATAATCCTAAATTCTACGACCTAAATAAATCCTACATAATATTATAAATGCGAAAGTTTGTGAGGATGTTTGGATGTTTGTTATTCAATCACGCCGTAACGACTCTACCGATTTCGTTGAAACTTGGAATATATAGAGTTCCTTATCTAAAAGAGCATAAAGGCTACTTTATATGTAGGTACCACGCGAGTAAAGCCGCGGGCGGAAGCTGGTAAGTTATATTCCGGGTCTTTTTCATATTTCATCAAATTTTAGATGAAATCAAAAATGTCAATCACCAAAACGACTTCTATCTAAGTTTTTTTTTTTTATGCTACTGAAGTGGCAAACAAGCATACGGCCCACCTGTTGGTAAGCGGTTACCGTAGCCTATGAGCGCTTGCAATACCAGAGGCATCACGCACGCGTTGCCCCGAACCCCCTCCCCCCCTAAAGAGCTCTGGCAACCTTACTCATCGCAGGAACACAACACTATTTGAAACAAATAATGTTATTTGGTTGCGATCTTTTGTAAGGCGGAGGTACCTCCCCAGGCGGGCTGCTCCAATTCAGAACGATATCAAATAATAAACCAAAAACAGTATTTCCAAAGTCATAAGAGTATTTTATAAATACTGAATTATGACTTGGCTTTTATTAAACCGGACATTATTTATACAACTTTCTAACAGCCCTACGTAACGACTCGTAAATCGAACCGAGATTGGAATCGAGATAAGGCGTGTTCGATATTTTATCGTATTTGAATATCGGGGCGAGACATTAAGTGCACTTGTCGGTCATCTGCAAGTGATGGATTATTATCTTCGTGATTACTTTTTACCGATGATGTGGAATCGATTTCTTTCACACTCTGATTTTCTTATTACCATACATAATTATGCTCATACGCGCATCGTGCTATAGAGAGAGCTATGCGCGGAGTTTTGCTTCTTGATAAAATCCAACATGAGTAAATCTGTAGAAGAACCAAGGTCACCGACATAACTCATAAGTAAGTTAAAGTGGTCAACGCTGCGTTTCTCCAATGGCGACCACGAACGTACGACGCGTTGTAGAAACTTCATTCCCTAACGGTAATTCTAAGAGCTATGTCGGTGACACTGCTATTCAGGTCACGAACTACATTTTTCCTTAGTTCCATCTAAATCGATTCAGCATCCAAACATCTGAACATTTAATTTGGTCAACATTCTCTTTTTTTTTAATATTGCGTTGCGGTTTTTATTCATTCAGTCAACGGTTAAATCACCAACAATCCTTTAAACGTTATGATTACGCTCAGCCAGTAAACAGCTTTTAAAAATGGCATCAAAAATATATTACGGTCTCAAGATTAAATTGAATCTGGTAGGCTTATTCCTTCCTTCTTTCTTGCCAATGAATAAATTAGCATTTTATCTAAATGGCGTATCTTCTTAAAAAGTGCTCTCAGGACGTTAGAGGCTCACACACGGGCAATTTTTTTTCACAGCAACTTTTGTTCATATTTACTTTCTCGCTGAATTGTTACAGAAAAGATTTATTATTCGCCGGCTATTAAAACACGTATGTTTCAAGGTAAAACAGAGCTCTTTTGACCTAGTAAGAGGTGCCTCGACTATCAGACCAAATGTTGCGGATTTGAACCCCGATCAAGCGATGAAAAATATACTTAAAAAACTGCGGAAACCAGTTACAAAAAAGTTTGTATTCTTTGTAAGGAGCGAGAAACAGCTAGTAGTTAGTACTGCACAATACAACAAGGGCAAGTACAACTTGCAATGTTCGAACGTGACTCAGGGCGATTACCTTTGTTAAAGATAACATACGTACTTCTATTTTTTTTCATGATAAATTGCCCGTATAACTGCTCTTTTAAAAAGTGCTTTCAGGACATAAAGGAAATTGTGCTAGCAACGGAGCCTTTCAATAAATGGACGAATATTTCGGACAATAAATCAGGTTCCATAACAAAAAGCTCTAAGATCCGGAATATTTATTTTCTTAGATGATCAAAAGAATGATGATTTGTTTATAGAAATACGGATAAATAGCTTTCGCTGTGCTTTCATTTGCGTATGAAAATGGAGATTTGTGGAGCAATGTTTTTAATATTTTTTTTTTCAACCTTAACCATTGTATTTGTAATTAAATATGTAAATAATGCACAACGGGCTATGGAGAGAGCTATGCTAGGAGTTTCACTACGTGATAAGATCCGAAATGAGGAAATTCGTAGAAGAACCAAGGTTACCGACATAGCTCTCAGAGTTAGCAAGTTGAAGTGGCAGTGGGCAGGCCATATAGCTCGCAGAACCGATAACCGTTGGGGAGTAAAGGTTCTCGAATGGCGACCATGAACCGGGCGACGCAGTGTTGGAAGGTCCCCCACCCGATGGACCGACGACATTGTGAAGGTTGCGGGAAGTCGGTGGATGGAGAAGGCTCAAGACCGTTCGTCGTGGAACTCTTTAGGGGAGGCCTATGTCCAGCAGTGGACTTCTACAGGCTGATGATGATGATGATGATGTAAATAATTAATAAAACATGCTTCAGTTCATAAATAATTACGTAGATGCAAACTTCCAACAAGCATAATAATTTTAATGGATTCTGCTCGACGCTGCAGTGGGATTGAGTGCAAATTGAATCGCAACGTGTTTTTCAATATTTATACCGTAGAAATAGAAAGCATCTAGATTGAATACCGTAACGCCATTGGTAGATATGTAAATTACGAGCGCTTGAAAGCTTAGATGTAGAAGAATATTCAATTTTTCAGTTTCTTAACACGAAAAAATGCGCAAAACCGTAGCACATTGCTACGCCGTAGCAAAGCTACAAAATACTGATAGTGTGCGAAAATTACTAAGTTTTCTCTTACGAACAGATTGCATTAAAAATGCATTATATTTAGATGCTCGTAAACATCTCCTTAACTGTTACATAACTGCGCACGCATACATTAACAGATGTGGATGCTCCCTTAAGAACTTATAACTTATAACAAAATACTTCCTTGCATGAAGAAACAAGTCGTGTCCTATAATTTTTGTAGAACTCTTTGCATATTGTTATCTCATTATTTATTCGCATATTTAATATAGTTACCGAATCGTAGGTACGTAACTGCAGCCCTGAACTGAAAATCACCACTGTTAATTTGTCACCCTAAGAATAAGAATAGAATAAGAATAATAGTATTTACCAAAAAGAGAAATTTTACAAGGCTTAATATAAATATGACTATACTAGGAGGTACTACATAAATACATTTTAACACAAATACCGGCGAAGACCAAACTAAGCGCAAGGCTTGTATCTTGGGCTTCTAGAGTGGAGTGACCAGCACATGCTGAGCTCAGGGCTTTTCGTGCATACCCCTATTGCCATTTTTTTTTTATACAACAGAGGTGGCAAACAAGCTCACGGCCCTCCTGATGGTAAGCGGTTATCGTAGCCTATGAGCGCTTGCTATACCAGAGGCATCACGCACGCGTTGCCGACCCCGAACCCCTTCCTCCCTAAAGAGCTCTGGCAACCTTACTCACAACAGGAACACAACACTATTTGAAACAAATAATGTTAGTTGGCTGCGATCTTCTGTAAGGCGGAGGTACCTCCCCAGGCAGGCTGCTCCAATTCAGAACGAAAAAATCTCGCTGTGCCCTACCTCCTCCTTTCTTTCTGCCCACTGCTATGGTTTTTGTATAAGTGTGTGCCTTACTTTTGATCTTGTTCTTGTTGTTGTGTACAGTTTGTACGAATAAATGATTACTATTTATATTATTATTCTGTCAAATAGATCTTCAGTTAACCTTAAACATGAAGATAAATTATTTATTCTGAACGTGTTGTGGTAAATAAACGCAGTTGTCGCTTCCGCGGCGTAGCTTCAAATTCTCCGGAAAATCACTTAAGTAGGTCATTAGATTACCATCACATTACAAATTCTTCAGAGCACTGGTGGAGTGGTTTTAGGCCCCGCCCTCCAATTCATAGCTCGTGGGTTTGAATCCCGGTCGTCAACCAATAGATTGTAAAAAACATGTGACATATGTACGAAAGGGGCTCCTTTCGTACATCATCATCATCATCATTTCAGCCGTTCCACGTCCACTGCTGAACATGGCCTCCCCCACAGACAGAGCAAATTCCTTATCATGTGCGGGGATTTGCCCATACTCACCGCGCTGAGCATGCGGGTTGGCGAGCGCAGTTAGAGCTATTGTTGTTAAAATGAGGGACGCTGCTGCCCATCCCCTAGTTTTTTTCCGCGGACAGGTAGATATGGAGAGGCCTATTCTTCAGCCGGGGCCACCATGGCCAACCTTTCGTACATATGTCACATGTTTTCGAATTCTACTAGAACTTAGGGAGAGAGATTTCGTCTAAGAAGGGCACTTTAATCCATTTACTTCACTCATTATTTCACCGATAGTCATAGGCCCTTTTCAAGGCCACCTTACCTCAGCCTGGTTACTGACTTAATACAGGATGACTATGAAAGATTCAGTGACACAAGCAAGCAATTAGTTACTTCATAAATTATTACCTAACTATATTTAAAGCCACACCATCTTGCTCTTTCTCTAGTCTTTTCAGTCCAGTCCATCCAAAGGTTGCCTGGATGAGATCACTTTAAGCGATAAGGCCGCCGTGTTAATCTCATGTATTATTTCCGTGTGGTGATCAATAAAGTGTTATGTATATAGTTCATAGTTATTTATTCCATAAAACAAGTCATTGTATGCGGAAATTATAAAACACACATCATCTAACACTATATCTATCTATCTACTCGTATCTATCAATTAGAAATTCTTGCCTTGAATGTTAAATTTTATCTTTCGCCTATACTAAAACAATGAGATGGATTGCAAAAAGCAAGTTGGTTAAGCTACATCGATTCTATTTATACCTACAAACTTTAAACATCACCTACATAGAAACTGAACAATAAGGTGAAATTGTTTGAGAGTTGAGTCGTGGTCTCAAATACGTAGGTGCAAACTTTGTTCGTAATCTTTTCACCACATGTCGGCTGTTAAATCGCGGCGAACGTTTTGTTTGAAAAATTCCTTTTTTTGTACAGAACAGTTGATAATTATGAAGATTCAAATGATTCTTCATAAAAAAGTGAGAAGTTTGATGATAGAAGTCCAAAATTTGAAGTTTAAAGTTTGTAATTTGAAGTTGGAGCATCAACCTGCAGAAGAGAAATGTAGAAAAACACCAACGATATAACGAAGAGATTAGTTAGGTCAAATAAAATATGAGTTTTTTTTTATACTACTTGAGGTGGCAAACAAGCAAACGACCCACCTGTTGGTAACTGGTTACCGTAGCCTATGAGCGCTTGCAATGCCAGAGGCATCACGCGTTGCCAACCCCGAACCCCCTCCCCCCCTTAAGAGCTCTGGCAACCTTACTCACCGCAGGAACGCAACACTATTTGAAACAAATAATGTTAATTGTTTAAGTACCAGTAAAATTTTGTTGAAATAATAGCTTCGACGTGCCATTTTCAGAACAAAATGCTGAACGCGATTACTGAACCGTTTGACGGTGACCGTCTCTTAGAAAACTGAGGACTTAGTTCGTTAGCACGCGCTTTCTATAAACTTTTTGCATTGATCAGAGGCCGCGGAGGCACGTGCTCTTTGTGAGTTACGAGTTGCTCAGTTGTATTGTATGCAAGTTAGATTGGCTGTAGGCCGTTACATTGTGAATAGTTTTTGATGAAAGCTTTGCGAGTTGTTCACGCACCTTTATACATGAAGCGCTTGAGTTGTGGCTTGCCTAGTCGTTTGTAATAGATTGGCAAGTTTTTAATAGGCTCAAGACCGTTCGTCATGGCACTCTTTGGGAGAGGCATATACTCAGCATTGGACTGCATCAGGCTAATGATGATGATGATATGTAGGAAACCTGTCCACCTAATGGACCAACAGCGTTTTGAAGATTGTGGAAATTGATGGATGCAGGAGACTGAAGACCGTTCATCTTGCGGTCTTGGTAGGTCACAAGTTTTTAGAGTTGTATAGCTGTATAACGTACCATATTTTGATGATGATCATGATAATGATGTCGATACTTTTCTTTTGAGCCTCACCAAGTTCGATCGGCACCACACTGAAGCTTTAAATTCCATTTTGTGAAAAAGTCGAAAAAAAAGATAGGCACCAAGCCGTGTTTGTTGCCTGATTCTTCTAGGCTTGGTCGCGAGGAACAGGCATAGCTTCACCTAGTTTCTAAGACGTTTCAAAGTGATCCTAGTGATTTTATTGAAATAAATGCCTTTTGACTTTGACTTTGACTTTGATAACGCCACGTTAAATGCATGCCAAATTAAATCATCTAAAATAATGGCAGCAAGCCTCTCCATCATTGAAGCCATTATTTGAGATTGGCGGTTCGCTATCAACTCATAAACGATCAAAATGAAGCTTGCGTACTAGGCAAGCTTCATTTTGATCGTTTATGCTATTTTTATTCTATAAAGCCCAAAAAAATGTTTTAAAAAGCGATTCCTTCTCCATTATTGTAACACCATAATCCCTTTGGGTCCAAATGGAATCGGCCCGCGTTGGCTTACGCCCAATTCGTCACTTTCTCATTCGAACCAATCAAATTAGGATCAAATACAACGCAACTGTTCTTTTCTAGAAAACAGTTACTGACAACTGCCCCAAAATAGCAGGCCCTGTAGAAGTCCACTGCTGGACAAAGGCCTCCCCCAAAGAGTTCCACGACGAACGGTCTTGCGCCTTTTCCATCCACCAACTTCCCGCAACCTTCATAATGTCGTCGGTCCATGTGATGGGGGAATAATTATGCGGACATCATTATATTACGGCCGGTATAAAACGGACGTTGATTTATCAGAAAGCCGTGGGTTAAACGCTTTGGGTCTTTTGTATTTCGGGCCCTTTTGATTGCTTTGATGTATTAAATTAAATAACAAAAGAGGAGAAGAAATATATTTTTCCGTCGGAAGTTTTGTTTGGATTCGACATCGCGAAATATAATGGATGGGATTTTTATTGGAATATTAGGGGAAATAGATGTGTATCAGCGCAATCTGAGAAACATATGGAACGATTCGAGTAATGGGGATTGAACGATCCCCATGCTCGAATTATTATTTAATACTTACTAGCTTCCGCCCGCGGCTTTGCTCGTGTGGTACGTGGCTTAAAAAGTAGCATATATGCTATTCTAGGTAAAGAACTTTATCTATTCCAAGTTTCAACGAAATCGGTTGAACCGTTATGGCGCCGGCGTGATCAAAAATCCTCACAAACTTTCGCATTTATAATATTAGTAGAAAGGTAAACTAATTGTTACTCGCGACTATGTCCGCATTTATATGAAAGCTCATAATTTCAACCCCCTGATTTGCCCTTTCAGGGATGATTTGCAAAAATCTTTCGTTCATCTTTACTTCTTACCAAAAGCCTGAGTATTAATTTGCAGATTGAGGAGTTATGAATTGCCCATACAAACTTTCAACCCCTATTTCAATCTCTTTAAGACTATTTTTGAGAGAGAGCTTATGTTGTATTTATCCTTTACGTGTAGGTACCACATACTGATAAGATACTTATTCTGTGAATAGCCGCTTATTCTTACTTTAGTATTTGAATTCTAAAATCTAAGGCAACTTCATTAAATTGAACAAGAATCAATAAAGCATGTAATAAACGCTTTAATATGACCGTGTAAGAACCAGTCTCAGACCAAAAGTTTTTCCCCTACGTGGCATGAACCCATTCGAGGTCAACATTTATAGCTTCGACGCACAAAGTGTGATTTACATTGACGTGCTGATGGTTCCGTAATAAACCAGTTACGAAATTCAAAAATTTAATACAAACCATAGTAAAAAGTGTTTGTATTGTGTGTATCAAAAACTATAAAATATGTCAAAGTCCCTGATATATCTCCTGGAAAATTTATTATACAGTATTTCCTTTAATTGTTCATTTGTTTTACTAATAAGAAGATAAAGTTTGGAGGCGGTAATTTTTTGTCATTTTTACTATTATATCTAATATCTAAACTAATCTAAGGAATCTACGAACCCTATACCAGCCAAGCTCAAACTGATTGGGTTATTTCAAAAATTTGCAAATCAGTTTCGAGCATAAGTTGTGATATAAAAAAAATGTGAGATATAACTAATACATTCGACGCTATTAAAATATTTACGTTTTGTGTCAAAGGCATTGGGTATTTGCTTAGGAACCACAAGTACAGGCACACAGACCGACTACAAAGTCTCAGCATAACTATTCCTTTTTACCTTTTGGTAACAGAACCCTAAAAAACTGAAACAGAAACAAAGTTAGCGATTTAGTAAGAAACAAGTAGAGAACTACAGTAATTACAATTCTAAGTGCTGCTCGGTGAGGGAAATTTCGTCCGACCAATCATGTAACCAAACTTTGTTCGAACAACAAACTATAATATATAGGTACATCTTGTTGTTATGTATGTCCCTATGTCAAGTGTAGCGTATACCCTTAGAACATTTACTGAGGCTCGACATTTGTATTTTATAAAATGTATTTTATAAAATACATTTATATTATACATATACATTATACATTTTTATTTATGTGTAACTATCTTCTGCCGGCGGCTTCGTTCGCGTGGTACCTATATAAAGTAGCCTTTATGCTATTCTAGGTAAAGAACTTTAACTGTTCCAAGTTTCAACGTAATCGGTTAAGCGCTTACGGCGTGATTGGACAACAAACATCCTCACAAACTTTCGTATTTATAATATGGGTAGGAAGTAGGATTTTTCCCAGTTTATTTTATTTGTTATGATTATTTTACTTACCTAACATATATTGATCTTGAAATAACTGTCTCAAGACTGACTACTAATAAGTATTTATATTGACACGGATATTATCAGTTAATAAAACAATTCAAATATCTTTTTAACCGACTTCCAAAAGGAGGAGGTTCTCAAGTCGGCTGTATTTTTATTTTTTTTATTTTTTTGTGTTTAGGTTACTCGATATCTCCGCCAATAGTAACCCGATTTTGATGATTCTTTCGCTGGTGTATAGAGTATGATCCCGGAGTGGCCCCATTTTAATTTTATTCCTGAGGCATTGCAACTTACCGAAAAAATTTTTTCGACTGTGGTATGGTATGGTGTTTCCCGCGACTTCGTTCGGTTGCTGCTATTTTTACATAAACTTTAAAAATAGCAGCATCGGGTCGGGAATTCCTTTCTGTGCACCCATACGTTACGCTACCCTGCAAATTTCATACTCTTAGGATTTTGGTTAGGCTCTGCGTTGATTTTCAAAGAGAATAAAACCACTACGTTTGATTGACAGTCAGTCAGTCAGTACCGTAAGAGTTATTACTTATTATTGATGATGAATGGATGTCATACTTACTTTTGTTTTTTATTCGAAAGTTTAGGTGGCCAGTGTCATCCTCAGTAGGTAAGCAAAACGCAAAGAGGTTGATAACAAAAAAAAGAGGTTGATATTGATCTTGTAAATATTCAAGAATTTGAAGTCGGTTTTTAGTTTTTGTAAAAAATATCTTATTAGAGTTATAAAATGTTAATAAAAATACATTTTTATTATATTACTTTTACAAAATCCATCATCAGCCTGTAGAAGTCCACTGCTGGACATAGAACTCCCCCAAAGAGTGCGATAACGAACGGACCCGACTTCCCACTATCTTCACAATATCATCGGTACATCGAATCGGCCTTGCAACACTGCGTCGGTTCGTGGTTTCCATTCGATAATCTTTATCGGTCGTCGGAACTGCCCCTTCAACTTGCTAATTCTGAGAGCTATATCTGTGTCTTTCATCATTATATAAATAAACAAATTAATCAATATTCCGGACATATCATATACACACGGTCAACTGATCCCAAACTAGGCATAGCCTATAGGTACCAGAGACTGATATACATAATAGATTAATATTTACATAACACCCAGACACAGAACAAACATCTGTGTTAGTCACAAATGTTTGTCCAGTGCGGGAATCGAACCCGCGACCTCTAGCGCAGAAGGCAGAGTTACTACCAACTGAGCAATGAGCTATGAGGTATTCTACGGATTTCCTCATATCTGATTTTATCACGTAGTGAAACTCTGAGCATGACGTTGATGAGCCGATGACATCAAACCCTTCAAATTAAGAGCATAATTAAAATTAATGATTTTATCAAGAGTTCGGTAATTATGGCGAGAAAATCCATTGTCCGCGTTGTATCTTTGCATTTTGACGGATTTCTTCTTTAGACATCGGTTTATTTCATAAAATTTGACGTAGTTAAGTCATGTCTTTCAATAACCACTTTCTAGTTTTAAGTTAGGTACTTAATACGAAAATTGATGTAAGTTTAAACAGCACGAATTATATTATTTCATCATACAGATTTTAAGTTTAATAATTTTAAGTTTATTAATTTGAATAATTTTATGTACCTACTTTAAGTTAATAATGTTAGCCTTTTTTTCGCCTGAGATACAGGTTTTTCTAGTTCAGGCCTCATATATTTTTTTTACCTTTAATTTAATCCGCAATATAAATCTTACCGCTAAGGTAATGAATAAATATTTATTATTATTATTATTATTCCGCCAGCGTCTTGGGGACGCTTCCGACTGGTATTGATCTGGATCAGTTGACTATAGATCGTCTGTAACGGTCTTTAGATGGCTCAACTGTTTCTTGTGTATTTTGTATATATTAACTTGTATTAGTTTTAAGTTTCTTTCTGTAAATAAAGTATTTTTTAGTATTATTATGTCCGCAAAATCAAATAAGTTGCAGTTAAAAGTAATACGGCCAGCGGAGAATTCGTTTTGCGGCAATAGTAAACCATTTTGACGAATCCGTGAATAACAAACTTTGATTTATAGCTCAGTTCAGTAATATGGTTGATTTGCATGAAATCACAGCAAACCAACCAAATCACCCTGACCATGTATAAATCAAACCGCAAATTATTTGAATTTTGCGGCGAAACCAAACAAACCAATTTAATAGGTATCCAGATTTTCCAAACTTTGTCCTTTTACATTTTTTAATATTATACATTGTTTTTTTTTTATTCTAACAGGTTTCTAAACCGCTATAAATACAGAGTTTTCCAAAATATGTATAGTAAACCAAACAAGTTACAGTAAGCAACAAAATAAATAAATAAATTAGACTTATTTCGTTGAAAAAGACTATACAAAGATCTGTTTTAGTTTCAAATAACTTCAAACTCTATTAATCAGCTGTTTTGGGTAGAAATATAATTTGTACAGCAACATCTTGTACATTTATTAATTAGTTTTAAGGTTTTAGAAGTTCGGAAAAAACTGAGAGAGTAAAAAGTGCCTTCTTTAACTTACATTTGTAAAAAGCTCATCAAATTGATGAAACTTGGAATAGGCAGAGTTATTTCCCTTAATATCAAGCAAACGGCAAACTTTTATCAAGGTAGCGAGCCAAGCCTCAGGCGCAAGCTAGTAAATAATAAAGCTAAAATTCTTTAACTTACACCAAAATTCCCAGGATTGCCTTAACTCGGAAACTCTGATAACAAAGAACTAATTACAACAAAGATTAACGCCTACTGGCATTCAAGTACTACTTTAATCCGAAGATCGAAGACCTCTGGGAGGTGAGAAAGCAGAGGTGAATTAAATTTAAGATCTTTTTTGTGATATATGAAAATGTTTAGGTAACAGATCAAGGAGCCGCTACTGCTTAGGTAGTTTATATATTCGTTCAAACAGAAACGTCGCAATTGAAATAAATTCATGACGTCATGTTCTAAAAAGCTGTTGGGAGCTAAGAGTAGCTTCTTGGGCGACACTATCAGGTTTCACCGAACTAATTGCGTTTATTCTATTTAGCGACGAATTACTTGTCACATAACAGACAGAGATGCACAACGCAAAGATTCGCATTTGAATCTCGATAACATGGCCTCATCATCATTCGACATCCACTGCTGAACATAGGCCTCCAATTTCTAGAGCGACAGATCTTGTGCGGACTGCCTCCAACGGCTGCAAGCAACCTTTATATAGAGGAGCCTCTGAGATGCGCACTATAATTCTTTCACTACAATCATTCTTTCATCGACGGTCGTAGGCCCTTTTCAGGGCCACCATACCTCAACCTGGTCACTGACCTAATACAGAATGATCAAAAAATAATCAGTGACATGAAAAGAAGAAGAAGCAAACTTTATTAGGTCCCGTTAAAGCAGTGAACCAAAAAGTTGGCCGATTAAACTCTTACTAGCAAATCTTGATCGTACAACCTGATGTACTATATTCCATGCACCTCAAATTGAAAGTTTCGAAGTTAAACTCTAACAATTATACCTACATAAAAACATAAAACGATTGATGCAAGTTATTTGAGATGTCAAGGCTCGCTTTGCTTGCTCGATCGAAAAAACCTATCAAAAGTAATTTGTTAATTAATAATATATACATAATTACTAAATTAAATTTAATATTGCTCTCATCACAATCTACTTTTAATGAGAATGTTAATGAGAGTTTAATTAAAACCGAATTTGTAATAATCACGAAGGTGGATAAAAAATATACAACAGAGCACGCAGATTAATTAATTATGCTATGAACAACATTATTACGTAATAGAGAGTAATCAAACAATGCATTTCGTACAATAATTAACCACTCTAAGTTGCCATCGCTATATCACTTTGCTTTTTGGGATATGCTAGCGACGATGGGCTAACTGCAAAATTTTAGTATGTGTCCAATGTAGTATTTTGACGGTCCCGTTAGACTTCATCAATGATCTAAACATCTGCCTTTTTCAGGGCTCTACTAATTGATCTAATGCAGTATGACCAAGAAATAACCGTGCATCGACAAAAAAGAAAGTCAATTAAATAATACACCTCTACAACAGCTATGCCAAGATTACATGAATGAAAAATTACAAAAGACTCTATTTAGCTTTTAAAAACGTCTGAACCTGAGTATGTGCATACCAAAAGACACGATCTGTAATATTTTGCCTCTGAGTCTAATTTAATTATCCATTATCACGGCTATTAGCAGTCACAAATTAATTGTACTTGCTGACATTAAACGTTATTCCAATCTGTTATCCCGGTAGAAAATAATATCACGGAAAATTTACTTGAATTTTTCACAAAGATAATGAGCCTAATCATAATAATGAGCTTTATTTATTTAATCGATGTAGCGTTGTTTCTAGGAAACTGATAATATTGATGATCTGGACGACGCAGTGTTGGCAGGCCCCCCACCCGATGGACCGACGACATTGTGAAGGTTGCGGGAAGTCGGTGGATTGAGAAGGCTCAAGACCGTTCGACATGGCACTCTTTAGGGGAGGCCTACGTCCAGCAGTGGACTTCTACAGGTTGATGATGATGTGTATTGGAATATCCGTTCGTTAATCAACCTGTTAAGGATATAAATAAATAAAATAATTATTCTAGCTTCCTACATATTTTTTCAGGAACGCCTATCGCTTTTCGCGAGCAAGAGCCATGGTATGCCTGTATGTTTTTGTAGGAGTATGAACTATATGTTATGGTTGCTACCGTCAAGACATTAGAAATAACACACAACGTATTTCTAATGACGGCTTTTGATTGCGAAAAGCTACAGGAGTTCAGCTACAGAGCAACTGATAAAAAAAATCCGAACGATTAAGTAATTAGCATGCAAAGGAACGTAAAAACGAAAATTTTAGAGAAAATTGCGTCACCGATGCATGTTGTAATTAGTGCATGAAAACTACAAATAAAGTCAAAGAATTACATATGAAAACAAAGTGATGAACCACCTCAATTCCTAAGTAAACTTGTTCAAAATACTACTTTGAAACAGTCAAATGAATCGGTATTTTGTTTATTACAAAACCGGAAAGTTTCGGAGTTGAAAAGTATCTTTTAATTAGTAAAATATTCTTTGAAGAGTTAGAAAGGACCGTCGAAGTATGTTTTCGAGATATGAAGCGAAGTTTAATTAATTTGACTTAAATAAATATTTAATAATAAAGTAAAATGAAGTAGATACCTTTAAAAAAGTTGAGGTTTTTAATAAAACAGCAACAAGAATGTAGTAATGAAAAACCTTGTTACACTGCGGAAGAATTATACTAGGATTTGAAAGAAGTAAAAATTTTACAACGTAGATATTTTCAATTGGTAGGCGGGTTTTTCATTGTTTTATTACCACAATCTCACCTTATGGGACGCGATGATGTGGCTGATGATGAAACACGAAGATCTTGAAGATATCTTTTCACTCTTGCCTGTAAGTTTCAGGAAAGACTGAAGACGGTTGTGTACCTATTCCACTCCTTAGTTATGCGCATTATAAATGTGGATATAAAGCGATTTCGTGCGTGGGTGGTATGCTAACGAGATATGGATGGTACTGAACCGTGCGTGTACTTGTCATTTGCTGAAAAGGAGACGGTGGGATTAGATCATGAGAATCCTGGGCACATTATTTCACATTTTCTCCTATAACACAATATATATGCCGTGATATTGGCTCGCTCTGTGTGCTCTATCGGCTTTACAATGGTGAGTGTTCTGAGGAAGTATTTGACCTCATACCCGCATCGAAGTTCTACCATCGGACCTCGCGTCACCGGAATAAGGCTCATCCACATCTCATCGACACGTGGGTATCTCGAACCACTCGCTTTACGAGATCCTTTATTCCCCCATACGTGCAAATTGTGTAATGAGCTTCCTTCCGAGGTTTTCCCGCTAACCTACAACATGAAGAGCTATAAGAAAAATACAAAAAGATTTCTCCAGGGCGGGCAACGCATTAGCAATGCTCCAGGTGTTGCAGATGTCAATAGGCGACGGGAACAGCTTATCATCAGGCGGGCCGTAAGCCTGTATAACGTATAACTTAACATTAAAGAAAAAAAAAAAAAATATCATTAATAAATTATAAACAGTACAGACAGCACACAGTCTAAACCGCTGGTCATAGAGACTTGAAATATGGAGGGTGTATTTGTACATTAAAAAACAGTAACTAACTGACTGACAAACAACGCAGAGCCTACGCCGTTGGTCCTAGAATTCTTATAATAAAGGCAGCGGTATATCATATACAAAATTCGCTTCCCAAAACTCTAGCGAAATTTCTGAACTTCTTATCTGAACAGTCTTTACTTGCTTGCTTGACGTGTCACTGATTCTTTCATGGTCATCTTGTATTAGGTCAGTGAGCAGGTTGAGGTCTTTACTTATTTCGCTCTTTGTTTTGTTTGTAAAGATTTGTAATAAATAGTATTCTTTTCTCATTGAAAAATTGCAGTATAAACACTGCACATAGCTACCCAACTCATGTGAATATTTCACTGGATACCTACTAGATAATGTACGTATTAGTCAATCACACGTCCACCTTTATCAACTTGGCTTGACCAATTGCGTAAACTATTCATGATCTAGCCTTGAAGTTAGCCTATCAATGTTTTTCAGGGCAGCTCCCAAACTATACATTTGACTACCTTCACTAAGTCAGAGGTTTGGTGCTCAGCTACATCAAACTAGGCTCGTATTCAGAGACAAGACTCAAGCATTGATCTGTACTTAAATCTCGATTTGAGGCGAGATTCTAATTCTTGGACAGTTTTTAAGTATAGATTCAATGATCACAGTTCACCTGAGTAAATGCTTATTCTGAAACGTCAATCAAACGAAATCAGTGCTTGAGTTTAGATTTGATTAGACATTAATCAAATGACATTTTTGTTCCGTTACACGTACTTTGATGCATATTTATACTTCACTTTATAGTTCTGTTCTATTTCCACCCTGGCTGTTTGAATTTCTGCGTAAAACGGATCGAAAATTATAAATAAATCAAAATGTAAACGAGAACATTTGAGTACAGATTTGAGACTCGATTCAGCTGAGAGTAGTTTAAGTACCGTTCTTGAATAAAAGCTATGTTTGAGAAGAGATTCAATACTTAAATAGAGTTCAGCTGATCTGTGATTAAATCTAAGTTTGAGTCGTGTCTCTGAATACGAGCCTCAGTTCACTAACTTTCTAGGATTTATGCTCAATTTCAGCAATAGTTTCTTATCTTTCAGTTTCGCCTAAGGTTGGTAAAGGCAGAGACAAAGTGTCAAAGTCAATTACGGCATTTGACAATCCAGCTGTTTTTTGACATTCTTCTGGTAAGTATCTACTGGAGAACTCGATGTAGGCAGATAGATGACATCGGTTCTTCATTACCCACTTAAAGGTCGCATTTCCATACAAGTTGACATGTGGTCTTTACACCTTACGGTATAACTATCAGGAAAATATAAGTGGCTGCCGTGGCCTGTGAACGCTGGCAATCCCGAACCCGCCCCCCTTAAAGAGCTTTGGCAATCTTACTCGCCGCAGGAACACAACACTATTTGAAGCAGATAATGTTATTTGTCTGCGATCTTGTGTAAGGTTAGGCACAGCGAGGAAATCGCGCTGTGCCCTGCCTCCTCCTAGAGTAGGCTACTACAAACTGCGCAAATGAACGTACTATTTTCGATAGACTGTGCCAACTGAATAATTGAATCGAAGTCCATAGTTTGACAGCTCTAATTTATTTATGGGAATCTGTCACAGTGCTATGGGTAAACTGGTAATGGATTTATGGGGATTTTCAATGTCTAAAACTTCTGGCCGCTTTCCAGCTGTTAATTTGTAAAAAAATATCAAAAGGTTGTCAAATATCAATATCAAAGTCCCTTTAGGAAAGTAAACATATTCTGAATCTCTTTGTATTTGCAGTGATATTGATGTGCCAACATAAAATATTATAGCTTTCTCTGCTACGCCTGCAGTGGCGGATTTGTCCTAAGGCCCAGTAGGCCCGGGCCTAGGGCGGTCAGATAATAGGGGAGGCAAACCGTGACAAGAAATTTGTAGTAATTGTCGTAGAAAATCTCATCATCTCGGAAAATATATACAAATTAGTAGCTATTATAGTTACTTAAATTTCGGATTTAGATTTAGATAAAGTTGGAAATAAAGTAAATTCATTATGAACCTAGTCTAATGATGAGTGCTGAGAAAGGAGCGGCACATGACCTGAGGCCTAGAGCGGCCAAGACTGCAAATCCGCCACTGTACGCCTGTCTCTTCTGAACTCTGAGAAAACAATGGAAAATGATAAATGACAACAAAAAATAAACAAAGAATCCCTTTTAATAACAACTTTGCAGAAGCTGGGAAGTAATTATTACTTTTCGCAGTCCTATTGTTATTTCTCAGCTTTCAAATCAGCCCGTTGCCGTGTTGGCCTAGTTGGAGGCTCGTCGGCTTTCGAACCGAAGGTCGTGGGTTGGAACCGGGACGTGCATCAATGAGTTTCTACTCGAAATATTAATTTTTAATTCTAGGAATCTAGTATTATTAAAGTTGCGATGGGTTTGTAGCCTGACACATACTAAATACACCTGCAGAATGTGGCGAAATGTTCGGATTTGCCTCTGACTACCCCCTTTACATCTTCCAGGATCTGATCACGTGGAGATCTGAGGTGATGTCTGCCATGCTTTAATTTTACTTGTCGCGCAACAATTTCATGTCTTAGGTATTTTAAACATACTGTTATTTCAGAAACAGAAGCCTTTTTCTAAGAGCTAACGTTATTGTGTTTTTTATAGTCCCTACATTCTCGTAAAGATCTAAAAATTTAGATACAAATTCTCTAACCACGCCATGTTTTCTAAAATAGCAGTGTTCATCCTTTGTCAATGGCGCCAAAGAAGATTGTGACTTTCGGTTGCTTTCAGCTACTTTCTGAAGGCCATCGTTTTTTTATTGTTGGCTAAATAAATGTTGCTGGAAGATAAGCTGAAAAATAACGGCAGTATTTTAATGGCAAATAGCAACTTGATTAGTGCTTGTTAACCGATTAATGGTTTCCGTAGCCTGTGCACGCTTGCAATACCAGAGGCATCACGAACATCTTGCCAACTCTGAACTCCCCTCCCTCCTTTATAGAGCTTTTTTTGTATAGTTCTGGCAACCTTACTCACCGCAGTAACACAATACTTTTTGAAACAAATAATGTTATTTGGCTGTGATATCCTGTAAGGCAGAGGTACACCTTCAGGCGGGCTGCTCCAATATTATATATAGCTTGCAATATATATTAATAATAACGACTAAAATACGGGTGTAAAGATATACCTTTCATCAAGATCGTAACAAAGAGGTCCTTCCCACAATCGCAAGGAAAGGAATCCTAATTAAATTCCCTTCCCATACAACCTATAACCACAAAATGGCTTAATAATTTCTCCTGAGCTTTTGAAGACAATCTCTAACAAAGCCAAAGATTTCCGGCTTAGTCTTGTCGCCCCTATTATTGTGTAAATTAATTTTGTAAAATAAATTATCTTAGAACACATAGATTCTTAGAGCTTCATCATTTCAGCCGTAGGATGTCCACTGCTGAACGGTCCCTCCCCCAAGATTTTCAGAATAATGTGAATATCATAAGAGGAGAATAGCATAGATTATTAAAAAAAAATACAGCCGACTTGAAAACCTCCTCCTTTCTGAAGTCGGTTAAAAATTGAATGACGTTTCTTGGTGAAACTAATACTGTAACATAAAGCTGTGTGAAATCTCCGTCACATTGTACTTTGCAGGCGTTTTGTGAGGCCAATATATAACTACCAAGTCACAGATTGTCAACGACATAGCTGTCATTAGCACGTTAAAGTGACAGAGGGCCGGCCATATAGCTCGCAGAACCGATAACCGTTGGAGAGTAAAGGTTCTCGAATGGCGACCACGAACCGGGCAACGCAGTGTTGGAAGGCCCCTCACCCGATGGACCGATGACATTGTGTAGGTTGCGGGAAGTCGGTGGATGGAGAAGGCTCAACCAGACCAAGAACTCAACAAGACCGTTCGTCATGGCACTCTTTGGGGGAGGCTTATGTTCAGCAGTGGATTAGGCTGATGATGATGAAGTCACAGATTATTTCATCACTGGCATACTTGAGCCTAATGATACTAGCTTGTAATAAAACGCGAGCGTGATAACGCTTTCACGCGCCAAAAACCTGTAAGCCCTGTTAAAGCACATAACGACAAGTCCATAGAAATAAAAATTCTTAGATTTTAGAACTCACGTGCAGACTTTATACACATCAGTTCCGGGTCGACTTAAAATTGTTCCCGCTTTGAGTAAAATAGAAAACGTGTGCGGGTTGCCAACTTTATAAGTTGCTTACTGCAATTCTATGGGGTGTTATTTCAACGGGATTGAAATGGTAGAGCGCCAGCCACTTGGCCCCAACTACAAAAGGCACCGCCACCGCCATAAGATAAATTGAAACAGGCTCGCGACGGTATATCCTATTTGCATAGTTGGATTTTGATGTTTAGATATCATTAGCCGTGTTTGTTGCCTGATTCTTCTAGGCTTGGTCGCGAGGAACAGGCTTAGCTTCACCTAGTTTCTAAGACGTTTCAAAGTGATCCTAGTGATTTTATTGAAATAAACGCCTTTTGACTTTGACTTTAGAATTGTATTGCCCATGCTATAATTTTAAAGGTCACTATTTTTTATTTGTTCTTGGAGAAGGTAGGGCTCAGCGAGGTTTTCTCGTTCTAAATTGGAGCAGCCCGTCTGAGGATGTACCTTCGCCTTACAGAAGCTCGCCAAATAACATTATTTGTTCCAAATAGCGTGGTGTTCCTGCGGTGAATAAAGTTACCAGAGCTCTTTAGGGGGGAGGGGTTCGGGGTTGGCAGCGCGGGCGTGATGCCTCTGCAAGCGCTCATAGGCTACGGTAATCGCTTTCCAAGAGGTGGGCCGTATGCTTGTTTGCCAACTCAGTTGTATAAAAAAAAAATTCAAGGTGGTTCTTAGATGTGTACAAAGCTTTTTATCTGGGTACGAAACGAGCGAAGCCGTGAGCGGAAGCTAGAAGAAAATAAATAATGCTCATTTATATCACAAAATGTTACACTCGGTTCGGTATCAAATGAAGTTTCATGAGCTTGTTTTTCGTTTTGGCCTGGTAATGTGTATCCCGTATGGTCTAGTGGCTAGGATACCTGGCTTTCACCCAGGAGGCTCGGGTTCGATTCCCGGTACGGGAATTTGTTTTTGAATACTATTTTATTTGTTCAACACAAATAAGTTATTGAAAAAGTTGTTAAATATTTTGTTTTTTCCGCTAAATATTCTTTCCTTAGTTTGGGGTTGACAACGCGTGCGTGATGCCTCTGGTATAGTAGTCTGGTATTTCTTGACACCTTAGTTATATAAAAAAGACGTATTAGAGGAGTTTCTAAAATTTCCTAGTTAAAAAAATAACTCTATAAGAACAAATTTTTAAGCGTTAAAAAGTACGTATATATTTACTTTATGAATACGTAAATACTTATCTTTACGAATAATATTCGCATGCAATACGTAATAGCACAAACATCACTAACTTTTCTTGGAGCTCGTTTCATTATTCACAAACCCTGATACCTAGAGATCCGTTATCTATCTCAGGGACCTTTCGGTGGCAGCTTTGATTTATAATAGTTCACCTGATACTTTTTATAGTTTATGTTTGGGTTCCGCACGTCGTGTTGCTTGCCTGGTTGTTCTTAATAGATCTAATAAATTACTCAACATCTTCTACTGATGACTTCCTGAGCATAACACCAGTTTCTACTCTTCCACTGTCACTGCGATTCACCTGTGGAACTCTCTCCCTGTGGAAATCCGCAAAGCCTCGTCTATTGGAATCTTCAAATAAAAAACTGCACCATCGCTTTCTTTTGCTGCAAAGTTCTAAACAAAATTGAGCAACCGATTATGCATATTCATGTTCGTAGGTTTTGTTATCTTAGTAGGTACCTACCTAAGTTTATTTATCCTAAGTTTGATATTAATTTTCGGTTATTTCAGCACTACCTTCCGTTTTCCTTACTACTTAAAGGTTAACTGGAAGAAAATGCTAACTAGCTGCTTTTGTCCTGTGTAATCAAGTATTTTCTATCATAATAATCGTAATCATAATAATCATTTAATTCGTAAAGGAGCCATTTCATTCTGGGCCTGGTCCATGTACACAACATAGAAAAATTAGGAAAAAATAGGAGATTACAAGAAAAATACAAATTCATTAATTTGAAGACAAATGCGATGGTACAAGAATAGTTCTTTTGGTAAGTTTTTTACTATGTGAACACTATTTGAAGGCCACCATGTTGGTTTATAATTGGCGTTTGACATGAAATTGACATATTTTTCATGTCATGTTGTTTGATTTGATGTTTTTGTTTTGTCAGATAAATGTAGGTTGTCAAAATGACATTTCACGCACGTCCATCTGCCATATTTTTGTAGCGCTGTGTGTTGCTCTCTTTGTCGAAGAAAATCTTAATGTACCTTAGAACGAAGTCAATTTAAATAAAATAACCAATTAAATACGTTTACTTTATTGCTTAGCCATATTTTGGAGTAGTGTACACAGTGCAGGCCCAGGCTCCATATATTGATGAAACGTCTCTTTTCATGAATAACACGTCACAATATTTGTTTTTAATTACCTAGCCTATAAAGGTCTTTTAACATTAATTTCAAGTCACATACAATATCCATATTTAGCGACCTCTAGCACGCTATCCAAATAGATGGGTGACTAACAGCTGAGAGCTTCTGTTTCGGAGGGCAGGAATGTTATGATGTTATGGTCAGGGAGGCCTTAATCATTAATTGCCACAATATTTTATGGTACATTTTAACTTCATCGTTAAGAAGTCAATTCATATTGCTCTCACATTATTGGGACATATTCATGAGAGTCACCTTCTAATAAATAGGTAATTATATTTGAGAACAATGATTATAAGTTAATATTAATAGTACGGAAGCTCTGGTTTGTTTGTAAGTCTTACACACACTTGACGGGTTTCTACAAAGCGGTCAGGTCGGGTAAATGTGGAATGATAAATGCCGTCCATTGTGTAAATAGATATGGAGGTGGTCCTTTTTCAGTCGAAAAGTTCGTAAATTCCGATATTGGCGAACATTTTGGTAGTTACTACGGCCTTGCTTACGGAAAGTTGGTGAGCATAAAAGTACGCGTTGATTGGCCCGCACCGGCCGCACCGCACGCATGTCACGCAGCCGATTTTAGATTTTTCCGCATGAATTTGTAATGCACCGAACGCCGGCAAGAAATCCTTTAGGATCCGGTGACGTCACGTATTCCATCTTAAGTCATGTTCAAACGGCATGCGATATGTCCTTGATATTTTTTGATACAAAATATGTCTTACAAAATTCGTTTGAAAATGGTCCATACCGCTGATAAATAATATTTTATATAAATAAATAAATAAGTTAGTTGTGCGTTAGAGAATTCTCCCTAAATCTAGATTAATTTTAATTTGATTATAGAGAAACCTTTTTCAATTTAAACGCTCCTAGGATTTATTAACCTTTCCTACGAATTTCGGTATTGCGAGCAATGGCGCAAAAAATTAGGGGGCAGTTTAGGATCATGTACATTCTAAATTGAAATCTGCCTTGGGGTTCTTCAAGTGTGCCCTTATGTTGTTGATCTAAGTTGTTGGAATTAAGCGGAATATTTATTTGCCCAATTTTTATAATTTAAGCGTCAAACCAATACCTGTGGTGGCCCGGCTCAAGAATAGGCCCCTGCATGTCTATCTAACCGTGGATGTTGTAACAGGCGACTACGGGAAAACAGCTACGGGATAGGCAGCATTTTGAGTACAACTATTGCCAGTAGTTTTTTTTACACAACTAAGGTGGCAATCAAGCATACGGCCCACCTGTTGGTAAGTAGTTACCGTAGCCTACGAACGCTTGCAATACCAGAAGCATCATGCACGCGTTGCCGTGCCGTTTTCTATAGATTCATGACTTAGAATAGGCAACTTTTTCCCTTTTGTGTATCACGCAAGTGAATGTGCCTACATAAGTACTTGCCAACCTACAGGACGTTTAAATTACTTTAAACAAGCTTATATAAAAAGAAGACAAGAAGATCACTGATTCAAATCCCACATAGTAAAACAAGATGGCGTCACATATTAGATTCGTTTTATCTTCGAATCTTATATTTTTTTATCAGTTCTTATAACTCGGACCAAAAAAAAAATACGGTCGGTTTTTCGCGAAGTGAGTTGTAGCCGTGAATACGTAATTCTGAAACCCAACGCTTTTGACTGGATTTTGTGTGCCTTTCCATGAGCTTTTGTAGTAAAACGGCTGAATGGCTGACCCCTTGCGAGTCGGTTTCGTAGCGGGTTTGATTATAAAACAAAACTATGTCTAGGCAGTCCAAGATGAATATGGAGCGCTCGTGGCGTTGTTTTCTTTGTAGTTCACTAAGGCAATCTTCAGAACGGGCACCAAGTGGATGGGTGACCGTTAGTGAAACTAATTTAGCAGTGGAAAAAATTGTCGGGGTTTTCCATATTTTGTATAATTAATTTGTCAAGGTTCAGAAAGATCGCGGTCTAATAGGCTTATTGCGTTCAGTAGACATAAGCAGACCAAAATATATTATACTCCTATTTATTTAAGACAGATTTTATTTATTTTAACTCTGAAAAATCCCCTGCATTTTTCAACAAATTCGAAAGTCTACTTACAAGATACAGTCTTCTATTAAATTAAACTAAAATAACTACGTACTTAAGCGTTACTTTTAATTAAAATATGCCTACAAAATGTAGAGCTATGCGTAATTACAAGTACCTAGGTGAATTTATTTACGTAATAGGTTAGTTGTGGAGTTAGGCCACGAAAAGGGAGGTCAAACAAACAGTTTATTTTTCATAACTGTTGTTTCAAATCCCAATGTTTATTCAAGAGGAGTGCGATTATTAGTCCACACAGGATTTGAAAAAAAATCCCAGCTTATATTTCTTGTCCGCAAAATACTCCAATTCATAAAGGATTGCATAAAACAGCTGATTAATTGAGTTTAATCTGGACAACATTTATGTTCTACAATATAACAAAATGGAAAACTACAAAGGACTACTACTACACATTGTTTTCGAAAAGACATTAAGAAATAAGAAGAATATTATAAACAGACCTTAAAAAAATGATTCTTTAGAATTTTAGCCCTTTTTTGGCTTCCTAATGACACATATTTGGATCATCCTAAATATAGAGTAAGAAAACTGAGCTCTTAAAATGTTTTAGGGTTCAGCAAGTTATTATATATTTGACGCATATTTCATGGCCATTCTAGCTCTAGTTTTCTAATAAATTGTGACCGAGACGGCTATATAGCGGTGGCCATTGCTTAGAACAATATCATTTTTTTATGAAAATGTCATAGAGTGCGTACGAAAGTAAGGCAGGTGCTCAAATAAACGGGTATTACTTCCTGTAATACAGGGTGAAAACAGACGGTTCTCGAAATCTTATATGAAATTTCTATTAAATTTAAGATTTAGATAGTAAACTCGAAAAAATGGACAGACATGTATAATTCTTGTTTGAGTTTCTTCTGCCTTCATCGTTTTAGGCGTAGGATGACTACTGCTGAACAAAAGCCTCCCCAACAGACTTCCAGAGCAACTGTCTATCACGTGGGGGAGGAATTTGCCCATACTCACCACGCTGGGCACGCAGGTTGGCAAGCGCAGTTAGGGCTATATTTGTTAAAATAGAGGACGCTGCTTCCATTCCCTAGCTATTTTTACTTAGTCGCCTCTTACGACATCGACGGGTAGGTAGATATAAAGAGGCCTATTCTTTGGCCGGGGCCATTTTTCACCTTACTATTTTCATTCTCAGTGCACTGTTTCAGTTTTCGGGACTAGTCTATATACACCCGGTAAACTACTACAGGAGGAGATAAGGCACAGCCCTTCTCTCGTTTTAATTTGGAGCAGCCCGCCTGGGGAGGTACCTCCGCCTTACAGAAGATTGCAGCCAAATAACATTATTTGTTTCAAATAGTGTTGAGTTCCTGCGGTGAGTATGGTTGCCAGAGCTCTTTAGGGGGGAGGGGGGAGGATTCGGCAACGCGTGCGTGATACCTCTGGTATTGCAAGCGCTCATAGGCTACGGTAACCGCTTACCAACAAGTGAACCGTATGCTTGTTTGCCACCTCAGTTGTATAAAAAAATAAACAACCAAACGGTCAACGTTTCTTAGAAAACCAGAGAATAAAGGTCTGGTGTGATAGTAATTACATGTTCTCCCGTCACGGTTCATGTATCTTGCAAACATGTCTTTGATGTCCCCACGTTTATACCTATTCATAATTGCGGCTTCATTTTGGAGATTTGCCTAAATTTCGGGGAATTTTATCATAATTTTGGGGATTTTAGATCAGGAGTCAGATAGGGCAAAGATCAATATAATTGTGGACCGGTTTTTTAATACAATTTTGACTATTGAACAATTAAAAACTTACATTTCGCGTAGAGCGTAATTTATTAACGCAATTTCAGCTCTAATAAAGAGATCAAAACATCGTTGATGTTCATGTGCTATCCTATCCTATTGGAAATCTGGCCGAAATTTTAAAAGACAAACAATACCAGAAGCATCACGCACGCGTTACCGACCCCTTAGGCATACGTTGGTAAGTTTCATGTGGCAGTCATTTCACCGACTCACCCTTCAACCGGAACACAGCATTTAAAAAGATCAGAGATTTAAATTAATCCTAAAATAGATACCATCTTATCAGCCGATTTCCAGTTTTTATTTATTATTTTTATTTTATTTATTTGGGTAAACAAACAGGGACACAATAAAACATAGGCTGTAACTTAAATGGTAAATGAACAGATAATTGTGTCACCAACACCGTCTACCGCGGATTACTTAAATATCTTATTTGTATGGAATAGCAAAGGATAGTTACATTCTTAGATTAGGATTACTCTTAGAATTACTTTTTAGAATTTCAAGTAATAGCTTTTTAAATGTACTAGCTCGTGTTGCCGCTATATCTAGAGAGTTGAAATTATTGTTAAAGGAATCAACAAGCCGGAATAAGGGTGAAGGTTTATCAGCATCGAGTTTGATGTGAATATTTCTGTTTGGTTCAAACAAAACTGTCCAATAACGTCGGACTATTAATAGAACGAACTATGCTCATCTGCAGCACTCCCATGAAGCGCTTTCATAAATTTAAAAGCGCTTTACAGCCATTCATCATTGATGACCAGCTGCAACTAAAAAAAAGCACTATAGATACCCTTATTTTTCACAATGCGTTGCATCCATCAACGTCCTCAAACAAAAAGTAAAAAGGCGCGAACGAAATTTTGTCAGCTAAAAGCTAGTCAAATGTAGGCGATGTTAAAGCAACATATTTTTGAGCTAGCCCTATTCCCTGTTAGGGAATGTTCGATGAAAATATCGTTATCTAAAATCTGCATTGCAAAAATCGCTAAAAAAACCCCAAAGCACTTTTGCATATGACCAAAAAAAAAAAACTGGCGTTCTTATTAGTGGACTGTACTTACATATTTTTGGGGTTTTGTACCTTATTAAGAACAAACGGAACCCATAAATGATCACTTTTTGTATCTTTTCTTCTCTGATCTTATCTGTCTATCTGGCTGTCTGTCTGTCGAGATCCTTAATTCAGGAACATCTAAAGGACAACCTCAACTTGAAATGTATACCAAATACAAAGGCAATCTTAAATCGCAGAAAACAATTAAGCTTCTAACTCAATGCATTACGAAAATATGTCAATTCAGTTCTTTTTTGTAAAGAAAATCTTTAAAATTGGTTTACTGAGCTCGAACTTAAGTGAATTATTCCTTTTTTCCGAAGAATCGCTTCCTCAATGTCACTTCCTCATTCTATTTCAAATCCGATCATCATTCGACTGTGTCACTCAATTTGTACTCTTAGCACCAGTTTTAAACCCTATTTTATATACATTCATTAGATCAGTGACCAGGTTCAGTTACTTATATGGTGGACCTGAAAAGGGCTTTAAGCGTCGGTAAAAAATCAGTGTGGTGAAAGGAAGGCCTAATCCTTTAATTTTAGCACTTTAATGACATTAGACAGAAACTGGTGCTCACCTCGTCAAAATCGATCAATCAATGCAAACAAGGAGTGTATCAACATCGCGAGCGAACCATTTATCTTGGGCCAATGTAGGAAACAAATTAAACACTTTAATACATGAGGCGTGACTAAAAAAGAAAGGGGACGGAAAAAAGCCCTATCGTCTGCCGGGGATGTAGAAATAATGGGACTGGAAGTGGCTTTTACATACCAAAATAAACGTTCGACATCATTAATATAACACCCAAAAGCCACACACATAGTTCCTACCCTAAACTAGGATTCCCTATGTCGTGAGTATCAGAAATTACGAGTACCATTATGTACACGCATACAACTACCATGATACCACAACACTCAGACCCGGAAGACATCATTTTTGACTGGCCTCATAGCTCAGTTGGTAGTAACTCTGCCTTCTGTGCTAGAGGTCGCGGGTTCGATCCCCGCACTGGACAAACATTTGTGTGATAAACACAGATGTTTGTTCTGTGTCTGGGTGTTAAATATATATCTATTATGTATATCAGGTATATCAGTCTCTGGTACTCATAGTACAGGCTATGCCTAGTTTGGGATCAGTTGACCGTGTGAATATGTCCGGAATATTTATTTATATTTTATTTATATTTTCTGCAGCGGGAATCGAAGCACCCCTTGCAAGAGACGACCACTCGCCCGCTTCGCCACTGAAGTCGTCAAAACTAATTAATTTACTGTTAAAATCATGACCATTCCATTTTGATGCTGAGACATTATTAGACATAAAAGTAACTGACAAAAAAACCCCCAATTGATTATTCTTTCGTCTCTGAAATGTTTTCAGATTTTGAGTTATTAAAACATATTAGTTATCTATAGAATCAAAAACAAAATATCCTATTGCCGTTTCTTTAGATTTTGTTAAAATAATGCAACTGTCCAAATACTATCACGGCATTATTTAAAACAAATGCAAAATCAAACAAAGGTTTTTATAGAGCATTATAGAGCAGAAGTTCCATATTATCCATATCCATATATTCCATTTTTGGAGGAGGTAGGGCACAGCGAGATTTTCTCGCTTTAAATTGGAGCAGCCCGCCTGGAGAGGTACCTCCGCCTTACAGAAGATCGCAGCCAAATAACATTATTTGTTTCAAATAGTGTTGTGTTCCTGCGGTGAGTAAGGTGGCCAGAGCTCTTTAGGGGAGGGGGAGGGGTACGGCAGGCAACGCATTATCAATGCTCCAGGTGTTGCTAATGTCAATAGGCGACGGTAACCACTTACCATCAGGAGGGCCGTAAGCCTGTTTGCCTCCGTATAACATAAAAAAAAACACGTTATAATTAAAAAACATAATCTACTTATATATTTTTCTCATATCTGTATATCTATGATTGTAGCTGAAACCTAGCATCAACCTACTGCCACATCCAGAAAATTCCTACATCCTCGTTAACCGTGAACCATCAGTCGAGTAGAAGCTTCAGCAAAAAAGCGGTCCCTCGATATCCGGATTCTAAATCTGTCCCCCTCTGACTTCCCGAACCTTTGATTAGTAATTTTGGATGCTTCAAGACTGCTTTCTTTTGAACTTCGTTTTGTTATCCTCAGCTAAGACGCAAGAGACACGACAAAATGATTCTGCAAATGTTTTTGTGGAACAACTCACAATTTCTTTGTAGCAAACAGATTTTGAGAAGTCCTGTTAGTGAGATTAAAGAGCTATTGAAACTTGAAAATCAAAAAGTGATTTATTTACTCTCTACAGGTTTTCAAAATAATATAAGGACGTCTGATCGAAGCGACGCGTGACCTGAGAGCTTTCTACTATTAGGCTCTACGGATTAGCATTGCCATCCAACGTGGCAGAATTGCCACGTTGCTGGTGGGATCACCAGCAGCGTCTTGGGGACGTTTTCGACAGTGATCTGGATTAACTGAGCTATCTTTAGATCGTTTGCAATGTTATTTAGATAGCTCAACTATTTCTCGTTTATTTTGTAAATATTATTAAATGATACGTGAATATAATTTTATTTAATTATTTACTTATAAGATTCGGCATGTAATCGTTTTGACATCAAAAACAAAAAAAGGAAATGACGAACACTCGAGAATTCAAAATGAATGAATAACCAATGACAAAATTTCTAACTAAATATTTAAGAATTAGCCGCCATAAAGACATTTCTGGACACTATATTCCTATTAAAAAATTCCAGGAATGTCAAATGAACACGTAACTTAGATCTGCATTTAGACTCGTCTAGACATTTGGCTACAGCTGACTCATGACTGTACTACCGAGGAAATTGTTAGAGGCTAATTTCATCGATTTTAATTACCGTCAATGAGCTCGGTGGATTTTGATGCGATAAAACGATTGAGTCTTAAGAAGTGCGGGTTTGATCTCCGTGGCATCTGATCTCAGGCAAATTGTTTGCAAGATCTGCAAATATTTGTTTGTGGTCTGACTTTTGTCTTATCATAGTACACATTGTTTTCGATACCAGTGACCAGTGACACAGGAAATCATTCGAAAGCCGCCCTACATTTTTTCTACAGTTACGGCTGAATAGTGAATTAAAACATCTGTAGATGTAATAAGTATTTTTAATTTAAATAGGTGTACAACAAAGCATTTTCATTCGATTTATTCATTCATTCATTCAAGTATCTATTCCAATTAATTCAATTCAAAAGGTGTTTAAATTTAATCTATTTATTAGTTATAAATATACAGATAAAAGCCGAAACAGATTTTTTTCAATGTAAAAAAAATCTAAATATTTATATTTTTATATTATATTCAAATTTCGTTTCTATTTCCGCAATATTTTTTTCTTTTTGTTCGTAGATTATGCCCTTTTCGGGAAAGTATACTAGTAACGGAACACGTATAGTCTTAAATCAATCAATTACGAAACTACCTACACCAACATACTTCACGTTACTGCCTCTCCCATCCGATTTACGATCGCAGTTTTACGGTTACCTACGTTTAATGGCTACCTACTTTAACGTGCTACGTCACAAGGTAGGGAGATAGGTAGGTAGTTAATGAGTAGGAACTGTCCGTCAGCGGATCCAAGTACAGGAAGGATATCTATTTCGGTAGTTTTTATTATTCCGAAGCTTTGACAAGATTTACAACTTTCATATTTCTGAACTTCAATCTACTGGGACATCAATGGTATTTAGTTTTCTATGAATATGTAGATACCGGTTCCTGTCTTGGCTAATGTTTAGATGATGAAAATAATTAAAACTTATAAGTTTTAAGCCGCGTTCAAAAGGCGCGCGATATGTTATTCAATGTTTTTTTCAAAATGATTCCTTAGTCTACTGAAGTCAATTTTGTGTTTGACTTTTAGGGGTGAGCGATATCATTCATCATCATCATCATTTCAGCCGTTCGATGTCCACTGCTGAACATGGCCTCCCCCACAGACAGAGCAAATTCCTTATCATGTGGGGGGATTTGCCCATACTCACCACGCTGGGCATGCGGGTTGGGGAGCGCAGTTAGAGCTATCGTTGTTAAAATGAGGGACGCTGCTGCCCATCCCCTAGTTTTTTTCCCTTAGTCGCCTCTTACGACATCCGCGGATAGAGCTATGGAGGGGCGTATTCTTTAGCCGGGGCCACCACGGCCTAAATACGGATATCATTGCGAAAGTATTATTGGAGTGTAAAGAAAGAAAACATTTATTTCTCCTTTTCATATACGTAGGTTAAAAGTACTGATAAAAATAGAACACAATTAGTTCATCGAACTCCCTAGAACCCTAACGCATTTAAAGGGCAACAAACGTCATTTCAACTTTTCAAGAGTGAACGAACCCGAATATCAGACGTGTCGTGGCTTGCGCCGTTCTAAATTTAAATTCGGATGCCGACTGAGGGCGGCCCTCTCCCCCCTTCTTTTGTTCCTATTTGGTTCAAAAAATAGATCTCTCTGACTGAAGGGTGTTTCGTGCGCGTGAGTCAGTGGCGGTCGGCGCGCCGGCACGCGTGCTTCCTCGGAAGTGACGAGCCTATTGGCATTTCTATCTTGGTTTAATTTCTAGTAAATTTTTGTCGGTCAGTGTTGAGTGGCTGTTCTAACCTAAAAGTATTTCTATGGTGATAGTGTTGTGCTATTTCGCTTTGGAAACTGTTTCGTTTTGGTATGTACCTAATTGCATTTTTTACTGACGGTTTATAAAAACAAGATTGCTTAGAATTTTCGCGGAAATAAGGTGATAATTTTAACAGCACGTGTAACTTTTAATTGTAACTTTTCAGAAGTAAATAGTATTTTTTTTTCAGAAGAGCAAAGGTCATTGAGTCTGAATTACTGAAAATATTCTGACCAACTGAAAATATTCTATAGGTCCGAAATTTCCGGTCCGTAATGTGAATTATGTTTGCTCTGGAGACAGCCTCAATTTAGGCTGTCTTCAGAGTGGACATAATGCATTGCTGTAGCCCGTAGATACTGGTACATAGTGTTGGTGATAATTAATAAAATATATTTTTTTTTCAAATACATAACTATAAGTAATCATAATATATGTACAATTCGGCTATATCATATCTATGGGTATAACAGTGCTAGTTGAAAACTCATCACAGTTATGAATTAATTATTGCTGTGACCAACATTCTGCAAAATTAATTTGCGTAATGACCTACTTTTCGCTTTGCCCGAAAATTTGTATGAGAGGCCGGACCAATTTATTTTGAACTTTACTTCCTACTACATAAAGGTTTGTCTGACTAAAGTAACAGTTGTAAGATGCGCAATTTTGATCTCTATACAGAGGGAATAAAAAACTAGGAGGATGCGTTGACCGATAATACTAACAAGCTTTCATGCTTCAGGTGATGAAAAGTGGTTTAGAATCGGTGAAAATATCCAGGTTATTTGGACTTCCAACTGTGTGGTAGGTAACGAAAATCATCGTTTAGATTCGCAGCACAGATTCGTATGTTCAAAGAGAAAATCAAAACGACCACTCATACCATATTATAACCTACAGGTAATTTTGCAAAACAAACTAAACTGTAACTGTAGGTTACAATTTATTTATTTCTGGACTTTACTTAAACATTTAGAATTCTTGAATATTATATTGACATTTACATGCTTATATTAATCTAGTTAGAATTTTCAATATTAAGTAAATTTAATTTATTTTTGCAATAATAATTTGTTTAATGTTTTCTGATAATATGTGCCATGAATAATTTGAAATCTGTTTTTATGGTTACTAATATAGTCTACCTATAGACAAATGTACTAACAATTATGGTGAACAACCGAAATAAATGAATTAAAAAAAAAGAAACAGACGACATACCTACCTAAATACCATTGTAAACGATTTACCTATAAAAGTTGATTCATAATGAATCATATCCCAAAAGGGGCTCATTTTAAACGCAATTGGCAATAAAGTTTGTTCTAAGACTTTTCAATTCAATTCGTAATTTTTCATTGAAAAAACACTATGCATATCAGTTGTTTTGGGTCAAATCTTAATCTAAACGAGATAGATAGATTAACACTTTATTGTACACAAGTATTCCAAATTAACTTTCCATTATGTGACTGAATTTTATTTCCTTACTTTTCCGTTTGGTCGCATCTATTTGCACGCATCTTGAACCTTCTGGTGAATACTAATTCCATTGTATCTGTGTATTTGTTATAAACAAGCAAGCCGGGCTGTTTGTCACAATACTGTGTCAGGTTATAATGACAAAGAGCCTCGTCCGAGCCAGCGCTGAGGGTCCGGAAACATATCTCAATGGCCAGTGTATGGTGATTCTGCGAATGCATCCGTTATGTCTGTATCGTGGATGTAACTTTAGCCAGTAGACATACTGGTGTCCTTAGAATTGCGTGTTGTTAGCGATGGCAATATGTATAGTGTTTGTGGAATTCCCAAAAGTCTTAGAACAAACTCTATCGCCAATTGCGTGTAGAATAGACCTCTTTCGGGTAGCAAACATCATCATCATCATCAACAACCTGTAGAAGTCCACTGCTGGACATAGGCCTCCCCCAAAGATTTCCACGACGAACGGTCTTGAGCCCTTTGCACCCACTGACTTCCCGCAACCTTTACAATGTCATCGGTCCATCGGGTGGGGGGCCTTCCAACACTACGTCGCCTGGTTCGTGGTCGCCATTCGAGAACCTTTACTCCCCAACGGTTATCGGTTCTGCGAGCTATATGGCCTGCCAACTGCCAATTCTGAGAGCTAACATTATTATGAATCAACTTGCTTAAGACATAACTGAATGCGTGAGACTTGTTTGAGGATTTCTATTTTATTTTAAAGTACACTAAAGGAATACAATGTTTTTTTTTAATATCCCAAAAATTCCCAATGAAATTGGGATATTATAAAAAAAATACATTGTCCGAGAAATCTTTTAGACGTCCAGGCTCCAGGACACTACTCAGCTTAAACTTTTTAGAACTTTAACTTGCACAATATTACATGGTCACGATAAACTTATATCGTGACCATGTAATATTGTGCAATCATTTTGATAATTACCTATAATTTTCTTGGCTACAAAAATTTACATTTCTTGCTCATTTGAGATGTTAATCAAAGCGACAGAATTTTAACAGATTCGCTGCACGACCAAACGCGTGAATTGACCCTTCTAGACTGAAATGCAACTAAATCTTCAATTATGCAAACGGCTCTACCCAGTTGGAACATCCGTCTGTATATTCGAATTTAGTTTCATTGATACATACTACGGTCCTTTAGGATTGTAGTATAGGATGGTAAATCATTTAGTACGGCTGATATTAAGATGATGATTAATTTTGTAGATTCCATTCATAGTATTGTACACTGTTACTATTTATTATAAAGAGGCAAAATGTGTTTGTTTGCCGTTTGTTGAATCGATTCAGTAGTTCCGGAACTACTGAAACTATTCATTAGGTAATTATAGAAAACTACAGTATCGAACCAGCTAAAGTACAAAAAATCGATCACGAATTCACTCAAGTGACAGAACTCACTTATCCTTAAAGTTTAAAAACATACTTATTATACTATAGTTGATTTAAAATCACTCTCAGTACAAAGTTGAATCGCTACGAGCTCTATCTTAATTTGAGAGGACAGATGAAATATTACCATTTTAATTGAGAAAGCAATGCGATGATCGATAAGCATAACTTTTTAATTATTAGCTTTGTGTATATTTGATGGCCAGACGTCTTCATTATCCTCAAATATTTCATTTTCTGTTTCAGATAGGTTGGTTTTAATAATTAAGTCGAATAGGGCAAATATTTTGTTATTAGATCTATTACAGCTTGGGCTTTTTATGATGATCGAAAATAATATTTTTTTATAAAGCTTCGGATACTTAAGAATTGGAGACCGCTATTTAACGATTAAGGGAAATTAAAACTTTATTTCAACAAGTCAGTAATTTCCGAAATCCCCACTATGGTAATAAACGTGGAATTGTTAGATTTCTCCAAAAAACCTCTATTTCTACATAAGCTTTAGAAATAAGGGTATTGGTTTATTAAAGTGGCAGTGGGCTGTGGAAGTTTTTACTTTTTTTTCATGAGGAAGTCTATACTGCTGGGTAGACACTCTTTGGGGGAGTGCTTTTTTCTTCTTTTACTTCAACGTGCTAATTTAATAGTGTTTAGTAATTGTCGCGTCAGCTGGTCGCGTCAGTCGTATCTGACGCGACCTATCGAAGTTTACTTCAATTAAATCACTATTATCTTTTTACCGTCCTTGTAATAGGTACTGTATTTTTTATAATTTGTTCAGCACTATAAAACAGATTATTTGAGCATCCACAAAATGCCTGATATTTTTTCTAGAATTCCAAATCCTCCCCCACACAGATGCTCAGAGCGAATACCTATCATGTGGGAGGAATTTGCCCATACTTACCACGCTGTGAACGCGGGTTAGCTAGCGCAGTTTGAGCTATCGTTGTCTAAATAGATGAAATGAAATAAATTTAATTTTGACAGATACAGACAGAAGACACAAAAAACAAAAGAATAAAGGTTAACGATAGGGAGATAGGTAGACGTAACACAGATAACACACAGTACAAACAACAACACATAAGTAGGTATCTATGTCATTTACAATATTTAAGTGCTAATTAGTATCCCGTGTGTGTGAGCCAAAACAGGCATGGTCTCAGCATAATGCCGCTACACATTAGGATAACATCCAGCGGCGCTGGTTTTCAGACCAAACCTAACGGGCCAAACGAACCAACCAATAAATACACATACATAATAAATTAAAAATTTGAAATTTACATAATCTAATAAATAAAATTTAATGTTTTGCAAAGCAGTGCGTCGTTATTTCGCCTCTGCAAAAGACAATTTTAAATAGGAGACTCTACTGCCCATCATTATCCCTTAGTCGCCTCTTAAAACTTCCGCGGGTAGGAAGATATGGAGGAGATTTTTAGTCTTAGGCCGGGGCCACCAGGGCCAAAACCGTGTAAAATTACCCCGAATATTATCGTAATTAGGCACATACCAGTGTTACCTGGCACTTGTACCACAAAGGAAAAGCAAAACATACATAGCGAATATGTATAGCACTATTTATGGAACCCTAACAATGAAATTCAAGGAATTCCTTTCTCTTGTGAAGTACCTTAATCACAGTTAAGGTAATATCTTAATAACAATAATGTTAACTTTAACGTCATGTCATGGTGTCAAAACCAATGTTGTTAGCCAATGCTAACGCTTGTAATTATAAATCTCCAAGTACTCAAACTTCTAGAAAATATCTAAGGGATGTAGGATCGTTAAAAATTAACCAAGCCGTGGTTTCTTGCCTGGATTTTCTAGGCTTTGTCACGAAGAACAGGCGTAAATTCAACTAGATATACTATATTTCAAAATGATTCTTAACATTTCAATGAATAAATTAAGTTTGAAGTCACAGTAATGATAGAGTGTATTAAGTATGCTACTAGCTATCCATGCTCATTATCATCTTCCTGCCATTATCCCACATCATTTGGGGAAGGCACAGCATGTCCCTCTATCAGTCGACATCTCAGCACAAACTTTTTTCTTACCCATATCTACTTTCACACACTCCATCCATCTTTTCTTCGGCCTACCTCTACTTCTACATCCATCCACATTCATACCTAACACGCTTCTCGTCACATGACCTCCTTCTCTCCTCATGAAATGCCTACTTTATTTTGCCTCAGATTTTCCAACTACTAGCTAGCTATACAGAATACTTGGGACAAATTAAAAAAATTGTCTAACAACAATCGATCAGCTCACTAGCATTTAAAATGTTCGAACTAGTGCCTCCTTGTTTACTGTTTGTGATCTCTTACTATTCTGTGGCGAAACCAAAATTGCGGCAACGACGTTACTAACGAGACGAAATTATGCTAACATTTTGGTAACGTGGGAGACTGATAAAAACAAATACGTTGTAGCTACCTACTGGAATTTGAATTTCACTCAAATTGTTGAACATCTTAGGAGCAAAGAGGAGAACTTAGCGGCTTTTCTATACAACATTCCACTATTTTCTCTCTCTAGATAGATGCGCTTATTATTTTCTAAGTCACTCATCACTAGGATCACTCTGAAACGTCTTAGAAACTAGGTTAACTCTTCGCGATCAAGCCTAGAAGGATCAAGCATTAAACACGGCTTGGTGTCTATCATTTTATCGATGATCCTTTTTCGTATGAAAAGCTTCAGTGTGGCGCCGATCAAACGGTGAGCTTCAGCAAATGATCTACCAAATGCTTATATAAAAAATACTTAAAATATAAGGCAAGCAGTATAGACATAGTAAAATTAAAGCTTAATTATCGAGAGGCAGAGTGCACCAGTGCAGAGCAGTAAAATGGTTGGGAACTCCTGAACTATACAATGGTTTGTCAGTTGGTAATATAAGTTTATCAACCAACAAACCATCCATATATAGTTTGTCGGTTAGGAATAAAAATGTGGATTACTAACGAACAAACTAGATAGTTTGTCGGTTAGGAATAAAAATGTGGATTACTAACGAACAAACTAGATAGTTTGTCAGTTAGGAATAAAAATGTGGATTACTAACGAACAAACTAGATAGTTAGTCGGTTAAGAAAAATAAATACTAACCGTCCAACTAGGTGGACAGCGTGGTTGGTCGGTTGGTAATAGACGGACATCAGGCGATGCGGTGCTATCATTAATATTAAACTACAACAGTCAAATATATAGCTCTGATACCCACACAGGGAATCCTAGCGTGGGGACAGAAAATACGAGTACCATGGTGCCACAACACACAAAACCGGATCAAATATCTGCAGACCATGCTATCCTTTGTCCCGCAGCGAGAATCGAACCCTCTTGCGCCGGATACTCGCTCACTGCGACAACGAGGCTAGCTATACAGGGCGTCCCAAACTTATGGGACATGAAGGGGAAGTACCTTAAATATCGTAGATAGGGTATTTTGCTGAAAGAAGACTTTATGTTACTTTTAAAAGTTAGTAATTCTGGATTCATAGATTTTCTAAAAAATACTTGCTTCGTCTGGGAATCGAACCGACTTAAATGTCAAAAAAAAATCATCCTACTTCTATGATGCCAATCGAAAGAATAGCTAAAAAATAATAACTTTGCTTAAGTAACATAGTATTTTAAAAGAAAGGAACAACGTAAAATGATTGAGTCAAATTTTTCAAACACGTTTTATTTAGGATTTTTTAGGATATGTAAAGAGAATACCATAATGTTTAGGTCCACTTAACTTAGAAAATTAAGAAATCTTAAAATTCATGTTAGGAATCCTAAAACAACAGAATCGACACCAATGTTGTTGTTAAATTTGAAAATGGAACAGTTTATGAGAGCGTTTGTTTGAATGCATACTTTAATATTTTTAAAAAGAACTAAAAAATCTAACCTAAAAAATCCTAAATAAAACGTGTTTGAAAAATTTGACTCAACATTTTACGTTGTTCCGTTCTTTTAAAATACTATGTTACTTAAGCAAAGTTATTATTTTTTAGCTATTCTTTCGATTGGCATCATAGAAGTAGGATGATTTTTTTTTGACATTTAAGTCTGTTCGATTCCCAGACGAAGCAAGTATTTTTTAGAAAATCTATGAATGCAGAATTACTAACTTTTAAAAGTAACATAAAGTCTTCTTTCAGCAAAATACCCTATCTACGATATTTAAGGTACTTCCCCTTCATGTCCCATAAGTTTGGGACGCCCTGTATATGCCTTTATGTACTCTTTAAATTTTCTAATTTGTAACGATGCAATGATAATGGATTTATTAATTTAAGTATGTAGGTACATAAAGGGTATTTAATTTATTTATTTAACCTTAAATAATACGGTTTATTTCCCAAGTACACTACTTAAGGATAGAATTAGATTACAATTATACAATTATTTAAATAAATGTCTATCAGATTAATTAAATCGGTATCGGTATTAAATCGGTATCGGTACTATATATATATCGGTACTATACAGGGCGTCCCAAACTTATGGGACATGAAGGGGAAGTACCTTAAATATCGTAGATTGGGTATTTTGCTGAAAGAAGACTTTATGTTACTTTTAAAAGTTAGTAATTCTGCATTCATAGATTTTCTAAAAAATACTTGCTTCGTCTGGGAATCGAACCGACTTAAATGTCAAAAAAAAAATTATCCTACTTCTATGATGCCAATCGAAAGAATAGCTAAAAAATAATAACTTTGCTTAAGTAACATAGTATTTTAAAAGAAAGGAGCAACGTAAAATGATTGAGTCATTTTTTTCAAACACGTTTTATTTAGGATTATTTAGCGTTTGTTTGAATGCATACTTTAATATTTTTAAAAAGAACTAATATTTTTAAATGTTGTTCTTAAATTTGAAAATGGAACAGTGTGTGCGAGCGTTTGTTTTTGGATTGATCTGTTTAGTCTTAATAATTCACTTACACAAGTTTTGTATTAATTTATTGCAAACATGGCATATCAAGTAAGTTTTGATCTAATGGAAGTTCTTCTTGAATCTTTCATGTTGTTCCTTTTTTTTAAAATACTATGTTACTTAAGCAAAGTTATTATTTTTTAGCTATTCTTTCGATTGGCATCATAGAAGTAGGATGATTTTTTTTTGACATTTAAGTCGGTTCGATTCCCAGGCGAAGCAAGTATTTTTTAGAAAATCTATGAATGCAGAATTACTAACTTTTAAAAGTAACATAAAGTCTTCTTTCAGCAAAATACCCAATCTACGATATTTAAGGTACTTCCCCTTCATGTCCCATAAGTTTGGGACGCCCTGTATATAAAGCTCGATTAGCGCACGTTTCTATAGAGTAACTGACTGACTCATTGACATAGTTGTTCTCCCAGAAGGAGGTCACTTTTGTTCTAGAAATTTTGCATCAATCGTTGGGGCTGTTCAATGGGACCAGTTCAATGGAATCCGAAATTAGATGTCTCTCGAACAAAATGTGTGTTTATTTTCGCGATTTCTAAACGCCTGTATGAAAATGCAAAAATTTTTAACATTTTCAAACGTGGAACGACTTTCTATGACCAAAGACTCAAGTCATAAGATTCGGGACTTTGCCTATGATAGTGTACTATGAAACGAACGCTCGAGGTAGAGAATTTTATAGGGAGTGGTTACTCTTATGCTGATGGTAGTCTTTGGAAATTATTATTTTTTATTTGAAATTCTTAGTGGCCATGATCCGAATTTGGTTCTTCTTCTGATTGTTTATGTTGGCTATGTCATCTTAGGTATTCTTTTTTTTAGAATGGCTTTGACATCTTAGGTGTTCTACCAAGTCGTACAGAAACTCAAAAATCTCAAAAATCGAGCTGCTTACAGCTCGCGCACAACGCGACCTCAAGAGCAACGATTAAGCACGCGAGCTGCTTGCAGCTCGCGCACAACGCGACCTCAACAGCAAGGAAAACAGATCCAGCGAGCTGCTTGCAGCTCGCGCACTACACAACCTCAACAGCAAGGAAAACAGATCCAGCGAGCTGCTTGCAGCTCGCGCACAACGCGAAAAACTAGTATATATATATATACATATATAACAAAATCAATTAGAGATACATATTCAGAATGTCAAAATAAATAAAATAATCAAAAAACAAAAAGAATCGAAGGTATACGATGGTACTAGTATAGTACATTATCCTACTCAAACAATTATCATCACACCAAAGCCATGTAACTACGTCGCTGATCTATCTATTGTCTTCAGCATCCGTAACTAACACAGTAAACGCCCGGATAACCAATAATTGATAGTGAACCCCGAATGTAGAACCACGAGCCGCGTTCAAATGGCGAGCTTTAAGAATATCCTTCCTACTAATATTATAAATGCGAAAGTTTCTGAGGATTTTTGTTGTCCAAAAACGCCGTAACGGCTCAACCGATTTAGTTGCAACTTGGAATAGGTAAAGTTCTATACCTAGAATAGCATAAGGTAGGTAGGTACAACGCGAACAAAGCGGGCGGAAGCTAGTCGTAAATAATTTAGACATCTAAAACAGCTGAACAATTGGGTTTGACATTGAACTGATTCGACATCAAAACATTATTGCACAGAGTTTTTCAATGAATAATTACGAATTTCCAAAAGTCGTAGAACTTTATTACCGGATAGCTTAAAGTCCCTTTTGGGATATATTTACGTATTATGAATCAACTAGGTTGTAACACCGCCTGGAAACACCTCTACGTTATCGCAGTTTCAACTCGATTAGAACAAAAGACGTTCCGTTTCACGGACGAATCCGATCCGCATCGATACGCGCTCATTTCCATACTATTAAACTTCGTTCAGGAAAATGAGACCGCGGAACCCTTATTCTCGAAGGCTTCTTTGCGACTTACTTGTAGTGTCATTGATTCTTTTGGGCATTCTGTATTAGGTTAGCGACCAGGTTGAGGTATAGTGGTCCTAAAAAGCGCCTATGACCGTCTGATTCTTTCACCGAAGATCATAGGCCCTTTTCAGGGCCACCATACATCAACCTGGTTACTGACCTAATACAGGATGACCAACAAAGAATCAGTGACACGACAAGCAAGCAAGCAAGATGAAAGAATCAGTGTAGTGAAAGGATTAAAGTGCACCTCTTAGAGGCTCCTTTCGTACACAAGGTGCGACTAAGACTCGCTAAGAATGTGTAGGCTTTGCTAATTAGAACGCGTACTTAGCACCGCGTACAGACATGATGGCTGACGTCATCGGCGGGGATAGCTTTGCGTAGCTGTTCGATACTATTTCGATAGAAAAGCACAACTTGAAGCCATGATATGCTAGCGGGAGGTACCCCGACTTTCGATCCGAAGTTCGTGTGTTCGAAACCGGCAGAGCACCAAGCGCATTACGTTCTTAAAACGGAGGAGGAGGAGGTAGGGCACAGCGAGATTTTCTCGTTCTGAATTGGAGCAGCCTGCCCGGGAGGGACCTCCGCCTTACTGAAGATCGCAGCCAAATAACATTATTTGTTTCAAATAGTGTTGTGTTCCTGCGGTAAGGTTGCCAGAGCTCTTTAGGGGGGAAGGGGGTTCGGGGTCGGCAACGCGTGCGTGATGCCTCTAGTGGGCCGTAAGCTTGTTTGCCACCTCTGTTGTATAAAAAAAAAACGGAAAACATAGTGAGGAAACCAGTAAGTATTCTTATAAGCGGTGATAGGCTTGCAGTTTGTCACGTATGAAATACTCATTGCTGCAAAATATGGGCATGTGCCAAATGTACGGACGTGTCTCTGACTCCCCAAGACTGACAGGTCTCATAGCTCAGTTAGTAGTAACTCTGCCTTCTGCGCTAGAGGTCGCGGGTTCGATTCCCGCACTGGACAAACATTTGTGACTAACACAGATGTTTTTTCTGTGTCTGGGTGTTAAATATATATCTATTATGTATATCAGTCTCTGGTACCCTTAGTAAAGACTATGCCTAGTTTGGGATCAGTTGACCGTGTGAATATGTCCGGAATATTTATTTATTTATCTACAAGGATCTGATCACCTGGAGATAAGAAAGGTTGTCGTCCATGCTTGGGGATAAAAATCTTGAGGCTTTCTATTGTATTTTATATTCTTTTATATAAACACGGGTTGGCGGTTGAAATGACATAGAAACTAGGTGAAGCCTGTTCCTCGTAATCAAGCCTAGAGAATCTTGACTAAGGTCTGCGCCCACTATTATTGAATAAGGGGGAGGAACGAAAATGGCTTACCTAAAGGTTTTTTGTTCTGTTTGTCTCATGTAATATAAACGCACGTGGAAATTCTGATTGTGGTTAGGGAGTTTCTCGCATCATGGGAATTGAAGTTTTTTGAGTACATTTGAAAATATTTTGCCTGTTGGTCTGGTAAAACCAGTGTTTCGCCCCGACTGAGACCTTGCGACGTCAGGTAAAAGTGAATGCATGAAATTCGATCAGCGTATAAACTTTGAAAATGGCACCTTTAGCATGTTCTTCCTACCAATCTAACCTGAACTATGAAGTCATTGAAACGTATGCACTAGTAACTATTTTTCGTTGTATCTCAAAAACTATACGGCCAACAATAAAATTGAAAATGTATTTGGAATGTTCGCACAAAGCTCTTTCATAAGATATGTAACTGTATTTTTTAAAACCCCCTTTTGGCCCTCTATATTAGCAACTCTTGGGACGGTTTGGCACATATTCTTCAAATTCAGCAAATATAGACCTAACCACCCAACCACCCTTACTAAATTCCATGGAGATCGGATACACGGTTCGAAAGTTATGCTTTAACAAATATACATCAACGCCGATTCGTCCAGTTGTTTGAGAGATGTTGGTTCGTTTCGCTCGCTCGATCAAAACAAACAATAGCGCTACTGTTGTTGTCTGAAAATAAATAAAACAATAAAAATATTTAATATAACTCCTGAGTTATCAGACCAGAAACTTTCAACCGTTTTTAATACTCGAGCGAAAAAAAATCTCTGACCTAAAATTACTTTTCAGTTCGGAATCGTAATTTAAAAAACCGAGCTCTATTTCACCGGAGGGAACCTGCAGTCGTTAAAAGCGGATTATTTTAGTAGTTTTTTATGAACCGCGGCGACAGCTCGGTGTTCCCGGAAAGTTCCGGTTTTTTCAGTCCGCTCTTCACTACCTACGGTCCCTCGGGGCAACGCGGCCGCGTGGCCGCCATAACTCCAGAATCCAACCGAAGGTTAACGCACTTTTTGACAGCCGTGAAATATTAAAAAAAAAAAACAAATCTGCCGACCAACTTTTTTAATCGTAATTTTTCGGTTATCAAATTGGGACAGTTCGTACAAACGGCCGAACGAAATTGGAACAGTTTCAAAGTGCTAGGAGGCGAAAAATTTGCGATTACGCACATTGCGTTTCTTTTCAATGAAAGATATTGACCTACATAGCGGTGTTTGAGCGAATCGTTTATTTATATTTAGCAGCTACCGTGTGTGTTCTCTTACTTTATTTGCATAGAAGATTTTATAATTAGAGAGTAAATGTATGTATCAACATAAGAGCGTTCCATACCATAGGCCTTCCCTTTTCCCAAGGGACCAAAGTCATACGCTTGCAATACCAGAGGCATCACTCACGCGTGGCTGACCCCGAACCCCCTCCCCCCTTAAAGAGCTCTGGCAATCTTACTCATCGTTGAAACACAACACTATTTGAAACAATAATGTATTTAATGTAATGTATTTTCCATTCAGAAAACGTATGTGCGCTATACTAGTGCTCACAAACAGTGAAGGAAAACATCGTGAAGAAACCGGAATGTCTTAGGACCTAAAAATTCAAAGACATATTCACGAAAGAGGCGCACTTTAATTCTTTCACTGTACTGATTCTTTCGCCGACTGTCATAGGCCCTTTTCAGGGCCACCATACCTCAAACTGGTCACTGACCAAATACAGGATGACCAAGAAAGAATCAGTGACACGACAAGCAAGCAAGTCTGTAAATAAATGTTTCTTTTATTCATAGGTTTTTCAAACTTTAACTCGAACGACCCTAAATATTCCGTATATCAACTTTTTATCCCAGTTTTAGCAAAAACAATTTCACTCTGAATTTAACTGAACAACACAACTAACATTTTTTTAACCTCAATAGGTACGGCACCCTTCGGTCTGATAAATGAAATTTCACAGCGAGCTGACGGTCAGGCAATAAATGAAATAACATTGTACTGAAGCTCGCGAGGAATACAGTGTCCAAGTTTGGTGAACTTTTCTTGCCTTGGATGTTTACCGATAAAACTGTCTGTGGTAGGTTCCTTGTGTCGTGATTTGATTTTCATAATTAAAAAGTAATAGTAAAATATTTATTTCTTATAATGGCAAGATAGCATTTGGAATTTAAAAAATTTGTTAGCTGGCAATTCTGTTTTGTGCGTGATTGGGAAGTAGTGGGTAGCCAATCACGAACGGTCCAAACACGACATTTGGTTCGTTTTTTATAACGGACCGGACCTTTAAGTAAAAGTTGGAATGGACTGGCATTCTTTTTCTGGAAGCTGAACAGTGAGCATTGTCGTGTAACCAATGTTCTAGTATAGAACTAAAAGTTGTAATCGAATCTAGAATATTCCACAAGTTCGGAATAAATAAAGTGGTGTTGTCAAGTGTTATCCTCGTTTCATTACACTTGGATCACAGGTAGACTCTGAAATCATGATATCAGCCTCAGGATGTCTACTGTTGGACACAGACCTACTGATTTCTAAAGTGACTTCATAGGAAGTAGGTACATGATACTCGTAGCATGTAGGGCGAATTTTTCCATACGCAGTTAGAGCAATCGTTGTTTAAATAGAGGACGCTGCTGCCCAATCCCAGCTTTTTCCCTTAGTAGCCTTTTACAGCATCTATTTTCTGTCAGCCCTTAAATCTGAGTCAGCCTAGACATCTGAGAGGATGTCTGCCTTATTTAGGGATAAAGTTCGAGAGCTAATGTCTTTTTTTCGACCCCCGAACGAACTAGAGGTTATTTAAGCCCGTGTGTCCTCTAGCAAATATTTATTTCCATTCCATTCGCCGAATTAACAAACGGTGAGCTTATCGCTGTCATCAGTAACATTTGTACATCCAACTTTGGAGCTTTAATGAAGGCTCGGATCGATAACATCGTTTCCATGTGAACGAGCCTATAATGTGCTCAGTAAACTCAAAAAACATGTATGGAAATCGAATTAGAGTTCGGATGAGCACTTGCTTTTAGTCACATGCGTCAGAGCAGCGAGTGCACTCTTCGGATTCGAATGAAATTTTTCAAATGATTTCTCTTGTGTCCTCTGTGACCTTTCAAATATTCTGTATACCTCTTCCTAATGAAAGTTTTATGAAACAAGGTTACACACACACGTCCTGAAGAAGGCTTTTTGCGATGAGCAAAAGTTGTTTATCAGCATTTAGAAGTCCACTGCTGGGCAAAGGCTTACCCAAAAGAGTTCCATGACGAACGGTCTGGAACTTTTTCGTAGTCGTTATTCGGGAATTTTTATTCTCCAACGGTTGTCGAATCTACGAGCAATATAACCTGCGCTACTTCATCCAGAAAAAAAGTATTTTGTATTTTATTTCCGTCATTCCCAACTCACAAATACGCTGCAATTGAAAATGCCCCTAAACAAAAAAGAGCCACATTAATCTACCGCTAGGCTGCTTGATGCCTCTCCTGTGCCACATTTCGGCGCCAAGTGAAAACCAATAACGTTAGTTAGTCCAACATACCCCCAACCCCTTAAGCGTTTAACCTTATTCCATAAGCATAGAATTGAAAATAGCAAGGACTTTTAAGCATGTTGATGTGAAAATGTTGACAAGATGTCATCTCCAAGGTTAAATTCTATTTTTAATTCAGAGATTGAGGTCGGAAACTGCTTGGAAAGTAATGAGCTGAAGTTAAGTGGCAAGTCCGGCTTTCATGAAGTAGGTGCTTGTTTGTTTGTGCCGGAACATCTTTCGAAAGTACTTTGCAGCTTGGCTAATTTATTTTATTAAGATTATATTTCCTTACATAACGTCTCCGTGGTTTTTTTCCTGAAGCCTGGCTACGCCCATGATGTGACGCTAAAATATAAACTTATAACTGAAACAGTCAAAAAAATACAAACCAAAACTATCACATGAAGAGGAAATGCAAAGGCTTCACGCCCGTTGCGGCCACTCCAACCTGACATGCATTTGCGGTGACAGCTGTCACGCCGGACCTCGGATTTAAAAGCCACTAAACGTGAAGTTTCTCTTTATAACGTTTTAACCGGGAATCATTTAATAAAATACTGCAAAAATTGTGTTGTTGCAGTATTTTATAGCTTTTGAAGTTCTGGGATCGCTTAACAGGTAAGTAGGTAGTTAAACACATTCATAGATTCCTCCTAGGCATGACTATACATCTTCGAAGTCATTGGTTGTGACCACATTGACCTACGTCTTCGGTGGCGTAGCGGGTAGGTGCCCGTCTGAGACGCAAGGGGTGCGAATTCGATTCTGCTGCGAGATAAATACGTGTAGCGCACTGACGCTGACGTCAGCCGCACGCGTTGTCACACTACGCTATACATTTCACTGTTATGTCAGCGGGGTGCGTCGGTCATACGCCTCTGTAATAAAATAACTGACGTGATTGACGGGAGTCTTCTGTTACGTAGAACTGAGTAACTGCAAACTGCTACTAGGTTGTAAATAAAAAAAAACGAATTCAAATTCTACCCAATATTATTGAGCCAGCAAGATTTAAACACATCTTCTTTATTGAATCATAATAAGCTTTATTTATTCCAAAATTCAACTTTATAGCTTGTTTTGTTGAGCTCTGATAGGCGGTGACAGTTATCCTAGATAGATACACAGACAGGTACCGGAGTAATACTATAAGAGTAGAATAAAAGTGTTCCGTGTTTCCAAAACATAGCCGGAACACTAAAAAAGCGAGACATATAAAAAATGCTTCCCTGATTGACATTAATAATATCAATTTTTAACATAGATCTCCTATCTCATCACTGATTATTTCCTGGACACATTTCCAAGATTTGTGCCGGTTAAAAATGAAGCAATGCAGAAAATTCAGTTTCCCTCGCAAGGAAACTTTACAGTAGGTATTCGAGATTCTCATCGAGTATGCGCGAGCCGGTGGCTCCGACGTTGATGTGACAACATTTTATTACCATATAACCTGGTTTTGGGATTTGTTTTGGCAACATTTTGCGAGCAAGTTTGATGGCATTTTTACGCAGAAGCTACGGCTATAATAATTTTTAAAGACAAATTATAAAAAGTTTAGTTTTTTTTTATCTTATATACGTTTGACCACATTCTTACACGATGGGAAGTGATGACGTAGCCGACGATGGAACACGAAGGTCTAGAAGACACCTATTCACCGCTTTGAACAGACCTAGATTATTGTTTCAGGAAACACAGACGACGGTAGTGTATTCTCCTCTTTAGAATGAATGAATGAATGTATGCTGATGAGGTATGGATGGTAGGTACTGAGCCGTACGTCTGCTTGTTCTTTGTTGAAAAGGATATGGTAACATTGGATCATGCAGTTCTCACGTTTACGTTACCATGAAAATTGTTTTTTTTTTCTTTTCACAAAAGTATCGTGGCAATTGGCAGAAATAAAAAGATACTCGTAGAATACAGCAACCCCTGAGGGCATTAATTTGTGAGAGGAATCAAGAATTTCTTCTGCTTCTTGTCTCTTTTTCGATCAGTGGTGCGAAAATGCCAAAATAGGTTTTGAGCAAATGTCGTTTTTGAAATGTACCTAAGTACCCAATACCTAACTCGCCGTTTGAACGCAGTTTCAGTCACTGGGCAATGTGTCCCGTTTTACATCGAAAGTGGTAACGTTTCGTAGGCATTCATCGCAAATCTCGAATTGAAATCCCAATATCGTGCAAACTGTCGCATAAACAACAGAAAACAAGAACAAAAACCCAGGTGAACGCCAAACAGCGCTTTACCGGCGGTTTTATCGACAGAGTGCTGGAAGTTACCGCATTATTTACCTAGTTCTGGCGTTAATAGTCAGTACAACTTGTAAACAAAACTGAACGTTGATTTATGCGCACTCTGTTTTTGCGAATAGTGACGCTTTGTTTGAAGAAAAGTTGGGCATTGTTCTTTAAACCTGTTTGTTTCTTCCTCTTCCTGAGTTTTGCATACTGTTTCTATTTATAGGCATTTGGGTTCGTAAAACACAAACGTTTATTTCGAAACTTGTGAAACGAAGCGATTACTTGACTATTCGGTATTTTGTTTAGGTATTCATTTTTCGATTATTATTGACGAATGTTTAACAAAGTGATTCATAACGTGTACTTTATCCCGAAAAGGGCTTACTCTGTCAACAAAAAGAAATACAATTTGGGAATAAAACAAAAAAGTTCTAAATCTTTTTTCTTAGATTTTTAGATCTGAATAATTAATTAAGATTTGATTGTGGTGCATAGTGTATTTTCAATAAAAAAGTTCATAACACACTTTATTGGCAATGAATAGTTCTTATGAATCATATTTTATACTTAAGTCAAGTCAAAGTCAAAAGGCATTTATTTCAATAAAATCACTAGGATCACTTTGAAACATCTTCGAAACTAGGTGAAGCTATGCCTGTTCCTCGCGACCATGCCTAGAAGAATCAGGCAACAAACACGGTTTGGTGCCTATCATTTTTTTCGAATTTAAAGCTTCAGTGTGGTGCCGATCGAACTACGTGAGGCTCAAAAGAAAAGCTGACTACATAAAATATTAGTCGCATAACCGCTTGTGTTTGTTAAAAAGTGGAACTTATCTCAGCTAAACAATTCAATTTCAATTTTGCCCTTGCCAATCATTTAGACGAAACAAGAAAGAGCATCACAATTTAATTTTAACTTTTCAGATGTCTTTCTATGAGCGAGTTTAACTGTTATTGTTCCTAAAACTTCTAACAAAGTGTCTTAGTGAGTCCCCGTTTAATTAACTAAACGTCGAAATTAATAACAAAGACTTTTTGTTTACCAAAGCTCTTGAACATTAAATGCGCGCTCTTCATGAAAAGTGTCGAAACTTTACACAATTAGATTAGTTTTAAAGTTATTTTTTTTATGTTATACGGAGGCAAACAGGCTTACGGCCCACCTGATGGTAAGTGGTTACCGTCGCCTTTTGACATCAGCAACACCTGGAGCATTGCTAATGCGTTGCCTGCCGAACCGCTCCCCCCTAAAGAGCTCTGGCAACCTTACTCACCGCAGGAAAACAACACTATTTTAAACAAATAATGTTATTTGGCTGCAATCTTCTGTAAGGCGGAAGTACGTCTCCAGGCGGGCTGCTCCAATTAAGAGCGAGAAAATCTCGCTGTGCCCTACCTCCTCCTAAAACTTAACAGTCCGTCAATTAGTTATTGATGATACTCTTTTCATTTATTATAAGGGTACGGTCAGTCAAACAAAACAGCTAGTTGATGCTCTTGGCGGTGTCAAAAAAGATTTTACGATGTGTATACGACGACGACTTTGGTGGCGTAGCGGGCTCAGACGCAAACGGTGCTGGTTCGAGTCCCACTGCGGGACAAATGTTTGCATGATCTGCAAATATTTGTTCCTAGTCTGTGTGCCTGAGTGTTGTGGTACCATGATACTCGTAGTTTCCCACGACCCAGGAAATCCTAGTGTGGGGTCAGGTCTATGTATGTGACTGTTGGGTGTTATTTATTTATTTATATAGTTTTGACTGCATTACTTTAGTCGCTCACGATTAGCGTAAGCTCAAAATAGCTTACGCTAATCGTGAGCGACTAAAGTAACGACGAGTAAGTTATAGAATCTACGATTCTTTGTGTTTTATTATTTTGAGAGTTCACAACTCCCATTGAAGAGCCAGTAACCCTAACGTTCATCAAAATATTTATCCAGCTCTTCATTGCAATTTCTAAAATAAACCCCTCAAGGGGTAGAAATGCCCCATAATTGCATACGGCAGTAATTAGTAAATAACTCGGCGGGTATTCAGGGCAGCTATGGCGGCGAGGGACTTTATCTCAGGAGTTGGCAGGTGGCAGGCCTTTGTCAGTGCATTGCGGTGTGTCAAGAATTTCATTTGACTTTCAGCTTTAGTGCTGGTTATATTATGTGGTTTAGTTTGAACTTTTTCTTACAGTGTGCGTATATTTATTACAGACAAAACGCAAATATGGATAACATACTTTATTTTTTGTATATTATATTTGAAGTTGTAAAGTACTCTTAAATCAACTTATATAAAAAAGAATAAATATATTTTGTAGAGATCAATAGTCTTGCCTTTGAATTCTTTGTAGGTATATATTAGACAAGGCATTGTTCTAAATTTTGAAAATAAGAATGTCAGATTTGATCTCAGAAATGCTGAAAATGATCGTATTTTTTTTAAATTAATAACATTCAAAAAACCACTTCAATGAACAGTCAATAGGATGAAATTCCTTGCGGCCATCCTATAAAGTACCTCACGGTAGTTGTTGTTAGTGCTCATTCGCGAATCCACTCAACTTACTCACTCAGGTCATCCACACTTTTGATTAAATATAAAAGTAAAACATAATCATCTAGAATCAAATGGAGTAATCGGCGCGCGTACATACATAGTTTAATTCGTTATAGGCGTTGTTCTATTGACAGAGCCATTTTCACTGTAAACGTATCAGCTACTGAAAGCCTACATTAAAAATTTTACTCTCCCATTGTACCATGCTTAGGTGGATAACTCACTTGTCAAGCGGATCCCCAGGGTTATTCCCCGTATCATCCCCAACTCTCGAACAAATATAATCAACAAAGGGAAGCGAGGGAATAAATTATTATAAGCCGCAAGGTAAATTGAAAACAGCATATTTACATGCCACATATGTAAATATTATGTAAATCATGTAGGCAGTGTGGATAATGGCTGGGTCACAGTTATAAAGAAATACCTAACAGTCTCATGAATCGTCCTGACCCCGCACTGAGGATTCCTGTGTCCACGACAAGAAATTATTATAAACTATTATGACGAAGAGTTTAGATTAGAGCTTCTAGAGGTATTCATTAGATCGTCACACCCCACCCTATGACCGAAGACATTGTGAAGGTTGCGGGAAGTTGCTGGAGAAGGCTCAAGACCGTTCGTCATGGCGCTCTTTCGGGGTGGCCTATTTTCAGCAGTGGACTTGACCAGGCTGGCTGTTGCCGTGTTTGTTGCCTGATTCTTCTAGGCTTGGTCGCGAGGAACAGGCATAGCTTCACCTAGTTTCTAAGACGTTTCAAAGTGATCCTAGTGATTTTATTGAAATAAATGCCTTTTGACTTTGACTTTGACTTTGTTGATAATGATGATGATGAGATCGTCAGAGCGTACGCTACGTTCGGATTTGCAAACTCTCAACGTCGATGACAACTTTATGACAAACTGTGCGTGAAAGTGCTACAGACTCTATGACCTACAACCAAAAATTCCAGGACAAAGTAAGTCGGATTCAATAAGGAGTTCAATAAAATCACTTTGAAACGTATTAGAAACTAGGTGAAAGCGCTAGTAGGTATACCTACGAGACTATATATGGAAGACTTTAGCACAAATTGCTATAGAAGGGGTCTCATTTTCAATTCACTATATTATCATTGTTTTTTTAGGCTTTGGAGTGAAGTAGCTTGAGTGAGTTAGCAGCTGTATCACATAAAATTTCTTACGGTTCTTATCGTGATTTTCATTTTTACGATTCGATCCGTAAATATGAAAATATAAGGTATTATTATTTGTGAAACGATACCATAATTTCTGTCATTCAACGATATTTAAGCAAGCGAACATATATTTTTACCCAACTGCCGAGCAGGAAAGGGTAATGTTTTTTATCGGTAGAGTTAGGTTAACCGTAACCTAGGTTTTTTTGATTTCGTTGCATACAGTCAGTAGCACGTACCAATGGTGGGCGATTGCTTTATCGGATAGTGTGGTGTACACTTCACACTAATATTATTAATTAGCTTTCACCTGAAGCTTCACTTGCTTGGTAACCGTTTAAAAGTAGCTTTTTTTACCGTGCGAGCAAAGCCTGTAGTACCGCCACTAGTTCGAACTTACGATCAAAAGTCCCGTACCATCAACTTTTCGATTTTGTCTAGGCGGTTAATTAACAGTCTCAAAGATTACAGGTTCATGTAACCTATATACATACATATAGGTTTAGAACTGCTGACACGCTATTTTTTAATTGATTATGGTTAAGCGTTTGACCACCATCAAACTTTTTCAAGTGAGATGTGGCCTAAGATGGAGCAAACTTTCCCAGAAAGAATCTATGTTTGAAAACTCCTAGATTGTACTCTTTCGGGAAAACAGACATTTAAATGTCAATAACACGTTATGGTAGGGTCCATAGAAGCCCCAATACAATATTATTAGGTACTTATTTTGTATTTATCGGAAAATCTGTAATAAATGAGGTTGTGGACAAAACTGGACGTCGAGAGAGGAAATTGCCTGCGTAAGCCGAGAGCTTAGGCCGTCATCACGAAATAATGACCTCCACACAACACATACATCTTACGGGATGTATACTCGTAAATTATTTTGCTTGCTGAGTTATCATAGTTTTTTTTTAGTTTTATCGTAACTTTTATTGTCACATAGATGAATTTTATACAACTACTACTTCCCTACAATCCAAAAAATCTATTGTTATCCGATCAACCATTACGGAGTTATCTGTGCACATAAAAAAAACTCATCTGCCATATTAAGCACTTCCTTTTTTGAAGTCGGTTAAAAGTTACATTTCCTAGAGCGTCATTTCCCTGGACAGTATTTTACAAAACAGTTAGAACTAAGTTTCACCTTTTAATCAAGAATTTTCAACAACACACAAAAGCAGAAAACCTGTGGTGACATTAAAAGCCTTGGTCTCCTATTAAGCGGTGTTCGTGATGAGACGGCCGTATTATAGCAGTAGGTAACTTTATTCCTCAAGCCGTTAATAATAAACTTTTCCATTTTTTTTACGCTTTTGCTACGATTTCGTTGTCACATTGCGGTTGTTGTGTCTTATGAAACTCTGGTTAAAACGAGATGTCCCAAAATCCGAGTTTCAAACTGGGACTCCTCAAGTTTAAGACTATAATAAAACAACGCGACTAAGCGACTAACTCTTCCTGCAACGGACTTATCCTTCTTTAACGGCTAGAACGTGTGTTCTAAGGTGCCATAAGTGATCCTAGTTTAAACATTAGGTAACTATTAATATGTTTGCTATCCCGAAAGAGGCTTATTCTATACCCAATTATCAATAAAGTTTGATTTACGACTTTTCAAAATTAGTCATAAATCAGCTGTTTTGGGGTCCAAATCGCATATTCAGATGTTTGGGATAGCAAGCTTGAAGTCAAACTTCTTGTACGATTAATAATTATTTAAAAAGATGATAAAAATATATATAAAAACCGCTAATTTGAGAAAGTTTGGAAAAAATCGTAAGGATTGATGTTTTTTTGCAAATATTCTTTTTATTATAGAATACTCCCCTTTAATGCAACTCTTTGATTCTATTTTTACTACATAACAAATCGAATACGGTATCTACCTATAGCCCGGATCCAGGTATACGCTCTTATTTGAATTCGCGGTCGCGCGCGTGTGGCCCGCCCTTAATTAGAAGTTTGAAGTTAAATAAAGTGTATGTAAACAATCATTAGCGTCCGGTGTTGATCGTTCCGGGATCTAAGGCCTTTGAAATGGCTGGCTAACTCTCTCAGAATAAATAAATGTACTGTGATATACTGTTTTGGTGGATTAAAAGCTTTTTCGATAAAATAATTGAATACTAGTTACCAGCCCGCAGCTTCGTCCGCATATTCCTAACTTGCATCTTGTCACTTTGTACACTTGAGATCTTGTTTTTACGACCCCTTGTTACATGTGTACGGAAGCCTTAGCACGTGAGCCCTACTCGCACTTGACGGCCTTTATTTCAAAATAAATTTTCTCCTGAACACTAAAACCTTGGAAAACACTTTTAATTATTCTGTGTTAAAACCACGGACTTAATTAGTGCACAGCTGTCAAAGATTGGAAAATAGTTACTTGAGACCTTAGCCAAGCGGCGATTTTTCATTCGTTATTGTTTTACGAATTTTGAGTTTTCGGAAAGAAAAGTTAACTGATCGTTTGAAAAGAAGCGCTTTGATTTCGGAAATACTGTTAAGTTTATAAATTTTCCCTAAATCTTTAGAAGCTTTAGAAAATATGTTCTGTTAAAGTCACATATATAATTTTAATTTGGATTTATTCCAAATACATTATATTAAGCGTTCTCCACAGCTGTGTATCCCATTACTAAGAGGGTTAGTTAGTTGCAAAAGAGCTCGGAACTTCCGCATCGTATTTACATTCCAATCCCGATTTGGTCACACTTCGGCAATAAGAGATTCCTAAGGAATACCCGAGCAGTTTACTAGGAAACGTATAGTTTCAGTCGTTCCCTTTGAGAAGTCAAAACGAGAGATGGTATTTGACTTGATTCATAATATTATGTTTAGGTTTTAGGTTTAGGTTAGGTTTAAATTCATTTATTCCCATAAAGACAGTGAGTCACTTACATGAGAACATTAATATCATAAACAATTCTAAAAGTGGGTCGTTCTAAGTAGGTAGTTAATATTATGTAGGTTCATTCTTAATAGCTAGGTAAGTACATACATAATAGGTATTAATATATGTATAAGTATATTTTTACCCATCCAACGCATAACATGTTAAAGTAGTTTATTGTTTTTGAATATATTGTGCAAGTTTTGTTTTGAATGCGTTGAATGAGTTTAAATTTTTTATATCTGACGGTATTTTATTATAAAGTTGTGCGCCTCCAAAGGTAATTGCTCTTTTGCCGTAGTTCGTTCGCACTTTAGGTAGTACGATAAAACTTATTATTCAATCAACGAAAAAAAAAATTATAGCAAAATTACAAAATTGTAATTATATTTTTTTCCTATTTTTTTCATATTAGACGTTTTTTGTCTATTCTGATCTTAATAATTAATTATTATTAAATGTTCTAGACATTCGACATCAAGATTGCTACACGAAACAGCTGCAAAGTTGAGTTTGAACTAGACGCAAATATGCGCAAACTAATTTCATGATTATAAACACAAACAAGTCCAGTGGTCAAGTTTAGCTTATAGGATTTTTAGAGGGGAAACGCCTTGTTTGGCATGTCTAGCCTATAAACAATCTAAGATCTTTTGAAGTTTATAGAGGAGTTAAATTTTCTTTTGGCGTTCAGACAATGTCCCGAGTGATTTGAGTGGCAACAGTTTCACCCTATAGGTAAGCATCTCCGAGCCACCCATAACATAAAGCGTATTTTGTATGGGATGTGGACCGTACATAAAAACACAGTTTTAGTTGTAGTGGAGCTCAGTGCGGTCCCGTGGGTTTCAATACAATTTCAACTCTTTTATTTTAACCTTTTCCGCAAACATTTTACTTATCCTTTTTTTTTTGTTTAGCATAAAGCCGCGTTCAAAAGTATCGCGATTGTTCAATTAAAATTAACAACAAAATTATCCTATAGTACCTGGGTAAAAGGAACTAGGGACCAGACTAGCCCAACCTGATACAAAAACAAACACATTCGTTAGAATTTTAGAGAATAATTTATTTTAATTCCGAAGACAGCAAAAGCCTTCACCATTGCTCTGTAAATACAAGCCCAAGGGAATCATAAATTATCCATAATTAATATCATGTTACGGAACATGGAATGATGTATGGCGAGCTTTTATCGGATACATTTCTTGCTACATCTCTTGTAATGGGGAGTATGCACGCGATACAGTACTTCATGGAGTAAATGGATTAAGAATTAACTTTCATTTTTAAGTAAGTACAACTAAGATGGCAAACAATCTTACAGCGCACCTGTGGTAGTGGTTAACGTAGCCTATGAACGCTTGCAATACCAGAGGCATCACGCACCCCCTCCCCATAAAGAGCTCTGGCAACCTTACTCACCGCAGGAACACAACACTATTTGAAACAAATAATGTTATTTGGCTGCAATCTTCTGTAAGGCGGAGGTACCTTGGGCACCAGACGGGCTTCAATTAAAAGCGAGAAAAACACGCTGTTTCCTAAATATATAAATAAAAATCAATATCTTATCCGTAGCCTGTAGAAGTATACTGCTGGACATAGACATCCTACCATCTCACCATCTTCCTTAGTCTGCACACTGTCGTCGATCCATCGTGAATCCGATGCTTGGTCCCCATTTGAGAAACTTTATTACCCTGGGGTTGTCGTCCGTGAGGTAGACGACCTAGTCACTGCCTTCTGCCGCTTACACTTGCTAATTTGTTAAGTTAAAGCAGAACTTTCGAAATGTCAATTCGATCTGCATAGAATTTAGTAGATCAACTGTTTCATAACAAGACTTACTGTTAGGAATACAAGTTAAATCAGCCCAGGGGTTGCAAAATGGTTTTTTAAGTTATACAAATACATTTTTTTTTTTTTTTTTTTTATACTACTGAGGTGGCAAACAGGCATACGGCCCACCTGTTTGTAAGCGGTTACCGTAGCATATGAGCGCTTGCAATACCAGAGGCATCACGCACGCGTTGCCGACCCCGAACCCCCCTCCCCCTAAAGAGCTCTGGCAACCTTACTCATCGCAGGAACACAACACTATTTGAAAACAAATAATGTTATTTGGCTGCGATCTTCTGTAAGGCGGAGGTACCTCCCCAGGCGGGCTGCTCCAATTCAGAACGAGAAAATCTCGCTGTACCCTTCCTCCTCTAGCCGACACCACATAAAATGGGGTGTCGTTCGAAATAATTTTGTTTATAAGTACCTACATCGTTTTTGTTTTTATTCTTGACCATTTGGTTTTTAAGACACAAAAATGGTTTTATTTGAATACCATTAAGTCATAAGATGCGAGTGACTTATCTTAGTGTGTTTCTACATATTCGAGCCTCAAACCAAAAATCGTCCATATATAAATACCAGCTTCAAATATTCATACAAACATACAACGCTGATTCATCCAATTTGTTTAAGAGAACTTCGCTCCCTCGATCAATAATTTTAAATATTGCCCAGGCCTTGTAAATATTTAGAAAGAAAGAAAGAAAATACATTTATTTTGGACACACAAGCACAGCACAAACTAATAAAATAAAAAATAAAGACACAAGGCACAGGTTACAATACAAAAGGTAGGGAGGAAACAAAACAAAAGTAGGTAGGAAGTAACAAAACTAGGGTATTCATTAGTCCGTACCGATGCATGCGTGAGCCAAAAAAGGTTCCATCTCAGCATTGATGCCGCACACGAAGTGTAGCGGCGCTGGTTTTCAGATTTTTGACGCCCTTGACTAAATGAAATAACATTCAATTCACATTTGTGTCGGTGGCAAGAGTTCTCGTAAAGCCCTCAGACTCATCGTAAATGTACGCGTATCTCATTTATGCGCACTTGAGCCTCAGAACAAATTGCAAGTGTTACACCGAACTGAATGAAGCTATTTTCGACTCATACCCTTTTATTATGAAACTAGATTTAGACGAGGACTAACTAACTTTTTTTTTTAATGTTATACGGAGGCAAACAGGCTTACGGCCCTCCAGATGGAAAGTGGTTACCGTCGCCTATTGACATTAGCAACACCTGGAGCATTGCTAATGCGTTGCCTGCCGAACCCCTCCCCCCCTAAAGAGCTCTGGCAACCTTACTCGCCGCAGGAACACAACAATTCTAGATTGCTATTGCTAATTCTAGATAAATAACTCAGTGTATTTCAGTTTCAACGAAATCAGTAAAGTCGTTACGGCGTGATTGAATAACAAACATCCAAGCATCTAACTTCCTCACAATCTTTCCCATTTTATTTTCTGCCACGTAATTTGTTTTCTGCCGCCTATTTTACTGAGAATTATGTATGTCGTAACTGTTGTGTTATTTTTAGTCACCTCTAGAAGGTCGTGACGTTACTGCTATGGTCTCCGCTGAAAACCAGCGCTGGGTGCACACATCAGTGTGTATCCAGCACAATGCTGAGCGGAGGCCATGTTTTCCAAGAGCTCTGCTGCGCACAATATCTTCTATCATTAAGCATTTAATTTCTTCTATTTTATTTTTATTTTATGTGTAGTAGTTCTTAAGGAAAATAAAAATCTTTCTTTCTTTTTTTTTTTTCTTTCAACACTATTTGAAACAAATAATGTTATTTGGCTGCGATCTTCTGTAAGGCGGAGGTACCTTCCCCAGGCGGGCTGCTCCAATTTAGAGCGAGAAAATCTCGCTGTGCCCTACCTCCTCCTGTAACGTGTCATTTAATACATATTATGTCATAATGACATAAAGCAACTATATGAAATGACACGTCTTTAAACCAGGGTTTAGTTAGTCCACGTTCAAACCCAGTTTCATAATAAACCGGATAAGGAATTAGTTCATTTTCAACTAGATTTTGCTACTAATTATACCACGCTATCGGTTCATTTTGACGATTCACACATAATTTACCTCTGATTTTTACCTAGATAGGTATCTATGTTTACAACTAATGTGGCAAACAAGCTTACGGCCCACCTGTTGGTAAGTGGTTACCGTAGCCTATGAACGCTTGCAATACCAGAGCCATCACGCAGGCTTTGCCGACCTCGAACTCTCCCCAGAGACAAAGTTATATTTGCGGTCAATATTATACAATGAACTACGTGAACGAACGCAAAATATAAGTTTGTCACTTCCTGACCGGAAACGGTACGGAAGCGGACCCGTCTTTATTCTAAACTAGCTTCCGCCCGCGGCTTCGCTCGCGTGTTACCTAGATAAAAATAAGCCTATATGCTATTCCAGACTACCCTATCTCTGTGCCAAATTTCATCCAAATCCGTTCAGCCGTTTGGGCGTGATTGAACCACAAACATCCAAACATCCTCACAAATTTTCGCATTTTACATAATATTTTGTGGTACATATCTGAACATAAGGCCTCTTGTCGACTCTGCTTGACATTCTTTGTTGCAAAACAGTGTAAAAGCCAGCCGTAAGACACGGAAGTGGAATCAGTGAAATCCGAACAGGCTCCACACGAGATTGTTATGTCCGCGAATAATAATGAGCTCTCCTTGACCAGGAACGGACAAGTAGAATGAGTTCTCACGTTCAGAAGCCACCTTTACACGTTGCGATTCAAATTGGCATTTTGACAACACCTACCATTTAAAAAAATCTGTGCTTTTAAAATGGTACTAGGCCAAAGAGAGAGGTTTCCTAAAATCCGTCTTTTTTTTTAAATGGCCGTGTTGAGCATCCTAATTATGAAAATGGTAGAAGTTGTTGGCTAAGTACATCGCATTAATGTTTTTGCAGTGTACATCTTAAAATTAAGAACATAATAGTGTTCTGTCTGTGTTCAAACGCGTACGATATGTTATCTGAAATTAATTTTAAATGATCCTTATCACTACTGAATAAAGTAAATTTTGAGTTTGGATTTGCGATATTATTGAGCCATATCGTATGCCCTCAAATGTCAAACTCGAAATTGGCTTTCATTAGTAGACGTCAGAATCATTTGGAAATAAATATTTCAACACACTTGCTCATAAATTGGCTATAATTTCACCACAATTAGGCACATAATGATTACCTGTAATCAAAAGCTGTAACATGAAAACTGTGACTATATCATTGCTATTATTCACAAGAGTGAGTTATAGAGTTTTTATTTTATTTCATTGGTTGAGTTGCTTTGTTCTTAAAAAAGTTTCGATAGGTACAAAAAAGATCGTACTCAATAGAAAAAAAAAGAAACCTCATTATTTTAGTCTATGGCCGATCGCCATTGTTAGATGCGCGCGCATAGGAAAACTGACAATTTTTTCCCGCCATTGCGAAATAAATTCACAACTCGTTTTCATTGTTGAAATTACAGTTATTTTTAGTATTATTTATTCACAAGTGTGTTGAAGAACGTCGTATGATACACGTGTGTATTGATGGTTACCGTCCTCGACTCTCTTAAGTCTCAATGGCGCCTCAGCGGTAATATCCAACTATACACACTAGTACCATAATGTACTATTAAACATTAAAATGACGTATCGCACTCCGTTTGAACACGACATAAGGGCTTAAGGCCTTTGATCGACTGTAGGAGTTTATCCATGACACAATTTTCTGTGAGAGCAATAACTCGATGCGGACGCTTGTCAAGCTTAGCTCAACAAAAGTGGACTTGAGCACGAATACACTTGCCCCCAATTATTCGCAAACCTCCGGGAAGTGGTCACTATTGTCTGATAAGTCAGGATTTGGTAAAAGCGGCGGCGTAATTTGTATCTTCATGATCATCATTCAATCATAAAGGAGTAAAGGAGCTCGCATATTGGCCTGCGCTATTATTAAGAAAATAATTTTACGCAGCCACTAAAACATTCACTTAACCATCGATAAAACTTCGATGGTAAAATGATTTAAAACAAAAAAGATGTACCTACAATTAATAATTCTATTTAGTTCCATCTAAGGTTCATTCTCGATCGCGGCTCGAATATTACCCAAAAAGCTAATTCTACTAATTACGCCGAAACAAGGTTGATCAGTGGCTGAAATGCAGCCGCTAATTATTATTCATGCAGAATTATTTCAAAATTTTAGCGTAATAGAAGCTAGCGAACGTTTGTAAATCGATTGAATTAGTAGAAGGGCTTCGTAAAATATTCGATAGGTCGTTATCTGAAGCGTAACTGCAGCTGGAATGTTATTCAACAACAGAATTTGAAATCATCTAAAATCCGATGAAAAGATATCTTTCAGCTGCGTTTCAATTGCAATCGATTGAATGTTTGTTAGTAGAATTGTTTGTTTCAGATTATTGATGGGCCTAAGTAGCCCACGTCCCCGCCTTAAGCCGTTTTCAAACGTGCGATATGCTATTTAAAATTTATTTTAAAATGCTCCCTACGCCTATTTTAATAAAGTACATTTTGAATTTTAAATAAAAGCTTGCGATATCATTGAGCTATATCGTGCATCGAATGTCAAACTCTAAATTGACTTTAATGACGAGACTATAGTTTTGGAAGTCCCCCCACACGATGGACCGACGACCGGTTGCAGAAGTCGGTGGATGGAAAAGGCTCAAGACCAATCATCGTGGAACTCTTCGGAGGAGGCATATGTCCAGCAGTAGACTTCTACGATCTTCTATGACGTGACTTTAGTATACGTATCATTTTGAAATAAGTTTAAAACATATTTTAGGTGATATATCGCTTGGCGATTGAACACAACTTTATAATGTAGACGTGTTGACGGTGACGGTTTTTAAGAAAACTGGGATGTAGCGTTAAGAAGTTTCTCTTTCATGTAAATCATGCTTAATTGGACCTGAGCTTTGTTACGGATAAGAGCTTAATTCGGGGGTATTGTGGAACAAATTATGAAAAGTTAAAAAGTCAACGGCGTTATTATGTCCTCAAAGTTTTGTAATTGCATTGGTTTTGGTATTCATAGTCTTATAATGAGTACTACAAAGATTGCCTTTCTTCGTTCGGAAGTTATTTTAGGTCAACCTGTTTCGCCGGCTTGATTTAGGTGTGCTTATAAAAGGGCTTGCTGGATGGAAAAAGAACCAGTGCGAAATTTGGAATAAATGAGACTGACAACCGGACATGGAAGGCTTGTAATAATAAGTAATGAGTTGAAGGCGATGGGCTTGCAACCTGTCACGTATGGCATACTCACTACTACAAAGTGTGGGCATGTGCCAAATGTTAGAACTTGCCTCTGATTACCCCCTTTGACATCTTCACCGATGAGATAGCCTGGAGATCTATGAGGATGACTAACATCCTTGGGGACTAAAGTCGTGGGCCTGGTTTAATTTTTTTTTCTATAATGTGTTGAGTAAAAATTAACGACATAGAATACCAGGATTCGCAGCTCTTGGCTATAAAATTACTCATAATCGTAGTGAACTTGTATTATAAACTAGCCAAGTTCTTAATAACCGTGAATTATCTTGTTGTAACATAAAGCTGCACAAAAGTATTATTTATAAACTTCAGCCAAAATTAGGTCAAGTGGTTTAGCTCGCTGGTACTAAAGCTGGTTATAAAGTAAATGTGGGAGCAAATAACTAAATGTGTAAGCATTGAACTAAGCTTGCTATTCATTTCAGGTACCGTTCCAGAGTTACTGCTTCGGTAAGTACACATCTTTATAATCAGCCTGTAGAAGTCCACTGCTGAACATTGGCCTCCCAAAGTCCCAGAGTTCCATGACGATCGAGCCTTAAGCCTGTCTCTCTTGAGCGAGTCTGTTTCTTCAATCTTCTTTCGTTCTCCTCTATACATGACCAAACTATCTAAACATACCTCTCTCAATCCTCATCACTGCTGTGGCGCACATTAACATTTCACATTTTGTTGTATTAAATCTTTGTATGTTACCTTTGTTGTCTTTGTTCCATATTTTTGCTATTTAACTGTTTCTTGCTTCTATTGTGATGTGTATTGTGTGCCATGTTAGTGAATAAATGTCTGTCTATGTCTATGTCTATCACTACGTCTTCTTCCACACTACGATGCTCTCACTCTATCATTTTTTTTAATTTGTTTTGGAGGACCAACATCTTTCAAAGTTACTCCACATATACTTCGCGAAGCTTTCATTTCACTTTTATCCTACTTCTTTACTACTACAGTTTTATAATGTCACGAAAAGCAACCCTACAAAAACTGATAAGATAGTCATGTTACGGGCCTCTGTAAAGGAACAAACAGAGAGTGACTCAATATTTTCAGGAGTAGGGTCTGAATGCACTGTAACAGTTTTCGGATCTTGTCTAGATAGGAACGATACAAAGCAAAATAAAAGCTCGTAAAAATTACCTAATCATTACATAAAAACACCACAATACAACACCGAAATAATGACGTAAAATATAAAGCCGGTCTTGGCAACAGACAGAGTTTTTTTACACAGCAATTGACACGGTTTGCGAAAGTGGGATACGCGGTCGGGCCGTGGGCGGCACAACAAAATGTAGGCTGGGGTACACTTGCGTTGTCTAGGTTGGCCTGCTAATTCCTTTAACAGCATTTTGTTAGGACTCCGAACCTCATTTGGAAAAAACGGAACCCTTAAAGGATCACTTTGTTGTCCGTCTGTCTGTATGTCTCTCAAGACCCTTTTTCTTAGAAACTTTCCGTCTATTTCTGTTTACATTATCAAAGTGAGAAATTGATATATTTTTTATAATTTCAAGAAGCGATAATCAGAGATGGTGAAACAGTGTTAAAAGTTTAGTTTAGTGTCAAAAACTTGAACTGAACATGAACTTTTTAAGTACCAACTTATTTCGTATCCCGGCGTACCTTTCTTCGAGACGAAAAAGTATCCGTAGCACTCTGAATATAAACTACTGCTTTACCCACCAACTGGGCAGAGGTTAATGATCTGGCAGATCTTATTAAGAAAACTATCTTCCATCGAGTTTCATAACAGTATTTCAAAATCATTATGAGATTTCTACTCATTCCACGTAACCTATTTGATGAGATGTACTCTTTTAGTAACCCTATAACGCAGTATTGGAAGGCCCCGGATGCACCGACGATATTTTAAAAGTTGCGGAATGTCAGTGGATGGAGAAGACTGGAGGACCTTTCGTCTACTCTTTGGGGAGGCCTTTGTCCACTTTATTTACTGGTATTAAATAGAAACTGATTGCAAAAAAGTTACTTAATTTCGGCACTGTAGCCCGAGCACGTATAATTTACGATAGCGGTACGCTTACGATACGATGGTTTATCTCAAATTGAAAATAAAAGATTTCAAGCTGAATCTAGGGAAAGACAATAGTGTAAAATATGAGGTATGCTTCACCCACGCATGCCCATGAATGGGATTTTGCCCACGTAGTAGGAATTTATAGCGTGCCCGCACTTATTCCACAAATTCAAAACTTTTTGCAACTTCGAAAGCTATTAAAACTTTTGCTTTTATCACATTTACAACAAAGGTAATCATTATACGAATTGAACTTATATTTTCGGAAAGATTATATTTAATTTATTGATGATTGTAATAGTTATTTTTATAAATTAATAAAAATAAGCTATTAATACATTTCAGTAATGTTGAAAAGCGGTTCAGAAAACTACGTAGAACCGCCGGTTTTTAATGGAATGAGTCGTTAGTGAGCGTAATATCATCTAATGAGAGATCCAAATTCGTGTTTGCGACAACGCCAACGTCACAGGATAATGTGGAAGAGCTTGTTTATTGTTCATCATTATCATCATTTCAGCCGTAGGACGTCCACTGCTGAACCTCCCCCATAGATTTCCAGAGCAACCGACCTTGTACGGCCTTCACCCAAACAATCATTTGGGGGTCCACCGACACACGCCACGCTGTGCAAGCTGAATAAATAGTCTAAGATGGTCATTTCAAGGATATTGCAGGGTAGGAAGTTCTCGAACCGCTTGAAAATTCTGTGAGAGATAACCCGTTCTTTTGACAGTGCTGAACGAAGCTTAACATTGATTGGGTAAAAAAGTCCACGCAAGTTGAGTCACATGCGGTAAGTCAGTAAAGTTATTTTCTCTAAGCCAAGAAAGTAGTGGAAGCTATTATAATTATACCTGTACAGTATCGTTGGCGAAGATGAAAATATTTTCGTAAGGAAGTGAAGTGACTCATTGATTAAGGGTCAAATATACTTTCTTTTATTAAATCAAAGGTAATTGGGAGATCATTGTAATGATAATTCACAAGTGTAGTGCAGACTTTTAGCGTGACTCTTCAATTATCATACGGAGTGACGGAGCCATTGTCTCGTGAGCTGTGTCGATGTTCTCGTTTTGCATTCGTTTTGGAAGTACCTACTTCGTATTTTATGGTGGGAACTTAGTACTAATGAGACTCGAGTCAAAAGACGACCTTTTTGACTTGTGGCTATTTTTGATATAGATTTTGATATCGTTGAAATAAAACTATATCAAAATCAACTTATTTTTAACTGACTTCGAAAAAAGGAGGAGATTGTAAGTTCTGTGACTAATCTTACTACTATTATAAATGTGAAAACTTGGATGTATGGATGTTTGTTACTCAATCACGCCAGAACGGCTGAACTGATTTTGATGAAACTTGGGATAGACATAGTTCTTTAACTAGAATTGCATATAGGCTACTTTTTATCTACGTACTACGCAAGCAAAGCCGCAAGCGCAAGGTAGTTTTTTTTATAAATGTTCTGTATTTTCATCGTTTGAAGTTTTGTCATAATGTTTTAAATTGGTTTTTATAATGAAAGTAAACGAGCTTTAAGAATTTCTACAATTGTATTGTTATTTTGTACTTGTTTTTTCAATCCAGCCCGCACCTAAATATGTCAAAAAGTTGTATAAAAGTTCATTGTTTGATCAAAAAACTTGATAACAAACATTCGTTAAAAACACAGTTTCACAGAAAAGATTTACATCTGGAATAAGTTGTATTGAAAAGGGACCTAAGAGTAAGAAAAATAAGCTCAAGGAAAAGCTTAAACAAAAAACCCTTTTAATCCATAATCAAGTTTTGCATACAAATAAAGTAAGACATTACAAAATGTTTGACGGTGCATATATATTTTTTTATTACAACTTAGGTAGCAAACAAGCATACGGCTCACCTGTTGGTAAGTGGTTACCGTATAGCCTATGAACGCTTGCAGTACCAGAGACATCACGTACGCGTTGCTGACCCCTTAAGGTGAGGGTTTAATTATTTTATGAGTTTTGAATTGTTTTTTTGCAATAACCGCAAAACGCACAGTTTTGATTTTATGACAAAAATAACTTGAGCATTTTATTTACGTAAATCCAAGTCAGAAACGAGATTGGTAAAACTTTTCTCGATAGATTTATTTCTTAAAGTTGGGTCCGTTGCAACTGTTTTTTCGAAAATACTCTAACAAGAGACTATCTAACAAAAATAACTTTTTTTAAATATTTTGTTAGACAATTTGGGTACCTAAATCCAAGACTTTTTTTTTTTTAAATAGATAGTTTTTGAGATAATCGAAATTTTCTTATATTTCGGTTACGTCGATTACTTTCGAGGGCCTTCTAACGCTTGCTATCTCTTTCCGCATTCAATTACAGTACATAGCGCTGTCACTTTCTTCACTCCGCCCACTCGACAATTTATTATGATTTTTGTATCCTCTTAAAAGTTCAAACGCCCTTTTTGAATTATTTACAACTTATCTAGAGCTGTCTAGAAAAAGCTCCTGCAGGCTTTATCTCTATAGCCAATTGTGTAGTTTGCTGTGAACTCGATTTTTAGACGATATACTAAGTAGTACAGACATAAGAGTATCATCGAGTCTAAGTTTTAAATGATCACCGAACGATGACTTTCTATTCTGGCATAATATATCAATAAAATAAAAGTAAAAAACAAAATCCAACTACCTACTTACGGAAAAATATATGAACTGAAAAGTATAAAACAAGATAGGATCTATGTGTACATGTTACTATAGTTACTATATTTCAGAATATAAGGGAGTTTCTTAGCCCTAGAATTGGGTACGCCGGCGCCGTCGCGCTGAATTTAACTCTATGGCTTATTTTTACTCTCACATGCAGACCAGAAAACTTACTAACAAGTTTAAACGCAAAACTTTGTATTCTATTAAGAAGTTTGCCAGCACGCGTCGGTATATCTTTTCACTTAAAATGCAACTTTATATATTTTTAACAGTTAAACAATTTAGAAGATTTAATGTTTGAACCTGGGAGAGCTTAGAGTTGAACGCCCACAAAGGCTATCTGCGATGTATCTAAGTTGAATACTGCAATACTTTGGCGATATTGCTCGCATAAACACCGATAATCTCAAGCGTCTAATGATGACTGAAAAGGTTGAAGGTAAAAGGCCACGAGGGTAATACCCCAAACGATATAGACGGACCAGGTTTTTAAATAACTTTACCAGTAAGCGCGGCTAGCAATCAGGCAACAAACAGAAATTGATAGAGACAAACAGTTATGCGTCTGCAAAAAGGGGGTCACGATCTTCAGCAATGATGGAACCACGGAGAAGAGAGAGGAGGAATATTCGATAGCTTATCATCATCATCATAATTTCAGCCGTAGAACGTCCACTGCTGAACATTGGCCTCCGCATAGATTACCAACGTGACCGACCTTGTGCGGCCTGCACCCTAACAATTGTTTTGGGTAATTAGCTCATACTCGCCACGCTGGGCATGCGGATTGATGGGGATAACGAGCGCAGTTAGAGCTCTCGTTTGGGATCCCATACCCTAGCTTTTCTTTCTTTAGTTGCTTCTTACGACATTCAAGGGTAGTAATGGAGGGTTTTTTCAGCTGAGGCTACCTCGGCCAATAGATAAGAGATTGCAATTAAATTCAATAGATAAGCCTCCTATCCTACTAATATTATAAATGCGAAAGTTTGATGAGGATGTTTGGATGTTTAGATGTTTGGATGTTTGTTGTTCCATCACGCCCAAACAGCCGAACGGATTTGGATGAAATTTGGTACAGAGATAGATTATAGTCTGGAATAGCGTATAGGCTACTTTTTAAGTAGGTATCACGCGAGCGAAGCCGCGTGCTGAAGCTAGTAATTTTATATTTATAATTTGAAAGAAAACTCTTTTCCAATAAATAAACCTAGTATAATTTGTATCTAGGTATTTCTCTAGGCTAATATTGATATTGATTCATGCCTAATCGTGTGTTTATTAATTTGCGGGTCTATTGTTGAAATTAATGACTGCAACACAAACAATGATTTTCAATAATACCGGCGAATGATTTCTGTTGATTGTGAAAATTATTGCTGTATTTAGATAAATTTATGGCCAGATAAATTAAGTTTGCCGTCATCATTATCATCGGCCTCTAGAAGTCCACTGCTGGATATAGGCCTGAGGAGTACCTACCATGATGATCGGTCTTGAGCCTTTTCCATTCACCGACTTCCCGCAACCTTTACAATATCGTCGGTCCATCGGGTGGGGGGCTTTCTAGCACTGCGTTGCCCGGTTCCCAAAGGTTTATGGTTCTGCGAGCTATATGCCTGCCCACTGCCACTTCAACTAGCTAATTCTAAGAGCTATTGTGGTGGTGTGATTCTAAGGTGACCTTGGTTTTTTTACGGATTTCCTCATTTCGGATTTTATCGCGCAGTAAAACTCCGAGCACACCTCTCTCCATAGCCCGTTGCGAGACTTTATCCAATAATATTAGGTTAATAGTAAATTATGAATTATCATTTCAATTCGGTACCTACTGTTTTAGTCATCATCATCATCATCATCATCAGCCTGTAGAAGTCCACTGCTGGACATAGGCCTCCCCTAAAGAGTTCCACGACGAACGGTCTTGAGCCTTCTCCATCCACCGACTTCCCGCAACCCTCACAATGTCGTCGGTCCATCGGGTGGGGGGCCTTCCAACACTGCGTCGCCCGGTTCGTGGTCGCCATTCGAGAACCTTTACTCCCCAACGGTTATCGGTTCTGCGAGCTATATGGCCTGCCCACTGCCACTTCAACTTGCTAATTCTGAGAGCTATGTCGGTAACCTTGGTTCTTCTACGAATTTCCTCATTTCGGATCTTATCACGTAGTGAAACTCCTAGCATAGCGAGCTTGTGTATGAGGCCAATAGTTAACGACCAAGTCTCAGTGCCATATGTCATCACTGGCAACACGCACTGATTGTAGACTTTCGTCTTGAGGCTCTGCGGTATCTCCGACGAGAAGATATGACGAAGTTTCCCAAACGCTGCCCATCCGAGTTGGATTCGTCGGTTGACCTCTTTGTCGAAGTTGGACCTACCTAGTTGAATCGTCTGACCCAAATAGACATAGTGATCTACAACTTGAATGGTATCGTTCCCAACATTTACCGGTATGGGTGCGACATGAGCATTAGACATGATATTTGTCTTGCCCATGTTCATTTTAAGACCCACCTGTTGGGAGACGGTACTGAGGTCTCTGAGCATTGCACCAAGGTCCTCCAGCGATTCTGCCATTATGACTATATCATCGGCGAATCGAAGGTGAGTGATGTATTCGCCATTGATGTTGATCCCATGTCCGTCCCAGTGCAGAAGCTTGAAAACATCCTCCAATGCAGAGGTGAACAGTTTCGGAGAAATGACGTCTCCCTGTCTCACCCCTTTTTGCAATTGGATCGGATTTGTGCTCTGGTCCTGGAGTCGGATAGACATGGTGGCCTTACTGTACAAACACTTCAACACTTCGATATACCGGTAGTCGATCTGGCACCGCTGTAGTGACCGTAACACTGCCCAGGTCTCGACTGAATCGAAGGCTTTCTCGTAGTCCACAAACGCTAGACATAGTGGCCGATTATACTCTTCGGTCTTCTGTATAATCTGCCGAAGCGTGTGGATGTGATCTACGGTACTGAAGCCTTTGCGGAACCCGGCTTGTTCGGGAGGCTGGAAGTCGTCAAACCTACGGGCGAGCCGGTTAGTGACAACTCTCGAAAACAGCTTATAGACATGGCTCAGCAGCGAGATGGGCCTATAATTCTTCAAGAGGGTGTTGTCACCTTTCTTGAAAAACAGTACCACCACGCTCCTGTTCCACGCCTCAGGCGTTGTACCTTCGAGGATGACGGAATTAAATAGCTTCTGAAGGACTTTAAGTACCGGTGTTCCACCCGCTTTCAGAAGCTCTGACGTTATTCCGTCCTCCCCCGGTGCCTTATTGTTCTTAAGCTGTTTCAGGGCCGTCCGGATCTCGTATAGGCTGACGTCCGGGATGTCTTCGGTATAGTGCCGGGTCAGACGGGCTCTTGCATCGCTTGCCGTGCTTGGAGCAGGACTTTGCGATGAGGTGTACAGTTGTCCATAGAACTTCTCGAGCTCTCCCAAAATCTCAGGCTTCGACGAGACGATATTGCCGCTATCGGTCTTCAGTTTCGTCAACTGACTTTGTCCAATAGACAGATCTTTTGCGAACACTTTTGAGCCTTTATTACGCTCTATGGCGTGTTTAATACAATCTGTATTAAAAAGGCGCAAATCGTGTCGCATAGACTTAGAGATCTGCCTATTGAGCACGCCGTATTTCGACCTGTCCACTGAAGAATGCAGCTTCATATCGTTTCGCACAGCCATGAGTTTAAGAGTGTGCTCAGAGAGTTTCTGGGTTCTATTTTTACGGTGGGTCTTAAAGAACTCCGACCCAACCGCTTGGACAATTTCCACTAGCCCGTTGTTCAGCTCGTCCACTGTTTCGCATTCAGCCAGGCTTTGGAAGCGATTTTGGAGTTCTAACTGAAAGCTCTCGGGGTTTTGAATTTGGACAGGACTTGGGCGAAGAGTAGATTTCATCAGACGAGACCTTTCCAGCTTAATGTTGATATTCAATGAGCCTCTAACCATACGGTGATCACTGCCGGTTTTGACCCTGTTGATCACAGAGACGTCATTGAATATTTGCCTCTTGGTCGTCATGATAAAATCTATCTCGCTTTTGTAACCACCGGGGTGCAGCCACGTCCATTTTCTGGACGGTCCTTTCTTGAAGAAAGAGTTCATCGCAAAGAGTCCCTCTTTCTCCATGAAGTCGACCAAACGCTGGCCCCTTTGGTTTCGCTGTCCAAAGCCGAATTGCCCCACTTTCAGTTCATCGCCGTTCCTCGTGCCTAGCCGCGCGTTGAAGTCCCCCATCACAACTGTAAAGTGTGTTTTCGAGGCATGTATGGCATTTGAAATGTCGTCATACATATCCTCCACTTCATCGTCTGGGCGTTTCGAGTGTGGGGCGTATACCTGTATGACCTTCAGCGAATACCGTTCGGTGATTCTGAGTATAAGGTATGCCACCCTGCTCGAAACGCTCACTATCTTTACAATATTGTTGACAAGGGACTATCTATCTATCTATCTATCTATCTATCTATCTTGCCGGAATTTAGGATTATCGTGTCCTCCCCCTCTCTTCGGACTTCTGATAATCCTATGATATCCCAGCGCAACTTACTTACTACTTCTTCCAGCTCAATCAACTTCTCGTCGGTCCTCAACGTTCGTGCGTTGAATGTTACCAGGTCCAGGTTTCGTGGGGGTTGGTAGCTGGGCCTCTGCCGGGGATTCTTAGCACCCCCTGCTCCGCCGTTACCGTGGCTGCTACCAGTACCAGGAATAGCGGAGCTGCCGGGGACTGGGGGCCGTCTTTTATTTTTGCCTATCATAGGGGGGATTGGACCGTAACCCACCACGCTGGTCCAGTGCGGGTTGGTGGGTGAAGCGACAGAGCCTCATTCGCTGATCGGCAGGGTGTACCACGTGCCGGTGAGGTTGTCTTGGGTTCCGAAAGGTGTTATCTGGAACCCCTTACACCCCACTGTTTTAGTATAACGAAAAAATAAGAAGGAATTTTGATACAATACAGCAATAGAAAAGCACTATACGGACCATTTAAATTGCCTCATTCATAACTGCTATAAAATTTGGACGTCACTACCTCACCAAGAACTTAACGGAGTCAAAGTGTCTTAGAGATAGTCCTTCATTTATTTTATTGCCCGCTTAGAATCATTTTTTTGCAGTTTTTTATAAAAACAAACCTTATTGGAACTATGGTTATACGTTGAAGAAGCCTGACACTGCTACGAATATGCTACGCAGGTAGAGATTTCGTAGCTATTGCTACGCCACTTACATATACTCACGAAAACACTCTTAAAAGCACAGGTCCGATCTTGCATGGAGTACTGCTGCCATCTATGGGATGGCTCGGCTAAATACCAGCTTGAAGCCCTCGATTCAATTGAGCGACGCGCTGTTAGGCTCATAGGAGATGACTCGCTTGTGGAGTCCAATCTACAGAGCCTTAAACACAGACGGCGTGTGGCCAGACTGTCAGTGTTCTACAAGTACCACTTTGGTGACTGTGCGCAGGATTTGCATGACCTCATCCCTCCCTCCCCCTTCCACTACCGGACAAGCAGACGCACAGGTAATTACAACCCTTACCTGGTCAACATACCACAGTGTCGAACCAAACGTTTCACTCCACCTTTATTATAAGCACTGGCAAAGAGTGGAACGATCTGCCAGCATCTGTTTTCCCGAATGAGTACAATCTAAGAGTCTTCAAATCTAGAGTGAATAAGTTCCTTCTGGTAAAGCGTGCTCCATCTTAGGCCACCATTCTTAGGTGTTCAAACGCCTAACCATCAGAAATAAAAAAATAAAAAAAATCACTAACAACTCTAGGATTCCTATTAACCCGACTTTTAATACAAATTAGAAAGCTTGGGTCGATGTTTTTGGTTCAAGCATGTCGTAATGGCTGAATAAAATTGAGTGAAATATGAAACAGCTATGGATAGTAGCCTAAATAGCATACAGGCTTCTTTTAATCCGGGGATCACGCGAGGAAAGCTATAGGTTGAATCGCGTATCTCAGAATACAGAGAAGAAGAGGCTCATTTACTCATCCGAAATCTCTAAACGACAATGCCTCGAAGTATGAAAAGGGCACAAGAACTACTTTCAAAGTAAGTGCTAAAAAGGATTTCAAAAATCCTAAAAGTGTATCTAAGTATATTCTAAGTATTTATCTCCTCTGAACTCCTCTGACCAAACCTCAAAGTACTCGTAATTAACCAAATTGAGAGCAATTTAATGATCGTATTTCCTTGAAAGTAGAACCCATGTGGAGCTGGGGTAGGTAGGCCTAGTATTACCCAGTAATACCTCATGTACAGAAAAACTCCAACAAATATGAGCTAGAAGTACGTGGTCTGTTGTAGATTTCATTACGCGACTGAAAGCCCGTATCTTCACGCTTTTCATTCCATCCTTATTGTTGGCGACCTTTTGTTTCAGTTTAATAGCCGCAACACAGTCTGAAGGAGCTGGCTATTAAAGTGTTTGAAAAGTTCTCACTGTATTTTGTTCTGAATATGCAAGACTCGTTTCCTTTCTACGCTAGCCCAGAGGATAAGCAAGTTGAAGTGGCAGTAAGTGGGACATATTAGCTCGGAGAACCGACAGCCGTTGGGGCAGAATACTTCTAGAGTTGAGATGACACACCGAAAAGCGCAGCGTAGTACAGCTCTCCAGAGGAAAATAAATATAAAGCTTGTTGGGACTCGTGTGCAGGCTGCATTAGATCGTCGCCTAGAATGGGCCTATGTTCAACTGTGAACGTCCTATGATGATGATAATGAGACTGAAATGATAATGATTAACATTACAGTCACGCATAGCGACGGCCGCCGCGCGGTAATAATAGTAGGGGTATATAAAACAATACAGTGCTTTGATTGTGGTGATTATCATAATAATTTTTATTGTTTCTGAACATGAGTTTAAAATTAAGAATATAATTTGTAAGCAAATATCATCCAAAAACCTGCCTTGTTTAAATTTAGCTTATCTACCCGTTTAGTTTTTTTTAAGTTTTCGGTATCCAGCCCATGTCGAGTTAGCTAACTGTATTACTTGTGAGCTGTGTACTGGGAAGTTTATAATTATATCGCACCTACATTTAAAGCTACGTCCAAACCGATCCTTGTACCACCAGGCGACAGCGAAACGGAAGCGTCTATCAAATTCAGTTTCCGTTTCTCTACCACTCGCAATAAACATCGACAGATTTTGCCGTTACGTGATTGACGTGTTGCATCGCGATAAGATTAGTAGCGACGATTTGGGGCCCTACCGTACCGTCATCTTATTGCCATTCAAAAACAAGCGTGTCAGCAAAATTTTACACAAATTTGAACCTTAAAGGCCTTTGCCCACTAGAACGCGTTGTGAACGTATCAGACACGTAACGGACTTGACCAAACACCTAACCTGTGCCCACTAGAACTTATCACTATAATTTCGTCGTGAATTCACTGTGTCGGTCCGGTCATGGCTTGGTCCGGTCACAGATAACATACATAATACGGTGTTGGTATGTGATGGAGCGTTCTAGTGGGCATTGTTTCATATAACTATAAGCAAAGAGTATACATTTGCATGCGCTGATACGGTTACGTCCATATTTTGATCCGTTGTAATGGGTAAAATCCTGAACATACGTCACCACCCAAACGAAATCGCAAATTTGATGGTACGGGTAGTAAGTAATCTTAAGCGATGACTTGAAACTTAACCGATTTATGTTGAATTTACCTACATTCTTTATATTTTATACCTAAAATAACCATCTAAAACTTGGGTGTTTCGCAAAACTTTGATACTAAACTTAAACTATGACCTATCTAGCTAGGCAAGAAAGTAGTAAGTTCATGCATATTTTATAACAAGGTAGACTGACCTCTCGTTCCTTGCATGAAAAATGCTTAAACTTAACTTACATAAGTGGCATAGAGTAGATTTATAGATTTAGATATTTCATAAAGGGCATAGTACAAAATTTCACGTAACTGGTTTATTATGAGATTCGCCACAGAAGTGCTCGCATGGTCCTAAGTAACTTGGAGTGTCAATATAACAGTGTATTCTAACTCCAGCACTGTATGTTCTGTGCACGCAGTTACAAGTGTCCTACCTGGCTACATACGTATCTATTTTGTAGGTAGGTAAAATAAACACGTACACATAAAATTTTTGTTCCATTTTGCACTAGTCAGCTATCTATTATTGTATGTGTTTGCGAGGTCACCCTCACCTTTGATTCGGTCTGTAAACCAGCGCTGTTGCGCATCATGTCTCATGGATGTGTAGCGGCTTTATGCTGAGACTGTACCTATTTGACCCGCACGGGAGACCATTTAGTGTGGTACAACACGCTATTATATTTGTTATCTTATTTTTATTATGATTGCAATGTACCTACTATATAGCTAGTGTATTATTTATATTGTTTGTTCTATCTGCCAAAAAGTAATCATTTTATTTCATACGAAGATTTTTGCAAACATCAAACGCATAATTATTATACTCCCGTCGTAGGCCTCGTAGTTTCACTACAATTATTTTTGCACCAGCCTAACGTCAAAAGAGGCTGCCTTCAAAGTACATAGAGCCTTGTGGTGCAAGAGCTCTCATAACCACGCGACGACGCCTTTCCTCAGTCACTTCATTAGAACACGCCTCTGCGTAATGATGTCATAAAGCAAGTACGTTTTTGTGTTATTCGTATGACTTTGAGCCAGAGTTTTGCAAAGTAATATCACTGTTTTGAATTTTCAGGCCTTTGTTGAACTTAAAAAAGAGGCGTTCTAGATATAGATAGAAACACAAGAATAACATAGTTAGTTAAATCTATATAAAAATAAATGTTGTACAATGGGCAGCCTTTTTGCTGAAAGCAATTTCCTCAAGGCAACCTTAGAATGGAAAGTAATGAGATGGACGGCATTGCACGAAGTATGAAGATGATAATATGTAGATGACATGTGATTGTTGAAAGCTAATAAATATAATTTCGTTTAAAAAAAATATGACTGAAACTAGATGTGTTTAAAAATGACTTTTACCAATAACCAGAATGCAATAGATTTATTAATCTACGCTTGCTATAGAGCCTGCGACAATAAGCCACGCGGTTAGGCCTGTGTAACACTTATGAGGCCTTAGGTATAATAAATTGTATAATATATGTGATTATCTATTGGCCAAGCTTGTGTTATAGGCCGTGTTGGCCTAGAGGAAGGAACCTCAATTTTGGATCTGAATATCGTGGGTTCAATATAAATGTCCTCAGACACTGTTTAAAGATATGTAACGAACCGAAAAACATCTGAGCCGAGTTGGAAACAAACGCCAAACTCTCCAGCGTGTCTTAGAAACAAACAACAACTCATAGCCGTCTCAGTTTGTGATTTATTGTAACCGTCCTCAATGCGATGGTTAATTCCAGCTCCCGAAACACGGAGACAGGTTGACGACGCATTGCGAATATTAATACCTACTGGATTATGCGCACTGCCTACCAACAAGCGGAGAAAGAAACAATTTTGTAGCTTGTCTAGATAGGATTTTTTTTTTATACAACAGAGGTGGCAAACAAGCTTACGGCCCACCTGATGGTAAGCCGTCCGTAGCTTATGAGCGCTTGCAATACCAGAGGCATCACGCACGCGTTGCCGACCCCGAACCCCCTTCCTCCTAAAGAGCTCTGGCAACCTTACTCACCGCAGGAACACAACACTATTTGAAACAAATAATGTTATTTGGCTGCGATCTTCTGTAAGGTGGAGGTACCTCTCCAGGCGGGCTGCTCCAATTCAGAACGAGAAAATCTCGTTGTGCCCTACCTCCTCCTAAAACTAAACTAAACTAACTAAGGTAACACTTTATTGTACCATTTGTACTTAATGAACATTTATAGATCTGCTGTTGCCCGCGACTTCTTTCATTTAGAAAAAGATAAGAGTTTTCCCATAGGAACCGCATTTTTCCGGGATAGAATGTATTGCCTATGTTATTCTCTGTCCCCTGAACCATAGTTATATGTAAAAATCGTTCTTTAAAGATTAACTGATTAATAATACAAACCCACGAGTGCTAGTTTTACACTCATTTAATTCCGATGAAATGACAATAAAAACTTAAGCAAAGTTCAGCATAAATGTATCCTATCTGTAGGTATTCTTTAGTAAATTAGTTATTGAAATTACCTATGAAACGGTCACTAGTGGCTTCCGTGCTTTTTAACCAATTTCAAAAAGGAGGAGGTTCTCAAGTCGGCTGATTTTTACAAAAATGTGTATGTTACAAAAAAAATTTATCAAAATCGATTTTGATAATTCTTTCACTGGTGTATAGAGTATGATCCCAGGGTGGTCTCATATTAATTTAATTCCTGAGGGATTGCTACTTGTCACGTAAAACTTAAAAAAACGTCATCATCTTTTGAAATCACAACTTGCCGATTTTTTTTTTTGTCGTCTGTGGTATGGTATGGTTATCCCCGCGACTTCGTTCGGTTGCTGCTATTTTTACATAAACTTTAACCTTAGGGGTTGTGTGTCGGGAATTCCTTTCTGTGCACCCATACGTTACAACAGGAAGCTACCCTGCCAATTTCATACCTACTCTTAGGACTTTTGGTTAGGCTCTGCGTTGATTGTCAAAGAGAATAAAACCACCACGTTTTATTGTTTGTCAGTCAGTCAGTACCATAAGAGATATTATTTATGATGAATGAATGTCATACTTAGGTACTTTGGTTTTTTGTTCGAAAGTATTGGTGGCCAGTGTCATCCTCAGTAGGTAAGCAAAACGCAAAGAGGTTGATAACAAAAAAAGAGGTTGGTATGAATCTTGTAAATATTCAGGAATTTGAAGTCGGTTTTCAGTTTTTGTAAAAAATATCTTAGTGGTGATACGATAACGACTACGACACGACTTGTTAGAGAAGAATTCAGTTTCATTTAAAATGGTTTACCTGGCTTTCAGAAATATTGACCAAATAATATACTACCATATTTCATTGGTCGACAAGCGTTACATGTGACGCCCAGCGCCATCTGTTGTAAAGGGAATAAACGATTTGATGTGATTTATAAACCTGTATGTGTTCAACCAAGTTCAACTCTAGGACATCTCTGAGCTTGATAATGGTACGTTTTATTATGAAAAGCATTTCTTTTTTCGATAATGTAACAATTTCTCATCAAATATATTTTATTATGTGAAAAATATAGCTACAGCGCGTAAAATATTGTGAAGGCAGTACGCAGTAGGGTGCCTTAAGTTTTATCAACAGAATTGACTAGCTTACGGTCTAACAGCGCCAGCGGTTAATTAAACGGTCACCCATCCATTAAAATTGTAAACACGATAAAAAATGTTGGTTGCTACTGGGCGAAGCTACGGCTGCGAACGCCTACGTCAGGTTGACCTTAGATTTAAATATTTTGCCATCTCTCAAGAGTCCTTATAAAATAATTAGATCCCCAAAAATAAACAAACAGCTTTACTCCCCATATTTACTTTTGAAAATTGTCACAAAGGAATTGTAAGGAACATTAGGAGTCCTTGCAAAATAAACAAAGCCACAGGTGTGCCGGAGTAAAATTAAATACGAGTAAGAGGACCCACGTAAATAATGGTTCCTTTAATTTGGCCTTATGTTATGCCGTTACAGAGAAACAGAACCAGAACTAGAAAGGGTTCAGGACTACACACAGAGGTACACACAATCTTCGAATCTTATTCTTCTTCTTCCTCCCTTGTCCCTTCAATTGGTCGGCACAAAATGTTTTCTTCTACCACTCTCTTCTGTTAGCCGTCATCTCCGCGCTCACTTCTTTCTCACTCATGTCATCCTTAATACGGTCTATCCATCTTTTCTTTGGCCTTTCCCTTGTCTTATATCCATCCACATTCATACCTTACACTCTTCTCGTAACATGACTTTCATCCCTCTTCATGACATGCCCATACCATGCTAACTTTTCTGTCACTTGCGCTAATTTTAAACCATCTTCGAGTAATAGAAATAAGGGCTCCATAGGAATGCTTGAGTGGAAGCTTTGGAGACCGCGTTTAGGTAAGCGTAGTATAGGGAGCTCTCCGGCAGTAGTAAAATGTAGCAAACATTGGTTATGAAAAGCGGAATACTGGGTTCAGTGGCGTGTCTTCGGAAAGAACTTCGTCCAGCTGATTTTTTGAAGATGATGACGTAATCTCCAAAGATTGTAAAATGCACAGATGTCCAGGAGCCTAAATCCATTAAATTTGTGAAATGGCAATTGTCATATTTATTCAGCGTATATCTTTGTGGGGTTTAATTTCAGCGGTTTATTGCGACGATCTTAGAGGACTTGCTTCTAGAAATGGCCGCTTTCCACAACCATTAAAGTCAAAAAACGCTAAATTTAAAAGTCAAACTCAAAATAATAAATGTAAAGCTCATTGTGTAACGAATTATAAAAGGCATATCGCTCGCCATTTCAACACGACTTGATACTTCATCATCATCATTACCACCAGCCTGTTGAAGTCCACTGCTAGACGTTGACCCCAAAGAATGGTCTCGAGCCTATTTCCATCCACCGACTTCCAGCAACATTAACAATGTCGACGGTCCATTTCAATTCACAGTCTTCCAACACTGCTGCCCGGTTCGTCGTCGAACCGGGCAGCAGCAGTGTTTTAAGAACCTCTTGAGAAATTTGAGAACCTTGGTTCGGTTTGATATTTAACTTGAGTTATAGACGCTCGCCAACCCACATGCCCAGCGTGGTGCGCAAACGCAAACGCAAAAAGCAAGTATTTTTTTGGACAGTTTGCCCAAAAAAAAATATATGGGCAAACTGCCTCACGTGAAAGGAATTCGCTCTGGAAATCTGATGGTTAGGCAACGTTCAGCAGTGGTTTTCCTACGGCTGAATTAATATTTTATTTTATTTATCACTTTCACACTTAACTTTGTGTAAGGAGGACTTAATGCTAATGCATTCTCTACCAGTCATCCTGGGCGTGCAACAGATGGTGAGGAGTGACAATAAAAACTAAACTTAGAAATAACTTACTACCTACCTAATTCACAATATGATAATGATGATGAAGCATAGTACTGCATCGTGAATCACACGATATATCAGCCCCTAATAAACCTATATCACATTCCGTCCTTGGGTAGTGAAATAGCACTAAACGTAGCAAGTTATCAGCGTTTCTTCTCCATTGGCCCCAGACTGTCTGTTCACAATCGGTTTGTATCAAACGACTTCGGTAGATTCAACTTCTAAGCCTTATCCATAAGTGTCTAAGTGTCGCCATTGTTTTTACCGTTTCAGCCGTGGGATAACTTTAAAAGGTAGGGCACAGCGAGATTTTCACGCTCTTAATTAGAACAGCCCACCCTGGGGAGGTACCTCCGCTTTACAGAAGATCGCAGCCAAATTACATTATTTAAAATAGTGTTGTGTTCCTGCGGTGAGGTAGGTACTCTGATAAAAAGTAGCTTTTATCTTTTCTCTGGTTTTAAGTTATGTTCATACCAATTTAATTGCGATAGATTTAGTCGTTTTTCAACAATGATACAGAGACAGAATTACTATCGCGTATAATATTTTGTTTGATGAATTTAGTACCTAATAATGTTCATTCTCATAATGGCCGTGGTGACCCCGGCTGAAGAATAGGCCCCTCCATATCTACCTAATCGCGGATGTCGTAAGAGGCGACTAAGGGAAAAAAGCTAGGGGATGGGCAGCAGTATCCCTCATTTCAAAAACGATAGCTCTAACTGCGCTCGCCAGCCCGCATGCCCAGCGTGGTGAGTATGGGCAAATCCCCCCACATGATAAGGAATTTGCTCTGTTTTTGGGGAGGCCATGTTCAGCAGTGGACGTCGAACGGCTGAAATGATGATGATGAATGTTCATTCTATAACCGTAATGCTCTTACTAAAGGTATTTACGACCAAACAGAGTCTCATCAGAGCCTCAATTTTGTATAACTTTATGAAACTTGCTCGAACCATACCGAAAATCTAATCATACTTAACATGATGTGGGTACGTAGAGCAAGTTTTGCTAAATAATTCAGGTTTTAGCTGAAGTTTCACCTTTGTTGAGGCTACGCAATAAAGGAAATTTTTCAATGGCTTCCGAAGCATTGGTTTTTTTTTTTTGTTATACACAGGTAAGATGAAGATGTCAATTTAATATAGTAATGTGCACTGTGTTCTGCGATGAGGCGTACAAATTTAAGCGCGAAGATAACTAAAATAAAACTTCAAATTAATTGTTACTAATAATAAGATAAGAAATAGAAATAAAATGTACTGATGCCAGTATGTAATAAAATAAAATAATCATTAGTCAAAAAATTCTTCAATTGAGTAAAATGTCTTGTCTATTACTAATGTTTGGCAGTGAAACTTGGGTATGGCAGAAAAAGAATGAAAGTAGGATAAATGCAGTGGAAATGAGAGCTTTGCGAAGTATGTGTGGAGTAACTTTGAAAGAAAGAATAAGGAACAGTGTGATAAGAGAACGTTGTGGAGTGAAAGGAGATGTAGTGATGAGGATAGAGAAAGGTATGCTGAGATGGTTTGGTCATGTAGAGAGGATGAACGAAAGAAGATTGACGAAACAGGTGCATAAGGCGAGTGTGAATGGAACCGTTGGAAGGGGAAGACCTAGGCGTACGTTTAGCGACTAAATTGGTGACGTTTTGGACAAAGGCCAGGTCAAGAGTACCCTAAACCGACGATCATGTATGAGGAATGTGATGAGAGTGAAGGAAGCGAAAGAGGTATGTCAGGATCGTAGCAAGTGGAAGGCCGTGGTCTCTGCCTACCCCTCTGGGAAAGAGGCGTGATTTTATGTATGTATGTATGTATTATATATGCAAATAGCTTAGTCCTAAATATAATAAAGTCATTGCACGTCCTAATGTCAGCAGGTAGTTAATTATAGATTTTCGCGGATATTACAAAAACACTCTTATCGAAAAGGGCTGTTGATACGTTTGGTCTAAGGTCTTGTAAATAATCACGACGTCGCGCAAAAAAATTAAAAAAATATGAAATTCGTCGCGCGAAATTATGGGGAAACAGATGTGGATGGCGTCTTGTAGATGGTGTTATAATGCTCTGGTTTCCAACGAAACGGCGGGAAAGGCGGCAGTAATATAGCATGAATATGCTACTCGCCCTTAATAATAATAATAATAAAAGCTTTATTCATACTTTACACAACATTTTGATTTAACGCTATCTTAATGTGTATGTAACTAAATGCTATGTTTTTTTTTATTCTATAACGTTTCACTAAATAGTAATACATATTTCACATTAGTTTGATGTGTTAGGACCGCTCTCAGCGGTAAAAGCCTCTACTCGCCCTTACGGCCTGTAAAAATCTAGGTACTAATATAATAAATGCAAAAGTTTATAAGGATGTTTGGATGTTTGTGGTTCATTTACACCCATTTGGATGGCCGAGCAGACTTGGATGAAAGGCCATGTCCATTAATGGTTTTTTATTCATCAATAAATTGAATAAATTCGGGTATAGAACTCCAAATATTTATTTTCTACACAAAAAATAAATTTTTAGATACCTCCATTTTTGGGAAAACAATTTTTCTAATTTCGCAGAAATTCGTACTTATGGTAGAATGTTTGGGGTTTTGTGGCCATAAGTTGATTGGGCTGTCGATCAGTGTCAATTTTATCGAAACTTGTGTACAGTGTAGTAACGATGGATTCAAATGAGCCACTTATTGGCCCGTTTCGTGGTGCCAGTGATAAAACATCGATAAGCAGGAATCGAATCCACAATAGTAACATTCTTTATTAGGCGAATCGAATCGGCTACGTCGTCATAACGAGATGATAATTCCGTCCGATACAATAAACGGCACCGAAATCAAATTGCAAGGAACGAGACGAGTTGACACAATACCACGCAGAATGGCTGGTCTACTCCATGGAATATATTAAATCATTTAAAATTAATTGCCACATATATGACAGAGCATTACTTGAGAACAGCTCTACAAATTGGGTTAATTTCTATTGTGTTGTGTTCTTAGTTGCGGGTTGAAGGTTGCGGGAAGTAGGTGGATGGACCGCTCAAGACCGTTCGTCGTGAAACTCTATGGATGAGGCCTATGTCCAGCATCTACAGGCTGATTATGATGATGTGTTCGTAATTCAGGATTGATAAAAATGAAAGATTTTTTTTGTAAAATCCACGGGGGAAGTAGAACATTTGAATGGTCATATTTAAGTTTGAAGTTTGATCTGTATTATTATTTGCTCGTGCAATGGCCTGGCTGTTTTCTATTTCCTGTAATCGAGTAGTGGGTAATGACGCGAGAGAACCGATAGGGGGATTTATTCGGTACAATTTTATGAGCAGTGGACCTTTGCCTCGGGTTGTTATTAGATCGTTAACGTTTCTGGGTTCCCGGCTCTGTGATTGGTTGCAATGATTTTATCATCAGCCGGTACGCGCCTGCGATTGGTAGATGTGATTTATTTGTGATACGGCAAAGGCTTTCAAGGTATTAAGTTACGAGTTTCGTATTGACTTGCAGAGGTGAGCTTTACGTAACTTGAATAGATGATTAATATTTTATTTGTTCATTCCATGTCACATAGGACTTTTCATTAAAAAATCTGCAAATTTAACTTAAACTCAAGAAGCTGGCAATTTGCTACCAAATGATCCTATACAGGCGATGAGAGTTGCACCATTTTTGTCAACCTCTATGATATTGTGACGTTACTCATGACAACATCAAGCAATATATGACTTTCAAGTGTCTTAGAGATTTCGTGACAGGTTAATTTCAATCGCCCGCTTAGGATAACTTTCGAAACCTTTTAACTAATGTATGTGGTAGAACAGAGACACACGTCACTTACATTTCTGATGGTTCCCCTTTAGTGGTAAGCCGCGGAAACTTTCCTTATTATGCTAAGAGCCTTATCACATTTGCGATTCCAGAGCGTTTTGCGAGCGTGTTTCCAGCGAGGCGATCTTCAACACACTCCTTTGGCCTTTTGACCGGAACGCATAACACTGCGGTTTGCGGATCCAAGGCAACGCGAGCGTTACGACGCGTGCAAGAAGCCGTCATTTGATTTTCCCGCAGCTACCAAGGCAGACTTCTCGTCATTTTTTTTTTCTTATGTCTTTCGGAGCTAAACAGGCAGTTACCGTCGCCTATCTGCAATACCTGGAGCATTTCTGATGCGTTGCCTGCCCTGGAGAAATATTTTTGTATTTTTCTTGAAACCCATGTTGTACGTTAGAGGGAAAACGTCGGAAGGAAGCTCATTCCACAACTTTCACGTATGGGAAGAAAGGTTTTCGTACAGCGAGTGGTTAGAGATATCCACGACTGACCCAATTCAGGATGACCAAGAAAGAATCAGTGAAAATCTTTCGTAAAACTCTAAATGTCAAGGGAAGGTGTTACTCTTTATGGTAGAATCCATACAGTTATTTCAGGAAATCATCATAAACCCAGAGCATCAACCTAAAAAATACATCCTGGTTTATGATTAACCCCTACAATAACCATCTCGATTCCATTAGCCAACCTTACCCCTATTATAGGGCAAGCATACGAGTTTGATTATATTATTCATACCCCTTTGTTTACCTGACTAAATGTGGGGTTGTGTAAGTACCCAGATGTATGTACACTATACAATCCATATATATACAGGTATAGAAAAATTCATATACTATTAGCGGTATTTCAATGTACCGGATGTGGCAGAGTATATACCTATCAATTAAACAGAGAGAAGCGTCCGTTTGGTTAAAGATCAAATGAACGTTGAGTATGTTCAATGTTTGATGGGTGGCCGCTAGAACTTTACTACTGGCTAGTACTTTCGCTGGCTAGTCCATCGCCAAAGACATACTAATTACCCACACGGTGATACTGGCCTTTTTAAAATGTAGGTGGTTTATGTACGTACTTGTGTGTCCTAAGGTTTAATTCGGTATGTTTTTTTTAAGTACCTGCGTACCATATGTTTGTTGCCCTATTTTTTTGTGCATAATTTTTACCTAGTTCAATATTACTCACACATTCCGAAAGCGAAAAAACTATATATATATTTTATATATATATTATATTCCGGACACATCACTCACGGTCAACTGATCCCAAACTATTTCAAGAAAGATTTAAGAAACCGTGCTTAGGTTATTTAAAAGGTTAACAGCCTCAAATAATAGGTTCTAATGAGTGAATCTTCGAAAGTTTTGCCAACAATACATTCGTCGCTTGTAAGCATTTCACAGAGTTCTCTTTGAAGAACTTTCGTAGTTTGATAAACTAAAATAGAGCTTTGATACAAACAACAATTACCGAAATTTCGTACGTATCTCACAATCAAATAAGTTTGAAGCTGTCTATCTAATAAAAGTCAAAGTTAAATGGTGTTTATTTCAATAAAATCACTAGGATCACTTTGGAACGTATTATAAACAAAAAGGCAAAAAATGGGCAAATTCCTCTCACATGCTTGCTTGTCATGTTCATCTTTCTTTCTTGGTCATTCTGTATAAGGTCAGTGACCAGGTTGAGGTATGGTGCACCTAAAATGGGCCTATGACCGTTGGTGAAAGAAGCAGTGTTGTGAAAGGATTAAATTGCGCCTCTTTGGCTCCTTTCGTGCACAAACACGCACATGAATGGAAAAAATCTGTATTTATTATGGTATCTATATATTTATGTATTCAACTTATTTATTTTTAAACTAGTATGTATTAAAAATCCTATTCATCTCAAAATTTTTGTAAGTAATTAGCATCATAACTCCTTTTATTTTCGTTTTTATGATCTCAATTGTTCCCTCTCCTGTGCACTACCTTCACATCTTCTGTCCACAAACACAAAGGTTATCTGGAAGATAATGCTTTTTAGCATTAAGTTCGCCTTTGTACTATTTTTATGTGCAATAAAGAATTTTCTATCTATCTAACTATCTAAATCTGTGGGATACGCCATATTCAGCTGAAATTATGATAATGACATTGGTATTATAAAACCCTTATTTTAAATATGAGTGAATTCAACAGAACACATTCGCATTTGAATCATTTAGACATCAAAGGGCACACGATCAGCCACTCGGCTCTTTGATTATTCGACCATAACGAGTTCTAACATTAGCTCGCTATATTACTTTTTCATACTAGCTTTGGTTTTCTAAGATACGGGGACCGTTCACCTTACAAGTCAAAGTCAAAGCCAAGAGGTATTTTTTTCAATAAAATTACTAGGGTCACTTTGAAACGTCTTAGAAACTAGGTGAAGCTACACCTGTTCCTGAAGCTAACTTTAACTGAAGATGACTTATTGTTAATCGAGAAGTTTGTCATAAATTTTGCTACCCAAAACATGTGAATAATTGAGTTTGAACTGATTTGACCCAGAACAGCCGATTTTTCAAAGTTCAATGAACAGTTGAATTTCTATAAGTCGTAAAACAAACGTTATAGCAAATTCGGTTTACATTGTTCCCCTTTTGGGATAGCATACGTATTAAATAACTCTGTTTATTTGTGAAAAAAAGCTACGGATTCGGAGATAAAATGGTATTAAGTTTAAAAACCCTGTTTTTCAAACTAACAGTGCCTTTGGCTATTAAAGGCACTGTTAGTTTTATAGTTGTTTTGTAGTTTTGTAGTCTGTTAGTTCGTTTATTCTGCCTGGCATTTGTTATAAGGGAGGACAGATAACGGTGGCTGCTTCTTAGACAAGCAAACCTTAATGTGGTTTTGAAATCAATCACATATTGATTTCGGTTCGTTGAGAATATTGTGAAGTGATATTTCATGTAAGCTTATTAATCCTACTAGTTAGTTGGTCATTATTATGAGTTTAGCTAATTGTGTAAGTCTACATTTAATTTAAGACCATTTAATTTTTGGAGAATACTTCAAAGTTGTGTTGTTCAAAAATAAATATCTGTAGATAATAATATATTGTTATTATCATACTAATGTTAACTGCGAAAGTTTGTTTGGATGTTTGTTGTTCAATCACGCCGTAACAGCTCAACTGATTTCATTGAAACTTGGAATAAATAAAGTTCTTTATCTGGAATAGCTGATAGAATACTTTTTATCAAAGTACAACGTGACCGACACAGCGGGCGCGAGCTAGTAAAATATAATATTACTTTACATAAATTATTATTATTCTATATTTTGAGAGAAAACTTCTTACACTTGGTGCACATTACCCAAACCCGGAACAAATAAAGAGAGGTGTTAAAAATACCACCATTACTCACCACACAAGGTCATTGCTATTCAAATCACCACATCTGTTCACATAGCGGCAAAGCCTTTCTCTAGCTTAAAGTTTACTTAGTTTACTTTGACTTATCTTAAACATAAATAAGTCATCGCTTAAGCTCTAAATTCCTATGAAACGGTTACCGTCAAATAACGGTTGTTGTAAAACAGAAAAGCTTCTTATGACAGGGTGAAATTGGAATGACACTAAAGAAATATCAGACATGAATAATGAAACAAAATTTATGTTATTTTATATTTTTAGTATCTCATACCTTTTTATTTTATTTTCTGACATCTTATTTGTAATTTAACAATATTACAAGGTGATTCATAATATTATTCCATCCTGAAAGGGGCTTACTCTACGCCCAATTGGCAATAACTTTTGTTTTACGACTTTTGAAAAACTTTTTTTTTTCATTGAATATATATTATTATGAATTACCATGTATAAATAATAACGGGAAATAAAATTTCATTTTATGTAATAAGTCGAGTCAAAGCCCGTCTCTTATAATAACATTTTTTTTAACCTCTGATCGCGCACTTATGAAACAGAATTGAAGTGGCCAACTTGCATTTCCTATTATTTACGGCCGTCAAATTACGGTGACTGTTTCTTGGACATCCGGGCGTTTACAGCCTGGTTTGGTTATATTTAGTCCTAATCTGTTTGTTGATTTAGGGGATGCACGTGTGGTATATCCCCAAATGTATCAACGCTATAGATATGGCATACCTAAACAGTTTTAGTGCGCATGAAAGGAACCTCTGCGTGGTTCAAATTTCATCATCATCATCATTTCAGCAGCAGTTTCAAATTATAAATATTCCAGACATATCACACACGGTCAACTGATCCCAAACTAGGCATAGCCTGAATTACGGGTACCAGAGACTGATATACATAATAGTAGAATATTTAACACCCAGACACAGAACAAACATCTGTGTTCATCACACAAATGTTTTTCCAGAGTGGAAATCGAACCCGCGACCTCTAGCGCAGAAGGCAGAGTTACTACCAACTGAGCTATAAGGCCGGTCAGTTTAAATTTATGTACAATTTAAACTGCTGATTTAAATGATATCCTGATGAAAGGCCTCTTTCATATATTTCCAGAGTGACCAATCTTGCACACAACAGCTCCTGTTAGTTTAGGCAACAGCAGAATAGACACCATTTATCTCTTCAGTCATAGCAAGATCGTTTACATAGGCAAGATTGTTTGTTAATTAGAAACTAATTTTAAAATTGGTTTATAATTTTGCTTCTGTAAACAAATTTGTAATTCCTACACAAAAGATACAATATTACAAACAAATTATCCCAAAAGAAAATTAGAAGTCCAGGAAATCGGGATCCAAATACAATTTCCTTGTCCTTAGGGGTATTGAAATTCCTATGTTTCCAATTTTGCAGTCCTTTCAATATTCAAAGGTTGATGAGTAAATAATTGGAATTAAGAGTACAAAAATACTTAAACAATATAGGTTAATAATGTAAGTCTGTAAATGTGCGGCGATGCGTGCCTCGCCGTGGTAGCCCCAACCGAAAAATAGGACCCTCCATAACACCCGTGGATGGATGTCGTAATAGGCGACTAAGGAAAAAAAAGCTAGGGGATGGGCAGCAGCGTTCCCTATCAGCAATCTGTGCTCGCCAACCCGCATGCCCAGCGTGGCGACGAATGACGAAATGCGTGGCGAACAAAGACAAAAAAAGAGATGCTTTGTAAAAAAACTACTGGCTGAAAAATATATAAAGAAATAATTGAAAACATTAATTAGTGGTTATGTTTCATCCTTTTAATAGTACAAATGCGAATGTTTGTGACGATTTTTGTATGTTTGTGGTTCAATCACGCCGTCACATCATAACCGGTTTCGATGAAACTTGGAATAAGTAGAGTTCGATACCTAAAAACGCATAGAGAAAGCTTATTTTATATGTATAGGTACCACGCGAGCAACAACCCGTGCTTAAGTTAATACATCAATAAATAAATTCACTTTCGTCTTCAATTTACTTCTTCATAACCTTTTTTTAAGATCAAAATAGAGTTCTGTAAGTGTGTTGTGTTTAAAACGAAATTGTTATTTTTTTCTACTGTAATTATAAAATTGCAAGCCTGACCCGGCAGAATACATTGTAAGCACATATTAATTAAGTATAACACCTATATAACTATGACTTTAAAAAAAATGATGGAATTAAATGAAATGAAATCCTAAATTCAAGAACGGTTAGCGAGTTGTCACGTATTGAATTTACGTGCTGATTCCGAGTGCGATAGGAGATGGAATAGAATAGGGCTGCAAGTCGTACGTGGCGGCTGACATCACCACGCCACGGGCCGAGGCGAAAACGTAACGACACACGTCGCCATTTCTCCGCCCCGTCCTCGGAGTCGACCTTTGACGACCTCGACGGCGCAGACGCCTGTCTGAAAAAAAAAAGTTTCCATCATCTGCAAATATTTCTCCCAGTTCTAGGTGTGTTGGCACCATGGTACTCGTAGTTTCTCAGACCCACGACACGGAATTCTAGTGTGGGGTTAGCATTATATATGTAACTGTTGTGTTTGGTGCTATTTATAAGGGTACCTTGCTGCGTGCAGCCGCTAGTTTCGAAATAATGTTTGGATGAGATATGGCACGCCTATTGAACGCGAAAAAGCTAGGGGATGGGCAGCAGCGTCCCTCATTTTAACAAAGATAGCTCTAACTGCGCTCGCCAACCCGCATGCCCAACGTGGTGAGAATGGGCAAATCCCCCCACATGATAGGAATTCGCTCTGTCTGTGGGGGAGGCCATGTTCAGCAGTGGACGTCGAACGGCTGAAATGATGATGATGATTGAACGTGGCTCCATTCTTGAACAATTTGAATCGTCGACGTTTGATCGTGAAGCAGCTACGGCGACGGCGCCGCGCCGTGACGGTATGCGGCACGGTGACGTGACGCGGCGATGTGTGCCACTGTATACGTGAACTCGGATACCTGACAAAAAGATAGGTATCTTTGGTGCCAGGTATTCTAGAATTCCACTCAAGACGCGTATATTTGAATTTAATACTACTTTTAAGACTTCGACTGACATCTTTGTTAGACAGGCATGGTATTGACAATCAAGATAATAGATATCAAGAAAAGAGTTTGCGTCTATTTACTAACACTTTCATAAAAAAAATCGGGTATTTTCATGTACTTATTTTCGATGAAACGCACCGACTGTATGGGGTCAAATCAAAGGCACTACCTTAACGTCTTATTGCTATTCAAATGCCAGCATTATTTTAAACGAATTTGAACCATAAATCTTTCAGTCTATCCATATAAGTCACCCCTAAACAAAATCGCAAAGTTGGGGCAAGGCATTGTCGGTGTGGCCTTATCACTTCAGCTAGACACGCTGACGTCATGGAAAGCGCCGCGGCGGAAGTGGGCTGCGCCGGAAGTGAGCTCCGTTTCCGCCGAGGCGTTGCTCGCGCGCAAACTCGATCCAATTCAAAATTGGAATTCCGTTCTCTTTACTTACTGCATTCAGGCACTGCGCCTTTAGACTTCGTTTTTAGGGTTCCGAACATCAACATGAAAAATAGAACCTTTATAGTATAACGTTGTTCACCATGAACGACTAAAGATACTGGAAAGGTATTATTCTACACCCGATTGGCAATAAAGTGTGTTCTACAACTTTGGGAAATTCAACATACAATCCGATGCATAGGTCAGCTGTTGGTCAAACTATATCAAATAAAAAAAAATAAAAAAAATATTAGGAACAAAGAACAAATTTTACAATTTAGAAACAATAGGAACACGGTGGAATACTGCATTAGTTAAATTAAAAACTGTATCGCAGTTTCCAGCGCCCGCCTCCCGTTTAAAGTAATTGATATAATACAATAGATTGGGCTAATGCTCCGATAAGTACATAAAAGGCGTAATGTACAAAAAAAGTACAATAATATTAATATTGCTTACATAATGCGTGACTTAGGGCTACGTCTATTTAACTGAGTATTTTTTTAGAATGAGTTAAATAAAAAAATAAAACATTTTTTTTTTTAGTATTTACGCCAAATTTGAGTTTAAAGAATATAAAGTGAGGTTGGATATGTGTTCGTGGGAGTGTGTGTGTGTGTGTGTGAGTTGCGTGGCTTGACAAAAAACAACAGTTTAATCTTCATTGGTAACTTGTAAGTAAATCAATGAAACAGCTATTTAAGTAAGCAAACTTGATGCAAAACTTCTCGTACGTTTAGTGATTAATTAAAAATACCAAATACAGCTAATTTCAGAAAGTTTGAGTTATATTTAAATTCTATCTTTTTGTTGATAGAATAACCCCCTTTCGAGACTGTATACTGCTATGAATCACCTTAATAAGATTACAATTTTGGACATTACACACTAGGGGATTACGATTTTTCGACCTCGAATACCTCAGGGTTCGACAACTCGCACTTGACCGTTCTTTTTTCATTCTTCTTTCGTTTTACTCTCCAGTGCGCGATTCAATGGTTTGTTGTTGTTTTTAAAATAATGAGGTGGAATTCTGCAGTTCCACTGACAGTACCAGTGATAATAAATAACATCAGGCATTGGAGGAATATGTACAGTCGCCTGCATTAAGATGTATACGAGTACGAGTATCTATTGATCGATCGACGAGTAAATTCGAGTAATCAATAGTATTGAGTATAGCGTAGACAGACTCCACTGGTGATTCGCCACGATTAATGAACGAATGAACTGACTCTATAATTTTGAACCTTTTGATCAATTGTTCATTTTATTACTTCACTATAAAATTTTTGTCAAAAAGTGGCAGCACCCTATCTGTAAAAACGTGGACATGATTATCGGTTAGACTAAAGTGATTTTCATATGCGAAAGTCTGCTTGAATGTTTGTTTTATTGAGATAAAAGTCTTCTTTTTTATGTTATACGGAGGCAAACAGGCTTACAGCCCACCTGATGGTAAGTGGTTACCGTCGCCTATTGACATCAGCAACACTTGGAGCATTGCTAATGCGCTGCCTGCCGAACCCCTCCCCCCCTATCTGGCAACCTTACTCACCTCAGGAACGCAACTCTATTTGAAACAAATAATGTTATCTGCCTGCGATCTTCTTTAAGGCGGAGGTACCTCTCCAGGCCTGCTCCAATTTAGAGCGAGAAAATCTCACTGTGCCCTATCTCCTCCAAGAAAATCTCAAACAAAATAAACTAACAAACAAACTCACCAACATGAATCACCCCGCCAATACCAAGCCCTTAGCAGTAGGGTAAATGAGTCCATTACGGGCATATCTATTTATGCGCGTTTATTTTCGGAACGGAAGCGTGCGTCCGTTTGCTGGGGGTCCGCGGACGTTGGCCTGTCACTGTCGTAGTAACGCTAATAGGGTGGTTTACCCTGACGCGTGCGTTGAAACATTAGTTCTAATACGTATTCTGCTTTTATAATAAACTTTAAATAATCATAAATAATCCGGACATGTCACACACGGTCAACTGATCCCAAACTAGGCATAGCCTGTTCTATGGGTACCAGAGACTGATATACATAAAAGATACATATTTAACACCCAGACACAGAACAAACATCTGTGCTAGTCACAAATGTTTGTCCAGTGCGGGATTCGAACCCGCGACCTCTAGCGCAGAAGGCAGAGTTACTACCAACTGAGCTATGAGGCCAGTCACTTTGGATTCTTATCAAATGTTCTTTTGGACTTTATTCTTAATTCTGTCTTTGACAGTATATTTATAAAAAGCTTAGGCACAATTCTGTCTAGCTCACGACGACACACGTCCGCCGATCCTCTGATTTACGCATTTTTAATTATACCTAGATTGTCTAGTTTGTTAGCTTTCTATTAAAGCCCATTACCAATGAACCTTGGAGTTTACATGAAGGAGCTTTCGCTATCCTCAACACAAATAAACTGAACTATCAACCACAAATAATTGAAAATAACAAGTATTTTTAAATAGAACATCCAAAACGCGGTTATTTTTAGAGCGGACAGCGCGCGCTTGTGGCTGTCAGCTGTCACAGACATTAATTGGGCGGCTCGTCTTAAAATGGTAGGCGCAGTCTTTAATTACCAAAACTGTGATTCAATATTTTTTTATGATAAAAATAATAAATAACATCCAACAGTCACATACATAGCCCTTACCCCACACTAGGATTCCCTGTGTCGTGGGTATCAGAAACTACGAGTGCCAATGGTACCACAACACCCAGATCCGGAACAAATATATGCAGATTAAATCATGCAAACATTTGTCCCGCAGCGGGAATCGAACCCACCGAGCGCCACTGAAGTCGTCGTTCTAATAGGATTCGTCAAAGATATCGTTGTTAAAATATTTTATTGCCAGTCTCTTAGCTTATCTATCGTTGTTAAAATACGCTACTGGCGATCTCCTAGCTTTTTTCCCGACCCATAGGACATCTGCGGGTAGGAAGATATAGAGGGGTCTATTCTTCAGCCGGCGCCGCGACTTCCTACTGCTGAAATAATTATGAGCACGGGCCTACTTTTTAGCAACTTTTACTTCGCAAAAGTTATGCATGTCAATTGAATTTATTTACCAAGTTACAGTATACAGCTTATTCTATATCGCCACAGCACTCACATTAACAATTTATCCGCAAGAGCCCGAATAAATATTGTACGACAGAATCCATTCCTTCTTTTAAACTCTTAACCTCGCTTCGAAGTTTGTTCGACAATATTGTAGGCGGAAAAAATATCAAACAATTCGGAGTCATGAAAGACAAGCTATACATTAGGTATGAACAAAAAATTACACATTTGAACATACGAGTAGAGTTAGCATTCTGCGATCGTGAGGTCGCCCTAAAGGGTTCCATCTGAATGCGGCATTAAAGCTGACATGGGACCTATTTTTGTTCACGCATGCACCTCGGCACGGAATAATGAGTACCCTAGTTCTGTTACTACCTATATACTTTTCTTTGTTTTTTTACCTAGTTTCTTACTTCTTTGTATTGTAGCGTCTATCTTCTCTGATTAGTTTGTGCTGTTCTTGTGTGTCCAAAATAAATAAATTTTCTTTCTTTTCTTTTCTTTCATGTATCAAAACTTGTTTGAAGCTTGTGGGTGTAAAAGACGGGGATAACATGTATCAAAATATATTTGTCGTAAGCGAGGGGTAATGCTCCGATGCTTGCTAGTACTCTGATAAAAAATATATTTCAAAAGGAACCTAGAGTTCCCGGCGACGGATTCCGAAGTCGTCGACAGTTGACAGTTCGCAAGCCGAGCGTTAACATGGAGTCTATTGTATTACGTGTCATTGGATATTGATTGTAAAATAAAGATGGCAATATTATTTCTATCAAAATTCATACATGAAACTAGGTCTGAGCCATTTGCACTCCATTTTGGAATCACTAGCTAGCCCGGCAAACTCATTATCGTCATCATTTCAACCGTAGGTCGTGAGATAGAATAATCTTTCTATAGAGCACATGAACAAATGGTAATATCTCACTTCAATTCGATTCAAAAGATTTGTATTTCAATAAAATCATACTTCACTTTAAATAGTCTTAGAAACTAGGTGAAGCTACGCATGTTCCTCGCCTAGAAAAATCAGGTAACTACTCACTCACTGATTTCACTGTTGGTCCAAATCAGACGTAGGACTTTATGTTCTAAGCAAACCATTTTTTTCAACTTAAATGTCTATTGCTATCTCCACACGTAATGCATACAAACTTTTGCCATCCTCTGCCAATAATCCCTTGTAACAAACAGTTTGACAGAAGAATTCTATTGTGGAAAATGTTCTGTTAGCTTATTTGAATAATGGAGTTTTCGTGAGTAATAATAATTTATGGTTCTGTGGAAGTTGATAAAAGATTTGATAAAATCTTAACGTGAAGTGCGTGACATTCTCTCATTAAATAATAGGTCCCTAAGTCCGTAACAAAATAATGGCAATAAAACTTACATAAAGTAAAATAATTTTTGTTAGCAATTTCTTATCTGATAAGGCTACAAAAGTCAACCTCTTTCAAACTTCTTCTATATTTTTTTTTATCAAAATAAAAAAGTTAAACTTTTTGTGACGTCAGAGATGATAATATAGTCGTCTTTTAAAACATATACCTTCTTACTAAGTATAGGTGACGGGAACTGGTAGAATGTTGTCACTTCCAGTAACATGGCCTTCCAATCCAAAGGTCGTGAGATTTAAAAGAGAGAAAAGTTACACGTGCTCTAAACGTGATGCCTCAGATATTTCAGGCTTTTGCCACCTAATTTTCAATAAAAAAATACGGGAACACACCGTGAAAATACCCACTACAGCAAATTTAGGGCATTTTGGCAAGACCGTTGGTCATGGAACTCTTTCCAGCAGTGGAATTCTGATAATGATGACAATGATGATGAGGGTTTTGTAATAAAATAATCATCACAATTGACTATTCTTTATTGAATACTTCAAGTCTTCCTACCTAACTTTCAATTTGCAATTCGGAAATAGAGATCTTCAATATCAATCTCAAGGCTTTCAATCTAAAAATCAATCTCTCTAAATCTGTAATTTTTGTAAACAGATCCTGTTATTAGAACGGAAAGATTATTCCACCCCGTTTTTATAAGTAGGTACTACTCAATTTCGGAGAGCCACAACTCCCGATACCACTTATTTATAAAAATTATTTTAAACATAATTTAGCAAAACAAGCGTACTATTCAAATTCGCATTAAGAAGCGCGTCCTGGTATTCTAAGTCGCCAATTATCCAATTTTAATCTTTCAATATCGAACTAATCAAGATTGCCGCAATCGCCGCGAAATTTGATCGAACGAAACCAAAAATTGGTTGAGTGACGTCTAAGTATACCAGGGCTAGTCCCCAACATTTCTCAGAGGGGTAGGCAGAGACCACGGCTTTCCACTAGTTACGACCCCGATATACCTCTTTTGCTTCATTCATTCTCATCACATTCCTCATATTATATCCTCGTCGATTTAGGGTACCTACTGTTGATTAACTCTATATAACCTAATTAAAAATGTGAAGGTGTGTCTTTTGTTGCTTAATAAAATATTTTTCATATTCTTAGAAACCTATTCTTTTCTTGAAATTTCCCTCTAACTTCCACTCACTACTCAACGGTAAAGTTATCGTGAATTATTAATGCTTGGGGCACTGGTGCTAACCTAGCGCTAAACCAGAGCTACCCCGGGCTTTCGAATAAGTCATTCAAAGATTTAACCGAGTAGATGTTTATTTTAGAAAATTGGAAAAGCGGCTTAGTGGGCTCTTGTAATAGGAAATTATTTGTGTTGATACGACGCTAGCTGACGGCGGCGCCCCTACTAATGGTGTGACGATATTATTTTTCTTATAAATAAGCATTTTTAACCCCCGAAGCAAAATGAGGGGTGTTTTAGGTTTGACCGCTATGTGCGTCTGTGTGTGTGTTTGTCTTTGTCGTAAAGAGAGATCTTTGCCTAGAATTGCATAATTATAGGCTATCTAGGTACCAGGAGAACAGGCATAAGCTAGTTTCTAGTACTAGTGAAAAACCCAGCAATTTTTTTCATACAAACTTCAAACCCCGCTGCACCCTCTTAGGGGTTGAATTTCGGAAAATTCTTAGTACACCCCTACGTACTAAAACAAATATACCCTCCAAATTTAAAGTCTTTACGACCAGCGTTTTAGGCTCTGCGTTGCCAGTGCCATGTCAGTTAGTCACCAAGCCTTTTATAATATACTGGCTTCCGCCTGCAGCTTCGCTCATGTGCTACCCACATAAAACGTAGCATGTATGCTATTTTAGGTAAAGGACTCTATATAATCCAAGTTTCAATGAAATCGGTTGAGCCGTTACGGCGTGATTGAACAACAAACATCCAAACATCGAAACGTCCTCACAAACTTTCCCATTTATAATTTTAGTAGGATATATTGATAATTGTCTTTCAATCTATGTAGGTTTTTTGTAGTAAGGGAGACGAAATTGATTCGCTATACTAATGCGCGTGACAGTTCCTTCATCACGCGCGCCGCTCCTTCGCATAATTTTGCTGTGAAATAAATAACATTAAAATCAACTTTCGCTTCAGCAGAAAATAAGGTTTGCAGACGTAAAAAGTTAACTCGATTCTGACGCAGATCTTTTATAAGTAATGTTTTGTCTGAAATGAGATTTTTCTGCCATTGTTAGGGCAATACAAAGGAGTGTTTGTTATATGGCACTATAGTGGTATAGAAACGTAGGTACCTGCGTTATTGTCTATTTCAGTTTTTATTAACGCCTTAAATAACGTGTGATCCAAGAATGCCCCTTAAACTTAAGGGGAAAATTTACAAAACGATCATAAGACCTGTCGTACTGTATGGATCTGAGTGTTGGGCAACCAAAGGGACGGATGAAAGAAGAGTGCATGCTGCGGAAATGAGAATGTTGAGATGGATGTGTGGAGTGACTAGAATGGACAAGATACGGAATGAGTACATCAGAGGAAGTTTGAAAGTAGCGCCAGTGACTGAGAAGTTGAAGAGCAAAAGGTTAGCGTGGTATGGGCATGTCATGCGGAGGGAAGAATGTCATGTGACTAGAAGAGCGTTAAATATGAATGTGGAAGGATATAAGGGAAGAGGTAGACCAAAGAAAAGATGGATAGACTGTGTGAAAGATGACATGAGTAAGAAAGGAGTGAATACTGATATGACGGCTGATAGAGGGGAGTGGAAGAGGAAAACATGTTGTGCCGACCCCACATGAAGTGGGATAAGGGCAGGGAGATGATGATTAACGCCTTAAATAATGTATAAAATTGGTAAGTTTTGTACATCCGAAAAATTCCGTGTTAGCCCAGTTGCAGGTACCTGGACTTTTGATCCGATGGTCGTGGGTTTGAACCCGATAAATTGTTTGAGTTTCGTTAAGAAACCAGTAATAATCTTATAAGCGGCGATGGGCTTGCAATTTGTCACGTATGGTATACTCACTACAGCAAAATAAATAAAAATAAATAAATATTCCGGACATATTCACACGGTCCAGAGACTGATATACATAATAGATATATATTTAACACCCAGACACAGAACAAACATCTGTGTTAGTCACAAATGTTTGTCCAGTGCGGGAATCGAACCCGCGACCTCTAGCGCAGAAGGCAGAGTTATTACCAACTGAGCTATGAGGCCGGTCAAAAATGTTGGCATTGGCCAAAAGGTTGGACGTGCCTCTGATTACTCCCCTTATACATCTTCAGGACCTGATCGCCTGATGATCTGAGAGGCTGTCTCATGCTTGGGGATAAAAGTCGTTAGCCTAATTCTTTTTTTTTTTTAATTTAAACTGTTTTCGACCGCGCTCCGTAAAACATTGGAATTAATCCGACATGTTAATTAACACACTTGAAGCTAAACTAGTTAATTGAACCAGCTCCGAACCCCCAAAATAACACCGGATATATAAAGCTGGCACAGCTTAAAGCGAAACAGCTATGTCAATGCAAGAAAACCTTGAAAATATACCTACTAGGAAATAAAACGATTCTTGCAAACAAGTGTGCTTATAATACGATATCGTCACTGAATAACTTCGTCATGACTTCTTGCTTACTCGCTTGCGTAATTTAAAACAATGAAGACAAAGCTCAGTATGTACCTAAACGGGCTTACTAACTTTTAAGGGACCTCAAAAAAGGAGAAGGCTATGGTGGCTATGGTTTGTTATTATCATTATTGTCATTATAGGGGTTCATCCCGAATTGAGATAATAAAAATAGCACCCAACAGTCACATACATAGTCATGACGCCCCACTAGGATTCCTTGTATAGTGGGTAGGAGAAACTACGAGTACCATGGTACCATAACACCCAGAAGTACGACAATATTGTGAGACCTCGAGAATTATGCATTTGACAAAGTTCAGGTAAAACCGCCTGCACTAACTTGTATACATGTCATAACTTTCAGAATGATGCAATATTACTAAAAGTAAAGATACACCTCCACCACCAAAACCTCAAGAGTATGTCCCTAGCAACCCACTTGTGCATCATATGGCGTCATTTTGAGAATAGAATAAAAGATAATTCATACAAACTGTACAACAACAACAACAGTAAGACATTAACATAAAAACCATAGCAATAGGCAGAACGAGAGTCATCGTTGATGCCCACTGACGAGACCAAGGCTCGTTTACTGGGGTACGCAATGGTCAATTTTAGCTGCGCTACAATCGGCTGCAAATTGTAACGCAACTGATAGGAATCTTTTTTTTTTTTTCTAAATCTCCTTTGTTTCTTGCAATCTGCCCGGATGGGCATTGAGCTAGAGTTTGGTGTTTGATTCGGTGCGTAATTGGCATGGATGGAAAAGAGCCCAGTGGCGCTTCCATATTTTCACTTTTCTCTAAATCATTATACTTACTTGTCTAAATAATTATTCTAAATCATGATAGGAAACTAAATAACTTTTTTGTGGTTAACAAGTTATTTCTCTATGAGCTTTGGTACCTACCGGCATAATCTAAATCATGGAATTTCGGCTCCCGTTGGATTCGCTCGTTTACCGGAATGTACAATTTCCTTACCTTAATGTTGTTTAGACCTTTAGCGTTATTAATCTCTGTTTATTATGTGACACGTAGATGAATTAGTTTAGGCAATAGCTATTGTATTAACAATACCTGTAACCCACAATTCTACTTACATTCCACCTCAAATGGTGTACGATATATTACCCAAAATTCAACTGTATAAAGTCAATTTTGAGTTTGACTTTAGGGGCTTGCTATATCTTTGAGCTAAATTGCTAGCCGTCAAATACCAAACTCAAAATTGACTTTTATTATTAGAGAGATAAATATCAAAGTTTGTAAAGTGTGAGAATATTTGTTACTTTCACGCCGTTACCACTGAACGACTTGTAATTAAATTTGGCGTGCATGAAGTAAATATCTTTAAATTACATATAGGCTACTTTATATCTGGGTAAGCAAGCGAAGCCGATGGAAGCTAGTAATAAATAAATTTCTGATATAACCTCATTTAAATTTGCATTTAATTTCCGCTACAATCGGCTGCAAATCGTATCGCAAATTGCCAATCCCATTTCACGGTAACAAATTAAATTTTGGACGTAATTCTTATAAATTTATAGGAGCAAATAGGCTTGGTTCGATTATTGTATCACTGATTCTTTCTTGGTGACGTGTAGCAGTGGCAAATTTGATGTTGATAAGTAACTTATCATAGTAAACTATTCAATAACTTTATTCTATAACATAGGTTCATCCTACAAATATTATAAATACGAAAATTTGTGAGGATGTTTGGATGTAGTGGTTCAATCACGCCGTAACGGCTCGGCCAATTTCGATGAAACGTGGGATAGATAGAGTTCTCTACATAGCCTAGAGGTTACTTAGGTTTGACAGGCCTCATAGCTCAGTTGGTAGTAACTCTGCCTTCTGCGCTAGAGGTCGCGGGTTCGATTCCCGCACTGGACAAACATTTGTGACTAATACAAATGTTTGTTCTGTGTCTGGGTGTTAAATATATATCTATTATGTATATCAGTCTCTGGTACCCATAGTACAGGCTATGCCTAGTTTGGGATCAGTTTACCGTGTGTAATATGTCCGGTTGTTTTTTTTTTTTTTTTTTATCTTATTACCACGCTAGTGAAACGGGCGGAAGCTAGTACTCAATAAACACAAACCCACTGTTTTTTCTATCATTGTACTACTTTTTTACTTACTATTTTTGGAACTTTTAAGATTTTAATCTTCTCAGGTGTTTTGTGTTGCGTGTCTCAATGTTTTTTTCCTAAAATAAAAAACAAATTCTTATGAAAGTATTGTTTTTGTTTATCTTATGGTATCCATACAAAATAATATATTCTCTTATTTTATTATGAAATATGTGTGCACTTAATTTTCACGTTACAGCACTTTACTGAAAGCCCGTGATTTATCCAAGTCTGTTAGCACCAGTTCCGGGGTTATTGAATCACTAGCGAGTCGGTTTCGAATATTAATTACAGACTTCAGTCACAGCCAAACTAATATTGAATAGCTTCGTAAATGTAGTTCCTATTTTGGCATTAGATATTAAAATTTAGTTCATATTTTGGAATTAATGGTATATTTGTTTCAATGCCTATAAGTGTACTTAGAAATTCGTTTTGAAAAAATCTTAAGTTTTAGTGAAAAAAAATGCTCGTTTTTTAAAAAATTGTTGGTAGTTTCAAATTTTAGCCCGAATTATTCAACTAAGTAATTAAAACTTAGAGATCCCTTATAGTTTTTGACTGCTAAATATCTTAGGTCTAAATGATTCATTTTTTAAATTTTGAAATGACAACATTCATTTCAAAATTTAAAAATGCTGTTTTTTGTTAAATAATATCTTTAGAATTAGTAATAGAGAATCAGATTTAATGATGATGTTGGAAAAAGACTAATTTACACTTTTAATTGTCTTTTTTCAGAATGGTTTTTATAATCGTGGAATAGCATAAAATAGGCTTATTTTCATCCGGTTACCACGAGCGAAGCCACGGCCGGAAGCTAGTTAGTAATACATACTTATTAATGGTCAGATATAGCAACAATTATATTAAGTTAGTTTCTCTGAAGGAAAATGAGCTATGCTCGTAGCTTGTGCCTGCTACGTCGTAGCACCCACATTTTTGTAGCTTGTTCTTCGGACTTAGAAAAACTGTAATTCTACATTACAACTACCTGATAGCTCTCCTTTATTGAAAGGTGTCTTTCTCTATTTTTTACTAGCTTCCGATAGTTTCGCTAGTGTGGTACCTATGACGATAAAAAGCATATATGCTATTCCAGACTATAATCTATCTCTGTGCCAAATTTCCTGCAAATACGTTCAGCCGTGATTGAACCACAAACATCTAAACATCCAAACATCCTCACAAATTTTCGCATTCACAATATTAGTAGGATTGTACACAAGAAAACACAGATTACAGCAATTAAAAAGAAAGGTATGTACAAAGGCGAGCTTAACCCTAAAAAGAGTTTTCTTCCAGCAAACCTTTGAGGCTAGAGAGAAGTGATTATAGAGGGAGAGATATAGAGTCTTTGTGAGCATAATATCGAGGAAAGACCCTAAACATCCTCATAACATAGCATTTTAGTAAATGTCTCATCTGCGTAAAATATTTTATATATTCTTTGGCACTAAGAGCCCTCTGCACAATATTATAAAATAATGCCTGCGATAATGTGAATAAGTACAAAGGGTATGCGCTAATGTGAAAGAGGCGTTTCAGACTAAAAGTGGTCCATTTACTGTCTCCATAAATATTAATCACATTGTTCGTAGCCAAAGTTTTTCCTTTGTTTTATCGAGATTGAATTCTTATAAGTTTATTAATCGCACTAAATTGACATAAACATAGATCCAAAGCATAACCATCATCATCATCACCATCATTTCAGCCGTTCGACGTCCACTGGTGAACATGGCCTCCCCCACAGACAGAGCGAATTCCTTATCATGTGGGTGGATTCGCCCATACTCACCACGCTGGGCATGCGGGTTGGCGAGCGCAGTTAGAGCTATAGTTGATAAAATGAGGAACGCTGCTGCCCATCCCCTAGCTTTTTTCCCTTAGTCGCCTCTTTCGACATCCGCGGATATGATATGGAGAGGCCTATTCTTCAGCCGGGGCCACCACGGCCTAGCATAACCATAGTGAAGAAGAATCTCGTATCTTAACATTACGGTGCGGATTTTGGCTTATTTTTACTTTTCCATTTAAATTAATACTTTTTCAAAGAGACTGAATCAAAAATGTTAATCTATGTGCGGAAAACTATACTATTCCTTTTTCGATAGAATCATGATATAATTTACGACATTATATCATCCCCGGCAGACGCTAAGTGCTCATCATTATTCAGAGAGGCTTTTACACGTTAACTTGAATATCGCATTGCGTACTTGACACGTAAGCGCTTATTGCCGCTTATTGAATAGTAGTCAAACGCTCGCGACTTCGTTCATGTAGACAGTTAATAGAGTCTACACTATTATATTAAAAATATAATATAACAGAAAGGCACCCAAGGGACAGTAAAAGAAGCAATGGTGGACCGACTAAGCGTTGGGAGGACGATATTAAAAAAGTAGCAGGTCCGGAATGGACTCGGACTGCAAAGGACCGGACAAAATGGAAATCTTTAGAGGAGGCCTTTGTCGATGGACAAGCTGTTAACAGAAGAAACCCGGTTGTCGATAACTAATTAATAACAATTAAACAACGAATTTCAAATTAAATATGTAACTAGATTAGTTATCTTCTACAATAATTTTAGTAGTAGTTTAAAACAAACATAAATAAAGGCTTATTTTATTTGATTTATTATATTAAAAATAGGTGAAATTGGTTTGTTTCTGTGTAGGGGGAACTACTCTGGAACTACTAAACCGATTTTAAAAATTCTCACTAATTGAAAGCTACGCTATTTTTGTGTAACATTTATGGTATATTTTATTTTGAAAACATATAACTTTTCATTCCGATAACTCAATATTGGGGTACTACGTAGGGTATTCAGTTCAGTCCTAAGAAACGAGGAATCTCACCTATTCAGTATGTTAGGTACCTTGCCTTGATTTACTATGAAACCCTCTAATTCTCAATAAATTTAATGCCTTCATATTTTCAGGATGATAAAACTTTTTCATTGCTATCAGTCAGTCAGTCAGTTGCACAATAGTTTTGTATACTTTTATTGGAAGACGATTTTAAGCCGATATTATGATGCGACAAAGGCGTATTAGGAAAATGGGTTTATTAGTGGTTTAGTAGCTACTTTGCCTGATAACCATATAACTATCTATACCTCTAGATAGGGTAACTGTGAGAATAAGTAATTGGTTTTTGTCGATAAAATTCAGAATCGTTTGTATTAATACCACTACGGAGGCCTGATAGTACGGCTTATTACATCTATTTTATATGATTTATAATGACGCTCGTTTACATGACGCTGATGGCCTTGGACATATTTTTAGATGGAGCAGGCTTGCCCAGCACCTACACCATCTTATTTTCCTAGGCGGCTATGTCCACCGGGAAGACATGGGTCCATTTGTGTACGACCTTTTGGTCGAAAGTTTCCTATGTACCTCCCACAAGAACACCACGGTTTTGGCAAGGCGGAGGCCTAGTATGGCCTTAAAGTTCCGTAAAGAGGCTGGTAAGCCTGGTTTATGGGGCCTCTTAACAAAATCTGTGCCAATATCTGATATGGAAAAGTGAAATAAATATGCCTGAAACACCACCACCTGCCTTTCTCCATAATTATCTCAGAAACTAATTCACAAACAGTCAATAAGCAATACAATGGTGCAAATTATCAATTAATTACAAACGCTATCTCGATTACTCAAAAGCGTGATTAGGATCTTCATAATGGTAATTCTGTTTAATCAATGCAGATTGTTACTATGTATTGTGTATCTTCTAGAATTAGTCGCAAATAACAGGAGCTAATTCGTCGCTTCAAAGTGATTCTTTTGATTTTAATGAACAAGAAAGTTTGATATCGAAGAGATGTCAAAACTATAAATTTAACTTCTAGGGATTACGTCACATACTATTTTTATTTCACGTTCAGTAACTTTGTCGAGAGCCTTACTTGTCTAGAATGTAGCCTGAAGTAAAGCGTAACTCTGTTGAAGATAATACTTAATAAATATATTTACAGAAATAAAATTAAAACTAATACAAGTCAATATTTACAAAATACACAAAAAAATAGTTGAGCTAGATAATGACCATTACAAACGATCTATAGATAGCTCAATTGATCCAGATCAATACCAGTCTCAAGCGTCCTAAAGGCGCTGGTGAAATTGCCACTGGATAGCAATTTGGCAATGCTAGCCCGAAAAAAACTTCAGTTTCTTTTTACCTAACTTTCTCAAAAAACCTTTTTTTTTATAATCGTAATAACTAAAAGCTAATCGTACGAGAAGTCAAGCAAGAAGTCGGCATCAAGATTGCTACTTAAAAACAGCTGATTCATTGAGTTTAAACTGATTTGACCCCAAAACAGGTGATCTTCATCATTTCAGCCGTACGACGTTCACTGCTGAACATGGCCTCCCCCACAGACAGAGCATATTTCCTATCATGTGGGGGGGTTTTGCCCATACTCACCACGCTGGGCATGCGGGTTGGCGAGCGCAGTTAGAGCTATCGTTCTTAAAATGAGGGACGCTGCTGCCCATCCCTCCCACAGGTGATCTTATTCATAAGTAAATGAGTTTTTTCAATGAAACATTTCGAAGTCGTAGAGCAAACTTTATAGGCAATTGGATGTAGAATAAGTCCCTTACGGGATAGCATACGTATTATGGAACATCTTGTACGAATTCTGACACTTGGAAAACTTATTTTCATTATACATATCAATTTGTCACTCACTGAACTTAAGTACCATTTTAATAATAAAAGTAAAGACGGGTCAAGTGCGAGTAGGACTCGCGCTGTGAGGCTTCCGTACGTTGGTGCAGAAGCATCAGGGCGAGGCCTGTAATTTCGCGCAGTCTGAAAATCGAGATCCTAATTGTACGAATTGACAAACTGTATGATATTAAGCGCAAATATAAGTTTGTCTCGTTACCGCTCCACACGTGATTTGAAATTAATATCAGCTAGATTAATTTCATGATCTCAAAAACCTCAAATATAATTTAATTGCTCAATTATATACTTATACCTTTATTTGTATCATGAAGGCTCCTAGCATTCTAAATTTCAGAATTGTGATGTTACTGTAAGCACCCTGGAGGATTTTCATTTTTATCATTTCATCATCAATTAAGAAGCTTGATTGTTTTACGGCACTATAAGCTCAAAGATTTTTATAGTAGGTGGATATTTTAGTTGCTACCTGTATCCTGACTCCTGAGACGACAGACAGGCAAACAGAAAAACTTATACTTGACAATTAGACAGCGAAACAGACGGAAAACAAAGTTATCTTTTAAGCGTTCCTTTTTTCCGGTTCAGGTACGGAACCCGTATAAAGAAAATAGGTAGGTACTCTAGTAAAAGTCGAATCAAAGGCAGGCTGTAAATTAATAAAGAAATATGGAACGGAGGCTCGAATTCTGAAAAGAAAATAAATAAAAGAAACTAAAAATGATGCGACTAAGTTAATTTAGAGGCAGAATCTTTTTCTTTTTAGAACTGAGATTGAATCGGTATAAAAAATTGTAAATGATTTGTGTTTAGTTAGACTGTATCTGGAAGACATTCAGGTAATAAAAGAAAAAATAATTTATATTTTTTTCTTAAAGAATGTTTTTATTGTCATTTAAATGACAATAAAAACATGATCCCGATTTTATTGACACGAAAAAGAACTCTAGGAAACAACATAACTCTTTCAAGAGTTGAAATAAATCAGCCATTCAGGTATGTAGGAGGTGTTTAAATTGTAAACTTCTATAAATTAAAAGCCAACCAAATAATGAAGTAGGTCCCGAAAGTTCCGGAGCCCCTGACTTATTGTCGAACATAAATTACAGTAAGTTTTGACGATAAATCCTAAGGCTTTCGAGGTACGGCCGCTGGAAGTGATTATAGTTCACAGTACGCGCGAAATTTAGAATTAAAATATAAATTATCATTCCAATATTATGATTACAATAAGTTTATCATTTATATTCTGATAAATACATATGTCAGAAGAAAATCATATTGACAAGATATTTAAAATGTAAGAGTTTCACAAAAAATAATAAAATAACGATTATAATAATAATGGGTCCAAAAAACATGATTGCAAATGATAACTGCTCCTGAAAGGCAATCTCTAAGAAATATGTCACGACAACTAACCACAAGATTTGCAAATGATGAGCTTTAGGAATTGCTACATTTAAAGCCTTTAGTTACATATTACCATAAATGGAGCATTGCAATTGTCATTCTCGCTCATTTATAAGCAATTTAGTTATCTGATGGATTGTTTAAGGATAAGTTTTTTTGGGATAATGATGTCCGGAATACTTTTTTGAGAGTTGCTAGGGAGAGCGGGGTATGTTGACCCTATCGGTGTTTATATCAAAATATTATTATTTCTGAGTCTCGCTGGTCTGTGTGTCTCTTAGGGTGACAAGGGGTGGCAAACTTTTAATTTCGTGTTGACAGGTTTATTCTGAGGCCTGGATTTATTTTGGTAATTTCTACGTTTATTTATGTTGGTTCGATGTAAAATATGACATTTTAGACACAGAAAATATGAAAACTCTTATCATCATTATCATCGTTTGAACTTCTGGCCATCCACTGATGAAAATTTGCCTCCCATAAATATTGCCAACTCGGCCTAAACCTAACTTTTGGTTTCGGTTTCCAACTTATTGCGGTCGTGTCTCCTAGTGGGGGCGTCCTAGGCTGCGCAAAAAACTCTGATATAATGTATTGATTATCTGATATTAAATAAACCACTTTGATACAAGATGAGCTAAGATTGGATGAGATTCAGGTCTACTCAAACTCTTGTAACGTGTGAATCTAATCCCAATTTAAGTTAATAAGCTTCAATCTTTCTCACTAACGTGCCTCATTATAGTGTTACACTTACGATAAGATCAAAGTCAAATATTAGCCAATCGGCGATGCTTAAAATCTTTTAATTCTGATTGGCTAATATGATCTCTTTGCATTTAAACTCTCAAATTATTGGCAATAAAGAGAAAGTCTAAACTTTTTTTAAATTGTTTATTAACCAAGCTAATTTTCTTCAGTACCTAGTCGCCTCTATCAGCATTCGAGAAAGTCTCATACTCTCGAAAATCGTTCCCTTGGAGTACAATTTTGCAACCCAATGAGAGAACCAGCTTGCAGGTAAAATTACCCCTTAGAAAGATTCGCTAAAGAACGGCTAAACGACAAACATTTGGGCAAATGCGGTTGTCAATATAAGGTGAATAAAAACAGTGAAACAAGAGATTTAACACCAGTTTGGACATTTTTTACAAGGTGACAAGCGATATTAGACAAAAATCTTACTACGCTTTATCAATTACCACATTTTTTTATTATTTTTAATACATTTCTACTCGAACACTCGAATGGGGATCATAACATAAGTAATAAAGACGGTCCAGTGCAAGAACTCGCGCCCTAAGGCTTCTGTACCATTACACGGGGTCGGAATATCGTTATCTCATGAATAAAGATTAAAATTTCATATTGTACAATGTCACAAACTTATATATAAGTTTTATTATAGCTCCAGCCGTTTGAATGTAAGCTATATATATTTCTTGACCGCAAAAACTTCCAATACGTAAATTATTTCCAAGTCATTTGAGCTCTTTTCGGGTTTCAGCCACTTTTTGCTACAAACTCATGTCGAGTTGTCATTGGTGTTATTCTCTTGTTGCAATATTCAAAACTAACCTGATGTAAAATGACAAAAAATGTTGCCGTCCCTTTCTTATAGATGGACACAACAATGAGTGCTATATTACAATCGCTGACACCAACAGGATCACATCATTGTATGGAGTAGTAAATTTTAAAATTTCAAAGTTTGGGCTCCCATCTTTGGGTAAAGGCCTCCTCCATCCATCGCCACAGATCTCTGTCTGCAGCATGTCTAGTCATGGTAGAGCCGGCGACGTCCTCGATGTCCTCTCGAAAGCGCGGCGCAGCGGACGACCGCGCGTGCGGCGAGCCGACCGTGGGTACCAGTGTAGCACGCATTCTTTCCATCGCCCATCTGATGTCCTTGCCACATGGCCAGCCCATCTCCATTTCAACTGACAAGCTAAAACGGCTGCGTCAATTATATTGGTCCTCTCTGATGTATTTGTTAGTGATACGGTCGGCCAAGCTGATGTTAAGCATACTTCTTTCTGTAGCGCGTTGGAAAACTTCTATCTTCGTGATTTTTTTTTTTTATAGAGCCCGGTTTTGACAGCCATAAAGTAGAGGAGGCAGCGCTGTTGAGTCCATGGCCTTCTTTTTTATTGTCTGTGCTTTAGCGACCAGTACTTGTTCCAGTTTAATTTTATAATGATATCTTTTTTCTTCTTTTTAAAATTGGCCATCTACTGAAGCTAAACAGTTTGATCGCTCATCTGCTTTATGCCTAGCATTGAAGTAGCGGTAATAGAAACATGTGTTACAGAAAAGCTTTTGGATCCGTATTTTTAGGGAAAATAGAAAAGGATTTGGCTGCGTTTCAGCGACTTTGATACCAAATTGTGGTTGCGCTTTGGAGCCGAAATGCCGTAGCTTTTGCTCATGCTCGTATTTTAAATAGTCTTGAGTAGAATTTTGAGAAAAAAAACAAATTATAAATAGCAATAGGTCAGTCTGCTAGTATGAACCAACTTCGAGCGGTTACCGAAGCGTCATCTAAAACGAACTTCAAAATGATTCTTCATTTACGTCAATTTTGAGTTTGTCTTATAGATGGATGAGCTATACTTAGGAATCATTATGAAGTTAATTTTAGATGAGATATCAAGCTTTATTTAAGTGAAATAAATGCACTTTACTAAAAATACGAGGATCAGTATTCCTTGGGTATGTAAAATAATTTGGCTTTGCTGCACAGAGTTGGTTGTGGAAATTGAAAAGGTATTTTGATTTTGTTTTCTCAAAAGCGTGGGAATTCAATTGCCCTATAGGTGTTGCTAGTGGATTCTATTTTGAAAATAATTTCAATCACATGTCGAAAATAATTTATAACCACCAGGTATGTTTTCGCTTTTTAGGAAATCCATGTGAATCTGTAAAACCCCAGTTGCTTGCTTGTCGTGTCACTGATTCTCTCTTGGTCATCATGTATTAGGTTGAGGTATGGTGGCCCTAGATAGGCCCTGGATAGGTGATGAAAACCCCGGTTATATAAGATAGATAGATAGAAGATAGAAAACTCTTTATTGTACACCACAAGGACATCTTACAAATTACACACAGGTACAAACATTCAATATTAATAGCGAAGTACAATAGGCGGTCTTATCGCTAAGATCGATCTCTACCAGACAACCTTTGGATGGACAGGAACTGAAGAGAACGATATGGGTCTCTGACCTAAATATAAGACCAGTGAAGAACCCGTGTCCGACCTGAAATGAACAAATAAGAGGTTCTCGGTCGTAACTCACCTCTAGTGGCGACCAAAGGTACCCACCATTACTTGCTATTGACACAATGCAGACCTAAACTGAATTTTCAAAAGGTTCGCTGCTAGATATGCCTGCCTGAAAGAATACTATGACGAATGGTCCTAAGCCCTCTCCGTCCACCGTCTTTCCACCTAATTATCTCATCACCTAATGATCGTCGAGAGAGGGACACCTCAAACTACTGGTTTGCGTTTGTCAGCGTCCCCACAATGTTCTAGAAGAGGAAGAGACAAGAATATAGTGATTTTTGTAACAAAATGCCATATTACGTAGTGTCGTATATGTAGAGCTAGCAAGTTATACGTGGATAATATCCTCTTCCGATAAAATGAGCTGTCTCTGACCTAAATATTAAGGTCCTGTTACACTGCTTAGCAGAGCGATTTAATGCATTATTAAATACTACTCATCTTTTAAGTTCAAAGCAGTGCTCAAACTTTGACTTCAATCCAAAACCCAAAATTGCCTTTATTCAGTTGTGGTAAAAATAATTTTGACATAAATTTGAAACTAGCTTGCACGCGTGGCTTCGCTCGCGTGGTACCTAGATAAAAGTAGCTTTTATGCTAGATTAGGTGAAGAACTTTATCTAGTCCAAGTTTCAACAAAATCGGTTGAGCCGTTACGGCGTGATTGAACCACTAACATCCAAACATCCTCACAAACTTTCGCATTTATAATGTTGGAGTAGGATAGGATATCATATCTCCCTTCTTTTATACTATGCCACGTTATCGGGATTTGCCGAACTATTAGCGCCGCGTTGACTGAAAAGTATAGCCATATGATTCGTCACCCGTTAGACAGAAATGCAAAATGAGAATTAGCTGACAATCCATACTCGAGAGAGTTTACTGGTAACCCCAGGGAGAGAATTGCCTCACTCACCACCACACCCGCACCCCATCTAATTCTGCTTCACGACGACGGACGGACAAAGTTACGGCTCGGTTGATTAACTGGCACTAACTATCAAATGCGATAATACCGACTCTGCTTCTTCAGACTCATAACAGGGTTTAGTATCTGATCATGCGGCTGTAAGAAGAATCCGTACTTAGGTAAGAAGCTGTTTACAGATGCGGCGTTTTTCAGCGCGTTTGATGATTTTATTTAGATGCCGACGCACAGTCCTTATACGTCTCAAGCAAATAACCAAACGGATATGCTTTTCTCTCTCTCTCACACACACACAAACACTCTGTCTCTCTCTCTCTCTTGTGACTTAACACTCTCCAACGCTGGGAGACACATTTGTCACAGCGCGGCGCGTAGCGTGGATCTATTGTATTGCCATACAAAATGAATCAAAATAAACTGTCGAGTGGGCGGAGTGAAGAAAGTGACAGCGCTATGTACTATAATTGAATGCGGAAAGAGATAGCATGCGTTAGAAGGCGCTCGAAAGTAATCGACGTAAGCGACATAAATAAATAAATAAATATGAATAAAAACTATGTAATTTTTTAAAAGTGTCTTGGGTTTACCCAATGCTATTGTCTAACACAATATTTAAAAAAAAAGTAATTTTTCTTAGATAGTCTCAGAGTATTTTCGAAAAAACTTTAAAAAATAAATCTATCGAGAAATGTTTTACGAATCGCGTTTCTGTCTTGGATTAAGGTAAATAAAATGATCAAGTTATCTTTGTCATAAAAATCAAAACTGTGCGTTTTGCGGTTATTGGGAAAAAAAATTCAAAAATCATAAAACAATTTAACCCTCACCTTAATGTAGCCATCGCTTAAAAAACAAACGCCCGACAGTCACATCCATAGTATTGATTCCACACTACGATTTTCTATGTCGTGGATGTCAGAAACCACGACACCCAAACACAAAATATATTTGTCCCACCGGGGAATCGAACCTTCACTTCTTGCGTTTCTACCGGGCACTCGTTTGGCACGTCACAGGCTAGTAAAACATTGCTTTAAGCGCCAATAAAAAGTTTAATATGTAATGGCACAAGAGCGTGTGCAAAGTGTATGGATTGCTTTTGTCCCTTCGAATATAAACACAGATGAGAAACATTAACTCTTCTGAGAATAAAATTTTTGTTGTGCTCTAGCACCGTAATTATAAAACAGCAATTTTTTCTAAAGCTGAGGTTATTCTAACCACGGTCCAATACCGTTTCATAGAGAAAAGTTTTCAGTATTTGATAAACTTTTTAAAAAGCTTTTTGTGCATCGTTAAAAAGCAAAAATCCCAGCTAATTTAAATGAAAGCTTCATCAAATTCCTTAAAGCATGCACTTTGTTGCAGCTGAGACGTTTTAACGAGCAATATAGTACTGGAGCTATTACTAGTGCAATAGCAGTAGGTAAACTTCATTAGACAGTAGAATATAACTTTTGGCTCTTGCACTACACCCACACCTACGAAGCACAACGTACAATAAGTTATTTCACGACGTTCGTATCTTTAGCTAGAATATATATCTGCGTGGTCAAAGATGGGCAGGTAATCATTACGATAGTGGTTTTTAAAAGTTCAAGAACTCGTTTTGGAAAATAATAATAATAATTCAAATTAAGTTATATTAAAAGAAAATATATAAAATTTCATTTAATAATTAAAATTTCCACCAACGCATATCTACCTCCCGATTATAGTAGCAAAATAGCAATGGAAAACGTGGTATTTCAGCAATCTAAATATCAAAAACGTTAATATTAGAAATTAAAATTAGTGGGGGTTCGATAATGACGTTTAGGAATTTTTTATTTCTATATTGTATGCTATGCGTTTCGTTCAATAATCAATTTACGATTTTATACTTTAGGCGTGAAAATAAAATTGAGGAGTTGTTGTACTATTTGTACAGCTATTCTACTGTTCAGAGAGCTTACAGCTACATAGCTTACAGCTGAGTCCATCACTCACAGCTGTAATTAAAGTCAAATTGGGCAGTACTCGCGCTGATTTATTTGGTTTATAGTAGTTTACAGCGCTTTAGTAGATTGCTGCCTTGATTTGAAAATTCCGTGTGCTTGGCGTAAAAATACGCAATCAGCATTGCTTTTCATTTCATTTTATATACAAAGTCTACGAGGCGCACTTCAATCACTACACTGATTCTTTCACTGACATAGGCTCATAGGCCCTTTCAGGGTCACCATACCTCAACCTGGTCACTGACCCTAAGAGACCTGACCTAAGAGGCTTACCTGGCACTGGCCAAGAAATAACCAGTGACACGACAAGCAAGCAAAAACGAATCCTTCCAGTAAAATTGCAAATAAGCCCCTTTCAGGATGGCATACATATTATGGTACTGTTACCAGTTTTATAATAACTTTTCAAATAAATATAACAAAGAAACGCCTGTGTTAAAGTTAACTGATTCAGTCCCATTCTTTGAGGATACGTACGCCTTCTTGGTTATAGAATTCAAAATGCAAAATCATACAAAACAAAAGACAAGTTAAAATCCAGAACAATCATTATGTACTTTGATACCGGAAATTAAACGCCAATGCCTACCACAAAAGACTTGAACCTTCTGCAAAAAATAGACGAAGAACGTAGGGCGGGGACCGTTGGGCGGAAATGAAATTGCCCATGGCAAGATCGGCCATGCAAACAGAATCTGTGGTAAAAATGGGGTAGGTTGCAAATTCAGAGCTGATCGAGGAAATGTTGTAAATGTAAAGAATTTTCCTAATTTCTTCTCACTGTTCCTAATTTTGCAAAAGAGACTAAATTCTGTAGAATACGCAATATAAAAATACGTCAATTAACAGACGTAGATATTCCGGACATATCACACACGGTCAACTGATCCCAAACTAGGCATAGCCTGTACTATGGGTACCAGAGACTGATATACATAATAGATATATATTTAACACCCAGACACAGAACAAACATCTGTGTTAATCACACAAATGTTTGTCCAGTGCGGGAATCGAACCCGCGACCTCTAGCGCAGAAGGAAGAGCTACTACCAACTGAGTTATGAGGCCAGTCGATCCGTCTTGACTAGTCTACTTTAGCTACTTTCATTATGTCTTAGGTATGGAATTTTGTTGTGTAGGAGTAGCAGACCTAAACAGCGTATTTTGTTGCAGAAGAGGGTTTTTCGAATAATTTATGTCATATACCCCGGAGAATAATTTCTTAATATGTGAAAATATATAAATATAATGACTGTACCTTGCCAGTATAAATGACGTTTGAAGTTTGCACAATTATAATTTTCACCGCAATTTTTGACGAAATTTATATTTTTTTGGAAATTTCTTTTGAAAATTTTCCCTTTAATGATACGAGACAAATAAACAATTTTCACTTTTCAGCTCTACTTCATCGCCTATTGGTTCAAAATCCATTTAAACCACGGAGCTTTCGACTATTCAAACCACAGTGGACTTGATTCAGTATTCAAAAGACGGCTTTAGCAATTACGTGGCTCTCAAGAGAGTACAACTAAATTGACCAGAAACACCAACTGATTTAATTGCGCGGAAATTAGGTAGATGTCTTCATCAAATTGCTATTTAAAATACCTAACTGTTCCTTATATAACAGGGCTGTGGTTTCCTGCCTCTAACTTCTAGACTTGATCGTGAAGAATAGGCGTAGGCAAATCAACTAGATTTACCTAAGCCATTCCAAAACGATCCTAGCGATTCAATTCATAATTTCAGCCGTACGACGTCCACTGCTGAACATGGCCTCCCTCACAGACAGAGCAAATTCCTTATCATGTGGGCAGATTCGCCCATACCTACCACGCTGGGTATGCGGGTTGGCGAGCGCAGTTAGAGCTATCGTTGTTAAAATGAGGGACGCTGCTGCCCATTCCCTACCTTTTTTCTCTTAGTCGCCTCTTACGACATCCGCGGATAGGTAGATATGGAGGGGCCTATTTTAATGAATAAATTATATTATTAAAGATTTTCAATATTCATAAATACTAAGATTTACCATCATAATCATAATCACTCACTAACTTTATCGGATCTATAAAAGTATTATATTATGTCCACCTCTACCTCTTGTTTAGTAGGTAGATACTTATTATAAAAGAGCAGGACAAGAGTTATAGATCAGATAAGAGTTAGTGATTATGAATAGTACCTATCTAAACGAATATAAGTATTTCATCTTAACGAAGTTTTGCCATTTCATGTTTTAAACACGAATATTGCTATGATTGTTAAAACAACCTCAAAGTTGCGAAACTCATTGGCATTTTCTTACGCAATGCACCCGCGGTCTGCATAACAATTTTGAACGCAATCTTTATACCTTTACCTTAATTCCTTATCACAAAATAAGCATCTGAAACTCTGACCCAGAATTTGCATAAGGTTTTACCTTATTTCCGTTTAACATAACAAGACAAAGGTTCGACGAGACATGAGATCGCTTCGACCTCAGCCCTAACAGCCACTGGGTATTACAAGAGCCTGGCCGTTGTTTCATTAACGCCTGGCTTTCCTGTATAAATTAATCAATGGTACGAAGTTCATCATCATCATCATCTGCCTGTAAAAGTCCACTGCGGGGCATAGACCTCCCTCAAAGAGTTCCACGACGAACGGTCTTGAGCTTTTTCCATCCACTGACTACCCACAACCTTCACAATGTCGTCGGTCCATCGATAGGTGCAGTCAACAAACTACACTCGAGAGCATAGAAATCGCACATAGCGGAATTTTCCAACATTTTAATTTCGACGCTTATTTTTTTTTAAATTAATGTGATGTTGCAAAAATAACTTAAATTAAATTGAAGTACACACTGTTAGCTTCCTAAAAACACAAAATGTCTAGCCTTGACCTTCGAAATCATAACAGTAGCAACTAAACAATAGAATGGCCTAAATTAGCTCGTTTCAAGTAGCGCTGTTTGTGGGACTTTGAGCAGGTATAAAAGGTTAAAAAAACAATAAATTTGTGAATGTATCGATTTATTAATACGAGGTATTGCCTCCCCTAGCCTGAATAACAGCTTCCATTCGCTGTTTCATTGAAGAAATCAATTTTTTTACGAAATCCTGCGGTATGCTGTCCCATTCTTCCTTGATCGCGGTTTGGAGCTCTCTGAGACTCGTAGGCGCTGCGTTTCTAGCTCTTACTCGTTTCTTTAGTTCGTCCCATAAGTGCTCAATGGGATTGAGATCTGGGCTTCGAGCAGGCCACGCCATAACGAGTAGTTCAACCTCCTCCAAGTACTGGCGTACTATAGCAGCGGTGTGTGGTCTAGCGTTATCCTGCATAAAAACGAAGTTTTCGCCGATAAATCCAGAAAAGGGCACAACATGTTCTTCCAGGATCTCCTCAACGTAACGTTGGGAAGTCAATCCACCCGATCGACGGTCGGTATCGGGCCCTGTGATGAAGACAAGTTCGGTTTTCGCTTCCAGAGAAATGCCTCCCCAGAACATACACGAACCACCGCCGTATGCGACCCGTTCGGAGATGCAACATTGAGCAAAACGCTCACCAGATCTTCGGTAGACTCTACCTCGTCCGTCGTTACCATGAAGGCACATCCTGCACTCGTCGGAGAAGAGGACTGCCTGCCATTGATCCATAGTCCAATTAACGTGATTTCGAGCAAACTGAAGGCGTGCTTGTCTGTGCGCTGGGGTCAATTTTGGGCCAGTTGCTGGTCTGTGCGCTGTCAGACCTCCTTCGGCTAGTCTTCTTCTAACGGTCCACCGACTGACTTCCACTTCTCTAACTTCCTGGAGCTGCTGTCCGAGTTGAACTGCATTCAACCGGCGATTTCGTAGTGATGTATTCACAAGGAAACGGTCATCGCGCTGTGTTGTCGCACGTTTTCGGCCTGTTCCTGGTCGCCTGGTATAGCCACCAGTTTGCTGATATCGCTGGTATACACGTCGAACAGCATATCTGCTCAAATTTAATTGACGAGCCACTTGACTTTGGTTCTGTCCAGCTTCGATAAGTGCAACCACTTGAGACGCTCCTTCTGGTGTGGTATCCATTTTCTTGTTTAGAGAGATGACGTATTCGTTAAAGGACCTTTCTGCCTGGGAGTTGGTATGCAAATGATGTAATTTCAATCATCCCTTATCGTTTTATACCTGCTTAAAGTCCCACAAACCGAGCTACCTGAAACGAGCTAATTTAGGCCATTCTATTGTTTAGTTGCCACTGTTATGATTTCGAAGGTCAAGGCTAGACATTTTGTGTTTTTAGGAAGCTAACAGTGTGTACTTCAATTTAATTTAAGTTATATTTGCAACATCACATTAATTTAAAAAAAAATAAGGGTCGAAATTAAAATGTAGGAAAATTCCGCTATGTGCGATTTCTATGCTCTCGAGTGTAGTATGTATAAAACCTTTTAAAATTTAATCGATCATTGGCGTCTTCCCTTTTGTTGATCAATGTTTATATTGTACCATGTCTAACCGACTTTTTATTTGCACTAGCTTCTGCCCGCGGCTTGCTCGCGTGGTATCTTGATAAAAAAATGCCTTATGTCGCTCTCCGGCTTTGAACTATAAAATATAGGTAAATTACTTTTTTTACATGGTAATTTAACATTGAATAAGTAAACACGAACTTGTGACAGATTTTATTTCCATAATTCGGGAACACTGCCATCTATCGAAGTCAGCTTGTAGCTGATTGAAAGAGAGTGCACCGCACGTTGTAGAGCAGTCAAGTTATCAGCCGCCTGGCTGTCTATGAAGTTACAAGGTTTCGTACTAGATGGCGTTACCAGTACCTGTATTTAAACAGTCTAAAAATAGAGAAGGTCTGTTTTGATATTTCTTAACGCTAACTTAAACTGGTTTATTTTGTTTCAGATCGCCCTCAACACTACAAACGAATAATTCCACATCTTAGTCAAATTCAAAGTTCCTAAAGCTTAGTTTAGATAGTCAAAATGCAGACTTATACGTCCAATGAGTTTTTGAACAGCGCCGGGGTCAGTCGCCAGATGCAGGCCACTGGTGAAGCCCCCTCGCAGAAAACTAGCATGAAAAGACGCTCCTGCGAAGTCCCTTTAGGAGACATTTCCACCCAAAACTTCAAGATTTCCCTAGGGGACCTTTCCAATGACCAGAACTACGATTGTAGGTCCTTGCGATCAACCAGATCCGAGGATTATCGGCAGAGGAGCTACCGTCCTATAGACAGTCGTAGTGTGAAAAACTTTAGGTCATCTTTGATTGATATTTCCACGTACTCCCTCTCGAGGCCGCCTAGTTACGACCAGTTATCGAGGAGGTCGATAGTTGAGGGTCCAGATCAGGGGAACACGTCGAGTATTGAAGGGGTGCTGTGGTCGGATGAAGAGGAGACGGAGTACTTCTACCATGAGAACATCCAGGCTGCGTGGAATCAAGGTAAGAAATTCCTGTGTTTTTTTGTTACCCGGCTTGGGTTCTCTAGAGATTGATGCCAAAAGCATTTTTTCTCCCGTTTTTTGAGCCTTAATTTAATAAATGAATATAAATGAAGTAGAAGACCTACAATCAAGATCAAGAGTGAATTATGATCAAAAAGAAGTTCTTTCCATGAAATACCATGAATCATCATCATCCTCTTCTTCTTTCATATTAAGACTAAATTTAAGTATAATTTTGTTAGGTAGGTACTTCATAATTAGACTAAAACTTCTTATTTAACAATATTTTTGGCTACTCATTATCAAAGAAGCTACACCTACATAAAAGTTCTGAATATTCTAAAGTCTAGCACTTAAATTTATCCGAAACCCAATATTAGCATATTGGTCTAGAGCGACATTCCCCGACTTTCCATCCGAAGGTTGTGGGTTCGAAGTTTGAACATAGTAGTGCACCAATGAGTTTGTCTTTTCGAAAAATGTAAGTGCGCATTAGCACGTGCTTGAAACGGTGAAGGAAAACATTGTAAGGAAACCCGTACCGAAGAAGGTAATCTTTAAACGGCGACAATCTCCTAGCTTTTTCCCCTTGGCCGCATCATACGACATCTACCTACGGGTAGGATATGGAGGGGCCTAATTGTTCAGCCGGGGCCGGGGCGACCACGGCCAATGTCGTCCTACGAACACCTAATTATTATACCTATCCCCGTTTGAAGTCTAGTTAAGTATGTAGGTATGCTACCTAGGTAGATATTGGCTATGATGTAATACGAAAAACACCAATTGAACCGTGGGTAACTTTACTTCTCCGTAGTACAACTAGTTGGACATCACAGTTGTACCACGGGTTGGGAGTGCACAAAACTATGTTCAAAAACAACACCGACAGGTAATTTATTCCTATTAAATGAGTATACCGTTACTTGTGGTCCTTATTCCGTTGGTGTAAGGTACAAAATCGAATGGTTTTTATAAATATGAAGAGTGCTCATGATGATCATTGATCAATGAAAGAGGTGAACGACCGATTGTATCAATGGATTCCTGAATGATGGCTGCACTCATATTTGGATTGATTGAAGTTATTTAGTCTAATGAGTTATGATGAAACAGTACATTATAACGTTCGGAATAATTCAAGAAGCTTGCTTGCTTGGTCTTCCTGTATTAGGTCAGTGACCAGGTTGAGGTATGGTGGCTCAGAAAAGGGCCTATCCGGACCGTCAGTGAAAGGTTTAAAGTACGCCTCTTATAGGCTTCTTTCCTGCACATGTCTTCGAACTTTTAGGTTCTAGGACATACCACTCCCCTAACGATATTTTCCTTCACCGTTTGAGAGCACTAATATAGCGCACATAAATGGAAAATCCATTGGTGCAAGATCGGGATTCGAACCCACCACCTGTGGATCGGAAAGCGAGGACACTACCACTCTCTCTAGAGAGTTAATTAATCAAAATCTAGAACATAAAAGAACCCTTAAAACTGAACAAGTTTTTGCAATTAGTCGGTGTCAAAGTCTGAACAACCAATTATTTTTGCAGATTGAAAAGTTATGTCCCAGATATGAGTCTGTGAGTGGTTTGTAATAATCAGTCGTTGAGTGATAGATCGATTTTTTTTTTCTGGTGATGGTTAGGCGTTTGACCGCCATCCCACTTTTGCAAGTGAGATGTGGCCTAAGATGGAGCACGCTTTACCAGAAGGAACTTATTCACTCTAGATTTGAAGACTCCTAGATTGTACTCATCCGGGAAAACAGACGCTGGCAGATCGTTCCACTCTTTGCCAGTGCTTACAATAAAGGTGGAGCAGAAAAGTTTGGTTCGACACTGTGGTATGTGGACCAGTCGATTGAAGTTATAACGAATCAAAATAACTTTTATCCTACTAATTCCGACTTTCCTAACATAAATGCGAAAGTTTGGGAGGATGTTTGGATGTTTGTTGTTCAATCACGCCGTAACGGCTTAACCGATTTCGTTGAAACTTGGAATATCTAGAGCTATTTACCTAGAATAGCAAATAGGCTACTTTTAATGTAGGTACCACGAGCGAAGCCGCAGGCGGATGCTATTAATTACATATTTCTGCTAGTAATAACATATTTCTGCTAGTAATCATGTTTGAACCATTTTTAATTCGAAATCAAAGTTATCTTATTTATTTGATGGATAATCTGTTGATGGGGTGTAAAGGGTTCCAAAAAACACCAATCGTGACCTCTATCTAACTCTCTAACGCATATTTGCAGATCATGCAAACATTCGTCCCGCTGCATTAATCGAACCTGCATGCTTTCCGTCTCAGCCAGGCACTCATCCGCTAGGCCACCGAGGTCGTTAAGAGGGTTATGCTGATTAAGCACTGCGATTAACTTAAGTAGTTACTAACATCATTATTACATCTTCGATTACAACTACATTAATCGGTGTCTGCCCCCAAAGTAGCAGCTAAGTGATTACTTAGCTACTTTTTTGGAAATTAACTTAATCATTCAGAATTACTGCAATAAGTTACAACAGCGAAATTAATAAGAATATGTGAATTTATGGTAGAAAGTGACCAGAGTTTTCACAGTTAAGAAACGTGTAGTACCTTAAGGTGATGGTTTAATTATTTTATGATTTATGAATTGTTTTTTCTCAATAACTGCAAAACGCACAGTTTTGATTTTTATGATAAAGATAACTTGAGCATTTTATTTACGTAAATCCAAGACAGAAACGCGATTGGTAAAACTTTTCTCGATAGATTTATTTTTTAAATTTGGTCCTCTGCAACCGTTTTTTCGAAAATACTCTGAGACTATCCAACAAAAATAACTTTTTTTTAAATATTTTGTTAGACAATAGCATTGGGGACCGAAATCCAAGAAACTTTTAAAAAAAAATTGATAGTTTTTGAGATAATCAATATTTTCTTATATTTCGCTTACGTCAATTACTTTCGAGCGCCTTCTAACGCTTGCTATCTCTTTCCGCATTAAATTACAGTACATAGCGCTGTCACTTTCTTCACTCCGCCCACTCGACAATTTATTATGATTTTTGTATCCTCTTAAGGAACGTTTATCCTAGTAAAAAAAGTTAATAATTATTATAAATGATTCAAGAGGATTAGATAAGGAAGGTTCTTTGAGAATGAATGATCTTCGATTTGGTACAACATTATATCTCAAAGCTTTTTGTGCTGTAAGTAAAAGTACGAAACGTAAGAGACTTGGCAGCATTTTTACATTGAAAATGTTTTTGTTGGGATTCATTTATTCACGACACAACAGGGTCCGAGGGTCCACAGTTCCACATTAGCAAAAGATTAATTAAAGTTTGCATCTTAAAACTAAAAGTGAATTAGTCCTGTACTTCTCAGCAATCGCGTTTAGTATGCCGTTATTACTTCTGAAAAGCGCCGTTTAAAAAACGGTCAAGCTATTCACTTCTCACGTCTCACGGTGACAAGTGACGAACATTACGGACTCGGGCCTCTGTTATCTCCATCATGTCTACCCCATCGATCTTTCCAATGTTTAATCTTTTAGTAGACAAAGATACTTCATTTGTGATCCGAATCCCGACCCGTTGATGCCGGCACGGGGTCGACGTCAAAGTCCCGACCCTCCATTACCGCTTGATCAGGACGATTGTCCTCTAAAAACCTTCCCTTTGGCAAAGGCCTAGACCAAGGCCTTTAAGCTCGTTGCCCTGACCTATCTTTTCTCAGCCACAGCGCCTTCTGTGCTCGACATAGTCCGGTCCAGTTACGCTGCATCGATCGTCTTAAACAGGCAACATAAAAATCCGGGCTTTGAGAGTGACTAGTTAGATCTCACTAACTAGCTGATGCTAACTACTTCAGATACCTACCTACTCAAAGAAAAGTGGTTCAATAAATTTAAAAGCCATTTAGAGCACATAACGAGAAACCTCTGACTAGAGTCCTACTAATAGTCTTGAATGCTAAAGTTTGTATGGATGTTTGTTACTGAAGCAGTAACGGCGAAACTGATTTAAATGAAGGAATGGATATAAGGATTGTATCTTTGATCGGCGGCGTAGCTGAAATTTCTAGGAGAAACTTCAAATCATAATAAGAAATGCCCAAAAATCACACACAGTCCTGACCCTGGACTGGGATTCCCTGCATCATGGGTAATAGAAACTACGAGTACCATGGTACCACAGCACCCACACTCGGATCAAATGTTTACAGATCATTCAAACATTTGTCCCGCAGCGGGAATCCGCATCCCTTGCGTCTCTTATGGGGCACTCGCCCCTACGCTACTGAGGGAGTCAAAAGAAGAGAAAATAATATTTTTTAACAGCATTTTCTATGAAATTAATGTCAGTGTGAGTGGAGTATAAGAAAAAACATATCATCATCGTCATCATTTCAGCCGTACGACGTCCACTGCTGAACATGGCCTCCCCCACAGACAGAGCGAATTCCTATCATGTGGGGGGATTTGCCCATTCTCACCACGCTGGGCATGCGGGTTGGCGAGCGCAGTTAGAGCTATCGTTGTTAAAATGAGGGACGTTACTGCCCATCCCCTTGCTTTTTTTCCCTTAGTCGCCTCTTACGACATCCGCAGAAAAAAAACATATAACGACTAAGAAATACCAGCAATATTTCTTGGCCTGAATCAGTAAGTCAGCTCTTTTTATCAGGGTATCACGCAAGCGAAGCCTTGGGTTGAAATTAGTATGTGTGCTATGCTAGGCAGGTCTGCAACGTCATATTAGACCGGACCTAGCAATTAGTGACTCTTGCAAGTAGGATCATATCCATCAAGATTGTATCTGTTGAGACATAAACTAGAGAGAACTACTGGTGATTCTACCACATCGCTTCCGATATTAGGTTTTCTTTTGGATCGAAAGTCGAGGAAGTCGAGTCATGTTAAACTTAATTTAATTTAATTTTAACGCCGCAAAACGCACACCGCAGCGTCATTTAACATAGAAAAAACACTATGCAAATATCAGCTGTTTTGGTTTCAAATCAGTTCACACTCAGCTGATATTCATTGCTTTACGTAGCAACCATGATGTCGAACTTTTCTTAAGTTTAATAAGTACTTATAAACATGGCTAACAATTTTGTCAATGACTGTACTCAACTCTAAATTTTTCAATGCAATTTGAAACCATTTTTTTTTTTTTTTTTATACTACTGAGGTGGCAAACTGGCATACGGCCTCCTGTTGGTAAGCGGTTACCGTAGCCTATGAGCGCTTGCAATACCAGAGGCATCACGCACGCGTTGCCGACCCCGAACCCCCCTCCCCCTAAAGAGCTCTGGCAACCTTACTCATCGCAGGAACACAACACTATTTGAAAACAAATAATGTTATTTGGCTGCGATCTTCTGTAAGAAAAATATAGAATATAGAAAGAGTGTACGAATTAAACATAATTGTAAGGGATTTCAAAATTATTTTTTATGCTGTTTTAAAAGGTCGAGTGCCCGACACGCAAATAACCCCATTAAATTACCAAAAAAACCATGAAAAATTTGGGAACAAAATAATTGTTATAAATATATTTGTTGCTAATATTATTTCCATTGATAGAACAAGCCCTTGTATAATACGGAAACAGAAAAAATCATTCAAAACATGTATTTTTCAGTCTTACCTTCCTAAACCAACGACACGCCTATTGCTCTATTTATACCTTCATTCGCGTTCATTTATAGCCTACCGGTCAGATAGCAACTTTCCTAGCTATGGGAAAATACGTCAATATTCTTTATCGCATTTTCCCATGGCTAGTTTGTCATAGTATTAAAAGCACAAGTACGGTCAACGACAAAAAACACAAACGGTCATAAAAAATTAGTCGGAGGTCAATTCTACTAACGAACTTTTTAATCGATCGCTTTCATTTGTTTTTTGTTTTTTTTTTTTTTGTTTTCAGCTATTGAATAACGAGACAGCTGTAGTTACGTTTCAGCTAAAGCTAACGATCGATCGAATGTTCAATGAAACGTCATACATTAAAATTCCGCTTCGGATCCAAGACGGGGTCACTACCTTCACGCCGACTAACTACTTATTGACTTTTTTTGAGATTTTACATGAACGTTAGTCGTTGACTATACCTGGTAGTTAACTACTTACCAGAATAAGGTAGGCACAGGTTGCAAGTAGGCTGACGCCATTACGCAGTCTAGACGAACGCCTGACTAATGCCTTGGCGCGTGAGAGGAGAGTGTTCAGCGTACTCTTTACGGCACTGATTTTTTCTTTGTCACACATTGTGACACTTTTTTTTTTTTTTTTTAAATATTCCGGACATATCACACACGGTCAACTGATCCCAAACTAGGCATAGCCTGTACTATGGGTACCAGAGAACACCCAGACACAGAACAAACATCTGTGTTAGTCACAAATGTTTGTCCAGTGCGGGAATCGAACCCGCGACCTCTAGCGCAGAAGGCAGAGTTACTATCAACTGAGCTATGAGGCCAGTCATACCTGCTTATACCTGCTTGCACAAGCAAGCAGGTATGACCAAGAAACAGGATGACCAAGAAAGAATCAGTGAAATGACAACATTCACTGATTCTTTCTTGGTCATCCTGTATACGGTCAGTGACCAGGTTGAGGTATGGGCATGGTTGAGGCGCACAGAAAAGGGCCTATGACATTTATAAAATACAAGGTGATTCATAATAATTGTATGCTATCACAAAAGGGGCTTATTCTACTTCTAATAATTGGCACTAAATTTGCTCTACTACAACATTGAAAAGACTATGCAAAAATCTGGTGTTTTGTGGTCAAATCAGTTGAATCAGTTGTTTTAGGTAGCAATCTTGTGCAGAACTTCTAGCCCGTTAAGTAATTTAAAAAGTAAAAAAAAACGATAAATATACCAAAAACAGCTAATTTAAGAAAGTTGGGGAGGAAAGAAGATGGAGTGCTTAATAGAATAACCCTTTCGGCATGGTATACTCATGGTTCAGAATCACCTTTTATAGCAGCATGGGATATTAAACCTCTGATACAAGACCTTACAGCTTCACATTAATTTCTAAAGCTTAGACCACTCTCCTTCGTAATTTATAACTTTATCGTGTCGATAATGAAAAGACACCAGTGAAAATGAACAGACTTCACTGCTATACGTATGACTAGTATAATAATATATACCACTATGTATGTAAAAAATTGAGAGAAAATGTTACCGCTAATTCCCCACTTCACTGTTGATTAAGTGCTCACTAGAATCCTAGGGCTTGTGTTATACGTGTGACGAGCAACATAATTTTACTTGTGGTAGAGAACAATATGTAGGGTGTCAGAGGTCCCAAATAACACCAATCGGAACCCAAGCCAACCTCGTGTGCACGAAAGGCGCACTTTAATCCTTTAACCACACATAGTCATAGGCCCTTTTGGGGGCCACCATACCTCAATCAAAATTACCTATACCACTATTTGTAATTTTGGTCCATAAACTTTTAACCTGAATGATGAAATAAGCTCTGAACTGTAATCCACCATAGTTAGAAATTAAATTTGTTTATTTATTTAGATCAAGAATCATTTCGACACGTATAAACGACTTTACCATCCCCTAAGTCTCTCCCAAATCTGCAGTGCGCAGATTCTTGAAGATATGTGAGGGTGTATTCAGAGGCAAGTCCAATCATAATAATATTTGTACATGACCACTTTTGAAATAAAGCACTAATTAGTTTATTTTATTCGCACGTGTGCCTCCATCTTTACTATTCGATGCGGCCAATGGCCATCTCAATTTATTTCGCCACTTACAAACTGCATCCTTGATTTCTAGATCGCAAAATGTCGCCTTCATAGGTTAATTGCTTGATTATATACATATCGAGCCGTTTTGAAGCGCTGCTGATTATAAATTATGAGGTTGAGGGAAAGCAAAATTTTCATATTAGATTTTAACTTCAGAATCCCGAGTCCGTAGTCTTCGTCTTCTAAGTTATCTGCTCACTATAGTCTAACAAATAATCATATTCACGTTTTGATGGTAATTGTGCTGTCAATTTTGCGACGAAAGTTTAATAGTGAAGTAATAAAATGAACAGCTCATGTGATTAATCAAAATCATTGAGTCAGTTTATTGGTTCACTGGTCGTGGTGATTCAGTGTGGATTCTTTCCACGTTATACGCGATAGCGCTTGATTTTCGGAAATCCGTGGCAGCGGGTATCGCAGTCTGTGCTAATGAAGCTACTGATTTAGAAATTAATTTTAAATATTTTTTTTATTTTATTTATTTATTTCGACGCACAAACACATTACAACCAAAAGTAAAAATAGTAATTATAAAACACAGATTAGAGCTAGGTAGTAACATAAATAATTATGTGCGTACAACAAAAGTTTAGCCATTTCATTATATTGACGAGCCATCCTGGTCAAAGGATTGTAAAAGGAAATATTATTTTTATAAATTTGTAAGGCAAACAGATTTCTTTCATTCGAGTTACGTGCCCTAAACTTAATATTGTATACTATAATATTAAATAGCATAAAACACGCCGTTTGAACACGGTTTAACGTATATCTTTCAATGTTTTCGACGTTGTGCCTTTGTAAGTTGCACCAAGGACCACCTACCTTCAGGTAACATAAGAGTCGGGATTCCCTGTTTATGTAACAACAAGTAAACCTCAGATGTTACCACCATTTCCCTTATTTATCACGGAGAATATTAAATCAACGCTATCAAGCTTTAATTAATCCCCGCTCAATAGTACCTTATCACCTGGTGTTCAGCCACTTTCTTTACTTTCCACAGCTCTGCTATAAATAATATTCGCACAGTACGCGCATTCAAATTACAGTACGTACCACTAAACTTCACGCCAGCAGAAAACAAAAATATACCTATGTCAGAAAGTCACCTCATACATACGCACCTCATACCGAACTGATGGTTTAAAAATATTTTTTTTTGCTTGAAACGAAGTGATTTTGGAAGGCTCGGTATCTTTACGTATGCTTAGAAAATAAGCTAGTGAAACGCAAAATCAGACTCGTTTTTGATACCATTAACGTAATACATGGTAAATAAACGTATACCGATGGGTTTATTACAGGCATCGGGCATATAGTCTGCTCTACATTGACTATTGTCTTTACTGTGGATATGGCGGACTAAACTAAGAGGATGGTAAAGCCATTTAGCCATTTTAGACTAAAAGTATTTTCTTTCTTTATTTCCATTTAATTATTTATTTATTTGTAGGAAAACCAAAAGCGGTAATAGCTTATGGATAACTTAAGTGTAAACAGAAAGCCAGTTATAGGTTTTCACGTGTAGAAAAAGCTTAATCAAACTAAATTTTAAACACATTGCCAACACGTCTTGTAAGTTACGCCGGAATTAAACAAAAAAGAAATGATGACACTTGGTTAAAAATATAAAAGATATTAACAATCAACAATACCGAAGAAGAATTCACTGCTCAGTCGCCGTCTCGCTGACTGCACACTCGTACTGAACAAGTCTAAGTCCATGCGCTTACATAACTTATTAAAATTATCGCTATGATTGGTTTGCATAGAATGCGAACATAAACAGCGCGTACTGTACCGTGCGTACATACAGGCTTTTGCACTTGTACGTAGTGATGTTGCCAATAAGTTAATCAAGTTGAAATCGAATAGATAATCGATATCTTCCCCTGTCGCTACTAAGCTTATGGGTATGAAGGTCTTCAATTATGAATGAATAGAAAACGCCAGTCGAGAGCCGTGTTGGCCTAGTGGGAGGTACAACAACTTTCAATACGAAGGTCGTCGATCGAATGCCAGTCGTGCAGTGGATATTTCAAAGAGATTAGGGGCAAGCAACGATATGAAATGCTAAGTACAAAATGTGACCAAGTGCCAAATTAAATATTTAGAAGGCCCTTTAACTTTCAATTCACCATGATTATGAGGTTATAGAAAACGCGTAGGAAACATTGAAAGTAGGTTAAGTTACCAGCACCTATAGCATCCTCTCTTATCCTAATCGGCCTTACCACAGGAAAGAGATGGCGAGTACGTGTGAGGCTGACAAAGCTGTAGGCTTCCTCACGATGTTTTCCTTCACCATTTCAATAAGTAAAAAAGCGCACATCATTTTTCGAATAGTAAATTCCAATAACGCTCGTTTCAGAATTATTTTAAACACTCGACTTTCGATTGTACACGGCTCACAGTGGTTTTATAACATCAGAAACTAGTGCTAACAACCTATTTAATGTGATAGCTTGGCTGCTCACTAGGTAGAGTACGGGCATACTCGTTTAAGTGGTGTTTCTCCGCAACTATGTTTAATTACAGTGCTCTAGTATGTGTGAACATTATATTGACAGTCTTAAGACTGTGATTTAAGTGTGTAATTCATCGAGCGAGCGAAGCGGGATCTTACAAAGAACTTTGGCGAATCGGCGTTGTATGTTTATTTGTTAAAGCATAACTTTCCTAATCCAATTTGTATTTAATAGGCCTACAGGATGTAGAATCAAAATGTAATGGTAAGAATATGAGTTAAATCTGTTAAGGGGTTGCTAAGATGTGGGGGTTCAAAAAGGGGTTTCTCAAAAAAAGTTATACCAATACATGAAGTGGAGTGTTATATGTTTATTTATTCAATCTTTATTGCACACAAAAAACAATGTACAGAAGGTGTGCTTGATGCCAAGGCATTATCTACCAGCCAGCCTGATTGGGTAGAAACAGGAGGTTGGCGTGCGACAAATTGTTTATAAGTTAAACAATTTGTCGCACGCCAACCTCCTGAAAACTACCAACTAAAAACTATACTATATAACCATACACTATATATATATATATAATACACTGCAATAGATTAACAGATAGTACAAAACAGTGTTTTATTAACATGTAGTGTAGATGCTAGATTTTCTTAAGAAAATGTTCACGAGTTAATCTTTTAAATTAATAATGTGCCTAAATAATGTTGTTGCCTGTTAATGTTGTGCCAACCCCACATTATGTGGGAAGAAGTAGTGGAGTGCTACATTTCAAAAGGATTTTTATTCTATTCTTTTACCAGGCATCGCGAGATCTCAGTTCGGGGCGCAGCACTAGTAGGTAGTAGTAGGTATCACGAAAAAGCTCCTTTATTTTTCCATGGATTAGGGCGCGGTCTCACCTTTTTTCTAGATTGCGGTTGACTGTTTGCTAAGCGCGTTAAAAAATGCCAACTGTACTTAAAGTGTGACCACTCCATCACAGCACTAGTAAAGCATACATAAATTCTCCGAAATAAAAATCCTTTGGTGCACGACCGGGACTCGAACCCACGATCTGTGGATCAGAAGGCGGGGCCACTACCGACTTGTATTGAAAATCTAGGGCGTACACGTATCAAAAGGCTCCGAAAAAAAGCCGAAAACGTAAAAGCACTAAATAAATAAAGTATTTACGGTGAAATACATAAAAAACACATCAAAAATATCCCATTAATTATTTTGATATCATAAAACAGATCTTTTACCAGTAACCGAACCCATCTATTTCAGCCGGGGTATAATTTCAGGAAGCATTATACAAAAAGTACAAATATTTACATCCGGCTATGCGCGTGCGCATCTGGTGCTATAACGTAATGCAGTGCGTACCTACGTCTGTTCCATACACGGAATATTATCTCTTTAAATAAAAAGGTACCGTAATAATGAGTTTTATAGAATACCTACCGAAGCCGTGTTCAAATGGCGTGAGATATGTCATCTTAGAAAGGTTTTAAAATTTATTTCTAAGCTAGCCACCAGCTTTGTGTTACATAAAAAGTAGCCTATATGCTATTCCACATTATAATCTATCTTTGTACTAAATTTCATGCAAATCCGTTCGGCCGTTACGGCGTGATTGCACCACAAGCATCCAAACATCCTCACAAACTTTGGCATTTATAACATCCGTTTTTTTTATGTCCGTACTTCTATCGATGAATGTCGACTTTGAGTTTGACCGTTTTTACGGATAATTTTGAAAGGAATTACAGTTTTTTTTTTTTTTACTTTTTGTGGCTATGGTGTTACTGCGGCCACAACTGGCCTATTGTGATCGCCACTTTATTTGTGGAGCCCCTTTACAGGGCCTTTAAAGTTCACCGCAAAGCCCAGCAGCTGTTTAAAACTGAAGGATTTTCTTTGGGTTTTCTGGTGAGTTGCTTTAGCTCCATTGGGCTGAGGACATAACGCACGCCGTTGAATATGGCCTGACAGATGATTTTGTTTGATTTAATAAATAAATAACACCCAACAGTCACACACATAGATCTGACACCACACTAGAATTACCAGTCTCGTGGGTATCAGAAACTACGAGTATAATGGTACCACAGCACCCAGACCCGGAACAAATATTTGCAGATCATGCAAACATTTGTCCCGCATCGAACCCGCACCCCTTGCGTCTCGGCTTGACAGATGATTTTGATGACTTTCTTTGTTTCCAAACTTCATAGTCCATTACCACCAAAATGAGAAATGAATAGTCAATCATTGAGCAACAACAATTTGGTGTAATCGTAACTGGAAGTACGGTCAATCCATCGATTACCAATCTTCTCTTTGTATTGTTTCACTAGGGCGAGGCTTGCTAGTATAGTTTCGTAATGCACGCATTTACCTTTTCTTCGTTGATTGCTTGTTGTGTCACTGATTCTTTCTTGGTCATCCTATTAGGTCAGTGACAAGGTTGAGGTATGGTGGTCCTGAAAAGGCCCTATGACAGTGAAACAATCAGTCTAGTGAAAGGATTATCGTGTGCATATTAGATCCTGTGTGCATGCAGATTAGAGTGCTCCTTTCGAGCATAAATAGTATTATGAATGACCTTGTACAACCTTGTTAACCACGAATACACTTTAAGGCTCGTATTCAGAGACAAGACTCAAGCATTGATCTGTACTTAAATCTCGATTTGAGTCGAGATTATAATTCTTGAACAGTACTTATGTATAGATTCAATTATTACAGTTCACCTGAGTAAATGCTTATTCTGAAACGTCAATCAGACGAAATCGGTGCTTGAGTTTAGATTTGATTAGACATTAATCAAATGTCATTTTCGTTCCGTTACACGTACTTTGATGCATATTTATACTTCACTTTATAGTTCTGTTCTATTTCCACCCTGGCTGTTTGAATTTCTGCGTAAAACGGATCGAAAATTATAAATAAATCAAAATGTAAACGAGAACATTTGAGTTCAGATTTGAGACTCGATTCAACTGAGAGTAGTTTAAGTACCGTTCTTGAATAGAAGTTATGTTTGAGAAGAGATTCAATACTTAAATAGAGTTCAGCTGATCTTTGATTAAATCTATGCTTGAGTCGTGTCTCTGAATACGAGCCTGAATATTTAATAATAACTCTACAAACAATAAAATAGTGCAATCCCTCATACCTACATCTTAAATGGTATCCTAACGGTTCAGGCCGAGCGGAGTTGATAAATTCAGTGATTTACGACTAATGCGGCTACAGCCGACTTTATCATTATTCCTGATCGATTTAAATACATCAACGCTATAAAGCAATGCTTACTGCTTTAAAGCGTTGATGTATTTAAATCATATAAAAACTGTACTGCACGTGCTTAAAACAGAATTGAATTGGTACCTACTACCTATACCTACTACCTACCTATTGGTACCTATTGGTACTCTGGGAAAGCGTGCTCCATCTTAGGCCACATCTCACTTGCAAAAGTGAGTAGGTGGCCAAACGCCTCACCATTATAAATAAAAGAAAAAAAAAACCTACCCACAATTTCGGCAATGCGATACCAACTTTGTGCCAAATGTTTGGACATGACTCTGACTACCCCCCCCTTAGATCCCCCTTAGATGTTAAAGGATCTGCTCGCCTAAAACTTTATGGCAGGCGAGGAGGCGACTTGGTGGCGGTCCCGTATCTCGGGATGCCGCCTGATTATGATTTATGTGTAAAAATCTACTTATCTTACCTAAGTAGGAATCAAAATAAACAAAAACAAATTAACCCACCAATTTGCCAACAAATTAAACCAAAAGCCTACAGTAAAATAATGAATTCGTTACACAAGACAAATAAGCGCCAATCAGCAAATAATTAACAAAAAAATTGCAATTACAGCCGCGATCTCGAACACTTTCGCAATAAGTACTTTCACTCGGCGAATCAATTATGAGATTGCTTTACTTGATCTAAAAGTATTCCTACACGGGCCGGTGTAATGATTCATTCAGACAATTCTCTATACCTATAATCATTTTGAAGTCACGTCTCCCGTCAATCCACTCGTACACCACACCAAGCAATCGACGCCCGCGAAATTGTCAAAAAAAATACAGCCAATTTGAGAACCTCCTCCTTTTTGAAGTCGGTTAAAAAATGGTTGGCATTTTTTACTCCGTGAAACAGGGCAACTTTATCGTACAGCAAATATAGGTATTATACAAGGTGATTCATAATATGTATGATATCCCGAAAGGGACATATTCTATATATTCTATAAATAAAGTTGCCCAGAAAATTCGAAAATGCACGAAAAACTGAAAATGCTTTATTGCTCTCCAATTCTCAGTTTTGTTATAAATATATTTTAATATCAATACACATAATTTTCTGAAATATTGATCCAGTTTCTTAATTTCTCGTTTTTATCAAACTTGCCTCTCCGTAGATAGCAATTGTTTAGAAAAACTGACTCCAATAAAAATAGGTCACGTCTTCACATCAGCAATGGCTTTATCATCATAATTGGATAATCTCTTTGTCACAGGCAAAGCAATAAAACAATATTGCCGTTTATATAAAAACTGAAATAATTGAAAGCTTAAATAAAGTACAGCTATGGTAAGACAAGATACACTATTCCGTGGTATAGAGACTGGTATTTTTTTTAAGTGTTAAAGACAACAATGAGAACAGGTTGGTAGGCATGTTTATAGCAAACAATTTACTCGTTAGAAATCGGCTAAAATGCTGCATGATCCTCTAGCTTTCAATAATCATCATCATCAGCCTGTAGAAATCCACTGTTTGACATAGTCCCCGAGAAAGTGCTACAAAGAACGGTCTTGAGTCTTCTCCATCCACCAACTTCCTCCAATCTCTACAATGTCGTTGATCCATCGGGTGTGGGGGGGGGTCTATAACAATGTTTTGCTCAGTTCTTGATCCGCTTCGAGCTTTGAATACAAAAGTATATTGGAAGCTATAATTTTGTGTATGTAAGTTCTTTATTTGTAGAAACAAAAGCTTACCTACTGTGTTCACTAACTGTTTATTTCAAATGATTACCTAGTGTTTTTATAAGTAGGTACCGACTTCCAAATAATCTAAGTGCCTATTTCACCATCATCATCATCATCATCAACAACCTGTAGAAGTCCACTGCTGGACATAGGCCTCCCCCAAAGAGTTCCACGACGAACGGTGTTGAGCCCTTTCCATCCACCGACTTCCCGCAACCTTTACAATGACATCGGTCCATCGGGTGGGGGGCCTTCCAACACTGCGTCGCCCGGTTCGTAGTCGCCATTCGAGAACCTTTACTCCCCAACGGTTAAGTGCCTATTTCACCATCTCTGATTATTGCTACTTGACAAATAAAAAATGGTTCTCTCCCGTTCTGCTTACTTGTCACAGCGAGAAATGGATGTATTTCAACAGTCAAGTAGCGATTATCAGAGCAAAAGGAACTTAGGAAGGCACTTAGGCTCGTATTCAGAGACACGACTCAAGCATAGATTTAATCACAGATCAGCTGAACTCTACTTAAGTATTGAATCTCTTCTCAAACATAGCTTTTATTCAAGAACGGTACTTAAACTATTCTCAGCTGAATCGAGTCTCAAATCTGTACTCAAATGTTCTCGTTTACATTTTTATTTATTTATAATTTTCGATCCGTTTTACGCAGAAATTCAAACAGCCAGGGTGGAAATAGAATAGAACAATAAAGTGAAGTATAAATATGCATCAAAGTACGTGTAACGGAACGAAAATGTCATTTGATTAATGTCAAATCAAATCTAAACTCAAGCATCGATTTCGTCTGATTGACGTTTCAGAATAAGCATTTACTCAGGTGAACTGTGATCATTGAATCTATACTTAAATACTGTTCAAGAATAAGAATCTCGCCTCAAATCGAGATTTAAGTACAGATCATTGCTCGAGTCTTGTCTCTGAATACGAGCCTTAGTCTCATATATACATATAAAACTGTTGAATGACAGACTGAAAGCCGCGAAACCTGACACGTTGGAGTGTAGTTTGCACTAAGCAAGAAATTCTCGAAACTAAGGAGGTGAAGTTGAAGTTTGTATGAAAATAACAAAGCGAACAAAGACATGAGGGTTTCACTAGTCCGGTATAACCTAGCAGCGCCATTTTAGGCCTCGTCGAGTTTTTGCGGCGGGCGATGAGTCACAAGTCAACGCACGACTCGAAGAAGGCTTTGACGGACTTTTTTAAAGCCTTTTAAGTTCGCGGCGAATGTAGAAATTATTATTTACATTAATCTGTCAAAGATTAGGATCCAATAACTAAATTTATGGAGATTGAATGTTTATTCATAGCAGGTTTGCTTTAAAACGACTAAATAGGCGCATTTTTTGGATTTACAACAAAGCTATGCATTTTTAACTAAAGCCGTGTTCCAACATCGTACGATATGTTATCCAACATTTGTTTAAAATCCTACTAATATCATAAATGCGAAAGTTTGTGAAGATGTTCATGGATGTTTGGATGTTTGTTGTTAAATCATGCGGTAACGGTGCAACCGATTTCGTTGAAACTATAGGCTAAACCTTATAAGTAGGTACCACGCGAGCGAATTCGCGGGTAGAAGATAGTTTACTATATAATTATATATAAGTCTAATAATAAAGCATTTCAGGGCGTATCAGAGATATCGCACACCCGTAACATCAAACTCAAAATATACTTTATTTAGTTAACGTAATGATCATTTTGCAACTAATTTCAGGTGCACCTTGCATCGCTTAAAGCTTTTCGTCACTACTGATTGTCACCTTACCTATTCATATGTTAGAAAAATATTTCATAATCAAAAGCGTGACTTACCATTGAATAATACAAGAAACAAAACAACTATTTTAACATTTAACTAACATACTACTGACACATTAAAACGTTACTATAAATCACATTCACCTATTTGAAATGGACATTTTTAAGCTCAAGTAAATATCATAGTTGAAACGAGACTGGAATAACAATTGAGGCACGCATTCAACGATTTATTTGTTAAAAGATTGTATTGCTCTACATTTTGCCGCTGATTTTACTTGATAATATAAACGCGAAAGTTTTTGAAGATGTTTGTATATGTGAATGTTTGCCGTTCAATCACGCCGTTACTGCTCAACCGATTTCTATGAAACTTGGAAAAGATAGAGTTCCTTTCCTAGAATGGCAAAGGAGACTTTTTATCTAGGTACCACGCGAGTCGCGGGCGCAAGCTTGTGTTTCATATAAGCAAGTAGGCAAGAATCCGAAATCAGTAAGTATTTTAGGGGTTAAACCTGGTATTCTTAGTCGTTATTTTTTCTTATCTCACCTATTACGTAACTAACAATACTTTCGTTGCAATAACTGTCATTTTTTTTATCAATACCCAAGCTTGTGTTTTAACATTTTAGATAAATACTCACCTTCAATCATACCATAGTGATTCTTTATTCTAATAAGGGAATATTTAGGGCTCAGTTTAGAATAACAGGCATTAATAGATTTAAAACAATGAGGATTTTATATTTTTCAAAATCATCTTTGCTAGTAAAAATCACGGATCTATATCATTATACTCGCCATTAGTATTCAGTGCCAGTAACCATAGTGTCATAATCAGACCAATTAATCTCCCAGAAGGGGACCTAGTAAAAAAAGGGTGAGGATAGTCAAATAAAATGTGATATTTATCAGTTTTGACGTCTAGAAGATACACTGTATACACTGTGGGACATATGGTATACTTTTTGAATCAGATTGGATTGAGCAAGTTTAAATTGTCTTACCGTGGTGCCGTGGTGGTGGTCCCGGCTGTAAAATAGGGGACTAAGCCATTTCCAAGCTATCTTTATGAAATTAGGGGGCACTGGCAGCGCCTCCTAATTTCACAAAGATATGATACAAATTGACACATTCGGACATTATTCTTGCCATTTTTTATTTTAGTTATCATTTAAGTATTATTTTCTGTGAGACCCAACAACCTTTGCAAATTATTAAAAAAGCCTTGAACAAACAATCTTAACAAAATCACGACATAAAACACTATCAAAAATAATTGACTGACCGAGTAACCATCTAAAAAAAGAAAGGTTGAAAAAAAAAGGTTATGGGAAACGAGACGGTCGAACGCCTAAATATGTTCGGAGCGCACCTTGGGATGGTACGGGAGCGGAATTTTAAGCAGGACCCCTTAGAAGGTCCGGGAATGCTGATGAAAAACATATGGATGAATCAGTTCTTGGCCGTCTGACTGTCTGAATAACCTGGCAACAGACAGATACTAAGCATTTTTAGAATTTAGAAGATTCGCTTTCTCTTATGCTTTAGAGTTACATTTCTGGAATTGCCTAGAGTTAAACCATTAGAATAAGATTTACATTCGTAACTTCAGTCATTTAACTCAGTATTTAAACTCATGTAAATTTAATTAAACTTGATAGTTATAGCAAAAATAACATAATTTCGATGTGTTAGTATATGTTGAGAAAAACAGACTCAACTTAGAATATGAATTAGTAACCTACTATAGGTATATTTGACACTATCCTGTTTAATAGCATAAACATAAGCAATCAGCTATCAGTAAAGCAGAGCGTTTGAACACGGCTTGTCTTTTTTTACGTATTCTATAAGGAATTTATTTTTTAAGCGATTTATGTAAAGTGCTAAAATTTATCATAATTCTTATGCAATTTTTATAAACGTACAATTATATTTTTGCAAGATCCCCTTGAATGAAGGCTGTATTTAAATAAACACGTTTATTCGGATAATTCGCGCCTACTTACATATAAAATTTTGCCCACTTTTATAAATTGTTCAGGTCTACATAAATTGCATTAAAAGAAACGCCCAATTTCTGCAAAAAGAATGGGTCATTATGCAAATGATACATAATGACAACCTCTGGACCCGAACCGTCATTTTGACACGAAGCCGCTGAATGATACAACCAGGACAACCAGGTACTTATATTCAATCTAGTTTTTGCGAGGAATCAAACATAAAATATACCTATAGCACTTATTTTTTTTTCTGTGTTGTTATTTTTTACAACTGACTTTATTTACATCGCTATTGCTGTCTTTGAGTGAGTAAGTAAAATGTATATTAAGTAGGTTCTCATGAAAAATTCAATATCTTCAATAAATTCAATATGTGCAGTGCCTACATTAAATATTTTAATCTTTTTTTATATTCAATTTTTTCCTTTTCTAAAACAGAGGAAAAAATTGTTTTTCCCCCGTTTTAGAACTGGAAAATTGATAAAACTATTGAGTTTAAAAAAATATATTATTTTGCCTCCACAATTCAACGCATTTGTTAGTATACAAACTATAAATTCTAAAATGCGAACCCGATCACAATAATCTTAGTACCTGTTACAACTTTCACTGTCTTCGGTTCGATTGTCATTCCCGCTCATGATTAATGGCTTACAAAATTATAAGGTGGTCGAGACGAAATTGCTCTGACAATCATAGGCTGACCATTTTGGGGTACATAAAAAACTTGAAGATGATGTGGGAAAGTCCTGCGATGGTTTTGCTCTTTTTATCGATGGATCGACTGTGAGCCGCTTGCGTGGAACTGATCAAAGGTTTACGGTCGATAACGTTCTGCTTTTGGCTCCAATCAATTTGGGTGTTTTGATAGCCGTGAACAAATGAAGATTTTAAACAGAATTTCGATTAAAAACGTAGTAACCTAGTTTAACTCAATATCGTTTGTTGAAGTAACAAACTCTAGATTCGAATACCAGAAACATCCCATTGTTTATATAAAGGTTTTTATAAGGGTCTAACCTTAAAATCTGAAAGTCGGAATCAAGGATCTGGGAAGAAGCGAAGCGAAGCTATGCTTGTTATGTCACTGATTCTTTTTGGGTCATCCTGCATTAAAATCAGAGAGGGTTGAGGTATGGCCTTAAAAAGGGCCAATAACTTTTGGTGAAAGATCCAGTGTGGCGAAAGGTTTAAGGCTCGTTTCGTGCACATATCACATGTCTTAAAATTTTGATGTTCTAGGTCATGGCGGTTTCTTCACGATGTTTTCCTTCACCGTTTGAGATCACTATTATGGCACACATAACTTTTCCAAACGGGAAATCTGTTGGTGCACACGTTAAGGATCCCACGACCTTCGGATCGGAAGGCGAAGGTCACTACCACCACTCTACCACAGCTCTATTATAATAATATTCGCTTTAAATGTAAATTTGAAACTGGATAGTGCGTTGAATCGATTGTTAATTTTCAAATAGGGGCGCGAAATGTTAGTACAGTTTTGGCGCATGCGTGCCGAGAGAACAATGCTTGATCTCTCTGGGAGGGGCGCACGACCCTTTCACAAATAATAATTCGTGTAACTATTGTTACTGTGAGATCATACTGAACTTGTATGTTCGAAGCTTAACTTGAAATTAGCAAGTAATTGTTACACTTCCCGTATTGGCTCTATACTGGATTGAAATTAAAAATGTTTGTTTGGTTCAATAAACCAGTTCAAAATTTATGATCACTCAAAATGTATCGCTAACTTTAACAAGAACTTCAACCATCTGTATCGGCGTTTCAGGAAAAGAACTCATTGTTATCGGCCTCTTTGAACTAATCATTGTGTACACAGTGAAACAAAGCAACATGCACTGTGTATAATCAGATTAGCAACTTGCAGGTCAGTGCGTTGAAACTAGGCACATGTGGTACTATCTGTTGTGTAAGCTGCGGCATGTCCGGAACCCGAGTACCTAGCGTCGCATCGTCGGTCGGCCGCTCGCTCGCTCACTCGCGTCAGAGGACCGTTGCGTGACAGTCGTGTACGCACGCGACCGTTGAAATTCAAAATTCTGTGACATTCGAAAACAAAAAACTTTTTAGTGATTGTTCTGTGAAATTGTGAGACACCTTGATTGGATATGATATAATACTGTGTGGAGCTGACAAGTGCGCTTGATCGAATGGGAACATGAATTCGAAAAAGCTTGAGTGCCTGGATGATGATAACTCCGTCGATGGAAAGACGAGCCTCAGCTTTTTAGGTGAGTTTCCGTATTTACATTCATTGAGTATAGTAAACAGTGATAGCTTCTGACATTTTAATCAGGTGTTTGTAATTGACGACGACGCCAAGAATATTATTGTTGATAAGGAATGGAGTCGGTCGAGACATTTATTAATAAGGTGTCGTGTCTTGTTGCGATATCATATACACGCTTCAAGGATATTTTGATTAGTTTGTTTGTTTCTAGGTCTGAGAACTGCATCATTTTATAATTTTTTTTATTTGATTGTGCCCGATCTACAATTATACTGTGCCAAGGTACCTACTAGGTATGAAGTAGATACATATTATAATCAAGTTCTAAAAGATTATATTATGTTTAATCTTTTATTCTCCATTACATCTATCTGAACTGTCTAGGTCCAACTTGACATTGAACCAAACAATATTATGTAAATAATAATTATTGAAATACAATCATGATCATGAATGAACAACGAAAACCTTGGAGACTTGTCCAGACCTGATCTGAGTTGTATCCATCAAAGTTGCACAAGAATTGTCATTCATATATCTGTGGGAGTAGATTACTCATAGCTCAATAGACAGCTCATGTCCCACGTCTCGGAAAAGCCTTATACCCCAACCCTATTTACCCACGCTTTTTCCTTACGCAATATACCAGATGAATCAGCTGACGAAAGTTTTATAAGAACAGTAAAAATGTTTTATACGATGAGATAGATCAATGTTATTGTTCTTAATAGATGCGACCCTGCATACTGGACGTGGTAACGGTAATCTTCTACCAGACGTCACCGATTCGGCTCGAATTGTAAAGAGCCTTCACTAGGCTGTCAATGTCATGTCTAATACATGAATACAAGCATCAATTCATTTGCACTCATATGACTTGCATCATGGTCCATGATCAAGGAAATGTTGGCATGGCAAATGCGCACACACAACACTGAACTCTTTATGGGGCCATGTATGAAACTTAATATGGCATACACAAGCAGCATTCCCGGAGCCGTAAGTAAATCGAGCCTCGGATGAAGGAGATAAGAGTAAAATAGCGTCAAGGTATCAAAGTGCCGACTTTGTATGCAAATAAAAATAAAGCTATCTAGCAGAAGTACTGGTTATGCATGATATGAGACGCCAGATAGTTGAAACTACTTTGTAAATGACTTTTATAGATGTACCTGTTAAATAAGCTAAGTGATAACACATGGAATACATAGAAAACAATGTGATAATAGCGAGTCCTATTTTGAGATTTCTACATTAGGCGTTAATGATTGCGCGCTGACGGTCTTGCAAAAATAAGCATGTACACGCTGAAAAAACTAATGATATGTAATTGTAATAAAATTATCAAAAATTACAGTCAGAAAACGAAGACTCGCAAAAACTGCTAATGACCTACTAACCCATAATATCGCGGAAGAAGATAAAGTAAATGCCAACTGAATGACTCACGCAAGTAAAAGACAAATAAAATAGGTACTGAATTAAGAAGAGAGACTATGCAATGCAAAAATAAAGACCATAGACCAAAGGCACGTCAAGGTTGGTCCACAGATTAATGTTCGACGAGCCAAATGGGAAAGGGAAAACAAAAAGTTAATTGACTTTGATTTTGCCGTCCTAAGCCGAGAATCAAGGTTGAAAGCTACCGTGAATAAACGAAATGATCTTGAAACTAAGAAGCCCTTAATTACAGAATTTGATGAGAAAACATCAATCTTTAATGCCAAAAATAATGAATCAAAGTTGAAGGCTGTTATGTAACACTTTGCTATGCACATTGATGTTTTGAAGTAGGTATCTAAGTTTTGAATTAAACAACAAGAGTTCACATTAATTCAGTAAAATACAGTTAAAAAACATATCCATCCAGCTAAATGAATTTCAAATGGATGAAACAATCACAATTATTCTGGTGTCCACATAATTGGTAAGCATAAAAGCTAGTACTTTCACCAAGAAAGTGGGCTTAACATTATTTTCAACCAAATTGCAAATTGGCATTGACCCAAATTACACAAACGATTCTGTCGGAACATTTTATCTTTAGTACCTTTGATTTTTTGTTATTAAGCAGGAAGCGTTAACTTCATACAACATTAAGGCTTATAGACGATTTAGACAGCATTGGAAAACACCCACACGATATCTGGAATTGTAATGATGCGGGTATCGATGACGTATTTGCAAGAATACTGGCTCCACTAAAACAAATAGCAAAGTCTGTGTCAAACGACTGGTTCACCGGAAGTTGTCAATGTCAAGGTAACAATATGGCAGACGTATTGCTCGAGCCTATTAACTATTTTTTTTCTTGACTGCTAAGATATATTTTATAGCGTTTCCCAAGCGCCAATCATTCACGTCAGAGGAAAAAGGAAGTTGCATATAAACGCTTGTTTTTAACCGACTTCAAAAAGGACGAGGTTCTCAAGTCGGCTGTATTTTTTTTTGTGTGTATGTTACTCGATTTCTCCGCCAATTGTGAACCGATTTTGATGATTCTTTCGCTGGTGTATAGAGTATGATCCCGGGATGGTCCCATATTAATTTAATTCCTGAGTAATTACTACTTGTCCCGTAAAACTTAAAAAAACCCTCATAAATCCGTCATCATCTCTTGAAATCACGACTTGCTGAATTTTTTTTGTAGACTATTGGTTATCCCCGCGACTTCGTTCTTGTAACGTTGGTTTGCAAGAATCGATAATAATCTTAACGATTAATTATATAACACGAAAGGGCATGTTCGGCCAATTATACACGAGTCATAATTTTCAATATGTATAGCAATAAAGTTTATTTATGCATCGGTGTTATGCCTGCGGTGTCATGTCGGCTTATGTCATACTATGATGGTGTTGTTGACTTGAACACGATTGAAAATGAAACACAGATACGTTATTAACGTTTTATACTACCATTATTACTACCTACGTTATATCCACAGCCCGAATGCAACCATGTTTATATAAGCCATCCTGTTTGTTGCATCGACTTCGAACCTTTTCCACTCTAACTCGTCGCTTTTATAGTGTTTCATAGTGACAAGTAATAACCAACTACTACGACGATATTAGACAAACAAATTTCTAGTACTATTTTGCTAATTCCATTTCTAATTCCATCCTAAATTCCTCATAAGCTCAACAAAACGCAGAGGAATGCACCTCCCGCACCGCCTGCAATAAAAAGCCATGCAAAGCATATTTACGTACAGTAGGCACAACCACAATCCACACAAGAAAACTTAATATAAAGTGTGACACGTATTTCGCCTCTCTACGAAGAAACCTCAAGAAGAATTGACTTGCTATGCATTAGAAACTGGAGACAGGCACATAGTGGATACCATCACTCGCCAACCCTTTATCGAGCAATGTAACTCCGAGACATGTTGCCACACCGAGCCCTATTCAGCGCTATTGATTAGCAGATTAATATCTTAGAGACTTCCGCAAAATCACGCTTGATTCAATTAACTGCTACTATCACAACCTATTTGAACCATTTAAATATTTTAAACACATCTAAATTTATATCGCCATCTTCACAAAAAATAATTACAATAAGAGTAGCGTAGAATTTAATTCCACGCTACTCACTGCCAGTAGTAACAGTACAGTACCAGTATACGGGCTGACCAAGAAAGAATCAGTGACACGAAAAGAAGAAGAAGACTGCCAGTAGTGCCAGTGCCAATCATCAAATTGGCGTCTATAACATAATCTACCAATTTTTTATCACCATTCAGTTCTCAAAAGATTATTAGATGTATCATCGTCTTAACCTCAATTAACTAAAGGCTTTACCGTTGTACCCACGGTGATAAAGCTAAGTAAAGAATAGATGATTTCAGTTAAATTACTGTTAAATGGTCGTTTTGAGCTTCAATTGCGACTAAACTAAACGAGTAAGCTTTCACTGCTTTCAAATATGGTATAAATAGTCAAGGTACTGCAGGTTAACAAAAAGTTATTTATGATACCGCTAATGGCTCTTTAGCTTCTAGATAAGTACAAGAGAAACTTTGTACCTATAATATTACTAAGTTGTAACAGAGCTTTTAATATTTGCAGCAATAAAAGCTTTCTTAATCTTAGATATAAGTACTTACCTACCAATAGATTCTGAGACACTGTTTCGTCTTTAAGTTTGTTTAGACTCCAGCGGAGTTTTAAAAGTCATACTATCTCAAAGATTACGTTATTGTTAGAATAACATCTGATTGTACATAGACGTCTTTATTTTGTAAATAGGACTTGTGCTTTTTGGGCTCTACTAAATAACTACCAGCATTTGTGACTGTTCCCTACTCATTAGTTTTTTGGTACACAACATTCCACTGCTGAAAAGTAATTGTGTCTTTTATGGGGAATATGGTCATCATCATCATCTGCCTGTAGAAGTCCACTGCTGGTATGGTAATTTGGTAAGATTCTATAATAAAGTTCCGGAACTTCCTATTAGAAGATTTGAAATGAAATAAGATTTAAAGTGTAAATATAGAATAATCTTATTAAGAAAGCGTAGTAAAGATAGAACCGCATCGCCTGATATCGCTTTGCCCTATAGTTTCTAAGACGATTCACAGAGATCCTGACTTTGACCTGGCTGCCCCAAAATTGTACGTCACTTAAGTTTCTAGTACACAATTTGAAGCAAAACTGAAGCATGGAAATTTTTAAGCCATGCTTATCCACACCCTGTTCGCTCGGTATGGTTCAATGGTCAATCACAAAGGCATTGTTGTGTGCATCTGCGTCAGATTTTTCACGGCTACTTAGCTAATGAGAAACTATGATGGGATCATCTTGTTCATCTTGCGTTGTGTATCTTGTGATCCGTTGGCCTAGTGGGAGGTACTTCGACTTCCAATCTGAAGGTCATGGGTTCAATGGATTTGTCTGCTCGAAAAATCTATTTGCGCATAATATTATATACGTGCTCGAAACGGGCACGCCTAGGCAAGCCTATGTTTATATTGTCCAAGGAACTAAAGTTTCCTGTAAATGAGTAAAAAAGGTTCACGTGACGCTGTTTGAATCATCTAGAATAGACGAACGATATTGTCAAGTTAGCGGGAGGTAGGTGGATGGAGAAGGCTCAAGACCGTTTATAGTGATACTTTTTAGTAGCAGTGGACTTCCTCAGACAGACGATGATGATGATGCTCTCGTTTTTTCTAAGACTTTATGCATCTGCATCGTATCTTCATGTTACTACTGAACTTACTTTGATATTTCTTATTACCTTAAAACCCTCCATTGAAATGAAAGAAATGAAATGATTCTCCATTGAAATTTAATCTTTATTTCGTCAATTGTCAAGTTGAAGTTTCTGTACACTGATTGTCACTTAGGTCTTCCAGTGAATCCAAGGTTGCCAGACGAGTCCTTAAAATGCATTCCCGTAAAACCAGTTTGAATATTCCTCTCTATGTTAACAAGAGATGGAAAACAAAGCAAGGGGCCTAAACAAACTGACAGACAACAGTTTTAGGGGCAGACCTACTAATTTGCTTCATTGCTATTTGTTCAGCTTTTACTTCCATATAAAGAGATTTGAACAGTAATGTTTGAGGTTCTAACATTTCTAATCTTCACTTTGTCAGATGGATAATGATGTCGTCTAGATAAAGTGAACGTCTAACCTTTGGCTTGACAAAGTACAATGTAATGAGAATAGAACCTTGTGTTCGTGAATGCGTTTTATGTAGTGCAGGTGTTTCGAGTGTAGGTTATTTCTTGACAGAACATCAAATCTCAAACATGGAATTTTGTACCTACCTATTACTAAAACTTACGATTCTTTGTGTATTAGCCAAAATGAACTTCAGAATACGTAAGTAAGCCGCAGTTTTGGGCCCAGTTACATCATTACAAAATTTGTACAGAAATAGCTACAACAATGTATTTCATTCAAAGCTGCGAATGAATAAAGATGGCTTCCCTTATTTGGATGCTCGTTTAAAATAATCAGGCTCCCAGTATGCAGCTTGCACGCATTTGAAATTCTCTGTTGAAAATTACGCAAGAAACTTGTGTAGAACTTTATGTTTCAAGTATTTGTTTTAATGAAATGACAAGTGAGAGTTCATTCATTATTAGATGTACTACGATTCAACCTAGCTTTTAATATGCCCACTTTTCTTTATATTACAGAAGCGAAAAAAATACTGAGAAATGTTGTAATACAAGTAAAACGAATGGTTAAGACTTAAAAACGAATTACGTATTCAATCATTAAAGCAAGTCTGGATGCTAAGCCACAAGCTTTAGAAGAGAAAGTACTAAAACTACCGCTTAAAGCTTTCCCAGTAAGCTTAAGTGAAATAAATTTTCGTTCCACGCTTTGCAACTGTGTGATTTGGTCACAGTATTCCATTCATTCTGCAAACCTGTCTTCATTACACCATAGGACAACTTGTATTTTAAATTTAACGACAAAATATTCTCATTTTGCATCTAGGTTTCTCGACTTACAGTCATGACACAATCTCTCAAAGCTGTGTAGTATAAATATCGGCTATGGCTTTCTATTTGCATTACCCGTTCGGGTCAGCCCCGAGACCTTATGACTACCTGTCATTCAGTACTAGTTCCATATGAACGGCCTATGATATCTCTTCATTTTGCATTTAAGCCTACCTAGATAAACCACACTACTAACATGTTTTATCTTTAGCGCTTTCTTAATTTTTTTTCATAATGCTTTACTATATATTAGTATAATGCTATCCAACGCATGTAGCTTCTAAATTACGTTAAATTGGTACGTTACTGACTGACTGACAATCAACTTACAGCCTAAGCAAGAAGTCCTAGTAGTAGTAATTTCAAAGGGGAAGCTTTCTGTTGTTATGTAGGGGTGCACTAAGAAAGTATTTCTTGAAACTCTACCCCTGAGAGAGTCCAGTGGGGGTTGAAGTTTGTATGAGACAAGCTTCTCTTCTCTTCTCAGGTAAACAATAAGGCTTATGTTCTCATTTTTTTCATATTTTAAAAACAAAAGCTCAAAGAACCAACGGCCGTTGGTTTGGTATGGTTGCAGAAATGTTCTAGAGTGTACACCGTATACCAGCAAATGCAGAATAGGATAATCCCACTAGATGGACAGACGACCTAATAAAGAATGCTGGGACTTGGGTGCAGGCCGCACAAGATCGGTCGCTTTGGAAACCTATGGGGGAAGCCTGTGTTCAGCAGTAGACATCCTATGACTGAAATGATGAAGATGATGACTGTCTCTATGTCTTTTACATTTTAATACCTTTTTAATTAAAACGGACAATAAGTATAGAATATTTATTTTATTTATTATGGTCTACCAACAATTGTTACAACAATACATGAAATACAATACAAGAGATACAATGTTGTACTGTTTTAAACTAATTGCACAATCACTTAAAGGTAAACACTGCATGCATAATTAATAAAGCTGAATACAAAATAATAGAATACATATAAAGGTAACTTATCCTCTTCTTTTTTGTATATCCTGTCCATCCAAAGGTTGCCTGGTAGAGATCGCTTTTAGCGATAAGGCCGTCCATTGTCACACTATTTTTGAGTTTTTTTTTTCCTTGATTGTTTATTTATTTTGGTGTACAGCAAAGTTACATTCTATTCTATTCTTATCTTCCTCGGTCATGGCCACATCTAACCCAATAAACCCAACGTTATACAAACTACATCAGTACGTGACCGACGCAGAAAGCCGAAGTCGAAAGTTTGCTCGTTCTATTAGCACGTAAGGCAAGTGCAATGGACGGTTAAGTTATAAAAATAGCCTGCCAAGTGAGCACCGTAAGTAATACCTATCGTAATAGGCTTTATCTTCTCTTTGGATTGCTGTAAGGTATGATGGAGAGCCTTGATAAAACGCTTTATGGAATATATCTTAGCCTGCTAATATTATAAATGCGAAAGTTTGTGAGGATGTTTGGATGTTCGTGCCATGAATGTATGTGCCGTGAACCACGCCGCGCCGCCGCGTGCCCTAAAGACTTAACCGATTTCGATGAAACTTGGAATAGATAGTTCCTTAGCTAGAATATAATATATAGGCTACTTTTTATTTAGATACCACGCCAGCACAAACTAGTGAATAATATTTTACAATAATTTACGACCTCGGTGGCGTAGCGGCCGAGCGCCCGTCTGAGACGGAAGGGGTCGATTCCCTGTGCGGGACAAATGTTTGCTTTATTTGCAAATATTTGTTCCGGTTGTGGAAGTTTGGGGTATGTGAGTGTTGGGTGTTAAGTTATGTTTATAATTTTTACTTTTTATCGTTAATGTTGTATCAACTAAAAGGCCAAAACTGAAAGTTTGTGTTCCTTTGTTTTGCTCAAAATGTTTGCAAAAACCGTCGAGCAACATACTCTTGCGAAAATTAACACATTTGTTTGCATTGCCCAGTTGACTATTTACCTTTTGTCAATGTAAAGCCACTGATAATGATTACGCAAACTCTCGTGCCGATCAGTATTTTGTGCATTGTGATATTTACTTCTAGAATAAAAATCATTTTTGGCTTGAAATAATAGCTTTAATTTTATTTAATGTCGATTGTATACAGATGCTCGGAGTTTCACTACGTGATAAGATCCGAAATGAGGAAATCCGTAGAAGAACGAAGGTCACCGACATAGCTCTCAGAATTAGCAAGTTGAAGTGGCAGTGGGCAGGCCATATAGCTCGCAGAACCGATAACCGTTGGGGAGTAAAGGTTCTCGAATGGCGACCACGAACCGGGCGACGCAGTGTTGGAAGGCCCCCCACCCGATGGACCGATGACATTCTAAAGGTTGCGGGAAGTCGGTGGATGGAAAGGGCTCAAGACCGTTCGTCGTGGAACTCTTTGGGGGAGGCCTATGTCCAGCAGTGGACTTCTACAGGTTGTTGATGATGATGATGATGTATACAGATATAATATGCATTTTTGATATTATTCAAATGTATTTTCATTAACTTCTAAATGCTCATAAAGCACTTTACAATCAATACTTAGGTACTAATAAAACATACCGAAAATTTTCAACACATTTGTCTTTAATTTAGCTTTAAGTAACCAGATTGAAACAAAATCTTTAAAACGGTGGGACGGTTTGAATCCCGTGGGTGTAGTATTAGTTTTGCATCTCTATCTTTGGTAACACGTTCGAGAGGGATGAAAGATCAATTGAAGGCACAAGATAGCAGGGTGCCAGCCGGTTTCCAGGAAAGTCGAATGGAATCGTCAAGTCATCTGTCGAAGGATATACTGTGACGCAAAGTGTAGGCAACTGTATCTGTTTATTTTTATGTTGGATTTTGCCATCCTTTTACTTATACCTACAACGTCAGTTGTAATTGATCGAGCGAACAAAGCCAGCGTAGATCTTTCGAAAACTTGGACGAATAATAATACGCTGTATGTTTGTATGTTTATTTTGTTAGAGCATAATTTTCGAACCGTGTCGTCATTACGGCAATACTCAGTTCGGGGCGAATCACTAGTTATTTTAAAACAATGGGTGTCAATCTTATAACATATAAGAAATATCGATTAACAAAGAGCGAAACAAAGGCACACTTTGTAGGAACAAACGCTGATGTCATCAATATTAAAATAAGGTAGGTTTCAATAGTGCGCAACATGAAGCATTTAAGTAGCTACTCTGAAGTTAAATGCTGTTTTGAGATTTATAGAGCTCATAGAAGAAACTTTATCCTTTCATACACTGAATCATTCACCAACGGTCATAGGCCCTTTTCAGGACCACCATACCTCAACATACTGACCTAATACAGGTGACAAAAATGAAACAGTCACACGACAAGCAAGGAAACAAGCAATAGCAGAAACAAACTATAATGATGCAAAAGCTATTCAATAAGCTCCAAACATGGAAAATAGTACTTTCAAAATACATGTCTGGCGCTTGATCAAAAAGCTCCCAATTGATCTTACGGTTTATTTAGCGGAATCGTAAAACTATAGATAGATGGATAAAATATCTACGAAAGTAAGATTATATCTATCGTCATCTATTTTATCCAAAGCACTTGTGGCGCATATTGCGTCACCAAACAGATGGGAGACCGCTAGTGGCATTAACAGTTTTACGGCTGTATAATTCGCCAAGGCACGACAGGCGGATGCCTTGGGTGCTATATCAAATATCTATAATACAGTTTACACCACAGACAATTTTATTTTCATTCTAATCGAAAAAATCCGACCCTTTTCAATTAGCATCGCTTCGAGCACAAAACTAAGGCACTAATCGTTTTTTATTCGGTTTCTTTGCCGTTGGTACCACCCACTTTTTATGTTATCGACAGGTAATCGTATAAATAAAACTCGAATTGGATTAGAATTGAAAACGGTAACGTCAATTTTGTTGTTTATAAAAACGATGAGTGAAGACCGGGTCCTGGGTAACATGTTGTCTTATTGCCATTCAAATGCGACCGGTTCAAAAACAATTTGAAACGAATGGTTCATTGGTTTAAAATGAACAGCCCATTCTACGAATTTACAACGTTTAATGCTTCGTTCAGTTCAAACTCTGGTCCGATCGCGGTTCGAGTATTTTCCAATTTGAATTAGTAGCAGTAGCTCGCAGAATCGACAACTGTTGGGGAGTAAAGGTTCTGAAATAGCGACCACGAACCGAGCGACGCAGTATCGGATGGCGGGGGGCCGAAGATATTGTGGAAGTTCCGGAAAGTCGGTGGATGGAGAAGGCTCAAGTCCGCTAGTCATGGTCATATGTCCAGCACTGAACTGTACGTGCAGGATGATGATTACATAAGATACCTAAGCTATAACCTAGCTAGGTTCAAAACTAAAAAAGTGAGTTTAATTAGTAAGTTTTCCGTTAAAACTGAAACTCCAATTAACCAAGATGTTCTTCGAGGATTTCCATAGCGACCTGAATGTAACTTTCGAATGCGTGTTAGCCTTTCATTAACAGAATCGAGATTATAATTTAGAAAGCATTAAAACCAACTGATTAAACCCTATAATGTATTATCCTTTCAAATGCACACCGAAACCAGCCTTCTTCACTTTGCTTAAAGTTTGTTTTTCGTTTTGTAGGATTGGTCATTTGTCTTGGATTATTGGAAGTTCTGTATGTATGGGATTTATTGACTAGACAATTAGCTATTGATTACCTAGAATGGTTTGCGTTTAAACCAATAGTTAATAATCAAGTAGTCAATTTCGGTTGAATTTGATTGCTCTATTAGTTTTGTTGAAAGACGTCTTAGTTTGATTTATGTTTTCCTTGGCTTTGCTCATTTCATTAGGCAGTTTAATCATCTTGAAGTATTATTATATCGAATTGTGAATACCTTTTAGAATCTACTAATAGTAATATACAATTATATTTACAAAATTAAGAAAACACATTGCAAAAATCTGCTGTTTTGGGGTCAAATGAGTTGAATCTCAATTTTTCACTCGTTTTAGGTATTCATCTTGATGTTGATCTTCTCGTATTTTAATATTTACTAGAATAAAGATTCCAAAAACAGCCATCTTTAATGAGTTCGGCTTTATTTTTTCATTAATATTCTTCCTAATAATATGTTATTATACTAATCACACGTTGAATAAATGAAATAAATACCTAAAATAATGCCTATAAGACCTTAAACAAGACTTTGTCAGCCATTTACCTTCAAGGTAGGTACGCCTAAATTTGACGCGCTTATTTTCTCAAATTAAAAGCACGCATTATCGTATCGACCATTACACAACTTTAAAGGGTACGAAAACCAATTTAATATTGCACACATTTAAAACCCCAATTCCAATTTTCAACCTTGACAGCCTGACAATAAAGTCTTTGTTATACTTTGTCCATTTGGACTGGTTTGTTGACCAGAAGAAAGTCATGGTCTTATTACGGTACTCGAAAAGGAATCGTGAATATGACAGGGCTACTTTGTAAAAAGATTGACCAAATTGTGACATTAAGGACTTTAAGTGCACCAAAAATGTCGTTTCTTTCATAATGCTTTTATGTTTTTGACAGTTATTTTATCTGTTTTAAGAATGTGTATGTGGTTAGATAGCTTTTTACTATGAGAGCTTTAAAGTTTGTAGGTGTTTAAACTATTCTGTCTCGTGATGTGTTAGTAACGCTAACAAAAAACTGCATTATATTGCTTGAGTACTCAAATCATTACTATCGTTATTCCTTTATTAGTTTCCTTTTTATCTTTTGTCTTAGACTTAACATATATGACTTCGGCATATTATTGAACTTTCTCAGAGACCCTTTAATTGTTATTTCAACAATAGCATCTAATTTCAAACAGTTATTGATGCTGACCTGATGGCCGGCGGGCGCGAAAAGCTGCGTGCACGCGGATCATGCCTTTCCAAAGAATAAAAACCTTAAAGAATCTGTTAAACGTAAAATTAATTTAATTAATCCTTTTTTTTTACAAAGTGGTTACCATAGCCTATGAGCGCTTGCAATACCAGAGGCATCACGCACGCGTTGCCGACCTTCCGTAAGGCGGAGGTACCTCCCAGGCGAGCTGCTCCAATTAAGAACGAGAAAATCTCGTTGTGCCCTACCTACTCTTTAGTTGTTTGAATCTCTCAACCACTAAGGTAAGGAAAAAACCCCTTTCAGGGTTCTACCGTACCCTTATAGTTTCGTTATGTCTGTCTGTCTGTCAGTTCAACTTTGTCAGCCGTTCTACTCACAAACTATAATTAGTTCTATCTTATTGAAATTTTACTTAAACATCTTAAAATCACAAATAAAATTCTGAATAAATATTTTTCACTGCCTTTCAGAGTCAGATTTTACTTTGGTGGCGAAGCTTGGGCTTTCTATAACTTACTCTGTGGTGTAACCGTGCGTCCATCGTGCCAGCTTCATACCCGCTCGAATGAGTTATGCATTCGCGGCGTGCATTAGCGATAGAAAGTATGATGCTTTTACCGTCTGGACGTTCAATCATTAGAGTTATGAGTACTTACTAACCTTCCTGTTATTGATTCATAACGCATGGTATCCAGACGTAGAGCTCTGAATAACGATATGACAATTATTTAGACCAGTAAAATTCTCATATGTTTTCTAAAAAGCTTTTATATCTAAAATTGTGAATTGAACTGTAAAATTAATTCAAATATTAGCGATTGTCTTTTTCTCCTACAGATAACTGGGACCTACCTTTCCAGTTATCTGACAAGAATCTGTCAGGAGGTCATTAAAACTAATAAATGCATTTCCGCTGTTAGTTTATGTCAACTGCTTAAACTGTCTTTAATAGTTAAACGTGAGAGGTTACCTACTTAAAATATTGTGTAGGTAGTTGTAAAATGGGATGTCACATCCCATACTATTAAGCTTTCCGCTCGTCGGACATTGATTGCTCTTTCCTTATAAGTAAGGTGACACTATACTCTTATTCAAAGAGACACATGAATGGACATCGTACTTAAGTAATTTGGTTTTACACAGTGATCTTTGTCTTATTCAATGGTGTCACTGTTTATTAAAACGCACTTCTTAAATTATAATTCATAATTATAATCAGCCTGTAGAAGTACACTGTCAGACATAGGCCAAAGAGTGCCATCACGAATGGTCTTGTGTCCTTTCCATCCACCGACTTCCCGCAACTTTCATAATGACTATGGTCCATCGGGTTGCTTGCTTCCAAGATTTCATCAGCCGATTAGTGGTTGCCATTCGATATTCTTTTCTTCTTTATTCCCCAACTTTTGTCGGTTCTGAGAGCTATATAGCCACTGCCACTTCAACTTGCTAATCGGTGACCTTGTTTCTTCTACGGATTTCCTCATTTCGGATTTTATCATTTAAACTCCTAGCATAGCTCTCTACACAGCTCATTGTACGTTGATTCATTTTTTCCTGAATCTCTATTCCAAGAGCTGAATTGATTGTTCGAGATAAAAAATCATCCATGTAAACTAAGACTTCGCGAAACTGCAATTGCTTACATTTTGCTTTCCTATCTCGTCCCAGCGATTATTTCAAGCCATTGCTCATTGTAGTACAATTCCCATTACTACAGTACCGGCTTCGTGGTCGAAGACCTTCACCATTTGTATCAATACCGCATTCACAGAAGCAAGAATAGTTCTCGCCTGTAGCCTCACTCAAATGAAAAACTTACACTATGTAGCATCTTTTAATTAAGCGCAAATGATTTGGAAACTTAAATTTAGCTCATTCAATGTCAAAATAGGTGACTAGCGCGCGAATAAACTAAAAATCTTGGCTATTTTAGATTGTAAAGCTTAAGTGATAGGGTTCATTTTGCATAGACAGCTGATTATAAGTGACACGCCGCATTGCCAGTCGATGGACGAAGCGATAGCACTGCGTAATAAATTGGCCGCCGACGTCGATCCCCTGAATGCATTCACCGTTAACGAGTAATAGATAAAGGTTTGTGCACAACGGTTTGCTAGAATTTACAAGGCATTACCTGTCTATGAGCATAAATAATTTTTATTTGACATGTGATGGAAACTTGTTTTCTACTACCAACTTGTGGTTATTGTGTTGCTGGAGATGTTTTTTAAGTGTTTTCTGTTTTACGAGCTATTGGTTCTCATATAATTATTGTTCTGTCGCTAAACTTTCTCCATTAGCCACGGAGTTTTATATCGTCATTTAGATGTTCACACTTATAGATTACCCATTTTACGATACGGATTATTATTTTCAAAACTGTTCTCTCATAAATTTACATAACCATCTGCTAATTTGACTTTTAAGTACCAATCATCTGAGATTTAAAGAAAGACCTAGCTCATCGTGTATTTAAAGCTTTGTGCTTAATCGAGTCTTAAATAGGACTGTCAATTGCTTGTTTGATTGATGATGATAAGGCACAGAGGTGATACAATAATAAGACAGTTCGATATAATGAGAGATAGAAAAAAGGTGAATCTGATACTTAATTTGAGAAGCTTAAGTATATTATAATAATAGAAAATTAGTAACAGTTCAATCACAATTCACTCGTTATTTTATTTTCATGTGCAATTTATCTATTTTCTGTTAATAGTTAGAACTCTCGTATTAAAATAATTGACGAGGATGGTGATACTCCCAACTGATTTACCAATCACGTGAAATCCAATTCGGTATCCAGTAATGGAAATGAACATAACAGTAATATTTACGACCACCCTATCATAAATTAAAACGTGTATGAAAGGTCTTTAACAAGATATGAAAATAAATTTTGCGAGACCTTTAGTAGAGAAATCCTGTATAAAGTATCAAACATCTGGACCCTTCAATTTCGTTTTACTTTCACTGAATTATTGCATAAAGTTGTATCTAAATAGGTATCTTTGACTAGAGATACTGGTAAGCGTGGGTTCGAAGTTTCATGACCAACCAAGTAATGTTATCCATTCCGTGTTGGAAACATCTATATTTCTACATCTTACTAATATTATAAATGCGAAAGTTTCTATGAATATTGTTATGTATGTGGTTAAATTACGCCGTAATAGCTCGATTTCAATGAAACTTGGAATAGATAGAGTTGTTTACCTAGAACATCATAGAGGCTACTTCTGATCTAGGTACCACGTGAGCAAAGCCGGCAGCTATTTTTGAATATATTTCTTATATTACCGCTTTAATTTATTTCTATCGATACCATGTATTTATATTAAATTGATCGTCAGATGACCCATCTAAAGCAATCAGCCTTACTATAAAAACTACCGGCCAGCTACCTGTCAGTTTCGTAAGCTCTACAAATAGCGTCCATTTCAACATACATACATAGAATACGCTAGTAAGTAAGCAATCTTATCTCAAACTTTGATGTTATATTTCCTGTGCTTATCTTAGCTACTTTATTGGTTCGTTTTTTGGGTCATGTTTTAACATGACCATTGAACTGATAAAAGGAATTTGTAAGTTTATAACCATCTTAGAATAGAATAGAATTATCGTTTATTTAGCATAAAGATCACAATGCCGATGAGGAGGTAAACACAAAATAAAAATAATATAAATTATACAAATTGCCATGACTTTACAAAATAATCCATGAGATTTCATGAATGAAATGAATACTGAAATACTGAATACTAGCTTCCGCCCGTGGCTTAGTTCGCGTGGTATCTACATAAAAGTAGTCATATAGACTATTCTAGGTATAGAACTCTATAGGTACATATTCCAAGTTTCAACGAAATCGGTTGAGCTGTTACGCCGTGATTGAAAATCAAACATCCAAACATCCTCACAAACTTTCGCATTTATAATATTAGTAGGATAGCTCTTGGAAAGAGTAATACTGATCGGTGCCTGGCTAGCGTTTTGCATTTTGTCGCAATGAAGAATTCTGGTTTATTTGCTTATTTGCTCGTAAGTATTACAATAATATACTTTAATTTATGATTATTACTCGCTGATATTGGCTAATTTGTTATTTATATCACTATCATTACTGGTAACCGTGTACTTACTGCTTTAACTGACTCTAAAATATGCTGTCGGTATAAAACGTATTTTGTAACTAGTTTACTATCCCAAAAGGGGCGTGGCTTGCGTGGGATAGCATACATGTCACCTTAAAGATCAAACAATACATTTCACATTGTAGTTGTAAGCTTATTAACGTAAAACTGATAAAATAGCGCTGCAGACATCTCTACTCATCGCTTGACTTTCTATTCCAATTAAATCTACGTTCTAGTATTGATCTAAAGCTGCAGATAGCTGACGAGATAGCCTTTGTAATTAAAGATACCGCCGCTTTTATTGCAGAAATAACTGCATTAGCCCGTGGAGATATCTACACTATAATATTATAAAGAGGTGTTTGTTTTTTATGTAGAGGGTAGGGTAATCTCTGGAACTACTGAACCTACTCTAAAAATTTTCAATAGGTAATATAATACCTAATTTTCATTAATAGAAAGCTACACTATGTAAGATAGGCTATATTTTATTTTATTAAAAATAACTTTTAATTCCAAAAACTCAATATTTGTAAATTAAAATTAAAAATCGCCGCTTGACTTAGGTCTACTACTACTAACTAACTATTTTCAAATCTGTGACAACTGCGCGCAATTTTAGTCAGTGGCTCAACCACTGAATATTATTTAAGAGATAGACAGACAGTATTTAAGAAATCGTGTTTGGAAACGTTTCGTTGTACCCTTTTTATGAGATAAAAGATTTATGTTATTCGTTACAAAACGACATACAGAAAAATACATCGTCACTTTATCAAGGAATTATAATAATTTTAGAAGATATGAAGAATAAGAGAAAATCTTTAAGCTATATTAAGTTAAGTCTTTTAAAATAATTATCAGATTCACTGTTCCTTTGAATCACTTCACTTCAGGCTTTAATTGTTTGCAAGTTTATTATATTGAACGCTAAACGAGACGGCTCTGATAAAATCAATGGGAATTTCATAGATTATCTAGATTAGATGAGAACCAGACCATTGATGCAGCTAAATAGAATTAAAGCCAATTAAGATGCAGTGAAGACGACCTTTTCAGTCAAAGAGCATCCTCATTTTAGACTCTCATGGGAAAAGCAACTGTGAGAGATAATATAAAAACGAAACTATAATCAGATGACATGGTTGATCCCGAAATTCTTGTCATTATTTCCATAAATGGAAACCCTTCAAAACGTGCCTGAAATAAAGGACTGGCTGATCAAAAGGGTAACGTCAAAACAAAACTACGGTATAATTCATGAGGCATTCATAGCCGTATATGGATGAGCTGGAAAGTGATCCCGAATCCGAGCCTTGTACCACCGGTTGCCGAAAATGGCGAACAATCCATTCTTATCCAGTTTCTAACCGGCAACATTGACCTTCCATTAGGTAAGGGCTTCCAGGAATAATAAGAACTTGATGTTATTGCGGAGGCTTCCAATGGGTTCCTTTGTGAGCCCACATAGATTAAGTCTTAAACAGTTACTGTTATTACATTGCTAGTATTTCTTATATGATTTGAACAGGTCATCATCATCATCATCATTTCAGCCGTAGGACCTGCACTGCTGAACATTGGCCTCCCCGATAGGTTTTCAGCGCGACCGCCTCTTACGGCCTGCCTGCACCCAAATCATCATTTGGCGGGGGCCCAAGCTGAAAAATACGCCCTTCTATTACAAACCGTGGATGTCATATAAAGCGACTAAGGGAAAAAACCTAGGGGATAGGCAGCAGCGTTTCCTATCAACAATTAGCTTTATCTGCGCTCACCAGCCCGCATGCCCAGCGTTGCGAGTATATGCGAATTCCCCCAAATGAGTGTTAGGGTACAAGCCGTACAAGATTGAAATCTATGGGGTAGGCCTATGTTCTGCAGTGGACGTTTTTCTGCTGAAACGATGATGATGACATCGGTGATGCCTGAAAATTTCTAATATTTGACAATTGTTATTGTATATTAAGCGTAGCGCTGTCGTGAATTATTCACGCTCTGGCCACAGAAGCCAAGCAAGCTGCAAGCACTCACTTGCCTTCTTGTTATAATTCAGTGCAAGGTTATATAAATTACACATTATGAAGGCGTCTGTTTGCTCTAGTCAGTACCACTTGTTTTAAACTACTCAAGAGTTTTGTTTGATTCCCATTTACTCTCACCTCCAAATTCAGAGCTTAGACAAAACAAGGTAGGTAATATTTGCTCGATTTTGGACTGAATCCAACTTATGAGTTGAAATGCTTACATCCCAATTGTATGTTTCTTTCTATCATTATAACGATCAGTAAACAGCAGTATAACAGCAAAAGAAAGCTCTTTTTGTGACACTTTGAATGTGCTTATTCTACACCTCATAGGCAATAGAGTTTGTGCTATGACTTTAGCAAATCCGACATTTTTCATTGAAACAAACACGAAAAATATTTTGAAAATTTAGATATTTTCGCTTTCTTTTAGTTGATAGAATCTCTTTTGTTACATACAATGAATCACTTTTTATAAAGCCAGTGATTTAATGAACGTTTTTAAACGATAGTTCTTTAACTTTGCTCACCAACTTCAACTTTATATATTCTTTAATCTCCATACACATCTTTAAAACTATCTTCTTATCTTATAATTTACACCCGCCTTCCCAATCTCTCATCCATTATCTATCGTTATCTGCTCCAGATCCATGTCAACGTCTACACAGAGTGGTTCTGCGTCATTAATATTAATGTAACAATTGGTTACATAAAGTGACCACCTGGTGTTTGCATCGGTGTAATTGTTGCTTTGATTGATACGGCCTTTAGGTAGCGTGTTTGAATATTTTAAAAGTAGCTAGAGTTCGTACCGCGTATTTTAGTAAGCGATACATTCTATGATAAGCTTTTTTAAAACAGCTATTGATTACCATCACCATGGCTGGTAAAGTCCACTGCTGGACATAGACCACCCCCAACGAGTGCCATGACAAACGGTTCTTGAGCCTTTTTCATCCACCGACTTTCCACAACTTTCAAGATGTCGTCAGGTTGTTTAGAAATATACCTAGCAATGTTGGAAGGCCCGCCCTCCAACATTCCATCCTTTCCGAAAACGAAAATATATTTTTGAAAAAGCAACTAACAAAAATAAACAAGTGACCTTATAACCACCTTGTTAATATACTCAACAAACATAAACTGAACTCTGGGAATTCGATTCAGAAATCGAATAACTAACCATAAACAAAATTATTATTGAAATATCGTTATTATTTAGACTAAATCTTAATTATATTGAAAGACAAGTAGCAGCAGTATAATTTAACCGAACAGGTTCACTTGTTTTAATGGAGATACTTTGTTTAAACCGTGGGTTCGTTTGTGCTATAATATTATTACTACCAGGTCTCGAAACTAGCACTAGTGATATCTAAAAGTTTATCCAGTAACCATCTCCCGTACCATACATTTGGCGATTTTGTTTAGGCTGTGACGGAAGTTGACAGTCTAATTTGTGTAAATTAGTGCTCAAAGGGAATTGCATTGGAATGGCAATAAGCCATGTACTAAAATGTAATGAGATACAAACAAAATGCGTGCTTTCGATGTGGAAATGTATAGCTTCTAGTGAAATCGTCAAAGCAAATTTATATGCTTCAAAAATTTTATCATTCCATTAGGTGACCAATTGACCTACAAATGAGTTCGATCGCTACTTTTGACATAATCAGCCGATTTGTTTAAAACTTTGTTAATACAGTAGAACATGACGTTGTAAACGCAACAGTCCAACAGTCTTTAAATAAGTTTCAATGTGAAGATAAAGTAAGGTTTCTGCAATCGTGAAAGAAATGAAAATGCAATTAGAAATAACTCATTTTGTAGAAAGTAAGCATCGGTCCACGATCTGTAACGTCGCCGAATAGAACTCCCACTTTCCCACATTTACCCGCGGATACCCCATTGTATGGAAATGGTATCATGCTTGCCTGGTTGATATTTCACTTCGCCTTTGTATCGCTTATAGGTGCAAATCGTTGCAAAGTGAAAGACGCTAAAACGGAATTCAGATCGAATATTTTAAACCGTATCCATAGTATTGTAATAAAATACTAGAGAAATAGTTATCTTATTTTTGTTACAAATAGCTCATTTGATCGAAATCACTATTATATGCTTACTGGCTTGCATTTTTGCAGATTGCATTTGTACTACTTTTAAAACGTCTCAAGTTTTATTAAGTTAGTGGGTCTCATTTTGATCTTGGGATCCTCAAAATATTTGACGCTCAAGAACCTTAAAATCCATCTCTTTTGCTATTGTCATGAACTGTTGTGTTTGACTTTTAGTTCGTTGCAAAATTAGAAGATAGCCTTGTAGGCAATATCTATACCTTAAGAAACGTTCAATTCTAAACTAACTAGGTTTACAACCTGAGAGAAACCTTTGTATTCAGTTACAAACCGCAACTATACCGTCTTGAAACCTTCGAGATAAGCCAGAATAACCACAGATGCAGATAGTAATATCTACTTGAACAGTTTGAAGTCACGTTCCCATTCCAACAAATATTATAACAATAACAACTCAGCATTCAAAGTCAATCTTAAATATATAGCGGAGCGTCGATCTTTATTCAATTTCACAAATGCAAAACACTGCAGAACAAAATATTGTACCTGTAGAGGCAAAGTAATGCTTATGGCTTTAAATAAATCGAGAGTATAGTTATACATTTTAAGCTTTGAGCTTTCTAATACAGTAGGAGAAAATGATTTAGGCTGGACGTACACTTTTGGCTTAAACGTCTTAGAAATGCGGTTAACAAAAAACTTATTACAAGATGATTTATGATAATATGTATTGCTATCCCGAAAGTTTGCAAAAGTATTCAAAGTATTTCGGAAATATCTTTGTGGCCGTTGTAAAAATAGCTTTCTTCAGATTACCTGAGCGGTAATACTTTTCCATACATCCTAGCTCTATGCTAGCGTTCACTATAACTAGATTTTACTTGTACATTTCAATCTCCCAATAGACCCACAGTCTGCACCAAATAGAGGTCAGCCATCAACACAGCTGCAAGTTTCATTAATTATTCTTACACCTACAATCGATACAATTTATTCTCTACCATGATGTCAGTCTGTAAACATTCCTGATAACGTAATGCCGGTATTCATAATTTCGAATTTTTTTAACTTTATTTGAAGCTTTTGTACCTACAATTATACTAGGATTACTAGGTACCTAATAATTCAATGAACTATTTAAAAATGCATGGTTATTCTATAAAGTTTAATTTTAAAACCTTTTAAGGAGTTAACCTACTCTTTTCAAACTTATTTCCCTTTTTGTTACAGGTATGTTTTTGCAAATTGTTTATTATTTTGCTGACATCTTCATTCGTCTCTTGGTAAGTACCTACCTTGAATAATTAGTTACGCTTTGAAACTATAATTTAGTAATTAATTGCTGTAGTATCGATATTATCCGTAATCACTTCACAAAATTTTTTTTAGGACCAAACGAATTAGTTGTAGTTTAGTAAGTACCTAGTGTTTTTCATCTAATTGAAAATATGAGAGACCTTGTGAACAATTTAACAATTTAAAGCTTAGCACTCCTGAAATAATGATTATAACATACAAGCTTACAATTTACGACCATTTAGTAGCTAAATCCAATCAAAATGTTACAATTTACTTTGTTGTAGGTACGTGTACTTTGTACAAACAAACATTTACACACATTATGATGAATCATAAGCATTATTAATAAATATATGTTTCTTGGTCATTCAGCATTAAGGTCATTGAGCAGTTTGAGGTACCTATAGTGGCCTTGAAAAGAGCCAATGATCGTTGGCGAAAGAACCAGTGCGGTAAAAGGATAGCATCACAAAAAACATACCAAAACTAGTAAAAATAGTTAAGTACTCTATCACTCAGTCTACTCTGTTTTAAAGAGCTTAAAATCTGTTTGTAAAAATAACTCGTGTGAGTTTGAACGGATTTAAAATTGATATTGAGGTTCTTTGTGCTGACTTTCGAACTTTGGTGAGTGAGTATAATATCGAAAATGGTCGCGCTAAAGTGGACGGTAATAAAATAATTGGGTGTAGAGTTACAGAAACAGTCGGTAAATCGCGATTTGGCGGCGATAGTAATATCGCGGCGTCGTCGTGGTTTTACGTTTTATTTGCTATAATACAAGGTTCATAATATGTTTACCATCCGAATATTAGAGGCAAAATACAAAAAAAAAAAAAAAAACTTTTTCGGTAATTTTTGGAACGTTTTCAAATTAACTGTTTTTGGTCTTTTTATTATATTTATCTGTACCTTACTTGTGCGCGCGGAATCGCATTGCTTTTTGATTTGCGTTTTTAAAAAAAAACTTACAAACTTTGTCCTGACAGTTACGAACACAACTAAAAATTGCTACGCTGGATGGCAATTGCTGATCCGTTGGGCCAAATAGGAGCAGCTCTCGAATCACGCTTCGCTTCGACCTCTGATTTTATTTTGAAAATATATATTTCAACGTCAAACACATTGAAACATGTCAACGTTTGTCTTTTTTACTAGTTTAGATGATAAGGAAGTAATAAAGATTAGAAGTAATTATAACTATCTATAAAAATAGTTCAATTTATATCATCAAAATTAGGTTAAAGAGCATTTGGTTTGACCCGTATTTAAGATTCATCATCATCATCATCAGCCTGTAGAAGTCCACTGCTGGACATAGGCCTCTCCCAAAGAGTTCCATGACGAACGGTCTTGAGCCTTCTCCATCCACCGACTTCCCGCAACCTTCACAATGTCGTCGGTCCATCGGGTGGGGGGCCTTCCAACACTGCGTCGCCCGGTTCGTGGTCGCCATTCGAGAACCTTTACTCCCCAACGGTTGTCGGTTCTGCGAGCTATATGGCCTGCCCACTGCCACTTCAACTTACTAATTCTGAGAGCTATGTTGGTGACCTTAGTTCTTCTACGGATTTCCTCATTTCTATAGATTTAAGATTAATTCATTCATAAATTACAACTGAAATTTAAGGCCGAGACGTGACTTCGATAATAGATAGATATTACTAGGGCACGGTAAAACTTAGGTTTAGTAATAATAATTGAATGATTATGGGTATTAATCTGAGTAGCGTACGCGGGTTTATTAATTAGTTATAATGAGTGTAATCAACTATTTATTAAATCCTGCAAATTTATGTTCTCATAAAGCTTTTGACTGTTATTTCAACATATTATAATTCCTACTTACTCGTACCTACTTTATGTCTTTGCGTTGAAGTTAGTTTTATTTTGCATTTATTATTCCGCAGTTAACAAATGACGAAGTCATCATTGTATTTTAATCAAGTTTGTCAATAGCTAATTTCAGGCTAATTTCATAAATATTATTTTAAAATTTGTTTATTTTATTTCCGCATCCTCGCATAGTACCTAGAAAAAAAATATATATATTCTGGACATATTCACATGGTCAACTGATCTCAAACTAGGCATAGCCATTACTATGGGTACCAGAGACTGATATACATAATAGATAAATATTTAACACCCAAACACAGAACAAACATCTGTGTGTATCACACAAATGTTTGTCCAGTGCGGGAATCGAACCCGCGACCTCTAGCGCAGAAGGCAGAGTTCCTACTTGAGCCTTGAAGTCAGTCAAAAAGTAGCCTCTATTGTTATATCTCTATTCCAAGTTTCATCGAAATCGTTTGAGCTGATTGGCGTGATTGAACAACAAACATCCAAACGTTCTCACAAACTTTCGCGTTCATAATATTAGTAGGATTTTTTAAGTTGACATTGATATTCAAATTCTGCCCAGTCACGCTTGTCATTGACTCAGCACTTAAAAATTCGTTGCATATCTGAGTTAATTCGTGAGCTCCTTCATACTTTTCAATAAAAAGATCACTCGTAAGTTCTCATTCACCTAATTGAAAGTATGAGTGTACTATCCCCAAATATGGTCACGGCCAAATCTCATGCGTAGGCGCTTACGACACAAAAACAAAGATATAAACATAAATACAGATAGGTATCAACAAAACGACATAGCCGTAGAGAGAACGGTAATCATACAGTGGCCGAAAATTTGCGCCCACGCATGCAGTCTTCTTTACACTGGGTTTTGGGTTAAAATAAAAATAAAATTTGTGATACGACGAATGCACTTTAAGTAAAGCCTTGTTCAGATAAACTGAGAAGAGATAAGTAATATATAATTATGTAGAACAATTTCATTATATAATCAAGTCATGTAACGAGAAGAGCGTTAGGTATGAATGTGGATGGATATAAGACTAGAGGAAGGCCGAAGAAAAGATGGATGGATTGTATTAAAGATGACATGAGTAAGAAAGATGTGAGTGCGGAGATGACGGCTGACAGAGGAGAGTGGAAGAGGAAAATATGTTGTGCCGACCCCACATAATGTGGGACAAGGGCAGGAAGAAGAAGAAGAAGACGAAGAATATCCAGAGTAACGATTACAGATTACAAAGTATTGATTTTTGGGGTTGGATATACATTAATAATAAAAAAATATTCCGGACATATCACACATGGCCAACTGATCCCAACCTAGGCATATAGAGACTGATATACATAATAGATATATATTTAACACCCAGACACAGAACAAACATCTGTGTTAGTCACAAATGTTTGTCCAGTGCGGGAATCGAACCCGCGACCTCTTGCGCAGAAGGCAGATTTACTACCAACTGAGCTATGAGGCCAGTCATAGCCAGTATTGGTTATAATTATAATTAAAAACTTCTGAAACAGCCTACAATATTTCTGCTGTCAGACATGGAAGTCAAAAATAATTTAACGCCTGTCAACTATCACCGGACTTAATCCGTAAACGATTGACCCGACAATGTAGACCAGCTAAAATTCAATGGCGAATTTCATCACCGTATTTGCAGACACGCCGGCGTATTTCTACACGAGTCGAGTTTCATTGATAGGGCAGGTGGGTGGACTTGTCCGCCATTCATGAGTTGGGCAACACCCGCCCACGCAGTAACGGTGGCACAGACTTTACCACTAAATTGTACGGTAATTAATACAAAAAACTGTAAATACGGAACCTAGGAAGCGATAGATCATCATCATCATCATCATCATCAGCCCACATTAGTCCACTGCTGGACATAGGGCTCCCCCAATACACGCCACTGAGCCCGGTGTTCGGCCCTTGTCATCCTCTTACTGCCCGCCGCCTTTCGTAGGTCATCGCTCCACCTAGCCGGGGGGCCCCCACACTACGTTTGCCTAGACGTGGTCTCCACTCAAGAACTCGTTTACCCCAACGGTTGTCGATAGATAATCCGGACATATATTTCGGGTAATTTCGCCTTGCTAATTGTGTAGGCTGTAGGCGAAAACCCGTCTGATATGCAAGGTACCCCTACAACCCGGGTCTGGGTGTTGTTGTACTACGATGGTACTCGTAGTTTCTGATACCCACGACATAGGGAATCCTAGTGTGGTGCTAGGACTATGTATGTTGGGTGTTATTTATTAGAGCCCTTAAATTTATGGAACTAAAAGTATTTAAACTAAGAGAGTTTTTAGAGTATATTTTATTTATTGGGTTGTAGTAGCAGTTTAACAGTAATACGTGTCAGAATTTGAGTTAAATTTGCATATTATTCACCTTGCCCTTTAGTGGTAACTTGACCAATCATAACTCCAGCTACATTATGACCATGAGCCATAATCTCTTTGTTCACGAATAAAGATGCCTTTTTAAATCCTGATGATAACAAGGGAACTTAATATACGTACCGACTGGTAATGATGATGGCAATGACAGAGAGGAAATGAATTCAAGAGACTGTTAGTAGTAAATAAATCTATAAACATTTTACGCGTAATATTTTATGAATGCCTAAAACAGCATTCACTTGCCACATCATTTTAAATTCTCGATTCGCCCACGCGATGTAAACAAACTGACACTTGGCGCTATTACGGATGATTACGGATGAATAATTGTGATCGCGTCCTATGATACGGAACTAGCTATCCGATGATTTTATCCGGACATTTGATTTGACGCACGTCTATTTTTTTATGTTGTACGGAGGCAAACAGGCTTACGGCCCTCCTGATGGTAAGTGGTAAACGTCGCCTATTGACATCAGCAACACCTAGAGCATTGCTAACGCATTGCTTGCCGAACCCCTCCCCCATAAAGAGCTCTGGCAAGCTTACTCACCGCAGATACACAACACTATTTGAAACAAATACCTAAGTTATTTGGCTGCAATATTCTGTAAGGCAGAGGTGCCTCTCCAGACGGGCTGCTTCAGATTAGAACGAGAAAATCTCGCTGTGCCCTACCTCCTACCTCCTATTCCTTCCTATTATGCAAGTACTGGTATATATTTTTTGCGGAAGGCTCTAGTAAAAACTAGTAGAAAGATAGCGCTTGCTTGTCGTGTCACTGATTCTTTCTTGGTTATCCTATGTTATATCAGTGACCAGGTTGATTTGACCCCGAGGCAGATTTTAACATAGAAATTTTTTCAATGAAAAATGTCGAATTTCCAAAAGTCGTAGAAAAAAAACATTATTACTAATTGGATGTAGAATAAGCCCCTTTCGGAATAGCATACACAATTATTATTTATAAAGTTTCGAGTCGTACTACGCAATATAAAAATTATGAATGAACCAAAATCGAATGTTGCAATTACATACCTATTCTGAATACAAGTAACGCAAAGTTGCCACATAGCCTTGTTTAAAATGTCAATCGTTATTTAACTGCCTTCGCTCCCGATTATTAAAAAAAACTTATGAATGAACCGTATTAAGGGCACTGTTGGTTGTTCATTACTTTTAGTAACTAGCTTCCGCCCGCGGCTTCTCTCGCGTGGTAGGTACCTATACCTAAAGATAAAAAGTAGTCTATGCTCTATTTCCAGACTATCATCATCATCATCATCAGCCTGTAGAAGTCCACTGCTGGACATAGGCCTCCCCCAAAGAGTTCCATGACGAACGGTCTTGAGCCTTCTCCATCCACCGACTTCCCGCAACCTTCACAATGTCGTCGGTCCATCGGGTGGGGGGCCTTCCAACACTGCGTCGCCCCGTTCGTGGTCGCCATTCGAGAACCTTTACTCCCCAACGGTTGTCGGTTCTGCGAGCTATATGGCCTGCCCACTGCCACTTCAACTTGCTAATTCTGAGAGCTATGTCGGTCACCTTAGTTCTTCTACGGATTTCCTCATTTCGGATCTTATCACGTAATGAAACTCCAAGCATAGCTCTCTCCATAGCACGTTGCGCGACTTTGAGCTAGACTATAATCTGTACAAATAGACAGACAGACTAACAGACAGAAAACAAAGTGAATCTTTATAGGTTCAGTTTTTTCTAAATGAGGAAAGAACCAGGGACGATGATAATTTTATTATAATGAGCCAAAACTGTTCCGCAATTTGTCTTTACCTTAGTTTCATGCTGGCATTCCGTAACCATGGCACCTTATATTGGCTAAAGCTATAATGTTCCCGATAATACTACGAAAATCACTAAAACTCATTAAGTTATCAATAACCCGATACAGATCAGCGTCAAAAGCCTTTAAATGTACAGTTTAAACACGGCAAAGCTTAAATGTCTATAATTGGACAACGGCCAAAGTCTGAACAAGGAGGATAGCACCAGTTCGAACGTTTTTAATCTTTAGCGAGATCATAAATGACTGAATGCTACTAAGGTTATTACCTACTACAACGCATCATACCATGACCGTGCTTGCTTGTCTTTCGTGTTTCTGAATCTTTCTGGTCATCCTGCATTAGGTCAGTGACCAGGTTAAGGTGCAAATATTCTTGTCGTGAATTCGCTGTCGGTCGGAGCATGGCACGCTACGGTGTTGGTAAGTGACGGAGCGATCTAGAGGGCATTTTTGATTTTTATTTAGTAGTCCATCCCCTAGCTTAGTCGCCTCTTACGACATCCGCGGATAGGTAGATATGGAGGGGCCTATTCTTCAGCAGCGTTTTCTCATTTTAAAAACGATAGCTCTAACTGCGCTCGCCAACCCGCATGCCCAGCGTGGTGAGTATGGGCAAATCCCCCCACATGATAAGGAATTTGCTGTCTGTGGGGGAGGCCATGTTCAGCAGTGGACATCGAATGGCTGAAATGATGATGATGATGATTAAGTAGTCTTTTGCCGTGTTCACCTATGGTATAGAAACCATTACGCTCAACAAGAAATCTGCTGAAAAGTTCAGAGTAGCGCAGAGAGGTATGAAAAAGCAATGCTTGGAATCACACTACGTGACCGAAAACGCAATGAAAGGATTCAGAAAATCACTAAAATGAGTGATGTGATAGAGACTATAGCAAAAAAATAGTTGGGGAAGGGCGGGGCACATTGCTAGAATGAACGCGACCCGCTGGACCAGAAGAACTCTGGACTGGAGACCCAGAGCGGTTATCCGGGGACGAGGCAGACCGCCTAACCACTGGGTAGACGACATCAGACGACACGGAGGCCATGACTCGATGAGACGGGCATAAGATCGCTAGGAATGGAGAAGAAGGCAAGAGGCCTATATACAAGATTGGATGTTGGAGAGGCCACCATGAGGATGATGAGTCTTTTGCTCGATTTGGGTGTTCTGTAGTCCGCTCGCTAGCGATTCAAAGGTTAAGACTAGTGCTAGCCCAGCACCAATATCGGTGCATGACATATCGTAAACTACAAGTGGGTCAGTGCAACGAGAAAGTCACTGAATCTATAGTTGCTGCGGTTACGTAAAGTAAGCTTTTTGAATACAGCACTGTCTGTTAATGACGGTTGAAAGCAAAGTCTTGTATGTGGCCGACAGCTTAGTGAATATTGTGAATTATAAAAATTGAGATGTCTTTTTGGAAGGATCCGTTCCAATATTAAATCAAGGTTGAACTCGAATGAAAAAGTTGTTTCTCATAATCTTTAAATGAAATACTAGTAGTTCGCCCGAGCCGAGATCTCGCGATGACTTATAAAGTTGGTGCTTCGATTCGTTGAGGCTCTAATAAGATAAACTTTTCTTCATGTCAATATTTTAGTTGTATGTCAAAAATCATATAGCCAAGAACCGAAATAAAAATCGTTTTGTAATGTATAAACAAAGCTCTTTCATTTTTTAAATCCCTTTTCGACCTCTTTATTTTAGCAACCCTTTTGCCGATATAGTTCATATTCTTACCAGTTAATTTTGGTCGGATTGTCGGTAAGAAAGTTATGCTCTAACAAATAAACATTCAAACATGAGATATGCCCAATTCGTCATCATCATCATTTCAGCCGTACGACGTCCACTGCTGAACATGGCCTCCCCCACAGACAGAGCAAATTCCTTATCATGTGGGGGGATTTGCCCGTACTCACCACGCTGGGCATGCGGGTTGGCGAGCGCAGTTAGAGCTATAGTTGTTATAATGAGGGACGCTGCTGCCCATCCCCTAGTTTTTTTTCCCTTAGTCGCCTCTTACGACATCCGCGGATAGGTAGATATGGAGGGGCCTATTCTTCAGCCGGGGCCACCACGGCCAATATGTCCAATTAGTTTAAGAGTTTTTCGCTCGCTCGGTCAAATATTGTGATGTGTTAATAAAAACTAGTCTTTACTCTAACCAAAAAGGCTCATGAGGAGTTTGTGTCTGTGAAAAAATGCAAAATGCACTGGAAAAAATCACAGACTCCGTTCAATAATTCATTCACGCTTATGGTGTTGGAAGGCCCCCCTCCCGATGGATCGATGACATTGTAAAGGTTGCGGGAAGTCGCTGGATGGAAAGGGCTCAAGACCGTTTGTCGTGGAACTCTTTGGGGGAGGCCTATGTCCAGCGGTGGACTTCTACATGTTGTTGATGATGATGATAATGAAACGGTTACAAGAATAACGGTACCATTAACCGCTAAAACGGAACAGTAAAGGATTAAGTTATCGGTCATACGGAACAAAGGCGCATTGGCGAGACCCGAGGGACTGCAGACAATGGGGCACCTTACTGATCGCTGATAGATGTAGAAACGCTAAGCGGAGTTGAGCTATATAAATATATAGGTATGCATATGAAAACTTTCTATAAAAGTACAATAATAAAGTATTAAACGAATGCACGTGAGTTTATTTCACGCAAACTATTTCAAACAGCCGTGGTGGCCCCGGCTGAAGAATAGGCCCCCCCATATCTACCTAGCCATGGATTTCGTAAGAGGCAACTGAGTGAAAAAAATTCAGCACGTCAAAAGGCTGAAATGATGATTATGATTTTAAACTGACTCAGGGTTTGTTTTTAACTTCGATTTCTTATTAGTCTCCGTTAGGGCTTCAATTTTGTCATTTTCCGAAGCACCAGCATCATCGAGGTAGCTTATGCCTGCGCAGATTGTTGGCAGTAGGAAAGTAACAGCGAGAACGGTATCACATGGAGATTTTTTACAAGCGCTTGAAGGAAGCGTTGCTTTAAGGTTCCCTGTCCCCATACATACGATTTTGGAGCATTTTTTTTTTTTAATGTTATACCGATGTTAACAGGCTTACGGCCCTCCTGATGGTAAGTGGTTACCGTCGCCTATTAACATAAGCAACACCTAGAGCATTGCCAATGCGTTGTCTGCCGAACCCCTCCCCCCCCCCCCTAAAGAGCTCTGGCAACCTTACTCACCGCAGGAACACACACCGCAGGAACACACTATTTGAAACAAATAATGTTATTTGGCTGCGATCTTCTGTTAGGCGGAGGTACCTCCCCAGGCGGGCTGCTCCAATTTAGAGCGAGAAAATCTCGCTGTGCCCTACCTCCTCCAAAAAGCATTACCCATGTCCCGCGTTTTTTTTAGTTTTTTGACCTCATTTTGAACATAAATAAAAATGTATGTATATTTTGTAGAATATTATACATAAAATTGCCCATAAAAAGAAAATAAAAAAAATGTATCAATTATAATACATGAGCGTATAGAGTGAGTTTTTATTGTCATATTTTTTTTTTATTGCAAGCAAAACAGGTGCATACAGAATGCACGGTTTGTGGAAAATGTTATTGCCTACCTTGTTTCAATGAGAAACACTCACAACAATGAGGGTAGTTCGTAATTTGGTTTAGTTTGTAAGTAAAAAGTTTTCCTGCAAATTACAAATTGTTCTGTAATAATAAAAACTTATGTTCCTAAATAAATCTATTAATTACATTCCTAAATATTTACTTTTATTTTGTACCCGTAAAATCATCCTAGAAAAAAAATGCCACAAGGTAAAAAAAGTTGATTGTATGCAAGCAAAACAATGAAACAATCAACTTTTTTTACCTTTTATTGTTAATTTACACGATATCCCCCATAAGTCCCAGTACTCAAAATTACGATCACAACGCCACGTCCCAAAGTAAAATGGGTCTGAAATTGGCACTACTTTTGCTCATATATGAGTCACGGACGTGTGAAACACGGTACAACACATGTGTGATGAATCATATCTGATGCATGTTACAGAGAAAAGCTGCGTGTGACAGACTCTTAACTCAAAGGCCTCAACACAAAGAACTTGCCGGTAAAAGGTTTACTAGATTGCTCACCGATTTTCAATAATTTTTATCTTGTAATCTTAATGAAATTAACTATGACCTTATCTTATGCGGCCATTCCTCGTAACGTTTTATTGCACTGATAAACGTGTGTGGTCTACATAAAAGTACGAGAATAGATGTTATTTCGACATGTGGCTAAATGGCATCTGATAATCGGAGGCGCCATACCCAATAAAAAATACTGAGTAATTAAAAGTAGTGACCTATTTTTGTGCGGATACTTTCAAGACTAAATAAGTTTATTCTTCAAAGGACTTAAAGAAAAAAGAAACTTTTTATAAAACAGTAATCCTCCCCCATAAAATAATATTTAAGCATTTATAAATTTGTATAAAGCCGGTTAAAAATTAAAAACGAAAACTTTATACTTTAACTTTTACGTTAGTGGTTACAGCACTCGGTTACGTAGACGTTCTAAAGGCTTTTGTTTTAGCTGTTTAGGTAATTTGTCCTCCGCCACCCTCACCGAGAACGAGATAACGGTGCCAACGTACCGAGAGGTACCTACATAATTTACGTAATATTTTGTGTACGAAAGGGGCCTCTAAGAAGCGCACTTTAATCCTTTCACTTCTCTGATTCCTTCACATACAGTAAAGGCCCTTTTCAGGGCCACCATACTGGTCACTGACCTAACAAAGGATTACCAAGAAAGGATCAGTGAAACGACAAACAAGTAAGAATTTACAGAAAGGGCAAACAAAAACATTTTTTACTTACCTGAAAATATTATAGAACTTAATTGGTTTAGTCGAAGTGTTCGGCTTTCTCGTTAAAATCATCATCTATATATAAAAATTGTTTTTTTTTTTACTCCTTGATATTTTTACACACTAGCCTTTATAAAACTAATGATTAGTCAAACAAGAGCCATTTTCACATGTTTTATATTTTCGTCATCGTCCTTAAATTTATAACGGCAAGTGTCATAAAAACGTTTCAAACGGTAGCCATCTGTGCAAATACTGTCAGTTGGTACTTGACTCCATCTAATAAGACCAAAAAGCTTACAAACGAATATAAACTTTAAGCTCTTAGATGAAAAGCTCATAATACAACTTAAATCGTAGACTGTTGACTTATAATATTTTATTCAAAAATAGTGCTTAGTATCTAACGAATAGAAGTTGAAACTCTGAAAACACTGAATGTGAGTTATTTGAGTTTTAATTACTCATGAAACCGTTAACATTTTGGCTAATTCAATATTAGATGACCATGTTGAGTATCAACTTTTTTTGAAATGAATAAAAATTAGCTTTATTCAGTAGACAAAAGGCTCTTATTGAAACTAATTTTATAAGAACATAAACATATCAATAGCATATCGCATGCCATATGAACATGGCTTTATTCTGATTGTGCAATTATTTTTTTCGTTTTAATACCTATTCGCAAATAATTTTATATCGTAGCCCAAGCAGGAACACTTCAAAAGAGAGTTAAGCTACGATATGATAGTAAAAACAGAGACAGCCAATGTCATCGGCTATGCTTGGAATCTTTAAAGTTTGATAGGCTATTATTTTACATTTTCTATCGTATCGTTAGCGTAACGCTATCGAGACTTATTTGTGCTCGGGCCATAGTAATAAATCCTATCTACCACTTCGAAATTGTTTCTTCTTATGATAAATTATCGTTAATCTTATTCCATATCAAATTCGAAAGCAAAATCATTGTGATTTTATTACCTATTATTTTATGCCTAAAAGGAAACAGCAAGGCGACATCCGTTCATGGTTAATGTACCACCTTGCCGCACCAAGCGCTTTGCGTCTACCTTTATAATGCGGACAGCCAAAGAGTGGAACTCGTTGCCGGCGTCTGTGTTTCCGAATACCTATAATTTGGGTGTCCCCAAGACCAGAGTGAATAGGTTTCTTCTAGGCAAACGTGCTACACCGTAGACCACATCATTACTTAACATCAGGTGAGATTGTGGTCAAACGTTAGCCTATTTTGTATAAAAAAAAAACAAAAAAAAAAACAAATGCCAATGACTTTTCCTTTAAGTCTCTAATGTTCATCAAACCCGAATATTTGTCACGCACACGTTTCAAAAGCATTAAACGCCCTTTATGTTTTTAAGTTTTTTTTATTTGTTCACTGGAATCCCCATAAAAGAAGACAGCAGGCGCCCCTCAACACGTGGTAGACAGGAAGGAAGTATTATACAGCTGTCAATGAATGGCGCTGGAAAGGTCGAATTATCATGTGTTTATAACAGAGTGTATGAACTCTATTGCTCTTCAATACAAAGGTCAAAGACACTAAGAACGAAACTCTGCATAAGCTCTGTGTTATTCACATTATTATTGTGTGTTAAGTTCTTCCATGATAGGAAGTCGTTCCTATCATGGAAGAACTCAGATGCCATGTAAAGTAATCATTACTGATTACTTTAACACTTTACAATTTTCATTTTATAAGGGTTTTTTTCCTTCCTGTTGAGGTACGGAACCATAAAAAAACTTCAGCCAAGGAAAAACTAATAAAATAATATCTGATAACATGGGTTCGTAGTAAAGTTCAACTTTACTTCCTGACTTTGATTATAACTTATATTTGTAAATACGAGCTCGTTGATAAGCTGATTAAATAACAAATTTTATGTATACACACTTATCTACTGGTATTTATTTGTATAAAAATTATTTATTTGCCGCCCCGGCTGAAGAATAGGCTCCTCTATATCTCCCAGCCGTGGATGTCGTTAGAGGCAAATCAGGGAAAAAAGCTAGGGGATGGGCAGCAGCACTCCTTATTATAACAAAGATAGCCCTATCTGTGCTCGCCAATCCGCGTGGCCAGCGTAGTGAGTATGGGCATTTTCCTCCTACATGATAGAAAGTCGTTCTGGAAATATGTGGGTGAGATCGATGTCCAGCAGTGGACTTCCAACGGCTGGAATGATGAAGTGGGTAATGTCTTCTTTGAAACTACACAAATTTTATCTTTAAGTTTGTCAACCAACCTTTAATAGTTTGTCATAAAATCCCAACACACAAAATATTAACGTCTATGGTACTTCATCGACTAGAAAACAGCCAATTGAATAAGAACAAAGAACTTATAGCACAGGTTGGTGTAGCACGTGCACTTCGTTTAGTGTAGGTACTGAATTTGCACCGAAGCTGATGAAAAAAGCCTACAGTACACTGTACACACAATAAAAAATTGTGTAGTAAGATCAAGACACGCGGAAGCGTGTCAAGACTAGTCCAAGCCAGAAAAAAAACTAGCGTTGTGGCAGCTGCTCTCATGGCTTCTAATATATACTTACAAAGAAATTCATTTTAAACTCATTTGTTTCCTTATCAAACCCATGCCCACAACAGTAGCCCAAGCATGAATAATTCATGGTAACGTTACGTTTACGACACGGTATCAATAAAAAAAATTGCCAATGACATCGTTGATGTTTGAAATCTTTTTATTTTTATTGGCTAATATTGTTTAGGTCACAGGAGCGTCATGCATGCCAACGTAAAACCATAATAATAATATTTTTAATGGCACATTTGCATCATAATCCGCTTCGGTGTGACAGGTGCTGCGTTTATCGCTTCCTGTATGAATTGTAAATGTGCGTTCTACCTGTATTGGCTGATCTGGGAGCCTAGTATGAGTTCGAGCGTGTTCGAATCGCTAGCGAGTCGATCGTTTTGTCAAGTACCTATTGAATAACTCCAAACGTTTGATCGCTTATGTCAAATACGACCAAACGAAGACTTTGATTCTCCTATTTTAGATTAAAACTGTACGAAAACCACACCGATGGTCATAGGCCCTCTTCAGGATCACCATACCTCGACCTGATACAGGATGACCAAGAAAGAATCAGTGACATGACAAGCAAGCAAAGTATCCAAAACCTTTGTTAATTATTTCACTATGCTATTGCTAGAAAAAAAAACAAAATATATAAAAACCGACTTTTTTCTCGTATGCGTGGTAGACAATGAAGATGATATCTAAGGCTAGTCTGAGGCACGTCTAAACATTAGCCAAACATGTCCACAATTTGCTGTAGTGTATTTACCATACGTGACATGTTGCAAACCCATCGCTGCTTTTAAAATACTGGTTTCCTCACGATGTTTTTTAGCACGGGCGAATCATCACAACAGCAAAACTCATGGGTGCAGGGCCGGCCCCACGACCTTCGGATTGAAAGTCGGAGTACCTCCTACTAGGCCAAAACGGTTTCAAGCCTTCGTATTGAGCGTTTACCGTGGGGTTTTATAATCATTAAGTAGTTGTTACTTTCCCAAACATACGCGGGTTAGTCCACCTAGTTATACTATTAGTTACAGTCACGAATCCCCTGTCAATATCAATGCATCTTATTATTGAAATATAGCCCTTATATAAATGTCAATAGGTTTCACCCAATATAAATCTACCCTGCTGTGCCCTACTGTGACCCTACCTAGATAATCTTATCTCTAGCGATAAAGAAAACGCAACTTCGTACGTACCCTTTTAGGAGCAAACGTTTATATCATTATCTGTAGCTGCTTTTGTTGTAACAGTTTAAAATTTTGTTTTAACTAAAAAGGTACATACTGATCATATCTACAGAATCTATCAAATTATTTCTTTTTAAAAGTTAAAATGAAAGCAACATAAATATGGATAACAATTTTAATGATACCCAAAATATTCGAACCCGCATCTTTGCCTTGAATCGACAATGCGATACCATGGAACGAATGACGCCAATCCTCTTGAATCTGGAGCTTGTTCAAATTAAATTTTTAACAATAGTATCATGAAGAACCGTATAATATCAAAAAAGTTGACTCCAAAGGTTCATTTAAACGATTAACTCGTGAACATTTCCTTAAGAACATCTAGCATCTACACTACATGTTAATAAAACACTGTTTTGTACTATCTGTTAATCTATTGCAGTGTAAATAAGTGTATATATATACACTTATTTAAATATAATGTATGGTTATTTATAGTATAGTTTTTAGTTAAGTTAAACAATCTGTCGCACGCCAACCTCCTGTCTCTACCCAATCAGGCTGGCTGGTAGATAATGCCTTGGCATTAAGCCCACCTTTTGTACATTGTCTTTTGTGTGCATTAAAGATTAAATAAATAAGTAAGAACGAAATATAAATACGAAATTGTGTTTGTTCCATGTTTGTATGGATTTTTCTTCTTTTAGAACGAAACTTCACACAACTTTGACAACGTCGTCAGTCTATCAGGCATTCCAATACTGCATAGCGCGGGGAATCAAGGATCTCGAATGGTGACCACGAGGACGCCATTCAAGAACCTTCATTCCCCAAGGGTTCTGCGTGATGTAGGCTTCTTTTTATCTTGGTACAGCAATCAAAGCAGCGGATGGAAGTAATAAAGTTATGACACTGTTCAAGTTAGATGACGCATCAGAACGAATCAAGATGTGAGAAAAAGGGGACCTAGCGATCAAAGCTTGATCTTAGGGTGATGAAAATGAATGTTTATTTCGACAATTAAAAACCAATAAGTAAAAAATCTTTGATAACAGATAATTTCCGTTGGAAATGCCATCAAATTTTAAAACCGGTCGATGTAACGAACGGACTTATCGAGCTCATTATGCAAATTGCAACCGTGGCCAATGAGAAATGATTCCAATTACGACACGACGAACTTCAGTTTTATTGCGTGCGATTGCGGAGGACTTATGTAATGAAACAAGAGGGTGGCTTAAAGTTTTAGTAAGCATTTAAAAAGCTCTCGATGCTTTATCCAGTATAAGGGGCTTATTCTACACTCATCATCACCATCATCAGCGTGATAAAGTCCACTTCTGAACATAGGCCTCCCCCAAAGAGTTCCATGACGAACGGTCTTGAGCCTTTTCCATCCACCGACTTCAAGCAACCTTAACAATGTCGTCGGTCCATCGGGTGGGGGGCCTTCCAACACTGCGTCGTCCGGTTTGTGGTCGCCACTCGAGAACCTTTGTTCCCCAACGGTTGTCGGTTCTGCGAGCTATATGGCCGGCCCACTGCCACTTCAACCTGCTAATTCTGAAAGCTATGTCGGTAACCTTGGTTCTTCTACGGATTTCCTTATTTCGGATTTTATCATGCAGCGAAACTCCGAGCATAGCTCTCTCCATAGCCCGTTGGGCGACTTTGATTCTACACTCAATTGGCAATAAATTTTGTTCAATAACTTTTGGAAGTTTGACATTTTCTTTGAAACTCAATTATTCAGCTGTTTAGGTAGAAATATTGATGTCAACCATCTCATATGTTTAAAAATCAAAGTTGAAGTTGAAAAATGCCAAAACAACTAACTTGAAAAGTTTGGCAAAAAGTGTAGTTCATATTTCTCTAGTATAATAATAATATATTATAGTAGTGGCTTTAAACGTTTTGGACATCATATTTCGTGTAGATTCTAAAAAAAATACTTGTCTAGTGACCTGAACATACGCGTGATTCACACCCAACAATGTGCCCGAGCTATTGTATGGCATCCTGCGAGCAAGGTTAATTACGACTAACACTCATTTGCAACAATAAAGGCCAGTGTTCATTAAACAACCGCACTGTGGAATCAAAATGAAGTTCAAAGCACATACCCTCGTCATATGCCAGTACAAGCTATTGAGCTTATGAATGGCAGGCAAGCATAGAAGTGGCCTTCAGTCGAGTGTGAATCTGTCTCGGATAAAGAGTTTTAATGCAAAAAAAAATTAAGTTCTAGAAGGAGAATCGAGGAACGAGAAACGGGTTTATCACAAACTTCTTTCTATCGGTCAAGATCATTTTTTTTAAACAAATTAACAGAGCAATGAATCACAACACATGATGACGAATGATTTAAAAAATATGTTACATAACTCAGAAAAACCTTAACCAGTTCTGCTTCTATAGCAGTAAATAGGCATACAACGGATGATCTAATTATACAGCTGTTAAATATGTTGTATAGTGGACAGTAAGCTTGACTCGTACAATAGTTTTCCTGAATTCCGCTCTTACAATGGCTCTGCTGAATTCACGGTTACTTGACCACCTGATGTCATTGCAATTATTTGTGCCCTTTGTAGTGTTCTTTATTGAATGTTTCTGCATTGTCTATATTTTGTTTTTTTAATATGATATTAAAAGGGTATTCAGAGACCTGCTTTGTATTTTTGATTTCATTTAGAACTTTGTTTATTACACATTCGTTTATTATGAATACAATACAAACAAAGTTACCGAGGTTTTCATCATAATGAGCCTGTAGAAGTCTATGCTGGATATAGAACTCCCCCAAAAAGTCCCATGACGAACGGTCTTGAGCCTTTTCCATCCACTGACTTCCCGCAAATTTCACGTCATCCGTACATCCCAACATTGCGTCGCCCGGTCGTTATCGTGGTCACCATTGGTGAATATAAACCCCCAACGGCTGTCGGTTCTGCAAGCTATATGGCCTGCCCATTACCACTTCAACATGCTTATTCTGAGAGCTATGTCGGTGACCTTGGTTCTTCTACGGAATTCCTCATTTTGAATTTTATCACGCAGAAACTCCACTCTATCCATAGCCGTTACGCGACTTTGAGCTTGTGTATGAGGCTCATAGTTATTAGCGACTAAGTCTGTAACATTATGCCATCACTGGCAATATGCACTGATCGTAGAGGTTTACTTGCAACCAAATACATTTAGCTAATGAAGAAACTTCACTTCAGACAATAACTTAGAAAACAATCATGCAATAAATCATGTTCCGCCCAATGTTCTAAGTAAAACACTTCTGACAAGAAATTCGCTATGATATCATTCTGTGATGGCATTCATGATAGCATTTACTAACACATTTACAAAAGATATGACGATGAATAAAACAATGCAGACACTAAATAGTGATAAAGTTATCGTTGCCAGCGAAATAATCTCAAAATAGAATCAGTATACATTGAGGTATACAGTCACAAACCCTAGTGGGAGGTACCTCGACTTTAGATCCGGAGATCATGGGTTCAAATCCCAGTCTTGCAGTTATAGATTTTCCTGTTCAATTAAATATATCCGCATTAGCACGTGCTCAAAACATTTAAGGAAAACATCATGAGAAAACCCGCGATTTAGTCAGCTCCGCACGTATCGGTCATGTCTTTCCTGTGGATAAGGCTGACTAGGCAGAGAGGATGGTATAGGTGCTGGGCAATCTTACTCTAGCTAAACATGTCCCAGGCACTGAAGCATCTCCTGTAAGTGAGTAAAAAGTTCCACGTAGGCATGACAGATGCTGTATAAATAATCTGGAATAGATGTAATAAGGTCTTACAGATGCAAATCAGTGAAACAGAGCACGAGTAATAAAATGAGTTTGTAGTTTTTCAAGATTTTCTGGGCACATTGGCCAGAAAAAATATTATTGTTCTATATTTTTAGGATCCTGGCGCGTGCATAAATTGGTAAAACTAAACTTCAAACATGTTTGCTGATTAGAATCTGCACGCACGAAGGAAAGCTGCTATAAAAACTAGTGATGCAAGCATTTGCCTAATCATAGCAATCAAGTAACTGTCGGTGGTTAAAGATCTACTGCAGCTGGCTATTTTATCGTCGATCAGTAACTCAGGCAACGTTTAACCAATCCTACAAGTCAGTTTGGTTCCTGGATCTTTTAATGATGGCGCGGAATTCTCGATCTACATTACTTACGTCTGTATTTTGCTTAATGATAGTATCTACAAAAGTTCATCATCATTTCAGCCGTACGACGTCCACTGCTGAACATGGCCTCCCCCACAGACAGAGCAAATTCCTTATCATGTGGAGGATTTGGCCATACTCACCACGCTGGGCATGCGGGTTGGCGAGCGCAGTTAGAGCTATCGTTGTTAATATGAGGGACGCAGCTGCCCATCACCTAGCTTTTTTCCCTGAGTCACCTCTTACATCGGCGGATAGGTAGATATGGAGGGCCCTATTCTTCAGCCGGGGCCACCACGGCCACTTCAAAAGTTACCTAATGTGAATCATCGATTGTTTTCTCTTCGAGCAATTTCCTCTAGCACAATTACTTCCGATGATTAGTATTTTCTTCATGCTCTTTTGATAAACTTCATTCAAAAATAAGCACACCAATTTTACTGCTGAAAAATTTGGGTATGTGCAATAATGCTTGGAAGGTCCTAACCCCCCTTTAACATCTTCAAGGATCTGATTGCCTGGAGATCTGCCGTGCTTGGAAATGAAAATTGTGTGAAAATTGTGAGGTTGAACAACAGGGTCCAACTGCGAAAAAGATAATGTACGTATTTTCTTATAAATTATATATGTTGTGCGCCGTCGCTTCTTTAATAATTATATTGACTACATATTTACCTACGTCACTGAACTGTCGCATATAATAATCATTACATTATTGATCAATAGTGTCAATATCTTCATAATTGGGTCTTATATCGACAGTACTAAAATTATGCGCAGTCTTCCTTAACACGCGCCCGATAGTATCGCAAAACTCGTTGCTCGTTATCGGGAATTTTCAAGTGGTAGTGCAGCTGTTGATGTAAACGCGGCAATGGATGTTAAGAAATGCAATTTGATGCGATTAGCGGATACTCGGCGCCAGCTTATCGTAAGGTTTGCTGACACCTTGGCGGCATATGTACTTAATCAGTTATTTTCCTCTTAAAAAAATTTTATTTATTTTTTTTATATAACTGACCTTTCATTTTGTTTAAGTGAGGTACTTAATGCTTCCGTTTCAGTATTCTCCTTCAATTAGCACTGTTAGTATAATGGAGATTATTTTCTGTTCCTATTGAATTTGGGAGGATATAGGCCACAACGAGATTTGCTCGATCTAAATTGGAGCAGCCTGCCTGGGTTGGTACCTCCGCCTTACAGAAGATCGCAGCCAAATAAAATTATTTATTCCAAATAGTTTTCCTGCAGTGTGTAAGGCTGCCAGTGCTTTGAAATGGGGTGGGTGTATTTGGATTTTATTAGTTCAAAAGCGCTAGGATTCCGTGCCGTGAGTACTATGGTACCACAGCACCCAGACCTGGAACAAATTTCAGATACATTTGTCTCGCAGCGGGAATTGAACCCGTACCCCTTGTGTCTTAGACAGGCACTCGCCCGCTGCGCCATCAAGGCCGTCAAAACTCTTTGTGACATTTTTAACTCTTAACTCTTTTTATAACTTCTATGGGTTATCTCAAAAGCAAAACTCATAATTTACTGTGTACCTCATCAATCAAATGTAAGATAATTTTTCCATATCGATACAGCAGTTTATAATTTTCAAAAGGTCATCTTGATATACCTGAACTTGACAGAATGAGATAAGAAAATAATGATCGCTAATGGCAAAGCTCACGGTGGCCCGGCTGAAGAATAGGCCCCTCCATATTTACATACTTCTGGATGCCGTAGAGCCGACTAAGGGAAAAAAGCTATCATATAATTTACAATGAACTACGTTAGCGACCACAAAATATAAGTTTATCACTTCCTACACTTGAAATTTTGATTTTCTGACCCCGTTTTTGCACTACAGGGATTTGAAACCACGGCCAATGGTACGGAAGCCTCAGGGCGCTAGTTCTCGCACTTTACCGTCCGTTTTATTTAGATGTCTCTTATAGTTGGCTAGGGATAGTTTTGAACCAAAATATTGTTACGTAGGCGTTCTCAACAAAGTAAATGCAAATAGTTTCAACATTTTAGGTGTCATCGTCCCATTTTGGTCAGGTTGTTCAATTTGAATGAAGGTGTAATATTTTGCTGGTTCATTGTCTACAATGTTATGCGATTAGAGTCATGAGGTTTTTTTTTAAATTATGCTAGGGTGCGTCTACATAAGCGAATGCTCGCGCTCAGTTACTGCAACAGCACGCGAGCGGTGTATTTGCTAAGGTGGATGCTCCCTTAAACATTCTTGGAAAAAAATACTGCAATTAGACTCTAAAAAATGCCCCCCCCCCCCCTTCTTTAAGTTTGACCATAGAAGACACTATTCCTCGCGAATGAAATTAAATGACTACCTCGAAGTTATTCCCTAAACAATAGTAATACATACATACATACATAAAATCACGCCTATTTCCCAGAGGGGAAGGCAGAGACCACGGCCTTCCACTTGCTACGATCCTGACATACCTCTTTCGCTTCATTCACTCTCATCACATTCCTCATACATGCTCGTCGATTTAGGGTACTCTTGACCTGACCTTTGTCCAAAACGTCACCGATTTGGTCGCTAAACGTACGCCTAGGTCTTCCCCTTCCAACGGTTCCATTCACACTCGCCTTATACACCTGTTTCGTCAATCTTCTTTCGTTCATCCTCTCTACATGACCAAACCATCTCAGCATACCTTTCTCAATCTTCATCACTACATCTTCTTTCACTCCACAACGTTCTCTTATCACACTGTTCCTCACTCTATCTTTCAAAGTTACTCCACACATACTTCGCAAAGCTCTCATTTCCACTGCATTTATCCTACTTTCATTCTTTTTCTGCCATACCCATCTTTCACTGCCAAACATTAGTGTCGGCACTAACACTCCTCCATGCACAGCCAGTCGTGCCTTTTTGGACACTTTCCGACTGCTCATAAAGGCATGTAGTGCCCCATTCACTTGATTTCCAGCATTCACTCTCCTTTCGATATCACTCTCATGCTTCCCATCTCTCGTAAACAAAGTCCCCAGGTATACAAACTCATTCACTTGTTCAACTCTTTCTCCACCAATCAGAATATTACAAACTGTCACACATTCCTCTCAATACAATAGTAATAAACCATCAAAATCTAACTAGTCGTTACGGAGTAATCGATAAAAGACCATACCTACATAAAAAAAATGTCACCGAATTGTAAAAGGAAAAGTGAACCTATAATTTCATAAAAGTTATCTATCGAGGTCAGGCTTATCAATTCTGTGAAGCAATAATATCAATTTTATCAGTAAACTCAAGATTCAGATAATGGAGTCGATACGTTAAAAATATATCTTAAGTTTACGATCGATATAATTTATCACGTTTAAGCATGTTTGTTATGAATAAATCAAACAAACTTGTTGTATTTCCTGTCCGTTCGAATACTAATGAGCTTTTTATTGAACTATCTCAAATAAATGAACCTATAAATTAGAATAATTTGATTTAATTACAAGTTTTATTGATAGGGCATTTAGCGAAAGTTGCAATTTGCATACATAGAGAGAAAAAGAAAATATAGAAGAAATATGCTCACGAATATACCTCCAAGCATGGTAGGTAATTTCTCAGATCTCCAGGCGATCAGATCCTTGAAGATGTCTAAGGTGTCTTAGGTCCAAATATTATTACACACACATTAGTAAGACTAGATATAAATAAATAAATAAAATAAAAAAAAATCCGGACATATCACACACGGTTAACTGATCCCAATCTAGGCATTGCCTGTACTATGGGTACCAGAGACTGTTATACATAATAGATATATATTTAACACCCAAACATAGAACAAACATCTGTGTTAGTCACAAATGTTTGTCCAGTGCGGGAATCGAACCCGCGACCTCTAGCACAGAAGGCAGAGTTACTACCAACTGAGCTATGAGGCCTGTCTACGTACATCCGTTGATATAATTAAAAACTAGGTATCTAGTCACACAGATCTAATTCTAGATCACAGTTTTTTGCTGAAAAATGTTTCACAAATTCTATGCTTGAGTCACTTCAATTATATTGAATATTGTCTTTAGTTATCATATCAGACAGAATAATCAATCTTAACAATGCCCTTATCTTGCAATTGGCGGTCATTCGACTTATTTGGCGCCGGGTTTATTATCAATATTTTTACAGAATTTAGCACGTTATCAAATTCCATAATTTATATGAATAGAAATAAAGCTCTGACCATTTATCATGAGACAATTAAGTTAAAGCCGTCTCCTGCAAAAGCTTGAAATTTAGCAGTTCTCTCTCAAATGTCGCAACATTATAGTAAATCTCACTTTATTAACTTAAAGATAAATAAAAATACAAACAATGCTAGGTAGCCTGTTATACGTCATTATTTTAAAATTATCCTGATGACAAAGTCTTATTTTCAAATTACCTATCTAATAAAAAATCCAAAAACGTAATATGACTAAAAGAAAATTCAAGAGTCCGTAATGATCGTGAGAGATTGATATCAAGGAGGGTTTCGAAGATCCAACCAGAGTATTTTTATTAGAAACTTCGACATAAATTCCTTTTACATTTATCCGAGTAATATAATACTCCATTATCGAGTGTCACCAATTCATTTACCTAATTGATTTTATAGGTAATTTGTTCAAAGCCATAAAGCCCATCAACGGTTCAAAAATAGTTCTCTCGTTATTATCATTACTCGTAAACAGACATCCTGCAGAGGCTAATTAATTATATGAAGCTTAATTACCTTTGCTGTCTCCATAAAGACGCAAATCAACTTTATTTCCGTAGATTTTCGGTTCAAATTGGAACGATAAACTAAGCATATCAGCTGCATAAAAACTTTGTTTTCAAGTTCTCAACTTGGGACTGCAGAAACATGCTTTAAGATTCCTGTAACGGTTATCTCGGTAGCATAAGGTTCATTGTTGGATGGTTTTTCTTTCCAAAGGTTGATAATAATTGGTTTGTAGTATTTTCTTAAGAAATTCCTTTCCATAAATAGGACGAGTGTAATGTATCAGGCGCCTGCGCTTTGTTTATGGTACGTATGTAAAAATGCCTCCAGTAATATTTTTTTAGTGTTGAAAACTTAAATGTCGACAGCTGTTCATCAACACTTGCTTTTTGATGACGAGATAATTATTTTCATACGAATATCTTTGATTTTTAGAAAATACATTTACAATGTACGGTTATTCACGTCATCATCATCATCATCAACATCAGCCTGTAGAAGTCCACTGCTGGACATAGGCCTCCCCCAAAGAGTTCCATGACGAACGGTCTTGAGCCTTCTCCATCTCCATTCTCGCAGAACCGACAACCGTTGGGGAGTAAAGGTCCTCGAATGGCGACCACGAACCGGGCGACGCAGTGTTGGAAGGCCCCCCACCCGATGGACCGACGACATTGTGAAGGTTGCGGGAAGTCGGTGGTTATTCACGTCATTAGCAAAAAAAAAATGTTAAAACTAGTAACAAAAATTTAGTTGAAGATTATTGTCACTGACATAATTTACCTACGATATCTATACTTCTAATTACTTGTAATTAATTTTTTACTTTTGATTTCTAATAATCAAAAATGTTTATCTTTTCAGGTAAGACGAGTCACGTAAAACGGCAGAGACACTAAGAAGGTACCGTGAGTACGCGAAATAACATAATATTCCTTACTAGCTTCCGCCTGCTCTGTTTGCATAGTGCTTGCGACTTCCAATTAAAAGGCCGTAGGTTCAAAATCCAGTGATTCTCCAATGAATGTTTCAATTAGGTTAAAAACAGTGGTTACTATGATAGAACAGGCTACAACTTATATTTCGATTAAAATAGACTGTTTCTAAGTTCACATCAACTTAATTAACCTATGTCACAGTCAGTTTAATGTCAAATTATCAAATGTCACAAACGTGATACCCGCACTGAAATTGCATTACTTAGTACACAAAATCGCTTCACTTGTAAGTGTAATTTAACTTAGAAAGGATAGAGACTATACATTTTAGAAGGCAGCATGCAAAGAGTAGTCTAGCAAACTATAAGGCCTAGGCGTGTCTACTCCACCCATTCAAAAGTATGAACTATATAGTTTAAACATGCTTATTATGTATATGTATAAAGTATCGAAGAATAGAAGAACACAGCACAAGATTATGTAAATGCTAAGCTATGTTCATGTATAAAGCTTCAAAATATTGTTATTCGTGCAGCGATGGATAAAATAACACAGTTTATTAAAATAATAAAAGGGTATATATTTTGCAAGTGGTATCATTGCCTCTGATTCCAGCAATCATACATGTTCATGTTTGAAACGATGCAATTCAAGTAGACCACTATGTCTATTTGGCTCAGACGAGACGATTCAACAAAGTAGGTCTCATCATCATCAACAACCTGTAGAAGTCCACTGCTGGACATAGGCCTCCCCCAAAGAGTTCCACGACAAACGGTCTTGAGTCCTTTCCATCCACCGATTTCCCGCAACCTTTACAATGTAATCGGTCCATCGGTTGGGGGGACTCAAAGTTGGTCTAAATACGACAAAAGACCGAGGAATACAACTCCGAGTTTTTTAAGTTAGAATTTCGCACCTACTATCACCCCTTAGAGGTATATTCAATGGCATCTTGCTCCCAGCTGCTTACGCTCGCGTAAAGCGTTCGCACTAAAAAGCTAGTAAGTTATTCTTATTCCCTGTACGTGAAATAAATCTTATTTGGATGCGGATTAAGCACATTTCGTGACCATAATGGCGTCTGCGCCGATGTATTACTTTGTTTATTACTCAGCAACACTTTATAATTTTATTCTATAGCAAAACCACTAAGGACCAAGAAACCAAGTGAAATGACAAACAACGAGGCCAAAACAAATTGAATTAAAAGTTTTTAGACAGCGTGATGACACTATCGGAACAAATTAAACATTGCCTTTTGCGCATGGCTGGTAACAAACAAAGCTATCTATGATCTAACACTGCGTTCTCGCTGGATCAGATTCGCATAGAAAGTTTAATGGGCTGATAACAATACAAAATTCGTAACATATCCGTCTCTTTCACTTTTTGTGGTAGAGCTGGACCATAGCTCTTTAAAGATATTATAGCTAGGTCATTGAATTTAAACCCTCACGGCCAAGGACCGTACTCTTGGATAAATTCAAAAAGTACCTATAGTACTAGTATAGTATTTTTTTTTTTTTTTTGGACCTATCACACACGTTCAACTGATCCCAAACTAGGCATAGCCTGTACTATGGGTATATATTTAACACCCAGACACAGAACAAACATCTGTGTTGGTCACAAATGTTTGTCCAGTGCGGGAATCGATCCCGCGACCTCTAGCGCAGAAGGCAGAGTTACTACCAATTGAGCTATGAGGTCAGTCTATTATGTTATCTGTGCTATAGTAAAACCTTTGTTCACGCATGGAACGATGAGCCAAAACTCCGTAGGTATAAAGTATTTGTCCCCACTTTGTTAGGCCAACTAGTGAGACTAATTACCGTTTTCTTATAGTGACATCGCTGAAAGTTAAACTAGCTACTACCAGTATCTAATGGCATGGCTAGACAATCCAAGCATACATCAATTAAAGAAATTGAAAGTGACAACTTACGAAGCGTTCTCATTACTATTCGAGATCGGAATCTAAGTCGACCTCTTTATCCCTTGTTTTTTTTTTTTTTTTTTTTTTATGTTATACGGAGGCAAACATGCTTACGGCCCACCTGATGGTAAGCAGTTACCCTCGCCTATTGACATCTGCAACACCTGGAGCATTGCTAATGCGTTGCCTGCCCTGCAGAAATCTTTTTGTATTTTTCTTAAAAGCGAGTGGTTCGAGATACCCACGTGTCGATGAGATGTGGATGAGCCTTATTCCGGTGACGCGAGGTCCGATGGTAGAACCTCGATGCGGGTATGAGGTCAAATAGTTCCTCAGAACACTCACCATTGTAAAGCCGATAGAGCACACAGAGCGAGTCAATATCACGGCGCTGGCTCAAGGGCTCCAGCTTACTAGTGAGCTTAGGTTGGAATAATTCAATCTTATTTAGGCTACTTAACTTTGCACTAACGGTTTTAAACGCTCTGTTTACTACATTTTTATATATTCTGCGCTTAACATACCGTAAACTTTCAAACATGTCGAGCCGAAAATTGTGTACCGGACAAACAGGATCATAACGTTTACAAATTCAAAGTCTTCCAACTGTGCCTATGTATTATTATTATTATTTTTATACAACAGAGTTGGCAAACAAGCTTACCTGTAAAATGCCAGTGCTGGACATAGTCTCACAAAGAGTTCCATGACGAACAGTCTTAAGCCTGTTCCATCCTTAGACTTCTCACAAGTCACAATGTCGTCGGTCCATCGGGTAGGGGCCTTTCAACACTACGTTTATATTTATGTAACATACTTACTACAAATTGAATCTGTAATCATCCAAGTTATTCAATTTGGGAACTGTCGTTAGGGTAAAATAAAATCCATTTGTTAAAAAAGTTGATAAAGAACTGAAGAATGCTGGGGCCTTTAGAAAACCAAGTGCACTGTAAAATGTAAAGTGTTTTATACATAATGACAACCGTAGTAAATTGAAGCCCAACAGGTCTCTCAGCGGGCGTTCTGTACTTTTCTCATGTTGTATAAAGACATCGTCTATATAAACTCATTGAACTTGGAAGCTAAAGTGACAAATGCAACTTTAGCTGTATTATTTATGTACTTGCTTTACCCCGATTCACTCGTAGGTACATGGAAAAAAAATAACTAGTTAGTAGTGTTAATTATTATTTTTTGAAACTTGATGCGAGGTATATTACTAATAATACCTGTTTAATATTATTTGACTGGCCTCATAGCTCACTTGGTGGTAACTCTGCCTTCCGCGCTAGAGGTCGCGTGTTCGATTCCCGCACTGGACAAACATTTGTGTGATGAACACAGATGTTTGTTCTGTGTCTGGTTGATAAATATTAATCTATTATGTATATCAGTCTCTGGTACCCATAGTACTGGCTGTGCCTAGTTTGGGATCAGTTGACCGTGTGTGATATGTCCGGAATATTCATTTTTTAAATATATTTTCATTCTTGTCAAAACCTATTTTTTAATGCAGGAGAAACACATCGATTTTTTGACAGCTTTCCAGTGAATAATTTCATGAAAACAAGGCTTGATTTACGATTCACGCTCAATTGTGGTTACATAGAGATTGTTTGGCAATAAAATTATCAAAAAACCTCTCGATGGTCGGTTCGAGTAAATACAGTTTCAGAATAAGAGCTTAGGACTTTCTGTTGTTCTATTGTAATATTTTCACCGCGGTTTCGATTGTCTATTTCACTTAGGGCGTGGTTGATGCATCCGATGACATTTACGTTGCCAAGATTATAGTTCCGCTTAGCCCGCTGTTTTCGCATTGACAACCTCTGATCCGATTAAAGAACGCTTGGGGATAGACTTGAGAACTTGAGCTGTAAGTACTGTAACCGCTTGGCATCTACTGTTTAAAGAAAAACAACATGTGACTGGATGACGTGATAACCAAATGGGACAGCAATTGAAAAAGCTCCATAAAGCTTATTAAGCATAAACTACAGCTTGAGCACTGCTAGAGTAGACTGTTTACTTATAATTGATCGAGCGAACGAAGATCTCTCAAACGACTTGGACGAATTTATGTATGTAATATTGTATATTATAATATATAATATTGTATGTTTATCTGTTAGAGCATAACTTTAGAACGTCAATCAGAACTTCATGGAATTTAGTAGATCAACAGTTTGTACCATCAAGATTTGTAGGAGTCGGTGAAAAGGTTCCTAAGCCATATTTCAACAGTGAGTATTGAAAAAAAAGTTTTCACAACAAATTCATGATGTAGGATGTTATATGACGAGCTTTACGTGAAACACATTTCTAACCAATATTTATTTTTATTCTAGTACTTTTTATTTCATTTTTTATTCTATTTTGTCTGTTATGTTAAAATGAGCTTAGCCGGCTACGAGTGCTGACGAAACCTCTTTTTTTTATCTTTATCTTTAGTTTTTTGAGATACAACAAAAATAATAACATGTATAAGTTCCCATTAGGTCATGTTTCAATGATTATTTTAAGTCTATCTTAATTTTGCCTCACCAAACTTTTACCAGGCATCGCTTGATCTCAGTTTGGGGAGAACTACCTGAGTTCGTGTGTGATGAATTTATGTCGGATCATTTCATGTAGTTGTATTGGAAGACAAGATTACTTCGTCTTAGTTCTTGGTGAGGTCTGCTGGGAATTCATGCTAGACTAGGTCGTTTTCTTAATCGATCGAGTTGAGCTTTCACCACGAGTGGTATGGTATGGTAGGGCTTTTGAATTGTATTAATGTGATGGGTCTGTTTGATTGTGAGTTAGAATCTATTGTTTTAGTAAGAAGAAACCGTTACATGATAAATATTTAGTTTGCGAAAGTTTTGTAAACATGTTAGGATGTTTGTTACTCTTTCACGCCACAGCCACTAAACAGATTCGAATGAAAGTTAGCATGTATGTAGTAAAAAGCCTGGAATAACATAAAAACCTACTTTTTCTGGGTAAGCCTCATGGCTCATGAAAGTAGCGGCAACCTGACGCCATAATGTCATCATTATGGCGTCAGGTTGCCGCTACTTTCAAACTTCTATCAAAAGGTTTGTTGGGATTTACAGAATGGTAGGAATGGTGGCTTCGCTCGCGTGGCACCTAGATAAAAAGTAGCCTATATGCTATTCTAGGCAAAGAACTCTGACTATTCCAGGTTTAATAGAAATCGGTTGATCCGTTACGGCGGTGAACCAAAAACATCCAAACGTCCTCAAACTTTCGCATTTATTAGTACAAAATTCATTGGCCTTCAACAAAATCATTAAAGAACATAGCATAAAAAGTATGAGACCATAATCGCTACTATTCGCATTCCGAGAACATTGCTGTTAGAATATATATTTATGTATTTAAAATACATATTCTATTCTATTGCTGTTGGCATCACTTTGACTTGCATATTTCGTACAAAAAGCACTGTGAAGCTGACGGAATTCCTTACACATCTTTACATCTTTTACGCTCACTTATAATTCCATTTCGTGACTCTTGAATATTGATACAACTGTTCCTGAGTATGACATGTATGTCACTCACGACAATGCGTCCACGCCATAAATAAACTCTTTCACTTTCGCCACAGACTCACCAACAGTTTCTACAATCTTTTCCCCATTTGCCATAGCTTTATCAATAGTTTGTTTGTTTTTTACCACAGTTTGTGTATTAGTTTCTATGTTCGTGTCTGGTTCGTGAGATTTACTCTCAAAACTGAAAGCATAGTACATCATTTAATATATTCCGGTTATGTTTTATAGCAGTCGTTATGGCGATGGACAGATAACCGGAGTGTCACTTTCCGAGTGAGAAATTGGACTGATTTGGATTTGGGATAATACACGGCTTTAAACGGTAATAAAACAGCCACAATAAAAACGTCGACACACTCGAGGGCAAAATCTTCTTAGAAAATTTTTACCATCTATCGCCAAGTTACAATTTTTAAGTATTCATTTTTACCATCTATACTTTCGTAGTACTTACCCACCAGTAAGTTACCACTTAAGGAGTGGTCTACATTCACAACCAGTCCAGTAACATACGTGTAAGGAGTTCACACTATGTACGGTCAGTACATAACGCTACTTAATGACTTCGTCTAGTTGGACCGTAGAGTAACGATAAATTATAGAGCAGAATATACGCTCAAGACTGGCCTCATAGTTCAGTAGACTGGCCTTATAGCTCAGTTGGTAGTAACTCTGCCTTCTGCACTAGAAGTCGCGGGTTCGATTACGAACACCAAGAATAAGTTACATGAGCCAGATAAAGGAGAATGCCGTCATGTTGTATCAGTACATCGACAAGAGCTTATCTCGTAAATTTAATAATAAAAATAAAAAATGTTTTAGCACAATGAAGTCGATCGATCCCTTTTATGTTCATATATAATACGTGTTATGTTGCGTAGTTGTTGTTTGTTGTTTTTACGATCACTGATAATCTGCCTTTTCCTCCTTGGTTTCAGCTGAAAATCAGCGTTGAGTGCTAACACACCCAACATTAATGCTGAGCTGAACACCTTTTTAGCATTCGGACACATGAGTCGATATACCTAAACTTTTTAGTATAATATTGTTATGTACCTAGGTATACCTAAACTATGTAATATATTTTAAATTATTTTGTATGTCTAAATGTGTATACTTTTGTGCTCACCACCTAATCGGCCATGTAATCTCTTGCTAAAATAAACGATCATTCTATTCTATTCTTTTGACATAATTTATATACTAAACTAATGAAATAGATACCTTATTATGCACAGACAGCATAACCTCTGCTATTCTGATGCCCACTGTTGAATTTCTTATTCAATTGTAGGTACTATTCCAGCTCTCCCTCTCCTAGGTACTATTCATGAGAAGCTGTGTTCAAACAGCTTGCGATATGTCAATTAAAATTTACTTTTAAATGTTCCGTCTACTGAACTCGCCCTCAAATGTCGAACTCAAAATCAACCTTAAATTAAAGACAAATGAATTTCACACGAAATATAGCACGCCATTTGAACATTTGCTTGACACTGAGTTGCTGAATCGCGTTCTGTTAATGGCGCGCTGTGCGTTTTATTTCTGCTGACGACTTTTCTGATCGTATCTGCGCTAGGCAGATAAGAAGAGCGCTATAGTATTTTCACTCTGTTTGAACAGTTAAGAGTTAATATCTCGCCCAGTTTACTAGTATGGTGATAAATATACCTACCGGCTAATTGTGTTGTCCTGTACTTGGATACTGAACTTGACTTTTACATCGTTTTTATAGTTGAAACCGGATAAATACAAGGTGATTCTTAACATTAATGCTATCCCGAAATGGGCTTATTCTACATCCGATTGGCAACAAAGTTTGATCTACATCTTTTGGAAATTACATATTTTCCATTGAAAAAACTCTATGTAAAAATCAGCTGTTTTGTTCAAATCAGTTCAACTCAAAAGCTGTTTTAGGTAGCAATCATTAAGCAGAACTTCTCGGACGTTTAGTAGTTATAAAGATTATAAAAACACAACAAGATTAGAGATTATAACATTATTTGTTTCAAATAGTGTTGTGTTCCTACGGTGAGTAAGGTTGCCAGAGCTCTTTAGGGGGGAAGGGGGTTCGGGGTCGGCAACGCGTGCGTGATGCCTCTGGTATTGCAAGCGCTCAAAGGCTACGGTAACCGCTTACCATCAGGTTGGCCGTAAGCTTGTTTGCCACCTCAGTTGTATAAACAAAAAAAGAACCATAAAAGGTAATTAGAGAAAGCCTGGAAAAAAAATTGCGAAGTATTCATGTATTTTTTTTTAAAGGTCTTTCTTTTTGTTAATAGAGTAACCCCCTTTCGGGTTGGTATGTACATAATCATTCTTAGTAAGGTTTATACCGCAGAACCTCAATACGAAAGTCTACAATCAGTGTGTGGTGTCAGTGATCGCATATGGCACTGAGATTTGGTCGCTAACTATTGGCCTCATACACAAGCGCAGTCGCGCAAACGGGCTATGGAGAGAGCTATGCTCGGAGTTTCACTGCGTGATAAAATCTCTATTCTATTTTTTACTCTAGGTCATATGGTTTTTGAGATACAACGACAATAGTAACATGTACAAACCAATATAACGTGACCTCCCATTTAGTAAAGTTTGTATATCTTCGTAGTTCAAGTAAGATTGGATATTGTAAGAACATGCTAAAGGTGCGATTTTAAAAGTTTATGTTAATTGTGCCTCAACGATCCTAGGTCTCTCTACTAAAGTTAGATAATATTGTGAATTAAGTAGGTAGTAAGTTATTTCTAAGTTTAGTTTTAATTGTCACTCCTCACCATCTGTTTGCACGCCCAGGATGACTGGTAGGGAATGCTTTAGCATTAAGTCCTTACACAAAGTTAAGTGTGAAAGTGTTCAATAAATAAACGATCGTCTATGCACCAACTTTTATCGGACATCGGGAGATCAGTTTGGGGCAAACTAATAGTCATACCTACCTACAATTTTATTATGTGTAACCATAAAATTCTCACATAATTATAATGATTTACGAATGTAGGACGCATTAGGCTTATCTTGAAGCTTAGCAACGTATTAAAATAATGCAAAAATATTCACATAATTACATCATAAAAGTAGCTAATTTGCATAGAGATAAAATATATATATAATATACCTATGTAGTTAGATCACCGATTACCAAAGTAGCTGCCGATACTTAAAAATAAGTTGATAAGTGCGAGTTTGACTTACGCTTTGAGGGTTCTGTTGTTGTGAATCTGCCTTGCTTTTAGATTTGGATTACTCATTATGGTAAGCAAATCAACGCAGGAATATTAGGCGAAAGAAGGTTGAAGGTGTACATGCTGCACCTCTTTGGAGGTTGAATTTAGGAGATTATTTTCCTTTTGCACCTATACCTCAGAATACCCTCCACAAATGTAATCAATCTGTCATGTAACAATTTTATTTATTTAGTTAGTTTTCAGTCCAGTTCTTGTTAGTTCATCCTAAGGTTGCATGGTAGAGATCCCTTTTAGTATAAGGCCGCCGTATTGCATTTTATGTTTTGTATTATATTCAAGGCCGTGGTGGCCCCGGCTAAAGAATAGGCCCCTCCATATCTCTATCCACGGATGTCGTAAGAGGCGACTAAGGGAAAAAAGCTAGGGGATGGGCAGCAGCGTCCCTCATTTTAAAAACGATAGCTCTAACTGCGCTCGCCAACCCGCATGCCCAGCGTGGTGAGTATGGGCAAAACCCCCCACATGATAAGGAATTTGCTCTGTCTGTGGGGGAGGCCATGTTCAGCAGTGAACGTCGTACGGCTGAAATGATGTTTATATTCATGTGGTGACCAATAAAGTATTCTCTAGCGATCTACCTTTTGATCGGAAGGATAGGCCACGATACCATTAAGGCAGAAGATACACAGTAAGAAGTATTTCCGATTAATTAAAGTTGAAGGCTGGTCGTTACAGTCTAGAGCAAGAAAGCCTATCGAGATTTAATCAATCGTTAAAGGTAGCGTTCTGATCTTGGCATTCTTGCAGCCGTGACCCTCTGCCACTGAGAGGAGGTAAGGCACAGCGAGATTTTCTCGTTCTGAATTGGAGCAGCCCGCCTGGGGAGGTACCTCCGCCTTACAGAAGATCGCAGCCAAATAACATTATTTGTTTCAAATAGTGTTGTGTTCCTGTTGTGAGTAGGGTTGCCAGAGCTCTTTAGGGGGGAAGGGGGTTCGGGGTCGGCAACGCGTGCGTGATGCCTCTGGTATTGCAAGCGCTCATAGGCTACGGTAACCGCTTACCATCAGGTGGGCCGTAAGCTTGTTTGCCACCGCTGTTGTATAATAAAAAAAAAAAAAAGTAGTAGTACGCAAGTAGTATACAGGCTGCGAATGGTCGAGTGCGTTGCATCACGATGCACACGACCATTTACGATGAATACGATAAGTAATTGACTACCACAAAAACAATGTACACAGTATCTAAGAGTTATCAAATACTATTGATGTTCTGGGAAAGCGTGCTCCATCTGAGGCCACATCTCACTTTAAAGTGATAAAGGCAAAACGCCATAACCAATTAAAAAAAAATTTTGGAGATTTTTACCCACGTATTCCACTAAACATTCGTATTCTTATTTTTTTTTTTTTTTTTTTTTTTTTTTTTTTTTATGTTATACGGAGGCAAACAGGCTTACGGCCCTCCTGATGGTAAGAGGTTACCGTCGCCTATTGACATTAGCAACACCTGGAGCATTGCTAATGCGTTGCCTGCCGAACCCCTCCCCCCCCTAAAGAGCTCTGGCAACCTTACTCACCGCAGGAACACAACACTATTTGAAACAAATAATGTTATTTGGCTGCGATCTTCTGTAAGGCGAAGGTACCTCCCCAGGCGGGCTGCTCTAATTTAGAGCGAGAAAATCTCGCTGTGCCCTACCTCCTCCGGAATTATTAATTAATAAAAGACGCCATTGCACGACCGTATCGCCACTGGTGTGGTCGCGAGCAGGCCAGGCCACTGGTCACGCGACACAGTCGCCTACATCGGAAAGCGCTGCATACAAATCCCTGCAGATCGGTGCGCTGCGACCACGGTCGCCGTTGCCGGGTCGCAGCAGGGTCGCGACTGTCAAGATCTGAATGCTACCTTTAGATTCCCTTTAGCAGAAGTCCATATTGGGCTGGAATCTTTATGTGGTGATCTGGTCGGAAAGCAGTTTTAAAATGACTAATGAATAGCTACTAGTTTTTCTTAAAGTTCGATAATGACTTTGCACAGATGTGGTTTAAGCATGATAATTATAATTTTGCCATACACTTTTGTAAATACATAGTTCCTGCTTGCTTGTATAGTGAATGAGGTTCATGTGTGGAGGTTTTTTTAATTTTTACTATAGAACTGTTACCAAAAGTCTGTTAAATCTTTCTACTAACACATAGGTACCAGTTTTTTTTTATTGAATGGTCTTCTTTTCTCTTACAACAACAAAATAAAAACCCCCTTAGACTTTAAGGATCTGATCACCTGGAAAGGAAGTGTACAGTTCTTTATAAATATTCTTTCATTTATCACCATATTATTTCACCATTTTCTTTCATTTTTGGGCCCTTTCGTGGCCATCATTCTTCAACCTGGTCAATGACCTAATGCAGCCCAAGACAGAACCAATCGCGCAACAAACGCCACTCCATGTATGATTCTACAATCTATAGACCTGTACTGCTCCCGCAACTACCAAGCAACGGTTTGTTTCCAGTATGGCGGTGTCGTGGATCCACTTTCAGAGTGGGCCATCGGGACGTTTCATCAGGTTAATTAGGAGTTAATTGGCAGTTCAGATCCACCGTAGATTGGAAAACCAAGGCCAAATATGGAAATTATTAGTGTGAATGCGGAATGGCGAAATGAGCCAGGTTTTTGTGCGGAGTGAATTATTGTCCAGGCTGTGTGAAGTCGTAAGGCCTTTTTGGATTGTGTGATCTTATAATGACGAATGTTTAAGAAAATCATGGAATGTATGGGTTCAACCTATGTTTTAAAAGCATTCGATTCAAATAAACATGATCATTTAAAACAAAAATCGACGGTACGTGATTATTAATTCCATTTAATTTTGGGTCAGTTCCGCAAGATTGCCGAAGCGCTCTTGGATAAGGGTCTGTATAGAAAGCTCAGTGAATTCTGTAAAAAAATTAAGATCTTTTCGTATCTTTTTGTCAAAGGACAAAGACACAAGTGCGAAATCCGGTTCCTTGACCCGAAAAAGAAAATTTATAAGTAAGAACGCAGAGCTAAAGAAAACCTAAGTACTATGAATAAATAAATAAATAAATATTCCGGACATCCCAAACTATATAGGCATAGCCTGTACTATGGGCACCAGAGACTGATATACATAATACATATATATTTAATACCCAGACACAGAACAAACATCTGTGTTAGTCACAAACAAAATCTGTTAAATATTCAGTGTCTTAAAATTCTATTCCTAGGTCTCTTTACTAAAGTCTATGTGAGGTAGTATTGTGAACTAAGTAGGTAGGAAGTTTTTTCTAAGTTTAGTTTTTAATTGTCATGCCTCACCATCTGTTTGCACGCCCAGGATGACTGGAAGAGAATGCTTTAGCATTAAGTCCTCCTTACACAAAGTTAAGTGTTAAATAAATAAATAAAATTAGATGGCTCAACTGTTTTTTGTGTATTTTGTAAATATAAACTTGTATTAGTTTTAAGTTTATTGCTGTAAATAAACTATATTTAATAATAAATAAATAAATAACATATACACACCGGTAGAATACAAAAACTCAATGTAATACTTTTTGTAGGACAACCTAAAAGGTTAGATCTACTAATGTTTCCTTGAATTGGGTCTACAACAGGTCAGTGTCAATCAAAGGTCATTGACCTTATGATTTTTATCATCATTATCTAATGATGAAGAAGAATTTTGCTTAAAGAACCTTAATAGGTTCTTTAAGCAAAAGTTGCGTAAGATCGATTTGTAAACGAGTATTCTATTCTTTTGTTAAATAAACGATTATTCTATTCTTTTCTAAATGGCTTTTATATAGCTTGTCACGTGACTGCTGAAAATTTGGTAGACTGTTCCGTTGTCCGTGACAGGAAAAGGAAGCGTGAGGATCTGTCTAGACCCTCTTGTATACCCGCTGCCAGACAAGTCTTAAAGCAAATTAGACGTTCCGAGAAATGATCGAAAAGGTATACAAAATAACTGGTTCAAGATATCGATCCAAAAATAGCAGACAGACATAAATAAAAAGGATGTTCCTGACAAACATTCTGCCCGCAAACGGGTGTTTGTTTTGGTGCGTCTGCGCAGCTTGTCGGCTCTGTTATTCATTGTTCTGTTGTAATGAACTTGTACGGAACACGGTTCAAATTCTAATCATAATATAGGTACCATATACATAATATACCTACACTAAGTAAGTCTCATGGGCTAATAGCTATCTCTAGCTAGATAAAACACTTAGTGATGAGCATTGAAATGGATATGCTCAGATGTTTAGGGCACGTAGAGAGGATGAACCGGTATAAGCCGAGTGTAAAAGGAAAGATACGGCGTACGTTCTTTGTCCAAAACAATGACGTTTTTTTTAGCCAGCCGTTTTCATTTTATGATTTTGGTTACCCAGTCTGTTATTCAGGTGCAACCAAAGCTAGGGGATGGCCAGAAGCTTCCTTTATTTACACAAAGATAGCTCTATCTAACTGCGCTCGTCAACCCGTGCCCAGCGTAGTGAGCATGGGCAAATCACCCCACATGATAGGAATTCGCTCTAACAATCTGTGGGGCTGGCAATGTTCAGCAGTGGAAGTCCTACGGCTGAAATGATGATGATGATCACCGACGCTGTCCAATTTTAGGATGCATTTCAGTTTAATACCTCGCGCGTCTCAAATCGCCAGCTATCCCTAAGAAGGCCTCATAGCTCAGTTGGTACTAACTCTGCCTTCTTTGCTAGAGGTCGCGGGTTCGATTCCCGCACTGGACAAACATTTGTGACTAACACAGATGTTTGTTCTGTGTCTGGGTGTTAAATATTTAATCTATTATGTATATCAGTCTCTGGTACCCATAGTACAGGCCTTGTTTGGGATCAGTTGACCTTGTGTGATATGTCCGGAATATTTATTAATATTATTATCCCTGCGCCAGAGGTGGTCAAATCTATTCAACAAGTCCTTAAGTTCAGTATCTACCAACCAATTGCATTCAGCTTGAGTTTAAAGGTGTTAAATGAAATGAAATGAAATGAATTTATTTCTCATAAACCACAATAAAGACAAACATTAGAATAAAACAACTTAGAGCTAAGAATTATACAAAAAGGAAAAAAAAAGAAATTACAGAAAGTTTCTAAAATATAAACATATAGGTAACAATATTATTGTGGAAGAGAAATGGCCCGTAGCTCAGCTTGATGCTCCAGCATGTCGCCATGCTGTAGCGCTGGTATTCTGCTAGGGGCTCCATTTAGGTCACGGACACCTTGACAATACCTACCCAATAAACATAAAAAAAAAAATAGATGATAATAATAATAACTAAATTAACCAAACACAACACACTAACACATATAAAAAACTCTGGTTAAATTTAATATAAATTTTAATCAAAAGGAAGGTGCATATACCAATAAGCTACTTGCCTTATTACACACCTAGGCCATGTTGTTAGGCCATGGATCTCGATAACCCTTTGTTTCACGGCTGTAATTATTGCCGTCCTATTGGTATTTGATTGGCGGCTAATAATTTAATTGTAAAATCGCTAATTTACCTTAAGAACGTGAGAAATAAGAAATGTATTCGTATAAGATTACCAAGGTAAATGTAAGGATTTTCGCTATTTGGGTACGTTTTCCGTAATTTACAGGCCTATTGTGGAGTTGAAACCTAATTATCTACATACAAGGTGATTCATAATATGTATGCTATCCCGAAAGAGGCTTAGTCTTTAGGGGGGGAAGGGGGTTCGGGGTCGGCAACGCGTACGTGATGCCTCTGGTATTGCAAGCGCTCATAGGCTACGGTAACCGCTTACCATCAGGTGGGCCGTAAGCTTGTTTGCCACCTCTGTTGTATAAAAAAAAAAAAAAAAACAATTTGCAATAAAGTTATTTATTTTTCACCTTGTTTAATTTGTACCTCACCAGGTACAAATTAAAATAAATGGATGTAGTAAAGATAGATAATACTAGAAGGACAACTATTTATAAAAGGCCTGTACCTACAAGTCTGTTTTAAACACCCAACAGAATTGAAGTTAGCACAAGTTTTTGATGACTTTAAATCACTAGTGAGTTAAAAATTAATTAGATTATATAAAACTACGCAGATGTTGCCCAAACATGAAGTTTTTAACAAACTCAAGTCTCGATACCGTCAGAAACCCGTGCTCAGCTATTAGAATAACTAAGTAAGCAAACAAGAAAATATATTTTTAACTACACAAACATTACTTAACTTGTGAGTAGTTACTAATGGTCCTGCTAGGAACTACTAATAGCTGATAAACTTACTCGTAAATCTGTCCGAACACTCACGTTAGCAAGACTTTATCTTGCTTACCTGTACGTGAAAGCGTGTGGTTGAGTAAAGCGAGTGTACAACGTAAGTTGTCACTCGACTCACACACATGAATGGAGACTAACCCTGGCATTCTCCCTGTCATTATAAAACAGGGCTTAGACGAGGTCTAACTAAACCCTGGTTTTGTGACGTATCATTTCATACGTACATAAAGCAACTGTACCTATAAAGTAGTAAAAGTTTCATAATAAAAGGGATAAAGTCGTCACTCAATCAAACTTTACGGCGATTGTGATAACAATGTTAGTGTGCTTTTGTGAATTACTCCTGCTTGGGACACAGTACGATAGGTATTAGTTTCTTTTCGTCTTTGATTCAGCAGTTCTCTTACAAATAGCTTTATAACTTCATACTCACTTCAAATATATGATTATTTCTCTTTGTTGATAGAATGAGCTCCTTTCGGCAAAGTATACATACATAATTATGAATCACCTTGTATGTAAAAAGAATGTAGTAAGAACTCAGAACAGTTTACACAATAATGGAATAATCAATTGAGAGAAACGTGCGTGAGGTAATGCAATGATAAGGTACTTAGATGAAAACGTGCCATTTCCCGAAATTCCGATGCACTATTTATGTCAACAGTCTTTGGGATAAAACATCTCTTATAGTATTTTGAAATTATGGGTAAATACTAGAATTTTAAACAAGTGGAGTGGAGTATGATTCCGTGTCAAAGTCAAAGTCAAAAAGCGTTTATTTCTATAAAATCACTAGGATCACTTTGAAACGTCTTAGAAACTAGGTGAAGCTATGCCTGTTCCTTGCGACCAAGCCTAGAAGAATCAGGCAACAAACACGGCGCGCGTGCCTATCATTTTTTTCGATGATCCTTTTTCACAAAATGGAATTTAAAGCTTTAGTGTGGTCCCGATCGAACTAGGTGAGGCTCAAAAGAAAAAAATCTAATTATAATGTCTAATAAATAAGAGCTTATGAAAATGTGAAAAAAAGACAAATGTGAGCTTCAACAAATGATCTAAGGGCAGAACACGCTACACTTGATGAAATATGTACCCTTATGCATAAAAAAAAATTAATAATACTTAAAATATGATGCAAGCAAAAACTGTATAGACACTGCAAAATGGCATTTTAGCTGTTGAGGGGCAGAGCGATTCCAGGCCATGCGGTGTCGTGGGTATCAGAACGCTACGAGCGCCATGGTACCACAAACCAAAAAATATTTGTCTAATCACGAAAACATGGATCTCAGACGGCCAATCCTTCCTGAGACGTCGTCGAGGTACAATACGTATTTTCGAAAAAAAACTTTTTGATGTGATTTTTTGAAACCCTCAACGACTTGCGATATAATATAACTCCTCAACGACTTGCGATATAATGTAGGTGTAGTAGTATTACAATATAAATTTGTACTTAGTAGTAAAGCAATTGAAAAGAGCTGAAATACTTGTTGAAATAATTGTTTTCATGATTTAGTACAGGAGTTAAGGACTATGGTCTGATGACGATTGACGACGTCTATAACGTTAGGACGGTCGTGTTACCTAGGTGCATTGTAAAAAGGTTCCAAGCGAGCAAATCTACGGGCGTGAGCTAGTATTATTATATTATTATGGCACTATAAATAATCTAGTTATTGTTTCTATTTATATCAACTCCTGTGTGGCCTTTTGCCTATTCTGATAGATTTATCTCGAAGCAAATTGCAATGTTATTTAATATTGAGACACGTACAGTCATCTGCACTATGAAGTTTACATTTTTTTTTTACATAGTTTAAATAATAGAATAGAATAGAAAAACGTTTATTTTGTTACCAATACAATCAGACTAAACATAACACAATTGACGACATTGTTTTTTAATTTAAAAATTTTGGTATTTTTTATTATTGTAATACTAAATAAAACATCTGCATGCTTGTGTAGCAAAAACATGTGCGCCCGCTTACTGCCTAAGAACAGCGATTATATTCAACTACTATGTTTTAGCAAATAAACTGATTTCATTTCATTTCATTTCACAATAAAAAAATGCAATTCAACATCATGGTAACAAAAATGGTGGTGGTGCAGAGCAGTTCATACCAAAGCGCTGGTCTTCCGTGGTCGCACTTGGATATCAGCGTGCAGTACTACTGCGATAGTGTCCTAAAATTATTAACTTACTATACACATTTCTATTAACTAATATTATGAAGATATACATTAGTACTTATAATTAGTATTTTTATAATCTAGCCAAGTAGGCGAATGCGCAAATTTCCTTTGACATAGTTTTATATGGTAAATGATATCTAAGAATGTGTCCAGTAGCACTTCTTTACTTGTTAAGGTTAAGACACTTTGTTGTTGTTCTGTATAAGTTGGCACTATCAGTTGCACTACATTTACCTGTTATTTGCCATCATACTTACAACTCAAATGGATTAGTTCGTGAGTCGTCTCACTATACACTGCGACTCAAATTTCAAAATGATGTCACAATACGGATGAATACTTTCAGGGAACGGTTAAGTTGAAAATGGCACAAGTTGATGGTTAGGAATATAATTTAAGTATTCGCTCTGTACATATTTATTTTTAGCACGGTGGCATAATTTTTGAAATTTTTAAGAATAACTTTTATGTCATAATGCAGGCGACTGTACTAACTATGCATCTATCTATGTTTACTCCTGTTGAGTTGTCTGTGGCCTCATCTAGAATACACGAAATCTGTGAAGTAACATAGATAAACAAAAAAGAGTCATATAGAAGCACAACTCGGAAGCTCAAAAGCTGTTTAGAATAGTCAAGGCAGTAGTTTTCAGCTCGAGCAGTTTCACTTCTATGAATTATCTTTAATAATATAATGGTTACACCTACAGTACACCTACAAATCGATAAATCTGTAACAACTAGTAACATTAATGTAAACATTCGTAGATAATCTAGTGGATGTCGTGATTTCAATGATTTTAATGCGTATCTTATTATAATCCACAACATCGTAACATCACTAGCTCCGTTCAAGGCTTCGCTTGTATTGCAGTATAGTGCAGTAACAGGTTCGACTGTCCTCATAGCTCAGTTGTTAGTAACTCTGCCTTCTGCGCTAGAGGGTTCGATTCCCGCACTGGAAAAAACATTTGTGACTAACACAGATGTTTGTTTGTTTTAGTCACATGCTTCAATTCAAAAGCTATTACATAATTGAGACACAAAAAAGACCAGGTTCGATCCAACTACCTTCGGAATGATAGTCGGTATACCGCCCACTAGGCCAACGCGGGTTTTTTTTGATGACCGTTGCGTTCTGAGCTCGCTTTTATAGAAGTAAGTTTAACTAAAAAGATAAAGCTGTAACAGTTTAATCGTTAAGCCAATCCATCACAAACCCTTTGAAAAGATTACAAGACACACTTTGATTTATTCCATCTTACTTTAGTTATAAAGTTATCTATTTTCTTAATCTCACTATAATTACCCGTAACATTAATGGCCCTATGATTACAACATCCAAACAAGCGCAATAGGCCCAAAAAGTTATGTATACCGTACCTTTAGATTCGTAGTAAATATTAACAACTTAACAGATACACTGTACACAACGCACACAAGACCTATTATGTTCCGACTCTATATCTTGTAAATTCCTTTTAATTATGGTCAATCCGCCCACCGGAGACTAATTCCTTTGCTTCTTACAAACTAAATTCAAGTGTATGATTTATTTCAGTACTTTTTATAAAGTTGTAAGATTTTTCGGCATTCGGTTTCGGCTATTCATTCGACACATTTTTTAAAACAAAGCCTAAGATAAATTTCTGCCAATATCTATTTATATAAAAATCAATTGACACGTGAATCAAGTGATCAATCGGTGGCGTTTTTGAAAAAGGCCAGGTCAAGAGTACCCTAAACTGATGAGTATGTATGAGGAATGTTATGTGAGTTTGAATTAAGTAAAAGAGGTATGTCAGGATCGTAGCAAGTGGAAAGCCGTGGTCTCTGCCTACCCCTCTGGGAAAAAGGCGTGATTTTATGTATGTAGGTATGTAATTAACACGTGTATGACTGAGTATCACATGAGAACGACTCGACCGATTTGGCTAATTTATTTTATGCTGTGTTCGAGCTTACACTTGTGTTGCAGCTACATAATTGCTGCGTTACTGCTACTTAGGATTTCGGGCATTTTTCGTTCCTATTTCGGCTTCAAGACAACACTGGACAAAGTTATATTAAGAAATACCGAACCGGCTACCGCGTATCTCAGAGATTTATTATTGTTAAAGCAATTTGTATTGATGTATGAAGTTGTAGATCAAGCTTGGATGCATTTTATTTTGTATCGTTATTATTGTTGGTAAGTACATGCATTTCGTTTTAATTTCTTCTACAACGCTTTATGGTGATGGTATCTAATGATGATAATAATATATGATCGTATGGAGTTTTGAGGAGAAACATGTGAAAATAAACAAGAACAGTAATATAAGCCGTGTTGGCCTAGTGGAAGGTTCGAAATCTAGCCAACGACGTGGGGGCCATGGATGAAGATGGACTCCGTTGGGTTTTAGTCGGTAAGAGTCCGACATAATCATTCCGTTGCCCCCGCAACGGGAGGATATCCATGAGGATTTCCCAACGATAAAAAAAAAATTGGAAGGTTCGAAGGTTACCCGAGGTTCGATCCGAAGAGGGTTTGAACCCGGTCCTGCACCAATTATACTGTAAAACTTGCTTATAGCGGTAAAGAATAACATCGTGAGATAATCTATAAATAGCTACCGTATTCTTTATAAGCGGCGATGAGCTTGCAACCTGTCACGTATGGAATACTCACTAATGTAAAATGTGGTCATGTGCCAAATTTTTACACGTGCCTCTCATCATTTAGACATCTTCAAGGATCTGATCACCTGGATCTCAAAGGATGTCTACCATGCCAGGGGTCATAGATTTTGTCCCGCAACGGGAATTGAACCCACACTCCTTGCGTCCCAGACGGTCACTCGCCCACTACACCACCGAGGTCGTCAGCTACCGCCAGGCGTTAATGAAACCAAGAGTGGTTCTCATAGTTTTCGATGTCGCCCACTAGGCTCACTTATCCAATTGTTCCATATTAAGTACATAATAAAATGTAGAGTCTTACTGAAAGCGACAGATTTTATAATAGTAGATTCTAAGGCCTGTCATCATCATCATCATCAGACTGATGACGATTCCTTATGACTTTTAACGATATTATTTTGTTAGTTTTATCTAATAAGCCTAAGAAATAACTTGAAAAAATCATTATGGTTGCTCTGACTGAATTAGCAGCTTAGGATTGTTAACATTCCAAATTTAAGGTGTCACTGATTATTGCGGCTAAAGTTCTAAGTTTGTACTCATTATTTTGCTATGAAGAAATAACACCCAATAATCACATACATATTCCCCACACTCGGATTCCCTGTAGGTATCAGAAACTACGATTACCTACCATGGTGCCACAACATCCAGACCCGAAACAAATATTTTCATATCATGCAAACATTTTTCATGTAGCGAAAATTGAACATCGCAGACGGGCCCTACACCAGCGAGTTGGTTGATAACTTTGAGCCAAAAGTTTGTCGCTACCCGCTACCACTCGAACACACGCAAAAGCGCAAGCGTCAACTGTTTAAAAATTAGCTTTTGCTCGCGTGATTATTCGAATTTGGAACACGTAGTGTAGGCTGTGCGTGTGCGCACAAACAGATGCTACTGTCTCAAGTGTTAACGGGACTCCGTTTACCTGCTTTTGAGGAAAATGGAGTTTATTTTGTAAGCGATCTTGAAACGTCATGCGATATATCCTTGATAGCCTAACCTTTTAGGAGGAGGTAGGGCACAGCGAGATTTTCTCGTTCTGAATTGGAGCAGCCCGCCTGGGGAGGTACCTCCGCCTTACAGAAGATCGCAGCCAAATAACATTATTTGTTTCAAATAGTGTTGTGTTCCTGCGATGAGTAAGGTTGCCAGAGCTCTTTAGGGGGGGAGGGGGTTCGGGGTCGGCAACGCGTGCGTGATGCCTCTGGTATTGCAAGCGCTCATAGGCTACGGTAACCGCTTACCAACAGGTGGGCTGTATGCTTGTTTGCCACCTCAGTGGTATAAAAAAAAAATAAAAAAAAAAAAAACCTACTTATATACTCAAAAAAATTGCGGGTGTGCGATATAGCTCAACGATATCGCAGGCTCTTAAAAGTCAAACTCAAAGTTCACTTTACTCAGACGACGTAAGGATCCATTTAAAATACATTTTAGTAGATACGACTTTAGAGCGTATAGATAGTGTAATATAACACAATGTGGGACATTATATAGGTATTCTTTTGCTTCGTAGTGTCATTGGTTTATGTTTGGACAACCTGTTATTTAGGTTCATCATGTATATGTCTGTTTGGAGTTATCATAACTCTACAAGTAGGTACACCTGTGTACACTGACAATGCGTCAGAGGCGCCGAGTGGCATGCGCAGGCGCCGCCGTACATGGATTTCTTGTTCGTATTATGAAACGTCTGACCGATATTCGGTGATAGCGCCATACTTTTGTTGAATTTACACAAAATAAGTATTGATACAGTATAAATATGTAACAATACGTATAATTACATATTATGAATCACCTTGCATGTTCTGCCTTAGTAATCATACTACTCCCGAAGAAGTGAATTCCGAGAATATTCAGAGAGAGTGATGTGATTCCGAAAATATTAAGTAAGAAAAAAAATAAAAACAGGTACAGGACCTATAAAAGATTCAGGATATTTACTTGCAGAAATAAGTGTTAAAGATAGGTCTTAAAGCTATGAATATGGCACTTAAAAACTTATTCACTATTAGACTCTTTCCTATTTGTAGCCTGACAATTTGAATTTTATTCAAACGTGGGTCATCCATTATGTAGGTCACAATGAATACATACAAAACAATCTATGATTACACTAACTATAGCTACGAACAGATAAGCCCACAGACAAGTACAAACCCGTCTATATTCTATTCGAAACAAAATCGATCTATTATTTATGGACAACATTACTTTTCTATCGAATGCTCGTGTATCCTTGAAGCTATTCACACACGGCAGCTCTAATGTAAAAATGTATATTATAGCACGATACATCTCATTACATCTATCCATAGAAACTGACAGAAGATACAAAGATGTAAAAAGATACATTATAGCTGCCGTGTGTCTCCTGACGGTTTTTATGGAAAGATTTAATGAGATGTATCGTGCTATAATATACATTTTTACATTATATCTATCGTGTGTGACGCGCTTTATCAAAAGCAATTCATTTCAAACAATTAGCTGGAAGTTGTTTAATTTAATAGATAATTAATGAGTTTTTTTTTTGTAGAACTCGATTATATTTCCTGATTTGAAATTTAAAAGTATTAACGGTATTGATAGATGATAGAACTGATAAAAAGTTAACAATGTTTCATTTGCAGGAAATTGAATGGACGCTATGAATTTGGTAAAAAGTGTTTTTTGTGCTGACGTACATTGGTTCGTGTGACTGGTTTATTCCAAAACAATTTTTATTTTTACTCTTGGTTTGATGTACAACGAAACCACAACATTTTACACAACGTGAACTCGTACGTAATAACATGGAACATGGATTTTACAGAAGATAGATGCTATTTTCAAAGTTTATCCTAACTGTATCATACAGCCATGTGGCCATATAGCTCGCAGAACCGACAACCGGTGGGGAGTAAAGGTTCTCGAATGGCGACCACGAACCGGGCGACGCAGTGTTGGAAGGTGAACCCGATGGACCGATGACATTGTAAAGGTTACGGGAAGTCGGTGGATGGAAAAGGCTCAAGACCGAACTCTTTGGGGGAGGCCTATTTCCAGCAATATAATATATGTCCAGCAATAGAGTGAATTAGTTCTTTCTGGTAAAGCGTGCTCCATCTTAGGCCATATCTCACTTGCAAAAGTGAGATGGTGGTCAAACGCCTAACCATCACCAATAAAAAAAAAGCAGCGGACTTCTACAGGTTGTTGATGATGATGATGATCCTTACTGTTCGTCAACGATCATTGAAGCACCAACTTTTACCGGACATTGCTAGATTTCATTACGGGGTGAACCACTAATATAATAACAAAAAAGAACCTGGTTCATTGTCCAATCATTTCATTCAAAAATAATGCCAATCTTGTAGGTGAATCATAAAAATCATTGAATAGAGAAATAACGCATTAAGATGCCTTTGTAAAACATCCATTGAGACTGTAATGGATATATATTCAACTCAAGAAATTGAGACATTGATTTCTCATAGATATTTTCAACTTTCGCTGACTCATTGGCTTTTATCAAAATCTCAAGTTTTTCTTCAATGGATTGCAAAATGAAAGTTAGTATAAGCCCATATCTTTTCTATTTTCTTCTTCTTCTTGTCGTGTCATTGATTCTTTCTTGGTAATCCTGTATTAGGTCAGTGACCAGATTGAGGTATGGTGGTCGGTGGGCCATGACCGTCGATGAAAGAATCAGTGTAGTGAAAGGATTAAAGGCCTCATAAAGGCTCCTTTCGTGCACATAGTTATAGATATATACATGGTTTTTGGAGGAGGTAGGGCACAGCGAGATTTTCTCGTTCTGAATTGGAGCAGCCCGGGTGTACCTCCGCCTTACAGAAGATCGCAGCCAAATAACATTATTTGTTTCAAATAGTGTTGTGTTCCTGCGATGAGTAAGGTTTCCAGAGCTCTTTAGGGGGGGAGGGGGTTCGGGGTCGGCAACGCGTGCGTGATGCCTCTGGTATTGCAAGCGCTCATAGGCTACGGTAACCGCTTACCAACAGGTGGGCCGTATGCTTGTTTGCCACCTCAGTAGTATAAAAAAAAAATATATATATTTCTTTTCTATACTTTATAGGTATTTCTTCTCTTATGAATAGGTATGTTTTCAAATTGTAAGAAATAATAAAGGGTTTGATGTTTGCTTCAGCGTTAATCTTTGCAGGCATTAATTTGAGACATCACGCCCGCGCTTGCCTACACAAACATTCCCATAAATATTGTAAACTAGCTCCCACCCGCAGCTTCGCTCGCGTGGTCATCGTCATCGTTTCAGCCGTCCGACGTCCACTTCTGAACATGGCCTCCCCCACAGACAGAGCAAATTCCTTATCATGTGGGGGGATTCGCCCATACTCACCACGCTGGGCATGCGGGTTGGCGAGCGCAGTTAGAGCTATCGTTGTTAAAATGAGAGACGCTGCTATCCCCTAGTTTTTTTCCCTTAATCGCCTCTTACGACATCCGCGGATAGGTAGATTTGGCGTGGTACCTCCATAAAAAGAAGCCTTTATGCTATTCCAGACTATAATCTATCTCTGTACCATATTTCATCCAAATCCGTTCAACCATTTAGCCGGATGTTTGTTATTCAATCACGCCGTAACGTATCAACAAATTGCGTTGAAACATGGAATATATAGAGTTTTTTACCTAGAATAGCACATAGGCTAGGTCAAAAGTCAAGTCAAAAAATAACCTACCATTGCAGCTACAAGGTGGTCCTTTATTACCATAGCATTACATATTAAATAATCAGTCTATTTCTACTGGCGCTGTTACAACTCTTTTCATAGACAATTACTCTTTCAATATCAAGAGCACCATCAATAACGGTTCAATAATTATCCACTGCATAGCTTTTAATTATCATGTTCCCTTCATGCAATCTTTTGAATGATGCTCTTTGGTATCTTTTTTATCAAAGAATTTAGCGTCTTATCGTTGCATCTTGCGTGCATTGACCCTATTTTATGGTTCATGGTTGATAAACGTTGATTTGGTTTATGGGTTTCGCTGCAGGATGATAAAATCTGGTATCTCGAGGCGGTTTCTTCAGTTTTCAATGATGTTACTGGATGTTTATAACTCGAGATTTAGAAATTATCAACATTGATCATCATCAATGATCATCATTGAATTGCCACTAAATGAGCAGCTGTGAAATTTAATGATTGACGTTATTTAGAGCTCTTTCGGGGGAGGCATTCGGCAGGCAACGCATTAGCAATGCTCCAGGTGTTACTGATGTCAATAGGCGACGGCCGTAAGCCTGTTTGCCTACGTATAACATAAAAAAAACCATTGACTTCTTCGTAAGTAGATAAATTAGAATTTATTAATGAATTAGTACTAAGCTTTGTAGGCACCACGCCGTATTTGTTGCCTGATTCTTCTAGGCTTGGTCGCGAGGAACAGGCGTAGCTTCACCTGGTTCCTAAGACGTTTCAAAGTGATCCCAGTGATTTATTTATATAATACCTTTTGGCTGTGACTACCAGTTCTTCTAAAAACCTAGGTGAATAATTTTTTTAAACCCTTTTAAATTTAAGAGTCGGTTAAGGTTCTTTAGGCAAACGGGTATGTATTCGTAAAATGTTAATATGCTTGCACATTTAAATGCAGCAATTATTATAATGACATCTGGCCGCAACTTAATGTCCACAAATTTATATGGAACTAAATATACACAAAGTGATTTTCTGCGTATGTTAAGATGTATTTTTGCATTGATATTAATCTTGAATTAACATTAACTGTATATTTGTGCAAAGTTGCGATTCTAACATAAATACAACGTGTTCCCTAGCAAGTAAACTATCCCGAAAAATCGAGATCAAAAAAAAAGAATAAAATATAAGCAAAACATTTAGAATAATATATAGAACTATTGGCTGAGTTATAAAGTAACTTAAAAATAAAAAAATAAAATACAGCCGAGTTAAAAACTTTCTCCTTTTTTGAAGTCGGTTAAAAATAAACAAAATGCCAGTTAAAATATTTTTGGCCTGACATTTTAACGTACCCTCCAAAGCACAGAAGCGCTCAGTTGTTGAGTCAACCATCCATTTGGTGACTCTCCTTGATAAAATGATAAAATGATACAAAAATGAGCATTTGTTATCATATTAACAATATTATAATGGTATGAATATGTATTTATTATGGTATCTATATATTTATGTATTGATATTATTTATTTTTAAACTAGTATGTATTAAAAATCCTATTTCTCTCAAAATTTAAGTAAGTAATTAGCATCATAATTCCTTTTATTTTCGTTTTTATGATCTCAATTGTTCCCTCTCCTGTGCACTACCTTCACATCTTCTGTCCACAAACACAAAGGTTATCAGGAAGATAATGCTTTTTAGCATTAAGTTCGCCTTTGAACTATTTTTATGTGCAATAAAGAATTTTCTATCTATCTATCTAAGGTTGATTAATTTAGAACGACTAGGTGAGCTACACCACGAGCGCTTCTAATGATATCATGACAAACAATAAACAAGTAGGTCCCCATCTCATTTTACTGACAATGATATCTTACATTATTTCTACTCATATTGTTCCTACCGCTGACTTGTATGGGTAACTGTTATATCGTATATTTAGACTGTGTTATCTTCAGATAGAGTTGAAAATGGACTAGAATCTTTCTGTCCGTGTATCAAATATCAATTCGTAAGAATTTAAAGTTAATTTAAGTGCACTTATGAAAACTGTGTTATGTCAGATGCATGAACAGACATAGGCTTGTATCTTTAATCGTAGTGAGATTTTCTGAGGGAAAATTACAAAAAAATAATGTGTTAATGGAGTGAAAACGTATTAACGACTAAGGGCCAATTAGATGTACGAAAAAACACTAAAAATATTCATTTTCCAAATTACTTTTACTTGCTGTTTTTTATGTTAATTAATGCTAGTAGATAGGTACTCTATATTCCATAATTTTTTCCTCGCCTCGTACCGACATCAAAGTTCAATGATTATCTATGGATTATCCCATGAATATGTTAAATTAGCTTCCGCCCGCGGCTTCGCTCTCCAAGTTTCAACGAAATTGGTTGAGCCGTTACGGCGTGATTGAACAACAAACAACCAAATGTCCTCACAAATTTTCTTATTTATAATATTAGTTGGATAGGATAGTATTAGTAGGATTGAGAAAAATATTTTTTGAGAATAAATTTTGACAAGTGACTATAGTGAGATGAAATGGACCTCTACCTATGGTTTTAGCTAAATTGAGAAAAAAAACGTGTCTTTTATCATTGTTCACTGGCTGGGGGGCTAGCACCAGCACAGGGGACAATGCACAAAACACCCCACAAAGGAAAGTTAGAGCTGAACTGCTATTGCGCAAGCGAAATGGTAATTTCGAAAAAAGATTTTATTAATTCTAGCAACATCTGAAGTTTTCAAACATGTAAAAGAAGAAGCTACTATGTTTTCCCTTGTCAAGTTTGGAACATTTTGAATGTTGCTAAGATTGTTAAAATTACGCTCAAAGTAACTAATTTAATTGCCATTACCTTACACAATTGCACCATCCGAACACCTCCAATTACAATTAGACCTCATAGTTCACCCAGCTCTTTAGATTATTGAAATTTCAATCTTATTAAAGTTTCAGAAACATTCTTTATCAATTGGCGAGATTGCAGCTGTAATTGTTATAAAACGATTGAACGATGTTTAATTGAGCCTATTGACTTGCCTATTAATGTCAAGCTGTTTTATAACAGGAATGGCGTACGTGGTTGGTTGTACAGAAATTCACTTGACGCCATTCTTCACATGAATGGAGGCATAATGAATATTACCAAACTGTCCTCTTACCATCAGATACAATAACTTTTTTAGATGCATACACATACCATGAAGGTGCAGAAAACAGTTCTAGAGTAATTTACGACAACTTCTGACGACCTCGGTGGCGCAGCGAGTGAGTGCCCGGCTGAGTCACAAGGGTTCGATTCCCGCTGCGGGACAAACGTTTGCATGATCGGTAAATATTTGTTCTGGGCCTGGGTATTTTGGTCCCATGGTACTCGTAGATTCTGATACTTTATCACAGGGATCGACACAGGGAATCCTAGTGTGGGGTCAAGACTGTGTATGTGACGTTTGGATGTTTTTTATTTATCTACAAGAGGCTCTTGGAGCCTCTCGTAGATGGTCGCTGACTAAGGGGTTTTTTTAGCAAAATTGCATCACTATCCAAGTCAAACAAAGCGAAAATCAATATCTTTCATTCACCATCTGCCAAACAGGATGCAGCCACGATGCAACAGTATAAAACGAATCGTTCATCAGATTGAAGGAAATTTCTCTTGGCGCTAGCATTTGCAAATTAGGTCACGTTATCTGAGAAATCAGTAGTTAAACTCCATCCCTGGTATTTAACTTTACACCGGTTCTAAACTGACACACGCTTGTAGTCAAAGTAATTATAACTTATACAATTTTCGAAGTTTCAAAGGTCATCGTATGTCAATATTACAGACGGTTAAAGTAGGGCCTATCCGTGTGGTGATTATGACCCATGAATAATCTATTTCACTCATTTTCGTTCTCGAATAAATGACAAAAGATTGAATCTATTCGGACAAAGATTTCATGTCAAAAGTTTTTATTAACTACTCTCTCTTCTATGTTGTACCAGTAAGGTCTAAGCGATCGAGTTAATTTAAAAGTGTGTGATTTCTCGTTCGCTTTTTACTCGATCAATGACTTTATATACCTTAATGGTCCCAAGATAACAAGTTGGATAAGACTGTTTTGGACATGAACAACAGGTGAGTCCGTGATATCTCTGCTTTGCGAAGATAGACAACGATAGAACCACTACAAGTGTACCTACTAAAAAGTAAGATTTAAAAAAATATGATTCCACCTGCTTGAAAGCATGTTTATTCTGCTGAACTTTGAAAGTGAAGCTACTGGTTTTCAATTCTTGGATACTGTGCAAAGGATGTTTCAGTTAGATGACTCAATGATTCTTGCATCGTTAATTTTTGTTATGTAAAATATTGTGTTTAATCCGATACAAAAGAAATCGTAATTTTATTTAAACTGTAGTCGGGCTAAAACATAACACGATTCAAAAAATTATAGAGTTAAGACAAAATTATGCAAAAATGTCCAAAGCATATGCAAAAAAGAAATCAAGATTTTTGAGAACGTTTAAAATCGCCTCAGTCACGCCGAGCATACTATAACTAGATATTCTAAGTAATAATCGGCTTCAAATTAAGTAGGTATTTTCATTTTAATTCCGGACCATATTTAGGTATTAGAATTAAAAGTTGCGCCTGCGCCGCGCCGCTCCGGTAGCGTCTGCATTTTTGTATGAGTCATCTGTTAATAAAATGCAACCAGAAATGAATCATGGATGAAAAATGTTGACACGTTCAAGGTGCAAATAATTATGAATAGAGTTTGTTTTGATATTTCTTGTTATACATCAGGCAAATCCACTGAATAAAAACTAGGTAAATATTAAAAAAATGTATTATTAAAGTGAGGAGTTCTTGGCCGTGGTGGCCCCGGCTAAAGTATAGGCCCCTCCATATTTACCTACCCGTGGATTTCGTAAGAGGCGACGGGAAAAAAGATAGGGGATAGGCCGCCGCGTCAGCTATTATCACAAAGATAGCTCTAACTGCGCTCGCTAACCCGCGTGGTGCCCTGCGTGGTGAGTACAGGCAAATCCCCCAAATAATAAAAATCGCTCTGGAAATTTTTGGGGGAGGCCAGTTTTAGCAGTGGCGTCCTAAGGCTGAAAATGACTAGAGTGAGCGACGTGATATATAACATGGCGAGGAAAAAGTAGCGGCGGATGTTTTCAGGTGGCCTTACAAACTGTAACCATAAGTTTAACTAATAGTAAATTGTACGTATACTCTACCTAAAACTCTCAATTGAGCGTGATTTTCACGGTCGCTATGAAATGCGTTGACGAGTTTCCAAAAGCGAACGTTTAACACTGTAAGCACGCCCAATCTGTAATGGCACTGCAATCTCTAAAGCGTTACTGAATATTAACTAGGTACCTCTTTAAAAATAAGTTTTACGAGTGTTGAAGTAATCCACCTAAAACATATTTGTAATAAAATACGGTTTAACTATGTCTTTATAACTTTCATAAACATTGTAATGGAAATAAAAATATCAATTTATTTGCCGATAAACACTCAAAACTTTAAAAAATCGTGTTTAACATTAAAAATTGCGAAAGTTTAATTGTAAGGTATTTTTTAATAATTTTCTTAACACCTTGGTGCCGTAAATGTTTAAGATACCTACTGATAAGTATTTACTCACTTAAAAGTACCTACTTATATTGTAGTATTACCTTCAATGGTCAAATCATTTAATTTAAAATGTTCAGAAGGTGTCAGGTTTACATGGTCACCTTTCACAGAAAATTAGCGTAGACTTTATAATTATTGCTCAAAACATAAATAATAATTGCTATCATTTTTTAAGTAATTTTCGCGATAACGATGAAGTTTTGCATAAAATTTTACTTATATTTATTTTAAAGGTGTTATAATAACTCGTTCGATTAACAGATTTAATCTGAGTTATTTTTAACAAGAGAATGTTGGTGTGCAGTTATGTTTGCTTAACATCTAGTCACATCAAATACCGTGGTGGCCCCGGCTGAAGAATAGGCCCCCCATATCTACCTATCCGTAGATGTCGTAAAAGGCAATTAAGGGGAAAAAGCTAGGAGATGGCAGCAGCTTCCCCTGTTTTCATAAAAATAGCTCTAACTGCGCTCGCGAACCCGCGTTCCCAGCGTAGTGTAGTATGGGCAATTCCCCCCACATGATAGAAATTCGCTCTGGAAATGTTTGGGAGGCCATGTTCAGCAGAGGACGTCCTACGGCTGAAATTATGATGATGAGTCACATCAACAGTAAATGATTGGACAAAGTTCCGGAAGTGTTTTATATATTTTTTTGTTGCTTTTGGTACAGTATTTACTAAGATTTACATACCTAGAAGCTTTGAATTGAATGAAATCCGAATCTCCAATTTAGGGAATGCCGATTTGTGTAAGATCTTAATCAAATTGTTGTACTAAAAGCGATAATAATTCATCAATATGCATAGAACAAGTCCGATAATCGGTGTAAGCCGATTAATGAAGTGGAAAATTATTACAAGGCCTGCGATTCGTGTTATGTATATTTTCATTAAAAACATAAGTAATTTAATATATAACATGCTTAGGTACAGTCAACAAGTGTGATTTGTAAGCCGCTATGGAACCTTTTCAAACTAAATCACTTTATTAATGATAATGTATTTTTGTTACAGGTAATTTACAATCCCAAAATCTATAATCATCTATCGTCAACAACTTACCACAGTTATTGATAGTAAGTCAATCATGGAATTAACAGAAGCCCAAGCACAAATAATTCAAGGTACTTATACAATAATTCAGTTCACAAACATGCTGTCCTTCCTATACGAAGCGATTCTTAATATGTATACTAACCCTACCCTACCCTACTATGTCTATCAACAAACAGTAAGAATGATTGATATGATGATTTCAGCCGTAGGACGTCCACTGCTGAACATGGCCTCACCCACAGATTTCCAGAGCGAATTCCTATCATGTATGCCTGCCACGCTGTGCATGCGGGTTGAGGAGTGCAGAAAAACCTATTGTTGTTAATAGGGAACGCACTGCTCTCATCCCCTAGCTTTTTTCCCTTAGTCGCCTTTTACGACATCCACAGGTAAAAAGGCCTCTAAACGCAAAACTCTCCCCTAGATACGCTAGATACGGGGATGCGCTGCGACACCGAGTAGACCTGAAAAACTTTGTTTTATTCGCTAAGGTTCGGTGCTTCGGAGTTCTCTAGGATTGCGGGTTCCATTTCCTTTTGCGTCCAAAATTTTGTAAAACAAAAAACTCTTACAACTTCCCTTAGCATGAGTTAACACTTAAGAGACAAACAACGTTCAACTAGTCGTTAGTTCAAACACATGCTAAACAGTGCTAATATCTAATGCTTTAGCAAGCTTGTCAACTAAAAGGTGCAAATTATCACCATAAACAGAAAGGACATAAAGTTAAATGGTCTAATGTTACAACTTACAAGTTTACAGAACTTATGGAGAGGTCAAGGTGTTTATGACAACTCTACGGTTTAAAACAAGGCCTCCTCTATAAATAGTAAGACTCGCGCCCTGAGACTCCCGTACACGGGGTCTAAGGCTCGTATTCAGAGACACGACTCAAGCATAGATTTAATCACAGATCAGCTGAAATCTACTTAAGTATTGAATCTCGTCTCAAACATAGCTTTTATTCAAGAACGGCACTTAAACCACTCTCAGCTAAATCGAGTCTCCAATCTGTACTCAAATGTTCTCGTTACATTTTGATTTATTTATAATTTTCCATCCGTTTTACGCAGAAATTTAAACAGCCAGGGTGGAAATAGAATATAACTATAAAGTGAAATATGCATCAAAGTACATGTAACGGAATGAAAATGTCATTTGATTAATGTCAAATCAAATCTAAACTCAAGCACCGATTTCGTCTGATTGACGTTTCAGAATAAGCATTTACTCAGGTGAACTGTGATCATTGAATCTATACATAAATACTGTTCAAGAATTAGAATCTCGCCTCAAATCGAGATTTAAGTACAGATCAATGCTCGAGTCTCGTCTCTGAATACGAGCCTAAGAGTCGAAGAGCCTCAGTTTACCTACGAAACGACAAACTTTTATTTTGCGGTCACTTTCTTCATTTGTATGAAATTAACCTCACGGGATCAACGGGATTTGAAATAATTTCTGCTAGATATCTCTTGACGGCAAAATCATCTCTTACAAACTTCACATCATTAAAAAAAATATTAAAGATAGATAAAGGTTTGAAAAAGTTCCAATGTGTTTTTTAATTTCATTTATATTCATATTTTTTGTCGATAGTATCATGGCCTTTCGGGATGATATACATATAATGAATCAGCTTGTATAATATATGACGTCAGGAGGGCAACTCGGAACGGGGATAAACGGACTAACCCAAATTACTTAGATACTTTCGACAGCGTTCGCAAAGCGTTTCATAGCCGCGAGTGAGTGATTAGTTTAGTTTAATAATAAATGATTATTGTAAACTTTTCTTTAGTTAATTAGCATAATCAGCTCGCCAAGTCATAATAATAATGAGAACCAGTTATAATGGCGACTTTGAGGAGAAAAGTGAGGAGTGTCTAAGTTACAGTGCGTAGAGAGTATTATTTTGTTAGGCTTTCTGGAGCATGCGAAATAATCTATTTTGAGTGAAATGTGTGTAATTTTGTAAACTAGACTTTAGGTAGTTATAACGGGTGACGCAGTATAGGAAGACCCGACCCGATGGACCGAAGATATTGTTAATGTTGCGGGAAGTCGGTGGATGGAAAAGGCTCAAGACCGTTCGTCATGAAGCTCTACATGCTATATGTATAAATGCTGATTTTGTGGTTAAAACCTCACATGTTACACCTCAGGAATGATTAATTAAAAGATTAAGCTAAATATGTATACTGTCACAATAACACTATAGAATTCGTTTGATTAAATTAATTTAGAATTATGCCTATTAATTAATCTTCAACCGGTTCGACAGTTTTCGCACAGTCCTAATAGAATAGCTAAATCAATCTTCCATCACGGTTTTGCAAATGGCATCGGTCAAAACCCATTTTCAAAGACACACATCAACCTGGTTATTGACCAAGCAAAACAAAACCAATGATATTCAAACAAAATGTGAAAGATTAATTAACGCCCGAATACTGAAACGTTTCTTAACTATTTGAGATGGTCTCAATTATTTGAGACGTCGTTATCGTTCAGAATCTTATATACTCAAACATCAATTAGATCACCACTTATATTTAAGTGACGTTTCAGTATTCGAGCGATAGTCTCGATTCCATAAACAGATCTCTTTCATAAAATCTCTTTTTTGTAACTTTTTATGGCAGTTTTTATAGACAGCTATGACAAAAGCCAGTTAGTGGCTCATGCTAATTTTCCTTTATCAATTCAAAGTAAAAAGGAGTTTATTTCAATAAAATCACTAGGATCACTTTAAAACGTCTAAGAAATTAGGTGAAGTTCTAGATTATTACGTTTTATTACGAAAATATTGTGGGACTATCACGTCTTGGTACATAGTCAAAACAAATCATCATTGAGTTGAAACAGCTGTAGCAGTTTTGAGCTATCGATTAGTAGAGTATTTTTGTCGAATGGCACGTTTCATTAGTGTCGTGAAATAAATCATTTGATTTCGTTAATTATTGTTTCATCAGTCACACGAAAAGTGATAAATCTTTTCTATACTATGTGTTCCGTAACAAATATATAAAGTTTACTTTATTTACAGAAAGAAACTTAAAACTAATACAAGTTAAGTTTTTATTACGAGGATCTCAAAAGGCGCAAATATGTTAGTCTTGATAGGGCTTACATATTTGAAACTTTTGGGGTTGAGACCCTGGGTCCGTGGGGAAACGGGGCCCTCCGGGTTTTCAAAAAGATATCAGGACGTCTGATCGAAGCGACGCGTGACCCGAGAGCTGGCTCTTATTTGGCCCAGCGAATTAGCATTGCCATCCAGCGTGGCAATTCCGCCAGCGTCTTGGGGACGCTTCCGACTGGTAGTGATCTGGATCAGTTGAGCTAACTATAGATCGTTTGTAACGGTCTTTAGATGGCTCAACTGTTTCTTGTGTATTTTGTAAATATATAAAGTGATTCATAATATGCATGCTATCCCGAAAGGGGCTTATTCTACAACCAATTGGCAATAAAGTTCGTTCTACGACTTTTGGAAATTCGTCATTTTTTATTGAAAAAGCTCTATGCGAAAATCCGCTGTTTTGGAGTCAAATCAGGACAAACTCAATTAATCAGCTGTTTTAGGTAGCAATCTTATTTCCGAACTTCTTGTACATTTAGTTATTAGTTCTAAAGATGATAAAAACAGCTAAATTGAGAGAGAATATGAAAAAAAAACTTGTTTTTTTTCGCGAATATTATGTCTTTTTGTTGATATACAAACCCCCTTTCGGTATGATATACATGTTATGATCACCTTGTATTGTAAAGAAAGGGGCTTATTCTATCAAAAAAAAATATAAAATATTAGCGAATATACGTCTGGATTTACGACATTGGTGGCGCAGTGCGCGAGTGCCCGTCAGAGACGCAAGGGGTGCGGGTTCGGTGCCCACTGCGGGACAAATGTTTGCATCATCTGCGAATATTTGTTCCGGATCTGCGTGGGGGACCATTTAATTATGAATCACTTTGTACATTCTGCGCTAATTTACAACTTTTAATGTATTTATATATTTTTTTTTTTTGGATATTTCACACACGATCAGCTGTTCCCAAACTAGGCATAGCCTGTACTATGGGTACCAGAGACTGACATACATAATAGATTTATATTTAACACCCAGCCACAGAACAAACATCTGTGTTAGTCACAAATGTTTGTCCAGTGCGGGAATCGAACCCGCGACCTCTAGCGCAGAAGGCAGAGTTACTACCAACTGAGCTATGAGGCCTGTAATGCTTTTTGACTACATTTTAAGGGTTTTCAAAAACTGAATTTCGGTGAAAATAATCAGTGTGATGTCATATACCTGAGGACAGAATACTCTCAGGTTGGTACCAGTATTGCATTGGCTCAGTTATATGCCCTGTCCACACTAATCTATAGCTTAGTCAGGTAGTCGCAAACAACAATCAGGTCATGGCATACCTGATCCACAGTCCAGCGACAGGCTTCAAAGGATTATCGCTTAATACTGTTGTAAGTGTTTGGATTATGTTGGATACTAGTAAACTAGACTCCATTTGCATAGTGTTGTTTTGTACTCATTTAAATCCTCAGCAGAATATATTAGGTTGAGTTTCTGAAATTCTTTGTTAGCGCCTCTCTTGACTACGCGAATAAAACAAATACATATCCCACACTCAAATTTGACTTAATGCGGTTGATAAAAAGATCATTTTGAAATATATTTTGGAGGGTTTTTGTTCATTATGAATCTGGAATTCGCTTTTATTTTCCGTCATAGTGAATGAAGAGTGCCTTCATATGTATAGCTTCTAATACTCACACCATTGCTTGCTTGTCGTGTCACTGATACTTTCTTGGTCATGGATAATCTTTGGTGCACTTTTGGTACACACCAGTACTCTCAACTGGGGCCACCCGGACCATAAAGACGCTTCATTTGTTGTTGTATGTATAGTTTATGAGCTACGAGGGCCTGTGCCGACCATTCATATGTACATACATAGATAGACTGTTAAATACATAACCCTCAGTAGTCGGGTAAAACAAAACATTGTTACAAAAATATACGATGTACAAACATTTGCGTTAAAATCCAAGAAATATAAAAGTTCTAGTGCATTTTTTACTGAAAATATGAGACACAGACGTCAAGCTATATAATATATCACGAGTTCTGAGAACTAACAACTTGTAGAGCAACAAGCTTAGGTGAAAAACGATCTTAATGTAAGAATTTAAGAGCTAATATTGTTTGAAGATCTATAGACCTGTCATGTTTTTGTTAGAGTAAAAACAGACCACCGGTGAATGACTAGGATGCATTTGTGGAGTAATAAAATACTGGAAGAACTATAATAATAAGAGATCGTATCAGTAGTTCTTTATTTGCGGATATGAACTTTTTACATTATTATTTACTGAAATGCAGTTGTCAAGCCATAAAACTCGCAGAACCGACAACTGTTGGAAAATAAAGGTTCTCGAACGGCGATGCAGAGTTGGAAGGTCTTCCCTGATGGACCGACGACATTGTTAATGTTGCTGGAAGGCGGTGGATTGAAAAGGCTCAAGACCGTTCGTAATGGAACTCTTTAGGGAAGGCCATGTCCAGCAGTGGACTTCTACAGGTTGATGATGGTGATGAATTAAATTGGAGAAGCTTTTCTATTTTAAAAAACGCCCTTCCACTGTTTTTACATTTGTGTAACGTCAACCTCTAATTTAGAGTGGTGGGCGTTCAGTTGCATCAGACGCTCTTTACGTAAATATAAAATTTTGTAAATAAAAAAAAATCTTCGTTCTTGTCTTTACGGAGATAATTACAATCGGCATTTCATAGAAAACAATGGCTTGCATAATTAATTAGGTTTCGCACGTTCATTGCAATGTGCCCCGTGTGTGAATTTTTTTTGAAGAAGTTTCCGAGTTACTACTTATTTGCGACCGTGTGTCTTGTATCTTGGGTAATTATTGAATAGCCTGGAACCGTAAACAATTATTTTAAGGGTCAACCATCATATTTTAATTGCGACGTTTCTAGTAGAGTTCGTTGTTCTTTACGACCGTATGTCACGAGAAAATACATATTCTATGGAATGCGAGTATTTTTATGATGAGATTTTGTTATTTACTGTACATTTTATAGCCTTTTTAAGATATTCTTCAGTGAGTCAATGAAGATCTTAAACTGATGACGAACAATATGGAACGTTAAATTTAAAAGGCATGCGAAAACTGCCTGGATTTGAACCCACATCTGCGCCCAGAATCAGAAATGCGATATCATCAGCGGTTTGTTGAATATTCCGATATTTTCTGACCAGGTTAAGGTAAACAGTTTGCAAAGAGTCAGGTAATGGTGAGAAAACCAGTGTGGTGAAAGAAAAATGTGCGCCTATACCTATAACGAAACCACAGTTCCGGAACAATTGTTGTGTTAGCGGTTAGAGAGCAGGAAGACCTAATAATACCTGTCTGGTCGATAGTGATGTACTGTTATCGATTAATGTTGTAAAACTGTTTTTTCTGATTATCTTTTATCGATCGATCTACATTAAAACTGTGCTACGATATAAAAACCTGCATTGGCGTCATTAACAGAATCGCATTCCAACTGGGCGAGCCTTTTTAGAGTCAGGTGGTAACAAACACAGATAGTGTGATCTATGAATACTCCATAACGAAGTGGCCTATAAATAAAACGAGATTGTTTTATCGTGGTGAAGGATTTCAAAAAGTAAAGTCACTTTCAACTTAATCTTGGTTTATTGGCTAGACGCAACAACGCAGCGGCCTATCGTTTAATGCGGCTTCAATGGTATAAATCAATTCTATTTTGTTTCAAGCGTATTTACGAGGACATTAAACTTCAAAATGATCAATAAAATCGCGGTGGCGTAATCAATCTCTTCTATCGTTGCGACAGGATTTATCGATAGTATATTATTCAATATCCCTGATGATAGACATCACTACGAGTGTGGATTCAAGCATTTATTCTAAAAGTAGGGACCGTTTTCTAACGTCCGCGATAAAAAGACGAGGAGATGCGTCAAATAGCAGTTTTGAGTAACTATATTACGGTTGACACATTACAGCAACCGTTTTTAGTGAACCACAGCTTTACGACTGGTTGTATGTATTAGAGCCTTGTAAAGACTAGTCCCGTAGTAATTGAATGTTCTGAGGAAAAACATACCATCCGTCAAATTACTAGGAACCATGTATGATGGAGTCCAGTGTCGATATAATGAAATATGGAACGTTTTTTGTGAGATATAAGGCAAGCACAACGGAACAACTAATCAATTTAATGAATAACATCCCAAAAGGGGCTTATTCTATCAACAAAAAGAATGAATGTTGCGGAATAAACAAAATATTGAAATAGTTTTTTCTCAGATTTTTCTACTCCAATTGCCTTGCGTGCCCAGCGTGGTGAGTATGGCAAATAAAACGGAGGGCGCTGCTGCCTATCCCCCAGCTTTTTTTCCTCCACGGGTGAGTAGAATAGGAGGGGTCTATTGTTTAGGGACCAGCACGGCTATTTTCTTTTTTAATATAACAAGTCTAACATGATAAATTTATTACACGAAACCAGTTTGAGTTTAATCTTTTTTCACGCGACACTGTAATCATAGCGATCAAGCTGAAGCGATGACTCATAATGGTTATGTCATCTGGAGCGTTCACCTTTTTTGGCCTTGGACTAACCCTCGTACTCTTAATCGAGTGTTTTTTACTTCATACTGACGTCATCAGCCTGTAGAAGTCCACTGCTGGACATAAGCCTCCCCCAAGGAGTGCCATTACGAACGGTCTTGAGCCTCTTCCATCCACCGACTTCCCGCAACCACCACAATGTCGTCATTCCATCGGATGGGAGGCCTTCCACCACTACGTAGACTGGTTCATGGTCGCCATTCGAGAACATTTAATCCCCAACGGTTGTCAGTTCTGTGAGCTATATATCCTGCCCACTGCCAATTAATTCAGCTTGCTTATGCTGAGAAATGTCGGTGACCTTGGTTTTCCTACGGATTTCCTCATTTCGTATTTAAGCACGACATCTTAGATTGTATTGAGCAGAATTTTGAGGAGCAAAAGAGAATCAAAAACTGCAATTTCTATGATAATAATGTCGTGTAATTTCGGTGTTAGTGGAGTGAAAAAATACTAACGACTAAGAGTACTGGTAAGTCATTGCTGATGCCCATCATTCAACCTCGAACTAGGTCTCTCAGCTTTCGAATCCTTTGCTCAGAGCCACCGAGGCATAATTCCTGCATCTTATTGCTTATTGCCAGCAATCGTTCCTCACAATTGGTCTTACTTTAACAGATACGTTTATAACCACTATAAGTATAACCACAGATTATATTACTATCTCATGGTTTAATCTAAAGGGGGTGAGGTGAGATGGAAAATGGAACAAAGTTATTATTTGAAATGCTTAGGGGTAGAAAATTTAGTTTTGGGTGAACGATAAAATAGTTCTATAACTAATACGCAGATAAAAGTAGCCTTTATTTTGGTACTTGAGGCAAAAATTAAGGCGCTACGAGAATCTTAATAAACTGTCAATTGGGCGGAGTGAAGAAAGTGACAGCGCTATGTACTATAATTGAATGCGGAAAGAGATAGCAAGTGTTATAAGGCGTTTGAAAGTAATCGACGTAAGCGACATATAAGAAAATATCGATTATCTTAAAAACTAAGTATCTTTTTTAAAGAATCCAAGGATTTAGGTACCCAATGCTATTGTCTAACACAATATTTAAAAAAAAGCTATTTATGATTGATAGTTTCTGAGTATTTTCGAAAAAAACTGTTGCTGAGGACCGAACTTCAAAAAATAAATCTATCGAGAAAAGTTTTACCAATCGCGTTTCTGTCTTGGATTTAGGTAAATAAAATTCTCAAGTAATCTTTGTCATAAAAATCAAAACTGTGCGTTTTGCGATTATTGAGAAAAATCAGTTCAAAAATCATAAAACAATTTAACCCTCACCTTAAGAGTACAGGTAATTCAAGGTACATTCTAACTTCATAGCCTTTATGACTATCATAAAAATCCAAACATCCTCACAATCATTTGTATTGATAATATTAGCACGATAGATCTTTAATCGAGCTGAGACAGCTTTTGAGGAGGAATTAAAAAAAACTCGATCAATTTTGACAACAATTTCTATGAAGATAATGTCAGATGTAGTATTATTTTAACAACTAGTATCTCCACTGGGAACGCGTTTTTATAAACATTTTGAAAGATCTGAAAGGTGAAAAGTTTACCTTTAACATTTTATGGCCGAAAAAGTAGGCTGTTACAGCCATAACAGGTTTATTCACGCTATGATGCAACGCAATACAATTTCTCAAACTCTGTTTTCTGTAGACGGCCTTCTTTGCGATGGTATTAATAAAGCAAGTATTAGAAAAACATGGAGCCGCCCGTTTCTCACCCCTCTAAACATCGCAGAAATATATCTTCATCATTATTTCAGCCGTAGGACGTCCACTGCTGAACATAGACCCCCCCCCTAGATTTTCTGAAATCTTGTCGCACCTGCACCCTACGGTTCTCAGAAAACTTTATTAGGTCGTATTTCCATTTAGTAAGGACACCCTAAGCTGAGCTTTTCGGTGCGTGGTCTACTCTAGAACCTTTCTGCTCCAACGGCCATCGGTTCTTGAGCCATGTGCCCCACTCACAGCAACTTGCTAATCTTAGGAGTGGTCTAACATAAATGGTTCCCCGATTTAAGACAGCACAAAATGTATCCTTGTTATATTAATGTACCTACTAAAATATGGTTTGATGTTTTTTGTTATTATTTATGCACGTGCATTTTTCGAACCCACGAAATTCGGAAGTCAAGGTACCTCCCAGTAGAACACGGTTAAGTAAAGTTTCGATATTACGAGCGTCATACATGGTTTAATGCCGCTTTCTAGGAATCACAAAAAGATCTTCATCACTTGTGTTTTTATAACCACGATTCCCATACTTTTGTACAACAAATGCGTCTATTGTCCTTATCAGGCCATAAATCGGACTTTGACTTTGCGTCGTTGAACCCCAAATGCAGGCGAAATCACTTGATACAGTTATATCTAGACTGGTAGTGCGGGGTAGATAGCTGGCTCACTTTACAGAACTGACAGACTTTTTAAGATTGCGTCTTGCGAAGTTTTTTTTTCTTTCTTTTTTTTATCACATACGGTCAACTGATAATAGATAAATATTTAACACCCAGACACAGAACAAACATCTGTGTTCATCACAAAAATGTTTGTCCAGTGCGGGAATAGAACCCGGGACCTCTAGCGCGGAAGGCAGAGTTACTACCAGTCTTCATCATCATCATCATCATCATCAGCCTGTAGAAGTCCACTGCTGGACATAGACCGCCCCTAAAGAGTTCCACGACGAACGGTCTTGAGCCTTCGCCATCCACTTCCACCTTCTCCTTCCCGCAACCTTCACAATGTCGTCGGTCCATCGGGTGGGGGGCCTTCCAACACTGCGTCGCTCGGTTCGTGGTCGCCATTCGAGAACCTTTACTCCCCAACGGTTATCGGTTCTGCGAACTATATGCCCTGCCCACTGCCACTTCAACTTGCTAATTCTGAGAGCATGGTTCTTCTACGAATTTCCTCATTTCGGATCTTATCACGAAGTGAAACTCCTAGCATAGCTCTCTCCATAGCCCGTTGCGCAACTTTGAGCTTGTGTATTGTGTATGAGTATCCAATAGGTAACGACCAAGTCTCAGTGCCATATGGCAACACGCACTGATTGTAGACTTTCGTCTTGAGGCTCTGCGGTATCTCCGACGACAAGATATGACGAAGTTTCCCAAACGCTGCCCATCCAAGTTGGATTCGTCGGTTGACCTCTTTGTCGAAGTTGGACCTACCTAGTTGAATCGTCTGACCCAAATAGATATAGTGATCTACCAGTCGTAGTTGAGGTTTATTTGAACGTTCCAAGTTCAAATTTCAGTTTCCAGCAGCCGCAAGCTGCCCCCCCCTGCAAACTATCGACGGCTAGTGTGGGAAGTAGAGAAAAAAGGAGGTAGGGACGTAGTGTCTATACTACGTTACTCTTCATGCCCACCAGCCAAAGGACCGGCAATTTGAGCACGAGCTGTTAGGACGTAGAGCTAATGCCAAAGGTCAAAAGTCAAAAGCATAGCAATGAGTAATGCAAATAGAGTTGGTTTTGCAACATCGCGGCACTGTGAGTAGCAGAGTTAGAAGCAGTGCGAGGAGTAAAAGGTGGCTGGAGGATTAAGAATAATGGATGTGTTTAACCAAACAACTTCTACGTTTGAGCATAAATAGTATTGTCAGCATCTTAGAAAGAAACAAATAAACGAATGACTACATTTTTTTTTAAATTAATTTGGCAACAAACGTCGTCAAATGTTCTTTGGAGTTGGTAAGCACGAATAATTTACCCTTACGACACGATAGAAAATATGTGTGCACGAAAGGAGCCTCTTAGAGGCGCACATTAATCCTTTCAATACACTGATTCATTCATCGACGGTCATAAGCCCTTTTCAGGGCCACCATACCTCAACCTGGTCAACTGGACCTAATACAGGATGACCAAGAAAGAATCAGTGACACGACAACAAGAAGAAGAAGAAGCAAATATAACGTTAACGTGAATTAATCGTGCTTACCCACTGATCGTGGGTCGCCTACACATTTTACTCTATATTGATCTAGTACATTCTGTGTACATGGATCACACGTGTTGACCGATAAAAATCAGCAGCATGCAGTATAAGGGCGTTCCAAAATTTAACCATTTTGTGAGCTAAGCTCGATACTCCACATCGTAGCCAAGGCCCGAAGGCTTGAAAGTGCGAACATGGAACAACGATTTAAATTGGCCACGGTACCTGATTGAACTTATACTTGAAGCTCTCTTCGTGAAACCATACCCTGACAGGAAGGTCAAAACTAATTATCGAAAATATTTTATTTTGCTACCAATTAAATAAATAAATATTCTGGACATATTCACACGGTCAACTGATCCCAAACTAGGCATAGCCTGTACTATGGGTACCAGAGACCGATATACATAATAGATAAGTATTTAACACCCAGACACAGAACAAACATCTGTGTTTATCACACAAATGTTTGTCCAGTGCGGGGATCGAACCCGCGACCTATAGCGCAGAAGGCATAGTTATTACTAACTGAGCTATAAGGCAAGTCAAATTAATAGAAAAACTTAAAACAACACAATATAAAATGAAATTCAATTTAATAGGTGAAAATAAAATCAATCGGGATGGTTGAAAAATCGAAAATAAACATAAAATTTCGGCACGGGAACACATTATACAACGGTCACTGATGACGTTTGTATGGCGCTTGTGCTTACAAGTATTGTGTGGTACACAGTCGGCCTGATTATAGGCCACTATACGATAATGAGAGGGCCAATACAACTGTTCTTTTGAATGAGAATGGGAAAATAAATGCTTTGTTTTTTTTTGTTTACTTGCAGCTGCCCGCTACGTCGCGTATTACTCACATACTCATAGCGGAAGAGGTATGTCAGGATCGTAGCAAGTGAAAAACCGTTGTCTATGACTACCCCTCTGGGAAATAGGCGAATGATTTTATGTATGTATGTATGTACATACTCTTATCACCCCGGCATGCACCAGACCGGAATCCCTACGTCTGATTGTACAAACCCATCCAGATTGTAGAAACTTTGCAATAAAATTTAGCCAATTTTCCTGTAGACAAAGGACCAAGTGGCGCCCAGACCCAGCGAGACGGTGGCGAGGCAGACCGAGCTGGAGATGGCGGTATGTGCTTGACAAATTGATGGCAGACTGGGTTAAAACAGCGTAGGATCACTATGCCTGGAAAAGTTAGGGGAGCCGTGTGCCCAGCAGTGAGGCCAGTGGGGAACAAAGAAATATGTTCACGTTTTTTTATTCCCAAGAACGGTAGACATCCTCTTAAATCTCTAAGCGATCAGATACTTGAAGACGTCTAAGGGGTTATGATTGCAAATTAATATAAAAATAGAATAATATTAAGATTATTTTCATAAAATGTTTTAATTGCTAAATGGAAATCTCCATAAAAGCCTTCATCAAATGGGCGGGAAGCTAAATTAATGATGCCCAGTAGCTAAATAGACGACCAGTTTATTTCGATAGTCGATCATTTTAGATTGATAAGACAAAAAATATTCGATAATTATTATAGAGATGTCTAATAACGATAATAAACAGGTTTTACAAGGGGCAACAAACCTCAAATGAATAAAATATTACCTTACTGAAATATGATTAAGTTAGTATAACGTCTACCATTTCTTGTAGACGTTATACATAAAGTTATTTTCTATTTGCACAGGAACAAAATCCTTTTTTTTCTCCTTTTTAATGTGTTAAAAAACAATAAGATCCCGTATTTGATAGTCAGTAATAACGTACATAGTCCAGACCCCATAGCATTAGGATTCCCTATATCGGGAACTACAAAGAACATTTTTTTATTTTTTTTTATATTCCGGACATATCACACATTGTCAACTGATCCCAAACTAGGCATAGTCTGTACTATGGGTATCAGAGACTGATATACATAATAGATATATATATTTAACACCCAGACACAGAACAAACATTTGTGTTAGTCACAAATGTTTGTCCAGTGCGGGAATCGAACCCGCGACCTCTAGCGCAGAAGGCAGAGTTACTACCAACTGAGCTATGAGGCTATGAGGTCAGAGACCATGGTACCACAAAGCCCAGACCTGAAACAAATTATCTGCAGAACATGGTAGTGATGAGGTTTTTCAAAAACTTTAAATTTGGTTTCCTTATAGGAATGCCAGTCTGTCTCCTCATTCGTTTGCCGAAACTTGAACAATGACAAAATACTTGTCAAAGACGCACAAAGGTCGCCAGAACCTGCTACAAAATCGAAGTTCTCATTAGCTCATCAAAATGCATACCTCGTTCGTCCTTTCAGCCAGAAAAGTTAGCACCAGTTCGTAGGGTATTGAAGATGGGGAGTCCGCTTCGATTATCATAGTCACTGCAACACAGGCATAGTAAGAAGACTCAAAAGGACCAATCCTTTTGAGTTAGTATAGTGTAAAACAGTGAAATTCAGTGTAAGTGATAGTGACTACTTATTTACTTATAAAGAACAATAGCAAAGTGTCTTCCCCTTAAATAGAAACTGTAAGAAAAGTGCTATTGGACACATTCTTAGTTATAATTTACTTTAGAAAACTATGTCAAAGTCAAATTACTCATTAGCCTACTTGGCTAGATTGTAATATTATGTAGGATACAATAAATATTGTAAACTAGGAATAACAAAAAAAAAAAATGTCACTGCTTGAGTAAACTTAGGTGCAAAATGGTCACACCTGTTTCCCCGAAGGGAAGGCAGAGACTGCGGCTTTCCACTTGTTTTGATCCTGACATTCCTCTTTAGCTTCATTCATTCTTTCATTTTCTAATGGGCCTTGCGTTTTGTGGAGGCCTTGCTTACCACTTATCCTGTGTTCCCGGATCCTTTAAAGCGCAGGATCTTACCATCATAGAAATGGTATATCTCCGGGTTATAGGCATTTCTGGAGTTAAATTTAAAATAAGTGACATATCCCACGACTAGCTTAATTTCTGCTGATCCTTCTTTTGTCATATTAGCCAGGTCAATTGACATGTTGTGACCGATTCGCTAGCGATTCAAAGGCATCAGACTGGTGCTAAGTGTCAAGGAATCTCCCAGTGGTATCCTGAGTGAGACTGCAAGTATTCCCGTATTGTTCCTTTGGTATTCCAGGAGTTTGGAGCGTGTGGTATTTATAACTTTGGAGGGTACAGGTTAATTAATATTTGGTACGGGCGTGAGTGCATGTAGGTAAAAGTGAAGCTGATTTGTATCATTTAATTTTTAGAAATGGCGTTTTTTGCGTGACATAACTAAATGGGTACCAACTGGCTGTACCAATATGACCAAAATTTGTAGGTGAGCAATATTTTTGAATATGTTTTAATTTTATACAAGACTATCATCATCATCATCAGCCTGATGACGTCTACTGCTGAACGTAGGCCTCCCCCAAAGAGTGCCATGACGAACGGTCTTTAACCTTCTCCATCCGCTGACTTTCCGCAACCTTCACAATGTCGTCAGTTTATCGGTAGATGGGGGGTCTTCCAACACTGTCCAACCAACCAACACAACGGTTGTCGGTTCTGCGATCTATATGGCAGCCCACTGCCACTTCAACCAGCTAATTCTGAAAGCTATGTCGGTGACCTTGGTTCTTCTACGGATTTCCTCATTTCGGATTTTATCACGCAGCGAAACTCTGAGCATAGCTCTCTTCATAGCCCGTAGTGCGACTTTGAGCTACAAAACTATACGTTAGAAATATTTTGAAGTAATAATTCAAACCCTGACATTTATCGTGAACGTAAAGGTACGGCCAGGTGTTTGTTCCAACAATCGCCCGTATTACCTCACGGTGATGATATACGGGGTCATTGACTCTGGTATCGATAAACCGGGCCTTTCTAGATCAACTGCATTTGATCATCAAATCATAAAATATGCCCGGTAAAAGTTGGTGCCTCGATGATTGTTTTTTTTATGTTATACGGAGGCAAACAGTCTTACGGCCATCCTGATGGTAATTAGTTACCGTCGCCTATTGACATCAGTAACACCTGGAGCATTGCTAATGCGTTGCCTGCCGAACCCCTCCCCCCCCCCCCCCCTAAGGAGCTCTGGCAACCTTACTCACCGCAGGAACACATCAGTATTTGAAACAAATAATGTTATTTGGCTGCGATCTTCTGTAAGGCGGATGTACCTCTCCAGGCGGGCTGCTCCAATTTCACTGTGCCCTACCTCCTCCAAAAATCGTTGAGGCACAATTAAAATAAACGTTGAGAATCGCACCTTTAGTATGTTCCAACGAATAACCAATCTTACCTGAGCCACAGATAGCATACTAGTACCTGAGCTACGAAGTCATTGAAACTTTACCAACTTTACAAACGATGATGATGATGATGACAAACGTATTCGTTTTTAAATATTACTACTTTTGTTACATCCCAAAACCATATGGCCTAGAATAAAATCGTTAAGGAATGTGTAAACAAAGCTCTTTCATATTACAACAACAATCCACTTCATGTATTTGTATTTCTTTTTTTAAGCCCAATTTTGGACCTCTATAACTTCGCTCGCTTCGCTCGTTTTATTAGAAGCTTCCCGAAAATCATGTTGTTATAATGTTTCGCGCTCTGAAGCCATTATTTGTCGAAAACGGAATAGCTTCTAGTGTTTTTTTCATTTTTGATTATTATCATCATATTATTTATTATATTTCAGCACAATTTTTACAATAAAATAACTAAACACGCTATACGGGCGATTGAAATTAATATATTCAACGAAATCTCTTTGACACAACTTACTTATACCGTCAAAATGTCACAGAAATATGTAAATAGAATGTCATAGAAGTTGCCCTTGATTGGAGCAACTTTGATAGCTAGTGTAGGAGCAATTTTATGAGGATTAATACCAGAGTACCCATCTCATGTTTTATGGAGTTCACAGTCAATTACAAAAGCAATCAGATATGGGCTCCGAATGCTATAAAGAGCGTTGTATTTCACATGTGCCCGTTACAGGTGTCAGAAAACGTGTGCTGTTACTGGTTGATATAATATTTAGGCATAGCTTCACCTAGTTTCTAAGACGTTTTAAAGTGATCCTAGTGATTTTATTGAAATAAACACTGTTTGAGTTTGAATTTAGTTTGATTTATTTCATACTAGCTTCCGCCTGCGGCTTCGTTAGCTCGCGTGGTAAATAAATAAATAAAAAAAGGGCATTTATTCACTAAGAATTTCTACATACAGTTATAAAGATATAATAACAGAAAACCAAGTTTTGATATGTAGGTAGACAGGTGAAATGGTCGAGGGCTCAGCTACGCTGCTTTTCAGCCTCGCCATAAAATGTCGTCACAGCAGGTTTGATCCTCGGAAGCCATCAGCCGCGATCAGGCGATGAAGAGAAGGGCACAGATCATTATTATAACCCATGTAAAAATTAAAAAAATAATTAAAAATGTTTATTTCAGCAACTTATAAATAGGTACAATCAGGGTTTTGAGTCTCCTTTTAAGCAAACGTTTGCTTGTATTAGGAGATACCACTCTTCAATAGCCATTTTCGTAACTTTTATAAGTAGGTAGAGCTTAAAGCAAGAACCATTTAAATGTAGGTAGGTAAGTACGGTATATCATCGAGCTAGCAGCAAATGGCATCCGACAACTCGGATAAATTAAATTAAAGTGGCCTATATGCTATTCTAGGTAACGTACTTTATCTATTCCATGTTTCAACGAAATCGGTTGAGCCGTTACGGCGTGATTGAACAACAAATATCCAAACATCCTCACAAACTTTCGCATTTATAAGATAACTAGCTTCCGCCCTGCGGCTTCGTTTGCGTGGTACCTACATAAAAAGCCTATATGCTATTATGTTATATAACAGGCCTCATAGCTCAGTTGGTAGTAACTCTGCCTTCTGCGCTAGAGGTTGGTATGATATGGCTAGGGTTCGATTCGCGCACTGGACAAACATTTGTGACAAACACAGATGTTTGTTCTGTGTCTGGGTGTTAAATATATATCTATGTATATCAGTCTCTGGTACCCATAGCACAGGCTATGCCTAGTTTGGGATCAGTTGACCGTGTGTGATATGTCCGGAATACTTATTTTATTTATTTATTCCAGACTATAATCTATCTCTGTACCAAATTTCATCCAAATCCGTTCAGCCGTTTAGCCGTGATTTAACCACAAACATCCAAACATCCTTACAAACTTTTACAAATATAATATTAGTAGGATAGGATTCTACACGGTAATTAAACTAGTTCTAACTCAATTATCGCCTCAGCCACCAGATGTTCCTTACCTCCTTTTTTTTTACGGCCCACCTGATGGTAAGCGGTTACCGTCGCCTATTGACATCTGCAACACCTGGAGTATTGCTGATGCGTTGCCTGCCCTGGAGAAATCTTTTAGCATTTTTCTTAAAGCTCTTCATGTTGTAGGTTAGCGGGAAAACCTCGGAAGGAAGCTCATTCCACAATTTGCACGTATGGGGGAGAAAGGATCTCTTAAAGCCAGTGGTTCGAGGTACCCACGTATCGATGACAACTCTGAATCTTACTCTGCAAAGAACATTATTTCGTGTTTTTGTTAACATTATTATGCGCACAAGAGTTTATTTTCTTCTTTGAATGGTATTCCAGCGTTCTAATGTCCAAGCTATACAAATACATAGACTTATTCATTACTAAAATATTTATAAGAAGCTATACTAGATTATAATTGGCGAAATGACAGACTAGAACTTCAGTATTTCTTTTGACGATCATAGGTTTACTGGTACATTTTATAGTCTCCTTAATTTTATTTGAGAACCACACCGGGTTATTAAATTGGAAAATATTCATGAAGACCAAATACAACGTTGGTAAGAATCTATTTAATTGAAAATATGCTTAATCTAGATTTCAAAATCTAGCCATTTTAAAATAGGCACTAAAGATCGCTAATCATCTGAAAGTTCCCAGCAATTAAACAACATTGTAGCTTCTATATTTAGCCAAAACAGTCGCAACTTTGAACTCTATTCCAATCACACGAGAACCTAGTTAATAACTTTTACCTCTATTTTAAACCTAGGTACACATAACATGTTTCTAGAAAAGGTTGACGATGCAATTAAAGTAATCTCAGATGTCACGGAATTGGGACACCATGACTCACGTAATCACGGTTTCTAGTTTTGTGACAAATAGGTACCTAGGTTCGTGTCCTTAAGGCTTGTTCAGATATGTGCGAACTTCGAAACCACTGTGGATAAATAGCTGCTATAGAATAGAATACGTTTATTTGACATAGAACGGGCATAGGAACAATAAGGAGTAAAATTAATTTATTTTATTTAGTTTTATTTTAAGGAGTTATATTTATTTATAGGTAGGCAGGCATCCACTCCCAAGTAGGAGCGAACCAGTCTCGCTCTGTATCGGGTGCAGCCAAACAGGCCCTGACTCAGCTTGTTGCTGCTTCACATGTCATGCAAAGCAGCAGCTATACAGAAACCGCTGTGGATAGCAAAATCAGCTGGTGGAGGCAAATGCGGACAAATGACAAAGAAGTTTCACTATTAGGGTTCAATTACACCCCATTAACGAAACGAAACCCTAAAAATTACAAGAAAGTTCACAAGCTCACGTTATTTTTAAAATGCATTACTATTATCACACCTCACAAAATATAACCAATAAAAAACCTAAATATAAATGTTTAAGCCGTAGTATCTATAATTTAATTATAATAACAATAAAAGATTACGTATAATGTTCGATAAAGTATGCCCCGTGTCGATTTCTAAACGTTTCTTGAATTTAAATGTCTCTATTAACAAAATAATCATGATTCCAACACACCTGGGAGAGATTTTAACTGGCATTTTTACACGCCCTTTGACGTTATAGGTGCATCATACTTACCAACAGCTTATACATATTCATGACTGAACCCTTGGATAGTGTTCACTACACTACTTACAGTGCTTACTATAACTATGTAAGTTGGTAACACTAATCCTATAAAAGCCTGTTCACACGATGCTGATTTTCCTGGTATTGGAACCTTAATGATTATTTTGAAACCATTGTAGTTGTTTAGTATATGGATAGATTGTGTGAAAGACGACATGAGTAAGAATGGAGTGAATACTGACATGACTGCTGATATAGGGGAGTGGTAGAGAAAAATATGTTGTGCCGACCCATGAAGTGGGATAAAGTTACCTAGAATAGCATATGTGAGAATATATTCGGAATATTTATTTATTTATTATTTATTTGACAGGCCTCATAGCTCAGTTGGTAGTAACTCTGCCTTCTGCGCTAGAGGTTGTGGGTTCGATTCCCGCACTGAACAAACATTTGTGGGATGAACACAGATGTTTGTTCTGTGTCTGGGTGTTAAATATATATCTATTATGTATATCAGTCTCTGGTACCCATAGTACAGGCTATGCCTAGTTTGGGATCAGTTGACCGTGCGTGATATGTCCGGAATATTTATTTATTATTATTATTATTTATTTATTATTTATAATCTACGCGAGCGAAGCCGTGGGCGGAAGATAGTTACTAAAAAATTTTATAAAAAGACCAGAAAAAGATTATTTGTAAGGAAAAATCTGAGGGAAAAGGAAAATAGGAGGAGGTAGGGCAGCGATATTTTCTCGCTCTGAATTAGAGCAGCCCGCCTGGTGAGGTACCTCCGCCTTACAGAAGATCGCAGCCAAATAACATTATTTGTTTCAAATAGTGTTGTGTTCATGCGATGAGTAAGGTTGCCAGAGCTCTTTAGGGGCTCTTTTAACCCCCCAGGGTTCGGCGTCGGCAACGCGTGCGTGATGCCTCTGGTATTGCAAGCGCTCATAGGCTACGGTAACCGCTTACCAACAGGTGGGCTGCATGCTTGTTTGCCACCTCAGTGGTATAAAAAAATTTTAAAAAAAGTAGGTATGTATTATTTTGTCGCTTGTCGAAAATATTCTTCCTTGTTGTTGACTGCCTAAGCACTTTTTGGAATTGTAAACATATTTTCAGTCACCCTGTATACAAATTTTAAGTTTTGAAATTAGTTCCGTGCTTCCAAATGATTGAAACTGCCACAAGTGGTGACACCGGGCGTGGCTCATTATAAAGTGAGCATTGTGTTGAATGCCACACTTGACTATTGCCGTAGAAGATGTGCTAGTTACTATAACTTAATATCTCCAATATTACAGATTGTTACTTACTGACAGACAGGCAACGTACCTCAACGAAAATCATAAATATTTGCAACCGTTCAAAGTCAAAGGCGTTTATTTCATTAAAATCACTAGGATCACTTTTAAACGTCTTAGAAACTAGGTGAAGCTACACCCGTTCCTCGCGACGAAGCTTAAAAGAATCAGGCAACAAGCATGGATTGGTGTCTTTCAACCTTTTAATAACGAAAATAAAAGCGAATTTCTGCCGTCAACAAAAATAAAGTTGAATAAACATATCGTGTTTGGTATCAAAAGGGCTGAATGCGCTGATAGCTGCACTATCGAGCCACTCCTTCTCCGGCTGAAAGAAAGGAATGATTATGCGATGTGTAAGAAAAACAAGGCAAATGAAGTGGCGGCTCTCCACTAGTCTAATAATATAATGGCACCTACCTATTGGATTGGACCACACGTGGTGCTGTGGGCGATAGTGTAAATCAATCTACGCTTCAAGCGGGTAATTAAGTGCTTTATGTTTTTAGTGTTCAATGCCAAAGGATTTTTTTAACCGAAACGCTCGTAATCAGTCTGCTTTTCCTAGTTATTCTATAAATTATACTCCTAGGTTTTGACTATAGTTCAAAAACTTGAATATAGGCAGCTTTATGCTGACACGGGACCCATTTGCCCTACATAACGCACACTCTCTGGTACCCATAGTACAGGCTATGCCTAGTTTGGGATCAGTTGACCGTGTGAATATGTCCGGAATATTTATTTATTTACTTAACCTTCCACCTACGATAGGTAGGTAGGTGAAAACGTTTTTATGTGTTTCATGTTTTCTTTAGTGTGTTTTTTATGTTTTGTATGTACTCGTACCTACCTACATATTGCGCTGTGGGAGAAATAAACATGGTTAATTCTTTTCTTTTCTAATTAAAACAAATGGTTTAGCATTGAAATTTAATTTATTGGCCATTTTGAAGTAAGTGGATTCCTAGAACACCATTAGATTATTAGTAGATGCGTTCGTGGGGATGAAAATAACTACGGGATTACTGCTAATGTCATGAGGGTGGCAAAAGGTCCAAACAACGGTAGGGGCAGCTGTCGTTATTATGAGGTGAACGTTGAGTTATTCCCTCTCGGTTACTTTTCTCTAAAGATCGCTAACATAAAATTTAAAGGTCGTGATGACTGTTTATTGCTAATTGTTTAGTTGGCAAGCCGTAAAACGTGTTGGCGAAGTGGGACTCTCAATCGTAGGTTCGAATCCAGGCCGTGCACCAACGGATTTTTCTATTCGAAAAATGTATGTGTGCATTAACACTTGCTCATAATAAGGAAGGAAAACATCGTGAGGAACCCCTTTGACCGACTAGGCTGAGAGTGTACGAATTATCTGACAACACACACACAGTAGAAAAATGGTAAAAAGAAAACAGACAAAGAAACTTAACAAAAAGACATAAGCATAGTAGGTACATAAGACATGGAGTAAGAAGTTACAAATGGCCTCATAGCTCAGTTAGTAGTAACTCTGCCTTCTGCGCTAGAGGTCGCGGGTTCGATCCCCGCACTGGACAAACATTTGTGTGATAAACACAGATGTTTGTTCTGTGTCTGGGTGTTAAATATTTATATTTTATGTATATCAGTCTCTGGTACCCATAGTACAGGCTATGCCTAGTTTGGGATCAGTTGACCGTGTCAATATGTCAAAAAAAAAACCTTTTATAGTGCAACTGTGCGCGTGCGGCCAAACCAGGTCCAAGTCTCAGCTTGTGCCACTCCCAAACATAGTAGGGAAGCAGCGCTGGTTTTCAGACTGGACCTAACAGGGTGACATCACTAATCATAATCATCATTTCAGCCGTAAGACGTCCACTGCTGTACATGGCCTCACAGACAGAGCAAATTCCTTACCATGTGGGGGGATTTGCCCATACTCACCACGCTGGGCATGCGGGTTGGCGAGCGCAGTTAGAGCTATCGTTGTTAAAATGAGGGACGCTGCTGCCCATCCTAGCTTTTTTCCCTTAGTCACCTCTTACGACATCCGCGGATAGAGATATGGAGGGGCCTATTCTTTAGCCGGGGCCACCACGGCCCGACACATTAATAATCACTATCACTTACGAATCATGACTCTTATTATAGTTTTGCCAACTTCCGTGGCGTTAAAAAACAATAACCCCCTAACTGACATCAGACTGACATCTCCTCAATATTTCCCTCACAAAGACGGGAGTCAATGTATCGCCGTGTCCGCAAGAAGGCTTGCCTTACACGGCGATACATTGACTCCCAGTAGTCTACTCCTAGAGTAAGATTCATACAAGAACCTCACACATCTACAACAAAAGACACCATTTTATAATCCATAGCGAATTCTCAGCTAAACAACAAAAGGTTAATTAAAGCATTTATACACTAATTGCCACTTCCGATTTCAAGATTTCCCATACATCGCATTGTTGAGATAACGGACTATGGATTCGTCCCGTGCTAGCTTGTTGTCACTGGTTATTTCTTAGGTCGTTGACCTGGTATGGTAGCCCTGAAAGGACCAGTGCTCGTGCAATTGACGTGAACGTGATTAGAGACAGCTCAACTGTTCCTTGTGTATTTATTAAAAATTTACTTTTATTCGTTTTAATTTTCTTTCTGTATATAAAGTTTTTATTAATTATTGATTCAGCAAGTAGGTGTTTGTTAACATTTTTCATTTATTATTCTTCCAAATTACGCTTGTCTCGTCGCGTGGCGTTTCGCATTCCCGCAAATTAAACTGCATTTCGTATAATTTACCATCAAATTAATTTAATAACCCATCAATTTACTTATAATGTGCGCATGCGCAATGTTACTTAATACTTTCCTGTGACAGGTTACAGCTGACCTGGTGTTGCCTTCACACTCATGGCAAAAGAATCAGTGAAAAAATCTGTGTAGTGAAAGGATTAAAGTGCGCCTCTTAGTGACTCCTTTCGCGCTCATCATTTTTCCGAATGGAAAATCCATTTGTACATGATCGGGATTCGAACCCACGAACTGTGGATTCTATTCAGAGCCACCATACTTCAACCTGATACATGACCAAGAAATAATCAGTAACTTGCCAAATATTTGCGGCAATGGAAATAACTAGATATCATCTATGTTATGAACTCTTTGGGAGGCTGACTTTACAGGCTGATGATGATGATGTTAAGAAGTCCGCAAGCATCTCGTGGAACATAAAATAGGCTTCGAAGATTTGATTATGGCTTAACAAGACTGGCTGACCCTTGAATGTGAATAATGAAAGCGAAAAATAGCAGCTAGACAGATTTTTTTATAGTGCTTTTTAAATTAAAAATTTCCAAAAGTCGTAGAAAACCTAATAGCCTATTGTGTTTAGAATACACCCCTTTTGGGAGAGCATCAATCAACTTGTATAATCTCCTGTATCCTGAATAGGTGGTTAGTATGTCTAGTCCACTTTTATACAAAAAATCTAGGACGCCATAAACAAGACCTAATTAAGCGACGCGACGTAGTGTGAAAGCATTAAACAGAATAACACATTGTTACTAGGACCTAAAGCGGGTTTTAAATGTTTTCAAAAAGCTTCCAACGCTAATAATTAAGCTTTTTATTACTTTTTAAAAGGTCTGTAATTACGGGGATTTGTAAGGATGATCTGATACTTATCGATAAGATGAGGACTTGGCTTCCGAATTTATTTGGACTCAAAATCTTCACACTTCTTTACTTTTTTCTGACTGAACGTTTACCCGTAGAATATCATTTTGTTTTAAGGATTCAGAGTACCTATTATTGAGTACTAGCTGTTACCCGCGATTTCGTTCGCATTTAAATGAAAGCTCGTAATTTTAACCCCCTACTTTGCCCCCTTTTAGGATGATTTTGCAAAAATGTTGAAACATTTATTTCTATATTTCAGATCCGTAACTTTAGAATAATAATAATAAGGTCCATGTTCTAATGAGTTTTTGTCAAAAATTGCCAGATTTTTTATGTCCCAGTTGAAATTTATATAACCAGTTATGAACTTAAATAAAAGGTACATTGCCACAGGGTGTACGTAAACTTAAATGCAAATTATTTTTTAATTATCAAACATTTGGGCCAACGAGACCAATTCGTGTTAAACGATTTAAGAAATGTCAGCGTAATCTGCTTCCATACAAACTATTCAGCCATCAGTGTGTCCTAGTATTAGTTATTCTGTGGCTTTTGTAATACTAACTGCTGAGTATCTGTGGCTTATATGTATGCTATTTAATCTGTGGCTTCAGCTTAATTAAAAGCTGGATCGCGGAAGTGGAAATGGCTAAACTTCTTCATCATCATCATCAGTCGGTCGGTTTGGTCAGGTACAGAGCTGGGCATAGGGATGTCATCTGAAATCGTTTTAAAATTATCCTTAAGTGTACGTAATAAAGTCAAGTTTTAATTTGTCATTTGAAGGCGTGCGGTATACCTCAAAGATATCGGAAGCCCCTAAAAGTTAAACTCAAATTGAGTTTTAGTCGCATGAATAATTTTGGAAATGAATTTTAATTAACAATAGCAATCCGTTTGAACCCGGCCTTACGGAAAATGTGGAAAAAATATTGATAAAATCATGATAGCAAGCGAGTTTCCTAATTACCTTTTGTGTTGACATAAAATGCCTCATCATTTCAGCCGTAGCCGTAACACAGGCAAACAATCATTTGGGTGATTTGCCCATACTCGGCACGCTGGGCATGCGGGTTGGCGAGCGCAGATAAAGCTATTGTTGATAGGGAACGCAGCTGCCCATCCCCTAGCTTTTTTCCTACGACATCCACAACCTCTTACGGCATCCACGGGTAGAAATTGAGGAGCTAATGCTTCAGCCGGGGCCACCACGGCTGATTAATGCCTAAATTCTTTCAAATTATGCCTGCACATATTTTAACATGCATATTTTTTTCCGATCCTCTCAAATCGTATTTACTTAATCCCAACCTCAATAAATCTTCATATGGACTAAAGTCAGATAATGCGTCCGTATGTAAAGCGACCGTTAATCAGGCAAGTCGTTGACCTGCACCGGTTCCCACCAAAAGGACCAGGCTGGCTCAAAAATTAAGTTAAAAAGTGCACAATTGAGGATTTAGACATTTGTGAATGCATTTACCCAGTAATAAGCGGAGTACAGGCTTCATACAAATACCATTGTAAAAAATCTCGGGACGGTGCATTATATTATATGAAAGATGATTCATAATATGTAAACTATCCCGAAAATGAAATATTCTACACCCAATTAGCAATAAAATTTGTTCTCATCATCATCATCAGCCTGATGAAGTCCACTGCTGAACATAGGCCTCCCCCAAAGAGTGCCACGACGAACGGTCTTGAGCCTTCTCCATCCACCGACTTTCCGCAACCCTCACAATGTCGTCGGTCCATCGGGTGGGGGGCCTTCCAACACTGCGTCGTCCGGTTCGTGGTCGCCACTCGAGAACCTTTGTTCCCCAACGGTTATCGGTTCTGCGAGCTATATGGCCGGCCCACTGCCACTTCAACCTGCTAATTCTGAAAGCTATATCGGTGACCTTGGTTCTACTTAAAATTTGTTCTACTACATACAAATTTGATTTTTTTTACTGAAATTGCAATAATATGCAAAATATGCTGTTTTGGGGTCAAATCAGATCGAACTCAATTATTCAGCTGTTTTAGGTACGAATCTTGATGTCGATTTTCTCGTATTGATAGTTATAAATATATTAAAAGACCAACAACACCTAATTTACAAAGTACGGGCAAAAACAGGAACAAAAAAGGGTTGGTAAAATTTTTATTAACAAAAAGAAAGAATTTTACTAATTATGACTGGCCTCATAGCTCAGTTGGTAGTAACTCTGCCTTCTGCGCTAGAGGTTGCGGGTTCGATTCCCGCGCTGGACAAACATTTGTGTGATGAACACAGATGTTTGTTCTGTGTCTGGGTGTAAAATATGTATCTATTATGTATATCAGTCTCTGGTAGTCATAGTACAGGCTATGCCTAGTTTGGGATCAGTTGACCGTGTGTGATATGTCCGGAATATTTATTTATTATTATTTTAGATAAAAAAATTACCAAAATTACTTTTATTATTTCAAATTTTTGGCCGGATTTTTTAAATAGGTAGCTATTTTTACTCTTTTTATAATCATAACTATACACACTATGGAAAATTACTTAATAATTGTAGTTATAGCTTGATCATAAGCTTCTGTAAAAACTTGGTTTAATTATCGAAACCACTCAAATAGCTGGTCCACTCATTACGCAACGTGAACTGCCAATCAGCGGCAATTTCAACAATTTGCTTACGAGCGGGCCGCGTAACAATAACCATTTATCGGCGAAATTGTACTTATCAGTTACAGCCTTAACTGTCACGACGCCAATCAGCCGTTAATTGTTTAACTGGTCAATTAAGTTAGCCGAAGTCTGGGGAAACCAGTCAGTACAATTCATAGCACACTAAAAGTACCTACACGGAAATGAGATTTATCACTGTCAGAGAAACAGCGCCGTTAAGAGTTTTCAACACTTTTAGTATGAAAATTTAGTTGACTACTCTATACTTTTATAATTGCATAGGTTATTTCTGTGTATATTTTAAGGAATAATAGAGTATTTTATAGCTTCTAATAAAATCCCACCCCTGAATAATTCAGTGAAGCCGTAGGACGCAGGTAGTAGGGCGTGGATGAGTCGCTTACACCTTTCTACTTTGACAATTGCGATGACTTGAACAGACTTGACGCCCGAACTTGTGCTAGCCTCTATATTGAGTTACGTAGCCGTCTTTCTAGCACTGTGTCTTAACAGGCCAATTATTCGTATAATCACGAGAAAATCTGCTAGCATTTATCATTTAACAGTCATAGTTTGGTAAGTCGTAAATACATCTTACCTTCGTTATTGTAATTGGCGTTTATTTTGGGTTAAAGAATCGTGTAATTACAATCATGCATTTAAGAATAAAGAATAAAATTGCTTATATAATAATAATAGTGATTCATAAAGGTTCGGAACCTCTTCCAGGGGATCCCAACGGCCCGTGGTACACCCTGCCGATCAACAGACGAGGCTCTGGCCCTCCATAGACCAACCCGCACTGGCGTGTTTGTGGGTGGAATGTGGTGGGCTATCACTCATTTTTAGTGGTTACCAGAATAAAAATTATAGGTATGCAATTTATAGAGGAAGCAGTTTACGCAACCTGCTAATTTTGTGTGTTAAAAAAGATCAATCTAATCCAGTCCCATAGGATATTAACATTATAATAGGAATGAAGTTGCCCTCATATAATAAATTAACTCATCTTGCGAAAACATTAAGTTCCAGTCGTTTCACAACTGGGACTTGAACCTGCCTCCTGATTCTACGCCGTACAATTCGGCTTACCGAACGATTTCTGGCAATATTTTGTTCTCTCTCTTGTTTTATTATATTTTATGGTTTTAAATTGATACGATTTGTGCATACACGATTTGAAAGACAAATCTTTTAGACTGTCTTACGTCACCGTCTATACAAAATAGTAAAGTTTGTGGTACGGGGCTATGTAACTGTTAGATATCTATTTCTATATATTTTTTTAATTATCGTGTATTTAGTCGTGAATCGTGAAGTTAGTAAGTCAGCCGAATCGCATAGTTCGGCATCAAGGGCTACTTACATAAGTCTAGCCACTATCCAAAGAGAGATGACAGCAGCGTTGAGTTTCTAACATTTCAATTAAATCGCAATGAAGTATTTATGAATTGCTCATATAGACTCATATCTCATCTTGGAGTAGATATTTTTCCTCACATATCAGAGGCCCAAGTGTGAGTGAGTTGTTGACTCATATCTTATCTTGGAGTGAAATTTTTTCCTCACACATTAGAGGCACAAGTGTCAGTTCTCACTTTTCACTGCTCGACCGTGAAAGTGTATCGATTACCGTTCTTGTATGGAGTCACATAATTAAATTCATGCAGGCCATTTTAAAATAAAGTTTAGATCACAAATCGCGCGCCTCCGTTTCAACAAGACTTGGCGTTATTGTTATTGCGTTTGCTGTCAAATATGTTTTTTTTTTTTAATATTTCCCACATATTTCCTTCCAAAGACAGTAAAAAATTTGCATTTGTCCCAGAGAGTATGTATAAATGACGCCAAAGCACACAGAAAATAGGTCCAATCTCTTCGTAAAATCTTGTATTTGATTTCGGTTCGTTCTTATATTTTCATCTTTCAGTTAAATTATATGAACTACATTACCTGGTAGAATGTTACATTTACATTCGCCTCGAGAAATTATAATGATTTATTATTCTGTGGAAGCTGAGCCGCGTTTCTCTGATTTTCTAAAGAACATTGCCTAATGATAGAGAAATAGTAAAATATAATGCCATTGAATGTTACTTAAAGCTATAGAAAACTGAGAAGGTCATGGTGAAGGTTGAGATCAATGGCTTTATTTGTAGGTCATCATCATCATTTCAGCCGTCCGACGTCCACTGCTGAACATGACCTCCCCCACAGACAGAGTAAATTCCTTATCATGTGGGGGGATTTGCCCATACTCACCACGCTGGGCATGCGGGTTGGCGAGCGCAGATATAGCCATCGTTGTTAAAAAAAAAAATGAGGGACGCTGCTGCCCATCCCCTATTTGTAGGTAATCACGATGAATCAAAATGTTAAGCTCATTGGCAGCAAATATCAATGGAATATTTAGACTCATATACTCCCTGTTGTAAGGTACCTAAGTACCACGCGAGAGGAGGTATTCGTGCTGGGCAAGCCTCACCAATCCAGCCGTTGGAAGACTGCTGAACGTCGGCCTCCCCCACAGATGTCCATAACGATTTCCTACCATGTGGGAGGAAATTGCCCATACTCGCCACGCTGGGCACGCGGGTTGGCGAGCGCAGTTAGAGCTATCGTTTTTATAATAGAGGACACTGCTGCCCCCTTCCTTAGCTTTTTCATATCATTGTGCTCGAAGTTTCTGATACGTACGACACAGGGAATCCTACTGTGTGCTCAGCACTTTGTATGAGACTGTTGGGTGTTATTCATAATCAGCCTGTAGAAGTCCACTGCTGGACATAGGCCTCCCCCAAAGAGTTCCATGACGAACGGTCTTGAGCCTTCTCCATCCACCGACTACCCGCAACCTTCACAATTGGTCCATCGGGTGGGGGGCCTTCCAACACTGCGTCGCCCGGTTCGTGGTCGCCATTCGAGAACCTTTACTCCCCAACGGTGTCGGTTCTGCGAGCTATATGGCCTGCCCACTGCCACTTCAACTTGCTAATTCTGAGAGCTATGTCGGTGAGCTTAGTTCCTCTACGGATTTCCTCATTTCAGATCTTATCACGTAGTGAAACTCCGAGCATAGCTCTCTCCATAGCCCGTTGCACGACTTTGAGCTTGTATATGAGGCCTATAGTTAACGACCAAGTTTCAGTGCCATAAGTCATCACTGGCAACACGCACTGATTGTAGACTTTCGTCTTGACTTTCGTATTTTTTTTTTCTTTCGTTGTATCTTCCTACCTACCTACCTACTTACTGCGTTGTGGGTCAAATAAATAAATTTTCTTTCTTTCTTTCTTTCTTGAGGCTCTGGGGTATCTGCGACGAGAAGATATGACGAAGTTTCCCAAACGCTGCCCATCCGAGTTGGATTCGTCGGTTGACCTCTTTGTCGAAGTTGGACCTACCTAGTTGAATCGTTCGACCCAAATAGAATAAGTTAATAAGTTAAGTGGGTGTTATTAAGTTATCATAATCAAAATGGGCTTTATTCAACGCTAATATACGATCTTATCTATTTTACTTATAATCTATGTATACCTCATTAGATATATATATATATACCTCATTAGACCTATTTACATAATTAGATACTTACCTACTACTATTACTTTACCTAGTTAATAACATTGTTCATTTTATAAGTGTATTTACAGACCACAGAAAAGAGGGGACTCTTCTAACACAGGTTAGTACAACTTAACAGAAGAGTTCCCAACCCAATTTATTTGTTTACTCTGTAATGAGAATAAAAAGATTTTTGATTTTTTTTTTTGATTTTTTTTTATCTATCCCATTACATAAAAACACGTTATAAATGGTGTTCGTATTATTAAACAATAGTCAGGAAGTGACACTTGAGCGACTGCTATGCAGGAGGTCTAAGATCCATGGGATCCGGTTAAACTCAATGGATTTGGTTACATGCATTTTTTTAATCATCATCATCATCAGCCTGTAGAAATCCACTTCTGGACATAGGCTTCCCCCAAAGAGTTCTATGACGAACAGTCTTGAGCCTTTTCCATCAACCGACGTCCCGGATCCTTCAAAATGCCGTCGGTCCATTGAGTGCCGTCGGTCCTTCCAACACTGCGTCGCCCGGTTCGTAGTCGCCATTCGAAGAGTGCTACGACGAAAGATACTATGTTTTGTACTATCTGTTAATCTATTGCAGTGTATTATATATATATACATATTTAAATATAGTGTATGGTTATACATAGTATAGTTTTTAGTTAAGTTAAACAATCTGTCGCACGCCAACCTCCTGTTTCTACCCAATCAGGCTGGCTGGTAGATAATGCCTTGGCATTAAGCCCACCTTTTGTACAATGTTTTCTTTGTGTGCAATAAAGTTTAAAATAAATAAATAAATAAAGATCTTGAACCTTGTCTATTCACAGAATGTTACTCAAATTGGACATAGAACATTGTCTTAAATAATATTGGTGAGGGAATGCAAACAATTATTGTATTAATAAATTTTTATTTCTTTACAGGTAAATATCAACACACAACACTCAAGAATCCAGTAATTTTAGCCCAGATATATGGTAAAGCTTCTATTTTGCAAAATAATATAATAGTTGGTAACCCCGAGGCCTTATTCCAGAATTCAGATTTTTAAAGCAAATGTCCATACCTGGACATAAGACTTACCTTTTAGGAGGAGGTAGGGCACAGCGAGATTTTCTCGTTCTGAATTGGAGCAGCCTGCCTGGGGAGGTACCTCCGCCTTACAGAAGATCGCAGCCAAATAACATTATTTGTTTCAAAGAGTGTTGTGTTCCTGCGGTGAGTAAGGTTGCCAGAGCTCTTTAGGGGGGAAGGGGGTTCGGGGTCGGCAACGCGTGCGTGATGCCTCTGGTATTGCAAGCGCTCGTGGGCTGCGGTAACCGCTTACCATCAGGTGGGCCGTATGCTTGTTTGCCACAACTGTTGTACAAAAAAAAAACCTGTAAAATGCTATGATGAACGCAATGTTATCGATCCATGAGATGGGTGAACTCCGTACGCAAGAAATGTCCAAAATAAAAATGGTAAATTATTGAATGGCGTTGGCTTATGTTTAGCAAAGGTTGTCTGATAGGGGATGATGATGATTCTCTACACAATCCAAATTATTCTAATAAACTCGGCCAACACAGGATTAAAGTGTGATTCAATTATTATTCTCTATTACTATTCATTGAAATCTGTACAAGTGTTTTAATAATCAACAAATAGCTCATAAGTCCGGGTTAGATGGACACATCCGGCTAAAGTTATGCTAAATCTAACCTAAGTGTATTAGTTAGTAGCAACCCTAATTTCACGTCAGCTTTCACACAACCTTTTATCAATAGAATAAGTATAAAATCACCTTTTAATAAATATTATTTAAATATTTATTAAAAGGTGATTCAATTATGCTATGCTATCTTTAAATAAATCCTTGCTAAAAACCTATTCGGATACATTCCCAATGGCTGCGGAACAAATGTATGCATGATCTGCAAGTATTTGTTTCGGGTCTGGGTGTTGATGTACCATGGTAGACTCGTCGTTTCTGATACCCACGACACGGAATCCCAGTGTGGAGTCAGAACTATGATGTTAATCTTGGGTATTATTAAAATATGATCTAATAGAGATCAAAAACCGTCAAAATGACGAAGAGATTAAACCCCCAAATACTTACCAACTTCTTTTAGATGGGGGCAGTGCTACTGCTTTTTGTAGTCAGTGTGATCAAACCCTTAGATCTGAATTAAATTATGCCAAGTCCGACCTTACATTCATTACCTAGTAGCAACTCTAATCGCAGTAAATGTAACAACATTTAGCTATTTCAAAATAGTGAGAATGTGACATTTAAATGCGTTTTCAGTTCGTGTGAACCATTGCAGTTCGCGGCTGTTCCTATGGTAATATAAGCACGCGCTGATGGATATAGTACTTCATCAGTAGGACGTCCACTGCTGAAAATTACCTCCCCCACAGATTTCCATAGCGTATTCATATCATTTGGGGGGGATTTGTCCATACTCTTCACGCTGGGTATGCGGGTTGGCGAGCGCAGATAGAACTATGGACGATGCTGCACATCCCCTTGCTTTTTCTTGCTCGTCGTTTTAATGTTTCTTTCTTAGTCATCTTGTATTGGTCAGTGACCAAGTCGAGGTATGGTGGCCCTGAAAAGGGCCTATGACCGTCGGCGTCGGTGAAAGACTCAGTGTAGTCTCGCCTCTTAGACAAAACTCCTTTCGTTTTCCCTTAGTAGCCTCTTACGATATTCACGGGTTGGTTGATATGGAGGGGCCTATTCTTCACCCAGAGCCACCATGGCTTACTGTACTTCATGGTTACTGATAAAAACAGACTCATTATTTTCTCACATACAAGTCGATTAAATGTTCATGTGAATGAGAAAACTCAGGATTTTACTTCCTGTTTGAAACGATTATGTTTGTTTATAATCCTAGGATTATGCATTATGTATGGCATTCTTTGTTTGTTTGTGCAAGAAATTGTAATAACGACTCCCAGAGTACAGTCAACGTCAAAAGTAGCTGAATAATTATTTAACAAAGTGTAAAACATACTCATCACGTAAATAAACATTTTATAATTATCAAGTTAATGTTAGGGAGGAGATTTTTAGTAGTTTAGTTTTCATTCGGTCGTAAAATGACGGTCAAATCTTTATGTTTATTCTACACATTTGGCTTGAAGATTAGTACATACATGGCACCATGGTACTCGTAGTTTCTGATACCCGCGACACAGATAATCCTAGTGTGGGGTCAGGACTATGTATGTGATTGTTGGGTGTTATTTATATTATTTATTTACTGCCTGCCTACACCAGCCTCTCTCTAACATTAATAATTATAAGAAATAATTAGCATAAGCAAATTGTGTGTGTAACCCTGATTACCACAATTCGTTGACAGTATCCACTATCCAAGTAATTACTTACGCCTGTAATGGGTCTGATTGGTCCGCCATTTAATTATACAATCTGTGGCCACGGTTTGATAGAATGATTGAGTGAAATCCGCTGATTGACGGTACCATATTGATTCGGCGGATGTGGCTTTGGATTTTTAATTACTGAGAAAGTAGTACTCTGATGGGAAAAGTTGGGACTTGTTCATAGCACCAGTTTGTGACTTGGTCGAGTCGGTATTGAATCTGATGCGTAATCAAGACTTGATTACAAATCTCTGTATCGGCGTGTGTTTCCGAATACCTATAATTTGGGTGTCTTCAAGACCAGAGTGAATAGGTTTCTTCTAGGCAAACGTGCTACACCGTAGACCACATCATTACTTAACATCAGGTGAGATTGTGGTCAAACGTTAGCCTATTTTGTATTAAAAAAATATTTATATAATTGAAATATTGGACGGCGTAGAGCTGTTTCCTTTATATATCTTAGGGCACAGTATCTGTTAATCGGATGTAGTATTCAATTTCCAAATTAACCCTACAATCTGATCACCGATAACGGCACCGACCACAACATCGCTCGATATAATCTCACTATCCGCAGATCGCTCGACACGCGATACATATCGAGAGGAGCACTCGTGTCGCAATGTCACAAACTCGTGCAAACTTACGAATTTCTTGTCACGATTAAGCGATACGGATCGCCAAACTCGATTTCAAACGAGGCTCTAAGCACGTTTATTTTCGGCCAGATTTGTGGTGTAAAAAAAAAACAAAAACCCGTTCGCGCATCGCCAGGTGTATCAAATTTTGTTTCTTATTTTAAGTACTGAAGTTGAGTTCAAATAACATGCGATGTGTCCTTGATCTGTCATACAAAGTCCTATGATCCTTACCTCTAATTAACAAAGTCAGTTTTGAGTTTGACATTTGAGGGTGCACGATAGTCAAACTCAAAATAACCTTTATTCAAAAGCCGTAAGGATCGCTTCCAAATAAAAAGATGACATATCGCACGTCGTTTGAACACGGCTATAACCTTTGGTGGTCCAATAATTTAGGTAGGTGTAATAGTATTGGCATAAATGCTTATCATATTTTATTTCTGAAAGCGTTGAATTTGGTATTTGCGTTTGTAAGTGATCATAAATATTCCTTTTGTTGAGATGTTTTAAAAGATTGTAAAGCTAACGTTTCGAAAGGGTACATTCGTAAGCTTGGAACACAGTCACGATCAAAAACTGTTTTCTCGACGCGAGTTACGGTTATAGTTTCAGTGTTAACTGAGAATTATTATTGTCCATTATGCCGGACAGGTTCCGTCGTAATCTGACACTTTCACCGCACGCTCCTTTTACTACAGTTTGAGAATTGAAACCTTTCAAAAATCAAATTCCTTGAAAAAAACTCATCGAAAAACACAACTTTTTACTATAATCATTCACAGCCTGACATCACCCACTGCTGGGCATAAGCCGCCCTTTGTATGTGCCAATTGGTCGATCCTGATCGACGATATCGCAAGCCTCATCCAGTTTCAGCCCGTGATGCTTGCGATATCGTCTGCCCACGTCGCTGCTGGACCAACGACGCGACGTTCCGATATCCAGTTCTTGGACGCCTTGCCAGGTGTCCTGCTCTACTCCATTTTAGTTCCGCTATACGGTATCATTAACAAACAGGCGTAATAATAACATAATCTAACTACCCGAAATAAAACTGCGTTCTTAAATAAGCGTAGGTTATGTATGGCTGTTCGTCTGTTCATCTACCTAAACCTTTACTAGATATTATCTAGCCTTGTAGAGTTGTAGTACTCAGAGTGAGACTGAAGAAGTTATTATTGGAAAGGGCTTATTATACGTACGGCGTATCATACTTACGTTACTGCTATACTACGGCCGTCACGGTAAAAGATAGAGTTTGAAAGTAATTGACACTATGGTTAATTAAAAAAAATCTGACCAGTCAGAGTTAATAAATACGACTTTCTACTGCAATAGTGTAAACATGTCTTGAGACCGGAAGTTTTAAATTCACTGTGAACAAGACTATTTTTCTTCCAAAACGAATTTGACACGACAAATATTGATGCACTTCTCCAATTAAAAGTTACAAATAGGTACACTTTCCCACGAAACTCGGTGGGATATTGTGCTGCGTTCACTTGACTTTTTGGTGCTATATTTCAGGGCGGGAAAAATAGCATGCTCATTTCTTTTATCCCCAAGAATGGTACACACTCTCCCAGATCTACAGGGGATCATACCTTGAAGATGTTTGAGTGGGGTAGTCCGAGGCATGTCCTACATTTGGCACAAGCCCATATTTTCATACGTGACAGGTAACAAGCCGATCGCCGTTCACCCATGAACTTATAAATATTTAGCTTTTTTCATGGCACAGGTACTTTCTTGGTCACTTTTATTCGGATGTTTGTAAGAAAAAAGCCTAGAGACAACTTATAAAGATATAAACAGTTGGTCTGCTGGTCTGATCTAACTTAATCTTAAGAGGATCTTAAGAATTTAGCTTGATCGATAAATGACAGTTGGAGGTAGGGCACAGCGAGATTTTCTCGTTCTAAATTGGAGCAGCCCGCCTGGAGAGGTACCTCCGCCTTACAGAATATCGCAGCCAAATAACATTATTTGTTGCAAATAGTGTTGTGTTCCTGCGTTGAGTATGGTTGCCAGAGCTCTTTAGGGGCTACGGTAACCGCTTACCAACAGGTGGGCCGTATGCTTGATTGCCACCTCAGTTGTATTAAAAAAAAAATATGGCAATAAGGATTTATATTATCATAAAAGTATAAATAGGCCGTGGTGGCCCCGGCTAAAGAATAGGCCTCTCCATATCTACCTATCCGCGGATGTCGTAAGAGGCGACTAAGGGAAAAAAGCTAGGGGATGGGCAGCAGCGTCCCTCATTTTAACAACGATAGCTCTAACTGCGCTCGCCAACCCGCATGCCCAGCGTGGTGAGTATGGGCAAATCCCCCTACATGATAAGGAATTCGCTCTGTCTGTGGGGGAGGCCATGTTCAGCAGTGGACGTCGTACGGCTGAAATGATGAAAGTATAACAGTACTACCTCCATTTTAGTAACTGCCACTTGCGTTACAGACTACTAACTAAAGCAAACGAGGCACCGGTCCATATTTACATTAAGATGCAACTCAACTTTTCAAAGTTCATAAGTGTGTACGTCAAACCCACGCCTTGTCAAAGCATTTTAAACAAAATGGATGATCACGGTATGGGGTATATTAAACTGAGCCTTAAAGGTGGTAACGTTCCGGCTTGATGGGAAGTTATGATGGTTCTTGGATAATTTGTGAAGGAAGCGTTTATTGCAGGTATGAAGCTCTCGCATCGTTACCTCTGATCAAAGTCAAGAGATAGATAGATAGATAAACTCTTTATTGTACACAGAGATAGATAACAAAAGGGAGAAACAAAAAAAAATATTACGTACAATGGGCGGCCTTATCGCTAAAAGCGATCTCTTCCAGACAACCTTTGGATGGACAGGATAAACAGATCAAATAAGACGGAGGTGTACAAAAAGTTTAACATTACAATACGTACTATAAAAAATAATAATATACTAATACATAAAACCTAAATATTACCTAACTATTTGTAAATATATAATATAGAGAGAGATAAGATTATACCTACTGATAGTTCAAAGACAAGGACAAGTAGTGATCATACACCATAGTTTTAAAAATATTTAGGGATTTAGCAGATCGAATACGGAGAGGTAAAGAGTTCCATAATCGTACAGCTTGAATAGTAAAAGATTTACTATACTTCTGGGAACTATGAACTGGAGTTTTGAGCTGCAGAGTTTCAGAAGACCGCAAGTTTCGATCATTTGCCTGGTGTTTATTTCAATAAAATCACGAGGATCACTTTGAACCTCTTAGAAAACTAGGTGAAGCTCGGTTACTTTAAGTTACGCGTAAAACTTAAGGTACGCGTTCGAGTATGAACGTAGCTTATACACTGCGCCACGTCTCATCATCATCATCATCATTTCAGCCGTACGACGTCCACTACTGAACATGGCCTCCCCCACAGACAGAGCGAATTCCTTATCATGTGGGGGGATTTGCCCATACATACCTTTTTTCTTACATACACCCATACCACGCTGGGCATGCGGGTTGGTGAGCGCAGTTAGAGCTATAGTTGTTAAAATGAGGGACGCTGCTGCCCATCCCCTAGCTTTTTTCCCTTAGTCGCCTCTTACGACATCCTCGGATAGATAGCTAGCCTCATAGCTTAGTTGGTAGTAACTCTGCCTTCTGCGCTAGAGGTCGCGGGTTCGATTCCCGCACTGGACAAACATTTGTGACTAACACAGATGTTTGTTCTGTGTCTGGGTGTTAAGTATATATCTATTATGTATATCAGTCTCTGGTACCCATAGTACAGGCTATGCCTAGTTTGGGATCAGTTGACAATGTGTGATATGTCCGGAATATTTATTTTTTTATTTATTTATTTATAGATAGATATGGAGGGGCCTATTCTTCAGCCGGGGCCACTACGGCGCCACGTCTATATTTCAATATATTTGACCTGCTTTTGTCCATTGTATTCATACGCTGCAAGGAACGCTTACCTTTAGTTGTGCTACGTCTGGCGCGGACGCAATGAGGCTACTCTAGCCAAATACAAAAGGTTTATTTCAACAAAATCTAACTAACCATTTCGAAAAGACTTAGAAACTGGGTGAAACTGAACCAGTTCCTCGGCTTGAAGAGTCAGGCAACAAACACGGCTTGACCAAGCTTGACTAAACTCTTATTAATTAATACTATAAGTAATAGCATAATATAATATGTGTGCAATGTATACAGATCGCGAAAATTTGAAAAAAACTTCTGTAGGTACTCTAATAGTCGTAATTTTTGCATATATTTTCAAGCCATAAGGCTCGTTAATACAGACATAGTGCAAGTGAATAACCTAAATAACTGAAATATAAGTTACCTAATGGATTTCTTAATAGTCAAAAAGAACATAAAAATTGCACTCATGACCAGCAATTTATCACAACGACAAGTCCACATTAAATCATTACCCTCATTTAGCATGCCGCGCAGTCGGTGGCAATAGGACTAAACTGTGTCAACTACATAAAATGCTTATTAATGTGCCATAGGTCCTGAGAAATAGCTGAAACACATTTTAGGGACTAAATAGGGTACGCTGCTTTCCCTTAGTCGCCTCTTACGACATCCACGGGTAGGTATATTTATTTGTAAGACCATTTATATTACCAACGTGAAACAATAAAGAATATGAATATAATAATGGAGGTGCCTATACTTCAGCCGGGACCACCACGGCCAAAAGTGAACCAGCTCTCTATTATTTATAAGCTGTGTTTAGAGATAGAAACTACAAGATAAGCACGAGTGTGAAGTGAACCAAGGATATGAGACGATGCTATCTATGAATAAACGGTCACTGTGACGAAAGTCATGTACAGCTCAAATGTGTTGAATACCAAGATTGGAATCAAAACTAGAAACTTAAAACCAACTGATGTCAATAAATCATCATAACTCCAGCCGTTTGAAGTCCACTGCTGAACATCGGTTACCCCATAGATTTCCGGAGCGACTTCCTATCATGTGGGAGGAATTTTCCCGTACTCACCACGCTGGGCGGGTTGGCGAGCGGAGTTAGAGCTATCATTGTTATAAGGGACACTGCTGCCCATCCCCTAACTTTTTTACCTTAGTCGCCTCTTACGACATCGATAGGCAGGAGATATGGAGGGGCCTATTCTTCAACCGGGGCCACCACAGCCATTAATACTGGACGTTTTTCCGGCGCGTATTGGCTCGTTTTTCCAAGCTCCTTTAAGCGCTTTTGCGTAGCTTGCCTAGTCGTTCTTAAAGATCAGCTAAGTTAAACTCGTGTTATCAGTGATAGATAACATATGGCATTGAAACTTGATCGCTAACTATGGCTTCATACATAGGTAACCTAAAAGTCGCGCATCGGGCTATGGAGAGTCAAAGTCAAAGTCAAAAGTCAAAAGGCATTTATTTCAATAAAATCACTAGGATGACTTTGAAAAAGAGAGCTATGCTCAGAGTTTCACTACGCTATAAAATCCGTAGAACTACCAAGTACTTAAGAACTCTATCTATTCCCATCGAAATCGGTTGAGCCGTTACGGCGGAAAAATTTAACGAAAAAAGCTCTCTTATAAGTTTCCCAAACAAAGTTTGTTTCGAACTTTCACATCCAGTAATCAGTTTTGCGATCAAGATCATTATATTCAAGCTGGGCGGCGCGTGCGCAACTATCGCCAATGGAAAACAATGTCCATGAAATAGGAATTCTGTAGAAGTGACACTCCGGCATTGTCTTCACATCTTATTTTGGCAAATAGATTTTCAAAGATCTTGTGCATTCTTAGTTGGATTTCTTCACTAATCTCACATTATCATCGGAAATCGGAAAAGCTGTGATTTATTTCTCCTAGAAAAACTATAATTGGCCCGAAAGGCATACTTAGAGGCAGTATAATCTAGAAGTATAAATATGCTTACAAATTTTTTACTTTTTATTTCCGAGAGCACTATGAGAATAAGTTTATAACGAGTTTCATTACGATACAGTGTCATTATTTAGCTATTCTATGTCTTATCTGATCGCACACCTGTCTGTTTAAGGTTGGGTTCTATGTCATTTGTTATCTGTGGACGTTGAGGGAATAATTATTTAGAAGTAAGTTATTTTATTGTGTAATGTAGTGACGTAGAAACAGCTTTGTCTGTGGAGTAAGTAATTAAGTTAGAAGCTAACTTGGTAGTGAATGGTTAACCATTTATATATTAGACCTAAGATATTAGAAACTTAGAAAATTTTACAGCATGAAATTGATGTAATTTTTTTCTACGTGAATGCGCGTTTAATTGCCTCATGATGCAATTTTAACGACACTGTAGCTAAACCAACACGAGGCGCAATCCGAACGCAAGCCTATTCGATCATGGCCTGCACAAGCCGAGCCGAGCCGTGGTAAGGCAGCGCGCGTTAGCAATGTTATTTTAGGGGCGGAATGTTTAGCTGTTTGTCACATATGGCCGAAGCCAGGAGGAGGAGGAGGTAGGGCACAGCGAGATTTTCTCGTTCTGAATTGGAGCAGCCTGCCTGGGGTGGTACCTCCGCCTTACAGAAGATCGCAGCCAAATAACATTATTTGTTTCAAATAGTGTTGTGTTCCTGCGGTGAGTAAGGTTGCCAGAGCTCTTTAGGGGGGAAGGGGGTTCGGGGTCGGCAACGCGCACGTGGTCCCTCTGGTATTGCAAGCGCTCATAGGCTATGGTAACTGCTTACCATCAAGTGGGCCGTAAGCTTGTTTGCCACCTCTGATGTATAAAAAAAAAAAAAAAAAACTGATTCAACGGCGCGTCGCGCAACGCACTTCGCTTCGAGCCTCACTCAGTTCGCGCCAGCACGTTTCATTAACTGCACCATTAGGAGTAGGAAAATCCTAAAATGCTTAATTACCTTGGTTCTAAGATATTATAATTTGTTAGAGCTAATAGAAGCGCAAAGTTTTCTCCGAGTTCTCTTATTTTTAGGGTTCCGTTACCTCATTTGGAAAAACGGAACCCTTATAGGATCACTTTGTTGTCCGTCTGTCTGTCCGTCTGTCAAGACCCTTTTTCTCAGAAACGGCTAAAGGTATCAACTTAAAATTTATACCACCTATTAAGGTCTGTAGGCTTATGGTGCCGTATAAAAATCAAAGCTCTAGCTTAATGCATTAAAAAGATATGGCAATGAATGTATAATTTTTGTATGGAAATGGCTAAAATAAAAAACCTCTAGGGTACTTGGAATGCTAAGAGCTTTTGTAACACAATTAAAGGGAAAAGTCTGAAATTGAGGAATTTCGAAGTTTTTTAGGAAACAAAGTTATATTTGCGGTCGATGTCATACAATTACTACGTGAGCGACCGCAAATATATATAAGTTTGTCAATTCCTACACTTAGAATTTTTATTTAATGACCATGACCACTGGTGCACGACCGGGATTCAAACCCACGACCAATGGTACGGAACACTCAGGGTGCGAGTTCTCGCACTTGACCGTCTTTATTTTGTATCATCATTATCATCAGCCCACATTAGTCCACTGCTGGACATAGGCCTCCCCCAATACACGCTACTGAGCCCGGTGTTCGGCCCTTGTCATCCACTTACTGCCCGCCGCCTTTCGTAGGTCATCGCTCCACCTAGCCGGGGGGCGCCCCACACTACGTTTGCCTAGACGTGGTCTCCACTCAAGAACTCGTTTACCCCAACGGTTGTCGGTTCTTCGGCATATATGGCCAGCCCACTGCCACTTCAGCTTGCCAATTCTCTGGGCTATGTCGATGACTTTGGTTCTCTGTCGGATAATCTCGTTGCGGATTTTATCCTTCAGAGAAACTCCAAGCATAGCCCGTTCCATAGCTCGCTGTGCGACCTTAAACTGGTGAATGAGCCCCACTGTGAGTGTCCACGACTCGGCACCGTAAGTCATCACGGGTAGGACGCACTGGGTGAAGACCTTAGTCTTCAGACATTGTGGTATAGGCGACGAGTTATTTTGTATAGAAATTCTAATTATGATGTTTCTTGTTTAGGTACAACATAGTTCAGTGGCCTGCTCAGTTTGTGAGTTAAAGATTTGTATCGAAGAACTAATCAACTCATACAATAACCTGGGTTTTTGATTAGAATACCTTCTATTTGTAACTATAACATAAACTTGTGACATAAAGTTTGGTCTTTTAAAATATTGGTGCCTATTTTTTTGTAATTTATAGCTTTTTCTATTAGGTTAATATATTTAAATGAATATTTTAATATAATTTAAGTAATAGATACTAATCATAATATTTTCGATAGCTAATTAAGCTTCATCATCAACAACCTGTAGAAGTCCACTGCTGGACATAGGCCTCCCCCAAAGAGTTCCACGACGAACGGTCTTGAGCCCTTTCCATCCACCGACTTCCCGCAACCTTTACAATGCCATGGTCCATCGGGTAGGGGCCTTCCAACACTGCGTCGCCCGGTTGGTGGTATTAGGTTAATATATTTAAATGAATAATTTAATATAATTTAAGTAATAGATAGTAAACCTTATATTTTCGATAGCTAATTAAAAGCTTTTTAACTATAATTATCTTGGCAAGTCGGTATTTTGGTAGTAAAGATACTTATACATAGAGGCTATGGAGAGAGCTATGCTCGTAACTCCATCAACCCGAAATAAGAAAATCCGTAAAAGAACCAAGGTAAACACAAAACACAAACATCCCAGGCAAACTTACTTAATTAAATAGGTAACAATTATTAACGTTATTACCATAAATTCATCATCATCATCATCAGCCTGTAGAAGTCCACTGCTGGACATAGGCCTCCCCTAAAGAGTTCCACGACGAACGGTCTTGAGCCTTCTCCATCCACCGACTTCCCGCAACCTTCACAATGTCGTCGGTCCATCGGGTGGGGGGCCTTCCAACATTGCGTCGCCCGGTTCGTGGTCGCCATTCGAGAACCTTTAGTCCCCAACGGTTATCGGTTCTGCGAGCTATATGGCCTGCCCACCATAAATTGTAATCGACAAAACTCGAACTCAATCAATGATATTTCGAGTGGCAAAAAAAATCCTGCAAGAAAAGTCAGTATTATTTTTCTCGTTAATTTTCCTTTTTATTGTCGATAGATGAAGCTTTTTCAGGATAGTATAAATAATATGAATCACAAGTCTTAATAGCACTTCAGTAGACAGTATTCCTAATGGTAAAAAAACTACACACAACCGTAGATAATAACGCTGTCTGGCTTCTAATAGACTTTCCGACAAAAAACTTAACGACTTCAAAATTGATGAGTCGCCTTACCAAAAATTACTTTAATACTCCTAAAGCGTGACCTAAGCCTTGTACAATGCCTTCACAACTAGCTTAGCAACCCAGGCAATCGAATTTACCTGCACATATCTATCATCTTTATCCAAACGTATCTTAAACTGAAAATCGTGTCAATTGATTTCAATTGGAAACCAAATTAAGCACAACAATCGATTCATTGTTTGTTCGTTGATTGGTTCTTTCCTGGTTAACCTGCAATAGTTTAGTGACCTTTGAGTTACTTCAGTTAATTTGGATGTCGCAAGTTAGTCGCCCGAATACTGAAACGTCACTTAACTATTTGAGATGGTCTCAATTGTTTGAGACGCCATTATCGTTCAGAATCTTATACGCAAACATCAATTTGATCACCACTTATATTTAAGTGACATTTCAGTATTCGGGCGTTAACTGCATATTATGTGTGTGACATTTATAAAGTCATACTGAAAAATCGGTGTTGCGCCGGATACATCGAGTAATTATGTTTAAATGAGTGTAAATGCATTTTACGTAACCAGTAGCTATAAAATGTCATTATGGGTGGGCACAGATATGTTTAACTTAAAAAATGCACTAGTTTCATGATGGAAATAGTCTATGGAACTAATATGTTAGCAAAGACATTGCTTATCACTCTATGAAATCACCTTAATCTTATTAATCATTGATCATGATCACACACTTACGAGAAAACGGTACACAGTGACAGACTTGTCTTGCTTCTTCACTGGGTCGTCCCCAAGTTGTAAAGCTACTTCTGATGAAGTCTTTGAATCTTTACCGCATTGAACGCAGTAAAACTTTCCAATTCGACCTAATTCTGAATGCCATAAGACACAAATCACACTGACACAAGATGCAAAAGATATACGAGATAGTAACTTGTAGGCAAGCGCATGATTCAGCCTCTGAGAAACCAGACAAATAGGACCCAGTACCAAGGTACTCTAAAGTCGAAACGATAACTAGCCGTATACATGAAGCCGTATATATATTTTTTTTTTATATAACTGAGGTGGCAAACGAGCGTACGGCCCACCTGTTGGTAAGCGGTTACCGTAGCCTATGAGCGCTTGCAATACCAGAGGCATCACGGACGCGTTGCCGACCCCTCCCCCCTCCCCCCCCTAAAGAGCTCTGGCAACCTTACTCATCGCAGGAGCACAACACTATTTGAAACAAATAGTGTTATTTGAATGCGATCTTCTGTAAGGCGGAGGTACCTCCCCAGGCGGGCTGCTCCAATTCAGAACGAGAAAAACTCGCTGTGCCCTACCTCCTCCTAAAAGTATAGTATAGTAGTTGCGATGAATTTTATTTGCTTACCCAGTTTTGTACAAAATACGACAGATTGACATGGCTTTACTTAGGTCAGATTTAATTTAGATTTATTAACATTCTTTAAGTATCATTTAATTATTTGTTATTTTCTTAATCCTACTTCCTACTAATATTATAAATACAAAAGTTTGTGCAACCCACCTGTCTGAAGACGGTATTAAGGTCTCTGAGCATTGCGCCAACGTCCTCTACAAGGTGATTCGTAATATGTATTCCATCCCGAAAGGGGCTTATTCTACAAGCAATTAGCAATAAAATTTGTTATATGTGATCATTTTTGTTATGTATGTGATTATTGTTATGTGTCTCTAATATTTTTGTACTGTATGTGTGTGTCAAAAAATAAAATCTTATTCTTATTCTAAGACTTTTGGAAATTCGACATTTTTCATTGAAAAAACTGTATGCGAAAATCAGCTGTTTTGGGGTCAAATTAGGTCAAACTCAATAAATCAGCTGTTTTAGGTATCAATCTTGATTCCAAACTTCTTGTACATATTAGTTATTAGTTTTAAAGATGATAAAAATACCAAAACAAGCTATTTTTAGAAAGTTTGTGAAAAAAAAAAAAAAAAAAAAAAATTAAAAAATCGATGTTTTTTTTCGCTAATATTATTACTTTTTGTTGATAGAATAACCCCCTTTCGGGATGGTATTCATGTTATGAATCACAATATATAATAATAATATACATTTTATTTTAGGTAACTAAGGAATACTACAGATGTTAAAAACTAAATTCTAGGCCCATAGAAATATATACCTTAACCTAAAATATATAAAAAACCTATTAATTAATTATTTAATTATTGCACACGTATAGGCAACGACGTGTGACGTAACTGCTCAGTGGCGGCGCCTCCGCTGTGTGTATATACAGACCCAAATACCCAAATACTCAACACCCTTTACAAATTACATAGTTTTATTATTGTAATAAAATGGTTGAAAATTGGGGCCTGCAGTGCTATTGCGTAAGCGAAATGGGAATTAAGTTCGCGACTTTGAAGATGTTTTTATCAATCCTAGCGACATCTGAACCGATTCAAACATGAATAGGGAAAAATAAGATCTTAAAGTTGTCCGTTTTTAATTTTGGAACGTTTTGGATTTTGCTAAGATTGTCAAAATTACACTCAAAGTTAAGAACTTCATTGCCATTTCGCTCACACAATTGCACCCGAGCATGCCATACATTGTCACTCCTACTCAATTTAAGTACCTACCAATTTAATTCTTTATTGACTGTATTAAAATTGTAAACCAATCGTGGTACACGGTCAAACAAAATATAGTGCTGATATTTTTTCGCTACCGTTAGACCCCACGTGGTTTTGTTTTTGTATGATGATGTCATTAAAATGATATTCAAATTAGCTAACGATGTTTTTATTCCATTCATTTAATTAATTCTTGCAAAAAATATGTGTGTAGCAATATGTTAATTTTTTATGAGTCTTAATATCTTCGTGTATTCCGGAGACCATATGATTTTGATTTATTTTTTTTGCCGTAGGATATCTAGGGCTGACCAAAGGCTTCACCCCTTTTTTCGTAATCATTCAAATTCAATTCAAATGCAAAAGGTTTATTTCAATAAAATCACTAAGATCACTTTGAACGAAACGGGCTATGGAGAGAGCTACTGCTAAAGTCGGTGGACGGAAAAGGCTCAAGTCCGTTCGTCGTGGAACTCTTTGGGGGAGGACTATGTCCAACAGTGGACTTCTACAGGCTGATGATGATGACGATGATCACTTTTAAACGTCTTAGAAACTAGGTGAAGCGACGTCTGTTAGTTAAGTTAAAGTTAATAAATTTTAGGAAAACAGTTTGTACATTATATTTTATTGGATCCTTCTTTACGCATTTCTTTATTACAGACATTAACACCTTATGATTGTTTATGAAAATTACACGTACTTAAACTTTAATGTGTTGTAAATTATACCTCGAAAACATTATAAAAAGTCGAAATAAAAAGTGATTTTTATGCGAAACCTATCGAAAATAAACGTATTGCAAAATTGAAAACCTCTTAAAGTTGAAAATCACGTAATTATCGATATAAGGACATAGTTATGTACTTATTTGGAGACATGTTCAAAATGGTAAAGATATTGATTTATTGCTTACATTTACCTTTTATATGAGAATAATGCTCTTGTATATTACGTTTTAATAATACCAAAAATTGTGTAATAATTAATCTTATAAAATAAGCCAAATAAGCTTATTGGTGTTCAATGGGGTTAGCACCAGAAATTAAAGAATAGATAGCGAATCAGAGTAGCCTTCAATTATAGACCAAAGACAATTTTTTTTTTATTTCTTTTTTTATTTCATTGAATCTGTGCGGCAGGCTATGTTCAGCAGTGGACGTCCTTCGGCTGAAATGATGATGATTATTGCATGCACTTATTTACGCAACAATCCATTATTTAACGAGTTTCATGAACAAAGTACGTCACAAACACGTTTTGCTGTCACAACTCCCAAAAGGTCAAAGAAAGAAAGCTGAAACTACTGGGCATGATGTAAACATTGTTTATAGGCAGCCATTTCAATTAATACCAGTCAATCTTATCAAAGATTTAATTTATCAGGACAAACTGAGGCCAATAAATTATGAAAACGAAAGAGGCAACTTCGTCACGGACTTCCCTTCTTATTACATTTGTTAAAGTCTGACGACGGACGCGACTGATGCACAGATTTCGGACGAACAGAAATCAAAATACTTTTTCGATCTACTCTGAATTCGTATGTAGATACTTAGGCTCGTATTCAGAGACATTAATCAAATGACATTTACGTTCCGTTACACGTACTTTGATGCATATTTATACTTCACTTTATTGTGATATTCTATTTCCACCCTGGCTGTTTGAATTTCTGCGTAAAACGGATCGAAAATTATAAATAAATCAAAATGTAAACGAGAACATTTGAGTACAGATTTGAGACTCGATTCAGCTGAGAGTAGTTTAAGTACCGTTCTTGAATAAAAGCTATGTTTGAGCAGAGATTCAATACTTAAGTACAGTTCAGCTGATCTGTGATTAAATCTATGCTTGAGTCGTGTCTCTGAATACGAGCCTAAGTTTACTTTTGAATAAAAGTAATCAACTTTGATGTCGTTTTTTTTTAGTTTTAAGTCGTCTCTATCAAGTTCGTAGTCTTTTTCTGTAAGTCCCGTATTTTTAGGGTTCCGTACCTCATTTGGAAAAACGGAACCCTTATAGGATCACTTTGTTGTCCGTCTGTCTGTCTGTCTGTCCGTCTGTCAAGACCCTTTTGCTCTGACTGGCAAAACTGCTCTGGCACGTTCTACAAGACTTTGATATCTGTGAAAATGGCTGTATTATTCTGTTTCGAGCAATATTTTTTCAAGAAATAACGCTATCATTGATTTACTTATGTATATAATTTTTTTAACTCCTAAGTTCACAATTTACGATGACAGCATACATTAAATAAATAAATAAATAAATATTCCGGACATATTCACACGGTCAACTGAACCCAAACTAGGCATAGCCTGTACTATGAGTACCAGAGACTGATATACATAATAGATATATATTTAACACCAGGACACAGAACAAACATCTGTGTTTATCACACAAATGTTTGTCCAGTGCGGGGATCGAACCCGCGACCTCTAGCGCAGAAGGCAGAGTTACTACTAACTGAGCTATGAGGCCAGTCAATTAAAATCGTTATCGCTAAAAATATTGGTATAAGTATAGTAAAGTAAAGTATGATTATGGTATGAGTAGTGTATGCCTTACACCACGGTGGTTCCTAGCAGGACAACTCCCTCGCTGTTATCATATCACATAACACATATAATATCTCCCAGTGACTTCCCGCGCGCCTGCTCGTGCCGGCTTGACCACAGACTGGCTGACTCCCAGAGAGTATGTATCCATCTCTCCATCTCAGGTGTCATCTGTTATCTGTCACTGTCAGTTGTCCCCCGGAGACAGCATTAGTTAAGGAATGCAGGTATCCTTAAATACTAGTCACTACAGTATGGTATTGTAACAGGCATAGCTTCACCTAGTTTCTTAGACGTTTCAAAGTGATCCTGGTGATTTTATTGAAATAAATGCCTTTTGACTTTGAATTTGACTTTGACTTGACTTTGTACGGTACAGTACGGTATGGTATAGTATAGTCTGACGACTTTTATCTCCAAGCATGGTAGATAACTTCTCAGATTTTTCCAGACGATCAGATCTTCCAAGGGGGGTAGTCAGAGCCACGTCCAAACATACCCACATTTTGCTGTAGTGAGTATTCACAGGTTGCAAGCCCGAGATAGTTAGTTTTGCGCCGTTAACGCATGCTCGTCTTAATTTAAATACCATCATCCATCTGAACATTCCCGTCATAATGTTTATAACTGAGCTTTATAGGGTATATCATCATTATCCTTTGAATAACTTCAAGGGTCGTTAAGGCGATAATCGATTGCGACGCCCGGTGCGACAACATATTTTAAGTAGCATACGCTGCGGGTTAACGCACTATTCAAAGTAGGAATACCTGGATAAAAAGAAGCCTGGACATACACAAGGTTACATAATATGTCTGCTATCCCGAAAAGGTTTAATCTACACCCAACTGGCAACAAAGTTTGATCTATGACTTTGCAAATACAACATTTTTCATTGTTTTTTTTCATTCTACGCAAAAATCACTGTTTTGGGGTCAAATCAGTTCGAACTCAGTTATTTATCAGATTTAAGAAGTTATTTGGTTTCTAACTAATAAATTAAAAAGGCCAAAAACAGCCAATATGAAAAGTTCGAGAAAAAAACTGATAAAATAACAATACATGTTTTTTTTATTAAGCGAGTTAGGTCATGAGCAAAAGAGGTATATCAGGATCTTATTCTAATTCTAATTCTAATCGGGGGTGGTTAGACCTGCACTGACTTCCCGCTGTGGGGTGTTTTGTGCATTGTCCCCCTATGCTAACCCTATCCCAGCCAGCCCAGCTCCTTAAAATAGACTTTGGTAACACTTTGGGTCGTTGGTAACAACTTTGGGTCGTTGGTAACAACTTTGGATCGCTCGTATATCAGGATCATAGGAAGTAGAAATGTTTTTGCCCGTGGTTTCTGCCTATTCTTCCGGGAAACAGAATAGAAGAGACTAGTATTTTCTGCACTCTTTGGTATCTGTGTTAAAGTCTTAATGTCATATGCTGCGTAAGCGCATTCAAAAATACCTTCTGCCACCAACCCAGTGTCCTTCTCCGTTACTTTAAGGAGTTGGGCTGCCATCCAAATGCAAGCGTGTCAGTACTTTTTAAAACGAATTTGAACTATAGGTAAATCTTTAAGACTGTCAACTTACGACACCGCCTTAATAAAATCGCAGTGTTTTTGGTACGGGGCCTGATATCCGTTCTTCTTGTTACAGATTTAGCAGCAATCAGGCAGCTACTGGACAGTGAGACTGGAGGCACCACTTGTCCCAGTTGTAACATGCCCTTTGACAAAGGCAAGAAAAGGAAACTTATCGATACATGCGGACATGAGAGGTACGTTATAATGACAGCTCGGTATAATTGCCGAGGTGACCCCAGCTGAAGAATTTGCCTCTCTATTACTACCCGTGGATGTCGTAAGAGGCGACTAAAGGAAAAAAGCTAGGGTATGGGCAGCACAGTTTGCTATCAGCAATAGCTTTATCTGCATTCGCCAACCCACATGCCCAGCGTCGCGTGGTGAGTGGTTACAAATTCCTCCCTCATGATAGGATCTTTGAGAAAATAGAGTACAATGCTGCGCATCCCCTAGCTTTTTTCCTCATAGTAGCCTTTTACGACATCCAAGAGTAAGTAGATGACGGGCCTATTCGTCAGCCAGGGCCACCACGGCAATCGAGTCTATCGCCAATAATAGCGGCTTGGAATTCTTCTTATTAGTCAAAATCGAACATTTCCAACGAAAACGACAATGAGAGATATTTCAGTGTCTGAAGAATCCTAAGACTGAACTGGCTGTTGACCTCCAACTGCCTCCTTCTCAGGCAGTTGACAAGAAGCAGGCTGACCAAAAAAGAACCAGTAGCATGAAGGATTCTATGTTTCCAGGTGTTACTCGTGCATGTTCAGGAACGAAGCGTGCCCCCTCTGCGCGCGGAACAGCCAGCGGCGACCGGCGATGGAGCGGTACACGCCGTCACCTCAACGGCCGGAGGACTGGCAGTCACCGATGAGATTGCCGAAACCACCGAAACAGGTAAATAGAGGAAAGCCACCCGATGGATCGATGACACTGTTAAGATTGAGGGAGGTCAGTGGACGGAAAAGGCTCAAGGCCGTTCGCCGTGGACCCCTTGGGTGGCCATTAATTTTCAAACTCCTATTTTAACAACGATAGGTCTAACTGCGCTCACCAACCCGCATGCCCAGCGTGGTGAGTATGGGCAAATCCCCCCACATGATAAGGAATTCGCTCTGTCTGTGGGGGAGGCCATGTTCAGCAGTGGACGTCGTGCGGCTGAAATGATGATGATGAATAATATAAAAAGCCATCGAACGCAAGGCCCTTTTTGAGGCCATATTAAACCTGATGATTACCCATGATTAAAAAATTATCGAAAATATCAAGTTCCTCTTTTTTTCACAGACCACAAACTTAGTCCAGAGCTGCCCAACCCCACCGCACACGAGGCGAAGATTCTTCCTCAGCCCGAAGTCCCTGCGAAGTCCTTTCGGGCAGCGGGCTCGCCATTCACACGACAACCATGTTCCTCTGTCTGGTAAGTTTACTTTATCTATGGTTTTATGAAAAGCGTAATATAGCGGGAACGCGCTTCCTGAGCTAGATTTAGTGCTTAGCCTGAGAGTCTGTGCGCAGCCAACGCGATATCCCATACGCTACGTTCCGTCAAAGTAACACTGAACGCACAAATACATTTCATAAGATACTTACTGATAGTTGACTGACGTCCGGGATGACAGTCAGGATAGTACTAAATCCAGCCCTATGCCGTGTTCAGTCAGTTTTGAGTTTGACATTTTGGGGTGCGCGATATAGCTCTACTATATCGCAAGTTCCTAAAAGTCAAGTTCAAAATTAACTTTATTCAGGAGGCGTAAGGATCATTTTAAAATAGTTTTTTTAATGACGCGCGCCATTTGAACACGTCTTTAAAGATGCATCAACATGGGCCTAGTGCCCTTGCTCTAATCAGGGGTGTAAATTGCTTGGTGTTGTTATACCGTCAATATGTTCTGCTCTGGATGAAGCAATTGAAATGGCAGTTGCATTTTCAGGCAGTCTAATTAAAATTAAGGGCTTCAAAGAAAATATTTTTTGTGGGATGGGTTTCTTGTCACCGTTATACTACTGCCATCACTTTGGAGGCCACAGCTTAGCTTTATTCCATTTGCATATTGTAAGCATTTCACAATGCTAAATTAGGTAGGTATATTGAATCGTGTTGGATACAGGAATCATGCACGAAGGGCCTCTTACTTTCCCCTTCCTTTGTAAAACACCTTCAGGGAAGTCAGAGGCAAGTCCAACAATATTTTCAGTACCTCTTTTTACCTATCATTCCGAACCATACAATATGTGACAGGTAGCAAGCCTAGCACCGCTTAGACTAAGATTTGTAAACTCAAGCCAACTCCATTCTTTTCCCAAAAGCCAGGTATCAGGTCTATAATCTTTACTAACTTGCGCCCCCAGCTTCGCGTACGTGTTACCTAAATAAAAAGTAGCCTTTATGCTATTCTAGGTAAAACTCTATCTATTCCAAGTTTCATCGAAATCGGTTGATCCGTTACGGCGTGTTTGAACCACAAACACCCTCACAACCTTTAGCATCCTACTAATATTTTAAATGTGAAAGTTTGTGAGAATGTTTGCATGTTTGTTATTCAATCACGCCGTAATGGTTCAACCGATTTAGTTGAAACTTGGAATATAAAGAATTCATTATCTAGAATAGCATATAGGCTTATTATGTAGGTACCACGCGGACAAAGCCGCGGGCGGATGCTAGTTTATAATATAAGTCAGATTAAAGTCCATTAGAGAACAAACAAAGAACTATCTAGCTCGTACAGGCCTAGGCAGCCTCTAGAGGATTCCTGGCATCGTAATAAGTAATGTTCGGAGTGACATGACAGTTGCAACAGGGCTCACCCACGCATCCCCGCCGGATGTACGTAGGCCTTAGCTCCAATCTCTCAGAAGGCGGTGACCGATACACGAACGACCGTAAAATAACGGGGACACAGGCGAATATTGTTTAACACGGTTCAAATTGTAGACAAAGATAAAGCTCGGACGTCATAATAGCCACCGCTTTTGGAACAAAATAACCGGCATTTGTTAGTCAACATGTTACAGTCAGTGTTAAATAATGTAGAGTGAATATTCCTAACATTTTCTGGTCAAATAGCTACTACAACTAAAATTATGTTCCTTTGTTTCCGTCCATCAAACTATTGTTTTTGAACAGTTATTTGACCTTCGAAGGTATAGAACCAAATTACTCTTTTCAAAAAATGATCATTAATTTCTGCTTTAATCCCACTTTTCCCTTTAAGATGTATGTAGTTATTATTCAAATATCACTATAAATAATAAAAAAAAAAAATAAGTATTTATTTGCAAAGGAAAGGTTTAACAAGTTCGTGACCTAGAAAAACTTATAAAATAAACTTATATAGAGACAAAACAAAATACGTGCATGAGAGTCTAACAAAAACCTTGTGTACAGTCGATACATGACTACTCGCTCTAACTAAGCATTATGCTTGTATTTAGTGATCCGTTCTTCGGCTAGGACAACTATAGATAGTGCTAAGACATCTGAAATCTATACAGAAAAGGTAGGATATTTTGCAATTACATTAAATAATGTATGAATATTGTGAATGAAAAAAGTACAAAACGCTCGTAAGTCCTTTCGTAGGTAATGTATGGAGATGTGTGTTAGGCTATCAAAGGGATGGACGATAGAAGAGTGCATGCTGCGGAAATCAGACTGTTGAATTGTAGCTAGACCGTAAATGAACAAAATCTCTAATTCATCACTTTGACTGTAACAAAAACCTGTACCTAGGTCGATATACTTTTGCAACAGCAGACAGCTAGTCGGCTGCTATGGCACGACCTGTTACATTTTCTATTTCCATTATGTAACTCACGTTAATTTATTTGGTTCGTGAGTAATTGAAATGTTCCCTTCGCAGCTGTGTTGGCTAATAGGTAAACTACAGTACCTACCAACTTACCGGTACCAGCATGAACAAAGTTACTTTTGACAGGTTCACTTTGATAAAACTGTTTCTAAATGATATGGTAGATAATAAACAGACGAATTGGGAACCTCTTCCTTTTTTCGAAGTTGTTTAAAAATCCTAAAAGACTACGATTTTTAGTTTTTTTTCATGAGCGTAATCGTCAGAATTCGTAACTTCAAAAGATGCCAAATCGTTTATAATCATTTTATGACGATAATTTAACATTAACACAACAATATAACATACATAACATTTTTTCTGCCTACCTCAAAGGGTAGGACTTTGAAGAAAGGAGCATTATTTCGCATGGCCCTGTGCCCTCTCTTGTATGTACATAGTTGACGCGCCTATTCTTGTTTTTCAATAAATTATATTCCAATTTACGATTTCCGACGGTTTTTCGGACACTCATGTTAAATTGATTGTTCTGCTAATCTCGAAACTGGTATTTACAGAAAAAAACTTTATTTCTGTGTCACGCAGTTCACGCATTTATAACAACCTCCTAATAACTTTGCGGTTGTAAAAATAGTAGTGAAGTGAAATTGGCTTACGATTGTTCGAAATGGGTTAGCGATCCATCCAATTTTTTTTAGTTTATGGGCAGCGGAAAAAGTCTTGCTATCTGTCACGACTGGAATGTTTTATACTTACCTACCTACTAGGCGACCAGTGGGTGTCAAGCTCATTCGTCTCATTATTTTGTCTAGCCTCTAACTACCCCTAGTGAGATACCTATCAAGGAAATGCTCGATAGAAGTAGCGGGTCGTAGATTATGTACCTACCTAGGCATAATTTAATGATTCTTTATTCATCAACTCTCATCAATGACCAGCTTTTCTAGGGTACTTGATATTGATACACGCTGAATACCGGGCAAGTCAAAGTGTTTATTTCAATATAATCACTAGGGTCACCTGGAAACGCCATAGAAACTCGGTGAATCTAGGCCTGTTCCTCGCGACCAAGCGTGGAAGAATCAGGCAACAAACACAGAGCGCGTGCCTTTAATTTTTTTCAATGATCCTTTTTCGTAAAATAGAATATAGAGCTTCAGTGCGGCGTTAATCGAAAAAGGTGAGGTTAAAAAGAAAAATAATCAGGTACTAAAAAAGCTTATAAAAATGTGAAAAAAAGACATATGGTGAATTCAAAGTTCATAGGCGTTTATTTCAGTAAAATCACTATGATCACTTTGAAACGTCTTAGAAACTAGGTGAAGCTGCGCCTGTGAGCCTCAGCAAATACTGTAAGTAGTTGTGGTTCTACAGGCTTGCCGGAAGAGGGGCCTAGAAGCGCAGCGTGGCACAGCCTGGTCTTCAATAAGATCAGGTCGCTGTGGACGGCACATTCTTCGGTTCCTCAGGGGCTCAACCAGTTGACAGGCACGGAAAATAAATGTGGACTGTATTCTGATCAATCGTAAAACTCCATTTTCTTGAACGCTGTTTTAGAAGTTTGACACGAGATCAATAAAGTTTATCTACTGATTTACTATACTATACAAGTTGATTCAGAAAAGAATTTCTGGTATTTCGTTCTGTTAATATTCATTCATTTTGTTGATTGAATAAGCCTTTTTTGGGGTGGTATACATATTTTGAATAACTTTGCAGACATTTTAACTTAAAAGTTAAAGTCTTTCTACTGATGATGACATATCACAAAAATCAGCGGATAAACAATTTCTAAATTGTCTTTATTGAAGAATAGGGCTCAAAAGAGCGATTTCGATACTTAACTTTGCGATATTTTTATTTGATTTATTCGAAAAAATGACAGTTTGAGAAAATGGCAGTAAATATCTGTCTTCTAAAAAAATCTCATTCAAATGAAAACTTCACCGGTAACATCTATCTCGACATCCATCGATTGACAGATCGATCTTTGTTTAAATCGATTCATTGGAATTCAGTCCGCATTCCAAGTCGATCCGGCTCGGCTCGACTTTTGCACATCTTTTTGCCTGTTGCATCGACGTTGTTTTGCCGCACAGCTTGGTTATTTGATTTTGTGTTTGTGTGTACCATTTTTATTTGCATTTGTGTGATTTCAGAGCACTTTCATTTAGAAATAAATATATCACAATGTTTTTTTAATAACAGAAAGCGTTACAGATTGGGTGTATTTTGAGTGCGTAGAAGCTTTGATCGATTTTGCGCATCGTATAAAGAGTATTTTTGAATGAGCAATTATGAAAATTAAACCAAATAAGTGCACGTGACTGTACGTGTCAAAAGAAACGCCCAACATGTAATGCCACTAAGGGGACATTCATGACCATTTATTGATTATTTTAATAAATAAATCATGGTGATATTAATATGCAAGTATATGCTTAGATAGCATAATTATTTTATTTACATTATTCATTGACTGACATGATCGTTACATCAATATTATATTACATTAGCATTAAGTTCTAACACGCACTTCACACCATAGGTAGGTAAAGTTTTGATGACTCCTTAGTTCAGGATATTTGATAGAACATGCTAAAGATGCTACTTTTAACGCTCAATGATGCAGCACCATTTTTTTTTTTTTAATATTTCGGACATGTCATACACAGTCAACTGATCCCAAACTAGGCATAGCCTGTACTATGGGTACCAGAGACTGATATACTTAATAGATATATATTTCACACCCAGACACAGAACAAACATCTGTGTTAGTCACAAATGTTTGTCCAGTGCGGGAATCGAACCAGCTACCTCTAGCGCAGAAGGGAGAGTTACTACCAACTGAGCTATGAGGCTAGTCAATTTACCAGGTAAGAGGTGTCAGTTCGGGTCGAACCACTAGTCTAGTAAACGTGTATACGTTTTGTGCAACATTTATGTAACACTACCTACATAAAAAGAAGCCTATATGCTATACTAGGTAAAGAAATGCAAGTCTGTTCCAAGTTTCAACGAAATCGGTTGAGCCGTTACGGCGTGATTGAACAACAAACATACAAACACTCACTAACTTTCGCATTTATTATATAAGTAGGAAGTAGGATTTATGTAGGAAGTAGGATATTAGTAGGATGTAGTGTAATGCAAACCTTTACATTTTAGTGTAAGTACACCAGTAAAAAATTCACGCAAAAAATGTATGGAAAAATCATGCAATGCGCGTTACCGTTACTTCCATGTTGTGTTGTACATAGTCGGAACGCAGCTTTGAAGATAAGATTTGAATAAAAATCCATTGACGATGTTTTATAAAACTATAATTCATTCAAGACAGATTCAGTGACAAAAATGACACTGCCCCGTGGGTGGATTCGATAATCAATAATTATAGTGTGGATTTACAGGGATAAGATAAATATCTTTTAAGGAATGATAACTTTCGAATTGTAAATGTAAATTAGTTTTGGATTAGACGACAGTCATCAATGTTTTTATAGGCGTAATAAACAAGAGCTTATGGAATGACAACAGACAGATGTTATACTGCGGAGGTGTCAAAAGTAACTGATTATTATGCTATGTAGTAAAATTTAACTGAATAGAAATCTTATTAATAAAAAGTGTAGTAAGAGTGTACGTAACGTACGTCTGTGTATCAAACTTTATGTCTATGGTATGTAATTTATAAGTTTTTTTTTTATATCAAAAGCACCAAGCGCTTTGCGTCTACCTTTATAATGCGGACAGCCAAAGAGTGGAACTCGTTGCCGGCGTCTGTGTTTCCGAATACCTATAATTTGGGTGTCTTCAAGACCAGAGTGAATCGGTTTCTTCTAGGCAAACGTACAACGTACACCGTAGACCACATCATTACTTAACATTAGGTGACATTGTGGTCAAACGTTAGCCTATATTGTATAAAAAAAAAAACGTTTTCTTAGTAAATTTTTTTTTTTTTTTTTTTACACTTAAAAATTACATAACAAATCTTATAGAATAGGTGGTTCTTAAAGTATAATCAGCCCCGTTGTCCACAAATTAGGGTATACTTAAAAGGGGCGTTGTGTAAGAGTTTTTGTCTTGAAAGAAATTCATTTTTCGTTTCAAAGCATTCGGGTTCTTTTATATTTGTTTAAAGGTTTGTAGGTAAAAATTAACATTTGTAAAATGTTTCTATTTTCGTAGCAGTTGAAGCGCGTCGATGTCTTTTGATTGTCAAAAGTATAAATTTAAAACAATCACGAATGCAGCAGATTTTTTTTTAAACCAATTTGGTTCAAATTGTTTCACACGAATTTGAACCATAAATCTTTGGGACTGTCAATTACTTATTCTACTTAGTTCGAATACGAATCACAGCGACATTGCCATTCTCATCAAATCTGTGGGAGTGCGAAGGTCCGTCACAATACCAATGCTCTATTAGCAATAACAATGTCAACTTTGATTTACGGATCAAGGGCACCGCCCCCAACAAGACAACTCCTGCGCAGCTCTGTGGGTTGAGAAGTAGAAAGTAGATTCAATCCTTATTGGTTAAATTTTAACGCCTGCCTGTTCGTTGACTTTATTTTGATAGCTATAAATGTTCATAGATCAAACAGCTATTAGTCATAATGTTATGTATCTAGATAAAAAGTAGGTTAGGGCCTTGGGGTTTAAGCTAGAGCTTTAAACTCTCTAAACCAAATTTAATCAAAATTCAACCGTTTAATCGTGAAAAGGTAACAAACAGAGAGAGTTACTATCGCATCATAATATTGATTAATTCTATATTATGTACAGCACTGGGAGTAAAATTTTACTCTCAGGACGCTGTAGTGCTTGGGATGTTTAGATGGAGTAGGCTTGCCCAGCACTTCTTCGGAGCTGACTAAGCCGCATGTTTCCTTGCAATGTTTTCCTTCACCATTCTGACAAAGAGTAACCTCCACCGGAATTTGAGCCCATGATCTTCGGAGTGAAAATCGAGGTACCTCAAACTAATAAGGTACTTCCGCCAGCTAAGTTTGTTGGTACGTTAGTTTATTGCCAGGCTCATGTTAGAGGTAAAGTTCAAGCTAAAGTAATAGAAGACACTCAAACGGTAGCGAATATACCAAACTTAATTTACCAAGTATGGTAGTGAACTTCTATCTAAAAATTTTAGACCTTAAATCAACTGAAATAACGGTCAAATCAACGGTTTCAGCTACCCGAAATTTCAGTGAAGACCATGAATTCCTTTAATAATGTAATTTTTTACCTTAATATTATGGAAATAAGGATGAAAATAGCATCGAGGTCAGTGTAACAAGATATGTACACCTGCAGATGCGATGTGGGAAACACAGTTTCGCCATCCGACACTATTACTTTGACCGCAGAGCGGGAGATTCAATGTTTATCCTGTTAAGATACGTCCTGCCTTATTCTGAAATGTTCTAAAGACAAAAAAGTAAATCTTTGTTCCTATGTTCCAACAGGATAAAAACGCTATCGAACACTTCCCCTTAACAATCCTATGCGGGCAATTTTTCTCGAATTGTTTACCTAGCGGCATTGTCATAGCATGCTTGGTAACCAAAATTACGCTATCTTAGAAGCTCTATGACTGTTGTTCACAAACGTGAACCGTTTGTGATCATATAATAAAGCGGCAACTTAAAATCAACTGTCAATAAGTGCTATTATGCGGGAAAGTTAGCTTAACCTACCATGACGATTTTATTGCCATTAAATACAAGCGTTTCAGCACGATTTTACGCAAATATGAACCATACATTTTTGAGACTGTCAACTTAAGTCGCCGCCTAAACAAAATTTCAAACACATTTATTCAAAATAAATTTCAATAAAATCACTAGAAACTTAGAAACTAGGTGAAGCTACGCCTGTACTTCGCAACTTAGCCTCAAGAAAAGTTGATAGCATTAAAAGTAAAGTAAAAATATTTTTATTGACATAATAAACATTTAACAATCTTATTTGTATCCATAGGCTCCTGAACTAGTTTTAAACTGTATTTCAAGAGCCAGTGGCTTCTCCTAGTTAATAATTGGTTCATTGGTCCGATTCTTTCATTAATCTAATCCGTTTCTGTTTACCTAGACATTTTACGGAGTATATATATACTTTAGTCAACAATCCTTCCGACACTAATTGGAAAAACTCCACTCAGAATTCCAAACCAAACACAAAAAGTTAAGTAGGCAATTTGAACAAAAATTCGCACGCTGCCATTTCTCCCATTCCCACCAAGCCTTATAATGTTTCACTAGCTCCTGTCGCCGGCTTCGCTCGTGTAGTGGCTAAATAAAAATTTAAAACTGTGTAAATTGTAAAGAACTCATGTCACCCAAAATTATCAAAACAGCGGGATTCGTGACCGCATCTATGCTTCGGATCGGAAATGCAATTACGAACTACGCAAGGCTTGTTGATTGTTCAATCACGCTGTAACGGCTCAACCGATTTCGTTGAAACTTGGAATAGATAAAGTTGTTTACCTAGAATAGCATATAGGCTGCTTTTTATGAAGGTACAACGCGAGCGAAGCTGCGGGCCGAAGCGAGTTTATAATATTGCTAGGATAGTAGGATACAACGTAGGTTACGGAAAGACAGTGGATAGAGATGGCTCAAGACCGTTCGTCGTAGAATGTGTTCAGTAGTCGACTTCCACAGGCTGATCATGATGATTGTATTGCATTATATTTTAAAACAGTGTGGCTAAAAACAGACTGGAATATTACCGGGATTAGTAAAATGTATCCATACCTATTCATACAAGCCACCACGACCTTTAAGAACAATCTTGGGATCTATTCTTACAAAAACAACTGAGTTTGTTCCAGAATAGTCTTCCCACATATTTGCAGGGATAGGCGGGATCGCAAAAACCGCTCCCACGCTAAGACGCAGCTTAATACATAGGTAGTATGCATTAACTGGTGTTGGGAGCAGAGTAATGAATAGTTGGTATGGATGAATGGGTCACAACAGGTTCGGTGTCAACCGCCTGTGGGTTCCTATGCCTACTAAGTTAAATGAGTTATGTTCAACTTTCGTGAACATACTAGTAGGTAGTTATACGATATTTAGCATGGTATGGGCATGTCATGAGCAGAAAAGAATGTCAAGTGACGAGGAGAGTGTTAGATATGAATATGAATGGATGTAGGAGTAGAGTTAGGCCAAAGACAAGATAGATGGATGACCTTAGTTGTTCTACCGATTTCCTCCGTTGCTTTGGTGGATGATCGCCCCTAATCCTGGCTCTAATCGAGACCTAAAAATTAAACTAATTGGTCACTGACCGCTGTTGACACCGATGATGTCATTACTTTAAGGATGGGACGGGAAACAAAGCAGACTATACAAGGTTGTTCATATGTATAAAAATTCATGTATTTTGGAGGAGGTAGGGCACAGCGAGATTTTCTCGTTCTGAATTGGAGCAGCCTGTCTGGAGAGGTACCTCCGCCTTAAAGAAGATCGCAGCCAAATAACATTATTTGTTTCAAACAGTGTTGTGTTCCTGCGGTGAGTAAGGTTGCCAGAGCTCTTTAGGGGGGAAGGGGGTTCGGGGTCGGCAACGCGTGCGTGATGCCTCTGGTATTGCAAGCGCTCATAGGCTACGGTAACCGCTTACCATCAGATGGGCCGTAAGCTTGTCTGCCACCACTGTTGTACCAAAATAAAAAAAAAAACCCGAAAGGGGCTTATTATATCAACTAAGAAAAATGTTAACGAAAAATTAATTAGCTCTTTTTTTATATTTTTTTTTTCTTTTTAACTTTATGTTTAATTAAGTTAAGTTTTACGTCAGGATTAATACCTGAAACAGCTGATTTTTGCATAGTGCTTTGGACTAGTGATGTACATTGCTCGGCGTCACCGCTAGGTATGTAAACGATAAATCCGTTTATTCGTTCAGAATTCGTCGAGAATCGAATACAGTGACGTTATATTCACGTGAATGCGAACATACTTGGAATGCGAATTCTGTAGGTACATGTCGACAAAACAAAAATGTCTTGTCCGACCTCAGTTGACTTTCAAGGCATTCTACTAAACGAAAACCTTTATTCTCCCAAAATACTGATTTAAATATGTATCCATTTACGTTTGGGCCTTTTAGACGTTAACAATTATGATGTTTTATGGTTCAAAATCTTATAAAAGAACTAAAAATCAGTTAAATAAGTACATACCTACCTATTTATGTTCAGCCAAAAATATATACCTACTTACATTCATTTGTTTGCGAAACGTTTGAAAAAAAAAGTCGTTGACGATACATTTACCTACTGTTTGACTTGTTCACCGCTTAGAAAGATTTTGGGCCTTGAACCATGTAAGCAGTGACGTAAGTTGGCAATTATGGTGTTTTATGGTTCAAAATCCTGTAAAATTTGCTGGAAACTTGTTCATCATTTAAAACGCAAAAAGGCGTCAGGCCCTAGATGTCATGAGCAACAATAGCACTATTAATTAAAAAAAAACCGATGCATGACTATTAGCATCCCGTATTAGTATCCCAATTCAAATCAATAAAGTATTTAGACCCCTTTTGTGGCACCTAAAACCATTATTCGGCCCAGTAAACATGGTCGAAAGTAACACAATATAGGGTCTATGGCACCCCAACGGAAGTCGTAATATCCCGGGCCAGTGGTAATTGTTTACGACGTGGGAATCACCTGTAATTTATGCTTAGAGGTTCAGTAGCGTACCACTTTCCTACCACATGGGTAATGATCACCCTAACCCGTTTTTTCCGTGTGTATGAAATGGACTCTAAAAAATAGTAAGCCTATAAGTATGTAAGTCTTTGCCACTTAAAGCACGTGTTAAGGCGCATTTAAATTTTTCGAACAGAAAAATTTATTGTTGAACGACGGGGTTCGAGCCTACGACCTTCGGATCGAAAATCGGGGTACTAGGCCAACATGGCTATTTCACAGCCAAGAAGCTCAATTAAATATTTAGGCAGCCATTTTTTAACCATCTATCGTACTTAATACTAGCGAGGGTGTCATTCATATCCGCTAATGATGTCATTGGCTATCTATAGTCGCGCAATAATTGACACTTCAAGTGGGTATCAGTTTATTGGCGCACCCACTACCGTGTGTCAGTCACCCAATAGAACCAAATTATTACAACAAAATTTACATATGCAAGTCATTGTCACCATCTGGTGATTTAAGTAAATCTACCTACCTCTAATATACTTAGCCGAAATATACCCAATAGGCCATAACGTTTGTTCCACGAGTTTTGGAAAGTTGACATTTTTCATTTAAAAAAATGAGAAATTATAACAATTGGCCATGGTGCCCCGGCTGAAGAATAGGATATTTGTCCATGTCTACCTATCCGCGAATGTCGTAAGAGGCAACTAAGGGAAAAAAGTTAGGGGATGGGCAGCAGCGTCCCTTATTTTAACAACGATAGCTCTAACTGCGCTCGCCAACCCGCATGCCCAGTATGAGTATGGGCAAATCCCCCCACATGATAAGGAATTTGCTCTGTCTGTGGGGGAGGCCATGTTCAGCAGTGGACGTAGAACGGTTGAAATGATGATGATGAACAATTGAAAAGGTAAATAATCCGATTCCTCGGGTCGGTAGGTAGCAATCATAATATAAAAATATTCTACGTTAGACTCGAACTAGAGAGAGTTCTATCTACAATTCATAATAGTAGAGGATTGTACACTTATAAATAAGTACCTACCAACTAGGGTATTATTATTATTTATTATGGTCCACCTTGACAATACCCTCCAATTTATAAAGTAAGTTGTTATAAACGTCGGATTTCTAGTCGAATACAAGAGATGTCATGTCATGGTCGACTTTTTACACAATACTTATAAAATGTTGAATCATTATGATAGGCTTTTTATCGTTACGTTCCTATCCAAATGTATGGTACGACTGACCTACTAGCTCCTCTAATTTATAGGAGTAAAAATATTATTTCATATGCAGTATGTATGTTTAATGCTCGTAATAAAGCATGGTGTATTTTAATGTATGAAACAATGAATGTGACTAAAAATATTGTAAACATTTTGATGGTGGTTTTTTTTTTATTTGAGTGTGTGTTTTTTTTTGCGTGTTTTGTACATGGCAACCTTTACAGAAAAAGAAAGAGCTTGAAAAAATTACAAGGTGAAATAAAGGCATCCAGGCATTTAAAAAAAGCGCTCAAGTTTGAATTTAGAATAAAGATGCCTATGCTGCTTTGGCGCCAATTTTATGAGGATCTAACTAAACCTTTTTTCTATTCACAGATGACGAAGGAGGTCACATCAAGCAGGCTGGCTATGAGTCCAGGCGGCAGAATGATCTGTACATGCGACTTGGACTGCTCCTAGGAGAGAGAAGAGGATCGAGAAGTAAATCGAGAGAGAGTTGCACTTCCCTCGCATCTCTTGACGCGCATACTCTTGCGTCACATAATACTAGCCCGGTTAGTGTCTCTACGTCGACTTACTCGAAGTATACCTACCATAGAGATCTAATTGAAATCATCAATGAATTCAATAGCTTAGCAATGGAAAGCGCAGCTTAAAATGGTTGCTTAACCTACGATCCTATTCTACTTCCTATCCTACAATTCCTACTAATATTATAAATACAAACATGCAAACATCCTCACAAACTTTCGCATTTATATTACTAGTTACCGCCCGCGGCTTCGCCCGTGTGGTACCTAGGTGTGTAGACACCTATTTCTAGGTAAAGAACTTCATCTATTCCAAGTTTCAACGAAATCGGTTGAGCCGTTACGGCGTGATTGAACAACAAACATCCAAACATCATCACAAACTTTCGCATTTATAATATTATTAGGAAGTAGGATATCTCAAAAAAACATAACATTCTAACGAGAATGTTACAATGAATGTTGTGTTGTTGTATTTTTGACAATAATGTTACAACAATAATGTAACATTATTCTGTTTTTCGCAGGTGTCAACCCTAACTGGTTCGTCGGAGGTGGACGCAGCTACCCCCCTGGGTCGAGACTCACTGGGTTCCTTGGCGTCTATGAGCCTGTCTGCCGCCAGCAACTGCTCCTCATCCAGTCCTGGGAGCAGGAGACATTCTGTTACTGGTAAGCTTATTGACCGATAAACAGCTTGCTTGCTTGTCACTGGTTCTTTTCTGATCACCCTGAATTAAGGTCAGTGAGTAGGGTGAAGTATGATGGCACTCAAATGATCTAATGACCGTTCATGGTAAAACCAGTGTGGTGAAAGGATTTAAATACATTCTGTTACTGGTAAGCTTATTGACCGATAAACAGCTTGCTTGCTTGTCACTGGTTCTTTTCTGGTCACCCTGAATTAAGGTCAGTGAGTAGGGTGAAGTATGATGGCACTCAAATGATCTAATGACCGTTCATGGTAAAACCAGTGTGGTGAAAGGATTGAAATACATCTCGTAGGAGGTTTAGAGGCTCCTTTCGTGCCTATGACGATAGTTAACCTAGGTACGCAGCATCCTAGGCCGTCCTACTACCTACCTCGCACTTTGTTACTTTAAAGCGAGTGGAATACAAAATGTGGATTCAAATTGGTTCAAGTACGACATAACTTTATCTAGCCTATAATCGAATATAAGACAACTGAGATTACTGATATAAATAAATTGGTGCACGACCAGGATTCGAACCCGCGACCTTTTAAACCAAATTGCAAAGTTGATGGTTGCCTGATATATGTTCTAACTGATCTCAACCAATGAACCTTCAAGACATAGTGGGAGGGTAACAAAAATGATTTTCCTTTTCAGCTCTTCAAGGTGGAAGATCCGAGGAGCTGACTCGAATGTCCAGCGGCTTCTTCAAGACACGTAAGACAGCCGCACGGAGATCAGCCCGAGTCAGCAGCAAGCAATCTTCCACATCGTCTGAACTTAAAAAAGGTTAGTTTGGAACAGTTCACACACAGTTAGATTTTCTCAGATTACAGAAGACCGCAGCCAAATATCATTATTTGTTTCAAGTTAGGTTGCCAGAGCTCTTTTAGGGTTCGGGGTCGGCAACGCGTGCGTGATGCCTCTGGTATTTCAAGCTGTCATATGCTACGGCAACTTCTTAACCTCTCTTTTTGGAGGAGGTAGGGCAGAGCGAGATTTTCTCGTTCTAAATTGGAGCAGCCCGCCTGGGGAGGTACCTCCGCCTTACAGAAGATTGCAGCCAAATAACATTATTTGTTTCAAATAGTGTTGTGTTCCTGCGGTGAGTAAGGCTGCCAGAGCTCTTTAGGGGGGAGGGGGGAGGGGTCGGCAACGCGTGCGTGATGCCTCTGGTATTGCAAGCGCTCATAGGCTACGGTAACCGCTTACCAACAGGTGGGCTGTACGCTTGTTTGCCAACTTAGTTGTATAAAAAAAAAAAAAAAAAAACTTACCAACAGGTGGGCTATACGCTTGTTTGCCTTAGTGGTATAAAAAAAATTATATCCTGAGGTTTAAGCTGAATTTAGAATTCTTGAAGTTCTTAGAGAAGAGCATCAAGACAGATGTACGATTTGGTTTTTCTTCGACAGTGCACCATCCGTCACCTCAGCTCACGCTCCGCCCGCTGTTCTTCGAAGTGCCGTCTTCAGACAACCAGGGCTACTTCGCGGGACGACAGTGGCTGATGAGGGATATGGAGAAAGCTTTGGAATCCAGTTCTGCGGGTTAGTATCTCCAATCCTCATTTACTGGCCTCATAGCTCAGTTAGTAGTAACTCTGCCATCTGCGCTAGAGGTCGCGGGTTCGATCCCCGCACTGGACAAACATTTGTGTGATAAACACATGTTCGTTCTGTCTGTCTGGGTGTTAAATATGTATCTATTATGTATATCAGTCTCTGGTACCCATAGTACAGGCTATGCCTAGTTTGGGATCAGTTGACCGTGTGAATATGTCCGGAATATTTATTTATTTTTATATTTAATCCTTCTGAATCACCTTGCATGGCACAAATATTGAAGATTCGCTCTTGGTTGTTTTGAAGTTTTTATGTTCGCTCTTGGCTATCTCTATTCAATCAGTATTTGTGAGATTTCATAAATCCCTCTTCTCAGGTATTCTCGTCTCAGGATGCCCAGGCACAGGGAAAACGGCCCTCATCCTCCAACTAGTGGAATACTCCTGCTTCGGTCGGAAACGGAACTACGAGTACGAGGAGTTGCGCGAACAGTCAGACATAAGGGAGCTGCTTCCTGAGGAGATAACAGCTGGCATGTTAACACACCTGGCTAGCCAGGTCGTGGCTTATCATTTCTGTCAAGTAAGTGAAAACTTGATTTTTACATTTCCTATTTTAAAATGGCGCAGACCATGACGTCTATGTCGTCATTGTTGGGCCCCAGAGCCTTTGACGTGGCCAGAGCCAATCATTTTGCCGTAACCACTACTGATACATACTGATTGTAATTAAATGCATGTATATAGTAAATAGCCTGGAATAAGTTAAAGGCGACATTATATACGGTGATCCCATGTGAGCAAAGCCGTAGGCAGAAGCATGTTCTACTGCAACTGTCTCAGTAAAAATATTTTTGATATCATATTCTAACCCAGTGTGAAAGATGACATAAGTAAGAAAGGAGTGAATACTGAATATAAAAACATGTTGTGTCGAACCCACATGAAGTGGGATATGGGCAGGGAAATGATGACGATGATGATTCTAACACCCAATATCTTTTTCAGGCTGATAACAACAGCACATGCCTAGTGGGTGAATTCGTCCATTCCTTAGCCGCTCAGCTCTGCCAAGCGCCAAGACTTCAAGCCTACAGGGAATACCTACTCAGCGAGCCGCATCTACTCGCCAGCTTGTCTCTAAAGGAATGCATAGCAGACGCAGACCTGGCCTTCATGAGAGGGATCATAGAACCTCTGGTGTTCTTGCGAAGAAACGGGAGTATAGATTCCAGCAACAGCATCATCCTCGTCGATGGACTTTGTGAAGCGGAGTACCATAGACCAGACCATGGGCATACAATAGCGAGTTTCCTTGCGAGACATGTAGCTGAGATGCCTACCTGGCTTAAGGTGATAGGGACAGTCAGGACACAGTTCCTGGAGCTGACAAAGCAGCTGCCTTATGCGAGATTGAGTTTAGATGAATTGGATAGCGTGAATAAGGATTTGTTGGAGTATTACAACGCAAGGGTCCAAGCTGCTCCGATAATAGAGACGAATATAAAATGTTCGACGGGGAAAACTGAAGGCGTTCACAACTCAGTGATGAAGTTTGCGCAATATGTGCTCCATTTGAGCCAAGGCTCGTTTTTGTTCCTAAAATTAGTATTAGATTTACTAGAGAAGAGCCACATCGTCGTCAAATCTACTAACTACAAAGTGGTTCCGATATCGTTGGCCCAGATCTTCTTGCTGCAGTTCAATCTGAGGTTCCCTACGGTGCAGTCCTTTGAAAAGGTTACGCATATCCTTAGCGTCTGCTTAGCAGCGCTTTATCCGTTGACCCTGGTAGAGATTTACTACTCCGTGAACTCTCTGCTAGTCAATCATTTCCTCCCCTGGGAAGAGTTCTGCCATCGATTTGACAGCCTCGCTGACTTCCTCGTCAAGCGAATGGACAACACTTACATGTTCTTCCACCCATCCTTCAGGGAATGGTTGATCCGACGCGATGACAACGAAAGCTCGAAATTCTTGTGCGATCTGAGAGCCGGTCACTGCGGCATTGCCTTTAGATTATCCAGGGTCCAAGCACCATTGGATTCTGAAAAGTCTATGGAACTAGGACATCACATACTAAAAGCTCACATGTACAGGAACTTGGGGCCAGCTCAGTTGGGACTGTGCCCTAGAGATCTGCAATCAATGATGGTCGCGACAAGTTCTGCCAATGTTGGAGAAGCGATCGCCAATTTAAGGAATATTTACACGCCGAACGTGAAAGTTTCACGGCTGATGCTATTGGCTGGTGGATCGTCCAATCAGATCACCGAATGCCTTGGACATGCTCCGTTGCTGTGCATGTATGCGTATCAAGGAATCCTTTCAATGGTGGCGCTACTGCTTGAGTTTGGGGCAGACCTAGAGATGGCTAACTCGCAAGGCTGTACAGCATTGTCATTGGCGTGTCAGAGAGGACATACTGATGTGGCTAGAAGACTTATTGCTGCAGGTAAATTTACAAACTTTTTTGGCATATCCTTTTATATCCTACAAATATTTAAGAACTAGCTTCCGCCCGCGGCTTCGCTCGCCTAAATAAAAGTAGCCTATATGCTATTCTAGGTAAAGAACTTAATTTATTTAAGTTTTAACGAAATCGGTTGAGCCGTTAAGGCTTGATTGAACAACAACCATCCTCACAAACTTTCGCATTTATAATATTAGTAGGATAGTAGGAGGTAGTATTCACCTTGAATAAAACTATAATGCTCAAAAGTTCTAGGACAATGACAGTCAGACACTTAGTCTTCTTAAACGACGTTTTGATTTTCAGGAGCATCACTAAGCCACACAGACACAGCTGAACAAACACCTCTAGTCCACGCAGCGAAGAACGGGCACCGGGACACAGTGATCTATCTCCTCGGCTGCCAAACTGGAAGAGATGACAGAAACCCCTTGGATATAGATGATGGGAGTATTGAGCAACTGGTGCCAGGATCCAGGCATGCTCTGATTGCGGCCGCCCAAAACGGACACTTGGATATTGTGGAGTATCTTTTGGATACTGCAGAGTTGATCGTGAGTAACTCACCAATAAATTCTCTAGGTTTATTTCAATTTCAGTTACTGACGGGTCATCGAGAAATCGATATGGGCGATATGTCTCCATTCTCTGGTTCCATGCCAATCTTTATCTCTAACTAGTCAACTAGTGCTGGTTGTAGACCTTTTCTCACATGCGATGGACATTACTGCAATGCAAAAAATAATGCCCAACATAATGAAAAATAGTCCACTGGTGATCTCTGATTATCTCTACTACTAAAGATCAGAGAATATCCACCACAAACATCTACTTTTCTGATATTGTTTTCTTTGTCCTATATTTCTCATGTCTCCAAAAAAAGCCGTTCAAGATATAAATTTTCTATCCAGCCTGACGGAATCTGCCCAGTCACAGGCGAGACTGCCCTAACAGCTGCGTGTTCAACCGGCAACGCTGCCATCGCCGACGCTTTGCTTATCCGAGGAGCAACCCCCTACTCCCTCAACGCACGTCAGATGTCACCTCTAGCATTGGCAGCGAAGAACGGAAGGACAGCACTAGTGTTGAGGCTTTTGGAGTCGGGAGCTGATGTGATGGGGTCAAGTGGGAAGAGTCCATTGATTTTAGCGGCTGCTGAGGGTCATGGGGATGTCGTGGAGATGCTTATGGATCATGGTGAGTTGAAACTTCAATTTCTGGGATATTTTCTTGTAAAAAGTTGTGAGTTTGTGGCAAAATGAGTTCCTTATCCTCATAATTAAATCAATCAATAACATAATTCATAATTGAGTGTGCACGAAGGGAGCCTCTTGTGCATGAAAGGAGCCTCTAAGAGGCGCAGTTTAATCCTTTCACTACACTGATTCTTTCACCGACAGTCATAGGCCCTTTTCAGGGTCACCATACCTCAACCTAGTCACTGACCTAATACAAGATAACCAAGAAACAGTGACAAGACCAACATGATCATTTTGTTCTTCTAGCATTATGTAAGAAAGGCCAATCCATTTATTCTATTGATTCAAATTGTTTTCAGGAGCGGACCCAGATGCAGTAGACAGCGATGGAGTATCAGCGCTGGGATGGGCGTGTCTTAGGTCGAGGATACCGACTATGATTGTTCTGTTAGACAGAGGAGCGAATATCGGTAAGTCCGGGTCACCAATGTGAATGAGAGGTTTGAGAAATTACGGGACATTGACGTCCAATTGTGCTAACGTAAATTGATGGAATATTAGCGAAATGAATTTGATCTTAGAACTTATTACCCTGTATCCTGATATTTTATATATTGTTTATTATAATAACAGATCAACCTGACGGCAACGGACGCACTCCGCTAGGATTAGCATGTGGGGGGCCGTCAGAACTGGTGGACATTCTACTGGAGCGAGGAGCTTCGCTAGAAAGGGTGGATCATAGTGGACTACGGCCTTTAGATCGGGCTATTGGCCAGAGGAATGTTCCCGTAAGTATAAATCTTACATTCATCATCATGCCTGAAGAAGTCTTATTCATTCACGGACATCCTACAATCCTTAAAATGTCACTGTCCCTTTGATTCCTTAGGTGGCCTTCATAGGCTCTTTCAGGGCCACCATACCTCATCCTTGTCACAGCCCTAATACAGGCTGACTAAGAAAGAATCAGTGACGCGATAAGCAACTTTTCTCCTTACATTGTCGATTTTATAAAGAGATAATTGCCTAGAACATGGCCCAGTAGATAATTGTCGAAAGAGGAATTTTCAGGAAATTATTTAGATAAAGAAGATCCAAGCTACGGTTCTTTTGACTTTCAATATATTTTTTTCAGGTCGTGAATTGTTTCTTGAGGAAAGGCGCAAAACTAGGCCCCACAACATGGGTCATGGCATCAGGCAAACCAGAATTCATGTAAGTATACTGGTCAGATAGGAAATATTAGGCCGTTATACCGTTCCTTGTTCCTTTAACCCAGCTGGTGATGAAGATTTTGGGCCTACGGAAGCCCTCCGTCGTGGCTTAACTTACCGCCATGACGAACGGTCTTGAGCCTTTTCCATCCACCAACTTCCCGCAACCTTCACAATGTCGTTGAAACATCGGCCTTCTAACACTGCGTCGTCCGGTTCGTGGTCCTTTATTGCCCTTTTTATGGCCAGCCTCCTGCCACTTCAACTTGCTAATTCTGAAAGCTGTCGGTTTTTCTACTAAAGAGGTATTTTACACCTTCCAGGCTAATACTCCTGAACAAGCTGCTAGAGGACGGGAATATGCTGTACCGCCGGAACCGTCCCTCCGAAGCGGCCCACCGCTACCAATACGCGTTGAAGAAGATCGACCCCCTGATTAGCGACGAGGGGGTTACCACTCCCTCTACGCAGCCGGTACCGCAGGAACACGTGTCGGCGTTTGTGCAGTTGAAGACTAATCTCCTGCTGAATATGTCTCGATGCAAGCGGAAGCTAAATGTAAGTATCCAATCATCTTCCTGCCCTTGTCCCTCATTATGTGGGGTCGGCCCAACATTCTTCTTCCACTCTCTTCTGTTAGCTGTCATCTCTGCACTCATTTCTTTCTCACTCATGTCACTCCTGAGTCTCTAGGTTAGAATAGACGTCCTGTGGCCGATGATAATATGTAGATTTTTGCCTTATTGTCTGTGGAAATAATTCAGCGTACCTGCTTAGGATGGTTTCATTTATTAATTTATTTATTTAATACTTTCACACTTAAATGTAAGGAGGACTTATTGCTAAAGCATTTTATGAATTCTTAATCTAAACTTACCAATTTTGTTACAGGAACCATCAGATGCCTTAGACCTAGCCGCCCGCGCGTCGATCCTGCGACCCAACGCCTTTGAATGCGCGTACGCAATGGCCAGAGCCATTCTAGCCCTGAACAAGCCCTCGGAAGCTCTACCCCATGCCAGAAGGGCTTTATTACTAGCCCCAACAACAGATTTTTCCGCTGTAAGGACCCTAAAAGCGTTACAACAGGAGATTTTGACCAGGATCAACGCTGGGTCCCATTCTCTAAACGGAGATACGAGGTCAATGAGAAACTATGATAGTATAAGCTTGAATATGCCTTGATGAAGTATTATGATAGAGATTTTTGACACATTCAGTTCTGTATAAACGAACGAACGAACAGCTTTATTAATCTTTTTATTTGTATAATATGAATGCGATCACAATTTATTACTTCTGCGATATTTTATGTTTCTTTAAGGTTTTTTATCTTATGGTTTGATATTGTAGATAATGTTGCTTGCAGTTTTTAGTTTTATGTGATGAAATGACACTTATTTCTATGTAAATATGTTACTGGCAACATTTAGCTGTACAGTCGTTATGTAGCCTCGAATAATTTCTTCTAGTATGACTTGCCATTTTATAAATTCATGACAGTTTTAAGAAAATTTACTTTAAGGATTGGTGCCTTCATTTATTTTAATTTTGCAATATTTTGTTGTTTTAAGACTTTTGAGTTAAACTCACGTGCCCATTTTCTTGCTAAAACTATAATTTATTCGAAATTTACGAACGAGTTTTTTAGTTTGTGTTGGATGTATCCATAAAAAAATATACAGAGTGAGTATTTAGTTGTACGTTATTTATTATTAATCCATGTAATCGTTTTGATAAGTACAAATATGTCAAACTAAAAAATCTGTGCTGATTGCAATAAAATTCGGAGAAAAATAAAATAGACCAAATTGTTTAAAATAAATTTGAAGACTGATTTATATTGGTGACATTACAAATTGGACATTTACTTATAGCTATAGAAGTAAGGAATATTTTAAGTACAATAGTTACTGTGACAGTACGTTATTACGATATGATTATTTTAATTAAACACTTTTCATATTGCTTCGAAAACTATGGTTTTATTTTAAAACTAGGTTTTTATTACTAGGTATTGTAGGGTTCATTAAATATAATATAGGTACCAGAGTTTAGAGAAAGTGAAAAAGTTCCGGAAAAAAAAAAAAAAAAAATTATTTCGTTTTTTTCTGCTATGCTTTCTTTTTGTTGATAGAATAACGAATACTGAAACGTCACTTAAAATAAGTGGTGATCTTATTGATATCTGAGTATATAATTCTGAACGATAACGGCGCCGGCGTCTCAAATAATTGAGACCATCTCAAATAGTTATGTGACGTTTCAGTATTCGGGCATAAGCTCCTTATATTACACATATTACGAATGACGGGGACATAATATTACTAAGACACCTTGTAATAGCATATTATTTATAATTGGTACCGTACGTGGTAGGTACCTTATCTGGTGGTATTATATTATATGGGACTGGGCGAAGTTGCAATGGGAGTTGTGAAGCCAATATGTGCCTGTGCAATCCGGTTGTGCAAGCCAAACGGACTCCTTAGCACCCCATCGTTCAAATGCGGTCCAAAAGCTATGTTACTATGAGGCACCCTCATATACACAGGCAACAAAACAACTGGTTTCTTGACCACTTTAGGCTTAACATCTATAACTTCGACTTTAGGTACATATACTGAACTTAAAACACCGTAGTCGTATCTGGGTTTCTTGACGATTTTTGTCGTATGTGGGGCAGAATAATGAGGTTTTGCTAAAGAGTTAGTAGGGAAGAAAACATGATGGAAATGTTTCAGGACCTGGTCTATGTGTTCTTTGGTAGCGTTTCTGTCGTTAGCAGGAGTGTTGGTGATATCTTCAAATAGCTTCGTGCATTGCGGAGAAGTATTTCTCTTAGATGCTGGACACGTCTGAAAAAAAGGAATTTGTTCAATTAATAAACAATGTGAATTACCGTCTGTCACCACCTGAAATCTCTATTAGAAATTACAAAAAAAACTGTTCACGACTTTAATCCCCAAGCATGTTAGACATCTTCTCAGATCTCCAGGCGATCAGATTATTGAAGATGTGTAAGGGATAGTCAGAGGCACGTCCAAAATTTTTCCATTTGCCCACATTTTGCAGTAACTTAGTGAGTATTCCATACGTGACAGGTTGCAAGCCCATCACCGCTTATAAGAATTCTTATTCCTATTTTAGTAATAATCTCTCTTTTAAAAAATCCGTAAGTTGAAGTGGCAGTGGGCCGGCCATATAGCTCGTAGAACCGATTACCGTTGGAGAATAAAGGTTCTCGAGTGGCAACCACGAACCGGGCGACGCAGTGTTGGAAGGCCCCTGATGGACAGACATTGTTAAAGTTGAAAATAAGTCTGTAGGTAAGTACTAAATATATTGTGCAACTTACCATCAACATAGAATCAAGGACATTTAACAGTTTCTTTGCGGAGTTGCAATGCTCGCCGTACAAAGGATTGTTTGTAAAAGCACTCAAATAGACTTCGAGTAAATTAGACCATTCGTTCTTGTCAACGAAACGACGGATTCTGTCCTTCATTTGGAAGTAATCCAAGAAGCCGTATTTGTTAAGGGCACCCATTTTTGTTAGCAGGCAGCTGGTAGAAGGAGTAAGGTCGTGGCACTGAAAACAAAATAGAATAGAATATGTATTTATTTCTCTCAACAAAGGTTAACAGTAATGGATGGGTTACAGCAGAATATAAGTATTGTAGGTAGATTTTTCTAAAAAGACCCAATTCCAAATTCAAACACAAATTCACTATTTACGAAAACCGTTCGTTCCGTTCCATCCAACCAAGAAAAAATCACATAAACGTTTTCCAACTAAAAAAGACTCAATTCCAAATTCAAACACAAATTCACTATGTAAGAACACTTAAGTTCCGTTCCACACAAAAAATAATAATTTGAATAAAAACGTTTTAACTGCCCAATTTTATAAGGCCAGTTGGCCCCCAGAAAAAATAAAAATAAACTTTTTTCTTTTTATAAGACAAACTTTTTTTTCTCAAAATATAATCCTTTTTCGGTGCAGCTCTTCACGGGCTTATGTAAAAAGTTTTTATTGTAGGTATTTTATTTTTGATCTCACATTTTACTCTAATTTTATAGTGGCTTGATCAATGCTTTTGAAAAAAGGAGGTAATATTGAGTACCTATTATAATAAGTACATATCATATTTTTACGAATAGTAGCAATTTCATACCTTATGTTTCCAAGAAGCATAGCTATATTTCTTGGGTTGGCTCGCCGTTTGCACAACTTGCTCGACGCGACTGAGGGAGTTCAGCCCACATTCTGTAAGTATGCTCCTGTCTACCAGCTCTGGTAAGACACAGGCACTGCGACGGTGTTTCTAAAGAAAAAACAACCTTGGTATCAAATGTTAACAATGCGGTCTTCTATCGATAAGGGAAAGACGAAATGGCACAATAAGTAACTACTTAACTCTATTTTCATGTCAGATCAGCATAATATCGGTTAATGTAGTTTGTCTAAGGAACTCATAATTTCTGATTTAAAACATTTTTTTTCATGTTATTTTTAGTAAACTTACAGGTCTTGATTTGGAAGAACTGATTTGGCAGATTCGGTCATCTTTAGAGTGTCTGTAAAGTAAAGTAAAGTATAATTTATTGCTTGAAATACATATGGTACAGGTGTTTTTATGTCTTTAAGTGAGTCAATGTAGGTATTTCTAAAATTTTACGGTGTGCAATATCTTTGTACAAATAATAAAAATTAAAATAAACTTGGATAAAAAGCAACTTAAAAATAACGATAAGAGAAGAACCTATTAACTTCGTTCCACCCTCGTCATAATTGCATACCTGTCGAGTCACTAGTTCTTTCTTGGTCATCCTGCATTGAAGTCAGTGAGCAAGTTGAAGTTAGGGGCTTGAAAATGAACTCACTACTGAACTATGGGATATTTACTTAAACGCAAATGTATGAAAACCGCTTGTGAAAGAACCAGTATGGAGAAAGGATTAAAGTCCGCCTTTTAGAGGCTTATTTCGTGCACAAGTCACATGTCTTCTAGGTTTAGGACATGCCGGTTCCCTCAATGTTTTCCTTCACCGTATGGGAGTCGTCACCGCCGACGTCTTAAAATGCGCCCACACTGATATTTTTTAACAACTATTGCAACTCAAACATTAACTTGCTTGAGTTCGCGATGTCAAAATAACATAGAAAGCGCCATTATTTAAGGAATTTCAACCATCATTAATTCAGCCGTACGACGTCCACTGCTGAACATGGCCTCCCCCACAGACAAAGCGAATTCCTTATCATGTGGGGGGATTTGCCCGTACTCACCACGCTGGGCATGCGGGTTGGCGAGCGCAGTTAGAGCTATCGTTGTTAAGAATGAGGGACGCTGCTTCCCATCCCCTAGCTTTTTTCCCTTAGTCGCCTCTTACGACATCCGCGGATAGGTAGATATGGAATATAATATAGCACTTAATTCAGCCTTAATCGGCCTTTATGATGTCAAGGTAGATACGTACTTGCACGAATCGTGTTTCGGTGCCGACTCGCTCAAAGGACAGTTCTGTAAAAATGAGAGAACAGGACAGTGGTTTGTTTTTAGGGTTCCGTAACTCATTTGGAAAAACGGAACCCTTATAGGATCACTTTTTTGTCCATCTGTCTGTCCGTCTGTCCAGACCCTTTTTCTCAGAAACCGCTAAAGGTATCAACTTGAAATTTATACGACCTATTAAGGTATGTGGGCTTATGGTGCCGTATAAAAATCAAAGCTCTAGCTTAATGCATTAAAAAGATATGGCAGTGAATGTATAATTTTTGTATAGAAATGGCAAAAATCAAAAACCTCTAGGGTACTTCCAGTTACCTCACAATTCTGAAATTTGGAATGCTAGGAGCTTTTGTAACACAATTAAAAGGAATTTCGAAGTTTTTTAGGAAACAAAGTTATATTTGCGGTCAATGTTATACAAAGCCTACGTGAGCGACCGCAAATATAAGTTTGTCAATTCCTAAACTTAGAATTTTTATTTTCTGACCCCGTATTTGGATTTTCTGACTGGTAAATCCATTGGTGCACCACCGGATTCGAACCCACGACCAATGGTACGGAAGCTTCAGGGCGCGAGTTCTCGCACTTGACCGTCTTCATTTTTGGGAAGACTCCTGACATACAGGTAACCCTAGTTTAGGAGTCAGGGCTTCATTTTGTTTTGTACATTGGTTTACTCAATAAGTGTTTTTTTTTTCTTTTATTTGTATATAGGAACCGGGCATTACTCGTCTGCACATTTCGCTGCCGGACTGTCCACTTCTCGCCACCATTCAGATATTCTATCTTCTAGGTCGCGAAGAACAGCCGTAAATTCAATTAGATTTAAGATGTTTCTAAATGGCCTATGCGATTGCAATGATTATATGAATATTAAGTTTTTTTTTATAAATTATTCCGGGCATAACACACATAGTCAACTGATCCCAAACTAGGCATTGCCTGTACTATGGGTACCAGAGGGTACAGAGGGTATATTTAACACACAGAATTTGTTACCTGACGAATTCCTCTTCCTACCAATATCGTTGCGCTTCTTTCTTCCCTTGATCCTTGTATATATCATAGCTTGGCTGCATTTATAAACATGAATAATATTAATATTTAATTTAAGTTAAATGTACATAAATACAAAGATACATTTTATCTCTGTATTTTTGTACTTTTTTAGTTATTTTTACTTTTAGGTATTTTTTCATGTTCCATTCATTTTATAACCTACCTAACTCTCCTGATCCTGTCCCATCCGCCTTGGAATTCGCGTACCAATTTCCATACCTGTTTCCCTAATTTTTACAAAATAAAAACTATACTAATAAAAATTCAAATGGCAAATGCACAAGTCGTGCGAGCCACAAAAAAAAAAAAAAACACAGACAGAACAAACATCACACATATGTTTGTCCAGTGCGGGAATCGAGCCCGCTCTCTAGTTTGGGTGGGAAGTAAATCTTACCTCACTTAGAACATCGAAAGTGCACGCAAGAACCTTATTGACCTCACAATCGGCCACATACTCTATCGGCTTCGTTAGACAAGTGGTAAGAACGCGCGCTTTCGCTTTGCTCCAAGCCGGCTGGCTGTCAGTCAAACTGTCAAGCAACTTCTTGAAGGCTTCTACATCGACTGACCCGGAAGTGGTTATGTTTAGCTTGTCGAACACGCAGGTTTCTTGTTCACACTGAAAATAACAAGCATAAGTTCACACCAAGAAGACAGACAAGCAAGACTAAAGGGTTCCTTGCAGAAACAGGCATAGCTTCAGTTTCTAAGACGTTTCAAAGTGATCGACAAAAGTCCTGAATTTAGGTCAATAAATATCTACAATAAAATTCCTGACATTATTAAAAAAGAGCTAAAAGACTCCGTATTCCATAACAAATTAAAACATTTACTCTTAAATAAATGCTATTACTCGGTGGAAGAATTCCTATCTGATTAGCTTTTGTAATAAATAAACGACTGACGACATCATAAATAGATACCTAGCCTAACCTGAATTGTTTTTATCCAATGCTATTTTTGACTGTTTATACTACACTGTTATTAGACATTTAATGAATAAGTTGGCAATAAATGAATATGAATATGATCCTAGTGATTTTATTGATATAAAAACCTTTGACTTTGACTTGCTTGTTGCAATTTGTATCATCATCATCATTTCAGCCGTACGACGTCCACTGCTGAACATGGCCTGCCCCACAGACAGAGCAAATCATGTGGGGGGATTTGGCCATACTACTCACCACGCTGGGCATGCGGGTTGGCGAGCGCAGTTAAAAGCTATCGTTGTTAAAATGAGGGACGCTACTGCCCATCCCCTAGCTTTTTTCCTTTAGTCGCCTCTTACGACATCCGCGGATAGGTAGATATGGAGGGGCCTATTCTTCAGCCGGGGCCACCACGGCCAATTGTATATTTGTATATTTGCAGGCAATGCAGTATTTGTTCTAGATCGATTTACGTTCAGCTATAAACTAACTCAAGTTTAGTAGAAAGTCTACAATCAGTGCGTGTTACTAGTTATGACATAATGGAACTAAGACTTAGTCACTTACACAACCTCATACACAAGATCAAAGTCGCGCAACGGGCTATGGAAACAGCTATGCTCGGAGTTTCACTGCGTGATAAAATTCAATACGAGGAAATCCGTAGAAGGACCAAAGTTCTTAGAATTATCAAGTTCAATCAAGAAGGATAAGCTCAAAACCATTCGTCGTGACATTTTGGGAGGCCTTTGCTCAGAAATGGACTGGCTGATGTCTAATGATGTCTGTGCACTATTAATTATTTCGCCCCGGCTTCGCACGGGTAATCTATCTAATCAAACCATACCCAGTAATTCCCCAGACTACCTATTTGTGAAAAGCATGTCGAAATCAGCTTACCTTAAAAGAGACGTTTCATCAATATATGGAGCCTGGGCCTGCACTGTGTACACTACTCTAAAATATGGCTAAGCAATAAAGTAAACGTATTTAATTGGTTATTTTATTTAAATTGACTTCGTTCTAAGGTACATTAAGATTATCTGACAAAACAAAAAACATCAAATCAAACAACATGACATGAAAAATATGTCAAAGTCATGTCAAACGCCAATTATAAACCAACATGGCGGCCTTCAAATAGTGTTCACATAGTAAAAAACTTACCAGAAGAACTATTCTTGTACCATCGCATTTGTCTTCAAATTAATGAAATTGTATTTTTCTTGTAATCTCCTATTTTTTCCTAATTTTTCTATATAATGTACATGGACCAGGCCCAGAATGAAATGGCTCCTTTAGTAAATTAGCTTGAATTCACAGAAAAATGCGGCATGGGACTTTTACAATACTTAAAGTGATAGTGATAGGTAGGTACTCACACTATGGGGAACGACTATAAGATCCCGATGCGTAACAGTCCTCACAGTAACTGGCGTCGCTGTTGTAGTAACAGGAACGGCGCCATCTTTGACAGTCAACCTGTTCTGTTCCACCCACTCAAGTTGAAACCCACACTCGTGTCTCCAGGTGGGTTGAATGAACTCGGACATGTCACAGCAGTTGAGAGGGTCGGGGGTAGGCTGGAAGGAGAGACACTTAGGTACCAATGAGCCTCACCCAGTTCGATCGGCACCACCCTAAAGCTCTACATTACAATTTAATAATCATCATCATCATCATTTCAGCCGTTTGACGTCCACTGCTGAACATGGCTTCCCCCGCAGACACAGCAAATTCCTTATCATGGGGGGATTTGCCCATACTCACCACGCTGGGCATGCGGGTTGGCGAGCGCAGTTAGAGCTATCGTTGTTAAAATGAGGGACGCTGCTGCCCATCCCCTAGCTTTTTCCCCTTAGTCGCCTCTTACGACATCCGCGGGTAGGTAGATATGGAGGGGCCTATTCTTCAGCCGGGGCCACCACGAATTTAATCAGAATAATAATTATTTATTTATTCACTTAAATAGAGAGAATGGCGATCACGAACCGGGCGACGCAGTATTGGAAGGCCCCCCGATGGACCGACGGCATTGTGAAGGTTGCGGGAAGTCGGTGGATGGAGAAGGCTCAACACCGTTCGTCATGGAACTCTTTGGGGGAGGCCTACGTCCAGCAGTGGACTTCTACAGGCTGATGATGATGATGAAATAGAGTATTATAAATTACAGATCTTATTATTTTACTAGGTGGTATCATCTATTTAGCCTTCCAAGAGGCTTGTGAATATAAGGTTTACCTACTAACATGCACCCGATAAACAATTTTAAACTAAAGTAGGTACATACAATGGGTGGGTATAAATAATCAAAAGAGCAATTTTTAAAAAGTAGGTATCTTAGAGTAGGTAAGTTTGTGTGTGCTGCAGTACGACAAATAGGTTCAACATAGGGGACGCTGCGGCCCTACCCTAGCTTTTTACCCCTTAGTCGCCTCTTACGGTATCCACGGGTATGTAGACATGAAGGGGCCTATTCTTCAGCCGGAACCACCAATAATAATAACTAATAACAACTTTGAATTGAATAATTAGCCCCGAATTGAATAAATGACAATCTGCTAATTCCTTACCTCTGACTCCGTCACTTCTGGCTTGATGCCCTTAAGACTGACGACGTGAAGGGAATCGCCATTGGTGCTCGCCTCTGTAGGCGTATAGTGAAAGAAGACTGGGCTTTCACGGCCCTGAAATAATTAAAATGAACATTGATACCGAAATCCTATTAATTATTTTCGAAAGTTTAGAATATTTCAATGTTTGTGTACTGTACGAACTTAATAGACTCATACAAAATTAATATCGTATAAAAATAGCAATGCTTCCGACTGGTACTAGTAGTGATCTGGATCAATTGAGCTATCTATAGATCGTTTGTAACGGTCTTTAGATAGCTCAACTGTTTCTTGTGTATTTTGTAAATATTAACTTGTATTCGTTTTAATTTTCTTTCTGTAAATAAAGTTTTTATTAAAAACATTAAAGTCATTTCATTTCAACAGACCAAGTAATGTTTAAAAAATAAAACATGCAACAGTCTAATCAGTATGTAGGTTTCAAGGATTCAGACCAACATAATTATCTACATATCATTTGAAAAAAAAAATTGGCTTACTTTATTTGTAGAAGTAAATTATCTTTATCAATAACAAAGCAGTAATAAAAGTTAATAGAAACCTTACCCGAGAACGTAGCACCGCCTTGTTTTCAAACTGAGCATCGTGCTTGAAGTACTCCATCATGGTTGTGAACCCGCACTCTGTTAGCGCGGTGGAGTTGATCATTTGCGGCAGATTGCAGCATTTCGAGTCAAAATACTGAAAGTAAAACGTTAAAGTTTAATTAGGTATTACGTATAACTTTTTTACATTTTTATTTTATTATTTGATTTTTTATTAGTGTGTGTTTTAAATATTATGATTGATTGTTATTTCTATGTAAATTTTTTATTAATAATGTAATTTCAATTTTATTAATAATTTTTATAAATGAAATGAATGAATGAAATGGTTAATTGAGCGAGTGCAGCAAGCGAAGATCTATAAAACCACTTGGGCGAATATTTGTAGGTATGTTTATTTGTTAGAACAACTTTTGAACCGTTTATCCGATCTGCATGGGATTTAGTAGGTCAACAGGTTGTACTGTGAAGATTAATTGGTAAGAATTTGAGTTAAATCGGCCAAGGGGTTGCTAAGATATAGGGGTAGTAAAGTGAAGGCTCTTTTCGTGCACATGTAACATGTCAAGAATTTTTAGGTTCTAGGACATGCCGTTTTCCTTCACCGTTTGACAGCACTAGAATAGCGCACATTTTCCGAATGGAAAATCCATTGGTGGGATGCCGGGATTCGAACCCACCACCTGTGGAATCGGAAGGCGACTCGACCAGTGCTCATACGGTGATAAACCTTATACCACGTGGGCCGCATCCTGGGTGGTAGTGCAGATGTATTGGGCAGAGGCTATGGCTTACCATCAGGTGGAACATTTGCCAGTCTATTTACTTTTAAAAACGTTTTGTAGGGCGTCCACACTTACATTTCTCAGGAACCAAGCTGGGCGACGCTCGTACGGTAAATTCCTTTCGAAGTTTTCATATCGACTGCAACAAAAACGTAGTTGGTTGAAAAAAAACCTTCCGTGAAAAGAGACCTTTATCTTCAAGGACCTGAGCCCGAGTCCGTAATATTTTTGAGTTACTCGTTTGTCACCGGTGAAAGGTGAAAATTGAATAGCTTACTGTTTTTGTATGGTTTCACATATATACAGGCGGTGCCAGTGCTTATCTTTTCATCACTCACCGGTGACTAGCGAGAAACTCACGAACGTTACGAACCTCTGAGGCTCCTCATCGTGAGGAAACCCGGTTTCCTCACGATGAGGAGGTCTTCACGCTTCACATTTCAGTCAAAACTATTCGAAAGCGCGTCAAAGTAATGAAACCCCTTAGCTCAGTTGGTAGTAACTCTGCCTTCTGCGCTAGAGGTAGCGGGTTTGATTCCCGCACTGGACAAACATTTGTGTGATGAATACAGATGTTTGTTCTGTGTCTGGGTGTTAGATATTTACCTATTATATATATATCAGTCTCTGGTACCCATAGTACGGGCTATGCCTAGTTTGGGATCAGTTGACCGTGTGTGATATGTCCGGAATATTTATTTTATAAACATTAGAAGCAATCTGCGGCCGCGTCGAGTGCGGCGTTTCATCAAAGGGTTAAAGGTACCCGTACCGAAATAAACCGAAATGAACTGCGAAGCCAGATTTTCCGAAATTTATCGGTTGACGTCATAATATCGTTATTTAAAATTACCTTTATTTTCCGGTTATTCAGTCCCTGGGAAACCGGCATGTCCGATTTAATCTTTTAAACACAGACTCTTTCACTACATCGATTCTTTCACCGACGGTCATAGGCCCTTTTCAGGGCCACTATACATCAACCTAGTCCAGTGATCACTTTAATATGACCTAATGACAGGATGTAAAGGCCGTGGGCCGTGGTGGCCCCGGCTGAAGAATAGGCCCCTCCATATCTACCTATCCGCGGATGTCGTAAGAGGCGACTAAGGGAAAAAAGCTAGGGGATGGGCAGCAGCGTCCCTCATTTTAACAACGATAGCTCTAACTGCGCTCGCCAACCCGCATGATGCCCAGCGTGGTGAGTATGGGCAACCCCCCACATGATAAATTGAAATTGGAATTTGCTTTGTCTGTGGTTGAAGGCCATGTTCAGCAGTGGACGTCGAACGGCTGAAATGATGATGAATACAGGATGACCAAGAAAGAATCAGTGACACGACAAGCAAGCAACTACTAACCTTTGCGAAAACATGTTTTTAAGTCCAGCGAGTGAGTTAACTGGTGCGCAAGCGTCATCCTTCCGAAGGCTTTCATCAGGGCAGTTCTGTAATGATAGTCATGCATAAAGTTAACGAGTTATTGATCGAGCGAGCGAAGCTATCTCAAACAACTTGGACGAATCAGTGTTTTATGTTTATTTCTTAGAGCATAACTTTCGAACCGTCAATCCGATCTGCATGGAATTTAGTAAGTCAAGGTTGTATTATCAAGATTTGCTGGTAATAATATGAGTTAAATCGGACAAGGGGTTGCTAAGTTATAGGGATACAAAAGGATACAAAAAAAGTTTTACAAATATATGAAGTGTTGTGTCATATGAAAGCTAGCTTTGTACATACATTCCAAAACAATGTTTATTTTTATCCTAGGGAATATGGTTTTTGATACTAAGAAAAATAGTAACATTTGGAACCAATATAATAGATAATAATAATAAATATAACGTGAGCACATTGCATTTAAGGCCTTCGCACACCGTAACGACTGATCATGATCACACTCGACTCAAATCACAGCTTTGGGCATCATAGCACAGAATAAGAATAATTTAGGTGAGGGTTTAATTATTTTATGATTTTGGAATTGTTTTTTCTCAATAACCGCAAAACGCACAGTTTTGATTTTTATGACAAAGATAACTTGAGCATTTTATTTACGTAAATCCAAGACAAAAACGCGATTGGTAAAACTTTTCTCAATAGATTTATTTTTTAAAGTTGGGTCCTCTGCAACAGGTTTTTCGAAAATACTCTGAGACTATCTAACAAAAATAACTTTTTTTTAAATATATTGTTAGACAATAACATTGGGTACCTAAATCCAAGACACTTTAAAAAAAAATAGATAGTTTTTGAGATAATCGATATTTTCTTATATTTCGCTTACGTCGATTACTTTCGAGTGCCTTCTAACGCTTGCTATCTCTTTCCGCATTCAATTACAGTACATAGCGCTGTCACTTTCTTCGCTCAGCCCACTCGACAATTTATTATGATTTTTGTATCCTCTTAACATAGTTATACATTCGACATAAAGTTCACATTTCATTACATTACTTTGAGTGGAATTGATGATGACTCGATAAGGTGTGCGAGAATGGTTACATGACTTACATTGACCAGCTGATCCACAGCGCACTGCATCAGCGCCTGCCCCGGGCATGTGTTAGTGTATCGCCGTGGCCTGTCATGATAACATGTGTGTATGACTCGTTCTACCACATCCTGCCAAGGACCAGTTGGCAGTAACGTCCGAAGGACATTGCCGAATTGTTCGCTGGGGGGTAGAGACTCGGGTAGGCCCAGTTTGGTGTTGATGCAACTCCATTGGTGACACTGGAAGAGAAAGTACCTAATTCAAAGCGATGCTCTTTCTATAAAGAATAGGATCAACTGTATTATTTGAAGCACGATCTAGATTATGCAAGATTATTGCACGATTATGCAAGTATAATTCTATTGTTTAATAATATATGTATTGGTTATCTAAGTGTCATATTTATTGTATTATTTATATATTTTTATATTATGCGTATGTATAATAATATTATGTATTCATATTTATATATTATATTTATTTTGTAAGTTCATATTTTCCTGTTTCCTTAGCACCACCGTCCTCTATCGTTCTCGTAAAATCCAGTCCATCCAAAGGTTGTCTGGAAGAGATCACTCTTAGTGATAAGACCGCCCATTGTATTCCACTATTATTACTTATATTTTGTCGAATTAATTGTGATGTGTTAAATTTTTATGTGGCTTACAATAAAGAGTTATCTATCTATCTATCTATCTAGATCTGACGTGGGCATCCTCTCAGATTTCCAGGCGCTTAGATCCTCAAAATCAAGGGGATAGTCGTAGGCACTCACATTACATGATTTTATAGAAATATGCAATATCAAAAATCACATTACATGATTTTATTGAAATATGCTGATTATAACCAGCGTGGTGAGTATGGGCAAATCGCCCCACGTGATAAGGAATTTGCTGTCTGTGGCGGAAGCCATGTTCAGCAGTCGACGTCGTACGGCTGAAATGATGATGATGATGAAATATAGAACATCATCAGCCTGGTAGGAGCCCCCTGATGGACATAGGCCTCCCTCAATGATTGTCACGACGAACGGCCTTGAGCCTTTTCTGTCCACCGACTTCCCGCAACTTGTCCCGAACTTGTCCTTGGTGGGGGGGTCCCGATGGAACGACAACATTGTGAAAATGACATTAGACTTCTAAACAGGCTGATGATGACGAGGTATAGAAAACTTACCAATCGAGAATTTCTCAAATACGACCGCCCGAACCCCGTTTGAGCGAAAGCCTATAAACATAACAATAGATATAAGAAAAAACAATATGATTAAAATATTGGAAATTCAAAAATAAACGAGTGAAATGCAAAAATAAATAAATAAATATTCCGGACATATCACACACGGTCAACTGATCCCAAACAAGGCATAGCCTGTACTATGGGTACCAGAGACTGATATACATAATAGATATATATTTAACACCCAGACACAGAACAAATATCTGTGTTAGTCACAAATGTTTTTCCAGTGCGGGAATCGAACCCGCGACCTCTAGCGCAGAAGGCAGAGTTACTACCATTAAGCTATGAGGCCAGTCAAATAGGCCATCACTTTTACCCTCAAGAACGGCAGACATCCTCCCAGATCTCCATGTGATCAGATCCTTGAAGATGGGATAATCAGAGGCATGTCCGAACATTTGGCTCTTGCCCACATTTTGCAGAAGTGCGTTTTCCATACATGACAGGTAGCAATCCTATCGCCGCTATTAACAATACTGGTTTCCTCAAGATGTTTTCCTTGAACTAAGCACGTGTTATTGCGCATTTAAAAAAAACAATATTAAAAAACTCACTGGCACGACCGGGTTCGAACCCAGAACCTTCGGATCGAAAGTCGGAGAACCTATTGTAGTTAAATTGGGGACGCTGCTGCCTATCCCCTTGCTTATCCCTTAGTCGCCTCTTACGAAAGCTACAGGTAAGATATGGAGGGGCCTATTCCTCAGGCCAACACAGCTTATATAAATAAAAATCAAGAGACCTATAAACTATTTATATAGGTTGGTACTAGGTACATATTACAGGTACAAAACAGGACTCACCGTATGTAGGACAAACAAAAACCACAATATCTTCATGTTACACTAACGAACGTTCAAGAATAACTAACCAAGTTATCTTGTGGTCAACTCGCATGACCCACGTACCTATACCTACCTACTATACTTAAACTGTCAGATTTACTTACTACCTCTAACATAAGCTATGATACAAGGGTCGGGGTTACCTACTAACTGTTCGGTAAAGTGTGGTCAGCAGTCGCGATATAGTGATAACAATTTTTATTTTGCGTTGTTGAAATAAACACGGGCATTGTCAGTTTCGAGTACAAATATTTTGATAAGATTTAGGTTCGTATTAATTTATCGAGCGAGCGAAGAAAGAGGTACCGAACAACTTGGACGAATCGCCGCGCCGTTGTAGATGCATGCTTGCTTTTCGTGTCACTGATTCTTTCTTGGTCACCTGTATAAGGTCAGCAATCAAGTTGAGGTATAGAGGCTCTGAAAAGATCATATGAGCGTGGGTCAAAGAATCAGTGTAGTGAAAGGATTAAAATGCGCCTCTTAGAATAGAATAGAAAAACGTTTATTTTGTTACCAATACAAAGACAAAATGGCCACCACTCAGCATGTGCTAGGGCAGAGCAGATCATATATATATATTATTATTATTTTTTTTTTTTAAATATCCGGACATATCACACATTGTCAATTGTTCCCAAACTAGGCATAGCCTGTACTATGGGTACCAAAGACTGATATACATAATAGATATATATTTAACACCCAGACACAGAACAAACATCTGTGTTAGTCACAAATGTTTGTCCAGTGCGGGAATCGAACCCGCGACCTCTAGCGCAGAAGGCAGAGTAACTACCAACTGAGCTATGAGTCCAGTCATCTTAGAGGCTCCTTACGTGCTCCTTACGTGCTCCGTCAATCCGAATTACATGGAATTTAGTAGGTCAACAGTTTGTACTGTATTAATTTACTGATAAGAATATGAGATAAATCAACCAATGGGTTGCTAAGATACAGGGGTCCAAAAGCAAATATATGAACTGGGGGTCATATGAAAGAGCTATGTATAAACATGAACTTCATGATCTTACATACTACAAAAAGAAAAAAGCTCAAGACTTATCCCCTATCAGGTCTCCAGACGACTATGTCTAAGGGGGGAAGCCAGAGGCACGTCCAAACATAACATTTGGCATACTTATAAAATTTTAAAATAACAGAATCATTATTCCAACATAATTTATTGGACACATCCAAAAATTAAATAATACAATCCGCTTAAACAAAGCTATAATTCATCAGCAAGCTAATGTCACAAACGCATAGCTAAGTACCATTACACAACGGGCTTTTTTTCAGCGTGTAAAAGCGCTTCTATCTTGGCAACATATCAATGGTCTAAACAAAATCGCAAAGTTGATGGTACGGGACAAAATGCCAGCTAGCACAGAGATAACTTCCTCATTATATTCGGCCTTTTTCAAATACGCGTAACATTTAAAAATACATTTCTAAAATTAGGATAGTTTAGTTAAAATTCACAATTTGAGCGGTTGTTAGATGACGATACATTTTGTGACGTTTCATTATACGCTTAAAAGCGTCAATTTAATTTAAACTAATCCTAATTTTAAGATCGACACTAGAACTTAAGGTTTACTCTAATTTGGACTTTATCCTGAATAAGATAAGAACGTTCTTGATTTATTTAAGAAAAGCAAATCGCCGCCATTGTGCAAGCGAAATTCAGAAAGCGCGGAAAATACGCCCGGTCTGTAACAGCGCTAAAATAGCTAACTTGTTTAAATAATAGAGTTAAGAGGGAAAAAATGTCTTACCATTTTCTGCCAGTTATAGTAAATTTATACATTTTTACGGCATAAAAAGACGATATACAGAGTGCTATTGTAGCGTAATGGGAATGAAGTTCGCAATTTTGAGGACGATTTCATCAATCTTAGCGGCATCTGAAATGTTTTAAACATGAAGACGAGACATTTAGGTAGTGAAGTTTTACCTTGTCCAGTTGCAACGTTTTGGATTTTGGTTAGATCATCAAAGTTTCGAACTTCATTGCCATTTCGCTTACACAAAAGCCGTTACACCACAGTTCGGCCTTTGGCGTGATAGAGTAACAAACATCCATGCATCCAAACTTTCGCATTTATATTAGTAGTAAGAATTAAGGCAATTTGAGGCATGATCAAATTACTATTTGAACTGGCTATAGGGTAGTTGCAACGAGGTAGGTAGGTACGAACAAAACGGTAAGGCACTTTTTCAATCGCCTGTACAAACAAAACGTGCGAGGTGCTAGTAGATTGTTCTTCAGTGAATTCGCCTAATATACTGGTACAATTGAACCTGGAAATAAATAAATAAATAAATATTCCGGACATATCACACACGGTCAACTGATCCCAAACTAGGCATAGCCTGTACTATGGGCACCAGAGACTGATATACATAATAGATATATATTTAACACCCAGACACAGAACAAACATCTGTGTTAGTCACAAATGTTTGTCCAGTGCGGGAATCGCACCCGCGACCTCTAGCGCAGAAGGCAAAGTTACTACCAACTGAGCTATGAGGTCAGTCAAAGAAAAATCAATATAAATAAATAACAGCCAACAGTCACATACATAGTCCTGACCGCACACTAGGATTCCCTGTGTCGTGGGTATCAGAAACTACGAGTACCGTGGTACCACAACACTCAGACCCGGAACAAATATTTGCAGATCACGCAAATATTTGTCCCGCAGCGGGAATCGAACCCGCACCACTTGCGTCTTAGACGGTCACTCGCCCGCTACGCCACCGAGGTCGTCATCATCAAATATTTGTTAATCAAGATTTAATAAAACCTGATTTTATTAAAACATACATCAGAATGATTAAAATGAGTAGTGATTGACTGAGGAGTTTCGTGGAACAGCTCCTGACTCCATCATCATCACCAGCTCTCTCTTTATCATCATCATTTCAGCCGTACGACGTCCACTGCTGAACATGGCCTCCCCCACAGACTGAGCACATTCCTTATCATGTGGGGGGATTTGCCCATACTCACCACGCTGGGCAAGCGGGTTGGCGAGCGCAGTTAGAGCTATCGTTGTTAAAATGACTTTTTTCCCTTAGTCGCCTCCTACGACATCCGCGGATAGGTTGATATGGAGGGGCCTATTCTTCAGCCGGGGCCACCACGGCTGAAGAATAGGAATAGTCTCTCTATAGTCATAGTCATATCGTTTATTCACCTTTGGAACACTGGGAACACTTGGTTTTGTTATTTACATCAAATTTTAGCGGCTTTACATAGGCCTTGTCATTTGCCAATAAAAATATAATTACTAGATTACAACAATGTATTGTCATCTGAACGTGACTTTGTCAGTAAGATTTATGGTTCAGATTCGTGTGAAATGTTAGCAGTCTTTTTAATATAACGACAAACATTATAAAATAATTTATATATAATAATAGTGAAACATAACCACATCCTTTAGAAGTCCAGTCACAGCCAATTTATTTTTAAAAAAAGTATAACAAATGATACTAAACTCTTAAGCCGTATTCAAACGGTGTGCGATGTCATCTAAAATATATTCAAAATTTATTTCAAAATGATCCTTATGTGAACCGATTAAAGTCAATTTTGAGTTTGAAATTCGAGGGCTAGCGATACGGAGATGCGCTGCCATCGAGCCGACTCCTCAGTACTTCGAGCTGAGGATGTTTCTTAGCGGTCGTTTTCGATCGTTTTCGGTCGTTTTTAGGGTTCTCATTTGGAAAAAAACTTAACCCTTATTTATAGGATCACTTTGTCGTCTGTCTGTCTGTCAAGACCCTTTTTCTCAGAAACGGCTAAAGATATCAACTTTAAATTTATACTAACATTTAGGGTCCGTGAGCTTGTATCGCCGCATAAAAATAAATTTGCAGCTCAATGTATACATTGCAAGCTATGCAATTAATTTTTGCATGGAAATGGCAAAAGTCAAAAACGTCTAGGGTACTTCGCGTTACCTCACAATTCCGTTTGGCATGCTAAGAGCTTTTGAGACATAAATAAAGGAATCTTTATTACAAGCACTGGCAAAGAGTGGAACGATCTGCCAGCGTCTGTTTTCCCGGATGAGTAAAATCTAGGAGTCTTCAAATCTAGAGTGAATAAGTTCCTTCTGGTAAAGCGTGCTCCATCTTAGGCCACATCTCACTTGCAAAAGTGAGATGGTGGTCAAACGCCTAACCATCTCCAATAAAAAAAAAAAAAAGTCTAAAATTGAGGAATTTTGATTTTTCGGCCCCGTGTAATGGTGTGGAACACTCCAGGGCCCAATTCTACTAATTCAATGGTTTCAAAATGACAATGGATCAATAGCAAAATGGCCACTATTGACACTTTTGGTATCATGCTAGTATGGCAGTCATTGTGAAACCATTGTGAAACATATGAACCAATGAAATCAAAGAAACGAAGTTGGCGACAATGGTAACCGAATGATAATGGTGCGATCATTATCATGCGATTATCATTTTCAAGTCATTGAATTAGTAGAATTGGGGCACGAGTTCCCGCACTTGAACGTCTTTATTCACTAAAAAAAGGACCTACCTAACAATACCACAGGACATTTGCATGTGGATCACAAGAAGGCTCCGAACCCGAAGGCTCGCTTCATGCTCTCGAAGTAGTAGCGGCGCCAATTCTCCTGCGTCTGCTCCATCTCCCCCGCCGGCACCAGCTCCTGCTTCAGCGTCACCAGGGTGTGGTCCTCCTGGAATTCAAGTTCAATGGATGAGCACGGGAAAGGGAACAGAAAACCTCATAATCATCATCATCAGCCTGGAGAAATATTTTACGAAACTAATGTCAGTCCATAACCCTGATGGTTATGAACTGTCATTAGTTTAAAAAAATATGTTTTGTGTTATGAACATAATTTTCACTAAAAAACGGGATATTTACCATGATTTGTGAGTTTATTTTGTTCCCCGATTATACCGCTTTTAATGAAAATTACAGTCCACTGCCCGATATAGGCCAACACCGTAAAGTGCCACGACGAACGGTCTTGATACTTTTCCAACCACTGACTTCCCGCGCAGCCTGCGTCTTCCTATTCGTGGTCGCTTCGAAAACCTTTATTCGGTGATCTTGATTCTCCTACGGAATTACTCATATCTATGTTATCATATCACCCCAAAATGGGGCAAGATATGAATATACGTCATGTCGCCCCAAAAAAGGGCTACACAAAACCCACCTTCTCTTCAATATTGAAGGTGACTTCAGAGAAGTGTTGGTCAGGCCACTGCTTCAGACGCCATAACTGCACAATCTTCTTCCCCGGAACTAGCTCCCGGAACTCTCCCGTCACGTTGCCTCCAAAGAGGGCAAACTTTCCTCCCTTTTCCGCATCCAGTTTTACGTGACCCTGTAAACGAAATGTTTTTGAAAAATCAACATGATCATGAATCGTTACATAGACGAGGAAAACTCTAGAGGAGAGAGCTACTTGGGCAGTGTTAAAAGCCACGCCAACCCACTCGCAAGAGCTCTGGTTCTGAGAGATCTCTATGGGACTGACATAGTTGCTGTGCAACTCAAAGACCCTAAATAAAAAAATAGAATAAAAAAAAGAGCTCTGGTTGAAAAAACAACCAACCAAAAAATAGCTCTTTGATTATTTTATACCTACCTATTGTATGTACTTTAGTTTAAAATTGTTTATCTGTTAATTGTGTGTCAGTAACAAATAATTTTTTTATCTATCTCTCAAACATGAAAAGGTTAAAGTGGAGCGACATCCTGGACAACCTGCAAGTCCCAACCGATAGTCCGACGATGCGAAGGTTAAGGGCAGTTGGTGGATGGAAAAGGCTCAAGACTGTTCATCCTAGCACTCTTTGCTGCTTATGTCCAGCAGTGGACTTCTAAAGGCTGATGTTGATTAATGGTTAAAACGGTCTTTGATTAAATGTCTAAATAATTCTTCTAAACTCTTATGATGTTAGTTTTAATGGAATCACACTCAATACACATCATCCAAGACAACATCTGACACTGATAATAAATTTAAAAAGTTTGCAGTCAAACATACCTGCGTGAACGCCGTGACCATTTCTATTCTAGTCATCGCATCGTAAAACTCCTGCCCACGACATTGGAACTTCTCCGACATCTCAATGCATTTGGTATCGAGTTTAACTCCAACTTGTGTTGTCTTTGGAGCAATAATCGGCTCCATGTTGATCTTCTTGTTGAAACCGCTGGTGATGGTCGAGACGTTGTCAGGCCGGACTTGGGTTTCTCCTTTCTTGGGTAGAATGAGACCTGTTAACATCAGTTTTAGATTGAACTCAAATATTCATTATCATCATTTGCAACCATGTTGGCCTAAAGTGAGGCCACGCTTAAAAGCCACTTTTGACGGGCATTTGACACTTCATCAAAATAAACTTGTAACGGCGGCCACACAATATTATTTATTTTCTCAATATCATAACGGCACAATTCGACGAATTTTCTGAGATATTAAATATATATTTATTAGATCTCAATCCATTAATTTCACGATTTTCTTTTTAAATTAATTGAATTGAAATTTATAAAAAGAAAAATTCTAAATAAACCGAACGTCGTTAAAAGTTTACGTCAGTATACTCGGGTTGTTCACTGATGTTTGAAAACCATATCGATTCATTTAGTTTATCGATAATTTTAAGCAGGTCACCTCACTATGAAGCTAAGACTGACAGACATCAAAAGTGGCTTTTTAATGTAGCTTTACTGTAGTGGGAGATACCCAGGAGATACCCCGTGTTATGATCTGAAGATTGTTTTTGAATCCTGGCCCCCAATTCTACTAATTCAATGGCTTCTAAATGACAATGGTTCAATGGCAAAATGGCCAATTTTGACACTTTTGGTATTCTGCTATCACAGTCCTATATCAATGGCAGTCATTGTTTTTGCAATAAACCAATGAAATATAAGAAACGAGGCGACAATCGTAACTGAATCATAATGGTGCAATCATTATCATGCGATTATCATTTTCAAGTCATTGAATTAGTAGAATTGGGGGCCTGGTCAAAAATTTTTGTGCACATGCTTAAAATGGTGAAAAAAGTCAATGTGTGGAAACCATAAATATTCTTACAGGAAGTGATCGGCTTGTTACGTTTGTTACAATGTATTCCTTTACTGTTTTTAACCACGCGAAGTGGGAAATCCATTTGTATGCAGCCAAGATTCAAATCCATGACCTTTGGATCGCAACACGGGGGTCACTACCACCACTCCACCAGTGCTCTCAAATAATTGGTCATCTACCATGAATTAGCTCATTTAATAGATGCCTGTTTGTAAATTGTCTTTTCTGAGTTACTGAGTAGGTAGTTTAAAGTCCATACATGCTTTCAAGTGGTCAAGTGGAGTTGATGATCAACTGTCTACCTTTGGAGAACTCCTCCTTGAGACTGCGGAGGTACTCTTGCAGTTGTTTCCGGATCTCCTCTCGGCCATAATTGTGCATAAATGCTTTGAGTCGCTGTGCCTCATCGCCAGTTCCTTTGATTGTTACAGTTATCTGAAAGTTTCAAAAGTAAGGTTAATTTAGGTGTCACTGGTTCTTTTTGAACATCCTGCATTAGGTCAGTGACCAGGTTGAGTTGTGGTAGCCCAGAAGGTATATAACTGTTTGTGTAAGAACGTTGTGTGGATTAATCCATCTTGTATAGGCTTTTTGTCACATATCTTCAAAAGTTCTCCAAATTCATACTAACCTAAAATTCTTACATAAATACTTAACCTAAAATTGTCTTGTTTGCTGTTGAGTTCTGTGAATTCCACTGCCTAGGCCATAGGCCTCCCCCAAAGATAGGTATGAAAAACAATCTTGAGCCTTCATCATCCACCCACTTCTTACGACCTTCAAAATGTCATTGGTCCGTAGTGGGCCTTCCTACACTGCATTATTATCTGGTTTATGGTTGCTTTTCAAGAACCTATAATCCCCAATATTTGTTGGTTCTGCAAGCTATATGGCTTGCCCTCAGCCACATATTATAAAACAAAGTTCCCCTGCCAAGTCTGTCTGGCTGAATGCAACAAACTCAAAGACTACTGAATGGATTTACATGCAGTTTAGGTGTACAATGCATTACCTACCGTTTTGTGTAAATTGGCTGAAATATGCTCTGCTACATATTATACGAAGCCCAGGTGGGTCACTAGTAGTTACTAATACATTATTTGTACTTAATGAGCAGATAATAAATGAATGTACATATCAATTGCATGTTTGGTTCCAAATACTCACATCAACTTCATTGACATCATTTTCCTCAGATAAGTTAGGGATGTGTATTTCTCCCTTCACAACATCACTGCCACCGGGTAAGGAACCTTCCCATTTCAGCTTTATGTCCCATTCATAGAAAAATATTAACTTCCCTTTCCTATTATTAGCTGTGGCTTCACCGTCGATCTTCTCAACTTCAGAAACCGTACAATTTATTCCATTCTGTCCTATGTTCAAGTTATTTAGCAGTTCTTTGAGGCGCTCTTTCGACCAGGGCCCTGCGTTTTTCTCTGTCCAATGCCAGTTGTTGACGTTCGTGGCATCTGGACGCTCCTCCACGATCCACCGAGGGTCGCCTTCGCCCCATTTAGCCATGATGCACCACCGTGACTAGGCACAAGGTCTAAAAGATACGGACCAAGAAATATGACACAAAGATTTAAAACAGTTTTGAGGAAACTATGCTAGTTATTTGTATTTCACAAATGACGGCAAAAACTATCTATCTTGCGAAGAATACACAACCACGTTATGGAATAAAACTCGTGTTCATTCAATACGAAATACAGAACCTCGCAATATTTCGAGAAAAGTCAATCTGACTGACGGTGACGGTCCAGACGGAAAAATACATGCCCCTTTTTCGCCTCGCTCGCTTGAGAAACCGGTGATATTTACTGGGTTTCCAGCTTGGGAGATGAATTTTCCCAACTCTCGCGGAGTTTTTTTTTTTCAACGGTTGAATAATGTGGTGAACACCTTTTGATAATCTTACTTATCTAAACGGTCGGCACTGTTCTCAGATACTATTTCTCAATATATTAAAATCACAAGGATCATTTGGAATTGAAAAACCTATTGAAAGACTGGCCTCATAGCTCAGTTGGTAGTAACTCTGCCTTCTGCGCTAGAGGTAGTGGGTTCGATCCCCGCACTCGATAAACATTTGTGTGATTAACACAGATGCTTGTTCTGTGTCTGGGTGTTAAATATTTATCTAATATGTACGAGTATATCAGTCTCTGGTACCCATAGTACAGGATATGCCTAGTTTGGGATCAGTGGACCATGTGTGATATTTCCGGAATATTTATTATTATTATTATTTATTTCTTTAATTGCTAAGTAGTGGTACTGAGCTACAAGTTGGTCAACGACTCTGTGATGTGGTGACGGGCTATGGTATAAATATCAAATTCGGCGTGGACGAACGACTAACACTGCATAGGCGTAATACTATCTATCTACACCCTTTTATTAATATGAAAACTACTGTAATAAAACTATTATCTCAAGCTAGGCCAGGCCTCCTGCGCGAAACCCTTATCATCTGAACCACGGAAGCGCTCAGTTTCATTACTGATTGCTTGATGACCTGCAAGTAACGGCTGGCGCGCCTGACGAGCCTCAGCTGCTGACAGTGATGGTTGAATGCTTTTCGTTAGGTACTTACCCAGAATCTGGGAAAATTAAAGTAACTAGCAACATTTTAGTAATTTCTACATGTTTCTAGAATTTCGTTGCCAACCCTAAAGCACCAACTTCCGGATAGATGTCAATGTCAAAATATTTTTACGTTCCGTTACACGCAACAGCTTCGAAAAATATACAAAAAAAAATATAAAAACAGGCCGAAACCAATGCCCTTGGAGAGAAAGTACTGTAAGTAAATATAAGATTATATATGAGAAAAATAAGATTATATTTTATATAAGATTTATCAGTGAAGTAAGTAGTAACCAGTAAGTATTTTAAAAGCGATGGGCTTGCAACCTGTGACCAATGTTCGGGCATGCCTCTGACTACCCCCCTTATACATCTTCAAAGATCTGATCGCCTGGAGAGGATGTCTACCATGCTTGGGAATAAGCGTTGCCCTATTTTTCTATTTTCTTTCAATAATTTTAATGATATTCCTTGTGTTATTTTTTTATAAAGGGAATTGATTCTCATAGTTCCTTCTAAAGCACAATAACTATCATACTTTTTTTTCACCTCCAGTTTCGTTCAACTGGATTTTAATTCTAGTTACGAAGTAGTATGGTTAAGATTTTCTAAAGGCATTACATTTTTATTATCTACATGTTTTTTAAATGCTGGTTCAATTTTCAACTGGGTTATTCTCAAACACCTTCGTAGTAGCTGGGGGCAGATGGAACTTTTCCCTTCTGACCCCATCCAATTTCCGAAATCACTATGAACAAAAGCTGGTACATAAGCTACCAACCTACCCATTAGTTTATTATTTGGGTACACGGATCAACTAGGTCTCACCCAGCCCCCTTTCCCCATGATTTAATTTTTCTCTATTCCCGTTTGTGATGGAGCATTGGAAAAGCCCTATGGCTGATGATGATGGCATAGGTACCTTCACCGATTACCCCGTAACAGCTAGTTTGATTTTGATAGTTTTTATCTATTGTGTTGGAAGGGAATGATTCCAGTCCCATATACTTACCTACATTTCATTTTAGTAGGATTCGTAGATTTTCTTAAACACTATACCTACCTACCTAAAACTAAATGTTGGGAAATAAATATTTTGTTGAACATAAATCGGTAGCTTTGTCACTTTGTCTCAAAACAAAAGACTTGCTACCTACAAAAGACAAAGCTCATCTCTCTTGCTGTAGGTACCTAATGCTTCTAAAACGTCATTCATTACATTGAGCCAGTATCGCAAGGTCAATTTGTATAGATTCGTAATCATACTCTTTTCATCACCAATTGGCCCGAACTCGTTATCTCCGTGCGAGTGAGATAACAGACCGGCCTCCACGAAAACAAAATGTAAAACCAACCGAACCAGCCAGCCCAGTCAGTCCACGTTGATGCGCAAACGCGGCTCGCAGTACAGTTTTACAAATAGAAATACCAAAATGTTCCCGCTTCGTCGTATTGTCTGCAATAAGGTGCGCGAATGTTCAATTAATTTGATTTATCCAAGCACTCAATTTAACTGTAAATAGATAATATAAATCTGGTGGATTTGCAGATTGCTGAGCAATGGCGCGCGCCGGTTGCTGCCGCGCAGGCTCGAAAGAACTACAGCTCGGATGCTGCTGCTCCTCGACCTTTGACCATGCTGACAGATGATGAACTGGCCATGAGGGAAACAAGTAAATATTGCCTATCCTATTATACTCGCTTCTAAGTTACTTTAAAGATGAACTTACCACCCACCTAATGAGTGCTCCTATTTGATTATAACTCTTAATAATAAAAATGTATTCATTAGATTCAGTACACAAAAATTTACAAGTTAATGGTCAGTTTTATACATAGGTAGATATTAGGTACATAGAACTTACTATACACGTCTATAGTATCCTTAGGTACCCATAATTGGTAGGTAAGTACCTACTTAGTTACATAAGGATATGATCAAGTTTACTAATTCTTTAACTGATGTCCTAACATAGGTGTGCATTTATATTACTAAAGTTTATGTCCTCATACTCTTTGGATGTTTGTGGTTCAACGGCTCACCCGATTTCGACGAAACTTAGAATAGATAAAGTTCTTTACCTAGCATAAGCATAATATAGGCAACTTTTTATAAAGGTACCACGCGCGCGAACAAAGTCGCTAGCACAACCCGGTTATTATACTTAATGGTTATAGGTGTCTATCTCGGTTAGCTTGGTATGGGCATGTCATGAGGAGGGAAGAATGTCATGTGACAAGAAGAGTGTTAGATATGAATGTGGATGGATGTAGGAGTAGAGGCAGGCCAAAGAAAAGATGGATGGACTGTGTGAAAGTGGATATGGTGAAGAAAGGAGTGAGTGTTGAGATGACGACTGATAGAGGGAAATGGAAGAAGAATACATGTTGTGCCGACCCCACATGATGTGGGATAAGGGCAGGAAGATGATGATGGTTATAGGTGTCTATCTAGATGATACAATAATCATTGTACGTTATCAAAGTTCTTACTTAACATTGCGTTTATCTCAATCATACTTTGAGTAGGTAGGTATCATTGTCGTTTGCACGACCGATAACATCAGCTGATAAAATTAATGTTTTGAAGTTATACAACGAAGAGCTTATCATACAATAATAATTATTTATGATAGGTGACAAATATGTAGGTAACGGTAAATAAAATAAGTTTAATTAGTAAGTAACGTAAAATAAATTAAGTTTCATTTAACAGGCTCTTGACCTTATTCAAGACGTGCCTTGCCTTGTATGTAATTTATGGATTAAAGATGCGCCTCTAGATCCTCAGATCCTTGTCTAAGAGGATGTCTAAGGGGTAGTCTAGTTCTTAAGTAGGTATTTATTATAGGTTATTATAGGTAGGTATTTATTATAATAAGTATCAATCAATATTTTAGTTATTTTACAAATTGATTGTTTAACCTATTTACATTTCAACACAAATTTACATTACAAATCTATTGAAATGTAAGAAATAATACATACTTGGACTTGAATATTCTTAGGCGTAGGCTAGATCAAGTTTATTTTTAATAGTAAGTGCCTATTTAATAATATAGTGTAGGTATGTTAAGAGGTACCTAGTTAGAAATAATGCATTTTTTTCCTCTGGAAGAATTAATAGAGCTACATCTTATGTAATGACCAGACAAATGACCAGATTTTTAATAAGTACTAACGGTAATGTATAATATTACCTGTACAACCAACATCCTCTAGCAACCGCATTAATTTTGTCCAACAGATAACTTAATGATGTAATAATGACCCCATTAGTAAAATAACAATATGTTTTGAGGGATAAAATTAGTAGGTACTTAAGTAATAACAACAAAGTCGTACTGATTCTTATGAAAAATGTAATCATCGTCATCAGAATACATTGTCTTGTCTATGCAATTGTAGTAATAATATGTCCGCGATTTTTGTAGTCATTCGTTCGTTGTGTTAGTTAGAGCTTGCCTAAATAAGACAACAACATAACCTTGACGACAGATATTAAGTGGGTGTGTATTCAAATAATTAGTCTTTGTTGTTTTGAGATTTATCTTTTTCAATATTATAAATATACATAAATAGTATGTTTTCTACTTTGATTCTTACAATTTGATAATCAGACATAGCTCAGAACAATCAAGTTGAAGTGGCAGTGGGCGGGCCATATAGCTAGCAGAACCGACAACCGTTGGGAAGTAAAAGTTCTCGAATAGCGACCACAAATGGGGTGACACAGAATTAGAAGGCCCTCACCCGATGGTGAGGGTTAAAGTTGCGGGAACTTTTGTCCAGCAATAGACTAGTATAGGCTGATGATGATGATGATGAATAATCAGATAAGAAACCACCAGCAAACATTTCTTAGTACATTACAACAATAATCAAGTCACGAAATACGATAAAAATACTTGGCAACAGAACATACGTAATGTACGAGCAAGTGTTTGATAAGAATTGTAAAGAACCTACGTACCTTCCTATATATACAGTTGTTCTGCAAAAGGTACTGATATATTTACAGATGAAAAAGGTGTTCCTAGTTGCCTAGGTGAAACAAGTAACACAAATTAGCGAACGAAACAATTTTAGTATTCATGTATGTAAATTATCATTACAAGCACGCAACCGCAACGCACGAGGCGACTCGTAGTTGGTATTTCATAAATAACAAGGAATATATAGACAAACTATTTAGGTAAGCCTACTAAACCTACTTACATAATATCCAAATACCTATCAACTTGTTTTTTTTTATTTATTTATTTAGGAACAACAAACAACTACGTTATATATATAAGATACAGTGAGTAGTAGGTACATAATTTCATATGCAACAAATTATTAATAATGTAGTCCACAACGTTATCCACAACTTAGTATATAAGAGTAACAAAAAAGGCCAGCTAGAGGGCCCGTCATAAAAAAAACATTTTTATTATCTGCTGTGACAAAAGAAATAGATGACGGGAATTCTATGCTGAGAAAGCTTATAATGATAAAAGAAAAAGAAGTTACTTATGAAGAGTTAAGAGAAAATAAATATAATAATTGAGTTTGCAACCAATCAGAACGTATTTAATTCATGATGATCTTCATTGTTGATTAATTCTACTGTTATTATAGAATAATTGTAAAGATTTGAGTATGCGAGTGAAGATGTTTGATAATCAATAACGGCGTAACAACTGTGGCCCATAAGGCTCAATTTGACATTTGATATCGTATCGTAAGCGTAATGCTATGAGTTATTCTTTATATTATTGTTAAAAAGCTAGGTAATATGATAGGTTTGTTATGAAAATAACAAGTTCAATGTTTGCATAATATTTAATCTGGGTGGTAGGTTTTTATGCTTATTGCATGCATGTCGGTAGTCTAGGTACTTTAGGTTAGTACGTTATGTTATTCCTGTACATATCTACAAGGGGATTCATTATATGGATGATATCCTGAAAGTTTTAGTAGTTCTTTCAACCCGAGGTTTAGAGCTTAGATAATATACTAGTTTAAAGTTACGCTGATGCTAAGCCGGGCTTCTGAATAACAGCGACGGTATAACCGAAATAAGTACAAAATTTACCTACCTACTTAAATTAATGTTGCCTACTTATATTTCAGTCAGAAAACTGGCAACAGAACAGATTGCCCCGCTGGTTAAGAAGATGGAAGATGAGCACAAAATCGATGACAGTATCAGACAGATGCTCTTCGACAACGGTGTAAGTTTTTAAATCTCACAGTCATACCTATTCCAAACGAATACTTGATAGAATGCCTAATAGCTTAAAACTTTGTTAACATTATTATTTCTGGTTTTAGCATCTTCTAGATTAGTAAAAACCGTACCTAAATCTATCTTGGCTTCCATCTTCTTCTAAATACACACTGCCGTTGTTGTTTTCCTCAAGCATTTGCCCAAATTATGGCAATAAAACATAATTTTCATAACTTTAATATCGTCTTTGCAGCTAATGGGCATTGAAACCCCAGAAGAATACAGTGGTTCCGGTTGCGGCTTCCTCACCATGATGTTGGTGGTGGAAGAGCTCTCTCGAGTTGATCCTGCGGTAGCTGCTTACGTAGACATCCACAACACGCTCGTCAACTCTCTGTTCATGAAACTGGGAACGGAGGAACAGAAGCAGAAGTACTTGACCAAACTCTGCACCGAATACGTGAGTTAACAATCCATTCGTTTAGTTTGGCCGTCATCAGCTAAGAAAAATATTAGTAGACTAATAAACTAACAAACATTTCAGGCCGGCAGTTTCTGCCTAACGGAACCAACCTCAGGCTCTGATGCTTTCGCCCTGAAGACGGTCGCCAAGAAAGATGGAAATAATTTCATCATAAACGGCTCTAAGATGTGGATTTCCAACTCTGACGTCGCTGGAGTTTTCCTTGTTATGGCCAATGCTGATCCTTCCAAGGTAAGAAAATATAATATTTCATTAGTACAAAATTCCTTTCAAATATAACCCGTAACATAAAAAAGCTTGTCCCTAACATAAAAACTACAAAGAACTCTGTCTACAATTTAGCGTCTAGAAATTCTGTACCAATACGATGTTTTAAACGATGACTCAATTCCCTTAGCTTAATTAAATTCCAGAGGATCTTTGCGGACAACAGCTCAAACCGAAAATAATCCAATTTGATATTTAAGGGAAAAAGTCAAAAATTGTTTGTAGGAAAAAGTTGGTGAAACTCGGAATTTCGAAAAAGACCCTGCCGATTTCCCATTAATTTTCTTGGATGAGAGGTTCAGTAAAGAAAATATTAACTAGCTGAGATTAATTTTAAATCAATGAGACAAACGTATATTTGCGGTTATATATATATCAATGAAGTCTAGTAAGTTCTAGTACCTACTTGATTGTCTTTATTTTGTATTCTAGGGCTACAAAGGCATCACTTGCTTCATAGTAGAGCGAGACACACCCGGATTAACCGTCGCTAAACCTGAAAACAAGCTCGGTATCCGCGCGTCAGGCACTTGTATGGTACACTTTGACAATGTCAAGGTACCAGAGGAGAACATCCTTGGAGAATATGGAAAAGGGTAAGTTGCACCTGAGAAACTAAAAAGCAGAGAAGAAAAAAAAACATTCGACTGCCCTGAATAACCAGTTACAATTAACTTTAGGCGAGCTAAGATGAAAGACACTTTAATGTAATTTTTTGTCACTACAGTTACAAATACGCGGCTGGGTTCCTGAACGAAGGCCGTATAGGCATCGCATCGCAGATGATTGGACTCTGCCAGGGATGCATGGACGCCACTATTCCGTACACGCTCGAAAGGAAACAGTTCGGCAAAAAAATCTACGATTTCCAGGTAAATAATAAAAATGAGAGTTGGCCCCTCCATACCTACCTACGCGTGGATGTCGTAAGAGGCGACTAAGGGAAAAGAGCTAGGGGATGGGCAGCAGAGTCCCCTATTTTTCATACAGATAGCTCTAACTGAGCTCGTCAGGCCGCGTGCCCAGCGTGGTGAGTATGGGCAAATCCCCCCTGATAATAATTCGCTCTTGAAATCTGTGTGGAAGCAATGCTCAGCAGTGGACGTCCTATACGGCTGATGATGATGAATAAACGTTAAGGGGGCGAGTGGCAATAATCAATTTATATTTATTATTGTTCCATGAATCATGCTAATCAGTAATCTTTCTCAGGGTATCAGCTACCAAATCGCGCATCTATCGACCCAGCTCGAAGCTGCGAGGCTGCTCACATACAATGCGGCCAGGCTAAAGGAGAACGGCCAGGACTTCGTGAAGGAGGCTGCTATGGCAAAATATTACGCTTCAGGTGAGATGACTGACAGAGTAGTTTTGTGCCTACCTACGGTACTTTGGAGTGAATATTTTCTACTAAGTAGGTACTTAGGAAAAACAAGTACACTATTGCATGGAAGCTTTTCAAACCATCAAGACTACTTACTCTAACTACGTAAAACAGTTCACAAAAATGTAGGTAAACTTAACACTTTAAAATAGTAACAACGCCTAATCTCGAGTTTTCCCATCTGCCCCCAAAGAGGTAGCCGATTGTTTTCTATCGGCCCCAAAGTGGCAAACGGGTCTACTGACCGTTCAGTGGTTGTAAAAGGTGGGGACAAAAATCCTATCTGCCTGTGAGCAGTCTAGTCAGTGGCCTAGTAGGAATAAACCTAGGTATCCTAACCTAAAATTTCCATGCAGACACGACGTAGGTACAATTCAATTGACACTATTCCTTGGGTAGGTAACTACCTATATTTTAAATTGTGTCATATACAAGATTAATGACAAGATATTTGTATTCCACTTTCAGAAATCGCCCAAACCCTCACATCCAAGTGCATAGACTTCATGGGCGGAGTCGGCTTCACCCGCGACTTTCCACAAGAGAAGTTCTTCCGAGATGCCAAGATCGGAACCATTTATGAGGGAACCAGCAATATGCAGCTACAGACCATTGCTAAGCTAATTGAGAAAGAGTACACGCAGTAACTTGCATTTATTTAGATAATTATTCCAAAAAAAACTATGAAATTATTTGAGAATTAGCCACCAACTATTTGGGCCGCAATGCTAAAATGAATTCTTTCTTTTTCTTTTAGGCGGGAAATTTTAGGGACAGCTTACAAAAATCCGCTCTGTACCTAGTTATTCTATTTCAAGATGACTTTTCTGGTGACCTTTAAGTCATTGATATAAGATTTTAATTATAAAAGCAACATAGGCATAGGGTAGGTACTTGCATATCTAGTATGTACGTACCTACCTACTGGGAATTAATTACTTACCACGCAATTCATTTTCGCAATGCGAGCCTAAGACTTGCTCAATTTTACAAAAGTACATACCTACAGGTACATACAAAATTTCATGCTAAAAGCAAACTTTGTGTATTTTATTAATTATTATTTATTAATTTGAATGAATAAACAGGGTAACCTATGTACCTTCTTGTATTGTAAGCTTAAACTTACCAAAGTAGGTAAATAATTAAGTAAACCTTAAATAAAGTATATCTTCTAGGCTTGGTCGCGACGAACAGGCATAGCTTCACCTAGTTTCTAAGACGTTTCAAAGTGATCATAGTGATTTTATTGAAATAAAAATAAAAAAACTGAAGTCCATTCCTACTCCTACCTATACATATTTAGGTGTAATTTTATCTAAGTTTATAATATATCTTAAATATACCCGTTGTTTTAATTTACCTAAACCTATCGCAAATGGGTTAACCAGTCTATGTAGTATAAGTAGTATAAGTGTTGGAAGGCCCCACCCTGAAAATTTCAGGAAGTCGGTGGATGGAGAATGTTCAAGCTGTTGTCTATGTCCAGCAGTGGACTTCTACAGTGCATATGAGATGTGGTATCAAAATTTCATACTGACAGACTCTACATGCAATGAAGGTAACTACCTTGGAGACAGCTAGTTCAACATGAACAACTATGAATCAGGAATAAATATAAAACAAATATAGGTTTTATAATTTTTTATTATAATTCTGACTAAACAAAATAAACAATTAGTTAATTTCATGGACCTAGCAGAACACTTTGATTTGAAATGGCAAATTGCTATTATACTAAGATAAAAAACTGTAAGTCACAATAAATAAGGTTCACCTAACTAGACTTTTATTTGGGATCGTGAGGTAGTTTGAACCCAACCATATTTGCTGTTTCTTCAATACTGCGTTCACCCTTTCCCTTAAACTCCATGTTTATTTCCTTGTAACGTCTCGAGTTTTCCAGGTAATTGCAAAAAGTCCTAGCTTTGAAGTGCATTTCATCAATCGCTTTGCATAATTGCTGATCGGTTGTTTGATGTTTACGGTACTGGGCAAGTACATACTGAACCATCTGGTTTTCAGCTAGTTTCTTAGTAGAACTCTGTTTACGCAACTCTGATAGTAACTGCCTGAGGGTTACGAGAGCCGGTTTGGACGAAATTGAAGTCATTGTGAACCTTCAAAGAAATTATATGTTCAACTTTTCGATCATAAGAGATGTGATAAATTCTTCGGTATTTTCGTATGTTGGTTTACAGCTGTTTTCCCAAAAGTTTGAATCTAGTTTTGTCAGTTTGAGCTTTGGAAAATGATGAAGAGATGTGTCATTGAAGATATCAGTAAACTGGAAATTGTTTTCTAGGATTTCTTCATCAGTGTGAGGATGTATTTTGAAAATATATGGAACTGACTCTGACACAATCCTGCTAGGGTGATTATCAATCAGAGCAGTGAAACTATTACAGACAAGCAGGCAGTTATGTAATTGGACGCCCCAGTTACACCAAAGAAAATTGTTAGTTAATTGCTTAGGACAATGAGGAAGGTATGCTAGGGTGATACCCCGATCAGTTGTTACATAACTACCTTCATTGTTTTCTAGGATAACATCAAGTCCTAGTTTACTGAGGATTTGACACTCACTTTTATAGAATATAGGATCGTGAACCAACACTTTGTCAACACTACAAAACTCCTTGATGCACAGCAAAAGGGCCAGTTGGTATCTCGATATGTTACACTCGGATATGTGGCCCAAACCGAAACAAATTATTTCTACTATGTTTTTATCTTGTAGTACGGTACTCACAGCTTCAGAAAACCCTTTGAAATAGTCAGATATCCTCAAATCCTCTACCGCAGATTGTATCCTCCTGAAAAAACACAGACATAACCTCAAAGTCGAAAAGTATTTTCTAATTTTTATGGAAAAAGAGCGCTATTTACCGAATAACTTTTTCGACGTCTATATTAGTTTCTTCTTGCTGAAAATTCAATACTCTATCAGGTATTTTTGTTTGTTTGTTTTTAGAATTTCGTTTTGATTTTACAATCCGAAAACCATCTTGTTCTATTTCTCTAATTGACATTTTTGACATTGATTCACAGACTAATAAGAATTACTACGTACATTGATTGATTTGATTCCTTGAATTGCTGTTTTTGCATGGCAACTTGGCAAAAAATTATACCATGTATATATTTCCGTAAAACGGAACGTAGAGAGCTTTTCACGAATTCCGAGGGCGGCGCTGCTGTTGTCTGTGTGTAATTTTTTAAACTGTTTATGGTTTATGGTAGCTTTATTATGTACCTGTTTATTATTAAGTGATTATTAAGGTTTACATTCGTGAAAACGGAATGATAGCATGGCATAGTACACAGCAGACTGTGCCATACAGCGAGAAAATGGTCCCTTGATAGAACGGAATAAAGTAGGGTACCTACCTTGCCTTCTTACTTACTTAGACCGACCCAAGTACTCGTTTACGTATGGTACCTACAGTCAGCAAAAAATGTAGCTAGCTGAATACGAATTAATTTTACTTAATAATAATTAGTCTCGTTTCTGTTGTTGCATTATCCTACTAATATTATAAATGCGAAAGTTTGGGAGGATGTTTGGATGTTTGTTATTCAATCACGCGCCGTAACGGCTCAACCGATTTCGTTGAAACTTGGATTACATAAAAAGAGTTCTTTACCTAGAATAGCATTTAGGCTACTTTTTATGTACATACCACCGAACAAAGCCGCGGGCGGAAGCTAGTAAATATTAAATTAACTTATTTTGACAGCGCTGACATTGTGGTCTCCAGTTTATTTCTTCGACACCATACAAGGTGATTCATAACATGTACACCATCCCGAAAGGGGGTTATCATACGTCGGTACCGACCCACTAGTAGGTACCTACAGTGAGCAAAAAAAAGTTGCTGACCATAAGTTTAATTTACTAAATCCTGGACGACATTAACTTCCATTGTTAAATAACTAAATAAATAAATAACTGACCAATTTAGGTGACAACTACGTAGGTACTGACATAAATGACACAAAACCTCTAATAGGATGTTAAGGTTGTTTTGCTCTTTACTTTGGTACCTAGGTAGGTACTAAACACCTAGGAACCTACCACCTACTGATATAAAATGATTCCTACTACTAACTCTACTAAGTATAAACGAAGGTCAAGTGAAAAGAATATGTAAAACTGCAACCTAGATCCATTAATAAAAATTGGCCTCTATCCTCATTCCCACAGCGGACGTCCTTCGCTAAATATTTAGGTTAGAAAAATTGCCTACTGACAAACATCAGGGGCGCGCCTCTGAATATCGAGTAACCATTGTCCACCTTTGTATGGGACAATCAAATCTACGCTATTCAGATCACGCGCCAGTATTCGTTTCAACATACCGTAACAAGAAAATCTCAATTATTTATTCTGTGGCGATATTATAGCCAGGTGGTTGTTTAGTCGTCCACGCATAGCCACAGGACGACGACGCTCCTGAAAAAAAAAGAACTGTAGGGAAAACAAAACGCTACCTACCCGCGCGCGCTTTGTTTGCTATTGCGAAGTACCCTACTTTTTAGCTAGTTGAAGGGAGAACGATTCTACATGTCCGCGAAATGTAATTAATTGGTCTCGGTTCGTAACGTTGTATGTTGGTAAAATATTATAATTTGCTGTAGCCGAGATTTGTTATTCATTTTCGAATTAGTTTTAGCACGTCTTTCGAGTGAGCGTATCGTGTTTTATGGTGGACCATTGAAGGTTTGGTGTGAAGTGAAATGGAACGGTACACAGTGAGCCGTCGATCTAAACGGAACAGTGGTGGTGGACTGTTTTCCAAATGGAGGAGGAAATATGTCTATGGAATCCTGAATAAGCGGTCTTGGATCACCAGCGGATACGATTTGAATGTAAGTCTTCCCACCTAAGCATACCTACTACCTAGTTAACTACTGTTTCGTTAATAAGCGCGAAAATTATGTTAATCTAGTCGTGAAATCGTGACGAGTCAGTAATTTACAAATAGATTTCAGTCATGCAGATTATAGCAAGTTCGTACCTGATTACCTAGCAAAAATACTCTCAACAAATTCTGAACACCCTTGCTGACGCTTCTCGAAGGGTCGGCCTGGGAATTAACCATTAAAAAAAACTTAGATGAACCCATCACTGTCGCCGGAATGCCTCTCGAAGAGTATATTATACAAGAGTATATCTACCTAGGGCAGAGCAGATTCTGCGTACGTTATAATCATTTCTGCCGGACATCTTCCTTCTGCTGAACATAGTCCTCCACCATAGATTTCAAGAAACAATCATTTGGGGGGCGCTTGATTAGCCCATACTCGCCACGCTGGGCAGGGGGGTTGGCGAGCGCAGTTAGAGCTATCTTTGTGAAATTATATGGGACGCTGCTGCCCATCCTCAAGCTTTTATTCCCTTAGTCCATCTTACGACATCCGGGTAGGTAGGGCATATTCTTCAGCAAGGGCCCTTATAATTACCTTCATAAAAAAACGGGATTTGACCGACATTTAGCTTAAATCAGTAAGATACTATTTAGAAGCACTAGTGCACTTTCTCCTGTTGAAATGTTGTCTCTGCATATTCGCAATAAGCATACCTACCTACTTCCTTGTCATTCGTTCAACGTACAGACAAACAAATGGAGGGCCGCCATCGTAAAGCATTAAACAAAAATAGCTGAACACTATTAATTTTATATTAAAAGGCAAAGACGTATGTCTATTGTTTCACCATTTTATTTGCAGAGCCCAGAACACAGATCATAAACAGTCACAGAGAGTTATACCAAGAAAACAGATTATCTCAACACAGCCCCTCAATTTGTAGAGGTTTATACCTATATATTTTATACAAATTGAATCTAAGATAATATGAAAATTGTTGACACAGAAATTGTAAGACTACATATTTTAATAAACTTATTAAGACTCTACCTAACTATTTCAATGTAGAATAGCATGTAGACATAGCTGCAGTTAACTCTAAGATAGAATAAAATGAATGTTTACAAACAAAATAAGTTTTTTCTATCTTTAAACATAAAAACATATAACAATAATAACGGATAGTGTTTCTATTTAGCCCTTCAAATAGCAACATCAAGTTAATAAACCACTAAATAAAAACATTACAATCATAATATATTAGCAAGAGAGATACCCATCTAAGGTAGTTAACCTAATACACATTTAATCTTTCACGGAAATATACATGCTTTCTTGCAGGCAATGCCTTTGTGAAAATATCAGATATATTTTCCTCTGTAGGTACATATGATACAGACACAATTCTCTTATTTATTAAATCTTTTATGTAATGATATTTAATGTCTATGTGCTTTGAGGCTTTAGTATTTATTTGGTTTTGAATCAATTTAATTGTACTTTGGTTATCAATGTAGATGTGAGCTGACACTGTTTTACTATTAAGAAATTCAGAGAGTAGGCCCTTTATGTGTACGAGTTCACTTACTGCATGTGCTCCTGCTATGTACTCTGCCTCAGCTGTTGACAAAGCTGTACATGTCTGCTTTCTGGAAAACCATGATATCAAATTGTTACCTTGATAGATAGCACATCCACTGGTACTTTTCCTGTCAACCTTGTCAGCTGCCCAGTCTGCATCTGAATAAGCCTCTAATTGAGTATGATTACCTGTATTGTTATATAGCAGCCCCTGAAACTGAGTTTCCTTGAGGTATCGTAAGATCCTTTTACCTGCTGTCCATAATTCTTGTGTTGGTTTATCTAGAAATCTACTCAAGTATGATACTGCATAAGTTATATCCGGTCTAGTATTCATTGAGATGTAGAGTAGACATCCCACTAGTTCTTTAAATGGCACTTCAATTATGTTTGAGGATGTTTTTGCATATAAATTTGTTTCCATTGGAGTTTTATTTCCTTTACAGTCTTGCATTTGAAATCTTTCTAAAAGCTTTGTTATCATCTCTGTTTGTTTTATTTCCATTTCATTTTGATTTCTATTTACCTCCAATCCTAGATAGTTCTTAACTTCTCCCAGATCCTTCAGTTTAAATTCCTTTTCCAGCTTCTTTATTATTATATCTTCTTTTCCTAAATATAAAATGTCATCGACATACAATAGTAACCAATTTGGTCCTTTCCCATATAGGCATGAATCATGTTTTGATCGTGTAAATCCTTCTTTTATAATAAACTCATGAAATCGTTTATTCCAACATCTTGGTGCCTCTTTTAATCCATATAAAGCCTTTTTCAATTTAAGCACTTTTCCTTGACTGATGTTTAATCCTTTTGGGCATTTCAGAAAAACATCTACATCCAGATATCCATTCAAAAATGCAGTAGGCACATCAAACTGTTTCAATGGCAAATTTTGTTGTACTGCTAGACTTAGCATCAGCCTTATTGTAGATATTCTGGCTACTGGGGCATAGTTATTCACTGAACTGTTTTGCTGGAAACCTTTTGCAACTAAGCGTGCTTTCTTTGTACCATCTTGTTTTGTTCTAAAGATCCATTTAGTATCTATAGCTTTCATTCCTTTAGGTAAATCTGTTATTTCCCATGTTTCTAATTTTTCAAGGGCATTTAATTCCTTATTAATCTCATTACTCCAACCTTTGCTCATTGCCTCCTCATAATCTTGAGGATCTCCCGATATTAAACAATATGCTGTATATAGCTCATAATCCTCTTGAAATCTACTTGGCTTTTGTATGATTCTTCCTGATCTTGTCTTTTGTTCTGGTATTTCTTCTTCTGTATCCTCATAATCATCACTGTCATTTTCAATTTCTATATTTTCATTTGCTGGTTTCTTTCTGCTATTTTCATCTTCTACAGTTTTCTCAGAATCTTTTTCATTCAACTTTCCACTATTTTCATCTTCATAGTATATCTGATCACTTTCCTTAGTTTTCTTTTCTGTATATTGTATTTGACTTTCATCAAATCTCACATCTCTTGACACAATAATATTGTTGTTTTCAGGATCCCATAGGCGATATCCATTTTGTTGATATCCCACAAATCTCATTTCTTTTGCTCTTTCTTGAAATTTGTCTTGTTTTGGTAATATATGAACCCACACTTTAGATCCAAAAACTCGAAGTCTTGACAAATTCTTGTTTCCAAACATCTTCTCCGCTGGGGTTTGGAAGTTTATTGCTGAGGATGGGCAGCGGTTGATTTGATAGACTGCACATCTAACTGCTTCACCCCACAAAAATTTTGGCAAGCCTGTCTCTATTAACAATGTTCTTGCTCTGTTGTATATAGTTCTATTCATTCGTTCAGCTACACCGTTGGAGCTTGGACTGTATGGATTTGTATACTGTATTATTATTCCTTTTTCCTTGCAAAAATTCTGTATTTTTTCATTTTTGAATTCACCTCCATTATCTGATCTAATCTTCTTCACTTTATTACCTGTTTGCGTTTCTACCCTTTTTATGTATTCTATCAACCTATCAGTTGCTTCATATTTTCTCTTCAATAAGTAAACCTCACAAAAATGAGTAAAATCATCAATGATTGTATGATAGTAAATCTCGCCTGTAGAGTTGGGTGTGGACATTGGTCCAGATATATCAGTATGAATGAGTTCACCAATGCAATGAGAACGTGGTTTCTGAGTAGGATAAAATGGTAATCTAGTTGACTTACCTTTCATGCATGGTTCACACGGAATCTCACTGTACGGCAGTTGCAGTAACCTTAGCTGTTTCCTATTAGCATGACCCAATCTCTGATGCCACAAATCTTTTGAAATCAAACTTACTTCATTATTGAGTTTCATGTCTATAACATATAACCTGCCTTTCAACCTGCCAATAACTTCATTTACTGAGTTACTTATCGATACACTATCATTGTAAAATTGAACATGAAGTCCCTTCTCTAATAATTTTCTCACTGATAATAAATTGTGTGACAACTTAGGAACAATTAATCCCTCAATATCTATTGATAGACTACTATTATATTCTAATGTTAGTTTACCTCTTTTGTAACATGTTAGATATTGTCCGTTCGCTACATAAATCTTCATCTCTCTGTCCAGTTCTTCAACCTGAGTCATATAAGGTTCGTAATTAGCCATAATCAAATGTTCTGTGGCCCCTGAGTCCACTATTAGTTGAACATCACTATCACTAACACAACTGTTATTACATAATGCACTTGCACTACTCGCTGTAAATGACATTTCGTTTTTCCTTGAAGAAGAGGTCTCTTCATCTGCCTGCGCCGCTTGACCTGTCTGCCATGGTGACCTATAGGAGCTTGCACCTCGTCCTCTGTTTGAGTTGCTGTTGCCTCTGGATTGACCCCGTTGTCCTCTCATTGAAGTCCGACCTCTGTAGTGGCCTCTCACTTGTTGTCCCGTTCTGCACTGGAAGGATTTGTGCCCAAAATTTGTTCCATCTACCAGCTTTGGTAAATTTGTAACCGAAGTCATCGCCATCCTTAGAATTTTATATTGCTCTTGTTGTTTTCTTCTCTAGAAATACTCCATGTATTTTTTCTCATATTCTTCGGCTTATATTTTTCATGTTGGCGCAGTGGAAGCGTATTAATTTTATATTAAAAGGCAAAGACGTATGTCTATTGTTTCACCATTTTATTTGCAGAGCCCAGAACACAGATCATAAACAGTCACAGAGAGTTATACCAAGAAAACAGATTATCTCAACAAACACCTAGACTTTCCAATACTACAGATAAATGCGCAGTGTCCTTCACACAATACATAAGTAGGTACATCCACTAATTCCATGAACCCATATTAAAGGTGGGTCTAAACATCTACCTACTTCGTTCGTGCTAATAGAAAGCTCGAACAGTAATATGCTCAGGAACTTTTGCCAGCGCGGTTGCATGTACCGGCATCCGTATGCAGCCAACGAACGCACGAATGCTAATACGGTCTACTGACACCTTATTCGATGTAAATTACTAACATTTCTATGTAAGCTCCAAATTCGGAAGTTATTGTGCTTTTGGGTTTATGTAAGTATTCAACGTACTCCATGTTCAATAGAATATAATTTAAATGCTGACTTTGTTTGGTAAGCAAGTTTTACATCTTGTATTTTATGAGTAAGTAAGTGGTACTCACTTTAAATGATTACTAACTAGCTTCTGCCCGCGGCTTCGCTTGCGTGGTACCTATATACTCTAGATAAAGAATTTTATCTATTCCAAGTTTCAACGAAATCGGTTGAGCCGTTACAGCATCATTGAACAACAAACATCTAAACATCCTCAAGAACTTTCGCATTTATAATATTAGTAGGATTGTCTTGGCCTTGATGCGAAAATATGAATTTTTGGTGGCCCTAAAATTGGCACCTCTTCACTTTCATCATCATCATCATCAGCGTTAGGATGTCATATGTCGTTTACCTTGAGTGGCTCTTCTACGGATTTCCTCATTTCGGATTTTATGACATAGTGCCCGTTGTGCGATTTTGAACTTATGTATGAGGCCATATGTCATCCTGGCAACCCGCACTGATTGTAGACTCGTTTTTTTTTTCTCTTTACAAAAGCATAATTTAGGTAGGAACTCATAGCCATCATAATTATTTCTATGGTTTGACATTTGTGAGTGCATATTGACTGGTGCTTATCTACATTATGTCATTACCATACAGCTACATTATTGCAAATTTCCCACGTATCTAATTTTTTTGTGTTGTTTGTACCTAAGTAAGATTAGGTACTCTTATAGGTAGGTACTCATTCCTATTTTATGTGAGCTTTCTTTAGTGGCTAGTTTGTTTTTTAAATGGTAGTCAATAATCTACTAACACCTAGCACGTTAATTAGCCTAAACATAATTACCTCCATACACGTACCTAAGAACAATAAATTGAGGCAACGTTTCGTAATGAACACTTCGTCACCAAATGTAGGTAAGCAGTATGCGATTGTTTATAATATAAATTGACTACGATATAAAAGAAAGGCTCAATTTTCTAACAGCTAACCAAGGTGGACTTAGAGATGGTGAAGGTTACGTTGACATGCGTGTGACACATTATCTCCTCAAGCAATCCATCCATCTTTTCTTCGGCCTTCCTCTAGTCTTATGAATGTGGATGGAGATAAGACTAGAAGAAGGCCGAAGAAAAGTTGGATGGATTGTATTAAAGATGACATGAGTAAGAAAGAAGTGAGTGCGGAGATGACGGCTAACAGAAGAGAGTGGAAGAAGAAAACATGTGCCGACCCCACATAATGTGGGACTAGGGCAGGAAGAAGAAGAAGAAGAAGCAAATAGATCTTTAACTTATTCCAACATAATGATTTGCAATAAGCAGGTTCTACCTATTTACAAGGCTAAGTCGAAACAGCTAGTTTTGACTTTTTTTTTATACAAAATAGGCCACGTTTGACCACAATCTCCTCCTGTTGTTACGCGACGATGTGGTCTACTATGTTTTATAAGTTGATAATTGTTTGTATTGTTTTATAGTTTATTTTATTTTACTAAACAAAGTAGGTAAACATACCATAAGCACATCAATTTAAAAATGGTCTAATCCACTTAAGTTTTCTTCACGCTTTTCTGAACTTACTTTCATTACATTTTCGAGGTCGATCTTAATTAATACATCCGCTAAAAGTGCAATCTTGATAAATTTCATCTAAAACCAACTTGAAACTTGTAGTTTATTTGCCAAATGAAAACCAATTTTATAGCTACCGATATTGGGATATATATTGCAAGTTAGCGATTCATTGCGACAGTGGCTTGAAGTCAAGTCATAGTTTCATACTTATAAACATTATACTTGTTGCGTGGTTAGTTGAACACGGTGTTAGAAGGGAAAGGTTCGTGTTTTATTCCGGCAAAGCGCATGAAATAACATTTTCTGCAATAAATTACGTCAACAACAACAAAAAGTGTTAAAAATTGTGGTCAAGTCATGACATTGGATGGTCACAAAAAATGATTGATGAAAAACAAAGTGAATTTAAATTTAGAACTGCCGTGATAAATTGATTTTACAATTGCTATAGACAAGAGTGAGGTCAGAGGTAACTATGCCCCAGATTTTCTTCAAAAAAGTGATGGTGCTGCGGGAACCTGGCGCCTTCGAGGTAAGCTACTTTCACTTTCCGGCGAGCGCCCATGGCGGACAAAATCCTGGCTTGTTTTATTTTTGCTGACTTCCTTTGCCAAGGACCGGTTTCTATTCAATTGCAATATTTTAATCTCGTTAGTTCGTTTTTAATTATAAAATCCACATTCGAGTTTATTCACTAAGGCACTATGGAGATTCTGAAGTCATTTACGTACCTACTGATTTAGACAAGGCTTTATTAAATTCTATACATTTTTATTAAAAGGCTATGAGGCCTTTATAATGTTGGAACCAGGGGATTCGCTTTAAACAAGCAACACATGCAGTAACTATAATATTTTCATAAAATCTACTTGTTTCATAAATTCACCGGCTGTGAATCACCGTTCAGTAAACAATGATGAGGACACCCACATTCATTACCTGTCTTGAATATTGGCAATGAGTACGCACCCACATCATGTCATCCTGTCAATATGGATTTACTTATAAATTGCCTTAACCTACCTACTTAATTGGCTTGGGTGCAGGCGCCTAGCAAAATAGTTGTTTAAAAATTCGGCGGGCATACTTATAATTTTACAAAATTATGTCCTAAAATTCAATAGGTACTACAACAGTTCTTGTATTTTAGTGACATGCAATGTTTGTATGCGTACGTACCTACTTTTGATGTATTCCTTTTGTTTGTTTCTGTAGTTAGCTAATCACGGCAACTTTTTCGAATGTCAAGCTATTTTTGTTGGCTCGAGCTGTTCAGCTGCTTCTGAACCTAGACTGTAGACCTCTGTAGACATTCAAATGAAAACGTGTCAGGACTATTTTACACGAATGTAAACCATAAATCTTTAAGACTGTCAACTTACGACACCGCCTAAACAAAATCGCAAAGTTGATGGTACTCGTAAGTACGAACACATTTCCATGTTTTACAATGCAAACTAATTTATTTCCCAATCGGAAACGCAATCGTCAACAATACCTACGGAATAAAGCAATATATGTAAAGCTAAAGCAATAAGCCGTGTGAACCACACAGAATATTAAGAGAATGTAGGGTGTAAAAAGGTCCTACTGAACAGCGAGTCAAGCCAACGAGTAAATATATCACCTCACCATTCATAGGTAAAAGCAACCAATTTTGAGAAACGGAAGCGCCAGTTCACCCATAGTTTCGTCTCTAAATCTTACTATTGTTTTACATTTGAGGAATTTTGATTCTCTTTGAATCCTAAAATTGGTAAGAGACAAAGTTATATTTATTTTGAGGTCAATGTCATACAATGAACTACGTGAGCGACCGCAAAATACAAGTTTGTCACTTCCTACACTTGCAATTTTGATTTTCTGGCGGGTTCTCGCACCTACATACATACATACATCACGCCTATTTCCCAGAGGGGTAGACTGAGACCACGGCCTTCCACTTGCTACGATCCCGACATACCTCTTTCGCTTCATTCACTCTCATCACATTCCTCATACATGCTCGTCGGTTTAGGGTACTCTTGACCTGGCCTTTGTCCAAAACGTCACCGATTTGGTCGCTAAACGTACGTCTAGGTCTTCCCCTTCCAATGGTTCCATTCACACTCGCCTTATACACCTGTTTCGTAAATCTTCTTTCGTTCATCCTCTCTACATGACCAAACCATCTCAGCATATCTTTCTCAATCCTCATCACTACATCTTCTTTCACTCCACAACGTTCTCTTATCACACTGTTCTCGCACCTGACCGTCTTTATTCGGGAGTAGTTCGATTACACCCTGTATAGGTACAGTTGCAACATAAGTCGGCCTCGTGATTCTGTAGGCAGGTTGTTTACTTGCAATTATACGTGTATATTGTAGGATACCTTGTAGATGATCCATACTAATGAGGATCTTATTGCTTGGAATCCTTTCAACGCATTGGTTTTTTTTTTTTTTTTTGAACGGATTTATATGCTGTGGGTCTCTTACGACCACTGCCAGCTACACCGGGCAACACATTGGTTCTTTTCACAATGCTTTTATGAGAGCAGTGACAAGGCAAGCAAGCAGCTGGTTTTTTCACCAACGGTCATTGGCCCATTGGAGCGTCATCCTATCTCAACTTGCGGTTCTATTGTGTAAGCAAAGTGGGAATGACTTTCGCAACTTTCAAACAGCTGAGGTTGAACGGATTTTATAATGTTTTTTTTTCGTATTTCTAAAAGTCGTTAAATTCACATTATTGCCAAGTAGATGTAGAATAAGCCCTTTTTGGGATAGTAGACATATTACGAATCATGTTGTAGACGCATGTCGTTCCTTATTAGCAGGAGGTAGGTAGGTATGGTCACGTACCATTAGGAAGCCAATCAGACCGTGGCGTGGTGGCCCTGTGTAACATCGTTCCATCGTTGTATCGACTGAGCATGGAATCTTTGGAGACTTGTTGGTTTACCCGTATCATCAACATCAGACTGTAGATGTCCACTTCTGGGCATAGGCCTCCTCCCAAAAAGTGATTGGACGAACGGTCTTGAACCTTTTCCATTTACCGACTTCCCGCGATGTTGTCGTTCCATCGGGTGGACGGTCTTCCAACACTGTGTCCGGTTCGTGGTCGCCATTCGAGAACCTTAATAATGGGTGTTATTTATTCTTTTTTTTTTTTAGTACGTCGTCATCCTAACTAACTTGGCACAAAGGAGCATCCTATTTTAGCTCTGGTGGGCTAAGGACATACAATAAAAGAAAACTTGATTTATGGTCTGAGAACTTAATACCACGTTGCAACACTGCAAGCAAAAACAAACTCCAATCCGTGTAGATACAGTCAATAATCCAGTGTCGTAAATAGCAAAAAGGTTGCGTGAATGACGTCAGTCGCTGACAGATGGCGCTGCTTGGCGTAAGTGCGTCGGTTTGTGATTGATGAATTGTATGTTCAGTCAGTCAGGATCAAAGATTACAGCCATACCATATAAATACCATCCCATAGTCCATATAGGATGCTTGAATTTTCATTTCAAAACGCATTATAGGGTCCTTCAATATCGTTGAGCGATAACGCACAGCGATACGCACCCTCAAATGTCAATCTCCCTGAAATTTACTTTATGATGACATATATCTCACGCCGGCTTTAGAGGAAAATAGTCGCTAGTGATAGCAAAGACAATATTGTAGTCGTTTTTTCTATTTCTACTATACAAGGTGATTCATTACATGTATCCCATTCCGAAAGAGGGTTATTCTATCAACAAAAAGAAATAATATTAGCGAAAAAAAACATCAATAGATATTTGACTGGCCTCAGTGGGTAGTAACTCTGCCTTCTGCGCTAGAGGTCGCGGGTTCGATCCGCACTGGACAAACATTTGTGTGATTAACGCAGATGTTTGTTCTGTATATATATATAGATAAATATTTAACACCCAGTTAAATATTTATCTATAATGTATATCAGTTTCTGGTACCCATAGTACAGGCTATGCCTAGTTTGGGTTCAGTAGATCGTGTGTGATAAGTCCGGAATATTATATTATATTATTATTATTTTTCACAAAATTCTCAAATAAGCTGTTTTTGGTATTTTTATCATCTTTACAATGAATAACTTAACGTAAGAACAAGAAGTTCGGAATCAATATTGCTACCTAAAACAGCTTATTCATTGACCTTGACCTGATTTGACCCAAAAACAGCTGATTTTCGCATAGGCTTTTTTCAATAAAAAATGTCGAATTTATAAAATTCGTTGAAAAAACTTTATTGCCAATTGGTTTGAGAATAAGCACCTTTCGGAATAGCATGCATATTATGAATCACCTTGTATTGTCATAGGGAATAGAGGTAATAGAAATAGAAATAGAACAATCATTTATTGACCATAATTAGATAGGAACAAGTTAAATGAGGCCCTGTCCCCTGGAAAAGCGTGAGCTGTGGCCCAGGAAACAGTTCTCTCCCAATTGACGTTGGAACATTATGGTAACTTAAAAAATAGTGTGATAGGAATCCTATCATATTAGTTTGCTAGACGACAGTAGGTACTTAGATAAGTACTCTCGTCTAGCAAACGTCTGGTACTCAGGTTAAGAGGTTGTAAGAAAGGTGGTAAGGGTTACGCAATAAGCTGTTTCGGCGCAAACCATGAGAGAAATGAGAATATGTATGATAGTTTTTGAAAGTACAAATAATATATATATTTTTTTTTTCTTGGTCAAATAGGAGCCCGTGGTGCAATTGTGTAAGCGTAATGGCAAGGGAGATCGTAACTTTGAGGGTAATTTTAACAATCTTAGCAAGATTAAAAACATTCCAAACTTGTCAAGGGAAAACTTCAAGACCTTAGCTTCTTCCTTTTCATGTTTGAAAAACTTCACATGTAGCTAAAATTGATAAAATCATCCTTAAAATTGCGATCTTCATTACCATTTTGCTTACGCAATAGCCTGGCAGGTCTGGTCACGCGTTGTTTCGATCAGATGCCCTGATATTGTTTTACTATCGAAACTAGCATAATTGCGCCTTTTAAGAGACTTAGTTACTTTTTCCTTAATTGTTGGCTTTTGTCTGTAAAAGCCAACTCTTAGAGTATTTTCCCACGAGCGCCGGTTTTTAATTTGTCACTTGGTATTCCGCATCAGGCCGTGATGGCCCCGGCTGAAGAATAGGCCCCTCCATATCTACCTATCCATGGATGTCGTAAGAGGCGACTAAGGGAAAAAAGCTAGGGGATGGGCAGCAGCGTCCCTCATTTTAACAACGATAGCTCTAACTGCGCTCGCCAACCCGCATGCCCAGCGTGGTGAGTATGGGCAAATCCCCCCACATGATAAGGAATTTGCTGTCTGTGGGGGAGGCCATCAGTACCTAGCTACGGCGAAAGGCGTACCATCGCCTCTCACTTGCCCCATACAGCAAAAGGTCGAATACTATCACGCCTTTGTTATGACAACTTGAATTAGTGTTTTCTCTTTTTCGATACGTGACTAAGCACTATCGGTACTCGCCATTTTAACGATACGAGAAATCCATTGACGATTTTGATTGGTTGCGTAATAGACGCTTCTTTTGTTGCAAAGATACGAGTGAGGATCATGGGCAATGTTCCTCAACCAGAATATAACCTATGTAGAATATAGAGCACAAACTAATGAAAATCTAAAAAAAAACACAAATGACATCACGTCATCTTTTTTTTTATGTTATACTGAGGCAAACAGGCTTACGGCCCTCCTGATGTTACGTGGTCACCGTCGCCTATTGACATCAGCAACACCTGGAGCATTGCTAATGCGTCGTCTGCTGAACCTCTCCCCCCCTAATCTGGCAACCTTACTCACCGCAGGAACACAACACTATTTGAAACAAATAATGTAATTTGGCTGCGATCTTCTGTAAGACGGAGGTATCTCTCCAGGCTGGCGTCCAATTTAGAACGAGAAAAGCTCGCTGTGCCCAACCTCATCCAAAAATCATCTTCTCTTGATAAAGTAAAAAGTAAAAGTAAAGTAAAAATGTATTGCTTGAAATACATGTAGATAGGTACAAAGGTGTTAATGTTATTATAAAATGGAATCAATGTATTCTGCCATGTTATGGTGTGCAATATTTCGTTTAACATTAGATATATATATTATTATGATTCGATAATTGATTTCATATTATGGCCTACACATCAAGTTGTTAATCCTGACTTATGTTGGTAGCCTTGATTCTTCTACGGATTCATACAAGTACTAAAAGGTTTTGACAATAATAAAAAGAGCGCGTTGAAGTCTTATAAAGGGAAAACTTTGTGATTTCGTAATTTTTTTTTTCATAGAAGTAATTTATTTTACCTTTGTTTACTTACTTGGTTTACTACGGTAGGTACGTCTGAATTATTTACCGTACTGGAAGTTTGACTTCAAAATAGCGATCTAAAGCAGCTGAAGTTTGAACTGATTTTACCACAAAACAGCTGATTTATGCAGTGTTTTTTCAATTACCTAATGCAGGAAAGGTGTAAAATATATCAAGTCCATTTTCGGCTTTATCCGCAAAATAGACTCAAAATTATCTGATCGTCATCATCATCATATTGACAACATAATGATAAATTAGTGATGTTTATGAGTGGTGATCTGCCGTGGTGGCCCCATTTGAAGAATAGATCCCTCCATTACTACCCGTGGATGTCGTAAAAGGCGACTAAGGGAATAAAGATAGGGGATGGCGTTCCCTATCAACAATAGCTTTATTTGCGCTCGCCAATCCGCGTTTCCAGCGTGCCGAATATTGGCAAACCCCCAAATGGTTCTTTGCAGGCCGTACAAGGTCGCACTGGATATCTATGATGGGGGAGGCCTATATTCAGTGGACGGCCTACGGCGGAAATGATGACGATGAATTGGTGATGTAAGTGATTGCAAGTGTCATCAAAAGAATGTTAAGTGCTTTTAATAAGTTTACCATCTCTCTAAATGTAAACGAATTCGGCGCAAAAACGAGCTGAGTGACAGGTAGATCGTTTTTAAACGGGTTATCAAAGAAAGTTGCTGTCGTTTTAAATGACGATTTAACACGTAATAGTGTTACGTCAATAACGTTAACAGTCCATAACAAAACATCGTGAATTCGCAGGTTTATTTCACACTAAATCACTACAATTAAGAACTTAAGTTCTTTACAAAGTGTTTTTTGATAGTCATCATCACTCAGCTGTTTTTGCTTAAAATTGTAAATGTTTTTTTAAACATGTGGTCGCCTTGTCGATGTTTTTAGAATGCGAGCCACTGCAAAATGTTGGCATGCGCACAATTTTATGTTCGGATGTGCCACTGACTACCCCTTCCCCTAATCTCAGAGGATGTCTACCTACCTACCGTTGCGAGACTATTTTGTTTTATTTGTTAAGAAACCGACTTCGAAAATGAGAGTTACAATCCACCAACAAAAACCCATCTAATTTCTATTTACATAGCTTTTTTTTTAATTTTTCTCGGGTTTTGCAAACCTAAACAAGTTGTAATCCACTTTACCTCTAAGCTCATGTTTCTGTTCCATGATTGCTGTAATAAGCAGGTACTTAGATCAAAACCCGCTAATCTAACGAGTTACTGAGTTTTAAGGTCGACGGCTACAGTTATGAAATTATATTTATACCTACAACATGTTCCGTTACTTGAATACTATCCTGAAAGGTGCTTATTTTATCAGAAAAAAAAATTGGCAAAAAAAACACGTTCTTGATTTTTCCTGAACTTTTTCAAATAAGCTTATGACATTTTTACCATCTTTATAATTAATTATTTTAAGAATTTCAAGTTTCTTTGTACAGATCGCTACCTAGAATAGCTAAATAATTGAGTTTGAACTGATTTTAGTATCAAACTCTAATGTGTGAAATAGTTTCGGGGAAAGTATTGCTTTCTGTAATACAGTTTTAACATAAACTAAAACAGAAGGCAGAGTTACAAATGCACTTGTAAGCATGTTTTTTAATTGAAATGAATATTTGTTTTATGTATTTGACCCTAAAACAGCTGATTTGTGCATAGCGACAGGCCTCATAGCTCAGTTGGTAGTAACTCTGCCTTCTGCGCTAGAGGTCGCGGGTTCGATTCCCGCACAGGACAAATATTTGTGTGATTCACAGATGTTTGTTCTGTGTCTGGGTGTTAAATATATATCTATTATGTATGTCAGTCTCTGGTACCCATAGTACAGGCTATGCCTAGTTTGGGATCAGTTGACCGTGTGTAATATGTCCGAAATATTTATTTATTTATTTATTTAGTGTTTTTTCAATGAATGTTTTTTATTACTTTTGGTAAGTAGTAGAACAAATCAAATTCGTTGTAGAATGTGCCTTTTTCGGAATAGTATACACATTATGAATCACATTGTATAGTGGAAGTTTGCCTTCAAGTAAAAAAATACTAAAATGTTTTGTAATAAACAGGTAGGTAAGTTACCTACTTATTTAGTAATAGACAGATTGTACACGAAAGGAGCCTCTAAGAGGCGCACTTTAATCCTTTCACTACACTGATTCTTTCATCGTCGGTCATAGGCCCTTTTCAGGGCCACCATACCTCAATCTGGTCACTGACCTATTATAGCCTGGCCTTATTATGACTGGCCTCATAGCTCAGTTGGTAGTAACCCTGCCTTCTGCGCTAGAGGTGGCGGGTACGATCCCCATTTGTGACTAACACAGATGTTTGTTCTGTGTCTGGGTGTTAAATATATATCTATTATGTATATCAGTCTCTGGTACCCATAGTACACAGGCTATGCCTAGTTTGGGATCAGTTGACCGTGTGAATATTTTCGGAATATTTATTTATTTATAGGATGACCAAAAAAGAATCAGTGACATGATAAGAAGAAGAAGTAATAGACCAAAAAGAATCAGAGACATGACAAGCAAGCATGACATGTACTTGATCATTGATCAGGTCGCACTTTTATACGAAGCATTCCTCTCAGGGTGTTCATTATGTTTGATACCTAGGGACCATGATGTCGTATTGCCACTCAAATGCAAGCGTGTCAGCACTGTTTTACACGAATTTGAACCTTAGAGTTCAGAATTCAGAGTTCAGAGTTAATTTATTGATAACTATCAGGTTACACGTCATTGCAGTAGGTAATAATATTAGAAAAATAATAATAAATAGGTCCATAAATAGGTAATACTATCCTAGTATGTATTAATTATCACAAAATTAAGTATATATTTTCGTCAAATATAGAATAATAGTATAAAATAACACAAAAACGATAATTACCTTAATACCTAAAACCTTAATTCTTAACACTGTCAACTTACGTCAACGCCTCAAAAATCGCAACGTTGATGGGGTGCCCTTGGTTTATTTCTTTACACATAGTTCCAAGACTTGTTTTAAGAAAATATTTTGCAGTTTCCTGTTATTGACCTTGATACCTATTATTTAACAAGTCACTTCGTTGGTTAGTACAAGGATGTAATTATGCAAGAATGAGAGTGAACGTTGAATTTAATAAGTTTAATTGAAATTGTGAACTGTTTGACAAAGATCATTTTATAGATAAGACAAGTTCTAAATAGAACACACACCAATGCAGTAAATTCTTTAGTTTTGTTAGGTGTTATTTTCATTTTAGATAACATTTGTCCCAAAGATGATTCCTATTAAATCCCTGGTATTCTGAGGTGAAATAAATCACTGTCATCAGACTTAGGTATATTATTTTAATAAAAATGGCTGTCTAATTTGATTCTTTACTTGAAAACACACCTTAAATTTCTACTTACGACGATTAAAGAATTTATGTAATGTTAAGTCACTTGCCTAATATACCTATGTGTTTTGCATATTTATAATTTTCTATCGACACCTTTATTAATAATAGGTATTAATGGACTTTATTCCTTCCTTGTTTGTATGAAGCTAAAAAATCTTATCTGTACTGCAAAATGTTTATTCTATGGCCGTCGTCGCTACCACAGACCTTGTGTGATCTTTCTCATAAGCTGTAATAGCTGATAAAGCCAAGCATTTCGTAACTGCTATTGAACTGAACAGTCCTTTTATTTTGATCGTTCATTAACCCTTTAAATACTTCAGTTATGCCATCATCATGAAAGAAAACCATACGATATAACCCTGCAAAAGGAAAAAGGTTATAACTTCCAATAGGTAGTAAGTGGTCTCATGGTGTTGGAGGGCCCCCCCATCCGATGGACCGACGAAATTGTGAAGGGAAGTCGGTGGATGGAGACGGCTCAAGACCGTTCGGCATGGTACTCTTTGGTGGAGGCCTATGTTCAGTAGTGGACTTCATCAGGCTGATGATGATTGGTCTCATACACAAGCTCAAAGCTGGGCAACGGGCTATGGAGAGAGCAATGCTCGGAGTTACACTGCGTGATAAAATCTGAAATGAGGAAATTCGTAGGAGAACCAAGGTCACCGATATAGCTCTCAGAATTAGCAAGTTGAAGTGGTAGCCATATAACTCGCAGAACCGATAACCGTTGGGGAATAAAGGTTCTTGAATGACGACCACGAACCGGGCATCACAGGTTAGGAAGGCCCCCCATCGGCGACATTGTGAAGGTTGCGGAAAGTCGGTGGATGGAAAAGGCTCAAGGACTCTCGCCATGGAAATCTTTCGGAAAGGCCTATGTCCAGCATTGATGATGATGAAATCACAAAATGTAACAAGAGGCGTACATACTACGTCTTAAAAATTGAAAATTTCTTTACAAATGTCATACGTGCCTTTCTTTTGAGAGGTTGAACATCCTACTTATATTATACATGCGAAAGTTTGTGAGGATGTTTGGATGTTTGTTGTTCAATCACGCCGCAACGGCTCAACCGATTTCGTTGAAACTTGGAATAGATAAAGTTCTATACCTAGAATAGCATATAGGCTAATGGAGGTACCACACGAGCGAAGCCGCGGGCGGAAGCTATTAGATAATAAGGTTTTAAGTAGCTCCTTTCTAGAAACAAATTAAATAATTTCCCTGAAAATCCCTAATTTAAAAGACTTCGCAAAAAATCCCTAATTTTAAAGTCGTTCTTCCTCGAACTAGGTGTATGTATGTATGTAGGATAATTCTAATTCTAATCGGGGGTGGTTAGACCTGCACTGACTTCCCGCTGTGGGGTGTTTTGTGCATTTTCCCCCTATGCTTACCCTACCCCAGCCAGCCCAGCTCCTTAAAATAGCGAAGCAGGACTTTGGGTCGTTGGTAACATTCTCTCAGTATCCCTGTATGCGGCGGTGTATGTAGGATAGTAGGATGACCTTTCAACGATGCACCCGTGCATTTCCTATACATGAACAGTGAACCGTTGCGTTGTTTCACCTCAGTTGTTCGGCGAGTGTCGTTCGCGTGAGACGTAACGTGTTCCGAATTCTATAGAAAAACCGGTACTAAACTATCGGGTTAAGTTTTTAGTTGGAACTCTGTGATGTGTGCATAAAGCGGTTTTGTGTATTTTTATGGATTAACAAGGATTGTAGGTGAGCTTACAAAGTTTTATAAAAAATCTAGTTAGTTAAGTTCGTTTTTGACGGCGGATTTTTTAGGCCGTCCCGTTTTGACTTTCATGGCCGGGTCTCACATCTAACTTGCCCTCCGAAGCACGAAAACGCTCAATCGTTAATGCTACTAGCGGTCACCCCTCCATTTGTGCTGCGTGCACATTTATTTATAAAGATTTTAAATTTGCTAAACGATAACTTTTGTAAGTTAAACTAAGTACTAAATTAATGAATTACCAACTTTTAAAACTTTATAAAATTAAAAAGTAAAAAAAATATTATATTTATCATATCTTCAGGCGATCTATGATGATGTCAAAGGGGTAGTTAAAGGCACGTCTGACGATTTAACACACCATGCCCACATTTTGCAGTAATAGTGAGTATTCCATAAGTGACATGTTGGGTGCAAGCCCATCGCCTTACAGAAGATCGCAGCCAAATAACATTATTTGTATCAAATATTGTTGTGTTCCTGCGGTAAGGTTGCCAGAGCTCTTTAAGTGGCTACGGTAACCATTACCAAAAGGTGGGCCGAAAGCCCACCAATTTGACATTTCAGGGCGTACAATATAGCTCGCAAGCTCCTAAAAGTCAAACTCAAGCTTAAGGATAATTTTGAAATACATTTCTCATCGCACGCCGTTTGAACACGGCTGAAGTTTAAACCAATATTGCAATGTTTCCTGTTTGTATGGGCTGCTGTTTTAATTCTATTGTATTTAAAATTTGATGATTTCATTATATTCACTAAAAATATAATTATCCTTTTGTGTATCATGTCATGGTCGAGATATTATAAACATTCGTATTTACCTATGTTTTAACATTTAACTTTATTCAGATACCAATGTACCTACAGATGAATCATACAACTCAGACCACTCCCTAAAAGGACACCAACACAAGGACTTGTGGGTAGCCTACTCCTGTGTTTAAGGGGCGGGTTTCTCACAGGGAATGGTCTGAGTTACGGCGGTATTCCACTTTCTCATTTTTAGATCTCCTAACTACTTGCATACTTTGCCTTCGCATTGTAGTACTACTTAGGTATAAGCACCTAACAGGGTTTGGAAATCGTATTTTTTCAGCATAGTTTTGGATAGCTAAGCTTACACTGAAACTTTACTTTTTAACTTAAATTTTATTGACAGAATGAAATTTAAAACTAATACAAGTAAATATTTATAAACGTGTTAAGCATTCGGCAACGGTTCCAGCAATTCCCGCCGCGTTTCACAACGATCGACCTACCGCGCGATGCCGAGAATATGACAATCAAAATGCAGTCGTTGCATTTACAGTGGGAAGACTTTTTGGACTTAATTTTATGTGATTCACTTTTGTACCTTGCATCGGGCAATTGGCACGCTTTATTATTTTAATTAATTTGTATTTTTTTTTATAATTAAATCTGCACAATCAATCAATCCGGTCGTTTCTGTAACCTCCCCTGCAGCCGTACGTAATTGGCGCAGTCGATAAGGGATACTCGCGGTCGGTTCGCGTAGAAGATTTCCGATAAACGCATAAAAAGCCGCCCGTGTGGCTATCACGCTACGAGTATCAGAATCTACACGTCGTGCTGCTCCAGAGGTACCTATCCAGCCATCGATAGTGCAAAGGGACCGGAAATTATGTGCATGTGAGTACATTAGATTCTTTTTAGTGGTTGCTCACTTCCTAGTTCATAGTTTTGATCCTTACCTACTAATAGTTAATTATAAAAGAATCCAAGATTTTTCATTCACGAATTTTTAGAGATCCTAGGTTAAGTAGTTACTAGCAGAGAACGTTTCATAGATCATAGACGAAATATTATTTTGGGTAGTATAGAAGAAGAATCGAACATCATGTCTGTGTCTGAAGTAGATACGATCTATAAATCTCTAAGAATAGTTACGGATTTTGATGGAAACCCAACAGTGCTCATCTCGCGCGAAGAAAGTACTCTCGCGGCTTCGTACAGAACATTTGAACGTCGAGGAACGTAAGAACAGAACTTTTATATGAACGCGGATGTTTTTTATTATAAGCCTTTTTGAAATACTGAATTTAGATTTTTTTAGTGTGGAACGAATCCCAGAACTTTCTTACTATAATCAATGCATTCTCTAAATATGCTAAAGCATATTTTCTGAGAAATGCTACCACCGTAAGCGTAGTTCAGGCTTTATTAAAGATCTCTTTTCATCACGGTATTGCTCTGTCCATTATCATCGATAATGGCCCAGAATTCGCTCTTCAGCTATTTCTAGAATTCACTAGATTGCACAAAATTCAACACCATAGAACATCCCCAAATACGCCCAATGAAAATCATCTACATTTAGACTACACGGACGCATTAAAGTACGACAATGCCATTGCAGTTTTAAAAGAAAATTGAGAATAATTATAGCTGCCAAGATTAATTATCAAATGAGTTTAAGCCAGCAGTGGGTTTCACGTAGTTCAAATGTTATCAATCAATCAATCTATCAGTCTATCAATCTATCAATCTATCAATCTATCAATCTATCAATCTATCAATCTATCAATCTATCAATCTATCAATCTATCAATCTATCAATCTATCAATCTATCAATCTATCAATCTATCAATCTATCAATCTATCAATCTATCAATCTATCAATCTATCAATCTATCAATCTATCAATCTATCAATCTATCTATCTATCAATCTATCAATCTATCTATCAAACTATCTATCAATCTATCTATCAATCAATCTATCAATCAATCTATCTATCAATCAATCAAACTATCAATCAATTAACCTATCAATCAATCTATCAATCAATCAATCTATCTATCTATCAATCAATCCAATCTATCTATCAATCAATCAATCAATCTATCTATCAATCAATCAACCTATCAATCAATCTATCAATCAATCAACCTATCGATAAATCTAACAATCAATCAATGTATCTATCTATCAATCAATCTATAAATCAATCAATTTGGCTCATTTATTTCTAATTCTACTTAGGAGATGATATCCAACTTGTAAAGGGAGTTTTCCAAATTAAAGGACATTTATAAAAGCCAAAAGTATTAACCATTCAGCACTTAGCTATGACACATACAAAAGTAGATAAGATATTTTATATTATAATAAGAAGGAAGTTTTAGAGATTAGCTTTAGAGAGTTTTTCGATAATTAAATTAGGATACTATTATAAGGGAAATGTACTATATTCTTGGTTATAATGTTTCCAATTGTCTTTCCTACTAACTACATCCTTTTTAGATTATCCTTAGCCCATAGTCATGATAAAAAAATCCTGTCTCCTACTTATCCTTTTGTGGCAATCTACGAGAAAGATCTATTGTCAATGGAGACTGAATGTCCGAAGTATAGTCACGGTCACCTTTGTGAGAACAATCCATTCCACCAAAACGAAGACCAGTCAACCTGCATCCAGGAACTTATACTTCAGCAGCGTATCAACGAGTACTGCCATTTCACTGCAGTTATCCTATCTTCTAAAGCCATGGATCAGTTGGATGATCACCACTACGTGCTAAGCTTTCCCAACCTTACGAAAATTCGCCTAACCTGTGCTCAAGACCAATACAGAATGCTGCAAGGTAACCAACAAACTTCATACCCCAACGTTAACTGCAAGTAACCAGCACGACCAGATTAAAGAACAGATTTTGAAGATTATGGATATACCAGTCAATGAAGAAGCGAAAAAGACCATAAAATTGAACACCGTTGACTTGAACTCTTCAAGAACCAGTAACTCTGAACTCAGGGAATAATGAAAGTATATACCACACCACGATTCCTATACATTAGAGTCTATACTCTATTCGGTGCAGCTGCACTCGTTATCATAGTGCTTCTTTGTCGAAAAATGAATCAACTACATGATCATAAGGCTGTCTCACCAAACGAAGTCTACTCTAGGAATGAAGATGACGAATCAGGTGCAACCAAAGACGGAACTTCATCTAGACAATCTGTTCATCCTTTATCTGCACTATTCTCGACTATGGCCGCCAAATAGATGCAGATCTTGAGGAGGGAGATGTTAAGCATTCGGCAACGGTTCCAGCAATTCCCGCCGCGTTTCACAACGATCGACCTACCGCGCGATGCCGAGAATATGACAATCAAAATGCAGTCGTTGCATTTACAGTGGGAAGACTTTTTGGACTTAATTTTATGTGATTCACTTTTGTACCTTGCATCGGGCAATTGGCACGCTTTATTATTTTAATTAATTTGTAATTTTTTTTTATAATTAAATCTGCACAATCAATCAATCCGGTCGTTTCTGTAACCTCCCCTGCAGCCGTACGTAATTAACGGAGGTGGTTATTCTATCCCCTATCGTGTGTGATGTGGTTTTGTTTTATTTAGAGAGACTGAGAATACGAATATGAATTTTAAAGTACATTACTTACATCATTATAATAAACGTTCATCACAGGACTCTACTTTTAAATGTACTTTAACAGGTCAGGAATAAAGCTTTCTGTAGATATAGATGGTTTAAGTTTTATTATCTCTTGAAGACCGTTAATAAAACCTCCTAAGCTAGGAATACCGTTACATTTCTTTGAATCTGTTAAGAGTTTTTGTACCTTTCCCAATCATAATGACAACTCGTCTTGCTTCCGCGTGCCGATCGGTGCAATCTGTTATATCTGATGCACGAACCAAAGTTCGTACGCTGTGAAAAGTAGTCTATGCGCTTAATCTCTTTTACGCAGCTGTATAAAAATGATCCCAAAATGCCCGTTATCCTTAAGCCCGTTCGAATTTAGGAATGGTACGGAAGCCTCAGGGCGATAGTCCCACTTGCACTTGATTGCCTTTATTCAGATTTCTTCTCTCTTCTTTGAAGAAAGACCAAAACGAGCACATGCTATGTGATACAGGGTGTGTTTTTTTTAAATATTAGTTTTTTTGCAGACTTCGCCTAAGTGGCTCTGAAAAAATACACACTGGTATACCCTGCAAAATACCTTATCTTCAGATTCTTTGCCTCACTGTTTACTATTGAACAAAACATCATTACATCATTCTCGTGTTGTATAAGATCATTGTAGGACGTATACTTATGAGATCACCGCCGTAGTCTGTACATAGATTAGGAAAACATAATAGGTCAATAAAAGCATGTCTTTGTCCTAAGTCGTCGAATGGCGGTTGGTAAGTAGGTAATTGACTGCAAATATTTGTCCCGGGTCTGGGTGTTGTGGTCTATGGGTACTCGTAGTTTCTGATACTTCCGACACAGGGAATTCTAGGTTGTATAATAATACTAGCTTCCGCCCGCGGCTTCGCTGCGTGATACCTATAAAGATAAAAGTGCTTTACCTAATCTATCTCTGTGCCATTACATCCAAATCCGATATGCCGTTTGGGCGTGATTGAACCACAAACATCCACACAAAACTTTGGCATTTATAATAACAGTAGCTACTTCCTACTGTTATTATAAATGCCAAAGTTTTGTTGTTGTTTTGATAGGATAGGATATTAGTAGGATAATAGGATTATGACTAGGGCTAACCACGGCTTCGATCTCGCGGGATCCGGATAAAAAGTATACCCTTTCAAAGCAAATTGAATCATAAATCATTTCAGCTTCACTTATGAAAAGGTTACAAACAGACAGAGATACAAAGAAAGGCAGAGGTACTTTGGATCATGGCCACTTCACAAAATTTTGCATTCGTAATATTTCATCATCATTATCATTTCAGCCGTAGGATGTCCACTGCTGAACATAAGCCTCTCCCACAGATTTCCAGAGCGCTTTCCTATTATGTGGGGGGAATTTGCCCATAATCCATGTAATATTAATATTTAGGTACCTAATTATATACTTTTTTATTTTATACTGAGAAAAACAGGCTTACGGCCCACCTGATGGTAAGCGGTAACTGTCGCCTATTGACATCTGCAACACCTGGAGCATTGCTAATGCGTTGCCTGCCGAACCCCACCCCCCCTAAACAGCTCTGGCAACCTTACTCACTGCAGGAACACAACACTATTTGAAACCAATAATATTATTTGGCGGCGATCTTCTGTAAGGCGGAAGTACCTCCCAGGCGGGCTGCTCCAATTTATAGCGAGAAAATCTCGCAGTGCCCTACCTCCTGCAAAAAATAATATATAAGAATAAAAAATATTATTTATTTAAATTGTCTGCCTAGGAAGTATTTACGTATGTGTTATTGTCCAGTTTGTCTCTAGAGATGTTCGCTCCGAACACTGACTCAATGCCAGTAATACCTACTAATTGTTTGATTGGCCACTGATTTATCAGAAGCCGGCGCCTCCAGGGAGCCAATTGCATGAGTAATGCTTGATAAGTCGTTCAAGAATAGCCTAGTGTTCGATGAACAGTCGTATTAAGGTCTTACTTCAACTACTCTAGATGATTTATAGTCCGCTATGTACTCACCGACATAGCTCTCAGAATTAGCAAGTTGAAGTGGCAGTGGGCAGGCCATATAGCTCGCAGAACCGATAACCGTTGGGGAGTAAAGGTTCTCGAATGGCGACCACGAACCGGGCGACGCAGTGTTGGAAGGTCCCCCATCCGATGGACCGATGACCGATGACGTGGATGGGAAGGGCTCAAGACCGTTCGTCGTGGAACTCTTTGGGGGAGGCCTATGTCCAGCAGTGGACTTCTACAGGTTGTTGATGATGTACTCGTATTTTTTTTTGGCCGTGTTTGCCCCTGTAGAAGACTTAGCCCCGCTAACCTAACATTAGATGTCGTAAGAGGCCACTGATGGAAAAAATTAGGGGATGGGCGGCAGCGTCCCATTTTTTTATATTATACGTAGGCAAACAGGCTAACGGCCCTCCTGATGGTAAGTGGTTACCGTCGCCTATTGACATCAGCAACACCTGAAGCATTTCTGTTCGTTGCCTGCCGAGCCCCTCCCCTCTTAAAGAGCTCTGGCAACCTTACTCACCGCAGGAACACAACACTATTTACAAAGATAGCTCTAACTGCGCTCGCCAACCCCGCGTGCCCGGCGTGGTGAGAATGGGAAATCTCCACATGATAGGAATTTGCTCCGGAAATCTGTGGAGAAGGCCATTTTCAGCAGTGGACATCCTACGGCTGAAACGATGATGTAGCTTTTTACTCACATAATAAATTGTAGTGCTTGGGACATGCTTAGATGGAGTAGGCTTGCCCACATGTTATCTATTCTTGAAGGACTTTGCTGTTTATTATCATCATCATCATCATTGCAGCCGTAGGACGTCCACTGCTGAACATAATCTATGGGGGAGATTACCAGAAGCAATCAAGAAAACAAAAAAGGTTTGCCCATACTCGGCATGCGGGCATGGTTGTTGTTGATAGGGAACGCTGCTGCCCACCCCCTAGCTTTGTTTCCCTTGGTCGCCTCTTACGACATCCACGGGTAGAACTGGAAGGGCCTATTCTTAAGCCGGGGCCACCACGGCTATCACTTATATGTAGGTATAATATATATATATACATCAGTTAAAAAGCATGTTTATCAGTCAGTGGCCTTTATTATTGAGTCAGTTACCAGTGAGCAAACGGACCACAATGGTACATTCATGGAACAGTGCAGCAATGCTACTTTCGTCATGCGTGACGTTACCACATGCATACACTTATGAATGGAGTGTTTTGTATAAGATGCATTAGTTTTATGAGATGAGTAGAGTGGAACATCAATCATCGTCATCATCATTTCAGCCGTTTGACGCCCACTGCTGAACACGGCCTCCCCCACAGACAGAGCAAATTCCTTATCAAGTGGGGGGATTTGTCCATACTCACCTGGGCATGCGGGTTGGCGAGCGCAGTTAGAGCTATCGTTGTTAAAATGAGGGACGCAGCTGCGCATCCCTAGCTTTTTTCCCTTAGTCGTCTCTTACGACATCCGCGGATAGGTAGATATGGAGGGGCCTATTCTTCAGCCGGGGCCATCACGACCAACACGGACGGAATATCAATACCTACTGATAAAATTCCGCATATCTCGTCTCGGATACCGCAGAACCCAAGACGAAAGTCTACTTGACTCAATGAATATTTTGATAAAGATTTAGATTAAAACTAGGTAAATACAGGATAGAGGAGACTGCCACATACAAAGGGAGGCCTATACCCAGCAGTTGGTGAAGTCAGGCTGTCGATGGTGATGATGATGATGGGTACATACCCAAGCGTGCCAGAAGGTATTTTCAAGTGTTTATGTTTTAGCTTGTCAAGTGTGTCACAGATTTCTTTAGGCAAACAAGTTACGAAATGCTGACTCTACGTAACAAAACACATCCTAACTTTTCTAAATAAGCATTTCAACAAATATCCATAATCGCGATTTTATAATTTTATGTTAATCCAACCATTTAGCTCCATATTTTCATTTTTTATACTCAGCTTCGCAAAATATTTTGATCCCAATCTAGAACAATAGTTTGAAAATCAGGTCGAAAATATTAGTGCCAAACTAGAAGTTAGATAATTTCATATTAGGTAATATTTTTTTGTTGGACTTTCTATCTGAAGTTAGGACCTTTTCGGCCTCGTGCATCATAAATAGTGATTTGTACCTACTTTTTTTTGTTATGTATTTTAGGGGACAAATAAATGATTTTTCTTTCTTTCTTTTCTTGGTTATCTCTTCGTTACAATCTGTCAACATTAGAAAAACTGAATTGGAGTTTTTTACCTCAAAGCACTCTTTATTTTTTTTTTATGCGACAAAGTTTATGAGCGAAGCAATCTATTAAACATTCGTTAGGTGATGACGTGGCCGTGGTGGCCCCGGCTGAAGAATGGGCCTCTCCATATCTAGTTATCTACCTATCCGCGGATGTCGTAAGAGGCGACTAAGGAAAAAAAGCTAGGGGATGGGCAGCAGCGTCCCTCATTTTAACAACGATAGCTCTAACTGCGCTCGCCAACCCGCATGCCCAGCGTGGTGAGTATGGGCAAGTCCCCCCACACCTGTCTCTGGGGGAGGCCATGTTCAGCAGTGGACGTCGTACGGCTCAAATGATGATGACTTGAAAATCGCTATCAATTTCTACGCTAAAGCTACCACAATGCTCTCAGCTTCCTAGAAAACTAGTTTCAACAACTGACGTGCATTAGGACATATCCATTACAAGTGGCCGGTGGTCAGGCGAAGTCCCGTTCAAGATTGAGTTGCGATGACCCACATGGCATGCAACTATCGTGTTGAGCTTCGATCACAACGAATATCATTTTCAGAACAAATACTAGGAACTGTTGGTTGTTTTGTCTGAAGGGATCTGTTTGATATAGGTACATTATAGCTTGGGTTAGACCGCACAAGATTGGAAGCATTATTAGTTCATCATCATCATGAGCCTTTTCCATGCCTGGTGGTCGGATGCCTTCATCATCCAGTCACGGCCCACATGTGCCTTTATATCATCCACATCCACCCATCGCTTTGGCGGCCGGCCTCGGGGTCTGCTGTTTGCCCACGGTCTCCACGGATTATTAGTTAGTTAGTATTTATTTTGGAAGATTGATACCGTCCGGTTGTTTTGCCTGAAGGGATCCCTTTGGAAGTCTGTGGGAATCCTAGTCTCTGAAACCATGTTCAGTAGTGGACGGTCGAAGCGACGCGTTACCCAAGAGGTGGTTCCTATTTGGCATAGCCATCCAGCGTGGTAACTCCACGAGTGTAATGGGGACGCTTCCGACTGGTATCTGGATCAATTGCGCTATCTATAGATCATTTGCAACGGTCTTTAGTAGCTCAAAGGTAATGTTAGCTAGGGCACAGATAACATAATACTATACTTAGGGAATAATAAAGGCTTTTTTATTTTTTATTTTTTAGATAGCTCAATAGTTTCTTGTTTTAATTTTCTCTCTGTAAATAAATGTTGCTTTATTAATAATCGAGTTGGAGCATATTTTTTTTTGGACATATCACACACGGTCAACTGATCCCAAACTAGGCATAGCCTGTACTATGGGTACCAGAGACTGATATACATAATAGATAAATATTTAACACCCAGACACAGAACAAACATCTGTGTTAGTCACAAATGTTTGTCCAGTGCGGGAATCGAACCTGCGACCTCCAGCGCAGAAGGCAGAGTTACTACCAACTGAGCTATGAGGCCTGTAAATATTCTGAACATACATAGTTGATCCTAGAAACAAGCTCCGCCAGTGACTGATGAGAGTAGTAATAGTACCGCTAGAATTTGCGCCCTGAGGCAGATCGGATCAGCGTTTATCTAGTAGGTAATTACTATAGAAAGCTGTGCTACTTGCCTCCTTCCGTACCATGTGTTGATGCTATAATGTGGTTTGGTTGCTCCAATCAAAACGACATCATTTTTTATTTGACTTGGATCGTAATAAATAAATAGAAGAGTGGTTCTTACCACTCTTCTAGAAGAGAAGAGTGGTAAGAAGTCTTCTCTTCTTTTCTCTTCTTGAGTTTGAAGAAAAGATGAGTAGCGACGTAGAATACATACGTACATAAAAACACGCCTGTCAGAAGGTCACGTCCCAGAAGGGTCAAAGTCAAAAGGCATTTATTTCAATAAAATCACTAGGATCACTTTTAAACGTCTTAGAAACTTGGTGAAGCTATGCCTGTTCCTCGCGACAGGTAGGCAGAGACGGCTCTCCACTTACAACGATCCTGACATTACTCTTTTGCTTCATTCATTCTCATGACATTCAACAAGGGTTTCTCTAATGTCGATTTTTATTTAAATCTTATCATATAGAGAGCTGTGCTACTTGCCTCCTTCCGTACCATGTGTTGATGTTATAATGTGGTTTGGTTGCTCCAATCAAAACGACATCATTTTTTATTTGACTTGCATCGAAATAAATAAATATTGTAGTACTAGCTTCCGCCCACGGCTTCGCTCGTGTGGTACCTACATAAAAGTAGCCCATATGCTATTTTAGGTAAAGAACTTTATATATTCCAAGTTCCAAAGAAACCAGTTGGGCCGTTACGGCGTGATTGAATAACAAACATCCAAACATCCTCACAAACGTTCGCGTTTTTATAATATCAGTAGGAAGTAGGATTAGTAGTAGGATGTAGGATTTTTCTAATGACGATTTTTTATTAAAATCATATAATCAATCAAAATGTCTAATTTTCGGACATGCCCTCTTTGGACTACCAACGATCTTTTCGTCTGGATATCTGGAAGGATGTCAATCATTCGTGGAATAAAAATCGTAAGCATCGTATTGCATCGACATCAGATAAACCTCAACAAAACCAGTGCCTTTTAAGTTCTAATAGTATCACTTTGTTCGACTACTCATTACTTCCTGCTCCATCAATCAAACCCGCCTTGTACAAAGGCCTACAAACTCTGTATTAATTGTACAGCTTTGGTTTTGTAGGAAACGGCGACTGCCATAATTCGTCCGTTTAACTGTGGATTAATATCACAGGAGTATTTTTCAAACTTTCGCGATCAGTATACATAACTTATTGAAATCAAACGGGTGTTTATCGCGTACCTTATTTTACGTATATTTTCCCGACGACGTTTCGACTGTGTAACAATAATCGTGGTCGCGGGCAGACAGGGAGTGAGTTTTACATTTGAGGGTGTGCGATATAGCTCAACGATATCGCAAGACCCTAAAAGTCAAACTCAAAATTAACTTTATTCCGAAGGGGTAAGGGTCATTTTTAAACTACTTTAGATGACATACCGCCGGTTGAACATAACTTAAAAAATTATGTGTGTGTGAGTATGGAGATGACATGATGGCTGTTAGATGAAATGAAACGAAATGAAATGAATTTATTTCTCATAAACCACAATAAAGACAAACATTAGAATAAAACAACTTAGAGCTAAGAATTATACAAAAAGGACAAAAAAAGAAAAATGAAATTACAGATAGTTGCTTAAATATAAACATATATGTAAGTAACAATATTATTGTGGTAGAGAAATGGCCCGTAGCTCAGCTTGATGCTCCAGCATGTCGCCATGCTGTAGCGCTGGTATTCTGCTAGTAAAGAGATAGTAAAGAGTGTAAGAAAAATACATTTTCTGACCCCACATTAGACATAGAAGACGATGATGCAGTAAAAGACGCCATTTTACTAATTTTTTGGGTAAATCCCACGCTTGCTAACATTTCTGACGGCGGCGTTCGTCGGCGGCATCGTCCTCCTAGAAAATCAGGGCTTAACACTACAATGGTTTAACATTAGCAGACAAAGCCAGTTACAGTGATAATACCATTTATACGAAGCAAGTGTAAGGTAACGACCACGCAGGATGTTATGAACTAACTATAATCTGTGGTAATGTAGTGCATCCGATGACCTTAGCCCACGGTAGCCCTTGACTAATTATAACGTGATTATTAGGGCTTTGGGTAAATATGCCGTGATGGCCCCGTATGTGGAATAGGCCCCTCCATTTCTACTCGAGGATGTAGTAAGAGGCGACTAAGGGAAAACGCTAGGGGATGGGTAACAGCGTCCCCAATTTTCACAAAGATATAACTGCGTTCGCCAACCTGCATGCCCGTCGTGGTGATTATGGGCAAAGCTCCCCATATGATAGTGTTTTTTTGCTGTGTTTTTTTTCCCATTTTGCCATTTTATTCAGTGTCAATTTTAATGTACGGTGACCCTTACTAACTAACTAGTATAACCAGTTAGTGAAAAATTCAGAGTGACTTTCGTGACTACATGAGCGACAAAATTAGCCGCGTTGGCCAATTGGGGATACCTTGACTTTCGGTCGTAGCTTCGAATTCCGGCACTAGTTTTTTATAGAATTTTTCAAACTTTCGCGATCAGTATACATAGTTTTTATATTCCAATAATTTTAGTGCACATTCACACGTGCTCAAGACGGTGAAGAAAACCCGCGGCTTAGCCAGCTCCTAACGTATTGACCATCAAGTCCTAGGCACGACTGTATCCTGTAAGTGAGTAAAAAAGGTTCCACCTCACTTTGTATAAATCATCTAGAATAGATGTAATAAGGCCTTACTAGTTACTACTACACGAGCAATTTGAAATTAATCCATCAGGGGGGCAACTATTTATTTATTTAGAATACAGTATAACATCATAACAGGTTTGTTTTTATCCCTAAGGCGATGCCGTATGTTATTAGTAGGTACATTATAATATGTAGGTACAATTAATTTTGACGTAACAAACCAAGCATTTCACACAAATCCTCGATTGAAAATTGCTTGAAAAATTACGCGTTTAGGAGCATCTTGACTGCAAACGTTTGATGTCACCAATCTTCTCAGTACCAACAGTTATTATACAATACCGAGTAGCCTTGAGTAGGTACGACAGAGTAGGTACATTACCATTGTATACAACATTTACGTGGTATGTGGGAACCTGTAAATACCGCTAAACACCGATTTATTGTGGAGATTGCGATTCAGTGGCGTGGGAGAGATGCGTGAACGTTTGATAGCCACATACTTGACAGGGATAGATATGACGATATTTTCTTAGCAAGTGCATTCTGCCCATTTCTCGACTCTGCCTATACCGAACAGTGCCCAGAGCATAGCAAACTTCCAAGAAACATGGAAAATGATTGTTTCAGCGTTGAGAGGCAGTCGTGTTTCGACCGAGAAATTCAAATTCACATGAGTATAATATGACAGTATGAACCATATAGTTATATTTGATTGAGTGAGCGAAGCGAGCGAAAATCTCTCAATAAATTTGGACGAATCAGTGTTGTATGATTGTATGTTTATTTTTTAGAGCATAACTTTCGAACCATCAATTCGATTTGCATGGAATCTAGAAGCAATAGGTCAAAATTTGCTGGTAATAATATTCAGAGTTAAATCGGTCAAGGGATAAGATAAAGGCGTAAAAAGAATCGACCAATCTTGTACGGCCCCAATCATTTACCCATACTACTTCGCTGGGCATGCGTTTTGGTGAGCGCAGATAAAGCTTTTTTTTATAGGGAACGATGTTGCCAATCCCCTAGCTTTTCCCCTTAGTCGCCTCTTACGACATCCACGGGTAGTAATGGAGGAACCTAATCTTTAGCCGCCACGTGTCGGCTACGGCCATGTACAATGTAATTTCATAAAATGTCAATGTTACTTTTGTAAGAGTTTAGCCATCTCATGTCTTCTATTGTGAAAAGCAGTTCTTTCAAAATCCTTTTCCAATACCTTACTAGGTCATTGACATTTCTAGTTTTTTCAAGATACAAAGAGATGTTTTATTATCAGTTATCAGATCAGATACTTCAATGACATAGTTTGACACACTACGTATTTCTGTTCCTAAAAGATATCGACTTTAGATAAAAACTTTCTGTTACAAGAGTCTTGGTCACTGTAGCCCTACAGCCATTGAATTTGCAGGATTCAGGGTTTTTAGGGTTCCGTACTATAGCTTTTAGAATTAGCAATTTGAATTGGCAGTGGACCAGATGTTCAACAGTGGACTTCTACAAGCTGATGATGATGATCCATAAAAGATGATCGGAGATAGTGTGGATTCCAAATATAATCGTATCAAAATAGATCACGCCATCTACACGCAATTCTATTGTTTAATATCCCACATCTAAAAGCGTGCGAAGAGATATAAGATATTTTTTACAAAAACTAAAAACCGACTTCAAATTCCTGAATATTTACAAGATTAATATCAACCTCTTTTTTTTTGTTATCAACCTCTTTGCGTTTTGCTTACCTACTGAGGATGACATTGGCCACCTACACTTTCGAATAAAAAACAAAAGTAACTACGACATCCATTCATCATCAATAATAACTCTTACAGTACTGACTGACTGACTGACAATCAAACGTAGTGGTTTTATTCTCTATGAAAATCAACGCACAGCCTACTAAGAGTATGAAATTTGCAGGGTAGCTTCCTGTTGTGACGTATGGGTGTACAGAAATAAATTCCCGACACACAACCCCTAATTTTAAAGTTTATGTAAAAATAGCAGCAACCGAACGAAGTCGCGGGGATAACCATACTATACCGCAGTCGACAAAAAAAAAATCGGCAAGTGGTGATTTCAAGAGAAATAAGTTTTACGGGACAAGTTGCAATCCCTCAGGAATTAAATTAAAATGGGACCACCCCGGGATCATACTCTATACACCAGCGAAAGAATCATCAAAATCTGGTTACTATTGGCGGAGAAATCGAGTAACGTACACACAAAAAAAAAAAAAATACAGCCGACTTGAGAACCTCCTCCTTTTGGAAGTCGGTTAATAAAAATAACAAATCATTGAATATCTTTGACATTCGTGTAGAGAAAAATCTCTAAAGTTTAATAAGCTTGGAGAAAATAGATGCGAGCGATTTCGTGTTGGATATAGCTAGGAGATTTGAAGCATGTTTACAAAAGGTTACGACCGTGTTATTGTTGACAGAGAGGTGTAGACAAGCAAGAAATAAAAATAAATTAAAACATTGCTTGCGTTTTTCCAAGATAAGTTAAAGTTAAGTTGCTGGGCCGGGACATGACTATTTGCGACTGGCCTCTTAGCTCAGTTGGTAGTAACTCTGCCTTCTGCGCTAGAGGTCATGGGTTCGATTCCCGACCTGGACAAACATTTGTGACTAACACAGATGTTTGTTCTGTGTCTGGGTGTTAAATATATATCTATTATGTATATCAGTCTCTGGTACCCATAGTACTATGCCTAGTTTGGGATCAGTTGACCGTGTGTGATATGTCCGGAATATTTATTTATTTAATTTATTTATTCTGAATCTTGATTTTGAACTTCTCACACGTTTAAAAGTTGATAAAAATGACCAATAATAGTTGAATTGAAAAGTTTGTGCAATAAAAAGTTTATATTTCGCTAATATTGTTTTATTTTTTGATGTGTTTAGTTTACAGTTTTTCGTCTAAAATAATAGTTTGCGATGCTCGAAAAGAGTGAATAAGCTTTTAAGTGCCTTAATCATAGTTTTAAGACCTCTCTGTAACACTTATTTCTGCAAATAATATACCGCTAATTTAGTTGCTTACCCCACTGTTTGTAATACTTAAGTAATGTATTTCTATTCGTGAGAACCTGTTATTGGCTCTCTTAAGCTAAACAAATGTTCAATAAAATGTAACAAAGCTGTTGGTTCTCCAATAAATAAATAAATAAATAAATAAACATCTTGAATCTTGGTTAAGCCCCTTTTGGGGTATTATAATAAGAAATCACTTTGTTAAAGCAAACAAAAAGCCTCAAAATATGTATTATCAAAACCTGAAACCACCACATGTGTTAATTTTGGACTTGCCCAAGTACTAATTATAGTAGAAGCAATAAGTGGCCTGTGGCAACTGATAATGAACATAGGCCATGAACTTTGTGAAAAGAAACATGTGCATTTTACCCTCCCTGTTGTTAGTATACAAGGTGATTGATAACATGTATACCATCCTGAAAAGGGCTTATTCAATCAACATCATCATTTCAGCCGTAGGAAGTCCACTGCTGAACATGGCCTACCCTAAATATTTACAGAGCGAATTCTTATAATGTGGGGGGATTTGTCCATACTCTCCACGCACGCGGGTTGGCGATGATTCAACATAAAGGAATAAAATAATTGGGTAGAAAAAAATATATATTTTCCCTGAACTACGTAAAACAGTGAATAATGGAGTTTGAACTGATTTATCACCAAAACAGCAGATTTTCGCGTAAAATTTTTTCAACGAAAATATATGTATTTCCAAAAGTCATAAACCTCATAAATATAAATATATATCTATTATGTATATCAGTCTCTGGTACCCATAGTACAGGCTATGCCAAGTTTGGGATCAGTCTACCGTGTGTTAAAAAAAAAATTTATTATTCTCAATTGGGTTTAGAATAAGCCCCTTTCGGGATAACATACATATTATGGATCACCTTGTAAAGTGTTCTTCTGCTTACCAGTCGAAAACAAACAAGGGGAAGTAGTGAAGTAATTAGGGAGAGGGATCAGTGAAGCCGCATTTGGATTGGAAGTGGTTTTACGGTGTGAGCTAATTGACGTATGCGGTGCATGGTGTTATTTTTATCATTTGACTAAACATTTCGCTTTTTTAGTTTTAGATTCATAGTACAAACGATGGGTAATAATACAATACAATAAATTTATTTCAGGCAACAATAGAATAAAAAACAGATGGAATTTTTCTTACACTACGGCCCATATAGATATATACCTTAAAGACTACCATACATATTAATATAAAAACACAATTAATTGCCACGTAGAAACTGCGACGTGGGACGCGAATTGTCATTGGCAGTAGGTATCCGCCCGCGGAAGCGACGGAACACAACACCCTTCGGCCAGAGATCTTCTTTTAGGTAGGTCGAAAGATGTTCGGTCGGTACCCTCACCACAAAGGAGTTGAAACTGACTCTGTGACGGGACTCCAACCGTTCGACCCTCAAGCTGATCTTGGTCTTCACGCGCAAGTAATAATAATATATAATAATAATAATAATAGTAATAATAATGTATAATGTCTTAAAACATATGTTAGGTTTATTGAGACACTAGCTTGTCCACGCAGCTTTGCTTGCATGCTACTTACATAAAAAGTAGCCTATGTGCTATTCCAGACTATAATAGACTGGCCTCATAGCTCAGTTAGTAGTAACTCTGCCTTCTGCGCTAGAGGTTGCGGGTTCGATCCCCGCACTGGAAAAACATTTGTGTGATAAACAAAGATGATTGTTCTGTATCTGGGTGTTAAATATGTATATCTATTATGTATATCAGTCTCTGGTACCCATAGTACAGGCTATGCCTAGTTTGGGATCAGTTGACCGTGTGAATATGTCCGGAATATTTATTTATTTATCTCTATATTTATAAATTTGATTCAGATCCGTTCAGCCGGATGTTATTATAGGACCTAGTAGTATAGTATCTTCTTTTAAAAATGGTTTGAAAGAAACCGTATCAGTACCTTATAACCATTAAATGCGGCCACGGTTCCACTTTCATGCATCGAAACCCAACAAAAACCCAAAACTCCATCCTTCCAAAAAGTCCAAAAACTTTAGATTCCTTCACCTCCGCATGATAATTATGTAAGTACCTAAACTTGTTTCTTGTCCAGCCACGCGTGTCGTCTTCCAGACGAGTGCCTCTCCCACGGGAGTCACTTCCTGGGCACCGCGTCTGGGCTCATTGATTTTCAACTTGAATGAAATGCCTGTGCGCTAATTTAAGGTTTCATTGCACATTTTCTCATGGTTAAGTATAAGTAAGTAGTACTTACCTAATAGTAGGTATCATCATCATCATTAACCAATATCAGTCCAGCCTGGACGATTGTCTAACACTGTAGCTGCCTATCTGTGCCTAGCAACATACCGTTGTAACAATCTAATGAATCGAATTTACAATGCCCCGCCCCAAACTTTAAACCCAACTCTTTTTGAGAGTTTATATACATAGCTCAGAATTAGCAAATTGAAGTGGCAGTGGGCAGGCTATACAAGGTGATTCATAATATGTATTCCATCCCGCAAGGGGCTTATTCTACAACCAATTGGCAATAAAGTTTGTTCTACTACTTTTGGAAAATCATTTTTCATTGATAAAACACTATGCGAAAATCAGCTGTTTTGGGGTCAAATCAGATCAAACTCAATGAATCAGCTATTTTAGGTAGCAATCTCGATTCCATACTTCTTGTAGTTCTAAAGATGATAAAAATACCAAAAACAGCTAATTTGAGAAAGTTCGTGGAAAAATATTCAAAAAAATATTCAAAAAATTAATGTTTTTTTCCACTAGTTTTATTTCTTTTTGTTGATAGAATAACCCCCTTTCGGGATGGTATACATGTTTTGAATCACCTTGTAGTTCGCAGAACCGACAACCATTTTCGAATAAAGGTCTCGAATGGTAGCCACGAACCCGATGGACAGATCAAATTTTAAAGGTTGCGGGAACTCGGTAGATATAGAAGGCTCAAGACCGTTCGTCGGGCACTCTTTGGGAAAGCTTATATCCAGCAGTGGACTTCTTCTGACCATCATCATTATCATCATCATTTCAGCCGTACGACGTCCACTGCTGAACATGGCCTCCCCCACAGAGCGAATTCCTATCATGTGGGGGGATTTGCCCATACTCACCACGCTGGGCATGCGGGTTGGCGAGCGCAGTTAGAACTATCGTTGTTAAAATGAGGGACGCTGCTGCCCATCCTTAAGCTTTTTTCCCTTAGTCGCCTCTTACGACATCCGCGGATAGGTAGATATGGAGGGGCCTATTATTTAGCCGGGGCCACCACGGCAATGACCTCTCTTCTGACCAATGATGATGTTAATGCAAGCTACGCCACGAGCGCTCCAAAACCAAGGCTTTAAGAAGCTTCTGCCCGGATTTAAAGCCTAGTTTACACGTTGCCCAACATCAACATGGGATGTATAATTATATATATACAATTTAAAGTTTCGTAAGTGGCAATCGGATCACGATATACATTAGTCAATTTAGATTACTTACCATCGCTGTCGGTGGTGAAATTGAAGATGGGATTAACATTTTGACAGGCGATTTAATTTACGGTTTATAAAGTACTTGTGTTGATGATAATTAACAATTATACAGAAACAGATTTATTTTAAATGGATTCGATTAATGGAGTGTTTATTACCTGACTACGTGATAGGATCCGTAATGTTTGATTCTTCTAGGCTTGGTCGCGAGAATGGCATGGCTTCACCTATTTATAAATTTGATTTTTGCAAAGTGATCTTAGTCATCATCATACATACTTTTTACTTTTTTTTTAATGTTTTCCTACTTCGTTGTGTATTAGGTACCTATAAGTATTTTCTATGTACCCACCTACCTACTGTACCTACCTGGGTCGTGGGTCAAATAAATAAATTTTCTTTCTTTCTTTCATAATCATTATAGCCGTACGACGTCCACTGCTGAACATGACCAGCATGACCACAGACAGAGCAAATTCCTTATCATGTGGGGGGATTTGCTCATACTCACCACGCTGGGCAAGCGGGTTGGCGAGCGCAGTTAGAGCTATCGTTGCTAAAATGCGGGACGCTGCCCATCCCCTAGCTTTTTTTTCCCTTAGTCGCCTCTTTCGAAATCCGCGGATAGGTGGATATGGAGGTGATCCTAGTAATTTATGGAAATAAAGACCTTTTGACTTTGACTTGGCGATAGTGTTGGAAGGCCCCCGACCAACGAAATTGTGAAGGTTGCGGGAAGTCAGTGGATGGAAAAGGCTGATGACCGTTTGTCGTGGAACTCTTTGTGGACTTCTACAGGCTGATGATGATGATGATGACTTTGAATTTGGGTAGCTTGCCTAATCGCTCTTAATTAATACGCTTTCAGCACGGTCATCAAATGGATGACCGCAGTCATATCAAGGTAATTTAGCAGATTAATAAAAGCTAGAGTGAATACACACTATAATAGAGTGAGAGGTGCAGGGTTCAATGCTCTAGACCTGTTCCTATGGACCCGTCTCGATTGGCCATAAACCAAGAAGACGCTGTTTCGTAATAATGTATGGGCTTAGATTGAAAATCTAGGGGTGGTCTATGTGAGGAAAGGCAGCGAGTTAACACTTTTCTCTTTTGAAATGAAATGAAATGTTTTATTGTTTTATGGTCGATTATGTACAGTACAGAGTATACAATGTTCTTGTGTTTTTTTTTTCAAAATAGGCTAACCTTTGACCACAGTCTCACCTGATGTTAAGTTATGATGTGGTCTACGGTGTAGCACGTTTGCCTAGAAGAAACCTATTCACTCTGGTCTTCAAATCACCCAAATTATGGGTTTAGAGTCCTCACACTTTTGCTTCATGAGCATGCAAATATAAAAGTACCTTTTTAGGTCGGGCGTGACACTCACTCATGTTTATATAATGTTTAGCTAGGTAATTTACGAATGATTTAATATTTCATGCTGGTCATATTCAGCAGTGGACGTCGTACGGCTATAATGATGATGAAAGAAAGAAAGAAAATTTAATTTAATTTTTTTTTTATTTTATATTTTATAGTATGTATAAGTGTATATTTACGAATAATTAATTGATATTAGATATTTTTTTCAGAAAAAGACCTATATAGAAATAACAGATAGAAGTTTCTAATTGAAGTTAAAACACCTACCCCTCTTTTGATCGTTGTTGCAAAAACCTCTATGTTCATAGACAAATCTCGTATCGAGCGTCTCAGTACAAAAGATTTCAACGCGCTACAGTTTATTATTCTAAATTACTTGAGGGCCTCGGTGGCGTGTCGGACGAGAACCCGTCTGAGAGATAAGGGGTGCGGGTTTGATTCCCGCTGCGGGACAAATGTTTGCATGTTTGCAAATATTTGGTGAGGGTTTGGTTGTTGTGGTATGTACCATGGTACTCGTAATTTCTGATATCCACGACACAGGGAATCCTATTTTGGGATGTGATAATAATAATTTTGAAACATATTTTGGATTTTATTTATTTATTACACAAACGGAATACAAAAGGAATTAAGTTATGTCTTAAAACCTATGTTAGGTTTATCTAGATATACCTAACATAGGTTTAAAGACATAACTAACCTAACCTTAGGATCTCGATGTTATATCGTTAGATAGCATATCGCACAACGTTTGAACACGGCTTGACAAGGCTCTAACAGAAAAGGTTAGCCTTTTTGTCAGAAGGATTCACAATTAGTTTGATATATCCTACTAATATTATAAATGCGAAAGTTTGTGAGATGTTTGGATGTTTGTTATTCAATCACGTCGTAACGGCTCAACCGATCTCGTTGAAACTTGGAATATAAAGTTTTTTACCTGGAATAGCATATAGGCTACTTTTTATGAAGGTACCACGCGGGCTATAATAATTATGTGAAAATGTATTCGAAAGTGCCATGGTGGCCCCGGCTAAAGAATAGGCCCCTCCATATCTACCTATCCGCGGATGTCGTAAGAGGCGACTAAGGGGAAAAAACTAGGGGAGGGGCAACAGCGTCCCTCATTTTAACAACGATAGCTCTAACTGCGCTCGCCAACCCGCATGCCCAACGTGGTTAGTATGGGCCAATCCACCCACATTTTTTTTTTTATTGGTGATAGGCGTGTGACCATCATCTCACTTTTGCAAGTGAGATGTGGCCTAAGATGGAGCACGCTTTACCAGAAGGAACTTATTCACTCTAGATTTGAAGACTCCTAGATTGTACTCATCCGGGAAAACAGACGCTGGCAGATCGTTCCACTCTTTGCCAGTGCTTATAATAAAGGTGGAGCAGAAACGTTTGGTTCGACACTGTGGTATGTCGACCAGGTAAGGATGGTAATTACCTGTGCGTCTGCTTGTCCGGTAGTAGAAGGGGGAGGGAGGAATGAGGTCATGCAAATCCTGCGCACAGTCACCAAAGTGGTACTTACAAAGTGTTACTTAGTGGTGGTACCAAATGATTCGCTCTGTCTGTGGGGGAGGCCATGTTCAGCAGTGGACGTCTAACGGCTGAAATGATGATTTATTCGAAAGTATACATTTTCACATACGGTCTTATTCACACAGCGAGATGAATAACATGTATAATATTGTTGTGCCTTCTTATTTAAATATTTTACAAGTATTGTTATGAGAGAAATTAAACAATAGGCCAATTAGATGGCGCGGTATTGGCATTCCCACCCAGAACTTTCTTGGGACATTCCCACGCATACCAAGGTGCCTACTGTTACGTTTTAGGTTCGTATAGGGGAATTAATAATAATAATAAATAATAAATATTCCGGACATATCACACACGGTCTACTGATCCCAAACTAGGCATAGCCTGTACTATGGGTACCAGAGACTGATATACATAATAGATATATATTTAACACCCAGACACAGAACAAACATCTGTGTTCATCACACAAACGTTTGTCCAGTGCGGGAATCGAACCCGCGACCTCTAGCGCAGAAGGCAGAGTTACTACCAACTGAGCTATGAGGCCTGTCAAAAGTCAAAATGCCTGTCAAAAGGTCTGTGAAAAATTTTTGAAGGAAAATTAAAAAAAACGAATCAGCTGTGATATCTAGCAGAAACGACGAGTACCATGGTACCGCAACACCCAGACCCGGAATAAATACCTATTTGCAGATAAGGCAAACATTTGTTCGCCGCGGGGGTCAAACCCGCACTTCCTCTCAGCCAAATCTTTCGTGGACCCTACTTGGACAGCCAAAATGTTCGACAGATTTTTATTCAATTTTAAATGTTTTTACATTATGGTTTTTCTTAACATTGAATAATCAAATAACACATAAAATTCAACATAAACGATACGAGTACGTCAGATATGTTACACCCAAATCACAGTTCCTAGTTCTGTACAAACTTGAGCTAGCACTTTCAAATTTAGGTAATGTTGCATCTAGTTGCTGCTTGCTATTGAATTTACTGTCCGGGTCAAGACAACTCTAAAAATATCAAAATCCATCCACACTTTTAATTACAGAAAGAAAATTAAAACGAATACAAGTTAATATTTAAAAAATACAGAAATATCAGTTGAGCTATCTAAATACCGTTACAAACGATCGATAGATAGCTCAATTGATCCAGATCACTACCAGTCGGAAGCGTCCCCAAGACGCTGGCGGAATTGCCACGCTGGATGACAATGCTAATTCGTTACATCCATCACTTTTGAGTGCAACGCGGTAATAAAGTTTTTTTTTGCACTAACATACACACGGGCATATAAAAATGGCTAAGGCAGCTTATACATTCCAATCAAGATTAGTTAAACTCTACTTTATATTTTAATAGGTAGGTTTACTTTTAACTGGACCGGTACTTTAAGATCGTTAAACGGGTAATATTTTCTTTAGCCGTGACTTTTACTAGTTCTGCTTTCAATCCAATTCAAAGAATTTAGGTTATTAGAATTAAAAAGTTTAAGTAGATCAACTAAAAATATCGTAGGCGTAGTGGGTCAGTGCCCGACTGAGAGCAAGAGGTTGCGGGTTCAAATGCTTGCATGATCTGCAAATTCCGGGTCTGGGTGTTGTAGTACCATGATATACACAGACACGTGGAATCCTAGTGTGTAGTATGAGACTGGCCCCCAATTCTACTAATTCAATGACTTGAAAATGATAATCGCATGATTATGATCGCACCATTATCATTCAGTCGCCACCTTCGTTTCTTTGATTTCATTGGTCCATTGGTTCCATAATGACTGCCATTGAAATACGACTGTGATAGCAGAATCCCAAAAGTGTCAAAAGTGGTCATTTGGACATTGAACCATTGTCATATTGACTGGCCTCATAGCTCAGTTGGTAGTAACTCTGACTTCTGCGCTAGAGGGCGCGGGTTTGATTCCCGCACTGGACAAACATTTGTGACTAACACAGATGTTTGTTCTGTGTCTGGGTGTTAAATATATATCTATTATTTATATCAGTCTCTGGTACCCATCGTACAGGCTATGCCTAGTTTGGGATCAGTTGACCGTGTGTAATATGTCCGGAATATTTATTTTTTATTTTATTTTTATTTTATTTTATATTGAAGCCATTTAATTAGTAGAATTGGGGGCCTGTTCTTTAGCTGTCCCTTTCATCATGATAAAGTAAGGTCCATGCTCTACTGAAGCGTCTTCGTTCACTGCCAAATATAGCATTACGAGCCTAATAGTTGACAACTGTATGAGGAAGCTATACATCTTTCTGTTTCTACGAGTTTCCACCATTTTATTCTCTAGGCTTTGTTTTTTTTTATGTTATACGGAGGCAAACAGGCTAACGGGCCCACCTGATGGTAAGCGGTTACCGTCGCCTATTGACATCTGCAACACCTGGAACATTGCGTTGCCTGCCCTGGAGAAATATTTTTGAATATTTCTTAAAGCTCTTCATGTTGTAGGTTAGCGGGAAAACCTCGGAAGGAAGCTCATTCCACAATTGTCCAGAACCTATACCATCCTCTACCTAAGCCTATTCAACTTTATCCACAGACTTTCAATGTCTGTGCATAAAATGTCTAGTGTCTACTATACGTGACGCTTTAGTAGACAATGGATCTTATCCTCAAAAGTAAGTAGATTATACAAGATAAATACTTTTAAATCTACGTTTGACGAAGTTGGTTAAATAAAATAGTATGTTGTGTAACGAGTAATAAAAATATTCATTTGATTGCATGCGATTGGTCTTAATTGAGCGGAAATGAACAAAATGGGCTTGCGGTTATTTAAAAGGTTTATTTCATTGAATAACCGAGGTTTTATTACTTTGGTAATGAAAATTACTCTACATTATTGAATTTAAAAGTATGATAATTAGTAACCCACCCATGTATGGTGGTAGGTGTTGTGAAATTTCATAATCTTGCAGTTTGTTTATATAATCACCTAGACGTTTTCGGCTACAGTGACTTGGACTTTGGACTCTATCAAGTTTAGGGGCCTTGATGTTTAGCCCTTAAGTGACTGGCGTACCCAATTCTTGCCATGAACGTGCGGTCACAGGTAGCGCACTTCAGGGTACCGTTCACATAATTGTAGGGTATTTTGGAGGGCGGCCTTGCTTTTAGTTGGTCTCGCTAAAGGTCTAGTTCTCGCCTTCTTGCCTCCTCGAAAGCATATACCTTCTCCTGCACGTGTCTTCGCCATTCTGGCCGTTTACCAACATAAGACTCCCAACGAGAGGGTTCTATACTGCATCTCTTCGTTGTTTATGTGAGTATTGCGAATACGATGTGACACACAAGAAATCACCTTTTTCGTATCGCTTTAATTTGATTGTAAGTCAAATGTGGGGATCCTCTCCACATTTCTATTAGGTATTTTACCTACCTAAATAGTTTTAATTATTTTATATAAAACCTACATACTACACTGAATACTGGCACCGCGACACTCACGCACACGTCAGTCGGATGGAATCGGAGTGCGACCTGTCATGGTAATTGTACGGCGGGATGCCTCCGGCTTTTGTGAATTACGTGTTTGCTTGTGAACTTTCTTGTTATTCCTTCTATTCTACGCTTGCTATCTACTCGGTGCCTCTCTCCTTCTGAACAATTAAATGTAGTGCTCGTAAATGTGTTGGAGTTGAAACAATATACAGTTAACCCTTTCTGGACTACTTATTCATACTTCCACCAACACCACCAAACCTTCGCCTACAACTGGTGACCCCCGAACACAGAAAAGGTACGATGAGTGGTAGCGATGATTCTTTGGATACAGCCACGTCGGACAAAATCGAAGTCCAACCAAGCTCGGCAAAGAAAAAAAGAACGCGTGTTTCCACTAACCCGCCCGAGTTATACAAAGTCGGCATCCGAGTTCCACCCTTTTGGCCAGAGGAGCCGGAAATATGGTTCGCACAGATTGAAGGACAATTTGCGATATCCAACATCACTGCGGATACGACAAAATTTTATTACGTCACGAGTCACTTGGATCCTCAATATTCGAAAGAAGTGAAGGACGTCATCACGTCTCCTCCGGCGACCAATAAATATGAAAAGCTTAAGGAGGAGCTGATAAAGCGACTGTCAGCATCACATGAGCGGAAAATCCAACAGCTACTGATGCATGAGGAGTTGGGAAACCGGAAACCCTCGCAATTTCTGCGCCACCTGCGAAGCCTTGCTGGAACTACCGTCCCTGATGACTTTATCCGAAGCATTTGGTGCAGCCGTCTACCCAGCAACCTGCAAACGCTGGTAGCATCACAACCATCAAGTAGCCTGGAAGCTGCAGCAGACCTAGCCGATCGAGTACACGATATCGTGGCACCTAGTCTCCAGGTAGCATCAACTACTTCGGCGACTCCTGTTCCTGGTTCGATGCAGTCAATGGCGAACGAGATTGCTGAGCTGAAGGCAGCTGTCAAAAATCTGACAATGAAGTTGAACCAGCAGCCTCGATCACGTGACCGTTCCCGCCGATCCAACGATCGTCAGCGCAAACGCTCCAAATCCCGATCCCAGTCCAGCTATCGAAAATTCCCGAACTGCTGGTACCACAGCCGGCATGGAGCCAACGCGACCCAGTGTATCAAGCCCTGTGACTTCGAGAAGTCGGGAAACGCCCAGGGCGGTCGGTAATGGCGACTGACGATTGCCCTACTTCTCCTGGTCGCCTCTTCGTTACCGATCGCAAATCGAAGATCCCTTTCTTGGTGGACACTGGAAGCGACGTCTGCGTCTTCCCTCGGTCTGCACTTCGGGAACGTCGAGCCAAGACCAGCTACGAGTTGGCAGCCGCCAACGGAAGTGTCATAAGCACGTTTGGCTCGGTCCAGCTTAATTTAGATTTAGGACTTAGACGCGATTTTCCTTGGAATTTTATCGTTGCTGACGTCACTAAGGCCATTATTGGCGTAGATTTTTTAAGTTTCTACAACCTACTTGTAGACGTACGTAATAAGCGCATAGGTCGTATTATAGATAACGTAACATCATTGTCAATTGATGCTTACCTCGCTAATGCTCCTGACAGTGTTTATTCTGTAAAGGTTCCATCCGGTGACACGTATTTTCATAAAATTTTATCAGAATTTCCGGAAATAACTAAACCGGCTGGCACGCCACGCGTCTATAAACACAACACTGTACATCACATTCGCACCACACCCGGTCCTCCCATCTCTTGTTCCCCACGCAGGTTAGCTCCTGATAGGCTGAAGGTGGCGAAGCAAGAATTCGACTTGATGCTGAGCAATGGTACGGCGCGTCCGTCCGAGAGTCCATGGTCTTCTCCTCTGCATTTGGCCCCCAAAAAAGACAATGGCTGGCGCCCTTGCGGAGATTACAGACTCCTGAACGCTCGGACCATCGCTGATAGGTACCCCATCAGGCACATTCATGACTTTGCCCACAGCATTTCCGGCTGTACCTTCTTTTCAACCATCGATTTGGTCAAGGCCTACAACCAAATCCCAGTGAACGAAGAGGACATCCAGAAGGCCGCCATAACAACTCCTTTTGGCCTTTTTGAGTTCCCGTTCATGAGCTTCGGTCTTCGGAATGCGGGGCAAACGTTCCAGAGATTTGTGGATGAAATGACCAGGGGTCTGGACTTTTGCTATTGTTATCTCGACGATTTCCTAGTTTTTAGCCAGTCGGCAGCGGAGCATGAAAGCCACCTTCGACAGCTCTTCGAACGCATGAAGAAATACGGCATAGTCGCAAACACCTCAAAGTGTGTGTTTGGTGTCTCAGAGGTAACGTTTTTAGGTTACCACATCTCTGCCGCTGGTACCAAACCACTTGACTCTAAGGTCCAAGCAATAAAAGAGTTTCCTACGCCGAAAACAGTCCGGCAACTCAGGCGATTTCTAGGCATGTTGAACTTTTACAGGCGATTTATGCCTAACGCCGCAAAGGTTCAAGCTCCTCTTAACGCCCTGTTAACCGGCTCGGTAAAGGCCTCTGATCCTGTGGACCTGTCAGGCGAAGCTCTATTAGCTTTTGAGCAATCTAAGGACAGCCTCTGCAACGCTGCTTTACTAGCACATCCCGATTGCCAAGCCAAACTTGCGTTGGTTACAGACGCAAGCGACTTAGCATTGGGGGCAGTGATCCAGCAGTTCAAAGATGATGTCTGGCAGCCGCTGGCATTCTTCTCGCGGAAGCTAAGTCCATCTCAGCAGAAGTACTCGCCCTATGACCGAGAGTTACTCGCTATTTATGAGGGCATAAAGTACTTCCGCCATATGCTCGAGGCGAGGAACTTCACGGTTTATACTGACCATAAGCCGTTATGTTACGCCTTCAGCGAGCGGAAGAGTAACTGTTCGCCGCGTCAATACAGACACCTGGACTTCATCTCACAATTCACCAGCGATATCCGGCACATATCCGGCAAGGATAATGTTGTGGCCGACACGCTATCTCGCATTGATGAGATGCAAAGCCCAGTTGACCTGGATGTACTCGCCAAATCACAGACCGCAGATCCCGAGCTGTCTTCTTTTCTCCATGACGAACCGACATCGCTTCTCTTGAAGAAAATCAAAGAGCCCGGTAGCAATGTGGAGATTTACTGTGACATGAGTACTGGCACACCGAGACCTTTCGTGACCAAACTTTTGCGAAAGCAAGTATTCGACAGCCTGCACTGCTTAAGTCACCCTGGTGCAAACGCGTCTGCTAAACTTATAGCAGAGCGTTTCGTTTGGCCAGGGATCAGGAAGGACTGTCGAGAATGGTCCCGAATGTGCTTGGCCTGCCAGCGCTCCAAGACCAATCGTCACGTGTCCGCTCCACTTGGCAATTTTGATTTGCCCAAGGCCCGATTCGCGTACGTCCACATCGATCTGATTGGTCCTATGCCTATATCCAACGGCTACCGCTATTGTCTCACTGCTGTAGACCGCTTTACAAGATGGCCTGAAGCCATCCCTATTGCGGACATGACGGCTGAGACGGTGGCTAAGGCATTATTGCTAGGTTGGATTGCCAGATTTGGTAGCCCAACCGACATCGTGACCGATCGTGGGCGTCAATTTGAGTCCGCGCTTTTTGAATTCCTAGCTAAACTAGCCGGGTTCAAACATCGCAGGACCACAGCCTATCATCCAGCCTGTAACGGACTGGTGGAGCGATTCCACCGACAGCTAAAGACAGCTATTACTTGTCATGCTGATAGCAATTGGACGGAATCTCTGCCACTAGTCCTACTTGGTATTAGGAGTGCGATCAAAGAAGATCTGCAGTCATCTTCGGCTGAACTGGTTTACGGCGAGCCATTACGACTCCCTGGTGAATTTTTTCACACCACCGTAACCGGTACAACGGATATAACCGATTTCACTGCTCGCCTTCGCTCAATAGCAGGGAAACTGCAACCTGCTCCGGCGTCGTGGCATAACAATGGCAAGATTTTCGTCTACAAAGACCTCGCTTCCTCATCACACGTATTTCTTCGGGAAGAAATGTTGAGAGGAACTTTTCATCCAGCATACTCTGGCCCCCATGAGGTACTTCAGCGTGGGGACAAAGTCTTCAAAATCTTAGTCAAGGGTAAAACTGTGACTGTCTCAATAGACCGCCTGAAACCGGCCTACATATTGTCGACTGCATCGCCACCCGAGTCTACCTTGGACCCTGAGCCTGGACCTACGGAGGAATCTCGCATTCCCATACACACTACACGATCCGGCAGGCAAGTCCGTTTTCCGGATTACTATCGCCCGTAGTGACGGTCTTCGGAAGGGAGTGATGTGGGGATCCTCTCCACATTTCTATTAGGTATTTTACCTACCTAAATAGTTTTAATTATTTTATATAAAACCTACATACTACACTGAATACTGGCACCGCGACACTCACGCACACGTCAGTCGGATGGAATCGGAGTGCGACCTGTCATGGTAATTGTACGGCGGGATGCCTCCGGCTTTTGTGAATTACGTGTTTGCTTGTGAACTTTCTTGTTATTCCTTCTATTCTACGCTTGCTATCTACTCGGTGCCTCTCTCCTTCTGAACAATTAAATGTAGTGCTCGTAAATGTGTTGGAGTTGAAACAATATACAGTTAACCCTTTCTGGACTACTTATTCATACTTCCACCAACACCACCAAACCTTCGCCTACATCAAAGTCAAAGTCAAAAGGCATTTTTTTCGATGATCCTTTTTCACAAAATGGAATTTAAAGCTTCAGTGTGGTGCCGATCGAACTAGGTGAGGCTCAAAAGTAAAGTAATCTAATTATAATCCCTAAATAATAAGAGCTTATAAAAATGTGAAAAAAAAGAAGATAAATGTGAGCTTTAACAAACCTACTTGTATACTTGTACCTATATACTACGTGATTCTAGTACAGGTACTATTCTACGCTGATTTTTGTTTATTAAGTAAAACTTGCTAGAACTTCCCGGCTTAGGACGTATGCTACATAGAGTTTTTTCAAAGTGTTAAATTTCCAAAAGTTGCAGATCATGAATTGCCGATTGGGTGAAGAATATGCCCCTTTCGGGTCTATCCCGAAAGGGGCATATTCTACACCCAATATACCTGTTATAAATCACCTTGTATCGTTCCTAATTGCTGTTCTTTTGAATTTATTGATATAATTTATAGCTTATGTCACTGAGTCAAGACTATTCTAATGATACAAAACATCAAAATCAATCTAGGTGCAACGCGGTGCCATACGTAATAGCTATAGAGATACATACAAAAAACATAATCCGGACTGACAACAACGGATAACTCGAACCAGCCCATACTGACGAATTTTGCACTAAATAATAAATTATTTATTAGTTTAATATCTTTGAACGTCGGTCTCCGACGAAGTATATGATACTAAACCATAAATAAGACCATGTACCTATTCATACTATTCTTCATGCAAATAAAGCCATTCAGTCATTCATTCAAAGTATTCACTCATTCACGACGTCCAGTTAAAAGAGTTCATAATCTATTTCCCTTTACGTTTTAGCATAGTTACACAAAGAGTCACTATTTTTATATTACTCTGGCATACAGTCATCAGGAAATTCATAGCATTCAACAGAATTCGCACAAATCTAGTTCAGTGGTCAAGTCAACGCTGACGCGTAAACAGAAATCATTTCACTATCATTGAATCATGATTTGAATCCGTGCCAACCTTACTCATTCATTCAAGAGTGACACAGTGATGCGTAAACGCAGAAAAACAGAGCGGGAAAAAATATACGGAACTGCTGAATTGCATCTAGGTGCTTTTCGAACTCAGTGTTCAAGGGCATGATTTTATGCCGGAAGTTTTTGAACCAGTGAACCCTAAAGGCCTACGCACATCGGGGCGGCAAGGCAAAGTATTTTTATTTTTTCTAAATGATCTTCAAACTTATCTAGTTCCTAGTAGTACAACTGAAATTCCAAGCTTGAATATCATTTAGCAAAAATAAAAATACTTTGCCATGCCGTCACGATGTGTATAGGTCTTTAGTGTGTTACCACACCAAACGGTCGACCGTTGATCGACTGTCGAACGATTTGTGTGGTAGCTTTGGCTGATCGACGGGTGCTGATAATGAGTGTAACCACAACAAACGATCGACCGTCATTTCACATACAGCTGGCGGAGCAGTCGAGTAAAGTAAAGTGTCATTTAGTGCTTGAAATACATGTAGGTACAGGTATTTTTATGTCTATAATTATGTGAGTTAATGTATTCCTACCGATTTTTCGATGTGCAATAATAATATCTTTGTACAAATAAAATAAACTTAATAAAATAAAAATTAAACATGAAACTAATTGGATAAAAAACGACTTACAAATAGCGAATGTAAAGCCAAAAAATCTTTGTCAGTTAAAAAATCATTTATAGAATAATAACATTTATTTGAAAGAATCATTTTTCCACATCGACCATTCAACTATCGATCGATCGACGAGCGATTGGTGTGGTAACAGCCGAAGTCAAAACCTCGTCCAGTTAGGGGCCAGTGTAGTGTGGACGACAGACAATCGATGTAGTTTTTTGTACTATATGCACTTTACTCACTTCCCGTCGCGTTCACAGTAGTCCAACCCTACGTTGCTCTACAGCTGACGACAAAAGTAAATTTCGTATCATTGAGCTTATGATGATACATCCAATATCTGTTTCATTTGCTCGCTTGTACCGGCTTTCCCGTTACTGACCGATGATTAGACGTACTAAAATATCTCGGTGCTTGAACTCTTGGCACAAAAAATATGTATACATAGATACAGGTGTGACGCTGCTGCGGCGCGGCGCCGGCGCGGCATCGATGGTGCTGGCCTACACTACACATACACAACTCAACTCTCTTTAAGTAGGTATTGAAGAAATCTTGATAAAACCGTTGAATTATAAACTCTTGCAACCCTTTAGACTGGCCTCATAGCTCAGTTGGTAGTAACTCTGCCTTCTGCGCTTGAGGTCGCGGGTTCGATTCCCTTACTGGACAAACATTTAGAATTAGAATTAGAATTAGAATTATTTATTTCAGTTAAAACAGCAAGCTTACAGTATATACCAAAGTGCCTACTGTCTAAAATTAAAACTTAAAAATACTCTTAGCGAATTAAATATAGTACAAATTTTATCATTAAAGATGTCGACATGTTGGACCTCGTGTACATACATTTGTGTTTGTGTCAACTGGACACAGATGTTTGTTCTGTGTCTGGGTGTTAAATATTAATCTATTATGCATATCAGTCTCTGGTACCCATATTACAGGCTATGCCTAGTTTGGGATCAGTTGACCGTGTGTGATATGTCCGGAATATTTATTTATTTTTGTTCGGTATTTTATGGTCCCATTATAACCAAATCCTAAACACGTTTTTGAAGCAATATTTTTTTTCAGTAAATTATAGTACGTAGTTTTAAAATAAAAACATAAAATATCTAGGTAACCATCTGAATCCGATTTGGTCCAGCAAAATACCAGTTTTTCTAAGCACTTTTTTATATTTTGTCAGCCTTGCTTTCACGGTCATTATGAATTCATTTTACTTCGCTGATCAACTAGAAAGTCTTATTTAAATTACATGTCTGAATATCGCGTTTTGTTGTTTTCCTATTGCGACATTTGAAACGCCCCGCCACTTTTTAAAATAGGTAAAAAACATGAAAATTATAAAGCTACATACAAACGACAACGCCGACGTCGATATCACCGACGCGACGCGTTTTGACGTCGTGCACATATGCGTAGGAAAATACGTAAATAGTGTATTTCTCCGATTCGAATGAAAAATATATCCAGGGATTTGGAACATCATCAACACATGAAAAAGTCGTCATGTCAAATGAATTTGTCTTACCTGATCCGAAAAACAATTAAAACAAATAAAAAACAAAGTAGGTAGGTACTAGGGGTTGCAGTTTCATAGATTCTCAATTTTGAAACTGGCGTATGAAATTGGCCTCATGAGTTTCGAAGCTTCGGAATTTCGAAACTGGATGTAGGATCGAAAAATTAAGAAAAATAAGACTTTTTTTACGATGTGGAAGTGTATTTAAGTATAAAAAGGTACATATTTCCAAAAAAAACCTTTAGTACCCGCCGGAAAACGTACAATGAAGGCAAAATTTTGTTTGAAATGTTACGATATAATAGATTTCACTTCATTTTCATCTTAATATAGCAGTTTCGAAATTTCGGAAATAGAAGCGTCTATTTCGATTTTATTATTCGAATTTATTATTTATTATTATTGCAGAACATGGCAAAATGGTCCGAAATTTCGAAACTATGAAAAACGCGGGGACTACTACTCGCGGGAGTACAAAACCAGCAGACTGCAGCAGACTTTTGAGAACTTTTAGTTCAACAGTATTTGGTACGTCCTGTATCCAGAAGCATGTATGTAAAAACGTTGAGTAGGGATTCGGAGAGATGAGAATCCAATGGTACATTGAGAACCAGTAGAATTTTGTTAACGTTTATTGAATTAATATATGCTTTTTTGTGTACGTATTGTATGGAATGCTAAGAAAGTTGACCGGGGTTTTGGAGAGATGAAAATGACCCAAGAGCGCCCAACGCACTGATATGGGATCCGGGCGCTGACGACGCTATGAAACTGCGAGTAAGTAGGTTCAAAACAGTGTTTACCATTTCGACTCCAAAAGATTTCGAAAGCGAAAACACATTAGTGAATAGTGGAGATGCAACCGTGACTTTGCGTCGCGGTTCGTGAATCAAGCTTGACCTACTTAGAAAAACTAGGCAGGTAAGTTCGGCCAAAATATTTATATAGTCGTGCAAAACTCATTAACTCTTATAAAAAGAGTAAGTGCCTAAGTAGAAGAGTGTGTCATTGGGTGAATGGTTACATGGGGTCAATAAACCATGGTGTTAATGGATCCCATTTGATTGATGGTGCTACTGTGCTTATACTGGGTTTTTGTAACGGGCTTCGAGCAAAAAAATAATTAGAGAGAATCGATAATATCGATGAAAGAAACCTGACGCGTCGTGGTGGCCACGGCTAGAGTTTAGGCCTCTCCATTGCTAACCGTGGATGTCGTAAGAGCCGACTTTGGGAAGAAAGCTAGGGAATGGGAAGCAGCATCCCCTATTTCCACGGGTCCCGGGGCTTCCAAGGCTAACTAATTTTACTAATGATGGCTCGATATGGGCAATTAATTTGGGCAAAGTAATTGCCCATATCGGGCCATCAGTATTAAAATCAACTTTCCTCATCAACTTCCATCGCTATAATAACATTTGTTACATAACCGTTTAAGTGTTTTTGACATCAATAAATCACCTGTATATTTTATATCTGCGATTCACATCCGCCTTGCGCCGAGGAAAGCGTGGAAAATACTGATTAATGATGATGATGTACACCACTGTGCGACGAACAATACTTTCTTGAAATGATGTGTACCTACCTACCACCTTCTTTTTAAATATGAGCACTGGGTTATAAGTTCGTTTGAATTTCTTAGTGGCCAACTCTAGGTGAAGGAGTTTTTAGGCCGCTCCAAGGCTCGATGCATCCCGTTTTTATAAATAGGTCAATATATAAAAGAGTAGGTACTTTAGAAATGTTTATTTTCTATAGAAGATTTAAATAAGCTTGTCTCCCGCGAGCGTTTATATTCTGATTTTTATAACGCAGGGAAAAAATGGTACCATACTATACCTAATTACAGTCAAGAGATTAAGTAAATGTTCTATAGGCCCACGACTTTTATCCCCAAGAATGGTAGACACCCTCTCAGCCCTCCAGACGACCCGATCCTTGAAGATTTCTAAGGGCAGTCCAGAGGCATGTCCTAAAAGTATGTGTTAAATATTAATCTATTATGTCTATCAGTCTCTGGTACCCATAGTACAGGCTATGCCTAGTTTGGGATCAGTTGACCGTGTGTGATATGTCCGGAATATTTATTTATTTATGAAAAGGCATATGCCCACATTTTGCAATAGGTAGTGAGTATTATATACGTGTTAACATTGTGGAGTGAAAGAAGATGTAGTGATGAGGATTGAAAAGGTATGGTTTGGTCATGTAGAGAGGATGAACGAAAGAAGAATGGCGAAACAGGTGTATAAGGCGAGTGTGAATGGAACCGTTGGAAGGGGAAGACCTAGGCATACGTTTAGCGACCGAATTTGTGACGTTTTGAACAAAGGCCAGGTCAAGAGTACCCTAAACCGACGAGCATGTACGAGGAATGTGATGAGAGTGAATGAAGCAAAAGAGGTATGTCAGGATCGTTGCAAGTGGAAAGCCGTGGACTCTGCCTACCCCTCTGGGAAATAGGCGTGATTTTATGTATGCATGTATTATATACATGACAGGTTGCGTGCCCATCGCCGCTTTTAAGAATACTTACTGGTTTCCTCACGAGCTTTTCCCTTTAGCACGTTTAATCCGCTTAAACTTTTCGTATAGAAAAACTAATTGTTGCACAACCGGGTTCGAAACCTTCGAATCGAAAGTTGGGGAATCTCCCAATACTCTCCCAGCATGTCTCGCCATAAATCTTAATTGAAGGGCCCAATGAAAACATTCAGGGCATTCACATCACATGAATTGGTCGAAGGGGCCCGCAGCGCGACAAATTGACGGTTAACTGACAGTTAACCCTGACTAGTTAATTGGCGGTTATAACTAACGGAGGAATGTTCATTCACTGTTACTGCTGTCACTGTGTGAGCTGTGTTAGCCTAGTGGCTCCTCAACTGTCAAGTCGTGAGTTTAACCCCGTTGGGCACCAATGCATTTTTATACTTACATAATATCGCTTAATGAATCAATATGAATGATTTGGAAGATATATTTTTTCCGTAGTCCGGTTGACCGGACAACTGAAGGGGGGAATCTTTGGGGGAGGCCTATGTTCAGCAGTGGACTTCATCAGGCTGATGATGATGTGAGGATGTTTGGATGTTTGTTGTTTGTTGTTCAATCACGCTGTAACAGCTCAATAAGTTTATATTGGCATAAGTGCATACTTTTTGAGAGTTAACTGCGTGAATAGTTAAGTTTAGTAGTGTGGAAACATTTTAAAATTATGAAAGGCATACATCTTATTAGAGGTGACTGTCCCACGCGAGCGAAGCCGTGAGTACAAGCTAGTTTCTTACAAATAAGAGAGCCAGAGACCGAATATTCCGAGTTGACTCATTCATTGGAATATTTCCGGTATTCATATTCGGCTAACTAAATGCTTTTATTATTTAAGTTTATAACATCTTTATCATAATTTCGCAACGTTACGAGAAATAAAAACAAATAAGAACCGCTGGGTGTGCATCGATCGGTGTCAAGTTATACTAAACTGACAAAGCTGAGCAAATATCCATTGACATACATTGTCGGTTTGGAGTCAGCTGCTAATAGCCTATGTTACGAGTTTATGCTGCGTTCCAATTTGCATGTTATTAAATTCATTTTAAACAAAATTGCAGTGGCCGTGGTGGCCCCTGCTGAAGACTAGGCCCCTCCATATCTACCTATCTGCGACTAAGGGAAAATAGGCTAGGGGATGGGCAGCAGCGTCCCTCATTTTAACAACGATAGCTTTAACTGCGCTCGCCAACCCGCATGCCCAGCGTGGTGAGTATGGGCAAATCCCCCCACATAATAATAAGGGAGGCCATGTTCAGCAGTAGACGTCGTACAGCAGAAATGATGAAAATGATGATTATGAAACAAAATGGCATGAAATATGTTCTATTTATGTCAACCCTTGTTGTCGCCACTGGGATTTAGTTACTATGCCGTTTTGTTTTCTATGTTAAATAGGCTAACATGACCCTAATCTCACCTGTGTGACGACGTTTGTCATATGATTGTGATCTATCTTTTTCTGCAAGTCACCAGTTCTTATAAAAAACGTAACACGCAAATGTCTAATCAGACATCAGACTAATGTAAGTAGTTACTAAACGGCCAGCCCACTGGTGACAGGTGACATTTCAAGGTTAAGTCATGTTCAAACGTTGGGCGATATGCCATCTTAACTATAGTAATAAGAACATCCAACAGTGAAAAACATAGTCCTGGCCCCACACTAGGACTCCCTGTGTCGTTGGTGTCAGAAACGACGAGTACTGTGGTACCTGCCACAGCCCGGAACAAATATTTGCAGATCGTGCAAACTTTTGTCCAGCAGCGGGATCGAACCCGCACCCCATTCTCAGACGGGCACTCGCCCGCTGCGCCACCTAGACTATGTTTTTAATACATTTGAAATGATCCTTATATCAAGGAATTAAAGTCCATTTTGTGTTTGACATTTGAGGGCGTACGATATAGCTCAACTATACCGCAAGCCCCTTAAGTCAAACTAAAAACTGACTTTATTTAGAAGATGTAAGGATCATTTTAAAACGAATTCAAGACGGCATTTCGCACGCGCCGTTTTATCAGACGGAACCGGTGTTGGTATTGTGTAAGCGAAATGGCAATGAATTTCGATAATTTTAACAATCTTAGCAATAATGTTTTCTGATAATATGTGACATGAATAATTTGAAATCTGTTTTTATGGTTACTAACATAGTTTATAGGTAGATAAATGTACTTACAATTATGGTGAACAACCGAAATAAATAAAATAATAATAATAACCAAAACGTTTCAAACTTGACAAGGGATAACTTCACGATCTTATGCTCTACCTGTTCATGTTTAAAAACTTTCGCACATCGCTAAGATTGATAAAAGCATCATTGAAATTGCGAACATCATTACCTTACGAAATTATCATTAGCTTACCAAATAGCACTGCGGGAACTGGAAGCGAGGGCAATAGGAACTTAAAACTTCACAACTCTCCAGATTGCTGTAGACAAGTTTTTTTACGAAATGAGCTCGCTGTGCTGTAATAAACGACACACGAGTCCCATTTTCACAAAAACAGTTTCTAAGAATTCAGGAAGAGCTAAAAGTTTCATAATTCGTTCAACTGCAGAGCTATTCACATGTGCAACTTCCTCTGTTGTTTTGTTCGTGCACATGTTTTAGATGATGCTCGTTTGCACTGCTTTCTAAAAAACGGTCGCCGTTATATCACGACATAAATTATAGAGAATAGATAAATTAATAAAAAAAGATGAGACGAAACAATATTTAAATTTCCGACCATTAACATTATTTTTAAAATGCATAACTTTTAAAACAATCCAGAATAAACTTGGGGACGCTTCCGACTGGTAGTGATCTGGATCAATTGAGCTGTCTATAGATCGTTTGTAACGGTCTTTAGATAGCTCAAACTGTTTCTTGTGTATTTTGTAAATATTTACTTGTATTCATTTTAATTTTCTTTCTGTAAATAAAGATTTATCCAAAGTCCATTGTCTACGAAACTATCAAAAAATACTAAGTATTTTCGCGGCTAGTGCGAAACCATAATACCGCGCGATATTCGCCTGAGTATGTGCTGTTCGCGTTTGTCTGAACAGAGCTTATTTAACTACCTGCCTTATCATAACTTTTAACAATCTAATCTAGTTATTGTTTTTTTTATACAACAATGGAGAATGAGGCTTTGAGTTCCGGGATCAATGTTTATTTGACGTTAGGTTGAAAGTAACGTACACCGCTATACTACGTCAGTCATTGAGGGTCTCAGTTTCTAAGGAAACCGTAGCATTCTCATCTTTATGATCGTTTAGCTGTAACTGGTTCTGTTGGAAGCAAGTTAGTTTTTATTAGGCACTTCAAGTCTCTCTTTGTAAATATATTTTTAGACACTAGAAAGATGTTTAGAGAGATTGTAGAAATCTAGCCTTCCCTGTGTTCAACTTTCAAGGAAATACAAATTTTATTCAAGAGTTTACACGTAAACTATGATACCCCTTTTGACCCCTTTGTACATTTTCAAAAACACTCTGTAAGATGCGCTTTGTTCCTAAAAGGACTTCCTCCAAATTTCAACCATCTACAATCTTCTAGCTAGTTTCCTTATGAAACGACAGAGTAAAAAGTAAAGACAAAAATAGAAAATTCCTTCTCATAGACACATTTTTTCTTAAGTTTTTTTAAGAAAACATGAGAATGTGCTTTCAGAAATGTGCTTCTAAACGAGTGATTTACGTACTTATTGATACGATCGAGACATGAAGCGTTATAGAGATTGCCTAGTATGAAGCAATTTCCATTGCCAGTGTCTCCTACACTTATATAGACCAATTCCTACTTACTTTGTCATAGTTGGCCATAGATAACCCTTAAGAACGTTGTTAACATTTAAAAGCTTTAGCTGCATGTAATGACGTCAATTTATCTTTTTAAAATTGTCTACCAGCGGTCCAGCAGAGCAATCTTATAAACACATAACGGTATCAAAACGTGACTTTTAGCCAAACTTGTTTAATCATAGTGTTGACTGACGCAATCTTATAAGCCCGACTAAATTATAAAGGCTTGTGGCTTGTATTTTGAAATAACAAAGTTTGGTCTTATGACTTCTTGGCAAAAGGGAGAAAATCGGAACGAAGCGAGGAATTACCTCATTATCTCAAGCAACTTGGACAAATCGATTGTAAGAATCTCACTTCGGGGCGAACCACTATTATGCACCACTGAAGACAAAACACTGGTGTTGGTGGAGAAATATTCAAGAAAGCAAAACGAAGTTAATTACTGCCGATATAACTTAGCGTAACCGAACTTAGCCATTTGACTGCAAAATACATTTTTTAGGAACAAAAATCGCCAAAAACGACTCTCTTTTGGTTAAGTCCACTTACCGTATTCTACTATAAATAGCTTGGTTTATAGGCTTCGCTGTATTACAAAACCGAGGGTCTAAAGGCCAAAGGGACAAAATGGGAACATACACCATTCAAGCCGAGGCAGAGAAAACATTGAAGAGAGCGAGGGAGATTGCATTCCGCAAGTGCGGGGCTAGTATGCGCCCGCGCAGTCACCGCGCGCACGCATCGCCGACTCACGCCTCACTGTCCCGCCATCGTAGGCCGCGACAACACGACTGTCCTGTCCCGATCCGATAAAAAAATCGACACTTTTATGAACAACTCCGGTGGTGTCATAAGTGTAATAGTGAAAAGTGAAGTGTAAAGTGCACCGAACTGTAAAGAGCCGAGGATACTTTCACTGGACTGAAAGTTTTAAACATTCTTTCGGAACTCTTTATAAGGCCGGTCGGAATTCGGAACTTGAAAAGGTAAACATTAAGTAGTAAGCCTCTAGGATGCACACTGGTTTTTTCAACATTATTCCACAAGGCCCCAAAACCACCAACCATTGATTTAGTCATTAGTTTAATGCACAAAGAAGTAACGAGTGACACGAAATAAGTAGGTGTTGGTATTTTAAGAGTGAATGAACTTTGTGACGGTGGAGAAAAAACCGTTGACGATAATGCAACGCTTATGAAGATGATACGAGCGGTAAAGAAACTAATTAATACTAGAAATTAGCTACCGTCGTCTAGTATGTAATCTATACTTAGGTAAGTACCTCAGAACTTTTAAATATGTCCAGATATGTCCGTATAAAATCCATATCTATATTAATTATATTCCTACGAAATTGTCGGAATATAGGATTTTCAAATTTAAGACTCATCGTGGGGGAAATTAAGAAGGGAATTTCAAAAATGAAATCATATGACAGTTTTTTTTTCTATTTAAAACAATGTCATTTTACTGTCATAGTAAGTGCAGTGGATGAAAAATCGCCAGTTGGCTTAGGGCCAAGTAACTATTTTATAATCTGTGACAACTGCGCGCTAATTTAGTCCATGGCTTTACTTCAGAATAATTCATACTATTTAACGAGGTTTAAGAGTTGATTTTGAGGAGTTAACCCATCCATCCTATCCTACTAATATTATAAACGCGAAAGTTTGTAAGTTGATGGATGGATGGATGTTTGTTACTCTTTCACGTAAAAACTACCTACTGAATGGATTTTGAACCGACAACCGTTGGGGAGTAAAGGTTCTCGAATGGCGACCACCAACCGGGCGACGCAGTGTTGGAAGGCCACCGCATGGACCGACGACATTGTGAAGGTTGCGGGAAGTCGGTGGATGGAGAAGGCTCAAGACCGTTCGTCATGGAACTCTTTGGGAGAGGCCTATGTCCAGCAGTGGACTTCTGCAGGCTGATGATGATGATGAATGGATTTTAATGAAACTTCACAATAATATAGCTCATACATCAGAATAACACATAGGCTACAATTTATAAAGATATTGTGTGAATTGTCCAAAATATGACTACTAGCTTCTCGAAATACTAATCCTGCGCAGACGAAGGCGCGGGCACCAGCTAGTTAGACGTTCTTGTGTGTGTAGGGCTCGTGCTCTGAGGTTTCCTTACACACATAGCTCAATTGGTAGTAACTCTGCCTTCTGCGCTAGAGGTAGCGGGTTCGATTCCCGCACTGGACAAACATTTGTGACTAACACTGATATTTGTTCTGTGTCTGGGTGTTAAATATATATCTATTATGTATATCAGTCTCTAGTACCCATAGTACAGGCTATGCCTAGTTTGGAATCAGTTGACCGTGTGTGATTTGTCCGGATTATTTATTAATTTATTTATTTACATAACACGGCTTCGGAAAATCAAGATCTTAAGTACGAAGTGACAAGAGTCATAGAACATACTTGAACACGCGGACGAAGTTGAGGGCGGATCAGTTAGTCCTACTTATATTATAAATGCGAATATTTGGATGTTTGTTTGTTACTCAATCACGCCAGAAAGGCTGAACAAATTAGGATAAAATTTGGCACAGAGATAGATTATACTCTGGAATAGCACAAAGGCTATTCCGGCTAGGCTTTTCATCCTGGTAGGTACCACGCGAAGCATGAAGCCGCGGGCGGAAGCTAGTATCATAATGAATTCAAACCCTGTAAGGGAAAAGGCCGTGGTGGCCCCGGCTGAAGAATAGGCCCCTCCATATCTACAAATCCGCGGATGTCGTAAGAGACGACTAAGGGAAAAAAGCTAGGGGATAGGCAGCAGCGTCTCCTATTTTAACAACGATAGCTCTAACTGCGCTCGCCAACCCGCATGCCCAGCGTGGTGAGTATGGGCAAATCCCCCCACATGATAAGGAATTCGCTCTGTCTGTGGGGGAGGCCATGTTCAGCAGTGGACGTCGAACGGCTGGAATGATGATGATGAAGGGAAAAGGTTCATTTTGAATTGTCATATAAACTAGGTGAATTCACCAATCATTCTCAACCTACCTACCTGTCATTTCTACCAGTGAAAAGATAATGATCAAGGTACGGGCTAACGTCAACTATCTTGTGTAGGAAGATTTTATCTAGTGAAAATATTTTCTCCGTCTGAGCGTTATCATGAATAAGCACTTGATCTCATTTATTGACTGTTACTTTAGATAAGAGATAAGTGCCTGCGCTATTGATCATCATCATCATCAGCCTGATCAAGTCCACCGCATAGGCCTTCCCCAATTCAAAGAAATTGATTTTATAAGTAGAAACATTAAGAGGAAACGCAACTTTTTTTTTTTAACAGATCTATTAATGTGTCTCGGTGTCCGAGCTATCAATGTGTGAGTGAGTGAGACAAATGCAGCTCGGACTGATTTAACCTATTTAAAATATAGACAATATTTGTGAAAAAACATCATACCTTTAAACTTAAAGTATGGTAAAATAATATTTGCTCTGTCATTATCCAGAGAGAGGAAACAGAGGAGTTTGAATGGTCTAAACTATACTTTAACTTTAATCTCTGGATCCTTGTTATCGGACTCAATAAAATAATTTAATTTTAACACCCCCCGCGTGTCCTACAAAGCACTCTTTATATCATACATAAATAAATAAAATAAATAAATATTCCGGACATATTCACACGGTCAACTGATCCCAAACTAGGCATAGCCTGTACTATGGGTACCAGAGACTGATATACATAATAGATATATATTTAACACCCAGACACAGAACAAACATCTGTGTTAGTCACAAATGTTTATCCAGTGCGGGAATCGAACCCACGACCTCTAGCGCAGAAGGCAGAGTTACTACCAACTGAGCTATGAGGCCAGTCGACATCTTTTGGTATTTTGTTGTAACGACAAGAACGTCCCACATTTCACCACGTTCGTTATTGCTGTCATCAACTAACTAAAGGAAAGCTTCATTAATGAGTGGTGCATTTTATTGTTGTGTGGTTAAATATAATCTTTTAACTGGGCTAGTATTTTAGTACCTGCCTAGTTCCTGCATTCGTTTGAAGATAATAATAAATAAATATTCCGGACATATTCACACGGTCAACTGATCCCAAACTAGGTATAGCCTGTGCTACGGGTACCAGAGACTGATATATATAATAGATAAGTATTTAACACCCAGACACAGAACAAATATCTATGTTTATCACACAAATGTTTGTCCAGTGCGGGGATCGAACCCGCGACCTCTAGCGCAGAAGGCAGAGTTACTACTAACTGAGCTATGAGGCCAGTCAGATATATTTCATTTGACATCATTTTAGATAACTACACAAATACATTAATTAATTATGAAGGAAACATGACATGTGTGTTTCAATAATCCGATCGACCAATCGGTAATTAAAGGAGCCATTTCATTCTGGGCCTGGTCCATGTACACTACATAGACAAATTAGGAAAAAATAGGAGATTACAAGAAAAATACAATTGCATTAATTTGAAGACAAATGCGATGGTACAAGAATAGTTCTTCTGGTAAGTTTTTTACTATGTGAACACTATTTGAAGGCCGCCATGTTGGTTTATAATTGACGTTTGACATGACATTGACATACTTTTCATGTCATGTTGTTTGATTTGATGTTTTTGTTTTGTCAGATAAATGTAGGTTGTCAAAATGGCATTTCACGCACGTCCATCCGCCATATTTTTGTAGCGCTGTGTGTTGCTCTCTTTGTCGAAGAAAATCTTAATGTACCTTAGAACGAAGTCAATTTATATAAAATAACCAATTAAATCCGTTTACTTTATTGCTTAGCCACATTTTAGAGTAGTGTACACAGTGCAGGCCCAGGCTCCATATATTGATGAAACGTCTCTTTTAATGGTTACCATCTGCTGTTCCGGCTATCGATTCTTATTCAATTTTAGTTTTTTTTTGTTTTTAATTGTTGTTTAATTTCAATTGATAATATCTACTTCAATCTATGTAACATTAGCTCGTACCGGCAGCTTTATTCGCGTAGTACCTAGATAAAAAGTAGCTTATATTTAGGTAAAGAACTCTATCTATTCAGTTTCATCGAAATCAGTTACGTCGTGATTGAACAACAAACATGCAAACATCCTCACAAACTGTCGCATTCATAATATTAGTAGGATAAAATACTAGCTTCCAACCGTGGCTTCGCTCGCGTGGTACCCAAAAAAAGTAGCCTGTATGTTATTCTAAGCTATTTACTACATGCCAAAAATTGCAATCCGTTCTAGTTAGATTTTCTTATTAGTAAGACTTTCTGTTACTGTTTTTTAATAAGTAGGTAAGTACGTGGACCGCCCATTGTAACTCATAGTTTAGTTTTTATTGTTTATGTTTGTACTTTTAATTATATGAATATATATATACTTTATACCAAATATACCAAGTGTACTCTTGGTATATTGTTATTTCAACTTAATCCTAAACTTAAAATAATGTGAATGATGTGTTCACATCACTCACTATATTTTTGTTAGCCTATCGTCAAACATTGTAGTCTTTTAAATACCTACCTACTAATATGTCACACTCTTACACAACGCCCTTTTTAAGTATACCCTAATTTGTGGACAACGGGGCTGATTATACTTAAAGAACCACCTATTCTATAAGATTTGTTATGTAATTTTTAAGTGTAATTGTTTGTTGGCCTGAATAAATAAAAATAAAATAAATAAATACTTTTATGGTGTGCAATTAAGCATTTTCTATCTATCTACGTGTAAGTACAGAAGTAGGTTCATGTTTTTTTTTAAATACAAAATAGGCTAACGTCTGACCACAATCTCACCTGATGTTAAGTAATGATGTGGTCTACGGTGTAGCACGTTTGCCTAGAAGAAACCTATTCACTCTGGTCTTGAAGACACCCAAATTATAGGTATTCGGAAACACAGACGCCGGCAACGAGTTCCACTCTTTAGCTGTCCGCATTATAAAGGAAGACGCAAAGCGCTTGGTGCGGCAAGGTGGTATATCAGCCATGAACGGATGTCATGTTGTAAGACACAGCAAGAAATTCGCTTTTTTATAAACCACAGTTAGGTACTCACTCGTAGATCGTGACTCTTCTACCTGAATGCGGAATTTAGATCTGAGGTGCCAAATTCGTGTTGTTATGACTAACCGTTATTTGATGTTCTTTTTTTTATACAACTGAGGTGGCAAACAAGCATGCGGCCCACCCGTTGGTAAGCGGTTACCGCAGCCTATGAGCGATTGCAATACCAGAGGCATCACGCACGCGTTGCCGACCCCGAACCCCCCCACCCCTAAAGAGCACTGGCAACCTTACTCACCGCAGGAACACAACACTATTTGAAACAAATAATGTTATTTGGCTGCGATCTTCTGTAAGGTGGAGGTACCTCCCAGGCGGGCTGCTCCAATTTAGAACGAGAAAATCTCGCTGTACCATACCTCCTACTGAGTATGTTTCGGCTGGAGTGCGTTGGAAAATAAAAATCAGCAACTAATCAAAGACCTGACACATTTTTATAAATATTATTTTTACTTAATTATGTTTGTATTAGCCGTGGTGGCCCCGGCTGAAGAATAGGCCTCTCCATATCTAGGTATCTATCCGCGGATGTCGTAAGAGGCGACTAAGGGAAAAAAGCTAGGGGATGAGCAGCAGCGTCCCTCATTTTAACAACGATAGCTCTAACTGCGCTCGCCAACCCGCATGCCCAGCGTGGTGAGTATGGGCAAATCCCCCCACATGATAAGGAATTTGCTGTCTGTGGGGGAGGCCATGTTCAGCAGTGGACGTCGAACGGCTGAAATGATGATGATGATGTTTGTATTATCAAGGAATCGGATTATTTTTACGTTGAGGACAATGATGCTCCTATTAAGTGGCAGTGGCTACTATACCTCGGTGGCGCATGGCGCAGCGAGCGCGTGTCCGTCTGTGATGCTAAGGGTGCGGGTTCGCTGCGGGACAAATGTTTGTATCATCTGCAAATATTTGTTCCGGGTCTGGGTGTTGTCGTAATATGGTGCTCGTAGTTTATTATACCCACTACACAGGGAGTCCTAGTGTGCGGTCAGGACTATGAATGTGACTGTTGGCTGTTATTCAAGAAATTATTATGCAAAATCCGGGGCGGAATAGAGACACCAAAATCGATACATCATTAATCTTGGATCACAACTTAATCAATGTTATAACATGCAACACAAAATAAATCCACAAAAGAGCCATTATATAATTGAAATGAAATAGAAAGTAGGCACTGAATAAATCATCGTTGACATGGGTTAGGTATAAATACTACACTATTATTATAAAGAAGTAAAATTTGTTTGTTTGTATGTAGGAGGTAATCTCTGAAACTACTGAATGGAATGTAACTATTATCTAATCTGTGGATGGTGCTCGCTGTCTTCTTCCTGTCGTGTCACTGATCCTTTCTTGGTCATCCTATATTAGTTCAGAGACCAGGTTGCGGTATGGTGGCCCTGAAAAGGGCCTATGACCGTCGATGAAAGAGTCAGTGTAGTGAAAGGATCAAAGTGCGTATCTGAGAGGCTCCTTTGGTGCTCGCTGTGTAACTGCTATTTCATATTCATATTCAATGAATGAATATGAATATTTATTCTGAGGCTTTACCGAGGTTTTGTTGTTAATATTAGGAGAAAAAAATATTTGAAATATAGATGGTCGTGTTCGAGTAGGACTCACGCCCTGAGGCTTCCGTACACACGTAACACGGTTTCGGAAACTCGAGATCTTATGTTTTTACGAAATGATAAGTCAGGTAGAAAGATACTTGAACATGCAGACGAAGTCGCAGGCGTGTCAGCTAGTTGATTTATTATTTTAATTGGGAGCTCTGAACAAATAAATCAATCAAAACATCCAAGTTACATAGTACCTAAGTTTGATTAATTTCCATGACGTAATATGGAAATTCTGACATTTGATTCAATATTGGATCTCTCAGTATATAAATTATCTGTTCTTTTTCAGTGCGACTAATCTATTGATTTTATCTATGTTAATAGAAAAATAATCGCTAAAGGTGTTGCTAAGCGAAAAGCTCGAGAACGGCTGGACCAATTTAGCTAATTTTTTTTGAGATATTCCTTTGCATTTCGAGGAATTTTAATTAGAAAAATCGCCCGTAAAAACATAAAACCCCCACTTTTCTTATTCCCACAATGACAAACATAGCTTTCAGGCTACTAACATAGCGTTCCTAGCTGTCAATTTAAACATTTCAGTCAAAAAATATTGACGTCTATGCGACCTAGATAACTTTCGGATTTTGATTGCTTCGTGGATTCTTGAAGAAGCCATACTGTGAATTTGTTTTCAATACAAGTAGCAATTTCTATAATTTTCGATTTTGTTTTTTTTTTTATTAATCTATAAATTTTTGTAAAAATAACTGAGGAGGTCACAAAAAACCTCTTCAGTCCAATTCGACATGAAAGTAGTTCGCCACAGGGACTGAAAGCGGTAGAAGTTATAGGTACTGGTACCGTTAAAACATTTCGGTACCATTATGCTATACTGGTAGGGCATTACGGTACCGTTATTTCATACCGGTAGATTTCGGTACCGAAATTTTGAGCCGCGGCTAGTTCGCTAGGACAGTCGCGCCGCGGTGGCGGGGTGGTGGCGTTTCATCAAAGAAAACCTTTATTTATTTCGGTTATAGGTACCGGTAGCGAAATAAACTGAAATGAACTGCGAAGCCAGATTTTCCGGTACCGTTATATTTATCGGTAGAGAAATATTCGGGTAACCAGAATTTATCGGTATGACGTCATATCGTTATTTAAAGGTACCTTTATATTCCGGTTATTCAGTCCCTGGTTCGCCATAGTTCTTTCGCGTTCTAGACGAAGTTCGAATCCCACTGATTCGAAAATTTTGGCTAGCATTTAATCCTTATCTGTCTACAAATTAGATAACGCCACCGGAAGTGCATGCATCACCGCATCACCGTCGGTCGTCTTTGCGACAATAAATCATTATTGATAGCTTCAGGTCTATTTATTTATGATTAATTTGTCTTTCTGATAAAGGCGTTCTTAGAAGCCGTGTTCAAACAGCATGCGATATAACGTATAAAATTCGTTTCAAAATGTACCTAAAAATAAAGTCAGCTTTGTGTTTGAAGTTTGAGAGTGGGTAATAATGTATAATGAACTAAGATGCCCGAACTAGTACGCTAGTACTATCGAGCTAATTCAGAGGGATCCCTCTACCGACCGAGCAAGAACAAGCCTATCCTTATACTCAAAAATTCTTAATGAATCACAGTTAAAATTACGCTGTTCCCATACAAAACGCACCATCAACACAGTTCAAAGTACTCCGCTCATAGTACACTTCAGTAGTTACTAAGGAAGTCCTAAAATACACGAGGAAGTAAAACAGTCCCGAGAATGATTAGTCTCTCGTCACATTCCCGCAACTAGGAGCCATGTGTCGCTCATGATTATGTATTCTTAGCTTTCATTGGATTCCCATCTTGAGAAGAATGTCGATAGCTTTTGAGAGGTTATGGCTAGCTTATTAAATTGTGTGCTCGGTCATTGATCTTTAAAATTATGTTCCTTTCAAATACTTTTTATGTAAGATAACTGTAAGTAATCTGAAAATTTAAAAAAAAAAAAAATAGACTGTGCATTCTGTGCAATCTATGCATGCTTTGACTATATCCTACTAATATTATAAATGCGTAAGTTTCCTAGGATGTTTGTTATTCAATCACGCCGTAACGACTCAACCGATTTCGTTGAAACTTAGAATGAAATAAGTTTTATTTGACGAACAGAAAACAGAAAACAGGAAGAAACAAAACAATAGGTTAAAAATAGGGAAACAAAAAACAGGACAGCAACATAAAAGTATGTACCTACCCAGGTTTAAATAAATAAGTAACTCAGGTAGGGGCACTTAATAAACAATAATATAATTATAAATAAAAAAATTAAAAACCTTACAGCTACAAATTATAAAATACTAGATACCTACTAAAATACGGAAGTTAATGTTACCTATTTCTCCGCACCCACCAGCCTCCCGTGCTGTGTTAGCCAAAAAGGCATAGTCTCAGCTTATTGCTGCTACACATAGAATAGATAAAGTTCTTTACCTAGAATAGCATATAGGGTACTTTTTATGTAGGTACCTACCACGCGAGCGAAACCGCGGGTGGAAGCTAGTAGGTACATAAATTGCTTGGTGTGGTCGTGACGTCAATGTACTAGGTAGAGATTGCCCCGAGTGGAGTAATGATAATGACAAACGCCCGCGTAAATAATAACAGCTTTCTTTAGGCAAGTAATTTACTTAACATTCCGTTTCAAGTTTGTGGAACTGAAGGGCGCCATTCCATTCATACCTTTTCAATGTAGAAAGCTCGAAATAAATCTCGATACAAGTCGTATTTCACACTGCCAAGAAATACTGCATTCCTTTACGCGTCGCAAGTAAAACGTGATCTCACAATCGCCAATGCCCATATTCGAAATTCAAAATAACAAATGCGCTAAACGTGCTGCACTGACGACAGCAAAATTCTTTTTTTTTCTAAAAACCATAGACAAAATTTTTTTTTGTCCTGGTCACATGTGCGTGCTTTCACACATTCTATTGTCCAATTCACTATTTCATTGTTTTTTTTGGTAGTGCGTGATGGCCATGGCACATCGTTGGGCACGATAATACATTGATTTATTATCCATTGAACAAGTTCATGAGCATTTTTTTTCAACAAATATTCTGTATTCACCTTCATCATTTTTAAATTGATTTCTTACACTAATAATGTAAGAGCAAAATGCTTGGAAATTAAAATATGATTTTAAAATCATAATAATATTAAAAAAATTAGACAAAACATATTTATGAAAGTAGTAGATAATATAATAAATATTTTTTATATTACAATCATCATCATCAGCCATTAGAATTCCACTGCAGGATATAGGCATCTGCCAAAGAGTTCTATGACGAACGGTCTTGAGCCATTTCCATACACCGACTTCCAAGTTCCCACAACTATCCTATAATTATATCGTCGGTTTATCGGATGGGGGTCCTTCTAACACTGCGTCACCCGGTTCGTGGGCGCCAATCGAGAAGCTTTATTTTCCAACGATTGTCGGTTCTGCGATCTACATATATGGTCTGCACACTGCTGCTTCACTTAGCTAATCACCATCCTAAACAACAATAGTTTCTTCACAACTAGGCTAACCTTTTTGCCGCCCACACCGAAGAAGTTCGATAAACAACTAGAGACTTGCCATTCCGCCATAACCATAATTCAAAAATAATAATCTCGTGCGGTGAAACCGTAAATCACAACACTAACTAACGAGTAAGAGTAGATAGATACGTCTGAAATTCGGCTAAAAGTTCTACTCTGGTAGACACAGGCTCAGTTAAGAAATACTAGTCAATACTTTTGTTTGTTTGACGGTGAATTCACCGTAAATATTTGGATGAGGATTAAATTCGCCTTGACATCGGCTTCTAATACAAAAGGTACAGTCTTTTTATTCATGCTTATTCTAGGCCACTACAGATTTTTTTAAGTTAAGAAAAAGAAAAAGAAAGAAAATAAAAAATAAAAGAAATAAAAATATACTTATAATTATTATTTTTCATAATTATGTTACATAATTTTGAAGTTTTAATATAAAACCTTCGAACGCAATATTTCGTTCACATTATCCAACAATACCAATACGTTACGTAGTAAATATCGAAGAGTCAGTAACACCAGCTAAATATAGTTGAATATAAATAGCGCTGTTTGGATGCATTAGTCGTTCTTTGATATTCGACTAACTGATTAGGAATGTGTCTGTTTTCGGATCAAATAGAGTGCACTGTTTGTTTTTGTGAACTGGGCTGTCCAAATAATCTAAAGTTCATTGCATTTGATAGCTTAATATTATTATCTTTTTTTTTATACTAGGTACCTACTAATGTGGCATACAATCTTACGGCCCACTTGTTGGTAAGCGGTTACAGTAGCCTATAGAAACTTGCAACAACAGAGGCATCATGCACGCGTTGCCGAACCCAAAAGAGCTCTGGCAACCTTAACGCAGGAAAACAACAAGATTTGAATAAAAAAATGTTATCTGACTGCTATCTGTAAGGTAACCCCCCCAGGCGGGCTGCTCTAATTGAGAGAATCTCGCTGTGCCCTAGATCGTTCAAAATAAATATACTAATAATTACAATCCGAGAATCTCAGTAGATTTTCGTTAAATGCATTTATGGAAAGTAATATTATTATATCTGTCCAAGGCGAAAAAAATTATCATTGAAGTTTCGTATCCGTTTACGATGACACATGTTGTTTGATAACGATCTAAAGATTTCCTTCGAACATCGATGATAACAAAGATAATACTAACGAACAATATGAATGAATTAAATTATTGTTTGCAACAAGAAGCAAATGTTCTGTTGAAATTAACAGTTTGTCTATGGTCATCATATAAATTTCATCTTGATTAACAGAAAGAAATTTTTATTTAAATATTGGTTTTATTTTAGAAAATAAACAAGTAGGTATCTATTGAGCAAATTAATGATCTTTGCAAATGATCTATAGATAGCTTTCAATGATCCCGATCACTACCAGTCGGAAGCGTATCCAAGAGCCTAGGAGGTTTGTAGTATCTACCTATATCTATAGTATAGTTAGTAGAAGATTTTTTGAATAAAACGCTTTAAAACCTAAATAAAATAACCGTCATAATAAATTTCATAAAATATACAATAATAAAAGATAAATTAAAGAAAACTTTGATGACTAAAACGTGTTTTTTTCGTAGAAACGCAATCAATAATCTTAACGTTACATGACTCAAAGTGGCATGCGACGCAATTATTGACTTTAGTTTGTGTTAGATCATCAAGTGAAATGGTTTTTGTGTAAAATGTTCACAATGGGACCTTTTAAAATAAACTTTAGACCTGTAAGTTATATTGAAAGACTTCTCGTTTTGTAAAAATTTACCGTTACTTGGTATTGTAAAAATAACATTATTTGTTTCAAATAGTGTTGTGCCAGAGCTCTTTGAAAGGGTTGGGGGTTTTAGGGTCGGCAACGCATGCGTGATGCCTCTGGTATTGCAAGCATTCATAGGTTACGGTAAACACTACTGGGCCGTATGCTTATTTGCCATCTTAGATTTATAAAAAAATACCTACCTAATAAAGAAGAGGTTAAAAATAAGCAAAATGAAAATTTATTTGAAAGTGTTTTGGTTAACTATGTGTTAGTTTAATGCGTTCGTCGGTAATCGTAATCTTGTTCCGGAGCAACGAACGGCTCGAAAGACTGAGCACAAAGCTAATAAAAGACGTTAATTATTATGTAATGTAAATAAATTAATTCCCGCCAACGTGACATGACGGCTATCGTAGCATAGACAATGCAATGTGGTACAGAGAAAGCGCGCACAAAAACTTGACTTACGTCAAAGATCGCACGGGCCAAATGTACGAGTAACTCTTTAAGTGTGTGATATACTTAGCTCTTTCTCGCATTTTTCTTCCATAATTGTGTGAATCCGAATATGTAACAGTCGTATACATTGGTGTCGATTCTGTTTTTGCAAAAACCTCATCATTTCAGCCGTAGGAGTCCACTGCTGAACCTGGGCCTCCCCCATAGATTTCTCGCGCAACCGACCTAATACGGCCTGTACCCAAACAATAATTTGCAATAATATAACAAACTTTTAAAAGGACGTTATTTTTAAAATTGGTATCACATTTAGGAAAATACATCGACAAAAATTTAAAACACCTTTAAGAACGGAATACCGTAGCCTATGAACGATGGCAATACCAGAGGCATCACGCACGCTTTGCCGACCCCGAAACAGAGCTCTGGCAAACTTATCGCAGGAACACAACACTATTTGACACAAATTATGTTATATTTTTTGAATAATAACTACTAAGGGATAACCGTAATAAACCGTGGTATAAGCCATGACCACTAATGCCTGGTTCCACAAATATTATTACATTATTTTCAAGCATGCAACGAAATTATAGGAAGTAAATTTTATTTAATCAGTAACTATCTAGGCTTTACGTAAACTTGATCAATAATTTTCTGCTACCAGTGACCACATCTTTTTCCATTTATAACACAGGATTTGTCAATGCAATCTATGATATCGTAGTTGAGATGCGTGCGCTGCGCGAATGGTTGATGCCTATAACTTTTTTTATGACCATAGACAACCTGTTATTGCAGACAGAGTCAATAAATATTTAGCATGTTATAAAATCATTTAACAATCTAATTATAACCTTAATAACTAAAAAAAAAAGACTTTATGAAGAGTAATAAATAATAAATAAATAAATAAATATTCCGGACATATCACACACGGTCAACTGATCCCAAACTAGGCATAGCCTGTACTATGGGTACCAGAGACTGATATACATAATAGATATATATTTAACACCCAGACACAGAACAAACATCTGTGTTAGTCACAAATGTTTGTCCAGTGCGGGAATCGAACCCGCGACCTCTAGCGCAGAAGGCAGAGTTACTACCAACTGAGCTATGAGGCCAGTCAAAAGAGTCAATAGAATGAAACTCTTTGGTGTCATCTTGATAGTAACTATCGGTAGGTGCCGTTTCTACGCATGCGCGAACTCATGTACTTACCTGTATTCTGAGATATATTTTATCATACTTAGATATAGTAATTATATAGTAATATATAGTATATATGTCTAAACCTACCTATTATATTTTATCCACGTACGTTTATTGGTGTTCGTCTCGTCATGTCAACAAGGTCCAGTCTGAAAACCAGCGCTGCACCTTACCTCCAAGTTTGGTGCAGCTTATGCTGAGACCTGGACCTATTTGCCCCACACAACACATCCTATCTACCTACCATTATTGTTTGCATGATTTTTTCATTCTAAATTTTGAAAAAAAAAAAATGTTTCAGCAAGTTGTGATTCCAAGCGATAATTTTTTTTTTAAATTTAACGGGAGTAATAGCAACCCCTTGGCAATAAAATTAATATGGGACTACTTCCCTACAATAAAAAAAAACAGAAAATTGGTGCACGATCGGGGTTCGAACCCACGCCCTGTGGATCGGAAGGCCACCACCAGTCCTCTAGTGCTCTCGTTAGGTAGGTAATCAAGTAGTAGTCCCGATATCAGTAACCGGTTGGGTCCGTTAGCGTTCCCACGATTGTATCTGTTCTATGAGGCCTTAGGAAGCTCACCGTTAAAACTGTAGTCAAAGATACAGGTATCAATGGGAACTATCAAATAACTGTTTGTGATTAAACTAGTGGCTTGCCCCGAACTGAGATCACGTGATGTCCGGTAAAAGAAAGAACAAATCAAAACATTTTCATATACGTTCGTTAAGGAAAATCATTTTTTGTTATTCTCTTTCGGGCTGGCCATGGCATCTTTGCTTACTGCCGTGTCTTACCTGTATTTTTTATTTACTTACTTATATCAATATATAGTATAGGATGATCAGAACTATTAAGTATTGCAACCTTTTAGTTTTCCAAATGTCACCACGACCTTGGACCTCCGAGCAAAATACCTGACCTCGCAGAACCGCGATGTCATTTGATATGCAACATTTTGACCGGTTTTCTGTAGCAAGGTACATTTATGTTGGTAAATCGAAATACCTATCTACTATGTTTTTGAAGGGTAGGTACCTAAAATAGAAAAACAATTTAGGTCTTATTAACAATGTTGGGAAAATTATTGTACGGTAAATCCGAATATATTATTATTATAGATGTTAAGTATAGCAAAATTTAATTGAAAATAGGGATATTTTCGTCAGTTTCCTGTAAACACATTTTTATGAATAAAATACCTACCTACCTCGCATACCATCCTACCTAGAAGTCATTTCAGTATAAGTAACTAGCTTCGATAAAATAATAATAACACCCAACACATAGTCCTGACCTCACACTAGGATTCCCCGTGTCGTGAGTATCAGAAACTACGATTACCATGGTACCACAACACCCAGACCGGGAGCAAATATTTGCAGATCATGCTAACATTGATCCCGCGGGAATCGAACTCTTGTGTCTGAGGTCGTCAAAACAAATTACATCAAAACTTGCTTAGTAAATCAATCAATCAAGACGAGTGCTCTGTACGATGACAATGGTCACAATGCTATGACGTATTACAATCAGAAGCCAATTCAAGCACTATTGTATGGCCAGAGGCACAATGGCATCACACTCCATGACCAGTATTGTACCTCCTTCTTTCGTAATGAGTGAGGCAAAACAGTTAGTATATGAGTACCTTTTCTGTACCTTGGACCTCGGTGGTGCAGTGGGTGAGTGCCCGGAAGGGGGGTCACGTAAGGGGTAGTCAATTCCCGCTGCGTGACAAATGTTTGCATGATCTGTAAATATTTATTCCGGGTCGAGGTGTAGTTGTACCATGGTACTCGTAGTTTCTGATCCCCACGACACAGGGAATCTTAGTGTGGGGTCAAGGCTATGTATTCTAGCTTATTATACTATTGTTGGGTGTTTTTTATTAATTTTTAACTGATTTCATAAGGAGCTTAAATTCGACTGTTTTTTAATCATTTTGTATGAGATCGATGTCTCCGCCATTGTTAACAGATTTTGATTATTTGGCTGGTGTACAACAAAACTCCTCCAACTTCTTCTAACTTGAAGTCTGTAATTTTAGTCTGTGATTATTATTTTTTTTTTTGTTCTTAGGAAAAAATCGATTAATAGAAACAAAGAACTGTAAATTTATCATATACTAAATACTTCGGTTAACTTTGTTTAAACTATAAATCATCATATCCAGACTGCCCTCGCATTTTTTTCTATTCATCAAATCTCCTGGTGTGTCAAATACCATGCATGAATAACACATTCGGAACATGAATCAAATAATCATAAACTGCAGTTACGTGTAATTTACTCAGTAAATTACAGAGGGAAGTCTGAATAGGCTCAAATTACTGCTAGGTACACACACAGTACTTATATTACTAAATTGATATGAGTTTGCCCAATGTCGTGAGAAGTACACGAGCTCTTGGCTATTTTCTGACATTGATCCTTGAAACAAAATTAATTTCAAGAAAAAATTAAAACAAAAATATTGGGTTGCCGTAGCCCATATAAAAAAAGTTAAATTTTGATGGGGAATTTTCATAACTTGAAAGCCCCTTTTTCGTCTAATATCAGTAGGTACATACCTACACATTGTTGTTCGTATTATTATAAAATAAGGACACTCAATGAGATTCGGTTCGGTAGAAAAACAGCTTGTTTTTTTTTTGTACACTAAAATTCAAATATCGAACTTACATTACGGAAACACATTTATTTTAATTAAAAAGTATCCATTCTGATCCATTTGTTTTTTTATAAATTCACGCGTCATTAAATGATGGGAACGTGAATGAATACATAAATAAAATAAATAATAAATATTCCGGACATATCGCACACGGTCAACGGATCCCAAACTAGGCATAGCCTGTACTATGGGTACCAGAGACTGATATACATAATAGATATATATTTAACACCCAGACACAGAACAAACATCTGTGTTAGTCACAAATGTTTGTCCAGTGCGGGAATCGAACCCGCGACCTCTAGCGCAGAAGGCAGAGTTACTACCAACTGAACTATGAGGCCAGCCAATACATAGTACCACATACATAGTAATACGTACTAAGTATTTAATAAAAGCATTAAAGAACAAATTGTGTTCTTTATTTCTTTTATTGCAAAGAATGGAATGCGCGGTGTATTTTAAAATTCATCATGCATTGAATATGTTAACCTTTTCGACGCACCCTGATGGCCTAAACGTGTTAAAATTCCGACTTTTCAGCTGCACTTCCAGAAATAGGCCCATTTGGACAACAAATGTGAAATAAATTAAGTTGAAATGTCAAAATAACTTGAATATCTTACGAAACAGGTGCCGACTGAGTTGATAATATATAACTAAGCTTAGGAGACTGAAGTAAATATCAATTCAGTGGTATAGTTTAGGTAATATAGAACCTTTGACTCGCCTGTCTAATTACAACAAAAAAATATAATGACGCTACTTTCATAGCCATAACTATGTATAGGTACAAGGTATCCAAAAAAACTACCCAGAGGTATTTACCAAAAATAAACAACAAACAAACAAAATCTAACAAAAATATATTGTTTGAACATATCACTACCTTAAGGGAGAGGGGAGTAAAGTTTCTCGCAGACGAGACGCAGTCGCAGTGTTGGAAGGCCCCCCACCCGATGGACCGACGACATTGTGAAAGTTACGGGAATTCGGTAGATAGAAAAGGCTCAAGACCGTTTGCCGTGGGACTCTTTGGGGGAGGCCTGTGTCCAGCAGTGGACTTCTGATAGGCTGATGATGATGATGATGAAATTTGAGGTTTTATTAAATCATTACATTACACAACACTATGCGATACATTGAATAAAATATAATTTGAAACACCACTCCGTGTCTAGAGCAGACACGGGCTTTTCAAATGGTTCTCTTATTTATAACGCAACCAAACACGGAAGCTTAAATGTCACGGGCAAATTTTAACATATTTTCGACCTTGACGCCTCTAACTAGAGTTCAGAGTCTCTTGACACAAGCTATACAAACTTTTTGGTGAGACCGCTTCAAGTCTGATAAAAAGTTTATAGACTTGATTATTTTTAAAATAAACGAGAGATTAAGTTTTCAAATTTAGAATACTACTTGCTCACGATTTTTCCAGACTGACCCGTTCAATTCGGTTGTATTTTTAAAATATATTTTTTTAATTTGGCTTTGCTGTGATTGTGTTATAATTATAAATAAATTATATTTTTAAATTTGTGTATGTGGTATTTGAAGACGACATCATTATTTCGCTGGTGTATAAAAAATGATCCCGAGGTGGTTCCGTTGGAATCATGAGCTGCCAAAAATATTGTTTTATGCTTTGGTTTTTTAATCGTTAGTTTTGATGGCCTGTCATCCTAAGTTAGCTAAATAGGATGGCCCCAAGGAGTTTCATCCTATTGCCTCTTCATTGAAGTCTGGTTATAATTTTTTTATGAAAACTTTTGTTTGCAGTATATTAACAAGAAACTACATAACATTTTGTTTTTGATATCATTTTTAAATAGGAGCTCTATAGTTCTGAGTAAGTTATGTAATTATTAAATCAAAATAAATTGCTATTGACCCGCCTTGTTTCCGTGGGTTTGTGGATATAGACATGTAGGTACTCGTAAACAAAGGTCGTTTCGTTCAATTAAGTTTATTTCGTAATGGCTTAGTCACCTGCCTGATACAAGAAATAGGCACTTAAGTACCTATAAATAAAGTTTGTGGGTATAATTCGTATTGTGACTCACTTATATCACCTGCCATACCAGCTAGAGGAATATGCAAGGTAGAGTACTGCGAAATTTTTTCGCTCTAAATCTGAGCAGCCCTACCTTACAAAAGATCTCAGCCAAACAACATTATTACCTATGTTTCAAATAGTGTTGTGTTCCTGCAGTGAGTAAGGTTGCCAGAGCTCTTTATGGGGGGAGGGGTTCGGGGTCGGCAACGTGTGCGTGATTTTTCTGGTATTTCAAGCGTTCATAGGTTACGCTAACACTTACCAACAGGTGGGCCATAAGCTTGTTTGCCACCTTACTTGAATAAAAAAGTATCTTCAAGAGTAGTTTGATACTTTGGACATAAATAGATACATATGGCCAAGAGCTAAAATTCTCACTAAATCGCTCTAACGCAATGTTGGAAGTACCAAAATGTACCCTAGAGGGGTCTAGAAGTGTACAAGCTACAGGAATCACGAATTGGTGCAGCGCGTTTATGTCTTTTGTATATAAAATATCTCAAATACTTATTCCCTAGAAATACATTTATTTTTCTATTTATTTCTTTATAAGTACATAGGTGCTTAGGTACTTCCTGTAATATTAATAAACAAAATTTCCAAATATACACACTCGTTCTAATGAGAAAGCGATATCGCATTGTAAAGAAAATAAAGTCCTTGTTATAATTTGAAGATAGCAAGCTTAAATTATAAGTATTTAGTTGTGAAATACGATAGGAAAATTTCTACTTATTTATTTATAACAGAAAGCAAATTAATATTCATGCAATAACTATCTAGAAACTTGTACTTTAAAAGGCACTAAACAAAAGTATCACTTTTCTCCGCTATGTTTAAGAGAAAACCATACTTAAGCGCATGTTTATAACATGTTTTATTTTCTCTCCCTACATGACAAACCTGACATTTGTAGTTCTAGAAATACGGCGTTTCACTTTTCTTAAAGGCTGGATCTAGTTTTAAAATGTTGGTAAAATACACTATAACTTCCAGCAGAATCTATTTTGATATTTATAGAATATAATAGAATAGAAAAACGTTTATGTCATTATCATCAGCCTGTAGAAGTCCACTGCTGGACATAGGCCTCCCCCAAAGAGTCCCATAAGGTCCCATTGTTTATAAAGGTTCTACATCACGTGTGTATTTGTTATTTCAAAACCATGTGAACATTTTTGACTGAGTCTCCCACAATACTTAAATATCCGAAGCCTTAATTAAGTTGAAGTTGAGTTTCTGTGAAAGAACTTTTCTTCGAAATAGATAATTGCTTAGCTATTCCCACAGAAGAAATGCTTCAAGTTAGTTATGTAAGTTATTCATTGTTTTAGAAATCGTCTTTTTTAAAAACCTTCCTCCACGGTAGGGACCGTATATTTAAGTTTGTTACATCAAATTTGATCGCTCGGATTCGATGCTTGCTTGTAGAAATACTTCATATTCACTATACTTTATTGGTCATCCTTTATTAGGTCAGACCAGGTTGAGGTATGGTAGCCCTGAAAAGGGCCTATGGCCGTTGGTAAAAGAATCAGTATAGTGATAGAACCGACAACCTTTATCGAATGACGACCACGAACCGGGCGACGCAACGCAGTGTTGGAGGGCCATCGATGGACCGACGACATCGTGAAAGTTGCGGGAAGTCGGTGGATTGAAAATGCTCAAGACTATTCGCCGTGGCTGTCTTTTGGGCAGACTTATATCTATCATTGGACTTCTACAGGCTGATGATGATGGTACCAAGCTAAAATACCTGAATAAGGCACCTCTAACGCGTTGCATCGATCGATAGAGTCGATCTTTTTTACTGCCCCTTGAGCGAATGACGCAGGACGTATACTATGCTTTTCTAATTAGATTTGACATTTTGTATTATTTGACATTATTATTGATTGACGAATTATTATTTTCTTTTTTAATTTTGATTAGGTAGGTTTGACATTATGTAATTTGTATTTATTGTGGAAAATTTTTATTTTTGTAATTTGACATATATGGATTGACGAATTTTTCGATTTACTTTTTATTAGGCTTGTCATTATGTAATTTGAATTTATTAATTGAAGATTTATGTTTAGAAACAAAAAACATAACTAGTATATGCTATGAATTAAAATTAATCTTATAAAATGTTTTATATATATTATAATAATAATTTAAATGATAGTGGTACACTATTGCATTAGGTGCTCCTGTAAAAATAGTGTAACTTTTCGTAAATAAATAAAATAAAATAAAAATAAAAGATGTGATCGAGTAAGCCAGAGCACCTAACCATTTACCTGGCACTTAGTTAAAGTGCCACATAGTATTTAAGTGCCGTAAGATGTCTATCTAGGCTTGAATTAATGGCACCCTCCAAGCCGCAGAGAAAGTTTCCTACGGATAGGGAATAACTATTTCCGACTGCAGAAGGAGGGCTATTATCTTCAGCTTACTGCCCATCCCATGTTTATTAAAATACTTTTGATTACCTGTTTCGATAATAAGCTGTGGTTTTTATCAGAGTTTAGATTAAAGAGTCTCGATTCGTTTTTTATTCGACACTAGCTTGCGCCCGTAGATTCGCTCACATGGCACCTAGATAAAAAGTAGCATTATGCTATTTTAGTTCATCGAAATCGGTTGAGCTGTTACGGGGTGATTTAACCACAAACATCCAAACATCCTTACATGCTCTCGCATTTATTACTTTTTTGACTTTATTGCGAGATCAATAAAATAATCATTCAATGGATTTTTCATTCGGAAAATGTATGTGCCCAATACAATGCTCTTAAACGGTGAATAAACACATAATGATTACACCGGCATGTTCTTGATCAGAATAAATCAAAGACAACTCGAAATCAATCTCTACGAGGCGCACTTAAATCGTTTTAAAACACTGGTCCTTTCTTATAAACTTAGCACTTTAAGTTCTAATTACCTACGTTGAAATTGAATATTATAAATATATAAAATATTAAACTATATATTTTTATTATAAGTAACAGAAAAATAATAATAACAGTTGTAAATTAAATTAAAATAATATTATACTAGAAATGAACTCTGTTTTCTACGACTACGACTACAAGTAGAAAACAGAGTTCAGATCACCAACCACAGGCAGCGTGCCCAAAAGGCTGGCGACGTTACCTCGTTGGATCGCTATACTGATCCTTTGTCCGAGGTAAGCACCAGCCCTTCGGTCATTGGTCTCATCCACCAGCCTCTTAGATAAAGCATCGAACAGGAGCCACGCCCCTGGGCCCCAAGGTCCTAGCGTCTCAATAAAAAAAAAATATTAAATATTAATTCATATAAATTATAAAATATTATAAAGTCGCGAAAAATTTACCTGTTTCACACAACTTGTCTATATTTAAACCAGTTCTTTAAATGCAGCCAAAAATGACAGCCCAGATGAGATCACACCAATCCTCACTCAATATGGAATGTTGTAGCTTGTTGTAGGCAGGTACGTATAGTCCATCATTATCATCATCAGGTCAGCGGTAGGACATTCACTGCGAAACATTGCCTCCCCAACAGATTTCCAGAGCGAATTCCTATCATGTGGGGGAATTTGCCTATACTAACCACGCTGAGCACGCGGGACGGTGAGCACAGTTAGATTTAGAGCTATTGTTTTTAAAATAGAGGAGCCACCTAGTTTTTTTCCCCTTAGTCGCCTCTTATGACATTAACGGGGATGTCATAAGAGGCGACTAAGGGAACCGTACCCGTGTAGGCAGATATGGAGGAGCCTATTCTTCAGCCGGGGTCACCTAGGCAAAGATAAAGATAAAGATAAATTTATTTGCTTGAACATAATGTAGGTTAACAATGGTCATAAAATAAATAGTGTTTCAATTATGTTCTACCATAGTCGGCATGCAAAATTACAAATAAATGAATGTCAAAAATCGTATAACTAAAATTTAAAATAGAAGAATGTCAAAATCGTATTAAAAAGAAAAAAAAATAACAAATTAAAAATTAACAATGATTACAATGCGTCCTCTAAAAATTCATTAATATCATAATAGCACTTACTCACAAACAGTTTTTTAAATTTAGATTTAAATAAATTGTCACTCAGAACTTTATATGTTGAGGGTATTTTATTATAAATTTTTGATGCCAGACAGACTACGCTTTTTCGTAGCAAAGCTGTTTTGCAGTGTACTATAGTTATTGATAAAATCAATCGTGTGTAAACCTTAACCCTGAGCTAGAAAACTTATTTGATAACTTACTTTGTTGGTTATGGTTAAACATTTGGCCATCATCTCACTTTTGCAAGTGAGATGTGGCCTAAGATGGAGCACGGCTACATACAAAAAAAAAATACACTTGTAAAGGTGCGCTGAAACGAAGATTTCACCTCGCCCCGTTCCGGTTCGAACATCTGTTGACCTAAATACTTTGTATGGGCATTATGGTAGAAAATATAACACGATATATTAAAAAGAACGAGCTTGTAATCAGTTCATTATCAACATCATCAGCCTGTAGAAGTTTACAGCTAATCTTGCGATCAATAGTCTTTCAAATGATTCTTCAACCTTTTCGTGACTGTTTATGCTTTCGAATATAAATTATATTCACGTTTGAGTTAACAAAGAGAAGGGAATAAAATAAAATTAAAAATGTAATAAAATTATAATTTAAACTAGGTACCTAATTTAAAGTAGGTAATCTAAATCACTTTCTATTCCTCTATGAATTTTATTTAAATTCATTTGAAAGAAAGGCGTAGTTGCGTAAGCATCTTAGGTATATTTTCTGGGTGTATAAATACGTTTAAAAAAAATAAAAACATCTTATTGAAAACTTTAATACTACCATGAAGAGTCGATAGGAGAAAACTCCTTGGGGACATCCTATAAAGCAACTAAAATCTAAGCAAATTAGCAAGAAATCAAAGTCAAAGTCAAAAGGCATTTATTTCAATAAAATCACTAGGATCACTTTGAAACGTCTTAGAAACTAGGTGAAGCTATGCCTGTTCCTCGCGACCAAGCCTAGAAGAAACAGGCAACAAACACGGCTTGGTGCCTATCATTTTTTTCGATGATCCTTTTTCACAAATCCTTCCAAATAATATATAACAATAATATTTTCGCTCTCTGTGTCTTGCTTTTATTGTGACGTGTATTTTGTGCCAAGTTTGTAAATAAATGTTTGTCTATGTCTAATAAGAGCCTAAGGAAATAATTAATTTTGAATATGAGGTAGTACCAGCCTCGAAAGAAAATCGATCACATAAGTATCAGCCGTAATTGACCATAACAAGGGCCTAATTTACGAAAGAGGAACATGGAGCATCAGATACCAAACTATGCAAATTGGTCGGCACAGATCGACCATCTTAACATAAGTAGTTATAGCTGTACGGTCAACAACGTAAGGAGGATGCTACTAATTTGGCTGCTAATTCGTGGATCACGGACGACGTGCATTGGATGGATTTCTTCACTAAAAGAAGAGCAAAGTTGACTCAAATTTTATCCTAATTTTAGTCTTATGTCCGGTAAAAGTTTCAAAGACTTCGTAGTCCATGTAAGATAGGAAGCATCTTTAGCATGTACTAAAAAATTGTTAGTACATGCTAAAGATCTTCGAAGCATCAACTTTTACTGGACATAATAAAGTGCGGCACTGAGAAGCTCCTTTCGTGCACATAAATAAATAAATATTTCGGACATATCACACACGGTCAGCTGATCCCAAACTAGGCATAGCCTGTACTATGGGTACCGGCGACTGATATACATAATAGATAAATATTTAACACCCAGACACAGAACAAACATCTGTGCTAATCACACAAATGTTTGTCCAGAGCGGGAATCGAGCCCGCGACTTCTAGCGCAGAAGGCATAGCTACTACCAACTGAGCTATGCGGTCGGATACATGTCACATGTCTTCGATTTTTGAGTTTCTAGAACATGCCAGTTTCCTCACGATGTTTTCTTAACATGTGCACAAGTATAGCACGACCGTAGATCGGAAGGCCCGACCACTCCACCAGTGCTCTAAAGAAGAAATTGTTGTTATTGTTAGTTGTTTTTGTCCTCATTACTCTATTCACAACTTGCGACGTAGATAAAATAGATTTAAAAAAAAACAGTAAACTTGCTGACCATACGTTACCAAGGATGTCGGCTGTTGCCGTGTTGTGACCTCGATATACATTGCGAAAGAGAATGCAAACGATTCTATGTAAACAAACAGTAGGTCGGTATCTATACGTGATTGTATCTTAAAACTTTTGCCCGAGGCTAGTTGCATTGCAGGTGTCGCAAAAATAATTGATCGAGCGAGAGAAGACCTCTCAAACAACTTTTTATTTGTTAGAGCATTACCTTTGAACCAACTTTTGACAATGTGCTATTGCGTAAGCGCTATCGCTTAGATTATTTTATGAATCTAAGCGACTACCGAAATGTTTCAAATAAAAAACATTACCCTTCTTCCTTCTCGGCGTCGGGTCGGGTAAAACAGCAGGAATTTAGGATCGTGATGTTTTCTCTTGTCAAATTTGAAACGCTTTAGATGTTGATAAGATAGTTAAAATCAGCCTTAAAGTTACGAACTTCATTGTCATTTAGGTTACACAATAGCAGCACTGCATGGAATTTACTGTTTTATTATAGGTATGTATCGATAAACCGCAAGTAATAATTTGTTCTCTCAGTTAGGGCGTTTTTTTTTTATACAATGGCTCGTAGAGATCACAACGGGAGGATAAGTTTTATGGAAAATGGTTTCTACACAGGTAAAGCCGTAGGCGTTTCGCTACGCTAGTTGAACATTTATCGGAAGTTTTCAATCAGATGTCGAAGTTAATGACTTATCAATTGCTGGTTTGGTAGTTCATTATTAAAATGATTGTGGATTGTGTCATAAGAGCCGGTTGTAATTGTAGTCCTGACTTGCGCTAACTAGTTGCCTACGCTAGTACAATTTTTAGAAATATCGAGAATAACTAGTTTCCTCCCACGGCTTCGCTCGCGTGCTACCTATGAAGATAAAAAGCCTATATGCTATTCCAGACTATAATCTAACTCTGTTCCAAATTTCATCCAAATCCGTTCGGCCGTTTGGACGTGATTGAACCACAAACATCCTCACAAACGTTCGCATTTATAATATTAGTAGGATAGGATTGTCAGTATGAATACGATTAGTATGTAGTGTATGGCGACACCCATACAGGGTGTTTGCAGAGAAAGCACTGTGAGTTGTGCATATTAACGGTAGCAAGCCATGAGAGAAAGCGATGGAAATTATATTTAAAAATAATGCATTGTCTACATATTTTTATACCAGGATCTCTAAAATGTAAGTTAAAAATTATCAGTACATATCAATACTTTAAGCATTGCTTATCTTTTGACAGATTTTTTTAAGTAAAGCAAATGGTATGCAACATTGTTAATATGTAGGTACCGGTACTTTTCTACACCCAATTGGCAATAAGGCTTGTTATACTCCTTTTGGAAATTCGATATTATTCATTGAAACACCACTAAGCAATAAACCAGTTTTGGGGTCAAATCAGTTCAAACTGAATTATACAGCAGTTTTAGGTAGCAAACTAGATGTCGACTAGATGTCGAACTTCACGTACATTTGTTAAAAAATCAAAAACAACTAATTTAAAAAGTTTAGGAAAAAGAAATTGGGTATTTTTTGGTAAAATTCTTTTCTATTCGTTGATTGTAACCTAACCTAACCTAGCCTAAACCAACATGGATTTTAGATTTCATAGTGCAGGTACTTAGTCTATAAACTAAGTATCTACCTATACTGCTACGATAGCGGGTGTTTTTTTTTTCTCAAAAACAAACTAGGTACATGACTGAGTTAGGTATAAAGCTATTATAGAGAAAAGCCAAATGTGTACGATCTTTGTAAGATATAACACAGAAAGACCTTCAGGTGTTCAGCCGTAACACAATATTGACTGAAGAAGGTGATGTCAGTAGCCAGATATTATCGCACTGCGACCTAAATAACTGCCATGTAAATATGATACTTACAAGTTATACTAACTACTATTAGTTCAATTATAAATGCATTTTACATAGCTAGAGATGTGACTTGTTATGTTAGGATTTTCTAACAAACTCTATATACATACATACATAAAATCACGCCTATTTCCCAGAGGGGTAGACAGAGACCACGGCCTTCCACTTGCTATGATCCTGACATACCTCTTTCGCTTCCTTCACTCTCATCACATTCCTCATACATGCTCGTCGGTTTAGGGTACTCTTGACCTGGCCTTTGTCCAAAACGTCACCAATTTGGTCGTTAAACGTACGCCTAGGTCTTCCCCTTCCAACGGTTTCATTCACACTCGCCTTATACACCTGTTTCTTCAATCTTCTATCGTTCATCGAACTCTACAAGGCACAGAAAAATGCTTTAAACAAACATTTGCCTCAAAGAAAGTATTCAATTCGCACCTTTCGAGTTACAGTCCACATACCGGGTGTTGGAACCGATGAACACATCATTATCATCATCAGCCAGAAGTCCACTACTAGACAAATTCCTGCCCAAAGTCGTGACGAACGTTCATAAACCTAATGTATATAATAACCTATAAACCATCGTGATGGACCGATGACAATGTCAAAGTTGCGGGAAGTCGGTGGCCCATCCACCTAAATGTTTACGACCGTTCGTCATGACTTTGGGCAGGTATTTGTCTAGAAGTGGACTTCAGGCTAATGATGATGCTGATGTGTTAGTCAGCTACTAGTCTGCCTTGCCACGGATGAGGTTTCATTGACTAGAATAACGAGCCAAGACCGGTGGCACCGATCACGAACTTTACATAACAAAGAAAAAATCTAGTAGTGCACGCACGCAGTATTTTTGCGTAATAATCTGAACCAGAAGAGCATCGTAACCACTCGATGCCAATGCATTCAAATGAGAATTCCATGGAGTCGAGAAACGCAATGGTTTTCTCTATATACATCGCGTAACTGCTCCACTTCCTCGTTACGTGAAGACATCTTTATAGCTCTTTCCCTTTTGTGTCCAATCGATATCTTAAATTGATTCTCTGAATCAAAGCCACGCTACGTCACTTCATGCCTGTTATCTCTCTTAATATTCAGCAAAGATGTTATTTTGACACGGTCGTGCATCTCTCTGATAAGATAAAAGAGGCGAAATATTTATGCGAGTTTTCTTTCTTTGCAGAATGCCAGTTACGTGATAAACCGTCGGTATTCGAAGGACAAGATGTCGCCGGTATGCCACAGCTTCGTGCAGAATGCGTGGAAGAAGGACTTCTGCTCCAACTGCTTCAAGTCTCGAGAGGAGCACACCAAGAACGGCCAGACTGAAGGCAGCAAGTACCTCGCCACACCTTTCCAACACAGAGGAGCATTCTTCAAGAAAACACCACCAAGTATACTAAGAGTGCACCCGAAGAAAAAGAGCAAAAGAAGCGTAAGATTTCCTGAAGAAGTGTGCAGTGTCATCGGATTTGGAGGCGATGACTGGTCAGACGGAGAAGAGTTCGAAATTTCAGAAGTAACAGAAGAAGATGATACATTCCCAGACACAGAAGAAGAAAGAGAAATGTACAAGATCACGAAATCCAATACAGATTTCAACACAGTAAAAGCCAATTTACTAGGAGATTCGGCAGCTAAGTCTTACACGTCGCTAATGCTTGGCAGAGTGCAAACTGATTCGGATGGTAAGAAGAAGACCTTGCTTGTGTCTGTTACACCATTTGGTCAAGAAAACACTAAAGCTAATGTTAAGTCACACACTCGGAAACCCGCCGTTATAAATGTATCTGAAGCGCCCATGGAAGATACGCAAAACTATAAAACAAATATAATCCTATCCACTTATGTAAAAGAAACTGAAACTATCATAAGTGCAGATAATATTACGACTGCTTCGAGCATTTGTACAGAGAAATCATTGCTCGAGGAAATATCTGAGACATTGGAACATAATAGAAGATATAGTGCTACAGAACAAACACTATCGACAAATGAAAATACAAAACCAACAGTGGTCGATGAGAAAATGAAGGAGAGCATGTCTGATGAACCCGAAAGAAAAGATATGAATGAAACAAAGAAGAACGGTATCGTCAGAAAGTCTCCTTTGATAAAGACTCAAGAGAGACCCAAGGTGAACCTATGTAGGTCAGAGTTTAAGTTCTGTAAAATCAATATTGAGAAAAATGAGAACAGCAGTATTGACTCAGCTGTTAGCATGTTGAATTCAACCGTAAATAATTCACTCGCGTCAGACGACGAAAGTTTTAGCGGCCGAACGGATTCAGACAATGACGATAGTGGTCACTTCTCCGAGAGCCATAAATGTGAAGAAACCGTTAAAATAAAAGTATTCAACGACGATAAAAGCGTCAAATTATCGCCAATCGAACGGCTTAGGAAAGTGGATGGTCAACATAATGGCGGCTATTCTACATTCCAGAGTCCGATCAATGACTTGCCTCCTATTCTATCAAAACAACCGGACCATATTTTCTCCGCGGAAGCCAGTCGTGAGCTGGCTGGTGAGCCGGACGGTAGAGCTGATCCGGACGAAAACACCGAGGCGCCGGCTCTTCCCAAGAGCCCCGTGCCAACGCTAGATCCGCGGCCATCATTTTTGCATGGCATGATATCTGATATAATGCCTGCACATAAACCGGTTCTGCCAGAAAAACCTAAGTTACCAGTCAAACCAGTTATAAAACACTCGACTAAAAAATCTTCTAACGCAACACTTCAAATGTCCATGCATTCGATGCAGACGACAAATAACGATGACGAAAGTGTAATAAAATGTGAAGAAAAATGTGGTGAAACAGCTGATGGGTTCGAGGATAAATCGGAAATATTGTACTATGCTCAACCAGTGCTCACTAAACAAGATAGTGATTCGTCGTTGAGCAGTCTCAGTAAACGTAAGGCACCAACCCCACCATCAACTCCTACGGTAGATGAATACCCCAATATTTACCAAAGAAATGCCCATGGTTTTATGAAGTCAGATTCCCCAGTGGTACGAGAGATGGAGAAAAGAGAAAGAGCTACAATGTCATCGACACCCAAGGCAAAAACTACTGAAGAAATTCAGGTGAAGAAAGTAGACGTAGCTCCAGAACCGGCTCCGCGAAGGAATATTTCACTATCACACGATAACTTGCTGCTCGACGAGAAACGTAAAGGGAAATTAAAATTTTCCATCAAGAAACTCCTTCGGATAGGATCATCTAAGGATTTAGATAAAAAAGAGTTGGCTATGCCAACAGTTACAAAAGTCACTACCAAAAGTGAGGACATTTACGATTTGACCCCGAAACCTAAGCCTCGTCTCGTCATCATCCATCCGTTGGACATCAACGGGTCGAATGTCGAGGTTGTGAAATCAAATTGTGAAATTTCGGAATTGCGTCGGCTGAGTCACGATGATGTGTCGTCAATATACAGTGGCATAAGTTCCGCTACCGATCCTGATTCTCCGAAAGTGCTAAACAAGCCGCCTCCTCCACCGAGACAATTCAGCGATGAGAAAGCCATAGCTAACGTCCCAAAGCCTGCTAGACCACCTCCCCCAAAATCTGTAGCATTACAGAAGAAACAAAAGACTCAAACATGGTCGGCAACTCCAACCAAAGCGGACACCATCTATGCAAACCTTGGTAAGATTAATGGATGTCGTAAGAGGCGACTAAGGGAAAAAACTAGGGGATGGGCAGCAGCGTACCATATTTTCACAAAGATAGCACTAACTGCGCTCGCCAATCCGCGTGCCCAGTGTGGTGAATATGGGCAAATTCCCCCACATGATAGGAAGTCACTCCGGAAGTTCCGGAGGCCGGTGTTCAGCAGTGGACTTCAAACGGCTGAAATGATGATGATGATGATGATGATGACTATTCTAATATTTTATAACTTATATCTATATTTTCCGTATCATTAACTGATTGGAATATTATTAACTCGCTAGTTGTCCCGCTCGCGACTTCGTCCGCGTTTGTTTACCTACCTAGACTATTTTCCATTATCCTTACCAAAGTACTAACACTTATTATGCAGCTACTTACCTACTTCTACCTACCTCCACCGTCACCGTAACCGTAACGTTAACCGTAACCGTCACCGTCACTGTCACCGTCCCGTTACCTTCACCGTCCCGTCACCACTTTCGTCACCGTCACCATCATGGTCACGGAGGGCCCCACCCTATGGACCGACGACATTGTGAAGGTTGCGGGAAGTCGGTGGATGGAAAAGGCTCAAAACCGTTCGTCGTAGAACTCTTTGGGGAGGTCTATGTCCAGCAGTGGACTTCTACAGGTTGATGATGCTGATGATTATTGACACTCAAGGCCTGCTTGTCATAAAACTCATATACGGATATCTTATTACTTGTAGCTCTTAACCTGAATACCGAATTTTATGTCTGTAACTTCAAAAACATAGGACTTTCAAAGAACCTTTCAACCCCCATTTCATGTTAATTTAATGATATGTTTTTTGATGTTAATTTTCATCGGGATAAGGAATCTCTGTGCCAAATTTCAATTGTATAGGCTTAATGGATAGAAAATTCCCTTATAAAGTTTCATCCCCAATTTACACACCCTGAGGGTTGTTTTTAAAAAAAACTTAAGTAGGTATTTTATTATTTTGAACTGTTTACCTGATAACCGATTTTTGTGTCCCTAACTTCAAAAACATAAGACTTCCCATATAAACTTTCATCCCCTATAACCACACCCTAAGGGCTGTTTTTCAGAAAATGCTGATTAACTTATTTTTTATTTTTGACAATTTACCTAAAACCCGATTTTGATGTCTCCAACTTCAAAAGCAAAGGACTTTCATACAACCGTTCAACCCCAATTTCACCCCTTTAGGAGCAGAATTTTCCGAAATCCGTTCTTATTGCACGGTAAAATCTTTTAAAGAATGTCTGTGACAAATTTCAGACTCCTCGGCTCAGTAGTTTCCGAGCTTTCGTGATGAGTCTGTCAGTGAGTGAGTGAGTTAGTGAACTACTCCTTTATATATTAACCCCATTATTCATGATTTCGTTTAGACATGTAAATTAATACGATTTTTGATGTGATTTTCAGGAGAAATCCGATCAGCGCTTGCTCCACGTAAACCTGAACGAACCGCGAGCATGCGAGAAAGGGAAGCACACTTAGAGCTCCCCAAACGCAGAACCCCCATCGACGACGATAAAGACGAACTGGACGACGGTCCACAGGAACTCGTCCAAGCTACAAATGACACGGTCATTCATAGCTACGACGACGTTTACAGCAACTCTAAATACGAGGAAGAGAACAGCGACTCCGCGAAGAATAGCGACAGTGACTATGAGTATGTCCACGCTCGATCGAGCTCGCCCGAATGCGATGCCAAACCCAGAGAAACAGAAAGCAGAACGGAGATCAGGAAAGAAGTAGTTGAGGCCGTCAACTACAACAACAGCGTATTCAACAGATCTTCGCTACCTTACTGCGGGAGCGAGACAGAGTCAGAAATATATTCTCCGTACAGCTTCTACAGTTCCAATGATAATATGGACAGTCCAAGCAACGAAGATTACTCGAATGATATGACTCCAAAAACGACCACTAACAAGCTTCGAGTCAGGAAAGGAAGGAGCGTCGTTCACAGGAATTTGGAAGATAATTACGGAGCTGTGGTGATCGCGAATCACGAGGCGCTAGCTCAGGTCTTGGAACAGGTAATTTGCGTTCATTATTGTCAGGTAGATTTACTGAGATCGTGATATCGCTTGCGCAATCTGCTAATGCATTATTGACAAACGCTATAAGATGGAAAAGTTTAAGGGTTAGGGATTGCACAAATAAAGCCGGAATACCTAATACTTACGACCTACAATCTAATTTGGCCACTTAGGAATCGATGTAATTTTAAACTGTAGGTATGCCAATGAAAATAGATACCGATTGTATTTTTAGGGCTCAATAATTTTGACCAGCTTTGCAATTATTATTTTATGATCGACCAAAGGCTCTAACAAAAATTGGAATGCATATGATATCCACCCTCCAATTTTCGAGAGTATTTATGAGTCCGTACAATGCTCAACCTAAGTGAAAACTATATCCTCTTTATTTTCTTTACTGTTAGAATAGGACATGGCGAGAGTAATAAATTATAGAGCCGATAAAGTTACTGATTATTAATAAGAGAGTAACAATCAACTTATGGTATTTCAGGTCCAACAAAGCGTTACCATGCAGCCCTCCCTCCGCGGCCTGAAAGCCTGCACCAACCTGCGTTGGAGCGACTTTTCCATCCAAGCCTCCAGCCTAGTCAGATCTGGCAAGCGTATCTTCCACCCCGCAGTATGGACATCCAGCCAGGGCCCAGTAAATGTTACCCTGATGTTGTATAAGGAGCAGATGGCTTCTCAGCTAGTCTGCCAGCAGTCAGCGACGCTGAGTCTGAACGCGGTCACCGAGTTCTGTGATCTGGTGCCGCGCGCGATCTTTGGGGAAGAGGGCGAGGATCTCGTTCAAGGTATGTAACTTTAACTCACGTTTCTTCTTCTTTCTGCCACATAATGTGGAGTCGGCACAACATGTTTTCTTCTTCGACTCTCTTCTGTTAGCCGTCATATCCGTACTCACTTCTTTTTTACTCATGTCATCTTTAATACAGTCCATACATCTATTCTTCTGCCTTCCTCTAGTCTTATATCCATCCACATTAATACCTAACGCTCTTCTCGTTACATGACTTTCATCCCTCCTGATAACATGCCCATACCATGCTAACCTAATACTTCTTAATTTTTCCGTCACTGGCCTACTTTCAAACTTCCTCTGATTGACTGACCAAGAAGATAAAACAAAACAGCAGTGACATGTCCCGCTGCTTACCTACCAAGTAAGCGACGGTATACCTACTTTTTAAGACGTCATAATATCCTTGGCGATATCTTACTCGTCAACTTGATAATCCTCAGCTACGTCTTCGCTTTCGGTAACTTGAGTTTGTCTACGGATCTTCCTAGTAGATCAGAAACAGTGCAAACAGTTAAAAGCCATTTCCACTAATTAGTTAACTACCTAGTACTTACAGTACCTACCTAAACGATGACACATACATAGGTGGCCTCGATTTTTTGGTTTATTTTAGGGCATGCCGATTTTTCCGAGGTGCCTTACACAACAAGAGGACTTCAAACCTTAATTTCAGAATTTTAATGCAGCCCAGCTGTTTCAACACCATTGTGGTAGTATTTGTAAACATGGCGCTAGTAGGTACTGGGTAGGCTTACTTACTTACTCAAGATGGGTTTACTACTTTTCCGATTTATAAAGCAAAAACATTCAAGTGAAAAATATTCTTAACAAGTGGCCTATTAGTTGTATCTTCGGTAACTTATAATGATAAATGATCTGGGGGAATCCGGTTTCTTTCACGATACTTCTTTCAAAAAAAATGTGATAATGAAACAAACAGACAAAGAGTTTTTTTTTCCGGACATATCACACATGGTCAACTGATCCCAAACTAGGCATAGCCTGTACTATGGGTACCAGAGACTGATAAACTTTTTAGAAAAATATTTACCTAACAACCAGACACAGAACAAACATCTGTGTTAATCACACAAATGTTTGTCCGGTGCGGGAGTCGAACCCGCGACCTCTAGCGCAGAAGGCAGAGTTACTACCAACTGAGCTATGAGGCCAGTCAAGCCAGAGTAACTTTCGCGTTCCTATTAACTTGAAAACTGACTAAGCATTTCCCATTTTTCAGCAACCATCGTTGTACTAGCGCACGCTCAAGTCGACACCATCCAATCGTACGGCGAGAGTCTGCACTCCTCCGAATCCGACCTAACCAAGGAGCACCAGCTGGTCCAAACAGAACAGCTCCACGAGGCCATATTCATGATGCTGCAGATTATCAACGGCCTCAAATGCCTCCAGGCGAGAGGACTCGAGGATCTACCAGGGAGTCTGACAACGTTTGTGGCGTTAAAAGACGTTCAGAGTCAGAACTCGCCCCCAGTTGATGACAGGCTGAGCTCGCTGTCGGCTCCGAAGACGAATTGTTATGGCCGGCTGTGTATACTTCAAGGGTGAGGTTATTTATTTGTATTAGGGCCGTTTCAGAAAAACACTAGGTACCTATAATCGGCGCGTAGGTACAAGATCGTTTTTGCTTCCACAATGACAGCTCCCGTAGTTAGCTTTTTACCGCCCGCTGAAAAACGCCCAATCCGTAAAGATTGATTGAAGACTTCATCATCATCATCGGCTCCTAGTAACATTAATAAGGTTGTCTTTCCATCAAGTGGGGGGCCGTTCTACGCTAGGCTTTCCGGCGCGTGGTATTCTAGGACATTTCTGTCCCAACGACCGTTCGAACTCCGAGCTATGATTTATTAATAATTTTCTTTGCTGATAAAAGATTTAGGAGATCGCTTCCCCATTTTTGAAGGATTTAAACATGTGGGATCAATTTATTTTAAACAAAAAATGTGCTATTTGAAGGGCAGGAAATGTCACTCCCGTTTTAAAATCTCAAATAACCAAGGCGCCCTTTGTTTGTTCTTTGTGACAGTCGAAACCCAGGCCCCTTGTAATAAGAAACTGTTATTTGTCTACAACTTTTTTCTCAATAAAAATAGTAACGGTCTCATTGACAGACCTCATAGCTCAGTTGGTAGTAACTCTGCCTTCTGCGCTAGAGGTCGCGGGTTCGATTCCCACACTGGACACACATTTGACTAACACAGATGTTTGTTCTGTGTCTGGGTGTTAAATATTTATCTATTATGTATATCAGTCTCTGGTACCCATAGTACAGGCTATGCCTAGTTTGGGATCAGTTGACCGTGTGTGATATGTCCGGAATATTTATTATTGTTATTATTTATTTATTCATATTCTCTCAAGCCATGTTCAAACGACGTGCGTTATGTTATTATAAATTATTTTAAAATGACTCTTACGTCTGGTGAATAAAGACACATTTTAGTTTGGAAACACAAAATTGACTTTATTCAGTATAAGTTAAGGATCATTTTTAAATAAATTGAGCGCCGTCGTTTGATCACGGTTAGCGGCTTCAGTGATGTAAAAAGTTGCTCACGCTTTTATCGTCCTTAAGATTCCTGAATGATTACTAAAAAAAACAAAAATTCCTTTCAGATTGAGCGACGAAATCAACTGCAACAAATCTACAGACGAGGTTCACTCTCTCTGCCAATCTGCCATCCAAGCCTCGGAAATTCTCCTCCCGGGGGAGAAACTAACCCCACTTCTAAAAGACATACTTAAAGAAGAACGAGCCATATCTTTAAACCAAGCGAAATCTATCCTAGAATTCATGTTATGGGGACCTTTAGATGTTGTCCAGGGGGTACCCACAGAAGACCGAGAGCTCAGCCTACAAAGATGGTTGGACCTAGAAAGGGCCACGGTTTTACACGGTCTGGTCAGAACTAGAGTTCAACTGAACGTGTTTGAACAGTTGCATTTGATGTTCTTAGTCCGATCGACGGCTAAAGCTATGTGCGACGCGTCGGTTTTGCTTGAGAAGGCAAATGTGTATTGAGCTTTACTCAGAAATAGGAATATGTCTTATAGCCTGGTATATATCTGGTTATAGCCCGCCCTTCCTTTCTCACTGATGTCGCGTACCGTCGCACGTACAGTCAGCATCAAAAGTAGCTGATGATCAGACATGTCTCAAAACTCCTGATTGAAAATATTTTACTTTAGGAGTTTCTTCCCAATATTCCAAAAGTACGTGATGACTTAAAAGTGTCACAAAGTCTCTGATCCTACTATTTCCAGAAGTAAATGATAAAACATCTTTTCTGAGTTCATGAATGTCTGAAACTCCATATGTATCTTCATACTGATGATAAAATGCAGTTCGAATGAAATCGCGGCTTCAGAAGTAGCTGATGCTAAATTATTTCTTATATACGTGAATATCTATACTTTTCAACATTTGACGAAATAAAAGTCGTGGGCTCAAAATTAACTGATGCAAAATTGTTTCATAAATACGTGAATATCTTTACTTTTCAACATTTGGCGAAATAAAGTGGTGGAGTCACAATTAACTAATGCAAAATTGTTTCTCAAATACGTGAATATCTTTACTTTTCAACATTTGGCGAAATAAAGTGGTGGGGTCACAATTAACTAATGCAAAATTGTTTCTCAAATACGTGAATATCTTTACTTTTCAACATTTGGCGCAATAAAGTCGTGGGGTCACAATTAACTGATGCAAAATTGTTTCATAAATACGTGAATATCTTTACTTTTCAACATTTGGCGAAATAAAGTCGTGGGGTCACAATTAACTAATGCAAAATTGTTTCTCAAATACGTGAATATCTTTACTTTTCAACATTTGGCGCAATAAAGTCGTGGGATCACAATTAACTGATGCATTTGACTGGCCTCATAGCTCAGTTGTTAGTAACTCTGCCTTCTGCGCTAGAGGTCGCGGGTTCGATCCCCGCACTGGATAAACATTTGTGACAAACACAGATGTTTGTTCTGTGTCTGGGTGTTAAATATGTATCTATTATGTATATCAGTCTCTGGTACCCATAGTACAGGCTATGCCTAGTTTGGGATCCGATGACCGTGTGTGATATGTCCGGAATATTTTTATCTTTTTATTTCATTGGTATACATGTTATGAATCACCTTGTAACATGTCATGTCACCTTGTATTACCTACTATTTGCCCAACAATTTCAGTATAAAATAAAAGACAGTTTGAGGGTATATTGATACTTTTATCTGGTTACTATCAACATCAGCTACTTTTAGATATCTTAGCAGGCACGGATTTTTGAAAATAATTCTAGTCATGTATTTTTGAACTAAGAAATTATCATGAACTTATGGGGTTAGTGTCATCATCTCAATTGTGGTACATTTTACAGTCACCTATTAAAGGTCACCTTGTTATGCTATCACTTTTTGATACAAACTTCAATCACTAGTTTTGACAATCTAAATTTGATCATCAACTTCTGATGCTGACTGTACCTAACGATAAACCTACAATGTGGGAACTGCAAGTTGCAGAGTTTATTGGAATTTCGAAATTTTCTAAGTACCTATAGTTTTTTTACCGCAGTACTAGGTACTTTTGGGAAGTGTTTTTATTCAAAAAACATGACATTTTGTCCAATTATCATTTACTTTTGATTTATATCACTCGCCCGCTGCGCCATCGAGTTCGTCAATCTCAGTAGGTAATGCTCATGGTCAATCTCAGAAATGGTCAAACTGCGGTTTAAATCAATTAATTAAAATCTATTTTAATCATTGCTAAAATGCAGTTCTACTGTCAGAGATTATTTATTTTCGTATCCCAAACCTAATGTAATATATTCGTGCGTATGTTTACGATTTTAGAATAAGGTCTAGCTTAGTTAGGCACCTATAGTTATTATCATAAAGACTCATATTTTTTTTAATCTTTTTGCAATTTCCAAACTAAAAAAACAATTGTCTCTTCTATTGATAAGCAAAAAGGGACTTTATATTCGCATAAAGTCTGTCATAGTAAAAATTAGGTGCCAAAATTATATAGAACTGATAACTATGTACTCATTGTATGTTAGCTGGTGCCTTATATTTATGTAATTACTTATGTAAGTGTACATTGAAGTGTTATTTATATCTATGAGCTCATAAGGACGAGAGTTCAAATAATTATTCTCTTTTTAAGAATTTTATCGAATATACATATTAAATTAACTTATTTTGTTCTTTTATTGTAAAAATACCCATTCTAATAAGCTTATTTAAATAGAATTCAGGGCTCAAAATCAGTTATAATTTAATTCAACAAAATCTTAAGCGAGATGGCGTATTTAGTAACAATATACTGGTAAAAAACAATACTATTCTAATACTATAGGGTCTGCCTTACGATAAGTTGACATTATGTACCTACTTACCAATTTCAAAATGCTCAAATTTTCTTTTTATATAGAATTCAGAATCAGTTACAACTAATGGTGGTAACTCTGCCTTCTGACAGGCCTCAAAGCTCAGTTGATAGTAACTCTGCCTTTTGCGCTAGAGGTCGCGGGTTCGATTCCCGCACTGGACAAACATTTATGACTAACACAGATGTTTGTTCAACTTCAAAATCTTAAACTAGATGGCGCCACTATTTATTATCAGTTTCATACACAAAGATTTAGTAACTAGTAAAAAAACAATAAATTTCTAATTCTTTATTGTCTGCTTTGCAATGAGTTGACATTAAGTACTTATCATAATCACTAGCATTTCAAAGTAGATAACTTCACAAAATAACATAAAATCATTTCTCCTTTACAATTTTAACAAATTGCCCTTAACTAAATAACAAATAGATGGCACATAAAATACCACATAACACACAGGGTATACAAGACCACTCCCGAAAACTGAAACAGGGGCCCAATTCTACTAATTCAATGGCTTCAAAATGACAATGTATCAATGGCTAAATAGCCACTTTTGACACTTGTGGTATTCTGCTATCACAGTCGTGTAGCAATGGCAGTCAATGTGAAACCAATGAACCAATGAAATCAAAGAAACGAAGGTGGCGACAATCGTAACTGTATGATAATGGTGAGACCATTATCATGCAATTATCATTTTCAAGTCATTGAATAGTAGAATTTGGGGCCAGTGCATTCGGTGCCCCAAGCACGAATGATTCACGATGGCGTTACGCTAACGATACGATAGCAAAAGTCAAATATTAGACTATGACATCGGCGGTACTTGAAATATTCTAATTTTAATAATACTTTTTTTTAAATTGTTTATTTCATGTTTTAAAAACACAGGTACAAAATTTAAGTGGGACAACATAATTCAAAATACACAATCAAAACAAAAGTCAAAATCACAAAATAAATGTCAAAAATATTGATAAAAATAAAATAAAAAATATTTTAAGACACACAGACAGACGGACAAAAACTCGCGGACGGGAGGGACCATCAGTGGCATTTATGCCATTTTGATATAAGTTAGGCATGTATTGCCATATCTTTGTTATGCATAGTGCTTTTGGCACATTGTCGCATGATCAAAATTATTTGTTTTTTTTTTATATTTTATGTGTAATTAAATTAAAAAATAACAAAGCTATGCTTAGGTATCTGCACCAGATGTATTCGGGAGCTATCTTTAAACACCTTGTATAACAAAACAACCATAAACGCATTTTCCATCGATTTGTGTTAGCTTTTTATCGCCAATATTTGTCATTATACAATGCAAGCAATACTAGTTTAAAACACACACGCATTAAAATGATTTCACATAGAATTTAGGTAATTGATCGATCTGAGCATAAAAATAAAATAAATAAAAATCGAGATTAACAATTTCTTTTGTAAGATGAATACAATGTGAGTAAGAAAAGCAGAAAAATTCGTAAAAAATAAATAATTTTAAAAAACACACAAGATTAATAAAAAATATACTAACGTAATTTAAATCGTCAAAAGCTAATAAAAAATATAGATGTAAAAAACGCAAACATTACAAAAATATTAAAACATAAGACAATTCAACTTTATATTGAGAAACTTATTTGGAAAACATTTTATTTAAACTATAGTTATTTTTTAAATATAAAAAAGGTGTATACTGAAGAAAGTTAAGAAATACTATAGTTTCTAATATTATTTTAAGGAGTTACAGCGAATAAAAATAAGTAAAATGCAAAAATAATTGAGAAGCAACCATTGAAGTAACGGAATGCACATTTCATAATTCAAATACAGTCAGAATGTATAATAAAAAATATAAATTCGAATATTACAAGGCTTTTAAATTATTCGAAATGTTCCGCGATATTATGAGAATCAATTGCCTGATTAAACTAACAAATACCTACTAAATACTAATACTACTAAAAGAACCACAAAAAATAAACAGGGTTTTCGAAAAGATGTGCAATTTCTATTCTATACAACCATTCAACTAAGGTGGCAAACAAGAATAGCAAATAAGCCCACCTGTTGGTATGTGGTTACCGTAGCCTGTGAACGCTGGCAGCACCAGAGGCATCACGCACGCGTTGCCGACCCCGAACCCACTCTATCCTAAAAGAGCTCTGGCATCCTTACTCACCGCAGGAACACACCACTATTTGAAACAATAATTTTCACTAAAAACTGGATGTTTACCATGATTTGTGAGTTTATTTGTTCCCCGATAATTCGTCACAGGAGTGAACGAAAGGAGCCTCTAAGAGGCGCACTTTAATCCTTTCACCACACTGATTCTTTCACCGACGGTCATTGGGCCTTTTCAAGGCAACCATACCTCAACCTGATCACTGACCTAATACAGCATGACCAAGAAAGAATCAGTGACAAGAAGAAGACGGAGTAAACTGATCAGTAAGTATCAGAGAACAAATAAAACAAATCATGGTAACCCGTTTTTTGTGAAAATTGTTTCAAATAGTGTTGTGTTCCTGCGGTAATGTTGCCAGAGCATTTTTAGGGAAGGGGGCTTTGGGGTCGGGTTGCCTCTGATATTTATTTATTTATTTAATCTTTATTGCACATAAAAACAACAATGTACAAAAGGTGAGCTTAATGCCAAGGCACTATGTACCAGCCAGCCTGATTGGGTAGAAACAGGAGGTTGGCGTGCGACAGATCGTTTAACTTAACTAATAAGATATTTTTTACAAAAACTAAAAACCGACTTCAAATTCCTGAATATTTAAAAGATCAATATCAACCTCTTTTTTTGTTATCAACCTCTTTGCGTCTTGCTTACCTACTGAGGATGACACTGGCCACCTAAACTTTCGAATAAAAAACAAAAGTAAGTATGACATCCATTCATCATCAATAATAAGTAATAACTCTTATGGTACTGACTGACTGAGTGTCAATCAAACGTAGGGGTTTTATTCTCTTTGAAAATCAACGCAGAGCCTAACCAAAATCCTAAGAGTATGAAATTTGCAGGGTAGCATAACGTATGGGTGCGGAGAAAGCTATTTTTAAAGTTTATGTAAAAAAAGCAGAAACCGAACGAAGTCGCGGGAATTACCATACCATACCACAGTCGACAAAAAAAAATTCGGCAAGTCGTGATTTCATGAGATGATGACGTTTTTTTAAGTTTTACGGGACAAGTTGCAATCCCTCAGGAATTAAATTATGTGTGTGGTATATCTAAGTATTATTTTATATGTGGGTAGTTATGCTAAGTCAGTTGTTTGCTGCCATTAAACCAGTTCAAGTGATTTGCGGTGTTTCCTTGCTATAATTCCTAAAATATATATAACATTTGGCGACGATTCGTTATTCACGTGTGTTATTATTGACTGTGTCATGTGTGAAAGTGTTTTCAATGACAAGTGAACACGCTAAATCAAATATGATGGCGTTTGGTGGCAACCTCTCATTTGATCACCGCGTGCAGGAGTGGAGCATTTTTAGGAGTCGTTTTATACAGTTCTGTGCGGCGAACGACATCGGAGACGACACCGATAAGTCTGGAATGAGAAGACGAGCTCTTTTGCTCACTGCATTTGTGGAAGATACCTACCGCGTCGCAAGGAATTTGGTTTTCCCCGATAATTTGGATACCGTCGAGTTCAATAGCCTATTAGACAAGTTGAATGTCCACTTTCAATCCAAGAAGAGTACTTTCGCAGAACGGTACAGCTTTTATAAGGCGGAACAGCGTCCAGGGGAAGATTTAGCCGAATGGGCGGCGCGAGTGCGTAATTTAGCTCAATATTGTGGTTTCAACACTGAGTTAGATACGGCTTTGCGCGATAGATTTGTGCTAGGGTTGGAAAATACTAAAGAAAAAGAGAAACTATTCGCGGAAAGCATTGAGACCCTCACTTTTAGCAAGGCTTTGGAGATGGCGCAGAACGTGCGATGTGCGCGCGCCGCGCTGCAGACCGCGCGAGCTGGCAACGCCGCGCCCGGCGCGGGCTCCACGGAGGCGCAGCCTGTGTTCGCGTTGCAGAGGCCAAGCGGCGGCGCATCTAATGATGACAATTTGCGTATGTCCAAGTGTTGTGAAGTGTGCGGGTATAAAAATCATTCAAAAGAAAAGTGCCGTTTCGTAAATTATATTTGTCAAAAGTGTAACAAAAAGGGGCATCTCAAACGAATGTGCAAGGCTAAGATAAGTGATAGCAATTTTTTAGGAACGGATGACGATGATGTTCAAGGTATTTATAATTTGTTTAACTTGAAAAACTCTTATAAAGATGAACCGTTCTCGCGAAAAGTCCAGGTTGATGGCAAAGAAATTCTTTGTGAAATCGATTGCGGCAGTGCTGTTTCCGTTTTACCGGCCGTTATCTATCATCAGATTTTCGGAAGCCATAACTCTGATTATCAATTGCAGCCGTGTAATGAGGTTTTTAACTTTTATACAGGAGTAAAAATTTCTCCTTTAGGCTGTTTGTCTTTGCCAGTGTCCTTCGAAGGTTGCACTAATCCGATCACTTTCTTTGTTATCAAAACAAATGAGAAACGTTTGCCCCTTTTGGGCCGCGATTTTATGAGATTGTTTAGGTTGCATCTGTGTAGTTTGAACTGTAATCATTTATCGATGAACGACAATGCAGGCGAGATGCTAATTAAGAAATATTCAAAGCTATTTTCTGATGAGTTAGGCAGGTTTAACAAGTATAAAGTTACTTTAAAAATAAAACCTGATGCGCAGTTGAAGTTTTTTAAGCCACGGCCGGTGCCGTTAGCACTGAAACCTAAAATAGAACAGGAGCTAGATAGATTATTGTCAGCAGGAATTTTAGAAAAAATTGATCATTCCGATGTAGCTACGCCTATTGTCCCAGTGCTACGTCCCGACGGAAACGTTAGAATTTGCGGCGATTTTTCGGTGACTTTGAATAAGGCTTTATATATAGACAACTATACTCTTCCTCGGATCGAAGATTTGTTCGCCAAGCTTCATGGTGGGGAAGAATTTAGCAAGCTAGATTTGAAATTGGCCTATCTTCAGCTGGAACTCGATGACTCTAAGAAATGGTGTTGTATAAATACTCATAAAGGGTTGTACAGATATACGCGACTCGTACTGGGTTTGGCCAATGCGCCGTTTATATTTCAACGTACAATGGAACAATTACTGGGCGATATCGATGGTATTTGCATTTATTTAGATGATGTGTTGATAACCGCGCCTGATAGGGCCTTGCATTTAGAGAGATTAGAAAAAGTTCTAAAAAGATTGCAAGACGCGGGGTTGCGAGTGAAGCAAGATAAATGTGAATTATTCAAAAGCTCGGTGGAATATCTAGGCTATGTGATAGATAAGGACGGTCTGCATAAATCTAACAGTAAAATCGAGGCTATTGTTAATTGCAAACCCCCAAAGAACGTCCATGAATTAAAGTCATTCTTAGGGATGGTGAATTATTATCGTTGTTTTGTTCCAAACACGTCTTCGGTTTTATATCCTCTGAATATTTTGTTAAAAAAAGGTATTAAATGGGGTTGGGACATAGCTCAGTCCGATGCGTTTGAAAAAATTAAGAAGGAGCTGGCCTCTGATCGTGTGCTAGCCCACTACCACCCGGAGTATCGCACTATCGTGACGTGTGACGCGGGGCCCGCAGGCTTGGGCGCGGTGCTCGCGCAGCAACAACCCGACGGCTCCGAGCGCGTGGTGGCTTATTCATCTCGTTCCTTGTCTAAAGCCGAGATTAATTATGCACAAATACAGAAGGAGGCCACTTCTATCGTGTTCGCAATAAAGAAATTTAATCATTATCTGTATGGACGCTCGGTACCATTTGTATTGCGAACGGATCACAAACCGCTTTTGTCAATTTTTGGAAAGGAAAAAGGTGTGCCCATTCTAGCTGCGAATAGATTACAACGGTACGCTTTGTTTTTATCGGCATATAATTTCAGCATAGAATACGTAAAAAGCGATGATAACGTGGCCGATTTTCTGTCGAGATCTGTGGCTACTCAATTAAATGAGGTTGAAGAGTTAGATTGTTCTCGGTATATCAATTTCGTCGGTGAATCTACTCTTCTGCCATTAACTATTGATGATATTCGAGCTGAAACAACTCGTGATGAATTGCTGCAAAAAGTGACAGGTTTTATTAAAAACGGTTGGCCTTCTAAAATGATAAATCCGGAATTACGTCCATTTTTCTTATGTCGTTTTGACTTGGCTGTCGAAAACGAATGTATTTTACGTGGCCACAAAATGGTAATTCCATCTCGTTTTCGTGAAAGACTTTTAGATGAATTACACAGTTCGCATTTTGGGGTAGTTAAAACTAAGTCGGAAGCTAGAATGCGTATGTGGTGGCCAAATATCGACAAACACATAGAAGAAAAGATAGGTTCATGCAGTGTGTGTAACACGCTCCGGAATAATCCACCAAAAGTGCCGCTAGCTCCGTGGCCATACCCCGAGCGGGCATGGGAGCGCGTACATCTAGATATGTTTATGTTGAGTGGTAAACAGTTTTTAATTGCAGTTGACGCTCATTCTAAATGGGTGGAATGTTTTGCTATGCAAAAAACTGATAGTGAATCGATAATAAGTAAACTTTGCGAGATTTTTAGCAGATTCGGGTTGGTACGTACTTTGGTTTCTGACAATGCTACCAATTTTTGTTCAATTGAATTTGAGACGTTTTGCCGATTAAACGGAATTCAGCATTTGACTGGGGCACCGTATCATGCGATGTCAAATGGGCAGGCAGAAAACAGCGTAAAAACAGTAAAAAATGGTTTAAAAGCGATGTTAAATAATAACGTAAGTCAAAAGGTATTTTTGAAAATTTTAAATAAGTTTCTATTTGATTATAGGAATTCAATTCATTTGACGACTGGATTTTCTCCAGCCCAATTGATGTTTGGACGTCCCTTGCGTTGTCGGCTCGATTTATTAGGCTTTTCACAAGCTGTTTCGTCGTCCTCGTCATCCGTTGCCAAACAAAATGTAATGAAAGCGCAAACTAATCAATGTAAACAATTCGGTGGTAAAAGAAAAATATGTTTTTCTGTAGGTGACAAAATTTTATTTAAACATTATTATAGTAATGGGTCTAAACATATTTGGAAGCAGGGTGTAGTTAGTCAATGCTTAGGTTCCCGAATGTATAAGATAAATATTCCAAATGAAAATGTAAATGTAAAAAAGCACGTAGATCAACTACTGGCGTACAAAGGGAACTCATCATTTGAACAGGAGGAAGATGTCAGTATTTTCGGAGATTGTATAACCGAAACTTCGGGGCAGCCTCACGAGCTTGATGCTGGTTTAGAATCTGACCCGGTTCTGTCATCGCAGGAGCATGTTCCTGCCTCCCCCACGTCTCCTGCGCGAGAGGATAGGGTGGAGGAGATTGGAGCTGACTCAGATGTTGAGTTTTTAGACGCAGGTTCTCCTGAAGCTGCTTTAGATGTGCAAAGTGATGACCATTCTAATCAATCTGATAAGAGTGATAATGCACATCAGGAAACTCCAGTTGTCCGCCGGTATCCGATTAGGAAAACTAGGAAACAATTAGATTATAAGTTTTAATAAATATGTTGGTATTTTAAAAATAGTGGTGGAGGGATGTGGTATATCTAAGTATTATTTTATATGTGGGTAGTTATGCTAAGTCAGTTGTTTGCTGCCATTAAACCAGTTCAAGTGATTTGCGGTGTTTCCTTGCTATAATTCCTAAAATATATATAACAAAATGGGACCACCCCGGGATCATACTCTATACACCAGCGAAAGAATCAAAATCGGGTTACTATTGGCGGAGATATCGAGTAAAATACACACAAAAAAAAATACAGCCGGCTTGAGAACCTCCTCCTTTTGGAAGTCGGTTAAAAATTATACGATATAACAAGCGTTCACAGGCTACGGTAACCACTTAACGACAGAGGGCCATATGCTTGTTTGCCACCTTACCAAGATTGATATGGGGAAATATCCTAAAAACCCTGCTTATTTCTTGTGGTATCTACATAACACTTATGCCTAAGTGTTCACTTAAATATTTACAATCCCTTATTGAAATAAACGTACTTGGGCGGTTTTCCATCTGTGTTCTTGACTATTTCATCGTAATTTTCCTTTTCGAATCTCTTGATAGTGTCGATTGAGAGTTTGCTGGAAAAAAATGGAATATTATTTATTTGACACACATAAAAACACAAAGAAAAGACCAATGACACAAGACACAAACTTAGAATTAAGTAGACATAGACATAGACAAACATTTATTCACAAACTTGGCACACAATACAAGTCACAGAGAGCGAAAATATGAAACAAAGACAGAGAGGTAACACACAAAAACTTATTAAAAAGAACACGTGAAATGTTATTGTGCGCCACAGCAGCAAAACGGTCTCGGCTCAGCATAAATGCCTTACCACTGAGGAGTAGTAAGAAGGTAGGTACCTAAGTAAATACAACAAACAATATAATATAGGTACGCATTAGGCATATAGGTAGGCCACTGTATTCATTAAATTATTAGACACCTACAATACTAGTTGTTTTAAAAAACTTACCATCTTTGAGGGAATATTGCGCAGGCGGTCGGCACCATGAACGTCAAGCTGAAAAATAATTAGATAAACAAACAAACAAACAAAGCTCTTTATACCACCAGCCATTTTTATTTTCAGAAAGGTGTCATTAATTACGTGAGACAATTTTGGCGATTATGCAGCTGCAAATATACTATGTACCTACCGACCTAATTTTAGTATTATATTCTGAATAATTTCATGTAAAAATTGACGTAACTAAGTGTTCTCCAAAGTCCCCAAGGTTTGAAATAAATGAATTGAATTGATTATAACTTCCACTAAAAACGGGATATTTACCATGATTTGTGAGTTTATTTGTTCCCCGATATTTCGGCAGTTTCATGCGGCATGATTTAGTGAAAATATGTTCATAACTATGATAGTTTTACAAATTGTAATTTTGGAGGTTTTGCGACCCTCCCCTGAGTAGTGAGATTTTACTCGATCCCCTTCTTTTTCAAAATACACATTTTTAATGTAAATAACCCATTTTTCTTGATAGGGCTTACATATTTGAGCCTTTTGGGGTTGAGACCCTGGGTCCGTGGGGAATCGGGGCCCTCCGGGTTTTCAAAAAGATATCATGACGTCTGATCGAAGCGACGCGTGACCCGAGAGCTGGTTCTTATTTGGCCCAGCGAATTAGCATTGCCATCCAGCGTGGCAATTCCGCCAGCGTCTTGGGGACGCTTCCGACTGGTAGTGATCTGGATCAGTTGAGCTATCTATAGATCTTTTGTAACGGTCTTTAGATGGCTCAACTGTTTCTTGTTTATTTTGTAAATATTAACTTGTATTATTTTTAAGTTTCTTTCTGTAAATAATGTAAATTAGTTAATCTGTTGTCGATTACTTTATGATTTCTAATAACGTAGCAAAGGATTACATCACAGTGATAAATCGCATAATAAAATACTTAAACAGAACACTGATTCTTGCGGGAAAAAAAATTACGTGATATTTGCCGTGAGATTGGGTGAGGTTTGGCTCGACCCCCTCCCCCCTAAACGCCTCACGTAATGGATTAGTCCCCCTTAGTCAGATCCATAGATCTGACTAAGGGGGAATCCATCTGACTAAGGGGGACACGGTCAATGGACCGTGTGTTTCTTGGTGATAAAGTCAACGCCCATTCGTTCAAGTTGTTTGATGGATATTCGCTCGCTCGACTAATAATTACTACGGTAAACCTCAAATATTAACGATGTACTCACAACATGCCCACAATAGCGGTTTGTATGCCGACGTGCGCCCACTTTATTCTCTGCATGAATGGCTTCGACTCGATGCGCTCCATTATAACCGGCAGTAGCAGCATTCCCGGGGCGCACATCACTATCCTGTAATAAAAAAACGGTCAAGAGCGAGTCGGGCTCGAGCAATGAACTTTTCAAGGGGTCAACGCGTGCGTGATCCGTCTGGTATTGCAAGCGTTCATAGGCTACGGTAACCACTTACGAATAGGAGGGCCGTATGCTTGTTTGCCACCTTGGTTGTATAAAAAAAACAATCGGGGTTCCGTACAGTCATCATCATCATCAGCCTGTAGAAGTCCACTGCAAGACATAGGTATCTTTGTATTGTTCCTATACCCGTTCTGTGTTTTTAGTGTGTAAGTCAAATAAACGTTTTCTATTCTCCTATTCTATTCCATAGGCCTCAAAAGGGCCTGGAAAATGCTCAAGACCGTTCGTCGTGGAATTCTTTGCGGAGGCCTATGTCCAGCAGTGGACTTCTACAGGTGATGATGAGATGTCGTGTCGTGTGTCGTGACGGTAAATATTATATCGTGAAGGTGTGAACACGCTCTAACAAGTACCTTGATGTGACTACTTGAGAGATTCCTTTGGCCGGCGCGAGATGAGACTTCCCAATTACTTTTCCATTTTCGTCCATTACGTCTAAACCTAGAAATTAAAAAACATATATCAAAATCATTAATAACTTTCCTTCCGGTCCACAGGTCGTGGGTTTCAATCCCGGCCGTGCACCAATGAATTTTCCAGTTGGAAACCGGCATTCCCTAAAGATTTTCAAGTATTTTTATTCACAACACAAACAAAATGTACAAATTACAAAATGAAACGATGACAGTTTATAACTTTTGCAGAGTTATAAACTGTGTAGCAGTTTTTGTGTAGCAGATTCGAAGACGAATAATAAATAAAATAAATAAATATTCCGGACATATTCACACGGTCAATCCCAAATTAGGCATAGCCTGCATGTGCACGAAAGGTGTCTCTAAGAGGCGCACTTTAATCCTTTCACTACACTGATTCTTTCAACCATGGTCAAGGGCCACCATTCCCCAACCTGGCGACATACAGGTGACTGAGAAGGAATTGATTCGGGGCGAACCAACACTAAATAAATAAATAATAAATATTCCGGACATATCACACACAGTCAACTGATCCCAAACTAGGCATAGCCTGTACATTCTGTAGGTACAATGAATACCAGCTACCGTATTATAGTCTTTGGTACCAGAGACTGATATACATAATAGATAAATATTTAACACCCAAACACAGAACAAATACCTGTGTTAATCACCTGCTCGTGTTTTCTGTTATGTGGTTGTTTAGTTTTAAAATGTTGTGCAAATGTGTGTGTTTTAGTTGCAAATAAATGAATGTCTATGTCTATCACACAAATGTTTGCCCAGTGCGGGAATCGAACCAGCGACCTCTAGCGCAGAAGGCAGAGTTACTACATACTGAGCTATGAGCCCATAAGTGGGATAATATAATGAATGCTCACAATAGCTTACCTAAAATGATTTCATTCTGTCTCATCAATGGAATGTTCACCCAGTTAGCGGCCGCTACAGCCACAAACGGCACGAACCTCTGGAAAAAATGTAAAAAATGGTTGGTGATTCTATTTTGCACATTTTTTATGTTAATACGGATGCAAACAGGCTTACGGCTCTCCTGATGGCAACTGGTTAACGTCGCCTATCGATATCAGCAACACATGAAGCATTGCTAATGCGTTGCCTGCCGAACCCCTCCCTCCCTAAAGAGCTAGGACAGAGCGGTGAGTAAGGTTGCCAGACTCACCGCAGGAACACAACACTATTTGAAACAAATAATGTTATTTGGCTGCGATCTTCTGTAAGGCGGCGATACCTCCCAGGCGGGCTGCTCCAATTTAGAGCGAGTCAATCTCGCTGTACCCTACCTCCTCCAAAAATATATTTTGCAGATGCTTCTCTGCTGCGACGCAAGGTACACAGGTTTGATCCCCGCGTGGTACAAATCATCGTTTTGTGGTTCAATCACGCCCAAACGGCCGAAAGGATTTGTATGAAAGGCACAGAGATAGATAATAGTCTGGAATAGCATTATAGGGTACTTTTATCTTCATAGGTACCACGCGAGTTAAGCCGCTAGTCTAATTCTACTAATATTATAAATGCGAAAGTTTGTTAGAATGTTTGGATGTCTAAATGTTTGTGGTTCAATCACGGCTAAACGGCCGAACGGATTTGGATGAAATTTGGTACCGAGATAGGATATAGCCTGGAAAAGCATATAGGGTATTTTTATCTTCATAGGTACCACGCGAGCGAAGCCGCCGGCGGAAGCTAGTGTAATAATAATGTTAATAAAAATATGTTTATCAAAAATCTAAATATGTTTATTTGTGAAACAAGAAACAGTAGCTTAATAATAAATAAATAAATAAATATTCCGGACATATCACACACGGTCAACTGATTCCAAACTAGGCATAGCCTGTAATATGGGTACCAGAGACTGATATATATAATAGATAAACATAAATATTTAACACCCAGACACAGAACAAACATCTGTGTTAGTGACGAATGTTTGTCCAGTGCGGGGATCGAACCCGCGACCTCTAGCGCAGAAGGCAGAGTCACTACCAACTGAGCTATGAGGCCAGTCAACGTATTAACGGTGGTATTATAAAATGGTAAATATTACTCACAGCGAGAATAGGATTAGTAGCACGCTTCTGTATCCCGTATTTAAAGACCAGCGCAGCGCCCATCGCCGCTGAAGTTGCTGACACGTAGGCGGCGGCCATCTGGTTAGTCGTCAATGGAGAGTTTGCATTGCGATTCGTATAGTTAACGAGCGCATTGAAGGATTGGTTCACCCATTGCCAGAATACCACCGCTGTTGCCGTTCTGGAATGGTCAATTTTTTTAGGAAACTTCTTATCGTGCCCCTGATTCTTTCTTGGTCATCCTGTGTTAGGTCAGTGACCTAAAGGGCCTATGGCCATCGGTGAAATAATAAAAGGATTAGAGTGCGCCTCTTAGAGGTTCCTTTCGTGCACATGTCATATGTCTTCGAATTTTTAGGTTCTAGGATTGGTTTCCTCACGATGTTTTCCTTCACCGTTTGAGAGCACTAGCATAGCGCACTTAAATTTTCCGAATGGAAAATCCATTGGTTTTTTAAAATTAACCTCAAAGTTACGAACTTCATTGCCATTACGTTTACACAATTGCACTCCAGGCCCCCCAATTCTACTAATTCGAATTATCGCACCATTATCATTCGATTACGTTTGTTGCCACCTTCGTTTCCTTGATTTCATTCGTTCATTTGGTTCACAATGACAATGGGCAGGAAGATTTTTTTTTACAACTGTTGTGGCAATTGTGACTGGCCTCATAGCTCAGTTGGTAGTAACTCTGCTTTCTTCGCTAGAGGTCGCGGGTTCAATCCCCGCACTGGACAAACATTTGTGTGATGAACACAGATGTTTGTTCTGTGTCTGGGTGTTAAATATATATCTATTATGTATATCAGTCTCTGGTACCCATAGTACAGGCTATGCCTAGTTTGGGATCAGTTGACCATGTGTAATGTCCAGAATATTTATTTATTTATTTTATTTTTATTTTAGAAATTTTTTTTGCATTATTTTTTTGTGACTAACACAAACATCTGTGTTAGTCACAAATGTTTGTCCAGTGCGGGAATCGAACCCGCGACCTCCAGCGTAGAAGGCAGAGTTACTACCAATTGAGCTATGAGGCCAGCATACGGCACGCCTGTTGGTAAGCGGTTACCGTAACCTTATAGCGCTTGCAATACCAGAGGCATCACGCACGCGTTGCCGATGATAATAGTACCTACCTGTACCATTGGAGCATGGCGCCCGTCACAAGACACCCCCCGGGCATTTGAAAGGACATGCGCCCAAACACATTCTGCAGTTCCCCACTGTCGGGGTGGAAGGCTGATTCGTAGAGCTGCTTGGCCCGTATCACCTGCTCCAGCTTTGTGTCTTTCGGTTCTTGGCCAACCCTGAAAGAGGATAATTATCATTGTAATAAAATCACTAGGATCACTTTGAAACGTCTTAGAAACTAGGTGAAGCTAAGCCTGTTGATAGGTACCAATATATGTTTTCTTTATGTATGTATCGTGTTAATGTGCGTGACGTGTTTGGGTTTGGTTCCGACGGAAGATCAGCCATGTTCAATGGCTACCACAACATAATGCTGAGTCGGACGCCATTTCATAGCATTTAAGTTTTCTTTTTTTATACAATACAATACAATAACTTTATTTCAGGCAACAATAGAATAAAAAACAGATGGAATTTTTCTTATACTACGGCCCATATAGATATATACCTTAAAGAATAACATACATAATAATAAACACAATTAATTGCCACGTAGAAACTGCGACGTGGGACGCGAATTGTCATTGGCAGTAGGTATCCATCCGCCCGCGGAAGCGACGGAACACAACACTATATATATATATAGTCAACAAACCCTATTTATAGTCTAAGTTTTTTATAGTCATAGGCTCGTATTCAGAAACACGACTCAAGCATAGATTTAATCACAGATCAGCTGAACTCTATTTAAGTATTGAATCTCTTCTCAAACATTGCTTTTATTCAAGAACGGTACTTAAACTACTCTCAGCTGAATCGAGTTTTAAATCTGTACTCATGTGATTCAGCCTGTTCTCGTTTACATTTTGATTTATTTATAATTTTCGATCCGTTTTACGCATAAATTTTAATAGCCAGGCTGGGAATATGATAGAGCTTCCAATAAAGTGAAGTATAATTATTATCAAATTACGTGTAACGGAACGCTGTTTAAAGAAAATGTCAAAGTCAAACGTTTTGGCGGGAACCAGTGCTTATATTATCTATGGCGGGAACTTGCGAAGTGATGTTGTGCTCTCAATTTATTTTACAAAACTTGTGTAATTATGAATAGTTTTGGTGGTTGGATTAATTTGAAAAATAATACCCCGAACAAGGATTCCCTGTGCCGTGGGTATCACATAAACCACGAGTACCATGGTACCACAACACCCAGACCCAGAACAAGTATGAAGATCATGCAAACATTGTCCCGCAGGATGATAATATTGGGAATCGTGATTTTGTGAATTCTTATTAAATAGTAGGAAATAAAAGATTGTCTGTAACACATTTAATTTTTTTAAAATAAAATACCTAGTAAACTTGGTCTATTGTTATATTATATTTAAATACCTACTTTATTATTTGTATTAAAAATGCGAGAATAACTCGTGTCTATCTGTTACGCTATATATCACGGCTCTGGTCGTGTGTGATGGGATATTGCTCAATATCGTGGTCTTCCGGCGTTTCCTCGTTAGCCAGTATATAAATGTGAAGTAGATCTCCATTACCAGCTGAAATTACAAAGTAACATTGTTATTACTTAGTTGTAGGTGTACCTATGTAAGGTGAGGTAGGTTGGTAAACATACCTGAAACGATGCAGTAGCGTAATATCGCAAACACACCAAAACTTGCAGTTCATCGTTACGGGTAGCCCTCTGCTGATAGGGCGCTGGCGCTGGTTTATATTTTTCACGACACCTCTGGAGAATCTGGTTCTTTTCCATAAACTCACTACTTCCAATGCGAAGGGATCGTCAGCGTCCCATATTACGCATTGGATTTTGAACTGATTTGATTTCGTTGTTTCATTGAAAATAGATAACTCTTTATTCGTATACCACATTAAACTTAACAAAATATCCATATTATCTTCAAATATTTACTTCTTTATTGCTTTTTTTTGCACCAAATACAACAAAATCTATATTTAAGTGTGCTCCGGAGCACGCTTGAGTGTAGATCTCAATTTCCTTTGAATAATGTCAAATCAAATCTAGATTTAAGTACCGATTTCGACTGATTGACGTTTCAGAATAAGCATTTACTCAGGTGAACTGTGATCATTGAATCTATACTTAAATACTGTTCAAGAATTAGAATCTCGACTCAAATCGAGATTTAAGTACAGATCAATGCTTGAGTCTTGTCTCTGAATACGAGCCATAGTTTGTAGTCTTAGGCTCGTATTCAGAGACAAGACTCAAGCATTGATCTGTACTTAAATCTCGATTTGAGGCGAGATTCTTATTCGTGAACAGTATTTAAGTATAGATTCAATGATCACAGTTCACCTGAGTAAATGCTTATTCTGAAACGTCAATCAGACGAAATCAGTGCTTGAGTTTAGATTTGATTTGACATTAATCAAATGATATTTACGTTCCGTTACACGTACTTTGATGCATATTTATACTTCACTTTATTGTTCTATTATATTTCCACCCTGGCTGTTGGAATTTCTGCGTAAAACGGATCGAAAATTATAAATAAATCAAAATGTAAACGAGAACAGGCTGAATCACATGAGTACAGATTTGAAACTCGATTCAGCTGAGAGTAGTTTAAGTACCGTTCTTGAATAAAAGCTATGTTTGAGAAGAGATTCAATACTTAAATAGAGTTCAGCTGATCTGTGATTAAATCTATGCTTGAGTCGTGTCTCTGAATACGAGCCTTAGTATAGTCCTTATGGTGTTGGGTAATTTTAAGTTTCCATGATGCTATAAAAAAATAAATAAAAACAACGCAGGTGGGATTTGAGCCCGCGATCAATGACAATAGTCGACCCGCCTCTAGATACAGGTGCTCTAACGAACTAAACGATGAATAATAATAATAATTAAAGACCTTTATTATGAATAACATGGTTAAAAAAAAATATAAAATATCCCGTAATTCAGAGTGCGTCTTGGCATACGCCTCTAACATTTTCCACTGGGTTCTGTCTCGCACTACCCTTCTCCAATGAAAGGTCCTCGAAATATGAATAACAAAAGAATAAAATACAGGAAAAACCGAGATTAAATAAAATCCTACTAATATAATAAATGAGAAAGTTTGTGAGGATGTTTGGATGTCTGTTGTTCAATCACGCCGTAACGGCTCAATCGATTGCGCTGAAACTTGGAATAGATAGAGGTCTTTATCTAGAATAGCATATAGGCTACTTTTTATCTAGGTAACAAAGTTTTGACTTTAAAGGGCTTACGATATCGTTGATTTTTAAAGCTGTTAAGTTTGATTTTTAATCTAATTGATCCGAATCCCTCTGTAAAGATGTCCTAAGATCACCGCAAAGCAAACTAATTTTACCATAGGGGCGTCTGTTGGCAAAAATCTAAATCCAATTTGGCTGGTGCTAGTTGATAAATAGCACTGTTGGAATAAAAAATATAAATCTGTGCTAAACACTTTCGCTCGAAGCCGCGGGCGCAAGCTAGTAATATCTAAATGAATAAACAAACACCCAACAGTCACTCTACTCCTGATCATGAAAACTGGGATCAAGACCGCGGTATTCAGTATTCATATAATCATTGGAATCGTATGGATTATTTTGAAATATCTTAAATCTAGTTGAACTCACGTTAGCTTATTTTAAGTAAGTTTTACATTTTTATTCATATTAATATCATTAAATAATGTTATTCTCTATTTTTTTGAACAAATTCATATTTTTACGAACATAATTATTATCATAGAATAGAATATATGTATATATTTAATCTTACAAAACCTACACCTAATTAAGAATAAACAAACAAAAACAAATAAATAAAAATAGGTGTAGGTCGAGCAACAAAATTGTCTCTGCCTCAGCATGAGTTGGTTGGCTAGCAGGCTAGCAACCAAGTCAAAATTTCATATACCTAGTTCCTGCACTTTTTGGACAATAGACCATGGTGTAAGCTTAGGTGATACTTACTTATACTTCAAATACAGATCCTTAGCCTCATACAGCTGCTTTTCCGGCACCAGTGACAGCAGGGGGTTGGAGATGAAGGCGAAGTGCCTCCATCTTCCCACGAATGAGCTCTGGTCCCACAGCGGCTGGGTTATGTCTATTCTCTTCTCCATTGCCATTATCTGAGCAAAATTAATTAAAGGTGAATCAAATAAAACAAGGGAGTTTGCGCAAAATACAAAATACCGCACCAGAAAGTGCAGTGTAGGACGGACCCTTACTAATGGAAAGATGACCTTATAAATGTTACTAGGAGGCGTTGGGTGCAGGCTGCACAAGTTTTTTCGCACTGGAAATCTATGGTCTATCAGCAATGGATGTCCTAAGGTTAAATTGATAATGACTTAAAATACATACATACATAAAATCACGCCTATTTCCCAGAGGGGTAGGCAGAGACCACGGCCTTCCACTTGCTACGATCCTGACATACCTCTTTCGCTTCATTCACTCTCATCACATTCCTCATACATGCTCGTCGGTTTAGAGTACTCTTGACCTGGCCTTTGTCCAAAACATCACCGATTTGATCGCTAAATGTACGCCTGGGTCTTCCCCTTCCAACGGTTCCATTCACACTCGCCTTATACACCTGTTTCGTCAATCTTCTTTCGTTCATCCTCTCTACATGACCAAACCATCTCAGCATACCTTTCTCAATCCTCATCACTACATCTTTCACTCCACAACTTTCTCTAATCACACTGTTCCTCACTCTATCTTTCAAAGTTACTCCACACATACTTCGCAAAGCTCTCATTTCCGCTGCATTTATCCTACTTTCATTCTTTTTCTGCCATACCCAACTTTCACTGCCAAACATTAGTGTCGGCACTAACACAGCCAGTCATGCCTTTTAGGACACTTTCTGACTGCTCATAAAGGCATTTAGGCACTTAAAATAGTATGTTATGGTAATTTGGTTGGAGCTTTATAATCAATGTACAAAATACAAATTCATGTTGAAGTGCGAGTATCATTTCAGGGTCAACAACCTAGGTAACCACTTCCCTTAGAATAATGATGGTTCTATGTTTTAACCTTACTGGCTCTTGAAATACAGTATTTTACTAGTTCAGGAGCCTATGGATACAATTATGATTGTCACATTTATTAATGTCAATAAAATATTTTTTTACTTTTTTTTTAACCCTAATATTAGAACCCCCGTAGAAACGAGAGTTTTATGAGTACTCAGAGTCACTGAATTGTGAAGATAAGTGGACTTTTGAGAAGTAGGTGTATTACTATATTATATATTATCTTAGATAATATACTTAGAGAATACCTATGTATAAGTACCTACTTACTACAATATTGGACTGAAAACACTATAGCCATGTCATGGAGATAATAATAGAGCCAGGCGCAAACAACTAACTAATAAACATCACAAGACCTTGAGACAACAAAAGTTTTCGCTTCACAATTCGGAAAATAAATTAAAACTTTTAAAACAGTACTACCTATGCTTAGTTATTATGTAAGTATACCGCAGGCAGTGTGTATTACATGATCTTAAAAGACATACGTGGTAGCAATAAAAATATGTAAGTGGTAAATAAAAGCACTTACGTATTCAATGGTTTGGTACAAGAGAAAACTGGCAGGATTTTTACGAGTCAGAAATCGTATACCTAGTCGAAACCGCAACCAGTAACAACACACACCACACGCACACGACCCGCCCGTATATATACAAAAGTACTCTGTGCCGCCCGTCTAGTTCAATAATTCCAACACAGACCAATAACCAATCCAACCTCAATAAAAAAAACTAGGTACTTATGTATGTACGTTCAATCAAATCAACCACAATGTCAAAAAAACCAGCTGATCAGAAATGTCAAACGTATAAAGAAACCATAGATTATAGAGCCGCTACGCTCCAGAAGAAAGTTAGGCTGTGTCCATAGTCCCTATAACTAATATTATAAATGCGAAAGTTTGTGAGGAAGGTTGGACGTGTGGATGTTCAGACGCTTGGATGTTTGTTGTGGTTCAATCAATCACAGTCAAACCGCAAAGGGCCGAATAGATTTGGATGAAAGGCACAGAGGTAAATTATAGTCTGAAATAGCTTAAAGGCTACTTGTTATCTTCACAGGTTCCACGCGAGTGAAGCTGCGGGCGTAAGCTAGTAAAAGATATATGTAAATATTTATTATTATTATTATTCCAGACTATAATCTATCTCTGTGCCAACTTTCATTCAAATCCGTTTGGCCGTTTAGCCGTGTAACCAACCACAAACATCCAAACATCCTCACAAACATTCGCATTTATAATATTAGTAGGATAGGAAGTAGGATAGTGTATTTTTTTTCGTCTATGCTTCTTCCTCCTAGTCAAAGAGAATAAAATAAATTAAATAAAATATGGCGGCTGTCGCTGCAGCAGCCGATATGACTATTCAGAAGAATTCTCAGATTTTAGTGCATGTGGAAGAGGCTCTTTCTGATTTAATTGTTGTATCTTATTGTGCTGATGATAAAAAATTTCAAGGCGTGCTTCTAGACTCCAATAAAGGGTATGTTACGTGTATAAAAAGACTACTTTATTGATTGTTCGTGGGGAACCCCTTTTTTCAGCACGTTTGTTGTATTTTTCAGCAATTTGCCCTTCGGAGTGTACAGTCTTCACCCGGCGTTCTCAAAGCAGACCGATCCGGCTGATGCCAACGATGATAACCTACATTCCGCTAGTCAAAGGTTCCTGTACGAACATCCTGATTACGAAAGTAATCTCGCTCAGAAGAAGAAACCTGGAGCGAAGAGTAAACCGCAGCCGCGGCAAAAGATGACCGTGCGGCTGCGGCCTAGGAAAGTGCTGTGCTCAAACTGTAAAGGCATTTGTAACGAAAACAATGAGAATGTGGACGTGTCCAAGAAACGGAAGCTCGATTCGGATGACGAGGCAACTCGGGAGACTGAACCATCGAGGAATTCGCGGGATCAAAAGAAGTACCTCGTGGCTGGTGGCATGCTCATTCCTAAACTGTCCCGATTGCATCCAAGCGAGATATCCAGCGCTATAAAAGGCGCGTCTAAAAATATCAATAAGGCTAGTGAAAAACCAATCAAAAGTGTTAAAAGTGACCATGAAAGTGCTATGCCAGAACTTACTTTCATCGATGTGTCTGATGGAGGCAATGATCACGGTAAGAATGATGATGTATCGAACAACACAATCTTTTCAAGTGCTCGGACACTCAAAATCTGTTTTGGAGAAGGTGAGGGCACAGTGGTCAAAATACCGCCACTTACAGGCGACTATAACGAAGATTCTGGTGTTTCTTGTGACATGAAGCCTGAATCAAAAGCAGCTAAGAAAGCTTTGAAAAAAGCTAAGAGACAAGCAAAGAAAAATAGCTTACAAACCATGAATACAAGTCAATCGCCTAAGCACATTGGGGCCTTATCACCTCGTAATATAGCAGACAGCCCAGCTTTAGATCCATTAGAAAAACGACACAAGCATAGAGTCAAACACAAAAAGAAGTACAAAGCTGCTAAGAAACGTGATGAGAATTCTGGTAAAGATGGTGACACGATAGATTACTTCAGTGGTATAAAAGATCATTGTATGAACCAGAAACTGTCAATTAGCTTACGTAGATTGAGCGGTAACTCTTTTGAACATCCACAAATTGATGAGAGTTCCAATATTGAAGGAGTAATGGCTCCAGACAGTACTGAACAGGTGGGTTGTTGTTTGCAAAGGTCAAATACAAATACAAATCAAATTATTGTACAATGCAATATATTGTATAAAAATATAGGTTTACATAATGTGTTTCACTGGTTCCTGCTTTAGTTTTCATTGTGTTGCAGGAAAGCAGTAGCTACCCCATAGATTCGGTTGTTATTCAAAACTTACATGATTTATTGACTAGCTATGAATAAACAGCCTTACCTAAAAGATGAAAAAATTATATATTATCTTCCTATGATAGTGCAGGTGTGCATTTGCCTAGCAAATAGCTTTCAATAATAAAATAACATTGTTTTTCCAGAACAAAAAGCTGGACCCATTACAAGAGGCAGTGAAACAGGATGGTTATCATAAGGTTGACGCCATGGGTAGTCCATTCCACACACTAGGGAGCCCATCCACACTGGCCAATCTGGGCCTCCCGCTAGCTAGCCCAAACCACCCACTGGCCAGCCCAGCCCACTCACTGGCAAGTCCATCAACCCTGGCACAGTCCCCACACCCGGTGGATGTGTTGTCATAATGTGATGCCCAAATTTATTCAAACTCATGTGATATTCGTTTTTACTCATGCACAAATAGTCTATTGCATAGTGTGTATATGTTTTAATTTTATGTTAGTTTCATTGTGAGAAATATTTTGTGTTAGTTACTATATATTTTTATGTATCTACTGACATTCAGAACCAAATGAAACCTCTGTTTTTGCAATTGACTGTTCAAACTCATTGTGTACTTTACAATAAAAAATTATCTGTATCTCTTTCAAATTGTCATGTAAATAGATCATCATCATAAAAGCTATCATTTCAAACACTACAATGAGTTTGAAACCTAGTTTTTATAAACAAAACATTCTTTCGATTAGCGTTTATACCAGCAATATAATTAAAGGTAAGATATTGTATATTTAAGTGTGGTTGTCATGGCTCATAACATAATCTATTTATCGTATTTTTTGCAAAGTTTTGGATGTGCAATAAAGATGCCATAGCTGTTGAATCTTGGTGTTTGTACACTCAGCACCTAAAGTCTTAAAACAGCCATTTACTTTAGAATTGCATATTATAAACAATTGTCTAGTTTTGGAATCTCTAATTGTTGGAAGACTTCTGTCACTGACTGTACCTTTATTTGAACTTAGGTGTTGGACCATTTACTGTTAGGCAACTGTTTTATCATATTGGTGTTTTTATAATGGTGAAATATAATAATGGACAATGTCATTTTTTATCCAAAGTTTATTTTAAACAATTTATATGTATATAAAATAATAATATAAATATGTGTATACACTATGTACACATAGGAGCTTATAATATAATAACTATGTGGATTGATGGTACTTAAATGTTCAAATACAAATGTTTAGATTGAGTTAAGAAATCCTTTTTAAATTGCTATTATTTTATTTAACGGTTATTGTTATTAGGTTTAAGATTTATTGGTTTATAAATCATTCCCATTTTAACTAGTTTATAAAATTAACTGTAAAATGAATCTTTCAGCAGCAATATTTCTCAAAGTGAAATCACTATCACTTTCCTTAGATGCAGCATTTATAAAATACCTACCTTCTATCAAACATGCTTCTTTTGCATGATTACCAAATTAATAAACATGTGAGGTGTAACACCATGGTCAATCCCAGATAAAAACTTAATCATTGTTATTTTGAAAACATAGACATTCATTTATTTGATACTAAAACACACATTTGCACAACATTTTAAACAATTTCGTAAAAGAAAACACGTGCAGGTAAAATAAAATGGTGTGATGTGTGCTGCAGCAGCAAAATGGCCTGGGCTCAGCATTATGCCTACTGTTTTAGCAGTAGACGCTAGTATTCTGCCGAAACCATTACTCAATCATTAAACCCTGTGAGAACAGTCTTATAATTAAAATTAAAACACTATTGTTTTGTTATTTACTTTTAAGTTTGTAATGTTTTATTTCAGATTTATTAGTACAAAGTTGTAACTTTATTTACGTTTCTTTATCATATAGTATTACATTCTTGGAATACCTACTTAGCTTATAAAATATAGTAATTGCATGCAAAACACATGCATTGTCATCATAACATACTGAGAAAATAATATGCCTGAATTCATTTAACTCGCAAGATATATGTGTTAACTTTATGATGAAAAAATGCCCAGGCAAATATTTTAAAAACTTTGTAATTCAGCCAAAGATTTTTTAAATAATGTACTTCGCATGGGTGTACTTATAATAACTATTTTGGTAGGTATCTGTTGAGATAAATAGAGTGTGATGTAATCTTTTCTATCGATGAAGCATACCTACCTACCTACATATTCCATGGCAATCAATCTTATTTGAGATTCGTCATAACGAATTATATTTTTAAAATAAGATTATTCAGATTACATAAGCGTTGTTTTATTGATAACTAGCTTGCGCCTAGAACTAGATAAAAATTAGCCCAGATTGATTGAACCACAAACATACTGGCATACTTTCGCATGTATGTTTGTATGCTAACACAGTCTACGGATCATTACAGAAATTCCCCACGCCCTGCCCCCACGTGGGGGATTTTAGGATTATTTTGCCTGTTTTCCCCAAATCAAATCGAGTGGCCTCGTGGGGGATGTCAGGAAAAACAGATTCCGGAAATCCCCCACATCGCTCGAGCATATAAAATATTTAGTTCGTAACAACCTTTATCACGTCCCTGCTGCTGGGTTAGTGGCGCCCCACTCAGTTCTACAGATAAAAGGAAGTTTTACAAAGGGCAATAAAAAAATAGTTCCTAGAAATGTGATAGATGACATTGACGAGGCCGCTCGATCTGATTTGGGGGAAAAAAGGAAAAAGAAATCCGGAAATCGGCCATGTGGGGGCTGGGCATGGGGGATTTCCGGAATAATCAGTCTCTACCGCTGCGATTGGGACGAACAAGTGCAATTTTAGTAATGGAGGTAATGGAGTACCTTTATGGTTATTTTTCTTGCTAGCTGTACTTAGCGGGATGAGAAGTTGGGGTTTTTTATTTTTGGGTTGTAAATCTCAGCCCTAAATAAAACTTCTAGAATAGGTATGTCTATGTTTAAAGTAATAACTTTTTTATGTAATGGTAGCACCGGATATGGAGAACGTCATTTAAACCAACTTCTTTCGGTCCAAAGAGTAAAAACCTCAACAAAATTACCGTTGGTTTCAAATCATTCACTCTGACTGACACTGACATTCCATTCATTTCAATTTGAATCGTGTTGTTGTTGTTTTGATTTTTGATTATCTTTGAAAATCAGTTTCAAAGCCGTATTTCAAAAAAGAAGCTTTTAATTAAGTGCCCAAAAATGAGACGCACTTATAGATCAAAAAAAGACACGGGCGGAGCCCTTGACCACCGAGATGTGCTCCTAAACATGGACGAGAAAAGTTCGACTTTTGAAGCATTTTCTATACAAAATATTAAGCAAACTAAGCGTGAATTATCATGTGTTGGGTCTTCCAATGCTTACGGGGCTGCTGCTAAAAAGTTACGAAAAAGAAAATACGTGAAAAGAATTGTGAAAGCGGTTGAAAATGTACAACCAAGGGAATCTGTGTCTACATCGACATATTTGACTCCAGATAAGTCTATCCGTGTAAATAAAGTTCTGGACCCATTCGATGCGCTGCTAAACTCCTCATCTACTGGCCAGGCAACCGCCGAGACTTATAAGAATGCTGTTCTCGGAAAACTACCTAAAAAGCAAGTCATTTTGCTAGTTATTCTTATTTATTAAATGATTAAAACACCCTCTGATTATATATAATTCTGATGTTCCAGGGAAAACAGAGCCTACACTCGAAAAAAAATTACGAAAGTAAAGGAATTCAACTACTCACAGGACTATTCTTCTGGTGAGTAACATACGTCATCATAGGTAGTAAATGGAAGTAGTGTGTATTCTGTACATAGGTATATACATATTGTCACTTGCTTTATTCTGCTGTTCTGGCCTGAGAGTCGGTGGTAGACATGCCCTTAAAAGCAGCCTTGTGACCAATGTTGAAAGAATTTTATTTATATGTGACACAATGTTCTTTTTTGTCAGAAAAATAGCTACCTTTTATAAACTTCTATCCAACTAAAATCATTGAATTTTGCAGAATCTGAAAAGGAAAATACATCCATGGAGAAGGAAAATACATTCAATCTGACTGATATTAGAACACACAAGCTACTCGTAGAAAAAGAGCGAAGCAACAGTCCGAGGTACTTTGATGAATCCATCAATAAAATAGTCAACAGTCTTTCTTTAGTCAACAGCATCAAACAAAAACCAAATAATTCATTCAATACTTCCTACAAACAACACAAAAATAGATTGACAAAGAACTGTCAGTCACCAATTCTGCAGAAATCCCCTCTCTGTAGTACTCCTTTCAAAGACAAATACAGAGGAAAGTCTATTTACAATTTCTCCCCGATCTCTACAAAAGAAAGAGTAAGTAATTATGTGACAATAACGGAAGAAAATTACGAGAGTTACAATAGCATTGTATTTTCATGCAAAGAAAAAGTTCCCAAACTATCGAAAGAACATACATCCCCTCTATTTTCTATAAAAGACAAAGAAAATTTGTCCGAAAAGCCTCATAGTAAATCTTTAATATATGAAGATGAAATAGAGCCTCAAATTGATTGTGAAACTGAAGAACACATTCAAAATGTATTACAATCAAGTACAAACAATAAAAATAGTGAATCAGCGTCAACTGAGCAAAGTTTGTTACAAATTACAGAAGATGATCTATTTTTAGGGTTCTCTGATGATAAAGTAACTGAATCTGTTAAAATTCAGAAGAACTATTTACTGAAATGTATCCAAGAAAACAATTTAGAGAATAAAAATCTAAATTATAGTGAAAATAACACTAAATCCTTGGATCCTAAAAGGCTTTCAGAAGATGCAAAAATATGTGAAATCGGAAATGACAACAGTGTAAAAGATAAATTACTAGACAACTTTCCAGAAGATGATGCGGATCTTAGTGAAAATAGGCACAAGAGTGGCATTGATCCATCCTTAAAACCTTCAGAGCAAGATGTTAACCAAAGCCAAAGTGATGATGATATGAGTGACAAAAGTACATCTCCAGAAAATTCTTCAGATGAAGATTTTAATCCTTCAGAAAATAATGACAGTAGAAATAACAATAGTGATACTGACAAATCTGTAGAAAACAAAGAAGAAAGTATTATTTCTAAAGAAACTATAAGTTATTCAAGCAATTCATCTCAAGTTTCTGATAAAGAATCAATGTATGATACATGTGAAAGTGAACAGAGTTTTGAAGATGGAAACAAGGTTAACACAGAGTCAAAGGTAGCTGTTAAAAGGTTGAATGATTATGTTTTCATTAATTATCATCAAAAGAAGAGTATTGAAGATGAAAACAAAGATATAAAAGAACCAAAGGTTGCTCTTGAAAGGTTGAATGATTCTGTATTCATCAAATACCGTGAAAATAAGAGAATTGAAGATGAAAACAAAGATATTAAAGAACCAAAGGTTGCTATTAAAAGGCTGAATGATTCTGCATTCATCAAATGCTGTAAGAAGAAAGTAAATGACATAAGCCCATCATGCAATTCCTCTTCAGAAAAAGAAAACATAGGTACAAATGAGCCAAAAGTTGCTATTGAAAGATTAAATAATTCAGTATTTATCAAATACTATGAAAAGATGCGAATCAATAAAGAATACACATCATCTTATGATTCTATTTTATATAATGAAAGTCTAAGTGAAGCTGATGAAACTACAAGTGTTAATGAATCTCAAAGTGAAGTTTATGAAACTCAAAGTGAAGGTGAGGAAAATCTAACAGAAGCTGATGAAGTAAACTCCAGTTCTGATAACAATGCTAGTGCCAGTTTCTACAACTATTCACAAAATAACATATCTGATACGATTAACACTGAATCGGATTTTGTAGAAGCCCAAACAAATGAAATTATCTTAACTGACTCTTCAACTACTGAAGATGTAGAATCTAATGATGAAGTAAGCAATAATGAAGATGACAGACATGTAAGTTTCGTTACTACTAGAAGAAAAAATGAAATAACAAATGATTCCTTATTTATATTTGATAATTCATATGGCAGTAACAGTACCGATTGTGATAAGACTGTGCTTAGCAATAAATCGAGACTGAGTTACATTGAAAAGTCTGACGTAGACATAAGTGTACATAAAGCTAGAAGTGCTGATACTAAATTCGGTCATTTTGAAGATGAGACAAAAACTGCTAGAAAGAGTTCAGTATTTACTAGACACAGTGAAGTCACTGATATGGATTCTAGCATAAATGAAGTAACTATCATAGGAACTGGACAAAATGATAATGATAGAACAATAAATTACGTGTCTCCTAAACAAACTGAAAATAATCCAGAATCCAGATCATCTGTTACTACAAAAGAAGGCTCTGAAGTGGTGAGAGATAGCAATATATCTGATAGATTTTCTAGAATGGAGACAGAGGTAAAACCAAGTATAGTACTGCAGCCAGGAAAGAAATGGGAAAGATCTTTGAGCATCTATAGAAGAATGACTACAATGGCAGATCATTTTGATCAGTCTCTTCTAGAAGATGAGTCGCAGAAGAAAGGGAGAAAGTATAGGCAGAGTGTTATCAGCACAATGGAAATGCAAGGTAATATACTTTTTTGTTCAATATGGATCCTTCTTGGTACTTAATTTCGTACTTGAAGTTAAAAGAAGTAGAAACAAAAAAAAGCAGTCTGACACTTCCATCCAAAGTTTCAGTGTAATGTCAGGTTTGTTTATTCAGTTTTTTAGGGAATATATTTGTTATTAGGATTGTAAATGCAATATAAAATGGTTTATTTCAGATTCGCTACACAATGAATCAATCAATAGCAGGAGGAGTACTTTTGTGTCGAAACCTAGCAGAACAACTATTAGATTCGTGAAAGTAAGTCAAAAACTCTTTTATCCTACCTACAAATAATTGCATAATCATGTGATTAAATTATCTGCGTGTTTCCTTTTTCCAGGATTCAAACAGTTCCAGGATAAGCCTAAACGCCTCGGAAGTATTTGATGACTTGAAAGGTGAGTAGAATTTTATTATGGTAGGATTTTCCTTTAGCATGGTAGTAATTTTCATTCTGTGCGTGCAACACCGGATGTCATAACAAAAAAAATAATTTCTACCACGCTTCCTTCGATCGACGGCGACGCGCGGGGGGGACGGACGGGGACTCAGGGGACTGTCAAAATTGCGCGTTTCGCGGAAGAAGACGCTGCGTGGTCGGTCTTTGTCCGAGAATTTTTATTTTATTTTTATTTAGTACTGCGCCTTACATTACTTGTTGTAGTGTTATCAACGTCGCTGCTATTACTAGATAATAGTGGTACAAACATTGAATAAGTGAAACATTGTGTTTGAAATTTATAATTACTGACTGCCATTATCCGTAACGGGATAAGTTTGGTTCTACGCCTTTGTTCTGTAAAAAAGTGTCTAAAGCCAAGTGCATGCATCTTCCCCTGCAATACACAGGTTAGTTCGCCCCCTTGAATTGTTGGAAATGTGAAACATCGGATGATGTGATTTTAGTTGCGTCAGTGCTTGTACACGAGGGAAAGTTGATTCACTTCCTTGTATGTGTCATGCCGTGTTAATTTGTACTTTGTTTTCGCAGGATTTTTGACCGAGGAGTGTGATGATACTGTTATTGAGTTATCAAAGCTATCGCTCGCTGACTCGGAGTTCGAAGTCACTGTGGTAGAAAATTTCCATGAAAGCTCCAGCCGCGTAGCCACCGCACGGGACTACGTGTTGCGTCGATGCAATCAGACAGACCTAATACTGTTTGATGAATGCTATCCAGAAACGTGAGTACTGACACTATTTCACTGGCAGTTTGCACAATGCTCGCCTTGTTGAATAAAAATTGTTTGCGGTTATGTAGGTCATGCAAATACCAAGATGGTGGTAGGTAAATATTTATGTTTTATCAGTAGCCAGATCTATCCTAGTTTAATTAGAAATACTGTGTGTTGCATGGTTCAGATTTCAGATTCATTTTTTGCGAAAATGGGTTGCAAAAATATGTCAAATTCCTGCCTAGTTTGATGAAATGCCAAAGATTTGGCAATAATCCTGAAATATGTTTATGGATCTTTGAGGAAGTTGGTTCTATAAACTAAGCTCTCACATACATTTACCTTGTTTTGCCGGTTAAATGAAAAAACCTATTTTGCCTCATTCATTTGTGAAAAGCAAATTGTGCAGGTCATCAAACTTAGAATAAAAATATAACATGGTACCCACATTCTAGGGAAAAATAGGCTGAAATTGTTTCCAAGGAAATCTTTTGAAATAATCTTGTTTACAATATTAGGCCATAAACAATAATAGCCTATGTCTCATACTATTGGTACCTCAACCTTGTCTTAGAAACTTGATTGTTTTTTTATCAGCATTATGTAAGTAACCAATTCACATTTGAAGTGCTAATGTATGGTTCACAGTTACACAATTACTAGCACCATTGTTCATTGAACCAGTATTTACAAACGGACCATCAACATTCATTGCAAGTACATGATTACAGGAAACTTGGCAAACAATAATACCTGTAGTTGATTACTGTAAGCCGGTGACGACCAAAAATATTATACAGCACACTTTTTACGATACAATGCCAGCTAGAGTTTGTACCACTAGAGCCTTGGCTCACTTTACTTATGTTAACTTTGTAACATGTTTGTAACAACAATATTCAATTTTACTAAGATTGCTATAATTTGGCCATCTTTTAGGCCAAATTATAGCAATCTTCAGCATGATCAAATGGATGCGTGACCGCTAGTTGCAGTTGGTCATGGCTATAAAAGTCTCGTGCCACTATGGCCTTGGAGTGGCCTAAAGAAACGAAGACTTTTGTAAAAGAGATGTTTCATCAATATATGGAGCCTGGGCCTGCACTGTGTACACTACTCTACAATATGGCTAAGCAATAAAGTAAACGTATTTAATTGGTTATTTTATTTAAATTGACTTCGTTCTAAGGTACATTAAGGTTTTCTTTGACAAAGAGAGCAACACACAGCGCTACAAAAATATGGCGGTTGGACGTATGTGAAATGACATTTTGACAACCTACATTTATCTGACAAAACAAAAACATCAAATCAAACAACATGACATGAAAAATACGTCAATGTCATGTCAAACGCCAATTATAAACCAACATGGCGGCCTTCAAATAGTGTTCACATAGTAAAAAACTTACCAGAAGAACTATTCTTGTACCATCGCATTTGTCTTCAAATTGATGAAATTGTATTTTTCTTGTAATGTCCTATTTATTCCTAATTTTTCTATGTAGTGTACTTGGACCAGGCCCAGAATGAAATGGCTCCTTTAACATTTTTTCAGTGAAAATGACAAATATGCAAAAGTCAAGCTTCATAGCCAATGTGCGGGCAAGGAATCTCTGGCACACTGATTCTTTCACCCAAAGTCAACCTAGTCACCTAATAAGGGATGACCAAGAAAGAATCAGTGACATGACAAGCAAGCAAAGCCAATTGGGTGTGGAATTAACCCCTTTTGGCATAGTATACAAAATATATTATGGATCACCTGAAAGTAAACATGGTTTACCTAATTCCAATTTTGGCGGTTTTAAGTTGCATTTTATGTAACTACAGTGCTTTGTCGTCTGTCCTCTTATATCCTGCTAATGTTATAAATGCGAAAGTTTGTGAGGATGTTTGTATGTTTAGGTGTTTGTGGTTCAATCACAGCTAAACGATGAAATTTGGTACAGAGATAGATTATAGTCTGGAATAGCATATTTTTATGTAGGTACCTAGCGAGCAAAGCCGTGGGCGGAAGCAAGTCTAAAATATTTATTGAATCTATGAAGGCTTTCCAGTATTATTCACTGCAACTTCCTGCCTTTTAAATACTGGGTAAATCTTCCAACAATGCATTCACATGTTTAAGTATTATGTTTAATTACTTAATAGCCACTTAGTCAATGATATAGTGACATTATCATCTATGTAATTGCTTGTACATTAAGAATGTACAGTATAAGTGCCATTTTGCTGACTACAACTTTTTTATTGCTATGTTATAACTTATAACTGAGAGTATTAATTAGGTTCAGAGGTATAAAGTTTAAGATAAAAGTTATAGGTTCAAACCATGTTCAAAACTCTTACCATTTTTTTTGCCATTTGTCTGTGTGTTAAGTCATAACAGAGAATCAAAACGAGTTCCGTAATTGAAGTAGTAAATAGCAATGAGGATCATTTGCATTAAGGTGTCTAATGTAGTGATTAATTGATTTGATACTAGCTTTCGCGGCTTCTATCGCGTGGTACCCGCTAAAAAGAAGCATCTATAGGTCACTCGCTATATCCAAGCAAAAAAATCCCATCGATCCGTTGCTCCGTTGATGTGTGAAAGAATAACGATCCAACAAACAAACACGCTTTCACATTTATAAAATATTAGTGGAGGTTTAAGCTGATTTTCTCTTGGTTTATGAGAGTAAAACTACATACAAGATATAGGTAAATTATATAAAAACTTAGAGCACTGGTGGGGTAGTGGTAATGACCCCGCCTTTCGATCCATAGGTCCTCCGACCACAATCCCGGTTGTGCACCAATGCACAATGTATTTTCCATTCGGATAATATTTATACTATGTTGTCAACTACTGCTCTCATACGGTGAAGCAAAATATCGTGTTAAATATTCGAAGACATGCGCACGAAAGGAATAAGAGACTTAAATCCTTTCAGCACACTGACTCTTTCACCGACGGTTATTAGCCCTTTCCAGAAGTTGACTTTATTACATGATGACCAAGAAAGAACCAGAGACACGACAAAGCAAGCAAAACTTAAAATATTGGAATCATGCCCAAGAAATATGATTCAAATCTATCTACGGCCTTGGATGCTTCCCAAATAATAATTTACCTTGTGCACTATGTAAAAACCGGAGTGTAGAAAACAGTTGCTTTGAACACATCTGGGTTTTTTTGTGATTCATTTTATTTTTGGTACAAATCCGAATACGTTCTCTGCAGTAGATAGGAGTAGCTCATCATTTCAGCCGTAGGACGTCCACTGCTGAACATAGGCCTCCCCCGTAGGTTTCCAGATCGCCCGATCTTTTGCGGCCTACACCCGACGGCTCGTGTCGTTTTTCAAATATTAGTAGCGTTTACTTGTCAACGTTCAGCCTATTAACAATAGCATAATAATAATAACAATAACACTTTCCTCTGAAGGGAAGAGTCTTCTGGCCTTAAAACCAAGAGAAGGCTTTTGGCTAAGAAGTTTCTTTTAGTATAATGTCGGTCTAATTAGGTTCCGGAACAGGGTGTCCCGGAAAGTAAGCGGAAAGGGGCCTAATCCAAACTATAACTTTTGTTTGTTCCGCGCTGTGCATCAGCTGTTTTAGCTCTAAATCCCTTCAACCGACGTAGAACATTCATGACGTCATTCATAGACTAACAGACGTTTGCAATCAAAGCTCGCTTATTACTCATAGTCCATCATTATCAGCGCAGCTGCAATTAAGAGCAATAAATCATAAAGTCATTTGTACAACGCATTTCCTACTCGCGTCACGCTGAAATGATAACTGTATTACTGTACCATGAATTGTAATTTATCGTGCCTCAGCCCGACCCCTAACTAACAATTACATAACGCAGAGTGGAAAGTTAATAGAAATTTTATTCATTATATCTCAAGAAGGTTATTTAATGCGACATCTGTTCTGTTCTTCGACACAACCAGTACCGAGCGAAGCCGCGGGCACATGCTACTTAGTAATGTGTGATTGCGAAAAATCCTACTAATATTATAATTGCGAAAGTTTGTGAGGATGTTTGTGGTTCAATCACGCCCAAACGGCCGGACGGATTTGGATGAAATTTGGCACAGAGATAGACAGTCTGGAATAGCATGTAGACACTTTTTATCTTCGTAGGTACCACGCGAGCGAAGCCGCGGGCGGAAGCTAGTGTTTATTAAAGCTTGGTTGCTAGAGGTCGCGGGTTCGATCCCCGCACTGGACAAACATTTGTGTGATAAACACAGATGTTTGTTCTGTGTCTGGGTGTTAAATATTTATCTTATAAATATATCAGTCTCTGGTACCCATAGTACAGGCTATGCCTAGTTGGGGATCAGTTGACTGTGTGAATCTGTCCGGAATATTTATTTATTTATTATTTTATTTATTAAATCTGTTGTCTTGTTCTGAAGGGTCCTAAAGAACTGCCACAAGATCGGCGAAGGCGTGTACGGGGAAGTGTTTCTGTGGCGCGGCAGGGATGGCCGAGCGCGGGTTATGAAGATAGTGCCCATCGCAGGAACCTGCAAGGTGAACGGCGAACAGCAGAAGGACTACCACGAGATCATCTCGGAGATTGTGATTGCTATGTGAGTACAATCAGTAATTACCTATATAAATAATAAATAAACATAAATAAAACCCAACTGTCACATACATAGTCCTGACCCCACACTAGGATTCCCTGTAACATGGGTATCAGTAACTACGAGTACAATGGTACCACAACACCCAGACCCGGAACAAATAATTGCAGATCATGCAAACATTTGCCATGTAGCGGGAATCAAACCCCCCTTGCGTCTCAGGCGGGCACTCGCCCGCTGCGCCACTGAGTCAATTAGTCTTCATCATTGCAGATATCATCACTTATACATCCAGAGTGAACGATCAGGGTGGGGCCTGCACCCAACGCCCAGCAACCGTTATCCCTTTCCCTCATTGCGTAGTGTCCACTAGTATTTTTATTTATACTAGTTGTTTCATCCGAACTGAGATCGCGTGTTGTCCGGTAAAAGTGCTTCGATAAATTGTTCTGGCACAATTAAGATAAACTTTAAAAATCGCATTTTTTCTAACTTACATAAATGGTGAAGCTCTGAATGTAGCGCCAATCGACATGTTTCTTTCATTCGTAGAATAAAATATTTTATGGCTTCATTTCGAATATTTAATTCAATATTCATAGCTTATCTTTACTCTAGATTGAACATCATAAATGCCAGACAGTTGATAAGATTACAGATTGTACAGCTCTATATCGTATAGTGTGTAAATGTGTAATCAAAAGTTTACATACTTTGTGATTATGTGTCAATGCTATTTTATTTTCTAGTTTTTCCCAGTTAGAACCTCTTTTACTGTGTATAAAGATGAATATGTATTCAATAATTATCAGTCATCTTTTATCTCTTAGCCATTTATGAGTCGACTAGCATCTGCCCGCGGTTCTGGCCGCGTCGAATCCTACTAATATTATAAATGTGAAAGTTTGTGAGGATGTTTGGATGTTTTTGGTTCAATCACGGCTAAACGGCCGAACGGATTAGGATGAAATTTGGTACAGATAGATTATAGTCTGGAATAGCATATGTATAGAGGCTACTTTTAATGTAGGCACCACGCGAGCGAGCCGCGGGCCTAAGCTAGTTCTACATAAATAAACGACAGTTTCATACACAAAAATCTTTTTCGATATCAAAACAACTAACACATCAGCGAAAACCGCTTTCAAATCATTGCGAAATAACTATAAGTTGCTTCTGTCACTGGTTTTTTCTTGGTGATTCTGCATTAAGGTCAGAGAGGAGGTTGAGGTATGGTGACCCTGAAAAGGGCCAATGAATGTAGGTGAAATAACCAGTGTGGTGATCGGAATAAAATGCTCCTAACGGCGCAGCGGACAAACATTTAAAAAGATTTTACGATAAATATTCTAAGATTACAATATTGGACTTAATTAATAAACATGTCATATCTATGTTAAAAGAAAAATTACCAAGGTTCCTATCATATTAAAATTCACGGGTGCTTATAATAGGTTTTTTCTAAAAGTATTTTTTTTTTTTTCAAATTCTAGCCTATTTTAAATCACCTTGCATAGGACAATTTTAACATCCACAGACTGATTAAATCAAACAAACCATTTGCATAGGTATAAAACGGGTTTTCCGTCCATTATTATTATCTTGAACATGTTTTATTTCGTAAATATTGCCTGATACGATAATTATCAGTGACTAATAGAACATAAATCACGGATTATTTGATTGTAATTCAATCTAGAAACTTCCGTTGTCATTCAACCAACTTAAAAAGTATCTTTGCTTGCTTTTCAGAGATTCACATTAGCGTATTAATTGTCGGAAACATTCATCAATCTCAGGAAAATACCCTTATAGGTGTATACTATTAACACTTTGTTGCCCGTCTGTCTGTCTGTCTGTCAAGATCCTTTTTCCCAGGAACGACAAAAGATATAAACATCAAAAACAGTAAGACTTTAGTGACGTAAAAAAATCAAGCTTCTAACTATTAATGGACTTATGAATGGCCTCATAGCTCAGTTGGTAGTAACTCTGCCTTCTGCGCTAGAAGTCGCGGGTTCGATCCCCGCACTGGACAAAAATGTGTGTGATAAACACAGCTGTTTGTTCTGTGTCTGGGTTTTAAATATGTATCTTAGTCTCTGGTACCCATAGTACAGGCTATGCCTAGTTTGGGATCAGTTGACCGTGTGAATATGTCCGGAATATTTATTTATTAATTATAAGTTTTTGTTCTCTTAATTTAATTATAAGTTTGTCACTTCTTACCATGTTCTTTCTTTTGTGTAGGTATATATTGAGCACATATAGTTATCGAAAAAAATTATCCCCACCGCGTCTGAGTGGGCTCTGGCAATCCCGAAAGTAACAGACGGAAGAGTGGTAGACTGACTGACTGACTAAATTGCCCGAGTAAAGTCGGGGTACCCGCCCCAGTTGGTTTCTTACAAACAAAGGTACCTACGACACTGAAGCATACTACGATTTAAGTACCTTCACCTTTCGGGCCCAGTGTTGGTGCAATGCCCTTAGGCCATTGCACCTCTAAACTCTTGAAACGTCTCGCCAATGACGCGATCAAATGGGACCAATGACTTATGCGCCAGTACACCCTCAAGGTGAAAAATACCTAGTGCGTTAGAAAATAAATATTGTTTTTAGCCAATCACAAAACGTCATGTCGCGATCGTAAGATGTGAATAAAAATGACTCTTGACTTATTGCTTGGAATGTTTCTTATTGAAGGAGCTCGCGGTGCTGAACACATAAAAATATTTCATCTTCCCAAGATTTTCGGCGCCAGCGTCATTCATTCCATGGCCTAGTTGGTATCGCATCATTGGTACTATGGAACTGAATACTCTAAGCGCAGGATCTTTTCAGAATAGGCATCATCATTATTTCACCCGTAGGACATCCACTGCTGGAAATCTGGTGGGAGGCCTATGCTCAGCATAGGCCTCCCACCAGATTTCCAGAGCGACTTCCTATCATGTGGAAGGAATTTACCAAGCTGGCTGGGCGTGCGGGTGGTGCCCAGCTTTTACGTAAGCTTAGCCTAGTGGGAGCATAGCTTTACTCGCACGCCCACACGTAATTGTAGTTCGAAAAACAAGGTTCGCAGTCCTCGTTGCCCTTTGGATGTCCTTTGGCTGTGTCGGCTAGATTTACAATCAAAATATTGTTGGCATTGTTAGGAGACGACCTTTATTGGCTTTCCACCAATACAACACTTCTATTATACTAAAACTTCCTTCCCTCGAGGGGGTGAAGAGCGATATAACAATGTAACAATTTAGACCATAATCAATAACTTTGTAAATTTTCAGTAGTTTCGGAGATCACGGACAAATATAAAGACAATCAGGTCTTCCGATTCAAAAATTGTTTGCATCGTTTCTTATTGTCTCTTGAACACGTTTTTTAAACAAAAAAACGTAACCTATATACGGAGTTTTTGGATTTACTGTTATATTATTATGAAAAGATAACCCTGACCTACATTCTGCGCTGTCCTTGTGCCAACTTTCATCCCATTAATCTTGTAGTTTGCATGGCGTCTTGCAAATGTGCATTTCCCGGATAGTTGATACCCCTGACCTGAATTCGCTGTGCCCTTCTGCCAATTTCATCGCAATATTATACTGACTACTGCAAAATGGGGGCATGCGCCAAAATGTTTCGACTTGCCTCAGACTGCCCCTCTTAGACATCTTCAAGGATCTTAACGCCTGGAGATATAAAAGGTTGTCTGTGCGACTAAGGGAAAGCAAGGAGATGGACAGCAGCATTCCCTATCAACAATAGCTTTATCTTTGTTCGCCAACCCGCATGCCCAGCGTTCGTGCGTGAAATCTATGGGGGAGGCCTATGATCATCTGTGGACGCCCTACGGCTGAAATGATGATCTAAGATACAATAATCATCGTCATCCTGTAGAAGCCCAAAGATTTCCATAACGAACGGCTTTCAGCCTTTTCCATCCACCGAATCTCCGCAACTTTAACAATATCGTCGGTCCATTGGGCCTTCCAAAACAGCATCGCCCGATTCGTGGTCGCCGTTGTTGCAGATGTAAATTATCTTCGTTACTTACAATCTGGTGGACCCTTGGTGGACCGTATGCCTGTTTGCCTCCAATCGCACAAATAAACTGCAATTGAAATGAAATGATTTATTTTGCTAGAAGCATGGTTGAACATAGGTCTTAACAATAAGCTGTTTTACATACTTCGCCGTTAATACGGCGTGCAAATAACAATGTAGTTTTTATTAATTTATCTCAAAGTCAAACAAAATAAATACTAATAAATTAAGTCGTACATTTTTAGGAATCTATAATGTCATAATGGCTTAATATACATATAATGTCACGATGGCTTAAGTAAGAATGGCGTTATCTTTGGTCATGCATGGCTCAAGAAGTCTGACACAGTATAAAATGATTTTTCTATTAGCCATTTCTTTAACTTTTTTAAAAAACATTTTTTGGTTGTTCTCTAATACTGGGTGGAATTAAATATTTTTCCACACATAACATAGCAATTTTTTTTATAAAGCGTTGTTCTAGGGATTCTTGACAAAACAATTCTATCTGGATTTCTGACACACCTAGGGTAAATATCACGCGCTTTTACAAAAAGGTAACAATGTTCCTTAACAAATTTAGCTGCTTCCAAAATATACATGCTAGGCAATGTCAATAAATTCAGTTTTGAAAATAGTTGTTAAATAATAGTTGACTTGTAACAGAGTGGCCAAGAAAGAGCCGATAACAACGAGCATTTGGTTGACGTGTTATTCTTTTTGTTTGCAGGGAATTGAGCGCCCTGCGCGCTCCCATAGCCGATATCGACCGTTACTTTGATGAGGGGAAGGACTTGGAAGGGTTGGATCTTCATGCCGTAGAAAACGCCACTGATGTCTTCAATGAGGTATGTTCAAGTTACACTATAAATACTAAGGCTGTTTGATTTTCCATTCGGAAAATGTCTATGTGCTAAATATACATTATCGTGTCGCGCTATAAACATCGTGAGGAATGGTGCCAGACCGGGTTCCAATGCACGACCTTAGAATCGAAAGTCAGGATACCCACCAGGCCAACACGTCCCCCACTAGGTCAACACGTCCGAGAAGAGTCCTAAAAATCACAACGATAGTTTCAAATCGTCCAATAGTTTATTTATTTATTTATAGGAATACCAACAGCTTAATAATCTTGCTAAACACCACAGGTTTTCACGTATAAAAACATAGTAGAACCAATAACAACTTAGAACAACTCACTAAACACAAACCAGTGGGAATATAATCTACTAATTGGCTAACTCCATTGCAAATTAACCTTATCACCAAAGAATTCACTGATCAGCCGCTGTCTAGCCGAACCAACACTCGTGTAGAATAGGTCTAAGTCTAGTTGATGTTTGTTCTGTACTGCTGTGTATGATCATCACGGATGTCTTCTTGAGGTTATAAGAACCATTTTACAATCTGACTCTAAACGCACAAAGGCTATAGGCAATTCGACGACGGCTCACAAAATCTACCACCTAATCACGTGAGCAGGCTTTTCAGTGTAACGGTGGCCCGTCATACTGCGTATTTGAATTCCCCACCGCCATAAATACAGAATGTTTAAACAGTTTCATGATATACGTCATTCAATCAGTTCCATTAAGTCTCATTGTGAATCACAAACCTTTGGACACTGAGATAACGGGCGCGGCAAAACAAAATTCAATGGAACTGAAATCTGAAACAATGAATCATTAATTACCATAACAATGAATTATTTTATTGTTTTGCGTTTCAATTTAAGTATTAACTGTTGTGGAATTGTCAGTATTTATGAATATATGCACAAAACAATACTTAGGTATGTACATTGTCATCATTAGCCTGTAGAAGTATACCGCTGGACATGGCCTTCCCAACGAAATCCATGACGAACTAGAGTCTCTCCCATCCACCGCCTCTGTATCAATGTCGTCGGTTCATCGGTCCCCCGATGAAATGACGAACCTTCTAACACTACGTCGCCCGGTTCGTGGTCGCCATTCGAGAACCTTTATTTCCCAACGGTAGTCGGTTCTACGAGCTATATGGCCTGCCCACTGCCATTTCTACTTGCTAATTCTGAGAGCTATGTCGGTAGCCTTTGATTTTTCTAAAGATTTCTTAATTTCGTTCGTAAAGTTCATAACGCGCGGTTACTTTGTACTGGTTTAAAATTTGCTTGTTTTTGGAAGTCTGCCTAAATGCAGAACATCAGATTGTTATAAATTATGAAATAGTTTCGTTAGTGTGAATTGTTCAGAACGGCGACCTCATAATAATGTCTGGTGCGCGAAATCTAGGACAACCACAGACTGTCGAGATAATTTTATGTATCTAGTCGAAAGTAGCAATAATAGAGACTATTTTGTGGTCTGCAATAATAATGTTCTAAAGACTATACAAAACAGAAGAGGAAAAATGATTGGACATATTATACAACATGACAGCTTCTTAACGAACATCATTGAAGGAAAGTTAGAAGGAAAACGAGGAAGAGGAAGACTAAGAATTAGTTACATGAGCCAGATAAAAGAGAAGACTGCCGTCATGTCGTATTACGATTAAGAGATAAGAGCTGAGCTCTTAAATCATAGGAAGTTGCTTTAGACGAGTTGGCAACACTAGTCGAGATATTCAAGATCCAGTGTGGTGAAAAGATTCTAAGTTTAATGGACATTGAGTTATACCGTAATACCACAGACGAATATGTAACCAAAATAGGAATACTCGATGTAGGAAGAGTTATTGACCTTGCTGTAAGGTCTTATCTTTATCGTATTGCAAATAATGTTTTATTTATACATGTGATACTGGCACAAATATTCATTGCAAAATAAATTGACATACGCTTCGGGGATCGCCATTTTAGTAAAATGCTACTACGCGGTGCGGTGATTGAGCTGTCGGAACTAAACGTGCCCTCCGGATCACGGAAGCGCTCAGCTGTGAATGATACTAGCGGTCACCCATACTTGTAGTGACCGCGCGGAAGGTTGCTTACCCTCGCTGATCTAGATAGACAAGGCAACCTAGGTACGCTTTATTGTGTGATATTTGGATGCTTAGTTTAATCATATGTTTTACAGTAAAATCAGTTCAAACTCAATTAATTATATACAGTTATTTAGGTAGTAATCTTGATGTCGAACTTCTCGTACGTTTAATAATAATATATAAAGACGATAAAAATATCAAAAACAGCTCATTTGAAGGTTCGGGAAAAATCTTAAAAAAAATATCACACAAAAAGATGATTAATATACCAAAAACAGCTAATTGGAAAACTAAGAGGAAAATATAACAAAAAAAAACCAGCTTATAATCTTTTTGTTGATAGAATAAGCCCCTTTCAGGAAGTATACATTTTATGAATCAACTTGTATACATGGGCCGACTCATAAAAACTATGCGCATCTCACACACAATATCCAATCTTCTTACCCCTTACTGCGGAAAACAAACGCCCATTTGTAACAGACTCTAATATCACAATAAACATCCTCAGCGATACGACATTGAGCCCACACGGTAATAACCGCAAACAAAGGCCACACACGTGTTAATCGTTTCGTACGTTATAATGAGCTTACTGTACTATTCGTTAGGTATCTTATCGCTAAGGGCTTCCCTAGTTCTCCCGTCTTTAGAAGAGATTCTACGACTAATTTGTTGCTTCAATTCAATTCAAATTTATTCCATAAAGGTACAGACGTTGGTACACTTGGAAATGTCAAAGTTTACAATAAGTTAAAAAATACAATTTAAAAAGTAAAGTACACAGTACTATTCTTGCGATTCGACACTGGATTTTGGTACCGCATTATGCCCATAGTCATGTTAAATATGGTGGCTGATAAGGACCTTGCGACCAGAGGCGAAAGTAGCAAACTGGTGAAAGGTTTCGCCTCTAGGGCTCAAGAGGCTTTGCGCATGCACATGTCCTAAAAAAATTATCTAGACCGAATCTCTTACGATGTTTTCCTTTATCGTTTGATTGAGAATAAGCTTCACCATAAAACTGATTTCATTATATTACTTAAATGCCTTTTGGTTTTGACTTTGATCTCTCTGGGAACAAGGCTAATAAACGGTCTTCGAAAAGTATCACGTTCAAAAATGTGGCCCACTTCGCTCCGCTCCGCCCTAAACTGTATAAAAAATACACTACTATACCAACAGCAAAGCTTTTGAAATATTTAAAAAGGTATTTCTACCTGCTCGCTAACAAAGGACATTCCTCTGCCGACTTTGGAATCACAGTTCATCTATCATTGTTATGGAGTTGTTTTGAATAAAGAGCAGCCATCTTTTGTCCAATATTCTTTTAGAATAGTAATTTTACTTCTTACATTACACACGGTACACGGTACGGAAAGGGGAGGGGGGCAAAGTCCTCGATGTTTCACTCGCAACGTGACAGGCCTATTTTTATCCCTCATTAGTATCACATTTAATCCGCCATGCTGGAAGTGCCCCACTGTAGGACCAACCTACTTAAGTTTGCCCCCATGTCACTCTCTGTCTATCTGCTCAATATCTTGTCTGCGAACAGCGCGTATATTTTTTTCAATAACCTAACGAAACTCCTACAACTTGCACAGGTAGTAATAGAAACGAAATGTTTAGAATAGTACCTATCTAATTATACTACGTACCTACTAATAACATACTTGGCCATGGGATAAAAAAAAACCTGTTAAGATGTTATACTGTCTTCTTAATAAATAAATTTATATAATTTACTTCAAACAGTACCGCAAGTGTTTCGATAACGAAACCTACAGCTGCGACACATGCGTGCTATGTAAATATTAGTCACTCTAAGCCTTTATGTAATTAACTTTAGTTGAAATTATGTTCTTACAACATATTTTAATAATTTTACTAATTATCGGCCTTATATAAACTTACAAACATTGACTTGTATTTATCGGGGTTACGAACGAAGCCGTATGCGGATGCTTGTTATCGCATAAGTAACACAATGCCCAGTTCTATTAAACTTTGCGATTTTGCTTAGGCTAAGTTTACAGTTTATGGTACTAAATAGTGCTGAGTCGCTTGCATTTGAATAGCAATAAAACCGCATGGTTTGACCCCATCCACCATTCAACATTTTGTTTAAGCGGTGAGGTATGTTTCTAAGTTTCAAATTTATGGTTCAAATTAGTGTAAAAATTTGCTGTCACGTTTGTGCCCAATGTCATACGAAATAGAAAGACATTTGTCAAAGGTGATCGATCAGCGGACATCATGTGATCTTTCATCCTTGTATCACGCTGTCCATTCCGTTTTGTCGTATTATTGAAAGATTACACTACCCCCCGACTTGCTAGTTTGACCTCAAACAGATAACTAATAATTAGATTGATAAAGTAACAACCAGTCCAATTTTTGGCCGTTCACTCTTCCTTATCGAGAATAGACACGGGCTCCAGAATTTGGTCGGCCCACCTGTTGGTAAGTGGTTACCGTAGCCTATGAACGCTTGCAATACCAGAGGCATCACGTACGCGTTGCCGACCCCGAACCTCCTTAAAGAGCTCCTTACTCACCGCAGGAACACAAACACAATTTGAAACAAATAATGTTATTGGCTGCGATCTTCTGTACCTCCCAGGCGGGCTGCTCCAATTAAGAGCAAGGAAAACTCGCTGTGCCCTACCTCGCATACAATTTTAAAACGCTCCAATTTGTAGAAATTTGTATTAGTCATTTATAACAAGAAATTCGATCACGTTTCGAAATGCTGAATGAGTCACGAACGTGTAGCGCTCCTAGTGTGGTTCCAATTTATTGATAAGCTAAGTAGGGCACGTACTAACTACTTACTAATCTATCTTCAGAAGACAGTGATATCTTTATACAGATGTTTTGCGATACGTACTTACACAAATTATACATAATGATACGATGTTCAAGGTGATTCATAACATGTATGCTATACGAAAGGGGCCTATTCTACAGCCAATTGACAATAAAGTTTGTTCTACTACTTTTGGAAACTCTATATTTGTAATCGAAAAAACTCTAATGCAAAAATCAGCTGTTTTAGGGTCAATTCAGTTCAAACTACTGATGGGTTGATGTAGAACCGTACTATCAGCTGTATTATGTAGTACTAATCTTGATGTCGAACTTTTCATACGTTTAATAATCCTACAAAAAAAGTTTGTGAGGATGTTTGTTGTTCAATCACGTCGAAAAAAAAACATTGTTTTTTTTTCGCTAATGTGTTTTATTTTTGTTGAATGAATATTTCCCTTCCCTTTCGGGATGGTGTACTTATTATGTATCACCTTGTAGCTAAATTATACGATATCAATGACGTTATTTTGCTTGGTATTGAATTGTCTCTTTCATTGGGAACCTTGGGCTGATAATTCACATTGAACACGGTTCTTGTATTGAAAATATCGTAGGTTATTTTGGTCGATTAGCAAATGTTTGTACTGTTATCGTACAATTTCGTTGTTTGATCGAAATGGCTATTTAGAGGTTCAAGCAACGATTTTTTGACGGTTCCCAAAGGAAAAAGTCTATCTTTTTAACCGGCGAGCATGCATGATGAATGCGATGAGAGTGAATGACGCAAAAGCGGTATGTCAGGATCGTAGCAAGTGGAAAGCCGTGGTGGTCTCTGCCTACCCCTCTGGGAAACAGGCGTGATTTTATGAATGACTAGCTTCTGCTCGCGGCTTCGCTCGCGTGGTACCTACATAAAAAGTAGCCTATATGCTATTCTAGGTAAAGAACTCTTTATATTTCAAGTTTCATCGAAATTGGTTGAGCCGTTACGGCGTAATTGAATAACACACATCCTCACAAACTTTCGCATTTATAATATTAGTAGGATTGATTCATCCTTGAACATCGGTCTAAATTCTTACAAACTTTTCAACCCCTAATGTGAATTAGGTACCAAATTTAGCGGCAAACAAGCACACGGCCCACCTGTTGGTAAGTGGTTATCGTAGCCTATGATGCCGGATCCCTTCCCTTAAATAGCTCTGAAAACTTATGTAAGCTTTCCGTCGTTGCAGGTGCTAGCGGTCCGCTGCGTGCAAGGCCCGTACCCGTCCCGCCTGCTCGACCTGTGGGAGCTGTACGACGAGTGCAAGGGCTCGGAGAACGACAGCCCGGCCGCGCTGCCCGCCGGCCAGCAGTACATGGTGCTGGAGCTCGCCAACGCCGGACAGGACCTCGAGAGCTACCAGTTCGCGGGCGCTCAGCAGGCGCATGCCTTGTTCCAACAGGTAAGCATCAGCTTACCATAGTCATTAATTGTTTGATAACAACATTCAAAGAACTAAGAAAGAAAAAAAAATATTCAACAAAGAAAAACAATCAAAAAATAATATTTTAAATAGGTTACACCTACAGAATACAGAATATTAATAAAAAGGAATAAAAATAGTCTTAATAAAAAAATAATTACATATCCTACCTTCCAACAATATAAAAATATAGAAAGGACTAAAACTATGAGGAATGGCATTTAAGCCATGATTTTAAAGCTTTTAATAAGAAGTCAGCTGCACAAATTGGTGACCCCATACGTGTACTAAATACATATAAATACACTACCAGGTAAGCTGACACCGACATTCAAAAAATAATAAGGAAATGGTATTTGAGCCATGATGTTAAAGCTAATAATTAGCATTAAACTGCACAAATTGGTGACTCCATGCATGCGACTAAAATAAATCATAATATAAATACACTACTACTAATATTTCAAAGAACAAAAGAGTAGTTTACCATATTTTTTAAACTACAAGGTGATTCATGCTATCCTGAAAGGGGGAAATTAAAAATTTTCATTGAAAACTATGCAAAAACCTTTTAAATACACTCGAGAGCATAGAAATCGCACATAGCGGAATTTTCCAACATTTTAATTTCGACGCTTATTTTTTTTTTAATTAATGTGATGTTGCAAAAATAACTTAAATTAAATTGAAGTACACACTGTTAGCTTCCTAAAAACACAAAATGTCTAGCCTTGACCTTCGAAATCATAACAGTGGCAACTAAACAATAGAATGGCCTAAATTAGCTCGTTTCAAGTAGCGCTGTTTGTGGGACTTTGAGCAGGTATAAAAGGTTAAAAAAACAATAAATTTGTGAATGTATCGATTTATTAATACGAGGTATTGCCTCCCCTAGCCTGAATAACAGCTTCCATTCGCTGTTTCATTGAAGAAATCATTTTTTTTACGAAATCCTGCGGTATGCTGTCCCATTCTTCCTTGATCGCGGTTTGGAGCTCTCTGAGACTCGTAGGCGCTGCGTTTCTAGCTCTTACTCGTTTCTTTAGTTCGTCCCATAAGTGCTCAATGGGATTGAGATCTGGGCTTCGAGCAGGCCACGCCATAACGAGTAGTTCAACCTCCTCCAAGTACTGGCGTTCTATAGCAGCGGTGTGTGGTCTAGCGTTATCCTGCATAAAAACGAAGTTTTCGCCGATAAATCCAGAAAAGGGCACAACATGTTCTTCCAGGATCTCCTCAACGTAACGTTGGGAAGTCAATCCACCCGATCGACGGTCGGTATCGGGCCCTGTGATGAAGACAAGTTCGGTTTTCGCTTCCAGAGAAATGCCTCCCCAGAACATACACGAACCACCGCCGTATGCGACCCGTTCGGAGATGCAACATTGAGCAAAACGCTCACCAGATCTTCGGTAGACTCTTCCTCGTCCGTCGTTACCATGAAGGCACATCCTGCACTCGTCGGAGAAGAGGACTGCCTGCCATTGATCCATAGTCCAATTAACGTGATTTCGAGCAAACTGAAGGCGTGCTTGTCTGTGCGCTGGGGTCAATTTTGGGCCAGTTGCTGGTCTGTGCGCTGTCAGACCTCCTTCGGCTAGTCTTCTTCTAACGGTCCACCGACTGACTTCCACTTCTCTAACTTCCTGGAGCTGCTGTCCGAGTTGAACTGCATTCAACCGGCGATTTCGTAGTGATGTATTCACAAGGAAACGGTCATCGCGCTGTGTTGTCGCACGTTTTCGGCCTGTTCCTGGTCGCCTGGTATAGCCACCAGTTTGCTGATATCGCTGGTATACACGTCGAACAGCATATCTGCTCAAATTTAATTGACGAGCCACTTGACTTTGGTTCTGTCCAGCTTCGATAAGTGCAACCACTTGAGACGCTGCTTCTGGTGTGGTATCCATTTTCTTGTTTAGAGAGATGACGTATTCGTTAAAGGACCTTTCTGCCTGGGAGTTGGTATGCAAATGATGTAATTTCAATCATCCCTTATCGTTTTATACCTGCTTAAAGTCCCACAAACCGAGCTACCTGAAACGAGCTAATTTAGGCCATTCTATTGTTTAGTTGCCACTGTTATGATTTCGAAGGTCAAGGCTAGACATTTTGTGTTTTTAGGAAGCTAACAGTGTGTACTTCAATTTAATTTAAGTTATATTTGCAACATCACATTAATTTTTAAAAAAAATAAGGGTCGAAATTAAAATGTAGGAAAATTCCGCTATGTGCGATTTCTATGCTCTCGAGTGTAGGTATTTTTGTTATTTCCCCCTTTCAGTTTATAGAATAAGCCCCTTTTGGAATGGTATAAATATTATGAATCGCCTGTATATTTTTTGAAAGATATCTTCTTTTAAAAATATCCCTCAAAGTATTGCAGTATGAATAAGGATTAGTTTCAATTGTTCAGCAAACCATTCGCTTAGTTCGTCTGCGCGTGACCATAAAAATATTTTTATTTTGTTATGCATTTTGTTTTTACTTGTGTGTGTATTTTCAGTTGTGGCCAGCATGGAATCCTCTCGGATGGTGAGTGAATTTCTAGTGTCAAGTGTTCCGTAATCTTGACTAGATTTTCACTTATCCTCTGCGTGGGTTCAGTCTTCGCTTTAGGTGTTTGCCGTGTGAAGTTTTAGTTTTATGATTTGTTTATTTTTGCACGATCGTTATTTTTTTGCTTTTGTAAACTGTTTGCTCGGCGATGACTGCTAAAATTTAGTTCAATTTGGTCGGATATTCTAATCAAACGTGGAAGCTAGCCATTTGACTGCGCAGTAGTTTTTTCTAAAATATCATCAATGCAGCCAAATAGATAACTTCAGTTTGCCTAGTTTTGCCGGCCACATTTCTGTTATATTTTTTATTTGATTTAATATTTTTGTACAAAACTGGCCCGTTGTTTGGACATGCTGCCATATTCAAGGATCTCCGCCTGAGAGATCTGAGAGGATATTGTCTACTATTATTGTCTTTATTGTAATTTTTGTTGATTTAGATTTAGTTATAAACATCTTCTAGTTCAACCAATGTACTAAATGTCGTTTTGTTTTTTTCAGATTGCCTTCGGGCTTGCTGTGGGCGAAGAGTCCTTTCAATTCGAGCATCGGGATTTGCACTGGGGGAATGTACTGATAGCACCTACTGAACAGAAGGTAAGAGACACATTTACACATTTTCCTTTTTTTTTTATAGTGATAACCCATACTAAGGGAATACTATGGTTTTATAATATCCCAAAAATGTTCGACTCAGATAGGATTTCAACCCGCAACCTTCCCCTAGAAACGGGGATGCTCTAACCATCCAAGCCACTTCCCATCTGTGTGAAAATTTGGTACATCTACCAGTAGGGACAGTCGATCGCAACGCCGCGGCGCCGTCATATTTACCGGTTTCAAAATAGAAACTGATTGCAACTTAGCTACGTTATTAGCTAACCGGTTTAATCCTACTAATATTATAAATGCGAAAGTTTGTGAGTATGTTTGTTGTTCAATCACGGCCGAACGGATTTGGATGAAATTTGGTACAGAGAGGTACATTATAGTCTGGAATAGCATATTATAGGCAATTTTTATCTTTATAACTCGTAGAGGTGATCGCAAAGCCGTCATATTTACCAGTTTAAAACAAAAACTCATTGTAACAAAGTAGTTTTTTTTTAATTACAAAATAGCCTTACGTTTGACTACAATCTCACCTGATGTTAAGTGACGATGTAGTCTACGGTGTAGCACGTGTAGGCTACTTACCTTTACCTACCTACTTATACTTATACCTATATTATACTTACCTATACTTACCTATTTACATTTATTTAATATATTTACATAGTTCACAATTTCATCGTACTTACCTATTTATATCCTTATATATTATATACACCACTATCTACACATAATACAAATAGTATATACACAAATACATAAACATAAACAATCTAACATGATCATGATGATGATGATGATTTACTCAGTTACGCGTCCGAGATTCTATCGTCGGCGCTGTGTATTGGAATCGGGCCTTCCTAGATGCGCTTAGGCATGCATTTCGTCGTTGCCACCGCAAGTGCGACAAGGACACGCGCGCTCATCCCTATGCCGCTGCAGGCGAGAGCGAGATGCACGCGCGCGAGCCTCAATCCAGTTAGCAAGGAACCTCTGACCGAATACCTGTGCGCGCTAACAACCATTTTTGCATACGATTCCTTTTCGTGTTTCTTTGTGCTTAAAACTATCTGCTTTTCTACTACTCTGTTCTCAATCCTTCTAAAACTATATATGTGTGTTTCCTACTGTGCTTGTGAACCTACTGTGCCTACGCAATAAACTTTTCCTTGTGCTTTATTGGACTGCTTTATTTATCGCCTGGACCCGCTACGGAAGCCCACGTAGGTACATACAAGCTTGCTAGATACCTAGGACAGCACACGACCTATAACTGGTGACCCCTCTTAGTTCACGTTGATGAAAATGAGTGCAGAAAGCAGTGATTCTGATGCATCGCAAAATGGCGCCGCTAGCAAAGTTACCACGCGTCCTGCGAAAAAAGTGTGCGTTTCCACTAGACCATCCGACTTTTATAAATTTAAAATAAAAGTTCCTCCATTTAGTCCCGATGACCCGGAGATATGGTTTGCTCTTCTGGAAGGGCAGTTTGAGAATCGCGGCATAACCGAAGATGGAGACAAATTTAATAATGTCGTCACGAACTTGGACTTACAGCACGCGAAGGCCGTGAAGGATATTATCATCAATCCTCCGGCCCGAAATCGTTACGAGAAGATCAAGACCGAGCTGATTCGTCGTCTTTCCGCATCACATGAGAAGAAGGTGAAGCAGCTTCTGACTCATGAAGAACTTGGTGATCGGAAACCGTCACAGTTCCTGCGCCACCTACAGGATTTAGCTGGACCTTCCGTTCCCGAAGACTTCATCCGTACGATCTGGAGCAACCGCTTACCCAGCAACATCCAGACAGTACTGGCATCTCAAGCTACCCACTCTCTGGAACAGCTCTCGGACCTGGCAGACCGCATACAGGAGATCACCACACCCTGCAGCGTAGCAGCCACTTCGTCCGGGACACCAACTGGAGGCGGCACATCCAGCGAGATTGCAGAGCTGAAGAAGATGGTTGAGCGTCTGGCGCTGAAAGTTGAGGAGCACACTCGCACTTACCGATCCAACGATCGCTCTTACGACCGCTCCGACCGTTCCAGACCGCAGCATCGCCGTTCATCTTCACGTACCCGGTCCAGATCTGCCTCCAACTACAAGAAGTTCCCCGTATGCTGGTACCACACCAGGCACGGATCCAAGGCTCACCACTGCATCAAGCCTTGCGACTACGAGAAGGCGGGAAACTCCACGGGCAGTCGCTAATGGCGGCGGACGATTGCCTTGCCTCCTCAAGTCGCCTCTTCGTGACCGACCGCAGCTCGGGTACCCAGTTCCTGGTTGATACCGGCAGTGACCTGTGCGTTTTTCCCCACACTGCGCTCCCCGAACGAAGAGCCAAGCAGAATGATTTTACCTTATGTGCGGCAAACGGAACACCAATAGACACTTTTGGCTATATCCAGCTAGATTTAAACTTAGGCTTAAGACGTAGCTTTCCATGGCGTTTTACTGTTGCTCAGGTAACCAAACCCATCATTGGCGTCGATTTCCTTAGTTTTTATAATTTAATGGTAGATGTTCGTAATCAACGTCTTATTGATAATACTACCACATTGTCTGCTGTAGCTTCCATTGCTAAAACCGATGTATGTTCTGTGAAGGTTTCTTCGGGCGACACGAGGTATCATAATTTGCTCAGTAAATTCCCGGAAATTACACGCCCTTCAGGCACACCGCGGATTCCAATGCACAGCACTGTTCACCATATCCGAACTACACCCGGCCCACCCATATTTTGCACACCCCGTAGACTCGCCCCAGATAAACTCCAGATAGCTAAGAAGGAATTCGAACTTATGCTCTCTAATGGCACCGCACGTCCTTCTGAAAGCTCCTGGACTTCACCGTTACACCTCGCGCCTAAGAAGGATAACGGCTGGCGGCCCTGTGGCGATTATAGGATGCTTAATGCACGGACTATCCCAGACCGTTATCCTATTAGGCACATCCATGACTTTGCCCAAAGTATTGCTGGTTCCAAAGTCTTTTCCACTATAGACTTGGTCAAAGCTTATAATCAAATCCCAGTCTACGAGGAAGACATCATGAAGTCAGCCATAACTACTCCTTTTGGGCTTTATGAGTTCCCATTCATGTCCTTCGGCTTGAGGAATGCTGGACAAACGTTTCAAAGATTTGTTGACGAGATGACGAGAGGTCTCGATTTCGTGTACTGTTACTTGGACGATTTTTTAGTTTATTCACGCGATGAGTCCTTACACGAAATTCACCTCCAGCAACTTTTCACCCGTATGAAAGAATACGGCATACTCGTCAACACTTCGAAATGCGTCTTTGGAGCTAGCGAAGTAACCTTCTTAGGTTATCGCATCTCCGAATCCGGCACCAAACCTCTTGAGTCCAAAGTCGAGGCCATAAAGGAATTCCCAGTCCCAAAAACCGTCAAGCAACTCAGGCGCTTCTTAGGGATGCTTAACTTTTACAGGCGATTCTTGCCTCAAGCCGCTAAGATCCAAGCTCCTTTGAACGCCCTCCTTGCTGGCGGTTCTCTCAAGGCATCACATCCTGTCGATATTTCTGGTGACACTCTGCTTGCCTTTGATCAATGCAAAGAAAGCCTTTCTAATGCCGCATTACTCTCACACCCAGATTGCAACGCCAAACTCGCACTGGTCACAGATGCGTCTGACCTTGCAATGGGTGCAGTGGTGCAGCAGCTAAAGGACAACGAATGGCAGCCACTCGCGTTTTTCTCGCGAAAACTCAACCCTTGTCAGCAAAAATATTCTCCTTATGACCGCGAGCTCTTGGCCATATACGAAAGTATAAAATACTTCCGGCACATGCTGGAGGCCAGGCATTTCGTGGTATACACTGACCACAAGCCGATCACTTTCGCTTTCAGTGAACGGAAAGCCAACTGTTCGCCACGTCAGTACCGTCATCTCGATTACATCTCGCAGTTCACAACGGACATCAGACACATATCTGGCAAAGACAATGTCGTAGCCGATACACTGTCACGTGTCGACGAACTGCAGATGCCAATCGATTATGACGAGCTTGCTAAATCTCAAGCTACCGATCAAGAGCTTCTTCAATTTCTTGGTGGTGAATCATCACTCCGCCTTACGAAGCTGAAGATCGCCAACAGTAAACTCGAGATTTATTGTGATGTGAGTACTCCATCACCTAGGCCTTTTGTGACGAAGCCACTGCGTAAGCAACTCTTCGACAGTCTTCATAGTCTCAGCCACCCAGGCGCCAAGGCAACCACTAAATTGGTAGCCGAGCGGTTTGTATGGCCCGGGATGCGCAAAGACTGCCGAGAGTGGTCACAAAAATGCCTAGCCTGCCAACGTGCCAAGGTAAACCGCCATGTGTCCTCACCTCTAGGCACATTCGATTTACCTCGCGCCCGGTTCGCGTTTATCCACGTGGACATAGTTGGCCCTCTTCCACCATCTCAAGGCTACCGCTACTGTCTTACGACAGTAGACAGGTTCACTCGATGGCCTGAAGTGACACCAATGGTCGACATGACAGCCGAAACAGTCGGAAAGGCGCTGATATCGTGGATATCCAGATTTGGATGTCCAACGGATATCGTCACTGATCGCGGTCGACAATTTGAATCCACACTTTTCCAATATCTTGGAAAAATGATCGGATTCAAACACCGTCGTACAACCGCGTATCACCCGGCTTGTAACGGCTTGGTGGAACGCTTTCACCGTCAACTGAAAGCTGCCATTATGTGTCACGCAGATTGTAATTGGGTTGACACCTTACCATTTGTGCTTTTGGGCATCAGGTCCGCTTTTAAAGAAGACCTAAAAGCTTCATCTGCAGAGTTGGTGTATGGCGAGCCGTTACGTCTTCCTGGTCAATTTTTCCAGGCGACTGATCACGACGGCACCGATATTTCGGACTTCACCACTCGCCTACGCCACTTTGTAGCCAAGCTTAGACCAGCACCCGCAGCACGTCACAATAAAGATAAAATCTTTATCTACAAAGATTTATCCTCGTCGAGTCACGTATTTTTAAGGGACGATGCATTACGAGGCTCTTTGCAGCCCCCATACACCGGCCCGTATGAAGTGCTCGAACGTAGTGACAAGGTTTTCAAGATATTGGTCAAAGGCAAGATTGTCACAGTATCCATAGATCGCCTTAAGCCGGCCTATCTACTCGTAGACCCATCACCTTCAACCACCAATACAACTCTTACTCCCGTTTCAACCCTTACCCCCACTCCTACTCCTCTACCCGACCCTCCCCCCGCACGGCCTAACACCCCTGCTCAAGGAGAAGCGAGAAGAACGCGCTCTGGTCGCATGGTTCGATTTCCTGACTACTATCGACCGTAGTGACGGTCTCTGGAGGGGAGTGATGTAGGCTACTTACCTTTACCTACCTACTTATACTTATACCTATATTATACTTACCTATACTTACCTATTTACATTTATTTAATATATTTACATAGTTCACAATTTCATCGTACTTACCTATTTATATCCTTATATATTATATACACCACTATCTACACATAATACAAATAGTATATACACAAATACATAAACATAAACAATCTAACATGATCATGATGATGATGATGATTTACTCAGTTACGCGTCCGAGATTCTATCGTCGGCGCTGTGTATTGGAATCGGGCCTTCCTAGATGCGCTTAGGCATGCATTTCGTCGTTGCCACCGCAAGTGCGACAAGGACACGCGCGCTCATCCCTATGCCGCTGCAGGCGAGAGCGAGATGCACGCGCGCGAGCCTCAATCCAGTTAGCAAGGAACCTCTGACCGAATACCTGTGCGCGCTAACAACCATTTTTGCATACGATTCCTTTTCGTGTTTCTTTGTGCTTAAAACTATCTGCTTTTCTACTACTCTGTTCTCAATCCTTCTAAAACTATATATGTGTGTTTCCTACTGTGCTTGTGAACCTACTGTGCCTACGCAATAAACTTTTCCTTGTGCTTTATTGGACTGCTTTATTTATCGCCTGGACCCGCTACGGAAGCCCACGTAGGTACATACAAGCTTGCTAGATACCTAGGACAGCACACGACCTATACACGTTTGCCTAGAATAAACCTATTCACTCTACTATTGAAAACACCCAAATTATAGTGTAGTGTGATTGGATAACGGGAATAATTCTCATTTTCATTGATAAAACACAAGTATTTGTATTTTGCAGTCAGCAACGTTCGTGCTCCGCGGACGCACGTACCGCGTGCCGCGCGGCGGCGTGGCGGCCACCATCATCGACTATTCGCTGTCGCGCATCTCGCTGCCGCTCGCGGCCGACAGCGCCAGCCTCTACAACGACCTCAGCACCGACGACCAGCTGTTCGACGCCGTCGGCGACTACCAGTTCGAGGTGTACCGTCTCATGCGAGACAAGTTGGGGTGAGTCACATAACCCGGTCTCTCTCACATCTCTCTCTGATTGACATACATCTCTCTTTCACACACACATCTCCCTCTCACACATGCATCTTCCTCTCACACACAAACATCTCTCTTGCGTTATCTCTCTCTCTCACACAACAATGTTTGAGCTCAAGGCCGTGCCATGGTTTACATAACCAGCCAAACTCAAGGCGATTTTTTTGTTAACAAACCAACCATAGCATAAGCTAAATTCTCTTGCTTGGTGTTGATAGTCCTTACCAATGCTTGGCTCTTGAATACTAATCTCTCATAATAATACATTGAATTGTCTTAAAACGAAAAAGCAAGACTTATTATATGGATTGTCTGCTATATCTGTGAATAAATTATTCCTCTGTGTTCATTTCGATTAAAATTTTTTTTTTGTTGTTACAGAAATGAGTGGAAGAATTTCGAGCCATACACAAACATACTCTGGCTCCACTACACTGTCGATAAAATGATATCGGCCCTCCGCTACAAGAGGACTAACACTAAGATTCACAAGCATTATATTGAGAAACTCAAGGGGATCAAGGAGAGGATCCTGGACTACAAAAGCGCCACTGAATACGTACTCACCGACATCGAAATATAGAACAACGAACAAATTATGATATATTTTTCTATAACTACCCTCATATTAACGAATTAGCATAATATTTTTGTAGTACAATTCAATATGGATTCAATTATATGCTGTTGTTCCGAGTCTGACATGACAAATTATAATGTAAATAGAAATTTATGCTTTGAATTGAAATTTATAGACGCTAAAAGAATTATTTACAATATTGTCGCATTAGTAAAATATCAGTTTGAAGGTGCCTTTAAAGATAGAGTTGTGCCTTGGTTCACATTAAATAAATTCATATTTCACATGCTAAACTGTTGTTTCATTCTTATTTACTTTGACACCCTTCCTCTCTAGGATAAATCATTAATTTATGGAAGACTAGCTTCCGCCCGCGGCTTGGCTCGCGTGGTACCTACATAAAAAGTAGCCTATAGCTAGGTAAACGAACTTTATGTATTCCAAGTTTCAACGAAATCGGTTGAGCCGTTACGGCGTGATTGATCAACAAACATCCTCGCTAACTTGCACATTTGAAATATTAGTAGATCGATCTATACGGCCCGAAATATATAGTTGGAATTAAAAAGTGAGTAGAATACTTGCAGTGAGGTAACCCTAGCTAGAGCATCGGGTATGAGCAAAGTCAAAGGTTTTTATTTCAATAAAATCACTAGGATCACTTTGAAACGTCTTAGAAACTATGAAGCTAGCTATATTAGGTGAAGCTATGCCTGTTCCTCGCGACCAAGCCTAGAAGAATCAGGCAACAAACACGGCTTGGGGCCTATCATTTTTTTCGATGATCGTTTTTTTTTTTTTTTATTATATATTTTATTTGTTTTTGTACAATATTGAATTTAGAGCCAGTGTGGTGCCGATCGAACTAGGTGAGGATCAAAAGCTGAATGTTGACTGGGGTGGTGATGGAGGATAAGAATAGGTAGGTAATCCATAAAGCTGAAGGAAACTATTCCATATTTTGGTGTATGGTATGGTATATCGTGTTTGAGAACTTCGATAATATTATTGACTTCACTAAAAACAATTGCAGCAGATTCCAAAATATCTAAATCTAACGGGAATTCCTGACATGATAAAATAAAGATTTACGGACTATGTACTGTACATACGCACGCAATATTGTAAGAGAAAAGAGTAGTAGGTACGCATATTTAACAATGCGTAGGCTAGCTATGGGGCCTGTGATGTCCGCGTGGGCACAACAAGCTTATTGCGTTTTTTGAAGCATACTTACGTGCCGTTCTGTGAAATAAACTATAATAATTATGCGTGATGTTTTTTGGTTCGATCATTCAGGTTCAAATTCGAATGTAGGTTCAAATCCATTTTTGAACGAAAAAATCAAGTTTCGCAACCTGACAACTTTTGACAGTTTGTTTTTGGGTGGAACGTTTGTCAAACTTGTCAAATCAATCGAAATCGAATTGTCAGATTTGTCAGTAGTTGAATTCGTACGGGCTATACTGCTGCGTATTTATTTTCTCTAGTTTTCCATTTATTTTCTCATTTTCACTGTGTGTAGTTCAGAAATAGCAGCGTCAAAGAGTTACAAATGTTAATAACAAGTCATAGTAATAGATAAACGAACTCCTGAACCGTATAGGCATAATTTCTCTGTGCCATTTCTTTGATCAAATATTTATCGCAAAAATCGTTTAGCCAGTGTATTTTGATGTTTTGCTTAGTGTTTATGATTTTCTTGTAATTATGGAAGGCAGCAGCGATTCCCTATCAGGTACAGAAATGTTTCTCAAAACATTTTACACTAATATACTGTTTGAAAAATATTTTGTTAAATGGACTGCTAATTGTAATTTCTAGTGATTGTTCCGACCATGGGCACGTCCCCAGCAGTGCTGTTAACTCCTGGCCGCACCAGGAACATCGCCCAGGACATGGAGGCGTTGCGGTTGTCCAGACAGGACAATCCATACTTGCAGGTAGGCACTGAACCATAATTCTTACCTTATGTAACCAGTTTGAATTCAGGAAGCAATTTACCAACACTTTCTTTTTCGATTTATGTAATTTTGTGATTTGTGCTTCCTTCTAGCCTGGTAAATGGATTGTAATAAAATATTGATCAATCATTTGTTGAAGATTTAATATGTGTGGCGAGTGGAAACCTCTGATTTTGTCCATGTGATATTATTTCATTCAAACTTTAACTCTTGTTGCACACCCCTAGAAGCTAAGTTTCGGGAATTCCTTAGTGCACCCCTATTCTGCAACATATAGGGATCTTAAGACTTTGATATGCCTAGAGGTTTAAACTTATTTTGTTTGATGGTTTCAGCAAGTGATGGCTAGCAGAGAAAGCCTCATCGATAGCCATGTGGATGAATGTGAATCTGATGACACCATACTCATGTCACAGGTAATTTATTTCCCACATATCTAACGCCCTGTGGTTCATAAGAAACACAGAGCTGCACAATATACTTAAAGTTAACACAGTATCTGAAGAAGTTAAAATAACTGCCAAAGCATACCAAGACAAGCTTAAAAGCCATCCTAATCAACTAGCACAGCGACTCACAACACCCGCATACACACACCAGCTCAGGAGAAAAGATGTCATTCAGCTCAATGGCTGAAAGCAAAGAAGAGTGCTTACTATAGAGAGTACAGGAGAGTTACTCTGCCAGACACCAAACCCAAATCAAAACATTTGCTCATAGTTAAAAAACTGATCGCAGATAAAACTTACAAAAAAAAATCCCTTTGCATACTTTTACTAGTTAAGATTTTGGGAGGCATGCTCTGACATTCCACTGTGGGTAGAGTACTCATCTTTATATCCAGTTGTAAGATGTTTACTACTGAACATATTTATGCCTCCCTCATAGATTTCTATACCATCCAATCTTGTGTAGCCTGCTTCCAATGGTTGCTAGCAGCCTAATCAGGTCAACCTTCCATCTAGTGGGGAGTGTGGTCTTGACTCAAGAACAGCCTTTGGTTTTCTAAGCTATCCCAGCTTGGGTATTCAATTGTATTTTTCTTATTTAATTTATTTCTTAATAGAAGTTGTAACTTTTTTTAACATTATGGCACTACCCCAGGGTATCCAGCACCTCAAAGTAAGAAAGTAAGACTTCGTTTTGCAATGTTCTCCCACTCATATTTAGTCATGAGGTTAATTATAAATGGACAGTGATTAAGTTTTATTTCCAACAGCAGCTTAGAAATTCTATGATGGTATGGTATTATCCTTATTTTCCTTCTCTAGCTATTTTTGTAGGAAATAATGTGATCATTTAGCCTGTCTGCAATGTTTAGTCAAGTTATGGTTGGTTACCCATCAGTCAAGCTTGGTAAAGTCTTTTATCTGAAATTGTGCTTATCATAAGACATTTTTTCAGTGAAAAGCTGTGATAGATGTGTGCTTGAGTGCTGAGGTAGTCTGTATCTAGTGTCACGAAAATTAATGTACCCTGAAAATGGCTACATGCTAACAAGCCATAAAGCTACTCATTAAACTCATTATATTGAGTAGTGTCATAAGTAGGGTCGTTAAAATGTGGCGCTCATGATTTCAGGCCATTATTTATTCTGCTAAAATAGTTGACTAATGTTATAAAGTCACGGGCTTTGGGATAGGCAGTCTAGATTTTGCGACGAAATCGCCATTTTAGGGCGCGGTTCAAGACTTTCACACACGGCAGCTATAATGTAAAAATGTATATTACAGCACGATACATCTCATTACATCTTTCCATAGAAACTGACAGAAGATACAAATATGTAAAAAGATACATTATAGCTGCCGTGTGTGGTCTCCTGACGGTTTCAATGGAAAGATGTAATGAGATGTATCATGCTATAATATACATTTTTACATTATAGCTGCCGTGTGTGACGCGCTTTAGACATTATTTTGATATGTACTCTCACTTATCAATTAATTAGATTTACGATTTGACAGTTCTCTGATGTCAAAACGCGTAATAATGTTGCCACATTCAGTCCGTTAGTGCTGTAACAGATCAGATCAATAAATGAACTGCGAACTAATCAGATCATTAAAGCTCTATTTATACATATTTTCCGCAATAATCATTCAAAATCATGTGATGATTAATTAACTAATTACCCAACGAATTACTTTTAGTAATTAGTTCATATGTAAGAGAAATGTATTTTTTAATGTGGATTAATATCTTAAACCAAATTAATGAGCTTGTTAAAGTATTTGAATGCATAGTTTTATAGCGTGAAGCAAACAGTCGGCCCCAAAATATACGCTATATGCGCCCTCATAGGAAGAAAAGATGGATGGACTGTGTGAAAGTGGATATGGTGAAGAAAGGAGTGAGTGCTGAGATGACGACTGATAGAGGGAAATGGAAGAAGAATACATGTTGTGCCGACCCCACATGATGTGGGATAGGGGCAGGAAGATGATGTTGCGCCCGCATAGTTGTTATAGTGGGTCGAGATTTAGACTGAATCGTAATTGCATATTCCATATCCTATTTTACTTGTACTTGAAACTCAGTTGGCTATTAAAAAAACTGCACACTTCAATCTTATCTTATCAATAAGTGAAAAATACAAAGGCCATTCTCAAGCATCACCACCACTACAATATTGTGCTAGAAATCAATAAATACTAAGATTATTCAATGTGGATTTTCTAGGAGTTTGGCAGCACGGCCCTGGACTTTGTCGAAGATGACCCGTTGACCCTGAAGGAGGTACATGAGCACATGATCAGATCTCCACCTCCTATCAGCTGCTGGCCACATGGTGATTATTACATTTTTATAAAAATAGATAATTTAAATCGCAAGTTAGATGCGTGCGATTATCGAAAATAGATTTAAAAAGTTGGATCGTGGGAAGATTATACTAATAAAAAATCATTACTGCTTGCATTAACCCTGACATAATACTAAAAATTTTCAAACATGCAGACTTAACTTTTCTATTACATACAGATTTTTCTATATATATTATATATATATATAGGTAGGTTTGTGAAAATGTTTGGATGTTTGTGGTTCAATCGCGCCGTAACGGCTCAACCGATTTTGATGAAACTTGGCATAGATGGATTCTTAACCTAGAATAGCATTATAGGTTATCTTGATACCACGAACGGGAGCGAAGCCGCGGGTGCAAGCTAATAATTAGTAATTCACAAAACATTAAACAAATTGCAAAACAATCTATGTTAGGTCTAGTAGCTGCCCGCGGCTTCGCTTGTGCGGCTAGGTTCTATTTATCAATCTATCTCCATACCGTTTCATCAAAATCGGTTCAGCCGTTTAGTCGTGACAGGAATACGTTCCTGTCACGACTAAACGGCTGTATTCACAAACGTGTTAATATAGGTCACGCATGCCATGTTAACGACCGATTAGAATAATCATTCCGGTTATCAGCCAATTAGATGATAAGTGCCATTCTAGGCGAGCCGAAATGTTTCATTTCACGGTCCAGTACCTACTTCAGAACACATTTTTTTTTTGTGGCTCGCACTTCTTGTGCATTTGCCATTGAAGGAACTTACATACCTTATGAGTAAGGAAGCTAGTTTGAATAGGTATAAATTAGAATCTAAACACCAAATTCTGACAATCGGAAGAGTAACTTTACTCTTAGTTTCGTCTCTGAATCATTTCAGCCATTCGATGTCCACTGCTGAACATGGCATCCCCCACAGACAGAGCAAATCCCTTATCATGTGGGGGGATTTGCCCATACTCACCACGCTGGGCATGCGGGTTGGCGAGCGCAGTTGGAGCTTGATAATATGAAAATTCTTCTCTAATGCCATAAACATGTTGGATAATATGAAAATTCTCGTTATTAATTCTTATGTTCTAATATTATTATGCGAATAATAAACCTTTATTTACAGAAAGAAACTTAAAACTAATACAAGTTAATATTTACAAAATACACAAGAAACAGTTGAGCTATCTAAAGACCGTCACAAACGATCTATAGATAGCTCAATTGATCCAGATCACTACCGTCCCCAAGACGCTGGCGGAATTGCCACGCTGGATGGCAATGCTAATCCGTTCAAATAGCTTTAATATTAATATGCATAGCTTTAACCTACTAACATGTTTGCTTGCTTGGGACGCAGACTCGCTCTCGCACCGGACTTCGAGCGCGTTCGACTTCGGCGCGGACAGTCGGCTCGCAATTAGCGCGTATTCGGTTGATTCGCACGACAAGGTTACTTACTATACAGGGTGATCCACCAAGAAGGGTCAGTGAGGGGAAGTCTGAAAACTATAGAAAATGGAGAAATTTGTTCTTAGAATGTCTATTTTGGAGGTCATAAAATCTGAATTCATAAAAAATTACCTACGTGACTAAGAAACCGAAACGAGTAATTTAAGAAACTGTGCTATCATCATCTTCCTGCCCTTATCCCACATCATGTGGGGTCGGCACAACATGTATTCTTCTTCCATTTCCCTCTGTCAGTCCCACTTTCACACAGTCCATCCATCTTTTCTTTGGTCTACCTCTACTCCTACATCCATCCACATTCATATCTAACACTCTTCTTGTCACATGACATTCTTCCCTCCTCATGACATGCCCATACCAAGCTAACCGATTACTCCTCAGCTTTTCCGTCACTGGCGCCACTTTCAAACTTCCTCTTACATAATAAGAAACATATTAAGAAACTGTGCTATATTATTACGAAAATTAATGTAGGTTGTAATTAATATTTTTTTCTATAATTCTATACCTTCAACTAATAGAAACCACTGCCTTACATTTTGAAAATTTACTTATAAATAAAAAAAAAAAAACATTCATTGGACACTGGGTATTTTTCGTGTCTCGTAGTTTTCCTGAATATCTGTGAACGCAGTTTTTTTTAACTCTAATATCGGCGACATGGTTCCTTAGACCAAATTTATCTATCTCTTATTGTTTCAGACTTCCGCTACCTACCCTTCTTGGTGGATTACCTGTATGCTTGTTTGTTGGTCTTTGTGGTCGTGTGTAGTGTAGCACTAATTATTACACTAATTATATTAGCATTATTTAGTATTTAAGTAAATTTTTCCTTTATTTTTAAAACTGTAATATTCTTATGTTACTGGTTTTTTTTGGTTAGATATGTCATTGACCTAATCATGCATGCTAAATACAATGATTTATATATATGTGTCTTACAAGTGATTCATAATATCTATACTATCCCGAAAGTGGCTTATCCTACGATTTTTGGAAATTCGAAATATTTCATTAAAACAATACTATGCAAAAATCTGCTGTTTTGAGGTCAAATCAGTTCAAACTAATGTAATATAGTTTGGGTAGAAATCTTGATTTTGAAATTCTCGTACGTTTAAATAATTAATTATAATGATTTTATAAGGACTAAACCACAGCTGATCGGAAAAAGTTTGGAAAAGAACGTGAAATAAATATGAACATTTTATTTATTTCTTTTTGTTGATAGAATAAGCCCCTTTCGGGGTAGTAAACTTATTATGAATCACCTTGTATAATGAAACTATATTTTGTATTTCAATAACTTCAAGGTATTAAAACAGCTGATTAAATTCCTTACTTATAAATACCCATTTAAACAATTTGTTACTACGGCGGGCGGCCTTGTTAAAATTGTATAAATGATTGAAAAATATTTGTGTATGTTCAGTCGCCTGCACTAGGTTCAGTACTAAAAATAAAGATGTACACAGCAAAACCTTAAAAACTTATATGAAATGTTTACATTGTATCTTAGTGCAGGTGATTATACCTATCAATATTTATTAATTTGTAGGCAGTTTTTATAATTGATTATTTTAATTTCAGCTCTGGTTTACGTTAGCATAAAAGGGTTAAATTATGTTTATTAAGCAACCAAGGGTTCTTTTGTTTTTCGCCAGGCGATATGTGGACGCTGTAGCTCAGTTAGTTAGACAATCCAGTAGAGAGGCAAGGTTCAAATCTCGCTCATGTCGAATTTTTTTGTGATATAATTTTTTTTCGTATAAATACTGAAATACTTAATACTTCGTCAGGCGATATGTGTCGGTTAGCCGACTGAGCTTCAGGGTCCACATATTCTAAACAATTGCATTGTCTAAACAATGCAGGACAGAGTCCAGGTTCAAATCTCGCCAGAGTCGTAAATTGTTGATATAAAATAAGGGCTCGTCCACACAGGAGACGGCGCGATCGCCGCGGCGCGCGCGCTGCCCGGAGGCGCACAACAACAACGCGCCGAGCCGCCCGCGCTCCTCGCGCTCCGCCTCGCCGCGCGCGCACGACCTCTCCCTATCCGGACGACCTTTATCTTTGCCAGGTGAGTGTCATGACATCGTCACTTTATCATGTTACTGTCGTTTCGTGTGCAGTTTTATATTAAATACTCTACGGTGTTATACATTTTTTATTTTCTTTATTCGGGACAACAAACAATTGCACTCACATATTACTAAACTTAATTAAAGTAGGTACTAAAGTTCTTAGAGTGTAATCAGCCCCGTTGTCCCACGGATTTGGTAGAAAGAGGGCAGTAGTATTGATAAAAAAAAATGATAGGCCCCAGGCTGTGGTTGTTGCCTGATTCTTCTAGGCTTGGTCGCGAGGAACAGGCATAGCTTCACCTAGTTTCTAAGACGTTTCAAAGTGATCCTACTGATTTTATTGAAATAAAAACCTATGACTTTGACTTTGCGAAAAGCTCAATTATCAAAAAGATTGTAAAATTATCATTAATTAAAACTAAGCCTTGGTTTCTGGCCTGTATCCTAGGTTTGGCCGCGAATAACAGGCGTATATTCAACAGATTTAAGAAAATAAATTATTTAAGTTTGAAGTTACCCCATAATCCCATTAGGTACTAAAAATAAGGTATGCAACATTCAGCGCAGTCGTCAAATGGATGTGTGACCTGAATAGCTAGTGGCATGAACAACTGAGCGCTTCTGATGCTTTAGTAGGCACGTTTGTAATGGTTTCATTGATGATTTGAAAATATATCTTATGGAACGTTCTTTGAAAATGTCCGACTTGGTGACTGCATCGTATTTACCATAATCACTTAGCTCATCATTTATCTTTAAAAAACTTATGATAGAAATTCGCTACGGCCATTTATCACAACATGTCATTTATCTATTTTCAGGTGAAAGCCACCTCCGCACAGCGCTGAACAAAAAGTCTTGTCAGTCAAGTGAGCGGTTCTCTCTCCTACCGCACGCGCGCCCGCTGCGGCGGCCGAGCTCGCGGCGCGACGACGACAGCGTGCGGCTCGTGCGGCACTGCGATTAACCGCAGCGTGTGGACATGCCTTTACGAATCCTGTTAGTCAAGCGAGTTTTCTCTCCTGCGGTTTACTGTGGCGAGTAAACGCGCCTTTCCGAATGAGTCGTTTGAAATCGTGTCCTCATCCGCACCCTGCGGTTAACCGCAGAGTTGGGATGAGGTCTTAGGGATGAATCGGCGGGAAGCCATGGTTTGGTCTGAAGAATGGGTGGTCACTAAAATGGTGATGTGTCGTAATACTAATTGGTGGGATTTGCAGTTTATTGAGGTACCAATAAGAGGTTTAGGCAGGGAACTAAAATCAAAATGAACCAAGACTAAAACAAATTGACGTTTGAGTTTAGTTCTTTTAGTCGGACCTCAAAATTGTACGAAAACATGAAGAGTATAGAAATCAAAAGATACGTTGTACGTCTAGTTTTTGTAAAATACAACAATAAAAAAACCTAAATAAAAATGTTACCAAAATTCTAATAGTTGTTAGAAATTGTTGAAACTATAAATTAAAAACCAAAAAAATGTTAAGGAATTGCTTAGATTATGTAGAATTGAGATAAATCAAAGCGCCTTACACGATTTTGCACTACAGAGTATACAAAAAAAAAATAGAAATGAAATTATTTGTAATAGTTAAATTTGTGTCCAGCGAAAATTAAAAGTAGCTAGATTGTCAAATTAAGGATATAAACACCATATAAATTTCTAAATGCTTACTGTAGTATTAAATCTTAATAGGTACTATTAAAAATGCGAAAGTTTAGATGGAATGTTTGTTAATGAAAATTGGCACAGAGATAGATTATAGGCAAATAGGCTTTTTATCTTCGTAGATAACAAGCGAGCGAAGCCGCGGGCTGAAGCTAGTTGTTAATAAGCATTATTATAAAATAGCTCACATTCCCGTAAGTAAGGTAGACTAGTATCGTTAGCGTTAAATAGTTACACTGGCCCGAGTACGAACTATTTCCGATAGCGTTACGTTTACGATACGATAGCAAATTTCAAATATTTGTCCATCAAAATTAAAAGATTTCAAGCATCGCCGATGCCATTGGACTAGATTAAATAAATAAATATTCCGGACATATCACACACGGTCAACTGATCCCAAACTAGGCATAGTCTGTACTATGGGTACCAGAGACTGATATACATAATAGATTATTATTTATCACCCAGACACAGAACAAACACCTGTGTTAATCCCACAAATGTTTATCCAGTGCGGGAATTGAACCCGCGACCCTAGCGCAGAAGGCAGAGTTACTACCAACTGAGCTAAGAGGCCAGTCGATTGATTGACATGATATTGCACTTTTAGGCTCGTATTCAAAGACAAGACTCAAGCGTTGATCTGTACTTAAATCTCGATTTGTGTCGACATTCTAATTCTTTAACAGTATTTATGTATAGATTCAATGATCACAGTTTACCTGAGTAAATGCTTATTCTGAAACGTCAATCAGACGAAATCGGTGCTTGAGTTTAGATTTGATTAGACATTAATCAAATGACATTTTCGTTCCGTTACACGTACTTTGATGCATATTTATACTTCACTTTATAGTTCTGTTCTATTTCCACCCTGGCTGTTTGAATTTCTGCGTAAAACGAATCAAAACATTATAAATAAATCAAAATGTAAACGAGAACATTTGAGTACAGATTTGAGACTCGATTCAGCTGAGAATAGTTTATGTACCGTTCTTGAATAAAAGTTATGTTAGAGAAGAGATTCAATTCTTAAATATAGTTCAGCTGATCTGTGATTAAATCTAAGTTTGAGTAGTGTCTCTGCTGAATACGAGCCTTAGTATCGTATCGTAAGCGTAATCGTGAATTATTCGTGCTTGGGGCACTGTGGGCCGACCAACCCCTCCCCCTAGGTTGAAAGGGGTGAAAACTTTTGTAAAAACATTTCCTGAACTTGCAAACTTGAAACTTAGCTAATATATTCTTCTGGACAAATAATTAGTGACTATATTGATTTTTAACCAAAATACCCCCCCTACTCCTGTAGGGGGTTTTTTTTCCAACCTTGACTTCTACGCGATCATACGCAAAAGAATTGCGTCCCTGATGCGCCGCGTCCGCGACAGTGGCAACAGCATGCTGGCCGTTGTGGCAGATAGTTTTAATTATGGTTCCAGCATCTTAGGCCACTGGCTTTCAAAACACCAGCCTGTCGCACAGTTGGTCACTCAATAATGTTTTTTTTTTACTGTTTATAATTTTGTTCTTACTAACATATTTTTTAAGTTTTTAATTATTATTTTTATTACTAACAAAATGGATGACATGTCTGAAATTAAATAAATTGAAATTAGGGGTTTGAAAAAAGCGGTTAAAGTTTGTATTGGAACTTTTGAACGCGTGGTGCAATTTGCTTGAAAATTGGCATAAATATTCTTCAGGAAAATTATCCAGCAACCATCACAATTTCGTCGGTCCATCGAGTGGGGGGGGACCTTCCAACACTGCGTCATCCGGTTCGTGATCGCAATTCGACTCCCTTTTTCCCCTACGGATAAGTAAATTATAGTAATGATACAAAATCTACAAATAGATATTTAATAAAAAGGTATTATTGTTAATATTAAACTACTTATCGGTTAATTATACGTAAAATAGTTCAAGACATTATTTTAAAAACCCGGAGGGCCTCGCTTTCCCACTAGTGTATAATCACTTAGAATTGTTTAAATGTTGTATGAATTGTTTAATTGTTACCAATATTATTTTGAAAGTTATATAAATATGTAATTCGTGTGAAATATTTATGTATATTTAAGGTTTCTTGCACCATGGCATTTCGTAGTTAACTCATACCAGAATTTAGGTTGTGGACACAACACGCTGTATATTCTAAAGCAGTGGTCCCCAAACTTTTTTGTCTCGTAGACCCCTTGGCTTTTTGGCGTAGAAATCCGCGCTCAGATCCGTAGGTGAAGTGGTAGAAACAGTGTGGATGGTCCGGAGGTGGTTGTTTCGGTCGTGAGTGCGAACGAGAGCGTGATCGGTTGTTTCTTCCTCTTGGTGTTCGTGAGCGTGAACGTGACCGTGCTCCTTTAGCTACCTGTTCCGTGAGCATAGCTACCTGCTTCATTAGATCTCGGTCTTGGCTTAGCAAGTCATCTTCTTCCGGCAAAAAAAATGGTACCTTGACCGCATCTTGCAGTTCATCCGACCCGCCGAACTCGGAGCTCCAGAACTCGGCATCCTGAAAATCTTCACCAGCCTTCGTTTTCGACATAATCACGTCGGGGTCACCAGTTATGGTTGGTGGAGATTCTACAGGACGGGTAGAGAGAGAGTGCAGAGTTGTTATTTACAGCTGTATAATATTTACAATTGGTACATGAGTAATTACAGATAATAGAAGATTTTAGTAAACACGATAAAGCACACGACCAGAGTAAAAGTAAAAGTAGTCTGACAGACCGTCCGTCCGAAATCAATAATTCGTTCCAATGTTCGTCGCTATGCCAACTGAAAGGTATTTGAATTTGGCGGCGACGGAGTGATAGTGGTGGCGTAGCTCGCCACAGCTTGTTTTTCGGCTTGGCGTAGACTTAATTTTTCTTCTTACTGTCTATTCTAAAACGTCACAATGGGGTATTATTATAGATCTCGTTGCATCTTATAGACCCACAATATTTTTTTTCGCTCCCTTGGATGTCGCCGTTTCCCCTGGGGGTCGATATAGACCACTTTGGGACTCACTGTTCTAAAGCATTAATTTAGTTTCACCATGGTGCACGAGCCCTAAAGTTATTGCCGTTATAAGAAAGTTTGTATTCCTGAAGCAGGCTTAAGTTGAATTGTTACTTATTTAAGTCTTATTAAAACTAAACTTCTATTGTTTGGTGCTCATAACTCATAGTCGAGCTTAGGTAATTAAATTGTTAAGAGCTTTATTTACATAATGAGAGGTCTGATTCATATCTTGAACAAAATAAGGCTTTTAAAAATATATACAAGGTGATTCAAAACATGTATACCATCCCGAAAGGGGGGTATTCTATCAATAAAAAGAAAGAATATTACCAAAAAAAACAAACTGTCAAAACTGTCTCTAATTATCTGTTAATTAAACAAATGACCAAACGTACTAGAAGGTCCGCGTCAAAATTGCTGGCAAATACATCTGACTTTGAACTATTTTGACCCCATTTACAAAAACACATATTTGCATAGTTTTTATTTTCAATAAAATTATCTTATTTCCAAAACTACAAATTTTATTTGCCAATTGGATGTAGAATAAGCCCCTATGTGGATTATATTATTGTATATTTTGAATGGGTGACCGCTAGGTACTCTGAATCAGACCTAAGGAATGTAAAATATGAATTGTTTAGTTTATTTTGATGATTTATTGTTAAAAGGACATTCCAAATACTCATAGTTAATAATTAATTAGTCATACTAATATTGTAAATAAACGACTGCGCGCGGCTTCGCTCGCTACAATCAACGTCAAAAAATTACGATAACAACTGTAATACTTCTCATCCAAAAAATCGACCAACTTCTAAACCTCTTTATATGTTGAATACTTACATAAATAGTTTATTTAACAAATCTACGCTTAAAATAAAAAACGGAAAACCCTTAGATTGTTTCGAATGTCATTCTAATATTTCAAATTTCATTTTCCATTCGAGTGGCTCGATATTTTTCATGAGAAGTGTAGGACGCAATTTTTTGAGTCTTGTAAATATCTTTGTTAATCGCTGATTGTAAATTATGCTAATTGTAAATTGTCCACCACAGTAGATATTCTTTTTTCTGGTCATTCGCGGGTCGATATTTCCAGATTGTCAGAATTTTAGAATAAAAAAATTATGCGATTTAAAATATATTTTTATTTAAAGTAACCTAACCTAACCTTTATCCTATTCCGAGCTCAGCCTTCACAAAGATTTTATCTAATTTAGATCACGTGACAATATAAGTGCGCATCTACACGTGCTTGAACTTGAACGCTGAAGGATAACATCGTGAGGAAATCAGTATACTAATAAGAGGCGATATACTTGCAACGTATCGAATAGGTACTCCCAACTGCCAGATGTGGGCGATTTGGCAGTTGCAGTATTCCATACAGGTGACAATTAACTACCTACCTTTAAATTAACTAAATGAATGAAATAATGCGTTGTCCTTTAGTGCGTTGCTATATAGGGGCTGCTGGCCGTGGCGGCCCCAGCTGAAGAATAGGCCCCTACATATCTACCTATTCGCGGATGTCGTTAGAGGCGACTAGGGGAAAAAAGCTAGGGGATGGGCAGCAGCGTCCCGTATTTTAACAACGATAGCTCTAACTGCGCTCGCCAACCCGCATGCCCAGCGTGGTGAGTATGGGAAAATCCCCCCCACCTGATAAGGAATTCGCTCTGTCTGTGGGAGAGTGGCCATGTTCAGCAGTGGACGTCGTACGGCTGAAATGATATTGATATAGGAATAAATAATACAATGTAATTTATTATAATTTTATTAAATTAATTCTATAACCTTTTTACATTTAACATAGGTATGTGCGACGTATAATGCTGCCATGTTGCATCGGCAGTGTCACGATTGAAAGTAGGTACCTACCTAATGTTTGCCTCTACTTACCGACAACGAATACTGCAACTCGCATTCAGCGTACAACACAGGAAAATGCGCTTGGTGTTATCTACAAAGCATTATTTAGAAATCTAGCGCTGCATTGCTATGTTGTACGTTGTAGAACAAGTTTTAAAGGCGCACTCTTACCCAAAATAATGCATTGTTTCATTGAAAAACATTTCTTGTCCCTTCATGTGATAGTTCTATCGTTTTATTTGACATACCTAAATCTTTTTGACAGATCAGAAACTTTCCATTATACAATTAAGAATTCAAAACTCGTAAAGTAATGTGTAATGTATCATTTATAGATAGACGTATGTTTTCTGTAAGTTTTGGAAGAGATATACCAAATCACGTTTCCTGTGCAGCTAGGAATTAAGATCACATACGAACAAACATAGTTTGTTTTTTAGACATAGACTTGTGCCCCATATATGGTGCACGCACGAAAGCACTTAAAAATGCCCCATATATGGGGCATGCACAGATAACGTGTTACTCAATTACAATGTATCGTCGGTCAATCGTCACTAGCTTGGTAAGAGTGCGCCCACAGCAGTGAACGCCAACAGCCCGTATTGAATCCGCGAGCAACTTGGTCCAAGAATATATTTATGAATAATTTTGTATAAAAATTTTGGCTCCAATATTTACAACGATACTGATATTTTTACAACGCCGGACATTTTTTTTTATAGCGACTAAGTAGAGTCTACTCGCGGAGTCGATACGGACATCAGCGGAATTTACAAATTCATTTCTAATAACAATTCTTATGTTAGACGTGCGCGCGTACAGTGCGCGCACATTCAAATACCCTATCGTTACAGTGATAAACTTACAGCGCAGCCGTCTACACATAGTTACTTTTGACCAGCCTTTATTCAACAAGAAACGACAAATATAATACAATAAATTCGACATTGGAGTTGACATAGTTAATGGAAATTGATTTCAATTCAAGGTCCGTGTGAATGGAACCAACGCTTTGTCGTTATCAACAAAAAGCGATCAGAAGTAACAACTGTAGGCGATGCGCAAACTGATACGCTACTACAGAACAAAGTAGGAAGATACGGCAAATCAAATTCACTGTAGCAATAGGATACAGAAGAAGTATTTAAGAGACAACATCAATAGCAGAGATGAGACCCGTGCGGACTCGCCCGCGCTCCAAGGACTTCCGACAACCGACGGCCAGCACCGCTTTCGTGGCCAAAATTTTGTAAACATGAAAATGTAGGGGCTTATACAGAATTTGTACTCTTATAGCGTCCCTTCGCTTGCACCCAAAACTCCAATCACAGAAATGAGCGTTATTAGGTACATAAGGTCTAACACACGGATTGATGGCATTTACTGAACGAAGCATAACACAGGTGCATTCGACGAAGCACGAAATTAAAATCTATAAAAAAATAAATAAATTTTGTGATATTTATATTACCAAATAAACATTAATAATTTTTCTGACATACGTTGTACCTGAGCGTTGAGAATAGCTGACAGATGGTCGGGCACTAGTTCACCGTGCATTCGTAGGTGTGATGATGATGTGCAAAAAGATACAATGTTAGTTATGTCTTTCAATAAAGTTAGGATAAGATAAAAATGTGATGCTTTGATAAACGAATATCACTTTAAACGATATGCATGATAAGTTATAGAATCGCGTGGCATGTCATGTGAGTCAGTGCCCGTAGCGGTGACACGCGTTACCTGTCAACATGCATCCATTTTTTTACCATAAGAGATCATTTCTAAAACAAATATTACACTTACAAAATGATAATACATTACAACTATTTCTTAATAACATCCTAAAACAATTTACAAATCATGTAATATATTAAAAAACATCATTTTATAACATTCGTAGAGACCGGAGTTACGGAACTCAAGTGCCTAATGAAAGTCATTGAAATTATAAACAATTATAATACAATAAATTCAGTCAAACATGTCAAAAATTAACAATTTATTACAAGTTATATTTATTTAAAATTTAAAACGAAATTACCGTTTTGTACGCATCCCCATTCATACGCGTGATAACTTTAAAATGACCAATTTCACACATTATTTTTGGTTAGTAAATATTTGCCCACATTAATGAATTAAAAAAAACGAATGTGTAGTTTTTTAATTCATTGATGTGTGTTAAGTAACTGTGTCAGTCAGTCATAATGCCCTAAGATTGAAATAACTTCGTGAACTCTGAAGGCTCTGTTCGTGAGATTAGGTACTTCGTTCGACCATCGATTTTTTTAAATAAAAAATAATAGACACATTTACAAATTCTGTGTGACAATCAAGTGAGATCATTAGGCAACATTAATACTAAAAGTATCAGTAAATGGATAAAGACAATACGTTAGTACGCGTATGTAGTGATTACGTGCCGAAATTTTTAGTTATAATTTAGACAGTATTTATTTAAGCTAAAATAAAGTCCAATTCAACACGCAACTGACAACGTGACCAGAGGTACGGGCAACGAAAATTTATGAAAAGAAAAAGAACATGGAGTATTTAATAATAGAATTGAAACTGTTCTGCAAAAATAATATAAATAAAAAAATATTTGCACAAAAATCTGTTGCCACCGAAGAACAGATAACATTAAACAGAGAAACTACAGCGTTTTATAAAAATAAATATTCAACGATCTACACGAGCGAGCGTAACCACTTAATTTTTTTTATAAAAAAAAACAATTGTGTCAAAGTCTTGCTTTATTAAAATTGATGACTATAAAATGGATACGGTCAAATACGTAACAAAAATTCATTTGACATAAAGGCGTATTATTTGTAGGCATGAGTGTTTTCCGGTTTATGTCAACTGCTATTTTAAGATTTTAGAAAAAAAGGATAGTATAAACACTGATAACGAAAGTCAGAAATGAAAATAGGCAAAAAATATTATAGGGCAATACCATTAGTGGCTTAGGCAACCTGGTAAAGTCTTGAAAAAAAAAATATGTTAAAGGTGAATTGAATTCATAATCGTGAATTAAATCGTAAGTTCATTATAATTGTATGTTTTCTTTTTTTGTGGATTTTGGCCAACGTCCGAGCTGATGTCAATGAGCATACAAATTCTCATAACCGCAATTTTTTTTTGACTTAGCACGATTTGTGCATTTGCCGTGCAATAGTTAGTATTTGAATCAGATGATGTACAGCATGTATCAAAAACCCTGCTCTGAAGTATTTGAAAGGATTTCATAATTGTGGTCGCATTTTACATAACACCCTTATATATAGGATAGGGTTTTTGTTACATACTGTATAATAGAGACTATTAAGTACTTACTTTTTCGAAAAATAATTTTTGGTGGGCATCATTGTCTGCTGAACCCAATTATCATCCGAAACCGGAATATGACCGTACATACATTCACAGATCTAATTCTATATGATTAATTTATACAAGAAAAAAATAAAATAAAGGTCTACAGGGTGATCCCTCAAGAAGCGTCAGTATGGGGAAGTCTGAAAATAAAAGAGATAGATAATTAACAGATAAGCGAAATTCATAGATTTTAAATCAAAACCGGTATTTTTATAAAAAAATGAGTGATTTTACTAGGAAATTGTTATAGTACAGATCGTAAGGATGTTGCTATGAAACTCTCTCTGTATGGAAAATATCCAGGTTCGATTCCCGAGTCGCGTAGACGTTTTATGAAAATCTATAAATTCAGTTGTTCTATACTCTAAAATCGACGACATAGACATAGTTCGTCAGAACAAATTTCTCCATCTCTTATAGTTTCAGAGTTCCCCATAGGTACTTACCCTTCTTGGTGGATCACCTGTATACAAAATATAAATTGATATTTTTTACAACGTTTGCTTTAGTAGCAACTTTGTAGAAATTAATAACAATAAGTACCTAGAGAGTTGATAACTTGCGTTTTTGCATATTGCATAATATTTCAAATAAAATATAAGAAAAAGTGAATTTTCAAAAAACTCGATAATTTATATTGCGGGGCACATTATTCTACATTCTCATATCTACGAATTGTTTATATCAAAAGCCAAAACGAATGCCCCAAATTAAAAAATATAAAAATTTCAAATAAAATGTAGATAATAAGTAGGTATATGTTGTGAAGATAAAAGATATTTGCACACATTACAGTGTTTACAACACAGTGGAATGAGCGACGTCGATGCCGAGTAGAGTGGAATACACATCGACCCACAATTGCCACGAGCCTAGCTCGTAGAGAAAGAGATAGAGATAGAATAATAAACAAATCTGAAAGAAAGATAAAAATAATAATTTGAATCATAAATTTTTGGCAATTTTGTACTTAGTGATGGATCGTAGAATGTGTTACAACACGCGTGTGTGCATGTGTGAGTGTGCGCAGGCGCGGGCTCCCAACCGATGGACCGTGCTCTCCATTTGATTGTGGGTTTTATCACGAATGTTAAGGTCATCGTCCGTCACAGAAACGTTTAGTATCAACTAAATATTCAATTGGTTTACGTCGATAGTGTTGGGAGCTGGCCGGCAGACGGGACCAGCGCGCCACGGCACACCTGCGGACAAACAAACTCTTTTACTCAACTAATAGGTGACATATCGCACGCTGTTTGAACTGACTGACGCGTCAGTAGGATGACTGAGATAAGGACTGACACAAAAGTCAAATTCAAAACAGGCTTTATTCAGTAAACGTACCCCATATAAGGATCATTTTTAAATACAATTTAGATGACATATCGCAAGACGTTTGAACGCGGCTAGGTTGCTCAGGACTGACAGTCAGGGTTTATACTTACACTAAATTCAGGCTCACGGCTCGGGGAAGCACATAATAATTAATTTATATAATAAAGCTTAGCACAGGGGTTGATAAGGCTTGACATCATAATAAAGGTTGCTGGGATTCGTTAGGTGCAGCAGGCATCGTCTCCAAAGTCAGTGAGTTCTCACTTTTCACTTTACGACCGTGTAAAGTGAATAGATTATTGGTTTCTGTAGGTGCCCTTTTCGTGATACCATACAAAAACGGAATGTGTAAACTTTATTTACAGAAAGAAACTTAAAACTAATACAAATTAATATTTACAAAATACACAAGAAACAGTTGAGCCATCTAAAGACCGTTACAAACGATCTAAAGATAGCTCAACTGATCCAGATCACTACCAGTCGGAAGCGTCCCCAAGACGCTGGCGGAATTGCCACGCTGGATGGCAATGCTAATTCGCTGGGCCAAATAACAGCCAGCTCTCGGGTCACGCGTCGCTTCGATCAGACGTCCTGATATCTTTTTGAAAACCCGGAGGGCCGCGTTTCCCCACGGACCCAGGGTCTCAACCCCAAAAGGCTCAAATATGTAAGCCCTATCAAGACTAACATATTTGCGCCTTTATACAAAAACGGTATAAATTTTTCACGGTCGAAACGTGAAAAGTAAGGAATCACTGACTTTGCAGACTAGGGCCTCTGGTCGCACAAGATCGGTTGCTCTGGAAATCTATACCTATGTTCAGCAGTGGACGTCCTACGGCTGAGATAATAATGATGGGTTACCTAGACGCGCAGAGGGCGCGCGCTGCGGCGCGGGCGCGCGGCGTGCGGCGGCGGCGCGCGCCCGGCCGCGCTGTGCCCGCACGCGCCGCGCGCGCGCGCCAGCGCCGCGTGTCTCGCCTCCTGCCCCGCATCGTGCCCCGAGCTGGAATACATGGACGCAATACATTAGATTCTCTGTTAGTCGGCACTACCTTCATTTTATCCTCACCACTCAAAGGTTAGCTGGAAGAAAATGCTAACTAGCATTAAGTTCGCCTATGTACTTGTCTTCTTTGTCCTGTGCAATAAATAATTTTCTATCTATCTATCAGACCACGGACCCCTCAAGACAAACGTCTACAATCAGTGCGTGTTGCCAGTGATGACATATACCTACTAGCACTGAGACTTGCTGGGCTATTTTAAAACAATATAAAGATTTCCGTTCGAAAACGTCAGCTTTTCTCAACCCAGCACTAATTTCGGAATGAACAGCACCGATGTTTTAATATCTTGTTTTAAAGAAAAGTTGGAGTTTACGATGTTTTAAAATAGCCCTGCTGGTCCCTAAATATTGGACTCATACACAAGTTCGAAGTCGCGCAACGAGCTATGCTTTACTGCGTGATAAATTCCGAAATGAGGAAATTCATATCAGAAGAACCAAGGTCACCAACATAGCTCTCAGAATAAGCAAGTTTAAGTGGCAGTGGGCAGGCCATATAGCTCGCAGAACCGACAAACGTTGGGGAATAATGGTTTTTTTTAATGGCGACCATGAACAGGACGACGCAGTGTTAAGACCCTTAAAAAATGCGGGCAGTCGGTGGATAGAGAAGGACCTTGGCGTTCGTCATGGCACTCTTTGGGGGAGGCCTATTTAGATAGATAGATAGATAGATAGATAAATCATTTATTCGACACACACAAATACAGCACAGACAGAGATAAAAACAATCGGAAGAAACAACAGTAGGTTACAATCACTATAAACAAACAGCTTAGGCACTTAGTAGGTAGGTAGGCTAGCAGTGAACTTAAAAACAAAAAAAAAAAACCAAAACAGTGTTATTTCTAACAGTGGACTTCTTAAGGCGGTGAAGATGATGGTAGTTCTCACCTGAACACGTGCGCGGGCGAAAGTCTCCTCGCTTCGACAACGCCGCTGTCGCCGCTGTGGCCCGACACGAGGGACTCGCTGTCGCTCTGGTTCGAAGTGTAACCGATCACGTCCACCTCATCTGAAAACAACAGGATTTTATCGTTAGTAAATAATCTACAAGGTGTTTCATAATATTATGTCATCATCATTTCAGCCATAAGACGTCCACTGCTGAACATGGCCTCCCCCACAGACAGAGCAAATTCCTTACCATGTGGGGGGATTTGCCCATACTCACCACGCTGGGCATGCGGGTTGGCGAGCGCAGTTAGAGCTAACGTTGTTAAAATGAGGGACGCTGCTGCCCATCCCCTAGCTTTTTTCCCTTAGTCGCCTCTTACGACATCCGCGGATAGAGATACGGAGGGGCCTATTCTTTAGCCGGGGCCACCACGGCCCAATATTATGTAGGTAGGTTGTAAAGGTCATCATTGTTGCCTTTGGATCCACAGGCCGTGGGTGACTTTCCATTCGGTAAATTTATGAGGAAAGCATTGTGAGGAAACCGGCACGTCTTAGAACCTAAAAATACGAAGACATGTGTCAAGTGCACGAAAGCCTCTAAGAGGCGCACTTTAATTCTTTCACTACACTGATTCTTTCACCGACGGTCATAGGCCCTTTTCAGGGCCACCATACCTCAACCTGGTCAATGAGCTAATACAAAATGACCTAGAGAGAATCAGTAATACGGTTAGCAATCATTGTAAAGGTTACGGTTAAAGAAATCCCAAAAGCAGTTGAAAAACTTCAGGACAAAAATGTGAAAAAGAAATATTGAATATGTTGATATTTTTTGATAATAATAATTCGTTTCGCTGATAATACGCAGAAAAAGAAAACGCAATTTAAAAATATGAAAGATAAATCGAGTTAAGTATAAGCTGCGTTCGTTGCAAAGAGAATCAAACCCTCAATAGCCGAGCTAAGCAGAATGTATCGCCGGTGCACAAATTATCTCCCGTAATTGCGCTCTGTGTATCAAAACAGAACAGAATTTCCGTCGCTTTATGCGCACAATAATCCCCTTGCATTTCAGGATGATATTTATTTTCCCCGTGTCTGGTGCTCACGGCGGGCGGATTAAGTAGATTCGCGCTACTCCTCGCTCCCATTTCCAGATAAGCCGCTATGGAAATTTGATTCACGAGATTTCGGCGCTTTATTGAAAAAAGAAAATGATATTCCTTTGATATTATCGTTAACTAAAAGTAAACTCGAACATCCAACTATTCGGGCGCGCGTTAAAGCAATATCGGAACGGAAATTACTGAGATAACTTCATATCTAAATGTAAATATATTATGAAACAGTGACTGACTGACTGACAGACCACGCAGATCCTAAACCGCTGGGTTCATAAAATTTGGAATTGTGGTCCTTTTAGGGTGTAGGGGAGTAATAATGAAAGGAATAACCGAAGTTCAACCCCTAATAGGGTGCAGCGGGGTTTGAAGGTTGAATGAAAAACTTCACGCGAACAAAGTCGCGTGGGCTTACACTAGTATATTATAAAACAGTAACAGTCTGACTGTAATATAAGGCAGTGCCCTTGCTTGGTCCTAGAGGCTTGAATTACTTGAGTCTGAGACTAGAATTTAGAGGGTGTGTCCCGTTTTTGTTAGTGTGTTGTGTAGAGGTATACTAAGAAAAGGGATTCTCAAAATTCCACCCCTAATAGGGTTTATCGGTTGGAGTTTGTAACACAAACTTCACGCGAACAAAGTCGCGGGGTCTTTCACTAGTCAAACATAAAAATGTTAATAGGTAACCCATTTCATTCCTTTCTTTACCTCGAACGTTGGAACCTCGGAAAAAGGATATAATTTGAGTAGCGCAAAGGCGAGCGCAATTTTTGTTTAACCAGCGAGAGTTGAACGTTAAAATGTAATTTCTTTATAAAACGCTTTGACGTTAAATTCTATATTCTCCATTTATTTAACGTTTCTTGTTGTGAAGCGCTTTAATTATCCCGTTCGAGAGGAGTGGAATTCTCGGCACATTAGCCGCGTCTCGGATCTGCAGAGCTCTTGATTTCGCTCGCTAACTAAGCACATTGAAACAGTCTTAGAAATTAACTGGCTACACGTGCTAACAAATGCGGTCGGTAACGGTACCCGTTCGAAGTTTCGCCAGCTTGCGGAACACGTGTCGGTAATTCACCATTCATACACCGGCGTTTGTTCCAGCTCCATTCAACTATTGGAGCTTGTCATGACTAATTATAGCACAAACGCAATGGTCGGATTGCAATGGCGGCGCGCGGCGGTGGTAGTAGCGAGCGCCAATTTCCTGCAATACACGTTAAATGGCGGGCAATCGACCGCCCCCCTTCCCCCTTCGTCCCCCCCACCCGCCAGCGACGCCCCTTCCGGCGCTCGTCCTCAAGGGCTGCCTGTGATAAATGGGATGCAAAAAAAGTTTCTCTTATTCCGTAGACCGAAAGTGACTTTTTTCGTCAATGTTACACGGAGCGCTCATCGATGGTTCTGAAGTCTTTTGTGATAAGACACGAAAACACATTAAAAAGTTTATGTCGTGACGTCTCTTTGAGCCGGAGAACTTTTGTGATTCGTTTTTTCGACATTTTTCCTTTGGGAATTCTAGATAAAAAGTCTTTATGAAGATGGCCCATTATAGCTATACATTTACATTATCATACTATCCTACTTCTAACTTCCTACCAATATTATAAATGCGAAAGTTTATGCGGATGTTTGGATGTTTTTTCTTCAATCAGGCCGTAAAGGCTCAACCGATTTCGAACAAACTTGAAATAGATAGAGTTACCTATATAGGCTTATAGGCAATTTTTTATAAAGGTACCAGCGTGTGACAGCATTGGCGCCCAACGTGGTGCATTCACGGTTCTAAATACTGGCGCCCAATGTAGACTCGGATTTCATTGAAATATGGGCACGTGTCAATACACGTCTATTGCATTCGATTGATAGATTATAATTATAAATCCGAGAACTCTGGCAAGTGACACCCACCTTTGATAAATGAGCACAAATTCCTCAGTGTGTTTTATTTGAGTAAGTGTCGGAGGCGACCAGTGGTCGATGTGATGATAAGCTGAATGCACGAAAGCATAGTCAGTTTACATTTTGCGGTGCAATATTTCGTCGGGAGAATTTATTTCCGACAGAATTGAATACGAGAGCCCGCAGCGCCCAAACTGTTAAAATATTACACATGTAGCTATACTATATAGTTGTATGAACACTGTACAGTTTGTAGATCAGTGCCCCAAGCACGAATTATTCACTATAGCGTTACGCTTACGATACTTTAGTCATCATCATCATCATTTTAGCCGTAGGACGTCCACAGCTGAACATGGCACCCCCCATTATTCATACTAGGGCCACGCATATTTGTTAACGATAAAACACTGTTATAGAAAAAAAATGATTCCATACAGTAATGGGTCACAAAATTCATGTATCACTAACGAAGCGAACCGACGATGGCTTAATTGCTATTTCATTTTTGCTACCCATCCTTCTGTAACATGATCAATCATAACTAAGCTTCTGAATTGACTATAGACTTGATCAAATCATTGTCCATTCCTACCTGCTATGAGAGTAATTACGCGCATTATAAACCGGCGCCATGCATCAACTAGGACAGCTAAAACAAATTACCGTACATTATCTTATCAGAGAGCCTACGTGCATAAATAACGCTCGCAAAACGAGGACAACATCCAACCGATCCGAGACCGGTTGTAGACGAAACCAAATTGAGACCGACTGCTAATTGCTCCTTCAGTTGGTACCAGGTTGCAGTAATTATAAATCCAATCATTATAAATTGCCGCGCGCTTTACTTCGACCAATCAAGTTTCTTAGATTCAGAAATTTTAAATCCAAATGTGATGAACCACGCTAAATACTGAAGGGCACTGTTTTGAGTGATTTTTATATTTTTTTAAATTCAACCCCAATCCACCGGTCTAAAACGTCAAATCCATCAGGTATCCGTACAGTTTAGCTAATGAGTTCGGTACGGAAGCGGTCACGTAAGTCAATGATAACTGATCTTCCAAAAGCATTTCTGCTAATAAATTATACTTTTTCAAATCAGCGGATTTCGTCACCTGCCCGCTCTCGAGAGTCTCATAAATCTACTGCCGATAATTTACCGATTGTTTGTTCCCTGCGCCTATAAATCTACGAACATAGATATATGTAATAAATAGTTCTAACTTAAGTTTCGCAAGACAAACACGTATGAAGCTGAAGCATACGAGTTACTGAAACTAAATTTAAACTGAGTTCAGTACTTAGGTTATTTAAAACAGTTGTCTTGAAATAGTTTTGGGAAATCGTGAGACAGCTCATATTACCTACATTTAATTTTGACAAAGCTATACGATACTTAGTGCAGATTTCGGGAATGATTCTATAACTGACGTCATCATTATTTCAGCCGTAGGACGTCCACTGCTGGACATAGGCCTCCCCAATAGATGTCCAGAGCTATCGATCTTGTGCGGTGCACCAAACAGCTCCCAGCAATCTCCTTCGTGCACTGCTTCTGTACTCAGACTGACATAGTGGCGTGGTTGTACAAGCTCTTCAACACCGACGTATCGATAGGCATTTTCGTAGTTTACGAACTCTAAGCACAAAAGGCAGATTATATTCCTCAGTCTTCTCAGGAAAGGATATTCCTTTGACGCTCAATAGATAGATCTATTGAGCGTCAAAGGAAGACTGCAGCGTCATAGCCCACCGATCCGCAATAAGCTTTCGGGTTTGATCGAGATACCTTGAGGTCTATTGCTACGGCGGGTTTTGAAAAACAGACCTTACCGCATGGACAATTTCTATCAGCCTGTTGTTAATATCTTCCACAGAAACGCAGCTGTCTAGGCAATCATAATCGTTTTTCAATTTGAGTTGAAAGCTCTCGGGACTTTGGATTTGATTTCACAACTGAATAGAGGTAAAAGCTATGTCGTCACCACAAGCCGAATACCTAAACCTTTGCACCTTCAGATAAAATTCAATTCGGCAAAGTAAAAGTTTCGTTATTTATTTGTTTTGCTTGTAAAAATTATGTATCTGGAGCTTCCGCTGCCGAACTCTTTTTATAAGAAACAAATTGCTTAGTTAGGAATGTTTAAGAGCAAGGGGTCAGGTTTTTGTTGGTCCTTCGTGTCAGCTTTTTAGTTGTAGTTTGTTTGTTTTGTTTCGTTTCTTATCTTAGTTCGGGGAAATTCAGGATCTACGGAGGCGGAACTGTAGTCATGGTAACTGCTTACCGGAACTTATTTTTGATAATAATACAAATATATTTCATAATACGTTTGCGCGGACTGGAGTTTACAGACGAACAAGTGCTATGACTGTGCTAGACTTTAAGTCTGATAGAAGTGTTCGTGTCGTAGCTTGCTTAGTCGTTCTCAATAGATCAGCTAAGTTAAGAAACCTTCAGCGCGGTCACCAAATGGATGGGTACCATTAGTGGCTTTAACAGCTGAGCGGTTCCGTGCTTCAGAGGGCACGTTAAAATGTCAGCTATTAAAGTCATCAAGCCACGACAAAGGCTTTCGGGTGATCTAAATACTACTTCACTTCCTTTGGGTTCACAGATTCTCAAATGGTGCCCATGAACTGGATGTGTTGGAAGGCCCCACCCAATGGACCGATGATATTGTATTCTGAAGGAAGTAAGTGGATGGAAAAGGCTTAAGACTAATCGTCATGGCACGCTTTGAGGAAGGCCTATGTTACGCAGTGGACTTCTATAGGCTTATGATCAGGCCAAGTTGCGGTGCGGCGCTAGTCAGGGCTCTGCCAGCTACGGAATTATTATGTAAAACGACTGGAACGTAATCCGCGCGAGTTACATAATCTCTCACAATCGCATTCTCCCATGAACAATCTAATTCGCCCTTCAATTTCATCGGAATTGAATTTCCTTGCCGTCAAACGTCTTATGAGATCCTAATTTTACGCAAATAGGTTTCTGTTTTTCGTTCCTTTTTCTTAACATCGGAATAGTGGCTGTTACAGAGATCTAGTATCATTTTATGAACAAATTGAATATGCAATGTTTTAGGACGTGTTCAAACGGCTTGCGATAGGTACATCATTCATAATATATTTCAAAATGATCCTTACGTCTATTGAACAGAGTAAATGTTGAGTTTGACATTAAAATTTGAGGGCTACGATATAGATCAACGATATCGCAAGCCCCGAAAAGACTTTATGCAGTAGTCGTACGGATCATTTTGAAATGATAATTGGTTAAAATATCGCACGCCATTTGAACACGGCTTTAAAGATTAAAGCTTTTGTCGCGGCTTTATTTGAAGGCCTTTGTTGTGGCTCGACGATTTTTCAGTAATGTTGGCCGAGGCCAACATTGAAAAAGAAAAGAACCGGGTGGTATGCTTAAATTGCAATAACCTGAGTTGTTCAGATTACCCCCTGCAGTATCCAATTCCGACGCCCCATTACGTTTTCTATCACCAGCCGATTGGCGTCTAATCTTTTTATGTAGTGAAACTTTATTATCGGGTGTAGATAACTTTTTATCGGGTTAAATACGCGTTTGGGGTGACGGAAAAATGTAAAGTGGAAGTGCTTGCCTGCTTGTCGTGCTACTTGTTCTTTTTTGGTCATCGTGCAAAAATTGCTAATTGATAATGATAACTTTAGCACATCGCCTTGGACATTGTTATAGAAGCTTACAAATTGCCCTTTAATTTAAACGATTTACTAACCCCAGTGAACCAAATCGTGGGAACAGAGAGTTTATCTTTGTGTCTAGTATTTACACCATGATTATCAATATTTATTTTGAGCATATGTATTAATATGTTCAAAATTAATAATTGAAATAGTGTAATAAATAGTGTGTTACATAATTATATGTAATGAAAAAACAGATATCCTCGCCTTACAATCCAGCAAATAAGAATGTCTTCACGGTAACTCAATTACTTAACTAAGAAATAATTTCTACTTCAAAATGATCAGATTCTTTGCACCGTTTCGGAAACAATTCGTGAAAAACGTAAACAAAACTCAAACGTCCTTTAAATTAGTTTTCAACATGAAAGGGGAAAGGGGGTGAAAGGGGGGACTCGCTAATTGTACAAGAAAGTAACTAATATTAACGAGCAGGTGCCTAATTTAGCGAAATTTTTAATTAACTTCGGTTCTGTACTGTGTAATTTATTGTAAACTAGAGATCGTCGGTGACTTTGTCCGGGTCTTAAAAGATAAAACTTTTCCGGAGTCACAAATAAAATAAAATAAAATAAAAATAGCCTTTATTTCCCTAGTGATTACTTATGTTTCCTAGAGATATTAATTATTCAAAACAAAAGTATTAAACAACTTCATAACATTATGTAGTTAGTTACAAGTACTTAACATGCATTTCTTATTATTTTATTAAATTAATTTTATACATTTAGATTTTTATTAATATTTGTTTCATTTTCAATTAAATATACACACAGATCACAGTCACATGTGCACGAAAGGAGCCTTAAGAGGCGCACTTTAATCCTTTCACAACACTGATTCTTTCATCGACGGTCTTAGGCCACCATACCTCAACATGATCACTAACATAATACAGGATGACCATGAAAGAATCAGTGACACGACAAGAAGAAAAAGACAGTCACATACAAATAAATAATTATTATTAATAACAGCCAACAGTTACATACATATTCCTGACCCCACACTAGGATTCCCTGTGTCGTGGGTAACAGAAACTACACCCAAACCCGGAACAAATATGCAGATCAAGCAAAAATTCATCCCGCAGTCCGGGCACTAGCCCACAACGCCACCGAATTTTCCCTTCGTTCTCCATGTCACTGGTTTTTTCTTGGTCACCCTGCGTTAGGTCGATAGCCAGTTTGAGATAATATGCTGACCGTTGTTGGTGAAAGCGACTGCACAATTTTTGAACAATACTTTAAAAGTTTTTTATTGATAACTCGCCAACCCGCATGCCCATCGTGGCGAGTATGGCCAAATCCCCCCCCCCCCCCCAAACGTTACTGGAAATTTATATATTTATTTATTTATTTGCGAAAAGTTACACTATTTTTACAGGAGCACCTAATGCAATAGTGTACCATTATCATTTAAATTATTATTATTATATATATCAAACATTTTATAAGATTAATTTTAATCTATGAGGAAGGCCTATGTTCAGCAGTGGACGTCATACGGCTGAAATGATGATGATTATTATTGTTTGTCGGCACATTGCATATAGATTTTTATTATCCTATTGTAATATTATTATGGGTTAAACCAGGGTTTAGTTAGACCTGGTCTAAACTCAGTTTCATAATAAAAGGGAATCTGTTTAGCCATGAAAAGCCCAACAAACAACAAAATACTTCTAATTTACTAAATACGTGTTGTAAACAAATCCAAACTCGACGGGAACTTAGAATAGTGGTTTGCGGCTTGTTTTGATTTTGATTAAAACTTAATTGACTGTTCCTGAAACTTCATTTGTGATTTATACCTGAAAACGGTAATTGTTTTGTTCGTAACTTGAGTAAATGGATAGGTACTTTCGTAACTTATTTTGGGAGGAATCACTGAACATAAACTCTGTTAGCGATTGGATTGCCCATTGTAATTGTCTTTTCGACTGTTGTTTTAGAGGCAACCTACCTATACAATTATTAAGTACTAGCTTGTGCCCGCGGCTTTGATCGCGAGGTACCTCGATAAAAAGTAGCCTATATGCTATTCAAGATAAATAACTCATTGATCAATTAAACATCAATGATTTTTAATTTAATTAATTTTATGTCAGTTTTGTTTTATGGTTTTTAATTTTATGTTTATAAATAATTAATAATTCGTATAATTGGCAATCGCCGTTCTAATTAATTAAATAAATAACTAAATGACTAAACTCTATCTATTTCAAGTTTTATCGAAATCGGTTGAGCCGTTACGGCGTGACTGAACCACAACCTTCGTACCTTCGTACTTTATTAAGTTATGTAGGCCGTGGTGGGCCCGGCTGAAGAATAGGCCCCGCCATATCTACCTGTTCGTGAATGTCGTAAGAGGCGACTAAGGGAAAAAAAGCTAGGGGATCGGCAGCAGCGTCCTCAATTTTAAGAACAACATCTCTATCCCAGCACAGCGAAGCGAGCAAATCCCCCCAAATGATTGTTTCTGGTCATATCTGTGGGAGGCTTATGTTCAGCAGTGGACGTCCTACGGCAGAAATGATGATGATAAGGTGTGTTGTAAAGTTTTACTCAGAGCAGACCGCATTTCGACGCCAGCGCGCCGTACTTCCGGCGAAAGCGCGGCGCAACCCGCTAATTACGGTAACTATGAAGTTTAATTACGCCGAATCCTTCCTGCTCGGGACCTTAGCCAGTCTCTAGTTGTTTGCTTGCTTGTCATGACACTGGTTCGTTCTTTGTCATCTTGTATTAGGTCAGTGACAGGTTGTGGCAAGGGTGGCCCTGTAAAGGGCCTATCACCGTCGGTGATAGAATCAGAAAAATTACAAGGGAAAATATTTTCGGTTTGTAACTCTGACTCCTTCGCAGTAAAACATAAATATTCATCATTATCATCATCAGCCTGATGAACTCCACTGCTGAAAAGGCCTTCCGCAAAGAGTTCCACGACGAACGGTCTTGCGCCTTCTCCATCCACCGACTTCCCAGCACCTTCACAATGGCGTCGGTCCATCAGGTGGGGGGATAAATAGAAAGAAGTAATGACAATGGCTGCGTTTGTTTGGTACGAAAACGATGTCACAATGAAACACTGATTGACACGTAATACATTGCGTACTTGCACAGCCATTGTTTACAGAGTTTCCATAGATGCCCGTAATGTAAAGCTTTATCCAGTAGGCTATGTAGTTTCTCAGATTTAACCCTTCACATTAGTATTGGAGATTTCAGGGATTTAGAAGACCAATAGGTCAAACAATCATTTATTTTGTATAATTAGATAAAATACATTTTGGTCAATTTTTACCACATGTCAAGTCCCTCTTTAACAATAAATTGATATAACTTTGGCAATATTACCCACCCGTACATACCACGAACTAGGAATTCCTTAAAGTCTATTTGAGTGAAACGGGCGCAGCCGCCGGAGCTCGCCAGTCATGTTTAAATTACGAGCGAGGAGCGAAAACGCTCAATTTATTTACGGTGATGTGAATTTTGAAGCGGTATTAAAGTTGAAATTGTGAAACGTGGTGTGATCATTTTAAAGTTTTCGGACCCTTCCGCTTGCTAGGCTCGGGTTCCCGGGCAGCGGAATGACGGACGTATTATAACGCGTACCGTAACTCTAAAATAAAATGGTTACTTGGCTAACTTGGCTACTTCAATTTCAAAGCTTAACCTCGGTGACCCGACCTCCGAGACGCAAGGGCACCCCTTGGGTTCGATTCCCGCTACGGGACAAATGTTTGCATGATCTGCAAATATTCGTTTCGGGTGTGGGTGGAGGACTCGTAGTTTCTGATACCCAGGACACAGGGAATTCTAGTGTGGGGCCAGGACGAAGTATGTGACAGTAGGGTGTAAAAAAGCTCTTAGGTGAATTTTCTAAGGCATTTGCCCGGAATAAATCTTCAAAGAAAATCGTTGTATGCACACAGAGCGCGAAGAGCAGTACTTAGTACCCATACATACTACATAAGGAAGGATAGGCCCTTTTATAAAAAAATCTATAGTGTCCTAGATTTTTCGTTCATTCTCGTTCAACCTGTGTTCAAATGCTCACCAACCCCTTACTTTTTAAGCTATCTGACAAACCGGATATCTTTCTTCCACTATCTTGACCAACCGAACTTCCTTACCCTCCCTCCCGCTTAGGATCGGGCGGGTGCTGATACGAGCGTTACACGAAGGCTTATCAGCACGATAGACAGGGCACGCGAACTGCCAGCTATTGAAAACAATTTGCCAGGTGGTACGCTTAAAATCCACGAGGGGTGATATTCGAATGTTCAGTTTCGTAGGTACGTTGGAAATTCAACTTTGGATTCGTTTTGTTAGGGTAGCAAATTCATTGACAAAATAATGAGGAGACTTAAAATACTTTCATCATCATCAGCCTGATGAAGTCCACTGCTGAACATAGGCCCTCCAAAGAGTTCCAAGACGAACGGCCTTGAGTCTTTTCCATCCACCAACTTCCCGTAACCTTAACAATGTCGTCGGTCCATCGGGTGGGGGGCCTTCCAACACTGCGACGTCCGGTTCGTGGTCGCCACTCGAGAACCTTTGTTCCCCAACGAAATACTTTATAAAATACTTTATAATCACTTAAATGAGAGCATTGCCACCGCCTTCCGATCCTCATATCGTGTGTTTGAATCCCAATCGTGCACCAATAGATTTTCCATTCGGAAAATTTATGTGCGCTGTACTAGTGTTCTAAAACGGTGAAGGTAAACATCGTGAGGAAACTGGCATGTCCTAGAACCTATAAATGCCGAAGACATGTACGAAAGGAGCCTCTAAGAGAGGCACTTTAATCCTTTCACAACTCTGATCTATCACCGACGGTCATGGGCCCTTTTCAGGGCCGCCGTACTTCAACCTGGTCATTAACCTAATACCCATCAAGAAAAATTCAGCGAAACGCCAAGAAAGCAATCAAAATATAGTTCAACTATTATTTTTGCGTGTTTTTAGTTACATTCAATAAAACAATATTTATTGAATAAATTATTTAAATACAAAACAATTATAAATAATGAATCCGTTAAAACTGAGTTATTCAATTTTATTGATCTATTTATTGCATATTATTACGAAATAATTGAATCAACGCTTATAATATTTATTTGTAGGCCGTGGTGGCCCCGGCTAAAGAATAGGCCCCTCCATATCTCTATTCGCGGATGTCGTAAGAGGCGACCAAGGGAAAAATGCTAGTGGATGGGCAGCAGCGTCCCTCATTTTGACAACGATAGCTCTAACTGCGCTCGCATGCCCAGCGTGGGCAACTCAATGGGCAAATCCCCCCACATGAAAAGGAATTTGCTCTGTCTGTGGGGGAGGCCATGTTCAGCAGTGGACGTCGTACGGCTGAAATCATGATGATGATGATGAATATTAATTACTACATCAAAGCTTTGCATCGCTAGACATCGCTATGTATAGCGAACCGCACATGGACTTCAGATTCCATTAAATTCCGGAGTTTATCCGAACAATACCTCATATGCGTGTGTGTACGTGTATGTAAATACAGGGTGTACAAAATTACTTGAAAAAAAAGCCATTGCGATTGAATTGTTTTTTTTTTATTATTCAGTTTTAATTCGTTTGTTTTTCCCTACCTCTCTATATACTAGTCTTCCTCAGTTTGAGCTTATTTTTTATTTTGTGCGAGTCTAAAACAAAAGATTATCTTTTCTTTCCATTAAAAAAAAATAGGCTAACAACTTCAAGTATGGTAGAAATCCTCTCAGGTCTCTGAACGAGTTTTGAGACAGAGGCATGTCCGAACATAATAGTGAACCCATACTTGTGTGGTGGGTTATCATAATGACTAAAAACAAATACCAGACATTAATTTCGCTCTCACTCAGGGCATGTGAGATGTAGGTGTGTCTGTGCCTTCAGTTTCCGGGAGCATCCTGTACAGTACACCCTGTAGGTACATGTGTATATGTACACAACACATCGTATCATTCTGTAGGTGTAATTAATAAAGCGGGAGGTGGCGAGAGAAGGCGATAAGCCGGAGGTACCTACTCGTAAATCACGCGCGCTAATGACTTCGTGCCGATTTCGTTACCAACAACAATAAGGATAGAACCAGTAGCATTACTTTATACGCCACATTCCGGACTACTACGGCACAATAACTTTTACAAACATTCATTATGTTTAAATTGATATGTTTAGATTTTAAGTGCATTTATATTCCTTGCTTATAACATCGCTTTGGCTTTGCTGTGATGGTGTTATAATTATAAATAAATAAATCAATCATTTCAGCCGTAGAACGTCCACTGCTGAACATCGGCCTCCCCCACAGATTTTTAGACCGACTTCCTACCGACTTCCTACCAGTGGGAGGAAATTGCCCATACCAAAGACAATTTAGAAAAACTGTATATGGCCTGACCACTGCCACTTCAACTTGCTACTGAGAGTTATATCGGTGACCGTGGTTCCTCTACTTTCCTAATTTCGGTTATAACTAAATACGGGTTTAGTAAAGCATCCAACGCAATCCCGAATCCAAAACAATTAAACCGTCTTTGTGCGTGCGATTTTTCAGGGCTGATGTACTGCCGCCCGGTAAATCGCAAAGCGCCTGAATGCGATATGCGATTTCACAACTTCGGCAGTTGAAACTGCTTAAAGTGCAGCTTTTAAAAACGATCCGCTTAATGTGAGTTATTTGTGCAGATGAGCCGTTCATACCGAAGTTTGCCCCTAAAGACTTTAATTGCTGGAAATACTCCAAGTGGATTTACGGTTATCGCAAGACATCAACATAGGCGGATATTTTGGAAAGAAAATTAAAACTAATACAGTATTATATAGGCACATGTACATATGTATAGCAAATAGCACAGGCTCCGCGTCACTTCACACACGCGATTAACGTAATGCGATTGCGTCGCCCTCGCTTCGCTTGCGGCAGTGGTCGACCGCCCTATAATTAAACTCGCATCACAATTCATACAATACACATTTCTATTTCATTACCTATAAGGTTCATTTTCCTCTGTGCGTTGGTTGTTTTGATCGTAATGAGACGAGTTTGAGACTGATTATGTATGAAACTAATTTAAGCGTGTAATTTACTTTGTTCTAGGATTACTAGCTTGCGGCCGCGGCTACGCTCGTGGTACTTGTATACAAATAATTTGTATACAGGTACCGCGAGCGTAGTGTAAATATTCTTTGAATAGCAGGCTAATTATTAGACTGCTATTCAAAGAACTATATGTATTCCAAGTTTCGCTTGAACCGTTACGGCGAAAACCCAAACATCCTCACAAACTTTTATATAATATTTGATAAGATAGATAGACTTCGACAAAGAGGTCAACCGACGAATCCAACTCGGATGGGCAGCGTTTGGGAAACTTCGTCATATCTTCTCGTCGCAGATACCGCAGAGCCTCAAGACGAAAGTCTACAATCAGTGCGTGTTGCCAGTGATGACATATGGCACTGAGACTTGGTCGCTAACTATTGGCCTTATACACAAGCTCATAGTCGCCCAGCGGGCTATGGAGAGAGCTATGCTCGGCGTTTCACTGCGTGATAAAATCCGAAATTTGGAAATCCGTAGAAGAACCAAGGTTACCGACATAGCTTTCAGAATTAGCAGGTTGAAGTGGCAGTGGGCCGGCCATATAGCTCGCAGAACCGACAACCGTTGGGGTACAAAGGTTCTCGAGTGGCGACCACGAACCGGACGACGCAGTGTTGGAAGGCCCCCCACCCGATGGACCGACGACATTGTTAAGGTTGCGGGAAGTCGGTGGATGGAAAAGGCTCAAGACCGTTCGTCATGGAACTCTTTGGGGGAGGCCTATGTTCAGCAGTGGACTTCATCAGGCTGATGATGAGATAGATAGATAAGAAATTCATTTGGTACTACAGACACACACAATTAACATAGATAAACAATTTTAAACTAAATTACATACAATAGGTAGGTATAAATATACAGAAGAGCAATTTTTAAAAAGTATGTATCTTAGAGTAGGCAAGTTTGCGTGTGCTGCAGTACGACAAATAGGCTATGGCTCAGTGAAATATTTTGCTTTAAAGCAAAAACACTGATTTTCAGCCAAAACCTGAACGAGAGCGAGCAGAATATTAGTAGGATAGGATTCACTACTGCTACTTTTTTTTTTTTTTTATACTACTGAGGTGGCAAACAAGCATACGGCCCACCTGTTGGTTAGCGGTTACCGTAGCCTATAAGCGGTTGCAATACCAAAGGTATCACGCACGCGTTGCCGACCCCGAACCCTCTCCCCCCCTAAAGAGCTCTGGCAACCTTACTCATCGCAGGAACACAACACTATTTGAAACAAATAATGTTATTTGGCTGCGATCTTCTGTAAGGCGGAGGTACCTCCCCAGGCGGGCTGCTCCAATTCAGAACGAGAAAATCTCGCTGTGCCCTTCCTCCTCCTACTACTATGATTTAAGAGCTTAGCTCTTGTCGGTGTAATGATGCAAATTTCCTCCATTCTGATCTTTCCAATGCGAGCTCCGTTACTTCCGTATACGATATGACGGCACTCTTCTCTTTTATCTGGCTCATGTAACTAACTCATTCACTACTGCGTAAAAGTAAAAAAAAAAGGTCCTTTTACATATATTCAACATGATTTATACAGCGTCAGGTGGAACATTTACTCACTTACAGGACGCTGTAGTGCCTGGGACATGTTTTAGATGGAGTAGGCTTGCCCAGCACCTACACTATCCTCTCAGCCTATTCAACCTTATCCACAGGAAAGACATGGTCAATACTTGTGACGTGGTCAATAAAAAGACCAAAAAGATCGAAAAAAATCGGAAAAAAGACAGAATAAAAAGAGAAAGAAAAAAGATAGAATTCGTTCTGAATTGGAGCAGCCCGCCTGGGGAGGTACCTCCGCCTTACAGAAGATCGCAGCTAAATAACATTATTTGTTTCAAATAGTGTTGTGTTTCTGCGGTGAGTAAGGTTGCCAGAGCTCTTTAGGGGGGAGGGGGTTCGGGGTCGGCAACGCGTGCGTGATGCCTCTGGTATTGCAAGCGCTCATAGGCTACGGTAACCACTTACCATCAGGTGGGCCGTAGGCTTGTTTGCCACGTCTGTTGTATAAAAAAAAAAAAGAAAAAAAAAAATAAGCCCCTTTAGGATAGTGTAATAGTAACAGAATACGTTGCATTGAGTGTAAGCTGTCATCCAACCTCAAGCATAAACAAACCTCGCCAGACATTTAAGCCGCGTTATCCCCTGCTTACCCTAAACATTCAATAGCGATGCGTATATTCGTTTTTACGAGGGCGCAGGCATGCAAACTGCCTTATAGACCATTATAAACCTGAATAATGCACTCGACCAACAATAATATAATAAACGATTTATGCGAATGTCGTTTGTGTTATGGTTTGAGCTATCCTACGTTCCTAATCCGAGGGGAAAAGGATTGGAAAAATTCTAGCGTCTCTTCTCATTCTATACTGGCCTCATAGCTCAGTTGGTAGTAACTCTGCCTTCTGCGCTAGAGGTCGCGGGTTCGATTCCCGCACTGGACAAACATTTGTGACTAACACAGATGTTGGTTCTGTGACTGGGTGTTAAATATATATCTATTATGTATATCAGTCTCTGGTACCCATAGTACAGGCTATGCCTAGTTTGGGATCAGTTGACCGTTGAATATGTCCGGAATATTATTATTATTTATTTATTTTATTTATTATTATTATCAAGCCATTTATTCTCCATTTTTATACAGTTTTGAATTTTAATATTCTTGGAGTACCAAGCCATTTTTGGGCGTGGGCCTCCTCCAACCTCGTCTCATACATATGCAAAATATTGGATACAACATTTTTGACGAGTGAGCACTTGGTAATATAGCATCCTGTTATAATTATGGCATGTTTTTCCGATAGTTGCCTGAAAAAAACAGTTTTTAGCGATAAGGCTGCCCATTGTACTACATTTAGCTGACATAGTCCTGATCCCACACTAGTATTCCCTGTGTCGTGTATCAGAAAATACGAGTTCCATGCCACAAAACCCAGACCAAGAACAAATATTTTGATCATGCAAACATTTGTTTGGGAATCGAACCTGCACCCCTTGCGTCTCAGACGGGCACTCGCCCGCTTTGTCACAGATCGTCAATAAAGCGTTAATCTATCATCTCCTGCGTTTTAGTCCGGCAATCGCCCCCCACGATTTCGAGATCGACAATGACCTAGTTGTGGCCTTAAAATGGGCTAAGCTGTTGTAAAAAATGTACCCATTCGCCGAATAGGCGCTGGGGGACCGTACGCTGTAGGCTAGGGTTTACTTCTTATTCCAGTATCTTCAGCAGTTTGAAAAGCAGGGCAACAATGAAAGTCCCATTCATTCCGCAAATAAACACGACCTAATGAGTCGTTTAATCGCCAGAACTACCGCCTTGTTTACCATATCAATTCGCCGCGAATAAAAAGGCAATAAACGAAGAAAAGGGAAAGTTTTCTCTTGGATAACGACAATAGATTAGAAATTTATGGCGAGGAGCAGGCCTGCAATGGTCCTATTGCAAAAGTTAATGCATAAATAAACGGTAACAATAGGTGAGGGGAAGCGGGCTACGGGTTTTCAATTGATTGGGTTTCGGGAAAATATTATTGAAAGAATTAGGTTTGGGGGCGAAGGTTTCTATGAAGGGAAGATAGGCTTGAGAGAGACACCCCATGTCTATTATCCTACCTACTAATATTATAAATGCGAAAGTTTGTGAGGATGTTTAGATGTATGGTTGTTTGTTGTTCAATCACGCCTGAACGGCTAAACGGATCTGAATGAAATTTGGCACAGGGATAGATTATAGTCTGGAATAGCATATAGAGTTTTATCCTCGTAGGTACCACGCGAGCGAAGCCGCGGGCGGAAGCTAGTTTCACATATTTGTAGGTTGCTGTTCTCGCTACACTGATAGCCATCATGGTCCCAGGGTTCCCAAATTCTTTCAGCATAAAACTGTACAGGAATTCTACAGTTACTGTACAACCTAGAGCAACAATGCCTATTTTTTGAGATTCGACTCACGTTATTATGTTGTTGAAGAAGCAGGGCATTTCTGTTTGCAGTAGATAAAATCTGCTGCATTAAACATGACATGAGCGCACAGAATATTGATTTGTGTAGTTCCTGAATATTTCAGGTAGGTAACCTTTCCTCCGTGATGTCCATCAACAAAAGGTCGAGAATTCTCGAGATATTAGTGAGTTTTGTTTGGTGCGAATATCAATATTCAGGGGTTTAATCACCGTATAGTGGAGTGGAATTTTTCACTCCCCTTACTTTGACATCAGGCTGACATTAGTTTCCTGGCAATTACTTTCTAATTTGACGAAAATGAGTAAATAAATGCTAGTGTTGTCTTTAGTGATACTTATTTGGTCGTGGTGGCCCCGGCTTAAGAACAGGCCCCCTCCATGTCTTCCTACCCGTGGAAGTCGTAAGAGGCATCTAACTAGATATCTATGATCTCAAAACTTATTTTTACGACTAAGAAAGTAGGACTATATCACCATTGTTGCGAAGGTCGCCTTTGCGACCCTCATGATTTCAGTTATCCCTTACGAGAAGTTCGTTCAAAAACCTTCAATAAAACGCATTAGCGAGAGGCGTCATCTGTCTTTTTCTTCTTCCGAGATGCTTGGTTTCTGTACATTTGACTTACCGCTTTCAGAGATAGAGGAGGGCGACCGCTCAGCAGTAGATACTCCGGAGGACGATTCCAGGGACGAGAAAGAGTCAGCACGCGAAGAGTGCGTATGCGGTATCTCGCTCTCGCTCAGCGTCCGCGTGTCGTGTGGACTTGCGCGCAGTTGCAGCAGTCTCCGGCGCAGGAATCGCTGCTCCCGCTGAAGTTGCTCCTTGTGGCCGGAATTTTTCTTGTCTCTCTCCTCCAAGCTCTGGAAAGGAAGCGGATATTAGTCACTACTTCTACATTTTTAATCAGAAACGCAGTTTTTTGTAGTTTCCGGTACAAACTTTTTGGAAGATTATCAGTCTGTCAGCTTAGCTGCCTCTTACGACATCCACAGGTAGATAGATAATTCTTCAACCGGGGCCAGCTCGGCAATATTTTCATGTACTGCTAAATAATCCATTCATATCTGTCACAAAGGATTTGCATTATTGCTCGGAAGTTTTGTTGTCAGGAATATTTAAAAAAATTGGTTAGGCAGCAGCAACATCATCGCTTACCAAACATCGACTTTAGGAGGCAAAAGTTCCAGACCAAGACCCATGTTATAAAGCTTTGATTTTTACATCTCAATACCCTGAAATATATCAACTTTGCAATGCATGGACTAGTCGCACTGTGGCTGTGGGCAGAGGCCGCGCGGCCGCTCCGGCGCGCTGAGTCGTGGTAGATTTATGTGCGGGCATTTCATCCGAGGCCGCCGGCAATAGCGAGATGTGACCCCCCCCCCTTCCATAATTCCCTCCACGTTGGGTCAGGGGCGAGGGAAGAAGGATAAGCAATATGAAAGACGTATGTTAAAGAAAAAAATAGAAACAGACTACTACAGTAATCGGCATTCAAGATCTTTGAAGGTGTCTAAGTGCGACACGTAAATATTTGGCTATGCCCCTGTTTATTGCGATTCGTCTAATTTCAAAACGATTTTTAAAGTCTTGACTACTGTTTGAAATTCTGCTATAGTTTTGTATAATACCTCGTACTAGGTATTGTAGGAATATAACATGTAGCATATTTTATTTAAAGATCTTAAAATTTCCCTAGTTGCAGGAATAAATCGATGCAAAAGAATTAACAGAAGGATTTCCGCTCACATGACCGTTCGGAAAAAAGATGGACGTGAATTCACACTGCACACTCTCATGTGTTGTTTTAACCCAACGTGGGTGTTACCCGACTGCGGCACGTGAAGGGGGTTATTGTGTTTAGGTAGAGAGCAGAGAATACAACATTTGAGGGAGGATTAGCAAGTTGAAGTGGCAGTGCGCGAGCCACATAGAACGGAATACCGACGGCAGTTGCGCAGAAAGGTCATAAGAGTGGAGACCGGAACACACCGGAAAGCGCAGCGTAGGACGGCCCCCCCCCACTTAATGTAAAGACGACCTAATAAAGGCTACTGGGAGACGTTGGATGTCGCACAAGATGTAGCTCTGGAAATCAACATGGGATGGCCTATGTTGCAGTGGACGTCCTACGGCTGAAATGATGATGAATATTTTGGGGCCTTCATCTTAAATTTGGGCCCTTATCCACACTGAACCGCATGGAACGGCGTGCATTAATCACTAAATTGATTTACCAACAAGCTGCTCGTAATTTAAGTGAATTATTATATCAGCGCGATGCTTGGTTCAGATCAGGCCAGTGCGGCCGAGAGAGTAAACTTTGGCGAGTTCCGATGAAGCAACGATAAAGATGATGTAAATAAATAAGTTTTGGTTCACTTTGCATTACGTTATAACTGACTGCCACAAGGCATTAGATCATTTGTTGAAGCTCACATTTGTCTTCATTTTTTTCACATTTTTATAAGCTCTTATTTATTAAGGATTATAATTATATTACTTTTCTCTTGAGCCTCACCTAGTTCGATCGGCACCACACTGAAGCTTTAAATTCCATTTTATGAAAAAGGATCATCGAAAAAAATGATAGGCACCAAGCCGTGTTTGTTGCCTGATTCTTCTAGGCTTGGTCGCGAGGAACAGGCATAGCTTCACCTAGTTTCTAAGACGTTTCAAAGTGATCCTAGTGATTTTATTGAAATAAATGCCTTTTGACAATCAAATTATTTTGAGGCAATAAAATGAGGAAAACTTTGGCCAAAATAATAGGTATAATAATGGAAAAGAAAAAAAATACCGTCCGTTTTTAGTAAGTAGGTTACCAAAGTAACTTAATTGGTCTTTCGACTTTCGAACCGAAGAAGAATTTTCACTGAAAAATTTAAGAATTTGTGTCTGATATTTTATGAATATTTATGAAAAAGGTGCATTAATGTTTCACGTGTGCGTGTACTCGAAAAACAAATGGACCTATTTTCTCAATCCAGTAACTCGGTCAGTGTAAACTTAGCCTACACGATTACTAAGCTGTATCTAATCGGGTTTTTGTGGGCGTTTCAGAGAAAGCTCGAGAAATTGACCAAGCGAAAATTTGATGATTATTGATTACACAAGTCTGAAAGTGCTCAAGTACTCGTGAAAATACCTTTTCATTTCATTATAGAATTTGAAGGTTTCTTTTGCTTTATAAATACACTGAAATAGGTAATGAATATTTCGAAACTTCGATTTCCCGAAAGTTCCTTATTCGAAGACGTTGTACTTGCGCTGCACTTGGTCCTTTCGAACAGTATGCGTAGGTAGGGCACAGCGAGATTTTCTCGCTTTAAATTGGAGCAGCTCACCTGGGGAGGAACCTCCGCCTTACAGAAGATCGCAGCCAAATAACATTATTTGTTTCAAATAGTGTTTTGTTCCTGCGGTGAGTAAGGTTACCAGAGCTCTTTAAGGGGAAGGTAGGGTTCGGGGTCGGCAACGCGTTGGTGATGCCTCTGGTATTGCAAGCGTTCATAGGCTACGGTAACCACTTACCAACAGGGGGCGTAGGCTTGTTTGCCACATAATTATATAAAAAGAAAATTTAAAAACAACTTTCTGCCCCAAACAGCCGTCACTTCTCCGGGCTATGTGCCCCGCCCTGCTACAAAGGAACATAAAGCATGCAAATTAGCTGGCTGATGAATTTTAAATATTGCCCAGGACAAGCGCCGTATCGGCTACAATATAATTGGTTATTCGAAAAGTTTTCCAATCTGCATGGGGATGGGGAAAGAGACATTTTGTGTTTTTGATCACATTCCAGTTAGGGCTTGTTAGTGTTAGTTGTTGGTGAAAGTTTTCCGAGGCTGTGGGCGAACGCTATTAGGACAATTCCTGTTCATCATCATCATCATAATTTCAGCCGTTCAACGTCCACTGCTGAACATGGCCTCCCCCACAGACAGAGCAAATTCCTTATCATGTGGGGGGATTTGCCCATACTCACCACGCTGGGCATGCGGGTTGGCGAGCGCAGTTAGAGCTATCGTTGATAAAATGAGGGACGCTGCTGCCCAACTGCCTCTTACGACATCCGTGGATAGGTATATATGGAGGGGCCTATTCTTCAGCCGTGGTGGCCCCGGCTGAAGAATTTCTGATACTAAGATGAAAATAAAATCTTTTTTATTCTGAAATGGCGCTTCTGCCGTACCAACATTGCGATTTTGTTTAGGCGGCGACGTAAGTTGACTTCTTAGACTCTGAGTCTTAAGGATTTATGGTTCAAATTCGTGTCAAATAGCGCTGACACGCTCGCATTTGAATGGCAGTAAGACTTCATGTTTGCGCTCCTTGTTTGGAATTACACTTGTTGCACAGCGAATGTGATTTTTTTATTTGAATAAAAAATCATAATCAATAATTTTATAAGGTAAAATTGCTTTTGTTTGAATTGTCTTAATTTTACTTTTGACCTCAATAGCAAAAGGGAGCGTTCAATTCCGTAAATGCTATTCTTTTTGTGTTGTCTGTTGCAGGCGGATGTTCAAATTGGTTCCGCTCCATTTTAGTCTTCAAAAACTTGAAATTCTCTACACAATTCTGTCTTTTAAGATATTTTTTACAAAAACTAAAAACCGACTGCAAATTCCTGATTATTTACAAGATTAATATCAACCTCTTTTTTTTTGTTATCAACCTCTGTGCGTTTTGCTTACCTACTGAGGATGACACTGGCCACCTACACTTTCGAATAAAAAACAAAAGTAAGTATGACATCCATTCATCATCAATAATAACTCTTACGGTACTGACTGACTGACTCACAATCAAACGGTGTGGGTTTTATTCTCTTTGAAAATCAACCCAGAGCCTAACCAAAATCATAAGAGTATGAAATTTGCAGGGTAGCTTTATGTTGTAACGTATGGGTGCACAGAAAGGAATTCCCGACGCACAACCCCTAAGGTTAAAGTTTATGTAAAAATATGAGCACCCGAACGAAGTCGCGGGAATAACCAAACCAAACCGTTACTCAAACGACGAAAACATATAATCTGTCCCAGATTTTCGAAGTCAGCCTCAATCGAACTATTTTGTAATTGGTTATCATGTTGCCGATTCTAGACCAAGATTTATTTATTTATTTATTTAGAATACAGTATAACATCATAACAGGTTTTTTTTTATCCCTAAGGCGATGCCATATGTTATTAGTAGGTACATTATAATAAATAGGTAGAATTAAATAGGTAGTATTCAAACATTTCGTTTCTATCACTATCTGTGCAAGTTGTAGGAGTTTCGGTAGTAAGATCTGGCTGGTTCGATAATAATTATGAGTTGCGATGTACGAGTACAGCTTTCTTATTCTTTTCATGTCAAAGTTTAAATACACGACTAAGCAAGCAACGATAGGTACTACTAACTAAAAATCAAAAGATCCAAAAATTCCAGCAGTATTTTGGTGAGATTATCAATATCACGTCACAAGGAAGGCTGCTATCGATTACCTGTCACGGAGCCATTTGAGCGTCAGCCACCGGTTTCCACCGGCGGTGCTTGTACAGGGTGTCCACAAGATTTTACTAGCACTTAAAACTCGGAATATTTTTGGAATAGTTAACACGTGTTTTGTCTCTTCGATTGTTGAAACTATCAGTGGATGCACAAGAGGCATGAGCCATCTGACACAACAACAGGCAAGGTTGATGGAATTTCATACCAGGTAGAAAGCGGTTATAGAGAGGGACAGTAGTATTTTGTTTCAGTTGTAGGACCAGCGAGTGCTTTACGAAAATAACAAAAACAAAAAATTTAGAGCATCACTAAACGAACAAATTCGTTTAGTTGTCGTGTCATTTGTTTATTCTTGCTCTACCTTCGTAATATTTACTATAACATGTTCAGTTGTGTATCTTTTATGAAACACTCAACCTAGAAACGTGGGGACAGGGTAAATATGTTTTCTGGAATATATCAACACTTTAGAACTAAAATAAATATTTTTTTGTTTAAATCTGGTGGGATTTGCTGGTATATCTTGGCGTTAAATTAATGACTATTTCAAAGCAGAATTGATCCGAAAGACTCAATCTAGACGTGTGGACACCCTGTATACTGCAATACATAATGTATTAACTGAATACCTAGAGTAGTTCCACGGCTCGATGGTTATTCATAGGTCGGGGGATATGTTCTAAGCGTGTTCGAATTACGTATACGCGATTTTGTTAGAGATGAAATGTATTTTAAAAACCTATGCTTTATCGTAGACCAACAAAAAAGCTTACCTATGGGAAGGAGTGCACTCTTTCACGACACTGCTTCTAACATTCGGTCATGAAGCTCTTTGCTAGGCCACAATAAATTAAATGGCATAAAATGTATGACGACCGCGGTGGCGTCGCGACAGGTTCGACAGTGCCCGGCTGAGACGCAGGGGTTCGATCCCCACGGCGGGACAAATGTTTGCATTATCTGTAAATATTTATTACGGGTGTTGCGCTACATTGATACATACTAGTTCCTGATACTGGACGTGACAGGGAATCCTAGTGCGGGATCAGAACAAAAAATGTATGCGAACTATTATTAAATTTAAGAGCTTAGCTCTTGTCGGTGTACTGATGCAATTTACTCCGATCTTTCCAATGCAAGCTCCTTCACCTCCTATACGACATGACGACAATCTTTTCTTTTATCTGGCTCATATAACTTTTTAAGTTATTATTCCTTCTACCTTTTCTTCAATGATGTTATTTATGAAGCTGTCATGTCGTATAATATATCCACGTGCGTATGTTGTTTTTATTTATCTCCGTAAAACAATCTCACAAATACTGAAAGTCAATAACTGCCCACCCAGAAAAACTTTTTATAACCTGCAAGATTAGCTCAAAAAAGATATATCGGCAGTAAAAGAAACTTCCTTATATGGCGAATGCATGACTTTCGCGAAACTTCGAGTTTGTCGCGAGATGATGGATGGATCGCGTTTCCGCGGTCGCTTTTTTACGAGAAACTTTGCAAGAGCACACATAATATAGTAGCTTCTGTGTATCTTTCCTTCATATTTTATCATCCTTACATTTATGCATGTACCTACGTATAACTTCCTGTATGTTTTGCTTTAAAAAAAGGACATGAAAAGAAAAATACATTCTTTTTCGGTCAATTTAAAGCCTGCATGCCAGCCTGGCCGTGGTGGCCCCGGCTGAAGAAAAGGCCCCTCCTAATCTACCTATCCGCGGATGTAAATGTAGGCGACTAAGGAAAAAAAAGCTAGGGGATGGGCAGCAGCGTCCCTCATTTTAACAACGGTAGCTCTAACTGCGCTCGCCAACCCGCATGCCCAGCGTGGTGAGTATGGGCAAATCCCCCACATGATAAGGAATTCGCTCTGTCTGTGGGTCGTACGGCTGAAATGATGATATGATGATGCCTGCCTGAAATGATGATGATGATGATGTTATCAAACCACGGTGTATGACACCAATTTATAACACCCAAAAGTCATTAGTCCTGACCCCACACTAGGACTCCCACATGTCGCGGGACTAGATCGTATCAGAAGCTATGAGTACTATGGTAACACATCACCCAGACCCGGAAAAAATATTCGCAGATCATGCAAACATTTGTCCCGCAGCGGGAATCGAACCCTTGCGTCTCAGACGAAATTAATGACTGATTATGAATAAGAGTGTAAATCTAACTAAACTAATCAGTCGAGTAGAACTCTAGTTAAAATTATACAGACAAATACAACATACCTACAGGTAAAATAAATAAAAAAAAAACAACATACTCGTAAACTTACATAATTACGTTTGTTATTTTATGATTTGTAATGCTTCCTTCCTATGTAAGTAGTCACCTACCTAACCCCCCCTTACTTGTACTATTATTTAAACTATGCCCCTACTTACTTATATGTTTGTATGTACCTCCTATCTGCCATCAGACGGTACGTATAAGGTTGTTGTTATCTTTTTGTCTCCCTATATTTATTCTATTCTCTTTTTGTGTCTTCTGTCTTTGTCAAAATAAACTTATTTCATTTAATTTTGATTCACTTCATACAGAAAACATACACGAGCAGAGCAGCGTGAAAAGACTACTAAAGAACAAAACGTTTAAAGTTAGAAATTAATGGGCGAAACATTCGTTATCAATCACCATTGAACGAATAGATTACATCACAGAAGAAAATTGCTTTCCCCAAACCTACGTGCTGGGGTCGAAGGGACCCTTATAATTAAGATAAGTTTGATCATGCGCGCGGCAAGTGTCCGCCCAAAGTAATATGCCTTTCAACATGATTATTTGACGATACAAGTGTTTTTTAGACAGTTTAGATAAATAAATTAGAGTTAAGAACGAAATCTGAATGACTAGAAACAAAGCAGCCTTGTAAATGAGACAGAATTGCCAAAATAAGCATAACAGGAGCATTGTGTGAGACGAGAACGCGAGAGGGTTGAATATTCTCTAGACGAATCGAAACATTGTCGATTTTTTCATCGACATTACAGAGATGTGAGTAAAACTCGTTTTTAAAAATGTATAATTGTACAACTCACGATAGTTTACAAGTCAAAGTAAACAAGAGCATATCAAATTACAATACTATTAAACCAAAATTCATGATACATACGTACAAATTTGGGATTTGACATTTCGCAATAGTCAAATCACACACACATCATCAATGGGCCACAAGGCCCAGGTCCCCAAGACCTAATGCAATGTGTAACGAACGAAGTTGCCCAGACATTTGGGGTCGTTCTGGATCCTTTAATTAAGGAGACACGGTTCGATCGCTAAGTATGCAAAGCGGGCCCAGCGCAGACTCGTAAATCCGCGATTATGTGCTCCATGCGAACGTTTTAATGAGTGCTGCCTCGCGTTACCTACTAGGGTTGTCACGCTACCGGTTAGAAAGATGCAGTTAACTTTTTAAAAAATCTCTTAAGCCTCTTTGAGACTTCCACCTTTTTGCAATCGAGATCAGTATAGCCAACGAGGTTCTTCTTTTCTTTCTAAACATTGAGGAAAAATGAGGGAAAACTTTTGGCGCTAGTCGCGTTGGCAACACTGGCCAATATAGTTGCCTCGGATTGCAGAAAGTAGAGGCTTTTACGATGCAAGAATATTCTAAAGATGATTCGGAATCGTTGACATCGGAATTCAATTCATTTATATAGATACAAAATATATCCATTACCCATTATAACTAGATCTTGTATTTTCGATGAAAGATCTATGAAATTTAAAGAATTACAAAAGTTCTGTTTAATAGCTTAGTAAATTGGTACTGGATGTAAACAACCAGCTCGATGGTTTGGACGATTGATGGTACGGGCATGGTAGGGCACATAGCCTGTTCCACTAACTTTTCGGGTTTCTTAAGGCGATGGCATAAGTGAGTCAAGCGAAGGCAGTCTCAAAGATTTATGGTACAAAATCGCATGAAAAATGCTGATACTAGATACTATTTAGGTCTACATTTAAATGGCAATAAGATTTCAAGGTGGACCTTAGAGTCCGATTCTTGAACATCTACAACATACGAACAATAGGTACTACATACAAACACAAAGCAACATCAGATAAAATAGAATATTGATCAAGATTCAGCACAGCTAGAAACCTGAGCTTTAGTACGGCACTGGCAGCTGGCAGCCCTAAGCCCGCCTCCCAAGTGAGCCGATAAGCTCGCTGGATTGCTGGCAACTTGAGAGACACGAATGACGCGAGTATCGATACAGCATCACGAAGTCGAGTCGAGGACATAAATTGCACTGCCAGATATGACATTTTCAACAGATTTGACTTGAATTTCAAGAATATTAATTTTTTACTTGAATTACATCAGATCTATCTTCCTAACGCTCCTTCCTAAGGCTGTCCTAACATATAAAATTGAGCTTCATCATCATCAACATTTCAGCCGTAGGATGTCCATTGGTGAACATAGGCCTCCCCCACAGATTCCCAAAGAAACTTCCTATCATGTGGGAGGAATTTGCCCATACTCAACCGCTGGGCACGCGTTGGCCAACGCAGTTATTTTTGGTAAAATAGGGGACACTGCTGCCGATCCCCTAGCATTAGTCGCTCGCCTCTTACGACATCCACGTAGTAGATATTGAGGCCTATTCTTCAGCCGGTGCTACCACAGCCTAAAATCAAGCTTAAAAGCGCGATATAACGTCCAATCTGTAATGGTACCAAAGACCTTATAAGTCACGACCAGAATATAAAGATGTGAAAATAGGTTTTTGGAAACGTCAAAAAAAAATATATTTTTTGCGTTTCATCACTAAAACTAAAACCCGTATATTATTGAGCAAACAGAGAAATTCTCAACGACATTACACTGGGACCAAAGTTTGTGAGTACCATTAATTATACTAACCCTCGACATAAAACAAATAGCAGTACCCATCGTGTGGAAGTTGTATTTCGTTCGACAACGTTACTAGATAATACTTTGATTTTATAAGAAGCGAAAACCGCCATATTTTGTTCACAATTTATCAGAAAACGCAGTTTTGAACCTAGGTCAAAGAAATAAGTATCATTTGGCCACATACAAACAAAACACAACATCGACAATGACATTGCAAAGATAGCAGGCAAAGTGTGGAGCACAGCTAGAGACAGATCAAGATGTAGAGATCTGGATGAGGCTTTTGCCGCTGCAAGCGGTCTTTACACTCATGAATAGTGATGAGGTTATATAAATATAGAATTTAATATAGATATAGGTTGAGTGAATATTTTTCCATATCTTTTTTAAGCGTCGAGCGCAAGTTGGTCATAAATGCAGAATCCGGTGAGAGTTTAATATCAAACAGCATGCTGATACTTTCCATGGTGACAGGCTGCATACATAAATTGGACCCTGTTGAGGTGTTCATAGCAATCTCCTGAGCGTCAGTAGATATATTTTGGCTAAATGAGGAATTCATAGACTCGTTAATTTGACCAATCTGTGTATTATCAGTTACCTTGCGTCGAGTTACGTTCTGGCAATAAGGACAGCTCAGTGATGCCAATTTATCGGCGCTTAGGTTTTTGGTAAAATCAGTTGTTAGATTAAGACAGCTGTAGCAGTATGCGGAAGTACAGTTATTGCATTTCAGGGAATTTTCCTTATTTATCTCTGATTGGCATCCGTGGCAAAGCATTTTAAGCTTTAAAAATATTGTGAGCAAAGCATAGGAGTGAAGCAGCAAACAGTAGTCACGGGAATAGACGCTTAATTTCGGTCGGTGGAAATCAACTCTGTTAGCTCAGTTGTTAGAGTGACAGCCTCAAGCGCCGGAACACCGCGCAGCACCGGGCTCGATCCCCACCGGCGCCAAATAATTTTGCGAGTTCCTGAGGTGCAAGTAAAAGTGATTTGGAAGTACAGCCGAATGCACTCACAGTTCCGGAGTCCACGCCGCCACCGCCACCACCATGAGGGAGAGGTCCGACAGAATCCAAGATGGCCGCCGGGCCATACGATGAACACCCCAGGGAGAAACGAGAGGGACCGATTCCTTAACTTTTCAATATGAACTTTCAAAAATATTAAATCAAAATTAAAATCAATGTAGGCAGGAAGCCAAGAAACACGTCCACTCAGTACGAAGCCCAAAAGCGGAAAAAAAGATTTATTGCAATAATACATTGCAATAAAGCTTATTTAACATCGGGAGCAGGACGGGAGTGCCTCAGGATATGTACACAGTTTTACAATTACCGGAGTTCCATTGTTTTCTGTTCGAAACCGAATGAAAAGTGCCGAAGCGATGCCTTTTAATTAGTCCCGCATATTAATCAGCTGAGGAGCCAAGGATACTGAAAGGAATAGCTGGACGCGACTTGTAGGCGCGACATTTTGTCGCAATTGAACTGAAAACGAGAGCAAAAAAAGATCAGTCTGCCGCGACCATGATTACGAAAGGCCAGGAAAATATATTTAAAAGGTAAACAATACATGTGAAATTATTAATGATTACCAACAGCAGTAACGCAATAGACTCACGACAAAAATCCTCCAAAAGGCTCCTTGAAGATGCCTAAGATAGGAGGTAGTTAGAAAGGAAAGGATGGATGGCAGAAAGGATGTTTGGAATTCACATGATAAAGGGTTGTACCAAATTTGTAAGAAAAATCTTAATTAAAACCGTGAGCCAGGGTCGGCTCATTATACTGAGAATTTCAGATTTTCTGATAATTAATTAATTTCTGGTTTGAATCGACTTACATGAACGGTTTTCCTTACACCAAAATTTATTTTTATAAAGTGTAGCTCTTATTGACAAAAGATAACCCAGACTCAAAGTCGCGTCCGCCACTCCGCTTATAATCTAACCCTCTACCTACTTGCTAAACTAAACCGTGCCATTAACATATTAGATTCGCTCGCTCGGAAGGACAGTAGTTCGCAATCCCTTGCGGCACGCTGATTGCCTGTAATTTTGCCTTTAGTTAAATTGCCATCAGTTAACAGCTGTAGTAAAAATAAGAAAGACATTTGAATTTTTCCGCGATGATTTTTCCTTGCACATTCAACTGAATTTTCGGATAGATCGCGATTAACAGCGTTCCAAAAACTTAAAAATAGCAAAATGGTGCTTGCGATTTCAATAAATATACAGAAAAACAAGATAAAAAAAAAGATACTGAACTAATTAATCAAAATAAGTTTCATGAAGAGTATCTCATTCTGTTTAAAAGTGTCCATAAAACTGATCAGAAAATATTATGGACAGAGCAAATTAATAGTATTCAATTTCCCATCTAAATTTCCCGAAATACAAAGAGGTTCAATAAAAGACCAAAACACAACAAATGCTAAGTTAATATTAACTTGGAAACGTGCCCTAATGAAATATTACACAGCAACGAACGGTCTAAAATACAGTTTGATTGGAAAACTTACTTTGTTTAATTTAAATCCACTTCCAGCGCTGGAGTGTTTGGTTAGTATCTTTAGTTAGCTTAGCTTCACGAACCTATCCTTAATGGAAACTAAATTATACCAGCGCCATTTCTATTTGCTTCAACAAAAGTACGGAATAATTAATAATTAAAACAAAAACTTCATTACGCTAGTGAACGCGGAACGTAATATAAAAATAATTTATCCAACATCAAAGCATGCGAGGATGAAGCCGTATTAATTGCGAGCAACAATGAAATACCGAAGCTCGTGTCCCGATATCCGACTCAATAATACGAAGGAGCAAGTTCGGTTCAATAACAGCACCGCTTCGATGACAGCGGTTTACTTTACACTCAATTAGTGAAGCTTCATACGTGAACCTCCCGCTCCCGCCTCCCGCCCTACAAGACCCCCAACTCACCCAGTCGTCAGTTGTTCAGAGTTTCCCTGAATTAATGCTCTTGGGAACAAATCGCTTGCACTGAATTCGCTTAAATTATGATGAAATGTGTTACGCTTATGAAATATTAAATAGCGGTACAAGATCCGTACCTTGAGGAACGCCTGCTCGTAATGCTGCGTAGATAAACTTTGTAAAGGGATTATGAGTTGATAATTATTGTAATGCGATGTGAGTGTTTCGCTCTAGAGTTATAATCATTTGAATTTGCAAAGTCGAGAGTCGTCGACAAAATCAACTTGAGGTACTTTGTCGAATGCTTTCCTTAAATTAAAGATGGGAACCGGTTGGCGTTTTCCGCAAACGTGACTAAGTGTCAGATGCGCTATCGACGGACAAATCTCTCCAATTACAATGGCCGTTCTAATCTCGACGTGGTATTTATTTAAAGCACCAATAAGCAGATGGTCACGTTTTTATTAGGGAAATTCGTATACTTTTTGGGTATATAATTTCTCTCTCTCACGCTGTTTAACCATGATACAGAAAATATATTAGATATAATGGTGAGATAAGATGCAAGGATGTAATGCTCAGCATTGACTCAGTATATTTGCTTTGTTTTAATACTTGGAATGATATAGAGATTGTCATTTTTGTCAACTGTTTTTAGCATTTTACCGATAAAAACTTTTACATTCCTAACCCTGACTTCAGTCACGCTTTTACGTGTCCCAATAGCTTTTACCCGGAAAATTCCTGAATGCGTTAGATGTCAACTAACTACCCAAACGATTACTATTTTAAGTAGCAGTATATTTTTAAAATAAACACTACCCTTAGGCGCTGTGGCGCGGCGCGAGTCATTATGGCTTTTATGGGCCATAACGCGTTCCCAACCTTATAATTCCGAGTTTTTCTACTACGTGAAAACAAAAATAAATCACGACATCGACGCCGGGGGAATGATCGAGGGAAGTGTTACGTGAATGTGAACAGGGCACGCTGCGGGGTTTTCAAGTGCGCGAGGTGAAAGGTTTTTTGAAAGTACACAATGGGGGTGCCGAATCTGGCGTTAACAAATTGCAATGGCACGTGGAAATCTAGACTTGTGGTTGCGATAGGGAACTGTACTCGAAGGACCATGATAGATCGATAAGAGGTGGTTTTTATTATTCTACTTGCCATGTCCAAATTTCACTAATATTGTTTGTGATCATTTTATATATTTGTATAAGCTATTGGAAAAGTGTTAACAATGTAAAAATGAGAATGGTGAGCCATGGTCTTGTGCTCTAACACAAATCTAATAGAAATTCCCAGTTTACCGGGCAACTTATTGAATATTTCATTATGATCAGGTAGGTAATAGGTATATAATTTAAAAAATAATAGGTAAGAAGTATAGATATGTATGATCATACCTGCAATATAATTGGAACTACAGACGTGCCAGAATAGGCCTGACACGGGGTGCCTCGGGCTGCGATGCGTCTGAGGCCTTGCGTGATTATGGACGCATATTTTATTAGGGCTGCCAAAATATTATTGCGATGCGACTGAAGCCTTGACTGTGTTCATCACTGATTGTGATGAACTGTGAAGGAATAATGTGATTCATAACATTAACACTATCCCGAAAGGTACTTATTTCACACCCGAATGGCAATATAGTTTGTTCTATTCCTATTGAGTTCTTGCGGTGAGAAGGTTGCCAGAGCTTTTTGAAGGGCGGGTTCGGGGTTGGACAGGACCGTAAGCTTGTTTGCCACATTAGTTGTATATAAAAGAAAATATTTGGAATTTCGACATTTTTTATTGAATAACACTACGCAAAAATCAACGGTCAAATCATTTAAAACTCAACTATTCAACAGTTTTAGGTAGTAATCTGTATGTCGAACTTCTCGTACGTTTAATAATTAGTAATAAAGCTATTAAAGTCCAAAAACTGCTGATAATTAAATAGGTCGGGACAACAATCTGAAAAAAATAATCGCTAATTTCTTTCTTTTTGTTGAAAGAATTAGCCACTTTCGGGATAGTATATATATTAAAACACCTTGTATACCCATTTAGATATGTAATACAAAACAAAAATATTGGACTAAATGGTTGTTTGTAACATTGGATGTTTGTTTATTTTGAATATCCATTAGTCAATATCAACTAACTCTCTGAAAATGCATTTCCGAATATTTCCTATGTTAGATTACAGTGTTTGGTAAAATCAATGCAGCGAGGCATCCACATACGAGTACCGTGTTTATTTGCTTGACAAATGGATTCGACCAGGCAGTTTCGTTTATTAACATTTTGACGCCAAAGATGACGCTTTTTACTCATATTTCAACACCGCTGCCGCAAATTAATGTGAGTGCAGAACGAATATTATAAAAACAGCGTTTTCAAACACCAACTGTATCATCGACATCAGCCTGTAGAAGTCCACTGCTGGGCATAGGCCTCCCACAAAGAGTTCCACGATTTCGACGAACGGTCTCGAGCCTTTTCCATCCACCGAATTCCCGCAACCTTCACAATGTTATCGGTCTATCGGTCGCCTGGTTCGTGGTGGCCATTCGAGAACTTTTACTCCCCAAATATTGTCGGTTCTGCGAGCTATGTATGTTGGTGACCAACTGTTTATGGAATGATAATGAAAACAAATTAAAAATGAAATAGGCTCACGATTTGAACCAAGAATGTTAGACATCCTCTCAGATCGCCAGGCCAATAGATCCTTGAAGTCCTAAGAGGCATGTCCATACATTACAAATATGCCCATATTTTGCAGTAATGCAAACGCATCGCCGCTGGTTTCCTCACGATAAAATAAATAAGGCTCATTTACAGATCCCTTATTCGTACATACAAGTTTTGTGTTCAATCTGTTTCGTAAAATCACATCAAAAACTCAATCTATATTGTCCCTACCCTTTGTTTGTTCCATCATTATTTACATGTCAAAAGGCAAATAATTTATCATACAACATTATGTTAATGTTATGTGTCAGCCCTGAGTCGAAATTAAAGCCGTGGGCCCAGGGCGGGTCGGCTTCAAATTGAAGCGCTTATTAAATTTTCCGTGAAAAAGTGTCGCGGCGATGTCGGAAATCTAAGGGCCTATGCACTACGGGACGGCATGGCAAAGTATTTTTATTTTTAATTAATTAAATTCAAACTTATCTAGTATGTGAGGATGTTTGGATGCTTGTTGTTCAATCACGCCGTAACGGCTCAACCGATTTCGTTGATAGGTACTTGGAATAGATAAAGTTCTTTACAAAGCATAGGTACTTATATAGTGACCTTACTTTTTATGTAGGTACGGTATGCAACGGGACGCCGAAGGGCGCCTCGACATGCCGCGGTGAGGCAGTACAAGCGGGGGTACATGAACACCACATTTGCAACCGCCCCGCTACCCACTTCGCGTGACGCGGCATGCTGCGGCGCCGGCGGCGCGTCGCGGGATGTCTTGATAGGCGGCCGGAATGCTACAGTATCTACCGGTGACCGATGGCAAAATGCTCTGCCATGCCGCCCCGATGTGCGTAGGCCTTAAATGGCGGCGTTATACGAGAACCGCGGGGACGTAATTATTATTTTAAGAAGATATAGCCAGGATTTGAACTTGTTTATGATTCACGTTACAGGAAACTCGCACCGCAGAGCGGCGAACAAAAACGAAATGTGAATATGAAGACAGTGGATATTAAAAGTCTTAGATTTGCTTGCTACAACTACACTATGCTGAACTACAGAGCGACGAAATCATGATCTCGTCAGTACTTATCCTTCAGCTATCAGAGCCGCACGTGACGTGAATAGCGACAGACCACAGCCAAGCTGTGTTCGAACGGCGTGGGATATGTTATCCAAAATTTATTTTAAAATGATCCTTACGTCTTCTACATAAAGTTAATTTTAAATTTGACTTTTAGGAGCTTGAGATATCGTTGAGCTTTATAGCACATCCCAAATGTCAAACTCAAAATGTATTTACCGAAAGAAATTGACTTTGTTCAGGAGAGGTATGGATCATTTATCGAATTTTATATGACATACATCCAGGACATATTGCATGCCGTTTGAACGCGGCTCCACAGTTGCAGGCGACGCGCGACGCTACGGATCACGTTATGGGATCACACGCCAATCATTAACAGCTGACGTGTCGACACGACACGAACTCAATGTGAAACAGATTTTTGAAATTGTAAGATTTAGCTAGGGATGGGCAGCAGCGTCCCCTATTTTAACAACAATAGCTCTAATTCGCCAATCCGGGTGCCCAGCGTGGTGAGTATGGGAAATTCCCCACATGTGATAGGAAGGTTGTCTGGAAATCTGTGGGGGAGGCCTATGTCCAGCAGTGGGCATCCTACGCTGAAATGATGATGAAAACTCCATGTAAAATGTTTGTAAACAAACAGCCGATACTTTAACTAAAATTCTCTTGCTTTTCACGTTGGATCGCATTAACATAACTCAGGGTAAGAGCGAGCGGTCGCGGGAGCAAGCTAGTGATAACTTAGACGCGATACGGCACGCGGGTAGCGCCACCGTGTGGACGGAGTAAGGGACGTGTGTTGAAAATGGTACTCGATGAGAGCCTATTTATTATTATTTTTATCGATAGAGCTAATTTCTGTAGCTGAAGCCGTAGTCTGAAATAAACACTTTTTATTTTATTTTAATCTGTGGGCTGATGAAGATTTTTAAACATAGGTATGCGATGTTTGACATCAAGATTGTTACTGAATCGTATTCCGAAAAGTCATAAAACTAACTTTATTTTATTTTTATTTATTTTATTCCATTTCATTCTTGACAGTTATCTTACAGTTTAAACCAAAACGCTGAACTGTCTTAATTAATTGTACTAACCTATACTTATCCTAAACAAAAGTTTAACTTAAATATATTCTTAGATAGAATTAAGACTATCATTAAATAAATCTACATTTTGGAACTCATATATAAATGCATTCAAAAGGTTCAGAGCCCGAAGGTATTGACCATTGTGTGTAGAATCAGCCCCTTTCGCCTCGTATTATGCAATGTCGATGAGGTCTGGATGTCATATTATTTTTAAGCCGTTACAGGCGATTAACACAGGAAGTCCATGTCTCAGCGCTTGCTCAGTGGCTTCAGCGTACTGGTGAAGGGGACAATTTTGCAAGGAAATAGCTTAAAGTAAGTCACTAGCATTTGGTGATGTTGCACCATAATACCTACTCGTAGTTTCTGTCTGATCCCCACGACACAGGGAATCCTAGAGTGGGGTAAGGACTATGTATTTGACTGTCAGGTGTTCATTTGTCAACAGTGTTGACGACAGGGTATTACCGAGCGGGAATGACTCGTTATTATTATTATTATTTCACCAGTACTTTTGTAAAAGCTTTGACCAACATTTAAATATAATTTAGTGCACTGCCCCTCACGCAACTCCTGGCTCCGCGTCCCACCGGCCCACATATTAATTCCGCCACAATACCAACGTCCCAGTTAATGGCCGTACCCCCTCCTCCCCTAATGCCCCTATCTTCCCGTTTATTGCCCAAATTTTCTTTATTGCCCAACTTATGAATGGCGGCCCCGCGAAAGAGCACTGCGTTTTGTTGTATCATAAAAAAGGGCATAATTAAATCTTTTAAGGCTCTTCCTGTTGCGCTCCGGATTATTTAATTATACATTTTTCGCGAGGGTGATCTCTTAAAAACTGTCGTTTAAGAAGTTTCTCTCGGATTTTAAAAGTGCTTGAGTATTTTGGGCCATTGTGCTTTAGAAGGCACTCGACGCGAAAAGAATTTAATGGGGCGCGCCCGTAAAGTACACAGTTCGACGGAAACTTATTAGATAAATAAATAATTAAAACCATTTCATGATTGTGCTAAAATCTCGACAGAAAACTTTGCTTCGTTCGTCCTTAGTAATCATGAATGAGGTTACCACGTTGGCGATAATATATGGGCATATAGCTCGCAGAATCGACAACTGTTGGGGAATAAAGTTGCTCGCATGACGACCACGAACCGGACATCGCAGTGTTGGAAGGTTCCCAATGGACCAACGCCATTGTTAAAGTTGCGGGAAGTCAGTGGATGGAAAAGGCTAAGGACCGTTCGTCATGGAACTCTTTGAGGGAGATCAGCAATGTACTTTCACAGGATGATGATGATGATGTTGACTTATGGGTAGTCTTCAAAACGTACCTACGCTTTCTTATTATACAAATATACTTACACCAAAGTATTACAAAAATATACGCTGAATGAGTAGTTTTGCTTTCATATTTTGTATTGCTGAGAATGGTTCAAAGATTTTATGACGCGTAACTTAATAAATAAACATCAGAAACGTTACTTTTTTATGGATAATAGTCCATTAACCGAGCTATCAATCTAAACTTACAAGTCAATTCACGATCAACTAATACCCCGCCAGCCCTATTCTATAACCGCAGCCTATTCCAATCGACAATAAAACGATCCCCGTTAGACAAGTTCTTCTTATGTCGTGTCGAGGACTAAATCATTTTTGAACAGTACTCCGCCACAGCTACGGCATTGTTAGTGGCTTCGTAAAGGTCTTTCATTGAGGTCCTGCATGCACGAAAGTAGGTGCAGCGTTGTATGCGTTGCGACTCCGCGGCACTGTGTCTCATTTGAGTATACGGCCAACCTGGCTCCGTAATCGGTTAAGCGATTGCCAGGTTGACCAAGGTAGAAGTTTGCCCGCTGGGAGCTTTTCTGCAGCAACAATGTATTCAGGAGAAGGTGGATGATTAGACAAGTAGCAAACAGCTTTTACGAAATGACTACGCTAAGATAATGGGTGTTACAAAAAACACCTAAAACTTGCAAAGCGTCATCCTACTAATTGATCGAGCGAGCGAAGATATCTCAAACAATTTTGGTGAATCGGCGTTAAATGTTTATTTGTTACAGTATAACTTTCAAACCGTCAATGCATCATGTCAATCTGCATGGAATTTAGTAGGCCAACAGGTTGTACTATCAAGATTTACTGGTAAGAATATGAACTTAATCGGCCAAGGGGTTACTAAGACACAGAAGTCCAAAACATGTTTATTAAAAAAAAGTTTTACAACCATTCAGATGCAACGTAAATCAGCTACTTTCCCCAGGCGAACAAAGCAGCATTAGAGCTAGCGTTATACTTCTTCGATTGTGGGTTATCTAAGACTTCTGAAACCCTATTCTACACCCGCGGCCTATTCGGCACGACAATAAAACGATTCAGGTTCGTGCGAGTGGAGTGCCGCCGTTATTATCTCCCCTTTAGATGTCATAAATAGTTGTCATCGATCGCTATCGGTTCGCACGTTGTAAACATGTCCCGGGCAAGCCTATTTCACTACAAAGCGCCTTTCGATGTTAGTCTAAAGGGCGCTTTACACGTAGAGTCAAAAAGAGGTTTTGAACCATTTCAAGTTAAGTCGATTATTGACAGCATACCCATCGTTTACTTGTCGACTTATACGACATATTTTAATTGTTATGCTCGGAAAACAAATAATTCTCCGAGTCGTATTAAACGTGATATCTTAATTATGTATCTGGCAGATCTAGTGGCAGATCCAGCGATGACGCGTTGCCGTAGATTTAGTGTGAAAAAGTTCTACATTGGCCTACAAATCAAATTGATTGACTGGACACCAAATGCTACATTCCAAAGAACTATACAAACTTAAGCTTGTTACACTTTTTATTGTAGTTGGTGGTTATTTTTAGTTATTGTTATTAGTATTCATTATAATTGTCTTGCAATTGCAACAGATGCATACGAATTTGATTTAGTTCTATTATTTTGTAAATTTATTTTAAAGTAATATAAATCATTTATTTCAGACTATTAACAAAGTTATATTAGTAGATGCGTGCGTGTCACAGTAGCTGCCGCGCTTCTCATTTGGGTGCCACTGAAAATCAGCGCTGCAACGGCCACTGGGCTGCTGCAGCAAATGCTGAGTGGCAACCTTTTTTCGTCACTTTTATACTGATTGTCACTAATTTAAGTTTTTAATATTATTATCTATACATTGTGACGAGAAATAAATTATTTTATTTCTTTCTTTCAAACTTCACGAATTGCGTTCGGGACATGCGCGAGGCGCGCGACTTGTATTATTTCTCTACAAATAAAGAATTCTGTTCCCTCGAGCTAACAACTCGCGGAAATTGATTGACCACTTTAAAACTGACTGGCTACCATTTATATTCGGGGAAAGCCGCAAGCGAACTTCTATCCTATTCCCGAGGCAACTGACTCGAGTTTGCGTTGTCAGCGGTCTCGTAATTAAAAGTTTTAAGTTAGTTCGCATTGTTCTTGTACAGATATTTTTTCAGCGGAACTGTCTTCTTGTCAACAGATAAAGTTTTCTGCTTCAACTTCTCAGGAGTTGAAGAGCTTGTTACACCCTGTTGTCTTTGAAGACGGGACTTAGAGAATTTATAATTGGGGAGTTGGATTTTGAAAATAATATATTAGAAATAAAGCTTATTTAGGTAAAGTAGGAACTTGAAACGTTGGACTGCCCTGCACTAGATAGAAAACAATCTTATAAAGGTTGCTGGGAGCCGCATAAATATATAAGGGAAGGCCTATGTTTAGCAGTGACCTATGGCTGAAATAATAAAGATAAGATGATGAGAAACTAGAGCGAGTAGATCAGAAATCAATCTAATTTCAAGTAGCTTAGCTTAGAGTTGGTTCGCCCAGAACTGAGACCTCGTGATGTCTGGTAAAAGTTGGTGCTTCGATGATCGTTGAGGCAATGGAAATCGCTTATTTTCATCTTTTAAACATGTAGGGGTGAGTACTTAAGAAGGAATTCCTGAAATTCAACCCCTAAGAGGATGCAGCGGGGTGAACGAAGTCGCGGGGTCTTTCACTAGTATTCAAAAAATAATCACCCAACGAAAAGCAAAAATATTACTACCAGTTCCCACCATTAGCGGAAATACTGCCAACCTGCCGATACCCCTTTTGTACTTGTATCACCGAAATTCCCGCAAAAGGTTTCTGCCGGTAATAGATCACTGTTGACTTTCGTCTAAAGAATAAGTTATTTATTTCTTGTCGATTCGGTCGGACAGTGAGCGATGGCGCCGAATTGAGCGCACTCTACGTGGTATCGAGGACATGGACATTGCGGATGTACCTTGGACTTTCCTGTTTTGTGAATAGACTGGGTTGGCTTTCCTCTTGTATGAAAGAGTAAACTTTACTGGATATCGATGTGTTTGTGGCAAGTAATGCGTAAAATTGACCCTTTTCACTTGTGTGCAAGTCTATCTGTGAGCTTATGATATGTGAGATACTCTAGTGGTAGGTACAATTATATGGAGATTTAATAAAATATGTTCGAAGTGGAGGTAGGGCACAGCTAGATTTTTGCGCTCTAAAATTGGTGCAGCCCTTGGATGTACTTCCCGCCTGGTAGTACCTCCGCCATACAGAATCGCAGCCAAATAACATTATATTTGTTTCAAATAGTGTTGTGTTCCTGCGGTGATTAAGGTTGCCAGATCTCTTTAGGGTCGGGGTTCGGGGTTGGCAACGCGTCCGTGATACCTCTCTGGTATTGCAAGCGTTCATAGGCGACGGAAACCACTTACCAACAGGTGCTGATTTCACGTGTTATAAAATAAACAGTCACATTCACATACATTTCTGACCCCCAAGTATTCCCTGTGTCGTGGGTATCAGAAACTACGAGTACCATGGACCTTGTGCAAACAATGAAAAACGTATAACTACCATGTCACATATCACTTGACAAACCATAGTACCTACTAGTAACCCATATTAACTTGCATGCCTACAATAAAGTAATTTAATTTGACACTGCCAGTTACAATTTGCTCTCTCCTTGAACCGTCCAAATGACGTCACGAGCAATTTACCAAAGTGCCTTTTAGATTTTTACTCGGAAATGAGACACGAATTCTACATACAATGTTTATTAAAGTAGGTACATTTTAGGGTAGTTGCTTTATTTCTATACTTTAGTGACTGAAATTTCGTATTTCATTCACTAAAGCTAGGCTTTATTTTAAAATTATATTAAATCTTTATATTAAAGGCTTTATATTAAATCTTAAGAGAATGTTTCAACTTGTTTAGATGTATCATTAGAAATGTATGTCCATGCACTGTTTGGTTTACATTGTTTCATTTGAATAGAGTTTTGTTGTGTTCATTGATCATTTTGGTGCAGCCAATGCACCCAATTATAGATGGGAAGTTCTTCATTGAAAAGAACGCCCTCATCACGGCTTGCTCTTCAGAAGCGTCAGGCATTTTGATGATCTCTGAGGAATGCCGTACAAATATAATGACAAATAAAATCAGCCGACCACTTTTGTGAATTTTGCTTAGATAGAACACTGCTATATTCCTGTCTACTCTAACTAAGCATCGAGATAGTGTGCAACAACATTTGAGCAACAACTAAAGTTGCCTCTAGATTTTAGCATGAGTTCAAGTCTAAGTTTTATGAGATAGACCGCATGCCTTTAGCCCGAACCTACCCGTATTCCCTCGCCGCAACAAATCGCCGAACACGAGCCTAACCTTCAATTTATAAAACTCGCGCCCTGCCTACCCTTGTATTAATCACCAACGTAATTAACCCTTGGGATGGCACACTAACTCGTTAATAATCTGCGGCACCTCAAGTACTGTTTCGCGACCGACCTTTAGGGCGATGGCGGGAGGGAAGCGTGAAGCGGAGCGGGTATTTGAGTGATGCTTTCCCCTCAAATATCCACTCAGCTCATCAACACCAGCGGCAGTGGCACCCGTTACTGATGATATTGAGTCGCTAAATGGATTTTCCATTCAGATTTTTTTTTCAAAAACCTTCATTCTGAAAAACTATAAATAAATTTCATTTTTTTTAAATGCTGATCTTATTTTTTTCAAAATTGAACCCGTAACTCCTTACATCACTTTTCGATTACTCTCACGGTTTCCGATTGCGCCTAAGTGGCCCTGAAAAAAACTCAGAGTGAGTTTTTTTCAGGTACCTATACGTACTAGTGCTCTCAAACTGCGAAGGAAAACATCGCGAGGAAACCGGCATGTTCCAGAACCAAAGAATTCGATGACATGTGTAATGTGTACGAAAGGAGCCTCTAAGATGCGCACTTTAATCCTTTCACTACACTCATTCTTTCACCGACGGTCAAAGGCCCTTTTCAGGGCCACCATATCTGACTAAGAAATAATCAGTGACACGAAAAGAAGAAGAGCCTTTCGTTTAATAACTAATTGCCAAACGAAAGTTTGTTACCCACCTCTCTATAACCTGTAGTGTCTTATCTAATTAGTTTGTGCTGTGCTTGTGTGTGTAGCTCGCAGAACCGACAACCGTTGGGGAGTAAAGGTTCTCGAATGGCGACCACGAACCGGGCGACGCAGTGTTGGAAGGCCCCCCACCCGATGGACCGACGACATTGTGAAGGTTGCGGGAAGTCGGTGGATGGAGAAGGCTCAAGACCGTTCGTCATGGAACTCTTTGGGGGAGGCCTTTGTCCGGCAGTGGACTTCTACAGGCTGATGATGATGATGTGCTTGTGTGTCCAAAATAAATGTATTTTCTTTCTTTCTTTCTATTCTGAAAGGGCCACGCATCCGCTCCACTGCTCGCCAGCTCACACGAAGAGCTGACCCCACGGCCTCGACCCCCGACCCGGCATAAATATACGCAGTCTAATTAGGGAAACCGCTACGCAGCGAGGAAAAATGTAACGGATTTGCAACCATCAACAATCAGGGTGCACAATTTAAAAGACTGTGACATATTTTCTGGCTTTATTTAATTAACTAACAAGACGTTGGTGCCGTGGGGCCGCCGCCGCCGAGGCGAGCTAATTAGGTTTCATTTTGTAATGAATGAGCATCTTGAAAAGCGAAAATTCTCACAATCCTTATCCTACTAATAAATAAATAAATATTCCGGACATATCACACACGGTCAGCTGATCCCAAACTAGGCATAGCCTGTACTATGGGTACCAGAGACTGATATACATCATAGATGTATATTTAACACCCAGACACAGAACAAACATCTGTGTTCGTCTAGTGCAGAAGGCAGAGTTACTACCAACTGAGCTATGAGGCCAGTTAATATTTGGATGGATGGATGTATCGATGTTTGTGACTTAATCGCGCCAGAACTGCTTAACGGAACTGGATTAAATTTGGCAATGAGATAGATTACATGAAACCGCATGGCCTGAAGTCGCTCTGCCCCTCGACAGTTAAAATGCCATTTTGCAGTGTCTTTACAGTTTTTGCTTGCATCATATTTTAAGTATGATTTAATTATATAAGCATTAGGTACATATTTCATCAAGTGTAGCGTGTGCTGCCCTTAGATCATTTGTTGAAGCTCACATTTGTCTTCATTTTTTTCACATTTTTATAAGCTCTTATTTATTAAGGATTATAATTAGATTACTTTTCTCTTGAGCCTCACCTAGTTCGATCGGCACCACACTGAAGCTTTAAATTCCATTTTGTGAAAAAGGATCATCGAAAAAAATGATAGGCACCAAGCCGTGTTTGTTGCCTGATTCTTCTAGGCTTGGTCGCGAGGAACAGGCATAGCTTCACCTAGTTTCTAAGACGTTTCAAAGTGATCCTAGTGATTTTATTGAAATAAATGCCTTTTGACTTTGACTTTGATTAAAGTCTGGAAAGCATTTAGGTTATTTATCCTCGTAGGTACCACGCGAGTAAAGCCGCGGGTGGAAGCTAAAAGAAGATCAAATAGTAATAAATAATTTGCTTTATAAAAAACTATCTTGCTACATAAGTCATAAGTCATAAGCATATAGGCAACTTTTTATCTAGAATCCGCGGAAGCAAGATAGTATTGCAATTTGAAAGGACTGAGGGCACTGGTACCATCTTCTCGACTAGTGTCAACATACCGTTTTTTTTCAACATTCAAACATCGTCATCAACTTTCGCATTTATTATTTTAGTAGGATAATGAAAAGTGATTGGCGGGATTATTAGCTTATGTAGGTACATTAATTTAGGCGAACCTGTGCTTTGTTAATTAGATTTATGGAATAGACTTGTTTTAGAATCCTCAGTGAAACTATATAAATAAATAAATAAATATTCCGGACATATCACACACGGTCTACTGATCCCAAACTAGGCAAAGCCTGTACTATGGGAACCAGAGACTGATATACATAATAGATATATATTCAACACCCAAAAACAGAATAAATATCTGTGTTAATCACACAAATGTTTGTCCAGTGCGGGAATCGAACCCGCGACCTCTAGCTCAGAAGGCAGAGTTACCAACTGAGCTAGGAGGCCAGTCATATGATTTATTATTTTATTTTCCGACGACCTATGTGGTGAGCGCCCGTCTGAGACTGAAGGGGTGCCGGTTCGACTCATGTTGACAAATGTTTGCATGGTCTGCATCTCTCTGATCAAAAATTTGGTCCGGGTCTGCGTGTTGTGGTACTATGGTACTCGTAGTTCCTGATACCACGACACGGAATCCTAGTGTGGGCTCATGACTATATATGTGACTGTTGGGTGTTAATTTAAGGTATACAATTTAGACCAGAACTTATCTATTACGAATTAACACAAGGCACTGCTAGCATTGGAATACACGCTATGGCGTCGCGTAGTAGCTTTGTCTGTAGACGGCCTAATTAATATCTGTACTATCCCAGTTTGAGTGGCCTCATAGCTCAGTTGGTAGTAACTCTGCCTTCTGCGCTAGAGGTCGCGGGTTCGATTCCCGCACTGGACAAACATTTGTGACTAACACAGATGTTTGTTCTGTGTCTGGGTGTTAAATATATATCTATGCCTAGTTTGGGATCAGTTGACCGTGTGTGATATATCCGTAATATTTATTTATTTAGTTATTGTCGCACCCAATTTCTCTACGTCAACGGCAATTTTCGCTTCTAGCTTTAGTACAATACGCTTATCCGGTTTTAAAGCCGGGCGCAGCGCGGACATGTAGTATTCAATTAGAATTGGATCCGGCGTCGGACGGACCCTGACATATTGAATTTCAGCGCAAATTGAAGCGGCCTGAAGGGCGTGCATTCCGGGACAAAGGCAGTTTACAGGGAAAACCTTTGCCGGATTATCTATTTAATTAAATTTATAATGCGGATGACAATTTTGGACTGCGTATTCGCGTCTGGTTTCAGTTGTTTGTTTGATGCGTTTCGGTGATCGTTTCAGGCTGCCTTTGCACAAGAGATGTGCTATGCTACGTTGCTATGGATGCGTTTGATATCCACTAATATAGAAACTGGTTCTACTAAACTATGTTTTTTATATGGATGGATGCGTGCTATGGATTGGCACGAGGGGTGTCGCTCGCCATGCCTTCACTGTCGATACATCGCATAGTTCAAGCAGCGCAACTTTATAGAACATCTTACTCGCTCCGCTACATAGCTTAGCATCAGTGGAAACGGTCTCATAGTTACGTAGCTTAGCTTTCACATCCGGTGGAAAAGCAGCCTTACTGGCATCTTATTTGGTAAATTGCAAGAATTATTCGGCCGTTATATATAAGAAGAAGATAAATTTACTATTTCATTCAAATAAAACTTTTCTAAATTCACATCCTCAGCTAATTCTCACTGGCAACGCAAGTTTAAATCTCTTCAGCAACAAGGTAAACACCAGTAATTTACGAGTATTTTCGCGGCTAAAAATAATTATCAATTTTCCCCTTTAGCGGTGTAATAGCGTAATAAATCCACAGGGCAGCATCAAGATTTACAATTTCCGCGGAGTAATACTACTTCCACAGGAAAGCAGCAGGAGAGGGGAGGGCCTAACTCAAAACTATTTGGTTATACTAAATGGCATGTTTCAAATCGTAGTGACTTTTTAAAACGTATGATTAAATAAAAAATAACACCCAACCAAAATAAAAAGTTATATAGGACCCCAAACGATTCCCTGTGTGGTGGGTATCAGAAAGTGGAAAGTAAAGGAAAATAAAGTTTTCTTTATAGATGTCAGCTCTAACAGTATATACAACATTGTGAGATCTCAGTTCGGGACAGAGTACTCGTTTATCAAAGCGATGTGCTCGAGAGGAGCCTCTAAGAGGCGCACTTTAATCCTTTCACTAAACTGATTCTTTCACCGAAGATCATACCTCAACCTGGTCACTCACTTATTACAAAATTAAAATGTAATATAAATTATAATGTATTTTAGTTTAGATTATTATTATTACCTGATAACCAAGAACGAATCGGTGACAAGACAAGCGAGCAACTAAAATGTTCCTGGTACACCTCAACGATCTCAAGACCTAGCAACTAAAATAAGACTTCATCATTATCAGCCTGTCCACTGCTGGACATAGGCCTCCCCTAAGGAGTTCCACGACGAACGGTCTTGAGCCTTCTCCATCCACCGACTTCCCGCAACCTTCACTATGTCGTCGGTCCATCGGGTGGGGGGCCTTCCAACACTGCGTCGTCAAATAAGATCAATCGTCAAATAAGACTTCAGTTGATGTCAATTCTTTCACTCGATTATGAACACCCGAAAAACTACCATTTATTCAGTACCCATCTGACAATAACACAGTGCTATCCATTTGTATGGTCAGCAAAAACAGTTATATCGTGTCATAACTCTGGGTACCGTCAGCATCATGCTTAATGTTATGTGTAAAACGAATAGTGTAGTCGAGCTAATGTAAAATGGAGGGGCTAATATGCTTACTCGATGGTAATAAATAGAAGAAAGGTTTGAAAGTACTGAATTGATTCATCGGCAAAATATTATGCGAGATCAATTATTCCCAACGAGAAAGTGTTTACCAGATTCAAAAACTGTATGTGCCGCAGCTATCTAAATCCATACTAGGAGATCCATACTCTTTTGTCTCAAAAAATATTCTTGAACGGGTGAAATAGGGGCTGAGTATGGGCTTATTATATATTAATCCATAATTCATCAATTTAGGGATATGAAAATTATAATTTAGGCTTTTGGTAAGATATAAAGAAATACATGTTTCATTTTTGCATAATCATCCCTAAAGGGGGCAAAGTAGGGGGTTAAATTTGAGGTACTAGCTTTCATATAAATGCGGACGACGAGTTATTAGTATGTATGATTGAACAATATACGTCTACGAAGGAACATTTACTTAGGCTTCTGGGCACCATACATTCTCCTACAATATTTGCCGCTTTCGCAAAATTCACGTTTCCCTCAAAAGCCTCTGCGATTTCTACGTAATGCCCAATACGTGTTGTTACCTAAACCTCAGCCTATCTTATGACAGCACAACAAACCGTCCATTATTTACCAGCGCCAGGCGTAAGGCACGGCGCACAATAGCGAGTGACGAATGCGCGCCGCGTCCGTCCGGCCATCGGTCATGCCCGTCCGGCGCCGGACGGCACCAAATGCACAGCCCGGACGCGCCCCCACTCGACATCGGACACCCACGTATATTGCCGCTAGCTTACGTCGACGGTTTTGCATACGAAATTAATGTTGAAAGTGTTGAATGCTAAAAAAGCTATTACCGCGGAGGAGGACATGATTTGTGACGTTTCGTACAATAATTTCACATGAGTTTAAGGTTGCCGCCTTCATGATAGAGCAAAAAGTCCTGACGACCTGAGGTAGTGTTATGCGGTTGGGGCAGACAATTTAGTATGTTCTATGTATTTTACGAGCTGACGGTACAAAGCAGACAGAGGGGATTAAATGTACAAAAAAATATTATAATGCTATGTAGAATCGAGTCTGATACGAATTATACTTCATGAAAATTTAATTTGCCACATTTCCTTTTTCTTATTTACAAACTGCCGTAAATAGATACTTATTTGTCAAAGAGGAAAAACGGAACTCGAGTTGAACAGCGATATTATTTTAGGAAAAATATCAGCCGTTCGCAACGCTTTCCCGGAACCTATTCCAGCGGGCGTGTTTCAATGACAAAGCACTTACCATTACCAGCTGAAAGCGTACGCAAGAAAAAAAAACATGGCAACTAAGAGTAACGTAAGGGAACCTCCAGAGAGATATGGATGGGTTCGGAGGGGCCGGACGCCGGGCCGGATACGGCGCCGGGCGGAAGAGCGAACCCTTTGCCGCGAACCTTTGTTTATCGAAGTCTTCCCTCACAACTATTACGCAAAACGGGAAACGGCATGCCTCTGACACCCGAGCGCCAAGCTCCGAAACCTAACTCGCAATAGAATGAAAAAACTTTTTTAAAAGAGATCTTTTAGCTTATTTCGCGGAAGGTTTCGGGAGCTAGTTAATAATAATGATGTTTCAAGAGGAAACCGTGGAGCTTCTAAATATCAAATGTCACCGGGCATTTAAGAAACCACCCAACTTTCCTTTTGAGTAGAAATACCGAGTGCTTTGTGCTAGCGAGATTTATTAAACAATTCAAAAAACCTTTTACGTTTGTCGTCCTTGAAATTTCCTGCTATTTTATGATGAAAATGAGCCTCAGATTTCATATAGATTGGTATAAAATGTTTTTATATAAAATATTTTGGCTTGAACTTTGTTACTCCGATTTCTTTTTACTCTGTTCAGAATTGATTGATCACAATTATTCGCAACAAATTGACATTTCATCACCGTAGGTAAACATGTTCGATCGTATCGCATTGAGCTCAAAGTAGTCTTGCTAAATAACTAAATAGACACTCATAGTTCCCATACATTTACTTTTAGCCATATATCAGTTTGTATGCCCCGCTTCCGATTCAGAAGCTATTGTTTATCCGGCGGTTGCAAACAGCGAGAAAACCGGATAATATCTTGGCGCCCGCCCAACGGACCCGTGTTTATTTTCAATTGTGTGATTATGCGAAATGTATGTATGATTTAGCGCGCGTGTGCGCCGTGCTTTAGCTGTTTAGCATCCTATTTTGTCAGTTGTTTATGCGGGAAAGGATAACTTTAAACTATAAAGACAGTCTTGAGATTATGCGACGGTAGGAGAGAAAATCGTTATGTTTATTATATTTTGGATTATATTTTATCAGACTAAGCAGCGAAGATTAGTGTTAAATCGTACCTTATGACAATTTCATGTGTGATTATTCAAAACGTAGCATATTCGTTACCGTATAAAGAACCACGCGTACCCGATATCGGCAGTTCGGCACACTAACTATTCACTAGACAATCGAGGCAATTTCATTAATTCAGGAGTTTTTCATACACTTTGTAACGACACTATTTTTATTTCATCAAAAACTGACAACACAGTAAACGTCAGTTGACTTCGTCTAATTAAAAATACGACTATATTTATGCTGTATAACACTTTACTAGTTTGAAAAAAAAATGTATTAACTAGACGTGAATTGTAGTGACTTGTATAGCAAACTCCATTACTCTAACATTAAATTGCTTTTTAATACTACCTAAATTGTAATTTTCGCTAAGATCCAAGAAATGGTCCTACGTTAAAATACAATTACAGCCGTCTCCTCGGTTACCCAGTTAATAAATCAAATAGACAATGCTTGGAATTATGACGGAGGGTGTACACCGTAGTTTCAAGGTTTCGGCCCGAAACGAACGTAATTCTACGTAATTATGAGCGTTTTCGCACGTCAAAACTAATTTATCAATTGTTCGACTTTCGCTCTGACATCTCGCAACTCGGTCGGCGGCAAATGAATTAAATTATGGAAAAAGTTTCCAGTTAAAAAGGCTTCTTGGATGATGAAATTGGAAGATAAGTTTTAATGTCGGAATTAATGGGTTTGTAGTGGATTGTATTTTTACGCTTACGATAGCATTTTTTTGGTAAATACTGGATATTTACCGTGATTTGTGAATTTATTTGTTCCCCGTTTCAGCACAGTTTCAAGCGCTATGATCACGAAGTAAACTGAAGTCTTTCCGGGTGGATTGTAACAAATAAACTCACTAATCATGGTAAATATCCCATTTTAGTGAAAATTATGTTCATGTTAATCATATAGTTTCAAAAATTATATTGTAGCATTTTTATTTCTTGCTACATAGAAAATTTCACAGCAGAATAATTTAGCATCACCTTAAAAAAAGTTGGTTCCTTTTTGATGATTGATATCATGATTTCAATCGTTAAAATACGATGCAGCATGTGGCTCAACTCGAAAAATATGTAGGAATGATCGTTTATTTTAATGGTTTTTGTTCAATTTATTTCACGAATTCGCGTATTACTGTGACATCATGAAACGCCATTTTGAAATTGCAGAGAGATGCCGCCGTTGGCTTTACCCATAACTACAAACTTCAGAAAATAACAAATTTTTAGGGTTCAGAAAAAACAGAACCCCTATAATTATGATCACTTTGTTGTCCGTCTGTTTGTCAAGATCCTTATTCTCAGGAACGGCTACAGCTATCAAATTTAAATTTATACTAAATTTAATTGTATATAGAGTAATATGAAGATTTGTGAGCTTCTAGTACCGTAAAAAACTCAAGCTCCTATCTAAGTACGATGTCTGGAGCTACTTCACTTTTTGGTGCGGAAGCTTCAGAGCGAGTTCGCGCGAGTTCTACTCGCACTTGACTATCTTTATTGTAAGCACATTGTTGTTAAAAATCCTTATCAAAAACGTCGTTTGTCAGATTCAAAATCATTTTAAAGCCTAAGATAAGCTACCCTTAGCTTTACTGTTAGTTTAAAGATAAAAATACTTGCCTTTATGAACCTTTTTGCTTTCGTTAATAATCCTAGTGTTGTGTGTCGTGACGATTCACTTCCTAAGGGGACCATGTCTTTTAGCTTTTCCAGGCAGGTTCTGAGGTGTGCTCTTCTGCAACAAAGATAAAAACAACTCTTTAGTATTTAAAATTATATATTTTTACTACGGCTGCCCGTGGCTTTTCTCAGGGTCGTTCTTCCTCAAGTTCAATACACATTTCATCAAAGTCAGCCATTTATTTATGAAAAGGTAACAGACAGAGTGATGTCTTTGGATAGCACTCTTTGCGGGAGGCATGTGTCCAGCAGTGCAATTTATCAGGCCGATGCTAATGTCAAAGTCAAAAGGTATTTCATCATTTCAGCTGTACGACGTCCACTGCTGAACATGGCCTCCTCCACAGATAGAGCGAATTCCCTATCATGTGGAGGGATTAGACCATACTCACCACGCTTGGCTAGTGGGTTGGCGAGCGCAGTTAGAGCTATAGTTGTTAAAATGGCGGACGCTCATCCCCTAACTTTTTTCCCTTAGTCGCCTCTTTCTTCAACCGGGGCCACCACGGCAAAAAGGTGTCTATTTCAATACAATCATTAGGATCACTTTAGAAGTCCAAACACCTTTCCAGTCTGACTTGATTGTTTGACTTGACCTTGACTTGAATTTATGACAAAGATTATTAGGCTTTCTTACATTTCTGAGCAAAGATTTTCGCGTAATAACAAGAACAGATGTAGAAGGTGCGGGATTATTACAGCTAACACTATTACTGAACACAAGACAAAAGAACAAAGGCCTTACTTAATGCCTTAATTATGTCGATCCATAAACACACAGCTATAACTCATAGGGGTTTACTATAACTACAGGGTATCCCAGATTAAGTAAGTTATCTCTTTCGTCTCACGATGGAATGAAGTTTTAATATAGTAAGAACCAGATATATTATAAGAATCCGAAATATTATAATGGAAAACTGCATTGAAACACAAGGTCTTTTAAAAACATTTAAATTTGGGGCTAAGTTTATATACCTACCTACTCGTAATATAAGTTTGTACCTAAAATGTTAAACTTCAATAACGTGCGTTTCCCGAAATGTCGCGAATACATACCTAGATGAAAATAATTGCTTCATTTATGGTTTTTTATTCAGGGCAAAATGTATATGCTCAACCTGCTTTTTACTGACAACGTCGGATATCAGATATGTTACGAAAAAGTAAAACATTTGTACGTGAACAACGTTGGTAACTAATACGGGTATTCTACATAAGATACCAATTCCGAAACACCTTGTATAAACGTACCTACGTACCTATAGTTATGCGCACTATGCTAGTATAGCTACAGACTGTATAGTATACAAACTTTCTCCGTTTCAGCGCTAACTGAATGTACTATGCTTTGCCGCAAGTCCGTACCATTGGTAACTGTTAATTATGTAATTGATTTCGAGTGGCTCGTGAAATCGACTTCGGTATTTCGTAGATTTGTATTTCGTTTTACTGAAATATGGTATTGATTAGGAATAAAATGATGGAATTGTATAACACTTTACAAGGGACACTACGGCACATTGTATTGTACTTAAAATCGTATACGGTAAATAAGATTAAAATTAAATTTAGGTGAAAGGTATATGGAGAGATGTTCAAATCACAAACAGTAACCAGATCCCCTAAATAATATAAAATTAATCGTCAACGCCCCCTCGCTTGACAATCTGCGATCGGATTTATCGATTCCCGCCGATGCTAATTCGCGAACGTCGCCAATAACTCGATTATCGAGTGTCGCGATTCGCAGGAAGGTATTCCGGAAGAGGGAGGGACTCCTTTCCTGATGGAGGAAAGTTGCATCAAAATTCAGAAACGGAGATTTCGCAATTATGCAATCAGCAGGAATTGAATTCCTTTACCGGACCGAAGCGATGCGTAAGCCAGTTTTAGTGTAGTTCGTGATGATGCAGACTCTTGGAATCTAGGGTACATCTCCTCGTATTTAAAAGTTTAGCCGTGCTAGCCGAGGGTTCGAATCTCGATCCGTGTACCAATCGGGAAACACATCGAGAAGAAACCAGTATTCTTATGAGCGGGAATGGGCTTGCCACCTGAATAACTTTAACCAAGTCACTGCCAAATGTGGGCATGTGCTAGTTGTAATATTTGGCCGTACCTCTGACAAAATCCCCTCACCTTTAGACATCATAAAGGATCAGAACGTCTGGAGATTTGATAGGATGTCTACCATACTTGAGATTGCCTTGAGCCAATTTTTTTATTGTCCGCGCTTTGCCTAAATCCGTCTTGAAACGAAGTATTGTAATTAAGTTCGAGTTTGTTGAGTAGGGGTACAAATAAGCTTTGTTAGCGGCACGGTAGGACGCGTCCCGAGGCTAAGCGCCTTCCCCGGCTTTGCTTCTCTACATCCACTAATTTCATTCCGCTGTATTTTTTAAACAAAAGAACTTGCATTGTTTTTAATGTAACAAGGATTTCCAGTACATTTGACGGTATTATCTTATTCTGAGCTGGGCTTTAAGCGCTGACTAGGATCGGAGTTTTTCCAGGTTTTTTATTCCTTTTGCTCAGCTTCATTGTTTGACGAGATTGATGGCGTAGCCGGCGTTTGCCCGGCTTAGACGCAAGAGGCGCTGGTTCGATATCTGCGGCAGGACAAATATTTGCATGATCTGTACATATTTTTTCCAATAACGTACGAGAACTTCGATTCCGTGTTCAAAGTAATTAAACCCCCTTTTGGGACATACTATGAAGATATATTTATACATGTTAAGAATCACTTTGTATAGGTATTGAACATTTGTTCGCTTCGTTTATACATAATTTCAGACTCCTCGGCCCAGTAGTTTCCGAGCTTTCGTGATGAGTCTGTCAGTGAGTACGTGAGTGAGTGGACTACTCCTTTATATATATTGATTTATGTCGTCACAATTCTTTCACAACTAAGTTACATCATACATACACCATATTGCCATCGCTGTGTCTCACCGCCTGCCATTAATTTAGACAACGTCGCTTAGTGCGCACTTCGTTCGTTAGATAATACCCACATCCACCTCTACGTTTAATAGACAATGTACAGGGTGCGCCGGAAATGGTGTTATCCTCAAAGGCTTCCCCTAATATCAGCAGTCCGATGTTGCTGGTAGCAAGACGGATCACTAAATGTTGTGTGATCAAGGAACACAGCTGACTTTGGATTGAAGTCTGTATATCGGTTAGTGTTCCTAGAAACACAACATTCAATTTCGCTTAATCTACGTAACTGAGACTTATTTTTGTTTGTTGAACCAGTTGTAGAACCTACCTTAACTGTCGTAAGTTCAGTTGTACGTACGTAGTATGTAGATATACTTTCGTGGGTATCAGATACCTCAATCTTGTTACTCAAGTATCTAATTTTTTCAGAATTACAAATTACTTTTGCGACACCCTGCCCTATCTCATAGCTTCTTCGTAATTACTCAGCCATTTCTGGTAATTCTTTCTTCACTTTATCTCGCTCGTAAAAGCTAGTTTGTAAGAGTGTATTTTCTGGGGATATAACTAATTTATTGTTATGTTATTGCGGAGAAAAACCACAAAGTATTGTGGCAGGTAAAAAAATGTGGGGAATTTCGTACGGAATAAGAGATATTTCATTTCGTATCCGAATTTTTATATTTTCTGTTGGACAGTACTTGGTATAAAACTTGGGTGTAATCAACGAACTATAAGTCGTAAAATTTTATCTTAGCTGTGTATTGAATACTCTCATTTTAACAAAAAGGACCAAAGACAAAAATCAAAGAAAAACGGATCAAGCCGTGTTTGTTGCCCGATTTGTCTAGGTTTGGTGGCGAGGAACAGGCCTAGCTTCACCTAGATTCTAAGACGTTTCAAAATGATCTTATTGATTTTATTTAAATAAACAACTTTTGACTTTGTATGTTAGTGAACAATGGAATGTAATGCAATTCTTTGAAATTATTTCTTAGTGCCTAGAAATAAGTTGTAAGTATCGTGTGTAAAATGGCCCTAAGTTCCTCATAAAATAATTGAAAAAGCATTTGTGTCACAACGGCCCGGACCACGACAAGCTGGAACTTACACGAAAAAATCCCATCTGTAAAAGCACTTAGCTTATAGTTCGCTTTGTGTAACAGCAATTATTGTAACAGTATACCAGAGTCGGCCGGAGCCAGGCGAAGTGGAAGGCAATTTCCGGCGGACGCGCCTACAGCCACTGCACGGGATTTGCATTGGGCTGGAATACTGAATCGACTGTACGCCTGTACAGTCAAAACCAAAGCTAAATCATGTTTGGACAACATTTCAAATTGTGTTCAAAAATATAACAAGCATTTTTTGTGTTCTTTAACAAAATATTATGGAGAGTTGAATGCTCTAACTTAAATGTAGAATCATAATACGAAACTATAACGTGAAACAATGTTAAAATAAATCAAAATTCCATATTTTTTTGAGATTTTGCTGTGTGATCTTTATATGCGTGGCATCACTTTGAAAGTTATTAAATTGTTACATGGAAGTGCAGGCAACTGTACCTATTAATAAGCGCGACAAAGTAATAGTTAGCAGCAAAGTTATAAATCGCTCGTTTAGTACCCAACTCAGGTTCATTACCTAAGTTTACGTTTCTTACAATGTCAACGCGGTAACCTTACACCGGCAATCAAATGAGTAATTTCATAGTGATGTACTTGAGAGATACTACTTTACTTGCCACCCCTCCACAGACAACCTAATGCGAGTTGTGTGACCCCTTTTGGGAACACGGGTTTCGTGTGGACGAAATGCGTTGCCGAACAGTGTTTTTTTCTACGTGCTTTGCTGTATTAATATACTTTTTTTTCAGTCAGCGCCTATTTGGTAGCATTTTATTTTATTTTATTTATTAGGTTTGCCAACAGTTTACACATGAGTACATAGTTATGATTGGAAACAAAATGTTTTAAGCTACATGAGAAACCAATAACAGGCAAACACAGCATGCACTGTAAACAAGGCTAAGAATATAATATGTAGGTACTTATAATAGCTAATGGTAGGTAAATACGACAAAGCGTTATAGATAACTGTATGGTAGGTAGGTATGTAAGGTATACCCCTTACAATTATAAATAGGTAACAAGTTAAATGAAAGCGGAACAATCGCAAACAAGAGTCTTACTCTGATATTCTAGTTAATTATAGTAGGTACATAATTATAGTTTTTTCTTACTAGCATAAAATGAACAAAAAGAGTCGCCTAAGATAATGTTTCCATATGCGCTTTATACCGGACAGTGTTAAGACTGTAAAGCGTGTAACGCAGGCGCTTGTAACTCCCACTAGGATGCGAAGCTCTACATATCTTGTTCTACGAGTAACTTAGTTTATTTCCCGGAACCCTCTCACTTCTTCTTCTTGTCGTGTCACTGATTCTTTCTTGGTCAGTCAGTGACCAGCTTGCTCGAACCACACTGAAGCTCTACATTAAATTTTGTGAATACAGATCATCGAAAGAAATGTTAGGCGCCAAGCCGTGTTTTTTTGCCTGATTCTGCTAGGCTTGGTCGCGAGGACAGGCGTAGCTTCACCTAGTTTCTAAGACGTCTCAAAGCGATCCTAATGATTTTATTCAAATAAACACTTGACTTTGGATTCATCATCATCATCATTTCAGACGTACTACGTCCACTGCTGAACATGGCCTACCCCACAGACAGAGCGAATTCCTTATCATGTGGGGGGATTTGCCCATACTCACCACGCTGGGCATGCGGGTTGGCGAGCGCAGTTAGAGCTATCGTTCTTAAAATGAGGGACGCGACTTTGGATTAAAATTGATGAATTTGGCAAATCATATATATTTTTTTTTTTCTAAGATAAAGATGGAGTGACAGTATGTCCAACATACAGTCTTTTCGAACTCGAGTGAATACAAATCGAAATAAACATATTTTCTGTCACAGCACTGGCTCACTTCAGTAGCCCACCAGTGGGCCCACCCCACAGTAATTACTGCGATTGTCCACGACATTATCATAGTGGAGTGAGCCCAATTTCGGTTTGATGACTTTTTTACGAGCTTTCGAGTCCTACGTAATTTACGGGGCAGTAAAACGTTCGCGGTCCCGCTCGATAACAATGTTTGCTGTTGATACTAGTTATTTCTTGGTCACACGTTAAGTCAATGACCAGGGGCTATTGTTTAAGCGAAATGGCAATGAAGTTTATTACTTTGATTATTTTAACAGTCTTAGCAATATCTTCAACGTTTTATACTTGACAAGGAAAAACCTCACGCTCTTAAGTATTTCCATGTTTGAAACATTTCAGATCTCGCAAGATAAATAAAAATAAGACATATTCCGGACATATCACACAAAGTCAACTGATACCAAACTAGGCATAGCCTGTACTATGGGTACCAGAGACTGATATAGGTACATAATAGATTAATATTTAACACCCAGTCACAGAACAAACATCTTTGTTAAACACACAAATGTTTGTCCAGTGCGGGAATCGAACCCGCGACCTCTAGCGCAGAAGGCAGAGTTACTACCAACTGAGCTATGAGGCCAGTCGAAACAGATTGATAAAAACATCCTTAAAATTGGCAACTTCTTCCCCATTTGTTTCGCAATAGCACTGCAGCCTGAAAAGGGTTTTCTGACAGATGACAAAAGAGCCAGAGGGAAGAGGAGTAAAACTTTCGTGCTAGCATTTGGTCTTCAATCTTTTTGATTTTAGGAGAAACCGGTATCCGTATTATATTTCCTTAATCCTACTAATATTATAAATGCGAAAGTTGGTGAGGATGTTTTCGTGTTTGCATATTTGGATGTTTTTGTTTCAATCACGCTTAACCGATTTCGATAAAACTTGGAATAGAGTTATAAATAAATAAATATTCCGGGCATATCACACACGGTCAACTGATCTCAAACCAGGCATAGCCTGTACTATGGGTATCAGAGACTGACATACATAATAGATACATATTTAACACCCAGACACAGAACAAACATCTGTGTTAGTCACAAATGTTTGTCCAGTGCGGAAATCGAACCCGCGACCTATAGCGCAGAAGGCAGAGTTACTACCAACTGAGCTATGAGGCCAGTCACTAACTGAGCTATGAGGCCAGTTACCAATTGAGCTATGAGGCCAGTTCTTAACCTAGAATAGCATATAGGCTCCTTTTTATCTAGGTGTCACTTGGGCACAAACTAGTTCATTATACCTATATTCTCTCTGGTTTATGACCAGGGGTTGAGCCCATGTTCTTAGGATCGAACGGTAAGGCTGCTAAGTGCCCTGGGCCGGCGTCCTCAAAGCGGTGACAAACACGCGAACACTTTTAAATAAATTATTTTTTGTTATTTTACGGTCACTTCATCGTACAATCCTCGTGCGTGTGTAGTGCTATCATAAAATAAAACCGTTACACGAGTGTGAAGTGGGCAAGTACTAGCTTGACGGTTTTAAGGGCTTTTTCAGGAACAAACAACCTCGGTGGCGTTGCGGGCCATCGTCCGCCTGACACACAAGTGCGGGTTCGATTCAAATATTATTTATTTGACACACATAAAAACACACAAAAAGGACACAAGAAGCATAACCTTAACATTAAGTAGGTATATACAATAAACAAACAAAGAAAATAAGCGCTAGGCAGATGGGTAGGTACCGTTGTCCGCTCTGCGAGGTTGTACGCCAAATAGGTCCCATCTCAGCATAGGTACCGCTCCACACCGATGGTGTGAAGCAGCGCTGGTTTTCAGACCATAACCCCTTGGCTTTTTTTTTCTGCGCGGGTAGGCATAGTGACCACAACTTTTTATAACTTTCTCCCAATTTATTTTATTAAAAAATATATAAAAACTCCTTTTCATGCTATTGCTGACTAATAAGTAATAAATAGTACCTTCAGCACTCGCTAGTGTAACCTCTCCTCTCCACTCTCCAACAATCACTGCACTACACTGTTCACTATGGACCTCTACGCAAAGCTGGCATCCAACATGGAGGAAATGGCAGGCACCTTTGAGTCCAGGATGGTCCAAATGGAATCTGGCCTCAAGAAGCTCTCAAGCAATGAAAAAACTCCACACAAAGATCTTGAGTCCCTCTCTCGGGAATTCCTCGATTTCAAGGCGCTGGTCTGGAAGTCGATGGCAATGATGAGAGCCCAATTGGAGCTTCTGGTCCAAGGACTGGACCGTCAAGAGACTGCATCTAGAAAGGTGCTGCTATTCCACGGCATTGCAGAGTCAACAGATACGGCTGTTGCAGACAAAATTGTTCAATTGTTATCTGACCAACTTAAGTTGCCTGGTGTCTCACTCGAGCAATTATCTGCCTGTCATCGATTAGGCTCAAACACCAGCAAGCCTAGACCTGTTATGGTGAGGTTTGCTAACTACCAACTTCGAAATCTTGCGTGGAATTCAAAAACTTCACTCAAGAATACTGGGATCACTGTTTCGGAGTTTCTCACAAAGACTAGGCACGATGTGTTTACTGCAGCGCGCAAGCACTTTGGTATGAAGAATTGCTGGTCTTCGGAGGGCAAAATTGTCATCTTGCTGCCCGACAACAAGCGCCGGAGGATCGAGACGATGTCGGAGCTCAAGGTGCTGCTCTCTGAGTTTCCAGTCGTGCAGCCGACTCTGGATAGCAAGGCTCCCTCGACGTCTCGGGAAAAAGGCAAGGCGACATCCGTCCCCGAAGTGAGGGCCAGGGCTGAGCCCAGGGCCCGGCGCGCAGCAAAATGAGTGAAGCTTTATTAGGTACCAGTCTGTTTACATCCATGGTTCGTTTCACGAAGGCACTTTTTAACTTTGCAGCGTAACGTACGGCTTTTTACACAATTCAAACTTTTCTTTGTGTAAAGTAGGTAGGATTACGAAAAATTTCTTCCTACTTATTTGTTTGCAATTTTTTTTATTTTTTTTTTATTTTGGACGGAATGAACGGACTACCGGCTTTGAAAATGACATTTATTTTGTTAACTGACATTGACAACCTAACATAAAAGATGTCATGGAGACACGTTCGGATAGCTAGTGCAGCGGGCCTGGATGATTATTTCGTTGGTTTCGTAGGTATGTGCGATGTTTTATCTCTGTAATTGTCCCTTTTTCTAGTTTAGCAAAATATCTAAATATATATATTTTTTTTTTCTTCTCTGTATTTAAACATATAGGTACATTACTAGCTGCGGTGTTAAGTTTAGTTACTAGTTTTTTCTTGTACACCTGCGAGTGCTGAGAGGTCAGTGCTTTGGAGGATTTTGCATAGTGTTTTATTTAGGTATTAGTTTTTATTCTAATATTATTTTATATTTACGTTATCTTATATATTTATTGTAGTTTATTTAGGTACATGGATAACAGTTTAGTTTTTGATGATAGTTTTTTTTCGTGCTCTTCTGCTTGCTCCTCTGACATAGACTATGCCAGTGCGTTCGACGATGACTCAACTCTCCTAAATGATCAACTTGTGGTAAAATTCAGTGGTTATTTCAAAAATCTTAATATAATTCACATTAATGCACAAAGCATACCTGCTCACTATGCGGATATACTTTCATCTTTTGACTGTAATTTTGTTGATGCCATTTTGATATCCGAGTCTTTTCTAAAGCCTGGTTTACCCTCTACTCAATATCCTCTACCTGGCTTCAGGCTTATCAGGAATGATAGAATTGGCAAGGGTGGTGGCGGAGTAGCAATCTACCTTCGCGCTGATATACCCTGCAAAGTTGTTGATCAATCTCCAGGCGAGTACTGTAACTTTGCTGAACACCTATTTATTGAAATTACTGTCAACCACTCCAAGATTCTTCTTGGTGTTTACTACCCTCCTTCTTCCAATATTGACTACTTCTCCTCTCTAGAGTCTAAATTAGAATCATTTACTCCTCTTTACGATAACACTATACTTCTTGGTGATTTTAACACGTGTATTTTAAAGGATGATGGGCGTGCCCGTAAACTTCTCTCTCTTGTTTCTTCTTTAAACATGCACATACTTCCTCTTTCTGCTACTCACCACGCTCCTCACTCTACTCCCTCTCTTCTTGACTTAATTCTTGTTTCTGATTCCGATCGCGTGGCTACCCATGGCCAGCTTACTGCTCCTTTTTCTTATCACGATCTCCTGTTTTTATCTTATAAGATTCGTTGTCCGCGGCGTAAACCTAAATCTCTTCTCCTTCGTAGCTTCAAAGACATAGATATGGAATGTTTGAGGGATGATGTGAACGATATTGACTGGTCTCCCGTCACAGATGCTGATAGTGTTGATGATAAGGTCACCGCTTTTAATAATGTTCTCTCCATTCTTTATGACAAGCATGCTCCTCTTAAACTGGTAAAGGTTAAGCATGCCCCGGCTCCATGGCTATCTCCACCTCTAAAAAAGGCAATGTCTAAGCGTGATACAGCTAAAAGGCTGTACAAAAAGGCTCCGACTGAGGAGAATTTTGCTCTCTATAAGACTTTACGGAATCGTTGTACCAAGTTGTGCAGAGACGCTAAAAGACGACACATTCACGAATCCATTAAAAATTGTAATTCTTCACAAATGTGGAAATTTCTTAAGGCATTAGGGCTGGGTAAGCTCTCTAGTGACTCCAATAATATTTCTTTCGACTTAAATTCTATCAATTCTCACTTCTCCAAATCACCACTTTGTTTAGATAAAAACGTTAAAATCGCCACTCTTGATGCTCTTTCCCGCTTACCCTTGCCTGACTGCTCATCTTTTGCCTTCAAAGAGGTTGCTGAGAGTGAGGTTACACTGTTCCTGAAATCAATTACCACCAAAGCTGTTGGCGTCGACGGGATCTACGTTCAGATGCTAAATCTTCTTTCTTCTGAGCTTGTTCCTGCCATCACTCACATCCTTAATCACTCCCTCACGACATGTGTTTTCCCGGGTGCTTGGAAGAAAGCTTTCGTGCTACCTCTTCCGAAAACTTCTAACCCTACCTGTGTCTCGCATTTCCGTCCTATATCCATTTTACCTATTTTATCTAAAATCTTGGAAAATGCTGTCCACAAGCAGCTCTCCCTGTTCCTCTCTCAACATAGCCTGCTAAGTCCTGTACAATCTGGTTTTAAACCTGGCCACAGCACTGTTAGTGCTCTAGCGAAAGTCTCTGATGACATTCGTTGGGCCATGGATAATAAGTGCCTTACCATTTTGGTGCTTTTGGACTTTAGCAGTGCTTTCAACTCTGTGGACTACGACATTCTGCTATCCATTCTTTCCTCCCTTAATGTTTCTCATCCAGCAATCACTTGGTTCAGCTCATACCTTTCTGGTCGCTCGCAGTGTGTGCGCCTGGATGAGTCCTACTCTGACTGGTGTGACATTACTGCTGGTGTACCGCAAGGTGGCGTTCTTTCCCCACTTCTCTTCTCAGTGTTTATCAACTCTATCACCCAGGTAATCTCTTCGCATTGCCATTTGTATGCTGACGATTTGCAATTGTACCATAGTTTCAAAGTCAGTGAAATAACAGAGGGGGTCACCAGAATAAATGAGGACCTTGACAGTATCAACTCTTGGGCGAAATCTTTTGGACTCCTGGTGAATCCCTCTAAGTCACAGGTTCTAATCATGGGTAGCCCGTACATGCTTAACAAAGTTAGTCAATCTGTCATACCGCCTGTAATTTATGATGGCGTGACGATACCTTACTCTAGTAAAGCAAAGAATCTGGGTGTAATCTTTGACAGTAGTATGTCTTGGATACCACATATAAATGAAGTCAGTAAACGTGTTCACTTTTCATTTCAATCACTCAAACGTCTCCAGAAGTTCCTGCCTCATGATACCAAAATCACACTGGCTCAAGCCCTAATGTTGCCTCTTTTGGATTACGCTGATGTCTGTTTTCTTGATGCCACGGAGCAACTTCTCAACAAACTTGAACGCCTTCAGAACTTGTGCATCCGTTTTATTTTCGGTCCGCGCAAGTTCGATCACATCTCTGAGTTCAGGGCTCAGCTTCAATGGCTCCCTATTCGTCGTCGTCGCGACCTCCATATACTCACTTTACTCTTTAAAATTTTGCATAGTACTATTTCTCCTCCCTACCTTCGTGAGCGTTTCGAATTTCTTGTCCCACGTGGTGAGCCGTGCAGATCCACTATATCCCTCCTTTTAAAAACCCCCTCTCATTCGACCAGTCGTTACGGCGGCTCCTTTACGGTCCTGGCAGTGAAGCTATGGAATGCTCTCCCGCATGTCATTCGAGATAGTCCATCTGTCAATGTCTTCAAGAGGAAAGTTAAAGAGCACTACTTGTCCTTGTAAATTCTGTATTGTATTTATATATATATATATATATATATATATATAATAAATTAGCTAATTAAATATATATTTTTGAACAGGTAGGTATTTATTGTATAGTAATATTAATAGGTATATGTATGTTTATAAATATAATATTATATCAAACATTGTAGGTACACGAACCTCCCTCTATAATCACGTCTCTCTAGCCTCAAAGGTTTGCTGGAAGAAAACTCTTTTTAGGGTTAAGCTCGCCTTTGTACATACCTTTCTTTTTAATTTTTGTATTTGGTTTTTTTTTCGTGTGTACAATAAAGAATAAAGAATAAAGAATAGGTTTGATGGTAACCATCACCGGGTTATGGCGGCGCACCTTACATTGCTTTTACGACTTGCAAACGTAACAGTTTACGTTTTACCGTCGACACCCGTTTACGGTTTGACACTCAAGTTAAGTGTGGTTCTATTGATTGACCGACCTCGTTGGCGTAGTGAGCGAGTGCCCGTCTGAGACGCAAGGGGGTTTCATTCCCGCTGAGGGACAAATGCATGATCTGCAAATATTTGGTCCTGGACTGGGTGTTGTGGTACCATACTCTTAGTTTCTGATATCTACGACAGGGAACAGTAGTTTTTTTTTTTTAATCAACTAAGGTGGCAAACAAGGATACGGCCCACCTGTTGGTAAGCGGTTACCGTAGCCTATAAGCGTTTGCAATACCTGAGGTATCACGCACGCGTTCGAACCGAATCCCCTCCCCCTAAAGAGCTCAAGTGCTAAGTGCTAAGTGTGGGGTCAGTACAGATGTGACTTTTTGGTGCAATTTATTTTATTTATTTCTTTACCACACACAAGAACACATAAAATCCTATTGTCTAGGGGTCAGGACTATCTTTATTTTTCCTGAACATGTTATATACGATAACAACCGAAAAACACATGTAAGAACAAAGCAACTTTAAAAACAATATAAAAGCATCACTTATTACCGTTTCCGTTTCGCTCCATAACGCACCGAAGAAAAATGCCAAGTGAAAAGTTGTAAGAAACTAAAACAAGTCGTAAAAGTGATATGGTATGGATACAAGTTAGCAATCACGGGAACGAGGGCATTTACAACGTCGCGCGGATGATAGCGGACGGATGCGTGACGTAGGGCGGTAGTGATGGTCACTTGTCGATGTTTTTATTACACCGGCAATAGGATAAAACGTAAATTCTGTGGCCCGAGCCTGAATCATCATCTCCCTGCCCTTATCCCACTTCACATGGGGTCGGCACAACATGTTTTTCTCTTCCACTCCCCTCTATCAGCCGTCATATCAGTATTCACTCCTTTCTTACTCATGTCATCTTTCACACAGTCTATCCATCTTTTCTTTGGTCTACCTCTTTCCTTATATCCTTCCACATTCATATTTGGCACTCTTCTAGTCACATGGCATTCTTCCCTCCGCATGACATGCCCATACCACGCTGACCTTTTTCTCTTCAACTTCTCAGTCACTGGCGCTACTTTCAAACTTCCTCTGATGTACTCATTCCATATCTTGTCAATTCTTGTCACTCCACACATCCATGTCAACATTCTCATTTCCGCAGCATGCACTCTTCTTTCATCCGTCCCTTTGGTTGCCCAACACTCAGATCCATACAGTACGACAGGTCTTATGATCGTTTTGTAACATTTTTGTTGAACATGATAAAGCAAGTTTATCATCGACGCAGACTAGATACGAAATATCATCGAAAATATATTTTTTTTTATCGTCAATTTCAATTCAATCATGGTCACAACTCTAGCGAGGTCAACTTGCAATCACGTCCCGCTGAGTTTCAGATGAAACTTACGCAGTAAAATATCAAATGTCGTCACGGTGGCAACCTGGTTGCCTCTGGTGGCACAATGGAAGCCATTTCTGGCATAACAGTGGCCACGTGAACGTTCGCTTTTATCTTTATCGCTGTTATTTCATTAGCGGTATTCTTTGTGAGACAATATGTTATTTCCTTATTTTGGGAGCATACCGATGTAAAAATAACTTCTAACTCATGTTACATGTGGGTCGTATTACTCCTATACTTTGTAAGTTTGTCTGTGTGTATATTTCTTACTACTCAGCTACGTAGTCAATAATAAAATTTCACTCAGACAGAAACTAAAAATGTATCTATGTATTTTTTACCTATTTGTAAATCTATCTATAATTTTGTGTATGTATTGTGTGTTGTTTGCGTTTGTGAAGTCAGTCACCCGCACTTAAATTCGATCTAAAAACCAGCGCAGCTTTACAATATTGGTGTCGAGCAGTAAGTACCTATGGGACCTATTAGACGCATAACCACGCAGTGGGGACAGCAGAACGGTACCTATCTGCATAGTGCCTACCTTCCTATTATATTTGTTGCTAGGTATTATTGTATATACTTAGGTACCTACCTCGTTCTAGGATAGGTTTTTTAAATTTCCTGTGTGTGTCTTTATGTGTGTCAAATAATAGTTATTCTATTCTATGCTTATATTCTATCTGCACGGATGTCCCAGTACCAAGCGAGCGAAGCCGCAGGCGGAAGCTGGTAGTTTATAAAGAGCAGGAAGGCTCTTTGTGCCGAGAAGTCTGGGGAAGTACTGTCACCTCGCCTATAAATTTTGCCGCAAAGCGGCAATGTTCGCATTGCTGTGATTTGGTTTGAAGAGTGCGGTGAAATTAAAGGCACTTGGATTTACTAACCAACACATGTCTCAGGGACGGGGAACGTATGCGTGATGCCTCTGGTATTGCAAACGTCCAAAGGCTACGGTAACCACTTACCAACTTTGCTTGTTTGCAACCTAAGCTGATTAGCATGATTCCTTGAGCTCTGCTGCGCACAAAATTTTAATCATGTAACCATGTAAATTTTTTACTTAGTTCATATTATTGTGTAGTAGTTCATAAGAAAAAAAAAACGTTAATTTTAGTGTGAACAGACGTAGACCATTATTTCATTGTTTTGTCTGCGTTCACAAAGAAAGAAAGAATGAAAAATAATGAGAAAGAATGCTCTTGTTCTAAGCCTTAGCTCTATGTTCGTTTGGCTTGAACCGGCCTTAACACACAGAAGTCATCCGACCACATCGCCACAGATAATAAAACAACAAACAAACTCCCGAACAAGGGAGCTGAGTTAGCATGCCATCGGATTGGAAAACTTTTCGCGGAAAAAAGAAAAGGATATTTTATTAATGGACTTTCGACCGAAAGTTGGGCGTCGAATTTTTCCGAGCACGCGATTAATTAAAGAGTGTTGATTAACTATTTAATGGATGATATTAATGGGTTAGCCGGTGGAGGGTTAAGTCGACACGCCTTGGCACTTGAGGGTCAAATAGTTAAATTGCTCAATTTATAAGTATTGTTCGTTGTCACTGGTCCTTTTTTATTAATAAATAAAATAAATATTCCGGACATATTCACACGGTCAACTGATCCCAAACTAGGCATAGCCTGTTCTATGGGTACCAGCGACTGATATACATAATAAATTAATATTTAACACCCAGACACAGAACAAACATCTGTGTTCATCACACAAATGTTTGTCCAGTGCGGGGATCGAACCCGCGACCTCTAGCGCAGAAGGAACGGTGTTACTACCAACTGAGCTATGAGGCCAGTCCACTGAGCTGTGAGGTCCTTTTTTATTAGACTAAGATAGGTCAGTATTCATCGAAAAAGTATTTGAAAAATATATATAATACATAATTTTCAAGCTCTATCTATATCATAACCGATGGGGATATAAATCAATCCCGTTTTAAATTAAAGTAATAAAAGTTTTTATTTCATTTCTTTGTAGGCGTCACCAATATGCGATTGTTTTTGAGAAAAACGGCTTTGACTACCGGATAGACAATGCAGCAAAACTATAAGCGTTCTTCGTCGACCGTCGGAACCCTAAAAACACAATGAAAATAATGTAGAAACATAAAGAGATCAAGTACTACATGGTTCTACGTTCTTTAAATCTAACTGAATCCCACCACAGCAATACGTAGGCGGCTACGGCGTAGATCCTCTACGCCAAATCTACGATATACAGTCGCTACGGCGTAGCATGTGCTACGAGCTACGAAGGTTTATTAGGACTTTATGACTTGGGTTTCAGCTTGTAGGTACATTATGAAGCTTGTTGGAATGTGCTATGACTAGCGTAATTTAAAGGCGTTTGTGAGTGAAACATTGAAAATTAAAAAATAAATCATTTTATTTTTCGTCTTGTCAATGCGTGCTCAAAATGGTGAAGAGAAACATCATGAAGAAACCCGTGGCTTAGCTAGCTGGATATAACTGACCAATTGACCATGTCTTTGCCGTGGATAAGGCCAACTTGACCGTTAGGATGGTATAGGTGCTTGGCAAGTCCACTGCATCTAATTATATCCCAGGAATTACAGCATCCTGTATACGTGACAGGTCGCAAGCCCATAGCCGCCATTATGAATACAAAAGGACACAAATACAAAAGGCAAGACTTCAAACTAGACGTAATAAATCTGCTTACCTTCTTCACGTCCTTCATCAAACACAACTCCCTTTGAAAACAAAAACCACAAGCGGTCATTGACCAGAATCAGACTGACAAAGAAGGAACCAGTGAAACGATAATCATCGAATGTAACACGCGGTGAGGTAAATTAGCAAAACTTCCGTCGCGATTAATAAGCAAAGTTTCACTGAAAACGGTTCAGTAATTGCCGCAATTTGTTAAACGTCTAATGGTACCTCCTACCGGGTATAATAATGCGTTTTATGGCGCTTTAAATTAATTGAACGACCGTAAAATGTTCGATAAACAAAACATCTATTTCTCCCCATAAAATGCCACTAAATAGGTAAAGCGAATGGGACAATGTCGTCGATACCTTATCATCGTCTTCCTGTCCTTATCCCACATCATGTGGGTATCAATAAGATATTTTTTACAAAAACTAAAAACCGACTTCAAATTCCTGAATATTTACGATCAATATCAGCCTTTTTTTTTTTGTTATCAACCTCTTTGCGTCTTGCTTACCTACTGAGGAGGACACTGGCCACCTACACTTTCGAATAAAAAACAAAAGTAAGTATGACATCCATTCATCATCAATAATAAGTAATAACTCTTACGGTACTGACTGATTGACTGTCAATCAAACGTAGTGGTTTTATTCTCTTTGAAAATCAACGCAGAGCCTAACCAAAATCCTAAGAGTATGAAATTTGCAGGGTAGCGTAACGTGCATAGAAAGGAATTCCCGACACACAACCACTAAGGTTAAAGTTTATTTAAAAAATAGCAGCAACCTAACGCAGTCGCGGCAATTACCATACCACCGTCGACAAAAATAAATTTCGGCAAGTGGTGATTTCAAGAGATGATGACGTTTTTTTAAGTTTTACGGGACAAGTAGCAATCCCTCAGGAATTAAATTAATATGGGACCACCCCGGGATCATACTCTATACACCAGCGAAAGAATCATCAAAATCGGGTTACTATTGGCGGAGATATCGAGTAACATAAACACAAAAAAAAAAACAGCCCACTTGAGAACCTCGGTTAAAAATAGACCTAAGCAAGAGCGAGATCTCCAAAAACCAAGAATCAGGCAACAAACACGGCTTGGTGCCTATCATTTTTTTCGATGATCCTTTTTCACAAAATGGAATTTAAAGCTTCAGTGTGGTGCCGATCGAACTAGGCGTGGTCTATAGCTAGTACAATGTAAAGAGCTAAAAAGCTCGTGTTTCGAAACCATTAAACTATACGAATTAAGTCTTGCAATAATTCATTACGGAATAACTAAGGCTTGTGTGCATGCATCAAGAAATGCAATAAAGTCGCGCACACCTGTACTCAAAGCACTAGTTAATAAATAATAAATAAATAAATATTCCGGACATATCACACACGGTCAACTGATCCCAAACTAGGCATAGCCTGTACTATGGGTACCAGAGACTGATATACATAATAGATATATATTTAACACCCAGACACAGAACAAACATCTGTGTTAGTCACAAATGTTTGTCCAGTGCGGGAATCGAACCCGCGACCTATAGCGCAGAAGGCAGAGTTACTACCAACTGAGCTATGAGGTCAGCCGTTTCTAGCATCATCAAGTCGCTAGTGAGCCTGTTGCCAGCCGCTGAGCCATTAAATTAATTAAATAAATAATTAAAAAGATCTCAATGCTTGTTTATCGCTAATTTGCCACATTTTTTCATTAGGATTTAAATTATATACATTTTTGTTTAGTGCTTTGGTTTTTGTCTTGGCTGGCACTTTTTGTTTTGGTCCAAGTAATGGATGTTTTGAAAAAGTCAGAAAGTGATGCTAAGGGTACTCTTGATTCTTGCAACTTGCATTTTAATAGTAGCTATCAACATAGTAATGCAGTGCGGCGTAACTCAGGGGATCCAAGACTACGTAAGGCTACGTAGTGCATGTGCAAGGATATAAATAGGCTTTTGATTAAGATAAAATCATGCCGGGATTTACTGAAGTGTGTAGTCATAATTTCAAAAATTGTGTAAGATGTCATAAGACAAAGACATCGCACACCCTTCATAGTTCCAATTGTTTGATGATACCAAGGATGGCATTTTTCGTTATTTTTTAGTGTATTAACATAGTACTCACTGTTATGTGCTCTATTGGGCGAAAGTAACTAAATAAATTTTGTAAGTTTTTGAAGCTGAAGAAGTAGGTAAAGCTAGGTGAAGCTAGGTAAATGGAATGTAGAGCTTCAGTCTGGTGCCGAAGCTGCTGATGCTGAAGCTCAGATAAGAAAAATAATCAGGTATTAAATAAAAACTTAAGGATGGCATTTTTCGTTTTTTTTTTAGTGTATTAACATAGTACTCACTGTTATGTGCTCTATTGGGCGAAAGTAACTAAATAAATTTTGTAGGTTTTGAAAGTTGTGAGTGTGGATGGGAAGATATTTCTTACTCTTTCATGCCGCAACACTGAACAGATTGGAATTAAATTTGGTATACATATATGTAGTAAATGCCTGGAATAACATGTGGGCTACTTGTATCGGATACCACGCAAGCGAAACCGCGGGCGCTTTCGTATGTTTATGTTGCAATATTATTTTAGGGTGGCAAGCAGTGTGGTGTGTGACACTGTAGAAAGTAAATTAGTTACAATCTTCTTCGAAGTTATGTTCGCTTGAACTCGTAAAATGTGAACGCAAAGTAGCATTTAACAAAATGCGTTCACAGACAAGTACCTACACTAAAGTCGGTTCTAGAAATATTTAGATTTACTATGACAACAAATTTTTGAAATTATCATGGTTATGAACATAAATTTCACAAAAAATGTTATACCCGGTATATGTAGTTGTCGCCATCACGGTAAATATCCTGTTTTTAGTGAAAATTATTGACAATACCATTATTATTTATATAATACCGTTATTTTGGTAGTCAGATGCATGTACATATGGCACATGCCCACATTTTATGGTAGTGAGTATTTCATACGTGACACGTTCCTCACGATGTTTTCCTTCACCGTTTAAGCATGTGTTAAAAAACACAGTATAGAAGAAACCAGTACCACAACTCAGAGTAAATCAACATCAATTTATATTTAGAACATTGCTAGCTTATTTCCCGGCGGATCGCTCTCCGGAGCCACATTCGTCGCGGAGTCGTTAAGCGAGCAGCAATTTATTAAGCGCGATATATGGCCGCGGTGTAGCGAGGCTAGGACTTTATATGAATTGTCTTAGTAAAGAAAGAAATACTTTTCTAGTGAAATAAATAAAAAGTTTCCGCCGAATATAAGGTATGTTGAGATGTGTAATGTCAAAGTCAAAGTAAATAGGTGCTTATTTCAATAAATCACAGGATCACTTTGAAACGTATTAGAAACTAGGTGAAGCTAGGTAAATGGAATGTAGAGCTTCAGTCTGGTGCCGAAGCTGCTGATGCTGAAGCTCAGATAAGAAAAATAATTAGGTATTCAATAAAAACTTACAAAAATAAGCAAGCAAGAAAGTGCAGGGTTAGGGCTGTATGACGTTTGGTCTGGTTGACGATCGGTTTTCTACTACTACACTTTTTGGGGATTGTCGCAAGCGAAATTGTGAATGGCTTACAAATCTTTGCGACGACGCGACGACAACATTATTGTGATTGACATATGTACGATAACACTTCCAACGATGAGAAACGGGGGACGAGTCCACAGAGTAACAAAAGAGGTGTCACTAAAAAAGAGGTGTCACTAAAAAAGAGGTGTCACTAAAAATGAGGTGTCACTAAAAAAGAGGTGTCACTAAAAAAGAGGTGACACTAAAAAAGAGGTGTCACTTAAAAAAGAGGTGTCACTAAAAAAGTTTGCGAGAGCTAGTGAACAATTCAGAAGCAGTTTTTAGCCTCCCTGAAGGCTGAGCGACTTTTAATAGCTTGGACAGGATTTTTATTTCACCATCATCATCATTTCGGTAGGACGTCCACTGCTGAACATAGGCATCCCCCCTTTAGAGCTATCGATGTTAAAATAGGAGACGCAAACGCCCATACCCTAGTTTTTTGTCTGAGTCACCTTTTAGGATATCCACGGGTAGATATAGGGGCCTATTCTTCAGCCGGGGTCAATGCGGTTACGAAGGCAGGTACCCATTTTGAAGCAAGCTACCCTAATGTGTTTATTACCATTACAATAATACCTGAAGTTCACAAACATGCCTCCATCGTTAAATTAGGTCTCTTTGTTCCTTTCGGCAATCAATCAATTAGGTATGAATAATTAATGTTGACACTCTTCATAATTATTATGATCAAAGTCAACGTCAAAGCTATTTATTTCAATTGTCGCTTTGAAATGTCTTAGAAATTGGGTGAAGCTATGCCTGCTCCTTCCAACCAAGCGAGGAGCAGGCAAGCAGAATCAGGTAAACAGGGCTTGGTGTTTATAATATTTTTCGATAGTCCTTTTAACTAAATTGAATGTAGACCTTCAATATTGACGAGCTCGATGGCTTAGCGGGCGAGTGCCCGACTGTGAAGCAATAGGTGCTGTTTAGATTTCCGCTGCGGGATAAATGTTGGCTTTATCCGCAAATATTTGTTGTAATATTCGTACCAACAGACTCGTAGTTTCTGATACCCACAGGGAATCCTAGTGTGGGTTCAGGATGATGTGACTGTTGGGTGGTGTAGTGTTCAATATGATAACGAGCGAACAAGTTCAGATCAGTCATATGAACTTACGCCAAGTAGGAACACATTCAACTCTTGATATAGAAGGATCAACATTGGATAGCTATGTATATCGAAGGTAACCAAAGTAAGTGCTGATCTGTTCGAATGCTACAACTCATCTATGGCAATTCTGTCGATCTCAATTCGCAAGTCGCCTCGGAACACATTAGGGTGATTCCTGGGTCCCGCTCGATTGCTCGCAAATATCAAAGAAATGGCAACTGTCAAGTGTCACTTTGTATTATAATAATGTCTGATGAGAAAGTGCTTTTTACCCGGCTGACCTTTCCGGCTGTTTTTCGTGCATATTTTTGTCACTAAAGGAGCCTCTAAGAGGCGCACTTTAATCCTTTTACCACACTGATTCTTTCACTGACGGTCATAAGCTCTTTTCAGAGCCACCATACCTCAACCTGATCACTAATCTAATACAGGATGACCAAGACACAATGAATGACACGACAAGCAAGCAAGCATAAATGGGCAGGCCATATAGTTCGCAAAACCGACAACCATTGGGGAAAAACGGTTCTCGAATGGAGACCACGAAACGGGCGACGATGGACGATGAACGATGGACTCATTGTTGAAGTTGCGGGATGTCAGTGGATGGAAAAGGCTCAAGACCGTTCGTCAAGGAACTCTTTGGGGGAGGTATATGCCCAGCAGTGGACTTCTTCAGGCAGAATAATGATGATAACTCAAGCTTTAACGACCCAAGAGGAAAGTTTATGTTACCTGTTATTTACGCTGACATTTTAATACAATATTTTATTGTATTGTTTTGAGTTCGGAGTTAAATTAAACAGGAAATTCGACGATATTTTCACAGGTTGTTAACTGGCGCGCGATTCCCCGAAATTTAATTTACCAGAAAAAGCAGTGGCGATAAAAGTATAATTTTACATGCACATGAATAAAAATATATACATTGGATTTTTTTTTCGGTTAAGAAATATATTATCTAGCTAGAATCTAGCTGAAATTTTGAAAAAATATTGTAGACGGACTGATAACGTACCCTCAAAGTACAGTAGCGCTCAGCTTATTCATCTAAATATTTGATGAGCGCGGTGAAGTTAAACAATGCATCAACCACGAACTAGAAAGTGCACCATAGGATGGCCCCCCATTATATGAAAATACGACCTAACAAAGGTTGCTGGGAGTCTTTGGGTGTAGACCTAACAAGATCCGTCGCTGTGGCAATTTAGGGGAGGCCTCTGTTCAGAAATGTTAGTCCCAAGCCTGCAGTGATGATGATGTGGCAAGCTACGTAACGAGCGGTTCACCTATCCATAAAAGCCTACAACGGGGGAGCGCAAAGCGAAATTGATTTGGACAAAGTGGGCGCGGGCGGAGCGGATATCGAAAGCTCATTTCCGGCGAGCGGCGCGCTTCCGCCCGCCCCAGTCCGCCCCTGGCTGCGCTCTCCGTTTGCATAGTGTAAAGATGCCCTTACACGGGAGATTATTTGACTGGCCTCACAGCTCAGTTGGTAGTAACTCTGCCTTCTGCGCTAGAGGTCGCGGGTTCGATTCCCGCACTGGACAAACATTTGTGTGATGAACACAGATGTTTGTTCTGTGTCTGGGTGTTAAACATTTATCTATTATGTATATCAGTCTCTGGTACCCATAGAACAGGCTATGCCTAGTTTGGGATCAGTTGACTATGTGTGATATGTCCGGAATATATATATTTTTTTTCTTTTATTATTGCCTGGCGACACATTCCAGCAATTTAATGGAGTAATCTAGAACAATATCTCGAAACTGTATAGTGACTAATGATTGTACTAATATTAATAATTTCTTATGAAGTATCCAAATTGTTCAACTATTTAGAAAGATTATTGGGCATTGACATAAATTCCTTAATATGACATTGCGTAGTAATCTTCGTCGTTTTTTATTACCTACTACTGCTGTTAATCGGCATACGCTTTATCTGCCCAATTCTATAAAACACATTGTTTTATAGACTTACTAGCTTCCGCCCGCGGCTTCGCAAGCGTGGTACCTGCATAAAAAGTAGCCTATATGCTATTCCAAACTATAATCTTTCTCTGTACCAAATTTCATCCAAAACCGTTGGGCCGTTTAGCCGTGATTGAACCACAAACATCCAAACATCCTCACAAACTTTCGCATTTATAATATTAGTAGGATAGGATAACTTTAATAATGTTGCCCATAATGAAACAGTTTCATCGCCCGTGTAAGAGCAACAAGGAATAGTAGACCCAAAGTTTGGATTGCGTGTAAACTTGATTGGTTCGTTCTGTTATTCGATTATAATCTTTTGAAGGCATTTTGTAGTATAACGATTTGAGGGAATGATAACGCGTGCTAATCCCTCCACACTGATTATTTCTTTTTCAGGACTCCTAGTACAAGTGGCAGTTAAAAAACCACCTCTTGTTAGAATGCGTTCTTCAATTTGTAAATGGTGTGTGATGCTGTGGTGGTTCCGGCTGAGGAATAGGCCCCTCCATTTCTACCTGTAAATGTTGTAAGATGCGACTAGACGATAGCAAATGGATGGGCAGCAGCATTCTCAAGTAACAATAGCTTTATTTGCGTTCGCCAACTAAATATAAATATAAAATAAATAAATATTCCGGACATATCACACACGGTCAACTGATCCCAAACTAGGCATAGCCTGTACTATGGGTACCAGAGACTGATATACATAATAGATATATATTTAACACCCAGACTCAGAACAAACATCTGTGTTTATCACACAATTGTTTGTCCAGTGCGGGGATCGAACCCGCGACCTCTAGCGCAGAAGGCAGAGTTACTACTAACTGAGCTATGAGACCAGTCAAACTAAATGTATTGTGCACTGTGCAACTTACTATAATTGCGACTTACGCATCTAAAGTCACTCCTACTAGGCCAACACGGCTTGCTACTTTTTCAACATCCTTTATTTATTACTAGCTTCCGCCCGTGGCTTCGCTCGCTACATAAAAAGTAGCCTTTATACTATTCTAGGTATAGAACTCTTTATGTTCTCTCTTCCGTGGTCTTCTTTTATTATAGATATAAGTACTCATGATGTATTTCTAGACTACACTCTTTTATTTACCTTGTTTATAGTTATAATTTTGCTATTTCTTAAGTATGAGCATGCTCACTGCAGATAATTAATACTTAGTTTAAGTTTTGTCTAAGTGAAATTCTGTAATTTCTTGACAAAAATAAATATTCTTTAAACCGATATTCCAAGTTTCTAAGAAAACGGTTGAGCCGTTACGGCGTGATTGAATAACAAACATCCAAACATCCTCACAAACTTTCACATTTATAATATTAGTAGGATAGTAGGATGTGTAACAGTGCAATATTTTACAGATAGTTAACATAATAATTTCCGAAAATATTAAACCATTTTGTTTTCATTAAACATAACAAATATTTGATCCATTATTGCGGTGCTTGCTGGCGCAGCAAATCCGGGTAAAAACATTTAAGCCTCAGTATTACCAAATTCCGGCTGAAATTCCACGCACTCGAACATTTTTGAATGCCTATTGCGTTGAATTCAACGCTGGCTAACATTTTTCGTGCTCTGTGCCAAATTAAACGCCCGAACTATATCCCAACGTTTCGTACCTACTTTTCGACTCATCGTTATTCAAGGTGATTCACAATATGTATGCTATCCCGAAAGGAACTTATTCTACACCATATTGGCAATTAAGTTGGAAGCGATGCTTTTCATTGAAAGACACTATGCAAAAATCAGCTGTTTTGGGATCAAACTCAATTATTCAGCTGTTTTAACTAGCAATATTTATGATAAACTTCTCGTAATCTTAATAATCTGTATATAATAATACATATTCCGGACATATTCACACGGTCAACTGATCCCAAACCAGGCATAGCCTGTACTATGGGGACAAGAGACTGATATACATAATAGATACATATTTAACAACCAGACACAGAACAAACATCTGTGTTTATCACACAAATGTTTGTCCAGTGCGGGGATCGAACCCGCGACCTCTAGCGCAGAAGGCAGAGTTACTACTAACTGAGCTATGAGGCCAGTCAGAATATATAAAATATATAAAAGAACAAGGCCTGATTCCACGATCAACGCACAGCCCAAACCGCTGAAGCTATAACGCTGAAATTTGGACAGCAGCTCGTCGCAAACTCGTCCACTAAGGAGGGATTTTCAAAATATCAACTCCTAAGAGGGTGAAAAGGGGTTAAAAAGTTTGTATGAAAAATCGTATTCCATGAACCTACAGATTTAAAACTAACTAAAAATAATGAATGATAGAAATAAGGAAAAACTGTATTTTGAGATTTTCAAAACTACCCCTTGAAAGGGTGTAATGAGATGTAAAAGTGTATATGGGCGTTTTTCATTTTGCTTAAATAATAAATCCCTTTAGGTATAGTATACTAGTTACGGAACACATTGATATTCCGCATCCGATATCCGATATCGCTATTTAATTGTACTTATAACCTTTTGTGCAAGTAAACCAATAAAGCACATAGAGTCATCGGTGCTCGCAATGCAATATAATAAACACTAGTGAATAGTGAACAATGCAATATATAGCAGGACAAAGGAATGCAATGTGGCAATATAGTGGCTCTTTGTGCCTCCGCCGCGCCGATTCAAGTCAGGTGCACGGTACACTCAGCTTGGTTAAGGAAATACCCACATTAAAGTTAACTCAATTTTTTTTTTGAAAACTATGTCTGTGTTTATTTTAATGTCCAAAAGAATTATTATTATTGTAGAAAATGAAATGTTTGTGGAATAAAAATTACATTTTCGTTGATCCCATGGTTTTAAGCATAATATCACATTCATTTTTTTTGCTTAACTGTAGCACTTATGGATAACATACAATTTTTATGATACCCAATATAATAAACACTAGTTAACCGATAAAAATACTTCATCTGCCTAAGATTTTCGGTGACAGTGTCATTCGTTCCATGGCGTATTCGGTAAACCCCTTGCCGATTCAAGGTGAAGATGCGGGTTTCATTTAAACTTAATAATATCACATAAATGATACCCCTAACAATAATGCTGGAAAGATCCACTTATCAGTCTTAAAATGCATTCAAAATGCCTAAGGGTACGTCTTAGAAAAGCGCCACGCGCAGTTACTGCAACAGATCGCGAGCTTCACGTGTGCGCGCATCTTACAAACAGATTGCATTACAGAAGCGCGCGTGCAGCTCGCGAGCGGTTCGAGTAACTGCGCGCGCACGGCGCCTTTGCAGATGTGGACGCTCTCTAACAAATCAAGAGGTGCAATTCTGTTAGCTTTGAAATGTACTGGTAGTACATTTCGAAGCTGACTGTATATCCGTAGCTCGTATACACTCGAAGCACAATAGCAGCCCTACATGTACTAAATTGAATCACAATATTTATCGACCAGTGTATGGAGATTGGTACATTTATTACAACTCTTTTGTTGGCTGACTTTATAATGGCTTCTTTCACGAGTTGCGGAGACAAATAGTACATTTTCGTGAAAAATCTTCACTGAACTGAAATAAAGAAAGAAAATACATTTAACTTGCTTACTTGTCTTCTCAAAGCAAGCAAGCAAATTCACTAAGCGTCAATTTGACCCGACTACGGAGGTTTATGTGTTTAACAGTATATTTTTGTATGAATGTTAATCTGTTTATTCTTACATACATAAAAATCACACCTGTTTTCCAGTGGGGTAGGCAGAGTTCACGGCTTCCCTGTTTATTCATTAATTCAGTTAAGTTAATTAGTAATTTTACTGTTTTGGTAGTAGGTACTACTATATTAATGGTAAATGTGGTAGCCAAACGTATTTTTTCTGCAACACTATTTTATTTTACCTTTTTTGTTCCTCCCGGTTATTCCAGTTATTTTGGTAATTTACCTGTAACAAACCAAACATAGATATTTTTAAAGAATGAAATCAAAAAACATTTAATAATTATCTAAGTCTATAGTCACGGAAAGCTTGATTTTTTAGGGTAATATAAGTTCACAGACTTTTATTTATGGTATAAAGTTCAAATTGATACATTCAGTCGTTGAGAAAAAGGGTCTTTATAGAAAGAACGCCAACAAAGTCATCCTATAAGGGTTGCGTTTTTTCCTGTTAAGGTACTGAACCCTAAGCATTCCAGCTAGTACGAGGCTAATGTCTAGTAGATAAGTGAAGTGTTAGCATGCACACAGTAACTTCTAGCAATAGCGTAAAGTAGCGCTGTGAAGATAGCCGAGGTGGCTATAAAGCTATCCACCGAGGAAATTACACGGAAACAATGGAGGTAGTTCGGGAACAGGTTAGTTCATCATCATCATCAGCCTGATGAAGTTCACAGCTGAACACAGACCTCCCCTAAATAGTGCAGTAGCAAGGCCTTATTTCATCTATTCTAGATGATTTATACAGCGTCAGCACTACTTCCAGTGGACGGCCAGCTTAATGGCCGAAGTGACACCGAAGCGTAATTGCAATGGGAATTGTCGTTTTCCACTTTAATTTGGCCGCGACGTTGCCGACCGACCGCCTCGCTATTAGGGTTGTCATTAGCGAATAAAAAAACCCAAAAAAGCTGTTGTTGGTGTGTGTAGAAGTCACCACCGAACGCAATATTTAAAATAATCCAAAGTAAGATATTAAATAAATAAATAATATTGGGGAGTAAAGGTTCTCGAATGGCGACCACGAACCGGGCGACGCAGTGTTGAAAGGCCCCCCACCCGATGGACCGACGACATTGTGAAGGTTGCGGGAAGTCGGTGGATGGAGAAGGCTCAAGACCGTTCGTCGTGGAACTCTTTAGGGGAGGCCTATGTCCAGCAGTGGACTTCTACAGGCTGATGATGATGATGAAGATATTAAATAGACAAATAAATATGTACCTAGTACTATTCTGCTAATCTATTTCTCATAAGTTCAACTCCTCCTCCTTAATCGTTCCCCCATAGTTGAGGATCGTGACTCCGCGCAAGTATGCCCCGTTCTGTGATTTTTCTCCATCTGTCACGGTCCTCAGCTTGATGTTCAAGATAAGGATAAAGATAAATTTATTTGCTTCAACTAATAAACTTAATAAGAATTCGACACGTGTTTCGTCTCTCTACGAGGCATCATCAGGAAGAATTGACTCGCTGATGATGCCTCGTAGAGAAGCGAAACACGTTGAATTCTTATTAACTTTATTAGTTGAACTTATGAGGAATAGATTAGCGGAATAGTACTACTATATTTGTTTGTCTATTTAATATCTTAGAATGGACTACTGCAGACAAACTAAATAATCATCATCTCCCTGCCCTTATCCCACTTCATGTGGGGTCGGCACAACATGTTTTTCTCTTCCACTCCCCTCTATCAGCCGTCATATCAGTATTCACTCCTTTCTTACTCATGTCATCTTTCACACAGCAGACACACTAAATAAATAATAAATAAATAAATATTCCGAACATATTCACACGGTCAACTGATCCCAAACTAGGCATAGCCTGTACTATGGGTACCAGAGACTGATATATATAATAGATAAGTATTTAACACCCAGACACAGAACAAACATCTGTGTTTATCACACAAATGTTTGTCCAGTGCGGGGATCGAGCCCGCGACCTCTAGCGCAGAAGGCAGAGTTACTACTAACTAACTGAGCTATGAGGCCAGTCAACACTGAATCAATTAACTAGGATGTACGTATTGGTGTTTTTTTTTTTTATATACAACTGAGATGGCAAACAAGCATACGGCCCACCTGTTGGTAAGCGGTTACCGTAGCCTATGAACGCTTGCAATACCAGAGGCATCACGCACGCGTTGCCGACCCCGAACCCCCCCCCCCCCTAAAGAGCTCTGGCAACCTTACTCATTGGAGGAACACAACACTATTTGAAACATAATTTTAGCCGTACGACGTTCACTGCTGAACATGGCCTCCCCCACAGACAAAGCGAATTCCTTATCATGTGGGGGGATTTGCCCATACTCACCACGCTGGGAATGCGGGTTGGCGAGCGCAGTTAGAGCTATCGTTGTTAAAATGAGGGACGCTGCTGCCCATCCCCTAGCTTTTTTCTCCTAGTCGCCTCTTACGACATCCGCGGATAGGTAGATATGGAGGGGCCTATTCTTCAGCCGGCGCCACCACGGCCTTTGAAAAAAATAATGTTATTTGGCTGCGATCTTCTGTAAGGTGGAGGTACCTTCCCAGGCGGGCTGCTCCAATTCAGAACGAGAAATCTCGCTGTGCCCTACCTCCTCCTAAACTCCTCCTCCTCCTTGATGATGAACGTTGAAAACACGGACGTGTGCCAACCCTATTAGCTAGATAAATAGATAGTGTGAGCACACATTTGTACTTTTGCAAACTACTCGCGCATGCCTCGGCGGAATAAACGGTTTGTTTAACTGTTCAGCGAGTTTTGTAAGTTGGACGTCAATAAGCTGCATCTTGTGTGCTCACTCAGTAGAGTAGCTTGCCTACACTCCTCTTGATTGAAAGTCTGAGAGCACCAGTCCTAGAGCACCGGTGGAGAAGTGGTAGTGGCCTTTCGATCCATTGGTCATCCATAGGTGCATCTATATATTTTCCATTCGGAAAATGTATGTGAGCTATACTAGTGCTATCAAACGGTGAATGAAAATATTGTGAGTAAACCGGCATGTTTTTTTTTTTTTTTTAAATGTTTTACGGAGGCGAACAGTCTTACGGCCCACCTGATGGTAAGCGGTTACCGTCGCCTATTGACATCTTCAGCCCCTGGAGCATTGCTAATGCGTTGCCTGCCCTGGAAAAATCTTTTTGTATTTTTCTAAAAGCTCTTCATGTTGTAGGTTACAATTTCGTTTTTTTTGGGTGTTGTATTTCGAAGACATGTGCACGAAAGGAGCCTCTAAGAGGCGCACTGAAATCCTTTCACTACACTGATTCTTTCACCGACGGTCATAGGCCCTTTTTAGGGTAACCATACCTCATTCTGGTCACTGATCTAATACAGGATGTCCAATCCGTCGAAAAAATCAAGAAGGTCTAATATAAGTAGGATATGATATAAAAATAAGTCAGCCAAACACAAAATGGCCAGTTACATAGCAACAGTTTATTTTCTATTTATGGTAGGTAGTTACGTTACGTACAGCTCTTACACTAGGATGAGGATCCTGTGTTACATAGTTACAATACAATCGTTACATATTTTATATTAAACTTAATTAAGTGTACCTACATAATTCTTTACTACAGGTACCTACATAGTAGGTTCCATAAGTTCAATAGTACGTAAATAGGTGGAAAAAAATAATGTAATAAAGTTTTAAGGCTTAGAATGTGCTGAAAGTCCGCACTTTCGTGAGCGTGCACGTTTACGTATACATTGCGCGACCGTAAATTCATAAATATCAGAGTGAATGTGCATTTTACAGTTCTCCATTTTTCAGAAGATGTTTGCTGGGATGTCGATCCGAAATGGAACGCTTTTTGTTTGTGCCAGTTTGGATAAAAGGAGTAACCAAACGTCTCATGGATGAAATTGGATAACTTTTTAACTAAGCTTGTTTTAACTTACTTTGAGCATAAATCGAATTTTTCTGTTGATTCCCGCAATTGATTTACTTCTGCTTTCTGATTCGAGTAGATTAATTAAATAAATTATAATTAAAATATATTTAGGGTAGATGCATTTAAAAATATAATCCCCCTTTTCATTCAGTTCATCTCATCCCAAAGATACACGGATACAGTGCTTGCAGCACTTTAGTGCGTGCTGGTTCCGATCCCTGATTTGGCATGCGACGGTGGCGACCTCGGCCGTAGCGGACGAGTGCCCGTCAGAGACGCAATGGGTGCGGGTTCGATTCCCGCTGCCGAACAAATGTTTGCATGATCTGCAAATATTTGTTACGTGTCTGACTGTTGTGGTGCTCGTAGTTTCTGATACGCACGACACAGGGAACCCTAGTGTAGGGTCAGGACTATGTTATTATTTATTTTTTATGTTACCATGTCATAAGTTCCGACTCGAAATTTAACATTTCACAATAACTGATGTCTTTATCTAAATGTTATTTTTCCTTTGAACTACATTTTTCCAGGAAGCAGAGTACCTACACTTTAGCCTTTTATATGGCTTTGTAAGTAAGCTCACGTTACTCGCCTGAGGCGAATAATCCGATTTCCACAGAAAATCGGCAAAAAACCCTAATTTTGCCATCCACCCCTGGAATTGGAGAACGTACGGAATTCCACCCCGTAGCGAATTGTTATTTAAAATTTTCATAACGCGAATTTATTATTTTGTGGATGATGTTTTGTGTCACCATTTCTGTATTTCCTGGGCTTATTTTTGAATGATAGAAAATTATAACTATTACAGACACACACGGTCGGCCATATAGCTCGCAGAACCGACAACCGTTGGGGAACAAAGGTTCTCGAGTGGCGACCACGAACCAGACGACGCAGTGTTGGAAGGTCCCCCACCCGATGGACCGACGACATTGTTAAGGTTGCGGGAAGTCGGTGGATGGAAAAGGCTCAAGACCGCTCGTCATGGAACTCTTTGGTGGAGGCCTATGTTCAGCAGTGGACTTAATCAGGCTGCACGAAACAGTAAAGCTAGGTATCCAAGGACCTTTGCAAATGACCTAGATAGATCCAGATCATGAACAATCGGAAGCTTCCTATTCATATTCATTTATTTCACCCTTAGCGTTTATACTACTAAACATACCTAGCAGTATTGCATAACATAGGTATGCAATGCTGCTAGGTATGTTTAGTAGTATAAAAATGCTTACTCAAGATATCCTTCCATAGTATGCTTCAAGATGCTGGCGGCATTACCACGCTGGTTGGCAATGCTAGTCCGTTGATATAGACAGAACCCACCCTTTCTTACACGTCTCGGAGTTACCAGCGCACAGCAAGTCAATTCTTTCAGATGATGCCTCGTAGAGGCGAATCACGTGTCGATTATTTATTAAGATTGTTCTTGAACTTATGAGGAATAGACACGCATGTGATGGCTCCTGCGGTCTACAACGCGCTACCCGGAAGCATTCAAAGCGCTAGCTCGGTGCAGTCATTCAAACATAAACTAAAAGCATGGCTTGTGGATGAGACAATTTACAATTACGAAGATTTATTTAAATGTAATACGATTAATAATAAGAAATATTACTAATAATAAATGTATGCTAATGGATACTGGAACCGGACGACGCAGTGTTGGAAGGCCCCCGACCCGATAGACATTGTGAGGGTTGTGGGAAGTCGGTGGATGGAGAAGGCTCAAGACCGTTCGTCGTGGCACTCTTTGGGGGAGGCCTATGTTCAGTGGACTTCATCAGGCTGATGATGATGAATGGATACTTTAGTACCTAAGTAAAATATATATATAAGACAAGATACTAATGTGTATCTACTGCTCTCTGTGACCTGTAACCATTTGCCAATAAATACTATGACTAAGACTAGATTAGCGGAATAGTACTAGTTATTTGTGTGTCTATTTAATATCTTGGACTTCTGAAAAGTCACTGGCTCCAATAGTTATCGCCTTGGCTTGGACACTACAGGTAGTTTATAACGGATTGGGAATGCTATTTATAAGAGGGTATCAATTTAATCCGCTCAATGGCCACATTATGGTAAATCGTCAGCTGATCTGCCGGTATCTTTGTGCCAATAAATGCAGTTTTATGGGTCAGCGCCGCTTAAAGATTTAACTGCTTTAATTGCTTTGAAAATTATTTATTTAGCTTTGTGATTGCATGATAGTAATAATCATTATATCTTAAAATAATATAATAAATACATCCGTTTTTTCATCAATAACTAACAATTCCAACTTTTTTTGGGTTCGGATTACTTTGTCTTTCTGTCTGTTCATTTGTTCGGGCTAATGAAACTCAGTAGCGGGCTCAGAAACTACTGAACACATTTATATATAGGCTATATAGCATCACGCTACACCTCCTTGAGGGGGGAAAGAGGAATTCGAACTAAAAAATATTATAGGTAGGTATAATATAATTTCAAAAAATATTTGTAACTCAAATTGTTTGAAACTTCGCAAAAACAGTTTTGTTTTAGATGTTTGTTGTTCAATCACGCGGTAACGGCTCAACCGATTTCGGTGAAACTTGGAATAAATAGAGTTTAAGGCTACTTTTTATCTAGGTACCACGCGTGCGAAGCCGCCGGTGTAAGCCAGTAATAAATAATTACTCATAAATACGGGTGTTATCGATTTCTAAATGTTTAAAGATGTAAACTCCTGTCACCAAAAATATTGCATTAAAACTAAAATCAAAAACCTTGATCAATCACCTACCTAAATCATTGGTCAGTGATCAACAAAAAACCAGTGACATGAAAGCAAGCAAGTGTGAAGTGAAACAGCATTCGACCAACAGCGAAAACAGTAATACAAATTCAAATTGACGCATCATAAAAACCTATCTTTAAACATAATCTTTACAAAATCTGTGAACCCCATAACACGCGCACAGGATTTATGTCGCAATTAACCTTTTGTCATTTTCAAAATTTAATAAGCCCGCGGCACAGGCACGCGTGAAACGAGTAAAGGTCAACCTCTTGTTTCCGAAATAGTTATAATCCTACAATGATAGGCCCCAAGCCGTGTTTGTTGTCTGATTCTTCTAGGCTTGGTCGCGAGGAACAGCTTCACCTAGTTTCCAAGACGTTTCAAAGTGCTCCTAGTGATTTTATTGAAATTTTGAGTTTGTGTTTGAAAGATCAAAGCGCTACTCGTTTAGATCATACTAATAGTATGTGAAAGTTTGTTAACTTCATCATAACTCGTTTAAAGTTTACCTCATAGACACGTGGGTATCTCGAACCACTCGCTTTTCGAGATCCTTTATTTATTTTTATTTTTTTATTCAACAGAGGTGGCAAACCAGCTTACGGCCCGCCTGATGGTAAGCGTTTACCGTAGCCTATGAGCGCTTGCAATACCAGAGGCATCACGCACGCGTTGCCGATCCCGAACCCCCTTCCCCCCTAAAGAGCTCTGGCAACCCTACTCACCACAGGAACACAACACTATTTGAAACAAATAATGTTATTTGGCTGCGATCCTCTGTAAGGCGGAGGTACCTCCCCAGGCGGGCTGCTCCAATTTAGAGCGAGAAAATCTCGCTGTGCCCTACCTCCTCCTAAAATTCCCCACTTGCTTCCGCCCGCGGCTTCGCTCACGTGAAACCTATAGAAACAGTAGCCTATATGCTATTCTAGGTATAGAACTCTTTATATTCCAAGTTACAAACATCTAAACATAAAAACATCAAAAACAAGAATACAACAAAAATATTTCTTCAGGGCAGGCAACGCATTAGCAATGCTCCAGGTGTTGCAGATGTCAATAGAGGGTATCACTATGAGGGTCGAGAAGTTGTAGTCTCGCTTTAATGTGAATTTTAATTCCTTTATGGTGAGAGTACCTACTGATCGCTTGTCGATGTTCATGTGTGGGGAGATGTGGCCTAAAGGTGTCAAATTCAGGAGGTTCATAGGACACCTGCCACGAGACACCGGAGGCGCCGCCACTGGGCAGTTACGTGACACGTCGTTGCCTATACGTGTGCAATAATTAAATAATTAATTAATAGGTTTTTTATATATTTTAGGTTAAGGTATATATTTCTATGGGTCCTAGAATTTAGTTTTTAACATCTGTACTATTCTTAAGTTACATGAAATAAAATTTATATTATTATTAATAGGCGACAGTAACCGCTTATTTTGACTTGGGCCGTGGGCTGTTTGCTTTGCCTTGCCGCATAACATAAAAAACCTTACATAATAATAATAAATAAATGACACCCAACAGTCACCTAGATAGTCCTGACCCCGCAGTAGGATTCCCTGTGTCGTGGGTACCATGAATTGAGTGACAGAATTGCCATAGATGAGTTGTAGCGTTTGAACAGATCAGCACTTACTAATAAATGCATTTGGTAATAATATTTGTTATTAATAATATTATATAATTATAAATTTGATAAATGCAAAAGTTTGAGGATGTTTGGATGTTTAGATGTTTGGATGTTTGTGGTTCAATCACGCCCAAACGGCCGAACGGATTAGGATGAAATTTGGCACAGAGATGACAGATTATAGTCTGGAATAGCATATAGGCTACTTTTTATCTTCATAGGTACCACGCGAGCGAAATCGCGGGTGGAAGCTAGTAATTAATAAAATACATTTTACGTACATTTTCTCAAAGATTTACGCAAATAAAACAAGTATGTATAAATTCCTTTGAAAACAAACTGATTTCCGCACAAAAAATATAATGCGTTAATTTTAACGAAAATACTGTAATTTATCAAAAATGCAAATTAAAAATACAGGACGAATGAGTTTCCTCACAAGAAAGATTAGGTGTCTGCTCTGTTTTTGTTAGCGCCATTACAGATTGAGCGTTTTTGAGCGCGACCATGCGATAAACTGGTTTTTTTGCAAGCGAGCCAACGCATGTTAATATGGCGACACCTGTGCCCCAAGCACGAATAATTCAAGATAGCGACAGCGATACTATAGTAAGAGTCAAATAATAGCCAATGATATTAGCAATGCTGGAAATATTTTTATTTAAATTTTTTTAGAGGAGGAAGGGCACAGCGAGATTTTCTCGTTCTGAATTGGAGCAGCCCGCCTGGGGAGGTACCTCCGCCTTACAGAAGATCGCAGCCAAATAACATTATTTGTTTTCAAATAGTGTTGTATTCTCTCTTTAGGGGGAGGGGTGTTCGGGGTCGGCAACGCGTGCGTGATGCCTCTGGTATTGCAAGCGCTCATAGGCTACGGTAACCGCTTACCAACAGGTGGGCCGTATGCTAGTTTGCCACCTCAGTAGTAAAAAAAAAAAAAAAAAAATTTGATTGGCTATCAATTGACATTTGCTATCGCATCGTAAGCGTAACGCTACGGTGAATTGTTTGTGCTTTGGGTAATGTCATTATGACAATCTCGTATGAGCGTACGTTCGCGCGAACCTATTTGGGTAAGTCAGTCAGTCAGTCAGTCAGTCATGTATCGTTCATACTGGGAAGGAAAACGGTCTTGCACGCTGGAAATACGCCAAATCTGTAACGGCGCCTAATCAACTGAGGATGAAATAAGGGCCCGTTTTGATTATACTCCCCTCCGCACAGTTCGTGGGTCAAATACGTCAACTGTCATTTTACAATTCTAATTTTGTGGCCTAATGACTTCCTTGGATGTGGTTGATTGCTCGACACTGGAGGAGCCATTTAGGATTAGAACTAATTAGACGAATTTCTAAGATCATAAAAACACTATGCCGGAATCAGTTGAGGTTGGCCGAGGTGGTAGAGACCTCTTCAGATTAATAGAGACTTTAACACAAACAGTAGTTTTAATGTCAGCGCAGGTCTAAACCGTAACCATGCCAAGTTATATTCTTAATTCATAATTCATTTATTGTTCGTGAACCTAGGTACATTGATAGATAGTGAGGTTTAGAGTACAGATCACTAGATTCTGACATCGGTCATACAAACATTATAAATACAAAGACTTAAACCAATATTAATTAGATTACAAATTACATAATAACTAATAAGTTACAAATTCAAAAAAATATAAATTTATCATTAATGTCAATCTTAATAAATAATATTAAATTAAATTATTCTACATACATTAAATTGGCCATAAAGTTTGTACTAAAAATTTTGGAAATTCGACATTATTCATTGAAAAATCTCTACGCAAAATTCAGCTAGGTCAAATCAATTCAGACTCAATTATTCAGGTGTTTAAGTTAGTTATCTTGATTTCGAAATTTCGTAAGTTTAATAATAATGATGATGAAAATACCAAAAACAGGTTATTTGAAAACGTTTATGAAAAAATCTAGTCTTTTTTTCGCTTATATTCTTTATTTTTGTTGATAGTTTAAGCCCCTTTTTGGATAGTTTACCTATTATTAATCACATAGAGATCATAATTACATAGTATACTTACGAAATGTTAATGTATGTAATGTTCTAAATTACATTTTCAAACCGTCCCTATCAGCACCACACGAGTGGAACGCTAGTAAATCATTTTCCCGAAGGCAAGAGCCGACCGCCGCACAGTATGAAAAATGACCCGAAAATCGGACATCGCTTTTTTAGTTTACTAATCTAAAGTATAAACTGTTTTGAATGCTAGAGTAGAACTCCCAGAAGCCAATTCAGCTGTTAACCAGAGTTATGATTTTTATAAGAAAATTCTGGGTTTTTATAAAAACGCGAATAAAAAATAACTGGTAAAAATATTTGAACTTTTTTTTTCGGAGGAGAGTGCCTTTTTAAACAGGGTATTTTATAAGCAAAACAGAATAGATTTCGCAATAATAGTTTAGTAAATATTCTTAATTTTGTGTTTTTTTCCTTTTATTTTTTTTCTCTTAAACCTTAAGTGATTAGCACTTGATAGTTATCAGAAAATATTCTTCGTAACTGTAATATTACCTGTGTAAAAAAACAGAATCGTAACTATCAGGAAATCGAAGATATGATGTTTCTATGGTTTTCAGAAATTTCTATGAAACTAGGGTTGTCACAAGCAGAACAAAATACATTCTTACTAAAATGCTAATACTTTTCGGGTAATGTAGGTATGTAACCTTTGGCCGTTGCTGTAGTCAAAACAGCTAGACAGATTTTGACAATTGAGGAGTCGTTGGATTCGTCTAGACTACGAGAGTGACATGGGATTATGATTGCATATGGAATATAATAAAATCCAGCATGGCGGCTAGAAGCCGTTTTAGATTTTTTTACTATAACTTAACAAGTGATTCAAAACATGTATACCATCCCGTAAGGGGGTTATTCTATCAACAAAAAGAAATAATATTAGCTAAAAAAACATAATATTTTCAATTTCTTTTCAAATTACCTATTTTTGTTTTTTTTTTAACCAACTATTAAACGTGCGAGAAGTTTGACATCAAGATTGCTTCCTAAAACAGCTGATTTATTGAGTTTTATTGAACTGATTTGATCCCAAAATATCTGATTTTTGCATAGTTGTAAAAGAAACTTTATTACTAATTGGGTGTAGAATAAGCCCCTTTCGGGATAGAAAGGCATTTAAAAACTAATTGCACCTGAGGGCGGATCCCTTCCCTACACCACATACACCCCTTCATTAGAAATTAAATTGAGAATTGCATGTAACTAAACAATTTTAATTTGATTTTATTTAAATTCAAGATATGAAAAAAAAACTATTTTGATTCTGATTAGGTCGATTTTGGTTGGTGACAACCCTAAACAAAAAAATTAAAAACTCAGAAACTCCGAATTCCTACGAGTTACGCACTTGATATTTTACAGGCAGGTCAACATAATACTAATGAACACTGTGTGTGAAAATAAAATGCTACTACCTAAAGAAACCGGCGCAAAAAAATAATTTCTAAATTACTGGAAAAACTACACAACTTTCTTTGTATTCCACTAATGAATCAATTATTTGTTTCCAAAAATAGCAGTTAGTTGGTTTTATGACATGCTATAATCAAAACTTAGTTTACATAAAAAGTCACAGCAATACAGCAGTTTTCTGATAACCATAGAAAAAAAATAAAAAAATCATAACGCCGGTGTAAAGCTGAATTGGCTTCTGGGAGTTCTACTCTAGCATTCAAAACAGTTTATACTTTAGATTAGTAAACTAAAAAAGCGATGTCCGATTTTTGGGTCGTTTTTCATACTGTGCGCCGTCGCATAAACGCCTTAAATCTGATGCGCGCTCATATTTCCTTGTATCCCATAGCCGATAGTAATTTCTGTATCGTGACCACCCACGGCCACCCCCAACTCGGCTGCATAATTTAATAGTACCCTGATTTATGTTTTTCCGCCGAAAAATATAAAAAAAAAAACTTTTATTTAGTTGTTTTACGAGATAATCGGACGGCGCTTGGCAAGCTCCGACGAAGTGTGTGTTTTATGATACAGAAAAATATTAGTGGACAATTTCTGTATGGTAATTTATACGCACAATTGGGTAATGGCATTTTATATTTGTGGTTGTATTTTTAGGCGTTTAAGCGGGATTTATGGGGTCGTTATGAATGTTTTCGCTATCTCGGCTGACCGTATCTACGGCCGCGCGATAGATGAGGTCGACATAAACTACTTATTTCGTTCATTCTTTCCATCTCTATTTATTTTGTTGGTTATCTTGAGTAGGCGAGGGAATGATCAGGTTAAGATATGATGGCTCATACAATTCTTAGAAAAATAAAAGTATCAGTGCGTCTCGCCTCGCCTCATGCATGCATTATCAAATCTATAATTTCCAATAGGATTAAATTTGGAAAATTCCTTGCCTAGTGCATTTTTGGACTACAAAATAAACCCTTCAAGTTTCTGATTTCTAGGACTTATAGTTCAAGCTGTCGACGATAATCGCTATCGTAAATCAAAACAGTTTTTGGAGAATGCCCACGTCTTCCATCGTACTGTGTTATTTATTAGAATACTTGTTTTTAACCCTTTGAAACACCCGCTTCTTTCTTAGTGCACTTTCATGTATTCGAGGTCAATATAAATATCCCAGTCGCTATCGTTATTTCGTCTGCTGACGCGGCTGCCTATCGCCACACCCGCCCGGGACATACACCGAAGGGGCGGGCTCAGGTACCATTTGTCTCGGTACTCCATTACCGACCGGAGCTCTGCATAATCAAGACACGGAAGGCAAGAATACAGCTTTTGGTAGCTTAGACTCAGAAGCTTTCTTACTGGTTACAAATCCCACGTGGTGTTGGGGTCAGCCATCTTGCTACTATTTCTCTACTTCACCCCTTGCTTGATATGAGAAACAACCAGATTACCCAGGTTTTATACAAAACAACTTGTCTTAGCAGTGGGCAAACAGGCAGCGTCAGAAAACCAGCGCTACTAAGAATCTAACTTCGAAGATCACACAAGATCACCTTTTCAAATTATATGTCGCTGCTTCTATAATGGTCACCTCGCTTCAAGTGCATTTCTACCACACTATTGTGCACGAGTGGAGCCTCTAAGAGGTGCACTTTAATCCTTTCACCACTAGTCTCAAGTAGCCGTCACGGCTAGCAAAGTTTCATGTTGCTCACTGACCTAAAGCTTGCTTGCTTGTCGTGTCACTGATTCTTTCATGGTCATCCTGGATTAGGTCAGTAACCAGGTTGCGGTATGGTCGCCTTGAAAAGGACCTATGACCTATGAAAGAATCAGTGTAGTGAAAGGATCAAAGTGCGCCTCTTAGAGGCTCCTCTCGTGCACAATAGTGTGGTAGAAATGCACTTGAAGCGAGGTGACCATTATAGAAGCAGCGACATAATAATGAACCCTAGGTAGTTCTGCCAATTTGAAAAGGCCGGAAAGACTAATGTAATTCCAGCGAAGCTGTCCAATTACACATGTGTTTTGTGTAACTCGAATTGTGTCACAGCTGTGCACTGTAAAATTAAACGAGGCTAGAAATCGAAAAAGACACGTTTCATCAATATATGGAGCCTGGGCCAGCACTGTGTACACTACTCTAAAATATGGCTAAGCAATAAAGTAAACGTATTTAATTGGTTATTTTATATAAATTGACTTCGTTCTAAGATACATTAAGATTTTCTTCGACAAAGAGAGCAACACACCGCGCTACAAAAATATGGCGGATGGACGTGCGTGAAATGTCATTTTGACAACCTACATTTATCTGACAAAACAAAAACATCAAATCAAACAACATTACATGAAAAATATGTCAATGTCATGTCAAACGCCCATTATAAACTAACATGGCGGCCTTCAAATAGTGTTCACATAGTAAAAAACTTACCAGAAGAACTATTCTTGTACCATCGCATTTGTCTTCAAAATAATGAAATTGTATTTTTCTTGTAATCTCCTATTTTTTCCTAATTTTTCTATGTAGTGTACATGGACCAGGCCCAGAATGAAATGGCTCCTTTTCCCGAGTTCGGTCTCGCAGATGGACGCCCCATTACGCAGTAAATTACAACGCTTGGCCAGTAGCCTTAGTCAGAAGCAGTAAAATGAATTCGTGACGAAACAGGCTTGGCTTGACAGTGGTCAAAGCTCGAATAAATCATGGTAACGTTCCGCTTACGATACGATATTCTAACATTCGTCAATTACATTCAGCGATGCTTTTTTTCATAAGCTTTTGCATTTGACAATTGCACGACAGACGAAGAAAAAAACATTCCTTCTCGGCAGTCCGGTAAAAATAATAGCAGACTTTTATACCTACCCAAGCATTTTTTTTTATAATCCTGTAGCTCGATTACCTCATTAATATGCCCTTAGGAATAATAAGAATGAGCTTATAATTTTTGTAAAGCAATTTGTTAAAATACATTTAGTAGGTCATCGGGCTTATCTTAATTAATGTTCGTTTAGATATAGCTGTGGTTTCTAAAAAAGCGCTATCCGTAATGACTTCCGTAATATGGTAGAGAACGCGAGTTACGAGCAGTCTCCACATTTTTTTTTTATTTTTTATAATTAGTTTACACATAATAATGTGCTCTAATAATATTACAATCTAGCCATGCTGTAGGCTAATAAGTAATTTAACATTGACATAATTTTTTACAATAACTACAGCTAAGAATGTGTCCACTAACACTTTTCTTACTGTCTCTATTTAAGGGGAAGACACTTTGTTCTTGTGTTCTTGATAGGTAGCACTCGTTTGCACTTTCACTATGTTACACTATTATTTAACACTATACTAGTCTCCACATGATTGGAAAAATCACTTCGACTAAGGTAGAGATCACATTAGTTCCTTAATTTAAAATCTTGCGTCTAGAGAGGTCGTTTTTAACAAATATCATTCTACTGACCGCTACATAGTCAACTTCTTCACAAACTGAACCAAGGTGTTCATATTGTTTCACTCAAATAATAAATAAAAACACGACATGCGATACCTAATCTATAATCTATGTATTAGGATAATTTATAAATGTAGGTTCTTCTTTTGTTTTATAGTATTCATATTATCATGGTCATACTTCGTGCACCGCCATCCATTGTTTTTACATTACTTTCCATCCTAAGGTTGCCTGGAAGAAATCGCTATCAGCGATAAGGCCGCCCATTTTACAATTAAGTCTTTTTTTTTTTTTTATACAACATAGTTGGCAAACAAGCTTACGGCCCACCTGATGGTAAGCGGTTACCGTAGCCTATGAGCGCTTGCAATACCAGAGGCATCACGCACGCGTTGCCGACCCCGAACCCCCTAAAGAGCTCTGGCAACCTTACTCACCGCAGGAACACAACAATATTTGAAACAAATAATGTTATTTAGCTGCGATCTTCTGTAAGGCGGAGGTACCTCCCCAGGCGGGCTGCTCCAATTCAGAACGAGAAAATCTCGCTGTGCCCTACCTCCTCCTAAATACAGGATGACTAAGAAAGTATCAGTGACAAGACAATAAGAAGAAGACGGTGACCACTTTTAGGAACCCAGAGCCAAGGGAATAGATAGCCGTCCCTTGCCTTGCGTAACAAGAATTAATTTCGCCGCAAAAACTCTAGCCAAAAGAAATGTTGATTAACTTGACCCGAAAATATTACGCAAGTCTCTTGTAGGTACTAAAAACTAAGTAGGTAGTCTGAAAAATACGAAAATACAGAAGGTCAAGTGCGAGAACTCGCGCCCTGAGCGTTCTGTACCATTGGTCGTGGATTCGAATCCCGGACGTGCACTATTTTCCGAATGGAAAACCCATTGGTATATAACCGGATTTCGAGCCTACGAGCTTTGGGTCGGACAGAAGGCGGGGCCACTACCACCACTCCACCTAATTAATTCCAAGTATTACGCGTAAGAGCCGACAAAGAAAATATTGTACTACTTTTCTTGGAAATTTGTCTTAATTTTCGCTATTATTTATCGCTGTACGCTCGAGATTATGTTTCTCGGAGAATGATCTACTTAGAGCTTAATCTTTTTAAGTGGTACCGGAAATTGAGTCGTTGGCCTCGGGTAAATGTGGAAATATGAGGCTTCCTCACCTTAAAATAGAACTTATTTTGTGAATTTGCGAAAGATCTTAGGTCAGTTTCCCGGCGAAATGTTTTCATGTTTCTTTTCTATTTTTAGCTATTCTATTTATATCCCACTGCTGGGCAAAGGCCTCCCGCTATTCCCTCCACACCTCACGATCCTGTGCCACGTCAACCCAGTCTGCCAAATAAACGAAATTAATAAAATGTTTGTACACGTGGTCAAAGTTTACCGGCATTGCAAATATGCATTACACATTCAGAAACTACATTAAGAACCCCTACTGCGACCCTTGACGCCGGCTCGCGTGCTATCACTTAATAAATACATTAATGTGAATAATGTAGTAAATTTTTACCTTTTTTCGGAGTTTAATCAAAGCTCATGCGGGGCTGCATGCATGCATAATCCACAGAACGCGATGCCGACATCAATTCCCGCCAACTGCGAGACGGCTGCCTTAAATAAGGTAACGAACGTATAGATAAGTAAATCCGTAGAACAACACCAAATCGCTTAGGTTTGTAGTCTATCTTCTTATTGACGAAGCAATGTCCTAAGCGGGAATATTTCACAATAGCGCTATGCTGACGATACAATAGTAAATAAGAAATATTAGCCAATCAAAACTAAACGTTTTCAAACATCTCTGATGTCATTGGCCTCAGAACGCGTTTCGATTTCAGCTTTATTCCAATGGAGTTATTTATGAGAAAAAACACGGGTCGAGGTCCTAATCTATTCACATCACGTGTCATGTGATTAGTCGCGTGATTACTTTAGCATACTCGGAGTTTCCCTTCTACTTTTTTCTAACTAACGCGGCTCATGTTTCACGAGTCTCGCAGGTCGCAGTAAAAAACCACCAAGAATTCTACCAGAGCTTGAATTGTAAAACGAGGAAATGCATGAGAATGTTTCGTGAGATTGCAAAGTGTGAATCAGAACAACCAGCACCAGTTGACGTTATCGAATGGCTAAAGTCTGCTTTAGCACGTGCTTCAAGCTAAGGCTAGCTAAGCTACTAAGCTCTCGGTCTAATAAAAGTCTTTGGTCAATAGATATATTATATACTACCTTCCGCCCGCGGCTTCGCACGCGTGGTACCTTCAAAGTAGCCTATTCAGATTCAGATTTATTTATTTCATACAAATTGTACATGTCTCATTGAAATAAAAGATATACATGGTATAAGTACATTATAAAAATAATAATTAAATAATATTATTAATTAGAGGCCAAAAATATGTCAATAAATTTCATAAAATACAAGTAATTATTAAAAGAATAAATAAGAAATATCAGTCAAATAAAAAACATTATATGCTGTTCTAGATAAAGAACTCTTTATATTCCAAGTTTCAAAGAAATCGGTTGAACAACAAACATCTAAACATTCTCACAAATTTTCGCATTTATAATATTAGTAGGATAGTATGCGACAGACTCGCTAGCGATTCAATAACGTCCAAACTGGTGCTGAACGACCTCTGGAAGTGGAACTATGAATACGCGATACACCTATCTAATTTCCACGGCATCGTCTTGGCAGTGGTTTCAGTTGTGTGAATGTGGAATATATTTTCAATCTTAATACGGTTATTTGTAATTAAAATTTGTTCTCTCTTGGTTCTGCGTTTGGTCAGAGACCAGGTGGAGGTGAAAAAGTCTTGTAAACAGATGGTGAAAATACCAGGTGAGGAATCAGTACGTTTCTAAGAAACTCCTTTCGTACATGTTTTCAAGCTTACTGATTAGTTGCATGTACGTTTTCCTTCAACATGAAAGAGGCAGTGAAAAATAGCTATATGATCTATAGTGAAAAGCTAATGTAGTGAAAGAATGCAATGCGACTTGCATAATCATGAAAAGAAAGAAAGAAAGAAAGAAATTTATTTATTTGACCCACAACGCAGTAAGTAGGTAGGTAGGTAGGAAGATACAACGAAAAAAAAATACTTAAACCTAGTAATACAAAAAAAAAACATAATAAGAAAAACAAAAACATGTAGGTAGGTGAGGCGGTAGGTAGGTTGAGTAGGTATGCGTTGTGTGGGGCAAATGGGTCCCGTCTCAGCATAAAGCTGCACCAAACATAATATGTAAGTTCATAAATACATACATAAAATCACGCCTTTTTCCCAGAAGGGTAGGCAGAGACCACGGTTTTCCACTTGCTACGATCCCGACATACCTCTTTTGCTTCATTCACTCTCATCACATTCCTAATACATGCTCGTCGGTTTAGGGTAGATACTCTTGACCTGGCCTTTTTCCAAAAGGTCACCGAGGAAAAATTAATGCAAAAAATACCCATAAAACATCGTGAAAATTTTAATTTCCTAGTGAAAAGTAACGCGCAGACGAGAGAGTCGAAATCGCAATTAGTCTGCAAGTTTTAAAGCAGTCAACTCAATCGTAGATTAATAAAAACTTGTAAAACAAAATCTTCCGAGGCTTTCAAAAGGCGACCGAGATAGCTCAGGTGCAGACCGCCTGGCATTACCGAGGCGTCTCTTCGTATCAAAAGGTCGGCGTAGCTTGCATTTAAATGCCGGGGTGGTGAACCTAGCGATGCTGGCGAGAGTTGCCAAAGCGTGCCTTTTTGCACAATTTTCGTGCATTTTGAGACTTATAACCATCTCTACCATCCATCTCCGTGCTACTGCATTTATACGAGCGAAGCGACGTCGAAGACATATAAACTAACTATAGTCCTCTCACATCATCAAAAAAGCTCGAAAACATCGTGAGGAAACCGGCATGTCCTAGGAACATAAAAATTCGATGACATGTGACATGTGCACGAAAGGAGCCTCTAAGAGGACTTTAATCATTTTACAACACTTATTCTTTCACAGACGGTCATAGGCCTATATCAAGGCCACCATACCTAAACCTTGTCACTGACCTAATACAGGTTCACCAAAAAAGAATCAATCAAGCACTATAGTTACGCAATTAAGGCTATAACGCCAGTGAAATGTCATAGGGCTACTTTTATCGGGGTATGTGAGCAAAGTTGCAGGCGGAAACTTAACATCCACACTGTTTTGTGCAGAAACCGTGTTGCCACCTGACCGTGCTTTTAGACAATGTCCTGGCAACACTAGGCAGACGAGCCGGCGAGGGCAACACTAGCCCTCTCGTTACAAGATGACATGCCGGCGCATTCCGTGCCTCTTTTGTTCCGCGCCTCCATTTAAATTCATCTGAACATTTCGCCTGCTTTGTTTCGCTGCAGCAGTCGCGATTTTAATCACTTAACCGAGGCGCGTCGGTGCCTCTTCAAATAAACTCGTAAAATCCGCAGTAAACCCTCGGTTTTACGGTACAGCTAGGGCTCATTATTTGGACGATGCCGACGCTCCCGTATTATGCCCGATCGCGAACTCTTGTCCTGCCAATTAACTGGATCCGTAAATTAAACGGAAAGGGCCGGACGACTTTTTTAAATGTACGTTGATGGTTGAGGTCTCGAACCACTCTCATCTCACTCTCACTCACACTCTCGTTTATTATTTATGTTGGTGCGATCATCTCTTAAATTAGCGTATTCGGTTAGTCTATCTGGTTGCGTGGCGCTACATCTTACGCCCTCAAATGTCAAACTCAAAATTGACTTTCATCAGAAGACGTAAGGATCATTTTGAAAAAAAAAAAAAAAAAACTATTTCTGATAAGGCCGATTAGGCTGCGAAGAGGTTATATGGTTTTGGAGAAGCCTATTTAATTTATAAAGCATGTTGCAGCGTAAGTATGGCCATTTAAAAAGATAGCACCACAAGTCGCTGTACAAAATCATCTAGTTTAGTTGATTGTGAAAGAAACCACATAACATTATTTGTTTCAAATAGCGTTGTGTTCCTGCGGTGAGTAAGGTTGTCTGTTTTGGTTCGGCAGGCAACGCATTAGCAATGCTCCAGGTGTTGCTGATATCAATAGGCGACGGTAACCACTTACCATCAAGAGGGCCGTAAGCCTGTTTGCCTACATATAACATAAAAAAAAAACATTAATTCTATCAATACAGTATCCTAACAGTTCCTTCGCCATCGATGTCATGGCCAATTAGATGATAATGGAACAAACTTCAAAAAATCATTCGCACAACGTCTAAATCAACATCCTCTAAATTTCAATAGAATTATAGAGGTTAAATACACCAACCGTATCCTAGCGCTCAATAAGACCAACCTTCGCATTATTGTCAGAGCCTTAACTGGACACTGTTGTCTTAATAAGCACATGTTCAAACTAAGGCTATGCGACACACAAACCTGCAGGCTATGCAAGGAGGCGGATGAAACGCCTATACACCTGCTAGGTGAGTGCGGAGCACTTATGCTCAAACGTAGCATCCATTTGGGAAAGCACATCCTCAGCCCAATGGAGCTAAAGCAACTCACCCCAAAGAAAATCCTTCAGTTTTTAACAGCTGCTGGGCTTTGCGGTGAACTTTGAAGGCCCTGTAAAGGGGCTCCACAAATAAAGTGGCGATCACAATAGGCCAGTTGTGGCCGCAGTGACACAATAGCCGCAAAAAGTTAATAAAAAAAAAATAAAAAAAAAAAAAATAGAGGTTTTGGATTTAACGCTTAATTTGAAAGGCCCAAAGAAATGAAAAGAAATTACTTCGCAAATGGGAAACCCATTTTCGTAAATAAACACGTGTCCTCGAATTTATTTTATCATAGCTTATTACAGAGCACATTTTAGAAACCTTATTTTACGTAATGATGTCATACTCGAGATGTTATTGTGTTTTTATAAAGAAAAAGCAATTGTACCCTCGTAACGGTCGTACAATATATTGAGTTGAAACGTTACAAGGTGTTTTTATCAATAAAAAGAAAGAATATTGGCGAAAAAAAACAAGATATAAAAAAAAAAAAAAAACCCAAAATTTCTCATATCAGCTGTTTTGAGGTAAATAAGTATTAAAGTAATTAAGTTGAAGTGGCAGTGGGCCGGCCATATAGCTCGTAGAACCGACAATGCATGGGGAACAAAGGTTCTCGAGTGGCGACCACGAACCGGACGACGCAGTGTTGGAAGGCCCCCCACCCGATGGACCGACGACATTTTTAAGGTTGCGGGAAGTCGGTGGATGGAAAAGGCTCAAGACCGTTCGTCATGGAACTCTTTGGAGGAGGCCTATGTTCAGCAGTGGACTTCATCAGGCTGATGATGATGATGATGAAGTATTAAACTCAATGATTCAGCTATTTTAGGTATCAATCTTGATGCCGAACTTTTCGTACGCTCAATTAAGTTATAAAGATGATGAAAATGGCAAAAAAAGAAGATTTTAAAAGGTTTGGGAATAAAAACTGTGATTCTTTTTACTAATATTGTTTTTCACTAATATTATTATCTTTTTGTTGATAAATAAGCCCGTTTCGGGATAGTTTACACATTATAACTACTTAAGTTTGCCCCCATGTCACTCGCTGTCTATCTGCTCAATATCTTGTCTGCGAACAGCGTGGATATTTTTTTCAATCACCTACCGAAACTCCTACAACTTGCACAGATAGTGATAGAAACGAAATGTTTCGATTAGTACTTATCTAATTGTACCTTTTTATTATAATGTACCTACTAATAACATATGGCATCGCCTTAGGGATAAAAAAAAACCTGTTATGATGTTATACTGTATTCTAAATAAATAAATTATGAAACACCTTGTAGACCCAAGCCAGAGATCGGGGCATAAACCTCACTATTCAATGGAGGGATCCAATTAGCCACCCTTGTTAGATCACTAGTCTAGCAGAGACTAATGATTTGCACAGCTCCTAGCAGACTTGCATGTTGATTACTACATGTTTTGTGTAATATTTCAACCGGTACACCCGATCTAAGACCTCTCTATTTATTACTACAGTTGTATGTTTGCCGTGGTAGCCTCGGCCGAAGAATAGGCCCCTCGATATCCACCTACACGTAGATGTCGTAAGAGGCGGAGGGCACAGCGAGATTTTCTCGCTCTTAATTGGAGCAGCCCGCCTGGGGAGGTACCTCCGCCTTACAGAAGATCGCAGCCAAATAACATTATTTGTTTCAAATAGTGTTGTGTTCCTGCGGTGAGTAAGGTTGCCAGAGCTCTTTAGGGGGAGGATGGGTTCGGCAGGCAACGCATTAGCAATGCTCCAGGTGTTGCTGATGTCAATTGGCGACGGTAACCACTTAGCATCAGGTGGGCCGTAAGCCTGTTTGCCTCCGTATAACATAAAAAAAAAGGCGACACTACTTCTAAGTAGTACCTACATTTGAAAAGCCGACTTTGGTTTACGCAACATAATTTGATTTTTAATTTTAATAAAAAAATAAAAGAAAACTACCCAACAGTCACTTATAGTCCTGAACCCCACCACAAATGGTTTTCTGCTATCAATCATCAACAACCTGTAGAAGTCCACTGCTGGACATAGACCTCCCCCAAAGAGCTCCACGACGAACGGTCTTGATCCGACTCCATCGACTAACTTCCCGCAATCTTAACAATGTCATCGGTCCATCGGGTGGGGGGGCCTTCCAACATTGCGTCGCCCGATTCGTGGTCGCCAATCGAAAACCTTTACTCCCCAACGGTTATCGGTTCTGCGAGCTATATGGCCTGCCCACTGCCACATCAACTTGCTAATTCTGAGAGCTATGTCGGTGACCTTGTGTTAGGGTTTCAATATTTGTCGTTAACATTGTTTTATTTTATGCAAAATTATTATTTAATTCCGTTATTATTTTAACCGCAGTTATTTTTCAATTATGTTATGTATCAATTGTTCGAGAGTAATCTTTAAAAAGAATATTGTGTTTCAATATTTGTCGTCAACTTTGTTTTATTTTAGGCAAAATTAATATTTAATTCCGTTATTATTTTATCCGCAGTAATGTTTCAATTATTTTATGTATCAATTGTTTGTGAGTAATTTTTAAAAAGAACATTGTTTCCGTTACTTGTTTGTCAAGCCCCTCGATTGGTTAATAATTTGTGTTGGCCAATCTCAGAGCGATGTCTGTCCGTCAGTTGGTACGACTGACGGCTGACTCTGGCTGTGATTGGTTCACGTTCCAGAACCTTTTACCAATCGGGAGAGCTCGTTTTTTTTATGGTGTTATTGTAAAATTTTATCAGAAAATTCGAGACGGACGGGCATTGGGTTCTCGACTGCTGAACAAGCAGCATGGTCTTAACATTTAGTCTTTGTAACGTTGTAATTGTAATCCTTGTAAAATAAAGTAATTATTTTACTGTTTTCTGTTGTTCCTGTTTATTACGAACTCCTGATAGTAGATAGTTTCTACATATCAGAAGTGCTGGATCGAGACCAACTTTAAAAGTAAGTACACGCCCAATTATTTTTATAAAACTGTTTGCCTGTTATCAAGGGATGCTTTGACTCTTAATTTATTTTCTGAATAGGTCTACATCCTATCGTTTATTTTCTGGTTTCCAATATAATTTATGATCATTATCTACTCTATTTGTACCTCACCTAGTAAATCAATGGTTTTAACTACCTATAATTTACGTAATTGATTCTTGTTTTTGCATAAAATGGGCATAAACGCCAGGATTTTTAGGTTTTTGTTTTTTTTTTTTTAACATTATTAAATTGATTTATTTTTATTTTAAGCAAATATTAGATAATACTGATTACAGATTGTAGAAATACTAGAATATATATATTCTTTAATTTTTTATTTTTTTTTGGATAGTTATTATAAAAAAAAAAAAAAAAAAAAAAACTACCCTCAAATATTTTTAATAGATTTATATATATATATTTTTTTTTGCGTTTGCTACGCAACGCAATCCTTTCAGATAATGGACGAGCCGGATCGCCGGCGACGGGAATCCGAACGGGATAGTCGGCGGCGTGAGACACCCGGTCGGGCTCGCCGCACTGCTTCTCGGAGTCGGAGCCGTGTCCGGACCTGCAGCCCTAGTCACGCCGAGCGGGACCAAGAGCGTGAACGGGGCCGCGAGCGATTCAAGCTGCTCGAGAGGGAGCTTCAACGGGAACGCGAACGACTCCGCGTGCCAGAGCGACCTCACCGAACACCATCGAGGCAGGCCAGCGAGCTTCGTGGAGGGATCCCCAACCACCACGACGGGCGGCATGGAGCGCGACATCCGGAGCTACGGGACGACGCGGAAGAACAAAGGTCACGTAGTCCATCTTTATCTAAGAAAGAATTTGTAGATATCCTTAAGTGTTTTAGAGATGGTTTTTCGTCGCTGCCGACTCAGAGCGCACAACCTTCACAAAAGATAGATTTTAAAAATATCCTTCCAAGTTTTGACCCTTCTTCTAAGACTCAACGCATTGATGTTTGGTTAAAGAAGGTAAACGAATGCGCTTCTGTGTATGGTTGGGACGATAAAACCACCACTCATTTTGCTATGCAAAAACTGCAAGGTCTGGCCAAAACCTGGTACGAAGGCTTAAATTCGATTCTTTTCTCATGGAAGGAGTGGGAGGAAAAACTAGTGAACGCGTTTCCATTCGAACAGAACTATGGCCAGGCTTTGGAAGAAATGCTTAGACGGAAGAGTAAGTTTCATGAACCGATAGAAGTTTACTATTATGAAAAACTGACGCTGCTTAACCGATGTGATATTGAGGGAAAACGCGCAGTTGATTGTATTATTCATGGTCTTAGCGATCGTACATTAAGATCCGGAGCTTTGGCGTTACGTTGCTCGCACCCTGATTTTCTTCTGCAGTACTTAGTCAGCAATAAAGATTCGAACCAATCTATAGTAGACCGTACTGCTATCAGAACAAAAGGTACCGATACTGTCGACGCTAACCGTAGTTCAAAATCGAAAACAGGTTTTAGGCAGCCTTCAGCTGGATGTTACAATTGCAAGGAGAAAGGGCATAGTTACTTGTATTGTCCTAAGCCGCTTTTGAAATGCTCCAAGTGTAATAAAATAGGGCATACTTCCGAAAACTGTTTTGTCAAACCAAGTGATCAAACTGTTAAAAGCACCAATACTAATGTTCATAAAACGATGTGCATCGATTCTGATAGTAGTAATCAACAAAATGGGTGTCCGAATTCGAAATTTATTAAAGAAGTTAGGGTGAACGGAATTGTTTTTACAGCTTTTGTCGATTTCGGGAGTGACGTCACTCTAATCAAAGAAACTGTAGTACGCAGCTTAGATTTGGCTCACAACAAAGTTCCATCGGCTATGAAAGGTTTTGGAAACGAAATAGTACATGCATTAGGAGAACTATCACTTGATTTAAGTGTCGATGATGTGAATGCTAAAGTCGTATGCAAGGTCGTGAGTGATGAGTTGTTAGATAAGCCAGTTTTGATTGGTCAGTCATTTACAGAGCAGCCCCACATAATCGTTTATAAAAATTTTACAAAGCTGCAATTCCATGACATTGGTAGTGAATTGCCACAACCTGATATCGAAGACTGTCACGAGCGTTCATTTAAAGTTAGGTCAGCTGGTACCCTTAACCTTTATGGTGCAGCTACTGTGAGAGCCCAAATTGAACATTCGTTTATAGGAAGCGTACTAGTGAAGAATAGTATCGCAGGGGAACCCAATAACCAATATTTTGTGATTGGAGGTCTCTATTATGCAAAATGTGGTCGTGTTGATATAGCAGTAACACCTTGTTCAATATCTTGTCGGATACCAAAGGATTTTGTTTTTTGCCGAGCAGATAAAGTAGACTTTGTTAATAGGGTAGTGGAGTCGCGGGGTGATATAACAGCTACAGGTGTTTTTAATGAAAGTCAGGTTTGCGTAGGAGAAGGAGTGTCAGAGCCTGATAAGCAGCGTCTCCTAGAATTGTTAAAACGGTACAAGCATTGTTTTGCCTTTTCCCTCAAAGATTTAGGTTGCAGTAATAAGACTGAAATGAACATAGAATTGAGTAGTAATCGCCCTGTGGTATATCGACCGTACCGATTGTCTCATCATGAACGGGAAAAGGTCCGCAGTATGGTAGGTGAGATGTTAGATGCTGGTGTCGTAAAAGAGTCTATATCCGAGTATGCTAGCCCTATTTTACTTGTTCGAAAAAAAGATGGATCGATGCGGATGTGCGTCGATTATCGCATGTTGAATTCGGTGACGGTTAAGGAGAGGTATCCTATGCCCATCATTGAAGATGAGATTGCACGTCTTACAGGTCAAGCGTGTTTTATCACACTCGATCTCTTTTCTGGCTACTATCAAGTACCGATTTCAGACCAGAGTAAACATCTCACCTCGTTTGTCACACCAGATGGCCAGTACGAATTTAATCGAATGCCATTTGGTCTGGCGAACGCACCGGCCGTTTTTCAACGGATGATGAATACGCTATTAGGGTCAGTTCGTTCCGGAAAGGCGACAGCATATATTGATGATGTGCTAATTTTTGGTAGGAATGCCGCTGAATGCTTGGATCGTCTCGAGGAGGTGTTGCTGATTATGGGGAATGCGAATCTTACCCTCAATTTAGCGAAGTGTAATTTTCTCTGTGACAAAATCACTTATCTCGGATATGAAATTAGCGCTGCTGGCATTAGGCCAGGTGAAGGTAAAATAGTTAGTGTGCGGAATTTCCCGCAACCAAAAAGCGTGCATAATGTCAGACAGTTTCTAGGTCTGGCCAGCTATTTTAGAAAATTTATTAGAGACTTTGCCCTAATCGCGTGTCCACTCAGTAAGTTATTGAAAAAGGGTGCAGCCTGGGAGTGGGGTGATAGTCAGGACCAATCTTTTAGAGATCTGAAGTCCAGATTAATAGACAGGCCAATTCTAGCAATATATGATCCGGCAGCAGAAACTGAGCTACATACCGATGCGAGTAGAATAGGAATTGGTGGTATATTACTCCAACGTACATCGGCCAATGAGCCTTTCCACCCAGTAGCTTACTATAGTAGGCAAACTTCACCGGAAGAGAAGAATTTTCATTCGTACGAATTAGAAACTCTAGCAGTTGTCTTTTCCTTGCGTAAATTTAGGGTTTACTTGCTTGGTAAAGAATTTAAAATCGTCACCGATTGCAGCGCTTTGCGTTCAACGTTCCTGAAGAGAGATCTCATCCCAAGAATAGCTCGTTGGTGGTTGACCTTGCAGGAGTTTGATTGTTCCATTGAGTACAGAGCCGGTTCCAAAATGAGTCACGTCGACGCTTTATCCAGAAACCCCGTTGGTGACGAAGGAAATGTTTGTGTGGAAGAATTTCCGACTGTAATACGATCACTGACGATGATTGGTTGCACACTCTTCAACTCGGGGACTCAGAGTTATGTAGGATTAGAAATATTCTAAATAGCAATCTTGATGAAAAGGGTCTCAAATACATAAACGAAAATTATGTGATAAAGGGCAATAAGCTTTTTCGTTGTTTAGGCGGAGATAAAGACAGTATTCGGTGGGTAGTACCTAAAGGTGCAAGGTGGCAACTGTGTCGTATGAATCACGATGACATTGGACATTTTGGCTTTGAGAAAACTTTGGAGAGGATCAAGAAAAACTATTGGTTTGCAAAAATGACAAAATTCGTAAAAAAATATGTGAGCGCTTGTATAGAATGTGCCTTCGCCAAAAAGAATTCGAACGAACGCGAAGGGCTTCTTCACCCTATAACAAAAGTAGATGTTCCGTTTCATACTTTGCATGTTGACCACCTTGGACCCTTCGTTAAATCTAATAGAGGTCATACTCACCTGGTTGTGGTCGTGGACGCTTTCACAAAATTTTGTTTTGTGAAACCCGTCAGGAACACGAATACCCAGAATGTTGTAAGAGTTTTGAATGACATATTTTACACATTTAGAACACCTGATCGTCTAATTACTGACCGTGGCAGCTGTTTTACGTCTCATGCATTCAAAAGATTTACTCTCGACAAGGGTTTCAAGCATATATTAAATGCGGTTGCTAGTCCCAGGTCGAATGGCCAAGTAGAACGGTATAACCGTACCATTCTTGACTCTTTGAAAACACTCAATGTAAAATATACCGAGAAAGATTGGGATAGCCATTTAGGTAAGGTTCAGTGGGGATTAAATAATACTATCCAGAAGACCACGGGTAGGACTCCTGCGGAGGTATTGTTTGGTACTGCAACTAATGTAGAACTAAGTCCCATTTTGAACGAAATCGCTGAGGAGACTCGTGAGTGCCGTGAGCGTTCTGCCATACGCGATGAGGTTAAGGATAGAATAGATAAAGAACAGGTCAAGCAGAAAAAGAGATATGATGTAGGTAGGAAGCCAGCGCGAGAGTATGATTTAGGTGCTTTGGTAAAGATAACCAAAATCTGTTTCAATAATGACGGACAGAGCAAAAAACTTATGCCTACGTATGTAGGCCCCTATCGTGTTATCAAAATTTTGGGTAGAGATCGTTACAAGGTGGCACCTGTCCCGGGCTTAGCTTGCACACAAAATAGGCGCGAAACTATCGTCGCAGCTGACCGCATGAGGCCATGGATTCACATTGATGCTTTAGAAGTAAATGAAAATGACTCTGATACCACTGTTACCGACGATGGTGATTAAATAATGTTTATATGGTGTGTTTTGTCAAAGGTTTAACTACAAATCAGTTATACGTTGTTTCAGATCAAAACACGAGGATCGATTGTTCGTGTTTTGAAAAGCAAAGCCGAGAAGTCTTCCCACTGTGTCCACAAGTAATCGATCGTCTTGTGCGTGCCAGCTGGTGTCGATATCCTCGTTTGATGGTTCAATGATCACACACTATACTGAATCGATCAGTCGGTGTGAAATCCCTCGCTTATAGACGAATCGATCGTCTGCTATCGATGTTTTCATTTAATGGTTCAATGATCGGGCACTAAACTGAATCGATTAGTATGTGTCCAAAAACCCCTCGCTTCTAGACGAAACGATCGTCTGCTTTTCTTTTATAGTTCGTTTAGCTAACCTAAAACTGAATCGATCAGTTTATTACGAAATAAGATACTATCTTAATATCGATTTACTTTTATTTTATTATTTATATTTTTATCTAAGTAAATATATTGTCATAAAGGCTTTATTTAACTGTTATATTGTAATTATTGACAATCGATTTTCGTACATGTAATTTACCAAAGTAACGTCTATAACGATTAATTAGGTATTAGATATAATTATACTTAGGTGTCGGTAAGATCGGGAATAATATAAATGTTATTTAGCGTGAATAATGTAGTCAATTAGTAACAATGGGTACAGATAGTAAATAATGTAAAATAATTTTTATAATGAATAAAAATTGTGTAAATCAACAAAATGATTTACATTGAGTAAATCGTCTTTGTAAACTAATAATAACCTTTAGTTTTTAGCCCTTAGTATTTAGCTGTTCATAGTACCTACTTATTGTAGTACCTGTTTATTATTATTATTATTTTTTATAAATTTAGAAATTTGATCAACGGTACGATTGTTAGGGTTCCACTTGGTACCGTGTGCGGGGACGCACACGTTGTCAGGATGGTCGATTGTTAGGGTTTCAATATTTGTCGTTAACATTGTTTTATTTTATGCAAAATTATTATTTAATTCCGTTATTATTTTAACCGCAGTTATTTTTCAATTATGTTATGTATCAATTGTTCGAGAGTAATCTTTAAAAAGAATATTGTGTTTCAATATTTGTCGTCAACTTTGTTTTATTTTAGGCAAAATTAATATTTAATTCCGTTATTATTTTATCCGCAGTAATGTTTCAATTATTTTATGTATCAATTGTTTGTGAGTAATTTTTAAAAAGAACATTGTTTCCGTTACTTGTTTGTCAAGCCCCTCGATTGGTTAATAATTTGTGTTGGCCAATCTCAGAGCGATGTCTGTCCGTCAGTTGGTACGACTGACGGCTGACTCTGGCTGTGATTGGTTCACGTTCCAGAACCTTTTACCAATCGGGAGAGCTCGTTTTTTTTATGGTGTTATTGTAAAATTTTATCAGAAAATTCGAGACGGACGGGCATTGGGTTCTCGACTGCTGAACAAGCAGCATGGTCTTAACATTTAGTCTTTGTAACGTTGTAATTGTAATCCTTGTAAAATAAAGTAATTATTTTACTGTTTTCTGTTGTTCCTGTTTATTACGAACTCCTGATAGTAGATAGTTTCTACACTTGGTTCTTCTACGGATTTCCTCATTTCGGATCTTATCACTGAAACTTAAACTAGTGAAACTCCGAGCATAGCTCTCTCCTTAGCCCGTTGCCCGACTTTGAGCTTGTGTATGAGGCCTATAGTCCAGCTAGTTTAGTCTGCTATCAATAAGTGCTTTTAATTAGAACGTAAAATTTCTACTGCCCTGTGTTTAGTTTGCGTTATCATTGTATTGTGCCTGCGACAACAACTCATTTGCAAATTATACTGAACCCTCTATAATTTATCGACTATGACAAAGCGGAGTTCTCAATCCGTGCAAATACAAAACAACGGATGTTGCAATATCCGTGCTACTGTTATTTGTTCTGTGGTAATACTGCGTTTTGTTATTGGATACTCGCTGATAAAAAAAAAGTCATTACCAAATTACAAAAATGATGTGATGATGAAAGACAAATCCATAATCAGTCAATGGTAAGGTCTTTTTGCCACTAGGTGAACATAAATAGGCAGAAGTCATCCCACTTGGTGGTACTACTGTACTGTACGTTCCGCTTATAGACTAGAGTCAATCTAACCCCAACACGACTGATCAGGAGTTTCAAGTACTAGGCGCACAGAAATAGGCAGGAGATGCGCGACACTGAATACACGAGTCCCGTGATTTACTCGCGGCCCGCAGTGTCGCGATGTAAAATGGCCTGATAATTAATTCATGGCGCTAGCTGAGGGCTCAGAGCGAGTTGAGGAGACAGGGCTGTCTCGTAATTTGACAATAACATGGTTAGAATTGTAGTAATCTGCAGTGGCAGTTTTTAAAATTGGTTTAGCTTTTGCTGGTTTGATAAGGCAAGATTCTCTGCATGTGAAATTATTTTCTATAGCCAAGTTCGTTCGTCTCTGGTTCTTTATTGGTCACTCTGTGTTGTAAAACGCGCCTTAAAAAAGATCATTTTATGATCAGTCTTTGAAAGATTGATTATAAAATACTAGCTTTCGCCCACGGCGTCGCTCACGAGGTACCTACAATAAGAAGTAGCCTTAGGCTATTTCAGAGTATATGCTATCCTTTTGTACATTGCACCTAATTCCCCCCGGCCAGTTGGGTGTGATTGAACCACATTCATCCAAACATCGTCACAAACTTTCGCATATGTTTGGATGTCTTCAACCATGCCGTAATGGCTCAACCGATTTCGTTGAAACTTGGAATAGATGAAGTTATTTACCTGGAATAGCATATAGGCATATAGGCTTTTTATGTAGGTATCGCACAAACCGCGGGCGGAAGCTAGTACTGCAAAATCTTAGTAGTCTGGATCTTATGTTAGGGAAAAACTCCAACTGACACCCCTAATAGTGAAGTAAAGGGTGGTAAGCGAAGGACTGCGTACATAAGTCGCGGTGTTCGTTACGTCATACGTAATACACACTCACACGCGCAAACATGCCTGAGTTTGTATCATCAGATTTTTAAACTACTAAGCAACCCTATAAAGCTACCTCCAAACATACTCCTAGGACTTCTGCTTAAGGCTGTGCGTTGTCTATGAGTCAGACATAAACGGAAGAGTTTTATACAGGGTATTTTTAAAACCCGCAAGACCGCAGACTCCCTAAACAATTTAAATTGCAGTTAATTGATTAAAAAAAACATGTTTTTGTTAAATAATGCCAAAGATATTGAGGAAGTAAGTAAAAGTGTCATTTTCAGTCGCAAATGAGGTAAAAATGCTTAGTTTTCGCCAAAAAAGGCTTAAACAAGCAACATTTTAAAACGGGAATTTTTTGTCAAAAATTACATTAAGTTTGTTTTTCAGTTTGTCAAAGTTGTGCCTCAACGATCATCGACTTTTAGTAGATATCTAGGGTAAACCACCAGTCTATGGTCTACGAAACAATTCACTTAGCTTGATTCGATTTACCGTCTACATGCTACCTTATTATGACAAGTAGGTTCACTTAGAAACAATCAAGTCATCACTATAAGTGTCATCCATCACCCTCCTAATGGATACATGATGATACGGTTATTAAGTAACATTACGCGGTTCATTAACACGTTTTACATAGGCGGGAATTAATTTCTTCGTTCATTATTCGTTAGGAAAATGCGTTAGGTGTGATAGTGAAAGCCATGTTTGCCAATTAGGAGATACCTCGACTCTCGATTTGTAAGTCAAAGGTTCGAATCCCGGCCGTGCACCAATGCATTTTTCTATTCGAAAGATGTATGTGCACATTAACACGTGCATATACGGTGAAGGAAAACATCGTGATAAAACCCGCGGCTTAGTCAGCTCCACACGTATTGACTCTGTCTTTCCTGTGGATAAGGCTGACTAGGCTGAGAGGATGGTGTAGGTGCTGGGCAAGCCTACTCCATCTAAAACATATCCCAGGCACTACAGCGTCCTGTAAGTGAGTAAAAGTTCCACTAGACACTGTATAAATCATCTAGAATAGATGGTTTAAGGCTCTGCTTTAAACAATAAGTGTTTTTTTTTTGATGTATCATCGTCGCCGTGGTGGCCCCGGATGAAGAATAGGCTTTTTTTATACTACTGAGGTGGCAAACAAACATACGGCCCACCTGTTGGTAAGCGGTTACTGTAGCCTATGAGCGCTTGCAATACCAAAGGTATCACGCACGCGTTTTCGACCCCGAACCCTCTCCCCCCCTAAAGAGCTCTGGCAACCTTACTCATCGCAGGAACACAACACTATTTGAAACAAATAATGTTATTTGGCTGCGATCTTCTGTAAGGCGGAGGTACCTCCCCAGGCGGGCTGCTCCAATTCAGAACGAGAAAATCTCGCTGTGCCCTACCTCCTCCTAAAAGTAAGAATTAAGTAGGGTATGGGCCGCAGCGTTCCCTATGAACAATAGATTTACATGCGCTCACTAACATGCATGCCCAGCGTGGGCGTGCGTGGGCAAATCCCTCAAGTAATAGTTTAGAATAGAATAGAAAACGTTTATTTAACTTACACACTAAAAACACAGAACGGGCATAGGAACAATACAAAGAATAATAACACAAATAACAAAAAAAAACTAGGCCGAATAGACACATACCCTATACTTAGCCAGACCTCACAAGCAGAAACCAGCCAGTCTCGCGCTGTGTTGGGTGCAGCCAAACTGGCCCTGACTCAGCTTATTGCTGCTTTACATGTCAAAAGTGCCATGCAAAGCAGCGCTGGTTTTCAGGCAGGACCTTAAATAGGGTTAGGTAGTTTGTATGCACGCCGTACAAGGCTGGAAATCGATGGGGGAGGCCTATGTTCAGCAGTGGACGTCGAAAAGCTGAAATGGTGATGATGATGATGACATATGACGATCAATAATGAGCAATAATGTTCCCATGGTATAATTTAATCAATACTTCCTGCTGCTCTTAGGGTTGAATTTCGAATATCCTTTTTTGTAAAAAAAACCCCTAGAGTACAAAAGGAAGATCCTCAATATTTTTTGAAATTACGTTCAAGTTCTTAATGTCAAATTAGCAGAAGACCGTTGCGGAACAGTCAGTTTATTTATCAAGCTAAATAGGTACATTTGCCTAGTTGCCTGCTGTACCCTTGTTAGCCAAGTCTGCCGGTGCAATGGGAGCAGAGCTTAGAACAAAGCTCGCTATGCCGGGTCTGTTTGCGAACGTGCTAGGACCATGAACGTCTTGTATTTACCGTGCTATGCCTGGATATAGTCTTTCGGCGCGATTACTGGAATATATAGGTATGTAATACTAACCTAACCTACCCAGCCTATAAAAATTAAATAGACTGCTTTTGCCCGGCTTATACGTATCCTCAATAACGTTATTAGTAGTAGATCCGCTTGATTTGAGCCGTATTGAGACTTCGCGATGTCTGGTAAAAGTTGGTTTTTCGATAACCGTTGAGGCACAATTGAGATAAAGTTTAAAAATCGCATCTTCAAAGCGATAAAAAAGCGTGTTTGTGGGATGTTTAGATGTTATTTCTTTCAAAGGCTTGACATAGTAGAAACTTAAAACCATTTCTGATCTCTTAATCATGAAATGATTTGTTTTGGAATGGACCTCAGAATAAAGGAATGCCAGTAAAATCACTACGCCTGTTCCTCGCGACCAAGCCTAGAAGAATCAGGCAACAAACACGGCTTGACAAAATACCAACCGTTGCCAACACAGAACCTTAAAATGGGCCTAAATAAACCGTCAGTGGTCGGCATTGTTGGCATGTGTCACACAGGTTGATGGATGGCCTTACGTTCCCATGTGGCCATTTAAAATGAATATAATTGCAATGGATATTATTTCGTCTAATGGGGAGTAAGGTTTTCAACGAACTCGCCAATTTATTAGAGCATGTGAAATGAAGACCTACTACCAACATAGCTCTTAGAGTTAGCAAGTTTAAGTGGTAGTGGCCGAACATAGACCACGTCCACAGATTTTGGCAACCTTTATTAAATGTATTACCATCAAGTGGGGGGGGGACAGGGTTTCCAGTCTCAGTTCTCCACTCGACATGGAATTTACCTGAAACAAAAATAAACAAATATAAGTGGCCATAGAAATATTAACGCAACATCAACACGAGAGATTTCAGTCTGTAGCCTAACCTCAGGGTAGTTGGCGTCTAGACACTGGCTTTAGGTTTATATTCGGTCCACAAGGCCAGCCGAACCAAACCAGCGGTGCTATTGTGTAAGCTAAATGGTAATGAAGTTCGTAACTTAAAGGATACTTATAACAATCTTAATCAAAGGAGTGATTGCTGAGATGACGAGTGATAGTGAGAGAGGGAAATGGAAGAAGAATAGATAGATAGAAAATTCTTTATTGCACAAGGTAAAGACAAGTACATAGGCGAACTTAATGCTAGTTAGCATTTTCTTCCAGCTAACCTTTGTGTGAAGAAAAAGGAAGGTAGTGCTGAGTAAAACAGGATATTGAAAATTGAAATCAAACTTAAGATAAATAGACTTACATATACTACGAATACGTAAGAATACATGTTGTGCCGACCCCAGATGATGTGGGATAAAGGCAGGAAGATGGTAAGTCATTCGTCGACTCACAGCAAAAATCTCGGACTAAATGGTGTGAGTTGGATGTAATGAAACGAGGATAACACTTGACAACACCACTTTATTTATTCCGAACTTGTGGAATATTCTAGATTCGATTAAAACTTTTAGTTTTATACTAGAACACTGGTTACGCGACAATGCTCACTGCTCGGCTTCCAGAAAAAGAATGCCAGTCCATTCCAACTTTTGCTTAAAGGTTACCTCCGGTCGGTTATAAAAAAACCAAATGCTGTGATTGGACACCGTTCGTGATTGGCTACCGGCAACTGTCCAATCACGCACAGAATCTGTTCTGTTCTGTTATTGCCAGCTAACAAATATTTTAAATTTCAAATGCTATGTTGCCATTATAAGAAATAAATACATTTCTTTTAAATTATGAACATCAAATCACGACACGACGAAACGCAAAAATATGGTCCTGGCCTAGTAGATTAATCGCTAACCGCTTATGCGAAAACCACGCACCTTCCTCAGAAATTGAAATAGCTAGTCCACTCAATACTTCGAGCGGAAACTTCTCAAAACAACTCCGAGATCGTGCGGTCGCTTTGTGTTCGTCTATTTGATAGGAGCATGTAGCACATGGAGAGAGCAACGCGCTGCCCCCTGATTACTTACTAGAAGGCTGTTGAGCACAAAGAGAAAACGGCAAGAACGCGCAAAACTATATTTCTCAAAAACTATGATAAAAGTTATTGGAACTATTAATATAAATAAAATGGTTGTTATATTTAAAGATAAAGAATTATGACGAAAAAATCAAAATGTTCAAGTTCGACATCAAGGTTCGACAAGGATGATTATGGCATAGTGTTATGGTCATAGTGTCGAATTCAAATGGGGGATGACCAAGAAAGAGAAAAGTGAAATAAGCAAGTTAAGAGGAGGTAGGGCACAGCGAGATTTTCTCGTTCTGAATTGGAGCAGCCCGCCTGGGGAGGTACCTCCGCCTTACAGAAGATCGCAGCCAAATAACATTATTTGTTTCAAATTGTGTTGTGTTCCTGCGGTGAGTAAGGTTGCCAGAGCTCTTTAGGGGGGAAGGGGGTTCGGGGTCGGCAACGCGTGCGTGATGCCTCTGGTATTGCAAGCGCTCATAGGCTACGGTAACCGCTTACTATCAGGTGGGCCGTAAGCTTGTTTGCCACCTCTGTTGTATAAAAAAAAAAAAAAAGCAAGCAATTGTGGCGTGTCCGTTCGGTCTATGAACCCTATCATCATGGCTGCGCTAGCTGATATTAATTTACTAACAGAGGGAATTGTCTAGGTTCGTCCAGTGCTTATATAGTCTAAGGCTATTTGATTAGGTCGCTCTACTGGCTTCTTACTCGCTGGTTATTCCAGATAGGAACTGAAGAGTTATTAGATAAGGTTAAGAGGATTAGATAGTTCTGGAAGGTTTTGATCGAATTTATTCTAGTGGAATTCAACCCTGTCTTCCTATAACTTCATGAACTCTCATAGTGATTATAATTTGATTCACAAGTAGATTTTGTATTCGTTCATCATATCACTGGTTCTTTCTTCGTTACTCTGAATTAGGTCAATGACCAGCCAGGCCATTGCGTAAGCGCAATGGTAATAAAGATCGCAATTATAAGGATGTTTTTATCAATTTTAGCGACATATGAAGTTTTTCAAACATGAACAGAAAGAAGCTAAGGTCTTGAAGTTTTCCCTTGTCAAGTTTGGAACGTTTTGAATGAGGCTAAGATTGTTAAAATTACCCTCAAAGTTACGAACTTCATTGCCATTACGCTTACGCAATTGCACCACCGGTTCAGTAATGGTAGCTATGAAAAGGTCACACCGTTGGATTTAGCGAAGGCACCGTGCAAAGGTCAAATTTAAAAAGGCTAATCAAATCAAAGTCAAACTTTTAAGCGGTTTAAAATAATAATTATAAGCTCGTAACCATGGCCCTAGGAAAAAAAGACTCCGCGCCACAGTCTTCAAACCTGAAGCACCTATCGCTTTTAGCGATAAGGCTGCCTTGCCGATTCAAGGCGAAGATGCGGGCTCGAATCCCGTTGGCTCGATAATTTTAGGTATCATTTAAATTTAATAGAAGCAAATATTATAGTGGAGGAGGTAGGGCACAGCGAGATTTTCTCGCTCTTAATTGGAGCAGCCCGCCTGGAGAGGTACCTCCGCCTTACAGAAGATCGCAGCCAAATAACATTATTTGTTTTAAATAGTGTTGTGTTCCTGCGGTGAGTAAGGTTGCCAGAGCTCTTTAGGGGGGGAGGGGTTCGGCAGGCAACGCATTAGCAATGCTCCAGGTGTTGCTGATGTCAATAGGCGACGGTAACAACTTAGCATCAGGTGGGCCGTAAGCCTGTTTGCCTCCGTATAACATAAAAAAAAACATAGTTACGCTGCTTTTATTTGTATCGTACTAAGAAATCCTCAATTCATGTCCACAAAACGGACGTAGTCTTCACAGAAGCAATTAGGTATGTATTATTCATGGTACAAAGTGCACCACTGCTGGTTTATTCTATGCTTACACAACACGGAGCTTTTACTTCAACTTGTAATTGGTGAATAGTAAACTAAGGTGGCCTTTGCTACTTACTACTACTACGGTTCAAGAGCTTAGCTCTTGTCAGTGTAATGATGCAATTTCCTCCATTCTGATCTATCCAATGCGAGCTCCTTTACTTCCTTATACGAGTCATGACGGAAAGAAAGAAAGAAAGAAAATTTGTTTATTTTATCACAACGCAGGTAGGTACAGTAGGTAGGTGGGTACATAGAAAATACTTTATAGGTAGGTAATACACAACGCAGTAGGAAAACATAAAAAAGTAGGTAGGTAGGGAGGACGGCAGTCTTCTCTTTTAATTTTTCTTTTCTCTTTGCTACTTTGCAGTCTTTTGTCTTTGCTACTTACTATAGAATAATTCAATCACGTAACCGCGTAGGTATACAAGGTGAGTCACGATATGTACAATATGTCTTATTCTATAAACAAAGAGCAAGAATTACAGCGGGAAAAAACTTTGTCCAGAACTTTTTCAAGTTACCGTTTTTTTTTTTATGTTATACGGAGGCAAACAGGCTTACGGCCCATCTGATGGTAAGCGGTTACCGTCGCCTATTGACATCTGCAACACCTGGAGCATTGCTAATGCGTTGCCTCCCTGGAGAAATCTTTTTGTATTTTTCTTAAAGCTCTTCATGTTGTAGGTTAGCGAAAAAACCTCGGAAGGAAGCTCATTCCACAATTTGCACGTTTTACCTGTACCTGTTCGGTCCTATTATCATCTTTACAAACAAGTTATTATTACCTATGCGTACGAGAAGTTTGACAGTCTGAATAATTGAGTAAGTATTGGTTATATAAAAAAAAACGATTTTTCGGGGTTCACCAATTATGGTTCACCTTGTACATGCGAAAATAATTATGTAGACTGAAACCTTTCAACACACTGGTTCTTTCACCATCAGAAACGGAAACCGCTGCTACTTTCGTTACGTACTTTACTTTAAATACTTTATTTACAGAAAGAAACTTAAACTAATACAAGTTAATATTTACAAAATACACAAGAAACAGTTGAGCCATCTAAATACCGTTACAAGCGATCTATAGATAGCTCAACTGATCCAGATCACTACCAGTCGGAAGCGTCCCCAAGACGCTAGCGGAATTGCCACGCTGGATGGCAATGCTTTACTTTTAACTTTGGCACTTTTACTATTAAACTACAACTGACGATACCTGAATAATCTTCAGAAGACGCAGAAGGCCTTGACTGAATAAGAAGCCTGAAAATGTTTATAAATATTTAACATGCTAGCTTACGCCCGCGGCTTCGCTCACGTGGTACCTACATAAGAAGCCTATAAGCTATTCTAGGTAAAAAAACTTTATCTATTCCAAGTTTCAACGAAATCGGTTGAGCCGTTACGGCGTGATTTAACCACAAACACCCAAACATCCATATATCCAAACATCCTCACAAACTTTCGCTTTTATGTTTTTTTGATGTTATACGGAGGCAAACAGGCTTACGGACCACCAGATGGTAAGTCAAAGTCAAAGTCAAAAGGCTTTTATTTCAATAAAATCACTAGGATCACTTTGAAACGTTTTAGAAACTAGGTGAAGCTATGCCTGTTCCTCGCGACCAAGCCTAGAAGAATCAGGCAACAAACACGGCTTGGTGCCTATAATTTTTTTCGATATTCCCTTTTCACAAAATGGAAGTTAATGGTAAGCGGGTACCGTCGCCTATTGACATATGCAACACCAGAAGCATTGCTAATGCGTTGTAATATTAGTAGGAAGTAGGATATAGGAATCTTCTAAATGTAAGTACGGGTGTGTGGCTTTCACGAGCTACGAGCAGTCCGCTCTGTCTGCCTCGACCTCACACCGAAATCCATTAAACCATGCCCCCATGATATATGGCCCAAAACTGTCACAGCTGAATTATCTACGAGTGTAAACTAGGGATGTCGCGAGTTACATCTCTGTTTATATTATTACGGCGCAAATTTACGATCCTTTTTTATATTACCCCTTTTCTATTCGTAGCGTACGTATATAAATAAATAAATAAAATAAATAAATATTCCGGACATATCACACACGGTCAACTGATCCCAAACTAGGCATAGCCTGTACTATGGGTACCAGAGACTGATATACATAATAGATTAATATTTAACACCCAGACACAGAACGAACATCTGTGTTTATCACACAAATGTTTGGCCAGAGCGGGAATCGAACCCGCGACCTCTAGCGCAGAAGGCAAAGTTACTACCAACTGAGCTATGAGGCCAGTCAATCGTATGATGCATTCATGAAATTACTGGCGAAGCGGAGTTGTTTCCTTACTAATTTCAGACTACTACTGCACCCCTGAAGGGGTGGTTTCAGAAATGTATTTCTCATTGCATCATTAGAACACAGTTGATGCTATCCACCGTACTTCAACAATAAATAAATATATAAATAAATATATATGTATATATCTTTATATTTATATATTATATATTTGTATGTATGCTGTTTGTTTATAGTTTATAGTGTTTCCATTATTTATGTTTTTAAGTCCACCCCGACCAATCTTCCTCTAATTTTATATTCACTCCATCCAAAGGTTGTCTGGAAGAAATCGCTTTTTTAGCTATAAGACCGCCCATTGTACATTTATGGTCTTTAGTTTTAGTTTCTGTTTTATTTTATATTTTTAAATTTGTAAGGTGTACAATAAAGTATTTTCTCATTTCAACAATAAGAACAAGTGATTTTTCAGACGATTGTCTATCTATCCACATAGATAAAACTAGCTACTACCAGCGGCTTCACTCGCGTGTACCTACATAAAAAGTAGCCTTTATTTATGCTATTCGAGGTAAAGAACTCATGGAGCCGATATGAACTTTTACCTTCAGCACACCTCTTTTACTCACATTTTCTTTATACTTGAACTCCTGTAAAAATAAATTGTAGTCCTAAAAACTAAAACTTAAGCCGATTGGAAGTCCCAAACATGTTTTTACGGACGGGAAGTGGATCCGTGGGTTAGTTGGTTAGAGTATCTATAGGAAGGTTGCGGGTTCAAATACCGTGTGAGCCGACATTTTCGGGATATTATAAGAAAGAAAGAAAAAATGAAAGAAAAACTTTTATTTGTAACCACACACAATATTTGTTACAAATTCTGTTTAGGCTTAAGTTATTATAAGAGTATAATAAGAGTCTAAGGTATGGCACTAAATAAGTGGTACTTGAGCCTAAATGACAATAGCGGGTAATATTTACGGAGATGTGGTTACAAATTGGGAGAACGAATCAGCATAATGCGCCGCAGACTTGTGAGTAAGAAGCGCGCTGATCTTCCGTCATAGTAAGAAATCATAGTATCCTTTTATCATAATAAAAAAAAAAATTGTAGTCCATTTCCAGTGTTTCGTTCCTCTGCTCCCGACAGCCCTGCGTGTGTAATCGTTGGCCGGATTGGCCTTCCAATACAGGCTTTGTGCGCGACCACTGAAATCGTTCACGATATTAATCTGCGTTTTGACAACTTATTTGTATTTCCATTTGGGGAATTATTTATTGACAGCACTAATGTGGCACTGCGGTGGGTGGCGGCTAATGAGTTAGAATATTTTATGAGCAATTTACCTGCTTATTGGGGACGGGGAGAGGACTTCACTAAAGGAGAGCACGGAAGCAAGGTAGCACGGAGCAAGGAAGTCTACACGTTGTGCACCAATAGATTTTCCATTCGGAAAATGTCATCATCATTTCAGCCGTTCGACGTCCACTGCTGAACATGGCCTCCCCCACAGACAGAGCAAATTCCTTATCATGTGGGGGGATTTGCCCATACTCACCACGCTGGGCATGCGGGTTGGCGAGCGCAGTTAGAGCTATCTTTGTTAAAATGAGGGACGCTGCTGCCCATCCCCTAGCTTTTTTTCCCTTAGTCGCCTCTTACGACATTCTCGGATAGGTAGATATGGAGGGGCCTATTCTTCAGCCGGGGCCACCACGTCCAATGAAAATTTATGTTAGCTATACTAGAGCTCTCAAACGGTGAGGAAACCGGCATGTCCTAGAACCTACAAATTCGAAGACAAGTGACATGTGCACGAAATGAGCCCCTAAGAGGCGCAATTTCATCCGTTCACTACACTGATTCCTTCACCGACGATAATAAGCCATGCCTTAACTGGGTCACTGACTTAATACAGGATGACAAAGAAAGAATCAGTGACACGACAAGCAAGCAACTACAGAGGAGATATCCTCGATACCCAGGATCATAATAAGTTTATTATTTGTATCAAAGTGCATGTCTGCAAGTCACAATTCACTGCTTCTGAACTATAAATTCCAGTAAATTACTTGACAGTTGACACCCACCAGGCTCAGTCACGAAGTTGAGAACAATGTTGCATGTACAAAACACTCCGACGGTGTTTTTAATATTTTGTAAATTGTTCTACATTAACCAACGCGGTTGTTTTTGTATACCATTTTATGAATAGCGTTAGAAAACGCGAACTTAAAATTATTTTGTGCACAGCAAATTGCAAAGATTCTTTCTTGCACAATTTTCTAAGATTAAAATTGCTCCTGGATTGATTCTTTCACCAACGGTCATTGAGACTTTTCAGGACCATAATACCCCGGCTTGGTCATTGACCTAATGCAGGATGACCAAGAAAAATTGTTACCATTATAAGAGATTATCCAGGGTAACGTACATTCGAACAAACTATTACTACGATTGCTTTCAAGTAAACATTATGCCACATTATGCCACACCTAATTATGCCACATTACGCTATTATGCCACAGACCTAAACACTATGCCACAAACCTTTCTAATAAACGTTATGCCACAGAGTACTCAAGAGCATCTGAGGTGGGAATAATAAATGCCACCAATGGAAATTACCGCGACAAACTTACAATTTTCTTTCATTAGCACCCTAAAGGGGTCAAACTCGAGGTGAGAAGCCGAGAGTAATGGAACTAAATAGGCCATTTTTATAGCTTATAAGTTCGAAATCGATAAAAAATGCTTCTATAAGTAACATTTTATTACAGTTTTCGAATCCAAGTCGAATTAAATCTTATTTCATACAAGGTGTTCATTATATACTATTCCGGGGTATGCTATACAAGCGTCGCGAGGAACAGGCATAGCTTCACCTAGTTTCTAAGACGTTTCAAAGTGATCCTAGTGATTTTATTGAAATAAATGCCTTTTGACTTTGACTTTGACTTTATATATCAACAAAAAGAAAAAGATTTGCGACAAAATAGCGGAAAAAGGTTATTATGTGAACACTATTTCTCTAATAACACTTCTCTAATAGCAAAGAATATCGGAACCGAATAATGATAGGTAATAATACACTGGTAGTACTCGTATAATGGCTGCGAATGATATTATCTATTCGTATTTATAGCGAGAAATGGAAACGTATAAAACTACGTAATTCATTAAAAGATAGGGACTAGCTGCATCCATCCGCGCGGTTTCACTCGCGCGGAGGTCATAGGTAATGCGCAGGTTTATCTGCAGTAGGTACCTTATTATTTTCTGATAATTACAACTAATAAAGTAGCTTTTAGTCTATTGATTATTTACAAACTTCGACCATTCCCTCTATCGGCCAAACCAAACTTCGGCCTCATAGCTCAGTTGGTAGTAACTCTGCCTTCTGCGCTAGAGGTCGCGGGTTCGATCCCCGCACTGGACAAACATTTGTGTGATGAACACAGATGTTTGTTCTGTGTCTGGGTGTTAAATATATATCTATTATGTATATCAGTCTCTGGTACCCATAGTACAGGCTATGCCTAGTTTGGGATCAGTAGACCCTGTGAATATGTCCGGAATATTTATTTATTATTCCGTCTTTGAACTTTTAAACATTGAATGTTTATACATGAAATAACTTCAAACAATATGCACGCCTTCAACATGCGGTATTCGAACTCTTTCCTTGATACGGGAATACTCTAACCAACTGAGCTCACGGAGTCGACACCTCGCCTGACAAATGGAATGGATGAACAATTAAACAAATGTATACCAATTTCGGGTTTTATAAGATCTTAGTTATTACCTTAGAGTGAGTTTAAAATTTAAAAACGAAATGAGAAAAACCTTGTTTTGAAAAACGAGGACACTAATTTATAAAGGGTCTCCTCGCAGTGTGGGCAAACAAAGAGTGGCTGGCGGGGGCATGACGAGCCGGTGCTCAAGTGGTGTTGCAGGCACATGTACCACTTACGACCCCTCGATATGTACTCGTGTGCTGCGTCGAGCGACACGGCCTAATCTGAGAGTTTTTACCACGTTGAAGCCGTGGCTTTTTTTTTAACGGCATGTTGAGATTTTTAGGCTTTTCACAGATTCCTTCATGGACCTGAAAGGCTACTGTCTAACAGAACTGGTAATCATAAGTCACTTAGTAGATACAAGGTGATTTTTAATATGCCTAAAGGGGCACATTTTATCAACAAAAACAAAGGACGTTAGCGGAAAAAACAACAATTTATTTTTAAAAGTTTGATTCCGAACATTTTCAAATCATCTGTTTTTGATATTAATTATTTTAATTTTTATAATTGATTATTAAACTTACGAGGAGTTCGAAACCAAAGTTGCATCCTAAGAAAGCTTAATAATTGAGTTGGAAATGATTTGACGCCAAAACAGCTGATTTTTGCATAGTGTTTTTTCAAAGAAAAATTACGAATTTCCAAAAATTATAGAACAAACATTACTTTCCAATTAAGTGTAGAATGAACCACCTTTAGGGTTAGTATACATGTTATAAATCACCTTGTAACAACATCCTATTGCGTACTGTCAAAACAAAATGGGAGTTTGGTGTCGGTATTAAAGAGACTAGAGAAAAAGAATGAAATTTATACAAACGAACTTGGAAAATTCGATATTCATGTTACTTTTAATGCAAACTGAGTTTGAAAGCCCCGATTCTATTTGAAGCATTTCCCGATAATGGTGTTTGCTCTGCATAAATAATTGAAAACCATTTCACAAAATGTAAAAGATTTACGTTCATCTTAGCACTGATTACTAAAGATCAGTTAACTCGCAGTTTATTCTGCAGTACACCTATGAATACAAGGTGATTAATACTTATATTATCCCGAAAAAGGCTTATAATTATCAATGAAAAGAAAGAATATTAGGGAAAAAAATATGTACGTTCTCAAAATTATTTAAGTATTTTGCGACCTTTATCAATCAGCTGTTTTTGGTGTTTATATCATATAAGATAAACAATATACTTTATTTACACAAAGAAACTTAAAACTAATACAAGTTAATATTTACAAAATACACAAGAAACAGTTGAGCCATCTAAAGACCGTTACAAACGATCTATAGATAGCTCAACTGATCCAGATCACTACCAGTCGGAAGCGTCCCCAAGACGCTGGCGGAATTGCCATCAATCCCCACGGATAAGATTAAGATATAGTAATTAAACGAACGAGTAAGTTCAACGTCATGATTGGCCTCCTAATACAGCTGATTATTGCATTTTTTTTCAATGATAAATGTCTTATTTCCAAAAGTCGTAGATCAAAATTGATTACCAATTAGAAGTAGAATAAACCCCTTTCGGAATAGTATACATATTATGTAACATAATCATCTTGTATAAGGTGTATAAAGGTGGACATTCGCTTACTAGAATGAGCCTTAAAACTCAAGTGAAGTTTATCCGACTCTACTTTTGTAAACGAAAATGTAGGGATTGAAAGGCTATTCAGAAATGAAATACCTGCCCTAAACAAATAGTGACAAAGTTACAAATTGAAAATCCTGATTGCTCGGTCCTCTTTTGTTACAACAGAACGCTTACACCTATTGGTACGAATAACAGTGTATTTCGAATTTATTAATAGGAACCAAAAAGGTCAAAGAACCAATCTCGTTCTAATTTTTAGTACTACTACTACCCAGTCTTCCTTCTAACTTTAGACAGAAGATATATTATGTAAATGTATCTTTTAAAACTTTACCCTGGCATCAACTGCAGGGGCGGCGGCCCCTGGCTAACTGGATGTCGCCTTTGGGGCTGTGCAACCTTAAATTATATTTTTTTAGATAGGCCTCATAGCTCAGTTGGTATTAGCTCTGCCTTCTGCGCTAGAGATTGCGGGTTCGATTCCCGCACAGGACAACAGTTGTGTGATGAAAACAGATGTTTGTTCTGTGTCTGGGTGTTAAATATTTATCTATTAAATATATCAGTCTCTGGTAGTAGTAGTACAGGCTAAGCCTAGTTTGGGATCAGTTGACAGTGTGTGATATGTCCGGAATATTTATTATTATTATTTATTTTATAGTACATATAGGCCGTGGTGGCCCCGGCTGAAGAATAGGCCCCTCCATATATACCTATTCGCGGATGTCGTAAGAGGCGACTAAGGGAAAAAAGCAAGGGGATGGGCAGCAGCGTCCCTCATTTTAACAACGATAGCTCTAACTGCGCTCGCCAACCCGCATGTTTAGCGTGGTGAGTATGGGCAAATCCCCCCACATGATAAGGAATTCGCCTTGTCTGTGGGGGAGGCCATGTTCAGCAGTGGACGTCGTACGGCTGAAATGATGATGATGATAGTACATATAAATTTACAATTAAACATAGCCTACTATATTTATAAGAAACAATTGGTAATATAATACATCTAATTTTAAGCAAAACACTTCAGAAACAAACAGTCTGCAGCGTTACTTTTACGTTTTCACAAGTCACGTAGCGAGGCGGCTTACTGGCCGACCCAGACCGTGGTCAGGGCCGTAGCCAGGGCCATAAAAAATCCACCACATAGTCATAAGATTAATGCGAGATTGTGACGGTCAGTGACACATGAAATGATAGTTGTAGTCAAAGGTCTATGAGGATCAGAAGCTAATCCCAGGTTTGTAGTCAAGGGGATACGGGAGGCAGACGCTGAAGTTGAATCCATTAAAATAAAAAAGCCTCGCCTGGCTCAATCGGTACCACACTGAATCTCTACATTACATTTTGTGAAAAAGGGTCATTGAAAAAATTATGGGCACCAAGCCGTTTTGTTGCCTGATTCCTCTAGACTTGGTCGCGAGAAAAAGGCGTTCACTTAGTTTCTAAGACGTTTCAAAGTTTTACCTGTTGTCCGAATAAAAAACTTTTGATTTGATTTGAAAGTAAGTGATTTTAATAAATGAATACCTTTTGAATTTGTAACATTTTACCCTGCAGGTACTTCTCAATGTTTTCGGCATTTTGTAAAAGCGGTCAGTATTCTCCTGATCTGCTAACCAAAGGGGCCTAATGGGGCTAGGACTAGTGCCAGCCCTGTGCGTGTAGTGCAAACATAGTGCTCCCCAGGGCACCCTGAAGTACTGGGTACGGCAGAAACGCTGAGCAAGGATCGATGTTACAACGCCTGTTTCAAATATTTGTGTGCGCTCGATTGGCGGCGAGTAAAGAGTACTCTGTTGATCGAAAGGTGAACCTAAGTTTACCTACACTCTGACCCTAGTTTTTCCCTTTTTTATCGGGTAAAAAATTGTCCTATATTTTTCATCCATTGTAGATATTATCAGATAACATGTCGAACCTCTCTTTTTTCCCGAACTTTTTTCAAACCTTCATAAGTAATTATTAACGTACCTACGAGAAGTTCAACATCAATATTACAACATATACAAGTTAATATTTACAAAATACACAAGAAACAGTTGAGCTATCTGAAGACCGTTACAAACGATCTATAGATAGCTCAATTGATCCAGATCACTACCAGTCGGAAGCGTCCCCAAGACGCTGGCGGAATTACCACGCTGGATGGAAATGCTAATTCGTTGGGCCAAATTAATCATAATCAATATTACTACCTAAAACAGTTAAATAATTGAGTTGAAACTGATTTGACCCCAAAACAGCATAGAGTATTTCAGTTATAATTAAATAAAAGTTGAACTTCCAAAATTCGTAGAACAAACTTTATCGCCAATTGGGTGTAGAATAAGCCCCTCTCGGGATAGCATACATATTTTTTTACACACTTACAGGTCGCTGTATTGCCTGGGACATGTTAAGATGGAGTGGGCTTATACAGCACTTATACCATCTTCTCAGATAGGTTAACCTTATAAAGATATGGTCAATATGGAGCTGACTAAGCCGCGGGTTTCTTAAGTTTCTTTCATCGTTCTGAGCACGTGTTAAAGCGCTTACATTTCTCGAATAGAAAAACCCATTTGTGCACTTCAACTGGGATTTGAACATACGACCTACAGATCGAAAGTCATCGTATCTCGCACCTAGGCCAACACGAACAGTCGAAGAAAATAAAAATATAGCGGCACTCTAGAATTCAAATTCGAAGACATGTGACAGTAATTACTAATTTCACACGGGTCTTTAACAAGTAATTACTAAACATTTAACGTCCATGTTGTTTGACGTTTCGACTTCGGGAAAATTAATTTAAAAGGTAAAATAACGGAATGAAGGCACGTGTCAAATTAATTACAATGTGTACTAATCACAAAAGTTTCAAATAATTACATGTGACAGTTCTTTCATAATACCTACCATAATTTACCATGGTTGTTGGTTCTGCGAGCTATATGGCCTGCCCACTGCCACTTAAACCTAATTCTGAGAGCTATGTCGGTAACCTGGGTTCTTCTACGGATTTCCTCATTTCGGATCTTATCATGTAGTGAAATTCGAGCATAGTTCTCTTCATAGCCCGTTGCGCGACTTTGAACTTGGACACGGCTTTAGAAATAAGAAGAAGTTACGCGACAGTTTTAATCCTATAGGGTAAGTCCAAATTCATAACTCGTCTCAATAGTGGACCCGCCCCGCAATCTCTCCATCTAGTCATTAGCCCGCGTCAAACTTTAATGCTATCGATTACTAAGTTTGCACCAAGTTCGGTAATTACACGAACGGGTAGTAAGTAGCTAAACAGCTGATTCACTAGGTAAACTAGTACTACACTGATACACTAATATATTCTGCACGTGGTTGTGCAAGAAAGGACTTTTATCTTTTTACCACACTGATTCTTTCACCGACGGAAGTAGGCTCTTTTCAGGGTCACCATACCTCTACCTAGCCACAGACCTAATGCAGGATGACCAAGAAAAATCAGGGACACGACAAGTAGAAGTGGTTTTTTTTTTATTCGCCTCAGTTTTCCCCTCAAGACGATTAAAAATACGAGCCATGATCTCACTCCATCCAAACTCCATTGTCACAGGTCCTGAATGCAAAGGCCCGTAATATCATCGGACCCCACCAATATGCATGACAAAGACGCTGTTACTCCATAAATTCTGCTTCTCATTCAGGCAAGGAGTTTGATGGGTCGTTAAAAGTGGGTAGAGATGTCGGGGCCGAAAAGCCGGTTAGATTTAAAGATCGGCTGAGAATAGCCGGATGTTCTACTTAGATAATTAACTTATTTTTGCCCTTTATGTGTACACAGAACATTGAGTAAGCCAACAAGAAGTTTCGGAATGTAGTGTCATCGAAAGAAAATGATTTCTCTAATTGCTTAGAGTCAGCTAAATGTTACCATCATAAGTCATAATCCCTTTAATATTAGAAATTCAAAAATGTGTAAAGATGTGGGGATGTTAAGATGTTTGTTTCTCTTTTACGCTGCATTCACTGAACGGACTGGAATTAAATTTGGCATGTATTTAGTAAACAGCCTGGCATAACATACAGGCAATATATTTTTATCAGTGAACGAAGCCGCGGGCGGCGGGACCGATGTTGATCTTTTGAATCTTTGTCCAGAATATACATGGTTCCGGACAGAATCCGGAAAGCACAGTGAATTTCTTTTTTGCCGGTCTTATGGCTGAAATAGCCGGTAATCGTTCCACCCTAATTGTATATGAAAGGGTCTTTGTGACAATGCCTAGTTTTACGACCGCTTAATCTGTATGGTGTTCGATGGTGCGTCCGGTGATTGAATAGTTTAATTTAAAGCTTTAACTATTGTCGTTGTAGTCTCTTTCAATACATTTTGAACACTAATTATAATTTGCTGAATGATGCTACGCCACTTGTAGACATAGGTGCAGATTCAAAACACGCTAGTTCTTACATTTAGGGCCCTATTTTTAATACATCATTCATCACCATCTGTATCACCGTCCGTCACCGTCGCCGTCACCATCATCATCATGTCAGCCTCAGGACGTTTCAAAGTGATCCTAGTGATTTTATTGTAATAAACACCTTTTGACTTTGACTTGACTGCTGAACATAGGTCTCACCCATAGACATTTAAAACGACCGATTTTGTGCATCCTTAAGCCAAAGTCTCCTAGCAACCTTTATTAGATCGTCTTTTGCCATGAGGATCGCTCCATAAGGATCTGAACGCTGCGATGAACATTCTCATCGATATGAGAGCTCAGAACCTTAAGGAAGTCATCATAAGGCATTCGATCTGACATGATCTTTGTTCCACTATTTCTGAATGACAGGTGAAGTTTATTGCCCAGTAGTTTTCAGCTGATATAACAAAGTGGCGACCCTCAGGGCCGCGCCTCACGTTTTATCGCGCGCCGCGTGCGCCATGATGGTTTGTCGTTACAGCGTGTAATTGCTGCGGGAGGCTGCGGCAGTGATGATACCGACTAGGGCTGACGTTGAAAGTACCGTGATCTTTTTTTTTTCCTCGAGGCAGAATCTTATAGGTACTTGGTGCGGGACTAGCTTTGTTATGTAGGAAGCAAATTTCATGGTTATAGGAGTTCTGGCTTTCAGAGGCTGTGCGAGTATGCGCAGCGGAGCTGTGGAGCGGTTTGTTCCCAGTGCTATGCAGTCGCCCAACGCCCAACGGCCCAGCGGGCTATGGAGAGAGCTATGCTCGGAGTTTCGCTGCGTGATAAAATCCGAAATGAGGAAATCCGTAGAAGAACCAAGGTCACCGACATAGCTTTCAGAATTAGCAGGTTGAAGTGGCAGTGGGCCGGCCATATAGCTCGCAGGCTAGGAAAATGAATAATCCTATTGATGATTTTTATCCTGGCTAACAGCTCTGGTGGAAAGCCACTCTTCTACGACTTTGTGCTTAAGCGTTGATTCGCAGTCAGTCACGTAACGATTTTATACATTGAGATTTAGGTAAGGTATTTAACTCTGAAAAAAGCTTTTGATCGTTACTTATACCGATGTATAAGTAGCTTACAAGCGTGGAGAAAGGATTTAAAGCAAACCTATTAACGTTGCATGCTTCAAAAATCGTATTATGTCAGACTTCTACTACAGCAATTTCAGACGTGCGCGACTAATTGCAAGAAACATTTAGGGCGCGGTCTCACCTGGCTTGTTTGCGGCTACGGCTGACAGTTTGTCTGAGTTGGCTCAATGCTATTTTGGATGGAGTAGTCACACTACGCGTATAGTACGCAGTTTGCGACTTTTTGCTCACATCCAGCCAGCAGACTGTCAAAAAAATATCCCACTGATGTTTTGGGCAGCCCTAGTGCAGTCCGTGTCCGTATCGTCACTGTCGCTTATTCCGTGTACGAGATTTTATTCGCTTATTTGGCTTGTTCCCTCTGTGTCACTCATTCACTTGCAGTATAAAGTGAGTTTTAATTACACATATTTTATGATTTATTTTGCTGTTTTTTACAATTTATTTTCTTTAAGTATCTTACTATGTCTATGGTATAACATTCGTATATCAAACATATTAAATTACCTACTTCGTGTTAGGTTAGTTTCTAAGACGTTTCAAAGTGATAATTGTGATTTTATTAAAATAAATATCCTTAAGACTTTGACTTTAAGCTCTCCTAAGTGGTCAGAGAGCGATAGCGAGTTACGCAGTACTCGCGATGCGATGGGAGCCCGATCGATGCCCGATCGGTGCGCATCGCGTAACAATCGTAACTCACAAACCGGTGTAATTGCGGACGTGAACAACTAATGGCCCACGCCCGCTTAATGGGCCGTGGCCGTTTCATTACCGACCGCTTTCGAGCCAAAAAGTACGAATTTTAATCCGAAAAAAGTACGAATTTTCTGAGGAATCCTCTCGCTCATAATGGATCTTAAACAGCTTTTAGGGGGATCGTTTAGTGCTTCATTCGTCGGCGTTAACGATGTAGAAACGATAGGTTTTAGACGAGGAATAAACATGATATGGCGTCGTTAGAGGTGATCGCCGGGTGGCGGAAACGTCAGCCGCTTCCTGTCTCAAGATGCCATCAAAAGATGAGCTTAAATCTCCTTTTAAAACGCCACGAGTGTACCAGCTGCATGCGTCCTCTAATCTAATTCTAATTCTAATTCTAAATGGGGGAATAAGATCTGCACTGACGTCCCGCGTTGGGGTGTATTGTGCATTGTCCCCCTGCTGACCTCACCCCAGCCAGTCCAACTCCTTAAAGTAACGGAGAAGGACCCTGTGTTGGTGGCAACATTGTTCGAGAATCCCCGTTGATGCTGTGGATGAAGAGGAGCAGGATCCGATCACCTCCTGCATTCCTGTTTTGAGCCTAGCTTCATTTGTCGCAGTGCAGTGTAGTACAACGTGCTCCACTGTTTCTTCGTGCTGAAGACGTGCCGCGACAGAGCGCATGCGTCCTCTTTTTCTCTCGTATTCTTCTTCTCTCGACAGTGGTACGGAAAAAACGGAAATAATAACACTACTAGTCAGTGGAATAAGAAATACATGCATTGTTGCAAGCTGGTTTGCATCATCGTCACCCTGAAGAAGTCCACTGTTGGACCCAGGCCTCCCAATACAGTTCCATGACGAACGATCTTCATCGTGAGGAGGAGTTGAACCTAACCCACCACGCTGGACCGGTGGTGGTTGGTGGGTGCGCCAGAGCCTCGCTCGTTGATCGGCCAGTGTACTACCTAAATATCACCGTTCGGAACCCAAGCTGGTTTCAGGTGACACATTTAATAATGGTCCCAAATTATCATATTTTCATAAAGCTCCCAAAGTTCAAGGGCAAGAAGTAATATCGACCGATTTCCATTTAATTTAAATAACGGACCACCTGCGGAGTAACCCGGCAGGTGCTCGTTGGAAACTTTCCAATAATGCTATTTTCGCTAGCGTTAGCCAATATGCATTCATTTTGTAAGGAGCCGTTCTCGACGCCAGCGGGGCGGAGGCGGAGCGGCGGGCGATGTCATCGAATCGAATAATCGTGTGATTACGCTTACTTGTATCAATGGTTATTTAAAGACGTGTTAGAGATCCTAGTGATTTATTAGAATAAACACCTTTTGACATTGAACTGGTCATCCCGCATTAAGATCAGTGAGCTGGTTGAGGTATGGTGGTCCCGAAAAGCGGGTGCGAGCCCTTTATGTTCGTGAGTTACTCACTTGTCACCGTGAGACGTGAAAAGTGATTAGCTCGCCGGAGTCGCTTTACGTGACATTATACAAAAAAAGAAATTTCACCACTCACCGGAGACAAGTGTAAACTAGGGCCTCTGTTCTGAGGCCCTAGTCTGCAAAGTCAGTGAGTTCTCACTTTTCGCTTTACGACCATAAAAAGTGAATAGATTACTGGTTTTTGTAGGCGCCCTTTCGTGACATCATACAAAGGGTAGGTTATTCACTTTCTCGGACGAACAGTGAAAAATGAGTATGGACTAACTGCATCCAATGCGTCTTCTGATCTTGATGGTGAAAAAACCATGTTGTTCCAGAGAGTATCAAATCCTTGAATATGCAGTAATATGAAGAGAGCGATAGATGGAGATTCTCTTTACTGTTGACCGTAAAACAGATTTCCGATAGAAAATTTGTTATTCAGTAGACATAATCTTAAATCAGAATCAAGAACCGGAGATCAATCATACTCCGGCTAAACCGATCGAATGCCATAAATAACAAATCAAAGATCACGATACCAATAAATCCCTTTCCTATAAAGATAGCCCGACTATTGAGCAGTAAAATAAAACTACGGAATAAGCGATACTCGAATACCTAGGCATCATAAACATGTGGAAGTTGGGTGCTCAGCCCGCCACTTATATTCCCAGTTTCCCACTTGTGGACTTCCTGCGACTTTGCTCGGGTGGAGTTATTTCATCATACTCCAGATGATTTGTGCACAGTCAGGCTTGTGTAACTTTTTACTCACTTACATGATGCCGTGAAGAAAAAGGCCTTATCCACAGGAAAGGTGTTCAAGGTTACTTTCCTGTTGATAAGTCTAGTCTAATCCTGTCTAGTCTGAGAGAATTTCTAAATTCTTTCTTCAAATCAAAAGTACAAATCAAAAGGTGTTTATTTCCATAAAATCACTAGGTTCACTTTGAAACCTCTTAGAGACTAGATGAAGCTACGCCTGTTTCTCGCGATCTAATATAACTAGGCTGGTTTTCTCACAATATAAACCTTCGCCTTCACGAGAACACAAGTAGGTACATGTACATATCTAGTAATAGCGCACATAAAAATTACGGTTCCGCGTATCAGTCAGTCAATAACTTTAGGATTTTACGTATATTCCTATATGCGCCGCTTCGCCGGGTAGTTTCATTTTAATACAAATTCAATTACGCTCCAACCACGTACCCGTAATAATCAGGTTCGATAAAGAATAATGCTTTCGTATCCCGTACGCCGCCACCGTGTCGCTTTGAATCAGCGAGCAGTGAAAAATGAGTTTTTTATACTACCTGCTCGTCAATGACATATTATGTGTCATGCAAACCTTTCCTAAAGTAAGTCATTACAACCCTACGGTCTAGCCGGGTCATAATGTTGTACTGAATTTCATTATTTCCCATGGGACATAATGTGATTTGTTTTTGGAATACAACCCATGTAGTCGTGCTTGATCGAAGTTGGTTTCAAAAATGTTTGGGTGCAATGAGATTTTATTCTAATTAGGCTGTATGTTATCATTTTCTTTGCACTGCCTACAAATTAAAAAAGAAAAACATGAAAACTTTTTACGAAAATCATTTTCACCCGCGCACGAAGAAGGATTTATTCGAATGTCGAACTGACCACTACAGAATAGACTACAAAAAAAGATAAAAAAGTGCTAAGCGCTCAAACTGCTGTGCTGTTATCTACACCGAAATTCAGTTTCGATTCAAATAAACTTCTAAAAAATGTCAAGTGACGACGACAGTGATTTTGATTCGACTCCAGAATGCATACAATCTGAAGCCTCTGGTATAGTTGGAAACTTACTTCCAGAAAAATCATTTCTGTCTACTTAACAGTCATTGTTTTCAATTGCCTCGCAGGAAGTATAAAAAGTAGAGTATGCATCGCGGGCTTAAATGTGTATTTGTCTTGGGCGATCTTGAACCCCGAGAACGAGGGATTCTATGGTTAACTCCCGAGCGGAGCGAGGGAGTTAAGGCAAGAATCCTGAGTACGAATATAGCGCCCTTGACATAATACACTACTTTAAGCCCTTGTTGCATAATCTACTATTATTTCTTTCGATTTAAAGATTTAAATGTCTCTCGGTAAAAGCTCTTAATTTTGAAATTATATAATTAATCTGCATTGCGTTGTTTAAAGTTTCCGTGCTCGATATTCCAGTTTCACACACATGTTAAAACTATCAGTTCAGTTTAAAGGTAGTCTGGGCGAGGTCTTTCAAAATGCTTCCTATTTTATTGTAATACTTATGTGCCCGCGTTTATAGAAATTAGCATAAATATGCTATTCTAAGTAAATAACTCTATCTTTCCAAGTTTAATCGAAATCGGTTAAACCGTTACGGCGCGATTGATCCGCAAACATACAAACATCCTCACAAACGTTCGCATTTACAACATTAGTAAGATAATATGTTCATTGTAATATTAAAATCAGATATTTTTAACCGACTTCAAAATGGAGGAGGTTCTCAAGTCGGCTGTATTTTTTTTTTTGTGTGTATGTTTTGTGGTATGGTTATCCCCGCGACTTCGTTCGGTTGCTGCTATTTTTACATAAACTTTAACCTTAGGGGTTGTGTGTCGGGAATTCCTTTCTGTGCACCCATGGTTTTTTGTTCGAAAGTGTTGGTGGCCAGTGTCATCCTCAGTAGGTAAGCAAAACGCAAAGAGATTTATAACAAAAAAAAGAGGTTGGTATTAATCTTGTAAATATTAATAATAATAATAAATAATAATAAATATTCCGGACATATCACACACGGTCAACTGATCCCAAACTAGGCATAGCCTGTACTATGGGTACCAGAGACTGATATATATAATAGATATATATTTAACACCCAGACACAGAACAAACATCTGTGTTAGTCACAAATGTTTGTCCAGTGCGGGAATCGAACCCGCGACCTCTAGCGCAGAAGGCAGAGCTACTACCGCTGAGCTATGAGGCCAGTCAATATATTCAGTTATTTGAAGTCGGTTTTCAGTTTTTGTAAAAAATATCTATTAAAATTCTGACACTAATGTCAGTTTTCGTTACCTCGTGATACTTCTGCACAACGGCCGTGTTATTCAGGCTACGCCCGGAGGCCATTCTCGTTTTACTAAACAGAAAATATGTAACTAAATTCTATTCTGGCTCTGTGAACCGGAAAACAGCTAGTGATGCCCCGGGCGCGTGTATGATATCGATGTGAATAATTGAACGCGTTTGGAGCGAAAACAGTAATTACGGAGTGTCAGACACGTTGAGGTTACAGGTTTTGTGTCGCACTTATGTTTATTATTTTGCTTTTATAATGGGGACTATCGATCGATCTAACTAATGCGTAATTGTTTTTTTTTTGAGCCTCACATTGTTCCATCGGCATCACATTAAATTAAATTAAAATTAAATTTAAAAAATTAATTATTCCGGACATATCACGCACGGTCAACTGATCCCAAACTAGGCATAGCCTGTACTATGGGTACCAGATACTGATATACATAATAGTTATATACATGTCCGCAGAAGGCAGAGTTACTACCAACTGAGCTATGAGGCCATCAAAGCTCACAACATTGAAGCTCTACAGCTCTTAAAGGATCATATATAATAATGATAGGCACGCGCGTGTTTGTTGCCTGATTCATCTAGGCTTGGTCACGAGTCAACAGGCGTAGCTTCACCTAGTTTCTAAGACGTTTCAAAGCAAACCTAGTGATTTCAATGAAATAAACACCTTTTGGCTTTGATCACTTCGAATCGTTTTTGCATAAAAAGCATGAATTTGATGGGAATATGTATTTAAATAGAGCGATTAACTTATGATGCTCACCAAATATCGTAGGACGTACCTGGAACAAATAACAAAATAAATTAATTCAATTATTTGAGGGATATCATAAAAAAAATACACAAATGTATAAACCTGTAACAAGGCGTATCGATGAACACTCGGACTAAATATATTGCCACAACACGACGAAGGAATGAACGAACTTCATAGAAGCTTAAACAATCAGCAACATATATGTTCATGTTATACGTGTTCCGTAACTAGTGTACTATCCTGAAAGAGGCTTAATCTATCAACAAAAAATACTATAGAAAAAAAAAACAATAGTAACAGTTAAAAAACTTTTTAAATTTGCTTCTACGGCTTTCCTCATTTTGGATCTTATCACGTAGTGAAACTCCGAGCATAGCTCTCTCCACAGCCCGTTGGGCGACTTAGAGCATGTGCGGGATAGTATACATTATAATGAATCACCTTGTATTTCAATTTCACCGCTGTTCCTAAAAAGTCACACTGATATTTCGTGCTCTTCTGAAACTTAAAGCGAAGACTTCCTGTCTTCACTTCCTCGCAACACGAACAAAAGTCCCTAAAACGCATAATTGCAAGCTCCTCTATCGCGTAATGACAGTCCGTTCTGTACAGAACGGCTTTTTCCAAATGGACTGACTTTAAGTGGACGCTTACATTTCACTCCATAGTCAACAGTGTAGTACGAATGGCTGGTTAACTTCTCTAGTCTTTCAAGCTCGTTCTATCATACTATAGATTCAAATGGTGGACAACTTTAAATTGCTTTGGTAATCATATGGTAAAAAGCATACGAAATTATATTCATTTGTTTGTTATGGAGCTACTGAAAGCTTCGTAATCCCGTAACTTTGGAGTTTTATATCATTGCAACTACGTGTTAGCTTACTTCTGTATTTTGCTAAAATAAACATTCTGTAGCCCAGTCGATGGATTTCGTGTTCCAATCGCACATACCAAACGGCGCACGATTTATAAACTTAAATTTGATCCTTACGTATATATAGTCAATTTTGAGTTTGACTTTGTTGGGGTGTGCGATAAAGACGACATTTCCGCGCGCCATTTGTTCACGGCACAGTAGTAAGCTGCTAATGTATACACTTAACAAGTACTCTAGCTATTTACCACATTAAGCTGTGACATAACTGCCGTAGTGCAGTTCACAATACACTTGAATGTGCACTTGTTGAGTTACAATAAAATGCACCTCATTGCATTCGCGACGTTACGTTCCGCGAGCTGATGTTTCCGATAGTGATTTTAGATGCGATGTAATGGCACAACAACCTTCTGAGAAGAGGGCTGTTCGCACTATTTATAATATTCTTCTTCTATGGTTAGCTAGCTAGCTAATTTTTCTAGCTTAGCTCTTGTCGGTGTAATGATTCAATTTCCTCCATTCTGATCTTTCCAATGCGAGCTCCGTTACTTCCTTATACGACATGACGGCAATCTCCTCTTTTATCTGGCTCATGTAACATATTAGCCTCAGAGAATAACTTCATAATAAGTTTAAAAAAAATAAGTATAATGACTGTACCTTGCAAGTGCATACATTAAAATTTTTAATATAAAGTATGTCAGCAAAAATTGAAATTTATATAAAAAAATAGGGATAATCATCGTATAAATACTAGAAACAAAGATAAACTCGCTGTTACCACGATTCGGCTCACTAGGGTTAGTAAATCCTGTGTACGCTTCTATAACAAGGTCCCAAGCGATGTGCTAAAGTTATTAATTTGAAAATTTAAAAACTGAAATAAAGCCATAATAAACTTAAATGTAAAGCTATATTATGTGATTCAGTTGCGGGCATCATATTTTGACTGGCCTGATAGCTCAGTTAGTAGTAATTCTGCCTTCTGCGCTAGAGGTCGCGGGTTCGATCCCCGCACTGGACAAACATTTGTGTGATAAACACAGATGTTGGTTCTGTGATGGGTGTTAAATTTTTATCTATTATATATATCAGTCTCTGGTACCCATAGTACAGGCTATGCCTAGTTTGGGATCAATTGACCGTGTGAATATGTCCGGAATATTTATTTATTTATTATTTATTTTATTTTATATTATCGGTGGAGCGTCTACCACGCCCAATTAGCCTTTCTAACTAGTACTAATTTCAACTGTTCTGTGAGGTTACTGGTTCTATTTTTATAGCACTTATTCATGCAACAGAAAGAATCAAAACTTACGTAGGTACCCATAAAGCCTTATCCTTAATTTCCATACGACTCCAAAACAAACATAAAAATCGTATATTTTTATGTTCAAAATCGTAATATTTTTACGTTGTTTTCGAGTAAATAATTTATAGACAACAAAGGACTGATTCTGATACGAGAAACAAAGAAACATGCGGGCGGGTGTACTGCAAACCGAAAAATGATTTGTTTTGCTTTTCCAAGCGAAAACTTACTTTGTCTTTTTTGTGCTTTATTTACCTGCAACTGTGTCCTTATAAAAAAAGAAGAATGAAAGAGAAGAATATTGGGATAACACACACAAAACTGCATATAGGAGTAAAAACCAAAACTCTGAAATGGAGATGGACAGAAAAATGGTGTAGTTTTTTTTCGGTTGGTATATAGATAAAAAGCAGCCTATATGCTTTTCTAAGTAAAGAACTCTATAAGTATTGCAAGTTTCATCGAAATCGGTTGAGCCGCCACGGTATGATTTAACAACAAACATCCAAACATCCTCTTAGTTGTCTGGTAAAGATCTCTTCTCAGCGATGAGACCGCCCATTGTCTATCAAAGTTTAGTTTTTCATTATTTTAGTTTCATTGTTTTGTGATGTGCAATAAAGTACTATCTATCTATCTATTCTTACAAACTTTAGCACCCTACTAATATTATAAATGCGAAAGTTTGTGAGTATGTTTGGATGTTTAGATGTTTGGATGTTTGTTGTTCAATCACGCCGTAACGGCTCAACCGATTTCGATGAAACTTGGAATAGATAAAGTTCTATACCTAGACTAGCATTATAGGCTACTTTTTGTATAGGTGCCACTCGAGCGAAGCCGCTGGCGGAAGCTAGTTTATAATACTAGTAGGATCCTCTATGCAAACAAATGAGCCTTCCTTTCTTAAGTCACAACCCTTCGGATAATCGATCACTACCCCACTGGTTACAGTAATACCTTTCTTCGACAGTCGGGTAAAAAGCCCGGAACACACACTTGGGACATGTTGAGTTCTACGCTGATGTATTACTTTTGGTTGTGCTAAAACAGAGCAGCGTCCAAAAGAACCAGTGTGGAGAAAGGACAAGAGCCGTAATGTATCTTCTTTAGGAGCATATTAGTATGTACAGCTTGCCTGGTTGTAAAGTTAACCAGTTTGATTTATGCTTCGGTTTGAGCTGCTCTGCCCTAACACACGCTGAGTGGTGGCCGTTTTTATAGTTTATAGGTAGATAAATGTACTAACAATTATGGTGAACAACCGAAATAAATGAATTAAATTAAATTTGTAACCCCTATATTGAATTTCATTTTATATAGTGCTATGTTAAGTTTGATTGTATTTTTTTGGTAGCAAAATAAACATTTTTCTATTCTATTCCATTTGTAGGCTACTGTAGGACTTTTTCACACTAAATCTACGGCGCAACGCGTCATCGCTCGCATTCCTTTAAGATCTTGACATGTAATTATTGTATTCTGAAAATAAACGATCGATTCTGGTTCTGATTCCTTTCTAAGTGGAACCATAAAAAAAAAGAGCAGACACCTGTTTTTAATTGTTTTTCATTGTTTCAACGAAATATTTCAATTTACTAAAAAAACATGCAACCTTCGAACCCCTCAAGGGGGCGTAAGGATGTTACGAGTACGTAGCCTGTTTAGCAATCTAGATCAAATAACTTTTTTCATAAAGATCCGTTCAGTTGTTTCTGAGGTTAGCCCGAACAAATAAACAGACAGACAGACAAAGCTTTCCGAAACAAATGAAAATAATTGCATCTTGTTTTATATTATGAACTAAACAGGTATTTAGAGGAAGGTAAAACATAAGTACAGAATTTTGAGATAGATTGATGATCCCATGCTCTACCTTAGAATCTTGCGCAAAAATACCTGAAGAAGATTTGAACCTACGACCTCTGTATTTTCAGACCTTTCTTCACGACCAGCTGAGCAATTGTGTCCATTTGACATTGGTAGCGCCATTTGTATTTACGGGACAAAACGACCTTATCTCCCGACGCAAGCCCGAGACTCTTTTGAAAGTGAACCCAAATGGTTTTCGGAGATTTTCCTTCAGTGAAAGAACGTTTTAGGATTATCCAGTCTATAATGATTGTTAACTGACCGCACCGCCAAAAAAAAGAGAACGTAATCGATTCGGTAACTATGTCTGTTGTATTTTTCATAATTTTTTATGTTTGTTACAAAGATTACTCCGTAGCGAATGGTCCGATTTCAATGGTTTTTTCACCATAGTCATAGGGTCTCGCTCGAGGTGGTCACCTATACATTGTATCGATGATTAATAGTTTTTTCATAAGACTTAACAAGCTGCTATAAAAGTTATGGAATGACAGCGACCTACCTGCGCATATGCGATGATAGCGGATCTTCTCATATACACCACATTATTTTGTCCTGATTTGCCAATTTTTTTTTAATTCAACTAAACAGCTTTAACTAGTAATTGAACAGCGTGGATATTTTTTTCAATCACCTACCGAAACTCCTACAACTTGCACAGATAGTGATAGAAACGAAATGTTTCGATTAGTACCTATTTAATTGTACCTAATAATAACATATGGCATCGCCTTAGGGATAAAAAAAAAACCTGTTATGATGTTATACTGTATTCTAAATAAATAAATAAATAAAGTGGAAAACCAGCTTACGGCCCAACTTAGCTGTTGGTAAGTGGTTATCGTAGTCTATGAACGCTAGCAATACCATGCCTCTGATATTGCTAGCGTTCATATGCTACTATAACCGTTGTCGACCCCGAACCAATCTCCCCTTAAAGAGCTTTAGCAACCTTTATCAACGCAGGAGCACAACACTATTTGAAACAAGTTATTTCGCTGCGACCTTCTGTAAGGCGGAGGCACCTCCCCGGGCTGCCCCAACTTAGAGCGAGAAAATCTCGCTGTGCAACTGTAAGGAATGTTTATGCAAAAGCTCCCCTAGACATCTCGGTCAGCGTTTAATTCCGGCGCGCGACACTCCGCCGTAAATTAGCTGGCTACAATACATTGCGCATCGACCACAGCATTAACATAATAAAAAGGGTGCATACCCGACTCGTAAATTAACTTTTATTGCCATCGGTCTAATGCGCCGAAAAATGTCGCTCAGAAACTGTAGGGAGATGCGAGTCGCGCTAACTTTATGCACACCCAAAAATTCACAGCATTCACAGTAGGGTCGCCATAATAAAGAATTCAAAAGAAATCCGGACGCTTTTCGTTCGGCGGATGCATAAAAAATGGCGAATAAAAAACGCCATTAAATATACCGGTGTAGGCAGTTCGCGATGTCGCCTTATTTATTTAGTTAATTTTTTATGCGCGTTTTACAACGACACAGCGAGTGAACGTGTCGCTGTTATTTATGACTATTTATGAGAAACACTCTGAATTATCGTAAAATATTGATGGCAAAGAGTTTTTCTTAATTCGAATCGTAGGTCTAAAGCCGTTTGTTTGAATGAACCTTCCTCACTGGCTAGCCTTAGGAATAGCTTATAAGCTTCATTTGGTACCACGCGTGCGAAGCCGCGGGCGGAAGCTAGTCTTTTATACATTGTTTACCCAAAGTGTCCTAAAGTGTCTCTCGAAATCAGGAGCCTATGGTTCCCAAAGTTTTTACTATGGACGATTAAGCCTATGGTGTTACGATGCCCAGCATCTTTATACTTGGTTAATGGCTTCTGCAACTTTAGGGTCAGTTTATTTCAATAATAAAATCGATAGCTTCACCCCCCGACGTGATAAACACTGTTATTATTAACGCGAACACCGCAAACCTTTTGGGAAAACTGAAATGTGAGAAGGTTTTGGAGATGTTCGGATTATTTGTATCTGTATTAACGGAACTTTGAAACATGCATGCCCAACCTCTGGCCTGTCAGTACTTTGAGATCGATTATGAACAACTCGCTCGCGTGGTACATACATAAAAAGTTGCCTACATGCTATTCTAGGTAAAGAACTCTTTATATTCCAAGTTTCATCGAAACCGTTTGAGCCGTTACGGTGTGATTGATAACAAACATCCAAACATCCTCACAAACTATCGCATTTATAATTTCACAAAGAACAGACCCCCATGGTCTTGTCTTTGTGATCCGGTAATTTTGTCAGTGGGAAAATAAATCTCGTCACCAAAAATGGCTCCTCTTAAATTGGGTTCATTTAAAGCTAAAAAACTTGTGTAACGCTCGGCTTCGCTCGCGTGGTACTGTTTATATACAAACTTCAACCCCCGTTGCACCCTTAGATATTGAGTTTCGGAATCCCTTTCTTAGTGCAACCTAACATTAAACATAGGGAGGAAGCTACCCTCGAAATTTCATACTCATAGGACTTCCGGTTTAAGCTAGTGAATGTCAGTAGCGGGAATCGAAGCCGTAACCCTTAATTCTCAGACTCACCGACTCACCGCTACACCACCGAGGACTTGATTCTTGATTCTTGGTCTTCCATGCTCCAAGCTAGCTAGTGTAAAGTCGAGCTGTATGAATTTAGATATTTCTATGAATGTTTTTGATCACGCAATGTGGAGGAGGTAGGCCACAGCGAGATTTTCTCGTTCTAAATTGGTGCAGCCCGCCTGGGGAGGTACCTCCGCCTTACAGAAGATCGCAACCCAATAACATTATTTGTTACAAATAGTGTTGTGTTCCTGCGGTGAGTAAGGTTGCCAGAGCTCTTTAGGGGGGAGGGAATTCGGGGTCGGCAGCGCGTCTTGATGCCTCTGGTATTGCAAGCGCTCATAGGCTACGGTAACCGCTTATGAACAGGTGGGCCGTATGCTTGTTTGCCACTACAGTTGTATAAAAATCAAAACTTCTAAAGCAACAAACGGTCAATATCTCAAAGAGGGCACCCCAATTTGCATTCTTTTCACAATAGCGTCCGTTCAAGTTAAACCGCTACAAAAGGTGCCAACGCGAATTGGAGTCTGATTTAAAGAAGCCTCCATCACTTTCTTAGCTTCCATTGAAAATTGTGCTTTGGTACACGGATATAAAATTCAACATTAATTTACTCGCAGAAAGCCGGCAGTATTATTCTAGTGTTGTCTAAGGGAAAACGAGCTTTTACGCGTTTGAATAAGTTTCAACTTGACTCGCATATATTCCATACATGCATACTCAGTGGAAACTAGAATGCCGCACACGAAGTTCCTTTTGTGACGAACACAATTCTTCTCAAGGCGAAGAAGTTTAATAGGTTACTTTCAAAAGATTCACTTTTGAGGACGTATACTGACACTACTAGGGAATAACGTTAAGTGCCATTAATGGATTAAAGTCGTCGCTGAAACATAAATAAATTAAGGGCAATTATGCACTCATCTAGACTACCACAATTATCTACACACAATTGAGTAGTTAGGTACCTATACGATAACATTATCCAACAAAGTGACTGGTATGGGGCAGACAAGTGTGCGCAGGCTCAGCTGCGCTGCTTTCAGCCTCGCCATAAAATTTTATTATTTTTATTATGTTTTTTTTTATTAAATTCAAGTCGATTACATACGAGTACTTATAAATAACTTATAACCGACAACCGTTTGGGAGTAAAGGTTCTCGAATGCGACTACGAACCGGGTGACGCAGTGTTGGAAGGCCCGCCCTCGATGGATCGACGGCATTGCGAAAATTGCGGGAAGTCGGTGGATAGAGTAGGCTCTAGCTAGACCGTTCGCTCTGGAACTCTTTGGGAGAGGCCTATGTTCGGCAGTGGACTTCTACAGGCTGATGATGATGACTTATAAATAATGTACAGGTATACAGGGCATTACTAATAAACAGGGTTTTTCGGTATAGGTAATTTCTCGTGCCGAGTTCGTTGCTTGATTTCTCTAGGCTTGATCACAAGGAATATGCGTAAATTCACCTAGTTTTAAGACGTTTCAAAGTGTTCCTTATGCATTATTGAATTATAAACTTTCAACTAGCCCCATCGACTACATTGAACCTAAAACTCAACGCCATAAATCTCATTTTATATTGAGCGTCGACTGTGACTCTGTCAGCAAGCTGACTGAAATATTTATGGAAGATGCATCTGGGATTGTGTCTTACAATGGAATTGAAACTGCAGGGTTATTTACATTTTATTTCAACTCCCAAGACGGCAGGATATTAGGTACTACCCTTGTGGCTTGCCTTTTAGAGTTTTGCTTCGGTGAGCTTGAATTTTTCACTCAACTGTATTAAAGTGAAACCCGTTATTCCTACACAGCGTTGTTGGTATATGCGTTTAGGGGTCGGAAATAGGTAGTTTGAAAGATAGATAACAATTTATTCATCACCACAATGTTTGCATGATCTGCTAATGGTACTCGTAAATTCTGATAGCAACGGCACAGAGAATCCTAGTGTGGGGTCAGGCAGGACTATGTATGTGACTGTTGGTTTTTATTTATTATATTTTTCGATGAATACTCCCCACTCACTGTCTCAAACGGCATAAAAATCTGCTTCCTAAGCAATGCCGGCCTAATCTGACCGAACGGTACATAAGGTACAGTTGTACACAGAAGCGGTTAGGGCCAGAGCGTGTAAATAATTGATTGTGATCGCTTAGAGAAAGTTCTGGAAGTTCCGCTCGGCGATAGCTGCAACTGATGACCGAACCATTGTGGTGATGGGACAGGGTATAGGCGGGCGAGATAGCGATCTTAGTAGACTATAGCTTACCCCAATTACAAATAAGAACTAGAATGCCAAGGATTACTAATCACATCCAGCAATCACATACATAGACTCACGCACTAGGACACACATAACAGGTGTTATACGCAGATACCCAGACTCCTAGGAGACTGACATCACTAAAATAACGATTCTGCTTGCACACAGCTTGAACACACCCAAGCATAACTGCACACACACACACGCACACGCACACACAAAAGCTCGCATGTGCACATTTAAAATGGTAAGGCACTGTCTCCTGACATATAGCTTTAACAGATTATTGTTTTCTTTGGTTTGAATCAATACCTAAACTTTATACATACAAAGTAGAACCTACACTAGGATTCCTGTGCAATCTGGAATAGCGTAAGGCTAGGCTATTTTCTCTGGTTACAAGTAAAGCTCAAGCAAGCCAGTCTTCAATAACTAAAAGTTGCATCAAGTAAATCTTGCGCCCCATTCCAACAAATTACCCTTCTGTTGAACCGGCTAAGTTTCTCCCAGCAACCTCCCGGCACAGACGACATAGCACTTACGTGCAGAAGTGTCACTACGATGAATCTAATCTATAATGTGCGATCCACTGAACCGTCTTCCAAGAATCTACAGACAATATTTTGTCTGATAGACTTTTGTATTTTGAGATAAGTAACTTTTTTCCCTAATTTCGGATACTATCATAGGCGCAAGGACTCTTAAAGCTGAACCCGTAAAGCTCATATTTCAATGACCGTCTATATAATAGTGACAAAGGCCGCTCTAAGCTGGATGCACCGAGTCATCGCATAATCGTTAACCAGCGTCCGATAATATTTCATGAGGACCGTTTATGAACAACTTTGAAGTTTTTAACTCGAGATGGTGAAGTTAAGTCGCGCTGAAGATGTTTTTGAAAGCGATTACTGGAGGCGAGGATGTGGGAAGAATAAGTAACTCAATGTGCACCGCAAATACAAGGAGTATTTGCGGTGCTCCTCAATCGTTCCCCACATAGTTGAGGATCGTGACTCCGCGCAAGTATGGCCCTTGATTTGGGTTTTCTCCACCTGCCACAGTCCTAGGCTTGATGGAGAGCAATGTTAAAGGGCATGTCCAACTATTCCGACACCTGGTCAGACCATCGTTTTGGGCTCATCCCTCTCGGTTTTTTGCCTATAATTATCAAAACTTAATTAGGTTTAATAACATGCAATGCGAAGAAAAACAAACGTCAATGTTCCGATACTGTTAATAACGCAGTCATCAAAATACTTTATCAATCATAACAATTATGTACATACTAAAATAAGTATACGAAAACTACCAAATAATAGGAGATACAAATAATAACTACAATAAATCCAAATAATACCAGCTAGACAGAAAATATGTCTACCTGAGCTATCAAAGAAAACTCAGAACATAACGAGGCCACTAACACGAATTCCACAAAAGATATTTCCCAATAAAACACCAGTGCCCGATATTAAGACATTGTTAAAGACAAAAATACCTTTATCCGGATAAGATATCGCCCCTGAGGCCGCCCTTTTATAGTTTCGGGTGGTACCGGGATACTTCTGGAGAATTCCGCAAATTGCTATCGTACGTACCTCAGTATGAGTCTATCTAGTTCACGCCTAGAATAGTTTATTCCCGGGACGTGGAAACTACGAACCCAAGAGAGAATAATCGCCTGACTTAAGCCTCTGCTGTTATATAGCCTGTTCCTGTTTGATCTATCTACCATGACCTTGAGCGAATGTCTACCGGATATTGTATGTATTATCATTGTACCACAAATACAGATACCGCAGAGCCTCAAGACGAAAGTCTACAATCAGTGCGTGTTGCCAGTGATTATGGCACTGAGACTTACTTGGTCGCTAAATAGTGGCCTCATACACACGCTGAAAGTCGCGGAACAAGCTATGGAGAGAGCTTAGCTCGGAGTTTCACTGCGTGATAAAATTCGATGGAAATTCGTATTAGAAGAAACAAAGTCATATAGCTTGCAGAACCGACAACCTTTGGGGAATAAAGGTTCTCGAATAGCGACCACGAACCGGACGGCGCAGTGTCGAAAGACCCCCGTAAATAAATATCAATCCGAAGTAAAATACAAATACGAGGCACGGATATCCCACTTTAGGACTTTTGGAACAAATATTCAATTATATTTGAAGAAAAAGAAAATCAGAATTTGTTTGTGGCAATGTCATATTAAATCTACGTAGAACGAGCTAAAGCTCATTTTACACTGCAAGCTGTCTGAAGAGACACACGCCTATTTTAGCATGAAATTCGGAAACTTTGTAGACTAAAATGGTCACGATTATACTGCCTATGACTATAAGTTTCGCCGTCGACTTGCGGAACTTTCGACTGTGCTGCTGTCTGTTAAATAAGTTAGATAGAAGTACAGATGAGGCTAATTTTCTGCAATTTTGCCAATTTTAACAGACATAAAAATTGCTAGAAATAGGGTACAAAAGGTAAAAAACAAAAATAATCTAAGCCAATTGTTAACCGATTTTGTTGGTTGTTTCGCTGGTGTATAGAGAATGATCCTGAAATCTTCGAATAAATTTTATTCATGAAGGTTTGCTACTTGTCCCGTAAAACTTAACACGTCATCTTTTCTTGGAATCTCGAATTGCGAACATTTGGGGATGATTTAGTTAAACTTTGGTTTTTATTTGAAAGTGGGGATGGATGGCCAGTGTCATCAGCATCACAAGTGAGTAAAACCCGAATTCAGTTTTTTTTAAATTTCTAAGCCCTGTTTAGTGTTTATTACCAAATACGACATCAAACGCAGATTCCAATACCATAAATTGCATTATACCACCATGAAATTGTTACCTATACATACAACCTAATTAAAAATTTGTTCTTTGTTCCTAATACAATTATTTTGATTTGATTTGATTTTGACAACCAAATTACGATATCTGGCACGTCAAATGATGCTCAATCCGATTCAGTGAATGCACATAATGCAAAAATATGCACCGCAGTGGGACTCAAACCTTTTCAATCACAGCCAGTTCCAGTAGCCCACAACACTACTTTCAGCCAGGTCACTAACTTTACCCAACATTATACTATAGCCATGAAAGCATCAACTCGTATCAATTAACACAGAAAACCCCTGTTTGTCTACAATGAGAATGACAGACTATTCTGTCTGTCATTCCACGCATAATTAATTTGTCATTATTTACAGGCTGACAGTAGTGAGCTGGCAAAACAGCTGGCTTTGACAAATGACTTTCAATCGGGGCGTCATTGTCGTTAGTCCTTATTGGTACATCGTACCCTTTTCTTTTAATTTGTACGTGTCAAGACAGAATTGAATAGTGAGTTTTATTTGATTAACGCATAAAACACATAACGGAACGAAACACGAACGGGAACATAGAGTATGAACACAAATGACATTACAAAAAAACAAACCTAGTAAACCTAACTACATATCTACCTAACCAGCAGAAGTCAACCAGTCCCGCTCTGGTCAATCGCAACTAAACAGTCCTATAGATTATACATAACATAGATCTTATGTTTAGTGATAATAAGGCATATATGTAGTTGGCTACTTTTAATGGCAGTCGAAATAATGATGAACAAAAACACTTGAATTTTCGCTTCTTTATTGTAGACCCACTTAACTCTTTCTGTGTTAAAAAGACAGCCTCAATTTCACAGTCTCTTCAAAGTTCTTTTACGTCAAAATATATGTACCGATGTAAAAAATATAAAGAAAAAAATGCGAGAAAGCTCAAAGCAAATAAGGTGGGCGAAAATTTCTCGATTAGACTTTTAATCGTTTATTAAAGTCCGTTCAAAGGGTCTGAAACACCCAGAAACAAGAAAGGGTTTTATTATCGATAATTATTCGCGAAGGGCTAGCGTGATTACGAGAGACGGGATACCATTAGGGCTGTCAAAATTAACAGCTCCAGAGTTTTATTATTTTCAGCCTATTAGATAAGAGGACTGTCCACTGCTTCGCATATAACCTGAAGGTCACATAATGAGATCTACTTGATTACGATTACAAGTGGACTTACACAATAAGGGTTTCTTTTAAGGAACGTTTTCGGAAAGTTTTAAAATACTAATGTTTTATTAAATTGGTTTAAGCATACTTAGCTGTGTAAATATTGATTATATTACCTTTGGATCGAAAGTCGGGGTAGCTCCCTTGTGGGATGATGATGGCTTAGTGCGTCTCAGAGGTCATCAATTCGCGCACGAAATAGCGTCTGCTTGCTTATCGTATCACTGTTTTATTCTTGGGCATCCTGTACAAGGTCAGTGACCAGGTTCAGGTATGGTGACACTAAAAAGGGCCTATGACCGTCTGTTAAAGAATCAGTGTCGTGAAATGATTAAAGTGCGCCTCTTTACAGGCTCCTTTCGTGCACAATAGCGTCTAAAAATATCGCACAAAAAGCGGCAGCCCTGAGTGTGAAACGAGTAATTTTTCTCGAGTGACTTGCGAATACTGGGCATTTGTTTGAAAGTGAAATGGGGTATTAACTCCGAGAGGTGGTGCTGTAATAGACAAGCAACGAGGCGAGTCATCCTCTGTTTAGTAATTGGTGTACGGTACTTTGTTAGTTCGCAAAGTATGTCTGATTCACATCTTCGACAACTGTCTTTGGGATGAAATACCTTGCTTGGGGAGTAGTTGCTTGCTTGTGTGTCATTGATGCCTTCTTGGTAAACTTTTATTTGTTTAAGTAGCTGTGGAAATAGACAATAGAATTGCTACACATCGAATCGCGGCAGATACCGATTTTGAACAATCGTTTTTTTTATTTTAATAAAAATAAACAATATCTCAATAAAAACCCGTTTAAACCAATAATTTGATTCGCCAAATCGAAAAACTGTTGGAAGAATGGACATCTATGTTTTGCGGAAGAGATAAAACAAACCAGCAATAATCACCGATTGTCTCATAAATATTGTTGTACGTGACATGACATAATAAGTTTTTGATTTTTTGGTGGATTCTATCAGTATATAAATAATCATAAAAACATTGATACATAAAGTAGGTAGCCCTTTTAACAACATAAAATAGGATAGTATTATACTCGTATGTACAGTCGCCTGCAATAATATGTATACATTTCATAATTTTTAAAATAACTTTACAATACGGATTAACGTCCACAGTAAAGTTGAAAATGGCACAAGTTGTAGGTCAGGTTAAGTACATCTTTATTTTTAGTGTGTACCTAGCATAGTTTAGAAAATTATTACAAACGAAGTACCTAAATTTATATATTTTTTCTCATGGATAAAACCTATAAAAATTTTCAAAAACAACCTGTAAGGGCGGCGATAAATACTTTTTCCGAGTTTTCTATTATTGTCATAAGAAACTGTATTTTATATGACTTATACGAACACCATGAGTTATGAATGACTATAAGAATTTTACGGTATCAGATGACGCGCAAAAACTTTTCGCATATGTCCCTGTTTTACATACTATGAATAAATCCCACGTATAGAATACAACTGGCGCAATAAAGAGATACGTTATTTATGGAGGAAGTAAAAATGTTTTTCGTGTTTGCGTAAGCACCACTCGGCGTAAATCAGCGCCGTGACGGGTGAGGAACGTCTGTCGCGAAACGCTCATTCATACCGTGACATAAGAGACACGTGACGATCCTGGAAACAGCCAAAGCTGAGTAGGTAACTAATTTCGTTTAAGCTAGCCCTTGCTTTCTGTGTGACTGATTCTTCTGTTGGTCATCCTGTATTAGGTCAGTGACCAGGTTGAGGTATGGTGGCCCTGAAAAGGGCCTATGACTGTCGGTGAAAGAATCAGCGTAGTGAAAGGAGTAAAGTGCCCTTAGACTCTCCTTTCAATCACATGTCGTTATGTCGTCGAATGTTTAGTTTCTAGGACATGCCGGTTTCCTTCACCGTTTCAGAGCACTTGTAGGTATAGCGCACATCATGTACCGCCCCGCCTACAGGACTTCACAACTATGTCTTCTAGTACGGATCGCTTAGCTATAAATGCAGAGAAATTACTTTGATCTGTTGTGAACGAGCAAGTTACACCGCGCTACAACTTGAGTACAATGTACAGGTTGTCGTAAAACATCTTGCGCTACTAAACTTTCAAGGTGTAAGATTGTATTCGGATACAAGGGATTCATTATATACAATTCCGAAAGGTTTTTTCTAGGAAAAAACTATTCAATAAGATATTTTTTACAAAAACTAAAAACCGACTTCAAATTCCCGAATATTGACAAGATTAATATCAACCTCTTTTTTTGTTATCAACCTCTTTGCGTTTTGCTTACCTACTGAGGATGACACTGACCACCTACACTTTCGAATAAAAAACAAAAGTAAGTAAGTATGACATCCATTCATCATCAATAATAACTCTTACGGTACTGACTGACTGACTGACAATCAAACGTAATGGTTTTATTCTCTTTGAAAATCAACGCAGAGCCTAACCAAAATCCTAAGAGTATGAAATTTGCAGGGTAGCATAACGTATGGGTGCACAGGAAGAAATTCCCGACACACAACCCCTAAGGTTAAAGTTTATATAAAAATAGCAGCAACCAACAAGTCGCGGGGATTACCATATCATACCACAACGTCGACAATAAAAAAATTCGGCTAGTCGTGAGTTCAAGAGATGATGACGTTTTTTAAGTTTTACGGGACAAGTAGCAATCCCTCATGAATTAAATTAATATGTGACCACCCCGAGATCATACTCTATACACCAGCGAAAGAATCATCATCGGGTTACTACTGGCGGAGATATAGAGTAACATACACACAAAAAAAAAAAATTGCCGACTTGAGAACCTCCTCCTTTTGGGAGTCGGTTAAAAATCAGCTCTTTTAGTGCCTCTCAGTTCAAAACCCATTGCTCAGCAGATTTAAGTAGCAATCTTGACGTCGAACTTCTTGTACGTTTAATAATTACTTATAACATGATAAAATGACCACAAACATCTAATTTGAAAAAGTTTTGTGTATAAAATCAATTTAGCGCTTATATTCTTTCTTTTCTTTTTTTCGAGTAAAAAAGACATCTGCTTGAAGAAATGTGGTTTATCCAGAATTCATTAAGATCAACCTGGGTGGTATTAGGAGACAACGCTTCCATCAGTCAACAGACTCATTTACGTCATCCGACTTCATACTCTGTTCAGCACAAAATAAAGCTCAATTGCTTTTGTCCCGTCGATCCATTTAGTCAGAATAAGGCCTAAAGCCAGTAATCTATATCGTTACTTATTACTACTGTTTTCATGGGCCTTTACGCAGTAACTATGTCTTGTTCAGTTCGTTTGGTTTTGCGAGCTAGCGGCAGTAAAAGTGTTTTTTTCGTAGTATCGCTCAGTCTGATCTCGTATGCGGAGATCGTCTGTCTGTCAGTTTTATGTGTTTATGTTTATCGCTTAGTAAGCAGAGCTATAAAACGGATTACAGGTCGAAAGTTAACAATGAGAATAACAAGTAAGAACAAACATGGTCGTACATTTTGTAAAGGCCTCCGATAAAAGTTTATTAGATTGTGTGATAGTTCTAGCCTTCCTCTTATTTAATGCCTTGCTAAAGTAGAATGAAATAAGTCACAAGTCTAGAAAAGCAAGTTTGTGACAATGGCTGAGCTATCGGCTATGTAGAAAGAAAAACAATTTAGATTCAGCCGTTAGAGACATTATTTACGTCATAGCGTCATTCATCTTTAATTCGTATTAGGTACTCGTACAAGGCCTAAAAACAAACCCCTAATAATTAGAAATAAATGCCATTTCCAAGCTCTGAATACACCCTCAGTGATTCCCTTTAATAATTATTAACGTATAGAATTAAGCAATCCCAAAAATAAATACCGTTTCTAAGGGAAAATACAGCTCTAATACCTGATTTGTAATTATTAGCTCTTGTTCAATATTAATTTGTTGGATTTTATTGCTCATTTTATCTCTTTTTGTTCTCTATTCTCTTATTTTAACTTGGCCCATTTCAGTTGACTATGATATACAAGTCAACTAGTTTAATGTCGCCTTAAACAGAGCTTTTTAGCTTGGTGGGAAATTTGGGGAAGAACTTTACTTAGCATTGTAGGTTAAAAAAATAATGACAATGGAACTTTGTTTGTGCCAATAGTGAATGGACTATCTGGTAAAAAGTTTAATGCTGATCGCAGAACCATATGTTTTAGTTTTTAAGACAAATCAAAATTACATTTGTTTCCAATATGGTTTCAAATACACAGCTTCTTTTGGTTAACATAATTAACTAAATAGGAAATTAAATCTCTGTCAAAAAGCTCAGAGATCAGAATCGATATGCCTATCACACCTAAAATTAAGATTAATTACACGATTGTACACGCCATCGTGTAGCTCCTGGGATTAATTCGAATCATTTATAGTTATAAAGACATAGGTACATGCCTAGTGAATAACAAACGTTTATGCTTTCCCAATTGCAAAGGCATTATTGCAAAGGGACATTTGGCATTTGTAGTTCAGCCTTTATTGTTAGTGCGGCGTTTAGCTCCAGACGGTGGAGAGACGGCTCAAATCAATTTCGATAATAGGTTCGGTGCCAAAAACAGAAATGATGTTTGAATACAATTATTTGTTCCACTTGCAACATCGAGTAATGGCCTTTCCGCACACAGTCACACAGCCAAGATAGATAGAAAACTCTTTATTGCACTAAACCACACAGTAAACAAAAGTATCTTAAAAAATAATTAAAACTAGAAATAATTGCGATGGTACAATGAGCGGTCTTATCACTATAAGCGACTATGAAATGCTATGAACTGCCATTTTACGAAAAATGAACATATTGTATGTGTTTTCTGTGGACTGGCTGAATAGGCTGAAAGAAATTGGTGCCGGGCAAGCATACTCCATCTAAAAATCTCCTGCGTCACACCAGTGTAAAAATTAGTTTCGCTGACATAATAAATAATAAATAAATAAATATTCCGGACATATCACACACGGTCAACTGATCCCAAACTAGGCATAGCCTGTACTATGGGTACCAGAGACTGATATATATAATAGATAAATATTTTAACACCCAGACACAGAACAAACATCTGTGTTTATCACACAAATGTTTGTCCAGCGCGGGGATCGAACCCGCGACCTCTAGCACAGAAGGCAGAGTTACTACTAACTGAGCTATGAGGCCAGTCAATATATACATACATACAATCATAATTTTATATAGTTGATATATAAAATTACATTTTGACTGCATATCGGTCGGATGTGTGCGATACAAATCGCAAGCCGTCTGAACACGACTTGATGCTGATAAATTCTAGACAAGATAAGTCTAGAATTTATCAGAGGCTTGATGTTCTGAACAACGTAAGTGTCAAAAATAATGTCTCCAAAGATCTTTGATGTCCCCTTAGGTCGGATCCGCAAACATCACATGCGACTTTAGTCCCGTAAATGTTTGGACGTGCCTCTGACTACACTTAGACATCTTCAAGGATATGATCGCTTGGATATCTGAGTGGTTGTCTACCATGCTTGGGTATATAAGTCGTGAGCCTGTTATTTTTTTGTGTGTCGCGTAATTGCCTATGGCGTGTTTTAGTGTAATAGGCTTGCTGAGCACCTATTTCTCTCAGACTAGTCAGCCATATCTACATTAAAAACATACAATTCGTAGATTTTTCGTCGTAAAAGTAAAAAGTAAATGCCAGTTCATAGCATTTGCTTCACATGCCATTTAAATGAATACCAGCGACGTTGTCTGACAAACGGTTATGCTATCCCGATCGCGGGGTCGAATGCATTAGGTACTAGATACTGCACGAGTATTATTGCAAGGGCAGACATTTGGCACGTGTAGTTCCGCCTTTATTGTTACTGCGCCGTTCAGCTCCACGATGGATGGTGCCGCAATAATAGAGTAGTTTAGACTTTTCAATTCAATTTTCATATTAACTATAGTCTTAACAGTCACGATTTATTAGGGTGTATTTTTAATGCTAACACCGTCCTATACAAGCTGATTCATATTATGTTTACTGCACTGAATGAAGCATATTTTATCAGCAGAACGAATGAATATTAGAAAAAAAAACACGTTTTTACTTTTTTTGATTTTTTTCAGAGCCTTTCTTAAATCAGCTATTTTTGGTCTCATTAACTAACTGTGAGAATGATTATGTATGTATTTTTATTTCATCCCAAAACCGCTTATTTCTTATGGTATTTTTGTTTCAACGAAAAATGACGAATTTTCAAATGTTGTAGAACAAACTGTGTTGAGTAAAAAAGTGCAGAATAAGCCCATTCTACATTTGTTTACTCGTACACGATAGTGTACGAGTACATATTTTGAATCACCTTGTTTAACCTTATTGTTTAAGAAAGTAAGTCACTTTTACAACTATTTGAAAATCCTGAACTTTTTTGGCCAGGTGCCATGAGAATCATAATCTTTCTCACAAAAAACCCCCCTTCAAAATCGGAGTATTCTATAGGGAGTTACGAGGCTAGATACATACACACACACACACACACTGAAACGTATAACATCACTTTTTAGAAGGAGGTTCAAGGAAGAATGGCTTTATACATTTACCAGTTAGGTCAGTAGTAGAAGAAAAACAAATAAAAATCCCAAAAGAACTCTAATGTTCAAAGGCAAAAATCAAGGACAAAATAAAATACAGAACTCCCTACAAAACACCCAACAAACAAGCTCCATACTTTATTCTCAGATGCTCCGAGCAGATACCACTACGTGGCTCACTTTGTATAAACAGTTTATCTCAAAATTACTCCCGACTCAAACAAATTTAACGGAATACCCCTCGCTTTTTCACCATAAATCGTATCGCAAATCATAAAACGTGAAAGAAAGCGTACCCTTTCATCTGGCTGCACATTTCAGAGATTCTTTTGAGAGACTATCTCACATCTCGGATATAAAGGGCAAGCTGCACGGCGCGAGCGGACAAAGCCGAAAAACTGCGCGGACAGTTCTTTAGCCTGGTCAAGTGAGGTAAGTTTCTAGACGAGACACAGACAACTTTACACTCGGTTTAAATTTTAAACCGTAGAAGAACCAAGGTCACTGACATAGCTTTCAGAATTAGCAAGTTGGCAGAAGTGGCAGTGGGCAGGTCATATATGTATAGCTCGCAGAACCGACAACCCTTAAAGGTTCTCGAATGGCGACCACGAACAGGGCGACGCAGTGATGGAAGGCCCCCTACCCGATTGACCGACGACATTGTGAAGGTTGCGCGAGTTGGTTCACAAGACCGTTCGGAGTGGAACTGTTTGTGGGAGGCCTATGTCCAGCAGTGGACTTCTACAGGCTGATGATGATATGAAAAACGCATATCTATTATACGTACCTATACGCACATTATACGACCATCGGTAAGTTCTGATCACGCGAAGTAATATTGACTAGTTTTTTTAATAAAGTCACTAGGCCCTAAGTTCTAACAAGTCTATTTGGAGCTGGAACTAACTAACAAACTGGCTTAGAATACCAGTAAAACGAAAAACGCTCTGTTTTAGTACCACAAAAGTTATATTCAAAAATTTAAAAAATATCAAAATTTTGTTTATTTTTCCATATAAGGTGCTGTGTAACATGGTATGGGACTCTTCTTTAAAGTTGCATTAACCTGTGTTAGAAGAGTCTCCTCTTTTCTGTGGTCCGCATAGGAACACTAAATCAATGCCAATCAATACCTATTAGTACATTCTACTAAGTAACTAGAATTAAATATGTATATCGGTTGACAACAAATAATATAAACAAACAAAAACAAACAAACAAAAACAGTTGCATTAAATTAGGTAGGTACCTAGGTACTATTTTAAAACTCAGTCATATCAAAGAATGTTACTTCCTCGGCACATTATTTCGGACCCAGTCACAGAGCATGGGGTAGTTCCTCCCCAAGTCACAGTGCCTCCCGGACCCCGGCAGATAAATTTACGCGATTTAGCTATGATTAATGTGGGCCCCGCACTCAATAACGATGGTGATATAAGCACATTTCGCGGGAGATAAACGGAGGTGTTCATTGTTTTTTGGAAAGTCATTCCAGTTGTGGGCGGTTCGCTAGAGTGATTATATCTATGTAGTTTATACAAAGGCTCTTACCTACTATAAATATTATTAATGCCAAAGTTTGTGAGGATGTTTGGACTTGGAAACTTGAAATAGATAAGAGTTCTTTACCTAGAATAGCATATAGGCTACTTTTATCTAGGAACCACGTCAGCGAAGCCGCGGGCGCAAGTATAGTATACGGCTCACGACTTTCATCTCCAAGATTGAATACTCTCTCCGAACTCCAGGCGATCAGATCGCAAGGGTAGTCAGAGGCATGTCCGAGTGCAGTAGTGAGTATTCCATACGTGACAGATTGCAAACCCCTAGCCGCTGTTTTCCTTCACCGTTTTAAGCACGTGTTATTGCGCGCAAATTATACACTGCGCGATTATTATTATTTTTTTAGTAATGGAATAATAAACGCTTTTTTTATTTAATGTACACTTACATTTTTCGAATAGAAAAATCCATTGTTTACTATCGGGTTCGAACACACGACCTTCGGATCGAAAGTCGGAAAACCTCCCAGGGCAACACAAAGGTTCTTATCTGTAGAAATACCGGTAAGAAAGGGATTCGGCTAGATCATAGAGCTAAAGGTAAGTTAGGATCATAGAGCCAGTAATACCTGGCACAGACAGACACCAACCGGGTCTATTAAGTTTACGTGATGGTCTTAGGTTTGTGTTGTCGTGCCACTTGTTATTTCTTGTTTAGCCTATGATAGGTAAGCGACAATTTGGATAGTGTTCGGAAAAGTACTACATCAACTCGCAGAGACTTTGCCACCACGAATTGGTCCCCCAGGAAGAGAATAAAACGAAAATAAATCTTGACTAGGCTCTCCGATCGGAAAAAAATGCAAGAAAACGACCGAGACCAAGTAAATTTCGGCAGAAAAAGATAAATTAGTCAAATTATAAACAGTCGGTTGAGTAAAAAATTAAAAGGAAATTTCGGAACCGCTCCGTCGCACATTGGAGGACGAAGATGGGTAAAAAAATCAGGTATACTTAGTAATATTACGAGTCAAAAGTTATTTTTTAGAATTCTCTTAAATTTTTCTCTACTGCACATATCCAACATATCAAATAGGTTTAAAGAAATTTATTCTCTAAAAGATTACAATCACTTACATGAGAATAATTATTTAGCTTATAAATAAATGATAATAGTAGTATAAGTAGTTAGTCGTTCGCGTACGCAGATATTATTATAAATGTAGGGTAAAATAAAATAAGTAGGTAAACAGTAGGTAGGTAAAATGTTAAAATACCAGCTAAGCTGGGACGTTACACAGATAGGTATGTACTCGTCTCACGCATTCACCAATCTCACTATGTTTGCAAATGAGGCTTTCAGGTGTATTTAATTTGAATAAACTGAAAATTATATCTACTTTATAAAGCAGGAAATACATGAGCATGAGTATAATGAGCTCGCGAATATATTGTGTTCAGTGTTCGATAAAATTCGGAAAAGTTGCCTATTGTCTCACACACGTTATATACTACCTACATAATTGCAGCCACCAGTGCTGAACCGATATAAATACTTGATCGGCCTAAGACAAAGCCAGCGTTATTCGAACTATGGTGATGTACCTATCGCAAGTTCAAACAGCGTGCGATATGTTATCTAATTATGTTTAAAATGTATTTCGAAATGATCCTCACGTTTACTGATGAAAGTAAATTGATGAAGTTTTGAATTTGATATTTGACCCCTAAAATCTAACTTAAAATGGACTTTACTCGGTAGATGTAATGAGCATTTTTAAACACATTTCAGATGACATATCGTACGCGGTTTGAAGACGGCTTGAATTCAAGCAGTTCCATAATTTTACGTAGCATTTAAATTCAACATTCCTACACTTATCAAGACGTCATTTTCAGTCATCACGTCAAAATTTGAAGGAAAACAGAAACCACGCTGCCGCTAACTGAGTGAAAATTTACAAATTTGGGGGAAAAAAATCTATAAACTGGTAGGCTCTGGAATCAGAGCGACATAAATTGTAAAAAGGCGATGGCGGAAGGAGCCAAATCATCAAATGGCGCGGACGAGATACATTTAGATAGACATAGGGTTGACAACGCGAAGCTTTTGAAAGACATAAAAATAATTGTAAGAGAAATGGACGGCATTTTTATGTGCGTTAAAAAGATTCTTGGTAAAGGTTTTTGTGATAGTGATATTTGCTTTCAAGTAAATAGGTGGTGTGGAATAAGACTTGTCCATCATCCATCTATCTAACCGTGGATGTCGTAAGAGGCGACTAAGGGAAAAAAGCTAGAGGATGGGCAACAGCATCCCCTATTTTAAAAACAATAGCCATAACTACGCTCGTCAACACGCGTGCCCAGCGTGGTAAGTTTGGGCAAATTCTCTCCCCACATGATAGGAAATCGCTCTGGAATTCTGTGGGGGAAGCCTATGTTCAGCAGTGGACATCCTACGGCTGAAATGATGATGATGATGATGAAATAGGATCTATATATTTACACGGTCTAGATTACAAATAGGAAGTACTGGTGTGCAATTTCCTGTTTTATGACAACGGCTATGATGTTGACTTTCGTGCACAATAAACGATACGGGTGCTTGTAAACATTGGCTATCTGGAGTATTAGTGTACAACCGAATTGTATTTTAAATGAAGCACTATATGTCTACACAATATAAAAAAAACCGCTCTAAAAATAACTTTAAATAACTTTTATTAACTCGAACCGAGCATGGTAGACATCCCCTTAGATCTACAGGTGATCAGATCCTTGAAGATCTCTAAGGAGGCCAGTCAGAGGAATGTCCCATCATATGACACATGCCCACATTTTCCAGTAGTGACAATTGCAAACGTGTCTAGTTTCGAACCCTAGTGGCTTTAACTTAAAAAATACTGGTTTCCTTATGATGTTTTCTTTCATCGAATTACCAAAAGGTGGGCCTTAAGCTTGTTTGCCAAAAGATATGTATAATAAAAAATTGCACGTGTTTACATTGCCAGCCAATATATTCCGTGCTGCCAGCCCTAATGGTGGGCCATCGAGCGCACGTCTTCCAATCGCGGCGTGTGGCACACGAGTTACCGCGATTTATGGTACGAGACACACTAAGAAAGAAAGAAAATTTGTTTATTTGACCCACAACGCAACGCAGTAAGTAGAAGAAGTCACTACAGAAGTCTTCCCAGTCAACCATTCATCCTGTCACCACACTGATTATTTATTCTCCTGCAGCTAGTAGGTAGCTGCAGTTATTTTAGGCACCCACTTGCATACCCACTTTAGTTAACCTAACGTGGGAGCCGGTAGCCAAATAAAAGTTAGGTACCGTTTGCCACGGGTCGCCATTCGCGAACCTTTTATTCCCCAACGGTTGTCAGTTCTGATAGTGTGTATGTCTACAGCTTACACATAACGAATTTCTGAATTCTGAGTATGCAAATATTTAGTGCATAATTGGTGCAATCTGAAAATCCAATTCAAAATTTAGGTGCCAAAGAGGTTTCTGAGATATGAGCCAAAAACTATGTGTCAGCTGGAGACCCGGGTCTACAGCTTGCACATCCAGTACTGCCAAACGGCTGACGCGAGAGCTATGAAAACTAGCCAGATATTTAGTGCCAAATTAGTGACTAAGGTACCAAAATTTTCAGGCCTGTAGCTAAAAAGGTTTCAGAGATATAAGCAAAAAACTATGTGTAAGCTGTAGACCCGGGTCCCCAGCTTACACATTTCGTTACGCCAAACCGCTGATCAGAGGGCAATAAACTTTAGGCAGGATTTTAGCTCATAATTAGTGCCTAAGGTACCAAAAATTTCAGGCCTGTAGCTGAAAAGGTTTCAGAGATATAAGCAAAAACAGTTTTCCCGCCAAAAAATTCAAATAAAGTTATTGAAAATCGGCTCATTGCGGCGTTGCCACTTCGCTTCAAACGACTTTAAACTTTATTTACATGTCACGAAGATTGATTTTGGTATTTGATCATTAAAAAAGTTAATTTGGTTTGTTGAGTTTAGTCTAGGAGCTCGGAGGATAAAATAGTTTTCAGCCAAAACATACCGTGTTGCCATCGATGTAATCGTATCTCGTAGACTTACGTCTTGATTGATGATGGAAGTCAGAGGCAATCACGACGACATCATCGCCCTGAGTCAAATTCTTTGTCAGTGTCGGCAAGTTATTTATAATCTCTCTGATAGGAGCACCTGGCTTACAAATGGATAGAACAGATTGGTAGTCATTATTATGTAAGTGTATAAATTCTCCAAGAGATTTTCCGTATGTATCGCACAATATTAGCATTTTCTTAGGTCTATTTTGTGAAATTACGGCGGTATCCTCAGCTTTATAGCTTTACAGCTTTATAGCTTTATAGCTTTATAGCCCAGACTTATGTCTGGGTTCATGGTTTTGGGTACTGTTATTCGTTTGGTTTCCAGTGTTCTCCTCTGTCGTTAGCTTCTCTACGGATCGAAGTCCTATTCTCGTAGTAATCCCGTTGTCTTCTTTATTCTTTATTGTCACGACCTGTTTTGTTGCTATTGATTCACTCGTTTTAGTCCGTCTTGTTTTTGTCTTCCCTTTTTTCGCTACCAATTTTTTTTGTATTTTTCTTTCTATTCTGTGAGTCTTTATCATGTTTCACTTGTTTATTCAATGTTATTCTATTTTTACTTAAGTTCTTGGTCTTTGCTGCAGTTTTAATATCTACGGTGTGTCTAGAACTTTTTAATTTTATGTTTACACTTTGGAGCTCAATTATTTGTCTTATTAAATTGTCCAATTCTTCATTAAGTATTTGGGTGTTCTCATTGGTTTCCAACAGGAGCGTTTTTTGTAGTTGTTCGAACAGCGCTGCATTATTTTCGTGCAAACGTATTACGTTTAATGCTTCTTCATATTCATTGAGATCTGCAGTTCGTCGCTCAATCATCTCTTTTAGCTTATTTCTTTCCGTTTCAGTCTCTTGTAATTTTATTACTTGTTCTGCAAATGCTACTTTGAGTGACCCATTTTGCGCCAAGAGATTTTTATAATCCTTCGCGCAGTCGTCTTGTTCCTTTAGAAGCTTCAAATTAAAGTTTTGTGCTTTTTGTATTTCAGCGGTCAATTTTCTAATTCTACGGCAACCTGGTTTCTTGTTTGGGGCATGCTGGTACAGTCACTGGAACGATCAGAAAACGCAAAAAGTCGATTCGGATGAAGTGATTCGATCCAGGGCACGTCGTTACTGACGATTATTGAGTCCACCGCCTCAACCGCTACGCCAGCGGTACTTTAATTACAGCGACGAAATAAGTGTAGAGGTTGAAAGAACTATTTCTTAGAGTCGCAGATCGTTGTAATAAAAAAATCGACCGTCATTACACTTTTTTGCACACCCTCATTAGCTTTTTGGTTCAATATGACTCTATTGATAAAAAACTTTTATTTAGTCATTATAACGAGGCACTTACGTATAATATTGTGACGCGTTCGTTATTTTGGTTGTTATAATTTTTGAGAGTAGATCGCCAAAATGGTTAAAGGTAAACATCATGAAGAAACCAGAGGTTTAGTCAGCTCGCACACTACGAGTACTTACGTGTTAATAGGAAACAATACAATGCCATAAATCTAGGCCCCGATCGCGCTAAATTTTTGCTTGTGGCGCTCTGCGGTATATTTTAAGGGATGAAGATGAAGTTTTCCAAACGCTGGCCATTAGATAAAACAGAATCGAAACCATTGTGTAAGTATCATCATCATCACCTATTTGAGTCCACTGCTGTACATAGTGTACCTACCACTAATTAGAGGAGGATAACTTGAGTCAGTGACCGTGGCGGCCCCGGCTGAAGAATAGGCCCCTCCTAACCTCCTACCCGTGGATGTCGTACTAGGCAGGCGAGTAAGGGATGGGCAGCAGCTTCTCCTATTTTCACAAAAATTTTCAAATTCCCCCCACCCCCATCACAGGAAGTCACTCCGGAAATCTGTGGGGGAGGCCGCTGTTCAGCAGTGGACTTCAAACGGCTGGAATGATGATGATGAACTCGAGTCAGAACACGCATCCAGATCGAATCACAGGGTACTGAGCCGCAGGTAAATGGATCACGCCGCTCCCAAGCAGCTGAAGCAGCTCAACGGCTCAAAGTAGTTCTACTTCATCTGCGATTCATGCGACCCTGACCCTGATTAGAAACGATTTCATACGACAACAATTTGTATTATTTTCAACACTATTAAGCCCATATTAGAAAAGCTGACCCGTTTGATGAACTGATTGCTAGTACCTTATTGCATTGTTTGCTTCACTTTACCTGATTCATCTGAAATCATTCATAGATCTACTTGCGCGGTTCAAGAGCGCAAGCTGCGAGCTGATTTTCAGCTCAGGTATTTTGAGTGAGTTACCCACCGCTACCACTTAGAAACTTTGATGTACCAAATAAAAACTATAGTAGGTATTATTATAATATTATAACTACAAAATGTTTGTTTATTTTTAGATTTTGACGCCTTTTCTTTTTTAGTTACCAGCAAAATTTTAGTGATACTTCATCATCTTATCCTATCTAAGCTTCTGAATTCTTTAACCTACATGATATATACTTTAAACATACATAAGCCTCTCGATTTGAGAGCAAAAGACTTGGCGGCAGGAATAAGATGCCACAGCCAGCCCGAAAGGGAAAAGCATAAAAAAATGCAAACTTCAAGAAGGAAAGAATGACACGATAATGTTACGCGCCTGTACAATATCGGGCAGCCTGTAAGGACGTGGACACTCTGATAATGTACAGCCAGCCATATTCACAGCATCTAATTCTAAATGGGGGAATAAGATCTGCACTGACGTCCCGCGTTGGGGTGCGCATTCACAGCATTTATTTGCAATATTTTTTCCAATAATACGAAGCCACCTAGCTTTAGACGGCGGAGTCACATATCTCATCATGTCACATAGGAACCTACTCATCATGTCACATAGGAACCTACTCATCTATTACTTTCGTGACGTGGTTTATAAATGGTTCATATCTACCTACCTTATGTGAGGTACCTACCTACTTCCCTATGTTTGGTAGGTCTAAAGGTAGGTACAAAGTGTAGGTACGTAGTACCTAGGTATAATAAATACTTGGTACCTATACCTAGCTAGACCTACATAAGTAAGTACCTTACATAAAGTACGTAGGATTGTATAATATTATGCAAACACGTCACGAAAGTAATAGATGGCTTCCTAGTACCTAGAGCTAACCAAACTTAGGTAGAACTAAATAGCCTAAATGCGTAATAAAACACGTCAAAAAACTATAGATAGGTAAATAACTAGTACCTAGGTACTACGTAACTACCATCTATAATTTACTAGCCAACTTAGATATGAACAAAATGAGCAAATACGTCACGGTAGTACCTAATAGATACCTGCATATCCAACTTTCATATGTGCTACCTACCTACCTACCAAGGTATCTTGATTAACCTAAATACCTTACCTGACTTCTTCTGACAGACTTTTATTTCTGTTTTAGTGTGTGGCTAGGCGGAGCAATGATCTATGAAATGCGGGGCGGTGGCGCGGGCAGAAAGTGTATGAGAATGGCCGGACATAGGGCTTAGTGGCGCGTATTAGGGTCGACCTATGTCCAGCAGTGGACTAGTGTGGGCTGATGATGATGATGGCTACAGTGGAGGCCAATTTCATACGTCAGTTTCGAAATTGAAAATCTATGGAACTTCAATCGAAGTAACAAATTATGTAGGTAGGTACTAACCAATTACTTACAATATATTTTTATTTTATCTAGATCGATCGACACCTATCTTACATATGAAATAACGGCTAGGTTAGAAGTACAACAAATTCAGAAGATGAAGATACTACCTAATAAGAAGATGTGTAGGTATCACAAAAATTATGCTAGTAACTAACAAATGTTAGTAACTTACCTACATTAGAGGTAGGTACAGTATGTCCAGTGGACTTCAATAGGTTAAAGATACCTCCTACATAATAGTTTCGATTCTGTTTTATCTATATCCAGCCAATTCTATCCATAGCCAGCGTTTGGAAAACTTCATCTTCGTCGCATATAATATACCTACCACAGAGAGCCTCAAGACGAAAGCCTACAGTCAGTGCGCATTGCCAGCACCAAAAAGTTACGAACGCCGACCACACACCGAATGACGCAGTGTTGAAAGGCCCCGCACCCTATGGACCGACGACATTGCGAAGGTTACTGTAATTCACTGAATGGAAATGGCTCAAGACCGTTCGTCGTGGCACTCTTTATGGGAGGCCTATGTTCAGCAGTGGACTTCTGCAAAATGATAAAATATTTTTGTGATACATGTCCTCTAATAGGTAAGTATCCAAAAGGGAGGTCATTCAACTTATCGTTGATGTGTATATACTAATTCCGGAACATTTTGTATACATACACTAGTTCACTGAAGTAAAAGATAAATCTCTCTTTTTCGAGGTACGACACACAAGGTACATCGATGGCAGCACTGGGTATGTTTTGGCTGAAAACTATTTTATCCTCCGAGCTCCTAGACTAAACTCAACAAACCAAATTAACTTTTTTAATGATCAAATACCAAAATCAATCTTCGTGACATGTAAATAAAGTTTAAAGTCGTTTGAAGCGAAGTGGCAACGCCGCAATGAGCCGATTTTCAATAACTTTATTTGAATTTTTTGGCGGGAAAACTGTTTTTGCTTATATCTCTGAAACCTTTTCAGCTACAGGCCTGAAATTTTTGGTACCTTAGGCACTAATTATGAGCTAAAATCCTGCCTAAAGTTTATTGCCCTCTGATCAGCGGTTTGGCGTAACGAAATGTGTAAGCTGGGGACCCGGGTCTACAGCTTACACATAGTTTTTTGCTTATATCTCTGAAACCTTTTTAGCTACAGGCCTGAAAATTTTGGTACCTTAGTCACTAATTTGGCACTAAATATCTGGCTAGTTTTCATAGCTCTCGCGTCAGCCGTTTGGCAGTACTGGATGTGCAAGCTGTAGACCCGGGTCTCCAGCTGACACATAGTTTTTGGCTCATATCTCTGAAACCTTTTAAGCTACAGGCCTGAAATTTTTAGTACCTTTGGCACTAATTTGGCACTAAATATCTGGCTAGTTTTCAAAGCTCTCGCGTCAGCCGTTTGGCAGTACTGGATGTGCAAGCTGTAGACCCGGGTCTCCAGCTGACACATAGTTTTTGGCTCATATCTCAGAAACCTCTTTGGCACCTAAATTTTGAATTGGATTTTCAGATTGCACCAATTATGCACTAAATATTTGCATACTCAGAATTCAGAAATTCGTTATGTGTAAGCTGTAGACATACACACGTTCTGATATATGGCCTGCCCACTGCCACTTTTACTTGCTAATTTTGAGCTACGTCGGTGACCTTGGTTTTTCTACGGATTTCCTCAAATCGGATTTTATCATAAGAAATGTTTTTAAAAAAAAATCAGATAATTGTGGTAACTTCTCTGCTTAAAGATAAGACAAATAAATTGCCCCTCTCGGTCATCCCAGAAAATAAGAGAAATTAAAACAATATTACAAGCCAGGACGAGTTCCCAATTAGACAGCAAAAATAAATGAGCTATCCTACCTCTCATAACTAAGCTTTCATTAAAAACATTAACTAGTTATTAAAGTACTCGTAGGCACCGACATTTTCCAGGTAATATAAATCCTATGCGCAGTTTAAACTTTTCTTTTTGATATAAATTTGCCAGCGAGCAGAAAATTAATATTTTATATGAAAAATTCTTTATAGAAAGGGCTCGTATATTAAAATAAATTTCTAAACAAAGGCACAGTGGAAGTTACTAGTAGAGACTTCCAGTCTCACTCCAAAGTAGCAAAAACTTAAATAGAAGGATACAGAAGATGAAAACGGCAGACATCAAAGATCTCCAGGCAATCAGAGCCTTGGAGTCTAAGGGGGTAGTCAGAGGCATGTTCGAAGTTTCGAACATGCCCACAATTTGCAGTATTAAGAATTCCGGACGTGACAGGTTGCAAGCTCATCGCCGCTTTAAGAAAACTTACTGGTTATTTCACAGTCAGAAGACGAGGGAAAATTATTGTGTAATTTCAAAACCAATATAATGCGTGTGGAGATTCGATTTGATGCCTCTCCCAATGGCACCAGCTAAGAAGTTATGTTTTATATTTTGCATATCTAAAATATTGAACTTTATCTAAGCGTGAATAAGGCTTATATACTCGAAGTAGCACAAGTAAAAGAGCACAAGAGAACATATTTCTGAGAAAAGTTCAAGCATTTTAAAATGAAAACCTACGAGGTTATAAGGAAGGATTATTTTATTAGGATCTGGCTTACAATTTTCTAGGATATTCCCAATAGATGTGATGTTACAAAGGAAATATCAGAACTATCATAATATCAGACACTATCGGCTGTCCCGCATACAGTCTCGAGGGAACTGTATTTCAAATAAAAAGTATAGTACTATTTAATCTAACCGTTGTGAAAATTTTGTTGCACAATTTGTTGGGCTGGATGTATGAGAAACAGAATACTTAAAAAAAAAACGAAGTGGATATTATTTCTCAATGTTTCGACTGAAAATATAAATGTCTGCTGATCGTATGAATTTAAGCAAATATTTTCCCTTTAATTACGAAACTGGGTTTAGACTAGGTCTAACTAAACCCTGGTTTTGTGACGTGTCATTTCATACATTTGACATTATGACATAAAGCAAATGTATGAATTGACAGGTCACAAAACCAGGGTTAAGCTACACATACACAGTACACAAGAGCTGGGGAGCTCGAAACACTCTGATGTTTACACCACACTGGTTATATCGCCAACAGACAAGGATCTACCCATCATACGTCAACCAGGTCATTGACATAACGCATTTAACATAACCGACCTACATCCTTATAGTCCTTAAACCTCCGATCACCAAGAAATAACCAATAGTGGTCGCGGGCAGACTGTTCTTGACTGTTCTTGTTGTATGTAACACATCCGAGTCGGGAGTAAAATATATAAAAGTTACGCGATTAACACCCGTTTGATTTCAATAAGCTATGTATAGTGATCGCGAAAGTTTGAAAAATACTACAAAATAACCAGTACAGAAAGAGTAAACTAAGTATTTTCTCGAAACAAATGAGCGATTCTTTCCAAGATAGGAGTTACCGGATAAAGCGGTGTTTACACCGTCAAACCTTCAACTATCCCAGCATCATGCGAACTCTGCACAAGTCTGCATATTGTTTGTTCATAAAACGGAAGCTCACATCAAAACAGCTATTCCTTACTCAATAACTTGGAAGCCTTTTAAGCTGAAAACAGTCGCTACAAGAGTCGCGACTTTCAGGCGCGACTTTTGTTAATATTCACTTTACGTTCACCCAGTTGGTACATCCCAAAACTCTTTGTTCGATTGTTGACACAATCTATCAAGGTACAAAAGAACGCAAAATTTAAAAGGTAAGTCCAATGGAGACTTCATTAAATTTTGGAATAACATTCAACCTCCGCTTTTTAGATATCTTTATTAGATAGAAGCTGAACAAATGGAATGGCTGAAATAAGGAATTTAGAATTTCACCAGTTAGCGGTTGTGATTACAGATTTTAGTGTTAAAGCCGCAGACTATTTTTCAACCATCTAAGCCTTATTTAGATAGTCGAAAAATAGTCTCATTCGATTCCAAGGAATAGCCTTTTTTATTTCAATTACATGCTGATGAAGTAATCATAGGCGTCAAGAACTGGTCTCCTATTGTTGTAAAATTTTGGCACTTCCGCAATATGTCTCTTGTCAAAGTCGCGTCTTACGATTCACCACAGCTTACCCTGCGTTATCTTGAACGCCTGACGTGTGCCTCACTAGACTTTAAACCCTTGATCCTAGCTTTAATTCAGGATATGGTACTTGCTTTAATGATTTATGGAGGGCCTTAGCTTGTAAGACAGTTAATCTGTTAACGCCATTGTCTTATCTGTGTCAAGTCAATGTTCCGTGTGTACTGGCTAAGGGGCCTATGTCGTTCTACAGGGCTGTTATTAAGGCTCAATTTGCCTTAAATAATTTTAGCATACGTTCCTACCTAGCAACCTACGTACGAACTTCGACGTTCTATTAAGACTGAGTAGATATTATATGATAAGTACCTTACTTCCTAGTATTTAAGAAACTGGGAATTTCGTAGAATGTCGAGAAAAATTCCATACCTGTAACAAAAAATAATAATTAAGTAACGGTTTACATTTTTCTCATCATAATTAGTTCTTATAAGTAGTTTATGCAATTTATATTGGTAAAAGCACGATCTATGCATCTTTCAACACCGCAATTGGCCATAATTACACCTAATGGCAATAATGTTTGTTGCATGACTTTTGGAAATTCGAAATTTTTCTTTGAAAAACCACTCAGATGTTCTGGGTCAAATCAGTTCAAACTCAAATATTCAGCTGTTTAAGGTAGTAAGTAACCTTAGTGTTGAACTTCTCGTACTTTTTGTTGTCTCGGCCATAAACAGCTTATTTGAAAACCGAAAAGCCAATTTATCTTTTAAGTTTTATAAGTTTAAGTTTATTTTATTTATCAAAATGTAGTGTACAATGACAACGAAAGCTTAGCCTAGGCCCTATTAAAGTAGGTACATTGCTTACAAGCTCTCACACTAGGATACCCTGAGTTGTGAGAAGAAAAGTTCTAAAAAAAGTTTTTGTTGTTTGTTTAGTTTTTTTGTTAATATTCTTTCTTTTCGTAATAAGCCCCTTTCGGGGTCGTATACATACCATGAATCACCTTGTATACTTACCTAAGCAATTTATTTCAATACCCTCGACCATCGTCGCGGCCGTCAAACCGAAACCCTTCAGGCCATTGGCCGCACGTCACACCTATACGGTCGCATCGCATCCATACCATACAAAGAACCGAACAAACATTATGTCAATCAGAGCCCGTCCCGTTTAAAAAGGTGTTGTTCTCACGCGACCTATTTACTGAAACACACGTGCGTGATATCGATCGTGTTTCTGGCCAATAGATTATGTTTATTCTCCATATACTCAAACTGAAACCCAAACTCAAAAGGTGTTTATTTCAATAAAATCACTAAGATCACTTTTGAAACGTCTTAGAAACTAGGTGAAGCTATGCCATGCCTGTTCCTCGCGGCCAAGCCTAGAAGAATCAGGCAACAAACACGGCTTGGGGCCTAGTATAAGTATTCACTATAATATATTTTTCTTTCTATTTCTTTTCGTTTTCAAGACAAGTTTTTTAAATTTTACGTAATATATTAAAAGTTTTTAGTAGTCTAGAGAGCTCATAGTTTTGGATTTCTTTAAGACCATACATACCGTTTTAACCGGATGTTAACCCAATACGTCGGTACGAAACAGCAGTCCCCAGAAAGTTGAAAAGGTCTCAAGATAAATAATATAACGAAGATTATAAAATTGAAATCTAAGTTTATAGAATTGAAGATTTAAATTGAAAATAAAAAAGTTTGTAAAATTATAGCCTGAGCTTACAGAATTGAAGATTCAAACTAACAATAAAAAAGTTTGTAAAATTGAAGAAGTGTTAGTCACCAGCATTCTAAACTTACCTAATCCTGATTGTCACCGAAGCGACATCACTTTAAAATCAGATTCTAGTCTATTACTCTAGATGTAACAGTAGATACCGTTTCAGTAATGGATTGCATTCTGAATGCAAATTGCCGTGTCCCGGTGCGGTGGTAAGCGATCGATTGTACCTTCCATTGCTTGCATGTCCGCTAAATTATAAATGAGCACAATGCACTTAAAATCTGTATTACTTTTAAGTAATATTTGCAAGTAGTTTCAGCCTGCTGCATCGCTCGCGTGGTACTCGGATAAAAAGTAGCCTATATTATTCCAGGCTACCTATGTACCAAAATGTAAAGTTTGGACGTCCTGACAAACCTCTTGTCTAAGATGTCTATCTTTAAGGACCTTGATTTGGTAGAATGACTACCTTACCTCCTTATTTTTAGATCGAAAACGAAAACTTTACCGTAGTTCTGATAGTTATGATTAAAGATGTAATCATTTCAAAATAATCATTAAAAATTGTACTAAGCCCTTCGGCGCTGATCGTTAAGTTTCGCGAATAAATCATTCAGATTGATTATAAAGGCGTTCAGCATTGAAAAGGATAATTTAAAAGCGATTTAGCAAACTCTAACGAACCATTTGTTTTGATCGCGTTTTTGTAATTGTTATTTTATTTTACGTAAGTACCTATACATTTTTCAACTAGGTACATAAAGTTGCGTTACGTAGAGTTGTTACCTACTTGATGTCGAGCGCAGCGCAGTTCGTCAAAAATTATAATTAAATAAATTATTTTAAGTACCTACTTTTGCTACTTTTCTGAATAAATATCCACAGCGATGAATTATAAAAGCCTGTGATAAAAACAGAGGGGAGTTTTTAAAAGGTTAGCAAATGCATCACAATCGACGCGTGAGTAAAATAATATTGACGAATATGGTAATGCGGGGAAAAATGCTATTTTGCATGCTTCTATGCAAATTAAATGTTTGAACTCGTCGAGAAAAATGTGGGAACGAGCAACTGCAAAAAACTTCCCACTTTGAATTTTTCAACGTTCATATTTTTAAGGTTCCATAATCCGACGAGAAACTGCAATCCGTCCGCGATGGAAGTGCTAGCCAGCCGGCGTCACGTGACTTCTACAGTAGTTACCTATTAACTAAAATGTATATTGTTCGAACATTTTGTGAAAAACTGAGAAATGTATTTATTTGACTCCCAACTCGTTTATTAGCTTCAGGCTCCTGTACCTAAATTCCGATCAGCATTTTCCGACGTAAGATTGTACAATTCCGTTTGCCTTTACAAAAGTGCAAGGCGTTGCGAATGAGGCGCTGTGTCTGCTTATGAAATTCAGTTTCCTCGACGTGTAATATTTTGTATATTAGTATTTTAAGATGTATTTTAGCTATTGGAAGTTCTTTCAAGAGTAAGAAAGAATAACTTTAATCTTAATAACCTTCACAATTTCGTAGTACCATCGGATGGGAGACTTTCCAATCCTGGTCATAGGTTCCTATTCAAAATTGGATATTACTAAATATATTACATAATGCGTTTTGGCTACATTCAGAGTTAATAGACTGCACTGAAACCAACTTCTACAAAGTCAACCGACGAATCTAACTCGGATTAGCAGCGTTCGGGATACTTCTATCTTTTCTAACAGATACCGCAGAGTGTCAACACGAAAGTCTACAATCTGTGCCTGCCAGTGATGACATATGACACTGAGACTCGGTCGCTGACTATTGGCCTCATACACGAGGCATAGGCTCATAAAATAGGATTGTATCGTCGGCATTTAACGGTAACTCCCCTTTAAGTTCAAGTTTGCTAATGTTATTTATGTAAATTAGAAATAACAAGGGCCCTTAAATAGATCCTTGAGGGACTCCGTACGTGATAGGTGCTGTAGAGCTTTGGTATTCCCCGATCTCTGTTTATCTTCCCCGGTATATGTTTTTAAATTCGTGGAGATATCACGAAATTGGCGGAAAAGTAAAGGATGTTTTTCTAAAATTATTTTTTATTTGTCCTTCCATATTCATTAAATGTCAAAGTGCCTATTTTAGCATCTCCAATTATCGCTACTGGCCACTTCAAAAAATATCAATTTCTCTCTTTGACACGTAAACAGAAAGGCAGAGATATATTTTTATTCGTCAAGTAGCGATAATCAAGATGATGAAAAAGGCACTAAACCAATTTGAAAAATTGTCAAGCCATGTTCTTCCCACACCGATGTCCTAAATGCGAAATCGCAATTTTCCCTGGATCCTACTTTAAACTGACATCACTACTCTGTAATAAACGCCGACGACACGTTTGCACAAGTAATGCTTGGGTCAACAATGGCCCTCGTCACAGAAGATGTAACATACAACAGACTATAAGTTTCACTCGGAGTTATCACCCAATACTTGTGTTGTAACCTACCAAACCTGATATCTCATCCATTCTATATTCGTTGCAGGAGAGAACGTTTTTTGGATGTTTATAGGCTAGGTCTGAGGACTATCATAAAAATGCCAGTAAATTGGCACTTCTACTCGATTCCAACTTGTCACAGCACTATTCTATTGGAGACAAAAACTCACAGCCATCAACATTTTTTAGACTCGATTCGTACCCTATCGATTTTCAATCTTCACTCAGAGCTTTAAGTCCGTTTTATATTCAGCACTGCTGAGGAGTGAAGCAGGCTAGTCCGAAGGGAGGAATCTTTTTTACCGTGTTTTATCGTGGAAATGGGACAAATACGGAACGTCCTGCTGGCGACGGGCGAAGGACGTATTGAGTTGTAGGTGTTAGTGGGACAAAGGCGGCAGGGGAGTGCATTTGTTCACAGACTTTGAGTGTGGATGATAGATAGAAATGGCTTTGTGAATGTTACAGAGGGCTTAGTATTGTTTGTTTAAGCAGGGGTTTCAGCTTGATAGTATTTGGGAGTTTTATTGTTTTCAGATATTTTGGTTTATTGCATTTTTGCAAGCGCCATAGGTAAATACATTGTGATCTAATAGGGTACATATACATACATAAAAACACGCCTGTTTCCTAGAGGGATAGGCTTTCCGCTTGCTATGACCCGGACATACCTACATTTTTTGCTGCAGTCACAACCATCACACTCATCAGGCATCATCGTCGGTTTACTCATGACTCATGATTTGGTCTTTTTCCAAAACGTCATCGATTTGGTCAATAAACGTACGCCTCTGCGTACGTTCTTCCCCTGCCAACGGTCCCATTCACATTCGCGTTTTACAACTGTTTCGTCAATCTTCTTTTGATCATCCTCTCTACATGACCAATCCATCGAAGCATAACTTTCTCAATCCTCTTCACTGCGTCTTTTTTCACTTCTTTCAAAAGTACCTCACACATACTTCGCATCGCTTTTCTTTCCACTACATTTATCCTTCTCTGATTATTTTTTTGCCATAATCATACATAAATAATAGAAAGTAAGAAGTAGGATACGCAAGGGTTAAGAAAGTAACAGTAATCTGCGATGAGATCCGAGTACTGATTAGGTTCTATCTCTCTCTAAACAAGCATTAGCGCCGACAGAGACAAATGGACAAGACAAGCTGCGTTAAAGATGCTGTTGTCTATGGGACTTAATTGTTTCACAAATGCTTGTACTCCCAAAGGGTTAAGTTGTTCATCTTAAAGCTGGAAGTGAAGATCTTTACAGAGATTCTTAACAGCTCCGTGCGTGAGAGGCTCTTTGCAACGAACTTATACGGGAAAATATTTCGAAACATTTGTAAAAAGTATTTTCACATATTTCTGAAGCTTATGTCTGTCTGTGTAAAAACAAATTAGTGTTTCTTTAATATATATTGCCGTGGTGGCCCCGGCTGAAGAATAAGCCCCTACATATCTAAGGGAAAAAAGCTAGGGGATGGATGATAGCTGCGATCGCCAACCAACAAAAAACTTTCGCCGTAATTTCGGTCTGAAATCGGATATTCCTGGTGCTTATATTATCTGTGTAATGAATGGAATTGCAGAGAGCATTATAACCACCTTGATTTCAACATCAAAGGTGAAATTAAACGCAGAGATGCATTTCTCAGAAGTTGCAGCAACGGTACAAAGTTCGCTTGCCAGTGTGGAGCTAAACGAAAATACCTATATATTACTGAGAAAGACTGTCAGTAATTCAACCAAGGAGACTATAGCAGGGGACAACGGATGACCCAGCGGCGGCCTGCTTCATGTAAGTGCCATTAGTACTGAATATGAATACGTATTCGTAATAAGCTTTTATAAATGCTGCTCAAAGGGTACGCAGAAACTTTGTAGCACGTTTGTGAAAATCTATATAGGTACAATACATAATGTTATTTGCCAGATAGAGTGAGGAACAGTGTGATAAAAGAACGTTGTGGAGTGAAAGAAGATGTAGTGATTAGGATTGAGAAAGGTATGCTGAGATGGTTTGGTCATGTAGAGAGGATGAACGAAGAAGATTGAAAAAACAGGTGTATAAGGCGAATGTGAATGGAACCGTTGTAAGGGGAAGACCTAGGCGTACGTTTAGCGACCAAATCGGTGACGTTTTGGACAAAGGCCAGGTCAAGAGTACCCTAAACAGACGAGCATGTATGAGGAATATGATGAGAGTGAATGAAGCAAAAGAGGTATGACAGGATCGTAGCAAGTGGAAAGCTGTGATCTCTGCCTACCCCTCTGGGAATTAGCCGTGATTTCATGTATGTATGTATTTGCCAGATAACTATATTCAAGCCGTGTTCATACGAAGTGTGCGATATGTCATCTAAAATGTATTTCAAAATGATCCTTATCTCTACTGGATAAAGTCAATTTTGAGTTTGACTTTTGAGGGGCCTACGATATCGTGCACCCTCAAAATATGTTTATTGCCTGAGTCTTCTGGGCTTGATCGCGAGGAACAGGCGAAGCTTCACCTAGTTGATCCTAGTGATTTTATTGAAATAAACACTTTTTGTTTTGATTTGATATGTAAGTTTATGCAAAAGTTAAACGTAACGTAACGTTGTATGTTTTTATGTTATAACATCGTTTCTAGGTAAATAGGCTGCGAAATAAATTCACCTAAAACAATAACCAGCAGCGGGGCAGCAATGTAATTTATATTACCTTCATAATTCTATAGGAATACAGCCTCATACCAGTGCCGGATCCAGGGTAAAACTCGCGAAAGTGAAATATTAAGATGATTTATTGTTTGTTGTAAATGTGGGAAGGTACTTGAACTCTGTTGATAAACTATACTAAGGCTTAACATATTCAGACACGACATAATACACGACGAATAGTGTTGTGTTCCTGCGGTGAGTAAGGTTGCCAGAGCTCTTTAGGGGGAGGGGGGTTCGGGGTCGGCAACGCGTGCGTGATGCCTCTGGTATTGCAAGCGCTCATAGGCTACGGTAACCGCTTACCAACAGGTGGGCCGAAAGCCTGTTTGCCACCTCAGTTGTATAAAAAAAAAAGACATATCTAGACATTCAAAATTAACTGTTATTTCATGATTTAGCTGGCTCTTCTGTTGGATTCGAGAATAGTATAAGTAAGCGAATATTATACGTATTTTAACCACAGTGAGCTCATATTATTATTTTTTGATCATCATCATCATCATCATCAGCCTGTAGAAGTCCACTGCTGGACATAGGCCTCCCCTAAAGAGTTCCACGACGAACGGTCTTGAGCCTTCTCCATCCACCGACTTCCCGCAACCTTCACAATGTCGTCGGTCCATCGGGTGGGGGGCCTTCCAACACTGCGTCGCCCGGTTCGTGGTCGCCATTCGAGAACCTTTACTCCCCAACGGTTATCGGTTCTGCGAGCTATATGGCCTGCCCACTGCCACTTCAACTTGCTAATTCTGAGAGCTATGTCGGTAACCTTGGTTCTTCTACGAATTTCCTCATTTCGGATCTTATCACGTAGTGAAACTCCTAGCATAGCTCTCTCCATAGCCCGTTGTGCAACTTTGAGCTTGTGTATGAGGCCAATAGTTAACGACCAAGTCTCAGTGCCATATGTCATCACTGGCAACACGCACTGATTGTAGACTTTCGTCTTGAGGCTCTGCGGTATCTCCGACGAGAAGATATGACGAAGTTTCCCAAACGCTGCCCATCCGAGTTGTATTCGTCGGTTGACCTCTTTGTCGAAGTTGGACCTACCTAGTTGAATCGTCTGACCCAGTGATCTACAACTTGAATGGTATCGTTCCCAACATTTACCGGTATGGGTGCGACAAGAGCATTAGACATGATATTTGTCTTGCCCATGTTCATTTTAAGACCCACCTGTTGGGAGACGGTACTGAGGTCTCTGAGCATTGCACCAAGGTCCTCCAGCGATTCTGCCATTATGACTATATCATCGGCGAATCGAAGGTGAGTGATGTATTCGCCATTGATGTTGATCCCATGTCCGTCCCAGTGCAGAAGCTTGAAAACATCCTCCAATGCAGAGGTGAACAGTTTCGGAGAAATGACGTCTCCCTGTCTCACCCCTTTTTGCAATTGGATCGGATTTGTGCTCTGGTCCTGGAGTCGGATAGACATGGTGGCCTTACTGTACAAACACTTCAACACTTCGATATACCGGTAGTCGATCTGGCACCGCTGTAGTGACCGTAACACTGCCCAGGTCTCGACTGAATCGAAGGCTTTCTCGTAGTCCACAAACGCTAGACATAGTGGCCGATTATACTCTTCGGTCTTCTGTATAATCTGCCGAAGCGTGTGGATGTGATCTACGGTACTGAAGCCTTTGCGGAACCCGGCTTGTTCGGGAGGCTGGAAGTCGTCAAACCTACGGGCGAGCCGGTTAGTGACAACTCTCGAAAACAGCTTATAGACATGGCTCAGCAGCGAGATGGGCCTATAATTCTTCAAGAGGGTGTTGTCACCTTTCTTGAAAAACAGTACCACCACGCTCCTGTTCCACGCCTCAGGCGTTGTACCTTCGAGGATGACGGAATTAAATAGCTTCTGAAGGACTTTAAGTACCGGTGTTCCACCCGCTTTCAGAAGCTCTGACGTTATTCCGTCCTCCCCCGGTGCCTTATTGTTCTTAAGCTGTTTGAGGGCCGTCCGGATCTCGTATAGGCTGACGTCCGGGATGTCTTCGGTATAGTGCCGGGTCAGACGGGCTCTTGCATCGCTTGCCGTGCTTGGAGCAGGACTTTGCGATGAGGTGTACAGTTGTCCATAGAACTTCTCGAGCTCTCCCAAAATCTCAGGCTTCGACGAGACGATATTGCCGCTATCGGTCTTCAGTTTCGTCAACTGACTTTGTCCAATAGACAGATCTTTTGCGAACACTTTTGAGCCTTTATTACGCTCTATGGCGTGTTTAATTTTTTGATCTTTACAAGATTATATCTAATTCTTAACTTGTTCCATTTGACACCACAGACTGCATTTCAGTTTGTGAAAAGGATCATCGATAAAAATAACAGGCACGCGTGCCGCGTTTGTTACCTGATTCTTGTAGGCTTGGTCGAGAGGAACAGGCGTAGCTTCACCTAGTTTTTAAGACGTTTCAAAGTGTTCCATATGATTTTATTGTAATAAACACCTTTTGAATTTGACAGAATATTAGCACCCTGACTGAATACGACCCTGAGAGGCCTTCATACAGCTGAATTTATTACGGACGAATTAATGTGCCGAGCCGTCGGGCGGTAATCCTGCCACATCTGCGACCCCCTATGTACTTAATATCGATATAATTACGTTATAAAAAAACTTTAAAAAAATTCAAGTTTGCAGGATTTTTGTTGATAATGAAAGCCCTATCGAAAATTTGCGCTTCTTGTTCTATGCAAGGATTTATAAAATGTATGCCATCTCGAAAGTGGGTCTCGAAAATATAAGCGAAAAACAACATCAATATTTTAAATAGGCAATAAATTAATTTTACTTTTTTCCATTGCATTTGCTGAGTTTTCATTTTGGGCTAAAACGACTAATTTTTGTCGTAAGTTCGAGGCGTAGCTATATTTAACACCCTTATTTATAATCAGATTTTAAAAACCGGGTGAGAACTAATAATAAATGCGAAAGTTTGTGAGGATGTTTGTACTTAGTTCAATCACGACGTAACAGCTCAAACCGAATTCGATGAAACTTTAATGGATATTGGCTTGTTTTTATAAGGTACTCGTAAGTACCACGCGAGCAAAGCCGGGGTCGCAAGCTAGTTTAATGTACTCGTAAAAACAAACACGCGTGTTCCACGCCTCGAGTCATCGGCAATGTTTTCATTTGTGTTTCCCCATCGGATCGCTAGATGGCGTTACTAGTACTGTAGCGTAGTAAAATTACATCAGCTGTTAGATTTTCTACCAGCACAATACAATATCTAGCTATAATTTCTGCTGCGGTTACGTAGAGCTAGTAATTCTTTACACGTGTACGACGTAAAAGGAAGGTAATAAACTTCTTAGTAGGTACTTGCATAACATAGTGTTGGTACTTTTTGCATAAACAATAGATATGGAGGGGCGTATTCTTCAGGTGATTCATAATATGTATACTATTAAAAAGGGTTTATTATATCAACAAAAAGAAAGAAAATTAAGGGAAAAAAACATTATTTTAGTCCGGATTTCTTTTCCCGAAAATTTTCATAGGTTCTTGTTTTTTTTTTATTATATTTTAAACTAATTATTGGACGTACGAGAGAGCGTTTAATATCAAGATTACTACTAAAACAGCGGAATAATTGAGTACGAAATAAGAAATATTTTTTTCAATAAAATGTCGAAAAAACTTTATTGGCAATTGGGTGTAGAATAAGTCCCTATACGGATAGTATGCATAATATGAATCACCTTGTATAACAGAGCGGCAATAATTTTTAATGGGCATCACAAACATCTCCAAACTTTTGGACGCCTGTTGCCAAAAATGGAAGCTATCCTCTTCACTTAAGCACATTATTAGCATATAATCTGCGACCCTGCAGTACTTACTGTACTTAAGCCGCGGTTTCCAAAGAGGCGATTACCGCCTCTTAACGGCCGTACATAAGTAGACTCTTTATTGAGTAATGGGACGTTTGGCCCTTCTACTAAAGTAAGTGACCTATCGATCAAATGGATGTTCGGGCAAGAGGTGCCGCTCGAATCGGTCATCAGTTCTCCGAGACTACGTCAAGTTTCCAAATTAGCTTACTCTATTTATTTTTTAAACTGTCCCATTTAGCTCTGCCTTGCTTTTGTGACCTGAGATAATAATTATGTTCGTTTATTGTTGAGCTTTGATCTTGAAAATATCCGAAATGAGGTAATCCGCAAGGGCCAGTATAGCCGGCATATAGCTGGCGGAACCGACAATCGTGAGGAATAAAGGATGGCGACCATGCAGTGTTGGACAAATGTGTTCAAGTTTCAGCTAGTACAAAGCCTTAATTAAGCAATAACGAATAATTTTCTAATTTCGCTAGGAATTACTAAATGAGAGACCATACGGCCATAGGTATGTCAGGCGCAGTGGCGAGTATTGGGAGGCATATGTCCAGCAGTGGTCTACTATGAGCAGAAACTTTATGGCCGTTACATACCGGTCGCGGGTTCCTAGGAACCAGTCTTTTACGCCGCAGCTTAGCAACCTTTTATCCAAATTGGTCCGGCCGCTCTGGGCCCTGGCATCAAACCAAGAGTACTAACAATGCTTGTTAAAGATAACCCTGCTACGTACAAGTATGTTAACGGATGTCATTGTTATCATCATCATCAACCCATATCGGTCCGCTTTTTTCCGATTCAGTTCTGCGTGACTGAGCAACAAACAATCATCCATACACACTTTCACATTTTAAATATCAGTAGGATTATTATTAGAACCCGATAAAAATACTTTCGTTTCATTGTTCTCGGCCGGTCTAGACGCATTATTTAATTGTAATTAATTGTAACTGCATTCGATTTATAACAATCGACTGTTGTGTGATGCAAGTAATTCATGCGAGACGCATTCTTTCATGAAGCCTTGTTCAAACGGCAAGCGATATCTCATCTAATATATGTTTAAAATCTATATTACGCACGCCAACCTCCTGTTTCTACCCAATCAGGCTGGCTGGTAGATAATGCCTTGGCATTAAGCCCACCTTTTGTACATTGTTTTCTTTGTGTGCAATAAAGATTAAAATAATAATAATAATATTAATATGATCCCTACGTCTAATGGTGAATGTCAATTTTGAGTTTGACATTTGAGGGCGTACCATATAGAAATAAATATTGAATGACATATCGCATGCCGTTTCAATACGGCTTTACACGAGCATTTTTCACTATCGTTCAGGCGATAGTGAAAAAGGCTCGTGGCGCCCTTTTCAGGACCGCATCAGGGTCATTTACTCAACGAATGACCAAGGCAAAACCAGTGATGAGTCAGATGACTCTGATTTAAATTGATTCCGTTTTGGTTTTCTTTAGTTCTTCTTTTACAAGCATTTTCTTAACACAAGTATAGAATGGTCCTAGCTAGTTTTTATTTTATTTTGAGGCGTATTGTTTCGATGACTTCCCTTCCTATGAAGAACCTTGTCATTTCTTCTTAGAACTAAGAACCTTCTCCACAAGTTCGCCAGCCATCGTTCATGTTCGTTTAGTCGCCTTTAAAACAGCGCATATATATCCGCGAGTCGTGTGCAGTGACGTCACCGCGGCGTACGTGACACACAGTCAATCCACAGGGCTGTGCCATTATAAGTAGGTATTACAAGAATAGGTCATAGGGTCGAACTTCTTAAACAACAACATCAACGTCTCTAGGAAAATTAAACTCTACGGTAAACGGCCTTGAACAACCTTTTACAGAGTTCATAAAAAAATTGCATAACGAATTTTATCCCCAAGCATGATATACAACCTCTCAGAGCTCCAGACAATAAAATCCTTGAAGATGTCTACGGAGGATAGTCAGAAGTACTTCCGTAGTACTACATTTTGCAATAGTGAGTATTGGGCCATAATGGGCTATAAAAACCCTAAACCCTAATTCCTGACACGAACTCAACTATCGACTGGCGACTGGCCTCATAGCTCAGTTAGTAGTAACTCTGCCTTCTGCGCTAGACGTCACGGGTTCGATCCCCGCACTGGACAAACATTTGTGTGATAAACACAGATGTTTGTTCTGTGTCTGGGTGTTAAATACTTATGTATTATATATATCAGTCTCTGGTACCCATAGCACAGGCTATGCCTAGTTTGGGATCAGTTGACCGTGTGAATATGTCCGGAATATTTATTTATTTATTTATTTATCGTGCAAACCCAATATTTAAAGATTTAATTGAAATAATAAAGATCATTTTTGATGTAAGTACATACTGGATTAATACGTAAGTAAACAAGGCTGAGACCTTAGCCTTGACTCTGACAAAGTATTTTCTGCGATCTAAAGTCTGCATCAACCTTCAGACATAAGACGCAGAACCAACGCCTAAAGGCATGGCTGGGCTAAATAACGAACTTTAGTGACTAAAGTATTTCTCTCTGACTATATAAAAGAAAAATTTGCAACAACATTTAATGTGTATTTTAGGAGGAGGTAGGGCACAGCGAGATTTTCTCGTTCTGAATTGGAGCAGCCCGCCTGGGGAGGTACCTCCGCCTTACAGAAGATCGCAGCCAAATAACATTATTTGTTTCAAATAGTGTTGTGTTCCTGCGATGAGTAAGGTTGCCAGAGCTCTTTAGGGGGGGAGGGGGTTTGGGGTCGGCAACGCGTGCGTGATGCCTCTGGTATTGCAAGCGCTCATAGGCTACGGTAACCGCTTACCAACAGGTGGGCTGTATGCTTGTTTGCCACCTCAGTTGTATAAAAAAAAAAAAATGTAAGTTTCCTTACTTCTTCCTTGCCTTCCAACACTGCGTCGCCCGGTACGTGTAGTTGGTATCAGAATAACTAACAAGTTACGCCAGGAACGCTTTCACACAGTCAATGATGACTAAATTTTTATACGTTTAATTTTCACAGCTCATTAATAAGAGCAGAAAATTGAATAAAACAATTAATCATAGTCATTGTGAGCACAGTTGTTTTTACAAATCAGCAGCGGGGTCATCAGAGGGCATGGCGCAAGGCCGGCTCTGTTAATCAGGGCTGTTAGAAATAAGTTTTTTTTACAACTTAGGTGGAAAACAACCCACCTATTGTTGCCATACCAGAGCCAACCGCGCGTTGCTGAACCCTGACATACGTTTCAGTTAAGAAAGGCCACTTTTTATTCCGTTTTAATAACCAGTTAAGAAATAAGGATTCAAAATTGTTTTTTCTTAATAGTTGTGAAAAATGGTTGTGAAAGTGGACCAATCCCTCAAGTTCCTGTAATTTCACCAGTTCCCACAGTTGTTTCAAGAGTATATGTTAACTTCAAAGCCTTACTTTCTTATGCGGCCATGGCGACATGCTCGAAACCCTTCAACATGTAGGTACAAAAGACTTATACCATTTGGCCTGCCCACTTCAACTTGCTAATTAAGAAACTTCGTAATTATCTTCTCATCGCAGATACTGCAGAGCCTCAAGACGAAAGTCTACAATCAACAAGGTCATCGACATAGCTCTCAGAATTTGCAAGTTACTTCAACTTGGCAGGCACTGAGCAGGCCATATAGCTCGTAGAACTGACAAATAAAGCCGATAATGCTAAATATTTCATTTCTGCCTAACGCTATGAATTTTCATGTTCAGCCAACAGCGTAGCCAGTGTCTATATTATCGCGCAATGTGTCGGACGATACAATGGGCGTCGCACTTACGTTTCGCAATAGGCCGAAGGACCCGTGCACACATGTCCTGACAGCTTCGCGTTATTGCGATAATACAGATGAAGCATGAGTGCTACAGGCCAGCCCTAGCCAACCTTGTTGCAGACTGCACTACGCCAAGGCCAAGCACGTGGACGCACGTACCTTTTTATTGCTGTCGATGACTGTACCGAGACCTTTGCAGCAATTTTGCGTAAGAATACTATTTTAAAACTAATGGCATACCAATGGAACTAATCCAATTTTTTCATAACAACATTAAAAACTAGTGTTTGCTATGTTTTCCTATGTTCAAACACAGTAATGTTCAAACTAATGTTCTAATGTTCAAACACAGTAAAACAGAGCAAACACACTAACTCTACACGCGGAATGGCGAACGCAGTCCGAGCTATCGTTGTTAAAATAGGGGACGCTGCTGCCCATCCCCTAGCTTTTTCCCGTAAGTCGCCTCCTACGACATCCACAGGGGATATGGAGGGTCCTATTTTTCAGCTGGGGCCACCAATACCAGCGGTGCACTAATTGTAGTTAATTCCCGAAGGGCTACAGTTCAAACTTCAATATTCATATGGATCATTTCAGCTTACATTCAAGCCTAGAAGTTAAGAACATTTTTTTTGGGAATCTAAATGCGTACGAAGCCGCGTGCATTCCCCTAGTAATGCATGAACATAAGCTTACGTGATCAAGGTCACGTAAGTACAGCGTAGCGAAATTAGTAAACAAGTGACTTTCACAACGAATAAAAAAGAAGTTTCGACCAGATAGCGCAATTAAAATCATCCAAATGTTTATAGTTTGGGTGAAGGCAAACACCTGTTTTACGTACCATTGAAACTCGAACGAATTTTATTAAAAAATAATTAACCTACTTTGTAAGATGAAGGCAAGATATTGTACCTATAATGTGGACTTCGGCTAGTAACGAGGTAACGAGGCTTTCACTATCGCAAGCAATTATTTGTTTTTTTTTACTCTTTCGTGCCACTTTACATAACATAGCTCCGTAAAATATATTCAATACGATTAGTTGATACGACCAATTAACTAACTGATGTGACATTTTAATAACAAGAGCGAGTATTCGGAATAATTCTGACGAGAATAGCGCCAAACTTGTTACAAACCTATTACTATCATGAATAACGTTTAGAGACTGCGAGTGAGTAAAGTTCGAGAAATGATCTTAGTAGCGGTCGTCAATGTCAATGTCAAGATCACGGCGCTAGCACACATGCTTAGTATATCTATGTGTGTGTCAGATGACATTAACACGACCGAATTTGTCTGTTTATCGTATCTGTCACGTAATCGACCGATAAAGATATTTTGTTATGACATTTTTTTTCCTCACTTGTCTAGTGGTAAGAAGAATGAAACTATGCACGGTATGCTATCCCGAAAGGGGGTTTTTCTACACACAATTGCTAATCAAGTTTGTTCTACGACTTTGGAAATTCAATTCCAACCTACTTAAGTTTGCCCCCATGTCACTCGCTGTCTATCTGCTCAATATCTTGTCTGCGAACAGCGTGGATATTTTTTTCAATCACCTACCGAAACTCCTACAACTTGCACAGATAGTGATAGAAACGAAATGTTTCGATTAGTACCTATCTAATTGTACCTATTTATTATAATGTACCTACTAATAACATATGGCATCGCCTTAGGGATAAAAAAAAAACCTGTTGATGATGTTATACTGTATTCTAAATAAATAAATTCTATTTTCGAAATTCAAATCAGTTCTACCATTCGGGAGTACATTTTATGAATGACCTTGTCGAAGTTTCATTTTCGTTTCAAGTATCGAACTGAGGTTAGCATTGAAGAAGTTTTTCAAGAAATATTGCGATTATTAGTTAAAAAATACCTTACCTAGACGATATTTTAACCCAGTTTTAGTTTTAACTTTTTTTATAGTATATCATGTGTTATTTTCGAGAAGGTAGCACTAACCTACAACGTGAAGATCTTTAAGAAAAATACAAAAAGATTTCTCCAGGGCAGGCAACGCATTAGCAATACTCCAGGTGTTGCAGATGTCAATAGGCGACGGTAACCGCTTACCATCAGGTGGGCCGTAAGCCTGTTTGCCTCAAAAAAGGTAGGTACTTTTTCGTGACGCGCCCTTCTGGTTTCCGGCGGAAGATCAGCGTTGTGTTATGGTGTTAGATAGATAGATAGATAGATAGATAGATAACACTTTATTGATCACCATACGGAAATAATACATAAGATCACAATTACAAATTTACACGGCAATACAATGGGCGGCCTTATCGCTAAGAGCGATCTCTGCCAGGCAACCTTAGGATGGACTGGACTGAAAAGATTAGTTACCAAACGCAACAACAGTACTGAGTCGGAAACCATTTCGTGACGTCATAGCGTCGATGGTACGAGACACACAACCTTAATATAGTCGGTGAACATCCCACTAGGACAAAACAGAAACAGAGAAGTTCATTACTACCTTGGCGGCAACTCAAGTTTAGTTCCAAGTTCTTCTACAGCAATAATATTTTTACGGTGCAAACGAGCACTCGCAAGTCTTCGAATGAAACTTCATTAGGACCTAACGAGAGCTATTCACACCGTTATTCAGTCTCGCCCAATAACAGCCGTCTAAACATCTAAATACGAAAAATCCAAATAAAATCGGTGGAGCTTTCACTAGACGGTTCTGAACCTATTTGTAATAAGATATTTTTTACAAAAACTAAAAACTGACTTCAAATTCCTGAATATTAACAAGATTAATATCAACCTCTTTGCGTTTTGCTTACCTACTTAGGATGACACTGGCCACCTAAACTTTCGAATAAAAAACAAAAGTAAATATGACATCCATTCATCATCAATAATTAGTAATAACTCTTACGGTACTGACTGACTGTCAATCAAACGTAGTGGTTTTATTCTCTTTAAAAATCAACGCAGAGCCTAACCAAAATCCTAAGAGTATGAAATTTGCAGGGTAGCGTAACTTATGGGTGCACAGAAAGGGATTCCCGACTCACAACCCCTAAGTTTAAACTGTGTGTAAAACTAGCAGCAACCGCACGAAGTCGCGGGGATTACCATACCATACCACAGTCGACAAAAAAAAATTCGGCAAGTCGTGATTTCAAGAGATGATGACGTTTTTTAAGTTTTACGGGACAAGTTGCAATCCCTCAGGAATTAAATTAAAATGGGACCACCCCGGGATCATACTCTATACATCAGCGAAAAGAATCATCAAAATCGGGCTACTATTGGCGGAGATATCGAGTAACATACACACAAAAAAAAAATACAGCCGACTTGAGAACCTCCTCCTTTTGGAAGTCGGTTAAAAACCAAGAAAATTGTCCAATTGCATTCTCTTAAATGGCCGTGGTGGTCCCGGCTAAAGAATAAGCCCTTCATTATTCCCGTGAATTTCCAATACAGGTGACCAAAAAAGAATCAGTGACACGACAAGCAAGCAAACATTCATTTTTGGAGGAGGTAGGGCATTGCGAGATTTTCTCGTTCTAAATTGGAGCAGCCCGCCTGGGGAGGTACCTCCGCCTTACAGAAGATCGCAGCCAAATAACATTATTTGTTTCAAATAGTGTTGTGTTCCTGCGATGAGTAGGTTGCCAGAGCTCTTTTGGGGTGGGGGGTTCGGGCTCTGCAACACATGCGTGATGCCTCTGGTATTGCAAGCTTTCATAGGCCACGGTAGCCACTTACCAACAGGTGGGCCGTAAGATTGTTTGAATAACCTGATTTTGGTCTTCGGATAACTAGTTATTAAAGTTTTAATTCGGTGACCGTGCTGAACGTTGCATTCCAAGCGACAAGACAAGCTACACGACCGCATCACGATGTTTGTCTGAGCCATTAGAAGTGTATCAGCTGTTGATAACTTGTGCTGACTGTAACAACTGCAAGCAAATGCAATCTAATTTAGTTGCTATGTGTTGCTATCTGCTTACGTAATGTATCCTAGGTTAGTTTTACGATTTTTGCATATACAAGGTGATTCATAACATGAATACCATCCCGAAAGGGGGTTATTCTATCAACATAATTATATTGGGTGTAGAATACAGGATGCAGAATACAATGAATGAGTAGGTTGCCAGAGCTCTTTTGGGGTGGGGGGTTCGGGGTCGGCAACGCGTGCGTGATGCCTCTGGTATTGCAATCGCTCATAGGCTACGGTAACCGCTTACCAACAGGTGCGCCGTATGCTTGTTTGCCACCACAGTTGTATAAAAAAAAAAAAAAAAACAGTCGTCGCATTCGTTTGGCGAACAATTGCGTACACAAGCGACGTCATAACTAAAGAGATATCCTGAATGACGATAGTCGATTTAAGCTTTGTTTACAAAAACTTCCTACAGCAATTGCGTGGCGATTATCGCTCTTAACATGCGATGATTGTACGTGTAGGTGATACGATTCAACTTGTTTAACTCCATCATCGAGATGAGGCTTTGGAAATATTTAAACTACAAAGCAACCAGTGTTAGTGGTATTCCATATTATTTATATACAAGGTGATTCATAATATGTATGCCATTCCGAAAGGGGAATGTTTAAATTTACCAATATTATAATTTATAATTTTAATTTTTTTATTTCTAATTAATAATAAATAATGGTATTACTAATAGATTCTGGATTCTGTATTCTACACCCAATATAATTATGTTGATAGAATAACCCCCTTTCGGGATGGTATACATGTTATGAATCACCTTGTATATGCAAAAATCGTAAAACTAACCTAGGATACATTACGTAAGCAGATAGCAACACATAGCAACTAAATTAGATTGCATTTGCTTGCAGTTGTTACAGTCAGCACAAGTTATCAACAGCTGATACACTTCTAATGGCTCAGACAAACATCGTGATGAGGTCGTGTAGCGTGTCTTGTCGCTTGGAATGCAACGTTCAGCACCGTCACCGAATTAAAACTTTAATAACTATACCAAAATTAGGTTATTCAAAATATCTTACGGCCCACCTGTTGGTAAGTGGCTACCGTGGCCTAAGAAAGCTTGCAATACCAGAGGCAACACGTATGTGTTGCAGAGCCCGAACACCTCCACCCCATAAAGAGCTCTGAAACCTTTCTCACCTTACTTAATTTAAAAAAGTTCTATTTTTTTTAACCGACTTCCAAAAGGAGGAGGTTCTCAAGTCGGCTGTTTTTTTTTTTTTTTTGTGTGTATGTTACTCAATATCTCCGCCAATAGTAACCCGATTTCGATGATTCTTTCGCTGGTGTATGATCCCGGGGTGGTCCCATTTTAATTTAATTCCTGACGGATTGCAACTTGTCCCGTAAAACTTAAAAAAATGTCATCTTCTCTTGAAATCACCACTTGCCGAAAATGATTTTGTCGACTGTGGTATAGTATGGTTATCCCCGCGACTTCGTTCGGTTGCTGCTATTTTTACATAAACTTTAAACTTAGGGGTTGTGTGTCGGGAATTTCTTTCGGTGCACCCATACGTTACAACAGGAAGCTACCCTGCAAATTTCATACACTTAGTAGGCTCTGCGTACGTTTGATTGTCAGTCAGTCAGTCAGTACCTTAAGAGTTATTATTGATGATGAATGGATGTAATAGTTACTTTTGTTTTTTATTCGAAAGTGTAGGTGGCCAGTGTCATCCTCAGTAGGTAAGCAAAACGCAAAAAGTTTGATAACAAAAAAAGAGGTTGATATTAATCTTGTAAATATTCAGGAATTTGAAGTCGGTTTTTAGTTTTTGTAAAAAATATCTTATTTGAGTTACAGAATAAGCCACTCTCATGATACCATACTAATTACAGACCACGTCATAAATTGAAAACTCCTTCAGTCATCTTCTTTCTACTATCCTGCTGACTGTACAACTTGTATCACCTTCAAATTTAGCTATCAGCTGATATGATAATCGGAGAAAGTTGATAAAACAACGTGATCTCCTGATAAGCAGATTATGACATGAATAACACATTCGACTGTACCTAATGTAAGAGTATCTACTTTACCTGTACCTGGTCGCGAGGAACAGGCATAGCTTCACCTAGTTTCTAAGACGTTTCTAAGTGATCCTAGTGATTTTATTGAAATAAATGCCTTTTGACTTTGACTTTGACTTTGACCTAATCCTAGTGTGGGGTCAGGACTATGTATGTGACTGTAGGGTATTAATTATTACTAGCTTCCGCCCGCAGCTTCGTTCGCGTTGTACCTTCATAAAAAGTTGCCTATATGATATTCTAGATAGAAACTTTATCTATTCCAAGTTTCAACGAAATCGGCCGTTACGGCATGATTGATAAACAAACATCCAAACATTCAAACATCCTCACAAACTTTCACATTTATAATATTTAGTAGGATTTTATTAAGTACTTAAATTCGACGAAGAAAAAACGTAATAGGCTCACAACCACTCTCTCTATGTAAGATACATCAAGAATACAACCTTCGCAGATCTCCAGGCGCTGAAAGGTTGGCGTTGAAAGGAGAACCAAGAATGATTTTCAGGCAATTGACATGGGGGAATAAAGGGGTGACAAAGTTTATACAAATCACATCAATTATTGTTATTTTGATTTATTAGAAAAGGACAGCTACATTTTTAACGCCATGGAACAACAGAATGGACGCCATTGTTTGATAAATGAATTTCAAATTATTCTAATTTCTGTACCTTCCAACGCAAGTCACTTGGAGACTATCCATCATTACAACTATAAAACCGCAATAAAAATTCCAGAGCGCAGCATCAAGGCTATGATATCATCGCTAACAATGCAGATGCACGATCAAAATCTACGAGTAATTGCACGAAAACGCACATTTTATAGCAAGAAAGCAAATTCGTTTAGTAGTGTATGCCTTACGCCACACTGGCTGGTTCCTCAGCAGGACAACACACATATCAATATCTCACAGTAACTTCCCGCGCGCCTGCTCGTGCCGGCTTGACCACAGACGGACTCACTTCCAGAGAGTATGTATACATCTCTCCATCTCAGGTGTCATCTGTTATCTGTCACTGTCAGTTGTCCCCCGGAGACAGCATAAGTTAAGGAATGCAGGTATCCTTAAATACTAGTCACTACACGTTTGATTATACGCTAACTTTCGTCGAAGGTACGTCATCACTATCATCAGCCTGTAGAAATCCACTGATGGCCAATAGGCAATAGGCTTGCCCAAAAGAGTTTAAAGACGAACGCTCTTGAGCCTTTTCCATCCACCGACTTCCCCCAACTTTCACAAGTTCGTTTGTCCAGAGGGTGGGGGGCCTTTCAGCACTGCGTTCCAGCACACCCGGTTCGTGGTCGCCATTCGGCACGTACGTAGGTACGTACAGTTTTTAATTTCACACGAATCTTTATATAGGATAGATTCTTGAATGGCGACCACGAGCAGTGAAAGTTACGGGAAGTCGGTGGATAGAAATGGCTCGGGACCATTCGTCATGGAACTATGGGGGAGGCCTATGTCCAGCAGTGGACTAATACAGGCTGATGATGATGATGAAACTTTAAAACATGTTCGCGAAATTATGATTTTGTAACAAGAATCATCGTCACCAGCAGGAGTACAAGGAGCTTCCGTCAAGACACATGCAAAACTTGATTCCCTCCGTTTTTGAAATCGGCCCCAAGGCATGATGATTAGCAGGTATCAGTTGCAACTTTGTAAGGCAGGTGGCGGTGCAACGAGCGAGACGGCAAGGCCGTGTGACGTCACAGTCACGCCACCGAGAAGTACGGCTTCGCACTTAGCAACTGCACTGATTTGTTCGATCAAATACTTAGCACGCTGTCTGGCCAAGCCTAGGAAAAAACCCAGCGACAGAATCGCAAACAAATGACTAGTAGCTAGATCGTTAGTTGACCTATCCTACTAATATTTTAAATGTTAAAGGTTATGAGGATGTTTGTGGGAATTGCCAATTTGCATGAAAATATGATCACACACACATACATTGAAATCAGACTGATTTTATTTGTATCACAATTACTTGCGTAGATGCTATCGCATTGCCGATTTTAGTCGAAGATGCGGGTTCGAATTTAGTTACGACTAAGATGGCAGACATATTTTTGGAGATTCGGATTACGTGATCATCCCTTCATCAAACCCGATGACATGCCTGCCCTGCGTTTCCGCCCCTTCAGGGTGATGGCCTCCTCAAAAAACTACCCCCTGGCAACGGCCTAAGCTGAGGTCCGTACCAAAGTGGTGCCCTTGAGCTCGTTACCCCAATCTAAATTTTTCGGTCGTAAGGACCCTAAAAATCCATCGGAAAAATAAATAATGACGTTGCTCAGTGTCTAGTCAGGGCAGCGCCTGAAAGACTTAACAAACATCCAAGAATCACGTACAGCCCTGATTCTGTGTTGTCGGTCAGTACACATCACTCGAGTACTGGAAACTTCGAGTACTGGAAACAAATATTTACAGATCAGGCAAACACACCTGGGCTTTATGCCACCATTGAACAGATCAAACGAATCAAGTGGCAAACCAGAATAAGCATTTTCGTAAACAAAAACAAACCATTTCAGATTCCCGCGGCAGCAAGGAAAGGAGGGACATGTCAAATACAATTTCTTTACAATCACGCTGATTGATAACATCGGGGGTAATTGAATCAGGGAAATTGACGAGCAATCAGCAGATCGATACACCTTCGCGGTGAGTTGCATGGGCGTATCGGGTTCCGCCCAGTGCTGTACCATTCTTATCGATATTCTTTTAAAAGAGTTATCGATATTCAAGTCAAATGCTATTGAATAAAGCCACAAAGATAAATTAGAAACGAGGTAAATATACGGCCGTGAAGAATCAAGCAATAATCAGTGATTTACTATGTTTTTTTTGTTATAGATTAAAACATATTACTCGTACCGTTTTAGTAATGACTACAAAGTCAAAGTCAAAAGGTATTTATTTCAATAAAAAACTAGGAACACTTTGGAACGTCTTAGGACCTAGGGAAAGCTACGCCTTTTCCTCGCGACCAAGCCTAGAAGAATCAGACAACAAACACAACTCTATATACTCGTAACTACATTACACAAAAATTACACATTTAATGTGTAATTTTTCGCTTAAAAGCACTAATTTTCTATCATACGCTCTAGCTGCTGACACTAAAACCATGTGGTCTCACTAGCCTCACATGTGAACAGAAGCTGTATGTATAAGCGTATGTATAGCGTATGTATAATATTATATGTATATAGCATAGCACGACCGACGTATCCAGACCGCTTGGCGACCGCGGGGCTTCCTTGCAATTCTACTATTATATTCTCATTCAACGGATTCTAGCAAAGAAAACGGGGAGTGGTTACTTAATGTAAACTAACTGACCCCGAAATGATAGATCTATCTAGATTGATTTCTGACGCTCAGAAACCCTAGTTTAGTAACGGCGGATACTTATTTGCCTCTCTGTGACCAGAGCACAAATATTTATTAGATTTTTACTAAGTACAACGCTTTCGTGGATTATTCGTGCTTGGGAAGTTTTTTTTTTTGTGTAGTCACATTTTTTTTTATACAACTGAGTTGGCAAACAAACTTACGGCCCACCTGTTGGCAAGCGGTTACCGTAGCCTATGAGCGCTTGCAATACCAGAGTCATCACACACGCGTTGCCGACCCCGAACCCCCTTCCCCCTAAAGAGCTCTGGCAACCTTACTCACCGCAGGAACACAACACTATTTGAAACAAATAATGTTATTTGGCTGCGATATTCTGTAAGGCGGAGGTACCTCCCCAGGCGGGCTGTTCAAATTTAGAACGAGAAAGTCTCGCTATGCCCTACCTCCTCCAAACATCACATCCTCCTCACATCTATGTTACAACTCATTTAGAACATACTCGTAACTTATCTAAAAGAAAGCTTTCCAAAGCATTTTTTTATGTGAATTCTTCACATAAAAAAATGCTTTGGAAAGATTTTTAATAAGATGATACTAAATCTTAGCCCACGGAGTAAGACCATAAACTTAGAGTAATCTTAGGTTTAGATAAACCTGTTAAAACACATATTAACTCGAGAATGTTGCCAATTCGATAGCCGTGACCACGATGCGAGCCAGGGGGAATTTCTGGCAACCAAGCCATAGTGGTAACTTCGCTTGTCTCACGGTGTACGCTTTTGGCTGCGTTGTTCTGATATTTCTTATGGCAATGGTTCCGCCGAGGAAATTATTCAGGATGCAAGCTTAGAGCCATTTATGGTGACAATTTTATTATTACTATTTTTGTTCTTTTTTTGTTCGTTTTGTGCAGTGGCTAAAATTTGAACCTTCTAATGAATAGCGCAACAGAAAACACGCGCGTAAATTTATATTTTCAGCATTTCGCACATCTAGAACGGGAAATCCGTAAACCATATACGGTTAAAGATATTTATTTCTCTTAAGAATTAAATAATTCACTTACAGAGAAAACTTAAAGATAATGTAACACTAGTGTGCCTTACAGCGTTAATATAATATGAATGTTCTACAAATAAGAATTATACATATAGGTCGCAGAACCGACAACCGTTGTGGAATGAAGATCCTCACCAAGAGATGGTTTAGTCAGCAAAGTGCGAGGACAGGTCTCTTAAAAAAAGGACCTTAGGCTTCATATTTATGACACGGATCTCTGTATCGAAATATGTTCATGACAGCACATCATAGTTTTGAAATTGAAATAACTATACAAGGATACCCCACACGATGGGGTATACCAATAAACAAAGTAAACCTCACTTCACATGCAGGGGTGCAGGGGAGGTACCTCGAAAACCTTTTTTCTCAACGTTTTTATTTCATAGCATAGTAAAAAAATATATACATAATAGTGACGCCACTATTATTATTAATTAATATTACCGACGAACAACCAGACGGACGAAACTATAAGGGTTGTTAAATAGACATTGAAAACCTAAAAAACAGTGACTTTTTTTTTGGTAAATAAATTGAGGAGTTATTACACATATCGATACCCACCCTTTATAGTCTGCAGGATAATCCACCAATACCTTTCAATTTGATATCATAGCAGACCCTGCATGTTCCTCTCCCTTCTGAACCCCCTCTGCCCTTTGTTGCCCCTCAACTCAGCACAATTATTTCTGTACCATCGTCTGAGATCGGTAATGACTATTAGAAGCTAATTTAGAAATATAAATGACGTTAGGATGCAAGTCCTAAAAAGTCATTAATGAAAATCGTTGATATATAAATATAGATATCGCATATTGAATTTATCATTATAGATCAAAATAATGTTTGATTAATTATTACAGCAAGTCATTTATAGAAATACAAGGAAATTAAAATCCGCAGACGTGATTATACTAGCTGTAAATATTAATAAGCTATGCATCGTGTACGGCGTATTAAATTAAAATAATTATAGGTTGGGCCTCCTACAAACGGAAGGGTTGAAATCGATTTTTAAATTATCAGTCATTGTTTCAGAAATAGGTGGTTATTTCAGTACGTTACTTCAGGCTTACAAGAATCAAAAATAAAATGTGCATTCCAAAAAATGTTGTTTCTTTTATGTGCGCTACTCACACTCGTTCGGGTCGGCCAGGAACGTTCCGAACGAAGTTAATACGAGGTTCATGTGTTCATACGACGTGTGATATGTCATCTAAAATGTATATCAAAATTATCCTTATCTTAACTGGATAAAGTCGACTTTATTGACTTTATCCAGTAAAGATAAGGATGATTTTGAAATACATGTCGTCGTATGAACACGGTGTAAGTGTTACCTGGTCACTGATTAAGGAGCTTATTAAAATTGATCATTATCACAGTCGTTTGTATGACTGAGAGTGAAATGAGTATTTATTTTTTTATCCACTTTATTTTTGTTCCGATATGTATGTTTCAGATATGGCAATTCGCTCAAAGGCTCTGTGACTCGTAGTTTATTCGAAAATTGTTTCGCATAAATTCACGTTCGTTGCTGTTAAACTTTAGAAAAACTGTTTTCAGTTTGTTTTGGTAAATTAAAAGAAATATTAAAATTTCAATTAACATTTCATGTTTTAATCAACTATTTACAAACAAGTAATGTGCAAAGTTGCTAACTATGGCGAGTGGTTCTGGACTGTTTCGTGTTCGACATGTTTTTAATGTTTTTTGTTTCCTCAGACATATTTTATTTTAAGTAATGGTCAAACAATCTGTAGCCCTTCTGAGGCCCAAGTCCTTGAGTTACTCACTTGTCAACGGTAAGCAAGCGGACGGTGGCGAGAACTGAATAGCTTACTGTCTTTATAATGTAAAGCGGCCCTACAAAAACCGACAAGCTATACACTTTTCACCAATCACCGTTGACAAGTGAGTAACACACGAACATTGCGGGCTCAGGCCTCGCGTGTTGAGTGGTCTCTAATCACAATCGCCTATAAGTAATCACATACTTAACCGGGGGCATTGTCGGTGAATTAAACATTTCAGCTCAGATCATTACGGCCATAGTGTCATATTTACATGTAATTTAAGAAACAAACCTGAGGAATTCACGTACCGACCCATCACAGAAAGTAATATTAAGAAGTTTCAGGCTTGTATTGAACTCAAAATGTCCCTTGTACCATGCATGGATGATCCAAACGACCTTTTTACCATTTTATCGAATTTAATAAATAAAGAACACGAACAAATTTTTAAATTAAAAACAAGCACAGTTAAGGTTAGCGTCGGGTTTGCTGACTGGGCTACACCTGGCATTTATAAAAGCAGGAATAAATTGTACGAACTATATGCTGATAGGGAGTCAAAGCTGCACGACATTACTTTTATACTACATGTTAAGAATTATTCTAAAACTTTTAAAAAAGCTTGTCATGCAGCCAAATCATTGTACTTAAGAAACAAAATTGAAAAGTCTTCTAATAAAATTAAAGCTACTTGGAAACTAATAAATAATAAAACAGGCAAATCAAAAGCCCTCAATAAACAAATCAATTTAATTAATAATGATAGTGTTTTAACTAAGAAAATTGAAGTGGCGAATGCCTTTGACAGTTTTTTCTCTAGTATACCTAATATTGTAACCCAGTCGTTAAAATCTTCAGCTTCTGGAGCGTCCCTTCTTCTAGAAGCTAGTGTTGCTAAATGTGAGACTGAGTTTAGTTTTAGTTACATTAATGCGGGTAATATTGTGAAAACCTTTAAATCCCTCAATATAAAAAACACTGAAGACCTATGGGGTATATCTACAAAGGTAGTAGGTGCTATTATTAACGATATTGCTCCATGCTTAGCCCACATCTTTAATAGTTGTGTTGACGATGGAGTTTTTCCTGACCTTATGAAGCATAGCAAAATAATTCCTTTGTTCAAGTCCGGAAACGAAAAAGATCCCGCTAATTATAGACCTATCTCGATATTGCCTACTCTAAGTAAAATCTTTGAAAAAGTTATTCTTACTCAGTTATTATCTCACTTCAATCTTAACGGGCTTCTTCATTGTAATCAATTTGGATTTACCAAAGGTCGATCAACAGCCGATGCCGGGACTTTGCTCTTAAAGCACATATACGATGCCTTTGAGAACTCACAAGACGCAATCGGTGTATTCTGTGATTTGTCAAAAGCGTTTGACTGCGTGAGTCATGCAACATTAATCTCAAAGCTAAAACATTACGGCATCCAAAACCGTGCAATTGACCTTTTACAATCTTACTTATCCAATAGAGTCCAAAAAGTTGACGTGGGTGGTGAAAGGTCTTCTGGATCAACTATTGTCATGGGTGTGCCACAGGGTTCGATTCTAGGCCCTTTCTTGTTCCTAGTTTACGTTAATGACCTCCCTTCTTATGTTAAAGAAATGTGTGACATAGTTCTATTTGCTGACGACACCTCGCTAGTGTTCAAAGTCGACAGATCCAAAACAAATTACGATGACGTAAACGCATCCTTGTCGCTAGTCCTTAATTGGTTTTCTGTAAACAATCTCTTGCTAAATTCAAAGAAAACGAAATGTATCAAATTCTCTTTGCCTAATGTAGTACACAATAGCCCCACTAACATTGTATTAAATGGAGAGTCACTAACCCTTGTTGATTCTACAAATTTCCTAGGACTCAATATTGATTCAAAATTGCAGTGGGGACCCCACATTGAAACTCTTGCCGGTAGACTTAGTTCCGCGGCATATGCCGTTCGTACGATAAGGTGGCTCACAGATGAAGCCACAGCTAGGTTAGTTTATTTTAGCTACTTCCATAGTGTAATGTCCTATGGTATCTTTCTCTGGGGGAATGCAGCAGATATCCAAGTCATATTTGTTTTACAAAAACGAGCAATACGTGCCATTTATAAAATGAAGTCAAGGGACTCCTTGAGGGAACTTTTTAAAGAAATTAACATTTTAACTGTAACTTCACAATATATTTACGAAAACTTATTGTACACTCATAAGCACATGGCTAGCTTTAAGAAAAAAAGTGATGTGCATAGTATTAACACAAGAAACAAAAATAAATTGTGCATTCCAAAATTTAGATTACAAAAAGTAAATGGGTCTTTTATGGGGAATATGGTAAGATTTTATAATAAACTTCCGGTAAACGCGACGCAACTTCCTATTAGAAGATTTAAAGTGTACATAAAGAATAATCTTATTAAGAAAGCGTACTATAAACTAAATGATTATTTAAATGATAAAACCGCATGGCCTGAAGTCGCTCTGCCCCTCGACAGCTAAAATGCCATTTTGCAGTGTCTTTACAGTTTTTGCTTGCATCATATTTTAAGTATTATTTAATTATATAAGCATTAGGTACATATTTCATCAAGTGTAGCGTGTGCTGCCCTTAGATCATTTGTTGAAGCTCACATTTGTCTTCATTTTTTTCACATTTTTATAAGCCTTATTTATTAAGGATTATAATTAGATTACTTTTCTCTTGAGCCTCACCTAGTTCGATCGGCACCACACTGAAGCTTTAAATTCCATTTTGTGAAAAAGGATCATCGAAAAAAATGATAGGCACCAAGCCGTGTTTGTTGCCTGATTCTTCTAGGCTTGGTCGCGAGGAACAGGCATAGCTTCACCTAGTTTCTAAGACGTTTCAAAGTGATCCTAGTGATTTTATTGAAATAAATGCCTTTTAAAAAAAAAAAAAAAAAAAATTGTCTACCCTGAAGGACTTCAAGATATTTGTAATACAGGATGTCTAAGAATGAACCAGTGCCACGACAAGCAAGCTTGATTTTGAGTGCGGATATATAGCCGAGGGATTCGGCAAGTTCGCTTTAAACTAATGAATAAAGCATCGGTTTTCCGTACGCAAACAGACCCGGTTCGATTCCCGTGCCAAGACTAATATTTGAATGAGCCGGATAAGTATGCGCCTCGGGTCTGGCCCGTGTTTGAACTATTTTGTCTTTGGCATTATGATATCCTGATTTGGGACCGTTGAGAACGTTTCTTCCGGAAACATAGGAAATTGGACCGACTTGTTTGGTAGACGATAACTCAATACACTCAAATCAAAATACTGCAACTGAGAGAATAGCTGCTTAAATAAGCATTAATTAACAGTTTATGATTTTCGACAACCGTTAGGGAAAAAAGATACTCAAATGGCGACCACGAACCGGGCGACGCAGTGTTTGAAGACACCCAACAGTGCGTTTGTGGGAGGCCTATGTCCAGCAGTGGACTTTTACATGGTAATGATGATGATGAAATTATGAAGCTCGTACCATTTTACGCTTTCAGTTTGAAATGACGACGCTTCCTTGAGTGCTTACCTGAAACAACAAATAAAACATTTTCATTAATGTATGCCGTTTTGGCCCCGGCTGAAGAATAGGCTCCTCCATACCCGCGGATGTCGTAAGAGGCGACTAAGGGAAAAAGCTAGAGGTAAGGCAACAGCGTCTCGTCAACCCGCGTGGTGAGTATGGGCAAATTTCCTCCACATGATAGGAATTCTCTTTGGAAATCTGTGGGGGAGGCCATGTTCAGCAGTGGACGTCCTACGGCTGAAATGATGATGATGATGACTTCATCATCTACATACTTATGTATGAAGTGTAAGGACCGGCTGTAAGCTGTGCGTTATCACGCAGACGGGTCTTATATTCTTTAAAATCAGATTTACATACTTTCGACGTCAAATTAAATAGAAATGTTTCTTTTTGTTGATAGAATTGACTGACCTCATAGCTCAGTTGGTAGTAACTCTGTCTTCTGCGCTAGAGGTCGCGGGTTCGATTCCCGCACTAGAAAAACATTTGTGACTAAAACAGATGTTTGTTCTGTGTCCGGGTGTAAAATATATATCTATTATGTATATCAGTCTCTGGTACCCATAGTACAGGCTATGCCTAGTTTGGGATCAGTTGACCGTGTGAATATGTCCGGAATATTTATTTATTTTATAGAATAAGCCCTTTTCAGGATAGTACACTTATATGAATAGCCTTGTAAAATAAATACTGTGCTAGACACTTTCTACTTAAATATAAGCATACAATTTTCTATTTTGGCTTGGGAATCTATAAAGTATTTGGTTTTTCGCCAATTTCAGGATTACCACTAAAATATTTCCGAGGCGACTTCAAAGTATATTTTCCAAAGGTCATAAACTTCAAAAGCTTAGTTAAATCCTCGTTTTGCTCGGCAACTCACTCGGAAACAACCCTTTGTCTATCCGGTTAATGTAAATGAGATCTTAAAGACTCGCCTCGCCTTTAGCTTACTTTTCCACGGCACCGCAGTCAGATTGTTTTTGAGTTCTGTAAGGCTGTGTTCAAACTCCTTGCGATATGTCATCAAAAAATGATTGATTTTTACTTTGACATTTAAGCGCGTACGTTAAAGCTCAACGATATCGCGAGCCTCTAAGCCCCTCTAGATGTGGTGTATTTGTTTAAGTTTAAAATTATATATTATGTATGTTAGTCCGTTAGGTATTTATAGGCCTCGTAGCTCAGTTGGTAGTAACTCTGCCTTCTGCGCTAGAGGTTGCGGGTTCGATTCCCGCACAGGGCAAACATTTGTGTGATGAATACAGATGTTTGTTTGTGTCTGGGTGTTAAATATTGATCTATTATGTATATCAGTCTCTGGTACCCATAGTACAGGCTATGCCTAGTTTGGGATCAGTTGACCGTGTGTGATATGTCCGGAATATTTATATATTTATTAACATGGGTCCCAGGCTTACACATGTTGGAATACCAACACAGCTTGGTTCATGTTAGATCTTGGTAGATTAAACAGAGAGACTTGTGCGAATTAAAACTAAGTTCTAATTTAAAAAAGATGACTTAGTTACTTTCCAAAGTTCGTTGATACGGAACAATTGCAGCGAGGTTGACCGACTCAGCTTGAACTCTTTTTCTGTTATTTATCGACGATATCGGCGACGGAAGTCGGCAATATTTATATAACTCCTTACTCCTTGCTTCCGTCCGCGTAACGAGAGGCGCTGCCTGCTGCAGACGGAGTTCCGGCTCGAAGGACCAACTTCAAGTTTGGTTTTATTTGTATGAGTGATGGACATGAAATACAAAATTTTGTATGAGCTAGGAGCCAACTGGTGACGGAATTTATTGGCCACCCGAAGGCCTCGCTCATGTCTATTTCATAGCATAGCCTAGTTTCATTCAAACACCTTTAGGCATGTTCCTACCTAATGGTGTTTGAATGAAACAAAGTTTAAACTAAAGTTTTTTCAAACACATGGTTGTTACTCAAATTCTAAGACGTACAAAATTGTACTGCGCGAAACCTTCGGATCGGACCTGCTTGATTACCAAGGATTGCAAGATTTGCATTTCCGTGTCTGGGGGCGCGTTTATTATCCAGCTCGGAGTGAAGCCGCAACGAAATGTTTGCGATGCACTTTACTCGCGGGCGGTGTAGCGGTGGCGGCTGTGTTTCGCACTTTGTTATGGTTGTCGTAAACGCCACTTAAGTAAGGCCGCGTGCTCATTGAATTGTTTCCCATTTTCCAGTAAAAAGTAGCTTACGATTCATCGTCAGTATTTTATACAACCTGACACGCCCCGGTTCTGCATGGGTGAAATTTTTAAGCAAATTCAATATGACTTCTCGTTAAGATTTTTCATGCCAAAATTAACAACCCTATAGGAAGTGAATTTTCCAAAATTCGAATTTGAAAAGCGACATTTCTAAGTTTTTAGTATTTTGGGGATTTAGTGATGAGGGAAAGAATCGCTAAGCATTTTATTCTATTGCAGAGGCAATCAAAAAATCGTCCTTAAAGCTACACAAAACTTCACATTTATAATATCAGTAGGATTACCTCAATTCTCCACTTCCCCATAACCATGGTTATTTGTGGGGTGGGTTTGATAGTTATGGTCGGTATAGTTATCTATTATAGTTATCGGAAATGGTATTAATGAGCGTTCGCTGTTCCGCCATGGCCATTTCTTAGCTGTCCGCTTTGTTACGAGAAAGGTTTTATTGGATTTGTTACTTTTGTTACTGTACACGGAAGCGAAACGTAAGGTAGTTTATGGTGATAAATTAGCTCTTTGTTGTACGGTATTTATTAAAGCTTTCATATCGCGTCTTTGGTAAATTTCTGTAAAATCGGTAATATTTTCTGGGAAGAAACATTGAAATCTGTTCATAGCGATGAAGAAACTTCGCAAAATATATGCATTTACAATTTAATTAGTAAGATAAGATGATGTGTGTTCAATAGCTTTATTCGCCCTGAGAAGACCACCACACATTACAATGATTATAAAGCTTAGAGTCTACCGAATAAATAAACATAACAAAAACTCTCATAAATGCCCCAAATCCCATACAGATCATTTAACTTTTTTTGAAACTGGTTATAAATATTCAGTTAAAAACTAAATAAACCAAACTTACTAAAAAAACAGGTTTAACATCTGTATAGATAACGCGCGATTAATTAAAATATTTATGGTGAAGGGTTCCAATCGACACCCTTGCGCCACAACCGCGTAACTCAGAAAACCCAAAATATTTAGTACAGAAATTTCACCCTAAAGGGTACGAAATGACGCCACACAAAAAATATAGTCGTGTGAACAATAGGTTCACTAGTAATTTATAGATCTAGATAAGGGTCAACCGGTCGTGTATGTCCGTTTGTCACACCCTTCGCGCCGTGACCGCTGCGGGGATCGATCGACCCGCGTGACAACTCTAAGCTGATACAGTACTTTAATTAACTAAATTACAGTTTTAAATAGAAAATGCTTAAAAATGGACCAGCATAATAATTTACAATCAGCCGGAAAGTGGTAGATTAATGTGCGCGTTGCTCTTTGATAAACCAACAGTGCGTAAATAGAAAAAAAGTAGGGCACAGTGTTGATGACGGTTGTCTATGAATATATTAAGTTAAATTACTATGTGGCGTTTATCACGCTGTTGCGACAGCAACTCTAATACATTATGCATTTCATTTTGTTCAAATGCTTTTCTAACTATGATCATTATTCGCTATGACTATTATTAGAATTCAAAAGTTTCGTTGTATCGACCGAGGCTTAAGCAAACAATCTGATAGGTTTATGCAATCGTAAATTCGAGCTTCGTAAATCTTCTTTTTGCTCAAACATCGTTGGTTATTCATTATGCTCCGGTTTTAGTATGAATTTATAATGATCTTGTATTAGAAACTTTCCAAAACAACATTAAATTAAGTCATAAATTTGGCAGTCTACGTAAAAACCAACACAAAACGTAATTTGAAACCATTATATAAAACACGGTTTCAGAGTATAATTTAAATCCTGATATTTCTTTCCTACATGTTTTGTCCATTGAAATTTCACCCTGTGGGACTCTAATTTACGTATTATATTATTTCCCTAACCTTTTGTTTTAACGTGGCATTGCGCCAGAAACATTTTAAATACTGTTTGTATTGTTTTGTTTAAATATTTATTAGACATTTTATAAAAACTATTGCGTGTCTGCCGCTGCATAAGAAGATATTTTATTTCCAATTGAACCATCAATTTAGATATTTGCATCGATAATTTAACTCTCTACCTACAGAATAAGATTAATGAGCTCCATACGTCTTCTGAATAAAGATAATATTGAGTTTGACTTTTAGAAGCTTGCGATATCGTTCAGCTACATCGCACACCCCCAATTGTCAAACTTAAAATCGACATTGTTCAGTAGAGGTAAGGATCATTTTGAAATGAATTTAATATGACATATCGCATGCTGTTTCAACACGGTGTAATACTGAAATGTCGAACAGTGGAAACCAAGTACAATCTTACGGATCTTTTTCTTAAGCCAATGAAAGTAACTAAATGGATTATAACGTGAAAATAGAAAGGCATTCATCGCCAGCACATGCCAATGCGGCACCGATTTAAACTTTTCCACGACTATTTCGGTAACTGGTCTATGCTATTTCAGTAGTGGCCTTGACATTGGCAGTGCCGCGTCACGTCACGCTTCGCCGGACACTCCTGCGCAGCCGCAAGGCTTATAGATTGAGAACTTCTTCTTTTGCCTGCTTAGGGTATGTGTGGCTTGAATTACCATTTGGTTATGAACATTGGTAAATGACTTTCCTTCGTAATTTTGCGTTTTTTTTTCAACTCTAAATACTGCTGGAAGGAACGCACTTACAACGGGTTAACCCGCGTCTTTGAGGAATGACGTCATTGGTTGAAACTCAAATTAAAAATGTTTGAGTTGACTTAGGTATGAGATTTTGATTGTATCTGAAACAGACTGAAACACAGAATAATACAAACTCTGTGGTCTATCCATTTATAAAAATACAAAAATTTAATCTGCAGCTGTCAAATTTCGCGATGTCAGCAGAATTGCAAACTTTAAGCAAAAACCTTTCTTTTAAATATGGAGTAAATTAGTTAATAACAATGTAATTAGTTGCTTTTATGGTTTTTCTCGGCAAATTAACAAAATTATGTATTAAAGTCAATAACTTTTTTACTATCGTTTTCATTTTAACAAATATTTTAGAAAACTTACTGAAAACTTTAATTTTAGTTTAATTCAGTTTTAAAAAACCTTTTTTAAATAAAATCGTATTACCTGAGACCCACAGTTTGATCAGTGATCAGCTTTCGTCATGCGTTTATCTACAAATAATCTATTTTAGTCTATTCATATAGTGACCTTGATGTAAGCGCTGCATCATTCCTCGTCGGCTACTCCCGCGCATAGATCGTTGCATGAGGGGTATCAATAGCTTACAGATTGAACTAACTATACACGGTGTTTCATAATATTTAACTACTAATTACAATAGGCAATCACATTTTTTATACGACTTAGATGAATTCGATAAGTTTCATTCTTCTTCTATCGTATCAGTGTTTCAACCTATATTATAGCCTATAAAATTTTAACTAAAGTTAAATGTGTTTGGCCCAGTAGGAGGCCACTTTTATTCCGGCATCGGTAGCCCGAATCAGGTCCCCCTGGGTGCAGCTGGTAGGGCACAGGGGGCATGAAGTCAGGTGGGCCATATTCTGAGTAGGAGCTCCACATTCACAATGGCTTAGGGTTGGGTCCCTGAACCCCCATTTAATTAGGTTTTCCCTGCAGCGGCCAACCCTGGTCCGGAGTCGGTTAAGGGATTTCCAAATTGGCCACTGCAGTTCGTGGCCGGGTGGTAGGTGCTCTGCTGGAGCGATGAAGTCCTGTGGAGGTGCGTGTTTAGCCTTCCACAGTTCGCTTCTGGCTTCTATAGCGCTCTCTTCCGTGGAAGAGGTCAACCTTAAAAAGCTTTTGCGGCTTTTTAAGCGAACTGGAGGCATCTGGTATTCATAAAGCGGATGTTTCCTATCAGTTTCCTGTTTCCTTTTCTCTATTGAACACGCTACCTCACGACGCACTCCAGGTGGTGCGATACCTGTTAGTGGGTACATCATTTTTAAGGGCGTGGGTTTTAGACAGCCTGTTATTATGCGACAAGTATCGTTGAGGGCCACATCAACAGCTTTAGCGTGAGCAGAACGATGCCACACTGGGCACGCGAATTCGCCCGCGGAAAATGAGAGTGATAGGCCAGTGATCCGCAGTACTTCAGGTGAAGCGCCCCAGGAAGTGGAGGTAAGGCGCCGTAGGAGGTTGTTTCTCGTTCCTACTTTTTGCTTCACCTTATGGCAGTGAGCCTTGTATGTGAGGGTTCTGTCTAACGTTATACCCAAGTAACGGGGATTTTTGTTATGCTGAATACTAACGCCTTGCCAAGCAATGTTAAGAGTGCGATTTGAATTGTGGTTTCTGAGATGGAAGACACACGACTCGGTTTTGGTAGGGTTAGGTCTGAGGGCATTCTCATCGTAAAACATACCGAGGTTTTCCAGAGCCCCAGATAGAATTGCTTCGGCCTCTTCGAAATTTGGGGTCTGAGCAGCTAATGCTAGGTCGTCAGCATATATGAAGCGCTGTGTGTCAGGGGTGTTTGGCTGGTCATTCGTATATATATTGAACAGTGTTGGAGCCAGTACGCTACCCTGAGGGAGTCCGTTTTTTTGGTTACGCCACCTACTTTTATCGTTATTGAGATAAACTTGAAACCGGCGATTGTTGAGGATCTCACTCAGTATGCGCACGAAGCCTACATCGTTGGTCATGTGGGTAACTTTAAGTAGGAGCCTCTTTATGTTAACCGTATCATAAGCTGCGGATAGATCCACGAAGACGATGCCGGTAATTTTACTTTCCTCGAAACCATCCTCGATATACTGGGTCAATTTTAAAGTTTGATTTGAACAGGATTTCCCAGGTCTGAAGCCAGCCTGTTCAGGAATAAGGTTTGGTTCAATTAGAGGTGTTAACCGGTTTAGTAGCATCCTTTCAAAAAGTTTAAAAGTATGGCACAACAGAGAGATGGGGCGATAGTTTTTCGGGTCTTTGGGGCATTTTCCAGGCTTCAGTAGGGCGATTACTTTTGCTTGTCTCCAGATTTTAGGGATTTTCATACTTTGAAGACAGGAATTAAATAGAGCAAGTAGCCACGAGGCGGCTACTGGACCGAGGTGTTTTATTTGTTCCACTGTAAGGTCATCAAGCCCAGCAGCTTTGCCGTTTTGAAGGGCTTTGATCCCTAGTATCATTTCAGTTAGTGTGAAAGGTTTACTTAAGTCGGTGGAACATGCATTGTGTAGATCTAACTTTTCGGTTCTGGGTAAGCGATGTGGGGGCTTGCCGTTTTGGAGCAGTTGGTGTGCGACTTGGTTTGCAGAAACTTGGCCTGGGTTTTTAGCCACGGGTGGATCGTCCGTTAGTTTTTGGATTGTCTGCCATGCCTTTTTACTATTGTGCGTCATGTTTATGTTATTGACTAATGACATCCATTTCTCCTTACGACTTTCGCCGATTTCACGCATTAGTACTTCACCAGTTTCAATGGTTTGCTCGGAGAAAGGATCTTCATCGTATAGAGCTTGGTAGTCTTTCAGGAGGGCAGCAGACGCCTTACTAAGACCTGGAACATACACAGTTCGGCAGCCACGTGGTATGTGCTGCCGGGACACCGTCCATACGATTTCGACGAATTGATCGTAGTTATTTGAAACGGGTGTTAAGTCCTGTAGTTTTGAGTCGATGCTTTTGGCAAACAGGTCCCAATTGGCTTTCGTGAAATTAAAACGTGGTCTAAAGGGTACAGTTTGAGGTTTAACTGCCGACTCGACGCGGCATACAATGGGTCTATGTTGAGTTTTAGGTATGGGTAGGTGTACAAACTTCTTACATAAGGGGCTGACATTAGGGCTAGCAAAGATCAGGTCAGGGTTATAGCCTCGGCCCCACACTCTACTGTTGAAAGATGCTGGAAGTTTAGCGTTATGTATCAGGGTGAGGTTTTCTGCTTCAGCCCATTCCTCTACCGCGTTACCATCTGTGTTAGTGGCACTGTAACCCCAGGTTGTGCTGTGGCTGTTAAAATCGCCTACGACAACTTTAATGTTCCTGTCATTGAAGTTAGTGGTGTTTCTGAACTGGAACGATTGTCTGGGGGGTTTGTAAACAGAAGTAACTGTACAACTCCCCGTGTCGATTGTAATAACTTCAATTGAATCGTCTGATCTACAGGCCGTCGAATAAACTGCTATAGTGGGTTTCACAAATATTGCGCTGCCATACTTCTCATGGGGTATATCGGCTGTGAGGATCATACCAGGTATAGCTGGTCTTTGTTGTTCAATTCCGCGGTGGGTTTCCTGAACGCATAGGATATCGCAACGAGAATCCTGACACATATTTGCAAGAAGTTGGGATTTGTTGTTTGAGAACCCTTCTATGTTTATAGATATAACAGTCAGGGCTGTTTTATGGTTCGAGGGAGAACCATTTCTACATGCGCTAGAGTATTTTGAGGGTTGCGCAGTAGAATGTAGTTGAGAGTGGCTCTGAGAAGAACCGTTGTTTGGTTGAAACATTGTGGTGAAGAGATTAGTCAGCCTAGTCCCTGCGTTACCGGGACTAGCTGCTTCCAGAGTGCGCCGCGTGGAGGATCTCTTCATGCACCCCCTTCATTCGTTAGTATTTATACTTATTGTTGTTTATAGAAAGCCCTTTCGGGATAATAGACTAGCTACAGCTAGCTCATTATCATCATCATCAGCCTGTAGAAGTCCACTGCTGGACTTAGGCCTCCCCTAAAGAGTTACACGACGAACGGTCTTGAGCCTTCTCCATCCACTTCCCGCAACCTTCACAATGTCGTCGGTCCATCGGGTGGGGGGCCTTCCAACACTGCGTCGCCCGGTTCGTGGTCGCCATTCGAGAACCTTTACACCCCAACGGTTATCGGTTCTGCGAGCTATATGGCCTGCCCACTGCCACTTCAACTTGCTAATTCTGAGAGCTATGTCGGTGACCTTGGTTCTTCTACGAATTTCCTCATTTCGGATCTTATCACGTAGTGAAACTCCTAGCATAGCTCTCTCCATAGCCCGTTGTGCAACTTTGAGCTTGCTCAGTTGGTAGTAACTCTGCCTTCTGCGCTAGAGGTCGAAGGTTCGATTCCCGCACAGGACAAACATTTGTGTGATTAATACTTATGTCTGGGTGTAAATATTTATCTATTATGTATATCAGTCTCTGGTACCCATAGTACAGGCTATGCCTAGTTTGGGAACAGTTGACCATGTGTGATGTCTAGATTTAAAAAAACCGGCCGTGTACTATCCCACGCCTTTTAGTATGACATTTCTGTTGTTATCTGTAAGCCCAGTGGCTTAACTTTGGTGGTGCATAAGTAGGTTACAAAACATTAGCTCAAAAACTAAAAAGTTATTGTCGCATCATTTGGACACGACTTAATAACAATATAAATAAAAATGTTGAATGTTAATTAAACAACTAGCCCAATCTGGTTAGACAACAAAACATAATGCCGCAAATGCGTTCAGATCGCAAACCGGTTACTAATCAAACAAAGCGATTATGGGTTATTAGAAATCCTTACTAATTATTCCTTATTAATTGGAATTTAATTGCACACATGGATATCGGTCCCATGTTATTAAATGTATAATTGATCAAATTACAAGGTAATTCATCGCAGATTTACCTTTAATTTCTCCAAGGCTGTTACAAAAACTGTGTTCTGATCGCGAAAGTTTACAGAGTAAGCATTTAATTTGACATGAGAATGAGATCTCCAAATTTTCGGTTAAATATTTACAAATGATGCTCGCTAGCAAATAATTTCAGAACACATGGCAATTAAAACAAAAAACATAAAAAAATATAAAATGTATGTTTCGCAAACATTTAAATTGAAAAATGTAGCGATGCCAAAAATCGATAACAACTAAACGCAAGCCACGCTAATTTAAGCTTTATGCAGTTGTTATAAAGTCTGAATGGATAGCATTATCTCAGCTAGTCGCTTCCAACGGCCACACCTGTTCGCAAGGACGGGCTTGTAACCTCGAACTTGACTTTGGAATCGTATGTCCTAATAAGTCAAGGGCAGATAAAATTATCTACATAAATAAAATTACGTAAGCGCTCTACATTCGGTATTTATCGTGATGAAAGGAGTGAGCGTGATAACGATGTACGTATACTTTACGTAAACTAACAGACAAACTACTTCTCTGGGAAGAAGGTTAATTACTTGGAACTAAAACGGCCTTATTATTAAAGAATCTTAAACCCTAAGTTTATTCTAAAATCAGCTTAAAACTATACCATCTGTAACAGTTAAATTTGATATTTACGTTAACAGATTACGGGGCAAGGTGAAACCATCACACCTAATTGTAGGAAGAACACTACAGCATAAATATATAAATAAAGTTGCAATAAAGTTGCTCTGAATTCCGAGAGAAACTATGACGAAAATAATTCCAGATCTATTCACAAATAATCCAACATCCGGCGATGAACGCCTATAGGTTTTCATAAACATCGCCCATCCGCAAAAATTTGTTTCTCTGTCTTAGTAACGTATTGCATTTGACGCTCGAAATATTTAATATAATTTTATTTTAACACTCGCTACCACCAGCCATCAAAAGCAGTAGCTACGATACCAATGTTAAAATATCTCATTAAAAATACCATCTAAATCGATTCAGCCTTTTAGAGTAGGATTTCGATATACGAATAATACATAGCCCAAGCAAATTTTCGGTCATTTAAGTATTCAGGTAAGTATTCTTAAAGCGGCGATGAGCTTGGCAAACTGTCTCGTATGGAATGCAAAATGTGGGCATATGCCAAATGTTTGGACATGCCTTTGACTACCCTTCAGATATCTCCAAGATCTGATCATCTGGAGTTCTAAGAGGATGTCCAACATTTATGTGGAATAAAAGTTGTGAATCTATTTAATTAAGGAAACTGAGATTCGCAATTTAATAACGCTTTGTTATCAAGGTTGTGATCGACACGGGTCATTTCATAATGATTTGATAACATTTCGATACTGCTAATTGTGATTTTAATTAGTGTTTTAAACGGATCACTGCAACGGTCAAAATGTCACTCGACGCGAACATGATAAGATGTAATTAATGGAAAAAAAAACAATTGGGCATTACGTTGCTCATGGATTAGTCTTTCAAGTAATCATATTCACGTTTTGACAGTAATAAAATGAACAGATGATCTGATGAATCAAATAATTGAGTCAGTTCATTTGTTGTCATTGGACGCGGTCTACGGTATACTAGATCGAGCTACGTTCATCGCGTTATTTTCGGTAGGCCGCGGTGAGAGTCTTCACAATTAGTGCTTAACACCTTAATTTTAGGGCTTTAATGTTCCTATAACGAGCTGATCATTTCGCAGTTCATTTTTTGATCTGATCTGTTGCACTGACGGAATGAATGTGGCAATGTTCTAACGCGTTTTGACATAAGAGAACTGTCCAATCGTGAATTTAAGATAATAGCTGTATGTCGGGCAAAAGTCGTGATCTGAACAGAATAGACAAATGTTTAGCGTTGTACTAATGAGCTAGGTTAATAATGGAGATGCTTCACTAAATACTTAAATGTGTGGTGATAGCATCACTTCATCAATCAATGTAATGTAAAATGCTTAGGGAAGGTCAGCTCTTTGCACAGACCTTGTACAAATTGTTTTCGTTGACGTCACTGTGGAAAGTAGATTAATTTTGCATCAGAAACTATGCCAAAAATACAAAGTTGTTTATTTGACGTGAGTGACGAACTGGCAGCTTTCCCATGTGGCCTGTTACCTACATAAAAGTGCAATCTACACGGGCGATTGAAATTACGAGGGCTATTAGACTGGCAATCCCTTTAAAAAATTGACCTCGTATTATACCTAATATTATAAATGCGAAAGTTTGTGAGGATGTTGGATGTTTGTGGTACAATGACGCCGTAACGGCTCAACAGATTTCGATGAAACTTGGAATTGATAGTTTTATACCTAGAATAACATAGGCTTTTTTCTAGGTATCTCTTGCCTCTTTCTTGTGTTTACTGTTAGAAAAGGACAGGGAAGGGGTTATCGAGCCGATAAAATTAGTGCCTGATGAGTAAAGTTAGTGATTATGAAAAGAGAGCAAATATCACAGAGACTAATTCCGCCCATGTATTAAACGATGCTGCATTTTTAACAGAAAACATAGATCATCTTTCATTAAAAGTGTTTTTCTTGGCATTCATGCGTTGTAGCTTCAAAGAGCACCTATTTCGATCATCATCATCATTTCAGCCGTTCGACGTCCACTGCTGAACATGGCCTCCCCCACAGACAGCAAATTCCTTATCATGTGGGGGGATTTGCCCATACTCACCACGCTGGGCATGCGGGTTGGCGAGCGCAGTTAGAGCTATCGTTGTTAAAATGAGGGACGCTGCTGCCCATCCCCTAGCTTTTTTCCCTTAGTCGCCTCTTACTACATCCGCAGATAGGTAGATATGGAGGGGCCTATCCTTCAGCCGGGGCCACCACGGCTATTTCGATCACCACGTAATAAATCTTGCACTAATATGAATCACCATGTATAAATAAAAACGAAATATTGTTCGTTAATAAGCGCATCACCTGAGAAAGGGAAACGAAAGAAAACCCGTCATCTAGGAAAGGTTCATCATCATCATTAGCCTGTAGAAGTCCACTGCTGGACATAGGCCTCCCCATAGGAAAGGTTGTGGGGGTCAAAACCCATCTGAGTCTGTATCTTTTGGGATATTATAAAAAAAATACCTTCTGCCGTCAATAACAATTAGTATGACTTTACAACCTGTTTATACAAGGTTATTCATAACATGTATACGATCCCGAAAGGGGGTTATTCTATCAACAAAAAGAAATACTATTAGCGAAATAAAACATCAATATCATCATTTGATTTTTTTTAATTAATTTTTCTCAAACTTTCTCTAACTAGCTGGTTTTGGTATTTTGATCATCTTTAGAACTAATAACTAAACGTACAAGAAGTTCGGAGTCAATATTGCTACCTAAAACAGCTGATTCATTGAGTTTGACCTGATTTGACCCCAAAACAGCTGATTTTCGCATAGAGTTTTTTCAATGAAGTCGTAGAACAAACTTTTTTGCCAATTGGGTGTAGAATAAGCCCCTTTCGGGATGGAATACATATAATAAATCACCTTGTATGATGCCTTTATCGTTAACGGATTGAGTAAAGACTGACGCGTGCTTAAAGCGTTAAAGGAAACTGCATGAACCAATAACTCAAAGACAGGAACGTACTCATAACTACTCTTGGTAAGTCACTAGTCCTAAGGTATTTATGAGATTCATAAACACCTAAGGACTGGTGACTTATCAAGAAACCACGGATCAACAGAAACTCATCCCATCTATCTAGCTCATAAACAATTTAGTGTCTAGCGTAAACAGTCTTATTACATCTGCACGCCCCATCAGCGCGTACGCAGAACTCTCCTAATCTCCTTTCTGATACGCAATCGGGTAAACGCAGACCGTTATGCTTTCCCACCAGCTATAAATAGGTTTATCGCACAATGGCACATGGTGACTGTGACCTCACCTGAGCTTGAAGACGTGACTAAAATTAAATTGTTTTCGTTGAGGCCTGGCTATCACGGGGTTTTTTTTTCAATTGAATATACTGACTACACACTTGCGGACCCTCCATAAGTAAGTTCGTCTTACGTTCGTATACGTTCGAAAAAGTTTGGGAAAAGTATGCCCGCATATTTTATTTGCTAAAAAGTGTTCTGGTTATTGATAAATTAAGGCTCTTTCGCGATAGTATACTAGTTACGAAGCACGCTGTATATGATTATGACAAATTGATGTTGTGGAAATTAATAAAAAAATAAATGATGGTTAATTGTACTAAAACCTGAGATCAACAGTAAATTCACAACCCTTCCTCCGTAGTCGGGTGAAAATCGGTACGTGTGTACAATTTTACGACAGCACCGAACAATAGGCGATATTGCAAGATCGCATAATATCGTCACGCATCGCGTATGCTATCTTCGTAAGGGCTCTTTCCATTGACTGCCGATAGGGCGCGATAAGAATGAATGATTTATGTCCGATCGGTTCACTAGGGTCGGAAAGTTCCGGACTTATTTCCTTGAGCCTTTGTCCGGCTAATACTAGGGTAGGAAAATTCCGGACTTATTTCCTTGACCCTTTGTCCGGCCAAGGCGGATATTTTGTCTTGTTTCTGGAATTCGTTCATCTTACTATACTACTAATATTATAAATGCGAAAGTTTGCGAGGATGTTTGTATATTCGTATGTTTGTGGTTCCAACACGCCGTAACTGCTCAACCGATTTCGATGAAAGTTGGGAATAGATAGAGTTTCACGACAAGCAAGCAAGAAAAATATTATATAAACAATATGATAAAAATATCCGAACCAATGTGTTAGATGGCCGTGGTGGCCCCGGCTGAAGAATAGGCCCCTCCATATCTATCTATCCGCGGATGTCGTAAGAGGCGACTAAGGGAAAAAAGCTAGGGGATGGGCAGCAGCGTCCCTCATTTTAACAAAGATAGCTCTTACTGCGCTCGCCAAAGCGCATGCCCAGCGTGGTGAGTATGGGCAAATCCCCCCACATGATAAGGAATTTGCTCCTTCTGTGGGGGAGGCCATGTTCAGCAGTGGACGTCGAACGGCTGAAATGATGATGATGATGATGATTTGTTAGATAAAGTACCCAGACTTTTCACAAAAACTCCAGATAAAAGTACCTTCAGCTACGTTCTTCAAGATTTTCTATTCCCGACTCTGGAGAATCCTTAGTTTGTCAATTGAAGGGCAAAATGTGATTCAGAAAGATATTCATTGAATAGTTCATTCATTTCAGAGCCTCGGGGCAATGAATCATGAAGATTTATAGAACTTTGCAAAATATATTTGCTGTAGTAAGATGATGTAAAAGTTATTTAGGCACTATTTATCACACTATTCATCCTAAATAGTACGTAGCAGTGCTTTTCTAAGTTATGTAAACTATTTAGAATTTACTAGCTTCCTACATATGGCTTCCAGCTCCTCTATGTTTAATGTGCGTTAGGTTAGGTATTTATTGTTTTTTGGCTCTTTAAAATTGTATTTCTGTATGGACCTGTCTGAATTAAATGAACTTATTATTATTATATATTATTCCGCCTGCGGCTTCGCTCGAGTGGTACCTATGAAGATAAAAAGTAGCCTCTATGCAATTCCAGACTTAAATCTATTATGTGCCAAATTTCATCCAAATCCGTATGGCCGTAATGGCGTGATCGAACCACATACATCTAAACATATAAACATCCTAACAAACTTTCGCATTTATTATATAAGTAGGATAGTAGGATAGGGCTGAATCGTGATGGGATGTTGATTCAAAGATTCAAATATTTTAGCGCATTTATTCAGGTAATTAATAGATTCTCCTAGCGCTTTTTCATTGGACTACAGACCAGGCCTAATAAGTACCGAATTTGTTCAAAAATCAACACACGTCGCCGTTAAATAAACACCTGGCTAAGCTAACATACATTGTAGGTATAGATATACCGATTTGGTAGGATCGTCCGTGAGTTGGTGACAACGGTATTGTGAAGACAGACAGCCGTTATACCACAAAATAAATAATTGTCACTACTTTACAAACTTATTCATTCGTGGCACTACGCCACGCAGAGTAAATTATGTAAACGTGCTAATACGTGGCCATCGTCATCATCATCAGCCTGTAGAAGTCTACTGCTGGACAGGGCCTCCTCCAGTTTCATGACGAAAAGTTTTTAATCATTTCCCAATATTAATAAAAAGTTGATGCGGAGTAAAGGTTCTCGAATGGCGACCACGAACTGGGCGACGCAGTATTGGAAGGCCCCCCACCCGATGGACCGACGACATTGTGAAGGTTGCGGGAAGTCGGTGGATGGAGAAGGCTCAAGACCATTCTTTGCGGTGATGTAAGTTGACAGTCTCAAATGCGTGTTAAATAATGCTGACATGTCTGCATTTGAATGGCATAACTTCATGATGCCTGAACCTTCAGTTTGGATTTTTTCTCCATAAAGAGTCTAATCCCAGCTCCATAAGAGTTCATTTCAGATTGCAGCTGAAACAACAGAGGCATAGTGGTATCGGGTATTGAGCCCGCCGCACGTGGGCGGTACTAACCCGCGTAGGTGCGAGGTTACGAACTGAGGTTCCAACTCTGAAGTTATAATGACTTAACAGTCGTACTTTGTCGGCAGCACGATAGAATCTTGGAATAGATTAGCCCGCTCGACGAATCAGCCACAAAAGACCCGCGACAATTTTTGGAACCTACTATAAATCTTTAAATCCATATGCAATTGGGATTATGCGCTGCTGCGCTACTCATTGGGGTGCCATTAAAAACCGGCGCTGCAGGGCTACAACGGCTGCAGCAAATGCTGAGTAGTGCCTTTTTTTCGTCATATTACTGTATCTGTATATTTATTCAACGTTATGTTTAAGGAAGAGCAGTGTCCCCGTAGAGTCACTTTTAAAATAATTTAAATTTTAATATATTTTACATTATATGGCTTGAAATAAATTATTTTCTTTCTCTTTCTTTCATAGAGCTAACTTATCGCATGGTCTCAAATGTATACGGGCATAAATCCTTTATTACCTGCTACACGATCCTTTACACGATCCTGCTACACGAGCCGTGGTGGTCCCGGCTGAAGAATAGGCCCCTCCATATCTACCTATCCGCGGATGTCGTAAGAGGCGACTAAGGGAAAAAAGCTAGGGGATGGGCAGCAGCGTCCCTCATTTTAACATCGATAGCTCTAACTGCGCTCGCCAACCCGCATGCCCAGCGTGGTGAGTATGGGAAAATCCCCCCACATGATAAGGAATTTGCTCTGTCTGTGGGGGAGGCCATGTTCAACAGTGGACGTCGAACGGCTGAAATGATGATGATGATGACACGATCCTTTACAATAATTGGAGCGTTCGTTCGAATTCCTTTAAAATAATCCGTCCTACCTCAACGGCATACGGCAAATATTTACCTTTGATCGTGCGGGAACGAATCATTATAATCATTATCGTTAACATGACATGAACATGAATTTTCATGACAACCGGGCTTCTCAGCAACGCCCACTTGGAGTTAATTGTGCGAGAGTTGTCATTTCCATAATATACTGGGACAGAATGGGACAAAAGATAGCTATCTCGTTTTAATACGTAATGAACTCGATTATTTACCACTTTTCACATAAAAGTTTTCTTCTACCTCCTCTCTTGCTTGCTTGTCGTGTCACTGATTCTTTCTTGGTCATCCTGTATCAGGTCAGTGACCACTTTGAGGTATGGTGGCCCTGAAAAGGGCCTTTGTTCGTCGGTGAAAGAATCAGGGTAGTGAAAGGATTAAAGTGCGCCTCTGAGGCTCCTTTCGTGCACAATCTATCTAATCTAAGGGGCAGGAACTAGAAAATAACGTTTCTATGAAACTTGGGACAAAAAGACGCTCCACCTTTCTGAAATGGTTTTATAGCGACCAGAGTTAGGTCTGAACGGAAACATGGTGAGCCAAATTATCAACGAACGAATAGAAAACAATTTTTTTTTAAGTTATGCCGTCTCATAAACTGGTACTATAAAGAGTTATTTACTGCTAAGTAATGACAATTCCATCGCTCGTAAAGCTTACACCATCAATGTGTTATGTGTTCTTGATTTGTCATTTCGCGTGCCGGCACCGGCGCTGTAAAAATGCTATAACGCGCGAACACAGCACTTTGAATAAGCTTCGGCCATGCGAGGGGGAAGCGACAGCGTAGAAAATCAGAAATTATCGGGTAGTACAGTATGGGCTTACCTCCAGACAGCTCCCGAACGTGACGCTTCCTAAGTCAAGATGGAATCGGTGAAGGAGTTAGTTTCAGCAGCTACCGCAGAAATAAAGTTGGGCCACACCGCCCCGGCACCGCCTCAACTAAGCGATTCAGAATGATTTGTATGAAACTTCATACTGCAACGCATACTCAACAGCATCGTAACAGCATCAGCTCCTCTTCTTGGGACATATGTTAGTAGACGGCATTTGTTTTTGAGGCGAGGCGATACCGATTAAGTATGCTTACTTAATCGGTATCGCCTCGCGTAGTAACCACAATAGTCCGTGGCCGTAAAGTGTCGAACCAGGCACTAATAGAATGTCCATCATCACCATTCAAGCCGTAGGACGTCCACTGCTGAATATGGCCTCCCCAACAGATATCCACAGAGCGAATTCCTATCATGTGAGGGGAATTTTCCCATACTCACCATGCTGGGCACGCGGGTTGGCGAGCGCAGTTAGAGCTATGCGGCCTACCCCCTACTTTTTTCCTCCTACGACATCCACGGGTAGGTCGATATGGAGTTGGAGGGGCCTTTTCTTCAGCCGGGGCCATGACGGCAATAGAATGTTAGTGAAGTTGAAAAAGCTCCTAATTTATTCTCGCATATTATCGCTTCTGCTTATCGCTCCGAGTTTGAATTGCAGAGGTCTTACAATACAGCACAGCTGCGGCGAGCCGTTCCGGAGGTCGTAAATTTCGGCGATAGTTTTTCGTCAAATTAAGTTTGAAGTTATTAGCAATGGTTAAGATTTGAGTTCAGAACTCTAGGTTAATCAAATATTGCTATATATTAATAGCAGAATTTCTAAAGTTTGCTTGTCATGTCACTGGTTCGATCTTGGTCATCCTGCATTAAAGTCAGAGAGCAGGTGAGGCCCTGACAAGGGTAATGGTCGGTGGCGATAGAACCAAGTGTGATGAAAGTATTAAAGTGCGCCTCTTTGAGGCTCCTTTCGTGCACTAGTGCCTATAATGTCACCCAACGTCAAATTCTCCTAAATTTCTGTCATAAAGGACAGAATTATATATCATATTTCATGTCTGTAAAAACGGATAACCCCTGAATAGAAAATACGTTTTTCCCAATTCCCAACAGCAAATATCAGTTTTTCTAAAACAACAATTTCAAGACGAAACAAATTCGTTAAATCTTATTCCGCGTTCGCAGGAGAGCCGACTTATAGTCAAATTCGAGGTCAGGGCCAGGTCATAAACGCGGTCGTTCAACTTCTCAGATAAATTATGTATGTAAAATAGTAAACAACGTTTCCGCAGATACTAATAGGCGCGACGGTTAACACGGATCGGTTTTAGCCGTGCGGCAAGTCACCAGTCGCATCGCTTGACGCATTTCTTAAATAATAGATTTGATAGCCGCTAAACGAACATTATTTTTCTTATAATCTTGTTCTCTTGGGTTAATTTAATTAATGCTTTTCATAGCACTCCAAAACTATATCATATCATTTTCATGTTCATTATCATTTTTATCGATGGGTTTAAAAGATCTGTACCGAAAACTTAACGGAAAAATAAAGCGAAAAACACACCTCATGCGGCGGGCGATCGCCTGCAACTGACCAGGCCGCATGCGGCTTATCGCCGCACGGCAAAAGTCGGCACCCAACTTTGTAGCTTACTATTTTGGTCACTTGCGGCCTAATCGAATTGTCATTTATACCATCGATTTTTACTAGCCGTGCGGCGAAAATCGACTCGTGTAAGCCCCCTATAACAGTGATAAAGTGCGCAATTAGAATAAAAGAGATAAAACACCGAGACAATAACATAGAGAATGATAGCGAATGGAACAAAAAACGTACATAATGACGTTTTATGTAAGCTACTACAAAAACCGATGTAGTTTAAGTTTGTGTTGTTAGTGTTATGATCCTATTATTTAGTATGTGAGATAGTGAATATTATGATTTTACAAGGTGATTCATTAATGTATACTATCCTGAAGGGGCTTACACCTTTACACCTTTATTAGGTAGGTAATTTAATGGTAATAAAGTTTGTGCAACGATTTTTGTAAATTCGTAATGACAATACAGTTTTGGGGTCAAATCAGTTCAATTATTTAACTGATTTAGGTGGCAATCCTGTTGTTCAACGTCTCGGATGTTAAATATTGTTTATAAAGATGATAACAATAGGTACGTATGAAGCCGATTTGAAAAGAAATGGTCTAAATACATGAAAAAAGTAATTTTGTGTAAAATTAAGTTTTTTTTTTAAATATTTTATCGTTTTGTTGATAGCATAAGACCCTTTTGGGTATAATACCTTGTAGAACACTTGAAGTGACGAGAGCCCGATTACATCTAATCTAGAATGCCATTACCCCAGACAGTATAGATGACTAAGCACGAGACAAAATTACCATAGACAAGGAATGCTGATGCAACGGGGTAGAAACAACTTGTCTCGACAATTCATCAGCCAGGCTAGATAACTAGGTACCTAGACTTGGTGACGAACTGGTATTCATCTGCCAACTCTGATGTCGTAAAGCAAAAACATAATGTTTGAGATATTCTTTAGGATAAACAAGGTCATTCATAATATTGTAAGTATACCTACTATACCGAAAGGTGTCTACATCCAATTGGCAATAAAAGTTGTTCTACGACTTTTGGGAATTCGTAATTTTGCAAAAAAAATTGACCCTAAAACAAGAGTCAAATCAGTTCAAACTCAATTATTCAGCCGTTTTTAGGCACGAATCTATATTCTGAACATCTCGTACGTTTAGTATTCCTACTATTATTATTAATCACGCCGTAACGGCTCAACTCGATTCATATAAATTGAGTTCTAGGCAACCTAGATGATAAAACGTCTAAAATCAGCTTTTTTATATTATTTATTTTTGTTGACATATTATGAATCATCTTGTACATAAACTCAGGAAAGAAAGGTTGCGAAATCGGAAGCAACCAATCCATTACATTTTGAGGTTTTGTCCGATTACGGGCAAAGCCGAAAAGGATGGGTAAAATGCTTCACCATAGCGGCTTGCCGCTCTAAGTTTCTCTCGGGAAAGGCTTTGTTTCGACCGCAACAAATATATAAAATAAAGACGGTCATGTGCGAGAACTCGCGCCCTGAGGGTTCCTTACCATTACACGGGGTCAGAAAAACAAAATCCAAGTGTAGGAAGTGACAAACTTATATTTTGCAGTCGCTTACGTAGTTCATTGTATGATATCGATAGCTAATATAACTTTGTTGTTGTTAAAACCTCGAAATTCATAATTTAAAAAAAAAATCCTTTATATATGTCACAAAAGCGCTTAGCATTCCAAATTTAAGTAATTTGAGGTGAGGAGGAAACACACGTAGAGTTTTTTCATTTCTGCCATTTCCATACAAAAATAAGACATTCATTGCCATATCTTTTTAATTCTTTGAGCTAGTAACTTGATTTTTATACGGCACTATTAGCTCACAGAGCTACGGCACTAGCTATTTAAATATATTTTATACTTGCAATTTCCAGTATTTTAAATTGTACCCTGTACCCATGTATTAACTTTCAAATAAATAAATAAAAATAATAATCTTTAGCCTTTTCCGAGAAAAAGGGTCATGAGTAGACGGACAATAAAGTGATCCTTTAAGGGTTCCGTTTTTTCCAAATGAGTACGGAATCCTAAAAACAACCGACCAAAAAGGATTACCGGTAAATCTTACAACACAACCTGTAACTCTAGCAAGGTAAGTGTTTAATTTCAGCGAAGGTAAAAAGGCAAGGGGCAACCAAAGCCGTAGTAATTACCGTACAAAGCACGCTACACGAACATGTAGTGTAGCGGATAATCCGCGTGTTGTTATCCGGCGTAAGGCGTGTAGGTACAATTTACTCGTACGCGAAGAAATGCTCAAGTAAGTGCCCTTGGAGTAATTTCTGTTTTAGCACTGACTTACAGTAGAACCCACTACATAACGTGTATACTATACGGAAGCACACAGTCTTAAATCCCTGCAGAGATTATCCTCAGATCACTACTTAGATTTATTTAGGAGTTACTAGGCACAAGAGTGTCTCTAAGTACGGAGTTTTCGTTTTCAGGGCGGTAATATGCTGCATGTTTTAATTCAGGAGGAGTTCATATTTCATGCCTTCGTAATGAGTTCAAAATTGACTTTATTCAGAAGGCGTAAGGATCATTTTGAAAGAAATTTCAGCTAACGTTTGTTTAGAAAAATAATGTTTTATCTCTATCGCTCAGTTAGTACGAGTTTTCAAGGCTTTGAGAAAGAACATACAGTTAATAGTCCCATTCATCATCATCATCATCAGCCTGATGAAGTCCACTGCTGAACATAGGCCTCCCCCAAAGAGTTCCATGACGAACGGTCTTGAGCCTTTTCCATCCACCGACTTGCCGCAACCTTAACCATGTCGTCGGTCCATCGGGTGGGGGGCTTTCCAACACTGCGTCGTCCGGTTCGTGGTCGCCACTCGAGAACCTTTGTTTTCCAACGGTTGTCGGTTTTGCGAGCTATATGGCCGGCCCACTGCCACTTCAACCTGCTAATTCTGAAAGCTATGTCGGTAACCTTGGTTCTTCTACGGATTTCCTCATTTCGGATTTTATCACGCAGCGAAACTCCGAGCATAGCTCTCTCCATAGTCCCATTATTCTTAGTAATAGAAGCCGGTGTCGTGAACTCGTGACATGCTTACGCAGCCTAGAGCTCACGGATAATCGCGTTGTGTTATCCCGCGCTAATCCAAGAATGCCATAAGAAACTTAGGAACTTTAAATCTACTCCCTGGAAAGCAATTTAAATAAATAGTACATGTAAGAAAGAGACAAGATAAATTCACAGGAAATGAGGAGATAGCAGATACTGCAAGGAAATCTGCCAAGTTCTTTACAAGTAACAAATTGACGAATCTAAGTCCGAAATCGCTAACGATTCAACTCTGAGATTAATCATCCTTCTAACTGACAAAATAAATCAGATCCGAGTCCAGACGACGCTAATCCGGTCCGGAACCGGTACGAGCCAGCACTGAGCGGTTTGTAAGCGCCATCTTTCATCGCTTGCGCCGCGGCATAACGGTAGGCGGCAGTGAAGCGTTCACTCACCCCGGCAACTAAAGTACGCTAGTACCTACGCACACGCGCTAACCACGTGGCCCGTAATGGCACCCCGCTTTACGAGCCGAACTCCACGTGAAACTTACATTACTACAGGTTATTTGTTTAATGTCATAACATCCTGGCCACTTTGAGCGCTTCCATAATGATTCCCGCGCGCACTCCGCGTCGTCAAAACTTGAACAAAACGGAATATTTCATCAAGAACGACATCGAATGAAAAGTTTAAATTGAATTTTTACTATCTGCTAGAGGCAAATGGTAATTCGGCTACCCCGCTGTATTAAATTTGAAACATAAACATAACTTGCGCTTAGCATTCAGCGTCTTATCTCAGTTCATAATTCATTGAATCATCGCATTCGCTTATTTAGAACGCGCAAAAAATCGTGATGAATTAATTTCACTAGTGAAAGTAAATTGCAAGCCGAATCCATGGCACTGGATCGCCGAACCACTTTTTGTCGTTTGTACATATAGCTCGGTTCCATAAAATAAGTTATGGCATTCCGTTTCATTGCTCTTTGAATAAGCCATTTCTTTGATGTTGATTTGATGAAATTATTGGTTTCGTGTTTGATCGTTTTGTCGGTTTTTCTCTTTACATCGCAAATCATATCAGAAAGTTATTCATATCCCCCTACTGTATCACTGATGATTCAATGTCCCCTAAACAATCTTGATTGCGCAAGAATGATTTTTGCATGAAGATTAATCCTTTGTTTGTAAGGCCTAACGAAAAGTTGGGTCAGTTTCGCTTCGTTTACTTTTTGCTTCAATTTGCCTTTTTGGGCCTAATTTACCGTGTCGATGACAAAACTCAATAGGTAGAATACCTTGCGTCACTGCTTAACCATCCGGGGTCCTTGCCCTACCACGGTTATGCAAAATTTGTAAAAACATCTCAAACTAAAACACCACATCTAAAACTCGATAAAACCAACAGTCCGTGGCAAAAGTTTTGCCAAACGTTTCATCATTATTGCGATCGAATAAAGCTCAAGTTGTGCGTTGATTTGAGCGGTAGGCTGTACTCTAGCTAGTCATTGTGTTCGAAACCGGTCTTAGAGGACATCAACACCTTATATGTTACTATGTTATCGCGATCTTGTACTAGTCGGAATTATTTCTATCTATCTCGTGATCTATTAGTAGATTTGTTACCATCTGGACATACAGCTCCATCTTCAACATAGAAACATTTACCTGAAACAAACAAGAATTCTATTAAGAATATTGATTCAAGTCAGACAAACACCAAATTGAATTCCGCTGAGTGTAAAGACCTTGAAACGGAAGCGCTCATCCCCGCTTCCACAGGCAACAGAACTCCATTACCAAAGAAAATAAGACAGATTGAAACATAAATTGATATCGAATAAGTGAAGCTAGCAAACAGTGGAAACACGTACTAAACAGAACACAAACAGAACTCACTATTTCGCCAGCTTACCAACGTTTTAAGCTCGAGAGTGGAACAAACAACAGAGATCTCTCGCACCCTTCACGTGTACATGTTAGCTGTTTGTGCCGATACAGTAATCCTATTGATTTTGTTGTAGATAACACTTGTATCAATCGAAGCCAACACCGATCATTCGATTTAAATTGTTCAGCAAATACGCTTATCTAAGAACTAGCGCAATGAAGCTGTTTCTATACACTCATTAAATGAAGAGAGCGATAGAAACTACTCAGAAAATCAAAGGATAAAATGCGAACAAGTTTGAAACTGGGACTTGATCGATGGGGATTGAAAATTGATCGCCTTTCGATCAATTTTCAAATAAACTTGAGATTCAAGTAATTTTAAAAACATTCAAAAAGGTAAAATCTAACAGCAACAATATCTACAGAGACAAAGCGTCTGGAGGCGACCAAGGAAAGCTATTGTCTCCGCAAGATCGCAGGAATACTCAACAAAATAAAGAAAAGCCTTGCATTTCGAAAATTCCCGTAAATGAAGAAACGGATGAAGGAGATTGCAGTATTATTAAAAGTTACTTGCATGCAAGCTTTATCTTGATACTGCAATAGTTAGCTAGCATAGCCACACTTCCGCTAGTTAGCATCGCATTAATCAAAGAATGTATGAATTTGTCATTTTTATAGAGAACAAAAGAACCTTAGAGCGCGTACAACAGGTATAAATAGACTATAGCACATTGCTGCTACGAAGATTATGACTTCCATTAATTTTGGCATGTCAGGAAACTTTGTGCGCGTATGTTCGCAGCCTTATCCATCTCGAATCTCCATTAGTAAATTACTATTCTCCGAGTTTTACATAATTCTAGCAATATGCCCAGATATAAAACGGAACGATATTTCATCTCCCACTTTTCTTAAGTTATGATAATGGAGACGGACTCGCGATAAGCATAAATCTACTTTTTTCGAGATGACTCGTCGAGGAGTTTCGGCGTCACTAGTAATTTTACGATCTCCAGTGATTTTTATACGATGTGTAATATGAAGAGAGTCGTTCACCTCGAGAGTACGAGTCTCACAAAAGTAATCTGTGCTCTGAGAATCTTGATCTTGATATTCAATTTCATCCGCAATTTGCCATTTTTATTTCGGTTAATGAGGGTTTAACGTTTTGGTTACAATCGTCCCCGCTATCAGCAGAGTTTACTAAAATGTTTAAGCGCGTTGTTTCGCTTGAATGAATTTAAAGTTTTAATATGAATTCCGAATTGTAATGTTTCATAATATTTAGATAATTATAACTGTTTACTTAGTGTTTGTTTTTAGACGAAGCTATAAGGAACAGAATTGAACACCAACCCTGATATATGCAAAGCATCTCGTAAAAATTAGTATTGACAGGGCTCGGAGCTAACTCGGTGTAAATAGATTGCGTCGAACCGGCACCCGGGAGACGGCACAACAATCTTCTCAAATCGTTGTTGAAAATTCAATGACATTCGCCCGAGGCGAACGCTCGAGATATCTTTTTACGAGTCACAAAAAAAATGGCAGAAACTTTTTATCGGATCCAATTTTGTTCAGTAACTATGCCGGGTGGGTTCGTGATAAGCTTTTTATAACAAGGGTGGGTATCGCTACTGTAGAGCCCTCTCAGATGCCTGCGCCGGCCGGGCTCGAGCGCCGCCGGCCGGAGCGCCGCAGCGCCGCCGTCGCCATGCCAATCACACGGGATACGATGCCCGATGCTTTCGCTAGATAAAATCTGGACAAAAAGACGACATTTACAATTCTATTTCCAGTCCACATAATACGAAATGTGCCATTCGGTCCGCGAAGGCAATCACCGGTAGAAATAGCGCGGGATATCTTGTCGGACCAACAGTCCTACGTGTATATCACAGCAAATCTCATCAAGTCGGTATGAAAACCTATAAATATATCAGTCAATAGGGAACGTCGCTCCGCTCAACCGTATTTTATTTGAAGAAGCTATAATATGAAACATTCTGCTTACATATATGATATGATTGAACCACAAACAGCCAAACATCCTCACAAACTTTCGCACAAGTCGTAGAACAAACGCTATTGCCAATTGTGTGTAGAATAAGCATCAGCCCTATCGGAATATTAAACATCATATGAATCACCTTGTATTCTCTCAATAAATTTCGAACCAGACACGGTTCATAGACACAAATATATATTTTCACGTATATTGGAAAACCGATTTTAAATAACGGCGAGGATGAAGTCAAAGTCAATTTTATTATTAAATGCTTTTAGGCCTATGTAATCAAGTCAGTTTAAGTCATAAAATCGTGTGGCCGATGATTGTGAGTGGTCGTAAAAACTTCTCGACTTTTAAAGTATTGACGTATCTTACCCAGGCGTGAAGGACTTTAAGGACCTCGCCAAAATTAAATGTGGGCCCGGAGGTGAATGACAAATGAGGCTGATGTTTTATGTACAATCAGCTCCGGGATTATACCATAGCCGCCAACCATAACGTGATATCAACTTTAGTAACTTAGTTATAAAGATCACAATTGCCCGAGCCGTTTATGTGCAGAACCTGAGCTCATAGAACCCGCAACACCTTAAAACCGGCGAAGAAAAAATATTATGCAAATTGAGATTTATACGGCCGAAGGGTGGATTCCGAAACTGAAATATGAAAGACTTGTATAAATAAACAGTGTCATAGAAAATATACCGCGTAAATAAAGAAGTTATGAGTGTGGGCAGATTTGCAATACCCGAACAAATGTTTTTCTAGAACTGCTGACAATCTATATATATATTTTGAGAAGTCCAATCCTGACACACTAAATATCCGAAGCTACGGAGTAGCGAGTCTGCATTTAAACTAAACTCTTTAAATACATTAATAATCAAGTATTTGACTGGTCTCATGGCTCAGTTGGTAGTAACTCTGCCTTCTGCGCTAGAGGTCGCGGGTTCGATTCCCGCACTGGACAAACATTTGTGACTAACACAGATGTTTGTTCTGTGTCTGGGTGTTAAATATATATATATATATATATTATGTATATCAGTCTCTGGTACCCATAGTACAGGCTATGCCTAGTTTGGGATCAGTTGACCGTGTAAGATATGTCCGGTTTTTTTTTTTTTTTACCCGCTATTGCAACCGGTATTGCAAGCGCTCATAAGCTACGGTAACCACTTACCAACAGGTGGGCCGTATGCTTGTTTGCCACCTTAGTTGTATAATAATAATAAAAAAAAGGGTTGCAACGGGGTATTGAAGTTTGCGTGGGTTCGTTCACCTTCTCGAGATTTTCAATGAAACGGCACGTTTGTTAAACCGAGAGGTTTGTATTCTAACTAACCCATAAAAGCGCTGCAAACCGATAAATAATAAAATCACTAGCCCGGTGTAGCTGGCAGTGGTCATAAGAGACCCACAGCATATAAATCCGTTCGAAAAAAAAAAAAATAATAATAATAAAATACCTGTCTAAGCGTTTCTTAACAAAACAACCCTTAAAGGGTGTATAATCGGGAATGAAAGTTTGTACGGCTTATGTCAACTATCTATTTGTTAACACATACCAGAGATACATATAGCACTGGTGGAGTGGTGGAAGTGGAAGCCTTCGGATCAACAGGTCGTGGGTACGAATCCCGGTCGTGCATCAATGGATTTTCCATTCGGAAAATTTGTGTGCGCTACACTAGTGCTTTCATACGGTGATTCTTCACCGTTTCGGACGACGACGGTTCGAAAGTTAAGCCTTTCACACACGGCAGCTATAATGTCAAAATGCATAATATTATAGCTAGATACATCTCATTACATCTTTCCATAGAAACTGTCAAGATACGAAGATGTAAAAAGATACATTATAGCTGCCGTGTGTGGTCTCCTGACGGTTTCTATGGAAAGATGTAATGAGATGTATCGTGCTATAACATATATTTTTACATTATAGTTGCCGTGTGTGACGCGCGTTATGTTTTAATGTTTGTATGTATATCTTACAAATATTATGTAACTACATAAACTACGTCTGATCGAAGCGACGCGTGACCCGAGAACTGGCTCATATTTGGCCCAGCGAATGAGCATTGCCATCCAGCGTGGCAATTCCGCCAGCGTCTTGGGGACGCTTCCGACTGGTAGTGATCTGGATCAGTTGAGCTATCTATAGATCGTTTGTAACGGTCTTTAGATGGCTCAACTGTTTCTTGTGTATTTTGTAAATATTAACTTGTATTAGTTTTAAGTTTCTTTCTGTAAATAACTACATAAAAAACATAAAATTCAAATTCAATTGCGTAATATTAACTTCGACTATGTAACAATTTTAGAGCTACGTTTATATGGATGAAGTCGTGTGCGTCTACTAGTGTATAGCATTAAAGGTCTTCTTCTTCTTCCTGCCCTTGTCACATTATGTGGGGTCGGCACATGTTTTCTTCTTCCACTCTCTTCTGTTAACCGTCATCTCCGCACTCACTTCTTTCTTACTCATGTCATCTTTAATACAGTCCATCCATCTTTTCTTTGGCCTTCTTCTAGCCTTATATCCATCCACATTCATACCTAACGCTCTTCTCGTTACATGACTTTCATCCCTCCTCATGACATGCCCATACCATGCTAACCTATTGCTTCTCAAATTTAGTGTATAGCATAAAAGGTACAGAATAAATAATAATAATAATAATAAATATTCCGGACATATCACACACGGTCAACTGATCCCAAACTAGGCATAGCCTGTACTATGGGTACCAGAGACTGATAATATACATAATTAATAGACAAATATATAACACCCAGACACAGAACAAACATCTGTGTTAACCACACAAATGTTTGTCCAGTGCGGGAATCGAACCCGCCACCTCTAGCGCAGAAGGCAGAGTTACTACCCACTGAGCTATGAGGCCAGACAAAAAATAAAAATAATTTATAGGAATACATTTTGGGCGAAATGCGAAACTGTTGGTGGGGTGCGTCACGTGAGCGATGAAATGAAAAATGTGATGTGAAGTGATTATATCGAGAAATGGCGTTTTTTTACTGACTTCAAAAAAGGATGTTCTCAGTTCGGCTGTTTTTTATGTACATGAAATTTCCAAAAATTGTAGAACATTCATTATTGCTATTTGGGCGCCCCTTTCGGGAGAGTATAAATTTATTGCGAATCATCTTGTTTAACTTACATTATTTAGCTTATAGAATAGCAAAAAGTGTGAAAGTAGCGGAATGATAAACTCCTAACTACGGCTTGGAGGCACGGGGTACGAAAGTATTTACAGACAAATTAATAAAAAAAGGCTCCCAAATTTTATCCCCAAGAATGATAGCCATTCTCTCAGATATCCTGGCGACCAGATCCCCGTAGATGTCCAAGGGGGTAGTCACATGCATGTCCGGACACACATACCCTGTGCTATGTCCGGAAAAAAAAATACCCACTCGAGTATTCCATACGTGACAGGTTGGAAGACACTTTCCCTTCACCATTGCTTACTTAAATTTTTCAAATATAAAAAACTCACGAGGGGTCAGGGTCTCACCCACGACAGTCGGAGCGAAAGTCGGAGAACCTCCCGCTAAGCCAACACGGCTTAATAAGAAACGCGTAATTATCCGCAAATCCGCCTCAGCAGGGCCCATATCCGTAAAGGACTTGAGTAAACTCACTTCGGGTTCCGTCGGTAATAACTTTTTGCCCAACTCAACAGCGCCGTACACAGAGTTTGGGCGTAAGCCATCTATAAAAATAAAATGACATTTGAGACATCCAGTGTAATGAATAATGTTTTAACCCTTAAGCTACAGTTACAAATGCTCATTGCACGAAAGCTTGCTTTTATTGAACAAATGCTCATTAGTAGCATGTGTATTGAAAACATTACTAATAATGAGCATGCTCATTTCGAGTTTGCTAAAAAATCGACGGTCGTGCGATTTTTGAGCATGCTACCTGCAGCGCGGTTGGAGGGGGTGCTTTTAGCGCGTGAACCTAGCATGTATACGCGTCATACTTAGAACTAACATGCCTATTGCTAGCAAATGTAAACTGCTCATAAGCATGCTCATATTGAGCATACTCAATAGCACGTTTTTTAGCACGCAATTTGAGAGCATGTGTAATAGTAGCTTTAATAAAGTCACAGGCTAGGATGTTTTATGGAAGAAATTGTAAAAATAATAAGCATTGTTACTCTGGGATTCTGTGTTTGAAGAGTTTAGTAGGTACAGTAGAGTTATGAAGAAGAAAGAAGATCTTGTCCTTACAATAGCCTAATTTTCTTGAACAAATTTTTTGTGGTGTTTTCTAGTCTTCAGTCCATTTTCGTTCACCTATACTGCAATAGCTGTTACCGCGACGTCGTCCGTATTTATATGAAACCTAGTATATCACAATTTTAAGCGTACGAAGTCGCGGGTTACAGCTAGATTTCTCAGAACCTAACATACATACATAAAATCACGCCTGTTTCCCAGTGGGTAGGCAGAGACCACAGCTTTCCATTTGCTACGATCCTGACATGCCTTTTTTGCTTCATTCACTCTCATCACATTCCTCATACATGCTTGTCGGTTTAGGGTATTCTTGACATTATTATGATAATTCGATTATTATGATTAATCGACAGGCCTCATAACTCAGTTGGTAGTAACTCTGCCTTCTGCGCTAGAGGTCGTGGGTTCGATTCCCGCACTGGACAAACATTTGTGTGATGAAAACAGATGTTTGTTCTGTGTCTGGGTGTTAAATATATATCTATTATGTATATCAGTCTCTGGTACCCATAGCACAGGCTATGCCTAGTTTGGGATCAGCTGACCGTGTGATAGGTCCGGAATATTTATTTATTTATTTAATTACTTTTATATTATATAAAATAAAATGAAAATCCTTAGTGCGGTTAACACTTCCAAACCAAATAAACATTTATAACATAAGCCTGCGGCGCGGTGTGTGCACAGTATATTTGCGGGTAGCCAGAGCACCGTCACTCACGCGGAAGGGCTGAATTTGCCTTCAGCGTGCACTCCCTTTTATGAGTTTGTGTGCAGAATGGGATATGTGCGGGCTATACGAACAGTGACCCAAATACGTGGGATTGAATGAGTTAGACGTTTTCGTACGTGATGGATTGGAACTCAGTTCACTTCAATGTGAATTCTCGATTCACCCGCCTTCCTATCCAAATAGTCCGCACTTGGTGAGATGAGGCGTGTCTCGTGGTGTGCAATGAATAACGATCCACTCTTGATACCGAACATCAAGCGAAATTTCGCCGGAGGATAATGTTATAACTTCAGTTTAAGTAGTAGTAGTTAACTAGTTTTAGTTTGACTTGTGACGCAGTTGCCGCATAACACGAACTGCGGCACCAAAAAATATTTGATTTGTTGATAGAATAAGCCTCTTTCCGATAATATACATGTTATGAATCACCTTGTATAATGGAAAAACATAAAACATTAGAGATCATTGATTAGCAATAGGACAAACCAAACCTAGAACGTAAACATTGAGTGGAAACACGATAAAAATATCTCAAGTCAAACTATTGAAGAACCCTTAGAAAATCACAAACCAACTTTTATTTCATCATTTGTTTTATTGTTCAGAAACGCTTCGCTCCTCAGGTTAGTTTATTTGGAAACTAGATGCCGGTTTAAACCAAGTGAAAAATATATTTTCAATCTCCGAGGTCCGATTCTGAGATGTCAGTGAGTTGTCACTTCTCACTTTTCGACCGTGAATAGCTTACCGGTTTTTTATGAACGCGGAAAGGGTGCCTGCAAAAACGCGGAGGGAGTCAGCTTTTGAATGAGCAATCTCCCTAGTCACCGTTGAGTGGTGAAAAGTGAATAGCTTGCCGGTTTTGTAGGAGCGTTGTACGTGACACCTTACAAAAACGATAAGCTATTCGCTTTTCACAATTCACTGGTGACAGGAGCTCACTGACATTTCTGAGGCCCTAGTCTGCAAAGTTCACTTTTCGACCGTCTAAAGTGCATAGCTTACCGTTTTTGTATGGCTTCACGAAAAGGGCGCCTACAAAAAGCAGTCATCTATTCACTTTTCACGCCGAGAACTAACTGACATCTCAGAATCGGGCCTCAATACCAGTCCGTTCCAATATAGAGCGTTAGAGCGGGCTAGTTACAGTCTAATCGTTAGAACTGCACGTAAACAAGCTACAGCGAGATTAAAGTGTCGAAAAGCGTGCGGTGCAGGTGTGAGTAATTGGCGTGCACTCAGTTATGACAGGCGGTACGCGTCGGTGCGGCGTGGCCGAGCCGGGGCGGATTGGAGCGGACAGCCACGCGGCCAAGCCCCCGGTTTCGAGGGAAATTCAGCAATCTTGAAAAGTAGTATTCACGATAAATTGCATAAGGCGGTTCACTATATGAACCATCCCGAAATTCCGCATCTAATTTGCAAGAAAAGGCTTTTGGAATTTCAAAATTTTTCATTTACTATAATACTATGCAAATATCAGCTGTTTTGCGGACAAATCAATCCAAACTCAATTTATTATGTAAATCATATAACAAACGCTTCTCGTGTACAAGCGCGAAGCATGTCACTTGACACGTCAGCTGCCACTATAATATTATACAGTACCCTAGATTGTACCGCAGTGCATTTTACATTTGCATAGTATAGCGAGTACTACGGATGAAACAGCTTCTGGACACAACACCGTGATTTTCAGATATTGAACCAAGAAACCGGGTAACAGAAATGTGCTCGGTTCTTAACCTTTTGTTTCGGTCATCTCTTTCTCACACTGTACGAGAAAATAATGTGACTTGAGTTTTTACCGGAGGTGGAATACATCATTGACCTTGTGTGTTGCAAGTCGGTGTTTTTCTCAAGCACAGTATGAGTGCGGATTATCACCATCATCATTTCAGGAGGAAGGGCACAGCGAGATTTTCTCGTTCTGAATTGGAGCAGCCCGCCTGGGGAGGTACCTCCGCCTTACAGAAGATCGCAGCCAAATAACATTATTTGTTTCAAATAGTGTTGTGTTCCTGCGATGAGTAAGGTTGCCAGAGCTCTTTAGGGGGGAGGGGTGAGGGGGGAGGGGTCGGCAACGCGTGCGTGATGCCTCTGGTATTGCAAGCGCTCATAGGCTACGGTAACCGCTTACCAACAGGTGGGCCGTATGCCTGTTTGCCACCTCAGTAGTATAAAAAAAAACAGCCGTAGGACATCCACTGCTAAACAAAGCCTCTCCAATTCTCCTCAGCCAACAATTTTCCAGAGCGAATACCTATAATTTAAGGGATTTGCAACGCTGGGCACGCTGGTTGGCGAGCCCAGTTAGAGCTATCTTTGTGAACATAGGGGACGCTGCTGCCCTTACCCTAGCTTTTTTCCTTTAGTTGCCATGTGAAGCTAGAAATGGAAGCGCCTATTCTTTACCAGAGCCTGTTCCTGAGAGTGCGGATGTTCCACGCAAAATATACTCCACATAATTTCCTGCCCTCAGTGCCAGCCACCTGCATCCGACAGGATTTTTCTGAGGCATCCAATAGAGCTACTTAAGTGACAACTTACTGATAGTCTAGGAAGTAATTAAAAGTCCAAGCATTGATCCGCTATACTTTTTCTGCCCCGATTATTTACTTTTTTCGTGTTACTGAATTTGCATTGATCATCAGCCTAATCAGTGACATGGTTGAAGTATGGTTACCTTGAAAAGGGCTTACTGGGCAATTCTTTTCTGATGTCGGAGAAAGACAGGACCGATGACATTTCGATGTATCCGATGACTGGCCTCATAGCTCAGTTGTTAGTAACTCTGCCTTTTGCGCTAGAGGTCCCGGGTTCAATTACCGCACCGGACAAACATTTGTGTGATTAGCACAGATGTTTGTTATGTGTATGGGTGTTAAATATTTATCTATTATGTATACCTACAGTCTCTGGTACCCATTGTAAGCCTAGTTTGGGATCAGTTGACCGTGTGTGATATGACCGGTTTTTTTTTTTGGGAGCAAGGAAAGTCGTTGGATGGTGAAGACCCAAGACCGTTCTTCGTAGCACTCTGAGAGAGTCCTAAATCCAGCAATGGTCACTGGATGCTGATTGCAGAAGGGTGAAGGGTGACACAGAAGCTTTAAATTCCATTATGTGAAAAAGGATCATCGAAAAAAATGATAGGCACCAATCCGTGTTTGTTGCCTGATTCTTCTAGGCTTAGTCGCGAGGAACAGGCATAGCTTCACCTAGTTTCTAAGACGTTTCAAAGTGATCCTAGTGATTTTATTGAATTAAACGCCTTTTGACTTTGACTTTGACTGCCGTGGTCTCTATGGTTCTACGTCATCATTTGTGGTTTCACCAAACCACCGTGCTACCTAGAATGCAATTTGTAGTCCAGCCATTGCCTGGTCCTACCTACGTGTAAATTGTTTGCCGATATCGTAGCGGGTAGGCGACTGCCAGCGAATCGTTCAAACATGCGCTCAAGGGCCTCGAGGGCCCCCGTACATGCGCATACATATTCCCGGCTCAAAAGTTTTTATGCACACTGTTCGTCGCGGGATATATTGAAAGCCGGTATTTCCGACTGTTTCTGTTAGTTCTGATAAAATCACAGAATATTAGAAAGAAAGAAAATACATTTATTAAGGTTACACAAAAGAACAGCACAAACTAATAAGAAAAAAAAATACAGACACTTCAAGGCACAAAGAGCAAAGGTAAGAACAAACAAAAGTAGATAGGTAGTAGGTAGTGACAGAACCAGGGTATTCATTAGTCCGTGCTGAGGTGCATTAGGTAACTACTGTGCAAGACGTGATATGCCAAATATAATGTTTGGACGTATCCATATCAAAACCCATACAGCAAAACAACAATATCATTCCACGCCTAGATCGTGAAATGTAGGACGACTTGCATAATAGGTTATGCAAGTCGTCCTAAAAACAATTCCCTAGAAGCAAAACGTCTGGATTGCTCTTGTCAGTGGCACATACAGTGGCCCAAGCAGGAATAATTCACGATAGCATTACGCTTACGATACGAAAGTAAAAGTCAAATATTAGCCAAAGAGATCAGCGAAGTAGATTTTTTAAAATTTTGATTGGGCTTTTTAATCAGCTCAAAAAAAGATCGCACGGACGGGAGTGTGTGACTCCATAGCTTAGTTGGTTAGAGCATTCTTGTATCTTGGGGAAGGCTGCGGGTTCAAATCCCGTCTGAGTCGAAATTTTTAGAATATTATTAAAAAAAAGAGATAATTGCCTGTTTTTTTCTCAATTCCGCTGAATGTTAGGCCGATGCAACACAAAAAGACTTGTTTTCATAACTACTTCAAATACTGGGTATAATAATGTTTGAAAAGAGCCGCTGTGCTCGTTTTCATCATTTCGGTGTTTCGCTTTTATCTTTTACTGCAACCGTTACCGCCATTACCTTCTCGGAAACATTTATTTTCGTTATTATATTAATACTAGCTTCTGCCAGCGGCTTCGCTCGCGTGTCGCGCTCGAAGTTAAGAACTTAATTTCCATTTTGCTTACCCAATAGAAACACTGCTTTCGATTTTTATTTTATTTATTTATTTATACTTTCACACTTAAACTTAGTGTAAGGAGGACTTAATGCTAAAGCATTTTCTACCAGTCATCCTGGGCGTGCAAAAAAGATGGTGAGGCGTGACAATTAAACTAAACTTAGAAATAACTTACCTACTTAAATAGTTTACCTACTTAGTTATAGTGATATATATACCTACGTACGCACACGTATCCACGTAGGTATCTAAAAGGTAGGTAGGTAGGTAGGTATATTTTATGGTGACTAAAATCGACTTTGATTGTCAGTCAGGCGTTTCTGTCTTATGCGTATATGTAGAAGACAACGTTGCCCGTTGCCAAGCAACCCCTGCGTATCCAAGTCAGCTGTGATGTGGTGTGACGGAGCTGAAATAGGGGTCTGATTAGAAGTTGATTTGTTATTGTGTAAAAGTCGAACGCAATCGGCCAAAGTCAAAGTCAAACGATGTTTATTATCATTAGGGTCAATAAGAAACGTCTTAGAAACTAGTTTAAGCTACGCCTGTTCTTCGCGCCTAGAAGAATCAGGCAAACAAACACAGCTTGGTGTATATCATGTTTGACGACACTGATGACTACACAAAAAAAATTGACAACCTTCGAAGACATGCACAAAACGACGGCATTAGGCCCTTTTCAGGGCCACCACATCTCAACCTGGTCACTGACCTAATATACGATGACGCATAAAGAATCAGTGCAACAAGCAAGCAATAAATGTATTGAGTATTGAGCCAGTGACACTATTAAGATGCAAATAAAGAAAGGAACGAAGAAAATCACATCGGAAAGCAATCGACATGTATCCCCCGACACGGGAGTTGAATTCATTCTGCAGGCTAGTGCCTCCGCCTCCACTCTAAATGAAATATCACTGTCCGAGAACGCCGTATCGCATTCCTGCAATGTTCACCGATATATTCTAGTTTTTTACACTGAATTATTTGATATTAGCTGGCTTTCGAAATGGGATATCGCAGGTGCAATCTCTCTAAGTAGGTACTTAGAGTCTAAGGTTCTCCTGATTAGCGCCGTGTGCATCGCATCTTGCCTTACAAAAAGCTGATTGTGTACGGAGAGGCAAGATATGTGCGTAGCCATCCAGCACCTAACTAAAGGATCGGCTGCACTGTGGATACGTTTACGGACGTTATTGAGTTGACAATATATGTGCGTATATACTGGGTACGAAGCAGCCATGCGTGTACGTCAGTACTTGCATAGTCTGACACGATCCCACTTTGTTGGTATTTTGCGTATTCGGATGGATAAATCAGCAGTTATGGGCGGAAGTTCTGCGTTCATGCCTTATAACACCTATTAATTATAGATGATTTATACAGCGTCAGATGGAACTTTTTACTCTTATTACTTATAGGACGCAGTAGTGCCTGGGACATGTTTAGAAGGAGCAGGCTTGCCAAGCATCTATGCCATTCTCTCAGCCTAGATGACATTTTCCACAGAAAAGACATGGTCAATACGAGCGGGCTGACTAAGCCGCGGGTTCGAGGTTAGTGGAAAGCCGAGGTACTTTCCACTAGTCCACTGGGTTGGACATAAAGCGCAACCAATAAGCGTACTCAATACGGCAAGAATCGTATAACACAAATTCGCATTCAAAGTGGGGCCGGCCACTCGATCCAAATAGAGATAGTGCTGAACATTGCTGGCTCTCATTCACGTTAAGAAATGCTAAGCAAAATTTAACAAGCAAGTTACGTCACGCTTTATTACTTTAAAACAAAGAAGAAGGATTAATTTACAAATTAACCTTAACTTTAAGAGATAGCGTAGACATTTGTCTTTCATCTATTTACCTTTGTTAAAGCAGTCTAAAAGGCTTTGTCTAGATAATGCTGATACAATAGAGGGATAATGTATTTTAATTCTATAAAGCTAGGAAAGGTTTTCTAAAAGCAGACGGTTTCCGACGAAAAGCTCCGTAATTACCTGGTTGTTTGTGAATACAACAGTACTCGTAAGTACATTAGGTACTTATCAAGTAGGTCGTATATTATTCTGTTTCACATGGTAAAACTAGATAATGGTTATTCTGGGTTCCTGATTCTTTAAATACACTAATAATAGCCGCGGTGCTTATAAACCATAGATTTATCTGCGCTCGCCAACCCGCATGTCCATCGTGGCGAGTATGGGCAAATCCCCCAAAATGTTTTTTTTTTTTTCTTTTTTTATACGAGATAGGCTAACGTTTGACCACAGTCACACCTGATGTTAAGTAATGATGTGGTCTACGGTGTAGCACGTTTGCCTAGAAGAAACCTATTCACTCTGGTCTTGAAGACACCCAAATTATAGGTATTCGGAAACACAGACGCCGGCAACGAGTTCCACTCTTTGGCTGTCCGCATTATAAAGGTAGACGCAAAGCGCTTGGTGCGGCAAGGTGGTATATCAACCATGAACGGATGTCGCGTGTTCGTGCGTCTGGTTATCCGATGATGGAATGGGGATGATGATTGTTTGGTTGCAGGCTGTACAAAGTCAGTCGTGCTGGAAATCTGTGGGGGAGGCCTATGTTCAACAGTGGACGTCCTAAGGCTGAAATGATGATGATTTAAAAGCCTCTACCTGGTTCGATCAGTCTTCACATCAATAGCAGTTCATTCCTACTTTCTTGAAAGTGTTCTGTGGGTCCTAGAATGTACTGAACTCGAAGTATGAGAGAATCTTTGATAATAGCAACTTTCGGTAATAGGATCTGTTTCACCCTTTTAGTGATTCTGACAACAGAGCTTTCGACTTTGTAAAGGCTTTAATTAATTCGGGCTCTGTTCTTGATTTTGTGTTGTTTATGAAATAAATAGTAAGCGAGGCTATAATTTGTTAGTTTATTCAGAAATTTCGAGGCGAGTTGGCGAATTATTATAAAAATTAAGAGCTTAGCTCTTGTCGGTGTACTCATGCTATTTCCTCTATTCTGATCTTTCCTTTCATGATGGCAATCTTCTCATTTATCTGGCTCATGTAACTCATTCTTGATCTTCCTCTTCCTCGTTTTCCTTCTACCTTTCCTACATTGATGTTTTTCAAGATGTTAAATCATATTTCTTCTTCTGTTCTGTATGGTTTTAATCAACACTTTTCTTCTCTACTCGTTATAGTACTTCCTCATTTTAGTTATGGTTGAATTGAATGAAATATTGTTAAAAGACATCCAAATTAATTTGCAGCTTGAAAATTCAATTCTGTCCAAACCGTACTTTGTCGTAAAAGAGATTTACATAGAAAGCGGAGGATGAGTAAGTCTCGTGGACACTTTCGATCCAGACGAAATAGACGTCGAAGCTAAGTAATTTAGTGTGAGGTTCACGTGTGTTCCGTTAGACAAATGCCCCTACGAGCACAAACGCCAGACGGTTAGTCTGAGAGGCTATTACTTAAATAATAAATAAATAAATATTCCGGACATATCACACACGGTCAACTGATCCCAAACTAGGCATAGCCTGTACTATGGGTACCAGAGACTGATAAACATAATAGATTAATATTTAACACCCAGACACAGAACAAACATCTATGTTTATCACACAAATGTTTGTCCAGAGCGTAAATTAAATAATAAGGCGTAACCTAGGATTGTGCTAGTGTATCTTTTGATCGATTTGAAATTGCCAACCGAAGGTCCGTGTCATCTTCATTGGTTCACGTGTCACTCTCTACGTCACACTTTTTTCTAGACAGCCTAAACTATGATGATACCTAGAAAGGTAAGAGCCATTGTCGATAAATGATTAAAACTCTTACGCAAGATTATTTCCCACAAAGATTCGACAGTGTAGATAAACGATTTCAGTGCGCCAAGCATCATATACCCCTTTTCAGGGCCACCATACATCAACCTGGTCATTAACCTAATAAAGAATGACCAAAAGAGAATCAGTAACACGATAAGCAAAGATTTTTCCACAAGACAAAATAGAACGGGAATGGAGTTGAGCTGGGTTTTGTGCTAAGCACATCTGTAACTGCGGCTGGCGCTTTCACATACATTTAAGTTGGAAACTTGTCTACAGCCAGCTACCCGGCCTTAGGAGATTTTTGCAGCTATAGTAAATCAGTCGCCTCAACCGAGGGCTATTAACGTCTGCAGCTCGAGCACAGAAGAATTACTAGCAACGTCTAATGTACCTAGTTCACTTACATAATTTACACATTTGAACTCAATTTTAGCGTTTTGTACCAAATGAATGTGTACTGGATAGTTGTAAATTCATAATATGTAGCCTATTCCAAAAGGGGCTTGTTCTACCCACAAAAAGAATCGAGAACGAACGAACAGTTTTTTTTTAAATAAAAACCTCATGCAAATCTTACACTCTTCTCGTAGCAAGACTTTCATCTATCCTCATGATATGCCCGGTATACATATGGTATTCTTTTTTTATCTTATTAATTTTAGAGGAGTTATTTCACGTAGTGACTATATCATTCTAACCTATTGCTCCTCATCTTTTCCGTCCAGCCGTTATTTCTAGCATTGGTCGCAAATTCAACTAGATTTAAGAGGTTTGAAATGATTCATGGGATTAATATTGAAGCTCGATGTTTGAAGTTTAAAATTTTAATCTTAGTCGCAGCTATAGCAATATCTCCTGGATTATGCGAATACCGATACGAATAGGTAACTATAACATGTTTTGTTTTTATTCCTTTGTTCTATTACTGCCACGATTGGACAGGGCAAAGTAATTCCCGTTCAATATATATTTTCCGTCCGAAATTCGGGTCCATTTTGCTCAAATCCGCGCAAAGCCAACTAAACTGTACCGACGCAAGTATTTGATTGATTCCCGGGCTTCAGCAACTATTGTTTATTCTGCTCCAACAAACCTGGAGGCTATCAGTAGCTACTACTAACTCGAGGTGTATCTAAAGATTTATCAAAAGCATCCTCGGACAAACAAGGAACAGACACCCCTAGACCAGGCGTTCTCCTTTATAAGTACGTAGGTACTTGATCGATTTGGTCACATCATTAACTTATGTGCTTCAAATGCTCACATATATCTTTCGTCGCCACACTGATTTTATGAACTTTTGAGGGTCAACATACCTACCTTAATCTAATCACTGATCTAAAACAGGGTGATGGAGAAGAAAAGAAAGAAGAAGAAATGTAGAGAGCAGGGTGCTGGACAGCTCGGAGTGTTACAAAGTCAAAATTGACTTTGTTTAGTAGAGGAAAGATTATTTTGAATCAAATTTTATAAGACATATCATGGATATATCGCTTGCCGTTTGAGCACGGTTTTAAACAGTATGTGATCATATCGTAAACGGCATGTACTCACACACTGTAGTTGTATGCTATTGATAGTTTACCCGCACAAAAATCACAAAAAATATCGGAAAATCAACGCGTTTCTATCTCCGTTGTGTTGAATGCTCTACGCAGCTGTACTACTGCTATAGTTGGCTCTACATCTGTGGCTCCAGCTTTACTAACTACTACTTTATCTGTGGCTTATAGTTGTATTCATTAAGTCGGGGTTTATCGAGTCCGACGTCCGCTATTGTGCGGAAGGACGGATATCAGTTTTATTTAAATTCTGTGTTCCGCACTGCGAGTATAAATGTATGAATGCTCGTAGAACATGCTTACATAGCACGATTGAACGTTTTAAAGCTTTGTTCAAATCTTATTTTCGGTTTGACAATAAACAAATAACACCCACCAGTCACATACATAGTCCTGACCCTACTACGATCCCTGTGTCGTGTGTATAAGAAACTACGAGTACCATGTTACCACAACACCCAGAACAGGAACACATATTTGTAGATCATGCAAACATTTGACCCGCAGCGGGAATCGAGCCAGCACCCCTTGCGTCTCAGACGGGCAATTACCCACCACCGAGGACACGCCACACCGAACCTGCCGCTCCGGCGGCGTCGACGCCGATGTTCCGCCTTCCGTTGCCCATTCAGCTCATTCTTCGAGCTCGTTGCTCGAACTTCTTCTCGGGTTCAGCGCCTCTGCGTTCGCTACTCCGACCACGCTGCATCGGTCGTCAGAGAATAATTCATTTCTATCTCTGTGGAGTTTCGCTTCTATATCCGCTCGTTCTTTGAGCTTGTTGCTCCAACTTCTCGGCCGCAGCGCGTTCTACGCTTGCTTCTCCGGCCACGCTGAATCGGTCGTTAAAGAACAATTCATTTCTACCTATTAGGAGTTCCGCTTCTATATCCGCTCGTTCTTTGAGCTTGTTGCTCCAACTTCTCAGCCGCAGCGCGTTCTACGCTTGCTACTCCGGCCACGCTGCATCGGTCGACAGAGAACAATTCATTTCTACCTATTAGGAGTTTCGCTTCTAAATCCGTGCTATAAAATTATACTAGTTACACCATGTACTGGTATTGCGCAAGTTCGTTTGATTAACGCGTTTAGTTGGGTAGTTGCTTCACCAACTGGTGATTTAGCGGCGATTAGCCGATGAGTATCTACGAGTACCTACTAGATTGTTATAATTGCACGCGATTGCGGTAATGGTTGTGATTGGTAAGTGGTAGCCACTTGCTACTTGTTGATAATCTTTTGTAGTAGGTAGTTAAGTAAACTGTTGATAGAAGTAGGTGAAGACTGTTTTCGCTCAGAATCGGGCGACAAGCGACAATGCGTATATCTATCGCTGTGCACGAAAGTAGCCTTTAAGAGCACTTTAATCCTTTCGCTACACTGATTCTTTCACAGACAGTAATAGGCCCTTTTCTTCAGGTCTATCATATCACAACATGGTGACCAAGAATCAGTGACACGACATGCAGCAGCATCGCTGAAAATTTTGTATACCACAATATTTACAGGAATTTTGATAGTGGCGCCAGTGACTGAGAAGCTGAGGAGCAATAGGTTTGCGTGTAAAGGCCGATATACATCAGACGAGCGAATACGTTTCCTTTTTCTTTCTTTGAGTTTGGAATCATTCAGTGCTGATATCTTATTACGTGATGGAGTGTACGAACAAAATGTTCCAATCAATCAGATAGGTGTAGGAATGAGTGGCAAGATTCAACGAGAAAAACTCTATAGCATAGAAAAACTTTTAGGTTCGTTGAGTTCACCGTTGTTAGAATCTAAGACTTTTTAAAACGATCTAGACTTTTGGACACAAAGCCGTGGTGGCTGAAGAATAGGTCTCTTCATATCTACCTACCCATGGAAGTCGTATGTGTCGCTAGGGGCCCTACCCCTAGCGACACACACTAGGGGTAGGGATGGGCAGTAGTGTCCCTTATTTTCACTAAGATAGCTCTAATTGCGCTAGCCAACATCCATGCGCCCAGCGTTGTGAGTAAAGGCAAATTCCCCCCATCCAATACATAGAAAGATACATCCAATACATAGAAATATGTAGGTTCAAGAATAGATTTGAAATAGATTTTAAATGTCCTATTGGAGGACTGGTGCGGGTAGCACAAGAGAGGTCAATGACCAGCAGCGGACGGAATCGGGCGGAAATGATGCTGTTTCATAAAGTCTTCTAAACATTCGTTCACTGGTCCTGTTTTGATCAATCAATGACCAGGTAGTCGCAACTAAGGCGATTTTGCGCTCAAGCGAGACTTGTGACTCCAGCATATTTTTGTATGATTTTTATGATGCAACTCCGTAATAAAAATCTATGCTTGAGATTCAGTCAAATAACTTACTCTGCATTATGTAATATATACTGGCCGGACTTACCTGTAACAAGAACAAAGTTTCATTAAATATAGAATAGCACGTAACTGACAATCAACGCACAACAAACACCCTCTATCACGTTTCTAGGACTTGCCTAGAAACGTGAAAGAGGGTAACTGTCTCTTGTAGTCTAGGGGCACATTTTTTTTTTTTTCATAATATCACACTCGGTCAACTGATCCCAAACTAGGCATAGCCTGTACTATGGGTACCAGAGACTGATATACATAGTAGATAAATATTTAACACCCAGACACAGAACAAACATCTGAATTCATCACACAAATGCTTGTCCTGTGCGGGAATCGAACCCGCAACCTCTAGCGCAGAAGGCAGAGTTACTACCAACTGAGCTATGAGGCCTTCACTTAGAAAATAATTCCCCACAATTAACTAGCCTAAAATAACTGAGCCTCACTTTGTTCGATCGGCACCACACTGAAGCTCTACATTCCATTTTGTGAAACGGATCAACAAAAAAATTATAGGCACGTGCGCCGTGTTTATTTCCTGAACCTTCTAGGATTGGTCACGAGTAACAGGCTTAGCTTCACCTAGTTTCTAAGACGTTTAAGAGATCCTAGTGATTTTATTGAAATAAACACATTTTGACTTTGGGTTGCAGCGTTGAAAGTAAGGTAATAACTCCACGCGAACAAAGTCGCGGGTATTCCAGTTGAATATAGAAATGACACGTCTGCAGAATTATGTCTGTGGTCTCGGGGGAGCGAATACTCGCAGAAGGCTTTGTCTTTCAAGAAAACTAGACACATTATTCCATTTAAGTTTCTGAACTAGAAGGAGAATGGAAATGGAACGAAAATAGTGGCTCACTACTTTTATCCCCAAGATGGTAGATACCTCGCAGATCTCCAGGCGATCAAAACCTTGAAAATTAATAAAGCGGTAATCAGAGGCACTTCCGAACATTTTGCAGTAGTGAGTATTCCATACGTTACAGGTTACAAACCCATCGCAGCTTTCAGAATACCGTTTTAAGTACGTGTAGATCTCCAGGCGATCATATCTTTGAAATGTCTAAGGGAGTAGTCAGAGGCATGTCCCAACATTTGGCACATGCCCACATTTTGCATATAATATGATAAGAAGAAGAATATAATATGTGTCAAAACTCTATCTATGAATATAGGTCTTAAAAAGACCATATTGAACATCCTATTAACCGTTGGTGAATTTCAGTCAACACCCGTCAGGAGATATTCTCATTACCAACAATTGCTGTGCGTTGTTTACAACCTGTGCTGACACCTTCGGGCTCCGGCTCGAAGGAACAATAGCCGGCCACTCGGTACAATAGCGACAATCGACGCCAGGATAGCCCCCTTGTTTACTTCGCGCTATAGTGTGTTGAACTGCCGGGCTTAGGCATTTGGCCGGATAAAAAATCATCTTTCATATTTTTGGTTACCATTGCGGTTTCCGAATTTTTTTTTTGTGTATTCACTCAGAACAATTTAAGCATTCAAACTGTATTGGATATCTTTAGCAGTACACTGCAAAAGATGATCCTCTTCTTAAAGAAACAAATGAAATACAGCTTTTTATCTTCGAAACGATGAAGAATCCCTACCTATTGAAGATATAGGATTTCATGCTCTCTTAGAATTTCGCCTCCTTCTAAAGGGTTTTGGTTTAAATTCTTTATCTGTTCGACAATTATACCACAAGTTTTACATACGAAAAGATCAGTATGAAACGTATGTACGAAAAAAAAGTTTTTTCTTCTCTAATTTCATAATGCTTGGGCCACATACTCAGGTAATACCACGAACTATTACCGTTGTGTGACATGTATAGTCATTTGATTCTCCACACGATATGACACACTGCGCGAATATTGGCCGTAGCCCGAAAGTGTGATTTTAGCGTAGTAGTAGCTACATTTTCCGGCTTTTTTATGTTCCTCAGTCTACACTACCGCATCCAGGAGACGACTGCAAGTTTGAGCGTTAAAAAATTAAACGCGTCCATTACCGTATTGTAGTTTTCATTGTTATTATGTGAAGGAAGAAAACAAACTTGAAAGAATACTGAATAACTTGAAAGAATAATAAAGAACTGGCAGCTCTTTGTGTTTCCCCAATCTCGTAAGATTCAATATTTTTTGTTAGTTTTTAACAGTGGCAGGAAACCCACCTGTACATTTTCTTTGATTCGCTTTCCGAATCAGAATAGTATACCTATACCTACTGTCTAAAAACATTAAAATAAAACATATTAAGTGTTCAAACGCCGTGCGATATGCAATCTATAATGTTTTTTCATAACATCCCAAAAATTCGACTCCGACGGGATACCTTTAGTGTGGGTTATCACTTTAAAATAAAATTGAAATCTATAATGTGTTTAAAATTTATTTCAAAACGGAGTCTAAGGCTCGTATTCAGAGATACGACTCAAACTTAGATTTAATCACAGATCAGCTGAACTCTACTTAAGTATTGAATCTCTTCTCAAACATAGCTTTTATTCAAGAACGGTACTTAAACTACTCTCAGCTGAATCGAGTCTCAAATCTGTACTCAAATGTTCTCGTTTACGCAGAAATTCAAACAGCCAGGGTGGAAATAGAACAGAACTATAAAGTGAAGTATAAATATGCATCAAAGTACGTGTAACGGAACAAAAATGTCATTTGATTAATGTCTAATCAAATCTAAACTCAAGCACCGATTTCGTCTGATTGACGTTTCAGAATTAGCATTTACTCAGATGAACTGTGATTATTGAAGCTATACATAAATACTGTTCAAGAATTAGAATCTCGCCTCAAATCGAGATTTAAGTACAGATCAATGCTCGAGTCTTGTCTCTGAATACGAGCCTGACTGTTGGTTTGCTATATCGTTGAGCTATATAGCATGCCATGAAATGTCAAACTCAAAATTGATCTTTTTCGAGTAGACGTAAGGATCTTATGGAAATAAATTTTGAATGACATCGCACGACATTTGAACACATCTAGACCATGTCTATCCAAATAATTCAAAACAAATACATGAGTTAGGTTGCAATCGAGTTGGCTTCTTATAAAGAGTATCTTCCCGCTCATTAGTAGTACTCTGTAAAAACTCTATAAGCTAGGCCCGTTAGTAACGTTCTTGTAAAAACCTTCAAGCAATCAATCAAGGATAAAGTCGTCAGGCGTCAATCAATCAGACCATTGCTTCCCATCTCTTATCCTGTTACAGGGAAGTCTTTTTTAAAGCACCTATTACGATGTATTTTAAGTTCAAAATGATATCACGAAGCCTTCCTGTGAGATTCTCTGTGGAAATCGCATATCCAGCATTTTTTTGTGTATCCAATCATCACACAGTTTAAACTAGCCGTATACTGAAAAAAGCGATGAGTCCTAACAACATCTTATCTTCGTCACGAAGAGAAATCCTTTTAAAGGGTTTTGGAGTTATTTTCTCCGTTTGTTTGGCATTTAAACGAAATTGCCGAGTTTTACATACGAAAAGAATGAAGCTTCTCAAACCGGAAAGACCGGTCGTCGTGGAACTCTTTGGGGGAGGCCTATGTCCAGCAGTGGACTTCTACAGGCTGATGACGATGATGATAATGACCTACATAAAAGAAAACTTTATTTTCTTCTCTAGCACTAGCACGAACTATTACCGTTGTGTATAGAAAGAAGCGTTCCTCTGAGACGCACTGTGGACACACACAAACTGGACAGCGTCTTCATCACACCGTTTTTCCTCGATCACTGACTTAAAGTATAGTGAGCAGGAAAGAACAAGTGGCCCGACAAAAATAACTTCACTAACATATACTTTTAATCAAAACTGCGCAACGGCTCACCCTCCTACAATGTCATCGCAAATGCCGATCGATACTCAAATTCATTCATAAAAGTAGGGTCAGTAATGAGATTATTTTCGATTGAAAAATCTCACGTCGCTTGCGACTTTTCATCAGCATAACCTTGAGTTGAGAGTATCAAACAACGTAATGTTCTTGTTGCCATTAAGTTCAGACAAAACCGCGGGTAGAGTACGTTGATCTTTTACATCACTCTACCTAACCTACCTACCCTAATGAAAAATAGTTTATTACTGTGAAACAAGGTTTTACAGAACATTAAGTATAAAATTACAAACTAAATACAGTAGGTAGTAACTTATTACACAGACCAATTTTAAACAAGCAGAAATATCTGTCAGTTTCCTCACTAGGCTTAGCCTATATCGAGGAAACTTGAATAGGTAATAATCAAGAGTAACGCTCGGGTGACATATGAAATAACAATTAATATAAAATTATAAAACATAAAAATTAATAAGCTATATGTGTAACTGAAAAAAATAAATAACAATAATTCTAATAAACATAACCAATAAACCAACCAATAAACTGTGATTACCAATAAAAGTATTTTTCTTTCTTTCTTTCTCTAAAACAGTTACGGTGAACATTTTTGGTCATCGTACTTATAAAGTCTTCAAGAAAACCAAGATTTTTTTAACCAACTTCACAAAAGCGGGACGTTATCAATTCGCTGGCTATTTATTTTTTATGTAATTTACCGATTACCTCCGTAACGGTCCGAGTTCAATAGATTTTATTCCTATTGTGCAGGCAATGTATTTGAGGTGTTTCCATATGAATATCATTTGTATGAGAACAGTAGTTTTTCATAACACTTAAAAACTGCATCTTCATGATTCGCCGAAACATTTTTTAGATGAATTTGTTGATTCGAACTTTTGTCTAATGGAAAGAATCATAGAAAAGAAAATTTCTAAAAATTTAAATCGCTTTTTCCTACTATTTAAAACATAACTCATTATTGTGCATGGACATAGTTTTGGTCTTTGAAGGCTGCTGAGAAAAAAAATAGTTGGGGACCTTTTGTTATTCCAGATTGTCGATTATGCCGGTAACATTACCACGTGTCGCTTACACCATTACCGCTACATCGTGCCCATAACCTTGTAAAGTTGCATCGCGCTTGCATTGCGCAGTCCGGGAGCGCGTAGGGCGCAGGGCCGCCCAGGGACCGGGCGGATCGATACGCACGTGGCGGCCTCCTTTGTTCTCTATGGTTATGGTTGCTGATGAGTGACAACCCTATGATAAATGGCAGTTTGTTGATGGAAACCAAAATTCAACTAGGTAAAATTAATAGAATAAAACAACACATCAAGTAGCTATGGTACCTGCTATTCACGACATTGTACCCGTCCACGTTGCTAGAAGATAACTTCTTTGTTTTCTTTGTAGATGAGTCAAAGAAAAGTGACGGCCCTAGGGCTACAGATCAAGATCTAGGTTGTTACTCACTACTAGGTTGAGCACTGATGGAGAACTGGTGGAGTGCTGGTAGTAGCCCCGCCTACCGATCCACAGGCCGCGGGTTCGATCCAGTTCGTGCACAAACGGATTTTACATTCGGAAAATTTATGTGCGCTATATTAGTGCTCTCAAACGCTGAAGGAAAGCATCGTGAGGAAACCGGTATGTCCTTGAACCGAAACAATCGAAGACATGGGACATGTCCACGAAAGGAGCCTCTTAGAGACGCACTTTAATCCTTTCACCACACTGATTCTTTCACCGACGGTCATAGGCCCCTTTCGAGGCCGCCATACCTCAACCTGGTGACTGACTTAATACAGGATGACCAGTACAGAATCAGTGATCCGACAAGCAACTTTGAAATTATGTGCCACTATAAACTTACTAACACAATATAACCAAGAAAAAACCAGTGGCACGACAAAACCCACAAATAACAAGAAGTACGTAGCGGGCGGTTTTATCGCTTATTACACTTTTTCTGTTTGGCCCTCGCGTGATAATGGCCACGTGACCACGTTTCCGTGGCAAGCCATTAAATTACGAAAAGATTGTATACCGGTGTCTGACATTGTTACATGTTTATTTTGTTTTATAAAGTGACAATGGCAAGTGAAGTGCTCATTATTCAAACAACTTGGACGATTTGGCCTTTATTCAGATAGAAAAAATACAAATTAAGTTCAGCTCGTCCCAAAATAGTTTTTTTTTTTCATACAAGATATAAAAACAATACACATCACTGAAGCAACTTGGCCTTTATTCAGATACAAATGAAGTTCAGCTCGTCCCAAAATTGTTTTTTTTTTTCATTCAAAATATGAAAACAATATCGTGAAGAGAGTTAATTAGGGCTTTGCCAAATAGAACGCGTACTTGGCGCGCGTTAGGTCAGCGCTTTTCGGACACCTTCTTCGAATACCTATACAAAAAATAAAAGTTTTAAAAGGTAATTTCACTTTCGCAAAAGAAAGTTTGGATCGGGTCACGGTACCAAATAAACATTTAACCATGCACGAGAAGAAAGTTTTACAATGTACCATAAAGTTTCATTAATTAATCATACTTCATAGAACAATAGTAAGAATTTCGATTGCATTTGGGTAGAAATGTAATTATGATTGAAACCATAATCACTCAATGCTGAAGCTGACTGGTTACTCTCATAAGGTGACTATCGTCGACAAGAGGAACTGTTCAGTGCTCGACGAGGCAACGGGTCTCGGATTTACATTGCTCGTTACAGGGTTGGCGAAGGATGGTAAAAAAAAAAACTTAAACGCCCGTCATCAGCATTGACCTAGTGGTCACCCTAATAGTAGATTGACAACAGATTGATCCCTAAACCGACTCCGGTCCCAATTAGGCCACTGCAGAGAAAACCTGGCTAAATGGGGAATAATCGACTAGTCCAGAGTACAGTGCGAGTGCGGAGCCCCCGTATAGGACATGCGGCACCTGCTTTCCTGTCCACTGTGCACGGCCTCCTGCGCTTGGGAGGATCTAAACGATGCAACAGATAGGGCCATCGAGGTTGCTACATATTGGTCAACTAGAGTTTGAAGGAGTCTTTGACTCGAGAAGAAGAACAGATTGACATCAGTTATAAGGTAATTGCTGCGAAAATTTCCTCTTAATTCCCCGCACGACAACTAAGAATACTCGATTCAATTTGTAGTTGTATGTCTGTTACTATTCGTAAAATACAATTTACGTAATAAACATTTCAAAGCCAGCTGCAATCGGTATTTCGTTACACAATTCCCATTTAGACTGTAGTTTCAATAGCATCGTCAAAGCAACAATGTACTACCACAATGTACCTACTGCTATATACCATACCTTTTGTTGCCGTCAGAAGCCAGCCTTTGTACAACGACGGACCGTTGGTTATTGACTGATGCCCGATCAAAGGTACCCAGAACCGTATCTAATGTTGTGAGAATTCAATATGGAGTGCTTCTAGGCTCTCAAACAAATAACTCAATCGCCATCATCAGCCTGTAGAAGTCCACTGGTCATAGGCCTCCCCAAGAGCTCCACGACGAAAGGTCTCTAGCCTTTTCCATCTAGGGACTTCCCGTTACCTTCACAATGTCGTCGGTCTATAGGGGGGCATTCCGTTCGACACAGCGTCGCCCGATTCGTGGACACCATTCGATAACCTGTTGGTTGGTAGCTGGAACCTGCTGGAGAAGTGTTGGTAGCTGGGCCTCTGCCGAAGATTCTTAGCACCCTCTGCTCCACCATTACCGTTACCGTGGAGCTACCCGGGACCGTTTTCCATTTGTACCTATCATAGGGGGGAGGGTCAAAATAACTCGATAATAACTGCATAAACTAAGAGGAGTGGTAATTCACTAAGGAACCTTGGTGGTTATTCGCTTGGCCCAAAGGCAATTAATATGTTATAACATACGAATATTCTTATTGTGTTCAAGTTAAAGCTCAAATTAGTGTGTCATTTAAAATTAGGAACGTTTAGTTAGGATGGACTGATTCTAGGCTACAGCCTTTGTGGCTAATTGTTGCAATGGCGCTGACCGCAGACGATTGTTGCTTATTGACCGAGGTCCGCTCAAAGGTACCGTACGTGCTTTGAAGGGAAACCCGTATTTGTTTACCAAGTGACTGCTGACCATAACAATGCCTCATCATCATCATCATTTCAGCCGTTCGACGTCCACTGCTGAACATGGCCTCCCCCACAGACAGAGCAAATTCCTTATCATGTGGGGGGATTTGCGGGTTGGCGAGCGCAGTTAGAGCTATCGTTGTTATAATGAGGGACGCTGCTGCCCATCCCCTAGCTTTTTCCCTTAGTCGCCTCTTACGACATCCGCGGATAGGTAGATATGGAGGGGCCTATTTTTCAGCCGGGGCCACCACGGCCAATGCCAACAATGCCTATGTTCATTAAAATATCATCAATTTGATTCGATTTTTTCTTACGAATATTGCAATTTAGGATTGGCCATGATAATCCTGTGACTTGCAAATGTGTATGTAAGCCTTCCCTTTGTTAAAATTCGGACAAGACTATCCATTACGACGTACACAAAGATAATTCCTAATAACAGAAAATAACCCAAAATAGATTACACTATACAACATGGCTCCAAAATTTATGTCCGTCCGTTCCGTTTCACGCACAAATATGCAACAAGTTCGGTATCTGGTCATTACATTTATGACATGAGGTATCGTGCTTACACCAGTCACGGAAAAAACATAAAGAATGGAACGTAAATAGGAATACTACGAGGAGATAGAATAGTAACGTAGGCGTAATAAAGTTCATTTTGCTTCCAAAGATGATTTGGAAAGACACAGTGACGTAAGCCTGACTCGGCCGACACGCACACCACACCCCGTTCTTTGTTCGAGATAACGATGACCACCTTTGTGGTAGTCAATTCCCACATTCCTTGACTTGTTAGCTAAAAATGTTCCTCAGAGTAATAACAATGTGGTAAGTTTTACAGTACGAACACCTACCCTTTAAACATCGTTCACAGGTAATAAATTTAAATGAAATACTTACATAATCGCCGAATTTATAACCCACTCCTTTAAGTCGGTAGATATTAATTGTACCCCAAAGATCAACCTAAAAATATAACCTGCGGCTCTATGGGTTTATTGTAACTCTTTAGACCAATAAATTACATAATAAACAGGGTCCTATCTTTAACCGTCCAAAAGGAAATTCTGAGGAGAAACTACAAAAATAATATTTGTCTAATTTCAGAGAAGTGATAATATATTAATTACAAGGTAATAATACCAGGGATACAATGATTGTTATAAGTTTTACAGCCAGAAGTGTTGCGTCATTAGATACCTATCGTTCTTTTCTTAGTTTTGACGTTCATGCCAGTCAGTGCTTACGGTTACTTTCAAGCACTATAAAATCTCTCTTTTATTCCTGCTCTAGTATAAGTATTTTACAAAAGACATGTACATAACATGGTTCCGGCATGACGTAGAAGCATCCTTATCTTTCCGCACTCGAAACTAGCTGGTATTTATGTTGTGTTTCTAATTGATTCATTGGTATTGTTAGTTCAAGAAGGGCTCTTTCTCAAGGTATTACTCATAATAAAACTTGATAAGCTATAAGATAATAAATATTGTAGTGTTATTTTAAGTTAACAGCTCGAATAACGTGAGGGCTCTCAAACGGTTAAAGTAATTCGGAGACCGGCATGTCCTAAGTAGAACCAAACACTCGAGTCATATTCGAAGCGCATCAAAACAGCCTCTTAAAGTCATATTGCATCCTTTCAAAACAATGGTTCTTTTAATATCGATCACAACTGACCATATTTTCTACTTTCTAACACCCTTATTAATAATCACTCACTTACTTTATCGGTTCGATACAAGTATTCCCTATCGCATCTTTCTTTATAAAATTAAAAAAGTAAAGGGCGAGAGTTAACGCGCCGATAAAGCTAGTGACTTATAGATTAAGAACGCTAAGCCGAAGCTCATCTTCTGCCGACGCTAAACAAGAATTTCGTGTTGCAGATATCAATAGGCGACGGTAACCGTTTACCATCAGGTGTGCCGAAAGTGTTTGCCTCCGCATAACATAAAAGAAGTAGTTGGTATTATACTAGCGTTAATTTTATAGCATCGCCCGCCCACGCTACCATTGGTACGGTTTCGAAACATTAAATTTTTACAGCCGTTCACTCAGCTAAGAGCGATAAGAGTGTGTGAGATGAATCTAATCTTTGCATATAACGAAATCGTAAAGAACTCAGCGTCTGTCCTTTTTATATTTTAGAGTAAAATTCAGTGATACATAATGAATACACTACAGCCTATCTAAAGATTTTTATAATTTCAGCCAGTCTGTGCGTTTGACCACGCTTATCTACACAATTGCTGAAACAATTGAGATGGTGTATCCAGTGTGATATATTAAGACAGGGCCAACAATTGGGTTTGTTTCAATAAAATTGATTAACAAATAATAAAAATATGTAAATTTTAAGATGATCCTCGCGCAGGCAAGACCTTGCGTGTATACAATTTCGAAAGAAAAAGTTTCTGACCAAAAGTGACTGACCAAAAGGTTGAATAGACGTAAAAATATAAGTCATCAGTAGATCTACATACATAGCTATTCTGCAGCCCAACGGCTAACGTCTCATTTGCTAGCTAGTTTGCAAAATACAGTAATTTTATGGCAAGTAAAATTCCATTTAAATTACGAGAAAGAATTTCAAATGACAACGCGGCATCTAAAAAAATGTCCTCGATATTTCCCGCGCCCGCCAGCGTGTACCTAGACGTATCCAACTCGATACCAGTGACATTGAACAGATGCGTACCTATTCAGCCTCATCCACACGATGCAGACTAAGGCTCGTATTCAGAGACACGACTCAAACTTAGATTTAATCACAGATCAGCTGAACTCTATTTAAGTACTGAATCTCTTCTCAAACATAACATTTATTCAAGAACGGTACTTAAACTACTCTCAGCTGAATCGAGTCTCAAATCTGTACTCAAATGTTCTCGTTTACATTTTGATTTATTTATAATTTTCGATTCGTTTTACGCAGAAATTCAAACAGCCAGGGTGGAAAAAGAACAGTACTAAGATAAAGTGAAGTATAAATATGCATCAAAGTACGTGTAACGGAACGAAAATGTCATTTGATTAATGTCTTATCAAATCTAAACTCAAGTACCGATTTCGTCTGATTGACGTTTCAGAATAAGCATTTACTTAGGTGAACTGTGATCATTGAATCTTTACATAAATACTGTTCAAGAATTAGAATCTCGACTCAAATCGAGATTTAAGTACATATCAACGCTTGAGTCTTGTCTTTGAATACGAGCCTAAGTCTGCTTAGTCCATCGTCCACTCGATACAGACGTAAGCAGACGTTTATTGAGCTTGGTCCATAGAATGCAATTTGCTTGCGCAGCGTGTGTGTCCATTGAGCTTGGTCCATAGAATGCAATTTGCTTGCGCAGCGTGTGTGTCCATCCAAATGACACTTTCTTTTCAATCACTTTTTTTATATTTTTTAGGTAGGTATTGATGTAAGTTGACTACCTTAAAGATTAAAGGTTCACATTCGTGTAAAATAGTGCTGACATGCTGACGGCAATAAGAAGTTATGGTAGGGCCCATGGTAGCTAGGTTTGCGCAGATGACCGTTTATTTTTGTATAATACATCAAAAAGTCGTGCCTCAAACTAAAGTCTGTACAGCTATAGCTACAAACTAAAGTCTGTGTGGTGTGAACCCGCTATTAACCGAATCGATTGCGGAATCGATTCGGTACAGAATATTAAAAATATTTCGGTCCAATGATTCGGGTATTCGTGACACATTTATGTCAATCTCTATTACGGCGGCACCGCCTGTCGGGCTCAGTCAGACTCAAAGGGATTTTGTGAATTATTAAATAGGTTTGATGATGTGATGAATCAAGATTGAAATTTACGATTATAAAAGAAATAAGTGATAACATAATACAAGAGCGAACATGAGTAATAATTTAAAAAATAAATTCATTCAGCGAAGGAAATCAATGTATGTAAGGAGGTATGAAGGAGAGTAATAATATAGTACCATATCGAAAGGGGCTTATTCTATAAATAAAAAGTAGAATATAGGTGGAAAAAACAGATTAATAACCAATCATTAATCGTACGAGAAGTTCGATATCGAGATTGTTACCTAAAACAGCTGAATAATTGAGTTTGAACTAATTTGACCCCACAACAGCCGAGTTTTGCATATTGTTTTTTCGATGAAAAATGTCGTCTTTTAGTTGTAGAACAAACTTTATTGCCAACCCCTGCTGCACCTTATTAGGGGTAAAATTTTGAGAATACCTTATTTAGAGAGAATACCTTACACCCCTAGCACTAAAAGGGGCACATCCTCCAAATTTCTAGTCCCAGTGACCAACGGTTTAGGCTCTGCGAGTCAGTCAATCAGTTTCTGTTTTATAATATGTTTAGATAAACATGTACTAGTTAAGTTAGGTTTTTGAGACTTCTATACTGTAATTTGAACCTAATATTATTTACTTCGATCAAATTCTCGAGAATTTCTACGACAAAACGTTTTTTGTCCATGAAAGTAAGCAACAGCCACTATCGGACAACACATGTCCGTGTCTGTCAAGTGTTCCAGCTAATTTTCAAAACCAATGGCAAAAATACGTCATCTGCAAAGCGTGGAAGTGTTCCAGCTGATGAGCATAAGCTGTGGTGTTACCCAGGGGATTTCCGTGGACTTGTCATTATCGAGCGGTATCGGGGCGAACGGATCAATCGCATGCACGCTCGTTAAAGTTTCTAGGGCCCTGACCGGATCACATGTAAAGCAGGCTGCCGCTGCCGTCACACCGATTTCTTCTGTATTAGGTCAGTGACCAGGTTGAGGTATGGTGGCCCTGGAAAAGGCCTATGACCGTCGGTGAAAGAATCAGTGTAGTGAAAGGATTAAATTGCGCCTCTTAGAGGCTCCTTTTGTGCACATGTCTTCGCAACAAACACGGCGCGCGTGCCTATCATAGTTTTCTAGCCGAAATAAACATTTACCCCCTTACTTATAAAAGCTATTTATTTTCAAGCAATACTTATATTCAGATACAGATTTTTATAAGGGCTAGTGCAAGGTTAGGACTCACGACTTTCTAAGCGCCTATAGTTGGCGCCAACCGGTTTTATGTGTGAATGTGCCCCAAGGGTTATAGATTATGTAAAAGGGTGAAAAACGAAGGCATAATGTAATACATCGAGTAATTTAATTACGTTTCGGGTTTAAGGAAATCAAAACATTACTTTGTAATAACAAGGGGTTGTTTTTAGTATACACAAGTAGGTATTTTAAAAGACTTGCGGTGCGGTCGGGCTCGGTTACCACATGCTTTATTCCCATTTTGGACACATATTTCCATGTACGGCCAAGAAAAGCGTTTACCACGACATTGCTTGCTTGATTGCTTGTCGTGTCACTGATTCTTTCTTGGTCATCCTGTATTGAGTGACCAGGTTTAGGTATGACCAAGACATTTAACGGAATGTTGAAATCAATCTGCGTTAAAATTACGTTACGCCATCTTCTATATTATTATACAACCAAAGACAATATACGCTTTATATTATCTTTGATACATATGTTGGTAAGTGATTACCGTATTCTATAAACGCTTGCAATACCAGAGGCATCATAATGCGTTGCCGACCGCGAACCGGGGGATCCCTATGAAGAAGCATTGTTCCTGCTCGCTAAGAAAGGATTTAAATACAGGGCAATGTTCGGGTGTTAGAGTTTGTATGAAAAATCTTTTTTATTATTCGTTAGACCCCTTGGACGTTTAGCCAGCTGGTAGATAGATAGATAGATAGAAAATTATTTATTGCACAAAAAATATAGTACAAAGGCGAACTTAATGCAAACAAGCATTATCTTCCAGATAACCTTTGTGTTTGTGGACAGAAGACGTGAAGGTAGTGCACAGGAAAGGGAACTGTTGAGATTATATAATAGCTGGTAAATCTACATCTGGTCCAATGAACGACCTCGGTGGCGTAGCGGGCAGTGCCCGTCTGAGACGCAAGGGGTGGGGTCCGATTCCCGGTGGGTTAAATGTGGTGGTTTGATATTGTGGTAACATGGTACTCGTAGTGTCTGATACCCACGACACAGGGAGTCCTAGTGTGGGATCAGGACTACGTATGTGACTGGGTGTTATTATTATTAATGAAGGTTTAAAAATACTATTGAAATGCGGATGTCGTAAGAGGCGACAAAGGGAAAAAAGCTAGGGGATGGGCAGCAGCGTCCCTCACATTAACAACGATAGCTCTAACTGCGCTCGCCAACTCGCCGCGTATAGGCAAATCCCCACATGATAAGGAATTTTCTCTGTCTGTGGGCGAGGCCATTTTCAGCAGTGTACGGCTGAAATGATGATGATTGAAATGCATTGACGCTGATGAGAGTAACTTCTCCCCAAGAACTCAAGTGTCGGTATGCTTGTGCCCTCGCAAACAAAATCCGAGATAATTACACCAGCCCCTTAAGTGTCGCGAGGCTCGAATAGTTGGGTTTAACTGTGAGAAGGATTAGAGAAGTGCGTATATTTCGAGTTAAAACCAACAAATCTCATAAGTTAGATTAGATAAATTGATGAATAATACCTATGCTCAGTTCCTTATTACCGGTCGGTATAGGCAGACGTTATTATACGTTACGTTACGATACTACCATCGAGTCGGATTTTACGTTCTTAAGTTCATTTTGGTACCTTGAAGGTAGAACCAAAAAAGAAAAATAATTAGCTGAACATATGACTTTTTTATTCCCAAGAATGGTAGACATCCTCTTTAGATGTCCAGGCGATTAGATCCTCGAAGACATCTAAGGGGGTAGTCAGAGGCATGTCTGAACATTTAGCACATGCCACAGGTTGCAAGCCCATCGCCGCTATATTAAACTAGGAGCATCCGTAAAATATGTTGATATACCAAGGCCTTCGGAATCGAGTCGTTATACGAAGTCGAGGTTTTCAGAACCGTCCGTAGCAAATACGGATCGTATTTTAAAAAAAGGTGGTGAATGCTAGTAAACTCTCAGTTGTAGCAAAGGCAATATAGTACATTTCTACTATATTATCTTGAACGTTGTGGAGTGAAAGAAGATGTAGTGATGAGGATTGAGAAAGGTATGCTGAGATGGTTTGGTCATGTAGAGAGGATGAACGAAGAAGATTGATGAAACAGGTGTATAAGGCGAGTGTGAATGGAACCGTTGGAAGGGGAAGACTAGACGTACGTTTAGCGACCAAATCGGTGACGTTTTGGACAAAGGCCAGGTCAAGAGTACCCTAAACCGACGAGCATGTATGAGGAATGTTATGAAATTGAATGAAGCAAAAGAGGTATGGATCGTAGCAAGTGGAAAGCCGTGGTTTCTGCCTAACCCTCCGGAAAATAGGCGTGATTTTATGTATGTATGTATCTTTGGTTGTTGGTAACATTAGCGGTCAAAGCACTGATAAGCTGCGTCACGACGCGACCGCTTCCATCAGATATTAATCAAAACCACGTATTTCTTTGCTAAACTCATAATATATCTAGCGAAATAAATACTAGATTACCAGCATTACCACGACAGCCTAATATTTCACTGGTAAACAGTCTGAAAACAGCTACAAAAACTATGGCGAATCACATCTTACAGAAACTTTAACGTACAGTCGCTTTCACTTATATGTATACATTTCATCATCTTCAAAATGATGATCATCATCATAATTTCTTACTTGCCACGCTGGGCATGCAGGTCGTCGAGTGCAGATAAAGCTTTTGTTGTTACTAAGGAACGCTGCCCATACCCTAGCTTTTTTCCCTTGCTTGTCGTGTCACTGATCTTTCTTGGTCATCCTGCATTAGGTCAGTGACCAAGTTAAGGTATGGTGACCCTGAAAAGGGGCTATGACCGTCGGTGAAAGAATCAATCAAGGTAGAAATGGAGATGACTATTCTTCAGCCGGGGCCATCACGGTAATATACCACCTAATACAGGATGAGAAAGAAAAGCCCAGTGATAAAAGTCACAATGAAAATTAGGACTCACTCTTGAACAAACAACGCCCAACACTGGCAATAGGGAAGATTTCAACGCAGCCACGCGTAGAGAGCTGGAGGTGGACTTACTCCAAAACAATTTGAATGAATAATCGGCACGACAAGAAAGTTTTGGCAGTAATAAGTTACATGATCACATCTCTATACCAGTGAGCGAAAGTCCCTAGCAAAGACGAAGGAGTCCATCAGTCATGTACAGTCGCGTCAACAAACATGGAAGTTCGGGTCGTTAGGGTCGTTAGTCACCGGGATTACGTGCGCTGTCCACGCCTATTGATTGCTGCCATATTGCCAGATTATTAAGGGGAGTTATGATTTTGTTGTTGCCAGTACACAGAGTAGAGGAAGGCTCTTCAAAATAGACGCAGACAAGTAATTTACGCTAGCTAGCTTATCTAACGTATGGGTCTTAGCGATCGCTTGGTAATCGTTTAGAAACTACGATATCGTTTCGCTAGCGCTGTTCAAAATTTTAACCTAGCTACCATCTTGGTTGGACTTAGCGATCAACATTGCAGAAATGATAGCGTGCCATTAATTTAGTAGGTTTTTGTCGACAAATATTATATTCGCTTCTTCTGATCACGTGACTCAAGTAGTCCTATGTCATACCATTATTTTCTTATTGGCCTTGCTAAAACTCTGCGCTTAAGAATATACAAAATTGCCATCATTAACTATCAGATAATAACAAACATGGATGGTTTTAAGCACTGCTTACATTTAATTAGCTTTTATAAGTAAGAGGGTATATGTATAAAAATAAATAAATAAATAAATATTCCGGACATATCACACACGGTCAACTGATCCCAAACTAGGCATAACCTGTACTATGGGTACCAGAGACTGATATACATAATAGATATATATTTAACACCCAGACACAGAACAAACATCTGTGTTAGTCACAAATGTTTGTCCAGTTCGGGAATCGAACCCGCGACCTCTAGCGCAGAAGGCAGAGTTACTACCAACTGAGTTATGAGGTTAGTCAAATGTAGATGACTATGAGGCTAGTCAAATGTGTATTAATGTAGATGACGACGCAAGCGGATAATTATGCATCATCTTTTAAACTAGCATGCGCCCGACCTAATTTTCCCCTACACCAGCTGATTATGAAAAAGTAAAGCCCGCACGTGTCATGCCATAGCTCATGCCATATCACGGTGACATACATCGCATGCCAAATAAATTAAAAGCGATGGTCGCGTTTTTTTTCATTTTAGATCATCCACAGTGAGACGGTTTTGTTCGTCCTTGCGATGTCCTTGTTTGACCTCTTCCAAAGTCGTCGCGTAATGGCGCGCACGACTCGTCAAATATTTTTTCTCCACGGTAAAAGTCCAAGTAGACTTCAAGACGTCCTGTGTCCTTTTTGACGGTTAGATAGGACCATATGTTGGGGTTCCTCAGTTGGTTAAAATAAGTGGACTGTATTAGACTGGTACATTAATTTATTCAGACGTCAGAACGCGCGCCTATCGGGGGTCCGTGGATATGAGTGTGTGTCCCGCTCGCCGCTGTCCGTTTTTGGTGGCACGCAAGGCGACGATTTGTCTCCGACACAAGTTGATTTTTAACTTGTATACCATCCCGAAATGAGGTTACACTATCATAAAAAAAAATCCATATTTTTTTATCTTAAATTTCCAAAATTCGTTTATAGTATTTTTATCATCTTTATAAATAATAAAAAAAAATTACGATAAGTTTGGCATCAGAATTGCTACCTAAAACAGCTGATTCATTGAGTTTGAACTGATTTAGCTAGAGGTAGCGGGTTCGATTCCCGCACTGGACAAACATTTGTGACTAACACAGGTGTTTGTTCTGTGTCTGGGTGTTAAATATATTATATCTATTATGTATATCAGTCTCTGGTACCCATAGTACAGGCTATGCCTAGTTTGGGATCAGTTGACTGTGTGTGATATGTCCGGAATATTTATTTATTTAACCCCAAAACTCCAGTCGTAGAACAAACTTTACGGCTAATTGTGTGTAGCCCCTTTCGGGATAGCATACATATTATGAATAACCTTGTATAGTTCAACTGTTTCTTGTGTATTTCGTAAAATAGTTGAAATATACAAATATAAATATTTAATTTTCTTTCTGTAAATAAAATTATCAATCAAACTATAAATTAACTTCTTAGATTTAAACCTACTTCTGCCACTCTGAATAGCATCCTGGCCTCGTCCGACAACGGACAAGATGCTATTCAGAAAACCGACTTACAAATTCCTGCTTCCTAATAATATTTTAGTGAAAGCGACAACAAACAATTTCTTGGCATTGTAATGGATATGGAACGTGGCTTTACGATCGGATTTATAAATTAAACGAAGAGTTGGAGGGCTGTGTTCATGTAGGTAGAGTTCACTTATGAGTTTTAAGGTCGTGATACAGAGTTTATGTTTACTCAACTAAATAACCTGAATCAAGTACCCACAAAAGAAACTTGACACATATAACTCTGTTTCAGTTTTTACCTAAGATTGGTAAATAATCCTTTTTTAATGTAAGCACATGAGATAGCCTAATGTATCTGTGGTTCAATTATTAGATGAACATGGCGCGAAAACCCAAATAAAAAGGAAACACTCTAAGTACACAACTTAACAACTACCTTAAACTATATTTATTATAACGTTTGATGTAAGGGATACTTGCAGAATGTTCAATTAACTGGTTAATAAACTGATTTAATCTTTCCTATACGCTTCTCATCACCCACTGCAAAAACACCGCAGCTTACAGTTCACGTGCGACTCGAGGCATAAACCAGTGTGCTGAAAAGAACAACTGTTACATATTACTTTGGTGCATATTATATCCCAAAGATATCACAATACCGAAGAAAACGCCTGAGAGTAGACATTAACCTCACATGTGTATAATATTCATTTGAACGACCTATACAGACCAGATTACGGCTTCTTGACCCTTATCAACCTTCCTCCAGGGTTGTTACGTCACAACCCGTATTATATAAAGTATTTATAGAATAGTCTTCTATTAAGTAGAATATCCTATACAATTTAATTCATCGGTACAGGATCAAAAAGAAAGGTACAAATACGTAATTATCTCATCAGCCCTCTGCCCTTATCTCACTTCATGTGGAGTCGGCCGGCAAATGTTTTTCTCTTCCAGTCATCTTTATGAGCAATCACGTCATTATTCAGTCCATTCTTACTCATGTCGTCTTTCACGCAATCTACTCACCTTTTTCTTGGTCTACCTCTTCCCTTATATCCTTCCAATTTCATATTTACCACTCTTCTGACACATGACTTTCTTCCCTCAGGCTGACATCGTTTAATCTAATCTAAGCTATGAGTTGACAAACTGCTTGTATATAGCCCTAAGATCTTGACTAGTGAATCACATAGTATATCGAGGCCATTTCTTGAGTTGTATCTGATTGATAGGATCTTGATAAAGGATAGTCGAGGAGACGTGAGACTGCCCCGATCGGACTTTTATTGGCGGGATCCACTTATTAAACACCATGGGTTCTCGATGGTTAAGAGGAAAAATGTGCCAGCTGCTATTTTTTTATTTAAAGGTACTAGCTGACCCGCTTGCAACGTTGTACACTAGAGATTACGATTTTACGTATATACGGAAGCTTCAGGGCGCGATCCCTAATCGCACTTGACCGCCTTTATTTCAAAATGGATTTCCTCCTTAAAATAAACTCTAAAATTTTACCTCTTTATAATATTACAATGTGGATATGTACAGATAAAAAAATACAAATATCTTAAAAAGCAAAAGGTAACGACCACAACAATTACGTGAAGCAATAGAACCTGAATCAAAAAATCTAGAGCCACAATCAAGTGAGGAAATAGGGGAATATGTTTGTATGGAAAGTGTGAGAATTGCGACTGAATCATGTTTTGTCGATGGTTGAAACGAATCCTGATTCCTATCATTCCTTCTGGTCTATTACGCGATTATTTTACTAGGTCAAGGACATTTTGGCGGCAGATAATTATTTTATATCTAACCCACCAACATTCGCGCGAATAGCTCATTATGCAATCATTAACTACAACGTTTCTCAAAAAACCCCGCATATATTTAGAATGTTATTCGTTTCACCTCTGCGCAGGGCTTGGTGAAAGTCGAGCGAACATAACCAAGTAGCAAGACTAGAGGTGGCTCGTACCTGTTCAATAAAATGTATGGGGGTATGGGTTCGACTAGACCTATCGATTTTAAAATGTCTGCTGATTGAGCTGGGAAAAAAATACTTTCACGCAAATATACATACTAAACATTTAAACAAATACTTTCAAACATTGAACTAGGAAGTTTAACTTATTGATCGAGCGAGCGAAGCGATTGATGGTCTTTCAAACGACTCGGCCGAATCGGCGTTGTATTCTTTTTTGTGAGAGAATTACTTTCGAACTGTCAATACGATCAGCATGGTATCATCAGGTATCAAGATTTGCTGGTAAGAATATGAGTTAAGGTGAGGGTTAAATTGTTTAATGATTTTTTAACTGTTTTTTCTCAATAACCGCAAAACGCACAGTTTTAATTTTTATTACAAAGATAACTTGAGCATTTTATTTACCTAAATCCAAGGCAGAAACGCGATTGGTAAAACTTTTCTCGATAGATTTATTTTTTAAAGTTCGGTCCTCTGCAACAGCATTTTCGAAAATACTCAGAAACTATCAATGATAAATAACTTTTTTTTTTAAATATTGTGTAAGACAATAGCATTGGGTACCTAAATCCAAGACACTTTTTTTAAAAATACTTAGTTTTTAAGATAATCGATATTTTCTTATATTTCGCTTACGTCGATTACTTTCGAGCGCCTTCTAACGCTTGCTATCTCTTTCCGCATTCAAATATTAGGTACATTTAGGTGCTTCGAACAAAATGTAGGCTTAAAAAATATAATAAAGTAAGTAGTTTTTATAAAAGTTTTGGTAATGCCAATCCCGGACTACCCGCAACAACTCACATAATAACATCGAGTTTCGAACCGTCGAAGTGAACAATGCAAGTTTTCGATGCGTCACACATTGTAAGTTAGGTCAGTAGGACTTTATTGTTTAAGCAATGTTATGTCACTTATTATATGATTTTAAGTTTATTTCTAAAGACGCCGAATGATCCCGCACTTTTCACCTCCTTAGGCAGTCAATTTATTTGTGACCCCCATTTGGTAAAGTTTCAATGATTTCGTAGTTCAGGTAAGATTGGGGTATTGGTTAAAACATCCTAAAGATGCGATTTTCACAGTTTATCTTATTTGTGCCTCAACGATAATCTAAGCATCGCGAGATTCCAGTTCTGGGCGAACCACTAGTAGGTAAATAAGTTAAAATCGTTTTATACTAAAAAATTGGCCACACACATGGTAAGTTATTGAGAGACCATAACATTAGCATGTCCGAAGAAAAATAAGCCGTTAACTGTAACCGTATATCCTCGTAGACCATAATAAGACTATTATGGTTTTTGGCTGACAAAATTGTTTTCCTCAATGATAATACACATTGATTTTATAGATGCTGTTATTTAGCTTATACTAGTACCGACTACTGGTATCAGGGAAAAAAAATGATATCCCACAGTACGTATTTTATCTTCCGGATGACTTTATAAACACTGCCATATTGTTCGCTTAGAATCTTGGCAGCGGTTTGCAAGAGAAAAGATATATTAAAAGACATAAAATAAGCTGACTTCCGAAATCCCCAACCATAGTACATAACATATGGTGTCAGCGGTAATTTCCTTAGTCTAAATTATGTTAACATATTATTATCTATTTACTCTAGCTTGCAGAACAGAAAACCGCTGGGGTAAAGGTTCTCGAATGTCGACCACGAACCGGACAAAGCAGTGTTGGAAGGACCGACATCCGATGGACCGAACACAATGTGAAAGTTGTGGGAAGTCGATGGATGGAAAAGACTCAAGAACGTTCGTCGTGCAACTCTTTGGGGAGGCCTATGTCCAGCAGTGGACGTCTACAGGCTGATGATGATGATTTATTGCACATTATTATTCGTCTGAATGAATGAACATGGGCAAGACTAATATCATGTCCAATGCTCATGTTGCACCCATGCCGGTACAAGTTGGGAACGATACCATTCAAGTTGTAGACCACTATGTCTATTTGGGTCAGACGATTCAACTAGGTAGGTCCAACTTCGATAAAGAGGTCAACCGACGAATCCAACTCGGATGGGCAGCGTTTGGGAAACTTCGTCATATCTTCTCGTCGCAGATACCGCAGAGCCTCAAGACGAAAGTCTACAATCAGTGCGTGTTGCCAGTGATGACTTATGGCACTGAAACTTGGTCGTTAACTATAGGCCTCATATACAAGCTCAAAGTCGCGCAACGGGCTATGGAGAGAGCTATGCTTGGAGTTTCACTACGTGATAAGATCCGAAATGAGGAAATCCGTAGAAGAACGAAAGTCACCGACATAGCTCTCAGAATTAGCAAGTTGAAGTGGCAGTGGGCAGGCCATATAGCTCGCAGAACCGACAACCGTTGGGGAGTAAAGGTTCTCGAATGGCGACCACGAACCAGGCGACGCAGTGTTGGAAGGCCCCCCACCCGATGGACCGATGACATTGCGAAGGTTGCGGGAAGTCGGTGGATGGAGAAGGCTCAAGACCGTTCGTCATGGAACTCTTTGGGGGAGGCCTATGTCCAGCAGTGGACTTCTACAGGCTGATGATGATTATTCGTCTATTCGTAGTGTCAGTCGCACTAAAAATATTTCATCAACATTCTTTAACTTTACTGCATTACTCGTAGATATATGTAGTTACCTCTTATAGTAGTATAGATATAGTTACTTCATCTCTTTGTGTTGAACTATGTAAGGAGGTTATAATTAATTTAAAGTCGGTCATGTCAAATCCATTACCTAAACATTCTGAGACCTAAACCATGACACAGTCATAGTAAAGGCAGGATGATTACGAAGCGAACTAAATAGAATGAAATAATTTATTACACTAAGAAGCTACGTAAGTACATGTATAACGTTAGATAACGAGCTCAAACAGTCGCATTAAAACACTAGATCGACGTAACCCCATAACAGTTACAGTAAAAATAACCGATTTATAGAACGCATCACTTTTATATCACATAATGCCACCATAACCAATAACGAGTCCACGAAAGTACTAGTGATCGAAGATCTGAATATAATTATGGTAAAGAGGTTTGTTTGAGTGAAGAGTGCTAGGTATGAATGTGGATGGATGTAGGAGTAGAGGTAGGCCAAAGACGGATGGACTGTGTGAAAGCGGATATGGTGAAGAAAGGAGTGATTGCTGAGATGACGACTGATAAAGGGAAATGGAAGAAGAATACATGTTGTGCCGACCCCAATGATGTGGGATAAGGGCAGGAAGATGATGATCAGGTTTGTTTGAGTGAAAATGGTGGAGCTGATTGTCACTTTCACCATAGCCATAGTGGGAGGTACCTCGACTGTTGATCTGTAGGTCGCAGGTGCAAATCCCGGCCATGCACCAATGTATTTACCTATACAAAAATTGTATGTGAATGAAGTCCTACCTAGGTTAGAATAACATTGATCTCAAAAAATGTTACAACCCTTCTATAGTAATAAGTACACAGTTTATCTTGTGTTTTAGTTTATTGTATCTCTTTATTAGGTTAGATTGGCATGTCAAATAGTCCCTACCAGTGCTGTGTTCGCCTATAATTGGCTAATGTATCAGTCTGAGTTCATACTGAATGTTTGATACATGTGCTGTTGGCGATCCTATTTAATAAATAAATAAAGTCCTTAACAATGTGGAATCCTAACAAGAGATTATAGGACAGTTCTCAAGTCTCGAAAGAAATATAAAGCTGAAGCCAGGTCGGATTGCTAGTGACGGAATATAGAACAGAGGTCACGAACACGTAAATATTCAACGTGGTATATTGCGGTTACAATTCAGGCGGAACGTCCTTGTTAATAGGAGCTACGGGATCGAGTGACGAAGGTAGTAAGGTCGGCCATGGTGTCGGAAACAGGCGTTCATATACATAATGTATAACATGTATATTGTGTATAGATAGATAGATAGATAACACTTTATTGATTACCACACAGAAATGATACAGAGATAATATAACAATTGCAAGGCAATGCAATGGCCTTATCGCTAAGAGCGATCTCTACCAGGCAACCTTTAGATGGACTGGAATGAAAAGATAAGAGAAGGGCATGTTGGTGTGGCTTTGAATATAAATAAAATAATCTAGGTGATATTCATAAAATTAGAATAAAGTAATACCTTAAAATAAAACAAGATATAGATAAAGGTAGATAGATAAAGGGCGTCGCAGTGTTGGAAGGCCCCCCACCCGATGGACCGATGACATTGTAAGGGTTGCGGGAAGTCGGTGGATGGAAAGGGCTCAAGACCGTTCGTCGTCGAACCCTTTGGGGGAGGCCTATGTCCAGCAGTGGACTTCTACAGGTTGTTGATGATGATGAGATAAAGGTAGGTATAAATAGGAATAACTACTTTTACATATAAATCAAATCATCAAATTCAAAATGCTTTTCAACGTGTAAACGAGTGTCGAAAGCCGTGCCTACTTAGCTGCATTTTACGAAACCTATAATTTGTAATCTGACTACCGAATAGGTGTCTAGGGGACAATGCCCCCAGTTACGCAATCTGCCGATCAGACCACTTGTTTCTACCGAATTAATGGCCGCTACTCGTATTAGGTGGCTGTTTGTCGTCCACCCAAATTGGACATGGACACTGCGAGGGGATTGTAAAACATTTCCTTGTAAGGTTTGGGTAGAAACTTGGAGGACGTAGGGCACAGCGATATTTTCTCGTTCTAAATTGGAGCAGCCCGCCTGTGCAGGTACCTCCGCCTTACAGAAGATCGCAGCCACATAACATTATTTGTTTCAAATAGTGTTGTGTTCCTGCGGTGAGTAAGGTTGCCAGAGCTCTTTAGGGGTGGATTCGGGGTCGGCAACGCTTGCATGGTGCCTCTGGTATTGCAAGCGTTGTGTTCTAAGTAAATTAAAAGTATTTTTTTTACTTTTTAGAGTCAGATAGGCGGATTGATTCCTTTTATTAATCTGGTTCTTTACAATTGATCGGAAGGCCAATGTATATCATTTCGATCTCTGAATTAACGTAGTCTGACCAAGATTGAACCAATATGGTAGATCATTTGGTAAAAATACCCTAATGTAAATAAATAAATCATGTAAATTATTGTAGACAGTGATTTATTTAGAAACTTTCGAGGATAAATGAAGAAGTTATTCCAGAAACCAACCAGTATATTAAAACTACGGTTTGACTCATAAATAAATTCAGATGATTATGTTTGTTTGCTTCCACGGTTATATTTCAATAGTTATCATTGATTTCAAGATTAAAAGAATCTAAGCATGCATTTGCTGTTGAAATCATCATCTGGGGAAACTCGAGAGACTCCCGTAAAATTAATAACTAAGAAGTACCTAATTATCATTTCGACGAACCGCAGCGCGACGCTCAAGGATCATTTTATTGTTAAAACCAATTGGCATTTAAAAAACATTATTATGACCATCAGAAAATATAGAAATTACCGCATCAAAAGAAAATAATATATAATTAATACTATCTTCCACACGTCGCTTTGCTCGCGTGGTACCTACATAAAAAGTACCTAGCATTAATGTTAAGAACTCTTTATATTCCAAGTTTCATCGAAATCAGTTGAGCCGTTACGGCGTCATTGAATTACAAACATCCAAACATCCTCACAAACTTCGCATTTACAATATTAGTAGGATTCTACACGTTCGAAAATTACATCGGCCACCTACCGCAACAACTCACCAACTGCGATTATTACAGAAATCGGCGCGCGATACTTACTAGCTTCAGATCGAGATACGCGGGTTCATCGACCCCGGCGCTCGCGCAGCTCGGCGCAAACACGCTATAAATACGGAGTGACGTCACTTGTTTATCATAGTACGCAAGGTTACGCGAGCGAGCTGCCCACGAGTCGGCCATGCCTGCAGGCAGAAGTGATGTAAGTAATCAAGTTGCTGTCTCTTTTACGATCACCAGAAAATAAAGTAATTACTTTGGGTTTGCTCGTTATAGGGTTTTTTGTTGGTCACCCTAATTAAGCGGAAAGAGATTCTAGCCTCGAATATGCTTTTCTTGAAAGGAGATTGCAAAGTTGAATCTTATAACCTAAAACGATAATCGCATCTCGAAAAGCGATAGATTGCCTCGCTTTTAATTATTGGAAGTTTCCGATTACACAAAACTTGGAGGAGGTCATCGCCTAGCAATATTCTTGCGATAATCGCCAGGAGATTCTCTTCACAAAAGTAGCGTGAAACTCTCTCCATGTAAATCGGTCTTAAGGTATGACTTAAGATATGGACTATGTTAATTGTCTGAAATAAATGATTTATATAAGGCGAATGATCAGGGTGAGGTGTGTTGCCTTGAATCGTTGGTAAAAGAACCGGTCTGAATTAAGGGCCTTCGTACAAAATATTGAGTTAACTTATACAAGTACAAAAGTGAATGTGTCACTGGTAACTTTATCGTCACCCTGCTCTTGGTCAAGGATTACATAGGTATTTGTCGATGATGAAGGAACTAGTGAAGAGAAAACATTATTTGCGTCTCGAGGGGGCTGTGTACTTGCCATACATAATTACCAAGGCTATCTGAACTAGAGAGAGAAATAGAGGGAGAGCCAAGTAGAGTTGTAATGTGGTTATTTGATTCCATAGATCTGTAATTGGTTAGGCACTAAATGAATGAGTCATTCAAATCACACAGATATAGGTAACACCGTACCACTTATCGCAAGAGCAATGAAGAAGATTTCCACATTTCCAGTGACGTAAAAGCAACATAACATGTCCTTAGGCTATACATTGATGAATAATAAATCGACTCATTTTTTTATACATCTGCTTTTAATACATTCATAATCTTTTCGTTATTCAAAAGAAGATTTTTCCTTTCCATTGTTATTTTTTTGGACTAATCTGGCAACAATAACAAAAATAATAGGGTACTTTATCCCCAAAAATACGCCTTTCAGATCTCCAAGCGATCCGCACCTTGAAGATTTTTAAGGGGGTTAGTCAGACGCACGTTCGAACATTTGACAACTATGATCACATTTTACAGTAGTAAGTATTATATTAAGCCGTGGTCTCTGCCTATCCCTCTAGGAAATAGGCGTAATTTTATGTATGTATGTAAGTATTACATACGTAACAGGTTGCAAGACTTGGTATCTTCACGATACTTATTTTCACCGTTTTAAGCACATGTTAAGGCGGTGGTGGCCCCGGCTAAAGGATAGGCCCTTCCATATCTCTATCCGCGGATGTCGTAAGAGGCGACTAAGGGAAAAAAGCTAGGGGATGGGCAGCAGCGTCCCTCATTTCAAAAACGATAGCTCTAACTGCGCTCGCCAACCCGCATGCCCAGCGTGGTGAGTATGGGCAAAACCCCCCCACATGATAAGGAATTTGCTCTGTCTGGGGGGGAGGCCATGTTCAGCAGTGAACGTCGTACGGCTGAAATGAAATGATGAAGCACATGTTAATATGCACTTAAATTATGGAAGCATTAAAAACATACAATGAAAATATTACAAAAAAAATTATATAATGCTGTAAGGTCGTATATCCCCGAGGTCTTACATAAGATGATAACTTATAAAAACAAATAAGGTACCTAACAGATATCATTCACAACAATCTTATCGTGAATGTCACCAAGTGACTAGCAATGACCGATTTCGTTGACAAGGTCACAATTTCGATTGTGATAAGCCACTTTCACAAAACGATAGGTATCTTTAATATACATAAAAATAAGTAGCAAGTATATAAAATCACGCATGTTTAATGCATGTAGGTAGACAGTAAATAGGTACATGAATTTCTACTTAATACAATTCTGACGCACACTTTCCTTTGTCAGTGTTTTCTGTTTAAAACAAGTCTAGTTCATGTTTTTTTAATCTTTTGCTAACACTGTGGCCCCTGTTATCTTAATGAATAAATAAGTAATAATAATAATAGCGAAGCTATAACACGATTAAATAAGTTTATGATCAGTTATCTTTTATTAGCAATTAGAACATCAAGCTCATTATAATGAGCGCAAACACGGGGTTATATACTGTTATTCGCAGAGGAGTTCCGTGGAACAGCTCCTGACTATATCATCAGATCAACTCGCATCCACCATAACATTATATTGTCATCGTAACTTAACAGGTATGCAGAGTTTCAAATCAGTTTGACAACGGGAACTGTGTCAAAATGAATTTTCAAGATTTGTACCACATGGTCATGTAGAGAGAATGAACGAAAGAAGATTGACGAAACAGGTGTACAAGGCGAGTGTGAATGGGACCGTTGGAAGGGGAAGACCTAGGCGTACGCTTAGTGACCAAATCGGTGACGTTTTGGAAAAAGGCCAGGTCAAGAGTACCCTAAACCGACGAGCATGTATGAGGAATGTGATGAGAGTGAATGAAGCAAAAGAGGTATGTCAGGATCGTAGCAAGTGGAAAACCGTGGTCTCTGCCTACCCCTCTGGGAAACAGGCGTGATTTTATGTATGTATGTATGTATGTATGTATGTATGTATGTATGTATGTATGTATGTATGTACCACATATAAGGAAAGTTATATAAACGCTTGTAATCTTATTTTATAGGGCAGTAGATACTGTAGAAGTGTAGAATATAATGAGTATTTTTCTATCACCCATCGATCGATAGTACAATCCAAAGTAACGTGAGCTACCATTATTATTGAAGACTACCATCGTGTCAAATCAAAATGGTGCCATAAAAGTAAATGAGCTGGAACAGGTAGGTGGTTATGAGTCCAAGTGTCCAAATGAGGTGCGATGACCGTAACATAGACAGTCTGACCGTTAATGTTCAATCAATAGATTAACTTATGAGTCTCGTGTTATTGCCAGTTGCCACCCTTCGACTTTGGGCTTGTTTGATATGAGAAGGTTATACAAATAAAATTAAACGGGTCGTAGTTTTATATCAAGTAGAGATAGCTTGTAATCATACACCTCAGCAATCAGCAACAAAAAAATACCAGCGAAGAAAATACAAACGATTAGCGAGCTGAAACTTTGGTTTTTGGTCATGAAATTATGAAAGCCATCTCAAAGTATACTCATGAATGTCTCTATATTTATTTATTTATTTGTTGAAAGTGCACAAACATTATGTATATTATTTTATTATTACATAAAATATCTTCATAAAAACAGGGTCTGATATACATAAAAATAAAAGTGCACTATATGACTTATAATTAGACTTCAATTGGACCGATTTGAATATGGTTTTTCACAGACCTTATCAAAAGTTTATAAAAGGTTCTATGTAACTGATATCTTACAGATAAGAAATAATAGTAGATGAGTAGTGGTTCATCAAACTAATGCGGATGATAACAAATTATACTAGCATCCAAATACACATAGAATTTCAATTAGCACAAATGCCAATAAACTCAGCATAGCAGAGAGCAAAATACCAGCGTTAATCACTATGCAAATGAACAAGTAGCTACACGCAAGATTAGGAGTTCATGTTTGATGAATAATAAAAGATGCTATAGCCACAGAGTAGGTAATAGGTGAAGTAGCCTTGATTGAAGATTTCACAGGCAGTTAAAGATTCACACGAGCATATCTACACCAACGCATGCCGATTCGAGATTCCACTCCACACAGAAGTTGCAGTTTAGTAATGCATTAGAATATAATCTGTGCCTCTCGAAAGTAGCTAGGATTGATGCATCATCATTATCTGAGTCTGGCATTACTCAATACTGTGCAAATGTAAAAGCGTCAACACTATTTTATACGAATTTGAACCTTATATATATTATATATAACTCAATACATTTATTGCTTTCACATGGTTTGTTACAGGTACGAGATAGTAAGGTGGTTTATCATGTGGACCCTGTATTAAAGTATGGCAACAGGGAGACAGGCCAAGATTTAATACCTAAATAAGAGGTACACTACGTTCCGAACTATGTTTCTTCTATGTAATCTTTGAGGCTGTCAACTTAAGTCAACGCCTAAACAAAATCGCAATGTTGATGGTACGAGGCGTCTTTTCAGACTCCTGTGACGTGTGCGTTTCGTGTCCAGTCGACATAAGCCAAGACTTAACCAAGTCTTAGAGAAATTATGATATATTTTGGTTTTAAAGTAACTGGATTCGTCTAAACGCTGCATAGTGTAGAGATTTCATTTGCAATGTTAAAGTTAAATCAAGCTGTTCACAAGAGCAAGATAAAGCATTACCATATGAATAGAAGGAATGAATGGTCCATTGACAGCTAGACCCTAGCTTTATTACATTAGGAGTACCAAGACGTAGAAAAAGGCCGGAAGTTCGACACAAAGCATAAATAGGGTCAGGGAAGGCTTTACAGCTTTTTTTCATGACGTATAATACATAGAAGATTGAAAGCTCAGAAATTAGAAAACTTTTATTGGAATAAAACAAATATTTACCCTCTTATACATAATAAGTCACTAACATTATAGGCTCGATAACTCTCGTCCTGTCCTTTAAATAATAAATAAAATTCATTTATTTCAGACAGCAAAAAAAAATCAATTTATGTCCATATTATGTTAGTCACAAAGTTGTCTTTGTCTATGTTAGTAGTATTCATGAGAGTTATAATTACAAAGTAGGAATAAATTCAAACACTTCAAACACTCAATGATCATTATTTGATTACAGTCTTTGAGAAACGGGCTATCCCATTTATTGGATAGTGCATTCGGGATGGTGTTGGGACTCCCGTGCTGCCAGCATAGCAACGAAGCGACTTTCTACCGCATGCATGCATGGAAGCCGTCCTTTCCGAACAGTAAACTAAAGAAAGAGGCGGACATACTTTTATCGAGCCTAAAAAGTTAGCGAGTGATGATTATGAACAGAGGTGGTTAGTCTATAGTTCTGGATAACTAAAGTTATTTCTAAGAAAAATCATTATATTTGTTACAAAAACGGTGATTTTTTTCAAATTATCTAAAATATTGTTTTAATACATGTATAAACTGACACAGATAACTTAAAAGTTCTAACGTCGTGAAATTATGCAAAAACAATTTATTGTGTAGATGTCTAGATTGTCCAAATTTAAAATCGTCTAAACTGCGGCTTCCTAACTCATTATGCAAAATATCACTATATTTGGACATACATAATATAAAATAGTTGATTTAATTTTTTTTCTTCTAAACTGAGTTCAAGCACCTTATGATTGAAGCCTTTTGTTCCAAAGGTAGATATTGTGTAAAGTGAATTCTAAAAAAAATCATGAACCAATATTTATTTTAACTTTTGAACCTAGAGTGGAAGATAGACCGAAGGAAGATAGACAAGCATATTTCTAGAACCGACACTTTAGTCAGTTACGTCATGTTCAAACATACATACAATCACGCCTATTTCCTAGAGGGGTAGGCAGAGACCACGGCTTTCCATTTGCAACGATCCTGACATAACTTTTCTGCTTCATTCACTCTCATCACATTTCTCATACATGCCCGTCGGTTTCTCGGTAGTGTTCAAAGTATTTCATCAAAAATTCAAAATGATTCTTATAGAACTGAATATAATCAATTTTGAGTTTGACTTTTAGGGCTTGCCATATCTTTGACCTATATCGCACGGCCTCTAATGACAAACCCAAATTGTATTCATATTCATTTATTTCACCCTTAGCGTTACATTGCATAACATAGGTATGTCCAATTACAGTTATTTTCATAAATTATCATGCAGATTATTAATTAAGTATTATTATTATTATTACAGATTAATAATGGATTAATAGATAGTGTCCTACATATTACTTGTATGCATATCAGAGAATGAACAATTCATATATTCGGTAATATGGTAAAATGGATGACTCTCAAGAAATCTCCTGACCTGAAATTTAAATTAGTTGATGGGTAACTGTGTAACTTCTAATGGCAATTTATTGTACATAGCGAGCTTAAGGCAAATACCTAGTTTGTAAGTCTTTACAAGCCTTGTTCGTGGCACATCTAGTTTTTCCTTATTTCTAGTGTTATAATTGTGTTTGTTTTTTTTTCAGTACAATTAAGGCGAAATAAATTTTTGATGAAAAATTGCACGCCGTTTGTACAAGGGTTTAGTTTGGTTAGGGTGTTTCTAGAGCAACGCATCAGTTACATATTATTGTTGTACCTCGGGTCGGGAGCGTTATGTCCTTCTTCGAGGGTTATGTAAACCACTCCATATTTGTCAGACCAATAGGTAAAAAAACGGCACGGGTCGATCGGAACAACATAACTTATTTCGATTAATAGCGTTAATAAATATGTAATTAATTATCATGCATAAACCGTCGAGCCTTGTATGTAACCAATATGGCGATCAACCAGCGAGCAACAATCGAAAAATGTGAATTATGCGCATATATTAGCGGATTGGTTATGAAAACGTATGACATACGATTCACTGGGGTTATTGTACACATTATTAGTTAGTTTAACGTACAGCTGTCTTCACTATCCTATTGTAGATAGGGCCTTAGGGCAATAGGGCGATGTGGGAGGGGAATCCAGTAACCAGTTTGACATCGATACACATCATCATCATCAGCAACCTGTTGAAGTCCACTGCTGGACATAGGCCTCCCCCAAAGAGTTCCACGACGAACGGTCTTGAGACTTTTTTTTTTTTTACTTTTTGTGGCTATGTTGTCACTGCGGACACAACTGGCCTATTGTGATCGCCACTTTATTTGTGGAGCCCTTTACAGGGCCTTTAAAGTTCACCATCTTGAGCCTTTTTTAATCCACCGACTTCCCGCAACCTTTACAATGTCATCGGTCCATCGGGTGGGGGGCCTTCCATCGATACACGCATACCTACTTGTTATTGCGCAAGTCCGATGATTCAAACAGACAAGTGAGTTTATACAATTTCAGTAGTCCACAGGTCGTTGGTTCGAATCCCGGTCGTGCGCCAATGGTGCTCTCAAATGGTGAAGGAACTTAGTGAGAAAACCGGCATGTCCAAGAACCTAAAAATTTGAAAACATTGTGATGTGCACTTACTTTACCCTTTCACTACACCGATTTTTTCACCAACGGTCATAGACCCTTTTCAGGGCCTCCATACCTCAACCTGGTCACTGATCGAATACAGAATGACCTAGAAAGAATCAGTGACACGACAAGCAAGTCTGTAAAAAATTAAAACACCCAACAGTCACATGACTGGCCTCATAGTTCCGTTGGTAGTAACTCTGCCTTCTGCGCTAGAGGTAGCGGGTTCGATTCCCGTACTCGAGAAACATTTGTGAGACTAACACAGATGTTGGGTGTATGGGTGTTAAATATTAATCTATTATATATATCAGTCTCTGGAACCCATAGTACAGGCTATGCCTAGTTTGGGATCAGTTGACCGTGTGTGATAATGTCCGGAGAATTTATTTATTTATAGCATTAATAGTGTCTAAACATTATCAAAGCTACAAATATCGTCATACGTTCATACAGAGCAAGCTCAAAAGCCGTAAAACACGTAAAGACTATTTGGCTTTATTTTCGCGATTGTATTCTGTGCAAACTGAATTATAATTTAATCTGCAGCGGCGGCGCTAATGTGGGACGAGCATGATTTGAACAAATGCGAGTGTAAACGCGGTTTTAGCCGCAATAAATCACAGAAAACACGTGAAACATGATAAAAACATGATTAAATGTGATTTAGAAATTGTTACAGCTGAATATCCACAAGAAATACTGAATTACGAATGTGATGAGCGAAAAGCGAAGCGAGCTTTGACAGCATGTGGAAATCTACGAGAACTGAACCGCTAAGAAAAAGTTCCACAGAACTTTCTTATAGCCTTGTTGGACTATAGGGAGGAAACCCGACTTTCGATCCGAAGGTCGTGGGATCGTGCAACAAATGAGTTTTGCTGTTCGAAAAACTTAAGTGCACTACTAGTAGTGTACAAGTAGTAAACTACTTTAACATGTTATGCGTTGGATGGGTAAAAATATACATACATAAATAATACCTACTATGTACTTACCTAGCTAATAAGAAAAAACCTACATAATATTACTTGACTACCTAGAACGACCCACTTTTAGAATTGTTTATGATACGAATGTTCTCATGTAAGTGACTGACTGTCTTTATGGGAATAAATTAATTTAAACCTAAAAAAGTACGCATTAACACGCGCTTAAAACTGTGAAGAAAAATCGTGAGGAAACCAGTTAGTATTGATAAGCGGCGATGAGCTTGCAACCTGTCACGAATAGAACACTCACATACATGCAAAATATGAGCATGTGCCAAAATGTTTGGAAGTGCTACTGACTACTCCCTTTAGATATCGGGTTTGGGGGTTCGGGGTTCGGAGCCGGCAACGCGTACGTGATGCCTCTGGTATTGCAAGCGTTCATAGGCTATGGTAACCACTTACCGACAGGCCCACCTGTTACCACCGCCACCGTAAGCTTGTTTGCGACTTTAGCTGTATTAAAAAATATGCTACTTTACAGAAGAATAATGAAGGTAAGTAAAAGAAAGATAAAAATTTTGCAGAATTTTCTTGTTACGATAATAGGTAACACTAACACATTACCTTCAACGCCGCTAAACCCATTTCAAGTAGTCCCAAATTTTATAATAACAAAAGGGATTTCGTAAGCCTGTTACAGTGATGAATGACATCCTGCAAATAATTGTCCCTCAGAGGGGTAAAGGGGGTGGTAACACTCCTTATCGCTATGCTATGTGAAATAAGCCTTATCACTGCGAGTTTAGATTCAATATGGATTGGATACTCGCAATTTTTGGGTTTTCGAATATCACAATAGATATAAAATATCAGATTTTCGGGATTCCAATTGTTAGTGTGCCGGCGGCGGGGCAATGTGCCAATTCTTTCTTGATGACCAAGAAAGAATCAGTGACCGAATAACATCCAACAATCACATACATAGTCCTGACCCCACACTAGGATAGGTATCAGAAACTACGAGTACCGTGGTACCACAACACCCGGAACAAATATTTGCAGATCATGCAAACTGTTGTACCGCAGCGGGAATCGAACCCGCACCCCTTCGCTACGCCACCGAGGTCGTCAACTACTAACTAAATATTTCCTTTCACACATTAAAATAATTACTTTTATTGGAGGGGCATTTTTAGACTGAAAGAGACGCGAGTCAGCGTAGGAGTGAAACAGGCTTGAGAAGTACTGTTTGTTCTGCGGCAGTGGGCGCGGCAGGGTCGTGACGTCACGAGCTCGGGCCCTCTGGTCGACGACCCCGCGAACAGCTGACTGAGGAGATGCTACGTAGGTAATGGTTTATGAGGTGGGAGGCTTCTCAAAAAACGCGCAATAGAGTTTATTGATTATAGCAACCGCGCGCGGCTCACTCGCTCGTCGAGCCGTGTTCAAACGGCTCGCGAAATATCATCAAATCAAAATAGATTATATTTATATATATTGGGCATATTGGGCTTTGTTGAGAGAATGAGAAGAAGAGAAAATACGTTTGATATTTATTTCAAAAACTCCCTTACTTCTACTAATTTATGTTTATTTTGAATATATCACAACGATATAACCTAAAAGACTGACTCAAAATTGAATACATATATGTATTCCTATAAGCGGAAGCGGAGTGGAATACTCACTACTGCAAAATGTGGGCATGAGCCAAAATGTTTAGAAGTACCTCTGACTACCCCTTACACATGTTCATGGATCCGATTTCAAGGTCTGAGAAGTTATGTTCTATGCTTGGAGCTAAAAACCGTGAGGCTGTAAATTTTGTTGTATATACTGAAGAACATCGATGTTAAAACCTACAGAATGAGAAAGCAATGCTCTTGTTACAGAGATTACACTAACAATGGAGCATTGACCTATACCTCGCAATCATCTGTCACTATACATAGCACAAAGGCCTCTTTATCCTGAACCCTTGAAGCCCTTAATTTAAATTTGAGGTCGCTATTTACAAACCCTGCGGTACCCCGAGACCGGGAGAGTTCACCAAAATTTTAACCTGCTGATTCGATGTTGCTCTCGGCATAATAAAAAGTAATAAAATGCCTTTCTTGTAATTGTTCTGACGACCTCGGTGCCGTAGCGGCTGAGTGCCTGTCTGAGATGGGAGGGCTGCGGGTTCGATTCCGCTGCGGGACAGATGTTTGTAATGCAAATATTTGCTTCGGTTCTGGGTATTGTAGTACCATGGTACTCGTGGTTTTCGATACCCACGACACAGGGAATCCTAGTGTGGGGTCAGGACTATGTATGTGACTGTTGGGTGTTATTATTATTAATTAAGTAATTAATTCAAAATTTATGAGGGTGTTTGGTTGTGTCCCTACCTCATTCTGTCCCACATCGGCCACACTTGAGCTCTACATTCCATTTGTGAAAAGGATCATTGAAAATCATGACAAGCCGGTTTGTCTGATTCTTCAAGCTCGGTCGCTAGAAAAAGGCGTAGCTTCACCTAGTTTCTGAGACGTTTCAAAGTGATCCTTGTGATTTAACAACTTGTGACTTTGGTCCAATCAATGATTTTTATAAGTTAGGAATATAACAGTTACCTATAAAGGTTTAATTTTATGCGAGTACCTACTATGAGAACTTAGCGAAGTCTTCAACCCCTTTCACAATAAGGGTCGGTTAGAGTGATGGTGAACTGTAGGTTCCTATGGTAATAACGACTAAGGCCAAGCCCCAAGCCACAAAGTGCCATAGCAATGGTAACATAAATAAAGATCAAGTGGTCCGAATTCGCTGACCGTTTGTATGTATAGCTTACTCTGATGTGGAGTTTTTAGGCCGCTAGAAGGCCGCCGTGGCCTAGACGTATCGACATTTAATAGTGCCCAGTGCCTACGTGTCGACAAATGTTAATTTCTATCAGCTATTATTACCACTAGCGGTCACCCATCCATTCCAAGAATGTTCGGTATGACCCTCGTTCTTCCATGATCAATGCATATGTATGAATTAAAATTACTTACATCCTCTGAATTGAGGTTCATCGTCTGCATTAGTTTGCTTACCTGTAAATAAGGAAGAAATATTTATAAATAGGTAAACATATTTAACAGTGATGTTGATAATCGTTGAAAACAACAGTGACATCACAGTTTTTGCAATAACCCAAAAAAACTCAGGCGGGCATCGAACCCGCTACCACAGATACGAGGATGCGTTGAGCATTGCACAACCGAGTCAAATCCTCGCCCGGTCGATTTTTTTTTAAATGATTTTCTGCCCGAACCGCCCCGAGATTTAGAGTTATTTACCTAGAATTAATAAATTTCGTTTTCAAGCGAGTCGTGCACAGGCACAACGTAATCGGTTTCATTAAACAAAATGTACGCAATACGCATATCATTAGTCCCCCCCAGACAAATGGCAATACGAACGCAATACGTCATGAAAGCGAACAGTACCTTGATCGCGCTCAAGCGCGCTGGGCCGCAAGGAGGTGTCGACAAATACAAAGTTTTTTTTTGTTATCATAGTCAATGTTTGCATGAAAATAGATGCAGAATGCGCTGCCCATGATCGCGCCCACGATCGCAGTAAGTTTTACGTATCCGATTGACGCATGCTGCATCAGATTTCGATGCCTCCTGTTTCTACCGCAAAAAAAAACCCCTAAAGGGAAAGAATATCCCCAAACGGCCATTAGCAGAGTGCCCGTAGACCTTAATAATATCGCAAACAATGGAATTAAATGGGATAGCATGGTTTACTAAGATACCAAATATATAAGAATAAGAGTTTATTTATTTGACACACACACACACAGTAGAAAAATAGTATAAGAACAAACAAAAATTACATAAAGAACAAAACAAATACACAAGCAAAAAGAAAGAGATAAAGTAGGTAGGTAACTATCCTTTTCAGTGCGAATATCTTCCATAGTACAGTTAACCGGACTGCGGAAGATTTTTCTTCTATCGTAGTCCGGTTGACCGGACCACGGAAGATCTAGTTTAAACTTTTTGTTGGTTTGACCTTTTTTTTCAAGTTATTGTCAAGTCAAAGTGGTTCATAATATGTATGCTATCCCGAAAGGGGCTTATACGTGGGTTACTATAACCAGCGAGATGACAGCTAGTGTCACTGTCAAATTGATTTCTGATTCTTTCCGACTGATCGAATGAGCTTACTCATTTCAGCCGTAGGACGTCCACTGTTGAACATTGCCTTCCCCACAGATTTCCGGAGCGAATTCATATCCCATAGTACTAAAAAAAGAAGTACTTAGCAAAATTATTTACCTAACAATCATCTTGTGGTATTTTTACTTTACTGTATAGGTACCTCCTACCTTTAGTATCTTTTAAACAAAATAGTTTTTATTTCACTAATTATTATTATGTGCGCCACCGTCCTCTTTTACTTCGTATATCCTGTCCACCCAAAGTTTGCCTGGTAGAGATCGATTTAACAATAAGGCCGCCCATTGTCACACTATTTTGAAGTATTTTTTTTTTCCTGTATTGTATAATTTTCTTTTGGTGTACAATAAAGTTATATTGTATTCTATTCTACCATATCCATATGTTTTATGGCATCATTTTGAAAATTATGTAACGTATACATCTTAATTCAGGCGACTGTAAATTGTTAACAAATGCCTTTGTACACCCCTTATATGTCTAAAGGATATTAAGTAGCAGTCTAAGGGCTCGACCATACATGGAATCAAACAAACAAACAAAAAGCTATTTATAGACATAAAATATAAGGCCAGGTCAAGAGTACCCTAAACCGACGAGCATGTATGAGGAATGTGATGAGAGCGAATGAAGCGAAAGAGGTATGTCAGGATCGTAGCAAGTGGAAGGCCGTGGTATCTGCCTACCCCTCTGGGAAATAGGCGTGATGTATGTATGTAAATATTAGACAAGTAAATGAATCCATAGGCTCCCGAACTAGTAAAAACTGTGTTTCAGGAGTCGGTGGCTTCTCCATGATATCGATTTTTGATCACAGCCGTGAACCTTTTATTATTTTTCAAATCAAATTCTAGCGACTATAGCAGTTGATCGGCCGGTTAGTTTGTTGGTGAATTGCGGCCTAAGTATATAAACAAACAGACCGATTGGAATCCTATGTTCAGGCTTGAACAACGTGTCCTTGTTCAAACGAGGCGAGTACCACTTAGTAATGAAGGAGTCGTCTTAGGGTCATACTACAAAACACCTCTATTGTCTATGGTACACTGAAGCTTTAAATTCCATTTTGTGAAAAAGGATCATCGAAAAAAATGATAGGCACGCGCGCCGTGTTTGTTGCCTGATTCTTGTAGGCTTGGTCGCGAGGAACAGCCATAGCTTCACCTAGTTTTTAAGACGTTTCAAAGTGATCCTAGTGATTTTATTGAAATAAATGCCTTTTTACTTTTGACTTTTACTACCAACCTACTCAGGTCCTATTACAAATTTCATCATGTAACTAAAAAGGGATTTCATTGTGAAGGTTGCGGTAAGTCGGTGGATGGAGAATGCTCAAGACCGTTCGTCATGGCACTCTTTGGGGGAGGCCTATGTTCAGCATTGGACTTCATCAGACTGATGATGATGAACTAAAAAGGGTTGAAGATCCTGTAACACATACAGTCACTAGTTCCTTTTCCCGGCCGCCATACCTCTTTCATAAAGCTTTTAGTTGCTTGCTTGCTTGTCGTGTCACTGATTCTTTCTTGGTCATCCTGTATTGGGTCAGTGACCAGGTTGAGGTATGGTGGCCCTGGAAAGGACCTATGACTGTCGGTCGGCGTTAGAAGGCGCTCGAAAGTAATCGACGTAAGCGAAATATAAGAAAATATCGATTATCTCAAAAACTAACAATTTTTTTTTTTAAAGTGTCTTGGATTTAGATACCCAATGCTATTGTCTAACAAAATATTTTAAAAAAAGTTATTTTTGTTAGATAGTCTCAGAGTATTTTCGAAAAAACTGTTGCAACCAACCAACTTTAAAAAATATATCTATTGAGAAAAAGTTTAGCAATCGCGTTTCTGTCTTGGATTTACGTAAATAAAATGCTCAAGTTATCTTTGTCATAAAAATCAAAACTGTGCGTTTTGCGGTTATTGTGAAAAAACAATTCAAAAATCATAAAATAATTAAACCCTCACCTTCATTCACTATGTTGCTATTATTCCGATTTCTTTATCTTTGGTTTTTGCCCTGTTACTGTGTTTTTTTTTAGTTAATGTAAGTCGTATTTTTTGTACATGGCCTCCCGCGATACAGGCTAGTCCTAGTGCGGGGACCTCTAGTAACTTGTTTTTCTTGTCATTGTTATTTTTGGTAAATAAATTTAATTAAGTTGTAAATTTATTTGTATAACACAACAATGTTCTAGCTTGTTGGCAATGAGGTCGAATGTGACTGGTTCCTTTAATGTTGTGACGAAAACGTATAGAGCCGCCTTTGTTCACTCGCTCGTGAAACTTATTCGTGTAGAACATTTTTTTTATAATATACAGCGGGTCAGTGGTTTTGTCATGAAGGTATCAGGGCTATACCATATTATATACGGCGCAAATATAATCATTTAAAATCGCAGGATACTCTAAGCCGTGTTTGCCTAGTGGGAGGTACCGAACTTTCGATTCGAAGGTCAAGAGTTCAAACCTGGTCGTATCATCACCAGCTTGGTATGCAAAATGTGGGCCAAATATTCAAACATATCTCTAAAGATTTTTCATAAATCATCATCATTTCAGCCCTACGACCGATTACCTATCATATGGGGGGGAATTCGCTCATACTCACAACACTGGGAACGCAGATTGGCTTGCTCAGTTAGGGCTATCTTTGTAAAAATAGAGGACGCTGCTGCCCGTCCTTCTTCCTTTTTTTCCCTTCGCCTCTTACGACATCCACAAATAAGTAGATATGGAGGGGCCTATTCCTCAGCCTATTCATAAATCATCAAAATTACTATGAAAGTTTGAAAATAATAGAGAGTGGTCCAATTTGTACTAATCTGATAACATTAACACAAGTAATTTATCTTTGTCATGGTTTATGAGTAGGTACAGTCAAAATTACAGTATTTAACCGATTAATGTTTTACTTGGAATCTAATTAAGGTTTGTAAAATTACACATGTATCTGTGTTATTTAAAACTTCTAATCTTAATCATCATATTGTACCTAAAGGATTTTGCCGTTGTGGCCCCGGCTTAAGAATAGGCCCTTCTGTTTCTACTCGTGGATGCTTTCACTACACTGATTCTTTCATCGACGGTCATAGGCCCTTTTCAGGGTCACCTATACTATACCATACCTCAACCTGGTAACTGGACCTAACACAGGATGACCAAGAAAGAATCAGTGACACGACAAGAAGAACGTGGATGTGTTAAGAGGCGACTAAGGGACAAAAGCTAGGGGATCGGTAGCAGCGTTCCCTATCAACAATAGCTTTATCGCTCGTCAACCCGCGTGTCCAGCGTAGCGACTAGCGAATATGGGAAAATCCCATTATGATTGTTTGAGTGCAGGCCGTACAAGGCCGGTCTCGCTGGAAATCTATGGGGGAGGATTTTTCAGCATTGGACGCCTACGGCTGAAATGATGATGATGATGAAGCCCTCTTTCAGAATGGTATGCAATACAATAACCTTGTAGATTAAATATGTAATTGACGCGAATCCCTGTGCGACTGTCGTCGCCTCGTTCAGAAGACTAATAAACACTATAAGTGTAAACAAGTTATTTTCATGAACATTTATGTTTTTGTGCTGTAAGGAAATAACTGATATGTTGTTTTTGTTTACCGTATAAAATGTTCAGAAATGTTTGTTGAAATTAATCAAAGAGTTTGTTTAATATATTGCAAAGTATAAATGTAAATAAAAACGATCAATGCATGATAGTCATGAAAATCAAATCTGAAATCTCTGTTTTTTGTTTTTTTTTATCAATGATATCAAAACAGTTCATCATCATCACCATTTCGCCCTTAGGACGTCCACTAAAGAACATTGCCTCCCACACAGATTTCCGGAGCGAATTCCTATCATGAGGGGGGAATATTCTCACCACGAAGTAGGTAGGTTGGCGTGCGCTGATAGAGCTATCTTTGTGAAAATAGAGGACGCTGCTGTCCATCCCCTAGCTTTACCCGTGGCTTCTTACGACATTCACGGGTAGTGGTGGGGCATACTCCTCAGCCGGGACCTTTGCTATTATGTTTAATTGAAGCAAAATAAAACAAATTTCTCGAGCAAAGATTGTCTTTGCCTACACTATGCTACTGTGAATGGTATAGTATAAAACCTCATCACTCACACCGCGACCGCGACTCAGCGAGAGAGATAAATCATCACTCGTAAAGTTAACAGCGCGGGGCAACGTTTAATTTGTTGTGTCGTAAAGACAAAACTACTTTGTGTTATGGAGGCTCACGCTTGATGCATGTACTTGCCTCATAAAGGGTTAACGTTCCACGCATCAGTAACGAGCACTGGTATAGCAAACTGTAGATCTTTTAGCATCAGCGACTAGGAAACAGCACGAGCATGTTCCCAGAAGCAGTAGACTTCCTAGTAGATCTACCACGTTAAGCAAACTTCAGCGCGGTCAACAAATGGATGGGCGACCGGTGGCACTAACAGCTGAGCGCTTTCGTTCTTCGTAGGTCGCATTAAGATTGTTCACGCCGCCGGAGGCCTTCAGGTGGCCTGAGAGCTACTTCACCAGAGTTGGCCACCTCAGAACTCGCTTATTGTACAAGGTGATTCATAATATGTATTCTATTTCGAAAGGGGCTTGTTCTACGCACAATGAATGCATAGCAATAAAGTTTGTTCTAAGAGTTTTGGGAATTCAACATTTTTCATTGAAAAAACTCTATGCAAAAATCTGCTGTTTTTGGGTCAAATCAGTTCAAACTCAATTATTCACCAGTTTAAGGTAGTAATCTTGTCGAAGTCGAACTTCTCCTAAGTTTACTTATTACTTATTAATAAGATAAAAAGACCAAGAGCAGCTAATATGAGAAAGCTCGGCAAAAAATCAGGAAAAAACAGAAATTGATATTTTTTTCGCTAATATTTATTCTTTTTGTTCATACATACATATTACGTATCACTGTGTTTGCAGTCTGTGCTTTGGACCTTGTCTGCATCCTTGATTCCTGGACGAAAACAATTTTAAATCCACAATTATATCAGCAGTTCATAAGTGAATACGGCCGGCAATTCTCCCATAAAACGCCGCGTGACATAAACTTGGTCCGACATTCTCGACAAATGGCACGAACGTGACACGCCATGCGGTGTGACGCGACTGCATCGCATTGCGTCACGTGGCGTAATGTAGCGGAACAGATTCTAATGGATTTAGTGCTAGGTTTACACCGAGTTGCATACAATAGAAAAGACAGGATGGTAATGTGTATGTGCAGGAAGGGGCGCATTCTTATTCTTTCACCACACTGATTATTTCACAGACCCAATGTAGGATGACCAAGAAAAAAACAGTGACACGACAAGAAGAAGAACTGTGTATGTGTAAGTACTGGTTTTGTTCCAGTATTTTGACTTTATTGATGAAACTGTAGAACTAGAAGAACCAAAGTCACCGACAGCTCTCAGAATTAGCAAGTTGAAGTGGCAGCGGGCAGGCCATATAGCTCGCAGAACCGATAACCGTTTGGGAGTAAAGGTTCTCGAATGGCGACCACGAACCGGGCGACGCAGTTTTGGGCCCCCCACCCGATGGACCGACGACATTGTGAAGGTTGCGGGAAGTCGGTGGATGGAGAAGGCTCAAGACCGTTCGTCGTGGAACTCTTTAGGGGAGGCCTATGTCCAGCAGTGGACTTCTACAGGCTGATGATGATGATGATGAAACTGTCATTGAGAAGTTGAAGAGCAAAAGGTTAGCGTGGTATGGGCATGTCATGCGGAAGGAAGAACGCCATGTGACTAGAAGAGTGTTAGATATGAATGTGGAAGGATATAAGCGAAGAGGGACCAGAGAAAAGATGGATAGATTGTGTGAAAGACGACATGAGTAACAGTGAATACTGACATGACGGCTGATAGAGGGGAGTGGAAGAGAAAAATGTTGTGCCGACCCCACATGAAGTGGGATAAGGGCAGGGAGATGAAACTGTCGTAGTTCTAGATTGATTCTAGTTTTTGTGGGAGCTTTATTGAAGTATCCCTGACTAAAATAGGGTATGGATATTTTTTTGGATTAAATAAATAAATAAATATTCCGGACATATTAAACACGATCAACTGATCCCAAACTAGGCATAGCCTGTACTATGGGTACCAGAGACTGATATAAATAATAGATATATATTTAACACCCAGACCCAGAACAAACATCTGTGTTAGTCACAAATGTTTGTCCAGTGCGGGAATCGAACCCGCGACCTCTAGCGCAGAAGGCAGAGTAACTACCAACTGAGCTATGAGGCCAGTCGATTCGTTTGGATGTGCCTCTAACTACCCACCTTAGCTTAAAGTAATCCTACACATACAGCACAATATACAATACAGATGCGTAGTAGTAGAGGGTGTAAGGGGTTCCAGATAACACCTTTCGGAACCCAAGACAACCTCACCGGCACGTGGTACACCCTGCCGATCAGCGAATGAGGCTCTGTCGCTCCACCCACCAACCCGCACTGGACCAGCGTGGTGGGTTACGGTCCAATCCCCCCTATGATAGGCAAAAATAAGGCTCAAGACCGTTCGTCGTGGAACTCTTTAGGGGAGGCCTATGTCCAGCAGTGGACTTCTACAGGCTGATGATGATGATGATGATGATGATGCGTAGTATGCGTATCGCGCATTCATGACTTGTGTGAGTTTCACACACGGTTCACAAACAGATTTCACGTGTGTGCGCCCATAAAGAAGTGGCACAATCAATTACGTACGCCTCTACGAGGTGATTCATTACATGTATGCTATCCTGAAAGGGGTTTATTCTACACCCAATAAAGTTTGTTTAACCACTTTGGAAATTTAACATTTTTCATAGATCAAACTCAATGAATCAGCTGTTTGAGGTAGCAATCTTGATGCCGAACTTCTCGTCATCATCATCATTTCAACCGAACGATGTGCTGCTGAACATGGCCTCCCCCACAGACAGAGCGAATTCCTTATCATGTGGGGGCATTTGCCCATACTCACCACGCTGGGTTGTGCGGGTTGGCGAGCGCAGTTAGAGCTATCGTTGTTAAAATGAGGAACGCTGCTGCCCATCCCCTAGCTTTTTTCCCTTAGTCGCCTCTTACGACATCCGCGGATAAGTTGATATGGAGGGGCCTATCCTACAGCCGGGGCCACCACGGTAATAAGTTAAAGAAAATATAAAAATATACAGCTATATCGTGATAGTTTAGGAAAAAAGATACTCGAAAAACTTTATTTTGTTCGGCTGAGACGGGACGGCCATTTGCCTCACACAACGCATTCTACTTAGCCTACCACTTAGCCACCTACCTACCTACTTTTTTTTGTTTTCCTACTGCGTTGTGTATTACCTACCTATAAAGTATATTCTATGTACCCACCTACCTACTGTACCTACCTGCGTTGTTGGTCAAATTAACAAATTTTCTTTCTTTCTTATTTTGACACCCAACAGTGTGAGCTGAGCCCACACTAGGATTCCCTGTGTTGTCGGAATTAGAAACTACGAGTACCATGGTAACACACCACCCAGACCCGGAACAAATATTTGCAGATCATGCAAAAGTTTGTCCCTCAGCGTGCCCCTTGCGTCTTCGACGGGCATTCGCCCGCTGCGCCGCCGAGGTTGCCAGGTTCGTTGATAGATATTTTTTTTTGATATGTTATAACGGAGGCAAACAGGCTTACGGCCCTCCTGATGGTAAGTGGTTACCGTCGCCTATTGACATCAGCAACACCTGGAGCATTGCCAGGCGGAGGTACCTCCAGGCTGCTCCAATTTAGAGCGAGAAAATCTCGCTGTGCCGTACCTCCTTGTATAACTCCTTGAATAACCCCCTTTAGGGATGGTATACATGTTATGAATCACCTTGTACAGCTACTAGCATTTATTCTGTGTTGTGAAATCGTCAGTTTAATTAGTAGATAGAGGCTTGCATAACTATCTACTATACAATTCGCACATTCGCAATTGGCGGGATCGTAAAAAGTGCGTTGACTTGTTGGCTATCAAGAGTTCAATTACAGCCGTGTTTCCGATGGTATTTGAGCACTGGTTGTGATCTAAAGGGGGATCGAATCTAGAGTGCACCAACTGAATTTCCATTCGGAATATTGCACTGTCCAAGACTAGTGCTCTCAAACGATGATGAAAACTAAGTGAGTGAAAGATGAACACTGGGTGGCTGGCCTGACTTCCGAATAGGCTGGGGGCCTATTCTACTAATTCAATGGCTTCAAAATGGCAATGGTTCAATGGCAAAATTACCACTTTCGACACTTTTGGTATTCCGCTATCACAGTCGTATTTCAATGGCAGTCATTGTGGAACCAATGGACCAATGAAATCCAAAAAACGAAGGTGGCGACAATCGTAACTGAATAATAATGGTTCGATCATTATCATGCGATTATCATTTTCAAGTCATTGAATTAGTAGAATTGGGGGCCAGGTCGTGGGTTCGAATCCCAGGCGAGCACTAATTTGTTTTCAATTCGGAAAATGTATGCGCGCTATAATACAGCTCTCAAACGGTGAAGGAAAACATCGTGAGGAAACCGGCATGTCCTTGAACCTAAAAATTTAAGGGTACGTGACATGTGCACGAAAGGAACCCATAAGGAGCTGTATTGCATAAGTACCCTTAAATACGACCTCGTTGGCTTAGCGGGCGGGTGTCAGACGTCACCCGTCAGGTTCGATTTCCGCTGCGGGACAAATGTTTGCATGATCTGCAAATATTTGTTCCGGGTGTGAGTGTTGTCGTACCATGGTACCTACCTACTCGTAGTTTTTAGTACCGACGACACAGGGAATCCTAGTGAGTTATCAGGACTATGCATGAGACTGTTATAAAAAAAAACTTGAGAGGTGTCAAGGGACTCCCAGATGGAACGAAGTTCCTTTCGATGAATTAGTGAAGGAATTGTAATAAAATTTTATTAAATACATACGCATTGATATTGTAATATTATAAGATATCTTTTACAAAAACTGAAAACCAACTTCAAATTCCTAAATATTTACAAGATTAATACCAACCTCTTTTTTTTGTTATCAACCTCTTTGCGTTTTGCTTACCTACTGAGGATGACACTGGCCACCAACACTTTCGAACAAAAAACCAAAGTAAGTATGACATTCAAAAAGTGTCGTTACAACTTTTGGTCTTAATTTTTTCCGTCTAGCCCCCTTTCGCAACGCGCGATAAGGAACTTCGTTCCAAAAAATGTCAAGCACAAAATTAACTTTATTCAGTAGAAGTAACGATCATTTTGAAACGAATTTTATATGACATATCAAGGGCACATCGCAAGCCGTTCTAACACAGCTATACACGCATCAATGTAGCGTTTGTAGGTCGAAACATCAGCAGAGTCGGTGCGAGAATCTAAGCTAAGCTCTCGCAACAGAGTTCGTTGAACTCAGTTTTAGAGTTCCGTTGTCGATAAGAAACCATTATATAGAATTTTTTTCTATTTATGACTATTTTTTTATTTATGAAACTCTATTTATGACCATAATTTAACTATTTTGCTAATTCTTAATTATGAGCATGCTCACTGCAGATAATTATAACTACCTAATTAAAGCTTTGTCTGAGTGAAATTCTGTCATTTCTTGACAAATAAAATATTCTTTAAACCGTAACTGAATACCAAGGAACCTACAGGTGAACCAATATACTTGTATAATACCTACTTTAGTTAGAGTACGTCCTCTCCTCCCCTTATGATTGATAAACTGCTTGACCTAGAAACTTGATTGGTTTGTAGCTCATATTTGTTGATGATTACTGATGGAAACAATGAAGAAATCATAAGTTTCCTAAAGTAGTGTAAAGGTAAGATACAGTAGAATCAGGAAAAAAAGGAATCCTACTAAGCGCAAGGTCCCACACGCAATTGTCTTTTTTACATTGAGTTTGCAAAAATTTGCGCAGCAGGATGCGTGCATCGGAAGCGAAGCGTTATCGAACTCGCGAAGCGTTATCGACCTCGCGAAGAAGTAACGGGTCAGCTGGGACAAAGGAAACAATTACGATAGCGCGCGGTCAACGACCCCGCGGCCTCGTACCTACTATTACCAAACCGCTCGCTGGGTACGTGTCCGCGCTGGACTGCCTGCGCACACGCCGATGCAATCCCATTTGCATGAGAAATGTGATTCACCCGTCTCGGCCCGTGCCATACTACTTGCCACAGTTGCCACACAAGCATCGACCTGACCGAAATCGCGTCGCCCAGGTCTTTGATCTCAGATAAACTTCGGCTCGTTAATCCGGATACGGGAACCGGGCACGTGTGAGGCCACTTTCGATCCCAACGTAAACAACGCGCCGACAACGTCCGCGGATAAATGTATCTTATCAAATTCTGCCCGAACCGATCCGCATAAAAACTGTTTTCATTTATCACCGCGTTCACTTCATATTTCACGTCCGCTAAAATCTCGCCAGAGGAAAATATCACTCCATTTTCCCAGGACTAAACAATGGCGGTGATCCAAAGAGGGCGAACGGGCGTCGTTACTTTTTTCTGTGGGCAAAACGCGTCGGATACTCGTCAATATAGTGTGTATGTCTACAGCTTACACATAACGAATTTCTGAATTCTGAGTATGCAAATATTTAGTGCATAATTGGTGCAATCTGAAAATCCAATTCAAAATTTAGGTGCCAAAGAGGTTTCTGAGATATGAGCCAAAAACTATGTGTCAGCTGGAGACCCGGGTCTACAGCTTGCACATCCAGTACTGCCAAACGGCTGACGCGAGAGCTATGAAAACTAGCCAGATATTTAGTGCCAAATTAGTGCCAAAGGTACTAAAAATTTCAGGCCTGTAGCTTAAAAGGTTTCAGAGATATGAGCCAAAAACTATGTGTCAGCTGGAGACCCGGGTCTACAGCTTGCACATCCAGTACTGCCAAACGGCTGACGCGAGAGCTATGAAAACTAGCCAGATATTTAGTGCCAAATTAGTGACTAAGGTACCAAAATTTTCAGGCCTGTAGCTAAAAAGGTTTCAGAGATATAAGCAAAAAACTATGTGTAAGCTGTAGACCCGGGTCCCCAGCTGACACATTTCGTTACGCCAAACCGCTGATCAGAGGGCAATAAACTTTAGGCAGGATTTTAGCTTATAATTAGTGCCTAAGGTACCAAAAATTTCAGGCCTGTAGCTGAAAAGGTTTCAGAGATATAAGCAAAAACAGTTTTCCCGCCAAAAAATTCAAATAAAGTTATTGAAAATCGCCTCATTGCGACGTTGCCACTTCGCTTAAAAAGATTGTCAAACGACTTTAAACTTTATTTACATGTCACGAAGATTGATTTTGGTATTTGATCATTAAAAAAGTTAATTTGGTTTGTTGAGTTTAGTCTAGGAGCTCGGAGGATAAAATAGTTTTCAGCCAAAACATACCCAGTGCTGCCATCGATGTACCTTGTGTGTCGTACCTCGAAAAAGAGAGATTTATCTTTTACTTCAGTGAACTAGTGTATGTATACAAAATGTTCCGGAATTAGTATATACACATCAACGATAAGTTGAATGACCTCCCTTTTGGATACTTACCTATTAGAGGACATGTATCACAAAAATATTTTTTCATTTTGCAGAAGTCCACTGCTGAACATAGGCCTCCCATAAAGAGTGCCACGACGAACGGTCTTGAGCCATTTCCATTCAGTGAATTACAGTAACCTTCGCAATGTCGTCGGTCCATAGGGTGCGGGGCCTTTCAACACTGCGTCATTCGGTGTGTGGTCGCCGTTCGTAACTTTTTGGTGCTGGCAACGCGCACTGACTGTAGGCTTTCGTCTTGAGGGTCTCTGTGGTAGGTATATAATATGCGACGAAGATGAAGTTTTCCAAACGCTGGCTATGGATAGAATTGGCTGGATATAGATAAAACAGAATCGAAACTATTATGTAGGAGGTATCTTTAACCTATTGAAGTCCACTGGACATACTGTACCTACCTCTAATGTAGGTAAGTTACTAACATTTGTTAGTTACTAGCATAATTTTTGTGATACCTACACAGCTTCTTATTAGGTAGTATCTTCATCTTCTGAATTTGTTGTACTTCTAACCTAGCCGTTATCTCATATGTAAGATAGGTGTCGATCGATCTAGATAAAATAAAAATATATTGTAAGTAATTGGTTAGTACCTACCTACATAATTTGTTACTTCGGTTGAAGTTCCATAGATTTTCAATTTCGAAACTGACGTATGAAATTGGCCTCCATTGTAGCCATCATCATCATCAGCCCACACTAGTCCACTGCTGGACATAGGTCAACCCTAATACGCGCCACTGAGCCCTATGTCCGGCCATTCTCATACACTTTCTGCCCGCGCCACCGCCCCGCATTTCATAGATCATTGCTCCGCCTAGCCACACACTAAAACAGAAATAAAAGTCTGTCAGAAGAAGTCAGGTAAGGTATTTAGGTTAATCAAGATACCTTGGTAGGTAGGTAGGGAGCACATATGAAAGTTGGATATGCAGGTATCTATTAGGTACTACCGTGACGTATTTGCTCATTTTGTTCATATCTAAGTTGGCTAGTAAATTATAGATGGTAGTTACCTAGTACCTAGGTACTAGTTATTTACCTATTTATAGTTTTTTGAAGTGTTTTATTACGCATTTAGGCAATTTAGTTCTACCTAAGTTTGGTTAGCTCTAGGTACTAGGAAGCCATCTATTACTTTCGTGACGTGTTTGCATAATATTATACAATCCTACGTACTTTATGTAAGGTACTTACTTATGTAGGTCTACCTAGGTATAGGTTACTAGGTACCAAGTATTTATTATACCTAGGTACTACGTACCTACACTTTGTACCTAGACCTACAAAACATAGGGAAGTAGGTAGGTACCTCACATAAGGTAGGTAGATGTGAACCACTTATAAACCACGTCACGAAAGGAATAGATGAGTAGGTTCCTATGTGACATGATGAGTTGGTTCCTATGTGACATGATGAGATATATGACTCCGCCGTCTAAAGCTAGGTGGCTTCGTATTATTGGAAAAATTATTGCAATAAAATGCTGTGAATGCGCACCCCAACGCGGGAAGTCAGTGCAGATCTTATTCCCCCATTTAGAATTACACTCGAGAGCATAGAAATCGCACATAGCGGAATTTTCCAACATTTTAATTTCGACGCTTATTTTTTTTTAAATTAATGTGATGTTGCAAAAATAACTTAAATTAAATTGAAGTACACACTGTTAGCTTCCTAAAAACACAAAATGTCTAGCCTTGACCTTCGAAATCATAACAGTGGCAACTAAACAATAGAATGGCCTAAATTAGCTCGTTTCAAGTAGCGCTGTTTGTGGGACTTTGAGCAGGTATAAAAGGTTAAAAAAACAATAAATTTGTGAATGTATCGATTTATTAATACGAGGTATTGCCTCCCCTAGCCTGAATAACAGCTTCCATTCGCTGTTTCATTGAAGAAATCAATTTTTTTACGAAATCCTGCGGTATGCTGTCCCATTCTTCCTTGATCGCGGTTTGGAGCTCTCTGAGACTCGTAGGCGCTGCGTTTCTAGCTCTTACTCGTTTCTTTAGTTCGTCCCATAAGTGCTCAATGGGATTGAGATCTGGGCTTCGAGCAGGCCACGCCATAACGAGTAGTTCAACCTCCTCCAAGTACTGGCGTACTATAGCAGCGGTGTGTGGTCTAGCGTTATCCTGCATAAAAACGAAGTTTTCGCCGATAAATCCAGAAAAGGGCACAACATGTTCTTCCAGGATCTCCTCAACGTAACGTTGGGAAGTCAATCCACCCGATCGACGGTCGGTATCGGGCCCTGTGATGAAGACAAGTTCGGTTTTCGCTTCCAGAGAAATGCCTCCCCAGAACATACACGAACCACCGCCGTATGCGACCCGTTCGGAGATGCAACATTGAGCAAAACGCTCACCAGATCTTCGGTAGACTCTACCTCGTCCGTCGTTACCATGAAGGCACATCCTGCACTCGTCGGAGAAGAGGACTGCCTGCCATTGATCCATAGTCCAATTAACGTGATTTCGAGCAAACTGAAGGCGTGCTTGTCTGTGCGCTGGGGTCAATTTTGGGCCAGTTGCTGGTCTGTGCGCTGTCAGACCTCCTTCGGCTAGTCTTCTTCTAACGGTCCACCGACTGACTTCCACTTCTCTAACTTCCTGGAGCTGCTGTCCGAGTTGAACTGCATTCAACCGGCGATTTCGTAGTGATGTATTCACAAGGAAACGGTCATCGCGCTGTGTTGTCGCACGTTTTCGGCCTGTTCCTGGTCGCCTGGTATAGCCACCAGTTTGCTGATATCGCTGGTATACACGTCGAACAGCATATCTGCTCAAATTTAATTGACGAGCCACTTGACTTTGGTTCTGTCCAGCTTCGATAAGTGCAACCACTTGAGACGCTGCTTCTGGTGTGGTATCCATTTTCTTGTTTAGAGAGATGACGTATTCGTTAAAGGACCTTTCTGCCTGGGAGTTGGTATGCAAATGATGTAATTTCAATCATCCCTTATCGTTTTATACCTGCTTAAAGTCCCACAAACCGAGCTACCTGAAACGAGCTAATTTAGGCCATTCTATTGTTTAGTTGCCACTGTTATGATTTCGAAGGTCAAGGCTAGACATTTTGTGTTTTTAGGAAGCTAACAGTGTGTACTTCAATTTAATTTAAGTTATATTTGCAACATCACATTAATTTAAAAAAAAATAAGGGTCGAAATTAAAATGTAGGAAAATTCCGCTATGTGCGATTTCTATGCTCTCGAGTGTAGATGCTGTGAATATGGCTGGCTGTACATTATCAGAGTGTCCACGTCCTTACAGGCTGCCCGATATTGTACAGGCGCGTAACATTATCGTGTCATTCTTTCGTTCTTGAAGTTTGCATTTTTTTATGCTTTTCCCTTTCGGGCTGGCTGTGGCATCTTATTCCTGCCGCCAAGTCTTTTGCTCTCAAATCGAGAGGCTTATGTATGTTTAAAGTATATATCATGTAGGTTAAAGAATTCAGAAGCTTAGATAGGATAAGATGATGAAGTATCACTAAAATTATGCTGGTAACTAAAAAAGAAAAGGCGTCATAATCTAAAAATAAACAAAAATTTTGTAGTTATAATATTATAATAATACCTACTATAGTTTTTATTTGGTACATCAAAGTTTCTAAGTGGTAGTGGTGGGTAACTCACTCAAAATACCTGAGCTGCAAATCAGCTCGCAGCATGCGCTCTTGAACCGCGCAAGTAGATCTATGAATGATTTCAGATGAATCAGGTAAAGTGAAGCAAACAATGCAATAAGGTACTAGCAATCAGTTCATCAAACGGGTCAGCTTTTCTAATATGGACTTAATAGTGTTGAAAATAATACAAATTGTTATCGTATGAAATCGTTTCTAATCAGGGTCAGGGTCGCATGAATCGCAGATGAAGTAGAACTACTTTGAGCCGTTGAGCTGCTTCAGCTGCTTGGGAGCGACGTGATCCATTTACCTGCGGCTCAGTACCCTGTGATTCGATCTGGATGCGTGTTCTGACTCGAGTTCATCATCATCATTCCAGCCGTTTGAAGTCCACTGCTGAACAGCGGCCTCCCCCACAGATTTCCGGAGTGACTTCCTGTCATGGGGGTGGGGGGAATTTGAAAATCTTTTTGAAAATAGGAGAAGCTGCTGCCCATCCCTTACTCGCCTGCCTAGTACGACATCCACGGGTAGGAGGTTAGGAGGGGCCTATTCTTCAGCCGGGGCCGCCACGGTCACTGACTCGAGTTATCCACCTCTAATTAGTGGTAGGTACACTATGTACAGCAGTGGACTCAAATAGGTGATGATGATGATACTTACACAATGGTTTCGATTCTGTTTTATCTAATGGCCAGCGTTTGGAAAACTTCATCTTCATCCCTTAAAATATACCGCAGAGCGCCACAAGCAAAAATTTAGCGCGATCGGGGCCCAGATTTGTGGCATTGTATTGTTTCCTATTAACACGTAAGTACTCGTAGTGTGCGATCTGACTATACCTCTGGTTTCTTCATGATGTTTACCTTAAACCATTTTGGCGATCTACTCTCAAAAATTATAACAACCAAAATAACGAACGCGTCACAATATTATACGTAAGTGCCTCGTTATAATGACTAAATAAAAGTTTTTTATCAATAAGTCATATTGAACTAAAAAGCTAATGAGGGTGTGCAAAAAAGTGTAATGACGGTCGATTTTTTTATTACAACGATCTGTGACTCTAAGAAATAGTTCTTTCAACCTCTACACTTATTTCGTCGCTGCAAGTAAAGTACCGCTGGCATAGCGGTCGAGGCGGTGGACTCAATAATCGTCAGTAACGACGTGCCCTGGATCGAATCTCTTCATCCGAATCGACTTTTTGCGTTTTCTGATCGTTCCAGAATGCCCCAAACAAGAAACCATGTTGCCGTAGAATTAGAAAATTGACCGCTGAAATACAAAAAGCACAAAACTTGAATTTGAAGCTTCTAAAGGAACAAGACGACTGCGCGAAGGATTATAAAATCTCTTGGCGCAAAATGGGTCACTCAAAGTAGCATTTGCAGAACAAGTAATAAAATTACAAGAGACTGAAACGGAAAGAAATAAGCTAAAAGAGATGATTGAGCGACGAACTGCAGATCTCAATGAATATGAAGAAGCATTAAACGTAATACGTATGCACGAAAATAATGCAGCGCTGTTCGAACCACTACAAAAAACGCTCCAGTTGGAAACCAATGAGAACACCCAAATACTTAATGAAGAATTGGACAATTTAATAAGCCAAATAATTGAGCTCCAAAGTGAAAACATAAAATTAAAAAATTCTAGACACACCGTAGATATTAAAACTGCAGCAAAGACCAAGAACTTAAGTAAAAATATTATAACATTGAATAAACAAGTGAAACATGATAAAGACTAACAGAATAGAAAGAAAAATACAAAAAAAATTAGTAGCGAAAAAAGAGAAGACAAAAACAATTAAAACGAGTGAATCAATAGCAACAAAACAGGTCGTGACAATAAAGAATAAAGAAGACAACGGGATTACTACGAGAATAGGACTTCGATCCGTAGAGAAGCTAACGACAGAGGAGAACACTGGAAACCAAACGAATAACAGTACCCAAAACCATGAACCCAGACTTATAGCTGAGGATACCGCCGTAATTTCACAAAATAGACCTAAGAAAATGCTAATATTGTGCGATACATACGGAAAATCTCTTGGAGAATTTATACACTTACATAATAATGACTACCAATCTGTTCTATCCATTTGTAAGCCAGGTGCTCCTATCAGAGAGATTATAAATAACTTGCCGACACTGACAAAGAATTTGACTCAGGGCGATGATGTCGTCGTGATTGCCTCTGACTTCCATCATCAATCAAGACGTAAGTCTACGAGATACGATTACATCGATGGCAACACGGTATGTTTTGGCTGAAAACTATTTTATCCTCCGAGCTCCTAGACTAAACTCAACAAACCAAATTAACTTTTTTAATGATCAAATACCAAAATCAATCTTCGTGACATGTAAATAAAGTTTAAAGTCGTTTGACAATCTTTTTAAGCGAAGTGGCAACGTCGCAATGAGGCGATTTTCAATAACTTTATTTGAATTTTTTGGCGGGAAAACTGTTTTTGCTTATATCTCTGAAACCTTTTCAGCTACAGGCCTGAAATTTTTGGTACCTTAGGCACTAATTATAAGCTAAAATCCTGCCTAAAGTTTATTGCCCTCTGATCAGCGGTTTGGCGTAACGAAATGTGTCAGCTGGGGACCCGGGTCTACAGCTTACACATAGTTTTTTGCTTATATCTCTGAAACCTTTTTAGCTACAGGCCTGAAAATTTTGGTACCTTAGTCACTAATTTGGCACTAAATATCTGGCTAGTTTTCATAGCTCTCGCGTCAGCCGTTTGGCAGTACTGGATGTGCAAGCTGTAGACCCGGGTCTCCAGCTGACACATAGTTTTTGGCTCATATCTCTGAAACCTTTTAAGCTACAGGCCTGAAATTTTTAGTACCTTTGGCACTAATTTGGCACTAAATATCTGGCTAGTTTTCATAGCTCTCGCGTCAGCCGTTTGGCAGTACTGGATGTGCAAGCTGTAGACCCGGGTCTCCAGCTGACACATAGTTTTTGGCTCATATCTCAGAAACCTCTTTGGCACCTAAATTTTGAATTGGATTTTCAGATTGCACCAATTATGCACTAAATATTTGCATACTCAGAATTCAGAAATTCGTTATGTGTAAGCTGTAGACATACACACTCAATATATAAGAATTGCCGGACGCAGGGAAGGGAAAGTGCGGGGTCGCGATGCGCACGACCGATAGTTTCGTGAGCGACGATATTACGCCGACTACCGACCAATTTACGCACCGAGGGCAAATAAATTGCGGGCCCGAAGAAAATTCGTACCTTACAAGCGTACCGAACAGACCGACCTACACCGCCATTCGAAAGATGGTTGTAGTAAATAGGACGTGTTGTATAACAATGCCTCGGATCATATCATACGGTCGGATAAGGTTAACAACACACATGACATGGCTTTACTTTACTCACACCAAAGAATCCCATGACAAATTAAAGTTAGGGACTAACAAGTTGCACAGCACCATTTTCTGAACTTTTGTGCGTTCTTAGAACATTCTATCGCAACTCGTTCCCGATAATCCAAAAGCCTATTAATGTAACAATACACGTAGAAGTCAAATAGCCCGCAATACAATACCACAAATCACGTTACTTTAGTTGGAAACCACAGGATCATTACTCAACTACCCTTTGAAATGCCACAGCCTCAAATATAAAGGTCATGTAATAGCGATGAAACCGCTATTCCTTTTAAACAAGTATGATGAAACTTGATACAACACGAATTGGCTACAATTTGCTAAAGATTCATGTCATTCTCGAAGGTGGGGTCAGAGGTTGTACGTACAATAGAATCAAATGCCTTTAACGAATCCTGTCAAGAATCTTGACGACAGGCTTTATACGCTAGAAGACTTTAATGACTGTTCTTTGTCGTTGAAGATTTCATCTTGTAAATTTTATATGCAAGGTTGAAAACTGAAAAGAATAATCTGTCGACAGTGACAAAAGGTCGCTCTACTACAACTAGAAGTAGTAAATGTACACAAAGTTGAATTCAACAGATGTCAGGACTTTTTGGCGGGAATTTGCGAAGTGATGTTGTGCTCTCAATTTATTTTACAAAACTAGTGTTAAATTGAATAATATTGTGTAATTATGGTGGTGTTTTGCGTAATATTGTTTGAGTAAACCGCACAAGTGAACTGAAATGAAATGATTGCGTGTATCGTCATTTTTAGAGTTGGCGCCAAGAGGTCCCTTGAGGTTTTAGTAAAATAGCCACCATCTTATCTTACTAAAACTGAATTAGACTTGACTTGACGGTGACTTGACCATGACTAAGAAGTAAAATGAAGAAGAAAGATAAAAATAACTACGAAGAAATATAAACGTAAGACTTGGCGGTAAGGCCTAGATGCCATAGCCAGCCCGAAAGGGAAAAAACTTCAAAAAAATAAATAAATCAACAGATGTCAAGAAGCAGATAGCCCAAGGCGCGATGATGAGCATTTTACTGCGTGACGCGAATCGAAGTGAAAAACGCCATTCCGTCTGCAAACAGTCGGATAGTGCCGTACGCAGCGTACGCAATATGCGGCCGAGCTGTGCGTGCTTCATGAATTGAAATCGCTCACTTTAACAATAACTTTCTTGCGACAAGTCTCCGCTCCCTCAGAAATAGCACTGTAATAGACAACCCGACGGAAACCAAGGGTCGCAGCGCGCGTCGCCTTATCCACTGCTGCCGGTTTATTAGCACCATCCATACACATGATACGTGCTTTTCAGGGGGTTCGATTCTAACCCGAAAACTTATTTCATTTCAAATCTTACAGATAAAACCAGTTCAAAGGTTTGTTTTTCTAGGAATCTTCTTGTCGTTTAGGATCAAAGGAATTTCTTATAAAGGAATATAACCACAAAAAAATTACCAACAGAATACCAAATAGCACAGAAAAATAAGCCTACCGTTATTTCACGTTGGATCACAAAGGCTCAGTTTTTAATTCACTTTATTTTTGCACAGGAACAACAAAAGCACATCTGAACTATACCCTTTTCATTCCGGCCTTGCTATGGTCGTAAAAAAAGTAAAATCATTTTACTATTTCACTAAGTAATTCCTCTCATCATATTCACAGCTATAAGCATATAAGCACCATTCGAGGACGAACAATAACCTAAATGAAAAATAGCTAGCATTTGTATAGAGTTATTTTTACTTTTTACAAAACCTGACTTTTCCTTCGACACTTGCCATATTTCAGATAATTGAATAATCACCAATTTAACGAGTTCTTTGCATCTCACAAGGGCCAAAAGCTTTGAAGATCTGAAGGTCTGTATAGTTCCATCTCAGCGCAGCTCCTCAGCTAAGGATTTGGCACCTCTTTCAAGTAGATTTAATCGTACTAATATTATAAATGCGAAAGTTTGTAAGGATATAGATGTTTGTTGTTCAATCACATCGTAATAGTTCAACCGATTTCGATGAAACTTGAAATAGAAAAGAGTTTTTTACCTAGAATAGCATATAGGCTACTTTTTATCAAAGAACCACGCGAGCGAAGCCGCGGGCGTAAGCTAATCATACATAGTTTGAACAAAAGTAAGTTTACGTCGTCTTACAAGCGCACAATCCTAGCTTTTACCTAGATTAGACAAGCGATGGATCAAGTCACGTTTTTATCTTCGGTCGGGCAAACCGCAGATGGGCCGTGCTTGCCTTGTTGTGTTGGTGTGTATGTCTACAGCTTACACATAACGAATTTCTGAATTCTGAGTATGCAAATATTTAGTGCATAATTGGTGCAATCTGAAAATCCAATTCAAAATTTAGGTGCCAAAGAGGTTTCTGAGATATGAGCCAAAAACTATGTGTCAGCTGGAGACCCGGGTCTACAGCTTGCACATCCAGTACTGCCAAACGGCTGACGCGAGAGCTTTGAAAACTAGCCAGATATTTAGTGCCAAATTAGTGCCAAAGGTACTAAAAATTTCAGGCCTGTAGCTTAAAAGGTTTCAGAGATATGAGCCAAAAACTATGTGTCAGCTGGAGACCCGGGTCTACAGCTTGCACATCCAGTACTGCCAAACGGCTGACGCGAGAGCTATGAAAACTAGCCAGATATTTAGTGCCAAATTAGTGACTAAGGTACCAAAATTTTCAGGCCTGTAGCTAAAAAGGTTTCAGAGATATAAGCAAAAAACTATGTGTAAGCTGTAGACCCGGGTCCCCAGCTTACACATTTCGTTACGCCAAACCGCTGATCAGAGGGCAATAAACTTTAGGCAGGATTTTAGCTCATAATTAGTGCCTAAGGTACCAAAAATTTCAGGCCTGTAGCTGAAAAGGTTTCAGAGATATAAGCAAAAACAGTTTTCCCGCCAAAAAATTCAAATAAAGTTATTGAAAATCGGCTCATTGCGGCGTTGCCACTTCGCTTCAAACGACTTTAAACTTTATTTACATGTCACGAAGATTGATTTTGGTATTTGATCATTAAAAAAGTTAATTTGGTTTGTTGAGTTTAGTCTAGGAGCTCGGAGGATAAAATAGTTTTCAGCCAAAACATACCGTGTTGCCATCGATGTAATCGTATCTCGTAGACTTACGTCTTGATTGATGATGGAAGTCAGAGGCAATCACGACGACATCATCGCCCTGAGTCAAATTCTTTGTCAGTGTCGGCAAGTTATTTATAATCTCTCTGATAGGAGCACCTGGCTTACAAATGGATAGAACAGATTGGTAGTCATTATTATGTAAGTGTATAAATTCTCCAAGAGATTTTCCGTATGTATCGCACAATATTAGCATTTTCTTAGGTCTATTTTGTGATATTACGGCGGAATCCTCAGCTTTATAGCTTTACAGCTTTATAGCTTTATAGCTTTATAGCCCAGACTTATGTCTGGGTTCATGGTTTTGGGTACTGTTATTCGTTTGGTTTCCAGTGTTCTCCTCTGTCGTTAGCTTCTCTACGGATCGAAGTCCTATTCTCGTAGTAATCCCGTTGTCTTCTTTATTCTTTATTGTCACGACCTGTTTTGTTGCTATTGATTCACTCGTTTTAGTCCGTCTTGTTTTTGTCTTCCCTTTTTTCGCTACTATTTTTTTTTGTATTTTTCTTTCTATTCTGTGAGTCTTTATCATGTTTCACTTGTTTATTCAATGTTATTCTATTTTTACTTAAGTTCTTGGTCTTTGCTGCAGTTTTAATATCTACGGTGTGTCTAGAACTTTTTAATTTTATGTTTTCACTTTGGAGCTCAATTATTTGGCTTATTAAATTGTCCAATTCTTCATTAAGTATTTGGGTGTTCTCATTGGTTTCCAACAGGAGCGTTTTTTGTAGTTGTTCGAACAGCGCTGCATTATTTTCGTGCAAACGTATTACGTTTAATGCTTCTTCATATTCATTGAGATCTGCAGTTCGTCGCTCAATCATCTCTTTTAGCATATTTCTTTCCGTTTCAGTCTCTTGTAATTTTATTACTTGTTCTGCAAATGCTACTTTGAGTGACCCATTTTGCGCCAAGAGATTTTTATAATCCTTCGCGCAGTCGTCTTGTTCCTTTAGAAGCTTCAAATTAAAGTTTTGTGCTTTTTGTATTTCAGCGGTCAATTTTCTAATTCTACGGCAACCTGGTTTCTTGTTTGGGGCATTCTGGTACAGTCACTGGAACGATCAGAAAACGCAAAAAGTCGATTCGGATGAAGAGATTCGATCCAGGGCACGTCGTTACTGACGATTATTGAGTCCACCGCCTCAACCGTTACGCCAGCGGTACTTTACTTACAGCGACGAAATAAGTGTAGAGGTTGAAAGAACTATTTCTTAGAGTCGTAGATCGTTGTAATAAAAAAATCGACCGTCATTACACTTTTTTGCACACCCTCATTAGCTTTTTAGTTCAATATGACTCTATTGATAAAAAACTTTTATTTAGTCATTATAACGAGGCACTTACGTATAATATTGTGACGCGTTCGTTATTTTGGTTGTTATAATTTTTGAGAGTAGATCGCCAAAATGGTTTAAGGTAAACATCATGAAGAAACCAGAGGTTTAGTCAGCTCGCACACTACGAGTACTTACGTGTTAATAGGAAACAATACAATGCCACAAATCTAGGCCCCGATCGCGCTAAATTTTTGCTTGTGGCGCTCTGCGGTATATTTTAAGGGATGAAGATGAAGTTTTCCAAACGCTGGCCATTAGATAAAACAGAATCGAAACCATTGTGTAAGTATCATCATCATCACCTATTCATTATCACCTATTTGAGTCCACTGCTGTACATAGTGTACCTACCACTAATTAGAGGAGGATAACTCGAGTCAGTGACCGTGGCGGCCCCGGCTGAAGAATAGGCCCCTCCTAACCTCCTACCCGTGGATGTCGTACTAGGCAGGCGAGTAAGGGATGGGCAGCAGCTTCTCCTATTTTCACAAAGATTTTCAAATTCCCCCCACCCCCATCACAGGAAGTCACTCCGGAAATCTGTGGGGGAGGCCGCTGTTCAGCAGTGGACTTCAAACGGCTGGAATGATGATGATGAACTCGAGTCAGAACACGCATCCAGATCGAATCACAGGGTACTGAGCCGCAGGTAAATGGATCACGCCGCTCCCAAGCAGCTGAAGCAGCTCAACGGCTCAAAGTAGTTCTACTTCATCTGCGATTCATGCGACCCTGACCCTGATTAGAAACAATTTCATACGACAACAATTTGTATTATTTTCAACACTATTAAGCCCATATTAGAAAAGCTGACCCGTTTGATGAACTGCTTGCTAGTACCTTATTGCATTGTTCGCTTCACTTTACCTGATTCATCTGAAATCATTCATAGATCTACTTGCGCGGTTCAAGAGCGCGAGCTGCGAGCTGATTTGCAGCTCAGGTATTTTGAGTGAGTTACCCACCGCTACCACTTAGAAACTTTGATGTACCAAATAAAAACTATAGTAGGTATTATTATAATATTATAACTACAAAATGTTTGTTGTTATTTTTAGATTTTGACGCCTTTTCTTTTTTAGTTACCAGCATAATTTTAGTGATACTTCATCATCTTATCCTATCTAAGCTTCTGAATTCTTTAACCTACATGATATATACTTTAAACATACATAAGCCTCTCGATTTGAGAGCAAAAGACTTGGCGGCAGGAATAAGATGCCACAGCCAGCCCGAAAGGGAAAAGCATAAAAAAATGCAAACTTCAAGAAGGAAAGAATGACACGATAATGTTACGCGCCTGTACAATATCGGGCAGCCTGTAAGGACGTGGACACTCTGATAATGTACAGCCAGCCATATTCACAGCATCTAATTCTAAATGGGGGAATAAGATCTGCACTGACGTCCCGCGTTGGGGTGCGCATTCACAGCATTTTATTGCAATAATTTATCCAATAATACGAAGCCACCTAGCTTTAGACGGCGGAGTCACATATCTCATCATGTCACATAGGAACCTACTCATCTATTACTTTCGTGACGTGGTTTATAAATGGTTCATATCTACCTACCTTATGTGAGGTACCTACCTACTTCCCTATGTTTGGTAGGTCTAGGTACAAAGTGTAGGTACGTAGTACCTAGGTATAATAAATAGTTGGTACCTATACCTAGCTAGACCTACATAAGTAAGTACCTTACATAAAGTACGTAGGATTGTATAATATTATGCAAACACGTCACGAAAGTAATAGATGGCTTCCTAGTACCTAGAGCTAACCAAACTTAGGTAGAACTAAATAGCCTAAATGCGTAATAAAACACGTCAAAAAACTATAGATAGGTAAATAACTAGTACCTAGGTACTACGTAACTACCATCTATAATTTACTAGCCAACTTAGATATGAACAAAATGAGCAAATACGTCACGGTAGTACCTAATAGATACCTGCATATCCAACTTTCATATGTGCTACCTACCTACCTACCAAGGTATCTTGATTAACCTAAATACCTTACCTGACTTCTTCTGACAGACTTTTATTTCTGTTTTAGTGTGTGGCTAGGCGGAGCAATGATCTATGAAATGCGGGGCGGTGGCGCGGGCAGAAAGTGTATGAGAATGGCCGGACATAGGGCTTAGTGGCGCGTATTAGGGTCGACCTATGTCCAGCAGTGGACTAGTGTGGGCTGATGATGATGATGGCTACAATGGAGGCCAATTTCATACGTCAGTTTCGAAATTGAAAATCTATGGAACTTCAATCGAAGTAACAAATTATGTAGGTAGGTACTAACCAATTACTTACAATATATTTTTATTTTATCTAGATCGATCGACACCTATCTTACATATGAAATAACGGCTAGGTTAGAAGTACAACAAATTCAGAAGATGAAGATACTACCTAATAAGAAGATGTGTAGGTATCACAAAAATTATGCTAGTAACTAACAAATGTTAGTAACTTACCTACATTAGAGGTAGGTACAGTATGTCCAGTGGACTTCAATAGGTTAAAGATACCTCCTACATAATAGTTTCGATTCTGTTTTATCTATATCCAGCCAATTCTATCCATAGCCAGCGTTTGGAAAACTTCATCTTCGTCGCATATAATATACCTGCCACAGAGAGCCTCAAGACGAAAGCCTACAGTCAGTGCGCGTTGCCAGCACCAAAAAGTTACGAACGCCGACCACACACCGAATGACGCAGTGTTGAAAGGCCCCGCACCCTATGGACCGACGACATTGCGAAGGTTACTGTAATTCACTGAATGGAAATGGCTCAAGACCGTTCGTCGTGGCACTCTTTATGGGAGGCCTATGTTCAGCAGTGGACTTCTGCAAAATGATAAAATATTTTTGTGATACATGTCCTCTAATAGGTAAGTATCCAAAAGGGAGGTCATTCAACTTATCGTTGATGTGGAACATTTTGTATACATACACTAGTTCACTGAAGTAAAAGATAAATCTCTCTTTTTCGAGGTACGACACACAAGGTACATCGATGGCAGCACTGGGTATGTTTTGGCTGAAAACTATTTTATCCTCCGAGCTCCTAGACTAAACTCAACAAACCAAATTAACTTTTTTAATGATCAAATACCAAAATCAATCTTCGTGACATGTAAATAAAGTTTAAAGTCGTTTGAAGCGAAGTGGCAACGCCGCAATGAGCCGATTTTCAATAACTTTATTTGAATTTTTTGGCGGGAAAACTGTTTTTGCTTATATCTCTGAAACCTTTTCAGCTACAGGCCTGAAATTTTTGGTACCTTAGGCACTAATTATGAGCTAAAATCCTGCCTTAAGTTTATTGCCCTCTGATCAGCGGTTTGGCGTAACGAAATGTGTAAGCTGGGGACCCGGGTCTACAGCTTACACATAGTTTTTTGCTTATATCTCTGAAACCTTTTTAGCTACAGGCCTGAAAATTTTGGTACCTTAGTCACTAATTTGGCACTAAATATCTGGCTAGTTTTCATAGCTCTCGCGTCAGCCGTTTGGCAGTACTGGATGTGCAAGCTGTAGACCCGGGTCTCCAGCTGACACATAGTTTTTGGCTCATATCTCTGAAACCTTTTAAGCTACAGGCCTGAAATTTTTAGTACCTTTGGCACTAATTTGGCACTAAATATCTGGCTAGTTTTCAAAGCTCTCGCGTCAGCCGTTTGGCAGTACTGGATGTGCAAGCTGTAGACCCGGGTCTCCAGCTGACACATAGTTTTTGGCTCATATCTCAGAAACCTCTTTGGCACCTAAATTTTGAATTGGATTTTCAGATTGCACCAATTATGCACTAAATATTTGCATACTCAGAATTCAGAAATTCGTTATGTGTAAGCTGTAGACATACACACGTTGTGTTGTGCCTTCTGGCAACCGCGTGATCGCCGCGATTATCTAGAGTTTGTGTTGTGTTCCAACGGAAAAGAAAGGCACGTTTTTCCTTTGGAAATCAAATGTATCAAGAGCGACGAAATCAACAGAATTGAAGTGTCGCAGATACGGAAGCGGCAAATATACTCCCTGAGCGACAACATCGGCAGGAAACCGACGAAAAACAAAATACACTAGCAGTTTTATTCTGCCTGTCTCAGAGCAGGGTGAAATGAACCGCACCGTTTCGTTTGTCGCATAAAAAACAAGAGCAATTGAATAGCATTATGCAGGGAACACTAATTAAATCAAGCTTCGCAATAAGCGCACTGCTCTACCCCTTATTTTGATTGCTTCCATGTAAATTCATTCTGTTATTCGTATTCGGTTCTAAATGAATTTCGTGTCCGCCGTCACCCGACCGCGACCGCCCGACATCGAAAACTTTATAAATTATTATAACAGCGAACAAAACAATCTACAAATTCGAACTACATAACGGGAGTGTTCAAATTGAATTGTAAAAGTTCACAATATTACGGACGAACGAAATCCTCGAATCCGCTTCCGTTGTTAGCGAATACTTTCCGATGTTGCGGCTAATTGATGGAGGTGAACATCAAGTTGAGTTTGCTCGAGATTCATTAACCGCGAGGGCGATCGCGTAAGCCGATACACGGCAGGCGCTCATTTTGTATAATTCACGTACACGAGCGAGTCCCGCAATAATTAACGGAGCTCGAGCCCAGCATCATAATGTTTTCATAGCCTGACACGTATTATGAAGTCGAGCCGGGCGCGTGAGGTCGGAACTGGGAACCGTGCCGCGCTCGGCTAAGGAGATGGCTCAGCGCCGACTTTTGCCTGTCAGACTTCACCCTTTACCGCACTGAAGGGAAGATATCTGTAACGAGCGTCACAAGTAATTAAGAAGCGAGCCACGCTTTGTTCCGCCTAGCCCGGGGGACGGGGCTTTCCCCGCCTCTCCCCGCTTACATAATTTATCTTAACTGCATAATCGATACCGACGACGTGTCGCTCTCGTCCCGTCTAGACGTTGACGACTTCAAACAGTGCAACGGATTGAGTTTCGAGTGGTCCCAAGTTCCGTGCGGCGCGATCCCCTCCGAGTCCCGAAGACAAAAGTGTTTCCGATATCTACATGCACTTCGCCGAGAGCGCTCCAAAGTCGACGGAGCGTTTACATGTTACACGGATACCGATGAGAGTCCAACCACGCGTGTAAAATTTCGTACGCAGAGGCGGAAAGTATTTAATTGACAGTAAATGTGACAGTGTAACGGCACGGGAGAGGGTTGAGAGCCGCGAGCGAAACGGAGCGCATCTCTGTTAATGGGGTCAACGAAATTGAGAAAAGTGAAACGGCGGAGCGAGCCGGACGGTCCTTTATTGCCGTGAGGTAGGTACCCACCCAGCGGGCGACAATCGAGATATGTAGCCGTCCGGAGTAACGACGCCGGACACGGTGGACCGTATCAATCAATGCCTATTGCGATACGGGGGCACAGCTCTCAGACGAGATCGAAATTAATAAGAAAGCGAAGGGACACGGGCCTCCCTAATCGCCCTCGCTTACACCGCTCCGCGATCCGCACGCGAAATTGAAGACGACATCCGACACGAGTTCTCCTCTTTTATAAGAACTATAAATAATTAATTAGCAAGGTCCCCCGAGACGCGTTCAGTTTACCCACATCAAGCCTGTGACATTTTAATGACCTTTTAAACGGGCGTCCACGTGAGCCTTTTAGTTCGTCTCGCTATTGTACGTGAATAATTGACGATGTAGTCGCGGAGTGCACGATGACGGCAGAAAAGATTGGATAATTATTTCCGCTTCCAATATTCGCATGCATGTCGGCAACAAAGATGGGAGTCGGTTACGGAGCGCGCGTCGCCTCGGGCTGTGAAGCCCTCCGCACTCGCTACGTAAATCGGTGCATCCAATCACGGGGCGACGCGGCCGCCGGTCTCCGACGAGGCGCTGGATACGGTACGGAGTTGGAAATCAGTTTGCCACTATTGAATTATACGAGAGCTGCAGCCGGGACGTCATACGCCAAAGTTTAATCTCCCGGAGCGGCGGCGGACGGGCTTATTATGCAAATATTGGACGAGACTCTCGGTCATTCCGCAGTCACGTACGTCGCAGGCCCGCGCGGCGAGCCTACCTCGACTGTTTACGGATGCCATTACGATTAATTCGCGAACGCCACCCGAATGAGACAATTACGCAATCGCGCCGCCGCGCCATGCGCCAGGCAGCACCCGAAACACCTTAATTACGCGATGATAACAAAATAGAACGTTGATGAAGATAAAATTATACTATCAAAAGATGGCACGGGGCGAAACTTTGACGACATCAATTTATTGCCTCCGAATAAAGTCCGTCCTGAAATTGGAAAGGATGAAGGCACCGCCGCCGGAAACGAACGGGGCGAGGGGAAATTCTAACTCTTTCTTTGGAGGAATCTCAACCCCGACGAGCGTTAATTAAGCGAAAATCGAAACGTCAAAGCTCGGCGCGGGCTTTATGCAAATTTGCGAATCGACTTAGAATTTTTACCGCTTTCGAGACGATTGTTTGAACAAGATAATTAGAAGGCTATACAGGCAAGCAACCTCCTTGTCTAGAGACTTTCACATTTGACGAGACGAGACGCATATTATAATCGCGACGTGTATAAAGCGGCACGAGTACAATATAGTTTTGTGTTTGTTGCGGTATACCTACTAGAGTAGTGGCGCATCGAAAGAAGGGCAGGCGGGTCGGAGACGACGGTACCGGTGCGTACCGTTAGCGCAAAGCCGACCTCACGGCTCAGGGCTTGGGGCCAGGCAGCCTACGGGCAGGACGAGACAAGCTGTTACATAATTCTATAATAGAGTCACGAACGCAGCCCGCACGCGCCTATAAAAACTTACCTACATAATTACAATCGAAAATTAACACCGAATACGAGCAAGAGTATAATCGGCAAAGGGGTAGCGGCTTTTTGTTCACCTGCCGTGAGAAGGGGCATTTAGCGCTTTAGTTATTCGAGGCGTATCGCGTGATATCATTAGAACATTATAGCTACCACAAATTTCTTTGTCACTTAACCGGCGGTAGATTCGTAGGATTTATTGTGCGTGACGGTATGCCACGGATGGTTTGGGAAATTTCGTAGCTGTCCCACATAGCCGGGCACTCCCGCTGTTTCTCCGTGAAATACGCGCTCGCCGGAGCCAAAACGCCCATATTTGGTCCAAGACGCTAGAGCAAAACGAGCAAAACGCACTATTGACTCGCGCCGAACGAAATTAAATGAGCATTTTGAGTATTAAGTATGTACGATCGTGTATAGAAATATGAAGACAGGCGTGCAGTGGGCGTGACATTTGGCTTGGCCACAAGCGGTAACGAAGTGATAGCCAAGAGTACTTGGCACCCGAGCGTTGGGAATCAACGTCAAAACTGCTGGAAGATAATGCGAGTAGTCAAATACAAGTTTTAAAGAAATTCACGACCTGCTTTTTCAGCCGCCTCTAGTGACATTAATATATATTTTTTAAATTATCATGGTTATGAACATAATTTTCACTAAAACCCATGATTTGCGAGTTTATTTGTTCCCCAATATTTCAACCGAATCATGGTAAATATCACGTTTTTAGTGAAAATTTTGTGTATAGGCTATTCTAGGTAAAGAACAGATAGAGTTCTTAGAAACCTTTACCTAGATTCCAAGTTTCATCGAAATCACTTGAGCCATTATAGCGTGGAATCACAAACATCCAAACATCCTCACAAACTTTTGCATTTTTAATATTAGTGGGATAGGATATAATTTAAAAAGTAATATACTACCCCGAAAGGTGTTTACTCAACGAAGAAGAAATAATATTCAAAGTCAAGTCATTAGGCGTTTATTTCAATAAAATCACTAGGATCACTTTGAAACGTCTTAGAAACTAGGTGAAGCTACGCCTGTTCCTCGCGACCAAGCCTAGAGGAATCAGGCAACAAACACGGCGCGCTTGCCTGTCATTTCTTTCGATGAATCTTTTTCACAAAATGGAATGAAGAGCTTCACTGTGGTACCGATCGAACAAGGTGATGCTCAAAATAAAAACAGGTATATAAAAGAGCTTTTAGAAATGTGAAAAAAATTTGACGCTACGCTTGAAGGCAGGTAAAATCAGTAAAGGCATTGTAAAATGCATTATATTAAACTTACCTACTTCATCATTATCATTTTTTTCATCATTTCAGCCGTACGAGCGACGTCCACTGCTGAACATGGCCTCCCCCACGGACAGAGCAAATTCCTTATCATGTGGGAGGATTTGCCCATACTCACCACGCTGGGCATGCGGGTTGGCGAGCGCAGTTGGAGCTATCGTTGTCAAAATGAGGGACGCTGCTGTCGATCCCCTAGCTTTTTTCCCTTAGTCGCCTCTTACGACATCCGCGGATAGGTAGATATGGAGGGGCCTATTCTTCAGCCGGGGCCACTACGGCACTGACTACTTAGAAGTCTCTAATTGCAATCTTACAACGCAAAACAGAGTCAGGCAGATTACGCGAATGCACTTGACGGGAACTCCCCAATTTGCGAACAACGAGCGCACTCGAACAAGTCGCGAAGTCGCGACTCGCGACACATCCAGTAACTGGCACTAGAGACTCTCATTCTCTTTGAGAGTTGCATCTTTTCGTGTTTTCGCGCGACTCGAAATTCGATCATTTTATGGCAGCTTCTATACAAATTTTCTATCAAAAAGAGGATTCTTTCACACTCAACTGTTTAAAAAGTTTGATACACATTGAAAGTTCGTTATTACATTGAAAAACACCACGCTATAATCAGCTGTAATGGGGTCAAATCAGTTTAAGGAATCTTTACGTCGAACTTTTCATACGTTTAATGATAAATTATAAAGTTGTTTTAATAGACCAAAAACAGCCGATTTGAAAAAGTTCGGGAAGTAAATCTGAAAAAACAAATACTGGGAAATTTTGGTAATGCTTTTCTTTTTTTTTGGGATAGTGTACTAGTTACGGAACACGATGTGTAATATAAATAACCAGATCCGGAATATAGACAGTGAAGATCTCAATTAAAATCTAGATCCAGATCAAATAATCTAGTCTTTTGATATGTCAAAGTATTTGATACAAATACTTAAAAACAATTTAATGACTTGTAATATTGAAGACTGGCCGTGGTGGCCCCGGCTAAAGAATAGGCCCCTCCATATCTACTGTCCGCGGATGTCGTAAGAGGCGACTAAGGGAAAAAAGCTAGGGGATGGGCAGCAGCGTCCCTTATTTTAACAACGATAGCTCTAACTGCGCTCGCCAACCCGCATGCCTAGCGTGGTGAGTATGGGCAAATCCCCCCACAGGTGACAGGATAGAGAATTCGCTCTGTCTGTGGGGGAGGCCATGTTCAGCAGTGGACGTCGTACGGTTGAAATGATGATGATTAATATTGAAGAGTAAACGAAACCAATGGGCTCCTGAACTACTATTAACTGATTCAGGAGCCAGTGTCATAACAAACCGTTTCTTCCAGCCAAAACATTGCTGGTAAAGTAAATGCGATTCAATACAATAACATTCCTTCAGAATAAAATAACTAAACATATTATAATGGTCATTGCTTGCAAAAATATTATTTGTTTCGACTAGCCACGTCTGCCACAAGATTTCGGTGCTAATAAAGTATGTACAATACAATAGCTTGCGTCCCAGGCTTCGCTCGCGTGGTACCTGTGCCTATATCTTATTCTAAGAAAAGAAGTCGTATCTGTACCTGTAACATATTTTTTTGATTTTTATGTAACTATTTTTAATCAGCTTGTTTTGATCTTTTTATAATTAATTATTATTTATCTTATGAGAAGTTATAGATCAAGATTGCTACCTAAAATAGCTGAATTTGACTTTGAACTACTTTGACCCAAAAACAAGAAAAATACAAAAAGATTTCTCCAGGGCAGGCAACGCATTAGCAATGCTCCAGGTGTTGCAGATGTCAATAGGCGACGGTAACCGCTTACCATCAGGTGGGCCGTAAGCCTGCTTGCCTCCGTATAACATTAAAAAAAAAAAACAGCTGATATTGCAGTGCGTTTTTCAATTAAAAATGACAAATTTCAATGACGGGCTATTTTAAACCCAATTTGTAATAAGAGTTCGGGATAGTATACATATTATTAATCATCTTGTATATGATTTTAAATGAATGATAAAATGTAATAATGCTAAAATGGTGGCAAATGTCTACTACTACGGGAAAGAGCAGTGATTTTATGTACGTGTACAGTTCCCAGACTGTCCCCTTACACCTCACGTGCCAAAACAGTGGCGGTAATAACCTTATGATTGGCCCACATCCGTCGCCAATATGTCAATCTGTATGTTAATTTCCCTGGGCTTTTAGGGTTCCGACGTCCGACTAAGAACCCTTAGGGCCTTATTGTGAAACCAAATTTAGTTTTTTTTATCTAAGGTGGTAAACAAGCATACGGCCTGTTGATGAGTGGTTAACGTAGCCTATGAATGCTTGCAATATCAGAGCCCCTTGATCTTCCCAGACTTTCTATAACCTCGGGTTTAAATCAAGACTCTCCACAAAAGAAGGAATACTAAAGCTCTCTCCACAGCCCGTTGCGCGACTTTGAGCTTCTAAGGTATGAGGCCAATAGTAGTCAGTAGGTACCTACTATTACAGTGAAACTAAATTATGACTACTACTCCTTCTGTGCCAGTACAGTTCCGACGTAATGGACAAATAATGTGCACGTCGGCCATTATAATGTTATTTGAGGGCAAACTATAATTATTGCGAAGGCGGATTGCTGTTGCCGACCGAACAACCCTCGTAAACAAGCTGTGAAAGCGTCGTTTGCTTGCTTGACGTCTCATTGGTTCGTCATTGGTCACTCTGCGTTGCTTCTCTAACGCGCTCGATGTGGTTGGCGCCTATGATTTTGATATTTCAACCGTAACTATACGTGAATAAGTTTTTGTTTCAATTGTTTAACGAAATAGTCGCTTTGCTGATCCATACCTAGTCAAATTTAACAACCTTTGCAGCTTGTCTCGCACGTATATAAACAATCTGACATTTGACTTGATATTTAGAATAATTGATAAATTGCAGTCTCAAACGATTCTAGCATTTTATTTTATAGAGATGCAATTTGCAATAAAACCTGATAAATTCCTTTTATTGTGGCCGTTAATTTAGTGCCAACCACAAAAAGAAATTAAATGCTGTTTTTCTAGTTCCGGCGACAAAAGAACTACATTTAAATAAATAAAATTACACCTAACAGTCACATAGGTATTAAGTCTTTTAAATGACAAAACACCAGGCGTCGCGTCGTGGGTCGTGGTCGTACCTACGAGTAAGAGCATCATACAGCAACATCTATTTTATCTTAAACTGTACGCTTGCTTGAACAATTACTACTATATGTACTTATTTCTGAACTAACATAATGTAGGTACCAAATTGTGGGTATTAGGTATTGTGTTTGTTTTTTTTACAGTGTTATCACTTCTGTTAGTATTGAATTGTTTTCTTGTTTTTTTCTCCCACTTTTAGATACCTACGTGGGTACTTGTGCGTACGTAGCTATATATATCACTATAACTAAGCATGTAAACTATTTATGTAGGTAAGTTATTTCTAAGTTTAGTTTAATTGTCACGCCTCACCATCTTTTTTGCACGCCCAGGATGACTGGTAGAAAATGCTTTAGCATTAAGTCCTCCTTACACTAAGTTTAAGTGTGAAAGTATAAATAAATAAATAAATAAAACAATCAAGTCCTTCAAAAACTATAAAGAACTAACCTGCGCCCGTTGCTTCGCTCGCATGGTACCAAGATAAAAAGTAGCCTATATGCTATTTATAATATTAGTAGGATTAGTTTGGATGACTAGGCAAAGGAGTAGGCAACACGTCAATTATATTCCAAAATCGCCGTTAGAGCTGACAATTATGTTTAGGATTGCATCTGTCTATTAGTAATATGATGTCGCGATAGGCTCCCGATGGCTTCACCTAAGTACTTCCAAGCAGTAGGTAAGCGCATACCCCATCACCGCTACAAAGTAAGCAATGGTGTTGAGATAAGATAATTTATACTCTGTTGTCCAAAAGCCGCAAACATCCCGGATAAGTTTACGTTATCTTAATTGTGTTAATAATTAGCCGGCACATAACGCGACCGAACGGCCTATGGACTGTAACAGCGCGAGTGTGGGCGGAAAGCGATTATATAATCGCTGATACAGCCTACTAAAAGACCCCTCTTTGTTTGTAGTCCGAGAATTGCAAGAAGGTATATCAACATCTCAGAAAAATTATCTTGTGTTATGGACAAACTATGGTATCATCAGTATGTATGGCATCTTCCTCACATCAGCTTTGTCCCAATCCAAGAACTGGCAGTAAACAAATTAACTGTATATGTAATTAACCACCCACTCATAACATATCCTACATCCACGCGAGTACGTCCTACATACCTAAATACTAAGCACTACTATGTACATATGCATACAGAGCATAGCCAAAGGAGCAATACACAAAGTACAGAAGATAATTATGTCGATTTCTAGTGAATGACTTGGTTTGTAATGCCCAGGGGTATGGTCTAATTCCATGTGTATTTCTCATCAGAAACGAACAGGAACTAAAGACGGTACGCATGTACAATTTTAATCGCTGTCAGTACGACCAGCGCCTTACGCAACTTTGTCTAACAAACGAATAACAATGTAGGGATTACCTCGAATTTGAAGCTACTTCTAGAACTACTAATTCGTAGATAAACGTTCTATGACCCGCGTTGTTTAGTAAATTAGTGTGGAGCACGACGTCCGCTGCATGTTGTCACAACTTTGTAAATTATGTAGGTAATAAAGAGCTTTAAACCTTTTAGTATGGAGGAAGGCCTAGCTGCCGCCATTTTGAAAAAAAATAAGATTTCGCAGGCACTGATTAAAATAGTGCTAATCGATTGGGAATATGATAGTAAACAAAATGTGTTCCATAAAAAATAGTCTTATGTGATTTACTTTCCGAGATTGATTTTATAGAAAACATTTTGTTAAAAATCGTTTTTACTATCGATTAAGTTTATGATTATCCTGCGAAAACTTGATTTTTTTTTAATCGCTTAGGCCAATATGGTTTCATGTCACTGAATATTTTTGGTCACTCCAACCTGCTAAGTAAAGGCCTTCTTAATTCTTTTTTTTAAAGAATAAACCCCTGTCGCAATGGCCAAGAAAGAACAAGCAAGGTAGGTAAGTACATACAAAACATTATAAAAGACAAAAGAAAACATAAAACACATAAGAACATAAATATGTGAGTGCAGAGCAAATTAGGTACCTATAGTAGGTAGGGTAGGGGGTAGGTTATGTATGCGTCATGTGGAAAAGGCACCTAAGGCAGCCAACGGGCAGCCATAGCCAACGAACAAATGTAAGATCAACAAAGTCTTGGTCCAACTCTCCAGACATTAAATTGAATTCAGTGTTGGTTTCCATTCCAGCCATATGTTTCCATTAGCGAACAAACTTCACAGGCTAATGCCTAACACCAAAGTAATTACTATGTAGTCCCAAGTGGTATTGACAAGGCGACACTTGATCATTTCACTAATTCCGAAACTACGTCAAAGTTTCTTAGTACTTAGGTACATATTACTGGCTACTCAAAGACATTAGGCGCGTGATTATGATAACTTCAAGTTTGTAACCAAATCGGTGACGTTTTGGAAAAAGGCCAGGTCAAGAGTACCCTAAGCCGACGAGCATGTATGAGGAATGTCATCATCATCATCATCAACAACCTGTAGAAGTCCACTGCTGGACATAGGCCTCCCCCAAAGAGTTCCACGACGAACGGTCTTGAGCCCTTTCCATCCACCGACTTCCCGCAACCTTTACAATGTCATCGGTCCATCGGGTGGGGGGCCTTCCAATACTGCGTCGCCCGGTTCGTGGTCGCCATTCGAGAGCCTTTACTCCCCAACGGTTATCGGTTCTGCGAGCTATATGGCCTGCCCACTGCCACTTCAACTTGCTAATTGTGAGAGCTATGTCGGTGACCTTCGTTCTTCTACGGATGAGGAATGTGATGAGAGTGAATGAAGCAAAAGAGGTACCTACCTAAATCAGGAGCAAGTGGACAGCCGTGGTCTCTGCCTACCCCTCTGGGAAATAGGCGTCATTATGTATGTACCTATGAATTTATGAAGTTTGTACCATAGACGAGTTAGCTACCATGGAGTACCTAGTAGCCAGTGAAAAGGCGCTCGTGACGTAGCTTACTTAGTCGTTCTCAATAAATAAGCTAAGCAACCTTTAGCGGGGTCGCCGGTAACGGCATTAACAGCAGTTACTCATTTATCACCGTAAAGTGGTAAAAACTGAATAGCTTGCCGGTTTTTTTTAATGTTATACGGAGGCAAACAGGCCTTCGGCCCTCCTGATGGTAAGTGGTTACCGTCGCCTATTGACATCAGCAAAACCTGGAGTATTGCTAATGCGTTGCCTGCCGAATCCCTCACCCCCTAAAGAGGTCTGGCAACCTTACTCACCGCAGGAACACAACACTATTTGAAACAAATAATGTTATTTGGCTGCGATCTTCTGTTAGGCGGAGGCACCTCCCCAGGCGGGCTGCTCCGATTTAGAGCGAGAAAATCTCGCTGTGCCCTACCTTCTCCAGGCAGAGGCTTTCGTGCGGCCCAAAAACTACGAACCAGAATTGGGCACTGTCTCATATTAAGCAGGGTTTCTGTCAAAAATCTTCTCAGTCAAGCTCCCAAGCCCCTGTCATCATTTACAGCGAACACGGTGCATTAAAAATGAATGTTTCGCAAACAGCTGAGCTGAAAGCCAGACGCCGTCGAGTGCCGGTGCATCAAAATAGTGGGGAGTACTTTCAGAGGCACGGCGGGGGCTACGCTGAAATAGCTAGCTTGGAACCATCTAGCTTATTCTTCAATCTTATTTTTATAACATTGATGGATCTGTCCGACAGTTCATCATCATCATTTCAGCCGTAGGACGTCCACTGCTGAACATGGCCTCCGCCACAGATTTCAAGAGCGAATTCCTATCATGTGGGGGGATTTGACCATACTCGCTGTGAATGTGGGTCGGCGAGCGCAGATTGTTGTTATTCCCTGTTTTGTTATTCCCCCGCTGCTGCCGATCATTGTGATAATGAATAAAATTGCACTGATTAAGTCTCCGCCACTCCGGGACTGATCTCACAAAGACAATTTCACATGTTACAAGTTCACATTTTCTTAGCAACCTAGTATTCTCCCAAAAAGTAACTATAATCATTACTTCTTATGAGATAATTGGTACCAGTTCCACCTTAATCGCCTGAGCGAACACACACTAATACCTAATGGACATTACGAACTACTAGCATTACGAACAATTGATCAACACCAGAAGGTATGCCAGTAATCGCCTTAAATCGCAGAAACTATCAAAAATTCTGCGCCAAACTCTTGTATCAGATGCAAACATTTCTTAGCTATTTCAGATTAAATAAATTCCATGACTCATGGTGCGCTTACACGGGTGATTAGATGCTCCATTCGGACGTCACAAACACACCGAACAACTTATAAAAATTCCCGAAAAACACATAAACACTGTCTAGGAACATACATTTGCGCTGGATTTATGGCAATCAGAATCAGCAACAGATAACTTTCGACAATAAAGAGCAATACTTGCAGCGATCTTGTGTCAACAGATAAATGATGGTTGAAACAATGGCATTCTTATTTTGTCCAACATTGGTCCACTCTATCGTCATTACATTGCTTTGAGTCGCGGCAATATTGACCGTGTAAGAGCATCTTTACATCCAGCGAGCCAATGCTATCGTTTTGGCAGCGACATTATAACCGAGAGTTATTGTTATTGCACTTGTAGCAAAGGTTGGGCCACCTACGCCTAGAAAGTAACAATAGATCCGTTTAGAATTCGGTTTATTTGGCCGTAAACACAGTCTGTACAGTGCTTTCAAGACGATGTGGTGCGATTATTTGAAAAGCAGATGGATACGTATATACGTCTATACGTAATGCCTATGCTATCATAGGCATACATGGCGTGATAATACCTATTATAGGTAGCAGAAGTACCTACTATAGATAGCCTATAAGCAGCATGTCATCATCATCATCAGCCTGACATAGGCCTCCCCCAAAGAGTTCCAATACGAACAGTCTTGAGCCTTCTCCATCCACCGACAGCCGTAATCTGCAATTTTATACACTCCTAAAGGTTGTAGAAGGAAAAATTGGTAGCGTTCCTATTTCAGACATCAAGTTTACCACAAAAGAAGAAACTGTTGCACCTTTACCTTTACGATTTAAACTAAACGATTAATGAGCTAGCTAGAGCTTGAACAAGAGCATTCTTTCGATCTTTTAGTTCCATAGAATCTTTGTGAAAACAGATAAAACAACAAAAGAATGCTCTACGTCTGTTCACACTAAAATAATTTAATAGAGTGGGGATAGAATGAGCATTCCCTCGTCTGATGTAAATTGGCAAATACTCTTCCGAATCAGTCCGCTTCAAATCATTATAGTAAAAGGTATAGTAAAATTCGAAGGTTGACCAAGACAGCTAGCGGTTTCTCAGTAGCGCCGGCGAGTGCAAGTTCGCTGAATTTATAATTGTAGCGCCGAGCGTGCCGGTCTCTCGTCGCTCCGTGATTAGGCTGCTCGGGCCGTACACACGGGCGGGTAAGACTGGTGATGAAGTGACGAAGGTCACAAGTTTTATGATAACAGGCTGCAAAGCAATCGCGGCTCTTGAAATTATTATTATTAAGTTCGTTATCACGAAGATAAGCTCTTAAGCCTTTGACTGGCCTCATAGCTCAGTTGGTAGTAACTCTGCCTTCTGCGCTAGAGGTCGCGGGTTCGATTCCCGCACTGGACAAACATTTGTGAGTAACACAGATGTTTGTTCTGTGTCTGGGTGTTAAATAGATATCTATTATGTATATCAGTCTCTGGTACCCATAGTACAGGCTATGCGTAGTTTGGGATCAATTGACCGTGTGAATATGTCCGGAATATATATATTTTTTATTTTAAGCTTAGCTCTTCGTTGTATGACGCTCTTGAACTACTGACCGTTAATCTAATTCTATTCAAACAAACCAACTGAAAAATTAGATATTGAACATAGGGCGAATCAATTATAAGAAATATTTTATAAGTTCCAATATGCAGAAACTGTTTAATGGTCATTAGTCATAGTTGTGGTTTGCTTATCAGATTTTTTTTTCAAAAATAAATATAAATATTAAAAACCCGACTGGGTGAATTTATTGATATTGATTATGCTTGTTTGTCGTGTCACTGGTACTTTCTTGGTCATCCTACATAAAGGTCGGTGACCAGGACGAGGTATGGTGGCCCTGAAAAAGGCTCGACTTTTGAAAGAACCTAGCGGCGAAAGGATTGACGTGCGCCTTTTAGAGGAGAAACGCCGATGAACCGTCCGTTTGCATCCCCTTCGTAGGAGCCCTGGGAGGATGCCTCGGCATGGCCGGAGTGCAAGTAGTCGGACGATCCACACCCGCCAATTATGGATCGCGGCTACGCTGTTGTTTACCTGCAAGTCTTTTAATTGTGTTTGCCCGGAGCTTGCAGTTAACTAAAAAAAGTCACTTTAATTTCAGTGGCGATAGAGATCTACAACGTGATTCATAATAATGTATACTATCCCGAAAGGGGCTTATTCTGCACCCAATTGACGATACATTTTGTTCTACGACTTAAGGAAATGCGAAATTATGAGTTGAAAAAACACTATGCAAAAATCTGCTGTTATCGGGTCATAAAAATCTCAATTATTCAGTGTTTCAGGTATGTTGGATGTTGAACTTCTCGTACATTTAATCTATTTATTTATTTATTTCGACGCACAAACACATTACAACCAAAAGTAAAAATAATAATTATAAAACACAGATTAGAACTAGGTAGTGACATAAATAATTATGTGCGTACAACAAAAGTATTAACAGTAAACAAAAGTGAGTGACATGTTTCCTAATGCACATCTAGTGTTTTAGGATACAAGATATCCTTAACATTTTTGATGAAATGGCACATTTTAGAACTAAATATATGTAACTGTAAATTATTTTTAGCCATTTCATTATATTGACGAGCCATCCTGGTCAAAGGATTGTAAAAGGAAATATTATTTTTATAAATTTGAAAGGCAAACAGATTTCTTTCATTCGAGTTTCGTGCCCTAAACTTTATATTGAATGATACCAAGGACAACAGCTCTGTTAAAAAGATGAAAAAACATTAAAAACTGCTTAATCGAAAAAATGGGGGAAAATATGAAGAAATACATTTATTTTCAGATAGGTATTTTATCTTTTTATTGATAGAATAAGACCTTCGTGATTGTATACCTACTAATTACGGAACTCGTTGTACACTCTGTGCAGGTACATTTTTGAGATCCTTGTATATACAATATTTCTATGGCCCACGGGTCAGATACTAATCCAATGAGGTTATAAGTCACAGCCTTGGGCGAGTCCAACCATTGTAATTGGCACACACGCTAGCTACAATTTCACAACTTTCTTTTTTATGAGCCTGTAACATCTTACTGCTCGTGCTTTCCCTCTTTATTGAGTGCTTCTTCAATTTTAACCGCGCTGACCTTATCAGACCGGACCGGATTATGATTTTCGTGTGTCTTCTTGTTCTTCTTGTCTTTCAAATCTTTGTATATGCTTTTTAGAGGGGAGGTGGCTCGGGGTAGGCGTGCGTGATGCCTCTGGTATTGCAAGCGCTCATAGGCTACTGTAACCGCTTACTAACAGGTATGCTTGTTTGCTACATCAGTTGTATTTGGCGAAAAAATCTTTATTACCGCGTTGCACCCAAAGGTCTGGATGGATTTCGGTATTTGGGTACCTACCATTAGAATCGTATTGACCCAGACAGTGCTATACGGTCGAAAATAAATCATATCGATAAATTAACTCAGTTGGGTTTTAAGATTAATTTAACTTACCATTTCTTACGTTACAAGTGGAATCGTAACAAACCGAACCTATTTATTTTTGGCAATTTACAATGATGTAGGTAAGAACTTCATAAAGTAAAACCTCCAATGCTGGATAGTTCCGATACCAATTCAATCAAAGCCACAAAACTCGCCCATTGTGTTTTCACGAACACGTTTACGCCTATAAATAACCACAGGTGCTTTAAATATTTTATGGACTCATAAATAATACCGATCGCACCTTCGGTATCCCTCTAACTATCGCATAAAAACCGCTTGCTCGAATATTGTAACTTACATAATGGAGCACTTTAGTAGTTTATCGTTCCACTGGTTCTTTCTTGGTAAACAACTTATGATTAAACGAATAGAAAACTATTAATTCGGTTTATAATACCACAATGTTAATGTTACACAAGTTACTGCTAAAATCAAAGATGAATAAATAGATGGATCTCTTGAACACCACTTATTTAGGCATAACCGTAGATAATAAGCTACAATGCGGCACATGGACAAATTGTCAAAGAGACTTTGTTCTGCAGCATACGCAGTCAAAAAGATACGTCTCTATACAGACGGAGCGTTAAAATCTTATGAAAATTTGTTGTGGGGGAGTGCTGTAGACAGAAACACCGTGTGCTGCAGGAGAGGGCTTTTCGAGCAATTTTTAACAGGCCCACGCAGAGGATCACTTTGTAATCAGTTTAATGAAATAAATATAACGAACCTTGCCAGTATGTAGGTATATTAAAAATATAAGATCTATGTCCAAAAATATTATATTTTATTTGAACGGCCATGTGCTGAAATTATCAATTAGCATATTTTAAAAAATAAAATAAAATCACAACGAAATCACTGTAAAAAATCATATTATAAAATATCGGACTATTTAGATTACAAAAAAGGTTGGGACCGCTCCAACTCTATACTAGCTAGACACACGTATAAGAAACCGCTTACATATACCGTATACAGGTTGAGGCATTGTCAGTTCGCACGTGTAGACGAAAAGCTTATCTTGCTGTCTATACTTATTGAGTAATTATTGTACATCAATCATAAATAAGCAAGAAGCAGATATATTCCCCAATGCAGATAATCAAGTCGTAGGATTTATATTCAACACTCATAAAATACAAAAACCGATTTGTAACAAATTATACGAAATCAAATCAACCGATATTACTGACTCTACGCTACAGTATATAATACAATCTCATTACAAAACCACACGAACAAAACTATCTAATTATGGTAATCAAAAAACTTCTCATCGCCTCATTCAAGACACAAAAACTAATTTAAAACAACACACCGCTCTACATATTATAGTAATCCCATACACTACATTACAACACGTCAAACAAAACTAAAGACAAAAGCAGACACAAATAGAAGATTAGGAGCAAGCCGAACAAACCATTCATTGCTCTGTTGAACCCTTTGGGTATTACACTAGGCAGTTTATCATAGTCGTAAAATCGTATACGGAGCGTCTTAAAACATTAGAGGCAATACGGTACAATACACACCTGGTGTAGCCGAGGCGAGAAATAATGTGCTTTCTCATACTTCTTGCTTTCACAATTTTAAAACAATTTTTAAGGGACTTATTTTGCTAATACCTATTCAATAGTGGAGATTTCCTATGTTATTTTCAACCCAATAAGCGGATCCTTTATAATACTGATACATTTTTAAACATAAGCGGACAGTATTAGTCATTAAATACTAACTATACATCAGTATTTCAATTATTCACTAAAGTTTTTTAATCCAACTCGTCCACTTACAGGATCAATATAAAAATGTAAATAAAGATAAAGATCGCCACACAAACAATGGTTTCCATCGATAAAAGAACAATAAAGTGACGCAAAAGGTACTCATTTTTTATTCAAATGACAATTTATCTAGTTGACGATAAGAGTAGACCACCAGCAGAACCCAGCACGACGCACCGGACACAACATATACAATTGGTGTAGAACAAAATGGTATGGTAATGTAAAAAGATTGTAGTAAAGCCGAAGCGATAAGTAAAAGATGTCAGAACACAATGCAGACAGCGACATGGCGGCTAATACTCGACACGACGAGCGACGGCAAGCCCGCGACGGCCGACCGACGTATGACACACAAACACATCCGTATAAAGAATCAAAGTCCTGACTGATAGATCTATAAGGGCCTTATTGGACATCGATAATCACAAAAAAGTAATTCTTTCAAAGAAATTTAAATTAAATAAATACCCGATTTTTTATTATTTAATAAATAAATAAACAAATATTCCGGACATATCACACACGGTCAACTGATCCCAAACTAGGCATAGCCTGTACTATGGCTACTAGAGACTGATATACATAATAGATTAATATTTCACAGCCAGACACAGAACAAACATCTGTGTTCATCACACAAATGTTTGTCCAGAGCGGGAATCGAACCCGCCACCTCTAGCGCAGAAGGCAGAGTTACTACCAACTGAGCTATGAGGCCAGTCACAGCTTTGAGGCAGTCATTTGTGTAAAAACACGGTTATGTTTGTTTTGATGCGTATAGGTAAGAAAGGAATATTGAAAATTCGCACCCTAAGTCGAATCCAGAGGTGTCGTTTTAAAGATCGACATGAAATGTTTAACGGGAGATGAGGTCTGATGAGGATGATGATACCGGAAGCGTGTCGGTCACTCAAGGGGAAACAGTAGGCCACGCGAGCAAAGCTGCTAGCGTCAACTAGTGTGAAATAAATTGCTATCGAAATAAAGGCGCCCCTTTTGAAGATCCACGCCATTTGAGCTCTATTCCGATCTCGAAGAAATATTATAAAATATAACGCGAAAGTCATGTTAAAAGGAACGGTGTATTTACCGGAACTTAACTACACGGGTGAGATAAAAAAATAAATATTTATTCCTTTGTGGTTGTAATATCGTGAAAGGCAAAACAATTGAGATTATACGATAATAAACTAACATAGAAGTAAACATCAAAACCCGTTTTATATTCAATAGCTCGTGGACTGGTTGTCTATGATAATAGATCTTCTTTCGTTTTGATATTCTTTTTTTCCACCGTGACGTGAGAGTGTGTGCAATATTTTTTGTTCTTTATAAAAGACGGTTTGTTAGCATCTTTTCTCTGAAACCTAATGAGAATAGCTTTCAGAAAATATATAAGTAAAGAAATTAGATCGAGAGAAACAAACGAAAAAGATCCTACTTCAACAATATCTCGAGTACCGTTTTGTTCCTGGCTCGAACGTTATACCTAATTAAAAGTTTTCCTGACGGGTAATAATGGCAACAAGAGCTACAAATATGTGTTTGAATAAAGGAAACGGGAAGGCATAAATTAGAAGGAGATGCCTCGAAGAGAGCGATAAGCTACAAAGAATTCAAGTAGCAAATGAATGCTTTTCCTTTATCTGGTTGTTATTTAGTTAGAGGTGGGCAGAAGGGGGGAGGGCGTTGGCTACGTGTATTGATTGATGGCCCAACACGTGCAGTAGGGCGGCATCTGCCTACATTCGGACATCACACAAAATCTGTATCGCTTACATGGACGACGTGATGTTTTCAGTCACGTTCGAGAACTCTCGAATTCTCCATCCCAGATTATGTAGATAAGAGTAGGTAAGGTACTCATAAATTCTACGAAACTAGGGTTGCCAGCGAACATCAGGCGAACCCTGAATAATCAGTCTATCTCATCAAATACTCAATTAGCATTCGTGCGCAGGGACCGGAGATTATTCCGTGCGCGTTACACGTATCAGATGATCGCACACCGCTTAACCTTCGCGTGCCGCTGCGTACTTTCAAACTAACAGCACCCGAACCAAATTAAAAGGGGTCAAATTGCAATTCAATCGCAAAATCCAATCCCCTGTGAAGGGTTACTGTAATAACTTTAATCTATGTTGTGCAGGAATCACTCGCTTCGGATGGAGTTTTTAAACGTTCTTTCGGATTGATAGAGGATAGGACAAAAGCGGTGGTGAAGAGCAAGGATTTCCTGTAGACAATGGTAGTAATCAAGGCGCGAGCGGCTTGATTACCGCGCCTGTGCCTTGCAGGGCGCCCCTCTTGTCTCTTCCTACACAATTCATAAGCTTATGATCAACAAGCTTTACTTACACCGAACTGCTAACGACAGCCGGTTCAACGCGTTAATTCGAGGCAAACTTAAATACAAGGGCAGCGCTGTGATAGTAACGTTACAAAATGTATTTTCACACTCCGCTATTCAAGATTGCAAATACAATGTGTTAGAGAAATAAAACGAAGAATTGGTGACCTCTACTGACGCAGCGCGAATGGCACGAGCGCTTCGCAAAGATTCCGATGCACGAGCCAAATTCAATTCGTAATTCTTCCCTGTCGGCTAAGGTGGAATCAATTTGCACAATGGTCCGGCGAATTACGTCATCAACTGCCGAATATCGTAACGAGATAAAAAGTCAGCAAGGCCGGCCGTCGTCGGTGCAGTCCATTCACTTGCGATTTCGACCGGTCGGGATGGTGGTACAAAAAACAGTATAAAGCCCGTGCGCGCCAAAAGTCAAGGTGAACCGGTCTACTTTAGTGAGATTGCCCAGTGTGCACTCGCTTTTTATAATACCTGGCGAATTGCAGTATTCTCCCTTCTTTCGCGAGGAATCGATACACGTCAATTAATCATAGACACGTGGCGGTTCGCATCGAATAATGAGCGAGGATTCGATCGCACCGCGAACGAGGTCGGTGAAACGCGCCGCACAATTTCTTCGCAACGGACAGCTGTCTGCGGACTCGGAGTTTTCACAACAATAAAGGCTGAGTCAACAATGAGTCGACCGCAGGAAGCGAATGCAATCAAAGTGGTGTACCGCACTCGTACGGTTCTTCTAGTGTTCCACTGCTTAGTCGCTCAGGGCCGTGTTTCCACGCCCGAGGCTGCACGCGGCCATTTGACTCAACGCACTAGTCTAGCTAGTTTAAGTACCATCTCGAAAGTTGTCTACGCATAATAAACGAGTCTCACAAATAAGGAAATAATAATGAAACGTTGTCAGCTCCATCGAAGGGCCGGACGACCAATAAAAAGATAAAGTTAACGGAGCCGACTGCTGGAGAACACTGCGAATATTTAATAAGATATTCTTTTGTGCGAGGTTCGTTTCGGCAGTAATGCGAGGCTTACCACGTCAGGACAGGAGCAATTTGCTCCGTGCATTTCCCATTTGCAATTTTGTAATCAAATCATTTATTCAGTAAATAGGCCACAACGGGCCTTCTCACACGCACATAAATAAGTTAAAATGGAGTCATTTTAACTAAGGGAGGGCGCGATGTGACATCAGGCAGATGAAGGCAAGAAATTTTGCGGAGAGCCCGCTTAGTTTATTTCGGGGTGTAAATAAAGACGCCATGTTGTTTTACAAAGTATAAACAACGACAACTCCCGTCAAATGTCATAAGGTATTTTCCTAACTGAGTGAGTCAAGAAATGTTGGATTGTTCACTTGATGTTTGGAGAGAAATAAGTTTGTACGTAGCGTTAATAGTAGTATCAGCGAAATCTATAGTCAGCGATAGAAGAAGATTCAAATGTTCATGAAACTAGAAGGGTTTTGATTCTGCACACGGCTTGTTCCATAGTTTGTTGTATTTGTGCATCAGTCATAACATGACATTAATTATTATCAGCCTCCGCCTCCGCGATACAAGAGTACTCAATTCGTTCTATTTGTGTAATAATTACTCATTTTGTTTTAAGCATGTAGCGATAAACGGGTGTACTCTGCATAAGAGAGAACAATAAAGAAATTCTTAAGTTTTACTCAGGTTTATTTTTGTTCATATTCGAACGTTTGTAGGTAGGACCATTTCGGCCTATATCCAACGACTCCCAGCAACCTTTTACTAGGTCATCTTTTCATCTACCTATTGAGGGACGGACATACGGTGCGTGATTTTCACTCGAGAATCATTCGAGCCTTTGCCGTCGGTTTCCCAAACTATATGTCACTCCTACTGCCACTTCAATTAGCAAATCCTTTGGGCTATGGCGGTGAATTTAGTTCTGACGGATTCAATTTTTGTCTAATTTCAGATAAGATTAGAAAACTTATCTACTACTTGAGTAAGCGCATTTCAGGAATATCACGGGGAAAGATTAAAGTTCAACCCGGTGCGAAGCCGGGTCTAGTCACTAGAGATTCATAAAAAGTCCTCAAATTTTACGACGAAGCTGGCTCATAACAAAATGCCCTAAGGTTTGTTTATACCCTAAATTGTGGCACTATGCTTCTACCAACAAACAATTTTAGTGCCCCCAAATCGTTGTTTTGACAGTCTGATCAAAATGGAAATCCATCGCGCAGAAAATTTTGATATCTCCATTCCTAATAACAATAACACTCCTATGATTCGGAATCGTAAAAAGCTTCTATTTACGACCTATGGCAGAAGCGACAGCAGTGTCGTGGCTAGGGGATGGAACCTAGTACCTAAATAATTAAGTTTTGAAACTAAGAGGAAGCGTTTTGATTGTTTGTGAAAGCCCTATAATCACAGCAGTCGTTCTAGGCCTCAAGCTCTTTTGAGCTAGTTTAAGTGAATATACCTTGTTTTCAAACCATTTATAAAGAAAGGAACCATTTATAGTTATTTATTGGTAAAATACAGATTTGCAAGCCCAGTTAATAGAAATGTGTATAGTAAGTTAATAATTTTAGGACACTATAGCAGTAGTACTGCACGCTCATATCCAAGTGCGACCACGGAAGACCAGCGCTTTGGTATGAACTGCTCTGCCCTAGCACATGCTGAGTGGTGGCCAGTTTTGTTACCCTGATGTTGAATTGCATTTTTTGTATTGTGTTATGTTAAGTCTGATTGTTTTGGTAACAAAATAAACGTTTTTCTATTCTATTCTATCAAAATTTTTGAATCTTAGCGCTTCTTGTTCTTCAAGGTTATTCCTAACAGGTATTTTGTCCCGAAAGGGGGTTATTCTACATCCAATTGGCAATAGTTTGTTCTACGAATTCACCAAAGTCGTAGAACAACTATATCGACATTTAATTTTAAAAAACTATACATAATCAGTAGTCCTGATTTGTACGGAGCACAATTCATTAATCTTCCCGCAATAATAACTGATTTACCGGGGTTGTTATAGAACAGCCGAAACGATTAGTACTTATTTCTATTAAGTGGCTACAAAGATCGTTGACGTTGAGCCACGACGGTCTTGGAGCCTAGTTACGTACGTTCTCAAACAATTGGCTTACCTAAGAAACAACTATCAAAACTCAAAAAGGGGGGAGAGGGTGATAATTTTTACACTACCTCAGGTGATAACCTTACGCTGTCACCCATAAAGATAGAGTGCCCCAAACACAAAGTCTGGGTTCGGTTCTGTATCGTGATGATTTTTCTTGTAAAAACGCGGCATCCTTCTGAATGCTATATAAAAATACAGTGAGAGTAGGCATTTATTTTATGGAACTATTGTGAGTTTATATCCTCAGTTACAGGGTAAAGAAAATAGCCAGCCCATCAATGCGGGCGAAGTTAGAAATACTACCTCGTAATTGTTACAGGGGTGAAGATCTAAGTCTACTATGCTTGGGGATTATGTGGAAATCACAATAATTGTGCATGAAATGAGCCTCTGCGAGGAAAAAAAATCCGGTTCTGACGCATAATGACCAATTATATATATATTTTTATTCGCTCTATGACGCATTCGCTTAATTACGTGTGATCATTTGGACCAAAACCTACTCGTATCACCAACTTCATAGATTTTTATTTAACTTCTTGCATATTAACTGTGCGCTTTCATGGAAAAGTAGCCAAGCCGTTCCCTAAGCTGCGCCTTTTAAGCGAAATAAAACACGCTTATGTAAATAGGGAAAGTAGTTATATAAATTTTACTACACGGAAAATCGCGGTTTATTGTGGGCAGTGTTAAAGCATAAAACGGAACATTTTTTCACGAGCATGACACGTTTTGCTTTCGACTGACGACGTGTTGTGTCGTATCGTTCCGCAAAAAAAACGGTGTACACAAATATAAAAAAACACACTTATACCCTCGTACGCATGCCTACCCATGGAGAAAAAATGTTTTTTTTCTTAGTCTTACTTAAACATACCTGTATTTTGTTAGAAATAAACTGTTCTTAGTCTTGAGATAGGTATGCTGAGATGGTTTGCACTTGTAGAGAGGATGAACGAAAGAACATTGACGAAACAGGTGTATAAGGCGAGCGTGAATGGCATACGTTTAGTGACCAAATCGATGACGTTTTGGAAAAAGGCCAAGTCAAGAGTCTCCTAACCCGACGAGCATGCAGCAGGCATGTGACAAGGGTGAATGAAGCAAACGACGTATGTAAGGATCGAAGCAAGTGGAAAGCAATGGTTTTTGTCTACGCATCTGGCAAAGAGGCCTGATCTTATGTATGTTTTTAGTCAAGGGTGGTGGTGTCTACACAGTTTAACAACTACTGCAGCTATCATCGCTTCCCCAACATATTACTTGTAACTTAATCCAACTAAACATACCTACTATTCCCTATTAATAATGTCGCTCGGTTATGTCACGATATTTATTCGTGTCGTGGCCCGTGGACAAACGCTCTAAGATCCCGTCATGAAAGAAGTTACCATCTTTGTTGGGTTCAAGCATTATTTATACCCTGTGGTTTAAGTGTTATGGCCGCGTAAAACACACAATAGCTAAATTTAGTTAAGCGTGCCTGATAATTAAGTACCTTGGGTATCTAACGGCTTTCTCAAAAAAACTATAGCTGTGATGCGAGTATAAATCTCATCTCTCGATAAAATAATCCATTATAAATAATATCGATTTCTTAGAAACAACCGAATTTTTAGGGTTCGGTGCCTCATTTGAAAAAAGGAAACGGATCACTTTGTTGTTTGTCTGTCAAGACCATCTTTTTCAGGAACGGCTAAAAGTATCAACTAAAAAATAGCAAATATAAAGGCCGTTTAAAAACTCAATTCAATAAAAAGATACAACAATGCAAGTAAATTTAAAGAAATGGCAAAAATGAGAAACCTCTAGGGTACGTTCAGTTAGGTACCTTACAATTCAAAAGTTGGAATGCAAGGAGCCTTTGTGACACAAATAAGGAAAAGTCTAAAGCTGAGGAATTTCGATATTTTTACCCCTACTTTGACACTTCTTACACTTGGGATTTCGTTTATCTGATCCCGTGTAATGGTACGGAAGCCTCAAGCGCGAGTTCTCGCACTTGACCGTATTATTGCACAGTTAGAATGACAAAATAACAATCTCTGATACTATAAAGGTATTTAACAAGTCGCACGCCGAAGCGCCGATCAGCACCACATTATAGGAAGTTCTATAAACAGAGAGCAACTTAAAATTGAGTACTGATTGGCTCTCCCCTCATCTTCATTCTTCCAAGAATACATCATTTAAATTACTTAGTACTTTTTTCTAGATAAATTAGTCTTATTTATAGCAACTTGAAAGTTTGTTCTCAAAGAAACCTCATATATTAGCTTCAATTGAAAAAGTACACGTTCGAGTTAAAATTGAATAAATAACATAAAACTGGTCAGAAGCGTGTTTTACGCCCTTGATCTAGTGTTCTGTCTTACTAAATTGTGATATTTGTCTCGAAAAATAAACGTTTCTGTGATTCAGCTTTGACAAAATCTGTGAGGATTGTCAATTTTTATGAGGTTCTTTCATAGCCCACGGAACCCCATAAAACTTCAACTAGGCTGCTCATTGTGCAGTGAAATAAAAGAATTTAACGACAATTTCAACTGCCTATTTGAATTGCCTATATAATCATTTACTTAGCTCCCTTCTGTTTTATTAACATTCCAAAAATATTAAAAGTAAATATTGTCAAGTATTTAAAAGAAGGAGTAGAAAGGTGGGCGAATCGTTTCTTAATTAGTACAGTACGGACGGACGTCGGACAAGTACTTTTATGTTCTTTTGGGTTAAAAGGATATTATTTTTTTTTGTCTTCTAAGAATCTATAGTACTATTTATGTGGTGCTTACTTGCTTATCGAGTCACTGATTCTTTCTCTCATCATATTCATGCTATTAGGTCAGTGACCAGGTTGAGGTTTAGTGGCCCTGAAAAGGGCCTATGACCGCCGGTGAAAGAATCAGTGTAGTCAAAGTGCGCCCTTAGAGGCTCCTTCCTTGCATAATTTTTCTGGTGATACCAAAAGGCATTTTTTTTTATGTATTGAATCACGGATGAAACTCGCAATGGATCGTTGATTATAACCTACTAGCTTCAGCCCGCGGCTTCGCTCGCGTGGTACCTACATAAAAAGCCTATATGCTATTCCAGACTATAATCTATTACTGTACCAAATTTCATCCAAATCCATTCGGCCGTTTGGTTTTCGTGATTGAACAACAAACATCCTCACCATCTTGCCCCTTCTCTAATCTTTTCAGTCCAGTCCATCCTAAGGTTGCCTGGCAGAGATCGCTCTTAGCGATAAGGCCGCCCATTGTATTGCCGTGTAAATTTGTAATTGTGATCTTATGTATTATTTCCGTGTGGTGATCAATAAGGTGTTATCTATCTATCTATCCTCACAAACTTTCGCACCTATAATATTAGTAGGATAGGATATTTTATCTAGGTAGCGAGCGAAACCGCGGGCGGATACTACTCGTTAATAAATTTACGAGTAAACCACCCACTGTTATTCAAGCGACACGCATCTACTTGGTATAATTTACAACACCGCATTTCACATGCAAATAATGTAATAAAAACTGAAAGATATAACCGTGATAACTAAAAATTAATGAATGATAATCAGGCCATTCGTATTTTATTTCAGTTCCCGCACTTGTTATTCATTAACCTATGTTTTTACGGCTATTGTAATTAATACAGGGCCTGTTTCACTTATAGCCAGAGATCCTAGTAGCGAGTCACCGGTGAGTGGTGAAGAAGCTTGCCGGTTTTTGTATGGGCGCTTTACACTATACCCACACTACACTATACCAAAACGCTATTCGCTTTTCACCACTCACCGGTGACAAGTGCGTTAGCAACGAACATACGGACTCTGGCCTCCCGACACTTCTATTCTACCATACTTCGCGAAAACGGACATTAACTCTGAAGGTTTGAAGAATTTTATTACTATTTTATTGAATTAACCCACGACCTGTGGATCGGAAGGCGGGAGGGGGGCACTTCTACCACTCAACCAGTGCTCTCAAAATCTAATCGATGATATCGATCGACGGTCGAACAATTGGTGTGGTAACATCTAAACTCGGTGCCTATCATTTTATTCGTTGATCCTTTTCCCAAAATGGAATGCAGAGCTTCAGTGTGGTGCCGATCTAACTAGGTTAGGTAAGTGTGAACCAGGCCTTAGGAATGAGGTTATACAGCCTATCAGTCAAATACAGAGACATTGATTACCGTAACATGGCTTTAAGTGCTCGTAACAATCGCTTTTGCATTTTTAACAGCTGAAGTATTTCAATAATGTGGTAACTTAACATTATCGCAGTTAAATTATGCGAATGGTAATGTTTACCTAATTTAAACACGTATTCAGTTGATTTTTATGTTTCCATCCGTTTAGGAAATTATCTAGCTAGTTTTTAAAACCTCATTTAGATAGAGTGTCGCCTTGAAGATGTTATTATTTAGAGGAGATATATAAAGACAGTCACGCCCGGCGTGGTTAGTATGGATAAATAATTTTTTTATCTATCTATCTATCTATGGACAAATCCCCATAGGAATTCGCTATGGAAATATGTGGGGGAGGCCATGTTCAGCAGTGGACGTCCTACGCCTGAAATGATGATGATGAATGTCAAAAGATCTCCGGCCATGCCTTTCAAGATTGTAGATCACCGAAAGTACCCTATCGGTTTGAATGATCATAGGTTTGTATAGTCAGTGAAGGGATTTATTGTATGAAACCGAATTCCAAATTTGTAGAACCTATGGTTCTTTTACGTTGTCACTCAGACACTCAGTACAGTAACGATTTTATATATATGAAAACTATATTCGTGTGGAATCGTGGATGACACATCCATAGTTCAGGGACGGCAGACGGCTCGACACGATCGTTATCTACTCGCGTCGATAGCGTAGCAACCTATATAGCAACCCGTCATTCCGCTAATTGCAATAGGGCACCTGATAATTCCCTTTGCCCATCATTGCTCTAATGACTAAAGGGTCTGGCCCCAGATCTGGTTCCAATGCTGAACTTACAGATGGGGAACCTAAAGAAACGCCATGGTATACAACACGACCAAGAACGCAACATCTGTGAGACTCTATATCCTTTAGAGTGTTACCACAACAATCGATGGACCGTCGATCGATAGCCTCGATCGACGACGATCGATTTGTGTGGTACGGTAGGACCTGTCGATCGACGTCGTCTGTTCCATTTTACCATTGATCGACGGTCGATCGATTGGTGTGGTAACACCCTAAATCACACCATAGAGCCAAAGTATCAGTGATGAATTATCGTATTTAAACGTTCAACGTACAAAAGATTAGCTCTCTCAAAACGGCGAACACATCAAGAGGAAAGCCTCGAGAGGAAACCAGTTAGTAATCTTATAAACTGTGAAGTAGTTTCAAACCTACCCTTAGATATCTTAAAGGACATGATAGGATTTCTACCGTGCTTGGGGATAGTCGTGAACCTATTTATCTTACCCTACTGATAAATGTTCTAGTTACTACCGTAATAGCATGCTGGTAATAGGCTGTATCTAGAATATTCCCTTTACCAATGTCTTTATTCTAATGACATAATGAGGCTACTGAGCCTGTTTTGCTGTAAAGCCTGATACTCGTATTAAGCATGCGAAACTACAAATCGATGGTAAGCAAGAAGGGCATTGTTCACCAACACTTAACCGGCAGTAAAAGTCTAAACATAGTCTCCGGCTTAGTCAGAGGATTAAAAAAAACGTGAAAGATCAAAAAATTGTCACGGCTCGCGACTGTGGCACCCAAGCAAAGTAGACCCCTCAGATCCTTGAAGACGTCGAATGTTTTAGACAAGGATCAAGGGCAGAGGCACGTCCAGTAATTGTTATTACTGACACATTGGCACATTTCCACAACGGTATCTTTAACCATAGTTATTAAGACTTACATGAAATTTTAGTAGGCCAGCTGTTAGTCGCGTTGTTAAAAGTCCAAAGGTGTTTTTTCTATAAAATGAAAGACTCACTTTGGAACCTTGACGTTACGATGGATCAACATCGAGAGAATCTAGGAAAAACCTGGATCCAAGACTAACAATGCCAGACAGGCTGAAAATTTAGCTATTTAAAAATATCACAAGGATCACTTTGAAAAATGAAAAAAACCGGTGAATTATCGCCTGAAATTTGCCTTACCGATTCTTTTTTACATTATGTTTTGCCTTAATCGATGGTTAAAGAAAACGCCTGTTTGTGTTGGTTGCAGTGATTCAGTCACAATTACTTGGTTGGTTGCGTTGCGGGTGAATATTTTATGGTTTAGTTACTCTACTTAAAGTGGATTCTATTTCTGGTATAAAAATGTTCTTTTGCGGGATTTGTTTAATCAGATATTCTATGAAATCCCTTCAATTTCAATAAGCCTTTATTAACAACTTTACAAAGTAATTAAAAGTCTATAAAGATATTATAAGTAATTAAACGTTTAGGATTGTTTTCCTTTTCAGCAAAGGCCTCTCTCTAGTTTTAACTCTTGTTCCTTACTACTCTTAATACCACTATAATCTTGACCCATCTATCCATTTTGTTACTGATAGTATGACTGATCATTTCTACTTTTTTACGCGAGGTAGGAAACAGCGAGATTTTCTCTCTAAATTGGAGCAGCCCGCCAGGGGTATTCGCTCAATATTTGGCTTGAAATAGACCGATTCATGTACACCTTTGTTTGTAAAACACAATCTTTTTACACTCCCATACTTATATTTGTTTGAAATATTCAATACTGTTAGCAACAATCCCAAGCTATTTAAAAAAGACGTTAAAAAGACGAATTAGTACCTAGATTAAGTGTGTGATAAAAACTGCTATCAAATGGCAATTAGGATTTATAATAAATTACACAGTGAATTTATAGAACTAAGGGAAAATGAATATAAAAATAAATGTATAGTTGGCTCTGCGACAGGATGTTTTTATTAAATAGATGAATATTTAATATTTAATTTTACTATTTCGTAAATTGATTTATTTATTAATAAATAATTTCAATAATTGTATAATATATAAATCATTCACTTATTTCAGACAATTAACATAGTCCATATTACACATATTATATTGGCATTTTATAACCTAAATACATACCGTTTCTTTAATTCATTAAATGAATTACTAGGTGTTATAATAATTATTGGGTAACGTAAGAATTTGCATGACAAACTAGTCGAGTACAGTGATTCCAACTAGAGTAAGAACCTTTATTCAAGCAAATGAAGCTTTCATTTAATTTATATTTTCTTGGGATAACCCGTGCGGAGCCGCAGTGGGCCAGCTTGTTTTTGATATTTGAATTGCAAAAACATACTCAAGTTTTCAGACCAAACATTAGACGAAGCGATGTGGAAGAGAGGTTCTTTCAATTATATCAAATGCAAAAAGAGTTGTATAGTTTTTAGTACGGGAAGAATTCACGGTATAATGATGCAGGCAGAATCTAATGTAGTTTATAAAGGGACCAAACAAATGGTGGAATTATTCCAAAATATTTCATCACAAACGAAGTGCGTCCGTGACGGACATTATAGAAAATGCCTTCCGTATTTCACGTTTCGGTTAAATTAAAATAATGGCGCTCAATTTATTTGGACGCTCACTTACTCGAGCCTTAATGGGAACTGCCGAGTGCCACTCAGTAGTTACCCAACTAATAAGAAAAACCTTACTGTTCATTAACTTAGAAATCTTGGAAATGAAAATTCTAAAGTTGAATGCCCTTCATCCGTCCCATCGTCATCATCATCCCACTGCTGGGCATAAAACTCATCCCCCAAACGCCATTCTTATCGGTTATTCCTTATACGGCAACGATATCCATCTATCAGGGTGCTGGTCTGCCCAAGTTTCTTTTGTAGCCACTGGGCCACCACTCTGTCCGGGCTTTGCTCCACCTGCCATCACCAAATCTTGCCAGGTGTCCTGCCCAGCAAAATTTGGTGACTCTCAGGAGTTCTGAGTAACACTCTCCTGAGTGAGCGTCCATGTTTCGGCATAGTAGTTCAGTTTTATAAGAACTTACTAACAATTAAGCTAAGAAAGTACCGCTTGCTAATTAAAGAAAATTCAGTTAATTAAGTTATATACCAAGTTCTAAGAAAAAGGCAGATTGCACGAAAAGGAGACGATTATCAAATGAGTAACGAAGGTCCGACTCAAAATGGCAGTCATAAATTTATGAAAAGCTGCCATAACGAACGAGAAACTTTGCGAGGCTTGAAAACAATTTCGCTGGAAAAAATAGATGCCTTTATAAACAAAGTTCTCAACTACAAGCAAGCAATCTCCAAGATAAATGAAGAGATGGAAGGAAAACGGTAGACGGAAAGGGCGTGCCCTTCCGAGGCGAGTTTGTGAACGGGTCCAAAAGGATTTTTAACAGGAATACCTCAGATAGCATCGTAAGAGTTTACGATAGTGCTCAAGGATTTATTACGCCACACTTTTAGGGCCACGCTTGTGCTTGCTATTATATTCCACGACTGGTTAATGTTTACTTGCTTTGTGTTGAGTGTGGGTGTGGGCGTGTGAACAGGAATGGTGTAAAAGTGGCTGCCTACGCAGGGCATGTGTCACATTTGAGTGGTGGCATATTTATACTGATTCTAGGAATATGTGGGCCTATGGTCCAAAAGCGCTACCGATAGTAGCTCCGGATAAACCAAGTTTCATAATTAAGATATCTCAGAACCGACTGAGAAATTCTAGCGATCCTTATTTGAAAGGAATTTTTAGTTATTAATAAATTCTTCGAAATTCCTTAGCTGAGAATTATCTTGTTCCTAGCAGCTGTTAGAATTCTTGGCATAAAAATAATTAAGTTATTTTTAAGGCAAAGATTTGTAGCAAGTAAAATGAGCTTTGGTGACCTCTGTTTGAAGGTGACAACACTTGTGATCGTGACGGTCATGATTTTAGAAAATACAATCAGTTTTGTTCGCATTGCACAAGGTATCGATGCCCCAAATTTAATTATAAACTCTGTAGAGAAGATCCATTAATACCATTTTAAAGAAGCTAGTCGTAGGCATGAAACAAATAAAAAACAGTTACATTAATCGCACAAATTTATTATTCAAGACAGAGAACAGAACCAAAGAACAAAGACTAGGTAAGGTAAAGACAGATACATTAGTTCTCATCGAATTAGTAAACAAATATCTACCTCACTAAAGCCAAGCCCCGGAGCTCATCGCGATGTATGTAGGTAATTGAAGGCATCGCATAATTATGTGATCATGTTTTCATTTCACTGACTAATCACATCTACATTGAAGGTTACTACATCAACGGCAGAGAATCACTAGCTCATTACATTGTACACACAATAGTAGCGAGTATCATGTTTCTACCATTCTTGCTTATGAAACAGTTGGGTACCTAATAAAGGTTTTCGTATCGCGCCCACTAACCGAACGACGCAAAGCCCCTATCCGATGGACCGACGACATTGTGAAGGTTGCGGGAATCGATGGATGGAGGGTCACGATAGTTAGTCGTGGCACACTTTAGGGTAGGCCTATATTCAGCAGAGGACTTTCAAATGCCATTGCTGAGAGGATAGAATGTGAAATTAAGTCAAAAATTGTCGATCACTTTGAAACTACTCATAAACTAGGTGAAGATACTGTTCCTCGCGACCAAGCCTAGAAGAATCAGGCAACAAAAAGGCTTGTAATGTTTTATTGGGATGGGAATAACCAAAGTTAGCCAGCGTTCCTATCCAAGCTATGCTAGCTAAACATCCGATGTAACAAGACCATTAAAATCGTTTCAGTCGAATGGCGACGAATGTTGAGCTAATGTATACATTTATGATGTTATGTTACTGTGACAGAATAGACTAACGCTAATTCGCGTTACGTAAGTTGCTACTGAATATGATGTTATCAATAGGCATCTAATGCGACAATGAAAGGTTTTTGTATCTGCTCAATTACATTTACATTTGCCCGCGTTTCTGTCCGAAACTTGGTTTAGGACTTGCACAAGTTTTTATACCGAAATTCCTAACACATGCGGCCAGTGTTAAACACAAGGGGTCTTGTAAAAGAGAGTGTTGATCATTTTCTAAAGATAAGTGATTTATTTTACAAAATATGTCGGATACAACACATCGTCATAATATATTTGTATACATGGTTACTTGTCTCGTAGTTTTACCAAATTACTTTTAAAAAGATTACACAGTAAATCAACGACCTTGACTAAGACTGAAGTGAGAACTAAATATCGTTCATCATTAGCAACAATACTGCTGAGAAGTCGAAAACAAAGAACAATTTTCGAGCTGATGACAAATCCGACTTGGCAAGAACTCTTCCGCAAGGAGTCGCACAAGAGTAAAACTAGAAGGCACTTTAGATCAGTTTCCAATTAAAAATTAGCTTTATTACATTGTCTTAAGATTCAATAAAGATGTTAGCATTTATGGTGCGATGGGTAGGTAAACGGTAAGGTATCGTGGTTTTGTTAAATGGAATTGAGGTTTCCTGCATTAGCTTTAAGTTCCAATATTGACTGCACAAACCACAGATGTTCATTGTCATCAGAGCGAGATTTGCATATGTAGTAGGTATTTACTCTCCTTTTTCTTCAGTGGAAAAACTCTTGTCACAGTAAAGTATTAACTACCTAACTACAGAATAAACAATAGTATAACACTCGTGTGGTATATTGGAAAATTACTCGTGCATGCGGGGCGCAGGCGCAGCCCATTGGATTTAAAAGGAACAGTAGCGCAACTTCTCTTAATATGAGATGAAGTCTCTCCAGTGCAATGAAACGCTTTGAAAAACGGCAGGCAGAACAAAATGAACGTTACATAGGAGATTCTAAGAAAGAGCTGAAATACTGATTATTGACCATCGATAACTTAAATTCTCTGAGAGGTAGAGATCATTTGAAAGACAGACGCTACAAACAAGAGCGTAGAATAATGCGTCCGTAATAAGCGTGTGTTTGATTTAATATCAGATGACAGATGCTACACTACATAGAACAATTCAAACCAAAGTAAAACTTCTAGCAAGGTATTCAAACGAGTGATTTAGCACGCTGCTCATATCTATGAGTGACCGCAGTCGCAATAGACACTACGGCGGCGACGTAGATGAATCACTATTCACTGCGCTACACTATGCCTGTCTCCGGACGGACACGTCATGCGGGAACGTAATCTACAACGTTAGATAACCTACAGATACCTATGCTATACCTAGGCTACACAGAAGGTCGAGCCTAGAATATACTGTCTAGCGTTCGCCCACGATCCCACCCGCGTGTAACCTATGTTCCTAGCTAGATTATTTACATTACACAAAGCTTTAAATACGTTTTTGGAAGTTAATGCATTAATCCGCCTTACTGCTAGCTATGCTCATAGAACTAAAGTGAATTTAGAGACCATTAGGTTGCCTTTCCACCAGAGATGTGTGAGATAGCTAAGCGGTAAGCGAGCTCAAAGCTAAGCTACGAAACTGTATATCCTAACTTTGTTCAACTATGTATCTCCACCAAGCGGTGTGAAGTGTAGGTTTGCACGAGGTGCAAGTAGCTGTGGGAGAAAAATGCGCGACGCGAGCGTTCACATAGCTCCACCACGCACGTGCCTTTAGCTCGCATACTTACTCGTGGCTCGCATCCCTCACTACAATGTGTAGGTATAAAGGTACTTAGCTTCGTTGAACCCCTTTTCTGAGCTAAGTAAAGCTAGGAAAAGCTATTTTATTGGTGGATTTTCTTACTCGCTCACCGCTTAGCTACATCGCCCATCTCTGGTGGAAAGGCAGCTACGGACAGATAAACGGATGCGTTCTTCAATATACTAATTACTACCAATATTTAACCTATAATCAGTCTGCGGTCAAATAGCCCAATATTTAATTTCTATAAGGTATAATTGGCTGGCACGTGCGTGGTAGAACAGTTTTTTTTTGAAGATATCTTTTGTTTTCATTGGAAAAACATATTCAATACATAGGTAATATCACTGAAAACTTCTTTGTATCCAGAAAATTATTCTTATTCTTTGTATGTAACTTCTAATTGATTCTATGAGTGTTATTTTGTCAATGTGTATTCATAAAAACTAGAAGAACTTCGTATGAAGTAGTAGCAAGGTACTACACTTATTTGGAAAACTTGTTTTTTTACTAAGTTTTTTGAAATAAAAATCATACTCAATATACGAACATACCTATTATGTAGATTTAATAACAGGTTCTTCAGTAAATTTCTTATATTATTGTTTGTCACTCGGGCATGCTGGTGCAAGTGAGTCGACAATTGTTTCTTCAAGGTCTCGAACATAACTATAGATACATGTATGTACATATACATACATACCTATGTCAGTTTGTTACCTATACCTATAAGTAATTTGGTTCTCGAATGCGATGCTTAAAGTTCAAGGCTATATTTATTAAGTATTTACTTGCACTCCAAAGATGATGAATTTGCCATTATACTTGTACATGCCATATATGCCATTATACTATACATTATACTTACATACTACTGTTTATCGAGGGCCAGTCTAGGTAAGGTAGTATTGTACTTTATACTTTTATGTGTGTGCTTGAAATGAAATAAATACATTATTATTATTAAGGTAGGTATAATATTATAGTAGCAGTACTATAAAAGTGTTCTGTGGATTGTTCTGTAACGCCCATAAACGTAATGCTTGAAGGTTAGAGTTATCAAATATCTGGAAAACAAGCTTGACGACAACACGCTCTAGCTAGACGTTTCAAGCCGTTAGGTACTGGGGGATGTAAGGCATTCTAGGTATTTCTAGGTACCTAGCGAATAGAAACGTCTAGATAATAGCTTTGGGTGGAGCGACCAAAGCCTATAATGCGTCTTGAATAGGGTTGCCATAACTGACGGGGGTGTTATCGGGACGCATGCATAAAAAAGGCCCTCATAATGGTCAGATTGACCAAAAATGAAGATAAATAATAAATAAATAAATATTACGGACATATCACACACGGTCAACTAATCCCAAACTAGGCATAGCCTGTACTATAGGTACCAGAAACTGATATACATAATAGATAAATATTTAACACCCAGACAGAACAAACATCTGTGTTAATCACAAATGTTTGTCGAGTTCGGGAATCGAACCCGCGACCTCTAGCGCAGAAGGCAGAGTTACTACCAACTGAGCTATGAGGCCAGTCAAAGATGACGCACTTAAGTAAATATTTTTGTGCGTACACATATAGAATTCTTTGAAAGTCATCATACAAAATGCATGCCATGCATGACGCGAGTTTCTGAATCCAGCTGCCCGTAAAACGCGAGTTAAACTTAAATCGGGACACTGTGTCCTTGTCAGGTCGCGTCGCGTCGGGACAGGGTTCAATAACGGTGACAGACCCGATATATCGGTACTGGTGGCAACAATATTGTTGAAGCGTGAAGCTGGCCTTTTGTCGGGCAGCCTAATAGTCTAGCTTGTCTGGCAACGCACCCGAAATTCATGTGAGCTAAAGAGGCTCATCAAGATGGAGCTCATAGGGAACGCTGAGGCCTCAGGCAAAGACTAGCGACTGTTGCAGGAGGGATTGGAAGCCTAACCATACACAGAAGCTCTCACGGCTCACACGTCAATGTCCTTGCATGCTTGCGTGTCACCGATTCTTTCTTGGTCGTCCAGTATTAGATCAGTAATTTATTTATTTGTAGGAAAACAGCGGTAATAGCTTATGGATAACTTAAGTTGAGGTATAGTGGCCGTGAAAAGGGCCTATGACCGTCTTCGGTGAATGATTCAGTTTAGTGAAACGATTAAAGGGCGTCTCTTAAAGGTTCTAGATCAGGCCGGTTTTCTCGCCGATTTCGATGTTTTCGATATTCTCACGATGTTTTCCTTAACCGTTTGAGAGCACTAGTGCACGACCGGGACGACAATGTCCTTGTCGGATACCCATGTAAATGACCGTGCCGAACGTTGCATTATTTTCTTAGAATTCATCACAACTATGAGTCGTGCCTTGAAACACTTTAATGGACGCATTAACGATCTGCCACTTTATCATAATGGTGGTAGTCACAGTTAGTCCCGTCAATGTTTTTTGTAATAATGTAATGTAGGTGTACACTGACCGACTACTAGATAAAACGATACGCGATACGCAGAACAGGCGCAAGCGCATCGGAGTGGATCGAAACGCACCGCGTGCGAGCAAAGTGAAAGATCGGAATTTTGTAACGAAACGCGAGCATAAACCATCGCCTGAAATTGAAATGGTATGTAATCATTATAATTCATCATCATTAAAATTACTAACATTCCTTCCTTATTAATATTCCTTCTCTATTAGGAATTATTACAAACATACTACACTTTTGTTTATATTATGAAGAGACGTTTATTTCCTGGTTTCCATACATAAGCACATAAACTGTACCTAAATTACCCTAAGTTTTACAAGCTGATTCATAATATGTAAACTATCCTTAAAAGATGCCCAATTCTATAACAAAAAGAAAGAAAATAAATCAAAATTTTCTTTGCTTTCTAGGTTTTTTCCGAACTTTTCGAAATTAGCTGTTTTTGGTATTTTTATCACCTTAATTACTAATTACTAAACGTACGACAAATTCGACATCAAGACTGCAACCTAAAAACGCTGAATAGTTGAGTTTGAACTGATTTGACCAAAAAAGCTAATTTTCGCCTTATTATATTTTTAGTTTTCTGATAGTTGCCTGTTTTTTTTTGTTTAAATTCATTTTTTTTTTATTAATTTTATTCTTTACTTACTTTCCAATTTTTGCACTGAATATTATTTTTTCTTTAGACATAATAATTTTAATTTTACATTAACTAGGAGAAGCCACTGGCTCTTGAAATACAGTTTAAAACTAGTTCAGGAGCCTATGGAAACAAATAAGATTGTTAAATGTTTATTATGTCAATAAAAATATTTTTACTTTTACTTTACTTCGCATTAATAATTTTAATTTTACATTAACTAGGAGAAGCCACTGGCTCTTGAAATACAGTTTAAAACTAGTTCAGGAGCCAATGGATACAAATAAGATTGTTAAATGTTTATTATGTCAATAAAAATATTTTTACCTTTACTTTACTTCGCATTGTTTTTTTTTCAAAGAAAAATGTTGAAATTCCTATTCGTACCTAGTACAAACTTTATTGCCAATTGGGTGTAGAATAAGTCCCTTTTGTAATAGTATACATATTAAGAATCACCTTGTATAATAGTATCTAATGATCTATGAAAAGGCTCTTGTAACCAGTGTGTTGATAACAGTTTAAGTCTTGTTTTCATTCGCATCTGGTACTAAATGACTACCTACTATAAAACCTTGATAATGAACCTTGATATTAACCTATGAAAGATACCTAGGTACCTATCATCTACGTAGGCCCTAGGCACAAATAGGTACTAGATGCTTGGTTTCGGGGTAATAACCGAAACAACTCGCAATTTCCACATGTGGTCTCAGTAAACCGGCAGAAAAAATATTTTATCATACAATGGCCCGTTTATGTAACGCAACTGTCCATCAATCACGCTTACATTCCTACCTAAAGCGTTATAAGAAAATTCTTCGTGGATTTACCCGAAACGTTTTCGCCCGGGAATGGTACGGGAATATTTTACATTTTACCTGAGTCACAGAATATATTACAGCCTATATCTGTATAATGTAACGTAGTACAATCTGCCAAATAAAATAATAACTAACACAAGTAAATATGAGGATTGAGAAAGGTATGCTGAGATGGTTTGGTCATGTACAGAGGATGAACGAAAGAAGATTGACGAAACAGGTGTATAAGGCGAGTGTGAACGGAACCGTTGGAAGAGGAAGACCTAGGCGTACGTTTAGCGACCAAATCGGTGACGTTTTGGACAAAGGCCAGGTCAAGAGTACCCTAAACCGACGAGCATGTATGAGGAATGTGATGAGAGTGAATGAAGCGAAAGAGGTATGTCAGGATCGTAGCAAGTGGAAGGCCGTGGTCTCTGCCTACCCCTCTGGGAAATAGGCGTGATTTTATGTATGTATGTATGTATGTACAAGTAAATATTTGTACAATAGAGCTTAGTTTACACCTGCTCGATAACTAAAGCTAGTTTTAGTTTATTGACGATAGGTGTCGCAAAATTTATTCCCTTTGTTATCCAGGGGTGCAATTGTGTATGCGTAATGGTAATGAAGTTCGTAACTTTGAGGACGATTTTATCAATTTTAGCGACATCTGAAGATTTTCAAACATGAAAAGGAATAAGCTAAGATCTTGAAGTTTTCCCTTGTCAAGTTTGGAACGTTTTGAATGTTGCTAAGATTGTTAAAATCACCCTCAAAGTTACCAACTTCATTGCCATTATGCATACGCAATAGGCATGCTGGTTATTACTATAAAAATAAACAAATAAAATGAGTTACATCACATACTTCCGCAGTTTCAATCGGTTCAATCGGATTGTTTGAACACAGCTTGACTATTAGTTATTATATTCGTTACTTCCTAGATAGGAGACATGAACCCTGCAATGAGAATTGCAGATTGATGAACAAATCTCTTACTACACCCACTTCATGTAAATGATTCCCTTTTTAAACCCCTTTTGGCCTCTTATATTGTAGCAACCCCTTGGCTGATTTAACTCATATTACCAGCAAAGTACACTTGACCTACTAAATTCTAAACAGATCCGATTGACATTCAAAAGTTAATAAATAAACGTCGATTCGTCAAAGAGTTGAATATAGGTAATGTATGCAAAAAAATTCTATAGAAGTCTGGTAGCCAGACGGAAACACAATCAAAACACTAGATAAGCATCAATCGATATCAGACAGACGTGATGTAATGACAGACGCACTGACCCGCCTAGGACTGTCTGCCCAATAACTAGGTAACCAATACAATTTTGGAGGTAGGCACAGCGAGATTTTCTCGTTCTGAATCGGAGCAGCCCGCCTGGGGAGGTACCTCCGCCTTACAGAAGATCGCAGCCAAATAACATAATTATTAGTTTCAAATAGTTTTGTGTTCCTGCGGTGAGTAAGGTTGCCAGAGCTCTTTAGGGAGTTCGGGGTCGGCAACGCGTTCGTGATGTCTCTGGTATTACCGCATACCATCAGGTGGGCCGAACGACAGTTTTCCACCTCAGTTGTATACAAAAAAAGGAACGGTCAGTTTAAACAAGGTGATTAATAATAAAAGGTGATTCATAACTTGTATATCATCCCGAAAGGGGGTCGCTACTGTTATTTCTTTTTGTGGATCATCATTTCAGCCGTACGACGTCCACTTCTGAACATGGCCTCCCCCACAGACAGAGAGCAAATTCCTTATCATGTGGGGGGATTTGCCCATACTCACCACGCTGGGCATGCGGGTTGGCGAGCGCAGTTAGAGCTATCGTTGTTGAAATGAGGGACGCTGCTGCCCATCCCCTAGCTTTTTTCCCTTAGTCGCCTCTTACGACATCCGCGGATAGGTAGATATGGAGGGGCCTATTCTTCAGCCGGGGCCACCACGGCCACGGCTCCTGTGGCTCCTGTGTCTCCACGGCTTTTGTGGATAGAAATCAACAAAAAGAAATAACAGTAGCGAAAAAAAACATCAATATATTCATATTTTTTTTACAAACTTTCTCAAATGTTATGAATCACCTTGTATTATTAATCACCTTGTATAAACTGACCGTACCTTTGCGAAGCCGGTGGAAACTAGCAAGTTTATAAATTCACGAGTATAAAAATTTACTCACGAATTTAATAACTGTAAAATTACAGACGTCATTAGATCAATGATAACTTTGATAGGAAATGACGCATTTCTAAAACGATTTCACGGCAACCGATGAAAAATCTTACTGTTTGAATGAAACACGCGTAAATGAGCGGCCACTCAAGTCTTAACCTTACTGAATGGAATCTAAGTCATATTTTGCTAGATCAGGCAGGATATCATTAAAACAACTTATGACAAATAATTGCAAAACAGCAGTTACCTACATATTGCGCTCATCGCATTTCCCGATCATGAAGTCACTAATATATTAAAAACAAGACGATCTACGACTAAGTATAGGTTCCTTGTATGGCACAGGATCAACCATGATTTATTTGTACTTTAACGTTTTTGGAGGTAACCGGTTTAGATCTGGCTATAAAGTATAGATCAGGAGTAGGATACATAGTGTTCTTTTTGTCTTCTAAATATATAAAAATGTTGCGTGACTAACTGGCAATCAATGCTCAGCCTAAACCAGAAGTCCTAGGAGTATGCTTGGAGTGTAGCTTGTAAACTAGGAGAGCATTTTCGAAGAAATTCGCGAAACTAAAACCCTAAGGGGATGCAGCAGAGTAGAAGTTTGTATGACTTTACAGAAGAACCCAACACAAACACACACCCACCCACACATCATAGTATTCACATTGTTCTTACGTTTTACCTATAACCTAATAATATGTATATATGGAATAGTGAGGCTTTCTAACGCAAGTAGATATATTTTTACTTAAAACAAGGTCTCAAAACCTAGATTAAAAAAAACTGTAAAATGTGGCTACAGCAACACATTTTTTTAATGATAACTTCACGGGATAGAAATCGCGCGGGTTTCCACTAGTTAGGTAAGTACCTACATCATAAAGTTATGTACCTTGTTGGTATGTGCGCTTACAGTCAAGACCAGGTATTGTTTGTTATAGATCCACCACTAAATCACATGTCAAGACACCTATTCACAGATACTCAGATACGAACAATAGGATTCCCGGCATGAGCTTGTTCAATCTAGTTATCTATATTACATATAATACCTACAGTCACTATCATAATCAGACAGGGAATCCTAGTGTGGGTTCCGAACTAAGTACCTATGCGACTGTTAAAAAAAAACAATCAGTCAAGTTTTTAATTTTTGTTTTTAATCCTAGCAATAATATCGAAGGCCACAGTCACAGGATAATTTTGGCGCCATAGCATTCTATTCATTATTTACAGGACTTTAAAATCTATCAACTATTGCTTCTAATCAAATTAAACATCTAAATTTTTATAAACTAAATTACTTAGTTAGCTAAGCTAGTTCGTAATTGCATACTACCACCCACTTGAACCTACATATCTATCAATATAATTATGCCCGTATCTCTAAGCAAAGATCACTGTAGCGACTAAGGTCATCAAAAGGTCATCCTGCCTAATGGTTCACATTTTCCCCAACCTACCAACCTACTATAAATAAATACCCACTGAGTACATTATTACATCGTTATGTAACTACAGGAATTTGCAAGAAAAACGACTAAATATGGATCCTACTATACTACTAATATAATCAATGCGAAAATTTCGATAAAACTTGTCAAAAAAACATATCTCGTTTTTAGTGAATATTGACATAATCATAGAAAATCGCATCTTTAGCATGTTCTAACAATATCTAATCTTACTTGAACTACGAAGTCATTGAAACTCAAAGAAACAGGAGCTCTCGTTATATTGGTTTTTAAACTTTATTAAATTTCGTCGAATCATAAAAACTGTATAGCCTAGAATTAAAATCGTATGGAATGCATGAACAAAGCCCTTTCAGATACCCCACTTCATAAATTTATATGACTTTAAACCCCTTTAGATTAACATACCCATGGTCAATTTGACTCATTTTCTTACCAACAAATCTTGGCCTGTCGACCTACCAAATTCCATATAGATTCCAATGGTTCGAAATGTATGCTTGAACCAACATACATAAATAAATACGTAGGTACATACATACAAACATACAACGCCAAATCGTCCAAGTCTATTTAACTATTACTACTAATATATGGGTTACCATACACATGAAAGGTAACCAGCCTGTCGTTACCATAACAAATGCATACGTTATGATTGATATTTTCCCCTACATGTACTAACTAGTAATGATTCTGTGCGACCGCGATTTGCCTGCGATGTAGGTAGGTACTTCGAATCAGCTGTTCACGAGTGGTGATAAGAGTGGTGATAAATAACTACCTACCGTCTGCGTGGTTTGAATAGCGAGTGATGAAATTCACGTGTAAGGGTTTTCGGTGGTCTGTCTGTCTGTCCGGGAGACAAAGCCGTTTTCAGCCGTTTTGAAATTGGTAACGAATACGGTCTATGGCCTCAAAAATAAAGTTGATTATTATAAAAAGAGACGTTTCATCAATATATGGAGCCTGGGCCTGCACTGTGTACACTACTCTAAAATATGGCTAAGCAATAAAGTAAACGTATTTAATTGGTTATTTTATTTAAATTGACTTCGTTCTAAGGTACATTATGATTTTCTTCGACAAAGAGAGCAACACAGCGCTACAAAAATACATTTATCTGACAAAACAAAAACATCAAATCAAACAACATGACATGAAAAATATGTCAATGTCATGTCAAACGCCAATTATAAACCAACATGGCGGCCTTCAAATAGGGTTCACATAGAAAAAAACTTACCAGAATAACTATTCTTGTACCATCGCTTTGTCTACAAATTAATGAAATTGTATTTTTCTTGTAAGCTCCTATTTTTTCCTAATTTTTCTATGTAGTGTACATGGACCAGGCCCAGAATGAAACGGCTCCTTTAAGCTCTTGTCGGTGTACTGATGCAATTTCCTCTATCAGACCTTTCAATGCGAGCTCCTTAACTCCTTAAACGTTAAACGAAATAAAAAGATTTGGCCCGTAGCGTATTTTCATACTTAAAGTCCCCGTCATATTAACCCAAAATAGGGACTTGCCGATGACCTCTAATCTGGCAATTTTATCGTTTGGCTTCAAAAAATCTCACATCTTTTATCCCCAAGAATGGTAGGCATCCTCTCAAATCTCCAGGCGATCGGATCATTCAAGATGTTAAAGGGGGGTAATCAGAGACACGTCCAAACATTTGGCACATGCTCACATAGCAGTACGTAGTGCGTATTCCATTTGGCAAAGGAAGGTAAAAGGAAGAATCTGAAATTCGTTAAACCCCTTGTGGACTTCACGAGACACTTTTATTTGCGGTCAATATCATGAACTACGTAAGCGCAAAATATAAGATTTTTCAACCCCGTACGGAAGTCTCAGCGCAAGTCCTCACTTTATCGTCTCCATTTTTCGTGATCTAACTCTACTGTTACATGTAGTTAGGTAGTATCGCTTGGTGTAGGCAACTCATCACCCTATATATCAGTTCAGCAATGAACTGGTACGTAGGTACCTTATTTAGGATTAAACCAGTAAAGATAAGTATCCAGCAAGGTGCATAATGAAATCTGTAGACTTGATTGTTTTACGATCTCGACAAGTTCTCAAGACAATGATAATAGCGATAATAGCAGGCAAGTTAGCGGTGATTATCTAAACACCTACCTAGGTAACTTCGAGCAAACTGATTCTTGGGAAAATTATTGTTAGTTTCAGACACATGGTTTATATGAGGTGTAGGCACCCTATCACCAATCACTTTCAGTCATTCTTGAGACAGAACCAATGATTATGATGATCAAAAAAGTCATATCCATAGTTAACTATAACATCATTTCCTCTCTTTTATTTTTTTTTCTCTTGCTCGACATTAGGAAGGTATGTAGGCAGGTACCTACTTCGACCTAAAGAGATAGAGCAGCGGCCTAATAAAAAGTTTTCAGTAGGTAAGGATCTAAAGGTATTGATTCAATGTGGTGTTCCAGTAGTACGAAAGACAGTACGATTCAATAGTGACCAGAGTGACGTGAAGTGCCTCGGCTGGTGGTGCTGCCAAATGGGTTAGAAGCGACGCCCGGCCGGCTCTTGACTCATTACGCTCAATGCACTCTTTCCCTGCGACCACACGTTGGCCAAGGTCACTGCGCCACGCGAAATACGCGCCGCCGGCTCCCACAAGCCGCCGCAAATACACATATATAACTACGTAAAATAGGGTTTAAAATACCCATGTTGCGAATCAACAAAATAATCACTCACCTGTTTTTTTCCAATTCGTTATGAGTCGTCCTGGAACAAAAAACATACATTTTGTACACGTCCGCGGCGCGGTCACATTCCAAAACACTATTTCACATTCACTCACTGGCACTTCAACCGGCGGATCGCACTCACCTGCTGCCCTGAGACTTCTTGGTCTTCGGCCGCCTTCCTCCGCTCCTGTGCTCCTCGAAAACCGGCAAACTGGACGCGTAACCGTGCTCAGCCTCTGCAACAAGCAACACTGCCATTCCGTCAAAATCAGCTGATCGTGCCATGGCAAAAATAGACGGGAGCCATGTTGACGTGTGCGTAAACTGCACTCCACTGACAATAATTCAAACAAAGAAAATCCAATTCACCTCTGTCGCGCCTGTCTATGTATTCAGCGGCTTTGAGTAGAGCAGCAATACTCATATTTATAATCCGAGAGTTAGCACAGGTATCCACGAACGTGACGCGAATTTATTCGATTATAAACTATAAATAAGTGTCGGAGCGGTCCGAGATTCGCGACTGCGTGCACCGATGTCAAAAACACACTGGGCGAGACTTCGTTTCGTTCGCGGGACGCGCGCCGCGGTTTGGTAGAGTAGAGACGGGGCGGCGCTCGCGATTCGTCGGTCGAGTTCGGGCTCGGTGCGCCAATCGCAGCGACCGGAGCCACAATAAAATACCTGGGTCAATCACGTGAACTTACTGTTTCCAAACAAAACATTTTTTTCGAATGCGCTCTCTGCTGTTGTACTGGAGCGATATCGGTCCGAGTTTATTTTCTTGAATAATTTGTAGTGCATGTCGGGATCGCATAGCTTTCAAATGCACACGACATGTAATCGGATTTGCAAATAATACTTGCCTGCATAATGACCTTTAATGTTAGGTATGAACAAGTATTTTAAACTTTGTAGGTAGGTTTTCGAGGAGCACAGGAGCGGAGGAAGGCGGCCGAAGACCAAGAGGTCTTAGGGCAGCAGGTGAGTGCGATCCGCCGGTTGAAGTGCCAGTGAGTGAATGTGAAATAGTGTTCTGGAACGTGACCGTGCCGCGGACGTGTACAAAATGTTACTAAAAACACAATTTTTTAAAACAAGAAATCAAGTTACTTTACCTACACGTATTAAAATACCTGCCTATTACCAACATACACCTATTATGTACCTACATACCAAAACTTGGTTTTCTGTAAATAAATCATGTATGTATCTTTATAACTGTATGTAGGAATTCTTAGTGAATAAATGCCCTTTTTTATAAAAAATTGTCAGAATGATGAATTATGTCTATGTATGATGTATACATACGCCAATGTTAATATTATAGTAGAAATTTAACTCTTATTAGGCACATAACTACATTAATTTATAAATATCGTATCCATACTTAAAAATAAAATAAAAATGCACTTTAAATATAATTTACATTTGAGAAACGCTTTTTATATTAAGTATTTTTAAACAAGTTTTCAGGGTATCATTCAGTATTTTCAGCATGTGTATCCTCGAGTAAATCACGGGTAGAAGATGTTTTCGCGGTTCCTGGAAAGAACGTTATTCCTATAGCATTCTTAGTAAAACTATAAATACTAAACTAGTTGTTATACAGACATAGACATTTATTTATTTGCAACCAAAACACACACATTTGCACAACATTTTACAACAAAAAATGTAAGAAAAGAAACGAATAATAAGAAATAAAAATGGTGTGATGTGTGTTGCAGCAGCAAAATGGCATCAGATCAGAATTATGCTACTGTTTTAGCAGCAGACGTTGGTATTTTGCTGAAACCATTACCTCTACTCTCAGTCATTAAACCCTGTGAGGACATGGCCTTATTAATTTATAAAAATAAATGTATAAATTTTCGAATTAATTATTTATACATTCATGATTTATTTTTAGTTATTAGACTGGTATTCATATAGACTGTGCTTTATTATTTTGTAAAAACCCTAAAAAGTACCGACTACCGTGTTGGCTTAGTGAGAGGTGGAAACAGTGAATATATTACTAGTTTTTTAGGCGCCCTTTTCGTGACACCATACAAAAACGATAAGCTATTCACTTTTCACGGTCAAAAAGTGAACAGTGAGAACTCGCTGACTTTGCAGACTAGTGCCTCTGGATCCGAAGGTTTTATAAGATACTTGTAGACAGAGTTGTAGGTAGGTAATTTTAACGATTTTTTTTACAGCATAGCTACCCTCTCACAGCATTTTATTGTTAGAACTTTTTTATAAATAAAATCTACTGTAAATAGTCATAAAAATACGAACCACCAATATCCTAGTTCTCCTGTAATACTGGCTGAAGACCCTGACCATGGAAGACAGGAAGTTACAGATGTAATGCGGCCGGAATTCACAGTGCGCCACATCAATTTCCGCGCACTGTGACAGTAAAGTGGGAAAGCCTAGGATATAGTTGAAAATAAGGTTCCATTCATCCTGAAACAAAAAAAAATGGATATATTTTGGAAACCTATCTTAAATTATCTTACATTTTTATGATATCCCAATAATTTTGACTCAGGCGGGATTCATCAGGCCACCTAGATCTAGAAGCAAACAGACACTAGGGAAAATGGTGGTTTTATTCCAAATTTAAGACATAGAAAAAAAAATGTTTTTATAATTCTACAGGTTACCAGGCAGAAACCACACCTTGTGTCATCTAAATTGCTATTACCTATTAAGCAATGGATAACTAATTTACGACCTCAGTTTATTACAATAAGATAAAATAAGTTAGTAGTAAATACAGTAAATTAATTATTGTAGCCGTGTTGGCCTAGTGGAGAGATTTTCTCGTTCTGAATTGGAGCAGCCCGCCGCGAGGTACCTCCGCCTTACAGAAGATCGCAGCCAAATAACATTATTTGTTTTCAAATAGTGTTGTGTTCCTGCGATGAGTAAGGTTGCCAGAGCTCTTTAGGGGGAGGGGGGTTCGGGGTCGGCAACGCGTGCGTGATGCCTCTGGTATTGCAAGCGCTCATAGGCTACGGTAACCGCTTACCAACAGGTGGGCCGTATGCCTGTTTGCCACCTCAGTAGTATAAAAAAAAAAAAAAGTGGAGGTTACCCCGACTTTCGATCCGAAGGTCGTGGGTTCGAACTCGCTGTGTACCAATGAGTCTTGCTCTTCGAAAAATTTAAGTTACGCATTAACATGTGCTTAAAACGGTTAAGGAGAACATCGTGAGGAAACCAGTAAGTATTCTCATTAGCGGCGATAGGCTTGCAACCTGTCACATATGGATTATTCACTATGCAAAATGTGACTATGAACCAAAATGTTTGAACGTGCCTCTGACTACCCGCCTTAGACATCTACAAGGATCGTGGAGTTCCATGATGTTGTCTACCATGTTGCTTGGGGATAAAAGTCATGAGCCTATTTTTTTTTAAATTAATCAATAGGTTTTTAGGCCATAGGTACCTCAAGTGTCAGTAATGTGAAATCAGTTTCTTCAAAACTTGGCAATGGGGGGTAGGTGCCCTCCTTCACTTTATCATCATAAGTTTTGATAATTGTCTCCAGCCTGGCACAGTTGTATAGGATGAACGAAGCCCCTGAAATAATTACAAAATAATGTGTTTTATCATTAAATTATGTTGATGATGTGAAAGAAGATGTAGTGATATGCTGTGATGGTCTCAAATAATAATTTGCGATGCTCGAAAAGCGTGAACAAGTTTTTTAGTGCCACATTCATAGCTTTAAGACCTCTGTATCACTTATTTCTGCAATTAAACATCTTGAATCTTGAATGGTTTGGTCATATAGAGGTGAACAAAATAAGATTGACCAAACAGGTGTATGTATGTATGTTAGTTTTAAGGTATTTCTAAATATGGGCCAGTCATCATATCTTGTAAATTATGTACTTTAAGGTGCCTGAAATAAATATTATAATATTATTATTATAAGGTGAGTGTGATTTTGACTATTTGAAGGGGAAGACCTTTAAATGCATATGTTTATCGACCAAATGTTGCCATGATAATCTTTCTACGGACATCAATAACTTTAATATATGACCAGGCATAAGAGAATTTTTAAAATTGATATTTTGAACTGTGCATGCAAGAATGAATGCAACCTCTCTTACCATTTTATTAGATTTTAACCTTATCTTATGCCTTAGCAAAATGTGAGACTTCACATTTGTTAGTCCAGCTTCAGAAAACAGTTCATCATCAGCCTATTATGTCCTATCATAAGGGGGGGGATTGGACCATAACCCACCATGCTGGTCCAGTGCAGATTGGTGGGTGAGAAAACAGTTAAATAAACATAATAGACAATTTTCAAGTTTAAATTACTACCTTTGCTAGCTCCAGCAGCAACATTATCAAAATTAATCTTAACAGTAGATGAAGGTCTCCCTTGAAGCAACTCAAATGCCACAGCGGACTCGCCCAGGTGTGTTAAAAACTCCTTCCATTTTGAGTCCGTTGTTACTCGGACTCCGTACTTGTGCTTGGCGATAAGTGTCATTTCATCTTGTCTCATCCTGGAAAAATAAACATGTGTTACTTTACTACTAATAACTTGTAATAAGATAGGTTGATTGGAAGCCTATTGAATTTAGTATGACAGTTTTGGTGGTAATTCGCTTGGCACAAAGCTAAACTTTTTAGCAAAATAAAAGTTTAATTACAGTCACATCTTTAAATTATTGAAACAATTAAAATGTAATTTCTTAAATTTATAAAGACATTAATGACTGACTACAGTTACTAATTTTAAGTTGTTTGATTGCTGTGCCACTGATTCTTTCCTGGTCATCCTGTATTAGGCCAGTGACCAGGTAGAGGTATGGTGGCCTTAAAAAGTGCCTATGACCTTCAGTGAAAGAATAAGGTGTAGCTAATGGATTATAGTGCACTTCTTAGAGGCTCCTTTCATGCTCATTCACATTTTAGGTTGATGTTTCTAAATTCTAAACCGACTTACTTACCGACTAAGCAAGTTGTGGTGGTATGTGACATGCATTAGTATGCATGTATGTGTGTAATAGGTTAAGTTACAGTAATAAACGAGTGTCAAGCGAACCAGACGTGTTTATAATTACCACCTCCACTCCCGAACAACCTCCAACACGACATGGCGACCTTGCCATGCCCAGCGCGTGAGGAGTAAATACGCGTTGGGATGGTGTTTTTTTTTTTGGAATTTGAAGATTTTTATAAAAAGGAAAAATGTGTCGAGCTACAGTGGAAAAGGAAGAGGTTTTTCAGAATGCAGCAGCAGGAAATGATGCTATACTGAAGAATATTGGAGGACGCGTGGATAACCTTCATACCATGTTGATCGTGTTGGTTATCATCATCGGTGTGATAGTACTATTTTTCTTGTGGAAAATGTACAGCAGCTGCCATCGGAAGCTGGTACAGAAGGAAATCGGGCAGCATACCATGCGGCGCATCAGGTCATCCTTTGGTCGTGGGCGACGCGCAGATGATCCTGAACCCCAATAAGTGCATAAATGCGGAAAGTGCGTAAATAAAGTGCGTAGAGTGCTAAAAGTGTTACGTGAAAAATGAAATTAAACGTGCAGTGAAATGAATGACTATCAATGGAAAGACTAAATACTATTTATGAGACAATTCAAAGTTTATGCGAGAATATAAGGAAGTTAGGTCCAAAACGGCGCGACGAAAAATTAGGTCAGCAAAAATTTCAAGAGGCAGATGATTTATATTATGAGTATATGCTGTTGATGAAAAATGTAAGTATAGGTAATGAAGCGTTAAAGTTAGATACGTCTGGATGTACTTTAGAATTATTGTCAAGTAAAATAGAGAGTATCTATAGTAAAATCTTGGATTATAAAGTGGTTAACGAAATTGAAGAAAATACTACGTCTGAAATAGAGGTAAAGAATACGTCTGAGATAGTGGTAAAAGTTACGTCTGAAGTAGAGGTAAAAGGTGAACAAGAAACGTCGTGTAAAATGGAAAGTTTTAATTTAAAAACGGCGAGTACTTTGATTCCATTTATGGATGGAAAGGAAGAGACGTTAGAACGGATTATAGAAGGAATAGAGATGTATGAGAGTTGTTTGAAAGGTGAAGAAAATAAGAAATTGCTAATTTCATTCGTGATAAAAACACGTCTTTCAAAAACAGCAAAGCTTAAATTAAAAAGCAATTATTTGACTGTTACAGACTTGATCGAAGATATAAAGACTTGTCTTCTCACAAAGAAATCAGCAAATTCTTTGTTGGCACAAATAAATAATTTGTCCCAAAATAATCTATCTATTGCAGAGTATGGAGAAAAATTAGAAGATCTGTTTATAGGTCTGACGGTAGCGCAAGCCAACGGAAACCAGACTGCGAGTCAAATATTGAGCCCTATAAATGAAAAATTGGTAATTAAAAGGTTTTCAGATGGGTTGCGTAACCGGCGACTGAGTACGATTTTAGCAGCTAGGGACTACAGCGAGCTGAAGGACGCAGTACGTGCAGCCGAGGATGAGGAGCTAGCACGCCCTGGGTCTTCAGGCCAAGATGCAGTGTTCTCGTATTCACGAGGTAAGAACCCTAGGTACAATCGGGGTCGTGGTAACTACTATCGCGGGAATTCTACTCAGTACCATGGTAACAATACGGCTCCACGCCAAAAGAGTCAAGGACCCGTGCAACGTGGATACAACCGTAGTTGGTATAACCAGCACCGTGGTTACTCAAAGCCGACGGCAAGAGGATACTACAGAGGTAACAGAGGTCAAAGAGGTGGTCAGAGGAACAACATGTACCTCGCGACCGAGACAAAAGAAGAAAAAGAAAAAGAAGCAGAAATTAATCTAGGTGAGTTTTTTCGGACTTACTAGCTATATTATGACGTGCGAAAGTTTAGATTTCATTTATTTTTATTTCGGAAACCAAAAACTAAAATTTTTGATCGATACAGGTGCATCTATTTCTATAATTAGCAGTAATTTAATTGAAAATCATATTAAAACTTATAGTGATAAAACAATTATAAAAGGAATCGGTGGAAAAGTCCAGGCAAATAGCTTCGCATACATTCCATTGCAATTAGAGAACGGTGTAGAGTTTCGCCACAAGTTATATCTATTCGATATCGTTCCATGCGATACCGACGGAATCATTGGGCTAGACTTTCTGAGAAATTATCATGCAAACATCGACCTACCAACAAATAAGCTTACCTTGCGATTATATAATGAAGAGTATAGAATTGAAATACAGAAGCGGCAAAATGAATGTGTAGATTCAGAGGGTTATTTAATTATCCCGAGTCGAAGTGAGTCAGTACACTATTTAGACATAAATAAGAACATCTATAAGGATTGCGTATTATATACAAAACAATTAAACGAGCATTTATTTTTGGCAGGAAGCATAGTTCAGCCAAGAAGGGGTAAAATTCCAGTAAAAATTTTAAATACAAGCGAGAAATCAATAAAAATAGAAAGAAAAAATTTAATTAAAAATAATGATTTGGATTATTTAGAAAACTATAATGTATGTTTATTTAATCAAAATCAAAATGGGGTAGAACGAGTAAAAAAATTGTTATCGGAACTAAAATTATCACATTTAAACTCGAATGATAAAAAACAAATCGAAATTATATGCGCAAAATATGCAGACATTTTTTTCTTGGAAGGAGATAGGTTAGGTACTTCAAACGTCGTGGAACAATCCATAGCGTTGAAACCTAATACGAAGCCTGTGTATGTCAAACCTTATCGGTTGCCACAGTCTTCGAAGCCAGAGATTAGTAAACAGGTTGAGGAAATGTTAAAGGATGATATTATAGAACCTACGAGCAGTGAGTGGAATAGTCCTATTCTTCTAGTACCCAAAAAATCAGATGGTCAGAAAAAATGGCGTTTAGTTATAGACTATAGAAAAGTCAATGATTCGATTCAAGATGATAAATTTCCCTTACCAAACATTACTGAAATATTAGACTCTCTTTCAGGTAGTATTTGTTTCAGTCATTTAGATCTTCAACAAGGATTTTATCAAGTTAATTTGAAACCAGAGAGTAGGGATATTACTAGTTTTTTGACAAGTTCAGGTCAATTTCGTATGAAACGTTTACCAATGGGTCTAAAAATATCACCCAGTGCGTTTTCTAGAGTAATGTCTATAGCAATGTCAAGTCTAACATTCGAAAAATGTTTCGTTTACTGCGACGATTTAATTGTATTTGGAAGGACAGCAGAGATACATAATAAAAATCAAATGGATATTTTTGAACGACTTAGGAAAATGAACCTTAAGCTAAATCCAGTTAAGTGCGATTTTATGAAAACACAGCTACTTTATTTAGGTCACGTGGTATCAGCTGAAGGCGTTTTACCAGATCCAGAAAAAATTACGGTATTGAAAAATTATCCTGTACCAAAAAGTGCAGAGGAGGTGAGACGATTCGTAGCTTTTTGTAATTATTATAGAAAGTTTATTCCTTCATTTGCGGAAATAACGGTACCATTAAATAAATTATGTCGGAAAAACGAAAATTTTGTATGGTCAAATGAATGTCAAAAATGTTTTGAAAATCTCAAAAATAAATTAATTAGTCCACCAATTTTGCAATATCCAGATTTTTCTGAGGAAAACGAGTTCATCCTTCAAACGGATGCTTCGGGCATAGCAGTAGGATCAGTTTTATGCAACAAAGATCTACGTCCTGTAGCATACGCCAGTAGGTCACTAAATAAAGCAGAGTTAAATTATCCTACAATACAAAAAGAACTTTTAGCAGTAGTGTGGAGTATAAAGTATTTTAGACCATATTTGTATGGGCGAAGGTTCACTATAATGACGGATCATAAACCTCTTATCTATCTATTTAGCATGAAAGATCCATCTACAAGACTCTTAAAGTTCAGATTGTTATTAGAAGAATACGATTTCGATATTAAATATATAAAAGGCACTGATAACGTAGTAGCCGATGCTTTGAGTAGGGTGACCATAAATTCAGATGAATTGAAGACGATGAATGAAAAAGTGATAGCTATGGTAATGACTAGAGCACAAAAAGCGAGATTAGATTCACAAAGTAAGGAACAGGATAGTAGTTCTCTTAATATAACTTCAGAACCGAGGTTTGGCCAACCAAGGGTAGCAGAGATATTAAGAAAACCAAGTGAAGCTGTAGAGTTGAAGTTTATAAAAGAGAAAGATCTAATTAAGAAAAATGTGCACTATAAAAATGAATGTTTAGCTTTTGTAAAAGAGGAATCTACTCTATTTATCAATCTCAATTATATGTCGCATTTCTCGCGAGCCGAATTTGCGAATTTATTGAGTAATTGTTGTAATGAAATAAATATTAAAACACTGTGCATAGTAAAAGATGAGAAAAATATTGAATTTATTAAAGAATTAGTCGACGAAATAAAAAGTAGAGAAAAGTGGTCCGGACCACAGGTAAATATTCTTAGAGGAATAAAAAGAGTCCTAGAAAATGACGAAAAAACATACATACTACATGACTATCATTTGCTGCCTACGAGCGGGCATGCAGGCGTTCGACGTATGATAAACAATATCAAAGGCAAGTACTTTTGGCCAGGCATGGAGAACGACGTACGGAATTATGTTGCTAAGTGTCACAGATGCCAAACAAGTAAGTATGTTAGAAATGTAGTAGAACCAATGGTGATAACTACAACGGCAACGAGTGCTTTCCAAAAGGTATATTTAGATTTAGTGGGCCCCCTAGATAAGGATTTAGATGGTAATGTTTATATTTTAAGTCTACAGTGTGAGCTGAGTAAATACGTTGAGGCATATCCATTACAGAGAAAAGATACGGTGAGCGTAGCGAGATCTTTCGTAAATAACTTTGTACTAAGGTATGGATTACCGGCAACCATCGCTACTGATCGAGGTACGGAATTTATGTCAGAAACTATGACGGAAGTATGTAAGCTACTACAGATAGAGAAGGTAAATTCCACAGCTTATCATCATCAGTCAATAGGTGCTTTGGAAAACACCCACAAGCACCTAGCAGCGTTTTTACGAACTCAGTGTGACGGGCACTCTGAAACATGGAGCCAATGGCTGCAGTTTTGGTGTTTTTCGTATAACACCACCGTGCACACGGAAACTAAGTACTCACCGTATGAATTAGTATTCGGAAAATCATGCAATTTACCTAGTAATTTAACTAGTAACGTAGTAGAGCCACTCTATAATCCTGATAATTATGCTTTAGAACTTAAGTATAGGTTACAGTTAGCGAATAAAGAAGTTAGAAATAATTTAATTTTAGGAAAAATGAATAGAAAATTAGTATATGACAAAAAGTGTAATCCGGTTAGTTATGAAACAGGAGATTTAGTTTTAATAAAAAATGAAACTGGTAGAAAATTGGATAAGTTGTATGAAGGACCTTATAAAGTGTTGAGTGAAAATGAACCTAATGTTACTGTTCTTAAAGGTGATAAACCAGAAACTGTTCATAAAAACAGAACAAAAAGATATGTGTCATAACTAGGTAGATAAGAAATTGTTTATGTTTAAGCTTAGAGGTACGTACTACGTACTTCCCTATCTACATTGTTTTAGTTAAGCGATCGTAAAATGTGTTTTGTTTAAGAAAGTTTTTAGAAATAAGACAAGATTTTGTTTCGTATAGCATATGTTTTATTTCCATAAATAATTGTGTATTAATTAGTTTTATATATAAAAAAAAAAAAAATGTATTTTACTAATATTTTTTTTTTTTCAAAACAACCCCGTTGATGTGGTGGTATGTGACATGCATTAGTATGCATGTATGTGTGTAATAGGTTAAGTTACAGTAATAAACGAGTGTCAAGCGAACCAGACGTGTTTATAATTACCACCTCCACTCCCGAACAACCTCCAACACGACAAAGTCATTTATGTTTATGTATACTAAACATCTTAGGATAAGTAAAAACATATTTTTATTGGTTTGTTTGTGGTGCATACGGAATCACCTCTAATTACCCACCTAATAAAGTCTTCTGAACTGATAATAGTCTCTTTTGATCCAGACTTGGAGTTAAGAACCGACCCACACAGGACTACCCATCCTTCTAAGCTTTTACTACTGGACTTTGAAGTCACAAAAACTTTCGGGGACTTGTCACAGACCGCGCACAGGTTTTCCATAACTTTACTAAGATACTTGACCCGCAATGTGGTGAGGCAGTTAACCTGTTCGCAGAGTGGATCAATGCTTACTGTTGTGTTATTTGTTTCTAATCGTTGCGTAATTTCCAAGTTATTTCTCAAAGCTTCGGATAAACCAACGGAAATAGCCAAAGGGCGTTCCAAAAACAAGTAAACACGTCCCGCATCCTCCTTCATATTTTTTATCCGTAAATTCCATTTAGTAGACTCTTCTACGAAATAATTATGGTTTTTATCAATATACTGTAGTAATGTACTGTTCTTGGTTGGAGAATCTTCATATTCACCCAGGTGTTCATGCCAGGACTTCACTGAATTCGGAAAACTGAAATCACCGTGCGATTGAAGATTTTCCGAATGCTTTTTCACAAGTAATCCTTTGGTACTATTGGCTCTTCCAGTCACAGTCAAAAATAAATGTTCAGAAAATATATCAACAGCATTTTCTATCATTTTTGGAGAAATAAAGAATTATAATTGCAATTTATTAGTAAACAAACCCACCCAGATGAAACAACTTAGCAAACAATTTCTGGGCTGACAATTCACGACAATTGATTGAATTGACATTGACAATTACCATCTCTTTCGCTGTGTACGTCAGGGCAGCAGGAACACCGGCATTAGACGGGAGCTTCTGGACTTCTGACCATGCCATCATTAAGTGCCTAATTTATCATGTCTACCTACCATTTGTCATACATTTTGGTTCAGTAGAAGCGAAGATATCGCGATAATTCGTTTTGGCATTGCGGACCGGAAGTAAGTGATCTCTTCCGGCAAAAGTATTTTCACTTGAATCATCGTTAGCCGTAGCTTATTTCCCAAACTGTGAACATATCAACGGATTGTGCATAAACTACTCTTTCGGGTAGTAAAGAAATAAAGTTGTAATCGATAAGACTTGATTTCTTCGTGGTTATTTTTATCTTTCTTCTTCATTTTACTTCTTAGTCATGATCAAGTCACCGTCAAGTCAAGTCAAATTCAGTTTTAGTAAGATATGATGGTGGCTATTTTACTAACTAATAATAAATCTTTATTCTCAGACAACTTAGTCCATATCGTATCAGAAAAATAGGTAGGTAAGGTACATAACGCAATATATAATGAATAATGAGCAATTAAATTATTACAGTATTTACCCAGTGGTGAAGTATGGGGCAGTCGTACTTTACAGATATTGTATTCAGTATGCTGTTGTGACTGCCTCTGACTCTGCTCATTAGAGATGCTATACGTTTGCGCATAACCGCTGCGAACCCATCTACCCTAGCATCCACGAACATTCCAGAAGCGCTGCAGTATCGAGGCAGTCCCAACAGCATTCTAAAGATGCTATTGTACTGGATACGCAGGGCCTCAAGGGATCACTTTCTCAAGTTCCCACCAAATCCAGATCGAATCACAGCAATCAGAATCAGGGTATTGAACCGCGGTTAAATGGCTCACGCCGCTCCCAAGCGGTTCAACGGCTCAAAATTTTAAAAGGGTTATAAAAGTTGCGGGTAAGGTCCCCCTAGATTCTAGATTCTAGGGGGACCTTACCCGCAACTTATAGCTCTATCTAGGCCCTAAATAGATCGATTTACCCAAGCTTCTTCGTTGAAAACTATGATCTCGGTCACATTGTTTTTCACAGAGGCCTTCCTAGTATGGGTTCCATCTTTATTTGTCGAGGTGTGCATTGCCGCTATTTTTGAACTTACTCCTATGTACGTGAAGTAGGGGTGCACCCAATATTTCTCGGGGTAGGGTTCGCCAGATTCTTCGGACGCATGGTGGTACTTTGTAAAGCGTAAGCTCGGCTGCCATTTCTTGAAAAGGTTTAATGCAAATGGGTGCTTAATAATGTAGTTATCGGACGTTATTAACATATTTTATTTTGACAGTTGATTTCATTTCATTTTGTCTGTGGAATTTTTTAATTTTTTCAAAGTGATTTTAAATAAAATATAAAAAAATCTTATTATTAGTTACTTGACTTGAATAAGACGTGACCGTTGACTGAAAACATTAGTTCAAAAGAAGGTTTAAGATAGGAAACCTTTAAAGTTTAAAGAAAGAAGTAATAAAAAAAAACACTTCAGACATGGTAGGCCTAAGATGCCATAGCCAGCTACAAAGAGGGGATAGAAAAACTAACCAAATGCCAATCGTGGCACAACATACGTCACTCACGTCACTGTCAGTCAGGTCAGCACAGGTGCACGTATTTTTATCACCGAAACCGAATCTTTCTTTTTAGCAACTTATAATCTAGTCACCAATTCAGCATTTATTTCTAAAGATTATGAATTAACATAAAAATGTTTTTGCATTATAATTTCTTCCTCATTGTCTGTCTATCATGGCAGTTCGTCGAAGTGTCTGCACACGATCATCTGCTGGAAGGTATTTACTGTGGAAAAGAGAACTGTTACGAAGTTCTTGGAGTCACAAGAGAGGCTACCAAGAATGAGATCGCCAGAAGCTACAGGCAACTTGCCAAGAAGTGGCATCCCGACATGCACAGAGGCGTCGAAGAGAAGAAGGCGGCTGAAGAAAAATTCAAGGAGATCGCGACGGCTTACGAGATTTTGCGAGATGATGAAGAGAGATCTGACTATGATTACATGTTGGATAATCCCCAGGAGTACTATGCCCACTACTACAGGTACTACCGGCGGCGCATGGCGCCGAAAGTAGACGTCCGAATTGTAGTGGCCGTGACCATCTCCATCATTTCAGTTATACAGTACTACAGTGCGTGGTCCAAGTACGACACCGCCATAAAATACTTCATGACAGTGCCAAAGTATAGAAATAAAGCTTTAGAAATAGCCAAAGCTGAAACAAAAGAATCAAATTCTAAAAAGGGACCCAAGAAAAGTAAAGCTGAACAAAAGGAGCAGCAAGATACGATCATTAGACGAGTTATCGAAGAAAACATGGATATTAAGGGAGCTTATGCAAAGCCAGAAGTAGTAGACATTCTATGGATCCAACTAATTATCCTGCCTTACACGATAGCATGTTACATTTACTGGTTCGCAAGATGGATCTGGAAATTTACAATAATGAAGCATCCATATGGTGAGGCGGAGAAACTGTACTTGATCAGGAAGTACCTGAAGCTGGGGCAGCACCAGTTCAATGCCCTGGATGAAGAAGAGAGGCAGGACTACCTCGATGAGGAGTTATGGATTAAAGAGAACTTCCGTGCTTGGAAGGAGGTCAAAGACGAAGAGGCTAAGAAGGCTCTCGCAGAAAATAACAAGTATAAGCAATACAGAAGGTATATCAAGCAACACGGTGTTGGTCGAATGACCTTTGATGATTCATGATCCTCATTACAAAAAAAGAATAATTTATTAATGATTTTATTAAACGTAAGACCAGTTTACATTCAGAGTTTGCAATTTATCCTTTTTAATAATAAAAAATAAAACAATTTTTATACACAATTTGTTACTTTATTTGTTAAATATATCTAATTGTCTCAACATGTACTAAGATGATCAATTACATAGTTTATCATATCATACAACATTGCGTTCACATCAATCAATCACAAATGGCATTAAGGCATACTAATTTCAATCACTCAGTGCTCAGCACACAACACAAAGGCAAGTAAAAAATAAACAACTGCTTTTTATAAAAATAATACATAAATCTGATTAAATCTAAACAAATCCCTTCAACATCAAGATATATTGTCATACAACAATTTGAGATCTGAATAATAATTTCACAAAAATTACATTTATGCATAAAACTTGCATTGGCAGTGCATTTGTTGATATGGAGTCTTAACAGTCAAAATTAATCCAATGGAATGTTTGGTGTGTTTCACAAATAAAACAAGTAGGTACTTACCAAGGTATGTGAAAAATTCCCAATGTTTTAAATGAATGTTTTACATACATAGTACATTAAAGATATTCTTGAAATTTGGCAATCTACTTATCTGCAACACAGATTTTATTTTCTAAAAAAAACAATATAGTACCTATTTATCTACCCAAAATGTTTGGCATGGGTTATCTCTTATCACAAACATGCAAGTAGGTAGGTACCTATGTAAGGTAGGTAAGATACTATAGTAAAAATTAATTGCAAAGTAAATCCGTTAAATATGCACGACTAAGTGAGTACCTACACCAAATCACTAGCAGGTTTTGCTATTATTACCTATAAGTATCGATTTAGAGAAAAAAAAATGAGCGGAAAAACTCAGGGATACTATTTGGTTAGGTACAGTATTAACAAGCTTTAACATTGCACAAAAAATCACTCTCAAACATGAGAACTTTCTTGAGATCAGGAAAATGATTAGTATAGTTTTGTATAGTATATTTTTAATATAACAACCTCAAGATCGCTCCCATATTTGAGAGTGTATACCTAAATACGGGCCTAAACAAGCTCCAAACAAACTTGGCTAATCAAATTATTGGTCTATCTATCAATGTCGCAGGCAAATAGAATACAAATCACTAGACTGGAAAGTAGGCTACAGAATGACAAAATGAACTATCAATTGCACCGACAAACACACTTTCACTTGCGGAGTTGCGACGGTACGGCGTTGCATTATTTTTGATACTGAACTTTATTCCGTCGATTTTTGTGCTCGAAATCGAGCTTCTAAGAGGCGCACTCTAATCCTTTCACAGCACTGATTCTTTCAACGGGCGTCACCTGAATCTGGGTACACAGTTACACACCTAATGTAGGATCACCAAGAAAAAAGATTTGTTGAGAGACACGATTTGTCGTGTCTTCTCGAAATCATTTTTTTTATTTAGGTAATTTTACTTCTAGTTGTCCACGGCCATTTTCCATCGATTTATTATAGGATTTAATTATAAAATGAATGGGGTAATATCGATTAGTGCTGATAACCGAATCAATCTATCACCCACAAGCCTGGAAAAACACATGAGTGCGCGCCACCGCAGACCCGCGACAATCTTAGGAACTAAATGCAGTGTAATAAAAGCAACCAGTTAAAGAGTGAAGTTGAGGAGTAATCGGTTGACATTGGTATGGGCATGTCATGAGGAGGGAAGAATGTCATGTGACAAGAAGAGTGTTAGAACTGTTAGATATGAATGTGGATGGATGTAGGAGTAGAGGTAGGCCAAAGAAAAGATGGATGGACTGTGTGAAAGTGGATATGGTGAAGAAAGGAGTGAGTGCTGAGATGACGACTGATAGAGGGAAATGGAAGAAGAATACATGTTGTGCCGACCCCACATGATGCGGAATAAGGGCAGGAAGGAGAGTTTAAAGAGTTAGTTTGAATATTTTACTCACTACAGGGCCATGTAGACATGTAGTGCTTGGGAAATGTTTAGATGGAGTAGATTTGCCCCCCTCCTAAACCATCTATCAACTTAGTCTGATGGGAAAGACACGATCAATACGTGCGAAGCTAAGCCGTGGGATTCCTCACGATGTTTTCTTTCAACGAAAATAATCCCACGCATCGTTTCGTAAGTTAAAATGGCGTTAGAAGTAACAGTATTAAACTAAGTTTTACTCAAAGCCTCTTGAGTAATATGACAGGTCGAGTTCGGGCAAAAATATTCAATTGCGAGCTACATACTGTAGTTTGTTTGTAGTTAGTATGTAGAACTTGCAATTAGTTTATTTATGAAGAGTATCTTAGAACCAGACTGTTACATTGAATTTCCTTCATTCGCTTGAATACTTTAGAATTCGTTAATATTACTTTAGAATTAGTCAATCCGTGAATCGACAGTCAAGTCAACACAGCTGCTTCTGGTTTAAATTTCAGGGTTGCCAACCGTTCAGATATAAGGTGTATGTAAGCAGCATTTCGTCCCATTATAAGTAGGACTGCTAGTCGAATCTTCCTAGCACTTTTGTTCTTCAGCGTTTCGTCCCACAAACGGCCGCACCGCGGCCGAATCGCCCAAACACTTTTGTGCTTGAGTGTTTGAGACCGCTACCTAATAATATTGTATTCCTAAGCTCACACTGTTGTAATTTATGCAGCTATTTTGACACGGCAGTGTACCTATATTACTGCACCATTACTTGTTCTATTACAGGTAACATTTACTAAATCCTAATAAAATACTATTTTTTTAACTAGTACTCTGTGAAATGAAAATTATAAAAAAAAATCGATCTTTTGTACATATTTAAAGATATCTACCACTTGTACAAATAACTGATAGCTTACCTAGATTGAACACGATAGCTAATATACTTGAATTCATTTATAAAGAAACATTAGTTAAGCTATCAACTACTTTATCAGCAAGTTATTGGTGTCGATACAATATTTGGATCAGGTACATACCCTGTGTTTTATAGAAACTTGCTCTCTCAATACGTAAGATGGCTTAAACAAAGATTTGAAACTCAGGTTTTAATACATCCGTCTTTTTCTGTTCAATGAGGTTAAAGTGACGTGGTTTAGTTAAAACATCCCAACGAAGGCCTTTGGGCAGCAATTAAACCATCTCATGCACAAAGAGGGAAAGATATTGCCAAGATTAAAAAAAAAAAAGTATTATGGCCGCGTTTGCTTTACTACTCACTTTTACTTTGTACATACAATTTCCGATTAATACATTTCTAACATTTTATTTACAATACATTTATTTTAATACTTCAAATCCGGTAGACATAACGCCATTCTATTTGTAAACTGCAATATACCATTAAATATTTTAACAATTTATATTTAAGTTAGGATGTAGTTAAATAGGATTTTGTGTTTAGTTATTAATTTCAGTAAATATGGAATTTATCCTCATAAGGTGTACACAAAATAGCTATTCTGACCTTATTGACCCTAGGTTTATATTTCTTTACAACTCTTCAATTTATTTGAGTTTAAGGAAATGTTAATTGACAAAATCCTTTTGTCATACTGGTTATTTTTGACTCTAATGGCTTTAGAACCTCAATGAGGCCAAAATAACCAGGTAAAAGGAACGTTGTCAAGATAATATTTCTATCACATATAAAAAAATAACGTTACATTACTTGAATAAATATACGTCAAAATAATAAACAAATCACAAATGCCTTTAACAAGCTTAATTATAAGTATGTAACTCTGATATCATTATTATAAAGAAAATTCACTTGGGCTTCACTCTCAGTCTATTTCCTTATTCACACCTTCTTTGAAACTCAACTATCCTTCTCTAACAATAAAGTTAATTTTACTAATCCCTATCCCATTACACACAGCGCGATACAATCGTCACACAGGCGACTTAAATTTAAGAGAAATAGTAAACACTCATACACTTCAGGAACTGACCAAAAATGCATCCATATATTTTTTCTTGATCACAAAATATGACTAGGCGTTAAGCGTGATCGCATCCCGAAACCCATTAGGATCTTTCACCTTTGTATAGGATCTTTTCATCCCACTAAATAACGAATTCCCAATTCGTCCCACGTCGTAAAGTTATGGTAACTCGTTCCAATACGATGAGTTCAACTCGTCCCATTTTGAACCGACACTTTACAGGCGTGATAGCATTCATCATCTGCACAGCAGGTGTGCATTGTTGAAAGGGCTGCGTAGACAGTCTATTTTCTTTATATTTTAAAGCTGAGTACACGCTAGCGTCTCGCACGCTTGCCGCGCGGTGGGCGCACGGCAACGTGCAAGGCCCGTCCTCAAACTTGCGTTTCGTGGTCTGCTTCCTCTATTCGGCCTAGTCGCCACGCGTTTGGATCAGTCGCTGAATCGAAAAAAACATTACTCAATATTAAAAAAATTAACGTGTAATTTCACAAGTAAAAGTACAATCTCAATATTGATAGGTTCGGCCGGTTTGCATTTTCATTATGAACGGCTGTTGTGAATGTAAATTTGTAAGTGGATTTAAAGCAGTGATCAATATTTATGTAGGTTTAAAATATTAAGACCTTCACTAGTCAACATTCACACAAGCAAAACATGTTGATCGCGTTCTTTGTTTTGTGCGCGTGTCGTCGACCGTGTGTCATTATTTTTATATTATAAAATAATAGGTAGGTACTTTGTTGAAAACAAGAGCATAGCTTTGTGTTTCGGTGCCAAACAATTGCAGTTGTGTGGATGTAAACTAGTAAAACAAATTAAAATGCGATGACAGTAAGCCAATGAGAAACTCTTGTGTACAACTGAAGCAAAATTATACATTTCTTCAATATTTTTTACACGACATGCGTAGCTTACACAAAATTTTAAATAAAAAGCAACACAAAAATTATTTCATTCAGGCGAATGTATAATAAAGCTATGTAGGTGGCTAGAAAGAAAAATTGTTAATTTAAAATTAGAACATTGAAATTTAAAATATAAATAGATTTTTTTTTATAAATTTTTGAAATAGATTTTTTTTATCAATTTTATATTAACAAAATTTAATTTTTTAATTAATAATTAGAATAAACTTTTATATGAAATTAATGTGGTATTTAGTAACTCCCAGTGCAAACTTAGAACTTTAATATAAGTAGGATAACAGAACTTATATGTTTATAGCTTTAGTAAACATTTATTCATAATTCCTCACTAACTTTATTAGCTTGATAAAAGTACGCCCGACTCTTTATTTTGTTAACTGTTAGAAAAAGACAAGGCAAGAGTTATCGAGCCGATAAAAAAAGTGAATGATAAATTACCTTTTAAAACGCTTGTGCGACTAGCTGTGACTACTAAAACAAAACATTGGATTGTTTATGTGTAAGACTAAAACTGTGTGGCCGTAGTGGCCCCGGCTGAAGAATAGGCCCCTCCATATCTACCTATCCGCGGATGTCGTAAGAGGCGACTAAGGGGAAAAAGCTAGGGGATGGGCAGCAGCGTCCCTCATTTTAACAACGATAGCTCTAACTGCGCTCGCAAACCCGCATGCCCAGCGTGGTGAGTATGGGCAAATCGCCCCACATGATAAGGAGTTTGCTCTGTCTGTGTGGGAGGCCATGTTCAGCAGTGGACGTCGAACGGCTGAAATGATGATGATGATGAAAAACGAAGATATTTATTTAAAAATAATAATAAAATAACAGTGACAAGCAATTGTGTTCAGCGTCATAGAAAATCGCACTAAAATCCGTGAGAGGGTGAAAAAAAGAAAACAAAATAATTACCTCATACAGTTGATCTTCCAAACATGCTTTAGGGATTTGGGCTCAGGGAAAAGGAATTTAGGATTTGTTTTGTTTATAAAAGCTTTCATACATATAAAATATTCTACATAAACTTAAATTATAAGTAATACTCGAGGGGTAACAAAATATTCGACATTAAAGCACAATTTAAGCCGCCAAAATAATTTCCACCAAAACGATTAGTCACGTTACTTAAAGCTTTACTTCATAATACCTATTTAAGGTTCTTTGCTTACATAAGAAGGATACACATTTTGTATTATTCAATTTAAAAAATATGTATAGCTACTTACTTCACTACCCTTAACCTAAATAAAAGGTTACAACATGCATTAATCAAAATACGTTTATATGTAGAGATACAATAGCACAGGACTAGTTGAATACTTATTATTTGTTATGTTTATTTATAGCAATGGTCAGGCCACCAATAAATACGATTTACAAATGCCGTGGAATTTGCTTTACTGTAACCCTAATATATTAATTACCACTCACTAACATTATCGGCTCTATAACTCGCATCTTGTCCTTTTCTGATACTAATCAAAATATAGAGGTAGGCATACTTTTATCGAGCCGATGATGTAAGCGAGCGATTATGAATAAAAGGGTAAGTTTTAAATTTGTTATTTGCTTGACTATCATGAAAATAATGTGTTAGTGTTTTCGAAAACATTTTTAATGTAATATGCATGTAAACGTGTGAAGGTTACAGAAATACATCACAAAGAATGTAAATAATGGCAATAAGTATGTGGTTATGATTATAATATATAAAAATAATATGCGGGAATGAAGTTTATGAATTCAAACCACCACGAACATAAACGGTTTAAGTATGTTTCGAAGCTATCCTACTAGCAGAGCAAGCAAAAGCAAATTGTTATTATATTTACATGGAAAAATAATAAAGCAAATGATTTTACAAGATCTGAAACATCGCTCACTATAGAAGATATAGGACTTGGAAACAAACTGACATGCAAAATCTATAAGATCTGAATTTTGAATTCATCAACCCATCACCAAATATTAATGAACTGCTCCATAATGTGTGGGATAGAGGGAAGGAAACTGTTCACGATACTCCAAAAATTAGAATAAATAAATAAGAATGGATCAAATTATTTAACAAAAACAACTTGCGATTATCTTGGTTTAGAGTGATTTATAGCCGACTGTAACGTAGTCCGTTTTTTTAAATAATAACGTATAAAATAATTATTATTTATTAATAAAATGACTAAATTGATTACATCGACTTTGTAGTCTGTGCAAATTATTGAAATTATATCGTTATTATGAGTTCAGAGAGCCTAACCTTTAATACGTGTTATGATAATTTGCTCCCTTTGTACTCGTGTGTTCTGTACATGTGAACATTGCTTGTGTACATTTTGATTTGTAAACTTAAAATAGAGTATTGCGAATGGTTTCAGATAGGAGCGGAATGTCAGCGGCTGCTGTCAGGCGTGTGGAGCGGGCGCGGCACGCAGCAGCGGCGCCTGCTCGTCTGCCGCCACAACACACACGTCAACGACACATGACGATATAACGTTCGACTATACGTCCCCATTGTTTGAGCATTCATTTTGCTCCTTTTTTTAACATATTAAACCCCTATAACTCCATATGCATTATCATAACTATATCGGCGTTTTACCTAAACTACTAGTAGGCAACATATTCACACGTTAAGAGTTTTCTCACTCTTTTTTTTTAAAACAATAAATAGAGCCATAAGCTCTAAAACAATGCCACAGTATAATTATATACATTAGCTACATCTCTCATACTCTACTATCTACTACATCTACATAGATTAAGGTACTAAAAGGTACTAAGTTACTAAGCCAGTCTAGTTTTTTTATTTAACATAAGACTTCAAGATATTGTTCTCATAAAATATGGTTCGACCCATTGGTGAACACTGGCTTTAGTGCTTTCTACCTATTGGTTTGAGAATGGAGAAAATGATATAGGTATTTATTGTGTCAACTCGTCCCACTCATTCAACTCGTTCATCACACTTAGGTTTCGAGTCTGAGTACACCTATTGGAATATTGGACTCAAAGGAAAGAATTTGTAATGAGGGACGAATAGTCGAACGACAATTATTACTATAAAAACTAAATTACTAAAAGTTACATTCAGAATGTCGATTTGTATTCACATTCAAATATTAATTAGGTATGTTTGAATTAAATGTTTATTATTATTTTAATTACAAAAATAAAAGTTGACTATGAAAATGTAAACAAACAGACAAACTGAAAGTCATTTAAAATAAAATAAGGGTTAACATCGGAATAATACAAACAACATCGAGTTTTGCTTTATGAATGTGATATTACCAAAATAAATTACGAATTGATAAGGAAAATGCTCACTACTTTTTTTTTATCTGGCCTGGCTTCATTATAATAAAACGCATTCGTAATTAAGTTAATACTACACTGTGGTAAGCCAATATCATCGCATTCTCCTAAACATTTATAAACGCGCTATCGGCTTTTCTTACAACATTAAATTCCGCTTCCCACTAACATTATAAAGGATGTGAAGATCTTTGTTACTCTTTCACGCCGCAACCACTGAACAGATTGGAATGAAATTTGGCATAATGCAATACATAGGCTGGAATAATATATCGGCTTACTTTTTATTCGGGTACCACGCGTGCGAATCCGCGGATAGAAGCTATTAAAATATTAAAAATCTACTGTTTCGGTTAACAAAGGCGAATGTTTCTTTATTATACAGATCAGGGACTGAATAACCGGAATATAAAGGTACCTTTAAATAACGATATGACGTCATACCGATAGATTCCGGTTACCCGAATATTTCTCTACCGATAAATATAACGGTACGGAAAATCTAGCTTCCCAGTTCATTTAAATTTATTTCGCTACCGGTACCTATAACCGAAATAAATAAAGGTTTTCTTTAAGGAAACGCCGTCACCCCGCCACCGCGGCGCGACTGTCCTAGCAAAATAGCCGCGGCTCAAAATTTCGGTACCGAAATCTACCGGTATGAAATAACGGTACCGTGATGCCCTACCGGTATAGCATAATGGTACCGAAATGTTTTACCGGTACCAGTACCTATAACCTCTACCGCTTTCAGTCCCTGATACAGATTCGTATTTTGCGTTTAAGCTCATCCATGTATGTTTCTTCAATCTATGAGCATCCGTAAACAACTTTGGTTTGGTTTTTATTACACAGTCTTCCCAAAGCTTAATTATATGCAAAAGTCTAGATTTTTAGTTACGTAGCAAATACGGGTCGTATTTTATGTGTAGGAACCAGGCATAAGCAAGCTACAGCACGAGCGAACTTTATGGCCGCAGTATTGATGAGTAAAGTTCCACCATATCTCACCTTGCAATTGCCTGTTCAGTAAAGCCGTGATGCCGGGTCCATCGCCAGCTTTCTTCACGACCAGCATCGGTTTGTCTTCTCCTTCTTCGTAACTGTTGGGGAGGTGACCGTTGCTGACCGCCATTGTTTCGCTAACCTGGAAATTTTAAGCGGATGCTTAGAGTATTTTACCAGAACTGGAGTATCGAATAAGACGCGTAATGTGAAATAATAGTTTAAAAAAAATGGTAGTAAATCATCATCATCTCATAATTAACTCATTTCAATAGCTCTCTGGGTGTTATTAAACTTTAATTATTGTTTATGGTTAAACATTACAGTTATTTTAAATTCCTTTTATTTTTGTACTTTATTTGATGTCACAATAGCATTTCATAAGAAACTTGTACACGAAAAAAGCCTCTAAGAGGCGCACTTTAATCCTTTCACTACACTGATTCTTTCACCGACGGTCAAAGGCACTTTTCAGGGCCACCATACCTCAACCTGGTCACTGACCTAATACAGGGGATGATCAGGAAAGAATTAGTGACACGACAACCAACATAAGAAACTATTTATGAAAGCTTTTTTTTTTTAAACGACGATTTGCATTGTCCTTTTTCAAAGCCTCCATCGTGACAAGGATATCTCCAATTGCATTGACATTAACGTATTTTCTCACCTGCATCAGCTTATGAACAACATCCCGTCCCAGGATATGGTCGAACACCGATTGGAGAAACGCGTCAGACATGATGGAGAGCTTCAGCTTGTCTCGGTGCCAGACCAGAACGCGAGATTCTTCCATCGCCATTATCGACACCTGTAATTGAGAGCAAAAATCGATAAAACCTTTAAAAAAATATATCGGTAATGCCATAATGCCAAGTACCAGGTAGATAGGTAGGTATGGTGGTATCAAGATGTGTGATCGAACACATACACACACACACGCACACACTACTGGTTATTCTTTCATCACCCAGACTCTCAAGAGACTGGAGTTTTGAGGGAATCCCGTACTTACTCTACGAACTTTCAGAGACACACCATCGCACAAGGGTAACTCCTTCATCTCCCAGACTCTTGAGAGTCTGAAGATTTGAAGGAGAAGCCACACTCACACCCCGTGACATACACACATGTGCCTATGTATCACGCCTATGCCTATGTTTTTGTGTTTTTCTGTTTGTTTTATTTTTTTTATTTTATTTTATCCAAAATCTGATTACCAACTATTGTCTGCTACTATCTAATAATAATGTAACCCGCTTATACCTAATCCCTCGGTGACCATCTATTCGAGGGGGGTAAATTGAAAAACAGCGCTGCATGCAATGCATGCAGCAAATGCTGAATTTACTCCCTTTTTATTATTATTATTTTTTTGTGTATCCTCTTTTTCTAATATTTGTTCTTAAAGGCAATAAATGATTTTTTTATTTTTTTTTTGTAACAGAAAGTAATATTTGAGTCTTTTTGAGAGTGAAAATGTTCTGACTCTACAAATCCATATTAAATTTTAATTAAATACATCTTGAGGAAACAATGAAATAGGTAAATATTCTAAAGCGCCAACCAGTATATGTTATCATTTAAAAATGTCGCTTCTCAGCTTCACCTGATCTAACACACAATATTCTTAGGTAAATTACCAATCTGTTCGAGGTGAGCACTTTTGTTTTTAGTTCGTTTTTAAAAGCAAAATACTGCAGATATCGGACATGTGAGTCCAATATCCGGCTGGAACAAAATAATGCAATGCAGTCACGCTACGCCATATTATTTATGCTCTATTCGAAGCAGAATAAATAACAGTGCGCCCGCTGTATTTTTAATTGGACAGAGGATTTTTTTTTCTTCAGAAAATAGATCCATTTGGAGGTTCTTTTCGTGAATAATTTGACAGTCCTGGCAACATCTAAAACTTGGCCTCAGCTTTCCCCTTCAACTTTTCAAGTGTAATTTTAAAAGGGAAAGCTTTGGTTAAGTAGTTCGGGGAGACCACTGTTTTCATCAACAACATACCCTCGAGGAAACAGATTGAGCTCTACTCGCACCTCCTTATTTTAAAATGGTTTTCTTCCAAAAAATATAAACCTAAAACCTCGGTATAGTGTAGCATTCTATTAGTAAACAATTTTTAGAACCGGTTCAGTAATTTCAGAGTGTTCCCCCTACATACACACCAACAAATTTTACCTCTTTATAATATTAGTGTATGATGACGAACAGAATCAGAACAAAATAGCTTTTCCGACTGGGTCAGTATCCGCACTCAAGGATAACTCACAGACGCATAAACCTATCGATTCGTCCATAAAAATGTTCGTACGGATATTATCCAGACGGCTACATTGCAAAACAACAACAAAAAACAACGTTGTTCATTTTGTGCATGTGTTCGAGTATGTAAATGAAGCTGACACAGCGAGCGAAATCTCGGCTATATTGAATAATAACGCGTAAAGGCGGGGACTTACTGCGAGAATCACTACTTCCCTAGATAGGTGGTGTACAGATGTTTTTTTTTGATCGAGCAAGCGAAGATCTCTCAATGAACTTGTCAGAACACCACTTAGCCGATTCATATGATCGGCGTTGCATTGTTTATTTTTTAGAGCATAACTTCTGAACCATCAATCCGATGTGCATGGATTTAAGTAGTACAACAGGTTGTACATACTATCAAGTTTTAATGTGAGCTCCCGTTTGGTTAAGTTTCAATGACTTCGTAGTTCATATAAGATTGGTATAAGTTAGAAATGCTAAAGGTGGGATTTTCAAGTTAATCTTAATTTGTGCCTCAGGGATCATCAAAGCAGCCAATTTTACCGGACATCGCGATATCGGTCGGGGCGAACCACTAGTTTATAAAAAAATAGATATACTGTCAAACAGTATTTTACAATTGCGAGGTATCAAGAGAGTAGGTGCGGGGAACATTATTGTGTTCAAAGTCAGTGTGAGAGTTTTCGGAAAATTCGAATTAATGAATGCTGCTTTGAATTGAACCTTTGTTGCAACGTAATTAATTTAAAATGCCATTCGTTAGTAGTTTTCTACGTGAAAGTATACAATCACGGCAAATTCGCACGTGTACTGGGAGAGTCAGTCTCTCGTCCCAAAATCACTCGCACGCAATATTTGGGACAAGTTAACGAAAATCAAAATAATATTATGTATTTTTATATACCTCAACTCATCCCACTCATTCGTAGAAGAACCAAGGTCACCGATATAGCTATTAGAATTAGCAAGATGAAGTCGCAGTGGGCAGGTCATATAGCTCGCAGAACCGACAACCGTTGAGGTATAAAGGTATGGGGATAAAGGTTCTCGAATGGCGACCATTAACCGAACGATGCAGTGTTGGAAGACCCTTCACCCAATGGACCATCGACATTGTAAAGGTTACGGGAAGTGGGTGGATGTAGAAGGCTGAAGGCCCGTCATCGCGACACTCTTTGGGGGACCCCAATGTCCAGCAGCCAACTTCCCCAGGCTGATAATGATGAACATACGAGCGAAGCTGCGTTTGGATGCTAATCCTACTAATATTATAAATGCGAAAGTTTGTGCGGATTTTTGGATGTTTGTTGTTCAACCACGCCGTAACGGCTCAACCGATTTCGATGAAACTTGAATACCAAGAATAGCATATAGGCTACTTTTTAAGGTACCACGCGAGTGAAACCGCGGGCACATGCTAGTAACTTTACAGAGTCCGCTAGTGAATACGAGGCATAAGACGCAAGCAAAGACCGCCCACGGGAACAAAATTACCTATTAGTGCTATTAGGTAATCCACGATGGGCCGTTTTTATTGTTACGCTTCCGTTCCATTGCTCTACAAGTGATTGTTATGTTTTTGTGATATCATACAGAAACAACAGGTTATATAACGACACTCATGGTAGATCGTGTAATGTTACGGGAGTTACAAGCTATGATAAGTTAATCTTTGAGCTATTTGCTCGCTGGTTTTGCCAATTTGTGATATTTTTAATTCTTTTAAATATACACTTTGCCTAAAAAGACGTGTTGGCCCAGTGGGAGGTTTACTGTCTTTCGAACGCGGTCGTGCAAGAATGAGTTTTGACGGTTTTTATTTTTTATACAAAATAGGCTTAGGTTTGACCTCAATCTCACTTGATGTTAAGTGACGATACGGTCTACGGTGTAGCCCGGTGAAAGAAAAGATCGTGGGGAAGCCAGTAAGTATTCATAAAGCGCCGATGGTCTTACAACCTGTCATGGATCACTCATGTGCAGTAACGACGCATGGGTTAGAACCCGGGGTGGTTTCCTAGCACCCCCAAAATTAAACAACAAATACCTAAGTATTAATTTACTTTTCTTGACTTTTTAATGGACAATATGGAAAGTTTGGGAAGTCGCGTTTGGCTCATTGAGAATCTAAAGTAAGATTTTATCATCTTTAATTTTGAGAAACTTCTGAGCCGATCAAACTCATTGAGCGGCTACTAAGCTGCTCGAGTGAGTTGTCACCACGCTGTCACCCCTTAGTGCTTGGCACCCGGGGCGGATCGCCACCCCCTTCCGCCGCCACTGCTCATATGCATGTGCTAAATGGGCATGTGCTGAAGGTCCGGACATACCTCTGACTACCACCCATAGACATCTTCCCATCCCATATGAAAACCAGCGCCGCTTCACACCGTAATCGGTGTGGACCGGTACCTTTGCTGAGATGGAACCTATTTGGCGCACAACCACCAAATAAATAATTATTCTATTCTATTGACCTGATCGGCTAAAGGTCTGAGATAGTATGTCTAGATGTCATTTACCGATATAACTACAAATAATTGTACGCCGTGGTGGCCCCGGCTGAAGAATAGGCCCCTCCATTTCTACCACTGGATGTCGTAAGAGGCGACTAAGGGAAACAAAGCTAGGGGATGGGCATCAGAGTACCCTATCAAAAACAAAAGCTTTATCTGCGCTCGCCAACCCGCATGCCCAACGGGGCGAGTATGGGCAAATCCCTCCAAATGATTATTTCTGGTAATCTATGGGGGAGGCTTAAGTTCAGCAGTGGACGACTGAAATTATGGTGATGATGATGAATTGTAGGTACTTATAAAAAACATCAGAATACTGCTTTTCCATCCACCTCCGCCTAACGAGAAGCGACGAGCTCGTTTCCGTGCGCCCTACGATTTCCCTGCAACTTACGAGTTGAGGAAGGAAGCTGTGCTGTTTCCTTCGCTAATAATTTTCCTGAGAATGCCGCAGCCATTTTTATTTGTTGCTGACATGCTGAGAAAGTATAAACATCTATAGAACCATACTATTCCACCACTTTCCTACATCTATATATATAAAGGAGTAGTCCACTCACTCACGTAAAGTCACGTACAAACTCACTGACAGACTCATCACGAAAGCTCGGAAACTGGGCTGAGGAGTCTGAAATTTGGAACAGGGATTCTTTAAAAGTTGTTACCGTGCAATAAGAACGGATTTTAAAATATTACCTGAAAATACTCATCCGTAGAGACGCCAAACCACTCCGGTGAGTCTAGGAAGTGGTGAGGAAACACAATGTGTAGGGCTCTCTGGTTCTGTGACACCACTAATCTGAAACAAGATTTGAAGTTCCAGTATTTGGTTATGGTTACAGGAAATACTTGGGCAATTAACCTATTGCCAGACCGCGTTCTTTTCTAGTAGGTACTCTAGTACCTTAGAATATTCTAAGTCTAGCAGTCTACATTCCATCGTTCAGAAACAGAAAGATTTGAATTCAAGCACGGCACGGAATACTCATGATAACCACGTTCGTTTCGTTATTCCTATTAGTTCATTTTGTTGATTGATCTGTCAGAGTGAATGACAAATTATATTATTCATTCGGTCTTCGATAAAGGAAGGACCGACTGCGAAGCTGCGAAAAATCGAAAGATCTGCGGTGAGATGGAGACATTATTTATGTCCAACTATTTCGTTCGGACTTGCAGCTCTAATAGTACCGGATGACCTAATAGTACACTAGTACGATCTTGTTCGGAGCTATCCCTTCTGACCGAGCAAGAACAAGTCTATCATCCTTGCTTAGGGTGTAGCGACGGGTTAAAGCTTACAAATTACCCAACACTTGGAAGTCCAGCAAAAAAGTTAGAATATTGGGTGGTGGTAGAATAGGGCTTGCAAATATTCGAAACTGTAGTATTCGATCATTTTTGGGTAGTATTCGAATATATTCAAATATTATTCGAAACTTTTAAATGTTAATTTTAACTAGTTTTTACTGCAGAAAATCATCAGAAAACTGCGTAGGAAAGCTCCAAAAGGGCTTACTGTAAACCCTGGTTATCAAAACCACCAAATATTAAAAAAAAGTTTACCTTAAATAAAATCCGAAAATTTGGACAATGAAGTCATTTCCCATTTAATCATTATGAAAATGCAGATTCACGAAATATGTTATAGTAATAATGCTCAAATGGTTTAAAAACTAAAATTACCTACTTTAGAGAATTATCAATGCTTCAGATTACGACTTTTTCGCATACTTGAAATTATTCGAATATTCGAATAACGCTATTACAAATATTAGAATAAAAAATCCTCTTTCTTTCAGATTGCAAGCCTCTTTCTCGACTAGCGAGAATAAATAAAAGCAGGTTAATAAAATAATAGCAAATAAAATATATCCTCATCGTCCTAATAGAATATACATGGAGTCTTATCCTTTTATCCTTAAACCGACAGATGGGACCCTTCATCGCGTCGCTTATAAATTATTCACATAGGATTCTAATCAATAGCTACCGACAGGCCACTGAACAAGTTCCGCCATCACGGAAGTGTGACAAAGCTCGCTTGGGGGTTCGGAAGCTTGATGATTGGAATGTGATCACTGCCAGAACCTCTTCCGCGCTTCGGAGGTCAAGCTTCCGGAGATAATAGTCGTTGAGCCATACTGAAGGTCCTCGGTGTGCCTAAAAGTTCCGTCTCCAGGTCTTGAGTTTTATACGTATCGGACATACGGAAATCGGATGTGATACGGAAATGATTAGTGATCCAGCTAGTGAAGCAAGCGAAGATTTCTCAAACAACTTTTACCAGGAATCGCGAGATCTCAGTTCGGGGAGAACCATTATTCTATACAATAAAGATGTAGCCCATAAAAATATTGGTTTAAAAGATACACCTAGGTTATTTAAGTCTTTTCTGGGATTGCCACTTGCCAGACTGGTTTTACGGTAACCATATTAACGTGCGCAAATAAATTCAACCTGCTTAATGAGGCCGTCCTCCGCAGGCAGTAGGAGAGTTGCAAAATGAGCGGAGGGAAAGTTTAATAAACGAAGTTTAATAAACCCTCGGCCGTGAGAAGCCGCTAATTAAAATGTGTTCTCGTACTGCCACGGGACAAGGCGCACTGCGGGGGTGGGCTAATTTGTGTGTCACGGGCCGTGTCAGGGACGCCGGATCCCTGAAATATTAAATTGGCTGGCTAGTATCTATAACGAAATTGTAGGAATCTTAAATAGAATATCGAATCAATTTAAAACTACTAGTGGTTCGCCCCGAACTGAGATCTCCCGATGTCCGGTAAAAGTTGTTGCTTCGATGATCGTTGAAGCACAATTACGGTAAACTTTGAGAATCAAACCTTAACATGTACGAACTAAAAACGAAGCAAGCAAGTTCGAAGCAAAAAGACGGTATGCAGCGGCGAAACCGCAATTGCCTAGTATTCTGCTTGGTATTCTGCGCACAAAAGCTCCACGGATTTACCGTCACGTCCTTCAGAACTACGAGGACCATTTCTCATTTACATTGTAAGATAGACTTCGTCCCTGACACGTTACTTATAACGAAAAGTGCCACAATAACAACGGGGCGCAGAGCCCAGCTTCATTACCTGTCGACGTGTCGGGCGTTCAGCACTAAAATTGGCCAAAATTGCCCCGAATGCTTTTATGGCGGGATAATAACTTGTAAGATTTGATTTCTGAACGTATATGCTTTTCGGGGTAATGATGATGTAGGGGTCGGGTTTATGGCCAGCTTTTAGACTAAGGTTTTCTTTCATTGTTTTTTTAAGGAATAACGGAGGCACTGATATCTTAAACGTGCCCGTGCCGCCCCAATTCATTAACTTCCATTTCAAGTTTTATAAAAATAAGAGACGGCTGAAAGAAGGTATGATATTAAATTTTCTTTTAAGATATTTATAAAAAAAAAATAAGATAACACAGACCAATAAGTATTTTTTCTCCGAAGTATTTCATAAACATCCTGCCTGAGGCCAATCATTCAGAGTAAAGCGACACTCAAAGCGAAAAAATCATTTCATTTTCTAAAATAAACTCCCCGCTTTCCGGGATATTTCCGTGATAACCTCAGATCGCGAATATTGCTATCCTTGACATTCGCTTTTCACCCGCCTTTATGCCCGAACACAATTCCCGAACAAGCCGCGGTCACAGAATAGATCGCACTCTTATATAGGTCGTATTTTAATCCACTTGCAGAATATAACCTGCCCCTGGAATTAGGGTTGCCTTCTTCTTCATGTTGTGTCCCTGATTCTTTCTTGGTCATCCTGTATTAGGTTAGTGACCAGGTCGAGGTAGGTATGGTGCCCTGAAAAGGGCCTATGACCGTCGATGAAAGAATCAGTGTAGTGAAAGGATTAAAGTGCGCCGCTTAAAGGCTCCTTTCGTGCACATGTCTTCGAGTGTTTAGGTTCTAGGATCATGCCGGTTTAGAGGAGGTAGGGCACAACGAGTTTTTCTCCTTCTGAATTGGAGCAGCCCGCCTGGGGTGGTACGCAAGATCGAGAAGATCGCAGCCAAATAACATTATTTGTTTCAAATAGTGTTGTGTTCCTGCGGTGAGTAAGGTTGCCAGAGCTTTTTAGGGGGGAGGGGGTTCGGGGTCGGCAACGCGTGCGTGATGCCTCTGGTATTGCAAGCGCTCATACGCTACGGTAACCGCTTACCAACAGGTGGGCCGTATGCTTGTTTGCCACCACAGTTGTATAAAAAAAAGCCGTTTTACTCACGGTATTTTCCTTCAGCTTCAGCGAATAGCACACATACATTTTCTGAATGGAAAATCCATTGGTGCACGACAGGTTTCAAAACCACGACCTGTGGATCTGAAGGCAGGGCCACTACCACCCCTCTACCAGTGCTCTCATTAGGGTTGCCAAACTGTTGGCATTAAACAATTCCTTTAATTTGGCATTTGATTGTCATGCCTCGCTGGGAACGGTAGATATCGACAACATTACGTCCTCCCCCCTGCTGAATGGGGTTTTTTGCGCTGCTTGTAGAATAGACTTTAAATAATATACTATAATATATAATTAAATGAAATAAAAACTTTAATACTATCTGACATTATGACCGTGGGAAGGGGAAGACCTAGGCGTATGTTTAGTGACCAAATCGAGATAGAATGAAGCAAAATACGTATGTTAGAATCGTAGCAAGTGAAAACCGTGGTCTCTGCCTACCCCTCTGGTGGCGTTATTTTATGTACGTATGTGGATTAAGTTTAGTTTTTTATTGTTTAGTTATTTATTATCAAAACTTAAAGTCTTACAAGTCTTGAGCTCATTTTGGGCTAAGGGAATTTAATTTCGCTGTATTGCTCAGCCCTATTCAGGATAATAACATCAAACCAAACCGTGGCAACCTCAAAAACCCTGCTTTTCCGTAAGAATCAATTGTTTCGCAACTCATTGTAAGAGGCAGTTTGTTACAGATTTATAATGCCGAAGGTCGATTGATAAACTGGAAAACAGACCCATAATAATCAGTAGTAACAAGCAGGGCCAAAAGTCCACTTCAAAATGACAAATCTCAGATCCTCTGACAGAATACCTGAATAATTGATTTGTTAACAAACTAAGCGACGCGACGGTCATGAATAATCTATATTTCGCCGACAGAAATGTAATTGTGATCGTGACAGTACCAGACCAGTGCAAACGAATAATAATTTATTATTACCATGGCTTTCAAACATCTTTCAACGCATATAGATACGATGTGCACGAAAGGAGCCTCTAAGAGGACTTTAATCCTTTCACTACACTGATTCTTTCACCGATGGTCATAGGCCCTTTTCACCATATTCCCTGGCCACCATACCTTAACCTGGTCATTGATCTAATACAGGATAACCAACAAAGAATCAGAAATACGAGAAGCAAGCGTAGATATAGGCCGTTCAAAAATCTCTAACATCCAATCGGTGGCAAAATTATCAGTAAGTACGTCTGAACTAGTTTTTTTTATTTGCGTAAAAAATACGAATGTCCTTATTCTTCTATTTTACTTGTTACGATCCCAAGGTACTCTCTAAAGAACTTAGCTGTTTGAACGTCCCACGATTCAGCCCACATACCCATTCGGATTTCATCAAATGTGTGACCCCGATTCGCTGTTTCCATGACACCCTTAATCTCGTTGAAGATTGATAATAAACCTAAACAGCTGTTCGTTAGCATACATATTATTATTGGTACCTACCTTATCTAGCTATTAAACAAGCCCTTCGGGCTAATTTGAGTCAGTTAATAGTATTTCATTGCGTTGCATTCTTCACTCCCATGAAAATTCCCACACACACATACGGTGTACTTGATACGCCGTAACGGCTCAACCGATTTAACCGATTTAATCAACCGGTAAAACTTGGAATAGATAGAGTTCTTTACCTAGAATAGCATAAGGCTACTTTTTATTTAGGTGCAATGCGAGCAAAACCGCGGGCGTAAACTAGTAACATTATTGCATGCATTGCTCCACCAATTAAAAAAAATCTTTTTCATTTCTGACATAAATTTTCCCCTAGAATGAGCTTAACAATGCCCGAAACACAAATTCCTTCCGCGAGTCGTGACGTCTTAAATCTTCCCCGTGTCGTCATCAAGGCACTAAACTGGCTGCAATAAAAACCGATCGCTTAGCTTTATTTACATCAAGGCAACGGCTGAACACTCCTCAAACTCGGCTGTTCGGAGCACTTAGCTCTACTTTAGCCGACGCATTTAGAGTTAGCTTTATAACTTTACATTACAGATTGTGGTGACTGTTTTTATCTCCGTATTCCTACTAATATTATAAATGCGAAAGTTTGTGAGGATGTTTGGATGTTTGTGGTTCGACCACGCCGTAACGGCTCAACCGATTTCGTTGAAACTTGGAATAGTTATCTGTTCCAAGTTTCAACGAAATCGGTTCTAGGTAAATAACTTCACGAAGTTACCTAGAATAGCATATACGCTACTTTATTATGAAGGTACCACGCGAGCGAAGCTGCAGGCGGAAACTAGTAACGTTATAGATAGTGGTAGTAGATTGTGGTAACTGTTTTTATCCCCACATGTTACATTACATTGTAAAAATTATAGTCTCGCCCGATGAAACCAATTTATTTCAAAAGTCTGTGTATAAATCTGGTAAATAAAATATCAAATCTGCAGTGTGATGTGAAATACCAACATGTATGAGCGTAAAACAAAATTCCAAGCGACTAAAGTAAGGCCACATTAAAAGGCCACATTTGATGTCTGTCAGTCTCAGCTTCATAGTGAGGTGACCTGTTTAAAATTATCGATAAACTGAAATAATCGATATGGTTTTCAAACATCAGTGAATCGAATGCAGTTATTGTGAAAAAATAAAATAACGTCAATTCTTTTAAAATCACTTAATGCTTATGTAGAGTAACTTTATTTGATTGAATCCCATTACAATCCCTGTCCCGTTATTAAATTATATCGTCATTTTAAGAAAAAAAAACAAGTAGGTAGGTACATAGTTGAACAAAATAAGTTGCATTTATCAAGTTATAATAATCGTTTTGTCATCGTCATCACTCTGTAGTTACTCAGAGATTTTATGAATTAATTTTCAACAATATTGTCAATTCACATCTTGTTCAAAGTCGTGTAAGATTATTTCTTTGTTTTCTCGACGACTTTTCTCCAGCTTGTTGCAGTGCCCACATTTTTCCAGTGCTGAAGGGTAGCTCAGTATTGTTATGCACTGCGTGAACTTTTATTAGTGCACAAATATACTCGATACCATAGTCAATGTACTCAACTTGTGGGCTCGAACAAAAAATCAAATGAAATCTTTCAATTTTTTTGGGTAACATCCTTAGTGACACGACTTGACACGTATACTGACGTAAACTTGTAACGACGTTCGGTTTATTTAGAATTTTTCTTTTTATAATTTCAAAAAGGTAAACTAATAAATAGTTAAAAGAAAATCGTGAAATTAATGGATTTAGATATTCCTTCCTAATATTCTAATAAATATGTATTTAATATCTGAGAAAATTCGTGCAATTGTGCCGTTATAAATAATATTGTGTGGCCGCCGCTACAAGTTTATTTTGATGAAGTGTCAAATGACCGTCAAAAGTGGCTTCTAAGCGTGGCCGCACTGTAAATTCCTCTGATTCTTTCTGCAATATACGAGCGAACAAGCTTTAGAAGATCTGTCCCTTCAGAAGTTCTTTCTTGGTCATCATTACATTCAGGTCAGTGAGCAAGTTGGGTTATGGTCGCCATGAAAAGTATAATTATTATTGGTTTCTTTAAAAGAGACATTAAGGTAACAGCATCCAACTCGATCCACCATTGCTGAATTATCTTCGCTAGATTTGCATCATCGTCATTACCATAAGCCTGATGAAGTCCACTGCTGAAACGCTTGCATATTCTGAACTCTACGTCGGTGATCTTGGTTCTTATGCGGATTTGCATCCTGAACCTACCTACGTGACATAAATACATACATTTTAAAGTATGAATAAATAACCTCAAAACTTAAAAAAGAAGAGACTCGAAGTCGGTAATGTCTGCAAGCGACAGCTGATTAACCAGAACAAGTACGAAATTCAAGGCAAATTGGTTCCTTACATGGAATTGGGCGTGTACCAGCCAGCTTCCAGCAGCTGTCAATGAGATACCAACTACGGAAAATATTGAAAGTGACCAGAAGCCCAGAATGGCCACTCGAAATGTCGTCGATATACTTTATGTACTTAATATAAAACTACGATTGATACTTTCATCTTTTTTGAACGAACGAAACTTCAAACCATATTACGGATCAAAGAAATCCACTCAAACGATTCATTGAGTTCAGTAAGCAATTACGACATCGACAAACGCGAGAATTATAAAGTTCGGGCAGTTTTAGAGCAATTCATTGACTGGCGACAATTGACGGAGATAGAGAAGCTGAGTCATCGTCATCGGCTTTAAGGCTTGTTACCAACGCAACCAACGCAACCGTGAACTGAATCATATCCAGTCTGTTGTTATGGGATGGGAAAACAATAAATATTGTGTGTTACTTTGACCCACCAGGGGGCAAACAGTTCACTTTTGAAAACAGTCAACTTCACGTTTGTCAAGATCTATCGGTCTAACTGTTATAGCTTCATTATGTGCTTATAAGAACAAAGCATTTCCAAGACCGATAAGAGAACTGAGTTCAGAGTCTGAGCACCTGAATAATATAAAATGCTTAACCGTAAATCCACGAGTCGTCAAAAGCTTCTGTTCAAATTGGTTCGGAGAAAGGTTTACTTGAGATATTGGTTCGGATATGTTTCCAAGCATACTTCAAACCCCGTTGTTATCACGATCGGAATAAAAAATTGGCACAGAATTTAAATTCCCATTTGTAAGAGTATTTTTGTATAAAGATTAATCATGTCACATGCTCGTATCTAATGTAGGTCAACATTCCATACATGATAGGTTCCTCTCCTTATAAGCCCATTCTATGTAGTTTGCTCCGAATTGGTAAGGTTTCAATAACTTCGTAGTTCAGGTAAGCTTGGATAAAAGATGCTATTTTCAAAGTTTATCGTAATCGACTCAACGATCATCGAATCACCAACTTTTACCGGACATCGCGAGGTCGCAGTTTGGGGATAGCCAGAGGAAAATCTGAACAATATTAGGGCACTACTTGATTTTTGCACAGTACTTTTCTGGCCGTGGTGGCCCCGGCCACTAGGCCCATCCATTACTACCCATAATAATAATAATAATAATAATAATGCGATGGGCAGCAACGTTCCAACAACAATAGCTTAGTCACGCAGCGCACGCTATTCCCAGCTTGGCGAATATGGGCAATTCCCCCTAATGATTGTTTGGGTGCAGGCCGCACATCCTCAGTCGTGCTGGAAATCTACGGGGTGAGGCCTATGTTCAGCAGTGAACGTCTTACGGCTTAAACGATGACGATGATGACTTGACTGGGCGAACAGTCACTAAAATTGTATAGGACACAAAAGGCTTGTGCAAGCGACTGTAATGGAAATAAGACAAGTTGCAGCCGGTCAAACGTGTATTACGCAAGCCGGCGACACTACTAACCGAAACATATACCGACAATCCGTACGTGATTTTACTTTCAATTGGCTTCATTCACCGAAATCGGTCACGAGAGTTTTTCTAAGTCAATGATATCGAAAGCGTTTTATCTACAGTCACAAATCGGGGCTGTATTTTCCATGGAGGACAAAATATCAATATAATATTGTATACCTAACAATAACAACAACCAATATTTACTCATGTATTTTATTTTATTTATTTTATTTTATTCGGAAAACAAACAGTGTTAAATACTTTTAAATTAAATACTTTTTGCGCATGGGAATACATTACGAAATACCGTGGTTTGTTTGCTTGCATTCCATAGTAATAAACTCATTACTACTGGAAAACTAAACGTAAATCAATACTCCTCCAATAAAAACTAATTATGTTTCTTGCTCAGAACGGTGAAGGAAAACATTGTGAGGAAACCATTGTGTCTTTCCTGTGGACAAGGTTGGCTTAGCTGACAGGATGGAGAGGTGCTGGGTAAGCCTACTCCATCTAAACATGTCCCAGGCACTACAAACTCCTATGTGAGTAAAAAGTTCCACATGACGCTGTATAAAGCATCTTGAATTAATCTAGAAGTGATTAAATGAAAATATGAACGGAAATTTGGATCAAACGAGATCGGGTTACCAATTTTAAAGTTTCGAGACCCTTGAAACCATATCCCTTCGCCTTCGCTTAACATTTTAACAAGAACGTGTTAAACACACATGCTCGTAAGTGTACAGTACCTACCTACCTACGCAACATACATAGGCAGGTTAAACCTACTCTCGAGCCTGTATTTATTTTCCACTAGGTTTCTGCCCGTGGCTTGACTCACATGGTGCCAGGATATAAACTATCGCAGTATATTCATATTCATTTATTTATTCATTATGGTTTAAGGTACTTACAAAAGATTTGTAATTTAGTTTGTTCCACTAAAGCCTGCCTTTACGGGCGTAGGAACATTTTCCCCATGACTAATGTCCCTAATCCCTATGCAATTATAGGACTCTGACTTAATGTATGCAAAGTTTAATCGGTTCAGTCGTTTAGGCGTGATTGAGCCACAAACATTCGCTAACTTGATTAAATAAATATAAATAAATAAATAACACCCAACCTACATAGTCTTGAGCCCACACTAAGATTCCTTGTCGTGGCTAGAAACGACGAGTACCACAACACCCACCCACAACAAATATTTGCAGATCACGCAAACATTTGTCCCGCAGCGGTAATCAAAGGGCACTCGCCAGCTACGCCACCGAGATAGGATATATAGGTAGGATTCGTTGGAATTATGATAAATTTGTTGAATGATAAATTGCACTTCTGAACTAGTTACACATAAGGAGGAGGTTAACATTGACCGAATGATTTAGGGAATGACGCAACACGACGATGTTACAATTACAATTTATTTTAATTCGATTAGTAACATTCAGACCGATTTGGGCCAATTACCCTCATCATCCCACCTGCTGGCTGAATCGGGACGGAAAACTTCGACTAATTCAACGCCAGAAACAGAATCCAGTTCCTTTGAATCAAGAATGCAATTTTTTTACAACAAAGTTGGCAAACAAGCGTACGGCCCACCTGTTGGTAAGTGGTTACCGTTGCCTATGAACGCTTGTAATAGAGGCATAACGCACGCGTCGCCTAATTCTGTATTAGGTGCCTGTATTATTGAACAAGAAAGAAGCAGTGACAAGACAAGCAAGAATCCTTATAATGCATACTGGTCCAAATATTCAGTCACTAGAGCCAAGCAAGGGTTCCTTTTCCCTCCCAATCATGTTTAGGTAATCATTTTAATCAAAGGCTGGTTCGGTTATGACGTCAAGGTTTATCTCCCCGAGCAATCAACACTGACAGCATCTTGTTTGAAAGCTCTTTAGACATAATTTACTGGCATTATCTCACCGGCATAACATTTTGTGAAGCGCTGTTTGCTTAACAGGATAACTGTCCACAGACCACATATGGTCTGTAGAGCCACTTCCATACCAGTCCACAGACCGTATGTGGTCTTTTCGCCCATACAATTTCTAAACCATCTGACACTGTGGACGTAAGGAGAAAGTCTCCTTATTAATGCGGACTTGGCAGGACACATCATAGGGATTATAAAAAGTGATGGGACATACGCAAATAATCGATATATTTTTTTTGAGAGTAAAAAATAAAAAAGTGCCAAAAATTTAATATTTTCTTTGGTCTTTTTATAATTATTTTGAGTTTTTATTGTTTCAATACTTAGAACTAGCTAAACGATGGGTAAGTAAGTAACAAAAATACGGGAAGTGAAAAAAAATGTATTATATAGAACAAAACTTATACATGAACTTTTTGAAAACATTGCAAACAATAAGGTTTCGTGCAAATATTGCATATTTGCGAAACTCTTTTCGCCTTATTTGTAGCCGCCTGTGCTGTATCGCCTGTCAATCTATGTCGCTCGTAACAACCTGTACACCTTCGCCTTTGTAATTTACCATCTTTCTTATCCAGCATTTGAAGAAAATGTTGTGCTGGCGATGGCGGGACATATTGACGTTGTTGTGATGAACCTGCAGGTGAATTTTGCTGTGGAGGCGCTACAGCCGGAGCCGGTATCTGTGCTATGTTCACACCCACAAGTTTTCTGACGATATCGGATTGTGCTTGTAGAAGCGAACGTTTATTTTGGGGGTTCAGTTTTTTGTAGAGATACAGCGCATTTATGACGGCTACCCCAAAAATTACATCCACAGCAATCTTCTTGTACCACGTAAGGCTTTTACGAATTGGAGAATAATAACTCGCTAGCTCATCAGATAGATCAATGCCTTTTTTGCGGTTATTGTATTCTAAAATCATATTAGGCTTCAGGCGTTCATTTCTCCCAGTTACCATAGTTTGTTCATCAGCGTGGCAAGTTGAGATCATAAGGACATCCCTTTTATCCTTCCATTTTAGAACTGTTACATTATTCCGTTGAGCGGCGATATGCTCTCCACTTTTGAGTTTCTTGTTTTTTACTAATAACGGCAGCTGTTTGCGGTTTTTTCGCAAAGTGCCACAAAGATTAGTATTGCGACTAAGCAAGTATTCTGCTAATGGTACACTTGTATACCAATTATCTGCAACAATAATTCTTCCTTCATCCAAAAGCTCATCACACAGCTGAACGACAACGCTTCCAGGTTTATCCAGATAGGAAATTTGGGGATCCTGGCCAGTATACACTTGATACTGCCAAACATATCCGTCATCAGTTGTGGCCTTGTAAATCTTTAGGCCGTACTTGTGGGTTTTGTTTGGGTTATACTGGCGAAACAGTAGTCGTCCTTGAAAAGGGACCATCGACTCATCCACGACAACGCAGTCTTTTGGCGTAAGTAGTTTTCTGCAGTTTCTCATTACAATATCTACAATTGGTTTGACCTTATACAAACGATCATTAGCATCTCTTTCCGCCGTATTGTCTACAAAATGCCAGCAACGCAATATTGAAACAAAACGATTGTACGACATTTTTATCATGTGCATCAGTGGATGGTAATAAATAGGGTCTCGTTTCCAGTAACATTCTAATGATGGAAATCGAATTATGCCAGTCACCAAGTAAATACCCATAAATTTCTCTACATCTTCCTTGGTAACTGGTTTCCAGCGAGTCAAACGACCGCCAGGATTAGCAGCAATAGATTGTTCAGCGTATAAGTTTGTCTGTTGTACCATCAAATCTAAGACTTCGTCATCAACCAATAAGCGAAATATCGTAAAGACATCGGCATTTTCAGGAATGTGATCAATATGTAAAAAGCTTTCACTAGTAAAATCTTCACGATGCAATGGCTGGATGTCATAGTTCCAACCTTGATTCTCGTCATGTCGTTTCATCTGGTAATCTGTAGTTGGCCTTGGAACAGAAGTTCTTCGAGCAGAATTTCTTGAAGATTGACCAGGTGTGTTTATTTGATCGCTACTAGTACTATCGACTGAATCTGAATTCGATAGTGCGGGTACATCACTAGCAAGTGTGCTAGAAGTTTGTAAGGGTACTTCAGTAGCAAGTGTACTAGAAATTGGTTGTAGTGGAGCTTCATCATTTATATTATCGTCATCATCCGTATTTACCTGGTTATCCAGCGGTTCGGTGACTTGTAAAGATGAAATCTCATAGTCAGATGGCAAAAAATCTGGATCTGCCACACTATCGTCATCATACAAATTTTCCTCACTATCCGATGAATTTGACTGAGTTTCTTCTTCATAATCACTTTCTTCCAATATTCTCCTCAGCTGCTCGTCGGTATACGCATGTTTACGGCTCATTTTACACAAAAAGAAGACAAATTCATAGCATAACTTACAGAACTCAACGACTAAATGATTCAAACTGTACCATCTGAAATGTCAAATTCATTTCAAATGTTTCAATCTGTCAATGTCTGTGTATATTTTTTCAACGTCACTTGGTAAAAAACAAAATAAAAAGAAAAGTATGCGCATACCACATATGGTCTGTGGACTCACGAGGACTGATTTTTACCGTACTGAAATTGCTACGAGTCCACAGACCATATGTGGTCTGTGTTAAAAAAAATAGTTTCGGTAGATTATAAATATTATATATAAACATATATATACATTTTAACCACAAATATACCGACTTTTAATAAAAACATTACTGGACTTATATACCATTCCTACTCTGGAGCCCGGACAGTTAACCTGTTAAGGATCTGATTCAGCTCAAACTGTTTGATCAGAGGTTCTCAAATTAGAAAGATAATTAAATAGTGACGAAAATTTATCACGCATTTCATATTCAAGGATTCATATATTTGAAGAATTTAGAGGGAAGATATTCAAGCAAGGACGGGCCCACAGAACATACAATTATCTGTTCTGTGGCCATTCAATGAAAGGCGTCGGTAAGCATTAAAGTATCTGAAACTTCATTTCAAAAGAAACTAGACAATGCTGTCGATTCTGTTGTTGCATTATCCTGAACCTGATGTTTCAGCTCTAAAAATGTTGTCGTTCCTTTCTTATAGATCGAAACAACAAGGACGCCCATAATTGTAGTTCTGTCAAATTAAATTAGAAGGAAATTACAACAACAAACTCAACAACAATGATTCATCAACAGGTCAACGTAACACATTCTACCTGCAAAAACATGAAGCCAGAACTACTTACGCACTTGTTGGCATTTCCTGTGATAGGAATGTCATCAACTTATTTTGCTTATACTCTACCTTTTTATTTTTTATACAAGATCAAACTTGGATATCTTATTTTAGTAAGACAAACTTTGAAATCTCTTATCTGTAGAACCTCGATCAAGAATTTTGATTAACTTTTAATCTTTTGGTAGAATGACGGCGATCATAACTTCATTATATCTTCTTGTCGCAGATACCGCAGAGCCTCAAGACGAAAGTCTAAAATCAGTGGGGGTTGCCTGTGATACAATCTAAGACTTGGTCGCTAACTATGTTAGACGTGTACGTAACATAATCACCTTTGTGCACTTAATTGTATCTACAACATACATATTTTAGGTATACATATTTCGATGTATAATTATGTAGCACCTTCTTTACTTACTTTACTTTACTAACTATTGGCCTCATACAACAGCTCAAAGTCGTGCAACGGGCTATGGAGAGAGCTATGCTCGGAGTTTCACTGCGTCATAAAATCAGAAATGGAGAAATCCGTAGAAGAACCAAGGCCAACCAAGAATAAGCAAGTCGGTGTGGCAGTGGGCAGGCCATCGGGTAGAGGGCCTTCCAAAGTTCCAACACTGCGACGTTCGGTTTGTGGTCCCCATTCGAGAACGTGCTTCCCTAAAGAATGTCGGTTCTGCGAGATATATGGCCTGCCCACTGCCACATCAAATGGCCGTCATTGGTCACATTCCTTATATTATTCTGGAACTTTTCAAACACAATATAACAAACTGGTAGCGGAATTTTGCGCAGTATTCGCTCTCGCGCCCGTTTGTAAGAGAAGCATTACTCACTTGCCGGACAGCACCAGCGAGAGGCTGTCGACCTTGGTGACCTTCTCATGTGCGTACAGCTCGTGACACTTCAGGTGCCGCACGTTGCGCATACACATCAGCACGCGCCGAAACTGCCGTCTGGAGACCCTTAGCGGCTTGAACAACGCGCAGTAGACCTGGGGAATAGATACCAATCAGCAGGGATATTTTAAAACATAAAGATTTACGTCAGCTTTACTCAAACCCTAAAACAAAAACAAGAGATCTCTAAGAGAGCTCTAAAACAAGAGATCAAAACAACTGTGATGTTCATTCCGAAATGGTTTTAAAGCTGGTTTGAGAAAAGCTGATGTTTTCAATCGGAAATCTTTCACAGGCTTTAAAATAGCCCTGCTGATCACATTTTAGACAGAGACGGTGCACATTGGATAGTCACATGTTCGTGGTATTAGGTATTGGATGATATATACTATTGGATCACAACTATCCATGGTTCAGTCAGGTGTTATGTAGGCTATAAGTGTTTTCTTATTTCCCACAGCTCAATGTAATTTTCGAGCAGTAAAAGAAACAACTAACAAAATGATGGATGCACATACCTAATTAAACAAATTACCATGGCCTACGCGGTAATGCATTGTGCTCGCCACCTTGAGATCACAATGGTAAATCTCACGTGCCGGTAATTTACTGGTTATCCTAAGCTGCGGGCTCGCACCACAAAATACAAAGCGAGAATCCCGCTAATATTATAAATGCGAAAGTTTGCGAGGATGTTTGTGGTTCAATCACGGCGTAACGGCTCAACCGATTTCGGTGAAACCCGGAAATTCTTTACCTAGAATGTCATATAGGCTGTTTATCTCGGTTAGGTTAGGTTAGGTTAACGCGTACAACGCGTTCATTGGTTGCTACGCTACGTTGGGACAGTTCTAGGCTGAGGTAATTTTTAATGATTTCAAATAAATTGTTTAAGTGTTTGAAATACAGTTTAAAACTAGTTCAGGAGCCAATGGATACAAATAAGATTGTGAAATGTTATTATGTCAATAAAAATATTTTTACTTTACTTTACTTTGTATTAAAAAATGTGCTCCATAGAAAATATATTTACAGTCAATAAAATACCTAATCTTGACGTGGCCTTGCGATAAACTAACACAAACATGATATTATTTACTTAATTTAATTGGATGAGAATGTAATAAGACCTTACTTGTCGTACAAATCAACTTTTGTTTTTATGATGTTACCAGGATCCTACTTTGGAGAAATGTAGTTCATAAATAAAAGCTCGAAGCTGTTGCGAGTTGTGATAAAGACAAATGATTCTTTGGATATATTTAAAAGGAGGTTTATGAAATTAGGTATTTTGATTAGATTTGTTTGTTATTTGCCAGTAACTTGCTTGACATTTCTTTCAGACTCTTCGTAATGGGTAAATTAATTAGGTTTCATTCAATGTTTTGACATTCCTGTTATTACGTTTTATGTTTTATAATGTGAAAGTAATAGATTACTAGCTTGCGCCCGCGGCTTCGCTCGCGTGAAACCAAAATAAAAGTTGCCTATATTCTATTCCACGTAAATAACTATCTTTTCCAAGTATCATCGTAATCGGTTTAGCCTTTACGGCGTGATTGAATCACAAACATACAAACATCCTCACAAATTTTGGAATTTATAACATTTTAGTAGGTTGAGTTTCTTTATCATAAGTTCATACCTTAACTTAAATGAATTTTAGTGACGTTGATTATAATATGGACTAGAGAATACTCTCGAAGCCGTGTTGGCCTTACTACCTGAGATTAATCCCTACTCTACCCATTGTAGAAGCTTGTTTAATAATAAAACAGAAAACAACACGATCGATTAGTAATCTAAGAAGGCACTGTCACTGGAAGCGCTAGAAGTGACTTGAAAGGTATAAGAATAGAAATAAAGCTTCACAGATGTTTTTGATTAAAATGAAAGACCCTTCTCGAATTTCGATGCTAGGATCAGTCTGAGCTGAGTCACAAATATTTTTCGTTACTGTGAAGGTCAAGGTTCAGATCAAAATAAAAGGTACATCAGATGCCTACTTAGGAGATTCATTCTTTTTTTTATTTAGCGTGATATAAGTGAGTACAATGGAAATTTAACGATACACACTAGGGCATAGAGCATAAAGGCGTGATTAACGACGAAAAGGCTACATGCATTACAATCGTTCGTCCAAATCTTAGCACTGCTGATGCGGTGTCCTCTTAAAGCCATAACAAAAACAACATATTCTCTGAATTTCTATTAAATTCACAATCATAACCATTTCAGAATAAACAAAATACGTAAGAAGCGAGTAGGCGTCACAGCCGAAACTTCTGGGAAACGAATTAACTCTGCAATGGATCCTCTCAAGCTCTCAGAAAACTATTGATAGTTGCTAACCCAACGGCCCAGCAACAAGGCACAAAACGCGGTATTAGAATTTAAACTGTTTTTTTTTTATACTACTGAAGTGGCAATCACGGCCCACCTGTTGGTAAGCGGTTACCGTAGCCTATGAACGCTTGCAATACCAGAGGCATCACGCACGCGTTGCCGACCCCGAACCCCCTCCCCCCCTAAAGAGCTCTGGCAACCTTACTCATCGCAGGAACACAACACTATTTGAAACAAATAATGTTATTTGGCTGCGATTTTCTGTAAGGCGGAGGTACCTCCCCAGGCGGGCTGCTCCAATTCAGAACGAGAAAATCTCGCTGTGCCCTACCTCCTCCTACCATGTGTCATATGTGTCACCAAATACTCAAACATGCAATCTCAATATAGATCTGGAGGTTAGTTTGTTTACCCGTAAATTGAAGTTCCCCAGAGATGCTTTAGTTCGAACTAGTAGCAATACTAAAGGGCAGATAATTCATATTGCATATTATCTATTGTAAAGTCGACGTCGCAGAAGAAGTCTGCAAATGCATTTGTAACGCAGGATGTAATTGGCTGAAGGCAGTTGCGAATCGCATAAATAGGCCAGCAAGCATGCGCGTCGCTTGCACAGTTGCTCTGTTTTAGTCTTTCTGTAAAATGTTCGTAAAGCTATTATTTGCGATGCAGTGCTAAAAACAGCTAGTTACTTAGTTACCTGGTCTACTAAATGTTTAAAGGGGATAGGTACCTACTTACAAGTTAACTAGGGAAGTTTGAGTGGCATTTAGAGGAAGTAGGCCAGGGTGGATTATACCGTCTGTAGTCTAGCAGAACAAAAGACTCGCATAATGTCAAGTTTGCATTACGTATGCGTTCTACACAAAGCGTCCCAGCTAATCTATTAAAAAGCGCAGACTAAGCTGCAGCGCTGACGGTTAAGGGGGAAAACAATGAAACCTTTTTAGAGAACGGCAAAATTCCTAGCTTCCTAGAGCTATTGTATCAGATCCAAGAGTGCTCGGAAAAATATTCATCTCGAGAGCCCGGTGCCGGTGTAACGGCTCTGTTTACCCGACTCGAGATGAGACGAAGTATATTGACTTTTGTGATACAGGACGCGTTTAAATTCTGCACACGGAAGATTTCAATTTAAGTGCACGAAGTGCACGTTTACATACGCGTTGTTTGCTTGGTTCGTATTCGTTTGCGACGCTTTCAATTTGCTGACACTGCACGGTTGGTGGCGCTTTGTAGTAGGTAGGTATCAAAGGAACGAATAGAATATTTTGTAGACTGGTTCGTTTGAAATTGTGCAATATCTCAGGTCCATTTACAGTTTATTTTATCTAAAAAGATCTTTGATTCTCAAATAACCCCTTTATAAACTCTTCTAGTTGTTTAAAACTGTTTTTCATTACTTGTCATCACTGTTTCTCATTATGAGAGTAAGAGATTTTTGACAGATTTTTATAGACAGACCATAAATCATTTGACTTGAGACACGACAACGATAAGAGGATTTTCTAAGTTTTCTCGTAACCTTTCCTTTGGTTATGTGACATAAGCCGGTATAATTTTATGATGAATGACTTGCTAGTGCACTCGGCTTCCCTCGCGTGGTACCTAGATAAAAAGTATCCTATATGCTGTTCTGGGTAAAGACCTCTATTTGTTCCAGTTTCATCGGTTGAGCCGTTACGGCGCCGCCGCGGCGTGATTGAATTACGAACATCCAAATATCTTCAGAAACTTTCGCATTTTTTTATTAATGTAGCATTTTATTTAGAAAAACCGCCGTTGTGGCCCCGTCTGAAGAATAGGCCCCTCCATAACTACCTATCCGCGGATGTCGTAAGAGGCGACTAAGGGAAAAAAGCTAGGGGATGGGAAGCAGCGTCCCTCACTTTAACAACGATAGCTCTAACTGCGCTCGCCAACCCGCATGCCCAGCGTGGTGAGTATGGGCAAATCCCCCCACATGATAAGAAATTTGCTCTGTCTGTGGGGGAGGCCATGTTCAGCAGTGGACGTCGTACGGCTGAAATGATGATGATGATTTAGAAAAACAGCGTTTACCGATTTGGCATTCAATGACATCGGAGCTGTTAGTTTTTGTCAAACGATATCCTCAAAACGTGTTTTGTGTAACATGAACCCGATAAGGTCACTACTAATGACTTTCACAACGTTGACAAGACCGGCTTGAATACCACCAATTTACTTGCTAAATGATAGTAAACAAAGTGTTTAGGGTTCCGTTCTTTGCACAATGCTTATACATTTATTTTGTGAGTAAAATATAATAGGGAATGCTTAAACTAATAGACTTAGGTATAATGATTGATTGAGCCTTAGTAATATTTTCCCTGAGGTGGGAGATTGAACAAAACCTATTATCTTCTGAGCGCAGCACTTTCACACACAATAAATCGTTTACAAAGTTACCAAGAAAATGAACTTCTATTAACAGTGAAATACTACAGTACAGTAATTTTCTTTGAATCGCTTCTACGATAAACTCCATAGAACCTATTGTTATGTTAATGTCGAAATAACAAAAAGAGACAATGGTGAATGATTAAGAAAGCACTGAACTGACTGAAAAGATATTACGATGCAATAAAAAATACAGAATTATAAAAAAAATATTAGGAACAGACCTAGGCTACTAGTACGGTGTGTCCAAGCAAAATATTCGTTCATTATCTTAGATATGTTCTCGTTTAAATGAGAACTAAAAAAAAAGACAGATAATTAATAATCTTAGGATACCGAAGCATATTGGTAGTTTACGAAGATATTCAACTAAACATACTTGTAAATATCATCATCATCATCATAATTTCAGCCGTTCGACGTCCACTGCTGAACATGGCCTCCCCCACAGACAGAGCAAATTCCTTATCATGTGGGGGGATTTGCCCATACTCACCACGCTGGGCATACGGGTTGGCGAGCGCAGTTGGAGCTATCGTTGTTAAAATGGGACGCTGCTGCCCATCCCCTAGCTTTTTTCCCTTAGTCGCCTCTTACGACATCCGCGGATAGGTAGATATGGAGGGGCCTATTCTTCAGCCGGGGCCACGGCCAACTTGTAAATATTGTCTGTGATAATTACCTACGTAGTGATAGCTAGAGGCAAATAATTTTTAACAGGCAAATGCTTTGAATGTGACGATTTATTTTGTTGCAGTCTGCAAACCCTTCTCAGGTAAACTTTAAACGAACAGGTATAATACCCCTTAACCACAAGCCACACAAAAACTCGTAGAAAAAAACCTCATCTAATACTAATGCACGAGAAAATCGAAATAGCGCAGTTTTAAACGAGGTCTGCATGTATTTCGCTGCAAATTCTTCTATTTTTGGATCTCGGGATTTTTTACTCGGATAAGGTATGTCAGGATCTTGGATGAAACATGGTATTTCAACCCTTAAAGCATACGATATAAAATCTATAATAACATGCACTTAGCGTTGTAGCGTAACCACTTTAGTGAGCATTCAATTTGAGATAAAATCCCTGAGACTAGGTCGTGGTTTAGGTTTAACTTATGTTTTACGTTTAACTTCCCGACTGAAATCTGGTAGGTATTTTTCCGCACTTAGAAGATAAAATACTTTTTCTTCTTCTGTCGTGTCGATGGTTCAGGGGGACTAAATCTTTTTGGACCAGTACTCCGCCACAGCTACGGCATTGAAATACAATACTTTTTAAAATTATCGTTCAAAGCTTTTCGACTTGAAGAATAAAGTAAATGCAAGACTACCTACTGTATTTGAACCAACGATCATAGTTTAGAAATGCAGGGTTAATAGCCGCTACACCACCAGTGCACTGGTTACGAGGTGTTTTAGCATAAATCAATAGCTTAGTCACCCATCGCATCAAGGCCTGCCTTCAAAGCTTTAGTACGAATACCTAATATTGAGAATAAACTGGTGTTAGATAACCTATAATATCTTTGGTAATATCTATTTAACATGTAAGGGCATCACACAGTCCTAAGTTTTTAGTACATATTTAATGCTTTAAAAAAATCTGATAAATAAATAATATACCTAATTCATATGAATACATCATCATTATAATCAAGCCGTTGGAAGTTCACTGCTGAACATCGGCCTCTCCCACAGATTTTCTTTATGTTGGTATATCTTGTTTTGTTCTTAGGTTTACTTTATTCTAAATTTATGAATATCACCTAGATTATAGTTTAATTATATTAGAAGCCACACCTACATGCCCTTATCTTTTCATTCCAGTCCATCCAAAGGTTGCCTGGTAGAGATCGCTCTTGGCAGATATGGAGGGGCCTATTCTTCACTCTTCAGCCTTCCACGGAAATATAAATATAATGTCAGAAGAAAATATTCAAGCTCCAAAATTTCTCTCATCTCTCACTTAGACCATAGAAAGATTAATGGCGATAATGTTACCATTAACATGTCAGTTCGTTTCATAAATTTTCCTTCATGAAGTACCTAGGTCCTTAGTTTAATACATATAGACCTCACGACTCTTACAAGCTTTTTGGCAACGAGAGCCATGCTCAGGCTAATTGCCAAAAGCTTTTAGATAGGTACTTCTCGGAATACACAACTTGAAATGAGTGTGGACTCTTCTTCTTCGTCATGCCACTGGTCCTTTCATAAAAGTTCTCCTCTAAAGTTAGTGCACTTTTCATAGGCACAACAAGTAAGCAGATAAGATCCTTGCAGATGTCTGGTAAACAGATGCATGTCCTAACATTTGTCACATGCCCACTTTTTTGCAGTAGTGAGTATTCCGTACGTGGTAAGTTAGGTACCAAGAACGAACTAGCGATCAAAAATGTATCAGAAATTACCTAGAAGACAGTAGGTATCAGATCAGAATCAGTCATTGAATAATGATTACATATATCGATTACAATGTAACATTGATCGGTGTTCAACCCCCGAATGGTAGCAAGCTAGGGGTGACGCCTGACGTCATCACTAAAGGTCACTCAACTTGCCCCACTGACCTGATCAACTAATGATCCCTCGATTAAAGTGCTTCTCAATTTTAAAGCACCATCCATCAAAGTGTTTCTTACAGGTTAACTGGAGCGGTTATTATTTAATTACCTAGCAAAGCGCTTGCCAGAATATATTGGCGGTTAGTTGAAACTTGAAATTAGGTATTGAAATATACCCTTTTGAACTTAATAAATTACCTGATAATTCCATTTTGTATCCAAGTCCGTTCTAATTGAAACGTTTTTTTCTCGCTTTTTTCAGTGACTTCGTAGAAAGTTTCATAAAAAATAAACCAGTTGTTAATTATACATGTTTGTGATTCAATCACGCTCAACCGATTCCGACGAAACTTGGAATGGTGAGTTCTTTACTTAGAAAAGCATAAAGCTACTTTTTATCTAATCTAAATCAAAAATTCGCGGGCGCGAGCTAGATAAATAACAGAATGAAACAACGGCAGCGTAGCCGTAGAGGTTACCTACCTAGCAAAATAATGGAGGTGCAGGTTGGAACGGAACAAATATAACGGCGCGAATGCGTGGTGTTGTGGGTGACTTATTGTTATGCAACTTCGGATTTTATGCGGCACCCCTTTTGGGGTGCAATCTAAAAGCATTCAGCGGAATCGTGTCGAACATAGCTGGTAGATATTGGAGACCGTATTGGGTAACGGTTTTTGAAATTTTCCTGAAAGAAGTCACTGGGTGTCACGGTAGAACAGCTACATTTTATTTATACGACGAGCTAAGCTGCGATCATCAGCAAGTAAGCTATAGATCTAAACTGGACAAACATTTGTGTGATGAACACAGATGTTTGTTCTGTGTCTGGGTGTTAAATATTATATATTATGTATATCAGTCTCTGGTACCCATACTACAGGCTATGCCTAGTTTGGGATCAGTGGACCGTGTGTGATATATCCGGAATATTTATTTATATAAACTCAATGGAAATAAAAACAAATAGTATGGCTATTTCTAACTCAATGGAAATAAAGACAAATACATAGGTACAATTCTGTAATTTCCTCAAAAGTTGCGTGCGTTTCGTAGGTGAACGTGTCTGCACCTCCCAAAAGCACGCAACTTTAAATGGGCTTATGATGATTAGCAGAATATTACGACGTAACTATCTTAACTCGCTTTCCACCAATGACTTGGACATCGGGCCATACTGCACGCAGACTACGGCATGCCCACTCCGCATCTATCGACTTTCGAAACCATTGTGATTCATCCTTTCAAGCTTTATAAGCTAAAAAAACATAGCTCTGTGCAAAGCTGAGCTTTTACACTAGAGATATACAAACAAGCCCGCGATATCGCCGGCGTAATTTCTATTTTTTTATGTTATTCGGAGGCAAACAGGCTTACGGCCTTTTTTTTTATGTTATACGGAGGCAAACAGGCTTACGGCCCACCTGATGGTATGCCTCTGGTATTGCAAACGCTCATAGGCTACGGTAACCGCTTACCAACAGGTGGGCCGTAGGCTTGTTTGCAACCTCAGTTGTATTCTTTTTTTTTTATTGAGTCTCCAGTGTAGATACCAGCCTCATACAGACTAGAATATTGCCACTCCAACATGCAATCAAATTTTATAGCCTTTGTAAGAAATGTAAACAACATTCATACTAGGTATATCCACCAAGAATTTTCAAGTCAGTTGAAAAGTAATCACATAATAATTTGCTAGCCAACATAATAACTTCTGACTAAGATGCATGACTACAATGCAAGTTATTGGAAGTTTTAATAAACATTTTTAAATAAATAAATTCAAATTACCTCTTCAATCTCCTTATGAAATTTGATCGGTCTCATCAAATACAATTGAACAGCAAAGTATACAAAGTTTATCACTACAAATGCACTGTTCCACACCACAGCATCCAAGAAACACTCCACGGTCATCGCCCACAGGCCAAAGAAGGCACAACCGATCATCAGAGCCGCCCGCAGCCAGATCAGGCCACTGGAAGTGTGGGGCGCTAGGAACGAGAACAGGAAAAAAATGTTGGCCACTTGGAAAAATATGTGGTTTATAGGCCTCCACTTCGGGCAGTGGTTCAAGTACAAGTCCCACATTGACGGGCGCTCCTGTAGCGTCACGTTCACGAAATCTGCCGTCTGTCCCGAGAGCCTGGTGGTCTCCACCAGCCCCATCGTGGTCGGCTCGTCGGTTGCAGCCTCCGTGACGTCAGTACTGGCGGGAACGTCCGTAGTGACATTCGGCATGCCAGTTATCATACCGATCGCTAAGGCACTCAGAAACAACATAGTCCCACCGCGCTCTCGCACACTCCACAATCAGTCCTGTCATTGAAGCTCCACACACTATTTGCATTTGCAATTTTATGTTTTTTTAGAACTGACCACAGCTTCTTTCAATAATAATAATATAAAAAAAACAACTGCTGCACGAAAACACGACTGGCGAGGGTAGAGCACTGTAATGGCACCACAAAAGGGAACTTATAAAAACCGCACAATGTAAATAAATTGTTATTTGTAACAAAATCGCCACTAGGAACAAAAAATAAATCGTTGAAATAGAAAAGCAAACAATCGAAGCACACAAATTAGAAACGAGACAGAGCGACCGCGCTCAGACAGCTACCATTGCCCACTAGAAAAAAAATATTAAAATTGTATAGTGATGTGCTGTCGGGTCGGTGTGACATGTAATGTAAGTACCAAAATCGTATAGAAATATCGATACTAGAAGCAATAGTTTTATAGGGTGATTGGAGTTACCATATACCTTCATCTGTCAAGTTCCCATTCTTTCCCACAAGAAGAAGTCATACGCAATGGAAAGGAAGTTGACACCGGTTACGTTTTATCAGGTGTAGGTAATTAATTACCCCGTGACAAGTGGGTTGAGACTAAAATTCCAAGGTGCAAGTAGACAAGGAGGGCTTCATCAAAGTAGAAAGGAAGAAGAAGAAGAAGCCCACCTGTCAGAACAAGTGCGGTACCGCACCGCAAAGCCAGAATCTTCTGCTGCGTTCTGAGGTGCCGACGACGCAGCTCTACGTGTCTCGCGTGCATTACACCGTCAAGTCGGAGGATGTGGCGGAGTACTTGCGCGTGAAGACCAAGATCAGTTTGAGGGTCGAACGGTTGGAGTCCCGCCACAGAGTCAGTTTCAACTCCTTTGTGGTGAGGGTGCCGACCGAACATCTTTCGACCTACCTAAAAGAAGATCTTTGGCCGAAGGGTGTTGTGTTCCGTCGCTTCCGCGGGCGAATACCTACTGCCAATGACAATTCGCGTCCCACGTCGCAGTTTCTACGTGGCAATTAATTGTGTTTTTATATTAATATGTATGTTAGTCTTTAAGGTATATATCTATATGGGCCGTAGTGTAAGAAAAATTCCATCTGTTTTTTATTCTATTGTTGCCTGAAATAAAGTTATTGTATTGTATTGTATTGTATTGTATTGTAAAATAAGTAAATAAATATTCCGGACATATCACACACGCTCAACTGATCCCGAACTAGTCATAGCCGGCATAGCCTGTACTATATGAACCAGAGACTGATATACATAATAGATAAATATTTAACACCCAGACACAGAACAAACATATGTGTTTATCACACAAATGTTTGTCCAGTACGGGAATCGAACCCGCGACCACTAGCGCAGAAGGCAGAGTTCAACTGAGCTATGGGGCCAGTCAAGACTTGAGACCATATATACAAAAGTACTCTGTGGCTGGGACTACGTCTTGGGAACGTCCCAACCACGTAACATTTAAGTTTGACATCACTAGTTATAAACATTTACGAAGAAAGATTTGAAACTGACTGTTTTTATATTGGATAAACTGTGGTCTCTGTAAACGTATAGCGAGTGATTTGACCACAGACTAGGAAGGATTTGACTGCATTGACATTACAAAAGCAAGTAGTAATGTCAAACAAAAACCAAACACAGCTGGTGATGGACGTTTATTTTTTCATTTCATTCATTTCGATCGGTTAGCAATCATTTCATAGTAATTTATTTTGATTTAGTTGTGAAAAATGTCCATACCATGTGAAATATTGCTTTATCCAGAGCTATTGAGTAACGAACAATTGAAATTCATCATACAAGAGGTTCGTTATAATAAAGATCGTAAGTTTTATTGTGGTTTAGTTCTTGGGAGATAACCTGTCCTGTTGTTTACAGAGGCATCTGCGAATTGAGAATATTGAAAGAATGTCGCGATGTGAATTGGTAGAGTTGTTCCGGAACTATTGTGTGCCTTACGGACAGAGGAAATACCGCGATTCTGGTAGAGGAAAAGTGCTGAATAAAGCAAGGCACCATAGCCCGGAAATGGCGGCAAAATTGAACGTATTCTGCAACAATCAGTGCAATAAAGTTACACGCTCGAACTGTGATAGGATAAAACCTCCACCAGATATCCTCTCCGGTCATATGAAGAGGATAAAATTAGAGAGTTTAATTAGTGATGTAAATAATTGTAAAAGAAAGATGTCTATCGATTCTGTGAGTATTGTACCTCTGATAGGCTAACAGCCATTCCCAATATTTAATCTTTCCCTGGTTTTGCCCTACTAAAGATAGAAAACTCTATCTTTCTATTTACCGTCTAAAAAAAAAGACAATAAGCAATCCTATCCCTGTTTGCTATCTATACATGAGATCTATACATATTATACATAGTAGATGAGAGGATGGATAGTTTGCTAGAGATAGATATTTAAATAAAAAACAAATTCCAGGGTCCTATACATATACATAACAATAATAGCAATATATAGCTGATGCTTCCGACTGGTAGTGATCCGGATCAATTGAGCTATGTATAGATCGTTTGTAACGGTCTTTAGATAGCTCAACTGTTTCTTGTGTATTACGTAAATATTTACTTGTAGGTATTCGTTTTAATTTTCATTCTGTAAATAAAGTAGTACCCATAGACTTATATCTACTAGCTAGTAGTAGGTACCTTTAAATAGCTATCTAACCTTCACTGAGGGTTGAATATTGGGAAGGGCCATTAGGGAAGCTCCAGCTGCTGAAAGTTAGTTTTAAAGTGACCTATATGATTTCAGGATATGTCAGCTAAAGAAAGTCCACCTCTGAAAAAGGAGAAGAAACCTATAACATGGCCCTAGCATAGCAAATCATGGAGATCCATGTTGAAGTCATGGGTGATGCAGATAGAAATGTCCATCTCATGATGTCTCAAAATTAGGAACAAATCAAGTAAATGATGTCACCAATCCAGCGAACTGATTTGCTGAGTCTGACCGTTGAGTTGTATCCATCCGGTATTATTAGCTCAATATTGATAGATTTAAGATTCGAAAGTTCAAAATGCTAGCAGCTATAGCCCACTTCACTCCCTGTGCGTTTCGGTTTGTTCCACCTACAATCCTAGCGAATGATGCCCCGCAGCCCCCTAAACACAGGAGTGGAGTCGCAACAGTTTAATAAGATCCCTAAAACACAACCTGTATCCTGGGGTCATGTTTAATGAAATTATTAGGGTAGATTGAATTAAATAATTAATTTAAAGTTACATAATTCTCAGATTTTTTGTCTATTGTACCATATTAGCACACTTTTCTGTTTCATACTAAAAGTATACTTCGTGTGATTATTAATTTCAATAAATTATCTCGTTTTACAAATAATGTTTAATAATTTTAAGAATAACTACTGTAGTCATGATTTTCTACATTCAAATGCTAACAGATATAAATATAAGTTTTAAATGTGTTAACATGTTTCATTTCAAAAAGGTAATTTCTTGAATATGAATGAATATATGAAATGATACAGTAGTGTTTTTCATTTTGAACAGTTTGGTCCTGTTTTAGTTTACTAGTCAGGTTGTCCAACATCTAAGGTAACTCCATAGTACATAAATAGGTTCATCTTTTTTTTTATTGACAACTAGCTGTTACCCGCGACTTCGTCCGCGTTCATATGAAAGCTAGAACCACATAATCTTAACCCCCTACTTTGTCGCCTTTATGGATGATTTTGCAATAATGTTTTAGTAAGTATTTCTTTATATCTTGCCAAAAGCCTAAATATGAATTTTCAGATCCCTAACTTGAGAAAATGGATTGCCCATACAAACTTTCAACCTCTATGATCCCCTTCATGATTTTTATTTGAGACAAAAGATAGCCCCAGTATATAATCTATCTCCTTGCCGAATTTCATTACGATCCGTTAAGCCGTTTAGTCGTGAAAATTTAACAAACAAACATAGTTACTTTAGCTTTTATAATTATTAAAGTATGGATGTTAACACAGTGATTATTTATTTATAAAAAAAAACACATTGTCTTACAGAAAGATCCAAAGCGCCCAAATGTTACAATAAAAAATACTTACAGATAACATAACTTAGGAATAAATAAAATAAATAAATAATTATACCCTGATTGACAAAATATGTCATCAAGACAAATCAAAGCAAACCTGATTTTTGTGTCAACAAAGTTATATCTTAATATTTTATACCTACCATGGCCAAAATGCACGATCCCACGCCAAAGAACGCAAAGTCCACGAAAAGCAGATTGGACACAATCAACCAAGAGGAAACCAGGAAAACCAACATGTCTAAGGTCCACTCTCATTTCTTGGTTCCCTCTGAGAAACTCGACAAGGTCACAAGAAGAGTGATCGCGCCCTACGCTCAGATAGAGCGGAAAGGCTTGAGAGAAGACGAAGAGAAGGCGGGAAGGTACCTCGACATCAACAGGTTCAACGTCTTTTTAGAAGACACGGTGGATCTGGATTCGTTGCTCTTTGAGACCGCTAACGTTCTGAAGACTGTTAGTAATAGTTCCGGTAAGATTTTGTTTTGGCTGCCTCATCACTGACTGGAGCTCGCTTGTCGTGTCATTTATTCTTTCTTGGTCATAGGTTGAGTTATAGTGACCCTGTAAAGGGCCTATGACGCGTCTGTGAAAGAATCGGTGTAGGCTCCTGGTATGAACTATTATATAAAACAACACTTGCATGCTAGTTATAGTAAAATGTGCTGATCTCATAATTTTATTGTATAAGAACTGCTGTAACCACATTTTCGCATATAAAGAATAAATAAATAAATATGGTTCGGTTCGTATAGTCGTTCGTTTTTAGTGTCCGTTGTTCTTCCTTAGTCACCTGCTTGATCAGGTCTGGGTGTGGCAACACTAACCGTCATTATTTCAGCTGTAGGACATCCACTGCTGAGTATTGCCTCCCTCACAGACTCTTTCTAGAGCGGATTCATGTGGGGGGAATTTGCCCATACTCATCACGCTGGGAATGCGGGTTGGCGAGCGCAGTTAGAGCTACCTATCTTTGTGAAAATAGGAGACGCTGCTGCCCACCCCTAAGCTTTTTCCCCTTAGTCGCCTGTTAAGACATCCACGGGTAGGTAGATATGGAGAGGCCCATTCTTCAGCCGCCGGAGCCACCACGGCAACTCTAATAAGCGCCTTGAAACTGATGACGCCATCTCCCAGGCGCTCTTTTTGTGGTGCTTGCTGAGTGTTGTAGTAAGTAGATCCAGGGTTTCCTTAACTTCAAATTCGTCTCATCATATTGAATCATATGAATTTACGCATGTTGTTCGCGAGCAAGCCTAGAAGATACCTACAGATAAGAAACCAAGGCTTGCTTAAACTAATATCTTGTTGCTTAAACGATGCTTTTGCCCCGCGTATTTTAGGATTTCAGTTAAGAATCTACCGGTTACCAACCTACATCTAGGTTTCATCATCACAGGCAGCTTATGTAGATAATCGAACTGCTGGGTCACTCCATACGATCCTGTGCTATTCGCATCCAGCCATCGCAGCATTTCTCTATCCTGGGCATTCCTGGGTTTCATAATCCAGAATTAGCCCGCTCTAATAACCAGACGTTGTTCCAGGCGTGTTTCTCTACATTGTGGACAATATGAAGAACGAAATAGTGTTGATGCCTCAGAATACGAATAATCCAGATAGACATGAGGTGAACATTCCTATCGGTAAGTAACCTCCCTATCTAAGAAAGGCAAAAGCGCTTGTCTGTAGCTTGCCTAGACGATGGATCAATTGAGTTTTCGCTAATTACATTTGTAACAGAGTTCTACCGTGCTTCACATGCCTGTAACGGCTGCAATAACATTGCGGTTAAGGTGAGGGTTAAATTGTTTTATGATTTTTGAATTGTTTTTTCTCAATAACCGCAAAACGCACAGTTTTGATTTTTATGACAAAGATAACTTGAGCATTTTATTTACCTAAATACAAGACAGAAACGCGATTGGTAAAACTTTTCTCGATAGATTTATTTTTTAAAGTTGGGTCCTTGCAACAGTTTTTTCGAAAATACTCTGAGACTATCTAACAAAAATAACTTTTTTAAAATATTGTGTTCGACAATAGCATTGGGTAGCTAAATCCAAGACACTTTTTTTAAAAAAAATACATAGTTTTTAAGATAATCGATATTTTCTTATATGTCGCTTAAGTCGATTACTTTCGAGCGCCTTCAAACGCTTGCTATCTCTTTCCGAATACAATTATAGTACATAGCGCTGTCACTTTCTTCACTCCGCCCACTCGACATTTTATTTTGATTTCTGTATCGCCTTAACCTAAATCGGTTCCGAAGCCAAGTTCAGTCATCGGTTGGCCTCGGTAGGTGTACAAAACTTTCTTACAATTAAGTGTTATTCTTCTCAGAGGAGGGCAATGTAGCAGCAGCACACGTAGCTTTCACTAAAGAGCACCTTCTGCTAGAAGACGTTCCTCGCGACAGACGCTTCGCTGACGGCCTGAAGTGGGTGGACGCGAAGGTGGCCTTATGTATGCCAATCGTAATGCCTGACGGGGAGTGCTATGCGGTTCTAGAGCTGTACCGGACTTATGCGGAATCTTATGACAGTGTTAGTGACAGTTTTAGCACAGAACTATGAGAGAAATACAGATGGACGCTCATCGAATGGTCAAATGGAGACATCTGGATTCTACCTTTTACGAGACTTAAATTTTCGTCAGGCATCCTAGCCTCGTAAAATATACCCACCCATCTAGATCAGTGAACATTTCAACTAAGCCTGCTGCGCTAGTGTTACTCTGTCATTCATAATCAGTCACTAAATGTATCGGCTCGATAACTCTCGCCCTGTCTTTTTGTAGCAGTAATTAACTGAAAGAGGCGGACATACTTTTAATGAGCCGATAAAGTTAGTGATCAAACGGTGAAGGAAAACATCGTGAGGAGACCGGCATGTCCTAGAACCTAAAAATTCGAACATGTGTTATCTGAACGAAAGAGCCTCTAAGGCGCACTTTAATTCTTTCACTAATTCTTTATTCGACGGTCATATGCCCTTTTCAGGGCTACCGTACCTCAACCTGGTCACTGACCTAAGTGACCAAGAAAGAATCAGTGACACGACAAGCAAGCAAGCGATTATGAATATGTAGGGATAGTCTCTATATTCCTGTATCCAGTCTCGTATGTTTTCAACGTGTCGGTCAAAACGGTTGTCTTAGACCTAAGCGGTCATTAGTCATTTTACAACACAGGTAGGTACAGTCCGCCCGACATCGTTAGGCAATACCCCGGTTTAGTCAGTATTCCGTGGTGGCCCCGGCTGAAGAATAGGCCCCTCTATATCTACCTATCCGCGGATATCGTAAGAGGCGGGCGACTATGGATGGGCAGCAGCGTCCCACATTTTAACAACGATAGCTCTAACTGCGCTCGCCAACCCGCATGCCCAGCTAGTGGTGAGTATGGGCAAATCCCCCCACATGATAACGATATTGCTCTGTCTGTGGGGGAGGCCATGTTCAGCGGTGGATGTCGTACGGCTGAAAAGATGATGATTCAGTATTCGTCTCCCCCAGAACATAGTATACACGGTCGTGAGCGTAGCGTGCTGGGCCGGCGCCGCCGTGCACCAAGCTCAGGCACGCATCATACTACAGAAGACAGCTCACCTCAACATGGAACTGCGTTCGTTATTGCAGCACTACTTCTGCGATTTGGCGTCTATTGATACTATGCTCACTGATATGCTGGTAAGAAAGTATAAAGGAGCTATTTCATTCTGGGCCTGGTCCATGTACACTATATAGAAAAATTAGGAAAAAATAGGAGATTACAAGAAAAAACAATTTCATTAATTTGAAGACAAATGCGATGGTACAAGAATAGTTCTTCTGGTAAGTTTTTTACTATGTGAACACTATTTGAAGGCCGCCATGTTGGTTTATAATTGGTGTTTGACATGACATTGACATATTTTTCATGTCATGTTGTCTGATCTGATGTTTTTGTTTTGTCAGATAAATGTAGGATGTCAAAATGACATTTCACGCACGTCCATCCGCCATATTTTTGTAGCGCTCTGTGTTGCTCTCTTTGTCGAAGAAAATCTTAATGTACCTTAGAACGAAGTCAATTTAAATAAAATAACCAATTAAATACGTTTACTTTATTGCTTAGCCATATTTTAGAGTAGTGTACACAGTGCAGGCCCAGGCTCCATATATTGATGAAACGTCTCTTTTGTTTGTACAAGGTGATATCCGTTCGGGCATCCGGGTCTAGGATGCCCGAACTAGGGTCCTAGGGTCAGTCAGTGATCAGATTGTAGTATGCCGGAAAAATGTACGGTTCCCGTGGATATATTTGATTTGATTTTTCACAGAGCATGCGGTCGAAATGATTTTGCATAGTGGTAGTAGGGGAGGCTGGGTACGGTTGTAACAAAGGACGGTTTAAACAGTAGCAATATAGAAAGAAAGAAAGAAAGAAAATACATTTATTTTGGACACACAAGCACAGCACAAACTAATAAAATAAAAAATAAAGACACAAGGTACAGGTTACAATACAAAAGGTAGGGAGGAAACAAAACAAAAGTAGGTAGGAAGTAACAAAACTAGGGTATTCATTAGTCCGTACCGATGCATGCGTGAGCCAAAAAAGGTTCCATCTCAGCATTGATGCCGCACACAAGTGTAGCGGCGCTGGTTTTCAGATGGAACCCTTTACGGCGACCTCACGATCGTAGTGTGCTGCATTTCTCGCGTTCTTCAGTCGATGTCGGTAGGTAGGTAGGAATGGTAGATCAAAAAATTTAATATAAGAATAAGAATAAGTAGAACTAGAAGTAGAAGTAAAATTATAATATCTTGTGAATAGTAAGTGCTAGGCCGCGGGATGCAAGGAAAGAAGGGAGGGGAAGGGGTGCCTAAGTCCGATGCACCGTGTCGTGACTGCGCCGGCGCAATATAGTTGTGTAGAGAGGGACTTTTGTGTTTTCGACCCACAAAAGTAAGGATTTTTGATCTTAGTTTTTTTCTTATTATTCCGCAATTATTACACGCAGCTATTTGAGTGTTGGCTTGCTTATTCATGACATATAAGACGTCAGCTAAGAGTAATCAGGTGATGTGTGTGAAGTTTGGTTTCGATACAATGAATTGTTTTTGTCAAAAAATACTGTGTGGGGATGGTTGTAACGGGACGGTTGTAACAAACTTTTTCTCAAACAACTTGGTTGATTTGATGTTGTATGTTGAATGAAGGGACCAAAAAGAAGATATAAGAAAGGAGAAGGAAGAAAAGAATAAGAAAGCAAAAGACAAAAAGATGAAAATAAATTTTAAGTTTGTTTGCGCACCAGATAGGTTTGATACCATTAATTGATAAAAATAGTTTAAGAAAATTATATTTATGTAATTTTGAATGAAACAAAGATGAACCTATGTGATTTATTCATAATAAAAGTATATAGTTTCAACCGTACCCAGTCTCCCCTACCTAGTTGACAGAGAATGACAAAGGCTACTTTTTGTCCCGGAAAAAAGCACAGTTCTTATGGGATAGCATAACCCTGGACCCTAACATAGGAACCCTGTTTATAAGGAGTTTTGTCTGCCACCCAAAAGGACGCCTTGTATGGTTATATCATATTTATAAGCCAAATTGATCAGGCTGTCAGTTCCCATACACATCAAAATTACCTCGCGAACGAAGTCGCGGGCAACAGCTAGTGTTTTTTTAATGTTATACGGAAGCAAACAGGCTTACGGTCCTCCTGATGGTAAGTGGTTACCATCGCCTATTGCCATCAGCAACACCTGGAACATTGCTAATGCGTTGCCTGCCGATCCCCTCGCCCCCCAAAAAGCTCTGGCAACCTTACTCACCGCAGGAACACGACACTATTTGAAACAAATAATGTTATTTGGCTGCGATCTTCTGTAAGGCGGAGGTACCTCCCAGGTGGGCTGCTTCAATTTAGAGCGAGAAAATCTCGCTGTACCCTACCTCCTCCTAAAGTGTAGTGTTGGATAAATGGGTTGATCTGTTAGGCGGTGGTGAAATCCTTCATTGGAGCGATGCGCAGTAGCTTCTTCATAATCGACCGCGACCACTTGGGCGGGCAACTATACGCGGACATGTGGGACGACGGGTGGGCCACGGAGAAGACCACTATGCCTCGGAAGAAGGTTAAAGTGAAGTAAGATTTATCGTTATCATGGACCAAGCCTCCTCTGAAATATTAAGAGCGTGTTGGGTGGTCAGGTCTATTGCTGCTTGTCGTGTAACTTATTCTTCCTCAGTCATCCTGTATAAGGTCAGTGACCAGGTTGTGATATGGTGGCCCTGAAAAAGGCCTATGACCGGCCGTGATAGAATCAGTGTAGTGTATAATCAGTGTAAGTATTAAGAGCGCCTCTTAGAGGCCTTTCGTGCACATGTCACATGTCTTCGAATGTAGGTTCTAGGACATGCCGGTTTCCTCACGATGTTTTCTTTCACCGTTTTAGAGCAGTAGTATATATAGCGCACAATCATTTTTTGAATGGATATTCCAAATTCCGTCGTGGGTTCGAATCCCGGTCATGCATGACAAGGGTCGGGGTCCTTCCAACACTGCGTCGCCCGGTTCGTGGTCGCCATTCGAGAACCTTTACTCCCCAACGGTGGTCGGTTCTGCGACCTATATAGCCTGCCCTCTGCCACTTCAACTTGCTTATTCTGAGAGCTAGGTATATCGGTGACCTTAGTTCTTCTACGGATTTCCTCATTTCGGATCTTATAAACTACCTATCTACCTATTTAATATATTCGCCGAAAAATCCTATGGCATCTTTACAGCAGGTTGCTCTCAAAAACAGTTTCTTCCAGCATTAACCAAGAACTGACCCCAGTGGGTCTGGTGGCGAAGACAGGCGAGCCCCTTAACATCCGAGACGCCTACAAGGACACTCGTTTCACGAAAGACATAGACCCGACAACTGGAACTGTTGTGAGGTCTTGCCTGGTGTATCCTGTTGTGGACAAGCGTGGGGTTATTGGTGAGCTGAAAACAATATCTTCCTATTCATCCTAATCATTCCAGCTCAAGTCCACTGCTGAACATAGGCCTCCCTCACAGATTTCCAGAGCGACTTCCTATCATGTCGAGGGAATTCCATCTCACCACGCTGGGCACGCGAGTTGTTGAGCGCAGTTAGAGCTAGCGTTGTTCAAATAAGGGACGCTGCCCATCCCATAGCTTTTTTATTTTATTCGCCTCTTACTACATCCACGGGCAGGAGATATAGGTAGAGGGGCCCTGTTCTTGAGAGTGAGAGTGACAGACAGTACGGTGCAGAAAAGCAAAACAAGACTTGCACACTATCGCAGGCTCCCTTTGCAGATTATAGGGTTTTTCTTTTCTACTTGATGACCTTAAACTCTGATCTCGTTTCAATTTTACTCTAGCGAAGGTGTCCGTGTATTGGTAACAAGCAGTTTTCTACAGGGGTGGTGCAACTTACAAACAAGATAAACGGTCAACCCTTCAACAAAGAAGATGAGCAAATATTTAATGTGTTCGTTAGCTACTGCTCTCTTATTATCCATTTCTATAATATGCAGCAGAAGAAGATTTACCATGAGAATTTGAATAAGGTCTACTGCCAACTTATGAGTCTCCATCTCAAGCCTTGCAGACATGATGTTGACGAGCTTATGGAGACCAATGGAATTGTCTTACCTTCTGCCAGTTTCAAAAGGTTACCTTATACTTTTGTGTTGTGTATGGATTGGTTTCTTATCTGGTAGGTAGGTAGTACTGTATTTACTTATGATATGGCAATCACCATTACCTATGAAAAAGAAAAGTTACAAAATACATCATCGCCATTGGTATCGTATTAGCGTGTACGATTTCAAACATCACTGAGCAATCCTGGATTTTAAATACAAAGCACTATACAGTTTCTTCACCTCAGGCACCAACAGAACAGCTTCAAGCATCACGTGTTCAGCTGTAGGACGTCTACTGCTGAACATACCTCCGCAATAGATTTCCAGAGCGACTTATCATGTGGGGGATTTCCCCATACTTATCACGCTGGGCACGCGGGTTGGCGAGCGCAGTTAGAGCTATCGTTGTTAAAATACACGCTACATGCCCATCCTCTAGCTTTTTTCTCTTAGTCGCCTCTAACATCGTCCACGGGTAGGTAGGGAGGGGCCGTATTCTTCAGCTGCACTAGCTTAAGTCCTCCGTCCCTTCTCATTTTCTAGTCCTTAAATCCTTACGGTTCCAGCTTCGATTATCACATAAGCGAAGGCAGCAAAGAGGATATGCCAGGCCTGGTCTGCTATATGTACACCGAGACGTTTGCCGACCGGAACTTCGACAGGCTACAGTTAGCTGACTTTGCGCTGACTGTACTAAGGTGTTATCGGAATAACCCGTACCATAACGCTGAGCATGCGTTCTGCTTCACCCACACCATGTATTTGGTGCTGTCGAAGAACACTGGGTATTTTGATTTTATTGAAGTGAGTTAACTCTAAAGAAATACATACATATTTAGGTTCTTTCTTTTGAAATATACAATACCGACCATGTCCAGCTCACATCCTGTGTTCTTAATTACGTACCGAATTATATACCTAAATTATTTACCTACCTGAACACTACATAGGTATATCAGGGTTTTTTTTAGTGACTTTGTCTAGTTGGGCACTACACTGCTGGACATAGGTAATTTAAATGAAGGATCATCGCATAAAATGTTAGTGCCAAGTCTTGTTTGATTTAGGTATCTACTCATATGCTTGACGCGATGAACAGGTGCAAATTCTTAAAATGACTTCAGTCGTTCAAGGACTTTAACTATCTCTCAGAGATTCAGCTGTTTCCTCGCCGGATACAATCCGCAATCCTCGTTTTGTTGCAAAACTTGGTAATAGGTGCCTACATAGTTGTCATGTGTTATTTGTAGACTACAGCCCTCATGCTGGCCGGTCTCTGCCACGACCTCGACCACCCAGGGTACAACAACAACTTCCTGTCGCTCTGCAAGCACCCCCTGGCTCAAATGTACAAATCATCAATGCTGGAGTACCATCATTACTTCTTGGCTAAGAAGATTATTGAGGTACGAGGTTCCTAAGACATATACTATACTATAACTACAGGTAGCATAAAGACTATATATAATACTACACTAGTATCTAGGTAGAAGCTCCACCGCACCGACATGCCTCAGACTAACCCCATTAGAGATCTTCAAGGATCTGATCGCATGGAGATCTGTGAGTATGTCTTCCATTCTTGGGGATAACATAGTGAGCCTATATTTTTTATCCTTGATACTACCCTTAGTTCCGGGACAAACTTGTGATAAGTAGTCACTTACCTAATATGTGGGGCCCTGGAATGGACCAGTGAAATAAAGGTTTCAGGGTGCTTCTAAGATGGCGTAGGTACGTTAAGAACAGCAAATAAGACCTTCATAATAAGGTAGAAAAGGCAATCCTATGTTCGTCACAGTCAATTTGGATGGCCGCTGAGAGCCTTGCTCTCTCCGTAGGTATTTCTTTTAGCTAGTTTTCTTCGGCAATTACTATTATAGGATAAGAAGATCCTAGCCAAGCTGCCGACGTCAGACCGCGACCGGATCCTCGAGGAGATCAAATACGACATCCTCTGCACAGACCTGGCGGTCTACTTCCAGCTGCGGGCGCAGCTCACGCCGCTGCTCGCTGAGCACAGCTTCGACTGGACCGATAACTCCCATCGGATGATGCTGAAGGTACCTACCCACAGTGGGATGGACCTACTCTCCTGTCCACTGTGCACGACAACCTGCACTTGGGAGGACCTAAATTTCATTTCAGTTATTCATGCTCCATGTACTATTCAGCTTACATGATATTTTTTAGCTTTAAGTAGGTAAGTACACACACGAACAGGACGACGCAGTGTTGGAAGGCCCCCCCACCCGATGGACCGACGATATTGTGAAGGTTGCGGGAAGTCGGTGAATGCAGAAGGCTCAAGACCGTTCGTCATGACACTATTTGGGGGAGGCCTATGTTCAGACTTCATCAGGCTAATGATGATGATGAGGGTAAGTACATAGACCCTGTGTAAATGAGGCAACGGATAGGGCCATCGAGGTTGCTACATATTGGTCGAGTAGAGTTTGAGGAGTCCTTGACTCGAAAAGAAGAAGAAGTGGGAAGGAAAGAGACAGCAGACACGATAGAAAGCTGAAGCGCGAGCGAGAGGATTGGTTATACTTAGGTGCGCCTCGTTAGAGGCTCCTTTAGTGTTCGTCTTCGGATGTTTAGGTTCTAGGTTATAAATAAATACATAGTCCTGACCGAACATTAGGACTCCATGTCGCAGGTATCCGAAACAACGAGTACCATGTTACCACAAAACCCAGACCCGGAACAAATATTTGCAGGTCATGCAAACATTTGTCCCGCAGCGGGAATTGAACCCTAGTGCCTCAGGCGGGCACTCTGTCGCTAAGCCACCGAAGTCTTCGTCGTGGACATGCTGCCATACTAAGAACAAATAACCTGTTCTGTACAGTTCATCATCATTAGCCTGAAGAAGTCTTATGGACATAGGCCACCCCCAAAGAGTGCCACGACGAAAGATTTAGAACGTAAATTCCTTGAGGGGAGGGAGGGTGTGGGGTTGGTAATGCGTGTGTGATACCACAGTGGGTGGGAGTTCATAACTGGTTACCGTTGCCTATGAACGCTTGCAATACCAGAGGTATCAGACACGCCTTGCCAACAGCCGCATTGCCAGCAACAGGTTTTTATACAATTAAGGTGGCAATTCGATCAGGAGTAGAACCATGGTGCCTACTCCCACTCACCCCTCTGATCGAAAATATGATCTTTCCGCTTCCGATCTTTAGCTTTCTCCATCCACCGACTTAACCAATGTCGTCATTCATTGACTGACCTCATAGCTCAGTTGGTAGTAGCTCTGCCTTCTGCGCTAGAGGTCGCGGGTTCGATTCCCGCACTGGACAAACATTTGTGTGATTCACAGATGTTTGTTCTGTGTCTGGGTGTTAAATATATATATAATTATGTATGTCAGTCTCTGGTACCCATAGTACAGGCTATGCCTAGTTTGGGATCAGTTGACCGTGTGTAATATGTCCGAAATATTTATTTATCTATTTATTCCATCCTCCGTTTATCCACTGCGGTTAAACCCAGTTTTTGTAATGTTTCAGGGTATTCTAATGACGACCAGCGACCTATCCGGCTGCTGCAAGCCCTTTGGAGTGTCTAAGATGATAGCCGAATCTGTTTACGAAGAGTTTTACGCACAAGTACCTATGCACTAACCTACTAGTTTGATCACTTTTAAGAGATTAGGCATTTTCTAACACAATTAGTGACAAGGCATGAAATAATACAAGGTTGCTTGCTTGTCGTGTCACTGATTCTTTCTTGGTCATCTGTATAGGTATATAAAAGAACATGGCCTGATTCCACGATCAACGCACAGCCCAAACCGCTGAAGCTATAAAGCTGAAATTTGGACAGTAGCTGCCTTATATGCCAAACACATCCACTAAGAAGGGATTTTTAAAATATCAACCCCTAAGTGGGTGAAAAGGGGTTAAAACGTTTGTATGAAAAGTCGTATTCCTTGAACCTACAGATTTGAAACTAACTGAAAATGATGAATGATAGAAATAAGGACAAACTGTATATTTAGATTTTCAAAATAACCCCTTGAAAGGGTGTAATGAGATGTCAAAGTTTGTATGGGAGAATCTTAACGCATCGAGAGATTTATCTGAAACTTGGTACAAATACTCATAAAGTCAAATAATGAAATTCAGTGAGCAGGTTGAGGTATGGTAACCCATAAAAGGACCTATGCCCGTCGGTGAAAGAATCAGTGTAGAGAAAGGATTATAGTGCGCCTCTTAGAGGCTCCTTCTTCACATATTTGCATTTAACATTAGTCCCGCAGCGGGAATCGAACCCGCAACCCTTGCGTCTCAGACGGGCACACGCCCGCTGCGCCACCGAGTTATTATTAGTAGGTATTAAGAATCATCATTTCAGCCGTTCGATGTCCACTGCTGAACATGGCCTCCCCCACAGACAGAGCAAATTCTCATACTCACCACGCTGGGCATGCGGGTTCGTGAGCTCAGTTAGAGCTATCGTTGTTAAAATGAGGGACGCTGCTGCCCATCTCCTGGCTTTTTTCCCTAAGTCGCCTCTTACGACCGCGGATAGGTAGATATGGAGGGGCCTGTTCTTCAGCCGGGGCCGCCACGGCCATAATGAATCAATTTGTATAAAAACAGTTTTTGTAGGGTGACCGCGAAAGGGAGATGGGCTACACTCCTCTAAGCATGATGGACCGGCGGCGCCGCGTCAACCAGCCCGCGGAACAGATCCAGTTCCTCTCCGTTGTGGTGCTGCCGTGTCTTCTGCTGCTGCAGAACATCTTCCCCAACACGCAGCCGCTCACCGACAACTGCCGGTGACCACTTGCTTACTTTTTTGTTTATGATATACGGAGGCAAACAGGCTTACGGCCCTTCTGATGGTAAGTGGTTACCGTCGCCTATTGACATCAGCAACGCCTGGAGCATTGCTAATGCGTTGCCTGCCGATCCCCTCCCTTCTCTTTGTTGTCTCTGAGTTGTTGCTCGTTTGCTTGCCTAATTCAAACCGGGGGTGGTTAGACCTGCACTGACTTCCCGCTGTGGGGTGTTCCGTGCATTGTCCTACAATAACCCCACCCCAGCCAGCCCAGCTCCTTAAAATAGCGAAGCAGGACTTTGGGTCGTTGGTAACATTTTCTCAGTATCCCTGTATGCGGCGGCGGTGTCTGGGAGCCGCTTCCGGGTACGGCCCGCAGACCCGCTTGCTTGTCGTGTCACTGGTTCTTTCTTGGTCATCCTGTATTAGGTCAGTGACCAGGTTGAGGTATGGTGGCCCTGAAAAGGGCCTATGACCGTCGGTGGAAGAATCAGTGTAGTGAAAGGATTAAAGTGCGCTCTTTTCGTGCACACAGGCGACCACTGACTGACTACCACGTGTTCTAACAAATTAATAATCTTAATAATTACCTAATTTGGATATTTAAAGGGATAGTCAGAGGCATGTCCAAATATTTTGGCAAATGCCCACATTCTGTAGTAGGAACCTATCTAGTGAGTATTCCATACGTGACAGGTTGTAAGCCCATCGCCGCTTATAGGAATACTAACTGGTTTCTTCCACGATGTTTTCTTTTACCGTCTAGAGCACGTGTTAAAGCTCATTTATTTGTTTCGAATATAAAAACTGCTTGGTGCATGAGCGGGTTCGAACCCACGACCTCCGGATCGAAGGTCGGGATACCTCCCACTACCTAATCATTGACTTCCAGGATGACCCAGGCAGCCTGGCATGAAGAAATCGAGATCAGAGGGCAGAAGCTGTGGCGGCAGGACGATTCTCTTCCAAACGCGGGCCGCAGTCGCTTCCTGCTCAAAGCCAAGCCTGCTGATGACGACAATTAAACAACTTGTCCAATGTTCAATAAAGTATTTCGTTCAAACATGGCCTTTATATTTTTTTTAACCCATTATTCTTGATCTTCAGAGTTCACAGAACAAACGTGTAGTAGTACAGTGTAGTCAGGGACAAAGTTACCTTTCATACCTATTTAATTTATACAAGGTTATTCATAATATGTATATCATCCCGAAAGGGGCTTATTCTACAGGCAATTGGCAATAAAGTTTGTTCTACAACTTTTGGCAATTCGATATTTAAAAAACTATGCGAAAATCAGTTGTTTTGGGGTCAAATCAGGTCAAACTCGATGAATCAGCTGTTTTTGGTAGCAATCTTGATACCGAACTTATTGTACTATTTGTTTTTCGTTCTAAAAATGATAAAAATACCAATCAAAGCAAAGAGAAAGTTTGTGAAAATATTGATGTTTTTTTTCGCATATAGTATTATTTTTGTTAATAGAATAAGCCCCTTTCGGGATGGTATACATGTTATGAATCACCTTGTAGAACTAGCTGACCCGAATATAAAATGGGCATCTCATGAAGAGGATAGAATGGTCAGTGCTAGATATGAATGTGGATGGATGTAGTGTAGGAGTAGAGAAAGGACAAAGAAAAGATACAGATAAGATAAAGATAAGACTGTGTGAAGGAGGATATGGGTAAGAAATTGAGTGCTGAGATGACGACTGATAAACTGGCGACCCCCCAATAATGTGGGAGGAAGATGATGATTGACTGGCCTCATAGCTCAGTTGGTAGTAACTCTACCTGCTGCGCGGGTTCGATTCCGCACTGGACAAACATTTGTGTGATGAACACTGATGTTTGTTCTGTGTCTGGGTGTTAAATATTTTTCTATATCAGTCTCTGGTACCCATGTATGCTATGCCTAGTTTGGGATCAGTTGACCGTGTTTGCTATGTCCGGAATATTTATTTATTAATTTTATTTATTTATAGGAGATCAGTAAAAGATTAGTGTGACATGATAGCAAATTTATTTATCTTATGATCCACATAATACAAATCCAAACTCAGTTATTGTGAGCTAGGTACTAGGCAAGTTACTTTCGACATTCATTTCAGAAAACAAACAAAAATGTGCTTTATGTAGCTAGCTAGCACTCCCGCTAACCTAGCGCATGCACCTAGCGCATGCTTGTTCATCAACACATTAACCGGCCGTTCCTCACATTTTTGACACAATATAGGTTCAATACATTATTAACATAACCATATTTGTTGGAGACTAGTGGTCTTAGTCCAGCAGTGGGAACTTGTATCGCTAGTAACTTGCCTCTGTCGCAGTGTTCAATAAATTCACATAAAGTATACTTTCGTGAGACGTTATTGAGTATCACCTAGTGATAGTTCTTTTCTAGTGAAAAATAAATGATATGGGTCATGCACCACAATAACAAAACATTTTCGAATATTTTTCAAGAAAATTCCTGTCGGATTGCTTTGGTACTTGGTGTAACACAAAAACTTTTGGTGCCAATTTATCGTACTAGCTTGCGCCCGTGGCTTCGCTCGCGTGGCACCCGGATTAAAAGTAACCCATGTGTTTATTCTATTTACTACATACATACCAAAGGAGCCATTACATTCTGGGCCTGGTCCATGTACACTACATAGAAAAATTAGGAAAAAATAGGAGATAACGAGAAAAATACAATTTCATTAATTTGAAGACAATTGCGATGGTACAGGAATAGTTCTTCTGGTAAGTTTTTTACTATGTGAACACTATTTTAAGGCCGCCATGTTGGTTTATAATTGGCGTTTGACATGACATTGTCATTTTTTCATGTCATGTTGTTTGATTTGATGTTTTTGTTTTGTCAGATAAATGTAGGTTGTCAAAATGACATTTCACGCACGTCCATCCGCCATATTTTTGTAGCGCTGTGTGTTGCTCTCTTTGTCGAAGAAAATCTTAATGTACCTTAGAACGAAGTCTATTTATATAAAATAACCGATTAAATACGTTTACTTTATTGCTTAGCCATATTTTAGAGTAGTGTACACAGTGCAGGCCCAGGCTCCATATATTGATGAAACGTCTCTTTTCATTGCAATCCGTTCAGTGGTTGCGGCGGCGTGAAAGATTAACAAACATCTTTACAAACTTATGAATCTATAATACCGCTTTACAGACCGCTGTTTTTTTACAATAGCTTTAATAAATCGAATGATAATAATTGCTAGGTTTATTTCTAACTAAGTTAGCCCCCGACGCAGATAAAGGACGAATTATTACGTAAATTGTAACTAAACAAAGATATGACATTCAAAACTTGTTAGTCTTTAGGAATATTGTTTGAGTCGGGGGGGTATATCCAACAAAACTCGTGACAACAATTCAATCAAAAATTGTCGAGCCGAAATCCAATAAATACATTAGCTTACAAAAAGTAAAATTTCGTATAATAATAATGAGATTTACAGGCGTAAAAATAATTGCAATCCACATCAATAGTTATTACTACCATGGACACAAACAATTTATAACATTTCCTTTAATAAGTATTGCTTATAAACAATAACTAGATTATACATTTAAGATAATAATTTTGTTCTAATTTATGTTAAAGACCATGTCCTTGCTGAGAAGTTCGTTTAGACTATGACCCAAGATACTTTAACAGTATATTCTTGCACTTAACTAAGGCAACTCCTAAGTTCATCCTTTTACTCTAGGACGCACCTAGGGATGCCAATTTAGATAAAAATGTCATCGCTAGAGTTAAGTATGAACTTAAAGTTAAGTGAAGAGATTGCAAAAATGGCCCACAATTGTACTAACTACTAAATAAAGCCGAATTTGATGGGCCAATTTTGAAAGCTTTGCTGGTAAATGTATCTTTTCTAGATTTTATTCGTTTGTCACGCTCAGACCAAGAAAATATATTTTCTTTATCAGACGCTTTATTTTAGGATATACCTACAGTCGTAGTGTAAACCAGACTTCATAAATGTATCTTTTTAAATATATTTTGTGGAATGCTGTGCTGTTCTATCCAGTTGAATTATTCATTGTATAATTTATAATCTCTAAATATTATTGCAAATTGTGATTATCTTTAACAAAATTGTCATTTATAAATATAAAATCCACTTGTCACAAGAGCAATAATATTCAGGGCGCGACTTCTCGTTTGTGAATTGAGTGTAGTTTCATCAAAAGTGATACAGCCTTTCCGACTAAAATAAAATAAAGTAGATATTCTATGTAACGAGATACGCAATGTCTTGAAATTTTCTGAATCTTCCAGTTACTTTGATCGCATTGTTTGTGAATAGGGGTGTACTTTTAGTCACTTTCATCGTATTAAATATGTTCGTGAATAATGGTGTAGGCAGGCCTAAGCAACATAAAACACCTAATTTCAACTATAATTGTTTACTCAAACGATGTTAGTCTTGTTCTTAGTAAAGTTGAAACAAACAACAAACCTAAAAAACATAGTCACTGAACCGATAAACTCCTCCTTTTTTTGGTGTCGGTTAAAAAGACATGTAAACTTGTAGAACAACATTGTAAATCGAGCTATCATAATGCGTGACCAATCATTGAATATTAAAATACATCTGTTTCATTATTCATATGTTTTATGACTCAAAATAGTTATGAATAAGTATTTTTTACGAACATTGTGGTATTCTTCATAGTGTCTAGCACGGCTAATGAAGAATGAGACCAGTGACAACCGAGTTACAACCTCGGTGGCGTTGCGGGTAAGTGCCTGACTGAGACGCAACGGGTGCGGGTTCGATTTCCGATGCGGGACAAATGTTTGAATGATCAGCAAATATTTGTTCTGGGTCTTGGTTACCATGGTACTCGTAGTTTCTGATACCCACGACACAGGGAATCCTAGTGTGGGGTCAGGACTATCTATGTGACTGTTGGTGTTATTAATTTATTTATTTATAATAGCTAAGATCTTCCAATTATCTTGTAGCTATGCATCATTCCTTGCATACATTGACATTATACGAAAATAATTTATTTTTATATTTGTTATCTGTACTTCCTGTAAGTTTAGTCTACAGCCTTCAATATAATAATTTATTGAGATGATGCAGCCTATTGCATAATAGGCTGCATCTAGTTCAGCAGTAAATAATACTACACATTTTGTGTGGAAAAACTTGATAACTCAGCCCCTCAAAACCAAAAATTAAGCCAAAGGTCAATAAGATATACCATTTATAGATAGACTGGCCTCATAGCTCAGTTGGTAGTAACTCTGCCTTCTGCGCTAGAGGTTGCGGGTTCGATTCCCGCATAGGACAAACATTTGTGTGATGAATACAGATGTTTGTTCTGTGTCTGGGTGTTAAATATTTATCTATTATGTATTTCAGTCTCTGGTACCCATAGTACAGGCTATGCCTAGTTTGGGATCAGTTGACCGTGTGTGATATGTCCGGAATATTTATTTATTTATTTTATTTTTTTGGTATTTCTTGCAATCAATATCGGTCAAGCTTTTAAAGATCAGCCTGATCCAGACGCACATACAATAAATGAATAAAATAAATAACACCGAACAGTCACATACATAGTCCTGACCACACACTAGGATTCCGTGTCGTGGGTATCAGAAACTACGAGTACCATGTACCACAACACCCGGACCTGGAACAAATATTTGAAGATTATGAAAAATTAATCCCGCAGCGGGAATCGAACCCGCACCCCTTGCGTCTCAGACGAGCACTCGCCCGCCTCATCACTGTGATTAGTTCACTGACCTCAAGGGAAATACTAACAGGACGCGATAACATTTAATAAAATCTATTGTGATGCTGACTGGCCTTCGAGAGAATCCGACATGCTCAAAATAAGTAGTTGACACGTCATTTTGGGCTTGCGTGTCGTGTCACTGATTCTTTCTTGGTCATCCTATTAGGTCAGTGACCAGCATGCCTATTGCGTATGCGTAATGGCAATGAAGTTCGTAACTTTGAGGGTGATTTTAACAATCTTAGCAACATTCAAAACATTACAAACTTGACAAGGGAAAACTTAAAGATCTTAGCTTCTTCCTTTTCATGTTTGAAAATCTTCAGATGTCGCTAAAATTGATAAAATCGTCCTCAAAGTTACGAACTTCATTACCATTACGCATACACAATTGCACACCAGGTTGTGATATGGTTGCCCTGAAAAGGGTCTATGACCGTCGATGAAAGAGTCAGTGTAGTGAAAGGATTAAAGTGCGCCTCTTAGAGGCTCCTTTCGTGCAGAATGCACATATCTTGGAATTTTTAGGTTCTAGGACCAGCTGGTTTCCTCACGATGTTTGAGAGCACTAGCATAGCGCGCATAAAATTTCACCATAAATCTTTGAGACTGCAAACGTCATCGCCAATATAGTTGGCCGTGGTGGCCCCGGCTAAAGAATAGGCTCCTCCATATCTATACGTGGATGTCGTAAGAGGCGACTAAGGGGAAAAAGCTAGGGGATGGGCAGCAGCGTCCCTCATTTTAACAACGATAGCTCTTACTGCGCTCACCAACCCGCATGCCCAGCGTGGTGAGTATGGGCAAATCCCCCCACACATGATAGGAATTCGCTCTGTCTGTGGGGGAGGCCATGTTCAGCAGTGGACGTCGTACGGCTGAAGTGATGATGATGATGATGATGATGATGAATATGGTACAGGGCATGGTCACCCATCCACCTTGGTGACCTATTACTAACGACTAAGCCTATAGCCTATAGTTACACAAGCCTTTTTTTCTTGAGGGTATTCTTCGGCTAATTTGAAGGTTTTTCCTTCATCCGCCTAAATGTTACAGGGCATGGTCACCCATCCTTTTGGTGAACTATTTATTATAAACGACTAAGCCAGATACCAAGCGTTTTTTTCCTGTATGTATTTTTGGTTGGTTTGAAGTTATTTCCTTCCCCGTTGAAATATTAGTATTAATTCTAAAAACTCAGATTATCCTAATTCCTAGTATTAATCCTAAATTTAACTTGGATATATAGTTATTCCATTCACATTGAGTGTGGATATAACTCCATATTTCCTAGTAATTCCAAAACAGTGTAAGCAGATATTCAGGGAACATAGACAAAGCTACACTCATTTCACAAACGGTCCGTGTTCGTACACACAGAAGCTCCTGTCAGTCATTATGTGTTCCGGATCTTGCCGGGCACGTAGCTCTTGTCTATGGCCGGCTCCTGCAGGAACATGTGGAGGCACCGCTCGTTCTGCGCTAGTGGGTGACCGGCGATCTTGTTTATGAATACTTCTAGGCCTGGGGAATAGACATGTTGATTTTAGTATCATGTTCAAAGGAATTTGTTTGAAATTAGCTTCCAACTGCAGTGAACTATCTTCGCTCTCTTCGGCTGTTCCGTTGCTATGTGAAAGATGGACAAACCAACCCACCGACCAAAAAACTAGCACATTTATATATTACTAGCTTCCGCCAGCGGCTTCGTTTGCGTGGTACCTACATAAAAAGCCTATATGCGATTCTAGGTAAAGAACTCGTTGTATTCCAAGTTTCAACGAAATCGGTTGAGCCGTTACGGCGGGCGTGATTGAACAACAATCATCCAAACATCCTAACAAACTTTCGCATTTATAAAATTAGTAAGATTATGAATCACCTTGTTTATAGCAATGAAATCGCAAACGCAATGATTCAAGATTCAATTACTTGTAATCTGGACAAGTCCTGTTAGTAATTTGTTTGGCACAAGCACTCAAGTTAAAAACGAACATTTTGACTGGCCTCACCACCACCACTTCTGCGCTAGAGGTGGCGGGTTCGATTCCCGCACTGGACAAACATTTGTGTTATTAACACAGATGTTTATTCTGTGTCTGGGTGTTAAATGTTAAATATATCTATTATGTATATCAGTTTCTGGTACCCACTGTGTACAGTGGTGACTAGGCATAGCCTACAGGCTATGCCTAGTTTGAGATCAGATGACCTTCTGTGATATGTCCTGGAATATTTACTTATTATTCTTGTTGTGTTTCCTAAAAGTTGTGTTGCTAGTAGTTTTTTTTTTCACTACAGAATAGGGTAATCCAATGGGGTATACCTTTTCTGCGGTCTTCGATAAACTCCTCTTCAAATATACCATCATCTCCACGGAACGGTAGCTGTCTCTTTAGCGCTTTCCCTGGTAAAGGTGGTACTACAATCTGAAAATAGTGGTAATCATATTACCTAATTGTAAACTGTTACACTGGTTATTTTCGGGTCACCCTCTTATCCCATAAGTGATCAAGGAAGTTAATGATAAAGGAAGATTGTATGTGTTACGAGTCTTGTGGTAAACTGTGATGGAGTTCCTAACTGGAGGCCCCCAGTGTGATGTAAATAGTTCAATGGCTGGCATCAACTTCTTTTTCGTTTTGGAAAAAGGCTGGGTCAAGAGTACCTTAAACCGACAGGCATGTACGAGGAATGTGATGCGAGTGAATGAAGCAAAAGAGGTATGACAGGATCGTAGCAAGTGGAAAGCTGCTGTCTCTGCCTACCCCTCTGGAAAATAGGCGTGTTCTTATGTATGTATGTTTCAACATCTTAATGTGTCCTCAAAGCATGTTATTGCTTAGCTGTTTATGGACACCAGTGGCGAACCATGTATTTGGTGACTTACCATGTACTGGTATTAGAATGACTATGGGCCCTACCATGATGTCTAGCATTCAGATATGCATGTTTACACAAATTTGACCCATAAATCTTTGCGACTGTTATTGATGAAGACAAGAGATAGGTACATACAAAAATGGATGATTGTTATATTTTTAAATCTTTCCTTTCACCAAGTCAATGCCCAGAATTTATAAATAATAACGCAAGATAAGTCATAACCAGTCACAAGGGCATAGATAAAATAAATTGCTTTAATAATTGTTTACATAAAATCTGGCTGAGCAACCTATAGGGTTAAACCATAGGTGAGTCAGAATCATCATCATTAAGTATTTCAACTATGACTTTAATTAAAAACATAAGAATAAAAAAGTTACAAAGTCACAGCTTATTGACAAACTGCCAAAAAATCAACAAAAACAACTCTTTGCCCTGTAGACGTTATCAATTTGTAAACAAGGTATTCAAATCATCACTTTTTGTTTCTATTACGTTGCTGCTGATTCTTTCTTGGCCATCCTGTATTATGTCAGTTACCAGGTTGAGAATAATATGACCATTCGTGGTGTGTAAGGATTAAAGTGCGACTCTTACAGACTATTTATGTATGTATGTATTTGGATTCCTTTTCGCATTCAGACTCAAAAGTGGCCCATTATGCATAGGGGTGATCTAGCTAGATTGTTTAGAGCTTAGAGCTTAGAGACTACTTTAGTACGCAATTATATTACATTGGTCAAAATATCTCAAAGTTGATTCCTAGCAATCAGCTCTGAGCTCATTGGACTGACAAATAGCAATACACATTCATAGGAAAACAACAATGTTTTTCATGCAGTGATAACACTCTCAATATGTTCATTACTCATTATCAGCAAGTGTGTGACACTAATTCATACCTTACTATCCCTCTCTAGCTCGTTCCTCAGCCACTCGAAGTCACTGTACCGCCGCCTTACGATGGACTCTTTCACTTTGAACACAGGTAGATTTGTCTGGAACCATACGATTGGAGTTAGTAACGACTCTCCCGCAGCCAGACAAGTGGCGTGGGAAGTAGCGAGGGAAGGAGGCAGTGTACCTAGTACTACCTACCTACCTACCAGTGTGGCAATGTTTCTCGTAATGCCCATCGCTCCCTATTAGGTCGGTTTTAGTGCGCGAGTCAAAGGACCGGCAATATAACACGAGCAGTAGAGGACCATAGGACCAGTACCAAAGGGTGAAAGTCGAATGCGGAGCATGGCATTAGTAACGCGAGTAGAGCAGTGTGTTTCCTAGGGGAAAATCGCGATAGCGCAAGGAGCAGAGCCAAGAGCAGTGCCAGGAGCACAGTGTGCCTGCTATCTATCATGCGTCGGTACAACCGCCCACTAAACCGCTAGGTATCAAGGCGGCCTCTATGCGTATATAACTAATCCAATTAACTCCCAACTACTAATAAACGATGTAACTTACCCTCATGCGAACTTCGTAATCCGTATAACGTTTTTTTCCAGCGACTCCCATAGTCGTGACTGGATTTACTACGTCGATTTCTAGGAAGTTCGCTGGCGCCGCGTACGCGTCGTCCAGAGTCTGTTTCTTTACGTTTAAACGCCTTGTTGCGTCGGCTGTAGTATCCTCAGCAGCCATCATAACGATTTATTTATTGTAACAATCACAAAGCACAAAAATTGAGGACGGCCCACTAGTCAAAAATGAAATGAAAAATGACAAAAATGAAATTGTAACTGACGTTTGATTTCATTCAATCAACATGGCGGTGATAGTGAGTGAGTGCTTCCAACTTATGGACGAAATATGTACCATTTTTCTTCCTTATTTTATACTTGAAATTCATTCATGTAAGATGTATTTTATTTCATTATTTTTATGAATAAAATTTAACTGATAAATTAACCCCTATATGAAATACCATGAACATATTCATTATCCTCTTTCTGCAGTTTTAATTAGTTTATTTATTTTACCTACTCTAGATATGTACAAAATCTACTAAGCATAAAAAAACTGTCTGAGATGGAAGCACATTTTTTTTCTAAAATTGTCATTGCAGAGGCTACGAATTCCATCCACTAATTTTTCAACTCTACTAGGTAGTCTGTGACCGCTATGATTCATCCCCAGTCTGTAGTACTCCTTAGTAGTCTGTGCCACACACAGTCCTTTGTCGCAAAACAAAATTACAGCAGCCATTCATCCCAATGAATCATTTTGCTATTTTATTTACGTAGGTACTTATAATATTGGATCATAATTTTTTATTCCCTCTAGCTGACCCAACTTCGTTCGCGAGTTCAAGTATGTTCCTAACTTGGCTGTCACTTTGTACACTTGAGATCTTGATTTTCCGATCGGTGTGTACGGAAGGCTCATGGCGCGAGCCCCACTCGCACTTGACCTTCCTTCTGGGTCTCTATTTCTATTAGCGAAAGGATTTTCTGAATCGGTTTGGTAGTTCCCCCTATATACAAACAAACAAATGAATTTTACCTCTTTGTAAATTAGTAAAAGGGAATTAAAGATTTTAAATAAACACAATACATAATTTCACTTATTTATTCAAATTATTTACACTCTATTCACAAGAACTGAGCCATAGGGTCCTCTTCCCTTCGCCTCTTCATCTGATAAGCCTCCACCTCCTCGGCTGTAGGTTCTTTGACCTCATACATGCTGTTGTATGGGCGCTTCCTTTCGTCAATCGAGAGAAGGTGCTCGGCTCGCTTCTGATGCTTTTCTTCTTTCTCCAATGCCTGAAGCAAAATAAAGTATTGAAGCAACTGGCTTCCGCCCGCGTACCCCGTGGTACCTACATAAATAGCCTATATGCTATTCTAGGTAAAGACCTCTATATATTCCAAGTTTCAACTAAATCGGTTGATCTGTTACGGCGTGATTGAACAACAAACATCCTCACAAACTTTCGCATTTATAATATTAGTAGGATAACACTCACAAGTTCGTAGACAGTGACATGCCTCAATCGCCATTAAGAGCACTGGCGCGGTGGTAGTGTCCCCGCCTTCCGATCGTGGGTTCGAATCCCGGTCGTGCATCAATGATTTATTTGCACTATACAAGTGCTCTCAAACGGTGAAGGAAAACATCGTGAGGAAACCAGCATAGAACCTAAACATTCGAAGACATGTGACATGTGCACGAAAGGAGCCTCTAAAAGGGGCACTTTAATCCTTTCACTGATTGATACCTACATCAAATATAATTCTAATTTGAACTTTAATGATAACAAAATAAGAACATTCGCATTTAACTAATTTTAGTTATCTTTAGTGCCAAGCAAATTTCCTTCAGTCTATGTTTTTAGAATAAAATCCTTGGCTTTCAAAAATACCTTTTTCAATTTGTCCTCCTCATTATCCTTTCTCTTACTCTTCTTCTTCCTCTTAGTCTTCTTTTTCTTCTTCTTTTTGCTCGTCTTCTCCGTTTTAGACCTGATTACTGCTTCAGAGTCTGAGGAACTGCTTGAGCTCGAGGATGAGGATGCTACTTTTTCTATAAAAAAGAAAATAATTTTAATTAATATGATTAAATCTTGGATATACGTTATATAAATATTTAACACTCAGACATAGAAAAAACATCTCTATTTGTCACACAAATGTTTGTCCAGTGCGGGAATCGAACCTGCAACCTCTAGCGCAGGCAGCAGAGTTACTACCAACTGAGCAATGAGGCCAGGCTATGTAGTGAGGATAATATAATTGTCTGTGTCTGGGTGTTAAATATTATCTATTATATATAGATCAGTTTCTGGTACCCATTGTACAGGCTATGCCTAGTTTGGGATCAGTTTACCGTGTGTGATATGTCCGGAATATTTAGACATAGACAAACATTTATTCACAAACTTGGTACACAATACATGTCACAGAGAGCGAAAATATGAAACAAAGACAGAGGTAACACACAAAAACTTAAAGATAAAGATAAAGATAAATTTATTTGCTTGAACATAATGTAGGTTAACAATGGTCATAAAATAAATAGTGTTTCAATTATGTTCTACCATAGTCGGCATGCAAAATTACAAATAAATGAATGTCAAAAATCGTATAACTAAAATTTAAAATAGAAGAATGTCTTATTAAATAGAACACGTGAAATGTTATTGTGCGCCACAGCAGCAAAAAGGTCTCGGCTCAGCATAAATGCCTTACCACTGAGGAGTAGTTAGAGGCTGGTATTCTGCCGAAACCGTTATTTATAGTCACTTGACCTTGTCATAATAATTTATTTATTTAATTACCTTTTTCCTTGATTTCGGTCGGCTCCTGCGTGCTCGTGCTCACTTTGTTAGGCTCGGCCACTTCCAGTACCACCGATTTGCCCGCCTCACCCACACAATACGACATCTGAAACATTAAACTTGTTATTGGCTTTTTATAATGACTTTCAAGATAATATGTGTTATGTGCTGTTAGTCTTACATCAGGCCTCCAAAGATGTTTGTTTTGTTTTAAAAGGTCTTTATTGAACATAAAATTTGTACAAAAGTATGATATCCAAACACAGTTTAGTACGATACAGCTTATTTTTATATGAATATAACTCGGCAGGCAAAGGCTCCGAAGAGCTTTTTGAAAAAATAAATAATATTTTAAATATTTCAACTTGGTAGGTCTTAAAATAATTGATAAAGACTTAGTATCTCTAGGACTAAGCGGTGAATAAATATGAGCACTTTGTATAGAGCGCATTTTTTGAGTGACGAGATGTTTTTTTAAAGCTTTTACCACCGTAAAACATATTGCGTAAGCCCCTTCGTCCATGACGCTACGCAAAAGTGACGGAACTCATTAGAAACTAGAGTTGCGGACTGATTGGAAACTCTGACTCGTCCACGACGCTACTGGAATTTCCTGAAACTCAGTCACTCAGTACACGATTTTATGTAAACAAAGTTTTGAAAACGAAAATAATTAACATGACTAGTGATAATTCGAGCGATGACATGGAATTATTACTTCTCCAGTCACATAGACGTCAGAATCACATATAATTACTTTTTATTCGTTCATTTTTCAACAGTTTCTCGAAACCAGTCGCCTGGCGACCAGCATGTCGAGTCGCCAGGAGACTAGTTACAAACGCGTTCCTTTTGAGTAGCGTCGTGGACGGACGCGCATTGAAATACTAGTGCTATCGCAGTCAGGCTACTCATAAGTGACTACAGTTTCAGTCGCGTTCCTTTTGAGTCGCGCCGTGGACGAAGGGGCTAAGGCTCACTATAGTAACACATCCCACCCGATGGCCCAAAGACTTTGTGAAGATTGTGGGAAATCGGTGGATAGAGAAGTCTCAAAACCATTTGTTGTTGCACTTTTTGGTATTTGTGGAATAAATTGAATTGAATCTAGCCATTGCCCAGTAGTGGACTTCTACAGGCTGATGTTGATGATGATACTAATTACAACCGTCGGCGTATTATTTAACGTATTGGTACCATCGACATGTAGGTACTTATTAGTCAATTACCTTGATGAAGGAATGGCAGCACTTGAATCCCCATTGTCCATCGCGCCAATACGATCCCCATACAGAGGTGTGGTTGTTTATCAATACGTCTTCTTCATATTTACTCCTGCAAACACAAAATAACATTAATTTATTCAAAACTATTCAGCAAAATCGAAGCTCTTGGTAACGTGTTGCCGGTTGATGCAAGAGGTGCGGGTTCGCCATCCATGCCGGGAAAAAAGTTTGCATGATCTGTTAATATTTGTTCCAGATCAGACAGGCTATTGTGTAAGCAAAATGGTAATGAAGATCGCAATTTTAAGGATGATTTTATCAATTTTAGCGATATCTGAAGTTTGTCAAACATGAAAAGGAAGAAGCTATGTTTTCCCTTGTCAAGTTTGGAACGTTTTGAATGTTGCTAATATTGTTAAAATTACCTTCAAAATTACGATCTTCATTGCCATTACGCTTACACAATTGCACCACTGGTTGTTGTACCATGGTTTGACGTGTACTTAATTTGTATGAATAAATCCTTATTCCTACTAATATTATAAATGCGATAAGTGAGGATATCTGGATGTTTGTTGCTCAATCACACCGTAACGGCTCAACCGATTTCGTTGAAACTTGGAATAGATAAACTTTCGTTCTTTACCTAGAATAGCATATAGGCTATTTTTTATGTAGGTAGATATCACTCAATCGAAGCCGCGGGCGGAAGCTAGTCTATTATAAATGTGTGCTAACACTATAACTTTTTGCACGCACAGGATGACTGGTAGAAAATGCTTTAGCATTAATTCCTCCATACACTAAGTTTAAGTGTGGAAGTATAAATAAATAAATATAAGTACATTAGGGGTGCATCCACACTACATATACTACACACTTCAGCCCGTACTATCTACATCATATATATACAGGCCCTTTTCAGGTCTACCATACTTCAACCTGGTCACTGACCTAATACAGGACCAAGACAGAATCAGTGATACGACAAGAAGAAGAAGACTATCTACTTACTTAGCCAACTGTTTCTCGGGTCCATGCACCAGGGTTCCGTCCCTGTTGTACCGCGTGAACACCTCCGTCTGGGCGAGCAGCAGCTCCTTAGGGGGCGCCTTCAGGTGCTCTTCACCACCATACTTCTCTAGGATGGATTCTTTCACCTGGAAATACATTGATAGGTATATTAGCTATACGGCTATATTTCATTTCATTTATATGAATTTCCTAAGGCTAACATAAAAATATACATTAAAAATAAAAACACAGAAAATCAATTAAAACACTTCACAACATTATAAAATTTAGAGATACATAATTGCATACATTGAATATAATTAGACATTACATTAGAATTAGATTTAATTTGTTTGATTAAGAGGATACAAAAATCATAATAAATTGTCGAGTGGGCGGAGTGAAGAAAGTGACAGCGCTATGTACTGTAATTGAATGCGGAAAGAGATAGCAAGAGTTAGAAAGCGCTCGAAAGTAATCGACGTAAGCGAAATATAAAAAAATATCGATATCTCAAAAACTATCTATTTTTTTAAAGTGTCTTGGATTTAGGTGCCCAATGCTATTGTCTAACAAAATATTTAAAAAAAAGTTAAACTACTCTGAGTAAAACTGTTGCAGAGGACCCAACTTTAAAAAATAAATATATCGAGAAAAGTTTTACCAATCGCGTTTCTGTCTTGGATAAAATGCTCAAGTTATCTTTGTCATAAAAATCAATACTGTGCATTTTGCGGTTATTGAGAAAAATCATAAAATAATTAAACCCTCACCTTAAAATTAAATTAAAATTTAGATGTCATGCTTTATGATGAGTCATAAATTCGTCCACAGAGTAGAAGCACTTCTCCAACAAAAACATTTTTAATTTGCTTTTTACGCTTGGCCTTTCAATTTCTTTTATATTGAAGTTTGGCTTGGCTTTTCTGAGGCTCGTGGTTTTACAGTTTTGCGCAAGTAGGCTTTTAACATCTGGGTGGGTGGAATTATAGGCGGGATTGCGTTTAAACGCTTGTCAATTATATAAACTGACTGGCTTCATAGCTCGGTTAGTAGTAACTCTGCCTTCTGCGCTAGAGGTCGCGGGTTCGATCCCCGCACTGGACAAACATTTGTGTGATAAACACAGATGTTTGTTCTGTGTCTGGGTGTTAAATATTATGTGTTAAATATGTCTCTGGTACCCATAGTGCAGGCTATGCCTAGTTTGGGATCAGTTGACCGTGTGAGTATGTCCGGAATATTTATTTTATTTATGTAAATATAAAAATCTCGATATCCATTATTTGGACCTGCCTTTGATTTCCCGTTATAATTTATTGATGATGGTTAGGCGTTTGACCACCAACTCACTTTTGCAAGTGAGATGTGGCCTAAGACGAAGCACGCTTTACCAGAAGGAACTTATTCACTCTAGATTTTAAGATTCCTAGATTATACTCATCCGGGAAAACAGACGCAGGCAGATCGTTCGACTCTTTGCCAGATACGTCCAGAATATTTATTGTTATTATTATTTGGCACCCCAACAGGGGCACTCACCTGGCTCTTGAACTGGGTCTTCTTCTCGGTGTACTGTGACTGCAGCAGCTGCAGCTTGGTGGGCTCGGCGAGCAGGTGGACGTCGAGGCCGCGCGCCGCCGCCTCCCACGCGAACACGGCCGCCTGCGCGTGCGCGCGCGTGTCGCCCGTGAACCGCACGAAGTTCTCCCCGAGGTACTCCGACCTGGGCCGCAATTGTGGAAAAATAAATTAAGGGCATTTGCATGCCGTGGTGGCCCCGGCTAAAGAATATGCCCCTCCAAATCTACCTATCCGCGGATGTCGTAAGAGGCGACTAAGGGAAAAAAGCTAGGGGATGGGCAGCAGCGTCCCTCATTTTAACAGCGATAGCTCTAACTGCGCTCGCCAACCCGCATGCCCAGCGTGGTGAGTATGGGCAAATCCCCCCACATGATAGGAATTCGCTCTGTCTGTGGGGGAGGCCATGTTCAGCAGTGGACGTCGTACGGCTGAAATGATGATGATAAAAAGGGCATTTATATAAAGAAAAGATGGATAGATTGTGTGAAAGATGACATGAGTAAGAAAGGAGTGAATACTGATATGACGGCTAATAGAGGGGAGTGGAAGAGAAAAACATGTTGTGCCGACCCCACATGAAGTGGGATAAGGGCAGATGATGATGATGTAAAAGGGCATTTATTCACTAAGAATTCCTACATACAGTTATAAAGATACATACATGATATAATTACAGAAAACCAAGATTTGGTATGTAGGTAGACAGGTGAAATGGTCGAGGGCTCAGCTTAATGGCAAGTTCTGGAATTCTTTGGTCACATAGCCAGAAAAGACGGTGATAGCCTCGAACAACTGATGGTGACCAGGAAGGTAGATGGCAAACGACCAAGAGGGCGCAGCCCACTGAGATGGTCTGACCAAATTCGCTCAACCGTGGACACAAAGCTCCATGATGCGCTCCACGCCGCTTAAGACAGGAGGAGGAGGAGGTAGCGCACAGCGAGATGTTCTCGTTCTAAATTAGAGCAGCCCGCCAGGGGAGGTACCTCCACCTTACGGAATATCGCAGCTAAATAACATTATTTGTTTCAAATAGTGTTGTGTTCCTGCGGTGAGTAAGGTTGCCAGAGCTCTTTAGGGGGGAAGGGTCGGCAACGCGTGCGTGATGCCTCTGGTATTACAAGCGCTCATAGGCTACGGTAACCGCTTACCAACAGGTGGGCTTGCCACCTCAGTTGTATATAATTTTTTTATTTCTTCACCATTTGAGAGCACTAGTATAGCGCCCGAATAACCCTATAAACAATAGTACTTACTCTGATTCAGGATTAGGGTTGTCCCTCATAGATCTGGTCTTAGGGTCGTAGTACGCGGAGTTAGGGTCCAAGTTACGCAGATACTTAGCCGTATCTTCTCTGATACGCAGGTTACGCACTGTGATACGCTGCTTTGAATCCACCTGAAGAATAAATTATAAGAATAAAAATAAACAAAAATTCGCTACAATATACACACTATCCAAGGCACAAAAAAATAACATACATAATCAAATACATTTATAATGTGAGAGTTTTCGTGTCGTGGGTAAGCTACGAGTAACATGGTACCACAACACCCAGACCCGGAACAAATATTTGCAGATTTTACAAACATCTGTCCCGCAGCGGGAATCGCACCCGTTGCGTCACAGACGGGCACCCGCTACGCCACCGAGGCTACCTTATTATGTGACCTTAGTTACTTTTTTGTTACCTTTGTTCCCGGCATGTCTACTTCATCTACATATTTATCTTCATCTTCCTCTGCGTTGTCATCATCTTCTCTGTTATCATCATCTAAAACAAATTATGTTTATTATTTATTTTAATTAGGTACCTAATGATTTTAATCTGTGTATACAAGGTGATTCATAACATGTATACCATCCCGAAAGGGGGTTATTGTATCATCAAAAAGAAGTAATATTAGCAAAAAAAAAAAAACATCGAAAATATTGATGTTTTTTTTCGCTAATATTTTAGGTTAAAATTCATTTATTCCCATAAAGACAGTGAGTAACTTACATGAGAACATTAGTATCATAAACAATTCTAAAAGTGGGTCGTTCTAGGTAGGTAGTTAAGTAATATTATGTAGGTTCATTCTTAATAACTAGGTAAGTACATAGTTACAAAGTACATATTTATTTATGATATTGATATTTTAGCTGATTTTGGTATTTTTCAATAAAAAAATAAAGATTATTATTATTAGCACAAACCTTGCTCGAGATTCTTAGCCCTCATCTCTCTTTTAGCATCCTCAACTTTCTGATACTCTTCGATAATAGCTTTGTGTTGTGAGGGATCGTAGCCGTTCCATCGGTCTCGCTTGCCATCGTAACTGAGGTTCAATGTGGGCTGGGCGAACTCGTCGGATGCGATGCCCGCATTTGTGTACTTTGCACCAATCTGTAAATAGTTTTTTTCTTGTTTTAATAAGTCTAGTAGTGTTGGGCAACCAAAGGGACGGATGAAAGAAGAGTGCATGCTGCGGAAATGAGAATGTTGAGATGGATGTGTGGAGTGACTAGAATGGACAAGATACGAAATGAGTACATCAGAGGAAGTTTGAAAGTAGCGCCAGTGACTGAGAAGTTGAAGAGCAAAAGGTTAGCGTGGTATGGGCATGTCATGCGGAGGGAAGAATGCCATGTGACTAGAAGAGTGTTAAATATGAATGTGGAAGGATATAAGGGGAGAGGTAGACCAAAGAAAAGATGGATAGATTGTGTGAAAGACGACATGAGTAAGAAAGGAGTGAATACTGATTTGACGGCTGATAGAGGGGAGTGGAAGAGAAAAACAATGTATGTGACTTTTGGTTGTTAAATATTTATTTATAAAAATGTTACCTACTAGATCTTTCCCTCGCGCCCTAGCTCGCGTATTAGCCAGACGCTCTCAATAACATTACTTCATTATAATCATCACACCAGGATGTTTGTTGTTCAATAACGCCGTCACGGCTCAACCGCTTTCGTTGAAACTTGGAGTATATAGAGGTCTTTACCTAGAATAGCACATTGGCTTTTTATGAAGGTACGAAGAGTGCGAAGCCCCGGGCGGTAGCTAGTAAAATGATATATTACCTTTCTTGGCCTTTCTAAACAATCTTTCTTTATGTGTGTCACTGCTCCACAATTTTCACAGGCACCTTTTCTGAACTTTGTTGCAATTTTAGTCTGAAAAAAAGATAACTTCTTCACTAATATGATACAGAGGTAAAATTTGTTTGTTTGTTTGTTAGTAACTAGTGAACCGATTCTAAATATTATTTCACTAATAGAAAACTACACTATCCCTGTGTTACATAGGCTGTATTATTTTAATAGGCCTCATAGCTCAGTTGGTAGTAACTCTGCCTTCTGCGCTAGAAGTCGCGGGTTCGATCCCCGCATTGGACAAACATTTGCGTGATAAACACAGATGTTTGTTCTGTGTCTGGGTGTTAAATAATTATCTATTATATATATATCAGTCTCTGGTACCCATAGTACAGGCTATGCCTAGTTTGGGATCAGTTGACCGTGTGTGATATGTCCGGAATATTGATTGATTGATTGATTGATAGAAATAACTTTTCATTCGGAAAACTCAATGTTTGTAAATCAAGTCGCATGAAAAATTCGCCACTTTGATTAGGTCCTAGTAGGTCACTATTTTCTAATCTGTGACTGCGCGCTAGTTAAGTCCGTGACTTCACCATAGAATAATGAATAGCATTGAGAGGTTTAAGAGTTAATTATTAGGAGAAAATTCATTTTTAAATAAAGACGGTCAAGTGCGAGTAAGGCTCGCGCCCTGAGGCTTCCGTACAAACATAACATGGGTTTGAAAATCAAGATCTCAAGTGTACAAAGTGACAAGAATCAAGGTAGGTACATACTTGAACATGCGGATGAAGGGTATGTTATATTTTTATGTCATGATATGATGATAGAAACTACAAATAATGTAATTCAAATTAAGTTCCTCACAGTATCAACTCCTTTGTTGTAATAGGTGTCAAGTTTAGTGAACCCCGACTCCCTGTCTTCCTGAGGTCGCTGATGCTTGAGCGTGGGTCCAGCTGTCCCATAGTACCAAGGTGCAGATGAAATGTACTGTGGTATGTGTGGATTTATGTCCTTGCCTGTGAATCACAAAATCATATTTGGTATTGCCTTGCGGTGGGATACTATGCCCTAGTTAGGTTACTAGCCTCATAGACTGGCCTCATAGCTCAGTTGGCAGTAACTCTGCCTTCTGCGCTAGAGGTTGTGGGTTCGATTCCCGCACTGGACAAACATTTGTGTGATAAACACATGTGTTTGTTCTGTGTCTGGGTGTTAAATAAGTATATCTATTATGTATATCAGTCTCTGGTACCCATAGTACAGGCTATGCCTAGTTTGGGATCAGTTGACCGTGTGAATATGTCCGGAATATTTATTTATTTAACTTGGCTTGAGGCTAAGGCGAGATTTTCTAGGAGGAGGTAGGGAACAGCCCGCGACGGAGGTACCTCCGTCTTACAGAAGATCGCAGTCAGGTAACATGATTTTTTTCAAATAGTGTTGTGTTCCTGCATTGAGTAAGGTTGCCAGAGCTCTTTAGGGGGGAGGGGTCGGCAACGCGTGCGTGATGCCTCTGGTATTGCAAGCGCTCTTAGGCTACAGTAACCCCTTACCAATAGGTGGGCCGTATGCATATTTGCCACCTCAGTAGTATATAAAAAAAAACTAAAGAGATGATAAGACATTAAATAGATAAACAATTATGTAGTACTATTCCGCTAATCTTATTTTTGTTATCATTTCTTTGCTACACAAACATTTATTAATGCTACACAACTAAGACAAAATTCACAGCTAGGTACCTACACATTGTTTGTTTGTACTCGTTCTGCCTGCTATCGATCAGGTTTTGCGCCTTTTTAAAATGCGCCTCATAGAGGCTAGTGCACATGTCTTCTAATTTTTAGGTTCTAGGACATGCCAGTCTCCTAATGATATTTTCCTTTACCATTTAGGAGCACTAGCACATAAATTTGCGCACATAAATTTTCCAAACGGAAAATCTATTAGACTAATTTTAATTCTAATCGGGGGTGGTTAGACCTGCACTAACTTCCCGCTGTGGGGTGTTTTGTGCATTGTCCCCCTATGCTAACCCTACCCCAGCCAGCCCAGCTCCTTAAAATAGCGAAGCAGGACTTTGGGTCATTGGTAACATTCTCTCAGTATCCCTGTGTGCGGCGGTATCTGGGAATCCATTAGTGCATGAACAGGATTCGAACCCACAACTTGTGGATCGGAAGGAGGGGCCACTACCACCAGTGCTCAGTGCAATAGTTTTAAAAAGTATGCATGAGCTATGGTTTGTAATTACTGTGTTACATAAATATTTTGTCCCTTTGAAAGGTTCCTACTCATTGGAAAACGTGACTTGTGCACAAAAGGAGCCTCTAAGAGACGCACTTTACTTTCACTACCCTCATTCTTTCAACGACGACGGTCAAAGGCCCTTTTCAGGGCCACCATAGGTGCCACCAAGAAAGAATCAGTGACACAAGCAAGCAAGCAAATTATTGCAAAAGTATAGAGTATCTAAAAGCTTTATTTACCAGTTTCATCCACAGCAGCGGGAGCTGTACCCGCTTTACGAGCTTCCTCTAACTCTTTTGCCTTCCTCCAGTCCTCTCTGGATTTCTTCTTTGGCTCATCATCTTCATCACCAGCGTCATCCTTATTGCGTAGGATTTGCGAAACCGCCACTCGGGCGTTCGCTGCCATTTTTGCAATTTGTATCTAAAGCGATCTATGAAATATAAATTGAAATTATTTGAGATGAAAAACGATAGAAAGCAAAGAAAAGAAAGTAAACAACACAAGTTCACAACACCATCCACCCACAGACTCACTCACTACCATCATACCATCCATAATAGTCTGTGCATGCCGTAGTGCATCGTAGACAGAGTATAACATAGACGGGGCATTCATTAATAATACCAAGAGAGAAAAGGATAGAAACATATAAAACGACATAGTCGTTATTATGATAGTCTCGGTCTACGGGCTGGAATAAATGAACTTTCGGGCTGCCAGCAATCTCAAGGGTATTTTGCCCAAACAGTCGGTAAAAAAAATTAAATTTCTCCGATCAGAAGGTAGTTAGCCGTATAGCTAGTTTTACTTTGGTTCGGCCTGATATGAGCTAGGCCGTTCATTTCGATCTACTTAGTATATGTCTAAACACCAAATGTCGTAGCGCGTATATTTTTTTATATCTGAATAATCTTATCCCCTTAACGGTTTAATGCCTCCCAGTGGCAAGAGAAAGCGCCTGGTTCCCGGTTCCCTTTCGCGTGAAAGAGAGAGAGGTCTCGGGTTTGACTTTGACACACAGTATGATAAACTCCTTACAGAAAACACAACAATAATACAATGTCAATCGCAGAACAATGCACAATGTCAACAATGACGACGGCCTCTTTGTTTACATTGCGCGTCAAGCACTTTAAAAATAAACATAGACTAAATACCGTCGAGTTTCCTGTCAGAAATGTATTTATCGACTAGAGTAGGCTACCAATATCATTTTTCTTTAAGAGCAAGACATAAGTGTACCCACAGAGAGCAATCGTTCTTGCCTCCTGGTGGCATTGAACCATTCCGGGGGTAAAATGACGTGCGTCCTGCTGGCATTGAACCGTTGAGCGGGTAAAAAGTGAAAACGTGTCAACAACAGAGGGGTTTATTATAATAGGATAGTAAAATGAAATATAAAAAAACTACAATTATTTAATAACATTTAATTATCGATGAATATAATCGTTAGTAGTCATAATAAGTACTTTAAATTTCTTGTAAAAATATATCGTAATCTGCGGCCATTGTGGACGAAAAGAACTACCGTCCAAGACAGCCATTCAACAGCTTCCCTTTTATTATGAAACTGAGTTTAGACGAGGGTTAACTAAACCCTGGTTTATTTCATAATGTCAAACGTATGAAATGACACGCCACAAAACCAGGGTTAAGTTACACCTCGTCTAAACCCAGTTTCATAATAACAGGGTTAGTTTAAAGATTTTTTAAACAACAAGCATAAAAAGCTTGTTTTTTCAATTTGTGTTTACAGCTTGCGTCGTGCCCTGGCGCGGTGGTACGAAGGCCGGGGCACGCAGATACGTTCGTTGCTGTCTGCGGTTTGGCCCAGGGACTCTTCTAAGGGCTCAGCGCGGGGCGTAAATAACTTGCGGCGACTTCGTGTTACACTGCAAAGAAAATTAATGGATTAACATTTAGTTTCGCTCAAAGTAAACAAGTCAAATATGGCTTAATATTAGCGTTGGAAGCTTTCCAAATGTATTGAAGCGACGCGTAACAAGAGCCTCTAGAACAGCATTGCCATCCAAAGTGGTAATGCGCCGTTTCCAATCACGATCACTATCAACTATTCCATATCCACTATCGCTGCTAGATCCGCAGAATTGTAGTAGTCTGTCTAATAATGAAAATAACTTTAAGAAATAGTTAATTTCTTTAACTGTTATAAAACTTCTACGATTCTGCAAGATAAGCCATCAGGTCATACGCGACCATAAGTCGATATTATGATCAATGACGTCACTGCTTCGGGTCTTCTTGACTCTGAGTCAGCAATGACAATCATTGGTAACAATGCACATAATACACTTTCAGTTGCGGGCTTAAGCTAGTTAGTATCCGGTAGTGATAGTGATCCGGTTCAGTTGAGCTGTCTTTAGGTAGCGTTAGGTAGGTCTTTAGATAGCTCCTCAACTGACTTTTGTAGAAAATAAAAATATATATAAAAATGCCAGAGCTAAGACCGACGGTTAGTTAATGGTGATGGAAAACATATACGGATTTTATAGCATACCTTTTGGATGGACAACTCTGTATCCCCATCAGCGGGGGCAAATTTTCACCTTCTCCGGGTAATTTCTCAGGCGACGGTATATCCTTGAATTCTTTTTTGAACGCTGGCAGACCTAGTGTAACGTCGGAATATTCTTTCTTCAAGTTCAAAATATCCTTCAACTTCTCGGTGTCTTGGTCGGAACTGTCTTCGTCATTTTTCCTTCGACGCAAACGTAAGCTTCGTTTGTTGTATTTTGCTTTGCTCTCGCATTTTGAGCTGCTTTCTAATAAAACTTCGTCGATATCTTTGCTTTTATTTTCATCCGAAACGTTGAGTACCAATTTGCCTTTGTGTCTCAAATTATACTTGATTTCTTCTTTACTTTCGGAGGCTTTAGTCTCATCAACTTTCTCTTGTACATTTTCTTTTTTAGTTTTTATTGATTCAAGTTTATTATCCATAGTTACTGTTTCAGCTTTCACCTCATCTTTTTCGTTTGCGTCCTCATGACTTGTAGTGGTTAGCAAATCGAACTCAGTAGGCCTATGTGTTGATAAATCTTTGTAAATATTCTCAAATTCTTCAATCGTATTATCTTGTTTTGAATGGGTTTCATTTAGATCTGTTGCTGTTACATCTGTTACAACTATGTTTACGCTTCCTTTAACTTTGTGTGCTTTTTTGACAGTTACTGGTTCTGGTATGATAGTAATAGGTTCTTCCACAACTGAAGAAATCGATTCCAACTTAGCTTCTCGTTTGATTTCATTTCTCGTTTTTTGTTCCAAAACAAGTTTCTCAATAGATTTACGAACTTTGTCTAAGTTACCGACACTACTCATTTTAGTGGCGGGTGTAGCTACAACTTCTTTTTCTTTAGGTTTGACCTGTGGAGATTCTAAACCTTCAAACACGTCTATTGACTCGTGTTTCTTAACAAAAGGCTTGTTAGTATGAACTGATGATAATACTTCAAGTTTCGCAATATTTTCTCCCAAGAGTTTCTTCATAGTGCTTGGTTCAAACTGTTTATCCGTATCATCCGAGACGATAGACGGTGATCTTTCTTGATTTTTTCTACAGCTTGTTTTCAAATCAGTAACTATTTTGTTTACAAAAGTTTCACTGTTTACATCTATTCTGTCGAAATAAGTTCGCTTCTCATGAATAGGTTTTGAAACCAGAACCTCGTCAGGTTTAGTTTTATTATCTTCAACATTTATTTGAATTTCTAGATTGTTACATGGTACAGTGTCGGATGGTTTTTCTATATCAACATGTTTATATTCAAACGGATCCTTCGTCTTATTAGAGCTATTAAAAGTTTCAGGGTCATTGGTTTTCGCAGTAACATGCAATTTAACTGCCCGATGTTCATCGAAATAAGTTCTTTTATCTTTCAAAATCTTGATATCGCCAAAAGCGCTTCTATCAGCGGAATCGTTTCTACATTCTTCAGAAGCCTTTTCTAGTTGCTCAAATTGCCTCAACGACATATCACTGTTGTTGCTTTTCGTCGATTTCTTCAGAGTGCTTAATATTCTACTCACTAAGGTTTCTGATAATGGCTTGTTTACTTCAGATTCGATTTTCTTTGCTTCCGGTGCTGTTCTTACAACCTTCTCTTCAAGCACTGATTTGTGTTCAACTACTTCTTGCATTTCTTCATCAATGCTAGTATCTATAGCCGAAGTCCTTACGAAATACGTTCCTCTAGCATTCTCTGGATCAGAAAACTCAGTCTCTTGTTCGTTTTCTTCTGTATTTACGTCCTCATCTTCATCACTAGAGTCTAACGCAGATGTTCTTACAAAGTACGTCCCTCTGACTTGATTCTTTATCTCAACACTTTCATTTGGACCATTATCTTGCTGTTCTATATCCGGCATAAAATAGGTTCCTCTTTCAACCAATTTACTTGCATCTACAAACTTCTTCCTAGTCACATTCTTTGATTCAGTGTACGATTGATCATTAATGCTGCTCTCTATATTCATACTGACTATGTCTGTACTATCATTTTTATATTCAATTGTATTGCTAATATGTACTGCTGAATCCCGTGTTTCCATTTTGGTTTCTTTCACGTTGCTTTCATCGCCTGTCGCGTAATCAGAGTTGTTAGGCGTGTCATAATCACCGCCTTGTTTTATGGTATCAGTTGATTTATCTAAATCACTCTCTTCCTCTTCTATACCTGTTTGTTTACCATCATGTTCCAAAATCATTTCATCTTTAACTTTTATTTCATCATGTTTGACCGCCTTAGATCTATTCAAGCATTCCTTCCTGAACGCGGGTTCGAGGCTCTGGTTGAAAGGGTCTGATGATTCATCATCACTGTCTGTTAGTACTACTTCATCTTGATCTTCTGGAGCGGTTTCTTTGTATGCTTTTTCTGTAATACCAAAGAAGAATATTACTAAATTATGATAAAGAATATATAGTGAAGGGCTATCTTGGATTATATAATATCTTTAATTAAAATTGTCGGTTTTCGACAAGTAAATAAAATCCTTTGAGATAACCAGTTATCTTTGAGGAAAAGTATTTCCTAGTTATTTAATCTAGTAAATGTGAAATTCTCACCATCTCTCTCATCGATACAGGAACGTAAATGTTTCACCTCTTCTTCGGCCCGCGCCCGCGCTAGTCTTTCCGCTGATAATTTATCCTAAAACATAAAAGAGAGTTCAGAGGGAAAAGGTGTTCATTGAAAACACTGTGACTTAAGTCTTTGTCTTGATATTTACTAAGTAATTACTGTCCCGACCTGTATAAATAAAAAAGAGGACTTCTATTTTAGGCTTACCTCTAAAACGGTGATTTCTGTCATAAGATGGGCAACTTTAGTCTGTAGGAACCTGGTTGGTGTTCCTGTGGAGACGATGGGAGGTGCAGCTGTTTTAGCCAATCTGGCTTCGTATTCTTCTATCATGTCTTCCATCTGTCAAAAGAAGAGTACAGCAATACAATACAAATTGTTTATTTCAGTCACGAGTACACAGAAAAATTATGAGCTCAAACTAAGCGCAAGCTTGTATTTTAAGTGCAAAGAGTACATTTTTATTGAAGCTTAACGGAAATCTTTGTAGCCTAGAAACCGTTTTATAGAGCTATCTTAAGTCTTGCCCTAGGCGTAGGGTAGATAGTCACTAAACTTAGACAATGCACTCGGAGTTTTATCGCGAATTTTTCCTTAATACATAATAAGCAAAAATACATAATAGGTGATTCATAATAATTATGTGGCCCCGGCTGAAGAATAGGCCCCTCCATATCTTCCTATCCGCGGATGTCGTAGGAGGTGACTAAGGGAAAGTCTAAAAAGAGGAGACTGAGTCTGTGGGGATGGCCATGTTCAGCAGTGGACGTCGAACGGCTGAAATGATGATGAATAATTATGTATGCTATCCCAAATGGGCTTATTCTACGCCCAATAACGTTTGTTCTACTACTTTTGGAAGTTCAACATTTTTCATTGAAAATACTCTACGTAAGAACCTGCTGTTTTGGGTCAAAATCAGTTCAAACTCAATTATTCAGCTGTTTTGAGGTAGGAATCTTGATGTCGAACTTCGCGTACGTTTAATATTTAATTTTTTTATAAAGATAATAATAAGACCAAATACAGAACATTTACAATGTTCGTAAAATAAACTAGGACCTTGGGGCCCAGGGGCGTGGCTCCTGTTTGATGCTTTATCTAGGAGGCTGTTGGATGAGACCATCGACCGAAGGGCTGGTGCGTACCTCGGACAAAGGATCAGTATAGCGATCCAACGAGGTAACGTCGCCAGCCTTTTGGGCACGCTGCCTGTGGTTGGTGATTTGAACTCTGTTTTCTACTTGTTGTCGTAGTCGTAGAAAACCGATCCAACGAGGTAACGTCGCCAGCCTTTTGGGCACGCTGCCTGTGGTTGGTGATCTGAACTCTGTTTTCTACTTGTTGTCGTAGTCGTAGAAAACCGATCCAACGAGGTAACGTCGCCAGCCTTTTGGGACACGCTGCCTGTGGTTGGTGATCTGAACTCTGTTTTCTACTTGTTGTCGTAGTCGTAGAAAACCGATCCAACGAGGTAACGTCGCCAGCCTTTTGGGCACGCTGCCTGTGGTTGGTGATCTGAACTCTGTTTTCTACTTGTTGTCGTAGTCGTAGAAAACCGATCCAACGAGGTGACGTCGCTAGCCTTTTGGGCACGCTGCCTGTGGTTGGTGATCTGAACTCTGTTTTCTACTTGTTGTCGTAGTCGTAGAAAACCGATCCAACGAGGTAACGTCGCCAGCCTTTTGGGACACGCTGCCTGTGGTTGGTGATCTGAACTCTGTTTTCTACTTGTAGTCGTAGAAAACAGAGTTCATTCCTAGTATAATATTATTTTAGCTTAATTTTCAACTGTTATTATTATTATTCTGTTATATATTGTTGTTTTAAAGTTTATTTCAATTCTCAAATATTTTTCTTTATGTTTGTAGAATTAGCCCCTTTTGGGATAGTTTTGTAGTTAAGGTAAATGTTATTACTGAGTGCTTTCATACCTCAGATCTAAGAGAGTCTATCTGCGCCTCGTAATACTGCCGCGTCATATCTTTAGCTTCTTCCACCAGTTCCCGCATCGTGTTGGCAGATTGTTCTTGCTTCTCTTCCATAACAGCCAATAATTCTTTGTTGCGGGCTTGCGCTCTGCAATTTTTTTTTTTTAAATATTCCGGACATATCACACACGGTCAACTGATCCCAAACTAGGCATAGCCTGTACTATTGGTACCAGAGACTGATAAAATAAATAAAAATAAATATTCCGAACATATTCACACGGTCAACTGATCCCAAACAAGGCATATACATAATACATAATATTATGATATACATAATAGATAAATATTTAACACCCAGACACAGAACAAACATCTGTGTTAGTGACGAATGTTTGTCCAGTGCGGGAATCGAACCCGCGACCTCTACCGCAGAAGGCAGAGTTACTACCAACTGAGCTATGAGGCCAGCCAAAACCAAATTCTTAAAACTATATTCTATATAAAACAAAATAAAATGTTTTACGTAGCGCACTTTCATTTTCTTTCTTGGTCATCATGTATTAGGTCAGTGACCAGGTTGAGGTATGGTGGCCCTGAAAACGGCCTGTGACTGTCGGTGAAATAATCAGTGTAGTGAAAGGATTAAAGTGCGCCTCTGAGAGGCTCCTTTCGTGCACATGTCACATGTCTTAGAATTTTTAAGTTCTAGGACATGCCGGTTTCCTCACGATGTTTTCCTTCACCGTTTGAGAGCACTGAACAGCGCACATAATGTAAAATCCATTGTTGCACGACAGGTTTCGAACCCACGACCTGTGGATCGGAAGGCGGGCCCACTAGCACCCCTCCACCTGTGCTCTCTATTATGTCCCCTAGTCACTTACTGAACCAGTTCAAAGTGTAGTAGCTCGTTGTCGGCTCGCATTTTCATTACTTCGGCGGTGCTCGAGATAGTGGTATCTTGGGTACTGCTTTCTAGCGTCGATGCGAACATTGCGGTATTGTTAATTTCTGTTTAAAATAAATAAATAATAACTAATTATATAATATCACACAAACCATAAACTGCTTTGCAGTATACAAGGTAATTCATAAATATACCTATGCCATCCCGAAAGGGGCTTATTCTACAACCAATTAAGTTATGCAATTAAGTTAGGCAATAAAGTTTGTTCTACGAATTTTGTAATTCGAAATTTTTCATTGAAAAAACTATGTGAAATCAGCTGTTTTGGGGTCAAATCAGGTCAAACTCAATGAATCAGCTGTTTTATGTAGCAATCTTGATTCCGAACTTCTTGTATGTTAAGTTATTCGTTCTAAAGGTGATAAAAATATTTTGAAATCAACTTACGTATATCTTGAGCGACAGCCGCCAATGACAGCACGTGTTTAGTCTCGTGAGCGTATTGTGGTGAGGGGTTCAACGTCACCACCATGCTGACTGCTTCGCCTCGGGAGCCTGACAAACCAGAGCCTAACAGGCGGGTTAGTTTGGACTCTCTGTAGAAATGGGAAGGTTCTATTTAGAACACATTAAGGTGTTTCAAGACGGAATCTGTGGTTTATTGAGATCCACCTTTTTTTGTGAGAAAATGCCAACTAGGCTGAAGAAATGAGTCCGTGTATCGTGCGGAAACCGTCTTAGAACCTAAATATTCGATGTCCTGTGTGACATGTGCACAAAAGAAGCATCTACGCGAATTTTTATTCTTCACCTCACGGTTCGTTCAAGAATTAGAATTAGAATTATTTATTTCAGTTATAACAGCAAGCTTACAGTATATACCAAAGTGCCTACTGTCTAAAATTAAAACTTAAATATACTCTTATTATTATTATTATTAAGCCATTTATTTCCAAATTTGAACATATATTATTTGTAAAAAATTATAAAGTAAGTTTTAAACTTTTCAAAGTTTGGGCACCCATCTTTGGGTAAAGGCCTCCTCCATCAATCGCCACAGATCTCTGTCTGCGGCATGTCTCATCCATGTAGAGACGGCGACGTCTTCGATGTCGTCTCGCCAACGGCGCAGCGGACGACCGCGCGTAAAGAATATACTCTTAGCGAATTAAATATTTTACAAATGTTATCATTAAAGATGTCGACATGTTGGAACTCGTGTACATAGGCATTTAAAAGAGTGAGAGCTCTTAACGTTAGCGCATTATGAGCGTGACACGTTCGCGGCGTGTGGCAGGCGAACAGTTGATGTCGACGGCGGCCACAGCGCACGTAATTGTCAGGCATAGTGGCATCATGCTCAAGAGCGTTCATTGGCCCTTTTGAGGATAATCATATCTCAATCTGGAAGCTATTGCATAATAAAGTATCGGCCATGCGTGTTGTAGCACCTGTAGGGCACGAGTGCCTCCTGCCGCTGGCGCTGGTTGCGGCGCAGCAGGTGCAGGCAGCGCTCCAGCACGTGCAGCGAGGAGTTGATGGCGCGCGACTCGGCCATGCGCGCGCCCGTGTTGCGCGTGGCGCGCGCGCGCTCGCAGCCCGCCAGGTCGCACAGCCGCACGCACGAGCTGCGCACCTCTCCGTCTGCAACCATCATCATCATCCCACCTCTATAACGTCTGCAGCCATCATCATCATCCCACCTCTATAACGTCTGAAACCATCATCATCATCATCATCCCACCTCTATAACGTCTGCAACCATCATCATCATCATCCCACCTTTATAAAGTCTGCAACCATCATCATCATCATCCCACCTTTATAAAGTCTGCAACCATCCTCATCATCATCCCACCTCTGTAACGTCTGAAACCATCATCATCATCATCCCACCTCTATAACGTCTGCAACCATCATCATCATCCCACTCTATAACGTCTGCAACCAACATCATCATCACTACACTACTATCGTAGGGGGAAGACCTGGCCAGGCGTCACCTCACAAAGGTAAAGCTTTATTTGTTGAATTCTTACGCCAAAACACAAAATACTTCTCAAGGTTTCTCCAGTTCTTTTAGTGCCCAAACATACTGCACTCGTTGGTTACAAAGATTTTTACTGCTTTTAACACACTAAAATTGTCTCGGGTCGCTTCGCACGCCAAACTTTTCAAGACACGCCACGACACGACAAACATCAACCAGCCTAACATACACAAATTGCTTCATATAACACCTCAATTTCTGCTGTGACAATTAATGAAAGTAGAAGCCAAAATATACCTGTCTCCGTCAGCATAGTGATGGTGAAGATACAGTGCGAGCGAGATGACTGCGCGTGGACGCCAGTCGCCGCTACCACCAGGTTATGTTTGCCGGCTACCATCACGTCGTATGCCTCTACACCGGTGCGGACAAACGCTTGTGTTACTCCCTAGGAAGGATGTATAGATAAAGTTAAAGACCAATAGTAACACAGTCCTGACAGCAAATTTAAGATTCTGTGTCTACTATGCTACTTTGTGAGTTCATAATAAAGTAGTAATATGTAGGTAGACGGATATTGTTTTGACATTTATACTCTCTATACAGCTCCCTAGCTGAATAAACAATTCTCATCTAATTGACAATCAAGACATAATATGGTGAGGGTTTAATTATTTTATAATTTTTGAATTGTTTTTCTCAATAACCGCAAAACGCACAGTTTGATTTTTATGACAAAGATAACTTGAGCATTTTATTTACGTAAATCCAAGACAGAAACGCGATTGGTAAAACTTTTCTCGATAGATTTATTTTTTAAAGTTGGGTCCTCTGCAACAGTTTTTTCGAAAAAAATCTGAGACTATCTAACAAAAATAACTTTTTTAAAAATATTTTGTTAGACAATAGCATTGGGTACCTAAATCCAAGACACATTTTTAAAAAAATAGATAGTTTTTGAGATAATCGATATTTTCTTATATTTCGCTTACGTCGATTACTCTCAAGCGCCTTCTAACGCTTGCTATCTCTTTACGCATTCAATTACAGTACATAGCGCTGTCACTTTCTTCACTCCGCCCACTCGAAAATTTATTATGATTTTTGTATCCTCTTAAGTTAGTAAATATGGTAGGTATGTAAATGGTACAGATGTTACCTTGACATAGACTTGGCCAGTATTATCCTCTCTAAGTCGCAGCTTGGTTCTCTTATCCGGCGGCGCCAGTAGATCATAAATAGCTTCATTGTAGATTTCCACAAAAGATACCTGAAGGAAAAATAGTGCTATGAAATTTTAATTAAAAATTGTAATTTTTTTTCCAATAATCATAATGAGCCAGATCTCTAGTTACTTTAGGCGAGTTTTTGTTAAGTAGGCAACAGTTGATAATTATCACCATCCTTGTCATTTCAGCCTTGTTCCTACCTCAATCAATGAATCCATTATTAGGATTCCTCTACAATTTCCTAATACTTTTATAAAATGTACCTGTATAGCAGAAATCTTTCAGTAAATTCTACTCACCCACACATAGTACTTGGTGCAATTGGTCAAGTTAAAAGTACTGACTGTGAGGTCACCTTTGAGCTGAGCACTCATCCGTTTGTACTTATCTCTCTGTGGTGCAGAGACTTGACGTAGCCGTTTCACCCACTGAAAAGTCAAGCCAATATTAATACAAAATAGACTATATTCCAACAACTATATACAACTGTCTCTGACTGGTACCCCATAGATGGCAAACGCAAAAGAGGACACCAACAAACGAGATGGGAGGATGACTTAAAACTCACAGCTGGACATAATTGGAGAAGGGAAGCGCGAGATCCTGGAACTGCGTAAAAGAAAGTAGCTGAGCCAAAGTCAAAAGGCTTTTATTTCAATAAAATCACTAGGATCATAATAGTAATAGTCATAAAAGTAATTCAATCAATTGATAATAATATTATAAATCGAGATCACTTTGAAATGTCTTAAAAACTAGGTGAAGCTATGCCTGTACTAGATAGTATTCCCTAAGGGACTGGTTGCAAGACCACCTCTGCTGTCAAAAATTCATCATTGTCATCATAATAAAATAAATAATTTATCTATCTATCTATAAGCCTGCTGATGTCCACTGCTGGACATAGGCCTATTCCAAAGAGTGCCAGGACAAATGGTCTTGAGCTTTCTCCATCCACTTCTCCTTGACGAACCTACATAGATCATCTAGTTTGGATTTCAGAATGTTTTTTCATTCAAGAGCAGTCAAAAAATCTATGCTAGGGCCGCGCTTGAGTCCAATATGAGAGTTTTTGTTTACCTGTAGCTCAAACTCTTGTTGAGTGTACCCAAGCTTATCGGCTCCAGTCTCTGAAGGTTTGTACAAAGGCTGCTGTGAAGCATCCACCAACTTAAAAACATACTCTAATGACCGAGGCACGAGACCCGGAGAGTTCACTGTGCCCATCAGAGTGTAGGTCTTGCCTGACCCTGAAGCACCGTATGTGAGGAGTGTGAAGCTATGCCCATCAGGGAGTTTTTTGAGGTTTTCTTTGACCACTTGTTCAAATATTTCCTGTAATAAGTCAACAAGAATAATTTTAGGAAGTATGTAAGCAGATGGCAGACTTATGTCTTAAGCTAAGTCTTTCTTTACTATGCTCGTTAAGAGTGAATAACTTTTAAACTGGCATTAAAAACTCTGTAACGAATAATATGCTGAATCTTGAATTCTATGAAGAATGATTATCTACAATAAATAGATATTATCTTCTAAAAGTTTACTCACTTTTTGACTGCTCTGCGCATCAAATATTCGGGAAAACGTATACATTCGCGACACATTGTGTTGGGTCCGCCGCCCGTGGCCAGCAGTGGTCGTATCCAAAGAAGTCACCAGACACTTGTCTGAGCGCACTTCGTACAAGTTGTTGGGCGCTTCGTGCGGTTTCATACGCAAGTACACCTGTACCAACTCCGGCTCTTCGACCTCAGAATCCTCTTCAAATAATTCCAATAGGTTCGTGGCCTTCTGGGGACGAGGTCTCATGAAGGGATTATTTATCAGCGGCGGTCGAGGTTCTATGAACGATGGTATGTCCCGCTTCGACGTCTCATTGTCAGAGAAGCGTTGTTCCATCACTTTGTCAATATTTTTCTAATCTACGAAATGAAAACAATACATCTAACTTGAAAACTAAACGGTAGGCAACGGCTTGACTTTCATGCAATTCAAAAACTTTTTGACGTTTCTTTTTTTCGATGTTGGTTTTACCATGTTGGCAAAAACAATAAAAACTATTTTCAACAGACTAAAAATGAAAGTCTAATTGAATACTCGTTATATAAATTAGTGTTGTTACTCATCATAGGGTATGATGAGTAACAACACTAACTAATTTATGAGATTTTGTACTGGCATGTGAGCCCTGAAAAAAAAACTAGATTTAATTTTTCCTGACTTTTTCTGTGTGTACTCGTGACTGAAACGAACAATTACAAAAAAAATATATTAGTTAGTCTGTGTTTGTATCCACAGACGAACTAATATGTTAAATACATCTAATGCATGTTAACATCCTATTGGTCTGTGGTCCCACAGATTAGTAATATGTGTCGGTCCGACCGATGCGTTTTTTGTGTACCAACCACAGAGTACTTTAATACTTTTGTATACGGTACCAACTCTTGTATTGGTTTTGTTTATTTTCATTTTAAATTAAAATCTAAATAATCTAACGAAATGTGTTTCCTATAAACACTCACAAAATTCTTCTTCATATGCGTACATAAATTATTGGCAGCTTACAGTGCATTCATTTCACAAATCACAATGTCAATCTACAAAGAATTTGTGAAAATGTGATAGTTTTTCGTAATTGGCGTGGTGCCATAGTTTTAATTACAAATAACGGAAATAGGCACCATGAAATGTTTAGGTTTTATTGTTTTGGCTTTGATATGTGTGCGAAATGTTCTGGGGTATTGCCCTTCATTGTGTATGTGTAAGAGCAACAAGGTGGCTGACTGGCCTCCATCAGAGCTGCTTCCGGGGGAACTGCTAAGGCTGAAGTGCGGCGGGAGCCCCACTCAGAGCGCCCAGATCACAGAGCTCAAGGAGATAGACCTCAGCAAGTTGTGGAACATCGTTGTGAGCTTGTAAGTCAACAAAAATCATTTTATGACTTGACGACCTCGGTGCGTAGGTGGTCCCGCTGCGGGACAAATGTTTGCATGATCTGCAAATATTTGTACCGGGTCTGGCTGCGTGTTGTGGTACCATGGTACTCGTAGTTTCTGATACCCACGGTATGACTGAACTAGTGGAAACCTAGTGAATTCGTTCACAAGATTCTATTTTCATACAAAACCCAATCCCTGCTATAACAGGAAGCTAGCCCCCAAATTTCATACTCCTAGGACTGCTGATTTAGTCTGAGCATTGATTGTCAGTCTCTCAATCACATACGAGTTTTATACCAACATATAATTGAGGAGTATGAAACAGCCCAAGCTAAACTTTGCACAGCAAACTCAATTTCAATTGAATTTTCAGAAACCTATCAGGCAATGCTATCTCAACTCTATCCAGGGAGTTGTACCTTCCGAATCTACAAAAGTTGTAAGTAAAACACAATCAAATACTGTACCTACATATAGTCACTGGCATTTTTGTCTTCAGTTCTTAGAACCTTATAAAATTAAAGGCATGGTTCCTTGGTGCATATGAATGCAATACATACACACAATGTACAAATGCAGAAGTCAAATATGCGACTAGCTTGCACTACCAGACCACATCTATGCTGATAAGAGCCGAATAAGAGGCCTCAAGGGAACATACCTAGTCAGGAACCAAAACTGATAAAAATAGGTAAAAAAATTCTCATACAGTGGTGTGGTACAGGGTGCTGGGCACACACAGACACACACTGTGTAGCATATACTTACTACATAAACATACACAGCTTGCTTGCATTGCATTCATATGCACTAACATATTATGCCTACCTACCTTATAAATCAAAGCTAAGCCCCTTCGTCCATGACGCTACGCAAAAGTGACGGAACTCATTAGAAACTAGAGTTGCGGACTGATTGGAAACTCTGACTCGTCCACGACGCTACTGGAATTTCCTGAAACTCAGTCACTCAGTACACGATTTTATGTAAACAAAATTTTGAAAACGAAAATAATTAACATGACTAGTGATAATTCGAACGGTGACATGGAATTATTACTTCTCCAGTCACATAGAGGTCAGAATCACATATAATTAATTTTTATTCGTTAATTTTTCAACAGTTTCTCGAAACCAGTCGCCTGGCGACCAGCATGTCGAGTCGCCAGGAGACTAGTTACAAACGCGTTCCTTTTGAGTAGCGTCGTGGACGGACGCGCATTGAAATACTAGTGCTATCGCAGTCAGGCTACTCATAAGTGACTACAGTTTCAGTCGCGTTCCTTTTGAGTCGCGCCGTGGACGAAGGGGCTAAATGTGATAAAAATAATCAAGATAAAAGATGGTCATTTTAGGGTCCCACTTTATCTCAAACATTTTATCAAAACACTAATAAAGCAAAGATCCAAAACACTTAACTATTACAATTTACAAAACATCTTTTGTATTCTATACTACCCCATTGTTAAACATCATCATAAATATGACCGCCTCTTTCTTTTGTTTACTGTTAGAAAAAGACAGAGCGAGAGTTAAAGGGCCGATAACAAGGGACTGATTATAAATAAAGGGTAATGTTACAATTTACAGGGATCTCAGCAGAAACCAGATATCTCTGATAGAATCTGATGCATTTTACAATCTGACTACGCTACAGCGTCTGGATCTGTCCTACAATCAGATTAGCAAAGTCTACAAGGAGATGTTCAAGGGACTGGTCAATTTAGAGAGACTTATCCTTACTCATAATCTTATTTCTGCCATGGATGCTGGAACTTTTGATCATCTTGTGGGTTTGAAACAACTGTAAGTATGTAACGGTCTAAATATTCTAATATGAATGTGTCTGATTATAAACTGGTTATTTATAGGTGCATGATTTATGTCATGATTGCTTGCTTGCCGTTTTACTGATTTTTTCTTGGTTATTCTGTATTAGGTCAGTGACCAGCTTGATGTATGGTGGCCCTGAAAAGGGCCTATGACCGTTGGTGAAAGAATCAGTAAAAGGATTAAAGTGCACCTCTTAAGAGGCTCTGTTTGTGCACGTGTCGCATGTCTTCGAATTTTTCGGTTCTAGGACATGCCGGATTCCTCACGATGCATGTTTTCCTTCACCGTTTCAGAGCGCACATAAATTTTCTGAATTGAAATTCTATTTGTGCACGACCGGGATTCGAACCCACAACCTGTGGGTCGGAAGGCGGGGCCACCACTATCACTCCACTAGTAGTGCTCTTAAGTATGAACTTTACGGCTTAAAACATAAAGAGATTGATTGATTTATCAAACCATGTTTTGAAGCTTTATAAATGTTTTACTAAGAGCTTTTTACATTCATACTCAACCAGGTGAATTGAGCATATAAGTTCATGAATGTGATCTTTCCATTTTGTCCAGGGATTTAACAGAAAACCCACTTATATGCGACTGCTCGCTGCTGTGGGTCGGTGATTGGTCAAGGAACACCAGCGTCAAACTAGCCAGCAACCCCAAATGCGCATCCCCCGAAAACATGGTCAATAAAACAGTACGAAAACTGAAAATATTCCTGGATCTATCTGCCTGCGGAAGCGCCCTACCTTCTAATACCCTGATCGTCAAACCAAATCATGACCAAGTGGTTTTCGAAGGAGACACGCTATCGCTAACATGCAATGCTCCGTTCGCATCGGTCATTGCAAAGTACGAGCTCAAATGGCAACATCCGATGCTGGAAATATGTGACGTCAATATCACTAATACAGACATGCAGGAGGAAGGAATGGCTGAAACGACTATACACTTCCGAAACATCACCCACCACCACATGGGGAATTGGACGTGTGTGTACAGCGACCAGAATCACATACGGCACAACCACACCGTTCAAGTCATGGTACTTTCCAATGACACTCAGTATTGTATGACTAACTCTATCACCAACAACAAAGGGTTGTACTCCTGGCCGCAGTTACTGACCAACCGCACAGCGTCCGTACCTTGTACTAGTGGTGAAGGAATGGCATATAGGCATTGCTATGAAGACGGTACATGGGGCGAGGCGAATACCACTGAATGTTCATACATAAGCAACGTAACAAAATTGCTTCAGCAATTCGCGCTATTAAACGTCAGTTTAGTGCAATATTCTGCTGTGAATGCAACGGAGAGATTAGCGATGTTGATTCAGGAGCGGACCTACCCAGTAGCAGAGATCTCGGATCCCGACGATGTCATGTTCATAGCTCAGGCGATCAGGAATTACATGCAATACATACCTGAGGAAAAGGATTTAGGTAAGTCTCAGGATCGTAGCAAAATCTGCCTCTGGGAAACCACGTGATTTTCTATATGTGTGTATGTATTACTAGCTTTGCCCGCGACTACGCTCGTGGTACCTACAAAAAGTATTCCAAGTTTCATCGAAATCCGTTGAGCCGTTACTGCGTGATTGAATCCTAACATTCTAACAAACATTCGCATTTATGATTAGTAGGATAGTAGGATTAGTAATGGTTCGCCCCGAACTGAGATCTCGCGATATCAGGTAAAAAAGGCAAGGAAAAGGGAGAAAAACGCACTGGACAAACATTTGTGACTAACACAGATGTTTGTTCTGTATCTGGGTGTTAAATAGATATCTATTATGTATATCAGTCTCTGTTACCCTTAGTACAGGCTATGCCTAGTTTGGGATTAGTTGACCGTGTGTGATAATGTCCGGAATATTTATTATTATTATAAAATTTCCTTCGATGACCATTGAGGCATAATTAAAGTAAACATTTAAAATCGCACCTTTAGCATGTTTTAATTCCCAATCTTATCTGACCTACGATGTCATTGAAACTTTACCAAATAAGAGCTCTCGTTTATAATATTGGTTTTGAAATGTTCACTTTTTTCGTTAAATCTTAAAAACCATACACCGTAACTGCTTAACCGTACGTGCTTCGTGTATTTTTAACTGAGCCTTTTGTAACAGTAAACAAACAGACATGATTCAAATCACGCGTAAATCATATCAATGTTTAGGTTTGATTTGTTTGATCTGCTGGCGTTCTGCATCAGTCACCATAACAAATATCAACCGTGTTATTTCGTAAGCAAAACGGGAGTGAAGCTCGCAAAATTAAAACAACCTTGGTCATTCTGTATTAGGTCAGTGATTAGGTTGAGGTATGGTGGCCTTGAAAAGGGCCTCCGACTACCAGTGAAAGAATCAGTGTAGTAAAGGGATTCAAATATTAAATAAATAAAAATAATAAGCGGTTGTCGTGCACATGTCACATGTCTTGGAATTGAACCCAAAACAGTTGATTTTTGCATAGTGTTTTTTCATTTATAAATGTTGAGTTTCCAAAAGCCGTAGAAGATACTTTATTGCCAATTAGGTGTAGAAAAAGCCCCTTCCGGGATAGCATACATTCTCTTCTCCGTCTTAGCCCGTTCGTCCATGACGCTACGCAAAAGTGACGGAGTGATTAGAAACTAGAGTTGCGGACTGATTGGAAACTCTGACTCGTCCACGACGCTACTGGAATTTCCTGAAACTCAGTCACTCAGTACACGATTTTATGTAAACAAAGTTTTGAAAACGAAAATAATTAACATGACTAGATAATTCAAGCGATGACATGGAATTATTACTTCTCCAGTCACATAGACGTCAGAATCACTTATAATTACTTTTTATTCGTTCATTTTTCAACAGTTTCTCGAAACCAGTCGCCTGGCGACCAGCATGTCGAGTCGCCAGGTGACTAGTGACGAACGCGTTCCTTTTGAGTAGCGTCGTGGACGGAGTGCCATTGAAATACTTAGGTTCAAAGTGATCCTAGTGATTTTATTGAAATAAATGCCTTTTGACTTTGACTTTTGACTTTGACTTTGACTAGTACGACGGGCTACAAAAAATTGTTGAAGTGACTACAGTTTGTAACGCGTTCCTTTTGAGTAGCTCCGTGGACGAAGGGGCTTACAGAAGATTGCAGCCAAATAACATTATCTCGTCACGTACCGTCTTCAGGACCGATTTCAGAATGAATGTGTTTCATGGTACGAATCGTCAACAACACCACATCGCGGCGACAAAAGGTGATCAAGCAGTGGTTACGTGTGAATAGTGTCGCTGCAGCTTTTTGCAGAACAGTTGCGTAACTTCGAAGTCGTGTTTCATGGTAGGCTAGGAGCTCTTTAGCGGGAGGGAGTTCGGGGTCAGCAGTGTGATGCCTCTGGTATTGCCAGCGTTCAAAAGCTACGGTAACCACTTACCGATAGGTGGGTGGTATGTTTGCCACCTTAGTTGTATTAACAATTTGTGTTTTCCAGGGCCAACGTTGCTAGATGTTATCAGTTCAGCTATGAATGTGTCCACTGTGGCGATGGCGCGCGCCGAGACGATGTACGGTGCTTGCACCGACATGCTGCGCGCGGCGGAGCACATATCCACCTATATCAACAATGTTAATGGACAAAAGGTATTTCACAATGTTTCTCACAGATCAGTAGACTAGTCTAGATCAGTAGTCTTCTCAGTCTTCTCTTAAAAATCGAGTTTTGTTAAAACACAGTTCCAACTTTCAAGGAAATACCGCCTCAGCGAGTCATCCATATATTTCCAACTAGTTTTTTTTTTCGGTGTGCTCGATTCCCGCTGCGGGACAAATGCTTGAATGATATGCAAATTTTTGTTCCAAGTCTGGGTGTTGTGGTACCATGGTACTCGTTGTTTCTGATACCCACGACACAGGGCATCCTAGTGTAGGGTCAGGACAGCGTTGCCAGACGTCTCGATAGCGGCGGGATGTCCCGATTTTTAAATCAAAATTAAATGTCCCGCGTGGGACAGGCTCAGTCCCGCTTTTCGGGGATAACTCGATCGTGCGTCGACGAATAAGACTCGACTATTTAACGATAGGGTAAATCTGATTTAAATACATTTTCTATATGGCTATTTTTGCTATCTATTGTCAATTTGTCACGTAAACATAATTTAAGACCCTTTTTCTCAGAAACGGCTAGAGGTATCAACTTTAAATTTATACCACCTATTAAGGTCTGTGGGCTTATGGTGCCGTAAAAAAATCAAAGCTCTAGCCTAATGCATTAAAAAGATATGGCAATGAATTTATAATTTTTGTATGGAAATGGCTAAAATGAAAAACCTCTAGGAAACTTCCAGTTACCTCACAATTCTGAAATTTGGAATGCTAGGAGCTTTTGTAACACAATTAAAGGGAAAAGTCTGAAATTGAGGACTTTCGAAGTTTTTTAGGAAACAAAGTTATGTTTGCGGTCAATGTCATACAATGACTAGGTGAGCGACCGCAAATATAAGTTTGTCAATTCCTACACTAAGAATTTTTATTTTCTGACCATGACCACTGGTGCTCGACCGGGATTCGAACTCACAACCAATGGCACGGAACCCTCAGGGCGCGAGCACTCGCACTTGACCGTCTTTATTTTACTATGTCCCTCTTTTTCACTCAAAAAGATCCAAAATCCGGACGTGGCAGAAAAAAAACTGGCAACGCTGGGTCAGGACTACGTATGTGACAGATGGGTGTATTTTTTTTTAAACTTGCAGATAAACCTGGCTGTGGAGCATTTCCGCGTGAGCGAAGGCTTCGGCGGCGCCACCTGCGTGTGGTACAGCGCGCGCGCTCTGGCGGCGCCGCGCCTGCACTGCACCACCACCAACCGCACCGTGGCGCCGCTGCTGTCCGTCAGCGACGCGCTCATACACGCCAGTGTGCAGGTAACACTAACTCTAACCAAAGATAATAAACTCTAACCCGGTGTCCTCAAGAGCACCACACAATCACACACACAAACGCACAACACACACCCTGGCAACTAACACACATGAACCCACACAAAAACATATGTATAAGAAACTCACAGAACATAAGGATTGTAGATTAATAAATTAATTTTAAAAATTACTTAATTTAATATTATAACTAGTTTTAAAAATTTCATTGAACTCTTTGAGTTTTTAACTTAGACCACACCACGTCAAGCACTCAGGCAATTCAACTCAAGCCATTCAATATAAATCTACCCTCAACTTTTAATTTATCTTTCACTATTTTAATTTTATCAGTATTGCCCTAATGTTTTAATAGACTTTGTTAAATTATGGCTTAAAGTAACTAAGGAAGAGCGAGGCCTCCTAGTACAAGTATTATATACTTAAAAGGAGGCTTCAAAATATTGTTCATGATAACTTTGAACTTTGTGAACGAAATAAAAACATTTGCATTTGCATTATAAAAACAGGACGAGCATCCAGGCCAAAGGACGAGCATCCAGGCCTTTAAATAAAGAAAAAAGCCTCAAAGGTTGGCTGGAAGAAAACTGTTTTTAGGGTTAAGCTCGCCTTTGTACATACCTTTCTTTTTAATTGATGTAATCTGTGTTTTCTTGTGTACAATAAAGAATAAAGAAAAAACAAAAAGGGATCGTAGATTTAAGTGGCGGTTTAGTTCACTTACTTTTGAGACCGTGATTAGCTGAGCGTGCTCTCAATTGTATTTATACAAGGTGATTCATAACATGTATGCCATCCCGAAAGGGGCTTATTCTACAACCAATTAGCAATAATGTTTGTTCCAACGACTTTTGGAAATTCTATATTTTTCATTGAAAAAACACTATGTAAGAATCAGCTGTTTTGGGGTAAATTAAGCTATTTTAGCAATCTCGATGTCGAACTTTTCGCACGTGTACCACAATACAATTGATTTTAAAAACTTTTTCTCAGCCGTAGCGTCGAATGTGCCAAAGTTGTAGATCAAACTGTATTGCAATTTGCAATTCAAGGTGTAGAATTAGCCCCTTTCGGAATAGTATACCTACCTTTTTTTTTTATTCCACTGAGGTGGCTATCAAGCATACGGCCCACCTATTGGTAAGTGGTTACCGAAGCCTATGAACGCTTGTACCAGAGGCATCAAGCACGCGTTGCCGACACCTTAAAAATTTCAAATTTCAAGACGCCCTTTTTGAAGAACCCCATACTGTAGTCCTTAGGGAAAACCTCATTACCTACACATTTATGAATCACCTATGTACAATATGTATTATGTACAGGTTACAAGGCATCATTCATAACAGGTTGCAAGCATATTGCACCGCTTTAAATAATACCAACTAGGTAATTGATGACAAATGCAGCATGTTTTCCTTTATTCCTCAACTTTCACAAGGATTTAAAACAAAGGACCATAACAGCACAGTTTTTTTATGCGAACATAGTGTCATATCCTTATTGATGGTGTCTCTTTGATGCGAACTTTGGCTTGCCCAGGCAACTTCTAATTTTTAGTTCGTTATCCAAACTCCTTGGTTTTGCACAGACTTGCAGACTTTGTTTTCACGAGTCATGCAAACGCCTTGGTTTTCAACAGTCATGCAAACTCCTTGGTTCTCCACACTCATGCGAACTCTTGGTTATCCACAGTCATGCAGACTCCTTGGTTTTCCATAGTCATGCAAACTCCTTTGTTTTTCCACAGACATGCAAACTTATTGGTTTTCAACAGTCATGCAAACTCCTTGGTTTTCCACATACATGTAAATTCCTTCGTTTTCCACAGATACCACAATCCTTTCTCTACAGTACTACCTCCAGTGGGGAAATGCTGCAGATCCAACCACGTGACCTCATAGTTTCTGTATATGAAGACGCGTCTCTGTTCCCTCTGTTGCCTATTGTCGAGGAAGGCGACGGCAGGAGGAACGGACATCGGGCCAAGGATTATTACGGAAGAAGCACCAAGAGAGAAGATATGAATATGGAGATCACTTCGCCTGTCGTCGGGTTCACTCTAAGTAAGTCAACATTTATTTTATTTTATTAGGAAAACAAACAGTGTTAAATACTAGTTAAAAAAACTTATAAAATAAACATACATAATAATAATAATAATTATTCCGGACATATCACACATTGTCAACTGATCCCAAACTAGGCATAGCCTGTACTATGGGTACCAGAGACTGATATACATAATAGATATATATTTTACACCCAGACACAGAACAAACATCTGTGTTAGTCACAAATGTTTGTCCAGTGCGGGAATCGAACCCGCGACCGCTAGCGCAGAAGGCAGAGTAACTACCAACTGAGCTATGAGGCCAGTCATATAACCAATAATATGTTTTCGCATATACTAATTAGCTAGGTAACTTATCTTTATACAAAAAAGGGTGGACAAAATAATGGGGCATGAAGGGTGACCTCTTCTTTTATAGTTGGTCGGTTTTATTCTTAGGAAACAGGTCAATTTCGAAGAAATAAAAGGAACTGGACTTTTTTGGAAACAAATACAAATACATTTGAAAAAATAAAAAATCGTACACATCTCATGATAAAATTACCGCCTTTCTTTCATTTTTATTAGCACGCCATTCGCGCCACAAGCACCTATTCGATTTCCTAATCACGAAGAAAATATTGTAGATTATGGTCGGGACTTGTAGAATTATTGTTATCACTAAGTTCATAGAACCGGTGTGGTGCGCCATCGCCAAAGATCGTTGTGTTATTGCGATCTGCAGCAACTCGGGTATCCCTCCCATGAAAAATGTGAACGTCGCAATTTGTATGTTCCGACAATGCTTGCTATGCGGCCCGCTCGCGTCCGAAACTCTAAACAAACTGTACAAAACCCTCAGATACAAAAAAAATTGTACAACCAACACCACGCACACAATTAAAGAATAACACACCTCAAAATACCTTATCTCAGTAAAGACCAGAGTTATTAGAGCAGCCACTGGCACGCCCCACGCGAAAAGGTTACTTTTCAATTTTTTTCTCTTAATATCTGTAGTGAATACTACAACAATGTCTCTGTAAATGAGAACGGAGGCCACAGCTAGCCAGCACTGGAAACAGAACTCGAAAAAAAAGATAGTGTATGTCATAATGCCCCCAAATGAATTTACTAGGGTTAAGAAAGGGAGCCACAAAACTAGAGTTAGATTAAATGTACAGTTTACGAACACATAGTTGTGAAAAGTACGCGATTTTGGTAGGATAATCCACGTTAGTATACCGTATAGCAGAGCGGTCAGAGAGACGAGTGCCGCGATGCCTTGAATGATCCACACACTGGCGTCTCGAGTATCCTCGCTAAAGTGTGCTAAATCTACGGTTGAAAAGCTCTTGTTGAAGAATGCGTTCGTTTCCATAATAATATCCGTAGTGGTTGTAAATTCCGTAGTGTATAGCGTAGTTGGCTCTGTGCTGTTCCAGGTAAGAATATTTTTTTCATCAATTTCGTCAGATATTGGGTGTTCATACGTGCCATCACCTTTATTGACGGGGTCATTAAGGTTGAATCGTTTCGTGTAATCCGTTGAAAGTAAAGAATCATGATACAAATCTTCTTGATATCGTGTGTAAATTCTTTTTATCGTTCTGCGAAGTAGCATTTCTGCAGTGTTTATAGCTTTCACTGGACAGTAATTCAGGCACTACAAATATAAAGCAATAAATATATATTTTTCCGTTATACCTTTGTAACACTTCGGGCAATCGCGTGAACTAAATTAATAGGGCTCGAAAATATGGGTAAAATACTTGATAATTGTCGTCATACCTACTGACAGTCGTATATTTTCCTCAACTCCATCAAATTGGGGCATATAAATACAATTGAAAACCGCAAACAAACATTTCATTTCATTTAACTAGCGTTTATAAGTAAGCCCTTACTTATAAGCCATGAATGTTTAGGGAACGTGTCTCTGCGCGGCGAGTTGCTGGAGCCGATCATAGCGACGGTGCGCGCCAGCTCCGTCGGCGGAGTGGACGGCCGCGCCGCCGTCTGGGACCCCCGTTCGAGGCGCTGGCAGGACAACACTTCAGGTACTTACCGCTAGCATTCTACAAGGTGATTCATAACATGTATACCATCCCGAAAAGAGGAGTTTCATCAACAAAAAAAAAACTAGCGAAATAAAACCTTTATTTTTTCAATATATATTTTTTTTTCCCAAGCGTTCTTAAAGTATCTGTTTTTGGGTTTTTTTAATCTTTATAATAACTAAATAAACGTACGAGAAGTTGGGCATCAAGATTGCTACCTAAAACAGCTGTTTCATTTGTTTGAACCGATTTCTATGTATCATGTGCTATGCGGCACCAGCTGAGTGGTGACCGTTTTTGTGTCTAGTTTATAAGCTTATATTTTATTTGTTCCCATATTTGTTTGAATTGTGACGCAAAATCAATATTTTTCTATTTCTATTTGACCGACGACGTTGTGAAGCTTGCGGGAAGTCGGTGGATGGAGAAGGCTCAAGACCTTACGTAGTGGAACTCTTTGGGGGAGGCCTATGTCTGGCAGTGGACTTCTACAGGCTGATGATGATGATGTTGAAAGCATTTTCATGAATGAACATGAATTTGTAATCTAGTTTCAGTGAACATGAATTTATAGACATAGAATAGAATAAGATTATATTTGCAACAACACACTTATAATTATAACACTTATAAATATAAACGTTATTTAAATGGATACTTAAAGACAAAAACAAAGAACAAAAAAAAGAATAATAATAACATAAACATTAAATAATCACAGATACATGTTGCTGCAAAAAGGACGCTAACTCAGCATGAAGCGGGTTGATAACAACCCTTTTATAATCTAGTTTCTTTCCGTGCATTATTATTTTTATTTTTTGTATTATATACTACACCAATTTATGTTGGTAGCATAGAGGATCTAAGCGGCATCTGTAATAAATAACCTATGTTCACAATAAATGATTATGAATTCATTCATTCATTCCAGATTGCAAGATATCCCATGTGGTGTCAGAGATGATAATCATCAGCTGCACGAGGCTCGCGTACGTCGGCCTTCTTCAGAATGTCGAGACGGGCATCTACGGCGCCCGCACCGACGGGGCGCGGTTCAAGGTTACTTGAACTTGCTTGGCTTGTTTGTTTTTAATTTTATTTTTATTGTCGTTGGTGGTTTTTTGTCCGGAATATTTATTTATTTAAGTCAAGATTATGAATGTCACATTAATAAGAAAAAACACGATAGTACTTAAATAGACTGAATTATTATCAAAATACATATTACATATTTGCTAATTATTTTACGCTAACTATTAAACATCTAGTCATTTACCTTTATGTAAACTTTTTCTTACAACCGTGGAGGGAGGGCCTGGTGACCTGTAACACAGGTTTTTAAAAGAACCTACTTCAGGCACCAGCCCCATCACGAAACAGGTTTTACAATAGTTTAGCTACTTTGTACACAATTTTATATCTAAGAAACCTAATTGTGAAGGGAAATAAATCTGTTTATTACTATTATTATTATTTTTAGTTATTACTGGTTTCAGCCCGCGGCTTCGCTCGCGTGGTATGAAGATAAAAAGCAGCCTATATGCTATTCCAGACTATAATCAATCTTTGTGCCAAATTTCATCCAAATCCTTTCGGCCGTTTAGTCGTGATTGAACCACAAACATGTATAATATATTAGTAGGATTAATTATCTTGAGATTTCAGCAGATGCAACGAATTTCATTTAGTTCTCTTATTTTGTAAATTTATTTTAAAGTTAATAATATTATGTAGATGCGAGTTGCAGTAGGTGCCGCGCTTCTCATTGGGGTTCCACTGAAAACCAGCGCTGCAACGGCCACTGGGCCGCTGAGTGGCAACCTTTTTTTGTCACTTTGTTTAAATTTATTGTCACTAATTTAAGATTCCAAAATTATTATTTTTACCTAATTATAAAATAAATAATAAATAAATTATTTTCTTTCTTTCTTTCAAGGTCTCCCATCCAGCTGTGTATGTCGGCAGCCTCATCCTCATCGGCTGCGTCAGCTGCGCCACCCTCACCTACATCATGTGCTACCCCGCTATACAAATGGCGAAGAAAACCAAGCACGCGTTGATCAACACATGGATCGCCATCGGACTGCTGTGCTTTCTTTACACCCTCGGGATATACCAAACTGAGGATGTCAAGCTGTGTCAAGTGTTGGGGCTGTTGATACACTATCTGTCTCTCTCCTGCCTGCTGTGGATGTGCGTGTCGGCGAGTAACATGTACAAGTGGGTGACAAAGACGCACAATCCTGTACGAACGCCCGAAGACGAGCTGCCCCCGGACGTTCCTGTGCAGAAACCTATCCTTGGATTGTATCTAGTTGGGTGGGGGATCGCGTTGATAATCTGCGGCATCTCCGGAGCGGTTAATATTAAGGACTATGCGGGTTATACCCAGTGTTTTCTAAGTACTGCCCCCGCTTTGAGTGCGTTGTTTGTGCCCGGTGGTATATTACTGATCTTTCTACTGATACTGTTCTTGCTGATACGGTGTACGATTAGGAATATGAATGTGCAGCTGTCTGAGGGGACGCAGGCGACGGAGAATGTTGATCTGGAAATGTGGGAGCCTCAGTCCAATGACAGGGCTGAAAGGCGAAGTGTTAAATCCGCTTTGGACTCTGAGATTGAAGATATAGAACACACACCGATTATACAACTGCGCGCGCAAGTTATAGTTATGTGCTTGTATATGTCTGTATGGGCGTGCGGCGCTATAGCTGTTTACAGACCTCTACCAGCTTATCTGCCTTATCAAGAAGACATATGCAGTATCGTTTACGCCGTATGTTCCACAGTTTTGGGAACGTTTATACTGTTCTTTTACGGGATCGCACGCAGCGATGTTAGAGCGCAATGGTCGCTAATGCATTGCTACTTACAGAAGAGCAAGCAGTGCTGTAGGAACAGAAGTGTGTTCGACACTAACGCTCAGAACGTGACGACGACGCAGTCTGCCGCGCCGACGATGCAAATACCAAACGATAACAGATCCAGATCTGAAAGCAGAAGCTCTAACAGAACCAACTCTAAAACAAACAACAGTGGGACTTACAAAGGCGGCGCTGAGCTCAACGGGCAAACGTTACCGAAAGACATCAAAAACACTAACGGGAAAACTCCCAACATCAACCTAGTCGTCCTACATAGGCAGCAGTATAGATCGAACAACTCAATGATGACTTATCCCGAAAATAGTACAGTTGGTCCGGAAGTATTCTATAATCCCAACCAAATGAACGTCGCTAAGAAGTTTTTCAAGAAGCAGAGGCAGCATATGAAAAGGAACTGTCTCGAATTGCCGACTAGGAGGGACTGTGACAACGACTCGCACTTTTCACTCCCGTTGCCCACAAGAGAAGCTTACAATGGCGTTGTAAGTATCATCAACTCGGGGTCCAAAGTTAACAATACAAACATACATGTGGAAAGATCGAATAATGGTATCAAAGAAACGAGGCACACCCTAAACCCCAACCTACTAGAAGAGGAACAACAGAAAGACTATAAGAATTACTCAATGGAAAACAAGCCTTGGAATAAGAACGAAGACCCAAAACGAACGCAAATCATGAACATATACACAAACGTGCCTGAGACTTTGATCCCTCAACATCAGGTGATAAAGTCGAATGTTCCTAAGCAGTTCAACGGGCAACGGAGTAGCGTTTCCGAGGAGTGTTTGCAAAGTCAGGCAGAGCAGCCAGAAATGAGGACAATATCGCAGCAATGTAGCTTAGAATACAGTTCAGCTTCGGAAATAGCGTTGCCGCACACATGCTCAGATCAAACGCTCAACACGCACTCAGAACTTACCTCGTTCCAAGAAACGCACAGTGCGCTATGCTCCACCAACGAAATCACAGACACGGAAAGCTTTGGTCAGTACATAGATTACTTGCAACCGACCAAACCTGATAGTAAAGATTCCGTGGACAAATCCCTACAAGACATATCTGAGGAATGCACTATGAATAGCGACGAAATCAACCAAACAAACACGCCTCACCTAGACAATGGTTCCGGTGAGTTAGATAATCTGCTACAGAACCCAGATGATATATCCGGTTCTAAAGAGAAAATTGACAATGAAAAAGATACTTTCTATATGGCAAAAACTACATATGACTTCGAGACGTGTAGTACGAACGCGAGCGAGCAAGGATTCGAAAACGAAAGCGATATCTACTGCCCGAACTACCAAATGTCTGAAGTAAGCATACGAAGCCACGGTCTATACGCTCCCTCACCTTCGTCCATGTGTCCTAACGAAATCAGCTTCAGCAATGAAGACGTATCGAATATAGAGAGTCAGTATGTGAACTATGACCCTGGATGGCGCAAAACGATCAAAAGCAATCCTAAACTCGGTAAATATGTGCCGACGCCAGCGGTCAGCTGTCCGGAGGTCAACCGTGATAGTAGTCCCGTCTCTTTCGCGAGTGAGATAGACGAACTTTACACGCAGATCACAAGCAGAGATAGAGACAAAGATAGGACGCGGAAAGAGACGGGGCTAGATGTAACATTGAACAGTGACGTGACTTTGAAGCCGGATAGTGACAGTTGTGTGAGTGAGGCCGTTTCTGATGAAGTGAAAGGTGAAACTACTGTGTAGTTACACCATTAGTTCTACTTTCTTATAGTTAGTAGGTTTTTGTAAATTACGGATTGTTTTTAAACCGTTTGTATTATATGTAGAAGTTTATGAATAGCAGTTAATAGTTTAGATTAGTTGATTTAAGGCTTCGATCTCAGTGATTTATTTTCGATTTATCAACTGTATTAGACAACTTATCATTTCTAGATAATTTTATGCAATATTCAGTGCCATGATATTGTATTTAAAATGATTTATTTGCGAAATACTTAACTTACACACGTTGTAATAAAACAGCTCCCGAAAACTGAACATGCACAGCTTACAAACAAAATGTCAAAATGGCGTTATCCCGAAGGATTGTCAGTTGTATTGTGTTATAAGGCTGCTTTTCCACCAGAGATGTGCTATGCAGCTATGATGCGAGGATGTGAAAGCTGAGCTACGAATCTATGTGACTGTTTCCACTAATGCTAAGCTATGTAGCGGAGCGAGTCAGATGTGCTATGAAGATGCACAGCTCGAGCTATGCGCCTACTGTGGGTACTCTGCTCTGCACATAGCTACACCACTCGCGACCATCCATAGCACACATCCATATAAAAAACATAGCTTAATAAAACCGTTTCCACTAGTGCTGTGGTATGTGGACTAATGAATTTGATTGGTGGATATAAAACGCATCCATAGCAAAGTAGCATAGCACATCTCCGTTGAAAAGGCAGCCTAACACCTTGACTGACCTCATAGCTCAGTTGGTAGTAACTCTGCCTTCTGCGCTAGAGGATGCGGGTTCGATTCCCGCACTGAACAAACATTTGTGACTAACACAGATGTTTGTTCTGCGTCTGGGTGTTAAATATATATTATGTATATCAGTCTCAGGTACCCACCCATAGTACAGGCTATGCCTAGTTTGGGATTAGTTGACCGTGTGTAATATGTCCGAAATATTTTAAAAATTATTTTAACGCCCGAATAATGAAAAGTCACTTAATCTAATTGATATTTGAGTATAAAATTCTGAACAATAACCGCGTCTCAAATAATTGAGACCATCTCAAATAGTTAAGTGACGTTTCAGTATTCGGGCGTAAAGGTGGTAATTTGATCTTAGTATTAATTGACTGGGTGTTTTAAAAATGATTCAATTATTTCGACAAATATCTTATCTTAAGATTGTATATCGTATCTTAGAGAAATGTAGTTGTATATTTTACTGTATAGTCATTTATTTTTAAGTTACATCTTGAGTCTGAATCTTTACTGCTTACGTATTTGTGGAGCCTTGCTTTAATTAAGAGCCTAAAAATGTGCCAAAATATGGAATGTTATGAATTATTGCAAAGGTTGGTTTGTTAAAATGACTGATTAATTCTTCCCACTTTTCTGAACTAAAATGTTATTTCGTGTATTATCGTCTTTGCTTTAAAATAGTCTATGCATAAAAAGCAATAAATTGATGTAACGAAATGTTATTTGAACCCGCACCTGTAGCAGCTTAATAAAAGTCAATCAATATAGAGGAAGGGCTAACACATCGTTCCTATTTGTATACAAGGTGATTCATAATGATGTATAGGTACTATCCCAAAAGTGACTTGTGCTTCACCCAATTGGCAATAATAATAAAAAACATATATGATAACTTTAAAGAAAACAAAGTTATTGGTATGCATGTAGTTAGACAAATGAAATGGTTGAGGGCTCAGCTATGCTGCTTTTCAGCCTCGCCATAACATGTCGGCCCTATCACTATCGAAAACTAGCAGTTAGTGGGAATGGTCCGAGGTAGGTACGATTTACGAAGCAGCCCTTCCCCTACACTCAATTATGCATTGATGAATATTTTAGCGGTAGCGATTTCATGTTTTTTCCCAATGTGTTTTATCTAATGCTGATTTTACTGTGATCCTTTTTTATATTGTTTTGGTTTTTCTAACAAGTATACACATTTTCGAAACAAATATTTGTCAATAATCCATTTTCATCTGATTTTAGAGTTACGTGAAAGTGTAAATTTTAAAAGTATTAAGAGTGTGCCTATCAATGTTGTAAGATGGCCTAATGTTTGGCATTCATGAAAATTGTTGCAAATGAAGTGTAAATTAGAATTAAACCTATTTTTTTTCACCACTCAAGCGAGGCAGATAGACACATTCACTTCCTGGTACTTATCTTGTTGTTCCATTTATCTTGAAGACTGACATGTGACCTCTTTTGATTCAAGTCGACGCAAACAGAACATTAAACTCAGAGATTATAAGTCAAGATGCAGGTTACATTCAGTGAATGAAATATGTTTTCTCATTGCATTATGAAATTTTCCTTTTACCAGTTATTTTCATATATCGAAAGATTTTACTGAAACACGCACACATGTACATTTCATATGCAACAATAACTCTTTAGGAGTATTAGAATTTTTATAATAGATAAGTTATCAAGCTATTGTGATACAAAATATATCTTCCCAACTACGCTGCGACGCGAAGTGTACTGTAGATGTTTTGTAGATTTCATTATATTTGACATTTTGTATATTGATAGTGGAGAATTTATAAACGGTTAGCTTTTTGTGGGCATTTTGCGAATAAAACGAGGCGTTGTGCACTTCATATGTGATTTTATTTACAAAATATGAAACTCCTGAGTATTACAAAAATAACATTCATATTTTTTTGCAAGTTCAAGTTTATGCATTTATTATTCTATTATTATTCATAAAAATAGTTTATAGGCACAGCATGCAATACCTACATAGTAACAAGTTTGTTCACTTTATCTTGACGTTTGACACTAATCTTTTATTTTATTGTATTTATTAAATAAGTTATCTGAACCGTTCCACTGGCCAAACATTTGTGACTAACACAGATGTTTGTTCTGTGTCTGGGTGTTAAATATGTATATATTATGTATATCAGTCTCTGGTACCCACAGTACAGGCTATGCCTAGTTTGGGATCAGTTGACAATGTGTGATATGTCCAGATTTCAAAAAAAAAAAAAAAATGTGGATCTGTCAGTCGTCAAGATATAATGAAAAGATCTACCAGCGTCCTTTCCAAAAATATAATCATTTAAATTCGTAGTAAATTACAGATATGGCACATCATAACAAAACTTAAACCTAAATACAGATTCTAATGTACTCTGGTGGCGACATTATAATAATATACATCCTAACACTAGTGAAGTGCTAAAATTTACGCCTGTACTGGTGGCAACCAGGCTGCCAGGTTGGTTGAAATGAGTTCCCTACTTTTCCCCGTCAGTCAACCGATTATCTATGTGTCTAACTACTGGTGGCAACATTTTATCCTAAAATAATCTAGTGCCAACGATCACGATGACGCCTGCACTGGTGGCGACCATGCTGCCAGGCTGGTGACTAAGGGTCCCTTCCCCGCTAGTCCGCAGATATCCCTGCCCATGCTGCCTACTAGGGTTCGGTTCGGAGCGTCTGCTAATTGTCTTCTGGTGGCAACATTCACGCCTGTACTGGTGGCAACCAGGCTGCCAGACTGGTGGCAGTGAGCTCCCTTCCCTTCCCCGCTAGCCCGCCGATCATCCTGCCCATGCTTCCTACTAGGGTTCGGCTTGGAGCGTCTGCTATCGTCTTCTCTTTCTCTTTACCTGCAACGTAAGGCATAGATTGATCACCAAAGAGTACTTACCGACTTTTTTATAGTTTTTTTGATCTATTCAGTAGAACTGAGTGCATTATTTAAGAAAATTCCCCAAGGCAGGTATGGGTATGGCCGCGATGGCCCCGACTGAAGAAGAGGCCCCTTCCATTTCTACCAGTGGATGTCGTAAGAAGCGACTAAGGGAATGTGGGGATGTGGGGGGAATTTGCCCATACTCTCCCATACTAGGTAGGTACGCTTTGCACGCGGGTTTGGGAATAGGGGACGCTGCGGCCCATCTAGCTTTTTTCCCTTAGTCGCCTCTTATGATTTCCATGGGTAGGTAGATATGATGAATTTTTTTAAGATGTATTAACTGAGTTAACTATCCTCTTTATCATCATCAGCGTGTAGAAGTCCACTGGTGGACATAGGCCTCCTCCAAAGAGTTCCATGCAGAACGGTCTTAAGCCTTTTTCATCAACCCACTTCCCGCAACTTTCACAAGTCCTCGATCTAGCGGGGCCTTCGAACACTGCGTCGTCCGGTTCGTGGTCGCCATTCCAGAACCTTGAACTATCCTCTTAATCATCATCATAATTTCAGCCGTACGACGTCCACTGCTGAACATGGCCTCCCCCACAGACAGAGCAAATTCCTTTTCATGTGGGGGGATTTGCCCATACTCACCACGCTGGGCATGCGGGTTGGCGAGCGCAGTTAGAGCTATCGTTGTTAAAATGAGGGACGCTGCTGCCCATCCCCTAGGTTTTTTCCCTTAGTCGCCTCTTACGACATCCGCGGATATTTAAATATGGAGGGGCCTATTCTTCAGCCGGGGACACCATGGCTACTTACTATCCTCTTACCTAGTAAGAAATCCAGCATCACAGTCTGCAAGTCCGCATCATTCGGTTCCGGGCGCGCGACCAGCCGTAGGGTTGGGCTGGCGCACTGAGCGGCGCTAGACACCAACTGAGCTGCACTGTTCTTGGCTCCGACTAGCAGTGCTGGAGGGCTCGCTCGGTGCTCAGCCTGGATTTGCCACCAGGCTGCTCCTGAAACCAAAAATAAAATGTTTAGGCTGCCCGAAGGTATTATCAAAGTTATTATAGGTAGTAGAAAGGTTTTATATATTGTTTTTGGTATTAGGTATAGGTACAGACTAGACCTTTATTTTAACGTGTCTTCCGAGAAGCGGTCAGTTTATTATCCACTCATCCATTTGGTGACTGCCCAGAACATTGGTTAGCCGAACGACTAAGCAAAGTAGCACAGGTCGCAAAATTAGCTCGCAGAACCGACAACCGTTGTGGAGTAAAGTTTCTCGAATGTCGACTACGAACCGCCGACGCAGTGTTGGAAGACCCCCCACCCGATGGACCGATGGCATTGTGAAAGTTGCGGGAAGTCGGCGGACGGAAAAGGCTCAAGACCGTTCGTTATGGAACTCCTTGGGGGGAATCCTATGTCCAGCAATTACTAGATTCCGCCCGCGACTTCGCTCTCGTGATACGTAGGTACATGAAAAGTAGCCTTTATGCTAATTCTAGATAAATAACACAGTGTATTACAGTTTCAACGAAATCAGTAAAGTCGTTACAGCATGATTGAATAACAAACATCCAAGCATCTAACTTCCTCACAATCTTTCCCATTTTTTATTTTCTGCCATATTTTTATTTGTTTTCTGCCGCCTATTTTCTGAGAATTATGTATGTCCTAACTGTTGTGTTATTTTTAGTCACCTCTAGAAGGTCGTGACGTTACTGCTATGGTCTCCGCTGAAAACCAGCGCTGGGTGCACACATCAGTGTGTATCCAGCACAATGCTGAGCGGAGGCCATGTTTTCCAAGAGCTCTGCTGCGCACAATATCTTCTATCATTTAGCATTTAATTTCTTCTATTTTATTTTATTTTATGTGTAGTAGTTCTTAAGGAAAATAAAAATCTTTCTTTCTTTCTTTCTTTCTTTTCAGCAGTTGACTTCCACAGGCTGATGTTGATGATGAACCAAGAATAACCACGTGTTTCTCTTTCTCTTACCTCTGACATAATTGAGAGCGCCACTCCAATCCCGTGCCCTGGAGCTGGTCCACCGACCTTCCAGGGTCTCGCTCTCAGCCAACCACCGCTCCGGGAAGAAAGGCCACTGAAACAAAACATGAGTCAACCTTCTTCTTGTAGTGTCACTGATTCTTTTTTGGTCATCCTGACCAAAACAGCGATTCTTCGTTTTATCCGTTTCTTGGTCAATCAGCCAGGCTATTGTGTAGACAAAATGGTAATGAAGATCGCATTTTTAAAGATGATTTTATCAATTTTAGCTACATCTGAAGTTTTACAAACATGAAAAGGAAGAAGCTAAGGTCTTGAAGATTTCCCTTGTCAAGTTTGGAACGTTTTGAAAATCGCTAACATTGTTAAAATTACCCTCAAAGTTACGATCTTCATTGCCATTACGCTTACACAATTGCACCACAGGTCAGAGGCCATCTTGAGGTCACTGACGTTCACGACAACATACCATTTTTAAGAAAATAAGTTGATCGTGCCTACGAGACATTTATTTTCATCGTGAGTTCATCTAAGTAGGTACCTCATCGTACATAAATTTAATAAAACAAAGTACACCATTCATAACTGAAGAACTGCTGAATCGATTTTTTACATACTTGATTTGCTGGATTTGTCTCCGCCCCGGATAGCAGAATAACTATTCAACCATCAAAAACTAGGTACCCCAAAAGGGGTTGCGTTAGGGTGTTGTTAGTTTGCCAGCGGGATACGGGTGCGGGGAGCCCCGACCCTGCATTGCACAGGCCACCGGCAGTAGGAGATGACCTTGATGTTCCGGGACATCCCCCTCCATCGCAGCAGGAGGATCGTGGGGTCTGCCTATGGCGGACAATCACTGGCAGAGTCGCGTTAGAATCCGATCGGGACCCCGTGACTTTGCCAAGTGCTGATGCAGTGTCGAGCCAGCCGTCGAATGATGAGTGGTTCGATGATGCATTAGCACTAAGGTGAGTGAAGGAACATCGATGGGTTTTTAGTCGGTATGCCGTTGGTCGCTGATATCTCATCAGTAGCTGGCGGAGAGCCCGACATACCCCTCCAGCTCTCCCCGAGCTGGGGGGCATGCGTAACGCATTTTCCCATCGATAAAAAAAAAAAAAAAAAAAGGGTGTTGTTAGTTTGTAAGGTAAATTTTGCATGCGTAGTGATTGAGCTGAAACTTTGCATACACGTAGAGATCCGACGACAATTTAACATTCTGATAATGGACTCAGGAGCTGTTCAATGAAACTCATCAGCAAATGATTCGATTGAGCTGACATTTTGCAAACATATTGAGATCCGATGACAATACAATTATAGTACCTTAACAGTGAGCTGATCTAATGATACAGTCAGGAGCTGTAGGCTACTTTTATCCGGGAAATGCTTGTGCGAAGCCGCAGGCAGCCCCTAGGTTTGAGTAAGTAGTAAAAGAAACGAAGGATGATAACATAACCGCTGAAGTATCCCAGTTGTAAGGTTAATTGACGCAATTGATTAATTATTTTAATAGCTGGGTACCTATATCTTGAGAGCTGATTAACGATTTATGATGACAATTAATTAAAAGAATCACTGAGTGCTTGGGAGTTATCAGACGGACGTAAGAGGCTTATCATGACTATTAAATAATAAAAATTATCAAATTGGAGTATTGAACGTCTGGGGGCCATCTTGATTGATGAGTTTAGTGGAATATCATAGCAACGAGGGGAGTTAAAACAACACTCTCTTAAGATACAGAGATTTGTCCTTAAATGACCAGGTCAGGAGCTTGGACCCTAAAGAATGTTCAATCAATAAAACACAGGATTCATTGTACTAAGTTATAGGTAGTCATAAGTTATTAGAAATGCGAACTGCGACTAGAAATCTACCGAATCTAAATAGAAATATATCCATTTATAAACAAATAAATTATCCTATCTTATTTATTGTGACCTAAGATATTTATTTATTTGTTAATAAATATCCTTTGATCTCGACATTCTGAGATATGAGATCTTGGCATTATGAGATCTCGTCCTTCTGAGATCCTGGCGTTATGAGACGGACCGATCATCATCATCCACAGCCTGACTTCACCCACTTCAGGGTATTAGGCCTTCCTTTGTATTTGCCACTCTCCTCTATTCCTTAATATATAGGTACGGACTGATCAGAAGTCACCAAATTACCTGTATAAAGTGTAACGCCCGATGACAGAATTCTGCTAAAGGGTACTGCCAATAAAGGTTCGGATGTGGAGCTCCAATGACGGCGAACTTGCTGACCAGGTTCCCGTGGCAGTGGACTAGGTACCTGCAATAATTGCTTGATCAGTGTGTTGTATACATGACGACCTCGGTGGCGTAGTGAGCGAGTGTCAGTCTGAGACGCAAAGGGTGCGAGTTATATAGTTTACTTGATCCCAAAGAAATGAAAACAAAAGGATTATTTGTGTGATAAACACAGATGTTTGTTCTGTGTCTGGGTGTTAAATATGTATCTATTATATATATCAGTCTCTGGTACCCATAGCTATGCCTAGTTTGGGATCAGTTGACCGTGTGAATATGTCCGGAATATTTATTTATTTATTTTGATAATTTACTTCTTCTGGAACCAAGTGTTGTATGTCAATATAGGCGACGGTAACCGCTTACCATCAGGTGGGCCCGGTCCGTAAGCCTGTTTGCCTCCGTATCACAAAAAACCTACTAGGTATTAATTTTTGAAACTGTAATGGATAAGAATGGCTAAGAAATATCGGGAGACAAATAAACTCACAAAAATTGTAAATAACCCGTTTTTAGTGAAAATTATCTACTAGGTATTGTTTCATTCGATGGGAATTCTCTCTTAGAAGTATGAAATGGTTCGCATATTTTGTCTGTAACCCTAAGTTATGACCTTAATCCGAACTATGTACAACGTGTTCAGATATAATCGCCCATTTGCTCGTCATTAGATGGCATCACGCGTTTACGCAACTAAAGGGTTATTGCGACATACGAATCATACGGTGATTTACGTACTTATCTGCAACTAGCGAGCGCCCGCGGCTTCGCTCGCGCCATGATTAAAAGTAGCCTTTAAGCTATCTCTCTCTAAGGTTATTAAAATAAAGCTCTGATTACGGTTCTATTAGCTGAAGTTCTATGTTGCAGATTCTTGTGTACCTACTTATAGGCACGGAGTTTAAAGTACTCAGTAATAAATACTTAGGTAAAATAACTTGATAAATAGCATTAGGTAGGTAATTAGGCTAGTTGACAACTATAGCTATGGCTTGTGTAGCAGGAGACCTCTTCGCTTAGCGATGTTATAGCCACCATCGACTTTAGATCTTGAGTACGGTAATAAGGTTGTTTGATTTGGCTTAACTTAGTTGATCTTTAAGAACGACTAAGCAAGCTACAGTATAACCAAGACCGAATCAGTGTTACGAAGAGTCTTACCAAGTTAGCATTCCTCCGATCCCGAAGCCGATCACAGCAGCAGGCGTGTTCCTCGACGCTCCCAACGCCTCTAGCAGCGTCGAAAGTTCGTCCACCACCCTTGGAGGGGACAGCTCCCGTCTCCCTCCCCCCTCACTGCCCCCCGTCCCCCTCAGGTCCAGGGTTACGACATGATGGCCAGTCTCCGCCAGTCGCCGAACAACATTGGTCCAGTTAGGGCACCATAGATTGCCGCTGTCAGGAGCGTCTCCAAGTATGAGCACGATCTGGCCTGATTTAGGGCCTGTTTCCACGTAGTGGTATTTTACACCCTGAAATAAATTATGAAAGGTTTTTATATTGGAAATTAATGGATAGGTCCGATCGTACGGGTTTTTATTATGACAAATTACACTGTAGGAACTCATCACACAGTAGGTATATCGGTCGGTTCGCTAGTACTATTAGTATATTAGTTTTTGTTTACGATACTGCTTGCATGTCGTGTCACTGATTCTTTCTTGGTCATGGTTGAGGTAGGGTGGCCCTGAAAGGGCCTATGATCGCCGGTGAAAGAATCAGTGTAGTGAAAGGATTAGAGTGCGCCTCTTATCGGCACCACACTGAAGCTTTAAATTCCATATTGTGAAAAGGGATCATCGAAAAATTGAATGGCACCAAGCCGTGTTTGGTGCCTGATTCCTCTAGGCTTGGTCGCGAGGAACAGGCATAGCTTCACCTAGTTTCTAAGACGTTTCAAAGTGATCCTAGTGATTTTATTGAAATAAATGGCTTTTGACTTTGACTTTTGAGAGGCTCCTTTCATGCACACTAGACTGGCCTCATAGCTCAGTTAGCAGTAACTCTGCCTTCTGCGCTAGAGGTCGCGGGTTCGATCCCCGCACTGGACAAACATTTGTGTGATAAACACAGATGTTTGTTCTGTGTCTGGGTGTTAAATATATATCTATTATGTATATCAGTCTCTGGTACCCATAGTACAGGCTATGCCTAGTTTGGGATCAGTTGACCGTGTGTGATATGTCCGGAATATTTATTTATTATTATTATTTATTTTACAATGAAAGAACTAACAATAAACTAACACTGAAAGATCCTCAAGTTGAACAAAAGTTACCATAACTTACCATTACTTTTATGTAACAATGTGTGCCAATAGACGTGTCCACAGTAAGCTCCACCGGCGGAGAACTCTTGGATTTTCTGCGATGCCCTTTCCATAGCTTCTTCACTGCTATCTGGACAACTTGCCAGATGCCAACAATAACACACTTTAGTATCAACTCCACGGCTTGCCAGCCCGTCACTACTTGAAGGATTTTATCACTTTTTGCACTCATAGCTTTCGATTACTTCTTATAAAATTGTAAATAACAAACGCATGCGCCGTGTGATAAGCTCAAAGGTCTCTCACAAAATGATAAAGCAGTGATTAAAGCCAATCGTCCGACCCGTCCCTTATCAGTTTTTATCGACTTTCGACCGTATCGCTATAGGGTAGATGAGAAAAATACAAACTGCGACAAACGTTCATGCGTGTATTAGCGTGTTGAGTGCGAAATCAATAGACATAGAATTACTAGGTATATAGTATAAAGTCAAAGTCAAAAGGCATTTATTTCAATAAAATCACTAGGATCACTTTGAAACGTCTTAGAAACTAGGTGAAGCTATGCCTGTTCCTCGCAACCAAGCCTAGAAGAATCAGGCAACAAACACGGCTTGATGCCTATCATTTTTTTCGATGATCCTTTTTCACAAAATGGAATTTAAAGCTTCAGTGTGTTGCCGATCGAACTAGGTGAGGCTCAAAAGAAAAGTAATCTAATTATAATCCCTAATAAATAAGAGCTTATAAAAATGTGAAAAAAAGAAGACAAATGTGAGCTTCAACAAATTATCTAAGTGCAGCACACGCTACACACACTAGTACCTAGTAATTATAATGGTTCCGATGTCTTGCAGAAAGAAGTCAATAAGACTTTTTCGATGAACCTCTTCCCTTTCATTGTACATTCAGCGTAACTGCAAACATCTGTACAAGTAGGTACTAGTAGGCAGAGAAGCTGGCTATAGGTAGTAAAAATAACAGCCTTTACTTGAGATATGTTAAATCCGCCTCCGTGACTGTGGTGGACCGTTAACTCAAACTTACCTACAAACATTTATTTACATACATTTTGAATTACGTTTCTGCGTCAACCGCGAACGCTCCTATCACATTAGTCATTTGTCTACGTTGCGTATAGATATTATGAAAAGAAATTGATTCATGCGGTTTTTGGTGATTGTTAGTCACTGTAATTTTTTTAACAGGGATAATTATGAATCATCTACTTTCTGACGCTAGTTTTTCTGTAGAAAATAATTGTAGATGCTATCAAGATAACTGATACGCCATACGTGCAATGGTGAAGATACCACAGGACGTCTCACGACGGACGCAAAACCTTACTTTAAAGCTGGATATACTTACCCTTCCTTGCATTGTGATATACCAGGTATCAGTGTATGTTAGGAACAACTTGCAATTGTTCACTAGGAATAGCGACGTCCACCGGTACAATACTCGGCGAGCGGACAAGCTCATGACCCTACCACGTACTCTCGCGAAGTCGGGGAAGTTAACGCGCATAATGGGACCGACAGTGTACAACAGTCTTCCTGAAATTGTTACGAACGCAACTAGCCTAGCATCCTTTAAGAGCAAATTGAAGCACTGGCTCACTGACAACAGCTTTTCCAGCTATGAGGAATTCATAGCCTGTAAAAGTGGCTAAATGTATCTAGCTAAATAGATACCTAATTTTTTTTTTTTTGTACTCATAATGTTTGTAATTCATTATTTTGCGTTTCATTTAATTATTGATTTATAATTTGATTGAATTTATTATAATTTGTATTAATATTGTTATTAATTTATATTATTGTATGTGACTTGAAATTAATTTATCAAATATTGTGACGTGTTATTCATGAAATGAACTAGAATGGCGCTAGAGGTCGCGGGCTCGATTCCCGCACTGGACAAACATTTGTGACTAACACAGATGTTTGTTCTGTGTCTGGGTGTTAAATAGATATCTATTATGTATATCAGTCTCTGGTACCCATAGTACAGGCTATGCCTAGTTTGGGATCAGTTGACCGTGTAAATAGGTCCGGAATATTTAAATTTATTTATTTATATTTAATGAACGAATTAAATGATTATTGATTATTGATAGCTTGTGTACCAAATCCGAGTAAATAGGAATTAATGATCCATGAATGTGAGGTTGTAGGTTCTTGTAACATAATCTTCATTTCAGCCGTAGGACGTCCACTGCGGAACACGCACGGCCTCCCCCACAGATTCCAGAGCGAATTCCTATCATGTGGGGGGTGTTGAGATAATCTGTTTTCTTGGTATAACTCTCTGTGACTGTTTATGATCTGTGTTCTGGGCTCTGCAAATAAAATGGTGAAACAATAGACATACGTCTTTGCCTTTTAATATAAAATTAATACGCTTCCACTGCGCCAACATGAAAAATATAAGCCGAAGAATATGAGAAAAAATACATGGAGTATTTCTAGAGAAGAAAACAACAAGAGCAATATAAAATTCTAAGGATGGCGATGACTTCGGTTACAAATTTACCAAAGCTGGTAGATGGAACAAATTTCAGTGTTTGGAAATTTCGTATGAAATTAATTTTGGAGGAAAGAGGATTGGAGTCCACTCTTATGAAAACTGAACAAATAGATAAAGAGAAAGATGCCAAGGCACGGAGCATAATTGCCCAATGTGTCTCCGATAAATTCGTCGAATTAATAAAGAAATGCCCAACGGCAGCAAAAATGTTTGAATGCCTGGAAGAGGTACTAGAGAGAAAAAGTATATTTAATCAGCTGTATCTGAGAAAGAAAATGTTATCAATGAAAACCAGTATAGATGAAAAATTACAAGATCATTTTTTAAAGTATGATAACTTAATAGCACAACTAGAGTCAACTGGTGCAACGCTGAAGGAAGCAGATAAGGTGTGCCACCTACTTCTAACGCTGCCGACCGAGTATGACACTGTTATCACAACATTAGAAACAATTGATAGAGAACTGAATGTTGACTTTGTCAAATCCAGATTGCTAGATGCTGAACTGAAGATTAAAGGTAATGAAACCACAGCATCAGATACGCACACGTTTATGACCTGCTACAGATGCGGCAAAAGTGGGCACAAATCCTTCCAGTGCAGAACGGGACAACAAGTGAGAGGCCACTACAGAGGTCGGACTTCAATGAGAGGACAACGTGGTCAATCCAGAGGCAACAGCAACTCAAACAGAGGACGAGGTGCAAGCTCCTATAGGTCACCATGGCAGACAGGTCAAGCGGCGCAGGCAGATGAAGAGACCTCTTCTTCAAGGAAAAACGAAATGTCATTTACAGCGAGTAGTGCAAGTGCATTATGTAATAACAGTTGTGTTAGTGATAGTGATGTTCAACTAATAGTGGACTCAGGGGCCACAGAACATCTGATTATGGCTAATTACGAACCTTATATGACTCAGGTTGAAGAACTGGACAGAGAGATGAAGATTTATGTAGCGAACGGACAATATCTAACATGTTACAAAAGAGGTAAACTAACATTAGAATATAATAGTAGTCTATCAATAGATATTGAGGGATTAATTGTTCCTAAGTTGTCACACAATTTATTATCAGTGAGAAAATTATTAGAGAAGGGACTTCATGTTCAATTTTACAATGATAGTGTATCGACAAGTAACTCAGTAAATGAAGTTATTGGCAGGTTGAAAGGCAGGTTATATGTTATAGACATGAAACTCAATAATGAAGTAAGTTTGATTTCAAAAGATTTGTGGCATCAGAGATTGGGTCATGCTAATAGGAAACAGCTAAGGTTACTGCAACTGCCGTACAGTGAGATTCCGTGTGAACCATGCATGAAAGGTAAGTCAACTAGATTACCATTTTATCCTACTCAGAAACCACGTTCTCATTGCATTGGTGAACTCATTCATACTGATATATCTGGACCAATGTCCACACCCAACTCTACAGGCGAGATTTACTATCATACAATCATTGATGATTTTACTCATTTTTGTGAGGTTTACTTATTGAAGAGAAAATATGAAGCAACTGATAGGTTGATAGAATACATAAAAAGGGTAGAAACGCAAACAGGTAATAAAGTGAAGAAGATTAGATCAGATAATGGAGGTGAATTCAAAAATGAAAAAATACAGAATTTTTGCAAGGAAAAAGGAATAATAATACAGTATACAAATCCATACAGTCCAAGCTCCAACGGTGTAGCTGAACGAATGAATAGAACTATATACAACAGAGCAAGAACATTGTTAATAGAGACAGGCTTGCCAAAATTTTTGTGGGGTGAAGCAGTTAGATGTGCAGTCTATCAAATCAACCGCTGCCCATCCTCAGCAATAAACTTCCAAACCCCAGCGGAGAAGATGTTTGGAAACAAGAATTTGTCAAGACTTCGAGTTTTTGGATCTAAAGTGTGGGTTCATATATTACCAAAACAAGACAAATTTCAAGAAAGAGCAAAAGAAATGAGATTTGTGGGATATCAACAAAATGGATATCGCCTATGGGATCCTGAAAACAACAATATTATTGTGTCAAGAGATGTGAGATTTGATGAAAGTCAAATACAATATACAGAAAAGAAAACTAAGGAAAGTGATCAGATATACTATGAAGATGAAAATAGTGGAAAGTTGAATGAAAAAGATTCTGAGAAAACTGTAGAAGATGAAAATAGCAGAAAGAAACCAGCAAATGAAAATATAGAAATTGAAAATGACAGTGATGATTATGAGGATACAGAAGAAGAAATACCAGAACAAAAGACAAGATCAGGAAGAATCATACAAAAGCCAAGTAGATTTCAAGAGGATTATGAGCTATATACAGCATATTGTTTAATATCGGGAGATCCTCAAGATTATGAGGAGGCAATGAGCAAAGGTTGGAGTAATGAGATTAATAAGGAATTAAATGCCCTTGAAAAATTAGAAACATGGGAAATAACAGATTTACCTAAAGGAATGAAAGCTATAGATACTAAATGGATCTTTAGAACAAAACAAGATGGTACAAAGAAAGCACGCTTAGTTGCAAAAGGTTTCCAGCAAAACAGTTCAGTGAATAACTATGCCCCAGTAGCCAGAATATCTACAATAAGGCTGATGCTAAGTCTAGCAGTACAACAAAATTTGCCATTGAAACAGTTTGATGTGCCTACTGCATTTTTGAATGGATATCTGGATGTAGATGTTTTTCTGAAATGCCCAAAAGGATTAAACATCAGTCAAGGAAAAGTGCTTAAATTGAAAAAGGCTTTATATGGATTAAAAGAGGCACCAAGATGTTGGAATAAACGATTTCATGAGTTTATTATAAAAGAAGGATTTACACGATCAAAACATGATTCATGCCTATATGGGAAAGGACCAAATTGGTTACTATTGTATGTCGATGACATTTTATATTTAGGAAAAGAAGATATAATAATAAAGAAGCTGGAAAAGGAATTTAAACTGAAGGATCTGGGAGAAGTTAAGAACTATCTAGGATTGGAGGTAAATAGAAATCAAAATGAAATGGAAATAAAACAAACAGAGATGATAACAAAGCTTTTAGAAAGATTTCAAATGCAAGACTGTAAAGGAAATAAAACTCCAATGGAAACAAATTTATATGCAAAAACATCCTCAAACATAATTGAAGTGCCATTTAAAGAACTAGTGGGATGTCTACTCTACATCTCAATGAATACTAGACCGGATATAACTTATGCAGTATCATACTTGAGTAGATTTCTAGATAAACCAACACAAGAATTATGGACAGCAGGTAAAAGGATCTTACGATACCTCAAGGAAACTCAGTTTCAGGGGCTGCTATATAACAATACAGGTAATCATACTCAATTAGAGGCTTATTCAGATGCAGACTGGGCAGCTGACAAGGTTGACAGGAAAAGTACCAGTGGATGTGCTATCTATCAAGGTAACAATTTGATATCATGGTTTTCCAGAAAGCAGACATGTACAGCTTTGTCAACAGCTGAGGCAGAGTACATAGCAGGAGCACATGCAGTAAGTGAACTCGTACACATAAAGGGCCTACTCTCTGAATTTCTTAATAGTAAAACAGTGTCAGCTCACATCTACATTGATAATCAAAGTACAATTAAATTGATTCAAAACCAAATAAATACTAAAGCCTCAAAGCACATAGACATTAAATATCATTACATAAAAGATGTAATAAATAAGAGAATTGTGTCTGTATCATATGTACCTACAGAGGAAAATATATCTGATATTTTCACAAAGGCATTGCCTGCAAGAAAGCATGTATATTTCCGTGAAAGATTAAATGTGTATTAGGTTAACTACCTTAGATGGGTATCTCTCTTGCTAATATATTATGATTGTAATGTTTTTATTTAGTGGTTTATTAACTTGATGTTGCTATTTGAAGGGCTAAATAGAAACACTATCCGTTATTATTGTTATATGTTTTTATGTTTAAAGGTAGAAAAAACTTATTTTGTTTGTAAACATTCATTTTATTCTATCTTAGAGTTAACTGCAGCTATGTCTACATGCTATTCTACATTGAAATAGTTAGGTAGAGTCTTAATAAGTTTATTAAAATATGTAGTCTTACAATTTCTGTGTCAACAATTTTCATATTATCTTAGATTCAATTTGTATAAAATATATAGGTATAAACCTCTACAAATTGAGGGGCTGTGTTGAGATAATCTGTTTTCTTGGTATAACTCTCTGTGACTGTTTATGATCTGTGTTCTGGGCTCTGCAAATAAAATGGTGAAACAATAGACATACGTCTTTGCCTTTTAATATAAAATTAATAGGGGGAATTGCCTAGCGTGCCCTGAGAACGCGGGTTGGCGAGCGCAGTTACCTACAACAACGAAAGGTTGTTAAAATGGAGGACGCTGCTGCCCATCTCCCACCTCTTGCGACATCCACGGGTAGGCTGATATGGAGGGGCCTATTCTTCAGCCGGGGCCACCACGGCCTAAAACACCTCAATTACTCTGCTTGCTTGACGTCTCACTGATTCTTTCCTGATCAGTCTTCTAGGCTTGGTCGCGAGGAACAGGCATAGCTTCACCTAGTTTCTAAGACGTTTCAAAGTGATCCTACTGATTTTATTGAAATAAATGCCTTTTGACTTTGACTTGACTTTGAGTGTATTAGGTCAGTGTCCAGTTTTTTTTTTTTCATTTATTCATTAATCATAACAATTTTTACATCGTGTCTGAAATATAAACTTACTTCTAAAGATATACAAGCATGCACAATACAAAAACACACACACTAATGAAGACGTTCACATTACATTTAATTTTCTCATTTTAAAGTCGTCCACTGTATAAAAGCTTATAATTATATTATATGTATATAAGCTTAAGCGCTTTCCAGCAAAAGCTTTTTTAACCTAGTTTTGTCACAATAGGCCAGTTGTGGCCGCAGTGAAACCATAGCCACAAATGTAAATAAAAAAAAAAAAAAACCTAGTTTTAAATATATTAGGGCTGTCAATAGTTTTCATGTCTAAAGGAAGAGAGTTGTAGAGCGTGACAGCCTATGATGATTGAGGTATGGTGTCCCTGAAAAGGGCCTATAATCTTCGGTGACAGAAGCAGTGCAGTGAAAGGATTAAAGTGCGCCTCTTAGAGGCTCCTCTGCACAATCAAAAACAGAGACTTGCCTGATAAAACATCTGCTGAAGCACTTCTTGTCATTTTCTCAAGTCCCATTTTAAAAAACCTTTGTTTTTTTGTAAACACGTCAGCATAGTTACTGTTGGTCCTACCGAAGGGTTTATTGAAAACATATTACCGGCGAGACGGGGCACTCAGGATAATGGCGGTCGAGAGGACACAGAAACGGATAGTCATGCCAGCTAACGACGACGGTGACCAGTCCGTGATGAGCGACTAGGTTCCGCCGGCTGGTTCCCTTGGGGACATTAAATTCAGTTTTAGCTGTATTGTTTGTGCACGAAAGGAGCCTCTTGAGAGGCGCACTTTAATCCTTTCACTACACTGATTCTTTCATCGACGGTTATAGGTATTCGGTTCGGTTGACTGGCCTCATAGCTCAGTTGGTAGTAACTCTGCCTTCTGCGCTAGAGGTTGCGGGTTCGATTCCCGCACAGGACAAAAATTTGTGTGATGAATACAGATGTTTGTTCTGTGTCTGGGTGTTAAATATTTATCTATTATGTATATGTATATCAGTCTCTAGTACCCATAGTACAGGCTATGCCTAGTTTGGGATCAGTTAACCGTGTGAATATGTCCGGAATATTTATTTTTATTTTGTATTTGCTGGGTTTAAGGTAGTCTAAATAAGTATTTTGTTAAAATCACGAGAACAGGTTCGCTCAAAAAATTAGGCTCAATGGCTGACAGACCGACAGACATTTTTGTTTTTGAGATATAATAAGGTAGGTAGGTATACTTGTAACCTTGGACATACCGTATATACTGCACATTCAAACTTTTTGCAATGAAATCAAACCATAACACCAAAGCATACGGTTCATAACTATAACATTAAATTAACATTAAATCTGTCCGAAGACTCATTGAATAGCGAGAAGAGAGAATTGATTTCCACAAACGCCTTTTGAAATCGCGTGAGCAATGGTGTCAATGATCTTGTAATGACGGTGACTTGTGTTCAATGGACGGAAGCTGCTGAATGCTTACAAAATCCAACTAATATTATAAATGCGAAAGTTTACGAATACAGTTAAGTACAAATTGAATAATAATAATAAATAATAATACATGTATTATTTAGTTGGTTAACACTTCATTTTTAATGTTAATTAACTAGTTATAATTTAGGTTAGGTACCAGAGGCTAGAATATTGTAAAACTTAGATATATTCGCTCATCATGTATCTCATTTTAAGTAAACCCTGTGTTTGAATGAGAATAATAGTAGATTATGCAACAAGGGCTTAAAGTAGTGTATTATGTCAAGGGCGCTATATTGAACCCCGAGAACGAGGGATTCTATGGTTAACTCCTGAGCGGAGCGAGGGAGTTAAGGCAAGAATCCTGAGTACGAGGGGTTCAAGATCGCCCAAGACAAATACACATTTAAGCCCGCGATGTATACTCTACTTTTTATACTTTCTGCGAGGCAATTGAAAACAATGACTGTTAAGTAGACATAAATGATTTTTCTGGAAGTAAGTTTCCAACTATACCAGAGGCTTCAGATTGCATGCATTCTGGAGTCGAATCAAAATCACATTCGTCGTCACTTGACATTTTTTAGAAGTTTATTTGAATCGAATCGAAACTGAATTTCGGTGTAGATAACAGCACAGCAGTTTGAGCGCTTGGCGCCTTTTTTTCTTTTTTTGTAGTCTATTCTGTAGTGGTCAGTTCGACATTCGAATAAATCCTTCTTCGTGTGTGGGTGAAAATGAATTTCGTAAAAAGTTTCATGTTTTTCTTTTTTTTAATTTGTAGGCAGTGCAAAGAAAATGTTAACATACAGCCTAATTAGAATAAAATCTCATTGCACACAAACATTTTTGAAACCAACCTCGATCAAGCACGACTACATGGGTTGCATTCCAAATTCAAATCACATTATGTTCCATGGGAAATAATGAAATTCAGTACAACATTATGACCCGGCTAGACCGTAGGGCTGTAATGACTTACTTTAGGAAAGGTTTGCATGACACATAATATGCCATTGACGAGCAGGTGGTATAAAAAATTCTTTAAACCTAAAATTTATGAAGATTTTTGGATGTTTGTGATTCAATCAGGCCCAAACGGCAGAACGGATTTGGATGAAAGGCGATTTTTTCGCGTTCATGTTCGTATTTTTAGAGAAAAGCTTAAAAGAGCATGGCCAATAAAACATTAGACGAGCAAAGAGGTAAAAAGGCGGCAACTCTGGAATGATATGATAAAGGTTGAAGGGAAAATATAAGTTGTGAATTATTGGTAAAATATTTTTTATACAACCTGCTCGTCAATGGCATATTATGTGTCAAGGAAACCTTCCCTAAAGTAAGTCATTACAGCCCTACGGTCTAGTCGGGTCATGATGATGTTGTACTGAATTTCAATGTGATTTGAATTTGGAATGCAACCCATGTAGTCTTGCTTGATCGAAGTTGGTTTCAAAAATGTTTGGGTGCAATGAGATCTTATTCTAATTAGGCTGTATGCTATCATTTTCATTGAAAAATCATTTCTTTCTACTTAACAGTCATTGTTTTCAATTGCCTCGCAGAAAGTATAAAAAGTAGAGTATGCATCGCGGGCTTAAGTGTGTATTTGTCTTGGGCGATCTTGAACCCCTCGTACTCAGGATTCTTGCCTACCATAGAATCCCTCGTTCTCGGGGTTCAATATAGCGCCCGGGACATAATACACTACTTTAAGCCCTTGTTGCATAATCTACTATTATTGTCTCTACTATTATTATAAGCTGATGTCAATTATAATAGCAAACAGTGAGCATAAACATTGTTTTATTTGTTAGAATAATTAGTTAATTAGCTACATATTGGACCTAGAACTTAAAACAAGCAAGCAATATAAGTACGACGTGTACGTGACTAACTCCTATCCGGGCTAGCCGACAATGATCAGATATAATTTTCATATTCCCTGCGAGAGAACACTTAACATAGCGACTGTACAACCGATAAAGCTGAATGCCCTCTGCAAGCTATGATATTTTACTTGTACTTTACCTTTTCACTATGTAGTTAGAAAGCTAGGTATTTAAATAGGCGGCTACGACGTAGCATACATACTAGCTAAGGTTCTTAAGATATCAACGCGCTATGATTATTTCGTAGAGGGTGCTACGAAATTTACTTTTATAAATTTAATAAAATCTTAATTATTCGAAGAGTAAACTATTGCATGTTACAAAGGGAAGAAAACCTCTACATAAGGTCTTAAATGGTAGTCGATATTAGGGTGTCTGATCGAAGCGACGCGTGGCCCGAGAGCTGGCTCCTATTTGGCCTAACGGATTAGCATTGCCATCCAGCGTGGCAATTCTGCCGACGCTTCCGACTGGTAGTAATCTGGATCAATTGAGCTGTTTTTTGTGTATTTTGTGAAAATAAAATTGTATTCGTTTAACGATCATAAAGGCCTGTCGTAATGTATGGATCCGAGTGCTGGGCTACCAAAGGGACGGATGAAAGAAGATTACATGCTGCGGAAATGCGAATGTTGAGATGGATGTGTGGAGTGACGAGAATGGACAAAATAAGAAATGAGTACATCAGAGGAAGTTTGAAAGTAGCGCCAGTGACGGAAAAGTTGAGAAGTAATAGTGGAGTGCGGAGATGACGGCTAACTTAAGAGATTCGAGAAGGAAAACATTTTGTGCCGACCCCACATAATGTGGGACAAGGGCAGGAAGAAGAAACTTGTATTCGTTTAATCGACTCTTCATTGAAGTCGGTATTTTGGGGTTTTTAAAAACCCCAAAATACCATAATTATGCGTTGTTTGAGCACCGCCAGCTATTTGTATAATACCGTAGTGTGTTACCAGCCTCCCCTTGAGGACAGGGATGCGCGGGCACGTTTCACTACCCTCTGACGGCTGTATTATCTGGCAGTACATACATAAGGGGAGATCGGCGAGATTGATTATATATCTCTTATTTATCAGACGATTTGGTGCCTGCCTGGCTGGTTTTATATCAGTGATATATTATGTCTGAGGATGGTTTTTAAGGGAAAGCATGGATTACTACCTAAAACAGCTGAATAATTGAGTTTTAACTGATCTGACCCCAGAACAGCTTATAAAGATTTTTGCATAGAGTTTATCAATGAAAAATGTTGAATTTCCAAAGGTCTTGAGCCTTTTCCATCCAGCGACTTTGCGCAACTTTCACAATGTCGTAGGCCCATCGGCCTTCCAACACTGCGTTGCACGGTTCGTGGTCGCCATTCGGGAAACTTTACTCCCGAACTGTTGTCGGTTCTGCGAGCTATATGGCCTGCTAACTGCCACAATGTGAACATCTCGATTATGTGGCCCCAGCATTACATAGAGCCCGCTGTGAGCAGCGATTGTCATGTAAATAAATGTCCACGACAACGACACGGGGAGGCGCTGCCCGCCGCGTGACATGCTTATTAATTGAGAGTGGAGTTCAGCCTTTATGAGGGTACTGTTATATGTCCACGAAGGCTGGAAAGAGGCTGAAGATATTTAATAATTATATCATTTAGTTCAGGCATTGAATAATTATAAACAAAAATAATGACATAGTTATATACCTAAAGATGTGCGAAGTCGCTCGCGTGGTAACTACCTAAAAAGTGGCCTATATGCTATTCTAGGAAAATAACTCTTTATAATCCAAGTTTCATTGCAATCGTTTGAGCCGTTACGTTTTAAAATTTGCTAATTTTGTAATTTTTAAGGCACAAAACAAAAGTCTCACCAAGGTGAGGGTTAAATTGTTTTATGATTATTGAATTGTTTTTTCTCAATAACCGCAAAACGCACAGTTTTGTTTGACAAAGATAACTTGAGCATTTTAATTACCTAAATCCAAGACAGAAACGCGATTGGTAATTTTTTTTAATTTGGGTCCTCTGCAACAGTTTTTCGAAAATACTCTGAGACTATTTAACAAAAATAACTTTTTTTTAAATATTGTGTTTGACAATACCATTGGGTACCTAAATGCAAGACACTTTTTTAAAAAAATACATAGTTTTTAAGATAATCGATATTTTCTTATATGTCGCTTACGTCGATTACTTTCGAGCGCCATCTAACGCTTGCTATCTCTTTCCGCATTCAATTATAGTACATAGCGCTGTCACTTTCTTCACTCCGCCTAATCGACAGTTTATTATGATTCTCATAGCGCCTTAAGGCTTTAGCCAAAGAGTTTTACAACACAAAACAAAAGTCTCACCTTAAGGCCTTTAGGTACAACATTTAAACCACAAAAAGCATGCGGGCACAACCGCATTCATCCCGTCACATCAAATTACACTGTTATCAAAAGAATTATACGAGAATGATGAAGTAAACGCCTTCGAGATGTTTATCACATTACGATAATAAACGGATCAGGCAATGCCAGATGAAGCCGGGTGCACACGTCAGTAATACGACACCCATTGTGTTGGCTGTTTTGTGGATATGAGCTTTTGCTTTTGACGTGGTGTGAGACGGTTAGGTTTGAATTATGAAAAAGCAAGTCTATACGACACGTAAAGTCTTTCACCACACTAGCTCTTTTACATTAGGGTAACCTTACCTCATGATCTTTGACATAAAAACGCAATTTTTCCTATCACATTTTTTTTTCTTATCCTATCCTATCCTTCCTACCTACTAATATTATAAATGCGAAAGTTTGTTAGGATGTTTAGATATTGGTTGTTCAATCACGCCGTAACGGCTAAACCGATTTCGATGAAACTTTGGTACCACGCCTGAAAAGCCGCGGGCGGAAGCTAGTTTTGTAATAAAGTCATCATTGTAGGTGGAAAAAGTGATCCTATAAGGGTGTAGTTTTTTCCAAATGAGGTACGGAACCCTAAAAACCGTACTGATAACCTCCTCCTTTTTTGGCGTAGGTTAAAAATAAAGACGTTAGACTCGGGTTGAAGCGTATGACTGATCTAATTTTAAAATCGCAATCCCGACTGTCCTGAAAAAGGACAACAGGGAATTCAGTTTCCAACTGACGACGACGAAGTACAGAACGGAACAGCACACAGATGGACACAGTATTTTTTCTTTTTACACATTAGCATGCATCGTGCGCGGTCGGTAAATGCGTTATATGTTAGGCTGTCTGTCCAGAGATGGGCGAGGTAGCTAGCAGTGAGCGAGTTCATAGCTAAGCTACGAAACGATGTATAAGAATAAGAATCGAAGAATTGACGACCACGGTCCCGCTGCGGACTTATTTATTTATTTAATCTTTATTGCACATAAAACAACAATGTACAAAAGGTGGGCTTAATGCAAAGGAATTATCTACCAGCCAGCCTGATTGGGTAGAAACAGGAGGTTGGCGTGCGACAGATCGTTTAACTTAACTAAAAATTATACTATAATAACATTATATTTATGTATGTATGTATATATATATATATATGACTGGCCTCATATCTCAGTTGGTAGTAACTCTGCCTTCTGCGCTAGAGGTCGCGGGTTCGATTCCCGCATTTGTGACTAACATTTGTGACTAACACAGATGTTTGTTCTGTGTCTGGGTGTTAAATATATCATCATCATCATCATCATTTCAGCCGTTCGACGTCCACTGCTGAACATGGCCTCCCCCACAGACAGAGCAAATTCCTTATCATGTGGGGGGATTTGCCCATACTCACCACGCTGGGCATGCGGGTTGGTGAGCGCAGTTTGAGCTATCGTTGTTAAAATGAGGGACGCTGCTGCCCATCCCCTAGCTTTTTTCCCTTAGTTGCCTCTTACGACATCCGCGGATAGGTAGATAAGGAGGGGCCTATTCTTCAGCCGGGGCTACCACGGCCAACGTTAAATATATTTCTATATCCTATTATGTTATGTATATCAGTCTCTGGTACCCATAGTACAGGCTATGCCTAGTTTGAGATCAGTTGACCGTGTGTGATTTGTCCGGAATATTTATATAATACACTGTAATATATTAACAGATAGTACAAAACAGTGTTTTATTAACATGTAGTTTAGATGTTAGATGTTCTTAAGAAAATGTTCACGAGTTAATCGTTTAAATGACTCTTTGGAGTCAACTTTTTTGATATTATACGGAAGTTTATTTCAAAGTCTTACTGCTACAACGGAGAAGGAAACTTTTTTTGTTAACTTATGTTAGCATGAAATGCAAATATTTGTTGCATATCATGCAAACATAATACTGGTACCCACGACACAGACCAACATATTCCATATTCCTGACCCCACACTAGAATTCCCTCCAAGTAGTAAGTCGCCCAACGGGCTATGGAGAGAGCTATGCTCGGAGTTTCGCTGCGTGATAAAATCCGAAATGAGGAAATCCGTAGAAAAACCAAGGTTACCGACATAGCTTTCGGAATTTGCAGGTTGAAGTGGCAGTGGGCCGGCCATATAGCTCGCAGAACCGACAACCGTTGGGGAACAAAGGTTCTCGAGTGGCGACCACGAACCGGACGACGCAGTGTTGGAAGGCCCCCCGCCCGATGGACCGACGACATTGTTAAGGTCGCGGGAAGTCGGTGGATGGAAAAGGCTCAAGACCGTTCGTCATGGAACTCTTTGGGGGAGGCCTATGTTCAGCAGTGGACTTCATCAGGCTGATGATGTGGGGTCAGGAATGTGTATGTGACTGTTGGGTGTTATTTTTTTTTTCACGCTCTGCTACATCGCATATCTCTGGTGGAAAGGTAGCCTTTATCTGAATTCTTTTTCAGAAGTGGGAAATTGAATCGAATTCCTAAGGTTTATGGTTGAAAGTATGGTGTAGCTGTTGGCCCATGCCAACCGACGCTTCGATAGCCTATTTTCTTTCTGATTCGCGGGGAAAATTAGTTTTTATTGCCTAGAGTTACGGTTGGTAATGGTTTGGAAATGTGGGTGTAAGTTGCATAGGGTACAATGGCGGTAGGGCCTCTCGTTACCTACTTGACTGTGTAACTTCGTTTGTGAGAGCTTGTATTGCGTCGGGTGAATGCTGTGGAGCGTTGAGGACATTTCAATTTTAGTATAATCTCTTCAGAGATTTTATCAAAGAAAATCAATAGGATCACTCTAATACGAGATAACATTATGTGAAGCTACGCCTGATCCTCGCGACCAAGTCTAGAAAAATCAAGCAACAAACACGGCTTGTTTTTTTTTTATTCGATTTGATTTGATGATTCACAAACATACAAACATCCTGACAAACTTTCGCATTTATAATATCTATATTAGTAGGATAGTAGGATTAGGTATAGATAATATTTGGTAGGTAGGTATATTAAATGTACCCTCTATAAAACTATGGCAATTGGGTTTTCTAATGTCGCGAATAGAAAACCCAATTGCCATAGTTTTTACGAAGAATTTTTATATGTTTAAATAACATAATATAGTATATATTTTTTTATGGAAATATCGGTGATCAAATAAACTCATATATCGTGGTAAATATCCCGTTTTTAGTTAAATTATATAACATAATATGTTTTAGGAAATGATTTTCACAGCACAGTGTCCGAATTACTCCAGCATCAGACCATACCATTCAGATTTCACGGAGGGAGCGTCACTCGCCATAATTCCTATTATGGCACCCTACAAAAAGATTTATTCAAAATGTTTATTACTCCCAGCATCCACTACCAACTCTATTGTGCTCCATCGTTATTCTATGTAACACTGCATTGACATTGTAATAAGATTTTTATTCGATTTTGAACTTTATCGCTGGAGGCATAATTATATCGACGCCATTTTGTCAGGGTGTCTGTCATTGACTCGGGTTATTGAGTTAGATTGAGTGAGTAACTCGCGCGTTTCAATTTATATTTCTAAATGGGCATTCTAATAAATGGAATGTTATTTTATAAAAGTACTTATTTTTACTATTAGAACCAAAACTTAATGATATGATTATTGTTGAAGATAGAATTAAAACATGATTTTCCAAAGTTTACAAAATCATAAAACGCTAAAGACAATTTCATATTTATAAGAAAGTATTTCGCAAACTCAGTCATGAAAGTACATCGCCTGCCTGAACTAAGATAGGTAATTATCCGATATACCTAATTAATACTAATTCTGATAGGTAATATGTATAATATTGACATTGTACCAGATTATTTAATTCTGATTTTTTTGACTGTATGTACCTATTTTATTTTATTACGATCATTTAAATTAGTTTTTTTTTATTAAAATCTTCCTATAAATATAATGTACTACAAACATTTAATTAGGATATGGCATGCATGAAGCGTTGATTATAGCTGAAAGAACTACTTATAACTGTATCACTGCTATCTGTTACATACCCATATTCCGTAATAATTAAATGAATTTAATTGAATTGAAGTTTTACACATTTCGTAGTACAAACGATGCCACATTATCTAGGGACACGGTTTGGTAAAAATGGGGCAAGTTGATAAGAAAGATTATTCTTTGTTATCAGTTTGTCCCATTTTTAACCAGGTAGCAATTCCATCGCCACTTAGTCTTATAAGAATACCAATTTTCCTCACGATGTTGTCCTTCACCGTTTTGGGCAGGTAAGGGCAGGCTAATGCATCTTTATGAAGCACTGCACCCAGGTGCACCATTCGTACCGATGATGCAGTGCACATAAATCGGTGTCTGTGTGTAGGTAGTTATTAAGTTATGTGTGTTATTTAAATTATTTTTTCCTTTTAAAATTATATGGCTGTAATAGGTGTAATAAGTGAAAGCTGAAATAAAATACTTGAATTGAATTGAATTAATGCGCACATTTTTTTTACTGTTTCCCTGCCCTGGTACGCGCAACTGACTTCAGTCTACCGGCCCTGTATGTGAAGTAACAGAATTTCGTTTAACTTCGTCGCTTCGTGTAACGAATCCAATTTGCGTCAGTAATGACGCAGCCTCCCCCAGCTCTACCTACTCGCGTTGACCAGCGCAATGCTTCTTTGTCTTATTGCCTCTCTGTAAATGAAGTGATTTGTTAATTGAGTCGTTTATAGTGAGTTTTTATTCCCAAGCGCTACCACTCCACGTTTCAAGGGAAGAATTTGATTTTGACATCTGTCATTATGACGACCTCGGTGGCGTAACGAGTGCCCGTCTAAATAACAAGGGGTGCGGGTTCGATCCGTCTGCGGAACAGATGTTTGCATGATGAGAGCACTGGTGGAGTGGTGGTAGTTGTCCCGCTTTCCGATACACAGGTCGTGGGTTCGAATCCCATTTTGAACTTACATTCGGAATATTTATGCGCTTTACTAGTGCTCTCAAACGGTGAAGGAAAACATTGTGAGAAAACCGTCATGTCCAAGAACATAAAAATTCGAAGACATGTGACATGTGCACGAAAGGAGCCTCTAGGAGGCGCACTTTAATCCGTGACGGTCCAAGGCCCTTTTCAGGGCCACCACAACCTGGTCACTAACCTAATACAGGATCACCAAGAAATAATCAGTGACACGACATAACGGTAGGGCGGTGGTCCTGTTAACTAGCTGCACTTTACTTGTGTAATACAAGTAGGCTTGTGGTGGTGATGATGATAACTAAGCGAGCAAAGCTGCGAGCGTCAGCTAGTTGTAAAGTATTAGCGCAGCCGACGGAAGCGACGTCGTTTCCGGCGCAGACGGCTCTTATCTATGTGACGTTGTTTATGGTTCGCTTTAAAATTGGAAGGTTTATTATCAGCCAGTGTTTTTGTACGTGAAAGCTGACTGTGGTTGAAATTACCTGTATCTTTAGTACCTTTTTTTTAAACTACCTACTGTGGGTAATTAAGTCAGCCCTGGGATTATCAGTGGGTGGACTAACACATTACGGGGGCTGACTTTCTATTTACTGTAGTTAAAAAAAATCTATTTATTTTATTCTCTTAGGAAAACTTACAGCTAGTCAAAAGTAGGTATACAGGATGTGTTTTTTTTCAGGGCCACTTAGGCGAAATCGGATACTGTGAGAGTAATCAAAAAGTGATGTTAAGAGTTACGGACTCGACGTAGAAAAAAAAAAGATCTCCATAAAAAAAAATTGTTTTTTTAATTGTTCACACATTTTCATTTCTGTGTTCTATGTTTGATAATAAATAAATATATGTATAATAACAATGTGTATAAAGTTGTTGGAACACCTTAAAAACTGCAAATTTATAAATTAGACAATATTTATTTATGGGTTTATTAGAAGGTTTATTATATCGGTCAGACTATGTGCAAAGCAATTAATTATTAAATAATAACCTTCGGTAAATAAATATTGTTGAATTTATAAATTTATAATTTTTAAGGTGTTCCAACAACTTTTGACACATAGTTATCATACATTTATTTATTTATTAACAAACAAAGAACCCAAAAATGCAAAAAAAAACGAAAATCTAAATTTTCTGTAGAACTGTAAATAAATTTCAACTTTTTTTAATGCTGATCTTATTTTTTTCAAAATCGAGCCCGTAGCTTCTAAACTAACATCACTTTTCGATTACTCTCACGGTTTCCGAATTTCTGAATAAAAACTCATTCTGTATAACGTTTAAAGATATCGAGAGTCATTAAAGGTTTTCACAAATATTTCACAGAGTAGGTATATCATAAGGGTAAGTAGACGGACAACTGCTAAAACATAGTTAACTGCTAAAGAAAATATCATTTTTTCATGTGTATCATTTTGGCAATAAATTATCTTTATACATTATTTGACCGCGCTGAAGAAGTATTGTGGTCCAACTTCGACAAATAGGTCTACCGACGAATCCACTTCGGATGGGCAGCGTTTGGGAAACTTCGTCGCATATATCTACCGCAGACGAAAGTCTAAGTACAATCAGTGCGTGTTGCCAGTGATGACATAATACTATGGCATGACTTATTTTTTAATATTATTATCTTATGACTTGGTCGTTAACTGTTGGCCTCCTACGCAAGCCCAAAGTAGCGCATGGATAGAGCTAAGCTAGGAATTTCACAACGTTACAAAATCCGAAATGAGGAAATCCGTAGAAGAACCAAGGTCACCGACATAGCTTTTATAACATAACCAACGAGATTGTTAGTCAAAGTCAAAGTCAAAAGGCATTTATTTCAATAAAATCACTAGGATCACTTTGAAACGTCTTAGAAACTAGGTGAAGCTATGCCTGTTCCTCGCGACCAAGCCTAGAAGAATCAGGCAACAAACACGGCGCGCGTGCCTATCATTTTTTTCGATGATCCTTTTTCACAAAATGGAATTTAAAGCTTCAGTGTGGTGCCGATCGAACTAGGTGAGGCTCAAAAGAAAAGTTATCTAATTATAATCCTTAGTTTCGGGAAGTCGGCGGATGGAAAAGGCTCACGACCATTCGTCACGGAACTCTGGAGAAGGTTTATGTCCAGCAGTGGACTTTTACAGACTGATTCAGAAAGTATTTTAAAGGTTTTATGCCTGTTTTCTGCGCTCATCTGTAGTGCCGGCTGGGCTGTTTTTAGAGTGCTGGATAATTGTGATTCTGAGAGGGCTGCGAAGCGAGCGCCCTTCGCTTAACGAAGCCACTCGCAAGACTGACACCTGCCTGTCACGGGGCTGTTCTTGTCGTTATTTTAGAAGCATCTAGAACAATGGCTCCCAAATTGTTTTAAATAAAAAATAAATAAATATTCCGGACATATCACACATTGTCAACTGATCCCAAACTAGGCATAGCCTGTACTATGGGTACTAGAGACTGATATACATAATAGATATATATTTAACACCCAGACACAGAACAAACATCTGTGTTAGTCACAAATGTTTGTCCAGTGCGGGAATCGAACCCGCGACCTCTAGCGCAGAAGGCAGAGTTACTACCAACTGAGCTATGAGGCCAGTCTTGCGACGGTTACCTATATGATGCCCGATTGAAGCGGAAAGGGATTCGCGAGAATTTGCGATGTGAATTGATCACGCGATGCAAACATGTATGCTTGCTTGTCGTGTCACTGATTCTCTCTTGGTCATCCTGTATTAGGTCAGTGAGCAGGTTGAGGTATGGTGGACTTGAAAAAGGCCTCTGACCGTCTGTGAAAGAAGTAGTGAAAGTAGTGTCAGTGTAGTGAAAGGGCGCCTTTTAGAGGCAACTGCATAAGGGTTAGGCAGGTACCTACATAGGTACAGCAGAGTTGAAATAAGTTCACGCAAACAAAGTCGAAAGCGGGCACTTGTAACTAGTTTTATTATTGTACAAATGAGACAGCTGACCAAACTCCCAAGATATGGATACCATTCGGCTACTCGATGACCACAATGACCCACTTGAAACTACTTCACATTTTGGCGGCATTGTCTGTGGTCACGTACTGTCACTTTTCGAATTTCGAATCTCCTTTTTTCCCTTGAGTTTTTTTTAAAGTTTAATTTTATTCATGGAGATGGAGTACGTTTTTATAAAGTCCTGTTTTCATCACGGGATAGATAAAATAAACAGATGCTGTCTGTTATTACAACTGGACCGTGCGTGACTCGCTGGCTGAATAATTAGGCCTTTATTGACCACTGTTTGCTTTGGGATCGTTCGTTATTTGAATAATGGGCACTTGGAACAATCGGGGCTAATTTTATTTTATTCTTGAGCTCAATATTTTATTTTATTGTTATCACATCTCTAATGTCGTGGCTATACTAGAATTGTTTACTATAGATATACCGACATGAATCCAGGACGACGAGTATTAACAACGCCTTATTCAGTAGCGTAATGTATGCCTTTCGCCACACAGGTTAACTTTAAGACAACACAACACAACGTTGTCACACACAACACAAATATATGCAAGGTGATTCACAATATTACGCTATACCTCGCGAATACCTCGCATAAATCCGTCCAAACTTTAATATAATTAGCAGGTATCACTATTTATTATCTATGATAATAGTTTTACTTTTTAAATATATCTGACATGACACGAGCTAACATATCGATTGCAACTCTCTATATACTCTGTGGGTGGACTTTAGGTGTGCGTGAAATTGATACTTGCCCTACTGGGCGGGGTCGCGCCCAGCCAATCCTGTAACTGATACCCTGCTTCTTCTACACACAACCCATCCCAAAACCAACTTTCGATCCTCCCGCACAGAGCTCAATATACCAAGCCAAATTTTGAGGTTCTTGTAAGCGATACCCTACTTCTTTTTCCGTGGTGCACGTGGTGTATACGAATTGAAGCTGTAAATGGTGCGGAGAGAGTTGAGTTTTGTGCGGTTCGGGAGTGTAATTGATATGGATAGTGGAATTGGTGTGATTTGAATAGTTACGTAGTTTGGTGATGGGATGGTTGGTGGGAGTTTTACATAGTATCTGTGCATATAAAGGCATTTTAGGATATTTTTTTTTTATAACTTCCGTACCAACCTCTTTTGGAACTAGATCACTTTGTTGTCTGTTTGTCTGTCTGCAGTGGCGGATTTGCAGTCTTGGCCACTCTAGGCCCCAGGCCATGTGCCGCCCCTTTCTCAGCATCCATTATTAGACTAGGTACTTAGTGAAATTACTTTATTGCCAACTTTATCTTAATCGAAATCAGAAATTTAATTAATTATAATAGCTACAAATTTGTAAATATATTCCGAGATGATGAGCATTTCTACGAAAATTTCTACAAATTTTTGGTCTCGATTTGCCGCCCTTAATATCTGGCCGCCCTAGGCCCGGGCCTACTGGGCCTTAGGGCAAACCCGCCACTGTCTGTCTGTCAAGACAGTTTTTCACAGGAACGGCTAAAGTTATCAACTTGAAATTTATAATTACATAACAAGGTTCTGTGAGCTTATTGTGCCGTATAAAAATGAAAGTTCTAGTACAATGCATTAAAAAGAATACGGCAATGAATTGCAAATCAAATTTCAGTCAAATTTTTGTATGGAAATGGCAAAAATACTTTTATGACATGAATAAAGCAAAAAGTCTAAAATTGACGTTTTTTCCCTCTAACATTGGATTTGGAAAATTTGGCTGAAACTCGAAAAGGGCTCGAACGATTTCGAAATAATTTACGTAGGTACCTAGGTATTGTTGGTTTTTACGGTCAAGAAATATAGATAGATCTATAAATATATCTATAGATCGTTTGTAACGGTCTTTAGATGGCTCAACTGTTTCTTGTGTATTTTGTAAATATTAACTTGTATTAGTTTGAAGTTTCTTTGTGTAAATAAAGTATATGGTTCTTTCTCAAAAAAAAAAATATATATATAACTTGCAGATTATTTTCAAAGTGACATTTTTTTAAAAATTTACTTAGGCTTTCAGGCTAATGCCCACATGATTTATGTTTTTATGTATAATAATTAGTGTAATTGGTGATGTAGCTGTCCTAATTGACTGGCCTCATAGCTCAGTTGGTAGTAACTCTGCCTTCTGCGCTAGAGGTAGCGGGTTCGATTCCCGCACTGGACAAACATTTGTGACTAACACAGATGTTTGTTCTGTGTCTGGGTGTTAAATATATATCTATTATGTATATCAGTCTCTGGTACCCATAGTACAGGCTATGCCTAGTTTGGGATCAGTTGACCGTGTGAATAAGTCCGGTTTTTTTTTTTTTTAAATTATAATAATACTTCAATAAATAAATGATTGTAAGCAGTTACTGTCGTGTTGCCTGGCCTGGGGAAATATTTTTGTATTTTTCTTAAAGCCTTTCATTTTTTTTTTTTTTTAATACAACTGAAGTTGCAAACAAGCTTACGTCCCACCTGTTGGTAAGCGGTTACCGTAGCCTAAGAGCGATTGCAATAACAGAGGCATCAAGCACGCGTTGCCGACCCCGAACCCCCCCACCCCTAAAGAGCTCTGGCAACCTTACTCATCGCAGGAACACAACACTATTTGAAACAAATAATGTTATTTGGCTGCGATCTTATGTAAGGCGGAGGTACCTCCCCAGGCGGGCTGCTCCAATTCAGAACGAGAAAATCTCGCTGTGCCCTACCTCCTCCATCATGTTGTAGGTTAGTGGGAAAACCTCGGAAGGAAGCTCATTCCACAACTTTACCCGTCATCAAGAAAGTCGTTAGATTATCGTCAATGGTTTTGTAATCGAACAAAAAATCATTACCAGGGGAGGCAGGGCACACCTGATGCCGGAAGTCATTAGTAAATAGATGGACACGGCCGCGATAACGCCCCACTCTCCCCAAAACTACCGCCACCTACAAACCAATATCTATCATCGAGCTAAACGAAAATGAAATCTATTCGGTTGTGATAAGGTCGTGTTGCAAATCCAAAAGGTGTAGTAATTATTTGGTTCTGGTATAAAAAATGATATTGTGTAGAAAACACCCTAATGTTCGCTTGAATCTTTTGTTACAATCTGTAAATTCTTTTGAGGGTTAAGATTGAGATCGTGTTTAAGTTTCGTTATGGTTAGGTTTTGCGTTTCCTATACAAAGGGACTTAATAATTAATTTCATTTCATTTCATTTATTATTTCAATTGGGTACATTTACAAACATTATTAAATAATAGATTGTAGTACACTTATGAACGTCAAACATAATAATCAAACACAATAATATAACAAAAATAAAATAACACGGCATTAATTAAAAGAAAATTAAATAAATCATGTCATAAATGTCAATAAAATTAAATAATAAATGTCACACTTAATAATTAATGTTGTTCATTGAATACATTTTTCATTGGAAAACCTGCGTATGCAAAAATCTGTTGTTTTTGCGTCAAATCAATACCTACTTCCCCGCACTAGGTCTAATAAGCCTGTATAGCGGGGTAGTCAATCCCATTATAAAATCTACTACCTTCCCCCCGCGGCTTCGCTCACGTGGTACTATCACCAAAAATTCCCCCTTACCACCCTAAGGGTGTATTTTGCTTGAAGGGATCTGTGCCTTGCTTGCGTAAATGCGTGAACATAAAAAGTTCCGTTTTTGTCTAACAATATGTTCGTATTGTTTTGGTTGCAACTGAATAACAGACTGGGTAATCAAAGTCATAAAATGAATGGTTCACCCTCAAATGATCACAATAAATAAAGTTATGGGCCGGACAGGCTTACTTAGCCCGCTTATAGCCGCGTACATGCGAAACAGTTTCAAAATTGGTAAGGCGGAAATTTTGGTGATAGTACCTAAACAAAAAGAGTAGCCTATGCTACTCTAGGTAATTTGCCCCCGCAAAAGGAGGGATCCATGAGTCCCCACGTTAAAAAAAAAAAGAAAAAAAAAGGTAAATAGCTCATCTATTCCATTAGTTAGGGTTAGCTGAAAATAGATGGCGCTACTAGTCAGAATATTTTCGAGTATTCGTAACAGTTCGACAGCTTAGTTTTTTATGTAACTTTATAAAATGGGAGTTCATGTTAGATAGGTGTTTACTTATTGGTTTTCAAATATTAGTATTTTCGTTGTATCTCAAAAACCATTGGGATTTTTTTTTAGGAGGAGGTAGGGCACAGCGAGATTTTCTCGTTCTGAATTGGAGCAGCCTGCCTGGGGAGGTACCTCCGCCTTACAGAAGATCGCAGCCAGCTAACATTATTTGTTTCAAATAGTGTTGTGTTCCTGCGGTGAGTAAGGTTGCCAGAGCTCTTTAGGGGGGACGGGGGTTCGGGGTCGGCAACGCGTGCGTGATGCCTCTGGTATTACAAGCGCTCATAGGCTACGGTAACCGCTTACCATCAGGTGGGCCGTAAGCTTGTTTGCCACCTCTGTTGTATAAAAAAAAAAAAAAAGAAGTTACTCATATTCTTACCAGTAGGTAAAGCTTTCTATTACCTATAACCTGTTGATTTACCTACTAAATTTCAAAATTAGTTCGAAAGTTCATCATCATCATCATTTCAGCCGTAGGACGTCCACTGCTGAACATTGCCTCCCCCACAGATTTCCAGATAGAATTCCTATCATGTGGGGGGCTTTGCCCTTACTCACCATGGTCGGTACGCGGGTTGTTGAGCGCAGTTAGAGCTATCTTACCACGCAGAGGGGACTATGTCTTGGGACAATGGTACCTACCTATCTGTCGTACCTACATTGTTGCTTATGTCCCACTTCACAACTGTTTTTACATAGGTAGGTAGGTACCTACCTTGTACCTACCTAGTTTTCTTGTTTTATTGTTATTTTCTGTGTTTTTATGTGTCAAATAAATAATCATTCTATTCTATTCTATCTTTGTGAAAATAGGGGACGCTGCTGCCCAATCCCTAGCTTTTTTTTCCTTAGTCGCCTCTTACGACATCCACGGGTAGTAATGGAGAGGGTTATTCTTCAGCCGGGGCCACCACTTTCGAAACTTAATGCTTTAACAAATAAACATGCAACGCGGATACGCCATGGTTGTTTGAAAGATCTTCGCTCGCTCGATCAGTAAACTGAAAGACAAAATTAAAAAAAAAGTTTAAATAAGCCTATTATTAAAAATATGTTATTGTTATGAATTCGATAACCGTACAAAATTATCATATTAACCCGTTAAACGCGCGCGGTGTGGAACAGGCCCCGCTCGTCAATGCCGCGAGAGGGCGCAACCCGTCCGCTTATTAACTTACCAAAACCAACAATCGTGATTAAATCGCGCGTGAACTAATAAAATAATAAGTCTTGCTCTCTAATGCTCGCTGTTGGGGTAGGGCTACATTGTACTGTGGGTGAATATTTAATAATGAGAGTATTTTTATTCATATTTGTTATTTTGCTACCATTGGAATTATGAATGCCGTGTTGGCCTGGTGAGAGCTTCCCCGACTTTCGATCTGAAGGTCATGGGTCCCTTTCCGGTCGTGCACAAAGAACAAGTATGGAAAAACAAGATGATATCTGATGGCACATTACCACACTAAGGCATCAACCTATAGCACATAGGTGTGGCTAGTAAATGTAGATCTATCTAGCTAGATATCACATCAGCATCATCATCATCAGCCTGTAGAAGTCCACTGCTGAACATAGGCCATACAAAGAGTTCCAAAACGAACGGTCTTGAGCCTCTTCCATCCACCGACCTCTCGCAACCTTGACAATGTCGTCGGTCTGCGTCGTCCGGTTCGTGGTCGCCACTCGAGAACCTTTGTTCCCCAACGGTTGTCGGTTCTCATATCACAGCTGCCGTGTAAACCATCCCTAACAGTCCAAGAGTCGTCCGGGGGGCGTAAATTTCATTACAATTAGCTGTCACGTCGCATGAATAATTCAGCCTCGGCCGCGCGCGCAAACACTGAAGGGTTGATTGTGCCGGCCGACTGTTTGTGGCTGACTAGTAATTTGGTGGATTCGCTGTTTTGTGATGATTCTAGTTGATTGCAACATCGAATCATTTGTTTAGGACTATTGCGATCACCGAACTAGTAAAGGTAGTTTAAAGACACTTGTTTTTTTTTTTTAATATTCCGGACATATTCACACGGTCAACTGATCCCAAACTAGGCATAGCCTGTACTATGGGTACCAGAGACTGATATATATATAATAGATAAATATTTAACACCCAGACACAGAACAAACATCTGTGTTTATCACACAAATGTTTGTCCAGTGCGGGGATCGAAGCCGCGACCTCAAGCGCAGAAGGCAGAGTTACTACTAACTGAGCTATTAGGTTGCTTGCTTGTCGAGTCTCTAATTCTTTCATAGTCATCCTGTATTAGGTCGGTGGCCAGGTTGAAATATTGTGACCCTGAAAAGGGCCTATGACCGTCATTGAAAGAATTAATGTGTTAAAAGGGTTAAAGAGAGCATCTTAAAGGAGCCATTTCATTCTGGGCCTGGTCCATGTACACTACATAGAAAAATTAGGAAAAAATAGGAGATTACAAGAAAAATACATTTTCATTAATTTGAAGACAAATGCGATGGTACAAGAATAGTTGTTCTGGTAAGTTTTTTACTATGTGAACACTATTTGAAGGCCGCCATGTTGGTTTATAATTGGCGTTTGACATGACATTGACATATTTTGCATGTCATGTTGTTTGATGATGTTTTTGTTTTTTGTCAGATGAATGTTGGTTGTCAAAATGACATTTCACGCACGTCCATCCGCCATATTTTTGTAGCGCTGTGTGTTGCTCTCTTTGTCGAAGAAAATCTTAATGTACCTTAGAACGAAGTCAATTAATATTAAATAACCAATTAAATATGTTTACCTTATTGCTTAGCCATATTTTAGAGTAGTGTACACAGTGCAGGCCCAGGCTCCATATATTGATGAAACGTCTCTTTTCGTACACATGTCACATATCTTCGAATTTTAAGGTTCTAGGACATGCCGGCTTACTCACGATGTTTTCCTTCACCGTGTGAGATTGGAATCCACGACCTGTATCGAAAGGCCGCTATCACCACAAAACCAGTGCTCTTTAACTTAAAAGTATATAGATAAAGAGATATAGAGATAAATCAAAACTTAAATTAATAGATAAGTCAAAGTCAAAGCCAAAGGGCGTTTATAACAATAAAATCAGAAGGATCATTTTGAAACTGCATTCAGGGTCGGACTGGGCCGCAAGGGCCCGGGTGGCAAGCCCGGGGCCCGAGACTGGATCTTGCTAGATGGGATACTATCGGAAAATAATGAAATATAAAAAAATAGGGGAACAGGGATGGCCTGCTTTGCTCAGGTTCAACCATTTTCGAAATTTTCTAATTAATTTCTCTCTAATCGTATGAATTTATTATCTGATCTAGTTGACATTTTGGTCGCAAGAACTGGGACCTAGCCTGCGCTGGCCTACCTGCCACCTGGCTTGCGGTAAACCCTACAAGCCAGGCCCGTGGGGGCCCGCGTAGGCTGGGGCCCGACTGGCAAACGGCACCGCGACTATATGGTCAGTCAGACTGACTGCATTACCAGGGTAGGTATAATTAATACAAGTATCTTCCATTAATAGTCATTTTTGTTGTTCTCCCTTTTTTATAAGTACAGTACTAAAATGTTTGCTGTTTACTCCTATAATACTTTTGCTGTACGCACATAATATTTATGTTACTACCTAGTTCTAATCTGTGTTTTATAATTATTATTTTTACTTCTGGTTGTAATGTGTTTGTGCGTCGAAATAAATAAATAAAATAAATACCAAGCCTAAAAACTGGTTGCATTATGGCGACTAACTTTAGCCGCGGAGTGTTGACACCGCATTTAGCAGTTCATTACAGAGCTGTCACGCCAAGCTATCACCTCCCGACCCTGGATGATCAGGTTACTGTGGATTATGCGATAAGTTGGGAGAAGTAGCGGTTAGATCATGAATATTGTGTCTTTAGTGTATAAAACATCTCCTAGATACAAAGATATTCGCTTTTCCCACGAGAAGGCTTAAGATTAGTAAATTATATGAAAGCAATGTGTAGGCTTTTATAACAAGTTCCTAAGCGATGTGCTAAGTTATCAATTATTAGCAAATCTAAAAACATTATTTTACGAAAACTCTGTATATAAATGTGGGCAGTAGTCGCTTCCCTCTTCCAGCGTACGCGAGGTAGTGGTTGACAATCAAAGAGGTAATAAGAAAAAAAAAATTTGGTGGCAACGGCATCCTGCACATGATTATTTCACACTCATCTCATCCAAAACAAATGGATCAAAATACTCATGGGGTCCGAGTACCTACATTTAAACAGGCAGAGAAGGTTTATTGATATAAGCTATTTTTATTATTTTTTTAAGATAATTAAATGTTTTCTTTAATTATACTTAATTTTATTTGAACATTTTGTTGTTTGTATATTATTAATTTTATAATTTTATCTAATATGGATTTATGTTTTTTTTTTTTTTTTAAATTTTTGTATGTTAATACTTTGCTGAACATATTTGGACGTGCCTCTGCCTACCCACTTAGACATCGTCACGGATCTGATCGCCTGGAGATCTGAGAGGTTGTCTACCATAATTGAAGTTTGTTCTCGTTTCCTCTCATAGTTTGCGACTGCCATATAGTGAGCGCGCGCATGCGTAGGACACGTCCCAACTGCGCGTCTGCGCCGGCGCCACGCATCCGTCCTGAAGTCTGGAAACTACCAGTGTACGGTTACAGTTTACTGACTTACAGTAATAACTTTTTGGATTATTACCTACCTGCCTACTGAGGTTTCTGTAATAATAATATAAAATAAATAAATATTCCGGACATATCACACACGGTCAGCTGATCCCAAACTAGGCATAGCCTGTACTATGGGTGCCAGAGACTGATATACATAATAGATAAATATTTAACACACAGACACAGAACAAACATCTGTGTTAATGACACAAATGTTTGTCCAGTGCGGGAATCGAACCCGCGACCTCTAGCTCAGAAGGCAGAGTTACTACCAACTGAGCTATAACGCCTGTCGCGAAGAAGGACCAACCCTGGTATTTTAGGCATTGCTTGCTTGCTTGTCGTGTCACTGATTATTTCTTGGTCATCGTGTATTAGTTCTGTGACCAGGTTGAGGTAAAGTGGCCCAGAAAAGGGCCTATGACCATCGATGAAAGTTAGTTCGACCATTAAAGTTAGAGCCTATCCCTCATTCTTAAGCCGTGTTCATACGATGAGCGATATGTCATCTAAAATTATTCTTATCTCTTCTCGCAAAATTTTGAGTTGGACTTATAAGGAGCTTACGATATCGTATGTCGACGACACGACGTATACATCATTGACATGTCATTCAGTAGAGGTACTAGTATAGTATTATGTTATCTGTGGTAGAGGTAAGGAAGCATTTTAAAACGAATTTAAAGTGAACAAGGGCATATTGCATGCCGTTGTTCGAACAAAGCTTAAATAATAATTGTATTACTTAATTTTATTATTAATTAGGAGGAGGTAGGGCACAGCGAGATTTACTCGTTCTGAATTGGAGCAGCTCGCCGAAGGTACCTCCGCCTTACAGAAGATCGCAGCCAAATAACATTATTTGTTTAATAGTGTTGTGTTCCTGCGGTAAGGTTGCCAGAGCTCTTTAGGGGGGAAGGGGGTTCGGGGTCGGCAACGCGTGCGTGATGCCTCTGGTATTGCAAGCGGCTACGGTAACCGCTTACCATCGGGTGGGACGAAAGCTTGTTTGCCAACATTGTTGTATAAAAAAAAAAAAAAATCGGCAATAATTTTTATAATCCACGAAAGAATGATTCTCTTTTACGCTACATTGTTTCAAAAGCTTGATATTCACATTGCCTTCTAAAAACACCGTCTATTTGCAAAAAAAACATTCGAAACATCGTATAATATTTAGCGATGGGTTCCACAAATATTATCGTCCATTACAGGAGATGCGCCTAAACAAACAGAAGATACTTCCGATATGACATTAAACTTGGCAAAAACATTACAAAAATACAAAGTATTGAATTACCGCCATCTTAGTTTTGGGGTGAACTTAGAACGGTGGCGCCAGACTTTTTTTGGGGATCAAGTGCGTGAGTTGACAGAATTCCAGTTTCCATCAACAATTTTAAGTTTTTTCAATTTTTTTATTAAATTCATATATTTTATTATAATACCAGGTGATTTATAATTGTGCACGAAAGGAGCCTCTAAGGGCGCACTTTAATCCTTTCACTACACTGATTCTTTCACCGACGGTCATAGGCCCTTTTCAGGGCCATCATACCTCAACCTGGTCACCGACCTAATACGGGATGACCAAGAAAGAATCAGTGACACGACAAGAAGAAGAAGAATAATATGTATACTATTCCGAAAGAGGTTTATTCTACTAATTGGTAATATAGTTTGCTCTACGACTTTTTCCACTACGACATTTTTCACTGAAAAAAATTTAATGCAAAAATCAGGGTAAATCGGTTAAAATTCGCACCGTTCTGAGTCCATAATTAATGAAAATCATAGATAGATAGATAGATAGCAAATTCTTTATTTCACAGGACAAAGACAAGTTGGTACATAGGCGAACTTAATGCTAGTTAGCATTTTCTTCCTGCTAACCTTTGAGCTAATCATAAAATCTATGTCTTGAGAATATAGAGTCCGTAATGTAGCTATTCACTTTCAACATCTCACGGGACCACGGTGATAAGTAATTTTAAAACATTACGAACATGGCATACGACATAGCTCTCAGAATTAGCAAGTTGAAGTGGCAGTGGGTAGGCCATATAGCTCGCAGAACCGATAACCGTTGGGGAGTAAAGGTTCTCGAATGGCGACCACGAACCGGGCGACGCAGTGTTGGAAGGCCCCCCACCCGATGGACCGATGACATTGTAAAGGTTGCGGGAAGTCGGTGGATGGAAAGGGCTCAAGACCGTTCGTCGTGGAACTCTTTGGGGGAGGCTTTAGTCCAGCAGTGGACTTCTACAGGTTGTTGATGATGATGATGACGAACACGGACATGTGAAATGTTTGACCTGTTGCTCCTCTAAAGATTTTACAAAACAGGTTGCGTTTGATTGAAAGATAAAAAACTCCTTGATTTTTCCATTAACAAAGCAGCCTTAAAACAAACAGGGTATTCAAAAGCCGTAAATTCATCAGTTCCCAGAAAGGCGCGACTCACCGTGACAAACACACTTTAAAATTGCAAAAAACATGTGTAATCTTGGTTTAATTATGAGGGGAAATGAAGCTGTCTCATAATTATGAAGGGGAGAGTTGACCGTTTTGTGAAGTGGGGATGTGGAGTGTTCACTCGTTAATGCTTGTGACATTACAATTTCATTTAAAAAAAACAATCGTTCGTGTTTTTCTTTTACACGTCGATAAAATTTGGATGATCGTATTTTCCACGATAGCAGGATTAAAGGGCTCATGTTGAAGCTATAAATATAATAAGATCTTTTCTGTACAACATGAACACTATTAACATATAAATTAAATAAATATTCCGGACATATTTACACGGCCAACTGATCCCAAACTAGGCATAGCCTGTACTATGGTGACCAGAGACTGATATATATAATAGATAAATATATAACACCCAGACACAGAACAAACATCTGTGTTTATCACACAAATGTTTGTCCAGTGCGGGGATCGAACCCGCGACCTCTAGCGCAGAAGGCAGAGTTACTACTAACTGAGCTATAAGGCCTGTCAATATGAACACGTATGTATATGAACACTATTTAAGAAAAAATTGTATATGTGGCTCAATGACAAATGTTTTTACAATATAAATGAAATGTTTATTTGATAATGTATGATTATTTTGATTATTTTTGACTTGTCGCTATTTATTGTGATATTCTTGTCACTCGTTATTTTATTATTATTGTTTTTGTTTTTTGTAATGACGTTAATTTATTTCTAATTCTGGTTTTATTGCATGATTTTCTATTGACTAATTTGAGATTATTTTGATTTTTGTATTGTGACTAATATATTTGCATGTCGGTCTCCGACGAAGTAAATGACACTATCTCTATAGGTAAATGTAAAAGACCATGTACCTATATATACTATACTTCATGCAAATAAAGCCATTCATTCATTCATTCTATAAACTATTATATTCTGTTCTAAATATGCCTGTCATTTTGATAAAAACATTTAAAGAAATGATATTTTTTTTAAATACACTATTATTTTTGTAATTGACGACAGAATACTTCTTTTTTCTTCCTTTTAAACTTTAAACAGATGAATAGAATTTTGTAAATGATTTTTTTCCGTCGCCTAACCGCTTGCCTAGCTTGGCGAGTATGGCCAAATCCACCCAAATGATTGTTTCTGATAATGTATGTTGTTCATACAATATGTTGCAAATAAATGCCTAAAAGCTATGTTCAGCAGTGGACATCCTACGGCTGAAATGATGATTCTGATTTTGACCTATATTATTGATCCAGCGAGCGGAGCCAGCGAAGGATTCTTAAACAATAAATATTATATGTATGTTAGTCTGTAAGGTATTTATTAATATGGGCCATGGCATATTACACTTGTTTGTGTAATGTCGAGTAGCCTGAAATAAAGATATTATTATTAAACAACTTGGACGAATCGGCATTGTATGTTAGAGCATAACTTTTGAACCGTCAATCCCATCTGCATGGAATTTAGTAGGTCAACAGGTTGTACTATCAAGATTAAATCGGTCAAATGGTTGCTAAGAGGGGTCGGTATTTAGCGACACCGGACATCACGAGACTTCAGTTCGGGGCGGACCACTAGTATTCAAACTAATTAAAAAAAAACCTACTAGGTTTAGTTCTTAGATCTAAGGAGTTACTCGCAATGATTCCCTGCAGTGGGAAAACATAGAGATATTCCAACATATCACAGCGAGTGTAATCAGAGATGAGATGAGGAGAGTTGTTTGAGAGACACTACACAACGTGTTTTAAACAATGCTCTGCCAGTGTCAGGCCTCTAAGATGTAGGGCTGTCTGCTGACAAAAAAACTCACAAAGTATCTAAAATAGTATATACTATATTTATTTTAAGTATTTCAGAAATTACTGCTTCTTAAAGAACATCATTGACGGAAAGGTAGAAGGAAAATGGGGAAGAGCAAGACCAAGAATAAGTCTAATAATAATAATAATAATAATAGTCAGGAGGTTCCTCTCTCTGTAGCCTTAGCCACCGACCGCTTGAGCCGAGCTTCGCGGTCCGTGGTTCTCCATTTTTTATATTTTTTACTATAATAGTTGCTTTGATATTATCATGAACATCTTGTACGTTTAGTTATGAACTCTAAAGATGATAAAAATACCAAAATCTGCTAATTTGAGAAAGTTTGTGAAAAAAAATAAAAATATTGATGTTTTTTTTCGCTAATATTATTTCTTTTTGTTGATAGAATAATCCCCTTTCGGGATGGTATATATGTTTTGAATCACCTTGTATAAATGTAGGTAGAGTCCTGAACGCAATGAGAACAGCAGAAGGACACAGTGTTTAATATTACCTACTTAATAAGTTATGTTTTTTGTATTTCCGTCTGGGTGTTGTGGTACCATGGTAGGTAGGTAGGTACTCGTAGTTTCTGATACCCACGACACAGGGAATCCTAGTGTTGGGTCAGGACTATGTGACGTTTGGTTACGTGACTGTTGGTTATTTTTTTTTAAATATTATTCTTTAGCTTGGTAAGCTTCTCCCAGCCCTATATCTCAATGCAGTCTGTTGACGTGTCTTTAAAACTGTGTAAACACATCTCCGGTTACGGGATCAATTTTAAAACAATATTCGACTACCCTCTGAGGCGCCTGCCAGCACACACTACAAAAACTAGAAGATATATTTGTGAAAAAATAACTGAGGAAGTGAGAGTTTGGTCAAATTATGTCAGGGGTTCCGCAATGTCAAGATTTGTGACAGCGGTTTCATAAAAAAACATGGTCAGTATGAAATTGAAAGAGGTTAAACAAAACTTAGTAAATTTACCAAACTTTGTTACGAACTATTGTACCTTAATTCCTTAAAATAAATGAATTAATTTTCTATGAAATGAAATTCTCCACCATATTTTCCACGCGCTCTGCTGCGCAATATCTTTATCATTTAGTACGTAATTTTTATTTTTATATTATTTTATGTTAAGTAGTCTTAAGGAAAATAAATCTTTCATTCATTCATTCAATGATTCGGTTTCATACAAAAGCTTCGCGTACGGAATCCTAAAAGCTTCCAAGAAAAGAGCTCTCTAAATAACATGACATGAGCGTCAAACAACCTATGATGGCTTGAGACTGTTTTCAAATCAATTAAGGAAGGTAAAAAATGCCCCAATCACGCTTTGGTTTTATAATTTCACTTTGAAGGATGTCGTTTATTTATTTAAGGTACATCTAGAGATGTTAATTAGACTAAAGCCGTGTTCAAACTGAATGCATATGGTATAGGAGCTTGCCAGATAAGTGTCAAAATATGAAAGCGACGCGCAATCCTGTAATGTGTCACACCAATTATCACTAAGTCAAAGAGGTGCAAAAATTACCATCAGCCAATTTCTTTATTGCACGAAACGAGCCAAGGGCCGCACTTCACTCATTAAGGCATTCCAACTCGACCAATTATATCTGTTAAATTGTCCCTTGATTGGATATCTCAGTTCGCCATAATTGGGATAATTAAACGATGTCTTTATGGCTCGTTTGACACAATCATCGAACAAGTATCATTCTTCGGCAGCATTCGTACAGTCGACCTCGTAAATAATCCGCGATTACGCTATTACGCGGACAGGTGGGTCGGCAAAAACGCCGGTTCGATCGTGGAGAGAAAAACAATCAAAAGGCACCGCGCTCTGCCGCGGATCGGACGAGCCGCGCTTTGATCCTGCCACAATTACATCCACCCTCCTCTCCCCCCCTGTGAGAAAACTCATTTTCCAACACCGACTCAACCTGCACACTTATTAGGCCGAGGCAATTTTATCCTATCCAACACCGACTGGACTTTTCGCGTTCATGTCTATGAAATAGAGCTCATTTCTGATTGCGCTGGCGGTTTTGTCGCGTTGTTACTTTACGTGTTGGCAAGTTAACATTTTCCGTGTCCGTGAAAACTTTTCGCGCTTACTTGGGCTGTCTTTAGGTTGGTTTTTGAACGGCAAAAGGTTTTGAGGTTGAAGAGGGTTATTGTGATATGATTTCTCGCGGCGCGAATCGGCCGTCAATCATATTCGCGATACCAACACCAGACAAGGGAAAAATCCTTTTGCGACACGCGAAATAACTCGCGATTGATCAAAGCAAGGTGACACCGTAAATAAACTTCTGTTGAGTTAATTTTGCTTGTAAGTGAATTTATGGCGCCGATCGATGCCCTATTAGGGGGGCATTCGACTTGCAAATCTGTGAAGGTGTTACAGTAAAAACTAAGCGGTTTTTCTTCATTTGAGTAATGTGTTCTATAAACGGGCATTGAAATGGCAGTGGATAGTTTTTGTTTGTTGCTTTGGTACATCTTCGTACGTTTTGAATGCAATATATGCTTTAAAGCTATCATTATCTACTCTGAGCAAGCATAGTTATCGCCTATAACCCTATAATATATCGCTGATAAAACAGGCAAAACAAATTAAGAGTTAAAACTAAGAAAAGAGCTAGTAAAATAATGTGTGTCCTAGCACCCAGACCACGCTTCGTCACAAATTGGAGGCCAACTCAGCATTTGTTGTGTTTTGTTGGCAACACAACGATCTTCCGTTGAAACCATGCCGTGCATTACGGATGTCAGATTCAGACAAGCAAGCAAGCAAGCAAGTTCAGCTACCTGCAAGGTTGACAAAGGGGTAGTTTTTTGTAATGTGATGCATCAAGCATTGCATTGTTCTAAACAAACGGCTAATTGAAACGGGCGGAAGCGCCGAGTGTCGCCGAGTGCACTCACAAAGAGCTGCAAATGAGCATATAATGGCTGCGGTGATTCCTCACATCAATGAAATAATGCGGGCTTTGTGCGCGAACAATATTGCGAGCGTCAAACGGCGCCGAATTGTATGGCATTTCAGCGAATGTGATCGTGTGTGGAGGCAGGACCGCATTCGGGGTTCAAAGGCCACCTGCTGCAAAGTTAACCTGCTTGACAACCTTAAATAAAAAAAATAAAAAAATCAAATACCGGGCATATCACACACGGTCAACTGATCCCGAACTAGGCATAGCCTGTACTATGGGTACCAGAGACTGATATACATAATAGATACCTACACATATTTAACACCCAGACACAGAACAAACATCTGTGTTCTTCAGACAAATGTTTGTCCAGCGAGGGAATCGAACCAGCGACCTCTAGCGTATCCTTGTTGGCGTAGCGGTCGAGTGCCTCTCTGAGATGCAAGGGGCGTGGTTTCGATTCCCGCTGCGGGACAAATGTTTGAATCTCCCGTTCGAACCGAGAAAGCCTCGCCATTAAATGAGGCTTTATTAAACATTTATTGTTTTTATGTGACTACGCCACAGATTATGTCTTATAATACAGATTTATACATGAAAGCTTTTATGAATCTGTGCTACAAGAATATTTTCTTATGCTAGGTAAATAAAAGAAATGGACAACGCATTCCTTTTTGAGAATAAATAAATATCACCCCTTACTATGGCCCTGCGATCCCCAAATTGGTAGGTGAAATTAGTAGGAATGATTCTCGCGTGAGCTATTGTAGGCTGATGCACTGAGGGTTATCACGTTTCGCAAGATACAAGGGCAACTTTAGTTAGAAAACAGGTTTCCGGCGCTCGTTTACCGGCAACCGCACCGCTCGCCTGTTTTGTGGTGCTAAACGGGCGATTGAATTGCTCCATTCAGGACAATCTATTTGACGTCATTATTATTAGGTAATTCAATGAAGAAGATACATCCTTCTTAGTTTTTCAAAATAATAGTTGCTATTTTCTTATATTATGGAACTAGCTTCCGCCCGCGGCTTCTATTCTAGGTAAAGAGTTATCTATTCCAAGTTTCAACGAAATCAATTGAGCCGTTACGGCGTGATTGAACAATAAACAGCTAAACATTCTCACATCATCACAAACTTTCGCATTTATAATATTAGTAGGATAGTAGGATGTCGTAAGAGGTGACTAAGGGAAAAAAGCTAGGGGATGGGCAGCAGCGTCCCTCATTTTAACAACGATAGCTCTAACTGCGCTCGCCAACCCGCATGCCCAGCGTGGTGAGTATGGGCAAATCCCCCCACATGATAAGGAATTTGCTCTGCCTGTGGGGGAGGCCATATTCAGCAGTGGACGTCGAACGGCTGAAATGATGATGATGATGATGAGGATGCCCTTAATGATTGATCTCTTCTCCAATGTAAATTGGTATTGGCTCACTACCGGCGGCGTTACTAGATGCTGGTAAATAAGCTTTCTACTTACATGACATCTGCTTGCAAGAGAATGGATGAATAAAATCCATTGGAATCTCTGGTTTTGTGGTCATATTTCATCACTATTTGGACGTCTGTGGAATGTTGAATTCTAAGGCGCGGGCTTTAATTTCATTACGGTTGTGAATGGTCACCGTTTATATCGATAACGGTATGAATAGGTTTCATATTTCTTTGCACTCGAAAGCTTCAGATATATTTAAAAAAAGAATTAAGATTCTGTATGGAAAATTAAAACGAAGTTCTTGACATTTATTAATAATTTTCAGGATAAAATGTTAAAATTCTGTATTTTCTCTGTTTGTTAATTTAGTTCCTCCTTCGCAATAGATGTCGCTGCAGGAATAAATTACTGAATTCCGTAACAAATACGTTACAGAACCCCCGACGCCTTTAACACACTTGGCGATTTTTACTGTAAAAGAGACGGCTTCCTACCTAATATTATATTGAACGATCTCGTTTATGAATATTTGATGACGCGAAATTATCCCAGGGTATCATTACACATCATAATCTGCATGATCTAATAATCCGTAGTGCGATGCACCGATGAGTGCGGCACGTGGCGCGTCATCAAGACCCTTTGTCCAAATAGGGGTAGCGGGTGTCAAGATGCTTTTTGTCCAAATAGGGGGTCAAGGTGCTAGTAAAACATTTATTGGAAACGTTTACTGGAAAATCGGCTCGTATTTTGTATAGTAGTGGAAATAAAAAGGGGAAATAAAAAAAAAACAAATTTTCTGTAATTACAATAAGAGGCTTAGCTTCACCTAGTTTCTAAGACGTTTCAACAGTGATTTTATTGAAATAAACGCCTTTTGACTTTGACTTTGAGTAGTGTCTGATGTCAGAAATAATTTCCAATAAAAATACGGGGATAAGATTCGTTACAGATTGGGCGATTGAGCTAACACGCCGTTTGTAAACTGACTGTCAGCTTACAAATTTGAAAAGGGCCTAAAATGTGTGTGTTCCGAAAAAATGCCCAATTTGAAATGGCATGCCCTTGGTACCACATCGACGAAGCGCAAATAGCGTACAACGCAAAGAAAAATAATCAACGCCACGAAAGGACTTAAGTCCGTTCGACTTAAGTTCATCGACCTTAGAAAGTTAGGCTGTCTACAAATCTAACCAGATCACTTCAAGCGCCAAATTTGATCTTGAGTCCATCCGACTTCCTGTAACTAGAGGGATCACCTCGCGCATCATCATCATCATAATTTCAGCCGTACGACGTCCAATACTGAACATGGCCTCCCCCACAGACAGAGCGAATTCCTTATCATGTGGGGGGATTTGCCCATACTCACCACGCTGGGCATGCGGGTTGGTGAGCGCAGTTAGAGCTATCGTTGTTAAAATAGGAGACGCTGCTGCCCATACCCTAGCTTTTTTCCCTTAGTCGCCTCTTACGACATCCGCGGATAGGTAGATATGGAGGGGCCTATTCATCAGGGTCACCTCGTGCATAATAGACCACATTTGGAAAAGAGAGTCCAAAAGTCGTCGGAACATCAAGAGGGATCATTTGCGATGAAACTTCGGTAACACGAGAGAATAATAAGAGTAGAAAACGTAGTCTAGGATCATTTTCTCTCCCCATTCGGTATCGGATCACCCTACGACAGGGTAATTGTCAAATTAGCGGCGCAGATCAAAGGATTCGAATTGACGCTTTTTGATAATGTGATAAGTTTCGCGCACAATTACAGAAGGGTGGGGTCGCAGTGACAACGAATTATTGTAGGGAAAAAATAAAAGGATAGAAGGTTGATACGATATCCGTTTGTATAGAAGCGTGAGTTCAGGTTCCAGCCGTTCTTTCCTCTTTAAACTCTGCTAACCCCAGTATTTTCAGTAGAGTGTATTTTTTCACTCCCCTTACAATATAATTATTTTCATCACAATTGATGTCAAACTTAATTATTTTTTCTAAATTTCTCCTCTAAATTCCTCTAAGAATGTAAGCCTCGTAAGTTTGAACGAAACTAAATAGCAGCAGAATTATCTTCATTATCAAAAAGAAGTTTATGGCAAAAGAACATTTTTAAATTGCTTGATAATATTTACTTATTAAAATGTCAGCCTGCTATCCTGTCATTACAAAATTTACAGTTAACGAGTTGGAAAACTAATAAAGTCTACGATTAATTTAATTGAGATTATACATTTAATAAGAACTAAGTGGTTGAATGTAGTTTAATCGGAGGACTTACTCTCCCTAGACCCAGTTATAATCAATGGTTAAAATATGTATAAGCATAAATCATAATTCTTGGACTTATCGTGTGGATGTGGATCTTTAAAATCGCATGTCCAGTATCTAGAGCAGAGCAGAGATGTGTAAATTGGTAAATCCAATTTATCATAGGTAAGGGTATAAAAACTTTTTTTTTTGTGGAAATAATGTCAGTTTAAGTTGAGTGAAAAAACAATAAGGACTAAAGAATCGTGGAATGACTAGGAATAGTGTAAAATCTAAAATTATTTTTTGTTATCTCCACATAAGTTTATCTTCACCAAACTCAATTTGGTTGGTGTAATAATACCAAACATGACTATGTTTTAATTTTAGAAAAGTTTTAAGTTTAGAAATAATGATCTTATGTATCGCTTGCACTACGGCCAACCAGCTATAACTTAACTCACCCTTTTCGACATCCAGAGGAAAGTATCAAATCGGGTAATTTGGCTTCTAAACCATCTCCAAATTAGGAAGGTTTACTTAAGAATTTTTTTATAAATGCCGTGTCAGTACAATTTTCACTTTATATTTTATATAACGTAAAACTTTTACACATGGCAGTTTCGTTATTTATATACTAGCTTGAGCTTGTGGCTTCGCTTGCGTAGGTACCTTGATAAAAAGTAGCTTATATGCTGCTCAAAGTAAAGAGCTCTACCTATTCCTCTCGTACTTAAAGTTTGTCGAAATAGTTTGATTACACCACAAATAATGTTAAGATGCTACACGAGCCATTAAATACCTCCATACTGGGCAATCTCTGTGAATTTTCGACGACATAAATTGCTTGGTGTTGTCGTGAAAGTAAATTTTACAGTCATTGCGCCTAGTGGCGCAATTTTATTACCCGTTGTAGGAGCACCTTTAGGTAGTAGGTATTTTTATAATGCAGTGTGTTGGAATATACTTGTTTTATTTATATTCATTTCATGGTGCTTGGTGCGAGTCTAGAGACCCTTTATTTAATAAAGTTATTCTTCCGTTCACACGTCAGTAACCTGGATCGTTCCAATAAAAGCCCGCGGTAATTACTCCTAGCGTTTTGACATTCAAAATTATTAATGTTTATTTGATGAACGAAAAAATACAACGGCGCGTCCTCAGTAAGGTTGCTTTTCCACCAGAGATGTGCTATGCTACGTTGCTATGGATGCGTTTGATATACACCAATCATATTCCTTGGTCCACATAGCATAGCACTGGTGGAAACGGGTTCTACTAAGCTATGTTTTTATATGGATGGATGCATGGTATGTTTGGTCGCGAGTAGTGTAACTATGTGCAGAGCAGAGTACCCACAGTAGGCACATAGCTCGAGGTGCGCATATTTTTCGTACAGCTACTCACGGCGGCGCATCTTCATAGTACATTTTACTCGCTCCGCTACATAGTTTAGCATGAGTAGAAACTGACACATAGTTTCGTAGCTTAGCTTTCACATCCTCGCATCGCTGAATAGCACATCTCTGGTGGGAAAACAGCCTTATTAGGCGGGCGAAGCGATCCGCTTACGCACAATGGACTAAATAAACCATGGTCTAAACAGTCTAAACGGAAGCTTCTTAAATTGTTTTCTAAAAACAGTCTGGTCGTTAGTATTTTGTGGAGTCACTGCTGATGGGTGGACAAAAGGCCGGGACAGCTCGCCGTAGCTACCGAATGCCTCACGATTATTATTTTATTTAATTCCTATTCACCGGCCTCTGGGTAAGCAATGAGTAGCGGTTTTTACTATAATGATAGCAACGGTTTATTTTGCCTTTGTAATAGTGGAATTATAGTTTGGATCGTGCTCGAGATGTTTTGATTGATTGTTAATGCGTGTTGACGTGCAGATATTCCCAATGATAGGTAGGTATGTAACGTTTGAGAAGTGGTTCGCTTAGAAAGTATTCATCTACCGCTCATAGCTGTATTTCTGTTTATACAAAAACACCATAAAGTTAACAAAAAATATACTTTGTTATTAAAGTCGTGTTCAAAATGTCGACTTCCAGTAATTCAGTAATTCATTTATTGTTTGTGAATCAGGTACATTTAACAGTCAGTTCATAGGACTAGTCTAGATCGCTAGATTCTGGGCGTACAAACAGTTCCTTGTAAGGTTTGGCCAACAATAAAGGATCTTGCCGGCTAATACATGGAACCTTGCATCAAATCTAAAATGATTGCATCAAACCTTTAGTATTTGAAGGTTTATTGCAATCTTTTTAAGACCTTAGACCCTAGTCGGTGTCCCACCCGACATCTATCACGGAGGTCAATCTATTAGTCCATACCTCCTTGGTAATAGGCCCCCACGGCCGCCAATAGTCACAGAATTGCCGTCTTCCTGCGTTGCAATGAGGATGCCCCTCTGATTGGCGGATGTGGACACTCCCTCCAGTGTCAATCATTATTGCTGACCAGGGTCTTCTTGGGAAGTCACTACCTATACCTATAACAAATCCTTGGATTCATTATTTTCTGAAAGCTTTAGTTCTAGCATAAATCACAAAATAGATCATGTAGTTACATGCTACATGTTAGGGAATCGCTGATTCTTATGCTGATACCTGAGCTGGTTATTTCTTAGTCTCTCTCACTCTGGAGTAGGTCAATGAATAGGTTGAGGTATCTATACTGAAATTGAAGACACAATACAATACCTACCGACTCATTTTGAATAACTGGTAAACAATTAAAAGATTAAAAGTACAATGGACTATGGAAAATATAAAATCCCTCTCTATCTCTCTTTCTCTTTCGTGTAGCCATGTCAATGTAGATATTGACAGATACTTTTCATCGTCTCTACGCACGTGCCTACGTAAAGCTAAAAAAACAATTTAATGCCGACAGAAGCTCATTGAACAGAGAAGCGTATTCAAATATCGAAAATTGTTGACAAATTATTTTCCCTTCCCGATGTCGAACTCCCTACCACTTGAGAATGAAACTTGAAGAAATACTGACTAGCAATTTTAAACCCAATACAATTTGAAATGGACAATATTACAAGGAAACAAAATTTAAAATACAAAAATGTTTACTTTTACAAAAGCACGGATAACTTTGTAAAGATATACGGAGGGACGGCGCACAGCCGTTCGTTTTACTAGTTACTCAATTAGGCCCTTTTGTATTTGTTTATCTGAGTTTGTACAGCGTTAAAAAGGGACACATTGATATAAACTAGCACGAGTAAGCAGGAAGGAAGATGCAAAGTAATTTGAGACAGTTCTTTTCACAGGCGAAGTAATACGTTCCTATTTTGAATGGCAACACGAAACGGCGGGAAATGCATTTAGATTTTTTTCCATGACTTTTTCTTTTTCTAATTTGTGTAATGGCCAGACGTTGGATATTCTTTGATACATTCCTTGTAGATAGACTTTGAAGATTTCTGGTTTTGATTACGGTTTGTCGGTAAATAAATTAGTTTTTAAATTAATTTCTTATTGAATCGCTATTAACACTCACTGACTTCCAAATGTTCGATCAAACATTAATTTAAAATGTTATTTTTTGATTATCAAACATTTTAACAAACAATTAGATCCTAATTGGGGTGACCAAAGTTCCTTGCTTGCTTGTATTTTCTTGGTCACCATGCATTATTTTCAGTGACCAAGTTGAGGTATGGGCTCTCAGAAGGGCTAATCACCGTGAAAGCACCAGCGTGAAGAAAAAATGCGCCTATTGGAAGCTCCTATCGTGCACAATCAATTAAATTTCTAAATCTTTATTTCAATAGCGATTTTCAGATTTTTTTATTTGAAGTGATAAACGTTGAAAACATCTTTTCCTAATTTGAGAAAGTTTGTGAATCTCTAATATTATTTCCATTTCATTTTTTATTTTGATAATAGTGTACATGAGTCACCTAGGAGTGTCACAATAAGACGGTCTCAAGATAATTCTATTTACGTCACTTCTCCCTGTCTATGATTGAGCAAAAATAGCGATAGGATGGATTTGATCGAAGCCGATGGTGCATAAAATACCCCTCGGAACGAAAAGCAAACAAAACAGAATGGCTTTATGCAAAATATCAGAGAAGAGAAGAATTGTAGAGTTATAATTATTGGTGACGTTTTGGAAACGGGCCAGGGACTATAACAAAAATGGTTAAAAATATGCAAAAAGGTTTATAAGGTTATCATAGAAGAAGAGATTATAATTAGATTACTTTTCTTTTGAGCCTCACCTAGTTCGATCGGCACCACACTGAAGCTTTGAATTCCATTTTGGGAAAAAGGATCATCGAAAAAAATGATAGGCACGCGCGCCGTGTTTGTTGCCTGATTCTTCTAGGCTTGGTCGCGAGGAACAGGCATAGCTTCACCTAGTTTCTAAGACGTTTCAAAGTGATCCTAGTGATTTTATTGAAATAAACGCCTTTTGACTTTGACTTTCCTACTAATATTATAAATGCAAAAGTTTCGATGGATGGATGGATCGATGTTTGTTAATCAATCACGCCAGAACGGCTGAACCGATCTGGATGAAATTTGGCACAGAGAAGGATAATGGTCTGGAATAGCAAATAGGCTTTTTATCCGTACGAAAGCGAAGCGACGGGCGAAAGCTAGTTACGAATAAGACGGTAAGTATAAATGCTTATTGATGATTATTTCTCTCATATAAATGTTAGAATATTTTTTTTTATAATAACTTCTGATTTTCAAAGCATATCGATAAATTGCATGCAGAAGACCAGAAACTTTGCTAAATGATTTGCACTTACTGCATAACGCCATTCACTTTGCATATGTACCTACCACGTAAATCCTTTTAGATTTCGTTGGAGTTAAAGCAATTCTGATTAGGGTTCCGTAACGAACTCCCTTAGACGCGACACGGAACCTTTTCCCAGCCCGCTGATGCATAAAATATACAAAAATTAAATGACTTTTATTTATAGAGATAAAAAAAATATTTGGCACTACAGACACACACAATTAACATAGATAAACAATTTTTAACTACATACAATAGGTAGGTATAAATAATCAAAAGAGCAATTTTTAAAAAGTAGGTATCTTAGAGTAGGCAAGTTTGTGTATTTATTTTTCAATTTTACATTTATATTATATGGGTTTTAATAAAACAACTCCTAGTTTCAAAGTAATCCTAGTGATTTTATTGAAATAAACACCTTTTGATTTACTTTGATATTTTGTGTATTTTAGCTCAAGTCATATTTGACCAACAACAACCTAAACTGGACATTTTGGCACACTAATTAATAAATAAATAATAAATATTCCAGACATATTCACACGGTCAACTTGATCCCAAACTAGGCATAGCCTGTGCTATGGGTACCAGAGACTGATATATATATAATAGATAAGTATTTAACACCCAGACACAGAACAAACATCTGTGTTTATCACACAAATGTTTGTCCAGTGCGGGGATCGAACCCGCGACCTCTAGCGTAGAAGGCAGAGTTACTACTAACTGAGCTATGAGGCCAGTCGTTTAATTCAAGTCGAATGCATTCTCTGATATCAAACAATTAAAACTTTACAAATCGCAATTGAATTACTGATACAAGAATAATCATCATCAGCCTGTAGAAGTCCACTGCTGGACATAGGCCTCCCCCAAAGAGTTCCATGACGAACGGTCTTGAGCCTTCTCCATCCACCGACTTCCCGCAACCTTCCGTCGGTCCATCGGGTGGGGGGCCTTCTTAGCACCCCCTGCTCCGCCGTTACCGTGGCCGCTACCAGTGCCAGGAATAGCGGAGCTGCCGGCGACTGGGGGCCGTTATTTATTATGTCCTATCATACCCCGGATTGTACCATAACCCACCACGCTGGTCCAGTGCAGATTGGTGGGTGGGGCGCCAGAGACTCGTCAGCTGATCGGCAGGGTGTACCACGTGCCGGTGAGGTTGGCTTGGGTTCCAAGGGTTGTCATTTGGAACCCTTTACAAGAATAAAAGTCAACGAAATAACTTACACTGGCTTTAAATATTTTCCCACGAGAAACCACTATATAACCGTAACAAAATTTAAATGTACTTAGACTTAAAACAGCTCTTAGCGTCGCGACTTCGAGGGCTGTTTGCAAAATACAGCTAAATCGTGTAGAAATGCGCCACCCTTTGTCTTTGAGCACCCCTTTGCCAAGTGCCCTTGATTAGTCAAGGGTCGTTGTAGTTTATGATGCTTTCAAGCTAAATTGTCGGCCGGTTACAAAACTAATCAATTGACTTGTGAATATTGACTTTGTATCGAGATTTTATTGTTTCGCTGAGTTTCATAATAGTTTTTTAATTTTTGAAGTCAAGAAAGGCTCTTATTATTTAAGTTCAAGTTATTCACTGACTTAGTTGGCATTGAAGTATTTTTGTAGCTTTGTTTTTTTGTCCGGTGAATGTTATTTTATTCGTGGGAAACTTAATAATTTTCTGTCATTTTTTTTTTTTACCTCGAGGTGGCAAACAAGCATACAGCCCACCTTTTGGTAAGCGGATACCGTAGCCTATGATCGCTTACCCGACCCCTAACCCCCTCTCCCCCTAAAGAGCTCTGGCAACCTTACTCATCACAGGAACACAACACTATTTGTAACAAATAATGTTATTTGGCTGCGATCTTCTGTCAGGCGGGCTGCTCCAATTAAGAACGTGAAAATCTCGCTGTGCCCTACCTCCTCCTAAAATTCATAAAAGGTATCGAGGGAAAAAGTAAGTAGTAGGTACTTCGGACATTCTCTTCTAGTCTTCTTAAGATTTTAGAGTAGGTTATAGTGTAAGCTGCGCGACTTTGAGCTTGTGAATAGGGCCAATTCATCACTGACAACACGCACTGATTGTAGACTTTCGTCTTGAGGATCTGCGGTATCTGAGACTGGTATACTCTTTCGGGAAGGCCTGCTGGCTGATGATGAAGATATTGTTACCAGATTCTATTAATTTTTTTGGTCAGTCTTTTTTCCCCAGATTTTGAAGTAGGTAAGTACTCAGACGGTGAAGGAAAACGTGACAAAACCCGCGGCTTAGTCAGTTCCACACGTATTGACCATATCTTTGCTGTGGATTGGCCGTGGTGGCCCTGACTAAAAATTGGCACCTGGATAGCCTACCCATGGCTAAGGGAAAAAAGTTAGGGTATAGGCAGCAGCATCCCCTATTTTTACAACTAAAGCTCTAACTGCGCTCGCCAACCCGCGTGCCTAGCGTGAGTGTGCTATATATGATAGGAAGTCGCTCTGGAAATCTGTGGGGGAAACCATGATCAGCAGTGGATATCCCACGGCTCAAATGATGATGATTGCTGCCGATAAGGTTGACTGGGAGCATGGCATAGGTGCTGGGCAAGCCTTCACAGGCACTACAGCGTCCTGTAAGTGAGTATATTTCAATTGACGATGTATAAATTGATTCTCAGAATTAGCAAGTTGAAGTGGCAGTGGGCAGGCCATATAGCTCGCAGAACCGATAACCGTTGGGGAGTAAAGGTTCTCGAATGGCGACCACGAACCGGGCGACACAGTGTTGGAAGGCCCCCCACCCGATGGACCGACGACATTGTGATGGTTGCGGGAAGCCGGTGGATGGAGAAGGCTCAAGACCGTTCGTCATGGAACTCTTTGGGGGAGGCCTATGTCCAGCAGTGGACTTCTACAGGCTGATAATGAAGATGTATAAATAATCTAGAGTAGGATTACATTAATCCTACTTTCTATCCTACTAATATTATAAATGTGAAAGTTTGAATGTTTAGATGTTTATTCAATCATGCCGTAACAGCTCAACCGATTTCGATGAAACTTGGAATATAAAGAGCACTTTACCTAGAATAGCATATAGGCTACTTTTTGTTTAGGTACCACGCGAGCTAAGGGAAGCTAGTAAGACCTATACAAGCAAAAGGCTACTTTGTGTGTCTGTTAGGTACAAACTTAACGAGCTGACGAACTTTTTCTGACCCGTTTTTCAGCTTAATGAATACTTCAGATTTTGGACCCGCCTGCATCGTTAAATGTTCAAGTACACTTGGTGCTCGCTTCACGCTAGTGCAGTTACCTACCACTTTTGGTAAAGCTGTCTAGGAAATCTCACCAGAATTTTGGACCAAAACCCTTTATTCAACTCGTAGATAGGGTATAAAAAATCAAGCTCCCTCAATTAAAAGAGACGTTTCATCAATATATGGAGCCTGGGCCTGCACTGTGTACACTCCTCTAAAATATGGCTAAGCAATAAAGTAAACGTATTTAATTGGTTATTTTATTTAAATTGACTTCGTTCTAAGGTACATTAAGATTTCTTAAAGAGAGTAACACACAGCGCTACAAAAATATGGCGGATGGACGTGCGTGAAATGTCATTTTGACAAAATACATTTATCTGACAAAACAAAAACATCAAATCAAACAACATGACATGAAAAATATGTCAATGTCATGTCAAACGCCAATTATACACCAACATGGCGGCCTTCAAATAGTGTTCACATAGTATTAAACTTACCAGAAGAACTATTCTTGTACCATCGCATTTGTCTTCAAACTAATGAAATTGTATTTTTCTTGTAATCTCCTATTTTTTCCTAATTTTTCTATGTAGTGTACATGGACCAGGCCCAGAATGAAATGGCTCCTTTGATAGCAAACATCGATGAAGGGAAAACAACTTCAGATTGATTTTAGAATGATGCGTTCAGATCCTGATATCATTAATATAAAAATATATTTTAAAAATAGGTAATAAATATAGGCTACTTTTCACCTAAGTACCTACTTTGCGAGCGAAGCCCCGGGCGCAAGCTAATCTATCATAATATCAGACTATTTAATAACCTCCAGAATAAACTTCGAAACACAAATGATATGGAATTCTCATAGCGAGATTTTCTCGTTCTAAATTGGAGCAGCCCGGAGGTACCTCCGCCTTACAGAAGATCGCAGCCAAATAACATTATTTGTTTCAAATAGTGTTGTGTTCCTGCGGTGAGTAAGGTTGCCAGAGCTCTTTAGGGGGAAGGGGTCGGCAACGCGTGCGTGATGCCTCTGGTATTGCAAGCGCTCATAGGCCACAGGTGGGCAGTAAGTATACTTGTTTGCCACCTCAGTTGTATAAAAAAAAAAACGCTAACAAAATAAAAAGAATAATAATTGACAAGTCATACTATACTCTTGACGAAGCTTTTGCTGATACATTTGTAACATTATAAAGATAAGATAAGATAAGATAAGGTTATTTTTATTTTTCTTTAATTTTGTACCGTAGGTAGTACTTTACTTTTTAAATTGTATTTTTTAACTTATTGTAATCTTTGACATTTCTAAGTGTACCAACGTCTGTACCTTTAAGGAATAAAAATTGAATTGAATTGAATAATAAATTATCAAAATCTTCATCATCTTCCTGCCCTTATCCGGCCGTTACCCATTTTATTTACCTAGGTACTGAGAATGTAGAGAAAGGACAATCGCTATTTCCATTCAACTTGCGAACTGAAACAAAGAAAGTACTAAGATAATTAATTTACAAATGTTCGCCGATAGCGATCTTCTAATTTCCATCTAGAACAGATTAGCACCAACAAAACAGTACATCAAAAGATTCCCAGAGATACTGATCAGCGATTCCCACAGTCGGGCGAAAGTAACTTGACATTTGAACTTTTACAACAACATCCCACTTGTAGATCTTTCGAGTTGGTATCTCGCTCTGACAGCGGTTTCGGTGGTACCTACCTACTGACAGTCGTGGGTAGGTAAATGTTGATTGATATTTAGCTTGATAATATTATTATTTTTATGATTCGGGATGCACACAAGCACAGGGGGCGATATGTATTTTTTTTTATACAACTGAGGCAAACAAGCCTACGAACCAACTGTTGGTAAGCGGTTACCGTAGCCTATGAGCGCTTGCAATACCAGAGGCATCACGCACGCGTTGCCGATCCCGAGCCCCCCCTAAAGAGGTCTGGCAACCTTACACAGGAACACAACACTATTTGAAACAAATAGTGTTGCGATCGATAAGGCTGCGATTTTCTGTAATGATATTTCAACTTCAGACATTGCTGGAGTATTCGTGATATCACAAAACGTTATAGAACGTTATAGATATTGTAACGTTATAAATAGATAGATAAATAAATTGAAATGTAATGGTATGTAATATACTTTATTTACAGAAAGAAACTTAAAACTAATACAAGTTAATATTTACAAAATACACAAGAAACAGTTGAGCCATCTAAAGGCCTTTACAAACGATCTATAGATAGCTCAACTGATCCAGATCACTACCAGTCGGAAGCGTCCCCAAGACGCTGGCAAAATTGCCACGCTGGATGGCAATGCTAATTCGCTGGGCCAAATAAGAGCTAGCTCTCGGGTCACGCGTCGCTTCGATCAGACGTCCTGATATCTATGATATTCCTGATTGTATGTTGGAATTTTGAGGGGAAACAAAAAAATACTTCAGTGAATAATTCATCATCCTCATCATCATTTGTCCCGGAGCGGGAATCGAACCCGCACTAGCCCGCTGCGCCACCGAGGTCGTCGTAAGTCGTACGGTATGTGTGCAGTAAATAACCGCGATAGAAGAATAAAAGCCGCGGGCGGAATCTAGACTAAAATATAAAAATGTTGTTGTATATTATGTATTGTAAATGTTAGTTACCTTTTTGTGCTTCGTGTTTTCTTTATGTATGTATCGTGTTAGTGTATGTGACGTGTTTGGTTTCTGGTTCCGACGGAAGATCAGCGTTGTGATGGCCATGTTCAATGGCTATCACAACATAATGCTGAGACGGACGCCTTTTCGTAGCATTTAAGTTTTCTTTCTTTCTCTTTCTTAGTCTTAGTTTGTATAGTTTAATCCATAAGGTGTTGGGTAATTTTAAGGTTAATGCTACGAATAAAAGTATTTTCTTTCTTCTTTCTTTCTTTAAAAATATTTTCTTACTGTAAAATAATCTAAAAGGCAAACAAAGTAATTGAGTTCTTACCGATTGTGCTGTTCTATTGTCTCTCATTTCAACGTATTATTTTTATTTATTTAACTCCTGTTTCGGGAGCGCATTGGATTCTTCCTGACTTTTTAAAGAGTCAGTCAAGTGTAGGACTCAATATTATCAAGGGTTCTGTTCTAATATTCATATTCAAAATTCATAAAACGGTTGCGTTGAGTAATGTACCTATACACTACTTTCTTTGTTTATAGGGTTTAGGAATGCACTAAGATATACACTAACTCGTCTAACATAATCTGAACTAATTCGCAGATTGTCCAGTTTTTTTTTACTTTTTTTATTGATAATGTTAAGGCGTTTGGCCACCAACTCACTTTTGCAAGTGAGATGTGGCCTAAGATGAAGCACGCTTTCCCAGAATGAACTTATTGACCCTAGATTTGAAGACTCCTAGATTTTACTCTTTCGGGAAAACAGACAGATGATGTTAGACAAGTCAAAGTCAAAAGGCTTTTTTTTTAATATTCCGGACTTATCACACACGGTCCAACTGATCCTAAACTAGGCATAGCCTGTACTATGGGTACCAGAGACTGATATACATAATAGATAATTATTACCACCCAGACACAGAACAAACATCTGTGTTCTTCACACAAATATTTGTTCAGCGCGGGAATCGAACCCGCGACCTCTAGCGCAGAAGGCAGAGTTACTACCAACTGAGCTATGAGGCCAGTCAAATTATTATAATATTTTTATTTAAATAAAATCACTAGGATCACTGTGCCAAACCGGCTCCAAAAAGTAACCAGTCTGTTTTCCGAAACAATACGCACAGAGCAGCTTGTATTTAACGCTGTAACTCAAACTGGCTCATTATAAAGGTTGTCTCAACTAACTCGAAGCTAATTTTAATACAAAGCCGAGGTAACAAAGCGGGTCCGGCGGAGCGGTAAACATAGTTAAGAATGAATTCCGCTCGTCAAAAATTCGACTAATTTTAATTGCGAATGCTGATGGAGTCGCATTATCACCTTATGAACGCTCTCTGAGTCTTTCGCCGCGTTGATGTCGGAGCTGTAGGTATATCGTACTTTTTTTTTTTTTTTTTCGTACATATCACACACGGTCAACTGATCCCAAACTAGGCATAGCCTGTACTATGGGTACCAGAGACTGATATACATAATAGATATATATTTAACACCCAGACACAGAACAAACATCTGTGTTCATCACACAAATGTTTGTCCAGTGCGGGAATCGAACCCGCAACCTCTAGCGCAGAAGGCAGAGTTACTACCAACTGAGCTATGAGGCCAGTTGAGTAGTTACACATTGCAAGATTTTTTTTCACAATACAGCTATAGCACAGATAACATAATATTATACGCTATAGTCACTGAGAACCTGACACCTTTTACTTGTAGATGGTGCAAGTCAATGGCGTATGACGAAAATACAGCTTTTTAATTAAGATCCGGAACGTCAATATTCAATGTTATACAACGTGTTCCGTTACCAGTATACAGTACACCGTAAGGATTTTTTATCAACAAAAAGTGTCAAGACATTTTTTTTCAGATTTTTCCGTTCTTTTTCCAATCAGCAGATTTTCTCGTACGACGATCTACATCAAGATTTCAGAGTTTGAACTGATTTATCCTTCACAAAAACAAAAGTTTTTTCAATGAAAAATTACGAATTGACAAAACTTTACGGCTAATTAAATAAATAAATATTCCGGACATATTACTCACGGTCAACTGATCCCAAACTAGGCATAGCCTGTACTGAGACTGATATACATAATAAATATATATTTAACACCCAGACACAGAACAAACATCTGTGTTAGTCACAAATGTTTGTCCACTGCGGGAATCGAACCCGCAACCTCTAGCGCAGATTAGGTGTAAAATAAGCACCTTTCCGGATAGCACACACACAATAAATAATTTTATTTTAATATTGTCCAGGTTGTGTAGATGGTCTGCTATATTAGATATCTATTTTGAATGATGTAAAGTTTTCCGCATCAGATTGCTAAGTTACCTCGACCCACAGAGCAATACGTCCCGAGGATTTACGCTGATTCGATTTGACTCTCGCAGACGCTTGATACGATTGTCTGACTGATGTACTGTTTTGATAAGTCACCCTGGGTGGGACAAGTGATGTAACTATAAGGCCTAGATTCCACTAAAGATATGTCTACAACTTCATTCATAATATGTATGCTATCCCGAAATGGAGCTTATACTAATTGGCAATAAAGTATGTTTAACATAATTCGGTTTTTTTCATTGGAAAATTGTAAAAAGGAGAAATGGGCCAGAGATGTAACAGAATGGTATCCTAGGGAAGGGAAGAGGAAAAGAGGAAGACCATTTCGAAGATGGGAAGACGACTTCAAAGCTACAGCAGGCGTGACGTGGAGGAGGACAGCTCAAGATCGTGAGCTATGGAAAACTTTGGGGGAGGCCTATGCTGAAAAGCAAAACAGTCTGATGGATGCCGATGTTTAAAAATTATTTTATTGTTAACTAGAACTAAGATTGTTAATAAAGGCTTTTTGAATCTTGAATCTTGAATTTTTTCATTGAAAAATCTCTTTGCTAAAATCTGCTGTTTTGCGTTTTGCTTAGCGGAGTGTCACTGTCCACTGAAGTGCTAAAGTCTACATGCATTCCGCCGTATAAATTTAGTTTTTCATTTTATGGCATCTGCTGTTTTTACAGTCAATCTTGACAGTGTCAAGTTATTAGAGTGTCAAGTTTGTTCAGAAGAAAATGGTGGCGATTTTCTTCAGAACTTCAAACCGCATTTTTAGTCAAAAAAGAAAATCATTTAATACACTCCCATTCTATTTGCCTACACTCGTGCTAAGGTCAGGTTGAAATGTATGAATTCAATCTTTACTCCGCTGAAGCCATGTCAAAGCTGATTTGACAGGCTTCATAGCTCAGTTGGTAGTAACTCTGCCTTCTGCGCTAGAGGTCGCGGGTTCGATTCCCGCACTGGACAAACATTTGTGTGATTAACAGATGTTTGTTCTGTGTCTGGGTGTTAAATAATTATCTATTATGTATACCAGTCTCTGGTACCCATAGTAAAGGCTATGCCTAGTTTGGGATCAGTTGACAAAAAAAATAAAAAAAAGTGGACGTTATTACGCTCCAAATCACCAAATTAAATGTACAAAAATCTTAAAAGTAAACAAACAAAAAAACTAAAATAAAATAAATGATGCTAGACAGACAAATATCCTGTTCTGATTCGACGAATTTTGATTCTTTTTGACCCCGGACATACCCGCGGGCAATTAGTAGTCCACCCTTTCTTGGATACCCAGTAACCCGATACCCTAATCCCCTCACAATTACGTGCGTATCAGCTAAATGAGAAAATAACCGAATGGTTCACGGCCCGTGGACCGGCCGGGCCTATCAATAAGTAATGTAGTACTGAGTAATGTACGGAGTTAGAAATTAGATTAGGAAGCGCTTTGATTTGAATACACTACTTGTACTAACTCTTTGTGACACAAATAATGGAACAAGTCTAAAACTGAAAATGTGATGGAGAAATTGGTAGAAAAAAGGTTTTGAAACTCGAAAAGGGATCTAACGATTTCGAAATAATTTACGTAATGGAGGTTTTTGCAGTCATGAAACATATCTAGCTGATTAATTTCAAATCCTGTGTTATTTGGAGCCGAACTTATATTTACTGCTAATACCATATAGTGAACTACGCGAACGACCACATAAGCGTCCCACGTCGCAGTTTCTACGTGGCAATTAATTGTGTTTTTATATTAATATGTATGTTAGTCTTTAAGGTATATATGTATATGGGCCGTAGTGTAAGAAAAATTCCATCTGTTTTTTATTCTATTGTTGCCTGAAATAAAGTTATTGTATTGTATTGTATAATATTAGTTTGTTCTCGATTTTTCGACCTCAGGTCGACTGGAAGCCTTAGGGCGCGAGCCATACTTGCACTTCATCTACTACTTACTGATTTTACTGTCTGCGTGCATGCAGTCATATCATGATTACCTACTTGTTGGACGCGACTTTACTACAGAGCTAGAACGTACAAGGCTCTTCAAGGTACGGTATTTCCCTCATATTTCGTACCTTAAAGAGTCGTCTTTAAAATTACGCTGTACAATGCCACCTTTAGTGAACCCCACAGTTTGGAGTAGCGCATACCCTGAGGGCATGTCTCCAATATTGTGCGTCGTCGGACCGGGCTGATCTCGTTACGAATATTGCACGAATATCGCATTATGCAGTCTCATGTCTGCGGCTGATTGTGTTATGTGAACGAGCCTTTATGATTTGATGGAATTGCTATTTGATTGTGGTTGCGTTTGATGAGGAAGTTAGCTTTAGTTTCATTCAGAGACAATGAAAACGATCATGTTCTTTATTTCGTTTTTTTTATTATTGTTCTTTTATTCAAATGGTTTTAAATATTTTTATGATTGTACGCCTGTTCTTTTGGTAATCGGACTGGGAATAGGTACGTATTTGTTTATCAAGTATATTCTAAAATCATATAGTTTTAGAATATTTGGTTAGGTAACCAACCTAATGTTTCACTGTCAAGCTATACAAGGTGATTCATAACATGTATACCATCCCGAAAGGGGGTTATTCTACCAACAAAAAGAAATAATATTGGCGAAAAAAACATCAATATTTTAATTTTAATTTTTTAATTATTTTTTCACAAACTTTCTCAAACTAGCTGTTTTTGGTATTTATATCATCTTTATAACTAATAACTAAACGTACGGGAAGTTTGGAATCAAGATTGCTATCTAAAACAGCTGATTCATTGAGTTTGAACTGATTTGACCCCAAAACAGCTGATTTACGCATAGAGTTTTTCCAATGAAGAATTTCGAATTTCTAAATGTTGTAGAACTTTACTGCCAATTGGTTGTAGAATAAGCCCTTTTCGGGATAGAATACATATTATGGATCACCTTGTAGGTTAACCATGTAGAGCAGAGATTCTAGCGTGTAAAATCAAACCGTCAAACAGTAGAACGACGACGCAATTCTATTTGATTTATTGTGACGAAAAGACAATATCTCCTAATTATTGTGTTTTTGTGAGCCTAAACATTAATATGAAAACTTGATCCTTAGGTTAGGAAGATATTTCTAACACATTCTAACTGGAATAAGTTCTTTCTCCCCTCACACAAACACCAGATTCAACCGGTTTTTAAAGCAACCGCTGTCTAATTTGTATCTTGTTTTTAACCGACTTCCAAAAGGATGAGGTTATCAAGTCGGCTGTATTTATTTTTATTTTTTTGTGTATATGTTACTCGATATCTCCGCCAATAGTAACCCGATTTTGATGATTCTTTCGCTGGTGTATAGAGTATGATCCCGGGGTGGTACCATTTTAATTTAATTCCTGAGGGATTGCAACTTGTCCCGTAAAACTTAAAAAAACGTCATCTTCTCTTGAAATCACCACTTGCCGAAAAATGATTTTGTCGACTGTGGTATAGTATGGTTATCCCCGCGACTTCGTTCGGTTGCTGCTATTTTTACATAAACTTTAAACTTAGGGGTTGTGTGTCGGGAATTTCTTTCTGTGCACTCATACGTTACAACAGGAAGCTACTCTGCAAATTTCATACTCTTAGTAGGCTCTGCGTTGATTTTCAAAGAGAATAAAACCACTACGTTTGATTGTCAGCAGTCAGTCAGTACCGTAAGAGTTACTATTGATGATGAATGGATGTCATAGTTACTTTTGTTTTTTATTCGAAAGTGTAGGTGGCCAGTGTCATCCTCAGTAGGTAAGCAAAACGCAAAGAGGTTGATAACAAAAAAAGAGGTTGATATCAATCTTGTAAATATTCAGGAATTTGAAGTCGGTTTTTAGTTTTTGTAAAAAATATCTTATTATTTAAATTGCCCGTCATGTAAAACGTCTTTTTTTCTGAACGTAGAATTGAGTTAGCAAAGGGAAATATTCTTTATTTACAGAAAATTAAAACTAATACAAAGTCTTCTGATATCTACTATTCTGTTGAAATTGCTCTATTTAGGGCATAACTAAGACGACAAAATTTCATTTGGAGCGCAATTTTTCGCTCCTAAGCAGGTTTATATCGTTCAAAAAACACCAAGGTTGCTAGTTATGACACCAATTTATATCAGCCTCGTAATTTACGGGAGCTATTAAAATGTTCTAAAAGCGTATTTTGGCTGTAATAGCGACCGAGTCGAGTACAGACGGAATTGAGTTAAAATGTTTGGTCTCAGGAAGCGAGGCTGAGGAGCTTTGTGTGGCTAATAGGTGTCCTGGGGGCTTGGGGGTACTGTCGTCGGCGAAATTATGCTCAGTTGGGAGATACTACGCAGATTTCTTTGTAAAACTGCTACCTAGCTTAACCTTAATTGTTTTTATCCAATGCTATTTGACTGTTTATCCTGTACTATTATATGAAATTTAATGAATAAGTTACCAATTATTATTATTATTACTTTGTACAAACAGAAACAATTAATTATATTTTCAAACACTCACACACGGGCACACACGTACACAAACACAATTAGAGTTATACGGAGATAGCCTATACGCCTAGGAGAATTTACAACATTGCAAAAACAACTCTGCTCGCACATAGCTTTTACACACACCCACACAACCCCACCTTGCTCATGAACAAACCCTAACTTAACATTTAAACACACACAAACACAAACTTACATATTTAACCTACTTACTTAGTACTAGTTTCTTAGTATTTGTTACTTTTCTTTACGACCACTGTTATTAGGTACCTCTTAATGGGAAGGAACTGACTCCTGACATACAGCTCACGCTAGTTCAGGAGCCAGGGCTTATACAGATTTTAACTTTGGTTTTTAATCAATAAACTTTACTTTACTTTACTTTACTAATTTTAAATGTATGTAAAACTAATATTTGCAGCGCCCTACAGGGTACATGTACTTACTTAAGCTACCTTTACACCTAAGCTGTAACCATGTACATGTTAGCAATAAATGAATATGCGAAATATGAACTGTATAACTGTATAAATATCCGCTTCTTTTAAGCTATAAACATTTGCCGATCATGCAAACATTTGTCCCGCAGCGGGAATGGAACCCGCACCCCTTGCGTCTCAGATACACGCCCGCTTCGCCGCCGAGGTCTTCAATTAGGAATTGCGAAGAATTTTTTTTTTTTTTTATTGTTAATGGTAAGGCGTTTGGCCACCAACTCACTTTTGCAAGTGAGATGTGGCCTAAGATGGAGCACGCTTTCCCAGAGTGAACTTATTGATCCTAGATTTGAAGACTCCTAGATTGTACTCTTTCGGGAAAACAGACGCAGGCAGATCATTCCACTCTTTGGCAGTACTTATAATAAAAGTGGAGCAGAAACGTTTCGTTCGACACTGTGGTATGTCGACCAGGTAAGGGTGGTATTTACCTGTGCGTCTGCTTGTCCGGTGGTGGAAGGGGGAGGGAGGGATGAGGTCATGCAGATCCCGCGGACAATCACCAAAGTGGTACTTATAGAACACCGACAGTCTGGCCACGCGCCGCCTGTGTTCAAGGCTCTGTAGGTTAGCCTCCACAAGCGATTCATCTCCTATGAGCCTAACAGCGCGACGCTCAATCGAATCGAGGGCTTCAAGCTGGTATTTAGCCGACCCATCCCATAGATGGCAGCAGTACTCCATGCAGGATCGGACTTGTGCTTTATAAAGGTTAAGAAGCTGTCCCGGTGAGAAGTACCGCCGAACCTTCGCTAGGATGCCCAGCTTCATAGCAGCAAATTTGGCCTTCGACTCGATATGTGAGCCAAAGTTCAAATTTGAGGTGAGCTCAACACCCAAAAGAGTGAAAGAAAGAAAATATATTTATTTTGGACATAAAATAATGTCAGTGTGAGGAGAGTGAAAGAAACACTCGACTACTATAAGTAGCTTATATAAGTACCTAACCTACACAGTAATATTTATTTAGTATTTAAATTTTTATTATTTCTGACTTTTATTAATTTGATTAATATTTTTATTTTATGTGATTAATTATTCTACCTTGTATCTTAGTGATACAATCGTTTCTATACGCTAGGTATTTATACTGCCAACTCTAGACCTGTGGTGCAATTGTGTAAGCGTAATGGCAATGAAGATCGTTACTTTGAGGGTAATTTTAACAATCTTAGCAACATTCAAAACGTTCCAAACTTGACAAGGGAAAACTTCAAGACCTTAGCTTATTCCTTTTCATGTTTGAGAAACTTCAGATGTCGCTAAGATTGATAAAATCATCCTTATAATTGCGATCTTCATTGCCATTTTGCTTATACAATAGCCTGGCTGTAAATGATTTTACCAATAAATTCATATGAAAATACGGGGGTACCTACAATGCGAAACAAACAGGAGTGTAGTTTGGAGTTGAGCGTACAAAGTGTAGCGTTATCTAAACGTTTGCGAGCTCAGCCCGGCTCAAAGGGCTTGTTTACGTGATATTCGGGACTAGGTCGGCAATAGCGCGGTTACATACACCTCATTATAACTCGGATTGTTTTGGGTAGTAATTACTCAAGAATTTATGCAAGGTATATAATATGTATGCTATCCCCAAAGGGGCTTATGCTGCACCCAACTGGCAATGAAGTTTTTTTACGACATTTGGAAATTCAAAATTTTCATTTAAAAATCTCTATTATTATTAGAATTATTTACAGGCGATTTAATAATATTTACAGGCCTCATAGCTCAGTTGGTAGTAACTCCTTCTGCGCTAGAGGTCGCGGGTTCGATTCCCGCACTGGACAAGCATTTGTGACTAACACAGATGTTTGTTCTGTGTCTGGGTGTAAAATATATATGTATTATGTATATCAGTCTCTGGTACCCATAGTACAGGCTATGCCTAGTTTGGGATCAGTTGAACGTGTGTGATATGTCCGGAATATTTATTCATTTATTTATTATTTATTAATTAGAATTATTTATTTCAGTTAAAACAGCAGGCTTACAGTAAAAACCAAAATGCCTACTGTCTAAAATTAAAACTTAAATATACTCATAGCGAATTAAATATAGGACAAATGGTATCATTACAGATGTCGACATGTTGGACCTCGTGAACATAGTTTCTTAAAGTAAAGTAAAGTAAGTAAAGTAAAGTAAAGTGTCATTTATTGCTTGAAATACATGTAGGTACAGGTGTTTATAGTCTATAATTATGTGAGTCAATGTATTCCTACCGATTTTTCGATGTGCAATAATAATATCTTTGTACAAATAATAATAATTATAATAAACTTAATAAAATAAAAAATAAAAATTAAACATGAAACTAATTGGATAAAAAACAATTCTTAGCTTTATGAGCGTGTGTGGCAGGCGAACAGTTGATGCCGGCGGACACAGCGCACGTAATTATCAGGGACATACAGCTCTATGCAATAATCTGCTAGTTTTGGGTCAAACCAGTTCAAACGGTAGCAATCTTCAAACTTCACGTACTACATGTTTAGTTCTTATCATCATCATCATCATAATTTCAGCTGTAGGACGTCTACTGCTGAACATAGGCCGTAGATTTCCAGCGCAACCGACCTTGTACGGCCTGCACATAAACAATCATTCACCCATACCTACTCGCCACGCTGATAATGCGGGTGGGCGAACATTTTTTTTTTTTTTTTTTTTTATATACAACTGAGATTGCAAACTAGCTTACGGCCCACCTGATGGTAAGCGGTTACCGTAGCCTATGAGCGCATGCAATACCAATCACGATTACAGAGGCATCACGCACGCGTTGCCGACCCCGAACCCCCTTCCCCCCTAAAGAGCTCTGGCAACCTTACTCACCGCAGGAACACAACACTATTTGAAACAAATAATGTTATTTGGCTGCGATCTTCTGTAAGGCGGAGGTACCTCCAGACGGGCTGCTCCAATTCAGAGCGAGAAAATCTCGCTGTGCCCTACCTCCTCCTAAAATAAAAGATAAAGCTTTTGTTGATAGGGAACGCTGATGCCCATCCCCTAGCTTTTTTCCCTTAGTCGCCTCTCACGACATCCACGGGTAGTAATGGAGGGGCCTATTCTTCAGCCGGAGCCACCACGACGATTAGTTCTAATCCTACTAATATTATAAATGCGATAGTTTGTGGGGATGTTTGGATGTTTGTTGTTCAATCGCGCCATAATGGCTCTACCGATTTCGTTGAAACTTGGAATAAATAGAGTTATTTGACTAGAATAGCATATAGGCTACTTTTTATGTTGGTACCACGCGAGCGACTCCGCAGGCGATAGCTAGTAAACACGTAAGGAGGAGGTAGGGCACAGCGAGATTTTCTCGTTCTGAATTGGAGCAGCCCGCCTGGGGAGGTACCTCAAAAGACAAAAGATCGCAGCCAAATAACATTATTTGTTTCAAATAGTGTTGTGTTCCTGCGATGAGTAAGGTTGCCAGAGCTCTTTAGGGGGGAGGGGGTTCGGGGTCGGCAACGCGTGCGTGATGCCTCTGGTATTGCAAGCGCTCATAGGCTACGGTAACCGCTTACCAACAGGTGGGCCGTATGCTTGTTTGCCACCTCAGTAGTATAAAAAAAAAAAAAAAAGTAAAACATTGAACTTATCCCTGCATTTTGCACCATCTATAAGCCCATGTATTTACATAATGTATTGTAGTTCTGTTATCGTTATAAAGATAGCAGTGCCGTGCCTCTCAGTAATATGTTTCGTACGGCGGGACTGCCTATTAATTTCAAGATACCACAACTGTGCACCCTATTTTAAAAGCTTGTTAACATCCTGAAGTTATACGTAGCTAGGGTCCTTCTATAGCGGACTGGTGAAAATTGAGCACTGGTGGAGTAGTGGGGTTTTTTTTTTTTTTTTTTTATACAACTGAGATAGCAAACAAGCATACGGCCCACCTGTTGGTAAGCGGTTACCGTAGCCTATGAGCGCTTGCAATACCAGAGGCATCACGCACGCGTTGCCGACCCCGAACCCCCTCCCCCCCTAAAGAGCTCTGGCAACCTTACTCATCGCAGGAACACAACACTATTTGAAACAAATAATGTTATTTGGCTGCGATCTTCTGTAAGGTGGAGGAACCTCCCCAGGCGGGTTGCTCCAATTCAGAACGAGAAAATCTCGCTGTGCCCTACCTCCTCCTAAAAAGACAAGAAAAGACAGAAGAAGTAAAGACAGATCGTGGATTTGAGCCCCAGTCGGGCACCATAGATTTTCCATTCGCGAAATTTATATAAGCTATATAATACTAGTGATCTCAACGGTGCAGGAAATTACTAACGAAATCGGCTAATCCTCTAGGATAACAACTCCGTTCCGAGACACGTGACATGTGCACTTTCATCCTTTCACTACACTGATTTTTCAAGGCCACCATAACTCAACTTGAACACTGACCTGATGCAGGATGACCAAGAAAGAAAAGAATAGAAAAAATAGAATAAAAATAATAATATATATATATATATATACCGGACATATCACACACGGTCAACTGATCCCAAACTAGGCATAGCCTGTACTATGGGTACCAGAGACTGATATACATAATAGATAAATATTTAACACCCAGACACAGAACAAACATATGTGTTCATCTCACAAATGTTTGTCCAGTGCGAGAATCGAACCCGCGACCTCTAGCGCAGAAGGCAGAGCTACTACCAACTGAGCTATGAGGCCTGTCAATAAAATAATAGAATATAAAAACGTTTATTTTGTTACCAATACAATCAGACTTAATATATCACAATACAAACAAAATGCAATTCAACATCATGTGGTGGAGGGCAGAGCAGTTCATACCAAAGAGCTGGTCTTCCGTGGTCGCACTTGCATTTTTTTCAATTATTAATAGCTGGCTCTTATTTGGCCCAGCGAATTAGCATTGCCATCCAGCGTGGCAATTCCGCCAGCGTCTTGGGGACGCTTCCGACTGGTAGTGGATCAGGATCTGGATCAGTTGAGCTATCTATAGATCGTTTGTAACGGTCTTTAGATGGCTCAACTGTTTCTTGTGTATTTTGTAAATATTAACTTGTATTAGTTTTAAGTTTCATCATTAATTGCCGATGTAGAAGTTTCTGCATTCCTCTCGTTACGTCTGTTTTGTAAAGGCACGCGTTTCTTGTAGCTGTAAAAATCTTGAGAATCTTAATTAGTACATAAGTATCATTATATCTTGCAAAAAGGGGTCATAAAATAACATTGCTCAACTAAAAATTATGCAACCATACCAAATTAACGAACAATGGTCCATTAATTTATCTCAAAGCAATACAGTCCATCAACAATTACATTAAAATGCTACAGAACCATAAAATGTAATGCGCCCATCTCACTTGGCCATTATTGCAAGCATCTGCTTTGCGAAATGAGTTTTTAAATTGCGTTTGTAAGTGACAATGGGACGGAATTTATTTGTTTGACAATAATTACTTGTTTGCGGACTTGAATGCGGAAGGTCATGCACGGTTCGATAAACGACATGTTACTTCGAAAGCAGGGCGGTGCTTTTGCGTAAGTTAAATGGACATCGATCCTGATGACCCTTCAGTCCTAGGCCGTGTTCAAACGGCGTGAGATATGTCATCCTACTAATTGTATAAATCGGAAAGTTTGGACGGATGGATGTTTGTTACTCAATCACGTCAGAACGGATCTGGCATAGAGATAGATTATAGTTTGGAATAGAACATAGGCTACTTTTTTATCTCGGTAAATCGCGAGCAAAGCCGCGGGCGGATATAAATAAATAAATAAATATTCCGGACATATTACACACGGTCAACTGATCCCAAACTAGGCATAGCCTGTACTATGGGTACCAGAGACTGATATACATAATAGATATATATTTAACACCCAGACACAGAACAAACATCTATGTTTGTCCAGTGCGGGAATCAAACCCGCGTCCTCTAGCGCAGAAGGCAGAGTTACCTACTACCAAATGAGCTATGTGGAGAGTCTAGTATCTTAATAACCACTTAAGTATGACGTTGCGACAAGGTAACAAGATACATCACTTTACCTACAAATAATGGCAATTGTAGTTTATATTTTACAGACATAAGCGACTGAACAAACAATATTTTCACATGCAAATGGCTCTTGTAAAAAATTGCAATAAAGTGTTTATCTACCTTATGGCTTAGCGTGTCGGATAACAATCAGTAGTGTGTGTGGTGGCTATTAGAGGTATGTCCTACCTACTTGCTATTTCGAGTACCATCTATAAAGTACTAGAGATGAGTCGTACTTGCTATTTCGCGTACCAGATCCGTAACGTATCGTATTTTACATGAACCAGGTTCTAAAACCAGGTACTAAATACTTGAAAGTATTACTTTGACCGCGCGAGTCCACTGCGCAAGTCCATTGCGCAATTCTACAGCGCAAGTCCGCCGCGTACCCAAGGGCGCGCCGCGCCGCGAGACGGAAGGTCGGGTTGCAACCGCGAGGCGCCTCGCGTCCTAGGGTGCGCGGTGGACTTGCGCGCTGCACCCGAGTATTTTCAATACGTCTAATTATCGTGAAGTCGTACCAGTTACGTATAGTATGATGCGAGAACCTGGTTTAAAAACCTGGTTGCGTAAATACGAACCACCTCTATAAAGTACCTGTTGATCATGATCGTTATCAGCCCGTAGAAGACCACTATGCTGGACATAGGCTCCCCAAAAAGTACCATGTTGAACGGTCTTGAGGCTTTTCCATCCACCAAACCTCCCGCAATCTTCACAATGTCGTTGGTCCATCGTCCGAAACTACAAGGCCTACAAACTTGGAATTTGACATAGAGGTTCCTTATTCACATTAGGCACTAGCGATGAACGAATTTGCTAAATTCAACCCCTAAAGGGATAAAATGAGGCGAAAACGTTTGTATAAATGTCCCTACTTGCCATTGTGACAACTGTAATGTCTCCCTATTTCGTAAGGTCTCGATAAGAGTTCCAAGAACAAATTATAACTAGGAATCTCAAAATAAAACACATTTTTGTTGAACTTTAAAAAACTTAATCGTCACTTTTTATCGCTTCACACGTTACAGTAAAGTATGACCACTTTTTCTTGTCCTTACGCGGAGAGATGTAACTAAGGAACAAAAAAGTCCAATTTGCGAGTTTTTTTGTATGTTTCCTCAGCACTTTTGAGATGCTCGTTACATTTCAAAGTGGCACATTGATAGATTAGTAATTATTTTCATACTTCATGAATGTACAGTGCATGAAATGAGCCTCTTAAAGGCGCACTTTAATCCTTTCACTACACAGATTATTTCATCATCTTTCGACGCTCATAGACCCTTTTTAAGGCCACCATGGTCATTGACCTAATACAGTGAACAATACGGTGACCAAGAAAGAATCAGCGACACAACAAGCAAGCAAGCAAGTGTACAGTCAACAAGTTTGATTTGTAGGCACACAATTGGCAATAAAGTTTGTAGTTTGTTCTACGACTTAAACCTAACGTGGCGTAGCGTATTAGCTATTCGTTCTTAGACATCTAAGTCAAGTAAACTTCAGCGCGGGCGCCAAACGGATGGGTGACCGCCAGTGACATTTGTAGCTGAGCGTTTCCGTGCTACGTACGTCGGTCCCGGCTATACATGAAGATAGAGCCGACTACTATTTAATTTTGTACATCGTGGGACTCCTGCGAAGAAACATAATTGTCTCCTAATAAGGATGTGAAATGATAAAGCAATAATTCTCAAGTTGACAATAATTCGAACCTATTGTTTCAATAAGTTAAAGTCCGTTTTGGACCTAGGTACTTGAGAAGGCAGATGTTCAGCTGTTAGTGCTTTAATAGGCATTATTCAAGCGCTCATCAGCTTCTAAGCGAGTACTAAGTGAACAAAGCGTATAACTGAGTTTTTAGGCCGCCGAAAGGCCTCTGCGGTGCCCAAACCCATTCGCATGTTTTTTTTTGGAGACCCAGCAGCTTTGTTACATTTGATTGAACATTTGTTTAGCTTTAGAGAGCCAATTTACAGGTTCTCACGAATATTTATTTTATTTTATTTATTTAAGGTACAAAAACAGTTAATAAACTACCGCAATTTTTTTTTTTAACATTCCGGATATATCACACATTGACAACTGATCCCAAACTAGGCATAGCCTGTACTATGGGTACCAGAGACTGGTATACATAATAGATATATATTTAACACCCAGACACAGAGCAAACATCTGTGTTAGTCACAAATGTTTGTCCAGTGCGGGAATCGAACCCGCGACATCTAGCGCAGAAGGCAGAGTTACTACCAACTGAGCTATGAGGCCAGTCATGGCTGCATGTAGCGGGGCATTGAACCTGGTTAGTTTAAATCTTTAAGGCTAATCATACTTGTAAGATCGGGGCAGTCAATAACATTGCCCGTTATTTTTAAAAGTAATGTAAGGTCTGCTATTTCACGTTTTTTATAGAGCGGTAGAAGATGAAATTGCTTACAAAGGCTAATATAGATGTGCTGAATACGCTCAAAATAGTCAGGGCACTGAGTGGGGTTCACCACATTATCTGCATTGGCTTGGCGTTAGAGTCCTTTAGGCGTAGGATATCCAATTTGTAAACTGTCCAGCTCTCGCAAAACGTCCAATTTTCAGAATCATCATCATCATTTCAGCCGTACGACGTCCACTGCTGAACATGGCCTCCCCCACAGACAGAGCGAATTCTTTATCATGTGGGGGGATTTGCCCATACTCACCACGCTGGGCATGCGGGTTGGCGAGCGTTAGAGCTATCGTTGTTAAAATGAGGGACGTTGCTGCCCATCCCCTAGCTTTTTCCCTTAGTCGCCTCTTACGACATCCGCAGATAGAGATATAGAGAGGCCTATTCTTCAGCCGGGGCCACCACGGCACTTTCAGAATGATTATTTACAATTATTATATACCTTCATATGTTTTCAAGGTAAGTAATTTTTTAAAGTGGTAAGTATGAACTATTTGTGCTAATAAATATCCACTATACATGTGGGGTTTAAGTAAACGTACCTAAGCGAGTACTTCAGTGAAGTGAACTTTCCTTTAATAAAAAAAAAAATACTTTTGTTATTATGCCGTTATAATGAAAATGCCGTAAATATGAATTTTCTGAACTAAAAACATACGATTTTGTAACATTTAAATGTAACAGTCCATTAAATTCATTTTAATTTAAAAATACTTCACAAATACCTGTTATTTTTTGTATAAATGTTGTTTTAACGAAGCAGTTAATTTTAAAGACCTCATAATATTTAATAACTCTATAAAGTGGCGTAAAATTGCACAGGCTCGTACAGTAGTCTTTATAATCGATTTCTGTCCGGCCTTAGATAGATTTACGTTGAAAACTGGTTCAAACCGACAACAAATGACGTCATATTGCCATTCAAATGCAAGCGTTACCACTATTTTACACGAATTTGAACCATCATTCTTTGAGACTAAGACCTTACTTACTACGAGGTACATACTAAGGCATCAACTTTGAGATTTTGTTTAGGCAGTGACGTAAGTTCTTAGTCTCAAAGAATTATGGTTCAAATTCGGCCAGCCACGACTTAAGGCTCGTTATGCTTAGTTAAAGTGCGAAAAGTAGACGTGGACTAAACTTTATTTCCAATTGGGTGTAGAATTTTTTTTTATACAACTGTGGTGGCAAACAAGCATACGGCCCACCTGTTGGTAAGCGGTTACCGTAGCCTATGAGCGCTTGCAATAGCCAGAGGCATCACGCACGCGTTGCCGACCCCGAACGCCCTTCCCCACTAAAGAGCTCTGGCAACCTTACTCACCGCAGGAACACAACACTATTTGAAATAAATAATGTTATTTGGCTGCGATCTTCTGTAAGGTGGAAGAATAAACCCCTCTCGGGATAGCACACATATAATGAATCACCTTGTATACGAGTACCGGTTTTCAGTAAATAACCGGCGGCAACCGGCTTTATTTGCAACTGCACCCATAGATTGCAATCAATTGACGCCTCAGGACGCGACAATTTGTCGCCGCGTTTTTTGGGTTAAGTGTAGCGTGACCTTTACGATGTGCATTCCGCCTTAGTCACGGATTGTCTTCGTTAGCGATAATGAGGCAATTGCAGGGTGTTTGCTTAGTTTAATGTCTTAAATTATACATTGGTAGTGTATCCCATCATCATCATTTCAGCCGTTCTACGTCCACTGCTGAGCATGGCCTCCCCCACAGACAGAGCGAATTCCTTATCATGTGGGGGGATTTGCCCATAATCACCACGCTGGGCATGCGGGTTGGCGAGCGCAGTTAGAGCTATCGTTGTTAAAATGAGGGACGCTGCTGCCCATCCCCTAGCTTTTTCCCCTTAGTCGCCTCTTACGACATACGCGGATAGATATGAAGGGGCCTATTCTTCAGTCGGGGTCACCACGGCCGGTAGTGTATCTAACTTGCGTGTTATAACTACCCCCGTATACCTGTATTTTGAGACGAGTATTTTTCACCCTCCTCACACTGACTGGCATAATTTTCAAGTCTGTGAGCCTACAGTGACGTATAAAAATGAATATATGGCAATTAATGTCTTATTTGGGCAGGCCTCATAGCTCAGTTGGTAGTAACTCTACCTTCTGCGCTAGAGGTCGCGGGTTCGATTCCCGCACTGGACAAACATTGTGACTAACACAGTCTCACATCAGTCTCTGGTACCCAAAGTATAGGCTATGCCTAGTTTGGGATCAGTTGACCGTGTGTGATATTATGTCCTGAATATTTATTTTATTTATTTATTTTATTTTTGTATGGGAATGACAACATTGAAAAACCTGTAGCATAATATTTTTTTTTAATTAGATGCTGTGCTATGCTTTCTAACACAAATGAAGGAAGAAGACTATTATTGAGGAATTTCAATTTTTTACCCCTACTGTACCGGAAGCCATTTTGGAGGGTCTAGCAGTCAAGATATATATCAGCAGATTAGTTTCAAATCCCGTATGGAATTATTACGCACTTGGAGACAAACTTATATTTTCAGTGGATAAAATGAACTACGGGAGCGAACTCAAAATTTAAGTTAAGTTCTACAATTGGGATTTTCTGACCCCGTGTAGTACGGAAGCTTCAAGGCGCGATTTCTCGTACTTAACTGTCTTTATTTCTCAGTATCTTTCTTTCATTTCTATCTTTCATTTTTTTAGTAGTTAGTTTTCATTTGCACGAAAGGAGCCTCTAAGGCGCACTTTAATCCTTTCACTACACCGATTCTGTCATCGACGGTCATAGGCCGTTTCAGGGCCATCATACCACTGACCTAATACAGGATGACCAAGAAAGAATCAGTGACACGACAAAAAGAAGTATCTTTCATTTATTGGGTTATCACTCATAGGCTTTCGATGTGTGATTTGTTACTGTCTTCTATTTTCATCATTTACAGTACAATATCCGTATCAGTGAAGCCGCTATCACAAAGCAGGATCGCCACACCACCGGCACCGTCTGGTCGATATCAATCTGGCCGGGTAGATTTATTCGACACCTCGCAAGCGTTCCCGCCCGCCCCAACGAATGATATATCATTTTTTAAGTTACGCGTTCCTTGCTGCGTATGAACGCGGCGCATACACGCAACGTACAAACGCAGACGTTAAATGATCCTATTCAATTTAAAAAGTTACGCAGTGCGTATTATAGATTTCAATGTATTTAGAATAGAATAGAATAGAAAAATATTTATTTTGCGTCACAAATTAAACAAATGGAACAAATAAAATATAAGCTTAAAAACTAGACACAAAAACGGTCACCACTCAGCTGGTGCCGCATAGCACGGTGGAGCTGCTGCGGCGCTGGTTTTCTGTGGTGCCACAGAGCAATGACGCGGCAACTGCGATACACTCGCACATAGTAATAATAATGTTTTTATTACTTAAACTACTAATACAAATGCGCTAACTTACTATTTGGCGTTTTTGCGCAGGAAGGAATGCGTACCTTTAATCACCTACCTTGCGTTGGGTGGTTTTTGGAAGACCTGAGGTTGCTACACATTTTCAAGGATAAAAGATCTATCTATAAAAAAGAAGTGGAGTGATGTGTTAAATTGATTCACAGAATCTATTTCTATTATAGAAAGTATTTCTTTCCTAAATTTAAGACATGTGACATTAACCATGTCCTCGACCTTCGTAACATGGCGGGCAAGTGCCCAGCTGAAATGCGAGGGTGGGATTCCTACGATAAAATATGTTTGAATGATCTGCAAATATTTGTTCTGGGTTTGGCAAATTACATACAAAGTCTTGACTCCAGACAAGGAGATCTATCTGCAAGATACCAGAAAATACGAATAGGTACTATCGTAGTATTTCTATAGGTACTAGCACTAGTTATTCGATCCTGCTACTTCGCCACGGTGCAGTCAACGCTGCAGTACGGGACTGAGCTGTGGGGGCGCGCTGCCGAGTGGGAACGCGTCTTCCGCTTGCAAAAACGCGCCATAAGAGCAATCGTACGAATCCCCAGCGATGACTCGGCGAGACCACATTTCAGGGAATCGGGAATACTCACGCTACCTTCCATGGTAATTTTTCAAGTCGGCATGCACGTCCGTTCGAATCCAGAGTCGTATAAAAAACTTGGGTCTTCGCACACATACAATACCCACCGCGCGGGGAAACTGTCAGCGGTACTAAATCAGACAAGCTTACTCACGTCATGGGTCCAGCAGTATACAATAGGATACCGCTAAATATAATTGACACACCGAGCAACAGCATTTTTAAGTCAAAGTTGAAGCATTGGCTCATCGAGCAAGCCTTTTACTCATTCGATGAGTTCACCTGCCAAAAGCCGACTACGACGTAGTTTATATCCTCGCGATATATTATAATGTATATTTTTTTCATGTTATCCCTACTTTCTTTCCTTGACGTGTACACAAGAAAGTTTTTATTAGCACCCTTCAGTGGAATAACTCAAAGAGTTCCGTGTCTTTTGTTTCGTCAGAAACAGCATCCTAAAGCGTGATCCTTCAGCCACATCAGCTACCTTTGGGAGTATATAATTATGAAATTGCACCAATTCTGTAAACCCCATTTTATGTAAATCTTGTGAAGTTATCAAATATCTTGGTGGACCCAAGGGCAATCCAAGAAAGCACTATCACTGCACCATCAGTTATAATTAGCATTTGTAAGGTGTTACTCAGGGCGCCCGAGGCCTCTACTCACATCGTTTCGATCTCTCCAGTAATTAAGTCATCCATATCTTAATAATACCGCTATTACTTGAATAATAGCAGCGTAGGAGACTTGCTGGAACATAAATCAAGGTTTTGAGTAAATTATGGGCAGATTGGACTCCTTGTGATATCTCAAAGTGTTGGTTGTGTGTGTTCGATCAGCACCATTTTGTGAGAAGGATCATCGAAATAAATGATAAGCACCAAGCCGTGTTTGTTGCCTGATTCTTCCAGGCTTGGTAGCGAGGAACAGGCGTAGCTTCTTCTAATTCCTAAAATGTTTCAAAAGGATCCTAAATATTTTATTGGCATAATACCTTTTGACTTTACTTACCCACTACTTTTATCAGCTCTCTCTAGCCTCAAAGGTTTACCGGAAGAAAACTCTTTGTAGGGTTAAGCTCGCCTTTGTACATGCCTGTATTATTGTGTGTTATTTCTGTATATTCTGTGTACAAAAAAGAATTAAAGTATTAAAGACTTTGTTTACCTACCTTACCTTGCGGTGTATATGCGGGCGTTTGATTCAGGACAATCTGTTATGTTTTGACGTCTCCTATACTCTGTACATTGAATTATATTAATAGGGAATGAACAATATCTCAAATATCCACTCTGGCTTCGCTTTAGTCGGGTAAAATAAGCATAGCCGGTGTCGCGTAAAGTCACACCTACCTTCAAAATCAAAACCCCATTCAATGATTCAAGATTATTTCACGGATCAGTATTCACGCCTTGTGATCAAAATCAAATCCTTCGTGAGTGGCAAAGTGGTACATTACACACGCATATTTGCCAAATCAGTTGACAGACGTGTCCAGGGCTGAATTTTTATCACCCCTCGCAACTGAAAAAGTTTTTTAACCCTCCGTGTGTAGAATAATGATGGGTCTTGTCTGGATTCTACAATATTCTTGTAGAAAATAGGCCTGAGTTTTTTTTATTCAGAACGGCGATCAGATCCTTGAAGATGTCTAAGGACGTGGTCGGAGGCATGTCCGAACAAATGGTACATGCCCACATTTTAATAATTTCTAGCTTCCACTCGCAGCTTCGCTAGCGTGTTACCTAGATATAAAGTAGCCATAAAGAACTCTGTCTATTCCAAGTTTCATCGTAATCGGCTGAGCCGTTACGGCATGATTGAACAACAAACATCCAATTATCCTCACAAACTTTAGCATTTATTATTTTAGTATTCTTCTAAATTTAGAAAATAAGAAATCGGCTGTTCAAATTAGTACCCGTAGTCGTCAAAAGAGAAATTTTAAGTCAAAGTCAAAGTCAAAAGGCATTTATTTCAATAAAATCACTAGGATCACTTTGAAACGTCTTAGAAACTAGGTGAAGCTATGCCTGTTCCTCGCGACCAAGCCTAGAAGAATCAGGCAACAAACACGGCTTGGTGCCTATCATTTTTTTCGATGATCCTTTTTCACAAAATGGAATTTAAAGCTTCAGTGTGGTGCCGATCGAACTAGGTGAGGCTCAAAAGAAAAGTAATCTAATTATAATCCTTAAAAAATAAGAGCTTATAAAAATGTGAAAAAAAGAAGACAAATGTGAGCTTCAACAAATGATCTAAGGGCAGTCACGCTACACTTGATGAAATATGTACCTAATGCTTATATAAAATTAAATAATACTTTAAATATGATGCAAGCAAAAACTGTAAAGACACTGCACACTACACTGCAAAATGGCATTTTTGCTGTCGAGGGGCAGAGCGACTTAAGGAGGAATTTAGAAAATAATTAAAAAGAGGAGTTGCCTTGAAAATAATATCAGTGTGGTGGCAATATGAGGTGAGGAAAAAAAATACTAAAGATACAGGTGTAACCAAAACGACTGTTCAGTGTGAAAAGTGTTGCAATAGTAAAGGGGTGTGTGCACTATCGATTTCGTAACAAAGGAGGTAATAAAAGGCTTTTGGACGGAAGAGCGGCGCCGCGGGCGGGGGCGGCGGCGGGGGCGGGCGGGGATATTTATTGACAACGAGATAGCGGCCCGAATATCTTCATTAGCGAATCTTTTTTGTACGAAAGATAAGTGTGGGTATACTTATAAAATACTGCAAGGGGCAAAATAAGCGGCCGCAGTTGTGTTGTGAATTGGCTACTATCCTATACATCTCGATGGACAATCAAAGAGCCATTATGCATCTAGCTTATTATTTAATCATTCATAAGACAGACTTTACCTTCGTGGTAAACCTCAAACGACATATCAATCATGCTCTACTTCATCAAATTATTACAAAACTAGTAGCCGTGTTGGCCTAGTGGGAGGTTCCCGACTTTCGTTCCGATGGTCGTGGGCTCGAACCCGGTCGTGTGCTCATGAGTTTTTCTACTACTAAGTGCACATTAAAACGTGCTTCAAACGGTGAAGGAAACATCGTGAGGAAACCAGTAAGTATTCTTAAAGCGGCGATGAGCTTGCAACCTGTCACGTATGGAATACTCACTGCAAAATGTGGTTATGTGCCAAATGTTCGGACGTGCCTCTGAACTAACCCGCTAAGACATCTTCAAGGATCTAATCGCCTGGATCAGTTCTTCATCCATCTTTCCATTCTTTGAGATATCAGTGACGGCCGTAATTAGTAAAATAGTTATTTTAAAAAGTTGTACGTACATTAAATCTAAGAGCTGTAGATTTTGTTTCATTAATAAAATAAAATAAGCTATAATCGTGAGTATTTTTTTCATTACAAAACATGTACGAACCTATGTTGTACTTACAAGCTTGAGGTTTTTTTTTTTAATTTATTTATTCTTAAAAAAAAATGTTACAGAATATGTTGTATACATCTAAAAACCCAAGAGAGGTTTGTCTTAGATGCAAAGGACTAACATACCTCATAATAGGTATCTACCTATTATGAGGAATGTTAGGTTATAAGTAGTAAGCATAAACAAGTGTTTAATAAACAATAGGTAGGTACATACAACACATATTATAATACTATAATGCATATTATAATGCGCCAACTAACGAGTTATTTTTTGAACATATAGAAATTTTCTATTCAAGGTCCTTTTACAAACAATATCTTTACTAATCTTTCCATTCCGCGATAAAACCCGAGTAACCTCGTGACTTAGAAACGCATGTTACTCAAGGGTCATTCAACTGTCCTTCAGTAAGAGGGACATAAGTAGGTTCTTATACAAACACATAATAGAAAAAATCAATAGTAGATATATACCTACTGGCTTTTAGTACAGCATTGTCCTTTTCACTTGCCTCACACAAATATCAAGCTAACATTGTTGATCGAGTGAGTAAAGCGAGCGGAGAGTATATTTTATGATCTAGTGTAGCATGGATTACATGCCGGATGAAAACACCCGGCGGCGTCGGTCCTACGGATCGCGACCAATATTTCATGCCGACAAATATATGTCGGACAAATATATTATGAGTACGTACAAGGAGTACGTCCATCTGTGGTACAAAACACCCTATCTCCAGACATTCCTCACGAAATACATATCGAAGGCAAAGGCTACAACTCACTCCGTCCATATTAGGTCACTCATGACACGGGGCGTGTCGGTCCTGGCTAATTAACGAGCTTCTAATTGCTCTACCCTATCAATGGTAAATGAACCTTGAGGCTGTTGAAATTACATCGAAAGTCTAAAGTCGGTGTGGTGACGGTGTGTGGGTGGGAGTTCTAATAACTGTTTTTAAGCGCCCGATGGTAATTATTGTGGATTTGTTGTAGTAGGTAGCATGTTTTTGATTTTTAAATCAAGAGGAGTTTCTATAGAGCCATTGGTCTATTATCTTTTTACAAAAAGTACTGAGAGCTTTTCTATTTTTGATGCTTTTGTCTCACCAGCCTCCAAAATCCTTCCCACATGATTTTGTCAGGCCAATTCAACAATAAGGTTCTAGAATTAATTTCAAATATTTTACCGCCCTCATTGAATGAGATATAATTTGGGTGTCTTCAAGACCAGAATGAATAGGTTTCTTCTAGGCAAACGTGCTACACCGTAGACACATCATTACTTAACATCAGGTGAGATTGTGGTCAAACGTTAGCCTATTTTGTATTAAAAAAAAATCCTGGGCTACCGCAATTGTTAAATAAGTACCTATACAAAAAGCTTATTTGGACTTTGTTAAAGGTGCTCGTCTGAATATACCTACTCAGTTTTTGTAAGCAGAGCATCTACCGAAAATCTAGCAGCAACTTTCCGACAGTCAGATAGTTCTACAGAACTTTACACCAATTCTCACGACGTATTGCATTATGTCTTATTCATTAACAACACAATTATCTCCAATCACACTTCGTTAGCGAATCTCAGCTGTTAGCGCTTCGCGGTTTTTACTCGCGAGCCAATCACCGACGCCATTTTGTGTTTAATTGCTCAAAATGGCGTCACAAGATGGCGGGGATCCATTCAACAGTTTTTGTTTAGCGAATTATGGTAATGCTATACGAGCGAGTGGTTCTGTTTTTATTTGCTATCAATAGATGATAACGTTATCGGTGAGTTAGTGCACTGATGCTTTAATAAGCAGTGTGGTGAGCATCGTTACAGTTTTTGTGGCATAATAACTTGAACTTCTTGCGTATTGAGATTGTAAGTGCTAGGCTGATCGGTTATCTAAGTAGAGAGAGGAAGTTGAGCTGAAGAATTTATAGGACTTCAACTTTATTGGACCTATTATTCTGATTTATACGTTTTATTGTTCTTATTATTTTGAAATAGCAATGGTGGTGGTCCGTCTTTATTTCGTATGGTCGTTTTGTTTTAAGATCCTACAAAATGTAAAATGAGATTTTACAACGTGTTCGGTAACTAGTACGTAGGTACCTATACTATCCTGAAGAGGGCCTACTCTATCAACAAAAAAATACAAGTAAAAAACAATATTTTTTTCAAATCAGTTGTTTTTGACTTTTTACTATACTCATAACGAATTATTAGATAAACGTACGAGAAGTTCAAAATTAAGATGAATAATTAATTAAGCCTATGAAAGCTGAATAACGTATATACGTTTGAACTGATTTGATCAGCCAATATTTTTTTTTGTTTTTTGAATGAAAAATGTCTAATTTCCAGTCGTCTTTGAACAAACTTTATTTAAAATGGATGTAGAATACTCTCCTCGAGATATACATATTATGAATCACTTTGTATAATATCCCAAAAAATGAAGTTTGATTTCTGAGTTTTAATTTTAGTTTTGAATATATATTTTTTTCTACTCTACGACGAGCGTAGCCGACCTTTGATTGAACGGCTACCATTTTTATTGAGAGTCTTAACCATGCGATTATAATGTTGGTGAACAGCGGCCTGAGTTACCAACCACAGTTCAACAAACAGTTAGTAGGTAAACTGGTTCAAATATGCGCAGGCGTCCTCTGGGCCGCGATTATGTCATTACGCAGGCGGCTCGGAAAAACATAAAGGGCATTTTAGTATGCGATGATACGCTACAATTAAATATGTTGATAAAAAAATGTAAGCGCTGCATGTGCAGTTTTGTTTAGGTTCCGTATGCGGGTAGACTTTTGTTAAACTATATTGCTCTATATTAAATATTCCATAGAATCCTAAATCAGTCTGGCATAGTGCCTTGGCAGTGCTTTTCGTACCTCTATCGTATGGACAAACGACGTGCTCGTGAGTGTGGAAGCTCTCCTTCCACACTCACGCAAAAACACCATCATCATCCGCAGCATTCACCGACTGCTGGGTAACACCGAGTTCAGCTATGACATACCAATAGATATCTTCAGGCGGCATAAGGATTATTTCGAAAAAAAGGGATTTAGATAATTTATCGCTCACTGTTTGAACTCTGTTTTCTATGCTATGCTGACAGACTGGCAAATGGAAAGTGGTTCCCATGGTGGAAATCTCTAACTAATACATCTGTAATCAACCACGTGGTATTGCAATGCGTCTATAACCCTTAGATAATTTTTTATTTAATTATAGGAAAAAAATATATAAAATATTTTAATTCAATCACAAAAATAGGTATCTTCTATATAATATATTTAATTACTCTTAATCTTTAACTTTTTAATTATTATTTTTTATTATAAGATTTGCCGTGGTGGCCCCGGCTAAAGAATAGGCCCCTCCATATCTCTATCCGCGGATGTCGTAAGAGGCGACTAAGGGAAAAAAGCTAGGGAATGGGCAGCAACGTCCCTCATTTTAACAACGATAGCTCTAACTGCGCTCGCCAACCCGCATGCCCAGCGTGGTGAGTATGGGCAAATCCCTCCACATGGTAAGGAATTTGCTCTGTCTGTGGCCATGTTCAGCAGTGGACTACTTACGGCTGAAATGATGATGATGATGATTATAAGATTGTGATTTTCACATCACTCTTAGTTTAATTTTTGCACGCTTTATTCCAGTTTTTTCTTCTTTTGAACTCAATTATAACAAACGCACGCTATGGTATCCTGTAACGAGTGGTGCGCATAAACCCAAAATAACAAAAAAATAGGCATTGGGGAGCCTTATTCTAGTGAGAGTCTAGGGTAGGTAACGTCCCTGCGATCGTGAGGTCTTACTCCACAGGTCCTATCTGAAAACCAGCGCTGCTATCCTCGGTGGAGCAGCAATAAGCTGAGATAGGACCTTTTTGACCCATGCCTGCAGCGTAGACATTTATCGCCATAAGTAGGTATCACCAGTTGGCACCCACTTCATAGGTGGGTTAGGCGCCTGCTTTTCTGTTAATGTGTAGTTTATTATTATTATTTTTTTTTTAAGTTCACTGTTAGCCTACCTACCTACTAAGTGCCTAAGCTGTTTGTTTATTGTGATTGTAACCTACTGTTGTTTCTTCCGATTGTTTTTATCTCTGTCTGTGCTGAATTTGTGTGTGTTGAATAAATGATTTATCTATCTATCTATCTTATTGGGGAGCCTCTTTCGACCATGGAACCCTAAATCAGTTAAGCACGGTAGTCAGGCGCGGTATGGCCCGGCCGAATTGTCATGTTTTGCGGCGCGCATTCCCGCGATTCGATAATTGTCGCGGGTTGCCGCGCAATCTTTGTATCCGATTCGGCGATGCCGCTACCGTTGCATGCTTCTATAATGACTTGTTTATTTCATAAGTTTTTAACGCGTTTAAACTTAATTCATTTATTGACCAGACAAAAACAATGATCGTTGGGTTTGTACTTAGGTATTTGTGTTTGTTCAAGAGCTACAAGAGCCCTGAAAAGGGTCTATGGCCGTCAATGTAGGAATCAGTGTAGTGAAAGGATTAAAGTGCGCCTCTAAGAGGCTCCTTTCCTGACCTCATAGCTCAGTTGGTAGTAACTCTGCCTTCTGCGCTAGAGGTCGCGGGTTCGATTCCCGCACTGGACAAAAATTTGTGACTAACACAGATGTTTGTTCTGTGTCTGGGTGTTAAATACTTATCTATTATATATATCAGTCTCTGGTACCCATAGTACAGGCTATGCCTAGTTTGGGATCAGTTGACCGTGTGTGATATGTCCGGAATATTTTTTTTATTTTTTCGTGCACAATAGAACGTTTCCAAATAGTTCCACGACGAACGGTCTTGAGCCTTTTCATCCATCCATCCATCCTCCGACTTCCCGCAATCTTCACAATGTCGTTTGTCCATCCGGTGGGGGCCTTCCAACACTGCGTCGCCCGGTTCGTTGTCGCCATTCGAGAACCTTTACTCCCCAACGGTTGTCGGTTGTTGCAAATCTACATACCTAGTATCTTATAAATAGCTAGAGCTGTTAACCTTTCATTGATAGATCGATTAATTACAAAACAATCAGATAAAGAAGCAAAATATTATATTAGCTAATGAGCCGGAAATTGTAACATTCCATTCATTTAACAACTTTCCACATCGTGAAAAGATAAATTAGCATTTCCGGTATAAACTACCACCTTCGTTTTGCCCTTTTTCTAGACCGAGGAGGATCGTCGGTACCTTTGAAGTCGTTTAAGTACTTAGCAGAAAAAATTATAGGTTAAAGGTTTTCCAGTAGATAAAAAGTTTAAAAAGTTAAACTCCTCTTTTTAAGGTTTTTTAATCCTACTAATATTATAAATGCGAAAGTTTGGGAGGATATGTGGATGGTTGAGGTTCTGTAAAGCTGCATGACTAAGAAAAAACCAGTGAAACTACCAGCAAACAAGCGGCATGAGAAGTTCAGCGGTTAATTCAATGCCTATGTGTAAGTGAGTGGCGTGTCCCATAATGCGTCATTAAAATTCTTTAGTCACATTTGGAAGACAGTGCGGAGACACTTCGTCAAGGATAATGGGAGAACACGAGCAAATAAATCCTGATAATGAAGGACTAGATAAGTTTTTTCACGGGTTTTTTATGAGTATGTAGCCATAACTTGGATTTTAGAAGCAGTAAGTCAAAGTCAAAGTCAAAAGGCATTTATTTCAATAAAATCACTAGGATCGCTTTGAAACGTCTTAGAAACTAGGTGAAGCTATGCCTGTTCCTCGCGACCAAGCCTTGAAGAATCAGGCAACAAACACGGCTTGGTGCTTATCATTTTTTTCGATGATCCTTTTTCACAAAATGGAATTTAAAGCTTCAGTGTGGTGCCGATCGAACTAGGTGAGGCTCAAAAGAAAAGTAATAAAGAGATATAATAAGAGAATAATAAGATAATAAAGAGATAAGTAGTAAAGAACGACTAGATACATTTTTTAACGGTATTTTTAAGTTTATGTAGGCTTGGCTTACTTTTTAAAAGCGGCATGCGTCGTGACGGTCAATGATGACTTATAACTAAGATATGTATTTTTTAATAGTTAAGGTATATAGCACCTAGTGATGAACAAAAAAGTACGTAGCTATAATATTTTAAAGAACGAACCAATATAAATACTTATAGAGTGTCCTCCAAACATATCCTTCTAATATCTTACTTATCCTTTAATAAATGCGAAAGTTTGTAAGGAGGTTCAATCACACCGTAACGACTCATCCGATTTCTATGAAACTTGGAATAGATAGAGTTATTTACCTAAAATAGCATATATAGGCTACTTTTTATCTAAATACCACGCAGGCGCAGTCCCGGACGCAAGCTAGTATTTCATAAAATGCTTAGCTGTATAATCAGTACAGAGTATCAGTATAAAAAAATATATATTGGTCTATTATTTAAATCAGTCTCTGGTACCCACAGTACAGGCTATGCCTAGTTTGGGATCAGTTGACCGTGTGTGCTATGACCGGAATATTAAAAAAAAAAAATGATGTTGTGCTCTCAATAAATTTTACATAACTAGTTTAAATTGAATAATATTATGTGATTATGGTGGTGTTTTGCGTAATATTGTTTGAGTAAACCGCACAAGTGAAGTGAAATGAAATGATTGCGTGTATCGTCATTTTTCGAGTTGGCGCCAAGAGGTCCCTTGAGGTTTTAGTAAAATAGCCACCATCATATCTTACTAAAACTGAATTTGACTTGCCTTGACGGTGACTTGACCATGACTAAGAATTAAAATGAAGAAGAAAGACTAAAATAACTACGAAGAAATATCAACGTAAGACTTGGCGGTAAGGCCTAGATGCCATAGCCAGCCCGAAAGGGAAAAAACAAAAAAAAAAAATGCTCTTGTGATCACAGCTTGACAGCTTGTGATCTTTCAAAGGAATGCCAGATGAAATGATGTCACACAAAAGGGGTCAGTAGGGACGTGCCATAATAGGTCATGCACCTTCAACCGGTACCACGATTAAGCGATTATAATGAATGGGACATCACTACAATTAAGAAGTTCGACTTATCTTCTAATTAAATGTTAATAAACAAAAACTGAAGCGATCGGGCGTAGTGCTGATGCTAGCGATTTTATGTTCGCAACTCTTAGGCTATCTATATTTACTGGCTCGTATTCAGAGACAGGACTCGAGCACTGATCTGTACTTAAATCTCGATTTGAGGCGAGATTCTAATTCTTGAACAGTATTTATGTATAGCTTCAATGATCACAGTTCACCTGAGTAAATGCTTATTCTATGAAACGTCAATCAGACGAAATCGGTGCTTGAGTTTAGATTTGATTAGACATTAATCAAATGACATTTTCGTTCCGTTACACGTACTTTGATGCATATTTATACTTCACTTTATAGTTCTGTTCTATTTCCACCCTGGCTGTTTGAATTTCTGCGCAAAACGGATCGAAAATTATAAATAAATCAAAATGTAAACGAGAACATTTGAGTACAGATTTGAGACTCGATTCAGCTGAGAGTAGTTTAAGTACCGTTCTTGAATAAAAGCTATGTTTGAGAAGAGATTCAATACTTAAGTAAAGTTCAGCTGATCTGTGATTAAATCTAAGTTTGAGTCGTGTCTCTGAATACGAGCCTTGGTCTTGTCTTTGGTGAACTGACATACGTCGCTACAAGAAAATTGAGGCTCGCTTCACTCGCTTGCAATCTATTCGTAAACACGCAGACAACGACGCGGTTTACATACCTACATATTATATCTTTAATAATTGTTTTTGCCAAAAATTTAATTTTACCAATGTGTTTCGTACTTAAGAGGATACAAAAATCATAATAAATTGTCGAGTGGGCGGAGTGAAGAAAGTGACAGCGCTATGTACTGTAATTGAATGCGGAAAGAGATAGCAAGCGTTAGAAGGCGCTCGAAAGTAATCGACGTAAGCGAAATATAAGAAAATATCGATTATCTCAAAAACTATCTATTTTTTAAAAAAAGTGTCTTGGATTTAGGTACCCAATGCTATTTTCTAACAAAATATATAAAAAAAGTTAATTTTGTTAGATAGTCTCAGAGTATTTTCGTTAAAACTGTTGCAGAGGACCCAACTTTAAAAAATAAATCTATCGAGAAAAGTTTTACCAATCGCGTTTCTGTCTTGGATTTACGTAAATAAAATGCTCAAGTTATCTTTGTCTAAAAAATCAAAACTGTGCGTTTTGCGGTTATTGAGAAAAATCAATTAAAAAATCATAAAATAATTAAACCCTCACCTTAACAAGTCTGGAAAAACGAACTAGGTACTTATGGTGACTCTGTGTTGTAACTATATACGTCGAGAAAAACTTATAAAATTACGATTTAGGAAAAGGTTTTTCCCTATTAAAGATCTTTAAATACCGTTCCAAAAAACTAACTAACAATCCTATACTTGTTTGATTTTTATCAACGGGAGGATAGATAATTTACTAGTGATAGATATTTAAAAGAAAATGAGAATTGTAGCATTCTGTATACATAACAATAACCAGCGATATTGGGACAACTTCTAGAGATATATTATTTTTATTATTCATTTATTCAAGAAAACAGGGTCCACAATGTTAGTTAAAAAAAAATTACAATCAAAATACAATATTCAGAATTAAAAACAAAATAAAGTTAGTACCTTATAACTAAAAGTGATTTAGTCCTCTGTATGAGTTTCCCCACTAGAGGACAATCAAATTTTTCGGCAATCGCGTTAAGGATGCCGTTATTACTTCCGCGAGGTCTGCGCAACAGGGATGCGGTTTTTTTGCGTCAGATGGCGTCAAAGGTGTCGGTGCGCGCCTCGGCAAACATCCCTGAAGCGCTGCAGAAACGCGGAAGTCGCAACAGAGCCCTAAACGCATTATTAATTGGACCCGCAGAGCATTGTTAGCCTTTTGGGTATAGCTGCACCACAGACTCGCGGAATACATGGATGTACAGTACGCTTTAAAAAGGGTAATTTTTACAGCGTCTTTACATCGTGCTAATCTGCGGGCCAGCATATTGGCCTTGACTGACAATGCTCTGCGTTCCCGCTCCATATCGGCTCCTTATCGGATATAGAAAGAGCTTTTAATATTGGGAACGGCCATAAGCGTAACTATATGTCGTAATAACTGAAATTTATGTAACGAACCAGTAGCAGATATCGCTGTTCCTCGCGCACTCGCACCACACCTGATAATGTGACAAAAACTTGCCTGACTCGTTGTAACGGCTCGCGGGCGCATCGTCCGCTATACGTCACGGGAATGCTATAGAGTGGCTGATGCTTTATAGGTTTATATACTTACATGTATTGTACTTATTACAAGAACTGAAAACGCTAGCAACGCATGAAAAAGACTGCCTGTTTGATGTCAAGAGTACCCTAAACCGACGAGCATGTATGAGGAATGTGATAAGAGTGAATGAAGCAAAAGAGGTAAGTCAGGATCGAAGCAAATGGAAAGCTGTGGTCTCTGCCTACCCCTCTGGGAAACAGGCGTGATTTTATGTATGTTAATCAATTTAGCTGAATTTAACAAGAAAACGTTTGATTCTAGACCAATACCAAAGATAATATAGTAGAAAGGTTTTCTACTAAAAGCAACTGACCCGTAAGTACCTTTCTTGGTGACTTCAGACTGTACTTACTTACCTACATGGTTCTGCTTTGGGCGGTACAAAATCATGTACCTAAAATAGTTTAGAAACTTTAAATAAATTTTTTTTAATAGAAATTTTAGCATTTGAAATAGAATTAGAATTATTTATTTCAGTTAAAATAGCAAGCTTACAGTATACAAGGTGAGTTTTTTTTCAGGGCCACTTAGGCGAAATCGGAAACCGTGAGAGTAATCGAAAAGTGATGTTAGGAGTTACGAGCTCGATTTTGAAAAATCAGCATTAAAAAAAGTTGGAATTTATTTACAGTTTTTCAGAAAAAAACATTTTTGAATACATGCATATATACAAATTTTGAAGGTGTTCCTACAACTTTATACACAATGTTAACATACATTTATTTATTTATTATCAAACATAGAACACAAAAGTGCAAAAAAAAACAACTTTTTTTAATGCAGATCTTATTTTTTTCAAAATCGAGCCCGTGACTCCTAACATCACTTTTCGATTACTCTCACGGTTCCCGATTTCGCCTAAGTGGCCCTGAAAAAAAACTCAACCTGTATACAAAAGTGCCTACTGAATGAATTAGAGACATAGAAGGGTTCTTAGTGGCTTGAATGCTATAAGTCAAGGAGAAAAGTTATCTGAATAAAGTAAACTTCAGCTCTATACAGTTCGATTAGCATTAAAACAGTTACAATGATGTTTTACGAGACTGTTGCTATTAGTGAAATAAGCATGTGCTGCGCCGCGTATTAATTGCAATATTGATGAGTTATGATCGGTAATTAGTGATTACACCCGACACGCTTCAATAGAAACCACAAGCCAACGAACAATTCTCAGCTATTGTGTTGAATGAGTGGGAACACTAACCAAATTTTTATTTTTTTATTTTTATGTTATACGGTGGCAAACAGGCTTACGGCCCACCTGATGGTAAGTGGTTACCGTCGCCTGTTGACATCAGCAACACCTGGAGCATTGCTAATGCGTTGCCTGCCGAACCCCTCCCCCCCTAAAGAGCTCTGGCAACCTTACTCACCGCAGGAACACAACACTATTTGAAACAAATAATGTTATTTGGCTGCGATCTTCTGTAAGGCGGAGGTACCTGCCCAGGCGGGCTGCTCCAATTTAGAGCGAGAAAATCTCGCTGAGTCCTACCTCGCGTAAAAAAAAAAAAATTGCTAGGCTACGTCACCAATAGGCTGGCCGCAAGGTTACCGACATAGATTTCAGAATTAGCAGGTTGAAGTGGCAGTGGGCCGGCCATATAGCTCGCAGAACCGACAACCGTTGGGGAACAAAGGTTCTCGAGTGGTGACCACGAACCGGACGACGCAGTGTTGGAAGGCCCCCCACCCGATGGACCGACGACATTGTTAAGGTTGCGGGAAGTCGGTGGATGGAAAAGGCTCAAGACCGTTCGCCATGGAACTCTTTTGGCGAGGCCTATGTTCAGCAGTGGACTTCATCAGGCTGATGATGATGATGGCTGGCAGTTGTGGCCCCGGATGAAGAATAGGCCTCCATATCTACCTACCAGTGGATAAGAGGCGTCAGGACTGAGGAAAAAAACTATAGGATCGGCAGCGACTTCTATTTTATTCTACTTCACAAAGATAGCTCTAACAGCGCTCGCCAACCCGCGTGCCCAGCGTAGCGAGTATGGGCAAATTTCCCCCAAATGATAGCAATTCGCTCTTGAAATCAGTGGACGTCCTACAGCTGAAATGTTGATGATGATATGGCTGACAACAGTCTCAAGATCCAGGTAAACTGCGTGTATATGTACGATTACATACTCGTTAGAAATTATCACTATTTATCATGCTTTGTGAGTTTTATTGCTTCGTGATGTTTTATGTGAAAATTATGTCCATAAAATTAATAATTTCAGAAGTAATATTGCATTATAAATAAAATAAAAGGGCATTTATTCACCAAAAATCCTACACACAGCTATAAAAATACAATTGGTAATTTACAAGTTTTGGTATGTATGTAGGTAGACAGGTGAAATGGTCGAGGGCTCAGCTACGCTGCTTTTCAGCCTCGCCATAAAATGTCTGCTGTCGTCACAGCAGGTTTGATCCTCGGAAGCCATCAGCCGCTATCAGGCGATGAAGAGAAGGGCACAGATCATTATTATAACCTATGTAAGTAGGTAGTTATCTTTATTATACTCACTTTTGGCATTCTTGAATTCGAATGCGTGATGCGTAGCGTTTATAAATGGCATACACCCTGGCTCTACTTACCCGATTAAACTAATACCTAACTTTATCATTCCCATCGAAATAAATAGTAATTTGTTGTTCTAAGTTACTTATTGAAGGCTGGGTGGTCTGAATTTAAATGAGAACTTACTTGCACCGGTGTACGTAATAATACAATTTATGCAGCTTATTTAAATGGTGTGTAGGTCTTAAATAAATAACTATAAGACTGCCATTCTACTAGAAGACATCATTTCATTCATTTACATTTTTTTTCTATTTGATAACATTCTACATTCTAGAAGTATGCGATACTTATAAGCGGCGAGCGAGGAAAAATCCACCAATAGGATTGCTTTATTTTCCTAGCTTATCTTAGCTCTGGCGGAAAAGGGTTCAACAAAGCTATGTATTTTACATACTCATTGAAGCGAGGGATTCGAACTATGGACATGATATGCGTGGTGTACTACTACTAGGGACTAGTCAAATATCTGTCATTTTTTATATCTTTCATCTCCTCATTCGAGTTACTATCGCAAATTCTTAGTAGCAGCCCTCAGTTTGCTCAATAGCCGTGTGGTGGGACGTGCTCGATTTCACGCCTACAATTTGGTTTGCAGTTTTTGTACAGCCCATTACTGAAAAAATAGATACGGGTACTATAATTTCTACGACTAGGCCATTGCCCGCTAATTGTAGTTTGTTTATTTTTGTAGAAACTGTTAAAGTAAATGTGCGGGGCTTTTAATAAATGCCAATCAAAAAGTAATTTAAAAGCAGATACGTAGTAGTTATATTTCAATGAAATTCTCAGTGTCTTATATCCTCTTTGGAACTGCTGTAAAGATGAAAAGATGTAGGACAGCATGTAATATTCTGACTGGTAGAGAAAGAGTTGACCAAGTGAATGAGTTTGTAAATTTGAGGACTTTGTATATGATTGCTTCCTAAAACAGTATTAACATAATATTTGAGTTATTATTTTTCCTATTGGGTGTAGAGTAAGCCCTTTTCGGGATAGTTTAATATCATATACTATATGGCCGTGGTGGCCCCGGCCGAAGAATAGGCCCCTCCATGTCTACCTATCCGCGGATGTCGTAAGAGGCGACTAAGGGGAAAAACTAGGGAATGGGCAGCAGCGTCCCTCATTTTAACAACTATAGTTCTAACTGCGCTCGCCAACCCGCATGCCCAGCGTGGTGAGTATGGGCAAATCCCCCCACATGATAAGGAATTTGCTCTGTCTGTGGGGGAGGTCATGTTCAGCAGTGGACATCGAACGGCTGAAATGATGATGAATATTATAATATGTCTATATGTATAATATGTTATAATATGGACTCTACCAAAGCAAAATACTCGTATATATATATTATTATTCCGGACATATAACACACGGTCAGCTGATCCCAAACTAGGCATAGCCTGTACTATGGGTACCAGATACTGATCTGAACAAACATCTGTGTTTATCACACATGTTGTCCAGTGCGGGGATCGAACCCGCGACCTCTAGCGCAGAAGGCAGAGTTACTACTAACTGAGCTATGAGTCCAGTCAAATTATTACGAAAGCAAAATATATTGAGACCTAACCTGAGCTTTTTACAGGTGTACTAGTTGGTATGCAAATTAATCTACTGTGTAATATTTTCTTATAAAATACACATTAAGGAATCCTTTAATCAATGGCCTGAACCACTTAGAAACAATGTGTTTGCTATTCAAAGTGGGCAATAATTTCACGGCGCTTGGGGGGTAAACGGGAACCCTTATAAGGAGGCGAAACTACTTTATTATCTTATTTATCACCTCTGTTGGTAGTTTTATATTTCAACGGAATGGTAAACAGATAGACAAGTAGCAGAATGACCTATACTAACGTAGAAAACAATAGAGGAAGGCGTTGTTTGCGTATCACTGATTCTTTCTTGGTAATTCTGTATGAGGTGAGTGTCCAGATTGAGGTATGGTGGCCCTGAAAAGAGCATTTGACCATCGGTGAAAGAATCAGTGTAGTTGCTTGCTTGACGTGTCACTGATTATTTCTTGGTCATCCTGCAATAGGTTAGTGACCATATTGAGGTATGGTCAACTTGAATAGCGCCTATGAACGTCGGCGTCGGTGAAATAATCAGTAAACTGAGCCTAGTAAATTATGATATTTTAACCCTTTTATCTTCCAATTCCGTGGTGGCACCGGCTAAAGAATAGGCCCCTCCATATCTCTATCCGCGGATGTCGTAAGAGGCGACTGAGGGAAAAAAGCTAGGGGATGGGCAGCAGCGTCCCTCATTTTAACAACGATAGCTCTAACTGCGCTCGCCAACCCGCATGCCCAGCGTGGTGAGTATGGGCAAAACCCCCCCCACACGATAAGGAATTTGCTCTGTCTGTGGGGGAGGCCATGTTCAGCAGTGAACGTCGTACTGCTGAAATGATGATCTTCCAATTTAGAAGTAAATTAGTTAACTATGTAACTGTTAATCGTATTTACTTTTAACTTTAAGTGCAGTTTGTCTCGTGATGGCAGGAATAATGATTTTCAATTTACTAAATATATAAAAGCAAACCCAACCGTTTTTAATGGACTAAGGCTCGTATTTTAAGTCATCGTAACAGAGAAAAGACTTAAAAAAATAAACACTGAAAATAATGTCAGAGAGAACTGAAAAAAATACTCTTGAGTAAAGTACTACTGATGGGTTCAAAATCAAAAGTAAACAACGTTTAGGGAAACTCTACCAAAATCAACTAAACTGTCATCATCTCTGACACATTTTCGTGACATTTGACGATCTCGGTTGCTTGCCCATCTGAGACACAAGGGGTGCGGGTTCGATTCCCGCTGCGTGACAAATGTTTGCATGACCTGCAAATATTTGATGGGGTCACAACACCGGGGTGTGGTCCCATGGTACTCGAAGATACGAACGACACAGGAAATTTTCGGATACGTATGGCACAGGAAATCCTAGTGTGAGGTCAGGACTATGTTTATGACAATGCCAACGAGGCAATAGTTTTGTTGCTCTCAAATTACCCGTGTAGGAGGTTTTAGGGATTCAAAATATTGATTTGCAGAAATAAGTGTTACAGAGAGTTCATAAAGCTATGAATATGGCACTTAAAAACTTCACTCTTTTCGAGCGTCGCAAATTATTATTTTAGACGAAAGAATGTAAACTTACCACTTACCTACTATAGTACATTTTTTAAATATTTCTAATCTTAGAGAAATCTTATCTATCCTAATAAATAGGTTTAAAACTATGTTGAAATACAGAAATAGTAGAAAACACGTACCTACGTAAGTGCATAAATCCAGTTGAGTGAGACTGAAAGGCGTTCCGGCAACGCGCGTGATTTGCATGCGCCGGTAATCAGGTGACCACGATTTTTTCTGATTGCTGATGTCACCAGAAATGTTGATAGTTTAGGATAATTCTCCTAGCCGGTTTTTTTTAGCTAGTTCTATAGCTAAAAAAATCGCTTTTTCTTCGCTACGAACTCGGATCTCCCGATGTCTGGTAAAAGTTGGTGCTTCGTTGATCGTTGAGTCACAATTAAGAAAACTTTGAAAATAGCATCTTTAGCATTTTGTAACTAATACCCAGTCTTACCCCAAATCAAAGTCTTTGAAACTTTACTAAATAAGAGTTCAGGTTATATTGCTTTACTAAAGTATTTTCGTTGTTACTCAAAAACCATGTGGCTAGAATAAAAATTCATATGACGCCCCACGTCGCGTCGTGTATTTTATTTATTTTTATCTTTTAAAACCGCCTTTGGACCCCTATATCTTAGAAACCCCTTGGCCGATTTTACTAGTTAACACTTTTGTCAACGAATTTATTTTACACGTATTTTTATACGATTAATTCAACCTTATTAAAACAGTTCCTTACATGGAAAACATTTTTAAATACTTAGTTTGAAATGACTTCTTAATGTGGTCACAATTTTAGTATGTTTACTATCCACAACGCCGTGTTTACTATCCTGGACACTATCTTACAACATGGTCACTGCGCATGCCGCGGTCACATGCGCTGCGCGGGCGCAACACGAAGCTAATTATGTTAGTTTCGCAACATTTCACCTTTACCAGGTGTTAAGTTTTGCATAGTTATACTCTGGCCAGACTAGCGATCAAACTTATTAGTGCATTCAAAGAAATAAATGTACAAAGTTTAAAAAAAAAAAATGTCTCCGTGCACATTATTATTTATAGCTGACAGTCTTTTAGTTAAAATCTATCGTGTGGTGTTGGGGCCATCCAACACTGACCGGTTCATGGTCGCCATTCGAGAACCTTTATTCCCCAATGGTTGTCAGTTCTGCTGGCCTGTCCACTGTCTCTTCAGCTTCTTAATTCTGAGAGCTATGTTGGTGACCTTGGGTTTTCTACGGAATGCCTCTTTTCGGATTTTATCACGCTGTGAAACTCTATGTCACTCATATGTCGTCACTGGCAACATGCACTATTGTAGATCTGTATGTATGTATGTACACATGATTGTAGTCTTTCGCCTTGAATATGTATCTACCAACCTAATATTACGAATCTTTACCTTCTCAAGTTTTTTAAACCTGATATGGTTATGGAAATGTGTAAGTAATGTATCCACGATTAATTTAATTATTCAAAATGCAGCTCATATCTTTTACAGACCTTTTCGTCCGAAAAACACTTTTCGCTTTAAACGAACGCAATAAAGTAATTAAATAAATTAATCATTACAGACTTAAAATACGTTCGCGTCATAAAATCGCTTAATTAGTGCCTTTTAATGATAATGCAGAAGTTCGGAAGAATGCGACAGCCGTTAAGATATATTTGCATCGAAGACGCGATTCTCGAAAAGAGATACCGAATAATGATATAACGTTTAACACGTACGATCATCGCATGTCGAGAATTTCATCGCTTATTGAAGCTTGTAATGACGTAGTGTATTGTGCGATTGTTTCACATAATTTGAGGCGAGTTTTTGCTTGAGCGTAAACATATTTATGAACGCATGATTCTCCCTAATTCGCCTGGAGAATTTCGGGGCGATTCTCGCCACAACGTAATCGAGAATCATTTAAATCGATTTTCATACATATTATCGGGGACGTGGCAGACATAACTCATGTTTAGTTACTATAGAGACGATGGTTATGGCTGTCATTTAGCGGTCACCGTTTTATTAGAATACTTATTGGCTTAAGCCGCAAGCATTCGTCACTCGAAGTATTTTAACGATTTGCTGTTGCTCGCGCATTTTTAGCATAAAGTAGTAGTAAAAAGGCTTGCAAAAAGGAGAAATCTGGACGATCGATTGAAATTTAAGTCGACCCGTGTTCGAGCGGGTCGCTAATTCCACCGATCTCGGTTTATTTATGTCTTCATACGAGCCGCCGATCCCTAATTACGCCGCCGACGCAAAAACGCTAATCGCACATCGTACACTATCTCCTTAACCTAGAAACAACGTACCAACCATTAAAATGCCAAACCATTTTCAACTCAGCATCAATAACATAGAGTGCACTGTAAATGCGGTAACTATCACTTACGGCGTTCTTCATCGCGTGAATTACATGATTTCAAAAGCGGAACGTTACAAGTTCCATTGTAGATAGAAATTCAGAACGATATTTCCTAATTTCGACCCAAGAGTTTGTTTTCCAACCTCAACCAATCCGCGAGAGTATGCATCTTTATTTCTACTAAAAAATCTCTACGCTAACGCACTGAACTTTGTACTTTACAACAAATGTTTTAAAGTTCGTTGTTGAAAGAGGTTTGTGGTAAAATATAGGCTGATTATAAATCTGGACGTAGAGATGCGTTGGAGAAGCGTTAATGAGCGAGGGTTCCGTAGGATTCCAGCGCCCGCGCAATGTTACTGTATCGGCTTTTGTCGGCGAGATTCAGCTTTTTGCGATGCTCACTGATAGCAACGGCCACATTCACGCATGCCGGTCGCTACTGATTTTACCCGCACTATACTGCAAACTCTTGCAAAACCCAGCGGCACTTGTCTTGTTTAGTACATGCAATGTACCAAGTAAGACTGGCCTCATGACTAGCACAGCTGTTTGTTCTGTGTCTGGGTGTTAAATATTACTGTTACCCATAGTACAGGCTTTGCCTAGTTTGGGATCAGTTGACCGTGTGTTATGATATATTGATATTATGTCCGGAATTTTCAGATCTAAATAAAAAAAAAACTTATTTGACGAATCTGAAGAATCTGATCTGTGATGAACAAATACAAATACAAATGCATGGTTCCAACGGAAGATCAGTGTTGTGTTGCCAACACAGCACAACAACTGAGTTGGAGTCCAATTTGTGACGAAGCGTAGACTTGGTGCTAGGACATACATTCCTAAACAACCTTGTCAAACAAATATATTTTCTTTCTTTCCATTCCTGAACGAAAAATTCCTAGAACACGTTCCGTTGTAGTAGGTACTAGTACATTTTAGCAGCCTACTTTGTAGAAAGTAGGCTGCTAAAATGTACTAGTACCTAAAAGGTCGCATTTACGTAGGTAAATGCGACCTTTTCGATGTCCACTGATAACAATGACCGGTGTTAAGGCAGGGATGCGAATTCGAAGATAATGAGATAGTGCATGTTAATTAATATAAGTCTTGCTGAAAGCTATACTTTCTTGCCTATTAAATACTTAAATTGAGTTTAAATGAGAACAAAAAAAAATATGGAAGAGTTTTTGCGACAGAACTTGCTTCTTGACTTTTCATGATTATCTAGTTGTGTAGCGTGTGCTGCCCTAAGAATATTTGCAGAAGATTTTTTATTGAATACCTGATTATTTTACTTTTGAGCCTCACCTAGTTCGGCACCACACTGGAGCTCTACATTCCATTTTGTGAAAAAGGATCATCGAAAAGATAGGCACGCGCGCCGTGTTTGTTGTCTGATTCTACTAGGCTTGGTCGCGAGGAACAGGCGTAGCTTCACTTAGTTTCTAAGACGTTTCAAAGTGATCCTTGTGATTTTATTGAAATAAACACCTTTTAAAAGAGACGTTTCATCAATATATGCAGCCTGGGCCTGCACTGTGTACACTACTCTAAAATATGGCTAAGCAATAAAGTAAACGTATTTAATTGGTTATTTATTTAAATTGACTTCGTTCTAAGGTACATTATGATTTTCTTCGACAAAGAGAGCAACACACAGCGCTACAAAAATATGGCGGATGGACGTGCGTGATATGTCATTTTGACAACCTACATTTATCTGACAAAACAAAAACATCAAATCAAACAACATGACATGAAAAATATGTCAATGTCATGTCAAACGCCAATTATAAACCAACATGGCGGCTTTCAAATAGTGTTCACATAGTAAAAAACTTACTAGAAGAACTATTCTTGTACCATCGCATTTGTCTTCAAATTAATTAAATTGTATTTTTCTTGTAATCTCCTATTTTTTCCTAATTTTTCTATGTAGTGTACATGGACCAGGCCCAGAATGAAATGGCTCCTTTGAATTGAATTTATCTATAGTACAGTCCCCTACACTAAGATGTATATCCAAGTATACTACTTATTATAATGATGTTTAGATTTTTGGTTGTTTGTTGTTCAATCACGTCGTAACGGCACAACCGATTTCGTTGAAACTTGGAATATATAGAGTTATTTACCTAGAATAGCATACAGGTTGCATTTTAGGTACCACGCGAGTGAAGCCGCGGGCGGAAGCTGAAGATGGCGTGGGTTGATGGTTAGTGCATAAATTTCCGAGTTATTGGCTGTGAAAATCATTATTTTTAGTACTATACCATCATTTCTCGTTCTGAATTGGAGCAGCCCACCTGGGAAGATACCTCCACCTTACAGAAGATCAAAGCCAAATAACATTATTTGTTTCAAATAGTGTTGTGTTGCCAGAGCTTTTTAAGGGGGGGTTCGGGGTTGGCAACGCGTGCGTGATGCCTCTGGTATTGCAAGCGCTCGTAGGCTACGGTAACCGCTTACCAACAGGTGGGCCGTAAGCATGTTTGCCACCTCAGTAGTATAAAAAAAAAACTTTGAAATGTGTACCTATACATGTTGGCCGTGGTGGCCCCGGCTGAAGAATAGGCCCCTCCATATCTACCTATCCGCGGATGTCGTAAGAGGCGACTAAGGGAAAAAAGCTAGGGGATGGGCAGCAGCGTCCCTCATTTTAACAACGATAGCTCTAACTGCGCTCGCCAACCCGCATGCCCAGCGTGGTGAGTATGGGCAAATCCCCCCACATGATAAGGAATTTGCTCTCTGTCTGTGGGGGAGGCCATGTTCAGAAGTGGACGTCGTACGGCTGAAATGATGACATGTTGGCGCAGGCGACTGTACCTATGTACATGGTCTTTTTATCCACTGCTCTATTTCTCGTTGGCTACTCATTAAAGTTAAGTTATGAGCAGCACATTGACGGAATACAAATAAGTGTCCGTACAGACTATGCTATATTTTGTGGAGAGCACTAATTAACCTACGTTTGTAAAAAGGATGCTAAGTGGCTCATTATTCGAGACTAGGGTGGCCAGTTTTACTGATATTTTAGGGAATTCCTCTTAACATCGGATCGCGGATCCTTTTGATACCTATAAGCTATATAAAAGCTGTGTTGGCCAAGTGGGAGAAACCTCGACTCTCGATCTGAAGGTTGTAGGTTCGAATCCCAGCCGTGGACTATTCGAAAAATTTAGGTGTGCATTAACACGTGCTCATTAACGGTGAAGGAAAACATCGTGAGGAAACCCGCGGTTTAATCGCGCGTATTTACTATCTTTTCTATGGGTTTCTGTAATTTATTTGATACCTACCTATAATATTATATTTATTGTTCTTTAGATGATGATGATGATCATAAAAACTGCAAAGTATGGTGACCGTAATGATATTTGAATACAAGGTGATGCATAACATGTATACCATCCCATGAAAGGATCTTAGCGAAAAACATAGTTTTTTTCAAACTTTCTCAAATCTGCTATTTTTGCTAATTGTATCATCTTTTTAACATCTACAAAACTTACGAGACGTTCAGCATCAAGATCGCTTCCTAAAACATACACTGATTTGACATCATCATCATCATCATCAGCCTGTAGAAGTCCACTGCTGGACATAGGCCTCCCCCAAAGAGTTCCATGACGAACGGTCTTGAGCCTTCTCCATCCACCGACTTCCCGCAACATTTGACATAAAACAGTTGATTTTGCATAGAGTTTTTTTCGATGAAAAATTTTGAATTTCCAAATGTCTTAGAACAAACTTTATCGGTATAGCATACATATGATGAATCACCTTGTATATTGGCTTTTTACCTACAACTTTAAACAGTGAACTATAGTTAGTGGTTTCAGTGAGGGTGCCTGGCCTTCCGAGACGGAGTCAGGTTCTTAATGGCAAGTGTTACGTGATTTTATTACTGAACATCGCCGCTTTATGCACATGGCCCCAGTGGATACTGAGGTGAAGGATCTGAGAGGAGGTGGTGTAAAATCTAGAATTAGTAGGAACTGTAATTTTCGGAGGAGGGCGTTAACACTCGCGACACAGTTTTTATAACTACTGCGGTTGTTATCGTTTCTCTATATTTTTCGTTCTCTGTTTTTGTTCCGAAATAAAAGTTATTTTGTTTTTTTTTTTTTTTTTTTTAATTCTAGAGTAGAATAGAATATTACTTTATTGTACACCAAAAGAAAATACACAATCAAGGAAAGAAAATAACTTAAAAATAGCGTGACAATGGGCGGCCTAGAATCGATATCTAGGAGGAGGATATCTATTAGGAGAAGGTAGGGCACAGCGAGATTTTCTCGTTCTGAATTGGAGCAGCCTGCCTGGGGAGGTGCCTCCGCCTAACAGAAGATCGCAGCCAAATAACATTATTTGTTTCAAATAGTGTTGTGTTCCTGCGGTGAGTAAGGTTGCCAGAGCTCTTCAGGGGGGAAGGGGGTTCGGGGTCGGCAACGCGTGCGTGATGCCTCTGGTATTGCAAGCGCTCATAGGCTACGGTAACCGCTTACCATCAGGTGGGCCGTAAGTTTGTTTGCCACCTCTGTTGTATTAAAAAAAAAAAATATTTATTATATTATTTGACAGATAATCTACACTAAATATTATAAAGAGGTAAAATTTGTTAGTTTTTTGTATGTAAGAGGTAATATCTGGACTTCTGAACCGATTCTAAAAACTCTTTCACTAATAGAAAGCTTCACTATCCCTATGTGACATCGGCTTTATTTTATTTTGTTATAAATAACTATTCTTTGCGTACAATCAATATCCTATGTAACTAATTTCTAATCTATGACAACTGCGCCCTAATTTAGTCCGTGACCACAGAATAATTAAAAGTTTTCATCGAGGTTTAAGAGTTAATTTAAGAGAAAATCCATTTTGAAATAAATATACTGCGAGTAGGACTCGCGTCCTGAGGCTTCCGTACACGCCTAACACGGGGTCGGAAAATCAAGATCTGAAGTATACGAAGTGACAAGAGTCAAGGTAGAAACATGCTTGAACACGCGGACGAAGTTGCGGGTATGCAGTGTAGGTATGTTCAGGTACAACTTCACGTTTGCATGTCCTCATTAGGCCCGCAGTAGCTATTCTAATTAAAGTGTCACACAAAAAGAAAACGCCACATTTATGTTCACACAAATCATTTTTTGCGTGTCAAACGAGCGAGCGTACAAGGTTAGGGATCTTGCAAACGACTTGGGAAAAGAATGCCACATAAAGTGGTAGAGTCCTATCTGCCTATTTCGTTGATCTAATTATTGGTTAACCTAAATAGGCCTCCGAAGCTCATCAAATCCTTTCACCTTATTTTTCGCTTTTTTTCATTTTCTTTCGCTCAGGCAATGTGCAATGGGATTTCAATTCATTTATTTATCTCCATAGGCATAAATACAAATGCATTTAGAAATTTCATAATAAATAAAATTAGCATGTATACATACAATACCAAAGATTTATAATAGAGACAAAAGTTCATCATCATTTCAGCCGTACGACGTCCACTGCTGAACATGGCCTCCCCCACAGACAGAGCAAATTCCTCATCATGTGGGGGGATTCGCTCATACTCACCACGCTGGGCATGCGGGTTGGCGAGCGCAGTTAGAGCTATCGTAGTTAAAATGAGGGACGCTGCTGCCCATCCCCTAGCTTTTTTCCCTTAGTCGCCTCTTACGACATCCGCGGATAGGTAGATATGAAGGGGCCTATTCTTCAGCCGGGGCCACCACGGCCACGGCCACCTCCTCCACCTGGTGGCATTATCAGTGCAGAAATTAGGGGAAACATCCAGAGCCCTACTCTTAGACATCCGGGAAGATTCAAATAAAAGTTGCGAACGCTATGCCACGTTACTTACCTACATCATTTGCAACATCTTGCCCGCGATCCGCTCCGTATGAAGCCATCAATAATTGAAGTGCCAATTTACAGGTAAATAATTATCGATGTCCAAACGAACGTTTACCGAGCATCGAGCCAAATGGAGTTATTTAGCTGTAGGCCTGGGACAAATGTCGATGCATGCTAGGTCATCGAATCATGGTTGGCTAGCAAGTTGAAGTAATTTTTACTGATTTGCAAATCCTTGGGCTATGAACTATTTTGTAACTAATAGAGTATAGCTGTATCAACTTAAACTAAAGTTTTGTTTAAAATGGTGTCTATTTACGGCAAAAACGTTGCCGTCCCTTTCTTAATAAATAATAATAAATGTTTTTATTGCTTTTCAAAAGTTACATCGGTTTATACATTGATGAGATCTCCTTTTAAGTAAGAAATACTTGTCATAGGAGATCTCGCTCTTGCTTAGGTCTATTTTTAAGTTTTCTAGGAGTCCTAAAATAACAAAACATTTAATTCAGACGAGTATAAAATATAGTAATATAGGTTTATGTGTGTGTGTGTCTCAATGTAGTACATATGATTTGTGAAAGTGTTAAAGTGAGGGTGTGTGAGTGTGTATGAGTTCCATTGAGAACACCAGTCTCTTAAGAGTCTGGGCAACAAATGGAATCCAAGTGGTGCGTGAGTGTATGCAGGTATGTGTGTGAGAGGGTGTGAATGTGTGTGTTATTGAAGATTATCTTAAAGATCGAAATAATTAGAATAACGTCAATTTTAGCGCTGTCAAATTAGTTGAGGACAATGCAATAACCAATCGACACCAATGTCTGCTACAATGGTATCCTATACTTCGAACATACTGAATCCATGAAACGATCCCAATGTATCGAATTTATGTTTGTTTATCGATAACAGATTGTCTCATTCCCATCCCTACCAAGAGTATTGAAACTGGTCCGGTGTGGATACAGGGTTTAATTATAAGACATAAGTCAGGAGCCGCCTCTGCGGTGTTCGTTTGTTTATTTACACTAATTTGTTATTGCTATCTGATGGGCCGCGGGACTACTGGACGCTGGTGCTGGGAGCTAGCACCCGCGGATGTTTTGCCACAAACTGATGCTAGCCGTCCATGAAGGCCTATTTTCGTAAAGTAAAATATAAGTATGGACAAGTTTGAGAAAGTCTAAATACCTAAAGGCTTCCATACCTTAATTTACTTACTTGCTCTACCATGCCGAAATCCAAAATTTAAAAAATATTCAACCTCCCTTAGAATGGTCAATTGGTACAGACAGAGTCAGTCAAAAGGCATTTATTTCAATAAAATCACTAGGATCACTTTGAAATGTCTCAGAAACAAGGTGAAGCTATGCCTGTTCCTCGCGATCAAGCCTAGAAGAATCAGGCAACAAACACAGCGCGCGTGCCTATCATTTTTTTCGATGATCCTTTTTCACAAAATGGAATTTAAAGCTTCAGTGTGGTGATGTAGGCCAACTAGAATTATCCTGTAAAAGTTCCGATGTTCTTTTTGAAGTTCCGAACCCTAAAATCGTTTTCTCCTAAGCTATTGAAAAACGTAATAGGAAGTAGTATAATTACTGTTTTCTAGTAGTATAATTTTATTGATGTAAAATTAAAGTATTACTATTCAAAAATTTACTTGTTTTTGATTGCATATAGTTAGACTACTTTTTTATTGATTGCTTGTCATGTCACTGATTTTTTCTGGGTCATCCTGAATTAGGTCATTGGCCAGGTTGAGGTATGGTGGCCCTGAAAAGGGCCTAAAAACCATCGGTGAAAGAATGAGTGTAGTGAAGGAGGAGGAGGAGGTAGGGCACAGCGAGATTTTCTCGTTCTGAATTGGAGCAGCTCGCCTGGGGAGATACCTCCGCCTTACCTTAACATTATTTGTTTCAAATTGTGTTGTGTTCCTGCGGTGAGTAAGGTTGCCAGAGCTCTTTAGGGGGGAAGGGGGTTGGGGGCAACGCGTGCGTGATGCCTCTGGTATTGCAAGCGCTCATAGGCTACGGTAACCGCTTACCATCAGGTGGGCCGTAAGCTTGTTTGCCACCTCTGTTGTGTAAAAAAAATAAAATAAAAAAGTGAAAGGATTGAAGTGCGCCTCTTAGAGGCTCCTTTCGTGCACATGTCACATATCTTCGATATATTTAGGTTCGAGGACATGCCGGTTTCCTGACAGTGATATCCTTCACCGTTTGAGAGCACTAGTATAGCGCACGCTATTTTCCGAATGGAAAATACATTGGTGCACAACCGGATTTTTTTCTTGGTAAGAGATGTACTAGGATGGATCTCCGAGAATATAACTGGGTCTGGTAGGTCTGGGTCCATCTTTGGGTCGAGAAAGGAATGTTATGCAAATCTAGCGCATTCACGTCCTACTGGATTTAACCTAGAACCTAACGTAGGTACATAAATACAGAATTTATTCGCAAAACCATTATTACATGTCAATTAAAATATAAAATAAAAATACTCTTTTTTTCTTATTTCTAATGGTAACTTTATTTACAGAAAGAAACTTAAAACTAATCCAAGTTAATATTTACAAAATACAATTATACATTCTAATAAGGGCAAATTAACGTAAGAACCTTATTGAATATCTGACTAATGGTTTGCAACACTGCATCCAAATCGGTTAAGCACTTTTGGAGATAATAGCAGCTGCAAACATATCTGACCAAAAGTTTGTTACAGCGTTTCCTAAACGTTGAAGACACTGGGTTCCAAAGCAAATAAATTCACTCGCATTTTTAATTAATATTAACTTTATTTTATGTTTTGAGCATTGCAGGCTCAAGAAGTGAAACGGTAAGTGAATCAATCAAAATACTTCCATCTAAAAATTCAGTTCACGCAACCGATCTCCAATTCCGTGACGCCGCAATATTAAAGCATTCAATTCAATTCTCATTACAGTAAAAGAAACCGCGCGTATTTCGTATGCGTGCAAAATTCAGTGGCAATTTGTCATCGCAATTGCAGATACGGCAAAATGGCGGCACCAGACAGTCGCACCAAATTGTACACAACGTGTGCGAAATTCATAATTAGGCCGCTGAGATGCGCCGACATTACACCTTGTGGGAACGCTTGTGGGATGCTATCTTTGTGAATAAGGGGACTGGTATGTCGTAGTTGGAGAGTAGTTTTGCTTCTACAATTTTTTATATATATATATATATATTCTTTGGCAGTTTTATTGTAATGATCTGATTCGGTATGTGGCAGACTAGTAGCCACTAAAGTACCCCCGAGACTATCAATAAGTCAAGTCAAAGTCAAAAGGCTTTTATTTCAATAAAATCACTAGGATCACAAACGTCTTAGAAACTAAGTGAGCTATGCCTGTTCCTCGCGACCAAGCCTTGAAGAATCAGGCAACAAACACGGCTTGGTGCCATTAATTTTTTTCGATGATCCTTTTCCACAAAATGGAATTTAAAGCTTCAGTGTGGTGCCGATCGAACTAGATGAGGCTCAAAAGAAAAATAATCTTATAATACAATGGTAATTGAATGACAGAATGGACTCATAATCGACCACGGTAGCGTAGCGGGCGAGAGCCAGTCTGAGACGCAAGAGGCGCAGGTTTGATTCCCGCTGCGGGACAAACCTTTGCAAGATCTGAAAATATTTGTTACGGGTCTGGGTGTTGTGGTACCATGGTACTCGTAGTTTCTGATACCCACGACACAGGGATCCCCAGTGTGGGGTCAGGACTATGTATGTGACTGTTGCGTGTTTTTAATGCATTTATATGGGCCGTAGTTTTTAAGTATTTAACATCCTGTACTAGACTAATGTTGCCTGAAATAAATGGTTATTATTAGAATAGAATAGAATATAGCTTTATTGTACACCAAAAGAAAATACACAATCAAGGAAATAAAAGTATACTTTATTTACAGAAAGAAACTTAAAACTAATACAAGTTAATATTTACAAAATACACAAGAAACAGTTGAGCCATCTAAAGATAGCTAGCTCAACTGATCCAGATCACTACCAGTCGGAAGCGTCCCCAAGACGCTGGCGGAATTGCCACGCTGGATGGCAATGCTAATTCGCTGGGCCAAATAAGAGCCAGCTCTCGGGTCACGCGTCGCTTCGATCAGACGTCCTGATATCTTTTTGAAAACCCGGAGGGCCCCTTTAAACCACGGACCCAGGGTCTCAACCCCAAAAGGCTCAAATATGTAAGTCCTATCAAGACTAACGCCTATGTTTGCGCCTTTTGAGATCCTCGGACGAATCTGCCGCCGCACCCGCCCTAACTGATGTCCCCGGAAATAAAATAACATTAAAATAGTGTGACAATGGGCGGTCTTATCGCTGAAATCGATCTCTACCAGGCAACCTTTGGATGGACAGGATATACAAAGTAGAAGAGGACGGTGGCGTACATAATAATAATAAGTGAAATAAAACTTTTAATTTAAAACTACAAACCCTACCTACTAATATCATAAATGTATAGATAATATTATTATTATTAATAAACCTATTCACTCAGGTCATGAAGACACCCAAGTGATTATTATTGTGATATTATTATTAAAAATAATTTCTCAAGGACCGATGGCGATTGATTTAAACTTCACGCTACAGGAGGTAGGGCACAGCGAGATTTTCTCGTTCTAATTTGGAGCAGCCCGCCTGGGGAGGTACCTCCACCTTACAGAAGATCGCAGCCAAACAACATTATTTGTTTCAAATTGTTTTGTGTTCCTGCGGTGAGTAAGGTTGCCAGAGCTCTTTAGGGGGGAGGGGGGAGGGGTCGGCAACGCGTGCGTGATACCTCTGGTATTGCAAGCGCTCATAGGCTGCGGTAACCGCTTACCCATTGGTGGGCCGTATGCTTGTTTGCCACCTCAGTAGTATAAAAAAAAAAAAAAAAAACTTTAAGCATATTTCATCATTAAATTGAATCGATTTCATTTAACAATTTGATCAAAACCCAAATCCACGCCTGACCACGACCCAAATTCAAGATGAATGGACAACTACAGATCATCGAATAATATCGATCAGACGATCATTTTGCATATTAAGGTGCCGCTTGCACACCAATTCCAATTAGGGAGTTTATACTCAAATAGTATGACAAGTAATTGATTGGAACGGGCTTTCGATCAGGAACGAGAGATACAAAACTTCTATCTCGATATTCCTCGATTGTACTGTCCGTCTGTCAAAGGGTCTTTCTCAGAAACGACTAGAGGTATCAACTTGAAATTTATACCACTTATTAAGGTCTGTAGGCTTATGGTGCCTTATAAAAATCAAAGTTCTAGCTTAATGCATTAAAAATATATGGCAATGAATGTATAATTTTTGTATGGAAATGGCTAAAATGAAAAACCTCTAGGGTACTTCCAGTTACCTCACAATTCTGAAATTTGGAATGCTAAAAGCTTTTGTAACACAATTAAAGGGAAAAGTCTGCAATTGAGGAATTTCGAAGTTTTTTAGGAAACAAAGTTATATTTGCGGTCAATGTCATACAATGACTACGTGAGCGACCGCAAATATAAGTTTGTCAATTCCTACACTTAGCATTTTTATTTTCTGACCATGACCACTGGTGCACGCCCGGGATTCGAACCCACGAGCAATGGTACGGAACCCTCAGGGCGCGAGTTCTAGCACTTGACCGTCTTTATTTTCTATTAGACATAGTGTGAAATGGCCAAAAGATAACGTACATATAAGTAGAATCATGGATTTCAAATCATGTGTTCAAATCGAATTGGGAAGTTTACTTACAGCAGTTTTTTTACAATATAATGTTATTGTTAGATATTTATTACATTGATTTTCAAAACTTAGTTCTCTAAAATGATAATAAATAATAAATATTCCGGACATATCACACTCGGTCAACTGATCCCAAACTAGGCATAGCCTGTACTATGGGTAGCAGAGACTGATATACATAATAGATGGCCTCATAGCTCAGTTGGTAGTAACTCTGCCTTCTGCGCTAAAGGTTCCGGAAGGTTCGATTCCCGCACTGGACAAACATTTGTGACTAGCACAGATGTTTGTTCTGTGTGTTAAATATATATCTATTATGTATATCAGTCTCTGGTACCCATAGTACAGGCTATGCCTAGTTTGGGATCAGTTGACCGTGTGTGATATGTCCGGAATATTTAAATATATTTAACACCCAGACAGAACAAACATCTGTGTTAGTCACAAATGTTTGTCCAGTGCGGGAAGCGACCTCTAGCGCAGAAGGCAGAGTTACTACCAGTACCAACTGAGCTATGAGGCCAGTCAAAGTCCTTTGATATCTCCTTTGAAGTAAGAAATATCTACTTGTTTTAGAAGTTTACGCTCTTGCTTAGTCTCTTTCTGAGCTTTCTTGGAGTGAGAGAGAGATAGATAGAGATATACGAGAGATATACCTACTAAAACATTTTATACATTATTAATTTTTTTTATAAAATGTAATGCATAGGTGGGTAAGTGGTACATCCTTACCTGTATAATGCAGCTTACTTGTACGTGAATGCGCCCTCGAAACTGAATAAATATTATTTACAAGGTAGTTTTCTTGAGATATCATAATTAAGTCGCATGGCGGCGTGTTCAAATTAAATTATGTCTGAATTAAAGGTAACGGGTGCAATAAATCGGTGCAGGGCGATGCGCAGGCGCCGTTACGCACGCATTGGACACTAGTGCCGGCGAACTTTCTGTGCGGTTAAGTTAAGGCCTTTTGCGGGGAGGAGTTTTCAAAGCGCTTACATCTAGCCATTTACAAACAGCGTGCGATATGTCCTTGATATTAATATGAAATAAAAATTACAGCAAAACAATTCTTTATTGTACACAAAAAAACATACACAAATAAAACATAATAATACAGGCATGTACAAAGGCGAGCTTAACCTTACAAAGAGTTTACAAAAAGAATAAAAAGAGTTACAATAACACAACAGTTTTCAGAATTAAGAAAAATTAAAACAAACGAAAAGAAAATTATCGTATAAAATTCGTTTCCATAAGATCCTTCAATTCAAGTCTAGAGATTTGTTGAGCAATATCGTACGCCCCCAAATGGCAAATTCAAAATTGATTTTCATCAATAAATTTTAAACAATATTAGATCAGCGGAAAATCTTCTTTTGAGCCGCAATTTATTTTAAACAAACGTTTACAGGATCTAGCAATTTACAATAATAATTGACGTATTTTCGTTGCGATATTCATGGAATGCTCCATATTCCATGAATATCGCAACGTCGTCAAAGCCTTTGGAGCAGTCCCGCTATAAGTCTATTCCTTGTTCCGTTAACCATACGAAATACAAGTTAATCGGGCAGCTTCCAACCGGGTGTTTGTTTTATTTCTGCAAATCAATAAGATGGCGGCCTGATCGCTATCGCCACGAAACCGAGATCGAAGTAATAACTTGTACGTATGCAAGATCCAGCATGTGATTTAAATAATCGTAAGTTGTGCGGACAGGCTTTTGCAAGATCAGAGTGGAACGAGTGCGGGTCGGATGTGGGGCAGGCACGGGATAAGTAAGTAAATAAATAAATAAATCTTTATTCATTACCTTAGTGCTACGAATAACATTGAGAATTAATATCTAATTAAGGGTAACAAATTAAACGATGCCTGAACTAGGAAAACCTGTGTCTCGGGCGGTGAAATGCTAAAATTAATAACTAAATTTGGTACTTATGAATATTCAAATTAATTAACTCAAAATCTGTAGCTTATAAGCTAAGTGTGGGACGGATATAGGGCGTGTGCGGTACGAGTGCGGGGCGTATGTGGGGCAGGCACGGGATGGGTGCGGGACGGATGCGGAACGAGTGCGGGACAAATGTGGGAAGTGTGCAGTTTGAGTGCGGTATCAGTGCTTGCTCTTGCCAAAAAATAGTTAATCAGTGAGACTGCAGCTATATCTGGTCATATGAGGGTATTCTTCTTCTTCTTCTTCTATAGAAGAAGATATGAGGGTCGCGGTTTTTGCCTAATGTTGAATAAATATACCTCATGTAAACTGTACCGCAAAAACCGTTTATACTTTTCACATTTTTGCTATTACCACACGTCCGCTATAAGACGGTAATTGCTTTTTAGGAATCCACAGTGTAAGCAAGCAAGGTTGTTAATTTACGATATAAATTCAACGAATAATAACAATGTAGTGATAATTCTCATAACGCTCGCAATATTCTTGGAACGATCTCATTAAAATGAGGACAAGAAACAAAGTTACTCAATAATTAAATTATGTATTGAATATTTTCTCCAGTCTGATAGATAAAATGAGGGATGTAGCGAAAGTGCCAGCGGTTTAGAGCAGGTATGGTGACAATAATAACAGTATACGACTCGCTTAAAGATACGCTAACGCTACGCCTATCACTTCAACTAAAGCTAAGGCTAACGCTACGCCTAACGCTACGCCCAACACTAAGCCTAACGCTACGCCGAGCGATACGTCGGATGCTACGTCGAACTCTACAACGAACGCTACGCCTGACGCTACGGCTAATGCCACTGTAGGCGAAGGGTTGGTGGTGTTGGTGAAAGTATGAATAAGTAGTCCAGAAAGGGTTAACCGTCTATTGTTTCAATTCCAACACATTCACAAGCACTACATTTAATAGTTCAGAAGGAGAGAGGCACCGAGTAGATAGCAAGCGTAGAATAGAAGGAATAACAAGAAAGTTCACAAGCAAACACGTAATTCACAAAAGCCGGAGGCATCGAGCCGTACAATAACAATGACAGGTCGCACTCGCGATTCCATCCGACTGACGTGTGCGTGAGTGTCGCGGTGCCAGTATTCAATGTAGTATGTAGGTTTTATATAAATAATTAAAACTATTTTTAGGTAGGTAAAATACCTAATAGAAATGTGGAGAGGATCCCCACAACCACGCTAAACGCGACTCTAAAAGCTACCCGCTACCCGCTACCAGTCCGCAAGCACGCGTGCTCACAGAAGCGTGTCTCCCAGACATCTCATATCTGTACTTTTTGCGCGGGAACATTATATGCAAATGGCTTGAAAGCAACACCGGCCGATGCCTCAGCCTTTTTGTGGCAGTCTCGTAACAATTATCTTTCTTAGTGCACAGTGATTCCTGTGTGACAAGAATGCTTTTAAAATGGCTGTGTGAAGTTGAATATGATGACAGTCGAAGTTACTCCTACAATTGACTGGCCTCATAGCTCAGTTGGTAGTAACTCTGCCTTCTGCGCTAGAGGATCCGGGAAGAAGGAATTCGATTCCCGCGCAGGACAAACATTTGTGTGATAAATACAGATGTTTGTTCCGTGTCTGGGTGTTAAATATTTATCTTATATCTATATCAGTCGCTGGTACCCATAGTACAGGCTATGCCTAGTTTGGGATCAGTTGACCGTGTGTGATATGTCCGGAAAATAAAAAAAAAATCTTTTATCATATCCTGAGCCGTGAGAAGTGTGGACATAACAGTAACTCTATTCCAAAAAGTGCTGCCAAATGAAGCAGGTATCAGATGCAGCTTGCTTGCTTGTCGTATCACTGGCTCTTTCTTGGTCAACCTGTGTGTAGTAGCCAAGATGAGGTATTGGAGCTAACGACCTATAGTGGAAGGATTTAAGTATTGAGCTAGTGTAAAAAGTAAATATAATACTTGGCTTTACAAGAAAGAAACCATTTTATCCTAGTGTCCTACTAATATTATAAATGCGAAAGTTTGTGAGGTTGTTTGGATGTTTGTGGTTCAATCACGCCCAAACGGCCGAACAGATTTAAATTTGGCATAGAGATAGATTAGAGTCTGAAATAACATAAAGGCTACTTTTTAAACGACTTCCAAAAGGAGGAGGTTCTCAAGTCGGCTGTTTTTTGGTGTTTATATTACTCGATATCTCCGCCAATAGTTACCCGATTTTGATGATTCTTTCGCTGGTGTATAGAGTATGATCCCGGTGTGGTCCCATTTAATTCCTGACGGATTGCTACTTGTCCCGTAAAACTTAAAAAAACGACATCTCACTTGAAATCACGACTTGGTGATATTGTTTTTTGTCGACTGTGGTATGATATGGTAATTCCCGCGACTTCGTTCTGTTGCTGCTATTTTTACATAAACTTTAAACTTAGGGGTTGTGTGTCGGGAATTCCTTTCTGTGCACCCATACGTTACGCTACCCTGAAAATTTCATACTCTTAGGATTTTGGTTAGGCTCTGCGTTGATTTTCAAAGAGAATAAAACCACTACGTTTGATTGACAGTCAGTCAGTCAGTACCGTAAGAGTTTATTTATTTGTATTTGTATTTATTTAAAACATTACGTCTATCATTACAGGTCAGACCTAATACAATAGAGTAGTCATCAGAATAAGATAAGATAAATCAAGCTAATTAACTAAATACAATGTCAATAAGTAAAATAATTCAGTAAAAATAATAACACATGTCAATAAACAAAAAAAACAAATAAAAAATACAACAATCAGAGAGCACAAAAAAGAAAACCGTTAAAAAAAAAATCATAATACTTATAAGTCATACATTTAGTCCTGATTTGTAGCATAAAAAAATTTAGTTATTATGAGTTGAAGAATATGAGTTATTACTTATTATTGATGATGAATGGATGACATACTTTCTTTTGTTTTTTAGTCGAAAGTTTAGGTGGCCAGTGTCATCCTCAGTAGGTAAGCAAAACGCAAAGAGGTTGAAACAAAAAAAAAGGTTGATATTGATCTTGTAAATATTCAGGAATTTGAAGTCGGTTTTTAGTTTTTGTAAAAAATATCTTATTATCTTCATAGATACCACGTGTGCGAAGCCGCGGGCGAAAGCTAGTAATATATAATTTTAAGACACTGTATCGCAGTAGTACTGCACGCTCATCTAAGTGCGAGCACGGAAGACCAGCACTTTGGTATAAGCTGCTCTGCCCTAGCACACGCTAAGTGGTGGCCGTTTTTGTTACCATTAAATTGGATTTCATTAGGTATTGACTGGCCTCATAGCTTAGTTGGTAGTAACTCTGCCTTCTGCGCTAGAGGTCGCGGGTTCGATTCCCGTGCTGGACAAACATTTGTGACTAACACAGATGTTTGTTCTGTGTCTGGGTGTTAAATATATATCTATTAAGTATATCAGTCTCTGGTACCCATAGTACAGGCTATGCCTAGTTTGGGATCAGTTGACCGTGTGTGATATGTCCGGAATATTTATTTATTTATTGTGTTGTGTTAAGTTAGAGTTGTACCTACCTATTTGTTGGCGGCAAAATAAACGTTTTTCTAAGTGCGTAGGTTTCGTTTCGGGCTCCTTTACTCGCTTTATTGACCCTAGTACCATAGTTTATCTCACGTGCTAGTTAAGGAGATGGGTCTTTCATGAAAGGTGCCGCGGAACAAAGCTTGTATCAGATGCGCTTTCTAGCACGTAAACACAACGGTTTACTGCCTAGGCACTACACTACACATAGCTCTTTAAGATAGGACAGCATTCAGAACAACAATGAACTGTGTATTAGTTTACTCATTGATTCTGCGTTTTAAATATTTATCTATTATGTATATCAGTCTCTGGTATCCATAGTACAGGCTATGCCTAGTTTGTGTAGCTAGTAAAAATAAATATGTAAATATAAAGTAAAATAAATCAGTAAAGTTTCATAAAAATCGGTCCAGTAGTTTCTGATATTAGCCCGGCCAAATTAACAGACAAATCTTCGGTATTTTTTTTCTGCAACATGTTATTTTTGACCTCCTAAACACTTTTTTGAAGAAATAAACACTTGTAAAGAATTTTTGGATTTACTGTTTTATTTGTATAGATTTTTAGTTCCTTGCTAAAACATTTATCCGAGTGTACCTACGTTCGTACATGGCTATCTCTACAACAAACAATTAACATTTCCTCCCCGGCCAAATCTGCGCAAACTTTAAAGGCTACAGGTTAATTGTACTGCGGCACCTTTCCCGGCCTGTGCGTGCGCGCAGATTACATTATTAATGAATGGAATGTACTCATGTGCTACCTTGTTTTACCTAGGCCTTTAAGGTTCTGCATTGGCTATGTAAGTTGCTATTTGGGGTGCTTGCTGAAAATCTGTAGAAATTGTAATCTGTAATGGTGTCTTGGTTACTATGTTTTATAGGTCAGTGACCAGGTTGAGGTATAGTGGCCCTGAAAAGGGCCTATGACCGTCGGTGGAGAATCAGGAAAGGATTAAAGTGCGACTCTTAGAGGCTCCGGAAAAACGGAACCCTTATAGTATCACTTTGTTGTCCGTCTGTCTGTCCGTCTATCTAGACCCTTTTTCCCGGAAACTGCTATAGGTATCAACTTGAAATTTAGACAAACTATTTGACAGGCCTCATAGCTCAGTTGGTAGTAACTCTGCTTTCTGCGCTAGAGGCCGTGGGTTTGATTCCCGCACTGGACAAACATTTGTGTGATGAATACAGATGTTTGTTCTGTGTCTGGGTGTTAAATATGTATTTATTATGTATATCAGGCTATGCCTAGTTTGGGATCAGCTGACCGTGTGATAGGTCCGGAATAAAAAAAAAAAAAAAAATTTGGACCCGTGAGTGTATGGTGCCGAATAAAAATCAATTTGATGTCAATGAATGTATATAAAATTTTGATTTTCTCCCGTGTAATGATACGGAACCCTCAGGGCACGAGTTCTCGCACTTAACCGTCTTTATTTGGATATATTTAAGGGTATAATTTATGATTTATATTTGCGATATTTTTTGATAGCGTCTCGATATCACCATGTACTGTGCTAGTCCTCGATGAATAAAACATACCGATTAAACAACAAAGTGAACCATGGATCCGATCTGTTCTATTGTGTTTGTAAGACGGTGTTCTTGCTCACTCGCTAATTGAGTTACATTATAGCGTAGTGATGTGCAGCAGTCTTGGACTTGCAGTCTTGCTTGATGTCTTTCACTAGACCCAAAAGTGAGTAAATCTGTAAGTTCTATTTTCTAGGAGGAGGTAGGGCAATTTTCTCGTTCTATAATGGAGCAGCCCGCCTGGAAGGTACCTCCGCCTTACAGAAGATCTCAGCCAAATAACATTATTTGTTTCAAATAGTGTTGTGTTCCTGCGGTGAGTAAGGTTGTCAGAGCTCTTTAGGGGTGGGGGCGGTCTGCAACGCGTGCGTGATGTCTCTGGTATTGCAATCGCTCATAGGCTACGGTAACCGCTTACCAACAGATGGGCCGTATGATTGTGCCACCGATAGTTGTATAAAAAAAAATAGTTGCTATAGTTAGAAATCACATAAGCTGCAGGCCACTATAGCTGAAGGTCTCTAGCAAGAGGATATTCTAGTTTAAGGTGAGGGTTAAATTGTTTTATGATTTTGAACTGTTTTTTCTCAATAACCGCAAAACGCACAGTTATGACAAAGATATCATGAGCATTTTATTTACCTAAATCCAAGACAGAAACGCGATTGGTAAAACTTTTCTCGATAGATTTATTTTTAAAAGTTCGGTGCTCTGCAACAGTTTTTTAGAAAATACTCAGAAACTATCAAGCATTAATAACTTTTTTTTAAATATTATGTTAGACAATAGCATTGGGTACCTAAATCCAAGACACTTTTTAAAAAAAATACTTAGTATTTAACATGATCGACATTTTCTCATATGTCGCTTACGTCGATTACTTTCGAGCGCCTTCTAACGCTTGCTATCTCTTTACGCATTCAATTTTAGTACGTAGCGCTGTCACTTTCTTCACTCGACAGTTTATTATGATTCTCATAGCGCCTTAATTTTAAATAGCTAGTGGTCACTAGAGCTAGAAGTCACTAAGGTTGGAGTCATAAGAGGTTACTAGAGCCAGAAGTCAGTACAGTTGAGGTTCAATAGAGGTCACTTGAGCTAAATCTTACTATGGCATGAAGTCACTCGAGGTCAATAGAAGTCACTATAACTGGAGGTAACTGGAGTCGCGAGAGGTGACGCGGATACCAGGCTAAGACATGGCCCTAATAAATTGACCGTTGGTAAAAGAACCAGTGTGACTCGTGAAGAGACCGCTCCTTTCAACAATCAATCTTGAAAATGAAAATAATGATATTTATACCATCTCTAGAAGTTTTTACACGTCTGTTTCCGTTAGTGTAATGGGTGATTTTATAACGATACACGATTACTTCGTCTGGCGACGGCTGTAATTGCCTTTTCACATGCACTCGACGCATGACGAGTAGGTATCGATCATAAACTACCACCATGCTACCAAAACCTGACATGTTTGTCGAATGTTTTGAATACATTAATGAAAAGTGAAAAACCAGTAGAAGGTACATTTTTCCGCGCGTTTTTAGGAAAAATCTAACTGCGCCGCATATGTAGTTCAATGCATGTGAAAAGGCGCTAATTGCTTGGAAGCTCTTGCAGACTCTGAAAAACTGTCTGTCTGTCTGATTTATTTTCTACTACATATAGAGAAAGTGAAAAGAAGTGTGAATAGAAGTGAAAATACATTATATTAAACAATACAAACGACTGACAAAAGTGTGGATAATACAATGTTTCCTTGAATTAAAGGTACGCGTCCACTGATAAGCAGTGGTCCAGCTGAACAAAAACGCAATTATCAAATTTTTTGTTTGAAAATCATTTAGTATGCATGACAAATATACTATGATCATTTGCCTCGTAGCGACCATACCGACTGGCCTCATAGCTCAGTTGGTAGTAACTCTGCCTTCAGCGCTAGAGGTTGCGGGTTCGATTCCCGCACTGGACAAACATTTGTGTGTGTGGTGGTAGTGACTATCCTAGTGTTTGGTGAGGCCTGCTGCAGCACAATAAAACACGGGATAAAGTCCACTCACTTTAGTTTTTTATATACAACATAGACAAAGTTTGGAAAACAGCATAAACACAATGAAATAAGAAATACAGGAATACAGATAGCAATAGCGTTAGATTTAAATAAATAATTTGTAGAGATACGAGCCAAGATGTTTTTCACCGAGTTGCTAGGCACCGTCTGTCAGAAGGTGAGCGCAGGCGCGCGCACGCGCGCGGCTGCATTCAGCGTGTATGCAACTAGGTTCATAGCGGACTGTAAGACATTTAGTCGACACGATTATTTACGTTGCACACACGACTGCCTTCCGACATTACAATATTTGTAAGTACAATATTTCCTATTATTAAATGCTTAAGCTAGTGATTTATGTTTATACAATGCAATGTTAATGAAATGATTAATTTATGTTACAGGTGTGAAGGATGGTGGAGTAGGTACGCCACATGTGATTAACACAGATGTTTGTTCTGTGTCTGGGTGTTAAATATGTTTTGACCTAAACTTATGCTGAAAATTCACTTCGAAAGGCTCAGCAGGGCTAGGGTAGGAAGATTTGTAGGTAGGTACTCACAATTCGATGGCTTCTCCGCAAGCGTGTAGAAATCACTTGGTTTTACTAATTTTATTATTATTTGATTTCACGGTTTAATTTGGATTGATTTTGTATTACAGTTTTCAGTATACGAGGAAAGCTTTCACATTTGTTTTTAGTTTTCACGGAGCACACCCGGCTTCACAAGGTAACGGCAGCCATACTCGATTTTTCCACCACTCTTTGCATTCCGTTTCGTTTCTTCTTGTAGTGGCGCGAAATTTGAATTTGCGAGTGGTCGCTAGGTATGTTTTGGATAGGTAGGGACTAGGGATAAAGGAATACACTGAAGCCTTAACATATCCCCCCCTTTGAAATCAACCGAGGATTTCATAGAATAAATCAAAGGTCCGAGATCCTAAGTATCTATGATATCTGTTAAGCAAGGTCGTTAACCCCGGTTGAGGTATTAGAATAGTAATTAAGCATGATTGAATGCTCGGAATAGCAATCCATAGCATAAAAGATAGCTGTGTAGTTTATGTGATGTATGTATGTATGTTATGAGAGTACCAATGTACCTATAAGATAAGATTATTAAATAAGCTAAGGTAAGTTACAAAAGGTTGTTATGCGAGATGCGCTATGCGTAAGATAAACTGTTTAAAATATATATACGTAACTACATAAGTATAGGATTTTAAACTAAACTAAGATTGGACATCCTTCGGTAGGTCCGGAGATGTCGGGATAAGACAAGCTTTATTCGCTGGGCGGATTAGCTCGCCTTTATTAGTTTTGACGGTAATAACACGAATATGATTATCTTTTCCTTTATGTAATTTGACGACGCGGCCGGTTCTCCAGGCATTTGCAGGCAAATTAGGTTCGATTATAGTTACAAGATCGTTCAAGTTTGGTTGACTATTTTCGGTTTTAAGCCATTTATTTCGCTGTTGTAAGGTATGTAAATAGTCTCTAGACCAAGTTCGCCAGAAGCTTTGAGATAATCGCTGCAACAACCGCCAACGTGAACGCAGAGATACGTCATCGTTGATTGTCGGCTCAGGTAAGGATACTAACGGACGGCCGATAAGAAAATGACCAGCTGTAAGAGCGTCAACTTCATTGGGATCGGAAGAGAGTGCGACTAAAGGTCTCGAGTTTAACATCGCTTCTACCTTCGTAAGCACGGTATAAAGTTCTTCGAAGGTTAGAACTTGGGATCCTACGATTCGCCGGAGATGATACTTCGTGGATTTTATACCACTTTCGAAGATTCCACCAAAATGGGCTCCGGACGGGGGGTTAATGTTCCAGACAATACCACGAGCGGCAAGCTGATCGCGGACGGTGAGATTTTCCTTATCTAACATTTCCGATACCTCCGATAGGTAGCGCTTCGCGCCTACAAAGTTGGTTCCGCCGTCAGTAGTTATGGATTGGCAGAGGCCTCTCCTAGCGACAAAACGATCTAAGCATGCGATAAAAGCTTCTGTGGTCAGCTCGGTGACCAGCTCAAGGTGAACGGCCTTTACAGCGTGACATACTATAAGGCATAGATAGGATTTGTATGTTCGTGCGTTACGGCGGCGGCTTTCCTTTACCATAAAGGGACCTCCAAAATCGATTCCAATCGACTGAAAACAATATCCTGGTGTCAGTCGGGAAGGAGGGAGATCACCCATGACAGGTTGAAAAGGAGTAGGCTTTGCTTTGCAGCAAGTAACACATCGAGATAATCGAGATCGAATAAGATTTCTAATACCGAGGATCCAAAATCGACGCTGAATCAAAGAATGTAGGAGGCGTGGCCCGCTATGGAGGTAAGATACATGATAATGGTCGATAAGGAGGTTACTCAGTCGAGATGTTTTGGATAAAAGGTATGGATGTTTGACGCTATAAGGCAAGTCTGATCGTTTCAAACGTCCCCCCACTCGCAAGACTCCAGCGGAGTCGAGAAAGATCGATAGTTTTTGAAGATGTTTCGGAATGGGTTTATCTGAAGCTAGTTTGGATGAGACGTCACAAAAATCCCTTTTCTGAACATGTTTTACTAAGATTTGAAGTGATTGATCAAGCTCGGATGAAGATAAATAACCGGATAAGTTACGCTTTGACGAAACGACTTTGGCATTGTTGATGAAACGGTATAGCCATGCTGTTATTCTCTGTAGTCGAGTGATACTTGATGTACGTTCGATTAGGTTGTGAAGTGCGTCAGCTCCTTGTGTCTCGACGAGACACGAGTGTGACGTCTTCAATTCGGGAACGCTGCCTTTGTTATCAATCGCATGGACTTGCCAGTTGGATGTGTCTGAAAGTAACCACGACGGACCAGACCACCAACGTTCGCAAGCAGCGAGTTGAGCGCAGGATAGGCCACGACTACAAAGATCAGCCGGGTTGTCGTGGGTGGACACATGCTGCCACATAAACGCAGACGTATATTCAGTAACTTGCACCACGCGGTGCGCTACAAAGGTTTTAAGTTTGTGTGGTTCTGTGCCCAACCACGACAGCACCGTCGAGCTGTCGGTAAATAGATAGGACTGAGTAATGTTCAGTTTGGGGCTAAGCAAGGAGTAGATACGCGTCACAACTTTAGATAGTAGGACCGCGCCGCAAAGTTCTAAGCGGTTGACTGTTAGAACCTTGAGAGGAGCGACCTTGGACTTAGCGATCAAAAGGGAGATCTCAACCTTTTGGTGTGTGACAACGCGAAGATAGACACAACATCCGTATGCTTTGGTTGAGCCGTCACAAAAGCCAATAAGCTGAATTTCGTGGGCTGCTGAAGGTACAACTTGACGAGGGATTTGGATTAGTGTTAAGTTTTTGAGATCCGAGATAAACTCTCGCCAGTCTTGAGATATATCGCTGGGTACGGGTTCGTCCCAGGATATGTTTTGACGCCACAAATCTTGAAGGAGTAATTTTGCTTTGAGAATAAATGGGGTAAGCCACCCTAACGGGTCAAAGATACGAGCAACGTGAGATAAGATAGAACGTTTCGTATACTCAATGTCCTGTACATCAGAAAGTGAGTAGGTAAAGATATCACCCGCCGGGTCCCATTGGACTCCTAAGATCTTGAGCGTTGATTTATCGGTTTCTTCCGAAAAGATTTTGGGGATTTGACAATGGTCTACTGGTAAGGTTTCGAGAAAGGATTCCGAATTACTACTCCATTTACGGAGCTCTAGCTGAGCACAACTGAGGAGTTGGATAAGTTGGGTTTTTAGTTCAAGGGCTTCCTCAACAGATGGCGCTCCGGTCGTTATATCGTCCACAAAAGTCTCATGACGTAGGGCATTTGCTGCGAGCGGGTACTCGGCACCGTGGTCGGTCGCTAGCTGATGGAGAGTGCGAATGCTAAGATAGGGCGAGCTACTCACACCATAGGTGATCGTACGTAACTCGTACTCTTTGAGAGGAAGACTAGCAGACTCTCGCCACAAGACGTGCTGAAAACAGCGATCAGCAGGCCTAATCAAAAAATTTCGAAACATTTTCGAAATGTCACAAGTGAAGACGACTACATGTAACCGGAAGCCAGTTATGATATCGATAATGTCCGTTTGGAGCTTAGGTCCAGTATACACAAGGTCATTTAAGGATAGACCATTAGTGGTCTTGCAGCTTGCATCAAACACCACGCGCAGCTTAGTTGTCGTGCTTTGTGGTCGGACGATGCAATGATGCGGGATAAGATAAGGTTTGGTCGTTGGTGAAGCGGGGGTAAGTTCCATGTGATTTAAGTTTTCGTATTCTCGCATGAAGTCGATATAATCGGATTTGAGTTGGCTATGCTGGCTAAGTTTCTTTTCGATATTAAGTAACCGCGACAAAGCGCTAGGATACGAGTCACCTAGGGCGCGATCTCTATCCTTGAGAAGGATAGGTACAACGTAGCGACCGTCAGGTTCCCGGTAGGTAAGATCAGTGTACATACGCTCACATGTTTCGTCTTCGGGTGCTAGAATAGGAGAGCGAGGTGGTTCCTCGACTTCCCAAAATCGTTTTACCTGCTCGTCAAGGGTGCGGGTTGCAGCTAATAGCGAGGAGGTATTGGGAGGAGGTATACCTACATCAGACTCGATTGCGCCTGTAAGGATCCATCCGAAGACGCTGTGTAAAGCGGTAGGAAGACCGGGGCCTAGTTTGATACGTTGACCGTCATAGATATCGTGGAAGTATTCCGCTCCGATAAGGATGTCTATATCCGCAGGGATGTCGAAGTCGCGATCGGCTAAGGTAATGTGCCTACAATGGTCTCGAACGACTGATGGTAAATGCGCGCTAGGCATTTTAGCGGTGATGTTATCTAACACGATAGGTCGGATTTTAAAATGCGGATCATCTCCGTTGAGAGGGCGTAGAACGCACTGAGTCTCGCCCCTGACTTGAAACACTGTGTTTTGTCCTAAACCGCCTACTATAAGATTGCAGCTGTGGAGCTTCAAACCCAGTGTTCGGGCGCAAGCAGTTGTTATAAAACAATCCTGTGCACCGCTGTCGACAAGGGCGCGCACTACATGTTGTGCGCCGGTGACTGTATTGCATACGCGCAATTTGCATGTACCAAGTAGCACAACGCCGCGACTGTCGCCGACGTGTGCGCTAGTGCTAGCCTGAGTTATGCTACTCCCGCTGGGGTGGGGAGTTTCAGCGTGCAACAGGGTGTGATGACGTAATCCGCAGCTTAAACATGAGATTTTAGAGATACATTTATCAGTGACATGATTGGTACGTAGACAGTTCGTACATAATTTTTTGCTATCGACTAAAGCTAGTCTAGATCGAGAATCTAAAGATTGAAAGGTAGGGCATCGATAGGTCGAATGCGCTTCACCACAACACGAACAGCTAACAACAGATGCTGACGGGCTAGTTTTGTTAAGATAAGTTGAGCGTTTTGATCCGCTGCTAATAGGGCGATTACGAGCCGCTGAGGTTTTCCCGTCAGATGTGCCTCGAGGGGTAGGAGGCGGAGGATTGGTTGAAGAAAGTCTGCTAGTTTCTAAAACTTTAACATAATCTTGAAGAAACTTCAACAGTTCACTATAGGAAGGTACTTGTGAACCGTTTTGAGATTCGAAACGCTTGCGTGTGTCCGCATCAAGTATTCTTGAAACTAAATGAAACAGAATAAAATCACTGAGATTTTGTATATTCAAAGCTTTAAGAGCGTGAACGGATTCGTGAAAAACATTGGTCAACGTTTGCAATTCTTGGAAACCACCTGATTTGATAGCGGGATAATGTAAGATTTTATCTATATACGTAATGGCTAAGATACGTTTATTTTGATATCTCTCGACCAAGGCATCGAAAACGACTTCATAGTTTGCCGTGGTAATGGGTACCCCCTTTACAAGAGATACGGCGGGCCCCGTTAGACACGACACGAGATAATGAAACTTTTCTACTTGGGAAATCGAAGTATTTTCGTGAATCAATGTTGTAAACGTATCATAAAATGTTTGCCAGTTCTCAGTTTGACTATCGAACTTTGGTAGCTCAAGTTTAGGTAAGCGCGCATTTACGGACTTCGAGTTCGTGGATGGCGTAATGGCGGACGCGCTATCGGAACACGGTATTACTTTGTCAGGTGTTGTTGCAACCAATGTATCGGCCGCCGCGATGACGGCGTAGTACAAATCGTCAAATGAGCTAAGCGTACTTTGATCTATCGCTAGATCGGGAGTAATAGATAACTGTAAAGCTTGAATGTTTGCATTCACTTGAACAAATTCCTCGCGAATGGATTGAACTCGAGAAAACCTAGACTTGAAATTAGGTATCTTTGAACGATCTTGAAACATGTCTTTCGAAAGATCATAAAGAATTTGTATTGCTCGATAAACATATTCGCGTTGAGATATGAGGACTTTCAGTTTATTCTGTTCCATTTTGAATAAAATATTTTACCTACGATTGACTACCTGGGTATATGAATCAAGCTAAGATGATGTAAGTAACAATTTAGGTAGGTGTAGGTATGATTAAGATGTATGAATACTTGTGTATAATAAGTGTATAATACTGAAATATTAACTGTGAGATGATTTTAGGATAAAATGTTTGAATTGAAACCACGCGGTGAAGGTAATGCGGATAAATTGAGAAGTTATATGAATCCGAATAGATGTAAGTGTACCCACGACCAACCAGATTAGGTCGGGTTATAGTGCAATATCAAGAAAAAGTTATAAAATTTCCCCAAATATGCAAGATACCGGCCAACTTTCAGTTGAGAATCCGGCTCGAATGGACCAACTATGTTTTGACCTAAACTTATGCTGAAAATTCACTTCGAAAGGCTCAGCAGGGCTAGGGTAGGAAGATTTGTAGGTAGGTACTCACAATTCGATGGCTTCTCCGCAAGCGTGTAGAAATCACTTGGTTTTACTAATTTTATTATTATTTGATTTCACGGTTTAATTTGGATTGATTTTGTATTACAGTTTTCAGTATACGAGGAAAGCTTTCACATTTGTTTTTAGTTTTCACGGAGCACACCCGGCTTCACAAGGTAACGGCAGCCATACTCGATTTTTCCACCACTCTTTGCATTCCGTTTCGTTTCTTCTTGTAGTGGCGCGAAATTTGAATTTGCGAGTGGTCGCTAGGTATGTTTTGGATAGGTAGGGACTAGGGATAAAGGAATACACTGAAGCCTTAACAAAATATTAATCTATTATGTATATCAGTCTCTGGTACCTAGAACACAGGCTACGCCTAGTTTGGGATCAGTTGACCGTGTGTGATATGTCTGGAATATTTATTTATTTTTATTTAAATAGAGACAGAAATGTTCGGATTATTTTAAAAAATCTTATAAACCAAAACTACGGTCCACTCGACCCCTGCTGTGCCGCTGACAGATATTTGGTACTTTCAGACCGGTCAAATATTTTCCAATAAATTAAATCTCTTTCAAATTGGGGTGGAAATGACATACCGGGAAATCGAGAGGGTGGAATGATTTTATAGTGTTTCTTGCATATTTTGTATTCGATTATATTTCGCCCCGACTGTAGAATAGGCCCCTTCATATCTCCTACCCGTGAATGTCGTAAGAGGCGACTAAGGGAAAAATACTAGGGGATGGGCAGCAGTGACCCCTATTATAACTGGGGAGATGGGCATTGCTACGGCGGCTAAGTAAGACGTCCAAGTCAGTGCATGTGATGGCTCCTGCGGTCTACAACGCGCTACCCGGAAGCATTCAAAGCGCTAGCTCGGTGCAGTCATTCAAACATAAACTAAAAGCATGGCTTGTGGATCAGACGATCTACAATCACGAATATTTATTTAAATGTAAGAGGAGTATTAATAAGTAGGAAATGGATGCTTTAGTACATCAGTAAAATATATATATAAGAGTAGATACTAATGTGTATCTACTGCTCTCTGTGACCTGTAACCAATTCGTTGCCAATAAAATACTATAACAACGATAGCTTTAACTGCGCTCGCCAACCCCCGTGCCTAGCGTGGTGAGTATGGGTTTCCCCCACGAATCCCCCCACGTGATACGTATGCGTTAGTGTTGTGTTTAGTTAATTTAGTTATTATTATTATTATCATCTATTTTTATTTTTTATGTTTATTGGGTAGGTATTATCAAGGTGTCCGTGACCTAAATGGAGCCCCTAGCAGAATACCAGCGCTACAGCATGGCAACATGCTGGAGCATCAAGCTGAGCTACGGGCCATTTCTCTACCACAATAATATTGTTATCTATATGTTTATATTTAAGCAACTTTCTGTAATTTCATTTTTCTTTTTTTGTCCTTTTTGTTTAATTCTTAGCTCTAAGTTGTTTTATTCTAATGTTTGTCTTTATGGTTTATGAGAAATAAATTCATTTCATTTGATAGGAAGACGTTCTAGAAATCTGTCGGGGAGGCCGATGTTCAGCAGTGGACTTCAAACGGCTGGAATGATGATGACGATGATATTTTAATGACTGAAAAAATAACTCCTTATTTATATAATACTAGCCTCCGCCCGCGGCTTTGCTCGCGTGGTACCTTAGTACATAAAAGTAGCCTATATGCTATTCTAGGTAATGAACTCTATATATAACAAGTTTCAACGAAATCGGTTGAGCCGTTACGGTGTGATTGAATAACAAACATCCAAACATCCTCACAAACTTCGCATTTATAATATTAGTAGGATTAGTTGCTTCGCTCGCGAAGGAATCGGATCAAACATAGTCTTAGTCATAGACCTTAAAGACAATGCGGCCATTGAAAGAGAGCGTAGGGCTCTGGCGGTAAGAGGTAATATGCTGATCCGTAGGTTTTCCCGGTGTACAGAAGAAGTGAAACTAACGCTATTTAAAGCATACTGTCAAAGTTTCTACACCGGGAATCTATGGGTTAACTACACTAGGCGACCGCTGGAGACCCTGCGTATCCAGTACAACAATATTTTTAGGATGATGTTGGGGCTGCCGCGTTTCTGCAGTGCATCAGGGATGTTTGCAGAATACGAGACGGATGGGTTTGCTGCAATTCTCCGTAAAAAGACCACATCCCTGATGCGCAGAGTGCGTGATAGCCCCAATATCATCCTTCAAACGATTGCTGGCAGGATCACCTCTCCCACGTGGCACTGCTTCGTGCGGAGAGTGATCTACTGAAATGTTTAATTTAATTATTTAGCATTAAGTACTAACCCTAATTATAAGTTCTTTTTATATAATTTTACTAACAAATTATGGATTCTAGTCGTCCGAAATAAAATATTTTTATTTTTATTTTATTTATTTATTTATAGTTCATGTCCTTCCCGAAGTTTATGCTATCTCTATACCAAATTCATCAAAATCTATTAAACTACCACCACTACACTATTGTCAAACTGATAAACAGGTAAAAAGTCAAAAGTCAAAAGGCATTTATTTCAATAAAATCACTAGGATCATTTTGAAACGTCTTAGAAACTAGGTGAAGCTATGCCTGTTCCTCGCGACCAAGCCTAGAAGAATCAGGCAACAAATTACATCAAATTGTACACAAATAATAACTCTAGGTGAAGATCTCCGATTAAGGAAATCCGTAGAAAAACTAAGGTCACCGACATAGCTCTCAGAATTAGCAAGTTGAAGTGGCAGTGGGCGGGCCATATAGCTCTCAGAACCGACAACCGTTGGGGAGTAAAGGTTCTCGAATGGCGACCACGAACCGGGCGTCGCAGTGTTGGAAGGCCCCTCACCCGATTGACCGACGACATTGTGAAGGTTGCGGGAAGTTGGTGGATGGAGAAGGCTCAAGACCGTTCGTCATGGAACTCTTTGGGGGAGGCCTATGTCTTGTATGGACTTCTACAGGCTGATGATGATGATGAAAAGATCTCATCTCACTATCCAGAAGGCTTTGCAAAGAGTCCGCGGAGGGATGAATGCCTGTCATCTCCACGGACATGACTGAAATTTAATTTACTCTACCTGACAAGGGGCTGCACTCGGCTTAGGACCGGTGGCTATTACGTGGCGTTGTGGCTATTGCTATCATTACTAACTGCTTAAGAAAATAGGGGATATTAACTTCCGCCCGCGGATATGCTTCTGCGCTAGAGGTCGCGGGTTCGATTCCCGTACTGGAAAAATATTTGTGACTAACACAGATGTCTGTTCTGTGTCTGGTTGTTAAATATATATCTATTATGTTTATCAGTCTCTGGTACCCATAGTAAAGGCTATGCCTAGTTTGGGATCAGTTGACCGTGTTTGATATGTCCGGAATATTTATTTATTTATTATTATTATTTATTTAACCGCTGGGGTAAACGAGTTCTTGAGTGGAGACCACGTCTAGGTAAACGAAGTGTGGGGCGCCGTCCTGCTAGGTGGAGCGATGACCTACGAAAGGCGGCGGGCAGTAAGTGGATGAGAAGGGCCGAACACCGGGCTCAGTGGCGTGTATTGCGAGAGGCCTATGTCCAGCAGTGGACTAATGTGGGCTGATGATGATGATGATTATTTATTATGTAACGAAGTGTTGGCGACCTCTTTAGTTTTTTATAGAAACATGCAGCTGACGTCATCTGTTGAGGCTAGTGCGACGGAAAATTATATGCCTTTGCCATTTTTACACACGATGTAAATTGTTTTTGAACTTAAACTTAAACTATTCCAGGCAAAGAATACCTGGAATAGCTTAAAGGCTACTTTTTATCTAAGTATCACACGAGCGAAGCTTTGGATATAAGCTAGTACAACAATAGCAATAGACCTCTCTCAGTACCATGAAGCATAATCATATCATAGCATAGAAATGAAACACGTAATAGTACAGGGGACACTAAGTCCATCTGAGGGCGGATAGTCGTGATTTTCAGAGCACCTCTCTGAATATTCAATTTTATTTACAAACAACCTGTATAAGCTACGGCACATTCAATTTTCATGCATTCAGGCTACCAACACTCTTCCGTCTCGCTCTAACAACTCTTTATATGCGAGGAGTGACAGAGACGGTGAGAGGAGGATTCTTCAAAGAATCTAAGGATTCATGTGGCGAACAGCTCGTACCCTGACTTTGTTTTGTGATTTTGCAAAATATTGCATTCATAAATTATGAGATGCTGTAATTGAAACTCAAAAACGCAAGCGGCCATGATAAATTGGACATAGAATCACAAGAAGTAATCACTACAGAGAAAAACTTTACCCTTCTGCCTTCTCGGCAGTCGGGTAAAAATACTGAGATATTTTCAATTACGTCCGTAAAACTTCCCATTATTTGTACCTCTCTTTAAAGATCTGTGTAGACCTTAATTGTATTAAGGTCAACACAGACAGTGATTCATAATATTTCGATATCTATCCCGAAACTAAAATAAGTTGGCAATAAAGTTCGTTCTACGATATTTGGAAATAAATCATTTCCGTTGAAAAAACTCTAAGTAAAAATCTGTTGTTTCGGGGTCAAATCATTTTAATCGCAATGATTCACTAATTTTCAGTTCATCATCATTTCAGCAGTACGACTTCCACTGCTGAACATGGCCTCCCCCACAGACAGAGCGTGTGGGGGGATTTGCCCATACTCACCACGCTGGGCATGCGGGTTGACGAGCGCAGTTAGAGCTATCGTTGTTAAAATGAGGGACGCTGCTGCCCATCCCCTAGCTTTTTTCTCTTAGTCGCCTCTTACGACATCCGCGGATAGGTAGATATGGATGGGCCTATTTTTCAGCCGGTGCCACCACGGCAATTTTAAGTTACACAGAAAAAATACTAAAACAAAGCTAATTCGAGAAGGATTGCAATAAAAGAATTGAAAAAACATTATTAAATTAATGGTGTTTTTTTTCGCTAACTTTATTTCTCGGATGGTATAGATATTGAGAATCACTTTGCGTGAGTTGTATTTTTGACAGCTGTTCGGATAAAAACTTATTTTCAAATCTTAAAAATAAACCCGAAAATATTGAATATCCATTTATATTCATCTCTGTATAACATAAAGCCCCTTGTCCCAAGGGCCAGAACCACGCATTAAAAAGTACATCGGCCCATTAGAGTGAAGTGTCGTAAGACAATAGGTGTAGGACCCTCTGTGGTTGTTTGCACAATCTAAACGCCCTTGTTGCCGACTGTACGCCTTTAGGATTGTTTACGGTGTCACGACACTTTTGTACTTGCAAGCACTTTGACTTGGGGTTATCCTTTTAGCGCATTTGTCATAAGTACTTAATTGAGTTTGTAAAATTTTTTTAGGGTTCTCGCCCACTGTACAGGAACGTGTATAGTCGGCGCGCGGCGGCGTGTAAAGTAAAACTGTGTCTAGATATAAAATAGGCTCACTACTTTATCCTTAATCATGGTAGACATCCTCACAGATCTCTCGGCGATCAAATCCTTGAACGTGCTACCTTAGCACGTTCAAGGTAGTCAGAAGCACGTCCAAACATTTCACTGATGCCCGCATCTTGCAGTAGTGAGTATATTGTTGTAAATTTTGTAAACATTTAAACTTGTTTACATTTTTTTAAATGTTGCTGCCCACTTACCAAGTGGTGACCGTAGCCTATGAACGCTTGCAATACCTCATCGCACGCGTTGCAGTCACCGAACCCCTTAATCAATTTCTTTAAGTTCAAATTGAGAACTTACAAGCAATTTTTCGTTAAGTAAAGCGGACAGGCAATGATACTAGATTCCTTCTTACTCAATATTTCTTGCTAGGAAGTAATAAACTTCGAACATGTCCCCAAACAAGTCGATCTGATTCCCGGCGCTAATCCATAATCCCGCGACATTGTTTGCCGACAAGTACAAACGGAGGGGTCCTTTGTGCGATGAGGTGATGCAGCTTATACAGTTCCGTTTGATGTGAGTGAACGCTGATATTTTTATTCGATTGACGGGCGATTGATTTTAGTTTACAAAGGTTTCAATATTTAAATTGGAAATGGAATTATTGGCATGAAACGCATTATAATATTTTTCCGTAGCACCTAAGGAGTTCATTTATTTATTTAGAATACAGTATAACATCATAACAGGTTTTTTTTATCCCTAAGGCGATGCGATATGTTATTAGTAGGTACATTATAATAAGTAGGTACAATTAGATAGGTAATACTAATCATAACATTACGTTTCTATCACTACCTGTGCTAAAATATATCACAATCATCAAGCACCAGACATCGCGAGATCTCAGTTAAATAAATAAATATTTCGGACATATTCACACGGCCAACTGATCCTAAACTAGGCATAGCCTGTACTATGGGTACCAGAGACTGATATACATAATAGATAAATATTTATAACACCCAGACGGGGATCGCCCCGAACCATATGTATGAGTATAACATATCAAGAAAATATTGCAAGCTGTTTGAACGCGGCTCTACTCTTGCTTGTTAGAAGATAAGGTGTTAACAAAACAATAAGATTGCTCTAGTAGCCATGGGAAGCTTTTGTTGTGATCGATTTTTTTCTCACCTAAGCAGAAGCCAGGCAAAGATTTGAGTTGTTTGAAATTTTCAGATTATAAACCATGACAGGCAGCTCAGTTTATCAGCAATAACATTCCACAGTCAGTCCACTATTGATCTCACATTCTCAATTTTATTTGTAGCAATTGTAGCCCATTGAAATAATTTTATTCCATCGCAGCCTTAATGACGGAGCTACCAACACAATAAAATAAATCAGTAGGTACGGCTGCTCAGCAATGACACAGTATTCATATGGAGTCAATACCGCTGAATCAAACTGAGACCAGATTGACAAGTATAGTCGGGGTTCGCTGGTGACCCGTGTCATAAGCAGTGGCAGTTGCATTATGCCAGCGCTTCGAGCTAAGGGACATCCCAGAGTTTTCAAAAGTCCAGGAGTCGAATCGATGATCAGATGGTTTGAGCATCCCCGTGTGTGTGGGCATGGTGGATGAGGGACAGGTGACGGTTCGAATACACTTGTGCCGAAAATGTATGGGTGCCTACGTGCTACAGGTCAAGTTCAAAGAAGTGTTCCTCGCGCCCGATTTCTGGTCAGCTGGAGTTGTCTACCGTCGCTAAAGGGAGGCGCAAACGATCAAGAAAATTCTCTGACTCTAGATGTGGGTTAGTTGTTTAAGTTTAATATTATGTACTAGCGTACGACCGCGGCTTTGCTGGCGTGGTATCTTGATAAAAAGGGACAGTTTTGAAAAATCTTTAAATACGTATTTCATAATTTGACTTTATGAGTATTTGTACTAAGTTTCAGATAAATCTCTCCATGCGTTAAGATTCTCCCATACAAACATTTACATCTCATTACACCCTTTCAATGGGTAGTTTTGAAAATCTAAAAATATAGATTTTTCTTATTTCTATCATTCATTATTTTTAGTAAGTTTTAAGTCTCTAGGTTCAAGAAATACGTTTTTTCATACAAATGTTTAAACCCCTTTTCACCCCCTTAGGAGTTGATATTTTGAAAATCCCTCCTTAGTGGATGTGTTTGGCATATACGGCAGCTACTGTCCAAATTTCAGCTTTATAGCTTCAGCGGTTTGGGCTGTGCGTTGATCGTGGAATCAGGCCTTGTTATTTTATATATACAGATGACTATAATGAATTATTACTGCTCGGGCCACTGAGATACACTCGCATAATTCGCGGTTCTCTGTAGCAGTGGTCCATAGCCACTAGAGGTGAACGTCACACTTTGCTGGCTCTCTCGCTACCGCCTGCCCCCCATCCCACAACTAAGGCCAATATTAACTGTCATTTGCAAGAATCGCGGCGTGATTAATCGAAGCGGAGGACAGACGAGCAGGTGAGCTTGCTGTGCGATTCTTTAATTGCGCACGCTTTATGCAGCGCCATTGTAACTCTGATTAATACGGCCATTGTTGAATGTTGTGATTACATTAGTCTTGATGTTTCATTTGTCAGTTTTTGAATGTAGCTCAGATTACAAAGCGGCTTGGATGTGCTTTTAACGGTGGTTTTGATCTTAGTTTAATTTATATTTATAGTTTTTAAAAGATTCTAAGTTTATTACAATAATAATGAACATTAATAAATATAACTGAAAATCTAAGATTATTCAGTTATTGTTACATTCGTAAGTGGCACGTGTCGATTGAGCAGCCGTTTACCTTTATCATACATCCACTGATTTTGTTTTGTATTTTCATGCACCGAGAAAAGGTAATTTAATCAATATTACTTTGACCTGGTGATTCATAATATATATGCGATCCCGAATATTTATCGTTATTTATTCCAAAATTAGCAATAAAGTTTGTTCTACGACTTTTAGAAATTCAAAATTTTTCATAGAAAAAACCCTATGTAAAAATCAGCTTTTTCAGTTTAAACTCAATGTTTCAGCTGTTTTAGATATTCATCTCGAAGTCGAACTTTTTTTTTTATACAACTGAACTGGTAAACATGCATACGGCCCACCTGTTGGTAAGCGGTTACCGTAGCCTATGAGCGCTTATAATACCAGAGGTATCACGCACGCGTTGCCGACCCCGAACCCGAAATTGTCGTTAGTAGGTACGTCTAATAGTAAGTCTAAAAAGAAATCTGAATATATTGATTTTTTTCGCTAAGTTCTGTCTGTTTGTTGTTAGAAAAAGCCCCTTTCGGGATGTTTAACATATAATGAATCTATGTTTATTTGTTGATCATCATCATCATCATCAGCCTGATCAAGTCCACTCTTGAACATAGGCCTCCCCCAAAGAGTGCCATGACGAACGGTCTTGAGCCTTCTCCATCCACCGACTTCCCGCAACCTTCACTATGTCGTCGGTCCATCGGGTGGGGGGCCTTCCAACACTGCGTCGTCCGGTTCGTGGTCGCCACTCGAGATTGTTGATATCTAGCTTAAATACTTTCCAAATACTTCCGTATCAACGCATGACTTGTCGAATCAAAATATAATAAGCATCTATACACCAGCTAATGCGTAGAATATTTTAATCCGTATAGAAATATTATAATCGGTCCTATTTGCTCGTCTATTTACGTATAAGCTGTTGAGCGATATTTGATAGCGGCTATGTCTTGTTAGCGCTAAAGAAACGTCATTCAATCAATATTTTCTAGGGTCTATGTTATAAGAGAAATAGAAAAAAAAATCTCACGACTTTTATCCCCGAGTGTTTTTTTTTTTTTTATACCACATAGGTGGCCGACAAGCTTACGGCCCACCGGATGGTAAGCGGTTACCGTAGCCTATGAGCGCTTGCAATACCAGAGGCATCACGCACGCGTTGCCGACCCCGAGCCCCCTTCCCCCTAAAGAGCTCTGGCAACCTTACTCACCGCACGAACACAACACTATTTGAAACAAATAATGTTATTTGGCTGCCATCTTCTGTAAGGCGGAGGTACCTCCCCAGGCAGGCTGCTCCAATTCAGAACGAGAAAATCTCGCTGTGCCCTACCTCCTCCAAATTGAGTGTGGTAGACATTCTCTGAAATCTCCAGACAATCAGATTCTAGAAGAAGTTTAAGGGGGGGTTATCATAGGTTGCAAGCCTATCGCCATTTTAATAACACTTACTGTTTTTTCAAGATATTTTCCTCTAATTCGTTCTAAATCCCGTTTTTCAAATAGAAAACCCAATGGTGCACGACCGGAATCTAACCCACGACCTTCTGATCACAAGTCGAGGAAACTCCTTTTTTTATAAAACAAAGGTGGCTAACAAGCATACGGCCCACCTGTTGGTATGAGGTTACCGTAGCCTATGAGCGATTGCAATACCAGAGGCATCACGCACCTACTATTCCAACATGGCTTTGATGAGAGGCAGACTAGATAATTTTTTATTATTTTTAATTCAAGCAAGCAAAATATGACCAAACGAAGAAGCATGCAATAAGATAGGTCCTAGCTTTTGTATGTAGTCCTTAACAAATATGTATTTTAAAAATCTTCTTCTTTGGAGTGTCTGGTAATAATATACATTTTTACTGGCTTTACATTTAAAATACGCCCAATATGAAAAGGCGGTATTATCGCTTCAACTTAAAACTTAAATCACCAAGCTACCACTAAACAAATCCCATTCAAATATCAATTATGGCGTGTAATGTTAAACGCTTCAACACTCTACTAATTATTTATTTATTTTTAATTTATTTTTTTCCGCTCTTTTGTGAGTGAATGTGCTCAGCTCGTTCATTGAATGGTTTCATTGAACGAACGAAATGCGATATTCTTACAGTTACAGTACACGTCAGCACCAGCCGCATATGTGACACATATTTTTTTGGAAACTACAACCATCCAACCAATTTTTAGCCATGTCCCTATTGAGTATCCAAAGACGTTAAGGGATGTTCACCGTGTACACTACATAGAAAAATTAGGAAAAAATAGGCGATTACAAGAATAATACAATTTCATGAATTTGAAGACAAATGCGATGGTACAAGAATAGTTCTTCTGGTAAGTTTTTTGCTAAGTGAACACTATTTTGAAGGCCGCCATGTTGGTTTATAATTGGCGTTTGACATGACATTGACATATTTTTCGTGTCATATTGTTTGATTTGATGTTTTTGTTTCACGCACGTCCATCCACCATATTTTTGTAGCGCTGTGTGTTGCTCTCTTTGTCGAAGAAAATCTTAATGTACCTTAGAACGAAGTATACGTTTCCTTAGTTATAAAAATTCGTAAAATGTTAAAATATGTATGTATGTGATGTGATCTCTTAAACGTTTTGGCCTCGGCTGTTAGTTTCTGAGTGGTTTATACAAATAAATAAATAAATAAGTCAATTTATATAAAATAACCAATTAAATACGTATACTTTATTGGTTAGCCATATTTTAGAGTAGTGTACACAGTGCAGGCCCAGGCTCCATTGATGAAACGTCTCTTTTCTTATAAAACTCCAGAGGTAATAAATACCGTTCCTTTGCCTTACATGTAACACGCAGCACATGCCTTGGCCTTTTTTGCTTCCTGTCAAATTAATAATAAATCAAATAAATAAATATTCCGGACATATCACACACGGTCAACTGATCCCAAACTAGGCATAGCCTGTACTATGGGCTCAAGAGACTGATATACATAATAGATATATATTTAACACCCAGACACAGAACAAACATCTGTGTTAGTCACAAATGCTTGTCCAGTGCGGGAATCGAACCCGCGACCTCTAGCGCAGAAGGCAGGGTTATTACCAACTGAGCTATAAGGCCAGTAAATACTACTTGTCACAATAAAGTACTTTAAAAACCAATAACAACAGTTTTAATAATAATTATTTGCATGTCAGTAAACATTTTACAATAATTTTCAAAAATATATTTTTATGCACCAAAAAACATCAGATGAAATTAAAATTCGTAGTTCGGCGTGCGAAAGATGCGCGTACTGTTTTTCTAAATTTAATCCGAGTCTACAAAAATGCCGTTTGTCCATTACAAGTTCATTGTTTTAGCAAATTTCGAATAATTCGCCATTGAAATGAACATAATTGAACGTATAATACGAGCGAATACAAGAGGAGTGTTAATTTGATCCTTCCGTGTGATTGTGAGATTGGTATTTAAACTGGAAGGTGTAAAAAACAATATGGTCCTCTTTTGTAAGCACTTAAATGATTGCATAAATAATTTTTTATTTTGTTCATCTAAAGATAATACTTTTCTGATCTAACGATCGTACAAGGTGATTCATAATATGTAGGTAGATATATCCACAAAATGTGCTTATTCTATCGACGAATATCGAATTATCTATTCTATCAAAGAGTAGTAGCGTCTTTTTTCATCAAAACATGTCTTTTTTCAGTTTTTCCCCCGATTTTTTTAATCAGTTATTTTTGGTTTTTTGATCCCAAACTAGGCATAGCCTGTAGGTACTTACAGGCTATGCCTAGTTTGGGATCAGTTGACCGTTTTAATATGTCCGGAATATTTATTTATTTACTCTACACCGATTCTTTCACCAACAACGATCATAGGCCCTTTTCATACAGCCGATTCGCTCAAGTTGTTTGAGGGATCTTCGACTCCGAACCCCTCGCCCGCTAAAGAGCTCTGGCAACCTTACTCACCGCAGGAACACAACACTATTTGAAACAAATAATGTTATTTGGCTGCGATCTTCTGTAAGGCGGAGGTACCTGAATCAAATCGCTTCAGACCTCCATCATTTATTACCGGTCCCAATTTTCGTGGAGACCACGAACTAATTTCAGAGAAATATTTATCATCAGTTGCCCCATCGGTCAGTCTCCGGACAATGGTCGTCCGGTACACTCTGTCAAACGCACGCGGCCGTTCGCACGTCGGTAATAAGCCTCCTACTGTTCGAATGGACAACGAAACCACACGAAATGGGAAAAACATCTTTAATTCCAGAACATTAAGTTTATATTTCAGTGGCTGAAACATCGATAGTTTCGTGAAAAACGATACCAACTCCGAACGACAACGCATTCAATTTACAGCTCTAAAGTGTGATAATTTAGATTGAATTTCCCGCGCAAGGTGTTTTGATAGATTTGTAATAAAGAGAGGTTATTCCGTACACAATCGAAATAATGTGTCAGTGTCGAGTATTGTTTTGTAGGTAATCGGCCGCTGTTTTTCTTACTAATTGGACAAGAAATCAAAGTGATGTGAATAGGGCGTCGTAGAGAGATGTTTCTTATTGGATCACTATTGGTTTTATTCTTTATTTTTAGTTAGAGTCGATCAGTATCGAAATATGCTAGGAAGGAGGTCGAACATTTTCAAAGCTATAGTCTATGCTTACCTAGTGGCTCCATAATCTATGGCTACCTACTTAATTTTTTTTTTGACCTTTTGGGCTGGCTATGGCAGCTTATGTTATTTTTATGCTTGAGGATTAAAGCCATCAGTTTCTATACAAGCCTTAGTCCCTTTTTCTCTAAGTGTGGCGTAGAAAATTCTATATGTGCTCGGCCGGCATTTTAACGTATCACTGGATCGAAAGCCGAGGTACCTTACACTAGGCCAACAGCGCTTGTGGGATGTACTTCGTTGGACTTAAGTTCCTACTTACACACATATTTCAAAAAGTTCCAAGTCCTACACGACAGAGAGTAGCAAATTAGCAATTTACACAGACAATAGCGATGTTGTGGAAAGCATTGCAAATATGAACAAGGTGTGGGTGACGACGCGTCTAAAATAAACAACGTATTATTCACATTTACTTATGAAAATAAAGCTTAAGCAACATTTATAAATTAACGATATCTTAAAAATCTAAGTCTATAGCAGATGAAATATAAAACAATAGGCATTCAATACCTTAAAGCCGTATTCAAACGGCATGCGCTATCTCCTATAAATGTCCTAAACAATTAGTTTCAAAATAATCCGTACCTCTACTGAACTTAGTCAATTTTGAGTTAGACATTTATGGTGTGCGATATAGCTTAGAGCTCCTAAAAGTCAAACTCAAAATCTTATTCAAAAGACGTAAGAATCGTTTTACTAAATTGTAGATGACATATCGCGTGCTGTTTGAACATGATTTAACCCATCTATAGGTCACAATAGGCACAAACGAAAATTGGCTAAACCTCACAAAAATCCGGTCTCTCTGACTGCGCCAACGAGCCCAATAAATCATCTCACGGCCTCCGCCGCCGCCCCTTGATTTAATATTGTCATAATAATAATAACTCGCGTTAACGCACTCGCGAGCACAGAGCTGTAACGAGCAGATGTCCCAAGGATGGTAATAAGAAAAGAATATAGAATCGATAGAGCATAACCTTTTTCTAGGGTGTGTTCTTTCATCATCATCATTTCAGCCGTACGACGTCCACTGCTGAACATGGCATCCCCCACAGACAGAGCGAATTCCTATCATGTGGGGGGATTTGCCCATACTCACCACGCTGGGCATGCGGGTTGGCGAGCGCAGTTAGAGCTATCGTTGTTAAAATGAGGGACGCTGCTGCCCATCCCCCAGCTTTTTTCCCTTAGTCGCCTCTTACGACATCCGCGGATAGATATGGAGGGGCCTATTCTTTAGCCGGGGCCACCACGGCACGGTGTGTTCTTTAATAGAATTTATTTTTTAATAAAGTCGTATTTACTAACATGGAACGATAGATAATTATGGGCTTAAAATAATTGAACATTTCAGTACTGACGAAAGTTAAGTTAGTTTCATTAGTTTCGATTGTTTTCGATCTCTATCTATTAAATTTTAATTTTAGTCTGTTTCTGTTGAATACATTTATTTTCTTTCTTTTCTCTAAATTACCACTTCCAATATTTTCTTTATCCAAGTATTTCATTTTTTTTTTCTTTATACAACTGAGGTTGCAAACAAGAATACTGCCCACCTGTTGGTAAGCGGTTACCGTAGCCTATGAGCGCTTGCAATACCAGAGGCATCACGCACGCGTTGCCAACCCCGAACCCCCTTCCCCCTAAAGAGCTCTGGCAACCTTACTCACCGCAGGAACACAACACTATTTGAAACAAATAATGTTATTTGGCTGCGATCTTCTGTAAGGCGGAGGTACCTCCCCAGGCGGGCTACTCCAATTTAGAACGAGAAAATCTCGCTATGCCCTACCTCCTCCAAAAAACAATTAAGACATTAGCTAAATGTGCTTTAAAAATCATTAATGTCACCCCATTCAAAGCTTCCCCCACTTTTATAACATCTTGCTATTACAGGAAATGATGTAGCTACAAGTCCACTCTGCCATTCATAAGCTATGACAGCAATCTACACGTGTTATAGCTGATGACTTTTTTTGTCCCAGTTCGGCAAAGCTTTTGACACCTGCGTGATAGCTACTTCAATTTGCCTGAGGTGGTTAATGTGGTTGAAACATCAATAACACTTAGCGTCGCGTCGAGGCGGTCCCGACGACCAACCGCAGTAATTAAGGGTTAAAATTGATACGTTAAGGATTCATCATGTGAAAGGTGAAAGTTTTAACTTCCGAACGCGATTCTAGATTAATGCGTTTTTTGCCTGGTCCTTTTTGATATGGTGTCATTATCGCGTTAAGTGAAATATTATTTAAAAAGAAACACAAAATGTTATCTCCATTCCAACCGAGTTTTCTTGCTCCGAAACAATTAGCTTTTTTTAAGTTGTGTTTTGACATATTTATGCTGAGTAGTGACCTTTTTTTGTCAAACTACTGTGTATATCAAATGTCACTTTTAAAATAATTTAAGTTTTAATTTCTTTAACATTACATACGCGGCGAAAAATAAATTATTCTTTTCTTTCTTTCTGTATTTTTTTAAAGTGATTGAAACTCCACTTATTTCTTCACCATGATCATCCATAGCCTGACTTCGCCCACTGCTGGGTATAGACAGGCCTTGTCGGAGCTTATTTCTTATAAATATGAAATTCGATGTCAACATTTGTCGGATCGACACTTGAAAAACTTTATCAGTGAATCTGCGCACACGCAGCATATCTGTCCATCGGCGGCTGTGGCCATAAGCTGGCCAGTTTTTATCATGAACTGCTCAGTTTTTCTTGCCCAGTTTGGACATCAATCAGAACCGTCAGAACAATAAATTGTACAGCCTAGTTGGACTTACTTTCTGGTAAGTTAATTAGAAGCAATCCTACAGATATAGCCACATTGAAAGAAATCAAAGTAAAAAGACGTAAGTGTAAAAGTTCTTTTTTTATCACAAACATAGTCCTGAGCCCACACACGTATACCGTGTCGTAGATATCAGAAACTACGAGTACCATGGTACCACAACACCCAGACCCGGAACAAATATAAGCAGATCATGCAAACATTTGTCCCGCAGTTCGTGAGGTCACCCGTAAGGTTTAGTCTGAAAACTAGCCTGCATATTATTATAATGTGTAGCGGCAATAAGCTGAGACCATGCCTGTTTTGGCTCACACAGCACGGAAGACTAATTATTAACACCTAAATATTACAGGTACATACATTTAGGTATAATTGTTGTTTGTTGGAATATAATTGTCCTGCCTATCTTTATCATTATTGTTTTTTTGTGTCTTCTGTCTGTGTTGGTTGAAATAAACCTATTTCATTTAATTTCACTCCTGTTCTTGCACACACCGAATCAGATCTGATATATAAATTATCCGCAGTCCATTTGTAGCGGGAATGCCGCGGGAATGCAGCGGGCATGCAGCGGGCATGCAGCGGGCATGCCGCGGTCGGGCATCAAATTTGATACACGTCTTGTTGCTCGCGGTAAAAACTGTACCACTTGACGGATTTTCGACGTTTGGTGTGTGTTGTGTGCGAGAGGCGATTAATCAGGCTCTTTAAGGGGAGGGAGGTTCGGGGTCGGCAACGCGCGCATGTGCCTTGGTATTGCAAGCGTTCCTAATGTACAGTAACCACTCACCAACAGGTGGCCGTAAGCTTGTTTGCCACCTTAGATGTAAAAAGCAATTTGTGAAATAAAAGTTGATACCTTGAAGTCGTGTTTAAACGGTATGCGATATGTCAACTAAAATTTATTTGAAAATTATTCTGACGTCTTTGGAAAAAAACCCTTTTGGACCATATCTCAGATTGAACTCATAATACTCATACCTGCAAATCTTGATAGTACATCCTCATGACCTCATCTAATGCCATGACGATAGGATTGACGGTTTGAAAGGCATGCTCTATCAAATATAGGTACATACAAACAACGCCCGATTCGTCCAAGTGGTTTCAGAGATCTTCGCTCACTCGATCAACAAGTCATAGAAAAAGTAAATACTGTCGATAAAAGCACATTAGCTCGCTTCATCTTCTCAAATTGTACCACACGCTTCACTAATGACGCGTTTGGGAAAAACGTTTAGGCTGAGGTTGTGGGAACGTCATTCGTTCCGGCGACACCGACCATTTATGATCATCACGATGTATCATGTGTGATACATTGACCGGCCTAATGTTCATCGATAAAATAATTTGTGAGGCAAAACCCAACCAAAGTCGTTAAACGATGCCTAGAGTAGGAACAATTTATTGTACGTTGATACTTTGACTTGTAGATTCTTAATTAAACTCTATAACTATCCATTATTTTTATTGCACGCCTGTTCACATGCATGCGGCCGCCGCCGTCTGCTTCGTCATGATATGAGTAGCCACTATACCTCATAGGTTGGTTGCTAGAAAATACCCTGGCATTAAGCCCTCTTTTTGTATAAAATGTAATATTTTGTGCAATAAAATATAAATAAATTAGTGGGTACAAGCAAACAGTAGTAGTAGTAGTTTAGACAAAATTGCTTTAAGACTTTGTTTATCATTAACTTTTTATGTTGACTGTACATTTGCAGCTGCATTGCAAATCTCATTTCCGATTCTAATATTTTGTAGACGCGTTGATTCATTTCATAGAATGCGCAGTGAAAGTTGAATTACCTATAGATTCGTTTAATTTAATTTGCAATCTCTAACAGATCTAGTATATCCACAATGTTGTACGCAAAGATAAAAATTAATAATATTTTTTCAACCAATATTGCGTGATATTAGCCTATTTATAGATAACTTAGGTTCTAAATTCGTTTAAAACAAATTAAAGGTTAGCCCTGACTAGCGCCGCGTAACATCCCATCTTGTCCATACAAAAAGTTTATTTAGTTTATGCCAGCAGCGCCTGAGAGTGCGTGAAGGTGCGGTCGTCATGACAACCGCACTGCAGTATGCTGGCTGACTCTGCATAGAATGGCAGCTTTTTTTATGAGCAAGATGCGATAATAAGCGTCGCTAGTAAGGGCAACCCTAAAACAAAAGTTAGTAGATACTAATATAAATACCAATTAAACAGGTGGAAGCTTCCCTTGGCTAATTACTTACAATTATCTAGAATTTAATTAAAAAGGGTAGGCTGGGGTAAAGTGGGCTTAAGGAAATGGCATGTTCTAAGTTTTTGTAACGCAAAGTAATAATTTAACAACGAATAGAGATAAACTTCTTGATTTATGAACTTGTAACAATTATTAATACCTATTATTTGTATTAATAATTGTTACAATGTACAATGTACGTCATGTTGGGAATAAAGTTTAAGGTGTTAAAAACTGTTTTTCTCAAAATAGGCAAACGCATACCTTTTGACAAAGTAACGTTTTTACATGAATGAAATTATTTAGTTTTTTTTTCAAACCTCCTCCTCCTTCCTGCTCCTCGTTCCTCCTCCTCGGTCCTCGTTGATATCTGTTTTCTGAAAACAATAATCCAATATGCTGTTTGAGTCTATTTTTTTTAAATCGCTTTCTTTTTAAATGTAGGTGTTCATGCTCATTGTTCGCTTACTGTTCATACATTATCGCACTAGTTTGTTTATTGTTACGTTGCGGCTGCAAGTGTTTTTTTAATACTTGACAGTTGATTGGCAAGTCAGCGTGAAGGTAGAATGTGTGAAGTGCCTTATTCAGGTTAAATTAAATAATTAGCACCTAGATAATTGTTTTATGTTCTGAGGTAATTTTCTGCTAGATTAAATAATGCTACTCTATTTAAATCGCTAGTCAGTACGTCAGTTTTTCACTGTTCACTAAGTCTACATAACACTAACTTAGGCTCGTATTCCTGGTCGTATTGAGGGAGAGGAAGCTAGAGAGAAAAAAAAATTGCGACGAAAACAATGTTAGTCTGTCTGATGTCACTGTGAGCAGAGTGAAAAAATACCCTGGACTAAAATGGGCTCTTTACTCAAGCTGTGGCTAAATCAGCTATAATCATATGCGATGAAAATTTTGTCAATTGGATATGTTTTGAAAACGATAAATGATTGAGCCCCGTATTCTGAAAGTACCTACTCAAGCCTGAATAGAGTCTCAAGCACAGATTTTATGATATTTTTCAAGCCAAAGATGTAAAAACAAGAGCCAATCAAATTCAAATAGCCTTGCAAACTAGTTTTATAAAATATTATGTTTTAAGTACAAAGATATCGGTAAATTAAAATTGTTTTGCTTTTCACGATCACGGGTTGTGCCACTATTATCTCACTGTTTTCGCGCTTGAGCATAATATAGCCAAGAATACCATCGTTAATACTAACTTTTACATTCATACGTGGTAAAAGAATAAAAAGTTAGTTTTTAACGGCCAGTTAGTGCTGCCACAGGTTTGAATGACAGCTAATTTATGATAACATCTGTCAAAATGGCTAATAGAGTCTAACATGCTGCTCAACGGCAGGCTTGAAACACGTAAAGTGTCAAAAGAGAGTTGTAGTAGCCGGAACTATAAAATACCTCTTAGTGATCACTTCAGCACAAGATAAGGCGCGGTTTACACTATAACAACAAGAAGACCTAAACCGTATGTCCTCTTACCAAGTTACCAATGAAGTTGTAATCGGATCTGCGTGAATTCTCTTTGTTGCGCCGGCACATACGCAAAGGCTTAATTAATGAAGCGAGATCGTATTATCGGCGGCTTCTGTGAGATGGGAGATTGCAATTGTCTAAATTATCGGAGATGTTAGAAGTTCACCTACGCACAGAATGTTTAGACTTAAGACTTGTTCAAACCGCGTGCGATATGTAATCTAAAACTTGGATATCAGCGTTACCTACCAACAATATCTTTATCTGTGCTCGCCAACGCGTACGCCCAGCGTTGCGAGTATGGGCAAATCCCCCCAAATGCTTATAAGGCCGCAGGCCGCACATCGTCGGTTGTGCTGTAAATCTATGGGGGAGGCCATGGTTAGCAGTGGACGTCCTACGGCTGAAATGATGCGCTCTGTTGAGATGGCCTAAATTTACTTTTTTTCAATTTTTTTTGGAACGATTTTTAATCTTTTGGTCTCTTACTACCGATCGATGCAGAGAAACTGTATTAAAATAACTTGACCGTTCTAAATATGGGTCTATAGAGCAGGGTGGCACAGGTACCTGTAACTCAATACTTGGCATTCCTGTGATAGGCCACCTGGCTGTCGCAGGCTTCTGTTCCGTGGCCTATCAGGTATCCAAGTATTATAGGGTAGGATACCGGTCTGAAGGGCAAGTAGGATAATTGATAGCTAGATTCATTTATAATTCTACCTACGTATGTTGACATTAGGTTACTAGTTCACAAAATGTTTATTTTATAGCTATTTGTAAATGGGAATTAAACTAAAGTAATTAACAAAGTGTCTATAGTTATTTATGAGACCACACTCGGCACACCGGTCAATATTAGCATTTTAATCAAAATATTGTAGCCTTTATAAGATATACATATTTTGTTATCTTGAAAGGGGCCTTTCCTAAAACGCAATAGGCAATAAAGTTTGTTCCACGACTATTTAAAATTCGACATTTTCCATTGGTCAAACCCATGGCAAAATCTGCTGTTAGGTAACAGTTTAGGTACAGTTTAACAATCTTGATGCTTGATCAACAAGCCGAAATGTTTATTATAAAAACCGACTTCAAATTCCTGAATATTTACAAGATTAATATCAACCTCTTTTTTTTTTATCAACCTCTTTGCGTTTCGCTTACCTACTGAGGATGACTGACCACCTACACTTTCGAATAAAAAACAAAAGTAACTATGACATCCATTCATCATCAATAATAACTCTTACGGTACTGACTGACTGAATGACAATCAAACGTAAAATAACAGTAACCAAACGAAGTCGCGGGGATAACCATACCATGCCAACGCCGACAAAAAAAAATTCGGCAAGTCGTGATTTCAAGTTTTACGCGACAAGTAGCAATCCCTCACGAATTAAATTAAAATGGGACCACCCCGGGTTCATACTCTATACACCAGCAAAAGAATTATCAAAATCGGTTTAGTATTGGCGGAGATATCGAGTAACATACACACAAAAAAAATACAGCCGACTTGAGAACCTCTTCCTTTTTGAAGTCGGTTAAAAATAATTATTATTCCTCCAATGAAGGAGCAAAAATTACCGAAAATACGCAAATAGGTCCTGATTACACACACGTATGTTTGCTATTGGCTTAGCTAGCATATTTACCTATTATTTATCTTTGTGGCACAATGCCCTAGATTGCAGTATCGATCATCTCTGCTAAACGCTACCTTACTGTCGCGGTCTCTGGGACCACAATGGCGGTGTTGGGTAACCGAAATCCACGTACGTAGTGCACGCCGGCGGTGGAACGTGTTAATAATGTCAGTACAATGGGCGTAAGCCATGAGCAGTCTGTATCATAGACGAACACATAACAGTCATAGAGTCACATATGTCCGGAATATACATAAATAGTTCTGACCTGGGAATTTCTGTAATATGTCAACTCAACCCGCTAGTGGGCTAACATGGTGGGAATTTCTGAAAAATCCGTTTTATAATAGTAATTCCCACTCTTATACCGTACGACGTACCCAATAGGCACGTTAATGCAATAAGGCAGGAAAATATGAAACCTGGATTCATGACTCACAGAAGTACCTTTTTACCATCGACGGTTACGAGTTCGCAGCGGCATTCTACCGAAAGGAACACAAAGGAGGTGGTGTGGCGATTCTGATAAAGAGCGGTCTGGAATACCAGGAGTTACCAGAATATACAGACTTATCGGTGGAGTTCATAGTGGAGTGTTGTGCAGTGCACATAGGTTCTGAAAACACTACTATAATCAACATCTACAGACTTGACCGTGATATCGAAGTATTCTTTACATTTATCGAGAAGTTACTTAATCTAGTGAATCATTGCAACTATGCCAAGCGAGTTATTATAACAGGTGACTTTAATATTGACATGTTAACGAACTGCAAAGATTACAGAAGACTGACTGATGCAATGCTGGAATGCAACTTCCACCAGGCAGTAAAAACCCCTACCCGAGTTACAGCCTCGTCATCTAAATGTATTGACCTACTATTTACCAACCATAAAGCTTTTTCACTAACGGTCGAAAACAATGGCATATCTGACCACTATAGCCTCAATTACGAGCAAAAAACGATGACTAATCAAGAAAACAAAAAATACTTAACATACTCAACCAAGCGGACATTTAATGAAAAAAACATCGAAGCTTTTCGACTGGCTTTGACTGAGATCAATTGGAGTAAAATAATACTAAGTAACCAAAATGTAAACACTAACTATGACTCATTCCACCAAACTTTACAACACAATTTAAACAAATACATACCGAAAAAACGAATTAAAAATAAACAAAATAATAAAAAAACATACTTGACAAAAGGAATAAAAACATCTTGTAAAAATAAACGACATCTAAAAATTCTGTCAATTCAACTAAAAAACGACCATTTCTCTAAATACTGTTCAACCTATGATAAAATATTAAAATCTTGTGTAAAACACTCTAAAAAACTTAACTACATAAACAACATGAAAAAATCTAAAAACGAAATCAAAACTATGTGGAATACTATAAAAACGATCACTAATAAGAAGCAACACGACAAATACACACACAAAAAAATATCACTTAACATAAATAACACTAAAATTGAATCTCCCGAGCTAGTGGCAATTTCATTCAACAATTACTTTGCATCCATCGGCGAATCACCTAACACTGCCGCTAGCAGTGGCGGTGGCGGAACGACCGCTCGCACTATGCACATAAATCAAACGAATACTATGTACCTGGAACCGGTTTCCGAGAGCGAGATCTATGCTATCATACGATTAATGAATAACAAGCGTAGCTATGGCATGGACGAAATTCCGCCGCTATTGATAAAAAAATGCGTTCTAGAACTCACACCCCCCCTTACTGTCCTAATCAATCAATCGTTTAGCGAAGGACTTTTTCCGGACAAGCTTAAAACTGCAAAAATTAAGCCATTATTCAAAAAGGGCGGGAACAGTGAAAATCCCAGTTGTTATCGACCTATAGCTCTTCTACCAACGGTATCCAAAATCTTTGAGAAGGCCATGTCGAATCGCATTTATAAGTTCATGGAAAAATATGAAATATTCGACACCAACCAATACGGTTTTCGAAGAAATTGCTCAACAACCCTAGCTATTTATAAATACGTACAAGAAATTTACAAATGCATAAATGACAAAAAATACGCAATAGGTTTATTTCTAGATATGACAAAGGCATACGACAAAGTTTCACACGGTATACTTTTAAACAAAATATACGACTCCGGTATAAGAGGACCAGCATTCGAATGGCTGCAGTCGTACTTAAAAAACAGAGCCCAATATGTAACTATAGATCACTTCAATGACAAAACAAACGAGATATGCAACATTAACTCTGACATGAAAATTATAAATAATTCTATACCACAAGGAAGTGTGCTCGGATGTCTATTATTCTTGATATACATTAATATGCTCCCTAACGCTATAAATACCAAGTGTGTTCTTTTTGCAGACGATGTGTCCCTATTGTTTGGTAGTTCGGAGAAAATTGACTATGGCTACATACAGTCTACTTTCGAAACTACGAAGCAATGGCTTAGTGATCATAACTTGGAAATAAATCTTAATAAAACTAAAATTATACAATTTAAAACTTATCAAAAGAACCCGCTAGATTTTAAAACTCTGACCAATATACTTAAAATTGAGGAATGCAATGAATTCAAACTATTAGGGGTAACACTAGACACCCACCTTAATTGGAAGAAATATCTCGAAACACTAAAAACAAAACTCGCAAGGTTTACCTATGCTTTAAGTATTATTAAACGTAACACTAATTACGAAACCGCGCTTTCGGCTTATTATGCTAATGCCTACTCATGGTTCAACTACTCCATCGTGCTTTGGGGAGACAGTGTAGATTTTAGCGATATATTTATAAAACAGAAAAAACTTATTAGAATACTAGTAAATATTGGACAAAGACAAAGCTGTAAGCCACATTTCAAGGAAAAAAATCTTCTAACATTACCCTGTATTTACATATTACAAATGTGCCTCTTCGTAAGAAAATACAGACATTTCTTTGTCTCCAAACAAGAAAACAATAGTAACTACAATAGACGCAATAAGGACCAGTTAATACTACCTTTTTCAAAACTAAAAATACTCGACAAAAGTCCTGAATTTAGGTCAATAAATATCTACAATAAAATTCCTGACATTATTAAAAAAGAGCTAAAAGACTCCGTATTCCATAACAAATTAAAAAATCTACTCTTAAATAAATGCTATTACTCGGTGGAAGAATTCCTATCTGATAGCTTTTATAATAAATAAACGACTGACGACATCATAAATAGATACCTAGCTTACCCTGAATCGTTTTTAACCAATGCTATTTTTGACTGTCTACACTACACTGTTATTTGACATTTAATGAATAAGTTACCAATTTTATCTAAATGTATGTAAAACAAGACATTTGCAGCGCCCTACAGGGTACATGTACTTACTTAAGCTACCCTTACACCTAAGCCGTATCCATGTACATGTTGGCAATAAAATGAATATGAATATGAATATGAATATGAAATATAGAATTTGCCACCAGTGGGCCAACTTGGTGGAAATTTTCGGAAAACTCCAAAAAAACTGGCCTCATAGCTCAGTTGGTAGTAACTCTGCCTTCTGCGCTAGAGGTCGTGGGTTCGATTCCCGCACTGGACAAACATTTGTGACCAACACAGATGTTTGTTCTGTGTCTGGGTGTTAAATATATATCTATTATGTATATCAGTCTCTGGTACCCATAGTACAGGCTATGCCTAGTTTGGGATCAGTTGACCGTGTGAATATGTCCGGAATATTTAAATTTTAATTTATTTAATTTTAATATTACAGAAATTCCCATTCTTACGTCGTAGCTTAATATGGAGTAGGTATGTGTGGCAAATTGGAAGGAAAATCCAGAAGTTCCCACCATCGGGCCAGCATGGTGCACCGCGTAAACCCCTCGCTTGGACCGCAGTAACGCGATACTAGCAACTCCTATACGAATACTACCCTAATTTTACGTCTCATTACCGTTCTGCTTGTCCTTTTTGCATGAACCAGTGTCTCGTAAACCCAGCTCTTTTAGATTATTCGTACCGTAAAAATGGTATCGATTACCGTAATTAATATATCGATTTTGTTGTTTAAACCACTATTGTTTGATATTGGGTATCGGTTAAATGAAGACTGGGCAGTGATGCGAGATTGCGGTTGCAAAATATCGGATTGCATAATTGTTGGTAAACGGCCTTTTATTTATCGTTGTATTCTATTTTCAGTGTCTATACTACAGCGTAAGTGAAGTTCTCGAATTCTCATGCGTCGCCTCAAAATTAGGACAATAAGGCATCAGCGCTTATTTATTTAATTACTTTAATCAGAACGTCGCATATGCACCAATGACGCTAGTTAAAGATATAACAAAAAAAATAACACCGAATTGTCTATGCCTGCATGTTACACGAAGGCGCTTAATAAACCAGCGTTTAAATAAAATAAACATTTGTAAGGTGAGTCACATTTGTAAGAAGAATATGTATGCTATCCCTAAAGGGCCTTATTCTACACCCAAGTGGCGATAAAGTTTGGTCTACTACGTTGGGCAATTCGAAAACAAAAATAATTGAAAAGAACTCTATGCAAAAATATTTATTTTGGGATCAAATCAGTTCAAACTCATTCAGCTGTTTTAGGTGGAAATCTTGATGTCGAACTACTTAGTTATTAATAAGAACAAACACAAAACACAGCTAATTTGTAATGTTCGGTAAAAAAATTAGAATAAAAAATAGTTTTTTATATATTCTTTCTTTTTGTCGATATCATAAGCATTTCCGGATAGTATACATATAACGAATCACCTTGTAAAGTAACTGTCTATAATTAAAGCAACCAATCCAAAACGTCCAAAAGTGTGTAAATAACTATGCTACTTCGTTAGTCGACGCAATCCGCTTGATAATAAAATAGAGGTTTCTCTATGCAGTCTCGCCTCCGCGTCAACAAAAACCGTTTATCCCACAAATCCTATGGTCCTTACTTCCTAAAAAGTGATGACCGCCATACAACAACCTTCATGTTAAATAGAGTCGCCTCTAATCTAAAGGAGCCATTTCATTCTGGGCCAGGTCCATGTACACTACATAGAAAAATTAGGAAAAAATAGGAGATTACAAGAAAAATACAATTTCATTAATTTGAAGACAAATGCGATGGTACAAGAATAGTTCTTCTGGTAAGTTTTTTACGTTTTTTAAGTTGGTTTATAATTGGCGTTTGACATGACATTGACATATTTTTCATGTCATGTTGTTTGATTTGATGTGTTTGTTTTGTCAGATAAATGTAGGTTGTCAAAATGACATTTCACGCACGTCCATCCGCCATGTTTTTGTAGCGCTGTGTGTTGCTCTCTTTGTCGAAGAAAATCTTAATGTACCTTATAACGAAGTCAATTTAAATAAAATAACCAATATAATACGTTGACTTTATTGCTTAGCCATATTTTAGAGTAGTGTACACAGTGCAGGCCCAGGCTCCATATATTGATGAAACGTCTCTTTTCGTTATCTCCAAAAGGATGCCACAAATCTCACAAAGATAGAAGGTACACAGCAATGAGGAAAAGAGTGCTCCATTTTCGTGTTATTTTCAAGTTTTCTATGTTCAGGCATCCACAAATTGTAGTCACTACAGTATCTAACTATTACATTCGACCAATGACGGTCAATGATGAATGCCGTGGTGGCCCCGGCTAAAGAATAGGCCCCTCCATATCTACCTATCCGCGGATGTCGTAAGAGGCGACTAAGGGAAAAAAGCTGGGGGATGGGCAGCAGCGTCCCTCATTTTAACAACGATAGCTCTAACTGCGCTCGCCAACCCGCATGCCCAGCGTGGTGAGTATGGGCGAATCCCCCCACATGATAGGAATTCGCTCTGTCTGTGGGGGAGGCCATGTTCAGCAGTGGACGTCGTACGGCTGAAATGATGATGATGATGATGAATGACGGTCACCGGATCTTAAGAAACCATGGCACGGAGATGGATCTTGGTAATCGCAGGGTCATTTCACTGTTGGCGCTCTCGTTAACATTGCGCGTCGCAATTACGCGCTTCGCACCGTTATTGTGGGAAAAAATACGCACGCGATTATACCGCGCATGTGCGTACGGGTTAAGGCGACGACTGATAAAGTTGAGAGGATGTGTAGTGTAGCTTAGCTTTTTTTTTTTTTTTTTTTTAATTCCGGACATATCACTCTCAACTGATCCCAAAGTAGGCATAGCCTGTACTATGGGTACCAGAGACTGATATACATAATAGATATGTATTTAACACCACACCACTTGCATCATCGGCGGAGGAGTTACAGGAGATGGTAACAATTATGCATGAATCTTTTGAAAGAAAAGGAATGAAAGTAAATGTAAATAAGACGAAAGTAATGGTTTTTGAAAGAGATGAATGCCTGACAGTTTGTAATATATATTCTCTCTATGAGTTTGTATACCTGGGAACTTTGTTTACAAGAGATGGGAAGCATGAGAGTGATATTGAAAGGAGAGTGAATGCTGGAAATAAAGTGAATGGGGCATTACATGCCTTTATGAGCAGTCGGAAAGTGTCCAAAAAGGCACGACTGGCTGTGCATGGAGGAGTGTTAGTGCCGACACTAATGTTTGGAAGTGAAAGTTGGGTATGGCAGAAAAAGAATCAAAGTAGGATAAATGCAGTGGAAATGAGAGCTTTGCGAAGTATGTGTGGAGTAACTTTGAAAGATAGAGTGAGGAACAGTGTGATAAGAGAGCGTTGTGGGGTGAAAGAAGACGTAGTGATGAGGATTGAGAAAGGTATGCTGAGATGGTTTGGTCATGTAGAGAGAATGAACGAAAGAAGATTGACGAAACAGGTGTACAAGGCGAGTGTGAATGGGACCGTTGGAAGGGGAAGACCTAGGCGTACGTTTAGTGACCAAATCGGTGACGTTTTGGAAAAAGGCCAGGTCATGAGTATCCTAAACCGACGAGCATGTATGAGGAATGTGATGAGAGTGAATGAAGCAAAAGAGGTATGTCAGGATCGTAGCAAGTGGAAAACCGTGGTCTCTGCCTACCCCTCTGGGAAACAGGCGTGATTTTATGTATGTATGTGTATGTATGTATTTAACACCCAGACACAGAACAAACATCTGAGTTAGTCACAAATTTTTGTCCAGTGCGGGAATCGAACCCGCGACCTCTAGCGCAGAAGGCATAGTTACTACCACTGAGCTATGAGGCCAGTCAAAGAGAAAGGATTGCAGTGTGCCTTTTAGAGGCAGATAGCATCAAGAGAGTCGAATACTCAATCGCTAGTGAAAAAACTGAGTGGCCAGTCGAGAGTTTTCTGATCGTGATGCTGGCTCCATTCGGGGTGTTTCTGGTGGTGGAAAAGGATCATCAAAAATAAATAGAGTACGCGCGTGTCGCACCACGCGTACCGCAAACTTTCGAATAACCTATCGTAGGATATGCCACACCATGGGTGACTAATAAAAATAATAATGGTGATAAATAAATAAAAAAACAACCATACTATACAAGATGACGCATAATATGTATATCTACTATCGCGAAAGGGACTTCTTCAATCAACAAAAAGAAAGAATATAAAGTTAAAAAAAAACTTATTTCTTAGAGTTATTCCATTTGAGTGAGTCGCGCAACGTGCTATGGAGAGAGCTATGTTCAGAGTTTCACTACGTGATAAGATCCGAAATGAGGAAATCCGTAGAAGAACGAAGGTCACCGACATAGCTCTCAGAATTAGCAAGTTGAAGTGGCAGTGGGCAGGCCATATAGCTCGCAGAACCGACAACCGTTGGGGAGTAAAGGTTCTCGAATGGCGACCACGAACCGGGCGACGCAGTGTTGGAAGGCCCCCCACCCGATGGACCGACGACATTGTGAAGGTTGCGGGAGGTCGGTGGATGGAGAAGGCTCAAGACCGTTCGTCGTGGAACTCTTTGGGGGAGGCCTATGTCCAGCAGTGGACTTCTACAGGTTGTTGATGATGATTCCATTTCACGATCGGTTGAATCTATGCAATTTGAATCTTATATCAATGATATAAAGGTCTTCCTTCAAGGACCCGAGCTTTTCCGAATTAGCTCTATTGTCAACCGGGCATAGAATAAAATATCTATTAATAGCATTATAGTTCTAATAAAATGGCTCTTACTTGTTCGGCAGGCGGACGGACGGACAGACTGGCAGACAAGACGAACCGATGGCTTCTTTTTTTAAATTTTTTTTATTGGATATGGTTAGGCGTTTGACTACCAGCTCACTTTTGCAAGAGAGATGTGGCCTAAGATGGAGCACGCTTTACCAGAAGGAACTTATTCACTCTAGATTTGAAGACTCCTAGATTGTACTCGTCCGGAAAAACAGACGCTGGCAGATCGTTCCACTCTTTGCTTCCCTGTCGGATTGTCGCTTTAGCCCTGACTCCACCTTAAGCCAACATTCTAACGTAGCGACAATGAGCACTGTGACACTCCTATGCGCGGCCGAGTATTTTAACGTTTATGATCCACACTTTCTTATAATTACCCAGAACCAAGCGCAATAATATCACGGTGGAATCCGCAAATTGCTTGATTAACGGAACCTTAAATGGATGACTGACCCTCTTGACGGATGGTAGGTAGCTAATTCTTTGGTTTTCTAAGACTCGCACTCTCGATCATCGTCGTGAGGGGAATTATGAATGGTTTTAAAAAATATATAAATAAGACAGCAATTCCGATAAATATAGAATAGAATACGATTTTGTTTCCTTTCAGCCGTACGACGTCCACTGCTGAACATGACCTCCCCCACAGACAGAGCGAATTCCATATCATGTGGGGGGGTTGCCCATACTCACCACGCTGGGCATGCGGGTTGGCGAGCGCAGTTAGAGCTATCGTTGTTAAAAGGGACGCTGGACGGGGACGAGGGACGCTGCTGCCCATCCCCTAGCTTTTTTCCATTAGTCGCCTCTTACGACATCCGCGGATAGGTAGATATGGAGGGGCCTATTCTTCAGCCGGGGCCACCACGGCCATTTTGCCACGATTTTGTTAACAACAACATAAAACAATTAAAAAAAAAACTTAACAATACAATAACAACTTAAACGTTACATGATGCTGCAAAAAGGACCCTAACTCAGCATGATGCGGGTTGATAACAAGTCAGTCAAGGTCAAGTCAGTATCTGTCTGATGATATATTGGTGCCTACAATGTGAAAGGTGATTTATTATATTTATTCCATCCCGCAAGGTGCTTATTCTAAACAAAAGGAGATAATTTTAGCTACGATTTATAGTTGGTAGATACGCAAGATTGTAGGAAGAAGGCTGTATTACAGCAATTACAGCCATTACAGATTGGGCATTTGTTAAGCGCGTAGGTGCAAGCTCGCGATGAATAGAATAGTGAACGTTTATTTGACTACACATTTGAACTAACTATAACTTTAACTTGACTATACTTTTCACTATGAAGACACTGAAGACTAAGCGTAATTTTAAGACTAAGTAATTTTAAGCGCGTCACACACGTATATAATGTAAAAATGTATATTATATGTATGTATGTATATTATAGCACGATACATCTCATTACATCTTTCCATAGAAACCGTCAGGAGACCACACACGGCAGCTATTATGTATCTTTTTACATCTTCGTATCTTCTGACAGTTTCTATGGAAAGATGTAATGAGATGTATCTAGCTATAATATGCATTTTTACATTATAGCTGCCGTGTGTGAAAGGCTTTATATCCTTGTCAGTTTGCTATAACTAGTTAGGTAGCTGTAGGCAAGTAGATAGCACAGCGTTTTCATGAATAATAAAATAAATATAAAATAAAGACTACGTCTAAAGAACCTGCGCCACCTACTAGAAGGCCACTGGGTATCAGTGTAACCCAGTAAAGCTAGGAGCACACCCACAGGTGGCCGGTCGGGGTCACAGCGACGCAACTGAGCGGATGATTCGACCGGCCGATATCGGTTACCAGATACCGCAGGGTACACTGACACACAAAAACTGGGTTCTAAACCATGAATGAGCTGCCTTGGTTCATTGATTGACCAAGGTTTGCCAGCTGGCAATCCAAGTGAAAAGAGAAAGAAGTAGAAAAACGAAAAGCTATGCCTATGTTTTTGTGTTTTTCTGTTTGTTTTATTTTTTTTATTTTATTTTATCTAAAATCTGATTACCAACTATTGTCTGCTACTATCTAATAATAATGTAACCCGCTTATACCTAATCCCTCGGTGACCATCTATTCGAGGGGGGTAAATTGAAAAACAGCGCTGCATGCAATGCATGCAGCAAATGCTGAATTTACTCCCTTTGCCTTTTTATTATTATTTTTTTGTATATCCTGCTCTTTTCCTAATATTTGTTATTATTAAAGGCAATAAATGATTTTTTTATTTATTATTTATTTAAAAGGAACTCATGATTTGAATTCTAACTTTAGGTGTAAATCAGTTTAGGATTTTTTACTCAATCTGCAGACTCGACTCAAAAATCCCAAAGCATAACAAAAGTCGAACAGTTAGTGGATTTTTTAGACACACAAAAAATTGACTGGTCAAGTACCATAATGCATTTCATTTTTGCGTGTGATGCCACAGTATTATTTTTCCGTATTTAGCAAGCCGCTGCGCCCACCGAGCCATAGATAATCCCGCGTAAAAAGCCCTCAAATCCCGACGGATCGCACGTATCGTGTTACGTGCTAATGGGCCGTGAAGATCCGCTCGTGTGCGCCGGCCTTTATCAATATGCCACGATTTTGGATAACTACTCGTTTATGAACAATCCTATCGCCCTTATTGTTTATGATGGGAAGGAAAGCTAGGTTTACAATTATCCTGCCTGTCTTAAAACTCTTAAAATACATTCAGTATTTAGCACATTCAAACCTATACGTTTTATGAAGTAGGTAATAAGTTATAGGTACTCGAAAGTAATTCATTTTTAATATTAAGATGGTACACCTTACTCTGTCTTTTAAGCATTTTGTTTAAGCAAAATGTTCCGTAACTAGTATACTATCCCCAAAGGGGCTTACTCTTTACAAAAGAGGAAAAAACAATACCTTTACAAAAAACGGCGATAGCCTTGCAGCCTGTCACGGAATACTCACTATGAAAAATGTGGGCAAGTGCCAAATCTTTGAACGTGCCTCTGACTACCCCCTTAGACACCTTCAAGAATCTGAGCACCTGGAGGTCTGAGAGGATGTCTGCCATGCTTGGGATAAATGTCGTGAGCCTATATTTACAATTTATAATAAGCCCATATTTTCCAAATCAGCTGTTTTTTGGTATTTTTACCGTCATCATAGTCAGTTTTTAGAAGTCCACTGCTGAGCATAGGCCCCCTCATATATTTCCAAAGCAACCGATTTTGTGCGGCATGAGCCCAATGGCTCCCAGAAAGCTTATCAGGTCATCTTTCCATTTAGTGGGGGTCCGTCCTACGCTGCGCTTTCCGATGCGTGATTTCCACTCCAGAACCTTTTTGCCAAACGGCCATTGTTTCTTCAAGCTATGTGCCCCACTCACTGCCTCTTCAACTTACTTCTGGGAATTCTCGGTGTTGTTGGCCATAATAGAGTTAAATAAACGCAGTGTTGTCACAGCATTTGTTACTTGATTTATCTCCAGTGGGCGATGGGCTCACAATTACTGACAATTTGAACGCACCCTAAACGCTACTGGAGGTCACAGTGTAGATAGCGCCGTAGGTATTCGTTATAAGTTTATGTATCGATCCAGGTAGAATACATAATAAATAAATTTAAATAACACAGTCAAATACATTGTCCTGACCCCACACTAGGATTCCCTGTGTCGTGGATATCAGAAACTACGAGTACCATGGTAAATGAGTACCATGATTTACAGAAACAATCATTTGGGGGGATTTGCCCATACTCGCGTGGCTGGGCTTGCAGGTTGGCGCAGATAAAACTATTGTTAATAGGGAACGCTGCTGCCAATCCCCTAGCATTTTTCGCTTAGTCGCATCTTACCTCAGGGGCCTCTTCAGCCGGGGCCACCACGGAAATATAAACTGTATTAAAGGAAAGTTTTAACAATATGACTTATATGTAGAGTTACTAATATTTTCTAATATTTTCATGAGGTCTTGCTCTTCATGTTGCCCTGTACCACTGCCGCTGAACAAACTAATTATCCAGCCGAGCATCGAGAGCCCAAATACAAACAAAACTGTTTACATTGACAGATTGAGACGCAACGAGGACGCCCCACAAATTGCGTTTTAATTTTTAAACTGGCAACACTTCTGCCGCGCCGTGATTGGTCGGCGAGAGATAGCGCGCGTCATTTATTTTAATTTGTCGGATTTGACGCGTGTCGTATGTTTGACAGGTCGCAGCCTCGATGGAGCTGTTGTCCCCTCGTTGTCGTTAATTGAACTGAGAGATTACGGATTGGGAATAACAAAATGTAGGCGTTCGAGTGCACTTTGCTTTGCGATGGATTAGAGTACCAACTTTAAATCTTTCAAACGGCTAGCTAAGCTTCAATTGTTTGATTGATGTTCAATTTATTTGAAGCGAGCTGATGGGACTTATTAAAGTGTTTATACCAAAATCATCAGATAATATTATTACTTACATTGTAGTTGACTACTTACCTATGAATTCAATGATAGTACAATATTTTTATCAAAACATTTTCTCACTAATGTTAAATGTTACCTACTAGTTATCTCACACGCCACCCTACTATTGCGTAGAGTGGCGTCGATTCTGTTGTTTCATTATCCTAAACTAACCTAATTTGCTATTTCAATTTATAAAAAGGGACGGCAAGATTTTTAGATCTTTCAAATTAAGTTAATTTTAGTATGCATAAGCAGAATCGGCACCGCTAACTACTTAAAATAGTTAAAAGTGAAATTTTGGATCAAATTTTGACCTATATGTACACCATATTGAACCAACTAAAAGTAAAAAAAGTCAGTTATTTACCACCGCTAAAAGGCTGGCAACACTTAACCCTTTCACTGACAGAGCGTGTTTCCACCACGTTGAATCTCGATACATCCCACAATGGGGTTAAAATCGCGTAAACACAAAGCTATAGGGTAGACACAGCTTATAATACACTTACTACAGGTCTGTAGAGGGTTTTCACAGATGATTTATTAGTTAGTACGGATCCCTCAACTCCGGTGGCACAGTGATGTAATAGTAGGTAAGGGAAAGGGGTTTTTGGTCCCGTGGTGAAGGGTTTTGTTATTCGGTACATTTTGTGCGTCAACCGAGATTAGAAACGGCTTGTTGGTTCTGCATAGGGGTTGAAAGTGCAATATTTTCATCCGAACATCAAAATGTACATCTGTTTCACAGAAAACCCGGAAAGCGCAACAAAATTGGCGGGCTGACATGAAGGAGCTGTGGGTTCGGAACTTGAAGCATGGCAAATTTATGCATGTTCTACATAATATACGATTTATTCCTTTTACCTATCGCTAACTGCAATTAGGTGGTATCTATGGTTGTTGTTGTTTTGCTGTCAACCTACCTAACGACTACGTCGGTGGCGTAGTGGGCGAATGCCCGTCTAATACGCAAAGAGTCCGGGTCGATTCTAGCTACGGGTCAAATATTTATTCCTGGTCTGGTCGTTGTGGTAGGTACTATAGTTTCTAACTCAGGGAATCCTTAGTATCCTGGGTCAGGACTATACCCCTTTCCGCCACCCCCATGGCGGAAAGGAAATGCGCCGGCATTTTCCCCCTTAAAAAAATGACTGGTCCTTTATGATTTATTTATCTTTATTCTATTGTATTTTCATCGTCTGTCTTTAATTGACAAAATAAACTTATTTTTTCAATTCCAGCCTTTTCTTTTGTCGTGTTAATTATGTAGGTTCCTGAAGAGTTTGTTAATAGATAGTTGATAATTTTCCAATACCAAGCACTCATGTGATCCTTATAAAAACCAGCCTCGTTTTTAATTCACACAAAAAACCTCAGCATTTCGTGTCCCCTCTTGAGTAAGTTCTAGTAGATAATTGAGGCAGCAACATATTGGCCAGTCATTAAACATTAAGCACAAGAAAAAGAGTCTTACAAAAAGCCACTGTTCATCTTTTATCCTCCTTTATTCTAAAGAGCTTCTTCAAAGGGTTTGAAATTGCAATGAGGAACCCACAAAGAAGGTCCTTAAAATACACGGTGATTCAGAACATGTATACTATCGCGAAATAGACTTAATCCATCAATAAAATGAAATAGATGAAAAATAGAATCTTTGTTTTTCCCCTGAATTTTTCCCGAACTTTTTCAAATTAGCTGTTTTTTTGTATTTCAGTCATCTTTCTAATGAGATCAAGATTGCTACCTAAGACAGCTGAATAGTAGATTTTGAATGGATTTGTCCCTTAAATAGCTGATGTTTTCATAATGATTATTCGATAAAAAAACGTATTCCCAAACGTTCTAGAACAAGCTTTATTGCCAATTGGGTGAAGAATAAGCCCTTTTTTGAATTGCATTCATATTATGAATCACCTTGTAAATAAAAATACTAAACCATATGTTTCAAGTATTTTGTATCTGTTTAGTCAATATTGCGTATTGATGATGCTGTATCGCTTTTTGTGGTTCTCCATCGGTTTTTATGATTATTCAGTGCTATTGTCAGCTTTGTGCTTGGAGTGCCCTTAAGTTCCGCGGTTCGATAAGATATAATCGTTCAAGTTTTAACCGACAACGATAGGTGCAATATGCAGGAGCATGCATGAGCTCTTTACAAATATTTATATTGTATAGAGCAAGTAATCAGGCGGGCTGCTCCAATTTAGAGCGAGATCTTCTTGCTCTAAATTGGTTCAGCCCAATACGGCTACGGCTTTTGGAAATTTGACAATTTGAAAATCACTTCGCATGAAAAACACTGCAAAATGTGTCCTCATATCTCAGTTGGTAGTAACTCTGCCTTCTGAGCTAGAGGTCGCGGGTTCGATTCCCACACTGGAAAAACATTTGTGTGATGAGCACAGATGTTTGTTCTCTGTCTGGGTGTTAAATATTTAAATATTATGTATATCAGTCTCTGGTACCCATAGTACAGCCTATGCCTAGTTTGGGATCAGTTGACCGTGTGTGATATGTCCGGAATATTTATTTATTTAAATCACACACTAACACAAAATAGGTAAAAGAACCATCACACACTAACAATTTTTTTTCACTAGGTACCGCAATGATGGTATTCACAAGTTTCGATAGATAATTGAACCGAGTTGATGGGTTCAAATAAAAACAAAGTTATTCAGTGAATAAGCTATCATGCAGGCTGGCCAAACAGCGCTTTCGCCCGAATTCCGCCAGTCACGGCCGACATGTGGCGACTGGCGACTCCAAAATTGATATGAACGCGCGTATTTACTTTTAATATTTTTTTTTCATGAATCGAAGGAGTCATTAGTTTGTAATTCATAACGGTTGCGGTTTTTTGTTCGACGTCTCGGATCAAAACACTTTTGTGTCAGGTGCGTAGACTTTTGATACATTTTTCGATTAAAAATAAAGTTTTATGCAAAAAAATTACGGACACATTAATCTCCCCTCAGTCATTTGCACTTACATAATGATAACTTATACTGAACGACTTTTTAATCTTAATTCATTTTTAATTGCTTGCAACATTGTTCCTTTCATAAATTTTACGTCTCAATACCATATACCGACAGCCAGTGTTCTGCAAAAAGTAATAAATATCTGGATCCGATCGATTGAATGAATCGATCGACCTAATATTTCATAACAAATTACAGATACGTCTCAATACTCGACATGGATGCGGGCGCCCGCCGAGAGCCTTCTTAAACAAAAACAAGCCTTCATCTTACAAAGGAGAGACAAAAAACCGGTATATCGGTAACACAATTTATACATATTAAACTCACAACACAAACAATGCGAGGTTGATTGAAACGTCAAGCAAATGACGTCCCGATTGATTCGGAGCGCGCCATTGTACTTATTAACAACGTAATTACGGCACGCTGAGATAAAACTATTTATATTGTGTCCAAAATTATTGAGACGATGAAAAAACATATCAGACTACAATGATTCGTGGTTTTCGGGCCCTATCGGGGTTTGTATCAGTTTCCATGTAGATGGCCGGTGATGGATTAAAATGTTTGTTTTTTATGTTGATCGATTTTTTTGTTAATACATTATACCAGTTAAGATGACGGGCTAACTTAGAAAAGACGAACTTTGTTTTCATAACAACGGAATAAATAAGCTGGCCCGCGCATAAATAGGTAATAAATACCTATAGTTATTTTCGTACTAGTTAGGTATGTTAATCCGTAGGTCGAAGGTTCAAATTCTGGTCGTACACCAATAGATTTTTTTATTCAAAAATGTATTCTTCGTATTCTTTTTTTTTTTTTTTTATACAATTGAGGTGGCAAACAAGCATACGGCCCACCTGTTGGTAAGTGGTTACCGTAGCCTATGAGCGATTGCAATACCAGAGGCATCACGCACGCGTTGCCGACCCCGAACCCCCCCACCCCTAAAGAGCTCTGGCAACCTACTCATCGCAGGAACACAACACTATTAGAAACAAATAATGTTATTTGGCTGCGATCTTCTGTAAGGCGGAGGTACCTCTCCAGGCGGGCTGCTCCAATTCAGAACGAGAAAATCTCGCTGTGCCCTACCTCCACCTAAAAACTATATTATAAATGCGAAAGTTTGTGAGGATGTTTAATGAAATGAAATTAAATGAAATGATTTATTTTGCCAGAAGCATGGTTGTACATAGGTCTTAACAATAAGCTGTTTCACATACTTCACCGTTAATACGGCGTGCAAATAACAATAGTATTTTCAATGTTTGTTCTTTACCTCTAAACGCATATAGGCTACTTGTTATGTAGGTAGCGGGCAGAAGTTTGAACGTAATCCACTCTCTACAGATCTGTGCATTTGAAATTTGAAATTCGCAAGGAACTTATCTCCAATCGACACGCAACTCTTCCCAAAGCCCGCAAAAACAGTCAGATTGAGCTGTCAAACTGACGTTACGTCATTGACGTGTGACGTCTGTCAGTCGTCGGATCGCGCCATATCCCGACACGGATAAAACGGCCGACGCTGATGGATAATGTAAATACTGATCTAGAGATAGGATATATTATTATGATCAACGTTGTCTGCCTTGTCTGTTGGGATGCGCTTACACCGAAACGATCTAAATAAAAAATTATCAGAATCATCCTCATTAAAATGTAGAGTCGTATCAAACGCAATTTTTCAGATTTACAATAAATTTTGTTAAACCCTTATTATTCTTACACGCCTCTCAGACTGATGTCAGTCCAAATGGCATTGTTTAAACAAGGTGATGAGGTTAAGGCTATATGTATGCTACCCCGAAAGGGGTTGACTATATTATTGGCAATAAAGCGTTGACCAAAATAAATTAGTTACAATAAAATTTGTTCAACGACTTTTTTCTTGAAAGAAAAATCAATTTAATCTCAATTATTCAGCTGTTTAAGGTTAAAATCTTGATGTCGAACTTGTCATACGTTTCGTTATTACTTAAATTAGTATAGTTATTAATAAAGAGTTAAAAAAACAGCAAATTCAAAGTTTGGGAAAAAAATACCATTTTTTTTTTTTACATATAAATTTTTTTCGCTCATATTCATTCTTATTGACAATTGAATAAGCGCCTTTGGGGATATACATATTATGAATCACCTTGTAGAAGTGTGATTTACTAGAAACACTCAAGATCGAGACATCTGTGAGACTTTTACTAGATGTTGGTGTCAAACAAGAGCAGGTAATGTATGGCGTGGCACCGTAGTGTTTACCTGTGAGTTATCAACACAGGAGCTACGAAACATAAGTAGGAGGAGGATCATTTTTAGGAGGAGGTAGGGCACAGCGAGATTTTCTCGTTCTGAATTGGCGCAGCCCACCTGGGGAGGTACCTCCGCCTTACAGTAGATCGCAGCCAAATAACATTATTTGTTTCAAATAGTGTTGTGTTCCTGCGATGAGTAAGGTTGCCAGAGCTCTTTAGGGGGGGAGGGGGTTCGGGGTCGGCAACGCGTGCGTGATGCCTCTGGTATTGCAAGCGCTCATAGGATACGGTAACCGCTTACCAACAGGTGGGCTGTATGCTAGTTTGCCACCTCAGGAATATAAAAAAAAAAAATTAGTTGTAACTTAACGTTAGCCTATTTTGTATAAAAAAAAAACTTTGTTATCGTGTAAAATATTGATGGCTTAAGATCTTCTTAATGATCAGCCTGATGAAGTACACTGCTAAACATAGGTCTCCCCAAAGAGTGCCATGAATAGAATAGAATAGAAAACGGTTATTATGTTACCAACACAATCAGACTTCAATCACAATGACGCAGGGTCTTGAGCCTTCTGCATCCACCGACTTCCCGCAACCTTCACAATGTCAGTCCATCGGGTGGGTGGGGGCCTCTCAGGCCCCTTAACGGTTGTCGGTTACCTATAGTTTTCTTTTTGTTGATAGAATAACCCCCTTTCGGGATGGAATACATGTTATGAATCACCTTGTATATCACCATCATCGATCTAAAGAGTTAGTAGCTCCAAGGCAATAAATAGAACAGTTGTCCGTAGTGTCAATATCTCAACCGGAGTACTTATTCATGTAGTAAATGCTGCCATTAAGCTTAGATATTACCATAATCCTTGTCACTTGTCATTCTATCTATGATATCCTATGCGTAGATCCACATTCATGGTAAAGGTATCTTGTATCCTAATGAATAACATACCTTCTTACAACTAAACATCGCCAATAATGTGGAAAATAAGAAATATTTTCACTACGCAGTAAGCACAAAAGAAGCCTCTAAGAGGCGCATTTTAATCCCTTCACTACACTGATTCTTTCACCAACGGTCATAAGCCCTGTTCAGGGCCACCATATCTCAACGACGACTTTGAGATATCGCACGTTGAAAACAAGAGTGGCATTAAACGAAATTTGGCGATATTGAGTTAGGGCGACATCTGAAATCTACGGACAAAACTGCGTCGTCTCCATTGATCCGTTTACTCATAGGTCACTTAAAAACTCGCTAGATGTCACAAGTGTCACTTCATGCTTCGAGGTTTTGTGCTTACTAGTTAAATCAAAACCGACACTAAATCAGTGCGAGTCCGGACGCCGGCGACAATTGTTCATGGGGTAAGTGAAAAAGTGACATATTTTGTTTAGTGCCAGTTATATCGTAACTATAAATGAAATAATTATAAAAAGGTGATTTCAACAGTGACACATTTTGTATAGTGCCACTTATTGCGTAAGATAATTAACAAAATTGTGTGAGGTTATACCAATAAACGGCACAATGTGTTTAATGCCATTATTGTACTAAAATATTATGAGTAATTTTTGATTGTCTTCATAACCTAAACGGCACATTGTGTTTAGTGTCACTTTCTTAATTAAGAAACATTTAAAGAAAAAAATTATTTTGTTTCATGCCTCTTTTCTTCATTTTTTTTGGGGTTATTCAACGGAATTTCTCAGTAAATAATATTCAAGTACTAGTGCTTAGGTTCATTTTAATAAGCTCGTGGTTAGGTATTTGTAAGGTACAACAAACGTATCTATGTGTAGGTACTTAGCTCTTGTCTATTTTTTGTTAAAGGTACCTAAAGGTAGTTAATTGAAATCATTATGAATCCATCCAGAAGTAGAGGAAGAAGAATATTACAACTAGCTATTCAGAAAAATAATGAGGAACAAAAAACAATCCAACATCCACCACCCCTAGTGAACAATGCGATGATGATGGAGACTTTTTTCCCGCCTCAGACGATGATAGGACGTACGTATCCCTAAAAAGGAAACGGAGCACGTTCCTCTAGCTCATCTTCCAGTTCATCCTCAAGTACGCCTTCGTCTTGTTCGTCAACTTCGTCGTCTTCTACCTGAGTGAAATGGAGATTCTAACAACGTTGCTCCAACCGAGGATGTTGATTTTGGGGAAACTGTTGTGGACTACTACTCTAAAAAACTGCTGGCTGAATATAACTTTGAACAAAGTTATGAAAATACACAAGTACTCCTACTGAAATCCCAAATGCAGTTCCGATAGTTGCGATTGACCAGAATGTTCAAGCTTCAAATGAAAACAACGAAATAGTGGTGATAGAAACTCAGTCAGACTCTGTAATCACAGATAAATCGAAGAAGAAAAAGAAGATGAAGAAAAAGAGTGCTGTGACAAAACAATTCAGAAATTCTGGTAAAATATACGTCTCAACCTTTGGTACAAAAAAGGTTTTTCCGGCCAGAATTCTCAAACCAACTTATGGATATAGCTGCAAGCTAAAATGCACAGAAAAAGTATCAGAAGATTGTAGACAAAAACTGTTTGAAAGTTACTGGGACATGGCTTCAATTGAAAGACAAAGATAATACATTGCTCGTTATATTCAAAACATAACACCCAATATCAATACAAAAAAAATAATTCAAATAGAAAACCATAAAAATGCTTTTTACCTTGAAATCAACAGCACCAAAACAAGATTTGTCTGCAAAAAATTCTTCAGTAATACTTTGGATATTACTGACAGATGTATCAGGACTGTTTTGCAAAAGGTATGCGGCGTAACTGGTGTATTAGAAGGAGAAAAGAGAGGAAATCATAAAAAAATGTTTGATTATTTGATTGAAGGAGTTAAAAGTCATATAAACAGTATTTCACGTATTAAAAGTCCCTACTTGCGTTAGCAAACTACCAGAGAATTAATAGATGAAGGAAAAAATGTGGTGGACCTGTATAAAGACTATAAAAATGATTGCGAAAAGAATGGGTTACCTTGGGTTATGGAGCATGCTTATCGCTAAATTGTTAATGAAAATTTCAATATCAGTTTCTTTGTGTCTAAGAAAGACCAATGCGAGCAATGTACAATTTACAAATTGGCTGTAAGTCCTGAAAGGGAAGCACTGAAGGAAGATTATGAGAGGCATATAAAAGAGAAAGTGCGAAGCCGAGTAGAAAAGGTAAGCGATAAAGAAAAAGTGTCAAACAGTTTTATCGTAGCACGCTATGACTTGCATGCAGTAATGACAGTCCCAAAAGGTGAAGTATCGACTTTATTTTACAAGTCAAAAATGAACTGCTTGACTTTTCCATCTCAGAACTAAATTCTCACAAAACAGAATGCTACTTTTGGTATGAATCTCAAGGAAATCGTGGAGCAAACGAAATAGGGAGCTGTGTTTTGAAGTATTTGCAAAAAATATTCATCTGCTAGTGAAGATCTAGACATAATTTTCTATTCAGATAACTGCTGTGGTCAGCCAAAAAACCAATTATCATTGCCATGTACATCTATGCAGTATCAAATTAAAAAATACGATCAAGAGGCCACACGCAGAATTGTTGTGGCCACGTTGTATTTTCGTGATAGTTTCATGATTGAATTGATTAAGATTATGCTTAATAAATAGTTTTTGATAATTTTTATATCAATTTGTTTTATTTCTATGATTTTTACTAATTATAATGAATGAGATAGATTATTATTTATAAGTCATTTAGGGCTCTAAGCAAAAAATTTTTTGACCATTTGAGACAAAAATGGCACTATATTGAACTTTTTTTTAAATAAAAGGCACTAAACAAAAAAATACTTGACTATGTGAAAACAAAAGTGGCATAATGCTGAACTTTTTTTTAAATTAACTTTTTTTGTCATATATACCTAAAAATCTAAATAATATCAACAATATTCTTAGAGAATAATACCTGAACTATTATTTTAAAAAACAAATGTAAATCTATTTCAATACGTAGTAGAGTTATTGGCTTCATAAAAATTACAAAAACTTTAAATGGCCATACTGAAAAATTGAGTTTTTCGTTTAGTGCCACTGTTGTTTTCAACGTGCGATATGGTGGCCCTGAACAGGGCTTTGTATAATATTAGTAATATATTGGATTGGATATATTGTTATTGTGATTTGATATATTGGTCAACAAATACAGAATGACCAAGAAAGAATCAGTGTTAGACTGACCTCATAGCTCAGTTGGTAGTAGCTCTGCCTTCTGCGCTAGAGGTCGCGGGTTCGATTCCCGCACTGGACAAACATTTGTGTGATTCACAGATGTTTGTTCTGTGTCTGGGTGTTAAATATATATATATTATGTATGTCAGTCTCTGGTACCCATAGTACAGGCTATGCCTAGTTTGGGATCAGTTGACCGTGTGTAATATGTCCGAAATATTTATTTATTTATTTAGTGACACGACAAGCAAGCAACTGCGTAAACGGTCGCGGGTTCGATCCCCGTAACTGAAATCCACGATGCAGGGTGTAGTGACTAGTATTTAACCTGCATTCCTTAACTTATGCTGTTTCCGGGGGACAACTGACAGTGACAGATAACAGATGACACCTGAGATGGAGAGATGGATACAAGCTCTCTGGGAGTCAGTCAGTCTGTGGTCAAGCCAGCAAGAGCAGGCGCGCGGGAAGTCAAGTCCTGCTGAGGAACCAGCCAGTGTGGCGTAAGGCATACACTACACAGGGTATCCTTATCTTTATAACACGCACAACCTACTACCAGGCTGATTCTTTTATCTTTTCACGTATTGCCTTATTGCATTTGCTGTTATGTGTGAGTGAAGGCCACGATCATGTGAAAAGGCCTAAAACAATGACTATACACACCATCTCCCGCTGCGATACGATACAGCTCAATAAGTAATGAGTACGGTGAGACAGACCGCGAACAATCGCTAGATAGATCGCCAGATAGCGGGCACCGATCTCGGATATCGACGGATTTAATTAGGTGTTTGTTTAACCACTCGATGGATGGACCGATAAGCGAGATTTAGGAAGAGGATAAGCGATTTTTCAATAAATACTCTGGTGGCGTAGCGGGTGAGTGCCCGTCTGAGACGCAAGGGTTGCGGGTTCGATTCCCGCTGTGGGACAAATATTTGCATGATCTGCAAATGTTTTTTCCCGGTCTAGGTGTTGTGGTACCATGGTACTTACTGGTCGTTTTTTATACCAACGACACAGGGTATCCTTGTGTGAGGTCAAGACTATATGTGACTGTTGGGTGCTATTTCTCCCACAAATAAAGTGGCGATCACAATAGGCCAGTAGTCGCAGTGATACCATACCCACATAAAGTAAATAAAAAAAAATAAAAAATCCGATGGACCGACGACATTGTTAAGGTTGCGGGAAGTCGGTGGATGGAAAAGGCTCAAGACTGTTCGTCATGGAACTCTTTGGGGGAGGCCTATGTTCAGCAGTGGACTTCATCAGGCTGATGATGATGATGATGAAAAAAAAAATCAATTAATCGCCAATGCGTGGTAAAAAGCAACTAAAGTCAAAGTCAAAGTCAAAGTATAATTTATTGCTTGAAATACATGTCATAAAGATGTCTAAGAGAATATTTAATTTACAATCTTAATAAAATTTAATTAATAAAAAAAAAAGCTAACGGTTGCTTAAAATTTAAAAATCTGTTGGTGAACGCGAGCCTAAGTGGGCGATTATTGTCTACAAACGGCTTTAAACTTTTTGAGTGCCATTCCCGACTTGAATTTTGACATCTTATATTACAGACTCTACTCTGGGTGTCGCATTATAACATTCTTCAAGACGCCAGCAAGCTCGCGGTAATCACGACGCGACGCGACGGGAGCGGCGCCGGCGCCTGCGCACACTGCAGCGTCATCTTCCAACATAGGATGAAATAATGCAGTGGTACAGATCTGTTGCACCAATTATTATTATTATTATTTTTTTTATACAACAGAGGTGGCAAACAAGCTTACGGCCCGCCTGATGGTAAGCGGTTACCGTAGCCTATGAGCGCTTGCAATACCAGAGGCATCACGCACGCGTTGCCGACCCCGAACCCCCTTCCCCCCTAAAGAGCTCTCGCAACCTTACTCGCGGCAGGTACACAACACTATTTGAAACAAATAATATTATTTGGCTGCGATCTTCTGTAAGGCGGAGGTTCAATATCCCGGGAATTTTAGGTAACAACGTTCTTAAAACGCCAGCGAATAAAATTGAAATATCTATTAGCTACTGGACAACCTTTAAAAGATTTTAAGATATTGATGAAGTCAGACCAGTCAGAATTATCAATATCAGGGCTTGAAATATTTTAAAATTAATTTAATAAATAACACCCATCAGTCAAGTTAGCACATCGTTCTGACCCCACACTAGGATTCCCTTTGTCATGGGTATCAGAAACTACGAGTCACATAGTACCACAACACCCAAACCGTTCAAGACGCTCAAGACCGTTATTCATGGAACTCTTTCATCCCCCTAAAAGTCCTCCCAGCCTATGTCCCCAGACTTCTACAGATTGATGATGATGATGAATGGAAAATTCAGAAAATTCACTAAATTATAAAGGATTCAGGATTAGAATATTCTGGAAATTAAATAATATTTAAAAAACTTCTGGTACTTTAATGGATTCTGTCACCTTCCGTCTTGCAACCTGTCTTCGGTTGGGTGCGCGTTGTTGTGCACCTCATCAGTGCCAGTGTGGTACAGCGGTCGATCAGCTCGGTCACCACGGATTATCGTGCACTAGGGCTGCCGGAAGAATATCCCGCCACGCTAGCCTTAATGACATCATCCGCCGGGCTCTTACCAGCATTAACGTCCCAGCCATTCTCGAACCGAATGGTCTGCTACGTGATGATGGTAAGCGGCCTGACGGTATGACTTTGGTCCCTTGGGAGAAGGGTAGGCCTATGGTGTGGGACGCTACTTGTGTTGATACACTAGCGCGCACACATCTTCCGGGGACATCAGTTAGGGCGGGTGCGGCGGCAGATTCGGCCGAGGATCTCAAAAGGCGCAAATATGTTAGTCTTGATAGGGCTTACATATTTGAGCCTTTTGGGGTTGAGACCCTGGGTCCGTGGGGAAACGGGGCCCTCCGGGTTTTCAAAAAGATATCAGGACGTCTGATCGAAGCGACGCGTGACCCGAGAGCTGGCTCTTATTTGGCCCAGCGCATTAGCATTGCCATCCAGCGTGGCAATTCCGCCAGCGTCTTGGGGACGCTTCCGACTGGTAGTGATCTGGATCAGTTGAGCTATCTATAGATCTTTTGTAACGGTCTTTAGATGGCTCAACTGTTTCTTGTGTATTAACGTAAATATTAACTTGTATTAGTTTTAAGTTTCTTTGTGTAAATAAAAACTTCTTTACCCACTGCGTCACAATGTTCTTCTGTGGCTCCTCCACTTTGCCAGTGAGTGCATTCTCGTTGTTTCCCACATGCCTACTGCACTGACAGCTCGCGACGTCACCTTGTTAACTAAATTATTAAAGGTTATCATCGCATTTTTTTAGAAAAACATCTAATAATTGGTGGATTTACTTATACATGTTTTGTTTTTGTGGTACGACGGTCGCTTTGTATTAATATACATTAATACAAAGCGCACTGGGAGTGTTCTTGGAATTATTTTGTACGTCTTCGTTAAGGGTACTGGTGTAATATACAATGTAACAACAGTACAACAGTTACAATGACAGGTGAAATTTACAATGCAAAAAAAAACTTAATCAGTTCATTAGCTGTCATTTTAATTTTTTCTTCTATCTTAGTAAGTTGTTTAGACGAAAAAATTGTGGTTACCAACATTGACTTTTTCAGACTTCTTCGGTTTTTTTTATTGCCGTTTTTTTATTTTTATTAATATCTTTATTTCAGGCTACTTGACATATTACACAATCATGTGTAATATGCCATGGCCCATATTAATAAATACCTTACAGACTAACATACATATAACATTAAACTTAAATAACTACACCACAATTAGAGTCAGGGACTTTCTTGATTGTGAGCGCCTCCCTGAAGCGACGGTATACAACTCCAGCTGACCAAAATTCGGGCGCGAGGAACACCTTTTTGTACTTGGCAGCTACCTAGAGCACGTAGGACTTGAAGTTAGTCGCCCTCCTAGACTCCAGACGTTTCAGGCCATGTACAAGAACCTCTGGAGCTGGACTGATCCGACGACGGGCTCTTTCTTCCACATACCGGAGAACACTCTCCCCAGTAGTATTCGGATCCAATCGGGAGATGTTGATCCCGATGGTCGGTTCTACGACCTCCAGTGACAGCGGAGATCGGGGGGCGTTGGTTGCGCGATGAATTTGGTCGACGCTTCTTCTCGACCAAGATGAAGCCGTCCTGGTCAACCTTTTGCGCACCAACGGGCATCTTTGCTTTCGATATAACTCTTCGCTGTGTCTCAGCTCTCTGTGTTTTTGCTTTAGGTAAAGCATTGACGTGACCATTATGACCTGAATTTATGAACGAGATAAAAAAACAAAAGCTGCTATGTGTTTTAAATTTTAATTGTTAGTAAATTATGATAAGAATTGGTATTTGCACGCCTGCATGCAGGCTGAATACATTGACTGGCATAGCTTTAAGACCATATTATGTAAATTATGTATACAATTCTATAAACGTATATGTCAGCAAATAAACGATTTTATTTTGTTTAAATACGACAAAAATCTAAAAAAGCTGCTTCCAAAGATATAAAAGTATCTAGTCTCTATAACGCAATACAAATTGACATATTATGGAGAAATTTCAATATAAGCTTTTATATCTGTGGAACAACTAACAGACTGAACTAAACAACACCTACCCATCGATTCAACGATCTTGTAAAACTACAAAACAAGCAAAACAACTTAATCCGACACGCTTGGCTCGTAATCTGTAACCAAAACCAAAGCCTAATGAAACGAAAATAGAGACCAAAAAAGGTCATTCCACAACTGTCAATTTCACACAAGTTTTTTCAAACTTTTTAGGGAGAGAGTGGTAAAAAACAAAGGGCCCGATCACGAAATAAAATGACATTAGAAGGGACACCTTGAGGTCATTACGAGCAAATTATGACAAATGGATTTAGGCAGTTTTGCTAATAAATTATTATTTTTATTATTATTACTAAGCCTTTTATTCTCCTTTCTCATATCATTTAGATTATTATAATATTTGAATTCATTTTTCTTGGAGTACCCATTTTTGGGTGTAGGCCTCCTCCAACCTCTGCCAATTTCCTCTTTCTTGAGCGAGTCTAGTCCGCGTAGCGCCTAAAGAGGAACTACTTAATTAGTTACTACTATCATTATTCATAAAGAGTTTTACCCTATCTCCTTCCCGTGGCACTAAGTTGACCAATAATTTGTACATTCGGTTTATACCGACCGTACGGCTTAACGGCGTGATTGACCTACAAACATCCTCATTAATGCCAACAAACGTTGGCATTAATAATCATCATCATCATCATTTCAGCCGTAGGATATCCACTGCTGAAAATGGCTCCCCACAGATTTCCAGAGCTAAGTTCTATCATGTGGGGGATTTGCCCATACTCATTACGCTGGGGGTGGACGCTCAGTTAGATCTGCTGCCCTTTTTACCCTTAGTCGCCTTTTACGACATCCACAGGTAGGTAGATATGGAGTAGAGGGGCCAATTCTACAGCCGGGGCCAGCACATCCTTATGATATTAAGTAGGAAAGGGAAAAAAGGATACAACTTAGTGCAGCCGACTGTACCAGTGGCGCAATAAAAAAGAAACAAAGCTGTAAAGAAGTCTCTACGCAAATAACCATCAGTCCTGATCCGAACAACCAGCGAGCTCGCTAAATCGCATCAAAAATACACAAATGAGGTGTGGCGCTACTCACAAGAGGCAGCGGAATACGCAAACTTTACTTCAAAAGCGCGCTCATTCGCGACGAGAGGTCAGGTCATAGAGCGAAACCGCTGAACAGATTGGAAAGTAATGGCATATGGAATAACAAATACCACTTTTTATCCATTTACCACGCGTCCGAAACCGCGGGTTGAATTATAATTATATATTTATTATAATTATAATTATATATTATTCCCGCGTATAAAGGGAAACACACAATTCCTAATGGGAAATCGGGTTTCGTACCCACGACATTTGGATCGAAAGGTGCGATCACTACTACCACTTCACCAGTGTTGGCCACTGACAGCGTGCTCCGCATTCCTGCCAAAACTACGCGAAACTTCCCTAATACGGGAGACTAGAGACCGTATTCGGAAAATCTTCTGTACAACAAAACAGCTGAATTTGCATTGTCTTTTTCCAAAGGATAATGTAAAATTTCCAAAAATCGTTTATTGCCAATGGGGTGAAAAATTAGCCCCTTTCGAGATCATCACCATCATCAACAACAAGAAGTCCACTGCTGGACATAGGCCTCCCCAAAGAGTTCCACGACGAACGGTCTTGAGCCCTTTCCATCCACCGACTTCCCGCAACCTTTACAATGTCATCGGTCCATCGGGTGGGGGGCGTTCCGTGACCATGATGGTGACGGTGACGAAGGTGGTGACGGGACGGTTACGGTTACGGGACGGTGACGGGTGGGGTTAACGTATCGGTTACGGTGACGGTAGGTAGAAGTAGGAAAATAGCTGCTAATAAGTGTTAGTACTTCGGCCTGGGGGGCCTTCCAACACTGCGTCGCCCTGTTTGTGGTCGCCATTCGAGAACCTTTACTCCCCAATGGTTATCGGTTCTGCGAGCTATATGGCCTGCCCACTGCCACTTCAACTTGCTTTCGAGATTGCATTATTATAAAACAACTTGTATAAAACAGACTAATAACATTTTTAGCAAGAGCCCATAAAACACAAAAACACTTTTCTTACTTGCTCCCCGTCCAACACCTACAACTTAGCGTCAAGGGTGAGAGGGGCGAAATCCCCCGGGATTTCACTTTTCAACCCCTGTTATTGTTTCAATCTCTCGCCGCAAACTTCGATATACCGAACGAATTGAAAAACTTGAGTACAAGATTTGGAGCTTGATTTTTCTTTGCGACATTTTTGCTTTTTGGAAACTAATTTTGTGTGTGTTATTTTAGGCCCGTAATCCACGCTAAGCGGAGATGTGTAAAATCAACCAAAGCAATTCATCGATGATGATGATGTAACTTAACTTTTTTTAATAAACGCGTTCTAAACTTCGAACTAAATACGTGTTACATATTTTAGGAGGAGGTAGAGGCAAGATTTTCTCGCTCTAAATTGGAGCAGTCCGCCTGGGAGGTACCTCCGCCTTACAGAAGATCGCAGCCAAATAACATCATTTGTTTCAAATAGTGTTGTGTTCCTGCGGTGAGTAAGGTTGCCAGAGCTCTTTAGGGGGGAGGAGTTCGGCAGGCAACGCATTAGCAATGCTCCACGTGTTGCTGATATCAATAGACGACGGTAACCACTTACCATTAGGAGGGCTGTAAGCTTGTTTGCCTCCGTATAACATAAAATATATATAATATATACATCTCAGGGAATCACTTAGTTTAAAAGGACTTCATCATCATATGACGTCCACTGCTGAACATGGCCTCCCCCACAGACAGAGCGAATTCCTTATCATGTGGGGGGATTTGCCCATACTCACCACGCTGGGCATGCAGGTTGGCGAGCGCAGTTAGAGCTATCGTTGTTAAAATGAGGAACGCTGCTGCCCATCCCCTAGCTTTCTTCCCTTAGTCGCCTCTTACGACATCCGCGGATAGGAAGATATGGAGGGGCATATTCTTCAGCCGGGGCCACCACGGCCAAAAGAGGAACAAAAAAGGACTTGGCCTTGTCTAATCATATCGCCAGTTTGGCCTTTCTGTGCATCGATTGCAATACTTTACCCACCATGTTTTTTATGCTACCTAATCACCACGTTCTACTGTTATTTGTTCAAATGATGCAATTAGCTACCGTGATTCTAACATTCTGTTTTCCCAAGATACGATGACCACATGTTTTACAAGTCCAATCCGACCAATCTTCCTTTAATCTTACTGTCGCTCTCTCCTGGAAGAGATCGCTTTCTAGCGTTAAGGCCACTTATTGTACAGTTTTGATCTTTAGTTTAAGTTTCTGTTTTTGCTTGTATTGGAGTGCATTTTCATTCATTAAAAAAAAAAAGTGACCAGTTTTGTCCATAAGTTTTTTATTTTTATCATGATCTTAACTAGTTATGAAGCATATAAATATAATAAATATTTTTCCGGACATATTACACACGGTCAACTGATCCCAAACTAGGCATAGCCTGTACTATGGGTACCAGAGACTGATATACATAATAGATATATATTTAACACCCAGACACAGAACAAACATAAGTGTTAGTCACAAATATTTGTCCAGTGCGGGAATCGAACCCGCGAACTCTAGCGCGGAAGGCAGAGTTACTACCAACTGAGCTATGAAGTCAGTATGAAGTTTGACATCAATATTACTTCATAAAAAATCGGAATAATTGAGTTAGAACACATTTTACCCCAAAACAGCTGATTTTTGCATAGTTTTTTCATTGAATAATGTTGAATTTTCAAAATTCGTAGAACAATCTTTATCGCCAAATGGGTGTTGAATAAGACCCTTTCGGGGTAGCTCACATTTTATGACTCACCTAGTATCTCTTCTTATCGTGTCACTGATTCTTTCTTGGTCATCCTGTATTAGGTCAGTGACCAGGTAGAGGTAACGTCGCCCTGAAAAGGGCCTATGACCGTCGGTGAAAGAATCAGTGTAGTGAAAGGATTAAACTGCGCCTCTTAGAGGCTCCTTTCGTGCACAAATATAAATAACATAGACGCTATTTACTGCCTGTATATGACGGCCAACGATTTTTAGGTAACCCAAAGGACTCATTGTCAGCAAACTGCGATTTACTAAATGATCTATGATGATATAAGATCATCAGTAGTTTTTTACATAACGTCAGATATAATGACCATATTAAAGCCGTGTTCAAACAGCGTGCTATATTTCATCTGAAACTTATTTCAAAATGATCCTTATCTCTACTGAATACAGTACATTTTTAGTTTGCCTTTTTGGGGCTTATCGATATGGGCGATATCGTCAAATGTCAAAAACATAATTGACTTTCATCAGTAGCCGTAAGAGACATTTTGAAACAAATTTTAAACATATATGAGTCTATTAATTTACGTATTGCACGCGGTTTGAACACAGCTTTAGGAATATGATCACTTAGAAAAATGCGTTGTTAAATTATCTGCATTTGCAGCAAATAGAAGTCGTGATTCTCGTGATACAATGTTTTTGTGACCGTGAACAAAACAGGCTAAAGTCAAATTAAATTCCCATTATGACGTTTCGTAATCTTGTGGCTTATTGCCCAAGAACGCTGAAGCAAATGTGAGGTCACCAATCGGTCTCCAAGATTTTACTCAAGCGGTAGGCCGAGAAAGAAATAGAGCCTTAAAAGTGTAAACCAATGGCATCTACGTACGATTACGGGTCGCTACAAATGGAAATTAAAAGAAATTCTATTTCAATTTCTACTTTATCTCACTGCTATATTGCATATTATCCTAATGTGTAGCGGCATTATGCTGAGACCATGCCTGTTTTGGCTCACACATACGGGAGACTAATTAGCACTTAAATATTGTATGACATATATACCTACTTATGTGTTGTTGTTTGTACTGTATGTTATCTGTGTTATGTCTACCTATCTCCCTATCGTTAACGTTTATTCTATTGTTTTTTGTGTCTTCTGTCTGTGTTTGTCAAAATAAATTTATTTCATTTCATTTCATTTTTCTGCTGAGCAAAGGCCTCTTTTATTTTATGCATTTTATTTAATCTTATTTTAATTTATATTGTTATATTTTCTACTGTTGTTATCCTGACTTCTTTCGGTTTTAAAATACTGGACACGTGTGAAAATTGAAAAAAAATAAGTTACCCATAATCCAAACCTGCACTCGTTGACATTGCTCTTCTCGGCTCGTTTCCGCCCGGAAGCGTCGAGCCTGCGCCGGAAATACATGAGATTGGACAAAAATTGCCGCCATTTGCGCCCGTCATTCACTCCGACACCGGATAACGAGCTCTGATTGGTCGTCAGCCAACAACGTTAACGATATTCCAATTCCAAATTTTCTATTTGAAACCTGGTTAATGAATCTAGCTATAATAGACAAGAGGAATAACACCATATAATCATCAGTCTGATGCAGTCCACTGCTGGACATAGGCCTCCCCAAAGAATGCGACGACCGTCCATGCAGCGACTTCCCACATCCAACCTTCATAATTTCGTAGCTCCAAATGAAAAGTCATATATTTTTAATTATGTTGTTAATATTATTATATATTTTTTCATATATTATTAATCACAAGTTAAACATTTTTGATTATCATAATTCATTTTAAAAATACACATTTACACATACTATATACATACTATAAATTATAAATGTTGTTAATTATGTTATTTGTTTATTACCTTACAAAATTTGTTTTTTTTTTTGAACACTTATAAAAAACTGGTCAATTTTACTGGCGATAAAATTGCCTCATTTATGGAAACCTCCAAAAAAGCTGGCGTTATAAACTGCTATGTGTAGTCTTGCAAAAATGTCAGAGAAATTGTCCTAAGAGACGCAATTTTTATCGCCCACGTAGGAGCGCTTCTAAAGAAGTATAATGGAAAGAAAGTGCATGCAACTGAATAAAAACAAAGTGTCAAACGAACAATAAAAATGCCAGGTGAAAAGTCAACAACTTACCAAATAAGTAAGCATTCTAATTGAAAAACCAATCAATAGTGGACGTATAGGACAAACATTAAAAGAACGATGTCACAATCATTGAAACTGTTTTTATTGGCGGGCATAACGATGTTTTATGGATAAATTATGCGAAAAGCGGGCAAATGTCGCCAATGTTGCACTCGAGTTGTATATAGTTCAGAGTAGAGTAGAGCAGATTGTAGAGCACGAGCCAGAGTGTGCATGAATTCAGCATTTATCGACTCATTATGATCATACTGCTATTTATACTGCTATTTTGTTCTAGGTACAACAGTGTTTTAGCATCAGTCTCACGCACTCTTCAGTTCTTAGTTCTATGAAATGAGCCAGTTTTCTTACCAATGCCGTTGTTACATACCATGATGTCTTATTGCTATTAAAATGGAGACCTAAATCGAATATTCTCCATATCTTCTACCCGTGGATGAGGCGACTAAAGGGAAAAATCTAGAGGATAGGCAGCGTCCCTTATTTAAACAAAACAATAGCGCCAACCCGCGTGCCCAGCGTGGTATAATGGGTAAATGCCCCCAACATGATAGGAAGTCGCTCAGTAAATCTGTGGTCCCGGAGGCCGATGTTCAGCAGTGGACTTCCAACGGGTAGTATGATGATGATGATATTATAATAATAATATTAAAAGTAAAAGTCAAAAGGCATTGATTTCAATAAAATCACTAGGATCACTTTGAAACGTCTTAGAAACTAGGTGAAGCTTTGCCTGTTCCTCGCGACCAAGCCTAGCATAAGATAATTATCTAGGCGTGCTCTATACCTAACCCGTTATTCACTCTGACACTTGCAGAATTTAATTCACTTTTTATGACATATGACTGCATGACTTAATAAGCAGCAATGCTTAACATTAACTTAACCAATAATTTTAGTATTCTTCTACGAATTGCAAAACTATAGGAACTCAGAGGTTAGATCAAATCGCAATTGAAGTGTAAAACATATCTGAGATGCTAGTGCGCGGGTTCTGGTCGTGGCTATGGGTGCCATTCCCGGGATTGTGCTCCACACAACAGGCAAAATGCGAGAGGGGCACCGGTGCGTTCCATTGGAGATCCCGGAGCCCCTTGACATGCATGGAGGCTGGCCAACGTGGTGGTTTTAGTCGGTAAGAGTCCGACATACCCTTTCTTTTGCCCCCGCAAAAAGAGGGATCCATGAGGATTTCCCCACGTTAAAAAAAGAAAACAAAAAAGGTAAATGTTGCTTGGCAGGCAGTGTTGATCAGTGGGCGCTAATCAGTCTTCTAATTCACAACGTAAAACGTTCTGATTTTCTTAGGTATCCTAAAAAAAAACAACCTTTAACGTTCAGATTTTTAACAATAGGTATCCCAAAAAAAACTACTCTGACGGGATTTGAACCCACAACCTTCCCCTAGATACGGGGATGCTCTAACCAACTAAGCTAAGCCACTTCCCATCTATAGTTACTCACATTTATTTTGAAATAACCTTCTAGTGTAGGTAGGTACCTAAATGTTTCTGTGTGCAATAAAGAATGTCCAAATTAATCCATTTAATCGTAGTTACGTTATATTAGATATAAACGGTTGAGTTATCGAACGCATCCAGGTCGCTCAGATCTGAATTACGAAGAGAGGCTCTCTAAATATAATGTTCAATCGCTTGAGACTCGACGTATATATTTTGACCTAGTTTATCTTTATAAAATAGTACATTCTCTAATAGATTCTCCAGAGCTGTTGTCCTTGGTATCATTCAATATTAAGTTTAGGGCACGTAACTCGAATGAAAGAAATCTGTTTGCCTTACAAATTTATAAAAATAATATTTCCTTTTACAATGCTTTGACCAGGATGGCTTGTCAATATAATTAAATGGCTAAAAATAATTTACAGTTAGATATATTTCGTTCTAAATTGTACCATTACATCAAAAATGTTAAGGATATCTTGTATCCTAAAACACTAGATGTTCATTAGGAAACATGTCTCTCACTTTTGTTTACTGTTAATACTTTTGTTGTACGCACATAATTATTTATGTTACTACCTAGTTCTAATCTGTGTTTTATAATTATTATTTTTACTTTTGGTTGTAATGTGTTTGTGCGTCGAAATAAATAAATAAATAAAAAAACGGGTCGGAGACAAAAATTAATGACGGCGATGTCGTGATTCTGTCAAAATTTCCTAGACAAGGGCTTCCCATCTATAAATATTTCATTACTCGAAGGTACAAGCCTAATAATAATCATCTCCTAGTAATCATCTCCTTGATAAAATGATACAAAAATGAGCATTTGTTTTCTTATTTACAATATTTTATTGGTATGCATATGTATTTATTATGGTATCTATATATTTATGTATTGAACTTATTTATTTTTAAACTAGTATGTATCAAAATCCTATTTCTCTCAAAGTTTTAGTAAGTAATTAGCATCATAACTCCTTTTATTTTCGTTTTTATGATCTCAATTGTTCCCTCTCCTGTGCACTACCTTCACATCTTCTGTCCACAAACACAAAGGTTATCTGGAAGGTAATGCTTTTTAGCATTAAGTTCGCCTTTGTACTATTTTTATGTGCAATAAAGAATTTTCTATCTATCTATCTACAAGCGTGTGATATGACTATCAGCTGCAAATATCCGGGAGGACGAGACGACGCGACGCAATATCCGTGCCCCGGGCTATGGGGCACTGGGGTACACCCTCGTGTCATATTTAACCTACGAGACTTGCTACTTCAAATCAGTTTGCAAAGTAAAATGAGCTTTACTGTAATGATTATGGTTATATTCGTATGGGCCAGTAGCCGATCCTGGTGAACGAGTTCACGGGCAGCCCGAAGACCTATCGCATGACTCTTAGCTGGGACTGATCTCCCTTGTTTACCCTCAAACAACGGCGGCATCGGCCAGTCCGATATTTTTTATAATAAAAAAACCTAACGTATGATTTAAAAACAACTCGTTTATACATTGTTGAATCATCATTATTATATTTACCCTGTAGAAGTCCACTACTGGACATAGGCCTCACCAAAGAATAAACGGTCTTGAGCCTTTTCCATCCACGGTCTTCCCGCAACCTTCACAATGTCGTCAGTCCATCGGGTGGGGGGGCCTTCCAATACCATGTGGTCCGTTTCGTGGTTGCCATTCGAGAACTTATTCCTCATCCTTCTTCGAGCTATATGGTCTGCCCACTGCCACTTCAACTCTTCAGTGAATATAGATAAATACCCATCAACCACCCAAGGAAATCAAAAGTCCATTCTTCAACATAAATGTAACGTCAACACGTCACAATAAGAACATTTGCGTCGTATCAAAAGCTCGCCAGTTTATTTGCGGACTGTCCTGTGGAGTCGAGGGCGGACGGCAATCGAGATTATTGAGTTTTCCGACATAAAGACAGGCCCTCTCGGCAAATCACTTTACTGGGAGGCTGAGGTCATGGATAGAGCGGAGCGATTAGCTGAAAGTCCTGAACAGAATATAGAGAAAGAATTTTATTTACAGAAACTATTTGGACCAAGGAAAGAACAACTCACTCGAGTTGAACCATTGGTAAAGATATTTCCCCATACAACAACCAGTTGAACTATGGGTAACTTTGCTTCTCCGTAGTACAACCAGTTGGACATCACAGTTGTACCACGGGTCGGGAGCGCTTAAAACTAATACAAGTTAATATATTTACAAAATACACAAAAAACAGTTGAGCTATCTAAAGACTGTTTCAAACTATCTATTATAAATTATAAATATCTATATATAGCTTAATTGATCCAGATCACTACCAGTCGGAAGCGTCCCCAAGATGCTTTTTTTTTTTTTTTTTTTTTATACAACAGAGGTGGCAAACAAGATTACGGCCCACCTGATGGTAAGCGGTTACCGTAGCCTATGAGCGCTTGCAATACCAGAGGCATCACGCACGCGTTGCTGACCCCGAACCCCCTTCCCCCCTAAAGAGGATAGAGGCAACCCTACTCGCCACAGGAACACAGCACTATTTGAAACAAATAATGTTATTTGGCTGCGAACTTCTGTAAGGCGGAGGTACCTCCCCAGGCGGGCTGCTCCAATTCAGAACGAGAAAATCTCGCTGTGCCCTCCCTCCTCCTAATGCTGGCGGAATTGCCACGCTGGATGACAATGCTAATCCATTGGGCCAAATAGGAGCCAGCTCTCGGGTCACGCATCGCTTCGATCAGACGCCCTATAGAGAATATGGTAGCGTTGGTCAGACATTGAGCAGAGCAGCGCGCGATTACGATGTGGTAATCAATTGCGCGAATTTTTGACACAATCCCTTCACTATTCGCGTTTTCGCTTTTATCAGCGCAGCAGGACTATGGACAAATCATCAACTGTTCTGTACTACCGAGGACCAACGGTACCATCTTTTAGTGCTAAATTTGTGCACATATTTTGTGCCAGAAGCACAAAATTTGTACTGCTGTAGTTTATGAAATTTTGGGCATCTCTTTCACTATGCAAAAATCACGTAGATCAATTGCTCTTTCACTGTGTATCTTTAAAAAAAAAACCTGTTTGGACACTTTTTTCTTAGCAATCCCTGGGCCGATTAAACTATAAATATTCTTATCAGCAAATCTTGATAGTACAACTTGTTAACCATTGAATTTCATGCATATCGGATGGACGGTTCGGAAGCTACGGTCTAACAAATAAACATACAACACCGATTCGTCCAAGTAGTTTGAGATATCTTCGCTTACTCGATCAATTAATTAGGAAAAATTAAAGAGTTAATAATTTTAGGACACTATCGCAATAGTACTGCACGCTCATATACAAGTGCGACCACGGAAAACCAGCGCTTTGGTATGAACTGCTCTGCCTTTTTAAAAAATAAAAAAAAAAATAAAAAAAAATTTTAGCACTTGCTGATTGGTGATTTTTTGTTACCATAATGTTGAATTGCATTTTTTGTATTGTGTTATCTTAAGAAACGTCACACGTCGTCGCCTATACGCGTGCAATAATTAATAATTATAATTAATAGGTATTTTATATATTTAAGGTTAAGGTATATATTTCTATGGGTCTTAAAATTAGTTTGTTACCATCTGTACTAATCTTAAGTTACTTGAAATGAAATTTATATTATTTATATATTTAAGTCTGACTGGCCTCATAGCTCAGTTGGTAGTAACTCTGCCTTCTGCGCTAGAGGTCGTGGGTTCGATTCCCGCGCAGGACAAACATTTGTGACTAACACAGATGTTTGTTCTGTGTCTGGGTGTTAAATATATATCTATTATATATATCAGTCTCTGGTACCCATAGTACAGGCTATGCCTAGTTTGGGATCAGTTGACCGTGTGAATATGTCCGGAATATTTATTTTATTTTTATTTATTTATTGGTAACAAAATAACGTTTTTTAACGTTTTTCTATTCTATTCTAAAATAATAGGCATTGCTTTTTCACAGCCATTTCTCAGATCGCTTTGCTCGTCGCTCTGCTTATGCGAGGGCCCGAGGTCTTATTGTAACACGGTATTCGCATAGGCTAGGTAGTCGCGGTCGAGTTTGTTATGGGAATTGTATGAGGGTGGAATCTCTTTATGGTTCTATTGCGGAAATAATATGCGTCTGAATGCAATCTAAAGCGTAGAAATAAGTAAGTTTTTTACCTTGGCCATTGTTTTGTTCCTTTCTTGTAAATTCTAAAAATCCTTTAGCTAAACTAGGTAAAGTATATAAATGAACACAGAACATTGACATTGGTGTCGATTCTGTTGTTGCAATATTCTATACTAACTTATTTATATTTCCAATAATTTTACTAATTTTAAGTTAGACCTAATATATTAAGAATTATATTAGGTTTGGATATATGGTTTTGCTTCTTTTTGGCAGCTCTAAAAATATTGATGTCTCTTTTTTATATTAAAATACTACCAATATCCGAAATCCTTGGGGATACCCACCACCGAACCACCTACAAAATAGACTTCCGACTGGTAGTGATCTGGATCAGTTGAGCTATCTATAGATCGTTTGTAACGGTCTTTAGATGGCTCAACTGTTTCTTGTGTATTTTGTAAATATTAACTTGTATTAGTTTTAAGTTTCTTTGTGTAAATAAATTACTATTCTATGTTTCGATTATCTCAAAATAGATACATAACTCTTTATTGTAAATCACGACACTTTACACAAATAAAATAATAACCATCTAATACTGGAAGGCCGTGGTGGCCCCGGCTAAAGAATAGGCCTCTCCATATCTACCTATCCGCGGATGTCGTAAGAGGCGACTAAGGGAAAAAAGCTAGGGGATGGGCAGCAGCGTCCCTCATTTTAACAACGATAGCTCTAACTGCGCTCGCCAACCCGCATGCCCAGCGTGATGAGTATGGGCAAATCCCCCCACATGATAAGGAATTCGCTCTGTCTGTGGGGGAGGCCATGTTCAGCAGTGGATGTCGTACGGCTGAAATGATGAATACTGGAATACAATGGGCGGTCTTATCACTTCCAGACAACCTTTGGAACCACTACATTCAGACCCCAAGCATTTGCAGATATTTTACACCATGGGGTTCAAACCCACTTCTTGTGTGTACCTCTGTCCGTCACACCATCAAAATTGGCAAACAAAGATCAGCCCTTTATATTAGAATGTCATCGCTAGAAAAAGTTACATCAAATCGCTTGTGTTTAGGAAATAGTTTTTAACCGACTATAAAAAACCTCCTTTTTTCTGAATCTATATTTTGAAGGTTCTGAATTCTATATTTTTAAACTGTTGGTTCCGGCATTAAGTTGCAAAACCTGGACGGCTGAACTTCACCACCAGGACTACATACCATAAACATACTTATTCTTGGATTAAATTGTCACCCATTTTGATCTATAGGGTCCATTGGATGTAATATGGCACTTGTTCATTAAAATAAAATTCACTTAACAAGTGGGAGTGATCCGGAACTTGCAGTGGATAGCGACCTCAAGGTCTAGGTAGGCTGGTAACTCGAACGTGCTTGGAATATTAGCACTGAAAGTCACAATGTCCTTTTAATGAGCTTTAGAAATTGACTTCGACCCTGTCCAATGACATATACGCCAAACAAAACATAATTAAATAAATATTCCGGACATAATCACACACGGTCAACTGATCCCAAACTAGGCATAGCCTGTACTATGGGTACCAGAGACTGATATACATAATAGATATATATTTAACACCCAGACACAGAACAAACATCTGTGTTAGTCACAAATGTTTGTCCAGGCCTCTAGCGCAGAAGGCAGTACCAACTGAGCTATGAGGCCAGTCATTTATACAATAACGTATCAATAATTAAGTTGTATGTTCACTTGTATTTATTTAATCCATTAAAGTTTCAGATACTACAACAAATTAATCTCTATTTACAAATACTACCAGAAAAGAAGGTCCCATGAGAAATCCCATGCACCGTCGCCACTAAATGTCGACTTACCCGACACTCCACACGCCTTTGACAAATAACGCTTAATTGAAAACGGGCGATTTGTTCTAAGGGATAAGATAAAGCGATTTACAAGATAAAATGCGACCAAAGCGACGGCAATAAGCCAGAAGAAGAGGCGCTTTTCGTGACACCATACAAAACCGCTATTTCAGCATTCACCGGTGACAAGTGAGTAACACACGAACTTTACGGTCTCGGGTCTCGGCTCCGTAACGGTTGAACGGATTTTAATGAAATTCGTTATACATGTGGTTACTTTTGTTACTGGAGATGAACATAAAGGTACTATTTATTTGTGCATGTCACGGTGGAAGCTGGTAATGAAAGAAAATATAATGTACAAATGTTAGTTCAAAAAGTTAAGTGTGAAAGATCGCGTTGAAGTCTTTTCATGAGATTTAAGATCGTAGCTGTTCTACGAAATTTCGTAACAAAGTAATTATATTTTTAGTAAACTCCTATAGGTAGGGCAACCTCTGCCTTAACCCTAAGATACACTGAATTCCTCTAATACAAGGTGATTCATATTATGTATGATATCCCGAGGCTTATTCTACACTCAATCAGCAAGTGTTTGTTCTACGACTTTTGAAAATTATATATGCGTAAATTAGCTACTTTGGGGTCAAATAAGTTCAAATTCAGGTTATTTTTTGTTGATAGAATAAGCCCCGTTTGGGCTATTATACATTTTATGAATCACCTTGTAGAACTTTTTAGGTCTTAGAAGTTTTGCTGAAGCTCACATTTCACATTTTTATAAGCTTTTATTTAATACCTAATTATTTTTCTTTTTCAGCATCACCTTGTTCGAACACAGGATCATCGAAAAATTAAAGTGTTTGTTGCCTGATTCTTCTAGGCTTGGTGGCGAGGAACAGGCGTAGCTTCGTCTAGTTTCTAAGATGTTTCAAAGTGATCCTAGTGATTTTATTAAAATCACTTTTGACATTTATTTAATGTACTAATGTGAAGCGTGGCAATTCCGCCAGCTTCTTGGGGACCCTTCCGACTGGTAGTGATCTGGATTAGTTGAGCTATCTATAGATCGTTTGTAGCGACGTTTGTTTGACTGACCTGATAGCTCAGTTGGTAGTAACTCTGCCTTCTGTACAGGTCGCGGGTTCGATTCCCGCACTGGACAAACATTTGTGACTAACACAGATGTTTGTTCTGTGTCTGGGTGTTAAATATATATATCTATTATGTATATCAGTCTCTGGGACCCATATTACAGGCTATGTCTAGTTTGGGATCAGTTGATCGTGTGTGATATGTCCACAATATTTATTTTATTTATTTATTTATAACGGTCTTTAGATGGCTCAACTGTTTCTTGTTTATTTTGTAAATATTAACTTGTATAAGTTTTAAGTTTCTTTTAAACAATAAATTTTATTTAAAAAAAAACCCTGAGAGAACTTATTGTATACTATCTTCTTGTCTGCACACATAATTTTTGTTAGTGTATGAATCTTCTGAAATCTTATAACTCACCCCACAGGCAAATCGTCAGGGGTGCTCAACCCCGGTGCAATAGGAGTGTTGCCTCTAACAACAACTTTAGCCGCCGTTCGCCACCCCTGCCACCTTTGCTCCTGTTAGCCTAAATAGGCCTCTTTGCCTATTAAATGTTTTCTTTACGAATAAGGGAACTCTCTGTTTGAAGTGAAAGCAGTTTACAATTTCATTCATTAGCTACGAGTACTTAGGTTTCTGTGTGATAATTTTTTGCGGAAGTTCTAAAAAAGAAAAATAAAGACGGTCATGTGCGAGTCGCGCCCTGAGGGCCTGAGGGTCTTGTATACGGGGCAGAAAATCTCAATTTTTCGCCCCGTATATGGTATACTAGCTCACGCCCGCGGCTTTGCTCGCGTGGTATCTACATAAAAAGTCTAGTTAAAGAACTTTTTTTTTTTTTTTTTATACAACAGAGGTGGCAAACAAGCTTACGGCCCACCTGATGGTAAGCGGTTACCGTAGCCTATGAGCGCTTGCAATACCAGAGGCATCACGCACGCGTTGCCGACCCCGAACCCCCTTCCCCCCTAAAGAGCTCTGGCAACCTTACTCACCGCAGCAACACAACACAATTTGAAACAAATAATGTTATTTGGCTGCGATCTTCTGTAAGAACTATTTATATTCCAAGTTTCAACGAAATCAATTTGAAAAACAAACATCCAAACATCCTCAACTTTCGCATTTATAATATTAGTAGGTTAGGATTGGTACGGAAGAGTGCCATCTCTACTCTCACTTAACCGTATTTATTAATTATTTAAGTAGGAACTCATTGTTTTCATTTTGATTTATCACAGAAATGTCGGAATGGTCAAACAAAAGAGACTTCATTAAGGGGCTGTGATAATTTGTGTTTCCTTAAACATCATCAAAGTATACAGCTAATTTGCACCCGTACGATATAATTACGAAACCCTCATTTACACCTGAGCCGTTAATAATTATCATATTCATAATTACTTCGTACTGGTAATAAAAGTTCATACAATAAATAATTTTTATTCCTCACATTCTCTCATTCAGTGCACTAAGGCTCGTATTCAGAGACACGACTCAAGCATAGATTTAATCACAGATCAGCTCAACTCTACTTAAGTATTGAATCTCTTCTCAAACATAGCTTTTATTCAAGAACGGTACTTAAACTACTCTCAGCTGAATCGAGTCTCAAATCTGTACTCAAATGTTCTCGTTAAATTTTGATTTATTTATAATTTTCGATCCGTTTTACGCAGAAAGTCAAACAGCCAGGGTGGAAATATAATATAACTATAAAGTGAAGTATAAATATGCATCAAAGTACGTGTAACGGAATGAAAATGTCATTTGATTAATGTCAAATCAAATCTAAACTCAAGCACCGATTTCTTCTAATTGACGTTTCAGAATAAGCTACTCAGGTGAACTGTGATCATTGAATCTATAATCTCGTCTCAAATCGAGATTTAAGTACAGATCAATGCTTGAGTCTTGTCTCTGAATACGTATACCATGTAGCCTAAGTATACCATGAAAATGGTATACCATACATAGTTATACCATAGCCATAAATATAAATAAAAAAAATACAATGCAAAGAGTATTTAGTGCAGGATAGTATTTTTATCCAACTAATATATCACGCCGTAGTGGTCCTATCTGAAGAGTTCTACCCGTGGATGTCGTAAGAGGCAACTAAGGGAAAAAAGCTAGGGGATGAGCAGCAGCGTCCCCTATTCAAGATACAAGGATAGCTCTAACAAATCCGTCCCAAATAATTTCTGGAAATCTAGGAAGGAGAAAGCTCAAGACCGTTCATCGTTGCACTCTTTGGGAGAGACCTATATCCAGGAGTGGACTTCTTGAGGCTTGTGATGATGATTCAATATTTAATGGTCATTACTATATGAGCCGTGGCCTATATGGCCGTGGTGGCCCCAAGTGAAGAATAGGCCCCTCCATATCTACCTATCCGAGGATGTCGTAAGAGGCGACTAAGGGAAAAAAGCTAGGGGATGGGCAACAGCGTCCCTCATTTTAACAACGATAGCTCTAACTGCGCTCGCCAACCCGCATGCCCAGCGTGGTGAGTATGGGCAAATCCCCCCACATGATAAGGAATTTGCTCTGTCTGTGGGGGAGGCCATGTTCAGCAGTGGACGTTGAACGGCTGAAATGATGATGATGATGACTATATGAGCTTCTGAATAGACAGCTCATCATCGTTTTTTTTGTATGAATAAAAACGTTCTCTAATTTACATAAAGTAAGATAAAATACGGTGGCCACAAGTAAAATGTCTCATAAAAATCCTACTTTACTGGACGTATTGAAGGGTGGTTAGCGGTCAGGGGGCCAAGATTTATGTGTCCATAGTCCTATGACCACAAGTTGGTACTCAGTTTAAACGATCCTTGATTCTTTACACTTGTTAGCAAAGTGCAGTAAATATTATAAGAATGACATAATGATTTCAAACGAATAATGATAATCTTTTTTGAACTCATATATTTAATTTTGATTTGGTAATTAAAATTATTCCATTCGAGACAATCCATACTAACCCTATCCTACCATAAAAAACCATAAAAAATCCAACTAACAAATAACCATATAAAAATCCGAAAGTTTGTGAGAATGCTTGTTGTTCAATCTAGCCGTAACGGCTAAACCGATTTCGTTGAAACTTGGAATATAAAGAGTTCCTTACCTATAACAGCATATAGGTTGCTTTTTAAGTACATAGATACCACGAGAGCGAAGCCGCGGGCGGAAGTTAGTAGTAAATATAACAATAGTGATGTGGCCGTGACGGCAATATGTCATAGAGATTGGTGGGATAGGGCAATTTAAACCGCTGTATATTGTTTAATCTATATATAAATCTGACGGCCACATAGCTCACTTGGTAGTGACTCCTTCTGCGCTAAAGGTCGCGGGTTCGATTCCCGCACTGGACAAACATTTGTGACTAACACAGATGTTTGTTCTGTGTCTGGGTGTTAAATATATATCTATTATGTATATCAGTCTCTGGTACCCATAGTACAGGCTATGCCTAGTTTGGGATCAGTTGACCGTGTGTGATAATATGTCCGGAATATTTATTTTTTGTATAAAAACAGTTATATTTGTAGAATGTTTGTAGTTTTTTCTTTGCCCTCGGGCCTCGGGTATTCATCTATCTCTCCCACATCTCTTGAATATGGCTATTGTCTAAATTCGCGTGTCCGTCCTTGATGGATGTGTATGATGGATAGAGGAAATGGAACCCATCACGAGCAGATGAACTAATTAACGACCCTCAGGGTGAATAACATTTATTTGAAAGTAGGTGTTTTTTGCTTGGACCTTATGTTGATAGCGCGCGGGTTGGTACTTGCGATATTTTTAATTACATTTTTAAATACAAGGACATTCGTAATGTGTACAACATCCCGTAATATGTACAGGGGCTTATTCTATCAACAAAAAGAAATAATATTAGAAGGAAAAAAGGACTTTAATTCCTATTCTTTTTCAGATTAATTGTTTTTGGATATTTTTATCATCTTAAGAAGTAATTGTTAAACGTATTTACGAAAAGTTCAACAACAAGACTACTACCTAAAGCAGCTGGATGAGTTTGAACTTCTTTGACCCCAAAACAGCAGATTTTTACCTAAAGTTTATTCAATGAAAAATGCTGAATTAACGAAAGTTGTATTACAAACTTTATTGCCAATTGGTTGTAGAATAAGCCCCTTTCAAGATAGCATAGGTACATATTATCGCCTTGTATAACATACACACTAGCAGTAGTAGGTATTACAACAGTGCAGAGTTCCAGATTGGTCTTCGAATAAAACCGTTTTGTCAACCTCAATAAAAATAAACCTGGCTGAATAGACTTATTATTTTAAAAATAGAAACGAAAAACGTTGAACAGTTTCGGGCTGTCAAGATGACAGCAACGGCGCCGGGAATCCGATCCGATGGAGACGTCAATAGGCCTACGTTTGAATAGAGAAAACAAAACAAAATCATCAGTTGATTTAGACATTCGAGGCCAACTCACGTTAAATTTTTAGTATCGGTCTCGTGTCAAAACGAATTGTCACAGTTAATGTGACAATGTGTATATATTACATAGGTAGGTAAATAATTAGTAATTCTAACTAATTATTTACCTACCTATGTAATTGCTGCAAATAAATATATATTTTTTTCATTTTCATTTTCTGTATAATTGCGTCAGTTGCTTGCTTGTCTTGTCACTGAATCCTTCGTGGTCATCCTGTAATGCGTCAGTGATACGGTACTAGTGAGATTGAATCGAAATTAATCATGACCATAATTTTAAGGAAAGCTTGAGATATTAGTTAAATTTTGATCATTAGAATGAGTGAATATCTTCTAATAAAAATACTCTTAGAAACTCGCACAAACGGGTGTATTTAATATTTTCCACAGACATTGGAGATTCCACTTCTTATGAGATCATTGAGCTGCTGTTTCTGTATTATAATCAAATAAAAACAAAAAAAATAACATTTACCACAAATATTGGTAGGATTTTACTAATTTTCAGTTTCAATATTTTATTCAACCAAAATCGTCTTACGGCAAATCAACCAAAGATAAAGGCTGTCGACATCGATTTTTCATTTTATGTGGATGTCGATTTTTCAGCGTAGTCTAAATATTTGAAGTTTTCTGCACCTTTAACCTTTCTTGCTCATCCATGCTGTAGTTGTGGATCATTCATCACTAAACTGATCCCTATCCGTGGGTGCAATGTCCACGTTAACATTTTTAAAGTACAGAAAAAAACAGCTGCTTATCCAGCCAGCCTCATACTAAAGAGGTTTATCTCAGTCCCCACATTAACAGACGTCATACACAGTCATCCACTAGGCTCATTAGCTAACGATACGTCCGTTAATTTGTTTGAGTTGCAATTAACATGTCCACCTCCAACGCACATCACTACTAAGCTCTAAAAAAGAAAAAATAACGTTCGGTTTTGACAGACGCTCGTTCAGCGATCCTTTTAAAAAGTTACCAATCATGCACTACCTCCTTGCTCTATTGGGTTGAAATAAGGTTTGGAATTAGTATTTTGAATTTGGAACAATCGATGATTTAATGTTGTCGGCCAGTAATAAAAAAAATCTTAAAACTATAAAAGAACCTACATACAAACCCGTTCATCTCCCATTATTTTGGCCCACCCTGAATACATAGATAATAATAGCGTGGCAAAATACGGTTGCCTGAGTCAGCTTAGAGTGAAAAGAAAAATGTAGAGTCCATTTTGGATCATTGTTGATTAAAAAATACTTCTGCAATCAATTGAACCATTTTAGTACTGTTTTCGCTATATTATGGACAAGGATTACTATAATTTATTCCAAAATACATTTCCTACAAGGCACAATATTCCGGATGTGTAGGTAACTAATTAATGCCTACAAATGGAAATAAAGAAAGAACACACTGTAACGAGGAAATCACCATAAAAGTATCTACTTGTTAATTAGATTGGTATCGAGTAGTAATGTCATTCATATAATGGTAATGGTAAAACAATTTTTACCTTATAAAACGATGATTGAGTAATTATACAATTAAAACAAGCTTATGGCAATAGGAATAAATAAATTATAAGATTACTAGCAGGCGACCGCGACTATGTCCGCGTTTAGTTAGACCTTAAATATGGTTAGAGATAATTTATTTTCTCAAAAAGAAATTTACATTTCACTTAGATGAGAAACTCAATATTATAAATATAAATAAATAAATATTCCGGACATATTGCCGCCGAATGCCGATTTTATTTAAATTGTCTTATAGACTTGTAGTAATTTGTAGTTAGGTATAATAAGTTCATCATTGATACCCCTTTATACAAATTGTTTTGAAAAACCCTTAAATAAGTATTTCATTATTTGTTTGGGCTAATATTTGTATATCTATAGTTTCACTTCACGCGTTAGATAGAGATAAAGATTGTTTAATACAAACTTTGGCATACTGTTGTACCGTTTGCGGTAGTTCAGGTACCATACCCCAGTCTGATTACTAACCTAATACAGAATGACCAAGAAAGAATCAATGTCACGACAAGCAAGCAAGCGGTAGTCTTGGAAAACCCCTAAATTACTAACCTTGTTGTTTGTCGTAGAGAGTATTCATTTATATACATTTAGAGTAATTTGTATACTCATACTAACTTCACCCCGGTTCGTGGGCGACGCAGTGTTGGAAGGCCCCCCACCCGATGGACCGATGACATTGTAAAGGTTGCGGGAAGTCGGTGGATGGAAAGGGCTCAAGACCGTTCGTCGTGGAACTCTTTGGGGGAGGCCTATGTCCAGCAGTGGACTTCTACAGGTTGTTGATGATGATGACTAACTTTAACACATATATATAAGTCACACACAGTTAATTTTAAAATTAGCTGTTAGTCAGCACTACCTTCATTTTTTCCTCACTACTCAAAGGTTAGCTGGAAGAAAATGCTAACTAGCATTAATGTTTTCTGATAATATGTGACATGAATAATTTGAAATCTGTTTTTATGGTTACTAACATAGTTTATAGGTAGATAAATGTACTAACAATTATGGTGAACAACCGAAATAAATAAATTAAATTAAGTTCGCCTATGTACTTGTCTTTGTCCTGTGCAATAAAGAATTTTCTATCTATCTAACACACCATGAACCCCTTGATTTGAAGCATTCATAAATATACTTATAAATATACATACATAGCCACATAGCCTGTGAGAATTCGGGTAAAAGTTAGGAACGCAGGGAGAAAATATATATGTACCTACTAAAACGAAAATAAAAAATATATGTAATAAATAAGGTACTAACAGAAACAAAGCTAAGTAAGACTAATATTTCTAGTGTAGAAATTAATCTAAAACGAATTAATTCGCTCTAGAAATAAATTTAAAGATTCCAGAGAATACGGCCATCAATGAACACAGGAAGCATTACAGAACACTAAACTCTTCTTATCCCTCAAAATCCCAAGTAATCCTAAACACTATAGGAATTATAAGATAAGAATTGAAACGAAAGTGTGGGAAAGACGTAAGTATTGCATTTGTGCTTAACAGATCATAACGCAAATTTACAACAATGTAAAGTAAATTTAAACATGTAAATTTAGAAAATATGAATACTCTTTTGTTATTTCTATCAACGGAACCATGACTATTTAACCGACTTTTAATAAAGAGGAAGTTATAAAGATAGAATGAAAAGATACATTTTGCGATAGGCGTGATGGTCTAGTGGGAGGTTCCTTGACTTTCGATCCGAAGGTTCGAACCCGATCGTGCACCTGTGTTTAGTTAATTGGCTTCTACTCATTATAAACTATTTTACACATTATTTACTCTATTCTTAAAGCGGCGATGGGCTTGCAACCTATCACTTATGGAATTACTACTGCAAAATGTGTGCATGTGCCAAATGTTCGGACACGCCTCTGACTACCACTCTGAGACATGTTCAAGGATCTAATCGCCTAGAGATCTGAGAGGATGTCTACCATTCTTGGGGATTAAATTCCTAAACCCATTACATTTTTTTTTATAATAAAAAATAAATAAATATGGATCTCAAGTCTCAGTCTGAAATAAAGTCTTTTTTTGTATTAAGATAATTGCAAATTTCCTGTTAACACGGATTGTACACAGCTAAATAAAATCTAAATAAAAAAACTCATTCATTTTGTTCTATAATTTAGTAGGTTAGTTACCTAATAAATAAAATTCCAACCGAAGCTATAGATTCGGATGTTTGCACGCGATCTAAAGCGTTATATTGGCAAATTAATCATTCAGACACCTACCTACTTATTTCCATTGTCCAGTGAAGTGTTACATTACTAATGCCTAACTTGTATCATGCATTGTGCACGAAGGAGCCTCTAAGAGGCGCACTTTAATCCTTTCACTACACTGATTTGGTCATAAGCCCTTGTCAGGGCCCCATACCTCAACCTGGTCACTGACCTATTACAGGATGACCAAGAAAGAATCAGTGACAGACACGAGAAGCAAGCAAGTATCATGACATTGCGCCTTGTCGCGCAACGGGCTATGGTAGCTATGCTCGGAGTTTCGCTACGTCATCATAATCACCATCATTTCAGCCGTACGACGTCCACTGCTGAACATGGCCTCCCCCACAGACAGAGCAAATTCCTTATCATGTGAGGGGATTTGACATACTCACCACGCTGACAAAACGCTACATGGTACAATCTAAAACGACGAAATCCGTAGAAGAACACAAGTCACCGACATAGCTTTTAGAATAAGCAAGTTGAAGCTCGCAGAACCGACAAACGTTAGGGAATAGAGGTTCTCGAATTGTGATAGAAATCGGATGACGCAGTGTTATGCCCAACAGTGGACTTTCAACGATCGATGCTAGCGATCGGCGATTGATCGATTAGGGTCGTAACACCCTTAGGTTACCTATCAAAATTTATATATAATAATATATTAATAAAAAAAAGCGAAATTAACAATAAATATTAATCCAGATTATCTTTGTAGGTATGTAATTTTTTTTCTCATTTTTGGTTTATACTACGTATTTTTATCTAGGCTATCAGAGTTCAAATTATATAAGTAGGTAATATCTAGCAATACTACTTGCTAACAGAGCCAAGAGTATCTTTAACCACCTTTACTAAGATATGAACACACCTGCCGCACTTGTCAACCTACACATTAGGCACTACATTCGTTCTACATTCTAAACAGACCTATAAATAATGGAAATTATCTATTCCTCGACTAAATACTTTACCTGTACCTAACCTAACAGTGATAGCTATAAAGCCGTGTTTAAGCCCCAAGTGTTTTACTTAGTTTAGGTGTCAAAGAACCATAATTAAGAACCTTTTACAATTATCTAGTATTTTAATAATGTTGGGATTCTCGGCCTCCAAAATAAATATTCCGGACATATCACACACGGTCAACTGATCCCAAACTAGGCATAGCCTGGACTATGGTAACCAGAGACTGATATACATATATTTTACACCCAGACACAGAACAAACATCTGTGTTGATCACACAAATGTTTGTCCAGTGCGGGGATCGAACCCACGACCTCTATCGCAGAAGGCAGAATTACTACTAACTGGGCTATGAGGCCAGTCAATAATGATAGGCTTTTTAGTATACCTAGCTATAATTAAGGTTAATGTAATTTAGACAATGTTTTTGCCAACAATGAAAACATCAACTTAACATAAGCGCAATGGCTTAGGTCACCATCCAAATACCCTTGTAGGCATACATTTTTCTTAACCACTTTATCATACTACCACCATAATTAGTACCTAACCTATTCTCATTTCGTTTTTATCCTGGGGCTCGTCTGGCCCCCTTAGTAGCATATATAAAAAAAACTTTGGAATTACTATAATGGACAGCGTCGTTGGTTACTTTATTAATACTGGCATACTTGTACCTACCTACTCTATTATTAAAACATTATTGTAACTGTTTGATGTTTCGCAATAAATGAAATAAAAAAATTACCTGGTCACTGACCCAACGCATAGTGATCAAGAAAGATCGACACTTCAAAAGAACGAATCTATAACTAGGCGTTATTTTATGCATTTTAGGTTTTTTGGAGGAGGTAGGGCACAGCGAGATTTTCTCGCTCTAAATTGGAGCAACCCGCCTGGAGAGGTACCTCCGCCTTACAGAAGATCGTAGCCAAATAAATAGTTTGTTTCAAATAGTGTTGTGTTCCTGCGGTGAGTAAGGTTGCCAGAGTTCTTTAAGGGAGGGGGGAGGCAACGCATTAGCAATGCTCCAGGTGTTGCTAATGTCAATAGGCGACGGTAACCACTTACCATCAGGAGGGCCGAAAGCCTGTTGGTCACCGTATAACATTTAAAAAAAAAAATGGAAATTTAAGCTGGAATATATCTAAACCGCACATCTCTGTTGTCAACGATTTAGGTTTTAGTTATGTAAAGGGCTGTCTTTAGTTAGTTTAGTTATGTAAATGGTTGTCTGGAAGAAATCGCGATCCGCGATAATTTAAAAGTCTAAATTAGGTCCTACAATCGGCGGTCTGATTGTAGGACCTAATTTAGACTTTTAAGCTATATAAAACTGTTTGTTATTTTTAATGGTCCTCTATAAAGTTTTATTTCATTTCATTTCACATAATATAATAAAATAATAAATACAAAATACTGAAAAAAAAAAAGTTCGCAAAGCTAAACATTTCATAACGTCAATTAGGAGACGTTATAAATTGACTAGCTGATGAAAAATTACAAGACCGCTACTTTTTTTCGATTATCTTATAGTTCAGTTATATTAACAAAAAATGTATCGAGCGATAGTTAATGAGTAGAAGCCAGTTAAGTTAAAGTCTGTAAGGTATTTAAGTGCTTTAGAATTGTAAAATATTTCGATTAAATTTACTAAATATGTAAGTTTGCTGCTCTACATTGTTTCCTGTTTAGCACTGTCAGAAGGTTCTTTACGATAGTTTTTATAAAACTTAATGAAGTTATTTTTATGTGGATGATTTTGTTGTGCGTTCCGAGACATTATCCGATCTTTCTAGATACTTCGGTATTAGGATTCAACTGCATATCCACTGGGGACTCACAATTTTTGGTTGTCATCCTACTGAAAGCGGAATGACTAAGTTTTCTAATCTCGCTGATTTTATTAAACAGTTTTGGAACATGTCATAAAATAATACAATTAGTTTTGATTACGAATATAATTTTATTAACAATTTTAATTTAATGACTGTAATGTAAGTCGATATCATATTTACAATTTGCATTTTGTTTATTATACATTTTTACAAGTCTCTCAAGAGTCTATCACTAATCTAACGTCTCAGATTAACCTAACATAATTATGTAAATTTACACAGTTAATTAATTACATTTAGGTCCGTATTGTAGAATTAAACACAAACATTATAATTCCTTACTGCAAGTCATCAGAAAAATCTGTGCCTGAATAAATTTAGATTTAGTTCTGTAACGGACCTTAATAGCAATTACCTATAGGTTTGAGATTAACACTGTGCGCGTTTTAAAATCGAGACAGATGGAGAATGCTGTAAAAAGGTTTTAATATATTACGTGCCTATTGAGGCATTAAATCACAGTCTAAATAATATCTGATTACATGAAAAAACTAATATAAACATGAATCTAATGGATGAACATGTTACGCAAACAAACCCTATGTTAGACAAAGAAAATCAAGATAGTTAATCTTGAATTTCTTAGACACAACAAGAGAAATAGTTGCTTGGACATTCATTTAAATGATTCAATGAGATATTAGTATCTAATAACTGTTAGGTAATTATTTATTACAACTCAAATGTTCAAGTCAGTTTAGCAATTCAAGGACTATAGGTAATTAAGCACCGGTGATGCACAATGTCTAAAATGTCGTTAGGTATATGAATATATGCTGTAGTAATTCATAGCTACGATAATTTCATACAAGATTCATAATATGTATGTTATCCTGAAAGAAGCCTATTCTATACCCAATTGGCAATAAAGTTTGTTTAACAACTGTTGGAAATTGATCATTTTTCATTGATAAATCTCTATTAAATAATCTTCTGTTTTGGGCGCGAACAGCCAGCTGTTATAGGTACCTAGTAATCTAGAAGTCAAACTTCTCTTATGTTTAATAATTATTTGATGACAAAATACCAAAAGTGTAATAAAAGTGTAATTTGTAAAAGTTAAAAACATAAATTGAAAAAAAATATATATGAATATTTTGTTTTATTTCTCGCTAATATTCTTTATTTTTGTTGATAGAATAATCCCCTTTCGGGATGGTAAACATATTATGAATTACCTGCTATAGCCAAGGCAGTTCAAAAACTTATTATGAACAATTGCAGAAATGAAGGTGACTAATTATTGCTGATGGACCTGACAATGACTGTCGTGCCGTGTCACATAATTGTTCTTCCCTCTATTGATAATATCGATGACAAATCAACAGGAGTACCTATTAAACACTTATCTATCATCGATTCAAATTGACTAGGTGCCATCATTAAAAGTAAGGTCTGCCTTACCACCCTAAGGGTGTATTTTGCCTGAAGTGATCTTGCCCTATTTGGGTTTATGCGTACTCATACAACAGTATATTTTACACCCCCTAAAGATTACAGTGAATAAAAATGGGCCGGGTAGGCTTACTTACTTACCCGTGTTCAAGCGAAACAGTTTTAAAAGTGGTACAGTGAATTTTTATACATACAGTCATTATTAAAGCTTAGAATTTAGAATTGTATTTAAAGTCAATTCAAATGGTTCAAGATTTTGTAGCTGAAACTGACGAACGACTCGAACGGAAAAAAGTATTAATAGAAAATGAAACGAGTCAATTAGAAAAATCCGAAAATTTTAGGCCTAAGTATAAAATCATCACAACCTTTGTACAGCATTCTACTAAAAATAAAGTTAAACTGTTATTCCTAAGAGAATAATTTTAGTGCAATAGAAGAATAAATCAGCCTCAAAGGACTTGGCAAGGAACGGAGACCACGGAGCCACACGTGTTCAGGTACAAACCTTCAATCATAGCGTTTTTATTATCTACCTCACGAACATAATTATCTACATAATTTATAATATCTATAACATACCTACAACTAAAAGCTGATATGATAAATAAAATCTATTTTATTGGTAAAACAGGTAAGATCTACAAGTATTTAGGTAGTAAATGCTTTTCTCAGAAAGCCTTTTAGATCCTGGTCTCTTACCAAAACAACACATCCGTGGCAAGCTATCTAATAAATTATCTTAAAAATCTGAGTTGAGTAGCATAAATAAAATTTTAAAATTAACCCTGTTTAAACCTGAAAAATGTAGCCATCTTTCGTTACAACTTCAAATTGAACTCAAGTTCGTGAAGGCCAGCGCCCGTCGCCACACGACGCGTAATAATTGAACATTATCTACAAAATGTGCAATGTACATACCTGACGAGACGCACACATGCACTCGAAGCACTGATACACTTGAACTTTAGAATGATAGACTGGCTTACAACTTGATCACCACATGCATCACGAAACCAGCTAAAACTAGGATAATATATAACTTTTCGTCTATATCGCATCGTCCGTCAACGGTAACGTCTCTAATTCGTTCGACGCTATTTACACTATCAGTCTGTGCTACTCCTCGTCGACGTTGATCTCGGAGTCGACCGAGTCCTCGTCGTAGGTGGAGGAGGAGGCGAAGCCCCGGCCGAGCAGTGCCGACCGGTTCTTGGCGGCGGCCGCGCGGTCCCGCTGCCGGCGGTTCTTGAACCAGTTGCCCACCTGCGTCGGCGTCAGCCCCGTGGCCGCCGCCAGCTCGCGCTTCTTGGTCGGGTTCGGGTACGGGTCCTGCAGGTACCACTCGCGCAGCAGCGACCGCGTGCGCTCCTTGAAGCAGTGCGTCTTCTGTTCGCCGTCCCAGATGGTGCGCGGCAGAGGGAACTTCTTGCGCACGCGATACTTGTCGACCGGCCCCAGTGGCCGGCCGCGCAGCCTCTCCGCCTCCTGGTAGTGCGCCTCGAGCCACAGCGCCTGCAGCTTGGCGTGGCTCGAGCGCTGGAACCGGTGCCGCTCCAAGATCGAGTACAGCTCGCGGTGCCGGCCCGCGTGGAAGGCGACCACCGCTCGGGCGCGGAGGACCGCCTCGCAGCGCTCCAGCTCGGCGACGTTCGGGTGCGCCACCGGCAGGGACCACAGGAACCGAGCTAGCCGCTCCACGTCGCCGCTCTCCTCGAGGGTCTCGCAGACGGTGGACACTTGCGACGCGCTGAAGGAGAGCGTTGGCAGCGGCAGCAGAGGAGTCGGCGCGGCCAGCTCCAGCGCGTTGAGCGGAGCGGCGCCCGCGGTGGCAGGGTCGGCGCAGGTGGCGGGCTCGGTGGCGCGGTCGGGCGCGGCGGGCCCGCACCGCGCCTCCAGGATGCGCGCGTGCAGCGCCGCCGTCGTGGCCTCGTCCCAGGAGCCGCGCATCGGAGCGAGTGTGCGCGGCGGCGTCGCGCGCGATGTGAGCTCGGGGCGCGCGCGCCCGGGGGCGGGCTGGCTGCGCGCGCGGGATTGGCTATCGGTTACCGAGCGCGGGGCGCGCCGGCCAATCGCAGGCGGCGCCCGCTCGGGGGCCGGATGGCTCAGACCGCGTATCCGACGGGCGCGTTTAACGAGGGCCGAGGGGCGCGGCCCCCCCGCGCCGCCATGATCCGTCACGCACACCGCGCCGCGCCGCTCCGCGCCGAGCCGCCGCGCGCCGACACGCCGAGATCCCGCGAGCCCGCACGCCCGCTATCTGCCGCTGAGCCTCGATCGATTACCTGCAAACCCGCAATTAATACCCTCCGTACGTCCATCCGTGTGTATTACCCGCCCCGTGTTTGTATTAGCTATCGCCTATCTTCGATAGATCGTAATTTTGCCCGTGATTGCACGTCCAACTGTCGGCATGTCATACATCGGACAACTGATTGATTCACGGGGCTAAAGCAAACAGATTAAAAGAATATCAACTCTATTTCCGTAATATGATGTACCAGTAGGTACTGTAGAGACTATCCTACGATTAATATTATACAGAGTTCTTGATGCGGCTAACACAAAGAAATAAGATTTAGGGACATAATATCTTGAAATCGCATCATTCGTAGACCCATTCGTAGATCATCATCATCATTCGTAGCCTGGGTAGCGAAAATTCTATCATTTAAAATATTGACCATTTTGTAATACACGGGTAAAATAGCCAAGTATCAAGACCGTTCCGTCAGCGTACCCCGGAGCGAGATTTCAGCGTGAAAGCCTTTCGAGAGTATTAAGTTATTGAACGGCAAACCACACCCAAGCGGCTGTAACGCTACACAGGTAGCCCCCACCCGGGGGTCACCCCTAAACCCCCCAACGGGGGTGGGGGGTGGTCTCGCGTTACTGTGAACCATTACGTGTAGCGAGAAGGATATTATTACGACCAATATGGATTTATTTTCGGGGAATGTATGAGAGTGTAATTATATGCCTGATGTTTAGGGTGGTGCGCGTCCTACATTGGAAATTAATGTTGTTGTTGATAAAATCAGGAAGAATTGCTTTGCTTTTGACGTTTACAGCCATGAAACACTTTCTTACGGTGTATCCGTTCATTCGTCACTGGGTCTTTCTTAGTCTCTATGCGACATCGCAGTGTAATTAGTGCCCAAACAGTTTTAATGACAAACTCCAATCAAGCCGTGTTCCGTTCGAACACAAAATTTAATCTGAAATTTATTTCAAAATGATCTTTACCTTTCGTCTTCTGACTCAGTAGACTTACTTAACAACTCAGTAGAGTCAGTAGTACCTACTGAGTGAAGTCGGTTTTGAGCTTGACTTTTATAGGCTTGCGATATCGTTGAGTTATATCATAAGCCTTCAAATGGAAAACCCAAAATTGACTCTCATCAGAGTCTTCTGGATTTTTTTTTTAATTAGTTTTTCGCATATGTATATACGCCTTACAGAAGATCGCACCCAAATAACATTAGGTATTTAATAAATATAAATAAATAAATAAATATTCCGGACATATCACACACGGTCAACTGGCAAACTAGGCATAGCCTGTACAATGGGTACCAGAGACTGATATACATAATAGATATATATTTAACACCCAGACACAGAACAAACATCTGTGTTAGTCACAAATGTTTGTCCAGTGCGGGAATCGAACCCGCGACCTCTAGCGCAGAAGGCAGAGTTACTACCAACAGAGCTATGAGGCCTGTATTTGTTTCAAGTAGTGTTGTGTTACGTTACTGCGCTAATAAGGTTACCAGAGCTCTTTAAGGGGAGGGAGGGTTCGTGGTCGGCAACGCGTGTGTGATACCTCTGGTATTGCAAGCGTTCATATGTTGGTAACCATGAATGCATGCACCTCGGCACGGACTAATGAACACCCTAGTTTTGTTTCTTCCTAGATACTTTTGTTTGTGACTTACCCACCTCTTTATAACCTATAGTGTCTTTTCTAATTAGTTTATGCTGTGCTTGTGTGACCAAAATAAATATATTTTCTTTCTTTCTTCTCGAACGGCCTCATAGCTCAGTTGATAGTAACTCTGCCTTCTGCGCTAGAGGTCGCGGGTTCGATTCCCGCACTGGACAAACATTTGTGACTAACACAGCTGTTTGTTCTGTGTCTGCGTGTTAAATATATATCTATTATGTATGTCAGTCTCTGGTACCCATAGTACAGGCTATGCCTAGTTTGGGATCAGTTGACCGTGTGTAATATGTCCGGAATATTTATTTATTTATTTCTAACCACTACCCAACAGGTGAGTCGTAAGATAGCTATCTAACTCAATTGTATAAAAAAATTACATATCTACCAATATTTATTTATTTAGACGACAGTATAACATCTTAACAGGTTTTAAGGCGATGCTATACCTACCATACGCCGTTCGAACCATCAGTTCCAGTTGACTGATGGTTCTCGCGGCATATTTAACCTTACCTGTACCTTGTGTCTTTTTTTATTTTATTTTATTAGTTTCTGCTGTGCTTGTGTGTCCAAAATAAATGTTTTTTCTTTCTTTCTTTCTTTCATATTTCTGGCTATTGTCTTCTGTATTTCAGGTATAAACGGTTTGCCACACGTAGTAGAGGCCGGTGGTGCCGGGATTGATTTGTTTAAAATTACATATCTACCAATATTTATTTATTTAGAAGACAGTCTAACATCTTAACAGTTTTTTTTACCCCTAAGGCGACGCTATACCTACCATACCCCGTTCGAACCATCAGTCCCAGTGGACTGATGGTTCTCGCGGCATATTTCTGCCTATTGTCTTCTGTATTTCAGGTATAAACGGTTTGCCACACGTAGTAGAGGCCGGTGGTGCCGGGATTGATTTGTTTCCAGGGATTTGCCCGCAATTTGCATTTTTCCAGACTGTTCCGTCGGCGTTGGCAGGCTTTCGATTTGATTACCGCGTCCGCTCGCGTTAATCCCGGCTCCGCAAACGGTTGTCTGCATCTGAAAAAGGTTGAATACAACTGGAAAAGTTTATCCGAAGCTAAAATAGAGGTTGCTCTTAAAAATTGTGTACATGTAGCAGTAGAGGGTGACTAACAGTGTCAAATGCCTTTTTTAAGTCTACGAATATACCTAGTGCTATATTTTTGGAGTCAATATTATTTTTAATTTTCGTAACGAGGTCTATAGTAGCTGATAGGGTGTTACTCTTCGAGCGAAGCCATATTGTCTGACAAATAGAAAGTTAATAGAATTCAAATACGTGGATAGTCTTGTATACATAATTTTCTCAAAGATCTTGGAGATGACAGGTAGAACTGATATTGGGCGGTAATTCCCGGGCTCCGACCTAGGGCCAGATTTGTAGATAGGCGTCACTTTTGCTACATTCACTGATTGGCCTCATAGCTCAGTTGGTAGTAACTCTGCCTTCTGTGCTCTAGCGCAGATGGAATCGAACCCGCTACCTAGAGGTAGCACTGGACAAACATTTGTGACTAACACAGTGTTCTGTGTCTGGGTGTTAAATATATATCTATTATGTGTATGTAAAATTATGTAAAAGTGTGTTCCATCTCCCACCATGAAACTGGCTACGAATCAATTAGTGTCTTGTACAATACTTGCAATATTAATACTTGTTTGTTAACTGGCCTCATAGCTCAGTTGGTAGTAACTCTGCCTTCTGCGCTAGAGGTAGTGGGTTCGATTCCCGCACTGGACAAACATTTGTGACTAACACAGATGTTTGTTCTGTGTCTGGGTGTTAAATCTTTTATGTGTATCAGTCTCGGGTTCCCATAGTACAGGCTATGCCTAGTTTGGGATCAGTTGACCGTGTGAGATATGTCCTGAATATTTATTTATTTATTTTATTCAGTTACCATACCATACTCGATATAATCAGATATTCTATCTAAATAAAGGTTGTTAATTTGTTTAAAATTCGGAAAATGGATTGGTGACCAATATGGGAGGTTTGAAAACTAAAATAAAGATTTCCGAAATATTTAGTTATTTATGCTTTTTAATGATTTTTTTTCCACGAATCGATGGGGATATAAGTCACTAGCAAGAATGGTATTCCTATTTTTTTTTAAACAACAAATTTTTTGGACTTAATAACTCTTTGGTGAACGTCCGGGTTCGAGCCCACGACCTTCGGATCGAAACTCGGGGACCTAGCCCACTAGGCCAACCTGGCTACAAGTTCTTTTGTATTTTGAATAATTTTAATTTGAGTAAATTGTAGATATTATGTTCTATAGGTAGCTCAATTATATGGGTAGTTCGTTGTGGCGCTCTTGGGTTCATCCGTGGACTTCATCAGGCTGATGATGATGATAACATAATCTTAATAAGACTGTTCTCACAGGGTTGAATGACTGTGTAGGTAATGGTTTCGGCAGAATACCAGCGTCTGCTGCAAAACAGTAGGCATAATGCTGAGCCGAAGCCATTTTGCTGCTGCAGCACACATCACACCATTTTTACTTTCATTACTTTTCTCTTGTTTCTTTTATTATAAGTACCTAATGTTTATTGTAAAATGTTGTGCGAATGTGTGTGTTTTGGTGGCAATTAAATAAATGTCTATGTCGTCTTTGATTATATAGCTAACAAATAAATCCCTAACTAGAATATACGGCATTATTTATGCAAAACAGGAGCCTTGAGCAGAGTTCCGAGTGAAAAGTTTTAAGAAGTTTCAGGAAACTCCTAAGTTAAAAGTAGGCTCTTCTGAACAAAATAAGAGCTTTGATGGGTGTTAGTCAGTGCCACGTCGGAACCTTCGGCACATCGGAGGAGGCAGGGCACAGCGAGATTTTCTCGCTCTAAATTGGAGCAGCCCGCCTGGGGAGGTACCTCCGCCTTACAGAAGATCGCAGCCAAATAACATTATTTGTTTCAAATAGTGTTGTGTTCCTGCGGTAAGGTTGCCAGAGCTCTTTAGGTGGGGGGGAGGGGTTCGGCAGGCAACGCATTAGCAATGCTCCAGGTGTTGCTTCAAATCACACGGTCAGCTGATCCCAAACTAGGCATAGCCTGTACTATGGGTACCAGAGACTGATATACATAATATATATATATTTAACACCCAGACACAGAACAAGCATCTGTATTCATCACACAAATGTTTGTCCAGTGCGGGAATCGAACCCACGACCTCTAGCGCAGAAGGCAGAGTTACTACCAACTGAGCTATGAGACCTGTCATAGAAATATATACCTTAACCTAAAACATATAAAATACCTATTAATTAAAACATTGTGACTACTGCGACGTATCAGGGTGTCAGCTGACGACGGTGCACGGCGGTGCCCCCTTATGACAGGCCTCATAGCTCATTTGGTAACAACTCTACCTTCTGCGCTAGAGGGGTTCGATTCCCGCACTGGACAAACTTTGTGTGATGTTTGTTCTATGTCTGGTCTAACATGTATATCAGTCTCTGGTACCCATAGTACAGTCCCGCAGCGGGAATCGAATCCGCACCCCTTGCGTCTCATACGGACTCTCACCCGTTACGCCCAAGACGTCAAAATTTTATTAATTTTCGAAACAATATAAGGACTTCATCATTTCAGCCGTACGACGTTCACTGCTGTACATGGCCTCCCCTACAGACAGAGCAAATTCCTTATCATGTGGGGGGGTTTTGCCCATACTCACCATGCGGGTTGGAGAGCGCAGTTAGAGCTATCGTTGTTAAAATGAGGGTAGCTGCTGCCCACCCCCTAGCTTTTTTCCCTTAGTCGCCTCTTACGACATCCGCGTAATCGTCCGCGTATGAGGACATAAGTGTTATTAATCAAAAAGCTACAAGAGACATACAAAACCAAAATGTACAAAATTAAATGGACCAACACTAAGTGGCTCGAAGTCCCCAGCCTCCCCCGGTGTGATATTCGTATCGTGTTCCGGCGAAGCCTTCTGTTCGGTTATACCCACCCCCCTTCCCCCCGATCGATAGGGGGTTAGGGGGTAGCTTTGTTTGGATGATATAAAATCTTCAGGGGGTGTGGTCTCGTCATCTCGTGATTGCTTCGCCTGTGCCATTACTATGATTTATCTGGAAAAGGAATATTTTTCTATTGTAGTTGGACGTTTCTTTATAAGCAAAGGAAATAAATTACAATGAGGCTGTCTGAAAAACATTTTATTTGTCAGGATAGGGGTCGAGATGAGACATGAACATTTAGAATGATTTGGATTGATTAGACCACAGATTAGGAAGTCATTTTTTTTTTTTTTTTTAAATAAATATTCCGGACATATAACACACGGACAACTAATCCCAAACTAGGCATAGCCTGTACTATGGGTACCAGAGACTGATATACATAATAGATAAATATTTAACACCCAGACACAGAACAAACATCTGTGTTCATCACACAAATGTTTGTCCAGAGCGGGAATCGAACCCGCGACCTCTAGCGCAGAAGGCAGAGTTACTACCAGCTGAGCTATGAGGCCAGTCATTCGAATGGTCTACTCAAGGACTGAATAGCCGGAATATAAAGGCATATAAAGGCCGTGGTGGCCCCGGCTGAAGAATAGGCCTCTCCATATCTACCTATCCGCGGATGTCGATGCGACTAAGGGAACAAAGCTAGGGGATGGGCAGCAGCGTCCCTCATTTTAACAACGATAGCTCTAACTACGCTCGCCAACCCGCATGCCCAGCGTGGTGAGTATGGGCAAATCCCCCCACATGATAAGGAATTCGCTCTGTCTGTGGGGGAGGCCATGTTCAGCAGTGGACGTACGGCTGAAATGATGATGATGATGATGAAAGGACCTTTAAATAACGACGTGACGTCATACCGATAAATTCCGGTTACCCGAATATTTCTCTACCGATAAATATAACGGTACCGGAAAATCTGGCTTCGCAGTTCATTTCGGTTTATTTAGCTACCGGTACCTATAACCTAAATAAATAAAGGTTTATAAAGGTTTTCTTTGATGAAATGCCGCCACCCCGCACCCGCGGCGCGACTGTCCTAGCGAACTAGCCGCGGCTCAAAATTTCGGTACCGAAATCTACCGGTATGAAATAACGGTATAGCATAATGGTACTGAAATGTTTTAACGGTACCAGTACCTATAACCTCTACCGCTTTCAGTCCCTGGGTCTACTGCGTTCGTTTGTTTAAAACCAATATCACCGTGACATATTTATTAACATGTAGTACATTACGTACGTCCACGGCCGTGCGTTTACAGAGTGAGCTTACATACCCGTAATGTAAAGCTATATTATATCCAATTGCGCATATTTTCATATTATGTAACGCGTCAAATTAGGTTTATCAGGTAAGTTAGCAATATTGATTAAGAACATCTTTTACGTTTAGTTATTAGTTCTAAAGATGACAAAAATACCAAAAACTGTTAATTAGAGAAAGTTTTTGAAAAAAATTAAGATGTACTTTTTAAAGATAAAAGATAAAATATGTTTATTGCACTGTCTTAAACTTACACATACAACATTAGAATATAAATACCTAGTGGATACGGGTAACAATATAAATAGTTTTCGATGTAGTGTAATAAAGACCTTTGGCTAGACGTTGTTTGAGTTCCTCGCTCTAACTAAGTAGGGACTTGTATGTATGTTTGTGTTGTATGTTTTCCTAGTTCAGGCATAGTGTAATTTTTTTTTACCTTTAATTAGATAATAATCCGCAATGTAAATCATAGCACAAAGGTAATGAATAAATATTTATTTATTAAAAAAAAATGTAGATGCGAGGGCTCTTGCTCTTTTTGTTGATAGAATAACCCCCTTTTGGGATGGTATACATGTTATGAATCACCTTGTATCATGAATCCTCTTATATTGTGTATGTAGGCTGACACATGTTTTGTAATATGTAATATCCAATCGTTTACGCGACTTTCTAGAAAGAGTAGCATAACTTTAGCACTTAAGCGCTTCAACATAGAAGCCATCATTGTCTCTAACATCGCCTAAACATCTCATTGTTCAGCTCGAATTTCGCAAGTTGCATTCCGAAAATCCCACACGTAGAGAATGAAGAGTTCAACCATGGAATAGTATAAAGTTCAGCGACAAAAAGTGTCTTCCATCTCCCACCATAAAACTGGCTACGAATCAATTTGTGTCTTGTACAATAATTGCAATATTAATACTTGTTTGTTAACTGGCCTCATAGCTCAGAAAGATGACATGAGTAAGAAAGGAGTGAATACTGATATGACGGCTGATAGAGGGGAGTGGAAGAGAAAAACATGTTGTGCCGACCCCACATGAAGTGGGATAAGGGCAGGGAGATGATCATGATGATGATATGTATATCAGTCTCTGGTACCCATTGTACAGGCTATGCCTGGTTTGGGATCAGTTGGCAATGTGTGATATGTCCGGAATATTTATTATTATTTTTTATTAAATAATACTTTATTTACAGAAAGAAAAAACGAATACAAGTCCATCATTTGTCCCGCTGCGGGGCAAATGTTTGCGTGATCTGCAAATATTTGTTCCGGGTCTGGGTGTTTGTGGTACCATGGTGCTCGTAGTTTCTGATATCTAAGACACAGGTAATCCTAGTGTGGGTTCAGGACTATGTATGTGACTGTTGGGTGTTATTTATATGCTTTATTAAGTAAAGCTCGCCAACCCGCATTCCCAGCGTAGTGAGTATGGGCAAATCCCCCCACATGATAAGAAATTTGCTCTGTCTGTGGAGGAGGCCATGTTCAGCAGTGGACGTCGAACGGCTGAAATGATGATGATGACGATGATGATTAAGTAAATATCTAAAAAATATACACGAAACATCTCTATTAATGAATCAGTGTAGTGAAAAGATTCCACTTAGCGTTCGGAAACATTGTACCTACCTACAAAACGCTGCGCTGATTGACTCTCCAACGCATTCATTATTATATCATTACCATACCATTTGTAGTTTAAAATAAGGTTCATTTTACTGTAGAAGCTGGCCTAAAGTGCCACAGGCGTCCCACTCTCGGTCGTTGAGCAACGAAATAATAAAACACGCTGAAACGACTCACCGCGGTGAATACAATATGCTATTTTGCATTTGTGAATTTGAAAGTAAAATCTGTGAAGCTACTGTGTCGCAACATAGTTACAGCCTCTACCATCCGTAAACAATATTCTGTGGAATTTTAAACCTTATGGGTTTGGTTTAACACTTAAAAGTGCGTGGTGGGTACGTTAGACCGGCGCGCGGTAATATTGTGTGACAGACAATGCGTGATCCGTCATGACGCGCAGTTTACGGTCGCGAGGTATCGCTAGCGGCTTGACACTCGCTTAGTGAGAATGATTTGTGAAGGGTTAAAGCCCATCGATGGGAATTGATCATTCTCATGACTGAGTAATAGCCGAGTGCGAAGAGATTTGTCCTTAATTGTATAACTTATGTCCGTGGAACTAAATCTGTGGAGTCTATGACTTCATTGACCTCTGTCGGGAGAAACTTTCTCTTTTTCTGTACTTTCAATACTTAGGTATTTTCTAGCACACTGGTTGAGCAGTTAGTTATAACAAAACGCACTTATAATACCAACCTAGTTAGTTAGGTGGAAAAAACACTTAGTAGCTACAATGCCAGTAAAAGTACCAGTGTGGTGTGTGATCAAAAATTTTCTCAGAGGCTCCGTTCATGAGCAGCAGCACATTTACTTTAACTTTATAAAAAAACAGCTTACAAGTCACACAAAATGTCATTTGATTTTCGATTACAGAGCAAATTACGGAGTCAAAGCTATCAATAATTGAAACTACACGGTGACCGCATGGTTGGACGACAAGAATGGCAGAAACGAGAGCGAAATGATCACAGAGACCGTAACCCTTCATGGTTAGTTAGACCCCCGCGACCGGCTGCCTGGAAAGGGTTATGGGTAATCACACATGAAATGACCGGAGTAGAGGATTCAATTCAAAATATAATTTCAGGACATCTTGAGAACCTTCACAAACTAACTCATGAATGTGCTTGCTTCTTTTCTAGCTTTTCGTATCACTGATTCTTTCTTAGTCACCTGTATTTGAGCCTCACCTAGTTCGATCGGCACCACACTGAAGCTTTAAATTCCATTTTGTGGAAAAGGATCATCGAAAAAAATGATAGGCACGCGCGCCGTGTTTGTTGCCTGATTTTTGTAGGCTTGGTCGCGAGGAACAGACATAGCTTCACCTAGTTTCTAAGACGTTTCAAAGTGATCCTAGTGATTTTATTGAAATAAATGCTTTTTGACTTTTGACTTTGACTTTATTAGGTTGACTTGGTAGTATGGTGGCCCTGAAAAGGGCATATGACCGTCGGTGAAAGAATCAGCGTAGCGTAAGGATTGGAATGCTGGGACGGTAGAGATCCCAGTCATGCAACAATGGATTTAGAATTCAGAAAATGTATGTGCGCTAGACTACTGCTCTCAAACGGTGAAGGAAAACATCGTGAGGAAACCGGCATGTCCTAGAACCTATAAATTCGAAGACATGTGTGCACGAAAGAAGCCTCTAAGAGGCGCTCTTTAATCCTTTCCCTACACTGATTCTTTCACCGAAGTTCGTAGACCCTTTTCAGGAACACTATACCTCATCCTGGTCACTGACCTAATACAGGATGACCAAGAAAGAATCAGTGACACGACAAGTAAGGAAGTGTTTTTTCTGCATTAAGACCAGTGGCCGAGTTGAGGTGTGTTGGTATAGAAGAGGATTTTGTGTCTCATGGTGAAAGAGCCAATGCAGTCCATAGGAAGCTCTTTCCATAAATTCGCTAGGTACTTTACTAGGGCATCAATATTCTCACAGTGTCCATGTGAATAAGGTATTGTCCACGTCTGAAGCCATTGTCGCGGAACACCCACAAAGGCAAAAGCCTTCCGCAGTTACGCAGCGTTTTGTTGCAGGATTGTGCGTGGTTTAAGCTAAAAGAGATCTTATCCAGCGCATGTAGACAATCAAGAGTGCTTGCCTAGGTATCTGTGGCTACCCAAGCAACAAACATCATGATCATCATCATCATCATCATTTCAGCCGTACGACGTCCACTGCTGAACATGGCCAGACGAGCGAATTCCTTATCATGTGGGGGGATTTGCCCATACTCACCACGCTGGGCATGCGGGTTGGTGAGCGCAGTTAGAGCTATCGTTGTTAAAATGAGGGACGCTGCTGCCCATCCCCTAGCATTTTTCCCTTAGTTGCCTCTTACGACATCCGCGGATAGGTAGATATGGAGGGGCCTATTCTTCAGCCGGGGCCACCACGGCCATCATGATGTATTAGTTTATTTACTGTAAAGTTAAAGACAATGTTTTTTTATACAACTATGGTGGCAAACAAGCTTACAGCTCAACTTTTGGTACGTGGTAACCGTAGCCTATGAACGCTTGCAATACCAGAGTCAAAAGGCACGCGTTGCCGACAACAAATCCCCCTCCCCGCAGGAACACAACACTATTTGAATCATTTTTTTTTCGCAATTGTTAATGTATTATTGTATTCTAATTTTAAGTTATTTCAAATACTATTATAAATTGTTGATGAATAAATAAATGAAAACAAATAGGTAATGTTATTTGGCTGCGATCTTCCGTCGTGTACCTCCCAGACAGGCAGCTCCAATTTAGAGCGAGATAATTAAATAAATAAATAAATATTCCGGACATATTCACACGGTCAACTGATGCCAAACTAGGCATAGCCTGTACTATGGGTACCAGAGACTGATATACATAATATATACTTAACACCCAGACACAGAACAAACATCTGTGTTAGTCACAAATGTTTGTCCTGTGCGGGAATCGAACCCGCGACCTCTAGCGCAAAATGCAGAGTTACTACCAACTGAGCTATGAGGCCAGTCAATTTCGCTGCCCTACCTCGCATAAAAAACAACACTTGTCTTATGGATAACATTAAATTTAAATGATTAAGTATATGCGACGATGCTTTTTCACTCGCTAACGTTGCTCAACTTGGAGCTCATTCAGACTCCGCACTGCAACCGCTTTTGTTCGACGGCAGTTTACCGAAAGCAATTTCGTGTTTTACGCGCATCCCGATGTAAACGGCGGACGGGACAATATCGCTCTTCCTGCGCCTGCAGCGGTTCAATGGGTGATAGGCTAAGTAGCTTTGTAGATATCCACAAGTGACTCAATACTACAAGGTGATTCATAATATGTATGCCATCCTGAAAGGGGCTTATTCTACACCCTCACCCTCCTTTGACTGGCCTCATAGCTCAGTTGGTAGTAACTCTGCCTTCTGCGCTAGAGGTCGCGGGTTCGATCCCCGCACTGGACAAACATTTGTGTGATGAACACAGATGTTTGTTCTGTGTCTGGGTGTTAAATATTAATCTATTATGTATATCTGTCTCTGGTACCCATAGTACAGGCTATGCCTAGTTTGGGATCAGTTGACCGTGTGTGATATGTCCGGAATATTTATTATTATTTATTTTATTTATTATTTACCCAATTGGCAATAAAGTTTGTTCTGCGACTTTTGGAAATTCGTCATTTTTCATTGAAAAATCAAAAATCAAATCAGGTCAAACTCAATGAATCAGCTGTTTTAGGTAGCAATCTTGATTCCGAACTTCTTGTGCGTTAAGTTATTAGTTTTAAAGATGATAAAAATATCAAAAACAGCTAATTTGAGAAAGTTTGTGAAAAAATTAAATGTTTTTTTTTCGCTAATAGTATTTCTTTTCGTTGATAGAATAACCCCCTTTCGGGATGGTATACATGTTATGAATCACCTTGTATAGACTGGCAAAGATAAGAAATAAGAAATATCTTTTTTTATGTTATACGGAGGCTAACAGTCTTACGGCCCTCCTGATTGTAAGTGGTTACCGTCGCCTCTTGACATTGCTAATGCGTTGCCTGCAGAACCCCTCGCCCCCTAAAAGAGCTCTGGCAACCTAACTCACCGCAGGAACACAACACTATTTGAAACAAATAATGTTATTTGGCTACGATCTTCTGTAAGGCGGAGGTACCTCCAGGCGGGCTGCTCCAATTTAGAGCGCGAAAATCTCGCTGTGCCCTACCTCCTCCTAAAATACAATAACACGTGAGTGACTATAGACTGGCAAAGATAAGAAATTACCTACTTGTAGGTAACCGCTAACCAGACACAACCAGACACGTGCTTAAAACGGTGAAGGAAATCGTCGTCAGGAATGCAGTAAGTATTCTTGTAAGCGGCAATGGGCTCGCAACCTGTCACGTATGAAATACTCGCTACTGCGAAATATGGGCATGTACCAAAATGTTTGGAAGTGCCTCTACCCCTTTTAGATAAATTCTGGAGATCTGAAAGTTTGTCTTCCATGCTTGGGAGAATAAAAGCCGCTGTGGGCCTATTTTATTCACACTCTTCACACTGATCTCATGCTGTCTTATGTTGAACTTTCTCGTCAAGACAAATTTCTCTAGTAGGTATTCTCAATCATCCATCGCTCAACCAATATTTAGTTTCACTAAATAAAATTTTACTACAATTGCGATAAATACCAATTTGTGTTAGACAATGCTTCTGGTCATTGATCTAACAGGACCAACATAGAACTAGTGACACGTCAATCAACCTGAGCGGTGGTCCGTGGTCGCTGGCCCGCGAACAAAGAGTAATTCCCGTCGACATACGTCACAGGGTGATCAGTTTATGCGACTCTTGTGGTGTATTCACAGTATAAACTGGCTACAACTCCTGGGTTTTATGGAGACACATTCCTGAAGAAAGTGTTCCGTAAACCGCTCGTTGTTAAGAGGATACAAAAATCATAATAAATTGTCGAGTGGGCGGAGTGAAGAAAGTGACAGCGCTATGTACTGTAATTGAATGCGGAAAGAGATAGCAAGCGTTAGAAGGCGCTCGAAAGTAATCGACGTAAGCGAAATATAAGAAAATATCGATTATCTCAAAAACTATCTATTTTTTTTTTAAAGTGTCTTGGATTTAGATACCCAATGCTATTGTCTAACAAAATATCTTAAAAAAAAGTTATTTCTGTTGGATAGTCTCAGAGTATTTTTGAAATTTTTTGAAAACTGTTGCAGAGGACCCAACTTTAAAAAATAAATCTATGGAGAAAAGTTTTACCAATCGCGTTTCTGTCTTGGATTTACGTAAATAAAATGCTCAAGTTATCTTTGTCATAAAAATCAAAACTGTGCGTTTTGCGGTCATTGAGAAAAAACAATTCAAAAATCATTAAATTAATAAACTCTCACCTTAATGCTACTTGTCATGTGGTCACCTATCTTAATTATTTTGCATGAGCTAAACTTTACTGCTGAGCTTTATTTGACTAACATTTGCCTAATGAGTAAATAATATAATTATCTGCGTTAAAACAGCGTGCGATATGGCAAAGAAAATTAAAACGAATACAAGTTAATATTAACAAAATTAATTAATATTATCCAACTCGGATGGGCAGCGTTTGGGAAACTTCGTCATATCTTTTCGTCGCAGATACCGCAGAGCCTCAAGACGAAAGTCTACAATCAGTGCGTGTTGCCAGTGATGACTTATGGCACTGAGACTTGGTCGTTAACTATAGGCCTCATATACAAGCTCAAAGTCGCGCAACGGGCTATGGAGAGAGCTATGCTTGGAGTTTCACTGCGTGATAAGATCCGAAATGAGGAAATCCGTAGAAGAACTAAGGTCACCGACATAGCTCTCAGAATTAGTAAGTTGAAGTGGCAGTGGGCAGGCCATATAGCTCGCAGCACCGACAACCGTTGGGGAGTAAAGGTTCTCGAATGGCGACCACGAACCGGGCGACGCAGTGTTGGAAGGCCCCCCACCCGATGGACCGACGACATTGTGAAGGTTGCGGGAAGTCGGTGGATGGAGAAGGCTCAAGACCGTTCGTCATGGAACTCTTTGGGGGAGGCCTATGTCCAGCAGTGGACTTCTACAGGCTGATGATGATGATGATGATGATTAACAAAATACACAAGAAACAGTTAAGCTATCTAAAGACCGTTACAAACGATTTATAGATAGCTCAATTGATCCAAATCACAACCAATCGGAAGCGTCCCCAAGACGCTGGCGGAATTGCCACGCCGGATGGTAATACTAATCCGTTGGGCCAAATAGGAGCCAGCTCTCGGTTCACGCGTCGCTTCGATCAGACTTCTAATATCTTTTTAAAATCTATTTTAAAATGATCGTAAGGATCATTTTAACTGAATACTGAATTATTAATAGTTTAGCTATCGTTGAGGATATCGTTGAGCTATATCGTACGCCCTCAAATGTCAAACTCGAAACTGACTTTATTCATGTTGAAATATATTTTAATTACATATCGCAAGCCGTCTGAACACGGCCTCAACCCAGTATTCATCCAACTATGAGGGGAGATGTGTAAAATAGAACTAAACAATAAAACATAAAATCGCACCTAGTTACATTACTTACGCCGCCGTCTAAGCGTTGGTTTTATTTACCCTGGTATTCTAAGTTGTTAAATATTTTTCACTTCACTCAAACTGACATATTATTATTATTATTTCCAAAGAAATTACTGTCAAAACTGATACTTTTTCGAAATTTCACCTCACAATTCCACTGACGACGATTAGAGTCTTGAGTCTCCACTTATACAAGACTAGAAATTGTATCTAGCTAAACAAAATTGATCCAAAAATCACGATGCTTCAAACAGCATTACTTTAAAAGCATTAATTCAAAATTCGCAAAGTAAACTAACGCATACGCTATTTGACGCCGGAACGATAATCCGGAGAGCACGGCTCCATTCGCACACGACTTTATCATTTTCCGTTTACCACATTTTACTTTTTTACAATGGTGCCCCAATCACCAACAATTCACGATAGCTTATACTATTTTAAGGCTCGTATTCAGAGACAAGACTCGAGCATTGATCTGTACTTAAATCTCGATTTGAGGCGAGATTCTAGGTCTTGAACAGTATTTAAGTATAGATTCAATGATCACAGTTCACCTGAGTAAATGCATATTCTGAAACTTCAATCAGACGAAATCGGTGCTTGAGTTTAGATTTGATTTGATTTGAATTGTTCGTGCTATGGCCACTGGATTTAATTTTATTTCACAAGAATATTTTTTTAAAAGTCTGTCAAAAAATGATACTTTTTAGATAAATAAATAAATATTCCGGACATATCACACATTGTCAACTGATCCTGAACTAGGCATAGCTGTACTATGGGTACCAGAGACTGATATACATAATAGATATATCTTTAACACCCAGACACAGAACAAACATTTGTGACTAACACAGATGTTTGTTCTGTGCGGGAATCGAACTCGCGACCGCTAGCGCAGGAGGCAGAGTTACTACCAACTGAGCTATGAGGCCAGTCAAAAATGCAGTTTTACTGATTTGAAATACGACCCTTGGCTTACCTACTTACTTAGAACTTGGAAGAGAACTTGACATTCAAGTTTTAAGAACTAAATTTTACAGAATTATAAATAATACAAGTAAATATTTACGACTATTTTACTAAATACACAAGAAACAGTTGAGCTATCCAAAGACAGTTGAAAACGATCTATAGATAGCTCAGTTGATCCAGTTTTATTCGTTTTAAAAATAAAGCAAAAGAGGTGTGTCAGGATCGTAGCAAGTGGAAAGCCGTTGTCTCTGCCTACCCCTCTGGGAAATAGGCGTGATTTTATGTAAAAATAACTGGGTTGGTAATTTCGACGTGTGAGACGATTTAACTAAATAATATTGCTCTGTCCAATTCTTCTAGGCTTGGTCGCGAGGAACAGACATAGCTTCACCTAGTTTCTAAGACGTTTCAAAGTGATCCTAGTGATTTTATTGAAATAAACGCCTTTTGACTTTGACTATTAGTCACTATTAGTAGATGCTTACAGTAACGTTCAAAGCCTCAGAGAAACGTTGCAAATAATCAATGATTGCCCCACGGTTAGGAGATTTATTTTCTCGTCTCGAATTAACCAGTGGAAACAAGAGCAGCTACAATTTCCCCTACACAACCCTTGTTGTTGCATTAACATTCAGTAAGCCTAATGTCTTGTTACAACACCACACCACACTAGTCTTTTTCATTTATTTACGGAGATTAATAATAGGTAAGTAGGTACATAATCTATTTTTTGTTTTTAGGGCTCTGAAGTCAGACTAGGAACCCTTAAATTTCACCATGTCTGTCCGCCCGTCGGTCTTTCCAATTGGTCACACGTTATAAAATAGATTTATTACCGTCTGCCCCCACAAACGACCCCCACGCAGTGGCAGACGGTAACACTTATGGCTATCGGCCCCCACAGGGATGGTTACCATAGTGATTACTGTCTGCCCCCAGTATAAACCTATGCAGTGGCAAAATTCTCAAAGGCTCAGTTCAGAGAGTAGGTAGGTACTGCCCTAAGCATCTTGTGAACCATGTGAGTGCATAAATAGTTTATTTCCCCTAAAAATAAGCTTTACACAAACATAAACATTATTTTAGTAATCCGATGAGTTTACCGCTCACTCCCACAACCGATTAGTCACACCCCATGTTTTAATTGTAAACTGCAAATGGATTGGGCACCCACCAATGGAATTAAAGTTGAATGAATGGAAATTGAAATGAAAACTACATAGAGACTTTTTGTAACAAATAATGTTATTTTGCTGCGATCTTCCGTAAGGCGGAGGGGAGGTACCACTGCCTGACGGGCTGCTCAAATGTAGAGCAAGAAAATCTTGCTGTGTCCTAGGCCCTACCTGCAACAAACGTTTTGGGAAGAGCATGACGTCTAGACCATTCATGATGACACTCACGCGTTACGAGGCATCTAAAACCTAGCGACAATAATCACCAACTGTGTTTGTCATATTGCTTGTTTTGTTTGCACGAAAACTTAAAATACTCGAACACTCTTCGACTTGCGATGGTTGTAAAGCGATTGCATCTTCGAGAGAGAGGTCTCTCCATCGTAAGCCGTTTTTAAACAGCATGCGATATATCCTACTAATATTATAAATGCGAAAGTTTGTGATGTTTGGAAGTTTGTTGTTCAATGCCGTAACGGCTCAACCGATTTCGTTGAAACTTGGAATAGTTCTTTACCTAGAATTGAATATAGGCTACTTTATATATAGGTTTTTAATCAGAATTAGCAAGTCGAAGTGGCAGTGGGCAGGCCATATAGCTCGCAGAACCGATAACCGTTGGGGAGTAAAGGTTCTCGAATGGCGACCACGAACCGGGCGACGCAGTGTTGGAAGGCCCCCTACCCGATGGACCGATGACATTGTAAAGGTTGCGGGAAGTGGGTGGATGGAAAGGGCTCAAGACCGTTCGTCGTGGAACTCTTTGGGGGAGGCCTATGTCCAGCTGTGGACTTCTACAGGTTGTTGATGTTTAGGATGAGGTAGGGCACAGCGAGATTTTCTCATTCTGAATTGGAGCAGCCCGCCTGGGGAGGTACCTCCGCCTTACAAAAGATTGCAGCCAAATAACATTATTTGTTTCAAATAGTGTTGTGTTCCTGCGATGAGTAAGGTTGCCAGAGCTCTTTAGGGGGGTAGGGGGTTCGGGGTCGGCAACGCGTGCGTGATGCCTCTGGTATTGCAAGCGCTCATAGGCTACGGTAACCGCTTACCAACAGGTGGGCCGTATGCCTGTTTGCCACTTCAGTAGTATAAAAAAAAAAAAAAAAGTATATATATAGGTACCTCGCGAGCGAAGCTAGTAATGAATAAAAGTAGGTTTCGTTCTGTTTCCAGGAGGCGTGTAAGCAAATCCGCTCGCTAATGCTAGTGTGATGGACAGCTGACAGCCATGAGGTGGGGAGTGTCGCACTTTTATGTTGTGATGTGTTGTAAATGTGGGAGCACCTTTTGTGACCTAAATAATACACCTAGGTACAGTCAGCACTAAGATGTATACATTTCATCATCATCATTTCAGCCGTATGACGTCCACTGCTGAACATGGCAGACAGAGCGAATTCCTTATCATGTGGGGGGATTTGCCCATACTCACCACGCTGGGCATGCGGGTTGGCGAGCGCAGTTAGAGCTATCGTTGTTAAAATGAGGGACGCTGCTGCCCATCCCCTAGCTTTTTTCCCTTAGTCGCCTCTTACGACATCCGCGGATAGGTAGATATGGAGGGGCCTATTCTTCAGCCGGGGCCACCACGGCCAATACATTTCATTATGTTAACAAAAAGGCATGGTGGCCTTTTTGTTAACATAATGAAATAAAAATATAAATAACAGATAAACATTAAAATGTTTAGCTACACCATTATTTTTAGAATGGGGCATAGGTACGTAATTGGGCGATGAGCTAGAAACTTGACCTACCTAATACCTAATAGTTGGTATAAATTTCAAGTTAATACCTTTAGCCGTTTCTGTGAAAAAGGGTCTTGAAAACAAAATGATCCTATAGGGGTTTTGTTTTTTTTCCAAATGAGGTACGGAATCCTAAAACTAATCAGGTATAAAATAAAACTTAATATAAAAATATTCCGCTAATGTTTTTTTTTTTTTATACTACTGAGTTGGCAAACAAGCATACGGCCCACCTGTTGGTAAGCGGTTACCGTAGCCTATGAGCGCTTGCAATACCAGAGGCATCACGCACGCGTTGCCAACCCCGAACCCCCTTCCCCCTAAAGAGCTCTGGCAACCTTACTCACCGCAGGAACACAACATTATTTGAAAAAAATAATGTTATTTGGCTGCGATCTTCTATAAGGCGGAGGTACCTCCCCAAGCGGGCTGCTCCAATTTAGAACGAGAAAATCTCGCTATGCCCTACCTCCTCCATAGAACATAACATAATGTTCTTTCTTATTGTTGATAGAATAATTGCCTTTCGGGATGGAATAATTAACCACCATGTATATAATTGGGAGAGAATGCCCAACTAATTATTGATGTTTTCGTAATTTTATAGTTTGTTGCGATACCAAGATCTGCTGTAGATCTTCTTTTCCATCAGACGATGAGATCTAATTTTTCTAAGTAATAATAATAATAATAAGCCTTTATTTCTGAAGTTTTACATTTCTTTCCATCACAATTTCCACTATATAATATCCCTTATTTCAGAGTGCCTATCGGCAAAGGCCTCCTCTAGCTCTTTCCAATGTGCTCTGTCCAGTGCTGCCCTTCTCCAGAAGGGGCCAGCTGTTAACTTTATTTCATCCTCCCATCTTTTTATTTGTCTTCCCCTTGTTCTTTTCCCATCTTCTTTTCTCATCTCTCTAATTTTTCTAAGTACTACAACTTATTTCCCTAGTGAGTGTGTTGCCAAAGTCAGGATAACATTGGAGTAGGAAGTAGAACTGTGTGGTGAGCCAATCCGCTTATTCCTGTTGATTGACAGCTCACGAAGGGTGATTATTTTCGCAACCAAATGTAAACAAGTCTAGGGGTTTAATTAATCCGATGGATATTTTTGTAATGGATGTGGTGTTTGAGTTTCATGTAGCTCCACTAAAGTACTTTCTACGCTGATGATTGTATACATTAATCAGGTATCGGGGCAAAAGGCATTGGGGCTTTACCTAGTCCGATCGGCACAAAACTGAAGCTCTACATTCCAATTTGTGAAAAAGGATCATGAATTATTGGCACCAAGCCGTGTTTGTAATAAGCCGTCTCATTTTTATTTTTATATTTTTCTCTAATAAATTAGAGAGTATAATTAGATTATTTTTCTTTTGATCCTCACCTAGTTCGATCAGCACCACACTGAAGCTTTAAATTCCATTTTGTGAAAAAGGATCATAGAAAAAAATGATAGGCACCAAGCCGTGTTTGTTGCCTCTTTCTTCAAGGCTTGGTCACGAGGAACAGGCATAGCTTCACCTAGTTTCTAAGACGTTTCAAAGTGATCCTAGTGATTGTATTGAAATAAAAGCCTTTTGAATTTGACTTTGATTCTAGGACCTAGGCTTGGTGTTGAGGAACAAGCGGCGTAGCATCACTTGGTTTCTAAGGCTCGTATTCAGAGACAAGACTCAAGCATAGATTTAATCACAGATCAGCTGAACTCTATTTAAGTATTGAATCTCTTCTCAAACATAGCTTTTATTCAAGAACGGTACTTAAACTACTCTCAGCTGAAACGAGTCTCAAATCTGTACTCAAATGTTCTCGTTTACATTTTGATTAATTTATAATTTTCGATCCGTTTTACGCAGAAATTCAAACAGCCAGGGTGGAAATAGAATAGAACAATAAAGTGAAGTATAAATATGCATCAAAATACGTGTAACGGAACGAAAATGTCATTTGATTAATGTCAAATCAAATCTAAAATTAAGCACCGATTTCGTCTGATTGACGTTTCAGAATAAGCATTTACTCAGGTGAACTGTGATCATTGAATCTATACTTAAATACTGTTTAAGAATTAGAATATCGCCTCAAATCGAGATTTAAGTACAGATCAACGCTTGAGTCTTGTCTCTGAATACGAGCCTAAGTCATTTCAAAGTGATCACATCTTTTGACTTTGACTTTGAAAACACTAGCAAGATAATACAATTTTCTAGCAAAGCAGACAAAAAAAACAGTGATCCGTCGAACATATGAGATCATATTTTCTCGTTCTAAATTGGAGCCGCCCGGCTGGGAGGTACCTCCGCCTTACAGAAAATCGCAGTCAAATAACATTATTTTTTTCTAATAGTGTTGTGTTCCTTCGGTGATTAAGGTTGCCAGAGCTCTTTAGGGGGGGGGGGGGGGGGGGGAGTCGGCAACGCGTCCGTGATACCTCTGGTATTGCAAGCGCTCATAGGCTACGGTAATCGCTTACCAACAAATGGGCCGTATGCTTGTTTGCCACATCAGTTGAAAAAAAACCGATGACTAAACTTGGCACACTTGTGACCATTGTCACCATTTTGAAATCTCTTCCTGTAACCTCATTCAGAACAATAAGTGCATATGCAAAGATAAGAGGGATGAGTGGAGATGAGTCGAGGTAAGCTGCTAAAAGGTGTCAAAAAAAGCAGGTATCTGACCACGATTTGGTGCTGTGGTAAACGCGTTGTGGCGTGCTACAGGTGGTGTGGACCGAGTCATAAGATCATCAATGAATAAAGACTATTGCTTTCCTGCATGTCGTATCACTTATTCTTTCTTTGTCACCTGTAGTAGGTCAGTGACCAGGTTGAGGTATGGTGGCCCTGAAAACGGCCTATGACCGTCGGTAAAAGAATCAGTGATTACTGCCCAAAACAGCTAAATAATATCTCACATCTTAATCATAAAATAATGATTAGTTTCTCTTTGAAACTTCAAGAAACCCGCCTAGTTACTTACTGATTCAAAATAGAAAGAAAGAAAGAAAGAAAATGTATTTATTTGACCCACAACGCAGTAAGTAGGTAGGTAGGTAGGAAGATACAAAGAAAAAATACTTAAACCTAGTAATACAAAAACACAATAAGAAAACAAAAACATGTAGGTAGGTGAGGCGGTAGGTAGGTTGAGTAGGTATGAGTTGTGTGGGGCAAATGGGTGTGTATGATGTACCTGTATTTTAACAATAGTTAGTACTGCATGCTCACTTTTTATATAAAAGGTAACTAAGTTTTAATTATTAATTTTCTTTTGAGAATAAAGATCTTACTCATATCTCTGTGGTTTGACTGATTTACCCCGAAACAGCTTTTATTTTTCCATGAAAAATGACAGATTTACAAAAGTCGTAGAACAAACCTGATTGGCAATAGGGTGTAGAATAAGCCCCTTTAGGGATAGTATCCATATTATACCCGCATAGGCCTTACAAGCCATGAAAGTAAGTGCCTATTGACCCCGTGAACGACGCTGTTTAAACATCTTTAAAGATGTATGCCATTGATGATGATGACATATTATGAATCACACTAAATCGCTTCAGTTCATGGCTTGTTCCTCACAGTCTCACAGCTCGCTCGGACGCCTCCGGGGTCTTCCACTGTCGTCCATTACCACGCGCCGACGCCTCCTGTTGTCAGCTGTGGTGCAGGTAACAGCTGACCGATCATCGATGCATGGCTTGTAAAGTACGTACAAATGACACAAAGATTCAGAGATTGGCTGTCCTGTACAAAATCTGAACCAAAATAATGATATTTGTATGTGTTTCGATTTTAAAAATAAACCTAATGAGACACTTTCGTTTAAAAATAACGGGCAGTTGCATCGGCTTCTTCAAAAATTGGCAACTGTAATATGAAAACTGCCGTAATATTACGTAGGCGTAGCTTTTCTAATTTCCTTCACTTGGAAAGAGCCTTCTTCGCAAAATTACCTACGAAGACTGGGCATGTGGAGGCCCTTTCGACCTTGACGACCTTGGCGCTGGGCGCGAGTGCCCATCTGAAACGCAAGGGGTGCGGGTTCGATTCCCGCTGCGGCAGAAATGTTTGCGGGATCTGCAAATGTTTGTTTCCAGTCTGGGTGTTGTGGTACCATGGTAGGTACTCGTAGTTTCTGATGCCCACGTCACAGGGAATCCTAGTGCCCCACCCATACTAGGACTCTTCAATCTAAGAGTACAATCTAGGAGTCTTCAAATCTAGGGTCAATTAGTTCATTCTGGGAAAGCTTGCTCCATCTTAGGCCACATCTCACTTGCAAAAGTGAGTTAGTGGCCAAACGCCTTACCATTATCAATAAAATAAAAAAAACTATGTATGTCATATACATAGTCCGTCCTACATAGTGCTGGGTGCTATTTATTCTGCTAAGGAAACCGCACCTTTAGCCACCAACGGACATCTCCCCTGATAGTAAATGACTACGCAAGCGAGGGTGGAGCACACTTAAAATTCACTTCACTCCTGATTTGAGAGTGCTAAAATTGACACAGCATCGTGCCTCCCTTCACCCTATGTACTGTTAAATCTAATTACTAAATGTTATCGTATGCACATTCAATTTCATTTCCCTCTTCCAGAAAGATCATTGTTCGAAAAGGACCAGTGTGATGAAAGTATAATGTGTGCATAGTAGAAACTTTTTTGTCTTAGATCTTAATATAAATATATTTTTTTATACAACTGTGGTGGCAAACCAGCATACGGCCCACCTGTCGGTAAGCGGATACCGTAGCCTAGCGCTTGCAATACCAGAGGCATCACGCACGCGTTGCCGACCCCGAACCCCTTCCCCCTAAAGAGCTCTGGCAACCTTACTCACCGCAAGAACACAACACTATTTGAAACAAATAATGTTATTTGGCTGCGATCTTCTGTAAGGCGGAGGTACCTCCAAGTGGGCTGCTCCAATTTAGAACGTAAAAATCTCGATGTGCCCTACCTCCTCCAAGAATGAAGTTAGAATTTTTAAAGCGTTCATTGATGAGCATTTTCCTGAAAGAAATTTTCCTATTCTCCTCTTAACAAACTAGTTTTGTACTTTCGCGTCAACTACAGACCGGTTTTATCTGAAATTACCCTCTAATAGGGGTAATTGGGCGCAATAACTACGTTAGTAACCCGACGCTCGCTTGTTTAGCTAACGATCCAGCATCGATTTACAAGGTTTAAATAAATAACGAATTAGCCACGGAGCCCTAAAAATATCAAGTTTCCTTCCTCAAGCATCTAAAATGATGGTCGAAAAATCTATTGTACAGATTTCCATTAATTTCACTTAGATTCTTTATTATTTGATGAGACGATTCAAATAATTCAATGAATAAAGTATATTATTAGTTACCTATGTAGGTTGACTTGCCTCATAGCTCAGTTGGTAGTAACTCTGCCTTCTGCGCTAGAGGTCGCGGGTTTGATCCCCGCACTGGACAAACATTTGTGTGATGAACACAGATGTTTGTTCTGTGTCTGGGTGTTAAATATTTATCTATTATGTATCATCAGTCTCTGGTACCCATAGTACAGGCTATGCCTAGTTTGGGATGAGTTGACCGTGTGAAGTGAATATGTCCGGAATAATAAAAAAAAAAAAAAAAAACATATAACTAAAAAAAAAGACTAGCAAAGAATAGCTGCTCCTATCTATTCTTAATATTCGGTAGATATTAGTTTTTTTTACGTTCTTCGTAGTAGAAAATGACAAACATATTAAACTTAATCAGATCGTGTGTAATAATTAAAATGAGAGGTAGTTAACATTATGGTAATTAGAACCCTTGTTGGTTCTAAAAGCTGGCTTAAAATTAGTTGTCTAATCGCAAAAGGGTTACCAAAACCATGCCCAAAGACCATATTCTACATCATAGGCCTACATCTCCCGAACAAAAAGTCAATGTAAGTTAAATAACAAAGCGTAAAATCCCCGCCATACATACAACGAATCGCATTACTAAAATATCATTTTTAAAAGTAACATTTCACACCCTACGACAATATGGCGGCCCTCGCTACATAATTACGAGTGACAATAGAACAGTGCCAGTCCGGGGGTAGGCAGGTCGGTTTCCGGCAAAATGGCCGATATTAGATTTTATTTCTACGGCGTAATCGACAGATGTAGGGTGCGCTAATGCTATTTTTGAATGTGATACACAGTAGGACGCTAAATATATTATTTAACTATGTATGTAGGTACCAACATAAAGGATGAACGTAACCGCGCTTGCTTGTCGTGTGACTGTTTCTTTCTTGGTCATCCTGTATTCATTCAGTGACCAGGTTCAGGTATGGCATAAGAGCTATGCTACTTCGACGCAGTCCTTTAAAAATAAACTCAAATGTTGGCTTATAGAGCTAACACCGTATGAATTTAAATTATAATAACATAATCTATTTATTTATGGACAAATATGCTTTTGTTGTGAATAATTTGTTGAATAGGTACTTACTATTTATTTCAATCTGACATGTTATTGACTAAATTTATTTACATTCAATTACATTCAAATTGTATGACTCAAATTGTATTACGTATTATGTAAGTAAAATGTATTATGTAAGTACGCTTTTGGCGTAAGTACGTAAATAAGTAACTTAAGTAGGTAGCATTTACCTATCTACTGACTATGTATACTGTGTTCATTTGACTTGTAATCTGTTTTTTACCAATAAATAACTATGAACTATGGTGGCCCTGACAAGGACCTATGGCCGTAGGTGAAAGAATGAGTGTAGTGAAAGGATTACAGTGCGCCTCTTAGAGGCTCCTTTTGTGCCCAATGCCCACTAGAACGTTCCTTCAACACTGTAGCATGCCATGACCGACGACAGTGAATTCAAATAAATAAATAAATATTCCGGACATATCACACACGGTCAACTGATCCCAAACTAGGCATAGCCTGTACTATGGGTACCAGAGACTGATATACATAATAGATTAATATTTAACACCCAGACACAGAACAAACATCTGTGTTCATCACACAAATGTTTGTCCAGTTACTACCAACTGAGCTATGAGGCCAGTCAAATAATTTGATTATAGCATCTTTTGTGCGTAAATATGTTGAAATCCGACAATACTGTAACGTGAGACATGCCCGGGTCCGTGGCCACAAATAATTGAGATTCCTATAATGTGGGTCTTCAACTCAAGTAATGTGATGCTGGTTCATGATTCGATCACAATGGCCCTTGTCTGGAGGAATTAGACCGAACATTTTTGGGCTCTTTGATTTCTCTGTGTGATTTAGCTTTCGATGCTTCTGATAGTTGATGTATAAAACCATTATCTTCCGCCTGCGGCTTTGCTGGCATGGTAACTAGATAAAAAGGCCTATATGCTATTCTAGACAAAGAAATAGAAATAGATTAATATTTATTTTGCGTCTCAAATTAAACAAATGGAACAAATAAAATATAAGCTTAAAACCTAGACACAAAAACGGTCACCACTCAGCTGGTGCCGCATAGCACAGTGGAGCTGCTGCGGCGCTGGTTTTCTGTGGTAGAACTCTACTTATTCCAAGTTTCATCGAAATCGGTTGAGCCGTTACAGCGTGATTGAACAACAAATATCCAAACATCTTCACAAACTTTTGCATTTATAATATTAGCAAGAATTGCAAACTATTTTGAAAAAAAAAAATATAAACCCGAAAATGCGAGATTCGAACACGCGACTCTTCCGAAGAATTTCTCGAAATTCGAAATTCTTCGGAATGTCTCGAAGCTATAGCATAAGTGATGGTTTGACGATGGAGTGATGATTCATCATCATCATCGTGTCAGCCGTAGGATGTCCACTGCTGAACATAAGCCTCCCCATAGATTACCAGAAACAATCATTAGGGGGGGATTTACCCATACTCGCCATGCAGGTTGGCGAGCGCAGATAGAACTATTGTTCTTGAATGCTGCCCATACCCTAGCTTTGTTTCCCGTCGCTTCTTACGACATCCACGGGTAGAAATGGAGGGGCCTTTTCTTCAGTCGGGGCCACCACGGCCATGGCGATCAAATAGAAAAAGATCTCAAAAAACACATAAACTACTCGAGAAACGGTTACAGTTCATAATTTTTTCCCTCATCAACAACCTGTAGAAGTCCACTGCTGGACATAGGCCTCCCCCAAAGAGTTCCACGACGAACGGTCTTGAGCCCTTTCCATCCACCGACTTCCCGCAACCTTTAGAATGTCATCGGTCCATCGGGTGGGGGGCCTTCCAACACTGCGTCGCCCGGTTCGTGGTCGCCATTCGAGAACCTTTACTCCCCAACGGTTATCGGTTCTGCGAGCTATATGGCTAATTTTTTCCCTACCATAACATAAAACCGATGGACCGACGACATTGTGAAGGTTGCGGGAAGTCGGTGGATGGAGAAGGCTCAAGACCGTTCGTCGTGGAACTCTTTAGGGGAGGCCTATGTCCAGCAGTGGACTTCTACAGGCTGATGATGATGATGATGATGAACATAAAACGTTGTACGGTACATACCATTTATATAAGTACCTCAGTGTAACAAAACTGTGTGTGGTTACACGAGTCACATGCCGTGTCCTATAAAGATCTACCTACAAGATAACATTTAATACGAAGTGCTATTGAGAAGAGGTAGAACTAAGCGTACATTTTCCACTCATATTATGTGATTAAAGTAAAATGGCCTTTATATACTTAGCACGGCCAGACAAAACACGAAAAAACTGTTGAAAATGTTTAATCGAGCGAGCAAAGATCACTCAATCAACTTGTACGAATCGGCCCTGCATTGTGTATGTATATTTGTTAGAACATAACTCTCGAACCGCCAATCCGATTTGTATGGAATATAGTCAACGGGTTGTAGGTACTATCAAAATTTGCTGATAAGAATATGAGTTAAATTGACCAAGGGGCCCGCGAAGATATAAAGACCCTTATTTTAGGGTTCCGTACATAATTTGGAAAAAAAATTGAAAACTCTTATAAGGATCACTGACACACTCACACTTTGTTGTCCGTCTGTCTGTCTGTCTGTCTGTCCGTCTGTCAAGACCCCTTTTCTCAGAAACGGCTAAAGGTATCAACTTGAAATTTATTTAAATGTATGGTTTGTCCTACTAATTTTAAAAGTTTTACATCGAGGTAAGAAAGTTTGGTAGTTATGTATTTATTCAACAATGTTGTACTGCATCTCAGTATTCACATAATTATTTTTGTAAGTTGTGCAACAACCTGTTTCCGGAATTTGTTTACACGCCATTATTCCAAAAAAAATGTTGTCTTTTTAATATTTATTCCATCCAAAACAGTTCCATTGAAAAGTGCTTGTTCCTTTGTGTCAGTGGAATTATCGAAATCCTTGGGAAACCAGGTGATTAGGCACGTTTTAAGCCGCTCTACTTGTGCAATGGATGTTACAAAAGCTTTTGTCTGTTCTTTGCTTGTCGCGTCCCTAGTATTTTCTTGGTCACCCTACATGAGGTACCCATTAATTCAATAAAAACTATTTTGTAAATTACTGAAATCTACAAGGTGATTCATAGCATGTATTTCATCCCGAAAGGGGGTTATTCTATCAACAAAAAGAAATACTTAATATTAGTGAAAAAAAATCTTTTCGATGTAGGTATATAAGTGAAATCTTTCAAATTATTGTTTGGTATTCAACATCATCATCATTTCAGCCGTATATTACCCCCACAGATTTCCAGAGCGTTGGCCAATCATCTAGGGGATCTGCCTATACTCACCACGCTGGGCATGCGGGTTGGCGAGCTGCTGCCCATACCCTAGCTTTTTTCCCTTAGTCTCCTTACAACACTTTTAGGAGGAGGTAGGGCACAGCGAGATTTTCTCGTTCTGAATTGGAGCAGCCTGCCTGGGGAGGTACCTCCGCCTTAAAGAAGATCGCAGCCAAATAACATTATTTGTTTCAAATAGTGTTGTGTTCCTGCGGTAAGGTTGCCAGAGCTCTTTAGGGGGAAGGGGGTTCGGGGTCGGCAACGCGTGCGTGATGCCTCTGGTATTGCAAGTGCTCATAGGCTACGGTAACCGCTTACCATCAGGTGGGCCGTAAGCTTGTTTGCAACATCAGTTGTATAAAAAAAAAAAAAAACACGGGTATGGAGATATGGATTGGCATATTCTTCAGCCGAGGTCATCACTACCGGTTTTGGTATCAATCTGGGAGAGCTTCGTAGCACCCTACTACGGGTAATTTATTCAGATCATCTTTATCATCATCTCCCTTCCCTTATCCCACTTCTTGTTGGGTCAGCACAACATATATTGTTTTCCACTCCCCTCTATCAGCCGTTATATCAGTATTCACTCCTTTCTTACTCATGTCATCTTTCACACAATCTATCCATCTTTTCTTTGATCTACCTCTTCCCTTATATGACTGGCCTCATAGCTCAGTTAGTAGTAACTCTGCCTTCTGCACGGTCGCGGGTTCGATCCCCGCACTGGACAAACATTTGCTTGATAAACACAGATGTTTGTTCTGTGTTTGGGTGTTAAATATTTATCTATTATGTATATATCAGTCTCTGGTACCCATAGTACGGGCTATGCCTAGTTTGGGATCAGTTGACTATGTGAATATGTCCGGATTATTATTATTTATTTATTATATCCTTCCACATTCATATTTATTTCACATACAGATCTTCTATATCGATCTCTAAATTATAATGTCACGAAATGAGAGTTCATTATCGTGGTCGTCTCGGATCGGTCCATGACTTCGAGAGAATGGATGAGATAGAGCTCCAAGGTTTGGGTCCGGTTTCCACCTAAGCTGAGCACAATTCATTTAACTATGTATCTCTAGAGGTACTCGGCCGTATATGACATCATCTTTAACCACGCTATAATTAAGTTGCACTTAGTTTCGCAACAACGTTAAAGTATCTATCCATGCCAAGCTCTAGATTTCAAGATCAGATTGCCACAAAAATCTTCACAGAAGTGTTGAGTCGTTAAAACATCACGCTTCGTCGATTTACACCACTTATCTTTACCATAACTTGGAACTACATGGCATAGAGTTTAAAATGCTTTGGCTTAAACTATTTTTATAAGATGTTTAGTGAAAACATCGCGAAGTAATCCGCTTTTGTGGCGTTGTCTACAAATGACGCATGCGCAGGGTGTTGGTTATATCAGCGAGGCAACGATCGCATTGTGGTATCGTTGAAAGATCGATATCTCGGAATAATCCCCACTTTTGAGTCTATGTAGGTTGACCATCGATTGGTAGTTCAGCAGACAGCATTCCTCTAAAATTCTGAATGAAAAACTTACCTGATTAGAGCAAAAATATACAGCTACTAGTAAATCTAGTAAATAGACAAAGCTGTGGCTTATCGAACCTATCATTTTTGATGAAAAGCTTTAAGAATAGCTTCCTGATTTATAAATAATCATTAAATAAACAAATAACACACAACAGTCACATATATAGTTCTGACCCCACACTAGGATTCCACTGTGTCGTGCGTGGGTATAAGATACAATAGTACCTACCATGATACCACAACACCCCGACCCAGTGGCGGATTTGCAGTCTTGGCCGCTCTAGGCCCCAGGCCATGTGCCGCCCCTTTCTCAGCACCCATCATATAGACTAGGTACATAATGAATTTAGGTACTTTATTGCCAACTTTATCTAAATAATCATCATCATCAACATCATCCTGTAGAAGTCCACTGCTGGACATAGGCCGCCCCCTAAGAGTTCCACGACGGACGGTCTTTAGCCTTTTCCATCCATCGACTTCCCGCAACCTGCTATCATCAGTGATTTTTTTGGTCACGATTTGCCGCTCCAAATATCTGGCCGCTCTAGGCCCGGGCCTACTGTGCCTTAGGGCAAATCCGCCACTGCCCCGACCCGGAACAAATATTTGCAGATCATGCAAATATTTGTCACGTAGCAAGAATCGAACCCTTGCGACTCAGAAGGGCACTCGCCCGCCACCAAAGTCGGATGATCATTAAACGGACTATTCTCAAATTAGAAGATAAGGCTTATCTACATTAATAAAAGTCCCAAAGTTATTCAAAACCCTGGTGTCATCACCGCGGCGTCAATTTTGACACCAACGGCTGCACACACAAAAACATACACCATTTATTATTTGTGTATTATTCCGAGTAAATAAAGAGGATAGGGCGCATTGTCCCGGTGTCATTGTCAGTTTATTCCCGGGAATATCCCCGCACCCGGGGTGCATTGTGCGACTGTCCGCATGTATCGGGATTAGCGCAAATCGCGGATTGTTGGAGACAAATATTTGTTGATGGTGATATCATTAGAAGCGATAGACGCTACTTATAACTATAGAGATAAATAAACACATTGCTTTGAGGGTTTTGTCTTGTGAAAATAATAAAACGGTTTTGTTGTTGGCAAACATCATCAAACCATAATCTATGTCCTAAATACATAAAGCATTTATATTGTCTATTCTTTTTGTTTCTGTAGATACTTTATCTACTAGGTTCGGCTAAGAAAGAAAGAAAGAAAAAAAAAAAGATCATTTATTTGTCCCCAAGAACAACAATTGAAAAGACAAAAGTTTAAAAAATAAGAAAAATAAAAATAAAGCAAGTATTCAAAGTAAAATCATCATTTCAGCCGTACGACGTCCACTGCTGAACATGGCCTCCCCCACAGACAGAGCGAATTCCTTATCATGTGGGGGGATTCGCCCATACTCACCACGCTGGGCATGCAGGTTGGCGAGCGCAGTTAGAGCTAACGTTGTTAAAAATGAGGGACGCTGCTGCCCATCCCCTAGCTTTTTCCCCTTAGTCGCCTCTTACGACATCCGCGGATAGGTAGATATGGAGGGGCCTATTCTTCAACCGGGGCCACCACGGCAAAAAAAAACATGCTTTATGTTAAAATTAAATTTGGTATAGTAATAATATAAGAGGTAAGATAGGTACTTATCTACCACTGTCGTACCTTAGGCTGTGTTCAAACGACGTGCGATGTCTTATCAATTATACCTATGTTTAAAATCTATTTAAAAATAGACTGATGAAAAACAATTTTGAGTTTTACATTTGAAAGCGTACGATATAGCTCAACGATATCGCAAGCTCATAATAGTCAAACTCAAAATTGACTTTAATTAAGATAAGGATCATTTTGAAATAAATTTCAGATGGCTTAAGTCTAGCTAGATTTCTAGACCTTATATTGTAGAGGACGGCAAGATCCAAAATTTCTGATGAAGGCTCTAGGCCTATTGTTACTAAACAAGTATTTTATCTAGCATTTATCCTATCTCGACTATATCTAAATGTAGATGCATATAATTTTATCCTAAACACATTCTTCGATATAACAATGCAACAAAAACCCATGCAAAAGTCATGGCAAATCCTCCCAAATAGATGATTCATATGGCTCCATATCTTATCGCCATTACTCCACTAATCCCCACCAACTTAAATACTCATAATCCATAATCCCTTGAACCATTATTTTCAATGAATGAACTGGGTTTTGGGATATTGGACCTCAACAGGAGCTGACGACAAAAAAAAATGTGCGCGTTGATATCTTTTATTAGAGCAATTTGAACTTTGAAATTATTGTGTATAAGGTCTACGTATATTTCGTAGAGGGTAGTCAAAACTTAGTTTTGGATAAATAAACACAGTTTCGAAGAAAGTCTGTGTGTCAAGTTGTCAAACTAGGTTAATAAGAGGCTAATCCGTAGCACGTCCGGCGTCGATTACTGGGCGAGTTTCATAATTACAAAAGACTAAATACTTTTTTTAGAAAATATGGCAAAACACGACTGTGTTAACACCGGAAGGACTTTTATGCATTGTTCTTATTTGGTAAATAATGTTCGACTAATTGACCATGATTCAGGTAGAGATATTCGTAGTTAAGTATGATGGTAGAGAAGCATATGTATGTAGGTACCTACCTACTTATGTATACCTACCTAAGTAAGGACCTACCTACTTAGTGCGGTCTACGCACGTTGAGAAAACTTTCATTTGCACGAAAAGCTTATATCGAACGGTACAAAACTCCCTAATTTAGTAGTACGATCCTAATGACAGGTTCCCGCCAATCCGCCATTTCGTAATTCCAGTAATGGCGGCATACACGGGTACTGTTACACCGGTGTAATTGCTACGGTGGAATTACCTTTGTCAGCTGAGCCGGGAGTTAGGTAGTTTTAGTTTAGACGAACCTAAGTAATAGAATAATAGCTTGTTATTTTGTTAGACGAGATTATGGAGGAAAATAACGCTGTAGGTAGGTGTAGGGTAGGTACCTACCTTCGTAACAAAATATTAAGATAATTTCTCGATTACGCATTGAAGTTGGTTGCTTAGGTACTTACATAGAAAGGTACCTACTTAGGAACCTACTGCTACTACCCAAGCCTTTAGTCTGAACTGAAGATTCATCGGGTAGTTTATAGCCTAAAAAGTTCCTTCCCCAATAAGAGTTTGCTACTAACTACAAATTATTTTTAGGCAAAATAAATGTAGGTAAACTTTGTTTTAGGCTGGTGAGGTATACATTACCTACTTACTACATTATACCTCAATGATTGACTGTACCTACTTCTTTTAAGGAACATCTAAAAATGCCGCTATAATTTCAAATTTATTCCGAAGAATTTTTTACCTTCTAACTAATGGAAGAAGAGGTATCCCTCATGCTCCATTATAAAAAGACCTACCAACTTACAATAATGTAAAATAGTGGCATCTATGGATCATGACTTGTACTAACCATTATTAGTGAGTGGCGTACGTACTAATCCTTAGTGAGTGGCGCTTCATAACCATGCAGCTACTTTTGATTATTGGCTGATAGATGGCACTAGCTTCCATATTTGTCAGTGGAATTTTTCTTTTTTCTGAAAATGCTGTTTCCGAACGAAGATTCTAATGTCAACTAACAATTCCACTGTCAGTGTCAAGTGAAGTGAAGTGTTGTTTTTTCATCAAATGGTCGGAAGCATAGAGTGGTCGGAAGTTGCTAAGCTTTTTGGTTTGTTTACGTGCGTGTAGCGGCACAGCGGCAGTTCAGTTACTATGATTGGCGTTAGGATGAATACTTTTAACGATAATTCTGGTGAACCTGAACAAGATGCTAACTCGGCGCTGACCGAGCTAGACAAAGGTAAACACAAACTGCGCTACCTAACCTCCAACGACAAACCGAAGTATTTTTTTAACTTGCTCCTTTTTTCCAGGACTAAGGTCTGGTAAAGTCGGAGAACAATGCGAAGCTATCGTCCGCTTCCCGCGACTCTTCGAAAAGTACCCCTTTCCTATTCTAATCAACTCGTCATTTCTGAAGCTCGCCGATGTTTTTCGTATGGGCAACAACTTCTTGCGACTGTGGGTGCTTCGTGTCTGCCAGCAGAGTGAGAAGCATTTGGACAAGATATTGAACATTGATGAGTTCTTGAGGAGGGTATTTAGCGTCCTGCATTCTAACGATCCAGTGGCGAGGGCGCTGGCGTTGCGAACACTTGGTGCAGTAGCTGGAATTATACCTGAACGGCAGAATGTACACCACGCTATAAGAAGGGGTCTGGACAGCCATGACAATGTAGAGGTTGATGCTGCTATCTACGCTACTACTCGATTTGCTGCTCATTCCAAGTAAGTATTAAGAATCAGCATGTTGGATAGAGATTTTTAACAAATAAAAAGCTCTATACTATTCCTCTTATTCATTATCAGTCCCTAGCTTTATCAGCTCAATAAAGAAAAGGACAAATTAAAGGTTCCTATCCTTTTCTAAAAGTAAACAAAATAAAGAGATGGACATACTTTTATCGAGCTGATAAAAGTTAGTGAGTGATTATGAATACGTAGGATATTTTTTGAGGTAATTTAATTGTAGAATAGAATAGAATATAACTTTATTGTACACCAAAAGAAAAAACACAATCAAGGAAATAAAAAAAATAAAATAAATAATAGTGTGACAATGGGCCTTATCGCTAAAAGCGATCTCTACCAGGCAACCTTTGGATGGACAGGAAATGATTGTAAGAAATGAAGAAAAAATGTCATTGGTTGTAGAACTCACACTAATCATGCCCACTGACCAATCATGGCCACTCCTTTTTATAATGTGCATTCTTGACTTCCAAACAATTATGCAAGAAATCTTATACTAACTTCCGTCATTGGATTGTTATTTTTTTTGTTTTCCAGTGCATTTGCTGTAGCGATGTCCAATAAGCTGTCAGAAATGGTGGAGTGCGAGAGCACAGCTGCTGACCGAAGAGTTAAGCTTGTGCGAGCTTTGAGGACAGTCCATGGTGGTGGTAGGTGAAATAATAATTAAATCAAATCACTCGGATCACTTTGAAATGTCTTAAAAACTAGGTGAAGCTAAGCCTGTTCCTGCGACCAAGTCTAGAAGAATTAGGCAACAAACGCAGAGCTTAATTTTTTCGATGATACCTTTTAAAAAAATGGAATGTAGAGCTTCAGTGTAAGCCTCCAACTCGCCCTCTTAGGATGTAAATTTGACAACATCCTTTAGCTGGAACTGCTTAAGTACTTGTATTTATATCAGATTTGAAATTAGGCCTTATAGTTTTGGAGTTTTCATGATATGTGTAATGGTTAGTTCGTTCACGAGACACGACGCACAATGTCTTCATGACATATACTATTCACTATTGGACTCTAACTAAAATTTTTTCACGTAATTCTGTGAACAACGGGGCTGATTACACTCTTTTAGTACCTACTTTAATTAAGTAAAAATGTGAGTGCAATTGTTTGTGGTCCTGAATAAATAAAATAAAATTTTTGCAATATATTTCTAGCTGTAAGAGCCCAAGGGGTATTGAAGCTGTTACGCCTTCTTCTGGAAAAGTACCCCTCAACAAACCTCGTGAGGGCGGCCATCAGTGCCCTCACGCACATTGCTGCTGATACGGTGGTCCATGTACCAGATCAAGTAAGCCTCATTTAAGAAACAAAAAGCAATGAATTTTTCATTTTGGTTTTAACATCTGGATTCTATGAATAGATGAGACTTTACTTTTCTAACCTGCACAAGTCCTATTTAGTAATAGATTTCTGTATCGGTTTTTGACATTTGAAATTTTCATCCATGCAAAATTGGTTCTAATTGAATTGGAATAAATATCAATAAAGCTTGGTATAACAATCCTCTGATGATATAGGTGAACCTGCTCCTTCTATAATGAGGATGAGCCTGATCTTTCAAAACAGGATTCAGTTCTTCTTCTTGTCATGTTACTGATTCTGTCTTCCTGTATTAGGCCAGTGACCGTCGATGAAAGAATCAGTGTAGTGAAAGGATTGAAGTGCGCCTCTTTGAGGATCCTTTTGTGCTCCTTCAGGCAGGCTTCAGTCAGATTTTAAGATGTTTCAAAAGATTTTATAGATTTATTTTTATACAATTCCAGGTGGAACTCCTCCTAAGCATAGCATCAGATGACCCCAGAGCGCTGGTGCGGCGCGCGGCGCTGTCCGGGCTGTACCAGCTGGCGCGCCACGCGGCGCTGTGGAGCCCGAGCTGCATCGAGACACTCGTGTGCCACCGGGAACACGCGGCGCTTCGCGAGAAAGTCATGCAGGCAAGGAGATCACTATAAGAAAGCGAAAGTCTTATAATAATAAAGTGGTATAATCCAGAAATTAATAATAAGGTCACCGACATAGCTCTCAGGATTAGCAAGTTGAAGTGGCAGTGGGCAGGCCATATAGCTCGCTGAACCGATAACCGTTGGGGAGTAAAGGTGCTCGAATGGCGACCACCATGTTCAATCACGCCGTAACGGCTCAACCGATTTCGTTAAATTACTATTATATAGCCTATATGTTATTCTAGGTAAAGTACTCTATATATTCCAAGTTTCATCGAAATCGGTGGGGCCGTGTGGGCGTGATTGAACCACAAACATCCAAACAACAAAAAAGTAGGATAAATAAAGTTCCTGGCTCTACGAGCCTTTCGTAACCACCATCCATTTTTGTTCCGAGACGTGTTTGTTTCCTGATTCTCGAAGGCTTGGTCGCTAGGAACAGGTATAGCTTCACCTAGTATTTAAGAAAAAAAACCTTTATTTCAGGCTACTTGACACATTACACAAAAATGTGTAACATGCCATGGCCCATATTAATAAATACCTTACAGACTAACATATATATAATATTAAACTTAAATAACTACACCACATCTAGAGTCAAGGACATTCTTGATCTTGTGCGCCTCCCTGTAGCGACGGTAGACCACTCCAGCTGACCAGAAGTCGGGCGCGAGGAACACCTCTTTGTACTTGGCAGCTACCTGGAGCACGTAGGACTTGAAGTTAGTCGCCCTACTCGACTCCAGGCGTTTCAGGCCACGTACAAGGACTTCCGGAGCGGGACTGATCCGAAGACGGCCTCTTTCCTCCACATACCGGAGAACACTCTCCCCGGTAGTACTATCACCAAAAATTCCGCCTTACCACCCTAAGGGTGTATTTTGCGTGAAGTGATCTGTGCCTTGCTTGCGTAAATGCGTAATCATAAAAAGTTCCGTTTTTGTCTAACAATATGTTCGTATTGTTTTGGTTGCAACTGAACAACAGACTGGGCAATCAAAGTCATCAAATGAATGGTTCACCCTCAAAGGATCACAATAAATAAAGATATGGGCCGGACAGGCTTATTTAGCAGTGTACAAGCGAAACAGTTTCAAAATTGGTAAGGCGGAAATTTTGGTGATAGTACTTGGATCCAATCGGGAGATATAGATCCCGATGGTCGGTTCTACGACCTCCAATGCCTAAATAAAAGCTCTTTGACTTTGTCAGGTGCTGGTGGAATGCCCGGCTATCTGCGCAGCCGCCGGCTCGCCGCAGGCTGGCACCAGCAGCGCCCTGCGGCAGTACTGCAGCGAGGTCGCCTTCAGCACCGACCTGAAGCAAGCAGCGACCGCGGCTCACATCCTCACCACTATAGTTGTTCACTGGTGAGTCTTACCTACATTCTTCTGTACATCAATATATCAAATCATAATAATTTTATTTGGAACAAAAACAAATTTCACAATATATAAACAATAGGAAGGAACACGTTGAAAAACTGCATTATATCATGTCTGTCTCACGAATCTAAGTAAATGTAATCATCATCATCGACGACGTTCACTGCTGAACATGGCCTCCCCCACAGACATAGCAAATTCCTTATCATGTGGGGGGGTTTTGCCCATACTAACCACGCTGGGCATGCGGGTTGGCGAGCGCAGTTAGAGCTATCGTTTTTAAAATGAGGGACGCTGCTGCCCATCCCCTAGTTTTTTTCCCTTAGTCGCCTCTTACGACATCCGCGGATAGAGATATGGAGGGGCCTATTCTTTAGCCGGGGCCACCACGGCCTAAATAGTATAATAGTAGATCATTATCATTACCTACATTCTTTTTTTTTTGCTTTTACTAGCTTCGTTCGCATGGGCCACCGGTGATATTGTGCAAGCTATATGGCAATGAAGTTCGTAACTTTTAGAATCGTTTTAAAATCTTATCAATATCCAAAATGTTTTAAACTTCACAACTCACAACTTCTTTATTGTCATGTTTGAAATATTTCAGATGTCACTAAAGATTGATCAAATCATCCTCAAAATTGCGAACTTCATTCCCATTTCACTTACGCAATAGCACTGTCGGATAAAAAGTAGGAAGTTGGACTCTGTAGGATAATATCCCGCTGCTGGTCAAAGGCTTTCTTATTTGTACTTCCGATGTTTATTTTTATTTACTTTTGTTTTTATATTACATAGTAAGCCATCCGTTTTTCTTTCGTCAGACGTAGGTACCTACTCCCCTCTTGGTAACTGCACTCTAGAAGCCCAAGATACAAGCCTCGCGCTTAGTTTGGTCTTCGCCGGTATTTATGCTAAAATGTATATAGGTAGTACCTTCTAGTATAGTAGTATTTATATTAAGCCTTGTAAAATTTATTTTTTGGTAAATAAATTATTCTTTTTCTTATTCTTATTTCTTATCTATACATAGATGTATATTCTAGTTATGAAGAAAGTCTACCAGTGGAAGGTTCCGAGCTGATGTTGGCACTGGAGTCGCTGGTGGTGGCGACAGGCGCGGAAGCAGGCGACAATCTGAAACCTCTCCGAGTCGCACTGCAGTGCTTGGTGAGGGCTACAACAGTTAACGTATTTTGATCATTACATCCGACTCGCATTTTGTAATTATTCGAGATTAAGAAGTTTATTATTTATTTTTAGACCGATCAATTGCTTTGACATAGTTTATATTACTACCTGTGCAATTTGTAGGAGTTTCGGTAGGTTATTGAAAAAAATATCCACGCTTTTCGCAGACAGGATGTCGAGCAGATAGATGGCAATCGGTAGAACCCACGACCTGTGGATCGGAAGCCGGGGCCGCTTCCACGCCTCCACCAGTGCCCTCAGACTTATGATATCAAATGCTATTTGACTGTTTATACTGTACTATTATTTGACATTTTATGAATCAGTTACCAATTATTATAATTATTATATTTTACTAACTAAAACAATTAATTATATATATTTATTTTTTTAACTGATCCCAAACTAGGCATAGCCCGGGTACCATCGATTGATATATATAATAGATAAATATTTAACAACCAGACACAGAACAAACGACCTCTAGCGCAGAAGGCAGAGTTACTACTAACTGAGCTATGAGGCCAGTCAACATGTACAAACTAGCAAATTTTAAATGTAACACAAGATATTTGCAGCGCCCTACAGGGTACATCTACTTAAATAAGATAAAAGATAAAATATGACTTGGTTTGAATGAAATTATTATAATAATTATTATTAATTCATTTATTTCAGACTATAGTAAAGTTACAGGTCTATTTAACTTATTCTACAGTCCATATCAATATATACCTTAAAACTAACATACATACAATATAAAAACATTGTGACTACTGCGACGTGTCGATGTCGCAATCAGGGTGTCAGCTGACGACGGTGCACGGCGGTGTCCCCTTGCAGGCGGCCAGTGAACCTTCGGAACTTGACACCCTTCGGCCAAAACTCTGCTCTTATTATGATAATTTCTCCATAAAATAAATTTTTGTTGTTCCTCAGGTGAAACTGAGCACCGCCGAGCCGGCGTCGTACGCGGCCCGCACCGCCGTGGTGGTGAGCTCGCAGCTGCGCAGCGTGAAGTGGCGCGCGGGCGGCGGGCGCGGCGCCGCGCTGCTGGAGGCGCTGGCCGCGCTCGCCGGGGCGCCCCGCTGCCCCGCCCGCGCCGTGCAGCCGCCCCGGGACGTCATCGCTGACATGCAACGGTTAGTTCTAAAGTTGAAACAGCCGATGTCGTACGCGGCTCGCACCGACGTCGTGGTCAGCTCGCAGCGTCATGTGGCGCGCGCTCGCCGGGACGTCATCGCTAACATGCAACGGTTAGTTCTAAAGTTGAAACAGCCGATGTCGTACGCGGCTCGCACCGACGTCGTGGTCAGCTCGCAGCGTCAAGTGGCGCGCGCTCGCCAGTGCGCCCCGCTGCCCCGCCCGCGCGGTGCAGCCGCCCCGGGACGTCATCGCTGACATGCAACGGTTAGTTCTAAAGTTGAAACAGCCGATGTCGTACGCGGCTCGCACCGACGTCGTGGTCAGCTCGCAGCGTCAAGTGGCGCGCGCTCGCCAGTGCGCCCCGCTGCCCCGCCCGCGCGGTGCAGCCGCCCCGGGACGTCATCGCTGACATGCAACGGTTAGTTCTAAAGTTGAAACAGCCGATGTCGTACGCGGCTCGCACCGACGTCGTGGTCAGCTCGCAGCGTCAAGTGGCGCGCGCTCGCCAGTGCGCCCCGCTGCCCCGCCCGCGCGGTGCAGCCGCCCCGGGACGTCATCGCTGACATGCAACGGTTAGTTCTAAAGTTGAAGCTGAGCACCGCCGAGCTGTCGTCGTACGCGGCTCGCACCGACGTCGTACTCGGCTCGCACCGACGTCGTACACGGCTCGCACCGACGTCGTATTCGGCTCGCACCGACGACGTCGTGGTCAGCTCCGCAGCGTCAAGTGGTGCGCGCTCGCTGGGGCGCGCCGTTAGTTCCAAAGTTGCATCAGCTGCCCACGAAGTTAAAAAAATAATGCTGTGGTGCACTGTAATGCTTAAATATAGCACCTGACCCTATTTTAGTGAAAGTATTTTATTAATCCTAATAATATATAAAATTCGAAAGTTTGTGAGGATGTTTAGATGTTTGCGGCTCAATCGCGCCGTAACGGCTCAACCGATTTGAACCGACTCAAGCCATCTGAACCGATGAAACTTGGAACAAACAGAGCTCTTGTAGGCTTGGTCGCGGGAACAGGCGTAGCTCCATCTAGTTCTAAGAAGTTTCAGAGTGATCCTAGTGATTTTATTGGAATTAACAACTTTTGACTTTGAGAGGATACAAAAATCATAATATATTGTCGAGTGGGCGGAGTGAAGAAAGTGACAGCGCTATGTACTGTAATTGAATGCGGAAAGAGATAGCAAGTGTTAGAAGGCGCTCGAAAGTAATCGACGTAAGCGAAATATAAGAAAATATCGATTATCTCAAAAGCTATCTATTTTTTTATAAAAGTGTCTTGGATTTAGGTACCCAATGCTATTGTCTAACAAAATATTTAAAAAAAAGTTATTTTTGTTAGACTCAGAGTATTTTCAAAAAAACTGTTGCAGAGGATCCAACTTTAAAAATAAATCTATCGAGAAAAGTTTTACCAATCGCGTTTCTGTCTTGGATTCACGTAAATAAAATGCTTAAGTTATCTTTGTCATAAAAATCAAAACTGTGCGTTTTGCGGTTATTGAGAAAAAACAATTCAAAAATCATAAAATAATTAAACCCTTAAAGAAAGCTATTTTCGACTTGTGCCTTAACCACCACTTTGTTGCAGGCAAGGCTGCATAGAGAACCCATCAGACGACGGCACCGCACTGGTGCTGGCTTGTACAGTGATTTTACAAGAGCGAGCCGCGACGGCGCTGCGCTGCAAGCTGCAGCCGACGTGGCAGCACCACCTGCTGCAGGACATCGAGAAAGCTGACGGCTGGGTGCGGTACAGAGTAGCCCGCGCCGCATTGAGGTTAGAGCATACAATTGGAATATAAAGGAGTTGTTTCATTCTGGGACTGGTCTATGTACACTACATAGAAAAAATAGATTACAAAAAAATACAATTTCATTAATTTGTAGACAAATACCATGGTACGAGAAAAAATATTCTGGTAAGTTTTTTGTATGTGAACACTATTTGAGGGCCCCTTGTTAGTTTGTAATTTACGTTTATTTTGTTTATTTATTTCGACGCACAAACACATTACAACCAAAAGTAAAAATAATAATTATAAAACACAGATTAGAACTAGGTAGTAACATAAATAATTATGTGCGTACAACAAAAGTATTAACAGTAAACAAAAGTGAGTGACAGGTTTCCTAATGAACATCTAGTGTTTTAGGATACAAGATATCCTTAACATTTTTGATGTAATGGCACAATTTAGAACTAAACATATCTAACTGTAAATTATTTTGAGCCATTTCATTATATTGACGAGCCATCCTGATGATGATCCTACGTTTGACGTGACATTGACATATTTTCCATGTAATGTTGTTCTTTGATTTGATGTTTTAGCCATATTTTTGGAGAGATCTGTTGCTTTCTTTATTGAAGAAAATCTTGAAGTACCATAAAATGATATCAATTTAAAGATAATTAATTAAAAACGTTTACTTTATTGCTTAGCTATATTCTAGAGCAGTGACAAACATTTTGTTCGCAGGTACGGCCATGTTAGCCTGGCGGCTTATATCCTGTGGCAGCTGCAGAGTGTAGCGGCCTCGGAAGCGGCGCAGAGATGGCTAACTGCATTGCATAGAGCGGCCGATGCGGACGCCATACTACTTGAAGAAGGTAACAGTATAACGTACAAATTCAGCTAGATTTAGTCGCGGTTACCGTAGCCTATGAGCGCTTGCAATACCAGAGGCATCATGCACGCGTTGCCGACCCCGAACCCCTTCCCCCCTAAAGAGCTCTGGCAACCTTACTCATCGCAGGAACACAACACTATTTGAAACAAATAATGTTATTTGGCTGCGATCTTCTGTAAGGCCGAGGTACCTCACCAGGCGGGCTGCTCCGATTCAGAACGAGAAAATCTCGCTGTGCCCTACCTCCTCCTAACGTCAAGTAGATATAATTTATACCGACTATTCTAAATGCTTTGACCGGATCGATCACTCCCTCCTTCTCGACAAGCTGCTAAACATAGGTATCAGAGGGAACTTATTTAGATGGTTCACTTCTTATGTCTGTAACCGCTGCCAGACTGTTGTACTAGGTGGCTACTCTTCGCTACCCCTTGATGTTCCCTCAGGCGTCCCTCAAGGGTCCTTATTAGGACCACTATTATTCAACATATTTCTGAATGACGTCGCTTCTTGTTTCATATACTCAGAAATTCTTCTTTATGCTGATGATATGAAGATCCTCCTTCCAATTAAAAATCTTAGTGACGCTCAAAACCTTCAATCTGACCTAAATAGATTTCAAAATTATTGTATTTTAAATAAACTGGATTTAAATGTCTCTAAATGTTACACATGTTCTTTCAGCCGTAAACCTAATCATTTAATTTCTATCTACACATTTTTTAACTTACCTATAACCAGAGTAGACACAATAAGAGACCTTGGTGTAACATTTGATACTAAGTTGTTATTCGACGAACATATTAATAAAATAACAAAGAAGGCGTCCCGCGCTCTGGGGTTTGTCCTGAGAATGTCATCGGAATTCACAAGTATTAAAACTTTTAAGATTTTATACTGCGCCTTCGTACGTAGCCATCTCGAGTACGCGTCGCAGGTGTAGAACCCTAACGATGCGATTTATACATCCCGTCTAGAATCGATACAAAAACGATTCTTACGATATTTACAATACCGTACTAAAATGTACCTACCTGATTATCTTACAAGGTGCCACAAGTTTCATTTCCTCCCACTCTCTAATCGCAGGCAAGCTGCTGACCTAGTATACCTCTTAAACATCTGCAATGGCAACGTAGACTGTCCTGAGCTGCTTGAGCAGTTAGGGTTGCGTACAAATACTGCTGCATTGAGAAAACCGAGTACTCTTTACGTTCCTATGGTAAAAACTAATTATAGGCAAAACGCATTCTTAATACGAGCTAGCAAATCGTTCAACTCATTGGTCAACAAAAACATTGATATTGATTTATTCAACACATCTGCAAGTAAGCTCAAACGCTTGCTTAATGATCAATTCTTTTCATAATAATTTACCTACCTATAAGTAACCCAAGTAACCTCCTTTTTTAATTAACTTAACTTAATTTAACTTTGTGTTGCGTACTTCCTTTTTTTTCCCCCTTTCAAGTCGTCTACTCTTACTGTTCATTTGTTTCTATTTAAGTAATTATCTGCGGAAACTTTTAATTGGCCCTCAGCACTCATGCGCTGGTCTGTACCGGCATGTTTTATTTAAGTAACTATTCTAAGACCTAGCTGTAAGTTTTCCTAAAATTTTGAAAATAAAATAAAATAAAATAAACCCCTACCTACCCTACCCTACCTCTCCCAAATGCCTTTTCCTTTCTTTCTTTCTTGTAGTCTCACCATGGAACAAATTTGCAGGTATAACGGGCCTGGAGGCGGCGAGCGCGCGCTGGGAGAGCGCCAGCGGCTGGGCCGGGGGGTGCGCGGGCGCAGGCTGGTGCGCGGCGGGCTGCGGCGGCTGCGGCGCCTGCACCGCGCTGGCGCCCGCGTGGCTGGCGGCGCGCGCGCAGGCGCTGGCGGCGCTCTCGAGAGTAGCCAGCGCGGCGCGTGCGCTCTGCACTCAGCCCCCGCCCGCCATTGCGCACGCGCACGCACAGGTATTTACTCGACTTTTTTTTAATTTGACTGCTGCGCCTGGCTGATGGCGCGCGTGCAGGCGCTGGTGGCGCTGGCGCGCGTGGCCAGTGCGGCGCGTGCGCTCTGCACGCAACCGCCGCCCGCTATTGCGCACGCGCACGCACAGGTATTTACACAACTTTTTTAATTCGTCCAGCTTGGTACTTGGTGTGTGGACTTGTTTCCGCAACTGGGCCGCTAGTGGGCGGCCCTTTTTGCATGACGGGTGGAGGCTGCTAATCTAGCCACCCGATGTCCTCCAGGAAAGCCAGCAGCTCGCTGATGCCGGCGCAGGCCTCCCTGGGCGTCCCCGGTGTCGCAAGGTATAATTCGTCTGGCATAATGCAGACTGAATAACTCATCGACGCGCTTGTTTAGAAAAGTTCCCAATTCAATTCATTTATTGACCATTTCGTTATAACATACAACATCGGCATGTCAGGCTTACAATTCAAATTATTATTAAGAAATTATTCAGTTAGAGCTTTCGTCCGCGAAGCCGCGGACGAAAGCTACCACCACATAAAAAGTAGCCTATATGCTCTTTATATTCCAAATTTCAACGAAATCGGTTGAGCCGTTACTGCGTGATTGAATAACAAACATCCTCACAAATTTTCGCATTTATAAATATTAGTAGGATTCAGCACCCTTAAAGGTCAAATCAAATGGTTTATTTCAATATAATCTCTAGGTATTCCTTGAAATTTTGAATTTTTTTGTGCCCCTAGGCCGCCCGGGACCCCGCGGCCAAAGCCGGCGCGTGCGCATCGGCGCTGCGCAAGGCGTCGCGCGCCGTCGCCGCCGTGGCGCACAGATACGGCGCCATCGCGCGCACCGCCTTCCACACGGACGACTCCACGCTGAGACACTTCCACATGTATCCTTTTAATTGTTTTTATACTACCTACTCGTCAATGGCATTTTATGTGTCATGCAAACCTTTTCTAAAGTAAGTCATTACAGCCCTACGGTCTAGCCGGGTCATAATCTTCGTCGGCGCGGCGACCGAGTCGGACGTCTGTGTCGCTTGCTCCTACACTTATAAACTTTAAAAAATCAAGTAACCTAATTATCTACAATTACGAACCTTAACACGAAAGCAATATAAACTAATTTAGTGTGAATACGTATAAGTATTAGCTATCGCGATCGATCGCAGCGTGCCAGCGTGGTGAGTGAACGAGACACGTAACTCATACTGTGTACCTGGGGGCCGATCGCGCTAAATTTTTTGCGCAAGAACGCAATTGTACCTCGCATGTTTCACGACTTTTTGACAGTTTCGTATCGCGCTAACGATTTGACAGCAAAATGGGTCGCAGCACGGTCGCAGCTGATATGTACCGCAGGCAGAATGAACGGTTTTGCAACAATTGCACCGATGCTACTTTTGTACGATTGCAGATGCTACGTTTCATGTGTTTATATTATTTTTGTGAGTGAAAAGTGTAAAACTTTCAATAAAATGTGCGCGTACATGGATTTTTTGAAGTGGGCCCATATTTTGGACGTAGCGATGGCTCGGTCCCAAGCCAAGAGGAGCAACATGTTGAGTGTGAGACTATTACGTGAAAGCGTTTATAAAATCATAATGATCAGCAGTTTGTAGAAGAAACAGACTGATTAAGAAGATATATCGTCAACTAATTATAAAGCTGACTCCCTCACAAAGGAAACCAAGGTAATTACGAATGTTGTGAATTTTTATGTGAAGCCATCGACAGTCAACATTGTCGCTGTGATATATGTACCTAATACCTACTAATAATACTGTGGTAATAACTACTAGTAATCAAATGCATTGGGAATATTACTTAGCCTTAGGTTCCCTTTACCATACATTCACAAATTTCACTACTCATAGCTACTTATAGCAAAGTTTACAGAGTAAGGTTATCAATTGTTTTTTACTGCTGGCTTGTTTAGGGCCATTGTAACTTTGTGAATGGACTTTGAAACACTGGCCTTAGAAACACAGTGTTTCTGACTTTCTCTGACAATGGTCTGATATGATCCTGTGGCATAGAAGGCCAATGCAATCAAAAAACAATCATTAGATTTACCTAGTACCTTCCTAATTAAACAAACAAAAAAGTTAGGATTCAAAGGGGGTTTTTTTACATGCATGGGTCCGGCTCTTCCTACAAAAACTATTTGTTTATAAAAACAAGGATAAAAGAATAGGTAAATAGTGATTAGTTTTAATCTTGTCCATCGGTGATAGTTCTATTAACATTAAAATTGTTTCTCTATTTTTTCAGATGTATGATACTAATTAAAATGTTCTTTGTGGATGCAAGTAACCCTGGGTTCACACATGATAGTGTTGTATGTGTCAACCATCCATTAAAAGCTATCTTGTGAAGCTGCACATTATCTCTGCAGCCAATTTATTATTTTGGGTAGGAACCCGCAGTTTCATTATAAAAATGTTCTCACCACAAACATTCTGTAAGTATTTTCAAAGAGGTTCCTTTAAGCTTTATATATTACTTGCTTCCGCCAGTGGCATCGCTCGCGTGTTATCTACATAAAAAGTTGCCAATATGCTATTCTAGGTAAAGAACTTTATATATTCCAAGTTTCAATGAAATCAGTTGAGCCGTTACGTTGTGATTGAACAACAAACATCCAAACACCTTCGCAAACTTTTGCATTTACAATATAAGTAGGATAATAGGATTTCAGGAGACTCAGGGTATCCTTTGAGACCCACATTAATGACACCAACCACCCATCACAAACCCTGCACTAGACACTCGTGAAGAGTACTACTTCTCATTTGTCTTTGCAGGTTAATCTCCTGTAGCTGCTGCTGGAATAGAAAATGCATGCTGTGTGCTGCACAACATAGCACACAGAGCTCACATCCCCTACACTATGCTGCTGAGAGCGGAGGAGGTGGCTTGCAAGCTTAGCCTGATGGAGCGCCAGGGGCTGCACTCTCTGCCACAGTGCATGCGCTCATTCAACATTTACATGAGCCAATAGGGTGGTCAATCAATGAATAATTGTTTATATTAGATGAAATAAAAATATAATTTAACATAACATGATGGTTTTACTTTATGTACTATATAGTCATAACAACATAACACTTTACTAAAAACTATGGCAATGCCTGGGTTGGGCACATGGCTCCAAGCACTAACGGTCGTTGGCGCTGAATGGTTCTTGAGTCAACGCACTGGGTAAGTACAGCGTAGGATGGCCCGCATTCACACCTTAATCGTGCCGCAAATGCACGAGCCTTCTTAGATCTTCCTTTCCAGAGCAAGGTCATAGCAGCTCCCATTCTATGGTCACTGTGCTCTTCAAGACACTGCACCATGAGCTCCAGCTAGCGTACCTTACTGTCGTGAACAGGCGGTGGTGCTGTTAAATTCCTAAAAATATCACGATAATATATATTCTTGCGTACCCTATGGTACTTAGAGGAAACATAGTTAGTCACTTTTATATACCGAAAAGGCAAGTATTTCATTTACAAAACAATAATTGATTAACATTTTAGATAGAAAAACACTTCAAAAGTTTGAATACTTTGTTGTTTAAAACATAGCTAGCGATGTTCCGATTCCGATTCAAAGTAAAAATACGAGTATGTACTCGATACTTTTGTTTCGATATCAACTACTGTCTTTTAGAATCGAATCAATCTAGCGAGTGGGTTTACAAAATTGACGAAAAATCATGGTCACAGCGTAAATATAAAAAATAAAATGAAGATTTCTCGAGTGTGGTAATCTTTTTATAGTTGTATAGTACCTACTTGGTATCGAAACTAATGTAGGTACTTGAATCGAATCGAATCATGTACGAACGAACGGAGCTATTGTTTTGAACGCATATTATTATTACGACCTATGAAAGCGCCGCAATCCCTGTCAACCGCCTTCTTTCTCGATAGATAGATAGATATATTAACACTTTATTGTACACAAAGGATTACATATTAAATCTATTACAAACTGAATGTAGTACAATGAGCGGCCTTATCGCTGAAAACGATTTCTTCTTACCTATAGGTTACCTATATGAGTAGTATCGTAAAACGTTATGAGTACTACTTTATATGAGTAGGTATCGATACCTTAAAAGTATCGGACATCCCTACTAAACACAGCACCACAGAGTAAATTCTATAAAACACACGTAAAAAAGCTAAGTCGACGCTCGATTATACATAATCTGTAGTAACATCTCTAGCTGCTGTTTATTCAGCAGTTCATCTACGTTCCAATTGCAAATGCAATTTTTTAGCGTTTGAACTTTAGCGCGATACCGAATTTTGCTTGTTTTGCATTGTAGCCACAATTGCATCTGAGATGAAACGCCGACGCAAGCCATGCGTTTGAAATTAGCGCGATCGGGGCCCTGGTGGCGCGAGCGCGTCGCTCGTCGACCGGCCATAGCCGGGTCCTACCGCGAAAACATTCTGGATTACGACTTACTTATCATCCTTCGAGCTTCGAGTTATCATGAGTGCTACGGATCGAACTCCTCCATCCGGCTTTGGATCGGATCCTGACTTGTCAAGACATAACTTCAACCAGATGAAAACCCGTAAGAGGAGGGAGCAGGAGATCGACCGTTGTCATTGTGAATCGTCGATGGCAAAATTTCAACAGGATATGATGGAGCTCATTTCAAACACAATCAAATCTACAGTTGAAAGCGCCATGTCCGAGAAATTTGATAAATTCTCGACTGATCTCGACAACATTAAATCCGAAATGAAGAAAATCACTTACGATAACACGACAATCTCGGTTTCCCTTTCAGAGATAAAAGGTCGTCTGATCGAGATTGAGGCTTCCAATAGCTTCGTGAATAATCGTCAAGAAGAATTCGAATCTCGCCTACTAATAACTGAGAAACGCACTAATAACCACGAACAACTTGGGAATGATATCGTAGAATTGAAAAATAAATACGCTTCACTATGCGAGGAATTGAAGGCTAGACAACAGTGGGACAGATTACTCAACCTAGAAGTTATTGGAGTTCCCGAAACTAACAACGAGGACCTCGTGAAAGTACTCGGCCAGATTCGTTGATGTCATCTTAACACCAAACGACATTGAATTCGCAAACAGGATTCAACCAAAGCAGCCGAAGCCAGGCAGTCCGCGTACTATAATAGTAAAACTGAGAAGTCGAGTGGTAAAAGACAACATATTAGCGGGAATCCGGCGCTTTCATGGTATCACCCGTAATGACATCGGAATGCAAGGAAATCAGCGAATTTTTATAAATGAACACCTGACGTTGGACAACAAGAACTTGTATAAAAAGTGTCGTGAATTAGCTACTACTCATTCTTACAAGTACATTTGGATAAGAAATTGTAAGATTTTTGTGCGAAGAGACGACAAGTCGCCAAAAATTGCAATAAACAAAGATACAGACCTCATAAAAATAAAGTGATTTGTCGTCTCTTTATCACAGAATCTATTGCTAAATCGTTCACGTTTTTATTCCCATCCATTTACTGTTATTGTGTGCATTTGTTCTCAATTCATTATCTTTTGATTAGAAAGAATTTACGCTCGAGAAAAAGTTTCGTATCTACCCACTTAGAGTTTTGTTCGACGACGGTCGCTTCTTTTGGCATTGTTATTGACGTGGAGTTTTTTATTATCTTAAATATTACTTTTGTAGCTATCGTAATTATCGCTGAACTATCGTCATGGCTGTAAAAAAATCTAGATATTTTTTATCAAAATGTGAGAGGTCTCCGCACAAAAACATTAGAATTTTATAGGAATTTAGCAAAAAATAATTTTGACATTATTTTGATAACGGAAACATGGTTACTCACTGGAATTCTAGATAGCGAAGTATGTGACTCGCGTTACGATATCTTCCGTCTTGACAGAAACTATGCTATTACAAACACCACTAGGGGCGGAGGGGTTATGGTACTTGTGCGTAGGGAATTGGGAGGTTTTTTGCTAGGAAATAGTTGTGTTACTTCCCCTACCGATATGATTTGGGTAACAATTCCGGCAAGATCCTTTAACCCTTCCGTAGGTAAGAACCTGCACATAGCACTGGTCTACATCTCACGACCACTATTATATAACGCCTACATATTTGATATCTTTAAATGTTTTACATCTAGCAAACATCTTTTATACGCAGACGATAAAAAGATTTTCTGTAAAATTCAAAACGTTCAAGACTCTTCCAATCTTCAAGACACTCTTGATGCACTTTCAGATTACTATTCCCGCAATAAAATAACCGTTAATGTGCATAAATGCCAGCAAATATCGTTTACCCGTAAACGAAATCCTTTCAATTTTACGTACACACTGAATAACATTCCCATTGAAAAAGTTCATGTTATAAAAGATCTCGGAGTCATTCTAGATAGCAAGCTCACTATGTCGGAACACATAGATTATATTTCAGATAAGGCCTATAGAAACCTTGGCTTCGTCATTCGTACCTGCAAACCTTTCTCTGATCTTACTTGCATTAAAACAGTTTACTATGCCTATGTTCGTAGTGTACTCGAGTATGCTAGCAGCATCTGGTCTCCCAATTATTTAATACACAACCATAAAATAGAAAGAATTCAAAAGAAATTTATTAAACACCTAAACTATCGTAAACGAATATATAACAATTACAAAGATGGTTGTACTTGTCATAACATAATGTGTCTAGAAGACAGACGTACTCTGATTGATATCATGCTTCTATACAATATACTAAATCATAATCTAGACTCACCATCCCTACTCGCCTCGATCAAGTTCAATGTGCCTACTAGGCGAACACGTCATACACCGCTTTTCTCTCTACCTCTTCTCAGCACTAATTATGCCATGAATGCACCTGTCAATCGAATGTGTTCTGTATTCAATAAGCGCTTCGCGAGCGTCGATATCTTCAACAATACGAAAAATTGTTTCAAAAAAGCCATAATACAAACTTTGTTAGCATTTCAAACTCCCCTCCCCCCCCCTCTAAACCCTTCACCATCCTTTCTTAATCCTTAAACGCAACAATGCACACTCAACACTAACACACACACACGCACACAAAAACACTACACATGCACACCACTTCCTTACTGTATCCTCTCAACCACTGACTGTACTAGCTTTCATATTGTTTTTTAAGTATTTACTTTATACTTTTCATTGTTTTTTATTTTTGTAGGAACTATCAATGGTAAATTATACTAAGAGAGACCTGTAATTGGCTGGTTAACACAATTAGTTATGTAACATTTTTTTATCATAAGTGCTGTTGGTCTTTTCAATAAATAAAAAATAAAATAAAAAATAATGCTGTACTGAATTTCATTATTTCCCATGGGACATAATGTTATTTGAATTTGGAATGCAACCCATGTAGTCGTGCTTGATGAAATGAATGAAATGAAATGAAATAAGTTTTATTTGACGAACACAGACAGAAGACAGGACAGGAGGTTGGTTTAAAAAATGTTTGGGTGCAATGAGATTTTATTCTAATTAGGCTGTATGTTAAGATTATCTTTGCACTGCCTACAAATTAAAAAAAAGAAAAACATGAAAACTTTTTACAAAATTCATTTTCACACGACGACAGTGACTTTGATTCGACTCCAGAATGCATACAATCTGAAGCCTCTGGTATAGTTGGAAACTTACTTCCAGAAAAATCATTTCTTTCTACTTAACAGTCATTGTTTTCAATTGCCTCGCAGAAAGTATAAAAAGTAGAGTATGCATCGCGGGCTTAAATGTGTATTTGTCTTGGGCGATCTTGAACCCCTCGTACTCAGGATTCTTGCCTTAACTCCCTCGCTCTGCTCAGGAGTTAACCATAGAATCCCTCGTTCTCGGGGTTCAATATAGCGCCCTTGACATAATACACTACTTTAAGCCCTTGTTGCATAATCTACTATTTCATAACATTTTTCAGCTCTGGTTGCAATACCAAATAACCTTCAGACAAATAACACTATTTGTTTCAAATAGTGTTATTCGCACTTCGCACGCAATATGTTGATTGCTCAGGAACTAGATGTGGATGTATTCCACATGAAATTACATCCATTTGTTTTATTGTGTATACGTTTCCTTAGTTATAAAAATTCGTAAAATATTAAAATATGTATGTATGTGATGTGATGTGTTATGTCATTAATTTATGTCTACTAGCTCTTAAACGTTTTGGCGTCGGCTGTAAGTTTCTGAGTGGTTTATACAAATAAATAAATAGTGTTGTGTTCCTGCGGTAAGGTTGCCAGAGCTCTTTAGGGAGGGGTTCGGCAGGCAACGCATTAGCAATGCTCCAGGTGTTGCTGATGTCAATAGGCGACGGTAACCACATACCATCAGGAGGGCCGTAAGCCTGTTTGCCTCCGTATAACATAAATTTTATTTTATTTTAAAGTGATAACTCACACTAAATACCATGATTTTCCTTTATAATATCCCATTGAGCATCCCCGTATCTAGGGGAAGGTTGCGGGTTCAAAACCCGTCGGAGTCGAATTTTCGGGATATTATAAAAACAAATCACAATATTTAAATAAAGAAATTCATGTTTCGCCATTTTTGCATAATCATCTAGGCAATTAGGAGGTTAAAATTCTGAGGTCACTACTGAGCACTTTTCAAGTAACATTCCTGAACCACCCCCCCAGTTCCCAGCACACATACAACCAGCTGTCGCAGCTGCTGGACCGCATCACCTCCCCGCAGCAGGAGCGGCCGGAGCCGACCAGCAAGGCGCTGGCCGCCAGCACGCTGGAGGAGCGCATCGCACTCTGCGCCAGCGAGGCGCTGACGGACATCGAGGACAAGCTGTTCGATAACCCCACCACCAGCCCCGGGATTACACATCGGGTGAGTAATACTCAGACAACAACGTATTCTCTTTAATTATATAACTAATTCGCGCAAAGAACGCTTGCTATTTTAGGCTTTATTCTTTATTGTACACAGAAAACACATACAAAAAACAAACTAAATGAAAGGTCATGTACAAAGGCTTACTTAGTATTTTCATAAGAAATATAAATATAATTAATTATTGCACGGGTATAAGTTCATTCGAACCCACGACAGGGATCGGAAGGCGGAGTCACTACAATTAGGGATTTTATGCATCCGCCATCTTGGATTTCAAAATGGACGTAAATGGTCATTTTTGTGATCAGTGTTGTGTGATTTTTCGGAATGATATCCGCCATCTTGTTATTGCTGTAAACTAAATATATCTCTTGTTCAGCACTGGGTGCGCCGCCGCCTGCCGTCTCTTTATAATTCGTAGTAAACTTACTTTTTTCCTAGTGGTCTTAAGGCCACTAGAAAGAATGTAAACCTTTAAAGGCGAGGCGCACACGATCAAGAAAGTCCCTGACTCTAGATGTGGTGTAGTTATTTAAGTTTAATATTAAATGTATGTTAGTCTGTAAGGTATTTATTAGTATGGGCCATGGCATGTTACACGTTTTTGTGTAATGTGTCAAGTAGCCTGAAATAAAGATATTATATTATATATATTTTAAAGGTTTCTCTCTCCCTGGTGCAGCACTGCGAGGCGGTACTGGCGTGCGTGCGCGCGTGCTCGGCGCAGCCGGGCGTGTGGGCGCGCGGCGCGCTGAGCGGGCGCGCGTGCGGCGCCGCGTGCCGCCTGTCCGTGTGGCCGGCCGGCGACCAGCCCACCGCGCTGCCGCTCGCGCACCGCCTCGCCGTCAAGCTGGAGGGCGTCTTGCGGGCGCCTACGCTCACCAGGTAACTGTGGTGCCCGGATATAGTAAGACGCAGCTAAATCCACCGCGCTGCTCTTGCGCACCGCCTCGCCGTCAAGCTGGAGGGCGTCTTGCGGGCGCCTACGCTCACCAGGTAACTGTGGTGCCCGGATATAGTAAGACGCAGCTAAATCCACCGCGCTGCTCTTGCGCACCGCCTCGCCGTCAAGCTGGAGGGCGTCTTGCGGGCGCCTACGCTCACCAGGTAACTGTGGTGCCCGGATATAGTAAGACGCAGCTAAATCCACCGCGCTGCTCTTGCGCACCGCCTCGCCGTCAAGCTGGAGGGCGTCTTGCGGGCGCCTACGCTCACCAGGTAACTGTGGTGCCCGGATATAGTAAGACGCAGCTAAATCCACCGCGCTGCTCTTGCGCACCGCCTCGCCGTCAAGCTGGAGGGCGTCTTGCGGGCGCCTACGCTCACCAGGTAACTGTGGTGCCCGGATATAGTAAGACGCAGCTAAATCCACCGCGCTGCTCTTGCGCACCGCCTCGCCGTCAAGCTGGAGGGCGTCTTGCGGGCGCCTACGCTCACCAGGTAACTGTGGTGCCCGGATATAGTAAGACGCAGCTAAATCCACCGCGCTGCTCTTGCGCACCGCCTCGCCGTCAAGCTGGAGGGCGTCTTGCGGGCGCCTACGCTCACCAGGTAACTGTGGTGCCCGGATATAGTAAGACGCAGCTAAATCCACCGCGCTGCTCTTGCGCACCGCCTCGCCGTCAAGCTGGAGGGCGTCTTGCGGGCGCCTACGCTCACCAGGTAACTGTGGTGCCCGGATATAGTAAGACGCAGCTAAATCCACCGCGCTGCTCTTGCGCACCGCCTCGCCGTCAAGCTGGAGGGCGTCTTGCGGGCGCCTACGCTCACCAGGTAACTGTGGTGCCCGGATATAGTAAGACGCAGCTAAATCCACCGCGCTGCTCTTGCGCACCGCCTCGCCGTCAAGCTGGAGGGTGTGTTGCGGGCGCCTACGCTCACCAGGTAACTGTGGTGCCCGGATATAGTAAGACGCAGCTAAATCCACCGCGCTGCTCTTGCGCACCGCCTCGCCGTCAAGCTGGAGGGTGTGTTGCGGGCGCCTACGCTCACCAGGTAACTGTGGTGCCCGGATATAGTAAGACGCAGCTAAATCCACCGCGCTGCTCTTGCGCACCGCCTCGCCGTCAAGCTGGAGGGTGTGTTGCGGGCGCCTACGCTCACCAGGTAACTGTGGTGCCCGGATATAGTAAGACGCAGCTAAATCCACCGCGCTGCTCTTGCGCACCGCCTCGCCGTCAAGCTGGAGGGCGTGTTGCGGGCACGCCGTCTGCGCTAGAGGTCGCGGGCTCGATTCCCGCACTGGACAAACATTTGTGTGATGAACACAGATGTTTGTTCTGTGTTTGGGTGTTCAATATTTATGTAATATGTATATCAGTCACTGGTACTCATAGTACAGGCTATGCCTAGTTTGGGATCAGTTGACTGTTCGTGCTGTCTGAAATATTTAATTAAAAATAACATAATAGAATAACAATGCGATTTAACTAGCGTTTTTATGTAAAAGGGGTTATAATATAACATATCACTGGTACCAATGCCACCAACTTCTATAACTAGCTTGCAACTATTAGTTAAGTTAGTATTTAAGTTTAAACATGTAATCTCATTTTTAAGTGAACTATGTTCTTTATGAGAAATAAATTCGTTAACCATATATCATGTTTTTTGTGTTGCAGTAAACGCCAGAAGCCACGCCAAGTGAAAGGTGTTCAAATAACTGTGACCGCGACCCCGCATCCAAGAACGAACGAAAAGGTAACATAGCCTTTATACAACGTGATTCGTAATAATATGTCGCCCCGAAAGGGGCTTGTTCACTCCATTGGCAATGAAGTTTGTTCTACGACTTTTGGAAATTCGAAATTGCAAAAAAAATCTGCTGTTTTGGTGGCCCAGAAGAGGGCCTACGACCGTGATGAAAGAATAAATAAAATAAATATTCCGGACATATCAAACTAGGCATAGCCTGTACTATAGGTACCAGAGACTGATATACATAATAGATATATATTTAACACCCAGACACAGAACAAACATCTGTGTTTATCACACAAAATCGAACCCGCGACCTCTAGCGCAGAAGGCAGAGTTACTACAGACTCCATTCCATTTTGTGAAAAAGGATCATCGAAAAAAATGATAGGCACCAAGCCGTGTTTGTTGCCTGATTCTTCTAGGCTTGGTCGCGAGGAACAGGCATAGCTTCACCTAGTTTCTAAGACGTTTCAAAGTGATCCTAGTGATTTTATTGAAATAAATGCCTTTTGACTTTGACTTTGACTTTGACTGAGCCATGAGGCCTGCAGTGCCTGAAAGAATCAGTGTGGTGAGAGGATTAAAGTATGCCTTTTAGAGGCTCCTTTCAACACAACAACCATACTGATACCATACCTTTACCTAGTGACAGACCTAATGCAGGATGACCAAGAAAACACCAGTGACACAAGAAGAAGAAGGATCTAATCGCCTGGAGATCTGAGAGTACGTCTACCATTTTTGTGATAAAAGTCTGGAGCATTTTTTTGAATTTTTCATGTTTTTAGGGTTCCGTACCACATTTGGAAAAACGGAACCCTTATAGTCTCTTTGTTGTCAATGTCATACAATGACTACGTGAGCGACCGCAATTATAAGTTTGTCAATTCCTACACTTAGAATTTTTATTTTCTGACCCCGTGTTTGGATTTTCAACTGGTAAATCCATTGGTGCACGACCGGTATTCGAACCCACGACCAATGGCACGGAAGGCTCAGGGCGCGAGTTCTCGCACTTGACCGTCCTTTGTTGTGATAAAAGTCTAAGGCATTTTTTTTTAATTTTTCTTTTTTTTAGTTTTTCCTTTTTTTTTCAGACTGTGGAACTAACGAATGTACCGCCGATAATGACAGCAGTGCAAACGGTGACACCGGTCCGAGACTTCTTCTCAGCCCAGCAGCTGGTGAGCGTGCCCACTGCTGGGCTTTACACTGTTGCTGTTGACGCGGCCTTCGTGGACGAGAAGGGCGAGCTGTGGAATACGGGGCCCAGGACATCTCTAGTTGTTAAGGTACAGTCACTTTTTTATTTTTATTTATTGAATATTACATTGAAGGCTTTGTCGCTGAGCGACCACACCGCCCAATCGGAACTTAAAACTAAACTACCACAAACACAAAGGAGAACGCATTCGTAGCATACTTAAACATTACACTTAATGGCCAAAAACGACAGTTTTTGGGCTTCCATCTTTACATGGCATTGGTGAAGCCAATATGCTGTTACATAAAACAACATCAAACATTGTTGTTAGACCAAACATATTTATTCTGTCATTAGCATTCCGCACACATTCCATTAGTAAACACTTTCTTTTATTAACCCCTAACGGTACAGGAGGTACGGCACAACGAGATTTTCTCGTTCTAAATTGGAGCAGCCTACCTGGGAGGTACCTCCGCCTTACAGAAGATCGCAGCCAAATAAAATTATCTGTTTCAAATAGTGTTGTGTTCCTGCGGTTTTGGCAAATCAGTGCACGAATGGAGCCACTAACAGGCGCACTAAAAAAACAAAAAATCTCCAGGCGTTCATGTCCTGGAAGATATCTCGGTTCGTGAGGGAATTCAAACTTCAAAATAACTAAATAAAATAAAAATAAATAATATCCATGTTTATTTGCAGGCTCACGAAGAACTCACCGCTAAGGGAAACACTCAAACAACGCGCGGAGGAAGATTCTAATTAAAATAATATTTTAATGTTGTAGAAAGTCCTGTCTGTCTTGTTTTAATCCTGAAATGTATAGTGATGTGTTTTGATACGAACTTTTTCCAAAATATTAATAAGAACGAACCAATAAAAGCCCTGAAATTGCTTAAAACTAAGCGTAAACTAAGTATCCTACTTCCTACCAAAGACCATATATTAGAAAAAATTGTACTAAGTTTACTACTAAGTCTATATGTCTATAAATGCGAAAGTTTGTGAGAATTTTTGGATGTTTGTTACCAAGTCACGCCGTAACGGCTCAACCGATTTCGATGAGACTTGAAATAGATAGGAGTTTTTTACCTAGATATTTTATCTAGGTACCGCGACTTGAAATAGATGAGATTTAATTTTTTTAATATATTTTTTAATTAGAAGATAAACTTTATTTCAGAAAGAAACTCAAAACTAATACAAGTTAATATTTACAAAATACACAAGGATCAGTTGAGCTATCTATAGATCGTTTGTAACGGTTTGTAAACGATCTATAGATAGCTCAACTGATCCAGATCACTACCAGTCGAAAGCGTGCGTCACCAAGACGCTGGCGGAATTGCCACGGATGACAATGCTAATTCGCTGGGCCAAATAAGAGCCAGCTCTCGTCACTTTGATCAGACGCCCTGATATCTTTTTGAAAATCCGAAGGGCCCCGTTTCCCCACGGACCTGGCTCAAAGACTTCATTACTTAGATATTATATCTAGGTAGGTACCTACCACGCAAGAAAAGGCGCGGGCGCATGCAAGTTATTACTAATTATATACGTTATCATTGGTGTCGATACCTACTGCTGTTGCATTATACTAAACTAAAATTGCAGAGTCAATGCATAGTCATGTTCATAGTCAATGAATGCTTGCTTGTCATATATCACTGATGCATTGTCCTAAGCCAGGAAGGCACCAAGAGGCTTAGCCCGGAGACCCAGGGATCTAGCCCCTTCGTCCACGGCGCGACTCAAAAGGAACGCGACTGAAACTGTAGTCACTTATGAGTAGCCTGACTGCGATAGCACTAGTATTTCAATGCGCGTCCGTCCACGACGCTACTCAAAAGGAACGCGTTTGTAACTAGTCTCCTGGCGACTCGACATGCTGGTCGCCAGGCGACTGGTTTCGAGAAACTGTGTGAAAAATGAACGAATAAACAGTAATTATAAGTGATTCTGACGTCTATGTGACTGGAGAAGTAATAATTCCGTGTCATCGCTCGAATTATCACTAGTCATGTTAATTATTTTCGTTTTCAAAACTTTGTTTACATAAAATCGTGTACTGAGTGACTGAGTTTCAGGAAATTCCAGTAGCGCCGTGGACGAGTCAGAGTTTCCAATCAGTCCGCAACTCTAGTTTCTAATGAGTTCCGTCACTTTTGCGTAGCGTCATGGACGAAGGGGCTTAGTCCTCGCGAGTAGATGCCGGGGCGATGGGCCACAAGCCTGAGGCCCTTACCTGCAGCTCCCAGCGAACTTTTGGAAGACCCTGGTTAAAAGAGTTTTTTATTATTAAACACTAGCTCCGCCCGCGGCTTCACTCGCGTGGTACTTACATAAAAAGCCTATATGCTATTCCAGACTATAATCTATCTCTGTACCAAATTTCATCCAAATTCCGTTCGGCCGTTTAGCCGTGATTGAACCACAAACATTCGCATTTATAATATTAGTAGGATTTGTTTTTTTTTCTGTCTGTTTTTGTTTCAGTTTGCAAAACTATCGATTTTCGATCTGAATTAATATCAATTCTAGTGTGTTTTTATCAACAACTCGTAAACAAAGAAGTATTTCAATTTGTAAATAGATAATATCTTCATGTTTGTCAGTGCTGATAACAGTTCACACCTACGTGTACCTATGTCTCGTGACGGTATCGTTAGGACAAGGTCATACAGAAAGCAGGTAGACGCCGGCTAACCGGTAATAAGGGCGAAGTATTCAAAGGCAGGCGAAGTATTCATCATAAAACTTGGAAGTCTTTTAAAAACTAAGTGGATTTACGCTGGACGTGTAGATAGGTACGTGATACACGTGTTTTTGTATGGAATCCGAAACATTGCCTCTAGCGGTGTATTCAACTCAAACAACGCTCACGATTGAAATTGAAAACTATGGTGTATGTATGTACTATAAAAAAATATACTATAAATTTTAAGGCCATTTAGTGGCGGGTATCCTGTTTTCTGCGTGAATGCGTCCTTGGAGGAAAATGTCTATCGTCGAATCATGCGCTTATTCATAGATTACATCATGAGTACCTACAAAAATGACATAAACTTGCATCTATGTAGAGAGATAGGTAGGTACTTTATGTAAATTTGTTGCTGTATTTTAAAATAACCAATCATCATTATCATCATCAGCCTGTAGAAGTTCACTGCTTGACATAGGCTATCTTTCGAGCCTTTTCCATCCACCGACTACCAGCAACCTTCACAATGTCATCGGTCCATTGGATGGAGGACTTCCTTGCTTTGCCCGGTGCTTAGTATATAATAGTTTCTTAGTAATAAACTGTAGGTAAGTCTTGTGGGAAAGTGAAATGACCAACAATCAAATATCGCTGATAAAGATTATTATCTTCACTGCCGTTGATAACGCATTCACACACCGCAGTACAAGCGACGAGTCGTGTTCATAAAAATGTATATTAAACTCATTATTTTCGCGCTAATTTTAAAGGTGAATAGTTATAAGACAGAATCGATTTGTGATGTTTGTGTCTGTGGGTATAACAGCAAAAATGTGGGCGATTATCAAGGAGAAATAGTGGACTGCTCGTACAGCGTAGGTATATTAAAATACAATCACACAATACCGAGTACTATACACTCGCTCGACTTATCGGCGAGTAATCTGTCACGGATTGACTCAACCACGATATTGCAATCCAGGACCATGGAAATTTTAATGCTAAACAACAATATAATCACAGAAATAACAACTGATGCATTACGGCTCCCAGAGTTGAAAAGGCTTGATTTAAGTCAAAATTTTCTCGAGCATATCGATAGTGGAGTCTTCAAAAATCTTAAGAAGTTACAATACTTGAATTTGGCGGACAACAGATTAACTACATTCTCAAAATTGACGTTTCACCCTTTGAGTTACTTGCAAGAGATAATTCTGGATAATAATAAAATCGGGCCGAGCTTGCAACACTCAAATCTATTCGACCGAAGCGGATTCGGACTGACGCAGAAGATAAAAAGCCTCAACATCAGTGGAATCAGTCTAAATATCGTCCCAGAAAACTTCTTTGTCGACGCGTACGACATTCGGAAACTCGTAATATCAGACAACAATATAACCGACATATTCGAGCTGCCTGTTACGCTGGAATACCTTGACCTGTCTGACAATCCTATAGTCGAGATAGAGGAGGAAGATTTCAATGACCTTCCTGCTTTAAAGGTTTTGAAACTGAACAATATCGCTATAAAGGATGTTCCCGAATACGCGTTCAAATCTCTACCTTCCTTGCTGCATTTAGAATTGGAAAGGAACCAGAATCTAACTGAGTTTAGTTCTTTAGCGTTCGGAAGAGAAGTGTTAGATGACCCTGATGATTTCTTGTTAGAAAGCTTGTCTTTGAAAAATTCGAGGCTATGGAGACTGAATAATGATCTTCTAGTTCCCTTTGAGAGACTCTTACATCTAGATCTTCAGGGAAACCAATGGAAATGTGACTGCAAACTTGTTTGGATCAAGGCTTTGCAGATACCTGATAAGGACAACGAACATTTAAGGTAAATATTGCGATTTCTGTAAAAAAAAAAGGATAGCCTTGAGGTTTAGATGAACTAGGACGCAGGGTAGCCAACCCGCGACCTTCCTCTAGATACGGGGATGCTCTAACCAACTAAGCCACAGCCGAAAAATCTTTGAGATGATCTTCGGCTCGAAGCGCTGGTAGCTTGATGGGTTACCTATATTATGATGGCTTAATTTTATATAAGCATCTTTTGATCAATTGTTGAACATTGTCTTGACAATGACATTGACTTTTTTTTCATATTTTTATAAGCTCTTATTTAATAGAGATTATAATTAGATTATTTTTCTTTTGAGCCTCACCTAGTTCGATCGGCACCACACTGAAGCTTTAAATTCCATTTTGTGAAAAAGGATCATCGAAAAATGATAGGCACGCGCGCCGTGTTTGTTGCCTGATTCTTCTAGGCTTGGTCGCGAGGAACAGGCATAGCTTCACTTAGTTTTTTAGACGTTTCAAAGTGATTTTATTGAAATAAACGCCTTTTGATTTTGACTTTCGTCGTGGGTTCGAATCCCGTCTGGGTCGGATATTTTTGTGATATAAAATCTAGCCCAAAGACATACAGTGGTGGTCATCTAATTAGAAACACCTACCTGGGTTTATATTTTTATTGCAAATTCCCTTTCGAACTAATTTTTAACATATCATTGAGTGTTCCTACGTATTAATATCGATGTATCGGATATTATATTGCATTGTTATACCATTTTAATAACAGAAAACAACGGTTGTTTTTCTAAAACTGAAAGTTATATTAATAACAAAATAAAAAACGAGATACAAACCGGACAACTAATTAGAAACACCAAAAAAATCATTTTTTATTTGAACAAAACCCCAATAGTTTTGAAAAATACTAAAAATACTACATCCTTAAACAATTAGTATTTGGTAGGGTAGCCTTTATTATCAATAACAGCTTTGCAGCGACGCGGCATTGATTCAATCAATTTATAACAAGTTTCTACAGGAATACTTCTCCAAGCGTCTTCAAATGCACTGTTAAGTCCATGAATATTAGTAACGTGTTTCTGCGACAGGTTGGTCTTTATAGTGTGCCACAAATTTTCTATGGGATTTAAATCCGGACTATTGGCAGGCCACTCTAATACTGTCACGGATTGTTCTGTAAGAAACGCTTTAACGCTGCGTGCTGTGTGCTTTGGGTCGTTGTCATGCTGAAATATCCAAGTTACTGGCAAATTTTCCTCGGAATATGGAATCATTGTCTCTTCCAAGATCTTTTTGTATTGATATTGATCCATTTGCCCTTCAATCTTTCTCACGGGATCAATCCCGTACCCTGAGAAACATCCCCACACCATTACATTTCCACCACCGTGCTTAACTGTCTTTTTGTTCTTCAAAGCCTCGTTTATTGGTCGTCGTACATATCGTTTTCCATCGGAATTAATCAAATTAATTTTAGTTTCATCTGAAAACAAAACTTTTTTCCATTGATGAATAGTCCAACTGCCATATTTGCGAGCGAATGCTAGACGATTTTCTCTATGTTGCCTGGTTAGTAGTGGTACTTTTCTAGCGATCCTTCCTAACAATTTTCCTTCAACCAACCGTCTACGAACTAGTTTAGTGGACACGTGTCGAGGATCGTCTTCTGAAAATACCTCTTTTCTTATAACATTGGATCCTTTAAAGGGGTCCGCCTTAGCTAATCGAAGCATAAGCCTGTCTTCTTGAACTGTAGTCTTCCTGGGACGAAGTTTTCTTGGCACGTTATCTGATGTTCCGTGTAGTTTGAAATGTGCGAGGGCGTTAAATATCATCTTTACGGAACATTCCAAATAATCGGCGATCTTTCTGTAACTCCATTTTTGTTTTAAATGAAAATTCACTATAATTTTTCTCGTTGCTGCATCACAGCTCTTATTTTTACCCATTTTTAATAAAACAACAATAAATAGTAACTTTTCTTAATGAGTTAGAAATGGCGGCAATATTTACAAGGTGATTGACAATTGTGAGAACTGTATTTCAGTTTAAAAAATCAAATTTTGAACCAAGTCATACAATGTTTCTAATTAGTTGTCCATTCTGCCAGTCCTAACGATATTGATACTTTTTGTTTCACTGATATTTATTTTTATTGTCGTCTTGGTTGTCAAATATTATTGCTTGTAATTAAACTAGAGATATTAAAGTACATTGTAAAGTAGTGAAAAAAAATTTACCTCCTATTAAATGCTATAATAATGTTAGTTACTTTATAAAAATGTCAGGTGACTAGGTGTTTCTAATTAGATGACCACCACTGTATATGTAAAGATATGTTTCGCGCATTTTTCATTGGTTCAAGAACCGCAAACAAAATATTGGCAGGTCACGCTGAGGCATTGTTGTCTTGTCCCAAATAAACATTCTTATCAGCAGCCATACCTGCTGTATTGTTTACATGATACACATCACACCAATATTATAAATGCGAAAGTAAATGTCTGTTTGTAATGTTTTCCCGACTAAACGGCTGAACCGATCTCTATGAAATTTGGTATGGAGATACCCTGAGATAGGACATGAAAAAAGAAAGGCAAAGCAAGCACTTATAGTCTAGACTAGTTTGTGCCCGCGGCTTCGCTAGCGGGGTACCTAGATAAAAAGTATCCTATGATCTTTGTTTCCTATGTTAAGTGCTTGAATCAATATTGTTGCTTAGCACGAGAGGAGCCTCTAAGAGGCGCACTTTAATCCATTCACTACACTGATTCTTTCACCGGCGTTCATAGGCCCTTTTCAGAGCAACCATACCACAACCTGGTCACTGAACTAATAACTAACTACATACATAACTACAAGACTGCACTTACATAATGACCAAGAAAGAATCAGTGACAAGCAAGCAACATTGTTGCTTCAACTGCTACTTCTAAGTACTCACACCTACTCCCCTGGAACACACTACTCTCCTTCAAACACGAAACTCTGTTTCACCCTTTTCAGGTGCCTAACCCCGAAGCCGCTATACAACGCGCGTATCTTCACTCTAGACGCGAAATACTTCCAGTGCCCTGTGGACAGGCACATCGCCGGCGCCGCCATGGCCGCCATAGCCCTTTGCACAATTCTAGCGATCATAGCAATTTGGTTCTTTGTATTCGTCCCGAAGTATTATAAACGCGACAATATTTTGCGGACGATGTATGCCCCGTCAACGGCTTATAGCGTGCTACCTATGACTACAACCATCAGAGGGGTAGACGATTTGTAAATAACCTCTTATAATTCAACCAACTTTATCGGCTCGATAATACTTGCAGAGGCCGTGGTGGCCCCGGCTGAAGAATAGGCCCCTCCATATCTACCTATCCGCGGATGTCGTAAGAGGCGACTAAGGAAAAAAAGCTAGGGGATGAGCAGCAGCGTCCCTCATTTTAACAACGATAGCTCTAACTGCGCTCGCCGACCCGCATGCCCAGCGTGGTGAGTATGGGCAAATCCCCCCACGTCTCCCCTCATGTCTGTGGGGGAGGTCATGTTCAGCAGTGGACGTCGTAACGGCTGAAATGATGATGATACTTGCAGTCTTTTTCTAACAGTAAACAAAAGAAAGTGGATACTTTAATAGGATACAGGAGATACTTTTATCTAACCGATAAAGTTCGTGATAATAAGGGCGTAAAGTGCTACGCTATTCAAAGTTTATGATTCATAATATACTATCCCTAATTTTTAATAAAGTTTGTTTATAGAAAAACACTACTACCTATGCAAATATCAGCTGATTAGGAGTCATAATAGTTTAGTGTTCAAACTCAATTATTTATTCACCTGTTTGAGGGAGCAATTCAGATGTCGAATTTCTCGTAAGTTATAACGATCATAACAACTGAACTAAAAACAGCTGATTTGAAAAAATAATAGAAAAAAACTTGACAACGAGGCTGATTACACTCTAAGAACTTTAGTAGGTACCTACTTTTATTAAGTTTAGTAATATGTGAGTGCAATTGTTTGTTGTCCCGAATCAAAAAAAAAAAATATTTTTTTCTATTTATTGATAGAATCAAATAAATAAATAAATATTCCGGACATATTCACACGGTCAACTGATCCCAAACTAGGCATAGCCTGTACTATGGGTACCAGAGACTGATATACATAATAGATATATATTTAACACCCAGACACAGAACAAACATCTGTGTTAGTCACAAAAGTTTGTCCAGTGCGGGAATCGAACCCGCGACCTCTAGCGCAGAAGGCAGAGTTACTACCAACTGAGCTATGAGGCCTGTCTGAGCTATGAGGCCTGTCTGAGCTATGAGGCCAGTCAAATTAGCCTCTTTCGTGATAGTATACAAATTATGAATGACCTTGTAATGAAAATTGTGGTTTTTCAATATTTTTGGAAGTTGATATCGCATAAAGACCAGTGTGGTCATTAAGTGATATCAACTTCCTCTGATGTATATAAAACATTTAACTAGTCAGGTAGGTTCTTTTAAACGAACGAACGAATTAGTCAAGCTTTCTTATCTAAGTAGCTCATATGGGAAAGAAAATTCAAATGAAAATAAAACTACCGAAGTACAAAATTCATTTTAAATATATTTAGAAAATACAAAAGTGTACAATTGTTTTACAAATATTATAAATATTGTGCATTATATTACTTTAGGCAATGATTTGTGCTTTAGATTTTTTGTTGAGTATTCTTAAGTTATTTGTTACAGTAAATTGTTCACAAATTATGGTATTTGTTACTTACTGATTGTAAATCTGATATGCAAGAACATTACTACCAAAAATCCCAAAAGATTTCATACAAAAATAGTCTCACAAACACTATAATTTGTAGACAATAAGAAACATGTTTTGTTCCAACCACACACGTCTGTACCCATCGGCACTTTGCACGTTTGTGCGTACGTGAACGTGCGATCACGTGAAAATAACGTAAAAGTAATATGTACCATATAAACGTTTCTAGATTTTTAAGTTTCTTGCCTCTTAAAATAGGCAGAATCAATTTATATGTTGTTTTGTAGTATTTGTTAAGTACGTAAGTACTACTTACATAGGTAAGTAGTGGGGTACCTTACCTTACAGACAGTGTCTATTGTCGTTGTCGCTGTCAGTGTCTATTGTCTTCTAAATATCTTTATTTATTGTCTTTTTTGTTGTCTGTTTGTCGAAGAAAACTTATATCATTTTACAAAAGACGCTGATGTATGTACTGTAGGCCAACTCCGAACAAAATTTAGTATATTCTTGTATTTGTGATTTGTAGCGCACTACATTTTAACGTAAGATTTACCATCTTGTGCTTAGATATGAAATAGACAAACAAATATCTAGTAATATTTCGCTAATCTATTCCTCATAAATTCAACAAAATGCAGCGCATGCACCTCCCACACCGCTCGCAATTGACTAAGTCAATTCTTCCTATGATGACTCATAGAGGCGAAACACGTGTAGAATGTGGTTGTGCCTAAAACACGGTGCGTACGCTTTGCATGGCTTTTTATTGCGGGAGGTGTGGGAGGTGCACGCGTCTGAATTTTGTTGAGCTTATGAGGAGTACTAGATATTTGTTTTTCTATTTAATATCTTAGAATGGACTTCCGCAAAGTCACGCCTAAATAAATTAACTATCGATCATCTTGTGCTTGTTATAATTAAACTAATTTCTAATATAAAACTCACTCACACTTACGCTAAGCAGGCACAAGCATTATACAAAAGGCTGTGAATATTGAGCACTTAGTTTCAAACCAGGGCCGCAGTCTGCTACTTCTGGACAAAGAAATAACCAGTGATAGGAACTTTATAACTCAGCTGTTGTACAAAATTGTGTTATTCCAGTTATATTTGAATTAATATACCTTAGATGACGTTGTCTTCGTATTTGATGACGACCTCGGTGGCGGTGGAATCGATTCCCGCTGCGGGACAAATGTTTGCATGTTCTGCTAATATTTGTCCCGGGTCTGGGTGTTGTGGTACCATGGTACTCGTAGTTTCTGATACCCACGACACAGGGAATGCTAGTGTGGGGTCAAGACTGTATGTGACTGTTGGATGTTGTTTATTATTTTATTTATTAAACGCTAATTTTTAAATGAGTGCGTGTTCGTGTGTTTTAAAATGCGGCCCTGTTTTATGTTACATTTCTTAACTAGCACTAAACTCCACCAACACTTTTAAAGATTCGTTCAACGTCTTCTCGATAACACCCGTTTGGTGTTGGTGACAGTAGCCGTAATCTTTCATCTTAAGTTTATGGAAATTTAATAAAGCGACGCGTTCAATCGATTCTAAACCTTATGATATGTTACAATAGCTACAGATTTCAAGCCTTCTTTGGTCAAAATAGCGACATCTCATGTATATCATTCAATTACGAACACAACCATAATCATTTCCTAAAACACATTTAGTAAAGAGCAGTCTTGAAACTGTCACATAGTAATTACTTCTAATTCAAATTAATTTATTGAAGCTTAAGTACATACAAGTTATTGAATATTGTAATGTGATTTTTAATTCAGAACATAAAAAATACTAATGTTTATATACACTCGCACTTTATGATACACTTTCTATGTATGTGCTTTTCGATCATAAGTATTTTTAGAGTATGTTAGCTGCCTTGTTTCAATAGCCCTTTTTTATTTTTCAACAATGTATTCTCCTTTTGAGTAGATCTTATATGTATAGGTACTATCCCGAAAGTGACTTGTTCTAGCGATAAAGTTTGTTCTACGACTTTTGTTAATTCCACATGCAAAAATCACACCATTCACTATGCAATAATCTGCTGTCTTGGGGTAAAGAAAATATATTTGATTTTCTTTTAATATTATATGGGTTCTTATATATTTTTAAATCTAAAACAAAATTTAATGAAAATTTAGATTTTTTTTATCCGCTAATATTTTTCTCTTTGTTGATAGAATAAGCCTCTTTCGGGATAGTATACTAGTTACGGAACAAGTTGTTAAATATATTGTTTCTATTTCAACAAAAATAATATTAAAATAATTACACTACATACTGCACAGTATAAATACACTAAAATATGACACAAAAATGTACATAATCAATAATGATTGTATAAAATTATTACCTATATAAATTATAACCTAAGATAAAATAACGTAAACATAAATAAATGCAGTCTAGTCTTTCAAATAAAATGGCTCCAGAATCATTTGTTCATCATATAGCTAAGAGATACATTTTGCAATTGCACTGAGGTTCAAAACTGTAATTTTTTTTTAATTAATTAAATCTAATCTCACGAAAATTCTGTCAAAATGTTGCCTTTTAACAATACGTTGAATTATTATTATCATAACATTATCCTACCTTTTATTAATACCTAATACAGATCTATAAGAGAGTAACCTTAATTCATCAATTCACTACTAAAGCTAAAGCATTTTGGTACCTCCAAAACTCTTTTACAAACCATATCATGTTCTCAAGTCATTCAAGACAGGCCATTTTAAAATATATCCTTCCATTGTTTTCGAAGCTTAAGTATCCCGTCATTATCATTATCTAATTAAAATATTGATCAATAAAACGGCCTGGTTTAAGTTTCATTTCAAAACATTGTACATACATACAATAAATTAATGATTCCAGTACAATCAGACAAACAGTACAAACAGAATTAAAAAAAAAACAGCGTAATAATTAAACTCTCTTAAGGCCGATTTAAATCTGACTAGCGAATGCTCATTCTATTCTCACTCTATTAAATTCTTTTTTGTGCACGAAATGAGCCTCTAAGAGGCGCACTTTAATCCTTTCACTACACTGATTCTTTTATCGACATGTTTTTTTTAGGGCTACCCTCAACTTTCACTGGCCTCATACCTCAGTTAGTAGTAACTCTGCCTTCTGCGCTAGAGGTCGCGGGTACGATCCCCGCACTGGACAAACCTTTGTGTGATAAACACAGATGTTTGTTCTGTGTCTGGGTGTTAAATATTTATCTATTATGTATATCAGTCTCTGGTACCCATAGTACAGGCTATGCCTAGTTTGGGATCAGTTGACCGTGTGAATATGTCCGCAATATTTATTTATTATTTATAACTGCTATACCTCAACCTGGTCACTGACCTAATACAGGATGACCAAGAAAGAACCATTGACACGACAAGAAGAAAGAAGAAGTGTGAACAGACGTACAGCATTCTTTAATGGTTTTGTCTGCGTTCATTACACAAAAAATCTTGATAGAATGCTCTTGTTCTAGCTCTATCTCTAATTGGAGGAGGTAGGGCACAGCGAGATTTTCTCGTTCTAAATTGGAGCAGCCCGCCTGGGATGTACCGCCGCCTTACGGAAGATCGCAGCTAAATAACATTATTTGTTTCAAATAGTGTTGTGTTCCTGCGGTGAGTAAGGTTGCCAGAGCTCTTAAGGGGGGAGGGGGTTCGGCGTCGGCAACGCGTGCGTGATACCTCTGGTATTGCAAGCGCTCATAGGCTACGGTAACTGCGTACCAACAGGGCCGTATGCTTGTTTGCCACCTCAATGTAAGGAACGAAAGGAGCCTCCTAAGAGGCGCACTTTAATCCTTTCACTACACTGATTGTGACATCGACGGTCATGGCCCTTTTCAGGGCCACTATACCTGGTCGCTGACCCAATACAGGATGACCAAGAAAGAATCAGTGACACGACAAGATGAGAAGACCTCAATGTATTAAAAAAAAAAAAAGTTTGTCTGATGTAAATCGGCCTTTAGGCAATTCTGATATACTCTAGTCTAGTACCGTCCCTGCCATCATACATACCTATATTCCCTTCCCGGGAACGGCTCGGGTCAGACGGATGTCTCGCTGTTGAGTCGGAGCACAAAGCGGTTACTCTTCGGATCCACAACTTCTTCTGATAACCTGAACTTGGGTAGTTGTCTTATTGAACAGCTCAGGGATATGTCACCTGGAATTGAGTTCATGAATTTAATAATTATCCATTATTGATTCAGACAAACATAAGTATAATGTCAGTTTCATAGCTTAAGAAGTCTCAGAAATAAAGCTGTATCGAGGACGTAGGTGTCAAGGGTCAATATCAAGGAAAGTTTTTGAGATGCTATACATTTTTTCCATAGTTTTAAGTTTTTGAATCTATCACGGTTATTAACATAATTTCCTAAAAACGGGATACTTACCATGCCATGATCATGGCGCATGAAACAGTGCCGAAATATCGGGGAACAAATAAACTCACAAATCATGTTAAATATCCTGTTTTTAGTGAAGATTATAGTTTTAAATGTTTAAAAATATATATTTTTTTTTATACAACTGAGATGGCAAACAATCATACGGCCACCTGTTGGTAAGCGGTTACCGTAGCCTATGAGCGCTTGCAATACCCCGAACCCCCTCCCCCCCCCCCCCCTAAAGAGCTCTGGCAACCTTACTCATCGCAGGAACACAACACTATTTGAAACAAATAATGTTATTTGGCTGCGATCTTCTGTAAGGTGGAGGTACCTCCCCAGGCGGGCTGCTCCAATTCAGAACGAGAAAATCTCGCTGTGCCCTACCTCCTCCTATAGTTAAAATATTGTAAAACCTAGATAATTTTCGCTCTTATGTATCTCATTATAAGTAAACCCTGTGTTTGTATGAGAATAAAGTTCTTTAAACCTAAAAATCTATATACTACTCGACAAATACAATGAGGTAGTCACCTTGCCGCAACTGGAAGTCGATGTTATCCGCCAAAGGCCGGGCCAGCAGCTCGTCGGAGATGAGCGCCCAGCGCTGCAGCGGCCGCGCCTCCTGCTCCGCCGCCAGCACCGGCCCCTCCACCAGGAACGGCTCCAGGAACGCGCGCGGGGATGCGTCCTGCGACAGGCAGCGCGCCAGGTGCGCTAACACCTGTAACGGACAAACGGACTCCGTTGAATGATGCCCACATAGATAGATAGATAAATGATTTATTTGACACACAAATACCGCACAGGCAGAGATAAAAGCAAACGGAAGAAACAACAGCAGGTAACAATCACAAAAAATAAAATAAAGCGTAGGTACATCATAGGTAGGCAGGTTAACAGTAAAATTTAGACTAATAGATACAAGTAACAATACAATACAACATATACAAGACAGACAGTTGAGAGACAATTGAGCCATCTAAAGACCGTTACAAACGATCCATAGAAAGCTCAACTGATCCAGATCACTAACAGTAAACACATTTACAAGAAAGAAAAGCAGGCAACAACAAGATGGTCCATACACCCATAACTTTAGTCATGTTCAATTCTATTCTCAGTTAAGTTTTATGAAAGTACTATTATACCCCTATTTAATCATATCCAATCCACTCCATCCAAAGGTTGTCTGGTAGAGATCGCTACTTCAGCGATAAGGCCGCCCATTGTTCATCACATAGTTTAGTTTTTATTGTTTTTTGTTAATGTTTATACTTTTTATGGTGTGCAATAAAGCATTTTCTATCTATCTTCTATCTATTAGCGTAAACGTAAGTATACTTACTAAGGAGAACTGTACGCGCTTTAGACAAGCCCATATGGGCTTTTTTAAACTTTCTTAAATAAATAAAATAAAAAAATGTTATACCATCCCGAAAGGGGGATAATCTAGCAACAAAAATAAAGAAGGGTAGGGTATATTTAGGGTATTTTTTGGTGCCTAGGGTATTTTTTTATCAATCAAATGTTTTTATTTGCAAAGTATGGTAGATACTGTACAGAAAATGTTTATATGCTAGGTTTAAAGTCCTCACACTTTTGCTTCATGAACATGCAAATATAAAAGGGTTTAGGGTTTTATGTATTAGTATTTATGTTTTTTTTAACAGTGTGTGACAGATCTTTCCACTAGAATTTAGCAATTTAAGTCTTGAGAAAAAGTATGATTTTGCGAAAAAGTTTGAATATATTGTTCATTTCACTCTTTAGGGGAAAACTGTGCAAATATTGTTGAATTTAGGGTATTTTCCATTAAGTCTGACAGAAAAACAAATTTCAGGGTTGGCAGCACTGAAAAAACTACACTATCTGAGTAATACAGGCTACTTTATATCCTGCTCCTTATATCCAGCAGGCTAAGCCGTGGGCAAAAGCTAGTATATAAGAGTAGATGGTATTATAGCAATGGATACGCGAGCGGGATTTGAATGTAACAGGATCTTAGCAATGTAAGTGAACTCTGTTACCGAGACATAGTTTAAACTCACACAGTATAAACTCATTATTATTCATAGCTTGTACATCTGAGGATTTAAGTTCATTCAAATCACTTGTTCAACAACGAAATTGTACATAAGGAATTTGTTCTTGAATAATACTTAGCTACTGCCGGCGGCTTCAGTCGCGAGATATCGCGAAAAAAAAACCGTCAGGTGGGGTCAGGAGTCAGGACTATGTGCGTGACTGTTCGGTGTAATTTATTTATTAGAACCTGGCGCTCTATGCTTAACGTGCCCTCCAATCTCAACTGTGCATGCTACTAGTAGTGACCTATTCAAAAGTTGACTGCGCTGAACGTTGGTCAGTTCATCCATTGGATACTAGGCAATCTACGCCGTCAGAGGGCTGAGCTAGTAGAGGATAGGTGATACGCGAATAGGAAGGAATATAATGAATTGAAATAATGGCCTGCTAGATCCTTCATTTCAGTTTCCGCAAGGAAACCTTGAACCCATATTCTGTAAATGTTTCTATGTTGAATAAAGAATTACAGAAGGCTATCCTACTAATATTATAAATGCGAAAGTTTGTGAGGATGTTTGTGGTTCAATACCGCCCAAACGGCCGAATGGATTCGGATGAAATAATAATAAATAATAAATATTCCGGACATATCACACATTGTCAACTGATCCCAAACTAGGCATAGCCTGTACTATGGGTACCAGAGACTGATATACATAATAGATAAATATTTACCACCCAGACACAGAACAAACATCTGTGTTAGTCACAAATGTTTGTCCAGTGCGGGAATCGAACCCGCGACCTCTAGCGCAGAAGGCAGAGTTACTACCAACTGAGCTATGAGGCCTGGCACAGAGATAGATTATAGTCTGGAATAGCATATTTTTATGTAGGAAGCCGCGGCAGGAAGCTAGTAATAAATAGAGCTCACCGAATCGGCGGAATGTCTCGGCTGCTGTCGCGTAGCGCGCAGGTATTTCTGCAGCGCGCGCGCGAGCGACGGAAACACGGCTTGGGCCGCCTCTCTAGGGCCCAACGCACCACCTGTAAAAATACATGCAATAATTAATTAAATTATTCATCAATAATGGTCATAGGCCCTTTCAGGGCCACCATACTCAACCTGGTTACTGACCTATTACAGAATGACCAAGAAAGAATCAGTGACACGACAAGCAAGCAAGCGATGATTTAAAACAACGACCCAAAACCCAAAATCGTCAAATCCCAATCCCCCAAAATCGCTTTTCTAGCAGCTCCATCTAGTTTCAATTACAAGTTGAAACTAGATGGAGCTGCTAGAAAAGCGCCTTTGACAAGAAAAAAGTTTAAAATCTGAAAATACCGCATTACCGAGTATAGATTGTTAAAGAGATGTTTTGCTGTGAAGTATGGGCTGTTTGTTTACAATGACACGTGATGTGCATGTTCAGTTCAGTTTTTCAGCTCAGTTCATTTATTCCATATATACTACTTTACTAGCTTTCGCTCGCGTGGTACCTACATAAAAAGTAGCCTATATGCTATTCTAGTTAAATAACTCTTTATATTCCAAGTTTCAACTCAATCGGTTGAGCCGTTACGGCGTGATTGAATAACAAACATCTAAACATACAAACATCCTCACAAACTTTCGCATTTTTAATATTAGTAAGATTATTGTATAGTACAATTGGAGAAGTCACATAAAAAAGTTGCAGCAGTACATAATTATACATAACTTCAGGTAGGTTGGTACAAGACAGTTATTAAATTTTTTTTTATTTTAGCCTCTTTTCATATTCTTTCAGTTAGGTTTATAATGTATATTTTGTGATGTCCTCGTCCATGCTCTCCCAGCATTTAGCACTATCTCGTCCTCCCATCTTCGGGATGGCCTTCCTTGCTTTCTCTTCCCAGTTCGTGGGTACCATGTGGTTATAGTTTATTACAAATAGTAATGATTTGAAGGTATAAATGGAAGGTACCGTTAGCAGTGGATATCCTGACGCGGCGCACGTGCGCGAAGGCGTCCTCGCAGGCGGTGAGCAGGCGCGCGCGGCGCTTGCGCACGCGGCGCTCGCGCTCCGCCTCCTCGTAGTAGCGCTCGTTGTGCGCCGAGCCCGAGTCGCGGCGCCGCCCCGCGCTGCCGGTGCACGACCCGGCCGCGGACCTACCGACCATCATACATGTATTGAGAACTAGCTTCCGCCCGCGGCTTCGCTCGTGTGGTACCTCAAAAAAGTATCCTATATGCTATTCTACGTATATAAATTTATCTATTCCATGTTTCAACGAAATAAGCGTGATTGAACAACAAACATCCTCACAAACTTACGCATTTATAATATTAGTAGGATTTAAGCTCAAATTAAATGTCATTTTAGTTAAAAAAGCATATTATAATATAAATGAATTTTTGTATGACATAAACTTTAATTATTTATATATATATATATATATAAGATTGACATTACCGATAATTTTTTAGTTTTTGAATGTTTTATATTTGTTTTTATAAATTTTATAAAGGAGTGAGTGTTCAGATGACGACTGATAGAGAGAAATGGAAGAAGAATACATGTTGTGCCGACCCCACATGATGTGGGATAAGGGCAGGAAGATGATGATGATGATGAATGTTTGTATGACCGAATGTCATAATCTAGTCTCTACTCTAGACCTAACCATCTACCTAGGTTCACAAACAATAAATGAATTATGAATTATACATAACTAGCCTCCTCCTAGGAGGTAGGGCACAGCGAGATTTTCTCGTTCTAAATTAGAGCAGTCCGTCTGGGAGGTATCTCCGCCTTGCAGAAGATCGCAGCCAAATAACATTATTTGTTTCAAATAGTGTTGTGTTCTTGCAGTAAGGTTGCCAGAGCTCTTTAGGGGGGAGGGGGTTCGGGATCAGCAACGCGTGCGTGATGCCTCTGGTATTGCAAGCGCTCATAGGCTACGGTAACCGCTAACCAATAGGTGGACCGTAAGCTTGTTTGCTAGCTGTTGCATAAAAAAAATAAAAACCCTCACACACAGCGGGAAGTCAGTTTAGATCGGATTCAGTTCAGATAGTTACCTAGATAAAAAGCCTATAGCTATTCTATTATTTTCTAAGTTTAAGAAAACAAATCTCACCTTGGTTGTCCAGTTGTCGGATTAGTGGACCCATCAACTTCATAAAACTTGATACTTGACTTTGCTTGCCTCTGCGACTTTGAAATGGGTATCTTCTCCAAGTACGGATTGTATATCGGAAACTCTGTGTAGTACTTCTGTAGCACCCACACGGCCGCTCTTTGTATGCTCAACTGGCCTATTGTATAGGACCTGCTTTCCCCATCAGGGCTACGTACAACCTTGATGTAATACACCGGCTCCAAATGCCTAATTTCCATCAGGATGACAGCGATATAATGTATAAAAAGTAAAGTATCAGCAAAGCTTGATACATACGACACTAACGAGTTATAATCTATAGCCTCTTCACCTACGGCTAAGGCTTTCGTTGCTTCTGTTATCTGTACAATATAAAAAAGCCAGTATGAGAATATACACACAGCGAGTATTACTAAAGTCATCGCCCTGAAGACAAATATTCTAGGAAGGATTGCGTTTCTTGGTCGCAGGAATACTGCCCACACTCCGATCGCTAGTAAAACTAGTTTGAACGCTAAAGACAGCAGTATCCCTTTACATTCAGCTGTGCAGGCAAGTAGTTGCATTCTCTGACTCGGTTGGATTGCAATATTATCAGACAGTCCAGGGAAAAATCCTATTTTAGGTAGTACTACCATAGCTAGTGGACTGACAAAGGAAACAAATGATAGCCCTAGAGCTACAGTTGTCCCAAAGTATCGGGAACAGACAAAACCAATCCCGTTATCATTCTCCATCGGCCAGTTACTGACATCCTCCATAGATTGTGAGCCTTCCGAAGTATTGCCCGTCACAGCGGTTGTGTTTTCTCCCCAGTTTTCATCTTGCGGTAGGATCTGTACTTCAATAACTTCCTGTCCGTCTCGACCTATTTCTGGGTTTATGTTCACACTGGTCTGGAAGGGTGCCATTGCACTGTCTGTACAGTCTTTCCTTTGCGATTTGGTACTCCTAGAATACCGAAACATTTTGAAAAATATGATAAGAATCTTGTAGGAATATCTACACTAAAATTTAATCATAGTTTTCTACATGGCAACAAATAAATGAACTCATTAGAGTGACTGTTAAGTAAAATCACATTTACAAACAGGCCCAGTAAGAGATTTACAAACATAACTTTGTAACCAGTGACTTACTAAGGTTTTACAGGAAATAAGACTATGCAGGAGGCAATAACAACATTTACAAGCTCTAATGAGTTGAAAGTTTTGTAACTACAAAGTAGGGTCATAGTTTCTATTCAATCAGCCTATCAGCTACAAAGTAAGTTTATTTGATTTATTATTGGTAAGATGTAAAACTCACCGGGTGCTCCGATGTGTGTGCGATCTGTGTCTAGAGCTTCGCCTAGAGCGGCTACTCAACTCGGAACGCACAGATTCCGTCTCCATAATTGGAAAGCCCAGGCCGTTCCTTGAGCTCACCCATCAGCTAATTCATGACTAGCCCTGAAATAATCCCACAGTAATCATATCAAATCACGGGCAATTAAAATGCTTCCCTCTTCACGGAACTACGAGCACGACCGAAGAACAATTTCTGACACTGGAATGTGTGATTTTTATCACTGAAATATAAAGTTATGATCACAATATCACTGTTTTACGACAAAAACTAGTAAAATACCTTTGCATTTCTGATAAATTCGTGAAAAATCAGAGCGTCTTGTTTGCGAACGTTGACGGAACGGAACGAATTTCTTGAACTGTTATAATGCTAAATTCAAAAGAAACTGTTTACTTGTAAATTATCAGCTGTCTCTTTCATTGATATTCTACTTTGGTATTTTTGTTTCACTGTAACCAGCTTCTGTACGGTTACGATAGTTTTCCTAATTCGGTCGTATAATTATTGGTAGAAGAAATTGTATCCGTTCGGAAACCAAAAAAACCTCACATTATGGCACTTGCAATCTCGACATTCTACCAAGTTTTTAAAATCATTTCGCAGGATTGATTTTGTAATCTTGAAGGAAAGATAAAAGCATAATTTAGAAAATCTTGTAGTACGTATTTTTGGCCCAGTGCATTAGTATTTAGTATTGAAACTCATAAAATATAGTGGTGATTTTAAAAATATAGAACAAGAGATTACATGAACTGATAGTAAATGATAAGATAACGCACCCATTTCGTAGATAACTCATCGAATACTCACCACCTACCGTTTCGAACATGAAGTTGTTTATCGTGTGAAAAATCATGGAAAACCAGGAAAATCCGGACAGGAGGCGAGGCGAGAGAAGTGAGAGTGGAGTGGAGGATCTTCACTTGGATAGGGTAGTCGCATCGCACCCTGAGATAGGGCCATCGCCTCCCGACGGTGGCTATGGCTGGCTAATCGTCACTTCGGCTGTGATATACAACATCACCGTGCCCGCGTTGCTCTCTCTATACGGACTGATCATCTTGAAGTCGATACGAGAAGAAGGACACGAACCGAACGTGTATATGAAAATATGGGACATCGACATAGTTATGGTGCCTGTAATGATGGTGATAATGCGGCTTCTGCTGGAGTCCTGGTGCAGAGCTATGGTGAAGATATTTCACATGCCGCGGTTCATGGGGCTGTCAGGACTCTGCTTGACGGTGGCTGGTATACTCCTCTCCAGCTATTCCACGGACGCTGATAGTAACGATCACATTATAAACATATTCTCCGGAATATTTGTAGGTAAGTGATTAAGCTAGATTTATGATTCGTTTGTTAGTGCTCATTTAATTAAACGTCACTCGTTCAAACTAATGGGTTTTAGGTAGGTAGATGCCTACTACGTATATAAACCTAACAGAATAGGTAATTTACATTTGAGGACCTTGATTTAAACAAGTACTACCTACCTACCTAGTTATTGGTAACAGATCTATAGAGTTGGTCTTAACATTGTTCCCTGTGGCACTCCGTAAGGTCAGAGTAATAAACGTCACCAATCCATGTATTACATGATTGTTTTAAGGGTTTTCTCAGAACAATGCTCTATTATACTTCAATATAACAAATATCTTTGAGTTGGTAGGTAGGTATGTATGTAGTTTACGCAGGTGGAAATATGAATCATGGTTACGCTTTCTCACGATCGGATAAAACTAATACATATTTCTTTGTTATACATAAGGTGCGGGCTGCGCTTTAACAGGGCAGCAAACAGACATCATCATCACACACTACTTCCGAGAAAAACTCACAATGGCTCAACGAATAGTCCGAATGGCACCTTCTCTAGGAAACTGCCTCATACCAATTTTAATAGGATACCTTTGCACCATTTATACTGGAGATGTGGTCGTTATGATTTATGGAGCAATCGTGATGCAGAACTGCGTGTTCCTAGCCTCATACACTAGACCAATTTACATAGAAAAAGTAATTAGACACACGTATAATATGCTCAGAGATGCTGTGGAAGACGAAGACGAAGTCATATTTTCTAATGCAAATCAAAACCAACCACCTGAACAGGAGGTCCGAAGCATAACGGTAAACGTTGAAGTGGCTCCTGGAACAGCAAACGATGAAGACGGGAACGACGTAGTTGTATTTAACTCGAGACAAAATGCCAGAGAGGTCATAGACCCCTCAGTTAACTTTAGAGAAAAATCAAACAGTCGAAGGTTTTCATCAGACTTCGGTGCAATGTTCGACGGCAGCACCTCCAACCGCTTCTCATCAGACTTTACTCCAACACCTAACAGGTTCTCATCAGATTTCGGTTCACTAGATGTTTCAAACTACAATAGGATCAGTGGTTATCAAGAACTAGAGAGTATTGACAGAGATGGAAGGGACCCACAGCCTTTGTACAGAGAAACGACGGTAAATGCTCCACAGAACAGCGTAGTTTTTGCAGCAGAAGTAACACCAGGCACTGCTCGAAGAACTGCGTCATTGAGGAAGAATTTCATAACAATAGCGAACATGCTGATGGATCTTAACTTTTATCTGTACGCGCTATTGCATTTGACTACGACATTCTCGATATTGATATTGGGTGTTATCTTTCCGCTATTGGTTTGGGAGCAGAATTCTTCATTGAACATTTGGTCGGTGAGTTCTTGAATATTCTCAATCAACCAGTTTATAATCTCGTTAACACTGCCTACCAAGCCAACTAATCCGGATCTATCTTATATCCCGAAGCATCTACGATGATTCGTCTCCCGTGTAAAGATTATACCATAAGAGACCTAGATAAAGTCCTTGTGATACACTACACCGTCATTTGTTTATTCATTGTCTTAATGACCAATTTGAATTAGTCGGGTTGTTTTCTGAGCGTGACAGAAAGAAGTCATATAATCAAAGCAGCGCAGTGGTTATTTTCTTGCACATGAAGATAAATTTATTCGAACCACACTTATACATTTATATGGATTTTTTTAACGCATTGTTTTTGCAGGTATCATGTGTGGTAGCAGTGGCACACGGATCAGCGTTATGCTTCATAACGTTATGCGTGGTGCTTCCGAAGTCCATTAATGAGAAGGAGAGGCTGTGTGCAGCGTTCTGTGTCACGGGAGCAATTGGATTTTACGGTGAGCTTCAATCATCCATTCGCACAGTTGTTTTGTCAATAGAAAGAAGTTACGGAAGTATGGTGGCCCTGAAAAAGCCTATGACCTTCGTGAAATAATCAGTGTATTGAAAGGATTAAAGTGTACCTCTGTGTAAGGCTCCATTCGTGCACATGACACATGTCTTCGATTTTTTAGGTTCTATAGGACATCAAACACATACTAAATTATGCGTCATGTTTGACGCATAGTTTAGTATGTGTTACATTAGTTTTAAGATATTCAAATAACATAATGGTTTTAGGTTATTTCCGGCTCAAAGGACCAAAATAATGCCTCATCTCTGTTCCAGGCATAACCATGACTGGAAACAAGAGCTTGCTAGTTGTCTGGTGCATGTTTTCAAGCTTCGCAACTGCCGCGTGTCACATCCTCCAGCAACCAATTTACAACAGCACTCTCAACGAGTTCGACACAACGGCGACCATGACAGGGTCTAACACTATAGTGGCCATCTTCATCATAATTTGGTCCATGGTATATAACTACGAATATAAGACATGTTTCTTGATAGCTAGTGTGTTGCAATCTTTAACTGCCGTTGTGTACTTTGCTTCTTCTTGCAGAAGACGTAGGTAGTAGTTCTTTCCACGTTTACGAAGGGTCGTTTATCAGCGATTCATATTATAGATATCAGATAGGGTTTTCAACTGTTATCCAATACATTTGTGAAATGGTCTGAAAGTTGGTGCTAGAGATGTCAGTTGATGAAATTAGAATCGGCCAAGAAATAGTGGTGCTAAATACAGTATTTCACGATTTTACAAAAAATCCATGACTTTCTAGTGTGCTCGCAGACACATTTTATTTCTTTTACAACTTATTCATAGTATGTTTACTATCCCAAAAGAGGCCTAACAAAAAGAAAAAATAGAAAAAATACCAATATTTTTTTCAAATCTACTGTTTCTTATTCAAATTAGCTGTTTTTGGTAAGTAATTAATAAACGTACGAGAAGTTCGGCATCAAGATAACTACCTAAAATAGCTAAATAATTGATCTGATTTGACCTCAAATGCGCAAATTTTTGCATAGTGGTTTTTGCAATGAAAAATATTGATTTTTCCAAGTCGCAAAACTTTATCCAATTGGGTGTAGAATACCCTTTTTGGGGATAGCATACTAGTTATGAATCACTTTGTAAACACTAAATTACATCAAGCACACCTTGAATTTTAGGAAATTTATGATTTTGTAAAATCCAGTAAGTAAATGAAATATTATTATTATTTTCATTATTTATTTTATAGAGATCACTTTTCTGTATGAGTCAGTAAGTAAAATAAGCTACATACATAAATATTGCCAGGCAAAGAAACTTTTTTTTATATTAACAAATTTTAACAAGCTACCGTTACAAGATATTTAATAAATACATTTAAGAAATTAGATAATTATAAGATAAGTCACCTAATCAATATTCCATTGATGATAATTAAGATTTTATATTAATTTATGAATTTATAAAATAAAATATAATTATGAAATGCATTGTGTACCCTCATTTCAGGCTAATTTTAAAATGGAATGTATTTTAATTAACTACTTCGAGCTTTAATCCCCAAATACTACTTATCACAGGTATAATCTGGATATTCAATTTATATTCACAAAAAACCTACACAGTTCAGAACAAATACCTACAAATTATTAATAAATTCACTTAAAATAAAACATAGGTATAGTTTACCTTATATACCCAATATTTACATAGGTGCCGATTGGAACGACTAAACAAAAATGTAAAATGCATTAATATGTATATAAAGTGTGTTAAATTTAACATTAAATTAAATCAAGTTGTAAAATACCGAACTGATTGAATCAAAATTACAAAAATACGTAATTAACTGGGTCTCTATCTCTCTCACTACCCATCTCTATTTCTCTTTTGAATCAATTCAGCTCAATAGATCCATCATTTCGTTCTCATTAACCTTCTTACTTCCATTATTGTTACTGCTACTATCACTCGGCAGGAGAGATTCGAACGCAGACCAATCCTGTTTAACATTCGAATTCGTCTGACTGGTCGTCCATTTATTACTGAAGTTACTTGCATCGTTACCGGAATTCGACCAAGTTGTAGGCGGCAACGCTAGCTGGTTTTCGAACGGAACTGGCGCGTTCTGCGCCTGATTTTGATAACCAAAACTCAACCCACTCGAGTTATTATAAGTCATATTATTCATTGAAGGGGGGAAAGTCGGGTTCTGATTGGAAATTGCTGCGTTGAAAGACATATTCGAACTAGACATATTACTATAGGGACTCATAACACTCTCCCTAACCTGAGTGGTATTGGGTTTCTGACTGAGTGCGGATAGGTTTGACTGTAGTAGTGTGGATGTAAGGTCTGTGGTCTTTGAGATTGTCTTGGGGGGCGCAGGAATGGCGGTTGGCCGTGGCTGGTGTGATAATTTACGGGCGCTCTCTTGTTGTTGTGCTATTCTGTAAACGAATAAAATAATATTAGGGCAAGTCCGTTAGTCACTCATGAACAAACTATTAATAAATTTGAAAATTGAACAAAATCACCATATTTTTGTTTGTTTTTCGCGCCTTTATTATGATAGCCTAGCTTCCGCCCGCGGCTTTACTCGCGTGGTACCTACATAAAAAGTAGCCTATATGCTATTCTAGGTAAATAACTCTTTATATTCCATGTTTCAACGAAATCGGTTGAGCCGTTACGGCGTGATTGAATAACAAACATCCAAACATCCTCACAAACTTTCATTTATAATATTATAGTTGGAAGATTTTTTCTTGTTAATTTGTTGCTGTTTAGTAGTACTTCATGTAGAATGATCTGCAAATTTTTATCCTGGGACTGGATATTGTGTACCCTTGTACTCATAGTTTCTGATACCCACGACACAGGAAATCCTAGTGTGGGGTCAGGACTATGTATGTGACTGTTGGGTGTATTATATGATTCGTATGTACTAGAAACGTCCGTGGCTTTGTTCGCGTGGTACCTACCCAGATAAAAAGTAGTCTATAGGTATGCTATTCTAAGTAAAGAACTCCATCTGTTCCAAGTTTCATTCAAATCAGTTGAGCCGTTACAGGGTGATTGAACCACAAACACCCAAACATACAAACACCCTCATAAACTTTCATTTAATATTTGTTTTAGTAAGATAATTTGTTTAAAATATAGCTCACCTCTGCTTATCCTCCATACTAAGAGAGGTCTCAACACTAGCAACCGGCGCCGGCGCAGGCTTCTCCGGCTTATTGCTAAATGCAAACGAGTCCAGGCCAAGCCCCGAGAACATTGAGTCGATGTCGCTTTGAGGACCCGCCGCTGTGACGAGCGAGTCTGATGGCGACAGGGCGTGCTCCATTACCCTGGAAATTGTATGAGCTAGTAAGTTAAGACATACAAAGTAGAAGAGGAAAAAATATTGGGCATCTTAAACGACATGACAGCTTCTTATAGAACATAATTGATGGAAAGGCAGAAGGGTTTTTTTTTAACTAAATTCCATGAGAAAACACGACAAAAAACTCGAAAAATCGAAATTTCACCATTCATAAAAGAAATATATATATTTTTGCCTATTTTGTGTAGAATAAGCCTCTTTTGGGTAACTTGACATATTCCAGGAAAGCTGTTAATTGTTTTTATTTGTGCAAAAGTTCCACTTATTTAGATTCACTCTGTACAAGAGTTCCACTTACTAAGATTCATTCTGTACAAGAGTTCCACTTAAATTTAATCCGTAAAAAGTTCCACTTACTTAGATTCGTTTTGTATAGAGTTCAGCTGCTCCAACTTGGCTCTATGCTCGGTCTCCACTTTAGATATCATTTGCTTCACCAGTGAGATCAGTGCATTGAACTGGTTAAGGGTAAGTCCATTCTCAACACATAGTGGGATGAGGAAAGGCAAAACTTTGGTCGCCATTACCTCCTTGGTTATGCCTAGCTTCTTGTGGCTTAAGGCTAGCTTGTAGATTCCTGAAAAAGCATTAAATATTTGGAATTAAATAAAAAAAATTAGTACTATTAGTGATAAGTGATAATATTATAATTAGTGATAAGTTTATATTTAGGTATATAATATAAGTATATTTTGTTAGAATAGTTTGTTTATACATCTACAATTTTTGGTCTTGTACACGAACCCTACCTCTATAACCACCTATCTCTAGCCTCAAAGGTTTGCTGGAAGAAAACTCTTTTTAGGGTTAAGCTCGCCTTTGTACATTTAGTTTGTTTTTTGTATGTGTTTTCTGTGTACAATAAAGAATAAGAATAAGAGTACTATTCTGCTAATTTATTAGCCTACATATCGCCATATAAGCCCAAAAAAAAGAGGATGCATGTATTCACCTCCCACACTGCCCACATTAAGAAGCATTGCAAAGTGTACTAACTTAGATTTCAATCAACTCCTTATGAAGTGTTCTCCTTAACAAGTGGTGCAAGAAAAAAATATACTAAGTAACAGTCAGTACTAAGTTAAGGAATAATAAAAAATGTGGGACATACCTAAAATTCCCATTAAAACCGCGGGCTCCCTCGATGGAATTTGCGGCAGGAATGGTATTATCTCATCCAGCACCAACCATTTATCCAAATGCTCCAAAAGTTTGCCCAAACAAAGCAGACAGTTCACACGCACAGATATATAGTTTGTACTCATGCATAATTTCTTTATTCGAGGCATTAGTGCGTTTTTCATCGCTGGATAATCAATCAAGGATGCGAATGTTGGCAGCACAGACAAACACAGCTCTTGTATCTGCTGAGCATCTGATTCTAATGCTCTGTACAACATCGGAAGGATATCTGACTTAACTTCTTCACCAGGCGTTAATTTCAGTAGCAGTTCCATCTTCTGCATGAATATCAGGAGTATTTGGATCGGATCTTGTATCATCATTACAGGTTTTAATACTGGAAGAATGTATTTGACGTACTCTTCTTTTGAAGAGTTTTCCGCAATCAACAATACGTTCGGCAAGACAAAGGGTACCATCGGAGGGTTTACAAACTCCTTTGTAAGACATGGCAGGATACGGTATATGCAGATACGATGCGGCATTTTTTGTATAATCTGTGGTAACCCTTTGTAGAACTGAGATTTTTGGAGATTGTCCCATTGGAATAGCGAATCTAGGTAGTTGAGTGTTTTGACACCGACATCTTCAAAGTATGGTATCTGTAAATAGAGACAGCATTAACATAACAATAATGACAGCATTTATTGTGAATATGGAGCATGATGCCAAACTGCATATTTTAAAAACAAAACTTGGTGGCTTAACGGGCCAATTTTTTTTTTTTAATTATTATTAGCCCTATTTCCCTAGTGTACATTTTTTTTAAATTTTTTTTCTATATATTTAGGGGCTATCCGTTGCTGGATAAAGGCCTCGGGCGAAAAATAGTCAGGTATTAAAAAAGATATTATAAAAATGAGGGAAAAAAAATGACAAATCTAATTTGTTCCCGGTCTGGGTATTGTGGTACCATGGTAATAAAAAAAATCACGCAAAGAGGCCCACCAGCAGCCTAGTTGCGGAAATCATTCCACTCACCAAGGTACCATGGTAATCATAGTTTCTGATGACACAGGGAATCCTAGTGTGGGGTGAGGACTATGTATGTGACTGTTGGGAGTTATTTATTCACTGCTTACCTTCAAAAATTGATGTGGATCTGGCCTCAATTCAGGAGTAACATTCAACATTAATTTCACATATTCCTTCAATCCATCCGCTACACATGACAATCGAGACGGAGGTAGATTCCTCAGCTCATTAACATATCTCTTGAATTTCATGTAATCATTACCAATATTCCCTAAAGTCTGGTGGCCTGTACTGTGTAATGCATAAATAACCATTCCTAGTGAGAAAATATCACTAGCAGGTGAATGAGTAGCAGAGAGTATGTATTCTGGTGCTAGGTAGTCTAAAACGGGTTGAGTTAGCGGTGGCATTGCTTGACAGTACTCATTGAACGGCCAGAATGGAGCAGCCCCTGGCGAGCTCTGGTTTGCAATACAGAAATCAAAACCGAATATCTTCCATGCACCTTGTTGATTAACTATTATGGATTCTGGAGATATGTTATGATGGAGTAGTTTGACATCATTGTGCAGGAACGCTAGCCCTTCAGCCACTTGCATCAATCCATACTTTATCTCAAGTTCAAAGAGTTTGTAATTGACAATGTGGTTGGGGATGGGCTGCGGCATGTTTTCTGTGTTACCCATTATGTTGGCTAAGCTTGCAAACACTGGTTCTGTAGCGAAGGCTAAGCTTTCTCGACTTTCCTCGAGGCTGTGCTGCACCGTCAATATCTGAGGATGCCGTAGCTTCGTCAGCTGAACTATTCCGCGTTTGAGTGTCTCGAGCATGATGTCTCTGTCTGCTTTTGACCATCTTTCTAAGTGTTTCTTCTCAAAGACGAATATTGATGCTTCCTGTTTGGTGGACTTTTTGTACCCTCTGTAGATTTTCCATAGCAGTCCTGTGAACACCAATTGAAATGAATACTTCCTTTAGCTATTCCTAATGAAATTCTATCAGACAATTTCGTAAACAATTTAAATGTCTTGTTTGTTGTTGTGAACCTTCACAAGCATTGTTGCAAAGCTATAGACGACTTGAGCAATGAAATATACAAGGTATAAGCCAGCGGAAGCTATTGTTTGATGTGTTTACCTGGCCCTGCGCTCGCAATGAACTGGGTAGCTTCGAACTCCCTCGTCACAGGGTTCCCGGGCAGAACGCCAGACAACTGGGACACTGTGTTGCTCACAGAAGAGTAGAATTTGTTAAACACCTCCATATTTTATCACTTTAAAGTTTTGATCAAGTTTTGATTGCGAACATAGAAAAGTATGAATCCATTTTTGTAAATCCAACAAAATGAAATGAATCCAAAATTACTCTATGAATGAATCCAAGAAAGAATGAGAGAGAGAGAGAGAGAGTCACTTTGTAAATATACAGGAGAGAGCGAAAGAGCGAAACCACTCGGCTCCAAAATCCCCGAAACGTTCAATTCAATTCAATTTCTTAGTTTTGGCTACTGTGGCTACTGTCACAATTCTGCCAATGTCCGTTTCATGCTAGTGTCATAAATCTTCATGGAGAAAGTGACAAGAAAATGGCCGGTTTAAAAAATAATATGGTCGAAACGAAACAAACGTTCACAACAAACGACAGTAATGATGACCGAACTGTCAAATCTGGCTTGAAGTTGACATTCAAAGTTTCGTTGAAAACTTTGGCCCGAATAATTAACTCCTCCGGGGCCTCCAGGGTGTTCGGCTGTCCGGAAATAGCGTGCGCAGAGGTACGCTAGGGCATTGAGGTGGATCAAAGTCAAAGTATAAAGCGACGTTTCATCAATATATGGAGCCTGGGCCTGCACTGTGTACACTACTCTAAAATATGGCTAAGCAATTAAGTAAACGTATTTAATTGGTTATTTTATTTAAATTGACTTCGTTCTAAGGTACATTAAGATTTCCTTCGACAAAGAGAGCAACACACAGCGCTACAAAAATATGGCGGATGGACGTGCGTGAAATGTCATTTTGACAACCTACATTTATCTGACAAAACAAAAACATCAAATGAAACAACATGACATGAAAAATATGTCAATGTCATGTCAAACGCCAATTATAAACCAACATGGCGGCCTTCAAATAGTGTTCACATAGTAAAAAACTTACCAGAAGAACTATTCTTGTACCATCGCATTTGTCTTCAAATTAATGAAATTGTATTTTTCTTGTAATCTCCTATTTTTTCCTAATTTTTCTATGTAGCGTACATGGACCAGGCCCAGAATGAAATGGCTCCTTTATTGCTAGAAATACATGTTATAAGGATGTTAATTTTTGGATGTGGTAGCTATGGACAGCAAACAAGCAGGAGTCATCATTAGTCATCTACACCTCGAATCTACCATCTTGGTTTAGGAGGTGCGGGTAAGAATCGAACACAAGGACTCAGTTATGTATGTATGTCACTTGCAGTTGAAGTTTGTTGTCAACCGTGTCAACGTCACGTCATCAAGCAAGTCAATTTTTGCTTCTCGCTTGTTTTGTTTACGTTTTTGGAATTAAAATTCGAGAAAACGCAATGCATGTATTTTTTATGTGGTTAAAAATATGAAAAATGCTACCACTAGGCTACGCATTACTTGTCTTATCTATAATCTCGTCAGTCCTGCCCACTATTTCCTCAGAAAGTGATCAGCAGTACCGCCCGCTCGGGCCACTGGTGAAATGCAGTTTCCTTCCTTTAGAATTCCTCGATTGCGACGAGCCAATCGACCATAAGGGGAATCTATCTGCGAAAGAAGCTATCGGCCACGGCTGCGTGAAATTCGGAGGTGTGAGATACGAGAAAGTGGAGAAAACAAAAGTGCAATGTAAGGCGTTAGATGGAATTGAGTGTTTTGGTACACGCAGCTTCTTGCGCGATGGATTTCCATGTGTGCGGTATTCCGGCCACTACTTCACGACTACGCTGATCTACAGTATCCTGCTTGGGTTCCTCGGCATGGACCGGTTCTGCCTCGGACAGACTGGGACAGCAGTAGGCAAGCTGCTGACGTTGGGAGGGTTGGGAATCTGGTGGATTGTGGATGTTGTATTATTGATAACTAACAGTTTACATCCAGAGGATGGAAGCAATTGGAACCCTTATGTTTAGATTTTGTTCTTTATGTAAATAATGTAAGATTGTTGTATCTATAATGTAAGCATAAATAAATTAATGGTCCTCCTTTTTTACTTTTAGATACCCACCACCTAGATAGTATTACATTTTGACAGGGAATTAAAGTTATACTCAGATCTCATCAAAAAACTGAACCAAAGTTCCTTAACAGTAGGTTTCCTTTATGGAATCATTCCCCACTGGTCTCATTGTTTTTTTATGATCAACCGAACAAGATAAGTGAATCTTATACCACTTGTCCTATGGGTGCTCTGATAACCTTTCCCAAGGAGTAAAACAAAAAAGCCAATTCAAAGGAGAATCAAAGGGAATATGCATTGGAAAGCACTTTGTGGACAGACCCCCCCTTAGATAGAAATAAAGGTCTGGGAGTTGTGGGGTGGAGGCTGCATAAGATTGGCAGATATGATGATGATTAAAACAAATAAATAGCTTATAGATTTTATTTTAAAATTAAGCCACCAGTGCAGATGCAGTGCTGGATTCGTATTTCCAGTTGGGCGGGAGCACACTCTTGGTCTTGTAGTAGCGGGCTAGCCTGTGGATTCTGGATTCCACAAGAATCAGACGGAACTTGCTGTCCTTGTCTTTCCTGGAATCAAATTATTAGGGATTAATTTTCCACCATTTATAAATTTTCTACACATATAATATACATTTTGTCCCACTGCTGTAGGGCAAATACCTTAGTTACTTAAAGAGTTACACCCACCAATTCATACCCATCCTTTACCCAGCCTTATTGGGGCTGCCATGTTAGGCAAGATTATTATCAATAGGAACTTTTTTTCTGCCACCTCATTGTTTGACATTACTGTACGACTACAACTTCATTCTATCAGGTTAGAGGCAGGTAAGGCATTGGAGATAAGGCTGCCAAGTCACCAATCATATTGGTTTCAATGGTCTTCTTTTGATGAGCATTTAGTAAAAAATAGTATACCGTTAGAGGTAGACATCCTCTCAGATATGGAGGTACTCAAGATCTTGGCAGATTTCTACAGTGAAAGATCGATACTACATTTGGATCAGCCCACATTTGGCATGGTATTTAGCATCCCATACAAGTTAATATCCTATATAGTTTAATAAGTGAAAATAAATCAAATTGTTAAAAAAAATATACCTGTTACGTTCCAAGTGTTTCCTCATGGCCACTGCTTTCTTGATCAGGTAGTAGAGGTCCTCAGGTAGGTCAGGAGCCAGTCCCATAGCCTTCATGATACGCAGGATTTTCTTGCCGGTGACAAATCTGACTTGTGCCACTCCATGGGAATCCCTGAGCATAACACCTGGAACCAATCAGATTTAATGATTAGGAAATAAATGATAATAGTACATACAAAATTGAGCCATCTAAAGACTGTTTGTTACAAACGATCTATAGATAGCTCAACTGATCCAGATCACTACCAATCTATCTCATTAATGAGATAATACAAAATTAAGCATGCATGTGCGAAGTCTTTTCGACTGAGAAGTAGAGCCAATCAAGGGAAGCCTAGCCTCCTCTCCCTTTACCTATCAAACATACTCAGGCCCCTCCTGGGAAGAATTTGCACTATTTTAGGACTGCAGTGCATCATACAACATTGGTCGCTCACTATTTCTCAGAACTTTGCCATGTTATGGTGCATCCACAACATATTCCGGCAAAGAAGTGGTCCAGACTGGATGAGACAGGCCAGAGATAGAAACATATGGAAAGATTTGGGGGAGGCCTACGCTAGAGAGGCGACTTCTACAGACTAGTACCTAATAAGATTTGCATGCAGAACTATATTTAAATTAAGGAAATAATATGTACCTACTGAAATAGTTGTTTTTAATATTTATAATTCAAAATTGCATACTGTAGTCGAAATAAAGGCTACTTTTATTATTATTTTATTTTTATTGGTGCGTCCACAAAGGGAACATGTAGACTGTGCTGCTATAAACTTTCTCATTAATAATCCTGGCAGGTACAGAATGAGCATTTGAGCCTCACCTAGTTCGATCGGCACCACACTGAAGCTTTAAATTCCATTTTGTGAAAAAGGATCATCGAAAAAAATGATAGGCACCAAGCCGTGTTTGTTGCCTGATTCTTCTAGGCTTGGTCGCGAGGAACAGGCATAGCTTCACCTAGTTTCTAAGACGTTTCAAAGTGATCCTAGTGATTTTATTGAAATAAATGCCTTTTGACTTTGACTTTGACATTGCTCTTGGCAAATCAACTGAGGTATCATTCTACTATTCAAATGTGGAGTGTTAATGTTGTGTTACCACTTAGTTCCACAACAGCTGAACAGATTTTCATGAAATTTGCTATACAGATAGCTTGCACCCTGGGGTCTCTTGGTGTAAGCTATTCAACATATCAAATTATTTTTTAGCATAGTTATAGCTAGTAATCAATGTAAAATTGATAAGACAAATGATTAGGAACTCAGCACATCAGAGGATTGTGCTTGCCACAAAGAGCAAGTTTGGTTTACACTGATAGATATATAAGACCGGTAAATGATATGGTATATAATGATCAAATAACTTCAGCTGTCATATTGAAGATTCAAAAGCCCGGTAGCTTGATGAGGGTTTCCACATCTATCAAAATTTAGTTATCCTGAACGGCTGTATCCGATTCTTAACAAGCTTCACATGCGTGGCGCATGATGATAAGCCGGATGAGATGCCAAGAATGTGCGATTGATGATAGACTTACCAATTTGGGAGGGAGTAAGGCCTTTCTTGCCAAGTTTGAAAATCTGTTCCTTTACATCATCAGCGGTCAGTTTTAGCCATGTGGGGACACTGCGGCGGTAAGGCAGTGCCGACTGGGAAATACCCTTACTGAAAACATAAAGTCCACGCTTAAAACATCGGCCATGTGGTGACAGCCACAAGAGATAGGTTATGTTTCCGACACAAAATTATCCCTCGGATAAAAACAAATGCACATGATTTAGAACACATTTTACATTAGGAAATTACACTCAAAATTACCCAGGTGCGTGCATACGACCCATGGTTGCGGTTTTTACAAAACTCGCCGAACTGACAACGACAACAAGAGAAACGAAAAAGATGGTTGCCGGAAAACGATCTTTCATTCACTAGTTTTGTTTTCTATAGCTGTTTGTTCATTCAATTGGATAGTGATGTGCTTAAATATCCGGTGTATTCTGAATCAAACAAAGTAAAATACTTGTACATATGTTTGATTCATGTAGCTATAGCAATTTTTTTTCTATACCTTTCAAGAATGTCAACGTCAAATAAAATAAGTATATGACAGTTCCGTTTGCTTTGCTTTCATTCATTCATCGATCGAATCCTAGAAAGAACCTGAAACGTAGTAGCAAAATAACTCTTTCTAGTAAAAATAGACCGTAAAATTGGTCGTAATGGCCAATAATTATGGAATATCCGATGCGGAACTAAACCTCATCAAGCAGCAGGCCTCAAGGCGTGTTGCGCTGAGGCAGGAATTCCAGAAACAGAAAACCAACCCTTTTAAAAACGCTAGCGAGGCTGGCTATGTAGTGAGTACATTACGTAATTTTAGCTAATTTAGACGAATATTAACTGTCCGTCGTTGATGATTAAATTATGCTATCTTTTTCAGTTCGATCCGGCTCTCCAAAGGTTCATGTCGATGAAAGTAAGCCAGTTTGAATTCTTCCAAGCGAACAGAAGGACCAGTTTGTTTGGGGTTTGTGCTATAGTTATACCGATGTTTGCGTACGGCTACCTCATCTGGAACGAGCGCCAGGGTCGCGAAGCGAAGATCAGGAGTGGAGAGCTCAGATACAAAGACAGGCTGTTCAAATTTGCATAAGTCTCTGAGTCTAACTCTCTGAATACCTATGTAGAATACTGGAATAGCATAATCAATAAAACATATTTAAAAAATCACATCCACTTTTGCTATTGATTGTATAGTTAAATGATTGCAAAAAAACTTCTTTGTCTACCTACTTTGTTAAGAAGTTGATTGCTGTTAAAAAGATATTGTCAAAAGCAGGATTTAGAAAAGTCTACATACTTTGTTAGGAAGTTGATTGCTGTCAAAAAGATATTGTCAAAAGCAGGATTTAAAAAAGTTCTTGATAAAAATAACACGGGAACAATGTCTTCTGATGGATATGGCTTCTCTGATATTGAATGTAAAATAATTTTAGCTCAAATAGAGCGCCGAGCTAGATACAGGAGAGAATTTATGAGGCTTAGATCAGACCCTTGTCAAAACTCCTTGGAGGCTGGCCATGTGGTGAGCTACTTATGTGTTCCTTGAAGATTATATTTACCCAGAGTCTTAGCAATTTAGTAACTGCTATAGTATTCAATTCTCACTTGATCTGTCACTGATCCTTTCTTAGTCATCCTGTATTATGTCAGTGTGAGGTATGGTAGCCTGGAAAAAGGGCCTATGACCATCAGTGTAGTGATTAATAGAGGCTCCCTTCATGGACCTTAGAGGCTCCTTTTGTGCACAGTGCTACCCTGTTTAAACTAAATGATTGCAGAGCATATTACAGTATTGGACATCTTGTAGGCACTAAAGGTAGAAACAATAGTAGGTATACCAATCTAGTACAGTGCAGTGTACTAGATTGGTGCATACATTTTATAAATTAAGGTGCACATAGTGTGATGAGTTGTGTTGAGACTAATGTGCACATTATGTACCTTTACGCCGGCCATTCAGTTTTCACTATAATCATATAATTTTCCAGTTTGACCCAGCCCTCCAAAGATTCATGTCGATGAAGGCAAGCCAGCTGGAATTCTTTCAGGTGAACACAAGGAGCATCAGATTTGGGGTCTTTGCTGTAATCCTGCCAATGTTTGTTTATGGTTATGCTATATGGTCGCAGCGCACAGCGCTAGAGAGGGACATAAGATGTGGAAAGGTTAAGTATCTTGATAGGATTTTCAAATTCAAATAACAAATTATTTTATCTTACTGCAAAGTGATTCAAGATTTTTCCTATATACTTATTTAGTTTTGTATTTCTATTATTAACTCAAAGCTTGCTCTTCAAATAAAATTATTCTAATTTTTATAAATTATTTTATTCGCAACAAAGGATTCATTTTCAAGATCAGTTCAAGCAGACATCATATTATTTTAAAATAGCTTAGCTTTAATTAAATTTATTATCGGTCATCCAGGGACTTGTCCCTTGTGATGACAGAATCATCAAATTTGACCATGTATGTAGTTCCCTTATGCCAATGAGCAGTCACTTTAGCAGGCTGAAACAAACAGAAGTAAAAATTACCATGGAGAACTAAATTTATAAATAACACCCAACTGTCACATACATAGTCCTGACCCCACACTAGGATTCCCTGTGTCGTGGGTATGAGCAAAGATAATATAGTATTGGTATCGGAAACTACGAGTAACATGGTACCACAACACACAGATGCAGAACACATATTTGCAGATCATGTACATTTGTCACGCATCGGGAATCGAACCCGCACCCCTTGCGTCTCAGTGCGGTGCGGGCACTCGCCCGCTCCGCCACCGAGGTAGTCAAAAATTTAATATGGGAAATTGAATGTGAAAAATCAAGTTATGAGGGGATGCCCATATTTGAAGATGTGTATAATAACAATAAATCATCACATACTCGTACATATCATACATATGATAGTCTTGACCCTACACTAGAATCCTGTGTTGTAAAGACTTGTAGGAAACTTTGAGTGAACATTTTGAAAATGAAATGTACATCCTAGTGCTGGTGTCAGTATGTACCTATGATGGGTATGAATGAATGAAAATTCTTTAACTTATATGTATACCAAAACACAGACACTGATCAAATAATATTTGCAGATAATACAAACATTTCTCCTGCTGCTGGGTTAGCTCAGCTGGGCACTAAGCCCACCATGCCACCCAGTTTGTCTATACCTGGTGTTTCATAACTTGTATTACTTGTCAATAGGGGCATAATCTCTAAAAGTCTAACTTACAAATCCTCCTTTGGTCAGCACAGCTTCTATGATGCCAGCATTGAATGTAGCACAGTTCAATGACCCTTTATCCTTTGGCACACTGATGAATTTGTTCACCTGAAAATATAAAATGTATCAAAAAAGATATAATTAGACTGCTGGAAAATATAATGAAAGGTTAACTGTTAATAATGGACAAGATATGCGACTTTTAGAGATGTGCTGGCAAGAAGATGACATGTTAGAGTCGCACATCAAGCCAATTAACTTTTTGAATCTGTCCAAACTGTTCCCTCATTGATGAGCTCTGGGCTTACTACATTACATACAGTAGCTGCTTTATGTATTTTTACATTGAAAGTTACTTGTACATCTGCACTAATTCAAACTTTGATATTCAATTATTCATTGAAATTGCATGGATCATTTTGAAAAATCTATAAATTTAAGAGTTCTTCATGACCAAGGTGGAAGATTACAGTGTTCATCTAATATTAGGATAATCAGAGATAAACTTACCACAGCATCCTTTTCTATAATGTAGTAGGTTCTTTCATCATCATTTGCGTGTTCCAGTTTATCTGCTTCCTTTCCAAACAGTACCTGGAAGATAATGTTCAGATAACAGATACAAAGATATGTTTCTTTTGCTAATTACACCCCATCAGGACATTTTATTATGTAATTACCATTCATGGGGTTTACAGTTTGGGGTTTACATTATGTTTATGACAGATCATTTTCATTATTATACTTTAGCCAAATTTGATGTAAAATGTTTGTAAAACAAACCTTTTCAACCTTAACAAGACTTTTATACGCAATTGATATCAATTAATATTGAAGGAGTGATCTCAAACACTTGTAGGGACCCTGTAAGTGTGAATGATACTTGAGCCATGAGTTTTGGATGGAAGCGAGAAGTATGAACTTTAGTTACTAAGCGACCTCGAACAAGTGTGTACGTATCCTAAAAATAGAATAAACTTTTATATCAAATTTATGTGGTATTTAGTAACTCCCAGTGCAAACTTAGAACTTTAATATAAGTAGGATAATAGAACTTATAATTGGTGACTCCGTGAACAATTTGAACAACAAAGTGAAATAAAGTTTGCATTGGTTTAATAGACAGTTTTTATAAAAGTGTAAGTAAATAAAGTGAAAAATTAATGACCAACCGATATTTTTTGAGAGCAGTGACAAGGTACTGCAAAGTGACGGGACAACTGAAAATATGTCTCAATTAGCTGCAATCACAGTTTCTTCCCGCATACCAGACTTTTGGAGCGAAATGCCTAGATTGTGGTTCGCTCAGGTTGAGAGTATTCTAGCGTCGCAAAAACAAAGTGATGAGACCAAATACAATCTGGTCGTTGCGAAAATGGGACGCGAAGCACTTCAACAAGTAAGTGATATTCTCATATCTCCACCCGAAAATCACAAGTACCAAGTTTTGAAAGAGCGGCTACTACAAGTCTATGAAGAGAGCGCTGAAAGGCAATTCCAAAGATTAGTAGGTGAGATAGAATTGGGATCTCAAAAGCCATCCCAATTACTACGACGTATGCGAGATTTGGGCAGAAATGCAAAGGCGTCAGATCAAACTCTGCATAGTTTATGGCTTGCGCGACTTCCAGCGAATGTTCGAGCGGTACTTACTGTAAGTCAAGACCAGGACTTAGAAAATTTAGCTAGAATAGCGGACAAGATTATAGAAAATATTCGTGGAAGTGAGATAGCTGAAGTTAGTACCAACTCTACCAGCAGCAGCCAGTTTCCTATAGCGGAAGTTCTAGCGCAGATGCACAAACTCAATATGGAAGTGGCATCTCTTCGTGAGGAAGTACAACAACATCGTCGCAGTTCTTTTCGACGAGGAAATAATCGTGGTCGTGGCGATTTTAGGAGCAATTCAAGACCAAGATCCAAGTCAAGGACAAGGGATGACCCGAACTGGTTATGCAAATGGCATTATAGATATAGAAACAAGGCAAGGGAGTGCGAAAAGCCTTGCGCTTGGATATCGCCAGCGGAAAACTAATGGAGGTACAGTCTGTCGCGATGGGAGATTTTGTACCAGGAAAAAACCATCGCCTAAGTGTTTTTGATAGGGAAAGTGGTATAAAATTTTTAGTAGATACGGGTGCAAACGTATCTGTCATTCCAGTGTCGGTGAAGCAAAAACTATCGGGTGAGTGCACTAACTATAAACTATATGCAGCCAACAGTAGTGAGATTAAAACCTACGGTACTAAGACTTTTAACTTAAATTTAAGATTGCGTCGTCCTTACCGTTGGACATTTATTATTGCGGATGTAAATCAAGCTATACTAGGTGCTGATTTTTTGGAACATCATAATTTGTTAGTAGATTTAAGAGCGCGTAAACTAATTGATAAGACGACTAATTTGAAAACTTTTGGAAAAATTGTAGAAACGAATGATTACTCTGTTAGCACAGTAGACATTAATCATCCATTTCTAGATTTATTGTCTGAATTTCCTGATATCACTAAGCCCGTGTCATTTAATGATTTAGACCGAATATCTAGCAACGATGTATATCATCACATCGAAACGACAGGCAAACCCGTGTACGCACGAGCGCGACCTCTTCCGCCGGATAGATACCACAAGGTAAAAGAAGAATTTAGGTTAATGCAGGAAATGGGAATATGCAGACCGTCTAAGAGTGAGTGGGCCAGTCCACTGCACATAGTAACGAAAAAAAATGGAAATATTCGACCAGTAGGTGATTATAGACGTTTAAACGCTATAACCAAGCCGGACCGATACCCTGTACCGAGACTTCATGATTTTACTTACATTCTGGCGGGTAAAAAGATTTTTACAAAAATTGACATAAATAGAGCTTATCATTACGTGAAGGTAGCACCTGAGGATATTGCGAAAACAGCCGTAATCACGCCATTCGGATTGATGGAGTATATTCGTATGAATTTTGGGCTCAAAAATGCTAGTCAAACATTCCAGAGATTTATGAATAACGATGTGCTAAAAGGATTAGATTTTTTATTCAATTTTATTGATGATGTAATAATTGCTAGTGACGACATTGAACAACATAAAATGCATTTACGAAAGGTATTTGAACGATTTCAGAAATTCGGTATTAATATAAATTATAAAAAAAAACGAACAGTTCGGTCCTACGTGTTCTAATAGTATTTAACCTAATTACGCGGAAAAAAGTCGAATTTAAAGCGGCAAACAGTATCAAAGTGTGATCCATAACAAGTGCTTTATCTTAGTAAGCATTCCAATACTGAAATCGAATGCGGTGCAAAGTTATAAGCAAAAATTAAAGTGCCTAAGCTGTTATTTGGATGTACAACAAACGAACTTTGCTGCAGTGACTCATCGCACTCAGCTGAGCGCGCTAACAGGCTTACACTACCGCAAACTTCGAATTCCAAAATAAAAAACGGAAAGATGAATTGCATGGCATGTAAGCAACGCATAGGACGAGGCGATTTACTGGCCTGCTTCTCCTGCAGGAGTATTTTTCACTACATGTGCATAAATATGACTACAACATACTTTTTAGAAAACAAGCACTTTCTTATGAGTTCGTGGCAATGTCCAAGCTGTGAGAACGTAACTAGACGTAACAGAAATGATGAAACACCTACAAGAACGCAACACCAAAGCCAGCTGAATGACACTACGATGTCAGTCGACGACTATGTACTACACAACAGGAGTATACACGGAAATACGCCAAATCCTAGTCCCGTGGAGGAAACATCATCTACTACTCCAAATGAAGAAAGTATTACGCTGAATCAATTTAGAAAACTTTTAGGCTCCACGTTGGAAGAAAAATTAGAAAACCATAAGAAACTTATCATCGAAGACATACGAAGCACATTTCAATCGGAAATTAATAAGGCCATACATAATTTAAAACAAGAACTAACGCTAACTACTGACGGTCTGTTTACAGAACAACTAAATATAAAGGATGACATAACAGAAATACATAAAAAAATTGAAAAATTAGAAAATGAACGCGACCATCTACAAATAGAAATAAAAAAATTACAAAATAACTCTAGTAACGACAGGAAAATAACAGAACAAGAAAACATGAAGAAAATTGTGATTCATGGCCTAAGCGAATATCACAATGAGCATGAAACGGACCTAGAACGGAGAATAATACACGTCTTTCAGTCAGTAATGAATATCGACCTCACCGGATATATCGAAGAAATCCTACGACTGGGAAAAAGAGGTAACCGGAGACCTATCCTAGTGGAACTTATTAGTAAGCGCATGACTAAATACATAATTAACAACGTGCAGCAATTCAAATCGACGGGGCTCTACGTTTCAGAGTTCCTAGACCAAAAATCCCTACATGAAAAAAGAAAGCAACGGGAATCCAGATACTCGATGCGACACACAGAAGGACATTTTGACGAGAGAACGCGGAAATCAACATTGCTGCCACAAAGGCAAAGCGAACAGATTATCAATAACAAACTAAGTCCTAAACAGGCCGGAACCAAAAGAAACACCCATGGAGGAGCTGATATACAGGAAGAGCCTAAAAATGAGCAGAATATCGGCGGTACGTTTCGTCTTTAGAGTACTCGTACAAAATACACAAAGCATGAAAAACAAACTTCATGTCATCGAAAGCTTACTGGACAATGAACCTACCTATCAAGCAGTATGCATAAACGAAACCTGGATTCATGACTCACAGAAGTACCTTTTTACCATCGACGGTTACGAGTTCGCAGCGGCATTCTACCGAAAGGAACACAAAGGAGGTGGTGTGGCGATTCTGATAAAGAGCGGTCTGGAATACCAGGAGTTACCAGAATATACAGACTTATCGGTGGAGTTCATAGTGGAGTGTTGTGCAGTGCACATAGGTTCTGAAAACACTACTATAATCAACATCTACAGACTTGACCGTGATATCGAAGTATTCTTTACATTTATCGAGAAGTTACTTAATCTAGTGAATCATTGCAACTATGCCAAGCGAGTTATTATAACAGGTGACTTTAATATTGACATGTTAACGAACTGCAAAGATTACAGAAGACTGACTGATGCAATGCTGGAATGCAACTTCCACCAGGCAGTAAAAACCCCTACCCGAGTTACAGCCTCGTCATCTAAATGTATTGACCTACTATTTACCAACCATAAAGCTTTTTCACTAACGGTCGAAAACAATGGCATATCTGACCACTATAGCCTCAATTACGAGCAAAAAACGATGACTAATCAAGAAAACAAAAAATACTTAACATACTCAACCAAGCGGACATTTAATGAAAAAAACATCGAAGCTTTTCGACTGGCTTTGACTGAGATCAATTGGAGTAAAATAATACTAAGTAACCAAAATGTAAACACTAACTATGACTCATTCCACCAAACTTTACAACACAATTTAAACAAATACATACCGAAAAAACGAATTAAAAATAAACAAAATAATAAAAAAACATACTTGACAAAAGGAATAAAAACATCTTGTAAAAATAAACGACATCTAAAAATTCTGTCAATTCAACTAAAAAACGACCATTTCTCTAAATACTGTTCAACCTATGATAAAATATTAAAATCTTGTGTAAAACACTCTAAAAAACTTAACTACATAAACAACATGAAAAAATCTAAAAACAAAATCAAAACTATGTGGAATACTATAAAAACGATCACTAATAAGAAGCAACACGACAAATACACACACAAAAAAATATCACTTAACATAAATAACACTAAAATTGAATCTCCCGAGCTAGTGGCAATTTCATTCAACAATTACTTTGCATCCATCGGCGAATCACCTAACACTGCCGCTAGCAGTGGCGGTGGCGGAACGACCGCTCGCACTATGCACATAAATCAAACGAATACTATGTACCTGGAACCGGTTTCCGAGAGCGAGATCTATGCTATCATACGATTAATGAATAACAAGCGTAGCTATGGCATGGACGAAATTCCGCCGCTATTGATAAAAAAATGCGTTCTAGAACTCACACCCCCCCTTACTGTCCTAATCAATCAATCGTTTAGCGAAGGACTTTTTCCGGACAAGCTTAAAACTGCAAAAATTAAGCCATTATTCAAAAAGGGCGGGAACAGTGAAAATCCCAGTTGTTATCGACCTATAGCTCTTCTACCAACGGTATCCAAAATCTTTGAGAAGGCCATGTCGAATCGCATTTATAAGTTCATGGAAAAATATGAAATATTCGACACCAACCAATACGGTTTTCGAAGAAATTGCTCAACAACCCTAGCTATTTATAAATACGTACAAGAAATTTACAAATGCATAAATGACAAAAAATACGCAATAGGTTTATTTCTAGATATGACAAAGGCATACGACAAAGTTTCACACGGTATACTTTTAAACAAAATATACGACTCCGGTATAAGAGGACCAGCATTCGAATGGCTGCAGTCGTACTTAAAAAACAGAGCCCAATATGTAACTATAGATCACTTCAATGACAAAACAAACGAGATATGCAACATTAACTCTGACATGAAAATTATAAATAATTCTATACCACAAGGAAGTGTGCTCGGATGTCTATTATTCTTGATATACATTAATATGCTCCCTAACGCTATAAATACCAAGTGTGTTCTTTTTGCAGACGATGTGTCCCTATTGTTTGGTAGTTCGGAGAAAATTGACTATGGCTACATACAGTCTACTTTCGAAACTACGAAGCAATGGCTTAGTGATCATAACTTGGAAATAAATCTTAATAAAACTAAAATTATACAATTTAAAACTTATCAAAAGAACCCGCTAGATTTTAAAACTCTGACCAATATACTTAAAATTGAGGAATGCAATGAATTCAAACTATTAGGGGTAACACTAGACACCCACCTTAATTGGAAGAAATATCTCGAAACACTAAAAACAAAACTCGCAAGGTTTACCTATGCTTTAAGTATTATTAAACGTAACACTAATTACGAAACCGCGCTTTCGGCTTATTATGCTAATGCCTACTCATGGTTCAACTACTCCATCGTGCTTTGGGGAGACAGTGTAGATTTTAGCGATATATTTATAAAACAGAAAAAACTTATTAGAATACTAGTAAATATTGGACAAAGACAAAGCTGTAAGCCACATTTCAAGGAAAAAAATCTTCTAACATTACCCTGTATTTACATATTACAAATGTGCCTCTTCGTAAGAAAATACAGACATTTCTTTGTCTCCAAACAAGAAAACAATAGTAACTACAATAGACGCAATAAGGACCAGTTAATACTACCTTTTTCAAAACTAAAAATACTCGACAAAAGTCCTGAATTTAGGTCAATAAATATCTACAATAAAATTCCTGACATTATTAAAAAAGAGCTAAAAGACTCCGTATTCCATAACAAATTAAAAAATCTACTCTTAAATAAATGCTATTACTCGGTGGAAGAATTCCTATCTGATAGCTTTTATAATAAATAAACGACTGACGACATCATAAATAGATACCTAGCTTACCCTGAATCGTTTTTAACCAATGCTATTTTTGACTGTCTACACTACACTGTTATTTGACATTTAATGAATAAGTTACCAATTTTATCTAAATGTATGTAAAACAAGACATTTGCAGCGCCCTACAGGGTACATGTACTTACTTAAGCTACCCTTACACCTAAGCCGTATCCATGTACATGTTGGCAATAAAATGAATATGAATATGAATATGAAAATCAAGAAAAGTGTGAGTTTGGTAAGTCCAAAATTGAATTTTTGGGTTATGAAGTTTCAATCGACGGAATTCGACCCCTGGACCATAAGGTCAAGGCCATAGTAGAATTTCCTCGACCGGAAACTATTGAACAATTAAGACGATTTTTAGGAATAATCAATTTTTATAGAGCAAACATACCCAAAGCTACTAATTATCAAATCATTTTGAACGAATATTTTAAAAATTCGAAGAAAAATGATAAGACAAAAATTGTATGGACGGACAAAGCGATCGAAGCATTTGAACAGTGTAAAGTGAGCCTTAAAAACGCAGTAATTATATCTCATCCCGTGCCCAATGTGCCGTTATCTCTGATGACGGACGCGTCTGATAAATGTGCAGGGGGAGTTTTACAACAATGGGTAGAAAATGCATGGTTACCATTAGGATATTTTTCAAAGAAGTTTACAAACGCTCAACAAAAGTATTCTACGTATGATAGAGAATTAACAGCAATTTTTATGGCAGTTAAACATTTTCGATTTCTTTTCGAAGGTCGTGAATTAATCATTTTCACGGACCATAAGCCATTGACATATGCAATGAAAAAGGTGGAAAGTAACAGCGAAACACCCAGACGTACAAGACAGCTATTATTCATAAGCGAATTTACAACGGATATAAGGTACATAAAGGCCGAAAGCAACAACGTAGCTGACGCGTTATCGAGAGTTGAAACAATATGCTATCCTACGTCCATTGATTACACAGAATTAGCATCAGCTCAGGAATGCGATTTGGAATTGTCAAAATTATTAAGTGAAAAGAATGATAATATTTCTCTAAAGAAAATTTTCATTCCCGGTAACGATAGAATGATATACTGCGAAAATTCAACTAGTGTATGTAGACCGTATTTACCTGAAAGTTACAGAAAATTAGCATTCAAATCAGTTCATGAATCTAGTCATCCAGGTATTAGAGCAACGCGAAAAATGATAGCGCAACGATTCTTTTGGTCAGGTATGAATCGCGATGTTAATCAGTGGGCAAAAACATGTATACAATGCCAGAAATCGAAAGTAAGAAGACACACTGTATCTGAATTACAGCAGTATCCTGAAGCTAAGCGATTGTCACATGTTCACATTGATATTGTAGGACCGTTACCACCCACGAAGGAAAATTATAGATATCTAATAACAATGATAGACAGATTTACACGATGGCCAGAAGCTATTCCTGTTAGCGAAATAACAGCGGAAATTGTCGCAAAGGTATTTTATGAAAATTGGGTTACACGATTTGGCATTCCCGAACGTTTAACTAGTGACCAAGGTCGGCAATTTGAAAGCAATTTGTTTTGTGAACTTTTAAAGAGAATAGGTATAAAAAAGAGTAGGAGTAGTCCTTATCGACCACAGAGTAACGGAATAGTCGAACGTTGGCATAGGAGCATGAAACAGGCTTTAACAGCGCGACTTATGAACAATACATCATGGAGTGACGAATTACCTACAGTCCTACTTGGTTTACGTGCGGTAGGTAGAAGCGATAATGGCGTAAGTCCCTCAGAATATGTTTACGGTACAACTCTTCGTTTACCTGGTGATTTTTATGATATCTCAGATAATCGAAGCGTTGGAGAACATGTATTTTTAGATCAGTTAAGAAATCATATAAATAATTTGAAACCAGTTTCGCGAAAATTACGGGATTCACGCACATTATTCGTACATAGTGAGTTGGATAAATGTGAAAATGTTTTTATCAGGAATGATGCAGTACGCAGACCATTGACATCACCGTATGATGGTCCTTATCGTGTCATTAAAAGGAAAAATAAAGTATTTACAATCCAGTTACCCAATAGAACAGTGAATATATCCATAGATAGGCTTAAACCTGCATTTATTTTAAATGAGCAGAGTAGTGAGCAAGCAGAGGATAATTGTAGTAATATAGGTAAAAAGTGTATTGTTGAATCTAAGTCTAGTATTAGTGAAGAAAATACAAAAAATGATGTTGAAAAAGTAACAAAAAAAGGTCGTAAAATAAGATTACCAGTAAGATTTAATTGTTAAAATTATTAATTAAAGTTCGTCAAACTGTAAGCAATGCATTAAACACGAATTATTTCAGAAAAATATTTTTGTTTAGTTAATTGTTAACTTATTCCATTCTATTTTTGTATTTCAAGAGCGAAATCAGTATCGATCACATTTCTAAGGATTGGTTATTATCGTTATCGTATCCGTAATAGGATCAGCTCTCTAAATATTTATGTTACAAATAGTCCGATAATAATGAAAAGTGAGGCGGTATTTCAATCCACACTTCATCTAAGCTAGCTAAGAGCAACTTGAACCAAGTGTTTATTGAAATGTGTGACTCTTTGTTCTCAAGTGCAGTAGGTGACGAAAATATATTTTATTTGTTTATGGTATCTTAAGTGTATTGTGACTTTTGTATTTCTATTGAATAAGTTTATGAATGTTATTGTGACCATATTTTTGTGTTTCTAGGATAAGATATTTTTAATTTTTTTGAAAATTTATTGTGTAAAATTTGGGGGGTGTTATGTAGGGACCCTGTAAGTGTGAATGATACTTGAGCCATGAGTTTTGGATGGAAGCGAGAAGTATGAACTTTAGTTACTAAGCGACCTCGAACAAGTGTGTACGTATCCTAAAAATAGAATAAACTTTTATATCAAATTTATGTGGTATTTAGTAACTCCCAGTGCAAACTTAGAACTTTAATATAAGTAGGATAATAGAACTTATACACTGTTTAAAAAATACAAAGCAAGAGAATTTTAGGTTACGAGCTGTTTGTTTACAAACATTTCACATCGAAGTTAGTTAGCAGTCATATTGACATGAGAAAAGTGCTGTCCGATAATTACAGTTGCCATAATCACAGTAAGTTTTGTATGAGTTTGTGGCCAAATCTGGTGACAAGAGTTTTAGCCCGCCTCCATCGTGGCTTGAAATAAAAAGCCAAGACCAACATCTTACATGTCCTCCGAAGCACGAAGGGCACGTTATGATGTTAGTCAAATCACAGATATTTGCATTAATCAAAAGTTGCATACCTTCCAAAGGGTGGATTTAACAAACAGCAGCATATTGAGCAGCTTTATTTCCCGTTTGCTGTTACGCTCTCTCACAAAATACAGGTCCAATATCCTTGTTCCTACATCCTGGCCTATATCTGAGAGTCTGCAATGAAGTGTTCAAATTGGTTCATAATGAGACATTGAAATTCATGGGTTGATATTCAGATGGGTAGAGATACATACTTATTCTGAAGCTCTTGGACAGAATGTGATTTATTCTGGCAGTATTGAACGATTTCTGAGAATAAAAGGGCGTAAAACGATAATGAAACTTCGCCCTTTCCTTTGCTCAGTGGTTTGTCAAGTATTGATGTTTTTGAGCGGTTAGACGACATGGTTGCTGCACTGCACTGGCACTTTCAGAAGTTATGCTTATTATTTTGTTATAGAGATTACGAAACACATGGAAATAAAAAATTCAAGGGAAAAAATCATCAAACTCGATTAGATTTGTTTCAGTTTGATTGATTGCTTGTTGTTGTGGTGTTTTCAGTGTTGCCAGTGGCAGATAGTCAAATATAACATGAGACAGCTCAAAAAGTAACATTTTCCCGAGAAAAGTTACATTACCTTATATTATGTGGAAATACTTATAAGGGCACTTTATTACAGAAAAACTAAAATAAGTTGTCTGTCCTGTCCCATTTGTACAACTTAGAAAAAATCGTAATAATGAGGGGTTTTTGATTTACATTTAAAAACAAAATTAGTTTCATATTCCTCGATAGATGGCAGTGTCCCAATTGGTAATTAGAGTATATCAATGTCAAATGAAAGGAAAACAAACTTTTTTCAAAAAAGAAAGAAGAAGAAGTTCTTAGTTGTTTCGTTCGTTTGTGCCTGAGTTGAGTTTTGTTATTTCTATTGTTTTTCGTTATCCATGGATATTTGCTTGCCTACGAAAATAAAATTACCGACACCATAAAATCAGCGAACGAAGTAACGAAAGAATTTTCCAAATCGGTCCATTTTGACGTATACGGTTGTTTTACTATTATTTGACATTGACATACCCTAACTGCCATTTGACGCCCTGCCATCTATCGTTTCTTCATAAAAATGCAAATCGAAAACCCCTCATTGTTTTAGTTGAACTAAAAATAGATTAGCTATTTAGAAAACTCGAGGTCAAGGGTCTCAATGCAAAAAAATATTTGGAACAAACATTAATAATAGTCAACCGAAATTAACCTCTAAACCCACAACATTATGATCTAAAGTATATTTATTGTGCATTACCTATTGGTATATATTAATTTTATATTAAAAGGCAAAGACGTATGTCTATTGTTTCACCATTTTATTTGCAGAGCCCAGAACACAGATCATAAACAGTCACAGAGAGTTATACCAAGAAACAGATTATCTCAACACAGCCCCTCAATTTGTAGAGGTTTATACCTATATATTTTATACAAATTGAATCTAAGATAATATGAAAATTGTTGACACAGAAATTGTAAGACTACATATTTTAATAAACTTATTAAGACTCTACCTAACTATTTCAATGTAGAATAGCATGTAGACATAGCTGCAGTTAACTCTAAGATAGAATAAAATGAATGTTTACAAACAAAATAAGTTTTTTCTACCTTTAAACATAAAAACATATAACAATAATAACGGATAGTGTTTCTATTTAGCCCTTCAAATAGCAACATCAAGTTAATAAACCACTAAATAAAAACATTACAATCATAATATATTAGCAAGAGAGATACCCATCTAAGGTAGTTAACCTAATACACATTTAATCTTTCACGGAAATATACATGCTTTCTTGCAGGCAATGCCTTTGTGAAAATATCAGATATATTTTCCTCTGTAGGTACATATGACACAGACACAATTCTCTTATTTATTACATCTTTTATGTAATGATATTTAATGTCTATGTGCTTTGAGGCTTTAGTATTTATTTGGTTTTGAATCAATTTAATTGTACTTTGGTTATCAATGTAGATGTGAGCTGACACTGTTTTACTATTAAGAAATTCAGAGAGTAGGCCCTTTATGTGTACGAGTTCACTTACTGCATGTGCTCCTGCTATGTACTCTGCCTCAGCTGTTGACAAAGCTGTACATGTCTGCTTTCTGGAAAACCATGATATCAAATTGTTACCTTGATAGATAGCACATCCACTGGTACTTTTCCTGTCAACCTTGTCAGCTGCCCAGTCTGCATCTGAATAAGCCTCTAGTTGAGTATGATTACCTGTATTGTTATATAGCAGCCCCTGAAACTGAGTTTCCTTGAGGTATCGTAAGATCCTTTTACCTGCTGTCCATAATTCTTGTGTTGGTTTATCTAGAAATCTACTCAAGTATGATACTGCATAAGTTATATCCGGTCTAGTATTCATTGAGATGTAGAGTAGACATCCCACTAGTTCTTTAAATGGCACTTCAATTATGTTTGAGGATGTTTTTGCATATAAATTTGTTTCCATTGGAGTTTTATTTCCTTTACAGTCTTGCATTTGAAATCTTTCTAAAAGCTTTGTTATCATCTCTGTTTGTTTTATTTCCATTTCATTTTGATTTCTATTTACCTCCAATCCTAGATAGTTCTTAACTTCTCCCAGATCCTTCAGTTTAAATTCCTTTTCCAGCTTCTTTATTATTATATCTTCTTTTCCTAAATATAAAATGTCATCGACATACAATAGTAACCAATTTGGTCCTTTCCCATATAGGCATGAATCATGTTTTGATCGTGTAAATCCTTCTTTTATAATAAACTCATGAAATCGTTTATTCCAACATCTTGGTGCCTCTTTTAATCCATATAAAGCCTTTTTCAATTTAAGCACTTTTCCTTGACTGATGTTTAATCCTTTTGGGCATTTCAGAAAAACATCTACATCCAGATATCCATTCAAAAATGCAGTAGGCACATCAAACTGTTTCAATGGCAAATTTTGTTGTACTGCTAGACTTAGCATCAGCCTTATTGTAGATATTCTGGCTACTGGGGCATAGTTATTCACTGAACTGTTTTGCTGGAAACCTTTTGCAACTAAGCGTGCTTTCTTTGTACCATCTTGTTTTGTTCTAAAGATCCATTTAGTATCTATAGCTTTCATTCCTTTAGGTAAATCTGTTATTTCCCATGTTTCTAATTTTTCAAGGGCATTTAATTCCTTATTAATCTCATTACTCCAACCTTTGCTCATTGCCTCCTCATAATCTTGAGGATCTCCCGATATTAAACAATATGCTGTATATAGCTCATAATCCTCTTGAAATCTACTTGGCTTTTGTATGATTCTTCCTAATCTTGTCTTTTGTTCTGGTATTTCTTCTTCTGTATCCTCATAATCATCACTGTCATTTTCAATTTCTATATTTTCATTTGCTGGTTTCTTTCTGCTATTTTCATCTTCTACAGTTTTCTCAGAATCTTTTTCATTCAACTTTCCACTATTTTCATCTTCATAGTATATCTGATCACTCTCCTTAGTTTTCTTTTCTGTATATTGTATTTGACTTTCATCAAATCTCACATCTCTTGACACAATAATATTGTTGTTTTCAGGATCCCATAGGCGATATCCATTTTGTTGATATCCCACAAATCTCATTTCTTTTGCTCTTTCTTGAAATTTGACTTGTTTTGGTAATATATGAACCCACACTTTAGATCCAAAAACTCGAAGTCTTGACAAATTCTTGTTTCCAAACATCTTCTCCGCTGGGGTTTGGAAGTTTATTGCTGAGGATGGGCAGCGGTTGATTTGATAGACTGCACATCTAACTGCTTCACCCCACAAAAATTTTGGCAAGCCTGTCTCTATTAACAATGTTCTTGCTCTGTTGTATATAGTTCTATTCATTCGTTCAGCTACACCGTTGGAGCTTGGACTGTATGGATTTGTATACTGTATTATTATTCCTTTTTCCTTGCAAAAATTCTGTATTTTTTCATTTTTGAATTCACCTCCATTATCTGATCTAATCTTCTTCACTTTATTACCTGTTTGCGTTTCTACCCTTTTTATGTATTCTATCAACCTATCAGTTGCTTCATATTTTCTCTTCAATAAGTAAACCTCACAAAAATGAGTAAAATCATCAATGATTGTATGATAGTAAATCTCGCCTGTAGAGTTGGGTGTGGACATTGGTCCAGATATATCAGTATGAATGAGTTCACCAATGCAATGAGAACGTGGTTTCTGAGTAGGATAAAATGGTAATCTAGTTGACTTACCTTTCATGCATGGTTCACACGGAATCTCACTGTACGGCAGTTGCAGTAACCTTAGCTGTTTCCTATTAGCATGACCCAATCTCTGATGCCACAAATCTTTTGAAATCAAACTTACTTCATTATTGAGTTTCATGTCTATAACATATAACCTGCCTTTCAACCTGCCAATAACTTCATTTACTGAGTTACTTATCGATACACTATCATTGTAAAATTGAACATGAAGTCCCTTCTCTAATAATTTTCTCACTGATAATAAATTGTGTGACAACTTAGGAACAATTAATCCCTCAATATCTATTGATAGACTACTATTATATTCTAATGTTAGTTTACCTCTTTTGTAACATGTTAGATATTGTCCGTTCGCTACATAAATCTTCATCTCTCTGTCCAGTTCTTCAACCTGAGTCATATAAGGTTCGTAATTAGCCATAATCAAATGTTCTGTGGCCCCTGAGTCCACTATTAGTTGAACATCACTATCACTAACACAACTGTTATTACATAATGCACTTGCACTACTCGCTGTAAATGACATTTCGTTTTTCCTTGAAGAAGAGGTCTCTTCATCTGCCTGCGCCGCTTGACCTGTCTGCCATGGTGACCTATAGGAGCTTGCACCTCGTCCTCTGTTTGAGTTGCTGTTGCCTCTGGATTGACCACGTTGTCCTCTCATTGAAGTCCGACCTCTGTAGTGGCCTCTCACTTGTTGTCCCGTTCTGCACTGGAAGGATTTGTGCCCACTTTTGCCGCATCTGTAGCAGGTCATAAACGTGTGCGTATCTGATGCTGTGGTTTCATTACCTTTAATCTTCAGTTCAGCATCTAGCAATCTGGATTTGACAAAGTCAACATTCAGTTCTCTATCAATTGTTTCTAATGTTGTGATAACAGTGTCATACTCGGTCGGCAGCGTTAGAAGTAGGTGGCACACCTTATCTGCTTCCTTCAGCGTTGCACCAGTTGACTCTAGTTGTGCTATTAAGTTATCATACTTTAAAAAATGATCTTGTAATTTTTCATCTATACTGGTTTTCATTGATAACATTTTCTTTCTCAGATACAGCTGATTAAATATACTTTTTCTCTCTAGTACCTCTTCCAGGCATTCAAACATTTTTGCTGCCGTTGGGCATTTCTTTATTAATTCGTCGAATTTATCGGAGACACATTGGGCAATTATGCTCCGTGCCTTGGCATCTTTCTCTTTATCTATTTGTTCAGTTTTCATAAGAGTGGACTCCAATCCTCTTTCCTCCAAAATTAATTTCATACGAAATTTCCAAACACTGAAATTTGTTCCATCTACCAGCTTTGGTAAATTTGTAACCGAAGTCATCGCCATCCTTAGAATTTTATATTGCTCTTGTTGTTTTCTTCTCTAGAAATACTCCATGTATTTTTTCTCATATTCTTCGGCTTATATTTTTCATGTTGGCGCAGTGGAAGCGTATTAATTTTATATTAAAAGGCAAAGACGTATGTCTATTGTTTCACCATTTTATTTGCAGAGCCCAGAACACAGATCATAAACAGTCACAGAGAGTTATACCAAGAAACAGATTATCTCAACAGTATACTGCTCTAACCGTCGCATCAGTCAGTCAGTCCACAAAATCAAGCACGCCAACATGACGAACAAAAACATTGTTGGATGCGTTCCGTTTCACGATATTGTTTTGTGCCAACATGACGAAGTTTATTTATATTGACCTAAAAGTAACACAAAGTAACATATTGAGTCGTGTAACATGGAGGTAACATGAGAGGGTCAAAAGTAACGTAAAATGTTACAAAAGTAACATTCTGGCAACGCTGGGTGTTTTGTTGGTCGAACTGACATTTTAATCGTATTCCTGTCTGGCTGTCAGTGTCATTTGTTTCTTTTTTTCACGTACAGCACCGAACGATTACGACATGCTTCCACTTTTATACAAAATTACTCTATGCACTCCATCTACAAAATTACTCTATGATGCACTCAGAGGAGTCAGAGCTCGGGAGTAATAGTGTTCTGTGAGTCAGAGGAGTCCGTAAACAGGAGTCAGTCATACTCAGAGAGGTTGAATGAAAAAAAACTTGCTACTAATAAGTATGTATGTAACATACATTCTACATCGTAAACAGAGTCTACGTTCTACATACATTTATTGAACCTAATGAAGTTTGTAGAATACGACGTAGTACTTACGTCGAATAATGACTATGCATATTGTGTTAATTTTTATAAAATTCAGTCAGCGAGTTCCCGAGGGAGTAGGTCCTTAGGACTAGATCAACTTACTAGTCTCTCTTATAATGGACCACGCGCTACATAAAAAGCCTTATGCTATTCTAGATAAAGAACTCTTTATATTCCAAGTTTCATAAAAATCGGTTGAGCCGTTACGCCGTGATTGAATAACAAACATCTAAACATCCTCACAAACTCGCATTTATGATACTACGGATAAACATTTATTTATTTTACTTGATGGTAGGTTCTTACTACCTATATTATGAAATTAGGTCGATCACTTGACCCAGTCGTCTAACCTCATTATTTCTGATCTAAGTAATGGTTCATGTTGTGCTATACCTATTATGTTTTTATTTATTATACCTACTTACGTAAAAAAAACCTCAATAGATTTACTCAGTAGTATCATCAAGGAAACGGATTGCAGACTGTTTTAACATTATGTAAGCCATGCAAGCATCACCAAAATTCTGAACTGTTCCAGTTCAAAAATGTGGGTTGATGAAGTACCTACGGTGGGAGTAAACGACCTATCTACGACGTAGGTAGTAGAAACTAAAACGACACTAATAAATAATCTAACAAAACTTTAATCCATAATAATTATGTAGGTAAGCATTATAATAACACCTAATAATATTTATGTTACATGTTTGTAAAACGAACCGAGTAAAATTAAAATCTACAAACCAAAAGCCAAAACATACCTACCTACCTAAATATATCAATTATTATTATATTACCTAAATATAACAAAATATACAGAAGAATTTGTTATTGATTTGACAATTTATACCAAAAACCTAGTAGGTAACATAGGTTGACATTTTTATAGGCTGTACCTAGTTTAATTGTATATATGTTATTATTGTTATCTTGGGTATTACTGACCCAGCCAGCCTACAATAATGCAGGTGTTATATATTACACAGGTACCTAGGGAGATGAGTGTCGGCCTTCACATAAAAATTCGCAAAATTAAATAAGTATAACAAATAGAAAACAAAACAATTTATGATGAAACTTATGCTAATTTAATCTAAGTTACATTACAGAGGCAAATACCTAAACTGATAATAATTTCCGTCGGCAGGTACCTACCTAGTACCAAAGACAACAGAGCTAGTACCTACCATCTTAGCAGTTGGACGGCAAAAATCGCACCAATTTCATCAGTTAGGTATGTAGGTATTCCAAATACCGTTTTTTGCGATTTCGTTGCGTTTATGACCTAGTTCTTTATTACAAAAAATCTTTCAGTAGAACTAGTTACAAGACATTAATTACGTATGCAATACCTAAAGGAAATCCAGCACTGTCGCTGACATTCGCTGTTAACTGTGCAATGTTTTTTTTATATGTAAGGATTATTATCAGTTTTATTTAATTACCTTTGACTATAAAATGGTGATGCAGGTACTATTAATTACTCATCTTTACTATTATAACTTATATTATGTTACATATAAAAGTATTGTTAGTAAGTAAATAAAATATACTTAATATGTGCTGGTCTAGTCTCTTTAAAGCATTGTGTTTAATTAATTGGATATATAGGTCAAATGTGGGCCAGTAGGATTTTAATTCAATTTAAACAAAATAATTGCCATTCGATTCTCTTGATATCAAGGCACTTTTTTTTATTGAACGTGATAAGTAAGAACTCAAATAAAGAAGAAAAAAAAAGAGCTTTAAGACAAACAAAGCTGCCGTTTTTCTAGATCTAGGTCAACACTTTCACAATAAAATTAGTATATAGTGGGCAATTTTTATGACTGTTTTGACAGACCACATGAAGAAACCCACACTTTACAAATTGCAGAGGTTCTTTTTCGAGACATTGAGTCCAAAATTAAAACCGGGCGACGCAGTGTCGGAAGGCTCCCCACCGAATCGACCGATGACATTGTAAAGGTTGCGGGAAGTCGGTGGATGGAAAGGGCTCAAGACCGTTCGCTGTGGAACTCTTTGGGGGAGGCCTATCTCCAGCAGTGGACTTCTACAGGTTGTTGATGATGATGATGACAATCACCCATAGTAATAATGTTAGTTTATCTATTTCATATCTGCACCAAATGGTTCATAAGTCGAACTACATTTGAATGACAATATCAATTTCTTGTTCAAAATCAATTATTTTTACATTAAATTCTTTGGTTTAATCAAATCAATGACCTATGTGATGTTTTCCTCGTTATCTGAATGGTCAATCTATATAACTCTTGGTTAATATACACTATATTTACAACACTCAATTACTGAGTAAATAGATTGAATAATTCAGCAATTCATGATTTGGGATTGCATTGAATTTTGAGAAGATTCACAATTGAAAACTAGCTTCTTTCAATGTGACAATATCGAAACTTGTTTTTTCTGTCAATTTTTGTTAACCTTGCAAAGATATAATTCAATTGTTAATTTAGACGTCTATTTTTAACAAACTTAAGCATATCTTCACTTACTCAAAACTCTTTATACACATATATATCTAGCAACAAGTAGACTGAACTGTCTCTGCTTCCAAAAGATTAAAGTCCATCCCGTTGGGTCGATTGAAGCCAGTTTTTATACCGTCCCAGCCATCTTCTACCTTGTACTCACCAGTTTGTATACGGTTGTATACCTCTTGAGCGACCAGCACAAATGCTTCTTCTACATTCATGCCGGTCTTGGCTGATGTTTCAATGTGGTGTAGTCCTGGTGAAAAAATAATACATAGTGTTAGAAGATATTGGTGGGCAGGATAATTTACACTAGGTTATGCATGTGCTGCAATGTTTACATAGATCTTCAAGGCTCTGTTTAACAGCATGGGAACTTGAATTATGCAAATTTTCATCAGAACATAGTGTTGTAACATACACTAAAACAGGCTATATTTACATGATCTGTGAGTTTTATTGTTCCCCAATATTTCACCAAGTTACATGATCACGAAGTAAACTGAAGACTTTGTAGGTGGACTTTGTCATCAACAGACAAAACTGTCTACACTTGGTCCATGATCATGGTGCATGCAACTGTGACGAAAATATCAGGGAACAATAAAACAAAATATTCTAGTTATTCAATAAATTACCATTTTCTTCAGCAAACATTCTAGCCTCTTCACATGAGACTTCTCTCCTTGCCCCATTTTTGGATTCTGTTCCTACGAGGTCTATTTTGCATCCAACTAGAGCAAAGACTGGCCGGTGAGGCTCTATGTGCCGCTTCGCTTCCATCATCCACAGTGGTATGTGCTCAAAGCTAGATCTATTACACACGTCGTATACTAGTAAAGCACCAACTGAATTTCTGTAATAGGACTTTGTGATGGATCTAAATCTTTCTTGACCAGCTGTATCCCATAACTGTAATTTGATCCGTGTTCCATCTTGGACTTCGATTATTCGCGCGAAGAAGTCCACGCCGACGGTAGGGTCTGACAGCTAAAAATTAATGCGCAATTTTAATAAATTATGTGCAGACCAAAAATAACACAAAAACAACAGTCAAATGCTTACCTCGGCGAACTTTCCGTCTGTGAAGTATTTCAGCAATGAACTTTTTCCCACAGTACTGTCACCAATTAGGATTAGCCTAAATTGGTAGTCGAATATAGGATCAACCATTTTTCAAATGCAATTTCATCAAATTGGTAGCAACAAAGGTTTTGTCAAGAATTACGTATTCCGTCTGAAAATGACAATAGAAAACATAAAGTCAATCGAGGAGGTTAGCCACAGACCAAACACAATCAACCAACCAATCAAAACACACAAATTAAGACCATAGAGTTATGACAACTGTGCGTGCTTGTCGGCCAGCACGAGTTAGATTTAGTCTATTGTTGATTGATTGATAAAAGGGTAAGGTGTGAACTACACTAACTCTGGAGATTGAAATGTACAGGAAGTAGTCATGCAATATGAATATCCGCTTCCGGTCTGTCAACAACCTCGAACGAAACTTCTTTCATTCAATCATTCTTTCTCACTGTCATGTCTGCCCGTGTCTGTCATAACGTAGACCGAGAGTTTACGGTCTTAGACGTAAACGATTGGTTTGCTTGCTCAAGACATATCTTCCTTCCTTATCTTACAGACTACTAAGGAGTACTACCATAGAGTTAAAGTAACTTTTTATATACGGAGTACTACTTCCTAGTCTGTGGCTCAAGAAAAGTAACTAAAAAATACGAGAAGTTGAAATGTTTTCAATCTAACGAAATATTATTTTTAGATAGATAATCGTTAATTTCCCATTCTTCTATAGATATATGCAATTTCAAACCCGAAGATTAAAGAATAACCTAACCTAACATACCCTACCACTACTTACTTGCTTTTTCTGGCGTCCCGGTCATACCAACAAACCTATTTTGTTTTATAAATCAAACACGGTAAATAAAGATGCGTCTATGAGGCTTCGTGGAATCTCAACCAGTGGAAACAACATTTTTATTGTCAGTGTTTGTATTTCAGTTCTGGTGAAAAGTTAATTCAAAAATGAGTTCTGGCCTGGGATACAAGCTGAAAGAAACCATTATGGACCACGGCGATAATAAAGCGAAAACTACGCCCATTGGTATGTACTGTACTCAAAACCCAGAGCGAAGCCGAAGACAGTTTAACTAGGTACTTTCTAAAGTGGCCAGGCACATGATCTGACTTCAATATTTTCACTTTATTATCAGTGCTTGATGGCTGTAACTGGTTCTTTCTTGGTCAGCCTGTATTAGGTCAGTGTATAAGTGAGGGACCAAGTTATCACAGCCTTTACAGAAAATATTTGTATTTTCCTAAAAAAGTGTATTGTTTACAAAACATTTTTGTGCTTTTCAGCGATGGTGGCTCCGGAACTAAAACAGAATACTAGTAATGTTGGAATTACAAAAACTTGTGCAGTGCTGGGATGTGAAGACTCAAAAAACCTAGAACCTGAGATGTTTTTTGGGTATGTGAGGCTATACAGTATCACTAGAGAATAATTAGAGGAAGGAAGAAGTATTTAAAAACGACTCCGAATTTTGATATTAGTGTCAATTTCTGTGGTAAGAATATTCTAATCACTCACTAACTGGGCTTGATAAATCTCGCCCTGTCCTTTTATAGCATTAAACAAAAGAGAGACATGGAATTAATTTAATCGGTCTGATAAAGTTATTGAGTGAATAAGAATAAGGCAAAAACAACAATGGCAGTTTATTAGGCTCAAACCATAATGGTCCCTCAAATCATCAAATATTTACTTGTTGCATGCAATCACATAATCAATATTTTATTTTTAACAGGTTCCCTGAAGAGCCATCTCTGCGTCAGATATGGACAGACCTCACGGGTCGCAGCAACTGGATGCCCACTGACTACTCCTACATGTGTATGCAGCATTTCTCTGTTGACTGCTTTATGTGCAACGAGCAGGATGAGATGGTGCTGGTAGATAAGGCAGTACCTTCTCAGAAACTGCCCCGACATGTCTTAGAGGTGAGAACACTGGTGGAGTGGTGGTGGACTCTGCCTTCTGATTAAACGGTTGTGGTCAAGAAACTATGGATTTTCCATTCGAAAAATTTATGTGCGCTATGCTTCTTCATACGGTGAAGTAAAACATTGTGTAAAAACCAGCAGGAATCAGTCCCAAGAACCTAAGAATTCAGAAACATGTGATAAGGAGCCTCTACAAGATGCATATAAAGCTAATGTGTGTTTTTGCCAATGGATCTAGTACTAAATAGGTATATTAGATTTCAATGGTTATCCAATTTACTTACATCAAAGAAGGTCCATTGAATATATGAATAAGATTTAAAAAAAGAAGCCACTGGGCTCTTTTCCATCCATGCCAATTACGCACCGAATCAAACACCAAGCTCTAGCTCAATGCCCATCCGGGCAAATTGCAAGAAACAAAGGACATATAAAAAAAAATAAAAAATAAAAAAATTGACACATCAAAGCGCAACTTTTCTTTAAGATTGGTACAATAAATAACAATGTATTTTGATTACCAGGTTGAATACATTGATGAAGACTCATCCGATGGTGATGAAGAAATGGATGTAGAGGAAGATCGAAAAAAGCCCAGCAATGGGCCCCTCGAGAAACAACAAGTGATTGACGATGAGGTAGAGTTATTAAAACTATTCACAGAAGTTCAGAGAATGCAAAGAACTGCTGTCGGACTAAAAGACAAGCTTAAATACAACATGAGAGTGCATAATAGGCAGAACCGGTTCCTCTTACGAATCAAAGAAATCATAGAAATGAAACGAAAAGTCCTATCACAAAAGCGGAAGAAGAAATGTAGGATATTACTCTCACTACAAGATAAAATTAAGGAAGATACAACGGGACTTGTGCTAGCGATGCCTATGAGACAGACTGATGATTTAAAGAATTTCGCTCTAAGCATCTACAAATATTCCCCACAGGCATATATTTATATTAGGAATATGTTACGAACAATGTTGCCCGGTACTGAAGTCTTAGATTCCTGGGTCACGTCCGGGTACCAGCCTAAGAATGTGATGACATCGGGCAATAATGTTAAAGTAACAGCGGAGCAGACAGAGACGGAACTATCATGTAGGATTACGCTAGGCTAATGTAAGTGAATATATTGTTTTATTGGATGATTCTAAATTAAAATAGGTATTAAATATTTTTTGTTTTTATTCACATTCGCAACCACCATAACCTCCAGTTATAGTTGTCTGATTAACATTAACTATGTTAATATTCTGATTTCTGACTAACTAGGTAGGTAGTATAATTAAAGTTTACAGATGCAAAATTATAGAAATTGTAAAAAGCTCACGTCATACTAACTTATCCTTTATAACAACGCAACAAATATCTAACCGTAGTAGCACTCGTCGTGCCAGCTTTCTGGTGGTACTTGGTACCAAGGAAGAATACGCACTAATTACGGTAAAAAAATGATCACTTTTGAATGCGCACAGGTTTACAACAAAATACCCTCAATTATAAAAAAATGTAGGTAAGTACCTAGGCTCGTTCTGTTTAGCCGTGATTGAACCACAAACTATCGTTAAAATATTAGTAGGACTACTTCTAGTCATCCCTTTGGATAGTGGAATGCACGTGTATCTTAAGGGTTGCAGTTTCATAGATTTTCAATTTCGAAACTGACGTATGATATTGGCCTCGTGACTTTCGGAATTTCGAAACTGGATGGAGGATCGAAAAATTAAGAAGAAAAAAAGACTTGTTCGACGTGGTACACCGGTGGTTGCGTTTTTTAGAACCCTTTAGAACTGGCATGCTACTCATGTGACCCCCTAGATGGCGCTGTTTCAAATGAAACTTGTTAGAAAGGGAAGGCGGTGCCGAGATACGTACCACGTACCAAACAAATTATCTTCCGTTCCGTTCCGGCCACGCTTAGTGCCGTGATTACCTCCGTCTCGGTGGCCGTGTGGCGAGTCCTTCGAATCTCGCGCGTCAACAAAAATAAATACACCATCTGTTCAAATATTGTGCAAGTTTTTTATTGTTTCCCTGAAAAGGATCTGTGCGTTTTACTACAAATCGTAAAGTTTTTCACCAGTTCCGTTCTCATTTTGTGTTCCGAAAGTGCTCAAGTGGTTTTTGTTACCCGTTTATTGTGAATGGATTTATTACTCGATTATGAAGACGGACGCTTCTTGAGGTATGTCTTAACAAAGTTCTATTTCGAAGCGAATAGTTCACGTATCGTTGTAGAATAAGGCGAGTCGAGGCGAGCGCCCGAGTGTCGGTCAGTAACTGGACTTTTGCAATCGCTATTCTTTCTGCGTGTTTACATGCCTTAAATGTAAGCCACAATGCCTTATTCGCTGGACGGTGAATTGACGTACAAATACGTGTAAAATTTTTAATGTTCACCATTATAGGTATGGCGATAAACAATCACAAATATAATAAGTGGTGATGTTTCATTCATATCATGCGTGGATATCATTTCTCTGCTTTTATGGTGGTGTCAATTTCTATTTTGTATAAGTAGATACATGCTCAAATGAAAGTACTTATTCATTGATTTCTTTTGTTTATGATTATTTTTTTGGCACAATGTAGCGTAAAATGCGGGTAGTTGCAAATAAATTTTAAAATGCTGGTACCGCCCGCAACCGGTGCGGTTGCTTTGCACATCACTAATTGCATTGCTTTGTGCCTCCTGGGCGACATGTGCTTTTGTTTCATCGTCTCTGGAAATGCTGAAATATGCTTTTAGACGAAGCTAGAGGAGGCACTTATTATATTGTTGTCTTGGGAACTAGTTAGAATAACAACAAGTACGAATTTTATGAATTAAATTGCTTCATTGGTAGAATGCGATTATCTTCCTATACCAAAAAAAGCTTAATCAGAAGCGGGTTGGGTAAAAATCTCATCATTATTGAATGAATTATAACTATGTATAACTAAACAATTATACAAAATAACTTACTACCTATGTCTTATGTAGGTGCAGACCTGATAAATTAGCATTGCCATCTTTAGAATTATAATGAATAGGAACGACTGCATTATCATTGTTCAATAGGAGAAATGACTGTGCAATGTAATATAGACAATCATTTCCGTATCCGCAGTTACACAGGTAGGTACCTGTAATGTTATTTTAATGCAAAAATAGATATCTACATTATACCTTAGCTATCTTCAGTACCTAGGCTGTCAATAACTTGGTGCAGTGTGCCAAAAAACATTAAAACACTACTAAACCTGTTGGTTTTTATCCTATTATTTCTTAAAGAGTAGGTAGGTAGGTACGTACATCTGTTATAAATTAAAGTTAGTCGGCACAATTACTGTGCGTGACAAAATGCAAATTAAATTCTAAAGCCGAGTCTACATTGTCGAACGAAGTTTCGTGTCGGCCTATCGCGAAAAACTTCGTGTTCGGTCAACAGCGAAGCGAGTGTCTACTAGGTATTCCGAAATTTCGAAGCTTCATAGTTTCGAAATTTCGGACCATTTTGTCATGTTCTGTATAATATCGAAATTGACACCTCCAGTTTCGAAATTTCGAAACTGTTAAATAGAAGGGAAAACTATTATCTAATATGTATTTGTCCGCCGCCCATTGTACCTACAATAAGTTTAAAAAAATCAAAATAGGTTTATTGTGGAACAAAGTTTGTATGTATTCCTTGTGTACCTACAATAAAGTGTAATCTATCTAGGTATCTATCTTTGTCAAGTTAAAAGCTTGTCTTCATTGTGGGTTTTCCGACGGGCGCTATGGATTGTTTGTAAATATGCCACCCTGTGTTGGTCCTACACTTCCACAGACGGACAGTGGCGCGATAGGCACTCGTCAAGTATTCAAGTACGATTCCTTCGCGATAGGCCACATAATAATGTCGCGACAACGCTTCGCATCATCACGATAATGAACACGCAGTATAATTAATCATTAATCTTATCGAGGTTGTGATTACTGTAATATCAAATAAACAAACTAGTTAGGTACATAAGCTTCACTAAGACACTCGTGCACGCAATCTAAGATTAATTGAGTAGGTACTAGGTACCGTCCGCATCCGCTTTGCTTCTAGTTAAGTAGGTACCTACTTAGTTGTTCTTATCATGAAAGAATAACTTAGAAGAAATGCAAGTATTGCCAACATGTTGTTTTTTTTGAAATATTAGTAGGTAACACCCAACAGTCACATACATAGACCTGACCCCACCCCACAGTCCACACTAGGATTACCTGTGTCGTGGGTATCAGAAACTACGAGTACCAATGTACCACAACACCCAGAATAAATATTTGCAGATCATGCATACATTTGTACTGCACAGAAAATCAAACCCGCACCCCATGCGTCTCAGTCAGGCATCGCCCGCTGCGCCACCGAGGTTGTCAAATAAAATCCTAAGTTGGAAAAAAGGTACCTATCTATTTAGTCTTGTTTATGCTTTTATTAGGATCGTAGCAAGTTGAAAGCCGTGGTCTCTGCCTACCCCTCTGGGAAATAGGCGTGATTTTATGTAGGTATGTATGTATGTATGTACCTATGCTTTTATTTTAGTTGAAATCGTTGTAATAAAACGCAGGAACATCAGCCAGTTGGAACCCAATTGGTTCCCCGTTCACCGTTCCAGACTTGTTTCCTCCCGCGAACGGTTACATGACTTCATAAAGAGTCACGGCCGCGTCACGTGACTGCCGTGACCCCTCGAGGTGAAGTCACTTACTACCAGTGACAAGGTTTTTAGTGTTGGGTTTCCATGGGATCAAACATATTTTGTTGTTGTTTTTTTACTGATCACAGTCGCAACGAGTCGTGTTTGCCTACTAGGTACCTCGTCTTTTGATCCGCAATTCTTAAAAAATACAAAATAGGCTAACGTTTGACCACAATATCACCTGATGTTAAGTGACGTTTTGGTGTACGGTGAGACACCCAAATGATGGGTATTCGGAAACACAGACGCCGCCGCCGGCAATGAATTCCACTCATAATGAAGTTGTAGGCTGGCTGTCCGCGTAATGAAGTTGTAGGTTCAAATCCCGGCTGTAGGATTTTTCTATTCGAAAAATTGATATGCGCAATTTTAATGTTAATTTTGACTTACCTACATTCTGCAAATAAATGATTCAGATTGAAAATACCCGACTGGAGTCACAAGTAGTCACAACTATCCGAACGCATTTGGCAACGCATTTTCAACAACCTTTGTCTATTGCAGATGAGAATCCAATTTGATGCTGGGCATACTGGATTTCTCACCATGTTTTTCTTACCTCATTGAAAGCAAGATTTACGTAAATTTAATAAGTTTAACGTGTATAAATATGGAAAGGAACTTCACTCACAGTCAGTGTTAGAAATCGCTCCTTTGCGCAATTTTCCGGCGATTACGCAGCCGCGGTTACACCGTTAGTAATCTCGCGTTTCCGGAATAATTCAGTGCGTTTGTTTTTCATTCATTATATATTGTTATAATTTTACGTGGGAATTTCTCAGCGGGATGTCAGCACAAGTCTAAGCTTGTGCTGACATCCCGCTGAATGGTCCGAGTGATCCCGCAGCTAGCAGAGTTATATCTGGACTTTTTTATAAGCAACACAATCGACGTAGAGCTTCTAAATTGCTTCTAAATTGCCAGTGATGACATTATGGCACTGATACTTGGTCGCTAACTATTGGCCTCATACGCAAGCTCAAAGTCGCGCAAATGGCATGGAGAGAGCTGTGCTCGGTGTTTCACTGCGTGATAAAATCCGAAATGAGGAAATTTTTAGGAGAAGCAAAGTCGCTGACATATCTCTCAGAATTAGCATCTTGAAGTGGCAGTGGGCAGGCCATTATAGCTCGCAGAACCGAGAACCGTTGGGGAGTAACGGTTCTCGAATGACGACCACGAAGTGGGCCACGCAATTGGAAGTCTCCCCATCCCATGGAGCGACGACATTGTTATAGTTGCGAGAAGTCGGTGGATGGAAAAGGGTGAAGACCGTTCGTCATGGAACTCTTTGATACAGAAGTAAACATCTTCAGGCTGATGATGATGAGAGCTTATTCATTAGATTGTAAATCGGGGCTAGACATATTCCATGTTCCTTTAAAATGTTCAAGTATCTGTAACCTATGGCCTGAAACCTAAAGCAGTTTCCATCATCAGGTGCATGTAGGTAGGAGAAATAGGTTACATAGTAGACTGTTGCACAATCTGCTTGTTGTTCTGTTTTAGTTAATAGCTTCCGGAAGCTTCGGCGTAGGGAGTTATCGCGGTGTGCTGACATGATTTGAATAAAACTGGGTGTAGGTACCAGTTAGGCTTTAACCTCTAGCTACTACGTTGTTTAGAAACAGCTAGATAATTTACTAGAATACAAAGTGATTCATAATATGGACCTATGCTATCCCGTACTTCCGTAGTCCGGTCAACCGGACTACGATAGAAAAAAATCTTCCGTAGTCCGGTCAACTGTACTATGGAAGATTTATATTTTCCGTAGTCCGGTCGACCGGACAACTGAACCGGCCCACGGGCAATGAGTCAAAGGGGCTTATTCTATTCACGATTGGCAATAAAGTTTGATCTACTGCTTTAAAAAAAAAAGAATTTTTAATTAAAAACAAAAATCTATGCAAAAATCAGTTGTTTTGGCGTCAAATCAGTTCAAACTCAATAAATCAGCAGTTTTAGATGTAATATTGATGTCGAACTTCTCGGAAGATCACAGAAAGACCATCAACAGCTAATTTTTTAAAGTCCGCATAAAATATGACCTAAACATTTTTTCTGCTAATAAGTATTCTTTCTTTCTGTCCATAAAATAATACCCCTTTCAGGGTAAAGGGGCATTACTTATTATAAATAATAATTAATTAAGTACCCAATAATGTGGTCACTATATTTTATTACAGATAATGTACCCACCTGACTTGTAACTTGGCGTTATTAATAAATAATTGTATTGTATTGTATTACACATAATTATTATATATCACTTTGTTTAATATTCAGGTCTGTCATCTTAGACCACATCCACCCACTGCTGGGTAGGCATCCCCTTTATCTCGCTGCGTTCTCTTCACCTGTGTGAGTTGCACAGAGAGGTAGAATAGAATACAACGTTATGGTACAATAAAAGAAAAATACACAATCCCGGGAAAAAGGTACAGCGTCCGTAGCGAGGTTAACACAATTAGCTGAAGATGGGGGTTTATTAACCGGATTACGACTGTGTCAATCCCGCCCTAAAGAAGTTGATTTAATATGAAGGGTAGAGAATCTTGCTTGTGTGCCGCAGGGGCATCATGTGATGGAATATACATTATTTGGCCGTGGTGGCCCCGGCCGAAGAATAGGCCCCTCCATATCTACATATCCACGGATGTCGTTAGAGGCGACGAAGGGAAGAAAGCTAGGGGATGGGCAGCAGCGTCCCATATAACAACGATAGCTCTAACTGCGCTCGCCAACCCGCATGCACAGCGTGGTGAGTATGGGCAAATCCCCCCACATGATGATGATGAAGGAATTATCTCTGTATGTGGGGGAGGCCATGTTCAGCAGTGGACGTTGTACGGCTGAAATGATGATGATGATGAAACATTATTTCATTAAAGTCAAAAGGTGTTTATTTGAACCTTTTTTGAAGGTTTTTACTGGCCTCATAGCTCAGTTGGTAGTAACTCTGCCTTCTGCGCTAGAGGTCGCGGGTTCGATTCCCGCACTGGGCAAACATTTGTGACTAACACAAATGTTTGTTCTGTGTCTGGGTGTTAAATATATATTTATTATGTATATCAGTCTCTGGTACCCATAGTACAGGTTATGCCTAGTTTGGGATCAGTTGATCGTGTGAATATGTCCGGAATATTTATTTATTTATTATTTCAATAAAATCACTTTGAAACGTCTTAGAAATGAGGTGCAGCTACGCCTGTTCCTCGCGACCAAGCCAAGAATAATCAGCCAACAGGCTTGGTGTCTATAATTTCTTTGATGATCCTTGCCACGTTGGTATTGGTATTCTAGTGTTTACGCTTTGCTACTGTATGCTCAGAAGGGGGTCAGGTGCAAGGTCAGTGAGGCAAGGGTGCTTTGCCCAATTAGATCTTTGGCTTCGCTCGCACGATCAATTAGTTCAGTTACACACTAATCTGGTAACAACAGGATTGTAATAATATTGTGCACAAAAGGAGCCTCTAAGAGGCGCCCTTTAATCCTTTCAATACACTGATTCTTTCACCGATGCCGACGGTCATATAAGCCCTTTTCAGGGCTACCATACCTCATTCTGCTCACTGACCTAATACAAGATGACCAAGTAAGAATCAGGGACACGACAAACAATCACCAGCAATTTTACCAACGCTATTTGGTAGCTATAGTCGCTATAGTTCTGACATTTGAACTAAAGCATTCTTAGATAGCTTATTGCATATTATTGCGATAACGATCGATGTAACCTGGGGGCTTGCGGCTCGGTTTACGGCCCATCAAATCGTTTATCGACAGGACGTGAAATCGGTTCTATGGCCCGCGATAATGCCATTCGCGATTCTAAACATTCTGAGGACATTGGGATTCGGTTTATGACAGGAAAATGTTGCGTGGTTGATAGCTTATTTAGTGGCTTAGGTAGTTTATAGTTTAGTATACAAGCTCAAAGTCGCGCAGCGTGCTATGGAGAGAGCTATGCTCGGAGTTTCACTACGTGATAAGATCCGAAATGAGGAAATCCGTAGAAGAACGAAGGTCACTGACATAGCTCTCAGAATTAGCAAGTTGATGTGGCAGTGGGCAGGCCATATAGCTCGCAGAACCGATAATCGTTGGGGAGTAAAGGTTCTCGAATGGCGACCACGAACCGGGCGACGCAGTGTTGGAAGGCCCCCCACCCGATGGACCGATGACATTGTAAAGGTTGCGGGAAGTCGGTGGATGGAAAGGGCTCAAGACCGTTCGTCGTGGAACTCTTTGGGGGAGGCCTATGTCCAGCAGTGGACTTCTACAGGTTGTTGATGATGATGATGAGGTAGTTTATGATAAACTGGATGGTTTATAGCGCTCTATGCAGGCCGGCTTTGTACGCTTAGTTTAGTGCTATCTCGAAAAAAAGTTAAGTATTTAAAAAATGATATGAAATGAAATGAAATCAGTTTATTTACAACATGGTAGTTGAATATAATCGCTGTTCTTATGCAGTAAGCGGGCGCACATGTTTTTACTACACAAGCATGCAAATGTTTTATTTAGTATAGTAGGATTACAATAATTAAAAAATACCAAAATTTTAAAATTAAAAAACAATGTCGTTATGATTACAAATTAAGATACCTAGATATAAGATTAGAGTGATAGTTAAAAACAGTCAAGATTATGAGTTATATTTATATTAGTTGCACATTCTACATTAATTAAATTAGATTTTAGCAATGAGTAGGTAATCATAAGTCAAATTTACAGTCTAAAAATTCAGCAATAGAATAAAAATATTTATCTGCTAGCCATTTATGTAGTTTTATTTTTAGTAGGTTTTTTTTTTATACTACTGAAGTGGCAATGTAGTGGAATGCGGCCCACCTGTTGGTAAGCGGTTACCGTAGCCTATGAGCGCTTGCAATACCAGAGGCATCACGCACGCGTTGCCGACCCCGAACCCCCTCCCCCCCTAAAGAGCTCTGGCAACCTTACTCATCGCAGGAACACAACACTATTTGAAACAAATAATGTTATTTGGCTGCGATCTTTTGTAAGGCGGAGGTACCTCCCCAGGCGGGCTGCTCCAATTCAGAACGAGAAAATCTCGCTATGCCCTACCTCCTCCTAAAAGGTTGCCAGATATTTCTCTAAGTCCTTCCGGGAGTTTATTAAATATTTTTGGTCCCATAAAGTAGGCGTTCATAAAAGAGATTCTCTCCTTCCCTTATCGCTTCTTCTTCTCTCCCTCGTTCATTCATAATCAGTCACTCATTTATAAGACCGTTCATCATTGTTTAAAAAAAGGCCATTCAAATGATCGCGTTATTTTGAAATCATTATAATAGCAGAATTTGGAAATTAATTTAAATCAATAATAAGACGAACAAGTAGAAAACTTGCCATTTTCCCCCGAAAATTTTCGCGGTAATTTTCTTCTTCCGTCGTCACAGAACGTTTCTACGTAACTGTCACAGATAACATTAAAGTTTCTGAGCAAGTAGTTAAGTACATTAGCTAATACCTACCTGTAGCCCGTTTCCCCAATTACAGCAGTCACAGCTGAGGCGTTTCCACTTTACAATGCAATAAACAGTCTTCAGCGAACGTAGATTACTTCAGACGGGGGGCTATAAAGCGCACGTTTAGTAAAACTGTTACTTGCTATCTTGACCTCGGTGGCGCAGCGGGCGAGTGCTCGATTGAGACGCAAGGGGTGCGGGTTTGATTCCCGCTCATCCCGCTACGGTCGGTATAAGTGTTTGCATGATCTGCAAATATTTGTTGAATTGACTTCGGAAGCCTTCACTGTGCTTGGTCTGAAACGCGCTTGGCGTTTTTGTTTTTATAATAAATTCATTTATTTTGGTTGAGAAACCAAAATAAATGAATTTATTATAAATTGTCCTTGGTCCATACCGCATTTGGAAAAAACGGAGGGATATTTAGGATCACTTTGTTGTCCGTCTGTCTGTCTGTCTGACAAGATCCTTTATCTCAGAAACGCACAGAAACATTGCTCATTGCATAGAAACTTGATTTTTACTTATATACGGTAGTATTGTATAGTATCTGTTTCCAATTTTCCATTCGATTCATTTAATAATTAGTCTGGATGGTAACAAAGAATTTTACAGTTATTTTTGCCGTAAGTTCATTGTGCTCGTGAGCATCAGAGAAAATTTATTATCATTAGTAAATTATATCACATGCGGAAATCTGATTGATTGCGCATAACGATCCATCAGAGTTTCCCGAAGTGTCGAACCAAGCATCAATCAGCCTACTCCGTGATTAATGTTACCTACTCCACACAGGTATGGACTCCGACACCGCGACCTGCCAACAATTTTTTTTAATTGAAATGTAGATAAACTTATTTGAGGATCAGCATAAGATAACACTATTAAGCATATAAATAAGTCGCTTAGAATTTAAGCATGGCCCTACAATCGGCGGTCTTATCGCGGATCAAGATTTCCTCGAGACAACCAAAACCTGCTAAGACTTATTACTCTTACAAAATGACATGCCACCATGCATCATACGTAGAAGACGACAAAGTTTAAAAATCGCTAAAAAAACGTTCATCATCATCATCATTTCAGCCGTTTGACGTCCACTGCTGAACATGGCCTCCCCCACAGACGGAGCAAATTCCTTATCATGTGGGGGGATGTGCCCATACTCACCACGCTGGGCATGCGGGTTGGCGAGCGCAGTTAGAGCTATGGTTGTTAAAATGAGGGAAGCTGCTGCCCATCCCCTAGCTTTTTTCCCTAGTCGCCTCTTACGACATCCGCGGATAGGTAGATAGATATGGAGGGGCCTATTCTTAAAGTCGCGTGGGCACCGGCTTTAAACTGACAAAAAAACGCGTTTTTCGTCAGTTACCCGGAGATGGTCGGTCCGAAATAGCTGGAAAAATACTAAGGTAGTACCTACCTACCGGACTTTTGTACAATATTTATGGATATTTCTTTAACCAATACAGTATTTTGAATTTAGAACACAAAGCAAAAAATAAATGTTGATTGTTTTTTTTAAGTCAATTGGGTTCTTTTATTTGCCTTTTTCTACCTACTGTTTGGAAGGAACACTACGAAATATTTCAGGATTATTTTCATAAGCAAACAATACCTAGAAGTTGATCGTGTATCACCCATTTACAACCACACAAAGCATGTAGGGCTATGTAGGAGTAAGTGGAGTAGAGTTTGTAATTTGAATAGTGCGGTTAGATTGATGCGGATAGGTACCTCGTTGGATTGGTTTGATTTGCTCTCGGCTAATAGGTACCTTCTCAATCACTTTACCTGTGGGCTTCGAATGTAAATGACCCATTTGTCACTGTCTACCTTCGTCTTCGTATTCTTACAAACATGCCTATTAACCCTTATGGTGGCAGGACATTTTTTTTTCAAAGATACAAAAAATATTATTAAAATTAGTTTATTTGGGGTCCAAGAGACACTTCCTAAAACAAAAAAAAATCTAGCATTGGCCGTTTTTTAAAAATAGCCTGTATAGTATACTATACAATGCCACATTGCATGCGGACAACATGCATACAGGAACGTATATATACTATACAATACCACTTAGCCTAAGGGTTATTAATTAACTAGAACAGTATGGTATACTATACAAAGTTCAAAATTAAGTAAATAGGCATACAAATATGTAGTACTATTACGCTAATCTACTCCTCTGGCTCAAAAAATGCAGACGAGTAAGCCTCCCACACCGCCCGCACTAAAAAAAACCATGCAAAGCGTACGACGCGACGCACCGTGCAGTTGCCGCTACCACAGATAACATAATACTATACTGCTACGCAGCGCATTACGCTTTGCCTGGCTTTTTATTGCGGGCAGTGCGGGAGGTGCACGCACGCGTCTGCATTTTGTTGAGCATACTTTGTACCTAATAGATACTTTCTAGTCTAGTTAGTTTTTATGCATTTGAAAAACGGTCAGAAGGACGATTTATGAGACCCTCTAGATTCGTTGTTCGATGTGTGTGATTATGAATTTATAATGTTATTTAATTTTAGTTTTGACTTGACATTGATTTTAATTTTATAATTTGTTTTTTTTTTAATTTAATTTTGAATTTGTTGTTTTGTCATAATTTTAATTATGTATGTATTTATTACATAACTCATGCTACCTATTGACCTGTAACTCGTATATGTTATTAATAAAAAAATTATGAACTATGATTTGACGCACTGGCAGAAAAAAGGCGCGGACATAGGCGTGGAAAAATAAAATCTAAAAGAATGTAAATGTGGCCAAGAAAAATAAAACCTCGCTTATCTTTCGATGTGGCTGTGATCTATCATTGTTGTAGATTCAGTGGAGGAATAATATTTTTATTTAGTCATTAACCCCATTTTACGATTGCGCTATAAAAGAAAGTGTTTCCCGCGACTTGGCGTCTCGGCATAACGTTATGACGCAATTATGCAACATAAACAATGGAGGAGATAAAAGGACACTGCCCACTGAAGTGTTCCTGCAAGAAATAAACCTTTATCACGGGTGGCAATGAGGATAGAAGTCACTGATGGGTGAGACTGAAACAACAACGTGACGAATGGTGTCATCCTACTAAACTACTTCATGAAAGAAAAAACTAGGCTCACGACTTTAATCTCCAAGCATGGTAGACTAGACTCTCTTAGTTCTCCAGGCGATCAGATCCTTGAAGATGTCTAAGGGGGGGGGGGGGGGGGGGGGTGGTAGTCAGATGCACGTCCAAGCATTTTGGTTCATGTCCAAATTTCGCAGTAGTGAGTTCTTTACCTAGAATAGCATAAGGGCATAAGTTAAATGGCGGGCAAGATATGCGGATATTGCGCTTCTAAAATTCTTATAAACCAGAAGTTGCACTGTAGATGCTAGTCTGTTCAGAAAAGCTTCAGTAGCCAGCGTACCTTTAACTGTATAACATAATTTGTCATGGGTCAGTTGACAATGTAAATGAGTGGGAACTGTCAAATGCGATAATCTACGAAGCGAGTAATTTCATAGTTCCAATTCATTGTTGGATCATCATAATAATATTTTATAAAGCCCCTTGGGGCTTATTCTACTCCCAATTGATATCAAAGTTTGCTCTAAGTACGACTTATGAGATTCAAAAATTTTCATTGAAAGAAGTTATGCAAAAATCAGCTGTTTTGGTTTTTCCGCTCTTTTTTCAAATATTAGCGCTTTCCGGGTGGTACATGTTATGAACTTATGAATCACTTTGCCATGCTGGCCTAGTGAAAGATACCTCGACTTTTTATCCAAAGGCCGCGAGTTCGTTCCGGTCGAACGTATTGTACTGGGTATGGTGCAAGAGCAAGATCTCCTAAAAACAAAAACTTTCAAAAATGCTTTTTATGAGAATATCTTTTTAATTTTTTTCGCGTTCATTCTGTCTTTCTCAAATCATTTTCGGTTCAAAAGTTCTCGCGTTCGCGATCTATCTCAATTTCGCGATGAAGAACTCTTCGATATTGTATACTTCACAATAACAATTCACAAAGCCGCACCTTCGCCTCCACAATTGAAACCGTCGAAAATAGACATCATGACTCATCCATCTTTCCTGTGCCAGTAGACAAAATATTTATTCATGTTAGCGCGATGCGATAACGCTAGCAAAGTACCTAAATGTTACTTTGATTTAAATCATGATTGTTGTAACCATAGCTTTAGTAATCTTATCTTTGTACCTAAATATTATTTTAAAATGTATAAAAGTTGCGATCATTAATGATTAACAGCCAACAGTCACATACATACTCCTGCCTGACCCCACACTAGGATTTCTTTTGTCGTGGGTATCAGTAACTACGAGTATCATGAAATCGTCGTCAAACTTGAAAACAATATGTAGGTACAAAGATAAGATGACTAAAGCGATGGTTACCACAATAATGATTTAAATCAAAGTAACATTTAGGTACCTACTTTGCTAGCGTTATCGCATCGGCATTATTGTATTTAATACATACAATAAGCTGTATGCTGCTGTCCAAAAAAAGGAGTGTTTATTATGGTACTTATACTAAGGTTTTTTCAGAGGCATCACGCACGCGTTGCCGACCCCATCCCCCCTAAAGAGCTCTGGCAACCTTACTCACCCCAGGATCACAACACTATTTGAAACAAATAATGTTATTTGGCTGCGATCTTCTGTAAGGCGGAGGTACCTTCCCAGGCTGGCTGCTCCCATTTAGAACGAGAAAATCTCGCTGTGCCCTACCTCCTCCTAAACATGACATTACATGATTCCATACGAAACAACTTCAAGTCGGGCCAAGGGCCTCGGATGTGCATTGTGCATGGGCCAGCTTGGTTCAATAGTATTTTTCAAACTTTCGCGATCCGTATACCTACATAGCTTATTGAAACCAAACGGGTATTTATCGCGTACCTTTTTCGTCGGGAATAAAATAAACAGGGTCAAAAGGGTGTTTATCGAAACACCCTTTTGATTTGAATAAGCTTGATCCAAAGCGGTCAGACGCCGTCCAAGCTATAACTATCTACCTATACCCGTTAAATTTCTTAGCGTATCTGTCTTACGATTGCGCAGAAAGGTTTGTCTAAAGCTGTTGAGTTATAAATGACTCTCCTGCCTGTCTGAAAAACACAAAAGAAAAATACTATCCAACTTTTTATACTACCACCACAGTTTCCACAACAGTTAATAAGGAAACGTCGTTATTTATTCTAGAAATTTTACGGTTCATGCCTCGAAGGACCATTACGAGAGAGTTTCGGCTCGAAGGACCTTACGTTTCCATGTCACGTTTTACGCACATATCATTTTCATAAAAAGATATTGCAGAAGCAAGGGAATGTAGGTAGTTCCTGAAGATAGTATCAAGTGGATTAGAAGCTAAAGAGACTGGCACATCCGTACAAATCAATTTGTTTGCTCAGCTGAAAAGAATCAAGTATTTTCTGGCCCCGAAGAACGTCAAACAAGACCGTGCAAGGTAGTCGACAATAGCATTATATTATTATCTTTGGTGTAGTAGTAGTAAGGCTAGGTATCACACTACTACTATCCTATTCTACCAATATTATTAAAGCGAAAGTTTGTGAAGATGTTTGTATGTTTGCGGTTCAATCACGCCGTAACAGGTCAATCGATTTCTATGAAACTTGGAATAGTAGAGTTATTTACCTAGAATAGCACTCAGACTACTTTTTATCTAGGTACGCGAGCGAGGCCGCGTGCACAAGCTAGTAACGTTTTTACGGCAAAACGGCTGAACGTGATGACATTTTGTACAGAGATAAATAGCCTAACTAAGCTAGGGCACAGATAACATAATACTATACTAGTAGGCTAGGGCTAGGCTTTTTTTCGTCCGGGTACTGCGCGAGCGAACCCTGGGCAACCTCTAGTTTTAGAATAAAATTTAAATGAAAACACTAGGTAGTGTGTTATTCAGTTTTATCCTAGTTTCTGCAAGCGTTTATTTTTTATTTTCAATAACATTGATATTTAAAATACCTAGGTAATGAAAGTATTAAACTGTATGTATCGAGCGACGTATCAATAAAGATTATAAAGATAGAACCTTGATAGAGCTAAAATAGTTTAACGACCGCGCAATGAATTCAAATGGTTAAATCTAAAATTTTAATACGAAACGTCTAGACGCTGATCTGCAGGAGTAAAGTTTCATTGAACCAAGGTGCCTATTTGCTAATCATCATCATCATGGTGGTCTCATGATCCAATGGATTCCCTTCTGCATTCCTTACGGTCTTGTGCCCGTTTCATTCAGTCATATCCTCCCAGCGATTAGGTAGACGGCCTCGTCCCCGGGTATCCGCTCTGGATTCTGGGGTTCTTTTGAACTTATAATGGTATTTACTCAGTGATTTTATATGAATTGCTTACTTCAAAACTGTAGATAAATAAAAGAGCAAGTACCTACATAGCTAGTGTATTTTACAATACCACGCGCTGGCTCACTGCTGGCTGCACCAGGTAGTCCCGGTAGCCTCTTAACAACATCCTAGTGTCTTATATCCTCATTGCAACATCCTCCTTCCAGCCAGTGTTCTCACTTACCACCAATACCACCGAGTCAATCAATCGGGTAATCGCAAGCTCTCTTCAGAGCTGTCGGTAAGGGCCTCTGGCTTTCCCTATTTGCCCTGGCTTCAACTCTAGAAACAACTAGGTACTTTTTCTTTGAGATGTCTTCCGTATTCGGTGGCCCATCACAACGTTTTTTTCATTTTAATAAGTCTCCCGAGGATTGTAGAGTAGGTACTTTAAGAGTTGATAAGTAGGTAGATTAGATACCTACCTCATATTAGTACTGAGGTTCCTGGATAGTAGATATTTTTATCAAGCCTATAATTTATTAACTGAATTACCTAGGCCGAACCCAGGCACTTAATTTTTTATTAAGAACATTTTTTTTGCCACATTTACAACTCTTTGGAGTGTGTTGTGTTCATTATTTAAATTCCGACGTCCATTTGTTTACTTATTTAAATTTAGAACGTATCACTAGATGAAGCTATAAAAAACTTGTTGACTCGCATGCTTCCTTATTTCCACGGACACATGGTTGAGTTTCATTTAAAAGTAAACAGAAATAATATATAATGTACCTAGTAGCCCATCACGTTTTGTTCACAGGAAGTACAGAAAGTTTTTTTATGTAGTTTCATTATTCGAGTTTCGTGTTTATTTATGAAACTTGGTTTGTTACTGCGAACCGGATTTGGGAACGGCTCTCTTGTGTCGTGCCGCTGTGACGTTCAGTTCAGCTGGCTTGTAACGTTAACTCCTCGGATTTCGGAGAACATGTAGAGCAGGTGCTGCGAGAATGAAGAGATGCTAAAGTACCTGCTAGTATTTTTCCTTTAACAACAGTTTTTGAATTCCTACCTCTACGACTTTTGTTAGCCAAAATGTTTGGACTTGCCTCTGACTTAAACATCTTCAAGGATCCTGATCGCCTAGAGAAGGTTGCTCCAAGCATGGTATGCTTGGTGGAGTCACGAACATTTTCTAATTCAATTTCTTCCTAAGTATACCGTAATACCTGAGACTAAGATAATATATTATCTAAGACCTGAGATTATACCCGATTATACCTCAGTGTGCTTTTAATATTTAAGTTACGTACGACGAAAGGGAGCCGACTGAAATAGAATGAATCGATTGCCTCTAGCCATCAATTTTTCACGACACTGCTGCGGACGATGAACGGTGAACCTAAATTTAGGCAAAACTTGTCTAGATTTAGATACTTGAACCATGTCATAAGTAGGGGAGACCGGAGGCAATAGTAACATTTTTTGGTTTTTGTACGATTGTACTAATTCTACGTAGGTATTCTTTAATGTGATAATGTTTCTAGAAACCTACATTCAATAGCTACAAACACTTTTGTTGATTTTTCTCTAAGGCTTACAGTATTATTGAAAATTAATTTAGAATGATGACAGGTCGAGTGCTACAATCAACCCCTACTCTGGGTACCAAAATTTCAAAGGGCAATAAAAAACAAACGGGTAAGCAAAGGATAGATATACTATCGTATATTTATTAAGTTATTCACTAATTAATCAGTCTACCATTAGGAACTCATGTTTTAACAACAGTTCGACAAAATCTTCAAAATTAAAATAAAAAAACTTAAAGTTAAGTTTTCTCCACTTTGAATATAAATCAAAAAAAAATCTTCTTTTATGGCATAATCACTTTGGTACAAGCATTGCTTGTGCCTTCACAAATTGCTTAAAAACTTATTATTTTAGAAATAATGGAATGGAAGAAAATAACAAATGGCATTTGTTATTTTCTATAGAGTTACAATTGACCCCTGGTACAATTGCCCCTGATAGACTACAAAATAAACTACTAATTTAATCGAAGAGGGTAATGTTTATTCACTTATTATAATACCCACCTACGTAAAATAGTACCTACGTAGTCATTAAATTAGCTTATACCGCAATATACCGCTTTATCTAAGTTCGGAGCGGACTACTTTAATGCACACCCAACATTAATGCTGAGCTGAACACCTTTTTTAGCATTCGGACACATGAGTCGATAAACCTAAACTTTTTAATATAATAATGTTATGTACCTAGGTATACCTAAACTATGTAATATTTTTTAAGTAATATTGTATGTCTAAATGTGTATACTTTTGTGCTCACCACCTAATCGGCCATGTAATCTCTTGCTAAAATAAACGATTATCTATTCTATTCTATTCTACTTGATATTGAAATAATATACTTAAAGAAACAGTATTTGGGGTCATTTATACCACGGGGTTAATTGTGCCGTTACAACTGACCCCAGTGATGACGGTACAATTGCCCCCAAGTAGACATTTTGGAGAAATAACGAAATATCTCAGAAAATTCGGAATTGTAAGGTTGGATATCTAGGCAAACGTGTGGTTATGATAGAATTGTGGGAAACTCAGTAACCACTGGGTGGCTGAGTAATATATCGCTGCTTAAATACTAAACAGCAGCATCTCAAAATTCCACTTTTTTCAGTAGAGGACCTGACCCTCGCGCACACACACAGGTAGCTTAGTAATGGAGATATTCGCAATGGAACTATTGCCCCGTGTTACTATTGTCCCTGGTCTCCCCTAGGTACATTAAATCTCTATTTCTTTGTGCACTTCATCATTGTGTCGTACTACGAGTATAAGTTAAAATGAGCCGCTGAGCAGCATCACAGATAAAATCACAATAATAAGTAGTACTCATCTGCCAACTTTTAAAGTATTTAGGTAGGTTTGCATTTACTTACTATATTTAGGTATAATAAAATAGAATTGTCGTAGGTATTCTTGTAGTCTTGTGAAGTTAACCTATACATTACCTTTAGAGTAGAGTTATTTCGATATAATATCTTAGGTAGGTTCCGTTTACCTTAAATAAGCAAGTAAGCCAAAATTAGTAGACGGGTTAAAGGGCAAAAATATGGTAAAAAATGATGTATTCATGATGAGCTTTTATAGACAAAAAAAGCTCATCATACACTTCTCCATTAATACAAAATGACTAACCCATAAAGCTCAAAAAATTATAAGCAAACGACAAAAAGTTTGCCTTCCAATTTCATCAGCATCAATCCAGCTTAATTTGCGCGCGCAAACAGATTAAAAAAGTTTTAATTAATAAAAAAAGATGTCTCAGTGGTTTTGTATGCAAGCTCTTTTCAGTTAGTATTTTCATGTTTCTAAATTCAAAAGTGTGAATGCTTTGGCTAAGTCTTCTAGCGTAATCAAAGGAGGTTAGTTACTAAATACCTACATAAAAATATGCAAGAAAGCTTTTTGCCAACTAAACATGAAAACAAAAATTGGTGTCGATTTTTTTGCGCTAAAATTATTTTGTTTTTGTTGGTAGCATAAGCCCCTTGTTGCGATGTTTTACTTACCTACCTACTTATTATGAATCACATAAAAGACAATTTACAATAATAGTTTTAATTTTAGCGCTGTTTAGGATAATGAAACAACAGAACTTTATTAAAATTTATCATTTCGGAAGCGATGTTTTTTTTTATCTGGAAGTAAATCTTCCTTAAAAATAGGTAGGCGAACGGGCCCTCGCTATTTTCAGTAGAACCGCTCTCCAGTTTTGTCCTCATTACATCGAACCGAGTATTATGCGTAAACTTCCTTGATAGATAATGAGATCAACTTTGGGATAATATGCGATGAATCCGTTAATTTCCTACATTCATTTTAGGAAGATAATTTGGTAGTTAGCGGCTTCTGAATGCTTCCATGTCTTCCTGTCTCTAGCTACTCTGCTCCAAGCGTTACCTGTTACCTTGTTAATGTCATTGCTCCATCCCTTATGGGTTTGCCGTGTATTCGTTTTTTTTTTGTTATTTTATTTATGTTTATTCTCAATTTGTCCAAACTTCGGTACAATTTTATGAAACTACGCTTTTATCTATTGCAAAGTAGGTACTAACTTACTACTAACTTAAATTCAACAACATAAATCTCCCGTTTCTTAAAGAACGCAGATTAAACTGGGGTTATCTAAATGGGCTCCAATTTACTCGACGCCTTCTAGAATTTAATAAAAGTGCGAATACTAAAATCTTATTGTATTGCCAGACAAATGCATATAAAAGCTCACGTTTTATCTGAGCATTAGGTACGTAGAATATTGTGTTTCACCTGCTAAGAGGGCTACATGGTGTCTGGGGTAATTCAGTCATACTTTTGATCTTTGATTAGATATACCAACCTACAGTTGAGATGAAATATTTTTACAGTTGCGCCTTTTTCTGAACTTCTGTCTTTCAGGTACCTAGGTCTTAGAAATCATACAATGTTCTGAAACTAGTTCACTCGATCAGCCTGTGGCTAATAGCTCTCTAGCAATTGGTATCAACAAAACATCGATAGAGCCATCTGATTTCGAAACATCTGTTAATTCCCCACACATTTCCTCACATCCAGTCAATTTCAACTTCGTATTGCGGCGATCGCGAGTACTTATCTCCATGTCCGACTGACAGACAAACGCAAAAGTTTATATACAAGGTGATTGCTTGCTTGCTTGTCGTATCACTGATTCTTTCTTGGTCATACTTTCTTAGACCAGTGACCAGCAAGAGCTAAAGCCGCGGTGACTTTCAAAATTCTCATTCTCGTAGACCTTGTAGACCTCCAAAACTTCTGTGGTGCCTTACTTACGTGACTTTCGAAGTGAGTTCTGTTACTTGAGTGAATTCGAGTTCGAGAATATTTACAGAATAGCTTAGCAGGTTGAGGTATGGTGGCCCTGAATAGGGCCTTTGGCCGTCGGTGAAAGAATCAGTGTAGTGAAAGTATGAAAGTGCGCCTCGTAGAGGTTCCTTTCGTGCACAAGGTGATTTATCACAGGTACTATGTAATTTTTCATATCTCTTACTATTGGCATTTTTGTTATCTTTGTAGCTAATATATTAAACGCAATAAATAAATAAACGTTATAGGCATTACAAAAACTTCAAAATGAAGATTGCTACATGCATAAATCTGCCGAATTATCGAGTTTGAACTAATTTTATACCAAAACAGCTGACTTTAGCATAGTGTTCTTTGAATGAAAAATTCGTAATTTCCTAAAGTCGTAGAAAATTTTACAATTGTACTAGTATAGTATTATGTTATCTGTGAATTGGGTAAAGAATAAGCTTCTTACGGGATAGTTTACATAATTATTATGAATCAACTTGTATAACTGAGAGAGCATAGGTACTCTGACCTGCTGAAAGATAAGTTAGCTTACACTATCCGTGATTGCTTGCCGGCATTATGTGCTTTAAAGATGAACTCGGGAGCTTTTTATCTCAAAGTGGGATTAAATATTTATAAGTCCGAGAGTTCTGCTCTTCAGTTACTGAGTTTATTTACCCGCAACAGTCTACAAACTTGATATATTGCCAATATATTCAGTTCTCGTTATTCACACATTTCTCCACCCCCAAAACACAATTTCGACACGTCCTTTCACTCGAAAAGGAATAACAAATCGTTTCGGATATACCGCGCCGGCCGCCATGACAGTTTTCTTTCCCGCTTTTTTTTATTTTTTTGTCGATGTTCTGATTAATTGCGTCTACGGCCTGCGAGGCCCGCAACAGATGTTTGGGTGACTGGGGTTTTTGTAGGGGATCTTATTAAATTCTAATGTTTCCCGCGATCTTTGTCTCGTTGAGGAAAGGTGCTAGTGGCGGAATATTTTTAAACGTCTCATTTTCCTACGTAACTATACAATTCATTTCTGTGGACTCTATGGTACTTATGTAGACTCTCCATAGGTACTTAGCAAGTTTGTACGTTTTCCTTCACTTATCGTAATAGGCTTGCTTGTCGTGTCACTGATTCTTTCTTGGTCATCCTGTACTATGTCAGGGACCCGGTTGAGGTATGGTGGTCCTGAGAAGATAGAACAGCCTGACGGTGAAAGAATCTTTCGTGCTCATTACACATGGTAGTGGCGCTGCCTTCCGCGATCCACAGGTCGTGGGTTCGAAACTTGTCGTGCACTAATGGATTTTCCGTTCGGAAAATTTATGTGCGCTATGCTAGTGCTCCTCAAACAGGGAAGGAAAACATCGTGAGGAAACCGGCATTTCCTAGAACCTTAAAATTCGAATTTCGAAGACATCTCATCAAGCCTCTTAGAGGAGCCTCCAAGAAGCGCACATTAATCTTTTCACTACACTGATTCTTTCTTCGACGGTCATAGGCCCTTTTCAGGGCCACCGTACCTCAACCTGGTCACTGACCTAATACAGGATGACCAAGAAAGAATCAGTGACACGACAGCAAGCAATTCACTCTGTGCCGGAAGTGAGAAAATGAAACATAATACCAACTTTGCGTAACGATAATGGCCGTAGCGTGAAAATCAATTTCAATTAAATTGTTAACTACCTACTCTACTTACTCACTCACTATAGGTAGGTAGATATATGTATGAATGCTAGACGCGCCTTGAATAACGAAACTTAAGACATGTATATAAAGAAGGTTGAATAATTGTTTAAAAAAAGTGTTGACCAAAAATTAATTCCATGCATATCAAACTCTCAGACAAGGAAAAAATCTTTGTCTGAGATCACACTGAGACGGTTTATTTATTATGCTCAAAAAATATACAACGCCGATAGGTCCAAGTTGTTTGAGGGATTTTCGTTCGCTCTATCAATAATGCTACAAAAATACAAACACTCAACTACCTACAATTCTTTGGGTTATTAAAACTTACAAAGGTCAAATGATTAATTTTTAAACTTTTATGAAAAAACAACTTACAAGCGAATGCTCACTAGCGATTCAGATTAATTGAAAACTTTTGGATGTCAGACTTGTTCAACCTTTTTTAATCTGAACTCGTTTACTTTGATACCTACAAACTCTGCGCCAACGAGCTCCATTTAGCCGATCCGATAGTTTTTTTTTACAAACTAGGGCAACAGTAGCTATACGAACACTGAACGCATTCTACCAACGTAAAATACTTCAGTTTTTATCGTTCAACTATCTGAGTTATCTATGGAAAGCAGGGTAATGTTTTTTGTATTAATGTTGTCTCGTGTGCGTGAGGGTCAATGAGTTTCGCTTAGACCAGTTTTCTATTCACCTCATTTAGTTTTAGTTGGTCTAGTTATTTCAATAACTCTGGACTGGCCTCATAGCTCAGTGGTAGTAACTCTGCCTTCTGCGCTAGAGGTCGCGGGTTCGATCCCCGCGCTGGACAAACATTTGTGACTAACACAGATGTTTGTTCTGTGTCTGGGTGTTAAATATATATCTATTATGTATATCAGTCTCTGGTACCCATAGTACAGGCTATGCCTAGTTTGGGATCAGTTGACCGTGAGTGATATGTCCGGTTAAAATAAATAAATAAATAAATAATTAAATTTTGTATAGATAAACCTATAATTAATTATTAAATTGTGTATGAACCTATAATTTAATTCTATTTGTTTTGACGTACCTTCTATATAGGTAAGATGTAGAGGAGAAGCATTTTTTTTCTTCAAAAAATAAAACAATTACTTTTTAAAGATTAATTACTTTTAGAATAACCAAGTTAACCACTTAATCTCGTTCAAATAAATTCCGAAAACGTACCTAATTTAGACTCTACTAAATGGGTCTCGGAGTTAAATAAGGACTCATTTCATTAGCCTTCGCAAGTCAGAAGGACACTCGGGGAAGGGTCCCCTTCGCGACCCGCTCCAAAGGATTCGCTAAGCGAAGCCTACAATTGAAGCAACGATTCAATTGAACTGGAAATAATAACCTCGACCTGAGTCATTCTATTACGGTGAAGTGTGAGGGAACGGCTCAAACAATACTTACTCTTCATAGACTAGAGAATTGTTATGGCTGGGAAAACGGCATCACTCAACTTCCAAGCGTTCCTATTTAAAGTTAAGGTCGAAAATCAAAGAGCGATAAAGGCCGTACCTGTGACGTTGGAGCCATAGACTAAAGACAGTTTCCGTCAGTAATCAGGTCACGTTCCTTTTTTGAAATGCGCGCGGTTGTGACGCGTTCTAGAGAAATTGTATAGCGTGATACGCCTTGTGCGCTCCGTATGGGCTCGAAATAGATTTTATTGCAGATACGGAATGGAATGTCTCTGAATATATGGGCTACAATCCTTAACAGGAGGAGCTAATCCTATTTTCTGTTGTTGTGAAGGTGAAAGCTTCTCCATAAAATGTTCGTCACCCATTTTCCGTGCCGCTGGCTCCGCGGGAAAATAGATTCAACAAAAGCGCGCTTTTATCAATGAGGTTATAATTTACTAACGTACCTACCATAGAAGACACGAGAAACAAACGTCATAAACCAATACTTTCATATTATGTAGGTACATACCTACCTATACATATATATATATATTTTAATATATTTATTTTATTTATTCTCTCTCACAAAAGGTTACAAAATGAATACATTTGATGTATACATTTGACATATACTTACCTATATACTTGTTATCTTACCTAACTATGAAAAGATATGCCTTGGAATTCACTTCCGTTTCTTGAACTATTTGTGCAGTAGGTACTTAGTACACACTACGCGATATTTTATGCTGATAAGTATTTTTTCAAATCAGCACCACACGCGATCCGCCTAATGAGGGTCTGAACTTCTGAGTGACACGTAGAGCGCGTTCTCTATTTGAGTCATCATCATCATCATCATCAGCCTGATGAAGTCCACTGCTGAACATAGGCCTCCCCCAAAGAGTTCCATGACGAACGGTCTTGAGCCTTTTCCATCCACCGACTTCCCGCAACCTTAACAATGTCGTCGGTCCATCGGGTGGGGGGCCTTCCAACACTACGTCGTCCGGTTCTTGGTCGCCACTCGAGAACCTTTGTTCCCCAACGGTTGTCGGTTCTGCGAGCTATATGGCCGGCCCACTGCCACTTCAACCTGCTAATTCTGAAAGCTATGTCGGTAACCTTGGTTCTTCTACGGATTTCCAAATTTCGGATTTTATCACGCAGTGAAACTCCGAGCATAGCTCTCTCCATAGCCCGTTGGGCGACTTTGAGCTTGTGTATAAGGCCAATAGTTAGTGACCAAGTCTCAGTGCCATATGTCATCACTGGCAACACGCACTGATTGTAGACTTTCGTCTTGAGGCTCTGCGGTATCTGCGACGAGAAGATATGACGAAGTTTCCCAAACGCTGCCCATCCGAGTTGGATTCGTCGGTTGACCTCTTTGTCGAAGTTGGACCTACCTAGTTGAATCGTCTGACCCAAATAGACATAGTGGTCTACAACTTGAATGGTATCGATCCCAACATTTACCGGCATAGGTGCGACATGAGCATTGGACATGATATTTGTCTTGCTCATGTTCATTTTAAGACCTACCTGTTGGGAGACGGTACTGAGGTCTCTGAGCATAGCGCCAAGGTCCTCCAGCGATTCTGCCATTATGACTATATCATCGGCGAATCGAAGGTGAGTGATGTATTCGCCATTGATGTTGATGCCTTGTCCTTCCCATTGCAGAAGCTTAAAAACATCCTCCAATGCAGAGGTGAACAGTTTCGGAGATATTACGTCTCCCTGTCTCACCCCTTTTTGCAATTGGATAGGATTTGTGCTCTGGTCTTGGAGTCGGATAGACATGGTGGCCTTGCTGTACAAACACTTCAACACTTCGATATACCGGTAGTCGATCTGGCAACGCTGTAGTGACCGTAACACTGCCCAGGTCTCGACTGAATCGAAGGCTTTTTCGTAGTCCACAAACGCTAGACACAATGGCCGATTATACTCTTCGGTCTTCTGTATAATCTGCCGAAGCGTGTGGATGTGGTCTACGGTACTGAAGCCTTTGCGGAACCCGGCTTGTTCGGGAGGCTGGAAGTCGTCAAACTTACGGGCGAGCCGATTAGTGACAACTCTCGAAAACAGCTTATAGACATGGCTCAGCAGCGAGATGGGCCTATAATTCTTCAAGAGGGTGTTGTCACCTTTCTTGAAAAACAGTACCACCACGCTCCTGTTCCACGCCTCAGGCGTTGTACCTTCGAGGATGACGGAATTAAATAGCTTCTGAAGGACTTTAAGTACCGGTGTTCCACCCGCTTTCAGAAGCTCTGACGTTATTCCGTCCTCCCCCGGTGCCTTATTGTTCTTAAGCTGTTTGAGGGCCGTCCGGATCTCGTATAGGCTGACGTCCGGGATGTCTTCGGTATAGTGCCGGGTCAGACGGGCTCTTGCATCGCTTGCCGTGCTTAGAGCAGGACTTTGCGATGAGGTGTACAGTTGTCCATAGAACTTCTCGAGCTCTCGTAAAATCTCAGGCTTCGACGAGACGATACTGCCGCCTTCGGTCTTCAGTTTCGTCAACTGACTTTGTCCAATAGACAGATCTTTTGCGAACACTTTCGAGCCTTTATTACGCTCTATGGCGTGTTTAATACAAGCTGTATTAAAAAGGCGCAAATCGTGTCGCATGGACTTAGAGATCTGCCTATTGAGCACGCCGTATTTCGACCTGTCCACTGAAGAATGCAGTCTCATGTCGTTTCGCTCAGCCATGAGTTTTAGAGTGTGCTCAGAGAGTTTCTGGGTTCTATTTTTACGGTGGGTCTTAAAGAACTCCGACCCAACCGCTTGGACAATTTCCACTAGCCCGTTGTTCAGCTCGTCCACTGTATCGCATTCAGCTAGGCTTTGGAAGCGATTTTGGAGTTCTAACTGAAAGCTCTCGGGGTTTTGAATTTGGACAGGACTTGGGCGAAGAGTAGATTTCACGAGACGAGACCTTTCCAGCTTTATGTTGATATTCAATGAGCCTCTAACCATACGGTGATCGCTGCCGGTTTTGATCGCGTTGATCACAGAGACTTCATTGAATATTTGCTTCTTGGTCGTCATGATGAAATCTATCTCGCTTTTGTAACCACCGGGGTGCAGCCACGTCCATTTTCTGGACGGTCGTTTCTTGAAGAAAGAGTTCATCGCAAAGAGTCCCTCCTTCTCCATGAAGTCGACCAAACGCTGGCCCCTTTGGTTTCGCTGTCCAAATCCGAATTGCCCCACTTTCAGTTCATCGCCGTTCCTCGTGCCTAGCCGCGCGTTGAAGTCCCCCATCACAACTGTAAAGTGTGTTTTCGAGGCATGCATGGCACTTGAAATGTCGTCATACATGGCCTCCACTTCATCGTCTGGGCGTTTCGAGTGTGGGGCGTATACCTGTATGACCTTCAGCGAATACCGATCGGTGATTCTGAGTATAAGGTATGCCACCCTGCTTGAAACGCTCACTATCTTTACAATATTGTTGACGAGGGACTTATGAACGAGAAACCCGATACCATGTTGGGATAGCTGGTCTCCCTCCCGGTAGTAGAATAAGTTGCCGGAATTTAGGATTATCGTGTCCTCTCCCTCTCTTCGGACTTCTGATAATCCTATGATATCCCAGCGCAACTTACTCACTACTTCTTCCAGCTCAATCAACTTCTCGTCGGTCCTCAGTGTGCGTGCGTTAAATGTTGCCAGGTCCAGAGATCGTCGGGGTTGGTAGCAGGATCTCTTCCGGAGATTCTTCGCACCCCCTGCTCCACCGTTACCGTGGCCGCTACCTAAGCCAGGAATAGTGGAGCTGCCGGGGACTGGGGGCCGTCTTGTTATTGTACCTATCATATTGGGGGGGGTTGGACCATAGACCCACCACGCTGGTCCAGTGCGGGTTGGTGGGTGGAGCGCCAGAGCCTCGTTCGTTGATCGGCAGGGTGTACCGCGTGCCGGTGAGGTTGGCTTGGGTTCCAGTTGGTGTTATTTGGAACCCCTTACACCCCTATTCTATTTGAGTGCGGTACCCTAATCAGGTAGATCGTGGTGGCCCCGGCTCAAGAATAGGCCCCACCATGTCTACCTGTACGTACCCGTAGATGTCGTAAGAGATGGATAAGAAAAAGCTAGGGGGTGGGCAGCGTCCTCTATTTTAACAACGATAGCTCTAACTGGTGAGTATGGGCGAATAGCCACATGATAGGAATTCGCTTTGGAAATCTGTGGGGGAGGCCAGCTGTGGATGTCCTACGGCTGAAATGATGATGATGTCTCTGTTTAAAAATGATGGAGCACTCCATCAACTGTATTTCAACTGACTTCTTTATCAACTGATATTTTCATCGAGAATTTATTTTACAAAATCTACATACGCTAATATTATTTGCTTGTTATTTTTTCTATTATTATTTATAGTGTCTTCGGCCACAATTTTTTTTTTGTCTTTTTTTTCTCTGTTTTGATAGAATAAGCCCCTTTCGGCATGGTATATTATGAATCATCTTGTACTATTCAGTAAAGTGAAGAACATAGACTTTTTACTATCTAATAGCTAATATTTCTATGGTAAAGAAACATTTCGCAAATTGCCGCGAATAACCAACTTAGTATTTTCCAAAAGCCTTCTCAACGAGACGTCAGAACGACGACGGAAGCCGTCAACACGTTTAATTGCAATTCAAAGCGTTCGCGTAACCAAAACAGCTGACCCACTCCACTAGTGGGTCCAACGACCCACTTTGCGACATTCCTGTACGTTTGAAAGTCTAACCGCGGGCTTTTGACGAGTGCCTACTTACGGGGCAGGATCAGGGCAAGGATTTATTTTCGGCTCCGATATTTTTTGGTTACCGTGCAGCCTGGTGTTTTTAGCCTCTGGAATGGAAGAAGCAAAAAAAAAACCTGTGATAAATTCAATTATTTATTTATTATACCATGATTAACAAGTTTAATTTCCATTGACATAAGTGAGGGAAAGAATAAGATTTAAATCTTAGGTTTAAAATCAGATTAAACAAACAAATCAAAGTAAATTACCCCGAAAATACCTAATATAAGATAGTGATTTCGCATAAAAGAACCACCACTAAAACCATTTCGGACGGAATATCACCGATGTTTTGACCTCTTGTTTTATTTTAGAGCTGGTTTGAGAAAGTCAAAGTCATAAGGCATTTATTTCAATAAAATCACTAGGATCACTTTGAAACGTCTTAAAAACTAGGTGAAGCTACGCCTGTTCCTCGCGACCAAGCCGAGAAGAATCAGGTAACAAACACGGCTTGGGGCCTATCATTTTATTCGATGATGTTTTTTTTTTAAAGATGACGGTTCCGGTCGGAAATCTTTCCAATGTTTTAAAATAGCCCTGCTGAAGGCTGAGCCCACGTACCTGCCTGTTTACAGCCCTGTCTAACCGTGCCACTTGCACATTACTGGACCACTTCTTTTTATGCATAATGAGGATGCAGTAAAAAGGTTTTCCGCTGCAGTTTTTGAAGACGTCTGGCGTTACAAAAAACGTACGAACGTACGGTCTTTAGTTTTTAACCACCTTAACCATTTCACTTATATTCAAACACACGGATCCTTTCCTAAAAGTCTGTTGGAGAACTCTCACTCACTCTCACTCAGAACCTTTTCAAACACACCTCCCACTTCCCTCTCCATCCACTCCTAACCTATCCCCTCCTATCCCATTGCTAAAATGAATTGTATTAGATATTAACTTGTTTTTATTTGTTTTAGAATTCTTATTTTTTTTTGTCATCTCAGAGATCTATACTTCTTTGTCCCAATCATTTTCAATCCGCGAAGTGAGGGCACTGATGAACGTTATTACAGGTTTTGGTAAAAAAATTAAGAAATATGTGTTTCAACCACAGATAACATAATACTATACTGGTTTCAACATTTTCGCAAAATCATCCCAAAAGGGGGCAAAGTAGGGGGTGAAGCTTATTATGAATGACGAAGAACGGGTAACAGCTAGGATTCAATAACTAAATTCTCACGGTATTTGTACCTACTCCGCTAGCGAAGTACCTTGTATACAAGGTACTTCCTACTTACATAGGTACCTACTGTGGGTATAAATCCAAAGTATCTAAGAGTGTGGTTGGTAGAGTCTTGTTTATGGTAACGCAATATTCACGTGTCGCAACTTGCTGTGGCTTCATCATATTATCCTGAAACATTATCCCACTGCACTTGCGCTGCACTGAGTTATTCTGCGGTTATATCGTAGTAAGTACCTACCTAATACCTACTGTCTGAGTCCCTATCACATACCTACGTAGACAGAGGCTTTAGGCAAGTATTTTCCTACCAGCATGCGCCCGCGGTTTCGCCCGCGTGGTACCTAGATAAAAGTAGCCTTCATGCTGTTCCAGGTAAAGAACTATATATATATTCCAAGTTTCATCGAAATCAAAGTCAAAGTCAAAGTCAAAAGGCATTTATTTCAATAAAATCACTAGGATCACTTTGAAACGTCTTAGAAACTAGGTGAAGCTATGCCTGTTCCTCGCGACCAAGCCTAGAAGAATCAGGCAACAAATCGGTTAAGCCGTTACGGCGTGTTGAAGAAGTCCACTGTTGGACCTCAGAATACTGAACATACAGTTTGTTCTGTAGATAAGTATTCTGAGTGTTGGACATAGGCCTCCCCCAAAGACTCGGTGTGCCTCTGTGATACGACGAACGGTTTTGGGCCTTCTCCCGGCCGACGACTCAACTGAACTGACTTTCCAAAACCTTCACAATGTTATCGGTCCATCCAACTTTCAACAATGCGTTGTCTGGTACGTGGTTGTTATTCGAGAACCTTTATTCCCCAACACCCCCAACAGTTGTCGGTTCTACGAGCTTTTATGGCCATAACATAACCTAAATATTTCCGAACAATTAACAACGATAGCTCTAACTGCGCTCGCCAACCCGCATGCCCAGCGTGGTGAGTATGGGCAAATCCCCCCACATGATAAGGAATTCGCTCTGCCTGTGGCGGAGGCCATGTTCAGCAGTGGACGTCGTAAGGCTGAAATGATGATGATGATGAAGGCGGAGTTAGGTACCTATCTCAAGTATGGTACCTACTCGGAACGGATCTCGCGTAACACCAATCCAGAAGGTATGTAGGTATGTATGTAAGTGGACGCCCTTTTCCGTATTTGGACTCAAATGTGATCCATTATGCGTGGTATGTAGGTAGGTACACAAAAAACTGAGGATATGGCATAATCGCCTATCTAACTCAACGATCTTTCTATTCAAACACAATACAAAACCCGGCGATACATCGCAATCGCACAGAAGTTGAGTGACCTCTCGGATTAGGGCGACCGCAAACAACGAGCAGCATACCCAGCCCCAAGGGCGGATCCAGGGGGGGTCATGGTCCCCTTGGTCTGGGTATAGGTCGGCCACTGATAATGATTCTTGTCATCTTGTCATATCAAGGTAATTATATTGTACATTGATAAATTTTATCAAATAAATATATAACATTCCCAGCTCTGCCGCTTCCGTAGGGGGAGGGGGTGTTAAATATAAATATAAACACGCAAGAGTCACATGTATAATCCCACTAATATTATAAACGCGAAAGTTTGTAAGTATGGATGAATGGATGGATCCAATAAATAATAAATTCATTTATTTCAGACAACAAAAAAAAAACAATTTAGGGCCATAATATGTTAGTCCAATCGATGGATGGATGTTTGTTAGTGTTTCACGTAAAAACTACTGAACGGATTTTAATGAAACTTCACAAAAATATAGCTTATACATCAGAATAACACATAGGCTACAATTTATAAAGATATTGTGTGAATTGTCCAAAATATGACGGTAAGTATTACTAATCCTGCGCAGACAAAGTCGCGGGCACCAGCTAGTACATATATAGTCCTGACCCCACCATAGGATTCCCTGTGTTGTGGGTATCATAAACTACAAGTACCATGGTACCACAACACCCAGACCCGGAACAAATATTTGCAGATCATGCAAACATTTGTTCCGCAGCGGGAATCGAACCCGCACCCCTTGCGTCTCAGACGGGCACTAGCCCGCTGCGCCACTGAGGTCGTCAATTCATAAAGTTGGACCATAACCCGCCAGAGCCTCGTTTGTTACTGGCTGACTGGTCCTAAACTATGTGACCCCCCTGCAGGGCCGGATTAACACTATCGGGGCCCCTAGGCAATGCAATTCTCGGGTTCTAAATTAACGCTTACCTTACCTATATCGTCAAATACAGCTAAGTTTCATCAACTGGCAACATGCGTCGAAAAAAGGAATAATATTGAGTAAGTATACAAATTTTCAAAAAAAAAATCGATCGAGGTAACTTTTTTTTTTCACGGGGTCCCTTGTCGATGCGGGGCCCCTAGGCAGTTGCATAATCCGGCCCTGCCCCCTAACTCAAAGGCTGGATCCGCTCTTGGCCAGTCCGGACGGCCCGGCCGGACACCCGGATTATCCGGCCTATTGACAGGTGGAATTTCATTACCCACGTACTTACCTATGCCTCGGGGATTTTGTTTGGGATATTGAGCATCCGCAAATTGAAGTGTTTCCTTTCTCAATTTCATGAAATCATTTTGGGTATTGACATACCTACGGGCACAATTGTTATAGGTTTTATTGGCAAGGCTTCCATTGTGTGTTTTTGTGGATCTTGAAGAAGTTGGAGACGCTGAGGTTCAGTGCTAAGTGTTCGCAACACACTCATGAAATTCATGTTTATTATTTACTAGCTTCCGCCCGCGGCTTCGCTAGCGTCGTACCTATGAAGATAAAAGTAGCCTATTCCCGACTATAATCTATCTCTGTACCAAATTTCACCCTTATCCAAACAAAACAAACACAAAAACGGCTGGACAGCCGTTTGTGTGTTTGTTTGTTGTTCAATCACGCCGTAACGGCTTAGCCGATTTCGTTGAAACTTGGATTAGATAAAGTTCTATAACTAGAATATGTAGTGTGGCTATATGGCTATGTAGTGTGTATATGTAGGTACCACGCGAAGCTTGTAAAATCTATGCCCGAGCTACGCTGGAACAAATCGGGATATAGGCCTGAATTTGACCAGAGACTATATGATTATATAATCTTTGGCTATCGAGTCAAAAGAAATACTTTCGTTTTACTCGATCATCGATCGTTTACAAAGTACCAAAGTAATCGTTTTGAAAACAAACCAAGCAAACAAATCATCGCATTTGAACGCGCCACAATTTAGTAAACAGCAGAAACGCAGCACATTCCTTTCGCCTTATTCTCTAAGGAGCAGGGCCAAAAGCTCTAATGGAATACTCATCATCATCATCAGCCTGATGAAGACCACTGCTGAACATACTCCTCCGCCAAAGAGTTCCATGACGAACGGTCTTGAGCCTTTTCCATCCACCGACTTCCCGCAACCTTAACAATGTCGTCGGTCCATCGGGTGGGGGGGCCATCCAACACTGCGTCGTCCACTCGAGAATGGAATACTCACTACTGAAAATTAAGGCAAGGACCAAAATGTTTGGACGTGCCTCTGACTACCCCCTACATCTTCAATGATCTGATAACCTGGAGATCTGAGAGGTTGTCTACCATGCTTGGGGATAATTAATTACCTTACTACCTTGGGTTTTATTTAACAGTCTCATAACATAGTCTTGACCCGCACTAGGATTTCCTGTGTCGTTGGGTACCATGGTACCACAACAGACCCAGAACAAATAATAGCAAATCATGCAAACATTTGTCATGCAGCGGGAATCAAACCCCCCTCTTGCGTCTCAGGCGGACACTCGTCTGCTGTGCCATCGAGGTCATCCTAAGGGAGGCAAAAAGTCGTGAGCCATTTTTTCTGTAATAATACTGTGGTCATTTGACTTCCGGTTACTTCTTTGTGAATGGCATAGGCTGGCAGGAGGCTTTCACTGCTTGCATAAACATAGTAAATTCTTCCTTAAGTAGGATAGGTACTTACTACGTGAGGTTTGAAAGGGGTGAAAGCAATTTTGTTTAATGAAACAGGAGAAGAGTGAACACGACGTTAATCAATTAGATACTTACGTACGATTTAACTCAGAACAAATTCTAATAAAAGAATTTTCACTCTATTAAAAAAAAAAAAAAAAAAAACCATTGCTCTATTGGCAATAAAGTTTGTCCACGACTTTTAAAAATTCGACAAACACTATGTAAAACTTAGCTGCATCTGCTGGGGTCAAATCAGTTAATTAATCCAATCCAATTATTCAGTAGTTCTTTAGTTATAAAAATAATGAAAAAAACAGTACTTAAAATTGCTAATTCATTGAGTTTGAACTGATTTGATCCCAAAACAGCTGATTTTTACATAGAGTTTTTTCAATGAAAAATGATGAATTTCCAAAAGTCGTAGAACAAACTTTATTGCCCATTGGATGTAGAATAAGCCCATTTCGGGATAGCATACACATTATGAATCACCTTGTATTTGCTTTTGTTGATTGAATCAGCCCCTTTAGGGATAGTATACATTATGAAACACCTTGTACACACAAATATCAGGATCATATTTTCTAAAGGCAGTGAAACAGTTTCAGCTGTCCTCGTGTAACTGGGCCTTAGCAGCCAGCCGTACACTAACGTCAATGGCGTCGCGGATAGGGATTAGCGGCAGGAAGGGATGCGACAGGGCATTAGTTTGTAATAAATGTGGAAAGTAAGCTCGCCTTTATTAGATCTGCGGGTACGACGGAACGAAACTTTTGTAGATTTCATTTGATCTTCATTTATCATCCATCATTCGTGCACGGAGTCCGGACGCAAACAATGGATTACTTTCATGGTGCCCAGTTGTAGTGAGTTATTGTATTGTCATCGAGGTCCGATGACAATACAATATAACGGTGCCACCGAGCTGATCTAACTCATTAGATCAGCTCGCTGTCAGCATTTTGGGGACCTCGGTGGTGCAGCGAGTGACCTAACCTAACCTACTTTCCCTAATACATGATAAACGGGAAGAAAAATATATTATAAAATGTTTAAAAACGAATAATTTTAATTTAATTTAATTTATTAATTTCGGTTGTTCACCATAATTGTTAGTACATTTATCTACCTATAAACTATGTTAGTAACCATAAAAACAGATTTCAAATAAGTGGTAATAAGTGGTTCAGGACTATGTATGTGACTGTTGGGCGTTATAATTAAAAATAAAGGATTCTCTATTTTAGAACATAATAAAGGTGCACTTTTCAAAGTCAACGATCATCGAAGCACCAACTTGTACTAGACATCGCGAGATCTCAGTTCGGGATCTCACAGTCACATACATAGTCCTGACCCCTCACTAGGATCCCCTGTGTCACCGGTATCAGAAACTACGAGTACCATGGCACCAAAATCATCCAAATCATCAAACGTGCTACACCGTAGACCACATCGTCACATAACATCAGGTGAGATTGTGGTCAAACGTAAGCCTATTTTGTATTAAAAAAAAAACCATTTGGTCTTTATTAACTTGGTCATCCTAAATAAGCGTAAGGTTTCTTTTTGTTAGCATTACTCGCAATTATTGCGAATCTGTGCTTAAAAAAAATAAAAAAACATACCCAACCCGGAACAAATACATATTTGCAGATCGTGCAAACATTTGTACCGGAGCGGGAATCAAACCCCTTGCGTGCAGACGGTCACTCGCTGCGCCACCGAGGTCGCCAAAATGCTGACAGCGAGCTGATCTAATGAGTTAGATCAGCTCGCTGTCAGCATACTATTGTATTGTCATCGGACCTCGAATGATATGCACAGTTTTAGCTCAATCAGACAATTGTTGAGGAGTTTCGGGGAATCGATATTATCTTACTATTATTATTAAGTCATTTATTTCAGGCAACACAGCAAAATACATGTACAAATACAGGGCCCATATATATATATATGGGATGGAGAAGGCTCAAGACCGTTCGTCATGGAACTCTTTGGGGGAGGCCTATGTCCAGCAGTGGACTTCTACAGGCTGATGATGATGACGAAAATATATATATATATACACCTTAAAACTAAAATACATATAATATAATCTATATCTACACAAAGAAACTTAAAACTAATACAAGTTAATATTTACAAAATACACAAGAAACAGTTGAGCCATCTAAAGACCGTTACAAACGATCTATAGATAGCTCAACTGATCCAGATCACTACCAGTCGGAAGCGTCCCCAAGACGCTGGCGGAATTGCCACGCTGGATGGCAATGCTAATTCGCTGGGCCAAATAAGAGCCAGCTCTCGGGTCACGCGTCGCTTCGATCAGACGTCCTGATATCTTTTTGAAAACCCGGAGGGCCCCGTTTCCCCACGGACCCAGGGTCTCAACCCCAAAAGGCTCAAATATGTAAGCCCTATCAAGACTAACATATTTGCGCCTTTTGAGATCCTCGGCCGAATCTGCCGCCGCACCCGCCCTAACTGATGTCCCCGGAAGATGTGTGCGCGCTAGTGTATCAAATAGTATTTTTAACACACAAAAAAATAAAAAAAACTATATCTTAGCAGGTATAGTAACATGAATCAATTCGAAACAGGTAAGGTATCAACGAGTATTACCATTTATGTAGCGCTAGTTCTATCAAGCTTTTGGTTAACATATCAACTTCTCAGGTAATATTACTTGTTTCGAAAAACAGGCCGAAAATAGCAAGAACCTCATTTTCCCGTAAAATAAATCAATGCCCCCTCGGGCCTATAGCATCCCTTAACGGCTCAGAACAGATACTGGCCTGATTTCCGGTACATTGCCCCATCAATCTATGCACACGAATCGCTTTCGATCACCTTGAGCGCCTTGTAAGGTAAAGGGCGCTCCTGTGATGAAATATTGGCTTGGAGGTAGGGCACAGCGAGATTTTCTCGTTCTGAATTGGAGCAGCCCGCCTGGGGAGGTACCTCCGCCTTACAGAAGATCGCAGCCAAATAACATTATTTGTTTCAAATAGTGTTGTGTACCTGCGATGAGTAGGTTGCCAGAGCTCTTTTGGGGTGGGGGGTTGGGGTTCGGCAACGCGTGCGTGATGCCTCTGGTATTGCAATCGCTCATAGGCTACGGTAACCGCTTACCAACAGGTGGGCCGTATGTTTGATTGCCACCTCAGTTGAATAAAAAAAAAAAAAAAAAATCTCTTCGTGATGAAATTTTCCATTCTGTTTAAACAAAATTGTTTGCTTGGTACAGCTCGCAGTAATCAACTTGGCACCTGCGTGGAATGTGCTTCTCGCTCCCACCACACCCCACCGCCTACTGTTCTCGCGAGTGAAAATGAGACAAAACATTACAGCGAGGTGCCTAGTTAACTTCTGCGTGTTGTACCTACCTACGTACAAAGTCCTGACCTCACTAGGATTCCCTGTGTCGTCGTGCTGTAGCTAAACTATAGTAAGGCGGGTACCACGCACCCCAAACCAGACCCCATAAGAAAGAAGTTCCATTTCGTTTATGTAAATATCTAAATGTACATTTGAATTAATTTGACAGGCCTCATAGCTCAGTTAGTAGTAACTCTGCCTTCTGCGCTAGAGGTCGCGGGTTCGATCCCCGCACTGGACAAACATTTGTGTGATAAACACAGATGTTTGTTCTGTGTCTGGGTGTTAAATATTTATCTATTATATATATCAGTCTCTGGTCACCATAGTACAGGCTATGCCTAGTTTGGGATCAGTTGGCCGTGTGAATATGTCCGGAATATTTATTTATTTATTCAATTAGTTACCTATGTACGAAATCTCAAGAAACGAATTCTCTTTGAATTAGAGATTTCTTGTTTTAAATGTAACAAAGTCTGCCAGGTGTATATTTCAACAATAGAGCTTGTTCTATACCCGGATGCCTGAGCCCCACGTGAATTGTTTAATTCATGTAATGGCAGCCTAAAGGGCACATTACCGTACACATAATGAGGTGGTCCCTCAGGCCCTGACAGCTATGAATGTAAACAGGCTGTTCATTAAACTTACCTCATTCGTTTGTTGTTTCATAAGATTTTGCTCGGCCATTCTGCTTTGTTTTGGAACTTCGAAAAGGGCTTTGATGGTTTAGGTCCTGTGCTAGGTCTTTGATAAATGCAGCCTTTATGTTGTGAGAACTACCCTGGCATTTTTGCTGTAGTATAATTTTTCAATTCCTTCACATTTAACCGGGGCCGTGGTGGCCCCGGTTAAAGAATAGGCCCCTCCATATCTCTATCCGCGGATGTCGTAAGAGGCGACTAAGGGAAAAAAGCTAGGGGATGGGCAGCAGCGTCCCTCATTTTAACAACGATAGCTCTAACTGCGCTCGCCAACCCGCATGCCCAGCGTGGTGAGTATGGGCAAATCCCCCCACATGATAAGGAATTTGCTCTGTCTGTGGGGGAGGCCATGTTCAGCAGTGGACGTCTTACGGCTGAAATGATGATGATGATGATGATGATGATATTTTTTTCATCGAATTGCTTTATTTCTTTTTTGTAACGGTCTTTAGATGGCTCAACTGTTTCTTGTGTATTTTGTAAATATTAACATATAGTATTAGTTTTAAGTTTCTTTCTGTAAATAAATGTTTTCTTCTTTGAAAAATCCCCCCAAGTGTAGTTTTTAGATTCAGTATGCAGCGGCTTCTTTGAAGTCATCATCATCATCAGCCTGAAGAAGTCCACTGCTGGACATAGGCCTCCCCCAAAGAGTTCTATGATGAACGGTCTTGAGCCTTTTCCTTCACCGACTTCCCGCAACAATAACAATGTCGTCGGTCCATCGGGTGGGCCTTCCAAACTGTCGCCCAGTTCGTGATCGCCATTCGAGAACCTTTATTCTGTTGTCGGTGAACTGTTGTCGGTTCTGCAATCCATATGATTTGTTAGATGGAATAGGCTAACCGAGCACCTATGTAAACTATCCTCTTATACGTCTTTTAAACATATTTATGACAAAAGAATTCATGTATTTGTGTATGATAACATCGAAGTATTTTTTTTTTTTTTTAGACAACTGAAGTGGCAAACAAGCATACGGCCCACCTGTTGGAAAGCGGTTACCGTAGCCTATGAGCGCTTGCAATCCCAGAGGCATCACGCACGCGTTGCCGACCCCGAATCCCCTCCCCCCTAAAGAGCTCTGGCAACCTTACTCACCGCAGGAACACAACACTATTTGAAACAAATAATGCTATTTGGCTGCGATCTTCTGCAAGGCGGAGGTATCTCCCCAGACGGGCTGCTCCAATAACGAGAAAAACTAGCTGTGCCCTACCTCCTCCAAAAAAAAAGTACGCCTGCTGCCTACAGCGTGCCTTATTTGAGCTGATGTGATCGAAATACCATCATTTATTCGATCTGTTTAAAAAGAGACATCTTTTCCAAAGAGGGTCGTTATGTAATGTGTACTAAGCCGTGAACACACGGATATCAATAACGTGATCTCTCATTGCTATGCTCCACACGCAATATCCGCGCTCTCATGAGACTCTTCATTATATCTCGTTCATTGTGTACAGGCCTTGAACGATGAACCAGGCTTAAAAGAGGCACGTAGGTACCAAGTGCCATTAATGCTCTTCCGAGTTTATTCGGCGCATTTTTCGCTTGACAATAGAGACAATAAGTCGGTAGGTAGGAAACTAAAATCTTAGCCTTTATAGTACTAGTTCCGGTGGTTCTATGTGGGAACGAGCAAAGTCAAAGTCAAAAGGCATTTATTTAAATAAAATCCCTAGGATCACTTTGAATGCTCGACCTCCAAAGTAGTTAGTGGAACAAAATCATTCTATTCTGTTATTTTCTTTCACAAGAGCCCTGTCGGGTCATCTGTCACTTGTCACCACAAATAAGATGTAACCTTTTCGCGACCTTTATTACACCCACAGAGTAGGTAGGTTAAGCAATGTTTGAGAAAAGATTTAGAAGCAATGTGTTATGTTGGATCTTCTATTTATATTTGCAAAATTTTGCTGGTATTCCAGTATTTTATCACATTGCTACTTGAAAAATCAGGGCCTCTCTACATCTTAAGATCAGATATAGATCTTAAGAGTTCTTGTTGTATGTAGTATGAGGACTGGATATAGATCGATCCTGCTAGGGATTGAAGAGAGTTCAAACTTTCGCATAGCATTCACTTCCCACGTTTTACGTACTCTCTTTAATAACGTAGCTCGGCTCCGAAATCTCTAACTTTGACACTATTGACTCTTGATGACAGAACGGTAATTCTTTCATTTAATGGCGCCGTTAAATGAAAGAGGTACTGGCCCCAATAAAGTCAATTTTGAGAGTGACTTTTAGGGGCTTGCGATATCGCTGAGCTATATCGTACGCCCTCAAATGTCAAATTCAAAATTGACTTTCAACTGTAGACAGTACAGTTTGCGTTTATATAACAACGACATTTTGAAATAAAATATCGTTATTATATATATAATATAATTAAACATACTATTTAGATGAAACATCGCACGTTTAAACACGGCTTTTTAGGACTGATTTGTCATTTGTGATAGAAAGAGCTGAGGAGTCTATCGTCTGATGGTTTCAATGTTTCATTAATCAGCCATTAAAACGATCAACTTGTTGTCAATCCCCATGGAATATGTCGTTGAAATTGTATCTGCCCACATAGAATCTCGTTCGAATGCCCAGGCCAGGTGTGCCAGAAGCCGGCCAAGTGCCTCAAGTGGTCGTTAGGTCAAACGGTCATAATGAAGATCATCGCTTTAACACAATGCTATGATTGTTTGCACTGGTCCCTTTAATTTGCAATGCTGTTTTACTTACCTTTGTTTGTTGGTCGTTTCGTGTCACCAGTTCGTTCTTGGTTAGCGTCAAAGTTTAGTTACCTCGCGGTCCTCGGTTTTGTGACTCGATGAAATTGTGCTCGATCGAGAGTGAGATGATGCAGGTTTCCAAAATTATACCACAATACATACAGATGACGATGGAAGGTACACAGTTAAGTTGAATACCTATGGCATAAGTTGAAGGTTTTTTCTGTGTATATATTTTTTTTGCAGATCTTAGTGCAGACGACTGTACTACGTGCGTGACTAGGGCTCGTATTCAGACACAAGACTCAAGCATTGATCTGTACCTAAATCTCGATTTGATTCAAGATTCTAATTCTTGAACAGTACTAATGTATAGATTCAATGATCACAGTTCACCTGAGTAAATGCTTATTCTGAAACGTCAATCAGACGAAATCGGTGCTTGAGTTTAGATTTGATTAGACATTAATCAAATGACATTTCGTTCCGTTACACGTACTTTGATGCATATTTATATTTCACTTTATAGTTCTGTTCTATTTCCACCCTGGCTGTTTGAATTTCTGCGTAAAACGGATCGAAAATTATAAATAAATCATAATGTAAACGAGAACATTTGAGTACAGATTTGAGACTCGATTCAGCGGAGAGTAGTTTAAGTACCGTTCTTGAATAAAAGTTATGTTTGAGAAGAGATTCAATACTTAAATAGAGTTCAGCTGATCTGTGATTAAATCTATGCTTAAGTCGTGTCTCTGAATACAAGCCCTAGAACTAGAATTGGCATGTCCTAGAACCTTAAAATCCTTATCTTATCCATTGTGGTCACTCTATACAATCTTAACATTGACATCACCGCCGCGTGCAATCTTCTTTAATCCGTCCCTTTCATTGTCCAACACTCACATCCATACAATACGTATTGTACCTACGGGCTACGATACAATAATCAATATCAACTTCATCGTATAGGTACAAAGTGTACATTTTGGCAGTCAAACAGTGTTTGTTTATGTTAAACAGATGTGAGTCAGAGCCTGTTTGACATGCGTGGGCTAAGGCCGACCGGTTGCTTCAAGTAGGTACTACTAAGGTACAACGTGGGACTTTGTGATGTATAATGCTGGTTCATCTGCTTCAACCTGGTTAACCTGCGTTGATAAAATAATAACAATGAGAATAAAATAATAAAATAAAATAGAATAAAATAATAACTTGCTGCCCATCGCCTAGCTTTATTTCCTCAGTGGCCTCTTTCGACATCGGTTTAGGTTGATAGGTAGGGGCCTTTTCTTCAACCGGGGCCACCACGGCGTATATCTTATATAACCTTATTACGACCTCGGTGGCGCGGGCGAGTGCCCGCCTGAGACGCAAGAAGGTATTTGATTCTTGCTGCGGGACATAAGTATGCATGATCTGCTAATATTGGCTCCGGGTCTGGGTGTTGTGGTACCATGGTACTCGTAGTTTCTGATACCCACGACACAGGGAAACCTAGTGTTGGGTCAGGACCTTGTATGTGACTGTTGGGTGGTTTTAACTCGAGGACGTAGGAAAGACTTATAACTGCAGTAGATAAACTTGTGATCAAGAAGGCGGGATCAAGATCTAAGCGTTACCTAATACATCCTGATTGTAGAAAGTAATCGAAAGCGGTTGCGGTTGACCACAGACTGGTTGTCATAACCGTTTGATGTATAGGTTGTTGACTGTGGACTGACTCATTGTTGCATTACGAGTTGTTTGTAGACAGAATAAGTATTGACAAGTTTCCGTGACTCGTTGGCAGACATCCGATGTTGCCAATCTTGTCGTGTCCGAAGTATCGGCGCGGCGTCCATTCCGACTTGTGTTCTGTTTTAATAATAATAAGGCCCAAGCACATCAGTTTTTAAATTCCGGCTCTCTAGAGGCGAGTTTAAATTAAACACAAACAAATAATAATAATAAGTCATTTATTTCAAGCAACACAGCAAAGTAGTTACATGTACAAATACAGGGCCCATAGTACCAATACCTTAAAACTAAAATACATACAATATCATTCTTAAAAATAATACCTATTAGGGCTTATTCTTCTATGGCGCATCCCTATAGCGTCGGTAAACTATTCCTGCAGGCCAGAAGTCGGGAGAGAGGAACATGTCGCGATGCTTCGCAGGCACCTTCAGCACGAATGACGAGTAGTGTTGTCGAGATTTTGACGATGGGCTTGCAACGTGTCACGTATGGAATACTCACTACTGCAAAATGTGGAAATGTGCCAAATGTTCGGACATTTTTTTTTTGTTTTTTTTTATACAACAGAGCCTATGAGCGCTTGCAATAGCAAAGGCATCACACACGCGTTGCCGACCCCGAAACCCCTTCCCCCTGAAGAGCTCTGGCAACCTTACTCACCGCAGGAACACAACACTATTTGAAACAAATAATGTTATTTGGCTGCGATCTTCTGTAAGGCGAAGGTACCTCGTAGTCTCGCTGTGCCCTATCTCCTCTTAACATGTCTTTGATTACCCCCTAGACATCTTCAAGGATCTGATCGCCTGGCGATCCGAGAGCATTTCTACCACGCTTGAGGCGTGGCCTTTTTATGATTTGTGTGCCATTATTTCGTAATATTGTTTGACATCCATATTTACTTGCTCGTAACGTCTAAATTCCAAATCATACTACCCCGAAATAAAACTGCGTTGTTGAACAAGAGTGTGCTATGTATGGCTGTTCGTGTGTACAATCAACTACCTAAACCTTTACTTGATACTTCAAGCCTTGTAGTATTCAAAGTGAGACTGAAAAAGTTACTATTGGAAAGGGCTTACTATTCAACCCATGATTATTTTAATGACATTTTTTGTAATAGCACTATTTTTATTGTAATTTAAAGCTCTTACATACCTACTTAATTTTTTTGAAAATATGTATATTGCATGCGTACAACGCTGAATATGGCTGCTCCTAATTTGTATTGTATTATGTAACAACTGTACCTAACCTATATTACGCAATAAATAACTTTTATTTGATTTGATTTGAATGAATTTGCATAGAAAGAACCAATTTTAAATGAACCAATGTAAAAAAAACTTGGAATGAGAACTTTTAGTCCAATCACAAACTCAAAATTAACACCAAACATTTCTGGTTACGAATACCTACTCTACTCGTGTACCCACTAACTGGAATAGTCTCTCTATTTGGGTAAATTGGATTATTAAAGCATTGAACTTTCGACACCTAATTTGAACTTTTAATACTCCAGTGTGAAGTGGCCGGAAGTAATTAAACGTTAGATTAGTTTACATTGAGCCAGCTGACAACGTCAGTCTATTCAGTCAGACTGACAAAAATCGGTGATTGGAACGAGAATTGGCTGAAGTTCAGTTATATTCATATTTTCCCTGCGCATAACATTGTATCATGTAGCACTTAACTTTTTATACTTAGCTTAATTTTATTGTGTAGTAGTAGGTAGTATACATTGTTGATTGAATAAATGAATATTATATTATTATTAAGTATATAAAATCTTTCATTCATTAATTCATTCTTTTGGTTAGAAATTCGAGTATGGGATAATTCCGTAGCAAGTAGAAACTTCGTCTTTGCCTTAGATAATAACTATTTAAGGTCTTACACATCCCATGCTAATGTAAGTCTGAAGATTATGTTTATGTCCATACGTAAGTATTTAGTTACCTATATCATACTGCTTAGAAATCCAACGCCATTACAACCATACATTTCGGACAGTAGGGACCTACTGACCTTTATCTTCGCCGCTGTCGTGAACTGAATGACGTTGAAGACTGGGATAAAAACTGATGTATAAAAAGACTGACGTCAAAAACTGACGTGGGCCACGACTCAATGTAACACAACCTTTACAAGTTCTTTACAACACGGCCGGTGTAATGAGAGAAGGGATGAAATTACAGGACGCTTTGTCGGCTTTGTCGGCTGCTTTGTTATATTTAGGATTTAACTACTTTCCAATTTTTTTTTGTTTTAATTCGGAAGTACTTACCTTCATACTCTACCCAATGGAACCAGCCCTACCAGCTCCAGTTTCTGTTGCCAACACCAATTTATTAAGTTTATATTTACCCATATATTGTAGTGCTTGTAAAAAGATTCAAGATGTTTATTTGCAGAAATAAGTACCTAGTACCTATACGATGAAAGGCACGGAATTATCTTTACTTGCAAAGTATTAGAATCACTACCTAGTTAGGTACGCCAGGTTCGTCTTTCTCATCTTTGATAGTTGTGAGAGGAATTGTGAGAAAAAAATTACAAAATGATATTTTTTTTCTTATAATGTTGTTAATCGTCATGTAAAACGACACCTTTAAATGTAAAAAAAAGTAGGTAGGTACAAAAGCTCTATCGCCAAATCTGTAACAGCGCTTACGAATCACTCCTCCACGACTCGAGATAATAATAAATTGATATTGATCTTGACAGACAGACAACATAGACAAAAATCCGTGGAAAATAAAATATTAACCAATATCTTCACTTCAATAGCTCGCAATTCTCTGAAAACATTTCCTTTTATATCCATTTTCGATTTCACAGAGCCCGAATGAAATATTCCCGATAAGAATAACCTAATACCCACACTTATCAAGTATCGAAAAGGCAAAAAGGCGGGAACAAACAAAATCGCCATTGTGAAAATAAAACGGCCAATGCAGCCACCCTATTTCCCGTATTCGTTCATATTTTGCCCGACGATATTCCAGTGATTACGGTCTGCGTTTGAACGTGGAACGTGGATTCTTTTTTCGCAGCAATTTGAGCGGCATTCGGCGTGGACTTTTTGCGGCCAGTTTTAATCGGTGTTGCCATTTCAAAAGGAGCTTTTCATTTGCCTGACGTTTTTGTGTCATTTAGCCGTTTTGTACACCGTAAACCCACCCCATATGAAGCGCTGGCAGTTAGTTTTATGACGCTTGCTTGCATGTAGGCCGATATTTGTTTATTACAAAAAGTAGCTTCGGTCGTATGTGGGTATGGCCAGATGCTCAAACCAGCTGCGCTTATAAAACAAAACCTACGTAAATTACTTTTATTATTCAAGTTTCCGTCTCATTTAAAATCCTTTCCATCTTTACAGATCTCAGTGAGCCCAAAAATGGTGGGATGACGTGAAAGCAATGCTGCTGCAGCAGGCGTCTTCGTCGCCTGGTCCCAGCGGCACGGCCAGTCCTAAGTTACCCCAAAGCCCTAGACCAAACCCCAGCCCCAGTTTCGGGCCCAGACTAACTGGCAGCCCGAGTTTGAGCGATGGCGCATCAAGCTCGAATAGCCCCAGGTTGGGTGCCAGTCCAAAATACGGGAGTCCAAGGCTGGGGTCTGGGAGTCCGAGACTGGGGAAGTCGGCGGTGGAAGATGAAGCGGCACTGGAGAGGCTTCAGACCGAGCTGAAGGAAGGATGGACAGTTCACACTGGGAGGGATAGCAGACTGTATTATTGCAAGTAAGATTTATTCAATTTCTTTAAAAATGTTACCTAGAACCGACGCTTCCAGAACACTGAATATGGTATTGGAGGTTTAGGAATAAAGCGTGTTCAATCTCTTCTTCGAGAAAAAGTACTAAGAAACACAAATCACCAGAACCTTGGCTTAACTTGGCTATCATTACCAGTGATCGGATTTCGGGTGTGCAATTTATGGGATTTCGTGACTTGTATCTCAACATGGATATGTGGATGTAATGCAATCCCAGGATCCCGATAATTACGAACTTGTATGTCATGTCATGTAAATAATGGGCATGTCATGCGGAGGGTATAATGTCATGTGACTAGAAGAGTGGTAAATATGAGTGTGGAAGGATATAAGGGAAGAGGTAGACCGAAGAAGAGATGGATGGATTGTGTGAAAGACATGAGTAAGAAAGGAGTGAATACTGACATGACGGCTGAAAGAGGTGAGTGGAAGTTAAAATTCACCTATAGCTCACTACCTATAGCTCAAAGAAAGAAAAAAAAACCAAAGCTTTACACACTAGTCACTAGACTCTCACTACACTACACTCCTTTCAACATACTCTAGTGACTAGATTTCAGCAGCTGAAACAATAATAAGCTCAGTTCTAAAATAAACTTCAAATTAAATGTTAATTAAACATCTCGGTAAGCCATGGTATAATAATTATTGGATCGTGTTCAACAAAGCTGCTAATGTGATAATGCGCCTAATAATGGTACCTACAATACTTACATATCAACATAATTGTTTGAAGTGGATGTCTGGAAGCTTTTGATGTTGAAGTGTAATTAAATTACAAACCTTCTGATCGATTAGAAAGTAACTTTTTAAGCTTTAGAGTATTAGATAATATAATCTTAAGAAATTTGCAGCGTTATAACATATTTGGCATATTTGTGGCACGGAAGCTGTCGCGTAGACCGGCTTTTTACAATTAAGGTGGCACTTGCGGCCCACCTTTTGGTAAGTGGTAATCGAAGCCTATGAACGCTTGCAATACCAGAGGCATCATGCATGCGTTCCCGAACCCGAACCCAGGGTGGGTTCGGGTTCCCCTTAAAGAGCTCTGGCAACCTTACTCACCCCTGGAATACAACACTATTTGCAACAAATAATGTTATTTGGCTGCGATCTTCTGTAAGGCGGAGGTACCTCCGCTGCTCCGATTGAGAGCGAGAAAACCACGCTTTTACTTCTAATTATTTTATTCCAACCCAAACCATTTATCCAAAAATACCATCCACATAGATAGGTAAGATCAATCACACCTAGCTTATCGTCCAAAAGCGAATGAAAAACATTTTTCTTCGACAAATCCGTTACCATTGATTAACTGAGTTCAATATTGACTCGCTCCTCCCATTCCATCACTTTCCAAGGATATTTATTACTGGCAACATTTTTGCTATCACGAAGCGCGTTAAAACCATAGACGTAAAATATTTTATGGATCAGAATACAGAGAGTCCCGACTATTATCTATATTTGAACCAAATTTCCTCCAAATCCGATCAGCCTTTTGGCGTGATTCGAGTAACAAACATGCATCCATCCATTCAAATTTTCGCATTTATAATAGTAGTATGCTTTTATTATTTCGATAGGTAGGTATGTATGTTTGACATTATTATTATTTTCCACCTTTATTAATTTTTATATTTATATACCTATTCCCTGACGATTCTGACATAATCTTAATAAGACTGTTCTCACATGGTTGAATGACTATGTAGGTAATGGTTTCGGCAGAATACCAGCGTCTGCTGCAAAACAGTAGGCATAATGCTGAGCCGAAGCCATTTTGCTGCTGCAGCACACATCACACCATTTTTACTTTCATTTCTTTTCTCTTGTTTCTTTTATTATAATTACCTAATGTTTATTGTAAAATGTTGTGCAAATGTGTGTGTTTTGGTGGCAATTAAATAAATGTCTATGTCTATGTCTATGTCTACTAGATATGAGGGTGAATTATTATTTTGCCACCATATTCCATATCAGTCAGTACAATGTCCCCCGCTTTTCATATTGTAACTGTATGGAATGTAGCCATGTCAAATCATTCTGCCGCTCAAAAAAAAAACAGCGTGCGTCTACGTCTCTGGCAGACGTTCGCTCGTTCGCTTGCATTTCTGCCTATACCACGTTATTGTCTGCCTCGGTATGGCATTGCGTTGATTATAATGAAAAGCCCGGCATCTGTTGCAAACGTGACAATAGAGGACAAACTGCGGCTTCGTTCGTTCGGAACACTCGCGCTTACGTCAATATTTTCCCGCCTTTGTCTGATGAGGGCTGTCACCGTATTGTTTTAATTAAAAGCGCCCCGGTGGTTACCGGAATTAAGTTTGGAACAAATTTACATGATTTCATAAAATGTGTTTCGCTTCATTTATTAAAATGCTCGAAATACCATTTTATCTAATTGAAAATATTCCAGTAGGTACAACGTAACTTGCGTTATGTAGTTGTACTAAAAACCTCGGATTTGTAGTTTAATTTTTAAGTTATTCGTAAGAGCACGTTAAATACTGTGTTTAAACGTAATTGCTACCTAGATAACACACCATTGAACAAGCAACCCTAAATCCAACATGGCGGCACATCACTCACTATTCCCGCCTTCATTACACGGATTGAATTGAACCGAGACAATGTAGAGATATCCGCTTGTAAATTACACATAGATCCGCACCCATGCCACATAAAATAAGTAATTCAGTCACCGGCTGTTTCTGTGGCACATTTGTTTATTGCTTTCACCATGTTTATCTTTGTTTATTGCGACAGATATTGAGTCGGTAAGTATACTAAGAACCCAGTGGAAGAGTATACTTAGACTACAGCAACAGGTTAGAGAGAAGTCAAAGTTTTCTATGCAAAACTTGAGGCACAGTTGATTATAAAGAATCGAAATGGTCGTTTGAAACGTGCAACATAAGCTTCTTGATCAGAAAGCCTAATTTACAAATCGTTTAAGAGACAAAATGCCTGAAAAAAAGCGATAATCATAGTGTAGTACTAGAAACAAAGATAAACTCGCTGTTCCCACTTTCCACAAGTTTCAAAATGATCCATGCGATCTCAATATTTAATATTGAATTGATTTAAATGACAGTAGTATGATTTCCCTTTACAGTAGGTTTCTCTTCACAGTAAATACCTCTTATCCCATGTTGTTTCAACTGCTGTTTACAGACATATCTCATATTACAATGGCTCTATAAATAGCATAATATGTACATTATCGATATAATATAACATTTTGTATTTGATCAGAAGGCGTGAGCAATATGAATACCTATGGAAATAGATACCGTATTAGAGCTCGCTTTGTTTGTATTGTAAATGTATCGAGGAATATTATGACACATGCCGTGTTAGCCTAGTGGACGTTTCCCCGACTTTTGATCCGAATCCGGTCGTGAATTTTAACCCATAGGTCAGTGACCAGGTTGAGGTATGGTGGCCCTGAAAAGGGCCTTTGGCCGTCGGTTAAAGAATCAGTGTGGCGAAAGGATTAAAGTGCGTTAAAAAACTCTTTGGTAGTCCTGAAAAGGGCCTTTGACCGTCGGAAAAACTATATGCAATAAGATATTTTTTACAAAAACTAAAAACCGACTTCAAATTCCTAAATATTTACAAGATTAATATCAACCTCTTTTTTTTGTTATCAACCTCTTTGCGTTTTGCTTACCTACTGAGGATGACACTGGCCACCTACACATGTCTGATGGAAAACATTGTATGTATGTTGTTGTAAGTATGTCTGTTTGCCACCTAAGTTGTATAAAAAAAAAAAAAAAAAATTGTGAGCCGACGTTGGGCTAACAACCTGTCACGTATGTGATTCTCACTAGGTACTAGAATTTTGTTTATATGTAGGTACTTTATTATTGCACTAGTTTATACAGCACAGCATAATATACCTAGTTCCACCTAAATATAGTGTCACATACTTTCCTGTGTTCCTCAAACGACATTACTGATAAAGCTTTTAGAACTTAACCAACTGTCATAAAAAAATGGTGTTCCAAATATAACAGAAACCAAACGATAGCAAGTCATTTCAATTCAAAGCAAAACACCTGTATTCTAAAGTTTTTCAACTTCAATAACACTGCAAGAACAAATTAATTACCAAAGTTTGCGCACCGCCTACTTCGCGCCGGCGCCGCCATGCCACCTTCTTCGCCTCGAGATAATTTATATTCTGATTTTGAGAAGCAACGCAACATTATTTTGGGAAAATTAACAGGCTCTTTGTGGCAGCACACAATAACATCAGGCAACACTGAGCAGAGATTTGGAGGAAATGAACTTGCGATTTTAAACATGGAACTAATAAAGACGTTTCGTCACCGGAAACCGTTCTTGGAAGTTAATGGATTTATCTCAAAAGTGGCCGTGGTGGCCATAGAGTAATTTTGTATACCAGGTGGTGGCCCCGGCTGAAGAATAGGCCCCTCCATATCTACCTATCCGCGGATGTCGTAAGAGGCGACTAAGGGAAAAAAGCTAGGGGATGGGCAGCAGCATCCCTCATTTTAACAACGATAGCTCTAACTACGCTCGCCAACCTGCATGCCCAGCGTGGTGAGTATGGGCAAATCCCCCCACATGTTATGGAATTTGCTCTGTCTGTGGGGGAGGCCATGTTCAGCAGACGTCGAACGGCTGAAATGATGATGATGATGACTTTTTTGGTCGAGGGAGCGAAGCAAATGAGGATTTTTTCAAACAATTTGGACGATATCTATCTAGCTTATAGCTAGATTTTTAAGTTGATTTGTAATCGTACTTCCTAAGTAATGCTTATACAAAACGTAATTGAAAATACTGGATTTATTTATAAAAATAAATGACTCGTAAAAGTTTTTGGTTCTCCTTGTAGTAGGTAGTAATATCAGTGTAGGGCTCTAGGGTTAAATATTGAGAACGGCAGTGAGTGACATTTATCTAATTCAAATGCAAATCCGAACGTGAATGTGGAATGGATTCCGATCCGCTGTTGAGTAACGAATTTGCGAATATTTCGAGGTAAATTGAAATTCTCTTTGTGTTTGATGTGACGATTCGTTCTCTGCTAGGCTTGGTATTTGGTAGGTAGATAGATAGATAAACTCTTTATTGTACACAAAGAAAAATAAATAACAATAGAAAAAATAACAAGCAAATAATATTAGTGTATGTAGATTTTGTGAAATAAATTCTCGATGAAAATATCGTACGTCCTTTGTAACTAACTTCCCGGTTGTATGCCCTTAAATTTGCCCATGTAGGAACACAGGAAACTAATATAAGCACCGCTCTGCTCTGCACTGCCTAAAGCGAAGTGACCGTAAAAGAACCAACACGACTTTTTCCTACCATTCCCTTTATAATGAGTTTTCTCGCAAAATACAAACACGAAGAGAAGGGAGCGCTCTCCCAATGTTAATTAAATTAGTAACAGCGCCGGAAAATAAATAGAGATAATTAATGTTTGTCGTGTAGTTTATAAAGATTTCTCAAAAACCCTTGAACTTATTTTACAGTCGTCTTATACAAGATGATTCGCTATCTCGAAAGGGGCTTATTCTGCAGCCTATTGGTAATATTAAAAAAAAAAAAAAAAAAAAAAAAAACTCAGGTCATCTGATCCCAAACTAGGCATAGCCTGTACTATGCGTACCAGAGACTGATATACATAATAGATACATATTGAACACCCAGTCACAGAACAAACATCTGTGTTAATTACATAAATGTTTGTCCAGTGCGGGAATCGAACCCGCTACCTCTAGCGCAGAAGGCAGAGTTACTACCAACTGAGCTATGAGACCAGTCATGTTTTTTCTATGATTTATGTAAATTCGATATTTATCTTTGCTTGCTTGCTTGTCGTGTCACTGATTCTTTCTTGGTCATCCTGTATTAGGTCAGTGACCAGGTTGAGGTATGGTGGCCCTGAAAAGGGCCTTTGGCCGTCGGTGAAAGAATCAGTGTGGCGAAAGGATTAAAGTGCTTTAAAAACTCTTTGGTAGTCCTGAAAAGGGCCTTTGATCGTCGGAAAAACTCTATGCAAAAATCCTCTGTTTTGGGGTCAAATCAGTTCTAAAAACTCAATGAATCAACTGTTTTAGATAGCAAACTTGATGCGGAACTTCTTGTAGCTTAGTAACAGTTGTTATAAAGAAAAAAATACCAAAATCAGCGATTATGAAGAAACTGTTAGATAGATAGATAGATAGATAAACTCTTTGTTGTACACAGAGATAGAAAATAACAAAAGGGAGAAACAAAAAAAAAATATTACGTACAATGGGCGGCCTTATCGCTAAAAGCGAAATGTTTTTTTCGAATTTATTTGGTAAAGGAATCCTAATTTTATTTAATTCCGTAACTGATAGGTGACGGAACCCCTTGCTTGGCGATTTTGTTTAGGAACTAAAATCGCTTCTGCGTCTGCCTAGATCCGCTGGCTGCACAGTATTTACGATTGAATTTTGATCTAAGCTTAATACAAAACGCCAATTTAACTAAACTCCTCGAATCCCCATCAATATGTCATCCCACGTCATACTCCCACTGGTTTACGCAATAACTCCTTTAGAATACCGTCTAACACACGCTCATAAATCAAAAACTTGATAGTGTAAAAGCTTCTACGCATTATTTTGTTTCCACTGTCATACGATTGTTTAAGAAAAGTAAAAGAGCACTACCTTTCCTTGTAAGTTCTGTATTATATTATATATTATATTTATGCATATATATAATATATTATATAATATATATTGTAATCGACCAGTATCGATTTTAATTAAAAAAATAACAACAGGCAACCTATCTAAGATTGAACTCTAACAATGATTTTAACTCGAACATTTAACCAACAGAGTTTAACCTAAGTATGACATCACTACTAGAACTAAGTTCCTAGCACAAGAAAATACACGTCCGACCAGTCCGAAAGCCAAGCGCAGAGTCTCCTCGCCCAGCGCTCGCTGTGACTTTTGTACCGCGCCGCTCGGCACAGGCAGTGGGGTAGGAAATTAGCTAATAATATATATAATATATTATATTTATGCATATATTTAGTTAACTATATATTTTATACAGGTAGGTATTTATTGTAGTAGTATTATAATGTATGTATGTTTATCTTCATTTTTAGGTGTTTTATAGGTAATAGTATTTTTGTAATTAATATTATTTACTATTAACCATATTTGTTTAGGTACACGAACCTCCCTCTATAATCTCACTTCTCTCTAGCCTCAAAGGTTTACTGGAAGAAAAGTCTTTTTAGGGTTAAGCTCGCCTTTGTACATACCTTTCTGTTTTATTGCTTTAATCTGTGTTTTCTTGTGTACAATAAAGAATAAAGAATTGTTTACAACTTAGACAAGTTTGTCGTGACAGTGGGTCCTTCTTTGTCTGCGTTAGGTCGATGAGCAGGTTTCAGCTTTAATGACCCTGAAACTTGTGACCGATGGGGAAAGAACCAATGATTGTTTTGCTTGAGGCGTTTTTCGTGCCCATCAGTTTAGATTGAATGTTTAATTCCTTCAGACTTGGTGCGTATGAAATTTTACATGTTATAAAATCTTTAAATAGAATCCTATTGATATTATAGATGCGAAAGTTTGTGAAGACGTTGGGATATTTAGATGATTCATTTTAATTTCATTTATTTATTCAATAACAATATATTTATTCAATAAGGCCGTGGTGGCCCCCGCTAAAGAATAGGGCCCTCCATATCTCTATCCGCGGATGTCGTAAGAGGCGACTAAGGGAAAAAAGCTAGGGGATGGGCAGCAGCGTCCCTCATTTTAACAACGATAGCTCTAACTGCACTCGCCAACCCGCATCCCCAGCATGGTGAGTATGGGCAAAACCCCCCCATATGATAGGGAATATGCTCTGTCTGTGGGGGAGGCCATGTTCAGCAGTGAACGTCGTACGGCTGAAATGATGATTCAATAACAATTATTACAATCGTGTCTGAATCCTTAAAAATAACAACATACATTGGGCACATTATAATACAAGTCAGATACATACAGATAAAAATTAATAATAATAATTTGTATAATTAAACAAAAGATAAGTAAAAAATAAGATGTCCAAAATTCAATAAAACCGAAATAATAATTGTGTAGTTGAAAATAAAATGTCCAAAATGTTTCGATGTCAACCACAGCACAATCCTTATTATTTAATCAATTCTTTTGATTGTTAGTTGGATGTGGTTCAATCACGCCGTAACTCAACCCAACCAACCCAATTAGATGCAACTTGAAATAGATTTCTTTACTTTGAAAATATAAGCTCCTTTCTATCTAGGTACGATGCGAGCGAAGCTGCGGGCGCAAGCTAGTCATTAATAAAACAGAAATTATGCAAAAAATAAAATTGCACCTTTACCATCGCGAGATCTCAGGTCGGGTCACTAGCTACTACAGAAAGAATCCGGTATTGAAATCCGAATGCATTTCAAATTCAAACCCCGTGCCGTATCAGATAATGGGAACGTGCCCGCTGACAGATGTGGGTCGTCGGAGCAATATCGATAGTGAAATGAAAAGATGTTGTAAGCTTGTGGGCTATTGTACATTTGCTACCCAATACACTTTGATGTTCCCGATATTTTATTTCAGATATTTTGTATCGACGCTTGAATAATTTGGAGTGTGGAAATTGAAGAATGAGGCAATGGCGAAAGCACTCTGTTCTGGGTTCTATTTTTGGGTAGTTTGGAAACATACAACATAAAGTTTCGTGAATATATTAACGTCGAAAAGTTATAAGATATAGCAGACTGGTGACGATTCCAAAAGTGCCGCGTTCAAAAGTTCTGCGTGGTAACATAACACATATATAGTGTATAGGTACATATACACTGAGCTCACACTAATATTCCCTGGGTATCAGAAACGAGTACCATTGTACCACAACACCCAGACCCGGAACAAATATTAGCAGATCATATCTTCAATTTAAATACTGGCAAGTATAAGAATATGAGTATCAGGAAAACACACTCGACTAAACTAAATACGAGGGTAAAAGTGGTATAAAACGGTTCTGCTTTCTCTTGTATCGGACTGATCAGAACTCCCGAATACCAAATTCTCATCTTAGTCGATAACCTCTCAATTATTCAAGCGGGTGCTCCAAATCGCTGACGATTCTAATTGTGACCCCAGCTATCTCTGGTCCGCAGCTCCGAACTTTGAGCTATTCATTGATAGCTCTTCATCTATGTGGGGATCTAAATCCGTTCTTTCTTAAGAAGCGGCGATTTATATTAACGGTGTTATTCCAGCGCAGGGTTGTAAGGACGGTTGTATGAATCTGTATGGATCTGAGTCTTGGGCTAACAAAGGGACGGATGAAAGAAGATTGCACGCGGCAGAGATAAATAAATAAATATTCTGGACATATTCACACGGTCAACTGATCCCAAACGAGGCATAGCCTGTACTATGGGTACCAGAGACTGATATACATAATAGATAAATATTTGACACCCAGACACAGAACAAACATCTGTGTTTATCACACAAATGTTTGTCCAGTGCGGGGATCGAACCCGCGACCTCAAGCGCAGAAGGCAGAGTTACTACTAACTGAGCCAGAGGAGATGCGAATGTTATGATGGATGTGTAGAGTGACGGGAATGGATAAGATAAGGAATGAGTATAAAAGAGGAAGTTTGAAAGTGGCGTTATTGACGGAAAAGCTGAGGAGTTTTCGAAATAGGTTAGCGTGGTTTGGGCATGTCGTAAGGTGGGAAGAATGTCATGTGACGAGAAGAGTGTTAAATATGAATGCTGCTGGATGAAGGAGTAGAAGTAGGCCAAAGAAAACATGGACTGTGTGAGAGTGGATATGGGTAAGAAAGGAGTGAGTGTTGGGATGTTGACTGATAGAGGGAAATGGAAGAATAATACATGTTGTGACGACCCCACATGATGAAGAAAAAGGGCAGGAACATGATGATTGTAAGGGGTTCGAAATATTTCGATTTATTTCAATAAAATCACTAGGATCACTTTGAAGCGTCTTAGAAACTAGGTGAAGCTAGTTTGTTGGAGTATAGTAGTAGTAATCAAACAAAGCGTGAGGCGAGTGAGCGAAGCGAGTGCGTTGTAAACATCATCATCATCATCTTTCCAGCTGTTTGAAGTCCACTGCTGAACATCTGCTTCCCCCACAGATTTCCGGAGTGACTTCTGTTATGTGGGGGAATTTGCCCATACTCACTACGCTGGGTATGCGGGTTGGCGAGCGCAGTTAGAGCTATCTTTGTGAAAATAGGGGACGCTGCTGCACATCCCCTAGCTTTTTTCCTTTAGTCGCCCTCTTACAACAACCACGGGTAGCTGATATGGGGGGAGGGGGGGCTATTCTTCAGCCGGGGTCACCACGACCAAACGCCAAAATCACATGGAGATTATGGCTTGCGATTATCTCCAATTCTGCCCACAAAGCGTGCAAAAAACTATCTCTATGTAAATCAATATTTATCTTTGATCCTGTAGGTTCATTACCTACTGCATCAGTTTGTACATGAAAGAAGGCCACGCCTGCCAATGCCATACGCTTTTAAATGTCCTGAAGCTTAACCTGTCCCCTGGGCCAGTCCGTCTGTTACAAGTCTACATGGACACTAAATCGATGGACCTTAATGTTTCTCAGGGGAAATTGAATAATAAATAATAAATAATAATAAATATTCCGGACATTATCACACACGGTCAACTGATCCCAAACTAGGCATAGCCTGTACTATGGGTACCAGAGACTGATATACATAATATATATCTATTTAACACCCAGACACAGAACAAACATCTGTGTTAGTCACAAATGTTTGTCCAGTGCGGGAATCGAACCCGCGACCTCTAGCGCAGAAGGCAGAGTTACTACCAACTGAGCTATGAGGCCAGTCAAAATGATGAACCAGTGAATCGATGATGGTAGATGTCCTATAGATAGATCTATGTCTGGTCTACCCAATAATAAAGTAGGATGAAACTGTCACTGAAATAATTATACGCCTAGAGGGCGTGACTTAGGTTTATAACATTTTATAGATTTTTTTGTCATATTCTTGTAAAAGTCTTGAGTAAGTAAGTACCTAATTGGTGAGAGTTCATTGCACTCTACTATAATAGTAACAATTAACTAAACGTCATAATGGCTTAACAATTTATCCCATTTTAGTGCGCGCAACTAATTGGTTTCATCCATTGCGTAATTACACCATCGAGTTGGTACTTAGATCTCGAACTAATTTATAGGCTCTTATAATTATTTAATATGATTGTAGAACCAATAGAACATATTGTACTCAAACACGGTCAATGGTCACATAAGACAAAAGCAAGCAATTAGTAGGTACTGTAGGTGCCGACATTGTCGACTTTTGACTAAATCTGACAATCTTTGACAGAATTGGCCACTTCTGATAGCATTTGTGAACATTTGCCAGCACCATTTCATGACTTTGTTCAGCAAAACACAGGCGCAATCGAGGAGCCAAGCGAGCTACAAAAAGTATATTGCGCGTGACACAAGGGTTAGGTTGGTCAAAGTTTTTTAGGAGAATCAGGAATTAGAGTTTTCAGTTGAGAATTCAGTGTTTTGGGCTTTAATAATGTTGCCACTATTTAACAATTGACGGTACCGCTATCTTAGGAAAGCCTAGTGATGTATTTTCTATTATAAGATGTGCGACCATTTCTCTTGGGACTAAACTAATAAATTCAGTTTTATGCTCGGATAGTTTTCCCCGATTTTCGGGAGAAGGGTTTTCTACGGGACGTGCTCCACTGATCCGTAACTTTGTTCCAAATTATATTCTTGCGAACAACCAATTGCCAAATCACTCTCCATTCTGAGATATTTGCGGCGGACTTATAAGCAAATAGCTTCCGCCCGCGGCTTCGCTTTCGTGGACCTAAAAAGTAGCCTATAAATAAATAAATAATAAATATTCCGGACATATTCACACGGTCAACTGATCCCAAACGAGGCATAGCCTGTACTATGGGTACCAGAGACTGATATACATAATAGATAAATATTTGACACCCAGACACAGAACAAACATCTGTGTTTATCACACAAATGTTTGTCCAGTGCGGGGATCGAACCCGCGACCTCAAGCGCAGAAGGCAGAGTTACTACTAACTGAGCCAGAGGAGATGCGAATGTTATGATGGATGTGTAGAGTGACGGGAATGGATAAGATAAGGAATGAGTATAAAAGAGGAAGTTTGAAAGTGGCGTTATTGACGGAAAAGCTGAGGAGTTTTCGAAATAGGTTAGCGTGGTTTGGGCATGTCGTAAGGTGGGAAGAATGTCATGTGACGAGAAGAGTGTTAAATATGAATGCTGCTGGATGAAGGAGTAGAAGTAGGCCAAAGAAAACATGGACTGTGTGAGAGTGGATATGGGTAAGAAAGGAGTGAGTGTTGGGATGTTGACTGATAGAGGGAAATGGAAGAATAATACATGTTGTGACGACCCCACATGATGAAGAAAAAGGGCAGGAACATGATGATTGTAAGGGGTTCGAAATATTTCGATTTATTTCAATAAAATCACTAGGATCACTTTGAAGCGTCTTAGAAACTAGGTGAAGCTAGTTTGTTGGAGTATAGTAGTAGTAATCAAACAAAGCGTGAGGCGAGTGAGCGAAGCGAGTGCGTTGTAAACATCATCATCATCATCTTTCCAGCTGTTTGAAGTCCACTGCTGAACATCTGCTTCCCCCACAGATTTCCGGAGTGACTTCTGTTATGTGGGGGAATTTGCCCATACTCACTACGCTGGGTATGCGGGTTGGCGAGCGCAGTTAGAGCTATCTTTGTGAAAATAGGGGACGCTGCTGCACATCCCCTAGCTTTTTTCCTTTAGTCGCCTTCTTACAACAGCCACGGGTAGCTGATATGGGGGGAGGGGGGGCTATTCTTCAGCCGGGGTCACCACGACCAAACGCCAAAATCACATGGAGATTATGGCTTGCGATTATCTCCAATTCTGCCCACAAAGCGTGCAAAAATCGATGATGGTAGATGTCCTATAGATAGATCTATGTCTGGTCTACCCAATAATAAAGTAGGATGAAACTGTCACTGAAATAATTATACGCCTAGAGGGCGTGACTTAGGTTTATAACATTTTATAGATTTTTTTGTCATATTCTTGTAAAAGTCTTGAGTAAGTAAGTACCTAATTGGTGAGAGTTCATTGCACTCTACTATAATAGTAACAATTAACTAAACGTCATAATGGCTTAACAATTTATCCCATTTTAGTGCGCGCAACTAATTGGTTTCATCCATTGCGTAATTACACCATCGAGTTGGTACTTAGATCTCGAACTAATTTATAGGCTCTTATAATTATTTAATATGATTGTAGAACCAATAGAACATATTGTACTCAAACACGGTCAATGGTCACATAAGACAAAAGCAAGCAATTAGTAGGTACTGTAGGTGCCGACATTGTCGACTTTTGACTAAATCTGACAATCTTTGACAGAATTGGCCACTTCTGATAGCATTTGTGAACATTTGCCAGCACCATTTCATGACTTTGTTCAGCAAAACACAGGCGCAATCGAGGAGCCAAGCGAGCTACAAAAAGTATATTGCGCGTGACACAAGGGTTAGGTTGGTCAAAGTTTTTTAGGAGAATCAGGAATTAGAGTTTTCAGTTGAGAATTCAGTGTTTTGGGCTTTAATAATGTTGCCACTATTTAACAATTGACGGTACCGCTATCTTAGGAAAGCCTAGTGATGTATTTTCTATTATAAGATGTGCGACCATTTCTCTTGGGACTAAACTAATAAATTCAGTTTTATGCTCGGATAGTTTTCCCCGATTTTCGGGAGAAGGGTTTTCTACGGGACGTGCTCCACTGATCCGTAACTTTGTTCCAAATTATATTCTTGCGAACAACCAATTGCCAAATCACTCTCCATTCTGAGATATTTGCGGCGGACTTATAAGCAAATAGCTTCCGCCCGCGGCTTCGCTTTCGTGGACCTAAAAAGTAGCCTATAAATAAATAAATAATAAATATTCCGGACATATTCACACGGTCAACTGATCCCAAACTAGGCATAGCCTGTACAGTGGGTACCAGAGACTGATATATCATCATCAGCATCATCATCATCAGCCTGTAGAAGTCCACTGCTGGACATAGGCCTCCCCCAAAGAGTTCCATGACGAACGGTCTTTAGCCTTCTCCATCCACCGACTTCCCGCAACCTTCACAATGTCGTCGGTCCATCGGGTGGGGGGCCTTCCAACACTGCGTCGCCCGGTTCGTGGTCGCCATTCGAGAACCTTTACTCCCCCACGGTTGTCGGTTCTGCGAGCTATATGGCCTGCCCACTGCCACTTCAACTTGCTAATTCTGAGAGCTATGTCGGTGACCTTCGTTCTCCTACGGATTTCCTCATTTCGGATCTTATCACGTAGTGAAACTCCAAGCATAGCTCTCTCCATAGCCCGTTGCGCGACTTTGAGCTTGATATATATATAATAGATAAATATTTAACACCTAGACACAGAACAAACACCTGTGTTTATCACACAAATGTTTGTCCAGTGCGGGGATCGAACCCGCGACTTCTAGCGCAGTAGGAAGAGTTACTACCAACTGAGCTATGAGGCCAGTCTATAGGTATGCTATTTTAGGTAAATAATTCTAAGTTATATTACAATTTTCAAAGAAATCGGTTGAGCCGTTACAGCGTGATTGAATAACTAACATCCTCAACTTTCGCATTTATAATAATATAATAGGAAGTAGGATCTACTTAAATAAAGGTTTTTATACGGGTGCACGCAAGAGAAGCCTCGAGCAAATGGTAGTACCTAAGTAAATACACGTTCTAAAACAATTTGTGCGGACAGCGGCCCAGTGGCGGCCCAATCGAAACTAATTGACGTTATCTCATCGGGCTATAGCTGTCGGTTGCGGCCTACTTCAAATGAATCTTCCGTTTGTCCGTCTGTCGCTGGGAAACTTGGATGAGCTTTGATTATCTTCATCTCTGTGTAGTTATTTAAAGGATCCTAATAATAGTAACCTACTCCTACTCACTTCTTATTTTTTTACCGTGTTTCAGGAAAAAAAAATATTACTTAATTCGAAGACATGTGACATGTGCACGAAAGGAGTCTCTAAGAGGCGCACTTTAATCATTTCACTACACTGATTCTTTCATCGACGGTCATAGGCCCTTTTGAGGGCTACCATACCTCAACCTGGTCACTGATCAAAGACAGGATGACCAAGAAAAAACCAGTGACCAGACAAGAAGAAGAAGGAGAACTGTGTTTCAGGAAAGCAGTAGTTCCTGAAACACAGTGAAAACTAAAGCAGGAATCAGTGCAACATATTATGTAAACTTATATTCTTATGCAATAAATATTTGTATTTGTATTTTATTGTTATAAGTAATTTTATATTAACACAAAATCAAAATACAAAATTCAAATCATATTCGAATTCAGACAGAATAGCCTCGTAAAGACTATTGGAAAAAAAAAAAATTATAACACACATAAAAGCAAAAAATATTATGGGCATAATAATACATTATGCGTCAGAACAGCGGTGAAATTGTGTAAGCTTAATGACAATGAAGTTCGTAACTTTGAGGGTCGTTTTTACAATCTTATTCAAAACGTTCCAAACTTGACAAGGTAAAACTTCATGATTATAGCTTCTTCATGTTCGGATGGGAAACTTGGATGAGCTTTGATTATTCTTCATCTACTGCTTTCCTGAAACACAGTGAAAACTAAAGCCGGAATCAGTTCAACATATTATGTATACCTAGCTTCTTCATCATGTTTGAAAAACTTCAGATGTCGCTAAAATTGATAAATCATTCTCATAATTGCGAACTTGATTGCCATTTCACTTACGCAATAGCACTCCAGAACCAAGTTAAATAACCCGTTTTAGTGAAAATTCTATTCACAATCATGATAGTTTTAAAACCTACTTCAACTTTGATCAATTCACCGTACGGATTTTACCGCACTTCGCACATTGTAACTTCAGTCCAATAGGTAGCGATGTCTATCTAATATCTACCTAGGTATGGTATATATCTAGGTGCAGCCGTGGCTTGGAGTGGTTTGTATTCATTAGCTGGATGTAGGGGTTGCAGTTTCATAGATTTTTAATTTCGAAACTGACGTATAAATTGGCCTCATGAGTTTCGAAGTTTCGGAATTCAGAAACTGGATGGAGGATCGAAAAATTAAGAAAAATAAAACTTTTTGTTCGATGTGGAAGTGTATTTAAGTAAAAACAGGTACATATTTCCAAAAAATCCTTAATACCCGCCCGAAAACGCAAAATGAAGGCAAGCTTTTGTCTTAACAAACTACTATTTAATAGATTTCTCTTCACTTCTACCTAACAGTTTCGAGATTTCGAAACTGGAAGCGTCAATTTCGATATTACAGAACATGACAAAATGATTTCGAAACTATGAAGCTTTAAAATTTCGGAATGCACCCCCTAGCTGGGCGATATGCGACACACGTTCAAAGAAAACGAAATGTATCAAATTCTCTTTGCCTAATGTAGTACACAATAGCCCCACTAACATTGTATTAAATGGAGAGTCACTAACCCTTGTTGATTCTACAAATTTCCTAGGACTCAATATTGATTCAAAATTGCAGTGGGGACCCCACATTGAAACTCTTGCCGGTAGACTTAGTTCCGCGGCATATGCCGTTCGTACGATAAGGTGGCTCACAGATGAAGCCACAGCTAGGTTAGTTTATTTTAGCTACTTCCATAGTGTAATGTCCTATGGTATCTTTCTCTGGGGGAATGCAGCAGATATCCAAGTCATATTTGTTTTACAAAAACGAGCAATACGTGCCATTTATAAAATGAAGTCAAGGGACTCCTTGAGGGAACTTTTTAAAGAAATTAACATTTTAACTGTAACTTCACAATATATTTACGAAAACTTATTGTACACACATAAGCACATGGCTAGCTTTAAGAAAAAAAGTGATGTGCATAGTATTAACACAAGAAACAAAAATAAATTGTGCATTCCAAAATTTAGATTACAAAAAGTAAATGGGTCTTTTATGGGGAATATGGTAAGATTTTATAATAAACTTCCGGTAAACGCGACGCAACTTCCTATTAGAAGATTTAAAGTGTACATAAAGAATAATCTTATTAAGAAAGCGTACTATAAACTAAATGATTATTTAAATGATAAAACCGCATGGCCTGAAGTCGCTCTGCCCCTCGACAGCTAAAATGCCATTTTGCATTGTCTTTACAGTTTTTGCTTGCATCATATTTTAAGTATTATTTAATTATATAAGCATTAGGTACATATTTCATCAAGTGTAGCATGTGCTGCCCTTAGATCATTTGTTGAAGCTCACATTTGTCTTCATTTTTTTCACATTTTTATAAGCTCTTATTTATTAAGGATTATAATTAGATTACTTTTCTCTTGAGCCTCACCTAGTTCGATCGGCACCACACTGAAGCTTTAAATTCCATTTTGTGAAAAAGGATCATCGAAAAAAATGATAGGCACCAAGCCGTGTTTGTTGCCTGATTCTTCTAGGCTTGGTCGCGAGGAACAGGCATAGCTTCACCTAGTTTCTAAGACGTTTCTAAGTGATCCTAGTGATTTTATTGAAATAAATGCCTTTTGACTTTGACTTTGACTTTGACATGGGCGAAGCTGAAAGCTCACCTTTTAAACTAGTGGTTCGCCCCGAACTGACCTCACTATCGTCGAGTCAATTAAGATAAACTTTGAAAATAGCATCTTTAGAATGTTCTAAGTAGTATTCATTCTTACATGTACATTTAAACATTACCGAAGACTATTTTTGTTGTATCCATAAACCAAAAAGAAAAAAAAGTGAAAAAGAGAAAAGTTTTGAACTCTTTTATTTTTTCAACTCTTAGCTCTCTTTTTTTTCAAAACTCCCTATATCTTAGCAACCCCGTAGCCAATTTAGCTTATATTCTTACCAGCAAAAATATTGATAGTACAACTTGTTGACCTACTAAATTCCACGCAGATCGGGTTGACGGTTCGAAAGTTATGCTCTAACAAAATATAGGAGTACCATACTCGTACTTACATAAAAAAAAAAAAAAAAAAAAAAAAAACCGGACATATTCACACGGTCAACTGATCCCAAACTAGGCATAGCCTGTACTATGGGTACCAGTGACTGATATACATAATAGATATATATTTAACACCCAGACACAGAAAAAACATCTGTGTTAGTCACAAATGTTTGTCCAGTGCGGGAATCGAACCCGCGACCTCTAGCGCAGAAGGCAGAGTTACTACTAACTGAGCTATGAGGCCAGTCAACATGCAACGCCGATCCGTCCAAGTTGTTTGAGAGTTTACGTTCGCTCGTTCCATTATTGGTCTAACCCTGAAGCTGTTTCTTCCCATAAACAGGCTTATAACCGACGGTAAAAGAATTATACTGGCCTCATAGCTCAGTTGGTAGTAACTCTGCCTTCTGCGCTAGAGGTCGCGGGTTCGATTCCCGCGCTGGACAATCATTTGTGTGATGAACACAGATGTTTGTTCTGTTTCTGGGTGTTAAATATGTCTCTATTATGTATATCAGTCTCTGGTACCCATAGTACAGGCTATGCCTAGTATGGGATCGGTTGACCGTGTGTGATATGTCCGGAATATTTATTTTATTTATTTATTTATTTATTCACTGCTCATACTTTCTTTCATCTACAGATTCTACACCTTCAGATAATATTATTCATATAAATATGCCTTCATACCTTATATCCTCACCCTTAAGCCCCAACCAATGTACCCGACGATATTTCCTTCAATCGAACACATATGAATGAAATATGTAGGTAGATAATCTTGTTCCACGATGTGCTCCATCCCTTGCGATCGTGTAGCACTCCCCTTAAAGCTGGGTCAGACCGAATCTCTTGACAAGCTTCGTTATTTTATGTGAAACTGTGGAAACTCCCGCGATTTCGTTTGCGTGATGATTTCATGCAACTTCAACTCCTACTGCTGCACCCTCTTAGGGGATTCCTTTCTTAGTGCACCCCTACACCAAAACTACACATACTCCAAATTGCATGTTCCTAGGACTTCTTGTTTAGGCTGTGTATTCAAGTCAAATCAGGCAGATTCGCTTCTGTGGTACCTAGATAAAAAGTAGCCAATATGCTATGCAAGGTAAAAGCTCTATCTATTTTAAGTTTCATCGAAATCGCGGTTATGGCGTGATTGAACCACAAACATCCTCACAACAAACATTCGCATTTATAATATTAGTCGGATTGCTGTCTTTTCACAAAAACCTTATTCGGATAATCATTCAAAAAAATTTGCCAATTAGGTCCAGAGGTTCTCAAGTGATGCGCTTACCAACGAACAATATTAATATAGATTAGATTCTTCTTCAAGACGTTTCAGGATAATATTCAATGCGGTTTGTTATAAGGTTCTAAATTGCTTAAACGATTCGGATATCGTTAAGCAACCCACGCTTTCGATCGGCAATCTTGTATACAACAACCCCTAACCCCGCCTTATTACCCGTTACAAGTTTAAAAAGAATGTTGCCAGTATTTTAAATGATTCGCTAAAATTTCAAAGGGCTCTTGAAACGCAAATTGGTTCGTAAAGGATCACTTAATATTTTTTACAGTTTTCGTTTCAGAAAAAGTTTTAAATTGATCTTTTACTAAGAATAAAGTTAAGAACTGTGTAGCTAAATCTTTTCTTTAAACTAGCTGACCTTACAGACGAGAAAGAACTAAGAAGAATAAATTTGGATAGACAATCCAAATTTATTTACATTTATGTGTAATCGTGCGTATTCAGCTCAGGTTTTCAGGTTCAGACTTCAGGTACGAAATGTCATTACAGAATGAGCCTGCTGCTATCTTTCGTCAGGCTGATGATTATGACTTTATAAAAGCAAAATTTTTAGAGACATCATCATCATCAACAACCTGTAGAAGTCCACTGCTGGACATAGGCCTCCCCCAAAGAGTTCCACGACGAACGGTCTTGAGCCCTTTCCATCCACCGACTTCCCGCAACCTTTAGAATGTCATCGGTCCATCGGGTGGGGGGCCTTCCAACACTGCGTCGCCCGGTTCGTGGTCGCCATTCGAGAACCTTTACTCCCCAACGGTTATCGGTTCTGCGAGCTATATGGCCTGCCCACTGCCACTTCAACTTGCTAATTCTGAGAGCTATGTCGGTGACCTTCGTTCTTCTACGGATTTCCTCATTTCGGATCTTATCACGTAGTGAAACTCCGAGCATAGCTCTCTCCATAGCACGCTGCGCGACTTTGAGCTTGTATATGAGGCCTATAGTTAACGACCAAGTCTCAGTGCCATAAGTCATCACTGGCAACACGCACTGATTGTAGACTTTCGTCTTGAGGCTCTGCGGTATCTGCGACGAGAAGATGTGACGAAGTTTCCCAAACGCTGCCCATCCGAGTTGGATTCGTCGTTTGACCTCTTTGTCGAAGTTGGACCTACCTAGTTGAATCGTCTGACCCAAATAGACATAGTGGTCTACAACTTGAATGGTATCGTTCCCAACTTGTACCGACTTTAGAGACATAATAACCCACAAAACACTATTAAATCTATCAAATTCAATAAAAGCCACTTTTCATAATAAAGCGTGAAAAAAAAACAATCTGAGATCTTGAGATAAATTCTCCTGCCGCCATCCTGCCGCCATGTTTTCCCACCAAACCTCTCTAATTTAATTTAGGCTTTTGAGCGCCCCTCCTCGGTAACGAGAGATTGAATAATTTGCATTACATTTTGCATTTTTTTACGTTAACTGGATGGTTACGGAATTGTCTTTGGAACGTGAACGTGCTCCAGGAAAGATTAACAGATCCTATCCTTCTTTGAAGTTTTTTATTACAGTCAAGAACGGCGCGGCGTGCGAATTGACAATATCTAAAATTTATTTTGATCCTTACATCTTCTGAGTAAAGTTCATTTTGATATTGACCACCAAAATTGACTTATTTTAGGTAAGATTAATGATCGAATGGCGACCACGAACGCGACGCAGTGTTAGAAGGCCCCCCACCCGATGGACCGATGACATTGTTAAGGTTGCGGGAAGTCGGTGGATGGAAAAGGCTCAAGGCCGTGGTACTCTTTGGGGGAGGCCTATGTCCAGCAGTGGACTTCTTCAGGTTGTTGATGAAGATGAAGAATGATCGACAAGCTCAAAATGCTCATTCCTCTAATAGAAAGTTACGCAGAGTGTAACATGCGAGTGAAGCCGTGGGCGAAAGCTAGTATATATTTTTTTTTAAACAAGTAACTTCCTCTAAAGTTCTGAGGACAAGTAGGCCTACTTAGACAAACAAGTGTAGCGTATAAAATAGCGCACACATTCTCTCGCCACGTTCTTACTTACCGTGACAATGTAGAGTGTGTGCATAGCCTTATGTTTGTGTGCCAAACTTAGTACTGATGGTAAATAAACTAGCATAAATCATGTTGTCCGGCTGAAGAATAGGCCCCTCCACATCTACTCGTGGATATCGTAAGAGACGACTATGAGAAAAAAAGCTAGGGGATGGCCTACAGCGTCCCCTAACAACGATAGCTGTAACTGCGCTCACCAACCCGCGTGCCTAGCGTGGTGAGTATGGAATTATACGCCCCACATGGATCTGGAAGTCTATGGGGGAGGCCTATGTTCAGCAGTGGACGTCCTACGGCTGAAATCATGATGAATTCATGACTTGATAAAAGAGGGCATAGAACACCACTTTAGTCTGTACAAAGTTAATTTTCGTATTACTATGTTCCAGTGGCTCAAGCACGAATAATTCACGATAGCATTACGCTTACGAAACGATAAGAAACTTAAATTATTAGCCAATCAAAGTTAAAAGATTTCGGGCGTCGCCGATGTCATTGGCTAATATTTGACTTTTGCCAGCGTAACTTTATCGTGAATAATGCTTTGGCCACAGAAAAAAACAGACGATATAATAAAATGATCCAAACCTAGGTAATCTATGTTCAGCCGTTTTTATCAACAAGGCCTCCCCCCATTCCCTCCACACCTCATGATCCTGTGCAACGTCAACCCAGTCTATCAAAAATCGGTCGAGCTCATACTGCCATCTGCGTCAAACCTAATGATTATTTTTGTTTTGTTTCAGGTACGTAATGCATACAATCTAATGATAAATAAAAGCAGTAAAAAGGCAAGTACCTAACCTGGCTACCTAAAGCAATGTGAATCTTGTGGATGTTATTCCATAAACGCTATCAAATATAATCGAAATAGTTGGATTCAAACCCGCACTTCGCCTAGAATCCGCAATGCTTGGAGGCTTGGTCGCAAGAAACAGGTTTCACTTAGTTTCTAAGTCTTTTCAAAGTGATACTCACTGAAACGGAAACTTTTAAATGGTCTTTATTTATAGTTTAGGATTAATAAGTAGTTTTTTTATGACTGTATTTTCCTAAGAAATAAAAATAAAATAAATAAATATTATTGAAATAAGCACCTCTTTCTGATATAGCTGTTGTTGCGAACGGTCCATATATCCGAAACAAACACGCGCGCAACGTCCCTGTCTCGTCTTGTTTTGTGTCAAGTCCCACTTGTCCCGAAGACCGGCTGCTCGAATATTTGGGACCTTTGGGCCTACCGAGATATGAGGAAGTAGCTATTTCATTTGATTTAGATACATGGTGTACCCATCTTACTTGGAAATTAACGCTCTTACGATATTATAAAGCAAAACGTTACTGACATGGGTCGATATCATTCATTTACAACATTGAATATATATTCTGGTAAGTAATAAGTTCTGCACGAAAGGAGCCTCAAAGAGGCGCACTTTAATCCTTTTGCTAAACTGATTCTTTCACCGACGGATATAGGCCCTTTTCAGGGCCACCATACCTCAACCTGGTCACTGACCCTAATATAAGATGACCAAGAAAGAATCAGTGACTCGACAAGCAAGCAAGCAAGTAATAAGTTTCAAATCCAAGATAAAATGTCTGTCTAACATTAAATGTTATTGATTTTAATTTTTCATATATTTTCCAGAAAACACAGACATTATTTTTGTACAATACAATGGGCATAAGAAAACTTTATTGGCTTATAAGTTGTATGTTTCCATTTTTGTTCAATTCATATTTTGGGACACCCTGGCTACCCCCTACAGCCCACAATCCTATCATGCGCTTAAATCTGATGAAATAAAAAGGGTCGAGAAACTTTTTGCAAACCAAAAGGCAGTCCTGGGGACTCTTATAGATCCTTTCAAGGAGTTCTCAAGGACTCCAACTGAAATTTATTTTTGCCTTTTAGGTTCATACTCTTCTATAAATAAGTTTTTGTGACATGAAAAAATCGAGGAGCACTATGCAAACTAAAAAACATTCACATAAAAATATAAATAAGTAAATAACACCTTGACATACGTAGTCCTGACCCCACACTAGGATTCCCTGTGTCGTGGGTATCCGATACTAAGAGTACCATGGTACCACAACACCCAGACCCGGAACATACAATTTGCAGACTCAAAGTATCTGTTTTTGTCTTTTTTCATAATCTTTATAATTACTATAAGTACGAGAAGTTCAGCATCAAGATTGCTACCTAAAACAGCTGATTATTACATAGAGTTTTTTTCAATGCAAAATGTCGAATTTCCAAAACTCGTAGAACAAACTTTATTGTTACTAAATAACTAACAAGCCATTAATTGTTAGTAAACTAACAAGCCAATAGGATGTAGAATGAGCCCCTTTCAAGATAGTAAACATATTATGAATCACCTTGTATTATATATACAACAGAATCAAATGACCTACCTTATAAAGTCCTTTTCGAGCAACAGAGCTCAATGCGAAAAGTTTCTCTTGATACATGAAAATTGGTTCCATTTCCCAATGTTGTTATAACTGGGCGAGTTGGTAAACCAACTGTGTGCCAAGCCAACTCAAGCAAGCCCGGGCTCGGCCTATATCACTAAACATTGGGTGTCAATGGAAAATGAGCTCATTTATTATGTAGGCAAAGCGCCGCTTGTTCCTCGCGACCAAGCCTAGAAGAATCAGGCAGCAAACACTTGGTGCCGAACATTCCTTCGAGGACTTGCTAACGATCAAATACCAACTTTCTATATGGTGCTAAGTGTACCTACTACTAGTTTTAAGTGGTGGAGAAATGTGAGATAGAAAAACAGTGCCGGAATTAAAAAAAATCATTTAGCTCGCCTCGATTTAGGCTTCAACAAAACTTTTGGCGAATATTGCTCGCCGCTCGATTTATTTAGATAAATACTCCATAAAAACCACATAGAATTTCCATATGACTCTACATGCACCTCCATGTTGCAAGTGTGCCAGGGGCGAAAAGCTATCACCGAGAATTGAGTTAGGGCCGGCGAGTGTTCAAACACTCAGTTTGCCTTCCCAAAAATAGGTACACCGTTATGCATGTAGGAAGCGTTATGCGGAGTGGACAATGGCGGCAGCTCCTTCTCATTTGTCTGTTTATATTGGATTATCTTGACATTGCTTCATAGTGTGTTGTCATCATCATCACCCTGGACAGAAGCCCTCCAAGAGTACCATGACCAATGGTCTTGAACCTTTTCTTGAAAAGGTGGGTAAGGTGGCAAACAAGCATACGGCCCACCTGTTGGAAAGCAGTTACCGTAGCCTATGAGCGCTTGCAATACATTGCATCACGCACGCGTTACCCCCCCCCCCCCTAAAGAGCTTTGGCAACCTTACTCACCGCAGAAACACAAAACTAATTGAAACAAATAATGTTATTTGGCTGCGATCTTCTGTAAGGCGGAGGTACCTCCCAGGCGGGCTCCAATTTACGAACGAGAAAATCACGCTGTGCCCTACCTCCTCCTACTACTTGTCGTGTCACTGATTCTTTCTTGGTCATCCTGCATTAGGTCAGTGACCAGGTTGAGGTATGGTGTCCCTGAAAAGGGCCTATGACCGTCGATGAAAGAATCAGTGTAGTGGAAGGATTAAAGTGCGCCTCTTAGAGGCTCCTTTCGTGCACCTCCTCCTAAAATTGTTAAATAGCAGCCCCTACGTTTCGTATCTGCAATCTAGCCACTTAGCTGCGACTGGCAAGTTGTTACCATAATATGCCATTTCACGGGCTCTGGCTTCGCAGATTTTAATTCTAGATCTGAAGAATCGTGTTTAAATAAAGGTTTAACCACAGAGTTATCATTTGTTAGCGAGCTAGCGAGCGCAAAAGCTTCAGCGAAAAGCATAGGTATGAACGAGGTCAGGCATCTTCTGATGATGTTTAAATAAAACCAGAAAGGTGACCAGTGGTGCAATTGCGTAAGCGTAATGGCAATGAAGTTCGTAACTTTGAGGGTAGTTTTAACAATCTTAGCCACATTTAAAACTTTCCAAACTTGACAAGGGAAAACTTCAAGATCCTAGCTTCTTCCTTTTTATGTTTGAATAACTTCAGATGTCGCTATAATTGATAAAATCATCCTTAAAATTGCGATCTTCATTACCATTTCGCTTACGCAATAGCCTGGCAGGTGGTGAATTGGGACCAAATACGTATGACCGAAGTGATATTATGGCTATTATGGCTATAATAATATTATGCTTACGTAGCCAAGCCTACTGGCTAATGGTTTTAATGTGGATGATAATAATTATGTTGGAATAGGATTCCCTGTGTGGGGTATGTGAGTGGGTATCAGAAACGACGAGTAACATGATACCACAACACCCATGATGGTTGCATGATGTGCAAGTATTTGGTCCGGGCGGGGGGAATCGAACCCCCAACCACTTGCGTCTCAGTCGGGCACTCGACCGCTGCGCCACCGAGGCAATATTTCTTCTATTTTCATACCTGTGTTTCGCGTTGGTATATAGGTTAGTTAACGTAAAGACTATTTGTCTTGAGATGTTCAACAAAAGGCTCTATATTGTGTAGCTTGTTACTCCTCGGGTGTATCGTTAGCAAGGTTGGCAGTGCGCCAGCCGGTCGCAGGTTCGACGTCCGCATATGATATGTTTGCGGTATTACATTACCGTTTTATAGTTCATTCGATTTACGGCTGCTTTGTTTGGCTTTGGAATACCGAAGTTTATCACAGCTGCTCTGATTTTATGGGTATAATTTTTTAAAGAAATGCGAATGGTTTGTTATTTTTTGGTCGAGGTTGTTTCCTGTCTTGAAGGATTTTGCGATTGATTTAATTAATTAATTAATTACTTTATTTGCATGAAGTATAGTATAAAAAGGTACCTTCATGGTCTTTTACTGGATAATTCCACCGCACTCCAAGAATGCATTCCTCCGGGCTCCAAGTATTTATTACGCATATTATTTTAAAAATTATAAGTACCAAAATGCTTCTGTATTTCTGTAATTCTTTATTGCACACATAAACATGATACATAAATGGTTATTTCATAAGTCATGTACATAGGCGAGCTTAACCCTAACAAGAGTTTTCTTCCAGCAAACCTTTGGGGCTAGAGAGATTTGATAATATAGGGAGATGCAACGTGTACAACAATATAAGAGAAAAATAATAATAATAAATGAAGTGAAAAATACAACAGTGAATTAACTAAAATAAACTACCATAAACAGCACATTGCTTCCACATTTCTCCTAAAGAAAAATGATAGAGTCGGCATAAAAGGTAAACCATAAGTTGTTTATGTTTTGTACAAGTAGAAATATCGTTATTTTACATAAAGTTACATGCTAAATTTATTTTTTTTGCTAACTCTACTCAAAATTTCTTGGGAGCGCGGAGGAACTAAAATATTAAATTATTTTATTACTTAAAAATTCTTGAAGCGCAGTGAAATCAATGTATGAACTTTACAATTTTGAGAACAATGAGTTTTGGAGCGCAGTGGAACTGCCCCTTTTACGTACAGGTGTTGGAAAAGGTTCGAGGCGCGTGTATGCTTGTTTTTACCCGACTGCCGTGAAGGAAGAAGGGTAATGTTATTTGCAGTCACAGTAGCACTACAACAAGAAGCGTAGCGGCTTCAAGATTTTTGGGTTCGTCTGTTCTATGGCGGCACCATGTATCATGCAATGAGTTGCATGCAAATAAACTGTTACTGTTTTTTGTTAAAAATGTGACAACGGCATATGACTGTCGTGTGACGGCTTCCAACCACGTAGTAGTAGTCATCATCATCATCATTTCAGCCGTACGACGTCCACTGCTGAACATGGCCTGCTCCAAAGAGTGCCATGACGAACGGTCTTGAGCCTTCTCCATCCACTGACGTCCCGCAACCTTCACAATGTCGTCGGTCCATCGGGTGGGAGGCCTTCCAACACTGCGTCGTCCTGTTCGTGGTCGCCACTCGCGAACCTTTGTTCCCCAACGGTTGTCGGGGAAACGTTGGGGAACAAAGGCCTCCCCCACAGACAGAGCACATTCCTATCATATGGGGGGGATTTGCCCATACTCATAGTAGTAGTAAGTAACACTAACATGGTTTCCTCATCAAGTAGTAAGTATTAAGTGATTGCCCACAACCTTGGCGCGGCTCCAGAACCCAAAGTGGAACCGCATGTGAACATTGGCGCAACCTACTTACCTAATTACTTTTGATTTTTGTGCTCCTACACGGGTGACCGAAATTCCATCCATGCAAAGCAATCTTCCTACTTGACACAATCTTACATTTGTCTCCCTACTTGATGCTGTTATAACGTGAATAGTTCGTAAACGTAGAATTGCCAAATATAAAAATGTATGTAGCCCGATTAGGCACTCTCAGTAAACACTTTAGATTATAGATACCCCTAGATACTTAAGTTAGGAATGTAGTAGAAGAGGCGGAGATAGCGATGATCACCATATTAACGCAGAACAGAGAATAGGCTAGAATTTAGCGTGAAATAGTAGAATACTTAGTAATAAAATGCTACCAATAAATACTTAAAACGGCTTAACCCACGTAACAAAACAATAATATGGTATCTAATGGTGACGAAACGGCCACCACTCAGAATGTGATAGGGCAGTTGATAGAATTGAATAGAAGACATTGACTGGCCTCATAGCTCAGTTGGTAGTAACTCTGCCTTCTGCGCTAGAGGTTGCGGGTTCGATTCCCGCACAGGACAAACATTTGTGTGATGAATACAGATGTTTGTTCTGTGTCTGGGTGTTAAATATTTATCTATTATGTATATCAGTCTCTGATACACATAGTACAGGCTATGCCTAGTTTGGGATCAGTTGACCGTGTGTGATATGTCAGGAATATTTATTTATTTATTTAGATCGTGCCAAAGCGCTGGTCCTCCATGATTACGTGTATGTGCTTACAGTGGGCAATAGCTATGCATTTTCTACATAAAATATTTCAATTTATCTGCATACAAAGATTCCGGAACATTTCTATCCCAAATTCTTCTTCTTCTTCTCGAGTCAAGGACTTCTTTAAACTCTACTCGACCAATATGTAGCAACCTCGATGGCCCTTTCCGTTGCCTCATTTAGGTCCTCCCAAGTGCAGGTGGCCGTGCACAGTGGATAGGAAAGCAGGTGCCGTATGCCCTGTACGGGGGCTCCGCACTCGCACTGTCCTCTGGACGAGTCAATTAAACCCCATGTAGTCAGGTTTTTTCTGCAGCTGCCAACTTGGGACAGGAGTCGAATTAATCCCAAATTAGAGTTAAATAAATTATTTGCGTTTACGCCTCCCGGTGTTAGAGACAAATTGTGTGCAGTTTAAGTTTTTCCCGCGGGCAGCACAAGTTTAAACGAGTCTGGAGTGTTGCCAGCTAATTATCAGGCCTCTGTTCCTGGCTGGGACAAAAACCCCTATTTTGGGACTGTTGGGATGCAGGATAGATTAAGCACAAACTGTATAAGGATTAAATAAGGACGGGCAAATTGCTAAGTTTGGGGAATTTAAATGTGTGTTGCGCGTAGGTATGGAATAAAATACACTCCTAATTAGATTTTATATTTATTTTATTTATTTATTTAGTGTATCCAACAGTTATATTATAACACAATACAATGTTAATATCAAAACAAGGGACTCATGTCTATATGCGTACCATTAGAAAGATTATTAAGACGATAGACAGACTAGATAGATTATTTAGCAGCCTATGACTTTGGTAGTGATCTGGATCAATCGAGTTATCTATAGATCATTTGTAACGTCTTTATGTATACGCCCCCGCTTTTTAGAAAACTTAAGGCTTTAAGAGACCTTCTTAAACAATGATCTAAGAAACAGACTGCATTTTACAAAAGCTTCCACATCACGTCCATTACATCTAAAAAAACAGCCCTTGAGTGAATTGTTTTATTTACCCCAAAAGGGAAGGGTGCTATAAAGTCCGGACTCAGCTGGACTTAGGGACTTGGGAATGAAAAATAGGATCTCTGAGGGTAGGTTGAAGGGTCAGATGTAAGTGGATTTGTAGATCCATCGAATTCTGTGAAAACAATGGGTAAATATTGTTTTTGTTGCATCTATTGTTTTAAATGTTCCTATACGGGCGGTGTAATTGCTTCATTACAATCTCTTCTGATATGGCGTCTTAAATTGCTTGGTGTTGTAAAATATCATATTGACGACCTCTGAAGCGTGAGCTTGAGTATCAAATTGTTCTAGGTCTCAGTACACACACCTAGGATTAGGTCCAAGAAAGAATTGATACTTACCACTGAGTAAAATCCCTAACCTGTTATTGCGCATCTAAGCCATGTTCAAAAGGCATGCGATCTGTCATATAAAATCAATTTAAAAATGACTTAAGGGCTATTTTTAAACTGATTTTTACTGATTAACTTTCTAAGTTAAATTTGAACTTGACATTTAAATAAATAATAAATACAGGCCTCATAGCTTAGTTGGTAGTAACTCTGCCTTCTGCGCTAGAGGTCGTGGGTTCGATTCCCGCACTGGACAAATATTTGTGTGATGAATACAGATGTTTGTTCTGTGTCTGGGTGTTAAATATTTACCTATTATGTATATCAGTCTCTGGTACCCATAGTACAGGCTATGCCTAGTTTGGGATCAGTTGATCGTGTGTGATATGTCCGGAATATTTATTATTTATTTATTTATTTATTTGAGGGTGTCCATTATATCCTGTCCTCCTATAATGTCAAACTCAAAAGTTAACTTTATTCAGAAGAAGTAAAGTTCATTTTAAGATAAAATTTAAATTACATTCATTGCATTTTCAACTTCCGCAAACATACATTCGTTCCTCTACATGCCACTCCTTATGAAATCAGGGCTTTACGTACCTCCTTATTTATTCTGGGGGCGTAATGAAGTTAGATTTTAAGGGTCGTAAAGGTTTTTCACCCCAATGTGTGATGTACTCGCTATTACTTTGAGGTCGAGCCCGGCCTGGAGCTTTTACTGATTGCCACGCAACCTCTAACTTTTTACGCAAATGTTGGGTCATCATCATCTTTAGCCGGGGCCACCACGGCCAAAATGTTGGGTAATTCGTTTCAAAGATATGTATGCTATTGTAGACAAAAAAAACGTGTGTGCTACTAATATTTCGTGTGTTATTATTTCACAAATTTGAATATGCATATGACATTTACAGCTCACCTACACGCTACGAGTGCTACGGCGTAGCGCTACAGGACTTTTTCAACGCGCGTCAACGCGACAACTCAACTCGATAGCTCACTTCGATTTGAAGGACACATACTAAGTTTAGTAAAATCATGCTTTTTTTGGTTAAAGCTGTTGTATAAAATAAGAAACTTCTTGAAGGAGGAAATCCGTATAAAAGTTTGTGAGTCACTTACCTATACTGTCAAAACTTAATTACGGTGACTTGGTGTACGGTCCACGTTTAACAGCAAAAACTTCTCGCCTTGTTCAAAGGATTCAAAATGCATGTTGTAGATTTTGTTATGATATCCCACCACGAACGCATATCACTCCTTATCTAAATAACTCAAATACTCTCAACATGGCATCGCGGAGATATCTACACCTGGCGGTGTTAGTTCATTCAGTTGTTACGTCTGAATCGCCAGAATATCTTTATTCCAAACTTGACCGTTCACAGAGTAAGTACAGTTCAAGATCGACAAGGGACTTGCTTCATTATAGTAAGCATAAGACTGTAGCGTTTATGGGCAGCTTTCGGTACCAGGCAACCAAATGTTGGAATAATATACCACCACCATTTCGACTAATAAAATCAAAGTTTACTTTTAAAAAACATTTTAAAATTATGTTTCTAGAGCAGCAAAAAACTGGGTTGTCTGGTGCCAATAGCTACAGTGCACCCTTCACGTGCTGACTTTTTAGGGCTGTTATGCACATATATAATTCTTTTCCACCTTTATTAATTTTTATATTTATAAACCTATTCCCTGACGATTCTAACATAATCTTAATAAGACTGTTCTCACAGGGTTGAATGACTGTGTAGGTAATGGTTTCGGCAGAATACCAGCGTCTGCTGCAAAACAGTAGGCATAATACTGAGCCGAAGCCATTTTGCTGCTGCAGCACACATCACACCATTTTTTCTTTCATTACTTTTATCTTGTTTCTTTTATTATAAGTACCTAATGTTTATTATAAAATGTTGTGCGAATGTGTGTGTTTTGGTGGCAATTAAATAAATGTCTATGTCTATGTCTACTGTAATGTTGTGAATATTTTTGATAAATAAATAAATTAGACTGCGCGAGTCCACTGCGCAAGTCCAAATAAAGAATAAAAATTAAAGATGACATGAGTAAGAAAGAAGTGAGTGCAGAAATGACAGCTAACAGAAGAGAGTGGCAGAGGAAAACATGCTTTGCCACATAATGTGGGAGAAGGACAGGATGATGATGATGATGATAAATTGGCTAGTCAATGTAATATTATATACATAGCTTGCGAGTTAAAGAGTTCGGTTAACCCTAATCGTAGGACGGCCTTTAGAGCGCAATTCACTAACAAAACATGAATTTATAAGGGTCCCAGGTACCCCTAATTACGGAACCCGCAGAGGTACACTTTAAATATTTACAGAGGGAAGGGAGCTGCCTACACTGATTACGCACTCGAAATTTCCGTTTTTCGTCACTCGGTACTCCTCCGCAAACAAGACCTCATTCACACATGGAACAGGTGGCTGAAGACCGCTTTCATGGAGAATTTCTAGTAAGGTACCTAGAAGATTAGGTTTGTCATTTTTCAGATTTTCGCACAGTTTTTTCAATGCAATCTATCGAATTTCCTGAGGGATCAATAAGATTTCTTTAAAAGTCCGTCTTAAGTTTGAACGAGATGAAATGAAACAAAAATAGCCCGGAAATTGTGCATTTTGTTGACCCGTTGAGACGCCAAGAGACTAAGTCAGATTAGTGTGCGGTCTGCTCAGCCCCTTACCAAGATAGATTGTTTACCCGACTACAGCAAAGCTCTTGGAGGGTTATGATATTAGAAATCCGGTCAGCGAGCCTGGAATTGTTATGCTAAGCGTATAGTAAATTGTAAAGTATTTGCTTAGCTTTTAGCGTAACAATCCCGGAGTCGCTGCTCAGGGTCTAGAAAAGATTTTCTGTTGGCATTAACGCCAGTGGAAAGATTTTGAGAAGAATTGTATAGCCGTAATTGGATATATATAAATGGCCGTGTTTCTTCATTCTTCTAGACTTGGTCGCGAGGAACAGTTACCTAGTTTCTAATGTTCTCCATTTCAAGCCAGCAGTATCTATGACAATGTCACCACACCAAATATTATTCCTTTCTATATAAGATATGTTTTAAAAATTGCATTGAATGAATCTTTCAGCGATGATGTATGTATCAGCACATAAGGATCTTACTAGGTATTCTTATTTTTGTACAAAATACGATATAACTCATTCACTGACCGCAGAATGACCAAGAAAAAACCAGTTACACGACGAACGAATACAAAGTTCGCAAAGTAATTTCCTAGTTCCGCCTTCAGCGGGATCCAATGATGGATGCTTGTAAGAACTATTTCAATTTAATTTCACTCGTTTGTCAACTATCTTGCTGAAGAAATTACTTCACAAACTTACCTTATTCTCAGAGTTTTATAAAACCTGGACAGACGATTATATTTTCTTTTTATCTTGAGTTATAAAATAATACATGATTATACATGAAAAAATTCGGAAAAATCTAATTTGAACCTTTTGTTTTTGTTTCCCGCTAATATTCTTTTTTTAACCGACTTCCAAAAGGAAGAGGGTCTCAAGTCGGCTGTATTTTTTTTTGTGTGTTTGTTTCTCGATATCTCCGCCTATAGTAACCCGATTTTGATGATTCTGTCGCTGGTGTATAGAGTATGATCCCGGGGTGGTCCCATATTAATTTAATTCCTGAGGGATTGCTTCTTGTCCCGTAAAACTTTAAAAAACGTCATCATCTCTTGAAATCACGACTTGCCGAATTTTATTTTTGCGGACGGTGGTATAGTAATTCCCGTGACTTCGTTCGGTTGCTGCTATTTTTACATAAACTTTAAACTTAGGGGTTGTGTGTCGGGAATTCCTTTCTGTGCACTCATACGTTGCAACAGGAAGCTACCCTGCAAATTTCATACTCTTAGGACTTTTGGTTAGGCTCTGCGTTATTTGTCAAAGAGAATAAAACCACAACGTTTAATTATCTGTCAGTCAGTCAGTACCATATATTATGAGTTATTATTTTATGATGAATGAATGTCATACTTACTTACGTTTTTTGTTCGAAAGTGTTGTTGGCAGGTGTCATCCTCAGTAGGTAAGCAAAACGCAAAGAGGTTGATAACAAAAAAAAGAGGTTGGTATTAATCTTGTAAATATTTAGGAATTTGAAGTCGGTTTTTAGTTTTTGTTTAATAGTAGATTATGCAACAAGGGCTTAAAGTAGTGTATTATGTCAAGGGCGCTATATTGAATCCCGAGAACGAGGGATTCTATGGTTAACTCCTGAGCGAAGCGAGGGAGTTAAGGCAAGAATCCTGAGTACGAGGGGTTCAAGATCGCCCAAGACAAATACACATTTAAGCCCGCGATGCATACTCTACTTTTTATACTTTCTGCGAGTCAATTGAAAACAATGACTGTTAAGTAGACAGAAATGATTTTTCTGGAAGTAAGTTTCCAACTATACCAGAGGCTTCAGATTGTATACATTCTGGAGTCGAATCAAAATTACTGTCGTCGTTACTTGACATTTTTTAGAAGTTTATTTGAATCGAAACTGAATTTCGGTGTAGATAACAGCACAGCAGTTTGAGGTGAAAATGAATTTCGTAAAAAGTTTTCATGTTTGTCTTTTTTTTAATTTGTAGGCAGTGCAAAGAAAATGTTAACATACAGCCTAATTAGAATAAAATCTCATTGCACCCAAACATTTTTGAAACCAACCTCGATCAAGCACGACTACATGGGTTGCATTCCAAATGCAAATCACATTATGTCCCATGGGAAATAATGAAATTCAGTACAACATTATGACCCGGCTAGACCGTAGGGCTGTAATGACTTACATTAGGAAAGGTTTGCATGACACATATATCTTATTGTTAATACAACGAGCTCCTTTCAGGATGGAATACATGTTATGAATCACCTTGTATATACGACTAAAGAGTACCAAAATAGCTTAGCCGTTTCTTGTGGCATTTAGAATTAGAAAGGATAGTCGCCACATACCTTCATTAATTGGGCCCTTCGCCACTCTCAATTAACTGGGGCAATTGAGTTTTATTAATGTTCTCGGGCAAAAATTAATTAACTTAGCTACAAAACCTATAAAATTGCTGAAAAAAATAATTAACTAATTGACTGACCCATTCCGAGCTTTCATTATTGCTTTCATTGCGTCATAACGTTCTTTATTTTATAATACTTTTAGAAGTTGTACTTTAAAAAGTTAAAACAACCCTGAATACCTAATATTTGACAAAAAAGTCACCATTATAATTTGTTTTTAGTTGTAATTAAACATCTATAAATCTATAAAATAAAGTTATCTGGATTCATTAATTTTTTTTTTTTTTAATAGATAATAGATAAATAGATCTTTAGATAGCTCAACTGTTTCTTGTATACCTATTTCGTAAAATATGTATAAATATTAACTTCTATTGCTTTTGATTTTATTTCTGTAAATAAACTTGCCTATCATTTTTTTTGCAATTAAACATAAAATCGGCAGCAATCCTTATTAATTCCTAGTTGAAATATTAATATTCACCATTAAAATCTGCATACTTATTAACTAACTAGGTACACCTGTCTGTATGTAATCACAAATTCAGTTTGGCTATCCTCATTTGCATTTGGTCTATCATCCATAATAATGTGATTTGGTTGCGCAGATATAAGATAGATACCTATATACCTACCTAACCATCGTCTACCAAGTTTGTTCCATTGTCAATGATAATTTCCTATCACTGATCCTGTTTTAGTTAGTTATACAGTAAGTAAATGACGAGTGCATGGGGCCTACTTTTACGGATAGGTATGGGCGGGTGCCCGGTTGAGGCTTCGATCCCCGCAGAGAGACAAATTTTTGACGATCTGCAAATAATTGTTCCGAGTCTGGTAGTTTTGGTACAATGGTCAAGGTCTCGCGTCGCTTTTCGATATAAAAACCGCGCGTACAACGAAAAATACACGAGCTATCTCACAACACCAAAGAGCTATAAGACTTAATACTAAATAGAAGAAAGGACATCGAAGCTCCTCTGTGTCCGAGGTTAAATGTGGTTTACAATCTTACTTATCCAATAGAGTCCAAAAAGTTGACGTGGGTGGTGAAAGGTCTTCTGGATCAACTATTGTCATGGGTGTGCCACAGGGTTCGATTCTAGGCCCTTTCTTGTTCCTAGTTTACGTTAATGACCTCCCTTCTTATGTTAAAGAAATGTGTGACATAGTTCTATTTGCTGACGACACCTCGCTAGTGTTCAAAGTCGACAGATCCAAAACAAATTACGATGACGTAAACGCATCCTTGTCGCTAGTCCTTAATTGGTTTTCTGTAAACAATCTCTTGCTAAATTCAAAGAAAACGAAATGTATCAAATTCTCTTTGCCTAATGTAGTACACAATAGCCCCACTAACATTGTATTAAATGGAGAGTCACTAACCCTTGTTGATTCTACAAATTTCCTAGGACTCAATATTGATTCAAAATTGCAGTGGGGACCCCACATTGAAACTCTTGCCGGTAGACTTAGTTCCGCGGCATATGCCGTTCGTACGATAAGGTGGCTCACAGATGAAGCCACAGCTAGGTTAGTTTATTTTAGCTACTTCCATAGTGTAATGTCCTATGGTATCTTTCTCTGGGGGAATGCAGCAGATATCCAAGTCATATTTGTTTTACAAAAACGAGCAATACGTGCCATTTATAAAATGAAGTCAAGGGACTCCTTGAGGGAACTTTTTAAAGAAATTAACATTTTAACTGTAACTTCACAATATATTTACGAAAACTTATTGTACACACATAAGCACATGGCTAGCTTTAAGAAAAAAAGTGATGTGCATAGTATTAACACAAGAAACAAAAATAAATTGTGCATTCCAAAATTTAGATTACAAAAAGTAAATGGGTCTTTTATGGGGAATATGGTAAGATTTTATAATAAACTTCCGGTAAACGCGACGCAACTTCCTATTAGAAGATTTAAAGTGTACATAAAGAATAATCTTATTAAGAAAGCGTACTATAAACTAAATGATTATTTAAATGATAAAACCGCATGGCCTGAAGTCGCTCTGCCCCTCGACAGCTAAAATGCCATTTTGCAGTGTCTTTACAGTTTTTGCTTGCATCATATTTTAAGTATTATTTAATTATATAAGCATTAGGTACATATTTCATCAAGTGTAGCGTGTGCTGCCCTTAGATCATTTGTTGAAGCTCACATTTGTCTTCATTTTTTTCACATTTTTATAAGCTCTTATTTATTAAGGATTATAATTAGATTACTTTTCTCTTGAGCCTCACCTAGTTCGATCGGCACCACACTGAAGCTTTAAATTCCATTTTGTGAAAAAGGATCATCGAAAAAAAATGATAGGCACCAAGCCGTGTTTGTTGCCTGATTCTTCTAGGCTTGGTCGCGAGGAACAGGCATAGCTTCACCTAGTTTCTAAGACGTTTCAAAGTGATCCTAGTGATTTTATTGAAATAAATGCCTTTTGACTTTGACTTTTTGACTTTTGTTGTAGGCGATAGGTTGGTGGGTGTTGGTTGAAGCATTTAGAAGCAGTCCAGATAAGTTTAATCGTATATTGTTCCAACACATTCACAAAGCACTACATTTAACAGTTTAGAAAGAGAGGCACCGAGCAGACAGCAAACGTAGAATAGAAGGATGAACGAAAGGAACAACAAGAAAGTTAACAAGCAAAGCACGTAATTAGCAAAAGCCGGAGGCACAGCGGTACAATGACAATGACAGGTCGCACTCGCGTTTCTATCCGACTGACGTGTGCGCGAGTGTAGTATGTAGGTTTTATATAAATAATTAAAACTATTTTTAGGTAGGTAGATAAAACAATATTTTCTATAAATGGCAAGCATGGCTGTAGGTATCAGGCTATCACACTTTACAACTCTCTTCCTGTAGACATGGCAGCTATTGACAGCCCTGATACATTTTAAACTATGTTAAAAATATTCCTCCTCCTTCCTTCTCGGCAGTCGGGTAAAAAAGCTTTCGCTGGATGTCCGGAATATTTTATTTTATTTCAGACACGATTTAAAAAAATGTTATTATGAATGAAGTTTAAAAAACTCCTCACTTATGGATATTTCGGATCGACCACCCCCCCCTTTCGAGCCTCACGCCTAAACTGAACAAGGAATAGCTACAAGTATTTAACGGAATAAAACACTTATCCTTCTATTTCCCGCGGCTCAAAGCACGTTCCCAAGTTATAAGCCCCCAACTAATTTACGTGAGGAGGGCATTAATTTAATTTGAGACGCCACGAGAAGCCACAGGGCGCCACGCCGCGCCGGAGACGGGACGTCGGATATCCCGGAAAATGGCGTTACAGAAACGCTGTAAAACCCAAGGTGCTGTTAGACAGCCAGTGTTATTACAGACCGCAGTATATTGGTCAATTTTACCTGGCACATGAAAATACATCCCATCAAAAACAAAAATGTGAAAACAGGATGGCTCCTGGTGAACTTGGCAGTTCTGTGTTATGAATATTCGTGGTTGTTGACTTCGCCGACAAAAGAATTGAGATCGAAATGGGTGCCAAGTTCTGCTAAGCTCATTTGACTTGGCTAGTTTTCACATACAAGTTATCGTATATTGTAAATCTTGGGCACTAAGAAGTTTTACCGATTCAATTGCGGTGGCCACTTTGGTCTTTGGACATCATAATATTATTACACAAGATCGCAGCCAAATGACATTATTTGTTTCAAATAGTGTTGTGTTCCTGCGGTGAGAAAGGTTGCCAGAGCTCTTTAGGGGGGAGGGTTTCGGCAGGCAACGCATTAGCAATGCTCCAGGTGTTGCTGATGTCAATAGGCGACAGTGCACTTACCAGGAGGGCCGCAAGCCTGTTTGCCTCGGCATAACATTAAAAAAAAAACTCGCTAGGGTTGGTCACTAACTAACACTTAACCGTATGGCCGTCCGGTCTATTCTACCACTCAATCCGTTCAAGTTGCCCGGGACAATTCAGGCACGTCTAAGTTATATCGATATGAATCTTTTATATCTATGCTTGCTATGAAGAGTTAGAGCTCTTGATAAACCGATAAGTTGAGAACATCTAGATCCGGGGGAGTGATGCGATAGCGAAGATGATATTTTATTTTATCGATAGTTCATGAATATTTTGTTTAAAAATATTCATGAACACGAATTGGCAGCTTCGTGAGAATATCGCTGTTCCAGATAAAAGAATCAAAACATCGGGCAAGCGCGGGACCATATCACTATAAAATTATATCACTATATTTTGTGAAAAAGGATCATCGAAAAATGATTGGCACCAAGCCGTGTTTGTTGCGTGATTCTTCTAGGCTTGTTCGCGAGGAACAGGCGTAGCTTCACCTAGTTTCTAAGACGTTTCAAAGTGATCCTTGTGATTTTATTGAAATAAACGCCTTTTGACTTTGAATGTTTTTCTTAGGCTCTGCAATCTTCAGCACTGGTGCAAGAATTTCATTTGGAATTTGTAGTTTGTATCATTTTCATTCAATCTGCTTACATTTTATGCCCTAGCTAGAGAAGAGAAAATTATCATTATCATCGACACTTTACGAAGAGACACATAGGTATTTAAGACAAGCGACGAGAATTATTTTTACGCAACATTTGAACCTGGCGCAACTGATAATAATATACAATATACAATACAAAAAAAATACAATTTTGTATTTGTATTTGTTATTAAACCAGGAAGTAAGAAAGTGGAAAATTCGTTTAGGTTACCGACCAAAGAACGGTACTGATGCATGATTCTAAAAGCATATGTAAATAGTACAGTTGGGTGTCGTTCAGCTTCTACAAGGGATATATCTATGCAATTTAAGAAAAATAAGTTTTTTGGTAAGTATCGATGTTATTATTTCCCGTCCCTATAAAAGCATAGTGCTGACGAAGTTTCGAGAGGCAAAAGTTGTTGGAAACAAAATTGGCTTCGATGCGCGGAGTGCGAACAGAACTTCACACTATCGATTTCTGCTTACTATTGAATATATCTGTCGTCTGACAGCTAGAAATGATGAAGAAGCTAGCCTTTACAAAGTAGGTACCTAGAAGGTGTATTTTTAGAGAGTATCTTTGCAGTTTTTGCAAAGGTAAAGGGTAGGAGGTAGATCAAGGAAAAGATGGATGGATTATTTGAAAGACGGCTGAGAGGTGGATGGAGGAGAAGATAATTGGAAGAGACAAACATGTTGTGCCGGCCCCACATGAAGTGGGATAAAGGGAAGGGAGAATGATGATAATTACTATCTTTGCAGTCGCCGTCAACTGTCACTGTGACTGCAAAGGTGAGCGTTCGTGTGCCGTTAATTCCCTGTACAAGTACCGTATACAAGTACCGTGGTACGACAACACCTAGACCCGGAACAAATATTTGCAGATCGTGCAAACATTTGCCCCGCATTGGGAATCGAACCCGCACCCCTTGCATCAGAGGTGCTGTCGTCCTATACCACCGAGGTAATACCATAAAACGGCGAAATAGGAGAGTCTACAAAAGAACAATCGCAAAAATAATACATTAATACTTTGAAAAGTAGTTTGAATGAAATAAAAAGCCCCAAAAACAAAGAATTTACACCCCAAAAGCCCATAAAGATAAGTAATGCGCAGTCTGACTTGTTTCCGAGTCCTCGTAAAACAGGCTGATCTGGGTCAGAGGATACCTGTTGATTCCCGTGATTTAACGCACGTCTGGCCGTGGTGGCCCCGGTGGCCCGGCTGATGAAAAGGCCCTTCCATATCTCCTACCTGTGGATGTCGTAAGATGCGACTAATAGAAAAAACTAGGGGATGGGCAGCAGCGTTATTTTCACAAAGACTCACAAAGACTGCACTCGCCAGCCCGCGTGCCCAGCATGGTGAGTATGGGTAAATTAACACACGATAGGAAATCGACGAGCATTTGCCGAAGTATAAGTTAAACTTGCTTTGGACGTGAGACGGGCATTTGCAGAAGTAAAAGTTAAACTTGCTTTGGACGTGAGACGGGCATTTGCAGAAGTAAAAGCTTGTCGTGTCACTGATTCTTTCTTGGTCACCCTATATTAGGTCGGTGACCAGGTTCTGGTATGGTGGCTCTGAAAGGGCCTATGACCGTCTGTAAAAGAATCAGCTTGAAAGGATTAAAGTGCGCCTCTGTTTAAGGCTCCTTTAGTGCACATGTCACATGTCTTCGACTTTTTAGGTTCTAGTTCATGCCGGTTTCCTCACGATGTTCGCTTCACCACTAGTATTGCGCACATAAATTTTTCGAATGTAACACACAGGTGCATGAATATACTCACTACTGCAAAATGGGGCAATGTGCTAAATGTTTCGACGTGGCTCTAATTACCCCTTTATATATCTTCAAGGATCTCATCGCTTGGAGATCTGAGAGGTTGCCTACTATGCTTGGTGATAGAAATCATGAGCATATTTTCTATATCTTTATGCCTTCTTCTTCCTGCCCTTGTCCCACATTATGTGGGGTCGGCACAACATGTTTTCTTCTTCCACTCTCTTCTGTTAGCCGTCATCTCCGCACTCACTTCTTTCTTATTTTCTATATCTTTATCTCATCATCATCATCATTTCAGCCGTACGACGTCCACTGCTGAACATGGCCTCCCCCATAGACAGAGCAAATTCCTATTATGTGCGGGGATTTGCCCATACTCACCACGCTGGGCATGCGGGTTGGCGAGCGCAGTTAGAACTATCGTTGTTAAAATGAGGGACGCTGCTGCCCATCCCCTAGCTTATTTCCCTTAGTCGCCTCTAACGACATCCGCGGATAGGTAGATATGGAGGGGCCTATTCTTTAGCCGGGGCCACCACGGCATATCTTTATCTAATATGCATTAATTGTCATATAAGTATCATGATTTTTCACACAAATCAAAGAAGACTTAAACGGATCATTTTATTCAATAGTCGTATCACTTTCAGAACACGTCCAACAATGGAAGCGTCACTGACGACGGTCGCCAATGAAAATTACAGATGACAAGTAAAGCCTACAATACTGACGCGAAATGTGCGGCGGTCACTGTCCAAGTCTAGAGAGAAGGGCGTATTGTTTTTCTATTGGTGTCTTACATAAAACCGTGTTCACGCTAAATTAAAAATTGACTTTATCCAGTAGAGCTAAGGATCATTTTGAAATACATTTAGATGACATATCGCATGTCGTATAAACACTGCGTGATACTCGTAATCGGGTGTTACCAATTAAGGCGAGGGTTCCTTGGTTTATATGAACGCAACTTCCGAACGCAGAAGCTGAATACATTAAACTAGAGATGTTACATCCGCATCCACAAAACAATTCGGGCACACTGTCGGTACTCGTATTATTCCATGCGTTTTTTTATCGTAGATTGGACCTATATAAGTTGCGTTTATGTTTTTCTAAACTAAGGTGGCCAACAATGCTTGCGGCCCACCTGTTGGTAAGCGGTAACCGGAGCTTATGAACGCTTGCTATACCAGAGGCCCCACACAAGCGTTGCCCACCCCGAACCTCCCCCCCACACCCTATAAGAGCTCTGGCAACCTTACTCTAGCTTTTAACTCTGCCAAACTAGCTTTAGCCATTGAGCAGGTGGAAAACAATTGTTTCATCTGAAGATGGCTCTTACGGCGCTTTCAGTACCAAAGATTTTCACACCGATGGGAAGTGGCTCGGTAGTTTCGTTGGTTAGAGCATCCTCGCATCTAGGGGATGGTTGCGGGGTCCAATCCCGTTTTTGTCGATTTTTTTTGGGATATTATAAAAATCTATCTCTATCCCCGCTAAAATCTCTCATTTTTTACCAAACCCTCCTGAAGTGTTACGTCCTCTCTCAGGACTCTGCTCCCAAGGGTCGTAAAAGGCTTCTTTGTCTCATAATGAATAAAATTCTACGTATTTAATGGCACTGAGTTAATGATGGCAAAGACATCTCCCTTTGGAAGTCTTGAAATGGCGATGGTTGAAATGAATTTCTTGTATAAATTCGTAGAGCTAATTATCGATTTAAATGGAGCGTTTCTCGACGGCTTTGTTAAGAGAAAATTGAAACCGAGAATCTCTAGTTCATAATTATTTAAAGCTCAAGCAATAAACAAAAACATGCGAAGATCGCAATAAGTTTGAACTATTCGACTTTTTATCTCCTTTCGAGTATCGCACGCTGCTCTCTCGCGATCTAAACGAGGCTTTATTTGTTTCCGAACGCCGCGATTTTTAATAGCAGTAGGTAAGACATTTTCAGACCTCTTTATAGGTACCTCCTCAAATTCTATCTCGGGTGTCTCGGCAATTCCTAACACGTTTGGAATAACTAAAATAAAACAACCTTTTTCACAGTATTTATTATCCGTTAACATAACATAAAGGGATTGCTAAGATAAAGTGGTCTAAAGGATTTAATATTATATGTATTTTAGATTTAAGGTATATATATCCCTGTATTTGTACATGTACTTTGCTGTGTTGCCTGAAATAAATGACTTAATAATAATAATAATAAATGATTAAAAAAAAAAGGTATTAGAAATACATTAAATCGATTTTTATTCTAGGTCATATGGTTTTTGATAAACAACGAAAACAGTAACATCTGAAAACCGATATAACGTGAGCTCCCATTTAGTAAAGTTTCAATGACTTCGTAGTTCAGGAATTTAGACATTCGATAGTCGAAAAAAATTATAGGCCCCAAGCCGTGTTTGTTGCCTGATTCTGCTAGGCTTGGTCGCGAGGAACAGTCATAGCTTCACCTAGTTGATAAGACGTTTCAAAGTGATCCTTGTGATTTTATTGAAATAAAAACCTTTTGAGTTTGAGATTAGTTAGAACAAGCTAAAGAATGGCTCCTGTTCGATGCTTTATCTAGGAGGCTGGTGGATGAGACCAATGACCGAAGGGCTGGTGCTTACCTCGGACAAAGGATCAGTATAGCGATCCAACGAGGTAACGTCGCCAGCCTTTTGGGCACGCTGCCTGTGGTTGGTGATCTGAACTCTGTTTTCTACTTGTAGTCGTAGTCGTAGAAAACAGAGTTCATTCCTAGTATAATATTTTAGCTTTTTAGCTTAATTTTCTACTGTAATTATTATTATTTTTCTGTTAATAAAGTTTTATCCAGCTAAAGATATGTACGTTTTTCAAAGATTATCAGATTAGCACCAACTTTTATTAGAAATCGCGAGATCTCAGTTTGAGACGAACCACTAATAATAAATATAGCTCTAGGAAATCCATATCCCTTGTTTCATGTTTATAACTAATAGCCTGAAATGATTTGCCCCACAAAACGTCAACAAATTGGCTCCCCAACTTGTCCGGAATAAATCAATTCAGTTACAAAGTTTGGGCCGCGTCATTAGTTACCGGCCAACTTGAACGAGTCAATTTAACTTCGAAAGTGCTCTCGGACGTGATTTTATCGAAATATTTTATGTTTATCAAAAATTACAATAAAAGTTCACTAGAAAATTAGGAAACGGTAGGATAGTATGTACTTGCAATCATTTATTAAGTTAGAGAAGTTGCAACGAAACGCTCAGTAAATTAATTTCATCGCAAAATTTACGTAAAATGTATATTTTTTAAATGTTTCCTCTAAATGACTACGATTACGACAATGACATTTTATTGGAATTTTCGTCTGCAAATGTTTTTCACTTCTAAGGCTAGAATAAAATTGACCTTCGTACACTATAAATAATAGAATATAATTGAATAGAAAACGTTTATTTGACATACATACTAAAAACACAGACTGGGTATAGGAACAATATAAGAAATAATAACACAAATGATAACAAAAAACGAACCTACGTCACCTACCCACCCATAGATAGCTATCTTATAAAAATAAGGAGCAGTTGCACGAGGTGTCCGTATATAATGCTACGCACCACACCACGTCGTCGGCATTGGCACCACATGTGTAAGCACCAGATATAAATCTTGCTAATTTTTAACCGGGTATTTTTGTATCCTCTCGACCGGATAAATTATCGCTTTATCCCAGATCCGGTGTTTTTAATTATTTTCCGTAACTAATAGCCTTCGCTAATAGCCAATTTTGAACGACGGTGATAGCCGCCGTCGCCATCTTTGGCGCTTATTTAGTTAAGCTCGTTTTATTAATATTTCAAGAGGTAATCTGGGCTGGGGCGATCGAAAGTTAAGTGACCTTCTACGAGCCTGCTACATGACTAAAGCTGTGTTCAAACGGCGTCCGATATCTCATTCAAAATGTATTACAAAAATATTCTTGTCTTCTTACTTATCGTTAAAACTTTTAGGAGCTAACGATATCGATGAGCTATATCGCGCATACATATCGCATGCCCTTTGATCACGGCCTTAGATTAAAGATGAATGAATGAATGAAAATGATTTATGAATACACCAAAATAAAATGATTAAATACAAAAGAAACAGAAACTTAAAATAAAGACCAAAACTGTACAATGGGCGGTCTATCTCTAAAAAGCGATCTCTTCAAGACAACCTTAGGATTTGAATGTTAGATTAGAGGAAGAAAGATGACCTTTATTGAAAATAAATAAGCCAAAAAACTGCAACAATACAAACAAGAAGAGATTTAATTACCTCTTTCGACGGGGAAATGAATTTTCGTCGTAAAATTATGTTTTAGAAGTCGTAATAATCAAGAAATAATTCAAAGGAGCGATCTAAATAAGGTTGAGATTCGTGTGAATTTGTAACACCTTTTATATCGATTCAAGATTGATCGTTTTCACACCTGACCATGTTTAAACAGGCATAGCTTCACCTAGTTTCTAAGACGTTTCAAAGTGATCCAAGTGATTTTATTGAAATAAATGCCTTTTGACTTTGATATCGTGCAGGACATTGTGAAAGGAAAACGAATTTTTTATACACTTGCTTCCCCATGAGCGGTTGTCAAAGTCAAAGCAAAAAGGTGCTTATATCAATAAAATCACTAGGTTCACTTTTAAATGTCTTAGAAACTAGGTAAAGCTAAGCTTGTTTCCCCAAGCCTAGAAGAATAGGCAGGCAACAAAAACAGCGCGCGTGCCTATCATTTCATTTCGTTTTTTTTTTATACAACTGAGGTGGCAAACATGTATACGGCCCACCTGTTGGTAAGCGGTTACCGTAGCCTATGAGCGATTGCAATACCAAAATGGCAATCGATGATCATTTTTCACGTAATTAAATGTAGAGCTTCAGTGTGGTGCCGGTCGAACAAGGTGAGGCTCAAAAGAAAAATAATCAGGTATTAAATATGTGAAAAAAATACGGATCGTGAGCTTCAGCGAATGTTATAAGGGCAGCACACGCTACACTTGATAAAATATATCCAGGACATCCCACGGATACGCCACACGGATGGAAAGTGGCACAGCGAGATTTTCTCATTCTGGATTGGAGCAGCCCGCCTGGGGAGGTACTTCCGCCTTACAGAAGATCGCAGCCAAATAACATTATTTGTTTCAAATTGTGTTGTGTTCCTGCGGTGAGTAAGGTTGCCAGAGCTCTTTAGGGGGGAAGGGGGTTCGGGGTCGGCAACGCGTGCGTGATGCCTCTGGTATTGCAAGCGCTCATAGGCTACGGTAACCGCTTACCATCAGGTGGGCCGTAAACTTGTTTGCCACCTGTGTAGTATAAAAAAAAAAAAAAATACCTTGAATATTGTAGATGGAACATTTTACTGAAAGAAGATATTATTAGAATCTAGAAACACATTTAAACTGCATTCATAGATATTTAAATAATTACATGGTTGAACCGAAAATCGAACCCGTAACACGAGAAAAATAATCACTCTGTAGCTTTATCATACCGATCGAAAGGCCTCATCATAAGGACTATTTTTTGCTAAATAACATAGTGTAGTAGGAAGTATTGTAGTTCCATCTACAATATTCAAGGTACTTTCCGTCCATGTGGCATATCCGTGGGACGCCCTGTTTAATATCTACTTAAAATATAAGGCAAGGAAGAAAGAAAGAAAGAAAATTTGTTTATTTGACCCACAACGCAGGTAGGTACAGTAGGTAGGTGGGTACATAGAAAATACTTGGTGGTTACCTAGGTGGCTAAGTGGTAGGCTAAGTAGTATGCGTTGTGTGAGGCAAATGGGTCCCGTCTCAGCATAAAGCTGCAGGAAGAACTGTTCAGACATTGCAAAATGTAATTTCAGCTGTCGAGTGGCAGAACGACATCGTTGTGTCGTGTCGTAATGTAAAACTTGAACGATGCGATGTTTAAGTTATCTACCTCATAATTATCTCTTAATTTTTTGAATTTCATATGTTTTTGTTATATACCTAGATTAAGCCTACTTTAGTCATGCATGTTTAATTAAATTCTTAGTTAAGTTTTATGAACGTACTATTAGCGTAAACGTAGGTAAACTTACTAAGGAGAACTGTACGCGCTTTAGACAAGCCCATATGGGCTTTTTAAGTGTATTAAGTAAATTTTAAAATTTCTTAAAATAAAAAATAAAAAAGCCTTTATTTGCACTACATTGATACACAGTTAATTACACATTTATGCAATTTTATGCTATTTCATTTATATATTCTCTATTTTCCCTATTTTATGCGTCTGTAGCAGTCGCCTCTTGGCGTGTGAAAGGTGTGAAAACGATTTTTTTTATGTTATCCGGAGGCAAACAGGCTTACGGCCCTCCTGATGGTAAGTGGTTACCGTCGCCTATTGACATTAGCAACACCTGGAGCATTGCTAATGCGTTGCCTGCCGAACCCCTCCCCCCTAAAGAGTTCTGGCAACCTTACTCACCGCAGGAACACAACACTATTTGAAACGAATAATGTTATTTGGCTGCGATCTTCTGTAAGGTGGAGGTACCTCCCAGGCGGGCTGCTCCAATTTAGAGCGAGAAAATCTCGCTGTGCCCTACCTCCTCCGTTTTCGGGTAGACAGGTCATACGTTTAGACATTATGCATAATACCCGACGTATATCAGACGCATTTATTCCGCTTCATCAGCTTCGGTATTAAATGAGAATTTCAGGTCGGAGTACTCTTCTTCAGGGTACAGCAACAAAAATCTGGAAATTCAATATACTCAGATTACGTACAAATTACGTTATTCACCCATCCCTCTAGTCTCCCCCTTTGGGTTCTGATAAAATGAAGCCACGTATGTCCTCGTACTGTCAACATGAAAAGTAAACGCTGATCGGTCAAAGTTTCAAACGTGTTTTTTAGGAATGAAAACTAGTATTTTTTTTAGTTCTTTAGAAAACAACTCTAACCAAAAAGCCGTATAGTGATGGAAAAACTAGTTATTTTTCTGGACAATTCATCAACTCCAGATGCTGACTACAAACGTCGGGCGGTCGTCATCAATTTTTTTTTTAAACTGGCTTCGCCCTCTACTTATAGCGCGCGTTCCCGGATAAAAATTAAGTACCCTAAAACATTTGTCCCGCAGCGGAATTTGCGTCTCAGACGGGTTATTACGGGTTCCTGCGGTGAGTAAGGTTGCCAGAGCTCTTTAGGGGGGGAGGGGGTTCGGGGTCGGCAACGCGTGCGTGATGCCTCTCGTATTGCAAGCGCTCATAGGCTACGGTAACCGCTTACCAACAGGTGGGCCGTATGCTTATTGCCACTACAGTAGTATAAAAAAAAAAAAAAAATTACTACGTCGAGGTTGTCAAAACTTACTTCTCCATGGGAAGACGTTCCATAGCCAGTGTCAGCTGCCCAGTGTAGGGCGCGAGGCAGTGCTGCGCCACGTCCACGTGCTGCACCATGGTGTATGCCCACTCCGACCATTCGTAAAGCCTCGCTTAAAAAGAAAAAATGTTTTTGTTTATAATTTTAATATGTTGGAAACAAAATAAAAATTTATTTTGTTTCCAACATATTATTATGGTAGTGCCAAAATAATATGTTGGAAACAAAATAAAAAAAAACGGAATATAAAACATTCCCATTCGCCCTACTAACGAAACCTACTAGCCCTACCATCTACTAACGAATTCGAAATCCTTGGGTCGAACGGTAATCAATATCCTTCCTTATTAGAACGAGTGATACGAAAATGTGTTTGTTTATTGGTTGACCTTCTCTGCAGTGGATTTTTTTGATATGACGATGATATTTTATTAAGCTGTCGGTGATATTTCTTGTTACTTTTCAAGATGGAATACGATTATTGCAATTTTCACTGTGTTAGAATAATATTTTTCACCTATATCTATATTACATGAATATGAATCTATATTATAAGCTATTACCAGAGTTTTGATTTAACGAACGCTTCAGCCGTTGTTTGGCTGGCTAAATCTGATCCGGACCTGGGGTGCAATTGTGTAAGCGTAATGGCAATGAAGTTCGTAACTTTGAGGGTAATTTCAACAATCTTAGCAACATTCAAAACGTTGCAAATTGACAAGGGAAAACTTCAAGATCTTAGCTTCTTCCTTTTCATGTTTGAAAAACATCAGATGTCGCTAAAATTTATAAAATCATCCTTATAATTGCGATTGAATTGCGATTGAATAGCGCTAGAAATTACTGCTAAGTTTGCTAACACAGTTACAGGAAAAACTCATACAAACTTTGCCAGTTACTTAGTAGGTTTCTTTAACATGTTTTTTTGAGTGTGACAAGTTTCGAAGTAAAAGTTTTCCAGGAAGGGTAAGAGAAGAGGGAGGCCACGGAGTTTGTTACTATTTGTACGGCATTTATTTTGTTACTTGTAATCTTCCCTCTTATTTACGAACCACGCCTAAAATTCGATGAATCGCGTAATTAAATTCGCTAAGGGAAAAAAGCATATTTTCTTTTTTTTTTTGTCTGCCCGTTATCCAACTTGTATCTACCAGTGAAGACCTTTAAATGGCGTTTTTCTCAGTGTCGATGGTTTTCCAAAAATAATTAAATAAAAAGATAGGTAAACGGCCAAAGTCCTGCTTCGCTATTTTAAGGAGCTGGGCTGGCTGGGGTAGGGTTATTATAGGGGGTCAATGCACAAAACACCCCACAGCAGGAACTCAGTGCAGGTCTAACCACCTCCGATTAGAATTAGAAGATAGGTAAAGGTAGCTAACTTGGCCGTGGTGGCCCCGGCTGAAGAATAGGCCCCTCCATATCTACCTATCCGCGGATGTCGTAAGAGGCGACTAAGGGAAAAAAGCTAGGGGATGGGCAGCAGCGTCCCTCATTTTAACAACTATAGCTCTAACTGCGCTCGCCAACCCGCATGCCCAGCGTGGTGAGTATGGGCAAGTCCCCCCCAAATGATAAGGAATTCGCTCTGTCTGTGGGGAGGTCATGTTCAGCAGTGGACGTCGTAAGGCTGAAATGATAATGATGATGATGATTTACTAAGAAACACGACAAAAATTCGATGGATATTCGCTAAAAGGAAAAAGCTGTCAAAAAAAGATAGGTAAAAAGCCAAAGTCCTGCTTCGCTATTATAAGGAGCTGGGCTGGCTGGGGTAGGGTTAGCACAGGGGGACAATGCACAAAACACCCCACAGCAGGAACTCAGTGCAGGTCTAACCACCCCCGATTAGAATAAGAAGATAGGTAAAGGTAACTAACAGAAAACTGATGTCACAATCGCGATATCCCTACTAGTGGAAATGACTTGGTGGGGATTTTGACTTATTAATCAAAAAGCGATTGTGGTTAAGTTTCTTATTGAATTAATTATTATAATTTAATCGTAGTTCATTGGACTTTTTTGAATATGTAATAACAAAAGGACCCGTTAAAGCTAAATATTGAAATTTTCAAACACAAAATGGTTCCTAATGAAGCGTAATTTCAATTTACTCGCCATAATTGTTTCGGACGCAGAAATACCGCCATCGATCACTCGCTAATAACAATGTTGTGTTGCTTATTTGTGATGCTAGAGGGTTCCGAAGTTAAATGGTGAAAGGCGCCCCCCTTTATTTAATTTCTTCTTGTCGATGTGCCGCATTTTTTTCTTATACGACCTACAACTAAGCTTACGGCCCACCTGTTGGTAAGTAGTTACCTTAGCATATAAACGCTTGTAATACCAGAGGCATCACGCACGCGTTGCCGACCCCGAATCCCCCCTCCCCTAAAAGAGCTCTGGCAACCTTACTCACCGCAGGAATATAACAATATTTGAAACAAATAATATTATTTGGCTGCGATCTTCTGTAGGTACCTCCACGGCGGGCTTTTCCAATCAAGAGCGAGAAAACCTCGCTGTGCCCTATCTCACTTAATCATCCATCCAATGGCTTCTGCACCATACAAAATAACTAACAATCATTTTAATTGCGCAATATTACTGATTGTGTAGGGGCACAGACGCCATGAACGAGCAAAGAATTGAGCGAGATATTTTTTTCATTGTACCGTGCAATCCCTATCCTGCTTGTTGATGTAGGGCATGTGTCCATCTCCACGTCAGTATTCTTTGATTCATAAGCGTGGCCGTGGTGGCCCTGGCTGAAGAACAGGCCCTTTAATATCTCCTATCCGTGGATGTCGTAAGAGGCGACTAAAGGAAAAACTAGGGGATGGGCTGCAGCGTCCTCTTATATAAAAACGATAGCTCTAACTGCGCTCGCCAACCCGCATGTCCAGCGTGGTGAGTTTGGGCAAGTTTCTCCCACATGATAAAGAGTCGCTCCGGAAATTTGTGGGGAGGCCGATGTTCAGCAATGGACTTTAAACGGCTGAAATGATGATGAAGCGATGGATTGTACGAACCCGAGAGTCAGCGTATGAATGAATGAATGAATGATTTATTTGCATTAATACAGGTACATTGCTTGTTCTGAAATTAAATATGGAATCACTGTATTTGACTATAATAAGCAGTGCAAATATTGATAGATAGAAAATTCTTTATTGCACATAAAAATAGTACAAAGGCGAACTTAATGCTAAAAAGCATTATCTTCCAGATAACCTTTGTGTTTGTGGACAGATGTGAAGGTAGTGCAAAGGAGAGGGAACAGTTGAGATCATTAAAATGAAAATAAAAGCAATTATGATGCTAATTACTTAGTAAAATTTTGAGAGAAATAGGATTTTTAATAAATACTAGTTTAAAAATAAATAAGTTCAATACATAAATATAAAGATACCATAGTAAAAACATATGCATACCAATATAATATTGGAAATAAGAAAACAATTGCTCATTATTATATCATTTTATCAAGGAGATGATTATAGATATATATGATTATATTACATGTAAGTTTCTCTAACCCTACTACGTTCTACCTAGCTTGTTAACAGGACAGAACTGTTTTTTTTTATTCCTTCTCCGCAAGCAAGCAGTCTCTTAGCCTCTACATGCGAGGACATATCAATGGTTACGTGTTATTATTTAAGTTTATTTATAAGGTTTATAAAACTGTTTGCTGCCGTGTTGGCCCCGGCTATAGAATAGGCCCCTCCATATCTACCTATCCGCGGATGTCGTAAGAGGCGACTAAGGGAAAAAAGCTAGGGGATGGGCAGCAGCGTCCCTCATTTTAACAACGATAGCTCTAACTGCGCTCGCCAACCCGCATGCCCTGCGTGGTGAGTATGGGCAAATCCCCCCACATGATAGGAATTCGCTCTGTCTGTGGGGGAGGCCATGTTCAGCAGTGGACGTCGTACGGCTGAAATGATGATGATGAAAACTGTTTGTTCTCCGAATACAACAAAATAAAATAAAATAAAAAATAGATTCTGGACCTGAAAACCTCTACCGATGTGTATTCACGAAAAACAGGAGGGATATGGTTCCAAAGACGCGTAGCGGATATTGTGAAGGAGTCCGAGTGAGTATTGATGTAATAATTAAAAGTAAAAGAGCGTACGAGTGAAAGAGAACTTACATTCCAGTTGGCTATCTGCGTCGTGCTGGCTGAGGTCAGGTATGTCCAGCACCACGTCTAAAGTCTCGTCCTTCAGCGCCATATGCAACTTCCCTTTCTTCTTGTACAGGGTGTAGGGGTAAGAGATGGTGACTGTTGCTGTAAATACAAGTTGTTTTTCATCACCTTTCATATAACTGTGCGGGGTTAACTGGCCCAACATCTTTCTTTTTATCGCGAACACAGAGTTTGACTCTCCTATCATAATTAAGGAGTAAAGCCACGTTCAAACGTCATGTGATATCATCATTTCAGTAACGACGTTCACTGCTGAACATGGCCTCCCCCACAGACAGAGCGAATTCCTTATCATATGGGGAAGTTTTGCCCATACTCACCACGCTGGGCATGCGGGTTTGCGAGCGCAGTTAGAGCTATCGTTTTTAAAAATGAGGGACACTGCTGCCCATCCCCTAGCTTTTTTCCCTTAGTCGCCTCTTACGACATTCGCGGATAGAGATATGGAGGGGCCTATTCTTTAGCCGGGGCCACCACGGCCTGTCGTGTGCTATGCTATCAAAATTTTCTTTCAAAATGATGCGTATTTCTACAGAATAAAGTCAATTTTGAGTGTGCGATATGTCATATATTAACGATTTCACAACCTTTAAAATTGCCTTTATTCGTTGACCTTAGAATCATTGAAAAATAAATCTTAGATGGCTATATCGCGCGCCGTTTGAACTCTGATCGAAGCAAGATAAGTAAATTAATAAAATAAACAAACATTTCATAAAAAATAAAATCGACTTTTAAAAAAGACTTCAAAAATATTTTCTCAGAAAAACCACGTTGAATTCGACTTACATACCTTTTATAAAAGGCTACAAAAGATCAAACACCAAACAATCATTGGTAGAATATTGTTTGAAGAAAGCCCTTTGTATCTTTAGAAAGCTTAGTAGTGAACACAAGATACATTTTATTTCTCGTAAGTGATTCTAAAAGTTAGTGAACTACACAACACGAACCTTAGAAATGAGTTCGGGATCGATTTACACACACTTACCGAAAACGTACCGGCATATTCCTTACAAAACATTCTTCTTCTTCTTGTCGTATTACTGATTCTTTCTTGGTCATCCTGTATTAGGTCAGTGACCAGGTTGAGGTATGGTGGCCATGAAAGAATCAGTTTAGTGAAAGGATTAAAGTGCGCCTCTTAGAGGCTCCCTTTGCACATGTCACATGTCATCGATTCTAGGACATGCCGGTTTCCTCACGATGTTTTCTTTCACCGTTTGAGAGCATACCTAAGCATAGCGCACACAAATTTTCCGAATGGAAAATCCAAATCGGTGCACAACAGGTTTCGAACTCACGACCTGTGAATCGGGGCCACTACCACTTCTCCACCAGTGGTGTCAAATACAATACATTTAATCAGCTTCGTTCCTCAAACCGTGAAAATTCTGTTCTATTCCCGACTGCCGAGAAGGAAGAAGGGTAATGTTTTTATCATCATTTTATAAAGCGGCAATTTTTCACGTACTTTTTACATTGATTAAAGCAACCGTTACGACTGTTTCAACTCAATCGACTGGCCTCATAGCTCAGTTGGTATTAACTCTGCCTTCTGCGCTAGTCAAAGTCAAAGTCAGAAGGCATTTATTTCAATAAAATCACTGGGATCACTTTGAAACGTCTTAGAAACTAGGTGAAGCTATGCCTGTTCCTCGCGACCAAGCCTAGAAGAATCAGGCAACAAACACGGCTTGGTGCCTATCATTTTTTTCGATGATGATTCTAGAGGTTGCAGGTTCGATTCCCGCACAGGACAAACATTTGATGAACGTGTGATGAATAGGTACAGATGTTTGTTCTGTATCTGGGTGTTAAATATAAATCTATTATGTATATCAGTCTCTGGTACCCATAGTACAGGCTATGCCTAGTTTGGGATCAGTTGACCGTGTGTGATATGTCCGGAATATATATTTTTTTAATTAGATGGATTTCTGGGTTTTCTTCGTAAAAAAAGTACTCGTGGATCGGAAGCTACGTTCAACCTACACATTATTTTCTCTAAGTTCAGTGCAGTACAGTAAGTACAAAAAACATCTGAATAAAATTAATGAACTGTTTCAATTTGTTTCAGGTAAGTACAGCGAGAGTTTCTCACGAAGTCTCAAGCCACGAAGCTAAGTATATATTAAAAGTGAAATCTACCTTAAAGGCTTCCCTACCTACCCTCCCTGTGAGTTGGTCAGGACATGAAGATGTTTGTTACTCTTTCACGCCGCAACCAAGGATTACAATTGGAAAATTTGTAGGAAGGGATTTGTGGAAAATGTATGTACTAAACTTACCCCCGTATCCCCCTCGTACCCCCCAAGACATATTCAAGGATCTGTTCGCATGAAAATCTGAGGATGTCTACCAATCTTGGGGACAAAAGTCGTGATACATTTTTTTTTACTTTTATGTAGTTTATAGCTTGGAATAACATACAGGCTACTTGTCAGGCTAATTACGCGGTACCACGATACCACGATCGAAGCCGCGGGAAGAAGCCGTATTAAAAAATCTAGTAATTATGTTTAGACTTGCCACTGACTAGCCTCATAGACAACCTACACGCGAATGAAGTCCCACGCGCTTAGCTATTCAGTCTATTACTAGCCTATTATTAGCTTTAAATCAAATTTGAGTGTGACAGCGATATCGCAAGCTGAGCAATCAGACGGCTTGCGATATATCCTTTACAATGTATGAAAATAGCTTTTATTTATGTTATACGGAGGCAAACAGGCTTACGGCCCACCTGATAGTAAGCGGTTACCGTCGCCTATTGACATCTGCAACACCTGGAGCATTGCTAATGCGTTGCCTGCCCTGGAGAAATCTTTTTGTATTTTTCTTAAAGCTCTTCATGTTGTAGGTTAGCGGGAAAACCTCGGAAGGAAGCTCATTCCACAACTTGCACGTATGGGGGAGAAAGGATCTCGTAAAGCGAGTGGTTCGAGATACCGTATCGATGAGATGAGGATGAGCCTTATTCCGGTGACGCGAGGTCCGATGGTAGAGCCTCGATGCGGGTATGAGGTCAAATAGTTCCTCAGAATACTCACCATCTCTATTATCTGTTGCAATACAGTTCAATTCAATTGCTTACCGTTCCCCGAGAACTTCTTCAAGGTACCTGTCAAATAAAAAGCGATACACAGTAAGTAAGACAAGATAGATAATTCACTAGAATCTGTAGTGAATTTGCGACTTACCATTTTGAGGTCCAATCTTTCCGAATTCTGTAAAAATTACATGAATATGAGTTTAGTAGCTTCAGCACACGGGCTTTATCGTATTGGTGGGAAAAGTGAGGGAAAATTAAAAAAAAAATCTTAGCCAGTATTCATAGTCGTCGTGAGTGAAAGTTTGAGGGGAAATTCAGTCTGAACAGTGTGAGGGGAAGTAAAACAATGAATGCCATCGGGTTGCCAAGAATACCGGGGTAAGCCTACTGCTTGTTGGAATTCCGTATTTTTTTAATGAAACCATCTTTGGGAAAGGTAACACTTCTGGTAAAAGTTGGGTAAATTGTAAAATAAGGTTAGGTTTCATCAAAGATCTTACTCTTATCAGGTTTAGCGCATGATGCCGAGGTGTTCTGTATTTGTTGGATCCTTACAGGCAGCTCGATAACTATCGTGTATTGCTTTGTGATACTGTTCATGCTGAAAAAGTACATGTTAAAGTTCATGAGGTTTTTTCAGGAACAACTTATGTTAGTCTATGACCTTGCGTAGGGTGGCCAAAAAAAGACCAAAATGAATGATTACTTGCTTGTCATGTCACTGATTCTTTCTTGGACTTACTACCTTTCCTAGTTGCTTGTTTTTTCATTTCATTTGTATTCGGAAGGGTTACATGATGTTTATTAAAAATAAATTAATAAAAAAAAGTTTGCGGATAAGAAAATTTTGTAATTTTACAAATTACGGCATCATAGACAACATTTGTTCGGAAGTTCTTGAAGCATACTGGCTGTTTTTGGGTTCATTGTAATTAGCTCGAGGCTACCATCACTTTATTAAAAACTTTTTAAAAATATAGCTTACAACAATAAGCTTCATCATTTCAGCCTTTCGACGTCCACTTCTGAACATGGCCGCCCCCACAGACAGAGCAAATTCCTTATCATGTGGGGGGATTTGCCCATACTCACCACGCTGGGCATGCGTTTTGGCGAGCGCAGTTAGAGCTATCGTTGTTAAAATGAGGGACGCTGCTGCCCATCCCCTAGCTTTTTTCGCTTAGTCGCCTCTTACGACATCCGCGGATAGGTAGATATGGAGGGGCTAATTCTTCAGCCGGGGCCACAGCAACAATAAGCTTATTTCACCAATAAGATTCCATACCTGATACCAACGAGCACGCTCTCCTCCACTCCTGTAATCTTAACGCAGGTCCCCGTGTCTGCATATCTGAAGATAAAAGGCTCGTAGAACTGGATGCCCAGTGCATCGTTGCCAAGAAGTACATCGTCTCTGAGCGCTTGGTACTGACGCTTGAAGCAGGCAAAGTCGGTGGTGTGACAGGCGATGAGGTAGCGATCTGGAAGGGAAAGAGGGCCTAAAAACAACTGCCAACAGATTTAAACTCGTGGTAGGTACATATTTTTTTTTATAAAACTATGGTGGGAAACTAGCACACGGCCCACCTGTTGGCAAGCGGTTACCGTAGCCTATGATTGATTACAATACCAGATGCATCACGCACGAGTAGCCGACCCCTAACCCCCCAGCCCCTAAAGAGCTCTGACAACCTTACTCACCGCCGAAACACAACACTATTTGAAACAAATAATGTTATTTGGCTGCGATCTTCTGTAAGGCGGAGGTACCCAGGCGGGCTGCTCCAATTGAGAAAGAAAAAATCTCGCTGTGCCCTACCCCCTCTTTATCTCATCATCAGGCAGTAGCAACCAACGTGACCTCCGTGGGTGAGTGCCCGACTGAGACGCAAGGGGTTCGATTCTGCTGCGGTACAAATGTTTGCATGATCTGCAAATATTTGTTCCGGGTCTGGGTGTTGTGGTTCCATGGTACTCGTAGTTTCTGATAACCACGACACAGGGGATCCTAGGATGGGGTCAGGACTATGTATGTAACTGTTGGGTGGGTGTTATATTAAATTCTGGACATCCCCCAAAAAGGTTCATGTCGAACGGTCGGAATACGGTTCTACAGAAACTCGTATACACACTTGTATCCTAGAAGTAGAGAAGTAAAACGAGCTTTAACACTTCGAAAATGCGCCAAATCTGTAACGGCCCTTATTAATGGAACTTTGCTAATTAGCCTGTCTGTTTCAAGCCTACAGACTTTAAATTCAATAAAAACAATCCCTAGTAATGAGCCCTTCGGAATAATTGATTCTCCTCTTATTCCAATTAGGTAGGTATTTATTTCAATCGCTTTTGGAAGCTTTTACAGAAGTTGGTTGGCTCTCATTATGAATTTACCTACGGGTTTCTTATATCGGACGACCATTATAAAAAAGCAGTAAATGAATGGTCAATGAAGTGGTTTGAAACATTGATACGAAAAGTAAATGTCCAACGCTTTTTAGGAAATCGAAGCTAACCTTTAAGACCACAGTAGGCCGTAGGTGTACGGAAATGTGGAAATGCCAAATGGTGACCGTTTCTTTCATAAGATTACTTAGTTTCCGTGGCTTAATTTCAATAGAAAGCATTTCATTGTTACGTAGAAACGTGGGTGGGAGCACAGAATAAATGTAGTTTTGTATAACTGACTCCATTATTTCCTAGTATCTTAGACATAGACATAGACATTCATTTATTTGCAACTAAAACACACACATTTGCACAACATTTTAAAACTAAACAATTACAAAACAGAAAACACGAGCAGGTAAAAAAATGTGGTGATGAGTGCTGCAGCAGCAAAATGGCCTCGGCTCAGCATTATGCCTACTGTGTTAGCAGCAGACGCTGGTATTCTGCCGAAACCATTTCCCAGTCATTAAACCCTGTGAGAACAGTCTTATAATGGAAAAGGTAATAAAAGTGAGTGTTAGAATAATCAGGGAAAAATTGATAAATATTGAAATTAATTTTTTTTTTTTTTTAATAATAGGTGAATATTTATTTACACAAAGAAACTTAAAACTAATACAAGTTAATATTTACAAAATACACAAGAAATTAATTAAATTAAAGTGTATAATAATAATGTCATAGTGGGAAGTGCATAGTGTACCTAAAGATAAAAATAAATGTTGTTAAAAAATGCATAATGATAAGAATGTAATATTAAATAATAATCTTGATGAGGAATCAAGCATTCCTTGATTTAATTTATTGCACAGAGATTTTTCAGTAAAAATTGTTATCAAAGTCGTAGAGCAAACCTTATTGCCAATTGGGTGTAGAATAAGCCGCTTTTGAGATATCGTATTGTACTGTTCGTATATTTCGTACTACCTCGTATATTTACCTAGTACATGTGATTTAGATGTTGGAATTACTGTTTAAAATTAAAAAGGGGTAGGTAGCATTTAAACGTTTAAAAATGCCTAAATGTAATGGTTCTACGCAGCCTCTACGAACTGCTACGACGTGTGAGAATTAACAAAAAAACTAATACTGACATCACAAATTTTAATAAATAGCAATTTTATTCGTTTTCTTACCAAAGAACATTATCAAACACAATAATAGAAAAATAATAATAATGAAAATTTATAAAAAAATTAATGAAATTAAGTCTGATGTAAGTAAGAGTTGAGTTAAAAAATATTAGCGACTGAGAATACCAGGGAATATGAGCCTTAGTTGTTAAAATAAAGCAACGTTATAAATAAATCAAAAGTAAAGCCACGTGCACACCGCTTTAGAACTGTTGACAAAGAGATTGTGCCGGTATAGAGCGGTACCCTGGTTCATACATATTTATTGCTGTAGAAATTTTTGATAAGTCTCCAAGTGAATTGTCGTCGAAAACACAGCCAAAATGTCATGGGTCATGAATTTTAAATTATTTTTTCCAATAACTGTGATATTAAGCAATGTTCTGTCTATAAAGCGAAACATATAATAGTTAAATGGCTAGGGACTCTTACATATGACTGTACCGAAAATCTTTTAGTGACATTAACATAATTCAAACTTAAGCGAAATGTATTATCTATTACTTATTATTATTATATTATACCTATATATTATAATTATACACGCACAATTTAAATATTAGACCATCCAATAGAATTAATTACCCGAACCGAGGCCGTCCATCCCACTGTTAATCGTATAGATACTCACGATACAGATTTTTATCTAGTGTGGGTATCATAGGTAACCGGAACCTTTATTTGCCTTCAGCAACACAAGCTATTGTTTATGTTTAATGTACTTTATTTGTTCAGTTTTTAGTTTTTATATGTAGCAGGTAGGTAGTACATATAGTTTAAGTTTGAAATTGTACGTGTTGCTGAAAAAATAAATATTTTTCATTTTCATTTTTTTTTTCAACTAAGTATCCATAGAAGATATGCCCATGCAGAAATACAACTGATAGATAATGTCATGTGTGGTACCTTACGGTTATCAACTTGCTTGCTTGTCGTGTCTCAGATTCATTCTTGGGCATCCTGTATCAAGTCAGTTTTTTTTTTTAAATAATATATAACTTAAGTGGAAAACAAGCATACGGCCCACCTGTTGGTAAGCGGTTACCGTAGCCTATGAGCGCTTGCAATACCAGAGGCATCACGCACGCGTTGCCGACCCCGAATCCCCTCCCCCCTAAAGAGCTCTGGCAACCTTACTCACCGCAAGAACACAACACTATTTTAAACAAATAATGTTATTTGGCTGCGATCTTCTGTAAGGCGGAGGTACCTCCTCAGACGGGCTGCTGCAATAGCGAGAAAACCTCGCTATGCCCTACCTCCTCCAATGACTCAGTGACCAGGTTTAGTTATGGTGGCCCTGAAAAGGGCCTATGACCGTCGGTGGAGGAATAAATTTAGTGATAGGAGTAAAGCGCGCCTCTTAAAGGCTCCATTCGTGCACATATTACATGACTTCGAATGTTTCGTTTCTAGGACATACCTACCGGTTTCCTAACGACATTTTCCTTCAATAAAATAGATAGTTTCAAAAGTTATTATTGTCAGGGACCAGGGTGGTTGTACCTTTTATAAAAAGCAACAGAGCATGGCATCAATTTTTATGAATAACTGTAATAAAGGAACAATGTTTCCAAGTATTTACGCCGTCTGGACTGCGAAAGGGCCGGGTACTTATGCAAACGACGCCCTACCGTCCCTCGGGTTGGAATGCGAATAGCGACCGCGAAGTGAAAGTCCGGCTTTTTAAGTATCCGGCTAAAGGTGAGAATAACAGCCAATGGCTTAGGTTTGTAGTTAGCAGGGTTATTTTTTATCAACGAAAAATAGCCGATTGGAAACGTCAGGCTCTCACAAAACAATTCTAAAACAAGAGATCAAAACATCGGTGATGCTAATTCCGCTTCCATTTATGGTTTAAGAGCTGGTTTGAGAAATGCTGACGGGTCCGAACGGAAATCTTTCGATGTTTTAAAATAGATCGCCGAAGAGTGTAGGGACATTAATAAAAAACAATATTGTCTATTTTGACCATGCGGTGATGCGCCTTCTATGTCGAGAAACGACTTAGACGACTTAAAAACTAGGTGAAGCTAGGCCTGTTGATGGCTGCAGCGAGCGTAATTTTTTGAGTTGTGAGTCGCGTATTGTCGATTTATAATTAATTTACGTTCGTTTGGCCTCACACTAACACCGAAAACAGAAAAAAGAACAACAAATCTATGCGAACGTACTTTCACAAAAAACTCCGCCTTACCACTTTTGGAACTGTTTGCTTCCACACGGCTAATTAAGCCTGTCCGTGTCCGGCCCATTCCTTTTTTCACTGTTATCCGTTGAGTGTGAACCATTCATCTTATGACTTTTTACCCAGTCTGTTGTGAACAATTGTTGGATAAAAAATATACTTCTTTATGATTACGAGGCAAGTTACACAGATCCTTTTACGCAAAATACAACCTTGGGGTGGTAAGGCGGAACATTGATAGTTTAAGAGTTTGTTTTGACACACACACAGTAGAAAAACAGTAAAAGCAACAAAACTAAAATACATAAAAAACAAAACAACATACATTTATGTACAAAGAGGTAGAGTAAGTAGGTACTATATTTTTTAGTGCGAATGTGCGAGTGCGGGGAAACCAAGGCTTATGCCACTCCCGAATATATATAGTAGGGAAGCAGCGCTGTTTTTCAGACTGGACCTAACAGGGTGACATCTCGCGCTAAACATATTTTTGCGTAAAATATAAATATATATATAATCACCTAGCCGTTTTCGGCTACAGTGACTTAGACTTTGGACTCTTATCAAGTTTAGGGGCCTTGATGTTTAGCCCTTAAGTGACTGGCGTACCCAATTTTTGCCTTGAACGTGCGGTCACAGGTAGCGCACGTCAGGGTACCGTTCACATAATTGTAGTGTATTTTGGAGGGAAAATATAAATGTGTAGTATCTCGGAACAGTGTGATAAGAGAGCGTTGTGGGGTGAAAGAAGACGTAGTGATGAGGATTGAGAAAGGTATGCTGAGATGGTTTGGTCATGTAGAGAGAATGAACGAAAGAAGATTGACGAAACAGGTGTATAAGGCGAGTGTGAATGGGACCGTTGGAAGGGGAAGACCTAGGCGTACGTTTAGTGACCAAATCGGTGACGTTTTGGAAAAAGGCCAGATCATGAGTACCCTAAACCGACGAGTATGTATGAGGAATGTGATGAGAGTGAATGAAGCAAAAGAGGTATGTCAGGATCGTAGCAAGTGGAAAACCGTGATCTCTGCCTACCCCTCTGGGAAACAGGCGTGATTTTATGTATGTATGTATGTAGTATCTCGATTTATCTCTAACTCTTTGAAATCTCTATCTCCGACTATTCTGAGACCTAACCGCGTGTCTAAGGCTTCCCTTCCAAGGATCATCTCATCGTATGTGCTGCGGATCCTACACACCTCGTTTACACCCCATTACGGATTATGTCGTTCAGGCGAATTGTTTCAACTCCAATAATCCAGATATTTTCGTAAAAACAGATGCGAGTATTTTAAGGTTAACATGGTAATGACTGAAGAGCAAGGAATGCTTGAGCATAATACATTCTGACAGATTATTCCTGAACACATAGTATTCAAAAGGTGTTATATAAAAAAATAAAAACCTAGTTTACACTATGTTTTAAAGAAATTATATGTTAATAACAGTTCTTAGATACTTTTTGTTGTACTTGTAATAAAATGAATGCAAAAAATCTTTTCTTGGCAAATAAAAAGAATCTTTTTCTAAAATTATTCTACTCGCAATTGCGATATGAATTCGTTTCAATTTTAGCATTTTCCATTTCATCCTTTTTCTTTTTTAACAAAAATTCTGATTTATTATGCAATAGCTATAACGGGAATTTTAAAGAAAGCCCAAAATCACATCGATGTTTCTTCTTTGTACGTGAATTACTAAAAAACAACTCACCCATTTTATTCGCGTATTCCTTCGCAGAAGTTATTACAAAAATATGGAATAACGATAATAATAATATTGACTTCATTATTTATAATGACTTATTAATAAAATATGCAGAGGACGAGACAGATTCGTCACTGCGATGCGCGAATGACTTCGTTTCGAGAACCTAGTTTACTAAAACTAAACAGATAAGCACTGTAACTATGGACTCAAACACTCCAAAAATAAATAAATAACACCCAACAGTCACATACATAGTCCTCACCCCGCACTAGGATAGGAGGAGGTAGGGCACAGTGAGATTTTCTCGTTCTGAATTGGAGCAGCCCGCCTGGGGAGGTACCTCTGCCTTACAGAAGATCGCAGCCAAATAACATTATTTGTTTCAAATAGTGTTGTGTTCCTGCGGTGAGTAAGGTTACCAGAGCTCTATAGGGGGGAAGGGGGTTCCGGGTCGGCAACGCGTGCGTGATGCCTCTGGTATTGCAAGCGCTCATAGGCTACGGTAACCGCTTACCAACAGGTGGGCCGTATGCTAGTTTGCCAGCTCTGTTGTATAAAAAAAAAAGGATTCCCTGTGATTTGGGTATCAAAGTCAAAATATTTTTATTTCAATAAAATCACGTCTTAAAAACTAGGTGAAAACTTAAAACCAGTGTAAACTTGAGGTAAACTAAATATTTATGTCCATAATGTTGAAAAATCCTGCTAATAGATTAGGTATTTTAAATACAAATTGTGAGTTTATACCTATGTTTATGGTTCAATCACGCTTTAACGACTGAACCGATTTAAATGATACTTGAAATAGATATCATAAAGACCTAATGTAGCATAATATACTATTTTTTATCAGGTCAATATGGGGCGGAAGCTTAAACAATATTTCTTTACTTTTTTGCGCATAGGTTTTACCTGGTTGTAAATATATTTCAGTACATATTGAAAAGAGACGTTTCATCAATATATGGAGCCTGGGCCTGCACTGTGTACACTACTCTAAAATATGGCTAAGCAATAAAGTAAACGTATTTAATTGGTTATTTTATTTAAATTGGCTTCGTTCTGAGGTACATTAAGATTTTCTTTGAAAAAGAGAGCAACACTCAGCGCTACAAAAATATGGCGGAGGGACGTGCGTGAAATGTCATTTTGACAACCTAAATTTATCTGACAAAACAAAAACATCGAATCAAACAACATGACATGAAAAATATGTCAATGTCATGTCAAACGCCAATTGTAAACCAAACATGGCGGCCTTCAAATAGTGTTGACATAGTAAAAAACTTACCAGAAGAACTATTCTTGTACCATCCCATTTGTCTTCAAATTAATGAAATTGTATTTTTCTTGTAATCTCCTATTTTTTCCTAATTTTTCTATGTAGTGTACATGGACCAGGCCCAGAATGAAATGGCTCCTTTACACTTGCTAAACGTTGAATAGCTCATTTGCCGACACACGTATGTATATAACACAATGATGACACACGCGTACAAGTAATCTTCACTAAACTCAAGGATAAATTACTAAGGAAATTCACATTCGCCCCTCACATTATGTAAAATGGAGCAAAGTCACATAATCTCTCGCCCTGAGACGAGCTTCACATACTGGATCCTTGAGGAGTGAGTTGAATAGACAAATAGGTTGGACTTTTATACCGCAAGATTTGAGAGAGGTCAGACAGAACATCTTGTTTTGCAAACGGTACCCAGGCAATTGATTATCGCCGGAGCAAATTTTCTAAATATACTTAAATATTATAGAAAACTCATCCTCAAATATAAATATAAATATAATTTACCATAAAGTAGGTACGAAAAATCTTTAAATTGTTACCTAAGACAACTTAGGTACGTCAGAAACAGACAAATTGTTGTTCAATCACGCCGTAACGGCTCAACCGATTTCGTTGAAACTTGGAATAGATAAAGTTCTGTATCTAGAATAGCATATAGGCTACTTTTTATGTAGGGACCACGCGAACGAAGCCGCGGGCGGAAGCTAGTAAAATATAAATGGGGTCACGTTCAAACTCATCGTGGTCGCACCGTACTTTTGTTATTGAAGTGGAGAAAACAATACCTAATGATCGAATATTTGTACAAGTGGCATCAACCTTGAATACATAACAGCGCCACAGAATAAATGACAGTGCACTATTCTTTCTTCGACTTTCTACTGGTTCTTTTTTGGTCACAATGCTTAAGGTCAGTGACGGCACAACGCTTTTAGTAAACCGTGTTGAAACGGCGTGCGATAAGTCATCTGAAATATGATTCGAATCCCGGTCAGTGGGTGTATTATAGGTATTTAGGTTCATCATCATCATCATAATTATATAAGCATTAGATACATATTTCATCAAGTGTAGCGTGTGCTGCCCTTAGATCATTTGTTGAAGCTTACATTTGTCTTCATTTTTTTAACATTTTTATAAGCTCTTATTTATTAAGGATTATAATTAGATTACTTTTCTCTTGAGCCTCACCTAGATCGATCGGCACCACACTGAAGCTTTAAATTCCATTTTGTGAAAAAGGATCATCGAAAAAAATGATAGGCACCAAGCCGTGTTTGTTGCCTGATTCTTCAAGGCTTGGTCGCGAGGAACAGGCATAGCTTCACCAGTTTCTAAGACGTTTCAAAGTGATCCTAGTGATTTTATTGAAATAAATGCCTTTTGACTTTGACATAAGTACCTATAATTAGTCGATCAGCTGTATGCAACAGACAATTATTGACATTTAAATAATTAAAACATCTCGCGTGTGCATTTACCCTTTGACGTAAGCCCTCAGCACGAGTTTCTTGAGAGATGCATAATTTACCCGGGAATTTTCCGTACTTTGTACTTTACGGATTATTAATGATTCTCTCCATTCTGCTCTACGAATAGCATTTCTTATTCAGACTTATTCTTGAGTTAATTGGATGGAAGCGAAGTTAACTATTGATTTTAAAATCCCTTTCAGACTGATCGCATTATTGTGGAAGTACCTACGATTTTTGCCTTAAGAGTCTTAGGCCACTCGTCCACGACGCTACGCAAAAGTGACTCATTAGAAACTAGAGTTGCGGACTGATTGGAAACTCTGACTCGTCCACGACGCTACTGGAATTTCCTGAAACTCAGGCTCGTATTCAGAGACAAGACTCAAGCATTGATCTGTACTCAAATCTCGATTTGAGTCGAGATTCTAATTCTTGAACAGTACTTATGTATAGATTCAATGATCACAGTTCACCTGAGTAAATGCTTATTCTGAAACGTCAATCAGACGAAATCGGTGCTTGAGTTTAGATCTGATTAGACATTAATCAAATGACATTTTCGTTCCGTTACACATACTTTGATGCATTTTTATACTTCACTTTATAGTTCTGTTCTATTTCCACCCTGGCTGTTTGAATTTCTGCGTAAAACGGATCGAAAATTATAAATAAATCAAAATGTAAACGAGAACATTTGAGTACAGATTTGAGACTCGAGAGACTCGAGAGCGGAGAGTAGTTTAAGTACCGTTCTTGAATAAAAGTTATGTTTGAGAAGAGATTCAATACTTAAATAGAGTTCAGCTGATCTGTGATTAAATTTATGCTTGAGTCGTGTCTCTGAAAACGAGCCTCAATCACTCAGTACAAGATTTTATGTAAACAAAGTTTTGAAAACGAAAATACTTAACATGACTAGTGATAATTCAAGCGATGACATGGAATTATTACTTATCCAGTTACATAGACGTCAGAATCACTTTATATTACTTTTTATTCGTTAATTTTTCAACAGTTTCTCGAAACCAGTCGCCCCGCGACCAGCATGTCGAGTCGCCAGGTGACTAGTTACAAACGCGTTCCTTTTGAGTAGCGTCATGGACGAGCCGCCATTGAAATACTAGTGCTATCGCAGTCAGGCTACTAATAAGTGACTACAGTTTCAGTCGCGTTCCTTTAGTCAAATTATCTTTGTCCTTTTTATTTTATTTGGTAGTAGGTACCTATTTGTTAATTTTGCTTTTTTATTTTTATTATTTTCTAAGAACCTGTTATATTTTAAAATCTTTATCTGTGTTGAATAAATTTATTTTCTTTCTTTCTTTCTTTTGAGTCGCTCCGTGGACGAACGGGCTTATCGGTAATAAGAAAATTGTCCTTTCAATAGTCAATACCTACTAATAATTTGATTATACCTCTACTGAAGGTCTTTGCGCCGTGAAAATGGCCTGCGATATGTCATCTGAATTTTATTTCAAAATGATCCTTATCTCTACTGAATATAGTACATTTTGAGTTTGACTTTTCGGGGCTTGCGATATCGTAGATCAAACGCCCTCAAATGTCGAACTCAAAATGAACTTTCATCAATAGACGTAAGGATCAATTTTAACCATATATTAGATGATATATCATACGCTGATTGAACACGGCTTTACTGTTAGTCAGGTACATGGAGTGTGTACAAAATAAATGGCTATAAAATATGTTGAACCGATAACCAGGTACCCCACCCCTGCACGATCGAAAGGAGACTGAAATAGCACGCTCTGGAAATTAACTTACAATTGAGTTGACACATCCCTGTATACAAGTAAGGTGAGTAAGCATAAAATTGATGAGAGAAAACAAAACTTTATTTCGTTACCGACAAAATAAGAAATTACATAAGAAATGACTCACCTAGTTCGATCGGCAAAACATTCTCTAAATTCCATTTTGTGAAAAAAAAAGAGAAAAAAAGAGGATCATCGAAAAAAATGATAGGCCCCAAGCCGTGTTTGTTGCCTGATTCTTGTAGGCTTGGTCGCGAGGAACAGGCGTAGCTTCACCTAGTTTCTGAGACGTTTCAAAGTGATCCTAGTGATTTTATTGAAATAAACACCTTTTGAGTTTGCTTTCGATTCAGTTATAGCCTGCCCAGTCGGTCTTGGCCAGGCCATGACGACTTCTATTGTGAGGATGTTTTGAGGAGAAATTTCAATGACATAAATTACAGCGGTAATTTCAGCGTAAGTGGAGTGTAAAAATAAACGCCACTAAGAGCCACTTAGAGGAGGAAGGGCACAGCGAGATTTTCTCGTTCTGAATTGGAGCAGCCCGCCTGGGGAGGTACCTCCGCCTTACAGAAGATCGCAGCCAAATAACATTATTTGTTTTCAAATAGTGTTGCCTGCGATGAGTAAGGTTGCCAGAGCTCTTTAGGGGGAGGGGGGTTCGGGGTCGGCAACGCGTGCGTGATGCCTCTGGTATTGCAAGCGCTCATAGGCTACGGTAACCGCTTAAGGTGGGCCGTATGCCTGTTTGCCACCTCAGTAGTATAAAAAAAAAAAAAAAAAAAAAAAAAAAAAAATGCGAGGGTAAGTAGTTGCCAAAATGTTTGTTTAGGGGTCAGGGTACCGCTTTTATCAAAATGAAAGGGTTTCAAAATTCAAAGCATACCTACCCAAGATAATAATTTGAAACAAAACAGTCCCGCCGTGTAATCATGTGGAAATTGAAGTTAATAAAGGCTGGAACAAAGGGTTGATAAACATAGCTAGCAGGTTACTCTTAATTGTTAGCTTTACTGACAAATGAGGAGGATTGCTGGACGGTCAGCTAAGTTCATCATCATCATCAGCCTGTAGAAATCTCCACCGGGAGGTACCCCCGCCTTACAGAAGATCGCAGCCAAATAACATTAAATAGTGTAGTATTCCTAATAGTACTGCACGCCAGACCCCCGGACGAAGCTGGAAAGAGGAAAATGAAAGCCTTCTCCCGAGACCTCTCCGAGGAGAGAACTCCGAACCCCACCACCGGTGTGGTCGCTGATCGGCTCGCTGGGCCTTCCCCGGGAAACCGGGGATCTCACCCGGCAGGGCCTTGAACCTCCACCACCAAACCAAAAAGACCTGCCCATCGTAATGGGCAGAGAAATGCCAGGGTCAAAGGGCGCAGCCCTGATTCCCTTTCCCCACCCCCCCACAGGGGTGAGAAGAACACTACATCGGTGAGTAAGGTTGCCAGAGCTCTTCAGGGGGAGCGGGGTCGGCAACGCGTGCGTGATGCCTCTGGTGTTGCAAGCTTTCATAGGTAACGGTAACCACTTAAGTACCAACAGGTGGACCGTATGCTTGTTTACCACCTTAGTTGTATTAATGGCATAGAAGCCACGCAAAATGCTATTACACGGAACGTGATAATAATGAACAAAACGTACGTGACGAGAGGAAACAATTCGATTTGTGTTGCCATAATCCTAACACAATTTTCTACTTACAGCCTTTCTAAAATAAACCTTATTATATAAATGCATTGGTTGAGTTTTTAATAACAGTTTTGTCGACGGGTTTATTGTTTCAGTAGGTGTACCTAGGTTAGTTTGTTTAGCGAGCAAATGGAACCTAAAGCTTATAAACTGGCTGTGATATAAAAGTAGAATAGAATAGAATAATCGTTTATTTTAGCAAAGGATAACATGGCCGATTAGGTGGTGAATACAAAAGTATACACATTTAGATATACATATAGCTTTAAAATATCACACTAGCTTTCGCCCGCGGCTTCGCTCGCGTACCTACATAAAAAGTAGCCTATATGCTATTCCAGACTATAATCAATCTCTGTACCAAATTTCATCCAAATCCGTTCGGCCGTTTAGCCGTGATTGAACCACAAACATCTAAACATCCTCACAAACTTTCGCATTTATAGTAGCATAGTTTAAGTATACCTAGGTACATAACAATAGGTTTAGGTATTCATATGTCCGAATGCTAAAAAAAGTGTTCAGCTCAGGATTAAGGTGAGGGTTTAATTGTTTTATGATTTTTGAATTGTTTTTTTCTCAATAACCGCAAAACGCACAGTTTTGATTTCTATGACAAAGATAACTTGAGCATTTTATTTACGTAAATCCAAGACAGAAACGCGATTGGTAAAACTTTTCTCGATAGATTTATTTTTTAAAGTTGGGTCCTCTGCAACGGTTTTTTCGAAAATACTCTGAGACTAGCTAACAAAAATAACTTTCTTTTAAATATTGTGTTAGACAATAGCATTGGATACCTAAATACAAGACACTTTTTAAAAAAAATAGATAGTTTTTAAGATAATCGATATTTTCTTATATTTCGCTTACGTCGATTACTTTCGAGCGCCTTCTAACGCTTGCTATCTCTTTCCGCATTCAATTATAGTACATAGCGCTGTCACTTTCTTCACTCCGCCCATTCGAAATTTTATTATGATTTGTTTAGCGCCTTAATGTTGTTAAAAGCATTAAAAGCAGCATTAACAGTGTCTTCGTTGTATATTGAACGAAAGTTTTAAGAGATGTGTGTGCAAAGAAGTTAATTGACGCACTGCGTGTGTGTGTGTGTGGATTAGATGCCCAGGACCAAAAAGTTTGTCACTTACATAGTAGCAAACTTTTTGGTTAGTTTTGGTTTAAAGGCTACAAGTTATTTGTTTTGTTTTATAAGCTGTTTGGATAAAGTTAATAATTGGAGCTTTGATAAGTTTACTACGCTCGGTTTATTATAATCTTTTAAGGTCAGAGTTTATTTTATGTACCCATGGCTTATTAAATAACTTGGAAATATTGTCTTTGAATGAGATTCCCGGCTTTGTTATTTATAGCCTAATTGAAAAGGTGGATGGTGGACATGAACCGAAATTGAATTATACTTAGGTATCATGTATGTGACTGTTACACTTCCCATAAAAAAATAGACAAGGATGCTTTTTGGAGGAGGTAGGGCATAGCGAGATTTTCTCGTTCTAAATTGGAGCAGCCCGCCTGGGGAGGTACCTCCGCCTTACAGAAGATCGCAGCCAAATAACATTATTTGTTTCAAATAGTGTTGTGTTCCTGCGGTGAGTAAGGTTGCCAGAACTCTTTAGTGGGAGGGGGTTGGCAACGCGTGCGTGATGCCTCTGGTATTGCAAGCGCTCATAGGCTACGGTAACCGCTTACCAGCAGGTGGGCCGTATGCTTGATTGCCATCTCAGTTGTATAAAAAAAAAAAAAGACAAATGTCTTTTAAAATGTGCTTTGTAATAATTTTCACTAAAAACGGGATATTTACCACGATTTGTGAGTTTATTTGTTCCCCGATATTTCGGCACAGTTTCAGTTCACAGGTGTACTTAGTCATGTCTACCTTACCCCAAGTTTACTATTTTAATATTTATATATTTATTTTTGTCATAAAATGCGTCTATTACTTATAAACCATTTAGTTTTTTAGATTTGTTCTCATTTAAGTAAATTTAACATTCGTTATGAGAAATAAATGCATTTAACCCCAAAACAGGTTATGGGCCCACCCTTCATTTGCAACAAAGGATTACTTCCAAAATGTTCTCCATTTTCCATTACTCTCCAGATTCCCAGAGTAGGAACATTAGTCTTCCTCTATGAGTCCAGATCCTTGATCGAGGCTCCATCCATCACGTGACTCGCCGGATCCGTGACCCGCGTCAAAGCGTAGTAACTGCTATTAATCTGTTCACCTGCCACAGAATAAGTTATAAAATGAACCTTTATATTTGACCTCACGAAAAGTATATGAGTTTTCAAACGAGTTACTTTTTTTTTTTTAAGAAAATCTGTCCAACTTTTTCAATTACTATCTTAAAGTGAATGAAAGGTTATGTAACATGTTTTAAGAGGAGGTAGGGCACAGCGAGATTTTCTCGCTCTAAATTGGAGCAGCCAGCCTGGAAGGTACCTCCGCCTTACAGAAGATCGCAGCCAAATAACATTATTTGTTTCAATCAATTAAAAAAAAAGGATCATCGAAAAAAAATAGGATTGTTGCCTGATTCTTCTAGACAAAATAAGAAATTACTTAAGAAACTACTACCTCTAACCTAGTTCGATCGGCACCACGCTGGCTCTAAATAACATTTTGTGAAAAAAATAAAAAAAGAGGATCATTGAAAGAAATGATAGGCCCCGTAGCCGTATTTGTTGCCTGATTCTTCTAGGCTTGGTCGCGAGGAACAGGCATAGCTTCACCTAGTTTTAAGACGTTTCAAAGTGATCCTAGTGATTTTATTGAAATAAAAGCCTTTTGACTTGATAATTAGTGTTGTTCTTGCGCAGTGAGTGCGCGGCTACACTACTTCGTTACATCCTAGTGTTTCATTTTGTATGGTTATATATAATGAACTGCATCTGACTGAAAGTCGCGTTCCGTGACTACTAAAAGTTTCAATGCATAATTTTGCTGTTCGCATAATTTCTTGCAATTTCAATATAACTGTGTATTAACTCTCTACCCTAGAATTATGGTATGGTCGGTCGCATTGTTTATCAAATACCATTAGTACTGTAATGCTATCGATTCATATTCCATGAAAACCATTACAGCAATGAGGCACGCTAGCTTGTGTACGAGGTACCTACCGACTAGTAAAACCCGCGTGTTTACACCTACAATTGAGCTATTTAAAAATCTATATCTATAAACTTGTTCGATAATTTTTACTAGCCTTTTTTATACAACTATGGTGGCAAACAAGCTTAGGGCCCACCTGTTGGGTAGTGGTTACCGTAGCCTATGAACGCTTGCAATATCAGAGGCATCACGCACGCGTTGCCTACTAGGTCTCCAAAGCGCTACGAGGTGCTACAAGTGCTACGGCTCGACCTCGTAAGCTCTTTTAGTGGCTGAAATGTGAAAAAAGGCGTTAGCTACGTAGCAACTCTAAAGTAGTCAACGATACAAAATGACAAAAGGTGTTTTTTTTAAATCACTAGGATCACTTTGAAACGTCAAAGAAACTAGGATTTTCCAGTTTGAAGTGTCCCTTTTCAAAAAATTCAACATCTACAGAGATATGTGCATGTGGTTGAAGTTTGTAATCAAATTAATTATCAAATATTTATTATCAAGCCGAACAAAATCGTGGGGTTTATTAGTCGCACCAATAACAATAGAATAATAACGATAAAGATAAATGAATTGATCTTTATCGTTATTATTTAGCACAGGCGGTTTTGGAAAAAATGGAGTAGGTAAAAATAAAATATTATGATTAATTAAATTTATATGTTTAGATTTTAAGTGCATTTATATTTCTTGCTTATAACATCGCTTTGGCTTTGCTGTTATGGTGTTATAAATATTTTGGCATACTTCACTTATGCTCATGTAGGTAGGGACATTAGGTTTTGTATAGAAATGTAATCGTTGGACCTGTGGTGCAATTGTGTAAGAGTAATGGCAATGAAGATCGTAACTTTGAGGATGATTTTATTAATTTTAGTGACATCTGAAGTTTTTCAAACATGAAAAGGAAGAAGCTAAGATCTTGGCCGTGGTGGCCCCGGCTGAAGAATAGGCCCCTCCATATCTACCTATCCGCGGATGTCGTAAGAGGCGACTAAGGGAAAAAAGCTGGGGGATGGGCAGCAGCGTCCCTCATTTTAACAACGATAGCTCTAACTGCGCTCGCCAACCCGCATGCCCAGCGTGGTGAGTATGGGCAAATCCCCCCACATGATAAGGATTTTTCTCTGGCTGTGGGGGAGGCCATGTTCAGCAGTGGACGTCGAACGGCTGGATGATGACCATCAAAGTTACGAACTTCATTGCCACTACGCTTACGCAATAGCACACCTGGTTGGAAAACATAGGTACCCAAACTAGGAAAAGCAGTAAATAACCATTTAACAAGAGTACACGCTATCAATATAATCAGGACTAATCTGCCGTGTGGTGAATAACTCTCGTAGTCTCGTAGTAAAGTGGTTGGACGTCATGAATAAAATATGCTCTACTCCTAATGCGATCCGGTGTGTACAGGGTTTTAGTGAATAGTGATGGGATAAAATGTCTACTCGCGCTGGTAAACTAAAATTTTTAACCGACTTCAAAAAGGAGGAGGTTCTCAAGTCCGCTGTGTAATTTTTTTATATATTTTTTTAGAAATACGCTTTCATAATCTCGGCCCTTTTGTGTATGGATGATATTTTTGTAAACTGACATATATTTTGCGGCCGGCACTCAACAGTTCCGAGCAACCTTTGATAGGTCGTTTTTCAATCCAGTGGGGAGGGGGGAGTGGGAGGGTTCTATGCTGCTCTTGCCGATCGTCTCCACTCTAGAACCTTTCTGCCCCAACGGCCGTCGTTTCTCCGAGCAATATGCCCCGCCCACTGCCACTGCCACTAAATCCTCTGGGCTATGTCCGTGACTTTAGTCTGTCTGTCTGTCCTAATTTCTGATTCATTCGAAGTAATTTACTATCTATTGCGATGTCCGGATTCTTGTCCCATCCCTAAAAAATAGGTTTTGCGATGTCAAGAGTCAGATATTTTACGAAACGGGGCCGAACAAACCAATCGCTGCCGAAACGAACTAACAGACAAACAATTAAGTGAAAAAAAGTTATTCAAAAACGGAATTGGAGGATTAATTTTGCGCCACCCTGTATAAGTATAAGTAGGTTAGTATAAAAGTAAAGTAAGTAGTAAAAATTACCGGGTTCGATTCTCGTATTTCGTAGACTATTCTGAAATCTATGAATGTAGTTTTTCTAACGACGCATGGTTCCGAAGAAAAAATATTATTTTCTAGTTTCAAACTACTGACGCTTCCTGGTAGATAACCCTGTATAAAAAGATAATTGAAAGCCTTGAAAAAATTATATTTTAATTGTTAAAACAATGCCGGCGTTTAATCGCGCGACCTTCCGTTTAACCTCAATGAAAACACTATAGATACATTTAACTTCTGTTATTCATCATCATCATCATCATCAGCCTGATGAAGTCCACTGCTGAACATAGGCCTCCCCCAAAGAGTTCCATGACGAACGGTCTTGAGCCTTTTCCATCCACCGACTTCCCGCAACCTTAACAATGTCGTCGGTCCATCGGGTGGGGGGCCTTCCAACACTGCGTCGTCCGGTTCGTGGTCGCCACTCGAGAACCTTTGTTCCCCAACGGTTGTCGGTTCTGCGAGCTATATGGCCGGCCCACTGCCACTTCAACCACTTACACCACTTACACAGTAATAAACAATAATTCATTATGATGATGATATTTTTGATGTTATTTTTATTTATGTTTTAAAACTAATAGAAGAACTGATATTAAAAACGCGGGATAACTCGAAACTGGTCAGAAATAGTGATGTTTCTCCTCTGTTTCCAAAACTCCTAAGGCGCAAGGACTGAAAGCGGTAGAGGTTATAGGTACTGGTACCGTTAAAACATTTCGGTACCATTATGCTATACCGGTAGATTTCGGTACCGAAATTTTGAGCCGCGGCTAGTTCGCTAGGACAGTCGCGCCGCGGGGGCGGGGTGGCGGCATTTCATCAAAGAAAACCTTTATAAAACTTTATTTATTTCGGTTATAGGTACCGGTAGAGAAATAAACCGAAGTGAACTAAGAAGCCACCGGTTTTCCGGTACCGTTATATTTATTGGTAGAGAAATATTCGGGTAACCGGAATTTATCGGTATGACGTCATATTGTTATTTAAAGGTACCTTTATATTCCTGTTATTTTTTTTTTACAGTCCCTGCTAAGGCGCTTGCCTCTAGAGATAGGATTACACTTGAATGCTGAAGTGTTCATCAATGCAAGGTGCGGGATTTTATTATTAAACATTCAGTAGGTAAATCATTCTAACAAATTGTGTGCTTTTCTCTCATCTTCATAATTATATCATCATCTTGTATATGGAGCACTAAATGCCTATTGTTTTGAAAGGTTCCATAAAAATTGAAGTGCATTTTTTTAAGCTGTATTTATACGGCTTACGTTCAGTTATGGGCATGTCATGAGGAGGGAAAAATGTCATGTGACAAGAAGAGTGTTAGATATGAATGTGGATGGATGTAGGAGTAGAGGTAGGCCAAAGAAAAGATGGATGGACTGTGTGAAAGTGGATATGGTGAAGAAAGGAGTGAGTGTTGAGATGACGACTGATAGAGGGAAATGGAAGAGGAATACATGTTGTGCCGACCCCACGTGATGTGGGATAAGGGCAGGAAGATGATGATGACGTTCAGTTAGATTAAACTATCGTTAAAAAAATGTCCCATTTCCAGATCATACCTCACCTTGTTCATTGGCCTAATTGGATTACAAAGAAAGAACCGCTGACCCGACAAGCAATTTGTCCTGAGACCTAAGTAACAATTTCAACGCGATACTCTCAATAACAAACTAAACTTATAATCCTACTAATATTATAAACGCGAAAGTTTGTAAGTATGGATGGATGGATATTTGTTACTCTTTCACGTAAAAACTACTGAATGGATCATAATGAAACTTCACAATAGTATAGCTTATACATCAGAATAAAACATAGGCTACTATTTAAATAAATAAATAAAATAACATATTCCGGACATATCACACATTGTCAACTGATCCCAAACTAGGCATAGCCTGTACTATGGGTACCAGAGACTGATATACATAATAGATATATATTTAACACCCAGACACAGAAAAAACATCTGTGTTAGTCACAAATGTTTGTCCAGTGCGGGAATCAAACCCGCGACCTCTAGCGCAGTAGGCAGAGTTACTACCAACTGAGCTATGAGGCCAGTATATAACTATTTATGAAGGTATTGTGTGAATTGTCCAAAATATGACTACTAGCTACTCGAAATACTAATCCTGCGCAGACGAAGTCGCGGGCACCAGCTAGTGCTACAATAAACCCTTTCACACATTCCAAGTCGAATCAAGACGATGGCTCTTCGGCTCTCCTTGTTTAGTTTATTGGCTACAACTTCAGCCCCCTCTGATCTCTAAGGGCGCCGTTACAAATTGAGCGTATTCTGACGTACAAGTTCGTTTTCTCAATGTAACAGTAAGAAAGAATACGAAAGAAAGAAAGAAAATCTGTTTATTTGACCCACAATGCAGTTAGTAGGTACAAAGAAAAATACTTATAAGTCATCATCATCATCATCATCATTTCAGCCGTACAACGTCCACTGCTGAACATGGCCTCCCCCACAGACAGAGCAAATTCCTTATCATGTGGGGGGATTTGCCCATACTCACCACGCTGGGCATGCGGGTTGGCGAGCGCAGTTAGAGCTATCGTTGTTAAAATGAGGGACGCTGCTGCCCATCCCCTAGCTTTTTTTCCCTTAGTCGCCTCTTACGACATCCGCGGATAGGTAGATATGGAGGGGCCTATTCTTCAGCCGGGGCCACCACGGCTATAACTTATAAGTAATTAAAAAAAAAAACACAGGAAAGAAAAAACATGAAGGTAGGTGAGGTGGCGGTGGTAGGTGGTGGTACGACGCATATTATCACTATATACAAGAGCTTATACACGCTCTATCTGCAATGGTACTAATACTTACAATGTTTATTCGCAACACAAAAAATGGGTATAAAGGGAAAATATATAGATTTATTTTATTCCAGCATTTTACTTAGGAATTTTGAAAATTATACCACCTTATAGATGGAGGTAAATACACAGTAAAGGTGAAAATGTAGTTGATGCTTAGGTACATGATTTTTGAGTATTTACCAGCCGTATTATAAGTTCATTCGAAACTGACACGAAGTTTCACATCAGGATTGGTACCTAAATTACTAATAAATTGAGTTTGAAGTGATTGAACACCAAAACAACTGAATCGCTAATTGTGTGTAGAATAAGCCCCTTTCGCCTTCCAAAACACTTTGTATTCCTTTAGGCATGAGACGAATTAAATAATCAGGTACCTTAACACACTTCAAGGAAAGTCGAATACCTTTGTAAGACAGCTGAAAAAATGGCTAATTGACAAATTCTTTTATAAGGTACATGAACTATATAATTGATGAATGTACCTAAATTCATACTCTAATGACCTGTTAATTAATAAATTTAATGGAATTTATGACTTACTAGCTTCTGCCCGTGGCTTCGCTCGCGTGGTACCTACATAAAAAGTAACCTATATGCTATTCCAGACTATAATCTATCTGTGTAGCAAATTTCAAACAAATCCGTTCGGCCGTTTAGCCGTGATTGAACCACAAACATCTAAACATCCAAACATCCTCACAAACTTTCGCATTTATAATATTAGTAGGATGAATGATTATTATGTGTTAATTTTGTTTTTTAAGTGTGTTATTATTATTGTATTATTTTTATTATGAAATAAGTATACAAAGAGACCTGTAACTCCCGAGTTATCAATAAAATACTAGAAGAAAGAAAGAAAGAAAGAAAGAAAATAATTTATTTCCCGTCACATAATGAGATAATAATTTTAAAAACTTAAATTACTGACAAAATTTGTATACAAAGTGACGAAAAAAAGGTTGCCACTCAGCATTTGCTGCATCAGCCCAGTGGCCCAGTGCAGCGCTGATTTTCAGTGGCACCCAAATGAGAATCGCGGCAGCTACTTATATAACTATAAAATAAATTTACAAAATAATTGAACTAAAACAAATTCGTACCCATGCATCTGTTGCAATTGCAAGACAATTATAATTAAAACTAATAACAATAACTATAAATAACCACCAACGACAATAAAAATAAAACAAAAACCAATGCAAACAAACAGTTAACGTTAAAAATTAAGCTTTAAGCTAAAAAAAAATTAAAACTAATTAGTAGTCTAAGGCTCGAATTCAGAGACACGACTCAAGCATAGATTTAATCACAGATCAGCTGAACTCTACTTAAGTATTGAATCTCTTCTCAAACATAGCTTTTATTCAAGAACGGTACTTAAACTATTCTCAGCTGAATCGAGTCTCAAATCTGTACTCAAATGTTCTCATTTACATTTTGATTTATTTATAATTTTCGATCCGTTTTACGCAGAAATTCAAACAGCCAGGGTGGAAATAGAATAGAACAATAAAGTGAAGTATAAATATGCATCAAAGTACGTGTAACGGAACGAAAATGTAATTTGATTAATGTCTAATCAAATCTAAACTCAAGCACCGATTTCGTCTGATTGACGTTTCAGAATAAGCATTTACTCAGGTGAACTGTGATCATTGAATCTATACTTAAATACTGTTCAAGAATTAGAATCTCGCCTCAAATCGAGATTTAAGTACAGATCAATGCTCGAGTCTTGTCTCTGAATACGAGCCTAAGACCATGAACCATTGACCACTTATGGAACAGATATCTGAGTATCTAACAAGTGCTTTTTAAGATGAATTTTGAATGTGTTAACGGTATACCATGACTATTACTTCTCTTACTATAATTCTTCTACTTCCTCTCATTACCCTGCCGTAAAACAGTTAAATCTAGCACGGAGGGTAAGGTTTTGTAACTACCTATGGGTAAAGAGTGACCTACTCCAGACTATACCTACCTACTTTGACTGGCCTCATAGCTCAGTTGGTAGTAACTCTGCCTTCTGCGCTAGAGGTCGCGGGTTCGATTCCCGCACTGGACAAACATTTGTGACTAACACAGATGTTTGTTCTGTGTCTGGGTGTTAATTATATATCTATTATGTATATCAGTCTCTGGTACCCATAGTACAGGCTATGCCTAGTTTGGGATCAGTTGACCGTGTGTGATATGTCCGGAATATTTATTTTATTTATTATTATTATTTACTTAGTCCAATTTGTGAGTAATAGGAGAATTATGGTGAGGTTATTTTTGGCTTTCGTTATAGTTTAGTTACAAGAAATTGTACCATTTATTTGAAATAAACATTTACTTTACTCTACTTTACTATGATTTAACATTAACATTTAACATTATTTGTTTCAAATAGTGTTGTGTTCCTGCGGTGTGTAAGGTTGCCAGAGCTCTTTAGGGGGAGGGGGGTTCGGGGTCGGCAACGCGTGCGTGATGCCTCTGGTATTGCAAGCGCTCATAGGCTACGGTAACCGCTTACCAACAGGTGAGCCGTATGCTTGTTTGCCACCTCAGTTGTATATAAAAAAAAAAAAATGATTATGAAATAGCGCTACGTAGAGCTACGTGTGTGTAGCACTGATTTTTCTTAGCTACGAAATTTTTATTCCATTACTTTACAATTTACAATACCTTACGTAGCCGGCAGCAACAATGGAACAATTCCATAAACCCTTGAACCAATTGAATACTTTCTTCCCTTCGCAATGTTCTAGCAAATTGGTTTGAAGAAACCTCCAATAAAGCCTCGAGGCAATAATTTCCGAATGGCTCCTCAATGGAACCAATAAACCAGTGGTGGCCGGACCAGCGAACCACTCAAACTAATAAAAAGAACTAACCAACCATTCGCAGGTACTGTCCGGTTGTAGAACTTTTGAGAAAATGTTCTTTTTAAAGACAGCAGCAAACCGATAGATTACGACTGGCCTCATAGCTCAGTTAGTAGTAACTCTGCCTTCTGCGCTAGAGTTCGCGGGTTCGATCCCCGCACTGGACAAACATTTGTGTGATAAACATAGATGTTTGTTCTGTGTCTGGGTGTTAAATACTTATCTATTATATATATCAGTCTCTGGTACCCAAAGTACAGGCTATGCCTAGTTTGGGATCAGCTGACCGTGTGAATATGTCCGGAATATTTATTTATTTATTACACGTATTTTCCGCGCGTGTAGGCATGTTTTTTCTCGTTCGTGTAAAAATAGCCTCTATTTCCTACAGTAGGTACCTATAGTAGTTTACATAGATTTCCTACAGTATTACATAATGATTCATTCAAAAATATAATTCGACTTAATAATGTACATGCAATTCGTATTATTATTTTGGTATATTTACTTACCTTCTATCTCATTATTTTGTTTGTCACTATCCTATAATATAAAATTATAATTCTGTGACAAAAACTTTATAAGCTGAGATAGGACCTTTTTGACCCATGCCACTGCAGCGTAGACGATACCACATGAAATGTAGGTATCACCCACCAGTTGGCAAAAGCAGGCGCCTACCTCACCCATCAAGTGGGTCTTGATGGGTGAGGTAGGCGCCTGCTTTTCTCTCTTGTAAATGTGTCTACTCTTAGTGATCTGGACCAGTTGAGCTATCTATAGATCGCTTGTAACGGTATTTAGATGGCTCAGCTGTCTCTCTTGTGTATGTTGTATTGCTACTTGTATTAGTCTTTTTTTTTACTGTTAACCTACCTACCTACTAAGCTTTATTTTATTTTGTGTGATTGTTATCTGCTGTTGTTTCTTCTGTTTGCTTTTATCTCTGTCTGTGCTGTATTTGTGTGTGTGTCAAATAAACAATTTATCTATCTATCTATATATTACTTTTTACGATATTATTTTTAAAACTACCATTTTTAAAATGGTACTATCTTTTTAAATTAAAACGAGTAGAATAGACTCTGTAATTTTAAAGCTGCTCAAACAAGCCATCCGATGTCTGCTGTAATTAGACTTTTAGATAGGATTGGTTCACTGTTCAATTTATTTCCATAGCAAACGCGAACTTTATAAAATCGGTGGAATTTAAGGTACCGCCAAGTGGTCCTCACTGGTAGAAATAGTTGATTTTTCCTGAAATCTCCACTGCTCATGCTACCTACACTAGTTAGGCAAATATTTATTGGATCACCAGCGAATGGATGGGCGTACCTGCGTCGTGCGCACTAACGAACACATCTACTAACTTAGGTACTATCTGTATATATAAAAGAACAACGAAGGCCTCAACGTGCGATCAACGCACAGCCCAAACCGCTGAAGTTATAAAGCTGAAATTAGGACAGTAGCTGCCTTATATGCCAAACACATCCACTTAGGAGGGATTTTCATAATATCAACTCCTAAGAGGGCGAAAAGGGGTCGAAAAGGGGTCAAAAGGGCTCAAAGGGGTTAAAACGTTTGTATGAAAAATCGTATTCCTTGAACCTACAGATTTGAAACTAACTAAAAATAATGACTAATAGATATAAGGAAAAACTGTATTTTTAGAATTTCAAAACTACCCCATAAATGGGTGTAATGAGATGTCAAAGTTTGTATGTGAGAATCTTAACGCAGCGAGAGATTTATCTGAAACTTGGTACAAATACTCATAAAGTCAAATACGGAAATACGGACTTTAGGGTTTTTCAGAACTGCCCCTTTTTATCAAGATACGCGAGGAAAGCCGCGGGCGTACGCTAGTAATATTATAAATGCGAAAGTTTGCGAGGATGTTTGGATGTTTGTGGTTCAGGCACGGCCGTAGCGATTTAGATGAAATTTCTTAAAGGGATAGATACCCTGGAATAACATATAGGCTACCTACTTTGGTACTAAGGGTTCCGTTTTTCCAAATCAGGTGCGGAACCCTAAAAACACAGAATCAGGTGCGGAACACAGATGCGCGATGACTGCATCGCGGAGAAATGCGCGTTCACCATAAATGGTAATTTATGCATTTGCAGCTAAAGCTCGGACGGTAGCCGCTGATTATTCCATTGCAATGTACGGTTAGAATGCAAGTGACGGGCGCTTGTGTAAATCTGGCCATTTGCATAAGTTCAGCTGCTGCGGATAGCATTGATTTATTCGACTGTGGCTGGCTTGGGTTGTTAGATGTGTATTTCAAGATTCAAGGGTTAGAACCGATTGAAATTGCTTTTGTTGGGGCGATTTTTGACATGAAATGTTTTTTTTTTTTTTATATACAACATAGGTGGCAAACAAGCTTACGGCCCACCTGATGGTAAGCGGTTACCGTAGCCTATGAGCGGTTGCAATACCAGAGGCATCACGCACGCGTTGCCGACCCCGAACCCCCTTCCCCCCTAAAGAGCTCTGGCAACCTTACTCACCGCAGGAACACAACACTATTTGAAACAAATAATGTTATTTGGCTGCGATCTTCTGTAAGGCAGAGGTACTTCCCCAGGCGGGCTGCTCCAATTCAGAACGAGAAAATCTCGCTGTGCCCTACCGCCTCCTTGTTATACAACTAAGGTGGCAGACAAGCATACAGCAATACCAGAGGCATCACGCACGCGTTACCTCAAACCTCACTCCCCTTAAAGAGCTCTGGCAATCTTACTCACCGCAGGAACAAAACACTGTTTCAAACAAATAATTTGCGGTGTTTTGTTTCCACCTTACAGAAGATCGCTCTTCTGTGGAGGTACCTCCCTGGCGGGCTGCTCCAATTAAGAGCGAGACAATCTATGTGCCCTACCTATTAATATCTTTGACATCTTGACATAACCACTCCAAGCAATTCATGGCGTCAAGATGACATGCCCCTATCTGGTGGATCCTAGATGGTTTGCCTATCTCATACAAACTTAGTGATTTAAATTCGTCTTGAAAACTAGTTCATTCAAAATTCAGCTTAACCGTCCATTTATCCATCACGCTCCACTTTCCACAATAGTTTTTTACTCGTATCCTGTACCCTACTTCACCCCAGAGCACATAGGCACCCCAGTTCACAGCGGGAGTCATTAAAGCTTCGTAATTAGGGAAGCTTAATTACTAGAGACCGGAGCACTGCCGGTCTTAGTTCATAGTTCACTGGTATTTTAGATGTTTTGTTTCCTGTGTTGTGAAGTCTTAACGTGTTTTTCAAGAGCCACGACAAAACCGAAACGTGTGCGAAGGCTCCAGTTTTTCTGTAATTCTTTATTGCACACATAATACAGAATAATGTTATATCAGGGCGAGCCACAAAAAAAAAAGGTTATTTCAAAAGTCATGTACATAGCCGAGCTTTACCCTAAAAAAAACCCTAACATGACATAACCCTAAGTTTTCTTTAAGCAAACCTTTGGGGATAGGGAGATGTTTCTGTTCTGCGTCTCTCCCTGATATTCGTCGTTTATATGTTGTCATCGGCATTGCGCACTCATGACAGGAGACTGACAGTTTCGTAAAAAAACTGTCATAACGATTCATTTTTGAAAATCCCCTCATTTCCCTTACGTCGATTGATTCTACGCGCCTGGGGTGCAATTGCCTAAGCGTAATGGCAATGAAGTTCGTAACTTTGGGGGTAATTTTAACAATCTTAGCAACATCCAAAACGCTCCAAACTTGACAAAGGAAAACTTCAAGACCTTAGCTTCTTCCTTTTCATGTTGGAAAAACTTCAGATGTCGCTATAATTGATAAAATCATACTTAAAATTGCGATCTTCATTACCATTTCGGTCTGGTCCTGGTATTTTAAGTCGTCACTCAACCAATTTATTGTTTCACTGTTTTTGCTGTAAAATTTGATTGAGTGAAACAAAAAATGGGTAGAGTCACGACTTGAATACCAGGGTTGGTATAAGGTTCCAAATCAACAGGAGGAGAACTAAGGTTTTATAAAATCTGTGCAATCCCGAGGGAGTTTCCACAAACGGTTGGCACCTGACACAGATTCTTTGAGCATCCAAAGGCTAATACCGTTTCATCTCTTGAAAGGATACGGGGATTTGGAGAGGACGACCTCGGTGGCGTAACGGACGAGTGCAAGGCCTGCGAGTTCGATTCCTGCTGAGGGACAAATGTTTGATAGAATAGAAATAGAAAAAATATTTATTTTGCGTCACAAATTAAACAAATGGAACAAATAAAATATAAGCTTAAAAACTAGACACAAAAACGGTCACCACTCAGCTGGTGCCACATAGCACAGCGGAGCTGCTGCGGCGCTGGTTATCTGTGGTGCCACTGAGCAATGACGCGGCAACTGCGATACACTCGCACATAATAATAATAATGTTTTTATTTCTTAAACTACTAATACAAATGAGCTAACTTACTTAAACTACTAACACACAAAACAGACATGTAACACATTTCGTTTGCATGATCTGCAAATATTTGTCCCGGGTCTGGGTGTTGTGGGACCATGTTACTCGTAGTTTCTGATCTCCACAACACAGGGAATCCTAGTGTGGTGTCAGGGCTATGTACGTGACTGTTGATTTTTTTTTCTCTCTATAATTTTTACCTCCATAATCCGTTTCTAAACCAAAGCTGTTACAAAGAACCTACTTCAAACTGCATACCCATTCTCGTATTGCAAAGTCAACTTCATCTCGCATCCGTATATTTATGAAAAATAAACAGACATTTCCTTCGAAAGTATAACAGTTTAAACATCCTCGGATAACTCAAAACCAACACAGGGGTTAAGCTTTGGTTTCTAAAGCATCGGCCGTTATAAGACGGAGTTATATTTTTAAATGGTGGCTGAATAGATGTATGACGTCGTCATCATTGCAGCCTTCTGATCCAGGTTGTGGGTTCGTGCACCAGTGGATTTTCCATTCGGAAAATGTATGTGCGCTATGGAGCTATGGAGAGAGCTATGCTTGGAGTTTCACTACGTGATAAGATCCGAAATGAGAACTAAGGTCACCGACATAGCTCTCAGAATAAGCAAGTTGAAGTAGCAGTGGGCAGGCCATATAGCTCGCAGAACCGCCAACCGTTGGGGAGTAAAGGTTCTCGAATGGCAACTACGAACCGGGTGACGCAGTGTTGGAAGGCCCCCCACCCGATGGACCGACGACATTGTGAAGGTTGCGGGAAGTCGGTGGATGGAGAAGGCTCAAGACCGTTCGTCATGGAACTCTTTGGGGGAGGCCTATGTCCAGCAGTGGAGTTCTACAGGCTGATGATGATGATGATGATTATGTGCGCTATACTAGTGCCCCCACACGGTGAAGAAAAACATCGTGAGGAAACCGGCATGTTCTAGAACCTAAAAATTCGAAGACATGTGACATGTGCACGAAAGGCGCCTCTAAGAGGCGCACTTTAATCTTTTCACTACACTGATCTTTCAACGACAGTCATAGGCCTCTTTCTCTCTTCACTATACCTTAACAGCGACCGGGTTCGATCGAACTCATGACCTTCGGATCGAGAACCGGAGAACCTCCCACAAGGCCAACACGGCTTGGCGGCTTTACGTAAAACTGATAATGACTTCTTTCGAAATTGGTGTAGAATTAGTTTGAGGCATGTAATGCCTATAAGATTTTTCTCCCCTTTCTAAACTTGAGGAAAATAAGAGAAAAACGTTTGCTTTAGACGAATTGGAAGCACTGGCTCCGTGGCTCTGATTGCAGGGAGGTGTGTAGAGGCTTTTAGTCTCTGGATTGTCCTGTCTCAACCAGATCCTCCAAAGCAGACAAGGGGTTAATTAAAAGGGCAAGTTGGGCTGTTTGTCTGACTATTAGTCATCAGGCCATAAGTACCAAGGTCTTTAAGCAGCGTCATAACTCCGTCACCGTCAACTTCATAACTCGATCAAGCGAAAATGAGTTTTATTACATTGACAAGGATGATACCGAATGTTTAGCAGTGTCGTTGACAAGTGACATGATATGGTAGGGTTGTTACTGCCCTGTCAAGTACAGGGCTCCATCGCCTGATTATCTGAAGCCTCCAGACGATACGTCGTCATACATTTCTCTATTCGGAGGTTATATTCAAACTAGCTTCCGCCCGTGGCTTTACCGGCTTGTAAACATAGCCTAGATCTCTCTTCGGCTCTTTAGCGGACAGTATTACCCATGCAAAATCGGTCGACTCGTTTCTCCGATGCTGCGAACAAATACTTTTGCATTTATAATAATAGCTAGGATTTGAATTGACTGACCGTGGCTGTGGCTACGTTCACATAGAGTTATTTTCTTACAAACTTCAAGCTCTCAATAAACTACCTTTTCATCCGTTTATGCTTTTTAGTGGCCGTGGTGGCTCCGGCTTAAGAATAGGCCCCTCCATAGCTACCTATCCGCGGATGTCGTAAGAGGCAACTATGGGAAGAAAGCTAGGGGATGGGCAGCAGCGTCCCTCATTTTTAACAACGATAGCTCTACCTGCGCTCGCCAACCCGCATGCCCAGCGTGGTGAGTATGGGCAAATCCCCCCACATGATAAGGAATTCGATCTGTCTGTGGGGGAGGCCATGTTCAGCAGTGGACGTCGTACGGCTGAAATGATGATGATGATGCTTTTTAGAAGTTCGTTAGGTGATCAGAGCTACACCCTTTATATTGAGGCATTACTCATAGTTTCCTCGAGAGAGAGAGATTGTAATTATTTCCAAAAATGCTGTAAATAATTCCTTTATTTTAATTTTCCATCACGGTGGCTAAGAATACGAGCCTAAGTGACACTTTTCCTATTAGTACCGAGACACGACTCTACATTTACTGTACACTGAGTTTCATTGCTACTTTTATTAAAATTCTTTGAGTAGCACCCTCCGCTTACGCGCAACCCTTTGAGAACAAGAATTTCTCATTTTGTCGGTGTATTCAACCAAAATATTTGTTGTGTTTTTATTATTAAATGCAGAGTTAACGTTGCTGTGTTTAGCATTAACAATATGGCCTGACTGGCCTCATAGCTCAGTTAGTAGTAACTCTGCCTTCTGCGCTAGAGGTCGCGGGTTCGATCCCCGCACTGGACATACATTTGTGTGATAAACACAGATGTTTGGTCTGTGTCTGGGTGTTAAATATTTATCTTTTATATATATATCAGTCTCTGGTACCCATAGTACAGGCTATGCCTAGTTTGGGATCAGTTGATAGTGTGAATATGTCCGGAATATTTAAAAAAAAAAAAAAAAAATTATATATTTCGTCAGTCCGAGTTATTTGTTGTTATGACTGCTCACTTCTTCACACTCGTGTGAGTGGTTTATTTCACAGAATCCTGAAAAAAAAAACACGTAGTTCAAAGCAAAACCAGCGCCGCGCAACTGGTATGTTTGCGGAGGCGCGCTTTTATGCGCATGAAAGCTTCCCTTTTCCAGCGTACGCGAGTCAGTAGCAACGGTATCCATAATTTCATAATTCATAATTCATTTATTGTTCGTGAACCTAGGTACATTGATAGATGGTGAGGTTTAGAGTACAGATCACTAGATTCTGACATCAGTCATACATAATAACGAATAAGTTACAAATTCAAAAAAATATAAATTTATCATTAATGTCAATCTTATATAATATTAAATTAAATTAAGTTTGTCATACAAAAATTCGTTTATACTATAATATGCTTTTTTTACTAAAATGTCATTTAATTTGAGCTTAATTTCACTAATAGACAACATTCGAACAGATTTTGGGATTTTATTAAATATTGTGGGTGCCATACAAAATACACTCATCCAGCAGATGGTGTTTTGCGATCTGACTGTCCAATCCAAGCTAAGTGGATGAAAATAAAGTAGGGTAAGAGGAGTATCGCAATACCTTCGTCAAGTAGGTATTATATTTTATTTTATAGTGATAACCCCTAATGATAGGAGAGGGAATACTATGATATTTTATAATATTCCAAAAATTTCGACGGGATCACGTCGGAGTCAAAAATATAAAAGTAGGTATTAGGTTTTTATTACCATTATTGTGTTAAATTGGTATATTGATTATATTTATATTTTAATATGGACATGATCTGAAATAAATGAATAATAGTAATAAAAACTGTCCAGCCAGCAGTGGTGAGGACCGAACCGTCCATGTCATTGCGACCCGGCCGACCGCGAGGCGAACATTTAATTTCCGATTCGCTGAACGCGGCCAGACACGCTACTGTGTTCAATATAGGATATGTGAAATATTTTTGAGGAATTTAGAACCTATACCTACCACTATACAAGATGACTTGTAATATGTGTACCATCCCGAAAGGGGCTTATTCTATCAACAAAAAGAAATCAAATCAAATCAAATCAAATCAAAATCAAATCAAATCAAAGTAATTTATTGCGTAATACAGGTTAGGTACAGTTGTTAAATAATACAATACAAATTAGGAGCAGCCGTATTCAGCGTTGTACGCATGCAATATACATATTTTCAAAATTAAGTAGGTATGTCAGAGCTTTAAATTACAATAAAATAGTGCTATTACAAAAAACGTCATTAAAATAATCATGGGTTGAATAGTAAGCCCTTTCCAATAGTAACTTTTTCAGTCTCACTTTGAATACTACAAGGCTTGAAGTATCAAGTAAAGGTTTAGGTAGGTGATTGTACACACGAACAGCCATACATAGCACACTCTTGTTCAACAACGCAGTTTTATTTCGGGGTAGTTTGAATTTGTGGTTATTCCGACAGCTTCTTAAGTTTTCAAAAAGGTCCATATTACACTAAGAAAGAATATAAGCGGGGAAAAAAATCTGTATGGCACTCGCTCTTACAGAAATACCTGTTCAAGTACCTTCCTATAACTACTTCTAAAATGTAGGTATATACCACAGTTCATTAACTCCGTATAATGAAGTCCCGTCTTTCCCAGAAAACGCCTAAAGCGTCACAGCCGACCCACTCCAATATCTTCGTCAATACCCCCCAGGGGGCGATGTCATTTTCATAATTTAAATTGTGAGGAAATCTCATGTCTGAAAATGGTTTTGATAGTCACTAAGGAGTTGTTTATTTTCGTACGTGTCGTGGATCGGAAAAAAAAAGATAGAGAGGCTTGGCGTAGAGAGGAAAACCCAGTGAGAATAAAACACCTTAACAACTTTTTTTTTTCGGTTCTTATTGAACCCACTACCTGTGGATCGGAGGCCAATACCACCACTCCACCAGTGCTCACGTAAATTAATAAACTTTCACGATAACAGTTTGAAGGAAGCTGCAAATCTGCAAAAGGTAGGTATTATTTACTTTTTGTGGCTATTGTGTCACTTGCGGCCACAACTGGCCTATTGTGATCACCACAACCAAGGTAGGTAAGTTATTTTATTAAATTACCATTAAAAAAAATAGTGGCCGTGGTAGCTCCGGCTGAAGAATAGGCCCCTCCACATCTACCTATCCGCGGATGTCGTAAGAGGCGACTAATGGAAAAAAGCTAGGGGATGGGCAGCAGCGTCCCTCATTTAACAATGATAGCTCTAACTGCGCTCGCCAACCCGCATGCCCAGCGTGGTGAGTATGGGCAAATCCCCCCCCACATGATTAGAAATGCGCTCAGTCTGTGGGGGAGGTCATGTTCAGCAGTGGATGTCGTACTGCTGAAATGATGATTATGATGATAAAAATAGAATAATACAAGTGTGAGCGGCATAATAAATGACAGTGAGATAAACATTAAAACACGTGACAGGTGGGGAGGACGTGTCAAAATTTATGTGTCACGTGTCATTATATGCCCCGTACCCTAATGAGGGTAATGAAGGGCGTTCATATGTCATAACTAATTGCGTGTTTATTTTTACTTTCTCATTATCATCATCGTTAACCTGTAGAAGTCCAATGCTAGACATAGGCCTTTTTTTTTATGTTATACGGAGGCAAACAGGCTTACGGCCCACCTGATGCTAAGTGGTTACCGTCGCCTATTGACATCAGCAACACCTGGAGCATTGCTAATGCGTTGCCTGCCGATCCCCTCCCCCCCTAAAGAGCTCTGGGCCCCCTAAAGGCCTCCCCCAAAGAGTTTCATGACGCACGGTGTTGAGCCTTTTCCATCCACCGACTTCCCTTTCGCAACTTGCTTGGTCCATCGGGTGGGGGGCCTTCCAAAACTGCGTTGCCCGGTTCGTGGTCGTCATTCGAAAACTTTTACTCCCCAACGGCTGTCGGTTCTGCGAGTTCTAAGGCCTGCCCACTGCCACTTCAACTTGCTAATTCTGAGAGCTATATCGGTGACATTGGTTCTTCTGCGGATTTCCTCATTACGGATTATATCATATGTTTCAATGAAAAAAAACGAAAGGAGCCTCTAAGAGGCGCACTTTAATCCTTTCACTACACTGATTCTTTCATCGACGGTCATAAGCCCTTTTCTGGGCCACCATACCTCAACCTGGTCACTGACCTAATAAAGGATGACCAAGATAGAAATTCGTCATTATAAGTAAGCAGAAAATACCACAGAAGTATGTTTATACCAACACAGACAGCCCTACTCAAAAGGGGACTCAACTACGTCAAAAGTAAATTACTGGGGGCTCGCCATCTCGGCGGAGGAAATATTCATTCGCATGCTTTCAGGGATAACCTAGTTCAAGAGATGAGCGCGCTTCTACGCTGAAGTTAAGCTGAATGTACACTGTAAAAAATGTAAAAAATGTAAAAAATGCTACTGCAATTTACTTATGTTTTACTAGCTTCCGCCCGTGGCTTCGCTCTCGTAGTACCTACATATATAAAAAGTAGCCTTTATGCTATTCTAGCTAAAGAACTCTACTAAAGAAATCTGGATCAATTGAGTCTTTAGATAGCTCAACTGTTTCTTGTGTATTTTGTGAATATTATCATGTATTAGTTTTAAGTTTATTTCTGTAAATAAAGTTTTAAGAACTCTATATATTCCAAGTTTAATATTAGTAGGATTATTAAAAAAAATATGAAATGTAACCTAGATTAAGTTTACTGAAATAAAAATATTTGTATTTGTATTGTACTAAAAGCTTTTATAAATGTTTTACCAACTTATTATTCAACGCTTAGAAATCACACTTCCAAACTTTATAGGTAAATGTTATTATAATATAAATTAACGTTATGCAACACCCGAGTTGTATTATTGTTTTACTTTAACGCAGAACTCTAGAAGCATTGTTTGTCGTAAACAAACCCATTTAGCCGGTACCCTTTGGAACTTGGAGTTGCTTAAAGAACTTTAGAGATTGAATAAGAGTGATATTAAACTTGTCGATGTGCCTGCCGCCACGCAAACTCAAACTCAAGAGGTGTTTATTTCAATAAATTAACTAGGATCACTTTGAAATGACTTAGAAACTAGGTGAAACTATGCCTGTTCCTCGCGACCAAGCCTAGAAGAATCAGGCAACAAACACGGCTTGGGGCCTATCCTTTTTTTCGATTATCCTTTTTCACAGAATGGAATTTAGAGCCAGTGTGTTGCCGATCGAACTAGGTGAGGCTCAAAAGAAAAATAATCCGCCTTGCAGAAGATCATAGCGAAATAACATTATTTGTTTGAAATAGTGTTGTGTTCCTGCGGTGAGTAAGGTTGCCAGAGCTCTTTAGGGGGGAGAGATTCGGCAGGCAACGCATTAGCAATGCTCCAGGTGTTGCTGATGCCAATAGGCGACGGTAATCACTTACCATCAGGAGGGCCGTGGGCCTGTTTGCTTCCGTATAACATAAAAAAAAAAAAAAAACATCTAATTATGTCAGATGACCAGCCCCGCAGCAGCTCCTCTGCTATGCGACACCAGCTGAGTGGTGACCGTTTTTGTGTCTAGTTTTTAAGTTTATATTCGGTTCGTTTAAAAAACATATACAAGACACTATGCTGTCTGATTATTTAGAATTTAGATAGTTTAAATTTCAGCTGTAGTTGGTGGGTAGACTGTTTTGTACGTCCTTATAGGATGACAAAATGCTATCCTACCAACTGCATTTTTCATTCTTCTTTTTTTTTTTGTTATTCTGTTCGCATTACTACTGCCCTCTTTCTACCAAATCCGTGGACAACGGGGCTGATTACACTCTAAGAACTTTAGTACCTACTTTAATTAAGTTTAGTAATAAGTGAGTGCAATTGTTTGTTGTCCCGAATAAATAAAAATAAAAAAATAAAAAATATATTCTATATGTTCCAATATTTGTTTTCTTTGTGACGCAAAATAAATATTTTTCTATTTCCATTTCAAACATTAAACCGGCAACCCTTGCGTCTCAGACGGTCACTCGGCCGGTTCGCCACCGCGGGCGTCAGGACATGACTGAACGATGGTAATAATCTTGATGACGATACTATTATAATAGAATAGAAACATCCGCCATAATGGCTGTCTTGGGCGTCTGGCGACACAATAGGTGGCATACTTGCCTGAAGTTGCTTATCTCCAAGTTATGCACAAAACGCCGTAACGAGCTCTTGAGATTAGTTCGCTTAGAACTTTCGAAGCTCAATGCAGAGCTACAAGGCGATTCATAATATGTATACTATCCCGAAAGAAGTTTATTCTACAACAACGACTGGCCTCTTAGCTCAGTTGGTAGTAACTCTGCCTCCTGTGCTAGAGGTCGTGGGTTCGATTCCCGCACTGGACAAACATTTGTGACTAACACAGATGTTTGTTCTGTGTCTGGGTGTTAATTATATATCTATTATGTATATCAGTCTCTGGTACCCATAGTACAGGCTATGCCTAGTTTGGGATCAGTTGACCGTGTGTAATATGTCCGGAATATTTATTATTTTTTTAATTGGCAATAAAGTTTGTTCTACGACTTTTGGAAACTTTAATTTTTCATTGAAAAAACTCTATGCAAAAATCTGTTGTTTTGGGGTCAAATCAGTTCAATCTCAATTATTCAGCTGTTTTAGGTACCTAGTAATCTTCATAACGAACTTCTCCTACTTACTTAACTATTACTTATTACGCTGGGCACGCGGGTTGGCGATCGCGGTTAGATGCAACTTTCGGGATAGCATACATATCATTAATCGCCTTGTATAGTTCACTATACACAACTAACCAACACAATATATATTTTTTTTTTATACAACTGAGATGGCAAACAAGCAAGGATGGAAACTATACAAGGCGACAAAGGCTGCTTAGAAAATTTGAGGATTGTTAATTTAAGTATAGTTTCCTCCTGATACCTCTGATGCTTAATTGTTGGCTTTGTTACTCCTTAACAAATGCTGTGATTTCAATGTGATTTTTGTAAGAAGATTCCTAGTTGATACTAAGCAGAGTAGTAATTAATTGAAAGAGCAATGAGCTATTTGAATATTTTGAAGTAGACGAATTTAGTTAAACCTAACTACTAAACCTTCACCTATACTTCAGTAATTACACACACACAATCAACACAGCTAGGTACCTACCAAATTCGTCTACAATCTGACGAGACCAAGGGAACCTACGTATTTCCCACAATGCAGCAAACAGCGTCCCTAATCCCTAATTCCATTCGGTCCGGATTTAATTCGACAAATAAACAATTAATTTGGACAACAAACATCAAACACCAATTTATCCGACAGCTCGCTGAGCTGATACCGAAGTTATAGGAGTTACACAAAGTTTGTGTGTGCTGAATTGAGTGTTCATTTTTAGGTATAATAAATGTTTAACTTGTTTGATTCACAAATCAAATATAAGGGAACTTTGTTATGGTTTATGTTGATATAATTGGTCTAGCTGGAACAATGGAGGAATTCGTTTGTATGAAAAGGCTTGACCATATTGTTTATAATTTTGTGCTTACTAACATATTTTATAAGTTTTTAATTATTTTTTTTTACTAACAAAATGGATGACGTCTGAAATTAAAATAAATTGAATTGAATTGAATATTACCTGATTCTGTTTTTTTTTTTTATACAACCGAGTTGGCAAACTAGCTTACGGCCCACCTGATGGTAAACGGTTACCGTAGCCTATGAGCGCTTGCAATACCAGAGGCATCACGCACGCGTTTTCTTTCCTTCCCCACTTTTTTTTTTTTTTTTTTTGTTATTTGGCTGCGATCTTCTGTAAGGAGGTACCTCCCCAGGCAGGCTGCTCCAATTCAGAACGAGAAAATCTCGCTGTGCCCTACCTCCTCCTACTTTCCTTCTGGATGATTATGTAATAAATATCGAATGAGAAAAAGCCATTGTTGCTCGTCCGGTTTCGAACCGACGACAGGATCAGAATACAGGATGGTGCCCCACCGAGCTATGCGACTTTATGCCACTCGTCCGAATTATGTAGGCATTTGGTAACTTTAATACGTTACATAACATTGGCCACAAAGTGGGACCGCAATATCATCGCTATGTCGGCGGTATGCGGCTACGCTACCCCAAACGGTTTACATATTGTAACAAACTAGCTCGTGCTTGCGGTTTCACTCGCGTGGTACTGGACAAAAGTAGACTAAAAGGTGATTCATGATAATATGTATGCTACCACGAAGGAGCTTATTCTACACCCAATTAGCAATAAAGTTTAGTTCTACGACTTTAGGATTTTTAAAGTCAAAAAAAGTTGACTTTGGTCAAAAGGCATTTATTTCAATAAAATCACTAGGATCACTTTGAAACGTCTTAGAAACTAGGTGAAGCTATGCCTGTTCCTCGCGACCAAGCCTAGAAGAATCAGGCAACAAACACGGCGCGCGTGCCTATCATTTTTTTCGATGATCCTTTTTCACAAAATGGAATTTAAAGCTTCAGTGTGGTGCCGATCGAACTAGGTGAGGCTCAAAAGAAAAGTAATCTAATTATAATCCTTAATAAATAAGAGCTTATAAAAAAAAGAAGACAAATGAAAAAGCTCTATGCAAATATGCTGTTTTTGTTTCAAATCAGTTCATGAACTGATTTGATTCATGATCCAGCAGCTGATTCATTCAGTATGAACTCCAAACTAAATCAGCTGCTTTAGATAGTAATCTTGAAGCCAAACTTCTCGTACATTTAGCGACTTAGGAAACAAAAGCTAGGGGATGGGTAGCAGCGTTCTCTATAAACAATAGCTTAATCTGTGCTCGCCAACCCGCATGCCCGGCGCGGCGTGGCCAGTATGGACAACCCCCCCCAAACAAACGTGCTGGAAATCTATGGGGAGGTCTATGTTCAGCAGTGGACGTCTTACGAATGTAATAATAACGATGAATAATCAGTTTCGTGAACATTTTATCATGAAGGGTCATCATCATCATCATCAACAGCCTGATGAAGTCCACTGCTGAACATAGGCCTCCCCCATAAAGTGCCATGACGAACGGTCTTGAGCCTTCTCCATCTTTTATCATGAAGGGAAAATGTCGAGAATTGGTGTTAAATAAATTAAAAAAAAAAAAAAACCGGACATATCACACACGGTCAACTGATCCCAAACTAGGCATAGCCTGTACTATGGGTACCAGAGACTGATATACATAATAGATATATATTTAACACCCAGACACAGAACAAACATCTGTGTTAGTCACAAATGTTTGTCCAGTGCGGGAATCGAACCCGCGACCTCTAGCGCAGAAGGCAGAGTTACTACCAACTGAGCTATGAGGCCAGTCAATCCCGCTAGAATTGGATATTCTCACAGTCTGCACCGCAGATACGAGTATATCCAGTTTGGCTACCGGGATTTCGGGCTTAAATAATTTAGTTACGCCTATTGGGCGTTCGGACGGACGCGATAACTGCGTATTGATCCGGGATTTTTATTCCGGCGATGAATTATAATCTGGTTTCAATAAACGCCATTGTTTTTCAGGAGCGAGCGGTTGGTTACATTTTTAAACGTTTTATTTTAAGCGCTTTAAAAAAATTGGAATCAATTCAACTTTTTATAGGTCTACCCAATGTTTATTCGTAGTTTTGTTACCTATTTAAAACACACCAAGATGGGCGTTCTCGTGAGCTTCACGCACGAACAAATAATAGGCTTTATCTGCCATTATGTAAAAAGTCCCTTCAAAAGAACGCCTACTTTATGGCACCAATAATATTTAATAAACATGGAAGGACTTAGAGAATTATCTGGCAACCTACTAAAAATAAAACTACATAAATGGCTAGCAGATAAATGTTTTTATTCTATTGCTGAATTTTTAGACTGTAAATTTGACTAATGATTACCTACTTATTGCTAAAATCCAATTTAATTTATGTAGAATGTGCAACTAATATAAATATAACTCATAATCTTGACTGTTTTTAACTAACACTCTAATCTTATATCTAGGTATCTTAATTTGTAATCATAAAGACATTGTTTTTTAATTTTAAAATTTTGTTATTTTTTAATTATTGTAATCCTACTATACTAAATAAAACATTTGCATGCTTGTGTAGCAAAAACATGTGCGCCCGCTTACTGCATAAGAACAGCGATTATATTCAACTAGCATGTTTTAGCAAATAAACTGATTTCATTTCATTTCATTTCATTTCATTTCATTTCATTTCAAAAGTAAAGCCACAATTTCGATGTAAAACAGTATCTGTATCATTGGACACTAGCTTACCTGTCCTGGCTTCGAGTAATTTACGCATTCAATTAAATTTTGAGAGGAGGTAGGGCACAGCGAGATTTTCTCGTTCTGAATTGGAGCAGCCCGCCTGGGGAGGTACCTCCGCCTTACAGAAGATCGCAGCCAAATAACATTATTTATTTCAAATAGTGTTGTGTTCCTGTGGTGAGTAGGGTTGCCAGAGCTCTTTAGGGGGGGAAGGGGGTTCGGGGTCGGTAACGAGTGCGTGATGCCTCTGGTATTGCAAGCGCTCATAGGCTACGGTAACCGCTTACCATCAGGTGGGCCGTAAGCTTGTTTGCCACTTCTGTTGAATAAAAAAACAAAAAAAAAAACAACTAAAAGTTAATAAACAAACGATTTGTTTTTAGAGATTTTTCTCTGAGATCTCGAGAGAGATAAGAAAACTAATGTAACATAATTTTGTAACCTAAATAACATCATTGGAACTTGCAAACAACATTATTTTCCGTGTAGGAAACCTAATGAAACTAACTTTGTGTGTGCCAACTAGTTCCATAGCAAACTCTAACAACTTACGAGTAGGTTACACGTTGCAAAACTAACTTCAATTAGGGTGTCCACACGGCCCGTATCAGCCAGTTCCGGCCCATTTGCTCCGTTTCCGGTTCCGGTATATGACATCCGGATTTACAGCAACACTTATTAACACGATCAGTTAAGACCGGTTAATTTATTGCCGGAAAACCGGTCCGGAACTGAACGGATTTTTCTCGGACCAAGAAGTTATTTTCGTGTTCGTTCTGGGAGAAGCGTTGTCGTTCTGAGTTCATTAAATTTTACAATATTCTGAGAAATAATCGCAAAATACTTACCTAATTCTAAATCATTATTGTAATTTCGCTTTCTCAGAGAGCGGCGGCCTACGTATGCAAAGCGGATCGATTAGGTATTTGTTTAGCGTAAGGTTGATAATTACATTTTGTAAACTAGAAAATAAGAATTGAGCATGTCTTTGTTTTATATATTTAAAAACTTGCAACAGTTTTCATCATAATTAAATGGAGGAAAGGCTTCTAATAAAAAAATCTTCAAAAAATCCAACAAGTTGAAATGTTAATTGCCACTGATGCGATATAGGTTATTTTCTTTTTGAGTAAAAACTAGGTCTAAAAACTATTCCGATATCTAATCAAATCAAATCAAAGTAATTTATTGCGTAATATAGGTTAGGTACAGTTGTTACATAATACAATACAAATTAGGAGCACCCATATTCAGCGTTGTACGCATGCAATATACATATTTTCAAAAAAATTAAGTAGGTATGTCAGAGCTTTAAATTACAATAAAATAGTGCTATTACAAAAAAATGTCATTAAAATAATCATGGTCTGAATAGTAAGCCATTTCCAATAGTAACTTTTTCGGTCTCACTTCTATGAAGTTAAGTGTGAAAATTACCTTAACCCTTTTTTGAAGTAAAATTAATTTAAAAACCTGACTGTGTGTATTTTTTGTAATCATAATAGCACTGCCCGGGTCAAGACGATTCTTATAACGTCTGTTTGGGTGCAACACGGTTATAAATAATTTTTTGCCACTCATATACCATGCATAATATAATTATAGGGAACTCGCGGAAAACATAAACCGGACTGACATGTCAATTGAAAAAAAACATAACCGGTTCATTTATATATTCTTAATGTGAGGGAAATCTTTGAGAATCAAGCTATGTGAAGTAGTGGACATCCTCCGGCTGAAGTTATAAACATAAACTTTTGTGAAACATATAATTTATACCAAAGTACGTAACCTTCCTGCGGAAAAAGGGATAAGTAGTTAATTCGACCACGAGAGGATTTTCTTTAATTTATAAAGTAGACTGCATGTGGGCGATAAACACACGTTACAAAAAGCTTTTAACAGAGTTTAAGCCCGCGGTAATCTCACCGCTACGGCCGCGGCCGGAACCATGTCCGGAATACTCCATAATAATCTGGGTATTCTGGCATCCGCCATTGTTCAATCCGAGCTTTCCACTAAAATTAAAACTGACTTGAGAGGAGGTAAAACTAAAACCCCAGTTTTCAATTCAGTAGGTACCTTCAGTAGGTAATTAGGTACCTAATCCGACTATTAACAATGGATGACTCAGTTTATTGTGAACCCTGCCCTTACTAGTACTTAGGTATATTATCGCGAAAGCAGCAAAGAAAAAAATACTTAGGCTCGTATTCAGAGACAAGACTCAAGCATTGATCTGTACTTAAATCTCGATTTGAGGCGAGATTCTAATTCTTGAACAGTATTTAAGTATAGATTCAATGTTCACCTGAGTAAATGCTTATTCTGAAACGTCAATCAGACGAAATCAGTGCTTGAGTTTAGATTTGATTAGACATTAATCAAATGACATTTACGTTCCGTTACACGTACTTTGATGCATATTTATACTTCACTTTATTGTTCTATTCTATTTCCACCCTGGCTGTTTGAATTTCTGCGTAAAACGGATATAAAATTATAAATAAATCAAAATGTAAAAGAGAACATTTGAGTACAGATTTGAGACACGATTCAGCTGAGAGTAGTTTAAGTACCGTTCTTGAATAAAAGCTATGTTTGGGCAGAGATTCAATACTTAAGTAGAGTTCAGCTGAACTGTGATTAAATCTATGCTTGAGTCGTGTCTCTGAATACGAGCCTTAATATCTCAAAGAAACGTTTCTCGTATAAACTACCTCATGCAGGCTACCTCCAAAACCATAGAACAAGACTTCTTCAACAATTTCTATTAGAAAACGTTCTAAAAATAAATCACAACCGTTGACACAATCAATGGCCGCGTGACTTCCGGGCGTTTCGCGCGGCCAATTGGCGGCCAGCACCGACTCCGCAACTTCCGGCACCGCTATTACTAGATGATGTCGCTTATTGAGATAAACGGCTGCGCGACGGTTATTTTATTTCTGCTAGCTTTTAGAAAAATAAGATATGAAGTTTGAGGAAGAGGAGCGATCCGCGGTATTTCTATACAAACCCTTGTAATCCTTGTAATGTTGATGAATAAAGACAAATAGAAGTTTGAACCCACCCGATGGACCGACGCCATTGTGAAGGTGTTGGGAAGTCAGTGGATGGAAAAGGCTCAAGACCGTTCATTGTGGAACTCTTTGGGGGAGGCATATGTCCAGCAGTGGTCTTCTACAGGATGATGATGGTGATGATGAACTTTGAACTGCACTAGAGATTTTTTTACATGTAATTATATTTATTTTTTCAACCGGCTATGTCGTTTCGTTTCGCTTTAGTCGTTACGAAGGTAAGTACCTAGTACCTAATATATACATAAAATATTAAATATTAGAAATATAAACAACCTTTCTCAGCCTTGACTTAATTATCTTCTTTTTCGGTAATTCAAAGTTCAAACACAAATAACTTTTATTTTCTAATTATAACAGTACCTACCTACATTCCCACCTACCTACATTCCAACTGTAGTAGGGTCATGCGGCCCAATCAGTAAAGGAAAGCGGATGCCTCTGGTATTGCAAGCGTTCATCGGCTACGGCAACAACTTACCAAAGGGTGGGCCGCAACAGTGACTTACATAGTCCTGACTCCACACTAGGATTCTCTGTGTGGGTCTGAAACGACGAGCACTATGGTACCCCAACACCCAGACCAGGAACGAATATTTACAGATCTTGAAAACATTTGTCCCGCAGCAAGAATCGAAACCGCACCCATTGCGTGTCCGACCGGTACCCGCTCGCTACGCCACCGAGGTCGTCGAATCATTCGCGCTTGGGGCACAGAGCTATAAAAATATTTATTTTAATCGAAAAGCGATCTAATTTTAATCGAGCAAAGTTTTCCCTTTTGCGGGCTCCGTACTTCGGTTCGTATTGATCATTAGTGTTCTGTGGTATTGATTTATGCTGAACCCTAGCATGGCATCGACATCTCTCCTAATTGAATTCCTCTGAAAGAATTCTAAACTAATATTCCTTTATGAATGCTTTTTTAACTAGCTTTTTATTGAGTTGTGATAAACGGGCCTTCAGGGAAATGGTTTTTGGCGCGAAAAATCGCTTTTCCGTTGTATTTTCGTGGAAAACTCGATCAACTCGGCGACAGAGTTACGAAGAGTTTTTTTTTTTTTCCTAGTTTACAAAATGTTCTACCCTAAGTTGTATTACAATCTAGCCAAGTAGGCTAATGAGTAATTTTACTTTGACATAGTCTTATAAGGTAAATTGTTCAAGATTCAAACCTTCGCGCGCTTATTAGTTTTAAAATCGTAGTGCCTACTGTACCTGTTTTTGTTAGCCCCTTCCATCTCCTGTAAAATTTTGGAGTAAACGTGTCCGTCGAACTTATTTAATTTTATTGCCTAAATAATACCTAGCCCCCCTACATGGTCCTGGATCTACGCCGGATATTCTTACCAGTCAATTTTAACAACAAGGAAGAAGATTCCATCATAATTAGAAGCCGTGGTGCGCAAATAAATGCAACGGGATTGCGCATCAACCAGAGTGGTTGAGAGTTCATAGTCCAACGGTGTCCATTAGTGCAAAAATCGTGGAAAAGTGAATTTAATTGTGAACCCAGCACTCTTATCAGGTATAATTAGGTATAATTCGACGTTATATAAGGTTAGTAACATTTGTCTTTCATTTAAGTAAAAGTTAATCAGTCATAAAAGTTAAAATTGTAAGTCGTTGTTTTGTCAGTTCACTGTAAAGTAAAAAGTGTAACGTTAGTAAAATAATCGTATGTATCCAAACATCGTATTTACATATAGGTTTCTTGATGTAAATTTAACATCAGTAGTTTCTACGTACTTTGTGTAATAGTCCTAAGTACATAAGTAAACGTGTTACCTGTATCAGTTCCAGGTCGACCGTGTCAGTCTCCCAGAATGACCGATGAAAAGGAATACATTAAAAAACGCGGCAGTATCAAGGGTCGAATTACTGCTTTCGCGAATTATCTTACGACGTTGAATGCTTCCTCGCTAAGTATTTCGGAAGTCAGGGAGTTACAATTGCGCATCGGTAAGATCGAATCTTTATATGACCAATACGATGAGGTACAGTTAAAAATTGAGATTAATACTGACAACAGTGATCTGCAGGAAAGCGAAAGAACTGACTTTGAAAGACATTATTATCGGTTACTCGCCGACGCGCAGGGAATGTTAGATACCTACAGAAAGGACCAAGATAAAATTGAAAGCGCATCAAGTTCTCGTTCCAATCATAAGCTTGTTAAGTTGCCCACTATTCAGTTGCCTAAATTTGGAGGTTCCTACGAGAAATGGATGGAGTTCCACGACACCTTCTCAAGTTTAATTGATAGTAATGATCAAATTGACGAAATAAACAAATTTCATTATTTGAGGGCGTCGTTGGAAGGTTCCGCCGCTGTGGTAATTCAATCCATTGAGTTTTCTTCAATTAATTATTCGGTAGCATGGAAACTCTTATGTGAGCGGTTTGACAATAAACGTTTGTTGATACAAAATCATGTTGCAGACTTATTCAACATCGAACCGATCACAAAAGAATCGTGCGCTATTCTTAAACGCGTGATTGATCAAATAAATAAGAATTGACGTGCATTAGAGTCATTAGGAGAACCGATTGAGCACTGGGATACTCTTTTGATTTACATCGTCACTCAGAAATTAGACGCTAAAACATACCGTGAGTGGGAGGAACATAAGGGTACTTTATCTAAAGATAAGCCGATTAGTTTAATATCCTTTCTAGAATTTATGCGTAATCGCGCAGATTTAATTGAGACGATTGAATTGTCACAAAATTATGCGACAAGTGGCAAGAATGCGACTAAAATAAAAGCAATGGTTTCTTATCAGAATGCTGATCATAAACATAACTCGACTTCATCGTCAACGAAACCTTGCCCTAACTGCAATGATGATCATTATTTGAATAACTGTCCTAAGTTTCTTGCACTAAGTAGTGAAGCGCGTTACAAGTTATTGCCTACTTATAAGATTTGTTATAATTGCTTCCGCAGTGGACATTACGCCAATTCGTGTAAACGGCCAGGTTGTAAAGTATGCAAGCGTAAACACCACTCTCTTATTCACATCAATGAGTTTAGTGCAAACAGCTGTCGACATCTATACCTACAGCTACAGCTGATCGCGATAACTGTCTCACAAATAACTCGATGCCTATTGTGACGAATTCCGAGAATTCGAGCGTTGCGCTTACGGGGAGCATTACCACTACATGCGAGAAAACAGGTCAGTGTGATGTTTTACTATCCACTGCATTATTGAAATTATATGATAGTGATAATCGTGAGGTCATTGCCCGTGCGATCCTGGATAGCGGTAGTACTTCGTGTTTAATGACCGAAAGATTGCATAAACAATTAAAATTGCTAGCTGATCGCACGGACAGGACCGTCGTAGGTATAAATAATAAAACATCGCGTATTAGTGAAATGTGTCGCTTGCCTATCAAATCGTTATGTGAAAGTTTTTCAACTTACCTAAGTTGTTTTATTCTGCCGTCGATTACTGATAACGTTCCCGGGTGTCAGGTTGATATTAGTAATTTAACCATACCATCAGATATTTGTTTAGCGGACCCTCAGTTTTATTCGCCCTCCGCCGTTGATTTAATCATCGGCGCTGATGTTTTTTGGGACATTTTAGGTTCGCAAAATATTAAATTGGGAAGTGGAAAGCCGATACTTTATGAGACGCGACTAGGTTGGATAGTCTCCGGTCCTGTTAACTGCGACCGCGTATCTACTTTGCCACAAATTAAATGTAATTTTACCCATGTTGATTCCATGACTTCCCACTGTTCTGATTATGACATTCAAAACCAATTAATGCGTTTTTGGCAGCTTGAAGAAGTTAGCCCTCAGTCATCTCATTATTTTCCAGAGGAGAAGCAATGTGAGGAACATTTTATGAAAAATACAACTCGCCTCGCAGACGGACGATTCTGCGTTAGGATCCCATTAAAACAAACAGCAAGCGTGCTAGGTGATTCTTATCAGCGAGCGAAGCATTGTTTGCTCTCATTAGAGCGTAGGTTAAAAAACAATGATTCATTTAGTAAAATGTATAATGATTTTATGTGCGAATACGAATCATTAGGTCACATGACAGAGTGCGAACCGATTACTTCGGTGCCTCATTATTTTATCCCGCATCATGGTGTACTTCGTGAGAGTAGTACAACGAACAAGCTACGGGTCGTATTTAATGCAAGTAGTCCTACTAATTCGGGAGTTTCATTTAATCAGATTCAAATGATTGGGCCTACAGTACAAGATGATTTACTGTCGATACTTTTAAGATTTAGGCAGCATAAATATGTTATAGTAGCAGATTGTGAGAAAATGTATAGATGCATAGCTGTACATCCTACCGATAGGCCACTGCAACAAATTATATGGCGTGACCAAAACCAACCCGATTCTAGTTTAAAATGCTTTTTATTGAACCGGGTGAGTTATGGCACGGCTAGCGCGCCTTTTCTTGCAACTCGATGTCTGAAACAGATAGGTTTAGACTGTAAGGACCCTAAAATATCTGAAATTATAATTCATGACTGTTATGTCGACGATTTTTTGAGTGGTGGGAATGAAATAAGCGAAGTTTTGCATATACGCAAGCGAGTAACAGCCGAGCTAGCCTCAGCTTGCATGCCTCTTAGGAAATGGAAATCGAATGAGCCTCAGTTGTTGCCAGAAACCGATCAGATTTCACCTGAACTAAACATCGGCGATACTGAATCGAGTAAAACGCTTGGCCTCGGGTGGCATTCAGGGTTCGATCACTTCTACTTCTCCATCAGTCCAACCATAGTCAAAGGAAACACTAAGCGTGATATTCTCTCAGTCATTGCCCAGATATTTGACCCCTTAGGGCTTTTATCACCTTGTGTTATCCTTATGAAAATTCTATTACAGAAACTGTGGCTTCAGCGACTGTCTTGGGATGAGGAGTTGCCACCAGAGATGAACCATGTCTGGGCCGAGGTTGTCAATAGCTTACCGGGTCTGAACAGCCTACGCATACCGCGACGCGTCATCTGTGACTCATATTCCTCGCTAGAATTGCACATTTTCACAGATGCGTCTGAGCGTGCGTATGGCGCTTGTATATATGTGCGTAGTATTGACGATAAAGATGAGGTTTCAGTTCACTTATTAATTGCAAAAAGCCGAGTCGCTCCTATTAAGCCCACGACAATACCACGACTCGAGCTTTGCGGTGCTTTGATTGGTGCTCGTTTGTATGAAAAAGCCATCACTGCGCTGCGAGCACAAATCAAGCATGTAGTTTTTTGGACAGACTCCATGATCGTTCTAGGTTGGCTTAAAATGTTGCCATCTAAGCTACAACCATTTGTGCGTAATCGCATAGCTGATATTTTAGAAAAAACTGGCAGCTGTATTTGGAGACACGTTCCAACTGACGAGAACCCCGCGGATATAATATCGCGCGGTGTCAGTGTTAGTTCTCTTCAGTCTCTCACGTTATGGTGGCACGGTCCAGCTTATTTAAAACGCGATCCCTCGCACTGGCCTGCGTCTCCAAGTACGGTTGAAAAGTTGCCTGAAACTCGTACTGAAGTTTCATTACATGTAAGTAATTCCACTTCACGCGAACTTATTGACTTCAGTCGCTTCTCAAATCTTTCTAGGCTTCAGCGAACCGTAGCCTATGTGCTCCGGTTTGTCAATCTTATCAAAAAAGGGACTAAACATGAGCATATATATTTAAATACTGACGAATTAGATAGAGCGTTAGTTTTAATTATTAGACAATCGCAAATTCAGTCGTTCCCTGAATATAATTCATTGATTAAAAAGCAAGATTTACCTAGTAAAAGTCCACTGATCAAATTTAATGTTTATTTGGATGAAAATAGACTAATTCGTGTTGGAGGTCGTTTAGAGAATTCTAGTTTTACGTTTGAAAAGAAGCACCCTATTATTCTACAGTCCACACATCATTTCACTAAGTTATTATTCGAGTTTGAACACAAAAAATTAATGCATGCCGGCCCTCAACTTTTATTGGCTACAATTAGGGAAACTTATTGGCCAATAGGTGGTCGCAATTTAGCGAAGAAATGTTTTCGTCAATGCGTTCGCTGCAGTCGCATGAAGGGTAAAACGTATAACCCACTGATGGGTAATTTACCACAGCAGCGAATTGAACCAGGTGGATGCTCGTTCGAGAGTGTAGGCGTGGACTACGCGGGCCCTATCGCTGTCGCTAGTCGCACCGGTCGCGGTTGTAGGATTACCAAGTCGTATATAGCCATTTTCGTATGTTTTACAACCAAAGCGATACACTTGGAATTAGTGAGTGACTTAACAAGCAATAACTACCTACTAGCATTACGCAGGTTCATTTCACGCAGGGGAAAACCTTCTCATATATTTTCAGATAACGGTACCTCATTCGTTGGCGCATATAATGATATATCTAAGTTTTTAAAGAGCAATTGTGACTCTCTGGCTGCAGAAACAGCTCAGGATAGCATCCAATTTCATTTCATACCGGCGTATAGCCCTAATTTCGGAGGTCTCTGGGAGGCTGGTGTCAAGTCGACCAAATATAATTTAAATAGAGTGCTGGGAAATTGTAACTTAACGTTCGAGGAGCTTACTACTACGTTGGTGCAAATCGAGGCGATACTTAACTCTCGGCCACTCTCTCCGTTGTCGTCGGACCCAGAAGACTTGACGCCTCTCACACCCGGCCATTTCCTCATCGGCCGCCCTCTCACTGCCCTGCCAGAACGAAACTACCAGGACTACCCCGTCAACAGATTGACACGCTTCCAGCGCATCGCGCAGATTCGCCAGCATTTTTGGACACGGTGGAGTAAAGAGTACATAGCTGAACTTCAGCAGCGAGTTAAATGGCGATCCTGCAAGTACTCCCTCAAAAATGGTACTCTCGTCCTGTTGAAGGAAGATGGCGTTCCTCCGCTGAAATGGAAGCTTGGACGTGTCGTAGCTGTGCATCCTGGTCCAAATGACGGCATATGTCGCGTAGCTGACATCAAGACCGCCACTGGCATAGTGCGGCGAAGCTTCAGCAAGATTGTCCCTCTGCTGCCAGAAGATGATGTCTCCCGTTGAAAGACGAGCTTTCAACGCGCGGGGGCATGTTCAAGATTCAAACCTTCGCGCGCTTATTAGTTTTAAAATCGTAGTGCCTACTGTACCTGTTTTTGTTAGCCCCTTCCATCTCCTGTAAAATTTTGGAGTAAACGTGTCCGTCGAACTTATTTAATTTTATTGCCTAAATAATACCTAGCCCCCCTACATAAATTATATCTAAGAATGTGTCCAATAGCACTTTTCCTACAGTTTCTAGTTAAGGGGAAGACACTTTGTTCTTGTGTTCTTTTTAGGTAGGCACTATCTACATTTCACTTTCACTACATTTCACTATTATTTTACATCATACTAACTCAAAAGGCTTAGTCCTTTTGTGTCGTCGCACTATGTCTGTGTTGTCGAGGAGCTGGATTGCCTCGACGTTCACATGCTGATGAAGTCTACGCTCGTGAGCTTCTGCGTATTTTATTAATGTGTCAACGAAGTCTATTTTTAAGTCCCGGTGGAGATCTTCGTTTCTTGGACTAGCCTCATAGCTCAGTTGGTAGTAACTCTGCCTTCTGCGCTAGAGGTTGCGGGTTCGATCCCCGCATTGGACAAACATTTGTGACTAACACAGATGTTTGTTCTGTGTCTGGGTGTTAAATATATATCTATTATGTATATTAGTCTCTGGTACCCATAGTACAGGCTATGCTTAGTTTGGGATCAGTTGACAATGTGTGATATGTCCGGAATATATATATATATTTTTTTTTTTATGTACCAGGGCGCATTCATGAGTTTATGTGAAAAAATATTATACACTCTTTCGACATCAAGATTGCTACATACATACATAAAATCACGCTTATTTCCCAGAGGGGTAGGCAGAGACCACGGCTTTCCACTTGCTACGATCCTGCCATACCTCTTTTGCTTCACTCACTCATCACATTAGAGATAGAGAGAGAGGAAGATGAGATAAGAGCTTTAAGAAAAATACAAATGATTTCTCCAGGGCAGGCAACGCATTAGCAATGCTCCATGTGTTGCAGATGTCAATAGGCGACGGTTACCACTTACCATCAGGTGGGCCGTAAGCCTGTTTGCCTCCGTATAAAATAAAATTAAAAAAAAAAGAAAGATAGATAACATTAACAGCTACCACAAAAAATAACACCACACATTTCTCATACATGCTCGTCGGTTTAAGGTTCTCTTGACCTGGCCTAAGGGATTGCTAAATAATTGAGTTTCAATTGATTGGACACCAAAACAACAGATTTTCGCATACAGTTGTTTGGTGAAAAATGAGAGTTCTTCAAAAGTCATAGAAAACCGTCTTTATTATAACCTTTAAGAAAACCGAATAACCTTTAAGAAAATTGAAATCTGTTTTTATGATTACTAACATAGTTTATAGGTAGATAAATGTACTAACAATTATTTAGTATTTATTTTATTTATTTATTTACGAAAAGCTACACTATTTTTACAGGAGCACCTAATGCAATAGTGTACCATTATCCTATAAATTATTATTATTATACATATTAAACATTTTATAAGATTAATTTTAATTCATAGCATAATACTTACTAGCTAAGAAACAACAAACATAAATCTTCAATTAATAAATTCAAATTACATAATGTCAAGCCTAATAAAAAGTAAATAGAAAAATTCGTCAATCCATATATGTCAAATAACAAAAATAAAAATTTGCCAAAATAAATACAAATTACATAATGTACTGGCTAATCAAAATTTAAAACGAATTCGTCAATCAATAATAATGTCAAATAATGCAAAAAGTCAAATCTAATTAGAATAGCATAGAATATATAACAACGTCCTGCGACATTATGGTGAACAACCGAAATAAAAATAAATTGAAATTGAAATGATTGCCAATTGGGTGCAGAATAAGCATGCGTTGCAGCACTCTTCGATAATTATTATTAGGATAAGAAAAACTCCATCTGTTTTTTATTCTATTGTTGCTTGAAATAAAGTTATAGTGTTGATAATAAACCACTGTGCGGGCCCCATTGCAGCTTATTATCTAAGGTTAGGTATGCCTTGTTTATCTTTGATTAGACTATAAAATCACTTTTATTTATAGCTAACAGTTAAGGCTGTTCCTCCCTCGTTTATCATCTGGGCCTCCTCGTCACCGCTTCACCTGAAACACCACAATGAAACCCACAATCAGGGTAAAGACCGCATTTTACGAAACAGCCGTAATTTCTCCCCTCATTACCTACCTACCTACCTACGCAAATGCGTCTAAACTTTTTATCCTCCCCCGCAATCATACCCGCATATAGAAACTGTTGGAGTAATCTGTGGATTAATGTGGGACATTTACACCAGGTGGGAAACGGGAAACATAAGTCTTGTAAGGAGATTTTCCCGAAAAAGGCTGCCAAAAATCGTATTTTTAAGGAGGTTCTCAAGTCGGCTGTATTTTTTTTTAGTGTGTGTATGTTACTCGATACCTCCGCCTCTTGAAATCACGACTTTTTGTCGACTGTGGTATGGTATGGTAATTCCCGCGACTTCGTTCGGTTGCTGCTATTTTTACATAAACTAAAACTTAGGGGTTGTGTGTCGGGAATTCCTTTCTGTGCACCCATACGTTACGTTACCCTGCAAATTTCATACTCTTAGGATTTTGGTAAGGCTCTGCGTTGATTTTCAAATAAAACCACTACGTTTGATTGACAGTCAGTCAGTACCGTAAGAGTTATTACTTATTATTGATGATGAATGGATGTCATACTTACTTTTGTTTTTTATTCGAAAGTTTAGGTGGCCAGTGTCATCCTCAGTAGGTAAGCAAAACGCAAAGACGTTGATAACAAAAAAAGAGGTTGATATTGATCTTGTAAATATTCAGGAATTTGAAGTCGGTTTTTAGTTTTTGTAAAAAATATCTTATTATTAGCTTTCTATTTCCTACTAATTTTATTCCTACTAATTTCGCATCTAGAATAGATGCGAAATTTTGGACGGATGGTTGGGACGGATGGGAGGGATGGTTGGATATTTGTTACTCAATCACTGAACGGCTGAACGGACCTGGATTTAATTTGGCACGGAGATAGATTATAGTCTGGAATACACATAGGTTATTATTTGTCTATTTATCTTTGTAGATACCACGCGAGCGAAGCCGTAGGCGGAAACTAGTTTTACATAAATGATAAATGATTGTAAATTTTCAGAACTTATGCGTTTATATAAAGAAGTTAATGAAAAATGTCCACCAGTTTAGATACTCGTAGGGGTACAAAAGGGTTTTTTTTTAAATAAAGTATGTTATACAAATACATGAAGTTTCACATGAAAGAGCTTTCGTACATTAGACTGGCCTCATAGCTCAGTTGGTAGTAGCTCTGCCTTCTGCGCTAGAGGTCGCGGGTTCCCGCACTGGACAAACATTTGTGCGATTAACACAGATGTTTGTTCTGTGTCTGGGTGTTACATATTTATCTTATGTATATCAGTCTCTGGTACCCATAGTACAGGCTATGCCTAGTTTGGGATCAGCTGACCGTGAGTGATAAGTCCGGAATATTTTTTTTATATAGTCCGGAATACATTCTAAAACGATTGTTAATTTTATTCTAGGCTATATTATGTAGGGGTGTTGGAATACATGTTTTTTTTCTAAACACTCGAAAGTTATTGTCGAACAAACATAAATGCCGTACACGTAAAATGCCGATTCGTTTAATTTGACTAGCTTGGCTCGTTTGACAAATTACGGCAGTCATAAGTCGTTCAGCGCTTCTTATGAACCCAAGGTCTAACCCGCTGTTTGCGTGTTGCGTTTTATTCATTGGGGTTCCGTGAAATCCAAGAGATGAATTGGTTCATTCGTGTCCTCATTTGCGCCTGGATGGTGATGTTATATTACTTTATTATAGCGTATTTTATTTAACCGTGTTCAAAAATGGAGGAGATTGACAATTTGGCGACTATGTATTTTTTTATTGTACTCCGATTACTAAGTAACGAACGGCTAGTACAATTTAGATGTTTTTTTTACTATTTGAATCATTTTGAGTGGTCACCAATTAAGTACCCCAACCCCAGGAGTTGTATCTTAATGAATCTTCAGTTTTTATGAAGTTTTAAAAAGGAACATCTAAATACTACGTACTTCCTATACCTACTTATTACCTACCTACCTACAGAACGACCTACTAACAACTATTGCATAATGTTTATTAATATTCTCATGTAAGTGACATGTTTGTCTTTTCGAGAATAAATGTCTTTAAACCTAACCTACATGTTTGAGATTTTTATTTCTTTTAAAAAAGTTTTTCATATATCTTTTTTTTTTTATTTTTTATTAATGAAACAAAATCCACAGCTCTTAGATAATATGGTACAACTTAACTAATTCACTTTACTTAAAGCCAATAAAGGATTTAATTTTTTTTAGCTAATACATTTATTAATTACGACCGTCACTGATTTGACACAAAACTAATATTATATATATGTGTATGTGTGTGTGTATGTGTATTATATATCAGTTAAAAATGTTGGCATGATCTGCTATTAATTGTTCTGGGTCTGAGTTTTGTTGTGGTCCCGTAGTAGGTTGATACGTACTCAAAAGGGTGAAGGAAATCATCGTCAGGAAAGTATTTTTGTGAGCGGTGATTTAGCGGCCGTTCGCTGACGGCACTGCTCGCCTAGAAACCAAGGATTTACAGTTGCTATGTTGGTGGGTTAGTTACTGTATTAAATACTTATCATTGCCTTTGAAATGCTTTTAATGGTCGCTCGAGTCTTCCTGAATACTATCTGGGCTTAGCTCGGGACCATTAGCGTAAAATACAGCAGTAATGCGTTTGCTTTGCCGGCTCAGATTATTGTGGAGTTTTTACATGACTTAGGCTATGTTCTTTTGAAATTGGAATAAAACCACAGCATTCTTTAGCAGAGGCCGTGGTGGCCCCGGCAAAAGAATAGGCCCCTCCATATCTACCTATCCGCGGATGTCGTAAGAGGCGACTAAGGGAAAAAAGCTAGGGCATGGGCAGTAGCATCCCTCATTTTAACAACGATAGCTCTAACTGCGCTCGCCAACCCGCATGCCCAGCGTGGTGAGTATGTGCAAATCACCCCATATGATAGGAATTCGCTCTGTCTGCGGAGGAGGCCATGTTCAGCAGTGGACGTCGTACGGCTGTAATGACGATGATGAAAACCACAGATCTGTCTGTGTAAAAGTTATGGATTGTCATGGAGAGGATAAAGCGATAAGTAAACGCACTTTTTAATCTTACAACAATAAATAATTGACCGCGTAGGAGCACTTTATAAGTAAGTACTATTTTTGTTAGCAAACAAGTTTTATGTGTCCTAACTACACTTGGAGTAGGAGAGAGAGGTAGGCCAAAGAAAATATGGATGGACTGTGTGAAAGTGGATATGGTGAAGAAAGGAGTGAGTGTTGAGATGACGACTGATAGAGGGAAATGGAAGAAGAATACATGTTGTGCCGACCTCACATTATGTAGGATAAGGGCAGGAAGATGATGATGATGATAGCTACACTTGGAGTATGAACTGATTGAGCCAGCGAGAAGATCTCTCAAACAACTTGGACGGATCGGTGTTGTATGTTTGTATGTTTATTTGTTAGAGATTAACTTTCGAACCGTCCATCGGATCTGCGTGGAATTTAGTAGGCCAACAGGTTGTACTATCAAGATTTACTGGTAAGAATGTGAGTTAAATCGACCAAGGGTTTGCTAAGAAACAGGGCACAAAAGGGGGTTTAGAAAAAATATGCGTACATGAAGTGGGATATCATTTTATGAAAGAAATTTGGAGCCGTGGGCTGATGCCAAAGTTACAACGGGAACCGTGACCTCTGCCATGATTACAGAGAACTCCCTGTTTATCCGTACAAAGGGAAGCCTACACGTGTGGATAACAGCGGCCACAGTATTTGAGTTTTAAATGTCAGCAGTACACGGACCCTTTTGCACGTGTAAACATTGCTGTGAACTCGGAGGACAACCCTTTCAGGGTTACATATCAAAGCACTGTTTGTTCTGTCTGTCTAAAATAAATTTCGGAGATCGGAAGCCGTGTTCAACGGCATACGATATGTCATATAAAATAAATAAATATTCCGGACCTATCACATACGGTCAACTGATCCCAAACTAGGCATAGCCTGTACTATGGGTACCAGAGACTGATATACATAATAGATATATATTTAACACCCAGACACAGAAAAAACATCTGTGTTAGTCACAAATGTTTGTCCAGAGCCCGCTCTGTCGATCCCGCGACCTCTAGCGCAGAAGGCAGAGCTACTACCAACTGAGATTCGTTTCAAAATGATCCATACCTCAACCGAAGGCCCTAAAAGTAAAATGGAGAAGTAAAATTCCCTTTCCTACAACCTGTTGGATGTTTCTCATGGATAAATGAGGAAAAGTCGAAGTCTAAAGTCCATTTGTTGTCTGACTTCACATTCCAGGAGCCAGTTCCCCGTATCTTTAGTGTCATTGAATTTTTCACGCGCTCAGTCTAAACGTAAAACTGAATCATGCTAGAATATGTGGTTTAACCTTTATTCGTATGCATATTGTATGTGTATATTTCCGGTACATTGGAGTAACTCAAGGGGATGTTGTAGACGGAACAATAACCCTCTTCTGGGTTAGCCGCAGTTGAGTATCATCGAAAAAAATGATAGGCACCAAGCCGCCAAGTTTGTTGCCTGATTCTTCTAGGCTTGGTCGCAAGGAACAGGCATAGCTTCACCTAGTTTCTAAGACGTTTCAAAGTGATCCTAGTGATTTTATTGAAATAAAAGCCTTTTGACTTTGACTTTGAGTACAAATACCAGATTTGTCGGGAGACGAGAGCCGTTTAGAGAAGGAGTGTAAAATGTTATTATATTTTAAGGTTTGGTACTATTATACAAGATGATAAATAATATGAATGCTAGGGGCTCATCCAACTGGCAATAAATTTGTTCGACGACTTTTGGAAATTCAACATTTTCATATAAATAACTATGCAAAAATCAGCTGATATGGGGTGAAATCAGTTCATTCATACTCAGTTATCCAGCTGTTTAAGATAGTAATCTTGATGTCAAACTTCTCCTACGTTTAATAATACTTATAACTATAAAAAGACCAAAAACAGCTTAATTAAAAACGCTAAGACGATGTGGTTGTTAGTCGTTAGTTTTTAACTTATTGTTCATATTTTACCACCACGTTAGACTTACAACCACGTTAGGCTTACCATTTGCAGCATCAAAGATAATACCTAAAAAGACCAGCCAGGCTATTGCGTAAGCGAAATGGTAATGAAGATCGCAATTTTAAGGATGATTTTATAAATTTTTGCGACATCTGACGTTTTTCAAACATGCAAAGGAAGAAGCTAAGGTCTTGAAGTTATCCCTTGTCACGTTTGGAACGTTTTGAATGTTGCCAAGATTGTTAAAATTACCCTCAAAGTTACGATCTTCGTTGCCATTACGCTTACAATTGCACCACAGGTTTACCCGGCACCCTAGTAAGCTAGCTCGTAGGTTAAAGATTTTACTGAGATATTTTCGTTTCCTCGCTTTTGCCCCCTCTCTAACCCAGCCTTGGCTTCGCCCATGGCTAAATCCTAACATTTAATTGAGAATAGGTATTTACAACAAAAAGTAGGTATTGTTAAAGCAAACAGAAAATGCTCCGAGATATGTTCCTGAACAAAGGCGCTACCAAAGAATAAAAATAAAATAATAAAAAAACATTTTTCGTGAGTAAATTATAAAATGAGGAGTACTATCAGTAAAGTACGGATCTGTATAATTTCAAGATTACGTCTCATAATTATACTACATTATATTTGATAGTAGTCAGTGGTAAGTCCAAATTGGGACATGCCCACGTGTTGCCAGATGTTGGCCCAACGAAGCATTGCCATCCAGCGTAGTAATTAAAAGCGTTTTGGGGACGCTTCCGACAGGTAGTGATGTTCTGTATTCTGAAGTAGTGATCTGGATCAATTGAGCTATCTTTAAATCGTTTGCAACAGCGGGGCGGTCCAATTGTTTTTTGTATTTCGTAAAATAGTTGTAAATATTTACTTGTAATTAGTTTGACATTTCTGTGAATGAAAGTTACAAGATGGTCTTGGGCCACAGTTAAATTTAACTTTTACTCCATTGTAAGAGTGCTTAATAGAACTAAGAAGAATTTTTAAAATCTTACGCAAACATTTTATTTCTAAGCAATCTCAAGTTTAAGTATATCTGTTCATTTTAGTTATGGTAGTAGAAAAATGATGTTGTAAGTTCTTAGAAATTTTACAAGTTATGTTCGCAAGGCAAAACTTCAGAGGACATTTTATTGTTCTCCAAAGTCTCCCAATTCTTTAACTTCAGCTATTTCTAGTTTTGTTGTTACTAAGTTAGAGATATCGTAGTTATTTCAAAACTTTATCGCGTTCTCGCTAGGGAAAACTTGAATCATTTTGTTGTAGAATTTCAAAGTTCCCAGTTCCAGCGGTCACAGACGTGCGCTCAAAGAGCAAAGTTCCGGCGACAATCTATGTAGATACCTATACGTTTTTCACCACTTTATCTCCGCCACTTAAAGCTGGGACAGGGGAAATCACCTTTTAGCTATCTGCGAGATATTTATTTCAATTATAAGGACGCGCTGTGAGGGACTGAAAAATGTTTACTTGTTGCGACAAGACATTAAAGTTTATATTATAAAAGTGATAACCCACACTAAAGGAATACAATGATTTTTTATAATAACGTATCTAGGAGAAGGTTGCGGGTTCAAATCCCGTCGGAGTCGAATTTCTGGGACATTATAAAAAATCAAGACATTAAAGCTTCGGAATATTCATGAAAAGCGACCGAAATACCGCAGATTTTTGACGGTATCGAACTTTGTCAGATAGTTAAAATATTAGTAGGCTCTGATTTAAGCCGTGTTTAAACAGTGTGCGTAAAATATGTATAATATATTTTACGCATAAAATATATTTCAGAATGATCCTTAAGTCTACTTATAAAAGTCAATTTTGAATTTGGCATTTGACGATATAGCTCAACGACATCGCAAGCCCCGAAAAGTCATAGAAAAAATAATTTATTCAGTAGACGTCAATCGCATGCCGTTTGAACCCGGCTTTAGACACCCAGTAAACACCATTGATACGACAAACCACCGAAACTTAAACTATGTTTGTTTTTTGTTCCAGCCATATAACAAGAACGGCGAGTTGGCTGCCTCCTGCAGAAAGCTGGCCCGTTCCCACCAGTGGGAGCGCCAGCAGCACGAGCCCAGAGGAGGAAGACCTGCCATATGGATGGGAGCAAGCCTTCGATGGCAGAGGGAAATCTTATTACATCAAGTGAGTTCTTCCAGTCAAACTTTGCTAGTAACTCTGGCACTGTTTAATTAGAAGCATTGTATCTGAAACTATCTGAAACTTATATCTGGAAGGTTCGACACGGACTGCGCTTTTATGAAGCACTGGACGCGCACACATAATACAAACAAATAATTACAAATAATTTATTTATTTCGGAACAAAAATAATAGAGGTACATTATAACAATTTGGAAAAACGATGGTAATTGCAATAGTTATAAAAACTGTGACGCAATCACCAACGCCCGCCTCCTAGGACTAAGTGAATACAATGAAATGTTCCTGCAAAAACCATTTATAAGAAAGAAAAAAAACAAAAAAGCGAGTAAGTGAGGTATGAATAGGTACTTTGTACATATTTTATATGTATGTATAATTATATATATGTGTATGCGTGTGTGTTTGTTTGTTCATGTGTGCGTGTGTGTGTGTTTGTGTATGGGTGTGTGCGTGTGTGTGTGTGTGTGGGGGGGGGGGGGGGTGTGAGTGAGGTGTTAGTGCGTTGGAGATTTCCTGATGCACCAGTCTCATAAGAGTCTGGGTAACAGGAGATACCATGCGTTTGTGTTTGTCCCACCTTAAGGTGAGGGTTAAATTGTTTTATGATTTTTGAACTGTTTTTTTCTCAATAACCGCAAAACGCACCGTTTTGATTTTTATGACGAAGATAACTTGAGCATTTTATTTACCTTAATCCAAGACAGAAACGCGATTGGTAAAACTTTTCTCGATAGATTTATTTTTTAAAGTTCGGTCCTCTGCAACAGTTTTTTCGAAAATACTCAGAAACTATCAATCATAAATATATTATTTTGGTGATCTGAACTCTGTTTTCTACTTGTAGTAGTCGTAGAAAACAGAGTTCATTTCTAGTATAATATTTTTCTGTTTATTTTTAAATATTTTCTTATATTTGCGATATTTTCACCTTCTAACGCTTGCTATCTCTTTCCGCATTCAATTATAGTACGTAGCGCTGTCACTTTCTTCACTCCGCCCACTCGACAGCTTATTATGATTCTCATAGCGCCTTAAGTTAAAATGTTTTTAAATAATTAATTATCTACCTACCAATTATTATTATTATTTGTACTATGGCTGAAATATTTAATTATTAAGCTGAAATAAACTAATTGATTGAATTGTGAGTGCTTCAATATCTGGTTATTATCCCATGATCTAGAAATGATTGGTCAATAAGTCTTAGTCGTGGCGACTAAGACATTTAGACGAATAAATTTAACGATTAAATTGTCGATTAGTTTATAGATAACACTGGAGCCGGAGTTTACAATTTGTTCATTGTGTAGGTACCTTGTTTCTTCTTCTGTTATTGCCCAATTGTAATGTGTGATGGGGTACAGCAGCCGAGATCATTAGTTGCTCTTTAAAATCTTACCAAAAAACAACTTACTGAGTTTAACATATTCTCATGTTAGCTAATTGAAGTTTAATTGAAATAAAAGCCTTTTGCTTTCACTTTTCGTCGGATCACTTTGAAACGTCTTAAAAACTAGGTGAAGCTATGCCTATTCCTCGCGACCAAGTCTAGCTGATTTTCTTACCATACTTTCTCAATTTCCAGCCACGTGAACAAGACCACCACATACGTGGCTCCTGAAGGCTGCTCGTGCGAGTCGCCCCCCGCCCCCCGCGACGTGGTGCTCGCGCGGGATGCTGAGCTAGGCTTCGGGTTCGTGGCCGGTTCCGAGAAACCAGTACTGGTTCGGTTCGTGACAGACAACTCGCCCAGCGTGGGAAAGGTAGATAGATAGATAAATTGTTTATTTGACACACACACAAATACAGCACAGACAGAGATAAAAGCAAACAGAAGAAACAACAGCAGGTAACAATCACACAAAATAAAATAAAGCGTAGGTACTTAGTAGGTAGGCAGGTTAACAGTAAAAAAAAGACTAATACAAGTAGCAATACAACATACACAAGAGAGACAGCTGAGCCATCTAAATACCGTTACAAGCGATCTATCGATAGCTCAACTGGTCCAGATCACTAACAGTAGACACATTTACAAGAGAGAAAAGCAGCCGCCTACCTCACCTATCAAGTGGGTGCCAACTGGTGGGTGATACCTACATTTCATGTGGTATCGTCTACGCTGCAGTGACATGGTTCAAAAAGGTCCTATCTCAGCTTATTGCTGCTCCGCCGAGGCGTAGCAGCGCTGGTTTTCAGATTGGACCTGTGGAGTATGACCTCACGATCGCTTGGACAAGGTGTTAGGTAGTAGTACGTGCGAGTGTGTTTTATAATTAATAAATAAGATAAATAAATAAATAATTATGATTATTATAGCCACAATTAAGCTAAGGTAAGCTTTATGTACTGTGGTTGAGAATCTTTTTTTCATTAATGTAACCTTTCTGATAGTGGCCAGGTTTAGGTATGGTGAACCCTTTTTTATTTTGATGACCTTTTAGACATAGACATAGACAAACATTTATTCACAAACTTGGCACACAATACACGTCACAATAAAAGCAAGACACAGGAGAGCGAAAAAATAAAACATAGACAGAGAGGTAACACACAAAAACTTATTAAAAAAGAACACGTGAAATGTTATTGTGCGCCACAGCAGCAAAAAGGTCTCGGCTCAGCATAAATGCCTTACCACTGAGGAGTAGTTAGGCGCTGGTATTCTGCCGAAACCGTTATTTATAGTTACTTGACCTTGTGAGACTACTTCAAATTTGTGGAGTGTTATAAATAAATAGTTGTGGATAGTATATATTGTAATGTATTATAAAAACATTATATGTATATGACTTATACATACATTATTATTATTAAATATTTTAAGACGGATTATTATTATGTAATATAAATTGGCAAATATTGAATAAAAACTAAACAAAAATAAAAATACAATATTATTATAGGTTACTAACAGCTGTTATACTAACAGGCAAAAGGTGCACTATCGCTTTTATTATAACATCGCGCATAAAATTTCTTCAAGTCCTCTCCACGACCAGAACCTTTAGGATTGCAATACGGTGTCTCTAGCACCTACACCACCAGCATTCCCAGTTCTGCTATAATAGGAGCAGAAACATAAACTCAAAAAAAATCCTTTCAATTCCAGCTAGAACCCGGTGACCAGATCCTCTGCGTCAATGGCGAAGACGTCAGCCTAGCAGCAAGGGAGCACGTGATATCCGCAGTGCGTGCGTGCACGGAGCAGGTTACACTGAGGGTGTGCCAGCCGGCGCGGTCCGGTAACCCTACGAGGAGGTCTGCTTTGCTATCGGCTGCGAAGAGAGCCAGGCTGAGGGCCAGGCCGCCCAGGGTCCGGTTTGCGGACTCTGTGCAGTTGAATGGAGCGCCCATGTACCCAGTAAGTCATCACATGAACATCATTACATTATTTGTTTCAAATAGTGTTGTGTTCCTGCGGTGAGTAAGGTTGCCAGAGCTCTTTAGGGGAGGGGGGTTCGGGGTGGGCAACAAGTGCGTGATGCCTATGGTATTGCAAGCGCTCATAGGCTACGGTAACCGCTTACCAACAGGTGGGCCGCATGCTTGTTAGCCACCTCAGTTGTATAAAAAAAAACATCCGTAAGACGTTCACTGCTGGAAGTGACTTATTCTTTCTTCAGCTGGGTACTGTTAATATTTTTGCAAAACTAAGAACTTACATGAGTAAAATTGTTTAGGTAATGGATCCTAAGCTGTACACGGCCAGAAACCCACATAAGCAATAATACCTTTCGGTTTACTCACGCCACAGTTTGTCATTCGTAGCTGATCTGTAAAAACTGTATTTACACCTCATGCTTAACTATTTCAGCCATCAGCCTTTTCCCTCGGTGACCTCTGCCTACCACCAATGGCGAACGTCCTCAAGGTCTTCCTCGAGAACGGCCAGACCAAGTCCTTCAAATATGACACCACGACCACCGTAGCTGACGTGGTCACCAGTCTGAAGGATAAGCTGTGCATAACCGCGGAGGAGCATTTCAGTCTGGTGGTGGAGCACGTGAAGAGTTTGAGGAGGAATAAGCTGACGCTGCTGGATTCCAAGGAGTCTTTGGCAAGAGTAAGTATCCTTGACATTAAATGCTCTTACGAACGCTGGTGAGCGTGCACCTTTATTTAGAATCATGAACCAATTTAACAATCACTTCACAAACATTGAATTCTTTGAAATCTCACCCAGTTCGTTTAAAAAACATATACAATACACTATGCTGTCTGATTATTTAGAATTTATATAGTTTAAATTTCAGCTGTAGTTGGTGGGTAGACTGTTTTGTACGTCCTTATAGGATGACAAAATGCTATCCTACCAACTGCATTTTTCATTCTTCTTTTTTTTGTTATTCTGTTCGCATTACTACTGCCCTCTTTCTACCAAATCCGTGGACAACGGGGCTGATTACACTCTAAGAACTTTAGTACCTACTTTAATTAAGTTAAGTAATATGTGAGTGCAATTGTTTGTTGTCCCGAATAAATAAAAATAAAATAAAATAAAATAAATACTCTTGTTATTATGTTGCATGAGTGGACACCCTGTTTTTTTTTTTTAGCGATGGAATAATGCATTACGCATCCCCTCCGTCTCGAGGAAAGGCGGAGGGGTATGTCGGGCTCTCCGCTGGCTACTTGTGCTAATGAGACACTAGTAACCAGCAGCATACCGACTAAAAAACCATCGATTGTTCCGGCATTCACCTTAGTGCCAATGTATCGTTGAACCAGTCATCGTCCGATGTCTGGTTCAACGGCGCACTAGCACTTCAATGAGTGGACACTCTGTCTCAACTCCCAACCTAGATTTCGCTGGTACAGTGTTCGTTTCAATAAGGTATCTAAAGGTTTAAAATACCATGAATTATCCGCACTGCTGGAATCAGTTGTTGCTCAAGTTTCATCGGAAAACAATAAGTCGGTATACGCAGCTCACTCTTTGCCTCATAGGCAGCAGGTGTTGGCAAGTAGGGTAGTTGGCTCTGTGGATAACACAATCACACAAAACAGTTAAACCAAAACATTCAACAGTCAGACTTAGCAATAAGATAATACCATTCACTTAAGACTGGCCTCATAGCTCAGTTGGTAGTAACTCTGCCTTCTGCGCTAGAGGTCGCGGGTTCGATCCCCGCACCGGACAAACATTTGTGACTAACACAGATGTTTGTTCTGTGTCTGGGTGTTAAATATGTATCTATTATATATATCAGTCTCGGGGACCCATAGTACAGGCTATGCCTAGTTTGGGATCAGTTGACCGTGTGTGATATGTCCGGAATATTTATTTATTTATTCAATTTCCATTTCCAGATCGCTGCTAGACCTGGCTCCCACAAGATGCGCTGCCTCTTCCGAGTGGTGTTCATGCCCGCCTCCGCTGCAGAACTCGCCCAGCGAGACCTAGCTGCTCTAGACTACCTGTACCTCCAATGCTGCAATGACGTAGCCCAGGAGAGGTTCGCGCCGGAGCTCCAGCCAGAAGTGGCGTTGAGATTGGCGGCGTTGCATATGCATCAGCATGCGCTGGCAAACAATGTGTCGCCGGCTAAGCTGACTGTAAAGGCTGTCGAGTAAGTACAAAGCGTCCACGCATGTATGTTTATGTGTTGCTTCTATGAAGATTCTAAGGTTCGTCCAGTTGTGAGCTAATGAATTAGAAAATAAATGAGAATAATTTGTGCATCACTTACCAATTCTCTTTAAAACTAAAGAAAATACCGAGAGAAATGATGCACGTTTTAGCACTATCAGAGACATGGGGGCCTACCATGATGTCTAATTGCTATGTAAATGCGACGTGTCAGCAATATTTTATATTAATTTGAAACAAATTATTGTGACTGTCAAATTACGCCACCGACAGTCAATTGCAAAGTTAATGGGAAGGGGCATGAGATCGAAAGGAGGGTCTCAGGACTACAACTTACTACTTTCTCAAGCGGTCATAGTCTATCATCAGTTCCTTATAATTAACACGCCATACGATCTAAAAGACATATGAACGATTAGTTAACTAATATTTATATATCTGGATCAATTGAGCTATCTATATATCGTTTGTAACGGTCTTTAGATGGCTCAACTGTTTCTTGTGTATTTTGTATATATTAACTTGTATTAGTTTTAAGTTTTTTTCTGTAAATAAAGACTAATATTTTATTTGTCGATTTTCAGGAGAGAATTCGGCCTGGAGCGTTTTGTCCCGAGTGGTTTGCTGGAGAGCATGAAACGCAAGGAGCTTCGGAGACTGATAGCGCACTTCCTCAAACTCAACTCGCAGATGACAGGCAGCCAACGGCAGCTGACGCAGTTGCAGGTGTGTACGGACGCTAGATGGACCGATAACAACCTAACCGCTGATAAAAATCTTTTGTCGCGACATTTTATGGGGCACCTAGGCTGAATTCTATGCTATGCAGTATCTCCGGCTTATGATAATATATTTCGCTTCCAGATTGAAACTTCTCATCTCACGACACTTATGATTTTTCATGCTTTTACTTATACAATCTTAATGCCAAAAGCTTTTCGATGTAAAACTGGTGGTGGCCCTGGCTAAAGAATAGGCCCCTCCATATCTAGAAGTGGATGCCGTAAGAGTCGCTTAAGAGAATAAAGTTAGGGGACTGGCAGCAGCGACCCCTAAATTCATAAAGATGGCATACCCAGCGTTTAGTGGGGGCGTAGGGTAGTGATAGGATGGTGATAGGAATTCGCTCTGGAAATCTGTGGGGGAGGCAATGTTCAACAGTGAACATCCTACGTCTGAAATGATGATGATGAATGTAAAAGTTTGCTTGTGTATTGTCTATGTCATTAAAATATAGTGGTACCCTACTAGCGAAGCAATCATCAGCAGCACCCTCTTGAACCAAAATACTCATGCTGATTCTCACTGAATTCCAGGCCAAGCTCCATTACCTGGACATAGTGGGCGGGCTGCCGAGCTATGGCGCTAAATGCTTCAGCAGCAGTCGACCTGAGCGGGTACTGCTCGTGTCTCCGAGATTCGGCCTCAGCCAGATCCCTAGCAGGAATCATTCTGTGGTAAGTACCCAGACATCTAAGGCTCGTATCTTTAAACGTCGTGAGTGGAATTTTAGGCGCCAATTTCGAAAAAGACTAAAATTTGTAAGCAATTTCGAGACATGAAAGAGGAGTAAAAAATATTTAACTTCTAAGTATACCAGAGTAAAAGAAACGTTTCATCAATTTATGGAGCCGGGGCCTGCACTGTGTACACTACTCTAAAATATGGCTAAGAAATAAAGTAAACGTATTTAATTGGTTATTTTATTTAAATTGACTTCGTTCTAAGGTACATTAAGATTTTCTTCGACAAAGAGAGCAACACATAGCTACAAAAATATGGCGGATGGACGTGCGTGAAATGTCAACAACCTACCTTTGAACCATTGAGAACCTACATATATCTGACAAAACAAAAACAATCAAATCAAACAACATGATATGAAAAATATGTCAATGTCATGTCAAACGCCAATTATAAACCAACATGGCGGCCTTCTAATAGTGTTCACATAGTAAAAAACTTACCAGAAGAACTATTCTTGTACCATCGCATTTGTCTTCAAATTAATGAAATTGTATTTTTCTTGTAATCTCCTATTTTTTCCTAATTTTTCTATGTAGTGTACATGGACCAGGCCCAGAATGAAATGGCTCCTTTATTATTAACTAAGAGCACGGGCAGTAAAAGTGTGAGTGATATGAAATAATCGGAGGAATTCTTTATTTGCGTCAGGGGATTTTACACTAAACTTAAAAATTTAGGGAAAACATCCTGAGGAAACATTACGTTCTAGAAAGGAACGTGGAAGGAGTATCTGGCTCTTATTGAGCTTGATAATTTTGTGATTACAGCCGCAGTCGATAGCCTCTCTAGAAGAGGTGGAGGGCATTAGAGTGAAGCGCGAGTACTCGGGCAGCGCAGACGTCGCCATATTCCTGCAGCGCGACCGCGTGCTGGCTCTGCTGATGGACGAGCGGGACGCCGCTGAGATGCCTCTCATCATTGCTGGGTGAGTAAGCCTGAAATGTAAACCAAAACGCATACTAAAAACTCGTAATGGCCAAGGTTGCTGGTGTTTGTTGTAATTTTTTCTGTGAAATTTATGTTAACTTTAAAGTTTTATTGAATGTGTCTTTTACTTTCAGTTACTATCGGCTAGCAACTGGGAAAGAGCTCAATGTTGAACTAGAAAGGGAACCAATCACAGAAGATATAGGTAAATAATGGTTAAATAACTTTTAAATATGTTTTGAATGGTGCATGATAATCATCTTTCCTTACTTCTGTTTCCAGCTCCTCCATATCTCTCTCAACACAACGTAGTGCCAGCAAAGTGGAGCTACTTGCATTACGACGATCCAAACATCCTTTCTAAGAAACATTTTGCTATCTTCAGCATGCCTCCTCCATATCATTCTACGCCAGACCAGTCTAAAGCCAGTCTGGATACGAACATGAACTCTAGCATCGCTAACCGGAACCATAGCAATAATTCCAGCCCACTAATAGGGTATGAAAAACAAGGTGTTTTAGGCCACGATGTACATTTTGAGAAATGCAAGAGAAACGATGACTTCAGGCTGTTCGATCCAAACGACGAATGCTACCTCGACGATGGAATGGGTTTCGATCTTCAGAGCGTTCTGTCCATGGAACTCTTAGAGAATGCCAGCAACCCAAAACTAGTGGAAGCCAAAAACGAAGAAGTGCTAAGAAGAGTTGCAGAAATGCAAAAACTCGTTGAAAATTCCGAGCAATATTTGACTGAGAACAGATATCAAGAAGAAGCATATCATGAAGGCGTGCTGAGGGATGAGTTCGTAGGTAGAGAAAGTAGTGTAGACCACGATCATGCAGAAAGTGATACAGAATCAAACACAAGCAGAATGTCCATGGCAGACGACGCCCCTGGAATTCTGAAGCACAGTGATTCACTTCTACTCCTGACTGAAACAATAAATCAAGGTCTTAGTGTGTTGCCAGTTCCGGAATCTAGTAAAGAAAATAAAAGTTCTAATTTAACAACGCGACAATCACAAGGTCTCAGTGCAATATTGAACAATTGTGGTCTCACAGACGCTCTGTTGGCTTTAAATACTGATCTTCATTCAGAGAGTGATAGTGAGTCCCTGTATACACCTACAAACAGCCCAGTACGAAGAAATCAAACCAAGACCACTACGAACAAGGCTGTGCGAACGAGCTTCGGATTACACAGCCCCGATAATGCTGCAGATAGTAAAGAATCAAACTTGAGAGAGTATTTAAATCAACTACGAGAAAAGAGCAGTAAAGAAGAGGCTGCAGTAGATTATCAATATTTCTATCAAGATGGTGCTGTGGACGGTGATGCTGAGCTTATAGATTTAACTTTGATACCTCCCCCGCAAACTCCTGATGAATTAGACGGTGTCGCACAAGTGCCTCAGATTCTGCCAGCTGTACCACCGTCCTTCGCTGATGAAAAAGCGAACTCACAAGAAAATATCGCCAACTCTCCAACTGCAGCCGAATTAGAAGAATTTATAGCCAATGTCACGATACAACCACCGACAGTAAGAGTGACGCCAGCAATAGAGCTTACCCCAGAAGAAATCTTGTCGTATATAATTCCACCGCCTCCAGGGTCTAATTCATCCACTTTAGATAGAGAACCAGTTAGTTACGTTAATCAAGCTCAAATAGCTGGAGCCAAGAGCGAACTGAACAAAAAAAGTGATATAAAGACTTCAAACGGCGACGTAGTGAGGGGAACACTAAGCGTAAGTGAGATTAGGAATATGTTCTCGTCGAAGAGTCTGAGTGATGCTAGAAATAGTCTCCTGTTGAAAGAGAAGAGTAAAGATAAAACTGTACAGGGAAAGTCTGATTCTCCGAAAGGTAAAAGGAAAAGTGTTTCCAGTGATAAACAGCCAAATGGTAGTGCCCATGTGATAGAGTACCCCACAGTAGAACGAAAAGGTATGTTTTCGTGTTGTACAAAAGATAAAAATAAAAGTGACGATGATAGCGAAGAGTCCGAGAAAGTAGAATCTCAAATACAGAACTCCGATTCCATGCCTGACGTTTGTGAAATTAGACCACCTCCCAGGAGAAAAAGCACTGATATCAAAAAGCCTCCAGAACGACCTCCGAAAATACCCCCCGTCCCTGCTCCGAGACCAAGATCGAACTCTTTTACCTGCATGAACAATGAACTGACTGCTGTCGAAATCCCAAGTAACCACTTCAGTACGTTGAACAGTCGGAAACTGAACTATAAAGTCGTATGCGACATCAACGAGCAATACATGCAAAACCCACCCCAATTACCACCCAGATTAGAAAACAGAGTCTTGTCACCACCTCCCCCTTTATTGTTACCCCCCAAAAAGCCGCCACTTCCCCCGGTTCCAAGCATCGAAGTGTTAAAACTGAAGAGCGCCAAACTATCCCCCGTTCGAAACCCCGAAGTGAGACTAGCCAGTATTGGATCACCGCATTTTCACCGAAACTTGAACACTTACAGAAACCTCGAACTCGAGAATAGACTAACCGACGAAGAATGCCAGGCTCTCCGCTCAACGCCGAACTACAGCTCAATGACGTTGCAAAGCCGGCATGTGCGCTCCCACTCCGAAACAAAGAACACGATCCTGAAAAACAAGGAGATGTCCACAGCGCTGTCTCTCTGTTCGCCGCAGATGAACAGAAGGAGCAACAGGCCGGACTTACTGAACGGTGCTGCCGGGAACGACCAGAAAGTGTTCAGTCCACCTTTCGACAGAAAATCCTTTCGTCGGAACAGCGCCAGTCCTACCCCCAAAGTTCAGAACCATGTGCGTTTCAAAGAAGATGTGAAGCCTGATGTCGATGACATTCCGACGCCGCCTTCTCCTCCTACAGTGAAGTTCCCGGACTTCCAGGGGAACAATGGGCATGTTTCTATTGAAAACCTTCTCTGCAAGACTGAGGTGGCAGTGGATGGATTGTTACAGCGGCTGCACCAGGTGGCGCAGAAGTGCTCGCACCAACACGCGCACGGCGGTGGTGAAGATATCGATGAAATCAAATTTCAAGTGAGTTGCATTTTGTACCTAACTTTTCTATGATCTTTTCTCGAATATTTTGTTACATCCTTTGTTTCTTGCAATTCAATCAATCTGCCTGTATAGGCATTGAACTAGATTTTGGTGTTTGCTACGATGCGTTATTGGAATGGATGGCAAAAGAGGCCAGTGGCGCTTCCATATTTTCCCTTTTCCCTTATCACATTAGAGCTGGTAGGTCACAGTGGTCACAGTAGACTGGTCTCATAGCTCAGTTGGTAGTAACTCTGCCTTCTGCGCTAGAGGTCGCGGGTTCGATTCCCGCACTGGACAAACATTTGTGACTAACACAGATGTTTGTTCTGTGTCTGGGTGTTAAATATATATCTATTATATGTATATCAGTCTCTGGTACCCATAGTACAGGCTATGCCTAGTTTGGGATCAGTTGACCGTGTGAATATGTCCGGAATATTTATTTATTTATTATTTAGCTATAATAGTCTCTAGGAACTAAAATCGTCCCGCTAGCTATAGATATGTCCTTCCCAAGTATATACCTAGGGAAGGACATATCTATAGGCCATTTAGTCGTGATGAGATAATAAACAAACAAACGAACAAACAAACAGTTACTTACGCTTTTATGATTATTAGTATCGAAGTATGGAGTATTGTTAGTCCTATATGGTTCCCTTGTATGACAGAGTAGGTTGAATGTGTTAAAATGAAGGTTCACTTGTCCGGTTTTAAGGCTCTGAACTTTGCTAAGGATGAATGGGTGAAAAAAACTGGCTTTGTTGATTCCAGCGCGCGCGCAGCGAGTTGACCTCGTGCGCCGTGTCGCTAGTGGGGGCGTCGCGGACGCTGGTCGGGGCTCTGGGGGGCACGCACGCCGCCGCCGCTGCCGCCCTCGCTGACTGCCTCACGCCTCTACGCCGGCTGTCTGACCTAGCACAGGTAACAATAATACGGGGTCACAATTTTTAAATTCTTTACTTCTTCTTCTTGTCGTGTCACTGGTTTTTTCTTGGTCATCCTGTCTTTGATCAGTGACCAGGTTGAGGTATGTTGGCCCTGAAAAGGGCCTATGACCTTCGATGAAAGAATCAGTGTAGTGAAATGATTAAAGTGCGCCTCTTAGAGGCTCCTTTCGTGCACATGTCACATGTGTTCGAATTTTTTAGGTTCTAGGACATGCCGGTTTCCTCACGATGTTTTCCTTCACCGTTTGAGAGCACTAGCATAGCGCACTTAAATTTTCCGAATGGAAAATCCATTGGTGCACGACAGGTTTCGAACTCACGACCTGTGGATCGGAAGGCGGGGCCACTACCACCCCTCCACCAGTGCAATTCTTTACTGAAAAAGGTATTCTCACAGGCGGAAGATAATGAAGAAATACACAAAAAAATTGTATCACATCTTTTATCCCCAAGAATGGTATACATCTCTCTTTAGGGGGGAGGGGTTCAGGGCAGGCGACGCATTAGCAATGCTCGAGGTGTTGCAGATTCAATAGGCTACCCATCAGGTGGGCCGTAAGCCTGTTTGTCTACGTATAACATAAAAAAAAATTCTCTGATTTCTAGGCGATCAGGTGTTTAAAGGGGGAGGGGGTAGTCAGAGGCATTGTCTACGTATAACATAAAAAAAAATTCTCTGATTTCCAGGCGATCAGGTGTTTAAAGGGGGAGGGGGTAGTCAGAGGCATTTCCACATATTGGCACAAGACCACATTTTTGCAGCAAACCCATCGCCGCTATTAGAATACTTACTGGTTTCCTCACAATGTATTCCTTCATCATTTTAACGTGTTAAAGGACATTTTCCTCAATGCCGGATTGGTCATCGACATCGCTTTTACGCTAAGTACTTACTGCGGAATTATAATCAGGTTTCACATTTGTCTTTATTTAATTCCAGGCACTTGGCAGACACACGTCTTCGCCTCTACAAACGCGCAATCTAGTGCTGAGAGTGCATGACGTCACAGCCGCGTTCAAAGAGCTGGCTGGAGCAGACATGGCGGCTATAATCCACGATCACAACGCGAAGAAAACACAAGCACAAAGCCAGGACTCTACCTTAGAAGGGCAGCTCGCTCTGAGGGCGGAATGCTTAGCCAATGTCTTGGCCACTCTACTCAGGAGTTTAAGAGTATTCTCACCATAGATACAACGCTTTGGCGCTAATTTTCTTCAAAATGGCCGCTGTTTTCTAGCGTGGACTTTAATAATTTTCCATTTTAACTCTGTTAACTTCAAGATGTTACTAAACGAGACCAAATAAAATTAGGTTTTTATAAATTGTAGTTGGAAATGTTTGCGTTAAATTAAGTTGTAGTTTTGTAAATTTTAATACACGTTAAATGTTTATATTTGTTGTTAATATAATTTTCGCGCATAATTATTTGCTGTAGGTTTGTAAACTATATTATTAATTTTTAAAATGAGGTTTTAAACACGGAATCCATGCAGAGTGCATAGTTATTTTTAAAGAAGTATTAGAGTTAGAATCTCAAAAATGTATGTCTAGTTTAAATTCTGGCAGCTGAAAATATTCATATAATTTCTAGTAAAGGTGTTACCATAGATTTATTAATTACTTTTACCTATACATATCTATTTACATTCAGAATATAATGTATATTTTCTACTCTATGAATGTGTGATCGGGTTTAAGGTGCAGATCTATTTAATCTTTAGACATACTAACCATATCTTAAAAATATCCCAAAATGCAGGTAGGTAGTAACATAAAAATAATAGAAGCCCACGAGACATTGGTGTTGCTAGTGTAAATTTATTTCATTTTATAAAATGTTGCCGTTGTTTTACATTATAATGTTGCTAATATTAAAATATTGGTGCTATTTTTTATGAAAATTGTGTATGTTATTGTGATCAGTTGATGTACCTACCCCGCATTATGTTATATACCAACGCACCAGTGATTTGAATTTTAACTTTTTAATTATAAGGTCGTTTTTACAATGCAATAAAGTAAGGCAGGAATATAATATTCTGTCTATTTTCTCGCCTGTTAAGTACAATTTTGTCACTTTCTGCTGGTATCCCAAAGCTTTTACAGGAACCAAAGAAGGTTTTGTTTTAAACATTTTATTTTACGTTATTATCACGATCATTCCTCTTTGCATAATATTTCTTGATGTGTAATATATAAAAAAAAATCAGTGCGATACACTAGCTTCAGAGCGATAATCAATAATCAGTAATCATTTTTTACTTTGGAAACACTTTTGTAATAAATATACCACTAAGGCGTGTTCATAAGACGACGTGCGAAAAATGTATTTCAAAATAATTCATAATTTCTACTGGATAAAAGACAATTTTGAGTTGACATTTGAGGGCGTACGATATCGTAATCTCCTAAAAAGTCAAACTCAAAATTGACTTTTGACACAACGCACGTCGTATGTACACCGCTTGAAACATTTTAAAATAAATCTTATAGCTCTACACAAAAATAAGTCGGATACCTAACTTTTTTTAGTGAAATTTTCGAAAGACTTTTTTTCGCTTATCAAAGTCTATACTATATCTGTATCGCACTGAATGTACTTCCAACTAGGTAGGTATGTAAAATATGTCCTTTTACAAGGTAACAATGTATCACACCAATTATTTATTGTTCAAATATTAACAATGCAATGCATTTGATGTAATAAATGATATAAATAAATCTGTTGATTTTTTTACTGATTTACCCGGAGACGAAAGGAGCCTCCAAGAGCACTTTAATCCTTTCACAACACTGATTCTTTCATCGACGGTCTTGGGCCACCATACCTCAACATGGTCAATAACATAATACAGGACGACCATGAAAGAATCAGTGACACGACAATAAGAAGAAGAACCCGGAACAACTTCTGTCTAGAGAAGCGTTCGGACATGCCTCTGACTACCTCCCTTAGACATCTTTAGATCGCCTGGAGATCCGAAAAGATTTTTTCCATTCTTGGGGATAAAAAGATAGATAGATAGATAGATTAACACTTTATTGTACACAAAGGATTACATATTGGGATCTATTACAAACTAAATGTAGCACAATGGGCGGCCTTATCGCTGAAAGCGATTTCTTCCAGACAACCTTAGAGAGACTTAGGAAAAGAGTTAGCCTTTTTCTTTATGACCTGCTCACTGCTACTTCAACTTGATATAGCTCGCAGAACCGACGACCGTTTCATTTTATTTTCAGGAGGATTCTGAGAGCTATGTCGGTGACCTTGGTTCTTCTACGGAATGAGGAATTACGGATTTTATCACTTAGTTTAACTCTGAGCATATCTCCATAGCCCGTTGCACAACTTTGTGCTTGTGTATGAGGCCAATAGTTACACATTATAGGTAATAAGTATCTTGGTACTTATGTAATGAGTAACTTAACCATAGTCACGTCGGTCCACCAGGGTATAATTACCATGGTTTTCTCAGAAGCGCCGACAGCCATAAGTCGGTCTTAAAACAAGGTGATTGAACCCAATTTTAAAGTTAGTTCTACAACATCGAAACTTTTTATTTAAAAAGCACTATGCAGAAATCTTCAAAATAATCAATAAATAAATAAATTTATTATAACTATTTCAATAATTCTGAAAGCTATGTCGGTAACCTTGGTTCTTCTACGGATTTCCTCATTTTGGATTTTATCACGCAGCGAAACTCCGAGCGTAGCTCTCTCCATAGCCCGTTGGGCGACTTTGAGCTTGTGTATAAGGCCAATAGTTAGCGACCAAGTCTCAGTGCCATATGTCATCACTGGCAACACGCACTGATTGTAGACTTTTGTCTTGAGGCTCTGCGGTATCTGCGACGAGAAGAAATGACGAAGTTTCCCAAACGCTGCCCATCCGAGTGGCGACCACGAACCGGACGACGCAGTGTTGGAAGGCCCCCCACCCGATGGACCGACGACATTGTTAAGGTTGCGGGAAGTCGGTGGATGGAAAAGGCTCAAGACCGTTCGTCATGGAACTCTTTGGGGGAGGCCTATGTTCAGCAGTGGACTTCATCAGGCTGACGATGATGATGATGATTTCAATAAATATTGAAGTTTGAAGTTTGCATAGTGCTATTTTGGGTTCAAATAAGTCTAAAATTAATTATTCAGCTGTCTTAGGTAGCAATCTTAATAAATAAAAATAATGTCGAACTTCTTTTACTTTTAATAATTAGTTATCAAGATGATAAGAAGACCAAGGCAAGGGCCCCGTCTGCAGAATATTAAACCCCTCCAAATCTTACCCATGCATGTCATAAGAGGCGATTAAGGGAAAGAAGCTAGGGGATAGGTAGCGCGTCGTTTTGCTCATAAGTATTATTTCTTTTTGTTGATCGAATAAGATCCTTCGGGATAATATTAGTAGTTTTGGAGGAGGTAGGGCACACCAAGACTTTCTCGTTCTGAATTGGAGCAGCCCGCCTGGGAGGTACCTCCGCTTTACAGAAGATCGCAGCCAAATAACATTATTTGTTTCAAATAGCGCTGTGTTCCTGCGATGAGTAAGGTTGCGAGAGCTCTTTAGGGGGGAGGAGGTTCGGGGTCGTCAACGTGCGTGATGCCTCTGGTATTGCATGCGTTCATAGGCTGCTCCAATTCAGAACGAGAAAATCTCGCTGTGCCCTACCTCCTCCTAAAACTTCACTTTCTGGTGCATAATGTCTGGTATCTCAGCCGCCAAACATTACGTGCACACCCCACCGTCTTTTTCTGTCTCCGCTTCTATGAAGACCTGACGCCGAGCCTGTTTCCGTGAGAAACTTAGGACAACGCACTAACGATACAAGCTAAACTGGTCATTCAGATGCCTCGCTAGAAAAACGACAAGTTACAGAAGCTAGTAACCAGGTTTATAAATAATTAGGTACGTACTAAGCACTAAACTTGCTTGAGCTAAGCTCGCTGTTTTTGTTTTTAGTTCACTGTTAGCCTACCTACCTACTAAGTGCCTAAGCTGTTTGTTTATAGTGATTGTAACCTACTGTTGTTTCTTCCGATTGTTTTTATCTCTGTCTGTGCTGTATTTGTGTGTGTCGAATAAATGATTTATCTATCTATCTATCTATCTAAACCATATGAGACGGCTTTTTTTAATTATAAGCTCGAGTTTCATAGGTACAATGTAAATTTGTTGATTTGTGGTTTTGTCCTTTCTTCACGCAACATGGATATTGTTAAAAAGCCCAGTACCCGGATAAAATGATCTTTTTTTTTTTTTTTTTTATTCGTAGGCAATCAGTCTTACGGTCCACCTGATAGTAAGCGGTTACCGTCGCCTGCAACACCTGGAGCATTGCTAATGCGTTGCCTGCCCTGGAGAAATGTTTTTGTATTTTTCTTAAAGCTCTTCATGATCTATGTCAGGCCATTATTATCCGGGTATAACGCGAGCGAAGCCCCGGGCGGAAGCTAGTAGAGAATACATACATACATAGGTACGTAAAATCACGCCTATTTCCCAGAGGGATAGGCAGAGACCACGGTAAATAAATAAAAGAAAATAATGTTCAAAATAATAAATAAAAATAAATAAATAAATAAATATTCCGGACATAACACACATTGTCAACTGATCCCCAACTAGGTATGCCTGTACTATGGGTACCAGAGACTGATATACATAATAGATATATATTTAACACCCAGTTACGAGTTAATTGTGTTTCATTCTTTCATTCATACAAAAGACATCAACGCGCGACAAAAGCATCACTTACAACACCGGCCATTACTATAAAGTCTTGACCTGACTTGAATTTTATGTAGATTTTTTTTTTTTTTTATATACTACTGAGTTTGCAAACAACCATACGGCCCACCTGTTGGTAAGCGGTTACCGTAGCCTATGAGCGCTTGCAATACCAGAGGCATCACGCACGCGTTGCCGACCCCTCCCCCTCCCCCCCTAAAGAGCTCTGGCAACCTTACTCATCGCAGGAACACAACACTATTTGGTGTGTATGTCTACAGCTTACACATAACGAATTTCTGAATTCTGAGTATGCAAATATTTAGTGCATAATTGGTGCAATCTGAAAATCCAATTCAAAATTTAGGTGCCAAAGAGGTTTCTGAGATATGAGCCAAAAACTATGTGTCAGCTGGAGACCCGGGTCTACAGCTTGCACATCCAGTACTGCCAAACGGCTGACGCGAAAGCTATGAAAACTAGTCAGATATTTAGTGCCAAATTAGTGCCAAAGGTACTAAAAATTTCAGGCCTGTAGCTTAAAAGGTTTCAGAGATATGAGCCAAAAACTATGTGTCAGCTGGAGACCCGGGTCTACAGCTTGCACATCCAGTACTGCCAAACGGCTGACGTGAGAGCTATGAAAACTAGCCAGATATTTAGTGCCAAATAAGTGACTAAGGTACCAAAATTTTCAGGCCTGTAGCTAAAAAGGTTTCAGAGATATAAGCAAAAAACTATGTGTACGCTGTAGACCCGGGTCCCCAGCTTACACATTTCGTTACGCCAAACCGCTAATCAGAGGGCAATAAACTTTAGACAGGATTTTAGCTTATAATTAGTGCCTAAGGTACCAAAAATTTCAGGCCTGTAGCTGAAAAGGTTTCAGAGATATAAGCAAAAACAGTTTTCCCGCCAAAAAATTCAAATGAAGTTATTGAAAATCGCCTCATTGCGACGTTGCCACTTCGCTTCAACAAGATAGTCAAACGACTTTAAACTTTATTTACATGTCACGAAGATTGATTTTGGTATTTGATCATTAAAAAAGTTAATTTGGTTTGTTGAGTTTAGTCTAGGAGCTCGGAGGATAAAATAGTTTTCAGCCAAAACATACCCAGTGCTGCCATCGATGTACCTTGTGTGTCGTACCTCGAAAAAGCGAGATTTATCTTTTACTTCAGTGAACTAGTGTATGTATAAAAAATGTTCCGGAATTAGTATATACACATCAACGATAAGTTGAATGACCTCCCTTTTGGATACTTACCTATTAGAGGACATGTATCACAAAAATATTTTATCATTTTGCAGAAGTCCACTGCTGAACATAGGCCTCCCATAAAGAGTGCCACGACGAACGGTCTTGAGCCATTTCCATTCAGTGAATTACAGTAACCTTCGCAATGTCGTCGGTCCATAGGGTGCGGGGCCTTTCAACACTGCGTCATTCGGTGTGTGGTCGCCGTTCGTAACTTTTTGGTGCTGGCAACGCGCACTGACTGTAGGCTTTCGTCTTGAGGCTCTCTGTGGTAGGTATATTATATGCGACGAAGATGAAGTTTTCCAAACGCTGGCTATGGATAGAATTGGCTGGATAAAGATAAAACAGAATCGAAACTATTATGTAGGAGGTATCTTTAACCTATTGAAGTCCACTGGACATACTGTACGTACCTCTAATGTAGGTAAGTTACTAACATTTGTTAGTTACGAGCATAATTTTTGTGATACCTACACATCTTCTTATAAGGTAGTATCTTCATCTTCTGAATTTGTTGTACTTCTAACCTAGCCGTTATCCCATATGTAAGATAGGTGTCGATCGATCTAGATAAAATAAAAATATATTGTAAGTAATTGGTTAGTACCTACCTACATAATTTGTTACTTCGGTTGAAGTTCCATAGATTTTCAATTTCGAAACTGACGTATGAAATTGGCCTCCATTGTAGCCATCATCATCATCAGCCCACACTAGTCCACTGCTGGACATAGGTCAACCCTAATACGTGCCACTGAGCCCTATGTCCGGCCATTCTCATACACTTTCTGCCCGCGCCACCGCCCCGCATTTCATAGATCATTGCTCCGCCTAGCCACACACTAAAACAGAAATAAAAGTCTGTCAGAAGAAGTCGGGTAAGGTATTTAGGTTAATCAAGATACCTTGGTAGGTAGGTAGGTAGCACATATGAAAGTTGGATATGCAGGTATCTATTAGGTACTACCGTGACGTATTTGCTCATTTTGTTCATATCTAAGTTGGCTAGTAAATTATAGATGGTAGTTACCTAGTATCTAGGTACTAGTTATTTACCTATCTATAGTTTTTTGACGTGTTTTATTACGCATTTAGGCTATTTAGTTCTACCTAAGTTTGGTTAGCTCTAGGTACTAGCCATGATTACTTTCGTGACGTGTTTGCATAATATTATACAATCCTACGTACTTTATGTAAGGTACTTACTTATGTAGGTCTAGCTAGGTATAGGTACCAAGTATTTATTATACCTAGGTACTACGTACCTACACTTTGTACCTAGACCTACAAAACATAGGGAAGTAGGTAGGTACCTCACATAAGGTAGGTAGATATGAACCATTTATAAACCACGTCACGAAAGTAATAGATGAGTAGGTTCCTATGTGACATGATGAGTAGGTTCCTATGTGACATGATGAGATATGTGACTCCGCCGTCTAAAGCTAGGTGGCTTCGTATTATTGGAAAAATTATTGCAATAAAATGCTGTGAATGCGCACCCCAACGCGGGACGTCAGTGCAGATCTTATTCCCCCATTTAGAATTAGATGCTGTGAATATGGCTGGCTGTACATTATCAGAGTGTCCACGTCCTTACAGGCTGCCCGATATTGTACAGGCGCGTAACATTATCGTGTCATTCTTTCGTTCTTGAAGTTTGCATTTTTTTATGCTTTTCCCTTTCGGGCTGGCTGTGGGATCTTATTCCTGCCGCCAAGTCTTTTGCTCTCAAATCGAGAGGCTTATGTATGTTTAAAGTATATATCATGTAGGTTAAAGAATTCAGAAGCTTAGATAGGATAAGATGATGAAGTATCACTAAAATTATGCTGGTAACTAAAAAGAAAAAGCGTCAAAATCTAAAAATAAACAAACATTTTATAGTTATAATATTATAATAATACCTACTATAGTTTTTATTTGGTACATCAAAGTTTCTAAGTGGTAGCGGTGGGTAACTCACTCAAAATACCTGAGCTGCAAATCAGCTCGCAGCTCGCGCTCTTGAACCGCGCAAGTAGATCTATGAATGATTTCAGATGAATCAGGTAAAGTGAAGCAAACAATGCAATAAGGTACTAGCAATCAGTTCATCAAACGGGTCAGCTTTTCTAATATGGACTTAATAGTGTTGAAAATAATACAAATTATTGTCGTATGAAATCGTTTCTAATCAGGGTCAGGGTCGCATGAATCGCAGATGAAGTAGAACTACTTTGAGCCGTTGAGCTGGTTCAGCTGCTTGGGAGCGGCGTGATCCATTTACCTGCGGCTCAGTACCCTGTGATTCGATCTGGATGCGTGTTCTGACTCGAGTTCATCATCATCATTCCAGCCGTTTGAAGTCCACTGCTGAACAGCGGCCTCCCCCACAGATTTCCGGAGTGACTTCCTGTCATGGCGGTGGGGGGAATTTGAAAATCTTTGTGAAAATAGGAGAAGCTGCTGCCCATCCCTTACTCGCCTGCCTAGTACGACATCCACGGGTAGGAGGTTAGGAAGGGCCTATTCTTCAGCCGGGGCCGCCACGGTCACTGACTCGAGTTATCCACCTCTAATTAGTGGTAGGTACACTATGTACAGCAGTGGACTCAAATAGGTGATGATGATGAAACTTACACAATGGTTTCGATTCTGTTTTATCTAATGGCCAGCGTTTGGAAAACTTCATCTTCATCCCTTAAAATATACCGCAGAGCGCCACAAGCAAAAATTTAGCGCGATCGGGGCCCAGATTTGTGGCATTGTATTGTTTCCTATTAACACGTAAGTACTTGTAGTGTGCGAGCTGACTAAACCTCTGGTTTCTTCATGATGCTTACCTTAAACCATTTTGGCGATCTACTCTCAAAAATTATAACAACCAAAAAACGAACGCGTCACAATATTATACGTAAGTGCCTCGTTATAATGACTAAATAAAAGTTTTTTATCAATACAGTCATATTGAACTAAAAAGCTAATGAGGGTGTGCAAAAAAGTGTAATGACGGTCGATTTTTTTATTACAACGATCTGCGACTCTAAGAAATAGTTCTTTCAACCTCTACACTTATTTCGTCGCTGTAAGTAAAGTACCGCTGGCGTAGCGGTTGAGGCGGTGGACTCAATAATCGTCAGTAACGACGTGCTCTGGATCGAATCTCTTCATCCGAATCGACTTTTTGCGTTTTCTGATCGTTCCAGAATGCCCCAAACAAGAAACCAGGTTGCCGTAGAATTAGAAAATTGACCGCTGAAATACAAAAAGCACAAAACTTGAATTTGAAGCTTCTAAAGGAACAAGACGACTGCGCGAAGGATTATAAAAATCTCTTGGCGCAAAATGGGTCACTCAAAGTAGCATTTGCAGAACAAGTAATAAAATTACAAGAGACTGAAACGGAAAGAAATAAGCTAAAAGAGATGATTGAGCGACGAACTGCAGATCTCAATGAATATGAAGAAGCATTAAACGTAATACGTATGCACGAAAATAATGCAGCGCTGTTCGAACAACTACAAAAAACGCTCCAGTTGGAAACCAATGAGAACACCCAAATACTTAATGAAGAATTGGACAATTTAATAAGCCAAATAATTGAGCTCCAAAGTGAAAACATAAAATTAAAAAATTCTAGAAACACCGTAGATATTAAAACTGCAGCAAAGACCAAGAACTTAAGTAAAAATAGAATAACATTGAATAAACAAGTGAAACATGATAAAGACTCACAGAATAGAAAGAAAAATACAAAAAAAATTAGTAGCGAAAAAAGGGAAGACAAAAACAAGACGGACTAAAACGAGTGAATCAATAGCAACAAAACAGGTCGTGACAATAAAGAAAAAAGAAGACAACGGGATTACTACGAGAATAGGACTTCGATCCGTAGAGAAGCTAACGACAGAGGAGAACACTGGAAACCAAACGAATAACAGTACCCAAATCCATGAACCCAGACTTATAGCTGAGGATACCATCGTAATTTCACAAAATAGACCTAAGAAAATGCTAATATTGTGCGATACATATGGAAAATCTCTTGGAGAATTTATACACTTACATAATAATGACTACCAATCTGTTCTATCCATTTGTAAGCCAGGTGCTCCTATCAGAGAGATTATAAATAACTTGCCGACACTGACAAAGAATTTGACTCAGGGCGATGATGTCGTCGTGATTGCCTCTGACTTCCATCATCAATCAAGACGTAAGTCTACGAGATACGATTACATCGATGGCAACACGGTATGTTTTGGCTGAAAACTATTTTATCCTCCGAGCTCCTAGACTAAACTCAACAAAACCAATGAACTTTTTTAATGATCAAATACCAAAATCAATCTTCGTGACATGTAAATAAAGTTTAAAGTCGTTTGACAATCTTGTTGAAGCGAAGTGGCAACGCCACAATGAGGCGATTTTCAATAACTTTATTTGAATTTTTTGGCGGGAAAACTGTTTTTGCTTATATCTCTGAAACCTTTTCAGCTACAGGCCTGAAATTTTTGGTACCTTAGGCACTAATTATAAGCTAAAATCCTGCCTAAAGTTTATTGCCCTCTGATCAGCGGTTTGGCGTAACGAAATGTGTAAGCTGGGGACCCGGGTCTACAGCTTACACATAGTTTTTTGCTTATATCTCTGAAACCTTTTTAGCTACAGGCCTGAAAATTTTGGTACCTTAGTCACTTATTTGGCACTAAATATTTGGCTAGTTTTCATAGCTCTCGCGTCAGCCGTTTGGCAGTACTGGATGTGCAAGCTGTAGACCCGGGTCTCCAGCTGACACATAGTTTTTGGCTCATATCTCTGAAACCTTTTAAGCTACAGGCCTGAAATTTTTAGTACCTTTGGCACTAATTTGGCACTAAATATATGACTAGTTTTCATAGCTCTCGCGTCAGCCGTTTGGCAGTACTGGATGTGCAAGCTGTAGACCCGGGTCTCCAGCTGACACATAGTCTTTGGCTCATATCTCAGAAACCTCTTTGGCACCTAAATTTTGAATTGGATTTTCAGATTGCACCAATTATGCACTAAATATTTGCATACTCAGAATTCAGAAATTCGTTATGTGTAAGCTGTAGACATACACACCACTATTTGAAACAAATAGTGTTATTTGTCTGCGATCTTCAGTAAGGTGGAGGTACCTCCCCAGGCTGCTCCAATTCAGAACGAGAAAATCTCGCTGTGCCCTACCTCCTCCTCGTCCTTTGATCCAAGGAAGATGTATTTTTCAACAATTTTTTTACTGGTACCTGTGTTTCACATTTGACATGATTTTAGTCTTGTTCATGTATCAAAACTTAGGGGAACGCAGGAGGCTGTTTACCCCCCACAGGCCCTTAAAGATCACCTGTCCGAAAACTTTTTTAGCATTGTGCCTACGTCTACCAGCGTTTCTGCCATGATTTGTTGTCGGCAAATTGAATTTCAGTGACGTAATAGCTATTATCATGAAAGGAACTGCCATTTCAGAATTGTACGTTACTGTTTAGAAGCTTAAACCCGACTATCTAGCTAAGATAAAGTAATTCATAATTCATTTATTGTTCGTGAACCTAGGTACATTGATAGATGGTGAGGTGTAGAGTACAGATCACTAGATTCTGACATCGGTCATACAAACATTATAAATACAAAGATTTAAACCAATATTAAACCATATATTAACCATATAATATCCAATATTATTATTATTTCTGATAGTGATGACCTTTCATTATTCAAGAGACCTACCCCGTATCTCTTGTAAATCTCCGCTCTTGGTGGCGCACAAAAATGCATTATTTTTTATCTTTTTGCTTCAACTATCCCACCCTGCCATTGGAACCTGTTGCAAGGCTGTCGCACACATATCGCTCCGGCGCCGCGGCGACATAAGATCAACGCTCGGTGACGTCGCGTAAGCACGGCGCGGCTGGCTGCTTGGCAAGGCGTAAACTCGGCAACTGCGCGTTGACTGCGTATCATCCCGTTCAATACAGCCTATCCCGAGGCGAGGCCATGCCATAACAATGATTATAATTAGATTACTTTTCTTTTGAGCCTCACCTAGTTCGATCGGCACCACACTGAAGCTTTAAATTCGATTCTGTGAAAAAGGATCATTGAAAAAAATGATAGGCACCAAGCCGTGTTTGTTGCCTGATTCTTCTAGGCTTGGTCGCGAGGAACAGGCATAGCTTCACCTAGTTTCTAAGACGTTTCAAAGTGATCCTAGTGATTTTATTGAAATAAATGCCTTTTGATTGACTTTGAATGCATCAGTAGTATGCCGTCCAATATGAAGTGAGCGCCTTGAGCGGCTCAAGCCGAGACGACCGACGTTGAACTGGTTCCAGGGTGATATGTGTTGGATAACCTTTACGGTTCAGAAACCGTTAGTAATTAACGACTTTGTAACGATTGTTAATGAGCGCAATTACCGCTGGTATCTTTGATGATGATTGTAATTCAGGGAAGATCGTGTTATTTACAAATAAGTGCAGACGAAAAAAAAAAGAAGTATAAATAAATGATTGATGACATTGGTGTATCAGAAGGTAAGTAAGAAATGAAGTTTTAGGTGTTTATTTTATCGATGATAATATTCTTAATTTTATCTTAATATTAATTGATAATATTATATTTTTGAGAGGAGGTAGGGCACAGCGAGATTTTCTCGTTCTGAATTGAAGCAGCCCGCCTGGAGAGGTACCTCCGCCTTAAAGAAGATCGCAGCCAAATAACATTATTTGTTTCAAATAGTGTTGTGTTCCTGTGGTGAGTAGGGTTGCCAGAGCTCTTTAGGGGGGAAGGGGGTTCGGGGTCGGCAACGCGTGCGTGATGCCTCTGGTATTGCAAGCGCTCATAGGCTACGGTAACCGCTTACCATCAGGTGGGCCGTAAGCTTGTTTGCTACCTATGTTGTATTAAAAAAAATAATCTTAGCTATAATATCGATGTCACGTCGGTTTAGTGTACCTACACTTGTGCTTTGTCTTTTTTTCCAAAAAATTGCCGATTTGGTCCAAAATCTCCTCACATGATAGGAAGTCATTCCGGAAATCTGTGGAGGAGGCCGATGTTCAGCAGTGGACTTCAAACGGCTGGAATGTTGATGAAGAAGGATCATCCTACTAATATTATAAATGCGAAAGTTAGTAAGTATGTTTGGATGTTTGTGGTTCAATCACGGCTAAACGGCCGAACGGATTTGGACAAAATTTGATACAGAGATAGATAATAGTATGGAATAGCATATATACTTTTTATGTCTTCTGACTGGCCTCATAGCTCAGTTGGTAGTAACTCTGCCTTCTGCGCTAGAGGTCGCGGGTTCGATTCCCGCACTGGACAAACATTTGTGACTAACACAGATGTTTGTTCTGTGTCTGGATGTTAAATATATATCTATTATGTATATCAGTCTCTGGTACCCATAGTACAGGCTATGCCTAGTTTGGGATCAGTTGACCGTGTGTGATATGTCCGGTTTTTTTTTTTTTTTTTATTTATGTAGGTACCACGCTAGCGAAGCCGCGGTTGGAAGCGAGTATTAAAATAAATTTTAGATGACATATCGCATGTTGGAATACGGCGTTACTAATGTCACTTTTTACATAATCCAAGGTGTCAGTTTTTGCGAAATGTTGACAGGATTGCGTTTGCATGTATCGTATGATACCTATCCATTAATGGAATGGTTTGCTGTGGTGGCCCCGGCTGTAGAATAGGCCCCTTCATATCTACCTATCCACGGATGTCGTGAGAGGCGACTAAGGGAAAAAAAGCTAGGGGATGGGCAGCAGCGTCCCTCATTTTAACAACGATAGCTCTAACTGCGCTCGCCAACCCGCATGCCCGCGTGGTGAGTATGCGCAAATCCCCCCACTGGTAAGGAATTTGCTCTGTCTGTGGGGGAGGCCATGTTCAGCAGTGGACATCGAGCGGCTGAAATGATGATGAATGGAATGTTAATGGCAAACCGGAAGCGTTACCATCCTGCGTCAGTGAACATTGTCGTTTCCGTTGCCACTGCGGGAGCATAAACCCTCAAAAACACCTATAATTGGCCACAAAATGTCGAACGATAAGATATCAGACGGTCTGCTACACACCTAACCGGTTGTAGTGTATCGTGTGAAATTATCTATAGGTGCGACTGGCTCGCATGTCAACTGTGTCACAAACGCACTTGCTCTTTTATCAATAATTGCAACAGGTTCCAATGGCAGGGTGGAATCATCACCATCATCATTTCAGCCGTACGACGTCCACTGCTGAACATGGCCTCCCCCACAGACAGAGCGAATTCCTTATAATTTGGGGGGATTTGCCCGTACTCACCACGCTGGGCATGCGGGTTGGCGAGCGCAGTTAGAGCTATCGTTGTTAAGATGAGGGGCGCTGCTGCCCATCTCCTAGCTTTTATCCCTTAGTCGCCTATTACGACATCCGCGGATAGGTAGATATGGAGGGGCCTATTCGTATCGTGTTAGTGTACGTGACGTGTTTGGTTCTGGTTTCGACGGAAGATCAGCGTTGTGATGGCCATGTTCAATGGCTATCACAACATAATGCTGAGTCGGACGCCATTTCGTAGCATTTAAGTTTTTTTTTTTTTCTTAATTTGTATAGTTATAGTATATGTCTTGGTTTGTAAAGTTTAGTCCATAATGTGTTGGGTAATTTTAAGGTACCTTTTAATGCTACGAATAAAAGTATTTTCTTTCTTTCTTTCTATTCTTCAACCGGGGCCACCACGGCTAAAGGGTGGGATAGGTGAAGCTTACAGATAAAAAATTTTTTTTTGCGCTACCACGAGCAGAGATTTAAAGAGATGCGGGATTGGTATATCTTTAATAATAATAACCATTTATTTCAGGCAAAATTAGTCCAGTACAGGATGTTAAATACTTAAAAACTACGGCCCATATAAAATATATACCTTAGTCTAACATACATAAAATAAACCTATTTATTTACTAGCTATGAAAGGTCTTTCAACACCATCAGAATGAAATCATAAACGCCTGCTCTGAGATGTAGACATTTCATAATTACAAAATGCTTGCTTGCGTGTTGTGTCACTGATTTTTACTTGGTCGTCCTGCATAGCATTAGTTCAATGACTAGTTTGAGGTATGGTGGCCCTGAAAAGGACCTATGATCGGCGGTGAAAGAATCAGTGAAGTGAAAGGATTAAAGCGCCTCTTAGAAGCTCTTTTCGTGCACTCGTAGAGGCTACTTTCGTGCAAAATAATCCGACATTCGGATGGAGAAACATTCGGATGAACTTGTATTAGTTTTATTTATTATTTAGTTAATATTTACAAAATACACAAGAAACAGTTGAGCCATATAAAGACCGTTACAAACGATCTATAGATAGCTCAACTGATCCAGATCACTACCATTCGGAAGCGTCCCCAAGACGCTGGCGGAATTGCCACGCTGGATGGCAATGCTAATTCACTGGGCCAAATAAGAGCCAGCTCTCGGGTCACGCGTCGCTTCGATCAGACGTCCTGATATCTTTTTGAAAACCCGGAGGGCCCCGTTTCCCCACGGACCCAGGGTCTCAACCCCAAAAGGCTCAAATACGTAAGCCCTATCAAGACTAACATATTTGCGCCTTTTGAGATCCTCGGCCGAATCTGCCGCCGCACAGTGTATATAAACACACCTATATATTAGTGAATAAACTAGCCAAGTACTACAATATTTAAAAAAAAACAACGACTTGTGAAACATTTGTTCTTGTTTTTGCCCATTTCCCCTTTAATCCATAACGACCAAAAGGTCAGCATTTACCCTATTACTGCCGGTAATTAGACGAACTAGCGCAGGTAAATGTCACGACACGGCATGAACTTTGGAAATGGCTGTAATTAATTGGCGCAACACACAAAAACACTTATTTACTCATTCATTGTCTGTACTAATAAAACACAACAAGCCGTGCAAGCCAAGCATTGTGAGAGGAGGACTTTCAAACCGGAGGCCGTGGGTTCGAACCCGGTCGTGCAACAACGAGTTTTTCTCTACTTACTACTGCAAATAGTGGGCATATGGTAAACATTCGGACGTGCCTCTTTTAGACATCTTCAAGGATCTGATCACCTGGAGATCCGAGATGTATTTCGTGTCCGTGATCTTAGAGATAAATATAATTTTTCGAATAGGAAAACACATTGGTCCCCGACCAAGCTCGAACCCACGACCTTCGGATCGAAACTACGGGAACCTCTCACTAGACCATCATGGCTTTGAAAGATTTATTATGTTATTATTTAATAGGCTAATGCCTATTAAATAATAACATACACACATATCACAGTCATCATCATCATCATCAGCCTGATGAAGTCCACTGCTGAACATAGGCCTCCCCCATAGAGTGCCACGACGAACGGTCTTGAGCCTTCTTCAACCACCAACTTCCCGCAACCCTCACAATGTCGTCGGTCCATCGGGTGGGGGGCCTTCCAACACTGCGTCATCCGGTTCGTGGTCGAGAACCTTTGTTACCCAACAGTTATCGGTTCTGCGAGCTATATGGCCAGCCCACTGCCACTTCAACCGGCTAATTCTGAAAGCTATATCGGTGACCTTGGTTCTTCATATCATAGTAAGCCATCCAAAAAAAGGCCTAACATAGGTATTAAAACGTGCATCTTGCTTGAGTTTATGGGGTTGAGTCGATAAACATTACCTACTTAGGGCGAAATTTGAAAAAAGTAATAACACTTAAAAGCGAAAATGCAAGGTTTCTGTTTTTTTTTTTAAATCACGTCGGCTTATGCACATGCGTTTATTATTCATACAAGTATTAAAAGAGCTAATCATAGAACTGCGTGTTCGCAGCTTTACCATCTAGTTTCTCAAGAAGCCGCCAATTCCAGTCTAAACAACATATCGGAGCTCCAACACCGATGTCAATGAATCCTACTTATTTTATCGCTAACCCGCAACTCCCTACCACAAATTCCTGCCTCTCCTCACGTTAGCCATAGCTAAATGTATTAGAACCTAGAGCAAAACTTGTAAAGTTACGTTCCGAGCGCCACAGACTCGCGAGAAAATTCCTAGTCTATGTTAGCAAGATGTTGTAACGCGCGCGTCTGCGTTTCGTTCCAAAGGGTTGGTGTATGGGGTTCGGCTGGTAACGCGTTCAGGAATGCGAGGTTCTGTTGGTGAGTGCAATGCCTCGCTCATGCAGCTAGGGAACCGGTTTCTAATCGTGCGTCTCTGCCGATCGCCGGAGAAAAAGTTAGAATAAGTGCAATGCAAGGCTGGGCCTGTGTAGCGATTCGATGCGCGCGATCCCTGATGAAGTTTCAGCTTTATGGGGCTTTTATTGCTCTTGGTTTGATAGATTTCTATTGTTAAAATATAGTCAGCATTGTAATGATAGAACTTTTGAAGACGTAAGCGATTTTAGCCCTTATCTCAATTAAATATTTCATGTCCACCGCGAATCGGCTGTAAACCAACCAAAAACACAAAGTAACGAACTAGCTAATACCTCATGTACCTACTATTTTACAATTTCTTCAAGTTTAAGGTTGAAAGTTCGGTGCAAGTGCACAAAGGAAGTCCTTAGTACTTAATTTCACAGTAATAAATTAATGATAATGACATTGATAGAGCTTGGTGAAGTAGTGGTAGTGACCCCGCCTTCTACAGAATTCCAGTGCAACTTTCTATCATGTGGGAGAATATGCCAATACTCTCCACGCTGGGCACGTGGGTTGGCCAGCGCAGTTCCATCAATCGTTGTTAAAAATTAAAATAGAGGACGCTGCTGCCCATCCCCTAGTTTTGTTTCCATTCGAGAAGAGTCGCCTCTTACGACATCCTTGAGTAGACATGGAGGGGTCTATTCTTTAGCCGGGCTTTAGAGTTAATTTAAGAATATAAATATATTTTTTTATTTTTTTGTGTTGAATGAAATGTGCATGAGCACATTTATATATATACCAAGCTGTTTGAAATGCTGCTTCAATAACATGCATGAATTCATTTGAGAGACTCCTTATGTGACCATCTTGTCTATGTGGGAATTAAGATAATTACGCTGAAAATTAAATGTTTATTTCTCATCGGAAAGGTCTAAATTCCCGATAATCCTAATGAAATGCGGTGGCGTCTCAAGCGAGTGCACCGCACGGTGGCTGCACTTTCGCCTGGCGAGACGGTAGTGCTGTCCGAGACCTCAGAATGAGTCGGTTGTTATATTGTACATTAGTATAGGTACATTTTTCAAACTGCCGAAAATCTCATTCAAAACATCGTTCGGATTATTATCCGAACTGAGGTTAGCAGGAGTCCACTTGTACCACAAGAGGCGATGGCAGCGGCGCTAAGAATCAGGTCTATGGAAAGGTACCAAAACAACAAACCAATGCAAAATTGTGGAGAAGGCTATCTACGCAATACCGGAGGCGCTTAATGGCACCCACAGAATTGCTACATCATATCTCACTTGCAAGAGGTATCAAGTCAAAAGTTATGAGAGAGTGGAGGAAACATCCTCGGCCTCAGACATTTTTGTCACACCTACCCTGATGGAGCCAAACAAAAATAGGAGCGGGTTGTGGCTTCCACTGTCCAGGAAACAGGCTCTCGTGGAGACAACCCCTTAGCAAATCAACTAGCTTTTTTCCCTTAGGCGCCTCTTACGAAATTCTCGGGTAGGTAGACATGGAGTAGGGGGTCTTTTCTTCAGCCGGGGCTTGTATCAGTTTCCATAGATAAATAAATATCGCCTTTGACTTTGGTACTGTATGAAAATTCTTATTAGGTCTTATATACTCCGGTGGTCTTCTGACCACGTCTATTCCAACAATAAGGCCGCCGTTTACGGCCTTTTAACGGGCTTGGAACGGTATACCAAATCAGATGGATTCCGGCTTTTTGCTAGCCAGACTAATATTAGCTTAAATGCAACTGCCTGTGAAAAGCCGGTGTTTTCCCACCCCTCACCCTCGGCATTTCTCTCCAAGGACACGGAACCTGTCCGCACGCCGGGCCTTGACCGTTTTTAGGCAACCGGCAATCAAGAATGCAAGTGGCTTGCGGAGTACTTATGAAAAATGGCGAGCGACTGGCTACAAGGAACAAAGTAAGTGCGAAAGCCGTGCATGGCTGTAAAGTATTAAATAACATGCTTGAAGTACCTACCACAAAGTTCAATAATTCATATTAAAATTGATCCATTCAAAGAAATCCCTTTGAAATTACGACGTCATAAATTTCTTGGTGAGGCCGTGACTTAAATGCCATAGAAAATGTCCTGCAACCAGCAGTTCAGTAAAATGTATAGGAACGTCAACAGAATGGTTTTGGTGAAACAACAAGGCCTGGAGACATGTCCCATAAGGTGGATCCCATAGTGATACTGGTGCTAAATTTTATATGCAAGAGACAACTAAGGGTCTGCCCGTTGAGAACTTGCGATGCACGAAAGGATTCAATGTTGCATCGCAGAGGCTGCTTTCAATCATCATGTCTCAAGCCGTGCTCAAACTTCATGCGATATATCCGTGATGTCTTATAAAATAGTTTCAAAATTATCCTTACCTCTACCAATGACAATAGAATCCTATTGTTATTGCCTCTGCTGATCAAAAACAGTTTTGAGTTTGATATTTGAAGGTGTTCGATATAGCTCAACGATATCGCAAGCTGCTAAAATTCAAACTCAAAATTAACTTTATTTAGAAGACATAAGAATCATTTTAAAATAATAGATGACATATCGAATGCCGTTTGAACACAGTTTCTTGTTTTGGAATTTTGATAAAAAGACTTGCCGGTTCGCTACAATATAAAGCCAAGTTTTCAAGCTTCGAACACCAGTCTATGTTTTAAAGGTGAGCCATCACACCACTACTCTTGAATAAAACGTTGCTTTTAATATCCCAAGTCTGTGACAACCTACCTGCTGACAGCAATAAGAACTTGCGTCCCCTTCATTGCGATGACTAGCCTGAGCGCGTCTGCATCACAACAACTGAGATAGTCAAGCCATAACCTGTCTGAAAATAACTAGCGTAAGGTGTAGGTTCCTGAAGCAAGTTTTGGTGGTTAGGCTCTCCTGGTTGGGAGGGTGTAGTGGTCAATAACTGTGGTGTAAGTCAGCAAAAACGCCCTCAGACTGGGCAGCATTCTTGCGGCCAGCGTTAGGACCTAAATGGTGGTTAGAAAGATGCCTCCAATGTCCCTTATAGGAATGTTTTAATCGATAACGTTAAAATACTCGACTTTTCCATACAAAGTTCAATGTGAGACATTTTGAAGACCTTCCGTGGCGCAGCGGGGTTCGATTCCCGCTGCGGGACAAATGTTTTGCATGATCTGCAAATATTTGTTCGCGATGGATCTGGATCTAGACTGGGTGTTGTGGTACCATGGTACTCGTTAATTTTTTTTCAGATGTTTACACGTACTTTTTAAATTGATTGTCTTTGATATTTTTATTATGTGTAATAATAGAATTGATTTAACAATTTAATAATTCAATTCAACTCTGTTTTCTACTTGTAGTCGTAGTCGTAGAAAACAGAGTTCATTTCTAGTATAATATTATTTTAGTTTTATTTACAACTGTTATTATTATTATTTTTCTGTTACTTATGTTTATAAGTAGGTAATTATTAAACGTTCTAGAACGAGAAGTTCGTCGTCAAGATTAGTACAACCTAAAACAGCTGAATTTGAACTAATTTGACCCTAAAACAGCTGCTTTTTGCATGGAGTTTTTTCAATGAAAAATATTGAGTTTCCAAGAGTCGTAGAACAAAGTATCAATTGTGTGTAGAAAAAGCCCTTTTCGGGATAGCAAACATATTATGAATCACCTGTATACATGTGAAAGAATTTCATTTACACGCCAGATAACTTAGTCACGATAAAAAAGAGAAAATATACGTCTTAGATGTGACCTATCCAATCGTAAACTGCACTAAAACTGAACTTGCTTGACCTAAACTAGGTACTATTTCGTTATCCTGCAAGTATTAACATTTTGTTCTCTCCCATTCATGGTCCTATAAACCAAAGGCAAATTGAATAAAGAAAGGCATCATAACTCTGAATTTATGGCTCAATATGTGTACAGGGTGATCCATCAAGAAGGCTCAGTATGGAGAAGTCTGAAAAATTTGTTCAAAAATACCATGTCGTCAATTTTAGAGAAAAAACTCTGCATTCATAGATTTTCAGAAAAACCTTTCCTTCCCGACCTTTCATATGTCTTTATATGTCTTTGAGTTAAAAAAAAAATCCCTAGTAAGATTTTATTCCGTACAACCAACCTACTACTATCAATTTTGAAAGAAAGAAAGAAAGAGCATTTAATTGTCCCAAAAACAACAGATAAAAAGACAAAAGTATAAAAAAAAAAGACAGCAAATGTACAAAAAATGTTAAAATAAAAACATGCAGATAAAATTAAATTATAGTAACAATATAAGAGGTGGCTGTTGCATGGGGCCAAAAAGGTCCCTATCTCAGCATAAAGTGCACCAAACCAGTGAATGGTACAGTGCAGCGCTGGTTTTCTGAATTTTGGTAATCAATAATATATTTTTTAAATCAACTCCGGGCTATTTAAAAAAATATGTTGTTATTGTCTTGTAATTTTGTTCTTAAATCTACGATTGCTGTTATTCTTCTCTCTTAAATCGACGACATGGTTCCTCGGAACAAACTCTATCTCTTATAGCTTCAGAGTTCCCCATACAGACCCTTCCTCTTAATGGATCCCCCTGACGATAACTTATTATACAGCACATCATGCAATAAAATGCTCCTTTATGCCACTCCTAGATTCCTTTTCTAAAACTCCGCAAGAATCACAAAGCGAACTAAAAAACATGCCGTGCAGTTTTTCCTATCCATCGCGGCTGGTACCCAATTTAATCCAGCATCTAGCATACTATTCTAGGTCTAAGACCTAAGAATGCGATTGCGTAGAAAGCAGGTAGCCGCGCGTCTTTTATATGCATCTCATCATAATCAGCCTGTAGAAGTCCACTGCTGGACATAAGCCTCGCCATAAGAGTTCAATGACGAACGGTCTTGAGAATTTTCCATCCACAGACATCCCGCAACTTAAACAATGTCGTCGGTCCATCGGCCTTCCAACAGTGCATCTACCTACATGTAGGTATTTCTTCTTGAAAATAAAATAGAAAACTATCAGTATGGAATGCAATGTTACCCAGGGGCGTAGTCGCATAGTAAGGCGAACGACAAAACCTAAAATCATTGTTATTTAAAAAAATACTAAAAAATCTGACGTTTGAATAAAATATGAACGTACTAACCACATTTTGGACGGCTGTAGCTTCTGACGATTTTCACACCACCCTTGCCGGTAAGTCCGGTAACCGGTTTTTTAAGCAAATAAGGCCTAAGACGAATGGCTCTGTGCCTCCATATATGGCCTATGTCAATTTATTGAACGCACTCGATAGGCTGCGTTCCCGCGCATTCGATGCAAGATGGCGACGGACGCCATCTTTTTTCCCTTTTTATCATGTTTTTAAAATAATATATTTCTGTTTATTATTAGAAGTCTGGTATAGTAGCTTTACATTGTATGAGCTTAGTTAAGTGGGTAAGTATGTAGTTTATTTTTATCACAATTTCAAACTAATACCCATAAACATATATATACAGGTACCTATATCCATACTCGCGCCTATAATTAATATATAATTTAATCACTAACTAAAAAGTTAACCAAAAAACAACTGTAGTAATAACGAAAGAACGAAATGTAGAAAAAAACAGTAAGCAAAATGATACGCTGGCGGTGCTGAAAAATAAAAATACTAGAGCTAGGTACCCGTGTCTCATAAACTTAGCTATGTCTCAAGCACTAAGTGCTCATAAGTTTGCAGTTTCTTTTGTTAAAATATGAAATAAATAATTTAGAAAGAGCACAAATCAAGCATTTTGTGAAGGTACGTATAATTTGTAGTCTCTTCAATAATTCATGGCGACTGCATTGTCGAAGCAGGCTCAGCTATGCTCCTCAGCTTTAGGGTTCAGTTTACTGTGATCATTAAAACTTCCTTTGAATAAGTAAAGTTAACGTTCTTCATATATTAGGTAGAGATTACCTTTTTTTTTATACAACTGAGGTGGCAAGCAAGCATACGGCCCACGTGTTGGTAAGCGGTTACCGTAGCCTATGATCGATTGCAATACCAGAGGCATCACGCACGCGTTGCCGACCCCGAACCCCCCCACCCCTAAAGAGCTCTGGCAACCTTACTCATCGCAGGAACACAACACTATTTGAAACAAATAATGTTATTTGGCTGCGATCTTCTGTTAGGCGAAGGTACCTCCCAGGCGGGCTGCTCCAATTCAGAACGAGAAAATCTCGCTGTGCCCTACCTCCTCCTATAGGTTGTATAGCAACCATTCTTTTACTTATGTCTACTCGGTGATTCGTAATATGTAGGTAATAACCCCGAAAATGGCCTATTCTATCAACAAAAAGAAAAAATATAATGTTCATTAATTTTTTATACGGTTTTTTTCCTGCAATCTTTTTCAAATCAGTTTATAATGTATGACCTTGCTTACAGATTATGTTTTCAGAGGTATGGGACAACCCCCAAAGATAGCAGAGAGGACGTTATGTCAACTCAGTAGAACCACGGGATGATTATATTACAGAGTAACTACTAGTTTATAATGTTTAGCTTTAATCATAAATTAATATACCTACTTAAGTTTATTAGAATATTGGTACCAGGGTAATCGCACCTGTCGTCCGAGCCATCTTCCTTTTGATTTAATCGTAGCTTGGTTTCCCCGATACAGGCTTAGCCTAGTGAGGGAACCACTAGATACTTCCACCATAACCAAATAGTTGTCTGGAAAGTACCTCAAAACTGTAGCATTAATTAAGATAAAGTAACTTTTTAGGAGGAGGTAGGGCACAGCGAGATTTTCTCGTTCTGAATTGGAGCAGCCTGCCTGGGAGGTACCTCCGCCTTACAGAAGATCGCAGCCAAATAACATTATTTGTTTCAAATAGTGTTGTGTTCCAGCGGTGAGTAAGGTTGCCAGAGCTCTTTAGGGGGGAAGGGGGTTCGGGGTCGGCAACGCGTGCGTGATGCCTCTGGTATTGCAAGCGCTCATAGGCTACGGTAACCGCTTACCATCAGGTGGGCCGTAAGCTTGTTTGCCACCTATGTTGTATAAAAAATAAATAAAAAAAAACTATATTTTTGCAGTAAATATTTTTTTTTTTCATTTTTTTTTCATATTTAGAAGAGATTCTTTAGAGGGATGTTTTAGCCTGGAGTTATGTCATTGAGAACAGAGATTCTACTTGTTTCGAAATCGCAAATCTACGGAATCCCCCATCTAACTTACAGGAACACTCTTGACGGTTCTGAATGAGCAAGCAATGCGACTGAATCGCAAGTCGCATGAACTTCGCACAACCTGTCACTATGGTCGCATCTACACCTTTTTTAAAAGTTTTTTATGTATTTGATAACAAAGTTACATTTTATGTTTTATATTATACACCTAGTAGAAAGGGTTCTACTATGTGGTTTAAATTAAAATAAATACCTTTTGACTATGACTTAGAAGATAAGAATAATAACAACTTGCACAGGTAGTGATAGAAACGATATGTTTTGATTAGTACCTATCTAATTGTACCTATTTATTATAATGTACCTACTAATAACATATGGCATCGCCTTATATAAATCATTTATTTCAGACAATTAACATAGTGACTGGCTTCATAGCTCAGTTGGTAGTAATTCTGCCTTCTGCGCTAGAGGTCGCAGGTTCGATTCCCGCACTGGACAAACATTTGTGACTAACACAGATGTTTGTTCTGTGTCTGGGTGTTAAATATATATCTATTATGTATATCAGTTTCTGGTACCCATAGTACAGGCTATGCCTAGTTTGGGATCAGTTGACCGTGTGAATATGTCCGGAATATTTATTTATTTATTTATTTATAGTCCATATCACACATATTATTTATAATTATTATTGCAGAATGCAGAACTGGAAGGTAAGTAGGTAGAGTAGGTGGAATCTACTTCAGGTACTGCGCATGTACCATACCGCAATGGTTTAGGTACTCGCAGTCGAACCTGGTTGACAACACATTCAGTATGCTGTCGGAGCTGGCCTTAGAGATAAAAAATAAACCTGTTATTATGTTATACTGTATTCTAAATAAATAAATAAGCCTGGATAAAGGTAACTAAACATCACCCAAATTAAATCTTAAAATGTGTTTATTTCAATTAAATCACTAGGATAACTTTGAAATATCTTAGAAACTAGGTGAAGCTACGCCTGTTCCTCGCGACCAAGCCTAAAAGTATCACTCTACAAGGTGATTCATAACATTTATACCATCCCGAAAAGGGGTTATTCTATCAACAAAAAGAAATAATATTAGCGAAAAAAAACATCAAAATTAACAATTTTTTTTTAATTTTTTCACAAACTTTCTCAATTTAGCTATTTTTGGTATTTTTATCATCTTAAGAACTAATAACTAAACGCACAAGAAGTTCGGAATCAAGATTGCTACCTAAAACAGCTGATTCATTGAGTTTGACCTGATTTGACCCCAAAACAGCTGATTTTCGCATAGAGCTTTTTCTATGAAAAATGTCGAATTTCCAGTTGTAGAACAAACTTTATTGCTAATTGGATGTAGAATAAGTCCCTTTCGGGATGGAATACATATTATGAATCACCTTGTATATTACCCACCAAATCTTGATAGGTACATGTTTGCAAGTATGAACTAACTTGGTACTGTAAGGAAGTAAAGCACATATATCATCATCATCATCATTTCAGCCGTACGACGTCCACTGCTGAACATGGCCTCCCCCACAGACAGAGCAAATTCCTTATCATGTGGGGTATTCGCCCATACTCACCACGCAGGGCATGCGGGTTGGCGAGCTATCGTTGTTAAAAATGAGGGACGCTGCTGCCCATCCCCTAGCTTTTTTCCCTTAGTCGCCTCTTACGACATCCGCGGATAGGTAGATATGGAGGGGCCTATTCTTCAGCCGGGGCCACCACGGCACAAATATACGCATTGAAAATCTCTTGCTATCAGAATGGGAACCAAACCCAGATGTTTTCCTTATGATCGGAAAACATCAGGGTTTCTTACTTCTATACCGATGTTCTAAAATACGTTCGCGAATAGTGGTCTTTTAAATGATCCTTGTATGCCTATGCATTATTAATAAGCTAGGGTCCCATAATAGGGTACAATAATAGTCTTAAGTACCCTAGCGAGGCAAAGCCTCCACATATGTGACTGGCCTCATAGCTCAGTTGGTAGTAACTCTGCCTTCTGCGCTAGAGTTCGCGGGTTCGATTCCCGCACTGGACAAACATTTGTGACTAACACAGATGTTTGTTCTGTGTCTGGGTGTTAAATATATATCTATTACGTATATCAGTCTCTGGTACCCATAGTACAGGCTATGCCTAGTTTGGGATCAGTTGACCGAGTGAATATGTCCGGAATATTTTTTTTTTATATATTTTTACTTAGTCCAATTAAGAAGCGTGTTTTGGTTCAAAACCTCAACGCTAGTTGGAAATCCCCTACACAGTTTATTAAAAATCCACTAATATTATAAATGTGAAAGTTTGAGTGGATGTTTATGGCTCAATCACGGCCGTAACGGCTCAAACCAATTTCCATGAACCTGAAGAAGACTTCAGAAGGGACTGCAATGATATAACGAGTAACCTGATCGATAAATATTTACTCGATAGGGGCGCTGTGCAATAGGCTGAGCTCTTTCCTGGCCTCACCTATAGTGGTGGTCACCTAATTTCTAAGACGTTTCAAAGTGGTCCTAGTGATTTTATTGAAATAAATGCCTTTTTACGTCTGATCGAAGCGACGCGTGACCCGAGAGCTGGCTCCTATTTGGCCCAGCGAATTAGCATCCATCATGCCATCCAGCGTGGCAATTCCGCCAGCGTCTTGGGGACGCTTCCGACTGGTAGTGATCTGGATCAGTTGAGCTATCTATAGATCGTTTGTAACGGTCTTTAGATGGCTCAACTGTTTCTTGTGTATTTTGTAAATATTAAATTGTATTAGTTTTAAGTTTCTTTCTGTAAACAAAAAAATAAATGCCTTTTGACTTTGACTTTGACTTTGGTGAATACGTCCCCATATCCTGCCATGTTCTGGCTTAGAACCAGTCGCGCTTATTAGAAGTTATTAAGGGATACTTTTTGCCGGTTCCAGATTGCACGATAATTACAGTGGGAACGGGTTGCAACGTTGCTGATGCAAAAACATGACATTTCTAGAAAGCATGATTTAGTTGTCGGGTGCAAAAACGTGTTCTGGCTTGTTAGGTATGAATGAGTTGGGTTATTAGTTTATTAGTTAATCATTTAACCAAAAATAATTGTATAAATTATGAATGACTTGCATTGTACCTACTCTATACTATACACAATATGTTTTTCTTGATTTGATATTTTTATTTGACTAATAACAAATAAACAAATAATCCTAACTAATCAAACCTAATAACTATTTACCTAACAAACAAATGATTTAATAAACAAAAAGAATATTGGCGAAAAAAATATTCAAAATTATTATTTCATCCAACAAACTTTTTTTTATCATCTTTATTACTAATACATATTCCTTTAAATGGTTTCTTTCCAAGCATTTTCCCTAATGTGCAAGCTATTTCATATTTATGACAGACTCGCTATTCCAAAGCATCGGAAACCAGTGCTGACGTTTCACGTTTATACATCCAGAGCTGCAGGACAGTGACAATTGAAACAAAGCCACGTACATTTTTTTTAAACAGCTAAGGTGGTAAGCACAGCAAAACGAGCAAATCCAACCGCGCCATCATCCAACGTGCTCAAAACAAAATCCTTCGTACTCTTGTCAACGCACCATGGTTCACGACCAACAAGGAAACCCATGTGTACCTGGAAGTCCCTACAGTAGACGAGGAAATAAAACTCAGAGGAGAAAGCTACTTGGGCAGCCTCAAAAGCCACGCCAACCCACTCGCAAGAGCTTTGGTTGAGAAACCAACAACCACGAAAAGGTTAAAGAGGAGCCACATCCTGGACAACCTGCAAAAATGAGGGAAGAAGGACTGATGAGTCTGGATCCCAAACGCCACTAAACAAGCAGCTCATCCGCCTATAGTCCACCAACTGATTGCGGATAAAAAAAAAAAAAAAAAAAGGTGGTAAGCAAGCGTACGGCCCACCTGTTTGTAAGCGGTTACCGTAGCCTATGAGCAATTGCAATACCAGAGGCAGACGCCCGCGTTGCCGACCCCGAACCCCTAAAGAGCTCTGGCAACCGCAGGCATTTGGCATTTGGCTGCGATCTTCTATAAGGCGGAGGTACCTCACCAGGCGGGCTGCTCCAATTCAGAACGAGAAAATCTCGCTGTGCCCTACCTCCTCCAAAAAAGTCCTAAGTCTTTTAAAGTTAAGTTGAAAACGTGGCTGATATCTCTATCTATTTATCATGTTAATGATTTTATGAACTTATTATTTACTTCGCAATTAATTTTAATTTTATAATTTAATGTTGTATTGATTGTTTTGTCATAATTATAATTATTTATGTATTATTTACATAATTCATGCTACCTATGTGACCTGTAACTCTTTTTTTATTAATAATTAAAAAAAAAGAGTGCTAATATGCTTGCATTGAATGGCAATAAGAAGATAGGGCCCAAAGACATGCTAGGCTGGTTCTGATGACCATGTTCGCATCATTAGTGCGATAAGCTCAAAGCTCACGCGATTCCTAGTAGTCTTACTTACAAGTATTTTTTTTATACAACTAATGTGGCAACAAGCTTACGGCCCACCTGTTGGTAAGTGGTTACCGTAGCCTAGGAACGCTTGATATCAGAGGAATCACGCAACCCCGAACCTCCCTTCCGTTTTAAGAGCTCTGGCAACCTTACTCATCGAAGGAACACAACACTATCCTACTAATATTCTAAATGCGAAAGTTTGTGAGGATGTTTCGATGTTTGTTGTTCAATCACGCCCAAACGGCCGAACGGATTTGGATGAAATTTGGTACAGCGATAGATATATCTATAGGCTACTTTTTATGTAGGTACCACGCGAGCGAAGCCGCGAGCGGAAGCTAGTTAGAAATAAATAATGTTATTTGGCTGCGATCTTAGGTAAGGTGGAGGTACCTCTCCAGGCGGGCTGTTCCAATTTAGAGCGAGAAAATCTCGCTGTGCCCTACCACGCCTAAAAATTATATTATTTGTAAAAAGTATGTAAGATAGGTAAATAATCTAGATCAAGGTAAACAATAATCTAAGTAACTGATGAAGAACTTGCCGTGGTGGCTGAAGAATAGGCCCCTCCATATCTACATCCGCGGATGTCGTAAGAGGCGACTAAGGGAAAAAGCTAGGGGATGGGCAGCAGCGTCCCTCATTTTAACAACGATAGCTCTAACTGCGCTCGCCAACCCGCATGCCCAGCGTGGTGAGTACGGGCAAATCCCCCCACATGATAAGGAATTTGCTGTCTGTGGGGGAGGCCATGTTCAGCAGTGGACGTCGTACGGCTGAAATGATGAATGATGATGATGAAGAACTGCAGTTCTTGTACCAAATCTGTAAGGTTTGTGAAAAAGGACCCATTTTTTTTGCATAATCGTCAGATCATTGCCTCTTAGTCATTATGACCTGCCAGCTTATCCTATAATCAATTTAATCTGATACTGATGCCGCATAGATAGCATGCTGAAGTGCTTAGAATAATAACTAGATTGTACAAGGTGATTTATAATATACAGGGCGTCCCACGGATATGCCACATGGAGGGAAAGTACCTTGAATATTGTACCTACATGGAACATTTTACTGAAAGAAGACATTATTTGAATTTAAATAACAATTTAAACTGCATTCATAGATATTTAATTGATTGAAAGCCCATGAATTGTAACATTTGATGTGAAATTTTGTTCAGAAAAATGAAATGCTGACATTGCCTTCTTTTTATTTGTGACACTATGTTTAAGCCTTTCGATCGGTATGATAAAGCTACAGGGTGATTATTTTTCTCGTGTAACGGGTTCGATTTCCGGTTCAACCTTGTAATTATTTAACTATCTATGAATGCAGTTTAGTTGACTGGCCTCATAGCTCAGTTAGTAGTAACTGTGCCTTCTGCGCTAGAGGTCGCGGGTTCGATCCCCGCACTGGACAAACATTTGTGTGATAAACACAGATGTTTGTTCTGTGTCTGGGTGTTAAATATTTATCTTTTATATATATATGTATATCAGTCTCTGGTACCCATAGTACAGGCTATGCCTAGTTTGGGAACAGTTGACCAAAAAAATTAATAATAATAATAATTCAAATAATGTCTTTTTTCAGTAAAATGTTCCATCTACAATATTCAAGGTACTTTCCCTCCATGTGGCATATCCGTGGGACGCTCTGTATATGCTATCCCGAAAGCGGCACACCTGAATAGCAATAAAGTTTAGTGCTTTTGGTAATATTGTGCCAAAATCTGATGTTTTGGGGGGCTAAAAGTACTTTTTTTTTTTGAAGTTTTTTCCCTTTCGGGCTGGCTATAGCATCTAGGCCTTACCGCCAAGTCTTACGTTTATATGTTCGTCGTTGTTATTTTTATCTTTCTTCTTCATTTTACTTCTTAGTCATGGTCAAGTCACCGTCAAGTCAAGTCTAATTCAGTTTTAGTAATATATGATGGTGGCTATTTTACTTAAACCTCAAGGGACCTCTAGGCGCCAACTCGAAAAATTACGATATACGCAATCATTTCATTTCACTTCACTTGTGCCGTTTACTCAAACAGTAAGTATTACGCAAAACACCACCATAATCACATAATATTATTCAATTTAACACTAGTTTTGTAAAATAAATTGAGAGCACAACATCACTTTCTCAAGTTCCCGCCAAAAAGTCCTAAGAGTACCTATGAAGGTATACTAAGACAGGAAGAAAGGTTTTTTTTTTAGAAATTGACCCCTAAGGGCAACATTGTCTGAAATATTGTACTAAAATATCTTCAAGTCGCGGAGTCTCCACAAGTTGACAATAATACGTTCCGACGTTGTCTTAGCTATATTGCGGGCGTCACTAACGGTCAACATTTTTAAGGGAAGGGTCAACATTTTTTTTTTGTCTAGTTAATTGAAACCCGCAAATTGTGGGAGATCCCGCTTTTAGTGAACATTATGTTCATTAGCCATGATAGTAAAAAAAAATTTGGGTGCATAACATTTATGTAGATATGGGAGATGTTAGTGCTTACTGTCATGTTATTACCCTGTGTGGTTAAACCATAGATATGGGAGCAACAAACATAGTTTTTTTTTTCATTTTGAATTTTATCAAAGGCAGAGGCAGCAGATACTGGTCTTGAATCGTGGCTAGACAGTAAACCACAGAGTTCCTTATCTTTTACAGTTTAATTTCGCAGAACGGCCGCTAGCCAGACTTATATCCTCATTGCCTCTAGCTAGGTACCTAATACTATAGACAAGGAATGTACCGACAGGTAATATCCAAGTTTTGTACATAATTCATAGGATTTTATTGAACCGCAGTGTCTAGGGCGGCGTAATTATGGTTTTGCCATTTACATAGAAGTCTAGCGAACTAGGACCGACTTTGAACTTGGCTCCGTTCAGGAGGGGCGCTTTACACCGAAGTGTAATGTACGTATTGCATCTTCTGCATTCAACTTAGTCATCCTCTGGTTTAGGGTCAGAAGCCAAGTATGTACAGGAGCTTTGTGTTCTACAACGTGTTCCGTAACTAGTATGTTATCCCGAAAGGGCTAGTATGTTATTTTATAAACAAAAAGAAAAAACTCACTAAATAAATCAGAATTTTCAATTTAATAAAACAGTTTTGTTTCTTCAAACTTTTTCGGATCCTCTGTTTTTTGGTCTTTCTAACGAAGTATTCATCGTAAAAGTAGTTCAACATCAAGATTGCTACCTAAAACAGCGAATAATTGAGTTTGAACTGATTCAACCCCCAAAGCAGAAGATTTTCGTAAGTAGGTATAAAAAATGTTATTTCCCGAATTCGTACCTAGAACATACTTTATTGCCAATTGGGTGTGGAATAAGCCCATTTCGTTATAAATGTATTAAAAACAATAACACGGCTAAAGTCAACATTGAACATTTCCTAATGTGATACGAAACAGTGTCACAGTCACCCTGTGTGTACTTAGGCAGCACGCACACTACCCCGCAGTTACGTGAGCGGACATAATAAAGGCGCACGCACACTGACGCAGCCAGGCCAACGTCCCTAACTCGGCACAGCGATAGTTATGTTTTATTTATACTTTCTTACCGCGGGATCGGGGGATATGGCTGTACAGGACAGGTTCCAAATTTAAAAACCTAAAAAACAAATGAACGATGCTAATGAAGCGTTTTTGAATTTGGAATGAAGAAACGAACTCCTTTCATCATCAGTTAGAAATGACTGGTGGACTGGTGGTAGTGGCCCGGCTTCCGATCCACAGGTCGTGGGTTCGAATCCCAGTCGTTCACCAATGGATTTTCCATTCGGAAAATGTATGTGCACTATACTAGTGCTCTCAAACGGTGAAGATAAACATCGTGAGGAAACCGGCATGTCTTATACGCTAAGAATTCTAAACCAAGTGACATGTTCTCGAAAGGAGCCAATAAGAGGCGCACTTGAATCCTTTCATTACACTGATTCTTTCATTCATTTCAAATGTAAATAATCAAAGAACAGATTTGAAAATTGAGATAGGCGTCTAGATAGAGCTGAAGAAATGAGTTAGAATTCTTTATTGCACATTAGAACAGTACCAAGATGAACATATTACTAAACATCATTATCATCCAGATATCCTATGTGTTTTGTGGATAGAAGATGTGAAGGTTGTGCACAGGATATGGAACTGTTGAGTTTATAAATTATGGTGAACTACCGAAATAAAATAAATTGAATTGAATTGAATATAAAACGAAAAAAAGACGAATAACGTTAATTAATACTTAGGTACCTACTAATATTTAAAGAAATAATACAAATTTTTAAATACCTGGGTAGAGTATATAAATAAACAAACCTACAAGTTTTAGTGGAATATGGAACTAAAACTTGTTGGCAAACAAAGGGCCGCTTTCACTTTCCGAACACACTTCCATTTGTTTCTCACTAAATAAAACAAAACTTGAGTGGCGTACCGATCCTTTATCATGCAAAAAGGTTGCCTCAAAGACAAATCACCGAAAATTCCAACTGGAGAATACTTTCCATTTCAAGTGCATAAAAAATGTTACAAAAAATCGTTTTCACTTGCTACCTTATTCATATGCAGTCTCCGGCATTAGGAGCCGCGTCTGTGTCACGTCTCCCGAGAGCGCGTGTGTGGGTGCGTTCCACAGTGTGTGTGTGCGCAAACGCAGGTAACCGGGATCGTCTGGATAGGCCGCGTTCACAGTACAGTTTGAAACATGTTAGAATATTTTCTAAGAGGAATCTTAGTGGATGCTGTAAGCTTCACTATAAAAACTCTCTTTTTTAGTTTCAGCGACTACAAAAGTCTATGTTGGCGTCTACATAAAGATTAATATTTATACGAAGTTTTTTTTTTGCGAGAAAAATAGGGCTCTACCTTAAACATTTATTAAAATAAATGATATCTGAAAATAAAAAATATAATTTTCTATTTAAAATGGACGTGCAATCCGTGTCTTTTCCTACTAAAGATCAATAAAAGCCTTCCCAAGCCTATATAAAATTCAGAACTCTATTTTTTTTTTAACTTTCTAAACTTCCCATTATCACACCAAGGGTCATTCACAAAAGAACAATTACAAAGCAAAAAACATCGCCAAAAATCTTACAAGAAATTAATTACAGAAAAAAAAGAAAGGGGTGTGCTGCCAGTGTGCGCGCTGACGTAATTTCTCTCTTGACGGGCGCGCTGCTCGGGCGCAGTGGCGGACCGACCCTCGCGAGTCCCGGACGCACCCTCACACCACCTCACAACCATCACAACACAACATACAATCATTAGGGAATCATCACATTCTAATTGGCCGCCGAATCATCCCACCAATCAGAGACAAAAGTGTTTTTTTTTTAATTTTTAGGTATACTACACACCACACACATCCACACAATAGAGTCGGCGGTGCACGTGTTACGGCGACCTACCCGGAGGGAATTCGTAAGTTTTTTTTATTACTAATTCATAGACTTAGGTCTCAATTCCTTGTAGGCTACCGCTGGAATTTTTCACACGGCTCATTTTTTCGCAGTCGTCTGAGCTTCCTTAAAGTCCAATTACGGAACACGTAACTTTTGAGAGCAGTGTTTTTCAAACATGTTCTTTGTTAAATAAAAGGTTGGTCTCTTGTTTCACCTCCCAAGTTGAATATAAAACATAAAAGCTTACTCAGCTTTAACTGATGAAACTAAATACCAGCATGTTCTTACTTCTTATCAATTTAAAAGTCAACATCAGCTCAGCATTTTCATGTATCTGTTGCATTGATGTAAAACGTTGTAGGTAGTTAGGTATTGAAAGACACGTTTCAGAATTTACTTTTGTTTTATCTCTAGGTGTGTTTGTTTTGTGTTTTCCTTTGTTTAAAATGATAAATGATTTTCAGTCCTTAAAAACTGAAAAAGATTACTCTTAGAACAGATTTCTATACAGAGCAATATGAAATTGCCTTGAGAATTTTTAAATACATTAAAAAGGAAATTCGGTCTGATTTCCCGATCCTATAGGTACTTGGAAATTGGTGTATTTCCTGAAAATAAATGTGACATGTGTCACAATTTCCCGGCATTTCCACATCCAAAATGGCGGCGCCACGTCACAGTGACGCTCCTAACCTAGGCCAAGCGCGATCGGAAACACAGGTCAATACTCTCGGTCACGGCCGCGCACTTTCACGGTAATAGAACCGTTCTTGTTTAGACTGGGCGGTGGAATTCTAATTACTTTCGAGTTGGAAATGCTGCATGGCGAAATGCAGTCCTTTGTCGCACGAAATAGAAGAAAAGTGACGCATTGGCGTTGTGCGGAATTTAGTCTTATGATTTTTTGCTAGAAAGGGTTCTATAAATTGTCATTGATTCTAGCCACACATTTGAAATGCATTTTGTACTAAAGTAGTGTTCAAACGGAGTGAGATATGTCATCTGAAATATATTGCACAATAATCCTAATCTCTACTGAATACAGTCAACTTTTGTTCTGACTTTGGATAACGTAAAGCTATATTGTACGCCCTCAAATGTCTAACTCAAAATTGATTTCATCAATAAAAGTGAGGATATACTAATAAGAGGATATTTGGAAATACATTTTAAGCATATTAGATGACATATCGCACCCATTTTGTACACGGCTTAAGGCTTACCAACTCAAAACTTGGTATAATATCATCATTAATAACTTCCTGCCCTTATCCCACGTCATGTGCCTGGCATCATGGCTTTATACTTAGATATATGCGCTTTTGCGCGTGCTAGACGTAGCGATCTTTATTAAAATCAATAGTTCCGCCAGTGGTTTCGCTCACATGGTACCTACATAAAAAGTAGCCTATATGCTATTCTAGGTAAAGAACTTTGTCAATTTCAAGTTTTAACGAAATCGGTTGAGCCGTTAGACGGCGTGGTTGAACAACACACATTCAAACATCTAAACATCCTCACAAACTTTCGCATTTTGCATATAAGTACGATAGTAAGAGGTAGGATGAAACGTCATGTAATGATAAAAAGAGCACAAGATGAGAAAAGCCATGTACTTTCCGTAATTACATAATGATAAGCGACAGTCAGTAGTTAGGCCACCTAGCAAGCCTCTGCCGTAACTAATTCGATTCCGCAAACTACAAGCGAGGTGCCTTCCCACGATATTAGAAGGTTCCTCTGCATCACGACTGATCTATGTTAGTTAGCCTGGTATTACTGCACGTATTTTTTACCAAAATATACTTTATTTACGCTCTTTAGGGGGGAAGGGGGTTCGGGGTCGGCAACGCGTGCGTGATGCCTCTGGTATTGCAAGCGCTTATAGGCTACGGTAACCGCTTACCATCAGGTGGGCCGTAAGCTTATTTGCCAACTCTGTTGTATAAAAAAAAAAATAAAAAAAAAAAAAACATAAGAATCAGTTGAGCCATCTAAAGACAAACGATCTATAGATAGCTCAGATCACTACCAGTCTGAAGCGTCCCCAAGACGCTGGCGGAATTGCCACGCTGGATGGCAATACTAATTCGCTGGGCCAAATAAGAGCCAGCTCTCGGGTCACGCGACGCTTCGATTTATTTTTTACCTATGACATCTTATTGCGATTCAAATGCGCGCGCGTGTCAGCACTATTTACATGAATTTGAACCAACAACTTTTGAGACTGTCAACTAAAGTCATCGCCTAACAAAATAGCAAAGTTTGTAGTAGTTAGTTCATCATTTCAGCCGTAGGACGTACTCTACTGAACATAAGCCTCCTCCATATCAATGGGGGAATATATCGACTGGCCTCATAGCTCAGTTGGTAGTAACTCTGCCTTCTGCGCTAGAGGTCGCGGGTTCGATTCCCGCACTGGAAACATTTGTGTGATGAACACAGATGTTTGTTCTGTGTCTGGGTGTTAAATATTAATCTATTATGTATATCAGTCTCTGGTACCCATAGACCAGGCTATGCCTAGTTTGGGATCAGTTGGGACCGTGTGTGATATGTCCGGAATATTTATTTATTCTATTTATTTTATACTGTTTCTGGTAATCTTACCAGAAACGATCGACCACACTCGCACGCTGAGCGTGCGGGTTGGCGAGTGCAGATAAAGCTCTTGTTGTTGATAAGGAACGCTGTTGCCCATCCCCTAGCTTTGTTTCCCTTAGTCGCCTCTTACGACATCCACGGGTAGAAATAAATTTATAGAACTTAGACCCAAAAACTCGAAGACATTCTAAATATTCGAAGACACGCATAAAACGAGCTACTGGCCAGTGACTCAACGAGCGTCCGATTCAAGTTTAGCGCAATGTGAACTTAGTTCTATGAAATTCCTATGCCTATTTACCGTAGAGCAAGCAGCTAGAGTTGTAGTGCATTGTTGGCCTAGGTCACTGCCACGGATCTCCGAACATGACCGAGCAGTTCCGAGGTTACCCGAACGTTTGAACCCAATAGATTGTAATAGATGTGGTCCAGACGCCGGCAACAAATTGTTTTCAATTGATAAGTTTATAGCAATCGAATTAACGGATTAGACCGTTTATTTTGGGGTTACTTCGAGGGCTTTTAAACGAGTAGTTAACTAACATAACGCGATAGTTAAATGTAAAACTATCCAATACGCATTTTGAAAGATAGAGTGAGGAACAGTGTGATAAGAGAGCGTTGTGGAGTGAGGGGAGTGTGAATGGGACCGTTGGAAGGGGAAGACCTAGGCGTACGTTTACTGACCAAATCGGTGACGTTTTGGAAAAACGCCAGGTCAAGAGTACCCTAAACCGACGAGCGTGTATAAGGAATGTGATGAGAGTGAATAAAGCAAAAGAAGTATGTCAGGATCGTAGCAAGTGGAAAGCCGTGGTCTCTGCCTACCCCTCTGGGAAATAGGCGTGATTTTATGTATGTATGTATGTATCCAATACTTTTCATTTGCGTGTATATTTAAGTTCAAACTAAGCTTTTGGTTTAGAATAAAACACAATCTTAAACCAGTTTGTAGGTATATTAAAGTCTTTGACTTTAGAGGCATTTTTGACTGGCCTCATAGCTCAGTTAGTAGTAACTCTGCCTTCTGCGCTAGAGGTCGCGGGTTCGATCCCCGCACTGGACAAACATTTGTGTGATAAACACAGATGTTTGTTCTGTGTCTGGGTGTTAAATATTTATCTATTATATATATATATCAGTCTCTGGGACCCATAGTACAGGCTGTGCCTAATTTGGGATCAGTTGACCGTGTGAATATGTCCGGAATATTTATTTTATTTATTTATTTAATTAAATTTCATAGATTGTTAATATTTTAATAATATTAAACACTCGCATACATACAGTCCCGAAACGACACTAGGATTCCGTGTGTCAGATACTACAGAAACAACGAGTATCAAGTACAACACCCAGACACGGAACAATATTTGTCGATCATACAAAGCTACGGGGCGGGATTGAACTAGTGGGGGACCACTGAACTAGTGTAGGTTTCTTTCTCTGGGGGAATGTAGAAGATAGCAAAGTTATATATGTTTTGCAAAAACGAGCGATAATTAGATACCCTGTCTTTGATTCCCTGGAGTCGTGGCAGGTCGCTGGTTTGGGAAGCGACTTGCGTCGATACGTTGGCACCTTCGCACGTTTCGTCCACCTCCAGGACGGCTGGCGCCGCGGCAGCAGCGGCGGAGAGCCTTAAAAGGCGGAAATATTCGTCCCTTGGCGATGGATACATATTTCTGCCTTTTGGGGTTGAGACGCTAGGACCTTGGGGCCCAGGGGCGTGGCTCCTGTTCGATGCTTTATCTAGGAGGCTGGTGGATCAGACCAATGACCGAAGGGCTGGTGCTTACCTCGGACAAAGGATCAGTATAGCGATCCAACGAGGTAACGTCGCCAGCCTTTTGGGCACGCTGCCGGTGGTTGGTGATCTGAACTCTGTTTTCTACTTGTAGTCGTAGTCGTAGAAAACAGAGTTAATTCCTAGTATAATATTATTTTAGCTTAATTTTCAACTGTTATTATTATTATTTTTATGTTAATAAAGCTTTGAAATACAAAAAATTAGATACCATTTATAAAATGAAGTCAAGGGAATCCTAGAGGGAACTTTTTATAGAAACTAAATTTATTGTTGTAATTTCACATTATATTTACGAAAGCTTATTGTACACACATAAGCTCATCGCTATCTATAAGAAAAAAAATGATGTGCATGCAACAAACAAGAATATATGCATTCCATATTTAGACACGAAAAAGTAAAAGGGTCTTTTATGGAAAATATGGTAAGATTCTAAAGTGAACTTCCGGAAAACACAACGAAACTTCCTATTAGAAGATTAAAGTGTAGGTACTTATAGAATAATCTTATTAAGAAAGCGTACTATACTATAGATAATTAAATTATAGATAGAACCGCATGGCCTGATGACGCTCTAAACCCTCGACAGATAATTAATCATTTTACAATGTCGTACTGCTTGCCTTATGTTATAAGTATTATTTATTATTAGCATTAGGTAGGTATTTTATCAAGTGTAACGTGTGCTGCCTTTAGAAAAGTGCTGAAACTCACCATTAGTCTTTTTGTCAAATTTTTATTTAATAGCTGATTATTTTTCTTTGGAGCCTCACCTTGTTCGATCGGCAGCATATAAAAGCTCTACATTTCATTCAAAGATAAAGAGTCATCGTATAAAAATCATAGTCACCAAGCCTGAATTCACTAGGTTTGGTCGGTAAGAACAGGCATAGTTTAACCTAGTTTCTAAGACGTTTCAAAGTGATCCTAGTGATTTTATTGAAATAAACACCTTTTGACTTTGTCTTGAGCAATCGCCCGAAATGCAACAAAGCAAAGTAAAATAAATAAACTAATAAGATTCTAGATCCCAGTACCTTAAAACATACCCTTCAAAGAGTGAATTTTCTCACTCCCCTAACAATAAAATACACCAATTAGTGGAACTAAAATCGTGCTATGGCTAAAAATACGCTCAGGGACTTCTTTCGTGTAAATAATACCTGTTTCTACACGGGTATTATTTTCATCTAGCCATAGCCACCTAAAACGGTTCGATATTTAAAAAGTTTCATTTATTTTCTTGAGTTAGTGACTTTAAACATGTTTTTTTTTGGACGACATGTCTATTTAAATTCTTTCAGTCCAGAGTCAGACTGACAAAGCTTCTATAGCGTAGGCCGACGGTTTCTAAGGGCAAAGGCCCATAAAATATAACAATTTGTCCCTCGGAGGGGAGCCCTACCTGAGGTCACTACTGACCACCAGACAGGTTTTTGTTTAACTAGTGCTGTGCGATCAGCTGTTTCGTTTTATCGATTAATCGAAAGCCGGTGGAGATTATTGCATTACAAAATAAATGTTAAATATTGTGCATTAATCTCCATTCATTCACTTTATTCATAAGATGAATGAATCACGAACGTCTGTAAGTGGTAGAAAGTAGGTATAACTTTAAAAATAAACGCGGATATTTTGCTTCACGCCGCCAGTTTTATTGAAAGGTCCATACACTTGACCGCTACTTGGCATTAACACCTTCCGTGTTTTGGAGGGCACGTTATAATGACAGTCCCGCCTAAGAAGAAGCCCGAGAAATTGCGAGAAACGCTAACAGAGTTGACTTGGTCACTATCTCATACGACCTATTTTATACCGTACTCAGGTAACTATGTATTTACGTGTGCATTACCAAGTGCTTAAAATGCTGAAAAATGTGGGCATTTGCCAAAATATTTGACCGTAGATACCTCTGGATATCCCCCCTTGAATCAGATCGCCTGGAGATCTACATCTAGGTCATCAAGGTTGTCTACATCGATCAGTCATCAAAGTCTTGAGCCTAATTCTATTTTATAGTTTATAAGTCAGAAGTATGTTCTGAACTTGCACATAATTAGTAATTTAAAATTGCTTAGAAAATCTACAAAAAAGAGCAGCTGATACACAAACTATCGACAAGAGCACTTGCACATAATTAGTAATTAAAAAAATTGCTTAGAAAATCTACAAAAGAGAGCAGCTGATACACAAACTATCGACAAGAGCACATCACTAGTGTGCACGTTGCTACAGCCGGTTTGACATTTCACGGCCAGTCTCGCTACCCCCGTCCATACTAAAATACAAATATTATGTCTTCTGCCCCTTTTAGCTTTTAATTGAAATTAGAATATCCTTTCGGTATTCTGTTTGATGATAAAATGCTCACATTTTGGATCTATATAAAATTTTGAGACAGAATATTACCGGAATTAAACAAAATTGTGAATACTGACCTAATACAGGATGACCAAGAAAGAATCAATGACACGACAAGCAAGCACTAGACTAAACAATATAAATTTAATCCAATAATAAAACGTTGCCCGTTTTTTTTATCAAAACGCCACAAAAAACTCATAAACACTGTCTTTGTAACAAAATTTGAAAAAACGTGGCGGATACAGATGTTCACTAATTTGGGTGAAAAAAACATAACATGCATCCAACGGTTGTAGGTTATTGTTTAATTGACAGGGGATTACACAAAATGAACAAAATCGGTCACGGAAATTTAATGTCAAATGGTATTTGTTTCAATAAAATTACTAGGATTACTTTGAAACGTCTTCAATTTTTTTCGATTATCCTTTTCACAAAATTGAATCGTCGATCGAACAAGATGAAGCTCAAAATTAAAAACAATCAGTATTCATTGTTTTTTTTTTTTAATATTTTTAAAATAACAGCTTAAAGGTGAGCTTCAGCAAAAGTTCTAAAGGCAGCACGTTGCACTTGGTGAAATATCTACCCTCATGCTTATTTATATAATACTTATAACACATATAAGATAAGTACGTAATAGGTAAATAGTTAAATTAAATCTTAGCACCAAGCTAAGATTAACATATTAAATAATCTAGAGTACTACACTTTTTTAATAAGATTCAAATCTATATATATAACCTGGAATAACATTTATGCTAGTATCTGGATAACAAACGACCGAGCCGCGGCTGGAAGTATTGCTTTATACAGCTATCCATTTACTTCCATTTTGATAGATTTTTGTTATTAATTCGCCACTATTAAATTAGCCACCCCCAGCCCAATGACCCTTATAAATGGTTCGCAAATTATAAAACCCGAAGTCGTTGATCCATACAACCAAAAGATAATCCTTATAAACGTCAAACGAGCCCTTTACTCCTTAATCTAACTCATAACATCTTAAGATTACGCCCAGTCCGACAACAAAGTCAAAGATCCAAAAAAAGAAAAAAAAAAAAAGGTCATTCGATTCCTCAATAAAGGGATGAAGTGCTATCAAAACCGGTCTTGATAGTGATGTGGAAAGTATCGATAATATAGCAAGTAATCGATTGTCGATGAACTTGATGATACGTCGATTAATTTTGTACGACAATTATAGAGCATGATTGCTAATAATTGTGTGATATTGAACTAGTTTATAGGGCTCCACAACGGTGATTTTCGCAGTAATATCCGCTGCTCACTTTTTATTTATATTGTTTACGATGTTCTAAGGAATAAATATTGATAGATGTAAGCATCTATCAATATTTATTAAGTAACAGTGACTGACTGACTGACAGATAATGTATAGCCTAAACCGTTGGTCCTAGAGACTAGTAGAGGGTATTTCCCTTTTAGTTTATACTTATAAAATAATTGTATTTCAACCCCTAAGGGGGTGCAGCGAGGGTTGAAGTTTGTATGAAAAGAAATCTCACGAAGTCACGGGGGCTTTCACTTAGTAGATTATAATTCTTTATCGCATATTTTTATACACAATGAAGTTTATTTACACGCAGTGTTGAAGGCCCCCCGATGGACCAACGACATTGTGAAGGTTGCGGGAAGTCAGTGGATGAAGAAAGCTCAAGAACGTTTATTGTCTGCATCAGATGATGATGATGATCTTCTTCTTCTTCCTGCACTTGTCCCCACATTATGTGGGGTCGGCACAACATGTTTTCTTCTTCCACTCCGTCATCTCCGCACTCACTTCTTTCTTAGTAACTTCATCTTTAATACAGTCCATCCATCTTATCTGTGGCCTTCTTCTACTCATATACAAGGTGATTCATAACATGTATACCATCCCGAAAGGGGGTTAGTCAATCAACAAAAAGAAATAATATTACCGAAAAAAAACATCAATATTTTCTTTTTTTTTGTTTTTTTTTCACAAACTTTCTCAAATTAGCTGTTTTTGATATTTTAATCATCTTTAAAACTAATAACTAAACGTACAAGAAGTTCGCAATCAAGATTGCTACCTAAAACAGCTGATTTATTGAGTTTGACCTGATTTGACCCCAAAACAGCAGATTTTCGCATAGAGTTTTTTCAATGAAAAATGACGAATTTCCAAAAGTCATAGAACATACTTTATTGCCAATCGGTTGAGAATAAGCCTCTTTCGGGATGGGATACATATTATGAATCACCTTGTATCCATCCACATTCATACCAAACGCTCATCTTGTTACATGAATTTCATCCCTCCTCTTGACATGCCCATACCATGCTAACCTATAACTTGATGATACACAATGAAGATTAAATCGAAACTTTCTTTCGTTCGTATTCCGGCGTCGCTCGGGTAGTTCGGTCTCATTAGCGTCTGGATGTAAAATTATTATGTACGGGACCATTTAACGTTTCACCACGCTCCATCCTTTCTTAATTGCGAGGATAGATATATTTTCTCAGTAAAACGAAGAATTTTTTTATACCAAACTTTTTTTTTATTTTTATGTTATACGGAGGCAAACGGGCTTACGGCCCACCTGATGGTAAGCGGTTACCGTCGCCTATTGACATCTGCAACACCTGGAGCATTGCTAATGCGTTGCCTGCCCTGGAGAAATCTTTTTGTATTTTTCTTAAAGCTCTTCATGTATATACTAGAAATGAACTCTGTTTTCTACGACTACGACTACAAATAGAAAACAGAGTTCAGATCACCAACCACAGGCAGCGTGCCCAAAAGGCTGGCGACGTTACCTCGTTGGATCGCTATACTGATCCTTTGTCTGAGGTAAGCACCAGCCCTACGGTCATTGGTCTCATCCACCAGCCTACTAGATAAAGCAATAATTCATATGTTATATCTGACATATATTTTTTGAGTATATGTCAGATATAACATTTTAGGAATTTTAGACTTTGCTCTTCAACGCGTCACTATCGAAAATATATAAAATACATACATACATAATATCACGCCTGTTTCCCAGAGGGGTAGGCAGAGACCACAGCTTTTCACTTGCTACGACCCTGACATACCTCTTGTTATGTGGAGAGGACACACCTGTTTCGTCAATCTTCTTTATAAAATACATGCAGTAGTAATCAATCTTTCTCTTTAGAAAAACACTAAATTTCAAAGTATTTTAATATAACCACTGTCTTCAATGCTATGGTAACATAATTATTGCCTAGATGTAAAATTATATTATAGTGGCTTCCACCTGCGGCTGCGTTCGTACCAATTACCTACCCCGATAAAAAGAATCCTACAGGTTATCCCAGCCTATTTACTAAATACATGCGATAATTCATTCAAATCTGTTCAGTTTTTTTTGAAATATTTTTTTTTATTTTGCTTGAAAGAGTAACAAACAACCGCACATCCTCACAAACTTTCGCATTTATAAGTGCGATGGGATTTTATAATGCTAAATAGAAGGTACCTTTGATATAAAACTATTATTAATTAACTTGGTAGTCAGCAGATAGAATCCTTTAACGAAGGAAATTCCACGGCAATTAGCGAAACTACAAAATCGCGTTACACTCATATATTTTATTGTGTTTACACAAAGACTACAGCGCCCCTGCCCTGTCCTTTCACGAAAGAAGTCCCTACTTCTTTCGTAAAAGGACCATAGTAACAAGGGAACTTTATCTGTAATCTAGCGTTCATCAACGGTTCCCAGGGGGACAAGGGAATGTGGGAATTTTATGGTAAATCCATGTAATTATCATGGCAAATTATTATCTAAACAGTTTACGTATTGGAAGTTTTCTGCGGACATTAGCTGGAATCAGTTCTTAATCCTGTTTGGTGCTAACAAATCAAACTTATATTTGCGGTCGGTAATCATACTATGAACTACGCGAGCGACCGCAAAATTTAAGTTTGCCACTTCGTACATTTTCCGTCGGAATGGTACGGAAGCCTCGTGGCGTAAGTCCTATCCGGACTTAACCGTCTTTATTTTATTCAGAAGCATTTACAAAAGTCGCGTAGGCCTTTGCTACGCGGAGTGCGTTGAACTCTTTTCTAAGGAAGTCTATACTGACTTCTTAAAGCCCTAGTTACCTAAGAAGCGCCGACGTTTTATGACGGCCATTATTGCAGAGGAAACGCATTTAACGATTTATTAAGAGAGTAGTAGCCAATGTTCTTGCTCAGGGTATAAGCTACCTTAATACTAAAATAAATCAAAATTGGTTCAGTTCCAGTAGTGAAAAGATAAAAAACGAGAGAGACAGAGTTACATTTGCATTAATCAGTAGAGTCATAGAGTTGACCTTAGTCAACTCTTATGACTCTACTGATTAATACAAATGTAATAAGGGAAACAGCTACGGAATGGGCAGAAGATGGTAACTGCACTCGCCAACCCGCGTTCCCAGCGTGGTTAGTATAGGCAAATTCCCACAACATGATAGCAATTCCCTCTGAAAATCTGTAGGGGCAATGTTCAGCAGTGGACGTCCTACGGCTGAAATTATGAGTACCTAGGTTGAAATTTTCGTTCGTTATAACGGAAGCCGCTTTATAGAAAAGCAAAGGTTGTCTGACGCCAATTCTCATTTGAAGTCTAGAAGCAATAGGTTGTACGCTATCCTCATTTAAAAGTACAAATACTGATTGCAGTAGTTTTAATGAGTTTTGCTATGAGAATCCTAAAGGACGCTTTAGACAGATAGATAGACAAAAATTTAGCTTAACGTTTGAAGATAGTTCGTAGGTTGAATTCGTTTTGATTTTTAACAATATCTGTATATGGACGTCTGATCGAAGCGACGCGTGACCCGAGAGCTGGCTCTTATTTGGCCCAGCGAATTAGCATTGCCATCCAGCGTGGCAATTACGCCAGCGTCTTGGGGACGCTTCCGACTGGTAGTGATCTGGATCAGTTGAGCTATCTATAGATCGTTTGTAACGGTCTTTAGATGGCTCAACTGTTTCTTGTGTATTTTGTAAATATGAACTTGTATTAGTTTTAAGTTTCTTTCTGTAAATAAAGTTATAAATATGCAGTATAAAAAAAAAAAACAATATCTGTAGTTATTAAACTTAACTTAACCCCGACCCTTATGTGGGTTCGGCAGAACACGTTTTCTTCCACACTTTAACTTAGCGGTCCTCTTCGCATTCGCTTCTTTATTCCTTATGTCATCTTTTATACAATCCTTACTTAAAAATCAATAGGTATACTCTTATTATGCGGTCGCTTGCGTAGCATAGCGTAGCGTAACTGGACACGGGATTTGAACTAAATCTCAGATAGATAGATTTCCTGACTTTAAAAAACTCTACTCCGTGAATTGTCCCGAAATCTTTAAGAGTTTCAGCCACTTTTTCCTTCAATCTCTACTACCCCATATGTAGGGTCTAAAAGATGAAATTCCTAAATTTTAAAGTTTTTCCTTTACCTGACAAAATAAATCCTATGCGACAGCTCGATCTATGACCGAAAATAGCCAAGAAAATGTAAAATTAGATGCGAATTTCCGAGTCCCGCTGGATAGAGCAATAGTAAAAAATGACGCTTTCCAAAAATAATACTTAAAAGGTCCAACTTTTGATGACCACAGAAATTGAAGGTAGCTACTTACAGCAAACACTGTACATAGTGTACATACCTAATAGGAATGTTAACTTTCATTAAGTGTACCTAAGACACGTCTCGTTTTAAGTGAAATAACATAAAAAACAAGTTATTTCAAAACGGGTAGCTTTGAAATAACTTGTTTTTTAAACATCTCCTTCCAAACGCCGACAAAGACAACCAACATTGTCCCATTGAATTCCTACACTTGTCTGAAAGCAAATATCCTAAACAAAGATGGATAAGTATAAAACAAAAGTGAGGTGCGTGAGGTGCATTAGAAATAAGAAGGGTCAAACTACATATAAACTATGCTTTCTTTGTAGGTAGGTCAGTAAATAAATAAATATAAATAAATAAATATTCCGGACATATTCACACGGTCAACTGATCCCAAACTAGGCATAGCCTGTGCTACGGGTACCAGAGACTGATATATATCATTGATAAGTATTTAACACCCAGACACAGAACAAACATCTGTGTTTATCACACAAATGTTTGTCCAGTGTCAGTATTAGATCGCGTGGTGTCAAAGACCGATCTATAGATAGCTCAATTGATCCAGATCACTACCAGTAGGACGAAAGCGTCTACAAGACGCAGGCGGAATTGCCACGCTGGATGGAACATTTTTTTTTATTTCGAATGGATTTATATTCTGTGGGTCTCTTACGGCCACTGCCAGCTACACCGGGCTAGACTGGATGGCAATGCTAATTCGTTGGGTCAAATAGGGCTCTCGGGTAGTCGTCGTCGCTACAATCAGACGCCCTAATATTTTTGAAAACCCGAAGGATTTGTGTAGGTATGCTTGCATATCTTTCATCGTAACTCACTTTTATTAGTCAGTGGCCAAAACTGATGGGTAATATGCTCGATTTGCGATCCACCGCGAGCTTACACCGCCACTCAATTAAATCATTCGATAAAAAGTATAAAAGTTGTGAGAGCTTTAGAAAAAACGGACACCCCTGCGAGGTATCGACGCGCGCCGCTGCGCCCGCCGCCCTCCCATTGGCTGATGCGACCCGATGCGCCCGCGCGAAAGAGACGCATTCACTATTCGCGTTGTTAGAAAGAGAGGGGGGGACTGCAGTCGGCGGATGCGAGGGTATACGAGCGTTGACTTCTTTCAAGGCCACGGCCAAGTAACTTTTGTTCGGCCATCAAAGACCAACAGCAGAATTTTTATACTTGACATTCTTAATTACTTGACATTGGCAATATTGACTGCTATTGCAGCAAAAGCCATAAAATGAAAGAAGAAGAAGAATACGAGCGTAAACGCGGCTGAAATAAATTCTCGTCGCCTTAAAATCCAAAACTTTCTTTTGAAGTTGTTTCTTAAGGGCAAGTCGATCTATAATTGCAAAGTAACATGAGAGTACCTACAGTAATAACCCAGTCATGCAGGATTATTTTTAGACGGAGATAAATAACAAGTTCATAACGGCACTAAGGATATTTTTTGTTAAAAACAACTTGAATAGGAGTAAAAAGCTTCTGTGAGTATTGTGGAATTTTAGTCTTTTTGTTGTTTAATTATGGGGAAGCTAGACACCTGTTTAAACAGAGACGTTCCTCATGTTATTCAGATTTTAGAGAGGTTTGAACAGTTAGCTGTGTTCAAACAGCCTGCGATATGTCACCTGAAACTCAGATCAGAATGAACCTTAGCTCTACTGAATAATGTCAATTTTGAGTTTGACTTTTAGGAGGTGGCGATATCGGTGAGCTATATCGGACGCCCTCAAATGTTAAACTTAGTAACTAACATTTATCGTAACCGTACCTCAGTGTGCTGGTATCAGTAAGATAGACCAGACAAACTTTTGTTGATTTATTAAAGATCCAAGCATCAATAAAGAAAAATACTTCACTGAGGGTGTATTTTGACACCCACGACACAGAAGTTCCCTAGTGTGGGGTTAAAGCTATGTTCGTACCTTACCTTTGCCTACAAATAACTGCAGATAAACCTACAGACCTAAATGTGTTAAATCCTACCTACCTACTAAGAAATTTTGTACAAATTGTATGTTTCAATAAACGTTATATAGGTAAGTATTATTTACTTGGACTTAGAACAATTTCCTCGTTAGATTCATACGTTGCACTTTAGACTCGAAACCTATATACCTATATAGGCTTCGATATATAGGCTACGTTTCAGGGGGACAATGCACAATACACCCCAACGCGGGACGTCAGTGCAGATCTTATTCCCCCATTTAGAATTAGAATTAGAGGCTTCGTTTTATCCAGGCACTACGCGAGCAAAGCCTCGTGCACAAGTAGGTAACTAAAATATAATAATAATATATAGCCTTTTATTTCCTTAATAAAAAAACATAAGCAAATGGTAAATAGTTAAATTATGTAGTATATATCAACAAAATATATTTAAAGCATGCATTAAGTATAAGATTACATAATTATTCTATTGAATTTCATTTTTACATTTTATTTGATTGCTTAAATAGGTAGTAGAATAAACGTTTTTACAATTCAATTCTATTCTATTCTACGTAAGGACCTCTCAACGAGTAAAGGCCTCAACGAGTAAGTAATTTATTTTATTTATTCGGGACAACAAACAAATGCACTCACATATTACTAAACTTAATTAAAGTAGGTACTAAAGTTATTAGAGTGTAATCAACCCCGTTGTCCACGGATTTGGTAGGAAGAGGGCAGTAGTAACGCGAACAGAATAACAAAAAAAAGAAGAATGAAAAATGCAGTCGGTAGAATAGCATTTTGTCATCCTATAAGGACGTACAAAACGGTCTACCCACCAACTACAGCTGAAATTGAAACTATCAAAATTCTAAATAATCAGACAGCATATTGTCGTGTATATGTTTTTTGAACGAACCGGGTGAGATTTCAAAGAGTTCAATATTTGTGAAGTGATTGTTAAATTGGTTCATGATTCTAAATAAAGGTGCACGCTCACCAGCGTTCAAGTAAAATATAAGGTGAAGGAAAACAAATTCTTGAGCAAAAGTTCTAAAAGCATCCACACTGATATACATAGCCTACATCCTCTTTAGTGACAAAGTTATCGCCCTAAATCGAACATGATAAAGTTCCATTGACCTTTCCTTCCTTATCAGACAACGGCTGAAGCGTACAGCCGTAACGTCACCAGCGTTTACACTTCTTATCTACTTTAAAGCTCTTGGTCGGATATTAAACTTATTTTGAAACTTATCTAAAAGAAAAAAAATGTCTTAAAAAGCTTCTTTAGACATCCTCACATCCTCACAAACTTTCGCTAGTAGGAAGGATGTTTAGATGTTTTAGGAGGAGGTAGGGCACAGCGAGATTTTCTCGTTCTGAATTGGAGCAGCCTGCCTGGAGAGGTACCTCCGCCTTACAGAAGATCGCAGCCAAATAACATTATTTGTTTCAAATAGTGTTGTGTTCCTGCAGTGAGTAAGGTTGCCAGAGCTCTTTAGGGGGACGGAGGTTCGGGGTCGGCAACGCGTGCGTGATGCCTCTGGTATTACAAGCGCTCATAGGCTACGGTAACCGCTTACCATCAGGTGGGCCGTAAGCTTGTTTGCCACCTGTGTTGTATAAAAAAAAATGTTTAGCCCGCCATTTTTGTCTTTGTCTAGGTCTTGGACCATAGGATGAGTTCACACTGCAGCGAATAGACAATAGTCTGCCTAACTTACCAGTTGGCGTAGGTGTGCACACGCCGTATCGTCACGGAGTTTACACTAACTTATCTATTTTTAAAACGTGTTGGTATAGGTCGGAATTCTACGGCAGCCGGGCGGTTCAGCTAGCTTCAGAAGTTTATATTTCTTTGGGCTTGTCGTGGGGACTATTTCTAGTTTGACCTTTATAACCATTTACTTTAGTACCATTTTTGGGAAGGAACTGACTCCTGACATACAGGTAACCCTAGCTTAGGAGTCAGGGCTTCATTTTGTATTTGTAAACTGGTTTACTCAATAAATGCTTATTATTATTATTATTTGATGAGGCGAGTAGTGTATCTCCTATTTTTTATGTTTTTGTTCAACCCAGCATCATGCCTTTGGGAGCTAATACTAACAATGATGTCAATCCTGCTAATATTATAAATACGAAAGTTTTTGAGGATATTTGGATGTTTAGATGTTTGTGGTTCAATCACACCCAAACGGCCGAACGGATTTCAATGAAAGGCACAGAGATAGATTATAGTCTGGAATGGCATATAGGCTACTTTTTATCTAGGCTCTACGCGAGCGAAGCTAGTTAACTATGAAATAATGACGAAGTAAATCAGTCAAAAATGTGAAACGTGACATCTGACATCTTTGGATCCCAAGCCAACCTCACCGGCCCATGGTACACCTGGCCGACTAGCGAACGAGACTGGCACTCCACTCACCACCCACCTCTGGTGGGTTTGGGGGAGCCTTATGTCCAGCTGTAAACAACCTCAGGCTGATGATGCTGATGTGAATGGCAAACTGCAAAACAGACATTAAATGACAAGACTGACCTAGTTATGTCTGAACTTTAGTAGGTCTAATGTCGTTGTATGCAGAGTTTATAGTGGCCAGGTTTAGGATTTGATGGCACGATGATGAACAGAGAAAATGAACAAAACCACACAAGAAATTGACAATTAGCTACTGTTGTACAAAACACTGAATTCCTGTGAGTAGGCACCGAGCCCCACCTAGGTGAAGACCATTCAGACCCGTAATTATACCCTTGCAATCCTTCACCATTCAACATTACCATCAATTTCAACCCGGGTAAAGTCGAAAATGCATCATGCAACAATTTAAAAACAAGTTATTCACATATTGTAACCTCTATATGAATTGGGATAAGGTCGAAAAAGCACCGGTTAAAAGTTGTAAAGTAGCGCCCACGCACGTTAAAATGATGATTCACTGTGTGAATTGATTTCTGTCGTAAGAGCACTAAATTATCAGTTACTTAAATTACTTAACGTTGATAAATATCTTCGCAAACTGAGATACCTACCTAGCCAGAAAAAAGGTAAGTACCTTTTTTTCTAGTACCTTTTTTTCAACAATTATATCAAAGTCAAAGTCAAAGTCAAAAGGCATTTATTTCAATAAAATCACTAGGATCACTTTGAAACGTCTTAGAAACTAGGTGAAGCTATGCCTGTTCCTCGCGACCAAGCCTAGAAGAATCGGGCAACAAACACGGCTTGGTGCCTATCATTTTTTTCGATGATCCATTTTTCACAAAATGGAATTTAAAGCTTCAGTGGTGCCGATCGAACTAGGTGAGGCTCAAGAGAAAAGTAATCTAATTATAATCCTTAATAAATAAGAGCTTAATAAGAGCTATCGAGCCCTTCATTAAATTTCAAAGACATTGCAGTTTACTCGTAATTTTTCCAGGTCAATTTTTACGTATTCCTTGCAACGAATTTTTAAATGCCTAAATAATTATATTACTATTATTAACTCATTTATTTCAGAAAATACATCCATAATTAAATATAACATGTCAAGATAAAATTAATTACACACAAAAAAAACTAATAAATAAAATATTAGACTAGCTTCAGCCCGCGGCTTCGCTCGCGTGCTACCTACATAAAAGTATAAGCTATTCCAGACTATAATCTATCTGTGTACCAAATTTCATCTAAATCCGTTCGGCGGTTTAGCTGTGATTGAACCACAAACATCCTCACAAACTTTCGCATTTTTATTATAATATGTAGGATAGCAAGAGTTTCTCTACTAGCTCGTATGCTAGAATATCGCGAGCTGATATCGCGAGCTGTTTAATTTTGAAGTGATAAGTTAGACGGTAGGTAGACTGTTGGAGTGATGGTAGTGACTCCGCCTTGCGAGCCGATGTCGTGGGTTCGAATCCGGTCGTCCACCAACGGAATTTCCATTTGAAAAATTTATAAACAAGGCCGGCATATCCTAGAACCTAAAAAATCTAAGACATGTGCACGAAAGGAGCTCTAATAAAAGCCGTACATACTTTCAACACACTGCTTATTGGCCCTTTTCAAGACCACCGTACCTAAACCGGCTCACTGATCTAAATGCAGAACGACCAAGAAAGAACCAGTCATCGGACAAGCAAACAAACGAGCGTTTCATGAAACTGGCATACAAGCTACAGGTAGGTATGTATCTAAGGTTGTGGATAAGTGAACACAGTTTTGGCTTAAGCTTAAGCCAGTCAATTCAAAAGGAAAAGCTTCGTGTAACGAATTCAAATTTATCGAGTGGGTTTGTTTGTAAGGCCCATATAATTCATCCCTGGTTATGCGAGTTAAATGCTAGTGCTGACCTAATTCCATTATAAAAGACATCGGAAGGGCGTTCGAACGCCATGCCACAATAAGCCCGCACAAACCTATTAAACACCTTATTTATTAAATTAGCAGCTGAACATCCCTATTCCCATCACCAACTTCATCTCAAATTGAACTTTAATCGCACGATTGAAGGTTAAAATTCAAATGCGCGGCCGTTTCAAGATGGCGGCGAGCGCAAGCGCATGCGTTTTATTCTATTTTTCATTTATCAACGCTCCTTGTTCGCAGTCGCTTTCATGGGGTGGTAAGGAATACGCGCGTTCTAATTATAAACTGTTTTAAAACCTTTGTTGTGTTTTAAAACTTAAAAATCGTTTAGTGAAGGGGTATTGTTATCAGTGATAGTGTTCAGTCGCTTGTTAAGAGGAAGTGGGGTGAATGGGGGAGTGTGTTTGTGTGTCTAAGGGGCTAGTTTATGGGTGAATGCATCCCTATCTTAACGGACTGGTTAGTTTCGTGGAACATTTGGGAATAGTGTGCTAGCTTTGACAGTTGGTTTAAACAGAAAGGGTAATTATAATGTTATTTGAAAAATAACATGAAATGTATGGAAGCTAATAAGATTCTTATAAGTTACGTAAGTATGGAAAAATATTCAAAATTTTTGTCTCCACCGATTTACCAATTTCGGAATATTTTCAAAAAAAAGTTGGTTTACATACCAACTCACGTTTCATAAAGGTAAATTTCATAGTCAGTCCGTCTATGATTAAAGCGCCTAGTACCCAAATGCACGAAAATCTTTGAGTCATATCGATTTATTTTTAACTTAAACGGAATAATTAAAACGACTGCATAATCTAGTTTTATTGTTTCTGATATGTAAGGCTATGGTGAGTGCATTTTATTTTACTCTTCAAAAATACACTACACACTCAAAAATACAATAGAAAATACATATTTCATATTACTTAAAATGTCATAAGAGACTTGTGTTTTACTGCAACTTTGATGACGCCATAAAAACCCGGTTTCTTATCATTTAGAGGAACTACAGGTTCAACAGCATAATTTAAAACATAAAAAGCTCCGCGGCCAACGCTTCGCTATTATTTTATCTTATACTAGTAAAAGCCCCGTGACTTTGTTCGGGTCAAGTTTTTCATACAAACTTCAAACCCCCACTGCACCCTTCTTGTCTTGCACTTTTCTTTTTTTAGTAACTACACTCCTACTCACTAAACCCTCTAAATTTCAAGTATCTAGGTGTCCCATCTTTTGGGATATAGTTGGATAACCTCAGAAAAAAAAACATCCCCAATTTACAACAATTTAGACACCTAAGTGTAAAAAGGGAATGTTTTTTTGGTTGGTAACCCGAAATACAATTTTCAATTCATAACTTTGTATACCATTATCAAAGATTATATTATATATATTATTACTTTTTTTTAACTATCATGGATATGAACGTAATTTTCACTAAAAACGGGATATTAACCATGATTTGTGAATTAGGTTTAGGTACGCCGTGATCATGGCGCCGTGAAACTGTGCCGAAATATCGGGGAACAAATAAACTCACAAATCATGGTAAATATTCCGTTTTTTTAAAGAAAAATTTTGTGAAAATTATATCTAATACTTGATACCCAAACAATTTTGTGTTACCGTGCAAAATTTCAGCATGATAGTACTAATGTATGCTATTTAACGACATGGTGAAAATATAGGGGTTCTTTGTAGGACAGGATAAGGGTTCCATATAACGGCCACTTATTGTATTTAAGTAAAATATGTCTGTCTATCTATGTCTATCTATAAATCCCCCCCACATGACAAGAATTCGCTCTGGAAATCAGTGGGGGACGTCCCCCACCTAGGTACTACCTATGTTCAGCAGTGGACGTCCTACGGCTGAAATGATGATGATGATGGTGAATTGTTGCTTAATCTTAGGTATACCTTTGTATTTTTCAGAACGTCAGCAGGCAGAGGCAGCTTTAATCCTGCAAGCTGCATTCACCGCTTGCCGTCATGAGTTGTCTCTGGTGGGTGCCCGGCAGTTAACCTCCAGTATTAAGCAGCGCTAATCAGACGCATTCAGAGAGGCACATTTAGAGAATGCAAGATGAGACATCTCACCAAAACGATAACAAACTGGTACCCAATCCATAAAAACTGTAAATAGGAAGACGGTATCAAAGATGGAACGACGAGAATTCAAAATTAGCGGGAAAAGCGTGGAGCACAGCTGGTAGAGATGGAGCGAAGTGATTGGTTATATGTAGGTATTCCATCCCGAAACCAAAAGGCAGATTATACTCGTAGCAAAAAAAGCAACGAAATATTCTTCAAATCAGTTTTTTTTATATTCTATAGGTAAGTAATAGTAATTATAAAAAGTTCGGCATCAAGATACTACCTAACAGCTGAATAATTGAGTTTCAACTGAATTGACCACAAAACAGTTGATTTTTGTATAAAGATTTTTCAATAAAAAATGTTGAATTTTCAACTCTGTTATTATGAAACTGGGTTTCGACGATGTCTAACTAACCCCTGGTTTTGTGATGTGTCATTTCATACGTTTGACATTATGACATAAAGCAACTGTATGAAATAACACGTCACAAAACTAGGGTTTAGTTAGACCTCGTCTAAACTCAGTTTCATAATAAAAGGGCAAAGTTTAAGAACAAACTTTATTGCCAACCTTATAGAATAAGCTCCTAGTTGAGATACCGAACCGGGATACAGTTGTTACAAGAATAAAGGTTTCAAAACGTGCCTTGTCGTGCTAACTCCAACGTGGCTCGGACAGCCATAACCTGTGGATGAATATGGATCAAGAATGAAGATCTCCGAACGTATCTGGGCCTGGTAACTCCACCACCGTTGGCGTTTCCATTCGCCGACGGAGGCAGAGTTCCCGCTCTTAGATGCGACGCTCTACGGATCAGAATTGAACCAGGATTGCCATTGCTGGTAGTTCGCAATTATAAGGATGACTTTATAAATTTTAGCGATATCTGAAGTTTTTTGAACATGAAAAGGAGGAAGAGGTAGGGCACAGCGAGATTTTCTCGTTCTGAATTGGAGCAGCCCGCTGGGGAGGTAGCTCCGCCTTACAGAAGGTCGCAGCCAAATAACACTATTTGTTTCAAATAGTGTTGTGTTCCTGCGATGAGTAAGGTTGCCAGAGCACGCAACGCGTGTGTGATGCCTCTGGTATTGCAAGCGCTCATAGGTTACGGTAACCGCTTACCAACAGGTGGGCCGTTACGGTATGCTTGTTAGCCACCACAGGTGTATAAAAAAAAATGAAAAGGAATAATCTAAGAACTTGGAGTTTTCCCTTGTCAAGTTTGGAACGTTTTGAATGTATCTAAGATTGTTAAAATCTCCCTCAAAGTTACGAACTTCATTGCCATTACGCTTACAAAATTGCACCACAGATCGAATTGTATCCTGTACCTACCTGTTAGGCTTGCCAAATATATAGGTTTGGTCGCTAGAAGGAAACGTAGCTTCTCCTAGTTTATATAATTTAGATACAAGACTTAATAAATAAATAAATAAATAAAAAAAATACTTTTGAAATATTTTCTTGTTATAGTTGCGGGAAGTCGGTGGACGGAAAAGGCTTAAGACCGTTCGTCGTGAACTCTTTGGGGGAGGCCTATGTCCAGCAGTGGACAAAAAACAAAAAAAATCATGATTTTTTTGTTTATTGTTTATTTTTTGCTATCTTTCTAAGTTATAATAAATAAATAAATATTCCGGACATATCACACACGGTCAACTGATCCCAAACTAGGCATAGCCTGTACTATGGGTACCAGAGACTGATATACATAATAGATATATATTTAACACCCGGACACAGAACAAACATCTGTGTTAGTCACAAATGTTTGTCCAGTGCGGGAATAGAACCCGCGAACTCTAGCGCAGAAGGCAGAGTTACTACCACTGAGCTATGAGGCCAGTTATATAATCAAAGAATATTATGTAAAAAAAATTGATTTCTCTGAATTTTAATTCGCAACTTTCAATTTCGTATTTCTAGCTAGATAATTCTAAGACCCTCGGCCTTCAGCCTTATCATTTAAGCCAGATGTGACATGTTGTGTGAACACTAGCTTTAGCAGCTCGACAACTCTCGCCCTGTCCCTTTTAACAGTAAACTAAAGATAGAGACTTATCGAACTGATAAAGATAGTGAGTGATTATGAATAAGGGGGTAAGGCTAAAAAACGGATTATTTCATTAAAATATTTTATTCAATACTGAGAATAGAATTATCTAACTTAATTTATTGCATTATTACATCTAGTTGTGCATTGTCCGTCTGTTGATACTCTTAGAAATGCACATTTTACAGTGTAACTATTTATTCTAATAGGAATCATATACAGGGGTGATACGTCAACATGTGTACCTATGTCCAACAGTGGACTTCTACAGGCTGATGATGATGATGGAATTCGTCAACATGCGCATTGCTTCTCAAATTATTGCAGAAATATTTAAAAAATAAAATATATTTATGACCAAAAATAAATATTATGATCCCGAAGCATGTTATAGCATCTTATATTTTCAGACTCTCAACACCTATTGACCTATCGTAGAGTGGCCAAGAAAATACAAGATGGACGATGAATAATATGTATTATTTATGTTGTTCTATTTGGAGTCATGTTGACAAAGTACCCTGTATATTTCACATTGTACATAGAGTTCAGATCATTTAGGTACATACATTTTGGAATGGATTGATACATAAGGGAATTTAATATATTACGAAGATTTCGCAGAATGATAGAACTAAAACATAATATAATGTACATTTAATTGACGCATCGATATAATATCAACAAAAATTTTTACTAACAAAAGCACCAACAGAGTTCTAAACGAGAGATCACACTTCTACGAATATCCTGAAATATAGGGTGCCCAACAAGAACTGGAGTTAACAAAACCGAAAAGTAATTATGATTTCAGAGGTAGGAAACCTTAAAACAATTCATAAAAATGTTCCAATAATATTTTTTTTTGTTTTATTAAAAATATATTTATAGGTTTTAGAATTCAAGTTCTTGTTGTTTTACCGTTTAATTTTATTAAATGTATCTTAAATAATACTCTTTTAACAACAACATACAATATCCTATTTTTTTTATAATCTTAGCGATCCTCAAATAAGATATTAAATTAAAGACACCCAAAAACACCGGCTACTTAATCTTTAAATCATTTGGCGGTCATCTAATTAAGCCGCAGAGAAATATTGGGTAAGCTATAGAACGCAAACGAGAACCATGTCTCTGAGCATCCACGGACGCTATATCTAACACAATTTAAAGTGTTCAGTTGTTATGTTTAAAATTCCTCTAGAATAAGAAATTATGCCTTCTAAAGCTTGCTCAGTACTACTCTGAGAGTAAAGACCTTATACTACACACCGAAAATGCAAAATTGGAACCTTATACCAAGTGGTTAGTGTATTTTTGGTAAACCGCTGCAAATTTTGACAATACACGTACAAAACGTTTGTATATGGAAAACATAATTTAATAAACATTATATTATATAGCCAAACACCAATGGTGGAATGTATACAGGTCCCGACAAGAAGTAGAATTACTAATTAAAGCAGACAATTTCGTTACCGCATTTTGTAATAAAATATAGTTAATTGTACACGACCGTCAACTATTTGGACCTAATATTGTAATGTCCTTATTGATTTATAATCAAACCACAATGAAAATTATACATTTTTAAAATACTTTATTTTATTAATTCTTGCTGGGACACCCTGTATTCACAATTTCATGTTTAAAAAGCTTAATTTTTTTCTAATACACAGTGCTGAACGCATAACTCAAAATTTAAAAATATAAAAGGAATATTTACAACTAAACTTAAACTTTAAAAGTAAACCGCCGTAAGTACGTTTTTAACGTTTCTCTAAAGCCTTCTGTGATGTTTAATATTAATCATTATTTACAGAACTCCTAAATAATGTGGACCCTTTACAAGAAAACCTGAGGTTCATTATATGATTAAGACCAATTCGAGAAAAACTTCAAGAAAGTTTTTAGAATTCCTAAATTTTTTTTGCACTCTGTATATTTTTTACTAACCGGTCATTACTAAATAGTCTAAAGTTTTTTCGTAAAAAAAAATATGCCCACGCCCTTTATCCTCAGGTATTGTAGTAAACCTATCAAATCTCCAGGCGACCAGATCCTTGAAGATGTCTAAGGCGGGTAGTCAGAGGCACTTCCAAACATTTGGCACATGCCCACATTTTGCAGTAGTGAGTATTCCATACGTGACAGGTTGCAAGCTCATCGCCGCTTACTGGTTTCCTCGCGATGTTTTCCTCTTATTTATAGGCGAATTACGCTGTGAGCAGCAAGTGGTAGGATACGCCGCCGGGTATTTGGTATTTGAACAATCAAAAGCCATTTTGTCTCTTTCTGAATTCTAACAAACTTAAAAGGGCAAAGCAAAATGGCGGCCGACCTAGTTTTAATTTAAAGTAGCGACATCTACTGTTAGTTTTAAGTTCTATGAAAAACGCGACACCTTCGGTGGTGTAACGAGCGTGTGTCCGGCTAAGAAAAGTGAGGTACGGACTCAATGCAATGTTTGCATGATCTGCAAATATTTTCTTCGGGTCTGGTAGGTACTCGTATACAGTATTTACTTGTAACGTGTCCACATTTTATGATATCAGCTGGCAGTATCGAATAAGCTAACTTATAAACTGGGTTACAACGTACGCGTTACGTTATTCGGTTACGTTCGCTAAAGGAATTATAATATTATTTTGTTATTTTATCACAGTAGGATTCATGAGGTTTTCGTCTAAAGCCCGTTGCAAACGATGCTAGTAACTTGCAACAGTATTGATTCTTACTGACTCTAGTACTGTAGTGTGTACAGTATAATCTCACTAATCCGGCACATCGATAGATCGGCACGTCCAATAATCCGGCACCCTCCGCCCACGCCTCCCTTTCCCCTCTATACCTGTGCTCTTTGGTCGCTGCGTCATCGACTAGCAGTCTAACCTCAAAAATTATCACGTGCACGTGCTAACGTATTGTTTCTTTCAAGTGAGACTAGTTTATAGTTAAAAATGTCAAATAAACGCAAACACAAAACACTAGATTTAAATAATAAAATGGAGATTTTAAAAAAGTTAGATAGCGGACAAAACATGTGTAAATTGGCAAAAGAATATGGTGTTTGGCGTGCTACTATACACGATCTTAAGAAGAAAGGGCAAAAGATAGTTAGACTTTTTCAGTATAACCCAGTAATCCGAACATTCCAATAATCCGGCACCCTCCGGGTTTTAATAGTACCGGATTAGCGAGATTACACTGTACTTATTGGCAAAACTGAGCAAATTCAAATATTATAGACATTTATATAGGCTGTTTTTTTTATAATATCCCAAAAATTTCGACTCGGACGGGATTTGAACCCGCAAACTTCCCCTAGATACGGGGCTGCTCTAACCAACTAAGCTACGGAGCCACTTCCCGGCCGTGACAAAATTTTCGGGTCTAGGAACTAGGTGAAGCTATGCCTGTTTTTCTAGGCTTGGTCGCGAGGAACTGGCGTGGCTTCACCTAGTTTTTAAGATGATTCAAAGTGATCCTAGTTATTTTATTGAAAACACAGTTTGGATTTTGAATTTGTTCGCGACTAACCCTTAAAGAATAAGGCAACAAACAAGGCGCGCGTGCCTAGCATATTTCAAGCCAGATCTTTCGCTCTGAGAATCACACTACTTGCATCGTTTGCAATAGGGTTTACTGAGATTTGATTGGGTCCAAGCTATCGAAATAGAATAAAATAATAAAAATAGTTATCACTACAAAATAATCAAAACATTTCATTAACATTATCATAAGTTAAATGAAATTCAAATTTGTTTGTATTTTGTAAAACATTGGTGTATATAAAACGTGTAGAATTTTAGTAGATACATATAGCAATTATATAATTTTTATACATTCTCAAATGAAAACCTCTAAGACTATGTTTGCAATAAATATCTTTTTAATTCTTACTGCACTTGAATACTCGAAAAGCGTAAGAGCTGGGGTGCTATTTCGTAAGCGAAATGGGAATGGAGATCGCAACTTTGAAGATGATTTTATCAATAATAGCGACATCTGTAACGTTTCAAATATATATAATATAGTTAGAATTTTCAATATTAAGTAAATTTAATTTATTTTTGCAATAATAATTTGTTTAATGTTTTCTGATAATATGTGACATGAATAATTTGAAATCTGTTTTTATGGTTACTAACATAGTTTATAGGTAGATAAATGTACTAACAATTATGGTGAACAACCGAAATAAATGAATTAAAAAAGTTAAAAAAAAAAAAATATGAACCGGAAGATTTTAAGATCTTATAGTTGCCCCTTGTAAGTAAGAAACGTTTAGGATGTCCCTAAGATTGTTAAACTAATCCACTAAGTTACGAACTTCATTGCCATTTTGCTTACGCAATAGCACCAATTTTTGGATTCTAGGACAAGCCGTTTTCTTCGTGATGTTTTCCTTCACCGATTGAGAGTTAGATTCTCCATAAATAGTTCTTAACAAAGCCACAATGGTATTTTGATTCAAAACCGTTATAGTTGCAGGTAAAATTATCAATTCTTCTTCTTTTTCCTGGCCTTTTCCCACATTATGTAAGATTTAAATCTTCGAATATTCAAGTTCATTAAAAACTAATTAACATAAATACTAAAGCGATTCATTTTAAAGGGACTTGGTAGGGCGCTTGTGAAAGATACAGGAACTAAACTAAAAACAAGAAAAAAGAGACGTTTCATCAATCTATGGAGCCTGGGCCTGCACTGTGTACACTACTCTAAAATATGGCTAAGCAATAAAGTAAACGTATTTAATTGGTTATTTTATTTAAATTGACTTCGTTCTAAGGTACATTTAGATTTTCTTCGACAAAGAGAGCAACACACAGCGCTACAAAATATGGCGGATGGCCGTACGTGAAATGTCATTTTGACAACCTACATTTATCTGACAAAACAAAAACATCAAATCAAACAACATGCCATGAAAAATATGTCAATGTCATGTCAAACGCCAATTATAAACCAACATGGCGGCCTTCAAATAGTGTTCACATAGTAAAAAACTTACCAGAAGAACTATTCTTGTACCATCGCATTTGTCTTCAAATTAATGAAATTGTATTTTTCTTGTAATCTCCTATTGTTTCCTAATTTTTCTATGTAGTGTACATGGACCAGGCCCAGAATGAAATGGCTCCTTTGCTATTATTGGACTATAGTAGCGACATCTACCCCTATTGAACAAACATTGCTAACATCAAGACATCGACATACATTCTAGCTAGATTTGTCTACTGAAACAACTTTTCAAATAACTTATTGACTCTAAAATCATTTAATTCAAATTAATTCATATTGAATTAAGAATTTTTAGACACTTTCCAATTTATAAGTTCATGTGAGAGCTTTTCTGTACGTAATTTTACAAACACATAATTTATATTTATGATTTTTTAATTAATTATGAATTAATGATAAAAATATTCGAATTTCTAGATACCTTCCCAATTCTAGGTGTTGTGGGCATATGCCTAAAATATTTCGTATAATGATAACCTTCCAAGACCCTTGCCAATGATACCACCAGTACATTACCGTGTATACTCAGAGCTCGTTCCGCGGCTCCGCGTCACGCTGCGCCTTCTCTAGCGTCGGTTTGATGGTCTCCAGTAGTTTTGCCAACGCTTGTTCAGTCTAAAAGGAAAATTCATATTTTTCGTTTCTCTTTGTGCATACTCTTCAGCTTAGCTTTTAGCTTGAAGAATATCCTATAACTATTGTTCTGCCCAGTGCGCTGAATTGTTCGGTCGACTGCGCTGAATTGTTTTACCAACTACGACGAATGGCTCTACTGACTGTGCTGAATTGTTTTGCCACTACGCTTAATTGTGCGCTGAATTTTTTGGTCGACTACACTAAATTGTACGGCCGACTGCGCTGAAATATTCTACCGACTACGCTGAATTATTCTACCGACTACGCTGAATTGTTCAGCCCACTGCGCTGAATTGGCCGTGATGGCCCCGGCTGAAGAATAGGCCCCTCCATATCTACCTATACGCGGATGTCGTAAGAGGCGACTAAGGGAAAAAAGCTAGGGGATGGGCAGCAGCGTCCCTAATTTTAACAACGATAGCTCTAACTGCGCTCGCCAACCCGCATGCCCAGCGTGGTGAGTATGGGCAAATCCCCCCACATGATAAGGAATTTACTCTGTCTGTGGGGGAGGCCATGTTCAGCAGTGGACGTCGTACGGCTGAAATGATGATGATGATGACTGCGCTGAATTATTCAACTGACTGCTCTGATTGGCTAAACTCATATTAAGTTACCTGTGCAAGATGCGCGGTAGCACTATGTAACGCGTTTCTCCAGGCGTGTAACTGTTGCCTTTGCGCCCTCCCGTGCTGTTCTAAAAGTCGCATCCATTCAGCCGACTGCGCTGAATTAGCTGAACTCAATCTGAAATGCAAAGAATTGTTTTTTTTTTTTTTTTTTTTTTTTTTATATTCCGGACATATCACACACGGTCAACTGATCCCAAACTAGGCATAGCCTGTACTATGGGTACCAGAGACTGATATACATAATAGATATATATTAAACACCCAGACACAGAACAAACCTCTGTGTTAGTCACAAATGTTTGTCCAGTGCGGGAATCGAACCCGCGACCTCTAGCGCAGAAGGCAGAGTTACTACCAACTGAGCTATGAGGACAGTCGAGACAGTCGAGATTGGTTCTTCTCTCTTTTTGTCAAAAGTCAAAAGGCGTTTATTTCAATAAAATCACTAGGATCACTTTGAAACGTCTTAGAAACTAGGTGAAGCTAAGCCTGTTCCTCGCGACCAAGCCTAGAAGAATCAGGCAACAACCTGTTGGCAAGTGGTTACCGTAGTCTATGAACACTTGCAATAACTTCAAGTCCTACGTGCTCCAGGTAGCTGCCAAGTACAAAGAGGTGTTCCTCGCGCCCGACTTCTGGTCAGCTGGAGTGGTCTACCGGCGCTACAGGGAGGCGCAAACGATTAAAAAAGTCCCGGACACTAGATGTGGTGTAGTTGTCTAAGTTTTATTATATGTATGTTAGTCTGTAAGGTATTTATTAATATGGGCCATGGCATGTTACACCTTTTTGTTTAATGTGTCAAGTAGCCTGAAATAAAGATATTATTATTATTAATAACAGAGGCGTCACGCGCGCGTTGCCGACCCCGTCACCCCTTAAAGAGCTCTGGCAACCTTACTCATCGCAGGAACACAATCAAATAATGTTATTTGGCTGCGATCTTCTGTAAGGCGGAGGTACTGAGGTACTGAGGTACTGAGGTAAGCCAGACGGGCTGCTCCAAATTAGAGTGAGAAAATCTCGCTGTACCTCGCATAAAACGCACGCACGGTGGGCTTTAGAGCACTATGCGACGCACTTCCTACGCGGCTGATGTGAGAGCAAGCGAGACGGACGTAGGCGTGCGACGCACTTCGTACGCAGCTGACATGAGAGCGAGCGAGACGGACGTAAGCGTGCAACGCACTTCCCACGTGGCTGACGTGACAGCGAGCGAGACGGCCGTAAGCGTGCGACGCACTTCGTACGCAGCTGACATGAGAGCGAGCGAGACGGACGTAAGCGTGCAACGCACTTCCCACGTGGCTGACGTGACAGCGAGCGAGACGGCCGTAAGCGTGCAACGCACTTCCCACGTGGCTGACGTGACAGCGAGCGAGACGGCCGTAAGCGTGCGACGCACTTCGTACGCGGCTGACGTGAGAGCGAGCGAGACGGACGTAGGCGTGCGACGCACTTCGTACGCGGCTGACGTGAGAGCGAGCGAGACGGACGTAGGCGTGCGACGCACTTCGTACGCGGCTGACGTGAGAGCGAGCGAGATAGAGGTAGGCGTACAAACTAGGTATTTGCCTTAAGCTATGTACAATAAATTGCCATTCGAAGTTACACAGTAACCCATCAACAAATTTAAATTTCAGGTCAGGAGTCATCCATTTTACCATATAACCGAATATATGAATTGTTCATTCTCTGATATGCATACGAGTAATATGTAGGACACTATCTATTAATCCATTAATAATCTGTAATAATAATACATAATAAATAATCTGCATGATAATTTATGAAAATAACTGTAATTGGACATACCTATGTTATGCAATGTTTTTTTTTTTTTTTTTTTTTTTATGTTATACGGAGGCAAACAGTCTTACAGCCCACCTGATGGTAAGTGGTTACCGTCGCCTATTAACATCAGCAACACCTGGAGCATTGCTAATGCGTTGCCTGCCGAACCCCTCCCCACCTAAAGAGCTCTGGCAACCTTACTCACCGCAGGAACACAACACTATTTGAAACAAATAATGTTATTTGGCTGCGATCTTCTGTAAGGCGGAGGTACCTCCCCAGGCGGGCTGCTCCAATTCAGAACGAGAAAATCTCGCTGTGCCCTACCTCCTCTTAAAATAGCGACATCTCTCTACATCTCTCTACATAATAGCGACTTTGAGCTTGTGTATGAGGCCAATAGTTAATGTCATCAGTGATCACTGGCAACACGCACTGATTGTAGACTTTAGTCTTACTCTGCGGTATCTGCCATAGTTACCCATAGTTACATAGTGCCAAGGGTGAAATAAATAAATATAAATAAATAAATAAATATTCCGGACATATTCACACGGCCAACTGATCCCAAACTAGGCATTGCCTGTACTATGGTGACCAGAGACTAATATATATAATAGATAAATATTTAACACCCAGACACAGAACAAACATCTGTGTTTATCACACAAATGTTTGTCCAGTGCGGGGATCGAACCCGCGACCTCTAGCGCAGAAGGCAGAGTTACTACTAACTGAGCTATGAGGCCAGTCTACTACTAACTGAGCTATGAGGCGTTGCTTGCCGAACCCCTCCCCCCCTAAAGAGCTCTGGCAACCTTACTCACCGCAGGAACACAACACTATTTGAAACAAATAATGTTATTTGGCTGCGATCTTCTGTAAGGCGGAGGTACCTTCCCAGGCGGGCTGCAATGTAACGCTAAGGGTGAAATAAACGAATATGAGGTTGTACCTGTCGTGTAAGTCCTGCAGGTGCGTGGGCGGGGCGGTGTCGGCGCGGTAGAGCCGCCAGTAGAGCAGCGCGTTGACGGCGAGCAGCAGCAGCAGCGCGCCCAGCAGCCAGCGCGCGCCGCGCCCGCCCGCCGCCCGCGCGCCCCGCACGCCCCGCGCCCCCCGCGCGCCGCCCGCCGCGCGCGCCAGCGGGCTCAGCGCCTGCGGGGCCGGCGCTGCGACCTCGCCGGATGACGCTGTGGAAAATAATACGTTCATACACGCAGATGTTAACTTAGCACTAACTAATGTGTCTATTATTATAATAATATTCACGACAAACGAAACAAAATTGTTTACCTAATTGACATTGCTGTACCCAACACCCATAATCTCGCAAAAACACACACAGAAAAACTTGCGAAATATACAGACTTGGCAATAGAACTGAAAACCCAGTGGAGAGTAGATACTGTCAAAACCATACCTATAATTATCTCGTCTACTGGTGTCATCCCATACACTTTACACGCTAGTTTACAGGCCCTTGATATCCACAAGCTTACTTTCATACAACTCCAAAAAACAGTAATTCTTAACACTTGCCGAATTGTACGTAAGTTTTTATCCCTTAACCAATAGAATAGTCAACGATTTTTCGTTTGGCCAAAAGCCCGCGAAAAAACGTAAACTCCTCGCCGTGCGAGAGACAAAAAAATGTAAAAACTTAAATAATAATAATAATATATTCTTTATTTCCAGACACAAGATCCATATTAAATACCTACTTAAAATTACTACTTAAAACTAAAAATACAAAAATAAAATAAAATATACAGAATGAGGTACATAGAGTACCTAGGTCAGAGAAAAAAAAAAAGTCAAAATATTCTAGGTGGCAATAGCCACCCACCGTTTATACATATCTGACAAGATTAAACGATCTGCCATACTTCTAATTATAGAATTTTTACACATGTATTATGTGCGCCACCGTCCTCTTCTACTTTATATATCCTGTCCATTCAAAGGTTGCCAGGTAGAGATCGCTTTTAGCGATAAGGCCGCCCATTGTCACACTATTATTATTATTATTTTTATTTCCTTGATTGTGTATTATCTTTTGGTGTACAATAAAGTTATATTATATTCTATTCTAATGTGCTTCCGGCTCCCACCACACCTCACCGCCTACCGCTCTCGCGAGTGAGAATGAGACAAAACATTACAGTGAGGTGCCTAGTTAACGTCTGCGTGTTGTAGCTACTTAAAATGAAAGAGGCATTTCATCATCATCATTCCAGCCGTTTGAAGTCCACTGCTGAACATCGGCCGCCCCCACAGATTTCCGGAGTGACCTCCTATCCTGTGGGGGGAATTTGCCCATACTCAGCACGCTGGGCATATTCAATTCAATTCATTTTATTAATTCAATTAGGTACATTTTCAAACACCATTATATAATAGATTTAAGTACACTTATGAACGTCAAACATAATAACAAAAATAAAATAACACGGCATTAATTAAATAAATCATGTCTTAGATGTCAATAAAATTAAATAATAAATATCACACAATAACTAAACGTATTAAAGGCTACCTACATAAACTACAAATTCAAATTCCTCCACGCCATTTTGTTTTTAATAAAATCGTCAATCTTATAATAAGCTGTTTTCGTCAGAATTTCTCGAAGTTTAGTTTTAAATGCTTTCTCGATCAAACTTGTCAAGCACTCCGGCGGTATATTATAAAATCTAACACATTGAAACTATTAACTTCTTCTAACAATCTAACATTTTGAATTACCTTCTTTATAATATTAGGATTTTACTTATTTATTTTGTGATAAGGTTTATTATCCCGTGGCAATACGTACTAGTAAGCCGCCGATGCCGCCGCGACTTCCTAATAGTGGGCACGGCTGTGTCGGACTCCGCGTGAAGTCTCGTCTCCAGGAGACGGCTGAACTCTTCGATGCCGTTTACTGCGTTTTTTTCTAGGAACGCTGTTGACAAAATTAATTAATTAATTTATAAAAAAATATATGATAAGTATACAAGATGATTGCTATCATGTATAACATTCCGAAAATGGGTTATTCTATAAACAAAATGAAAAAATATTAGCAAAAAAATAAACATCTATTTTCTCAAAAATTGTTTGTTGTAAAATATTGTGCAAATGTGTGTGTTTCAAGGTCGTATTACAACAGACGGAGCTAGAATAAGAGCATTCTTTCCCGATCTTTTAGTTTTAACGAAAGATCTTTCTATGCGTTTACACCAAAATAACAAATACTAGATCTATTCTTCATCATCTATCTAATTAGATAGATAGATAGATATATTATTTATACGACACACACAAATAAAGCATAGACAGAGATAAAAGCAAACGGAAGAAACGACAGTAGGTAAATATGGGGGCTGGCCTCATAGCTCAGTTGGTAGTAACTCTGCCTTCTGCGCTAGAGGTCGCGGGTTCGATTCCCCCACTGGACAAACATTTGTGACTAACACAGATGTTTGTTCTGTGTCTGGGTGTTAAGTATATATCTATTATGTATATCAGTCTCTGGTACCCATAGTACAGGCTATGCCTAGTTTGGGATCAGTTGACCGTGTGTGATATGTCCGGAATATTTATTTATTTATTTATTTATATCACAAAAAATTAAATAAAGCGTAGGTACTACTTAGTAGGTAGGCAGGTTAACAGTAAAATTTTAGTTATAGTTCTCATGTAAGTGAAATATGTATATTTCATAATGAGAATAAATTATATTATACAGCAGCGGTGGCAAACCAGCTTACGGCCCACCCGATGGTAAGCGGTTACCGTAGCCTATGAGCGCTTGCAATACCAGAGGCATCACGCACGCGTTGCCGACCCCGAACCCCTTTCCCCCCTAAAGAGCTACTACTAGATACTGATGTAAATTGGCCTTTAGTTGCAAATAAATGAATGTCTACGTCAGATTTAGAGAAGGTAGGGCACAGCGAGATTTTCTCGCTCTAAATTGGAGTAGCCCGCCTGGGAGGTACCTCCACCTTACAGAAGATCGCAGCCAAATCACATTATTTGTTTCAAATAGTGTTGTGTTCCTGCGGTGAGTAAGGTTGCCAGAGCTCTTTAGGGGGGAGGGGGTTTGGGGTCGGCAACGCGTGCGTGATGCCTCTGGTATTGCAAGCGCTCGTAGGCTACGGTAACCACCGGTTTGTTTGCCACCTCAGTTGTATAAAAAAAGATAGATGGTAATTAGCTTACTTTTGACCATAGGCCACATGGTCTTCTTGTACTTGACCTGGCCGTACATCTGCAGGTGCGCCGAGGCGTCGGAGAGGCGGCGCAGGCAGTAGTGCGCCGCCACGCTGAAGTAGTCCGCGTACGGGATGCCCGCGTTGTCGCTCGTGCAGTCGATGGAGTAGTGGACGCCCGGCTTCGAGCATTTGTTCATCACCTGGGACAATACAATCATCATCATCATCTCCCTGCCCTTATCCCACTTCATGTGGGGTCGGCACAACATGTATTCTTCTTCCATTTCCCTTTATCAGTCGTCATCTCAGCACTCACTCCTATCTTCACCATATCCACTTTCACACAGTCCATCCATCTTTTCTTTGGCCTACCTCTTCTCCTACATCCATCCACATTCATATCTGTTACTCTTTTTGTCACATGCCATACGAACAACAACAGTATTGTTACTGATAGGTAGATATGGAGGGGCCTATTCTTCAGCGGGGCCACCACGGCCAATCATGAATAGTCCATAACAAATACATTAAATGTAAATTAAATGTGTGTGTCACGATACTTACACTGTGCATGTACTGTGTTGCAAGAAATAAATGAATTATTATTATTATTAAAGCTATTTAGACGTGGAGCCTCACCTGCGTTTCCGTCACGTGCACTTCTTTAGGGCCAATGGGCCCTGATGTCAGACCTAGCGTGTAGTTGATTTGGCGGCACTTCAGCCCGTTCTGTGCTTGCCATGGCGACTGAAAATGTAAAAAAAATGTTAAAATTTAAATCTTACACTTCAAAGTTGCAAATAAACTAAGAGGAAAAAAGAAAGAGATATAAGGTCACAACTGTTATTTCCAATCAAGATAAACATCTCCAGGCTCTTAGATCCTTGAAGGTGTCAAGGGAGTAGTCAGAGGCACGTCCAAACTTTATATTTAGCACATATGCCCACGTTTTTATGCTTACTCAATAGTTTCCTCACGATGTTTCTGCTGACATTTTCAGGTGTTAATGCGCGCATAAATTATTCGAATAGAAATATCCGTTAGTGCTCTACCGGGATTCAAACCCACCTTCCGATTGTACTTCAGTGTGCCAAGTTCTAACTAGCATCATCTAGCTTCTAAGAGGTTTCAAAGTAATCCTAGTGATTTTATTGAAATAAACACGTTTATACTTATGACTTTGAGATAGACCCTCCACTAGGCCCATACCCATTCACTACACCCCCTACAGGCCCTTAAAAGCTCTGGAAGGGGATCAGTGAATCATTTTTTTTTGTAGAATTAACCGGAAAAACCAAATTACCTGTACGTAATCAGTGATAGATCTGGCCGCTAATAACTCTAGATTGAACTTGGAGTTTGTGAAGATCATTGTGAAGAGCTGGTCGATGTTGAACGCGAACTGTTGATTCAGTACCAGCTTGCCGTCGTGGGGGTTCGGACACTTCTCCACCTCGGCACCACTGAAACAAGTTACAATTACAATAATAAATAAATATATTCCGGACATATCACACACGGTCAACTGATCCCAAACTAGGCATAGCCTGTACTATGGGTACCAGAGACTGATATACATAATAGATACATATTTAACACCCAGACACAGAACAAACATCTGTGTTAGTCACAAATGTTTGTCCAGTGCGGGAATCGAACCCGCGACCTCTAGCGCAGAAGGCAGAGTTACTACCAACTGAGCTATGAGGCCAGTCAAACTAAACTAACTTTAAAACTAAACTAACTTTAGTCATCGAGCAGATGGAAACCATTCGATCGACGTCGATCGATTTGTGTGGTAGCTTTGGCTGATCGATGAGTGTTACCACACCGATCGATCGAAAGAAGTCAATCGATTTGTGTGGTATTGGCATCGAGGGAAACTGTTCCCCAAAATGTATTTGTGTGGTAGCACTTGTCGATCGACGTCGACTGTTCCACTCTAACATCGATCGATCAATCGTCGATCGATGCTATCGATCGACGATTGATCGATTGGTGTGGTAACAACCTTAAGCAATGACGTAAGCTGACAACTACAGAAATTTAAGATTCAAAATCGTGCCAAAATGTGCTGACAATTTAGTTTAGGTCTGCATATGAATCGCAATAAGACTGCATGGTGGGCTGCCTTGCCAATAAATTCCGTCGTCAAGCGTCAACCAGTGTGGTGAAAGATTACTCACGTGTGCTTGTCATCGGGTTCACTATCGCTCGTATCGGACATGTCGGTGGGCAGTGTGTCGGCGCCTTCTTCCTCTCTGAACCGTTCATCACTGTTGTTCACTGAAACAAACCATGGCGAAATTGGTGTCGTTCCTAGTATCTACGAATATTTTCAATTAGTTGTTCTCTAAATACACAAGAACTTTTATCTTTTGTGTTCGGTGTCTCAAACTTGATCATAACGGTTAAATAATGGAAGAAACAATCGTGGAATGGGTTTGGTCTGTCTCATAATATCAAGACCTTATTATGACAAGAGCTGAGAATGACAGCGCTCAGAATGACGAGATCTCAGAATGAAAAGACCTCAGAATGTCGAGATTTCATAATACCAAGATCTCAGAATAATACCCAGATCTCGTAATTACGAGATCTCATACACAGAACAGAACAGATGGCGAACGAAATTGATTCACTGTTTCCTGTACGCTCAAAGGACAATGCACAGTAATTTGTAACAATATTTTAAAAACGGGTATTTGGGTGAAACGATAACGCTAGTGCCTACATCTCAGATATCTCGTCTCCGCAGGTATTGCCATCTCAGCGATTTCACAGCCCTCGACCACGTCGAACGGTGTTGCCAACTCGCATAGATCAATCTCCTTTACAAGCAGTCTCCAAGCCTTCTCTAATTTCCTCTGCAGCTTTCGCGACATTGATGTGTTCAGCAACCCGTATATTAGGGCCCACCACATTATATTTGTTTTCGCTTAACGTATTTTTCTTTTTCAATATAACGAGTATCTAACAACGCTGTTATCCGCCAATAGAATCGCTTGAAAAGGATATCACCGCTGCGCCGTAATATTCCATTGGTTGATTTTCGTTAGATACTTTGCACTTTGATTGAGCTAGCATTACTAGCCTAAGAAATCGCTGGAAAAGCGTCGTTTTCGTCCAGAAAAGTAGGTCGGATCGCGATTTTTATTTGTTTTACTTTTTTTATAGATTTTTTGTCAATAATTCAAAGTATATTATAAGTTTTTGGCAATAATTCAAAGTTAATTAACGCACGATAATTTTGCGGCCACGTCGTTCGCAACATATTTTTAAACTAGCATAAAAAGCTGCCACGAACTCGGTTATGCACCGCTGACAAGATAGCTGTTACAATGAGACACTGTTCCTAAACTTTAAGATAAAATACCAGTTTGAAAACCTAGATGCTTCACATTGAGTAATTACTCATTTAAATGCTCTGGTGTTCACCAAACATTAACCAATGTTCGCTTTGAATCGGGGGTTGATAAATTGGCTCAGTCACTTCTTTCTTTTGGTGTCACAAATAATCGTTTATGCTAAACAGCAGTAACGGCCGTTTAAATGTTGGTGCACCTTTTTATTGATTTAGAGTGAGTAGTATAGATTAGTATTACTAATGAGATGAAAAATAATATACTTAATTATACGGAAGCTTCTGTTTGTCAGCATGTTAATGACGGTGTAATTAAGTTATATTATCATAAAACTACTTAGTTTTTGTTTTTTTTTAAACTTAACATCTTTTACTGAAAAAACACTAAGCATAACTCAGCTGTTTTGGGGTCAAATCAGTTCAAACTCTATTATTCAATTATTTAGGGGCAACGTTGATGTCAAACTTCTCGTAGGTACATTTAATCATGATTTTATAACTTGTTTATAAAGATGGTAAATTGAATGACAACAAATGATTTGAAAATATATTCTTCTATCTTGTTAATAGTAGAAAATCATTTACGGGATAGTATGCTAGTTACGGAACACTTTGTAAATTGAAATAAAATACCTAAAATATATTCTTAGAATACGTTTTGTCTAATTCTGTGATCATGGTATCACCAACAGTGGTCCTATTGTTCCTCTAAGGCCGGGAACACGGTATCTTTTTTTATTTTTTTACTACTCCCGGCCGGGTCTAGAGAATTGGCATCATTTATTCATACAAACTGTACAATAACATACATAAATAGAATATTCTTTGCATGCAGTGAACATAAAACGTAATATAAACTTCAACGAGAATAGGTGGTACAGGTAGTACAAGAGTGTACCCACATTTTCGTAAAAAATAAAAAAACACATATTTGCGGAAACAAGTGCCAGTTTTTTTTTTATTTTTTTTTTATTACTTTTTGCGGCTATTGTGTCACTGCGGCCACAACTGGCCTATTGTGATCGCCACTTTATTTGTGGAGCCTCTGACAATAATGCGAAGGTTGGTCTTATTTAGCGCTAGGATACGGTTGGTGTACTGTTTATCGAAGGCTTTTATAAGTAACTTAGAGTGGTTCATGCCCGAAGAGTTTGTCCAGAGTTTGGTCGATTCTTCGAAGCGCGAAAGCAAGAGGCTTCTTTGAGCCAGGCTCTTTGGTGCCAGTTAGTAATGTATTAGAAGTTAAACATGCAAATGAGTCGAATTCCGTGATGCATAGCTATAGTTATTACTTCAGAAAGAGAGAGAGAGAGATATATATCTAACACGGTTATTTCCCGAATAAAACTTTGTTGCGATAAGTAATAACAAGGGATTGTACTCTGTAAGTACCAGTATTGTAAGGGACTTCACATAAATTAGCGATATTAAAACAGCGAGCGCAGTGTAGCAAACTCATGATGATGATGGAAGCGGTGGTGGTGGTGGTGGTGGTAATGATGATGATGATGTTGTATATGTAAGTGTATTTATCTTAAGTTTGATTTAAATTTTCTCTTATACTCAGCACTGCCTTTCTTTTTCCTAACTACTCAAAGCTTAGTTGGAAGAAAATGCTAACTATTTTTTTTTATACGTCTGAGGTGGCAAACAAGCATACGGCCCACCTGTTGGTAAGCGGTTACCGTAGCCTATGAGCGCTTGCAATACCAGAGGCATCACACACGCGTTGCCGACCCCGAAACCCCTCCCCCCCTAAAGAGCTCTGGCAACCTTACTCATCGCAGGAACACAACACTATTTGAAACAAATAGTGTTATTTGGCTGCGATCTTCTGTAAGGCCCGCCGCCTACCTCCCCAGGCGGGCTGCTCCAATTCAGAACGAGAAAATCTCGCTGTGCCCTACCCCCTCCTAGCATTAAGTTCGCCTATGTACCTGTCTTTGTCCTGTGCAATAAACAACTTTCTATCTATTTATGATGATGACGATGGTGGACGTTGCTGTGGTTGCAATAATGATGATGGTGGCGGTGTTGGTGTTGGTATTGGTATTGGTGTTGGCGTTGATGTTGGTGTTGATGCGGATGATGATGATGACTTACGCAACGCACCTAGCGGCGGTGAGGAGTCGCGGCCCTGTGATGAAGACCTGGTTCCGCGCTGCTGGTCGCCGTCGCCCGCGTCCATGCACGACGAATCAACCAGATCGTGCTCCTGGTGACAAGATCTATCTTTTATCTATTGTTATGTCGTCTTATCTGTGCTCCGGCCACGCAACGCTCTACTACTTACCTACTTATTTACCATTACCTAAATTTAAGATTATATATTGTAACTGTTTATTGTCCCTGAATAAATAAAATAAAATAAAAAACGCGTGTTAAAATTTGTTTCAGTATATTTTTACCAACCAAGTTCACCGACATAGCTCTCAGAATCAGCGAGTTGAAGTGGCAGTGGGCATACTGCCCGCTATAGCTAGGAGAACCGAAACCCGTTGGGTAATAAAAGTTGCATGGCAACCACGAACGAGACGACGCAGTGTTGGAAGGCCCGATGGACCGATGATGTTGTTAGAGTTACTTGAAGTCAGAGGATGGAAGAGGCTCAAGACTGTTCGTCATGGAACTCTAGGGGAGGCCTTTGTCCCGCAGTGAACTTCTACAGGCTGATGATGATGAATGAAGACCTTTCTAAATGAAGTAGTAGTGGACTTCTACAGGCTGATGATGATGAAAAAAACCTTTCTAAATTAAGTAGTGAAAACAAAGAAAGTTGAAAATAAAAATATTTGAATGCCTAACTACTCCTCAGTGGTAAGGCATTTATGCTGATCCGAGACCTTTTTGCTGCTGTGGCGCACAATAACATTTCACGAGTTCTTTTTTTAATAAGTTTTTGTGTCTTACCTCTGTTTCACATTTTCACTCTCTGTGTCTTGTTTTTATTGTGACGTGTATTGTGTGCCAAGTTTGTGAATAAATGTTTGTCTATGTCTATGTCTATTTGTAGTTAATTATAAAGCGATAAATCTTACTAATAATTTAACCAAGTTTTTTTTTTAAATAAATCTTTTTCTTCATTATTTGTTCAGAAACAATGTTTTAATATGTGAATAAAAATGATGACTCATTAATATTGACACAACTTCATCGATCATTGTTATTTCCCTAAAAAAAACTTTCAGCCTCGCCAAAATATAGTTAATTCACGTCCCAGGATAATAATAGCGTACTCACTTTTTTCTTGCTTTTCTTTAATATCTTTCCCATTGTATTCGCTGTTCAATACGTGTATCAAACCTCACTGTTCGGTGGTTATTATCAGTTATCTATCACATACTGCCGATATTGATAACACGTGTACAAATCGAGATTACTGTATAAATTCATAACCATAGTACAAAATTAAATAATATGACAATAATTACATAAGGAAATAGAAAGGCAACTCCGTAGCAAACATATTGGCAGACTGAGTAAACTTTTGTACAAAGAAAAGCTAAAACATTTCATGTTAAACGATCGGTTGAAGCAAGCGATATGACTTCGTTAGTGCTAACGCTCTTCAATAGTACACTACTAGTAGTAGTCCTTAACTTACACAGCTGACGCTGGGAATTTCGCTTCTTGTTTTTATTTTGTTGTAATTTTGTAAAGATTTTAGTTTACACAAATGTTTTAATCTTGTTCGTTTGTAAATAATGGGTAGCAACAAGACTTACCTTCCGGACTGATCAGCGCAAGCTTATGTGGACTCTATTGTCATAATTATTAAGATAGCAATTAATTTAAGTAGTTATTAGGTAAAAACGAAGGTATATAAAAGATCTGTTTACACGATACTAATCAGCATGATTCACATCAAAATAATAACAAATAGGTACCCAAGTACATGTTTAAATAATTTATAGGAAAAATTTATATGCATCGCATTTTTAAAAGTTCGCTGAATTCAAGAAATAAAATAATAATTTTCGGGCTGTTTATTTCCCAAATTTTTTCAAGTGGCTCATGTTATATTGATATCTGTTTATGTAAGTAGGTTTTTTGATTCGCATTATTCATAGCCTTTTACCACACTGGTTAATTCGATCGGAACAGTTCTTACGCAACTATTTTTAGGGTTCCGTATTTAATTCTCGCATCGCTAGATGATAATTATGAAGTGTTAATCATCATCATCATCATTTCAGCCGTAAGACGACCACTCCTGAACCTAGGCCTCTCCCACAGATTTCTAGAGCGACTTTCTATAAATATAATGTTATTATAGTATAATTTTTAGTTAAGTTAAACAATCTATCGCACGCCAACCTCCTGTTTCTACCGCAATCAGGCTGGTAGATAATGCCTTAGCATTAAGCCCACCTTTTGTACACTTTTGTTTTATGTGCAATAAAGATTAAATAAATAAATAAATGTGGGGGGAATTAGTCCATAGTCCACCACGCTGGGCACGCGGGTTAGCGAGCGCAGTTAAGAGCTATCGTTGTTAAAATATTGCCCACTGCTGCCCAACCCCTAGCTTTTTTCCCCTTAGTCGCCTCTTACGACATCCACGGGCAGGTAGATATGGAGGGGCCTATTCTTCAGCCGGGGCCACCACGGCTAAGATATGCACTGAAGATTAAAGAAATTAAATTACCAAAGAAGCAATGCTTTCAATCGGCAGCACAGACTCTTCTATGAAGTCCTTGGAGTATTCATCATCGTCTGAATTGAAGCCAAGCTCCTCGCCGTAGCAACTGTGCACCTAGATAGAGAAAAATAATATATATTATTGTTATTTTTTTCTTTGAACATAAAGACTTTATTTACAGAAAGAAACTTAAAACTAATACAAGTTAATATTTACAAAATACACAAGAACCAGTTGAGCCATCTAAATACCGTTACAAACGATCTATAGATAGCTCAACTGATCCAGATCACAACCAGTCGGAAGCGTCCCCAAGACGCTGGCGAAATTGCCACGCTGGATGGCAATGCTAATATTAATAGGATTGCTCAAAATACCTGCTCGAAGGTACGGATGCCCTCTACTGCCGTTCAAACGATACTGAATGATTGTTCCCGATCTGTGCCGGCCTTGATCCGGCGTCCATGAGTTAGCTAATGCTATGCTAATCGACTCAAATTGAACCTTACACACTCAGTGTAGTTATGGGATTCGTTTCAAAAACAAAGACAATATATTTCATCAGACCCTGGCTATGAACTGGCTCTGTGAGAGATGTTTTTAGTCAATTAACGATTATTTAATATGCAAATTTATCTTCAGAACTATAATCTATCTCTGTGCCGATTTACTTTTTAAATCCGTTCGCCCGTTTGGGCGTGATTGAACCACAAACATCCAAACATCCTCACAAACTTTCGCATTGCTTGCTTGTCGTGTCACTGATTCTTTCTTGGTCATCCTGCATTAGGTCAGTGACCAGGTTGAGGTATTGTGGCCCTGAAAAGGTCCATGACCGTCGGTGAGAGAATCAGTGTAGTGAAAGGATAAAAGTGCGCCTCTTGGAGGCTTCTTTCGTGCCTTTATAATATTAAATTCATAATTTTAACTTTGTAGGATTAAGGCGATACAGAAATCAAAATAAACTGTCGAGTGGGCGGAGTGAAGAAAGTGACAGCGCTATGTACTATAATTGAATGCGGAAAGAGATAGCAAGCGTTAGAAGGCGCTCGAAAGTAATCGACGTAAGCGACATATAAGAAAATATCGATTATCTTAAAAACTATGTTTTTTTTTAAAGTGTCTTGGATTTAAGTACCCAATGCTATTGTCTAACACAATATTTATAAAAAAAATATTTTTGTTAGATAGTCTCAGAGTATTTTCTAAAAAACTGTTGCAGAGGACCCAACTTTAAAAAATAAATCTATCGAGAAAAGTTTTACCAATCGCGTTTCTGTCTTCGATTTAGGTAAATAAAATGCTCAAGTTATCTCTGTCATAAAAATCAATACTGTGCATTTTGCGGTTATTGAGAAAAAACAATTCAAAAATCATAAAACAATTTAACCCTCACCTTAATATCAACATTCTCACTTCCGTAGCTTTCATTTTTCAGCAGCTTCAGACAGGCACATTACTATCAAATACAAATTTTGTATTGCGCAGTATTTTGTCAACGCAAAACAACAATTGCAACGCGCAACGTGCTATGGAGAGGGGTATGCTAGGAGTTTCACTACGTGATAAGATCAGAAATGAGGAAATCCGTAGAAGAACCAACGTCACCGACATAGCACTCAGAATAAGCAAGTTGAATTGGCAATGAGCAGGCCATATAGCTCGCAGAACCGATAACCGTTGGCGAGTAAAGGTTCTCGAATGGCGACCGCGAACCGGGCGACGCAGTGTTGGAAGGCCCCCCACCCGATGGACCGATGACATTGTAAAGATAGATAGATAGATAAAAAAAATATTTGGCACTACAGAATTACACAATTAACATAGATAAACAATTTAAAACTTAAGTACATACAATAGGTAGGTATAAATAATCAAAAGAGCATTTCTTTAAAAGTAGGTATCTTAGAGTAGGCAAGTTTGCGTGTGCTGCAGTAAAGGTTGCGGGAAGTCGGTGGATGGAAAGGGCTCAAGACCGTTCGTCGTGGAACTCTTTGGGGGAGGCCTATGTCCAGCAGTGGACTTCTACAGGTTGTTGATGATGATGATGATGATGATGAAAATTTAGAATTTCTAATACCTCCTTACTAGCCCACGACGCATTTGGTTTACAACGCCATTGCATATCATTCATATACTATGTTATGTTATTCGCATATTTTGGAAATTTTCCGTTCAATATGTGTCATGAAACACTTGGTCGGAATAGATGAATGTGTGATTTGTTTTGACGAAAGAGACGTAATATTTTATCTTGCTACCTGCCGTCTACGCGGCACGTTTAATGTATCTTACTATCCTCATCATTTCAGCCGTACGACGTTCACCGTGCTGAACATGGCCTCCCCCACAGACAGAGCAAATTCCTTATCATGTGGGGGGGTTTTGCCCATACTCACCACGCTGGGCATGCGGGTTGGCGAGCTCAGTTAGAGTTATCGTTTTTAAAACGAGGGACGCTGCTGCCCATCCCCTAGCTTTTTTCCCTTAGTCGCCTCTTACGACATCCGCGGATAGAGATATGGAGGGGCCTATTCTTTAGCCGGGGCCACCACGGCCACTACTACTTACTATTCTACTTCCTACTAATCCTACTAATATTATAAATGCAAAAGTTTGTGAGGTACTTGGATCTTTGTGGTTCAATCACGCCGTAATGGCTTTAACCGATTACGATTAAGCTTGAAATACATAGAATTTTTGTCCCTAGAATAACATATAGGCTACTTTTTATGTAGCTATCTAACGAGCTAGTTATCCATAAAATACACCTAATTGTTGACTTGGCTCTAGAATGTAGGTGGATCATTGTTATTTTTCCTGTTTGATTTTTAGTGGATTATTGTTGTTTGTCTGGCCTATACAGGCCTAATAGCTCAGTTTGTAGTAACTATGCCTTCTGCGCTAGAGGTCGCGGGTTCGATTCCCGCACTGGACAAACATTTGTGTGATGAACACAGATGTTTGTTCTGTGTCTGGGTGTTAAATATTTATCTATTATGTATATCAGTCTCTGGTACCCATAGTACAGGCTATGCCTAGTTTGGGATCAGCTGACCGTGTGTAACATGTCCGGAATATTTATTTTATATTTATCTCTCCGAATTTTTTTCTCGACTTTGACACCTACCCACTGCCAGACCTCCTGACTGCTCATCTGCTGGTCCATGAGCGCGTTCTGCCATATCCTGAACAGCATCAGGTACGCCTTGTCTCGTCCGGAAAACGACGTGAAGAAGTTTTTCTCGCCCTCCGTACAGAGGAGAATTGCGTTTGGTATCACCTGAGACAAAATGAAAATGAGACAAAACAATAATAATATCTACTAATTAGCACTGGTGGAGGGGTGAAAGTGGCGCCTTCCGATCCACAGGTCGTGGGTGCACCAATGAATTTTACATTGGATAATGTATGTGTGTATGTGTATCCCGGACTTCCCGCAACCTTCACAATGTCTTCGGTCCATACTGCACTGCAATTAAATTATATAATGGAATACCAATAGATATTAAGAACTTGACCGACTCTAGCTTTGTATCCTGCATACGAAACTAGTTGAAAGAAAAAAGCTATTATACTATAAATGAAGCGTTTGCTGATACTGAAATGTTTAACTCTGACATAAATATCTAAGTAGGTATATAGGTAATCAGACATGTTATTGACTTCCGTTCTAAATTTTATTTTATTATTGTGTAATTTTTATGTTTTATTTTTGAGTTTACAATATGACAATGCTTTTGCTGAAAGGAGCCATTTCATTCTGGGCCTGGTCCATGTACACTACACAGAAAAAATAGGAGATTACAAGAAAAATACAATTTCATTAATTTGAAGACAAATGCGATGGTACAAGATTAGTTCTTCTGGTAAGTTTTTTACTATGTGAACACTATTTGAAGGCCGCCATGTTGGTTAAAATTGGCGTTTGACATGACATTGACATATTTTTCATGTCATGTTGTTTGATTTGATGTTTTTGTTTTGTCAGATAAATGCAGGTTGTCAAAATGACATTTCAAGCACGTCCTTCCGCCATATTTTTGTAGCGCTGTGTGTTGCTCTCTATGTCCAAGAAAATCTTAATGTACCTAAGAACGAAGTCAATTTAAATAAAATGACCAATTAAATACGTTTACTTTATTGCTTAGTCATATTTTAAAGTAGTGTACACAGTGCAGGCCCAGGCTCCATATATTGATGAAACGTCTCTTTTAATGTTAATTTATTGTTTTATGATTTTATATAAGAATATTTAAAAACAAATTGTTTGCCACACCATGACTTGTTCAAGTACATTCTAAATATGTCTATGGATGCAAAAATGAATACAATACAATTGGGTGGGGTGGCCTTCCAACAATGCGTCGTCCGGTTCGTGGTCGGTTCGAGATGTTTTCACTCCCCAACGGTTGTCGGTTCTGCGAGCTATATGGCCTGCTCACTGCCACTTCAAAATCTAAATATATCCTACTAATATTATAAATGCGAAAGTTTGAACAGATGAATGGTTTTCACTCAAACATGCCAGAACGGCTGAACGGATCTGGATGAAATTTGTAGCAGAGATAGATTATAGTCTGGAATAGCACATAGGCTACTTTTTATCTTCGTATGTACCAGGTGAGCGTAGCCGTAGCGTAGGAAAATAGTTTTGGGTTTTTTAGTAGTGGGACTCACCAATGCAGTTTTTTCTTTGGTAATAGCAGTGACATCTTTCCACCGGTGCGTGAGATTGGTCTCCCATCCGAATATATTCGCGTAGAAGCACAGGTAGTTCTGAGACGCGTAGAGCCGGCCGTGCGCTAGGATGTCCTTTTGTATTGCGCAGGAGTAGTCTGATATTAAAAATAAGAATAATAAATAGTGTTGTGTTCTTGTGGTAAAGTTGCCAGAAGAGCTCTTTAAGGAGAGGTGGGTTCGGGGTCGGCCACGCCTGCTCTGGTATTGACGCCTCTGGTATTCTAAGCGTTCAAAGGCTACGGTAACCACTTACCAACAGGTGGGCCGTATGCTGGTCCTTAAAGATTCTTCTTATAGGGAAATAAACTGAATTATTATAAAACATACACTTGATTGAAATCACAAGGATCTCTGGTGGAGTGGTGGTAGTAGTCCCGCCGTCCGATCCACAGGTCGTAGGTTCGAATCCCGATCGTGCTCCAATGGATTTTCCATTCGGAAAATTTATGTGCGCTGCACTGCACTAGACGCTTTCAGACGGTGAAGGGCTTTTAGGGCCACCATACCTCAACCTGTGGTGCAATTGCGTAAGCGTAATGGCAATGAAGTTCGGAACTTAGACAGTGATTCTAACAATTTTAGCAACATTCAAAACGTTCCAAACTTGACAAGGAAAAATTTCAAGATCTTATTTCATTTTCATGTTTGAAAAACATCAGATGTCGCTAAAATTGATAAAATCACCCTCAAAGTTACGAACTTCATTACCATTACGCTTACACAATTGCACCACTGGTCCACAGAGGTCGTCAAGTGAGGTTGTGAGGTTTATAAGTGACCCTTTTCATATAAGTATCAGTGAGGGGCAGGGTTACTACAAGTTATTTATAATAATAATAATAAGTCATTTATTTCAGGCAACACAACAAAGTACATGTACAAATACGGGGCCCATAGATATAAATACCTTAAAACTAAAATACATATAATATTCACATTTAAAAATATTATTAGGGCTTATTGTTCTTTGGCACATCCCTATAGCGTCGGTAAAGTATTCCTGCAGGCCAGAAGACGCGAGAGAGGAACATGTTTTAGGAGGAGGTAGGGCACAGCGAGATTTTCTCGTTCTGAATTGGAGCAGCTCGCCTGGGGAGGTACCTCCGCCTTACAGAAGATCGCAGCCAAATAACATTATTTGTTTCAAATAGTGTTGTGTAAGGTTGCCAGAGCTCGTTAGGGGGTTCGGGGTCGGCAACGCGTGCGTAATGCCTCTGGTATTGCAAGCGCTCATAGGCTACGGTAACCGCTTACCATCGGGTGGGCCGTAAGCGTGTTTGTGTAAAAAAAAAAAAAAAATGTCGCGATGCTTTGCAGGCTTATTTGTCTGTTAGTTAGTACAAGTCATACCAACAATCAACCGCTCGTCATCAGGCAGGTCTCGGAACAGCCGCTTGAAGTCATCCGACTTGCTCTTGTATGTGGGGTACAGGGAGTTGTACCAGCTCTTCTTCTTCACGCGCACCGAGCCGGGGATGGCTTCTGCGTTCTTTAGGCCCTGACAACGAGACACCAAATCAACATTCAATATTATTACTTATATGTATGTTTTTGTATATGGGCCGTAGGATAAGAAAAATTCCATCAGTTTTTTATTCTATTGTTGCCTGAAATAAAGTTATTGTATTGTAATAAAAGGTGATTCAAAATTTGTATTTGTTGAAATAGTAATTAAATTACCGCCTTCTATTTATGTTTAGTTTAGTCGAGTTCAATCGACTAATATTATCTATGGCTAATCATAGAGAGTAGTAAGGTTTTGTCTACTGCCTAGGGATATGATGCTTTTATGTTTTTGCCTTCCGTTGTCATCATCAAAATGTAAAAGATCTCCTAGCCCATATTTTATTAAATTCCACTCGCTCAATAAATCTTTTATTGAAAACTTCTACAGGTTATGTGTCCCAGTAGTCCTGACCGATAAAATCGTCAAACCGAAATATAAAAATAGTGCAAAAGTGTAGTCAAAAGTGCCGGCCGGTCCCCCGAAAGAAAACAAAAGCGCAACGTTTTGCAATTTCATGTCGAAATTTTCTCATGAACTCGAAATTTCCTATGTCTAAACATGTCCTCGAGTAACTCGTTAGTTAGCATCGAAAAGCTAACGGGCCGCGACAATTACAACACCTGGCGGTTCGCCGTGAAGACGTATCTTCAACATGAAGAGCTTTGGGAGTGTGTCGAGGGCTCCGAGAAAGACATCAAAAAGGATAATAAAGCCAAAACGAAAATAATATTACTGGTCGACCCCGTGAACTACGTGCACATTGAAGAAACTAAGACAGCAAAAGAGGTATGGGAGAACCTGTCCCATGCATTTGACGACTCGGGACTTACGCGACGAGTGGGCTTATTGAGAGATCTCTGTACTACAACTTTGACCGGATGTCAAGATGTGGAGGACTATGTCAGCAAGATAATGTCAACAGCGCATAAGCTAAGGAACATTGGGTTCAAAGTAGATGACGAGTGGCTCAGTACATTGCTACTCTCCGGTCTACCCGAGCAGTATAAACCCATGATCATGGCTGTTGAAAGTTCTGGTATACCGATAACATCAGATGCTATAAAAGCAAAGATACTTCAAGATGTGAAAATTGAAAATGATACAAAAGCATTCACAGCAAACAAAGAAGGTGAGAAGAAGTCAAACTATAAGAAAGGACCTCGCTGTTTTTCATGCAACAAGTTTGGGCACTACAGTAAAAACTGCAGAACAAATGAAAACAACAAAGAGGAAAATCCATCTCGTTATGCCACCGTGTTTATGGCCAGTCAGAATACACAAGATGACAAGTCATGGTTTGTTGACTCCGGAGCATCTTGGCACATGACAAAACACCAAGAATGGCTCCAGGATGTGATTACTTCTCCGATAAAGAATATAAAAGTTGCTAATGATAAAACATTGCCTGTGAAAAGCTGTGGTCAATTAAGTCTTGATGTACTGGATGGAAAAGGACAACAAAGTAAAATACTGTGCAAGAATGTCCTGTATGTGCCAGAATTGGCCACTAATCTACTGTCAGTGAGCCAGATTATCAAAAATTGTGGTCAAGTAAAGTTCAACCGTGATGACTGTGTGATTTTGAGTAAATCAAACACAGTGGTGGCTACAGCAAGTTCAGTCAATAATATGTACCGGCTGAGTACACAAGAAGCTCATGCATACATATCCGTGGTTGATGAACAAGATGCATACATGTGGCATCAGGGAATGAGCCACTTGAACTTCCCGGACCTACAAAAGCTGAAAGACGATGCACAGATGGAGTGAGTTTCCGAAACCAGGCTGAAGTGTCCTGTGTGACATGCCTTGAAGGTAAACAAACTCGCTTATCCTCCAACATGAAGGCCAGCACAGTTAGAATTGGTTCACTCCGATATAATGCGGACCAATGGAGACAACATCTCTAGGAGGGGCTAGATACTTCCTCACACTCACAGATGACTTTTCAAGAAAAGTGTGTGTGTATGCTCTCAGAAATAAAACATTGGATATTGTAAGCATTCAAAAGGTTAAAGATTTATAAACCCAAACACAGACTGTGTGTGTGACTGTGAGTAGAGATGCCGTGTTTCTCGAATCAACTGTGAGAACAACTGTGTTCCGGTGGAAATTGACCGTGTCTCCGAATGACATTGACAGTTGTGATGACAGCTGCAATGAGTCATCAAGTTCCATAAACACAAGACATAAAAAAAAAACTGTGTTCCGGTGGAATTTACCGAGTCTCCGAATGACATTGACAGTTATGATGAGAGCTGCAATGAGACATCAAGTTCCATAAACACAATACATAAAAAAGAAGCGAAGATAGCTCTGAAGAATCCGAATATTTAGCAGAAAGTATTAATTCTCCGCAACTATTCAAAAGCAACTATTCAAAATGACTCTGAGACCAAGAAATGAAGCTTCTTCTTGAAAACCAAACCGAAAAGAGGAGAACTCTTATTTGTGTGGAAGAAAGCAATAGATGATGAACTTGAAGAAAATCACCAAAATGGTACATGGACCTTTGTTGAAAAGCCAGCAGATTCGAAGATAATTGGTAACAAGTGGGTGTTTCGTATCAAAGATGAATAGTCAGGCCTCCGCTACAAAGCTTGACTGTGTGCAAAAGGCTACTCGCAGAAAGCAGGTATTGACTACAACGAAACATTCTCACCGACAGTCAGGTATGATTCTATTCGATTACAGTTATCAATTGCTATTCAACAAAATCTATAATGTTCATTTGATGTGTCATATGTATTATGGTATATGGTGTTCTTCAAGAAAACATTTTCACGTCTGTACCTGAAGGTCTGAAAACTGAACCTAACAAGGTATGTAAACTGGTTAAGTCACTGTATGGTAAAAAGCAAGCACCCAGGTGCTGGAATAAAAAGTTTGATTCTGTGCTGAAGCCAGGTAGATCAATGTCTATATTGGGTCATACAAAGAAGTAAAATGCTATCTTCTGATCTATGTTGATAATGGATTATTGTTTTCCCAAGAAAAAGAGGTATTATATGACATTCTGAATGATCTAAGAACAAACTTTGAAATAACTACATGTATATCTACAAACTATGTTGGTAAGCTGGATATACGTAGAGAAAGTAATTTATCCACCAGACTAAATACATTACTCAATTGCTGAACAAATCTAACATGACTGATGCAAATCCCAACAGTGTTCCTGCCGACCCACTTGTGAAGTTGGATAAGTGTGATGTTCTACCAGAGAAGAACATACCCTATAGAGAGGCAGTGGGATCCTTGATGCATACAGCCATAGTAAGCAGACCTGACATTATGATTGCAGTGAGTCTGGTGAGTCAATTTCTCAATTATTATAGTAGCCATATAGCCATTGGAATGCTGTAAAGAAAATCTTCAAATACCTGAATGCAACCAAAAGCTATGGGCTGCACTACACAACAACGATGAAAATGATGATTTGATAGTGATGTGGATTATGCAAATGATGTAGAGAGCAGATGCTCAGTTACTGGCTATGTTTTCATCATAAATGGAGGAAGGAAGCAATGTGGCTAAAGCAATTATTGTGCGATGTGAGTGAATTTAAACATTGACAATCAGAGTGCTTTTAGTTAATGTGATTAAAACATTGACTTTCATAAACGGTGTAAACATAGATATATAACTTTGTAAAGGAAAAGTATTTTGACAAAGTATTTGATCTCAACAATGTGTGTTCAGAGAAGCAATATGCTGACATGTTCACAAAACCTTTGCTTAAAGATAAGTTTCTGCTGAACAGAAGCAAAATAGGTATGATCTGCAAGTAATTATACCTATGTACTTATATTTCTTTCTGAACATTTACACAAATATTTTATTGTTAGTTATCTATTTGTGTATTTACACAGTGAGTACATTTATTGTTTTTATAAAAATGTAGTGTTGAGTCTTGAGTAGGAAAATAGAGTCCGGGTAAGAAACTTCAATTCCTAAACTTTGTTCAAAATATTTTTTTTAAATGTGTTTATTTTCGTTTTGTTCTGTATAAATACAAACGTTAGAAGGCTTTAATTTGGTAGGAGTGTTGAAATAGTAATTAAATTACCGCCTTCTATTTATGTTTAGTTTAGTCGAGTTCAATCGACTAATATTATCTATGGCTAATCATAGAGAGTAGTAAGGTTTTGTCTACTGCCTAGGGATATGATGCTTTTATGTTTTTGCCTTCCGTTGTCATCATCAAAATGTAAAAGATCTCCTAGCCCATATTTTATTAAATTCCACTCGCTCAATAAATCTTTTATTGAAAATTTCTACAGTATTCCATCCCGAAAGGGTTTTATTCTACAACCAATTGGCAATAAAATTTGTTCTACGACTTATAGAAATACGAACATTTTCGTTGAAAAAACTCTATGCGAAAATCAGCTGTTTTGGGGTCAAATCAGGTCAAACTTAATGAATCAGCTGTTTTAGGTAGCAATCTTGATTCCGAACTTCTTGAACGTTTAGTTCTTAGTTCTAAAGATGATAAAAATACCAAAAACACCTAATTTGAGAAAGTTTATTTATTTATTTATTTAATCTTTAATGCACACAAAAAACAATGTACAAAAGGTCGGCATAATGCCAAGGCATTATCTACCAGCCAGCCTGATTAGGTAGAAACAGGAGGAAAAGTTTTGAATTTTTTTTTTATAACCTGAAAATATTGATGTTTTTTTTCTGTAATTTTATTTCTTTTCGTTGTTTGAATAACCCACTTTCGGGATGATATACATGTTATGAATCACCTTGTATAGGGTCGTGCATCAATGTATTTTCCATTCGGATTTATACGCGCTATGCTCACAAATGGTGAAACACGATAGGAGCCTTTAATTCTTTCACCGACGGTCATAGGCCCTTTTCAGGGCCACTATACCTTAACCTGGACACTGACTTAAAACAGGATGACCAAGAAAGAATAACACGTGACACGACAAGCGACATCTGAATCTAGTTAAATTTACGCCTGTTCTTCGCTACAAAGATGATACCTAATCCTACATGCGAAAAACGCCAAAGCGTTTTTAAATAAATAAATAATAATAATAAATCGGTGACGTTTTGTAAAAAGGCCTGGTCAAGAGTACCCTAAACCGACGAGCATGTATGAGGAATGTGATGAGAGTGAATGAAGCAAAAGAGGTATGTCAGGATCGTAGCAAGTGGAAAAAATCGTGAGTGAAACCGGTATGTCCTAGAACCAAAAAATTCAAAGACATGTCAAAGTCAAAGTCAAAAGGCATTTATTTCAATAAAATCACTAGGATCACTCTGAAACGTCTTAGAAACTAGGTGAAGCTATGCCTGTTCCTCGCGACCAAGCCTAGAAGAATCAGACATGCGACCAAGAATGAATCAATTGTTATAGCCAAGTCTTACCCTGTCAGGTTTATAGGTCGTTGTCAGCTCACTGCTGGATATGGAGGCCGTGTCCGCAGCCATGTGCGAACCGAGCGCCAAGTTATATTCACTATTCTGTAAACAATAACAAGAAGATGAGGATAAAGCTAGGTTCATATTACTGTGTCGGGGTGTGTCGTGGCGCGACAGAATGCAATCAGTCTCATAGATTTATTATGACTAGATTCACATCAATGTGTTGCATTGTGTTGTGGCGGCGTCTGTCGTGTCGTCAACCGTTCGCGCCCGGTCGCGCCATAGACATGGTGGGGGATCTGTCGAGCCACAACACACCACACTGATGTGAATCTAGCATAAGATTGAGACAAAACAAAGCGGGAACTTACGCTTGCGTCTGTCAAAATGGGGTCTGTCTTATTTATCCTACTAATATTTTGGTATTTTGCATGTTCAATTTCAATTTCAAAGCCTTTATTGCTACACATACATAGGTATTGTTATATAAATATTATTTATATTCTACTACATTGTTTAGCGTGTCTATGACACAAAGGCCTCCTCCAGCCTTTTCCATTCTTCCCTATCTCCTGCCAGTCTTGCCAGGCCAGTGATTTTCGTTATGTCATCAGACCATCTTTGGAGCTGTGTGCCTCTTTTTCTTTTTTTGTTGTGTCGAAAATTCTGTCTGGAAAAGTCTTTACCTAGAATAGCATATAGGCCACTTTTTATGTAGGTACCACGCGAGCGAAGCCGCGGGTGGAAGCTAGTATATTCTAAGAAGTTTTTGAGATACAACGAGAATAATAACATTTGAAACCCAATATAATGTCGACTCCTATTTGGTAAAGTTTCAATGACCTAGGCTCGTATTCAGAGACACGACTCAAACTTAGATTTAATCACAGATCAGCTGAACTCTATTTAAGTACTGAATCTCTTCTCAAACATAACTTTTATTCAAGAACGGTACTTAAACTACTCTCAGCTGAATCGAGTCTCAAATCTGTACTCAAATGTTCTCGTTTACATTTTGATTTATTTATAATTTTAGATTTGTTTTACGCAGAAATTCAAACAGCCAGGGTGGAAATAGAACAGAACTATAAAGTGAAGTATAAATATGCATCAAAGTACGTGTAACGGAACGAAAATGTCATTTGATTAATGTCTAATCAAATCTAAACTCAAGCACCGATTTCGTCTGATTGACGTTTCAGAATAAGCATTTACTCAGGTGAACTGTGATAATTGAATCTATACATAAATACTGTTCAAGAATTAGAATCTCGACTCAAATCGAGATTTAAGTACAGATCAACGCTTGAGTCTTGTCTTTGAATTCGAGCCTAAGATTTGATATTAGTGGGAACTTGCTAAAGATGCAATTTTCAAAGATCTTATTTGTGCCTAAACGATCAGCGAAGCCCAGCAACCATACATCGTGATGAACAAAGGTAGGTAAATAAATAATAAATATTCCGGACATATCACACACGGTCAACTGATCCCAAACTAGGCATAGCCTGTACTATGGGTACCAGAGACTGATATACATAATAGATATATATTTAACACCCAGACACAGAACAAACATCTGTGTTAGTCACAAATGTTTGTTCAGTGCGGGAATCGAACCCGCGACCTCTAGCGCAGAAGGCAGAGTTACTACCTATGAGGTAGACTTGAAGCAGTGATGCGCTATCGGGGATGTCGTAAGAGGCGACTAGGGGAAACAAAGTGGGATAGGCAGCAGCAATCCCTATCAACAACAATAGCTTTATCTGCGCTCGCCAACCCGCATGCCCATCGTGCCGAGTATGGGCAAATCCCTCCAAATGATTGTTTCTGGTAATCTACCGCTTATGTTCAGCAGAGGACGTCCTACGGCTGAAATTATGATGATGATGATGATGCGCTATCATTCAAATTACTGTTGTTTTTACAGAATAATAAGCGTGAACACGTCATGTGAACTAGCGTTTAGTACCGTCCATTGGATTATTTAATTGCCGGCTCAATGTTAGCACATCCGGTGCGAACTATCAGTGGAGGTCACTGCTACACTCCATTTACGTACATTTATTTATATCAACGTGGATTGGTTATGGCACAATGATAATGGATTAGTGTACGAGGTTGTACGAGTTCTGGAAGCTTCCGCGGCTGGGACCTTAAGCCTAAGATATAATTTCTCACCTAGAAGGTGCTTTTCTCGAAAGGATATAATAAGCTAAATCGTGTAACCTACGCACCCCCCTCTGGCTTTGAAAAGTGCAAACCAAATATTTTTCTATTTTCTTAGTCACTGTTTGAATATTTATATACTTTAGTTTGCCTATACCTACTTACCTACATGAAAAGCGATGATCGTACATCATCGCATGTCGCATGACTAGCGGTAATCGCGTCTCCTTTGATAATTGGAAGTACGGCATTTGCATGTGTTATCATAAGCTAGTTTTTGTTCATTGCTTGAGTCGATAATCGCCTGGAGATTCTTACTAACGATAATCTTCACAAAGCGTACTAGAAACTATCTCAAAATAAGCTGTACCTAGACTATAAACATTCTTCACAGTTTAAGAGAACATATAAAATACATTTTCATTTGAAAATGTGTGTTCGTATGCTTTGTGGCATGACTTCGTATGCCGTGGGTTCGTATCTCGGCGATGCATTAATTTCAAAACTTCACGATGTTTCCTATGTCGGTCGTCACAATACGATGACCTCAGTGGCATGGTGGGCAAGTGTCCAACTGAGATGCAAGAGATGCGGCTTCGATCTCCGCATCGAGGAAAAAACGTTTGCAAGATCTGCAAATATACTTTTGTTCGGGGTGTAGTGGTACCATGGTGCTGTGCTCGTAGTTTCTGATACCCCTGTATCGTAGTCGTAGTCAAGTACCCTAGTAGTTAGTACCCTAGTAGTAGGTAGTACCCTAATAGATTGTTAATGTATTATTGTATTCTAATTTAAAGGTATTTCAAATACGTTTCATCATCATCATCATCATTTCAGCCGTATGACGTCCACTGCTGAACATGGCCTCCCCCACAGACAGAGCGAATTCCTATCATGTGGGGGGATTTGCCCATACTCACCACGCTGGGCCTGCGGGTTGGCGAGCGCAGTTAGAGCTATCGTTGTTAAAATGAGGGACGCTGCTGCCCATCCCCTTGCTTTTTTCCCTTAGTCGCCTCTTACGACATCCGCGGATAGGTAGATATGGAGGGGTCTATTCTGTAGCCGGGGCCACCACGGCATACGTTTATAAATTGTTAATGAATAAAAATGAAAAATGAGTTTCTCTGCAGTTCTTCTATAGTACCCTCGTACTATCTGTGGGGTCAGAGCTAAGATATGTCTGTTCGTAGTTTGCTTATTTACCTTGTCATTTTCTATGGCCTCGGAGGCCGAGTCTGTGCTTTGTATTCGAAGTGAAGGGGATGGTGAGCGGGATACACTTCTGAAATCAGAGATACATAATTCATTAATAAATAAATATTAAATAAATATTCCGGACATATCACACATTGTCAACTGATCCCAAACTAGGCATAGCCTGTACTATGGGTACCAGAGACTGATATACATAATAGATATATATTTAACACCCAGACACAGAACAAACATCTGTGTTAGTCACAAATGACAGGCCTGATAGCTCAGTTGGTAGTAACTCTGCCTTCTGCGCTAGAGGTCGCGGGTTCGATTCCCGCACTGGACAAACATGTGTGACTAACACAGATGTTTGTTCTGTGTCTGGGTGTTAAATATATATCTATTATGTATATCGGTCTCTGGTACCCATAGTACAGGCTATGCCTAGTTTGGGATCAGTTGACAATGTGTGATATGTCCGGAATATTTATTTATTTATTTATTTATTTATGTTTGTCCAGTGCGGGAATCGAACCCGCGACCTCTAGCGCAGAAGGCAGAGTTACTACCAACTGAGCTATGAGGCCAGTCATTGAATTTAATGTAATATTATTATTTTTTTTAGCCGTGGTCGCCCCGGCTAAAAAATAGGCCCCTCCATATCTACCTATGCGCGGATGTCGTAAGAGGCGACTAAGGGAAAAAAGCTAGGGGATGGGCAGCAGCGTCCCTCATTTTAACAACGATAGCTCTAACTGCGCTCGCCAACCCGCATGCCCAGCGTGGTGAATACTCACCACGCTGTACCATACGGGCTCCACCATACGGGCAAATCCCCCCACATGATAGGGAATTTGCTCTGTCTGTGGGAGGCCATGTTCAGCAGTGGACGTCGTACGGCTGAAATGATGATGATGAATGTAATTTTATGCAAGTTTCAGCGTGGCAATTTGTTCTGAAGAATGACAGTCAGTGGTAAGTGTTACAGCGCCATCAAGTTTGCGTTTTAGTTTAGGTGATTTTTACTTTGAGTATTTTAAATGAAAAATGTTGAATTATCATTTTTTATCGAGGTACCACACGAGCGATCGATAACCTTCTTTTTTTGGCGTCGGTTAAAAATATTCCATTCTGGTTAAAATAATAGGTACTCTTGGAACAGGTGAACAATACCTACCTATTATAATTTTTATGTACGAGTTTTATTGCATTTGTGTAACTAAATTGTCGATATCGACCAATTAGGAGCTGGGCGCGTTTTTTGTTTACCTCGGTTCATATCAAGGTTTGATAAATGGGCCGAGGGAGAACTTATAACTAGGTGTTTGATAATAATGTGATTATAATTATGAATAATACATTTGTGAAACGTTGGAACGAATCAAATGTTACTACTATCATAAATGCGAATGTTTGGACTATTGTTTCTCAATCACGCCAGAACGGCTGAACTTATCTAGATGAGAATATGGCACAGAGATAGATAATGGTCCGGAATAGCACATTAGGCTCCTTTTTATCCCAGAAAAAGGGTTCCTACGGGATAACAGTATTGTAAATGCGAAAGTTTGTGAGGATGTTTTCGGTTCAATCACGACTTCATCAACGGCTCAACCGTTTTCGATGGAACTTGGAATAGATAGAGTTGTTCATTGAGAATAGCATATAGGCTACTTTTTTACTACGCGGGCGCAAGTTTTCACGTACACTTTTATTGCCAATTTTCACGTACATGCATGCATCAACGAAGCAGTTGCAGGCAATTCCGTTCCGCGAGGTATCTGTGGTGACAATAATGAGCGAGAATGTACTTAAAATCATTGCCCAATTTTCCCTACTAAAGTATCTCAATGACTCGTAATTCACTGTCCTCGCTTCGTTGGAAATCCGCTGAAATAACACTAACGATATTGCAACATGCTGCTGGCTACGGCATCCACTTTTTTTCTTTTTTTATTCCGGGCATATTACACAAGGCCAACTGATCCCCAACTAGGCATAGCCTGTACTATGGGTACCAGAGACTGATATACATAATAGATATATATTTAACACCCAGACACAGAACAAACATCTGTGTTAAACACAAATGTTTGTCCAGTGCGGGAATCGAACCCGCGACCTCTAGCGCAGAAGGAATATTGCTTCTCTGTGCTCTGAAACTGCTCTAGAACTGTGAATCTGAGATATCATACCTCACAGGGCCACCGTACCAGATTGAACCTAATCTGGCCTATAGCACCATTTTTTTTTATACAACTAAGGAGGCAAACTACCTGGGCCGTACGCCTGTTACCGTAGCCTATGAACGCTTGCAATGCCAGAAGCATCATACGCGTTGCCGAACGTTGTTGGCAACACGCATTTATATGTTTAACTTGCTTAATTAAGTACGTACACAAAGCCAACAAACAAAGACGATAAAGGAAATACCTAGACGTAGGTATTATTAATTTCCGTGGTAATGAACAAAGAAATAAGTACATAACTGTAAAACTAAGTAGTTCGCCCCGAACTGAGATCTCGCGATGTATGTGGTATACAAACACGCAGAAGTTAACTAAGCACCTCGCTGTAATATTTTGTCTCATTCTCACTCGCGAGAGCAGTAGGCGGTGAGGTGTGGTGGGAGCGGGAAGCATTCCACGCAGGTGCCAAGTTAACTTCTGCGTGTAGTAGCTACCGAGTTCAATCGGGCGTGCCAGGTGCAATATCTACGTATGAGAAAGCGTTGTGCTATATCGCACGCGCTCAAATCTCAAACTACCCTGTTATTATGAAACTGGGATTAGACGATGTCTAACTAAACCCTGGTTTTGGGACGTGTCATTACATACATTTGACATTATGACATAAAGCAACTGTATGAAATAACACGTCACAAAACCAGGGTTTAGTTAGTCCTCGTCGTAACCTAGTTTCATAATAAACCGGAAATTAACTTTAATAGGTAGACGTAAGGATTATTTTGAAATGATTACAAACGTAAGTTAGACTAGCTATGTACCTACATAAAGTTACCTTTATGGTATTCTAGATAACTCTAATATTCAAGGTTTCAACGAAATCAGGATTGAACAACAAACATCCTCCAAAACTAACGCATTTATAATATTAAGTAAGATAATGGTGAAGTTTGAAAGTAGCGCCAGTGACTGAGAAGTTGAAGAGCAAAAGGTTAGCGTGGTATGGTCATGTCATGCGGAGGGAAGAATGCCATGTGACTAGAAGAGTGTTAAATATGAATGTGGAAGGATATAAGGGGAGAGGTAGACCAAAAAAAAGATCTATCTATTGTGTGAAAGACGACATGAGTAAGAAAGGAGTGAATACTGATTTGACGGCTGATAGAGGGGAGTGGAAGAGAAAAACATGTTGTGCCGACCCCACATGACGTGGGATAAGGGCAGGGAGATGATGATGAGTAGTGTGTATGTAGTGGTTGAATAATAACGGAGACGACGGGTGAGTTTTTTTTTTGGACATATCACACACGGTCAACTGATTCCCTGTGCGGGAATCGAAACCGCAACCTCTAGCGCAGAAGGCAGAGTTACTAACGACTGAGCTAGGCCAAAGAGATCGAGCGATTTCTGGCAGACTGGGTTGACGGGGCACAGGATCGTGAAGTGTGGAGGGAATTGGGGACGCTTTTGCTCAGCAGTGGGATATAAACTGCATTAATATAAATTACTTATCATAATTAATTGTACACGAAAGGAGTCTACGAGTCTCACTAAAAACCTTTCACCACGCTCACTTTTATCACCTCGGTCGTTGGCCCATCATAATATCTCGACCATTGAACATAAAATGTAGGATGACCATGAAAAAGAACAGCGTCGAACGAATTTAAATATGTACCTCACAAAAACCACTTTCGCATTAGCATCTAATTGTTCGAACCGCACTTGAAGCTCCGATACACCCATATCGCCCAATTAATAAAAAGCCACTAACCATTCTGATTCACACTGGTAATCTTATCAATCAGATAAATACATTTAATCAGTCAATTCCAATCATTGTGTTAAGTCTGTACGTGGGATTAGTACGTGCGTTTGCGGGAATCTTAAAAGTTACGAGTATATACCGAACTAATTTAGTTTTTGTTCAACTTAACTACATTAATTAACTTACCTACTGTGCCTTATCCCACTTAATTCTAGTGAACAACATGTAATTGAAGTTTAAGGGACAATTTCAAAACTGTTTCTTTAATTTTTCTTGGCACTCAAGCTTGCTCTTAGTTTGAGTGTTAAGAGCCCATAGGATTTTTCTGTGACTAATGACTGAAATAAACAATTTGCATTTGTTGTATTTGTTTTCAATAACAAATATATCGTTTTGGAGTGAATAAGCGATAGCAGGTCATTATTACCTTCCTGCCCTTGTCTCACCTTAATTTGTTCATTGATAATTATTAGCAGTACAGTATGAGAGTTAAAACCGCGCGAAGCTGAGGCGCGGTAGTCCTCTCTAGTGTGTTTTGGGCGAAAACGATAGAATATTTTGCAGAATACAAACTATTCTAAGATAATTATTGTAGTTATGAATAATTAATTGCCTTTGTTCTACGTACCTACATAATGTTGTTATACCTGCATGTATATGTTGTTATACAAAAAAATAATTTATCCTTGAACAGTCGGTCTATGTGTTGACACTAGATTGAGCATTCAAAATCCATCTAAGCTCCAGGAGTGCTATTGCGTAAGCGAAATGGTAATGAAGTTCGCTATTATGAGGATGATTCTATAAATTTTAGTGACATCTGAAGTTTTGAAGCATAAAAGGAAGAAGCTTAGATCTTGAAGTTTTTAATGTTGCTAAGATTGTTAAAAATACCCTCAAAGTTACGAACTTCATTGCCATTACGCTTACACAATTGGACCAAAGTTTGGCCTATTTACTGACCATATTGAAAATAAAATGCAATAAGAAATAAAGCTACCAAATTCAGAAACATACCTGTTCTCCTGTAAGATCTGATTGCTGTGGTGTGTGATAACTCCTGAGAAGGTAAGGGCTTGGCTGATGCTCTGCCCGATGGCATCCTGTGATGATATCACCAGATTTTCCACAGATTTTCTCCTACAAACATTTTATATCCATTAAGGTGGCTGACTATTTGGAGTCCTCAAATATGTGACAGATGCTTGCATCCTTCATGGGAAAATACCTAAGTATACCTTGTGGTTAAAGTAGGTTTTTATCATCAAACATAGATATAGTATAACATATAGCCCAGAAATCATTAGCATTTTTGTAGTAGTAACAGAATTGCTCTAACTCTCTTGTTACGCTACCATTAAGTTATAGGTCCATGTACACTATATAGAAAAATTAGGAAAAAATAGGAGATTACAAGAAAAATACAATTTCATTAATTGGAAGACAAATGCGATGGTACAAGAATAGTTCTTCTGGTAAGTTTTTTACTATGTGAACACTATTTGAAGGCCGCCATGGTTTATAATTGGCGTTTGACATGACATTGACATATTTTTCATGTTATGTTGTTTGATTTGATGTTTTTGTTTTGTCAGATAAATTTAGGTTGTCAAAATCATATTTCACGCACGTCCATCCGCCATATTTTTGTAGTGCTGTGTGTTGCTCTCTTTGTCGAAGAAAATCTTAATATACTTTAGAACAAAGTCAATATAAATAAATTAACCAATTAAATACGTTTACTTTATTGCTTAGCCATATTTTAGAGTAGTGTACACAGTGCAGGCCCAGGCTCCATATATTGATGAAACGTCTCTTTTGCAAGCATCATCTTTGCATAAAATAGTTGGTATGATTGAGCAATGATAACAGAGATAAAGTCATTTAACTAGTTATCTGTGTTAACCTTCAACAAATTCAAAATTTAACATAAAAAGTAGGTAAACCATAGAATGTGAATAATTATCATTATAATACTAAAACTGTCACATACATAGTCCTGACCCCACACTAGGAGTGTGGGTATCAGAAACTACAAGTAGCACAACACCCAGACCCTGTAAAAACATTTGTCCTGCTGGAATCGAACCCCCCTTTCTCTCAGCCGTTACTCGCCCGGTACACCACTGAGGTCGTCGGTTTCATTGCCCATCAGTTACAAGAGTTGGTGTCTAGAAAATGGTGGCATAGGATACTAAAGCCGATCCAACTTTTTAATTTTTTTTTATGTTATATGGAGGCAAACAGGCTTACGGCCCTCCTGAAGGTCGCCTATTGACATCAGCAACACCTGGAGCATTGCAAATGCGTTGCCTGCCGAACCCCCTCCTCTAAAAGAACTCTGGCAATCTTACTCACCGCAGCAACACAACACTATTTGAAACAAATAATGTTATTTGGCTGCGATCTTCTGTAAGGCGGAGGTGCCTCTCCAGGCTGGCTGCTCCAATTTAGAGCGAGAAAATCTCGCTGTGCCCTACCTCCTCCTAGGTATTACTAAAATTACTAAATACTTCCCATTTAGCAACATTAAATCTTACCAATTATGGTCCATATGTTTCTCATTAGGAATGTAGCTATTTATACAGAACTGGCATATTAAATAAGGTGGCCAGATAGTTTATGCTAATGTGTAGCACTGACATAATAACATGCTACCTACCTGCTTATCTGTAGATACCTACCGAAGAGCTACATGCAAATAGACAGTATGAGGGTTTTAATCAGTACGTCGGCACGAAGAGTCCTATTACGACAATAATGGCCAATCCATCATCTATCCAACTGCAATGCAGACCAGGGCTCAGGAGCAATGACCTTTCTTCAAAAACCAGTTCCACTAACTGTTTACACTATCTATAACAAAGTAGTGACTGCTATGCAAAACAAACAATAACAGAGGCGCAGCATCTAGAAAACCAATATTCTTTCTATAATTAGGAGAAATGCGTCAATTTTACTCACATAGAAATGGCAATGTTCCGACTGTCTAGCTCCGACGAAGTCATTGTTACAATTCGATCCAGTATCCTAGTTTACACAAGTCGCAGATGTCATGAGCAGCTATGTTTTTTTGCTTTCATCATCCAAATTGGATTTTTTGTTCAAATAAAACACGAAAATTGATTCGTCCGTCCGCGATTCCGATTCCCTCTTTCGCAAACCGCACCACAGAGTACTTTCTTTTGTGTTCAGCAGAGGCACCGCAAACTACATGACAGTGACATCAAATGTCAGATATATGTGAATCACGTAGGGGAAAGGGCGCTCTCTCTTCTACATGAGGAGCTCTAACTTGAGTAGTGTACATCTTGCTGTTATAGTGCGCAGCTCGGGCTCCAATATCTTTGGTTGGCATTTTGTATTCATTTTCATGGGTAATATAAAACGACTATTTTTTTATAAATTGCAGGCTTACAGCACTTCAGGCGAGTTCATATTTTGAAACGTTGTGCCTATGTTGTTTCGAGGTACCTACTTGTAATGTGCATCTTTAGTGCAAAAATGTACAAAATGTTTTTTACTTGAAGTGAACTTAACATGGACTAAGGAACCGAACTTACCGTCGTTTTACTTAACTGTCAACGTCTAAACCATGTAATGTTCTGTCAATCAAGTATAACTGTCAAAGTCTCAAGTTTAACTATGTGTCACTCACCTCTCTCGCTAACATCTCGCTACGAATGTGCAAACATCTCGCTACGAATGTGCATAGGGGCGGGGCGCTACGTCCGAAACGATGTCATCGCCCGCGATGTGCGGATCCCTAGCATCAGGGAATTCATAGTGAGGTTGGCGCGTCGCATGTACGACCGCGCCGACAATAGCTACCACATCCACCTCAATGCCCTAGCGCCTTTACACGCGCGACCACCCGACAGCCGAACACCCTGGAGGCCCCTGCCCCGAGAGATCCTAAGTGCACCCGAGGAATCCTCCTCGGAAGGTACATAGGAAAAAAAAACAAACAACGCTGAGATGAGCCGCCGAACACGGAAGAGACATCTCAACGAAGCCACGCGACCTAGAAGTAGTTGCTTCTAGAGTTGAAGCTAGGGCAAATAGCGCAAGCCAGAGGCCCTTACCCGCAGCTCTGAATCGAGCTTGCAGATGACCCGATTGATTGACTCACGACTTTTTGGCGGGAACTTGCGAAGTGATGTTGTGCTCTCAATTTATTTTACAAAACTAGTGTTAAATTGAATAATATTGTGTAATTATGGTGGTGTTTTGCGTAATATTGTTTGAGTAAACCGCACAAGTGAAGTGAAATAGAATGATTGCGTGTATCGTCATTTTTTGAGTTGGCGCTAAGAGGTCCCTCGAGGTTTTAGTAAAATAGCCACCATCTTATCTTACTAAAACTGAACTTGACTTGACTTGACGTTGACTTGACCATGAATAAGATGAAAAATAAAGACGAAAGAATAAAAATAACAAGGAAATATAAACGTAAGACTTGGCGGTAAGGCCTAGATGCCATAGCCATCCCGAAAGGGGAAAAACATAAAAAAAAAAAAAAAAATTATTGACTCACCTCACTGCTGCTGTCATTTTTTCATGTATCAATTCAAAACAAAATGTATGTGGTACACGTGCGTGCGTGAGCTTTATTATATCTAGAGAATTTGTAAAAGAATTCCACAATCCACTATGGCAGAAGATTCCGCCTTCGATAAAAAAAAAGCCCATCGAGCAAAACAAGCCGGACGGAAGGCGGACAAGAAAAAGAAGAAGAATCAAATCGACCAATCTAACCTAAGTGCCCGGCAGAGAAATCCTAAGGCATTTGCCATCCAGTCAGCTGTTCGAGCTGAGAGACAGTTTCGTAGACGTGAGGATGTTATCTCGAAGAAACAGCACATCCCAAAAGTGGATAAAACTCCTCTAGAACCGCCGCCGATCGTAGTCGCTATAGTCGGCCCTCCGAGGGTCGGTAAGACAACACTGATCAACAACCTCATCAAAAGCTTTATCAAAACGAACGTGACGAGTACCAACGGGCCGATAACTATAGTAACGTCGAAGAAGCGACGTATAACGTTGATAGAATGCAACAACGACGTCAACTCAATGATCGACATCGCAAAATGCGCGGATCTCGTGCTGCTGCTGTGCGACGCGAGCTTCGGCTTCGAAATGGAGATATTCGAGTTCCTCAACATCTGCCAAGTTCACGGCATGCCCAAAATCATGGGAGTGCTCACCCACCTTGACATGATCAAGAACGCAAAGACGTTGAAAACCACTAAGAAAACTTTGAAACATCGATTCTGGACTGAAGTGTACTCGGGCGCTAAGCTATTCTACTTATCTGGTATTGTTCATGGTGAATACCTGAGAAATGAGATAAAGAACCTAGCTAGATTTATATCTGTGATGAAATTCCGCCCTCTCAGTTGGAGAATGACTCACTCATACATATTAGCGGACAGATTGGAAGATATCACCAACCAGGAGAACATAAGAAAGAATGCAAAGGTGAACAGAGATGTGGTCCTCTATGGCTATGTCAGGGGAGTCCCGTTGATGAAGGATTCTACTGTACATATAGCAGGTAAGACAAAATAATTATGACAGACAGCTCTGTCACCAGAGTTGGCTGCAAACTTACTTAAGGGCAGCTCTTTCTTCACATTGATTCTAGTATTCTTGGAAAATCCTGGATGATTTTACTGATTGTGGAACTGAGCATCCATAAATAATATCCTGGTTCTTCCTCCTTAATTTCCATAATTGAATAAGGACAATTTTCAGTATCTGCCTGGCCAAGTAGTGATGATGTTTGCAGGCATGTACTGCAAATAGACATAATTTATCTGCAAATTGTTTTATCCCTGGCCTGGTTGTTGTGGTAACATAGTTGCTGAGACCTACAAACAGCAAGAAATCCTAAAGTGTGGGGTCAAAAATATGTATGTGAATTGTCATTGATTTGTCTGAATTTGTAGTTATACTAGGTCGTGAAAAATCAGCCTATGTAGCAGATACCAAAATACTTTTGGCAGAACTTAAATTATCAATGTGTTCTATTTCAGGTGTTGGTGACATGAAGATCAGTGAACTATCTTACCTACCAGACCCTTGTCCGCTACCAAGTTTTGAAAAGAAACGCCATCTCATGGAAAGAGAGAGACAGATCTATGCCCCATTCTCTGGTGTCGGAGGTATTGTGTACGACAAGGATGCAGTATACATTGAGCTACAGGGATCTCACTCGCACAAGAAAGAAGATGAGGAAACCAATGAAAAGAAAGCATTGCTAAAGAGTGTTGTTGAGACAACTGAGACTGTAGATGAACAAATGCAGGAATCAGGTTTTCAGCTGTTCAGTAATGGGGCTGTCATCTATCCAGATATGATCAAGGATGATGAATATCTACAGCAGAATAAGAAGCATGTTGCTTCAGATACTGAATCTGAAGAAGAAAATCAATCAGACGGTGAAGATCAGTCTGACAATGACAGTGGTATAGATGAAAATGACAAAAATAGAAAGGAAAAACTGCCATGGGATAATGATAAATCTGGTTCAGAAGATGAAGAAATGGACATGGAAAACTCAAGAGCTGTTGAAATAGAGGGTAATTCAGAAGGATCAGATGATTCAGATGATGAATCTGGTGAGGATGCTGAGGAAGACTTTAGTACAAAATGGAAGGAAAAGATGGGAGAAAAGGCCACTGAAGCTTATTTTGATAGACAGAAAACATCTAAAAATATCATGAAGTTAGTTTATGGAGAGTTTGAAATCGGTAACAAAACTAAAGACACTGAGGAGAACCAATCAGATGAAAGTGATGATGAAGAAATAGGTGGATTATTCAAGAAAGTTACAGCCACGCAAAAGAAGAAATTAAAGGAAAAGGAGAGGCTTGATTTAGATGAGTGTTCATTCTTCTATTCACTTGACAAACCTAGCATTAGAGACTGGTCCAGTGAAAACAACAGACAATTCCTGATGAGCAAGTTTGTCACTGGCAAGAGATCTGCTGATGAAGATGCCTCAGAACTCTTGAAACTAGATGATGCTAGCGATGGTGAAGATGAAGAAATGTTTGGTGATTTCGAAGACTTGGAAACTGGGGAAAAACATATTGCTGATACTGAAGAAAGTAAGGAAGAACCAGGTACGAAACGAAAGGCTGAAATGACAAAATCAGAAATCCTGGACAAGAAACTCAAGTTGAAGGCTAAGTTTGACTCGGAGTATGACAATCCTGATGACCACAGAATCAAAGGAGACCACTCCTACTATGAAAACCTGAAAGCAGAGGCTTTGAAGCAGTCAGAGTTGAACAAATCAGTATTTGAAAACTTAGATCAAGGTCTGAGGATAGAAGTGGAAGGTTTTAGACCTGGCTTGTATGTTAGAATGCTATTCAAGAACATGCCATCAGAATTTGTTACCAACTTCGATTGTAGCTACCCTATCCTAATAGGCGCACTGAACATGGCTGAACAAAACATAGGATTTGTGTCATGTAAAGTGAAAAAACACAGATGGTACAAAAAGATTCTTAAAACCAATGACCCATTGGTGATTTCTCTAGGATGGAGGAGATTCCAGACTCTTCCTATTTATTCCAAGATAGAAGACGACATGAAATGCCGATACTTGAAGTACACCCCAGAACACGTCACTTGTAACATGCACTTCTACGGGCCGGTGACTCCTCAAAACACGGGATTTCTAGCGCTGCAGACAGTCAGTAACAACCCAAATGATATCAAGCAGTTAGGTTTCCGAATTGCCGCGACAGGCAGCGTCAACGAAATCAACAAATCAACTCAAATCATGAAGAAGTTGAAGCTAGTCGGTACTCCCTTAAAAATTTACAAAAAAACTGCTTTTATTAAGGACATGTTCACAACTACTTTGGAAGTAGCCAAATTCGAGGGCGCCAGAGTAAAGACCGTGTCAGGAATCAGAGGTCAAATTAAAAAGGCGTTGAATAAACCAGAAGGTGCGTTCCGCGCGACTTTCGAAGACAAAATCCTCATGAGTGACATCATCTTCTGTCGTACGTGGTTTAAGGTTGATGTGACGAAGTTCTACGCGCCAGTGGTGAACCTACTCATGCCGACAGGCACCAAAAACGCCTGGCAAGGTATGAAAACCAAGGGCCAGCTGAAACGTGAGCAGAACATTCAACACGACGCGAACAAAGACTCAATGTACACAGAAGTGAAGCGAGAGCAACGAGTATTCAAGCCACTGGTGATACCCAAAGAACTACAGAAGGGTCTGCCTTACAGATTCAAGCCTAAACAGAAGTCTACGACAATAGACGGCAAGATTACGAAGGACAAGTTCAAGAACAGGGTAGCTGTGATCAAGAGTCCTTATGAGCAGAAAGTCAGTAATGTTATGAAGATGTTGAAGACCAATTTCGACAAGAAGAAAGACACTCAGAAAGCGGCTACTGTTGAAAGATTGAAGAAGCATAAACGCCAGCAAGATGCAGAAGAGTGGGCGAAGATGAAACGCCAAAAGGAAATCAAGAAGAAGATTTGTAGACAGCTCAGCAAAATGGGTAATAAAAATAAGCCTCAGATGTAAGATCATTTCATTGTTTTATTTTGTTGTTTTAAGAACTTCCCTGTCATCCTAGGTGCCTTTTATCAAAGTATCACTTTGATATCTAGGTACGTATATGACCCATCTATAGGATACCTATCTATAGAATCATAGGATATAAGGCCAGGTCAAGAGTACCATAAACCAACGAGCATGTACCTATGAGGAATGTGATGAGAGTGAATGAAGCAAAGAGGTATATCAGGATCGTAGCAAGTGGAAATCCGTGGTCTCTGCCTACCCCTCTGGTCACAAGGTGTGATTTTATGAACGTATATGATACCTACGCAGAGGTATACATAAAATAGCCATGAACCCCCTTGTCATGTCACTTATTCTTTCTTGGTCACCTGTATTAGGTCAGTGACCAGGTTGGTATGGCGGCCCTGAAAAGTGCCTATGACCGTCGGTGAAATAATCAGTGCGCTCTTCTATTGTGTACATGTCTTCGGATTTTTCGGTTCTAGTCACAATGTCTTACTTCTTCCATAAATTATTCGAATGGATAATCCATATGGGAACGACTGGGATTCGAACCCACGACCGTGGATCGGAAGGCGGGCTCACTACCACCACTCCACCTGTGCTCTCCAGTGTAGGCAATATAAATAAATAAATATTCCGGACATATCACACACGGTCAACTGATCCCTCACTAGGCATCGCCTGTACTATGGGTACCAGAGACTGATATACATAATATATAGTCATATCAGAACAAACATTTGTGTTCATTACCCAAATGTTTGTCCAGTGCGGGAATCAAAGAAGACTTCCACTGTGGCGACCTACAACAACGCTTGTGCGCACGCTCACTTTGAATGTTATAAAACAGAGTTTAGAAATATGTGATAGAAAAAATTCCACTACATTGCCTTTGCTGATTTTGTACGGAACTGAGATCTCCAGATATCTAGTAAAAATTGGTGCTTCGATGATCGTTGAGGCACGATTAAGATAGAAATTAAAAATCGCATCTAATAGGCATCTAATCTAACCTGAACTTTGGGAGCTTACCTACGGCAAACAAGTTTTTTTTTTACACTACTAATGTGGTAAACATGCATACGGCCCACCTGTTGGTAAGCGGTTAACGTAGCCTATGAGCGATTGCAATACCAGAGGCTTCGCGCACGCGTTGCCGACCCCGAACCCGACCCCTTAAGAGCTCTGGCAACCTTACCGCAGGAACACAACACTATATGAAACACATAGTGTTATTTGGCTGCGATCTTCTGTAAGACGGAGGTACCTTCTCAGGTGGGCTGCTCCAATTTAGAACGAGAAAATCTCGCTGTGCCCTACCTCCTCCCACGGTCGACCTGCTGGTAAGTGCATCATTAAATACTTCATGTATTTGCATTATTTTTTTTATATCACCTGTTTGAACCCTATATCTATCTTATTAACCCCCTAGCCTATAAATATTACCAGCAAATGGAAAGCCGCCTCTGCCTACCCCTCAAGATTCAAGATGTTTATTTGCAGGAATAAAGCTATGAATATGGCACTTATAGGTAAACTTATACACTCTTTTCGAGCATCGCAAATTATTATTATAATATTATTCCCAGAGGAAATAGGCGTGATTTTATGTATGTATGTATGTAACATTTAAGGTTTAAAAGATATGCTCTAACAAAATATACATTCAAAGATACAACGCAATTTTTTTTTTCCCGGACATGTCACATACGGTCAACTGATCCCAAACTAGGCATAGCTTGTACTGTGGGTACCAGAGACTGATATATATATATATATATTAGATTTTGTCCAATGCGCGACCTCTAGCACAGAAGGCAGAGTTACTACCAACTGAGCTATGAGGCCAGTCAACCAATTTGTCCAAGTTGTTAGAGTGATCTCTCGCTCAAAGATAAATAAAACAAATATTTGTATTGTGTAAATTGTATTTACCTCTTATCATTATGCACAACTGTCGTCATCGCACTTGATAAATATTTTTACAAAGGTTATACAGTAGTTCCGATTACATTGGTCAAAATAATCATTGTTTAGGATAATTTTGACTCTTGATAACCCCAGCAGACCAGAGCCGAGGGGCGAAGCCTAACAAGGAAGCTGGAATGTTAGCAGTGGTTATGTAGGTTACATGTCCGACCAACACTAGCGGTATTTTCACTATAAGAAGCTACGCAATACATTATGCGAAATTATATACAATCGATATTTCTCTAATCTATTTTACATTAACTCCTTAACGTGAAGGTAACTTTACTCTTTGGTAGCGCGAGCCAGTAGGACTTACCATGGAAAAATATTTTTCTCTATCGTTTGTCCGATACTCTAGATGGATATCGAAACTGTTGGAATGTGATAAAAAATTAATCTATTTATTGTTCGATTCGCCCGATATCGAGATTGGCACTTGTGGAGGTTAGTTACTTACAGGACGGCGGATGACCGCTTCGGACAACTGTATTTACTATGGAACAGATTTTTACAAGCTAATATTAGTGGGATCGGAATCTGCCCTTTACTACACTAGAGGATGACACGTGAACTTAAGGAGAGGACTGCACTTGTCCTCAGAGATTTCCTTCCTGCCTCGTTGTGCGCAGTTCACCATTACCTAGGCTAGGTATACACTAAACAACACGGCCGCGGCGTCAAGGGCTACATAACACACCTCCCAAACCTTTATACAAAACTGTAGCTACATCAAAAAGCTATACACTAACAAAGAACTAAATAACCATTACGTTATCATAGTTTCACTTTATAAAACTTTATTATAGGTATAGGTACGTTATATTATGTATAGATATATATTTTTAAAATGAAACGAATGATGTGTATGAATGATATAGGGGAAGCCGAAGTTTACAGACGTTCCCGATTTTAACGCTTAACAACTATTTCATAAAGTCCAATTTCGTTCGAATTGGTGTAACTAACGCATTCGCTGACTAGCCGGCGTAATAAAATCTATAGCACGGGATATTATACAAGGTGATTCATAAGATGTATACTATTTCGAAAGCCCAAGTGGCGATAAAGTTTGTGCTACGACTTTTGGAAATTCAATACAATCTGCTGTGTAGGGGTCAAATCAATTCGAACTCAAGTATTCAGCAGTTTTAGGCAACAGTCTTCAAATTTTCGTTTAATCATTCCAAAGACCAAAAACAGCTGTTCTGAAAAAACTGAAAAAAATATATGAAAAATTTCGTATTTTTTTAGCTAATATATATTCTTTTTGTTTACAGACTTTCGAGATAGTAAACACACTTAATACACACTGGATATTATAACAGAGGTAGCTACTGTAATGTATGCTCGCACCGTGGAATGAAACCATGGCTCAGTCGAGGAATTGTTTCAGATAACTTTGCCTACTTGATCACACTTGTAACATTGCACAGATACATTACATTTTAGACTAGCCACATTCAATTTTCAATCTATAAGTCACACGTCGCGCCATCTCTTACAAACATTATGTCCAAATTACAAGCCAATCTATGAAAATCATAGCTTTTCATATAAAATTTGTGCCAAGTGGGCACGCTTTCCTAATATTATAATACTGTTAACTCTATACATTACTTATTCCAACAGATGTATTAAGTTAGCGGCCTTCACGCCTAAAGAACTTGTGATTTAAGACAACCAGACACGATTGTTGAGGTATTATTTGTCCATATCCAATTTACATTACATTTTCGTTATTAATAATGTATACCTAATAACTTAATAAAAATAATTTCTAGTTAATAAATAATTGTAAAATTATACTGATATCATACATGGTGTTTTTTTTTTTTGTTATCCTCCGTACAACGACACGTACGTACGCCGTACTAGAAGAGTGTGTTGTATGGTGAATTAAAAAAAAACTTGGAAATTTTCGTGATTTTTTTACATTAGTAGACCATGGTTAGATCACGTGGGTGCCAGCTTTAAATACAAAAAACACCGTGTATGAACATCTAATAGTTTGAACACATCCTAGCTAAATATTGCTAATTACAATCTACGCGATAGAAATGCTATCATAGAAAACACGTATTTACAGTATTGGCTAACGATATACATTCCATAAACTAAAATGTTAAGCTATACAATCATAATATTTATTTCATTAGCTATTGCGTAAAACTATCTTAAACCTCTACACACCTCCATGCAATCATAACCAATTATCGGGACCAGTGCTGCCAATTCAACTCAAACAAACGTTGTTCTCTTTTTAACGTTCCGTCCAAATTTTGGAAATACGTAACACTTAGACTCAATCTATGCGACACGATTTGCGCCTTTTTAATACAGATTGTATTAAACACGCCATAGAGCGTAATAAAGGCTCAAAAGTGTTCGCAAAAGATCTGTCTATTGGACAAAGTCAGTTGACGAAACTGAAGACCGATAGCGGCAATATCGTCTCGTCGAAGCCTGAGATTTTGGGAGAGCTCGAGAAGTTCTATGGACAACTGTACACCTCATCGCAAAGTCCTGCTCCAAGCACGGCAAGCGATGCAAGAGCCCGTCTGACCCGGCACTATACCGAAGACATCCCGGACGTCAGCCTATACGAGATCCGGACGGCCCTCAAACAGCTTAAGAACAATAAGGCACCGGGGGAGGACGGAATAACGTCAGAGCTTCTGAAAGCGGGTGGAACACCGGTACTTAAAGTCCTTCAGAAGCTATTTAATTCCGTCATCCTCGAAGGTACAACGCCTGAGGCGTGGAACAGGAGCGTGGTGGTACTGTTTTTCAAGAAAGGTGACAACACCCTCTTGAAGAATTATAGGCCCATCTCGCTGCTGAGCCATGTCTATAAGCTGTTTTCGAGAGTTGTCACTAACCGGCTCGCCCGTAGGTTTGACGACTTCCAGCCTCCCGAACAAGCCGGGTTCCGCAAAGGCTTCAGTACCGTAGATCACATCCACACGCTTCGGCAGATTATACAGAAGACCGAAGAGTATAATCGGCCACTATGTCTAGCGTTTGTGGACTACGAGAAAGCCTTCGATTCAGTCGAGACCTGGGCAGTGTTACGGTCACTACAGCGGTGCCAGATCGACTACCGGTATATCGAAGTGTTGAAGTGTTTGTACAGTAAGGCCACCATGTCTATCCGACTCCAGGACCAGAGCACAAATCCGATCCAATTGCAAAAAGGGGTGAGACAGGGAGACGTCATTTCTCCGAAACTGTTCATCTCTGCATTGGAGGATGTTTTCAAGCTTCTGCACTGGGACGGACATGGGATCAACATCAATGGCGAATACATCACTCACCTTCGATTCGCCGATGATATAGTCATAATGGCAGAATCGCTGGAGGACCTTGGTGCAATGCTCAGAGACCTCAGTACCGTCTCCCAACAGGTGGGTCTTAAAATGAACATGGGCAAGACAAATATCATGTCTAATGCTCATGTCGCACCTATACCGGTAAATGTTGGGAACGATACCATTCAAGTTGTAGATCACTATGTCTATTTGGGTCAGACGATTCAACTAGGTAGGTCCAACTTCGACAAAGAGGTCAACCGACGAATCCAACTCGGATGGGCAGCGTTTGGGAAACTTCGTCATATCTTCTCGTCGGAGATACCGCAGAGCCTCAAGACGAAAGTCTACAATCAGTGCGTGTTGCCAGTGATGACATATGGCACTGAGACTTGGTCGTTAACTATTGGCCTCATACACAAGCTCAAAGTTGCACAACGGGCTATGGAGAGAGCTATGCTAGGAGTTTCACTACGTGATAAGATCCGAAATGAGGAAATTCGTAGAAGAACCAAGGTTACCGACATAGCTCTCAGAATTAGCAAGTTGAAGTGGCAGTGGGCAGGCCATATAGCTCGCAGAACCGATAACCGTTGGGGAGTAAAGGTTCTCGAATGGCGACCACGAACCGGGCGACGCAGTGTTGGAAGGCCCCCCACCCGATGGACCGACGACATTGTGAAGGTTGCGGGAAGTCGGTGGATGGAGAAGGCTCAAGACCGTTCGTCGTGGAACTCTTTAGGGGAGGCCTATGTCCAGCAGTGGACTTCTACAGGCTGATGATGATGATGAGACTCAATCCGATGTCTGTCTGTCTGTATGTCATCGCCTCACAGAGCTAAAACAAAAAAGCTAGAATTTCGGAATAGTTAGAGCTTGTTATGATCCAATGTGAGGGATTTGATATGAATAAAATATTCTGATATTTAGGGGTAATTTTGGGTACCTCATCATCATCATCATCATCAGCCTGTAGAAGTTCACTGCTGGACATAGGCCTCCCCCAAAGAGTTCCATGACGAACGGTCTTGAGCCTTCTCCATCCTCCCGACTTCCCGCAACCTTCACAATGTCGTCGGTCCATCGGGTGGGGGGCCTTCCAACACTGCGTCGCCCGGTTCGTGGTCGCCATTCTAGAACCTTTACTCCCCAACGGTTGTCGGTTCTGCGAGCTATATGGCCTGCCCACTGCCACTTCAACTTGTTAATTCTGAGAGCTATGTCGGTGACCTTGGTCCTTCTACGGATTTCCTCATTTCGGATCTTATCACGTAGTGAAACTCCGAGCATAGCTCTCTCCATAGCCCGTTGCGCGACTTTAAGCTTGTATATGAGGCCTATAGTACCTAGATTTGGGGTATCAAATGATAGGTAGCCTATCTAAATCAAATAACCTCATATTTAGTTTTAAATACAATACCTACTGCAAAATTGGATGCCCAGGCGGTTTTATGTAAAGTATCCATCCAAAACTGCGTTTTTTTTTTTAAAGTTTAGAGCTTTTACGCGGAAAATTTCAAAGCCATTGAAGAAAGAATAGAAAAACCAAGTTAGCAATACTGGCCGATAATAATTGCCTATTGTTTCATGAAGGTATGTATCATGAACTTTTGGTCTTTCCAACACAAGTTTTTATATTTCCTATTTGCATTTTTAATCTGTGATTACAGCCAATTATTATTTAGCGGGACTTATTTACATTAAAGGCTCGTTCACACATCGCGAGGCCAGTACTTGCTCCACCAACACGTCTAATATACCAAAAAATAATCTTTAGAAACTTTAATACAGGAACTCGATGCCTATCGATGTTAGAACACGAAGCAAAGCCGTCCACAAAAGCCAGATAGCTGCTAAAAATTTGTACACTTTTAGGACTCGAATAACGCCACAAAAACTCAACACGGCTTAGCGTACAAGAAATGTATATAATGCATAACAAAAATATATCTAGCTAATCAGTTTTCGTAAACATACATCATTGTATGTCACACAATATTACAAAACGATTCCGTAACAATGCTGTACACAAGACTAGTATCGTGCGCTCTCGAGTTGTCAAGAGTTTTATGTCAAGTCTAAATAAACTTAATCAGTCAGTAACAGACGTAGTGACGAACAGAGGAGGCACATTCACCACGGACGAACAGGACCCTGTAAGACCAACTTCAGGGGCACAACTGGGACTGTCAAAAGTTAAATGTAGCATATTCGCTAGCTAGAATGATTGAGAGAACGTATGTTAACTCCGATAACCTGAAGGTGATAGATGGCGTCCATCCAACAGTTAGCGTAATGCGAATACCCCCGGAAATCTTAGCCATATATTCGTTGTAGCCACCGTATTATTTTGCGCATTCTTGTTACGCCAACGTTTGGACGGACAATCGGCCAGGGTCCGTTCTTCCATGCGCATTCGACTATAAAATCTATACAATATAATATATGCATACCTCGATGAGGCACTTGCTTTGAGAGTACTTCAACTAGCGACAAATCTGACTACGGAATAACTAGCTTCTGGTTATTTGTTCCTAGTTGAAACACGGTTAAATATTCGTTATTCTAATGATTATACATTTCTGAAGGATAATATACGTCGCAACCCAGTCGCGTGGCGCCACCTATAACTCTAATGGTATTTAGAGTTTTATGCAGAGAATTATAGATGGCAGCACGAGACATATTAGCTGGGGCCCGTTTCATAATAAAGCTCATAAATATTAGTGATTTTGTACTGATACATTTTGAACACTAGTATTATTTATATACTTTTTTATGTAACTCACCCCTAATTGTAACTAATATTTGGCATCAGAGTACATAACAATGCATTGAGCTATGCTTTTAAATTAGCTGTACAAAGAGCTCTATTTTATATACTTAATACTTCCTCTTTGCCTAACTAAAAAGCAAAACCAATTAGATACAGGAATAATATTATAAGTCGTTATAAATATCGCTGATTATATGTTTTAAGTACATAAACCTACTTTATCAGAGAACATTTGTAAGTTACAGCATTTTAATAAATTTAATCATTACATAGGTACTGATGTATTTCAATAACTTTTAAGTAGTTGTGAATATCATAACATTTGTAGGAGATACTAAGCCTTTTTATTACATGATTCGTCCCTTTCCTGTCATTTGTACTCTCTTGGTCACCCTTCCAAAGGCCCTTGTATGGGTCATGTCACTGATTCTGATGGTGTGAACGAAATCTTCAAAAAATATGCATGAAAGAAGATGTTTTTCAAGCACATTTACAGATGTAGAGTAGAATCCATCTTTGTAGGGTCTCAAAAAATACTAATAACTCCGAATTTCAACTCCACCACATCATTACTTCGCAATGAATGACTCTGTAACATTTCTAGGGCTTCCATAATCTATACTTTTGTACCATAAACAAAATAAATAATCTATGAAAATAAAGTTTAATTAAATGACTATACATCCACTAACCGAACATGGGGCCTAGAAAAGTTCCAACTGGAGCGTAAAAGCGACAGTTCGCTCTTCGCTTCGTTATAAAATCAGGTTATGTAACGTTGGCGTAAGTTTAGCCTCAGTTTAGGATTATTTCTCTCTTTCTTTAATTTGAAAATCATTTGAGAATGAAGAATATCTTAAAACCGAGGCTAAACCTATATCAACGCTAAATCAAACTTTTGTACAACAGTGATATTATTTGTAGACGTTCAATACTGAAGTATGAGCCTAATATAAGTTATGCGAAAGGCTCAAAGTAGGCTGCATGTGTACTCGGACATCTGACTACCCATTAGGTAAGCTTGAATAATACAGTGAGGAGCCATTTTCTTTCTTATTTTCTTTTCAGAAGGCTTAAAGTTCTGTATTTTTTAACTCGTGAATGCGACATCTTTAGCGGTCACACTTTCATAACGTCTTATCACTTACTACTCTCACGGAGTAGTGTGTAAGGATTTAAATGACGTTTTTAATTGGGAATTTATATATATATATATATATATTTATATTTATATATACATATATATATAGTGAATACTGATATGACGGCTGATAGAGGGGAGTGGAAGAGGAAAACATGTTGTGCCGACCCCGACCCCACATAAAGTGGGATAAGGGCAGGGAGATGATGATGATGATGATGATACCTACTATTTTTTTATGTTGTTGCTGTGTGAATTGCTATGTAGTATCACCGGTTTCGCTTATTTGTTCCTACCTACAAATGGGAATGGGGATTACTATTTACACGATTAGTGTGTTTCTCACTACATACACTACATACATATTCACTGAGTTTCATCACAGAGACAAATTTCAGTTATGGTGGGTTTGTTTGTTCATTATTTATAGTTTCAGTAAGTGATTATCCTAGCGACACCACAGAACGATAAATTCAAATACAATATTGTTTTGTTCGTCACACAGTTCAGTACATTGAGTAAACAACTACTCACTCAACTTTCAGAGCTAAATTCATCAATTATTCATCAATCTTTCACTGCAATTGATTTATTTGCACGTCGTTCCAGGAAGTTTCTAATATCACAATCACAGAGCTAATTCATTTAGTAGCGATTAAGCAAAAACTATTTAATGTGTCACAGTTTGCGTCACACCTCGACAACAGCGAGTCATCATCATATGGGTTAAAGTAATGCATCACAGAACTATTTCTTATAATTCACTGCTATTTCACTGCTCACGTGGTTGGTGAGTCTCGAGTGGCGTCGCACTATCGATGCCGCACAATAACCATAAAATTATCCCATGCTCACGTGGCTTGCGTGCACAAACCAGTGAGTGCATGAATCACTCAAGGCTCAGTGATTCGAAGCTCCGGACTAGCTGGTGAGTCAGCCGATGCTCCAGTGAGTCCGGATGCTAGTTCATGGTGTGATGTCAGGAGGTGGCAGCGTGGTCGTGCCGCGCGTCACCGCGTTCAGTTCCGATCGCCACCAGGTTACTGAACTCCACCTCTAACACTTGTCGCGCCTGGAAATTATCAATTAAATGCAAAATTAGTGCCGTGAGAGTGGCAACCAAGACTATCTTTAGTCGCTTATTGAAATTAAACGTGTGTTTATAAAATAAATAAATAACACCCAACAGTCGCACACAGAGTCACACAGGGAGTCCTAGTGTGGAATGGCCTCTAGGCTTCCCTTGTCGTAGGTATCAGAACCTACGAGTACCATGGTACCACAACACCCGGACCCGAAATGGGAATCGAAACCGTCTGAGACGCAAGGTAAGTACGTCTCAGATGGGCACTCGCCCGCCCGCTGCGCCACCGAGGTCGTCAATCGCGTAACTTATTATTTTATTCCCAATGTTTCTACTGTTTTGTAAAAACCACGGCCACGTCACAAGTTTGCCTGCCAATTCTACTAATTCAATGGCTTCAAAATGACAATGGCAAAATGGCCACTTTGACACTTTTGGTATTCTGATATCACAATCGTATACAATGGCAGTAATTGTGAAACCAATGAACCAATGAAATCAAAGAAACGAAGGTAGCGATAATCGTAACTGAATGATAATGGTGCGATCAGTTTCATGCGATATCATTTTCAAGTCATTGAATTACCTACTAGAATTGGGGGTGTGGTTGGGAACACTTGGGAGCAGAAGAGGATGGATTGTTAGCTGGAGGGGGTTGGCTTGTTAGCTGTGGAAGCGTATGAGGAGGTTCAGCAGAACACTTGGTAGCAGAAGAGGATGGATTGTTAGCTGGAGGGGGTTGGCTTGTTAGCTGTGGAAACGTATGAGGAGGCTCAGCAGAACACTTGGGAGCAGAAGAGGATGGATTGTTAGCTGGAGGGGGTTGGATTGTTAGCTGTGGAAACGTATGAGGAGGCTCAGCAGAACACTTGGGAGCAGAAGAGGATGGATTGTTAGCTGGAGGGGGTTGGCTTGTTAGCTGTGGAAGCGTATGAGGAGGTTCAGCAGAACACTTGGGAGCAGAAGAGGATGGATTGTTAGCTGGAGGGGGTTGGATTGTTAGCTGAGGAAACGTATGAGGAGGCTCAGCAGAACACTTGGGAGCAGAAGAGGATGGATTGTTAGCTGGAGGGGGTTGGATTGTTAGCTGAGGAAACGTATGAGGAGGCTCAGCAGAACACTTGAGAGCAGAAGAGGATGGATTGTTAGCTGGAGGGGGTTGGATTGTTAGCTGAGGAAACGTATGAGGAGGCTCAGCAGAACACTTGGGAGCAGAAGAGGATGGATTGTTAGCTGGAGGGGGTTGGCTTGTTAGCTGTGGAAGCGTATGAGGAGGTTCAGCAGAACACTTGGTAGCAGAAGAGGATGGATTGTTAGCTGGAGGGGGTTGGCTTGTTAGCTGTGGAAACGTATGAGGAGGCTCAGCAGAACACTTGGGAGCAGAAGAGGATGGATTGTTAGCTGGAGGGGGTTGGATTGTTAGCTGTGGAAACGTATGAGGAGGCTCAGCAGAACACTTGGGAGCAGAAGAGGATGGATTGTTAGCTGGAGGGGGTTGGCTTGTTAGCTGTGGAAGCGTATGAGGAGGTTCAGCAGAACACTTGGGAGCAGAAGAGGATGGATTGTTAGCTGGAGGGGGTTGGATTGTTAGCTGAGGAAACGTATGAGGAGGCTCAGCAGAACACTTGGGAGCAGAAGAGGATGGATTGTTAGCTGGAGGGGGTTGGATTGTTAGCTGAGGAAACGTATGAGGAGGCTCAGCAGAACACTTGAGAGCAGAAGAGGATGGATTGTTAGCTGGAGGGGGTTGGATTGTTAGCTGAGGAAACGTATGAGGAGGCTCAGCAGAACACTTGGGAGCAGAAGAGGATGGATTGTTAGCTGGAGGGGGTTGGATTGTTAGCTGAGGAAACGTATGAGGAGGCTCAGCAGAACACTTGGGAGCAGAAGAGGATGGATTGTTAGCTGTGGAAACGTATGAGGAGGCTCAGCAGAACACTTGGGAGCAGAAGAGGATGGATTGTTAGCTGGAGGGGGTTGGCTTGTTAGCTGTGGAAGCGTATGAGGAGGTTCAGCAGAACACTTGGGAGCAGAAGAGGATGGATTGTTAGCTGGAGGGGGTTGGATTGTTAGCTGAGGAAACGTATGAGGAGGCTCAGCAGAACACTTGGGAGCAGAAGAGGATGGATTGTTAGCTGGAGGGGGTTGGATTGTTAGCTGAGGAAACGTATGAGGAGGCTCAGCAGAACACTTGAGAGCAGAAGAGGATGGATTGTTAGCTGGAGGGGGTTGGATTGTTAGCTGAGGAAACGTATGAGGAGGCTCAGCAGAACACTTGGGAGCAGAAGAGGATGGATTGTTAGCTGGAGGGGGTTGGATTGTTAGCTGAGGAAACGTATGAGGAGGCTCAGCAGAACACTTGGGAGCAGAAGAGGATGGATTGTTAGCTGGAGGGGGTTGGCTTGTTAGCTGTGGAAACGTATGAGGAGGTTCAGCAGAACACTTGGGAGCAGAAGAGGATGGATTGTTAGCTGGAGGGGGTTGGCTTGTTAGCTGTGGAAACGTATGAGGAGGCTCAGCAGAACACTTGGGAGCAGAAGAGGATGGATTGTTAGCTGGAGGGGGTTGGCTTGTTAGCTGTGGAAACGTATGAGGAGGCTCAGCAGAACACTTGGGAGCAGAAGAGGATGGATTGTTAGCTGGAGGGGGTTGGCTTGTTAGCTGTGGAAGCGTATGAGGAGGTTCAGCAGAACACTTGGGAGCAGAAGAGGATGGATTGTTAGCTGGAGGGGGTTGGCTTGTTAGCTGTGGAAACGTATGAGGAGGCTCAGCAGAACACTTGGGAGCAGAAGAGGATGGATTGTTAGCTGGAGGGGGTTGGATTGTTAGCTGTGGAAACGTATGAGGAGGCTCAGCAGAACACTTGGGAGCAGAAGAGGATGGATTGTTAGCTGGAGGGGGTTGGCTTGTTAGCTGTGGAAGCGTATGAGGAGGTTCAGCAGAACACTTGGGAGCAGAAGAGGATGGATTGTTAGCTGGAGGGGGTTGGCTTGTTAGCTGTGGAAACGTATGAGGAGGCTCAGCAGAACACTTGGGAGCAGAAGAGGATGGATTGTTAGCTGGAGGGGGTTGGATTGTTAGCTGTGGAAACGTATGAGGAGGCTCAGCAGAACACTTGGGAGCAGAAGAGGATGGATTGTTAGCTGGAGGGGGTTGGCTTGTTAGCTGTGGAAACGTATGAGGAGGCTCAGCAGAACACTTGGGAGCAGAAGAGGATGGATTGTTAGCTGGAGGGGGTTGGCTTGTTAGCTGTGGAAACGTATGAGGAGGCTCAGCAGAACACTTGGGAGCAGAAGAGGATGGATTGTTAGCTGGAGGGGGTTGGCTTGTTAGCTGTGGAAACGTATGAGGCCTAAGTTCAGCAGTGATGTAAACAGGAGCTATTTCTCGGGTCACGCTGAGAGGAGCTCGTAGTTATAGCTGGGAGGCTTACCTGTGTGTTTTGCGTGGGTATTTGCAGCGCCAACGCCATACTGTTAGCGTCGAAAGTGTCGTCTAGCGCAACTAGACCGCCGTGCACGCCGCTTTCGCTGAGATTGTTGGCATATTCCTGTAAATACAATACAATAAAAAATAATTAATAAGTAGATCGCCATGAATTGAGATATCGCAATTTCAGTTGTTGCTTCGATGATACAAATAAATAAATAAGTAAATTTAATTTAAATAAATAAGAAAATAATTTCGTTGGTCCACACTATGACGTGGCGCGGCTCTCCTGCAGCTAGTTACCTTGACGCCGATGTTGGCGAGCCAGCGCTGCAGCCGCTCGTTGGTCCACACCATGACGTCGCGCGGCTCTCCTCCAGCTAGTTACCTTGAGGCCGATGTTGGCGAGCCAGCGCTGCAGCCGCTCGTTGGTCCACACCATGACGTCGCACGGCTCTCCTCCAGCTAGTTACCTTGAGGCCGATGTTGGCGAGCCAGCGCTGCAGCCGCTCGTTGGTCCACACCATGACGTCGCGCGGCTCTCCTGCAGCTAGTTACCTTGACGCCGATGTTGGCGAGCCAGCGCTGCAGCCGCTCGTTGGTCCACACCATGACGTCGCGCGGCTCTCCTCCAGCTAGTTACCTTGAGGCCGATGTTGGCGAGCCAGCGCTGCAGCCGCTCGTTGGTCCACACCATGACGTCGCACGGCTCTCCTCCAGCTAGTTACCTTGAGGCCGATGTTGGCGAGCCAGCGCTGCAGCCGCTCGTTGGTCCACACCATGACGTCGCGCGGCTCTCCTGCAGCTAGTTACCTTGAGGCCGATGTTGGCGAGCCAGCGCTGCAGCCGCTCGTTGGTCCACACCATGACGTCGCGCGGCTCTCCTGCAGCTAGTTACCTTGAGGCCGATGTTGGCGAGCCAGCGCTGCAGCCGCTCGTTGGTCCACACCATGACGTCGCGCGGCTCTCCTGCAGCTAGTTACCTTGAGGCCGATGTTGGCGAGCCAGCGCTGCAGCCGCTCGTTGGTCCACACCATGACGTCGCGCGGCGCGCTGGGCGGCGCCAGCTCAGCCGCGCGGCGCCGCTCCTCCAGCGCCCGCACGGAGTAGCCCACTCGCTTCAGACACGCCACGCCGAAGTGGAGGGATGTTCTGTCAAACAAACGTTCCAATTACTCCACGTTCCCAAGCCTTTGTAACGACCTCGGTGGCGTAGCGGGCGAGAGCCCGTCTGAGACGCAAGGGTTCGATTCCCGCTGCGGGACTAATGTTTGCATGATCTGCAAATATTTATTCAGGGTCTGGGTGCCGTAAAATCCACAGGGATATTAGTGAGATCCTAGTGTGGGGTCAGGACTATGTATGTAACTATTGGGAGTTATCAAATATTGTCTTGTCTTGAAATATGAACAGCGTTATTTATTTGTTGCGTTAGGTTAAGAGGAGTCTTGTCAAATCTTATTACGAAATATCAGACTATTTAGATCACAAAAAAGCTTGGCTCTGACTATGCTGCAACTCGATTATATAAAAAGTTATAAATAATCCTTTAAAATAAAATAACAAAGCCGTGATTTCTTTCAAGTCATAAAGACTTTCGACGTTTCAAAATGATCCATGATATTACAATGAATGAATGAATATTGAAGTTGGAAAGATATTTGAGCGCGCGCTCGCAAAACGAAAACGAAACATGTAAACGATAGTCTAGTAATCTAGTTTTTTTTTTTTTTTTATACATCTGAAGTGGCAAACAAGCATACGGCCCACCTGTTGGTAAGCAGTTACCGTAGCCTATGAGCGCTTGCAATACCAGAGGCATCACGCACGCGTTGCCGACCCCGAACCCCCTCCCCCCCCTAAAGAGCTCTGGCAACCTTACTCATCGCAGGAACACAACACTATTTGAAACAAATAATGTTATTTGGCTGCGATCTTCTGTAAGGTGGAGGTACCTCCCCAGGCGGGCTGCTCCAATTCAGAACGAGAAAATCTCGCTCTGCCCTACCTCCACCTAAAAGTTAGTTTATCGTTTGATTATCTTATCACTGTTACTACAGCTAGTTCTTTAAGCAAACATATGAGAAATTCATAGGCAGTCATCGCAGCTTATCAACAAAGTATCTCCCTAAACTTGAATGAGGAAGTTTATGAACCTTACCTATGAAAACTGTCGACCATTTTGAGCTGCGTCCGTAGATCCCGCTTCGTGAGATGCTCGAGCATCCGCGCGTCCACCAGGCATTCCATAAACGTAGTCCTATATTGCGGTAATCCTGTCAAACAAAACGACTTTTATACTGTAGTGAATTTTATTATTATGCCGAGTGTGAGGCACCAAGACTTTAATAAACATAAGGTTATTTCAAAAGTCATGTTACATAGGCATAGGCTTTCATAGTTGTGAAAGTGATAGTGCCTGCAGATTAGGAACACACGAGCAAAGTGTATTCCCCAACTAGAAACTGTAAGAACTTTGGGGGACAATATTTTATATACAAATATTTTGTATATAAACAATAGTAGATTGTATCATATGGGAGCAAAATAATATTCAAAGTACGTCGCCTGAGCCAAAAATATTTAATATTTTGCGCCCGAGTGATACACTCTACTTTTCATCACCCACTATGAGAAAATAAAAGGCGCCCCATATTTTATTATTTTTTTCATTCAACTGGCGGCGGCGCGACTTTGGGCCGTCTTACCAGCCAGTCATAACAATATTTGCGTTCGATTTCTTTGCCGCTGTAAAATAAGATGTTTTTTTTTTATTTTTTTTTAATATATTCCTGACACACGGTCAATTGATCCCAAACTAGGCATAGCCTGTACTATGGGTACCAGAGACTGATATATATAATAGATAAATATTTAACACCCAGGCACAGAACAAACATCTGTGTTAGTCACAAATGTTCGTCCAGTGCGGGAATCGAACCCGCGACCTCTAGCGTAGAAGGCAGAGTTACTACCAACTGAGCTATGAGGTCAGATGTTCCAAATTCAAAAAGTGCGCGGAAAAGAACATTGCAAAGAGGAGCGGGCTGGAAAACTCATTCCCGCCCGCTCAAAGTTTCTTATAGAAAACACCACCTTTGGGTGCACTTAAAGGCGAACCAAGTCGTCCTTTTTGAATAGATGGGATGAAATGAATATACATATATCGTCGCTCGGTAATGTTACCTAAGGAGGGTAGCCAGACGTTCCCGATCCACTCGTGGTTCATGTCCCCGAAGGCGAGCGCGGCGCAGGCGGTGCCGCGCGGCGCGGACGGCGACGTCAGCGACACCATCTCCTGGATCGCCAGCCGCAGCTTCAGCCGATGCAGCGGGTTGCTAATACCTGCACAGTACGTTTATTTTTGATGTAAATGACGTAAATGTAATAAATTGCCTTTAAACGCCAAAATCGTAAAGGAAGACCTAAGCCCTCCTACACATACACGTATAACACCGCAGGTCAACTTTTTTTTTATATACAACTAATGTGGAAAGCATGTTTACGGCCCGTCTGTTGGTACCTATGAACCGTAGTTGCCTATGAATGCTTGTAATACCAGAGGCATCACGCACATCACATCACTATCTCCCCTTAAAGAGCTCTGGCTACCTTACTCAGAAAGAAAGAAAAAAAAAAAAACTTCAACAAATAAAAAACAGACAACAATTAATATTTTAAATGAATAGGTACCAATATAATAGTTAATAAAAATAGTCTTAATAAAAAAAATAGAAAATTACATGGCCTTACTCATGGCAGCAACACAGCACTATTTGAAATAAATAATGCGATTTGGCTGCGATCTTCTCAAGTAAAAGGGCCTTTACTTCAATAAAATCACTAGGATCACTTTGTCTTAGAAACTAGGTGAAGCTACGCCTGTCCCTCGCGACCAAGCCCTTATGTATGGCCTGTCTAACGGCATTGCTAACTTACCTATCTCCCTCTGGATCTCCTGGTCGGAGAGCGCGGACATGATGGCGCCGCTCTTGACGTTGGCCCGGCAGGCGGCCACGTACCAGGCCGGCATGCCGACCCACAGCTCCAGCCACGCCACCACGGTGGGCCCGTTCCACAGCGCGAACGGCGTTCCCGCGCGCATCGCCTCGCCCAGCAACTCGTGCCGGTAGTCGCGATCCCTGGAACATGCCATTTGTGTCTGAATTCCTTCTTTTTTTTTTAGAGTGTCAAGTCTTTTGTTAGCTTAAAAGGGCCTAATAGTATACGAAACAATAAGTGTGGTTAAGAGGATACAAAAATCATAATAAATTGTCGAGTGAGCGGAGTGAAGAAAGTGACAGCGCTATGTACTATAATTGAATGCGGAATGAGATAGCAAGCGTTAGAAGGCGCTCGAAAGTAATCGACGTAAGCGAAATATAAGAACATATCGATTATCTCAAAAACTATCTTTTTTTTTTAAAGTGTTTTGGATTTAGGTACCCAATGCTATTTTCTAACAAAATATTTAAAAAAAGTTATTTTTGTTAAATAGTCTCAGAGTATTTTCGAAAAAACTGTTGCAGAGGACACAACTTTAAAAAATAAATCTATCGAGAAAAGTTTTACCAATCGCGTTTCTGCCTTGGATTTACGTAAATAAAATGCTCAAGTTATCTTTGTCATAAAAATCAAAACTGTGCGTTTTGCGGTTATTGACAAAAAACAATTCAAAAATCTTCAAATAATTAAACCCTCACCTTAATCACTTTTATCTCACATTGTTGTAAATGAATTTCTAGCAGCACCACGCTTAGACAGATCCTATTATGCAACAATCCACACTATTCTACTATATAAATGCGAAATATGTTAGGATGTTTTTTGTCAATCACGCCGTAACCGCTCAACCCATCTTGATAATATTTGGTATGAAGATAATGTGTGCATTAAGAAGGACATAGGCTATTCTACGAGCTAATCTGATGATGGAGTCAAGAGCTGTTCCAAGAAGCTTACTTCGTTTTGCCTCGTCCGTAGTCTTGCAGAGGATTGTCAGATTGCGGCATCAGACTATCATCAGTCAGCGACACGAGCCCGAGTGATGAAGTTGAGGAAAGCGACCGCGGCGCTGTGCCTTGCTGCATCTGTTTATTAAAATACATTTTTTTTACATTTTTATATTTTCGGAAAACTTACAGCTAGCTTACAGAAAAAGGCCAATTAAAAGTTTTCACAAACAAGATAAGATGAGAATCAATCATCTTGAATATACTTCTCTCTTTCTCTTTCCATCTCTGTTTCAGTGTCCTGCATTTGATAATAAAAATAAACGTAGAACCAGTGACATATTTCTCTCTAAAGCCCTGTTCAAACGGCGTAAGATGTGAAATTAGTTTCAAAACGATCCTTCAATTTTGAGTATGACATTTGGGGTTGCAATATCGCTCAAAGATAGCGCAAGCCCCTAAAAGTCAAGCTCAAATTAACTTGCAAGTTAATATTTACAAAATACGTTGAAAAGAAACAGTTGAGGCATCTAAAGACCGTTACAAACGATCTATAGATAGCTCAACTGATCCAGATCACTATTAGTCGGAAGCGTCCCCAAGACGCTGGCAGAATTTCCACGCTGGATGGCAATGCTAATTCGCTGATCTTTATTCAATAGAATTAAGGGTAAATTTGAAATAAATTTAAATTGACATCGGGTTGCGCGTGAGTGTAGGAAGGTACTACGGAGGCGTTTTTGAAAGCGCAATGAATCCCATTACCATTTTCACCATTAAATTATGGTAGTTTATTGGACACATTGAGCAAGAAAGAAGCTACTACTATGATTTAAAAGCTCAGCTCTTGTCGATTCCGATCTTTCCAATGCGAGCTCCTTCACTTCCCTATACGACATGGCGGCAGTCTTCTCTTTTATCTGGCTCATGTCTTGGTCTTCCTCTTCCTCGTTTTCCTTCTACCGTCAATGATGTTCTTTAAGAAGCTGTCATGTCGTATAATATGTCCAATCAGTTTTATCACCAGAAAGAAGCAGTAGCAAAACTCACCGGCAGCCCAGCCTTCTCCTTTTTACTAAAGAACCGTCCGAGCGAGCTCTTGATGCCGCGTTTCTTCTGCTGATGCATGGAGGCGATGGAGACGGCTGATGCTGCGGCTGCCACTCCTCGTGGCAGCCCTGGGGAAGCACCTCCTCCCCACGTGCTGGCTGACATGGACATGGAACCACCCAGGGACTCCTGGCTTGAGCTGTGAGGGAAAGGATAATAAAGAACCCGTCAGGATGGATAAGACAATAAACGTCTGGACAAATCTATACGCATGAAACAAAGCATAAAATTGAGAGTACTCTTTTTATAAATCTTATGCCAGTTCTAAATTTTACTACATGATAAAATCCGTAAAACAAGGAAATCCGTAGAAGAACAAAAGTCACCGACTACAAGGCTCTCAGAGTTAGCAAGTTAAAGTATTAGTGAGCACTTGGGCAGGCTATGTAGTTCTCAGAACCGATAACCGCTGGGACTTTTTTACAACTAGCAATCACAAAGTAGTTAGTAGGAAGGCCAGATGGATCAACGATATAGTGAAAGTTGCGGCAAATTGGTATATAGAAGAGGCTTTTAAAGCCGTCGTGGCACTCTTTGTGGGAGGCCCATGTCAACTGGAGATAGATTTAATCTGGGACTGTTATTTGGGAACAAAGGGACAGCTCAATAGATCCCTGCAGTCGCAATTATTAAAAATCGGCATTAGATTTAAAATAAAAACATGAGAAAAAGCGTACCTTAATAGCATCAACAAAACATGATAATGATTTGGCAAAAGGAATTTACCTTACTCTAGCATACAAGTTGAAAGCGTAAGAGCCTAGCATTTAATTTTGTCTAAAATGGAATTACTAAATGGAACCTAGCTTCAGTACAACACAAGGGAGAAACAATAAATTCAATATAACATACCATTTGAAACACAATTCACATTAAAACAAGGTCCAATGTCACATGAAACAATTAGTAATTCCATTTTAAACTTATTTTATTGAACACAACAAAACATACAAAATTTTATTTGACTATTGTGATGATAATCAGCACTGAAAAAATTTATCTCTTCTTAATATCTCTTGGTATGGTTCATAATAGAATTATCGACATCCACTTATTGTCTGGTAGATATATACATATAAACGTGATAAGACGGCCCTTTGCACATTTAATTGAACTGATACTGTCAAAATTCAAGGCAGTTCATGTTCAAATATAACTAGCGCTCTTCACAAGACACGGATGATGGAATAGATAACTATCCACAATCCTGTACAAATTAGACTTCATACACAGTCTATGGGGCGCATAGTTAAACTGTGTATCTGGACAGTCGCACACTATGTTTGCTAGATACACTTCGGAGTAAGGCTTGTATGGTATAGGTCGGGGTGGACACCTGTGTATAGGGATCCTGGCGAGGCTTCCAGACATTATGGAGCTCCTGGCCGCGTGAAAGAAAAAATTTATTTAGTTAATATAATCCTGTCCAAAATGTTAATAAATCCACCTCACAGTGTGAGGCTCACGCACAATCGCATACTCATTCACACACATCCTTACAATTACACACTCGTATACTCACATACCTACAAACAAACAACTCACAACGCCAACTCTTTTGCAGGCTGTCTACTATTATTCACTATTTGATTTCCTTCTGTAGTCAGCCTATTTATTTATTAACTGTTTAACTTTCCATTTATTTTTATTTACTTTTGTTTTTATATTACATAGTAAGCCATACGTTTTTCTTTCGTCAGACATAGGTACCTACTCCCCTCTTGGTAACTGCACTCTAGAAGCCCAAGATACAAGCCTCGCGCTTAGTTTGGTCTTTGCCGGTATTTATGCTAAAACGTATATAGGTAGTACCTTCTAGTATAGTCGTATTTATATTAAGCCTTGTAAAATTTCTTTTTTGGTAAATAAATTATTCTTATTCTTATTCTGTAAAATTAATGTAAAAGCATCTTCACACCTCCTCGCAATGAAAGGCAATATCGCAGTGCTGCCGAGAATGGGTGTGATGATTGGAGTTAAGGCGCTAAGGGATTGGAGTCACCCTTTATGAACTTGTACACGCGTAGTGTAGCAGTTTCTATTCATCATCATCTTGCCCTTATCCCACATAATGTGAGGTCGGCACAACATGTATTCTTCTTCCATTTCCCGCTATCAGTCGTCAGCAGTCACTCCTTTCCTACACATATCCACACGGACATATTCCGTGCAATAGAAACTGCTACACTACCTGTAGATCACAATATCAAAGTGATTTCAACGCCCCAACCCCTTCCAGAACCATTATAATGGCGAGGGTAGAACCATACTGATCCATGTATCGTTTTCATCCTTTTGAGAAAATGAAAGAAACGCGTCTGATCTTATTTTAAAAATACAGGTGATCTGTTTTGGTTTATTCTTCAATAAAATGATGGCTAAAATGTTCAAGATGATAAAAAAAAATGTTCATGACAATATTTTTCATTATGAGAAGCAAAATAGTAGTTTATGCAAGAAAAAAAACACTTGGATCACTTTGGCACAAAATATTTAATCAAATTCAAGTTGACTAACATAGAAAACCTTATGAGAAATAGAACTTAAAGAAGTAAATGAAGCTTAATCATCACCAAACATGGAAGGTAGTGTGTTTTCATCGTCCTGAGACTCCTCGCCCCTCCCTCTTCTAGGTATATGCGGAATTGATAGGTAGAACGGATGATGAACCGGCGGTACAAACTTGTGATATCTTCGCACCTTCTCCAAAAACAGTATGGTAGTCTTTATATTGAGTTGTTAGCGTTTCAAAGTCGAGAAACTTGTCAGCCATGTCCCGAACTATGAATGGCTTATGCTTTCGACAACAACGCACGAGATCCATCCATGCCTGAGGCGTACGTACAAAACCGTACCAAGTACGGATTGTCACTTGGATTAGTATGGCATGTTAAATATTTGAAAGTATGACTAATGCTAAAGTGGGAAATTAAGGCTCCCTAACAGAATATGATGTTTTCTGAACTTGGATCAGTGTGGCATGAAAAAAAATAAAATGACACTTGGATCAGTATGGTTCTACCCTCGCCTATTCTACTTACACCGGAACCATAATAATGTCACATCTACCCGCATTTCAAGTTTCTTTACTCACGAGTCATACGGCGTCTGGTAATGCGTTCTTAGCCGATCCCTCTCCGCGTGAATCGCCCTGGCCGCTCTTTCGAGGCGTAATGACCGGGCTGTTAGGGGAGACTCCGCCCCTTCAGCCCCTTGTGGAATCGACACTCCCATCCCTCCTACCCCTGCGCCTCCGCCGTCGTCGCATAACTGCATCTGTGTGCGAGAGAATTAGTTTTCAATACCGTTGGCAAAATTTTAGGTAAACTGGGAATGTTGGTAAATGAGAATTATGAAAATGAATACAAATTCATGTGATTAAATTTTATGGTGACATTTAAATATTCACTATGTGACTCTTATTTTACGGTAAAATAGTAGGTGTGTTACATTAAGTACGAATTTCCTACTTATAATTAGCTATGCTACGCATTGGCTCTCACAAAACAAAACATCAGGCCACACAGGCATTGACAAAAGTTACATTTTTGGGACACAGTTTGGCCCAATTGATTGTTTTACATTTTAATTTCACAAAAGCATTGCATATACTAAATATATAACAGCTTCAAGCAGTGTATCCGTGCTTAGCCAGGGAATAAAAATACAATTTATTTACTTATAGATAAATTGATATACAGCTTTGTATCTTGTTCTCATGTTTACATAAAAATATGTGCTGTATATAAATAAAAATATAGGTAATATTTATTAAGCTTGCAGAACACTGCAGATTCTCGTGTAGCATTTTCTAGAGCTAAACTTTAAGTAACAACACTAAATTTCCTTACTTTCTAATAAAACAATTTTAAACTAAAACGAAATTGTATTTAGCTTTAGGTAAATGTTATACGTTATCGAATCCTATTTACCAACTTCATTTTTAAAACTACTAATAATTATCAACTGTAATTTACAAAACACGCAAAACTCAGCAGTGCTTGGTCGTGGAATGCGTGCTTGGTGCAAACTTCCATATATTAGGTACAGGGGAAAAAGGATAGGGTCCAAGGACATATTATGTTGGGAACGCACTGCGAATGGACAAACAGGGGAATGTTTGGGGAAGGGACATAAAAATCACGGTGGGAACAGAGTCAGTTTAACGGATGGAAGAGAGTCTGTAAATAAAGAGAAGAGAGTCAGTAAAACGGGAGGGAAAAGAGTCAGTAAAACGGAGGGAAGAGAGTCAGTAAAACGGAGGGAAGACAGTCAATAGAAAAGTAGGAATAGAGTCTGTAAAATGAAGGAAATTGATTCAGTGTAACGGAGGAAAGAGAGTCAGTATAACGGAGAAAAGAAAGTCAGTATAAAGGAGGGAAGAGAGTCAATAAAACGGAAGGAAAGGAGTCTGTAAAATGGAGGAAAGAGTCGTATAACGGAGGAAAGAGAGTCAAAACAATTCTTCTAAATCTTTGGTATTACGGAGAGAAGAGGTATAATGCAGGGAAGAGAGTCATTAAAACGGCGGGAAGAGAGTCAGTAGTCGGGCAGGGTGGTAACCGACCTGGCTGGCGGACAGGCTCTCGGAGGCAGAGTGCGCCGCGCGGTAGTGCGCGTGCGCGGGAGACATCGCCGCCGGCGCCTACCCACCGATAGGTTCATTTAGTTATTTTGAATTCACCATCCAGAAGACATATTATTACTATGTTATTATCACACGCTGACCATACATTATTATCGATCGTAACAAACATGAGCGGAGAAGAGCAAGTGAATGTAAAGTTTTATAAATTATTCTTCTTTTTTTTATTTTTCTTTATTGTTCTTAGCCTAGATTGAGGAGCCAATATAATCAGCCGAGCTAACATGCGTATACTTTATCTCGTGTGAAATAGAGTTATTTATTTAATGTCTCTGAGTTCATATGATTGTGAAACTTCTGCGGAGTATTTTCGTCGCGACTATGGCGCGGCGACGGCGCATGCTAGCCTGGCAGGAAATACGCTTATTGAACTGCTGACAAACAAACGAGACGAATGATTATGTTACAATTTTCATTAATAACTTAAGATTATGATTGTGTATTTAAAAGTTTTTATAATACAATTAAAATATAAATACATTTTCTTAAATATTAATTTACTTTTTATCTTGGTACCACTCGTGCGGAGTCGCGGGCGCAAGCTAGTATAATATGTAGCACGCATAATAATTAACACGCGCACACAAATACACACACTTGGTATGCTCATGAGTCTATTTACTTTTTTCACTTATGTCTCTTATTATGTACAACTTATAAATATTATGCAAAATGCTATTGAAGAGCGGAAATTCCTAACACAAGCAATTAATTGCTTAAAGGGAGACTCCAAAACCTGTATGTGGCCTTTATTTATTAGTTGAAAAAAAAAAAAAAAAAAAAGTTAGTGAAATATATATATTTTTTTGTATGTAGCGTGTTACCGTATGGTACTTGTTGAAGGGGGCGTGGTGCTGGCGCGCGGGCGGCGAGGGCGAGGGCGCGCGGGGCGGGGAGTCGCGGCGGGACACCACGTTCATGTGCTCGTAGCTGCCCACCTGCGGGAACAAGGGCGATGAGAAGGGTGCCTGGGGAGGGAAACAAATACGTTACACTCCTCTAACCCACTCGTAACAACTACAACGCGCAAAGTTAACTAGGCACCTCGCTGTAATGTTTTGTCTCATTCTCACTCGCGAGAGCGGTAGGCGGTGGCGTGTGGTGGGTGGGGGAAGAACATTCCACGCAGGTGCCAAGTTAATTTCTGCGTGTTGTACACTCTATTTAATATATTCACGATTTGACAGTTCTATATTGTCATAGCGCGTAGTAATAAATAAATAAATAACACCCAACAACCACATACATAGTCCTATGTCTGTACGTTTCATTTACTCTAATCATATCTCATTCTTTTACCTCCGTGGTGCACTGGGCGAGTGCCCGTCTGAGACGCAAGGGGTGTGGGCTCGATTCCCGTTGCCCCGGGGGACAAACGTTTGCATGATCTGCAAATATTGGTTCCGGGTCTGGGTGAAGTGGTACCATGGTACTCGTAGTTTCTGATATCCACGACACAGGGAATCTTAGTGTGGGGCCTGGACTAGGTATGTGGCGATTATGAACAACTATGCAAACTTGGCGGCCCCGCGGCTGAAGAATAAGCCCCTCCATACCTACCTATCCGCGGATGTCGTAAGAGGCGACTAAGGGAAAAAAGCTAGGGGATGGGCAGCAGCGTCCCTCATTCTAACAACTCTCCAACCCGCATGCCCAGCGTGGTGAGTATGGGCAAATCCCCCCACATGATAAGGAATTTGCTCTGTCTGTGGGGGCGGCCATGATCAACAGTGGACGTCGAACGGCTGATATGAAATGATCCATGATGATGATGCAAAGTACGCATACTAATAAGCGTCATGGGTAAGTTTGTACGTACCCTGGACTCCAGCTCCTCGGCCCTGGCTTCGGTGCTCTGTTTCTCCTCCTGGATGAGCCGGATCTCCGTGTTGATGGCGTCCAGCTGTTCCTGCAGCATCAGGGCCAGTGCCGCCGCGTCTGTGTGACCTCCTTCCACTCCACCGTCCGACTCGTCGTTCTGAGAACACAATCTGACATTAAACATCATGTTTTTCATGATTTTTCTTGATGGAAAAATAACAGGTATCCATAGTTATCCTAATCCGCGAAAGTATGGTTTTTTTTGTAGGATAATTTGTTCCTTTTCATGCATGAACAGAGTCATGTAAAATTTATAATCACTTACCAAAAAACAATATTAGCGAGCAAAGGTTTTTATGTTTAATATGGATAAATAATTGGCTTGTATATAATTAGTTTTAATTACATTAATTTTTTACAAGGAAATGTTAATTCGTAAATTTGTCGTGTGCCACTCGCGCAAAACTACGGGCATCTGCCCGTAAATCTGCCAAAAATAGGTCTAAATGTATTGATATATAAATATATTGATTTAGGCTATCAAGATTGATAGCCTAAATCAATATATTTAGACCTATATTCTTTCATGAAAAGAACACTGTCTTGTGATTTGTAGGTATTTAATTTCATAAGTCAAATTAACTGAATGTTCCTATGAAACAGTATAAAAATAACAAAATATTGTTATAATCAAGCTCGCATTGGAAAGATCGGAATGGAGGAAATTGCATCATTACACCGGCACCGACAAGAGCTGAGCTCTAAAATCATAGTAGTTGTATAGTCCAGTTAGACTATACGATTAGAAAAGTTAGTTAAACCACTGATGCCGGGTTAGTTAGTTTAATCAGAAAGTTATAAGTAGAAAGTTTACGTAATAAAAAAGATAGATTGGCGTTTCCGAACCGCGTCTTAATTGTTTGGTACTTAGTTAAGCACTGTCTCATTTAATCGAGGCCGCGTAAAATGCTGACTCCGTCACCTACATACGAGTAAGACTGTACGTGGCAGTACAGTAGTAGTTTAAATCAAACAATTTGTAGGTAGTAGAGTCCAGAAGCTCGTGCATACCTCAGCGTCGCTGGACACGTCGAACTGTTGTTGCACGTTGGCCAACACGTGTGCTTGCTGAAGCTTCTCCCACGAGCTGTCCAACTGGAATTACAAAAGAGGGTCAATGCCGATAATATTTATGGTGGTCCTGAAAAAATCTATTGAAGAAAGAACTTGCGCCACTATATTATTTATTTCGGACTTTTCGGAGCAACAAACCTTGTGTGTAGTTGGTAAACTCGACAGCTAAGTAACGCACTACATCTAAGTGTTGTTGTTTATAGGTATTTGTGTGTTATATTTCTCTATATTTAATCATATCCTATTGTTTTTTTGTGTCTTCTGTCTGTGTTTGTCAAAATAAAAAGAGACGTTTCATCAATATATGGAGCCTGGGCCTGCACTGTGTACACTACTCTAGAATATGGCTAAGCAATAAAGTAAACGTATTTAATTGGTTATTTTATTTAAATTTACTTCGTTCTAAGGTACATTAAGATTATCTTCGACAAAGAGAGCAACACACAGCGCTACAAAAATATGGCGGATGGACGTGCGTGAAATGTCATTTTGACAACCTACATTTATCTGACAAAACAAAAACATCAAATCAAACAACATGACATGAAAAATATGTCAATGTCATATTCAAACGCCAATTATAAACCAACATGGCGGCCTTCAAATAGTGTTCACATAGTAAATAATAATAATAATAATAACATCTTTATTTCAGGCTACTTGACACATTACACAAAAAGTAAAGTAAGTAAAAAACTTACCAGAAGAACTATTCTTGTTAACTAGTCTTGTCCAAATTTTTCTATGTAGTGTACATGGACCAGGCCCAGAATGAAATGACTCCCTTCATTTTTATATTTTTAATTTCAAGTGTTGCTTCCCGGGTGCGTGTTTGCTTACACAGCTCCTATATCAATAGGATGAAAGGGTACCTTGGCCTGGAACATCTGCGACGGCGGCTGCTGCGGGGCGCCGGGCGACAGCGACCGCGTCAGCGCGTCCGTCTGTTGGATGTTGAACGCGATCTCCTGCTCTAGCATTTGCCGCTTCAACTGTAAATATATTTCGACCTTTATACTGGGCGCAAACGAGCCACCCGCCACTGACACAAGTGTGCCAATGGACTATATTTTTCATACGAAGTATGTGGCCGGTGGCGACCATGAATTGTGTAGTATATGTAGAGCGAATGCACCTTTAATGCACTTGTAGTGTAAGCGCACCTTTATAATAGATATGCTGACGGAGCCACCTTGCATCGGTGGCCATATTATTTGTCTCATACAATATACGAAGGTGACTAAAAGCGGTTGTGTTTATTACATCAAAAAACCCTTCATTTTAACCACAAGTGTGCGCTGTGCGTTGAGTACGTACAAAATGTTCTTAAAGTATAGTCCGCAGCTTGAAGAGTGCCTGTCGCGAGTTGCTCGTATGCGAGTAGCCTTAGGGATGATTTTGCAAAAACGCTGAAAAACGTTTTTCTTTATTTCTTACCAACAGCCTAAATATGAATTTTCAGTTTCCTAACAAGGATTGCCTATACAAACTGTCAACCCCTATTCACCGCCTTCAAGATTATTTTGTATGACAAAAGACAGCCTATGTACTTCCTGAGGATATAATCTATCTCCTTGCCAAACCCGTGATTTAACGTGTAACTGGTTCTGTATTGGTCACCCTTTGCCAGCGCGGTGAAAAGGACAAGGACACATCTAAAAGGACTCTTTCATACAAAAAAAAATTAGGTTATAAAGGTAGTCTAGAAATGGCAAAGGTACCTGTTCAGTCTCCATTCTCCACTTAGCTAGTTCCTTGAGGATCTCCTGCTTCTCAAGGAGGAGTTCATCAGCGTATTTCCTAGTCTTTTCCAGCTCTTGCGTGAGGGCATTCTTCTCGTCTAACGCGTGCATCCGTTCTTTCAGATGCACTTGTAACCTGTGATAACATAAGAGTAAACTAGGAATTGGTGGTACGAGTGATAAAGACATCCCCTAGGAGGCTCAAACCTTTGGGGCAATGCTACAAGTCCGCCGTTTATAGATCTGCTTATATTTGTTCCGGGTCTGGGTATTGTTGTACTACGGTACTCGTAGTTTCTGATACCCACGATACAGGGAATCCTAGTGCGGGGTCAGGACTATGTGTCGTTTGTTATAAAAAAAAAACTTGTGATGTGAGCCCTTAATGTTTTTTTTATAACAGGCTTACTGGCCACCTGTAGGTAAGTGGATACCGTAACCTGTGAACGCATGTAATCAGAGGCATTACGCACGCGTTGCCGACCCAAAACCCTCCCTCAAAGAGCTCTGGCAACCTTACTCGCCGCAGAAACACAACACTATTTGAAACAAATAATTTGGCTGCGATTTTCTGGCGGAAGAACCTCCGGCGGACTGCTCCAATTTACTGCAAGAAAATCTCGCTGTGCCCTATACCGCATATGAGGTACTGATGTATGAGGCACGTTGACCAGTCTTACCTATCATTGGACTCGGAGAGCAGCTTATCAACAGTAGCAGAGAGACGCGTGTTGTGCTCCTCGTTCATCCGCAGCCGCTGGTTCAGCCGCATCAGCTCCGCGTTCTTCTCCTCCACGCTGGCTTCCAGCCGCTGGATGCGGTCCTCCGCAGAGCCGTGCCGCTCTTGAGCCTGCAAGTTTATATTTACTTAGTCTTTTATAAATATACTAGCTTCCACCCGCGGCTTCGCTCGCATCGTACCAACATAAAGAGCCTATATGCTATTCCAGACTATAATCTATCTACCAAATTTAATCCAAATCCGTTCGGCCGTTTAGCCGTGATTGAACCACAAACATCCAAACATCCTCACAAACTTTCGCAATTATAATATTAGTAGGAAGCCCAAGGGTACACTCAGCGGCATCAAGGGTGTTACGCCGTGTTCATACAACGGGCGATATGTCATCTACGTGAATTTTAAAATGATCCTTATCTCTACTGGATAAAGTCAACTTTGAGTTTTACTTTTAAGGGCTTGCGTTATCGTACGTTCTCAAATGTCGATTTCAAAATTGACTTTATCCAGTAGAGATAAGGATCAGTTTGAAATACATTTTAGATGACATATCGCACTTCGTAGAAACACGATTTTATGGCCATACTAACAAATAACAAATAATCATATTCACGTTTTGACAGTTAGGGTGCTGCCACATTTTGACGATAATTTAATAGTGAATAACAGCAGATCTAAAGAATCATAATCTTTGATACAATTGATTTGATCACTAATCGTGGCGAGTCACGAGAGCGGCTGTGTACGCGATCGCGCCACGTTTGTCGTGTTATTTTCGGTAGGCCGCGGTAAACGGGCGTCAAAAATTGCACTAATCGACTGAATTTTAGTGCTATCATAATGCTATAATGAGCTGATCAGTTCGTAGTTTATTTATTGATAGGCACCAAGCCGTGTTTGTTGCCTGATTCTTCTAGGCTTGGTCGCGAGGAACAGGCATAGCTTCACCTAGTTTCTAAGACGTTTCAAAGTGATCACAGTGATTTTATTGAAATAAAAATCTTTGACTTTGACTTTGACTTTGAACTGCTGATCTATTGCACTAACAGACTGAATGTGGTAACATTATTTCGCGTTTTGACATAAGTGATCTATCAAATCCTGATTTTTTTAATTAGACTATCGGCTAGACTATTAGCGCCTTGCATGTATGTATGTTCTCCTATATAATAAATTCTTTAAGCACTTTGCCATCCGGAACCGGCAGTATCTATAGGCAATATTATGGGCAATATAAAAAGCCAGATGTTAGGAGACTATCTGTTACAGGTCTAGCTTCATGAAGTGAGAAGCATTAAGCATGAGAATGTTTACATACCCGAATAAGTCAGTCGTTTGTGACCATTTTTTCAAAAATCAATTTCTGCCTTCATCCACAAAACACTGAAAACCACACTGAGTCACATAGTGTGTTGATGAATACATTATTTTGTCTCCGTACCTGACTGAGAGCCTCCATTCTGGCCTTGAGCTGTTCCTCCATTTCAGGCAGCGAGGACATCTGCGCCAGCTTCTGAGAGGACAGCTCCAGTTTCTCCTCAATGGCGGCCGTCTTCTCCTCTTGGAGCTGTGGAGAATGAGCATATACATGTGTTGCGAAGCAAGCGATGAGGCTAGAATCTGGTTTGATAGTACTGCTATTATTGGATTCCAGAAGTAACCCATTTTTACGTCATTTTTGAATAATTAAGATTCGCCAATTCTACAGTTCCATATGAGGTCAGACTATGTAATTCTTTGTATGAAAGAATGAGTGTTACCTTTTTGGTTTATGACCAGACAAGGCACCTATGAATATTGGGTAATACCTTTTGGGTTATAGTCTGCTCCGAGGTTCAAACAGTTTTTTATGTTTTATGATAATTTAGATACCGATTATAATTAGATTCTAGCCTGCATCAGTCATTATATTATGCATTAGTTACGTACCTATAGCTACAGAGGTTAGGAACAGGGGTGTTAATGCTGCGCTTGCGTGTATGTTATCTACTTTTAAGTACTTTTCCTGAAAAATCATGTTACACATGTTCCTCAATGTAAGTCAAATCTTGATTAACTCATACGAACTCTATAGGTATTAGTGGCGATTCGTGGATTTCATGACTAGCCAAAATTAGGTAGGTACTTTTTTAAGTTTAAACTAGCGTAAAACTTGGGGTAACATTATTAAAATTAGGATTGATAATTTAGAAACATCACTTAAAATTAGTCACCACGAAAACGTTCCTAGTTTTAGAAATGTCATTGTTACGCTAATTTCAACTTTACCATAGACATTTTAAAAACATTTTTTAATAAATTTAAACGGGAATTAAGCCCCACTAATGGTTACCTTCAGCTGCGCCTGCTTATGTTGCAGTTCCTGCTCGAGTTTCTCGTTGAGGTCGTGCAGCGAGGTGGACTCGCGCTGCGCGTTCAGGTATCGCTTCTCCAGGGTCGTGATGCGCTCCTCCTGGAAACAAGGATTTGTTTTTAAACAAGTGGCTTCTATTAGCCGCGGTGACCCCGCCTTAAGAATAGGCCTCTATATCTCCTACTCGTGGGCTTCGTAAGAGACTAACTAAAAGAAAAACGCTAGGGGCTGGGCAGCAGCGCGCTCGCCAACACGCGTGCCCAGCGTGGTGAGCCTATGGGCAAATTCCCCCAACATGATAATAAGTCGCTCTGGATATCTGTGGGGGAGGCCGATGTTCAGCAGTGGACTTCCGACGGCTGAAATGAACGATGAAATGAAAAAGGCAAACGGTTACAGATTCAAAATAGGTAACAACTTGCTTGTTTGTCACTGATTCTTTCTTGGTCATCCTGCATTAGGTCAGTGCCCAGATTGAGGTATGATGGTTCTGAAAAAGGCTATGACCACGAGTGAAAACATCGGTGTAGTGAAAGGATTAACGTGAGGGTTAGCATAGGGGGACAATGCACAAAACACCCCACAGCGGGAAGTCAGTGCAGTTCTAACCACCCCCGATTAGAATTAGAATTAGGATTAACGTGCGCCTCAAAGGATTAAAGTGCGTGTGAGAAATGTCGATGATCTAAATTGTATAACCATCTTTATCGCCCATTGAGTTTATAATAAGCCTCTTCCGGGATAGCATATCAATATGCATATCAATGAATCACTCGATTCGTTTCTTTCTGTAAATAAATACAGTAAAAAATATTCCATTGCCGCGCTCTACACACGGGAAGCTACGTGCATTTAAATTTCATTACCTGGTCTTCTTTCTGCGCAACGTTTTCCCTTAGATCCCGCTGCAGCTTGGCGCACTCGTCCTGCTTCTTCAGTAGCTCCTTCTCCCCCTTGGCGAGCCGATCCTCCAACTCCGACATCTTGTTGTTGAGTTCCGCCACCCGCCGCTGCCATGAGCTCAGCTCTGCTGACTGGAAATGAACGGTACTTTAAGTCCCACAAAATACTCCCAAGAACGGTTAGGTATAGTACGCCTTATACTATAATCCTACACAAAAAGAAGAAACAAGTGAAAATGATTTATGACCTAAATATATATACTTAGAATTTGCATTAGTTATCCTTTTGTGAACACTAATTCTAAATTTAGTATAAATTGATATCAGTTATGAAAAAAATCAACGGAAGCCAGATAATTTCAGCTAAAATATAGGCAGTTCGCTGCATACACCCCAACGCGGGACGTATGCACCCCAACGATCTTATTCCCCCATTTAGAATTAGAATTAGAATTAGGCAGTTTGTTTACGAACCTTTCAATCGAATTTGGCTGAAGTATAGTTATATTATTTTAATAGATCTTGTACACATACCTATGGTTGACGTTGTTTATGATTCGAGACTACGATGAGAGGCAATTTTGTTAAGTTTAAAGGTAGAGGTTCCATGGTGCGTGTGAATAACGCACACTACGTAAGTATGCGTAAGTAAATGTTACGCAGTACATTTAAGCATATCAAGAAACCCGGCACACTGTATTTCAATGTACCTTCAGCGTTTGTACGTTGAGTGTATGCATTGCATTCATACGCACCAAGAATCAAAAATAAATGCCATATAGCGCGCTGTTTGAACACCGCTTTACCCGCAACCTGTTGACTTACCCAAATCAGTGCATCAACTACCATGATATGAATATTAGTATCGAAATGTTGAGTGTGTGTTAGTAATGGTACGAGTAGGTTAGTCCATTGATACTGTGCTTCTACTTTATGCAATTACTATGCCATTACCTACATAATTTGTTGCTTCATGCTTCTATAAATGTTATTACTCTATAATCTAAGTAGCGTTAAGTTACCCATGAGTCGTTACTTATAAGTTATAATTATAATTTGGCTACATAAAGAACATTTTCAAAACACATAGGTACGTGTTCCTGAACTAGTATACTACACTGAATGGGGCTTAGGGGCGTAGCCCGAAAAAATACTATGTTTTCAATACTATTTTTTCAGATTTTTCCCCAACTTTTTGAATTCAGATTGATTGATCATTTCAGCCGTACGACGTCCACTGCTGAACATGACCTCCCCCACAGACAGAGCGAATTCCTTATCATGTGGGGGGATTTGCCCATACTCACCACGCTGGGCATGCGGGTTGGCAATTCAGATTGCTTTAGTCTTTTTCCTATCTTTCAATGTAAGAGAATTTTGAGATCGAGATTGCTACCCAAAACAGCTAGATAATTGAGTTTGAATTTTTGATATTTTTTGACCCGAAGACAGCCGAATTATGCGTAGTGTTATTAATTAATGCGTAGTGTTTTTTCAATGTAAAATTGGCGGTAGAATAAGCCCCTTTCGGGTTAGCATACAAATTATGGAATCACAATGTACAAGTATTTGATTTGCTCTTGTGAAAATATAATACGTTTATATGAATGATTTAGTACAGTAATGTTATGGCTAAAGCAAGCTAAAATAGTTGTAATTATAAAAAAAATAGATGGCGATTCGGCGACTCGATGCAAATTGACGCAATGGTTCAGACCGTGTCTTTGGGGTCTGTGCGACCAATTACGTATCATGATAGACTTTAATACCCATGGCCATGTGCCAAATATTCGCATGGCCGCTGGGCAAAATAAAAAATAAACGATTTACGTTTAAATTGTCATTATTTTTTGATGATTATTAAAAACAGCAACTTATGACAAGGCTCTTCTTAGCTTATTATTATTTTAGATCTTGTTTATCTGAAGATACTGTTCACGTGGCAGGATCTGGAATATTGTCAGCCATGAACATTTTATGTACAAAATATAAACCAAAATAAATCCGTGTTCAAACGGCTACGATATAAACTTAAATATTCATTTATTCACTGAAATCGCATGGCTCATTTTGAAGCGTCCTAAATATACATACTTGAATTAACGCCTGTTCTTCGCAATAAACTCAAGAAGTCAATTTTAAGTTTGACTTTTATGAGCTTGCGATACCGTTGAGCTATATCGAACCCAAAATTGACTTTAATTAGTAGACTTAAGGATATTTTTTAAATAAATTTAAGATGACATATCGCACGCAGTTTAAACACGACTTAAAGATGTTGATTTTCCCCGCCAAGAATCAATGCCTTTATAGTTATCTGTGTTTTTACTATCACAATACGTAACCGATCAAGATTTCGTATACAAAATGTATACAGTCCAGGCCCCCAATTCTACTAATTCAATGACTTGAAAATGATAATCGCATGTTAATGATCGCACCGTTAGGATTCAGTTACGATTGTCGCCACCTTCGTTTCTATGATTTCATTGGTTCATTGGTTTCACAATGACTGCCATTGATATACGACTGTGATAGCAGAATACCAAAAGTGTCAAAAGTGGCCATTTTGCCATTGAACCATTGTCATTTTGAAGCCATTGAATTAGTAGAATTGGGGGCCTGCTAACCTGTTTGGCGAGCGTGTTTTGGAGGTCTGAGATTATCCGACAGCTTTCCACCTCTGTGTTCACATTATTTTGCTCCTGTGCCCGCCATCAAACAAAATATTAAACCAAAATACTAGTCTATTGCTATGGCTTTACGCAATTGGCGCCTGAGGCAAAATGGACTTTACTGAAACCCAATAGAAACCAAATAAATTGTTTTATACCCAAATACAGGATGATTCATAATATGTAGGTACACTATCCCGAAAGAGGTTTATTCTATAAACAAAAAGAACGAATATTAGCGAAAAAGAAACCCAAGTTTCAATATTTTTGTTGATAATTTTTATCGAACTTTTTCAATGTTCTTTTGTCATTTTTATAACTATTTTTTATACGAACTAGAAGTTCAACATAAAAGTCACAACACAAAACAGCTGAATAATTGAGTTTGAACTGATTTTCCCCCAAAACAGCAGATTATGTTTTTTCAATAACAAAAGAAGAATTTCATAATGTCGTATAACAAACTTTACTGCAAAATAGGTGTATTTTTTTTAATTAACTTTTTTGTGGCTATGGTGTCACTGCGTTGTGATCGCCACTTTATTTGTGGAGCCCCTTTACAGGGCCTTTAAAGTTCACCGCAAACCCCAGCGGCTGTTAAAAACTGAAGGATTTTCTTTGGGGTGAGTTGCTTTAGCTCCATTGGGCTGAGGGGTGTAGAATTATCCCCTTTCAGGATTGTAAACATATTATAAATCACTTTGTATTTCCTAAAATATGAAGTTTAAATTGAATAAAGCCACAGTTAGTTCCTAGTGATTGTATAATTTTAAGGCTAAACCTATTTGTAGTAGGTGAATAACTGAACCAATTTTGATAATTCAGCGAGTAACGTTCTACGACGAACCAGCCCGATCCATAAACTTTGCTATTTGTCTCAAAGATTTATGGTTCAAATTCGTGTAAAATAGTGCTGATTCGCTCGCATTTGAACAGCAATTAGACATCAAGGTAGGGTTTTCATTCAAGTTCCAAATAAAATTGGTTCAGTTATTGTGATGACCCTAGCACAGTCACCGTACTGTCTAAGCATCTATAGGACTATTTATAACTTTAGTTAGTGTTCCTGTTAAATTGTGTTTGTGTGTATAATTGTGCTTCCCAGAAGTAGTAATTATATTCACCCTAAATCTTTCAAAACTTTTACATAGGGATTAGGTACAAATTGTCAAAACAATGTGACCCAGTCGAACGTGAGCGACTGGTCAGCAAAGACCAGACGCCGTAGTTTGCAATCTCAGTGAGTTCTCACTTATCACTTCCCAACCGTGAAAAGAGAATAGACTACTGGTTTTTGTAGGCGCCCTTTTCATACAAAAACGGTGAGCTATTCCCTTTTCACAGACGAAAAGTGATCACTCACTGACAGCAGACTAGGGCCACTGGGACCCGAACTTGTAATGTTTGCGAGTTACTCACTAGTCACCAGTGAGTTTTGAAACGAAAATAGATTGCCGGTTTTGTAGGGGCGCTTTACGTGATACCACACAAACACGGTAAACTATGACTTTTTACTACTCACCGGTGACAAGTGAGTCTCACAAACTTTACGGACTCATTTCTACCACGGATCGAGCTGGATCAGAAAGAACTATCTGAGCATTTTGTTCTGCATAAAGCTAGTACACACAATAATAATAGCACTTTATTACCTTAACTACTTGTTCGCCATTCTGCTCCGGCGAACCGGTTTGTACTTGGCCGTTTTCCTTTGGCTTATCACTGTCCTGTCCCGCTTTTACGTTCTGTAACTGAAGAAAAATAGGCTTTTATCCCCATTTTTTTGCATTATCCCCAAGCATGGTAGACAATCTCTCAGATTTCCAGGCGATCAGATCTTTGGTGATGTAAATGTCGTAAAGTGGATTAGTCAGAGGCACATCCAAAAACTTTGGTGCCTCCATTTAAAGCGGATTAGCATTTTCCCAACGGATTAGCATTGCCATCCAGCGTGGCAATTCCGCCAGCGTCTTGGGGAAGCTTCCGACTGGTAGTGATCTGGATCAATTAAGCTATCTATAGATCGTTTGTAACGGTCTTTAGATGGCTCAATTGTTTCTTGTGTATTTTGTAAATATTAACTTGTATTAGTTTTAATTTTCTTTCTGTAAGGTAAGTAAACATTTACAGTAGTGAGTATTCCAGACGGGACAGGTGGCAATCCCATCGCCGCTTATAAGAATAGTTACTGGTTCCCTCACGATGTTTTTCTTTTTTGACCAGAAGAACTCATTGGTGCAAGAACGGTTTACAACCCACGACCTTCGTATCGAAAGTCAGGGTACCTTCCACAAGGAAAATACAGCTGTCACTGAAAATACTAGAAAATTGCTTAGGTTAGGTTTAATTGTCAACGCAGTGTGTAACAAGCGCCATCATCTGACCAAGTGATTAGGGTTCCGTATGTTAAAAGGGTAGCACATAATTATCATCTTGCAAAACTTACTTCTTCTTTGGTTAAAGCTAATTCTTCTTCTAACGCTGTATTCCTTTCTAACGCCACTCGTAACCTTTCCCGGACCTGCAAAAAACACAAATATAAGTTATAAGTAGGTAAGCAATAATTAGAGCGAAGCGTGCTTCTTTTGGTAGGTCTAATTCTAATTCTAATCGGGGGTGGTTAGATCTGCACTGACTTCCCGCTGTGGGGTGTTTTGTGCATTGTCCCCCTATGCTTACACTACCCCAGCCAGCCCAGCTCCTTAAAATAGCGAAGCAGGACTTTGGGTCGTTGGTAACATTCTCTCAGTATCCCTGAATGCGGCGGTATCTGGGAGCCGCTTCCGATCACGGCCCGCCGACCCGATGTGGTCCTGGCCTCTTCCGTGGCTGTACAGTGAAAAATTACGTGCTCTACTGTTTCTTCTCCCTGTAGGCAGCACCGACGGCAGGATTATGTCGGGGCTGCCTACAGGGTAGGTCCAACTTAGACAAAGAGGTCAACCGACGAATCCAACTCGGATCGGCAGCGTTAGGGAAACCTCGTCATATCTTCTCGTCACAATTACCACAGAACCTTAAGATGAAAGTCTACAATTAGTGCGTGTTGCCAGTGATGACATATGCCACTGATACTTGCTCGTTAACTATATTGGCCTCATACACAAGCTCAAAGTCACGCAACGGGCTGTGGAGAGAGCTATGATAGATAGATAGATAACACTTTATTGATCACCACACGGAAATAATACATAAGATCACAATTACACGGCAATACAATGGGCGGCCTTATCGCTAAGAGCGATCTCTGCCAGGCAACCTTAGGATGGACTGGACTGAAAAGATTAGAGAAGGGACAAGAGGGTATGTTCGGAGTTTCACTACGTGATAATATGAGGAATTGAGGAAATCCGTAGAACAACCAACCAACCAGAACACAACACACGTCTTACTTAATAATATGGTAGTAGAAGCCAGAGCATCACGGCACTCCAAGACTCCTTCTTCTTCTTGTCGTGTCACTGATTCTTTCTTGGTCGTCCTGTATTAGGTCAGTGACCAGGACTCCTGACTGCTTCTTAAGGTGAGGGTTTAATTATTTTATGATTTTTGAATAGTTTTTTCTCAATAACCGCAAAACGCAGTTTTGATTTTTATGACAGAGATAACTTGTGCATTTTATTTACGTAAATCCAAGACAGAAACGCGATTGGTAAAACTTTTCTCGATAGATTTATTTTTTAAAATTGGGTCCTCTGCAACAGTTTTTTCGAAAATACTCTGATACTATCTAACAAAAATAACTTGTTTTAAATATTTTTTTAGAAAATAGCATTGGGTACCTAAATCCAAGACACTTTTTTTAAAAAAATATAATGTTTTTGAGATAATCGATATTTTCTTCTATTTCGCTCACGTCGATTACTTTCGAGCGCCTTCTAACGCTTGCTATCTCTTTCCGCATTCAATTACAGTACATAGCGTTGTCACTTTCTTCACTCCGCCCTCTCGACAATTTATTATGATTTTTGTATCCCCTTAATAATGTTTTTACCTTCTCGTCTAGTGCCTTGTGGTGCTCGAAGAGGCTCTTGAGCGCCTTCAGCACCTCCACCTCCGAGGAGACCCCGGACTGCGCAGCGGCCTGCCGCTTCACGACGGTCATGCGCAGCGAGCGCTCGTGCCGCGACACCAGGCATTCTAGGTGCTCTAGGAGTAGCTGGAATAGAAGAGTACTTAAATATAGTAACGCTCTATTTTTTTATTATTTTTTTATTTACTTTTTGTGGCTATGGTGTCTCTGCGGCCACAACTGGCCTATTGTGATCGCCACTTTATTTGTGGAGCCCCTTTACAGGCTGTTAAAAACTGAAGGATTTTCTTTGGGGTGAGTTGTTTTAGCTCCATTGGGCTGAGGATGTGCTTTCCCAAATGGATGATACTTAAGCATAAGTGCTCCGCACTCACCTAGTAACGCTGTAACTGAGGCGGTTGATGGAAGTCATTGGATTCGATTAGCGCAGGATCGAAAAAATTGGCCTATAATATGCATTTACAAGCAACAACCTTTACAAGATTATTTTCATCCCATCTATTCAAAAAGGACGACTTGGTTCGCCTTTATGTGCACCCAAAGATGGTGTTTTCTATAAGAAACTTTTAGCGGGCGGGAATTAGTTTTCCAGCCCGCTCCGCTTTATAAGTGCGCCGCAATGTTCTTCGCGCACTTTTTGAATTTGGAACATCTTACTTTTCAGCGGTAAAGAAATCGAACGCAAATATTGTTTGAATAAAGACTGGCTATTACGACTGCCCATAGTCGCGCCGCCGCCATCTGAATAAAAAAAAGGAATAAAATATGAGGCGCCTTTTATTTTCTCATAGTGGGTGATGAAAAGTAGAGTGTATCACTCGGGCGCAAGATATACACTAGAGAGCATAGAAATCGCACATAGGGGAATTTTCCTACATTTTAATTTCGACCCTTATTTTTTTTTTAAATTAATGTGATGTTGCAAATATAACTTAAATTAAATTGAAGTACACACTGTTAGCTTCCTAAAAACACAAAATGTCTAGCCTTGACCTTCGAAATCATAACAGTGGCAACTAAACAATAGAATGGCCTAAATTAGCTCGTTTCAAGTAGCGCTGTTTGTGGGACTTTGAGCAGGTATAAAAGGTTAAAAAAACAATAAATTTGTGAATGTGTCGATTTTTTAATACGAGGTATTGCCTCCCCTAGCCTGAATAACAGCTTCCATTCGCTGTTTCATTGAAGAAATCATTTTTTTTACGAAATCCTGCGGTATGCTGTCCCATTCTTCCTTGATCGCGGTTTGGAGCTCTCTGAGACTCGTAGGCGCTGCGTTTCTGGCTCTTACTCGTTTCTTTAGTTCGCCCTATAAGTGCTTAATGGGATTGAGATCTGGGCTTCGAGCAGGCCACGCCATAACGAGTACTTCAACCTCCTCCAAGTACTGGCGTACTATAGCAGCGGTGTGTGGTCTAGCGTTACCCTGCATAAAAACGAAGTTTTCGCCGATAAATCCAGAATAAGGCACAACATGTTCTTCCAGGATCTCCTCAACGTAACGTTGGGAAGTCAATCCACCCGATCGACGGTCGGTATCGGGCCCTGTAATGAAGACAAGTTCAGTTTTCGCTTCCAGAGAAATGCCTCCCCAGAACATAAACGAACCACCGCCGTATGCGACCCGTTCGGATATGCAACATTGAGCAAAACGCTCACCGGATCTTCGGTAGACTCTACCTCGTCCGTCGTTACCATGAAGGCACATCCTGCACTCGTCGGAGAAGAGAACTGTCTGCCATTGATCCATAGTCCAATTAACGTGATTTCGAGCAAACTGAAGGCGTGCTTGTCTGTGCGCTGGGGTCAATTTTGGGCCAGTTGCTGGTCTGTGCGCTGTCAGACCTCCTTCGGCTAGTCTTCTTCTAACGGTCCACCGACTGACTTCCACTTCTCTAACTTCCTGGAGCTGCTGTCCGAGTTGAACTGCATTCAACCGGCGATTTCGTAGTGATGTATTCACAAGGAAACGGTCATCGCGCTGTGTTGTCGCACGTTTTCGGCCTGTTCCTGGTCGCCTGGTATAGCCACCAGTTTGCTGATATCGCTGGTATACACGTCGAACAGCATATCTGCTCAAATTTAATTGACGAGCCACTTGACTTTGGTTCTGTCCAGCTTCGATAAGTGCAACCACTTGAGACGCTGCTTCTGGTGTGGTATCCATTTTCTTGTTTAGAGAGATGACGTATTCGTTAAAGGACCTTTCTGACTGGGAGTTGGTATGCAAATGATGTAATTTCAATCATCCCTTATCGTTTTATAACTGCTCAAAGTCCCACAAACCGAGCTACCTGAAACGAGCTAATTTAGCCCATTCTATTGTTTAGTTGCCACTGTTATGATTTCGAAGGTCAATGCTAGACATTTTGTGTTTATAGGAAGCTAACAGTGTGTACTTCAATTTAATTTAAGTTATATTTGCAACATCACTATAATTTAAAAAAAAATAAGGGTCGAAATTAAAATGTAGAAAAATTCCCCTATGTGCGATTTCTATGCTCTCGAGTGTATTTTTGGCTCGGGCGACTTACTTTGAATCCCTCGCTACGTTCAGGATTCTACTCTAGAATCCCTCACTTCGCTCTGGATTCAAAAAAGCGGCCTCACCGTAAAAATATTTTGCTCCCTTATGATACAATCTACTATCCCGAAGGGGGCTTATGCTACACCCAATTGGCAATAAAGTTTGTTCTACTACTTTACCAATTCGTTATTTTATAAACCTTGAAGCAGACCACTTGTCCGGTGGTCGACGAAGCAGGGCAATAAAGTCTACTACACACGTTATACTACTGATTATCTAATAGATAGACAATCCTGAGGCTGAATAAAAGTCATTGCAAATAAAGTACTTAAACTTAATTCATTCATTCACTCAAAGAGGGCTGGCGGGTTGAATTATTTTGCAAAAATATGAACTTACAGGGGGAAATTCACAAGGGGCCTACACAACTGGAAAGGTAAAGTACCTACATAGGTACAAACCAATCATCCTTAGGGAAAAATCGACAATCAGGTTCTATAAATGTATCATCTGCTAGAATAAACACTGATGGCTTACCAGTAAATACTTTCGTTTACCTATCCAATAGAATTCTAAGACTGCTAGGACAACAAATCGGGATCTCTACGAGTCTAGACGCATTCTGAATTATTCAGCTACCTTTGGCAAATAACTCGGGGCCTGGGTACATGTGTTAATAAATACTTACCTATCTTAAAAGATTCGCTTTTACTAGCTGCAGGCAGTTCCAAAAAACGGTGATGATAATATGACAAAAGTTTGATAGTAAGTGGCCGTGGTGTCCCCGGCTGAAGAATAGGCCCCTCCATATCTACCTATCCGCGGATGTCGTAAGAGGCGACTAAGGGAAAAAAGCTAGGGGATGGGCAGCAGCGTCCCTCATTTTAACAACGATAGCTCTAACTGCGCTCGCCAACCCGCATGCCCAGCGTGGTGAGTATGGGCAAATCCCTCCACATCACACAGTCACTTAAGGGCTAAACATCAAGGCCCCTAAACTTGATAGACTCCAAAGTCCAAGTCACTGTAGCCGAAAACGGCTAGGTGATTATATATATATTACGGGAACTATCATTGAACTATATTCCCCCTAAAGAGCTCTGGCAACCTTACTCACCGCAGAATTGAAATTGAAATGAAATTTGGCTGCGATCTTCTGTAAGGCGGAGGTACCTCACCAGGCAGGCTGCTCCAATTCAGAACGAGAAAATCTCGCTGTGCCCTACCTCCTCCTATTTAATGACGAAATTCCTCTGACGCTGAATCAGAGGCTAAGCATTAGGTTATACAGTCAGTACTAATAAGGCACAATATGTACCTTGCAAATAATCCTAAATCGGTTATTTCAATCATCCTACTAATAAATGCGAAAGTTTGTGAGGATGTTTGGATGTTGTTTGTTCAATCACGACGTAACGGCTCAACCGATTTAAGCGGAGGGTTTAATTATTTTATGATTTTTGAATTGTTTTTTCTCAATAACCGCAAAACGCACGCGTTTTGATTTTTATGACAAAGATAACTTGAGCATTTTATTTACATAAATCCAAGACAAAAACGCGATTGGTAAAACTTTTCTCGATAGATTTATTTTTTAAAGTTGGTTTCCCCTGCAACAGTTTTTTCGAAAATACTCTGAGACTATCTAACAAAAATAACTTTTTTTTAAATATTTTGTTAGACAATAGCATTGGGTACCTAAATCAAAGACACTTTTAAAAAAAATAGATAGTTTTTGAGATAATCGATATTTTCTTATATTTCGCTTACGTCGATTACTTTCGAGCGCCTTCTATCGCTTGCTATCTCTTTCCGCATTCAATTACAGTACATAGCGCTGTCACTTTCATTACTCCGCCCACTCGACAATTTATTATGATTTTTGTATCCTCTTAATTGAAACTTGGAAAAGATAAAGCTCTTTACCTATAATATCATATAGGCTACGTTTTATGTAGGTACCACACGAGTGAACCGCGGGCGGAGGCTAGTTAGATATATTTACATGATTGTATAAACCGTTTCCTAGCCCAGCAGTGAACTATCTAAAGTTACCTACTATGTAGGTAAGTACTCAAGTTTTCCTACTCACCCTGGTGTTGTTTCTTTCTGCCTTGAGTTCTGAGATCTCTTCCTCTCGCTCTAGCAGATGTTCCCGTGCCTGGTTTAGTTCCTTTGTGAGGGTTGCGAATTCCTGTTGACCAAAGAAAATATGGTTAATGAATGCTTACTAGTACTTTTAGTAAAGGTACAGAACCAGCGATCATATATTAATAAATCAATATTCCGGACATGTCACACACGGTCATTTGATCTCAAACTAGGCATAGCCGGTACTATGGGTACCAGAGACTGATATATACCTAATAGATAAATATTTAACACCCAGACACAGAACGATCAAAGAGTGGATCTCGTTGCCGGCGTCTGTGTTTCCGAATACCTATAATTTGGGTGTTTTCAAGAGTAGAGTGAATAGGTTTCTTCTAGGCAAACGTGCTACACCGTAGACCACATCGTCACTTAACTTCAGGTGAGATTTTGGTCAAACGTAAGCCTATTTTGAATTAAAAAAAAAAAAAGTGTTTTTGTCCAGTGCGGAAATCGAACCCGCGACCTCTAGCGCAGAAGGCAGAGCTACTACCAACTGAGCTATGAGGCCAGTCAATATATGTTTTATCTATCTATCATAGTTTGTAGCGTTTATATATTTCAGCGAATAACGATCCAATATTTACGGGGTATCACAGCTCGCTTCAGAACATAAACAACATAATATCGGAATTCAAAGACTAATGGCATAGCAACAGAGGAAAATATTTGCAACAAGAAACAATGAAGCGTAGGTTGAAAATATTTTAAAGATACCGTTATTCCAAGGTTTGAACGCGGAGTTCAACCAAAACTAGCATCTATTCGTGGGGTAGAGTTGGGATTCATAACTGTAAGTATCATAATCAGCCTGTGGAAGTCCACTGCTGGACATAGGCCTCTCCGGAAAATTTCCATGAGGAACGGGCCTTGTTTCCTTGGTACTCGTAAGTATAGGAAGAACAGGATAGAGCAAAAAGAGACGAATACGAATGTGGATGGATATAAGAGTTAAGGCAGACCGAAAATGGATAGACAGTCTGTGTGATAGATGGCATGCGTAAAAAAGACATAAATACAGATAGGACGGATGATAGGGGAGAAAAAGTCTTAAGGAATTACAAGGCTTGAAACATCAGAAATAAATCGAAAGTTCTATCTATGTATACAAATAACAATACTTCTGAATCCTATTCAACTAAACATCCTATTTTGCCGTCTTTCATCAGTTCAAATAACCCCAACTTTAGTAAACTGGCCCATAGCTTGCAGTTCAAGCATTGATTGAGCTAAGGCCACACAGTGTAAACTTAGCAAATGAAGCCGCGCCCTTGAACTAGTTCTAGACTAGACGCTAGAGCCAGCTGAATTGGTCTGTTTGTCTTCGTCGCCCAATGCCATCGGTATGCATGGACGTGAATGAGCTGTGGAGTTAAAAGAACTTGCAAGGTTTAGTTGCCAAGCAATCGCAAGATAAACAGAAAGTTGCACCTACCTACAGCACTGATGTTTATGAATACCTCCTTCATCAGAGAGACTGTTGTTTTGGTAAGTTTCATCATCATTTCAGCCGTAGGATGTCCACATAGCCCTCCCCCACAGATTTTCAGAGCGACTTCCTATCATATTTGCATTTACTTATACTCACCACGCTGGGCATGCGGGCGAGTGCCGTTAGAGCTGTCGTTGTTAAAATGGGGGACGCTGCCGCCCATCGCCTAGATCTTTCCCCTTGGTCGCCTCTTACTACATTCATGGGTAGGGAGATATGAAGGCTTTTTTTCCCTTGGCCGCCTCCACGGGTAGGTAGGCATGGAGTGGCCTACTCTTCAACCACGGCCTTGGTAAGGTTAGGATCAAATACTTCGAAGTGTCAGAACCAGAACCTAGAACCAGGTATTTATTATATAATTTTTTTGGTCAGCCAGCCTTCTTTGACAACCCTAAAACCGACCCATTCTGAACATTGCTGCCCAACCCTATCCGCAAATCCGTAGTTTTCCGTATTCTCACAGCTCTCTTTTGACATCTTCACAATGCAACCTCCAGGGTTCGACTTTACCTTTGACTTGCATCGTTAAACTCTAAAAAGATTTAAACTCTTTGAAGTGGCGTGTTTTTCCCAGATGTCTCGGATAAGCTTTGTAGCGTTCATTTTGACACGCTTGTATGAATAGATGTTAAAGTTTGTTTGTTTAGAAGTTTTGTAAAATAATGTTGTATTTCAAAAGGAGAATAAGTACACTAGGTATTGGCCAATAAATGTAGGTATGTCCATATTGGAAAAGTATTGAGGTTCAAAAGAGAAAAGCTGCAAGCAGCACATCCGATTTTAGCAGCATGGGCACAATCTAAAACTACTACTTATTATTTATGATTTTCATATATTATACAACTTTTTGCACGTTAAGAGGATACAAAAATCATAATAAATTGTCGAGTGGGCGGTTTGAAGAAAGTGACAGCGCTATGTACTGTAAACAAAATATTTTTAAAAAAGTTATTTTTGTTAGATAGTCTCAGAGTATTTTCGAAAAAACTGTAGCAGAGGACCCAACTTTAAAAAATAAATCTATCGAGAAAAGTTTAACCAATCGCGTTTCTGTCTTGGATTTACGTAAATAAAATGCTCAAGTTATCTTTGTCATAAAAATCAAAACTGTGCGTTTTGCGGTTACTGAGAAAAAACAATTCAAAAATCATAAAATAATTAAACCCTCACCTTAATGGTTTATCTTAAGTTTTATTTTATATAATTGGCTTAACATGACTACCCAAAATAGAGCAAGCGCAACAAAAATTTGTTTTCTTCCTAAGTCTCCAAAGCATTTATCGGAACTGTGTTCGAAAAAAATACGTAATATCTTCTTACTACGTGTCTTCTTTGAAACACAGCTACGTTGTTTATCATAAATCTGTCACAATAATGTTTGTACACGAGGCTCCTCTTAGCGACCCAACAACAACAGGGCATACATAACTACTGGACTGTTTGGAGTGTTTAGTTATGATGTTTGTTGTTTATTTTGCAAACAACAATTCAAATGCCTATGCAATCACTTTTTTCAGCAGCCTATTCTTAGCTTTTCATCGAATAGGTACTTAGCATGTGGCTTTTATCGCAGGCCGAAGCTTCCTTTAAGCCTAAGATAGCTTCGTAATTTATAGCCACCGCGAGAACGAAACTGTGATTTATAGAGCGAATTCCTCACTCGAGCGATTTTAGTGATATCTCGAAGCAACAGTTGTCTATGGTTTTCCTGCTAAGAATTATCCTACTTTATCCGTACTCAAAAAAAGTAATAACATCGGTTTTTTCCGCTTATTTAGCGTTGTGTGCACGAAAGAAGCCTCTAAGAGGTGCACTAGGCCATTTTCAAGGCCACCATACTTCAACCTGGTCACTGACTGATGATCAAGAAAGAATGAGTGACACGACAAGCAAGCAAGCATTGTCTAGTTTATTTTGTATATGGAGTTTATGTAACGCGATGTTGAGGCGCGGCATACCATTAGCGCACAGTGGTTTCAGCACTATAGAATCTAAAGTTTTTTTGTGAAAAACTAGTTGGTAAAGCAGAGCAAACAGATATTTTCACCACATATAGTTATCACCCAACGTTGAGCTCCATTCAGTTTGCTTCTCTGTCATAAATCTTTTCAGGCACACTCGCAGACCCTTTACTAAAGCACAGATCCAGAGAATAGCTTGCTAGCTCTTCGAGGTGTACCATGCTCGATTTCAACGAAATAACGATTCAAGTATTGATAATGACAGTTTTTCATGAAAAGTTGAGGGTAGAGTCGAAAATCAAGGATATTTTAGCTTATATTATAGCAAATAGGTTTGTATGACGAAGGCAGTTTTAAGCAGCAAAAGAGGAATGTCAGGACCATAGCAAGTGGCAAGCCGTGATCTCTGCCTATACCTCTGGGAAACAGTTGTAATTTTATGTACTCGTATTTTAACATTTAACTTTCCTACTGAAATAAGTCTGAAAAAATGAAAGTTTATTTACAGAAAGACACTTAAAACTAATACAAGTTAATATTTAAAAATACACAAGAAACAGTTGAGCCATCTAAAGACCGTTACAAACGATCCATAGATAGCTCAACTGATCCAGATCACTACCAGTCGGAAGCGTCCCCAAGACGCTGGCGGAATTGCCACGCTGGATGACAATGCTAATCGCTGGGCCAAATAAGAGCCAGCTCTCGGGTCACGCGTCGCTTCGATCAGACGTCCTGATATAACTGAATAACTCCGAAAAACGGAACAACAAGGGTATGGAATGAAGTAGCCATCCCGTTTCAGTGGCGGGATTATTTTGCAGGACTCCATTTGCCGCATTAGCATAAGCAAATATATCTTTCGGAGCGTACCGGGACATGCGGGACTCGGGCGCATAATGCGCCATTAGCGAACATATGCGATAGTGCTATTTGCAGAGCTGAAGTTGCCAAAAACGAACGTTGAAATATGGCCTTTTAGATATGGAGGCTTCCTTAGTAAAGAACGTGTAGAGAACACAAGTTATTTCTTCGTCTGGTTCGTTACTGGTTCCTTCATGAAACTGTTTATCATGGCGGCCGCGGTATGTATTAGAGGCAGATGAAGTGCAAAAGAGCACTGGTGGAGTAGTCTCTAGTAGTAGTAGAATCCTGAACGTGCACCAATGGATTCTCCGTTAGGAAACAGGCATTTTAAAATTTGAAGACATGTTTTTTTTTTTTTATACAATTAAGGTAGCAAACAAGCATACGGCCCACCTATTGGTAAGTGGTTACCGTAGCCTATGTACGCTTGCAATACCAGAGGCATCACGCACGCGTTGCCGACCCCTTAAAAAGTTCAAAACGCCCTTTTTGAAGAACCCCATACTGTAGTCCTTAGAGAAAACCTCAGCAGGGCGATCATTCTTCAACCTGAGTGTTCGCGGGAGGAAGTTCCTCTGAAACCGCACGGTACGCGACCAACCCGGCTCCAGGGTGTGAGGATGGATCCCCTGCCTATGGCGAGATGTGCTATGATAAAAGGAAGCTGAAGGCATCATATCAAACAATTCTTCAGAACACAACCCGTTATACAGGCGGTAGAACACACATAAGGAGGCAAAGTCCCTCCTTAGGGTTAAGGGCTCAATACCGCCTGTTAGCTTGGGATCATCGACAATTCTCATAGCGCGTCTTTGAACCGAGTCAAAGGGTCCAAGCTGGTACCCAGGTGCACGATGTGTACGAAAGACCTCTAAGAGGCGCACTTTAATCCTTTCACTACTCTAATTCTTTCACCAACGGCCATAGGCCCCTTACAGGGCCACCACACCTCAACCTGGACACTCTTCTTCTTCTTGTCATGACACTGATTTGTTCTTCACGACAATCAAGCAAGTACAAAAGGGCAATAGCAACGAATAAATTCATAATCTGACAGTGTTTTATTACTTACCGGGCAAGCTACGACAATCCTAAGCTTATCAGTACTTAATTAGATAATTAAAGAAGTAAATACAACCAATGAAAAAATAAAATTAAAAATAATTTATTTAGCAACAAAAGACACCTTTACATTTGTAAGTATTATAAACTTAAGGTTATTAGATAGGTTGGTTAGTACAAAATGAAGGTGCAAAATGTTGAGAGGGCTTATGACGTAGAAAGCAATCAATGCCACATATTTTGAAAAGCAGTTACCTATATGGGGGTTTGGCGATAGGACATTAATGAACCACCGTAGTCCACGGTTTAACAACCTAAGTGGCATACAGTGGCCTGATACTAACCCGGAATATGATGATGGCATTACATAAATGTGTCGTAAAGAATCTACGATCTCGTATTAGTGTTTCGAGGCGTTTATTACGGGTGTAATCGATAAGCAATTCATCCCGGCTATTCCTGGAGTAATTCGGGGGTGGGGCAGCGACCACCAGTATAACAGAAATACGATATCAGTCCACTTAAAACGAACAAGCTATCACAGAACGAACTGGAAGGAATTAAATAAACAGGGGTTAATTTGACAAAGAAAGTCTCGCTCTATTAACGCGAGGAACAATAAATAATAATAAATATTCCGGATATATTCACACGGTCAACTAATCCCAAACTAGGCATAGCCTGTACTATGGGTACCAGAGACTGATATATATAATAGATACATATTTAACACCCAGACACAGAACAAACATCTGTGTTTATCACACAAATGTTTGTCCAGTGCGGGAACGAACCCGAACCTCAAGCGCAGAAGGCAAAGTTACTACTAACTGAGCTATGAGGCCAGTCAACAATGCCCACCAGTGGTACAATTTTGTCTAAATAAAATTTGATCTAGTAACTAGAATATGTTGCAACTATGTACCAGATACGACGGGATTTTCGTACGGACGGGAAGTGGCTCCGTAGCTTGGTTGGTTAGAACATCTAGGGGAAGGTTGCGGGTTAAAATCCCGTCTGAATCGATATTTTTGGGATATTATGACTGGCCTCATAGCTCAGTTGGTAGTAACTCTGCCTTCTGCGCTAGAGGTCGCGGGTTCGATTCCCGCACTGGACAAACATTTGTGACTAACACAGATGTTTGTTCTGTGTCTGGGTGTTAAATATATATCTATTATGTATATCTCTGGTACCCATAGTACAGGCTAAGCCTAGTTTGGGATCAGTTGACCGTGTGTAATATGTCCGGAGTATTTATTTATTATTTATTTATTATAAAAGAAATTGCCTTAAGTTCAATAGGTCCTATACGTAAATTAGTCCAGAAACGCGTTGCACTAACAGACATATAAAATTATAGCACAAAGCGATGCTGCCAGTACAATATATTGGATCGCAGCGGGACATCGCATTCTGAGGCAGATAGGGAAGACGAATTATGCGGATACTAGCTTCCGCCCACGGCTTCGCTCACGTGCTACCTACGAGGATAAAAAGTAGCTTACGTGCTATTCCAGACAATAGTAGTAGATCTGGATGAAGTTTGGCACAGAGATAGTCTGAGCCAAATTTCATCCGTTTCAGATCCGTTTAGCTATTCTGGCGTGATCGAGTTACATACATCCAAACGTTCGCATTTATAATTACATATAATACAAAGTTTTTAATTAAAAACTTTGTATAATAATTATAAGTTATATATTATAAGTATTATATCTTTACCTTTTAGTTTAATTGTTATTTGTTACTCTTTCAGCTTTATTATTAATGCATGCAGTGTTTACCTTTAAGTGATTGTGCAATTAGATCAAAACAGTACAACATTGTACCTATCTCCTGTATCGTATTTCATGTATCGTTGTAACAATTGTTGGTAGACCATAATAAATAAAATAAAAATAAATAATGTTCGTAGAATAGGATTGTATGGATTATTTTAATCTTACTTTAAACTTCAACTTTTTAGGACCAGGATGTAAAGTTAATGGAATGAAATGCAACATAGTGTACCTACCTATGGGATTCATCTTACTAATATTATAAATGCGCAAGTTTGGATGGATGGATGTTTATAACTCAATCATGCCAGAACGGCTAAACCGATTTCGATGAAACTTGGAATTGATTATATAGTCCTTACCTAGAAAAGCATATACCTAGTCTACTTTTTATCTAGAGACCGAGCGAAGCCGCGGGCGGAACTGACCTAAGCCTCCGTTGAAACTGACAACTCTTAGTAGTTAGTAGTTACAAGTACGTTAACTAAACCAACCCCTTTCAACGCAGCCTTTGAAAGTTCCATGAAATCAAATCAGCCGATGGAATTAGGTCCACGCCCGGTGGAATTTCATTATGGCCACCGGCATGCAGTAATTACCGCTACAGGCCGGGTCGGTAACACGTCTTTTATTTAGACAAGCTCCCGTTTCCTACCACTTTAGAAAGAAAGAAAAGAAAGAAAGAAAATAATTTATTTCCCGTCACATAATGAGATAATAACAACATAATGAGAACCGATAACCGTTGGGGAGTAAAGGTTCTCGAATGGCGACCACGAACCGGGCGACGCAGTGTTGGAAGGCCCCCCACCCGATGGACCGACGACATTGTGAAGGTTGCGGGAAGTCGGTGGATGGAGAAGGCTCAAGACCGTTCGTCGTGGAACTCTTTAGGGGAGGCCTATGTCCAGCAGTGGACTTCTACAGGCTGATGATGATGATGATGAATGAGATAATAATTTTAAAAACTTAAATTACTGACAAAATTAGTATCCAAAGTGACGAAAAAAAAGGTTGCCACTCAGCATTTGCTGCATCAGCCCAGTGGCCGGTGCAGCGCTGATTTTCAGTGGCACCCAAATGAGAATCGCTGCAGCTACTGTGACATGCATCTACTTATATAACTATAAAATAATTCTGAGGAACTCTTAGTAAATTTGATAGCGATTAAGTTTCAAAATGGGCGTTTATAAGGGCCGACGTGTACATATACTCGTAATAAGTACCCGAAACTGTTTCTAATGATGCTAATAAAATGTATGCCATCAAAAACATATAATTATGTGAAAATGGGAGCCAAGCTGAAATTCCATTTTGTGAAAAAGGATCATCGATAAAAATGATAGGCACCAAGCCGTGTTTGTTGCCTGATTCTTCTAGGCTTGGTCGCGAGGAACAGGCATAGCTTCACCTAGTTTCTAAGACGTTTCAAAGTGATCCTAGTGATTTTATTGAAATAAATGCCTTTTGACTTTGACAAGTTCAAGAATATGCGAGGTTGTCAACTTCGCCGACAAAAGAATTGATATCTAAATGGGTGCCCAGCTCTAGATTTGACTTGGCTAGTTTTTACAAGCAAACCAATTTTTTCGAAGAATAATAGTACATTATGGTACAATTGTGTAAGTTTGGTGATTACCGCTGAGGCGTCATTGTCTTGAGGGTCTTAAGAGAGCCGAGGACAGTAATCATCAATACAGACGTGTATCATACGACGTTTTTCAATACACTTGAGAATAAAATAATACTAAAAATAACTGTAAAAACGAGTTGTCAATTTTTCCTACCTGCTATCTTACAATGGTGATCGTCCTTAGACTAAAAGAATGAGTTTTTTTTTACTTTTGCGCACGATCTTTTTTGTATCGAAACTTTTTTAAGAACAAAGCAACTCAACCAATAAAATAACTCGCTTTTTTTAATAATAGCAATGAAAAAGTCACAGTTTGATTACAGGTATCATTATGTGCCTAATTGCGGTGAAATTAGAGCCACTTTATGAGCAAGTGTGTTGAAAAAAATTTTTTTTTTCCTTGCATACAATAATAGTTCACATTATTCACACTGCATACTGCTGCTGGCCTTCCTGGAGGACATCGTGTGGCTCCATTAAAAGCCTCCACCGGTCACGCAAGGGCTTTTACCAGGGGCCTAATTGCGGAAGCCAGTCCACTCACCAAGTACCAAGTACAACTGCATACACACGCGGGCAAGAAGCGTTATTTTACTTCGCTATGCTTCTTCGCTTCTCTGTACATGCTGGTGGCTCGTACTCTCAGATGTTTATTCCAAGATCGAATAAAAACAGGCGGATTTCAATTCTACTTTTGCTGCGCTCGAAGTTCACAAAACCATGCATTGTTTTATAAAAATTCATAGCTTTTTATTGAGAAATTCCGAGAGAACGATTTTACTAGACAAGGGTAGGTAAGAAAATCTCGCCAATTCAGATTCTAGGCAAAGAATTTATCATCATCAACCTGATGAAGTCCAATGCTGGACATTTCCTACCTCAAAGAGTGCTACGACTAACGGACTTAAGCCTTCTTAATTCATCGATTTCCCGCAAACCTTCATAATACCGTCGGTTCTTTAAGCTACTTATTAAAAAATATTTTTACTCTATGCCATTTCCCAATAGGTATCCTAATTAATCCTTTCAATTTAGTCTGAACTTGAAATTTCCATTCAGAAGGAATAACTAAATAAAATTATATTAAGATTTCATCACAACATCACAACTAAATATAATTATTTTAAACGATAGAAGCCCACTGGCTTATCTGTACCTTATGTTTTAGTTACCAGTTTACCTCCAGCCTGCATCCTCAACTTTTAATGGCGCTTATGCGAGTGGCTAAAGGTTACAACTGACCTGTAGTAGAGCCGTGTGAACCCGACACGTGCAGACGGCGCCGTTTTTGCGCGTGCACGGCGTGCCGAGCCACGCGCACGCGCCGCCGCGCATCGCGCGCGACCATGCCGTAGCCAGCGCGCATGCGTCACCGAGACATCACCAAAACTATCACCATCACACACCACAAACGAATTTAAGACTCATCTCATTCAAAAGTCTCGGCACACTGTAAAACCTTCGATTGATGTTTCTTATGCACCAGTGAGTGAAATCGTGACCAAAATTTAATTATATGTATACATGATAGATATTAAATTCGATCTTGAAAACAAAGCTTCGGAAAGTCTGAAGCTTAGGTCCACATTAAACTTGCGAAGGCACGCATGAGGTTGTTGTAAAAGTTCCAGAAATGTTTCAGTTTGAGCACTACTTACGTAGCTTTGGTCGGATTTCATTTGCATGGACGAAAGTAAACGCTGCGTTTTATTGAATTGTTTTAGCAAATGTTAACATTTAAAATTTTTTTTTATTTCAGCGAATGTTTCAAAAGCGCTTTCGATTTGCGCAAAGCAAGTCAAACCGTTGTTTTCGCAAGAACGACTCCGCTGAGCACTGAAGTTGCAATTTCATTTCGACTTTTGTAAGTGGAATTACGAAGGAGTTGCGAAGTTACCTACACCGTAAACGATATAATCCTGTTAGCTAAATCCATAAACGCTTATACCTTCAATTGTAAATCGTAAACCAATAGATTATATTATTACCTATTGTGAATACCAACCTAATCAGATTTTCAAACTTATAAATGCGAAAGTAATCTCTCTGTATGTAACGTTTTTACGACTAAACTTGATGAAATTTGGTAAGGAGATAGCCTAAACTCTGAGAAAGGACATAGGCTGCTTTTTATCTGGGTACCGGGCGATCGAAGCCGCTAGCAACTACTAGTCGTATAAGTTTTGGTCACAGAAAGAATAGAAAAGGACTGTCTTAGTTTTCCAAAAATACAAAACTGAAGCTTTTTTTATTAATTTCTGGGTCTAGAACAGTCTACAAATAATTAAACTAAAATACATTGCTACTTTCTTCAAACTTTATACTTACATGTCTTTGTTCAATGAATTCAAAGGATAATTTTGAAGCATCTAAGTTATTAAAATCATCAAAATAAAATCCATCACAAGAATACAGCCTGTTTGAAGTAGAAAAGAATGTTGCAGGTAAAAAGGGAAAGCTACAAAACATGGACATAAAATATGAGGGCTGCAAAGATCTGCCGAAACATCACCCTCGCTTTACTGATTCATTGGGTAGCTCTAAAACGTCTTGCAAGAGACTAAGGTAAGGCCAAAACGAGGGTAAGGATTATTGCGTTTCGTTTTGTGCAATTTCATGAAAAGTTTCAATAAAATATGTTTAATCTTGCTGAAACGCTGAAGTTCCAGCTGGTGGCCTTAGCGTTATCGTATTGCTCACAAAATGGTCATGCCTACGTAGGGTTACTGGAGGTAAAAAAAAAATTACTTAAGTTTTTTTTAAATTTTAAAGTTACCATATTAACCATTTTATACTAAGCCATTATGTCCGTGAAAACAGCTCTTGTGATCGATATAGTAAAAGCACCGCCTAGTCAAAATAATCATAGCTAATAGGCATCTCCGTAAGTTTAACTTTAAAAAGTTACAAAACTACCATCAGTATTTCGTTTAAAACCAGCGAGCAAGCCGCCAGAGCTTTTACAACTAAGAAACCAAGAAGCTAGTATAAGTAAAGAACACTGTCAATCTTCATAAGCCTTCTTAAAGACCGGTATCCACCACAGCAGAACGGAGCTGCGGAGAATTGTTTGTGTCTCCGAGGAAAACGGCATACGCAAAGTCAAAATGCCGTTATTTCAATAAAATCACTAGGATCACTTTGAAACGTCTCAGAAACTAGGTGAAGCTACGCACTGTATCTTGTCTTTCCTTAGGCCATATCTTCGAGGTATGAAAGAAGCCACCGCTTTCATTCACACCTTTGGTTCATTTACCATCGATCACTAGACATGTTTCATGGTTTTGCATAACACAAGACAAAACAATATAGCCAGAAGGGACTAACACAAACTGGCATGCTTTCTTTCACCAAAATGGATTATGAAGTGCACGTTTGCACGTTCCGCTGTGGTGGACAATAGGCTGACGGCTCGGTATCTTCGATTGCCAGCTCCGAGGGCCGTGGGCCATCAAAGCCTGGTCCCATCGGGGCCGTATACAGTAATTGGGGTGCTTTACGAGCTTCTGAAGTGAGGCTGTTCCTGCTCGGAGGGGGGAAAGCACGGCCAAATAGAATAATAATAAATAAATAAATAAATATTCCGGACATATCACACACGGTCAACTGATCCCAAACTAGGCATAGCCTGTACTATGGGTACCAGAGACTGATATATATAATAGATAAATATTTTAACACCCAGACACAGAACAAACATCTGTGTTTATCACACAAATGTTTTTCCAGCGCGGGGATCGAACCCGCGACCTCTAGCGCAGAAGGCAGAGTTACTACTAACTGAGCTATGAGGCCAGTCATAGCCAGAATCTATGGTATGATCAGTGCTTTTTTTATTTTTCATTGTTGACAGAGATCTTACAGTTTAGACCAAAACTCTGAACTCTTCTAAAGTGGCATAGTTACCACAAGTTTAGTACTTATCCTTATAAAATGTTTGACTTAAATTATTATATTCCTAAAGAACTACTATGCTATGTACTATGGTATAGTATGGAAAAAAAAAATGTCTATATACTTTTACCGTACAGCCGATAAAGTCTGTGAATGATTATGATTATGGGGTCCATTCCATAATCACTGACAATCTCTATCGGCTCGATAAAAGTATATCTACCTCTCTCTTTTGTCTACAGTTAGAAAAGGACAGAGTTATCGAGAAGGTAATGTTAGTTAATTGCTACTTTAAAAAAATTGTCTTATTTTAATTTCTATTATTTAGATTTATATTATCTCATCATCAACAACCTGTAGAAGTCCACTGCTGGACATAGGCCTCCCCCAAAGATTTCCACGACGAACGGTCTTGAGCCCTTTCCATCCACCGACTTCCCGCAACCTTTACAATGTCATCGGTCCATCGAGTGGGGGGCCTTCCAACACTGCGTCGCCCGGTTCGTGGTCGCCATTCGAGAACCTTTACTCCCCAACGGTCTATATCTAGTTATATTATCTATATTAGTTATATTATCTAGTTGTGATCAAAGTCAAAGCAATCTAACTGGGCATCCTTTTCATTTCAACGTGTCACGGGCAGCCTTTCGCTTAGAAACGGTGGCTTGGGCTAAGCATTTACACGCATGCTTCAGCATCGCGCTTTGAATAAAATGTCTGTGTAAAGTATATTTATTTATATGGAATACTAGCGTCCACCCGCGGCTTTACTCGCGTCGTACTTACATAAAAAGTAGTCTATATGATATTGTAGGTAAAGAACGTCCAACGTTCGCTCGTTATGGCGTGACTGAACAACAAACATCCAAACATCCTCAAAAACTTTCGCATTTATAATATTAGTAGGATCATCACGCGTTTGCGTGCAAAGATCGCATCCATACGTCATCTGACATCCAAGACAAAGCACACTTCCGCAGTGCAGTTAATCTGTTAGTGTGATACGATTAGATATGTAGTTTGACCATCTCTCTTACTTTTACGCTCTTAATAGTGTAAATCTGATTGTCTGACTATGAATGTTTTCGGTCCGAATGAGTTATTTTATATTCTTCTTCTTTTCGTGTCGATGCTTCACACATTTTAAATTAATTTAGAGTAGTAGGCGGCCACCTCAATCGCCCTACCCGTGGCCGCGTTGAGGTCCTCTCTCGTACAGGTATTCGGGCACAGGGGACACTCCAGCAAGTGTGGCATGGACTGAACTGGAGCACCACAGTCACACTGGGCTAAGCTCGAGTCCCTAAACCCCCATTGACACATACTGTATCTGCAGCGGCCCACCTGCGTGCGAAGTCTGTTTAACGACTTCCAGATAGGCCACAGCAGGTCGTGTCCAGGGGGCAGTTCCTCCTGTGGGGTGACAAAATCAGGAGGCGGGGGTTTTTCCGCTTATTCTTCCGCTTATTCTTTCCGAGTTATTTTATATGGGTCTATGTGATCACATCAATCAGTGGTACGAAAATAGAATGACAATGGTGTCGATTGATGGCGACAATGGAAATCTAGAGTGAATAAGTTCCTTCTGGTAAAGCGTGCTCCATCTTAGGCCACATCTCACTTGCAAAAGTGAGCTGGTGGTCAAACGCCTAACCATCTCCAATAAAAAAAATAAAAAATAAAAGATTCTGCTTTTGCATTTTACTAAACGAACTTTTTGACAAGAAATAGTCATCGTGACATTTTTTTTTTATTCAACTATGGTAGCAAACATGCATGCGGCCCACCTGTTGGTATGTGGTTACCGTAGCCTACGACTACTAGCACTACTAGCGCTACTACTAGCTAGTAGTAGCGGCCTATTTTTTCGTTAGCTCATTTGTTTTTTTTTTTTGTAATTGTTATTTTACTAGACTTACACATAGGTACTTATTTGCACAATTCATTCTTTATATTCATATTGTAAGGCACACTAATATTACGTTATTTTAAGTTTTTCTGTAAGTTAATTATTTAGTTCTTATCCTACTAATACTAAAAATGCGAAAGTTTGTGAGGATGTTTGGATGTTTGTGGTTCAACACGCCGTAACGGAACAACCGATTACGTTGAAACTTGAAATATATAAAGTTCTTTACCTAGAATAGCAAATGGGCGAGCGAAGCCGCGGGCGGAAGCTAGTGATAAATAAATAACCTCATCTATTTTTCGAATCTAGTACTCATATATTTGACTGACCTTATAGCTCAGTTGGTAGTAAACTCTGCCTTCTGCGCTAGAGGTCGCGGGTGCGATTCCCGCACTGAACAAACATTTGTGTGATTAACTCAGATGTTTGTCCTGTGTCTGGGTTTTAAATATTATCTATTATGTATATGTGTCTCTGGTACCCATAGTACAAGCTATGCCTAGTTTGGGATCAGTTGACCTTGTGTGATATGTTCGGAATATTTATTTATTTTATTTATCTTTTTGGTAGGTAAATAAAATTATTCATCATCTCCCTGCCCTTATCCCACTTCATGTGGGGTCGGCACAACATGTTTTTCTCTTCCACTCCCCTCTATCAGCCGTCAAATCAGTATTCACTCTTTTCTTACTCATGTCGTCTTTCACACAATCTATCCATCTTTTCTTTGGTCTACCTCTCCCCTTATATCCTTCCACATTCATATTTAACACTCTTCTAGTCACATGGCATTCTTCCCTCGTCATGACATGCCCATACCACGCTAACCTTTTGCTCTTCAACTTCTCAGTCACTGGCGCTACTTTCAAACTTCCTCTGATGTACTCATAAATGTATATGTATATGTAAATAAAATTATTCTTAATCTTAATTTTCGAATCGTCATCGAAAAGCCTTTTTTATGTCTGCGTGGCAAAGAGCAGTACACGTAGACACTTAGGCAGCCGATACAGACAGAAGTTATCACCAAAACTGCACTAAACGTAGTTTGCCATTCTAAGTTTGCCATAAACATATGCTACACGGTTTAATGCAACCCCCCTATCTTTGGAATAGGGCTGCCATGTTGCCGTGCCACAGTTGAAGAGCCTGACAAAACGGCCAATTTCCGAAAATAGCAGGATTTTCTATCAATACGTCGAATCCATTACTTTTATTTGAATCTCGTGAATCTACTCTATTTGCAATTGAGTGAGTAAGTTATTATATGTGAGTGAGGATTTATGATGATAGATTAATTTCAACTCTAGAAAAGAGTAAGTAATTGACGATACTGAGAACATAAATGATGATGTGTCTCTAGATGTGGTGTAGTTATTTAAGTTTAATATTATATGTATGTTAGTCTGTAAGGTATTTATTAATATGGGCCATGGCATATTACACATGTTTGTGTAATATGTCAAGTAGCCTGAAATAAAGATATTAATATTGATAATAAATGAATAATGCAAGGCCAAGAAACCACCGTAACAGCTCAATACGAAAACAAAGATGTGAAAACTGGCTTTTTTAACCGACTTCCAAAAGGAGCAGGTTCTCAATACGGCTGCATTTTTTTTTTTGTGTGTATGTTACTCGATATCTCCGCCAATAGTAACCCGATTTTGATGATTCTTTCGCTGTTGTATAGAGTAGGATCCCGGGGTGGTCCCATTTTAATTTAATTCCTGAGGGATTGCAACTTGTCCCGTTAAGCTAAAAAAACGTCATCATCTCTTGAAATCACGACTTGCCGAATTTTTTTTTGTCGACTGTGGTATGGTATGGTCATTCGGTTGCTGCATACGGTTGCGGTTGTTTACATAAACTTGGGGGTTGTGTGTCGGGAATTCCTTTCTGTGCACCCATACGTTACGCTAGCCTGCAAATTTCATACTCTTAGGATTTTAGTTAGGCTCTGCGTTATAACTCTCTGAGAATAAAACCACTACGTTTGATTGACAGTCAGTCAGTCAGTACCGTAAGAGTTATTACTTATTTATTGATGATGAATGGATATCATACTTACTTTTATTTTTTATTCGAAAGTTTAGGTGGCCAGTGTCATCCTCAGTAGGTAAGCAAAACGCAAAGAGGTTGATATTGATCTTGTAAATATTCAGGAATTTGAAGTCGGTATTTAGTTTTTGTATAAAATATCTTATTGTGACTGTTGTCAAGATAGAGCACCGCTTTAGTAGGGTCATGTCTACTAGCATCGAGTTATTGTAACGTTGCAACGTTACAGGTACACGTTACAGGTACTCCAACGTTACAGGTACTCCAACACGTTGGAGTAAACTATAGAGCTAAATTACCTACGTTTATGGAACAACCAAAGTTGCCTCTCGATTTTAACATGACTTCAAGTATACTCTAAGATTTTATAAACAGACAGCAAGACTTTAAAAGTTGCAGAAAACATTGATCAGCCAAACGGCTAATGTGGTCACCTATTTATATCATCAGCTTTAATTAGCGAAACAGATATACATTGCGAATATATCTGAAATGCCCCGTCTGGCAAACCTACTTTTATAAAACATGTATATATCATACAGCGTATGAATTTACGATTAACTCACAATACCGTCATGAGTTTCGGGTAAACTTGCCACAGAGCGCGCTCCTGACTGACAGACAATGCATAATGAAGCCTTCCTATTCAGGATTGTTGGATTGTTGTGAATAGTTTGCTGTGAACGGGTTTCAAACGAATTTAAACAGTATGTATTATCAAAAGTTTACGCGTTTCCGATGGCAATTGGAGCAAAGAGTTTTACAGAAGAATGTCTATATCCTGTTTCATTGAATGAATGAATGAATGGCTTTTATTTGCATGAAGTATAGTATATATAGGTACATGGTCTTTTACATTTATGGAGATAGGGTCATATACTTCGTCGGAGACCGACATGCAAAAATATTAGTCACAATACAAAAATCAAATCAAATCAAAATAGTCTCAAATTAGTCAATAGAAAACCATACAATTAAATCAGAATTAGAAATAAATTAACGTCATAACAATTAACAAAACAATAATAATAAAATAACAGTGACAAGAATATGACAATAAATAGCATTCAAATTAAAGGTTGCATTGTGCGATGTATGTGTAATTAAATTAGCTTGTCTGTTTGGGACTGTTCCGTGAAATGATTTTCATACAAAAGTTCAAGAGCTCTATATACTTAGGTACTCTAAGTTTTTACTGTTAAGATCGGTCATAGGCCCTTTTCAGGGATACCTGAACCTGGTCACAGACCTAATGCAGGATGACCAAGAAAGAAACAGTGACACGACAAGAAGAAGGCTGTTTCGATATAATGTAGGTACATTTTATAATAAACATTCCGTACATATTCACACGGTCAACTGATCCCAAACTAGGCATAGCCTGTACTATGGGTACCAGAGATGATATATTTATTAGATAAATATTTAACACCCAGACATAGAACAAACATCTGTGTTTATCACGCAAATTTTTGTCCAGTGCGGGGATCGAACCCGCGACCTCTAGCGCAGAAGGCAGAGTAACTACTAACTGAGCTATGAGGCCAGTCAAGTACATAACCATGTAGGTACATTCATTGTCATAATAGTTATCTATTATGTATATCAGTCTCTGGTACCCATAGTACAGGCTATGCCTAGTTTGGGATCAGCTGACCGTGTGTATTATGTCCGGAATATTTATTTATTATTTATCTATAAACAAACATCAATGTAGGATGCCAGTAGGTATTTTGATGTGTGGATAAGATTTCAAGAATAGTCATTTATCACTAGTAAGTGAGCTGCTGGCTTTACCGGAGGATGCGGATGGCTTTATTAACAGCCTCTATTTATTAACAAGCAAAAAAGACCCACCAGAAACAGCTGCGGAAAGCAGTCCACTCACCAGGTAAGTAAGCACGACTATACGACGCAAATGTAGCTTTTGTATCATCTGAGGCTGAAAACCTTAGGCTGGTACAAGATACAAGATACAAGATTTTATTAGTAAAAGCAGATTTTACAAGTCGAGTGTTACATATTAAGATAAGTAACAATTTTATTATATTGTATTTTATATAATTCATATATAAATTAAGTAGGTAATAATTATACTTCTTGGTTAATTACATAATAATATTAATAGCATTAAACACTACTATTACATTTAAATTTAGAATTTTAATTAATTGACCTAGGCGCGGGGACGGTGTTCTACAGTTCAGGTAATTCTAGGAATTCGCCCATGCTGTAGAACACCCTCTCCTGCAGCCATGTCCTTATTTTATGCTTAAGTCCCGTGTGAACACTCGTTCCGCTAACACGCACGTTCCGTCCGCACCACCGTCGGTATAAATAAATATAACACCAACCTTTGGCACATCTTGTGCGTGCTACTTTAACTTGACTTATTCGGTACCTAATTGCGACTCAAGTTCTCGAAATGAAGTGTGCAACCTGTAACGTTGACTTCAATGATGGAGTGCAATGCTCCAGTTGTAAAAGTCACCTGGACTTCGGCTGTGCGAACATATCGGAGACAACCTGGAGGAGATATGGAGTGGACAAGAGAGCTCAATGGAGATGTCCGACGTGTCGAGCACCGTCGCCAGCTTTACTCGCTCCCGCTTCTTCTGCTGAACCCGCGTCTCTTGACTCCATAATGAAAGAGCTACGAGGTATGAAACGCCAGCTGTCCAGCTTATCAGGGCTAAAGGATGATATGCAGTCGATCAAGCAGGAATTGTCTGACCTTAAAGATACTTGTGTCTATACAAGTGAGAAGTTGGATGACCTTACTGGGAGGCTCACAGGTGTGGAGACCAGGGTGACCAAACTTGAGAAGCTTGAGGATACTGTTATCAGTTTGCAGAATGAACTAACGAAGACCAAGCTTGAGTTGTCGGCTCATGAACAAAGATCGAGACTGAACAATGTTGAGATCAAAGGGGTGCCTATTAAGAAGGACGAAAACCTTTCTGCAATCGTCGAGCAGATCAGTCGGAAGGTCAATTCCACTTTGCCTAAAACCCAGATTAATTACATATCTAGGGTTCCAATGCATAACTCGAATGAAAAGCTGATAATAGTCAGTTTTATTAACCAATACGTTAAAGAAGATTTTATAGCAGCTGCACGTGCTGATAAGAAGTTATCCACGACGGATATTGGCTTCCAAGGGGCCTCCAGCAGAGTGTATGTCAACGACCATCTGAGTATGGATCATAAAAGGCTACTCACCGTTACTAAAACTACTGCTAAAAACAAGAACTACAGCTTCGTGTGGATAAAGCATGGTAAAATCCATGTACGCCGTGACGATTCTTCAAAAGTTATAGTAATTAGACACGAAAACGATTTAAACAAGATTGCTTAAAATGTTGGCAACACCATTGCTTCATATCGAACTCAATTTTAAACTGTCTAATTACCAGTGCTTTAGTTCTGCTACTTCCTAAAATGTTACGTACCTCTGCCTTGCTGATGACCTGTCCTGTCCTGTTTTATGCTAGAAAATATGCACATACACCTGTCTCGCTCATACATATGCATTTTATATTTGTTTGCTATCTACTTCGCACGCTTAGTGACTATTGCCCGTCTGTTGTTTTACAAAACTACCCTCACACACTGTCTGAGAATCACATAATTCACTTTCATAACTACTTGCATTATTACTCCGGCACTAATATACTGCTTCGTACTTTGTGGCTATGTTTATTTGTTTGCAATGGTTTCATTTAATGGTCATAATCGTGATTTATGCATCTATTATCAGAACGTTCGCGGACTTAGAACTAAAACGGAATCGGTTTATCGTAAGGTTTGTTTGAGCTCGTATGACATAATAATATTTACTGAGACATGGTTATTAGACAGCATATCTAACTCTGAGGTATTTGATGATCGGTACTTAGTATGGCGTCGCGACCGCGATTATAGTTTTACTGGCCAATCAAAGGGTGGTGGAGTGCTGATAGCCACGCGTAAGGACTTACAAGTTAAACTACTACCGCACTTTAATTCTTCAGCGGAAGATCTTTGGCTTTGTGTGCGCCTAAAGCAGGCAAATACGAGAAAGTGGGTGAATATGTATATTTGTGTAATCTACTTATGTGATCAACAAAATGGCATGCCATTTAGTTCTCAATTGAGTAACTTTCTCACAAAACTTAACCACGTAACCTCGATTAACCCTTCTGATGCATTTTTAGTGGTCGGGGACTTTAATTTGAGTGGAATTGTTTGGTTACCTACGGATAATTCTAGTTATTACCCTTCAAATGTTTTTACCATGGACGAGTACTTACTAACTGACGAAATGAATGCCTTGAATCTTAGTCAGTTTAACGGAATAGTTAATAAAGGCAGTAGAATGCTAGACCTTGTATTTTCTAACCTATTGATCTCAATATCTGACTGTCCTGATCCGCTTACGCAAAAAATTGATGATCATCACCCAGTTTTATTAATTAATACCAAATCATTTGAAACCCCCCTTCTAGACTATGCACCGCGTACACGATATTTATTTGATAAGGGCGATTTTGAATCAATTAATATCGCAATTAATGAAATTAATTGGCGTAATGAGTTTTCAACTCGTTCAACCGATGATTCAGTTTGTTTTTTTAATCAAACTGTATGCGACCTTCATGGCAGGTTTATACCTATTAAAAACACATTCAACCGTTCCTATCCTATATGGTATAACTTGGCTCTAAAAAAAGCTATTAAGGAAAAGTATAAGTATTTAGTAAAATTCAAAAAATATGGTAATAAATCAGATGAATTAACTTATAAGCTTCTGCGTGAAAGAGTTAATAGGTTAGAATCTACTTGCTACCAAAACTACATTAAATTAACTGAGGAATCTATTACTAAAAATCCTAAACATTTTTGGACGTATGTCAAGAACAGGTCCCAATCACATTCTATGCCTAGCTCAATGACTTATAATAATTTAGATGTATCCAGTGGCGAATCGATTTGTAATGCTTTTTCGACCTATTTTCATTCTACTTTCCTTAATTCAAAATTAAGTAATGTATCAACCATCACTAGTGACCCTCATGCCGATGCTCAGTCCGCGCATAACATTACTTCAGATATTAGCATCAGATATTAACATTACTTACATAACATTACTTCAGATATTAGCATCAGATATTAGCATCAGATATCATCCAAGCTGACACATGTTATGGGTCCAGCTGTATATAACAGGCTCCCTAAAACCGTCACGCAGGCTAATAATATTCTCGCTTTCAAGAAAAAACTAAAAAACTGGCTTATCGAGCAAACTTTTTATACCTATGATGAATTCATAGTCTTTAAATGTAAAAATATATAATCATTTGATTTGTGTTTATTTAATTGACTTATATCTACATATTTTTTTCATTATGACATTTTATTTAGAATTATTTTTATTGAAATTGTAATTATATTTATTTTTGACATTGTAATTAATTATGAATGTATGATACTTTTAGTAGAAAATGAATGATGTACAAATTGACTTATAATATTTATTATCAATAAATTACTATTATGACTATTATGACTATTATTAGTACAATAGAAATTAACCCTATTGAAATTAAAACCATGTTAGAGAAATTAGATACAGCTAAAGCACCAGGTCCAGATCATATTTCGTCCAAATTCCTGATAAGGTGCGCATCTTCTATTGCACATCCTTTGGCTATTCTGTTTAATAAATCACTGTCCTCTAATGTTGTACCTATCATATGGAAATCTGCATTTATTACCCCAATTCATAAGAAAGGTTCTAAAACGGAGGTCACTAACTATAGACCTATATCAAAACTTTGCATCATAGCTAAAGTCTTTGAGAGGATAGTGTATAATCAAGTGTACTCTGCCTTAAAAAACACCTTTAGTCCCTTTCAACATGGGTTCTTGAGAGGCAAATCTACTGTTTCTAACCTCATCCTTCTCAATGATTATATCACTGAAGCAATGGATAATGGTCGGCAAGTCGACGTAGTCTACACCGACTATAGCAAATGCTTTGACAAAATCGACCATAATATATTGATATACAAGCTTGCCCAGTCGGGAATTCGAGGGGACTTGCTAAGGTGGTTCTCATCTTATATTGATAATAGATCCCAGGCTGTTGTTCTGAATAATTATATATCTAGTTGGGTTCCTGTCCCTAGTGGAGTTCCGCAAGGTTCTCTCCTTGGTCCACTTCTTTTCATAATTTTTGTTGCGGACATTGATTTGTGCTTTAAATCTTCAAATCTGCTGTGCTTCGCTGATGATATGAAAATTTTTTCTACTATATCATCCATTAATGACATGATTGCCCTTCAGGCTGACTTAATTCGTTTAGAAGAATATTGTCGCATCAACAAGCTTGAGCTTAATCCCTCTAAATGTTCTTTTATCACCTTTACTCGTAAGCTTAATATTATTTCTTCAAACTACACCTTACAAGGTCAAGTACTTTTGAAAAACGATAGTATACGCGATCTTGGAGTTCACCATGACTCTAAATTGCTCTTTGATATCCATATTGATAAAATAATCAGTAAAGCTTCAAAAGCATTGGGATTTATCATGCGACTTTCTAAGAGCTTTACAGAAGCTAAAACATTTAAAATACTATATTGCACGTTTGTTAGAAGCCACCTTGAGTATGCGTCTCAGGTATGGAACCCATGCTATGGTATATATATTGATCGTATTGAAGCTATTCAAAGACGGTTCTTGAGATATTTGTGCTATAGGGTAAAGGTCCCATATCATACTAGTAACTATACTAACCTCTGCAAAAAATTCCATTTTCTACCACTTAAAAACAGACGAGATATTGCTGATTATTTGTACATTTTAAAAATTATTTCTAATGATTATTTCTAATGTTTATGTATATGTATATATGTATGTCTATATATATATATATATATATATATATATATATATGTATATATGTATGTCTATATATATATATATATATATATATATATATGTATATATGTATGTCTATATATATATATATATATATATATATATATATATATATATATGTATAGATGTATGTCTATATATATATATATATATATATATATATATATATATATATATATATATAGACATACATATATACATATACATAAACATTAGAAATAATCATTAGAAATAATTTTTAAAATGTACAAATAATATATATATATATATATATTATATATTATATATTATATATATATATATATATATATATATATGTCTTTCTCTTTTTTTATTATGTTATAGTTGTAGTAGCATGCAACCTGGGTATGCTTTATGTAGTGTTATAGCAAGCGTTCACATTTATATTGCTATAATACATCTATTAGCGAAAACCTGTTATTGGCTTTGTGATGCTATTGTAGTATTTATGTAAATTAACTTTAGCTGTTGGTTTTCCTCAATAAATAAATAAATAAATAAAAAATAAATAAAATAAAATAAATAATTTGTGCGGTGGCGTGACCAGCCTGTGGCAGTACTTATTGCTACGGAGAGCGCGGTTAGGGTTAACACCACGGCGCTGGAACAGGCCCAAATTATGATGTGTGAACCGCGCTACCTGGTAGGGTTTAGTAGTCGTGGTTTTTAGTAGATAAGTCCCAGATAGGTACGTTTGCAGACGCAATATGCATATCATTGGATCTTAAAGGGCCCACGGACCGAAGGCAGGTTTGCCCAGGATATATTGCGAGCAATAACAGTAAACAGTGGAGATTGCGACTGGGGGTAAAAACGCGCTGAGATACCGACGTGAATAATTTACCTTTCATTAGGCTCTCACGCTAATTGCTATTTATTTTACTCTGTTTAACTGTGTCACCTACGGCGTGGAGCTGTGGGGACAAGCCGCAGACAATCATAGGGCGCTTGTCATGCAAAAGCGGGCAGTGCGTGCCATCTTCATTTTTTTCACATGTTTATAAGCTCTTATTTATTAAGGATTATAATTAGATTACTTTTCTCTTGAGCCTCACCTAGTTCGATCGGCACCACACTGAAGCTTTAAATTCCATTTTGTGAAAAAGGATCATCGAAAAAAATGATTGGCACCAAGCCGTGTTTGTTGCCTGATTCTTCTAGGCTTGGTCGCGAGGAACAGGCATAGCTTCGCCTAGTTTCTAAGACGTTTCAAGGTGATCCTGGTGATTTTATTGAAATAAATGCCTTTTGACTTTGACATCGTCGGAGTTCCAGATGATGTCTCATGCCGAGACCTCTTCAAAGAGCTCAAAATCCTCCCACTGCCATGCGAACTCGTCTGCCAAATGGCCGTATACACGCACACTGCACTGCACCTGTTCCAGCGCAGGGGCATAAACGCAGCACGAGCGATGCGGAGCAACAAGCACAAGGATCGCCTTGTAGTACCTACACACAAGCTTGCGAAGTCTGAAAGGTCCGTCTTTATAATAGGACCCTCCGTCTATAACAGACTACCTGACGCTACACGTAATCAAATTCCACCGGCGCGTTCAAAGTCCGCTTAAAAAAGTGGCTGGTAGAATGAATTTTGATAGGTAAAACTGTATAAAAAAAATAAAAATAAAAATATTCCGTACATATTCACACGGTCAACTGATCCCAAACTAGGCATAACCTGTACTATGGGTACCAGAAACCGATATACATAACATATATATATTTAACACCCAGACACAGAACAAACATCTGTGTTAGTCACAAATGTTTGTCCAGTGCGGGAATCGAACCCGCGACCTCTAGCGCAGAAGGCAGAGTTACTACCAACTGAGCTATGAGGCCAGTCAAAACAAAAAAAAAAAATAACATAATACGACTTGTAACTATGGAGTAATCAATAAATGATTTGTATTTGTATTTATAATGCAACTGTGCAAAAGTAGAAACTATTGATTACTAGCTTCCGCTACTTGGTACCTACGGGGATAAAAAGTAGCCTATGTGCTATTCCAGACTATTTATTTATTTATTTATTTATTTCATTCAGGACAGTGAGCTCACAGTTTACACCAAAACGCTGAACTGTCTTAATTAATTATACTTAACCTATACTTATCCTAAACAAAAGTTAACTTAAATATATTCTTAGATTATTATAAATAGAATTAAGACTATCGTTAAATAAATCTACATGTTGGAACTCATATATAAATGCATTCAAAAGGTTCAAAGCCCGAAGGGTAGGTGCGTTGTTAGCGTGCTGAGTTCGCGCTATGTGGCAAGCAAACAACTGGTGTGGGCGACGACCGCAACGTATGTAGTTATTGGGCACATACAAAGTTAAACTACTCAACACGGTCGGATTGTTAACTTTGTTGCGCAGTATGAGGCAGTAGTGCATAGCTAGCTGCAGTTTACGCCTCAGTTCAAGAGTATCCAAACCAACCATACCGGACACAAATAGGGAAGGGAAAAGATATGGGTAATAACCATACATCCGCTTATAGACATACCTAGCGAATTTCCGTTGTAGTCTTTCTATAATAAGTTTATATTTATCTTCTCGCGGATCCCAACCTATAGAGCCAAATTCAAGTTTACTGCGGACAAAAGCATTATAGAGCATAATCGCTACACTAATATTCTTAAATTGAGAAGCCGTTCTCATTATAAAACCTAAAGTCTTGTTGGCTTTTTTACACATAGACATAATGTGGTCACGGAAATCAAGACACGAGTCTTCAATAAGTCCGAGGTCCCGGATGGTAACTACCCTTTCTAATATAGAGCCGCCCAACGAATAAGCTAGCATTTTAGGCACCCGGAGCCTTGTGAATGTTATCACCTTGCATTTCTCAATATTGAAAGCGAGTCTGTTCGACCGACTCCATCTTTCCACGGAGTGGATGTCCTGTTGCAGTTGCGTGCAGTCTAAGTCTGTACTAACTGACTTGTAGATTTTTAGATCATCAGCGAACATTAAACATTGAGCTGCATTAAGGGCTGTAGGAAGGTCATTGATCATTGCCAAGAAGAGGGTTGGACCAAGAGTACTTCCTTGACTGACCCCAGATCTTGTGCAAAACTCGTGGGATTTAAAGCCTTTTAGCATCACATACTGCTTGCGATCACATAAGTAGTGCGCAAAGAATCTCAATAACTTTGGAGAAGTACCCAGCGCCGAGAGTTTTTCTAACAGTATGTCGTTGTCCACCATATCAAACGCTCGCCTAAAATCCAAAAATATAGAGTCAACTTGACTACCAGCATCCATATGAGTCGCTACATAATTTATAAATGAAGTGTGATTCGTGTCTGTAGATCTGGCAATACGAAAACCATGTTGAGAATCATCAAAGCTCCCATCTAACTGACGAGTGAGGTACCAATTTAAAATAGATTCGAAGACCTTAGCCAAGACAGACAACACTGCTATAGGTCTAAAATTGCTTCTGTTGATGAGCTAACTTTTGGGACAGGTGTAACTCTTGACACTTTCCACCTGGCAGGATATTGGCATGTTAGTAAGGAAAGATTAAACAGATGTAAGAGAGGTTCCTCCAGTGCATATAGACAGTCTTTAACCAAGAATGGGGGTATAGCATCGGGGCCTGCCGCCGAGGACGGCTTGAGGCGCCGGACAGCACGACGCACATCAGCCCTCGAGACAAATTCCACGCTGACTAGCCGCGCATCCGCTACACCAGAGCATCCCGCACGCTGTTGTGCCGCCTCGGCGTCTAACGCGGGAACGTCAGCGAGGAAAACAGAACTAAAATAATCAGCAAAAGCAGTAGCTGCCTCTTGCCCCACAACTACCTTCCCGTCAACTGAATAGCTGTTTAATTGACCTCTGTCCTTGCGCCTATCTCGTACGTATTTCCAAAATTGCGCGGGATCCCGGCCAATATTTGACCCAACTGATCCTATGTACTGACGATACGCCTCATTTATCAGCTCTTTGATATGACTTCGGTAGTACTTGAATACCTCGCGGTTAAATTCTAAACCCAACACTTTGTATTTCCGCAAATGGAAATACTTTATTTTTAGCTTACTTATGATCTCTGGTGTGAACCACGGGGGATATTGGCGTTTATGCAAACAAGTAGGTATTTTGCGAAGGGGCACATGCTGTTGAACAGATTCACTTAACTTTGCATAAAAGTGATCTGTCGCTGAATCAACATCTTTTTGTGCTAGTAAGCCTGTCCAGTCAATTGCAAATATACTAGCATACAAATTGTTAAAGTCCGCCTTGCGAAAATCACGGGCATTGGACTGACAAAAGATGGGGGGTGGGGAGGAGGTGAGAATACTCGCACTACGAGGTAAATATAACTTGACCTCTAGTGGTGGGTGATATCCCTCAGCCTTCACCAGTGGTGCCATGTCACAACGAACTTCCACACTACCAGACGTAATGCCAGCAGTTAAAACGAGATCCAACATGCGATCATCACAGTTTAAAATAGTATTATGCTGCTCCAACTTACAAAATTCGAGAAAAGATGTGAATTGAGATCTTACGTTAACACTACAAGAGTTCAAATTGAAATCACCAACTATAACAGTATAAAGTGAGGAAAACTTACATATAACATTCTCTAGGCAATCCAGAACACTCAAGTATTGATCATCACTGTAACTTGGTGGCAGATAAGCAACACAAATTAGGAATTTAATATTCTTCCATACCACCTTTGCCACAAGTAGCTCTTTGTCATTTGTTAGTCCATCTATGTCAGTAATCACTTTAGCTGACATACAATCTCGCACGGCCAGCATAGTTCCACCATATCCAACATCACCTATGCGGTCCCTACGCAACACTACGTAACCCGGGGGAAAAAGTTCTGCATCAAATACTGAACTATTCAGGTATGTCTCAGTAATGGCGATTACGTCAATGGAACATGAAGCAGAAATGTTGTTGAAGAACTCTACAGTTTTTGTTCTTAGGCCTCTGACGTTTTGGTAGTAGATATGTATGCCTTTACCACATTTTTGTTTACTGATCTTCTTTGCTTTTCGTACGAAAGGACTGCCTCCAGGGCTTAACGCAAATATCCTCCGCCCAGTTTACAGGAGACATCACAACATCTGCTAGCTTGGAAGGCACATCTAACTTAAACGATGCGTAACTTCCACGCGCCTTGAGCTTCTCCACAGTACATGAGTTACCGCCGCAGATAGAATTCAGGTAATCGCGCACTTCAGTCGCCGTGGTGCCAACCTTCACGTAGTACAGATGAAGCTGCCGACGTCGCTCAGCTGCCTCCAGCAGCGTTGAGCCTGGTGCGGCCGCTCCTCGTATCACACCAACAGGAGCACTGCGGGGGCGTTTCTTTGATACCTCTGTCCATCCAGGGCCAGTTGATTCATTTAAAGTGGCGTTGATTGCGGGCTCATTACTAGATGGAGCTGCTAGCTTGTTTAAGCTGTACTGATCACGGGGGTCGTCTGCCTGACTGGGACCGGTACGATCTCTCCAACTGTAGACGGACCGCCAAAAGAAGGCATCACAGGCGGTTCGTTGGTGCGGCGCTTAGCCTGATATCGGCTCGTGCTAGGATTCGCTTGATTCTTCTCGAGTGACTGTATTTTACTCTCCAGTGTGGCAACTCTATCCGTGAGTTCAGCAATAACCTTATGAATTGGTAGAGTGACCTGCTCGGTGACCAATTTTGTCAACAGAATTGACACGCGCTCATCCATAACTCGTTCCAACTCATCACGGATGACAGTCCGCATGCTGTCCAGACAAAAGGTGTCCTCCGCATAGGAATGGTCCAGGACGCGTCTAGGATTATTAGCATTACTCCCGCGCTGAATAGTAACATTTTCAGTTTCACTTTGAGTTGCTGCAGGGCTAATACTTCGGTGGCTGTCCCGTAAGGCGGAGCTATGCGCGGCGCCAACTGGCGTGTTTATGTTACCAGCTTTCGGCACCTTATTCACGCACTCGGGACATTTCCATGAGCTTTTAGCTTCTTTATTCATAGTCTTCAAGAAGCGTTGTTCAGTAACATTTGCACACGGAAGATCATAAACGTGCGCACATAGACAGCAAGTCAAGTAGGCTTTTGTCGTAATAGTGCTACGGCAGCCATGGCAAGAGAGTGCCTTAGTCGTCATTTCTAGATTCCAAATCCAAATCCAAAAGACAGTACCTATGTATACAGATGCAGCTTTCTTTAACTACAGTAGATACTCGACGCAGGTTATCCGTGTAGTACCTGTTGGTTAATCTATGTCCATACACGGTAGCAGTGTCACAGAATAGGTAGCAGTACTGCAGCAAACCGCGGTTGGTGCGCGTAGAGCGTGGTGCGTGACTCACCTCCAAGTCAACCAGCAGCGCAGGGTAGATTTGCACAGTCTGCCGGCAGCCAGGCGCGGGCCCCTTGTAGCGAAGACGGTCCGGCCCGATGACTCAGCCGCACGAACAATAGAAGCGAGTTATCGTATGACAACGTTAGCAAAATGTTGAATATGTTTTTGCTAATAACTGGGGCGTTTGTGAACCGATTTACACAAAACAAAATTCACAACGCACGTCTTCCACAATGTCACGATATTATATAAATTCCGCAGATAGAGCCAAACTTTAACTACGAAAACTTTGCAAATTTAACGGAGCGAAAAATCAAAGATGTTGCCTCGGTAGCGGTTACGCCGGACCGGACCGTTGTACCTATAATCTATCATCATCTCCCTGCACTTATCCCACTTCATGTGGAGACGGCACAACATATTTTTCTCTTCCACTCACCTCTATCAGCCGACATATCAGATTCATTCCTTTCTTACTCACAGCGTCTTTCACACAATCCATCCACCATACGGAGGTAAAACAAATTTAAAAAAGTGATAAATAGAATGTTTTAAAGCAATTGGACGTAGCAACAGATACAGATAGAACTTAAACAGATTTTTGATACAATAGTATTTTCATGGAGAAACAATTTATTTTCCTTGAGTCCGGAATTCAAAATTAAAATTCTTCTAACTTATTAAACTGAAGTAACTTAAAGTTTCTTATTAGAATGGAAATTACAAAAATACCCTCTCAAAGGAGAAACTCGAGACTGTTTATACACTGGCTAACTAATAGCGGGTAATGGGGGGTAATGATCGAGAGCAATTGATGTCCGGACACTCGACAGATTGTGTTACAGTAAAATATAAACATAAACATATATTTTATAAACATTTAATTATTTTATAAAATACTTATATTTTCTAGTCTAAGTCAGAAGATGTTTCATCATCATCATCATCATCACTAAGATCAATTTGGAACGACTGAGAAACAAGGGGGAGCTACGCCAGTTCTAGCAGATAAGTTGTCCAAAAACATATCAAAAAATGATTTTACTAAATTTTTACTAGGTATTTTACCAAATACTCAACAGACAGTTGCAAACGATCTACAGACAGCTCAATTGATCCAGATCATTACCAGTTGGAAGCGTCCCCAAAATGCTGGCGGGATTGCCACGCTGGATGGCAATAGGAGGAGGAGGTAGGGCACAGCGAGATGTTCTCGTTCTGAATTGGAGCAGTCCGCCTGGGGAGGTACCTCCGCCTTACAGAAGATCGCAGCCAAATAACATTATTTGTTTCAAATAGTGTTGTGTTCCTGCGATGAGTAAGGTTGCCAGAGCTCTTTAGGGGGGAGGGGGTTCGGGGTCGGCAACGCGTGCGTGATGCAACTGGTATTGCAAGCGCTCATAGGCTACGGTAACCGCTTACCAACAGGTGGGCCGTATGCTTGTTTGCCACCTCAGTGGTATAAAAAAAATAATAATACATAAATGCGAATGTTTGTAACTCAATCACACCGGAACGGTTGAACGGATCTGCATGGTACATGATCATAATTTGGTACAGGGATAGATTATAGTCTGGAACAGCACACAGTCTTTTTGATCTAGGTACCACGCGAAACCGCGTGCGTAAACTAGTAGGCCATAAAACCACTTACCATAATCAGGCGGTTATGAACTTTTGTACTGACTCACTCTGATCTGACGTATGACTGAAAACCACGCTATAATTTGGCCGTTATCGACTTCAGAGGAAGTAGGTTCTATTCTGTAGTCTAGACAGAATAGCTGAAAAACACGAGAGCTATCAAATGCAGTGACTGGACAATAGCTCGTTAGCCTTCCTCCGGTAATGTCTTCCTTGCATGATTCATTCCAAATGATGTTCACTATTACAGGAAGCCTAATAAACTAATATCAATGCTAAGCCTAAAATTATATAATTATAAAAAAGACAAATCCAACATAAACTAATTTGCCCAAATCCATCAAGCTGTTAAGGCTGCACGGACGCACAAAGGCCACACATACCCACATATACATAAATACGTTCGAAAATCATTACCCTTCTTCCTTCTCGGCAGTCGGGTAATTAGAATTAGAATTATTTATTTCAGTTAAAACAGCAAGCTTATAGTATATACAAAAAACCTACAAAATGGCCTACTGAAATATTTTACAAATGCTATCATTAAAGATGTCGACATGTTGGACCTCGTGTACATGGGCATTTAAAGAGTGAGAGCTTTTAGCGTTGGCGCATTATGAGCGTGACAAGTTCGCGGTGTGTGGCAGGCGAACAGTTGAGTAATAACCCTTATAACAGAAGTGGGCGGGTCACGTCGCTATAGCATAAGATGGACGGTGGAGTGAGCGGATCTACACTGGTACCCACGACACGCGAAACGGATGAAAGGCAGACCAAGGAGATGATGGTCATAGGCCCTTTTCAAAGCCTCCATACCTCAACCTGTGTCACTGAAGTAATACAGGTCATCCTCAAGGTCAAGCAAGCAAGTTGTTCCGTAATGGAATCTAATCTAAGATATAAATTGAGACTAATTCTCTGTAACCCTTCGTCACCGCGTTGAGTAAGCTGTCATGTAAAGCGATTATTGCGTTATTTTTCCAGATTTACTCGACCTATTTGCAAAGGAGCTTTGAAAGAGATACTCGTCAAGATAATCTCAGTGGTTTCACCACGAAAGGGGTGCTCCGATTGAAAAAACGATATGTGAGGAAAAATTAAAGCCTTTACGAGTACTCGTATGTCATCAAATTGGTGAGCGATTACTCTTTGGCCGTGGTGGCCCCGGCTGAAGAATAGGCCCCTCCATATCTACCTATCCGCGGATGTCGTAAGAGGCGACTAAGGGAAAAAAGCTAGTGGATGGGCAGCAGCGTCTCCTATTTTAACAACGATAGCTCTTACTGCGCTCACCAACCCGCATGCCCAGCGTGGTGAGTATGGACAAATCCCCCCACATGATAAGGAATTCGCTCTGTCTGTGGGGGAGGCCATGTTCAGCAGTGGACGTCGTACGGCTGAAATGATGATGAGTCTTTGGAGCTTCGGTAATTAGAATGTAAACAAACCGTATGCCGTGGTAGCCCCGGCTTAAGAAGAGGCGACTTACGGAAAAATGCTAGGGATGGTACAGCATCCTCTATTATCAACAATAGCTTTATCCCCGCTCACCACCCAGCGTGATGAGCATGGTGGTGAGCGCAAGCAAATTATTATTTTGGAAGCAGGCCGCACAAGGTCGTCAGTAGTCAGACCTCCTAACGGCTGAAAAAAAAAGGTAAAGCAGAAGCCAAAGCAAACTATTTTATTCTTAACAAAGGATTATGACTGAATGATGATCCTTATTTAATTCTCGGTTTCTACTCCATAGTTAATATTTTTTTTTTTTAATGTTATGTTATACGGAGGCCAACAGGCTTACGGCCCACCTGATGGTAAGTGGTTACCGTCGCCTATTGACATCAGCAACACCTGGAGCATTGCTAATGCGTTGCCTGCCGAACCCCTCCCCCCCTAAAGAGCTCTGGCAACCTTACTCACCGCAGGAACACAACACTATTTGAAACAAATAATGTTATTTGGCTGCAATCTTCTGTAAGGCGGAGGTACCTCAGCAGGCGGGCTGCTCTAATTTAGAGCGAGAAAATCTCGCTGTGCCCTACCTCTCGTGAAAGAAATTGAGTGAAAGATTAATAAATATGTCTTATAAAAAGCATCAATCTCGCTCTCAAGCCGGAGTGAATTTTGAGGCCGAAAACCTCAAGGTTTTATGCGAGTAACTTAACAAGATTGCCAAATTAAATTCTGATTAACTGCAATAAAGAAGACTTATCAAGTCTAGAAGGACGAGCGCAATTGCGTTCTAAATTGCCTCGTGTGAAACCGGACAAGTAATTGATTTTCACACCAATTTATCGCCTAGGCGTCTAGTGGTGGGTGTCAATTTCGGTTAGCTATTAACCATTCGGCTGTTAGTTTTGGCTTTGGAAGATCAATAATATAATATTTGTAAGATTGAGTCAAAGATTATTGTCTAAAGTTGAAGTAGGAGGCACATCTCATTCATCATCATCATTCCAGCCGTTGAAGTCCACTGCTGAACATCGGCCTCACTCACAGATTTCCAGAGTGACTTTCTACCATATATTAGATTTAAAGTGTACATAAAGAATAATCTTATTAAGAAAGCGTACTATAAACTAAATGATTATTTAAATGATAAAACCGCATGGCCTGAAGTCGCTCTGCCCCTCGACAGCTAAAATGCCATTTTGCAGTGTCTTTACAGTTTTTGCTTGCATCATATTTTAGGTATTATTTAATTATATAAGCATTAGGTACATATTTCATCAAGTGTAGCGTGTGCTGCCCTTAGATCATTTGTTGAAGCTCACATTTGTCTTCATTTTTTTCACATTTTTATAAGCTCTTATTTATTAAGGATTATAATTAGATTACTTTTCTCTTGAGCCTCACCTAGTTCGATCGGCACCACACTGAAGCTTTAAATTCCATTTTGTGAAAAAGGATCATCGAAAAAAATTATAGGCACCGAGCCGTGTTTGTTGCCTGATTCTTCTAGGCTTGGTCGCGAGGAACAGGCATAGCTTCACCTAGTTTCTAAGACGTTTCAAAGTGATCCTAGTGATTTTATTGAAATAAATGCCTTTTGACTTTGACTTTGACTTATTAGGGAATTTGCCCATACCACACAGGGCATGCGGGTTGGTCGCAGGGCAAGCTGATAATAACTCGTGTCGTGAAACGCAAGTGAGCCAATCACAACCCTTTGAGGTGTTCGCGAGGTCACTGACCGCTTTAGGGTTCATTTTACACGTATCACTTGTATGGGTAATTTGTTTACTAAAGTGTTGGGGTGACACGTGAAGCGGTATTAACTGGCTGTTGTAGTTCTGAATGGCGGTTCAATTTATTAAATACTAGCATGCGCGCGCGGCTTGGGTCGCGTGGTACCTAGACCAAAAGTAGCCTAAATGCTATTCTAGGTAAGGAACTCTATCTATTCCAAGTTTCACTGAAATCGGTTGAGCCGTTACGGCGTGATTGAACCGCAAACATCCTCACAAACTGTCGGCATTTATAATACTAGCTAGCGCACGTGGCTTCGCACGTGTGATACCCAGATAAGATAAGATAATTTATTCATAAAATTGATAAGGTACACAAAAACTTACAGGTTAATGGTCATTTTTACATATAGGTAGATATTACATAGGAGCCTGAACTAGGTAATCCTGTGTTTCAGGATAAAAAGCCTATGTGCTATTCCAGACTGTAATCGATCTCTGTGCCAAATTTCATCCAGATCCGTTCAGCCGTTCTGGCGTGATTGAGTAACAAGCATCCAAAAAAACTTTCGCATATATATTAGTAGTAAGATTAGTAGGATCGCATTTTTAACCGACTTCAAAAAGGAGGAGGTTCTCAAGTCGGCCGTTTTTTTTTTGTGTTTGTGTTACTCGATATCTCCGCAAATTGTAAACCGATTTTGATGATTCTATCGCTGGTGTATATAGAATGATCCCGGGGTGGACCCATATTAATTTAATTCCTGAGTGATTACTACTTGTCCCGTAAAACTTAAAAAACCGTCAGAAAACCGTCATCATCTCTTGAAATCACGACTTGCCGAATTTTTTTTTGTGGACTAGTGGTAATCTCCGCGACTTCGTTCGGTTACTGCTATTTTTGTATAAACTTTAACCTTTAGAGATGTGTTTTGGAAATTCCTTTCTGTGCACCCATACGTTACAACAGGAAGCTACCCTGCAAATTTCATACTCTTAAGACTTTTGGTTAGGCTCTGCTTTGATTTTCAAAGAGAATAAAACCACTATGTTTGATTGTCAGTCAGTCAGTCAATACCGTAAGAGTTATCGTTGTCGATGAATGGATGTCATATTTTTTGTTCTAAAGTGTAGGTAGCCAGTGTCATGTCATCCTCAGTAAGCAAAACAGTAGGCAAAGAGGTTGAATACAAAAAGAAAACTGACACAAAACGACGTGAGTTCGCTAAGTTTAAACTCTAAGGTCTTAATTTTTTAGCGGCTATATTAATAATCTTGTAATTATACAGGAATATGAAGTCAGTTTTTAGTTTTTGTAAAAAATATCTTATTAGAACTTCTATTGAATTTTTAAGCTATTTTCCCCTTCGTCCTATGCGTCCCTATTTATTTGTTAATGCTGTCACATCACATCCAACCATCCACCTTTATCTTTTTTCAGATAAATCAAGTTCGGTTTTTCAAAATTTTGGTTGAGTCTCCCTTCTGACACCGACCATATTATATTACTGCATCCCTCCATCTAAAGTTTATGAAATCATCATGAAACGGACACTGGCAGAATTGTGGCAACAAGCCACAGAAGCCAAAAACAAAGAAACTAACTAAGCTTTTCAAAAGATCTCTGCCACGACACAATTAAAAGCCATTCCATTTACAAGCTCCACTAGAGACCTCGCGAAGATCTGAAGTGCACTATGGATCGTATTACATGAGGAATAGGACTCTGGGCTTGACATCACTTTCGCAGAGTGCATTTAACTACCCTTTGTTCTATAATAGCACCTGATAGGTGGGTAAATAAAGGTGGACTGTAACACTTGGCATTCGATTGCTTAGCAAAAAAATATACAAAAGCCCTTAGTTATATGCTCTTTTCAGGGCGACTATACCTCAACCTGGTCACTGACCTTATACCGGAAGACTAAGAACGAATCAGTGAAACGACAAGCAAGCAATATGCAAGGGAAGTAGGTACCTACTATTGTTTTCAGATGAGAACATTATAATTTACTTACAAATAGGACAAAAATATCAAAACATAGTACAAATATGATTAAAACATTGTTAAAACCGGTACCTACGTACCTAATTGTTTTCAAATGAGACTTAGGTATAAATAGGAAAAAACAACGAATCCAAACAAACTTAACAATTAAACTGTTCCACAAGTTTAAATTCTAAGAAGGAATGAAAGTTGCCTTCCACGAATTTGCTAACCAGAAAGAAAGAAAGAAAGAAAATTTGTTTATTCGACTCACAAAGCAGTAACAAAGAAAAATACTTATACCTACAAGTAATACAAAAACACATGAAAACAAAAACATGTAGGTAGGTGAGGTGGTAGGTAGGCTGAGTAGGTATGCGTTGTGTGGGTCCCGTCTCAGCCGAAAGCTGCACAGAACATAATATGTACGGTGCGGCGCTGGTTTTCAGGAGGGAACATCAATAAACATAATATTACATCACAACTACCGCATACAGTCACATTTCTGGCAAAAATTGGTAACGTTTAATACCAGCGCAACTAAATGGAAGAAAATAAACCAACCGCAACGATGCGATGATAAGAAAACACAGGGTAACATTACGGTGGCTTTTAGCGGGCTGCATTAGAAAATAGCGTTCTGAGAACACGGTTCCGGTCGGATATTAGAGTGTTGTCACGCGATGAAGTTCGGCCGTTCGTAAATTAAAGGCTCCATGGATGCGGCTCCATTTCCATGCAAACACATTTCTACGATAATTCCGAAAGGCTTGATGGTAGTTTGACATTTACTTGCAATGCCTATGCCATGGCGAGCTATTCTCAAACGTTTAAGGAATCGGCACCAGAAGCTGTTTAAAAAAGATCATCGAATAAAATGATAGGCACGCACGCCGTGTTTGTTGCCTGATTCTTCTAGGTGTGGTCGCCAACTGCGTGCGAGCGTGAAATTCCCCGACATGATGGGAGGTCGATCTGCTGATCATAGGACTCTATGTGTGAGGCCTATGTTCAGCAGTGGACATCCTACGGCTGAAATGATGATGATATAAGACTGGTGCTGATGACATTTCATGTAAAATTGGTATGATCTACGCTTATGTATGAGATCTTATCCTATCAGTAGGTATTTTTTGAAAGGATGGAAACTCCTAAATAACTCGTCAATGAGGGCACATGACACATTCCGGTAGCAAACCCTTCGATTTTACCTGGAACCCATGTCAATTGGAAATACTTTTTATAACAATGCGAGCTTAAAATACCTACCTGAAAACGGGCTGTGCGAGGAAATGGCATGTCCCCGAATCCTTTCAAAAAACAAAAACGAAAAACCTTTTTATCGTAATTCTACTTAGATTTGTGTCATTGACGTATTCCAATGTTTCTATCATCATTAGCCTGTACCTGGACATAGGCCTCAAGGAGTTCCGCGACGAGAACGGTCTTGAGCTTTTTCCATCCACTGACTTCCCGCAACCTTCACAATGTCGTCGGTTCATCGGGTGGTGGGCCTTTCAACATTGCGTAGCCCGGTTCACGGTCGCCAGTCGAGAACCTTTACTCCCCAACGGTTTTCGGTTGTGCGACCTGCCCACTGCCATTTTAACTTGCTAATTCACTTTTATCTAATCAGTGAGTCTCTAAATGTAGACAATTAAACTTTAATTTAATAGTCGCTAAAAAAGATATAATAGCAGGTCTGTCAAAGTATTCACAACAACATGAGCGCGTTTTACAAAATGTCAAAGGAACCTCTAACTAATACGGTGTTCAGCCATTTCGACGCGCAGCATTTTCCACATCATTAGCGGCGTGAAACTATTCAGAGAAAAATGAGGCTACATGCGCCTGAAACTGCCGAGTTGCGATTCTAAATTAAATTTAACTTGGCCGAGCGACAACACGAGACTAGAAAAATTCTGAGAAAACAGGATTTTGCCGAACTTCGTTTATGTGATCCGCAGCGGTGTCGTAAGGCTAGTCTAGAAGTTATTTTAAGTTTATTGGAAAGCTGTGAATTTTGTTACTTTGGAAAGTTTAAAGTTTCAGCTCTTGGGGAGGAGACATCATTATAACGCTAAAATGAAGAAGCAAAGTTAAAATTTTTCCTTTATACAAGTCTATTTTTACTTTTATCTTGGACGCAGATCGTGAATGAATTTAAACTTACTTTATTTATTTAGTAATCCGTGGTGGTCCCGGCTGAGTAATAGGCCACTCCATATCTACCAGTGGATGTCGTAGTAAGCTAGAGGATGGGCAGCAGCGTCCCCTATTTTAACAACCATAGATAGCTCTAACTGCGCTCGCCAAACCGCGTGCCCAGCGTGATATGGGCAAGCTCCCTTTGATAAGAAGTCGTTCAGGAAACTGTAGGGGAGGCCGATGTTCAGCAGTGGACTTCCAACGGGAATGATGATGGTGGTTTTTAATATTGTAAATGACATAGATACCTACTTATGTGTTGTTGTTTGTACTGTGTGTTATCTGTGTTACGTCTACCTATCTCCCTATCGTTAACCTTTATTATATTGTTTTTTGTGTCTTCTGTCTGTGTTTGTCAAAATAAATTTATTTCATTTCATTTCATTCATTTCATTTCATTTCATTTCATTTCATTTCATTTCATTTCAATTCATTTCATTTCATTTCATTTCATTTCATTTCATTTCATTTCATTTCATTTCATTTCATTTCATTTCATTCATTTCATTTCATTTCATTTCATTTCATTTCATTTCATTTCATTTCATTTCATTTCATTTCATTTCATTTCATTTCATTTCATTTCATTTCATTTCATTTCATTTCATTTCATTTCATTTATTTTGCGAAACATGGGTTACAGGGATGGCAATTACAACATAAAATAAGCACATCCATGATCAGCTTTACAGCATGCAAATTAACTTATTTGGTAATATTAAATTGTTACAATGTCAGTGGGTAAATTATAAATAAAATTAATTGTCTTATCCCAAAATTTGTCCATAAGATATTCATTAACATTGTAATAAGCCTTTTCAATCAGCAACTGTCTTCATCTAAGTTAAAAAATATTAATTGTATTGGTTGTAATGATGCGAAAATAAACAAAAAAATATGCTCTTATTAAACATTGCAGACTTACTTGGAGGACAACAAATTTTCTTGTCAAGGCGCTTACTACTAAACTTTTCAAAGAGTTTCAAGTTACTTCTAACAAACACTGCAGTTTCAAAGATGTACATTGATGCCAACGTTAGGAATTAGGATTTTTAATTGGGTAAAGAACGGTTTAGTAAGCGATCGTTTGGTTGATAAATCTCATACGGTTCTAACTGCAAACACAGGTAGGTACTGCAAAGTTGCATTCAAAGCAACCACAGATCCGTGCAACTTGGTTAATTACTAGCAAGAACTATAACTGCAGGAACAGTAACGAGCAGATGAGTAGACTAGCTACCGCAAATTAGTCCAACTGTCTGGGGAGGCACTTATACCGTAAATAGTTATGATACGATTGAGTTGTGAACATGGCCACTGCAACACAATATTCGGCAGCCCGCCTGGAGAGATACCTCCGCCTTACAGAAGATCGCAGCCAAATAACATTATTTGTTTCAAATAGTGTTGTGTTCCTGCGGTGAGTAAGGTTGCCAGAGCTCTTTAGGGGGGGAGGGGTTCGGCAGGCAACGCATTAGCAATGCTCCAGGTGTTGCTGATGTCAATAGGCGACGGTAACCACTTACCATCAGGTGGGCCGTAAGCCTGTTTGCCTCCGTATAACATAAAAAAAAAAAAATCGGTAATAATGTTGTTCTTAGTTGGATAACGCTGCACAGCCATTAGACACAGCACCTCATACCTAACCTAAACGCAATTATTACCGTTAAAAAAATAAGATATTATGTCAACAAACGAAGACATAATTCCGTTAATTGTAAGAAATCAATATATTGTTTCCCTTCTCTATTTGTGCTACGGTAATCCTTAGGCGTTTCGTAGCAAAGCGTAGCAGTGTTAGGCATTTTTCTCGTAGTCAGTTTTAAAAGATAAAATATCTTTATTTGAAACAATGGATGATTTTTTTTATTTTTATATACAACAGAGTTGGCAAACAAGCTTACGGCCCACCTGATGGTAAGCGGTTACCGTAGCCTATGAGCGATTGCAATACCAGAGGCATCACGCACGCGTTGCCGACACCGAACCCCCCCACCCCTAAAGAGCTCTGGCAACCTTACTCACCGCAGGAACACAACACTATTTGAAACAAATAATGTTATTTGACTGCGATCTTCTGTAAGGCGGAGGTACCTCCCCAGGCAGGCTGCTCCTATTCAGAACGAGAAAATCTCGCTGTGCCTTACCTCTTCCTATTCAACCTATTTATATTTATTATTCAACCTCGAATAATCGATTTTATGAGGACAAAAGTCTAATTCCCTCAACTCTCCACCTAAGGTACGAAGGCAAAAAAGGTTTCTGCAAAGAGAATAAAACCACTACGTTGTCTGTTTTTGTGGCAACAAAGGACAAAAACAGGAAAAGCCTGAAACACAAGAAACACTAAGGTCAAGGTCTGCATCACAAAGCAATCTAATCCAAAAAAAAATTGAAACCAAAAAGCTAATGACGCAACAAAAATGACTCTCGAATGAAAGTTATGGAAGTGTGTTTGATTTGAACTAATATATATTATAGGGGGAGTTTAGAGCTTATAAAATGCAATGAACCATGGTATGATTGTTTTCAAGCGCACTGAATCAGAGTCAACTGATAATTCGGTGTACCAATGACCCAGTAAATCTACAAACAGATATGCCACAATCAGATAAGTTATAGCTAGAGCATTATGTATTACTTTTTTGGTTCTTATGTAGTATATATTTAGTGGTAAGTATGGGCAAATCCCCCCACACGATAAGGAATTTGCTCTGTCTGTGGGGGAGGCCTAATTCAGCAGTGGACGTCGAACGGCTGAAATGATGATGATGATGATGATGATGTAGTATTTTCTGATTTATTGCATGTATACATTTTTTGTCTGGTCTTGTTGTTTAAATGTTATTATTTTGTTTGTCTACATATGTATCTGTTCTGTTCTGACCTATCTAAGCACATGTAAATATGACAAATGATGAATAAATTGAAATTGAAATTGAATTGAAATCGGCTGTTAGAAAATGTAATTGTACTTGAGTATTCATAAAATACCAGTTTTACCTCGGTACCCGCAGCTTCGCCTGCGTGGTACCGAGACAAAAAGTGGCCTATAATTCAAATTCAAAAGTTTGTTTCAGTAAGATCACTAGGATCTCTTTGAAACGTCTTAGAAACTAGGTAATGCTACGCCTGTTCCTCGCGACCAAGCCTAGAAGAATCAGGCAACAAACACGACGCGCGTGCTTATCGATGATTTTTTCGATGATTATTATTCACAAAATGGAATGTAGAGTTTCAATGTGGTACTGGTGACGTATATAGTATTCTAGGAAAATAACTTTTCCTATTTCAAGTTTCATCGAAATCGGTTGACCCGTTGCGGCGTGATTGAACTATAAAAATACAAACATCCTCACAAACATTCGCATTTATAATATTAGTAGGATAGGATAGTGGGAAGTCGGATATTCGTAATTCAGTTTTTTATGGCTTACGGTTGGTTGTGCGTGAGTTTCTAGATTCACTTTAACTTCCGCCTACAGTAAGTAGGCACGGGCTGTTGTCGCTACTTCATAATTGACTTATAAATCAGCCCATTACCTGTTGTGAGGTCAGAGATATGATAATTTGCGCCATTCGTTAGGTAGATCGCTGCCGGTTTCCGCCCCACGGTTCGGGTTAGGTAAATCACAAACGAATCAAATTTATAGGATCATAGGCCGCTTCTACATAATTTAATAGAACATTCCATTTTGGTGAATGTAAGAAGGTCAAATAGGTATAGAGAAAATAATCACCAACTGCTAACCAAATATATATTTTTATTAATGTAGTATCTCTTCTATGATTTTTATAAAAATCATAGTAACCTTAGTCTTTTTAAAGTCATCATCATCATTTCAGCCGTACGACGTCCTCTGTTGAATATGGCCTCCCACACACAGAGCGAATTCCTTATCATGTGGGGGGATTTGCCCATACTCACCACGCTGGGCGTGCGGGTTGGCGAGCGCAGTTAGAGCTATCATTGTTAAAATGAAGGACGCTTCTGTCCATCCCCTAGCTTTTTTCCCTTAGTCGCCTCTTACGACATCCGCGGATAGGTAGATATGGAGGGGCCTATTCTTACGGCTACAACTTTTTACAGGCTATCACGCCTTATATTATTCCCTTCCTTTAGTCTACACTAAGGGAATACCTACTATAATGTTATCACTATAAAAGTGAATAATCAGTATCTCTTTTGAAATTCTGCCAAAACCATTTTAAATCATCATCATCATCATCAGCCTGATGAAGTCCACTGCTGAACATAGCCTCCCCCAAAGAGTTCCATGACGAACGGTCTTGAGCCTTTTCCATCCACCGACTTCCCGCAACCTTAACAATGTCGTCGGTCCATCAGGTGGGGGGCCTTCCAACACTGCGTCGTCCGGTTCGCGGTCGCCACTCGAGAACCTCCGTTCCCCAACGGTCGTCGGTTCTGCGAGCTATATGGCCGGCCCACTGCCACTTCAACCTGCTAATTCTGAAAGCTATGTCGGTAACCTTGGTTCTTCTACGTTTGGTTCTTCGTTCCATTTTAAATACATTGTTTCAAAATAAAATTTGAATAGTACGAAAACAATTTTATTTAAATTTAACCGGTTACATAAACCACTTTCATCTTTATTGTGTTTTTAATTAAACATCATCACGGGAGGGAGCACAATGAACATGATAAAGCATCTGAGTCCAAATTAAATTCATTCAGGTAGATTCAAAACCAAATGGACTAACTGGAGCTTTCATAAAATATTTTCCTCGCACTTGAAAGGTAAAAGGAAAAGGAGGGAGAGAATGACCAAGAATAAGTAACAAGAGACAGATAAAAGAGAAGATGTCGGGAGGAAGATGATGAAAGGTGGTGAGGCTCGCATTGAAAAGATCAGCAAATGGAAGATATTGCTTCAGTACACCCACAAGAGCTATCTATTTCTATATATTTATTATATGCCGGTTATATCCCACTGCTGGCCAAAGGCCTCCCACCAGACCTCACGATCCTGTGCCACGTAAACCCTAAGCTAAGCTATAAAGGTGCTCCCTCACCGAGAGCATTCGACTGTAATGTAACGATACAATATAACAGTGAGGGAGGAGAACCGAGCATTACAGTGCGCAACACTTGTTAGTAAGTACTACCGTGGAGCGCTCCCCCGCTCAAAATCGAATCTAATTGTTACATTACATGCGAATGCTCGTCAGTCAGGGAGGCAGTATTGTAACGTAATGCTCAAAATCGAATCTAAAATGTTAACTTACAGGCGAATGCTCCCGGTGAGAGAGCACCTTTACATCTAATAATAATGATGTCCAAATTGTCCAATACACCAAAAGTTCATCAATATGGACCCAGTCACGTCCACTAAAAAGTATTGAATTACTGGAATTAAAATCTCCAAACAACAAAAAACCGTTCCAATAGAGATTTTTTCCATCATTACTCCACCCTTGGAATGGTCCACTGATGATTAACATATGAAAGCCGCGGCCGATCGTGAACTGAAAGATAATAAGTACTCCACTTTTTAAAACACTCTGTTTTCAATCAATAAGACTTTCAGGGAAATTAACGGCACTAAAGCAATTGAACGAGAGAGGATCAAAGGAAACTGAGTCTTTTTTTTCCCTTTCATTCAAAGGCACCTGTTTTGCTATTGTCTGGTACATCACAGTGCGTGGTACGGGCAGTAAACCCCTCTGTAAAACATTAACCTCACATTTACGACACTCCGTCCGCCGCATAAACTATTACACGCTTCTGGGCCACGAGGAACCGATCGGGACAAACGCACCGCATACAACATTGAAAAGGCATTGACTAAATAACGGATGTGATACCGCTTTTATGTGCGAATTGGGCAGTGGTTCTTCCATCTATTATGTCATTTTTCGTAGGCATATAAGGTAGTTATTTCATGAAGTATATAGTGTGTAGCTGCCCTTAGAAATTTTGCCTTTATCAAGCTCTATATTTTGTCTTTTAAATCCTGAATATTGTTCTTTTCTAAGCCACACCTTGTTCGATCGGCACCTCACTGAAGCTCTACTCTAGCTCTATTAAGTGAAAAGGATCATCGAAAACAATGATAGGCACCAAGCCGCGTTTGTTGCCTGATTCTTCTAGGCTTTGTCGTGAGGAACAGCCGTTGCTTCACCTAGTTTTTAAGACGTTTCAAAGTGATCCTAGTGATTTTATTGAAATTAAAATCGTTTGTGTGACTTTGTACCAAGCTAATGAAAATAAAAAAAAATATACATCGAGTCTTCAATGAAAATTTTAAAAGAATTGGTATTAAGAGTCTGCAATTTATGAGCGTCTCAAATATTGAAACAGTGCTTGAACAAGTTTCTTCAACTTTCAAGTTTCCAAAACTTAGGAGAAGTTCACGAAGAAAATACCTACGTCAGTCATAATTTCGATTCAATTTCCTTTATTTTGCAATATATGACTGTAGAATCTATTTTCTACTGAATAAAAGATGTATTGAAAAAGTGTAAGTGCAATCATGATCAACTTGGGGTTGATCAGCATGCAAAAAGATAGTACATCAATGTACGGCTGTCACGAGCTGGGATACATTATCTTAGGAAAACTATGTAGCCATTTGATTTGTCTTGTTTTTTTTTAGTTTACCATTTCTGCGCTGGGCCCTCGAAGAGAGAGGGGGCACGATACTTTACACGAAAAATGTTCTATTCAATGTGTATTCGTTCATCTGTACATGTCAAACAAACCACAGAGTTCATGTTCATCACGATAATTTTCCGTTACTTTACCGATAAGTTTACCTTGTTTTTTTTCTTTATTATGTGGGAGAAAGACGAAATAAGCGATAATATGTTAAGAACATCTCTTAGAATGTAAATAGTTATAAGGTGTCTCTATGAAATAAGTTTTTTGTTTTTGTTACCTTTGCAACAGTCAGCTGTCCGAACGGGCGAAATCATTTTTTTTTACACTTTTACTATATTTCTTTGAGTGTTTTATTATACTTGTAAACCTTTTATAGTGTAGCTAGCAAATAAGGACGTAAAAAACTGAAAATCACATCTGTAAAGATCTATTTTTGTATTCCGCATGTTAGATATTAAGTTGTTTTGCACAGGTTTACATATTTTAAGTTTCAATACATGTTTCTATATCGAATCGTCACGCGGTAGAGAGGGACAGAAAGCGCGAGTATTTGTCGCATCCTCGCAGATTAAGTACAACACAGCAGGTATTGAAAGTTCGTTGGACGGAGCGAGCGTTAAAACTGTATTGCGTGTCTCGAGCGAGGATATTCCGCGAATCAGGTCTACTATGGCAGTTTTTGTAATGGTTTTTGTGTTCATTAAAAAACTTAAAGACACCGTTTTAAATTCGACATTGTTCGAATATCAGAGCCTCACGTGAGAACTCACTGAATTTGTAGACTAGGCCTCAGTGTAGTGATGTACCTAATAAACGTTTTATTTAACTTAATGAAAACCCATCATGATTGTAACAGTCTCGTTATCACACCAATAAATGTTACAGCTATATTATTTTGATGTCTGTTGTCGTTCATATATTCCTTCTGAATGATACATTATTATTTTACTAGTAGGTACATTGGGTAAAAGTTCCGGTTAAAGGTACGTATATTATCAACAAAAAGAATAAGCCATTTCTATGCCATGAATTCTTCCTCATTCTAAGCAAACTCCCCTTCTGACGGGAAAGTTAACAAGGGGGGAATAGGGATACCCATCTCCCCAAGGCGTTATAATATATCTATACAATACCCGGCAGTGAAACGGATCGGTGGCCGGTTGTCAGTTACGACCTTGAAATGGGTAGGCAGGCTTTTCACTCTTTGCTAGCCAGGGGAAGAAATCGAATAAGCTTACTTTACCTAATAATGGTAAAAAATAGGTGATTTTCTAATAATTTGAGTAGGAAGGAAGGAATATAATCGGAAATCCTCACTACCTGGTAACGAATGAAACTATGCATAAGAAGATTCAATAAATAATACTAGCTAGTAGTAATAGCTTGCGCCAGCTGCTTGGCTTGCGAGGTACCTGGATAAAAAGTAGCCTATATGCAAGTCTAAGTAAAGAACTGTATCTATTCCAAGTTACATCGAAATCGGCTGAGCAGTTACGGCGTGATTGAACCACAAACATCCAAACATACTCACAAACTTTCGCTTTTATAATACTTGTAAGATAGGCTAGATTCTCAACTTTTTAACTTAAAATCTAAAGTTTTGTAAAGCGCCATCTACGTCACGCTTATGCAAACTTATTTATTGGCCCGATTATTGGATTGAGGACAATTTATTCAGAATTAGAAATTAAGGAGCCTCTAAGAGGCGCACTTTAATCCTTTCACAACACTGATTCTTTCATCGACGGTCTTAGGCCACCATACCTCAACATGGTCACTAACATAATACAGGATGACCATGAAAGAATCAGTGACACGACAAGAAGAAGATTCAGAATTTTCATCCAAAAGTAATTTGTTGGCACTAGAACCATAGCCATTACAACAAATTCCTGTAACAGCCTTGCGGGACGTGTGTTATATAACCTGAAATAACCTCAGACGAGTACTGAATTCTAAAAAACAGCCCTAGAGCATACTCTTGAGAAAACAACCTTGACATTGACTCATGGAATTTAACAAATAAGTATTCTACGGCTTTTTATCGTTAGTTTAGCAAGATACTTTACAATTTACGAGCGAAGTTTGATTCATAGCAAGTTTACGATCAATTTTAGCATTTAATTAATAAAACATTCCCAATTGCAGTCTAGTTCTAAGACAGTTAAGTACTTTAAGACGATTTTTCTTCTGAAAAACCGTTCTGTTATAACATTTTTCACTTTAAAATAGGACGCACACTACACACTTCAGAACTATTAGCAAACTATCACTTCACTGCGTAGCCTTTCACTAATTATTTAACTGTTCATCACCATTACTTTACGGCACTGAATTTTCACTCTCTGCTCTATCACATTCCAAAAGTCGTATTAATGTTTAGTTGGAATAGTATTTCGATTGTTTTCGTGCAATTAAATATTGAAATAAATTGGCAGGAGGCTTTCGCGCGAGACGGGCGGCCGGCACGCTTCTCCCGCCCATCTGACGCGACCATAGAACGAGTGATAGTATCTAACAACGTGCACTTTCATAGTTAGCACGTAAGCTGTTTCGAAACTTATAGTCAGTGCGTGAGCGTTGATAATTATTTGGCGGCCAGGTGTGGTTACGCCTTGTTCCAAAATAAACCTTATGATATAAAAAAAAACTAATATTTCGTCCCGTACTGAGATCTTGCGACGTTATATATAAGTGGCACCTTCAGTGTGCACGAAAGCCTCTAGAGGCGCCCTTAAATCCTATCATCACACTGGTTCTTTCACCGACGGGTATTTTCACCTTTTCAGAACGACCATATCTCAACCTTGCAGGATGACCAAGGAAGAACGCTTATTCACCGTTCCTTAGGAAAAGCTAACCGATCCATTCTGCTGAGGAGCTGATGAGAAGTGTCGTGTAGGCGTGACGGAATCTCAACTTTTACATTTCATGATTAAGGGCTAAAATCAATTATTGCTCAGTGAAAATAATCTATTTCGAAGGGTCCAACCAAACCTGATATTCGGCATAATCACTGATGAAATCCGAATAAAACTTTGTGGCCAAATCTGCCTTCAAAAGGGCTGGCAGGAATATAAAAGAGGTATTAAAGACATATTAACTGTACATCACATTTTGTGAAAAGGATCACAGATAGATAGAAATAAAATTCTTTATTGCACATAAAAATAGTACAAAGGCGAACTTAATGCTAAAAAGCATTATCTTCCAGATAAGAGATTGTGATTGTGGATAAGTTTGACATCGAATTTTGAAGACAATAGTAAATAGATAGATTAACACTTTATAGTACACAAGGATTACATATTAAATCTATAAGCTTCATGTAGTACAATGGGCGTCCATATCGATGAAAGCGATTTCTTCCAGGCAATCTTAGGATGGAAAGCAATGAGCAAGCCGTAATGGATGGCGATGCACGAAGTACGAATGAAGAAGGTCCATACAGTACTATAAAAAATCCTACATTATCCTATCCTTATCTAACGTAGATACCTAGGTACACCTACTTATAGTATAGAGTTGTTCTCGTAACTAGATTACACCGCATTCAGTCACTGGACACCTCTTGACACTAACCAGGCAGCTGATGGGCGGATCAACCACTTTATGGCATTAATAATTTGACACATCTTCCAAACAAGTGGCTCGCCTGCGAACAGGAAAGAAAGCAAAGTGTTACCAGTTTCCTAAGTTATGTTCGAAACTTGCTTGCTAGTCGTGTCACTGATTCTTTCTTGATCATTATTTTTAAGTTCAGTGACCTGGTTGAGGTATGGTGACCCTGGAAAGGGCCTATGACCGTCGGTGAAAAAATCAGTGTAGTGAAAGTTAAGTGCGCCTTAGAGCCTCCTTTCGTGCAAAAGAAGGAAAAACTGATAAATATCGAAACGTACAACAGTAACCTACCGTAACTTGACTAGTTATCGCTGACAGGTTTAATCGAAGGGAACCGTTTTTATAAAAACTTTCTGAAGAAACGTTACAGTTAAAACCACGTTAACAAAACTAGTTTGAGATAAGTATTTAGATATTTTACGAAAGGTAGGGCACAGCGAGATTTTCTCGCTCTAAATTGGAGCAGCCCGCCTGGGGAGGTACCTCCGCCTTACAGAAGATCGCAGCCAAATAACATTATTTGTTTCAAATATTGTTGTGTTCCTGCGGTGAGTAAGGTTGCCAGATCTCTTTAGGGGGGGAGGGGTTCGGCAGGCAACGCATTAGCAATGCTCCAGGTGTTGCTGATGTCAATAGGCGACGGTAACCACTTACCATCAGGTGGGCCGTAAGCCTGTTTGCCTCCGTATAACATAAAAAAATAAAAAAAGTATCTACCAGGATCAGTAGAAGTGAGCAAGTGATTGATGATGACAAACTGACGGCCCTTCAGAGAAGAATGTATACCATAGGATTGACTCACAAGACGTGTGTCACTGTAGGTATGTTCCTTTTTACAAACACACGGTTTCCATCTAAACTGCACGGCGTTTCTCTGCACACCGCAACAAGCCGTCGTAAACGGTAAGCACGAAGCAACTGCGACATTTTTCATTGAAACAAAACATTATGCAAAACTCAGCTGTTTTGGAGTCAAATCAGTTCAAACTTAATTATTCAGCTGTTTTAAGTAGCAGTCTTTATGTTGAACTACTCGTACGTTTAATAATTAGTTAAACATGATAAAAAGACTAGAAACAGACGATTTGAAAACGTTTGGAAAACAAATAAATATTATTTTTATATATAATTATCTTTCTTTTTTTGATAGAATAAGCCCCTTACGGGATAACATTTCTTCATAATCACCTTGTATACTCTTAAATAACGAAACAGACGGCGTACTTGTATATGGGAAAAATCACTACCTATAGATCTTCGTAAGCATTCGATATAGATCCACAAATGCCTGGTGGGTTGACGCCTGCAGAGTGCATTCCACACTATTACATTCTAAGTTAGGGCTGCTGCAATGAATTGTATTAAAAAGATGCATTTAACATCGTTCAAAACGTCGTTTTTAAATGTCTGTTATTCACTATATCGTATGGGTTATTTCACCATCACCGTCGCTAAGACCCTCTCTGGAGCCTGTAGCATTATCATGGAACTGAAGTAAAATAGGTTGACATAGAAAGAAATAGAGCCACGGAACAATAGATTTATCCTTTAGGCGTAACCTATCATCATCATCATCCAGCCGTTCGACGTCCACTGCTGAACATGGCCTCCCCCACGGACAGAGCAAATTCCTTATCATGTGGGGGGATTTGCCCATACTCACCACGCTGGGCATGCGGGTTGGCGAGCACAGTTATAGCTATCGTTGTTAAAATGAGGGACGCTGCTGCCCATCCCCTAGCTTTTTTCCCTTAGACGCCTCTTACGACATCCGCGGATAGGTAGATATGGAGGGGCCTATTCTTCAGCCGGAGCCACCACCAGGCCAACTTTGGAAAATGCAATGAAACGTGCACAGTAGCTTATGCTGTGCACAGTAGCTTTTCTTTAAATGTCTTTATTTTTATCAATAGTAATAAGTACTTTATCTCTTGTTTAGTTTAGAAGTGTTTTTGTTAGCTCTGTAAATAGATACTTTTTTTTTTTGTGGTGGCTGAATAAATGTTTTTCTATCTATCTTATGGGATTGTTCGAGGAACCGAGCAATCCCTTATAAAACGATTTGCCGTAGCAGCCCTAATGGAAAAGTGATGATATCGGTCATGGTCGCTCCAGAGCTGCTGAGGCGGGATTTCAGGACTAATTTAGGTCTAAGTGGGTATAAAATGATATCAACTGCCTCTGTAGAGAATTCCCTAGACGCGCGCTAGACTAGATCGTGTTTGATTTGTCATTTGATTGTTATGGGCACAAAATACTACTAAAAAAATAAGTTGGATTCTGCTGTTCTGCGGTTATGGGTGTATGGCAGACGAGTCTTTTACCACATAAAACAATATCAACATGACAATTAAAAGGAAGTAGATTTGTTTGAGATATGTTACTGACGCGTTGCTTACTTGCAAATCTTACTAATAAATACTAAATAAATAAATATTCCGGACATATTATCACACACGGTCAACTGATCCCAAACTAGGCATAGCCTGTGCTATGGGTTCCACAGACTGATATACATATTAATAGATAAATATTTAACACCCAGACACAGAAAAAACATCTGTATTCATCACACAAATGTTTGTCCTGTGCGGGAATCGAAACCGCAACCTCTACCGCAGAAGGCAGAGTTACTACCAACTGAGCTATGAGGTCAGTCCTAATAATCCTACTAGTATCTAGATATTTGGATGTTTGTTGTTCAATCACGTCGCAAAGGCTCAACCGATTTTGTTGAAACTTGGAATAAATAAAGTTATTGACCTAGAAAAGCATATAGGCTATTTTTAATGTAGTTATTACTTTATACATTTTACTTAAAGCTACCTACCTGAAACTAATCAAGAAATTCTTCATCGTGATCTATACTACCTAAGCCGAAGAAGTCTTTACAGAATCTCCACCAGAATTGACGGACAAAGTTTATCTATACAAGTCTAACCAAAGGATCACTGGATTAGGTATTCTGAAATCTGTTCGACCATTTATTTTCAGAGTCAGCTTCAAGTTTACGAATCAGCCAATTGTAGGTAGGTTTTCTTGAAGGTTGAGACGGGAACTTTTTAAATTAACTACGGATTTAAGTTTTAAAAGGTAAAGAATAATAAGGAAAACAACAGTTTGCATCTTTACAGAGCATTTTAAAAACACAACTTCGAATATTTTGGACAGTTACTACGCGACTACAGAAAATGGAAATAGTATGAAAAATTGTATTGAGTCGGAAACAAGTTGATATAAATAAAAAAATAATAATAATAATAATAAAACATAAATATTCCGGACATATCACACACGGTCAACTGATCCCAAAGTAGGCATAGCCTGTACTATGGGTACCAGAGACTGATATACATAATAGATATATATTTAACACCCAGACACAGAACAAACATCTGTGTTAGTCACAAATGTTTGTCCAGTGCGGGAATCGAACCCGCGACCTCTAGCGCAGAAAGCAGAGTTACTACCAACTGAGCTATGAGGCCCGTCGGTGATGATAGTAATAGTTCAAGTCGGAATACCGCTTAACCACATTTGAGGTCTTCGCGGCGCACCGCGGTCTTGTTTACAGATGACTAGCTTTCAGACGCGGCTTTGCTCACTTCGTACCCAAATTAAAATTAACTTAGATATGCTATTATTATATTGCACAAAAATCAAATCTGCGATCTTTTGCGAACGATGGCAAGGCTCCCACCAGAATATCCTTAAAACCTAAAGATTGATGAGAATAAATGAAATACTTCCTTCCAATGGTATTTTCTTGTCCTTTCAACAGAAATCGAACGCAATATCTCAAAGAATCGTCAAATATCTGTACGTAATAGGTACGTATATGTGGAGATCGTAAAGAATAGAAAGAATAGGAGCATAGGTACGTTCTATCGCATCCAATGATTGAAGCTGTCTACGCGACCGTAAATGTAATATTGTCGATGAGATCGCAGCGAGGGGCCACCGCTGTTGCTATGACCAAGTACTTTTAATCTTACTCAATACCTACTCGTACCGAATTGCCAACGGTTATGTAGCCTTTCATCATCATCATCATCATTTCAGCCGTTCGACGTCCACTGCTGAACATGGCCTCCCCCACAGACAGAGCAAATGCCTTATCATGTGGGGGGATTTGCCCATACTCACCACGCTGGGCATGCGGGTTGGCGAGCGCAGTTAGAGCTATCGTTGTTAAAATGAGGGACGCTGCTGCCCATCTCCTAGCTTTTTTCCCTTAGTCGCCTCTTACGACATCCGCGCAGGTAGCCTTTATAGGCCTCATATACAAGCTCAAAGTCGCGCAACGGGCTATGGAGAGAGCTATGCTTGGAGTTTCACTACGTGATGAAGTGGCAGTGGGCAGGCCATATAGCTCGCAGAACCGACAACCGTTGGGGAGTAAAGGTTCTCGAATGGCGACCACGAACCGGGCGACGAAGTGTTGGAAGGCCGATGGACCGACGGCATTGTGAAGATTGCGGGAAGTCGGTGGATGGAGAAAAGGCTCAAGACCGTTCGTCATGGAACTCTTTGGGGGAGACCTATGTCCAGCAGTGGACTTCTACAGGCTGATGATGATGAGGTAGCCTTTGGTTTTATTTTGAGGAAAAAAATAGGTTTGTCGGTTATATCAGAAACTACGAGTACCATGGTACCACAACACCCAGACCCGGAACAAATATTTGCAGATCATGCAAACACTTGTACCGCGCCGCGGCGGGAATCGAACCCGCACCTTGCGACTTACGCCTCCAAGACTAACAGTACTTGCTCCTTATTTCGCATGCTCTTCGTCCGTATCAAACATCAAGATACGCGTAGGTATGATTACATATAGTCCAGTGCATGCAAACAAGAGGCAATAGCCATTCCGTGTATGTAAAGCAAGTTTAAAGCCCCGGCATAACAGCGATAAATATACTTCTTCGCATCTGCTAGCAGGTGTGCCGCCCACTTGGAATAAACACTAACTCAACTACCTCCGCAGTTCACCAACAAGTTAACACACCGTTTAAACCGTTTATGTATTCAAGGAGGAGGTAGGGCACAGCGAGATTTTCTCGTTCTGAATTGGAGCAGCCTGCCTGAGGAGGTACCTCCGCCTTACAGAAGATCGCAGCCAAATAACATTATTTGTTTCAAGTAGTGTTGTGTTCCTGCGGTGAGTAACGTTGCCAGAGCTTTTTAGGGGGGACGGGGGTTCGGGGTCGGCAACGCGTGCGTGATGCCTCTGGTATTACAAGCGCTCATAGGCTACGGTAACCGCTTACCATCAGGTGGGCCGTAAGCTAGTTTGCCACCTCTGTTGTATAAAAAAAAAAAAATGTAGCTATTCAACGGCTAAAACTATTCAGCCGTCATAACCCTGAAGGAACACATAGGAGAAAACCCGTTAGTATTCTTATACGCGGCGATTGGCTTGCTGCCTGTCACGTATGGAATCCTACAGCAAATGTGTGCATGTGCAGAATGTTTGGACGTGCCTTTGACTACACCCCCTAGACATCTTCAAGGGTCTGTGCAGCGGGAGGTCTGCAGACTTACACAAGATGGTATAGAGTCAGCCTGTTACAGGTTATAATTTAGTATAAGCTTAAGGTGCGATTTTCAATGTTAATCTTATTGTGCCTCAACGATAATCGCAATTTTTCCAGACATCGTGAGATCTCAGTTCGGGGCGAACCATTATTATCCATTATTACAAATGCGAAAGTGTGTTTGATTGTTTGTTGGGTGGTTTGTCCTTCTTTCACGAACGGGCCAACGCATCAGTACCACTATTATTAATTTTATTTAATTAATTAGATTGGCCGTGGTGGCCCCGGCTGAAGAATAGGCCCCTCCATATCTACCTATCCGCGGATGTCGTAAGAGGCGACTAAGGGAAAAAAGCTAGGGGATGGGCAGCAGCGTCCCTCATTTTAACAACGATAGCTCTAACTGCGCTCGCCAACCCGCATGCCCAGCGTGGTGAGTATGGGCAAATCCCCCCACATGATAAGGCATTTGCTCTGTCTGTGGGGGAGGCCATGTTCAGCAGTGGACGTCGAACGGCTGAAATGATGATGATGATGATGAATTAGATTAACTAGAATTTAAACTATCCCACGAACTTTGTAACTAACCAGGTGTGCTCGCCCACTCAAAACAAATACTTACTTGTAATAATATTCTGAAAATAGAGAGCAATTCTCTGTATGAACGAGGCACGTTTTAATGTAAGATATAATTACTTTTAGTAGTACCGTTTAGATTAGAACTTTGTTCGTAGCATGGTCTACGCCGTAGACCTCCGTAGACCTTGCTACGAATAGACCTTGCTAGACTGAGGTTGAGTATGAAAAACGACTTACTCGAACGCAATAGCGAAATCTTTTTGATTCTGCTTCGATACAAAAAATACTCCAGAGAAATAAATAAATAAATATTCCGGACATATCATACATTGTCAACTGATCCCAAACTAGGCATAGCCTGTACTATGGATACCAGAGACTGATATACATAATAGATTAATATTTAACACCCAGACACAGAACAAACATCTGTGTTCATCACACAAATGTTTGTCCAGTGCGGGAATCGAACTCTGCCTTCTGCGCTAGAGGTTGCGACCTCTAGCGCAGAAGGCAGAGTTCAGGCAGAGTTACTACCAACTGAGCTATGAGGCCAGAAATGTTATACTAACTGACCCAATAACACAATACTTTACCAAACCTATTGAGAATTCCAACTGCAATTCCGAAATATAAGATCCGAGTTCAGGGAGCGCAATTCAAAAGTTTTATTTCACATTTTTTTGTTTGCTTACCGCCCAGAATATTAAATCTGACTTTTGAAATGTCTGCGAAATTCAGCTACCGACTCGAAAACGAAACGGAACACGTTATTTTAACTGTCGGAAGAGGCGGTTACCGATTTATAATCACACTAGTGAAAAAAAGGATTATAATTAGATTACTTTTCTTTTGAGCCTCACCTAGTTCGATCGGCACCACACTGAAGCTTTAAATTCCATTTTGTGAAAAAGGATCATCGAAAAAAATGATAGGCACCAAGCCGTGTTTGTTGCCTGATTCTTCCAGGCTTGGTCGCGAGGAACAGGCATAGCTTCACCTAGTTTCTAAGACGTTTCAAAGTGACCCTAGTGATTTTATTGAAATAAATGCCTTTTGATTTTTTGACTTTGACTTGAGCCCTACACTTAGTTCGTGTAGTTTTTCCATTCAAACTTCAACCATCGATGCACCGTCTAAAGGGTTGAATTTTGAGACAAACACACTTTCTAGGACAAACGTACAAGGTTCAGCGTTGCCTGTCAGTAAGTCTGATACTTTTATAATATATTAGTATGCACCCGCGGCTTTGCTCAGTTGGTTCCCCTATAAAAAGTAGCATATATTCTATTCTAGGTAAAGAACTGTATCTATTTACAGTTTCATCGAAATCGGTTGAGCTGTTACGGCTTGATTGAATAACAAACATCGAAACATCCAAACATCCTCTCAAACTTTCGCATTTATTATATTAGTAGGATAGGATAGTAGGGTTAGATATAGGTAATTAGATGAAGATAAGACATTTTTTACAATACTAAAAACCGACTTCAAAATCCTGAATATTTACAAGATTAATATCAACCTCTTTTTTTGTTATTTATTAACCTCTTCGCGTTTTGCTTACCTACTGAGGATTACACTGGCCAACTAAACTTTCGAATAAAAAACAAAAGTAAGTATGACATCCATTCATCATCAATAATAACCTCTTACGGTACTGACTGACTGACTGACAATCAAACGTAGCATTTATTCTCTTTGAAAATCAACGCAGCGCCTACTAAGAGTATGAAATTTGCAGGGAAGCTTCCTGTTGTAACGTATGGGTGCACAGAAAGAAATTCCCGACACACAACCCCTAAGTTTAATGTTTATGTAAAAATAGCAGCAACCAAACGAAGTCGCGGGGATAACCATACCACGGTCGACAAAAAAAAATCGGCAAGTGGTGATTTCAAGAGATTTTGCGGCGTTTTTTTAAGTTTTACGGGAATTATTAGAATTATCAAAATTGGTTTAGTATTGGCGGAGATATCGAGTAACATACAAAAAAAATACAGCCGACTTGAGAACCTCCTCCTTTTTGAAGTCGGTTATAAATGCTTGTAAAAGTCCCCATAAAATACAGATAAACAATTAAACAAAAAATTTCACGTGGATCACGGTAAATTAAAGTTGTCATCAATTTAAAACTGCTATGTGCGGTGCAACGGTCAACGCACTAAAATATAATGTCAATGGTAAATTCGGTAACATTTCAAAGGGGACTTTTTGGCGGGAACTTGCGAAGTGATGTTGTGCTCTCAATTTATTTTACAAAACTAGTGTTAAATTGAATAATATTGTGTAATTATGGTGGTGTTTTGCGTAATATTGTTTGAGTAAACCGCACAAGTGAAGTGAAATAGAATGATTGCGTGTATCGTCATTTTTCGAGTTGGCGCCAAGAGGTCCCTCGAGGTTTTAGTAAAATAGCCACCATCATATCTTACTAAAACTGAACTTGACTTGACTTGACGATGACTTGACTTGAATAAGATGAAAAATAAAGACGAAAGAATAAAAATAACAAGGAAAAATAAATGTAACTTGGCGGTAAGGCCTAGATGCCATAGCCATCCCGAAAGGGGGAAAACATTAAAAAAAAATTCAAAGGCTCCGTAAGTTTCAAAATCCAATGAAATCCTACGGAATGGAATAAAAATATCAGCGTAGCCGGACCGCTACGAATTGTAATTACAGAAACACGCAAACTTTTGAAGCGGGCTAACTCTAATTCCGGGAGATTTATTATAATGTGAAACATATCAGAAACCTCTTTAACGGCTGTCCAAACTCAATAATTTATGTAGCTGCTAAATAATCATCATCATAATTTCAGCCATACGACATCCACTGCTGAACATGGCCTCCCAGACAGCCCCACAGACAGAGCGAATTCCTTATCATGTGGGGGCATTTGGCCATACTCACCACGCTGGGCATGCGGGTTGGCGAGCGCAGTTAGAGCTATCGTAGTTAAAATGAGGGACGCTGCTGGCCATCCCCTAGCTTTCTTCCCTTAGTCGCCTCTTACGACATCCGCGGATAGGTAGATATGGAGGGGCCTATTCTTCAGAAGGGGCCACCACGGCAAAGAAAACCTAAAGAATACCTTTTCTTCTTTCCTTGCAAATCCCTAACAATCGATAAGATCATTCAACACAGTCCTTTACCTATCCATTCACTGTAAGGAGTTTTATCTTTTTTTACGTCTGAGGAACTATTCTTGCTCCCTTATAATTATACTTCAGAATAAAATCGCAGGTGTTATTACCTCGAGTTTTGGCAAAATGATTGTCAATCTTTTTTTTTTTTTGTGTTCGATAGTTTAGGTATAGCTTACATCTACCTTCTGCATACGAGCCTTAGTAACCTTCCTTTCAGTTTTTTAGGATTCCTTACGTTATTTGGAAAAAACGGAACCCTTATAGGATCGCTTTGTCGTCTGTCTGTTTTTCCCTTGACACCATTTTTCAGAGGAACGGCTAAAGGTATTAAATTGAAATGTATAAATAAATATAAATATTCCGGACATATCACACACGGTCAACTGATCCCAAACTAGGCATAGCCTGTACTATGGGTACCAGAGACTGATATACATAATAGATATATATTTAACACCCAGACACAGAACAAACATCTGTGTTAGTCACAAATGTTTGTCCAGTGCGGGAATCGAACCCGCGACCTCTAGCACAGAAGGCAGAGTTACTACCAACTGAGCTAAGAGGCCAGTCAAGTATACCAACAAAAAGTATTGTGTGCTTATATTATTATACTTAAGAGCTTCGCTCTTGTCGGTGTAACGATACAATTTCCTCCATTCTGATCTTTCCAATAAGAGCTCCTTTACTTCCTTATACGACATGGCGGCAGTCTTCTCTTTTATCTGGCTCATGTAACTAATTCTTAGTCTTTCTCTTTCTCGTTTTCCTTCTACCTTTCCTTCAATGAGATTATAGTGCCGTAAAAAAAGTGCAAGCTTCTAAAATAATGCATTACACAGATATGGCAATAAATATCTAATTTTTGAATAGAAATGGCAAAAGTTAAAAACCTCCAGAGTACACTAGGAATCTCATTTCCGGTCCCGTGTAATGGTACGGAACCCTCAGGGCGCGAGTTCTAATCGCTTTTGACCGTCAGTATTTAGTCAAGGAACCGGAAACACTCCCAATCAGGTCGGGACAGTTTGAACAGCATCAAACCGGGAAGATTTGTAAAGGAGCAGGTGTACAAAGAATCTCGCTAATGACGTCACGGGATGAAATTGTCGGAACTTTCAATGGATTTCGCGTTCCCAAGAAAGTAGCAGAACTTTTCCTTATCACAGAAATAGTTACTTTTTGAGTTGAAGTCAGAGTTAATTAACACGACTTAATTTATGGTAATCTCTCGTGCTTAATTTAAAAGTTTTATTTTACTGTATTCCATTCCTTTGCATGAAGCAAAGGAATGGTTGGTTCATATAATATACTTTTTATAAAAACCATTAATTTTGTAGAAACGCAGTGCTCTGAGAAAATACCACACATAAACTGGAGGAGAATGCTTTTAGATTTTAAAAGTTTATCTTACTTGTGCTTCTACGATCATCAAAGCATCAACTTTAACCATAAACTGATTCAAAGTCAAAAGGCATTTATTTCAATAAAATCACAAGGATCACTTTGAAACGTCTTAGAAACTAGGTGAAGCTACGCCTGTTCCTCGCGACCAAGCCTAGAAGAATCAGGCAACAAACACGGCTTGTATCACGGATTATATCACCGACGGTCATACGTCCTTTTCAGGGCCACCATACCTCAACCTTGTCACTGACCTAATACATGATGATCGAAAAATAATCGGTGACACGAGAAGCAAGCAAGCATCGCGAGATCTCAGTTCGGGCCGAACCGCTAGTTCCATTTCATTAAAAAGGTACGTAAAATACTACAAGCATACCTACTGTTTGTAGACTTTTTCAGTGTTAGTTAAGCCCCGGATTACACTAGGGGACATTTTTGTCCCGCAACACTTAATGTACGTGACGCTGTAGCGTTGAAAGAAAGAAAATACTTTTATTCGTAGCATTAACCTTAAAATTACCCAACATCTTATGGATTAAACTATACAAACTAAGACTAAGAAGAAAGAAAGAAAACTTAAATGCTACGAAAAGGCGTCCGACTCAGCATTATGTTGTGATAGCCATTGAACATGGCCATCACAACGCTGATCTTCCGTCGGAACCAGAAACCAAACACGTCACGTACACTAACACGATACATACGTTGCACAGTGTCCCGCAATATGCCCCGCAACGTCTCACTTGACGCGGGACATGTTGCTTGTTACCGCACTGAGTGTGGCCTGTAAAAAGTTCCGCAACATTGCCCCGAGACTTTCACGTATTTGTTGAGCGACATGTCGCTCCATTTGTCCCAAAGTGTATACAAGGCTTTACAAAGCGAGCCCAACAAAGAGGCTGTTTTCCACACAACTACGCCTCAGAAGTGCACCTTTCACGGCGCACTACTTTAGGTTACGGACACATTGGAAGTTGAAATGTGTGTCAAACTAGCTTGTGCCCGTGACTTTTCTCGTGTGGTAACAAGATAAAAAGTAGCCTGTATGCTATTATTGTTAAATAGCTCTATCTATTCCAAGTATAATCGAAATCAGTTGAGCAGTTACGGCGTGATTGAGACACAAACATCCAAACATCCTAATATTGGATGGTATCTCTTATGGCAAGAGTAATCGGAAGGAGCAACCGTTGCTCCTTTCAGCTATTCAATTCAGTATTTCTATTCTATTCTATATATTATTCTATCTAGATGGATTATGACTCACTTTAAAACTTTTCCGTGAAACTGAAAGTCTCTTCTTACTACGATTATCGATGATAATATCCGTATTTCCTCATCATTCCCTCCACCGAAGCGGAAACCCGACCCGATTATAACCAATCTGTTTACAGCTTATATCTGTACATTTTATATTGGCTCCTGACAAGTAAACTTTCCACCCTATCACAGAGCAGAATAATTCAAAAACCTTCAAAACTCTTACGTTTTTAGATAAAATTACGCCTCTATCGCATCATTTCCATAAATATGTCAGATATCAAGATAGGATGTACAATGAATCTCGTTAGCGTATGCATAACCAATTTACAGCCGTTGATAGGAAGTTCGTAACGCGTGCTGTGGTTGATAACGTTGGGGTAGTACCTAATTTGGGCAATATTATAAAGGTTCATATAAATATCAGACATTTTGCTAGAGAAAGCTAAGTAAAACTAGGCTACGAACAGGCATATTACGTTTTTTAAGTCGTTCAGCTACCTTCAGCGCGGTCACAAAATGGATGGGTGTCCACTTGTGGAATTAGTTGTAGCACTGGTGGGGTGGTGATAGTGGCCCCGCCTTCCGATCCACATAGGTTGTGGGTTCGAATCCCGGTCGTGCACTAATGGATATTCCATTCGAAAAACCTATGTGCGCTATACTATTGCTCTCAAATATTATAAATGCGAAAGTTTATGAAGACGTTTGGATGTTTAGATGTTTGTTGTTCAATCACGCCGTGACGGCTCAACCGATTTCGTTGTAACTTGGAATATATAGAGGTGTTTACCTAGAATAGCATATAGGCTTCTTTTGATTTAGGTCCCACGCGAGCGAAGTCGCGGGCTTAAGCTAGTCTCTATATAATCATTTTTGCCTTACATACATACATACATAAAATCACGCCTGTTTCCCAGAGGGGTAGGCAGAGACCACGGTTTTCAACTTGCTACGATCCTGACAGACTCTTTTGCTTCATTCACTCTCATCACATTCCTCATACATGCTCGTCGGTTTAGGGTGCTCATGACCTGGCCTTTTTCCAAAACGTCACCGATTCGGTCACTAAACGTACGCCTAGGTCTTCCCCTTCCAACGTTCCCATTCACACTCGCCTTGTACACCTGTTTCGTCAATCTTCTTTCGTTCATTCTCTCTACATGACCAAACCATCTCAGCATACCTTTCTCAATCCTCATCACTACGTCTTCTTTCACCCCACAACGCTCTCTTATCACACTGTTCCTCACTCTATCTTTCAATGTTACTCCACACATACTTCGCAAAGCTCTCATTTCCATTTTGCCTTGCACCAGGATATAATTGTGACAAAAGGTTAATTAATCGACGTAGGTAAGTACTCCAAGCCCGGAAGCATCGACGACCTGATTTCGCACAAACTCGATAAATCCCAAACTCATATTTGAAGGAGCAATATCAGGAAACAATACGAACGGATCGCAGGCTTTATTGAAGCGTCGTGAGTTTCCATTCTGGTACCTTTTCTATAAATTCTGATGAAATAGAGTAGATTTTCTAGGTTACTATCAACCTTTTTCCGTAAATTATAACTTTAGCGAGATATTGAAATGTTATGTGAAGTAGGTAGGTAGATAAATTCTGCCTAGGAATATAACCCTCGTTATTTAACAGGTGTACAAGGCGAGTGTGAATAGGACCGTTGGAAGGGTAAGACCAAGGATATATTTAAGGTCAGGTCAAGAGTACCCTAAACTGACGTGCATTTGTGACGAATGTGATGCGAGTGCATGAAGCAAATGGAGAACGCCTGGATCGTGGCACGCAACGCGTGGAAATCCGTGGTTTCCGTCTACCCCTCTGGGAAATAGGCGTGATTTAATATATGTGTGTATTTTTAACCTTGTAAAAATTCTAGAGAAGATTCGTTGTGTCCATATTTAAATGTTATCTTTTTTGTACGGTTCTTTTTGTAACTAGAAGAAATGAAAACATTATGGATAAATAAATAAATAACACCCAACAGGCACAAACATAGTACTAACACTAGGATTCCCTGTGTCGTGGGTATCAGAAACTACGAGCACCATGGTACCACGAACACCATGGTGCATCATGGTGAAACGAAGAGGGTATAACAAATTTTTGGTTCTGTTGATTTGAAAAAAGCTAAATGTGTCATGGAAAAACTGTATTAGCTGAATGCAAATTGCTTGTGCTACCTTCTGGCAGATATTCAGAATCGAATGGTAGTTTTCATAAATTCCGAATATGAATTCAAGCTTTCCTCAATATTTGTCGTCACGTCACCGGCACGGCCTGAGCGAGTCGATTTACATGCGAGTATCGGAACCATCGCCGCATCCACCTGTCTCCTGATTGACTTTATCTGTTTGATTCGAAGGCTATCCCACAACTTATACTTTGATATTGGACTGTAATTTAAGAATATTAATAGCACAATGCTTCCCGGCTGAAGAATATGCCCCTCTTATCTACCCGTGGATGTCGTAAGAGGCGACTAAGGGAGTCAAAGTCAAAGTCAAAAGGCATTTATTTCAATAAAATCACTAGGATCACTTTGAAACGTCTTAGAAACTAGGTGAAGCTATGCCTGTTCCTCGCGACCAAGCCTAGAAGAATCAGGCAACAAACACGGCTTGGTGCCTATCATTTTTTTCGATGATCCTTTTTCACAAAATGGAATTTAAAGCTTCAGTGTGGTGCCGATCGAACTAGGTGAGGCTCAAAAGAAAAGTAATCTAATTATAATCCCTAATAAATAAGAGCTTATAAAAATGTGAAAAAAAAGAAGACAAATGTGAGAGGAGAAAAAGCTAGAGGATGTGCAGCAGCGTTCCCTATGAACAATAGCTTTATCTGCGCTCGCCAACCCGCATGGCCAGCGCGGCGAGTATGGGCAAATACCCCCAAATTATTGTTAGGTCGCGCAGGAAATCTAGGGGGCCTATGTTCTGCAGTGGATGTCCTACGGCTGAAATGTTGATGATGATGAAGAATGACTATTTAAGGCCTTAACTGATTATAAACATAAAAATAAAGTAAATATGCATGTATGTGCCGGTATCTGATCTGACATGCACATGACACCATCGAATGCATGAAACATGATAAATTTTCAACTGGGTCAGACTATATATAACTTATTCTATAGGCACATGAAAACAGGAGCTTCTAAACATAGATTGGATTCCAAGATTTGTGATCAATAATGAACTTAGCACTGTGGAAGTTGTTTCGTTTTGGGATAGCATAAGTAGTTTGTTTAGGCAAGCAAGCTTGGTCAAGGATTAGATTAGGAACAATACATACCATGGTAAATCTTTAGCAAATAGTACGAGTTTGAACCAAATAAGCCCAGACAAAACAAACATAATTATGCCTCTACAGAAACACAAACTTTCAGTGCTAGTTTTTTATAACTTAGAGCCCTACCATGACGTCCTATTACCATTAAAATACAAGCGTGTCAGCACTATTTTATACGAATTTGAACCATACGTTTTTGTGACTGACAACTTACGCCACCGCCTAAACAAAGTTACAACGTTGATGGTACGTGGCTGGGTAAGTCTTTCTATTATTATAAATGCGAAAGTTTATTATTTGTTACCTTATAAGACTAAACGGCAGAGCCGATCTAGATGAAATTTGGAACGAAGATAGAATATGATCTGGATTATCTTTTTTTTTTTTTTTTTTTATGTTATACGGAGGCAAACAGGCTTACGGCCCTCCTGATGGTAAGTGGTTACCGTCGCCTATTGACATTAGCAACACCTGGAGCATTGCTAATGCGTTGTTAACAAATAATGTTATTTGGCTGCGATCTTCTGTAAGGCGGAGGTACCTCCCCAGGCGGGCTGCTCCAATTTAGAACGAGAAAATCTCGCTGTGCCCTACCTCCTCCTATCTCCTTATCTGGTCATAGGATACTTTTTATCCCAAGATTTAGCAGCATAAACCCGCGTCGAATGCCATATCTCATATGATTACAGTATGTCTCTTGCGGGGTGTGCATGGAGCAAAAGTGATGAGCCAATCAATTCCTGTGTCTGTGATAACCAACGAACTAAAGATAATAAAAGATAAGCAACCCAACCTGCCTACACTTATGACTATGATCTTCCAACACTTATATGAGCAAAGGAAGATTGGATCTAGCTTCTGCCTGTGGCTTCGCCCGCTTTCTTACATTGCAATCCATATATAAAAACATTATAAATTACTCTTAGTCACGGACTATATCAGCTACTAAGCGTTATCACTAACTTTTGGAACAACAGAAGTAGTATTTAGTTTCGCACTAGCTTTCGCCCGCGACTGCGCTCGCATGTTATCTACGAAGATAAAAATTGACTATGTGCTATTCCAGACTATAATCTACCTCTGTGCCATATTTTGACCAGATCCGTTCAGCCGTTCTGGCGTGATTGAGTAACAAGCATCCATCCATCTATCCAAATTTTCGCATTTATAAGTAGGATAGTAGGAAGTAGCAAGGTATTTCGTTGAAATGCAAAACATAAAGGCAGAAGATTGGTGAATTTTATATACATTTATTAACAGCTTGGATGAGTTCAGGACAAGGTTTGGAGGGATATTGGGGGCCAGGGTGTTGTGGTGATCTTGAGGGCAGACTAATAACAGGATCAGGATGCTGAAACGGGAAAAGGGAACGGGGTCAGGGTCAGTTGATCCTATTTACTCGTTTACTTAAACTCTTACTTACCTTTTAAGATTATCTTAGTAGGTAAACGTACCTACAATGTCATCATCTAACAAAATCAAACTACGCTTTCAACATGTAAGATAATTTGGATTATGTACTTAGTCGAATTCTCATTCCAGTAAATTCTAGGCTTCCAAAGGACTACATTACGTTGAGTATACAAAACTGGGATAATCCAGTCAGCATAAAAAATAAATTAGAAGCGGCATACTTTGCGGTAGAAACTACGCAGATCTAAATTCAGCGGATTTACGCAAATAGAAATAGCAACTTGTATTTTCTGTGGGATTTTCCGAAGTAATCCGAAGAAAATGTTTGCATATGTTAATATAGAACTGCTATGAAATAAAGTTTGAGATAACTTGGGACCTGGCCTGCTTGTAACGCAGGTCCTACCTAGGGAACTGAATGAGGGTCTTGGCCAAATACCTGAAACAAAGATAACATTTTGTTAAAAAAATAATTCTAAAGTTTCAGAGCAAAATAAGTCTCACAGCATAATTCTTTTGATGGACCAATTCATTTTGTAGGAAAAAAGATAGATGTTTATTTGCCAGAATATAATTATGTTACACTTGAGGACTTAAGCTACAGATAATTCCAAATATATTCTACCTAAAAAGCGTGCAAAACTGTCAACGTAGCATCGTATGATACTGCATTGCACGGTAAACGATTTTAAAATGATTCTTAAGCTTACGTATACGTCTATAGTTGAACAAAAGGCCAATCAAAAATCACGGGCTCCGCTTTTACTCTAAAAAGTTCCATCAATCTATATCCACATCAGAAACAGAGTTCGTGAGTCTACCTCAAGTTATGCGCATTCCAATTTTTCAATCGGTATGCGCTCGGTGCACGCTTTCAAACGCCAGCAATCGATGGATTCCATTCCATTCCCATTCACCTGCAAGCCATCTGCTCCCATAACACTTGTGCAGCCTGCACTTACGAAACTAAGGGAATACAGCCAGGCAGATCGTAATATGAAAGAAAGAAATAAAAGCTATTTATGGGACAAATAACAAGTTCACTTGGTATACATACATTAAGTTTTGTCGGTACCTACGTACAAAGGCAACATGTAAACAAATAAAAGAGTAAAACTAGTACATCTTCGCGTAGAGCATATTGCGGTCAGCTTGCTTAGTTTGACTGTGGTTAATGCATAGTTTAAATGAATATTCCGGGGACAAATTCTCCCGGTTACACAGAGTCACTTCATGAGCAGATATGGTGGTCCTGGAAAGGACCTTATATCAGACGTTAAAAGAAAATTATCCAATGCGCCATGTGGTATTATTCGCACGGGTGCGTCAACAAGCCCGCTAATCCTATTCAAAAATTATCGCAATACTATGGTATCGTCACTAAGTGTGCCAGCAATGATTTACCCTCGGTTTATAATAAGGTCTGAACAAACAGATACCTCGTTCCCAGCAAACATTCATCTCCAAACCTTGCAAATACGGAGCCGACATAAACAGTGGATCAAACAGTACACCCAGTATCTAGCACAGCGCTCGAGTTTCGCCTGTGTACACTGCTCCTTAGCTTCCCCAAGACGACTTTGATGTATCGGTACCGGAGTCAGCCTTCAGCCAATATAATGAGAGAGCATTTTACCCGCGGAATGGTGTCGGTCATCATCATCATCATCATCATTTCAGCCGACGTCCACTGCTGAACATGGCCTACCCCACAGACAGAGCAAATTCCTTACCATGTGGGGGGATTTGCCCATACTCACCACGCTGGGCATGCGGGTTGGCGAGCGCAGTTAGATCTATCGTTGTTAAAATGAGGGACGCTGCTGCCCATCCCCTAGCTTTTTTCCCTTAGTCGCCTCTTACGACATCCGCGGATAGAGATATGGAGGGGCCTATTCTTTAGCCGGGGCCACCACGGCCCATGGTGTCGGTATACATGCCTTAAGATTTGTGTATCTGTTACCAACTTCAGAACATAACTCCCAAACCGTCTACATAACTGATCAATAAAATAATAACAAAAAAATATTTGCTGCATTTCAAAATTATTCATTACAGGAGTTCATATGCTTAAAAAATAATAATTAACTTAATTGCATATTCTATAGAAGAAAAAATAACTTTTCTGTCGTCTCTCTCCTCTATTGTACCTACGACGACAGTGCCAAATAATTTCTAAATAGGTAAGTTTAAATTAAAATAAGCCAAATAATTTATCCTCAAGTAACAAAACCCCGGGTTCGGACCAAGATAAACGTAAGTAGGCTAGGATTAAGGAGAGTCGCGGAAGATCAATGAAAAAATTCTCCCGCTGAAAGCGGCCTAATGACATCAGATGCGGATAATTCCTGGATTACCACGATGAGAATCCACGAAGATAGGAAACTAGTTCTTATCTTTTTGATCTGAAGGTTATGTTTTAAGCGTGCAGTTATCATAAATTATCGGCTTACTGTAATTGAATGAATTATCATCATCATTTTAGCCGTAGGACGTCCACTGCTGATCATTAACGTCCCCTAGATTTCCAGAGTAACCGACCTTATGCAGCCTGCATCCAGCGGCTCCCAGCAACCATTATTAGATCGTCGTCACACGCAAGTGAGTTCATTATTGAATAAAAGCTTTGATCTGATTTGATTGGTATATTTTCTATGATGTGCTCAAAAAGCTACCCACTTTATTAGGTGTGTATAGCATAACAATCCCTTGTGCTTTAAAAATAGTTTTTCAATATTTTCTATTTAATTTGAAGCTGATAAAGCACCCTAGCTTTATTCCAAAGATTAAGGGTTCATTTTTGAGGTCACAATGCTTAAAACGTAACAAAATGTCGCAAAAACTGAGTACACAGGAAGTTCTTCGAAGCTCAAGGTTCATCTAGAACAAAGATCCACTTGTCTGGTCCGAGAATAGAACCGCCACCAAGTCTGACCTTCAAATATTTGAAATTACGAGACTGTCGCGTTACCAAGCTCACTACGAAGGCTTGTTTGTTGCCCGAGTCTTCTAGGCTTGGTCGCAAAGAACTAGCGTAAATTCACGTTGTCTAATAAATTATTTTATAACCAAAAAAAAGTAAATCCTAAAAATCTGTATATATTTTTTTTTAAAAAAGTGTTTGAGACTTTTTGTCGGTCTGTTTATTGAACTAATTTATTTATTTATTTAACTAGTACGGCAAAACCAATTACACTAATTAAAATGATAATGATGAATGACTAATGTACGGATCTTTATGAAACTTTACAAAGAAATTGACATCTTTATGACATTTATTTCAAGCAATAAATTATACTTTAACTTTATGGTCTAAATTGTTACATAGGCTATGTTATATCGCGCTTGGGGGAGGGCTTCGAAGTGTACCTATATGAAAAAATATTTCTAATACAAATATTGATTTGAAACTTTGCACAATTATTGAGATAAGGGTGTCAGCGATTTATCAACGATTAAAAATTTGAAAAAAAAACTCCTTTAAACAAAATTATACTGTGAATTCACGCGAGTGATACCGCACGGGTACAGCTAGTTCTAAAATACTTTAAAAGGATTCTTGTGATTTTGTTAAAACGATTTTATTGAAAATACTTTTTGACTCACACTCGTATTACTCGTACTAGTACATTATCCCCCTTTAGGTTGTGCATTCATTCGGGTTTATATGTGATGGATGGTAATCGAATACTACTGTTTACGAAGCGATGCTTTCACTGAAATAATGATCGAAACTACCTACGCTGCAGCCACCATTAGCCATATCATTTGGAATTAAAATCAGCTCTCCTCGATTACCTTCCTATCCTAATCCTTTAACTTTTAAAACAAACATTTATTTAACTAGTACGGCATAACCAATGACACTAATAAAAAAATTTAATTGTAACATTTCAGTCACATTAATTAAAATAAAAAAGTTGGGGAGTAAAGGTTCTCGAATGGCGACCACGAACCGGGCGACGCAGTGTTGGAAGGCCCCCCACCCGATGGACCGACGACATTGTGAAGGTTGCGGGAAGTCGGTGGATGGAGAAGGCTCAAGACCGTTTGTCATGGAACTCTTTGGGGGAGGCCTATGTCCAGCAGTGGACTTCTACAGGCTGATGATGATGAATTAAAATACATAAAATATCAATTTTACATGGACATCCTATGTGAAAAATATCCATTGATGCACGACTACCAATAATTTCTAGGGCCGATAGTCTGGAGGGGTAACAAAATGTCGCAAAAACTGAGTACACAGGAAGTTCTTCGAAGCTCAAGGTTCATCTAGAACAAAGATCCACTTGTCTGGTCCGAGAATAGAACCGCCACCAAGTCTGACCTTCAAATATTTGAAATTACGAGACTGTCGCGTTACCAAGCTCACTACGAAGGCTTGTTTGTTGCCCGAGTCTTCTAGGCTTGGTCGCAAAGAACTAGCGTAAATTCACGTTGTCTAATAAATTATTTTATAACCAAAAAAAAGTAAATCCTAAAAATCTGTATATATTTTTTAAAAAAAAAGTGTTTGAGACTTTTTGTCGGTCTGTTTATTGAACTAATTTATTTATTTATTTAACTAGTACGGCAAAACCAATTACACTAATTAAAATGATAATGATGAATGACTAATGTACGGATCTTTATGAAACTTTACAAAGAAATTGACATCTTTATGACATTTATTTCAAGCAATAAATTATACTTTAACTTTATGGTCTAAATTGTTACATAGGCTATGTTATATCGCGCTTGGGGGAGGGCTTCGAAGTGTACCTATATGAAAAAATATTTCTAATACAAATATTGATTTGAAACTTTGCACAATTATTGAGATAAGGGTGTCAGCGATTTATCAACGATTAAACATTGGAAAAAAAACTCCTTTAAACAAAATTATACTGTGAATTCACGCGAGTGATACCGCACGGGTACAGCTAGTTCTAAAATACTTTAAAAGGATTCTTGTGATTTTGTTAAAACGATTTTATTGAAAATACTTTTTGACTCACACTCGTATTACTCGTAATATAACATTATCCCCCTTTAGGTTGTGCATTCGGGTTTATATGTGATGGATGGTAATCGAATACTACTGTTTACGAAGCGATGCTTTCACTGAAATAATGATCGAAACTACCTACGTTGCAGCCACCATCAGCCATATCATTTGGAATTAAAATCAGCTCTCCTCGATTACCTTCCTATCCTAATCCTTTAACTTTTAAAACAAACATTTATTTAACTAGTACGGCGTAACCAATGACACTAATAAAAAATTTAAATTGTAACATTTCAGTCAACATAATTAAAATAAAAAAGTTGGGGAGTAAAGGTTCTCGAATGGCGACCACGAACCGGGCGACGCAGTGTTGGAAGGCCCCCCACCCGATGGACCGACGACATTGTGAAGGTTGCGGGAAGTCGGTGGATGGAGAAGGCTCAAGACCGTTCGTCATGGAACTCTTTGGGGGAGGCCTATGTCCAGCAGTGGACTTCTACAGGCTGATGATGATGATGATGATGAATTAAAATACATAAAATATCAATTTTACATGGACATCCTATGTGAAAAATATCCATTGATGCACGACTACCAATAATTTCTAGGGCCGGTAGAGTCTGGATTCTGGGATGCGGGAATCAAGCTGACCTGCATGAACTGCCTGACGCAGTCGGCTCCGTGGTCGCGCAGGAAACTCCTAAGGGTGCGCACTCCTCGGAGCGACAGCCGGTAGCCCGTGCCGTTGGCGCCGGAGAAGAAAACCCCCGGACTCTGGCCCTCCACCATCCTCTCACTTTATCACATCATATACGTAACTGATGAACTTAGATTAATAGGCAATATAACTTGGTCTTGCCTGATCCAATAGGTTCATCCAATATTCCCTCACTGTTTTACATTATGACGCTCTACCATGACGTCCTATTGCCATTCAAATAAATAAATATTCCGGACATAAAATTTGATGGAAAGGGCTATGTACTCAAAAAACACTAAACATCTTAATAGATTCCAGATTAAAAGTTACAAAGCACTTGTTAAGTCCAATAATTGATCACAGTCACAAGATTCACGATTACCCAATGGTAACCTCGTAGAGTGTAGTGCCCTTGTAGTGACATTGTGTCCAAGTATAAAATCACGTAACTGAACAAAATACCATTAAAAACTGATTTTAAGTCTGTGGTACGTTTAACCGAGCGAAGCAACCAGACAATACTATTGACAAAACGAAAAAAAATACTCTAAATTTGTAAACAGCGTCAAGAAAACGAGCGTTGCTGGTTTATTTTATTCAATTAAGCGGGATAGTTTCTCGGGAAATGTAATTACAAACAAGCGAGAAACTGCAATTGTAGTCTTTAGCTAGCTTTAGTTCACTTTTAATTAAAAAACTTCGGGCCACCGGGTTTAATATTATATGAAAACATTTTAAAGACAACAATTCCAAAGTAGATTAATTTTCAACGATAATTTCATACAAAAAAAGATTTCTTCATATTTTTTTTACGTTCAATGTCAACAAAGTTCACGTGCAATATTGAAAGCGTAGCCTAGTAGAGGCGGTAACGCGCTACGCGGCCGAGTCGCGCGTAGCCACTGCTACGCCAGGAGCTACGCTCGTAGACCGGCCGTAGCACTGCGACGAGGAAGGACGGATAGTGACGTAACGAGGATTGTACCATTTTCTGAGATAAAAATAAGGATTAAATTATAGATAAGGACAATTTCATTGAAGATAATAATTATTTATGGAAAATTCATACAGATGCATTCACACGAATATGATCGCCGCGCATTTTTAAGCTTGATAGCATAAAGTAAAGTAAAGTGTCATTTATTGCTTGAAATACATGTAGGTACAGGTGTTTATAAGTCTATAATTATGTGAGTCAATGTATTCCTACCGATTTTTCGATGTGCAATAATAATATCTTTGTACAAAAATAATAATAAAAATAAACTTAATAAAATAAAAATTAAACATGAAACTAATTGGATAAAAAACAACTTAAAAATAGCGAATGTCAAGCCAAAAAATCTTTGTCAGTTAAGAAATCATTTATAGAATAATAACATTTATTTGAAAGAATCATTTTTAACTTTCTCTGAAACTCCATAATCGGCAGTAGTCTTATAGATTGTGGTAATTTATTATATATGGAGGGTGCCATAGCTAAGCATGTGCTTGTTTTATGTTTATAATGGATATAGCACGGACACGCTACTTTACATTGTTAATAATATTTAAATATTCAGTGATATTTATCAAATCAATTTACCTTGACACCAATTAAGATGCACGATATTTGATCGTGCGAACGAAGCGAGGTAATAACACAAATACATGGAATTTGGTGTCTTATGAAAGAGCTTTTTTCGTACATTCCAAAACGATTTTCACTTTTATCTAGCTAGGCCATATGGTTTTTTAAATACAACGAAAATATATTTTCATTTTTCGATTGTCTAGATTATAGGCAATGAAAACTTTTACCAGACATCGTAGATCTTAGTTCGGGGCGAAGAGTTCACTAGATAAAAGAAAAAAAGGCAACAAAATCAATATTTTTCTATTACAGTCCTTGTTTTGGGTCTAAATAAAAATATCCGGGATTAAACTTCAATGTAAGAAAGTTGTTCCTAATAAAGCCATGTGCAGACATCTAAACTTTCCCCCGAAAGACGAGTCAAAACTGGAAACTGGAAGCTGAACTTCGACACTAAAACGTGAAGCATAAAGCTCAAAACAGCTGGTCGCTGCGAGAAGTTCGGCAATAGAACGTAACGCAATGGTGCGAGTGTATCGCGAGTGAGCGACTCAGCAGGTAACATGTTTAGCCGGGACTCACAGATTTGGCGGGTCGATGACGATTACACGATTATAAGAATCATCATAAGAATCATCCGATGAGCATGTATGAGGAATGTGATGAGAGTGAATGAAGCAAAAGAGGTATGTCACCGTAAACCGTGTAAACCGTGATCTCTGCCTACCCCTCTGGGAAACAGGCGTGATTTTATGTATGTATGTAAGAATCATCAATTGATCGAGCGAGCGAAGCGAACGAAGATCTCTCTAACAACTTGGACGAATCGAACAAATGGACGAAGTTGTACTGCCAAGATTTGCCGGTAAGAATATGAGTTAAATTGGCCTCGGGATTGTTAAGATGCATGCGTGTCATAATGAGAGGGCTATGTTTATTGTTTACTTTTTGCACACGATTAAACATTAAGGCCACTGTCCGCTAACACAACAGGCGGTTACTGCAACCGTCAAAAACAACCGGTTGAGTTAAGTCATTGAAATGTGTAAGTGAGCACTAATTCAGCCACACGTTGTATCAAGAAGGGATAGATGAAAGCGGATAAGTGTATTGAGTTTAGTTAGTAATTTGAATTATGGTGAGCCGTCGTCAACTGATTACCGGTGAAGTATAATATTAGTTAGTTCTGTTATTGGCTCCATTTGAGTAACGGAGTTGCCAGTTGCCACCGGCGGCGGTTCGTGAACGATTCCAGCCAATTTGCAAGCCGAAACTGCCAAATTAACCAGCACCAAATTAGACTACACGGAGCTTTAAATTGGACCTATTTTAGTCTGTCTGGAAGACTGTTTTGATCGAACGGCATCGATGGTAATTTTAAAGGTACTGATAAAACGATCATAAGACCTTTCGTACGAAGTTTGGAAGTAGTGACTGAGAAGTTCGTGAGCAAAAGTTTAGCATGGTATGGGCATGTCACGTGGAAGAATGTCATGAGACGCGAAGACTGGTGGTGGAATGAATGTGGAAGGATGTAAAGGAAGAGGTAGAGCAAAGAAAAGATGGATAGAGTGAAAAAAGACATGAGTAAGAAAGGAGTGAATACTGACATGACGCTGATAGAGGTGAGTGGAGGACAAAAACATGTTGTGCCGATCCCACACGAAGTGGGACAAGGGCAGGGGAGATGATGACAGTTCACTAATAGTAAACCATAAACTATGAATGACATTTTTCTGAGCAGCGAATCAAAATACCTATTTCATAAAAGCCTGTCTCCCAAAACATCATTTGCAGCATCCAATTAAAAACCGCAACCCGAAAACCAGATAATGACTATCTTGCGATTATAATTGCTAGGTACAAAAGCGGTTATCTTTCCGCAAGCTGAACAAAACAACACGGCACAGAATGGAATCCGCTCATTTAATGTCAGCAGAACGAGGCCACTAATCATAATCATAATCATTTATTTCCTCTATACACATGTTACATGCACTTAGATAAGTCAAAACAAAATAATTTAATTGCAAAGCAAAATGAAATAAAAATAAATAAAATTCATAAAGAATGAACATATTGAAATAAACATGTCATATTTAAACCTATTAACTAATTAATTACTAAACACAGTCACCAGAAAATATATATTTATCAGCCAGAGCCTCGTCAATGTTGTAATAACTTTTGTGCAACAAATGTCTTTTTATATAATTGAAAAATTCTATGTCAGGTTTATTTCTAATGTCATTAGGAATTCTATTATACAATTTTATGGACATACACACAAAGCTATTTAAAGTTTTAGTCAGTCTAACACTGGGAGCTACAATATTTTCCTTATTTCTAGTATTATATCCATGAGATTCAAATTTAGATGTCATATTAATAAGATTTTCTCGTATATAAACAATATTTTGATGAATATATTCACCAACCATAGTCATAATGTTCAATTCTCTGAACCTATCTCTACAAGAGTCTCTATACTTTAAACCTAAGATATATCGAATAGAGCGTTTCTGAAGTATAAATATTTTACTTGATTCTGCTGCTGTACCCCAAAACATCACTCCATAGCTCATCAATGAATGGAAATATGCAAAATATACATCTCTTGCTGCTTTTAAACCCCCTAGTTCTTTAATTTTTTTTATAGCATATGTAGCTGAATTCAGTTTTTTTGATAATTCTTCAATATGGAATGCCCATGTTAGTTTAGAGTCCAGCCATATCCCTAAGAATTTCATATGGTCAGTTCTTGGCAAAGAAAGTTCCTTCAGAACACCACCTATATACAAATGAGATGGAGAAAAATTATCACTAACTCCTAGGCTAAATTTAACTACATGAGTTTTGTCTACATTTAAGAGTAGGTTATTGACTGAAAACCATTCTTTCAAGTTTGGTATAATTTCTTTCAGCTTATGACTCAAACTAACACAGCACTTGTCTTTAACAATTAAACTAGTGTCATCAGCGAATAAGATTATGTCAATATTAATATCCTTACAAACTACAGACACGTCATTCACATATATTAAAAATAATAAAGGCCCTAATATTGATCCTTGTGGAACACCTAATTTAATTTTACTTTTAGTTGATTTAAAACCGTTTAATTTTGTGACCTGTTCTCTATTATGTAGGTACGATTTGATGATCTCTAGTTCGTTGTTACGCACACCGTAGTGTTCTAACTTTTTTATTAGTATTTCATGCGAAACACAGTCAAAAGCTTTGGAGAGATCACAAAAAATCCCATATGTTTTTTGGGATTTCTCCAAGCCCGAAAGAACATCTTGCATAAGCCTCGTAATGGCATGCCTAGTAGATTTTTTTTTCTGAAAACCAAATTGCCTACAGTTTAGTAGTTCATTATCATCAATAAAGTTAATGAGAGCTTCAGCAAAATATTTTTCAAAAATTTTACTTATACTAGGAAGCACTGAAACCGGTCGATAATTATTGCAGTGAGACTTTTTGCCTTTTTTATGCAGCGGTACTACTTTCGCTACTTTCATTTTTTCAGGGAAATACCCGTTTTTAATACTTTTGTTGATCATATGCACGAGAGGCATAGCAACCACAGATTCTAATTTCTTTATTAGGTAAGGAGTTATGTACCAGAAATCGTTGGACTTTTTTGGTTTCATGCACCGAACTAGTTTTATAATTTGCTTAATATTTATAGGTTTCAGTGTAAAATTATTACTAGAAGGAGGAATATATTTGTTTAAAAATGTCATAGAATTGTCAATTGAACACCCAAGATTACATGTCAAATCATTTGCAATATTTACAAAGTAATTATTAAAATAATTTGCAATGTCAGTTTTGTCATACATATACTTATTACTATTATTACAAAATAACTTATCACAGATATTTTTACTATTGGTACATTCCTTTCCTGTCTCATCTTTAATTATTTGCCAAACGCATTTTATTTTGTTTGCTGACTTTTCCAACTTAGTAGCAATGTGAATTTGTTTAGCGACTAAACATACTTTCTTAAAAAGTTTACTGTATCTGCTCACATAAGATTTACATATAGGTTCGTCACACATATTACTCAAAGCATACAAGTCAAAGAGCCTTTTTCTTGATACAAGAATCCCCTTAGTAGCCCATTCATAAAAGTATTTGGGGTCTCGAGGACTTTTCTCTACAATAGGCATATGCTCATCTATATTAGACAGTAAATAATTAAAATATGTATCATAATCAGAAAATAACGTAGCATTTGGCAAATCTTTATATAAAGTCTTTTTTAGTTTTTCTATTCTTTCGTTATTTATTTGCCTTATTTTCATATTTGGTGGTTTTATTTTTTCTACATTTAGTCCTATCTCTACAGTTTGAGCATAATGGTCAGACTTCACGCCTGTTAATACGCGCACATTTCTTGTTTCGCATGAGTCAGTAAAGATATTATCCAAGCATGTCATAGTTGATTTCGTAACCCTAGTATACTCCGAAATTTGTTGTTTCAACAAAAAACTACTCATCAAATCAGTTACACTCACACATTCACTATCCTGGCATAGAAAATTAACGTTAAAGTCACCACAAACTATCACTGTTTTATTGTTATTTGCTGTCAGCTTATCTAGGCACTGCTCAAGTTTGGCTAAGTATTTGTTTAAGTCTGCTGAAGGTGATCTGTACACCGCTAATATAATAGCATCTTTGAGTTCTATGCATGCTAATTCACAAATTAGTTCTTCCGACAACTTAGATATATCATTACGATCTTTAAATTTTAAGTTTTTCTTTATTAATATTAGACACCCTCCCTTGTCGTGCTCAGATCTACAAAAAGAGGAAGCCTTATTGAAACCTTCTATATTAAATACGGGTATATTTTGTAGCTTTAGGAAAGTCTCAGTCAAACACATTACATCAATCCTTTCAGAAGATAAGAAAAGTCCAAGTGCATCTGCTTTGTGATAAATGCCTCGCACATTTTGATGACACACAGTTATTTTACTACATTGGAAGTCGCAGCTTGTTGAAAATTTCCGGAACATTTCATCATATCGGAACTTTCATTCTCTTTGGTTAGCAAGACAAGATTTTTGCAGTTTCCATTTATTTCGCTGTTTATTGCTGCTGCAATGCTAGACGCTATAAAGTCCTTATATTGTCCCATTTTAGGCTCATTCAGCTCTACAATTTTCATGTTAACATTCAAAGCCGCAATAGTAAATAGTTTGCTATTCAAATTAAAGATGTCATTGTTAACTTCTTTTTTGGCTTTATAGGCAATTGTAGTAACTATAAGTTTACTCTTGTGCTTGTTGATAGATTTCGCAGTGTCGTCTATTTTCTTCAAATAGACTTTTACATCAGCTTTTACAGTATTATAATCGCCTATTAAAATTATCATGTCTTTATAGTCAGGTTTTAGAGCAAAACCGTTGTCAATAATATTGCAGAAATTGTTAAATGGCTTGCATACATTTTGCAATTTATAGTCAGGGTGAAGTTTGTTTTTTATTGGGTTTGTCATATTTCTTCCATATGAATCAGAGAGCATCATCAGCGATTTTGATTTACTCTTTTCAGACCTTCCTACATCGATGTGCCTTTTGGGAAGTACACTTCGTAAAGAATGTTCTTCTCTATTTAGCATAGTTTCATCAGGATTTGAAGCTATTTTCTGACTTCCTTCTTTTTCTAAAAAACATTTTAAATTATTCAATTGTTCTTCAAGGAAGTTAACTTTGTCATACGTTTTTTCCCTTTCTTTTAGGCTCTCCTCGTTTTGTCTTATGATTTCTAGAAATTCATCTCCTTCTTCCTGCAAAGCTCTAATTGTATTCTCTCGACTCGTCAACTCACTATTCAATAGCGTGTTCAGCGACGTTAAATGTTTTATTTTTATATTTATTTGTTTATATTTTTTTTTCAATTTCTTTACATTTTTGATTCTCTTTCTCAGGCATTTATAACCCTTTCTTGTAGATGATGTGTTATGAAGTAGAAGTTCACTATATCTTAATTGCATCTCTATATTTTCTTGTGATTTTTCATCTAGTTTTCTTTCTAATTCCGTATTTCTAACACATAGCTCTTGAGTCTCCCACAGTTCAAGATCCTCTCTTAACTTAGAGTTGTCTTCCAATAGTTGTAAATATAATTTACTAAGCTCAGTCCCTCTTTCTTCCTCTTCAAAAGTTTTCTTTTTTAATTGTTGGTTCTGTTTACATAATATTTCAAAATCTTTCGCGTTTGCTTCTTGTTCATCTAGTAGTGTTTTGTTTAATATTTCTTGGTCTTTCAGCCTTTTTTTTAGGTTATCAATAGTCTTACAATAATTAGATGTAAGACAGTCTTTTTTTTCCACATTTTCTTTGACATTTACTACCTTTCTGGCTCTTGATCTAGTTGTCATAGTATTCATGGCTTCAGTCATGATTAAAATAGTTTTTTTTTTATAATATGTCAGCAATTAAAATTCAAATCCAAAAAATATAAATAAAATAAGAGTGCAAAAAGTAATTCAGGCACTTGGATTTGAACCAGTAGTAGTCTGCTTGCCAAGCGTACTGTTACTCAGCTGGGCTAAATGATCACATACTCAGGTGACGAAAATTAAGAGTTGCTTTGTTTGAGTATTGCCCCGTATTTCCAACTAGGTTCCTGGAGTTCAAATCTGGTGGCGCTGTGATCGCAGTTTTGAACGTTGCCGTAGTCACGATGACTCACATTTGTTTACATTGCTCACAATATTATTCAATTGAGATTCGAATGAATTCTTATTTAAGGCTTTGGCTGTAGTTAATATATCTACTCACAGTTTTCGGACCAATTTATACATTTGGATCTCTTACTTCCAGATAGATTTTTAAGCAATATCTTCTTGTAGGAACACTTTGTTTTGCTGAATTGTAGAAACGTAGATTTCACTGTACTGCGTTGATATTTTGGAGAGATAACACTTGTGCTTATGAGTGATACTATTGTTTATAAGTTTATATCATCGAACTACAAAATTGAACTACTTTTATAATTTTAGTCAATAAAAATATCACACAGCTGATGTTATTTGTGCTAGCGACACCTAGCGAAAAAAAGTTCACCAAAACAATGACCCGTGTTGGCCAAGTGGGAGATACCTCGACTTTCGATCTGAAGCTCATAGGTTCGAATCCCGGCCATGCGATGGATTTTTCTATTCGAAAAATTCTCGTGTCAGTGGTTCTGTCTTGGTCATCCTGCGTTAGTCAGTGAGTTATGGTGAAGGTAAAGATTACGAAAGATATGATTATGATCCGAACTACGGATTCTGATACAAAGTTGTTGCGTAAATAATCAAATTAGTAAAATATTTATTCTGTGACAAAACAGATAAAAATGCGGTGTCTGAAATAGGTACTCAAAATAGCCTAAATATTCCTAGATAACTTTGCTATAAACCTAAAAGCAATATCTTCTAGACACCATAAAGTCCACTATTTTGAAGCCAATTATGAAGTTAGACCCGTAACGGAATAATTAGATACTAAATATTTTTAATTACAACCACAGTCAGAATCTAAATTAGTTTTTAGGCAAGAGGATCTTCGTAAAATTTTCTTATCGAAAACCTGAGAGATGGGATCAATTTATAATTATTTCAAGACAAAATGAATTTTCAGTGGTTTCCGAGTGGTTTCCATGTTTTAATTTTGTCGGTCGACAGAGAAGAAGCACGTCGTCGGCTCGTCGTTTTGGAAAATGTGCATTGAATTAATCAATGAACACCCCAAAAAGGCTATTTTTTATTAAGTAATTCTATTAGGTAATTATTATTTGAGCCTATCGTGAAAAATATAAATATTATTTATTCATAAATAATAAATATTCCGGACATATTCAATTTCAATTTCAATTTCAATTTCAATTTTTATTAATCTTTAGACATATTTACATGTGCTTAGATAGGTCAGAACAGAACAGATACATTTTTTTTTTACTTACATAGTAATTATGTAGAAAAACAAAATAATAACATGTAAACACACAAAATTACTCTATGAACACAACAAGACAAGACAAAAAAAAAAAAAAATTATACACAGCACAGATTAAACGTACACAGCTGAAAGATTGACTTTGACAATAACATGAATGAATGATCGATTGATCGTTCGTACACAAACAAAAAGAAAACAAATTGGTGTTACCAACTTGAGAATTCAAATTTAGTCACAAAATCCGTTACAGTAAAATCATACATTAATTTAATTGGTTGAACCTTCATAATAATAATAAATACAAATCAAATCATACAAATTACAATAATAATTATTCAGTAATGTCAGATTCTAACACGAAAAATGTTTTGTCAACCATAGCTTCACTAATATTGTAATAGCTTTTTTCTAAAAGGATTTTTTTTACAGAGTTTTTAAAACTACAGTCATTCATGTTTCTTATTTCTAAAGGAATCTTATTATACAGTTTAATTGAAGTACAATAGTAGCTTTTCAATATTTTTGCTAGCCGAGTTTTGCGAATAACCAGGCGATCCTTAAATCTAGTGTTATAATTATGAGTTTCTCTTACAGTCGTCAGATTATTAATATTTTCCCTAACATAGATTAAATTTTGATAGATAAATTCTCCAGTCATTGTCATTATTGATAGATCCCTAAATTTATTCCTACATGATTCCAATTGCCTCATACCCAGGATATATCTTACAGCGCGCTTCTGAAGGATGAATACCCTATTCGAACCTGCTGCAGTACCCCAAAATACTATGCCATATGTCATTATGGAATGGAAGTATGCAAAGTATACATCACGGGCTGCCTTTTCTCCTCCCAGTTCCTTAATTTTTTTTATTGCGTAAGTTGCTGAACAAAGTTTTTTAGTAATTTGCTCTAAGTGAGTCCCCCAAGTTAGCTTGCTATCAAGCCATACACCCAAAAATTTCACCTCATCTGATGTATTGATTTTAAGGTCATCAAGTACATCAACAACACAATCTGAGACTTTTTTTTTTGACCTTGATCCTAGAGCAAATTGTATTAAATTGGTTTTATTGACATTTAGTAGCATATTATTAACCGAGAACCACTGTTTTAAATCACTTATACTATTATAAATCTTTCTGCTAATTATTTCACTATCTTTATCTTTGATGATGAGACTAGTGTCATCGGCAAAAAGAACCACGTCTATGTCTTTGAATACTACCGACACGTCATTAATATATATTAGGAATAGTAAGGGCCCCAAAATAGAGCCCTGCGGAACGCCTAGGCCTATCCTGCATTTTTTTGAGCGACACCCGTTCAGCTCGACTACTTGTAGTCTGTTATTAAGGTATGATGTTAGGACCGCTATCTCTTTTTCTCGAACGCCATAATGTTGCAGTTTTCCAATAAGAATGCTGTGCGAGACGCAGTCAAATGCCTTGGATAAATCACAAAAAACCCCATAGGTTTTCTGTGACTTCTCCAAGCCATCAAATATATCTTCGACCAACCTCATTATCGCGTGTTTGGTAGACTTCCCCTTTTGAAAGCCAAACTGACGTTCACTTAGGATATTATTAGACGCTAGGAATTCCATTAACTCTTCTGCTATATATTTCTCAAATATTTTACTTAAGCTAGGCAAAACTGAGATAGGCCTATAGTTATCACAGGATGTAGTGCTCCCTTTTTTATGTAGAGGAACGACTTTAGCTAATTTCATTTTATCGGGAAATAGTCCTTGTTTGATGCAATTATTTATTATTTCCGTCATTGGTGTAGCTATTTCACATTCCATTTTTTTTATAAGGTTGGGTGTTATAAACCACAAGTCATTGGAATTCTTTGATTTAAGTGCCCTAATTAGTTTTATAACTCTCGTTAAGGTTATTGGCTGAAGCGTAAAACTCGTGTTTTGGATAGGTATGAATTCATTTACATAATTTAGAGATTCATTTAAAGAGCATTTAAGAGTGTTTGTCACGTTCACCGCTATGTCAACAAAATAATTGTTAAAATAATTACAAATTTCATTAATGTCATAAAGCAATTTACCATTTTTATCAATAATTTTGTCACATTTATTATTACTATTTGTGTTTTTGCCAGTATTTTCTTTAATAATTTGCCAAACACACTTAATTTTATTTTTAGATTTGGAAATCCTTTGCGTTAAATGCAATTGCTTAGCACACAAACAAACTCTCCTAAATGTCTTACTGTATCGCGTTACATATTCTCTCTGAGAAGGATCGTCGTTTACTCTAAGGAGCGCGTAAAGCTCAAACAGTCTTATCCTTGACACCAAGATACCCCTCGTGGCCCATTCAGAAAAAGAATGGTTATGCGTATTTGATATTTCAGTCACCGGTATGCATTCATCTACAGCTTTTAAGAAATTATCAAAGTATGTGTCATAATCAGTAAGACAATTTGAATTTTGTAGTATCTCTTGTAAGCTTTGTTTTAGGTTTTTAAGTTTAGAGTTAGATATTCTTCTAGAAAGGCGAGAAGTTGCAACCACGATATCAGTGTTTAGTTCAACGTCGACTATTTGTGCTAAATGGTCAGATTTAATACCTTGTATGACTCTAGCGTTTCTAACCAAGGACGAATCCGTAAGGATGTTATGATGTCACACGGTCAACTAATCCCAAACTAGGCATAGCCTGTACTATGGGTACCAGAGATTGATATACATAATAGATATATATTTAACACCCAGACACAGAACAAACATCTATGTTTATCACACAAATGTTTGACCAGTGCGGGGATCGAACCCGCGACCTCTAGCGCAGAAGGCAGAGTTACTACTAACTGAGCTATCAGGCCAGTCAAATTCTACTGACTATTTCGATACTAAAGTAAAAATTGTCGTTTCTCCTGTAGACAAAACCTTGCCTAGGGTGCTCGTACTGGTCGCGTACAAGAGGTTAAGGAAGACCGAATTCTCTATTGAAAGTACAGAGTGAAGAGTTTTTTAACACAAACCGACATTATGGTCCTTTCTACTTATTTTTTAACCGACTTCCAAAAGGAGGAGGTTCTCAAGTCCGCTGTATTTTTTTATTTTTTATTTATGTGTATATACATATTATTTTTATGCATGTTACTCGATATCTCCGCCAATAGTAACCCGATTTTGATGATTCTTTCGCTGGTGTACAGAGTATGATCCCGGGGTAGTCCCATTTTATCATCTCTTGAAATTACGACTTGCCGAAATTTTTTTTTGTCGACTGTGGTATTGTATTGTAATTCCCGCGACTTCTTTCGGTTGCTGCTATTTTTACATAAACTTTAAACTTATGGGTAGTACGTTACACCCATACGTTACGCTACCCTGCATACTCTTAGGATTTTGGTTAGGCTCTGCGTTGATTTTCAAAGAGAATAAAACCACAACGTTTGATTGACAGTCAGTCAGACAGTACCGTAAGAGTTATTACTTATTATTGATGATGAATGGATGTCATACTTACTTTTGTTTTTTATTCGAAAGTTTAGGTGGCCAGTGTCATCCTCAGTAGGTAAGCAAAACGCAAAGAGGTTGATAACAAAAAAAAAGAGGTTGATATTGATCTTGTAAATATTCAGGAATTTGGAGTCGGTTTTTAGTTTTTGTAAAAAATATCTTATATATTATTTTTGTTGTTCTAGAGCCACCATATTAAACAGATCATCTCGGCTATATTATACGCCTAGGAATTCAGCAAAAGATAAACGATTTTTATTCAGCTCGCACCAGTGCCCCAAGGTTTTGACTTCACAAACTCCAAACTCACTTAGGACTTGTTAAAAGGGTTAAGATCGCTTCTTGAATACCATTTTCAATAAAAGGGTTATTTCAGGTGGGGTTTAGCAGAGGTCAAGGGTAAAGCATAGTATTTTTGGATTCAGAGCCTGATACCTAGACGTAAGTATTGTCAGCTTCTGTAGGGGGTTCAATTTACATAACACTAGCTTCCTGCGGCTTCGCTCGCGTGGTACCTATGAAGATAAAAAGTATGCAATTCCAAACTATAATCTATCTCTGTGCCAAATTTCATCCAAATCCATTCGGCCGTTTGGGCGTGATTTAAACACAAACATCCAAACATCCTCACAATCTTTCAAATTTATAATATTAGTAGGATAGTAGGATACTGTACTTATTGGAACTCCTAATCTCTGTATCGGAGGCGGGCGTTGGTGTCTGCGACACAGTTTTTATACTTCTGCAGATACCATCGTTTACATTTGTTATTATGCTACTGTTTATTGTTCCACAAATATACATATCTTGTTTTTTTTGTTTTGTTTTATTTGCTTGTGAGTTTTGCACCTTGGTGTACTCGTATATTGAAGCTAAATTTTCATTTCCCATTTCTACAAAAAATACTCTTTGAAAAACACAGAGGCCTAAATAAAAAAAGCCACCCTCAAAAAATAGCACATGTATGTTTGTTCAGATAAAGAAATCGTAAAGCGACACCGGCAGGCTGCGTGCACGAGCTTTTTTTTTTTTTTTTTTAAACAACAGAGGTGGCAAACAAGCTTACGACCCACCTGATGATGATATTCCTTACTAGAAATTCTCTTACGAACTCCCTCCAATCCGGGTTCCGCCGTGGTCATAGCACCACGACGGCCTTGACCAAAATCACTGATGACATTCGTCAGGGTATGGACAATGGACTTGTGACTGTGCTGTCTCTGTTAGACTTCAGCAATGCATTCAACAATGTTGACTTTGATATTCTTCTGGCTGTCCTTCTCTCTCTGAACATTTCCCCTACGGCTATTAACTGGTTTCACAGTTACCTGTTTGGTCGCCAGCAACGTATACGTATTGATGACACTTACTCACTTTGGTGTGACTTGACTGCTGGTGTACCTCAGGGCGGCGTTTTATCTCCACTTCTGTTCGCTATATTTATTAACTCAATTTCTCAAACTCTTTCTTCTTCCTATCACCTTTATGCAGATGATCTCCAGATTTACACGCAGGTTTCGGTTGATGATCTGAGCATGGGAATCCAAGCTATTAACAGCGACCTGATGCGGATTCTCAATTGGAGTACAGCATATGGTCTTAAAGTAAATCCTAAAAAAACACAGCTTATCGTCGTAGGTAGTTCTAGGATGATTTCCAGGATTGACTGGTCGGTTCTTCCCTCAGTAGTGTTTGACGGTGTCCCTATACCGGTTAGTGATACTGTCAAGAACCTCGGTGTCATAATTGACAAGGATATGACATGGGGACCGCACTTAGCTGAATTGAGCCGTAAGATGTTCGCTTCAGCTGCTTCATTGCGGAGACTGAGAAATTTTCTGCCGACATCCACCAAAGTTACGCTAGCACAATCTATCCTGTTACCTATTCTTGATTATGCTGACGCCTGCTATCCTGATCTCACTGAAAAACACCTTGACAAACTTGAGCGCCTTCAGAACTTTTGTATTCGGTTTATATTTGGCTTACGCAAGTATGACCACGTCTCTGAATTTCGTAATAAGCTCAAATGGTTGCCCATCCGCCTTCGCAGGAATACACACATTCTCTCTCTTTTGTACAGTATATTGTTTAACCCTTCCACTCCTCCGTATCTCAAGGAGCGCTTTGAGTATCTTCATCATTCTCATACTCGTACTTTGCGCTCATCTGAGACCTTGGCTCTTAAAACTCCTGTACACAGTTCTACCTTCTATGAATACTCATTTACTGTTCAAGCTGTCCGTCTATGGAATTCTCTCCCTCTTGATATTAGAGCTGCTAAATCTCTCCCTATTTTCAAAAAGCTTTTGCTTAAACACTTTTTAAATGTTTCATTACAGTAAGTATCTAAATTTTGCCGACGCGCTTATTTAATTGAGTGGGTACATGCAAGTATTATTCTATTGTTTAATAATATATGTATTGGTTATCTAAATGTCATATTTATTGTATTATTTATATATTTTTATATTATGCGTATGTATAATAATATTATGTATTAATATTTATATATTATATTTATTTTGTAAGTTCATTTTTTCCTGTTTCCTTAGCACCACCGTCCTCTATCGTTCTCGTAAAATCCAGTCCATCCAAAGGTTGTCTGGAAGAGATCACTCTTAGTGATAAGACCGCCCATTGTATTCCACTATTATTACTTATATTTTTGTCGAATTAATTGTGATGTGTTAAATTTTTATGTGGCTTACAATAAAGAGTTATCTATCTATCTATCTATCTATCTGATGGTAAGCGGTTACCGTAGCCTATGAGCGCTTGCAATACCAGAGGCATCACGCATGCGTTGCCGACCCCGAACCCCCTTCCCCCTAAAGAGCTCTGGCAACCTTACTCACCGCAGGAACAGAACACTATTTGAAACAAATAATGTTATTTGGCTGCGATCTTCTGTAAGGCGGAGGTACCTCCCCAGGCGGGCTGCTCCAATTCAGAACGAGAAAATCTCGCTGTGCCCTACCTCCTCTTCAAAAGCTAAATAAAGCTAAATTGTTTTATTGTGCGCCCGCAGTAAATATGTCTGAAACCTTCCAGCCTCGCGGAACATAGCGTATTGGGATGGTATAGGTACCAGATGGGGCAATATATTTCTTTTGATGATCTATGTTAGTACTTTTTCTTCGTTTAAAGAATAGGTCAAGAGTACCCTAAACCGACGAGCAGGTATGTCAGGATAGTAGCAAGCGGAAAGCCGTGGTCTCTGCCTACACCTCTGTGAAATAGGCGTGATTTTATGTATGTATGTAAGGAATAGGTATATTTTAGCTATATTAGAGATTTAAGAACCTACACCTCTGGGTTTGCATAATTTGCCAGTCTAAAGGTAAGTGAACACCCCTTTCTTTACCAAACAATCTTAGCTAAGGCTTCGACAACCCCTTGTTTCATTTCATCCAAATAATTGACCTCGGTGGCGTAGCGATTGCCCGCTAAGACGCAAGGATTGGTATTATATTCCCGCTGCGGGACAAATATTTGCATGATCTGCAAAGATTTGTTCCGGGTCTGGGTGTTGTGGAACCATGGTACTCGTAGTTTATGATACCCACGACACAGAGACTCTAAGTGTGGGGTCAGGACTATGTATGTGACTGTTAGGTGTTATTTATTCCCTGTGGCAGACAGAGCGAGCGATACCATTTTGCAGTGACTTTACAGTTTTTGCTTGCAACATATTTTAAGTATTATTTAATTTTTATATAAGCATTAGGTACATATTTCATCAAGTGTAGCGTGTGCTGCCCTTAGATCATTTGTTGAAGCTCACATTTGTCTTTTTTTCACATTTTTATAAGCTCTTATTTATCTGAGATTATAATTAGATTATTTTTCTTTTGAGCCTCTCACCTAGTTCGATCGGCACCACACTGAAGCTTTAAATTCCATTTTGTGAAAAGGGATCATCGAAAAAAATGATAGGCACCAAACCGTGTTTGTTGCCTAATTCTTCTAGGCTTGGTCACGAGGAACAGGCAAAGCTTCACCTAGTTTCTAAGACGTTTCAAAGTGATCCTAGTGATTTTATTGAAATAAAAGCCTTTAGACTTTGACTTTGATACAGTCTAGCGATACCTTTCCTGCAAATTCAAAGGACTCATTAAATTTCCAATCAGTCATCTGAAACGTGGTTCTCAATTTGCGAATTTAAATAACAAAAGCCTTTCGAACTGGGCCACTCATCTCCCCATCGCATAGTAAAAAGCAACGACTCGTCGCCGCAGGCGTCGGCATACACAAAACAATTTGTTTTTATGTGTGAACCGGTATCAATAACCGATAAACTTGGTGCTTCAATGGGGATCGCATGGACCTTATAAATAGAGTGCGCTAATCAATACACATCTTGCGTGTATGAACCGTTATATTGGCATATACAAACCGCCAATGCAAACCCCACTTGCAAACAAAATTTCATCTACTTTGACACGCGACCATACTACAAGAGCCTAACAAGATAAAAGGCAAAACCAAAACGCCACGGTAACCATTTGGTTAACCAAATCGTTAGGATTACAAAAATTAGGAAGCTCGCTGAGCCGTTTTAAGTGAAAAATTAAAGTCCAAAGGTTTCGGGTTTTTTTTGCTCTATTACAAATTTTTCTATTAAATTCTACCCAATGCCTGACAGTGGATTAGCAGACTTAGCACGACCGTAAATTTGTCATGTTTATAACGGTTCATGATAATTTAGACATGAGCTTTTCTTTTAGTTTACGAAGTCTTTGCATTTGAATTGTATAACAAATAACGTACTTCCCACAACAAATGCAAATTCAGTTCAGGCAAACGAAAGGCAATGCAAGTTGAAGTGACAGACATCATCATCTCCCTGCCCTTATCCCACTTCATATGGGGTCGGCACAACATGTTGAAGTGACAGTGTGAAGGCTATATAGCTCGCAGAGCCGACAACTGTTGAGGAATAAAGGTTCTCGATTGGCGACCACGAACCGGAGAACGCAGTGTTGGAAAGCCCAATGTACTTTCGTTTCGGTGAATGGTAAAAGCTCAAAACAGTTCACTCTTTGGGCCCATGTCCAGCAGTGGACTTCAACAGGCGCAGATGCAGATACAACACAGTAAAGCTGAATTCACAATATCTATTTCATATGTTGAAAAGCTAAAAGGTACCTATGATAAAACTAATCTACCAGTAACCTTAAAGGTTTTTGCACGAAAATTAATGATGAAAGATTTTTTATAGATAGCAATCTTACAGAATTGTCTGATAAAACAAAAGGCAATTCAGGCTCCGTCTGAGGCAGTTAAAGGAGCAAACATTTGAAGAAATGAAAGGTCACGAGACGGATTATCTGAAGCGACCCAATTTACCTACCCGCTGCTAGTTCCCGCGCGACGAGACTTGATAGAGCATTTTATACTGCGCACGGCGCAAGTCACAGGAAAGGGCAAGTTAACACGTGTGCCTTCCAAAAATTCTTCTAGGCTTAGGCAAGTATAGGATTAGATAAATAGGACTTACATAAATTCACAGAGTTTATAAATCGATTCAAGATGTCCCTTTGCCTTTTTATTATTATTTTTTGTGTATCCTGCTCTTTTTTTATATTTGTAATTTAAAGGCAATAAATTATTTTTTTATTTATTATTTTTATGTCCTTAAATTCGTAATTTCAATTAATAAAATTCTGTATTCAGTTAATAAGTAAATATAAATAAATATTCCGGACATCCCAAACTAGGCATAGCCTGTACTATGGGTACCAGAGACTGATATACATAATAGATATATATATATATATATATATATATATTTAACACCCAGACACAGAACAAACATTTGTGTTTGTCACAAATGTTTGTCCAGTGCGGGAATCGAACCCGCGACCTCTAGCGCAGAAGGCAGATTTACTACCAACTGAGCTATGAGGCCATTCAGATAAAAAGAAACTTCTGCAGATTCAATCAAGATAACACCTGTGACACTTACTCGTCCGTCATAGGGAAGATGTGATCACAGACTTTTAAACCGTAACCCCACAAAACTGCATAGTTGCTTCGATAAATTTAGTTTAAATTGGCTAAAATCAGCTTTTTCAAAATGCGTCAAAGGTTTTCTAGAAACTCTTTTCTAGAGCTTCTGAAAACTCAGAACTCTTTGGCCCATACCATGCGCTCCAGTATTTCTAATTGAATAGCCGCCTGGAGGCAGTTGCTTTGATTGGCCTCTGCACGGGACGCCACCTATCGGCTCACGGCCTACGTTCCCTCCAATCTCATTTTAAGGGGCGCTCTGTATTTTTGTGTTTTACAACGGCTCTATTCACAGATTGTGTGGACGTAAAGCGGGTGGGTAGATGTTGGAGATTTGAAAGAGCGTTCATGGTCTTGGTTCGAACAGCAGCCATCATCATCTCCCTGCCCTTATCCTACTTCATGTGGGGTCGGCACAACATATTTTTCTCTTCCACTCCCCTCTATCAGCCGTCATATCAGTATTCACTCCTTTCTTACTCATGTCATCTTTCACACAGTCTATCCATCTTTTCTTTGGTCTACCTCTTCCCTTATATCCTTCCACATTCATATTTAACGCTCTTCTAGTCACATGACATTCTTCCCTCCGCATGACATGCCCATACCACGCTAACCTTTTGCTCTTCAACTTCTCAGTCACTGGCGCTACTTTCAAACTTCCTCTGATGTACTCATTCCGTATCTGGTCCATTCTAGTCACTCCACACATCCATCTCAACATTCTCATTTCCGCAGCATGCACTCTTCTTTCATCCGTCCCTTTGGTTGCCCAACACTCAGATCCATACCGAGCAGCCAATACCGTGTTATTTAAACATTACTGGTACTGGCATTCAATACGACAACTATACAAAGCACAAGTCCGGGCCGTTATGGAGTAGGTACAGCTGCCATCTGTGGGATAACATAGTATAAACTCGATCGAGCGTAGACCGTTAAGGCTTCTAGGTGAGCACATTCATGGTGGAGAATTAGTATTAGGACAAGCATACTCACGGCCCCGAAGAGAGAAAGGCGAAGCGCATCTTCTTTTCTGAACTCGAACTTGGTAAGCGGAAACGCGGTGGCCAGTTCTTACGTTTTAAAGATGTTCAAAAAAGACACATGAAGAGATGCAGTATAGAACCCTCTCGTTGGGAGTCTAATGCTGGACAACGGCCAGAATGGCGAAGACACGTGCAGGAGAAGGTATATGCTTTCGAGGAGGCAAGGAGGCGAGAACTAGACCTTAAGCGAGACCAACTAAAAGCAAGGCCGCCCTCCAAAATACACTACAATTATGTGAACGGTACTCTGACGTGCGCTACCTGTGACCGCACGTTCACGGCAAAAATTGGGTACGCCAGTCACTTAAGGGCTAAACATCAAGGCCCCTAAACTTGATAGAGTCCAAAGTCTAAGTCACTGTAGCCGAAAACGGCTAGGTGATTATATACTCACGGCCCTGTATATCCATACCTCCTTAGGATACATGAGTGGTATGCTAACGAGTTATGGATGGTACTGGGCCGCACTAAACTAAGGAGCTAAGGAGTGGAAAACACAACCACCGCTGTCTTTCCTGAAACTACAGTCTAGGTATATGGTCCATCGTAGGCCACATCATCACTTGCCATCATGTGAGATTGTGGTCAAAGGGTGTTTTAGCAAATGGAACCATCGTTAGTAATGGATCGGGTAACAGTTCCTTTGAAGTTCATATTGATACGATTTTCAATAAAAGCTGCAGAAAAGTAGAAAGCCTGCATATAAAGCAGTCTGGAAAACATTTGTATTTCCTGCGGCGAACTAGCCGGCAATAAATTAGAACGAGAGCCTTTCAGCAAATAAATGTACTGTGAAATAAAAGCACAGCTTGACCCGGCCTGGGCTGAATATGTTCTTTAGTGAGCTGTTGGCTACATAGGTACCTAATGTTCAGAGAACAACGGTTTAGCTTTGCTAGTTTACCAGTCATTTACGTCTGTTTGAGATGCTGAGGAATTGAGATGTACTTAATTGGTTTCAGAACCTGTCTGTGTATGGCGATACTTACGGACTTTTGACACGACAAAAGTAAGGTGAGAGATGTACCATGCTACGTTGCTATGGATGAGTTTGATATACACCAATCATATTAATTGGTCAACATAGCACTGGTGGAAACGGGTTCTACTAAGCTATGTTTTTTATATGGATGGTCGCGAGTGGTGTAGCTTTGTGCAGAGCATAGTACCTACAGTAGGCGCATAGCTCGAGCTGCGCATCTGCCTCGCACAGCTACCTCGCGGCGGCGCATCTTCATAGCACATCTTACTTGCTCTGCTACATAGCTTATCAGTGGAAACGGTGACATAGTTTCGGAGCTCAGCTTTCACATTCTCGCATCATAGCTGCATAGCACACCTATGCATGGTGGAAAAGCAGCCTTCGCTTAATTCAACTCCTCATGAAGTTCTCTTCTCACCACGCGAGGTTGAAGGCCATATACGCCAATCGTTTTCTAAATTTGCTGGTTCCCACCGGGCATATAACAACAAGGTCGGTCTGAAGTTAGCCGTAAAAGACAATTTCGTTTCTTCCAACTGAAATAAGTCTACTGAATGCTCAAAGACAATTTGTTCCTAAAAATGCCAAACGTTTCAGGTCGGATTTCTTTAGTTGGGAAAACTTCTGGAACCGATAAGGATAAAACAAAGTTAGCATGATTAGTATTCACAACGAGATATTCCGTGTCTATTCCGGAATGTTTCAACTGTTCAAGTTGGCATAACCGTCAACTGTAACTTTATTTATTACGAGTTGAAAACTGGCGAAAACGAGATTCAAACGGAACTCTGTCGAAAGCCGGAACAATTGGTTTAATTGATTTATTCCGCACTCGGCCACCGGAACTGCCTAGTGATGGGATTAACGAAGGACTATTATGCGACAGATTTATATCTATAAGAATATTCCATTCGTTCTTATCTCATCGGTCTCGCCCGAGCGCTACGGTGAATCAAACGAATTGTGACCTTCCTTTCTGTGTTTTGGTGGACGCGAAATATTTCAGCATACGCCGAATTTATGTGCTTTGCAGTAGGTCAATAACCTTATGAAGGTTACCGAAAGATTGAGAAATCCTTCCACCCATCGACTCGCTATTCTCAAAAGGATTATTTGTCAAGATGATGGTTGCAGGGTTACTGATCACAACAATCGTGAAAAACCTGCCAAGAAAAACCGTCAAAAGTTTTTACCATCACTACTGGCAAGTCAGAGGCGATTCGTGGCATATTGAAATCGGGTTGGTTTATCGCATTGCGGCGCCTAGTGTCTGTAGGCTTTATGCAATAATGGCATAATGGCCGTATTGGCTTACGGAAACGTTGCATGACGTGTCGTGCACTGGGGTGGCTTAAAGCGACCAAATAAAGTTTTAAAACGCTGAGCCGATGGTAAAAATAGTTTTAGAAATATTCGTCACGCATTGCGTTTTAACCTGAATCTGTTAATCCGTCAAGGCTCGCCATTCAAATGAGCTGTGAGCTTGCCTAATGCATAGTGACCAAAAAAAAAACTAGTGATACGAGAAGTAAGCCCTTGTTCCTTGTAGATAACAGAGATCAGATAACCGGTTATCTGTAAGGACTTTCCTACTGGATAACTGGTTAAGATATGAACTGAACTCTAAAACATTTCCTCAAGGAAATCAATAGTCAAAGCACTCTGGCTAGAAGACGTATCAAGATTCCTAACTTTTCTGTATCGCAAATAACTTGTAAATAACTCAAAAGAAATGTTTGCGTCGACCTCGCAATGCCTGCTCACTTTTCGAGGTATTCATCTTAGTCACTTTCCTGAGACAGCTTCTTCGAAATGAAAACAATTTTTTGGACGTGTAAATATCTTTACTTTGGAGAAAATACTCCGTAGCTTTTAATTTATTTCTGTTTGTTGATCAGACAACGAAAGAAAGGTTCATTATATCTTATTTACAGTGTGAAATCATTTGTAATTTGCAAAGAAATATCTCTTCAATATGGATTGGTTTAGCAGTCTTGTAGTTACAAATTAATAGCCTATTGGTTCAAAATCCATAAGTGGTTACTGTAGCCTATGAACGCTAGCAATACCAGAGGAATCACGCACGCGTTGTCGACCCCTTAAAAAGTTCAAAACGCCCATTTTGAAGAAACCCTTCTAAAGGATGGACGGAACCCTGATCACACAAGCCTGTCCCCAGCTACGCATGTCATTTAGTTTTACAAACAAAACACCATGAGCCGTCCAACTTCCCCAATTTCCATTCATTTGTCAACACCACTACGCGCGAGCCAAAAACATCGTTATTACTACGCAGAGTATTTATTTGTGTAAAAGTGGTTAATACATCTGTCGGCAGGCAATCAATCAGATAGACGCCGAGGGAGCTTACGCAGTCAGTTCCGTGGGCGATTAAGATAGCCTAAGCGTTTCCAATGTTTAGGATGAATTGGGTAAAAGCGGCAATGGTGCCGTTTTTGCCAGCTGAGGAAGATGAGTGTCAGAAACAGAGCATTGCCCTATCTATTCAATAAAACGATTGAGTAGAACGATTCCTTGAATTCAATCTATAGATTTGCGATTAGTTTTGCTTATGTCCGTCGTCTCACTTGGTCTCTCTGGGTCACCCTGCTTAGAGTCTAATATGGAAATTCCATTTGAAAGAGAAAGCATTCATTTTACGTAGGGCAAGGAGGCTCCTTTTGCTTGACTTGTAAGTCTATAATAACGAGCACAGCACAATATTTTTCTTTTGAGGTATAAACTACTATATAAGCTAATTCTCTTCATCATTTGTTACTCAGACAAAAATCGCATCTTAGAGAATAAGTCATAAACATTGTCTAAAATCGATGGTGACCTCCACAATGATCTAATCGCGTCGTCATCATGGGACCGACGACATCCGCCCACACCCACGGCCCGCGCCCAACTGATCGCTGCCACAATAAACCATTCTAAAATTAAAAGTTCGAATGAATGAACTCTGCATGCGTGTGCGCTTGTAAAAATAGACACGTGACCGTCAGGCATTCTGCCAAATGAGCAATAGTTTTTTTTTATTAATGTTTTTCTAATACTCTATTTATTTACTGTTTCCATGACACATGTGGGTTAAAAGCCAGCGTGAGACAATTGAATGATGAGTGGCAGACGGACGCCAATTAACTAATTGTCGGCTTGGCTGTGTATCGGCTATTTATCGAATTGCGGGTATTAGTGATTTAACGGCTGGAATAACAGCTAGTTAATTTATATGACTTTGAAAAATTCGCCGGTTAAAGTCAATGGTTAATTCATTGACATTGCAATGATTGTTTTGAATCGTGTGATAAAATATTAATTGTCTCACCTGTTCTGCGATCAAATAGAGAAGTAAAGACAAGTAGAGATGTGTCATTCCGTTTGTCTGTTTCTAGTGGGATGTAAATTGGTTCTTTTTGTCATGAATGCTATGTTTACTTATCTTATCATCATCACTTACGCATCAGAAGAAAATCTGGAGAAGGTAGAATTACCTGTAACAAAACATTCCAACATTAGCTTATAATATTCTGCTTCCTAATAAAGGTTGCTGCGCAAGATCAGTGGCTCTGGAAATATGTGCAGGAGGTCTATGTTCAGCAGTGGACGTCCTACGGCTGAAATGATGATGATCACACTACATATTATTATACACTTTGCAGTTCCAATTCCACCACGCCTCAGCCATATATTTATTTGAGATATTTTACTTGTATGATGAAATAAAGTTCCTTGCACTGTGGTTCCTGGAAGACAGGGGACATAAGGAAACAAATGTCGACATTAATGAACACTCCATTAAGTGTTCCGGGAAATAACGAAACACTTTTATATTGATCACTTCGAATCAGGTTCTGAGTAAAGCCGTATCCAAACGGCATGCGATATGTTCTTGATATGACATTAATATATCAAGAACATATCGCATGCCGTTTCAAAAAGAGCCGTACCTCTACTGAAGAAAGTCTATTTTCAGTTTGACATTAGAGGGTGTGCGATATAGCTCAACGATATCGCAAGCTCCTAAAAGTCAAAAGTAACTTTATGAAAAAGAGGTAAAGATAATTTTCAAATAAATTTTAAATGACATATGGCACGCCGTTTGAACACGGCTCAAAGCTCCAAGCGTTGTTAAGCTTCGGGTCGAGAAGTGCAGTAGCAACTGCTGGAACAATATCCCGCCACCGATACGGGATCTTCAGTGTTTTCATACTTTTAGGGCAAAATTAAAACAGTTTATTTAAGAACACCAAAAAAGCACTGAAGATCTCAGAAATGACGTATCAATTCCGTAGTTTTGCTCAGCGCCCTACCACGGCTGCTCTCTCTACTATGTATATCGGTCTCCTATAAAATATGTATATAAAGGAGCCATTTCATTCTGGGCCTGGTCCTAGTACACTACATAGGAAAATTAGGAAAAAATAGGAGATTACAAGAAAAATACAATTTCATTAATTTGAAGACAAATGCGATGGTACAACAATAGTTCTTCTGGTAAGTTTTTTACTATGTGAACACTATTTGAAGGCCGCCCTGTTGTTTTATAATTGGCGTTTGACATGACATTGATATATTTTTCATGTCATGTTGTTTGATTTGATGTTTTTGTTTTGTCAGATAAATGTAGGTTGTCAAAATGACATTTCACGCACGTCCATCCGCCATATTTTTGTAGCGCTGTGTGTTGCTCTCTTTGTCGAAGAAAATCTTAATGTACCTTAGAACGAAGTCAATTTAAATAAAACAACCAATTAAATACGTTTACTTTATTGCTTAGCCATATTTTAGAGTAGTGTACACAGTGCAGGCCCAGGCTCCATATATTGATGAAACGTCTCTTTTACGCTTGTTCGGATTCCTTCTCGTTGTAATTCTTTATTAAAATGTTAAATTGTTTGTTTTAGTTTTGTGTGTTGGTATATTTTGTATTGTAGGTAAATGTTAGTTTTTCTAGACCTTTTCGTGCTTCGTGTTTTCTTTATGTATGTATCGTATTAGTGTGCGTGACGTGTTTGGTTTTGCTTCCGACGGAAGATCAGCGTTGTGATAGCCGTGTTCAATGGCTATGACAACATAATGCTGAGTCGGACGCCATTTCATAGCATTTAAGTTTTCTTTTTTATAGTCTAAGTTGTTTATAGTCTAAATTTTTTATAGTCTTAGTTTCTAGTCTTAGTATAGTCCTTATGGTGCTGATTAATTATAAGGTTTCAAGATGCTATGAATAAAGATATTTCTATTTTATTCTATATTCTATTCAACTAAGAGTATTTGTATTGTGACGTGATTTGAGACAAAATCCTGCTAATTTACAACGTTTAACGTTCTATTCAACTCCAACTATGGTTCAGTCCCGATCGCGGTTCGATTACCAAAAACCAGTATACTAAATAGATGACCGAACAGAATTTAAGCCCAAACAAATTTGTACAGGCAATTCCCCCCAAATGATTGTGTGGGTGCAGGCAGTACAAGGTCGGTCGCGCTGGAAATCTATAGCAGCGAACGTCTTACTGCTGATATGATGATGATGATAGTAGGTGGCTACAGGCTGTAACACGCCAGCGTAGCCGCGTGCGGAAGTTATGATTATAATCTGATGAGATATCGACTAGGCCCATCAGTTATTAGTACTCGTATTTTCCTATTGTTTATCTCCCGAATGTAAGATGGGCGATGATGCGGGCCCGTAAAGCTGTCGGCCGTCGGCGATCTTTAGGGAAATCAGGGGTAATAGCGATATCAAAACAAAGGGCTTTGATATTCAGATTATTATATCGTTATTATTATGTTATTATTATTTCGTAAAATTATATATATAAATAGTTCTGCGACGAAGGAAGAAATTTTGTTTATATATTTTAGATCAACAACCATGAAGCACTAGTAAAGTAACAGGTCGTGTGTTCGAGTCCCGGTCGTTCACAATTGGATTTTCCGAATGGAAAATGCATGTGCGCTTTAGATACTTGTGCTCTCAGACGGTGAAGGAAAACATCGTGTCAAACCGAAATGTCCTAAAACCTAAAAAATCGAAGACATGTATGAAAGGACCCTCTAAGAGGCGCACTTTAATTCTTTCACTAGACTCATTCTATCACCGACGGCGCAGCGGGGTAGTTTGTGTGAAAATAACTTCGCTTTTCTTCGAAATTCTATTAACTTTGATCCAACCATTTTCGCCTTTCTACCTTCTACTAATCTTCGAAGTGTCTATCAAATTGGCACGAGTTCTACTGCCAGCGCCATCTATGTAAGGGTAGCGGAAACAAGACACACTCGCAAGGATGCTCAACTTCGTGAACCCCTTGGTTGCAGCATTTTATGAAACGCCCAATAAGGTTCTATAACGTGAGAACCTTTGGGAATATAGTTCCATCAACATTCGATGGGGGCGCTATCGGGACAAAACGGAATTTTCTAACAAAATTAAAAGGTCAGTTTACTTAATGCGTAATTTCATAGCACAACTGACACACAGACAGCTTTTTTAATAAAAAAAAAACTATTATTTTATATTAGCTTCCGCCCGCGGTTTCGCTCGCGTGGTACCTACAAAAAGTATCTATTCTAGGTATTTATATTAATTATGTTATTCTACATATACCAAGTTTGATCAGAATCGGTTGAGCCGTTACGGCGTGATTGAACAACAAACATCCAAACATCCACACAAACTTTCGCATTAGAAGAATTTGTTGTACCATTTGCCCCATTTATTGGTGACGACTTTATTCTAATGCAAGATAATGCTCGTGCTCATAGTGCACAATCGGTACAGGCATATCTGAGCCACGTAGGTATACCGGTGATGCAGTGGCCAGCAAATTCCCCCGATATGAATCCGATAGAGCAAGTCTGGGACTTGCTAAAAAGAAGGGTTAAATCCAGAATGCCACCCCCCCAACAATCTGAATGAACTTGGAAACGCATTACTTGAGGAGTGGGAGCGGTTGCCTCAAGAAATCATCGATAACATAATCTGTAGCATGCCCAGACGAATGGAAACCGTAATCAGAGCAAGAGGGGGAAACACTCGTTATTAATTTTGCTTTAATTTTATTGTTAAATCATTTAATGCTTACTTTTTTTTATTTTTTGTGATGGTTCATAATCATCTAAAAATTTCACTTATTTGAAATTTCTTTATTTTAAAATAAAAAATAACGAAGACTTTTCAAAGTCGTTGTTAAAAGATTTTAATCAATTTGTTATTTTGTGGCTAATTACATTTTCGTCAAATATATGCGTTATTATCTCATAGTCTCACTTTTTTTTCTGTTCCGCTAATTGTGCCGGTGTGTATATAATTATGTTTGTGACAGTTGAGTGTATATTTGTCCCCCATAGATTTCTAAAGAGACTTCCTATCATTTGGGGAGAATTTGTCCATGATCACCACGCACTGGTCACGCGGGTTTGCGAGCGCAGTTAGAGCTATCGTTGTTAAAATTGGGGATGCTGCTGCCCATCCCCTAGCTTTTTTCCCTTTGTCGCCTCTTACGACATCCACGCCCACGGGTAGGTAGATACGGCGGGGCCTTTTCTTCAGCCGGGGCCAACACGGCGTAAGCATTGATTAAGAGTTGTTAATTATAGAAAAGATCGCAAACAAGCAGTGGCCATGACACCCGCCCGATTGACCATAATAAAATTGAATGAAATGTTCAGCCAACCAACCTTTATTAGCCCCAAGATGAGATCAACCGTCAAAAAACGAAAATAAAGTACATTATGCATGAAAAAATTACTAGGGAATTCAGTCAAACAAACAAACGGCGTAACAAGCTTAACTGTGCACACAAATTAGGCGCAAACTTGCGCCCCGGGAGGGCGACTGCGAGGAAGAGGCGAGGACCAACTTTTGTGGAGTGGCCGCAGTGTAAGCGGAAGCATAAAGGGTTCACACACGTTTGAGAGTTTTGTAGTGACCAAAATACAAATATAGCGGGTCAGCTAGTGCATAGCCCTTCGTCCACACAACTTCGTCCGCGTGTTCAAGTATGTTCCTACTTTAACTCTTGGTCACTTCGTACACTTGAGAGCTTGATTTTCCGACCACGTGTTAAGTGTGTACGGACGCATAAAGGCACGAGCTCTACTCGCACTTCACTGTATTTATTTCATAATGGATTTTCTCCTAAAAATTAAGTCTATAACCTCGGTAAATAATATTAATTATTCCGTGGTAAAGCCACGGACTAAATTAGCGCACAGTTGTCACAGATTAGAAAATATTTTCATCCGTACCTATCTATGGGTCTATCAAACAAAAACCAAATTGTTTAAATTACACAAGTTGGGCGTCACGGGTGCCATAAATATATTTCGCTCGCCCAAAGTGCGCCAGACAACGAGTCTAACGATGGCTAGGCTGTTAACATTGTCCCGAAAGCTATACACAGTAAAAATTTACGTTCCCAAATCGGAGATTGAATGTAACCGCTGGAGAACAATAATTACTGCCAGATCCGAATTCAGAGGTGGAGAGATGGTTGATCACAAGAAAACTGGCACCATGACACCCTAATTATATAGCACTGATGTCTCAAAAAGCTGTTCCCTAATCGGTAGGTATAATTTTTTCCATACACCTATCTACATCATCTCCCTGCCCTTATCCCACTTCATGTGGGGTCGGCACAACATGTTTTTCTCGTCCAGTCCCCTCTATCAGCCGTCATATCAGTATTCACTGCTTTCTTACTCATGTCATCTTTCACACAATCTATCCAACTTTTCTTTGGTCTACCTCTCCCCTTATATCCTTCCACATTCATGTTTAACACTCTTCTAGTCACACACATTTCATACACCTAATAATATGCAAAATAGTCATAAAAATAATCAGCCCCCGACAACTTCATTTCTAACGACGACGGCCTAGCCCCTAACCTTGTTCTAGGGGAGTGACAATTTACGTAAGGGTTGCAGATTTTGGCAAACATCCAATAATATAACTTGGCCCCGTACCATCAACTTCGCAATTTTGTTTAAGCTGTGATGTAGGTAAGTTGACATTCACAAAGATTTATGAATCATCATATTCACTTCAGCCGTAGACTTCCACTGCTGAACACGGAGGCCATCCTCCCAACGATCCCAAGCGAATTCCTATCATGTGGGGGGATTTGCCCATACTCACCACGCTGGGCTCGCGGGCGCCTAGCTTTTTTCCCTAAGTCGCCTTATACGACATTCACGGATAAGTAGATATGGAGGGGACTATTCTTCAGCAAGGGCCACCACGGCCAAATTATGGATCAACTTCGTGTAAAAGAATGCTGATACGCTTGCATTCGAATGCTAATGCGTCATGGTAGACCCTTGGGCGGTAACATAAGCGCGAGCAAAAAGAAAATCGAATACAGCCTTGTCGAGACTGCAGATATCATTGAATGTGTAAGATATTGGGCCAGTGCAATACTTGCCTGCAGATATTACTTTTATTATTATTTAATTTGTTCGGAGGCGGTACCTATATAAAAAGTAGCCTTAGATTGTGCCATACCAGGCGACTAAATCTATTCCAAGTTTTATCCAAATCGGTTTAGCCGTTACATACATACAGGCATGAATGAGTATCAGAACATCCAAACCACAAAATTTCGCATCTATAGGTATATTATTCGTTTATTATACTATTTACCGATCGCACTCGCAATCGCGAAGTTGTTTACGGCCCGTACACTCTCCATATTAGACATGTGTTAGTTATGATGATCATGAATAGATGCTAACTCCCTAATAAAATAGCAACTACAGGATAATTATAGCAAGTCTCTTAAAAGCCATAAGCCAAAATTACGTAACGTAAGAAATAATTGTAATGTTACAAAGATCTACTGAAAGGTGCTGTGAGAAAATATGCGTGATTTTCAACCCTTCAACAACTTCAGTCAAAAATGTATTTTCATCGCGCTAATTAGACTCCTTGCGTTTGATAGGATAATAAATCACACTTGTAAATATACCGCAACAAAGTTATAACAGAATATTGCCTGCAGTCTACATATCCCAAAAACAATTTTCTTTCTAAGGGAATTAAATCTAAAACAATCTCGAGTGGGCGAGATATTATAAATCTTTTCGACCCATCTCCAGCGGACAACGACCTAGCTGAGAAAAAAGTTAGATTAAACTCGAAAGAAGCACAGAACGCGCCCCGATTTAGTCTAGATAGTAGTTTACCCATGTGAAGCGAAAAGGGCAACGCTTTGGCCATTCGTCTGACGTCATTGATGCTGCTATGGAGCTGGCGTACTCTCAATTTTGAACGATAGAGTTCACAAAAAGCAAGTCGATAAGATTAATCGATTCATTTGCATTTGTGTTTAAGTTATTGCTTGTTTTGAGTGTGCGACTTTAGATTAAATTTGTGTTTTGGCTATCAAAATTGCTATCAAACTGAGTTATACCAGACGTTTCTTCTCGCCCACTAGGGAGGCATGGGCAAACTTAGTTAGAAATCAAAACAGTCAAGAATCCGGTCACATTAGAATATTAATAAGTACCCACTCGGAATAAAATACATATATTTTTTGTTGAACCGAGGACGTAAAGGTCAGTAGGGATGGCATGAGCCATGAGTTCTATTTTTACCCGTGACGAATGGAGACGATGTATACGAGTATGTCTTTGGGGTAAGAGGTGTGGTTGTTCAGTTAATTTATCTCCAAAAGCTTCGGTTTGATTGTAACTCAATTCATGTAATCCCACTAATATTATAAATGCCAAAGTTTGGTGTGATGGATGGATAATTACTCAATCACGCCAGAACGGCTGAACGGATATGGATGCAATTTGGCCCAGCGAAATGGTCGAGGATGGAATAATGCTCAAGATAACACAGATTTTAAGTTGTAATACAATTCAGGAAAGGAAGAAATAGACTCAAACGAAAGTAGACTTTACTCTTAACAAAGTAGAAGAGCCTCTTTTACTCCCACTTGCAAGTTATTTGGAGCAGGCCTCAACTCGGCAAAATGCGTTTAAAATTTAGGCAGGCACGTAGTGAGTGTGGTATTAGAGCTAATGGACTTTTAGGGGCGCTCACAATCTGTCAAGGCGAGCGAGCCGCGATGGCAAGTAGTTTAGCGAAGAATCACGTAAAATGAATTTTATATTTATAGTATCCGCGATTGATGATGGGGCCAGCTAGCAAAGCGTGAGCTAATGTTATTTTCAATGTGAGTTACTAGAAGTGAGTAACATCGCGAGGAAACCGGCATGTCATAAAACCTAAAAATTCGAGGACATGTGACATGTGTACGACTGGAGCATCTTAGAGATGCACTTTAATCCTTTCATTACATTTATTCTTTCCTCGACGGTTGTCATAGTCCCTTTTAAGGCCCCCATACCTCAACCTGGTCACTGACCTAATATAGAATGACCAAGAAAGAATCAATGACACGACAAGCAAGCAAGCATCTGGGTGGTAAGTAACACATTTTCTAATTACATTTGTTTTTCTTGCCAGGCTCTCGATGCAACTACGAACAACTAAATAGGCCAAAAGGAAAGGGAATTCCTATTCTTTACAAAGCAGAACCAATCTATAAAGTACCCATGACATAATTCTCACATATCTATCGCCAGACGACAACTCGGACAAAGCGGTTTGCCTTGACAAGGTCGGCGCGGGCGCAGACCGGTCGTGAGGCAGGTGACAAATAATGTTCATTCACAGATTAGATTGAGGTTCGATCGCGTCACGTTTTCTTTTCACTTTTGTATCGTACGGTGACCGTTTCATATTGATCAGACTTCGGTTGCTCTGTTTTTTCTTGTTATACGTCAATCCCCGACAATTCGTATCATTGTTATCGTTTTTATTTCATGGCATGTCTGTATTGTGCAGGCTAACTTTTCGACCGAATTTCATCTAATAACCTTTCTTTACATAACTTTACATGCTTATGTGACAGTAGCTGTTACCCGCGGCTTCTAATCTAAGCTAGTACCTCATAATTATTTCCCCTACTTTTCCCCCTTTAGGGATGATTTAGCAAAAATGTTGAAACATGTATTTCTTTATTTCTTACCAAAAGCCTAAATAAGATTTTTCAGATCTCTAACTTGCCCAAACACAAACAAACAACAGTTTGTAAGTACAAACTTTCAACCCCTATTTCGCCCCCTTCAAGATTATTTTTTGAGAAAGATTATTTTTTCAAAAGATACAATATGTCCTTCCCCAGGATGTAAGCCATCTCCTTGCCAAACTCCATTACGATCCGTTCAGCCGTTTATTCGTGAAAAGGCACAAACATATAAACAAACAGAGTTACTTTTGCATTTATAATATTAGTATGGATAACTGCTTTATCACGCACATACGTACACTTGTTTTCTTTCTTTCTGTCCACTGCTATGGTTTGTGTATTGGTGTGTGTCTTACTTTTGTTCTTGTCGTTTACAGTTTGTATTTATAAACGATTGCTATTCTATATATTCTTTGTAGAAAATACAAGGTATTATTTTTAATTTAAGAAAATACTTCTTTGTATATACGTACAATAAGCTCTTCCACTCTCGTACTTGAATTGACTGAGCATGTTTCTAAAATCGGACATCATTTCGAGCGCCAAGTAATGATATCTTCGACTTCGAATACTAATGAACCGAAATGATATAAGAGAAATATCTTCAATCGGAATGGGGCTGATGGAAATTTAATGAACGTGGCTTCAAAACTAAATTAAGATTCCAATATTTCCAATGATTGTGGAAATAATGCCGCAGCTGAAATCTTCAAAAAGAAAAGTGCCTATTGGAAAACGTAGCTAGAACGTAGTTTTGATACGCTCTCTTGCAGTGCACTGTAAAAGTTACCTGTAGGTTGGGTTATAGAAGCCTCTCAAATCGACAAATATTACTTTATTATTCATCATCATCATCATCTCCCTGCTCTTATCCCACTTCACGTGGGGTCGGCACAACATGTTTTTATTTTCCACTCACCTCTATCATTCACTCCTTTCTTATTCATCACCAAAGACAATATATACTTAGATAGATAGATACTTTCTACTATATTATCTTTGCTCATCACACAATATATCCATCTTCCACATTAATATTTACCGCTCCTCTGGTCACGTGACATGAAATATTACTAAGAATATGAATGAATACCATAATACTTCTAAGAATATGTATGAATACCAAACGCAACTAACAGCTCATATTGAAAAGGTCAGGTGCGAATTCCACGTAGCGCTGACGAGGCATTAGTTCCCGTTGCCACCCATCCATCATGCACCTTCGGAAGCTGACGAAGACCAAAATAACGATATCTTATGACATTGAAATATAGACATGAACGCGCAAAATTAAACGAGCGCACAGCCAGCGATGGAATGCGAAATACGCGGTTAAATCCCACGTAGACCGTGAATGTGGGTGAAACTCGTGATGACTTACAATAAGATAGTTTGTATAAGGTCTTTCACTTTGCCTGGAAGTTGTTTGGAATTCATGAGACCTCAAAATGGCGCTAGTTATAATAACTCCTATAGCCTGCCACAACCGGCAGAAATTCCCCATGTTACACCGCATTAACCAATGTTTATTTGGTTTGGCTTTGATGGTTTTCATCAACATTCAACACGCATTCCTGCTCATTTACTAGAGTTTCGTACCTCAACATAAAAAACTATACCCTTATGGGATCATGTGGGTTATCACTTTAAAATAAAATAGAAAATGCCTGCAACATTTTTACAACCCCACAGTATAACAAACCCACTTGGGTTCTCGATTTTCTGACCCCGTACGGGGAGCGAGTCTAAATAGCACTTGACCGTCTTTATTTTTATACTTAGCAATTAAAATAAACTCAGACTGCATAGTATGAATATGTCTCAGGGATACGAAACGAGGCCTTGACCTCTCAGCTCCGAGTACTCGACAAATCGTTGGAAACGGCTTCAAAATTTAAGGATGGGTTAGAATCTGTTAATGCCTCTTAAGAAAGAGGCGATTTCGGGGATTACGACGAGTATGCCTCGACTGTTACTCAAGACTTTATATTACTAAGGTGTGGTTAAAACGAGGATTCATATGATTTCTCAAACATATTCAAGCAATTCATGTTATACTAAACCACATACATATCACATAAAAGTTTGCAGATACAAATTAAGACCAAGGTCACAGGCGTGAACCTTATCAGTTGGTAATTATGTTAAGCTTAGGACGGTTCGTTATTTGAGCTCATTTATTACCTGTATAAAACAAATGAAATTAGGCGTTTAAGTTCAAAAATATATTCTAAATGCCGTTTTGGACTAGTGGGAGAGTACCTCGACTTTTGATCCGCAGGTCATAGGTTCGAATAACGTTTTCAAAACGGTGTAGGAAAATGTCGTGTGGAAACCGTGGCTTAGTCAGCTCCGCACTTATTGACCATGTCTTTCCTGTGGATAAGGCCGACTAGGCTGAGATTGGTATAGATGCTGGGCAAGCCTACTCCTAATGAGGAAATTTCACTAAGCCCAGAAATGGAGTTACCTTTAATACTTAAAGCAATGGTCATAGTAATTTACTGTTTAACTTTAGTACACCGCCGTCTTGTTTTGGTTTATCCTGTCGATCTAAAGGTTGTGTGGAAGAGAAGCGGTAAGGCCCCATTGTACTTTAATATTTGTTGTTTCTCCCTATGTATACTTTCTAGACTTTGTTTTCAATAAAGAGTTTACCGATCTATGTCTATCGATCTCACAAAACAGGTTAATTTAAAAACCTACAATACTTAAAATATTCCGCTTTATCCCATGTACTACTGTTAACCTTTGTTGAGAGAAAATAAATAAAAACGTTATATTCTATATTCCATTCTAAATTAGGTAGGAAATCACGAGGAGATCACGGAAATCCGATACAGGAGCGCCCAGGCTCGGATTTCAGACGTCGAGTGGAGTGGCTATCGACAAGTATATTTATAGTCTATCTACTAGTTCATCCTGGGTTACACAATGTTATACCATAAACTAGCGACTGACTGAAAGGTATCTCTATATTCACAATCAGCGGCTGGTGACAAAGTTGATCTCAAACGGCCGCTTCTCGAAACTCGTCTGACCCCTTTATTTCAAGTTATTTCTGGCTACGTAAGTTACAATCGTTATTCGTACCTCGTTAGATAGCTAGAAAAGCTAAACAGGGTTTTTTTTACCTGTTTTGCTGGCTCAGATTCGTACAATTTAGCAATTTAAAGTTTTTATTTTCTAGACCCTTTTCGTAAATGTGGTAATATAAAGATAATTTTAACACAATCAATCCTCAATTAAGTAACGCGGTTATTACTTAAAGTATGTAATCAAAATAACAGAATATTACACAGCTATATAGATTTTATTATAAAATACCTATTGGGTTTTTAAAGAAATACCTATAATGATTTTTTCAATAATGGTACACATTCGCATAAGCATTGTATAGTTCAATTGTTAGTTATGAACCCAACTATTATTATTATTTATTTATTTAATACAATATTTATTTATTTATCAATATTTATTTAATGTACTTTACAATACTTTCAGGCAACAACAGAATAAAAAACAGATGGATTTTTTCTTATCCTATGGCCCATATACATATATACCTTAAAGACTAACATACATAATAATGAACATACATATTAATACTTTATTGCACACAAATAAATACAACTGTTGTACAAAGCTATCAGCTACAGGGCTATCTATCACACCGTAGCGGAAATACATCGACTTACCAATAAACCTGTAGAGTCCAAACTAGATTGCCGTTTTGCGTTTTAGTTTGAGAAAGTGGAGCGCCTAAAATCAGGTAGGTACATAAAATACGACAGATATTATGAGGGATGTACATAATTCGTCGACAAAACGCCTGCAAAATACATCGGGGAGGTAGTGTTGAGTGTTCTCTTAAATATTACAGTGGGCCCGGTTTTGTGTAAAATGCCCCTTGCCCGTAAAACGAGCACTGGGATCTGAAAACTTGGCGCAAGTTAGAAGAGCGGACGAACTGAATTCATTTCGGTGCAGCATAATAAGGATTTTTTCTACAACTAAGGTATACAAGCAAGGTGACCGAAGATACATCACGTCAATGCCGAAATATGATGTACCTAACTTTGATGCGCCCCCGCTCGCGTGGTACCTAAATAAAAAGCTAGCTGATATGCTATTCTAGGTATAGAACTCTATATATTACAAGTTTCATAGATATCGGTTGAGCCGTTACGGCGTGATTGAACCACAAATATCCAAACATCCTCAACTTGCAAGAGTTCATAGGCTATGGGAACCTTACTCACCAACAGGTGGGCCAGGCCGTAGGCTTGTTTAACATAGTTGAATAAAAAAAATGTGGAGGGTCAACGATCCAACACGTGGATATGGAAAGTTGCTCAAATTCAATACGCAATTGTTGAAGGCCTAATCTCCTTAACTGAAATTACAACAAAAAACATTTGAGTGCGCCATATAACAACAAAATAAATGGTAAATTATCGCCCACGATTATAAATTGCACTGCAGTTCCAACCTTCTAGTTTTATTACGCCACAAAACAGAAAATACAGGCGTTTTGTGGCAATAAACCAATTACTTGTTTTTTTTTCAACTTAGCGACTTGGTTGATAATTATTTCTACGTTTCGTAATAGTGTTCAAAGTTATAGAAGCATGAACAACGTCGGTTTTTTTTCTATAGGTATCTTACTTTCTATTTAATCCCTTTTTACACTAATTTATGAAATTAAAGACTAATATAAAGCAAAATTTTCATATTTCGGTCAGAAACTTTTTCAAAAACTAATTTTGATTGGATGATTCTACTTCCTACTAATGTTATAAATGCGAAAGTGTTTGGATGTTTGGTTTAATCACGCCATAACGGCTCAACCGATTTCGATTAACCTCAATGGTTTAAATAAATATAAATATAAATAAATAAATATAAATATTCCGGACATATCACACATTGTCAACTGTTCCCAAACTAGGCATAGCCTGTACTATGGAGTTCTTTATTCTTTATCACGAGCAAAGATGCAGACACAAACTGGTACTTACTAAAATTAAGCGTAACGTAAAAACAGGTATAAAATGAGCAAGAAAATATTGCGGTAAACATCTCAGTAATTTATTTACCAAAGGAAACCTATCGGAACCATGGGCCCGGAGACAAAACCCTAATTACCAGACGGGTTTTCTAAAACGATTGATTGATGGTTCGGAACCCTCTATCAATTACAATCAGCGATGTGAATTGGGCGGGCACAGAGCACCTAGTAGTTAGCTTTCAACCCAGCTATTAATTGGTGAAGCGGGACATGGAAACTGATCATTTAGAGGCTTAAGCTACCTGAGCACTGGTGGAGTGGTGGTAGTGACCCTGCCTCTAAAGGTCTTGGGTTCGAATACTGGTCGTGCACACGTGGATTATGTATTCGAGAAATGAGTGCACTCTGAAGGAAACATCGTGAGGAAACTGGCTTGTACTAGAACCAAAAATTCGAACACATCCTATTAAACTCATAATCACGCTGTACCGGCTCAACCGATTTCGATGAAACTTGGAATAGATAAGAGTTCCTTACCTAGAATAGCATATAGGCTACTTTTCATCTTGTTTCCGCGCGAGCGCAGCCGCAGGCACCAGCTTATTATGTGATATATACAAATATTTTTTTATTTCGATATACTTATACAAGAGATATTTGCAGTTCATGCAAACATTTGGCCCGCAGCGGAAATCGAACCCTTGCGTCTCAGACGGGCAATCGCCTGCTAGGCCGCCAAGGTCGTCAAATACAATATTGAATGCATGACGACATTGGCATTCTAGACAGGGAGATGCAGCTAGTAGACTCGTAGTATCGTAGAAGCCTATTCTACTTCTATTCTCTGAAACTTAGCAAAACATTCCTAAAGCTTCAAACGTTTTGCGGCTGGTCATGGTCACATTCTTCGGCTCACAGTATGCAAATGGACGCAATTGTATTAAACGACACACATTCCCCTTAGGCGGGTTACAGGGGCAAAAATTTAGATGAGTAGATATTGTGATAAGGAAATTTAGACAACGCTTTATGTTACGGAGCCAGTTCAACTGTAGATTTTCTATAGATCTACAAACTATGTTCGAGAGGTACAAAGTCGTCGATACAAAAATGGCTGAAGAAAGACTTGACAAAGAAGCTATGAGTTAAAGAGTTGCAAAAAACCTTTTTATTCTTGCCTAAAACAACTCACTCAAACCTCGCATAAAGCCCCATTCCCCGAATCATGAGGCCTCGCCAAATCGAATTAAAATCGGAAGGATCTGATTCAAAGGAGTCTTATTTCGCGTGATGTCGTTTCGGTTAAAAGCGAGATATTGGCGTTCATACATTTACGAGACGCGAGCAAAAATTATTAATATTAATTCATTTATTTCAGGCATCACAGCAAAGTACACGGACAAATACGTATGTTTTTTTTTTTTATACAACTGAGGTGGCAAACAAGCATACGGCCCAACTGTTGGTAAGCCAAGCCTAGCCTATGAGCGATTGCAATACCAGAGGCATCACGCACGCGTTGCCGACCCCGAATCCCCCCACCCCTAAAGAGCGCTGGCAACCTTACTCATCGCAGGAACATAACATAAATCGCATTGTGCTGGTTACAAGTTGGTTATACAGCTCATTGGTAGCCCCGCAAGTCGTTATACAGCTCCTTGGCTGTGGTGGCTCCGGCTGAAGTATAGGCCCCTCCAACCTACCCGTGGATGTCCTAAGAGGCGACTAAGGGAAAAATGCTAGAGGATGGGCAGCAGCGCCCCTATTTGAACATCAATAAAAACACTAGCTCCGCTCACCCACCAGCGTGCCCAGTGTCGTATGGGCGAATTCCTCCCATATGATAAGTCGCTCTGAAAATCTGTGGGGAGGTATATGTTCATCAGTGGACGACCTTCGGCTGATGATGATACAGCACATTGAAACCAGTTTAAAAATCAAATATAGCATACAAAACTTCCTCATAATCACTTATATAACCAGCGAAGTCCCCGGAGATGGCTGAATGCAGCGTCGCGACAGGAACAATCTTCAGACAATAGCGCTCGTAACACAATCATGGAAGCGGGGGAACCGGAGATGTTGCTAGACAGTTTATTGGTTGAATATTGTATTGGTGTTGGCCTTGAGCGGCCTTGAAGTTCAATGACCATGTACGTAGGTATCAGACAAATTATTAAGGAATGTACAGGAGATATGAGGGCCTGCATTATATGTAGATAGCAAATATATCTTTAATATATTTTCAAGCATCCAATCCAGTGTAGTACACTCTTGATCTCCCCTATATTAATTTCGTTCCAAGACAAACCGAACCTACTTCTACGATGTTTTAATTTAAAAATACATACTCCGGCTCGAAGTTTCACGGTTATTCAATTTACAAGTCGTCCCACCAATTTAATTACTAGAGGTACAACAGCAAGCTCTTGAACCCCGCCGAATTTCTATAAACATGGTACAAAATCAAGGAATTCAGGCACGCCACGTTATTTCGGAAGTGAGCCGGCAATTAACGTCGACCACGTCGATATATCGCGGTGGGCGTGCCCGAAGACCGATATCCCTGTCAATGGGAACATGTAAAACCTTCCTTATTTATACAGCCATGTTTAGTTTCGAATCTTAAGTTCATGGAGGACGCGGGCTTACCTCAAGCGCCCTATTTAAGACATTTTGTGTCAGATGCTCCACTTTAGCGGCATCTAGAACATTGCGAGCCTAGTGTTTTTAAAATATGATTAAATGTGAACTAGATGCGAAACGAACTGCGAAATTTCAAGAAAGATAATTTGCCACACAAGCAACAAAGAATTAACGAGGCATCGCATAATGAAAGCAATCAAACTCACCGCGCGTACAAAGACGTAGATAATGAATTTGAATATGAGGTCTGTCTGTAAGATCCTAAGAGGCATAAATAAAGGCTCATTCATCATCAAAAGCATTTAATCGAAATTGAGCCAAATGTACGCACTCACAGGGGAAATTGCCTCTTCGCGCCGCGGGGTAAAGTGTGAATTAGAATACGGAGGGGTCGGCGGTTTTTGATTGCCTTAGCGACCTTGTCCCCTGCACTGAACGAGCTTTAATCGATACTTGATTATTGACAAAAGCCTTACTTCCATTATATTCGTGAGGTAACGCCTCCTTTCCATCATGATTCCAGCCGTTGGAAGTCCACTGCTCAACATCGGCCTCCCTCACAGATTTCCACAGCGAATTCCTATCATGTGGCAGATAATTGACCATACTCAGCACGCTGGGCACGCGGGTAGGCGAGCGCAGTTAGAGCTATCGTTGTTAAAATAGACGGCGCTGCCCATCACCTACCTTTTTTCCCTTAAACTTAAACAATAATTATAAAGGAAAATAACAAGCATTGAAAAGCGGAAAATAAGGATCATAATATAATTGTGTTCATCCCGAATTAGAGGATGCCCGTCAATTCAACTGATTGGAACATCCAGGTAAAATTTATATATTGCTTGTGCCATTCAAATTGATGTTCATTCGAATGAGCTCCGGGTAGAAGGTAGAGGCGGGTACAGTTGCCCGCACAAAACAATGGACATTTCGACGTTTTGCGAAAGGATATCAGCAAATCGCAACAGTACCTACATTATGAGGAATGAAGTACAGGTGGAAATGTTTAATCCGGGATAAATAAAGGTACATACCTACCACAAGATTTGCTTAGGTTTAATTCAGATGGATGGAGAAGGCTCAAGACCGTTCGGCACTCCTTGGGAGAAGCGTGTGTTCAGCAGTGGATTTCATCAGGCTGATCATGATGATGATGATGATGATGAATTCAGAAGGAAGAAAAAAAATAGCTGCAGTAAAAAGTTTTATTCGGTAATAACTTTGATAGAGCCAAAATAGATTTATCAAAGCTAATTCATATTTGATGGTAAGTCGCTTAGCCCACACACGCCTCAATTATTAACAGAGCTCCCTACCAGCGCTGTGTTCCGGTGTAAAATATTGGTGAACTGGATAAGTGTTTGGATGTGAAGCATTGAGTATCCCTTTCAGAATTTATGCCCACGATTTTCGAAAGGCCAATAAGGAAAGGATTCACGAGTTTTTTTGGGTAAAATCTTTTTGGGTAACAAGAAATTGCTGATGGAAAAAAAACTAATCTAAGAAAATGTTTGATTCAAAAGTCAAGGTTAATTTTGACAAAAAAGCTTAGAAAACATTCGTAGAATAATTATCAAATCATGGTAAATGGGTCAAAGAGCTCGTCAACAGTATGTAACTACCTCAGTAAATACATACCGGAACCTATTCATCGACATAACATCTATAGGTTGAATAAGAAAGAACAACAATAGAAGAACACTGGTTCTTCTATTGTTAAGACGTATCATTACACCGCACTCGGAGCTATGCGACGGATTTATTTTGGAAAAGAAATGATATCAAATTTGCTGATCCTCTGCAATTTAATGGCTCTACATAGTAATAATAATGTGCCTTTTCTGAGTTGTTTCCTTGACCATGCTTAAATATCGTTTCAGCTAGTCAATTGATTCAGAAGTGAATTTGCGGAAGTCCATTCTCAGATATTAAATAACTGTTGAGCATATGAGTAATAGATTACATAATTGTTTGTCTATTTCATATTATTCAGCTCGAATTGTCTCTATCCACGCACCATCGCCAAATTCGGCGTCGCTCACCAGATAATCAGCGCGCAACGGGCGTTCCCTTTCATGACGTTCACTCGGCTACTGTTACATACGTCGCGCTCGGTGACACACTTGCCGTCTAGCTTCTGTTGGGTTAGGTAATGGTTGCATAGAGCTAGAATTCAGTACTAAAGTGCAGAACTCTGCCCTGAAGGGCAACGACTATTTAGCCAAATGATGCGAAGCTGGAACCTCCAAAATCATTGATGTGTTCATACGTTAGCTGTCAAAACACAGCGACCGACGGTGGAATCTTGAATGCGATACCGCTCCCAATTTTAACAATGATTGCTCTAACTGCGCCCGCCACCCCACGAGCCCTGCGTGGTGACTATGGGCATATACTTGCCACATGATAAGAAGACGCTCTAAAAATCTGTGGCGGAGGCCATGATGTACCAGAAACGACAAACTAAAGTGACCGACACAGCACAGAGGATTAGCAAGTGAAATTGGCCTATGTTCAGCAGCCTAGTGGACAACCTACCATCATTTTTGATTCATGATTCTCTAGGCAAGATAAAAACGGCTAAAGTTTTGTTAATAAGGGAATTCGTTCATGAATGGTACGTAGCTGAATAGAGCAGTTAGTAGGTAGGACATGACAGGAGCTGTGCAGTCACGCCCTGATTACAGCAGTCCTAGCCAACAATACGGCGCCACGCCACGGCTGATTTGGCTCAAATCATGGAAGTGTGCGGCGAACCTATTCATTTGCAGCTTAGCAACAAAGAATCATCATTTCTATTTTTAATTTGTGTGAGTCTAAAATAAACGTCTTTTCTTTCTTTCTTTCTTATCTTCCTGCCCATATCCCACATCATGTGGGGTCGGCAGAACGTGTATTCTTCTTCCATTTCCCTCTATCAGTCGTCATCTCAGCAACAAAGAATATTATCATTTATAAATAGAGCCATTTCAATGCATGTTGTTTGTAAACAAATTACCTATATGTGAATATAAATATCTATCGCGATCAATCGATTATCATCTACCTTCATGAAATTGACCAGAAGACTGAAATAGACCTTCACGAAGAAAGCCAGATATATAAAGCAGCAATTCTTGCATTGCTTTGTTTCGGGTTGAAAGGTGGGGTTGTCGGTGAAATTGTAGGCACCAGAAACTTACCAACGTATGCCTCTGGTATTACAAGCGTCCATAGGCTATGGTACCCACTACCCATTAACCAACAGGTGGCCCACATGCTGGCTCACCTTAGTTGAATAAAATAACTTAAATAACAGTTTGTTGACTGTATAAATAGGCGAGTCCGTCTGTCTGTAGCTAGTCAATGAAACAGTGAAAGTAATTAATTCATTTCGCTTATGCAAAGTTTATTTATTTCACAATTTCATTCTTCAACAGCTGCTGATTGCATTGACCACTCACTGGACGGTGGCTAACCACGCGTATCTTCTCACGAGCACAATACTTGGCATGTTATTGTGAATTGTTGTGTGAACCAATGCATTTGCTACTGTGGGTTTTTTTTACATTCAATGTGTGAGTGATGATGAGTAATCTTATAATTCGGATGTTTATTTACTTTTCGGACCGCATGTTGTACAAAATGCTGGAAAGCTCAAGTGGAACTGAGCCGGAGCGTCTGTCTGATCACACAAACAGAGGCCCTAGTGTGAGTTTTCGCTTTTAGACTGTGAAAGTGTGTAGATTACTGGTTTTTGAGGGGCCCCTTTTCGTGACTCCATACAAAAACGGTAATCTATAGTTACACTTTTCACGAAAAGTTAGAACTCACGAGAACTCACACTCGAGTCTTTGAGGTTATATGTTACCACCACACTCCTCAGAAACAACGGAAGGCGGCTCACACGTTCGTGGTGGTTCTTTCTTGGTCACAGTGCTTAAGACCAAACAATAAATCAAAACTAGCCTTAGAAAGTTCAGTGCTTAGAGAAACAGTGTCGAGTCAACATGATTTATCAAAAGTCACATAGACATATACGTAGAGTTTGCTTAACTTGTTTGTTTTCAACATAACTCCTTGTGTTTCCGCAGTTTCTCTTGCGTAATTCGTTACCTGTTTAGTGCGCGTGTGAAAATTTTGAAACAGCCATCTGTTATGCTAAAGGTGTCGTCGGAATGCCTACCCTTATTCCTGTACAAAGTGCGTCTCGCTTTGAGCTAAGAATCTTTATGTAAATTGGTTCCTGTTTTTATTAGGTTTGTATCCTGACTGCTAAGACTACTTTTTGCTTATCCAAATGGTTAATTTAGTTTTTGTTAACCCACATCATCATATCGCTCCCTTAGTATGGGTACGATACGCAGGCAGGAAATGAACCAGTGAGAATTGGACAACTACAAAGTTCACTATGGGTAGAGCTATTCGGCGCTTCGAGCCGAGGAACATAACAAATAATTTCGGCCAGGACGAGCAGTGGCTCGGTGGTGCAGCGTTGAGCGTATAGGGAAGGTTTGATTCCCGCCTGAGTCGAACATTTTTGGGATATTATAAATTTTAAGTAATCTCTGTACGGCCTAACTCTGCATCATTCAAGAACTGTACAAGGTTGGGGGCAGAGGCAGGGTTTTCCACTGGTCTACTTAGTAGACCACCAAGCAGAAAGATCTCCAGACTCCAGTATTTGACTGGATCACTGTTTGTAGGGCGCCGTCGCAGCGTGGTTGCGTGATAGGCACCTCATAGAAGCCTTACGGGGCGGCACGGTTATGCTAGCTGGCTATAAGCGAGTCAATAGAAAGTGGTGTAATAGGTAAAACGGACTTGAATGCTGGACTTGAGCCAACTCTAGGTAACATGGACGGCTCTAGAGGCTCGGCTCTTTTTTCTAGACTTTGTGGGGAAGTTATTTTAAAAAGTGTCGAATCGCGGTTTTTACTCTAGAATCGGTGGCTCGGTGTGACGGACAAGAGCCCGCCCGCACTCGCTAGTTAAAATTAGGCAATACTCACTGCAGGGACCATTATTAACAGATTGACAGTCGATGGACACGAGACACTATGGCACTCGAAATCTCAAATTCATTGAGCCTTGACAAACCTACTAGGTATATTTAATTTGTAGCTACTTCAGAAAACAGTTTCAGTCTATAATCATTTATGTCAACGCCGCGCCGACGCCGGGTAGATCCGCATACATCAGATAATTACAGTGATAAGCCGTGAGCCCCCAGACAGTTGTCAAGCAAGGTCAGCCTTACGGCAATATACTCCATAATTTACATTACCTATCTACTTATTATACCTTCCTGTTTTCTGCGTATTAGATAGTAACTTGGGTTTGATATGTAATTTTGATGCTCGTAAATTGTGATTATCTCGTAACGAGGCGAGGTTAAAATTTTGAGCAAGAAATTAGTGTAAAAATGGGGCATCTTACAAATACTATTATTTTGGCTGATGGCTTACCGCAGTACAAAAATAATGACCATAAACGACGACAAGAGATCATCAGCCAAAGTTATGCATTTTTCAAATACCTAACCTCATCATCATTCCAGCCGTTGGAAGTCCACTGCAGAAAGTCGGCCTCCCCCACAGATTTCCAGAGCGACTTCCTATCATGTGGAAGGAAATTGCCCATACCTACTCACCACGATGGGATCGCGGGTTGGCAAGCGCAGTTAGAGCTATATTTGTGAAAATATGAGATACTGTTGGCCATCCACCCACGAGTAAGTAAATATGCAGGGACCTACTCTTCAGCCGGGGCCACTGCGGCAAACATACATTTTAACGCATTTATTGGCCAAAAATATGTCGCGATTTTGAGTACACGAATGATAACCCTCTTGATTTAACTTAACATAGAACCCATTCAAGTTAAATCATCAGTAACTTATCTCATCGGAGTCTATACAAGAGGAAGGCAAGGCAAAGATTACAGATTACAATTTAGCAATCCCAAAGTTTTGGAGCATCCGAATAGGTACCTATCAATCATGGCTGAATGTTTTGACGTTGATCACCTTATATATTCCCGGCAGGGCTATTATGAGCAGGCAGATATTTTTCGGGACCTCGTAACCCTGAGGACCTTTGCACGCGACTTTCTGTAGCAACATCAATGACACGACAAACACAGTACGATACAATCGCATTGCAACATAAGCATTCACCAGTTTCCGTAGGTAGACCATAACAAAATGCTTGCTTGCCGTGTCACAGATTATTTCCTGGTCATCCTGTATCAGGTCAGTGAGCTAGTTGAGGTATGGTGGGCCTAAGAACGTCGGTGGAAGAATCAGTGTAGTGAAATAATTTATTTAAAGTGCGCATTTTAGAGGCTCATAACAAGACGAAGACAGGAAACGATATGAAACATCTTTTTTGAATGTTTCCAATTACGCGAAGCGACAAATATTGCTAAAATCTTCTGGATAATGGATGGCCCGTTGCCCTCAACAAGCACATTCTTTTATAGCGCAATAAACAAACTATTAAAATGCTTGGTACGTTTAAAAATAGCGGGAACATTAAAGGGCTGGCGGCGATTCGGTTCATTTGCGTCGAGAATAGACCCGGATATCTGTTGTGGGATAACCGGATATGTAGCAGAGTGGAACTGAACTGTTGATTAAAATACGGGAGGATTGTTGACACTATTTGGCACTGGTTTTGCAGTATCAGTTCAGTTATCAGTGAACCGAAAGGATTAAAAAAAAGCTTTCTGGCTGATAGTGATGGAAGTGTGGTGATAGGATAGGACCGCGAGCTCAACCTGCATGTATTCGGTTTTCCTAAGAAAAAGCGTGATTAAACCTTCTTTCTCATAATTCATTTCTCAAAATCGCGCGATTTGACGAGACCAACAGTCGAACGGACGAGACACAAAATAGACTAGCACGTAACGTAACGCACGTAAGTGTCAAACTGTTATACACGAATCAGCATCAACAAAACGCGTACAAGACAAACATATCGTATGACGCTGATCCGTGCCGGGAAGTATGATCTCCTGGATAAACCCTTGAGTCCAGGTGCAAGGCAGAAAATATTGAAATAAGAGAGCTAAGTCAATGCTTACTTGCTTGCTTATCAAGTCACTGATTCTTTCTTAGTCATCCTGTATTAGGTCAGGTACCGACTGTGAAAGAATCAGTGTCGTGAAAGGATTAAAGTGCGCCTCTTAGGCTCCTTTCGTGCACAAGGAGAGGTCAATGACCCTTTACTCTTGTGTGATCAACTTTGATCAATGCATCGCTTGATATTTAAGCATGTTAGTAGTTCACTAGATAATACTATCAGAGTTATCAATAATGTCATTTACCCACAGCTCAGTGATAGTGATGAATGACATAATGCACTTGTTTATAATAATAATTCTTGAACTTGAATACAAGCAATCACAGAAATAGATAACTTTGAAGGTAGTTCTTGAACTTTTTGATACATTCATAGTTCACTCGAGCAATTATTTGTATTCTTTGATTAACCTTACAGTTGATAAGTAAGGAATGCAATTCCATATTGAATGGCAACATTTTTAGATTACCTACAGTGTCAATTTTTTTATCAACAATCTCTGTTGATTACTATGACTTAGATAACAGAGGCTACTTTTCCTGTGTATATTTGGAAGCATAGTCACAGGCAGATGCTAGGTTTGTTAACTTATTTATCTTAAAACTTCATGGATACATTTCGCAGTGCAGTTCCAATGGCTGAGCATTTATTCTGCAATCATTTCCTTGACCCAGTAGGAGTAACTAAACAAGGTATCACTAGTGACTGAGATACCTATTTAGTATTTTTATAATTCCTATAGTACCTAGTATTAATATTATAACATCTATCCATAGTATTCTTCTAAGTACAGGTATGCCAAAGAAAAGAGATAGATTGTGTGAAAGACAACATGGGTAAAAAAGCAGAGAGGGCTGATATGACAGCTTTTAAAGGGAAATAGAAGATGCATAGAATTGAGGACTGAGTGGAAAATATGAAGAAACCTTGTCACATCAAGACTATCAGGTAATAAGCACAGACCACAACAGGACTAGTACCTTTTTATACAAGCATCCATTGGTAAACATTTTAAACTGAAAAATCTGGGCTGGACTGACAAACTGGGCCTAGGATACAATTGCCTGTAGTTTGATATGACCTAGTGGCTAACTCTGGTGATGGAGGATATAGGTCGCTTAAAGTTCTATGTCATGGCTTATTTTAATAGCCAGGAAATAATATATAAATAGGCTTGCACCTTTTATCCCCAAGTATGGTAGACCTCAGAACTCTAGGTGATCAGATCCTTCACAATATCTAAGGGGGTAAGTCAGAATGGAGGAAATTGCATCATTACACTGACAAGAGCTAGGCTCTTAAGTATAATAATAATAGGTTATTGAACTGTGATTTCGAAATTATGGTCTAAGTACCTGTTAGTAGTGACCAAATTGTGAATCGTGAAAAGGTGACGTTTTAGAAAAAGGCTAGGTCAAAGTACCATAAACCGACAAGCATTTATCGAGGAATATGATGAAAGTGAATGCAGCTGTGGTCTCTGCCTACCCCTCTGGGAAATATGCGTGATTTTATGTATGTATGTACCTGCTAGTAAGATTATTGAGCTATAGGTACTCATTATTCTTTGAATGGTCTATTAGTCCTGTCATAAATCAACTTTTGGTAATATTCCGAACAATTTTATAAATCTACAGCAGGCCTGAACTCAGGACTTTAGACTTCTTCCCTTATGGAATGTCCTGACAACAATTTTCAAGTGTAGTGGACTGACCTGTGGTAAGTTGGCCGCGATCTGGCGGTGCAGCGAGTCCCGCTCTTTCTCCACCTCCTTGAGGCGCAGCTCCGAGTCCCCGAGCCGCTCCTGCGTCTCTCGAAGGCTCTCCACCAGCTTGTCTCGCTCATCCAACATAGACACCATCAACTGCTCAAAGTTGGCATCCTCTCCGGACAACTGAGAGCTCCTCTGACTGATACTGTCCTCCGATATCGTGGGCATCACGTCGCACATCATATTCCACATTTTAATTTACCATCAAACCAGAATACCTTACGTACACGACACCGAAAAAACACTTCGACCACCGTTCTATTACATGGGTTCCGGCACAAACGTTACCTAAATCTAGCGCATGTAACGCGAGAAATTAAATTCACATTGTAAAAGTATTCGTCCAAGAGTTTAGTCAACAATTTGGGATACATTCTAGTTCATTAATTGGAAAGACACACCTAAAAATTTTACTCCTACGATTCCATACTATCACGGCTCAAGCGGCATGTCTGCCATCTTGGAATGGAACGTCAATCAGAGAGGCAAAGATAAAAGCTTAAACTAGGCGCACAAATCAGACGAGTCAGCAGCAGTATTCAAGTTTTTTTGGCCTAACTGAATATATGTACCTACATAATATTATATGAAATGTATGTTTATTGACTTACTAGCTTTCGCCTGCGGGCTCCGCTAGCGTGGTACCTACATAAAAAGCCTAACCTATATGCTATTCCAGACTATAATCTACCTCTTTACTAAATTTCATCTAAATCCGTTAAGCCGTTTGGGCGTGATTGAACCACAAACATCCAAACATCCTCACAAACTTTCGCATTTATAAAGTCAAAGTCAAAGTCAAAAGGCATTTATTTCAATAAAATCACTAGGATCACTTTGAAACGTCTTAGAAACTAGGCTGTTTGAAGCTGTGCCTGTTCCTCGCGACCAAGCCTAGAAGAATCAGGCAACAAACACGGCTTGGTGCCTATCATATAATATTAGTAGGATAGGATATGTAGGTATGGTAGTAGTAGGATGAAGCAGAAGTTTAACTGAAGTGGAAGATCCTCCTCACAAGACGGTTGTTTGTGGTGCAGTGTTGGTATCAAATCAAATCAAAAGGTATTTTAAGTTCAATAAAATAACTCTTCTTCTTGTCGAGTCATTGATTCTTTCTTGGTCCTGTATTCAGGTCAGTGATTAGGTTGTGGTATGGTGGCCCTGAAAAGGGCCTATGACCGCCAAAAGCGTATCACTGCGTGAGTCGTGAGTCATGCAACCTTAATTTCAAAGTTAAAACATTACCGTACTATTGACCTTTTACAATCTTACTTAGCCAATAAAGTCCAAAAGATTGACGTGGATGGTAAAAGGTCTTCTGGATCAATTGTCATAGGTGTGCGACACAGGGTTCGATTCTAGGCCCTTTCTTATTCCTAGTTTACGTTACCTCCCTTCTTAAGATAAAGGCATGTATGACATCGTTCTATTTGCTGACGACGACACCTCGCTAGTATTCAAAGTTGACAGATACAAAATGAATTACGAGGACGTAAATATTTCCTTATCGCTAGTCCTCAATTGGTTTTCTGTAAACAAACTTTTGCAAGATTCAAAGAAAAATATATGCATCAAATTCTCTTTGCCTAATGTAGTACTCATTAACCCTACTTACATTTTATTATATGGAGATTGGAGAGTCTCTCACCCTTGTTGATTCTACTATTTTCCTAAGACTCAATATTGATTCAAAGTTACAATGGGGACCTCACATTGAAACTCTTGTTAGACTTAGCTTCGCGGCATATGCCGTTCGTACGATAAGGTGGCTGACAGATAAATAATATTAAATAAATAAATATTCTGGACAGATGAAGCCACAGCTAGGTAGGTTTATTTTGGCTACTTCCATAGTATCATGTCATAGGGAATGCAGCAGACATCCAAGTCATATTTGTTTTCAAAAAAACGAGCAATACGTGCCATTTATACTGAAGTCAAGGGAATCCTTTAGGGAACTTTTTAAATAAATTAACATCCTAACTGTAATTTCACAATATATTTAGCTATAAGAAAAAAGTGATGTTCATAGTATTAACTCTAGAAACAAGAATAAATTGTGCATTTCTAAATTTAGACTTGAAAAAGTAAATGGTTTTCTACCTAGCTAGTAAGAAGACCCACATCTTTGTTTAAGCCCTCATGCCTCTGAGTATTACTTTTTTTAAGGAAATCATTATAAATGAGTTTGTTGGCACACGAGTCGATGAGACTGACTAATCTGTTTTCTAGATTTTCTTTGGTCACTACTCACTACTACTTGCCACTTGAGTAATATCGTATAGTACCAATAGAGGTCGCTAGTGGCCGATGAATGAGCGTAGGTTTTTTTTTAGAAATACCGCAGTTTCGCCGGTGCAGTGACGGCGGCGATTAATTCCAAATGTTCTAAATTCCTATATTCTCCACATGCTTATTTTCCTCACTCGCCGTACATAGCCGTTGTATTTACTTCAGTGTCGAAAACTATTCTAGACGTGAAAAAAATATAAAAATAATAAGCTTGTTCTAACATAAAAAGACCATACAGTATCTAATACAATGTATGGTTTCTTTCTATCAGGTGAAACCAAAGAGGATGAATTCAAAATAAAAAATATTTTTATTCTCGCTCTCTGCTTAAAAATAATTTCAAAAAAATCTGGCACTTCAAGTAGCTAATGTCAATGTTACTTTGTTTGAATACATCACTGTCAAACAGATCAGACGTGTGTGTGTGTGTGTGTGTGTGTGTGTGTGTGTGTGTCGACTAACGTATGCTACCCCGGCGTGGTACGCCCTATGCTCTGCCACAAACAGGAAGCGAATACAAGCCCAACAGAACCTCGCCCTTCGGATGTGCACTGGAGCCGGTCGCTACGTTCGCAACGATGTTATCGCACGGGACGTGCAGTTACATTCAATCGAAGCGTTCGTATCGATGTTGGCACGACGGATGTACGACCGCGCTGACAACGGTCGCCATGAACACCTCCGAGGAATAGCCCCACTCCACGCTCACCCCCCTGAACACGAAGGGTATTGGCGACCACTACCTCGTGAGCTACTGAACACCCAGACTTCACCTACCGGCGAAAGGCCCACGGGGAGTGAAGAATGAAGAATTAAAAAAAAAAAAAAACCCCAAGAAGTCCAACGGCATGCCGAGAAGTGGCAACCTACGCCACTGACTTGGCTTACGAAAAGCCCAAAAGAGAGCCGCCTGCAAGCCAGGAAGGCTCCAAGAGGCTAAGCCCAGAGATCCGGGGATCGCAGTCCTCGCGAGTAGATGCCAGGGCGATGGGCCAAACAAGCCCGAGGCCCTTACCTGCAGCTCCCAAAAGAGCTTGTGGACGACCCGGATTGATAGTGTGTGTGTATGGTGTGTGACATACATGACTGTCACTTGACAGAAGACAGTAGTTGAGTGAGTGACAGTATGAAAAAAGAAAAATAAATAAACGGGTGCACAGAGGGGTGTGCTAATTGCTAATTTTTACATAATTTTGTTCAAATAACCATTCCTCATAGAAATTATAAAGTGATTTGCAAAATACAGCAACTTCAAGCTTGAATGTGGATCCGCACATTACGTGCATTCATCTTTGATATCAACAAATGCCGAAGAAAAAAGGGCAAAAGAAAAACATTCCCAAAGGTTCGTTTAGGGCTTCATGTTCCTAACTTAGAGGGACGCTCAGTCAGAGCCACGATCATTCTATTCTCCAGTTTGATCCCATATAGGTAGTCGATTTCACAATAGTTTTTAGTCAAAACATTCCCGCCAAACGATCAATAAAATTAGTGATGCAACTTTTATTCTAAACATGTAGGTATATTTTCTTTCCAGATTTCACTATAAACGACTGCGCTAATGCTCCTAAGGCTGTGGGTCGAGTGAAGAAGTCCACTGCCAACGAAACTGCTGTTGCAGACATTCCCTGGGACGAGGTCCCTGATGATGCCTATGACCACTTCGATATTGTTGAAGAAATTAATGCTGATGGAACAAAGAACTTCATATACAAGAAAAAGGGCTCCAAATCAGAGCCACATGACATAGAAGACCGCCCGGGCATTGTGTACCCAGAAATAGTGTGGTATCAGATATCTAAATACATAAAACCCGAGGATATTGGTAATTTTGCTGGCATTAATAAAACAACTTACGCCATTACGCGGCAGAAATCGTTCTGGCGCACCGTTTATAAGAGATACTGTGAGAACAATCCTAAGTTACCGGACAGACTTAAGATTGAGAATAGTTATAGAAGTTATGGCCTAAGGCAGAGAGTGATCCGAGCTCTGTACCACACATACGATGTGTTCATTCAGCAGGTGTTCCAGCAATCATTCCACGACTGCAGGCCACATGAGCTGGTCCGCCGGAGATGTGTCAATGTGTGGTTCTGTAAAGGATCATCACACTGGTCCATATTTTTCAAGTTTAAAAAGTTGCAACCAATTGTAAATAATGAAGATATTGACATAATTAAAGAGCTTGGGAGGATTGATGCTAATCCTGAAGAGAGCTCTCAGGTTTTGGAGGTATGTATTTATTTTTAAGTAACTTAATATTTTTAAGAAGTAATATAGGCAAGGACCACCACAGAGTGTATCCCACAAGACTAAAAAGACCATACAGCGGAATTTTATGAAAAAATAACGATTATTTATAGTGATGATGACACTAAAGGAAAACTATGTTTTTTTTAATCATATCTCAAAATATCAATTCAGACGGAATTTGAACCCACAACCTTCCCCTAGATATGGGGATGCTCTAACCATAGTTGGTTAGAGCATCCCTTAGTGGCTCCGTGTCTACTAAGGTACGGAGCCACTACCCCTCCATGCGAAAAACCTTGGGACTTGCAATGGGCTTAGATAATTTTTTAATTTTGATTTATTTTAATGTTGGGATTTCTCATTTCAGGTAACCTGCCAAAACTTCAATGCGGTCCCCCCGCTAATGGGAATGACATTGTCATCGGTGAGCATGTTGCTGTCCCAAGGATTCCGTCATCACAGAATGCATCTTGGCTTCAACACTGGCCACTATGCAGTATCTAAAGACATACTCCCGGAGTGCACTGTGGTCCTAGACACGGTCAAGAACATTATGGTGTTTGACTGGTGGCATCCGAAGTACCCTCATTTTGACAACAAGTTGCCATGGAACATGGGCGATGAGGAGGCATTACCAGTGCTTAAAAAAGATTTTTTCTCAACACCTGCTAAGGTGTAGATTTAAGATAAGATAAATATATTTTTCAATGTTTTCTCTGTTTTACTAACTCATTGATAAACCTTTTTATGTTTGTTACATTTTCTTTGCAGAATTTAATGCAAGTTTTGTGAAATCTTGAAAAATGCTTACATGTTAAATAGAACGCCCAAGCATTCCCATTGAATTAAATGGCGCCGTTTTCAAGCTAAAGTAGTATATTTTTGTAAGTTCCAATTTTATTTATTCACTTGCTAGATTACCTACTTAATGGAACACTTTTCAGCTGTGTTCAAACTGCGTGCGATATGTCATCTGAAATATCTTTCATAATGATCTTTAGGTCTACGGAATAAAGTCAATTTTGAATTTGACTATATAGGGCTTGCAATATCGTTGAACTATAACGTACCTCCTCAAAATTGACTTTCTTTCCTATATACCTAAGGATCATTTTGAAATAAACTTAAAATTGACGACCTCGGTGGCGTAGCGGGCGACTGCCCGGCGCTAGGGGTGGTTTGATTCCCGTACTTGTACTCGTTTCTGATATCTACGACACAGGGAATTCTAGTGTGCGGTCAGGACTACATATGTGACTTAAAAAAACTTAAAAAACACATTGGGTGACATATCGCACACCGTTTGAACACGGCTTTAAAGCATCATTTTTTATTCAAAAAGGAACTAAGATGTAGGTATAAGTATTTACAACAACACAGATATTTCGTATGTGCACATACTTACATGGGCAACTAGGTGAATGAAACTAGATGTTGGTTCAAGGTCGCTCAGTTCAAGTTATTATGCCTACTTGTTTTAGGCACAGTTGCTGACTTGGTGACTACACAGTGGTACTTCTACTTTGAAAATAAACACTAAGTTCCCACTAAATTCTTATCATCAAGTGGAGTAGGTAATCTTTGAATTGACTTGACCTCTGGCCAATGATATCATCCTATTTATTGACAAATTATCTTAATTTTGTTAGTTCAAGCGATCCAGTGCGTTTGTGAAGTCGTGTTTCGCCTTGAAAATGTTAAAGTTTGTGATATTCGCGTGTGCTTTTGTGGTAAGTACCTACCTATTTTATATTCTTAGCTACTTAATATACCTACAATTACCTGATTTCGTTATCTTGTCTATTGGTATTCTTCAGTTGCGAATTGCGCTTAGAAAATCTACCACTGAGGTGATACAGCGTTGGATATTAGTTTGTAAATACTACGTGAACATAATAACATACATACATACATTTTGACCTTGGTGGTGACCTTTTTTTACCCGACTGCCGAGAAGTAAGAAGGGTAATGTTTTTTAGTCACATTACTGTGTATACTAAATGAAAGTTTAGATTTTTATTTTGTACAATAATGGCGTTTAAAAAATATTTTTTCTTTCTTTCTTTCATAATCGCGGCCGTGTAACTAGTAAATCTTTCCATAAAAAATTAATAGCTGACGTTTTAGGCATGCATTGCTGTACCACCACCGCCAGAAGCCAAGCCACAGCCAGCAGCTAAGCCAGAGCCAGCAGCTAAGCCACAGCCAGTTGCTACGCCACAAGGTCCTGCACCTCACGGCTCTCCACTACCATCTCCACCCGTTCAAGCGCCAGAGTCAACTCAAGTCTACTGTGGGGAAACTCCGAACGCGGTAAGTAGTATCTTGGTACATCCAACTGTTATTATAAATGCGAAAGTTTTCTGATTCAATCACGCCATATCGGCTCAACCGATTACGATGAAACTTGGAATAGATGGAGTTACCTAGAACTGGGCAACCCTTTACCTAGAACTTATAGGCTAAAATATCTAGGTCCCACTCGAGCGAACTCGCGGACACAGCTATTAATAATTATAAATCTTTATTGCAGAGTCTGAGATAATACCTTAACATCATCATTATCATTCAAGCCGTCGGATGTCCACTGCTGAACATTAGACGCACAGATTTCCAGAACGACTTTCTATCAATTTGTCCATATTCACCACGCTGGATACGCGGGTTGGCGAGCGCAACACGCGTTGGAGCTAACATTGCTATAATAGGGGACGCTTCTGCCCATCCCCTAGCGTTTTTCTCTTAGTCGCCTCTTACGACATCCACGCGTAGGTAGATATGGAGGGGCCTATTCTTCAGCCGGGTCATCATATAACTGAGCTATGAGGCCGGGGTTGACTGGCCTCATAGCTCAGTTAGTAGTAACTCTGCCTTCTGCGCTAGAGGTCGCGGGTTCGATCCCCGCACTGGACAAACATTTGTGTGATAAACACAGATGTTTGTTCTGTGTCTGGGTGTTATAAATATTTATCTATTATATATATCAGTCTCTGGTACCCATAGTACAGGCTATGCCTAGTTTAGGATAAGTTGACCGTGTGAATTTGTTAAAAAAAAAAAAACCCACAAAAAACAAAAATTTACTGTCCACTGTGCATGATCATCTGCATTTGGGAGGACCTAAATGAGGCAACAGATAGGGCCATCGTGGTTGCTACATATTGGTCGAGTAGAGTTTGAAAGAGTCCTTGACTCGAAAAGAAGAACAATACATACTGGTCCCCAATTCTACTAATTCAATGACTTGAAAATGATAATCGCATGATAATCATCGCACCATAATCATTCATAGACATACCATAAGATTGTCGCCACCTTCGTTTCTATGATTTTTTATTGTATTTCGCGATAAATCTACGAAGAAGCGACAGCTTTCTTAGGGGTAGGTTTGCCTTACTTGAAGGCCGTTGCGGCGCCTCCTCACGCATGCGGCCGGTTCCGGTGGTCTTCCTGCGCTTGGCCTTTACTGACCAGTGGTACGAACGCAGCTTAGCTGCAGAGTATCCACACTGGGCACACTGTGATTTCTGGATGTGGTATGAGGATCTACCACACCTTCTGCATAAGGTGTGGGTCTTATTCCGCCTTTTACCAAAGCCCTTCGTCATCTTGTCAGATTTTGACAATCAAAGAGTCCATTGGTACATCCAATTACAGTATATTAGTCCATTGGTTCTAAAATGATTGCAATTGAAATACGACTGTGATAGCCGAATACCAAAAGTGTCAAAATTGGTTATTTTGCCATCGAACAATTGTCATTTTGATGCCATTGAATTAGTAGGATTGGGGGCCTGCTCACTTGATGGCAATCTCAATCATCGCCAGGCTTTTGTTTTTGGCATTTTCTGGACATAAATATTGATTGCTTGTGTTTTAGGTCTATAAGTGCCTCGGGAACCCGAAGCTGTTGAACGCTTCCGTTGCAGCGAAATGCAGAAAGCATTTGTCTGAGGTATGGAGCCCTAGCGTGTCGTCTAATTTCCATTCTAATGCAGTCGTGTCGGCATTCTTTGCACGAATTCGAACCTTAAATCTTTGAGACTTGCTTATCGTGTCACTTATTCTTTCTTGGTCATGGTGGCCCTGAAAAGGACTCTGATTCATTAACCGACGGTTATACCGTCGGTTAAATAATCAGTTTAGTGAAAAGATCTACTTTCGTGCACGCACATGTCACATGTCTTCGATTTTTTAGGTTCTAGGACATGCCGTTGTTTCCTATGTTTTCCTTCACCGTTTGCACCAATGGATTTACCAGTCAGAAAATCGAAACACGGGGTCAGAAAATAAAAATTGTAACTGGAGGAATAAACAAACTTATATTTGCGGTCGCTCACGCAGGCACTATAAGCCCACAGACCTTAATAGGTGGTATAAATTTCAAGTTGCTACCTTTAGCCGCTTCTGAGAAAAAGGGTTTTTACAGACAACAAAGTGAACCTATAAGGGTTCCGTTTTTCCAAATGAGGTACGGAACCCTAAAAAGTATATCTCTTCAATATAAAATGGGCTTTCAGTGCGACAGGGTGAAGTGCATATTCCGTGGGTCCGGCTGGTCGACCGCGTTTTCCACTACAGACGATACAGTCAACAAGCAGAAAGTGGCCGAGTACTTCAGCCAGTACGCCGTAGAAAACCCGGCGTGGTCTGCCGCTGTGCAGCATTTGAAGGTATGTAGGAGGTAGGGCACTGCTAGATTTTCTCGTTCTGAATTGGAGCAGCCCGCCTGGGAGGTACCTCCGCCTAATAGAAGATCGCAGCCATATAACATTATTTGTTTCAAATGGTGTTCTGTTCCTGCGGTGAGTAAGGTTGCCAGAGCTCTTTAGGGGTGGAGGGGGTTCGGGGTCGGCAACGCGTGCGTGATACCTCTGGTATTGCAAACGCTCATAGGCTACGGTAACCGCTTACCATCAGGTGAGCCGTAAGTTTGTTTCGCCACCTCAGTTGAATAAAAAAAAAATGTTCACCGCAACAGATTGAATTCTTCTCTTGTGTCACTGTTTCTTTCTTGCTCATCCTGTATTAGGTCAGTGACCAGGTTGGGGTGTGATGACCCTGAATAGGGCCTATGACCGTCAGTAAAGAATCAGTGTTGTGAAAGGATTCAAGTGTATTTACCTTGTATACCTACTAACTTGAACTCCTATCTTCTACTTACTAACGTGAGTTTGTCTTATACAGGGTGTCCCAAAAAATAGTCTCAAGCGAAAATCCAGAGATACAACACCCCTTGGGGTACCCGAATCACCCCCGTGTATGTTCCGCGATTTTTTATAGTAATCGATTTATGTTTTTTTTCCGAATTTTTGAAAATTTTCGACTTGTACAACTTAAGTAGTAACTTAGTATTTTTTTAATGTCCTATTTTCTCATCCAACATTGGTTAAAGACCTCACATAATGGTTAGTAAATAATGTGTGTGTGTCTTCCAGGTGGCATGTCTAGACAAGGACCTGCCGGCGCAGGGACCGACACAGAACTGCGCGGCTTACGATGTCCTACACTGCATTATTATCAGCTTCCTGAGAGTAAGTAGGAGTGTTAGGAGGAGGTAGGGCACAGCGAGATTTTCTCGTTCTGAATCGGGGCAGCCCGCCTGGGGAGGTACCTCCGCCTTACAGAAGATCGCAGCCAAATAACATTATTTGTTTCAAATAGTATTGTGTAAGGTTGCCAGAGCTCTTTAGGGGGGAAGGGGTTCGGGGTCGGCAACGCGTGCGTGATGCCTCTGGTATTGCAAGCGCTCATAGGCTATGGTAACCGCTTACCAATAGGTGGGCCGTATGCTTGATTGCCACCTCAGAAGTATAAAAAAAAACCAACACTATTTTAGACATTTAGAGTTTTAGACATTTAGAGTTTAAGACATTTGTTAATTTGGGTCTGATTCACATAAATTAGATTACGTACTATCATCAAAATATCCGCCTTACCAATTTTGAAACTGTTTCGCTTGCACACGGCTAAGTAACCCTATCCGGTCCATTTCTTAATTCATTGTGATCCTTTAAGTGTGGTATTTGGTAACGGAACCCTCGCTATGTGAGCTGAAACCACACTTGTTGAATATCTGTTTTCAGAACGCATCCCCTACGCAGTGGCATAACACGCCGGATTGTATGTACCCCCGTGCGTTCGCGTCGGCGTGCCCCATCTGCCCCGATTCCTGCTTTGTGTCCCAAGTCCCGTACGGGACTTGCAACGCCTGCATATCCCTACCTCGGACTCCCTGAAGGTCAAGGACACCAATAGATGATCGCCGCCTGTGAACCCTTTAATTCAGACCGCTCCTGCAGTGTTAACAGGGGCGCAGGAGAACGGAAGGTGTCCATACTATGAACATACTCTGAACGCGCCCCGGAATCTTGTAGGGAGTTGTCTGAGTTAGATTACTTAGAATTGTCTTCATCCAAGGCGTATAATTGTGATCATAAATATTATAATATTAATATTATTAATGAATATTATATGTATTTAAATTTTAAGGTATATATATCTATGGGCCCTGTATTTGTACATGTACTTTGTCGTGTTGCCTGAAATAAATGAATTAATAATAATAATAAATGTACCGACGCTACAATAAACTGTCTGGATTCGCACATTTTATTGATTGGATTGTAAATATATATCTATCTATTCATAATAAAACAATAAATCTCAAAATGCTGGTTATTTTTTTACTCGAAAACTTTATAAAACATTTTTTTTTTACATAATTAGTTAGCCCTGTACATATTTGTCTAGATTATAGTAGTTTTCAAAGCATACGTTATTATTTATTTATCATTTGAGCATTTTCGTCGGCTACATAAAAAATGTATTGCCACGAAGTCAAATAAAGTGCCTGTTTCGTTTCGTAGCACTTTTTAGCGCTCGTAGGGGGTTTCGGGGAAGATAAAATATTATGTGAATAAAGATTGAAAAATTAGGCTCTTTATTCTCTCCGATCCCGTAAATTAACCAATTTTGGTTTGGGATTTAAAGTTGTTCTTTATTATTTTTTGTACACAGAAAACACATACAAAAAACGAAAGGACATGTACAAAGGCGAGCTTAACCCTAAAAAGAGTTTTGTTCCAGTTTTCATCAAAGTTGCCTTGCTCTCATTGGCTAAATAGGCATCCTAATAGTCTGATTGGCTGAAACTTTTACATTACGATGGTCAGAATGATTCGTGGTAGCTCCCAGGATATCGAACGCATTCCTGAAAATTTTCCACAGTTGGCGCATGTGCGGGAACGGACCTTGCGCAGTCGGCCGCTCACTTGACAGCTGTCAAACCGCAGTCCCGGTGTGGTCCTTTGACGTCATTCTAATCAATTTATGAGAAAAACCAAGTGCATTCGTCAAACCATGTAATCTTTTCGGTAAGTCATTTTTATCCTTTACCCTTTAGTAAAAACTTAGAGGTAGTTTTTGTAGCTTTTGAAAAATGTTATAATAATTGAATTTCTTACATTATTTGCCATATGTCCTTGATATTCAGGTTTATTATTTTTAATTAATATACGAGTAACATGGTTTGTTTTTAATTAATCACTATTTTACTAAGATAAAAAGACATTGCAATTATAATCACTCTTATAATTTTGCCGTGATAGATGTTACAGGTAGATGTAATGATCTATCAATAAATAGGCGATAAGAGATTTAAGTATGTACCTGCGTAGACGATAGGCATGGCGCGTGCTTGACCTTTTCGTGATCTGTAGCATTTAACAGTCGATTGCGTAAGGTCAAAGTTGGATGAACATTATCCTGATGTTTGCCATTAAAATTTATGAGGCGAACATCAGTGTCACTGTAATGTCCATAAAATCTTATTAAAATCTCGGCTCACCAACACCTCATCACGCGCACAACCACTCTCTTCCACGTTGTCATCCAACTGTCACGTGACGTAGGCGCTTGAGACGATATCAATACATTACATCCCTTTTTTGTTTTTTTTTTTTTTTATTTATTTTTTTATAAATTATATTTAAATAAAAATGTATTTTCTGTTTCACTCAGTCTTTTATTCCAGGAATTTTATTGGGTTTACTGAAATATGGTTAATTCAATCGAATCACATGTAATTACTTATGTAGGTACTTTAATCGTTAGGTTCAACATGAATTAGTATTATCTTGGCAAACTCTCCATTCACCTCGAATCTTCTTCAAATGTATCTAATACATTCCTTCTTTATCTTTGGCCGGTCTCAACGTTCCGAAACTCCAAATGACAAGCAACACTTTTTTTTTTTTTATTTAAATTATTTTCTTTGTTCATGTTTTTAATACACACTTTATCTCCTGGCGTGAATCGTATTATTCCGCTTTCCTCTCCTTATTAGCATACTATTCATTACCTTTTTCATTCTTTTCTTGATGTCTGTCCTTCACCTCTGTGCTCAACTGGTTTTTTTTTTTTTTTTTTTTTCTAACTGCTATATTGCCGTAATATGTAGCTTGCAATGTTAGTCTTACCTGGTCGGAAAGCCTCTTTATATTATTTTATAATTGTAGACGTATAATAAATAAATAACACTCAACAGTCACACATACGTACTTACATAGTTCAGACCCCACACCAAGACTCACCGCGTCGCGTGCACCAGAAACCACGAGCAACACGGCACCACAACATCCAGACCCGGAACGAATATTTGCGAAACATGCGAACATCTGTACCAGCGAGAATCAAACCAGCACCCCTTGCGTTCCACATGGGCACTCGCTGGGACTCGTTATAGTCACTCAACAGCCCGTACCAAACTAGAATTTCTTACTTAGTACCTACTCTGTCTGACTGTTCCCTCATGCTCCTGAATTTCTGATCGCTCCACTTTTGTTGCAAAGGCTATACTGATATTGTAGCGTAATTCAAAATCCATTCGCTCACAGGGGCTATGAATCCTATTAATTAAAACTACACATAATTGTATCAACAGGTTATCTTTAGAATAGAATTAAAAACTTTTATTTTGCTACCAATAAATATTATTTTGTTTTATTATCAAGACCACATAAAATCAGCATTTGCCTTCCCTAGGAGAATGTTTGTGCCATTAACAATGATATAGAAGGTTGAGCTCTCCGGTTTCCCATCAAATTGTATGTTAGCCTCAAATGAACCTTTAATATTTAAATGAATGTTACTGCCATAAACCACCAACTTCAGATCTAGATTTGCTTTGTAGATATACACACAAACCTTTTCTTCTTCATTGTCTTGTCTCCCAAGTTTCTTCCGTAAGTAAATTATGTTTAGGTACAGCCGGAAGACTCCTCCAATCATGCAGTCAAACACTACATCATCATCAATATGGAAAACATTGCTTACTTGATTAACTTTGTTGGTGTTATGCTTTGCGCTTTTGTACGTATTTTCATTTTCAGGTTTTCCTTTAAAAACTTGACTTGTTCTAGAAAACTGTCTGAAATGGCCTCTCACTTTAAACAGTCTTTGTCTCTAGTTGGACATTTTACATCTTTTATATGATGCATGTTTTAGATTACCACTTAGGTATAATTGTTCAATTTAATTTACCTCGGGCACCTCAGGATTTCAGGATTTTAATTTACGCCCATTTCCAAAATCCATCCAGTTGTTTGTTTACTGATTCTAACTTTTCCGTTAGGTACTTGATCAATTTGTCTCGTTTGGTTTTTGTTTGATAAGTCTGAATAAAATGTCATTCATAAATTTTACTTTGTTTCGGAGCAAAGTAAGCATCAAGCAGTTATTGCCACTTTGGACACATCAACATTGTCTGCTGGTTTTATATGGTATTATTAATTATAGAAAACTTCTTGCAGTTACAAACCACCAAAATGTAAGAGGCTTGCTCTTTTTGTTTCATATTTTCCGATACTGGATGCCTCCAAATATATTGACAACTCATTTCCAACGCTCCCATCTTACTCCAACAGATGTAGGATCGCCTTCACGGTCAATTTTTTCCAACGTCAAGGGCGTCATTGACATTTTGGACTTATTTTAGGGCGACCTAAAATTATCAATTTAATGATTCAGATTACATAAAATCTGCTTTAATTAACGTAATTGTTTGTTTATTTTGTGAAACCTCTAAAACTATTAAAAGTTCAGATCAAAATCTGCCAGTCAAAATTGCTATATTATTGTAGGTAGGTCTAAGCCTACGGTTCGGTCCGCCAGAACTAATAATTTATTCTTATTCATGTTTTTTTTTTTTTTTTTTTTATATCGTGGATCACTTACCGATTTATACTGAATCTAGGACTAAAATAAAAAAATATTTTCAAATTCAATCACGATTCAGTAGTCAAAGAAAAGAGCGGGAAAACGCATCTATAAACTCAGCATTGACTATAGAGGTTGCATGCTTGGAGGTCCGCTGCTAAAATGGAGTAAAATCTTTCCAAGGTCAGTCAGTTACAAAAAAGGTTGCATGATGTACCGTCGCTAAAATAGAGCAAACTCATTAAGAATTTTGAAGATCCAAATAGGTTAGAGTTAATAGAACCCAAATACCTACCAACAGTAAAATATGCTCTGTGGATCCGAACTCCGCTCGTTTAGGGTTTCAAGATAGGTACTCTTGAGTACTTATACAATTTAATGATCAGTTTTAGTCACTGCTAGTTTTCATGTCAAAGGTGCTTGATGTTCGACTTCGATTTAACGATCAGGCTTTGTAGCCAGCTAAATTCTATAGCATTTTTATAAGTTGAATGATCAGTTGGTCACTGAAATATTGAACTTCGATTTAACGACCAGGCTTTGTAGCCTGCTAAATTATATAGCATTTTTATCAATTTAATGATCAGTTGGTCACTGCTAGTTTTCCATGTCACATGAAAAGTTGAACTTCGATTTAATAACCAGGCTGTAGCCTGCTAAATTATATAGCATTTTTATCAATTTAATGATCAGTTGGTCACTGCTAGTTTTCCATGTCACATGAAAAGTTGAACTTCGATTTAACGACCAGGCTTTGAAGCCTGCTAAATTATATAGCAGTTTTATCAATTTAATGATCAGTTGGTCACTGCTAGTTTTCCATGTCACATGAAATGTTGAACTTCGATTTAATGACCAGGCGTAGCCTTCTAATTTTTATGTTCAACGTCAATTTAATGACCAGGCTGTAGCCTGCTTTTTATGTTCAACGTCAATTTAATGACCAGGCCGTAGCCTGCTAATTTTTATGTTCAACGTCAATTTAATAACCAGGCTGTAGCCTGCTAATTTTTATGTTCAAAGTCAATTTAATGACCAGGCTGTAGCCTGCTAATTTTAATGTTCCACGTCAATTTAATGACCAGGCTGTAGCCTGCTAATATTAATGTTCCAAGTCAATTTAATGACCAGGCTGTAGCCTGCTAATTATTCTGGCATTTTATCTCGTTTTGAATCAGAGATACCTACACTAGGTAGGTTGTATGTACTTCATGAACGCAATCCAATGGCCAGAACTATGTCTGCTATTATTTGGGTATATTATGCATGTACGTACATACCTATTTACATACTTACTAGGTACTGCGTCTTTATTATTCCAATATAGTGGTTCTAACGTAGTGATTTATATCCCCATTGATAGTGGTCAAAGCTCTGTCTGCTGTTTCATCCACGTTGCTTCATAGCTTTCAAGCAACAATAAATGTACCAAACTACATTACGTAAATAAGTCGGTAATTATTTTGATTTGGTAGGTACCTACATGTAGAGATTGTTGAGGTGGTAAGAAGATACCGATTCAAAACAATAATCCAAGCTAAATGTTAAATAGATGGAAAACTGATTTTATTTTATTGCGCATTATTTTCTCTTCATTCATCCGCCATCTTTTTTTTTTTTCAATGTTTATTTTATTTTCAATTTTTGGTATCTAAACCAATAATCTGTCTCTTGGCAGAACAAAATAACATTATTTAGTAGTTATTTGCTTACTTTTGTCCTCGTCGCCACATGTAATGTCCATAAAATCTTATTAAAATCTCGGCTCACCAACACCTCATCACGCGCACAACCACTCTCTTCCACGTTGTCATCCAACTGTCACGTGACGTAGGCGCTTGAGACGATATCAATACATTACAGTCACTATACAACATACGGGTCTACGGCAAAAACGTTTTTTTGTTTTAAAACGCTTAGGTACCTGCGTGCTCTATACTTTGGTAGGAAGTATAGAGCAGGACATGTTAGAAACATTAAGTTCATTCATTATGTCAATCACTTATTCTCTTCCAATAAACATCGATTACTGTGCACACGTCTGCCTTCTAATTTAATTCCTAGTAATTAGTGATACAGCCCTTAAACCAGTAGGATCCATTCCAAACTTCGTTCAAGTATGTACTGTCGTGCATATTTTGGCCGCGCTTACGAAAAGTCAATAGGTACCTACTGTACTTGTTGAAATCATAAGGAACAACATTTTATCGCATCCGAACTAGGTACCAAGATCATGGCAGGTGTTACCACCACTCTATGGAAAGCCTTCTAAGTCTACTATTCACATCTACAACCTACAAATGTGTACGTCACCATCAGTGGCAGAATCAGAGTCAAAATCAAAAGGGTAATTTTGTATCGAACAAAAAGACTTGACATACGCCTAATATAATTATCAGCGGCGATGGGTTTGCCGCCTGGGATACTCAATCCTGCAAAATGTTGGCATGTGCAAGATGTTCGGACATGCGTCTGACTACCCACTAAGACATCTACAAGGATCTGATATGTCTACCATTACCTATTGAGCCCATTTCTTTTTTCTAAGTAACAAGTGTTCCATCGCTTTTTTATACAACTAAGGTGGCAAACTAGCTTACGGCCCACCTGTTGGTAGTGATTATCGTGGAGTATGAACGCTTGCAATGCCAGAGGCATCACGCATTGCCGACCCCCAACCCGTCCTCCCCTCTCGGAGCTCTGGCAACCTTACCGCAGGAACACAACACAGTTTGCAACAAATAATGTTATTTGTCTGCGATCTTCTGTAAGGAGGTACTTCCCCTGGCAGGTTGCTCCAATTTAGAGCGAGGAAATCTAGCTGTGCCCTGCCTCACATATAATCGCTTTCGTATAGGTACGTTATCCTCAACCAGCTGATAATAGCCTATCAGATAAAGTATCTTTACAGACAATTTATTAGCGCACGCTTAGTCGAGCGTTCAATTGTTTTGTTTATACCCATACCGAGAGCATTTTATTAAATTCCAAACAAAAGAAGACATCATAAAATTGTCACTTGAATGTCAAAAGAGTTTATGTTAATAGTGATTTTAAAGTAACACATCAGATGTTCTTTATCGTGGCATTCATTCTTTTATTTACCCATAAGGTATGTTGGTCCTGAAAAGTGCTGTGTTACTAAGGAAAGAAAAACCCAGTGCCTGCTTCCTTGTGTCACTTTTTTGGACACTAATACAGGTAGGTTCTAATACTAGGTCAGTGACCTGGTTGAGGTATGTTGGCCCTGAAAAGGGCATATTACCGTCGATGAATGAATCAGTGTAGTGAAAGGATTACAGTGCGCCTCTTAGAGGTTCCTTTCGTGCACTATCCTCGAATTTTTAGGTCCTAGGACATGCCCGGACATTTCCTCGCGGTGTTTTCCTCCCTTTGAGAGCAAAAGTCAAAAAAGTCAAAAGGCATTTATTTCAATAAAATCACTAGGATCACTTTGAAACGTCTTAGAAACTAGAGCACTAATATAACGCACATATGTACCTACATTTTCCAACTGGAAAATCCTTTGGTGCACGACCGGGATCCGAACCCACGACCTGTGGATCGGAAGGCGGGGCGAATACCACCCGTCCACCAGTGCTCTAGAAAACCCCAGTTGAAATTGAATCAATTTAAGTTTATTTTCTTAAACAGCTTCTTGGTGCTTCGAGTGGGTAACTGGTGTAGCGTAGGTTCAATTACAAAATATTTGTTTTTGTTCCTAACGCTTCAGTTTTCATAACTGTGGAAGTAAATGATTAAAAGCTGACGTAAAGTGATAGGTTTTTATATAGGTCCCTACGTAGGTTATGTAACATGACCTAGTTATTGCGTAGTTTTCTAACTAAGCCTTGCTTTGAAGTTGGGAATTTAATATCGCTTCTCAATAACATTGCGTTGGTCGGGCTTTGAAAGAAAATTGCGTTACCTAGAACTACCCGTAAGTACTTCTAAGTAGATGGGCAAACATGGCAGCGTGTAGGTAGGTAGGTAACTTTGATTGCAGTGCCCACTTATTATTTACACCGGCTTCGCCCACGGATATACCTGGGCCCTGGGCTTTAAAATAATGAGTTTTTTAGCAATAGTATAGAGTAAAGCCAGTGTCTTTAGTTGTTCCTAATCATGGTCCTAGGTACCTTCCTAATCAATACGTCTTGGAGGAAGGCCTTTTTACATCTATTCTAGATGATTTATACAGTGTCAGGAAGAACTTTATACTAACTTATTGCATGATGCTGTAGTGCCTGGGACATGTTTAGATCAATACGTGCAGTTTCCTCATGATGTTTTCCTTCATCGTTTTGAGCACGCTTTAATGCTCACATACATTTTTCAAAACAAAAATCTATTAGTGCACGACCGGGTTTAGAACCCACGACGTTCGGACCAAAATTCGAGGAACCTCCCACTAGGCCAACACAGTCTTAGAAGGCCCTTTTCTATGATGAACGATAGCTGTCGATCATAACAGTCACGATGCTACGACTAGAGCCTGCAGCTTCGCCACCATGGCTGGCTACCGGGTCATGCGTACTTTATTTTCTTCAGAGGCACGAAAAACCTACACAATGTTCGAGGGCGCGGTTGCGGGGATCCTGAACCGCCTTCTCGGCAAGTACGTTCAGGATCTAGACACGGAGAACCTGAATGTGGGCATCTTCTCCGGCAATGTCAACCTCACGGACCTCAAGCTCAAGCCTGAGGCTCTGGTGAGTACAACCCACCAGCATATCACGTATTGAGTTGAGATGGTAAGAGATTTAAGTTTTTTTTTTTTATTGGTGATTGTTAGGCATTTGACCACCATCTCAATTTTGCAAGTGAGATGTGGCCTAAGATGGAGCACGCTTTACCAGAAGGAACTTATTCACTCATATGCATGGATGACTGCTCGTTGAATTTAAACTTGGTTCTAGCTTTAACATCTATAAGCCATGAGGAGGCCATCTTGCGGTCTTCTCCTTCAATATAGGCAATTGGCTGCTGGTGAAAATGGCTATATCGATATTGTCCAGTTATGGACTGCATGCATCCTTGCGGAGTGGCTACAAATGTTTTGAATAACATTCTTGGAACTTGGAAATATGTTCCGGGAGAATCTGACCCGTAAAATTCTTGTCGCTGTTCTATCCGCAAACGATAATCTAACTTACATAATTTCAGTATGAGCTCGATCTCCCGATCGACGTAAAGATCGGTACTATCGGCCGCATCAGCTTCCAAATCCCCTGGTCCGGCCTCTACACCCAACCGGTCATCGTCAACATCGAAGATGTCCTGCTCCTCGTCGGACCTGCTATCTCCAACTCTTACTTTGACCCTGAAAGAGAGAGAAGGCTCACGAGAGCAGCTAAGAGGAAGATTCTCCAAGATTTAGAAGCGGAGAGTGAGATTTTGAAAGGACCGCAGAACTTCTTCGAGAGTTTGTTTACGGCGATAGTGAATAATATTCAGATTTATGTGAGAAATGTGCACGTGAGGTATGAGGATTCCATCAGCTCGAAGGATGGGCCGCTCGCGTGTGGCCTGTGTCTGCAGAGTCTGTCTATTGAGACTACCAATAGGCGAGTATAAAACCCGTATAAAAGCAGCATGGTTCATCATCATCATCAGCCTGTAGAAGTCCACTGCTGGACATATGCCTCCCCCGAAGAGTTCCACGACGATCGGTCTTGAGCCTTTTCCATCCACCGACTTCCCACACAATGTCGTCGGTCCGTCGGGTGGAGGGCCTTCCAACACTGACTGCGTCGCCCGGTTCGTGGTCGCCATTCGAGAACCTTTACTCCAAATTTGGAATGCTTAGAGCTTTTGTGACATGAATAGAGGAAAAGTTTGAAATTGAGGAATTTTGGTGTTTTTACCCCTAAAATTGGAGACAAAGTTATATTCGCGGTTAATAACATAAAATGAAATACGTGAGCGACCGCAAAATTTAAGTTTATCACCTCCTGCTCTTGTAATTTTGATTTTATTACCCCGTGTAATGGTACGGAACCGTCAGGGCGTGACGAGTCTTTATTTTAACATTACGTGTTTTGTTACCAGCAAATGGAAGCCGTCAGTAACCCCTGCAAACGCGTCTACTGTCTACCAACTCATGCGAGTGGAATCCCTCTCTCTGTACTGGAACCCAGTCTGTACAGCACTGGACGATGCCGAGACAGCGCATATAACTCCCATGCAGTACTACAACTGGAAGCATTATATGCTCACTGGTCTGGATAAGTTCTCTATGCACCGCGAGGACTTTGAGTTCTGTGAGTATTCTCCTTCTTCTTGTCGTGTCACTGATTCTTTCATGGTCATCCTATATTATGTTAGTGACCATGTTGAGGTATGGTGGCCTAAGACCGTCGATGAAAGAATCAGTGTTGTGAAAGGATTAAAGTGTTAAAATGAAAAAAAAAAGTGTTGTGTAATGGTTAGTAGAAGAAGATAATGAGTATTGTACTATGGTGATTCTTTGCAGGTCTATATACGACTGTGGTGTATGCCTTTCATCTCACTGGTTCCCAGCAGGACTGTTGTTATCATATCACATATAATGACTAGAAGAGTGTTAAATATAAATGTGGAAGGATATAAGGGGAGAGGTAGACCAAAGAAAAGATGGATAGATTGTGTGAAAGACGACATGAGTAAGAAAGGAGTGAATACTGATTTGACGGCTGATAGAGGGGAGTGGGAGAGAAAAACATGTTGTGCCGACCCCACGTGATATGGGATAAGGGCAGGGAGATGATGAATGGAAGTACAAAAAACAGGGTTGTCCGGAGCAAACAGCGATAGTGTACCTTTCGTCTGTTAGTAGGGTACCTATAATAATATTGTATTTTTATTTTTGTTTAGTTTTTATTCTGCCCTCATAGCTCAGTTGGTAGTAACTCTGCCTTCTGCGCTGGCGGTCGCGGGTTCGATTCCCGCACTGGACAAACATTTGTGACTAACGCAGATGTTTGTTCTGTGTCTGGGTGTTAAATATATATCTATTATGTATAACAGTCTCTGGTACCCATAGTACAGGCTATGCCTAGTTTGGAATCAGTTGACAATGTGTGATATGTCCGGAATATTTATTTATTTATTTATTTATTCAATATTTGCCAATTTATGTTACATAATAATAATCCGTCTTTAAATATTTAATAATATTAATGTATGTATAAGTCATATATTATGTTTTTATAATACATAACAATATATATTATCCACAACTATTTATTTATAACACTCCACAAAAGAGACGTTTCATCAATATATGGAGCCTGGGCCTGCACTGTGTACACTACTCTAAAATATGGCTAAGCAATAAAGTAAACGTATTTAATTGGTTATTTTATTTAAATTGACTTCGTTCTAAGGTACATTAAGATTTTCTTCGACAAAGAGAGCAACACACAGCGCTACAAAAATATGGCGGATGAACGTGCGTGAAATGTCATTTTGACAACCTAAATTTATCTGACAACACAAAAACATCAAATCAAACAACATAACATGAAAAATATGTCAATGTCATATCAAACGCCAATTATAAACCAACATGGCGGCCTTCAAATAGTGTTCACATAGTAAAAAACTTACCAGAAGAACTATTGTTGTACCATCGCATTTGTCTTCAAATTAATGAAATTGTATTTTTCTTGTAATATCCTATTATTTCCTAATTTTTCTATGTAGTGTACATGGACCAGGCCCAGAATGAAATGGCTCTTTTGAAGTAGTCTCACAAGGTCAAGTAACTATAAATAACGGTTTCGGCAGAATACCAGCGCCTAACTACTCCTCAGTGGTAAGGCATTTATGCTGAGCCGAGACCTTTTTGCTGCTGTGGCGCACAATAACATTTCACGTGTTCTTTTTAATAAGTTTTTGTGTGTTACCTCTCTCTCTTTGTTTCATATTTTCGCTCTCTGTGTCTTGCTTTTATTGTGACGTGTATTGTGTGCCAAGTTTGTGAATAAATGTTTGTCTATGTCTATGATGATGATGATATAATGTGACACAGTGATTCCCGCGCGCCTGCTCGTGCCGGCTTGACCATAGACTGACTGACTCCCAGAGAGTATCTATCCACCTCTCCATTTAAGGTGTCATCTGTTATCTTTTTTTTTTTATATTCTGGACATATTACACATTGACTATGGGTACCAGAGACTGATATACATAATACATATATATTTAACACCCAGACACAGAACAAACATCTGTGTTAGTCACAAATGTTTGTCCAGTGCGGGAATCGAACCCGCGACCTCTAGCGCAGAAGGCAGAGTAACTACCAACTAAGCTATGAGGCCAGTCTGTCACTGCCAGTTGTCCCTCGGAAACAGCATAAGTAAAGGAATGCAGTTTTCCTTAAATACTAGTCACTACAACGACAGTCTGTTGTACGCTATAGGCTACGACGTAGTTGGTAGTGTGGTCGCCGCGTAGCTAAGTTTACTGTTTGTAGCTATTACACTGCTACGTGATTGTCTACGATTGCTACGTCGTAGCAATACTGCACTAAAGATGAAACGATTTGGATGAACGCTTTATGCTTACCAAAGGCAAGCAAGGCTACTGAGGCAAAAAATAAAAAAATAACTTTAATAACACACATTTGGGAAACTTCGTCATATCTTGTCGTCGCAGATACCGCAGAGCCTCAAGACGAAAGTCTACAATCAGTGCGTGTTGCCAGTGATGACTTATGGCACTGAAACTTGGGCGTTAACTATAGGCCTCATATACAAGCTCAAAGTCGCGCAACGGGCTACGGAGAGAGCTATGCTTGGAGTTTCACTACGTGATAAGATCCGAAATGAGGAAATCCGTAGAAGAACTAAGGTCACCGACATAGCTCTCAGAATTAGCAAGTTGAAGTGGCAGTGGGCAGGCCATATAGCTCGCAGAACCGACAACCGTTGGGGAGTAAAGGTTCTCGAATGGCGACCACGAACCGGGCGACGCAGTGTTGGAAGGCCCCCCACCCGATGGACCGACGACATTGTGAAGGTTGCGGGAAGTTGGTGGATGGAGAAGGCTCAAGACCGTTCGTCATGGAACTCTTTGGGAGGCCTATGTCCAGCAGTGGACTTCTACAGGCTGATGATGATGATGGTGATGATGAATAACACACAAAACTCACATAGTCCTGACCTCACACTAGGGATTTCCTTTGTCGTTGGTGTCACAACTACGAGTTATATGGTACCACAACACCCAGACTCGGAAAAATATTTGCCGATCGTCCCAAAGCGGGGATCGAACCCGCATCTCTTGCCTTGCGTCTCAGACGGGCACTCGCCCGCAACGCCACCGAGGTTACGATTCGTTATAATAAATAATAATAAATAAATATTCCGGACATATCACACACAGTCAACTGATCCCAAACTAGGCATAGCCTGTACTATGGGTACCAGAGACTGATATACTTAATAGATAAATATTTAACACCCAGACACTGAACAAACATCTGTGTTCATCACACAAATGTTTGTCCAGTGCGGGAATCGAACCCGCGACCTCTAGCGCAGAAGAAAGAGTTACTACCAACTGAGCTAAGAGGCCAGTCAAGTTATGTTACGAGTTACAGATTTGACTTCATAAAATTTTCTTTCTCAGTGCTAAAGCCGGTGTCTTGCAAAGTAAAGGTCCTTATCAACCGGTCCGGAGAGGCGCGTGTGCCGCGACTGTTGCTCGATGCCGTCATCCACGACAGCGCCCTTCAGCTGTCAAGAAGGCAGTATCTGTCTATTGATAATCTTATTTCCTCGTTCGCCAGGATTAAACTAAACAGGTATCACTTTATATCGATTTATTTGGAAAGTTTATGTACCTACCTACTAGTGCTATCAAACGGTGAAGGAAAACATCATGAAAACGACATGTCCTAGAACCTAAAAAATCGAAGATATATTCACGAGGGAGCTACTAAGAGGCACGCTTTAATCCTTTCACCACACTGGTTAATTCACCAACGGTCATTGGTCATGAAAAGGGCCAATGACCGTTGGTGACGTTCAACCTTGCAAGTTGACCAAGAAAGAACCAATGACCCTGAAACGCAGTTTTTACTTTTGCAGTTGTCAACGTTTCCATTTTTTTGTTGTATTCCTGTGTTTTACTGTTCCAAATAAATACTTTTGATTTTTTGAACACTTTTGAAGAACCAATATTGAAGCAAACATGTTCACCAAATGATTTCCAAAACCTTGCTTCCTCCAGGCGTTACCGCCAACTGCACCCAGGGCTACCGCTGCTCAAGAACGAGAAGCAATGGTGGCGGTACGCGTACAACGCGGTGGTGGAACAACGCGTGAGGCCCTACACCTGGGCCGCTATCAAGAGGCACAGGGAGAACTACAATGTATACAAGAAGGCCTACAAGAGCACCCTGAGGAGTCCCAACGACACGGAGCTGAAGCTCGACCTGCAGAAGTGCGAGGACAGTCTGCCGCTCGTGTCCGTCGTGATCGCGAGGGAACACGCCAAGTTTGAAGTAAGTTTCCCCGATTCAAACTCTAAATCTGAGTCAAAAGGTGTTAATTTCAATAAAATCACTGGGATCACTTTGAAACTCTGAAAATCATTAATATTTATTTATTTTACTTTAATTAACACGGTTGGCCGTGGTGGCCCCGGCTGAAGAATAGGCCCCTCCATATCTACCTATCCGCGGATGTCGTAAGAGGCGTCTAAGGGAAAAAAAGCTAGGGGATGGGCAGCAGCGTCCCTCATTTTTTTAACAACGATAGCTTTAACTGCGCTCGCCGACTCGCATGCCCAGCGTGGTGAGTATGGGCAAGTCTCCCCACATGATAAAGAATTTGCTCTGTCTGTGGGGGAGGCCATGTCCAGCAGTGGACGTCGTACGGCTGAAATGATGATGATGATGATGAATTAACACGGTTTAACCAATTACATTAATTAAAGGCAATATTAACACATTTAACAAAAAAATATAATATTAACAAGACTGGCATCATAGCTAAGTTGGTAGTAACTCTGCCTTCTGCGCTAGAGGTTGCGGGTTCGATTCCCGCACGGGACAAACATTTGTGTGATGAATACAGATGTTTGTTCTGTGTCTGGGTGTTAAAATATATGTATATCTATTATGTATATCAGTCTCTGGTACCCATAGTACAGGCTATGCCCAGTTTGGGATCAGTTGACCGTGTGTGATATGTACGGAATATTTATTTTTTATAAGAAATTATAATGAATCAGCAAATAATACGATAAATAATTGGATTCTCTAATAACACGGTCAATAATAATCATCTATGCGCTTTCTTGATAACATTACTCTTTATGTGCACATTAAATCTTCTAATAGGAAGTTTTTTTGGGTTTTCCGGAAGTTTATTATACAAGGTGATTCATAATATGTATGCCATCCCGAAAGGGGCTTATTCTGCACCCAATTGGCAATAAAGTTGGAACCATTGGAAAATTCAAATTTGTGATTATAAATAAATAATAAATAAATATTCCGGACATATTACACACGGTCAACTGATCCCAAACTAGGCATAGCCTGTATGATGGGTACCAGAGACTGATATAAATAATAGATATATATTTAACACCCAGACACAGAACAAACATCTGTGTTAGTCACAAATGTTTGTCCAGTGCGGGAAACTATAATTGCAAGAACTATCAAAAAATCTGCTATTTTGAGGTCAAATCAGTTCAAACTCAGCTGTTTTAATTAGCAATCTTGATGCCAAACTTGAAAGATTGGGAAAAAAAATAAAAAAAAAATAATTAAATATTTGATAATTTTTGCACTTTAGAAGAAATATTATTTCTTTTTGTTGATAGAAAATTATCTGTTAGTCAGCACTACCTTCATTTTTTCCTTAACTTCAAACGTTACCTGGAAGAAAATGCTAACTAGCATTAAATTCGCCTATGTACTTGTCTTTGTCCTGTGCAATAAAGAATTTTCTATCCATCTATCTATAGAATAACCCCCTTTAGGGATGGTATACATATTATGTTACAACAGTCAGAGGCAAATAGCAGTCAAGATTTAAATAAAATTAACTCACTCCAGCTACTAACCCAAGAACCGGAACGAATCGAATTGGTCGAGACCGAGTTCGACTGGTGGAAGCCCTCCAGCCCCTCAGCCCCCGAGCCGCAGCCCCCCGCGCCCCCCACCCGGGTGGAACTCTGCGTGAAGACAGAACGCAGCAGCACGCTGTGGAGCCACCTCTCCAGTCCTGAGAAGAAGAGGGTTTGCGAGCTGATCGGCTACGTCGAGGGTGCTCCGAGGCAGGACAAGTCTAAGCAGTATATTGGTAAGCCTATCTTCTTATTGTCGTGTTAATTTTTTTTTTTTTTTATACCTCAGAGGTGGCAAACAATCTTACGGCCCACCTGATGGTAAGTGGTTACCGTAGCCTATGAGCGCTTGCAATACCAGAGGCATCACGCACGCGTTGCCGACCCCGAACCCCCTTCCCCCCTAAAGAGCTCTGGCAACCTTACTCACCGCAGGAACACAACACTATTTGAAACAAATAATGTTATTTGGCTGCGATCTTCTGTAAGGCGGAGGTACCAGGCGGGCTGCTCCAATTCAGAACGAGAAAATCTCGCTGTGCCCTACCTCCTCTTAAAAATAATGATTATTTCTTGGTCATCCTGTATTAAATCAGTGACCAGGTTGAGGTATGGTGGCCCTGAAAAGGGCCTATGACCGTGGATGAAAGAATCAGTGTAGTGAAAGGATTAAAGTACAAATACAAATGATTTATTGATAACTAAAAACCATTGATTGGCAACCTACTAAAAATAAAACTAAATAAATGGCCAGCAGGTAAATGTTTTTATTCTATTGCTGAATTTTTAGACTGTAAATTTGACTTATGATTACCTACTTATTGCTAAAATCTAATTTAATTAATGTAGAATCTGCAACTAATATAAATATAAGTCATAATATTGACTATTTTAAACTATGACTGTAATCTTATATCTAGGTATTTTAATTTGTAATCATAACGACATTGTTTTTTAATTTTAAATTTAGGTATTTTTTAATTATTGTAATCCTACTATACCAAATAAAACATTTGCATGCTTGTGTAGCAAAAACATGTGCGCCCGCTTACTGCATAAGAACAGCGATTATATTCAATACCATGTTTTAGCAAATAAACTGATTTCATTTCAACTCCATAGTTACAGGTCGTTTATGTTATTTATACAATTATACCTATCAAAATTCAGGCAAAGTGCACCTCTTAGAGGCTCCTTTCGTGCACAAGCCTATCTGATTCGAGGCCGTTTCATTCGTTTCAACTTCTGGAGGTCCAGCATCCGTTGCTAAGTTTCACAGCTAGTGTATTTTTAAACAAGCTCCCGCTTGCAGCTTCGCTTGCGTGGTACCGACATAAAAAAGTAGCCTATATGCTATTCTATAGAACTATATCTATTCCAAGTTTCAACGAAATCGGTTGAACCGTTACGGCGTGATTGAACCACAAACATCCTAACATCCAGACATCCTCATAATCTTTCGCTTTTATATTATTAGTAGGAAAAGTGAATTTGTTTGTTTCAGAGCACAAACTAAACCTGACATTGGCCAACTGTTCCCTATCCTTGATAAACCGGGGCAAGGAAATAATGGTGGTGACGGTCACTCAGTTCCTGGCTTCGTTGGAGACGCGACCTTCTGCCAAGGCTTACAAGGTATTCATATGTGTCATTTCTTGGTCGAGACGCAAGAGGGTGTTCGATTCCCGCGGCGGGATAAATGTTTGCATGATCTGTAATTATTTGGTCCGGGTCTGGGTGTTCATCATCTTCCTACTCTTGTCCCACATTATGTGGCGTCGGCATAACATGTTTTTCTCATCCACTCTTTTCCGTAATAATCAAGTTCCTGATACCCTAGAATATACACCACAAATAATCCTAGTTTGGGGTTAGGACAATACACTAATGTAACCGTGTAGGCCGTGGTGGCCCCGGCTAAAGAATAGGCCCCCCCATATCTCTATCCGCGGATGTCGTAAGAGGCGACTAAGGGAAAAAAGCTAGGGGATGGGCAGCAGCGTCCCTCATTTAAACAACGATAGCTCTAACTGCGCTCGCCAACCGGCATGGCTGGCTGGTAGATAATGCCTCGGCATTAAGCCTACCTTTTGTACATTTTTGTTTTTATGTGCAACTAGCATACGCCCGCGGCTTTGCTCGCGTGGTATCTTCATAAAAAGGGGTAGTTTTGAAAAACCCTTAAATAAGTATTTCATTATTTGACTTTATGAGTAATTGTACCAAGTATCAGGTAAATATCTCGTTGCGTTATGATTCTCCCGTACAAACTTTGATATCTCATTACACCCTTTCAAGGGGTAGTTTTGAAAATCTAAAAATACAGTTTTTCTTTATTTTTATCATAAATTATTTATAGTTAGTTTCAAATCTGTAGGTTCTTGAACCTACAGATTTGAAACTGTACTGTTGTTTGTATGAAAAATCGTACTCCTTGGAATACGATTTTTCATACAAACGTTTTAACTCCTTTTCACCCTGTTAGGAGTTGATATTTTAAAAATACTTCCTTAGTGGATGTGTTTGACATATAAGGCAGCTACTGTCAAATTTCAGCTTTATAGCTTTAGCGGTTTAGGCTGTGCGTTGATCGCACGTTGAGGCCTTGTTCTTTTATATATACAGAAGATAAAGATTAAATAAATAAATAAATTGTGCGTATTTGCTGTTTGTGTTTGCTGATTGTATTGAACTAGTCCGTTCATTGTGATCGAACTGTTTGGTTATACCACATCTATCATGCCTTAACAGCTGCATTGATTGATACCCTTAAACATTCTAATTCCAGCTCTCAGCCCGAGCAGAGAACATAGTAATCGAAGGCACCACCTCAGACGGCGATCTAGTCCCAATGCTGAGTTCGGAGCGAGGCTCGGCCCTCACTGGCACCAACCTGCTGGCCGTGGACCTGGAGAAGAACCCGCACCACATCGAAGCGGACTACGCTCTCACCTGCCTGATGGAGCCCGTGGAACTGTTGTATGTTGAGGTGAGAGAGAGATAGCTAGTGTTTTGTTGCCTCTTCTTTACAGGGAAGTCTAGATATCGATATTCTTTCCTTTTGTTTTGATTTAATAGGCTATTTTCTAGGCTTGGTCGCGAGGAACAGGCGTAGCTTCACCTAGTTTCTAAGACGTATCAAAGTGATCCTAGTGATTTTATTGAAATAAACGCCTTTTGACTTTGAGTGAGTCTCATACTTGCTTGAGACACTGATTCTTTTTTGGTCATGCTGTAATAGGTCAGTGAGCAGTTTGAGGTATGGTAGCCCTGAAAATGGCCGATGATCCTTAGTGAAAGTACCAGTGTGGTGGATTTTTTTTTATACATTTAAAGTGGCAAACAAGCATACGGCCCACCTGTTGGTAAGCGGTTACCGTAGCCTATGAGCGATTGCAATACCAGAGGCATCACGCCCGCATTGCCGACAACGAACCCCCCACCCCTAAAGAGCTCTGGCAACCTTACTCACCGCAGGAACACAACACTATTTGAAACAAATAATGTTATTTGGCTGCGATCTTCTGTAAGGTGGAGGTACCTCCCAGGCGGGCTGCTCCAATTTAGAACGAGAAAGTCTCGCTGCGCCCTACCTCCTTAAGTGTGCCTTAAGTAGAGGCTCCTTTCGTGCACATGTCACATGTCTTGAACGCTAGATCAGGAATGGAAAGGATAACCTCCAGTTCATTGAGCTTAATCGTAATCAATTAAAAATAATAGATAGGTTCATGAAATTACGGCTTGTGATTTCAATGCTCTTCCACAGCACGCCTTCACCGAACTAATCAACTTCGTCCAAACCCGCTCCATGACGTCCGAGGAGCTGGCTGAGGAGGTGTCCTCAGCGGTAGAGAAGGCCAGGGTCATCAGCAAGTCGGTGGCGACGTATGCCATCCATCGACGCAAGGTGTTCCACGTGAACGTGGACGTGAAGGCGCCGTGTCTAGTGCTGCCCGACCATGGAGCCCTCAACAAGTATGTTGCTTATCATGTTACTGGTTCTTTCTAGGCTTTATCACTAGAAAAACCAAGTTCACTGACATATTTTAGGAGGAGGTAGGGCACAGCGAGATTTTCTCGTTCTGAATTGGAGCAGCCTGCCTGGGAGGTACCTCCGCCTTACAGAAGATCGCAGCCAAATAACATTATTAACATTATTATTCAAATAGTGTTGTGTTCCTGCGGTGAGTAAGGTTGCCAGAGCTCTTTAGGGGGGAAGGGGGTTCGGGGTCGGCAACGCGTGCGTGATGCCTCTGGTATTGCAAGCGCTCATAGGCTACGGTAACCGCTTACCATTAGGTGGGCCGTAAGCTTGTTTGCCACCTCTGTTGTATAAAAAAAAAAACATAGCTTTCAGAATTAGCTAGTTGGAATGGCAGTGGGCCGGCCATATAGCTAGCAGAACCGACAACCGTTGGGGAATAAAGATTCTCGAATGGTGACCACGAACCGGCCGACGCAGTGTTCGAAGGCCGACCAACCCGATAGACTGACGATATTGTGAAGTTTGTGGGAAGTTCGTGGACGGAGAAGACTCAAGACCGTTCGTCGTGGCACTCTTTGGGAGAGGCCTATGTTCAGTAGTGGACTTAATGGGCTAACGATGATGATGATGACCTAAGGCTCTTTTTGACCGCAGCTCTGCTTGGTGGGAGCCGTTATATCCTTGTGCTAGGCAATGGATGGTACACATATGGGCGACATTATATTGAGCGACATTATATTGAGCTAGTTGCTAAACCATGACAGAAGCCTAGATACCCTTTAAACTCCTAGGCTTTGTCTCTAGAAACTGACTATGTTTTTCAGATCCGGCCAAGTGATGATTGTTGACATCAGTCGAATCATCATCAAGTCAGACCTGCAGCCGAATGACTTAGCCCTGGAAGATGCGACGTGCATGGAGTTGGAAGAGAAGCTGTACGACAGACTTCATGCTGAAGTTTCTGCTCAGGTGTTTTTTTTTTTTTTTTGTTATTCCCAGAGTAGGTACAATATTTATTATACTCTACATATTATTACAATCTAGCCAAGTAGGCTAATGAGTAATTTGACTTTGACATAGTTTTATAAAGTAAATTATAACCAAGAATGTGTCCAATAGCACTTTTCTTACAGTTTCTATTTAAGGGGAAGACACTTTGTTATTGTGTTCTTTATAAAAGAAGGTGAGTTTGACACTTTGACATATACGAGAACGGGCGAAGCTAATATAAGACTAGACTTTACAAAAGTTCAGACCAAACTTTACACAACATAAGAACAGATTTTATAGAATATGAGATCAAAGTTTGCACAATATAAGCCTAGACTTTACAAAGTCAAAGTGTATTTAATTCATTAAAATCACTTTGAAACGTTTTAAAAACTAAGCGAAGCTACGCCTGTTCCTCGCGACCATCTACATATATGAACCAGATTTAATTTAAACGAACAGACTTTATAAAATATAGGATTTAGATTTATTAGAAAATATCTGGTAATTATATTTTCATTAGAAAATATAATTACCAGACTTTACACAGTATAAGAACAGATTATACAATAGAAGATCAAAGTTTGAACAATGTAAGACTAGACTTTACAAAATAAAAGACCTTTAGTTTACGCCGCCGGTGATAAGAGAGCTGGCTCATTTCTTGCACAAATAATTTCTGTGGCAATTCAATGTGGGAATACAGCCAGTGCTCTTGGCACATTGCCGCAAGACCAACATTATTTGTTTCATTAGTTTCTATTTAATTTTTTATATAGTTTAAGAGGATACAAAAATCATAATAAATTGTCGAGTGGGCGGAGTGAAGAAAGTGACAGCGCTATGTACTGTAATTGAATGCGGAAAGAGATAGCAAGCGTTAGAAGGCGCTCGAAATTAATCGACGTAAGCGAAATATAAGAAAATATCGATTATCTCAAAAACTATCTATTTTTTTTTAAAGTGTCTTGGATTTGGGTACCCAATGCTATTGTCTAACAAAATATTTAAAAAAAAAGTTATTTTTGTTACATAGTCTCAGAGTATTTTCGAAAAAACTGTTGCAGAGGACCCAACTTTAAAAAATAAATCTATCGAGAAAAGTTTCACCAATCGCGTTTCTGTCTTGGATTTACGTAAATAAAATACTCAAGTTATCTTTGTCATAAAAATCAAAACTGTGCGTTTTGCGGTTATTGAGAAAAAACAATTCAAAAATCATAAAAAAATTAAACCCTCACCTTAATATATACAGTATGGTTTAATACGCAATATAAAACTTGACCGTTACACAATACAAGACTAGGCTTTACTTGCAGGTACTGTTTTGCGAGTGGAACGAAGCGTGGCGCGAGTCCCGACGTCAAGGCGACTCGGATCTACATCTTATTCCCAAGATCAAGATGACTGTTGTTTTTTCTAACAGCATCAAAAAAGAGTACAAGCTGCTGCCAAGGTATGCAAACCTAGCTTGTCTTGCATTCATCAGCATCATTTCAGCCGTAGGACGTCCACTACTGAATATAGGCCCACAGATTTACAGAAACAATACTCATAGCTCATAGCTCAGTTGGTAGTAACTCTGCCTTCTGCGCTAGAGGTCGCGGGTTCGATTCCCGCACTGGACAAACATTTGTGACTAACACAGATGTTTTGTTCCGTGTCTGGGTGTTAAATATATATCTATTATGTATATCAGTCTCTGGTACCCATAGTACAGGCTATGCCTAGTTTGGGATCAGTTGACAATGTGTGATATGTCCGGAATATTTATTTATTTATTTATTTAATAATTTGGGGGGATTTGCTTTTTTCCTTTAGTCACCTCTTACGTCATCCACGGGTAGAAATCTAGGGGCCTATTTTTTTTTTTATTCAACTAAGGTAGCAAACAAGCATACGGCCCACCTGTTGGTAAGTGGTTACCATAGCCTATGTACGCTTGCAATACCAGAGGCATCACGCACGCGTTGCCGACCCCCTTAAAAAGTTCAAAACGCCCTTTTTGAAGAACCCCATACTGTAGTCCTTAGGGAAAACCTCACCAGGGAGATCATTCCACAAGCTGAGTGTTCGCGGGAGTCATTCTTCAGCCAGTGTCACCACCACGGAAATTGTCTGGTACTTACAGTTGATAAACCGTTCAGGGGCCCTACCGTATCACGTGTTATATATTGCCAGCATAATGTGTCGGTACATACAAACATCTTTGAGACTGTCAACTTAGGTCAACACCTGAACAATATTGCATAGATAATGGTCCGGGGGCAAGTCTGTCTTTGGTTCTCTTATTTCAGATTCTAACATTGTTCTTGGAATTGCCTCTGACTAATCCCTAATGGAGTTATTTTTTCCACAGATACAAACTAAACATCTCACTGTCAAGCTTCAAACTCAACCTCTCAGACCGTATCATCTGCCTTCTCCTCGATTTCTTGGACAACCTTCCGATACCAGTGCCAACCACTGTTCCTATCACCTTCGTGGACTCCGGGGGGTACGCTGATGAGGGAGAGGATCCCGAGCTGGCCGAGATGCTGGAGATGGACAGGGTGCACGCAGACCCTGGGTATGGTGACTTGGTTAAGTTGCGGCAGAAGGTCGTGGCTGCCTATTTGACCAGGAATAAGTAAGTTTTGTATTCTTCTTCATATAATATTGTCGTTATTATACACTAGCTTATGCCCGCGGCTTCGCTCGCGTGGTACCTTGGTAAAAAGTAGCCTATGTGCTATTTTAGGTTAAGAACTCTAACTATTTCAAGTTTTATCGAAATCGGTTGAACCGTTACATATAAACATCCAAACATCTATACAAACTTTCGCATTTACAATTTTAGTAGGAAAGTAAGTAGGATAGTAGGCTACTCTATCTATTTCAAGTTTTATCGAAATCGGTTAAGCCGTTACGGCATGATTGAACAACAAACTTTCACATTTATAATTTTAGTAGGAAAGTAAGTAGGATACTCTATCTATATCAAGTTTTATAGAAATCGGTTAAGCCGTTACGGCGTGATTGAACAACATCCTCACAAGCTTTCGCATTTATAATATTAGTAGGTAGTAGGATAGGATATTAGGATATTGTGTATTTAATATCTATCTGTTTCAAGTTTCCAAACATCCTCCCCAACTTTCGCATTTATAATATTAGTAGGTAGTAGGATAGGATAGTAGGATATTGTGTATTTAATATCTATCTGTTTCAAGTTTCCAAACATCCTCCCCAACTTTCGCATTTATAATATTAGTAGGTAGTAGGATAGGATAGTAGGATATTGTGTATTTAATATCTATCTGTTTCAAGTTTCCAAACATCCTCCCCAACTTTCGCATTTATACCTAATATTAGTAGGAAGATTGATCGAAGGATTACTACATTGCTGTATAAATGATAATTTGCTAAGTCCAGTGTGTTAAAAAAATATCCATAGGACTGCAGACACCTGCTCCGACTCAGCATCAGCCCTGCGGCGTCAGCTGACAGCGGCCGGGTTCGCCGGCTCGGAGCACAGCGACGAGGACCTGGAGGTGTTCGCGAGGAGTGTGGACCTGCCCGGCTTCGAGGACAACGTCTCTCCGAGTAATACTATCAACACGCTGCTTCGGTTTATTGTCGGTGAGAACCAACACCACCAGCTTTTAGTCCCGGATGGGAACCTGAAGGATAAAAGGAGTGGGGTCCTCGCGAATGACTAATACGCGCAACAATAACTATATTGAACGGAATATCAAAAAAAAACGTAATGCTGCAAACAAAATAGACATTATTATAATACCTCCATCCATTATTTATCAAAGTCAAAGTCAAAAGGCATTTATTTCAATAAAATCACTAGGATCACTTTGAAACGTCTTAGAAACTAGGTGAAGCTATGCCTGTTCCTCGTGACCAAGCCTAGAAGAATCAGGCATCAAATACGGCTTGGTGCCTATCAGGCACTCCATCAAGATTAGGCAGTCCTTGAAGATGTAAAATTAGCTTAGTCAGTGGCACGTCCAAACATAATACAAGGTTATTCATATTATTCAGCTTTTTGAGGTAGCACATAATGTCGAACTTTTCTTACGTATAATAATTAGTCATAAAGACCAAAAACAGATGATATGAATAAGATCGAGAATCAATCAATTTTTTTCCCACTAATATAATGTGTGTTATTGGTGTCATTTAATCTGTTTGTTGATATAAAAAGTCCCTTACAGGATAGTATACTAGTTATGGACCACGCTGTATATAATAATAAATAAATAAATATTAATAAATAAGTATTCCGGACCTATCACACGGTCAGCTGATCCCAAACTAGGCACAGCCTGTACTATGGGTACCAGAGACTGTTAAACATAATAGATATATATTTAACACCCAGACACAGAACAAACATCTGTATTCATCACACAAATGTTTGTCCAGTGCGGGAATCGAACCCAAGACCTCTAGCGCAGAAGGCAGAGTTACTACCAACTGAGCTATGAGGCCTGTCTTATGATAGTATAATGGCACATGCTCACGTTTTGCACAGTTTTACATGCACGTGACAATTTGCAAACCCATCCCCGATTGTTGCGAACATCGTAAAATTTATTTTTTATTCCAAGCCCATAGCAAGTTTTTCAGAAAAAATGTATTCCACAGGCGAAATCGTAATCAACCTCGCCCGCTCCGCGGAGCAAGTGGACAAGCCATACATAATGCTGTCCATCAGCAAGCTATGCCTTGACGTGGCGCTGATGGCGTTCGGGCCGGCCATCCAGCTGTCCGTGGCCGGCGCCATGCTGACCGACAAGCAGCACCACAGCACCAGCGGACAGTACCTGGAGCTGGCTGCCAGCCATGGGGAACTCCTCAACTTGTTGTATAGAAAGGTAATTTAGTCCTTAGGTGTCCCAATGGAATTAGTACGGCTCTGGGCTTTTAAAACTTAAGGTGAGGGTTTAATTATTTTATGATTTTTGAATTGTTTTTTCTCAATAACCGCAAAACGCACAGTTTTGATTTTTATGACAAAGATAACTTGAGCATTTTATTTACGTAAATCCAAGACAGAAACGCGATTGGTAAAACTTTTTTCGATAGATTTATTTTTTAAAGTTGGGTCCTCTGCAACAGTTTTTTCGAAAATACTCTGAGACTATCTAACAAAAATAACTTTTTTTTTAAATATTCTGTTAGACAATAGCATTGGGTACCTAAATCCAAGACACTTAAAAAAAATAGTTAGTTTTTGAGATAATCGATATTTTCTTATATTTCGCTTACGTCGATTACTTTCGAGCGCCTTCTAACGCTTGCTATCTCTTTCCGCATTCAATTACAGTACATAGCGCTGTCACTTTCTTCACTCCGCCCACTCGACAATTTATTATGATTTTTGTATCCTCTTAAGCCTAAAAAAAAACAATTATTACATCTATTCTAGATGATTTATATAGCTCACTTACAGGACTGTAGTGCCTGGAACATGTTATAAAAACAATAGAAACAAGTTGATAAGTTGCATTAGTTAAATAAAAAACTGTATTGAAGATTTTATCCTTATCTCTACTGGATATAGTCAATTTTGAGTTTGACATTTGAGGGCGTACGATATCGTAAACCAAACTCAAAATGACATATCGCACACCGTATGAACACGGCTTAAAAGTTAAACTGAAATTGACTTTATTTAGTAGATGTAAGGATCATTTTGAATTAAAGTGACATATCGCAAGCTCTTCGTTTGGTTTCTTCAGGTCAGAGCTGACTGCCCGGAGTTCAGATCTCACTTCCACGCGGTAGAACAAGCGCTGGTGTGTGACACGGGACACTTGTCATTTCTTTTACACGCGCCCGCTCTACAGACGCTCGCCAAGTATCTGCAGTACATAACTAACAAGTCAGTATTCACTTAAGTGTTTGGCTAAGTCATCATCTTCCTGTCTTTTTCCCAAATTATGTGGGGTATACAAGGTGATTCATAACGTGTATACCATCCCGAAAGGAGGTTATTCTATCAACAAAAAGAAATACTATTAGCGAAAAAAAAACATCAATATTTTTATTTTTTAATATTTTTTCTCAAACTTTCTAAAATTAGCTTTTTTGTATTTTTATTATCATTAGAACTAATAACTAAACGTACAAGAACTTCGGAATCAAGATTGCTACCTAAAACAGCTGATTCATTAAATTCAACCTGATTTGACCCCAAAACAGGTTTTTTCAATGAAAAATGACGAATTTCCAAAAGTCGTAGAACAAACTTTATTGCCAATTGGGTGTAGAAAGCCCCTTTCGGGATGGAATACATATTATTAATCACCTTGTATGCTGAGTAAACTAAAAAACTAGATTAGATTAAAAACTAGATTAGATTTAAGCTACATTTGTTATTGTCTGATGCTGAACAGAGTTTTTTGATGACTTCTCCTTATTTCATCTTAATCATCCATATACAACACATTACCTAAAACAATAAGAGAGTTACCGCGTTCACTGTTTCAGAGAAAGTTGAAAATCACTTTGGAAATAAAATGTTATTACTCTATTGAGGAATTTCTTAATGACAAATTTTTTATTCAATCTGTTTAGCTAATTTATTGATGTCTTTTTTTTTACTTTTTAATTTAATTTATTTTATTATGAATTTTTAATTTGAACTTGACATTATTTTTAATTATATACAGTTAAACGAAATATTGCACACCATAACATGGCAGAATACATTGATTCCATTTTATATTTTACATTAACACCTCTGTACATGTATTTCAAGCAATAAATTTTTACTTTACTTTACTTTATCATCATCATTTCATTTCGAGGCCATTTTGCTGCTGCAGCACACATCACACCATTTTATTTTACCTGTTCGTGTTTTCTGTTATGTAATTGTTTAGTTTTAAAATGTTGTGCAAATGTGTGTGTTTTAGTTGCAAATAAATGAATGTCTATGTCTATTTCAGCCGTAGGACGTCCACTGCTGAACATAGGCCTCCTCACACAGCGCGACCGACCTTATGCGGCCTGCACCCAAACAATCATTTGGGGGATTTGCCCATACTCGCTCCGCTGGGCATGGGGGTTGGCGAGCGCAGATAAAGCTATTGTTGATAGGGGACGCTGCTGCCCATCCCCTAGCTTTTTTCCCTTAGTCGCTTACGACATCCACGGGTAGTAATTGAAGGGCTTATTCTTCAGCCGGGGCCCCCACGGGCGGCCTTGCCTCCTGTTTTAACCGACTTAAAAAAAACAGGAGGTTCTCAATGTCTGTTTTTTTCAGGATCCAAAACCGTCACGCGATAAACTTGAAGAGCGTAGTGGTGCCGAAGACACAGAACCTCTGGGAGTACCTGATGAAGCCCGAGGCAGACCCGCCGGTGCCATCGGGAGCTACCAAATTCAGCTATTCTGTCAGGTAAAGGCTGTGTTCAAACGCCGTGCTATATGTATTACAATTTATTTCTTTGCTAATTACTTCTAAACTTGACCGTCACTGGCGCCATTTTCAAACTTCCTCTTATAATCTCGCTTTCGCCAGCGGCTTCGCTCGCGCGGTACCTTCATTTAAAAGTAGCCTATACGCTATTCTAGGTAAAGATCTCTATATATTCCAAGTTTCATCGAAATCGTTTGAGCCGTTACGGCGTAATCGAACAACAAACATCCAAACATTTTCACAAACGTTCGCATTTATAATATTAGTAGGATACGGAACACATTGTAATATCCTATTCTATTAATATTCTATCCGCTGAAAACCAGCGCTGGGTGCACATAGGTATCAGTGTGTATCCAGAACGACCATGTTTTCCACGAGCTCTGCTGCGCACAATATTTTTATTATCGCGGGCTCGATTCCCGCACTGGACAAACATATGTAACTTTTTTTTTTTATACAACTAAGGTGGCAAACAAGCATACGGCCCACCTGTTGGTAAGCGGTTACCGTAGCCTATGAGCGCTTGCAATACCAGAGGCATCGCGCACGCGTTGCCGACCCCTCCCCCTTCCTCCCTAAAGCGGTCTGGCAACTCAAACTCTATTTGAAACAAATAATGTTATTTGGCTGCAATCTTCTGTAAGGCGGAGGTACCTCTCCAGGCGGGTTGCTCAAATTTAGAACGAGAAAATCTCGCTGTGCCCTACCTCCTCCAAAAAACACACTAACACAGATGTTCGTTCTGTGTCTGGGTGTTAAATATGTATATATATTATGTATATCAGTCGCTGGTACCCATAGTACAGGCTATGCCTAGTTTGGGATCAGTTGACCGTGTGAATATGTCAGGAATATTTATTTATTCATTCTATTAGTAGGAGAATACGTGTACTACGTGTACGCGGATGTCGTAAGAGGCGACTAAGGGAAAAAAGCTAGGGGATGGGCAGCAGCGTCCCTCATTTTAACAACGATAGCTCTAACTGCGCTCGCCAACCCGCATGCCCAGCGTGGTGAGTATGGGCAAATCCCCCCACATGATAAGGAATTCGCTCGTTCTGTGGGGGAGGCCATGTTCAGCAGTGGACATCGAACGGCTGAAATGATGATGATATAGTGACATCATGCTCAAAGCGGTCGGATACACCGCAAAAAGAACACGTGGTAGGTACTTTTTAAGAGATTTTGTGTGGGCAGGTCTTCGTCGTTGTCGCTGAAGCTGTGCCCGGGCGAGTACTCGATGCTGGAGCTGCGGCTCGGCGCGCTCGAGAGCGACTGCGTGTTCCGCGCCAACGACAGGATGACCCTCAAACTGTTCCTCAGCTCGTTGCATCTCGACGATTTGGGGGACGCCACTTTGTACCCTAAGGTAAAATAGATAAACATATTCATATTCATTTATTTCACCCTTAGCGTTACATTGCATAACATAGGTATGTCCAATTACAGTTATTTTCATTAATTATCATGCAGATTATTAATTAAGTATTATTATTATTATTACAGATTATTAATGGATTAATAGATAGTGCCCTACATATTACTCGTATGCATATCAGAGAATGAACAATTAATATATTTGGTAATATGGATGACTCTCAAGAAATCTCCTGACCTGAAATTTAAATTTGTTGATGACTCAAACACAAAAGGTTTTTATTTCAATAAAATCACTAGGATCACTTTGAAACGTCTAGAAACTATGTGAAGCTTTTCATGTTCCTCGCGACCAAGCCTAGAAGAATCAGGCAACAAACTTTTTATTGTACGCAAAGAAAAATAACATAGGGAGAAACAAGAAATATTAAATAAAATGGGCAGCCCTATCGCTAAAAGCGATCTTTTCCAGACAACTTTTGGATAGACAGGATAAACAAATCAAATAAGACGTCGGTGTACAAAAAGGTTAAAAGTGCAATACCTACTAGATATGTGTACAAAAATAATCTTTTGTCCATGACTAGCTTGCGCCCGGGGCTTGGCAATTCGAAGACATGAGACATGTGCACGAAAGGAGCCTTTACGACTCGCACTTAAAACCTTTCACCACCCTAATTCTTCCAACAATGGTCATTAGCTCTCTTCAGGGCCACCATACATCCAACTACTCACTGACCGAATGCAGCATGACCAAGAAAGAGCCAGTTTTTTTCAGTTTGGAGGAGGTAGGGCACAGCGAGATTTTCTCGCTCTAAATTGGAGCAGCCCGTTTGGGAGTTACCTCCGCCTTACAGAAGATCGCAGCCAAATAACATTATTTGTTTCTTCAAATAGTGTTGTGTTCCTGCGGTGAGTGTCTAAGGTTGCCAGAGCTCTTTAGGGGGAGGGGTTCGGCAGGCAACGCATTAGCAATGCGCCAGGTGTTGCTGATGTCAATAGGCGACGGTAACCACCTACCATCAGGAGGGCCGTAAGCCTGTATGCCTCCGTATAACACTAAAAAAAAACTAAAAATTCGTAGACATGAGACATGTTCACGAAAGTAGCCTGTACGATTCGCACTTAAAACCTTACACCATCCTAATTCTTTCGCCAATGGTCATTAGCTCTCTTCAGGGCCACCATACCTCAACCTACTCATTGACCTAATGCAGGATCACCAGAAAGAAATCCCTTAACCGACTCCGAACCAGGGTTGGCCGCTGCAGGGAAAACCTAATTAAATGGGGGTTCAGGGACCCAACCCTAAGCCATTGTGAATGTGGAGCTCCTACTCAGAATATGGCCCACCTGATTTCATGCCCCCTGTGCCCTACCAGCTGCATCCAGGGGGACCTGATTCAAGCTACCGATGCCGGAATAAAAGTGGCCTCCTACTGGGCCACAAACATTTAACTTTAGTTAAAATTTTATAGGATAGAATATAGGTTGAAACACTGATACGATAGAAGAAAAAGACCAAGAAAGAACAAGTTTTTTGTGGTTTGCAGCTGATCTGGCCGGACGAGGACAAGGTCATCGAGCTGAAGTACGTGCGCTGCGCGCCGCGCGTGTACGGCGGCTGCGCGCTGAAGGCGCACGGCGAGCTGCGCTTGTACGTGGGCAGGCTGCACTGCGTCGCCAGCACGCAGCTACTGCACGCCACGCAGGTACTATTTTATTTATTTTTATACTACCTGCTCGTCGATGGCATATTATGTGTCATGCAAACCTTTCCTAAAGTAAGTCATTACAGCTCTACGGTCTAGCCGGGTCATAATGTTGTAATCATAATTTTATTATTTCCCATGGGACATAATGTGATTTGAATTTGGAATGCAACCCATGTAGTCGTGCTTGATCGAGGTTGGTTTCAAAAATGTTTGGGTGCAATGAGATTTTATTCTAATTAGGCTGTATGTTAACATTTACTTTGCACTGCCTACAAATTAAAAAAAAGAAAAACATGAAAACTTTTTACGAAATTCATTTTCACCCGCGCACGAAGACGGATTTATTCGAATGTCGAACTGACCACTACAGAATAGACTACAAAAAAGAAAAAAAGGCGCCAAGCGCTCAAACTGCTGTGCTGTTATCTACACCGAAATTCAGTTTCGATTCAAATAAACTTCTAAAAAATGGCAAGTGACGACGACAGTGATTTTGATTCGACTCCAGAATGCATACAATCTGAAGCCTCTGGTATAGTTGGAAACTTACTTCCAGAAAAATCATTTCTGTCTACTTAACAGTCATTGTTTTCAATTGCCTCGCAGAAAGTATAAAAAGTAGAGTATGCATCGCGGGCTTAAATGTGTATTTGTCTTGGGCGATCTTGAACCCCTCGTACTCAGGATTCTTGCCTTAACTCCCTCGCTCCGCTCAGGAGTTAACCATAGAATCCCTCGTTCTCGGGGTTCAATATAGCGCCCTTGACATAATACACTACTTTAAGCCCTTGTTGCATAATCTACTATTACTAGTTGTCCCGCTCGCGACTTCGTCCGCGTTTGTATTTTGACAGGCCTCATAGCTCAGTTGGTAGTAACTCTGCCTTCTGCGCTAGACGTCGCGGGTTCGATTCCCGCACTGGACAAACTTTCTATCTTATTTACTTAGTCATTTTTAAGTTTTTTAGTGTAAACAAGAAATAAAAGGCTTTTTATTTATTTTATTAATGTTGTATAAAAAATAAAAGACAAGCGGCTAGTGGCGACCAAGAACGGTCACGGGCAGCAGCGTCAGTCAGTAAGCAGGCCTGAAAAGGGCCTATGATCGTTGGAGAAAAAATTAGTGTAAGGATTAAAGTGCGCCTCTTAGAGGTTCTTTTCGTGCACATGTCACATGTCTTCGAATTTTCAGGTTCTAGAACATGCCGGTTTATTTACGATGTTTTCCTTCACCGTTTGAGAGCACTAGTATAGCGCACATAAATTTTCCGAATGGAAAATCCATAAGTGCACGACCGGGATTCGAACCCACGACCTGTGGACCGGAAGGCGGTAACTACCACCACTCCGGTGAACCACCACTCGCTATGCTTTAATTTAAAGTGAAAGCAAAACTTGTAACCGGGTCACGCGTCGCTTCGATCAGACGCCCTGATATTATTTATTATTATTATTTACTTAAAATAAAAATAAAATAAAAAAAATAAAAAAAAATAAAAAAGCCTGTTTATTCCTTAACTAAGAAAATTCATTTAACAATTCATGCAATCTTAATTCTTAATTCTTATATCTACTTATTTATAATGTTAAAATAATAATTTTATATTTGATATTTAATTAATTTAGATTATTCATTTTATTTCCACCGTAAGGACCCCTCTCGGGTAAAGGCCTCCTCCAGTTCTTTCCAGCGATCGCGGTCGGTTGCCGCTTCAGTCCAGTCATGTGTTTTTAGGAATCTCCTTATTTCGTCGGACCATCTAGCCAGTGGCCTGCCAACTTTTCTTTTTCCATTTGGTCCTTTCCAAGAGTTGACAATAGTGGCCCATCTTTCTTTGTGCATTCTAGCTACATGCCCCGCCCATTGCCACTTCAGTTTTAGTGCATGCTCTAGGGCGTCTATAAATTTGGTTTTGGACCTTATTTTTTTGTGGTGAATTTTATCAACTAGTCTTATTTTCATTAAATTTCTTTCAATAGCTCTTTGGCATTTCGTGATTTTTTTCTTTGCATCGTCTGTGTATGTCCATGTCTGGCAGCCGTACGTAAGTGTAGGGAGAAGGCAAGAGTCCACCACTCTTTTCTTTAAACCTATTGGCAATGGGCCTTTTAAAACTTCCTTCATGCTCCAGAATTTATTCCAAGTTTTTGCTATCCTCCTTTCTATTTCATCGATGTTGTTGGTGGGCTTGAATGAAACTTGTTTTCCTAAATATATGTACTCTTGCACGTATTCAAGTTTCGTGTCTTCTACAAGTAAAATATTTTGAGCGCTGTTTGTCATTGCTTGTGTTTTTTGTAGGTTCATTTCCAGTCCTCTTCTCTTGCTAGAGTTATGTAAAGCAGTCAGCATGTATTGAAGCTTTGATTCTTCGTCCGCGAGCAAAACGATGTCGTCAGCAAAAGCTAGATATGTAAGGTTTTTCTCTTTTATTTTTATTCCTTCGCTTTCCCAGGGGAGCTCTTTTATAATTGAGTGGAGTACTGTTATAAAAAGAGTCGTCGAAAGAGGGTCTCCTTGCCTTACTCCTCTTCCGATTCTGATGAATTTCCCTGTCGTTTCGAGTTTTACTCTACTCTTGCAATTGACGTATATATTTTTTATTATATCTATATAGGTTTGATTCACTTTTGCTTCTTTTAAAGCGCTCCATATGGCTGTGTGGTCTATAGAGTCGAACGCTTTTTTAAAATCGATGAAAGCGAGATAGAGCGGCTTCCTAAATTCCTGGTATTTTTCAATGATTTGCTCCATAGTGTGTATGTGGTCTATTGTGCTGTAGCTTCTACGGAAACCGGCCTGCTCTACGTATAGAAACTCCTCAACTTTTGGCGTTAGTCTAAATTGCAAGCCCTGCGAGAAGATTTTATAGAGGCTTGCCATAAGGCTTATTGGGCGATAATTTCCAATATCTGAGGGGTCCCCTTTCTTGTAAAGGATGACTATGTCTGACTCAGCCCATTGTCTTGGGATCACCTTTTCCGTTAGTATTTTGTTGAAAAGAAGAGTTAGCGGTACAAGAAGTGCTTTGTTTGCTGTTTTTAGCAGGTCATTTGATATTCCGTCTGCTCCTGGGCTTTTCCGATTCTTAAGCTTTTTTAATAGAAGTTCAGTTTCCTTTTGGTTAAAATTTGTAATAGGATTTTCAGTGTTTTCGTTGTGTAATTGTTCCACAAGTGCTGTTTCAGGGTTTCTTGTCTTATAAAGGGTTTCATAAAAGTCTGTGGCGGTGTCGATAATTCCTTTTCTAGTGTCCTTGCTTGAATGTCCCTTTTTTAATTTCGTAATCCAATGCTTTTTTGTTTTTAGTTCTAATTTCGCTCTTTTCAGGCTCCCAGAGGCATTTAGATGCTTTTCTATTATATTTGTTCTATGGTTTTTGTAGTCTATTTTGATTTGTTTATTGGTCGCCTTGTATAATGTGCTTAGTTCCAATTTGTCTTCTTTAGACAGGGGTTTTTTGTTTTGTAGGTCGTGTCTTTTCCTTAGTAGAGTTATTGATTTTTCAGATAGTATAGATTTTCTTTTTCTATGTTCTTCTCGTTTGGGTATACTTTGTATGACCATTTGTTCTATTTTATCGTAGAAAGTTTGCACGTCGTCTTCTTCTTGATTTAGTAATTCTGCCTTTCTTTGTTCTAAGTTTTTTATGTAGATATCTTTTTCCAATTCTGTTTCTAGTATCCTTGGTATCGTTGTTCTATACATTGTTCGCTTTTTCTTAGCTTTCTCGATTGAGAATTTACCTCTTACTAGTCGGTGGTCGGAAGGGTATATTATGTTCAAAACTTCGATATTGTTGGACCATTCAAGGTAAGGGGTAAGAATGTAGTCTATTTCATTTCTTATTGATTTATCTGGCGAAACCCATGTCCATCTTTGTTTAGATTTCCTCTTAATAAATGTGTTTAATATATAGAGTCTATTTTCCATTGCAAATTCTATTAGTTTTTGACCTCTGTCATTTCGTTGGCCTAATCCGTAGGGTCCGAATAGTCCAGTTTTTGTTTCTTCGTTTTTTGGTATTCCTATCTTTGCGTTGAAGTCGCCCATAATGATTTGTTTCTTTTCTGAAATATCCTGAGCTTTGATGAGTGTATTGTAAAAAAGCTCTATCTCTTCCTCGCTTGACTCTGACGTTGGCGCATGTACTTGAATGAGGGACAGTGTCTCTTCTTCGAATTTTAGGTTCAAAATTGCAATCCTATCAGACAAACCTCGAAAGCTAGTGAAGTTTTGTTTGTATTTTTTCTTCAATAAGAATCCAACACCTAGGTGACCTCTTTTTTTGCCATAATAGCAGAATATATGTTCATTATCTTCCTGTATGTCATATCCTTCACGTCTGATTTCAGCTAATCCTATTATGTCATATTTTATGTCTTGTATTGCGAATTTTAATGTTATCATTCTTTCTTCGGTGGATAGCGATCTTGCATTATAGGTACATATGTAAATGCTATTTTTCTTTGTCGTTGGTTTAGTATGTTCTTTTCTTTGGACTGGAGGGTTTTGGTCTCGCTCTCCCGCGGTGACCAGCCGTATTGGGATGCTTTCTTTTTTGTGGTGTTCTTTGTTTTCATATTTTAGGGGAGGGGGCGGTGCTAATTGCTATTGATCGTTGGGATTGTGCTTGGTTTTTGTAATTGGATCTCTTGACTGAAACGATAGGTATTGTGTTATGTTCCTTTTTTCGTTGTATATTTTGTTCTTTTTTGCTGCTCTATCGCTCTCCTTATTGCTCGTCCTTGGACTGGGCTCAATAGGCAGAGCCCTTTTTTTTGTGTTTATTCTGTCATTTGATCCATCGTTTGGTGTGCTATTTGGTTCTTGTATAATCAGTTTATTGTATTTAATAAAGGCCTTATTTCCCTTTTCAGTTTCATTTTTAAGCTGCTCTTGTAGGTGCTTTCGTTCCTGTAGAACTTTTGGGGGGAAGTCTTCTTTTATATAAAGACCAGTTTGGATCAGTTTGTGCTTGTTTTTCAGTATTAAGATCTTTTTACCAAATGTGGTAAAACCCACGTTGATGGGTCTTGGCTTTTCGCCCCTTTTCCCGATGCGCCTTGCATGTTGGATTTCATTAGAGTAGCACTCTACTTCTAAGTCATCGTTCAAAAGTTTCAATATTATTTTTTCTAATTTGAAATAGGACTCTTCCTGCTCCGGCACTCCAAAAAAGACCAAGTTTCGAATTCTTACTTCTTTTTCAAGAAAATCCAATCGTTGCTCTTGCATCTCCTGTTTTATTTTTAGATCGTCGATTTGTGCTTGAAAACTGCCTAATTTTTCATCTAGGACATCAATTTTTGATGATAGTTTGGTGTCTGTTTCTTGAAGTTGTTTGCCTATTGCGGCAATTGCCTTCATGAGCTCATCCATTTTTATTTATTATGCGCGCCCTCTGATGGCGGTGTGTGGTTATTATTATTTACTTACGAAAAGTTAATTTTTACAGGAGCACCTAATGCAATAGTGTACCATTATCATTTAAATTATTATTATTATACATATCAAACATTTTATAAGATTAATTTTAATTCATAGCATAATACCTACTAGTTAAGAAACAACAAACATAAATCTTCAATTAATAAATTCAAATTACATAATGTCAAGCCTAATTAATAAAAGTAAATAGAAAAATTCGTCAATCCATATATGTCAAATAACAAAAATAAAAAATTTCCACAATAAATTACATAATGTCGGCCGTGGTGGCCCAGGCTAAAGAATAGGCCCCTCCATATCTACCTATCCGCGGATGTCGTAAGAGGCGACTAAGGGAAAAAAGTTAGGGGATGGGCAGCAGCGTCCCTCATTTTAAAAACGATAGCTCTAACTGCGCTCGCCAACCCGCATGCCAAGCGTGGTGAGTATGGGCAAAACCCCCCAACATGATAAGGAATTTGCTCTGTCTGTGGGGGAGGCCATGTTCAGCAGTGAACGTCGTACGGCTGAAATGATGATGATGACATAATGCCCTACCTAATCAAAATTAAAAAAGAAAATAATAATTCGTCAATCAATAATAATGTCAAATAATACAAAAAGTCAAATCTAATTAGAATAGCATAGAATATATAACAGCGTCCTGCGACATTCGCTCAGGGGGCAGTAAAAAAGATCGACTCTCTCCGCTATCTTATCTATCGATATCTTAGTGAGAACAGTGAAAATAAGCTATCTTGTAATGTTTGACAGCAATTCCTAGAGCCGCTGATCCCGAGCTGCGTGGCGCAGGAGGCGGCTTCGGCCGCCGAGCGCGCGGCGGAGAACCACTCGCAAGGATTCCGCACTTGGAACACACGACTCAACCTAGTTATTGAGGTAAATCCACAATGCAGGGGTGAGTGGAAGTTAGCACCGTACACCGTACCGTACTTCACCGGGTTCCGTACCTCATTTGGAAAAACGGAACCCTTATAGGATCACTTTGTTGTCCGTCTGTCAAGACCTTTTTGCTCAGAAACGGCTAAAGGTATCAACTTGAAATTTATAACACCTAGTAAGGTCTGTGGGCTTATGGTGCCGTTTAAAAATCTAAAAAGATATGGCAATGAATGTATAATTTTTGTATGGAAATGGCTAAAATGAAAAACCTCTAGGGTAAACCGGTAGGGCACAGCGAGATTTTCTCGCTCTAATTTGGAGCAGCCCGCCTGGGAGGTACCTCCGCCTTACAGAAGATCGCAGCCAAATAACATTTTTTGTTTCATATAGTGTTGTTCCTGCGGTGAGTAAGGTTGCCAGAGCTCTTTAGGGGGAGAGGGGTTCGGCAGGCAACGCATTAGCAATGCTTCAGGTGTTGCTGATGTCAATAGGCGACGGTAACCACTTATTATCAGGAGGGCCGTAAGCCTGTTTGCATCCGTGTAATTTAAAAAAAAAAAACATTACTGTCAAAAATTTTGTCCATACAAGAACACGTGTAACGTACTTGTTTTCTAGCACCAGTGATAGTGAAGAATTTTTCGTACGGAAAATTTGCGTGTGCACTCAAACAGTGAAGGAAAACATCGTGAGGAAACTGAAAATTCGATGTGTGCGTGAATGAATGGAGCCTCTACGAAGCGCACCTTATTTTTTTTCTTTTAACACACATCCATGGATGATCATTAGCGATTTTTAGAGGCACCATACTACATACGTCAACTTGGTTACCGACCAGGATGTCTAAGAAAGATTTGACAGGCCCCATAGCTCAGTTGGTAGTAACTCTGCCTTCTGCGATAGAGGTCGCGGGTTCGATCTCCGCACTGGACAAACATTAACATTAACGCAGATGTTTGTTCTGTGTCTGGGTGTTAAATATTTATCTATGCCTAGTTTGGGACCGTGTGAATATGTCCGGAATAAAAAAAATAATGGTCTTCTTTTAGAACTGACCAATGCCAATAGCCTAAAGTAACTCAAGTCAAAGTCAAAGTCAAAAGGCATTTATTTCAATAAAATCACTAGGATCACTTAGAAACGTCTTAGAAACTAGGTGAAGCTATGCCTGTTCCTCGCGACCAAGCCTAGAAGAATCAGGCAACAAACACGGCTTGGTGCCTATCATTTTTTTCGATGATCCTTTTTCACAAAATGGAATTTAAAGCTTCAGTGTGGTGCCGATCGAACTAGGTGAGGCTCAAGAGAAAAGTAATCTAATTATAATCCTTAATAAATAAGAGCTTATAAAAATGTGAAAAAAATGAAGACAAATGTGAGCTTCAACAAATGATCTAAGGGCAGCACACGCTACACTTGATGAAATATGTACCTAATGCTTATATAATTAAATAATACTTAAAATATGATGCAAGCAAAAACTGTAAAGACACTGCAAAATGGCATTTTAGCTGTCGAGGGGCAGAGCGACTTCAGGCCATGCGGTTTTATCATTTAAATAATCATTTAGTTTATAGTACGCTTTCTTAATAAGATTATTCTTTATGTACACTTTAAATCTTCTAATAGGAAGTTGCGTCGCGTTTACCGGAAGTTTATTATAAAATCTTACCATATTCCCCATAAAAGACCCATTTACTTTTTGTAATCTAAATTTTGGAATGCACAATTTATTTTTGTTTCTTGTGTTAATACTATGCACATCACTTTTTTTCTTAAAGCTAGCCATGTGCTTATGTGTGTACAATAAGTTTTCGTAAATATATTGTGAAGTTACAGTTAAAATGTTAATTTCTTTAAAAAGTTCCCTCAAGGAGTCCCTTGACTTCATTTTATAAATGGCACGTATTGCTCGTTTTTGTAAAACAAATATGACTTGAATATCTGCTGCATTCCCCCAGAGAAAGATACCATAGGACATTACACTATGGAAGTAGCTAAAATAAACTAACCTAGCTGTGGCTTCATCTGTGAGCCACCTTATCGTACGAACGGCATATGCCGCGGAACTAAGTCTACCGGCAAGAGTTTCAATGTGGGGTCCCCACTGCAATTTTGAATCAATATTGAGTCCTAGGAAATTTGTAGAATCAACAAGGGTTAGTGACTCTCCATTTAATACAATGTTAGTGGGGCTATTGTGTACTACATTAGGCAAAGAGAATTTGATACATTTCGTTTTCTTTGAATTTAGCAAGAGATTGTTTACAGAAAACCAATTAAGGACTTGCGACAAGGATGCGTTTACGTCATCGTAATTTGTTTTGGATCTGTCGACTTTGAACACTAGCGAGGTGTCGTCAGCAAATAGAACTATGTCACACATTTCTTTAACATAAGAAGGGAGGTCATTAACGTAAACTAGGAACAAGAAAGGGCCTAGAATCGAACCCTGTGGCACACCCATGACAATAGTTGATCCAGAAGACCTTTCACCACCCACGTCAACTTTTTGGACTCTATTGGATAAGTAAGATTGTAAAAGGTCAATTGCACGGTTTTGGATGCCGTAATGTTTTAGCTTTGAGATTAATGTTGCATGACTCACGCAGTCAAACGCTTTTGACAAATCACAGAATACACCGATTGCGTCTTGTGAGTTCTCAAAGGCATCGTATATGTGCTTTAAGAGCAAAGTCCCGGCATCGGCTGTTGATCGACCTTTGGTAAATCCAAATTGATTACAATGAAGAAGCCCGTTAAGATTGAAGTGAGATAATAACTGAGTAAGAATAACTTTTTCAAAGATTTTACTTAGAGTAGGCAATATCGAGATAGGTCTATAATTAGCGGGATCTTTTTCGTTTCCGGACTTGAACAAAGGAATGATTTTGCTATGCTTCATAAGGTCAGGAAAAACTCCATCGTCAACACAACTATTAAAGATGTGGGCTAAGCATGGAGCAATATCGTTAATAATAGCACCTACTACCTTTGTAGATATACCCCATAGGTCTTCTGTGTTTTTTATATTGAGGGATTTAAAGGTTTTCACAATATTACCCGCATTAATGTAACTAAAACTAAACTCAGTCTCACATTTAGCAACACTAGCTTCTAGAAGAAGGGACGCTCCAGAAGCTGAAGATTTTAACGACTGGGTTACAATATTAGGTATACTAGAGAAAAAACTGTCAAAGGCATTCGCCACTTCAATTTTCTTAGTTAAAACACTATCATTATTAATTAAATTGATTTGTTTATTTAACTGAAGTTTGTATTTACAGATCCATGCTCCAGTGCTCTTGTTGCCTCAGAAGCCATCGTCGCCCAACTTATTGGTTCTCAACATGGGTATGTTGCAGTCTCGTTTAGATGGAGAGAGTTTTAGTCAGAGGCATGTCCGAACATTTGGCACATGCCCACAGTTTGCAGTAGTATGCATACGTAACAGGCTGCAAGCCTATCGCCGCTCTAAGAATACTTACTGGTTTCCTCACGATGTTTTCCTTCATCGTTTTAAGCACGTGTTAATGCGATCTTTAATTTTGCGAATGGAAAAACACTCGCATCATCATCATCTACCTGCCCCTGTCCCACTTCACGTGGGGTCGGCACAACATGTTTTCCTCTTCCACTCCCCTCTATCAGCCGTCATATCAGTATTCACTCCTTTCTTACTCATGTCATCTTTCACACAGTCTATCCATCTTTTTTTTGAAGAGGTAGACTCTTCCATTATATCCTTCCACATTCATATTTAACGCTCTTCTAGTCACATGACATTCTTCCCTCCGCATGACATGCCCATACCACGCTAACCTTTTGCTCTTCAACTTCTCAGTCACTGGCGCTACTTTCAAACTTCCTCTGATGTACTCATTCCGTATCTTGTCCATTCTAGTGACTCCACACATCCATCTCAACATTCTCATTTCCGCAGCATGCACTCTTCTTTCATCCGTCCCTTTGGTTGCCCAACACTCAGATCCATACAGTACGACAGGTCTTATGATCGTTTTGTAAATTTTCCCCTTAAGTTTAAGGGGCATTCTTGGATCACACGTAGTTCCTGTGACCTGTCGCCATTTCATCCAACCCGCATTTATTCTATTTTTCACATCATATAATGAACCGAGGTACCGGAAATCGGAGCAGACTGGTAGGGATACACCATCTAAGGCAATAGGAGAGAAACCGGAGGGACCACCGAAGTCGAAAGAATGGAAAAACGCTCGCACAGTACCTTAATAAAAAGAAGAAAGAAAGAAAGAAAAGCTATTTATTTGTCCCACAGCAGACAACAAGCACAGGTTTACAATATTATATTGTTTCTAGGTTACCTACCAAGGCAATAGGTCGCGAGGAACAGGCATAGCTTCACCTAGTTTCTAAGACGTTTCAAAGTGATCCTAGTGATTTTATTGAAATAAATGCCTTTTGACTTAATAATAATAAAAATAATAATAAATATTCCGGACATATCACACATTGTCAACTGATCCCAAACTAGGCATAGCCTGTACTATGGGTACCAGAGACTGATATACATAATAGATTATTATTTAACATCCAGACACAGAACAAACATCTGTGTTAGTCACAAATGTTTCTCCAGTGCGGGAATCGAACCCGCGACCTCTAGCGCAGAAGGCAGAATTACTACCAACTGAGCTATGAGGCCAGTCAAGTCACTTAGACTTTGACTTTGAATAAAATACAAAAAAAATAGAGTAAAAAGAAAAATTTAATAAGAAAAAATCAGGCAAATGTATTCCTAGGTAGGTACATACACAATTATGCTTATAAAGTGCCTTTATGCTATTCTAGTTAAAGAACTCTATCTATTCGTTGGAGCCCTTATGGCGTGATTGAACCACAAACATCCAAACATCCTCACAAACTTTCGCATTTATAATATTAAGTAGATTGTATGTATGTCTAACATGAAAATGACTCATCGTTCCTCAGGTGACCTACTCATTGAGAACTTCTTCAAGCAGCTGAGTTCAGCTCACGACGCGTCCAGTCCGATGCAAAGCCCTATCATAGACAATATCCTCGTCAAGCTACAGGATATCACCTTCGCTCGGGCTGTGATGACTCTGGCTGGTACCCTGGAAGTGCAGGTTCGTACTAAACACCATCTACACTAATGATAAGGGGGGTCTGCAATATCTCATGGGTTTTTCATTTTTTTTGGCTGTGGTGACTCCGACTTAAGAATAAGACCCTACACACATAGTCTGTTATTATTTCTAGAAGAGACAAAAGATTCTAAGTCATTATAATGTACCTACCTTGGCTGAGCTCTGTCCCTCGCAGATCTCTTATGAGCCTGTATAGTGAGGGGACAGCGATCGGCTTCCGGCTCATGTAGAACTTACCCGTTACACTATGTTACACTAACTAAATAGTACATTATGGTATAAGTGTGTTATGTTGGTGATTACCGCTGAGGCGTCATAGAGTCTTAAGAGAGCCGAGGACGGTAATTAATCATCAGTACACACGTGTATTATACGACGTTTTTCAACACACTTGAGAATAATATAATACTAAAAATAAAAATAAATTAAGTTATCCTATGCGCGCGCATCTTAAAATGAAGATCGGCCAAATCGGCGATTTCAAAGTGATCCTAGTGATTTTATTAAAATAAATGCCTTTTGACTTTGACTTTGACTTTTGGCCATAGACTAAAAGAATGAGTTTATTTGCTTTTTTGTATCGAAACTTTTTGAAGAACAAAGCAACTCAACCAATGAAAATAACTCACGTTTGTGAATAATAGCAATGAAAAAGTCACAGTTTGATGACAGGTATCATTATGTGCCTAATTGCGGTGAAATTAGAGGCACTTTATGAGCAAGTGTTTTGAAAAGTGAATTATTTCCCAGGAGGCAATCCTCGAGCCGACCTGCATCCGCTGCGACATAAAGCGGTGCGTGGGCTACCAGCAGGCCTGCTCCGGCGCGCGCGAGCTGCTGGCCGTGGGCGCCGACGTCAGCCTCGACCCCGTGCTGCTCAACCTCGGCCAGAAGGACCTGGCCACCATCCTCGCGGTCTGGGCCGACAACTTGAGCATTCAACATTTTATCGGTTAGTTCTTGCTGGCTTGTCGTGCCACGTTCTTTATGGTCATCCTGCATTAAGGTCCTCAACCTGCTATGAGGGGTGGTGAAAGGATTGAGGTACATGCACACATAACATGTCTTCCAATTTTTAAGTTCATGACCTGCTTGATTTCTCATGATGTTTTCCTTCACCATTTAAGAGCACTAGCTTAGCGGAAATACATTTAAGGACTGGAAAATCGATTTTCAGGACTCGAACCCATGACCTTTGGGTCAGAAGTCGGAGACACTACCACCACTCCACCAGTACTCTATATGTTTCTATTCTTGCAACAGATAACCTGGACCTTCATCATCATCATCATTTCAGCCGTTCGACGTCCACTGCTGAACATGGCCTCCCCCACAGGCAGAGCAAATTCCTTATCATGTGGGGGGATTTGCCCATACTCACCACTCTGGGCATGCGGGTTGGCGAGCGCAGTTAGAGCTATCGTTGTTGCAGACGCTGCTGACAATCCCCTAGCTTTTTTCCCCCTTAGTCGCCTCTTACGACATCCGCGGATAGGTAGATATGGAGGGGCCTATTCTTCAGCCGGGGCCACCACGGCCACCTGGACCTTATCTCCAAATAATCTTGCCAATTTTAGTTTACTCCCGTAATCTTTTTAACAGCCTTACCTTCTTTCAGGCAGCATAGTGCCGAGCACTCCAGTTGAGTTGCCACAGACTGACGCATCAGTGAAGAAACTTCAGGCGTTCTTCGCTCAAGGAGAGCCGATCAGAAAAGAAGCTGCTATTAGGTAAAATCTCACAACGAAACTCACACTCATTTTATAAACCAATGCCAAATAAGGAGGCTGGTTTTTTTCATGTGTGTGCGATTACTTCGTAACGAATAATCGAAGTTCATAAGTGTACTACAATCTCTTATTTAATAATGTTTGAAAATGTACCCAATTGAAATAATAAATGAATTGAACTGGCCTCATAGCTCAGTTGGTAGTAACACTGCCTTCTGCGCTAGAGGTCGCGGGTTCGATTCCCGCACTGGAAAAACATTTGTGACTAACACAGATGTTTGTTCTGTGTCTGGGTGTTAAATATATATCTATTATGTATATCAGTCTCTGGTACCCATAGTACAGGCTATGCCTAGTTTGGGATCAGTTGACCGTGTGAATATCTCCGGAATATTTATATTTATTAATGATCCGATTTCAATGGTTTTTTCAACATCATAGCCAAAGTCTCGAGGTGGTCCACTATAAATTGTATCGGTATCTTTTAAGTCGTTTTCCATAAAAGTTAAAAAGTTATGGAATCACAACGTACCTATAAAATTAATTACTTAACCCGAAAATCCCTAGTATAAGACAGTGCTTATATGGTCATATATATACGGTCATAGGCCCTTTTCAAGGCCACCATACCTCAACCTAGTCACTTACCTAATACAAGATGACCAAGAAAGAATCAGTGACACGACAAGAAGAAAAAGACAGTGCTTTCACAATAAAAACAAATTACCCCTTCCTCGAAATTAGCGTCGGTTTTTTTTTGTATTAAAACGAAATTATTCCACTGAAGAGGACCTGAAAATTGAGCATCTATCTCTTTCTCTCTCTAGGTTCACCCTCGAAGGCTTAACTCTCCGTCTCTTCTCCGATATCGACGAGGTATTAAGTTCTCCCGTCCGTGACGTCAACAACGGCCTCGCGAGGCTGACTGCTGGGGAGACGACAGTACACCTGGACTGCTACTCTGACGGAAGCTTGGAACTGAAGGCTAGTCTCATGAGCCTGCTCATCGACGACATCCGGACGGAGCCCAATGTGTTCATCAAAAGGTAACTCCTGAACTCCTAGGATCCATCTTCTGAACTGCTACTCTGACCGAAGCCTGGAGTCTAAGGCTAGTCTCATGAGCCTGCTCATCGACGACATCCGGACGGAGCACGTCCTTAAATCCTGAGATCCACCTTCTCTTCGGCAATTCAATTCAATTCTTATGGCAATTCAATGCTAGTCTGATGGAAGTCTTGCACCAAGGAGTATTCTAATCGATTTTTTTAAATAAAAAATTGAATGTTCGGACTTGCCTCTGACTACCCTCTAAGGCATCTTCAATAATCGATCAGGCGATCAGCCTGGAGGTCAGAGAGGATTACTACCATTGTTGTGGATAACAGTCGTGGCCTATTATTGTGTTAGAAAGCAGAAGAACAAACATACAATGGTACTCTTTAAGAACAAACATGAAAATGGAGCATTATTTACTTATTTATCTTAGCTAGGGATGGCAGTACCTCTTTGTATATTATGTACCTACCTCACTAGATCTGTGCCTACAACTACATAGGTAGGTACCTAAGCTTTTGTGTGTTTTAGGTATGTTTTGTATAGTAAGCGTTGTTGGAGCAAATTAACATGTTTTCTCTCTTTCTTTCTTTGCACTCGGCGTTTTTGATAATAATTGAAATATTGATAATAACTTTGTTTTAGAATCTTCGAATCTCAAGGCGGGTCGCGGCGTGACACCGTGGGCATCTCAGTCCGTAGGCCTCCGCTGATCGACGCGAGCCTCCGAGTCACGGGGGCGAAGGCCCGGCAGCTAGACGTTAGGGTGGACAGAACTAGACTGAACCTGTCGTTGCCTTTCTTCCTGACCCTAGCTAGATGTCTACTGGATGCTATGCCAGGTAAAGTCATTACTCAAAGGTATCTTGAATTTGTAACGTATTTGTAACACGGCCTAGGTTTTTTTTTTTTTTTTAAACAACGGAGGTGGCAAACAAGCTTACGGCCCACCTGATGGTAAGCGGTTACCGTAGCCTATGAGCGCTTGCAATACCAGAGGCATCACGCACGCGTTGCCGACCCCGAACCCCCTTCCCCCCTAAAGAGCTCTGGCAACCTTACTCACCGCAAGAACACAACACTATTTGAAACCAATAATGTTATTTGGCTGCGATCTTCTGTAAGGCGGAGGTACCTCCAGGCTGCTCCAATTCAGAACGAGAAAATCTCGCTGTGCCCTACCTCCTCCTAAATAAGGTAAGGTATACTGAATTCTTTTACCACAAAGTAGTGGTTCTTCTGTCAATAGTCACAAGAATCATTTGAAATAATCTTTCATCATCATTATTTTAGCCGTAGGACGTGGCAACATGGCCTCCCCCAGAGATTCCATAGCGAGTTCCTATCATGAAGGGGGATTTGCCCATACTCACCACACTGGGCACGCTGGGCACGCAGTTAGATCATTTTTTGTGAAAATAGAGGACGCTGCTGCCCGTACCCAAGCTTTTTTCCCTAAATCGCCTCTTACGACACCCACCACGAGTAGGTAGATATCGACTTCTTCTTCAGCCGGGGCTAGCACGGCCAAAAAAACAAAATTATCTTTAATACTGCTAATGCTTAATAGGTTTAAAGACATTTATTCTCAAAAAGACAAACATGTCACTTACATGAGAATATTAATAAACATTATGCAATAGTTGTTAGTAGGTCGTTCTGTAGGTAGGTAGGTAATAAGTAGGTATAGGAAGTACGTAGTATTTAGGTAGGTTTTATTAGTAGATACACTCGTTCAATACATTCCGCTAACCAAAGGGATGACTAGAAGTAGTATATAATGAATCTTTTAGCTGTTAACTACCCTCATCAAGATGACCAGGATAGAACCTTTTAGGAGGAGGTAGGGCACAGCGAGATTTTCTCGTTCTGAATTGGAGCAGCCTGCCTGGGGAGGTACCTCCGCATTACAGAGAATCGCAGCCAAATAACATTATTTGTTTCAAATAGTGTTGTGTTCCTGCGGTGAGTAAGGTTGCCAGAGCTCTTTAGGGGGGAAGGGGTTCGGGGTCGGCAACGCGTGCGTGATGCCTCTGGTATTGCAAGCGCTCATAGGCTACGGTAACCGCTTATCATCAGGTGGGCCGTAAGATTGTTTGCCACCACTGTTGTATAAAAAAAAAAAAAAAAAAACCATAGGAATAAGCAAAATGTTTGTTATCTTGGCCGAAGAGCAAAATAAATGATAATTGTGTGTTCCAACAGGTGAAAAAACCTTTGAAGGAGGTGTGGTAAATCATGGCTACGTGGGAGAAGGCGCCAACGCCCGGTCCACCAGACTACACAGTGCCAGTGACTCTACTAGTGGATACTACTCTACAGGTACTATCATCATCAGCCTGTTGAAATAGCCCACATAGCCCAAGAGCAAAGAGTGCCATGACGAACCGTCTAGTGCCTTTTCCAGCATTTTCAATCTTCAAAAGCATAGAATGACGTAGCATAGAATCTCGACGAGACGTAAGGGGTGCGGGTTCGATTCCCGCTGGTTCCATGGTACTCTTAGCTATTCCCACGTCACAGATAATCCTAGTGTAGGTTCAGGACTGTATGTGACTGTTGAGTGTTATTTATATCGTTATTACTAGCTTCCGCCCACAGTTTCAGAGATAAAAAGTAACCTATGTACTATTCCAGGCGATAGTCTTATCTCTGTGCCAAATTTCATCCAGATCCGTTCAGCCGTTCTGGCATGATTGAGTAACAAAAATCCATCTAATCTTTCGCATGTATAATATTAGTAGGAAGAAGTATTATTACTAGATCAACTAGAGTTCGGAATTATTATTATTAATTATAATTATAATTCTAGTCAAGAGTTTTATTTTTTTGTTTTTCTTTCATTGAGCACTATTTAAGTTTATGTTTATTTTAAGAATTTTTTTTTGAGAATTCTATAGTGCACTCTTATTTTTATGTATATCAGACCCTGTTTTTATGAAGATATTTTATGTAATTAAATTATACATAATGTTTGTGCACTTTCAAGAAATAAATAAATAATAAATAATAAATATTCCGGACATATCACACACGGTCAACTGATCCCAAACTAGGCATTGCCTGTACTATGGGTACCTGAGACTGATATACATGATACATATTTAACACCCAGACACAGAACAAACATTTGTATTCATCACACAAATGTTTGTCCAGCGCGGGAATCGAACCCGCGACCTATAGCGCAGAAGGCAGAGTTACTACCAACTGAGCCATGAGGCCAGTCAACAATAAATAGTCAGTCAATAAATAAATAAATAAACTAGTCTTACAAACAACTCACATTATTTATTAAAAAAATAACAACAGGAAACCGAACTAAGATTTAACTCATAACAATGATTTGAACATGAACAGTTTAACCAACAGTGTAACTTTTTTTTTTTTATTTTTTTTTTTTCGAACGGATTTATATGCTGTGGGTCTCTTACGACCACTGCCAGCTACACCGGGCTAGGCGAGCGCAGAGGGCGCTACTGCCGAAAAAAGGTTAGGTTTTGGCAACGAGCGCAAGGGCACCACTTAGGTACGGACCTCGGCTTGGGCTGTTGCCAGAGGGAGGTTTTTTGAGGAGGCCATCACCCTGACGGGGTGGAAACGCAGGGACGGGACGTCGTCGTCGACCACGCCGGCGGGGTCGGTGTGATGTATTGAGTGTTTTTATGTGTCGGAGTTCGATGAAGGGATCGCCTCCGCGTTAGCGGAGGTGTTCCCGTCATCTGGATCTTCAAGAACATGTCTTGGCCTACGGAGGGATTTCTCACCGTTAAGTACGGTGGGGTAGTCTGGGAAGTGTCCCCGCTCGGCGTCCGCTGCGTCTTTTATACAGCACCGCTCGGCGCCGACAATCGGATAGGAAAAGCATCTAAGACTAGATTTAAGACGTTTCAAAGTAATCCATGAGATTACAATGCATAAATGAAATGAATACTGAATTCTCAAATGTTTATAAACGTTTCAGGTAATTCTATGTCAGAGGATGCTCCGAACCTGGCCATCTCCATCCAGTTCCGGCAGCCGGAGATCATGTGCTTCGCTGCGAGCGGCAAGGCGGATGGTCACGCGCTGCTGGTGCGCGCTGAACTGCTGCTCGACTACTCTTCACATTGCGGCACTGAGAGCCTCGTTATATCGCTGGCTGGACTGCAGGTGAATAAATAAAACCCAACACTCACCACTCACACTTAAAGTCCTAACTCCTCACTAGCATTAAGTACCGTTTTAAGGCTCTGGAACCCTTTTATTGAAAACGGGTACTGATTACAATTCATACTCATAAAGAAAACCTCCGATGATGGAAGGAGCAATTGTTGGATAGATGTTGTCCAATTAACCGGTTAATCTATATATATATCTATAGGAGTAATCCACTCACTCACTCACTGACAGAATCATCACGAAAGCTCGGAAACTACTAGGCTGAGGAGTCTGAAATTTGACACAGACATTCTTTAAAATATGTAACCGTGCAATAAGAACGGATTTTGCAAAATTCATTCATACATTTCATACATTGGGGGGTTGAACGTTTGTATGAAAGTCCTATGTTTTTGAAGTTGGAGACATCAAAATCGGTTATCAGGTAGATAGTACAAAATAATAAAATACCTATATAAGGTTTTTTGAAAACCAACCCTCGGGGTGTGTAAATAGGGGATGAAAGTGTGTATGGGAAGTCCTATGTTTTTGAAGTTAGAGACATCAAAATCTGTTATCATGTAAATAGTTCGAAATAATAAAATACCTACATAAGGTTTTTTGAAAACCAACCCTCAGGGTGTGTAAATAGGGGATGACACTTTATAAGGGAATTTTCTATCTATTAAGCCTATACAATGGAAAATAGTCTAGGTAAGTAAACAAACGCGGACGAAGTCGCGAGCGGGACAACTAGTAGAAGCATATATTTAATGTTTTCTGTCTTTTCATAGGCCCTTTTCTGGGCAAACATACCTCAACCTGGTCACGGACTACAACCTGGATACAGGATGACCAAGAAAAAACCAGTGACACGACAAGCAAGCAATCAAGCAACCAGTAAATAACTAAATTTTGTGCACAGTACGATAAGGCCGCCTATTGAGTGTCCCTTTTGAGTGTAATGTTTCTCAAAATTATTTCTGGTGTGATATTCAATAGAGTTATGTATGCTGTACCTAACGGTTATCAATCGGTTAATTGATAACTAGTCCCAGACCCCTGCTCAGTCCCATGGTCCTATTTCTCTTTTACAGGTTATGTCTAAGCTCCAGTCAAAGCTAAAGAACCTCCCGCCCCAGCTGGTCCTGAAGCCTTGTGACCTGGAGTTCTCAAAGAGCTTCAAGAACATAGAAGAAGGCGTGAGAGTAAAGGCATCCGTATCTGAAATAGAAGTTCACATTGCTGCTACAACTGTTCATACTGTTACTGGTACGAGAACTAAGACCTACTATGATACTACTATTACTACATGCTAATCCTACTATTCGATGTGAAATGTTTGTTAATAAACCTAAAATGAGAAAAATGTGATGTTCTGTTCGAAAAAGTTAAATGCGCATTAAAACATGCTTTAAACGGTGAATGAAAATATCGTGAGGGAACCATGTGCCAAATCATTTGGACGTGCTTCTGATTACCCCCCTTAGACATCTTCAAGATCTGGTTTCTTGGAGATCTGAGAGGACTGACCATGTTTTGGGATTAAAGTCGGGGAAATAGTTTTTTTTTCATATAATGAAACCTGACTAATTTATTGTTTATCGATTTATAGACATACTAGACGAAATCCAATCCGAAATAATGATGATACCCGACGAGCGAGAACACTTCAACTTCCTAAACCCTCGCGTAGAAAAACTTGAAGAAGATCTCTGGTCACCAAAGAAGATAACCCCAACAGTCACCATAAACCCGGAGGATACTTACCAGCCGAAATATCCGACGGTGAAGCCGACGGAGACTTTCGTGATGATGGTACCTTCGATCAGGATCATATTTGAGATCGAACAGACGGTCCGGATTCCGGTTTTGATGATGAAGGTATTTTATGATATGATTGTTTTGAATTTGCTATAGCTTATTGACTCGATAATATTTATAAGACAACTCGCATAGTACATAAAAGCACTGAACATTTTTTTACCAATAGTCTCTATCTCTGAGGCCTACTTTTAGTACATACCATTTTTCCCAGAACAAATTGTTTGACTGTTTCATTAATATTAGGGTTGGCGTATCACAAGGATCATCAATTGGACCTATACAGTTCATTACATAGAAAGATATATGGACAATACCTATAACACAACAAACCATACCTAATCAATACGAAAGTGTTTTAGATACTTCTTTATTATGTTTGGTATAATTTTTTAATTTAATTAAGCCAGTTAACTATTAAAACCTTTAAAATCGTTTCGATTCAATGATGTTGTCATTAGTTCACAGGAGAGCTGACACTGCACGACTGGTCCCAAAAACTCCACGGAACTGCGTTACTAACCGCGCAAGCCTCCGTCTACAACGAGAGGGTCGACGCATGGGAACCGCTCATAGAACCTCTGGTCATCAACGAGAACATCTACCGCCCTTGGGAGATCACTGCTACACTTTTCCAGGTCACTCAATAACCCCACAATAATAACCCGTATTACAGCCATGAATGTACATGTGAATATATAGTTATGCATCTATAGTTTAACAAATAATTAGATTCACGATTTGACAGTTCTCTTATCTCAAAGCGCGTAATAATGTTGCCACAATCAGTCCGTTAGTGCTGTAACAGATCACATCAATGAACTGCGAACTGATTAGCTCATTAAAATTGAGTGGATTGACACTGGATGAATAATCTCAATGAAAATTATACCTTATTTACCACAGGATAAAGCCTACTCCATGTCAACCCGCCTAGAAACAACAACACAATCAGAAACTGAAGCAGACTCGTCCGCTCCCTCCGAATCCAAGAAACGACGTAAAAAGAACGAATTCGAGTCCGAGACCTCCGCAGACGAATGTGACACTGACAACGAAATGACGTTTATACGGAACCCTAATGGAAGGGAAACTAGGAATTGTAATATGGAGTTTGGGAACATGGCCTTTTTGGGGAACTTGGAGAACGAGGAGTCAGACTCGGATAATGAGAACGGACTCATGGATAAGTTGGCGACGGCTATAGGACATCTATTTACTGAGTAAGTTATTTTGTACCTACTGGTTTTAATTATTCTAACATTTACTTTTATTACCTTTTTCATTATAAGATTGTTCTCACAGGGTTTAATGACTGGGAAATGGTTTCGGCAGAATACCAGCGTCTGCTGCTAACACAGTAGGCATAATGCTGAGCCGAGGCCATTTTGCTACTTCAGCACACATTACACCATTTTTTTACCTGCTCGTGTATGCTAGTGCTCTCAAACGGTGAAGGAAAACATCGTGAGGAATGTCCTAGAACCTAAAAATTCGAAGACATGTGACATGTGCACAAAAGGAGCCTCTAAGAGGCGCACTTTAATCATTTCACTACACTGATTCTTTCATGGACGGTCATAGGCCCTTTTCAGGGCCACCATACATCAACCTGGTCACTGATCAAAGACAGGATGACCAAGAAAAAACCAGTGACACGACAAGAAGAAGAAGAAGACCTGCTCGTGTTTTCTGTTATGTAATTGTTTAGTTTTAAAATGTTGTGCAAATGTGTGTGTTTTAGTTGCAAATAAATGAATGTCTATGTCTATTAAGGTTGTTCTATAATGACGTATTTTATTATATACAATGACGGTTCAGTCAAGATGGATAAGGTTCATAATCGCACCGAATGACATAGTCTTATGAAGAGGTATTCCTCTAATAAGGTAAAACAACGGGCTCATACGAGGTTCAACCTACATTTTTCATCTGACTAGATTTACAAATATTGAGTTTTCGGAATGAAACAGATTTTCGCACGGACGCGGACGGGAAGTGGCAAAAATAACATTTCACCTCTTACTAATATTTAGATAAGCGTAGATGTAGATACATTCAGTAACAACAGTATTATATATTTTAACATTTTTGACAGTGAGTCAAGCTGTGAAGAACTGAGCAACTGCGAGGACTCCTCCGCGCCACAGAGCGACGCCGACGGTGACGACGACGCCGATGATGAGGACAATGATAAGGCAGTCACGTTTGTGGACGGTGTCAAAGGGAAGAAAGATTCTGAACATAAAACTGTCACTTTACAGGTGAGATTGAATCCTATCCTACTAATATTATAAATGTGAAAGTTTGTAAGTATGGATGGATGGATGTTTGTTACTCTTTCACGTAAAAACTACTGAATGAATTTTAATGAAACTTCACAATAATATAGCTTATACATCAGAATAACACATAGGCTACAATTAATAAAGATATTGTGTGAATTGTCCAAAATATGACTACTAGCTACTCGAAATACTAATCCTGCGCAGACGAAGTCGCGGGCACCAGCTAGTATGATTATAAATGCGAAAGTTTGTGTGGATGATGTTTGGATGTTTGTAGTTCAATCAAGTCGTAACGGCTCAACCGATTTCAATGAAACTTGAAATACATAGAGTTCTTTACCTAGAATAGCATATAGGCTGTGGGCAGAAGCTAGTTACTTAAAAGGTGATAAAAAGACGATAGATAAGTTAAAGATAACAATTATGACTGTAAAACTAATTTAACTAAATGGCTACTGTCCTTAAGCTACGACGATGCTGAAGCACTCTTAGAAATTATCAGATAAAATAAGTAAGTACAAAATAATGTTTACAAGCAAATCTCACTCCACCACCAATTGACACTCCGTTATTCACACACACACCCACAAGTATATATACACATTCACACCCTCTCACACACATACCTGCATACACTCACGCACCACTTGGATTCCATTTGTTGCCCAGACTCTTAAGAGACTGGTGTTCTCAATGGAACTCATACACACTCACACACCCTCACTTTACACTTTCACAATTCATATGTACTACATTGACACACACTCGCACATAAACCTATATTACTATATTTTATACTCGTCTCAATTAAATGTTGTTGTTATTTTAGGACTCCTAGAAAACTTAAAAATAGACCTAAGCAAGAGCGAGATCTCCTATGACAAGTATTTCTTACTTTAAAGGAGATCTCATCAATGTATATATAAAACTATGTAACTTTTGAAAAGCAATAAAAAACATTTGATATTTATTATTATATAATATGAGCAGAAAAAAATGATAAATAGATTTTGATTTTTTTCTGCCATGACTGGACAAAAAAATGGAAGCTCAACGAATCGAAATCATAAATAGTAGGTACTCGTACTCGTTGGGTCAGCACTATGTTTGTGACTGTTGGGTGTTATTTATATAATTATCTTGTTCCAGGAACCGATCCACGGCGACAGCGTGGACTCGGGCGTGGACGCGGAGACGTCGCGACACTCGCGGCTGTGCACGTACGTGCTGGTAGAGGCGCGCGACGCGCTCAACGTGACGCTGACGCCGGCCGCCGCGCGCGTGCTGGCGGCGCTCAGCCACGCCGTCGCGGACCGCACCGCCGCCGTCAGCGCCATCGTCACCGCCGACAGCGGCATCCTGCTCGTCAACGATATAGGTAAGTCTTGTTTAAATGAACTGTAACGTCACCGACTTAGGTAAGTCTTGTTTAGATCAACTGTAACGTCAACGTTATAGGTAAGTCTTGTATAGATCAGCTGTAACGTCAACGCTGTAGGTAAGTCTTGTATAGACCAACTGTAACGTCAACTTTGTAGGTAAGTCTTGTATTTTTTTTTTTTTTTTTTTTTTATACGAAATAGGCTAACGTTTGACCACAATCTCACCTGATGTTAAGTAATGATGTGGTCTACGGTGTAGCACGTTTGCCTAGAAGAAACCTATTCACTCTGGTCTTTAAACCAGGAGGTAAAAAACATACTTTTGCGACTAGGTTTTTCAATTTCAGTGGTCCTTTCCATTAGGTTCAATTAATAAGTAAGTATTTATCCCTTATGTTACAATAAGTGTAAGACATCCATTAAGGATCTCTTACTAAGTATGCTGATCACTTTTTTTCAGGACCTGGTTCCACGGTACACTTGAAGACAAAAGCCGAGACTGACCTGGCCGGCAACGACAGGGTGATAGCTATAGCCGATTATGACGTAGACACCAGTAGACCTAGCACTCCTGGTAAGCATATAATTCCATAATATTAAAAAAAAACAAAGGCCTTTTATCCCCAAGAATGGTAGACATCCTCTCAGATCCCTTAAAGATGTTTAAGGGACCTATTAGACATCTTAAGCAGGGGAGACAAAAGCATGTCCAAGTATTTGGCACATGCACTAACATTGCTTATATTTAAATATGCAATAATTAAATAATTAATAGGTATTTTATATATTTTTGGTTAAGGTATATATTTCTGTGGGTCTTAGAATTAGTTTTTACCATCTGTACTATTCTTAAGTTACCTGAAATAAAATTTATATTATTATTATTATATCATAATGTAATTTAAATCAAAAAATATGTGTTTGTTTATATTTGGATGATTGCTAAAATATTGATAAGAACAGTTAGATGATGATGATGAAAATGATGATAATGATTAATATACTTATGATGATGATTAATAAAATTAAAATGTAAGTGACCCAAAACTTTGGAATGATATTATTGTGATGCGTTATGACAAGTGATTATTTTGATAATGATAATGATTTTAATGTTGTAGGATGCGATGTATCAACTGGAGATATTTTAGAGACTGAAGAGAAACCAAGACACGAAATGACTGATATTAGCGACGAGTGGGACTGGTAAGTGTCAATAATACTTACTCTTTCTCCTACAATCCGAACTTGACATGTCCTAGAAATATAACTTTTCTTGTGGCGCCATCTAGTTCAGTCATCGGAACCAATTTAAATCTCATCGTTGAACGAGTACTAAAGTTTACTTGTTCTTTCACTGGCTCATATTTTTAGTCGATATGAGGGTTTAACTGTTATACCTTCCTCTGCATAAACAGCCATCAAGCAAATTGTAAAATTTTATGAAAGTAGTAGGTACATAGGTACCTACTACATAGAATTCTGTAATCAGTATTATTTGTAAGTTTTTGTTATAAGCTAAGTTGTTTATGCAGCAATAAATTATTTTTCATTATCTTTTTTTTTTTTTTTTTAGATTTGAATAAAGGCCTCGTGGCTGATAACGAACGCGAACCGCGAACGCGGTGTAAATATGCATTTCAATAAATTTTCCATGTCTTTGTATGTTTTCTATTCCGTATCTGGTTTTAGTTTCGAGGGAGGGTTCCCGGGGGGCGAGATGTCGCCGCCGGCGCCGCGCGAGTGGTCGCCGCGCGCGCCCCCCGCGCCCCCCGCGCTGCACACCAGGCTCACCGACATGACGCTCACTGTGCGCCTGCACGACTTGGACCATCTCACTGTACGTACTGTTCAAGGAGGAGGTACGGCATAGCGAGATTTTCTCGTTCTAAACTAGAGCAGCCCGCCTGGGGAGGTACTTCCGCCTTACAGAAGATCGCAGCCAAATAACATTATTTGTTTCAAATAGTGTTTGTTCCTGCGGTGAGTAAGGTTGCCAGTGCTCTCTAGGTGGGAGGGGTTCGGAGTCGGCAACGCATGCGTAATGCCTCTGGTTTTGCAATCGCTCATAGGCTACGGTAACCGCTTACCAACAGGTGGGCCGTATGCTTGTTTACCACCTTAGTTGTATAAAAAAAAACCTAAACCATTCAATAGAATCATCATCATCATGAGCCTGTAGAAGTGCACCGCTGGACATAGGCCTCCCCCAAAGAGTTCCACGAGAGTGTATGGAATAGAATAGACAATTTTATTTGACATGCCCGCACACACAAAACACAGAGCGGCCATAGGAACATGCAAGGAGCAAACACAAATGGCCCTTTTCAGAGCTAGCTAGCCTAAGACCGACAGTGAAAGAATCAATGTAGTGAAAGGATTAAAGGGCGCTTCTGAGAGGCTCCTTTCGTGCACATGTCACATGTCTTCGAATTTTTAGGTTCTAGGACATGCCGGCTTCCTCACGATGCTCCCCGTCGTTTGAGTTAAATTTTACGAACGGAAGTGCACAACCAGGTTTCGAACCATCGACCTGCCACTACCACCACTCCACCAGTGTGTAGCTAGGTGTTACAGGGTGACCAAGAAATAATGTGTTTCTACAGTTTAATGAAACTTTCTTAATTGTTACAGATATTGTGCCCGCAACGAACTGTGTCAAAGCTCCACGTGCTACATCCCAGCAAAAACTCAACGCGATATTACATTGTGGTGGAGAGACAATCTAATTACAACAGCAAGAAGATTGCGGTCAGATCTCCATTGCAAGTAAATATACATTTTTAATTATACTCGTCTGTCGTAAGAGGCGGCTAAGGGAAAAAAACCTAGGGGATGGGCAGCAGCGTCCCTCATTTCAACAACGATAGCTCTAACTGCGCTCGCCAACCCGCATGCCCAGCGTGGTGAGTATGGGCAATTCCCCCCACATGATAATGAAATCTGTCTGTGGGGGAGGCCATGTTCAGCAGTGGACGTCGTACGGCTGAAATGATGATGATGATGATAAATTATACTCGCTCTTCCATAGCCGTTTGGTATGTTAGAATCATACAAAGTAAAATTACAAAGTCTCTGTCTACCCCTTGGGGTAACAGACGTGATTTTATATAGTTACGTAAGAAAGATTCTGAACTGAAAAGGTTTTAAATATCGTCTTTACGTTTTTTAAGTGTTGACGTAAGTTGACAGTCTAAAAGATTTATGGTTCAAATTCGTGTTAAAAAGTTCTGACACGCTCGCATTTGAATGGCAATAAGACGTGATGGTAGGGCCCCAGAAAGAACCGGTTACTCGCACTGTCTCTTATGTTTTATATTTTCACTGGTTATTCACGGCTCGCTTAGCTCTCCAGAAGCAATGGCCCGGCATTTCTGTGCTCTCCAAACATCTATCGAGAACTCATGTCCAATTTAAACTGTTCCAGATCCGAAACGAGACCTCGTACGCGTTAGAACTTTTCTACAACAAGAAGGATCTCCAAGCTATAGGTGCCGACCTGATCGGATCGCTGACCAATCCATTCGACGACAAGATGCGACTGGCCGTGATCGCGCCGCAGCAGACTTATAACGTACCTCTGTACATCGCGTATCATTGTAAGCTATACCTGCTGCCAAGTAACTTTGAGTGAGTATCAATTTTGTGACACAAATAAGTTTAATTTAAATGGTATCCAAAATTATCTACAAGCGGGATTCGAACCCACATGTTCGCATATAATTGGCAATGCGATAAATAACACCGAACAGTCACATACTTAGTCCTGACCCCACACTAGGATTCCCTGTGTCGTGGGTATCAGAAACTACGAGTACCAAGTCAAAGTCAAAAGGCATTTATTTCAATAAAATCACTAGGATCACTTTGAAACGTCTTAGAAACTAGGTGAAGCTATGCCTGTTCCTCGCGACCAAGCCTAGAAGAATCAGGCAACAAACACGGCTTACCATGGTACCACTACACTCAGACCCGAAACAATGAAGACCAAGCCTTGTACTGTTGATACTTCAAGCCTTGTAGTATTCAAAGTGAGATTGAAAAAGTTACTATTGGAAAGGGCTTACTATTCAACCCATGATTATTTTAATGACATTTTTTGTAATAGCACTATTTTATTGTAATTTAAAGCTCTGACATACCTACTTATTTTTTTTGAAAATATGTATATTGCATGCGTACAACGTTGAATATGGCTGCTCCGAATTTGTATTGTATTATGTAACAACTGTACCTAACCTATATTACGCAATAAGTTACTTTGATTTGATTTGAAGATACAGGCAAGAAACCACGGCTTGTTTATTTTTTTACGATTCTTTTACAACTTTATTAATGAGATTTAAGATTCAAATTTGTGTAAATTGAATGGCAGTAAGACGTTATGATAGGGACCCTGATAAAAAATACTTTTAATAGATCCTTTTTACCCTTTGTTAAAAATCTTATACCTAGCGATAATTTCTAACATGGCGTACTTCAAGGCACATATCTAGGACCTCACTTATTTATATTATTTTTAGGTCCTATCAAACTGCCACACAGGGCATTTGGTGGATGGAACTTGCCAATGACCTTGGTACGCCGCGAGATATGATCTGTCCGGCCAAGGATGACCAGGATAAGAAGATCTTCGCTATGAGGATACTGGCTGTTGAAGGTAAACTCTACCTGCCATACGAAAAAAAGGTTCTTTAATGATTATTATTGTATTGTGTGGAGACTGAATGCCTTTCCATCATCTCTGATTATCGCTACTTGATAGATAAAAAGTCCTACAAGTAAATATTTACAAAATAATCAAAAAATTGTTGAGCCATCTAAAGACTATAGATGAATGACTGGCCTCATAGCTAAGTTGGTAGTACATCTGCCTTCTGCGCTAGAGGTCGCGGGTTCGATTCCCGCACTGGACAAACATTTGTGTGATTAACGCAGATGTTAGTTCTGTGTCTGGGTGTTAAATATTAATCTATTATGTATATCAGTCTCTGGTACCCATAGTACAGGCTATGCCTAGTTTGGGATCAGTTGACCGTGTGTAATATGTCCATAAAAAAAAGATAACATATAGGTTATAGATCAAAAAGATCAATTGATCCAGAACACTACCAGTCGGAAGCGTCCCCATAGAATTGCCACGCTGGATGGCAATGCTAATCATTAGGGCCAAATAGGAGCCAGTTCTCAGAAGATAAAAATTATATCCTTTTATCTCTTTGACGTGTAAACAGAAAAGGTGAAAACTATTATTTGTCTAGTAGTGATGGGGAATCGGGTGGGGAACCAGACCATGGACCGATGACATTGTTAAAGTCGCGGTTTGGTGGATGATGAAGCTCAAGACCGTTCGTCATGGAACTCTTTGGGAGGGTCCTATGTCCAGCTGAGGACTTCCACAGGCTGATGACGCTGATGATGATGATGAAGTAGATAATCAGAGATGGTGAACCTTTTGTATTGTTTCAGGTATCCAGTCGCACAAAGTGAACAGATCCATCCCTAACTATTTAGTCCGAGTGGTTCCTCCCCTTGCGTTGTACAATCGTCTTCCATACGCTATAGAGGTAAGAAACAAAACTTTATTTCTTAAAAAAAAAAAAATATTTTTTTATACAACAGGGGTGGCAAACAAGCTTACGCCCCACCTGATGGTAAGCGGTTACCGTAGCCTATGAGCGCTTGCACTACCAGAGGCATCACGCACGCGTTGCCGACCCCGAACCCCCTTCCCCCCTAAAGAGCTCTGGCAACCTTACTCACCGCAGGAACACAACACTATTTGAAACAAATAATGTTATTTGGCTGCGATCTTCTGTAAGGCGGAGGTACCTCCCCAGGCGGGCTGCTCCAATTCAGAACGAGAAAATCTCGCTGTGCCCTACCTCCTCTTCTGTGCCCTACCTCCTCTTAAAAGTGTAAAGGACATGTGCAAAGGAGCCTCTTAGAGGCGCACTATAATCCTTATACATTGATTCTTTCCCAAACGGTCATGGACACTTTTCAGGGCCAGCGTACCTCCTGGTCCTGGTACCTGGAAACCTGGTCATTAAACTGATGCAGAATGACCAAGAAAGAACTAGACACAGAAACAAGCAAGTAGAAGGATAGCTTCAGAAATTGTAGATAGAAAGATTGACTGGCCTCATAGCTCAGTTGGTAGTAACTCTGCCTTTGCGCTAGAGGTCGCGGGTTCGACTCCCGCACTGGACAAACATTTGTGACTAACACAGATTTTTGTTCTGTGTCTGGGTGTTAAATATATATCTATTATGTATATTAGTCTCTGGTACCCATAGTACAGGCTATGCCTAGTTTGGGATCAGTTGACCGTGTGAATATGTCCGGAATATTTATTTATTTATTTAAAGATAGCTGGGTAGAGAGGAAGCAATTATAACAAAATATACAACAAATTGTATGCTATCCCGTTAATTAATTATTAAAAGTACGCCCATTTGGCAATACAGGTTGTTCTACGATTTTAGAAAACTCGACATTTTACATTGAATATATCCATACAAACATCAGCTGTTTTGATTTGATTTGAATCAATTCCAACTCAATAAATCAGCTGTTTAGGTAGCAATCTTAATGCCGAACCTAAACCCCCTTTTGGGATGGCATACATGTTATGAATCAGCTTGAATTTATTTTTAACTGGCTTGTTCTCAGATGTCGTGTACTACAAAGGATTGGAATGTACGGATCGAATCCGGCGAGCGCTTACACACGTACACACTGCAACTCACACAATCGCACAAGCTGGCCATCAGTATGAACTACCAGGGTGCCTTGTGGTCCGGCAGTTTCACATTGTCATCAGGTAGGAAGAACGTTGGGGAGTTGCCATGGTACGGCCAAAAGGTGGCGCTGTACGTAATAATAACACACATTGATAACCTCAAAAATGGTTTTGTTCAGCTTGCCGCGGATTCTATTCCCGCCTTAGTAGTTTTTCTTCGTACCTAGAGAAAGTCGCGGGATCAAATCCCACCTGAGACGATTTTGTTGGGACAATATAAAATCTGAACTTTTATCACGACATCTTCCCCAAAAATGGTTGACATCCTCTCAGATCTCCAAGCGATCAGATCCTTTAGGATATCTAAGGCGGTAGTCAGTGTCATGTCCGAACTTTTAATACATGGCCCTCATTAAGAAATCCCATACGTGGCAGATTGCTAGCGAATTTTTATTTACTTACAGATATCACAGAAAAATGCGTGAACCTCTCAATAGAGGACGGCGAAGGGCTCCCCCCCGCACAAATCTGCGTGACGGTAGAACGCGGTGACTGCTGGCAACTGTACGTGCACGCGCACCATTGGCTCATCAACAAGACCGGTCTGCCGCTGGAGATGAAGGCAAGCGACACACTATTCAATATATAAAGAAAGGAACCATTTATAGTTTATAGTTATTTATTGGTAAAATACAGATTTGCAAGCCCAGTTAATGGGAATGTGTATAGTAGGTTAATAATTTTAGGACATTGTACTGCGCTTTGGTATGAACTGCTCTGCCCTAGCACATGCTGAGTGGTGGCCATTTTTGTTGTCATGATGTTGAATTGCATTTTTTTGTATTGGTCTGATTGTATATGTAAAAAAATTAACGTCTTTCTATTCTATTCTATTCCGTACATTGAGAATTAATCCGTGTTATTATTGAAATCAATCCGCAAATAAGATATTCAAATGTGTTGAAACTCTGGTAATTTACTAATTTCTCAGAGAAATTCTTTGTAACAGCTCCTGATTCCCTTCATCAAATCAGCTAGCTGGTTTTCACTAAATTAGCAATTGGAAGATCAAGAAAAAAAAACGCATTTCCAGCGTTTAAAGAAAGATAGAAACTCTTGACTGCACTACACCACACAGTAAACTAAAGTATTTTAAAAAATAATAAAACTAGAAATAATTGCGATGGTACAATGGGTCACTCTAAGCAACAATAATCAAACGTACATTTTGCAAGCTATTAGTAATTTTAATAAAATATTAGTTGACAAGTTCAGAACTAGGTGGCACTACTAAAATCGATCCAGGTGTAGATCGCGCTATCGATACGTTTTGGCTGGACAATAACTAAGTTTTTATTAATTGAACATTCAAGCCATATTCACTGCAACATATGTGATAAGAAAAGTTTTTGAAGGCACCTCGTTCGCGACGAGATGTTATTCTAAAAAATTACCAAGCCAAAGATCTAGAGCTGGGTCGTACTTGCTAATTCGCGTACCAAATCCATAACGTAACGTATCTTGCAAGAACCAGGTTCAAAAATTTGGTACTAAATATACTTGAAAGTATTACTTAGACCACGCGAGTCCACAGCGCAAGTCCGCCGCGTACCCAAGGACGCGGCGGGTTGCGACCGCGCGGCGCGTCGCTCCCTAGGGTGTGCGGTGTACTTGCGCGCCGCACCCGAGTATTTTTAATACGTCTAAGTATCGTGAAGTCGTACTAGGTGCGTACATTTTTATTCGAGAACCTTGTTTAAAAACATGGTTGCGTAAATACGAACCACCTCTACAAAGATCACAATGCATTGAGGTGAGCTGCACAGTCTCAGTACGAAGCACGCGACGCATGCGCCGCCGGCACCCACACCAGCTCCATCGACCATTCTCTAGTAAATCAGACACAGTCTACAACTACTTTCCCCTAAATTTAGGGTATTTCTTGGTGCCTATTGGAAATATTTCTTGGTATTATTGAGGGGAAAACATTTTAACAGTGTGTGACAGATCAGAGGAAAAACTTCCTCTAAAATTTGGCCGTGGTGGCCCCGGCTGAAGAATAGGCCCCTCCATATCTACCTATCCGCGGATGTCGTAGGAGGTGACTAAGGGAAAAAAGCTAGGGGATGGGCAGCAGCGTCCCTCAGTTTAACAACGATAGCTCCAACTGCGCTCGCCAACCCGCATGCCCAGCGTGGTGAGTATGGGCAAATCCCCCCACATGATAAGGAATTCGCTCTGTCTGTGGGGGAGGCTATGTTCAGCAGTGGACATCGTACGGCCGAAATGATGATGATGATGAAAATTTAGCAATTGAAGTCTACAGTACCTACAGTAACGGGACGTCATCGTCGAACCCGCCGGCGCGATCGGTGTGATTTATTGAGTGTGTTTGTGTCGGTGTTTGATCAGAGGATCGCCTCCGCGTTACTGGAGGTGATCCTGACATCCAAGATGGTCTTAATTGAATGGAGATACGTTGGTGTATGCAGTGCCGGCACTCGGACGCGGTGCACCGGCCTGCGAGAGGAGCCAGGACTGTGGGACGGGGGCGGGGGGATGGGGACACGCGTGCGGGGAAAATAATCCTCTAGTCTACAGTTACTACTGACTGGCCTCATAGCTCAGTTAGTAGTAACTCTGCCTTCTGCGCTATAGGACGCGGGTTCGATCCTCGCACTGGACAAACATTTGTGTGATAAACACAGATGTTTGTTCTGTGTCTGGGTGTCTATTTTATATATCAGTCTCTGGTACCCATAGTAGAGGCTAGGCCTAGTTTGGGATCAGTTGACCGTGCGAATGTGTCCGGAAAAAAAAATGAACCTGACATCCAGATCTCTATGAAGATGGTCTTAACTTTAATGGAGATACGTTGTTATGTGCAGGGCCGGCACTCGGACGCGGTGCACCAGCTGGGTGAGGAGCCGGGCGTGTGGGGTGGGGGCGGGGGGCGGGGCGCGCGCGTGCGGTTCCGCGCGCACCGGTCCGCGTGGTCGCGCGCCGCGCGCCTGCCGCCCGCCGCGCCCGGCCTCGTCGTCTGCGCGCACACCGAGCGCCGCACCAACTACCGCCTGCTGCTCGACGTGAGTCCTAACACTATTCTTTATATTTAGTTTATTGTTTATTTGTTTATTGGTAATCAACAGCGTTACAGCAAGCAGGTAACGGTCTGGTATCCAAGAGACGGGTCAAGGAGCCGAGGTCGCAAAATGAGAAGATGGGAAGATGAGCTGAAATTGACTCTAGGTCCCCTTTGGCTAAGAGTGGCAACTGATAGGAAACAGTGGAAGACGTTGGAGGAGGCCTATGCCGAAAGGCACACCGAACTTAGGGACATATTATGATAAGTGTATTAGTATATCAGTAATTAGTAGTAAGAAAAGTGTAAGTTTTCGGAATAAAAAGGCTTTATTATTATTATTTTTATTAATCAACAGCGTTTGCTTAAATCTAGGCAAATACAAACTTGTAATAGATATAAGGCCAATAAAAGATTACCCCAATATTGAAAGTAAGGTTTTACGTTATTGAGTAGTGTTCAAATGAAATCAAATGAAATCAAATAAGTTTGAGGAACACAGACAGAAGACAGGAAGAAACAAAACAATAGGGAAACAAAAGACAGAACAGCAACATAAAAGTATGTACCCAAGTATATATAACTAACTCAGGTAAGGGAACATAATAAATAATTATAAATATGCAACCTACACAACACAACACCTACCAAATTATTCAGTAGGTATTCTTCTTCCTGACCTTGTCGCCCAGTTTTCAGTAGGTACATCATTTGGAAAAACGGAATCTTATATAGTATTGTCTGTCAAGACCCTTATGCTCAGAAACGGCTAAAGGTATCAACTTGAACTATTTATACTAACTATTAGGGTCCATGAGCTTATAGCCAGTTTAAAATCAAGTTTCTAGCTCAATGAATTAAAGAGATATGGCAATTAATGTCTGTTTTAAAGGGAAATGGCAAAAAATTCAAAACCTCTAGGGAACTTCCAGTAACATCACAATTCAGAAAATCTGAATGCAGAGAAGAGCTTTTGTGTCATAAAAGTTGAGGAATTTTGATGTTTTTACCCCTAAAATAAGATTATTACTAGAAATTAAAACAAGACTTTACTATGAAAGGTTTAGAGATTTACTAAACGCTAAGTTTTGATGACCGTCTTGAGACGCGTGGGGTTCGATTCCCGCTACGGAACAAATGTTTTACGATCTGCAAATTTTTGTTCATCATTTTTAAATTGCATTTCCTTACACAAGTAACTCATTCCACAGGTCACCCTATCGGAGCTCAGCCCGCAATTAACCAAGATCGTCACCCTACTCCCCTACTTCATAGTGTCGAACGAGACCCGCCGCCCCCTCCGCTACATGGAGGAGAACGAGGCGGCCGACCTGTGGATGGACCTGCCCCCCGGGGCCTGTACTCCCTTCCACCCGGCCACGGCCTCCATGGCCATGCATTGCAAGTACCGGGATTCAGCTCTCGTGTCGCACCGATTCCCCATTGCAAAGAACCACGTGACTGTTCTCCGGATGGACAAGGGGGTACGTAGCACTTTAATTTGATCCCCAAGAATGTTAGATATCCCCTCAGATCTTCAGATTCAGGAGGAGGTAGGGCAAAGCGAGATTTTCTCGTTCTAATTTGGAGCAGCCCGCCTGGGGAGGTACCTCCGCCTTACAGAAGATAGCAGCCAAATAATATTATTTGTTACAAAATAGTGTTGTGTTCCTGCGGTGAGTAAGGTTGCCAGAGCTCTTTAGGGGGGGAGGGGGTTCGGGGTTGGCAACGCGAGCTTGATGCCTCTGGTATTGCAAGCGCTCAAAGGCTACAGTAACCGCTTACCAACAGGTGGGCCGTATGCTTGTTTGCCACCTTAGTAGTATAAAAATAAATATCTCCAGGCGATCAGATCCTTGAAGACGTCTAAGGGGGTTCGTTAGAGGCATGTCCGAACATTTGGCACATAACCACATTTTGCAGTGAGTATACCATAGGTCTTAGGTTGCCATCCCATCGCTGCTATTACCGTCTGCCCCCACAAGTACTATAGGTACTAATACTTATGGCTATCGCACCCCTCAGTCAGAGATAGTTGGCCATAGTGCTCCAGAATGTATTACTTTCTGCCCCCAGAAGAATACTGACTGGTTTACTCACGATGTTTTCTTTCATTGTTGTAAGCCACGTCTTTATTCAGTCTCGTCTTAGGTACATGTGATGTGGCTCTCTTCGCTCGCCACTCACATTGGAAAAATATGTTTGTGAAAGAAAATAAATATTCTACAAATAAAATAATAAATTAATTTATTACAAATAACAACTAATAACAAATCAAAACATTATAATACAAGGTATTATAATGTTTTGATATATAATACAAGGATTCATAATTGAGTTTGAACTGATTTGACCCCAAAACAGCTGATTTTTGCATAGTATTGCTGCAATTTATAATATCGAACCCTTTTTGGTGAATTTGGTGTAGAATAAGCCCCTTCCAGGATAGCATTCATATTATGAATCACCTTGCTTAAAAACTTTAAAGCTTCTTGCAACTTCTACAAAATAATTAAATATCTAAAACATAACCTACATTTTAAATAATCATAACTACGAATATCCGTAACCCCCTTTCGGTCGACCCGGTCTCTCCAGCGACAAGGTTCCATCGTCATGCAGCGTGTATGCAGTTCCCGTAGACTTATGCGACCATATCCTAATAGCTTTCAGATGAGCATCGCTTTGCTCTTTAGCTGCTGACGGCGGCGGCGCCGGCTCCACGGCTGGCACGGATGATGATGATGAATATGATGGGGGTGGGACGGCGTAGGACGATGGTTTTGCGTTTGATGTTACCTGGAAATGAATATATCTATAGAAAAATACATTTGAGATCCTCAACTAACGAGGCATCAGCCTTCTAATAAATTGGCGGCTTTTTCGAAATTGGATGGTCTTCACCACACTAGTTGTTTTACACGGAACACTACATAGCTACGCAAGTATTACTAGCACCAATGTAGTATTATAAGCCGTGTTTGTTGCCTGATTCTTCTAGGCTTGGTCGCGAGGAACGGGCATAGCTTCACCTAGTTTCTAAGACGTTTCAAATTGATCCTAGTGATTTTATTGAAATAAATGCCTTTTGACTTGACTTTTATAGTCTCTGCTAGCATCATCAGCCTGTAGAAGTCCACTGCTGGACATAGGCCTCCCCTAAAGAGTTCCACGACGAACGGTCTTGAGCCTTCTCCATCCACCGACTTCCCGCAACCTTCACAATGACGTCGGTCCATCGGGTGGGGGGCCTTCCAACACTGCGTCGCCCGGTTCGTGGTCGCCATTCGAGAACCTTTACTCCCCAACGGTTATCGGTTCTGCGAGCTATATGGCCTGCCCACTGCCACTTCAACTTGCTAATTCTGAGAGCTATGTCGGTAACCTTGGTTCTTCTACGAACTTCCTCATTTCGGATCTTATCACGTAGTGAAACTCCAAGCATAGCTCTCTCCATAGCCCGTTGTGCAACTTTGAGCTTGTGTATGAGGCCAATAGTTAACGACCAAGTCTCAGTGCCATATGTCATCACTGGCAACACGCTAGCACCTAGGCCAATTTATTTAAAACCTAAGTTTTTAAATAGAAGTTCACTTGATGAACCACATTGATGACCTCATTAATGGCCTCATCATAATTTATTGTTAACTGTCGTATGCACGGTATTATATGTTACTAGCATTGTTTAAAATTATCCCTGTCGCTGTTGCTCATTATGAAGAAATTCATAAGCATTATTTATCTTTTGACAGATTGTTTTAGGTACGGCCACTTTGATAATATCGTACGCGTGGGTAATTCATTATTCTAATTAGTTTCTAGTAGGTACACGTAATAGCTTGTTACATCTGACTCTTTAGTGGTAAGTAGGTACTTACAGTATAATGCGGTACGTGGTATGAGCTAAGCGTGTCCAACTTAGAATTGTAATTCATTAATGGCAAGTCTCCAAAATTCGCTAATTTGTAACTGGGGTCTGCCCTCACAACCTTAGGCACATTATGAGTGGACGACACGTCAAAATCATGGTCATCTCTCAGGTTTACTGGCCTGGGTAGAATCTCTTCCGGCATGACCTTGCTATCAAGGATACCGTTGTTCGGTGTGTTGGAGTATGCTTGTCTTATGATTCCTTGGATATCCAAAGGAGCGTTATGAATATGGTTAAGCGGGTCGGTATTGAATGCTGACAGGGGTGTTGGTTCAGTCATATAGCTAGCTTGATTATTGCTGTAGCCTTTGATAAGATTTTTATCTTGATCATTGAATTGCCCGTAGAAAGGTGAGCCAGCCTCATTTGCTGGGCTATTTTTGTATTCATTTCTAGGCTTGTTCTCATGATAAGTATTTAGTTTGGGTTCCAAATCAATTTCTTTGACAAGTGCGCTGAATATTTGATTGTCGTCTTCGTTGGGTTTTGGAGAGTATGTTTCCGGGTCTTGTATGCTGTTGTATGTGTTTCTGTATTCGTCTGTCGTTGGTCTGTAGTCGATATGTTTCTCATAAGGGTCTCTGGTCTTTTCGCTATCCCTACTTTGTCCAGCGTATTCGAGAATCTTATCAAAATCTTGTTTCGATAAGTATTTGACGAAGTTTTGTAAATCTTCTTCTCCTAATCCTTCGTTAGTCGGTATTTTACTAACCTTTGGTCGTGAGTTACCACTGTAGGAGTTCTTTGGGTTTCCGGGGTAAGGTGGCTCGTTATTCTCCGCCATGTAGCCAGGTGGTGGAGTGTAAGAGAAGACAGATTGGCTCGGGAAGCTGGCTGGGGGTCTGCTGTAGAATCGTTGAGGCGGGTTTGAGTACTTCAATCGCTTGATTCTCGTGTATCCCTGCATGTATGGTCCGTACAATCGTCCTTTGTATCCATTCTCACTTTGAGTCTTTACTATCACTGCACAGAACACTATTATAACTAGCTCTAACTTCATTTTACCCGACAACTGAGTAGTGTGCTTTAGACGGATGGGAAGTAGCGAATGATAACTGAAAACTGAGAGAAAGCTAGTTGCAGAGGTCTTATATTAGTTGAGTCGAAAGTGGTGCTAATTAACTTAGTGGTTCCTTATCTGCCTCGCGTACACGTGACGTAACTTTATTGTGTAATGTTATGATAGTTCTGTAAAAACTGTTATGTTAATAGTGCAGCGAGTCGGAAAATGTGTTTTGGTGTGACCTACTGAAATTGAAAGCTTGACGGCACTTTTTCAATGTCTTACGTCAATGCCTTACATCTGAGTAGATGTTTGTTTGACCACCGAAGTACCTACGTATTTAACTTGCATAAACTTTGTAAGTACCTAGAAAACAACCCAGCAATCATTAGTGCATCGATAGGGAAGCCGATTTCTAGTTTGAGGTCACAATTCGAGCATACCGTAACGGTTTTAGGTTCTGCTACCTTTATAGCCTGGGTTGAATACGTGGTCGATCTTATTTCGATGGTGGCCATTCGATTGAATGATTCATGTGATACTGAACATAATATAGGCAAGATATAAGTCAGTAGATGTCGTACGAGGCGAATAAGGTAAAAATAAATAAATAGGATATGGGCAGCAGCGTCCCCTATTTCACAAATCCTATCCTACTAATATTATAAATGCGAAAGTTTGTGCTGATGTTTGGATGTTTGTTCAATCCGTACGTTAAGAGCGTCACACACGGCAGCTATAATGTAAAAATGTATATTATAGCTAGATACATCTCATTACATCTTTCCATAGAAACTGTCAGAAGATACGAAGATATAAAAAGATACATTATAGCTGCCGTGTGTGGTCTCCTGACGGTTTCTATGGAAAGATGTAATGAGATGGATCGTGCTATAATATACATTTTTACATTATAGCTGCCGCGTGTGACGCTCTTAACGGCTCAACCGATTTCGTTGAAACTTGCAATATAAAGAGTTCTTGACTAGAATAGCATAAAGGCTACTTTTTATGTAGGTAACACGCGAGAAAATTGTTACTAAAATTAACACTTATTATGGAACAAAACGTCATTTTACGAATTCTTCTAGGCTTGGTCGCGAGAAACAGGCATAGCTTCAAGTTTCTAAGACGTTTTAGTGATCCTAGTGATTTTATTGCCCTTTGACTTTATATAGATAGAAAAGATAGAAAATTCTTTATTGCACATAAAAATAGTACAAAGGTGAACTTAATGCTAAAAAGCATTATCTTCCAGATAACCTTTGTGTTTGTGGACAGAAGATGTGAAGGTAGTGCACAGGAGAGGGAACAATTGAGATCATAAAAACGAAAATAAAAGGAATTATGATGCTAATTACTTACTAAAATTTTGAGAGAAAAGGATTTTTAATACATACTAGTTTAAAAATAAATAAGTTCAATACATAAAAGGTAACTTTATTTACAGAAAGAAACTTAAAACTAAGTTAATATTTACAAAATACACAAGAAACAGTTGAGCCATCTAAAGACCGTTACAAACGACCTATAGATAGCTCAACTGATCCAGATCACTACCAGTCGGAAGCGTCCCCAAGACGCTGGCGGAATTGCCACGCTGGATGGCAATGCTAATTCATAAATATATAGATACCATAATAAATATATATGCATACCAATAAAATATTGTAAATAAGAAAACAATTGACTTTATGGGATGTAAATCATTTTATTTTTTTGTTTCCCAGTCGGCTATTTGCGTGGAGGTGACAGGAGGCATGGAGCGGCCGTTCGTGATCTCGTTCAAGCCGTACAGCGCGGGCGACGCGCCCGTGCGCATAGACAACCTCTGCGAGGACCTCTTCCTCAAGCTGCACCAGGAGGACTCCGGACAGGTGGACTATCAGAGCTGCCCTTAGCACATTCGCTGAGGCTCACCATTTGACATTTTTTCTCATTGTTTTAAGCTTTTACCTGATTCTTTTAGCTTCACCTTGTTCGACAAGCACCACACTTCATTAAATTTTGTGAAAAATGATAATCGAAAAAATGCTAAGCACGTGCTTTGCCGTTGGTTGCCTGATTCATCTCGCGGTCTCCGCATGGCCCTGAGGTATTATTAAACAGAAATTTTTAGATCATGCTAGCATTTGGCCGCAGCAGGAATAGAACCAGCACCTTTCGCGTCTACCAAGCGCGCACCACGCCAAAACGGCTGGACGGATTTCGATAAAGCTACGGATATTCTGTATTTTAGTATATTCTGTTCCGCAAGAAAAGTGTCTAGCGGAGAAGTACTTGAAAACACCAAATTTATTACCAAACTGACAATATAAATCAATGTTAGTAAAGAGTTGTGGAATATTACGATTTTCAGTTAAGTATTTTTCTAGCAGCCATTTTTCTTGGGGAACGCTTATAATATTAGAAACCTAATTTGTTTTTCAATTCGCGATCACAGTAGATATTATCCTGTTTGCCAATTTGCTGAACTGCGGTAACGGTTTTTCAGGTAGCTCTACTGAGTCCGTATCAGTCGATGCTGTACACGTGGGACGATCCAGGCAAGGAACGGAAGCTGATATGGAACATCTACAACAACAAAGGAAAGGGATTTATTGCCAATTTTGGGCAAGACGGGTAAGTTATTATAATGTGTGTAAATAAACCATAATAATATTTTTTTTCCCTAATATTCTTTATTTTTGTTTATATACCCCTTTCGGCATACCTACGTATAAAGTCGGCTAATGTAAGATACTGACAAATACCCTTCCTTCCAGCTACGGCGAGGAGAAAGTAAGCTTCCACTCTGTGAAGCATTCCACTTTAGTAGCAACCAGCAGCGTCACCTCCAAACTGTCCTCCACCCTCAAGCGACTCACGCCCAAATCCCCGGAGCCTTGCGACTCCAGCAGCGGCGACTCCGACAGCTCCGAGCTCCCGGAAACCCACACGAAGACCAAGAAAATCAGAAAAGATAAGGTCATAGTCTACTGGATATCGTACATGGACGGATACCAGCGCGTCTTCACCTTAGCCCAGGACGAGAGAATAGCCAACCAGTACAGATTGAAAATTAACTCGGAGAAGAGTAATTACGAGGTCTACATGTCCTTATCAGGGGTCAGTTTGTCTGTTTGCGTTCAAAGCAACGCAGCGGTTAAGGAACTTGCGTATGTGAGTGTATCTGATTCGGTACCTCGTTGGGAAGTCAACGTGAACCATAAATGGAAGCAGCTTTCTCCGGATTTGACCACCTGGATCGAGGATAAGTACCAGACGGAGCAGAAGAAGTGCCAGCTGAAGGAATACATCCATATCGACCTTGAGAAAATGCAAATGACGAAACCATTCTTTTCTGAGCTGCGCAGAACCTATAACCCTGGTATTTGGATGCAGTACCGCAAGTCGCATACCCTGTCATCGATCCATCTTAAAATCCAGAGGTTCCAGATCGATAATCAGCTGAACGAGGCTGTTTTTCCAAGCGTTTTGTACCCCGCTCCGCTGTCTCCAGATCTAAGATTATCTGAGCCGAAACCTAGCATTGAAATCGTCTGTCTAAAACAGTTCAGACCGTCTTTAAATCAAGAAGTCTACAAGTATTTAAAAGTGTTAGTTCAAGAGTACTGTGTCAACTTAGACAGGGGTTTCGTGAACTACGTATTCGATATACTCAACCATTGGAAGGTCGAAGAGAAGCCGGCGGTAAGGCTCCGCGCTGACTTGGCTCTGGTCCACCAACCGCTGCCAATGATAGCTTTTAAGTCCCAGAGCTCGGGGCAGAAACACGTGATGTTCGAGTACGTTCACCTGTCGCCGGTCAAGCTGGTGCTTTCTCTGTCTTCCCGCGGATACTTACCGGACAGTACGAACAGTCCGAGTAGGACGCGTTTCGGGAACAAGAAGGAGAATCGACCAAAGCTGTTCAACAGCGATCTGCTGGAGTATCTGTTCAACTCCTGGGGATCGTCGCTTTGTGATATGAAGGATGTCGTTTTGAGGTGAGTTGTTCATTGTGACAGTAAAACATTATTTTGTGCACATTCAGTTTTCGTTCTTACTGGACTGATTTAAGGAGAAAATTTTGAATTTGGCACCTGGTCATCGACCAAATGACCAGGTTAGGTTGAGGTATGGTGGCTCTGAAAAGACCTATTACCGTCGGTGAAAGAATCGGTGTAGTGAAAGGATTAAAACGCGCCTCTTAGAGCCTCCTTTTGATTTGACATAAATAAAAATGTCACCTACTTAAATCCTACTATTAGCGCGAATCCGCGGGGGGTAGCTATATATATTTGTCAACGTATAACAATAACATGGCATGAAATATTTCCAGAATGTCATACCTAGAGATCCAAAACGCAGCGTACCTCCCCTCGGAGCTGCTAGAAGTAGCCTCCCGGCACTACTGGCCGCAGCTGGTGCAGCAGTTCCACGTGCTGGTGCTGGGGCTCAACATCCTCGGCAACCCTTACAGCTGCATCGGGGACTTCTCAAGAGGACTCAAGCAGTACTACGAGCCGTGCCAGGTGACTCATTTGGTGACCCCGATATCCCTACTTGGTGACCCTGCCTATGATCTTTTTTGATGACCCCGACGGTGATCTTCCTTGGTGACCCCGACGATGATATTCTTAGGTGACCCCGATCATGATCTACTTTGGTTTACCCGACCATGATCGTTCTTGGTGACCCCGATAAAGTTCTACCTTAGTGACCATGTCGATTATCTTGGTGACCCCGATGATGATTTTGGTGACCCTGACGATCTTAATTGATGCCCCGATGATAGTTTTGGTGACTTCGATGATTATCTCTGACTGATGGCTGACTGATAGCAACATAGACTTGATTGATGCGATTCATTGTCCTTGCAAATGGAGATTGCTTTTTGGACTTACCTCGTGACCAATTAAATGTCCATCATGGAGAATAATAGCCAACTGGTAACTTGGCTATTGGCAATGAAAGATGCCAATATCTGAATAACTCCAGGGGAACTGCCTCGGCCGGAAAGCACTAGAGCTGTCTTCTCGACTGATGCGAGGCGCTGGAGCCCTGCTGGGACTGTCTTCGCAGCAGACCTCCGTGTTCGAAGCCCCGCCTGCTGCTAGGACTCCTAGGAGACGACCAGGTACCCACATCGCTTCTTCAGCTTCATCATCAGCTCAACTTTTAATCATCCCCATATTTATATCTATGGGCCCTGTATTTGTACATGTACTTTGCTGTGTTGCCACGTGCACGAAAGGAGCCTCTAAGAGGCGCACTCTAATCCTTTCACTACACTGATTCTTTCACCGAGACGTTCATAGGCCCTTTTCTGAGCCACCATACCTCAACCCGGTCACTGAGCTAATACAGGATGACCAAGAAATAACCAGTGACACGATAGGCAAGCAAGCATTCCCATAAAGCGTTATGTGGCAGTGGGCAGGCCATATAGCTCGCAGAACTGACAACCGTTGGGGAGTAAAGGTACCCGAATGGCGACCACGTACCGGGCGACGGCGACGCAGTGTTGGAAGGCCCACCACCCGATGGACCGACGACATTGTGAAGGTTGCTGGAAGTCGGTTGATGGAAAAGGCTCAAGACTGTTCATCGTGGAACTCTTTGGGGAGGGCTCTGTCCAGCAGTGGACTTCTACAGGCGGCTGATGACGTCAGCATTTGCTAATTTTTACAAAAATTATAATAATACTAGTAATATTATAAAATAAATGCGAAAATTGTGAGGATGTTTAGATGTTTGTTATTCAATCACGCTGTAACGGCTCAACCGATTTCGTTGAAACTTATATATAAAGAGTTCTTCACCTAGAATAGCATAGGCCACTTTTTATTCAGGCACCACGCGCCCAAAGCTCGGGCGGTAGCTTGTTAAAATATATATTTGTCAACGTATCACAAGAACATGGAATGAAATCTTCCCAGAATGTCATACCTAGAGATCCAAAACACAGCCTACCTCCCCTCGGAGCTGCTAGACGTAGCCTAGTACCGCGGGATGTGTGCTATCCTGATGCAACAGAAGAACAACTGAATCGTTTAGAGCGTTTGCAGAACCTCTGCATCTGGTATATCTTTGGCCTGCGGAAGTTTGACCATGTTTCAGTCTTCCGCCAGCAGCTGAAGTGGCTTGATATCAGAGCTCGTCGGGATGCACACATCTTATCTCTCCACTTTAACATTCTCCGTAACCCCTTATCCCCCAACTACCTCAACGAGCGGTTCACTCCCTTATCTGCTGAGGGTCGGCCAGTGCGGTCTTCACATCGTTTTCAACTGTTGACTCCGGAACATAAAACAGCATCTTACTCGGACTCTTTCACAATAACCGCTACGCGTCTCTGGAATCATATCCCTCCTGTTTTTCGTGAATCCACGTCGGTGGAGGTTTTCAGGTCCAGAATCTATAATCATCTCCTTGATAAAATGATCCAAAAATGAGCAATAGTTTTCTTATTTACAATATTTTATTGGTATGCATATGTATTTATTATGGTATCTATATATTTATGTATGGAACTTATTTATTTTTAAACTAGTATGTATTAAAAATCCTACTTCTCTCAAAATTTTAGTATTCCTTTTATTTTAGTTTTTATGATCTCAACTGTTCCCTCCCCTGTGCACTACCTTCACATCTTCTGTCCACAAACACAAAGGTTATCTGGAAGATAATGCTTTTTAGCATTAAGTTCGCCTTTATACAATTTTTATGTGCAATAAAGAATTTTCTATTTATCTATCTAATTTGCAGGAGCTGAAGTGATCGGCAACGACCTGCCCGAGTGCGTGGTAGAAGCCGACAGAGCCAGCTCCGCGAGCCTTGCGCTCGCGCTCACTGCGTTAGTCGCCAGGCCTACGTTCGGTCAGATATTTACTGTTCTACTTAGTTTCTGGGCCTTACTACCTCATTATTTCGATGTTCAGTGTTTTTGAAGTCATTTAGAAGATGTTCTTGTCAGTTTATATGCATGATAGCATGTTTTGTTCGTTAGATATCGATTCTGAATTCTATAGATTACTACGGTCAAAGACAACTATATTGTCTTTGCTACGGTCTACTAATTTGGAGTCGAACATGCAACCGCCATTGTGTGTACCCAAGTTTATGAAGTTCTGACAATGAGCTATAAATTTAATTGTCCGTTTGTTTGGTTGTAAAGTAGGAGTGATGCTTCAAATAACATGATAACATATATTTTTTAAATCAATTGATTGCCGTATGTAACAATTGGGGTGTCTGAAGTTTTGCGTGATTTAAAACCGTTATAGCCAACAAAAGATATCTCCTGAATTTATAGCAAACGCAATTAGTGCATAAAGATTTAAGGACATTTTCTGATATAGAGTTGTTCTTCAGAATTGACACAAATATCTAAATGAAAGGAGACTCAGTCGAAAAATTGGGGTATTTATTCTAAATATCTGCCTTCATCTGTAGTGTTTACCTAACAGTTTATACTTTTTTGTCTGTCTGTGCGTGGATAGATGACGACTATGTGTATGTACGCAGTGAGTATTGTAGAGCATGATACTTGTACTCTTTTGTAACATAGGTAGTGTTTTCTGTTTACTACTTGCATGATCTTCTTGATTTTACAAGCGGTTCTATATTCCCTAACACTTTTGGATGCCGGTTTCTGTAAAGTAAACAACATCATGGCATGAGCTACTTGTCTCGTGATTTTGTTACAGTACAGAGACACATCTCAAATCAAGAATACAAAAGGTAGGTTTAAAAACATCTGTCACGAGTAGAAAATATATTGCTAAACCAGTGCTAAACTGACGTTTAACGAACGGTTAATGTGTTGGTGAATACCGGTTAAGATTTATCAAAAGAGACGTTTCATCAATATATGGAGCCTGGGCCTGCACTGTGTATACTACTCTAAAATATAGCTAAGCAATAAAATAAACGTATTTATTTGGTTATTTTATTAAATTTGACTTCGTTCTAAGGTACATTAAGATTTTCTTCGACAAAGAGAGCAACACACAGCGCTACAAAAATATGGCGGATCGACGTGCGTGAAATGTCATTTTGACAACCTACATATAACTGACAAAACAAAAACATCAAATCAAACAACATGACATGAATAATATGTCAATGTCATGTCAAACGCCAATTATAAACCAACATGGCGGCCTTAAACTTAAGGGGAAAATTTACAAAACGGTCATAAGACCTGTCGTATTGTATGGATCTGAGTGTTGGGCTGCCAAAGGGACGGATGAAAGAAAATTGCACGCAGCGGAGATGAGAATGTTAAGGTGGATGTGTGGAGTGACTAGAATGGATAAGATAAGGAATGAGTATGTAAGAGGGAGTTTGAAAGTGGCGCCATTGACGGAAAAGCTGAGGAGTAATCGATTAGCTTGGTATGGGCATGTCATGAGGAGGGAAGAATGTCATGTGACAAGAAGAGTGTTAGATATGAATGTGGATGGATGTAGGAGTAGAGGTAGGCCAAAGAAAAGATGGATGGACTGTGTGAAAGTGGATATGGTGAAGAAAGGAGTGAGTGCTGAGATGACGACTGATAGAGGGAAATGGAAGAAGAATACATGTTGTGCCGACCCCACATGATGTGGGATAAGGGCAGGAAGATGATGAGATGATGATGGCGGCCTTCAAATAATGTTCACATAGTAAAAAACTTACCAGAAGAACTATTCTTGTACCATCGCATTTGTCTTCAAATTAATGAAATTGTATTTTTCTTGTAATCTCCTATTTTTTCCTAATTTTTCTATGTAGTATACATGGACCAGGCCCAGAATGAAATGGCTCCTTTTCATAAGTTAATTACCGATTTTAACATTTCTAGACAGTCCTCAGAGCAGTTTTTTTTTATAACTACTATCTGGCCGTAGGATTCTGATATAATAAATTCAAGTATCTGAACTCGTAGGTCCTAGGAAACATTAGATTCTCAAAGGATAGAAATAGAGGATAACGCTAAACCGTGGCTAAATTTTTACAAACATTATTAACTTAATTGTACAAAACTAATTTGAATACCAATGCTATAAATCTGTTTGATGTGTAATATTGGAATTTTGTTGTAGACATGTGTCGCGCGGCGATGTGCGTCGGCCTGGGCGCTCAGCTCAGCAGCGCCGAGCGAGCCCTGCGCGCCTGCAGCGGAGGCCGGGTGCTGGCCCGCCGCCGGGTGCCGCGGCACTGTCCGCTAGCCGAGGTACTGTACTACACGTGTGTACATGACTTTTAGGAGGAGGTAGGGCACAGCGAGATTTTCTCGTTCTGAATTGGAGCAGCCCGCCTGGGGAGGTACCTCCACCTTACAGAAGATCGCAGCCAAATAACACTATTTGTTTCAAATAGTGTTGTGTTCCTGCGATGAATAAGGTTGCCAGAGCTCTTTGCGCGGCAACGCGTGCGTGATGCCTCTGGTATTGCAAGCGCTCATAGGCTACGGTAACCGCTTGCCAACAGGTGGGCCGTATGCTTGTTTGCCACCTCAGTTGTATAAAAAAAAATACAAGTGTACCTATGCATGAGTACAAGTGTAAATATGAATACAAAAGTGTACAGGTGTAGGTACACATAAGCACAAGTGTATGCTCATGAGTACATAAGATGTCTGGCTCGCCACCGGGTACCACGGCAGCGTAGGTAGATATGTAAGTGAATATAAACCGAGTGAAGTGAACCTGTACTTTTTTTTGATACTGTGTAGGTTTTAGGTTTTTTTATTACAGGTACCTATTATTTATTAGACAGGCCTCATAGCTCAGTTAGTAGTCACTCTGCCTTCTGCGCTAGAGGTCGCGGGTTCGATCCCCGCACTGGACAAACATTTGTGTGATAAACACTAATATTTGTTCTGTATCTGGGTGTTAAATATTTATCTATTATGTATATCAGCCTCTGGTACCCATAGTATAGGCTATGTCTAGTTTGGGGCCAGTTGACCATGTGTGATATGTCCGGAATATTTTTTATTTTGTTTTGTATATTATGTTGTGTATTTTATAATTTCCGCATACAATGACTTGTTTTATGGAATAAATAACTATGAACTATTTATTTATTTAGTGTACTCATGAGTTTCCTAGTGTAGGTAAACATGAGTACCTACATTGATATGTTTTTTTATTGTTATTCGGAGGCAAACAGGCTTACGGCCCATCTGATGGTAAGCGGTTACCGTCGCCTATTGACATCTGCAACACCAGGAGCATTGCTAATGCGTTACCTGCCCTGGAGAAATCTTTTTGTATTTTTCTTAAAGCTCTTCATGTTGTAGGTTAGCGGGAAAACCTCGGAAGGAAGCTCATTCCACAATTTGCACGTATGGGGGAGAAAGGATCTCGTAAAGCGAGTGGTTCGAGATACCCACGTGTCGATGAGATGTGGATGAGCCTTATTTCGGTGACGCGAGGTCCGATGGTAGAACCTTGGTGCGGGTATGAGGTCAAATAGTTCCTCAGAACACTCATTGTAAAGCCGATAGAGCACACAGAGCGAGCCAATATCACGGCGCTGGCTCAAGGGCTCCAGCTTACTAGTGAGCTTAGGTTCGTCGAAAATTCTGACGGCTCTTCTCTGAAGGGAGTCGAAGCGAAGGAGCTGATACTTGGGGGCTCCGTGCCAGAGATGAGAACAGTATTCCACATGTGGCCGAACTTGTGCTTTATAAAGCAATGGGCGCTGAGTCGGTGTGAAATACTGTTTTAATTAAATTATTTTTTCTAGCCGGGTCATAATGTTGTACTGAATTTCATTATTTCCCATGGGACATAATGTGACTTGAATTTGGTATGCAACCCATGTAGTCGTGCTTGATCGAGGTTGGTTTAAAAAATGTTTGGGTGCAATGAGATTTTATTCTAATTAGGCTGTATGTTAGCATTTTCTTTGCACTGTCTACAAATTAAATCTTTTTACGAAATTCATTTACACCCGCGCTCTAAGAAGGATTTATTCGAATGTCGAACTGACCACTACAGAATAGACAACAAAAAAAGAAAAAAAGGCGCCAAGCGCTCAAACTGTGCTGTTATCTACACCGAAATTCAGTTTCGATTCGAATAAACTTCTAAAAAATGTCAAGTGACGACGACAGTGATTTTGATTCGACTCCAGAATGCATACAATCTGAAGCCTCTGGTATAGTTGGAAACTTACTTCCAGAAAAATCATTTCTTTCTACTTAACAGTCATTGTTTTCAATTGCCTCGCAGAAAGTATAAAAAGTAGAGTATGCATCGCGGGCTTAAATGTGTATTTGTCTTGGGCGATCTTGAACCCCTCGTACTCAGGATTCTTGCCTTAACTCCCGAGCGGAGCAAGGGAGTTAAGGCACTAGGACTATAGAATCCATCGTTCTCGGGGTTCAATATAGCGCCCGCGACATAATACCTGGTATTGCAAGCGTGCGTGATGCCTCTGGTATTGCAAGCGCTCATAGGCTACGGTAACCGCTTACCAACAGGTGGGCCGTATGCTTGTTTGCCACCTCAGTTGTATAAAAAAAAAAAAAAAATACACTACTTTAAGCCCTTGTTGCATAATCTACTATAATAAAATTGTGTGTGCAGGAGGTGCGTCCGTACTCGCTGCACAGCGCGCTGGGCTGTGCGCTGGGCGCGGCGGCGTGGCGCGGCCCGGCGCCGGCGCACTACGCCGCGCACGCGCTGCTGCCGCCGCACCACGCCTGCGCACTGCTGCTCTCCACCGAGTGAGTCACTACTGACTATACATTAGCCCCTTCGTCCACGGCGCGACTCAAAAGGAACGTGACTGAAACTGTAGTCACTTATGAGTAGCCTGACTGCGATAGCACTAGTATTTCAATGCGCGTCCGTCCACGACTCGACATGCTGGTCGCCAGGCGACTGGCATCGAGAAATTGTTGAAAGATGAACGAATTAAAAGTAATTTTAAGTGATTCTGACGTCTATGTGACTGGAGAAGTAATAATTCCATGTCATCGCTCGAATTATCACTAGTCATGTTAATTATTTTCGTTTTCAAAACTTTGTTGACATAAAATCGTGTACTGAGTGACTGAGTTTCAGGAAATTCCAGTAGCGTCGTGGACGAGTCAGAGTTTCCAATCAGTCCGCAACTCTAGTTTCTAATGAGTTCCGTCACTTTTGCGTAGCGTCATGGACAAGGGGCTAACTTTCTATACCCCTATTAAGAGGATACAAAAATCATAATAAATTGTCGAGTGGGCGGAGTGAAGAAAGTGACAGCGCTATGTACTGTAATTGAGTGCGGAAAGAGATAGCAAGCGTTAGAAGGCGCTCGAAAGTAATCGACGTAAGCGAAATATAAGAAAATATCGATTATCTCAAAAACGAACTATTTTTTTTAAAAGTGTCTTGGATTTAGGTACCCAGTGCTATTGTCTAACAGAATATTTTAAAAAAAGTTATTTTTGTTAGATAGTCTCAGAGTATTTTCGAAAAAACTGTTGCAGAGGTACTTTAAAAAATAAATCTATCGAGAAAAGTTTTACCAATCACGTTTCTGTCTTGGATTTACGTAAATAAAATGCTCAAATTATCTTTGTCATAAAAATCAAAACTGTGCGTTTTGCGGTTATTGAGAAAAAACAATTCAAAAATCATAAAATAAATAAAACCTCACCTTAAAGGGAGTACAGAATACAGAATACAGAATTTATTTATTACACCTTGTAACATTTCATAATTTTTTTTTTTTATCATTTATTAATTAAGTTTTAAAATTTTATATAAAAATATACATTATACTAGCGGTAGCTCTAGGTATTCTTCTAGGTCATAGAAAACTGATTGAAAACTGATTTTTGATTGGTATAGTAAGTTATGTATAATACATACAATGTATAATATCTACGTTAGTCTTGATAGGGCTTACGTCTTTGAGCCTTTTGGGGTTGAGACCCTGGGTCCGTGGGGGAACGGGGCCCTCCGGGTTTTCAAAAAGATATCAGGGCGTCTGATCGAAGCGACGCGTGACCCGAGAGCTGGCTCTTATTTGGCCCAGCAAATTAGCATTGCCATCCAGCGTGGCAATTCCGCCAGCGTCTTGGGGACGCTTCCGACTGGTAGTGATCTGGATCAGTTGAGCTATCTATAGATCGTTTGTAATGGTCTTTAGATGGCTCAACTGTTTCTTGTGTATTTTGTAAATATTAACTTGAATTCGTTTTAAGTTTCTTTCTGTAAATAAACTCTTGCATTTTATTTTATTATTTTATTTATTTTTGATCTACCACTCCTATCTACCGACATCGACTGAAGAACGCGACCAAGAAGCACACTGCGATCGTGAGGTCGCCGTAAAGGGTTCCATCTGAAAACCAGCGCCGCTACACTTCGTGTGCGGCATTAATGCTGAGATGGAACCTTTTTTGGCTCACGCATGCATCTCGGCACCGACTAATGAATACCCTAGTTTTGTTACTTCCTATCTACCTTTTTGTATGGTAATTGTAACCTGTACCTAGTGTATTTTTTATTAGTTTATGCTGTGCTTGTGTGTCCAAAATAAATGTATTTTCTTTCTTTCTTTCTTTCATTAGAGGACCATGACTTTATACTCCGCTTTTTTTTTAAGTTAGAAGGTGGATGAGAAAATTCTGTTTCCCGGCTCCTAGTGCCCTCCTTCGGACTGCCGTAAAGATTAAATAATTGTAATTTAAAGTAGAATCAAAATTTAACTTTCTCTGATAAAAGTTAACTTGTTTGTTTATTACCTTTTCACAACTAAACGGCTGAACTAATCGTAATTAAATTTGGCAAGGAGGACTTCTACTAATAAGCTATTAGCCGCGACTTCGTCCGGATTCATACAATTTTCACCACCTACTTTGCCCCCTTTAGGATTGACTGGCCTCATAGCTCAGTTGGTAGGTAACTCTGCCTTCTGCGCTAGAGGTCGCGGGTTCGATTCCCGCACTGGACAAACATTTGTGACTAACACAGATGTTTGTTCTGTGTCCGGGTGTTAAATATATATCTATTATGTATATCAGTCTCTGGTACCCATAGTACAGGCTGTGCCTAGTTTGGGATCAGTTGATAATGTGTGATATGTCCGGAATATTATTTATTTATTTATTGGTTTTGCAAAAATGCCGAAACACGTAGGGATTTCTTTATTTCTTAGCAAAATATTGAAATGATTTGCAGGCACATGTACATGGTCCGCGCGGGCGGCGGCGGCGGCTCGTGGCACGTGGAGTGGGCGGTGCGGCTCCACGACCTCATCGACACGCCCGCCATCGACCGCCACAAACTCGTGCTCAACATCAAACAGGTAACGCGGAACTAAGCTTTGTCTGACGCCGTTCCACTGGTACTTTTATAGACATTGGTTAAATGGCAGGTAAAAATGCTTTAGATGTTCCTGAACAATCAAATAGTTTTTGACCAATGACGGTGTAAGGATTGTTTGGGTGTGTGTTTGAGCGACTCAAAATAAGATATTTTTTTACAAAACCGACTTCAAATTCCTGAATATTTACAAGATTAATATCAACCCCCTTTTTTTGGTTATCAACCTCTTTGCGGTTTGCTTACCTACTGAGGATGACACTGGCCACCTACACTTTCGAATATAAAACAAAAGTAAGATGACATCCATTCATCATCAATATTATGTAATAACTCTTACGGTACTGACTGACTGAATGACAATCAAACGTAGTGGTTTTATTCTCTTTGAAAATCAACGCAGAGCCTAACCAAAATCCTAAGAGTACCTATGAAATTAACAGGGTAGCGTAACGTATGGGTGCTCAGAAAGGAATTTCCGACACACAACCCCTAAGGTTAAAGTTTCTTTAAAAATAGCAGCAACCGAACGAAGTCGCGGGGATAACCATACTATACCAGAGTCGACAAAAAAAAATCAATTCAAGTGGTGATTTCAAGAGAAGATGACTTTTTTTTAAGTTTTTCGGGACAAGTTGCAATCCCTCAGGAATTAAATTAATATGGGACCACCCCAATCATCAAAATCGGTTTAGTATTGGCGGAGATATCGAGTAACATACACACAAAAAAAAATCCAGCCGACTTGAGAACCTCCTCCTTTTGGAAGTCGGTTAAAAAGGGAAACTGGGAAGTTTCTAAAGGTGGTTTACAGAAATTACGAGGGGTCTAAAAAGGTCAATTTAGAGGACGCATAATATGATTTACTAGTCCAAGCATTACCTACACATGGCCACAGATAACATAATACTATACATTTTTCAGGGTTGCAAGCTCATTATTGGAATACTAACTTTTAGCCCCTACGTCCATGACGCTACGAAAAATTGACGAAACTCATTAGAAACTAGAGTTGCGGACTGATTGGAAACTCTGACTCGTCCACGACGCTACTGGAATTTCCTGAAACTCAGTCACTTAGTACACGATTTTATGTAAACAAAATTTTGAAAACGAAAATAATGAACATGACTAGTGATAATTCGAGCGATGACATGGAATTATTACTTCTCCAGTCACATAGACGTCAGAATCACTTAAAATTACTTTTAATTCGTTTACGCACGTTCGCACTATTAGAATTCTTAATAGGTCCGTGGTTCGAACCCACGACCCTCAGATAAAAAGTTGTAGTACCTCCTACTATTTAGAGTGTTTGAGACCTATTTCAAGTAGTTTGAGACTTCTAATACCCGTTGATTGACCCATAAAGGCATTGCCTTAACATAAGAAAATCGAATGTCTTAAAAACATATCAGAAAATTATTTCCCTTAAAGGAGCCATTTCATTCTGGGCCTGGTCCATGTACACTACATAGAAAAATTAGGAAAAAATAAGAGATAACAAGAAAAATATAATTTCATTAATTTGAAGACAAATGCGATGGTACAAGAATAGTTATTCTGGTAAGTTTTTTACTATGTGAACACTATTTGAAGGCCGCCATGTTGATTTATAATTGGCGTTTGACATGACATTGACATATTCTTCATGTCATGTTGTTTGATTCGATGTTTTTGTTTTGTCAGATATATGTAGGTTGTCAAAATGACATTTCACGCACGTCCATCCGCCATATTTTTGTAGCGCTGTGTGTTGCTCTCTTTGTCGAAGAAAATCTTAGTGTACCTTAGAAAGAAGTCAATTTAAATAAAATAACCAATTTAATACGTTTACTTTGTTGCTTAGCCATATTTTAGGGTAGTGTACACAGTGCAGGCCCAGGCTCCATATATCGATGAAACGTCTCTTTTAAAGAAAATCTATTTCCGCGATTTGCGATAATAAAGATAAGTATAATAATTTCAGGACGAGCTAGTGAACTACTTCGCAACAGACGAGAAGATCATCGAAGTTCCAGACACGGAGCTGCTGAAGTGGCTGCAGGCCAAGATACAGTGCGCCCTGATACTGGCGCTCGAGGACAAGCGGTGCCCTACGCACGACTAAACGGACTTCTCGCAATCACATCATCATCATCAGCCTGATGAAGTCCACTGCTGAACATAGGCCTCCCCCAGAGTGCCACGATGAACGGTCTTGAGCCTACTCCACCCACCGACTTCCCGCAACCTGCACAATGTCGTCGGTCCATCGGGTGGAGGCACACATCATTAATCGCAATCACATCGATCTGGATAAATATTCAAAACATTTAAATTGAAAATCTAATTTTTGTCCTAGACACTACCCTATTATTCAACCCGGTTATCAGTAGCGGATCCAGGAGGCGGGCTAAGGGGCTTAAGCCCCCAGAAGCAAAATATAAAATAGCATTTGGTGATATAATAGTGTTTACTTTGATAAAGCCTACCATCAGAAACTTAAAGCCCCTTACAAAATCCTGGATCCGCCACTGCCGTTATCGTCAAAGTAACGTTTTCTATATTTCTATATTCTATATTTTGAGGACTAAAGGCACAGGATAAACCGGGGATATCGGTTTTTTTAATAACAGGGTATTTACGAACTGTCGTCTAAGCAAAACCTATGTGGCTGTCAACTAACGTTACTGCCTAAACAAAATCGCTAAGTTGATGGTACAGGGCATTATTCAACAATGGATGTAAAAAAACACCTGTATAAAATGCTGCCTCCTCAATGATCTCATTACAGGCTAGTCATTTATTATTTGAGTAGGTACTTAGGTACGGGTACGGTAAGGGTAGTTACCTTCTTAACTACCTATTATTTTAGTTGAACTAATCATAATAATTTTCAAATTAAATCAAATGTATGTATGTATTTTAAATAATTAATTAAAATACGTATGGGCTTGTTGTATTTTATTTACTAACTTGAATTAAAACAAAACTCTAACGGGGTTATCAATTCTGCGTATTTTTCAGTCATTATTCTAATTAAATGTTAATATTTTCATAATAAATGTATGTATTATGTATGTAAAAGTAGTTAGGTATTTAATCGGTGTCTCAGCTATTTTGAATATTAGTTTTGGAGTAATATGTTGAAAGTACCTAAATGTTTACAATAACTTATGTGTCTAATTGTTGTTTAATAGATATGTGAACGAAAATAGCGAACTGAATTAAGTTCAAACTAATTTACGTCGGTATTCTTGTTGTATGGCCTAAATTAGTCTAGTTATGACTTTTGAAACTATCACGAAAATATATAATTTTTTTTCAATATGTTCCTTGTTTGGTAATTAGGTAATAAATAAATGTATAATAACTATCTGTCTAAAGTTGTTGGAACCCCTTCAAAATTATAAATTTATAAATTAAATAATATTTATTTACTCACTCGCATTACTTTTCGATAACTCTCAAGGTTCACACTTTGCCTAAGTGGCCCTGAAAAAAACTCAGTTTTAGGCGAAGTTCCTAAAAAATCATCCTGTATACATACTTGTTTTATATCATAATAATATTGAGTAATTGGTTTAATGCTGAATTTGGCACAAAATGTATTTTAGCAAGGTTTCATTTGGTCTGTTGAGAACTTATAGATGTAGCTATGTATACTTACATTGAAATGTTATTCAATCAAATAAAAAAATAAATGTTTTCTAAATGATTAAATAAAAAATGTATTTCATATGTGAGTTTTATTAAGCAAAATAAGTACATACCTATGATAATATCAAATTATCAAATAATATATTATTTGAAATAACTTAGGTACATTAATCATAATGGTTACTTATAGTAAGTTCTTGAATGGCAACCATGGAATGGTCAACGAAGGCATCTACACGATGGATCGACGACATTGCGAAGGTTGAGGAAGTCGGCGGATTTATCTTTTGAAATAATAATAATAACACTCAACAGTCGCATAGTCCTGACCCCCACACTGGGATTCCTTGTGTCGTGGGTATCAGAAACTACGAGTACCATGGTACCACAACACCCAGACCCGGAACAAATATTTGCAGATCATGCAAACATTTGTCCTGCAGCGGGAATCGGACCCGCGCCCATCAGGGACCAAACAGATATTCTAATTGTATGAATTGCTTATCAAATCAATTCACTTCAATCAGAGGTTTCATCACTGGAGCTATAATCTCCCACTAAAGACATCATACCCTGTACTCCATTTTCACTTAAAGATACCTTGTCAACTATTCCAATATTTTTATTCAGACTTTGATTGTTTAAATCTTGACTACAATCAGAAGGCTCTTGTTGAATATTTTCTTCATCTTTTGTATGAGTTTTCTTTAAACTTTGAATTTTATCATCTATTTCGGTCTTCTGTCTTTCGGTCTTTACAGTCCCGTTTTTATCTAGTTTGTTCGTCTTGATAGCTATACCTAACGCATTTCTGGTCAATTGGAAACTTTTACTTATAGATTCTTCTTTCTTCAGGCCTCCAAAACTAGTCAGCAAACCACTTGAGCTTGGTAAAACTGGACTGTTCAGTATCTTATTTCTAGTCAATTCCTTCTTCTCTTCTATGCTTCTTGATGGTCTGAGCGAGAGAAGGGAGGCCAGGTTTCTATCATCTTCTGTCTCAGGGAGCAGGTTTAGATTTAGTGATGACTTCGCTAGTAGGAAGTTGTCATTTACCGATGCTTCTTCCAGTTCTTTTCTTCTTTTCTGTTTTTCGGAAATTTGAAAACAGTTAAAATTTTTAGTAAATGAATTTTTACTTATATCTTCTATTTCTTTTGAAGTGTTATCCTTACTACTAAGATTTTAAAATAAAGCATCAATTTTATATCAGCTTATTCTCTTATCTAGGACAGGGCCATGGTTTCAAATCCCACCTAATTCTATCATTTTAAGTATATTATAAACAAGCTTCCGCCCGCGGCTTTGCTCGCGTGGTACCTACTTACAACATCCAAACATCCTCACAAACTTTCACATTTATATGTAGTATTAGTAGTATTTTTCATGAAACATAACTTCTTGCTGAACTAACCTAAGCTTATTCTCAAAATATTTTATCAAGTCTTGCTGCTAGGCAAAGGTCCCATATCCTACTAATATTATAAACGCGAAAGTTTATAAGTATGAATGGATGGATGGATGTTTGTTACTCTTTCACGTAATAACTACAGAATGGATTTTAATGAAACTTCACAATAATATAGCTTATAAGATATTGTGTGAATTGTCCAAAATATGACTACTAGCTCTAGCTACTCGAAATACTAATCCTGCGCAGACGAAGTCGCAGGCACCAGCTATTTAAGAATAAAATAAAACATACCCTAAAGTTTCTCCTCAAAGAGCAGTTAGCCTCATAGTCATCCTTCCAGACTGACTCATTCCTCCCCACCAGTCTCCCGAGCCTTGGCTTCTCCAGCTTAGCTGTATCCACATCCCCAGTCTTGTGTTCCAGTTTGAACATGGCATCATCGAACAATCGTTTCTGGGTTTCTTTGGTCTCGGGGACAATTTGGCCATTTTCTGTGGGATCCCAGCGGTTTTCCTGACGTCTTGCACCTGAGACTATCACATAGTCAAGATTCTGAAAATATAAAATGACAGATTACGACAGAGCCAAATGAAAATTTCAGGGTTACTTCTCCAGGAATGGTTGTAGTTTTTAAGGTAGGTAGTATAAAAAAAATTGAGTAATTTATTCTCTGGGAGCTTCAAAGTTTGATGAAAAACTAAGTTTGCAGTTTTTTTTAAAAGATTATTTGGAACTTAATCAAATAATGACTCAAAACGTTATTGTGGGATGAAAGATTTACTATTTTGAGCTACAACCTAAAAAAACATTATGGTCATAGACCTAATAGTTTGGATACATTTAGGACATGAAGTTTTAAATCGGAATTTGACTAATATTTCATAAAAATCAGAATAACTTTTGAATGACTGAACATCGCATAACAAACCGAGGGGTTAAATCGATAGGCATTAAGGTCAACCATCGCCCTGCCCCCCATGATCCACCCCTCCAATTACACCGTTTTTAAACTGTTATGAAGATATGAATTAGGTACTTACTCCAGGATCGGTCTTGATCTCAAAATGGTTATCGCACAAATGGCACTTCATCCGAAACTGGTAAACTGGAGTAGTATAATACATGCCGATCTTGGTCTTCTCTGCATTGTACCGGACCCCCATGCCTATGTGGTTGTTACATCCATCGCACCAGATATTGTAAGGCATCTCAAAGCGGATGATCAGGATCCCCAAGTGGAGCTTTCGAGCTCTTTCTCGCAAGGCATGAGTGCCAAGGAATTTGTTTAACCCCCCCACCTTGGGGTCATAGTCGGGGGGGTAGTAGTGGTTCTGGCCCTTGCGCTCACCCATCTTAAAAGATCTGGAAGAAATTGGCGAGGTTAGGCTGATCTGCGGAAGGTTACGACGAAGATTAGACTACAACTTACTAAGGCTTACCTCTATGTCTTCTGGCTCTGAATTACTGTACCAGTCTGATACCTACTACTACCTAGACCTTTAAAGAGGATTCTATGAACCTGGTTTCGTTCTATGAAGTGTGAAATTAAATAAATAAAACCGAATTATGAATGAATTAAATTTTACTTTTTATTTTTTATAACTCGTCTGCTGTTTTTACAGTCAATATTGCCAATCTCAAGTAAATAAGAATGTCAAGTTTTCGCTTTTTACGTAGACCGAGAATAACATAGACTGATGTCTATGTAATAATACCAAGAAAGAAAAGAATAGAAAATATAGAAATATATTAAACGACACGTATGAGTAAAGGAGAAAGAACTGTTATCTTCCATCACTGTCTGCGTATGCACTTTGGGTTTGTTGTGCACCAATCATTGGTGCACAACAAAGTCAATGGTTAGTGTGAAAAAGTGCATAATTACTAATATATAGGACTGGGCGATACAAATCATATGTAGATACGAAAACTATATATCGGTACAAAATCTGATATCCGATATCGGTTCGTTCGAAAACTATATATTAGGATATCGCTAGATATTTCGCGTAACTGCATATCGCCGCCGCCACCGCGCGCGCCGTATCGGAATCGCAGGTATTCGGAAGGAATCGGCAAAAATCGCCTCGGCGGCGGCGTCGCTCGGTCTGTCGGCTATACTGCACTGATGCAATAGATAGATGTAGGAATACCCACGTGCGTGCGACATAGCGCGCGCAATAGGCGCCGTGCGCTGGTTAGAGCAGTATACCAATAGGTTATGCACAATAAATATACTTTGGATCATAATGTTGTGAGTTTAGAGGTTAATTTCGGTTGACTATTATGTACATACATAAATCAATCTTCTGTTAAAATAGCAACAAAAAAAAGATAAAACACAATTAAAAACAAAAAACAAAAAAAAAAAAAGATGTTATACCTACCTATGTAAATAAGAAATTTATTTGATTTATGTTCATAATATTATGAATGAACTTCTAAATACGCCTGCATATTTTACTACTTATCTAAAACATTATTTAATAAGTCTCATAAAGTTAAGTAGCTACCTACCTACCTAGGTATAGTAAGTACTAATGTATATTAATGCAGCCAGTCCTAAGCCTGGAAAAAGTATGAAGGGAAGTTCTATGTAGGTACAATATTTGAAAACCAATATTGGATCGTTTGAAATCTACATTTTACAATATCACTAGATATCGCGCATCACTGCGTATCACCGCACCGCCACCGCGCGCGTATATCGTATGAAATACGCGGTACGCACGATATCGACGATATTGAAATATATAGTTTTGAAATCCGATATTTTAACCCGAAATCTGATTCAGATACGATTCTTAGAAAAAGCGATACGACCCAGTCCTACTAATTTACTAACTAATATTTTTGTGTGCCTGGTGTAGCAGGTGTAGAATCCAACTGGTATCATGGTACTATCACCAAAATTTCCGCTGTTTCACTTGTACACGGCTAAGTAAGCCTGTCCGGCCCATCTCTTTATTTATTGTGATCCTTTGAGGGTGAACCATTCATTTTATGACTTTGATTACCCAGTCTGTTGTTCAGTTGCAACCAAAACAATACGAACATATTGTTAGACAATAACGGTACTTTTTATGAATACGCATTTACGCAAGCAAGGCACAGATCACTTCACGCAAAATACACCTTTAGGGTGGTAAGGCGGAATTTTTGGTGATAGTACGTTGCAGTATTATAGGCTCCACGAGCGATAGTTTAAAGAAAGGGGAAAATATTACCTTTCACCGGTAAGTACTGTTTTTGTTTCTATTTGCAATTAAAACTTTATGCTGGAAAAGGATCTGGCTATATAATTGAACACGTTATTATTTATTTAGTTTTATAATGCTTATAACATTACCATTTCTTTAAATTTTAAAATTTATCATTGATTATGATAAACCGCACTAATGGCATGGTTATTCTCATGCTTACCACGCACAAAAGTATCCATTTCTAATTGGCTGGATTATACGAACTTTCGTCTTGCTCGGGTATACGCGCTAGCCTGGTCTATGTTAAACTCTGATAAGGGAGGACTTCATCACCCAATTCAGTTACATGGCAACTCAGTTACAGCTGTTTGACATTGACAACTCATACCAAATCTGACTTTGACTGACACTGAACTGAGCCGCCAGGCCAGCCACCACCAAGGCACCAAGCCAGAGTACAGTCAGTTTTATTTTCGTAAAAAGAAATTCTTTCTGTATTTCGTGGGTGAAAAATATTTTGTTTCTTTGTTTTATGTTTGGTGCATAATATTATAATAGATTTAATTATTGTATCCTAGGGTGTATTTGGTAATGTACAGTACAATGAAGAGCTCGTTTTAGAGCGCAAGTTATATCTAAGTGTTCGTGATTGCTGTGCAAGGGGCATTTGAGTAACAAGGCAGTAGCAATGGGCAGAAGAGTGGAGCCGGCTTGGTCGAAGGGCACCGTGGGCCTGACGGCGGCCCGAGAGCGGGGAGATGTTACCAGAGAGTTCGAGAGTCGGCTGAGGGTCACTCGAAGTACGATAGACCGACTAGGCCTAGAGAAGGAGCTCCGCGGGCACGTAGGTTGTGTAAACTGTTTGGAGTGGAACCAGGATGGATCGTAAGTACATTGAATTCTATGCAAGCCTGTATCAGAGTGAATGTTGATGATGATAACGTTGTTATGTCGTAGAGTCCTGGCGTCGGCCTCTGACGATCTACACGTCATGCTGTGGGACCCCTACCGCTACAAGCAGCTGCATAACCTGGCCACTGGTCACTCTGGCAACATATTCTCTGTAAAGGTGAGATTACTGCTACCCCTTTACTGGAAATGTCTAGAAAAGCTAGCCAAGCTGTGTTGTTTTTCTATTTGCGTATACAAGGTGATTCATAATATGGTATACCATCTGAAAAGGCCTGTAGAAGTCCACTGCTGGCCTATGTCCAGCAGTGGACTTCTACATGCTGATGATGATACAGATGATGATCTGAAAAGGGGCTTATTCTATCAACTAAAAGAAATAATACTATTGAGACAAAAATAAAAATATATAAATATATTTTTTACAGCTTTGCATTAAATAGTCTCTTGTCTTATTAGGAAGTGCAACTAACATGGTTGTACAAGATATGACAAATCTGCAACTTTGTAATTACACAGTGTTTCCTTGATATTATATATATGTGGTAGTTTGCTTATAGAAGTAGGTAGGTTACTTAGTAATTAACTACTTTTGGGTAAGGTCAAGAATTAATGATGAACTTCACTGAGACTACAAACATGCACCACTTATCCTACTTTTACTATATTTTGTCTAGTTCATAATTTAACGACAACTGCCGCGCAGCCACCAAGTAACTCTCTATATACTGCGCGAAGCCTGAAGCCAATCCGTGATCCTGTGTCCGGTTCCCGACTCCATGATAGTGGGGCAGACCGACTTCGCTGATTGGCTATCCTACATTTTACTCAAACCAACAACCGTCTGAGACATAAAATAAATTGAGACACTAGCATTACACATTTCTACTAAACAATTGATTGACGAAGTACTTCATAGATTAATAAATAAATAATCAATAATTATGAGTATTATTTAAATAATGGAATAAAATAATAATAATGACCTAATTAACTATTAATAAACAAGTAAAGCTAACACTACCTAGTTTACAGGATGGATAAACAGAAGACCTTTTGATTTCAATACTCAAATACTACCAACTAAACTGCATACATTATAAATAAATTATTATTGCCTTAATAATTTTCTAGATAGTTCTTGGTTATTCTTAGAGCTCTAACTATATTTTATTACTTATCTAGATACGTACATATATACAGTAAATAAATGATAACATTAGTATTGTCTTGGTAACAACTAAGGCAGCTATTATGTTAAATAATTAACCCACAGTTCAAAAACTGCATGTAATGCATAATTATGAGGTAGGTATAATTTGTATGTGTGCTTTTGTACTTTGCCATCTTTTTTGATTTGTTTATCCTATCCATCCAAACCAAAGTTTATATTATTTTTCTTTGTGTACAATAAAGGGTTTATCTATCTATCTATTGTAAACTTGGAGACCATAGCTGTTTGATAAAATTATGCAACTCTGAAACTGCACTCTCCAATGCCTGTCTGTATAATCTATTTAACAACAGGATAGAGATATCTTAATTTTATTAGGGTTCTATACATCATTTGGAAAAAACGGAACCCTTATATGATCAGTTTTTTGTCCATCTATCTGCCTGTCTATCAAGACGTGAAATTTATACAAACTGTTAAGGTCCGTGGGCTTATAGTGCCATTTAAAAAACAAGTTTCTAGCCCAAAGCATTAAAAAGATATGGCAATGAATGCCTTTTTTTTTACAATTCTGAAATTTGGAATGTTATGATTGAACTTTAGTTACATAAATAAAGAAAAAAATGTTGATGCTTTTGCCCCTAAAATTTAATTATTATGAGACAAAGTTACATTTGTGGTCAATATCATACAATGAACTAAGTGAGCGACCGCAAAATATAAGTTTCTAACTTGGAATTTTGATTTTCTCATCCTGTGTAATGGAACGGAACCCTCAGGGCGCGAGTTCTTGCTCATGACTGTCTTTATTTTGAATTTTATGGCTCCCTACAATTTATTTAATAATTTTTATCATTAGTTTATATCGCCTCACGTGCTGGCGACCTGCGCGGCGGATAGCACTGTTCGCGCTAGCGACATCGAGGCCAACGCGAGCCTGCTTGAGTGCTCCTGCCACTGCGGCCGAGTCAAGCGGCTTGCCACTGCACCCGATAACCCTAACCTGATGTGGTCGGCTGGAGAGGATGGCTTTATACTGTTAGTATACTTCTTTTAGTTCTACTATTCTACCTATCTTGACTATTGTATCGTTCCAGCCTCGCTTTTTATCTACTTCTTCAATTTCACGTGCCTTTGTCCACCTTTGTACTTCGGTATTCTCGACATGTTTTTTTTTTTTGCATTTTCTTTACTCTTTAACACTTTTATCCATTCGTATTTCTATTGTATTTTTATACCGTAGCTTATGAACGCTACCAGAGGCATCACCTGGCAACCTTACTCACCGCAGGAACACAATACTATTTGAAACAAATAATGCTATTTCGCTGCGACCTTCTGTAAGGCGGAGATACCTCCCCAGGCGGGCTATTCCAATTTAGAGCGAGAAAATCTCGCTGTGCCCTCGCATAAAATGTTATGCTTGTTATGGTAACAATGTTTTTGTTCACGATGATGTGAACAAAAACATTGTTACCGCTTTGTTGTCTCTTTGTTCCAGTCAGCACGATCTCCGTGTGTCGCACCGCTGCACGGGATCCGCGGCCAACGTTGCCGTGAACCTGTTGAACCACCTCGGCCGCTACGCGGAGGCCAAGTGTGTGGCGGTCAACCCCCGGCGGCCTCACCTGCTGGCTGTCGGGGCCAACGATTTTTATGTGCGGATCTACGACACTAGGATGATCAAACTGGCCAAGCTTATTGTGAGTATGAATGAGGCCTACATGCGAGATGATTCTCTAACCTGTTTGTTTTTTAAACCGACATTATTCCACACGGTCAACTGATCCCAAATTAGGCATAGCCTGTACTATGGGTACCAGAGACTGATATACATAATAGATAAATATTTAACACCCAGACACAGAACAAACATCTGTGTTCATCACACAAATGTTTGTCCAGTGCGGGAATCGAATCCGCGATCTCTAGCGCAGAAGGCAGAGTTACTATCAATTGAGCTATGAGGCCAGTCAATTTTTGTTTGCATTGTTTGATATAAATCTGTTTTTTTATGTTTATTAACATAGTATACAAGGTGATTCATAATATGATGTTTGCCATCCCGAAAGGGGTTTATTCTGCAACCAATTGGCAATAAAGTTTGTTCTACGACACATACTTACTAGTATGTGTGTGTGACTTCACACGGTACAAGAGCGGTCCTCCGTTTTCAAGTGTTTAAAAATCTGAAATGGCGCAAAAAGCGCTGGAAACTGCAGTGCGCGACCTACAAAAGGTGGTTGCTGATATGGTGAATAAAATATGTGCTCTGGAATGTAAAATAGACGACCAGGGCGTGTTAATCAAGAAACAAGAGCAAGTGATTACTTCACTTAAAACAACTGTGGAGGGTAGACTCAATCCGGCTCAAGACAAATCGCCGATCGCCGATGTCCAGGCCCCTCAAGCGCTGCAGCGACCCATCCGACAAGCGAGACTAAATGCGACCGCAAAATTAGTAAGCGGGCAAGCAACCGCTGCAAAGAAACCAGCCGCTGAATTGCACCGTGCATCCGTGGGAGTGACAACGCCGAAAGCAGCCGAAACGACCCGAACCGAACCGAAGCCTCCAGTCCAAAGTAACAAGGACGGCGATAAACCGGCTCGCGCGGCTAAGACAACTGCGACTGCGAGTGATGCGGGCCAAGTTGGAACCGTACCACAGAAGAGCAGCGAGATTGTTAAAGATCACGACCAGTGGCATTTAGTTAGCCGACACCGTACGAAGAAACCACAACGACCTATTACGGTAGGCACAGGAAAGGAAAATGACGACCTTCAAGCTGTTGAGCGTATGAAGTATATTCAAGCGTGGTCATTTCGACCAGACACTACGACCGATAATGTACTGGGATTCCTGAACACAATAAAAAAATCAGAATACACTGTCGAGAAACGACAAATCAAATCGGAAAGACATGCATCATTTCTAATTGGTATGTTAGAGAGTGTTTACGACGAAGTGACGACTCCTGCTGCATGGCCACCCCGAGTATGCTTCGTGCCGTGGTTTCCCGCTCGTCCCCGCCGAGAGTGGGGGCCCGAGCGCGCCGGCGGCGGCGGCAGCTCCAGCGCATGACTCATTCGGTAAGCGAGACCGTAGCCACTGTGATCGTACGACACCGCGGACTAGTGTTGTGGTTAGTTACCAAAACATTCGCTCGCTTCCGAATAAAACAAAACGGTTGGAAGTCCTACTAGAAAACGATCTTATGTGCGACGTATTGTGCCTTACTGAACATTGGCAAAAAGACTTTGAATTGGAATGTACTAATTTAAATAATTTTAGGCTAGGCTCTTATTATTGTAGAACTTCTTTTGACGGTGGCGGATCGTGCATTTATGTTAGGGAAGGCATAAAATTTAAGGAATTGAATTTAAATAATATCTCTGTTGAGCGAGTTTGTGAGATCTCCGCTGTGGAGCTGACAGATTATAATATTATGATTGTATGTGTGTACAGGTCTAATTTCACGAATACGTCTTTATTTTTCCCAGTATTGGAGGATCTACTAGATATGATTAATAATATTAGTAAGGATTGTGTCGTGGTAGGCGACTTTAACGTGGACTATTTATGTCCGATAAATAGTGACCAAAAACGGCTTACGGACATCACTAACACTCACAATTTTTGTAATGTAGTAGACTTTCCTACTAGAGTGACAGAGTCGACGGCTACTTGCATCGATCATGTCTACGTAGATAGTGAATGTGCGAGATCTGGAGTTGTGCGCGCAATCCAGGTACTTACGGGGCTGAGTGACCACTACGCCGTGCGCACCGAGTTACAGTGCGAGTTAATCGCCAACACCGCGCCTACCCGTTACGCAAGGGCTTTTTCGAAAGCAAACAAGTGCAATTTCGCTGCGTCAATAGATAGTGTAAATTGGGAAGAGATCTCCCAAAAATACGTAGATTCAGTAAATGAGCTTGCGAAAGCAATAATTAACATCATTAATAATAAAACGGACATTTGCTTTCCACTAAAGCGCGTTGCGATTAAGCGGAAGAAATCGTGGGTTTCTGAGGATATTATTAATCTAGAATACTTGCTCAGAGATATCAAATTTGTTAGCTTAAAATTCCCCGAGAACAGCGTCTTATCGGATAGGGTTGTCGAGTGTCAGGAAAGATTCGATAGATTACTAACATCACAGCGAAGTAACTATTACTGCAATTTGATAGCTGAGTCAGGTAATAGAGCCAGGACTATGTGGGATGTCGTTAAATTGGAGACCGGGCGGAGTCGACGGAGCTCCGACTTTATTGAGTTATTAAAAGAGCCCAATGGCTCTGCATTCTTGAGCGAATTCGATGCCGTCAATGCGGTGAATAAGCACTTTGTGAGTGCCGCGTTAACCTGTGGTGCGCCCGTCGCCAACGTGCCCGCTGCGATGCGCGCGCTGGCGGCTGCTCGAGCGCCCGCGGATCGTTCGCTTCGTTTCACAGGGTTCACGCCCTTTGAGATTCACAAAATAATATCGACGGGGGTAGCAGTTAAGCAGACTAAAGATATCTACGACATATCAATATCGCTTATTTCCACTGCCGCAGTCCCGCTGTCCTACATCCTTTCCACTCTCTTCAACAGATGTATAGAAGAAGGCGATTACCCCCAAACGTTGAAAAACGTCAGGGTATCTCCTCTCTATAAGGGCAAGGGAAGGAAGGAGGCCATCGACAGTTACCGTCCCGTCTCCATAATACCGGCCATTGCCAAAATTTTCGAATATGGTCTCAGTACGCGCCTTACAGAGCACCTGGTGAATACGGGATCCCTATCCGATAGGCAGTATGCATATCGGGCGGGGAGGTCAACGACAGACGTCGCGAGGGAAGTAGTGAGTCGTGTGCTTGAAGCCCGAGAGCGTCGGCAGCAGGTCGCGACCATCTTCTGCGACCTGTCGAAAGCTTTCGACGTTGCGGACCACGCTGTCCTCGCGGCGAAGCTCAAACATTACGGGATTCATAGCTCAGCATTACATCTGCTGCTCAAGTTCATGACGGGGCGATCGCAGATCGTAACCGGGAGGGGAGGGAAGATCAAATCGAAATCGATGTCGACTACCATTGGTGTAGCGCAGGGCTCATCGTTATCGAACATAATGTTCTCCCTCCTGCTCAACGACTTACCCGACTGCATAGGCGACGCACATATTCTTATGTATGCGGATGACGTGGCGGCGATTGTAGAGGCGTCTAGTCTAGACATCCTCGAGAAGAGGTTGAATGCTACTGCGGGTAACTTGCATAAGTGGTTCCATCAAAATGGCCTCATTTTGAATGTAGCCAAAACAAACTACATGCACTTCAACCTTGCGGGGCGGGACTATACGCCACTGGTAGTGGGCCTAGGGGCGGAAGTGATAACGAAAGTTGATCGCACTTCATTTCTTGGGTTTACGCTGGATAAAAGCCTCACTTGGGAAACCCATATTGACATGCTCTGTAAGAAGATGGGTCGAGCATGTTATGCTCTGTGGCGTCTCTCCGCAACCTTAGACAAGGAGCTGGTAAGAAATTTTTATTTCGCATCAGTCCACTCTCTGTTACAGTACGGAGTTGAGCTCTGGGGGCGCGCAGCTGACTGGGAGCGCGCTTTCAGGTTGCAGAAGAGAGCGATTCGTGCCATAGTTCGAGTCCCGCAGGACACACCAGCTCGACCATATTTTAAATCCCTCGGAGTCATGACCGTTCCCAACCTTGTGATGTATCAAGCCGCACTATTTGTAAGAAATAACTTGGATGAATACGCAAGGTACGGTGACGGTCATAGATATAACACAAGGCACGTGGACAGGCTGAGAGCCGTTCCGCGGCGTCTCACGAAAACGTCAAAACTGATTCGCGTGATGGGGCCAACTGTGTACAATCGTCTTCCGGCCGAAATCACTAGCGCTCCATCGACACAATCCTTTAAAAATAACCTTAAGAAATGGCTTTTAGAGCAGTCCTTTTACGACTGTGATGAGCTTACCTCTGTAAATCCTACCTAATTTTGGTATTTATAGATAGTTGGTAGGTAATTCCCAAATTCATTGTATAAATTTAATCTAACTATAATTAATTCATAATTGATTTTTATTTTTTATTTCTTTAATATGAGTGTGAATCTTACTTTATTTATTTCTTGTCTCAATTATGATTGTGTTCATTTTGACATTAATATTATATTATTATATTTAATCGATTATTGATTATTATTATGCTATGTAAGGATTACAGTATATAATCTGTGTTTGACATGTAACTATTATCCGTTATTAATAAATGAACTATGAACTATGAACTACGACTTATTTAATTTTCATTTAAAAAAATCTATGCCAACATCAGTTGTTTTGGGGTCAAATCAGCTCAAACTCAATGAATCAGCTGTTTTAGGTAGCAATCTTGATTCCGAACCACTTGTACGTTTAGTTAACAGTTCTAAAGATGATAAAAATATCAAAATCAGCTAAATTTTCACAAACTTTCTCAAAGTTAATATTAATCTTATTCATTTTTGTTGATAGAATAACCCCATTTCGGGATGGTATTCATGTTACGAATCACCTTGTAGGTGTTCTAACAATTATGGTGAACAACCAAAAAACACTTCATAACAAAATACCCTCGATTATAAAAAATTTAAACTCGTTCAATGCATTTAAAGCTAAATTACAACAACACGTCATTGAAAACTACTTCTAGTCATCCCTTTGGTTAGCGGAATGCATTGAACGAGTATATCTACTAATAAAACCTACCTAAATACTACGTACTTCCTATACCTACCTATTACCTACCTACCTACAGAACGACCTACTAACAACTATTGCATAATGTTTATTAATATTCTCATGTAAGTGACATGTTTGTCTTTATGAGAATAAGGCTCGTATTCAGAGACAAGACTCGAGCATTGATCTTTACTTAAATCTCGATTTAAGGCGAGATTCTAATTCTTGAACAGTATTTAAGTAAAGATTCAATGATCCACAGTTCACCTGAGTAAATGCTTATTCTGAAACGTCAATCAGACGAAATCGGTGCTTGAGTTTAGATTTGATTTGACATTAATCAAATGACATTTTTGTTCCGTTACACGTACTTTGATGCATATTTATACTTCACTTTATAGTTCTATTCTATTTCCCCCCTGGCTGTTTGAATTTCTGCGTAAAACGGATCGAAAATTATAAATAAATCAAAATGTAAACGAGAACATTTGAGTACAGATTTGAGACTCGATTCAGCTGAGAATAGTTTAAGTACCGATCTTGAATAAAAGCTATGTTTGAGAAGAGATTCAATACTTAAGTAGAGTTCAGCTGATCTGTGATTAAATCTATGCTTGAGTCGTGTCTCTGAATACGAGCCTTAATGTCTTGAAACCTAAACGTAAATAAAATAAATAGAGTAGAGTGTTCTGCACGGCAGAATCCCGGCGCGCCGGGGTCGGAGGCGCGCGCCATGCGCGAGCGGCAGAACCTGCGCTGCACGCGCGCCGGCCACGGCGACCTCGACAACAACATCCCGCGCGCCGCCGCGCAGTACTACGCACCCGGTATTACTATTACAATATAGTAGATTATGCAACAAGGGCTTAAAGTAGTGTATTATGTCAAGGGCGCTATATTGAACCCCGAGAACGAGGGATTCTATGGTTAACTCCTGAGCGGAGCGAGGGAGTTAAGGCAAGAATCCTGAGTACGAGGGGTTCAAGATCGCCCAAGACAAATACACATTTAAGCCCGCGATGCATACTCTACTTTTTATACTTTCTGCGAGGCAATTGAAAACAATGACTGTTAAGTAGACAGAAATGATTTTTCTGGAAGTAAGTTTCCAACTATACCAGAGGCTTCAGATTGTATGCATTCTGGAGTCGAATCAAAATCACTGTCGTCGTCACTTGACATTTTTTAAAAGTTTATTTGAATTGAAACTGAATTTCGGTGTAGATAACAGCACCGCAGTTAGAGCGCTTGGCGCCTTTTTTTCTTTTTTTGTAGTCTATTCTGTAGTGGTCAGTTCGACATTCGAATAAATCCTTCTTCGTGCGCGGGTGTAAATGAATTTCGTAAAAAGTTTTCATGTTTTTCTTTTTTTTAATTTGTAGGCAATGCAAAGAAAATGATAACATACAGCCTAATTAGAATAAAATCTCATTGCACCCAAACATTTTTGAAACCAACCTCGATTAAGCACGACTACATGGGTTGCATTCCAATTTCAAATCACATTATGTCCCATGGGAAATAATGAAATTCAGTACAACATTATGACCCGGCTAGACCGTAGGGCTGTAATGACTTACTTTAGGAAAGGTTTGCATGACACATAATATGCCATTAACGAGCAGGTAGTATAAAAAATATATAAATATTCCGGACATATTCACACGGTCAACTGATCCCAAACTAGGCATAGCCTGTACTATGGGTACCAGAGACTGATATACATAATAGATAAATATTTAACACCCAGACACAGAACAAACATCTGTGATTATCACACAAATGTTTGTCCAGTGGGGGAATCGAACCCGCGACCTCTATCGCAGAAGACAGAGTTACTACCAACTGAGCTATGAGACCAGTCAATCATCCATACAAATCTTCTCGCTATAGCATATACATAATTTTATTGTATATCTGCACAGGTCACTTGTCAATAGACGCGACTGAGAGCATAATCCACAAGAAGGCAGTGACCTACCTCACCTTCAGCCACGACGGTAACGAACTGCTGGTTAACCTCGGCTCCGAACAGGTATTATATTACTATGCATTGTTTTATACACTAAAACAACCAATATCGCTCTGCTCTCAAATAAAAACGGTCAAGTGCGGTACGGGAGCCCTGAGGCTCCCGTACCATTGGTCGTGGGCTCGGATCCCGGTCGTGCACCAATCTAGTGTACTTACCCACAAGTGTAGGAATTGACGAACTTATATTTGCGGTCGCTCACGTAGCCATTGTATGACATTGGCCGCAAATATAACTTTGTTTCCTAAACAACTTCGAAATTCCTCAATTTCAGACTTTTCCCTTTAATTGTGTTACAAAAGCTCCTAGCATTCCAAATTTCAGAATTGGTGAAGTAACTGGAAGTACCCTAGAGGTTTTTCATTTTTGCCATTTCCATACAAAATTATACATTCATTGCCATATCTTTTTAATGCATTAAGCTAGAGCTTTGATTTTTATACGCCCACAGACCTTAATAGGTGGTATAAATTTAAGTTGATACCTTTAGCCGTTTCTGAGAAAAAGGGTCTTGACAGACGGACAGACAGACAGACAGACGGACAACAAAGTGATCCTATAAGTGTTCCGTTTTTCCAAATGAGGCACGGAACCCTAAAAATCAAAGTGAAAAGGCGTTTATTTCAATAAAATCTAAGTGCAAATCCACCGCACCAAGCGCTTTGCTTCAACTTTCATAATGCGGACGGCCAAAGAGTGGAACTCATTGCCGGCGTCTGTGTTTCCGAATACCTATAATTTGGGTGTCTTCAAGAGCAGAGTGAAAAAAAAAGGTATTTATTCACTTAGAATTCCTACATACAGTTGTGAATAGGTTTCTTCTAGGCAAACGTGCTACACCGTAGACCACATAGTTACTTAACTTCAGGTGGTTCCCGAGAAAAAGAATCCCGACGGGCAGACGGACAACAAAGTGATGCTTTAAGGGTTCCGTTTTTTCCTGTTTAGAAACAGAACCCGAAAAATGTTGGCTAAACATCATGTGGAAACTGGCTTGTCCCAAAACCAATAATTTTTAAGAGCGTTCATTGAATTATTTTAGCAGACTCCTACCATCATTCACGATCCAAATCTTAAGTCTAAATTGACTTTGCAGATATATTTGTTCGACATGAACTCAGCCCGGCGGCCAGTCCTCGTGGAGTCCTTCATCATCCAGCACAACCACGGCTGCAAGGAGGCCGAGAAGGCGCCGAAGAACGGCACCTGCCCTCAAGAAGGCAGCCCGAACGGCACCAACGGCACCATTGCTTCCGTGGACCAGACCCCGCTGCCTGATAAAGTTTCGCAGCTGAAGGAGAAGGTAAGCCTAGGACGCAACCCACAATTGCTTGCAATTCGTGACACTGGTTCTTTCTTGGTCGTCATGTATTAGGTCAGTGACCAGGTTGTAGTATGGTGGCCCTGAAAGGGGCATATGGCCGTCTTTGAAAGTAGTGGAAGGATTAATCGCCTAAGAGACTTCTTTAATCGAATTTTTATGTTTTACGGCATGCCATTTTCCATTTTTATTTGTTGTGGTTTTGTGATCACTTTTTTAAAATTCATCATCATCATTTCAGCCGTTCGACGTCCACTGCTGAACATGGCCTCCCCCACAGACAGAGCAAATTCCTTATCATGTGGGGGGATTTGCCCATACTCACCACGCTGGGCATGCGGGTTGGCGAGCGCAGTTAGAGCTATCGTTGTTAAAATGAGGGACGCTGCTGCCCATCCCCTAGATTTTTCCCTTAGTTGCCTCTTACGACATCCGCGGATAGGTAGATATAGATATAGAGGGCCCTATTCTTCAGCCGGGGCCACCACGGCTAATTATTAATTTATTCCTTAATAAATCGAATCAACCCAAATAGAATAAATTCGGCTAGAGAACTCTAAATATTTATTTTCGACACAAAAAATATATTTTTGAAACCACCATTTTTGGGAAATCAATTTTTCTAATTTCGCTGAAATTCGTACATATGGTAGAATGTTTGGGGTTTTGTCGCCATAAGTTGATTGGCTGTCGATCAGTGTAATTTTTTTTTATTTTTATTTATTTATTTAGGAACAACAAACAACTACAATATACAGTGGTGGTCATCTAATTAGAAACACCTACCTGGGTTTATATTTTCATTGCAAATTCCCTTTCGAACTAATTTTTAACGTATCATTGAGTGTTCCTACGTATTAAAATCGATGTATCGGATATTATATTGCATTGTTATACCATTTTAATAACAGAAAACAACGGTTGTTTTTCTAAAACTGAAAGTTATATTAATAACAAAATAAAAAACGAGATACAAACCGGACAACTAATTAGAAACACCAAAAAAATCATTACTTAAATCATTTTTAATTTGAACAAAACCCCAATAGTTTTGAAAAATACTAAAAATACTACATCCTTAGACAATTAGTATTTGGTAGGGTAGCCTTTATTATCAATAACAGCTTTGCAGCGACGCGGCATTGATTCAATCAATTTATAACAAGTTTCTACAGGAATACTTCTCCAAGCGTCTTCAAATGCACTGTTAAGTCCATGAATATTAGTAACGTGTTTCTGCGACAGGTTGGTCTTTATAGTGTGCCACAAATTTTCTATGGGATTTAAATCCGGACTATTGGCAGGCCACTCTAATACTGTCACGGATTGTTCTGTAAGAAACGCTTTAACGCTGCGTGCTGTGTGCTTTGGGTCGTTGTCATGCTGAAATATCCAAGTTACTGGCAAATTTTCCTCGGAATATGGAATCATTGTCTCTTCCAAGATCTTTTTGTATTGATATTGATCCATTTGCCCTTCAATCTTTCTCACGGGACCAATCCCGTACCCTGAGAAACATCCCCACACCATTACATTTCCACCACCGTGCTTAACTGTCTTTTTAGTGTAAGCCTCGTTTATTGGTCGTCGTACATATCGTTTTCCATCGGAATTAATCAAATTAATTTTAGTTTCATCTGAAAACAAAACTTTTTTCCATTGATGAATAGTCCAACTGCCATATTTGCGAGCGAATGCTAGGCGATTTTCTCTATGTTGCCTGGTTAGTAGTGGTACTTTTCTAGCGATCCTTCCTAACAATTTTCCTTCAACCAACCGTCTACGAACTAGTTTAGTGGACACGTGTCGAGGATCGTCTTCTGAAAATACCTCTTTTCTTATAACATTGGATCCTTTAAAGGGGTCCGCCTTAGCTAATCGAAGCATAAGCCTGTCTTCTTGAACTGTAGTCTTCCTGGGCCGAAGTTTTCTTGGCACGTTATCTGATGTTCCGTGTAGTTTGAAATGTGCGAGGGCGTTAAATATCATCTTTACGGAACATTCCAAATAATCGGCGATCTTTCTGTAACTCCATTTTTGTTTTAAATGAAAATTCACTATAATTTTTCTCGTTGCTGCATCACAGCTCTTATTTTTACCCATTTTTAATAAAACAACAATAAATAGTAACTTTTCGTAATGAGTTAGAAATGGCGGCAATATTTACAATGTGATTGACAATAGTGAGAACTGTATTTCAGTTTAAAAAATCAAATTTCGAACCAAGTCATACAATGTTTCTAATTAGTTGTCCATTCTGCCAGTCCTAACGATATTGATACTTTTTGTTTCACTGATATTTATTTTTATTGTCGTCTTGGTTGTCAAATATTATTTGCTTGTAATTAAACTAGAGATATTATAGTACATTGTAAAGTAGTGAAAAAAAATTTACCTCCTATTAAATGCTATAATAATGTTAGTTACTTTATAAAAATGTCAGGTGACTAGGTGTTTCTAATTAGATGACCACCACTGTATATGTAAGATACAGTGAGTAGTAGGTACATAATTTCATATGCAACAAATTATTAATAATGTAGTCCACAACGTTATCCACAACTTAGTATATAAGAGTAACAAAAAAGGCCAGCTAGAGGGCCCGTCATAAAAAACAGACTTTTTTTAGCAACTAGTGGCCACAAAACCCCAAACATTCTACCATAAGTACGAATTTCAGCGAAATTAGAAGAATTGTTTTCCCAAAAATGAGGGTTTCTAAAAATTTATTTATTGTGTCGAAAATAAATATTTGGAGTTCTGTACCCGAATATATTCAATTTGGGTTGATTCGATTTATTTATGAATAAATAACCAGGCTCCATATAAAAAGTGGACAACGCCTTTGGTTGAAGTAGAGTTAACAAAATAAATTTATGTTGCAGGCGAACGAGTTCGTGAGCCAGGGTAAATACACAACGGCCGTGGATTACTATAACGACGCCATACAAATGTGCCCCGACTGCGCGATACTCTACTCCAACCGGGCGGCTGCCCTCATGAGGAGATCATGGTAAAAATCATTTAATACAACTTAGGAGGAGGTAGGTCACAGCGAGGTTTTCTCGTTATTGGAGCAGCCTGTCTGGGGTACCTCCTTACAGAAGATCGCAGCCAAATAACATTATTTGTTTCAAATAGTGTTGAGGTCCTGCGGTGAGTATGGTTGACAGAGCTCTAGTTTACTTTACTTTTTTACTTTTTTTACTCTCCACAAGTTCGGGGTCGTCAACGCGTGCGTTATGCCTCTGGTATTGCAAGCGCTCATAGGCTACGGTAACCGCTAACCAACAGGTGGGCCGTATGCTTGATTGCCACCTCAGTAGTAAAAAAAAAAACTAAGTTGGCACACAAGCTTACGGCCTACCTTTGGCGTGGTTACTATGGCCTATGAACGTTTGCAATACCAGAGGCAACATCGTTGCCAACCCTGTTGAAGATGCAGGTTCAAATCCCGCAGATTCGGAAATTTTGGGTATGAGTTATATGTAATAACTTTTTTTATACAACTTAGGTGGCAAACAAACGTACCGCCCAATTGTTGTTAAGCGGTTACCGTAGCCTATGAGCGCTTGCAATACCAGACACATCACGTGGACCCCGAACCCCCTAAAGAGCTCTGGCAACCTTACTCACCGCAGGAACACAACACAATTTCAAACAAATAATGTTATTTGGCTGCGATCTTCTGTAAGGCGGAGGTACCTCTCCAGGCGCGCTGCTCCAATTTGGAACGAGAAAATCTCGCTGTGGCCTAAATCTGTTATTTGGGTAAAAAAAAAACAGTGTCGCTGGACGTCGTTCCCATACATACAGTGTAGATGAGTCACATACACACAGGTCGGGCGACACGTACGCGGCGGTGCGCGACTGCTACCGCGCGGTGTCGCTGGACGTCGTTCCCATACATACAGTGTAGATGAGTCACATACACACAGGTCGGGCGACACGTACGCGGCGGTGCGCGACTGCTACCGCGCGGTGTCGCTGGACGTCGTTCCCATACATACAGTGTAGATGAGTCACATACACACAGGTCGGGCGACACGTACGCGGCGGTGCGCGACTGCTACCGCGCGGTGTCGCTGGACGTCGTTCCCATACATACAGTGTAGATGAGTCACATACACACAGGTCGGGCGACACGTACGCGGCGGTGCGCGACTGCTACCGCGCGGTGTCGCTGGACGTCGTTCCCATACATACAGTGTAGATGAGTCACATACACACAGGTCGGGCGACACGTACGCGGCGGTGCGCGACTGCTACCGCGCGGTGTCGCTGGACGTCGTTCCCATACATACAGTGTAGATGAGTCACATACACACAGGTCGGGCGACACGTACGCGGCGGTGCGCGACTGCTACCGCGCGGTGTCGCTGGACGTCGTTCCCATACATACAGTGTAGATGAGTCACATACACACAGGTCGGGCGACACGTACGCGGCGGTGCGCGACTGCTACCGCGCGGTGTCGCTGGACGTCGTTCCCATACATACAGTGTAGATGAGTCACATACACACAGGTCGGGCGACACGTACGCGGCGGTGCGCGACTGCTACCGCGCGGTGTCGCTGGACGTCGTTCCCATACATACAGTGTAGATGAGTCACATACACACAGGTCGGGCGACACGTACGCGGCGGTGCGCGACTGCTACCGCGCGGTGTCGCTGGACGTCGTTCCCATACATACAGTGTAGATGAGTCACATACACACAGGTCGGGCGACACGTACGCGGCGGTGCGCGACTGCTACCGCGCGGTGTCGCTGGACGTCGTTCCCATACATACAGTGTAGATGAGTCACATACACACAGGTCGGGCGACACGTACGCGGCGGTGCGCGACTGCTACCGCGCGGTGTCGCTGGACGTCGTTCCCATACATACAGTGTAGATGAGTCACATACACACAGGTCGGGCGACACGTACGCGGCGGTGCGCGACTGCTACCGCGCGGTGTCGCTGGACGTCGTTCCCATACATACAGTGTAGATGAGTCACATACACACAGGTCGGGCGACACGTACGCGGCGGTGCGCGACTGCTACCGCGCGGTGTCGCTGGACGTCGTTCCCATACATACAGTGTAGATGAGTCACATACACACAGGTCGGGCGACACGTACGCGGCGGTGCGCGACTGCTACCGCGCGGTGTCGCTGGACGTCGTTCCCATACATACAGTGTAGATGAGTCACATACACACAGGTCGGGCGACACGTACGCGGCGGTGCGCGACTGCTACCGCGCGGTGTCGCTGGACGTCGTTCCCATACATACAGTGTAGATGAGTCACATACACACAGGTCGGGCGACACGTACGCGGCGGTGCGCGACTGCTACCGCGCGGTGTCGCTGGACGTCGTTCCCATACATACAGTGTAGATGAGTCACATACACACAGGTCGGGCGACACGTACGCGGCGGTGCGCGACTGCTACCGCGCGGTGTCGCTGGACGTCGTTCCCATACATACAGTGTAGATGAGTCACATACACACAGGTCGGGCGACACGTACGCGGCGGTGCGCGACTGCTACCGCGCGGTGTCGCTGGACGTCGTTCCCATACATACAGTGTAGATGAGTCACATACACACAGGTCGGGCGACACGTACGCGGCGGTGCGCGACTGCTACCGCGCGGTGTCGCTGGACGTCGTTCCCATACATACAGTGTAGATGAGTCACATACACACAGGTCGGGCGACACGTACGCGGCGGTGCGCGACTGCTACCGCGCGGTGTCGCTGGACGTCGTTCCCATACATACAGTGTAGATGAGTCACATACACACAGGTCGGGCGACACGTACGCGGCGGTGCGCGACTGCTACCGCGCGGTGTCGCTGGACGTCGTTCCCATACATACAGTGTAGATGAGTCACATACACACAGGTCGGGCGACACGTACGCGGCGGTGCGCGACTGCTACCGCGCGGTGTCGCTGGACGTCGTTCCCATACATACAGTGTAGATGAGTCACATACACACAGGTCGGGCGACACGTACGCGGCGGTGCGCGACTGCTACCGCGCGGTGTCGCTGGACGTCGTTCCCATACATACAGTGTAGATGAGTCACATACACACAGGTCGGGCGACACGTACGCGGCGGTGCGCGACTGCTACCGCGCGGTGTCGCTGGACGTCGTTCCCATACATACAGTGTAGATGAGTCACATACACACAGGTCGGGCGACACGTACGCGGCGGTGCGCGACTGCTACCGCGCGGTGTCGCTGGACGTCGTTCCCATACATACAGTGTAGATGAGTCACATACACACAGGTCGGGCGACACGTACGCGGCGGTGCGCGACTGCTACCGCGCGGTGTCGCTGGACGTCGTTCCCATACATACAGTGTAGATGAGTCACATACACACAGGTCGGGCGACACGTACGCGGCGGTGCGCGACTGCTACCGCGCGGTGTCGCTGGACGTCGTTCCCATACATACAGTGTAGATGAGTCACATACACACAGGTCGGGCGACACGTACGCGGCGGTGCGCGACTGCTACCGCGCGGTGTCGCTGGACGCGGCGCACGTGAAGTCGCACTTCCGCCTCGCCAAGGGGCTCATGGACCTCAAGCGCGCGCGCGAGGCGCACGAGTGCCTGCTCTACTTCAAGGTACTTACCTACTCCACTAGCTTCTACAACTACGCTCAATGTAGTTAGTACCGTATGTTACTTATACATCAATAGACTAAGGCTCGTATTCAGAGACACGACTCAAGCATAGATTTAATCACAGATCAGCTGAACTCTATTTAAGTATTGAATCTCTTCTCAATCATAACTTTTATTCAAGAACGGTACTTAAACTACTCTCCGCTGAATCGAGTCCCAAATCTGTACTCAAATGTTCTCCTTTACATTATGATTTATTTATAATTTTCGATCCGTTTTACGCAGAAATTCAAACAGCAAGGGTGGAAATAGAACAGAACTATAAAGTGAAGTATAAATATGCATCAAAGTACGTGTAACGGAACGAAAATGTCATTTGATTAATGTCTAGTCAAATCTAAACTCAAGCACCGATTTCGTCTGATTGACGTTTCAGAATAAGCATTTACTCAGGTGAACTGTGATCATTGAATCTATACATAAGTACTGTTCAAGAATTAGAATCTCGCCTCAAATCGAGATTTAAGTACAGATCAATGCTTGAGTCTTGTCTCTGAATACGAGCCTAAGACATAGCTTTCAGAAGTAGCAAGTTGAAGTTGCAGTGGGCCGACCATATAGCTCGCCAGAGTTAGCGAGTAAAATTAGCACAGACGCCATTGTGAAGGTTGCGGGAAGTCGGTGGATGGAGAAGGCTCAAGACCGTCATGGGAACTCAAAGCCTATGTTCAGCTGTGGTCTCCGTCAGGCTAATTAAGACGATAGTTCGTCAAAGTCGAAACGCGTGTATTTCAATAAAATTACTAGGATCACTTTGAAGTAGAAGTGTACTCCATTCTGTGGCAGGACAAGTTCCCCCGGCACGCGAAGAGCCACGCGGTGTTCCTGCTGCAGAAGGACATCGACGCTGCGCTCGAGAAAGCGGAGCCGCACGCAGACGAAGGTAACCCCTTAGGCTGTCCGTACACCATCAGAAATTTCTGTCTGAATAATTAACTCGAGCAATCAGGGGACGTACGGTCCGGCGACATTCTTAGTCACCAATCACTAAGGAACGTACGCCCCGTGATTGATTTAATATTCAGACAGAAATTTTCTGATAGTGTGCGTCAGCCTTACTCAAATTACTGGCAGCGCAGCGGGGGGGCGGTGGGGCCGGTCCGCCCCGGGGGCCAAGCACCAAGGGGTGACAACGTGGTGACAACTCACACTGTAGCCGTTCAATGAATTTGATCGGAACAGAAGTTTCTTAAAATTAAAGTTGGTAGGATCCACAATGAGCCAGACGCTACGGACGGGAAAGTAAATTTTGATAATGTGATCGAATATTTAAGTCAAGTTAGCACTTTGTATTTGATATGTTTTTGGGTGCTCAATAGGAAACCGCCCCGGGTAATCGGAAAACCGATGCTACGCCGCCACAAGACAAGACTGTAACACCCAAAACAGCTCCACCGTTCCGTTTCTGCTCCACCTTTATTATAAGCACTGGCAAAGAGTGCAACGATCTGCCAGCGTCTGTTTTCCCGGATGAGTACAATCTAGGAGTCTTCAAATCTAGAGTGAATAAGTTCCTTCTGGTAACGTGCTCCATCTTAGGCCACATCTCACTTGCAAAAGTGAGATGGTGGTCAAAAGCCTAACCATCACCAATAAAAAAAAAAAAAACAGCTGAATAATTGAGTTTGGACCGATTTGAATTGCTGATGTTAGTGTTTTATACAGTAAAAAAAAATTAAGAATTTTCAAAAGTCGTAGAATAAGCCCCTTGCAGGATAGCATACATATTATGAATCACCTTGTAACACTCATAGCTTTCAGAATTAGCAGGTTGAAGTGGCAGTGGGCTGGCCATATAGCTCGCAGAACCGACAACCGTTGGGGAACAAAGGTTCTCGAGTGGCGACCACGAACCGGACGACGCAGTGTTGGAAGGCCCCCCACCCGATGGACCGACGATATTGTTAAGGTTGCGGGAAGTCGGTGGATGGAAAAGGCTCAAGACCGTTCGTCATGGAACTCTTTGGGGGAGGCCTATGTTCAGCAGTGGACTTCATCAGGCTGATGATGATGATGATGATGATGATGATGTAACACCCATAAAGAGATAACACGATTAAATTGTTATTTATTTGGGTAATTTAAGAAATTAGCTTAGTAGATAGATAGAAAATTCTTTATTGCACATAAAAATAGTACAAAGGCGAACTTAATGCTAAAAAGCATTATCTTCCAGATAACCTTTGTGTTTGTTGACAAAAGATGTGAAGGTAGTGCACAGGAGAGGGAACAGTTGAGATCATAAAAACAAAAATAAAAGGAGTTATGATGCTAATTACTTACTAAAACTTTGAGAGAAATAGGATTTTTAATACATACTAGTTTAAAAATAAATAAGTTCAATACATAAATATATAGATACCATAGTAAATACATATGCATACCAATAAAATATTGTAAATAAGAAAACAAATGCTCATTTTTGTATCATTGTATCAAGGAGATGATTATAGATTCGGGACCTGAAAACCTCCACCGACGTGGATGGACTTAGTACAATTCTTGTAAACGCTATACAGAATGAGTTTTTTTTTCAGGGCCACTTAGGCGAAATCGGAAACCGTGAGAGTAATCAAAAAGTGATGTTAAGAGACACGGGCTCGATTTTGAAAAAAATAAGATCTGCATAAAAAAAAAATATATTTATTTATTTATTTATTTATTTTTGGAAAACCATCGGCACTGAGAAAAACATTCTGGAAACTTAAAAATATAGCTTAAGGCCATTTAAAGGTCTTCACTGGTAGATACAAGTTGGATAACGGGCAGACAAAAAAAGAAGATGAGTTGAGTAATTAATACCTTAAGGGTCACTCACAGTCACGATATCAATAAGCATAGTAAGTGCTAGTCACTAATTAGGATCTGGAAGATGTACAAAGAGGGTTACCGGTCAAAGAATGTGATATTGAGTTTATTTCTAAGAGTTGGAATACTGCAGTTGAATAGATCAAGATTTATAATTTATTTACAGATTTTCTTATTCGTAATTTTATTATTCTTCTAAAGTCTGTTCATTTCTCTCTCCAGTAAGCAGCAACAGTGGTGAAATCGAGGAGAGTCCTGTGACCAGTGTGCTGGAGAAGCAGTTGAGGTCATCCGCTTTAGACTACAAGCATCGCTTCCTGGGCCACTGTAACACTACCACTGATATCAAGGAAGCTAATTTCCTTGGCCCCTCGGGAGATTACATAGCGGCCGGGTTAGTTATATTAGGTTACTAGCTTCCGCCAGCGGCTTCGCTCGCGTGGTGTAGGTACCATTAAAAGCCTATATGGTATTCTAGGTAAAGAACTCTTAATATTCCAAGTTTCAACGAAATCGGTTGAGCCGTTACTGCGTGATTGAATAACAATCATCCAAACATCTTCAAATTTTTCGTAGTTATAATATTAGTAGGATTTTCACGTCTCGATACAGACTTAGAGAGACGTAGAGACTAGTTTCTTTTTAAGCTTAGTTTTGGGCCTGCCATAGTTTCAGTTATCATTCATCAAAAAAGTCAATTAAAAAATTCATTCAAAGTCAAAAATTGTTTCTTCCATTTGTCTTGGCACTCAAAACACAAGCTTGCACTTAACTTGAGTGTCAAGAGCCGCAGTGGTGTTAGTATGCATTACTATCGCTACGCGTGTGTGAATTAAAATTAAAGGTAAAGAAAATGTTGACAGGAAAAGCCTATTATAGTGTATCAGAATATTTGTGTGATAAATTTGAATAATGTTGAATTTCTATGGTATATTATATTTAACATGCTTTTTTTTAAATACTTAATTTCAATTGTTATAATTTGAATGCTAATAATAAATAAATAAATATAAATATTCCGGACATATCACACACGGTCAACTAATCCCAAACTAGGCATAGTCTGTACTGGGTACCAGACTGATATAAATAAAAGATAAATATTTAACACCCAGACACAGAACAAACATCTGTGTTTATCACACAAATGTTTGTCCAGTGCGGGGATCGAACCCGCGACCTCTAGCGCAGAAGGCAGAGTTACTACTAACTGAGCTATGAGGCCAGTCAAATAATAATGTAACTATGACTATGTAATCAATAACATTGCCATCCAGCGTGGCAATTCCGCCAGCGTCTTGGACGCTTCCAACTGGTAGTGATCTGGATCAGTTTAGCTATCTATAGATCGTTTGTAACGGTCTTTAGATGGCTCAACTGTTTCTTATGTATTTTGTAAATATTAACTTGTATTAGTTTTAAGTTTCTTTCTGTAAATAAAGTTATATCAATAACTGACATGGAATTTGCATGCTGTAAAGTAGGAACATGGCTGTACTCTGTAACTCTTGACATCTTTTATGTGTTTCGCAAATAAATGAATTATTGAATTATTGGTCAGGTCGGACGACGGCAGCCTGTTCGTCTGGTGCCGCAAGTCGGGCAACATCGTGCGCTGCCTGCGCGGCGACGAGTCCATCGTCAACTGCGTGCAGATGCACCCCTCGCTGTTCCTGCTCGCCACCAGCGGCATCGAGGCCGTCGTCAGGCTGTGGAGCCCGCAGCCGGAGGTACCACTATTATGATGATGAATAAATTAATAATAATTAAAGACCCTTTTTCTCAGAAACGGCTAAAGGTATCAACTTGAAATTTATACCACCTATTAAGGTATGTGGGCTTATGGTGCCGTTTAAAAATCAAATCTCTAGCTTAAAGCATCAAAAATATATGGCAATGAATGTATAATTTTTGTATGGAAATGGCTAAAATGAAAAACCTCTAGGGAACTTCCAGTCACCTCACAGTTCATAAATTTGGAATGCTAGGAGCTTTTGTAACACAATTAAAGGGAAAGTCTGAAATTGAGGAATTTCTAAGTTTTTTAGGAAACAAAGTTATATTTGCGGTCAATGTCATACAATAACTACGTGAGCGACCGCAAATATTAGTTTGTCAATTCCTACACTTAGAATTGTTATGTTCTGACCATGATCACTGTTGTACGACCGGGATTCGAACCCACGACCAATGGTACGGAACCCTCAGGGCGCGAGTACTCGCACTTGACCGTCTTTATTTATTTTATACGGAGGTAAACGAGCTAACGGCCAACGTGGTGCAATTGTATAAGCGTAATGACAATGAAGTTCGTAACTTTCAGGGTAATTTTAACAATCTTAGCAGCATTCAAAACATACCAAACTTGACAAGGGAAAACTCCAAGATCTTAGCTTCTTCCTTTTCATGTTTGAAAAACTTCAGATGTCACTAAAATTTATAAAATCATCCTCATAATTGCGAACTGCATTACTAATATATTTCGTTTATACAATAGCACTACTGAAATCTTTTTCTTTTTTAGTATTGTTGATGACCTCGGTGGCGCAGCGGTCAAACGCTGGTCCTGGAGACCCAAGGGGTGCGGGTTCGATTTGCGCTGCGGGCCAATGTTTGCCTGGCTCGCGAATATTTCTTTCAAATTTGTTTGTTGTGGTACTCTAGTACTCGTAGTTTCTGATACCCACGACACACGGATCCTAGTGTGGGGTCATGTTTGGGTGTTATTTATATATTTATTAATTAAATTTCAGGAGGGCAGCGACGACAGCCGCCTCATAACCGACTCCCGGCAGGCCGCGGCGGCCAACCAGCAGCGCATGCGCAGCGACCCCTTCGAGGCCATGCTGCTCAACATCAGCCTCGCCGGCGCGCCCGACCGCGACCTGCACCCGCCGCCCTGCCGGACCACCTAGCCTAGCCTAGCCTCGTCTAGCCTAGACTAGCCTAGCCTAGACTAGACTAGCCTCATCTAGCCTAGTCTAGCCTAGCTTAGCCTAGCCTAGCCACGTCTAGCTGTACCGCGCATACCTATACTATACTATGCAGTGGCGGCGTAGCATAGGTTGGAACCCGGGCCGGTTTCCTAGCACCCCCAAAATGAAACAACAGATAAGTATTAAAGGAGCCATTTCATTCTGGGCCTGGTCCATGTACACTACATAGAAAAATTAGGAAAAAATAGGAGATTACAAGAAAAATACAATTTCATTAATTTGAAGACAAATGCGATGGTACAAGTATAGTTCTTCTGGTAAGTTTTTTACTATGTGAACACTATTTGAAGGCCGCCATGTTGGTTTATAATTGGCGTATGACATGACATTGACATACTTTTTATGTCATGTTGTTTGATCAGATGTTTTTGTTTTGTCAGATATATGTAGGTTGTCAAAATGACATTTCACGCACGTCCATCCGCCATATTTTTGTAGCGCTGTGTTGCTCTCTTTGTCGAAGAAAATCTTAATGTACCTTAGAACGAAGTCAATTTAAATAAAATAACCAATTAAATACGGTTACTTTATTGCTTAGCCATATTTTAGAGTAGTGTACACAGTGCAGGCCCAACCTCCATATATTGATGAAACGTCTCTTTTACTTTTCTGTCCTTTTTAATGGACAATAAAGAAAGATTGTGAAGTCGCGTTTGGCTCCTTGTGAATCTATTATCAACTCGAATTTTGAGAAACTTCTCATCCGACCGTAGTCATTGAGCGGCTACTAAGTTGGCCGAGTGAGTTGCCACCACGCTGTCACCCCTTGGTGCTTGGCACCCGCCCCCACCCCTTACGCCGCCACTGATACTATGCTATACCAACCCGCGCATGCGCAGCGACCCGTTCGAGGCCATATCCTCAGGCCGAGACGCAGTCAGCGACCTCTGGCATGCGGAATGATCGAATCAGTCGCAGGATATACAATTATACAGTGATTCTTAATGTGTACTTTCCAGAAAGGGTATTCTTCACCCATTTGGCAATAAAGTTTGTTCAAGGACTTTTTTCATATTCGATATATTTCATTGAAAAAAAACACTATGCAAAAATTAGCTGTTTCAGAGTCAAATCAGTTCAAACTCTATTCTGCTCTGTTCTATTATGTTATCTTGATAACGAATTGTTTTTTTTTTATATTTTTAATCTTTTAAATATTAGCCGCTTTTAATATTTTTATCATCTTTATTAAACGCACGAGAACCTAAAACAGTTGAATAAAGTTTGTTTTAACTGATTTGACTCCAAAACAGCAGATTTTTGCATAGTTTTTTCAAAGAAAAATGTCGAATTACCAAAAGTCCTAGAACAAACTTTATTGCCATGGCCAATAAGATATAGCTTACATACTCGTATTATGAATGGTTTTGCGCAAATATACATCCACCGTCGGTAGGCGTGTTTGTAGCGCTTTTGTGAGCGCCCGAGTGCCGAGTTGGAGATCGTTACGCCAAAAACGTAACGAGAATTGTAGTTGCCGTGATGTGACCAACGCTTTTTACGCATCGTAACCTTGGTAACTACACATTACTTCACTCAGACCACACGATGCGATGAGGTAGTCACATCTCATGTAGTCACATCTTAACAATATGATTTTTTTTTCTTCTGACAGGCAATTCAATTAGAAACTGAACACCAATTACATATATTTAGATATATCATTTTATAATAATGAATAGGTATACATTATAACGTATGTTAGATAGAGGCGCGATCTAATGTTTTGTAAATAGCTACTATGCATATTAATTATTCGTAAACTTAGTAGTCACTATTTTATTTCCTTTTTTATATAGCAGAAGTTAGGATGCGAGCACACTAGACAAAGATAATGCACGGCACGTGTATTTTTGTACAAGGCCCCCAATTCTACTAATTCAATGGCTTCAAAATGACAATGGTTCAATGTCAAAATGACCACTTTTGTCACTTTTGGTATTCTGCTATCACAGTCGTATTTCAATGGCAGTCATTGTGGAACCAATGGACCAATGAAATCAAAGAAACGAAGGTGGCGACATTGACATCTTTATGACATGTATTTCAAGCAATAAATTATACTTTGACTTTGACAATCGTAACTGAATGATGATGGTGCGATCATTATCATGCGTTTGTCATTTTCAAGTCATTGAATTAGTAGAATTGATGGCCAGGGCACGTTTCAGCTGGGCAGCTGGAGTACATTACTACGATTGAAGTTAAGCGCTTCAGAAATCTTTAAAAGCATCTTGTCAAGTGCTTATAGATGAAGGCTAGAGCGAAGACTACAGAGGCGCAGACCTTCAATCGTAGTACCAGATGTTGCCTGAATGGGCCTTAGACAAATAATATCAAAAGAAAAGTCTTAGGTATTACTTTTCAGCCTTTGTCAGTAGTACCATTGATGGCACGAGTGACACAACTTTACCTACAAAGTATTGATGAAAACTAAAGATATTCCCCAATATTTGTTACCGAAATGTACTTTCAAATGGTTTCAAGTGGCCTATAGGTACTTGGCGCATCAGTTGAGTGAGAGAAAAATAAATAAATATAAATATTCCGGACATATTCACACGGTCAACTAACTGATCCCAAACTAAGCATAGCCTGTACTATGGGTACCATAATATAAATAAATATTTAACACCCAGACACAGAACAAACATCTCTGTTTATCACACAAATGTTTGTCCAGTGCGGGGATCGAACCCGCAAGCTCTAGCGCAGAAGGCCGAGTTACTACTAACTGAGATATGAGGCCAGTCAAATTATTTGTAAAAATTCATTTCCTAGTCCCTATAGTTTTTTTAGTTGTACATGGAAGTCATGGAACCATAATTCACTAGTTCTATTGATGGTACTAGCGATACAAAATTTATGATGGTACTACAGTTTCCTAAGTGTCACTAGTACCATTGTGCCATCAATGGTACTACTGACGTAAAGGCACTTCTCATTTGACATTATTTGTCTAATCTATCATACTATGATCTCAGAGAAATGAAAAAAAAAACAGACTGATAATAAGCTCCTAAATCGTGTCCATTCAGATTTCTAAGTATTCTCAAAGTAGACAGGATCTTTAATTCTGTCGTTGCCACCAGCAGCTGCAGGACTTTCGAATTGCTTAGTGTGACTCTTTTGCAATTGGTTGGTTTCTATCATAAGGTGCCAAGCTTTTGTTTTATAATTTGTTTGATGTCATCAGGATAGATGATAGTGATTCCATGTTGTGTACTTATTATGAAGACATTAATAAAGGTAATCTTGTTATTAACTTGTATTTTTTTTTGTTATCTACCCTACGGCCCACCTTGTTAGTAAGTGGTTACCGTAGCAACCTTACTCACCACAGGAACAAAAATCAAACAAACAAATTATGTTATTTAGCTGCGATTATCTGTAAGGTGGCGGAGGTACCTCTTCAGGCGGGCACCAATTTAGAGCGAGAAAATCCTAGTTTGAATCGTCATCATCATCAGCCTGACGAAGTCGTCCACTCCTGAACATAGGCCTACCCCAAAGAGTGCCATGACAAAAAGGTCTTGAGCCTTCTCCATCCACCGACTTCCACAACCTTCACAATGTCGTCGGGTGGGGGGCCTTCCAACACAGCGTCGTCCGGTTCGTGGTCACCATTGAGAACCTTAACCCTCTAACGGTAGTTGGTTCTGCGAGGTATGTGGCATGCCCAATGCCACTTCCAACAACTATCTATCGTAAATTGACTCGGCGAATATCTACTTGGGTCGCTAAGCCATTATCCAAAGCGGAGCAGAGATTATGTTGTAAAATGAGCCAATAGAATTGCAAATGATATCACGTCATCTACGCACAGTTTGATTGGTTTATTTCAGTCCGAGGTCGCGGTCCACCTCCGCTCCGCTCTGGTAGCCATAAACTTGACCTGCCTAAAACTATTGAAAAGGCTAGTGGTAAATAAAACAAAAACATAAGTTTCATCTCATTTATTCAGGAACTGCACTATTTTTTAGAAAGTTAAGAATGGTTTGGTACTTACCCTATAATAGGTAGTTATTCCAATGATCACGTAGTAACTCGTCCACTTGGTTGGTTTTCTGTCTTCCGACGCTTTGTTGTAACAACTCTAGTCAAATGCTCAGCTAGAGTTAAGACTGTTAGCAAAGGGTGATTAGCTATTAAAGCGCAGGACAATTAGACGTGGTAGTGACCGTCTTCGAAGTTACGAGTGATATACCGTGATGGACGTGTAACGCCTCTCCCACACCTACGTCTATCGCCGTAAATTATTCTTATAGACTAAGAATAAAAAGGTGTAGGGTGGGAGAGGCATAAAGTTAAACCTACCACACCCATAACCTTTTCATGATGCTAACTATCAAAGTAACTTCAAAAACACTCACCGTACTCTGAAAACTAAAAGGTTAGGAGCCTGAATCCAGGAATGAAACTATCAAATACTCGGACACTGTGTCAAGATTTATTAAATCCGTCATACACAGCAGTCGCGAGCGGTCGCTTAGCCTAACTTAGTTTATGATCTATTTATCGTCGTCCTTGAAGACCATGGTACTGTGGCATTTCCCGCAGTAGTGGCGGTCCTCCATGACAGCCATGAAGACGCCGGCGCCGCAGTTCTCTCCCGTGCACTCGCGCCGGAGGCGGTGGATCTTGCCGTTCTCGTCAACCTGGGGACAAAAGAATCACGGTCTTGTAGAGGAAAGAACGATATTCATCGGGTCAAATTGATACGAAGTTGGTCAGGCAATTTGTCAAGTATGTTGTGATGGACCGACGACATAGTGAAGGTTGCGGGAAGTCGGTGGATGGAGAAGGCTCAAGACCGTTCGTTGTGGAACTTATTTGGAGGAGGCCTATATCCAGCAGTGGACTTCTACAGGCTGATGATAATAATGATGATGCTAAAACAGTTAAGAAATAATTGCAGACGCGATTCGTTGTTCATGCGCAATGTTTCCAGGTATTTGCCTTCAGCGAAACTAACGCGTCTGTCATCACAATTAATGGAACAAAAACAAACATTGTGCAACAAATAAACAACAAATCCTCGGATTATCTCGACATCTGCATGACTCAGTGCATTCGCACTAGGTAGGTAGGTACCTATTCGCTCGTTCAACCCATAGCATACAATAAATACTGAGTCACGCAACGTAGCGAGTCCCGACATGTCTTTCTAGATTTCTAAAGATTGTGTTCACATACTACTGCTAAATGTTTTCTTCATGTTCTTAGCTTGCATGGACATGTTGGACTGTAGATCCTGTTTGTTTAAACATAAGTAGGTACTCTAAATTCGTAAAACCCCAAAGAGCTACCAGAACTGGATACAGATGGCATTCCTTGAAATGAATCAGTTCCTATTCAAGCTGATATAATCCTCAAAGCAGGCTTGTAAAAACATGAAAATTATGCGGGAATTAATCCATTCCATAATATTTATCCTGCCCAACGCATTCTCGCTCATCATGAACAAAGCATTTTTTGTATTCAAGGAATGCTTTGTTCTGGGTCCATAGCTTTGATGGAAATAATAAAATTTAATCATAGTGTAGACGCTATACCTTGGTAAACCAAAGTACATCAATATATATGCTTATTATCTCTTTCTTTCTTGGTCATATAAGGTCAGTGACCAGGTTGATGTATGGTGGCCCTGAAAAGGGTCTATGAAAGAATCAGTGTAGTGAAAGAATTAAAGTGCGCCTCTTAGAGAGTCCTTTCATGCAAGATGCAGATAATAATTATGAAAATACCAAGGTTAAATGGACACTCACCTTGTAGTACCGAAGTACGGCTAGCTTGACCTTCTTCTTCTTGTGCTTGATCTTCTTGGGAGTGGAGTAGTTCTTCTTCTTGCGTTTCTTGGCTCCTCCCCTGAGGCGGAGCACCAGGTGCAAAGTGGATTCCTTCTGGATGTTGTAGTCGGAGAGGGTGCGGCCATCTTCCAGCTGCTTACCGGCAAAGATCAATCTGGAAATTTGAGAAAAGCAATTAGAGAAAATAGTAAATCAGTAGAGTACTGTTGCGAGAATCGAACCCGCGTTAGCCACTTTTGATTTCCTCACACAGCCTGATCTGTATAAGCGAGAATAAAATTGACCAACTCTACACTGGTTTGATCATAAGCTGGCAATTTCTGGTTGTAAGTAGTGGCTGGTTTTTTCCTCCACCACTTGAGCAGAGTTAACGTGACAGTAATACAGAAATGCGTTTTTACCGGGATTCGAACCTTGGGATGGGAAGGCGGGGCCACTACCACCACACACCAGTGCTCTCAATTTTTATGGTGTAATCCTAGTATAGTGGTAAAACTGATGGTCACTAAAGCCCCTTTGAAACAGGCAGTTTTAATCCATCAAGTTTTTTTTTGTTATGTTTAAGCACCTAATTTATTAAATTTAGTTGTATTAGTGTCATAGTAATAATTACCTCTGCTGGTCAGGGGGGATTCCCTCCTTATCCTGGATCTTGGCTTTCACATTCTCGATAGTATCCGAGGCTTCAACCTCGAGGGTGATGGTTTTACCCGTGAGGGTCTTAACGAAAATCTGCATGTTGATGACCTGAAGGACAAAATTTGCGGTTTATAGTCTAAGTTTGGCTTTTAAAAAAGTGTCTTCAGAAGCTACTAAGAAATAACTAGGCGGGCCTGGAGTGCACAATAGATTTTTAGGAACTAAAACAGCCACTGCTTTGCGCTAGCACACAGCTTACCTCACATTTGTCTAGTATCTAAACTCGGTGTGTCTAGGACACTTTCTATTCTGAATCCTAAACAGGATTTTTTTTGGAGGAGGTAGGGCACAGCGAGATTTTCTCGCTCTAAATTGAAGCAGCCCGCCTGGGGAGGTACCTCCGTCTTACAAAAGATCGCAGCTAAATAACATTATTTGTTTCAAATAGTGTTGTGTTCCTGCGGTGAGTAAGGTTGCCAGAGCTCTTTAGGGGGAGGGTTCAGCAGGCAACGCATTGGCAATGCTCCAGGTGTTGCTGATGTCAATAGGCGACGGAAGCCACTTACCATCAGGTGGGCCGTAGGCCTGTTTGCCTCCATATAATATAAAAAAACACAATGCCTGCCAAAGCATCTTTAAAAAAAACCCTTTGTGTCAGTAGTACCATTGATTTGTACCACTGATGGTTTATTTTTGTATGGATTGTTAACCGATACCTATTTCTAACACACTCCTGACGTACAATGAAAAAAGTAGGCACATAAACTACCTACAACCAATGTTACTACTAATATTTGTCTAATTCATACAGTAAGTATTAAGCTTAATTACAATAAAGAGGAGACAAAAGCTTCACAGTTTATTTATCAGAAAACTCAGGTACATAAATTAAACCAAAAGTACAGCATTGATACAACCATCATTCTCAGGGTTATTGGTGACCTGGGCGTATTTACCCCACACTACTTTACCGGCCTGCGTGACCAGACCCAACTCAGAGATATTCACTTCTAGAACAGTACCCTTAGTGATGACTCCGAGACTGGTGTACATCTGAGAACTAGGGTTCTTCTTCACTCCAATTATGGGTAAGCAGAATGTGGCTTTCAACTCTGGGTGTGTGACATGTGCCTTCTTGAAACGCAATGCCATCGGCCTGATAAACCTCTCAAACTTAGGCGGCTTACGTGTGAAGTTCTCCCCAACATATGTGACTTTGGTGACCATTCGCTTCCAAGCTTTCCTCTTAGTTTTACCAGACTTCAGTACTTTGAAGACCTCCGCATCAGCCTGCGCTCGGACTTTAGGTATGGGAACATCCCATTTGCCAGCCTTCTCCTTACGTTTCTGTTTTATCATGTTAGACAATACTTTAGCCCGGGATTGGACATCTCTGTCGAGGAGGTACACAGGCAGAGCCCCTTCAGCGACCTTCTCCGTGTTTTGTTTGACATTTTTCTCCTCGTGCGCTTTGATCTTCTTTTTCATTTGAATTTTTTCATTGCGCCGCTCCTTGTTGTAGATCTTGGCTTTGATGCCGCGCAGCTTGCGCGCCTTGTCTGCTCGCCGGTGCGGCTCGCGCGCTTCGCGTTTGCGCTTCCTCTCTTCATAATCGAGTCTCCTACCGTAGAGCTTACGATGACGCTCAATGTATTCGTTCTGCGGCATTGTGGTTGCTTATTCGGCAACTACAACAAAAGTTTTATGTTTGACACATAACCTCTTAGCTTATTGAAAGTACACCGCAGCCGCAATTATTCCTAGATCTTCGATATTATTTCAATGCAGTTTTCTATGTACGTTCTATGGATTTATAATAGTAATAATATCTTGCTGTATCAAGGTTTTCTTCGAAATCCTTCGCTTTATGTCAAATTTCAATCGAACATCCACGTGTTTTTGGTTCGGCACTCACTCCCAGGACGAATTGAACAAGAACAAATATATAGAAAAACGTGTAGAACACAATAACGCAATTACGATTCTATTATAATTTTATGAAATGCACAGGAAAATGAAATTTATTTCACAAATTGACGAACTCACCTTACGCCGTCACCATGCCACTTTGAAAAAGAAAGAATAAAAAAAATTGTCAGTGCTGCCACCTCTAAAATACATAGCTTGTATAGCTTGTTTGTCATGCAATACTCCCAACAAGAAGGGTGTCCGCACAATTAATGAAAAATATATTTATAGTGTTATTTTATAAAGTTTTTTTAGGTCACCTACTACAGCGGCCCTGTCCAATCTGTGATATGATATGTCTGAGATGCTGGATGCTAAACTAATGAAAGTTTCATATGTTTAGCCTCGTAGTGTAGGCTGGGGCTGTCGTCAGAGAATTGCTGAATTAGCCAATAAGTACCTACCGTTGCCGATTTACTTGCTTGTCTTGTTGGCCCTTACTTAGTTTGCGTTAGTACCCACCATGCCTTGTACTTTGGCTTGTACTTGCCGTGCCTTGTACTTGAGTCAAGTCTATGGGAGCAGACATCTTCAGCGCGCTTTATGAGTGCGAAACAAGAACTTCGAGGGTTTCGTGGCTTGGCTTTCACGCTTAAGGGCGCGGCTTGCCCGTACAGTGTTGAAATCTTGACCACCACTAGTCACAAGTAAAAGAGAAAGTCAGCTGCGGAAATTCAAGATCTAAAAAATAACATTATGAGTACAATAAATAAGTTCCGGGGAACAGAGTGGATCTCGAAGCTTTTTGAATAAAGAACGCACAGTTCCTTACTAAAAAAAAAATCCGGCTAGCTTCACAGGTAGGACTGAGCCGCCAAAGTTTATTACTGAGCAACCAAAATTTATTATCTTGAATCAAAGGTATTTTTTTTTTAAATGTGGTCTGTTTCAAAGTTAGTATATAGAACAAATAACGGTTAAAATGCTATGCTGTAATGTGTCCAACAAAAAAAAAGGTAGCTCTTCCATTTTGGAAACATTCTCAATTACATTAAGTTTGAGAGAATCCGCACAATGTATAATAATTTGTCATGATGTCTTGCCTCTGATATATCCATCTGTCCATCATGCATGTAGGATGGTTGAATAACAGCACCATACAGGCGTTGTTTATGGGAGGCGAGGAGGGTTTTTTACAATGGCAACATGTTGTCCACGCTGGAATGTCAACTCCGTTTTCAATGACGCATTACAAAATTAACAATGCTTCTACCGTTTGTGATTGGTAAACGATACAACAATTGGTACTGTTTTTTGTAATGCTTGCGTGCTATTGGATTAGTGTTTCAAGGTCGAGCCATACCATTGGTGAATAGTAACTTGTTATTTTATGAATGACAGAAATCAATCCATGTCGTCATTTTAAAATTTTCCTCAATCCAAAAACGAGTTTTGACGAGTTTAACCAAAGCAAAAGCAAGCTGTAACGTCCTACTCAACCAGAATAAAATTTGGCCATTGCCAATTCAATTTTTGGTCAAAGCTTCGACTATGAACACAACGGCAACGTACTCCTCAGCAGGTGAGCTAAGTGTGGTGAATTTTGCCAAGTTTATTTGTGTTGTGAAAAGTGCAGCTGGCTATGAATTGGGTACAGTAGCTTTTGTAGTAATTGCGTGTACGTGAAATACAATTCAATCACGTAGTAAAAACGTGAGTACGGCCAACGTTCGAAGGCTGAAGGCAAACAACCAAGATTGTGACCTGTTTTTATGTAGCTAAAAGTCTAGTGAAGTGCAAACAACTTTGAAAAGACGAGAGGTTAACAGTGTTTATTAACTTGTTGTGATCCGGAACTAATGTTTGTTTGAGGACGGAAAACCGCGACTCAACAGCTGTACCAAAATTATGTCCTTAATTCCTCTTCAATGGACATAGGGATCAACTATTTTGTATATATAACATAAATTCATTTAGAAATATTATTACAATACGCGGGAAATTACAAAATTAAATGTATTGTATGTATGTGTAGGTACCTAAGGCTCTTATTTTTAGATGTATTTGATTATTAATAGTAGGTAATTTGTAAATGATTCACAGTTGTCTAACCATCAAAATAAAATAAAATTTTAATATTTTGAGGCTGTGGCAAAAGTTTTAATTATAACATTTGCTGCCATTCTGGATACAATAATAAACTTAATTATATTTATCTTATAACCGCTAGCTTCTTTTATCTCTTGTTTTAAAATGAAAGAGTTTTATTTACAGAACATTCGTGGAGTCGGCGCTGTTCAACAGAGACAGTATTCAGCATACAAGGGAAAGAAACTGGTATGTTTACATAAAAAACACACATTCAGAGTTTTGCCACCAAAACTGGCCACCTTGAAGCTAGCCATCCCCAAGAATGGTAGAACTCTCAAATGTCCAGGTTATCAGATGCTTAAAAATGTCAAAGAGGAGTAGTCAGAGGCATGTCCAAACATTTGGCTTATGCCCATATTTTGCATTAGTGAGTATTCCATATGCGATAAGTTGCAAGCCAATCGCTGTTTAAGAATACTTATTGGTTTACTCATGATGTTTTCCTTCATCAAAACTTGGTGCACAACCATGTTAGAACCCATAACATTCAGAGTTAAAGTTAGTCTACGAAATTTAAACAAAAAACTTTGTGCATTGTGCAGTCATAATCTAGCTTATGAATTTTGTCTTGCCTTTGTATTTTATTTTGATGTGCATGAATACCTATTTATTTAGAAATAACATATTATGTGGTTACCTGATTTTTGTCTTGCTTTTTACTGCCTTTGCATGTGTGCTGTGTATTTTTTTCTGTAAAATATTTTAGTATGAAATATTAATTAAGATGAATTAATCAATTTATGAAGATGTATAAATATGCTTAGGTTACGAAATATATATTCTTAATTATATTACATATTTATTACATCTTCATAATAAAATAAATATGCTTAGGTGACAAAATATTTAATTCTTAATTATTTAAAATCAAAATTATTTTGTGGGAATTTTTAATCTACTATCTGAATTTTACTATCATTTGAGTAAAAACTATATTGATAGTTAACATAACATCAAACCAAACCTGTTGGATGAAAACATTGCAAATGTAGGTAGGTATTTAATTTTATAGTAGTTTAAAAAAAACAGTATTGTGTAGATTTTTTTTTGTTTTATCATATTTAATGCTGCACAAAATTAACATACTCCTATTTATCAACATAATCTTGACATGACATTATGTATGCAGTCCGTCTGACTTAATCAGGTACATATACAAGAATTCCTATTTGACATAATGATTTGCATACCACATTCAGAGTGTCGTTCACTCTGACTCAGAAAGTGCATTTGGTCAGGACTTGTTTTGACTTGTCTTGTGTATTTTGAAAAGGAGGTAGGTACTTACTTTATAAGATCTACCTACTTGAATGATTTTATTGCTTTTTGCTGTTATCAAGAGTAATACAAAGATTATGCTGAAATGTAATGGGCAGGCGTCTTTAATATTTAAATACCTACCTATATTATGAATATTATGATAAAAAAAGGTGAAAAGCATATTTTTAATTTGGGAAGACTGATAAAGCCATACCTACGTTTATTTATTCTTAATCCAGCAATTTTTGTATAAGTATGTACATACATAAGTGTAAGTATGTATTTTTTATTAGCTTGCTCCTGCGCCTTCACTCCTTTAAGCTATTCTGCCCAAACATACAAACATATAAAAGTCCGCATCTTCACAAACTTTTATATTATTAGGTATTGGTGGGATAGTAGGATGAATATTGCATAGGTACTTACTTATTCTTACTATCACATAACTCATTTCTAAATTGTTTATTTAAATTGTTTAATTATGTTTCATACATAACTGATACTATACACCATACCCATTCGATACCTTTATAGTATTTCCATGGACTGTCAAAATGGGGAATACCCCAGTTATATTTATATCAAGTAGTAATTAGTTGACTATGAAATTAATAAGGTAGGCAATTACATAATACAAGGTGATTCATAAATGTATGCCATCCCGAAAGGGGCTTATTCTACAACTAATTGGCAATAAGTATGTTCTACGACTTTTGGAAATTTAAAAAATACCATAAAAGCTAATTTGAGAAAGTTTGTGAAAAAAAAAGATTGTTAATATTATTTATTTTTGTTGATAGAAAAACCCCCTTTCGGGATGATATAGATGCTAAGAATCACCTTGTATTATGTAATTACCTACCTTATTAATTTCATAGAACTAATTACTACTTGACATAAATTTAACTGGGGTATTCCCCATTTTGACAGTCCATGGTAAGACTATAAAGGTATCCAATGGTATGCTGATACAGGATGACTTATTGAGCATGGACCAAAGGAGGCAGAATGATTAAGATAAAGTTAAGTGATCATTTATTTTTCTAATAATTGATCTTCAACTGATCTCAAGTGTGGATTTCAACTTAAATATATAGGTACTTTGTTATTTATACTTTAAAACTGTCTAAAAATCTATGCTTGATTCTATGCATGCAGTTTGGAAAAACGGGCCTTTTTGCACAGCAAATATTAGCACCTATAATTATTTATGAAAGTTTATTCTTGTCTCTGATTCTTTCGTGGTCATCCTGTATTAGTCAGGTATGGTGGCCCTGAAAAGTGTGTGCTCAGTGTGGTGAAATTAGATAAGATAATTATTTATTTCACTTAGGTACATTACACTTCCAAGTAGCCCTAATTACCAAACTAAGTATAGACTTGTATTTTGGCAAATAGTGCCTGCCCTTCATTTTATCATTTAAATTTGTACGGACATTGCATAGTAGGATATAAAAACTATAAGTTAAATTATAAATTAAGAATATAAATAAAAAATTGATGGTACTTATTGACAAGGTGATAAAATAACATGCAGAGAAAAAATAAAGTTTATGGTTATACATGTAAGTGAATTGATTACCTTTTTTAAGGTTTAAAAGAGGTTCACTCACATGATTTAAGTGCGCCTTTTTTGAGATTCCTTACATGCAAATGAATGGTGTAAGTAAAGGATAGTAGATAATAGTAAATGAGAGTTATTCATGCCCTCTGGATTGTTCATGTTTATGAATCATCATTAAAAAAGCGACGTCACGATTTCCTCAAGCCAATTAGAATCGACATGTCCCAACGTGCCGGTTTATTCTTGGTTCACTATTATTCATATTCATTATTAGCGGCTAACATAGATTACCTAGTATCGAGTAAGCCTTGTACTACCATGATATAACAACTCGTGTAATGCACACTGCACGACTACATGCTACCTGCCTTTGTCTACCAAACCTACCTACTGTAGTTTTGAGAAGCGAGTATTTCGTGAACATGCCAAAAACAGACGGACAAGTGATTCGTTCGCGCCCTCAGGCTTCCGTACGTCTACCTATCTAAGTTTTTATTAGTTATGTTTAGCTACCAATATGAGTTATTGCAGCAAAATAATAATTTAGTCAAGCGCGTGTCGGACCACGCACAGTGAAGTGGATTCTGAAGTCATTCAGTCTTCGGAACCCTAAAAATGCCAATATCGTGCTAGCAGTTTTATATTTTGCAGTGGCTCGCGTAGTACACTTTGATATTGGCCAGAAATAATGATATTTAAAAATAAGATATTTTTTACAAAAACTAAAAACCGACTTCAAATTCCTGAATATTTACAAGATAAATATCAACCTCTTTTTTTGTTATGAACCTCTTTGCGTTTTGCTTACCTACTGAGGATGACACTGACCACCTACACTTTCGAATAAAAAACAAAAGTTACTATGACATCCATTCATCATCAATAATAACTCTTACAGTACCGACTGACTGAATGACAATCAAACGAAGTGGTTTTATTCTCTTTGAAAATCAACGCAGAGCCTAACCAAAATCTTAAGAGTATGAAATTAGCAGGGTAGCTTCCTGTTGTAACGTATGGGTGCACAGAAAGGAATTCCCAACACACAACCCCTAAGGTTAAAGTTTATTTAAAAATACAACCAGCAACCGAACGAAGTCGCGGGGATAACCATACCAAGCCAACGTCGACAAAAAAAAATTCGCATGTCGTGATTTCAAGAGAGGATGACGTTTTTTTAAGTTTTACGGGACAAGTAGCAATCCCTCAGGAATTAAATTAAAATGGGACCACACCGGGATCATACTCTATACACAAGCGAAAGAATTATCAAAATTAGTATTTGCGGAGATATCGAGTAACATACACACAAAAAAATTTTTTTTTTTAAATACAGCAGACTTGACAACCTCCTCCTTTTTGAAGTCTGTTAATTAATTATTTTTCACTTGTGCCTTTCAAGATTGTAGGTCACCGGCAAGTTCCATATTATTACTAGGTTTATATGACGGGAACTTTGACTATACGGCCCTTGAAGCATATTTTCATACTAAAAGTTTTTATTGCTTTAAAGCTAAAAACTTAAAATTTTTACTGCAGTATGAGGTCGACCCGTAGACCTTAGTATTCACATTCATTTCAACTTGATACACTAAGCCGTTTATGTGGAAAAGCACCTTGACATACAAACGTACAGACAGACGGACAACAAAGTAAGGCTCTAAGGGCTTCTTTTTTCCATTATTAAGTACGGAACCCTAAAACTTAAATATATGTTAGAAATAGAAAGCCACTTACAATTATGGAATTTGGTCATGTATCTTATCTATAACACAAATGAAAAGAATTATTTTTTCTACCAACATTCATTTTAATTTCAAATTTAGTTATTTAATAAATACAAAGTTATGAGAACAAAAGTATTAATATTTTCTTGATGGTATTGTCAGATGACATGGTGCCCTGATGGTCTGCCCGCCAGGTCTCTGCCAAGGCACAGGTGGAACCAAGGACAGGACGACATTTCCATGCACATGCAACATTAGCATAATTAGCTATGTAGTGTAGTGTTTCAGTTGGTTCTAACATCCGAGAGTTTCTATGCTGTGGTACGTAGTGGAGTATCTGTGGTAGAGGTGGGTCGTGGTTACTATTTCGCGTACCAGGTCTATAACGTACCGTACCAAGTACTTAGACCGCGCGAGTCCACTGCGCGCCGCATCCGAGTATTTTTAAGACGTCTAAGTATCGTGAAGTCTAAGTACTAGGTACGCGTAGTTTGATGCGAGAACCTGGTTTAAAAACTGGGTTGCGTAAATACGAACCACCTCTAATCTGTGGTTGCTGTTCAATCATGTCGCATCCGTTTACTTCAAATCACAACTCATGACCATATCGCCGAACCTAGTTTTGATGGTGCTATACAAGGTGATCTGTAACTATGCCGTATACTATACCGAAAGGGGGTTATTCTATCAACAAAAATACAGAATATTAAAGAAAAAAAAACATCAAATTAAAACAAAAACTAAGTTTGCTATTCTACGTAAAGAACTACATATTTTATATCTATTCCAAGTTTCATGAAATAAAGAATTACAGAATGAATAATGACGATTTTCCAAAAGTCGTAGAACTTACTTTATTGCCAATTGGGAGTAGAATATGCCCCTTTTGGGGTAGCATACATGTTATGTACATACCACAGCACAAAAACTTTCTAGAAATTCTTTGAAAAATGTACAATAAAGTTGGATGTTAGCTCCAAATATTCTAGGAACAATGTATTTTTAGTAAATTGCAGTGTATACTAAAATTATATTCGATTAGGGCTGTAATGAGAATAGGCGATAACGTGATCCACTTTACTTTGATCTTTGTAGGCGGATAGTCAACTAGACCACAATTTGGTCAATTGGTTGACAATTGAATGCAGCACGGGTCTGGTGATTGACCATTTTATAAGCTTGCATCAATGCTTCTGGATGATTAAGGCTGCCTTTCCACAAGAGCGATAGATGTCCACCAGTATTACTGGTGGATTCATTGGTCCAAATAGCACAGCAGCCGATTCTACTAAGCTATTTTTTATATGGATGGTCGCGAGTGGTGTAGCTATGTACAGAGCTACGCATCTTCATTGCGGCGGCGCATCAGCGGAATCGGTCACATAGTTTCGTAGCTTAGCTTTCACATCCTCGCATCATATAGCAAATGTCTGGTGGAAAAGCATCCTAATACTTATAAAATATATTTCTTGAACTGTGCTTCCTCGCGTGTGTCAGCCATTTACCTGTAAATGAGCTTCAATAATACGAAAAATGCTAATTTCCTCATCGCAGCCCTAATCCAAGGTTTTGTTATTTTCCATGTGACATAATTTGCATTGTTTGTTCTAACTGTGATAAATTGTTGTAAAATTCGCGCTAAAATAATCTTATCTTCTAAAAGTATCCGAATTTTATCACAACAACTTATCACATTATAAACGCATGACTTTGTGTATTACTATAAGGATTTTGTATGATGATTAAAAAAAAAAGATAAAATGGTGATAAAACAGCAAATATGACAAAAAACCAAAAAGTAAGACAAAAACACAAAACAAAATGATGAAACTGCAAAGCGAAGCAGAAAATAATAAAAAATAAATACCGACCATGACAAAAAAAAAGTAAAGACTGATGTGGAAAAAAATTGTAGAAGCTAAAAAGGAATTAGCTGTTTCATCTTCATGCGGCGCATCTCATCAGGGGTTGCCCAGGGTAGCGCGCTCGGGCCGTTGTTGTTACTTGTCGTGTGTTGTAGATATTGCGCGGGACACCAGCGACACTGAGGCCCTCGACTCGGATACTTTGGAATACGAGCCTGTCACGGATTCTGAAGAGGACGGACCAGTAGATGCTGACAGCACAGAGTGTAGCGATGTGAGTACCTATCCATCTACCTACACTGCATTTACTTATAAACAGGTTATACTGGCTTGTTAGATTTGAATCTACGTATATACACTACTACGTCTACTTATCGCTTCATAAGCTTAAGAGTAATGTTTGTTGCCTCGAGAGCCACGGCCGTAGATCCATGTACAGTCTAAGTACACATAAGTTAATTACCAAATTGAGTATTAAAAACTAAATTCTGTTATTATCGTTACGATTGAAATTGTATCACAATAAAAAACACCAACGTTGAAACTTGGAATGGATAAGGTTACTTATCTAGAATAGCATACAAGGTGATTCATAACATGTATACCATCCCGAAAGGGACTTATTCTATCAACGAAAAGAAATACTATTAGCGAAAAAAAACATTTTTTTTTTTCACAAACTTTCTCATATTACTAAAACAAAAAGTTCGGAATCAAGATTGCTACCTAAAACACTTGATTCATTGAGTTTGACCTGATTTGACCCCAAACAGCTGATTTTCGCATAGAGTTTTTTCAATGAAAAATGTCGAATTTCCAAAAGTCGTAGAACAAACTTTATTGCCAATATATAACCTTTATTTAAACAAAGAAACTTAAAACTAATACAAGTTAATATTTACAAAATACACAAGAAACAGTTGAGCCATCTAAAGACCGTTACAAACGATCTATAGATAGCTCAACTGATCCAGATCACTACCAGTCGGAAGCGTCCCCAAGACGCTGGCGGAATTGCCACGCTGGATGGCAATGCTAATGCGCTGGGCAATTGAGTGTAGAATAAGCCCCGTTTGAGATGGCATATATATTATGAATCACCTGGCTACTTTTTAAGTAGGTACCACGTGAGCGAAGCCGCGGACGGAAGCTAGTGGAATTTTTAAGAGAAGAGTTTTTAAAAAAATATTGTTTTCTTCCATTCCAGAACGACATAATAGAGACGAAAGTGATCGAGGTGTCGGTGCGGGAGGGCGACCTGGTGTTCGCGGACTCGGAGCGCACGGACTCGCAGGACTCCGACAGCGAGATGGACTTCCACGACTACTGGCACTGCGCGCAGTGCCGCGCCGCCAACAACAACCCCCTCTACAGATACTGCCAGAAATGCTTCAAGGTAAACATCGCCCCAATTTATTATTTATTTATTCAGAACAATATAAAATGTGCAAATCCTACTAATATTATAAACGCGAAAGTTTGTTAAATATAAAAAATAAAATATTCCGGACATATCAGACACGGTCAACTGATCCCAAACTAGGCATAGCCTGTACTATGGGTAACAGAGACTGATATACATAATAGATATATATTTAACACCCAGACACAAAACAAACATCTGTGTTAGTCACAAATGTTTGGCCAGTGCGGGAATCGAACCCGCGACCTCTAGCGCAGAAGGCAGAGTTACTACCAACTGAGCTATGAGGCCAGTCAAATGTAAAAAAAAATAATGTTAGTATGGATGGATACAATAATATAGCTTATACATCAGAATAACACCCCTCGGGCTCTGAACCTTTTGAATATATGAGTTCCAACATGTAGATTTATTTAATGATAGTCTTAATTCTATTTATAATAATCTAAGAATTTAATTAATTTAAACTTTTGTTTAGGATAAGTATACAATTAATTAAGACAGTTCAGCGTTTTGGTGTAAACTGTAAGCCCACTGTCAAGAATGGAATAAATAAATAAACACATGGGCTACAATTTATAAAGATATTATGTGAATTGTCCAAAATATGACTACTAGCTAATCGAAATAATAATCCTGCGCAGACGAAGTCGCGGGCCTGATGCCCGCTAGTTACAAAATAAAACGATGAAACTGCAAAAGTTGTAAACAGTGTAGCAGTCTCCACGCCCACCTCCTTAACCTATGACTACCCATTTGCACGAAAGGAGCCTCTAAGAGGCGCACTTTAATCCTTTCACTACACTGATTCTTTCACCGAGACTTTCATAGGCCCTTTTCAGGGACACCATACTTCAACCTGCTCACTTATTCTAATACAGGATGACCAAGAAAGAATCAGTGATACAACAAGCAAGCAAGCTCCAATACAGGGATTACATTGAATTGAACAGTACATTTTTTTCCAAATTTCCCTGCGACTCTTAATCTATCCTACCTATTGTATAAAATATTCCCTAATAAGTTAGGTAACAGGTTCTAATTCAATTCGATAAATGATCTGTAATTGTACAAGGGGATTTATAATATGACCATTCCGGAAAGGGCTTATTCTATCAACAAAAAGAAACAATATATAAGTTTCAGTAGTCATCTTCCTGCCCTTATCCCATATCATGTGGGGTCGGCACAACATGTATTCTTCTTCCATTTCCTTCTATCAGTCGTCATCTCAGCACTCACTCTTTTCATCACCATATCCACTTTCACACAGTCCATCCATCTTTTCTTTGGCCTACCTCTACTCCTACAGTAGTAAATTTCAGTAGTTTCAGTAGTAAATGTCATTATTACAACATGAATTCATACGTGTCATTTCCTCATTCCAGGTTCGCAAAAACTTCTTCCCCCCACGACCCCGACGCAAGCACAAGCGAGACAACCCAGCCACCAGCGTTTCAGGATCCCAACCGCAGTCGCAATACTCCAGCATGTCCTCGCAGCCGCTCTCCCAAGACTCCGGCGTGGACTCCCCCCACAGCCAGGAGCTACTGGACCCCCAGCAACCCCCAGGAACATCACACAGTAAGACCCAAACAGTTCTAAAAAAGACTAAAAAACGCAGTTCCTCCTCCGCGGATAGGGTCACGAAGCGCGCCAAATACTCAGAGTCGAGCGAATCCGAATCGGAAAGCGAAAAAACGGTTATTCCGCTAGCGAAAACGATCAGCGACCCCGCGATTACTATAGAAGACGCTGTCATTACTAAAAAGGTTATAGCGAGTAGTATAAAGGAGATGGATGAGAATGCGAAGGAGCTGTGTGTGATATGTATAACGGAACCGAAGTCTGGTGTGTTCGTTCATGGTAGGATAGCGCATATCTGCTGCTGTTATAAATGTGCGAAGAAAGTCTGGGCTAAAGCGAAGAGGTGTCCTGTTTGCAACTGTAAGATCAGTAATGTGCTGAAGGCTGTTGTTATGTGAATGAATCTGGGAACTTAAAGGTAGGTAAGGCACCAGTATTTTTCTTACTCTGTGGTTTTTGTTTCGTATGTGTGTTGTGTGTGTATAAGCGCTTATGTAAGTATACTTTTTTATTTAATTATACAAGGTGATCTATAATATGGATGCTATCCCGAAATGGGCTTATTCTACATCCATTGGGCAATAAAGTTTGTTCCACGACGTTAGTCATTTCGAAATTTTTCATGGAAAAAACTCTATGCAAAAATCAGCTAATTTGGGGTCTGATCATACTTAATAAATCAGCTGTTTTAGGCAGCAATCTTGAAACCGAACTTCTCGTTCGTTTAGTTATTAGTTACAAAGATGATAAAAATCCCAAAATCAGCTAATTTGAGAATGTATGGGAAAATAAGTTTAGAAATAAAAAAATTAAATATTGATGTTATTTTCCACTAATATTCATTCTTTTCACCCGACTACGGAAGGGTAATGATTGATTGTTGATAGAATAACCCCCTTTCGGGATGGTGTACATGTTATGAATCAACTTGTATTCATATTTTGGTTTGGATGGTATCTTTCATTGATTTAACTTTGTCAGTTGGAAACATTTAAGCTTATTCATTATTTAATTAGTTTTCAGTTTGGGATGTCAGAGTGTCTGAGTACTCCTGTGATGATGAATGTTATGATGAGAGTTGTAAAGTTAGAGGTAAGTTAGGATCGTAGCAAGTGGAAATTTGTGGTCTCTGCCTAACTGTAAGCGATATGTATGTACAAGATTAATGTTTGTCTGTACATCCATGTATGATTTTTCATAACTTCTATGAGCTTCAAACTTTCGGCTTTTGCTAAGTATGTTTTAAATAGTGAAAAAGCCCAAAATTGTACAAACTAAAACGATTGGTTATCATAAAAGGGTGTAAACCATTGGTTATGCGTGTCGTGATGTGGAAGGTGATGAATGATTCAATAATCTGTTAAAAAAACTTCTATACTTCGTTCACTGAGAAATGCTTCTGAAAATGATCCAGCGTCTCTTTCGGTTATAAAATTCCTTCTTATCATGCAGAGTATGGAAGTTAAGGTGGATCCCACTGTGTAGCACGGAGCAGCACATACCAAATGCTTGTTTTCTATGTGATGTTACATGTTCCCAGCATCGTATAAGGACATGTGAGAGCGCGACGCTGTCCCGTACTATAAAGTGGAGTCCGAAACTTTTTGAGATAGTAATTTTTTGTGAGCAAAGGGGCCATTTCATTCTGGGCCTGGTCCATGTACACTACATAGAAAAATTAGGAAAAAATAGGAGATTACAAGAAAAATACAATTTCATTAATTTGAAGACATATGCGATGGTACAAGAATAGTTCTTCTGGTAAGTTTTTTACTATGTGAACACTTTTTGAAGGCCGCCATGTTGGTTTATAATTGGCGTTTGACATGACATTGACATATTTTTCATGCCATGTTTTTTGATTTGATGTTTTTGTTTTGTCAGATACATGTAGGTTGTCAAAATGACATTTCACGCACGTCCATCCGCCATATTTTTGTAGCGCTGTGTGTTGCTCTCTTTGTCGAAGAAAATCTTAATGTACCTTAGAACGAAGTCAATTTAAATAAAATAACCAATTAAATACGTTTACTTTATTGCTTAGCCATATTTTAGAGTAGTGTACACAGTGCAGGCCCAGGCTCCATATATTGATGAAACGTCTCTTTATAGAATCTAGTTATAAGTCACACCTATACCGCGGCCGGGAAATAATTTTAGTTTCTTATTTATTCGTAACTTAGCTTACTAATGTTCGGACTTGTGATAGTCGTTCAGTCTCATATTGCGATGGTAGGACTCCCAGCAGTGGGCATCAGACGATGAAAGGAAGAAAATTATCGAAAAAGTGTAAATAAAGCTGTGAAAATGACGTTTTCCACCGAACAGAGCTTAATAATATATATTTTATACAAATTACATACAATTAGGTTAGTTTAGATAGGTTCTAAAAACGATGCACCAATCTTACTTATTAGTTTGGTTTATCAATGCCAAAAGGAGTCGAGTAGGTTAGGTTTTAGAAGTAGCCCTAGTAGTCTTATGCCCCTGGCGTTACCATCTGGTCAACAACTGAACGACCCTGAGACCAGAATCCGTGTTCGTGAGTTACTCACGTTCACCGGTGAGTGGTGAAATTGAATAACTTAGAAATAGACATAGACAGACATTTATTCACGAACTTGGCACACAATACACATCACAATAGAAGCAAGACACAGAGAGCGAAAATATGAAACAATATATGAAACAAAGACAGAGAGGTAACACACAAAAACTTATTAAAAAGAGCACGTGAAATGTTATTGTGCGCCACGGCAGCAAAAAGGCTCAGCATAAATGCCTTACCACTCTGCGGAGTAGTTAGGCGCTGGTATTCTGCCGAAACCGTTATTTATAGTCACTTGACCTTGTGAGACTACTTCAAAGTGGAGTGTTCAAAAATAAATAGTTGTGGATAACTTACCGCTTTTGTATAGTGTCACGTAAATCGACCCTACAAAAACCGAAGCTATTCACTTTTCATCACTCACCGGTGACTAGTGAGTAACTCATTACGGACTCGAGCGTTTGAGTGTAAACAAGACACAACGTAATTTCATATCTGTTTCACTCCAGTAGTGTCAGTTATCTAGGCTGGGACAAGACTATCACGTCTGGTCGTCTAGGGGCATATGGTCGCGGTGAAGAATATCGGACTAAGTTATAGATTTATTTCTAAGTTATTCTCAGACCAGATATTCCAAAACAGCTTTACGCTTACACCCTTCGTTTAGCTCTGAACTATCTGTTAGGGCATACCGTAGTCCTGTAAAATGTCACTATAGTGATGCAAAATAAAATACCTTCCCTATAGTCATTAATTTTTTTATCATTTAATTTTCTAGCTAAAAAATCATAGATTTATACAAAGTATCTATATTGATTGTTTATGTAGTCATGCTTATGTGTAGTTATTAATAGTTTCAACTAATGGATACAAACCCACCACTCTGCCTACCGCTAGAGGATCTATCTTTGTTTCTTGTTATAATAGAGATTTATATCGGAAAAAATATTTTTATTAAATTAATTAGTATATAATATGTGCGCAAACACCATTATAAGATCTCTGTATATTGTATTTTCCTATGCTTGTCTCACGATTATACAAAATACTTGTTGTCCCATGTAAGCATTGAAAAAAAAATAATGAAAGGAAAAGAAGAAAAGAATCGAAAAAGATTAATCGATTATATTATCAGAAAAAAAATTAATAATAAACTTTTTCTTTTCAGCATATTTGATTTTTTATTTACAATGCAATTCCGTTAGTTTTACACACCAACACAAATAGTTGTAGGTATCTACAAAGGTAACTACTGAGGCAAATACTTAGCTGAGCCGTTGCACTAGTCACCGGTGAGTGGTGAAAAGTGATTAGTTTACCGTCTTTGTATGGCGTCACGAAAAGGTCTTACAAATTGCGTCTAAGCACGTAGTGATTATAAAATTCTGTAAATATAAGTAGTCTGTCACTTTCTCGTGAATTAGGTGGGTAGGGAGATTCGGAGGTTGCGTAGGGACATTTCTTGACAACACCCAACAGTCACAGACATTGTCCTCACTCCACACTAGGATTCCCTGTGACGTACCATATCAGACAATATTTGCAGAGATGATACAAGCGTATTGTCCCACCGCGGGATCGAACCAGCATCTCTTGCTTAGTATTCAGCATCCTCGCCACGAGGTCGTCACTTCATAAGTAAAAGTCAAAAGGTGATTATTTTATAAAATCACTTGGACCACTTTGTAACGTCTGAAACTAGGTGAAGCTACGCCTGTTCCTCGCGACCAAGCCTATAAGAATCAGGCAACAAACATTGCGCGCGTGCCTAGCATTTTTTTCGACTATTCTTTTCACAATATGGAATCCAACAACGTGAGGCTCAAAACAGCTTGAGCGAAAAAATGCAATTTTTGACTAAGCCAATCTATACTTACTGTAATTACCTACCAATGTTGTAAGTACCTACCTAATATTACTAGTTGTGTTGACCAATTTTAATACCTCCTTCCTTAGAAATACTTTATCTAATTTATATATTAAGTAATGTAATTGGGAAATAATCCGTATGATTTAAGGTTAAATAAATAAATAATATACAGTGGTGGTCATCTAATTAGAAACACCTAGTCACCTGACATTTTTATAAAGTAACTAACATTATTATAGCATTTAATAGGAGGTAATTTTTTTTTCACTACTTTACAATGTACTTTAATATCTCTAGTTTAATTACAAGCAATAATATTTGACAACCAAGACGACAATAAAAATAAATATCAGTGAAACAAAAAGTATCAATATCGTTAGGACTGGCAGAATGGACAACTAATTAGAAACATTGTATGACTTGGTTCGCAATTTGATTTTTTAAACTGAAATACAGTTCTCACAATTGTCAATCACATTGTAAATATTGCCGCCATTTCTAACTCATTACGAAAAGTAACTATTTATTGCTGTTTTATTAAAAATGGGTAAAAATAAGAGCTGTGATGCAGCAACGAAAAAAATTATAGTGAATTTTCATTTAAAACAAAAATGGAGTTACAGAAAGATCGCCGATTATTTGGAATGTTCCGTAAAGATGATATTTAACGCCCTCGCACATTTCAAACTACACGGAACATCAGATAACGTGCCAAGAAAACTTCGGCCCAGGAAGACTACAGTTCAAGAAGACAGGCTTATGCTTCGATTAGCTAAGGCGGACCCCTTTAAAGGATCCAATGTTATAAGAAAAGAGGTATTTTCAGAAGACGATCCTCGACACGTGTCCACTAAACTAGTTCGTAGACGGTTGGTTGAAAGAAAATTGTTAGGAAGGATCGCTAGAAAAGTACCACTACTAACCAGGCAACATAGAGAAAATCGTCTAGCATTCGCTCGCAAATATGGCAGTTGGACTATTCATCAATGGAAAAAAGTTTTGTTTTCAGATGAAACTTAAATTAATTTGATTAATTCCGATGGAAAACGATATGTACGACGACCAATAAACGAGGCTTTGAATAAAAAGTACACTAAAAAGACAGTTAAGCACGGTGGTGGAAATGTAATGGTGTGGGGATGTTTCTCAGGGTACGGGATTGGTCCCGTGAGAAAGATTGAAGGGCAAATGGATCAATATCAATACAAAAAGATCTTGGAAGAGACAATGATTCCATGAGGAATGAGGAAAATTTGCCAGTAACTTGGATATTTCAGCATGACAACGACCCAAAGCACGCAGCGTTAAAGCGTTTCTTACAGAACAATCCGTGACAGTATTAGAGTGGCCTGCCTATAGTCCGGATTTAAATCCCATAGAAAATTTGTGGCACACTATAAAGACCAACCTGTCGCAGAAACACGTTACTAATATTCATGGACTTAACAGTGCATTTGAAGACGCTTGGAGAAGTATTCCTGTAGAAACTTGTTATAAATTGATTGAATCAATGCCGCGTCGCTGCAAAGCTGTTATTGATAATAAAGGCTACCCTACCAAATACTAATTGTCTAAGGATGTAGTATTTTTAGTATTTTTCAAAACTATTGGGGTTTTGTTCAAATTAAAAATGATTTAAGTAATGATTTTTTTGGTGTTTCTAATTAGTTGTCCGGTTTGTATCTCGTTTTTTATTTTGTTATTTGTTATTAATATAACTTTCAGTTTTAGAAAAACAACCGTTGTTTTCTGTTATTAAAATGCTATAACAATGCAATATAATATCCGATACATCGATTTTAATACGCAGGAACACTCAATGATACGTTAAAAATTAGTTCGAAAGGGAATTTGCAATAAAAATATAAACCCAGGTAGGTGTTTCTAATTAGATGACCACCACTGTATATTAGAGAAAAACAAGCTTAGTGGGGGTTATGACAACAAATCATATAAAATGAACAAAAATATTTTTATTGTCATAATCCCCACCATTCCATATTTAGGTCAGACGATTCAACTAGGTAGGTCCAACTTCGACAAAGAGGTCAACCGACGAATCCAACTCGGATGTGCAGCGTTTGGGAAACTTCATATCTTCTCGTCGGAGATACCGCAGAGCCTCAACACGAAAGTCTACAATCAGTGCGTGTTGCCAGTGATGACTTATGGCACTGAGACTTGGTCGTTAACTATAGGCCTCATATACAAGCTCAAAGTCGCGCAACGGGCTATGGAGAGAGCTATGCTTGGAGTTTCACTACGTGATAAGATCCGAAATGAGTAAATCCGTAGAAGAACTAAGGTCACCGACATAGCTCTCAGAATTAGCAAGTTGAAGTGGCAGTGGGCAGGCCATATAGCTCGGCGAACCGACAACCGTTGGGGAGTAAAGGTTCTCGAATGGCGACCACGAACCGGGCGACGCAGTGTTGGAAGGCCCCCCCCACCCGATGGACCGACGATATTGTGAAGGTTTCGGGAAGTCGGTGGATGGAGAAGGCTCAAGACCGTTCGTCATGGAACTCTTTGGGGGAGGCCTATGTCCAGCAGTGGACTTCTACAGGCTGATGATGATGATGATGATGAATCCCCACCAACCAGGATTAAAAACTTTAGTGGGGAAAACGTCAATACTTTTTTGAAAATAAACCAAAATATTTTTATTGTCATAATCCCCACCACCCAGGATTAAAAACGTTAGTGGGGAAAACGTCAAAACTTTTTGAAAATTGTCATAATCCCCACTGGTGGAGCAAGCTTAGTGGGGATTATGACAATAAACCGCTACAGGTTAGCAAATGGAATAGACGTATCCCAAAAATATAGGGAACTAGTTCTTTGTTGTTCGTAGGCGAACCTGTTCTCTCCGGTATACAAAAGTACTCTGTGACCTGTTCGTCCCCAACCAAAACTAACGTCTATCCCTAGTTCCCTACACGGCCCCATAGGCCCGTACTATCTACATTGCGATTTGTTTAGGCTAGGCGGTGACGTAAGTTGACAGTATCAAAGATTTACGGTTCAAATTCGTGTAAAATAGTGCTCCCATATCTATGGTGCTGACACGCTTGCATTTGAATGAAAATAAAAGATCATGGTACGGCCCACAGCCTACTGAGCCTACACACCGCACCGTGTCCCCTAATGCACATGTGCGATATTGCTGTAGCAAATCTTGCAGGAGCATCTGTGGCAATCCGTTAGATTTTCAAATGTCTAAGCCTACCCAATTTTCATCTGTTGCATGTTATGGATGCCGGGCGGCCAAGGCCAAATAATACCTTATAATCCCGCGCAGCCCGGCATCTATAATACTAGTAAACTAGCGGCTTAGAAAATCAATCAGTTTATCATAGAATGGAATCCTGTGTCCTGTGCCTGTGATATAAATAACTGTCAAAGAAAATGAGAGCATGAGAAGAGCGGAAGTGTTGATATCGATCAGATCTATCTGTAAATTCTGAGCTAAGTAATCACACTTCTGATAATTTTGGAAGGATATAAGTAATTTTAGTACAAAATTCGTAGCAATGTGATTCATAGTAGGTACCTACCAAAGACATGGCCGTGGTGGACCCGGCTGAAGAATAGGCCCCTACATATCTACCTATCCGCGGATGTCGTAAGAGGCGACTAAGCGAAAAAAGCTAGGGGATGGGCAGCAGCGTCCCTCATTTCAACAACGATAGCTCTAACTGCGCTCGCCAACCCGCATGCCCAGCGTGGCAAATCCCCCCACGTCTGTGGGGAGGCCATGTTCAGCACGTCGCACGTTGGACTTCGTACGGCTGAAATGATGGTGATTTTGGTGAATGTAACTGCAGGCCAAATGTAGACGAATTTCGGGATCTGCAGGTTATTTAAATTTTTGTGCGCCCACAGCAAAATGCAAATTATGAAGTGTACGATACTACTACAATCATACGAATTCTGAAACTCCAGCCAGAGACTAGCTTTTGGACGTCAGTTTTAAGAAGTAGGTAATGTTGAATGAACTTCGGTTTTGAACCAGTTGTTTTTAACTGCGCTGCCTGCGGTTGAAAATACAGTTCCTGGCTTTTTAAATGGCACAAAGAACCGTGTAGGAAAAGTGCCTGTATCTACAGTTATTACCTACTCATTGAACCTACAATCCTACCTGAATAGATTCAGGTAGATAAGGTACTGATAATAAAATTATTCACACAACGGATATATACCTACGTATTATTAGAAGATATTTTAATCAACGTGACATCACCAAAAGGCTTCGTTTTTGTTTTGAATTGACCGATAGTAGTGAATCATCTCAACTCAACGAACATAGGCACAGTTGGTTATTCAGCGGGCCGTGCCTCACCGAGACCACCGAGTGTATCCAATCACCAATCCACCCTCGGCCTCGCCCGCGCTCGCTAGTCGCTACCATCCGCCAGTCAACGGAACACTTACATCCTCGCCAGTCGCATCTGGACTACGCTGCTGTGTGCACGACATATTTTGTACTACGTCAAACTACATTTTGGTAAGTCAATTTTATATTTATTTTCTTTACAATAAACCTCGCAATAAGTTAGATTACCTACGCAATTACTGAATAGAATTTTTCTGGCGATTCAAGCAGTGTGGGTTAAATAACGAAAGCCTCCCTCGGGGAGCCGGCATCTTTCGTATGCGATGAGGATTCATTGATCGGGAATGCCGGTATATACTACTTAGTAATTTTCGTGAGTAAGATTTGAACTTCAATTCGTATTGGTTTGGGGAGCGGCTGTGTCTACTTATGAGTCATTGGGTCGGATTCAACCCCAGAAAAAAACTTGGGTGTCTGTGACGCATTGTGCCATCTTTGTTAGAATTGTAATGCTTCAATTCTTCATTGTAAATAGGCAGGTTGCTTCGCTAGGTATCGCCAGGTGCTTTGTTGGGTGTGTGCACTTGACATCCGCTGAACAAAACGGATCGTGCATTCGGTACACGTAAAACGAGGTATTTTGTATCCACTAACGGACGTGATTGGAGGATTATTAATGCTATTTTCCTCTTTAGCGGTCAATAACTTAACCAGAGATATACAAAGGTAGGTAGTAGAGGTACATACCTGCCTACCTTTATTTCTGGTGAATTAATGTATCCTGGATAAATGAAGTAAAATGAAACAAAAAAATAAACAGACATAGGATGTAACGTGTCCGGTTTCAGAATGTTCGTTGTGTAGGGTAGGTAGCTGACAGGACGATTTGCACAATAAGTAAAAAGAACCTTTTTTTGAATTTTAAGTTATATTGTTTTGTGTCATAATTCTGTTGAAATATGCGTGTCAAGCTGGTGCTTCCTCCACCGCCAGGAAGTCAATTCAATCACGTTTTCATTCGGGCGTATGCAGCAATTTCTAAATCTGAAAAAGTATGTAGGTAGATTCTTAACTAGGCAAAAAGCGAATAACCGTTCTGGTATGGTTCGTTAATCGCCGTGCGATATTATTATGTTAATAAATACAATTAGTTGGTTGCTAACGATGCGGTTCGTTCAACTTGGATTCAAGCTTTTCGCCTAGCCGAAAATCTGCAGTCGGAATAACTGTATGGGACATAAATATTGTGGCAGCCTCTTTTTACAAAGATAAGCTTCGGTAACCATCTAGCTAGCTTTAAATGAGATTCATTATGATTATCATAATCTTTAATTTTCTCCTTTAAAAAAAAGTCTCACGGCTTTTGTCCCAAATCATGATGGACAACCTCTCAGGTTGCCAAGCGATCAGATTCTTGAAAAAATCTAAGGGGAATAGTCTGAGGCACGTCCAAACATTTTGGCACATGCCCACATTATGCAGCAGTGAGTATTCCTTAAGTGTCAGGCTGCAAGCCCATCGCCGCTTATTAGAATACTTACTGGTTTGGTTTTTTTTTATTTTTTGTAATTAAATTTTTTGAATTTGAAATATTTATGCTGAAGTATGTGAGTAAACCTACTAATAAACTGAATTACTTATAGCTAACCTTTTTTATGTTTTAAACATAATACATGCTCCTTATCTAACATGATGACATTCTCAGCTGATGAGTTTCAAATAAGCCCTTGACAAGCTCTCGAGGGCGCGCCTGTGTTGTGGTTAACGAACCCAGAGTTTTGTATCAGTTGGAATGGAACTCTATTAATAGAAATCTGACTAACATATGTCGCGGCCATAACGGATCGTTGTTTGGAATAATAAACTCTCAATAACTGGTTGACTCTTGAGAGTTTATGAAGACTTTTATTGACAGGAGCTGTCTGTTAAACATCTTTGGAACTTAACACTGCTCCTTGAACTTGGTTCTAATTCAAGAAATATTTTGCCAAGCGCGTGGCGGACCCCACATACCTACTGAAGGCTTCTGTAGTCAGTTCGGCTTACTAAGTTATATCTCCTATAAACAGCATGGATGACAGGAATCTAGTTAAATTTAGTATGGATTTTTATTGAACCGATTACAAATCTGACTATCACTAGTAAAGCTAACTCAGTTGTAATAATTTTCCCTATAATTTCATTATATGCCACTAATTAGAACACTTCTCGGGTACATTTCATTCACAAATAACGGTTCCGGTAAGGGATGGATGATGGAGAGAAGTATGGTATTTTTATCTCTGTATCATAAAAGTATTCATGAAATCTCCTAATATTTTGAAGACCTATTAAACGATATGCCATACGATGGTGTATATAAAAAAGAATATGAATAATAAAATAAAAAAGGACTCAACCCCTTAGTTACAAAAGGGCTAGGTAAAATTTCAGCACACTAATAATGCTTTGAAAGAAAGAAAGAAAGAAAATTTATTTATTTGACCCACAACGCAGTAAGTAGGTAGGTAGGTAGGAAGACAATGAAAGAAAAAAAAATACTTAAATCTAGTAATACAAAAAAAAAGACAATAAGAAAAACAAAAACATGTAGGTAGGTGAGGCGGTAGATAGGTTGAGTAGGTATGCGTTGTGTGGGGCAAATGGGTCCCGTCTCAGCATAAAGCTGCACCAAACATAATAAGTACGGTGCGGCGCTGGTTTTCAGACGGGGCCTAGGCGACGTGACGTGACGAACATCAATAAACATAATATTTATAGTAGGTATGTATTAATAAATGGATAGTTATATTATATATTATAAGTAGGAACATAGTAGATATTATATAAAATAATAAGTATGTAGGTATATTATTAAATAAAGTAGTATCTCTCTAGCCTGTGGTGTGTTGTTTATTCGTATTCCATAGTAGTCTGTGGTAGCAAGCAAGCATCCTATTGGTCTGTGCTAGCAAGTATGATCAGATGGCGTCGCTTCGCTTGAATTTTGCTACTTTTTCAATTAAACTTTAATAAGTATACTGATATAATAATCTGCAAATATAACACGGACGGAACTCAACCCTAACAGTCTATTCTTCAGAGCTAGTTCACCAACTTTTACTGTTTATGCATTAATTTTAAGACCTTTATGGTTAATCAAAAAGAAACCATCGGTTCAAAGCACAACAAAAGAATAAGACGTACTAGTAACTGAACCGGTTCAGATTGTCACGAATAACTTTCGCCGCTTTCACGCATCACCGCGTCCACGGCAATCATTCACCAAATCTGTAATTAGTAGCACTCATCAATTACCCGTACTTATGCATTGTCTGGTTAGAAACACAACAATTTTATTGTTTCCAATCACACTTTTATTTCTGAGCGTTTATGAAAGCTATAGGTTTCACGCGATTTATTCAACGGTTAAATGACTCACCTATGTTTTTCTCAGTAACTAGTGGGTCGCGCCGAACTGAGGTCTCGCGAATTCTGGTTAAACTAGGTGCTTCGATGATCGTTGGTATAATTACGATAAACTTTGAAAATAGCACCTTTATCATGTTTAGAACATGCTAATAGCCAATCTTACCTGAACTACGAAGTCATTGCAACGATACGAAATATGAACTCACGTTATACCTAAAGGTTTTCTATACTAATATTATTATTTTCGTTGTACTATCTCAAAAACCATAGGTATGGCCAAAAATAAAAATTGTTTTGGAATGTATGAAAGGTCTTTTGTATGACACGACACTTCGGTATTTATTATAATACTTTTTTTTAAACCCCCTTTTATCCCCTCAATCCTTTGGCCTATTTAACTCATATTCTTACCAGTGTACATAAACCTTTAAAGGATAATAACGGGTTGACAATTCTATACAGATCGCATTGACGGACAGACGGTTCGAAAGTTATGCTCTAACAAATAAAAAATATAAACATACAGCGCCGATCCGACCAAGTTGTTTGAGAGATCTGCACTCGCTACGCTCGCTCGATCAATTATCTATTTTCCTGTTGACGTGCTTGACGGCTAATGAGTAATTAGATATGCTTGTTCATTTTCCTTAGTTTGTTTCCATAGATTCAGTTAGTGTTACCTACATGGTAATAGGTTCGTTTGTATCCTATTCCTATTCAATCAGACCCAAGGCAGGTCTAGTACCTACTGTACAAAAGAATGGTAATTAAATCTGTTCAGACTAGGGTTACCAACCTTGCTCTAAAATAGGCTAGGTATTGTACTCTATCTCATGTAGGTGTAGTGGTTCAGAGAGACCATCAGTTCCTTTATCAGAAAGAGAAAGATATCGCTATGCAGAGGGAAAGGGAAGATCCAACATCCCGAATCCCTGAATCGATTACGCGGAGACCAAACGACGCACCCCAAATACCCAACTGCTAGGGCTGTCTGCAGGGGAATTAAACAAATTAATACCCCATTGTAAGGGTATGACCGGTGGTACAGATGAAAAAAGGAATTCATTACAATCAATCCTATTGCAGAATATAACAACGTAATTTTAAGCCAAGTGGAGTCAAAATAACAGATCGTCTTGAATGAAATAAACCAAGAATTAAATTGGACCAAAATAATTCCTACGTCGGTCGTCGGTCGGTGTCGCAGTGTGTTGCGGACTGGTTGAAAACATTACTAAGACATTTGTAAACAAATTTCCAAAAATACTTACTGAATTAAGGAACAAAAAAATGATTTTGGCAAACTAAAGCCAGCCAACCATGGCAAAATGGCATTTGCGAAAGCCCTAGGTACCCTATGTAGCATGAAGATCAATAAAATGGTCAGGGGAGCCAACCAACATTTGGGGCTGCAGTAATAATAAGAGAAAAAGTTGTAGGACATAGGCGCGTGGGTTGAATATTCACTTAGTAGCTAATATTTTTGTCGCTTAGATATTTTTAAGACAATATTGCCAAAGAAGAATGGATCAGTAATCAAAATAAGTTGAGCGTTTTAATCTTTAATATTTAATGGTTGCTCAATTACATTTTAAATGATTTTATTAAATAATTGGATTCATAAAGCCTAGTTACTGTGATAAATGTCGAGATATTTTAGGATAAAACGCGTGGGATTATTAAATAGCCTCTGTTGCCGGAATGCTGTTCGCAACCATCCGTGAGTAAGACGCTTTACTAAAAATGTCTTAATTGCAAAACGGCCAATTTGACGCTTCATAATGAGACGAACCTACCTTTTATTATGTTACGTTCTATCGTCGGACGCTTAGACGAGGTCGTTGACTCTACCTACTCTAGTTTTGTCTGTTAGATTTTTGTAAGTAGGTACCTACTTCCAAGTTTTGTTTCTATTTAGCAATCATTATTAATATTGTTGTTACTTTAAAGTTAGGTGATGATGAATGAATAGCTACATAAAAACCACACATTGATTAACTGGAACAATCTCCCCGGTATGTAGGTATTTCACTGTTCCAAGAACGTGATATTCAGTCACTCTGTATTTGCATTTTCCTGTTCATACCTACTACTCACCTACTCAGTGATAGAAACCACAATTGTTTTAAAAAAAATAAAGACGGTCAAGTGCGAGAACCCGCGCCCTGAGGGTTCCATACCATTGGTCGTGGGTACGAATCCCGGTCGTGCACCAGTGGTCAAGATCAGAAAATAAAAAAATTAAGTGTAGGAATTGACAAACTTATATTTGCGGTCGCTCACGTAGTCATTGTATGACATTGACCGCAAATATAACTTTATTTCTTATGAAACTTCGAAATTTCTCAATTTCAGACTTTTCCTTTTACTTGTGTTACAAAAGCTCCTAGCATTCCAAATTTCAGAATTGTGAGGTAACTGGAAGTACCCTAGAGGTTTTTGATTTTTGCCATTTCCATACAAAAATTATAGTACATTCATTGCCATATCTTTTTAATGCATTAAGCTAGAGCTTTGATTTTTATACGGCACCATAATCCCACAGACCTTCCATCATCATTTCAGCTGTTCGACGTCCACTGCTGAACATGGCCTCCCCCACAGACAGAGCAAATTCCTTATCATGTGGGGGGATTTGCCCATACTCACCACGCTGGGCAAGCGGGTTGGCGTTAAAATGAGGGACGCTGCTGCCCATCCCCTAGCTTTTTTCCCTTAGTCGCCTCTTACGACATCCGCGGATAGGTAGTTATGGAGGGGCCTATTCTTCAGCCGGGGCCACCACGGCCTGCACAGACCTTATTAGGTCTTGAAATTTTTACCACCACAGACATTATTAGGTGGTAAAAATTTCAAGTTATACCTTTAGCCGTTTCTGAGAAAAAGGGTCTTGATAGACGTACAGACAGACAGACAGACGGACAACAAAGTGATCCTATAAGGGTTCCGTTTATCCAAATGAGGTACGGAACCCTAAAAACATAAGAAATAAACAATTTACTAAGTCGTAGAACAAACTTTATTGCCAATTGGGTGTAGAATAAGCACCTTTCGAGGTAGCATACATTACATATGTATCACGGTGTACCTATAGTTGACCTACTTTGGACGTACGATCTGAAGTCCTACGTTCGAGTACATACATAATGCATTTGGCCTAACTTGACTTGTTGTCTGCTATAGTTTCATTTAACTCGCTCTCCGTGTCATTAGAAAAAATATCATTATCATGCGCGTTACGTTACTTACCCATCTCTCTCGTCACAGTAAATTCATAATTTTTAGAAATATGTCATTTTTGTCATATTAGAATATATAATAATCAACATATAGAATAGAATTATCAACTTATTACCAAAGTTACACAACTCCAAAGTGGTGAGGCGAGGGTGGAAGGGTTCCACCCCTGTGCCCTTGCGGGATCGCATATAGGGTCGCGACACGGAAAGGGATGAATTTGTCGTTTGTTGATACGCTGCGTGAGTTGAGGGCTTGAGGGTAGTCAGAGAATTACTTTTATGAAGTGTAAATTTTTGGCTAGGTCAGTATGTAATCGAAGATTGTTATGAATGATTGCCATTTGAATAGTAGGTAAGTCTGTCTGCATTCATTTCATTTTACCTACTTTCAAAAAGATTTCCGTGCGACTTCTCATAAAGTACTACCATAATCATAATTATTTCTACATTATATTTCTTGCAACGTATACTACAATGTCATTCATTACTTCATCAGGCCATTTGCCGTCGAAGCTCCGTTGAATGAAAACCATTCTGTGGTGGTTTGTGTATACAAACAACCACAGAATGGTTTTCATTCAAGAGCTTTTCGAAAGTATTTTCGAACAACTCCTGAAGGTAAATTTAAGACTGCAGCGGTTTTTAGCATCTTTAGCATATCTAAGGGATCTATTACGACCTCTTTAAACTCAGGCAAGCGTATTTTTCCAACACGAAGATTCACACGACTTCATTCGTCATGGCAGGTCATGGCATGCTGAAAAAAATTTGCAAAATATGCACCAGAGCAGCTTTTACGCCGCAACTCGCGGCCCCCCGCCGCATCGAAAACTGGAAAGTGCCATAAAATGTAGAAACCGTGTGGTTGTGGTTGATTAGAGCCAAACATAGAGATTATTAGTAATTCTAACTTTATTACTTTACCAGTAGGTACATGTATTAGAAAGCTTGATGTTTAAGCTAGCATCTTAGGAGTATGTGACTCTGCATTTCGATACATATAACTCCCACCTTATATAATTAATGCGAAAGTTTGTGATGATTTATGAAGATGTTTGTTACTCTTTCTGGATCACTGAACGGATTGGAATGAAAGGCGTGAATATATTAAATAGCTTGGAATAACATATAGGCTACTTTTTAACTGGGTGTCACGCTGGCAAAGCCGCCTTTGGAAGCTAGTATTAAATAGAACAAGCGAAAATTCAACTAGTTAATGATCTTTGCCATTTCAATGCATAAAAATACTGAAGTTTGAATTGAAGTTTAAATCATGGGCTATCATTTGCTTAACCCATTTCAATCATAGGAACAAAGTTTATGTAAATTTTATACTTTCATTGTAAGCATCTGTGAGGCCCTTTCATTCCAATCACTACAGTAAGAAGTAAGTAGGTACCTACCTAATACTCGTATTCGTATTATATAAGACTTTCCAAAGAAACTGAACTCAAAAGCTGGAAGTGCATGAAACTGCATCGGAGGGCGCACGCTAAGGAACAGGTCTCAGGCACTTAGGTACTATGGATATTCTCTGACCACGTAAGAGGTGCACCTTGAATCGCAGGTACAGAGGACACGTTGAGTCACTAATAAGTACTTACAGCTAACAATAGCCTTATGGAGTTGTTTTGAATACGGTGGCAGCCGGTACTCCATTCAGTGTTAGTTTACTTACTTCGCGTCCATTCGGCTGGTTTGCGCAGTTCAATGGAATATTATATCATCAACATAACCTAGGAGACTTTTACGGGTGGGTGAACAAGCCTTCTCTTATAATGACCTAACCGTCTAGTTAGGGAGATTATGGCCGGCTATTTGCGCCGTAAGACATCTTGCCGGTGTTTTAGTTCTAAATTAACACCCTGGAACGGTTCCGGAGACTGGATGAGGGCCAAATAATGCAACTGGTAGCCAAATCTAATTCTACTGAATTCTTCTGAGTTTCGGAGCCAAGACATCATTGAGTGCATAGTTGCTGGATTGATGAGCAATATTTTAGAGTGTCATTGCATTTACTGACATTCACACCGCACCCCTGATTGAGTTATTTTGGAATGTTTTCGGGTCCTTGGCCGCACACTTTGCACTCAATCATTAAAGGTGGAGTATTTTCATCTGTCTAACCGAATCTGGGTAAATAATTTTAATTGAAGCGTCATTGACGTGCTATAGGTCAAATTCGTGCTCAGATTTGCTTCTAAAATCTATTCCAGTTGTTTGGCGTACCTAACTATATTCCTAGCAGTGCTAACGAACTCAGTCGGCGTTGATTTGATGATGCATAGCGGAAAATAGAATTGTATGCAGTCTTCCAGTTCGTTTCCAAGAATTCTTTACTACCAAATTAGATTTGCGAGCGAGCCCCAGACGTGACGAACTTTCGCAAATTGGGTACATTTTAAAATTTGAATTTCTTTGGCGTCTTGATAATTTACTTGGGAAGTTTTTCCAAGCCTTGCAGGAGTTGTAGTATAAATTGACTGATGACCAAAGTGAACTAAGAAACGAACAAGATGATGAGTGAGTTTCTTGAACTCTTGATTAGTAATCGGCAGCGAGACAAGGACACAGACCAAACTGGACTGTCAAGTATTATTGTATTGTATGGCTTCATTATATGATTATTTAGCGATAAACTTCTTTGTTATAAACATTATCGGACATGTCCGGAGTGCATTAATTGATAACAATGTGTATTTCGTGTACTTATTCATGTGATTGATTTTCTTGAAAAAATGTCTGTTCATTATAATTTTCAGAATTATGATGACATATCACATCCGACAGATGGATATGTCATATGTACAGAGATATCCACCGATAACAGTGTACCTAGGTACCAAACTGTCATAATTCGTGCTCTATCTAAAAGCTGGTCATCTTTTATCTCAAGTACTTCACGTTGCCGAACCCGAAGCCTCATAGACTACCGTAGATAACACTATCTTATCGCAGGTTGACCAAGAAAGAACCAGTGCCTCGACGACGACTGATCCGAAATTAGGACCACTAACCGAACTAAAACGGCGGCACCTTGAATCCAATAAAACTGAGTCACTAGATGAACCAGAGCGAGTCTAGTATCTCCAAGAACGCCTCCAACACAATCACGTAATAAATTTAATGCTTAGAGTCAAGTCAAAGCCAAAAGGCGTTTATTTCAATAAAATCACTAGGATCACTTTGAAACGACTTAGAAGTCTAAAGAATACCCAATTCTTTAGTTGTTGCCTTAGAAGGTGTACGGTAAAGCCATGCTCGATGCACATGCAGCGCCTTGTATGGATGTCCTAGATGCAAGGTCACCGTTGAAGTACAGATGATATGATCCTGTACACTGGAATGCATGGTGCGTATAAATAGATGCAAGGCCACGGCCGCACTCCTTGTGGCTACGTTATGTCTAAACATATCCTTATATGTTACTAGGTACCAAGTTTTCGTTAACAAAGTGATTCATTGCAAATTGCAAATGCAATTTTTTTTTCTTCAGATTTTACCGATCTTTTTCAAATTTGCCGATTTTGGTATTTTTATCATTTTATGAAATTATTAAACATACTGAGTTTGAACAGATTTGACCCCAGAACAGCTGATTTTTGCAATGAAAAATGTTGAACTTATAAAAGTCGTAGAACAAACTTTATTGCCAATTTGGTGTAGCATAAGCCCTCTTTCGGGATATCATACATATTATGAATCACCTTGGAATAATAAAACAATTCCAATTCACATATGGCAAAGAATGGGGTGACTGTTTCATTAGTCATACTTTACTAAATAAATACGCAACAGTATAGTGAAATCTTAGTTGTAAAGTACGAAAAAGTCTGCTAGGTACAACTTGTAGGTACAAGCAGACTTTTTCATACTGAAATTCGATACCAACTATAAGAAAGGCCTCATAGCTCAGTTGGTAGTAACTCTGCCTTCTGCGCTAGAGGTCGCGGGTTCGATTCCCGCACTGGACAAACATTTGTGACTAACACAGATGTTTGTTCTGTGTCTGGGTGTTAAATATATATCTATTATGTATATCAGTCTCTGGTACCCATAGTACAGGCTATGCCTAGTTTGAGATCAGTTGACCGTGTGTGATATGTCCGGAAAAAAAAAGGCATGAGTAAGTTAATATAGCCATCTAAGGTTTCCCTTCTTAGACTAAAGTTTGCAATGAAATTTAATTTTGCACAATTTGTCTTATTCCAGCGTTTCTGCGATATTCGCATTTATCATTGATTGGAGAACGCGTTTGTGTTGTTATCATCTGTAGCCAGTTTTAGGTAGGAAGTATCTCTACCGTATTTACCTCCCTCCGCGTCCACTCCATTATCGATCCCGTCTGATGTGATTGTGTTCATTGAACTTCATTCGTCTAGGGTATCCTCGCCTACTGGTAGGTAGGTTACACTAGATCACGCAATCTTTTCGTAACAAACCGCTCTGTGAAAAGGTTGCAGTGTTGCATCTGCGGTGCAGATTTAAATGGCTGTAAATCAGCGAACGATGTCGAGGCCAGAGATCTTACGGTGAAATTAAGTAAGTTAAAAACTTTCTACGGTGTCGGCTTGCCGTTGGCGCGCATCGCATGACTCACTCGGTTCACTGTACCCTCCCCTCCGAATCGGCAGCATTCACGAGTATCATACAAGTATCGATTCCCAAATATTTTTACGCCCGCCATAATTTTGGTCAAACCTCTTAACTCTAGTTAAATCTCCGATTCGTTTTAATTGTTAAACCTAATTGCATTAAGAAACTATCATGTCACTGTGTAGGTAATGGTTTCGGCAGAATACCAGCGTCTGCTGCAAAACAGTAGGCATAATGCTGAGCCGAAACCATTTTGCTGCTGCAGCACACATCACACCATTTTTACTTTCATTACTTTTCTCTTGTTTCTTTTATTATAAGTACCTAATGTTTATTGTTAAATGTTGTGCAAATGTGTGTGTTTTGGTGGCAATTGAATAAATGTCTATGTCTATGCTATGAATATAATTTTCAGAATATTTACCATGATTTGTAAGTTAATTTGTTCCCCGATATTTTGGCAGTTTTATGCGCCATGATCGATCACGGAGTAAACTGAAGTATTTGCGGGCTAATTACTGCACTTCTTCAATAAATAACTCGCACTTGTTAAGTTAAAATTGGGATTCGTTGACTATGTTAATAAGGCTGCCATTACAGAAATACGTACCATATGGTGGCCATGCGTCACGTTTTTTATGGAGCCAAGAGCAAGAGTTATGAGTTTACGTACAAACTCGTTCGACAGTCTCACTGGTGCTTTACCATATATGGATTTGGAAAGGCGCCATGTCATGCCGTGCACCGTTAATGTTGGCAATCTACAATCTTGTTGATTTTATTTGTAGACAAACAGATGGTCAGGACGACACTGGTTGTTCAGCTGGTTACTATCTACACTATAGTTGCTGTAATCCTCCTTTGTCCATTCTGTTCGTTCCTACACTGTTCGGTCGTAGCGTAGCCATATACGGATGTATTCGACCTCTTCTAAACCCATTGTTTAGTTCACGCTTTTGTTTGGTCCTTTGGACCTGTTGACTAGTCAAGCGAAAGTGAAGGGTTGCTCACCAATACTCATGATACCGTATGTAGATAGGGCTATATCTCCGAATGTCATTCACTTCATATTGTAATACATACAGTAGCCCATTATGATAGGTACTAACCAGCTGATCTGATGATGGAATCGGAAGTTGGATGGTGGAACTCCACAATGTAGGTAGAAGGCACCACACGAAACACAAGACCTACACTTACCTATCGAGTTTGGGTTATTTTGCTTTGTATCGATGAAACCTATTTTTAGGGTTCCGTACCTCATTTGGAAAAACGGAACCCTTATAGGATCACTTTGTTGTCCGTCTGTATGTCTGTCTGTCCGTCTGTCAAGACCCTTTTTCTCAGAAACGGCTAAAGGTATCAACTTGAAATTTATACCACCTATTAAGGTATGTGGGCTTATGGTGCCGTATAAAAATCAAAACTAAACCTATTTGCCTTATTTTTACCCATTCCACATTTCAAAGCATATACTTAGGCGCAACATGCCGATATTATGTCGAAATTGATTAGATTAAGCAAATTTAAATAATAGATGTAAACAATAAATAAGTAATGATAATTAGTAGGTAATTAGTCAGAAAAATAATAATAACTATGTCCCCTATGTACTTAATAAAATATTAAATTAATCTGTGGTTTTGTATGACTTTACTACTATGAATCAAACAAAATGATATTCCTGCTACTAATAGGCTTGTTTGTCTGTTTGTAGCTACTGTTGGCTCTGCTTTTGTTGGTTTTAAATGTTTATCTAGAGTTTCCTTCATATACGAACCAATTAATGTGGGCAATTCAATAACTAAAGGTAGTACTACCTCTCTGATTAATACCTATATTATGTAATATCCCAAAAAGTTTATGTTGTTAATTTTATTAGTAGTTGCTTTGTTGATTCTAGGGAAAGGTGCGGAAGGATATCTCCTATGCTTTTAGTTATTATAATTGGCAGAATAATGTGCTCATTCGGCTCACCAGACCACGACGGTATCCAGTAACTGGATACGGTAACACGTAACCGCGATACGATAATCTTATGTTCTTAGTTGCCTACTTGAAATTCAAAGTAGCGTCGGTAATTTAATTTAGGCCATTGCCCCAGAGCGCATGTAGTCTAGCGTATTTTTTCATTCTTGTATTTTTTTTGTCTTTTTGATGCGCAAGAGCTGCTTCCTGATCAGAAAGCCTAATTTACAAATCGTCTAATAAGCAAAATGACTAAAATGTGAATTGACTTCATTGTCATAAACCTTAGTTAAGCTTGAAAGTAGCGGACGGCTGGTCCTTCGAGCCCTCAGAATGAAGTATATTCTGAGTTAGAGGCTAGAGCCTTAATCTGCACGAAAAACCATTTCATCCAGTTCGTGCCTATCACTTTGTTTAATTGAGAACCTTTATTATTGCTTAGAGGCACTTGAGGTGGGTTCCGGTCTTGTGCCTGCGACAGATGATAAAATAATACAAGTGGTGAAAGGATTCAGTGCGTTTTGCAGATACCTACGTATGTACGATATACTTACTTTAACAAGAAAGAAAAACCGCGGGGCATAATTATGACCTTCTCGAATACACTCGAAATTCTCTTATCAGCAATTTAAATACTTACAGTCAGAAAATAAACTTAGATAGCGAATGAGTCAGTCAGGTACACCGAAGAGTTGACCACCATAGTGATAATGTGTGCTTGTTTATGCCCAAAAAAATCTATAATTCATTAAGATGACTAGGTACACATGTACCTACCTTCCTTACCAAAACAAAAGCTTGTTTCCGTCTTTCAGACAGGATGTATCTTCAGCATACCCATTATTTTGTAGGTATACAAACCGAGTCGCCGACAACAATGAACCATGTTTTTTAGTATTCTAAATGCACTCGTATGCCGGCGCCGGCGGCGGCGGCTCGGCCGGCGCGCCGCGCCCCTGCTTTCATGCCGGCCAATGAGCATATAAGTCACTACATGCCGGTGGTATTGGCTGCCGGCTGGCTGGCTGTATACAACAATAATAAAGTAATGATGATACATCACTCCTATACAAAATTAGAAAAAAGTTCAAATAATAATTCCACTGAATAAATAATAGTGTGTAGGTATTGTGTCTACTGTGAATCGTACAACGGCTCCCAAATCTATGAATCGTACGTATGTAGGTACCTACAATATAATCTGTGGCTCAAGTACGCTTTGTGCGTAAACAGTTCTTGGTCTACGGTAAACAGAGTATCGGTCTACGGCTTTGTGATTGCGAGAGTCGAGATTCGCGCGGGAAAGTTGCGTCTGGAAAACTTCACATTTGAAATATTTCTGCAAGGCTATTTTAAAAAATCGGAAATGTTTTCGATCGGAAACGTCACCTTTATGAGATTAAAAAATCAGTGATTTTCATCCCGTTTAGGAGGTGTCTTGAGAAAAGATCTAGTTTCCGATCGATTTTTTTTCCGATGTTCTAAAATAATGATGAACCCTGATGAACAAAATTGCGAAATTACTTCCCATTGCGCAGCACATACTGATGGCAGTACCTACCTACATTATGGAATGTAGGTAGGTCTTATTATTAAACCTACAAACGAATGAGGTTTTTGATAATGGTGAATGAATGCTAATAAAGAACAGTTAGGTACATTTCCCACAATGCTATTATGTTGACGTACCTACACAACACATTCTGCTGGCTCAACAACAGTTATACACTATGTAAGTAGGCAACTCATCTTGTTTGAGTTCAAGCCTTTTATTTATGTTAACCTCGTAAATAGATACCTACTGATAGATAGGGGACCTAACTGCATAGTGAGATGGATGATACATGCTTGAAGCTAGCAGCGTAGAGCAATTTCAAGTTCCATAGAAACGTTACGTCTCAATTGATTTCGATAACCGAACCACAAACATTCAAACATCCTCAAAAAACTTACGCATATAATACCTATTAGTCAGAAAATGTCTGATCGAGCTGAAACTTACATACATACATACTTACATCATTGAAGCACTAACTATTAGCAGACATCACGATATCTCAGTTCGAGGCGAACCACTAGTTTATGATTCGCCTGCACTAAGATGTACATATTTAGATTTCATAATCTTAATAATGATGCATCTCAGTGCAACTTGCAAAAGACGACTGTACCAAGGATAGATGTGGATCGTGTACAAAAAAAAAATAACAAAGGTTTTATCTATTCTTTTCAGATCTCTAAAAATGGCCTGCTCAGTCGACGCCCCCTCCCTCAAGGACCTGCCCAAGGTGGCAGTAGACCTCAAAAGCCAATTGGAAGGCTTCAATACAAGCTGCCTTCGCGACGTCGACACAAACGAAAAGATTGTGCTGCCGTCAGCTGAAGGTATTTATTTTATTTTTTATTATACCTACACTGACACGCGGTTACGCTCGCGTCACGTTGGTGACGCAGACGAAGACGAGTGCCGCTTCGATTCCCGCTGCGGGACAAATGTTTGCATGATCTGCAGATTTTTGTTCCGGATCTGGGTGTTGTAAAACGGTACTCGTAGTTTCTGATTTAAAAAAAATATAATAATTTAAAACTTAAAATTATAGGTAAGTTTAGGTACTACCTACTATTTTAAAAGAGGAAATTTTGTAAAATAGTTACTTATCTGATTGAATGACAGATGTAGCGCAAGAAAAACAACACATCGCCATCCTACAAGGAGTAGAAAAATTTCAGCCGTCTTCTTTGAGGAAAACGGAGACGGTTGAAAAAAATGTACTTCCGAACGCCCTAGGTATTGTGTGGGTAGAAATAACAAGACATGGCTCTAATTTAGTGTAGCCTGATGCCGAAACTCTGTAAATCGCCTGCGAGACCATGTGCTTTGTTCGTCGCGTTTTCATTTCATCATAATATACTCGAGAATAAGGGGAACTAAGGCTTATTTTCGTTCGACGACCTTCATTTTGAGTTGTTCATTCGAATTTCGAAGCCTAACAGTAACAAATTGTCATTTTAGCACTAAAATAATAACGAGCATGTTTGTTAAGCCATTGGTTTATGAACTTTTTGAATGTGTGCGCTGCACTATTGAAATTTCGAAGCGATTATCTAACGTGTTTGTCTATGGTTTACAGATGTAGCCACTGAAAAAACACAAAAGTCCCTGTTCGACGGCATTGAAAAGTTCGATGCTACTCAGCTGAAGCACACAGAGACACATGAGAAGAACCCACTCCCTGACAAAGATGGTATGTTCTAAACTCATATTTTTGTAATACGCACGTGCTTTACAATTTATACACACCACCAACAACTGCCGCTGAAGTGCCAAATCATGCCTGTATAGAAAGTTGTTCGTTTAGCTGCTTTTGTACTGGAGAAGGATTATTCATTTCCCGTGAATTATATAATCGGTGACAACGACTGAAAGTCGATACCGATCTACAATGCAATAGCAATAGAAAGAATTTTCTCATCCACTAATTTTAGTGACAAAAAAAGCCTAATTTACTTAGGAATTAGGCTCCCAAAGGGGTTCTCTACTTGAAGGCATAGCTACGAGTCCACCGTTTTGAAAAAATCGCGTAATAGCAGCAACTGATCTGTGCAACATTGTTATGTTCTTTAAATAAGACTTCAATACAAGCTAAAATTATAGGTAGGTACATTATATCCTAAAGTGTCGCTTTTCTGAGCTGAGACATTGCAGCTCAAAGATAACAAATGGTGTCCCTGAAGTCTGATTGAAGTCCTCTTACCTTTTAGTGACTGCGATTTCGCGATTGTTTTCAAAATGGCGCGGCGGGTTTGTAGGTCCATCCATAGTAAAATGTTAGAAACCCTTTGTATATGTTAAGTAACTATTAATCCAGTAACAGCGCATGTAATTTTGCCTAAAAATATGTTTTAATTATGCAAAAAGCAACCAAGCTTTTTATTATATTTTGCCCTGCACGATTTTGCTTTGCACCAGTTGTCGCAGCCGAAAAAGCCCACCAGAACTTCTTGGAAGGAGTGGAGCACTTTGACAAGACACAGATGAAGCACGCAACGACAGAAGAAAAGAATTCATTGCCGCCTAAAGAAGGTTTTTACTTTGCTGCTTATATTTGTGCCTGAATATAGTTTTAAGGATGTTTTTTTTATAATAGTACCTACATATACATACCCGCACGATCAAGATTTATTTTCAGGGATCTGCATTTCAATAGGATAGGATGGGAATAGAAAATAATTTTATTTTCTATTCTTATTCCCTACGTACGATTATAATTTTTTTCTCAAAAAGTAATTTTAACCCTACCGACCTGACAGACCCCTGTCTACTTTATACTTACAACTACGTATCTAGTGGAAGCCTGTCGCGCGGGCTTCCACTATCTAGTTACTTAGTAGGTACCTTAGTACGTTCGTATGAAGTTATTTTCATACAAACTGCAATCCCCGCAGGAGCTACACGTTGATGCATTGAATTGAATTTGTTTTTTTTTAAACGTTTGAAATACTTTTTTTACGTTTCCAGCTATCGAAGCCGAGAAAGAGAAGAACAACTTCCTCAACGGCATCGAAAACTTCGACTCCACCAAACTGAAGCACACGGAAACTTGCGAGAAAAACCCTCTGCCCACAAAAGATGTCATCGAGGCGGAGAAAACCGCCTAAACCCTATCTAAACCCCGCAACTATATCTCGCTAAGTATCGCCGTATTTTAATCTTGATGTAAGTTACATAATAAGGCCGATACGCGCTGTCCGTTTTAAATTTTATTTTAATAAAATAACCAATTTCAGTTACGATTAGAAGGCTAGAATGGACGTAAACATGTCTTTATCACTAGTATTTAGAAACGAATTTTTCTATGTCACTTTTAAACGGTATGATATAAGTATATTAAGCATATTTTATGAGCATTTTTAATTTAATTTATATTGAAGTGAATTATGATGTATCTAGGTATTATTGTCGAGTACTGATTTTTATTTATTTGGGAAACTCGACTCTCCTTTATCTTAACATTGGTTTTGTTTCACAAACTGTGCTTTTAATATCATAATTTGAAAATAAAAGGTAGGCGCATGATAGAGATAGCTTTGAATTATAATCTGGTCAATAATGTAAATTAAGAAATGTAGTCAAGTACGAAATCGACCTAAAATTTACTTACCTATTACATTTTATGGATTCTCAAAAATATTATTAATGAACAAATACTTACTGAAAATTACTGTAGCTGGTACTGTAACTAAGTATACCTAAGCTATTGAAATTGCTCAACCTACATTTAGAATTTGCTCTGATGATTAAAATTGAGTTTTTTAAACAACCTACATAATATTTACGATTAAAATAATCTTACATTTTTCACTTTTATAATAATGCTGTCGATACCAATAAACCATTTTTATCGCAAAATTTGTATGTTTTACAGACGGTGCTTTTTATAAATATAAATTAAAATAAAATACACTTGTTTTATTTCACCTAGGTAGTTAATTTAATTTTTACCTACCTACTCAGACTGAAGATACTATGGCTATAGTATTCTATTGGTCTGTGACTGACTACAATGTTGCCATCTCATAAAAGTTACCAAACTACGTGAGACATTAGAGAAGTGACATGCCGCGATTTTTTTAAATTGTTATTAAACCTAATAGGTGGGTACCATAGAGTAATTTTGTATATACCGTGGGTACCTAACTGTCTCTTTTCTCACTCAATTCATAAGCCGCCGAGCCGAGCATGCCTCGGAGCCGAGCCATGCGGCGTCGGTAAAGCGCGCGTGCTCAAAGGCGCCTCAGTGTGCGCTGTGCGTTCGGTGGGGACGATAGTGCGTGACAGTAGACTGATGGATCGGGATGGCTCGGCTTGCCTCGCGAGCCCCGCCTCGATGTTTCCGGTAAACTACGAAACTGCCTCGCGAGCCAGCCTCAGCCGAGCTACTCGCCTGAATGTGGCTCGCGAGCCCATTCGCCCGGTGGAGACGCGGCTATAGATGTTTACTTGTGAACTAATGAACCTAATCCCAAAATTATTTAACTAGGTAACAGAAAGCTGCACTATACATAATTAAAGAAAAGAAAACATAGTGCAGTTCGTATAATTGTGCAATATAATTGCTCATTTGGATTCAGAGCGCCTTTGAATCATAATGTACAATTAAAAGTATTGTACAATATTATTGTAGGTCTAGGGGCCGCCTAATGCATATTGTTGTAGCAAGTTAGCAACCCTTGGTAATTGTAGCTTGGTCCAAAGAGAATATAAGCACTACGTTTAGCTTGGTCTTTCTCTCATAAATCCAAGCCTATAAATGTAGTTCAATATTATTCAATTGGACACTAGTTTTATAAAATAAATTGAGAGCACGACATCAATTTGCAAGTTCCCGCGCTGGTGCTGCTTGATATTGTAATACATTACGTTACGAGCTTGCTTCCTGTTGTCTATGCTATGGTAAATCTTGGTGGTCTCTTCAAGTGCTCCATCCATTCTTTAGAGAACCAGATTAAAAGCATAACAAAAGAAAACTATATGTGCCAAACAACGGGAGAGAGTGAGATAAATATAGTAAGCGGTGTGAATTTATGCAACAGAACAGAACCATAGTACATTCGCCCAAACATCACAACAAATGTCTGAATGACATGCACATCATTTTCGCAAAAATGGCATCTTGTAAATTTTGATTTGCCTCCCTTCCCGCCGGCTCTTGACTTGACGGTTTGCTTTTCGCACGTGCAATTTTTCAATAATTTTCCCGAAAACAACTTTGCACACGGTTCTAACACTGATGCTGAGTGTTGGGAGGCTTCATTTCGGTAAGTTTTTTAAATATTTATCGCGTTAATTGTATGTTTCCAGCATTTGCACGTGTTGTAATCGTAGACAGCAAAACAACCATTTGCATTCATTCATTTTAGCTACGATATGGTTTTCTAAAATATAATCTATTTTCTATGATTACAATACTTATGACTCGTCCCGTGCGAATGTTGCCTATTGAGTGCAGCCGTAGGCGCCTGAGCCTTCCATGGTGGAGCGTCATTTGTTTTTGTTTACCTGCAGATCGTTAGCTGCATAGCAATGTCATCGTCACCGATCCGCTGTCGCGGACCTTGGAAAATACACAAGCGTACCTCTGAACCCGACCGCTGGCTCGATGAAATGGGGTTTTTCCGAAAACACACTGCTAGGGATGCGAGTTGCCTCTTCAGGGCTGTATCTGAAAACATTTTTAACACTCAGAGATACTACCATAAAGTGCGCTATGACTGCGTCCACTTTATGGCTTCAAATAGGCATTTATTTGAAGGGGTAGGATTATTAATATTTCTTTTTTGTTATTTCAAACAACGGTCAAATTGTAATTGAATCTTTTATGTTTATAGTCGGTGACTTGTCCATTGGACAATTATCTAAAAGAGATGTCTAATTCATGTGAGTGGGGCGGGCTAGTAGAAATATCTGCTTTGAGCCATTTGTATCGGTGAGAAATTTTTGTGTTATTTCCATGGATTTATTGGTTTTTATGTTATCCGATTCTAATCAGAGATCACTAATGTAGTTAATGTTTTAAAAATATATTAATGATGCATTACAGACGTGATTTCATAATATTTGAAGCAAACAAAGGGCCACAGACAAAAATAAGCAATGGTTATGGGAACCCCATTTATTTGTTCTATTGCTCGGACACAAAACACTTTGATGTGGTGTACACCAAAGATTTCATAAATGCATCATCCTTTTGCCAGTGTAAGTTACTTCAATATCTATTTTAATACCAATGATTTTCATATAGTTATAACTGTCAGTGAACAATACAGTTATCAATATTCATTTATATTTTAAAATGCATTTTTACCCCTTTTGTAGCACTGGTCTATGAAATACTGTATGATGGTGTGTATCATCTGAAAGACTTGCCTTATGCAATTGACAAAATGCTTCATGACAAAATCCCATCCAACCACATTGAATACTTTATGACGGAAAACGTGGAGCGCCGCAAGAAACAAAAGGAAAGGGCTAAGATCTTCATTGAGACTGTTGATGATGATAGCGATAAGAACAATAATGCTGTTGCTCTGAAATGCAAGCATCACACGGAAGATGTGGAACGAGCGAGCTTGCTTAAAGAATCTTTGAGCATTTTTGTTTTCAACCGCAGTTTGATTCAGCTTGAAAATGTTTGCATGAACTGCCTCAATGTGAACAGTGCTAAAGATCTGCTCGATAATGGTATTACTCCATTTCCGTACAAGGTGGCAAAGGCACTGGATCCCGATATTTACAGGAACATCGAGTTCGATGTTTGGAGTGAAATGAGGAAAGGTAACAGCGTTCCTATTAGTCTTTCGAGTCAAAATTGGGTTGTATTAAAACTTGTATGGTGTTGCAGAGCTACGATATGGGGCTAGGTATTCGGATGGGACGACATTGCAAGTCGGTGTGAAATGCTTGTGCAAGATGGAATCCGAGCAGTCTGCTCCATACCACTGTCATATTCAAGAGATGCGTCCGGACGGCGGGCCTTGCCTGGTGTTCATCGAAGAGTTGGGAGAGAAGCGCGTGGTAGACTATGATCAGCTGGAGCCGCTGCCGTCCCACGAGGCGCGACCTTGGGCGCCGCCCTATAGATACTCCCGCACGCAGTCTCAAATACTGAGTCTTAGTCAAATGCTGCAGCAGATAGGTGCTTTCCATTCAGTTTTAGATTAAAGCATAGCCAGGACTGCAATTTTCCTCTCGCAATGCTGGCTAAGCAAAATTTTATGTAAGCTTGGGTTTGAATTTTCACTTTATCCTCTTTGCTTGCTTCTAACCACTTCCGTCGACGTCCAGGCAACATCACTAAGAAGCAGTCTCTGAAATCGCGCAAGGGGAAAGGCGGGAACGAGGAGAAATCCGCCGAAAAGATTACAAAACAGCCCCCGAAGATATCGTGGAGCGAGATGGTGGAGAGCAATGATGCCAAGGATCTGGCGTACCTGGATTACCCTAACTTTGAGCCGATGCCTGTCAGTAGTTCTGTAGTTGCAGTTGGCGGGTTCTGTTTATAAGCGTTACAATTGTGGTTTTTGTAAGGAAATAAAGATCACAGAACTTACCTGCTTATCATTGATTGCAATTTTCCTTCAAATTCATCACTCAGTTTACGTCATTCCTATTCATCTGTGAATTTACGACATTCCTAGTTATAAAACTTACTTCATCATGTGTATATAATTCGTGCATTCCTGACCCTCCTAAAAACTCTTTTATGAACACTAAGCTGGCGTCTTTGTTGCCTGACCTTTATCCCACAATTGACATGTTTATAAATGAACTGGACCCTTCCTACCATATCGTAGCTACTTAGAGGTAACAGTACATGAGTAGTTAAGCTGTGCCGTACATAGATAAGTGCGTTCGTGGGCTTGGTATTTTAATGCGCTCAGTAATTTTGATTAGTAATAGTTTTTGTAAAGCTGTGATAATTGTTACTGACAGAATAAGCGCTGAGCATGTTCATGGAGTCCCAGGTAATGCGTTATAAATAACAATCTAGAATTTGTAGTATTAATATAACATCGAATAAAATAAAAACCAGTTTTAAAACCATACAGTTCCATACGAAACGTTCCCTCTTCAAAACGTGTATCATTCTCCGGTAAATACTCATGTAATTCAATATATACATATGTACTAAAAATGCAATTTGCGCACTGCGCAGTCCTAGTGGAACAAACAGCTGGTTCACTCCCTAAAGTAACCAAGGGCGTATAATAGGATAGTCAGCTGTTCACCAATGACCTTTTAAACCTGTTTCACGAGGTCGCTCATGATAAAGGACTTAAAACTGGTAAAGTGCTGCTTATACGATTGCCTTTCTCAATTCCGAATTCAATGTAATGCGTGCCCCTGATTGACTCTCGCGTTGCGCCGATTTTGCAGTCGAGATATTTCAGTCGGCACAGTGCACTCACACTTTACGTTGGAAATGTGGACGGCTGTGGTAGACCCTTCATGTCATGCGTAGAGAAAGACATCGCCTTTTGTGATAAACTGGGTACTTGCCGATACAAATTAGTCGTTTATTTATCTAATCCACGTAGAGGAACGTTTATGATTATGTATGACAATAATTTAATCTAGTCAACCTTCCTGAAAAGGGTTAATGAGCAGATTAGGAGACGATATTTTCAACCCACGTCTTGGTGGTAGGAAGACCTAAAAGATGCGGTCACAATTTTAACAAAGCGAATGGCTTAAGTAAGTCCAACCGATACTGAATTTCTTGAATTGGGCCAACGGTTTTTTTTTCATCGATAGAACGGTGTAGGTAGGTACGGCGCATGAATATGGCATCCTGCATCAACTTGTTTTATGTAAATCGTTACTGGTGTTGATTGGTTCTCCATTGTTGTCAAGTTCAAGATAAACTGGACCAATCCAACGAGTGGGACTTTTGGTACCTCCGTCGATGACATGTGGGGAACTAACGATAAAGGGCCTCGTACACATTTTAAGGTCGCGCACATAATACCCCTTGTTGTTTTTTTATGCACAATACCTACCGTTGATTGCCATTGACAATCGTGTACAAGGTCCTTTAAGGCGAAGTGGAAGACGCGGAACTGCTAGATTTATATCAAAATCAAGGTAATCGGGAACTAGCATAGAAGTTCTAGATTAGTTAGCTATTGGATGCGTAGTGGCACATGGCACCCTCATTAGTTTCCTTCGCTCAGGGTATCGTTGTTTGCAGGTTGAAGTACAAGCAGCGCTGCCAGCTATGGTGGACTGTCGTCCTGCCGCGGGCGCCGCGCCGCACGAGCACCCCGCGCCCAACGGAGCCTCGCCGCCCGAGCCCCACCATACCCAGCTCAACCAGGTGAGGAGCCCCGACGATAATATTCATCATCATCAGCCTGTAGATGTCCACTGCTGGACATAGGCCTCCCCCAAAGAGTTCCACGACGAACGGTCTTGACCCTTTTCCATCCACCTGTATAGCGAAAATATTGTTCAAATTAAACCTTAAATTAATTTTGTGCAGTCGCTAGAGGCGATTTTCGGTAATTTATAACTTCTTTTTATTTTTATATTTTTATTTCCTTGAACCACCCATTCATTTATATTTATTTTGATATTATATTGACGTACCACGTTGTCTCGCCCGCGTGATGTCACCCTGTTAGGTCCAGTCTGAAAACCAGCTCTGCTTCCCTATTATGTTTGGGAGTGGCAAAAGCTGAGACTTGGAACTAGATTGGCCGCACTTGCACAGTCACACTAAGAATCATAATATTTAGCTTTGTTAACCTGCCTACTTATTTGTTATGTATGTGATTATTGTTATGTTTTTTAATATTTTTGTACTGTATGTGTGTCAAATAAATAAAAAAAAAAACTATCACGAATTCCTTAGGCTGTGCATCTCGTGACAGTTCTGTCTTTATTCTATAGTCTTTTTTGTATGATTCCAGCAGGGCGGTGGCAGCGGCGACATGGGAAACCACGGCGTGACGTCGCCCGGCGCACGAGCCTCCACCCCGGCCGCCGTCACCCAGCACGTGCCCTACACCGCCCAGTACCAGAGTAAGTGCTACGTGTCCGATGGGGATGTCACATTAATAGGTTTTGAACTGAAAGGAACCTCAAGATTTCCTCAAGAAGCGTAGCATTTAGAATATTTATATTTATTTAATTACAATTAAATACAATATTACAATATTCCTGACATAGTACACACGGTCAACTGATCCCAAACTAGGCATAGCCTGTACTATGGGTATGGAGACTGATATACATAATAGATACATATTTAACACCCAGACACAGAACAAACATCTGTGTTCATCACACAAATGTTTGTCCAGTGCAGGAATCGAAAAGGCAGAGTTACTAACAACTGAACTATGAGGCCAGTCAATTGTATTGAATTATTTTATTATTATTTTTAATTGAATTATTTTAACTAGAATGGTTGTGTTATTTGCCTCAGGGATATATTTTAATGTAATTTTATTGTGTATATTTAATTTAAAAAAATTATAATTGGTTAATCAACATGACATGTAAAATTTTTGTTATAAATAAAGAACCATTGCTTAGTCCTGCTGGTCCGTTCCCAAGCTGTTTGGCTGCACCAGACACAGAGCGAGCCTACTGGTGAGGTGGATGCCAATTGCCTACCTACCAAGAGCACGTCTTGTCCAGCCGTTGTTCTTGCGGTTCATGAGATGACATCTCACTTCCAGGTCCGGGCATGAACCCGCCCGTGAGCATGCCGATCAGCATGCCGATGGGCGGGGTGGCGCCCTACATGGGCTACATGTGCGGCGCGGGCGGCAAGGGCGTGGTCTGGGTGCCGCCGCCGCTGCCGCCGCCGCCGCACCACGTCAACCCGCACGCGATGAAGAGCATGCAGGCTAACGGCGCCGATCTGCCCATGAACGGTATGCTCGTAGGCCGCTGATAGGCCGCCCGAAGGCCCGGCTGAGGCCTAATAATAATAACAAGATTTCTTAGCGTGCCCTCTAATGCTCAAAAGCTCGTCACTAGCGCCACTAGCCCTGCCGTAACACAGTTAAATCTAGCACGGAGGGTAAGGTTTTGTAACTGCCTATGGGTAAAGAGTAACCTACTCCAGACCTACCTACTTAGTCCAATTTTGTGAGTAATAGGAGAATTATGGTGAGGTTATTTTTTACTTTCGTTATAGTTTAGTTACAAGAAATTGTACCATTTGTTTGAAATAAACATTTACTTTACTTTACTTTACTATCGTTATGGTTAAAGCACACTTATCGCTCCGGCACCGTACCGGCATCGCCTCGCCCCGAAAACAAATGCTATATTTCCCGAGGCGAGACCCTAACGGCATTTTTTTTTTATTTGAGTTGAGGCAATGCCGATCAGACGCCTGTTCGATAATTATGTTTGCTTATTTGAGTTGATTTATGTTAGGAACACAGAGTAGGGTACGTTTCGAGCTTATCATAATTTGCATTTTATTTTTCCATATCTACCGTGGATGTCGTAACAGACGACTAACCTGACATATTTATCTAATTTAAAAAAAATATACACCTTATTGATTTTTTTTATACAACTAAGGTGGCAAACAAGCTTACAGCCCACCTGTTGGTAAGCGGTTACCGTAGCTTATGAGCGATTGCAATACCAGAGACATCACGCACGCGTTGCCGACCCCGAACCCCCCCTAAAGATCTCTGGCAACCGCAGGAACACAACACTATTTGAAACAAATAATGTTATTTGGCTGCGATCTTCTGTGAGGCGGAGGTACCTCCCCTGCTGGCTGCTCCAATTTAGAACGAGAAAATCTCAGTGTGCCCTACCTCCTCCAAAAAAACTATGACTTCCGCGGGTACCTCAGGATCCGCGCTTGAGATACTTATTTATTTATTTGGACACACATTACACATTACAAGCATACAATATAATACTTATTAACAAAGTAGTTTTGATCTGGCTTGAAACATAACTTACGTGCGTACTGCTAAAACAATATAGAGCATCAAGCGGACAAAAAGCGTTATAATATAAAACAAGACTAAACAAAATCAGAAACATACCATCAAAATCTAAGATTACCTATAAACCTGGACGCCGCCGGAAGCATCAGGGGTGCCATTAATATATTATATGTATTATTATAACTAGGTACAGTGGTGGTCATCTAATTAGAAACACCTACCTGGGTTTATATTTTTATTGCAAATTCCCTTTCGAACTAATTTTTAACGTATCATTGAGTGTTCCTACGTATTAAAATCGATGTATCGGATATTATATTGCATTGTTATACCATTTTAATAACAGAAAACAACGTTTGTTTTTATAAAACTGAAAGTTATATTAATAACAAAATAAAAAACGAGATACAAACCGGACAACTAATTAGAAACACCAAAAAAATCATTACTTAAATCATTTTTAATTTGAACAAAACCCCAATAGTTTTGAAAAATACTAAAAATACTACATCCTTAGACAATTAGTATTTGGTAGGGTAGCCTTTATTATCAATAACAGCTTTGCAGCGACGCGGCATTGATTCAATCAATTTATAACAAGTTTCTACAGGAATACTTCTCCAAGCGTCTTCAAATGCACTGTTAAGTCCATGAATATTAGTAACGTGTTTCTGCGACAGGTTGGTCTTTATAGTGTGCCACAAATTTTCTATGGGATTTAAATCCGGACTATTGGCAGGCCACTCTAATACTGTCACGGATTGTTCTGTAAGAAACGCTTTAACGCTGCGTGCTGTGTGCTTAGGGTCGTTGTCATGCTGAAATATCCAAGTTACTGGCAAATTTTCCTCGGAATATGGAATCATTGTCTCTTCCAAGATCTTTATGTATTGATATTGATCCATTTGCCCTTCAATCTTTCTCACGGGACCAATCCCGTACCCTGAGAAACATCCCCACACCATTACATTTCCACCACCGTGCTTAACTGTCTTTTTAGTGTACTTGTTATTCAAAGCTTCGTTTATTGGTCGTCGTACATATCGTTTTCCATCGGAATTAATCAAATTAATTTTAGTTTCATCTGAAAACAAAACTTTTTTCCATTGATGAATAGTCCAACTGCCATATTTGCGAGCGAATGCTAGACGATTTTCTCTATGTTGCCTGGTTAGTAGTGGTACTTTTCTAGCGATCCTTCCTAACAATTTTCCTTCAACCAACCGTCTACGAACTAGTTTAGTGGACACGTGTCGAGGATCGTCTTCTGAAAATACCTCTTTTCTTATAACATTGGATCCTTTAAAGGGGTCCGCCTTAGCTAATCGAAGCATAAGCCTGTCTTCTTGAACTGTAGTCTTCCTGGGCCGAAGTTTTCTTGGCACGTTATCTGATGTTCCGTGTAGTTTGAAATGTGCGAGGGCGTTAAATATCATCTTTACGGAACATTCCAAATAATCGGCGATCTTTCTGTAACTCCATTTTAGTTTTAAATGAAAATTCACTATAAATTTTCTCGTTGCTGCATCACAGCTCTTATTTTTACCCATTTTTAATAAAACAACAATAAATAGTAACTTTTCGTAATGAGTTAGAAATGGCGGCAATATTTACAATGTGATTGACAATTGTGAGAACTGTATTTCAGTTTAAAAAATCAAATTTCTGACCAAGTCATACAATGTTTCTAATTAGTTGTCCATTCTGCCAGTCCTAACGATATTGATACTTTTTGTTTCACTGATATTTATTTTTATTGTCGTCTTGGTTGTCAAATATTATTGCTTGTAATTAAACTAGAGATATTAAAGTACATTGTAAAGTAGTGAAAAAAAAAATTACCTCCTATTAAATGCTATAATAATGTTAGTTACTTTATAAAAATGTCAGGTGACTAGGTGTTTCTAATTAGATGACCACCACTGTATGTATTTTTTTTATTCTTTTTTATTAACTTTTGCCGCTATTGGGTCACTGCGGCCACAACTGGCCTTTTGTGATCGCCACTTTATTTGTGGAGCCCCTTTACAGGGCCTTTAAAGTTCACCGCAAAGCCCAGCTGTTAAAAACTGAAGGATTTTCTTTGGGGTGAGTTGCTTTAGCTTCATTTGGATGAGGATGTGCTTTCCCAAATGGAAGGTAGGTAGGTATGTATTGCACAGAGGCGCTCATAATGATTGTGGTTGGCAGACATCCCCACGCTGCGCTACTACTTCAACCTCGGCGTGGACTGCATGTGGGCCGCCTACGGGCCGCCGCCGCCGCGCCACTACTCGCCAAGGGACATCGCACAGGTTAATATGCCACACAGAAAATATATTTATTTCAGCTAAGGTGGCAAACAAGCAACCTGTAGGTTGGTAAGTCGTTAGCTTAGCCTATGGTAAGCCCCTCCGCACCATCCACTTAATGAGCTCTGGCAACCTTACTCACCGCGGGAACACAACACTTTTTGTAACAAATAATGTTATTTGGCTGCGAGATATTGCTTTCATTTTTTATAAATTTATAAAGATTATCTTCATATAATTCTTAGATTCACTAAATTTCCTGTTAAATCTATGAGGTTCAAAATATGAGAGATGACTAAATCATTGATAATAAACATTTGATTTGTCCTTCACATTTTCTGTCCACAAGCACAAAAGTTACCTGGAAGATAATGCTTTTTAGCATTAAGTTCGCCTTTGTACTAATTTTAGGTGAAATAAAGACTTTTCTATCTATCTATCTATTTGTTGCTATAGCATAAGGCGAGCTAAAAAAAAATTCTATTGAAAAGTAGTGTATGATTGAATGTATTTTCAGGATATGCAGCAAATGTCGCTCCAAGACCGCGGGAGCAATCACAACCAGGACATGGGCCACAAGCACAAGGGCCCAACCTCCGACAAGCCCATGCAGAACAACGGCAAGGGCAACGGGCAACGCTCTCTCCTAGGGCCCAGGTGAGGTTCCTTCTACTTGTCTCGTGTTTATTTTGACTGGCCTCATAGCTCAGTTGGTAGTAACTCTGCATTCTGCGCTAGAGGTCGCGGGTTCGATTCCCGCACTGGACAAACATTTGCGATTAAAACAGATGTTCGTTCTGTGGCTGGGTATTAAATATTTATCTATTATGTATATCAGTCAGGTACCCATAGTACAGGCTATGCCTAGTTTGGGATCAGTTGACCTCGTGTGATATTTATTTTTATTTTATTTTATTTGGGAAACGAACAGTACAATATTCCACTTAAACCAAAAACCTATAAAAATACACTAACCAGTAAAGTTTCCTCTATAAGATATAAAACAACAAAATATTAACAAATATCAAAAATTATTATAATAAAAAATAAAAAAAACAAACAGATACAATTTTACCTAAATAAAAATAATTAATTAAGGTTTCTCACTAATGGGCAATGCTTTGCAACTTCTCTGCGATATTTGGGCAGAGAAATGTTAATATGTCCGGAATATTTATTTATTAATTATTATCAAGCCTTGTTAGATGTGTTTAGATGGAGATAGTTTCTAGTTTGTCTGTTCAGTGTACTCCAAAAGATCCTATTTTATTTGCAAAAATTATAAATGATATATTGTTTGATAGATTCAACAAGCGCGGCAACGGACAGGACGGCAACCCGAACCCCAACCACAACCAGAACAAGAACCATAACAACAACAACCACATGCCTAACAAGGGGCCGAACAACCGGTGAGTCTCTTTTATTTATTGTCAGTTGTCAAAAAGACTGATTTAGTTGAAAAAGTGATACCAGAAAAGTGAATACTGAATGATTATCTACGAGTGATTGGGGATTCTAAATCACTTAGGAAGCCCAAATAAGTCTTGATATAGCTGCAGCTATAACTCGCTTAATGACAATGTTTGCATGATCTACAAATATATGTTCTGTGTCTGGGTGTTGTGGTACCATGGTACTCGTAGTGTTTGATACCCACTGGTGGTGGGGTCAGGACTTGTGACTGTTATTATTGTGTAAAAAAATTCCCAGAATTGTGTTTACTTTGTTTTAATATAATTTGACAATTCCCTATAGTATTTAGGCTAAAATTTTAAAGAATCTTGAAAGTGAACAAAATATTCGTACTAAATATCTATGTATATTTTCAAATTATATCTCTTTATATTGATGAAGTTTAATCAAGAACCTATCTGTATCGATGAGTTCGCGAAGAGTGTAGTTGCAGTACTTATTACAGCCGCAACTCGGAGCCGCGGCACCCCGGCTACCCGGAGGGCGAGGCGGTGGCCGAGGCGCCCATGCTGACGCTGCCCTACATCCCCTACCCGCCGCCCGTCTACCCCGTGCAGTACTACCCCGTGGACACTAACGACCCAGGTACTCTTCATTCATTGATCCCTTTGATGGTCATGCCACCAGCTCTTGGCCGGCCAGCGTTATGTCGGTGAGCAGGCTAGGCGCTGGCTCACGCAGTGTGTAAGTTCGTATGAGCTTGTCAATTCTGGTGACCATGTTTTTAAGGCACCTAAACCTGGCCTGGGTTATCGATGTTGGTATTTACAACTGAGTGTTGCTTCGGAGAGCACGTTAAGCTTGCGGCTTAAGCTTTAATAGTGGCTCACGGTGCATTGCGTAACAAATCGGTTTATAAGTCTCATGTGCCTATATATTCCACTGGCTACCTCACCCTTGAAACTAGATTGCAAAATTGCGAGCGCCGCATGCCGGCAGAATTATATTATTATAGACAAGGCCCATACCAACAACAGCCTTGCGATTTCGTTTAGGCTGTCCGACGATCCAACGATCTCAGTATATTTTTAGACGTTGGAGGGGGGGTTTTTTTTTATACATCTGTGATGTATTACATATTCAGTGTGTGAAATAGTGACAGTTCATTGACATTTATCAATGAATAGGCATGTGGGTACCTGCAGAAAATGCTGTCAACATATTCTACAACTACCTCTTTAATCTGTCCTGAATAACCAAGTAAGTTCATAACAGTGGCGAATGTGGAAAAATCGTAAAATATTGTGAAAAACCAGTGAAATCGTATTGAAATACTTGTAATACAATGGCGGACATTCGATTCGAAACTTTTGATATAAACATTGGTGATTGGGAATCATATAAAGATAGATTTGGATATTTTCTATCGGCGCACGGCGTGGCCGACGCGACCAAGCAAAAAGCCATATTTTTTGCATCTTGTGGTGGTGATATGTATAATTTAGTGAAAGCATTAGTGTTCCCCCAGACTGTGAGCCAGGCTACTTTGCTAGATATAGAATCAAAATTAAATGCTCATTTTAATCCGCGGCCAAATGAAATAGTTGAATCTTTCAAATTCCATAATAGGAAACAGGGTAAAAATGAATCGATGCAAGATTACATAGCAGAACTTAGGAAAATGTGTAGGTTTTGCAACTTTGTTGACTTGGAGAGGACTTTGAGAGATAGGTTAGTCTGCGGAGTGATTGATAGTAAATTGCAAGAAAGTTTACTGAAGAAAACCAACCTCACTTATACTTTAGCGGTTCAGTTGGCATTGCAAGCTGAAAAATGTGAGAAAGACCTGAAACTACTCAAAGAATCAGACCTTGGAGTATCATCAAGCTTCAACCCAGCGAATGAGAGCAGGGTGAGTGAGGCAGAACCAATGGATGTTAATGCAGTGGGAGAAGGGAACAAGAAGAAAGAATTTATTTGATCGTTGTGGATCCATACTCAAAGTGGCCAGAAGTAAAGATTGTAAGAACGACATCGAGCGCATGTGCAATTAAAGCATTAAGAGAAATTTTTGCTGAACAAGGGTTGCCAGAAGTAGTAGTATCGGATAATGGAACAGCGTTTACGTCAGAAGAATTCAAGAGTTTTATGAAATGCAATGGCATTAGGCATGTATTGACGCCACCGTATAGCCCGTCCTCAAATGGTCAAGCTGAAAGGTTTGTGCAAACAGTAAAAAGTAAATTGCGAAGTTTGGCCGGATCTGACATGGATGTTAAGTTGCCACGTCTCCTGTTTGGCCTGAGAGTCTCGCCAAGTTCTGTGACTGGAAAATCGCCGGCAGAAATGCTGAATAGACGTCGATTCAGAACACGTTTTGACATTATACATCCTTTCTCAACCAAACCGGTTGCAGAAAGACAGATTGAAAGAAACATAGAAGTACCGGTGAGAGCATTTAGACTGAAAGACAAGGTGTGGCTACGCAACTACTCAAGAGGGGAGAAGTGGGTTAAAGGAGAAATATTCAGAATCAAAGGACCTGTGCGATTCCTAGTGAAGATGGAAAATGGACCAATAGTCACTCGACATGTAAACCAGTTACGACGCCGTGATTCTGATGACGCTCCAGGCCCTAGTAATGAAACGCGTGACCTCCTCGGCATACCAAGTCATGCAGTGGTAACACTCGAAGGAGACATGTTACAAAGCAACTAAATAAAGTACTTAAATGTTGTGTGTAAATATTAGAATAGGTAGGTAGTGGGTAAAATATTAGTTGATTTGAACTTTGAACTTTTGATAATAAATTCGTATATAACAAAGTGACTATGGGGGAAGGCATGTGATGTATTACATATTCAGTGTGTGAAATAGTGACAGTTCATTGACATTTATCAATGAATAGGCATGTGGGTACCTGCAGAAAATGCTGTCAACATATTCTACAACTACCTCTTTAATCTGTCCTGAATAACCAAGTAAGTTCATAACAACATCTGAGGTGGCAAACAATCGTACGGCCCACCTGTTGGTAAGCGGTTACCGTAGCCTATGAGCGCTTGCAATACCAGAGGCATCACGCACGCGTTGCCAATCTCTCCCCCCTCCCCCCTTAAGAGCTCTGGCAAACTTACTCACCGCAGGAACACAACACTATTTGAAACAAATAATGTTATTGGGCTGCGATCTTCTGTAAGGCTAATCTATGAAAGAGATAGAAAGAGATGCTATTAGTTGTATATGAAAGTAGCCTTCGCATAATGTTCTATGTGGTTTTCCAGCGATGATGGGCATGATGGGCGGCATGCAGTACTGCGGCGGGGTGGGGGTGGGGGTGGGGTACGAGGAGGCGCTGGACTACCCGCAGTACTACCCGCCGCCTCCCTTCCACGCGCCGCTGCAGCACCTCCCGCACCTGCCGCACCTGCCGCCGCACACCGAACACAAGTAGGGAACTACTCGACTGAGCTATCTCTCCATTTAGTTTCATGACAATTTCAATTGTATTTAAAAAAAAAAAGCGTTCAAATTTCATTCAGAATGAAGCCAAGTGTTCGAGCTAGGGATATGCCATCCATTCGTTTTAAAATGATCCTTACGTCTACTGAATTAAGCCAATTTTGAGTTTTGACATTTGGGAGAGTCCGATCAGCTCAGTGATACATAAGCCCCTAAAAGTCACACTCAAAATTGACTTTATTTAGTAGACGTAAGAACCATTTGCTAACAATATATAGATGTCTTTTTACGCACGCTGTTCGAACACAGCTTCAGGATGGTGCAAAGATAACTTTGGTTTCGAGAAACCAGTGGACATAATTTTATGGTACGGGGTTGTGGTCTTTGAGGTTTTAAACATGCAATTTTTTAATGCTATCTCAAATCAAACTTAACGACGTTTGGCCTTCAATTTAATATGTTAGTTTTGAATACCCTATATGAATCAGAGATAGCTCATAAAAAACTCACGGCACTGGCGCTAAAATTGACACCGATAAAGCTACACATCAAATATCTTGAAAACACTACTAGTCACGTAAAAACTGAAAAGGAACGTTGTTATTTAGAGATTTGATAGTCAACACGAATTTAGATCCCAAGAGGATGTGTAGTTCAAAATATAAACGAGAAATAACTTGGGGATCTCATTACAAAAAACATTACATGGGAAATGAACACTTTTCTTCAAAAACAGTGCTCAACTATATTTTAATAACAAAAAGGAGTGTTCAAACGGCGATGTGCCACTGCCATTACAAATTTATTTTAAAATGTTACCTTCTACTGTATAAAGTCAATTTTAAGTTTGTATTTTGAGGACTTGCGCTACTGTTCAGCTATGTACCATGCCCTCAAATGTTAAACTCAAAATTGAGTTTAATTAGTAAGTATCATTTTGAAATATATATTAAACTTTTAGATGGAATATAGCACACCGTTTGAACACGACTTGATATGCATCATAATTACGGTTCACTCGTCGCCATGTTTCTTGTACTACTAGTGATGAAGGAAGATAATGATGACTTGTAACCATTAAAACAACGACTGCGCAACTCTAAAATGGTATACGATATGGCTTTAGATTCGGTACTGGCTGATTTATGATACACATTCGTTTTTTTTTTACTATTTTTGTACTGATCCCCACAAATTGATTCAGTCAATTAATACAATTACCTTCAGATACAAATGCGTTCATAATGAAGTCAGGTCGTTCTTACAACTATGCTGTGTGCGGGATCTCAATCAATTATACAAAATGGAACCGGTGTCAATTATTTTAACGATAAGTTTTTCCCAAGTCCTTTGAGGATTCCATAGTTTTTGTTGTTGTATAAATGTTTGGGACCACGCCGACATTGTCATGTTTAATTTGTGCATTAAAAATGCAGTAGCTCCCGCGCCCAGCACTGTACGGTGCACCGATATTTATTATATGTATTTATAGTTAAGCGACAATATTGTCATAAAATGTAAATTTTACGTTCTAATCTGTACTTAAACTTATCTATAAGGTTGTAGGGAGGAAGATTGACAATGCCCGATCGGAATGGACGGTAAGGAAGCGTCAGCAATTTATAACAAACGTTTTGGTCAATAAATAATCTGATATTACTATGGTAAAGCTGTGATTGTTCGACTGATGTAACAAATAAATTACAACAGTATGTTTTTCGAAAAAATTTACTAATAAGTGTTCATTGGTGCTGCAAATTAGTAGTGTGGATGGCAGAGTGCTCGGGAGGATGCATCGGCATCAGTAGGCGGAGGCGCAAAGCATTCCTTATGTGTAAGGCGAACCTTTAAATTGTAAGAAAATGTAAAAATTAGCTTTTACGACAAACTCATTTCCGTTTAGGTTTCCTGGCGCTCGCTGGTTGGAAGATTCCATACTCGAACATATACAATTTCAGTAATTTATAGTCCTTTACAGGACCAACCAAGAATTATTAGTTCTTTACAGGACCAACCAAGAATTATTAGTCCCTTACAGGAACAAAAAAGAAATGATTTGTCCTTTACATGACGTTTTATAATAAAATAGTTACAAATTGTATGTTCTCTCGAGTGTTGCGACCAGTCGGCTGTCGGCTTAATTTTAGTTTAGCTGTAAGTAATGGTTCCATTCGAATAAGCTCGCTTTACATAGATTTATTCGCTGTCTGCAGATCTCAGGTTACGGTGCGAATCTCCACATAAAGCACGCTGTTTAGTATTCAAGCAACATTTAAGTTTCCAACTTTGATCTCATCTGTAATAACGTTCATTTAGATTAACCTCGGTGCTTGGGTAGATTACTATTTTGTATGAATATATTTAAGCGGGTGGTATGTTTGGCGCTTTGTTTAGTTCATTTGCGGGAAAGCCGAGTCACTTGCAGTAAGGGATTTGTCGCTAGGGAGCACTAATCTACAATAAGATACACGCATTTACATCGGAGGCTGGAAACAAATAGACGAACATCGAATTACTTTGGTAAAATAACCTTCTTTTTGACAAAACCTAGCGTAGATTTTAAACTAAAGCCGCACACTCCGCGGCGAATGATTCAAAATTTAAGAGATTAACATATTTTTGGAATGTTTACAAAAGATTTGGCTGTGATTCGGATGTAATCTCGGAATAGGAAGTAACTGCACTAACTTGGTAAGGGCTCGTTCGCATGGGCGGTCGCGAATACAGATCTGATTTGACACAGACGGGTCTAGCTGGACAACTGAATATTTCTATATTTCTCACGTACTTTCAACTAACATAATTCCGCCCATGATTATTTTGATCCCCTTTTTACGATTCCTAATAGCATACTATATGTATTATATTATATCTACATACTTACAATGTCTTGATTGTTTGTACAGTTGTTAAATAAAAAATAAAAAACATCGAAAATAACAAAAAAATAATTGCATTTCGTGTGTGTGAAGTTTTCAATGTATAGTAGTCGTTCGGTGTTTCAGTATTAGTTTTAAATCACTAGGAGTTCGATTTTATGTTATGTAGTGTTTAATTAATTTTTTTTACGTAAATTTAGTTTTATTTTAAGTAAACCGTCAGTTACTTTATCTCGTCAGAAGAACGCAAAATGCGTAACTTTATATTTTTTGTTTTCGTATAGTCGTAACGTAAATGTATGTGCCAAGTGTATACGTGTATTGTAATGTGAAATTGGAAGAAGATGGCGAGTAGCGCCACTGCCTAAGAACAAAATTGATGTCGTATTATTATCATATCAGTGTAATGTTAACGTTGCTGTATAACTAATTATAGTAGATTACTTAGTGGCAAAGATCTGTAGCACTGGCATTTACTATACTTTGAACATAGCTGGTCAAAATACGTGGATCTAACAAAATGTGAACACAGCCTTTTTGTTCTCAAAAGTTCTCAAAATGACCATGCCACAAATAGTTTGCTCGTTCAACTAGAGACTAAAATCTGTCCAGAACGCTAGAATAAGGTCAAAGCCACTTCCTTAACCTACATAAAAAAACCAATAAGATTAATTAATACATAAGTGTTGTGACTTGTGATATTTTTGTCTGTAACTTTATTAAATGTACATTCTAGTAGCAAGATAGAGGTTAACCTTTTTGAGATTTGTGTATTTTTTTCCAAATTCAACAAATAAAAGTCAACTGATTTTGTCATGAGTGTTTAATTTCGTTTATACAAACTAATATACCAAACTAACCTACGATAAATATTACAGGTATAAAAAGTGTACCTACCTATATGTTGGCTTGGCTAGATGAGTTGCCTCAAGGTTAACTTAGCCATGGATTGTGGGTAACGAACGATAACTTTATAAAATATCATAAAGGCGTTGTAGCTTGGTTTTTTATTCATCAATAAATCCAATCAACACAAATTGAATATAATCGGGTAGAGATCTACAGACATTTAATTTCAGAACAAAAAAAAATTTTAGTATCCTCCAATTTTGAGAAAACCACTTTTCAATTTTCGCAGAAACTCGTACTTACGGCAGAGTGTTTGCGGCCACCATAGCCACAAATTGCGATAAAAAAAAGTCAATCAAACACTGATCGACTGTCAGACGTCAAAAGAAATAGGTAGGTCAAAGTCGTAGCCTGCGAGCCTTGTGATATTGTGCTTTATATTGTGGCCGCAGACATTCTACCTTATGTACGAATTACTGCGAAAATTGGAGGCTTCTAAAAATTTTTTTTTGTCTGTTATATATTCAATTTGTGTTGGTTGGATTTATTGATGAATAAAAAACCATTAATGGGCATGGTCTTTATAATATTTTGCTATAGACTGATGTCTTTTCTTTCTAGGATAAATATTTTCAGTTTGAAGTACATAATGTACTCAAACGTTATAATTTAAAGCTAACATTGGGATGCCCTTTGACCCCCAAACCAGTTACCATGAAAGTGGATCCGCACGGGGGCGGCTGCTCCCCATCGATGTTCATACAAGCTGTCGTCACGAACAGAATATCATAGTTTGGTCCTCCGAAGGTCACCGAAGTGACTTGTGAAGCCGGGATGGGTATTTTCTCCAAGAGCTTCCCGGTGCGAGGATCGACCTTGATGACGCAGGAGCCAGAGAAGATGGCTACCCACAGGTTGCCGTCCGTGTCAATGGTGCTCCCATCGGGGAAGCCGTCCATGTTGTTTGCGCGGAGGTCGAAAATGTAGCTTTTATTGGCTGAAAGATGAATTGAAATGGTTTTGATTTGTGTTTTAACTGCTGATCAAGCGGAGCTTCACATTAGATACTTCAGAATGGACATGTACAGAGGATGAACGAAAGAAGATTGACGAAAAGGCGAGGGTGAATGGGACCGTTCGAGGGGAAGTTCATGCTGTTACAACCTTAATATCTACTGATCTTGCACTTCACTGCATTTACGCATCGATGACCGACGTCAGTGCATAACAGCACTTACTTAATTGCTGTTACTTATGAAATATTTCTCCTATAAGAACTCACTAGCATGCGGCTTCGCTCGCGTGGTGCCTAGATACAAAGTATAGGATTTGATGTATTTACAAGTATGTTTCATTCGCTATTTTTAGTCAAATTGAGGAGGAAACCTACATATCTCTCCAGTTTCCACATTATAGTCGTATCTCCTGATTTTCGTCTCGGGAGAGTCGGTGTAGTAGAACGCTTTCTCCTTCAGATCCCAGGCGAGGCCGTTGGAGATCCCGACGCCCTCCACGATGCGCTCTAGTTTAATTCTTTTAGATGAGTCCAGGCGGTAGAGGGATCCTTTCTCAGGGTCAAACACGCCGGGAGGGTGTTCAAAGCCCATGGTGCCTGGAAATAATAGGTAGTTTTTTAAAAATAATATATTGTATTATGTATTTTTTTTAACTTTGAATAACTTTATTTACAGAAAGAAACTTAAAACTAATACAAGTTAATATTTACAAAATACACAAGACGTCTTGTAACGGTCTTTAGATGGCTCAACTGTTGAGCCATCTAAAGACCGTTACAAACGATCTATAGATAGCTCAACTGATCCAGATCACTACCAGTTTTTATTATGTATTGTATTGTATTATTATTGAAGATCACCGACATAGCTCTGAGAATTAGCAAGTTGAAGTGGCAGTGGGCAGGCCATATAGCTCGCAGAACCGATAACCGTTGGGGTGTAAAGGTTCTCGAATGGCGGTGGACTTCTATAGGTTGTTGATGATGATGATTGTATTATAAAAGCTCCCACCAGAACTTCTTAGACTAGAGACTAGAGCAATACCTACCATGACATTTTATAGAAATTCAAATTCAAGCGAGAGAACTTATGTCAACGCCTACACAAAATCGCAAAATTTATGATACGGTTTAAATTACAAAATCATCGCGCCTCTTGACCACACTATACGGTGCTTTGAGGTATGACAGATTTTTGATTAGCCGCCACTTCCCCCATTGACACTGAGCCATAACTAAAGATCCTTACCCTTTGATGCTATAGATGTGGTCTATGCTCTAACTTAGCTTTAGCGCAAAGGCCTTAAAAAAATTGGCAAGGAATTGAGTTTCTGAACTGTTGGTAGTAACTCTGCCTTCTGCGCTAGAGGTCGCGGGTTCGATTCACGCACTGGACAATCATTTGTGTGATTCACAGATGTTTGTTCTGTGTCTGGGTGTTAAATATATATCTATTATGAATATCAGTCTCTGGTACCCATGGTACAGGCTATGCCTAGTTTGGGATGAGATGACCGTGTGTGATATGTCCAAAAAAAAAACTGCAATACTCACCAGCAAACAGCCTTCCCCTAGGATCGCACTTGCCATCATTGAGTCTGTTCTTCTTCTCATGGTGGTCTACCTCCCCCAACTCCTTGATGACCCTGGCTGCGGTACCGTCCTTGCCGTCCCATTGGACAATTTGGAATTTCAGCTCAACACCGACCACAAACTGGTCTGTGGTGCCCTCCACAGGGACAATGAAGCCAGGGCGGCCATCTTGGAAAAAAATGGGACAGGTAGGCTGTTAGTTTTATGGTATGTACTTACCTATGTATAATATGTTTATCTGACCATCATCAGCATTACAGCCGTATGACCTACTGAAGATTTCCAGAAACAAGTATTTGGGAGGATTTGCCCGTAGGTAGGTATACTCGCCACACTGGGCATTCGAGTTGGCGAGCGCAGACACCCCAGTTTTTTTCCCTATGTCGCCCATTACGACATCCTCAGAAGTAGAGGGGCCTATTCCTCAGCCGGAGGCCACGACGGCCTACGTATAGGCCGTAAAAATAAACATCATAACATGATGACTTGCCCGCACCGGAGTCTTAACAGTTAGTTTAGCCCTTCCATCAGGGCTGGTCATTATTTGAACCTTGTCGGTATGGGAGAGGGTTTGTTATTAAGTTCTCACCAAGCGTAGTTTTGGTATGATCTCCCGTAGCTGGCACGTACTTATGAATGGTCTTCTCATGAATGCTGACGAAGAACAGTGCCTGCTGGCGCTCGTCCCAGTGCGGACCCTCGCCCAGCACCAACGGGGTGGTGATCTCCTGAACTTTGTACGACATCTGGCGCGCTTATGGAGCTTGTGGTAGAATACAAACCACTGTGTTTGGAAGTCCAATATAATTAAATAAAGATGAGGAGTTAAAAGTTAGTTACATTAAATAATTATTGGCAAAATTAAAAAAATAATACTTAGGCTTTTAAAACGAATATTAAAGATAGATAGGTACATAGATGAGGGATCACTGGCAAAGTTTTATAAGAATACTTACTCAAGACTTATAAAACTTATCACATACCTCCTTATTATTAGAAAGATAAGGAAATTCGTGAGCACTGGCAAAGTTTAGAAATAATACCTACTATCACATAGGTACCTACCTAATGTAAGTGATCACTGGCAAAGTTATAAAAGAATACTCAGACTTTTAAAACTTATCCCATATTTACCTAATATTCGTTTTTTAGAAGAGTCCAGCAAATAACTTCACTGATAAAACAACACTGGTTACTGAGTTCACGATTATCAACTCCTTGTTTTATAGATTTATCGGCATAATGATGTTTATTTACAGTTTCGACCACAAACAGTGTATTGTATTGCGGACCTCTGTAGCAGACGCTTGTTCGTATCAAGGTCAAATTCATAAGTCCTAACCTCTCTAGAATGCAATTATTGTACGAGACTGGACAACCATTCAAATAGAAAAGACTCCCTTGTACTATTATTATCAATGAACTTCCTATTTGAACTTGTCTAGGCACTTCATATATAAGTATTTTTATAATGGAGTACTTACCTACCTACGTAAGTATTTACAGTATGAATTTACCAACTCCTGATAATTTTCTAAGAGCAATATGTATGTAAGTATATTGCTTGTGCCCTAACTAAACAGATAGTACCTACTGAGCGCTCGTTACGTAGTTTACAGAAGTCGTTCTCAATAGTCTCAACAAACGTTCAACTCGGTCGCCAAATGGATGGGTGACCGCTAGCGGCATGAATACCTGGGCTATTTCGTGCTTCGGAGCGTCTTGCAGTAGTTTAGCCATGCAGGCTTGAGGATAGAACCAGAGTTGGCCACTGAAGACTAGCTGAAACTGTACTTACCTACTCTGAAGACCGTTTAACATGGATAATTTCGTGGTTTGCGTAGAAAAAAGCGCAAATGAAATTCTAAGATCAATTGAGGGACATATTCAAGGCAATCACTGCTTCCTTTGTTTACACTTAAGCTATAAACACTCGACATCAGTGATTATGCAATCAACATCAGAAGTTGATGAATTTCAGAATTTATCATCGAGTCTAATAATATCTACTTTTTTTATCATAATAACTTATTATTATCATATCTCACTACACTCGTAGTTACCAAATTTAATTACGAGTATTTACTCCTCTATCATAGTTTGGAAAGTTTACTCTGGTGTGGAATACCTCACAGAGAACGAAATATTTATCTATTTATCTAAGTACTAACCCCTATGGATTATGCTGTCTGATTTAAAAAAAAATAATTATAAGAAATTGAAATATAAGCACATTTAAAATCAATCATCATATCCTTTAGATGTTTGGTGTAAGTCTAGCTAACACCCCTTTCAAGAATCGCAGTTGTCGCGATAAACTCTCCAATCTAAACGAGGCTTAATCGATGATGGCAAAATAACAAACAACTGCATCGTCGTTAAATAATTTAATCAAGCTTAACGCTAACATTATCATGGCCCTTCGCCCCCAGGCCCGTGAGCTTGAAGGTGGCTCCGCAGGGCGGCTTCTGCTCCTCGCCGCGGTTCATGCAGGCCGACGTCACGTACAGGACGTCCAGGGCGGCGCCGCCGAACGTCGCCGACGTCACTTGTAACGCCGGGATCCGGACCTTTTGCAGCAGCTTGCTGGTCCGGGGATCGATTTTCAGAACCTGGAATATAAATGAATAAATAAATATTCCGGACATATCACACACGGTCAACTGATCCCAAAACTAGGCATAGCCTGTACTATGGGTACCAGAGACTGATATACATAATAGCACCCAACTGTCACATACGCAATACTGACCCCACACTAGAACTCTCTGCGTCACATTTGTCCCACGGAATAGAGTCCGCACCCCACCGCTACGCCACCACCGAGGTCGTCGAAAATCCTACTTATAATATAATTGCGAAAGTTTGTGAGAATGTTTGGATGTTTGTTGTTCAATCACGCCTTAACGGCTCAATCGATTTCATTGAAACATGGAATAGATAAAGTTCTATACCTAGAATAGCATATAGGTTACTTTTTTTGTTGGTACAACGCGAGCGAAGCCGCGGGCGGAAGCTAGTGTAATCATAAATAGTCACGCACGTAGTGCCCCGGCTGAAAAATAGGCTCCTCGTGCGAAGCTAAGCTGCGGGTTTCCTCACGATGTTTTTCATCACCGTTTTGAGGACGTTTTAATACGCATATAATTTTGTCGAATAGAAATATCCGTTGGTGCACGGCCGGGGTCCGCACTCGAGACCTTCAAATTTAGGAGATACTCCTTGGCCAACACGGGTCAGGAAATTAACAAGGCCCTTTTCCAGGTCACAATACCGCGACCTGGTCGATGACCCAAGAAAGAGATCTGGAAAAATACTGGCACGAAAAAGAGGCTGATGTTTGTAATTAGTTAGACTTACATGGTTGCCGTCAAAGTTGGCGACCCAGAGGTTCCCTTCCGTGTCGATGGTCATGCCATCCACTATGCCGGGGATGCCGTGGTCCTTGTAATTGAACACGAACCGAGGATTCGCTGGAAAATAAATCAAATAGTTAATAATCAAGCAATCTAAAAAAGGTCAGTATGAGGCGCACTTTAATCCTTTCACTACTCTGATTCTTTCATCGACGGTCATAGGCCCTTTTCAGGGCAAAGGATAGAATAAAGCTATATCACTGTTGATCTGTTTAATAATTTAAGCATGTAAGGTAAGGATATTGTTGATTTTTATGCAAGAAAAACAATGTGAAATTTCATAAAAAAAACTGCATTTATGTTCGTTTCAAAGTATTTTTCTATATTTTAAAAATTGTCTTTAATAAAAACATTTCAATTGATACTTATTTATTTTTCATTCATTTCCCCTCTATTTATACCTACTCAATCGAACATAAATGCAGTTTTTTATGAAATTTTACATTGTTTTTCTTGCATAAAAATCAACAATATCCTTACCTTACATGCTTAAATTATTAAACAGATCAACAGTGATATAGCTTTATTCTATCCTTTTGATCAGAACCTGCGACATGAAAAAGTATGTGCGGTTGGTTAGTATTAAGCTATGACAGTTTAACTTTAAACCTTTCGCCTAGAAGTAAAATATTTTTCCCGAAATTTCCCGAAAGAACCGGGAAACGATTTATGATTTCCCGGTTCCTTATGTGAAGCTTCCCAGTATTCCCGGTTCCTTAAAAACTACCCGATTCTGCAATCCCTAGTAGATACTAGTGCTGTGTCCGTTGATCGAGGTGATAGGAACAGTGATTTTTAATAATGCAATAATGAAAGTAACTCACAAATATCTCCCGTCTCGACATCATAGTCGTATCTCCGGATCGCGTACTCAAACGAATCCGCGTAGTAGAACGCCTTCTCCGCCACGTCCCAGCACAAGCCGTTGGATATGTCGATGTTCTCCGCCAGCCTTGTGACCTTCCCGGAGGGCGAGATGCGATACAGAGAACCCTTCTTCACGTCGAATTTGCCAGGCTCGTATTCATGCCCCATTGTGCCTGGAGAGAGAAATTGTAACATTTTAAAATCGATGCAAATCAAATCAAAAGCTGTTTAATTCAATAAAATCACTAGGATCACTTAGCCGTGGTGGCCCCGGCTGAAGAATAGGCCCCTCCATATCTACCTATCCGCGGATGTCGTAAGAGGCGACTAAGGGAAAAAAGCTAGGGGATGGGCAGCAGCGTCCCTCATTTTTAACAACGATAGCTCTAACTGCGCTCGCCAACCCGCATGCCCAGCGTGGTGAGTATGGGCGAATCCCCCCATATGATAAGGAATTTGCTCTGTTTGTGGGGGAGGCCATGTTCAGCAGTGGACGTCGTACGGCTGAAATGATGATGATGACTAGGATCACTTTGAAACGTCTTAGAAACTGGGTGAAGATAAGCCTGTTCGTGCATCATCATCGTCCTGCCCTTACACATATGAACTTGCATGGTTCTAACGGAAGACCAGCGTTGTGCTGCCAACACGGCACAACAAATGCTGAGTTGGACTCCAATTTGTGACGAAGCGTGGACTGGGTCCTAGGACACACATTCTTACAACCTTTTTTCTTAATTTTTGCTATTTTTTTATATAATATTTTTTTCTTTGCCTTTGTTTTATTCTTTATTTGTTGTTTTTGTTTTGTGAACATTTTTGTTGTTATTATTTTTTGCTGTCTCATTGTTGTATTGTCGTCACAAATAAATGTCTTTTCTTTCTTTCTATGTGGGGTCGGCACAACATGTATTCTTCAATTTCCTTCTATCAGCCGTCATCTCAGCACTCATTCAAAGTCAAAAGGCATTTATTTCAATAAAATCACTAGGATCACTTTGAAACGTCTTAGAAACTAGGTGAAGCTATGCCTGTTCCTCGCGACCAAGCCTACAAGAATCAGGCAACAAACACGGCTTGGTGCCTCTCATTTTTTTCGATGATCCTTTTTCACAAAATGGAATTTAAAGCTTCAGTGTGGTGCCGATCGAACTAGGTGAGGCTCAAAAGAAAAGTAATCTAATTATAATCCCTAATAAATAAGAGCTTATAAAAATGAAAAAAAAAGAAGACAAATGTGAGCTTCAACAAATGATCTAAGGGCAGCACACGCTACACTTGATGAAATATGTACCTAATGCTTATATAAAATTAAATAATACTTAAAATATGATGCAAGCAAAAACTGTAACGACACTGCAAAAAGGCATTTTAGCTGTCGTGGGGCAGAGCGACTTCAGGCCATGCGGTTTTATCATTCCTTACCCATGTCGACGTTCACAAAGTCCATCCATCTGTTCTTTGGCCTACCTCTACTCCTACATCCATCCACATTCCTATCTAACACTTCCCGTCATGACAGCGCCTATGGTCATGGCCTCCCAAATTCATCAAACCAGCGGGATTCGAACCCGCATATCCGAGTACTCTAAGTTAACAAAGCAAAGTCGAATTTATTTTATTTTAGAATCTCTTTATCAGTATTATCACTACTATCTTAGGACACTCCTCAATTATCATCAAGGTTGGTTCATTTCGCAACATTCTCCATGGGAGTTGTATGAATAACCAGTTTGTCAAAAATTATCATTAAAATTAATTCGCGCGTCAAATGCTATCCGATAACATACTTAAATTATTTTGATTTGCTTGTTAGATTTTGTGATGGCGATTACATGTAATCTTATCATAGGATTAAAACAACTCTGCGGGCTGTATAAAGTAGTTTCTGATAACTATACGACACAGAAAATCTGTGTGGGGTCAGGACTTTGTTACCAGTGGGTGTTATTTGAATGAGGAATTCCGTAGAAGAACCTATGTCACCGACATAGCTCTCAGAGTTAGCAAGTTGAAGTGTTAATGGGCAGGCCATATAGCTCGTAGAACCGACAACCGTTGGGGAGTAAGAGTTCTCGAATGGCGACCACGAACCGGGCGACGCAGTGCCAGACCCCTCACCCGATGGACCGACGACATTATGAAAGTTGCAGGAAGTCGAAGGAAAGGCTCAAGATCGTTCGTCATGGAACTCTTTGGGGGAGGCCTATGTCCAGCAATGGACATCTAAAGGCTTATGATGATGGGGTGCAATTTTTAATAACAGGGGAGGAGACGACTTTGAATACCAGCAGGGGGTTAATCTCACCAGCAAACAGTCTCCCTCTAGGATCCGCTTTGGCATCATTGAATCTATTATTAGGGTTCTCGAGGTCCACCTCGGCGATCGTTCGTAGCACTTTGGCCGCGTCCTGGGTCCCGTCCCACTCGATCTCGAGGACCTTGCGGCCTAGGCCGACGACGAAGTGGTTCTTCTTGCCGTCTACTGGGATAATGAAGGTGGGCATGCCATCTGAAAACATAAACGTATAAGACATGAAGAAAAAAAATGTGGCTAGCATTTTTTTCGTTGGTTCAACAGAAACAGGGTGGTTGAAACACAGGCGGACCTATTATTGCCAGGACCGACTCTTAACGTCCCCCGAAGTACGGTAGCGCTAAGTTGTTAATGCCACTAGCCACCCAAACGGCAAGCAAAAGGTAGCTTACCTTACTAAGTTGATCAGTTAGGAGCGACTAAGATTCAGAAATTTCATTGAAAAAGCTCTATGCAAAAATCAGCTGTTTTGGGGTCGAATCAAATCAAATCAAATTATGTATATTTGTGGAACAATAAACAGTAGCATAATAACAAATGTAAACGATGGTATCTGCAGAAGTATAAAAACTGTGTCGCAGACACCAATTCAAACTCAATATAGCTCGATTATAGCTTGAATTTAGGTAGTAATCTTGATGTCGAACTTTTCGTACGTATAATAATCCTACTAATATTATAAACGCGAAAGTTTGTGAGGATATTTGGATATTGGTTGTTCAATTTCTCCGTAACGGCTTAACAGATTTCGATGAAACTTAGAATAGATAGAGTTCTTCACCTAGAATAACAAATAAGCTACTTTTGAACAAGGTACCACGCGAGCGAAGCCACGGGCGTAACTTATAAAGACTACAAAATAGCAAAAACAGCTAATTTTAAAAAAAGTTGCCTAAAAGTAAAAAGCTAATAGTTTTTATTTTCTTTGTTAGAATAAGCTCCTTTGGGGATTGTGCACATATTATGAATCACCTTGTAGAAAGCACGACACCTCACCTACCTAATTATAATGTATGACATTAAAAAAATGGTCACCACAAACCGTTTCCAGTGGTGCGGTGGCTGAAGACACTCACCCAGTTTGGCGCTGGTGGTGGTGCCGGCGGCCGGGCTGTGCCTGTGCACAGTTTTGTCGAATATGCTGACGAAGTACAGAGCCTGCTCATCGGAGGCCCAGTGCGGGCCCTCGCCGAGCCACACCGGGGCCGTGACTGCCTCCACCAATGGCGCCATCTATAAACCAAAATAATAATAATCATCATCATCTTCCTGCCTTATCCCACATCATGTGGGGTCGGCACATGTATTCTTCTTCCATTTCCCTCTATCAGTCGTCATCTCAACACTCACTCCTTTCTTCACCATATCCACTTTCACACAGTCCATCCATCTTTTCTTTGGTCTACCTCTACTCCTACATCCATCCACATTCATATCTAACACTCTTCTTGTCACATGACATTCTTCCCTCCTCATGACATGCCCATACCAAGCTAACCGATTACTCCTCAGCTTTTCAGCAAAATAATAATAATCATACATTTATTTCAGGCAACACAGTGTAACGTTAAAAACTTTGTTATTATTATTACAAATAAAGAAATGTGCAGAATTGTTTCCGTTCAATAACCGGGCAAGTGAGAGTATTTCCCGAATGTTCGTCACACAGTGGAACTTTCGAACATTCGTCACACAATGGACATGAACCAATTATTGAACGGAAAAAAATCTGCACATTACTTTATTTGTAATAACAGTTTTTAACGTTACAACAGGAAAAGCACATTGACAAATACAGGGAACCGAGGCCACCAGTATGTCCTAGAACCTAACATTTTGAAGACATGTGACATGTGCACGAAACGAACCTCTAAGAGGCGCACTTTAATCCATTCACTACATTTGTTCGTTCACATACGGGCATAGGCCATACCTCAACCTGTTCACTGACCTAATACAGGCAGGATGACCAAGAAAGAATCGGTGACACGACAAGCAATCCCGCTTTCGCTTCTTTACAGTGAGTAAAGAGTGAGTTTTGCGGCTCAATCGGCGTTAAAATTATGAATGAATACAAAAACTACTATTATTAGCTATGCTTATTGCCCATAATCGTGAGCTCTATTCAGCAAGCTACCTACGATAACCGGTTCATTCAATACTTCACTAAAACTTAACTTACATACATATTTATGTAAATAAGCATAAAAAAATTAACCAATTTTTGTCGGCAAATCAAGTTATCTGTCACATATTTTTGTAGTTAATTCTAGTCTCACCTTTCTTCGAAAACCCTTTAGACCAAACGGTAAGTACTCCAATAGGAACCAAAAACACATTTTCAAAATACTCAATCAAAACATAAATATATAGTGCGTGTTCATCTGTGTTTTAACAGAAACTGGCATTACCAAAAGCGAGGCGCAAGGTCAAGCCAGGCGTATTATGAGGAAATTGGAAGCTTGGAAACAATTATAATGACAGATGTTTCGTTTAGCGTTTTGTTGGTGAGTGGAAAAATCGCCCCATGTTCATTGCAAAATTGATGGAAAATGACTGTACTAAACTAAATTGGTACGTTTTCAGCAGTTAAATCCCTACTGTAGTGATTTTCCTCTAGTCCGACAAAATACGAGATGTATCTAATGACAATTACAATTTTAAATAATAATTCCTAAGTCATCCGTTGTTTCACAGGTTTTCCTTAAACTTAACGATTCTAAATGAACTAGTGTTTTGTAAAGATTCGGTGCACTTCGCCGGAAGGCTTCAATGCAAAAGGATTTCGGTGAACACAACCAAAGAAAAACTAGCAAAAATACTCACATTACTAATGAAAACTTATAAATAGCTGTTAAACAGCCTCTTTCAGAAACAGCACTGGTTAACAAATATAATGTTACATCAATTGTTATATAGCTTATGTTGTTGTATCTAATCTAATCAAGAGATCATGAGTTGACGTTATTACTATCACGATTTTGTTGCGGGACAACTATGGAATTGGTACTTTTTCTTCATCATTTCAGCCGTTCCACTGCTTTACATAGACCTCCCCCATAGATTTCCAGCGCGACCGACCTTGTACGGCCTGCACCCAAAAAACCATTTGGGGTGATTTGCCCATACTCGCCACTCTGGGCACGCGGGTTGGCAGCAGACTGTGTAGTAGTATGTATGTAGTACTGAATGTAGTAATTTAAGGGCCTATTCAGGCCTATTCTTCAGCGGGGGCCACCACAACGACTTTTTCTTAGACTTTGTTAATTAGCCGGGGCCACCACGGCATAGCCGTCGTGGCCCCGGCTAAAGAATAGGCCCCTCCATATCTCTATCCGCGGATGTCGTAAGAGGCGACTAAGGGAAAAAAGCTAGGGGATGGACAGCAGCGTCCCTCATTTTAAAAACGATAACTCTAACTGCGCTCGCCAACCCGCATGCCCAGCGTGGTGAGTATGGGCAAAACACCCCTACATGATAAGGAATTTGCTCTGTCTGTGGGGGAGGCCATGTTCAGCAGTGAACGTCGTACGACTGAAATGATGATTGTTAATTAAAAGCTTGTTTTACCGTTTGCAAAGGTTCAGCCTCGGTTGATTGTGTTTCTCTGCTTTGAGGAAGAAAGTGAGAAAAGCCTTAAAACTAGGATCATCTTTAGTCGACGGTAAGTCGGGATTTTTGAACAAGTTCTACCTTACCGCGTACGCTACAGCTTCGAGCCTCACAGTCTGATTTTAGTCGTATCTAAAATTAAATAAGGTTGAGTTTTAGCGAATCAATCACTTCGCCATTGTCGCGCTGACCCTACGACAAGGTATTTCTTATGGAGGCTAACAGGCTTACGGCCCGCCTGATGGTAAGCGGTTACCGTCGCCTATTGACATCCGCAACACCTGGGGCATTGCCGATGCGTTGCCTGCCCTGAGAAATCTTTTTATGTTTTCTTAAAGCCCTTCATGTTGTAGGTTAGCGGGAAAGCCTAGGATGGCAGCTTATTCTACTATGGGGAAGAAAGGATCTTATAAAGTGAGTGCTTCGAGATACCCACGTGTCGATAAGGTGTGGATGAGCCTTAATATGTATGAGTCTGTTTTAGCCCACTTTTGAACAATTGACCCCTATTTTCAACCCCAACGAAAGATGATACTTTTAGTCATGAGTTAGTGGTGAATAAGTGTATGGTTTCAAGGCGTTGTTTGGCTTCTCATATGACGTTTTTGTTATATAACTTAGAAATCGTTCTGCAGTTTAGAAAAGTTGAAATTTTATTTTATGTATAAAAGGTGATCCATAACGTGTATACCATCCCGAAAGGTAAGCGTAAACAAAACATAATTTTTCCCAAACTTACTCAAAATTAGCGTTATCGTATCTATAATTATTTACGAACCTCCCTATTTAAATCTTGCATTTAGTGAATAACTGTTGATTACATGTTTTTTTTTGGAAAATCGATGCCGTCCTCTATTATTTCATGATTTATTTCAGGTGTGTTTACTTAACAAAAATTAGTGTACGCAGGCGAAGTCAAGGGCATAACAAGATTTAGGTATGTAAACACAATTTGAGATTGTATTCGACAGCTTCCAACGAGATAAAAGCGATAAGAACGTTTCTAGAAATTGGTGTTATGACATAAAATATCATCATAATTCCAACTGATGTTTTTGACATGACCTTCAATTATCTTAAAGGTTTTATGGATATAAGTTGATTCATAACATGTAAACCTTCCCAAAAGTGGGTTATTCTATCAACAAAAAGAAAGAATATTACCCGCCACACCTCTAAAAATATACATAAAAGAAGCAGGATGCAGGTCTCATTTCATAAAAAAAATAATAGCTTACCAATAGATTTTCCAAGATCTACATCCATTTTGAGAGCAAATTCTCAGCTACACCGGTTCCACATTACGTTTGTGCTGTAGGTACATTGAATACTTCGATCCCCTTGCCGTAAACACACACTGAGAGTGATGAACTGAAATAATAGTCAAATATTTCAATAAAATCACAAGGTTCATCAAAATCAGCCTGATGAGCCACTGTTGAACATAGGCCTACCACGACGAACTCCTCCATCCACCGACTTCCCGCAACCTTCGGAATGACGTCGCCCGGTTCGTGTTCGCCATTCGAGTTCCTTTATTCACAACGGTCGTTGGTTCTGCGAGCTAGAGCTTTGAAGTGGTATTGGGGGTGCAAACATAACATTTGGAAAATCCCCGCATTTTGCATAAGTTAGCATTCCGTACGTGCTAGTGCCCGCGGCTTTGCTAGCGTAGAACCTAGATAAAAAGTAACCTATAGGTATACTATTCTAGGTAAATAACACTCTATTACATCTGTTTCATCGTAAACGGTTGAGCCTTTACGGCGTGATTAAACCACAAAAACCCTGACAAACTTTCATCATCATCATCATCATTTCAGCCGTTCGACGTCCACTGCTGAACATGACCTCCTTCACAGACAGAGCGAATTCCTTATCATGTGGGGGGATTTGCCCATACTCACCACTCTGGGCATGCGGGTTGGCGAGCGCAGTTAGAGCTATCGTTGTTAAAATGAGGGACGCTGCTGCCCATCCCCTAGCTTTTTTCCCTTAGTCGCCTCTTACGACATCCTCGGTAGATATGGAGGGGCCTATTCTTCAGCCGGGGCCACCACGGCCACATTTATAATATTAGTAGGAGTAGGATATTAGTATAGAATATTAGTAGGATGTTTAACAGATTTCCTCACGATGTTTTCCTTCACCGTTTGATCCATTCCGTCGAGGCATCGCCGGCTAGGCCAACACGGCTCAATAAAGTAATAACATAATCGAATAAAACATACCTATTTTGAGCTATCACATCCATTCCCTTGATATCAGCAACATCGCTAAACGTCTGATAAACGAAATCGCATTCGATTTTATCCGTCACCTTCCAAACGTACAACGTGATCCTCTGATCGATAGACGTCGTCAGCATGTACCCGCCGACAAAGAATAGACCAGTGATCGCTGAGCTGTGCTGCTTATCTAGCACGAACCGGTGCAGTACTTTCATCGAGCTCAAGTTACAGCAGTCCGGGACAGTTAAAACGTTTATGTGAACAGCGTTATCGTCTCCCCCGGTGGCTATCAGCACTCTATTATCAGGAAGATATCTTGTAGCCAAACTGTTGACTCCAGACTTATTAGTCCTAGTAACAAAAAATGGTTCAAAGGGTTTATCTAGATCTGTAGCGTCCCAAAAAGCCACTTCTCCTCTCGTGGAGCCAGTTATCAAGATATCGTGCTTGAGGAATTTAATGAAAACGGTTTTAAGTATGCAGTTTGGTAGATACTTTGATTCTTTGACCATTTTGAATGTTAGTTCATCAGCTTTGAAGATGAAAACTCTGACGCGGGCGTCGGAGCAGCCCGCGACTATTGTAAACATGTCTTTATCTCTTACGTAATCTACATCCATTATTCGTGTCTCAGGCTCCAAGTCTTTGGACACACTTTTCCAGTTATGGTCTCCTTTCCTCTCTTTATCGGTTCCTTTCAACATGTAATCTACTAAATCAATTGTCTTCACTTTAATATTATTATTTACTGTAATAAATTTAAATAGTTTTATGCAAATTTGCGCTCGACCGCCTGCTGATATCAAAAGAATTTCATCGCGATCTTTGGTATCAATTTTCAGAGTTCTTACACTCGATAAGTGCTTACAAACTTCTAAATCTTCAAAGTCCATTTCGTTGTCTAGTGTAGACACTCGAAGAGTGGTGTCTTCCCCACCAGAGAAGAATACAGTCCTTCCATCAATCAGATGCGTCTTCAAACAATTGATTTCTTTTGAGTGAGATCCCCTGCTTACGGAAACAGCAGTACTTAATATTACAGATTCAATATTGATGTTGGAATTTTTTAGAAACATCAGTTTCAGAACAAGTTGGGTGCGGTTCTTGTCATGATTGTAAAGGACATCCCACGAGCGATGCCCTCCGCCACACGCCAACTCCAATAAAATCTCATTTGTCCTCAAATTGAACACAACAAACATTTTGTCTCTGAAACCACAAACTATTTTACGATCCACGTCTAAGAACCTTTCCACCCAATTGAAGTCTATTTCTTTAGTACCCGTGTGCGTTAGATCATCTCCATTTATCTTGAAATATTTAATCGTTTTGTCTCTTCCTGTGGTGATAATTTCATTGTGGCTGATTGTTATTGAAGTGGGACCATACCGCCCGTGTATTTTACTAAAAGATCTGAGTGGATGTTTTAATCCCATTTTGTAAAGATGTATTCCGCCACACCTGTCTCCAAACACGAAGACTTTGCTTTCAGCAGCTGCACATGTCAGCCATCTTTCTTTGCAGTTCGGTAACTCAAAATTAGCGCAAGGTTCGACTGTTTTACGATTAACCGTTAAAACTGTAATTATTCCATATTCAGTGCATGCCACTAAATTAACATCCCCAGCCCAGTGCACTGACAGTATTGTCGCATCTTCTAATTTCGCTGTCAAGAATTCTACAGTTAATTGTTCAGGATTACCCCCTAGAGCCCCCTTAACTTCTAAAGCAATTTGTATTAATGATTTCCTTGCAGCCACCGCACACATCTGTTTGCTTGGAGAGACACTCAAAGCGTGAAAAGTTGCATCTAATTCGAGACTCATAGTGGCAACAGATTCAGTCCCTTCTTTGGTATTGTAATAAACAAACCTGTTGCTCTCTGTTAAAATGTATAGATTTTGCGCACTGGAGTAAGATATGTGCTTCGGTCTGCCGATATCGAGGTCTATAACATCACTTCGACGGTAGTTATCTACTGGTGAATATGATTGTACAGTGACGGCGCCATCCCCTCCGCCTGTAAGTAGTAATTGGTCATGGGTGTCGATAGACCATATGCCGGCGTTCTGATGTCTCTTTACCTTCTTATCTAGAACCCCGTCATGAGACCAGAAGCACGCACGAGAATCTTCCCCCACAGATACAACGTGAGCATCTGTTATGCTACTTCTCATAACTCTAGCATGGTGGCCGTACAACTCGTGTTTACAAACTATCTCATTCCTCCAGTATTCTGTGGAGTTCCAAGGAACTTGGGGGGTGGAATTGAATCCCCAAATTCTGACAGATCTATCATCCGATGTTGTTACTATTATGTTTTTTTCAGGGCAGCATGATATTGAAAATATTACTCCCTGAAAACAAATATATCTTCAATTTTTGGCAATCTCTTCTTATATAACTATAGATTTTGATTAGATATAGATTCCCAACTCAACAATGATAGTGTTGATTAGAATTACATAGTTTATATTATGGATATAAATGTATAGCAATGTCAAATATAGAAAGAATGCATTTTTATTAAAAAAAAAAGCAAGTATGATTGTGTTTTCATTCTTCAAATAGCTGTTGGAATTAAAATAGCAATTTATGTAACAGAACAGTGCAAAAGGGTTCCGACTACTTTGCTGTGGTATGTACAGGTTTGATATTAGAGTGATACTAAAACAAATAACAAGTTCATAGGTTAAGCAAACATCAATATTATTTGGCTTATTTACCTTGTGCCCTGTCAATCGATGCAGAGGTTTGTCATCCCCACAAATATGCAGGATCACCTCTGAGTAGACAGTTCCAGCCATCACCAGTAATTCCTTCTCCAGTGCTAGTAGCAGCCCGCTGTATAGGATGGAGTTGTCTGGACTGCTGTGCCGGGATATAAGAGCTAGTGTGGTGGGGTTGTATTTCTGAAACAGAACCTCATCATCAGCCTCTGGAAGTCCACTACTAGACAGGTTTCCCTCAAAGAATGCAGCAATGAATGGTTTTGAGCCTTCTCCATTGTTGACTTCCCGCAATCTTTAAATCTTTACAGTGTTGTCAGTCCATCGAGTGGGGGGCCTTCCAACACTACCCCGTATGGTTTGTGGTCTCCATTCGAGACCCTTAAGCTTTAAATTTAAAAAACTAGCAAAAATACTGGTAGAAATTTGCAGTGTGGGCTTCATTCAAATATGTTAACAATTCGTTTTCCAACACAACTTTCCACTTGCAATGTATGATCCTGACACCACTCTTGTCTTAAGTGATTACTAAGAATAATGGATAGGTAGGTAGTAATAGAATTACCTGAACAACATTATGTGCGGTCAACACAGATATTTCTCCCACATTTCCAGGACCCCACACAACTGAGTGCAGCCAATCATCACACACTAAGGGCTCAAATAGTCTAGTGAATGCGAGCCCGTCTTGAGCCTCCTTGCGTTCCGGACCAATAACTATTGTAAACTGTTTACCCCCAAACACAATGAAACAGGATTCGTCCAGCCTCCGACGTTTGAAACCATAGATTTTCTGCCCTTTCAGACATATTAATCGGAGTAACGGTTTCGTAGAGCTTGTTGAATAAACATACAACGAGCTCCCAATGCCTGCAAATTAGAATTTAGCAAAAAACCCCATTAAAACGAGATAAAAAAAGTACACAATACAATCTAACCTAAATTATATAAATGCATACCAGCTAACACCAAATCGTTACATAATGTTACAGCAGTCACGTCCGTACGGATGAAAATTGAATCGAGACACATTTTATTAATTTTACAGTTAATTCCAGATTTTCTTTGCCGGCACACCAAAATAAACAATGAGAAAAACTAAAAAAACCGCACAGCACAAGCAAGCAAGCGAAGCACAGACTCACACAGACCACAGATTAAATAAAACTATGTATTCTAACACAGACTACAACACAACGAAGCAAACAAGCTGGAATGGAAGTGGTGGTTATTTACGCGACCAGGAGGTTTTATACCAGGTATTGGCATCAAAGTACGCAAACCTGGTACGACGTGGAGAAGCAAGCAGTAGCAGCACAACAAAACGTCAGTATTGCCAGCACAGACGGATTGATTGGACAAGGATTGGTCATTCGGTTGGGTGTGATCAAACGTAGTCTGTGGTTGGGATCGGCTTGTTAAGGAGTCGTCATGGGAGCGGCTTGCTTATGTTTTTTTCTCAATTAAGTAATAAATTAATATATGTTTTGATTTATATGTTTATTTTAGTAATTTGGTTGATTGGCAAGAAATTCAAGCAAATAGCAACGATTAGTGACCTGTAAACCATTATTACCAATAAATTACTATTGATTAATAAGAAAATATTTAAAACCACAAATTATTTAAATTTCGCGGTCAAGCGAAATAAGCGTAATCAAGCCCGCACTTTGAATTTCTAAGGCTTTTTGCTAGTGTTTTTCATTTACATAAATATCTCAACAATAAAGTCCAGATAGGTTTATTTACATAAGTAGGTACCAATTTTCTTGTATGTAGGTACCTACCTACCTTCAGTGTTTTATTAACTGCTATGTACCTAGTACCAGGTAGGTAGCACCTATCTACATACAATCACGTTACACTATGTAGGTACAACTAACAAATATTTGGTAAATTACCATTTATTTAAATATAATCCTCTCAAATATAAATTAATAAAATTATAAAAGCAATCTAATCGCTTAGGTACTTATTCAATGGGTAGTGTTCGGGATATCTCTTCAGATGCTCCTCCATTTGTTTCATTTGTTTTCTGAAATAAAGTAAAATTATTAACTAGGAACTTTTAACTCGAATGTAGCAGGCAGGTTGTTACTTACTGAATTCTTGGGGGCATGTCATAATAGACGTCTTCTAGCATTTCCTTCCAGTGAGGCAGCTTCTTTTTCTCAGCTTCTTGCATCGTCTTCACAACAATATCTCTCGACTCTTTCTGCCACGATTTGTCAGAGTCAGCATCCCAAAAACCTACAAAAAATATACATCTTACATACCCTCCTATACGCTCATAATTAAAAGTCACAAAGAACCAGCAACAAATAATTTTTGCTCCATGCACGCAGTGGCCTACATCAGAGAAAGACTAGCGTTAGCTGTAGCGTAACGTGTATGTAGCTTCCAGTACAACAACGGCTTTAGGGTGCTGCTGGGACTGCTGAGCTACTGTAGCGCATCAGGCATGTTTGCTGACGCTCAAGTCAATGACTTCTACGCGATCATACGCAAAAGAATTGCGTCCCTGATGCGCCGCGTCCGCGACAGTGACAACAGCATGCTGGCCGTTGTGGCAGATAGTTTTAATTATGGTTCCAGCATCATAGGCCACTGGCTTTTAAAACACCAGCCTGTCGCACAGTTGGTCACTCAATGATGTTTTTTTTTTACTGTTTATAATTTTGTGCTTACTAACATAATTTATACGTTTTTAATTATTATTTTTTACTAACAAAATGGATGACATGTCTGATAAATTAAATAAATTGAAAATGGTAACGTTAGCTACCCATAATCATCATCATCATCAGCCTGTAGAAGTCCACTGCTGGACATAGGCCTCCCCCAAAGATTTCCATGACGAACGGTCTTGAGCCTTCTCCATTCACCGACTACCCGCAAGCTTCACAATGTCGTCGGTCCATCGGGGGCCTTCCAACACTGCGTCACCCGGTTCGTGGTCGCCATTCGAGAACCTTTACTCCCCAACGGTTGTCGGTTCTGCGAGCTATATGGCCTGCCCACTGCCACTTCAACTTGCTAATAAGTTTATCTAAATAGAATTGCAACAAAACTGTCGTCACCCAGTCGTAAACATTTTTAGTAGTTCTATCGTTTTGCTACCCTACATAGCTAACTAATGATGTTAGTCACACTTGAACAAAAATGTTAGGTACTTAATAAGAATTTGGTTTTTACCTTTGCTTTCCAAATACAGCTTAAACTTTTGCAAGGGGCTTTCATCATTCGTCCATTTCTGAATTTCCTCCACCGATCTGTAAGCTGTGCTGTCGTCAGATGTGGAATGATGGCCCACCCTAAAAATATTAAAATTCTATCATAGCTTGCCACCTAGAGCCATAGTCACACTATACTCATCTCGATAAATAATACAATATTATGGGTATGTTTCTTTCTGTACATAGTGTATAGTTTTTAAATAGAAACATTGACCGGAAGTTTGATTTGAACGCCCTAGTGTCGCTCTACTTATTGTTGCTAGTGTAAAATTAATATAATCAAAATAGTGTGATTCAAATTATATCCGAGGTAGATAAGTGTATCGCTCACCTGTACGACATAGCCTCAATAAGCACGGGTTTGTTGCTGCCCACAGCGAGGACCCTCGCCTTCTCCACTGCGTTGAATACGGCCAGCGCATCCGTGCCGTCCACTCGGACGGTGTGAAGCCCTAGGGCCGGGCCTCGGGCCCCGATGCCGTCCCCGCGGTACTGTTCGCTGGTGGGCGTTGAGATAGCGTAGCCGTTGTTTCTGCTGTGGATATTATAGTATTCATTAATAATTCATACGTAGTAGTAGGTAATCCTAAACTATCCTACTAATGTCCTATCCTATCCTACTAATATTATAAATGCGAAAGTTTGTGAGGATGTTTGGATGTTTGTTGTTCAATCACGGCCAAATGGCTGAACGGATTTAGATGAAATTTGGCACAGAGGTAGATTATATAGTCTGGAATAGCATAGGTATAGGCTACTTTTTATCTTTATTGGTACCACGCGAGCGAAGCCGCGGGCGCAAGCTAGTATAATAAATAATTTAAAACTTTCTAAGCAAGCAATAAGTAAATAATAATAATAAATAAATATTCCGGACATATTCACACGGTCAACTGATCCCAAACTAGGCATAGCCTGTACTATGGGTACCAGAGACTGATATACATAATAGATATACATATTTAACACCCAGACACAGAAAAAACATCTTTGTTTATCACACAAATGTTTGTCCAGTGCGGGGATCGAACCCGCGACTTCTAGCGCAGAAGGCAGAGTTACTACTAACTGAGCTATGAGGCCAGTCAAAGTATTTATTTTATGGATACCGTACCAGAACATAATGACCGGACAGTCGAGAGTAGCAGCGAAGTTGAAGGCGGCGTGGGCATCGCCCTCCGAGGCAGCTCCATCGCCGAAGTAGCAGATGACGCAGCGGTCGTTGTTTGGGACGCGTTTGAAAGCGTACGCGGCGCCCACGGCTTGCGGCATTTGAGTTGCTGCCAGACAGGCAGGAAGGTATAAAAGGCAGAATTTCAATTCGACAAAGAATCAGGAAGGTATTCGTAACACCCGACACGAGGCGGCGGCGGCGCGGATGCTCGTCTGAAACTTGCGAATTTATCCCCGAGTCCCCAAGTCCCAAGTTCCCCAAGTGTCCAATTCTGATGGAACCAAAGCCTTCCTTTTCTTCTCCCGATTTAAATGCTCTTCTGGATCGGGAGAAATGACCAGGGGTTGAGTAGGTAAAGAAAGGAGCCTCTGAGAGGCACACTTTAATTCTTTCATTAGCTTATTCTTTCACCGACGGCACTTTTAAGGACCACTATACCTCAACCTGGTCCTCAACCTGACCAAGACTCGATCAGTAACACGATAAGCAAACACTCCTAATAAAGTAATTTGTATGAACATGACATTTTCCTACAGTAGCGAGTAAGAATTGGTAGTACCTACTATATTATACACATAGATATTATAAAGATTGCAATGCTTACACAATGGACTGGATAACGTAACCAAATTGTACTGCTTGCTCCCGTAATGCACGGGCATCTGCCGTCCCTTCCCCGGATCCTCGTGGTTCCCGTAACACTGGTTGATGAGCTCAGTGACCGTAACTCCTCGGTACAGAAAGACACCGACTTCACGGTACTGTGCGAAGACAAGGTCGGATGGAGACAGGGCCGCAGCGCTTCCGACGTGGATGCCTTCTTCGCCGTAGTTGGTCATGTAGAAAGAGATACGGCCTTGTCTGAAATCATAGAAAAATTGCATTTGTTATAGTATTAGCCGATAACTAGGTAGGTACAGTAAACTTATTGTTATTAATATTTAGATAATAACGTTTGCAACGGCCTTGATATGTTGCCGAGCGGTTTCTTAGATAGATAGATACTTTGGTAAGTAAATGATGTAGTTGTAATTTTGTATATTAAACTTGCCTTTGAGACTCATATAGAACTTTATCCATTTGGCTTAGCTGGACCATGGTTTTGTACATGTGGATTAACTTCTCCTTATCGATAGTGGGTTCCTCCCTACTATCGATAACCTCCCCATTGTTGTCCAACACTCGGTAAATAGGGATGGGATCATAGCTGTTCTCATTCAAAAACTTTAACTCAGTAATGTAGGGTGCCTTCGCACCAGGGAATTCTGCAACTTTTCCGCCATTCTGGGATGCTTCCGGTTTCGTGTGGGTAGACAAAAGCTGGAAATTGTTAAATAATTTTAATAATCAATCATTCTTCGTTGCCTATCAAATTACATCCCTTAGCAACAAATAAACTTAACAAAATCAAAGCTATCTTGATGATTACCAATGGAATTTTTATGATAATTTATTTTGGAGCTTACTACGCACGCCTAAAGGCATAATTTGCTTTACACATGCACGAAACATGAATGTAATTTTTTTTAATCGAATTTTTGTAATATAATAATTTTGTGTAACTATAAATATAGGTAATTTATTTCTCTGAGAATTTGCTTACGAGCTTTGTTATAATTATAACTTATTTCGTCTAAAACTTACTCTAACAGCGCGTTTCAAGTTGTGAAGTCGCGCAAAACTAGCTCCAGTCTTGAGCGCCATTTTGTTACTGACGTACAATCGTCGAATAATATTACACTAATGTACTTATAATTACCTACCTACCTACTTATGAAACGGAACATTATCAAGTTGGTGAACTGATAACGAGGCACTGCTTTTGTTTATGTTTTTTAATGAGGCAAGTCACGTTATACCTAAACACAATGTTCAATGTTGTAAGAAAGCTAACATCTTACGTAGGTAAGTTAAACATCTACATAAGTGCATAAACTTGGTGATTAACATTTTATGTCACACGCCAACCACCATCTCTGTACCTCTTAGGTTGGCTGGTAGAAAATTACGATATTGAGTCCCGTTTTATAAAAATATATTGTTTCTTTCAGAAAAAAATATAAGTAACTAGGTAAGTCACAAAATTAAATAAATGCTTACTTTAGTATTTAGAATTATATACCGATTCTATTTATGTTAGCAGATATTTGTACTTATTATATTAGGCAGGTAAGTAAGTATTACAAAATGCATTTATGCCTATCTATCTCAATTAATATATTTTATGACAGCGCGCGTAGTGAGCGTAGTGATCGCACGGAAACACCATCGTAGGTTCGAGCCGTGACTCGGTTAGCGGAAAGGGGCATTGAAATGAACATCAAATAAACTTTCTTTTATCTGTATTAAAAAGCATTAAAAAAATAATTAGTTTGTTCTACAAGAGTTTTTGGTATTATGAGACTATGATTATTACGTCTTGATAATTCCCACGGTAAATTGCTACAGTCACAGACTATTAAGGAGTAGCTACAGTATATATATATATTTCTTCGATCTACTCGATAAGAGATAGCGCTTTCCTACAAAGCGCAATCTAAAGCGTAAACTTTTGTAAATTGGCAACAATAGCTTGTAATTTCGAACAATTTGTCATTGTCACTTAGTCATAATAACGCTGCAAATTAAAAATGTACCACATTTCTAGGTGGAATAAACTCTACCAAAGGTCTTCACAAATTAGTAAAGCTACAATTAGTTGTCAGTAGCAATCAAACGGCGGTGGAGGCTTGCGACGGCTTGTTGACATTATTTTTGTAATTATTTTATTCTAAAATGCCTTACTGGTATTACGACAAGAAAGACTTGCAGAATACGCCTTCGTTTCGCGATGGAATACCCACGGACACGGAAAACCGCTACAGGAAAGAAGGAGCCAGGTTCATCATCGACACAGGCTCGAAGATGGATTTAGGTTATAACACTGTTGCCACAGGAGTTGTTTATTTTCATCGTTTCTACATGTTCCACTCGTTCAAGACCTTCCCGCGGTACATCACAGCTTGCTGCTGCCTGTTTCTGGCGGGCAAAGTGGAGGAGACGCCGAAGAAATGCAAGGACATTATAAAAGTGGCCAAGTCTTTGCTAACGGAGCAGAAGTTTGCCACTTTTGGTGAGGATCCCAAGGAGGAAGTGATGACCCTCGAGCGGATCCTGCTGCAGACGATCAAGTTCGATCTCCAGGTGGAGCATCCTTATGGGTACTTGTTGAAGTATGCCAAATGTTTGAAGGGAGACAAAGCCAAGCTGCAGAAGATGGTGCAAATGGCTTGGACTTTTGTAAATGACAGGTTAGTCTAAATAGATAACTAATTGATGAAACACAGTGATACTAACCTAACTACCAAATATTAAACTTTAAGTCACTTGTGTTTAATGAACTTACAGTCAAGTGTAATTATAATGTTATTGTTTTGTAATAAGAATGCACTTTTTTTTTTTTACAAATGAAAAATGCTAGTTAAGCCAGTTCTTGATAATATAAACCTTTCTTGGCAAGCCTGACCGAGATAAGAGGTGCAGGTGTGATCCCTGCTCTGGGACAACTGTTTGCATTATCTGTAAATATTTATTCCAGGTCTGAGTATTGTCGTGCTTGTATGCCTAAAATATAGAAGATAAATACTTCATATAATTTTCAAATGTTCCTCTCCAACAGTTTATGCACAACACTATGTTTGCAATGGGAGCCAGAAGTGATTGCAGTTGCCCTGATGTTCCTGGCGGGGAAGCTCAGCAAGTTTGAGGTGGTGGACTGGAACGGGCGAGTGGCTAAGCACACCGCCTGGTGGGACATGTTCGTGGAAGATATCACCATGGAGCTGCTTGAAGATATTTGTCATCAGGTATCACTTAAACATGATGATTATTATTTGAAGGAAGTCTTTTTATATTTACATCAGTTTTTCAACTGTCATGCGACTAGAATAGTGGTAAATATGAATATATAAGGGAAGAGCTAGACCAAATAAAAGATGGGATTGATTGTGTGAAAGATGACATGAGTAAGAATGGAGTGCATACTGATGACAGCTGATAGAGGAAGAGGAAGAGAAAAAAATGTTGTGCCGACCCCACATGAAGTGGGATGAGAGCAGGGAGTTGATCATAAGTTTTTCAACTGTGCTGACATCCAACTTGCAATTGTTATAGAACATTTCCACATTATTTCATCAATTATGTTTTTTTCCTCATTTAATAAAGAAACAAACATGATATAGTAGGATAATGGTTCTCTAAAGCTGGCTGTTATTTTAACTGGTATGGTGTGCTCTTGCATTTATTCAAACATGTTATTTTTTTCCACAGGTGTTAGACCTCTACTCACCTCAGCCGCAGAGCTCGGGTGGTGACTCCCCACCACAGAACGCGGCCGCCAAGCTTCCAAAAAACGACAAAAAACCCCTCCTCTCAAATACACCGCCCGCTTCCGTATCACCTGTCGCCCCTATCGCTAAGCCCGTACTCACACCCATCAAGAATGGATCTGATAAGTTGGAACCCCCGAAATTGGATCCCCCTATAAGGTATAGTTACCCCCCTTACCCTCAAATGCCGTATCCCGTGTATTCAGCGCCTCCGCCAAACCACACCAGCATCCCTCCTCCCCCAAGGTTACCAATGACTGGTCCTCCTCCTCCTTTAGGGGGTGGGATGTACTCGGAGCCTCCGCCTGGCCCTCCTTCTAGGTTCCCCCCAGTGAACGTACCCCCGCCAAACTACTACCCTCCACCCCCAGGACCACCGCCGCGACCTTACTATCCGCCCCCATAGCGGACTATTATTAGATAGGCTAATGTGTAATTTTTTACGAAAATATAAATTGATAGACTTTATTTGGCTTGTTTTATTTGACATCCATGCATTGATTACATAGTGGTTTGTAAAAAAATAAAGAAAAAGTTGTTAAGTTGAATTAAAAATTTATTGTCAGTACATCACAAATCCAAAACAACACTCAAAAAACAAATGGCATAAATAATTCACACAAATCCAAAAAATATAAAATTATCATAATTGAGAATACTGATTTTCAACTGCAATAAGTTACAATAGTTTCATCATACTGTTCAAAAAATATATAGTACTGTGAAAGTGCGTTTTTGTGCAGAACAATAAAAACAGCATCAAAATAAGAACTTCATTTCTGCCCTTGGACTAGATAGGTACATAATATATATATTATAAATGAACACAATGCACCTCAGTCTACTCTATCAAAGTTTCACACATTTTATGTCACTGACAATATTATAACTTTATAAGTTAAATGAGCTTTAGAATTGTATAAAATAATACTTAACTACGAAGGCACACGACAGGTATATCAGATCGCGAGTAATCTCCGATTTAAGGCACATAATTATCACTTAAAACTACAAAAACATTAAATACAGTTTTAAAACATTGAAGGCACATTTCGAAAGTAGATCTATAAAAGTTGCTAATAATACTTTTTCATGCATTTTTATAATAAATTCATTCAAAATATTCAGAAAAATTATAATACAACTAATAAAATAATACAAAATAAATATATACTATACAAAATCACTAGTTAAGGGTGGAACATGATTCAGTCAATTAAAATCTCAATTCAATTTCATAGATCTATGCATATTTTTTTAATTTATATAAAAAAAGGGTTTATTTATTAGTGTGGTTATTTATGTAAGCACCGAATAAGATCTTGCGCTTCTTTTAAAGTTTTACACTCTTAATACTTACTCAATTCCTGTTTCTTGGTGACTTATTGGACAAACTGGTCAATGAAAAAATGGCTCAGTAAAGGAACTACATAGTTAGATATAAATATCTGAGACAAGCATAGGAGCATAATCAGACGCATTATGTTTGATAAATGCCTACACGAAACAAACAATAGGTCTCTTCTAGGTTCTAGCTAACAAAGCGACCAGCTAGCTCTAACTCGTACTATGCGAGTCTGGTCTGCTTAGCAGTTCCAAATGAATCCTGACTACTGCGAAATATGATATGGCAGTCTTCATGACTCTTCACCGCAGTTCTAAATAAGTCTCGACTGCTTCAAGTACTGCAACAGTAGTTGATGCAGGAACTTGTATTGGTGCACGTTCTGGATGAGATTCGCACGCTGCTGGTGCAGCAGGCTAATGGTACGGGGGATGTCCAGCTCCTGGAAACAATCATGGAAGAATTAGTAACAAAAAATTCAAAATATTTTGCGTACACACAGTGCCAAATTAGTTATTCTGTAGACGTAAAGATCTGTGTTGGTCAAGTGGGACATCATCATCATCATCATCAACAACCTGTAGAACTCCACTGCTGGACATAGGCCTCCCCTAAAGAGTTCCACGACGAACGGTCTTGAGCCCTTTCCATCCACCGAATTCCCGCAACCTTTACAATGTCATCGGTCCATCGGGTGGGGGGCCTTCCAAAACTGCGTCGCCCGGTTCGTGGTCGCCATTCGAGAACCTTTACTCCCCAACGGTTATCGGTTCTGCGAGCTATATGGCCTGCCCACTGCCACTTCAACTTGCTAATTCTGAGAGCTATGTCGGTGACATTCGTTCTTCTACGGAATTCCTCATTTCGGATCTTATCACGTAGTGAAACTCCGAGCATAGCTCTCTCCATAGCCCGTTGCGCGACTTTGAGCTTGTAAGTGGGATATACACACCGGTATTTCTCGGCTTCAAGGTCCAGTAAATTGTAACAGGTTGTTGATTATTCTAGGCTTGGTCGTGAGGAACAGGCATAGCTTCACCTAGTTTCTGAGACGTTTCAAAGTGATCCTAGTGATTTTATTGAAATAAATGCCTTGACTTTGTCGGTCGACTTTGTTGGTAGGTGGTTGTTGTCTAATATATGGTAGGTGGTTGTTATCTAATATTATGGTAGGTGGTTGTTGTCTAATATATGGTAGGTGGTTGTTATCTAATATTATGGTAGGTGGTTCTTGTCTAATATATGGTAGGTGGTTGTTATCTAGTATATGGTAGGTGGTTGTTGTCTAGTACATGGTAGATGGTTGTTGTCTAGTATATGGTAGGTGGTTGTTGTCTAATATATGGTAAGTGGTTGTTGTCTAATATATGGTAGGTGGTTGTTGTGGAGTAGTGGGCAGGTGGTTGTTGTCTAATATATGGTAAGTGGTTGTTGTCTAATATATGGTAGGTGGTTGTTGTCTAGTATATGGTAGGTGGTTGTTGTCTAGTACATGGTAGATGGTTGTTGTCTAGTACATGATAGATGGTTGTTGTCTAGTACATGGTAGATGGTTGTTGTCTAGTATATGGTAGGTGGTTGTTGTGGAGTAGTGGGTAGGTGGTTGTTGTGGCGTAGTGGGTACCTGGTTGTTGTCGAGGATGTCGTGCAGTAGGTGCGCTGCGAGCGCGGCGCCGGAGCGGCCGGCGCCGCGCGCGCAGCACAGCGCCAGCACGCCGCCACCCCACCCCGCACCACCCCCCACACCCGCCGCACCACCACCCTCCGCCGAGCACGACGAGCGCAGGCTGTTCAGCTCGCAGAGGAAACCTGCACAAGCAACGATCCCCTTGATACTATGTAAGAAGGAGCATTTATTTGTCCCCAACAACAAAATATTACAAAAAGTATGTACATACAAATTAAGTAGATAAAAATAACATAAATTAAAAATAGCTTACCTAGCAAAAATGTACTTACTAGCTAGATAAAAAGTAGCCCATATGCTATTCTAGGTACAGGACTCCAGCTGTTCCAAGTTTCATAGAAATCAGTTGATCGTGGTTATGGCGTGGTTGAATCAAAAACATCAGAGGTCCTGACAGACCAACAGGCATCCTCACAAACGTTTGCATTTATAATATTAGTAATTTAGTACGATGGGAGCAGTTATCATAAAGATTCTCAATAAAATTAGGATAAACCTAACCCCTCGGTTCGCCCCCCCTTCTTCTAGTATCTAGGTACTTACTCAAGAAGGTATCCACATCATCGGGCAGCGTTTGGTTTTGTGGCCACCGCGAGTAGTGCAGGTGCCACATGGTGCGGCCCCCCCCCCTCCCCGAGCCCGCCGCCGCCCCCCACTCGCTTGACAACTACGCGCGAACAATTGCCCCACGCCGCGCGTACGCTGTGTGATGTTGTCACCTGAAACTGCAAATTATAATTAGTTATAGGTATTATAATTATAAAATTTTTATATTTTAATTTTCACAATAATTTCTCTCTAGAATCTCTCTTTGATAATAGAATAAGCACCTTCATCTTCCTGCCCTTATCCCACATCATGTGGGGTCGGCACAACATGTATTCTTCTTCCATTTCCCTCTATCAGTCGTCATCTCAGCACTCACTCCTTTCTTCACCATATCCACTTTCACACAGTCCATCCATCTTTTCTTTGGTCTACCTCTACTCCTACATCCATCCACATTCACATCTAACACTCTTCTTGTCACATGACATTCTTCGCTCCTCATGACATGCTCATACCAAGCTAACCGATTAAGAATAAGCACCTTATAAACTCTTTCAAGATAGTATACATGTTATGAATAACCTTGTATACTACATGAGTACCAATATACATGTTGTTCATGTTGCACCCATGCCGGTACAAGTTGGGAACGATACCATTCAAGTTGTAGACCACTATGTCTATTTGGGTCAGACGATTCAACTAGGTAGGTCCAACTTCGACAAAGAGGTCAACCGACGAATCCAACTCGGATGGGCAGCGTTTGGGAAACTTCGTCATATCTTCTCGTCGCAGATACCGCAGAGCCTCAAGACGAAAGTCTACAATCAGTGCGTGTTGCCAGTGATGACTTATGGCACTGAGACTTGGTCGTTAACTATAGGCCTCATATACAAGCTCAAAGTCGCACAACGGGCTACGGAGGGAGCTATGCTTGCAGTTTCACTACGTGATAAGATCCGAAATGAGGAAATCCGTAGAAGAACCAAGGTCACCGACATAGCTCTCAGAATTAGCAAGTTGAAGTGGCAGTGGGCAGGCCATATAGCTACCGATAACCGTTGGGGAGTAAAGGTTCTCGAGTGGCGACCACGAATCGGGCGACGCAGTGTTGGAAGGCCCCCACCCGATGGACCGACGACATTGTGAAGGTTGCAGGAAGTCGGTGGATGGAGAAGGCTCAAGACCGTTCGTCATGGAACTCTTTGGAGGAGGCCTATGTCCAGCAGTGGACTTCTACAGGCTGATGATGATGATGACCAATATACAAGTATTTGTATAAACTTACCCTGCCAAAGTCTCTCGTCGAACTATCAGAGGGTAGATAATGCGGTCTTTCGGAGCCCCCTACAGCAGCCAGTAGCCTCGCCCCCACCTGCCACACGCACTCCCAGACGCCCGCCCCGGGGTCAATGCCCGCCCCCGGCGCGAGGCCCAGGTTCCCTGCGGCAGGCTTAGGCGGATTCGGAGCGCCCATCTTGATGACGACGTAGAAACGCTGCGTGCTGCCTACTGTCATCTGGAAACAACGTACACATTACATGTTACCCAGATTCAGAACATAAAGGTCACGCTATTGCAAGTTTTTTTTTTTTTTTATACAACTGAGATGGCAAACAAGCATACGGCCCACCTGTTGGTAAGCGGTTACCGTAGCCTATGAGCGCTTGCAATACCAGAGGCATTACGCACGCGTTGCCGACCCCGAACCCCCTCCCCCCCCATAAAGAGCTCTGGCAACCTTACTCATCGCAGGAACACAACACTATTTGAAACAAATAATGTTATTTGGCTGCGATCTTCTGTAAGGTGGAGGTACCTCCCCAGGCGGGCTGCTCCAATTCAGAACGAGAAAATCTCGATGTGCCCTACCTCCTCCTAAAAGTTTCATTATAATCTGTTCGTCGACATGTTTCTATAATACATAGTCCAGCCCCACACTAGGACTGTGTCCCTGTGTCGTGGGTATTCCTTGTATGCTATCTGCGGAAACTTATAATTGGCCATCAGTGCACATGTAGTATCACTACTGCATGGTTTGTTTAATTAATTATCTAATGTGTCCACCTAGCTGTTAGTTTTCCAAAAATGTCTAAAATAAAATAATATACAATCAGAAACTAGGTACGATTACTTGACTGGCCTCATATCTCAGTTGGTAGTAACTCTGCCTTCTGCGCTAGAGGTCGCGGGTTCGATTCCCGCACTGGACAAACATTTGTGACTAACACAGATGTTTGTTCTGTGTCTGGGTGTTAAATATATATCTATTATGTATATCAGTCTCTGGTACCCATAGTACAGGCTATGCCTAGTTTGGGATCAGTTGACAATGTGTGATATGTCCGGAATATTAAAAAAAAAGAAAGAAAAATATATATATATATATATATATACAGTGGTGGTCATCTAATTAGAAACACCTACCTGGGTTTATATTTTTATTGCAAATTCCCTTTCGAACTAATTTTTAACGTATCATTGAGACAATTAGTATTTGGTAGGGTAGCCTTTATTATCAATAACAGCTTTGCAGCGACGCGGCATTGATTCAATCAATTTATAACAAGTTTCTACAGGAATACTTCTCCAAGCGTCTTCAAATGCACTGTTAAGTCCATAAATATTAGTAACGTGTTTCTGCGACAGGTTGGTCTTTATAGTGTGCCACAAATTTTCTATGGGATTTAAATCCGGACTATTGGCAGGCCACTCTAATACTGTCACTGATTGTTCTGTAAGAAACGCTCTAACGCTGCGTGCTGTGTGCTTTGGGTCGTTGTCATGCTGAAATATCCAAGTTACTGGCAAATTTTCCTCGGAATATGGAATCATTGTCTCTTCCAAGATCTTTTTGTATTGATATTGATCCATTTGCCCTTCAATCTTTCTCACGGGACCAATCCCGTACCCTGAGAAACATCCCCACACCATTACATTTCCACCACCGTGCTTAACTGTCTTTTTAGTGTACTTGTTATTCAAAGCCTCGTTTATTGGTCGTCGTACATATCGTTTTCCATCGGAATTAATCAAATTAATTTTAGTTTCATCTGAAAACAAAACTTTTTTCCATTGATGAATAGTCCAACTGCCATATTTGCGAGCGAATGCTAGACGATTTTCTCTATGTTGCCTGGTTAGTAGTGGTACTTTTCTAGCGATCCTTCCTAACAATTTTCCTTCAACCAACCGTCTACGAACTAGTTTAGTGGACACGTGTCGAGGATCGTCTTCTGAAAATACCTCTGTTCTTATAACATTGGATCCTTTAAAGGGGTCCGCCTTAGCTAATCGAAGCATAAGCCTGTCTTCTTGAACTGTAAAGTTTTCTTGGCACGTTATCTGATGTTCCGTGTAGTTTGAAATGTGCGAGGGCGTTAAATATAATCTTTACGGAACATTCCAAATAATCGGCGATCTTTCTGTAACTCCATTTTTGTTTTAAATGAAAATTCACTATAATTTTTCTCGTTGCTGCATCACAGCTCTTATTTTTACCCATTTTTAATAAAACAACAATAAATAGTAACTTTTCGTAATGAGTTAGAAATGGCGGCAATATTTACAATGTGATTGACAATTGTGAGAACTGTATTTCAGTTTAAAAAATAAAATGTCGAAGCAAGTCATACAATGTTTCTAATTAGTTGTCCATTCTGCCAGTCCTAACGATATTGATACTTTTTGTTTCACTGATATTTATTTTTATTGTCGTCTTGGTTGTCAAATATTATTGCTTGTAATTAAACTAGAGATATTAAAGTACATTGTAAAGTAGTGAAAAAAAAATTACCTCCTATTAAATGCTATAATAATGTTAGTTACTTTATAAAAATGTCAGGTGACTAGGTGTTTCTAATTAGATGACCACCACTGTATATATATATATATATATGTATATAATAATTTATTATAATTGCGAAAGTTTGTGAGGATAATTGTGGTTTAATAACATCGTGATGCACACGCTTAGCCGATTTCGATGAAACTTGGAAAATATATGCAGTTCTTTACCTAGAATAGCATATAGGCCAATATAGGCAAATAATAGCATATAGCTTTTTATCTATGTACCATGCGAGCAAAGCCGCGGGCACAAGCTAATCAATATTAATATTATAGAGGTAAAATTTGTTGTTAGTACGTAGGGGGTAACGTCTGGACTTACTCGATCGATTCTGAAAACTGTTTCACTAAAAGCAAGCAATTATCCGGGTACTACGCGAGCGAAGCCGTGGGCGAAAGCAATAAGTAAACATAAAGATATTTCAAGATTTCAAGTCGTTTGTTTACCGTAATATGCGAGGCATTGATATACCCATGCGGGTTGGAAGGCGTGGGCGTCAGCTTGACCCTGTTGTCCTCGTAGGGCAGGTGGTCGCTGCTGTAGCCGTTCAGGGCTGCGTACTGCGGCAGCAGCGCGGTCCGGACTTCGCCCCCGCTCTCCCGCCCCTTGGGGATCTGCTCGAACGCGAACGCTAGGGCTTCGTCGGACATCTTGCGTTCTAGGATTTGGCACTGTGGAACAGAGTTGAAGATCAGTATAGTCAGGATGTACAATCGGTTATGTATGTGTTATGTCTCATTGATAGTTTCTTGGTCAGCCAGCGATCCGGTATATAATAAACATCATTTTTTGACAAACAAATATATTAAAAAGTGAGGCGTATCAATTACAGCGATAAACGATGGCACATGGTCGATAAATATTATTCATACATACATATATACATAAAATCACGCCAGGTCCCAGAGGGGTAGGCAGAGACCACGGTTTTCCACTTGCTACGATACTGACATACCTCTTTTGCTTCATTCACTCTCATCACATTCCTCATACATGCTCGTCGGTTTAGGGTACTCATGACCTGGCCTTTTTCCAAAACGTCACCGATTTGGTCACTAAACGTACGCCTAGGTCTTCCCCTTCCAACGGTCCCATTCACACTCGCCTTATACACCTGTTTCGTCAATCTTCTTTCGTTCATTCTCTCTACATGACCAAACCATCTCAACATACCTTTCTCAATCCTATCACTACGTCTTCTTTCACCCCACAACGCTCTATTATCACACTGTTCCTCACTCTATCTTTCAAAGTTACTCCACACATACACACATTATAAATATCATTCACAATGAATTAATCGGTAATTTGATTGAAAACAATGTTTCGCAATTTATGTATTGTTTGTAATATTGTCGATAGTAAATATGACACTTTTATTGTGTCCTTATCATGTCATCATCATCAGCTTGTAATAGTCCACTGCTGCTTATTGTGTTCAATAAATATTAATTCATGTGTGCTTGTTAAAAAATAGCTGCGTGGGTGCACATTACATAACACCCAACAGTCTAATACATAGTCCTGACCCCACACTAGGATTCCCTGTGTCGTGGGTATCAGAAACTACGAGTACCATGGTACCACAACACCCAGACCCGGCACAAATATTTGCAGATCATGCAAACATTTAAAGTACATTAGTCATGCAACGGGAATCGAACCCGCGGCCCTTGCGTCTCAGACAGGCACTCGCCCGCTGCGCCATCGAGGTCGTACATTATGGTAATCGATTGTCCGACTAAGATTTTTGATTTTTGAAAAAAAAAAACAATAAAAAATTGATTATAAATAAACATTTATCAGAATCTTGTACCGTCTCAGTCGGGCAGTCGCCTACCACGACTACGTTCGTGGTCATCAGTATGTAGTAAAAACAGGTAGGAAGTAAAAAACTTACCATAGTTTCTTTGGTAATACTCGGTGGCAGCGGCTGCGACTTCGGGAGTCCGGTCGACCACCTATGCTTGTTTATAGTATTCGCATTCTGCGCGCCCTTGGCCCTATCCCTCCCCAGCGTCGCACTCTTCACATCACTGGTCTTGGCCCGCCCCATGAACACCCCCCATCGCCGTCTCTTTTTCTCCTTACTGCTTATATTCTTCGTCTCATCCGCACTAGTGCTGTACGTCGAGTTGATCACGCAACTCGATATAGCACTGTCGATTGTGCTCTGCGAGTTATTCGAGTTGTCGAGTACGTTTTGCCGTATGTCCGGAACGCTGATAGAAGTAACGTTGTCGCTCTTTATAGTGTTGTTGTTGGATACCTTGTGGGTGGATAGACTCTGGTACGGAGTTTCGTCGCAGTTGTCATCGTGGACTGATAATCTTTCCACGGACACGGCAATGTTTTCAAAATCATCTTTGTTGATCGATCTACTGGATATGTTCAAGTCTTTTGGTACACTTGACTCCCTTACTCCTTTAATGATGTGTGCATTGACGTAGTGGCTGTCGGAGTCTGGTCTGTGGTAGTTTGGGACCGCTAGAGTCGGTTTGGATAGGTTATTTTTGATGGTAGGTTGACTACTGTTTCGTTCGTTGAGCCTCGCCATTTCGTCCGTGGTTGTAAGACTCTGAGTTCGATTCCTCATGGTGATTTTACCGTCGTTCTGCCACGGTAATGGCACATTTTCATAAATAGGTTCTTGAGTGTCGGTGATCTTGATCTGACTCTGCGGCAGAACTAAATGCCTTTGATACGGCATTCTGTGCATCGGCATAGAGTACATAATGTTTCCTCTCTCATCGTAGACCTTCTGTATGTTATCTGATATATGATGCGGGTCTATGATTAAATGCGGTTTCGGGTCTAGCACAGAGTTTAAGTTATTGAATGTTCCATGGGTCCCAGGCATTTGAACATTCGGCCTTCCATAATGGTTGTTCAAGTACCCCAAATACTGTCGGTTCAAGGCTGTTCTTGTTGAGACTAAATCCGGACTGGACCCTGACACATGAGAGTTGATGTACCCCCTGTGGTAGTTCAATGCTTGGCTGGCCACGGCCAAATCTGGGGTGGAATTAGACGCTAGGCCGTTAGACGGGTACGGCGGTGGAGGCTTGTAAACGTTTACGTAGTGTAGTTGGTTAAGGTCTTGCACGTTATGGTTGACGGGGAAGGGGTAGTTTGACATGTAAGTCCGTCCATAAGCGTAGTCGTCGGTGGCGGCTTGGACTGTGTGCCTGAAAAAAAAATGTCTTTATTGTAATCGGCTTTTGTTCCCTCACTCATCGTGTCATCGATACTAGAGGTCAGATAGCCCAGAAAAGGGCCTTGAGGCTAAGTGTCAGTGTGACAGTATGTTAGACTAAGGCTCTGAACGCGACCGTACACTAACGTCCGGGTAGTGAACGCGACCGTACACTAACGTCCGGGTAGTTAACGCGACCGTACCATGTAACGTCTGGGTATTGAATGCGACCGTACACTGACGTCCGGGTAGTGAACGCGACCGTACCTTGTAGCATCCGGGTGGTTAAAGCGAGAGTACCTTGTAGCATCCGGGAAGTTAACGCGAACGTAACTTGTAACGTCCGGGCAGTATTTTTTTAATGTAGCCACATCTTTTATTTTTCTGCCATATTTTTGGTAATTTTTTATGTATTAATTTGATTGTTTTCTAACCTATTAATTAGTAAATTTTACTTTGTAGCGCTCACTGTATTTTAATGTGTAAATACTTGTGTAGTATAATAATAAGGTTTCTCAGTAAGTGATTTTAGAGTTAAATCTTTTGAGAAATAAATGATCTTAAACCGTAAAACGTAGTTGTAGTGCATGCCTTACACCACGCTGGTTCCTAGCAGGACAACTTCCTCGCTGTTATCATATCACATAACACTTATAATATCTCCCAGTGACTTCCCGCGCGCCTGCTCGTGCCGGCTTGACCACAGACTGACTGACTCCCAGAGAGTCTCTCCATCTCAGGTGTCATCTGTTATCTGTCACTGTCAGTTGTCCCCCGGAGACAGCATAAGTTAAGGAATGCAGGTATCCTTAAATACTAGTCACTACAGTAGTGAAAAGGACAGTACCTGGTGACGTCCGGGTAGTGAACGCGGTGTATGTCCGGGTGCGAGCCGTAGCCGGGCTGCGTGCGCAGGCTGCCGTGCTGGCGGGCCGCGCCTCGCTGCTGGTACTGCTGCTGGACGGCTGTCTCGTAGTCGGGCGCGGGACGGTATTGGGGGGGTAGGGCTCTGGAAACAATCATATCAATTTGTGATGCGAGGTAGGGCACAAGTGAGAATTTTTTGCCGCTCTAAATTGGAGCAGCCCGCCTGGAGACCCCGCCTTACAGAAGATGACAGCCAAATAAAATTATTTGCTTCAAATAGTGTTGTGTTCCTGCGGTGAGTAAGGTTGCCATTCAAAGCTTTTAAGGGGAGTGGGGGTTCGGGGTCGGCAACGCGTGCGTGATGCCTCTGGTATTGCAAGCGATCATAGGCTACGGTAACCACTCGCCAACAGGTGGGCCGTAAGCTTGTTTGCCACCTTAGCCGTAGCTAGGCCATGACATGGCGGCAGTTCAAAACTGTATCCAAGACGAGATAATTTTGAATTACTCACCTATTACTGGGCACGGGTTGGTGCTGCGGCGGCTGCAACTCCGGCTCTCTGCAGATGGAGTGAGTAGATAGCGGTTCTCGAGAGCTGGTTGAGCGTACTTCTAACTCTTCCCGACTGTCTGATAGTCCGATTTCCTGAACAAAATAGGTTTCCTGTACAAGGCTACTGCCAACCACTGTTCATAACACTGTAAATATTTGTTCTGAGTCTGGGTTTTCTGGTACCATGGTACTCGTAGTACCTCAACACAGTACAATATGGTTTTAAAAATGAATTAACAGCTCTTACACGGTTGAACAATAGGCCCCTCTACATATATCTAAATACCCGTGGATGTCGTAAGAGGCGATAAAAGATTTAAAAAATTAGGGGATGGGCAGCAGTGGCTCCTAACAACGGTAATCCAACTGCGCTCGCCAACCCGGTGAGTATGGACAAATTCCCCCACATGATGAAAGCATTTGTTCGCTTATGGTCAACTTAGCAAATCGTCCACTAAAATTTTCTGTAGGAGATGAGCAATCTGTCTCTTTCGTATATAGTCAACCTTGTAATCGGGCCACTTCTTAAACCGTCCACTTCTCAATAGTCTGAAAATCTGTGGGGGAGGCCTATGTTCAGCAGTGGAAATACTACGGCTCAAATGATGATAATGACACGTTTAAAGCAACAGAGCTATGAAAGGTATTTCTAGGAAATTAAACGACCACAACCTTATCAAGTCAAGTCTGCATTCTAAAGTACTGGCTCACCCGATCAAAAGCGACAAAATATCCGCCACAACTTCAAAGGTACTTTCTTATCACAAATATAATACACATCGCGATCTGACCATCACACAGCTTTCTTCCTCGAAAGATATTGTATTTCAACACGGATTGGAAATCCGGATCTTTACCAGTCGTTTGGCGGAACGACTTCCCCCCTCGCTATCGATGCGCGTGCGCCGGCGAGTGGGGAATTTGATCGGTCGCGATACCACTGATTGATACTCGCTGTACACGCTATTACTGATGACGATATAGGTGTCAATTCTGTTGTTGCATTACCCTTAACTAATTTAATTGTGTTAAACGACAGCTCTAAAAGTATTCGTGTCCTTTTTATTTATAGACTGGCCTCATAGCTCAGTTGGTAGTAACTCTGCCTTCTGCGCTAGAGGTCGCGGGTTCGATTCCCGCACTGGACAAACATTTGTGACTAACACAGATGTTTGTTCTGTGTCTGGGTGTTAAATATATATCTATTATGTATATCAGTCTCTGGTACCCATAGTACAGGCTATGCCTAGTTTGGGATCAGTTGACCGTGTGAATATGTCCGGAATATTTATTTATTTCGATCTATTAGAAAGGGACTGCAACGAATTAGAGCTGCCAAATTATATTCGTTTAGGATAATGCAAAAACAGAATCAACGCCAATGCCCTGTTTCTTTTAGACGCGTTTTAGGAGAACACGCGTAAATTATCTTATTTTGTAAAACAATCCAAAATGATCCTTGGATCTGTGCGTTACGTATCAAAAACGAAAGCATGCATGCATCGTGTGCATATAGGCTCTTAGCCTGATTCGATGAGCAATGGCTATACACAATGCGTCCAATCACAAGTACCTACGCCCCCTCCTATCAATAAACTAACACCGTTTATCTCCAATTAAAATAAACGAGATTCCCAATACATCGAATAAACATTAAAATGATTGTAGAAGAGAGTGCCTTCAATGGAGCTTGACTAACCACACAGCACTAATGATTGGTTTGGCGAATCGTCGCGCCATGCACTTTCAACATTGCTGGCTAATTGATTATTTATTTACGGTGCACGCACACTCACGTAGCCATGTTAAAATACAAACGTCATCGTACGTATCAGTTTTGGTCGTGGCAATGAAAGTAGACTTGATATAGAATGAGCTCATTGATAATCCAGAGTCCCTCCGAATCGCAACAAAACCTTTCACAATGCTTGCTTATTTCTTCCTCAGCTTGTATACGTTCAGTGACCATGTTGAAGTATGGTCGCCCAGAAAAGGGCCTTCTTAACCCTGCGTTACAAGTTAATATGGCTGCGTCATAGAATAAATAATAGTACATAATAAGTTCTTAAGAAAAAGTGACCAACTCAGGTGGCGGTTCTCACCTGGAAGTTGGGAGCAGGCTGGGTGTGCAGTGCGTTCTGATGCTTCATGTAGAAGGTGTGCTGCAGCACGCACTGCCTCCAAACGTACTTGCCGTCCTCGGGGCTGGCCAGCGTGAACTGGCAGGACTCTTGAGGAGAGTGGCACTCTATGCTGAATGTGCGCTTGTGGTTTATCACGTTTGTTATATCCATCCACCTGGGGAAAACTTCAAGTTATACAAAAAAATACATTTACCAAGTCCGTAAGCATACTGATCGTTTATGACGCGGGTTTGGCTTGAACCATACACGCTCTACTTTTACACAGAATAAAGCGGTACACAGGATAATAAGGTTTGAGTTCTATTGATATAACATTGGATCTGTTGAGAAATAAACGTAGACAAGACGCGTTCTGATATCATCTCTAAACGTGTAGTTTAGCTCTTTACGCTATTGGTCTAATTAGGTAATTTGGGTTGGGCATACATTTTCAAACTATTTTGTACCTATAGAAATGTGGTGTGTCACTAGTCTCAGTGAGGAGTCGGATACCGGTGAGCGAGATAGCGATAGTGACTTCACTCTGGTTGGCCTGTTCCCGTGCAGAGTACATCTCTTGGCCGTACCCTCGGAGCTGCTGACATGTTGTGATGAAGCCTTCTTCAGCTTGTGCCTAGAAACAAATCATTGTCACAAGGCATGCTCGTAGAAGCTAGAAAACTCGCGATAGAGGGCCAAAATACTCGAAAAACGAGCAATGAAGTCCCGCAGTTGGGGGCTTCTAATAGGCCGTCCTAGTTACTCCGCAGCCACACACTCAACGAGTGTGGCTACGTTACTTGTCATGCCCACCATACTCTTAACGCGAGTCAAAGGACCGACAATATTATCAACACGAGCCGATAGGACCTTAGGGCCATTTCCGAAAGTCTAATAAGGAGCAGGAGATTAGTAACGCGATTATAGCAGTGTGTGACTGACTGCCTAGGGTAACATCGCAGCAGCGAGAGCAAAAAGAGAAGCAACGCCAGGAGCAGAGTGGGGCTGCAGGGTTATTTCTGTCAATTTCAGACTTCTTTTGACGCGCGAATTACAACTAGGACATTTCTAGCAGTGAAAATTGTATCATTTAACCTAGTTTGAAACTTTTCCGAACTGCAAAAGGTTGCGCCATCTGTGGTGCTGATTAGAATAAGTACCTATCCTAATTTAAAGCCAATATTAGTCAAGTTAATCAGCCAAGTAATTTAAAGGTGTGTTCTTGACTGTCAGTTTACATAGCTTATCAGAGGTGACTATGTGTTGAAATCAATGATGTTTCATGCAAAAATAATATCTTTGAGTTAAAGCAGGTCCATTTTACAAATTCAACATGCCAGGAAAGCACAAAATCAAGGATTTCCTATTAGGTACTATCTTACTAATGAGGATATTTAGATGTTTTAATGTTTGTTGATCAATTTCACCGTAAAGTCTCCACCAATTTTTATGGAACTTGGAATAGATAGGAGTTCTTTACCTTGAATAGCATATAGGCTACTTTTTATCTAGGTACCGCGGGCGCAAGCTAGTTTAGAATATAGAAACAAATATGTAGCAATTTACATTTAAAACCTACGGTACTACGACTACTCTACTAATACTGTTGAACTATTGAACAAGGATAGTAAGTTTATTTGAATGCCAATAAACTTTTACTTCTTGAAAGGTTGGTGGTAGTACAGTAAGTAAATCAGTTATGTTATTTGTATGCATAGTTCATACATGCAAATATACCTGACTCAGTGTACGTACTGATACGGAAATATTTAAATTTCTAAGTAATGTATTCACAATTTGCCACTGATTGAAATGTCTTTTAGTGCATGTTGCATGCGATTATGTTTTATGTACAACTTAATGAAGAACAATAGGTGTTTGGAAACGGAATTGTAACGTTGTTTTGTGCTTGTTTTTATTTAATCAAGATGTTGCAATGTTAGTTCATGCACTGGTTCATACTTGAAGGACAAATGAAGCATTTATATTTGATTGCATTGCATTGAATATATCTATAGATAAAATAGATCATTGACTGACAGGAATAATTTTAAAGGCTATTTAATTTCATAGACTAGTATTAATACCTTGTTAGTTTTTTAGAATTTTCAATGATATAAGGAGGTATCTTGAGAAATGGTTAAAGGAGATGTCACCTGAGACATGTTGTGCAGGGCCATATGATGCTGGATAACATTCTCCGTCAGCCATTCCAGACGCCCTGTCTCCGCCAAAGTACTTGCATCAATGATCTGACCACCATCCAACATCTGCTTGGGAAATGTCAACAGATTCTTCAAATATTCAACGGTATGCCTCTCCCTATCATGATTCCCATACTCTGCTTGACGACTGTAAGAGGCCAACACCACAGCCTGTTGAAAATCACAAATAATGCGACCTTCAATCAAGTCATTCTTCAGCTGTAAGAAATAGTGGTAGCGGGTAACTTCATCTGTGATTAGATTTGTCCCAGATATAATATAATACATCACTCGGAGATACAGCTGGTGGGAGGAGGCGTGTTTGTCCAATTGCCGCTTTAATGGGCGGTCGAGTTGCACCCATCGCGGCTGCTGGCTTCTGTTTATATATCGTAGGCCGAAGAACTCCGGCTGATTGATCGCCTGCCTCTGGCACACATTGTCCAGACACTCCTGCCCAGAACTGTCCACGGATAGAGTACAGTCCGCGCCGCCCCCGTCCAGCAATTCTACGCTGATCACGAACAAACTCTTCGAAGCGACATTATACTGCCGCGTCTTCTTCAGCTTCAACTTGAAAGGCATCGCTGCACTAACATCACCAGGAAATAAACGCTACGTTACATTTATGGCGAAGGAATGTAGGAAACGAAGCCTCCGTTACGCGCGCCACATATTTAACGCCATTTCGTACACAAATCCACATTTAAACCATCCCGTTGCCAAATGTTATGTTACGGGCGCGATGACAAGCGAATTTCTGTGGGATAAAGCTATAAAAATCAATATGTAAACAGACGAGTTTCACAAAAAAACTTAAAGAAATTCACGTTCACAATCACAACATTGCGGTTGCGGCCATCGCGAACGAAAGTGACATCAGAAATAGTTGACATTGACAGTTTCAAGTTTTAATTCTTTATTGTACACAGAAAACATACAGATATAAAACATAAAAATACAGGCATGTACAAAGGCGAGCTTAACCCTACAAAGAGTTTTCTTCCAGCAAACCTTTGAGGCTAGAGAGAGCTGATAAAAGTAGTGGGTACATGTGCACAACAATAAAAAGGGAAATATACAAATAAAAGAAAATGTTTACAAAATAAATAAATAAATAAAAGAAACCAAAACATGCAATACTATAAAATACATATATTATTTTAAATATACTTAATAAAACAAATACATACAGAACATATATATAACAAACTTATAAGGACAGATAGTGTTCTTTCACTTTACGCTTGAAAGTGTCTATTGAAGGACTAGCGCGAATCGAATGAGGAAGGGTATTCCACAGCTTGACAGCATGGACAGAAAACGAGCCGCTATAGCGTCTTGAGGAATGAGGGGGAGTTTTTAGCAGAAGGGACATAGCGGTTCTGCAAGGCTCACCACGCGGAATAAGGAAGTCAAAGCGCTCACGGAGGTAAGAGGGAGAAAGAGGATTAAAGATAACGTTAGAAAGAAAAGTAAGAACATGAAGATCACGCCTGCGACGTATAGGAAGCCATTTTAATTAGGATCTGAATTCTGAGACGTGATCAAACTTGCGCAATCCGAAAATAAAGCGGATGCACAAGTTTTGGAGGCGTTCCAGTTTGTTTAAGAGTTCCTCCGTGGCATCAAGGAAACAGACGTCAGCATAGTCAAGAAGAGGTAACAAGAGGGATTGGGCGAGAGTTATTTTAGTTTCAATAGGTAAGAACTTCTGGAGACGCTTGAGAGACTGAAAAGAGAAGTTGACCCTTTTGCTAATCGAGTTAACATGACTGGCCCAGGATAATTGACTGTCGAAAATTACACCTAAGTTCTTAGCATTGGAGGCAAAGCAAATAGGAGAGCCAGCATAGAGGATCTGAGACGGAGTCGACCGACCTACAAGATTTAACATATAAGGGCTCCCAAATATCAAAGCCTGAGATTTCGAAGGATTCACTAAGAGACCAAAAGCCTTCGCCCAATTGTAAACACTATGAAGGTCGGAGTTAATTACATTAATTCCTTCTGAAATCTCGTCAACTTTGAAATGGCGATAAATTTGCAGGTCATCAGCATAGAGATGGAAGTGAGAAGAGAGAACATTCGTGATGGCATTAATGAAAACTGAAAAGAGGAGAGGAGAGAGGACACCTCCTTGAGGTACTCCAGCAGTGATATTACACCAGTCCGAGCAATGCTCGTCCGAGCGCACACACTGCGAGCGACTAGAAAGATAAGACTCGAACCATGAGATTACTGAGTGAGAAAGATTGAAGGAGGAGAGGATGGAAAGAAGAATTTCAAAGTCAACCGAGTTGAAAGCACTGCTGAAATCCAGTAATACCATGACAGTTAGTAGTTTATTGTCCATGGCCCAGCGTATGTCATCGGAAATTTTGGTCAAAGCACTAACCGTGCTGTGACCAGGACGAAATCCGGACTGATAGGGACTCAGCAGGATATTTTGGGAGAGGAAGAACGATAATTGCTTATGCACAACCTGTTCAAGGATTTTGGATAGGACAGGTAAGATGGAGATAGGCCGAAATTGGGATACTGTAGTGGGATTAGAGATTTTAGGGAGAGGGATGACAAAGGCTTTTTTCCAACTGGTAGGATAAGAGCTCGTTTGGAGAGAGTAGTTGATGATGTGGGTAATGGCAGTAACAAGCTCAGAGGAAAGAAGGTGAAGCATTATAATATGGATTCCATCAGAACCCACAGCCTTGGTAGAAATGGTCCTAAGAAACTTCAGAACCTCATACTCAGTAACCTCTACAAAGTCAAAAGTTGAGCACTCAGGCCTGGGCAAGTGAGATAAGTGATTAATCGTGGAAAGTTTATCAGATTGATCTAAACAAGAGGGAGATTTGGAGAAATAGGAATTAATCAAGTTAAGATCAAAAGAGACAGGAGAATCACTAGAACCCTTACCCAGTCCAAGAGTATTTAAGAATTTCCACAATTGAGAAGGACTACAATTTTGAATAGAGTTTTGTTGGTGTTTTCTTTTTTTTTTTGTCCTTGTTTGAAGTTTGGCCATAGCGTGTCAACTGTCAGGTGAATTTAGGGTTCCGCGGTCAGAAAACAAACCCATGATTATACTTATGCTAGACAAACAAAAACAATTTCACTATGCATTAAAATAAAATGAATTAAAATGAGTATGGTCTTGTTAATTCATTTTTATTATACTTGTTTGTGTAGCTATGTATGTAGGTATTGGAAAATTACATTTTGTTTATCTCTGAGGTATGAAGATGACAAAAAACATAAAATAAAACATGTATATAGGTAATATTTAATACATGAAAAATCTAGAAAAATAGGTGTAGTGCCTATTACATAACACGATCTCTCTACACTTAAAATGCCACCATTAACAAAAACCTCGCATTAGGTTCAACATTAAGCTGTAGAGCGCGCGCTCTTTTCTTTTTCTATATTGAGCCAGTCTTGAGGTTCTCGGAGGACTTTCATTAGCTTCGCCTCTTCAGAATCAGGTTTGGGGACATTCATGTACTCCCATTTCTGAAAAGAAAAACAGGAATAATTACTAAAATAAAAGCCATAAGAGGCTAAATAGGTACGAGATCACTGAGACATATAAGAGTACCATTCGATGGTAGTAGCATTCCGATCTAAAGTCTCTCGTCTCGAATTCCGGTCATACTAGGTAGGTACAGTTTGTAATAATGTTTGGATGTTTGTTCAATCACGCCGGCGCCGTAACGGTTCAACCGATTTCGATGAAACTTGAAATGGATAGTTCTTTACCTAGAATAGCAGATAGACTTCTTATCAAGGTACCACGCAAGCGAAGCGTATCTCATAATTATGTCGCAACCGTGCCCGTTATACGGGGATGCTCTAACCAACTAAGCTACCTAGCCAATCACCGTGTGGGCGATAATCTTTGGGACTTCCAATCGGCTTAAAAAATCCAATGTGTGTACAAGGTAGTAAAAAAACTTACGGCGTTCAAAGGCAATGACATCAGGATAGATTCGAAGCGCGCCTCAGGCGTGTTCAGACCGAACTTTGTTCCTCTATCGTACATCAAGTTGAACTCCACGTAGCGCCCGCGGCGTATCAGCTGCCATTGCCGTTCGTGGTAGCCGTACGCGGCGTCTTTGTGTTTTTGTACTGGAATATTACATATTAAACAGGAATGGATGAGTCAGCTAACAAAGGGAGCCACTTAAAAATACGCATGCCAGGCTCTGCTGCCTTCACTAAGCAGGTCACTACACACACTAGTGTAGCGACATCAAAACAAAATAAACTATTGGGTATTTAGTATTAGTTTGAAGATTTAACCAACTCACCAAGTGGAATGTAACTGGGTATTACTGCTTCCGCGCAGGATGTGACGAAGTTGAATGCTGACCGTTGGTCCGGTGTGTCAACGTCATCGAAAAATATTCCGCCGATGCCGCGTCTTTCACCACGGTGTGGGATAGAGAAGTAATCGTCACACCATTTCTTGAACCTGTGGTTTATAAAAAAAAACCACATTAGTAAAATAGGTCACTCTCACAAAAGGGCACGAGTATCGGTCTTGATTCCTTAAAAAAATAATGGCGTGCACTGTAGTTTAAGTCACCTGTTATTTTTAGTCAGCTCTAGAGGGTCGTGACGTGACTACTATGGTCTCCGCTGAAAACCAGCGCTGGGTGCACACATCAGTGTGTATCCAGCACAATGCTGAGCGAAGACCATGTTTTCCAAGAGCTCTGCTGCGCACAATATTTTTATCATTTAGCATTTAATTTATTTTATTTTATGTGTTCTTAAGGGAAATAAAAATCTTTCTTTAATTTACCATAAAAGCAAATAAAATTAACTATCGCAGTAAAAGTAAGGCAAGCGTGACGCAAAAATTCAGTAGGCTCCCACTTACGATGTCAAGAGTAGTGTAAATTATCACTTACTTAGCATAATAAGAGGTGTCGTGTGAGTCGCAAGCGTGTTTCAGCGTCAGGTGGAAATGCACCGCGTCTGCTTCATTCAGGTAATATGGTGTCAGGTCGGTTCCACCGCCGAACCACCATTTTACACCTGGAGATAAATGGAAAAGGTTACAGAGCGTCAGCTTAGACTTAGACGGTGAAGGCAAAGCGACTGACTCGCGAAACAATCGAAAATCAACCTTATTTACTTTTCGGTACGGCTCTGGTATCACTCCAAGCGCGAGTCTTCGCACTTGACTATTTTTTTTTTCGTTAGCCGAGTCGCTTCGCTAGATTATTCTTTACTCTGATAAAGGCCGATAAGAAAAGAACCAATTAATACCATCTTTATCCGTGACCTCGAAGTATCTGTAGTTGAAGTGTATCGTGGGCACCATCGGGTTTCTCGGATGGATAACAGCTGACACACCAGCCGCGAAAAACGGTAGTACGGAATCCTCTAAGTTCTTTCCCCTGCAAAATAATTTTCGAGGTAACATTTTAAGCTGGCACCAGGTAGGCGGGCGGAAGCTAGTTTTAGATCATCTAGACTAGACGATGGGTGAGAAAATAAAGGAAGTAAGTAAGTAGTAAGTATGCAAATACCTAGTAGGTAGGTACTAGGTAGGTACATGTTATTTTTAGTTTGATACGGAACCATCATCGGCGCGCGAGTCGATTCGAACTTGGCTAGGTTTATAGTGCAATTTCGACTTGCACTGGGCAGGGTTGACCTATTGACCTATGAGCTACCTGGTCCTCATTTGCTGAACAGCTGCCGGCGGCAATTTCCCAGACACGACGGATATGTTGACGCCAGCTTTTTCGAAAACGCGTCCGTCTTGCAGCACGCACGTTATACCCCCACCACCATCTTTTCGGAGCCAACGGTCCACTTTAAATTTTGCTTCCTGAAACAATATCACACAAGAGAATATTAGTACCTACCTCTTTTCCTGAATAAGTCCTGCGGGGAATGATTTAATTTCATTATGAATATAGGGACCATTTTGTACCAGATTTTTTAAACAATGTTTTTGACTTAGAAAGAAATATTTTTAAACATGGGTAGGTACCTACCTACCTAAGTCTATACCTAATGGTAGGTAGACCCTACACTGAGTACTATAGAGAAGGGTAAAAGATTACAGTTGTGCTAATAAACATAAAAACACAGAACAATAATACTATGCAGGCAGGTATTAAGGTACTAATTACAGCATTTCAATACAAAATTCTTCATACCGGCCACTTTATGAAAACATCTTTGTCAAAGTCGAAATCATCCACAGTTTTTTCATCCTCCCAAGCCTACAACAAAATACTAATTTATAACACAATGCTTGTTGTAGGTAGGTGAGGAATAACATGACAGGTACCTACAGCACCTATACATGACAATTGTGCATTACTTGTGCATGCATGTGATGACTATAAATTCTTGCTTAGTCTTATCATCATCATCAGTCTGAGCTTACTCCATCCACCGACTTCCCGCAGCCTTCAAAATGTTATTGATTCATTGGGCCTTCCTACACTGTATTGTGCGGTTTATGACCATTTGAGAACCTTTTACCCCAACAGTTGTCAATTCTGCCAGCTAGCTTGGTCTTTTAGTGCTTCTATTGTTCATGATGTTCCGAGGAGCCTGAAGGTATTAAGAGTGTTTTGTCTAGCCTAGTGGGCCCTAGATGCCCTCTGCTATCAACTTTGGCATACCTAAGCAAGTTACGTGAAATAACAGTGGAGGATTTTATGTCCAGCAGGTTAAAAATAGAAGAGATTACCTCATCTTCTTCTTGTTCCAAAGCCCGACAGAACTCAGCCTGTATCCTCATTATCAACATCTCCATTTGTGCCTTCATATCATCCTGATTCTTCTCTAGTTCAGACAATGGTGTGATAGGTTCTGCCATGTAGTTCTTGAGTTGGAGTATCTCTTTCATGTCAGCTTTGTTCTGTTTGAGTTGGCTGTAGGCCGTGCAGCCCGCACCAAGGATTGCTGCAGCATATAGTCTGGGAAGGGAAGAATTATTGATAAATCATATTTAAATGCTTAATATATAATTATCATCATCAGTTCACACTGTCAGCAGCCACTGGTGCAGCCCAGGTCTCCGCTTTATTACACCTTTATTACTCTTCAATACTCACAAATCACTTCGATTAATTTCTGGATATATAAACCTTATTAAGTAAACAAGGTTTATATTTCTTTAACACATAATACAGAGAATTTTTTTATTGTATGATTATTTATATAAAAAAAGTCAGTAAATACCATTACAATGACGCTAATCAAATGGGCACCTTCTTTTTTTATCTACCTACTTGATGCTCTACAGGCCAGACTTATCACTTTATCAATCAGGGATTTCGCACCCCAGTTTTCCTATTATTCGAAATTCACCTGGATAGGGTTTAATAAATTGAGTAGGTAGAAGTAACGTTCTTGCGCTAGGCTCAGACCCAGATGACGTCCAGTAAATAAACACTTATTATTAAATAAACAACTCAGAATACAGGTTTCTGTATTCTGAGATTATTACCTATCTACGAGGTTGGTGTTGTACTCAGAATATAGAACAAACTGAGGTGTAAAGTATGTATCGAACCGGCCGACAAATTAGATGGTTTTTATATACGAAAAAACTGAAGTTATATTCTTACTTTAATGGTCTATCCCTGATTTTTCTATAGCTTCCAACATAACTGAGTGTTTTAAAACTTCTTATTATTATTTTAAACGACATTTCTGCTTATTGAAATTAAAAACAAAATTTTGAAGAGTTAAAGAGCTCACGACAAGCAACGACTCAGCAAATCAGCTGATTGACTTGACTTGACATTGACTGACACTGTTAACAGCTGATAAATGTCAAATTGACATACAATTAACGCCGGAAGCTCGCCAGCTACCGGTAGAATGTAGAACTAAACAGTTATCAGCTGTGAAGTTTTTCTTCCGCAAGACGTGCCTCCATGCGCAATAAACGTTCATCTCTTTCCTGAGCGCGGGCTAGCTGATTAATCGGTTGCTTCGCACTCTTTCCGGCCAGTGTGCGGCAGCAGTCGCTGACAGCGTGACGCCTCACGCCACGCCAGTGCGCCTGTGCTTCGCGCGGCATCAGTTATCGATCCCTGTTGGAGCCGCATTGCCGTACATTCCGGAGGCGGTGCCTCGCCTTGTTTTCGTCGATCGTCGGCGTGGCGGGCGCGTGTCGGCGTCGGCGGCGGCCCGGGCGGCCCTGCGCAGTAGCGACTCTCGTAGCGCGGGAGAGACCGACCTTCTTCCGCCAAAACCGGCTCGCTGTCCGCCGCGGACGGCTGTGATGTAGCCGCGGCCGGCGCGAGCGGCCTTCTGACAAAGGACCCGCGACTTGGTCTATCGCGATCACGATGAAGAAGTTCACTTTCAAGGGGGTGCTGGACGGGTTCCGCAGTTCGGTGCAGGCGGCGCCGCGCGGGACCGAGCAGGAGATCCAGGAGACGCTGCGCTCCGACCACTTCCAGATTAAAAAGGTGAGCCGTTGGTTGTAGAGTGCGGCACGGTGCGGACCAAGGCCTCGCAGATAATGGCAGGCCGCGCTCCGAGGCTGGCTCGCGCAGCAAGCGACTTGTGACGCGACTGAGAAGAAGTGGGGCAGCGGCACCGGCTCTTTGCCGTATTTATAAAGTCGCCACACCTGAGTCGCTCGCTAGCAGCCTGTGTTGTGTAAACTAACGGTGACACGGCCTTCGAGCGCATACCAAAACAACGTCATCAAAACATTGGAGACCTACTCTACAAGGCTGCCAAATTTCTAGCGTTATCTGCAGACTCATTGAATGTTTTGCCAATTTTTCGTTTGGAACGGGTCTTTCTCGCTGTATGTGCCGTTGCTGGCTTACGTCAGTGTGCAACCTTGACCATCTAATCTGTTTGCACCATTACATGGAGTGTAGGTAATCTGTTTCGTGTGCTGCCCACGTCGCCCTCAGCGCAGTCAGACAACGATTTAACAACAAATTGGTGCATTATTTGTACCTATGTTGTGTTGTCTGGTTCTGGCGTAAATTTTCGATTAGAGTTTTACCCCCAGCCTAGCTGCCTATGTTCGTGGCAGAACCACAAAATAACTCGGCACCTGTAGGCGGCTGTTTCGATCATAATATTGAACTGATAATAGATTAGATAAAAGCTGCACTCAATAATAACTTTTCCCTTTAACGGAAAACAGATCCTATCTATTGTTTTGTGGCCAATCGTTCGTTGTTCTAGGTTTATTTCTTTTGAATCAAGGAAATATTCTGAATGCTTAGTTCAAGCTTGAATACCAATTCGGTAAACTATAAACGAAAAAGTTTGTAGATACCTATGTTTGATATTCAATCACGTCGTAACGCTTGAACCAATTTGGATGCAATTTGGAACAGATACCTATAGTTGACCTGTAATGTCTTATACAATTAAGTCGATTACCACGTGAACAAAGCCGTCGGCGGAAGCTATTTTATTCGTACGCACCTGCGATGTTCTTCAAGAATAAAAGGATTTTGTCGAAGCATGGTTTAGGTAGATAGTAACTAACTTGCGAAAAGCAAAGTTTCTCGCAAGAAAAGTAAAAGCAAACAATCGTTTTGCTTTCTTGTCAAGGCCTAACTAAGCTGTAACAATCGATGGAGGCACTCGAACTTTTAATGATTGCAGCAAAACTTTCCAAATACACGCGTAAGACTCCTACAAAGTTACCCAAAATAATTCTCCAAATTGGACACTCAACTGTTCGTAATCGTTTGCTCATTTTTTGCTGTTTTTGCATTAGATTAGCCGGAAAATCCTGTGCCCGAATTTTGAAAATACTGCTGCGTCTATTATGGTCCTTCTGCGTCGTAATGAAATATTGCACGGACTTCTGTTAAGAGGATGCATTGAATCTTCACTAAGTTTAGCGTCATCTGCGTCATTTCTCCGTTTCCCTGTCTTGGCAATTGGCCACTTTCCATCTGTTATCTCTCGGAAAATTCGAGAGACATTAATGTTTCGACTTACCCACGTTTCTGCAGCAGATACCTAAGTGGACGTCAAATTGTTTGACGTTCGGCAGCTAAAAAGCTGATTATTTAAAATGAAACCTAGAGCAAATTCAATTTGGAAACTTTCGTTTTGTAACAAGGGAAAGCTTTCAAAACTTTTCTGTTTCAATCTTCATTTTCTAAATTAGGTGTGCGAACTAATTCGACGACGAGAAACAATTTGTTGTTTCTACTTCGGTTGTCTTACCAAAATATGCGACCCTTTTTGCCTAAAAGGCTACCTACAAGTGAAATCGGCGGCTTGGGCTTATATCTACCCAGCATTTAAGTCATTTTCTCGGGACTGCCCTTTTTAAGACAGCCATTCCTGTCTAATGTAAAAGAAGTTCGCTTCGGGGAAATGTACAGCTGCTTCAACGTCGATTTTAAACGTTTATACGTTTTCGGAACACATATTTCTTCAAAATGTCTTAGGTATTATAAAGTTATTTATTTTCTAATCAATCATCTGGCTGGACTAATTTAGACTGCTAATAGGACCACACATACTTGTAGAGGTGTTAAATAGCTCTAAAGGATGAGTTGTTAATGCCTAAGCAAAAGCATGTTGCTAGTTAGAGGAGTGTAAATACCTACCTTCCTGTTCAAATACGTAATATTTCACAGAAAAATATTTGAAGTCTCTCAATTCTGAAATATTCGTACACCGTGGGCATAACATGTTTTAAACACTCGTGTTTTTACATTTAGCACCATCGATAAAAGGAAAACAATGTTCCGCGGCGGTACACAATATTTATTTTAATGCGCCGTGATGTCATGGCTTCAGCTGTAATATCCATAAAAGTAGAATTCTGATTTACCTGCTAAAGTGTGTCTAACTCGTTAATGGAAGTTCATTTTAAGTGTCCACAACATCACGTCTATTTCGCGAAGGATTACAATTACAATTTTTAGAGGAGGAAGGGCACAGCGAGATTTTCTCGTTCTGAATTGGAGCAGCCCGCCTGGGGAGGTACCTCCGCCTTACAGAAGATCGCAGCCAAATAACATTATTTGTTTTCAAATAGTGTTGTGTTCCTGCGATGAGTAAGGTTGCCAGAGCTCTTTAGGGGGAGGGGGGTTCGGGGTCAGCAACGCGTGCGTGATGCCTCTGGTATTGCAAGCGCTCATATGCTACGGTAACCGCTTACCAACAGGTGGGCCGTATGCCTGTTTGCCACCTCAGTAGTATAAAAAAAAAAAAAAAAAAAAAAAAAAAATTAGGTCCACATATTTTCATTAGCCAACAACGAACGTAACAGACGCCTCTCTATCTTGCGGTAGGCCTCATTCAATTTTAATAGCCGTTTTTCAAGAAAAAACAACCAAAAATGGGATCATGTCGAAACCTTTGCTGAAAGTAAATATATAGCTTTGTAGTATTCATCGGCTTTGAATTTTATAATATCACAAAAATTTCGACTCACAACGGGATTTGAACAAAGTCAAAGCCAAAGTCAAAGGTTTTTATTTCAATAAAATCACTAGGATCACTTTGAAACGTCTTAGAAACTAGGTGGAGGTAGGCATACCAAGCCTAGAAGAATCAGGCAACAAACACGGCTATCATTTTTTTAAACCCGCAACCTTCCCCTAAATACCACTATAAAATAAAAATATTAATTCATCGGCTTTGTTTAGAATCGCTTCGGATTTGTCGGTAAATTTACTGAAATCAGCTTCTCCGTCTTCACACTTTCCACTCCACTTTTCCCTTCGTTTTTTGTTCAATCCTCTTTTTAGCCGACTTACGGGGCCGTTGTGTTATTGCTTAAAACATCTAAGCGTAGCATATTATTATATTCTTATCAGAGTCGCGTGTTACTCTACACGCTGCGGCACAGTTTCTATTTCCATATAAACGGTGATTAAATCTATTCATTTGCTACATTCCCGAAATGGGCGAAATTTAATCTGCGCTGCACCGCAAATCGTCCTAAATTGTGTGACTTTAGAGCTTTTTACTTTACATTGTCACCGAAGCTACTCTGTGTCTGGGTATGTGTGTGGCGTTGGTTAAAGGAATCAATACTGTGTAGTTGAGTTAAAGTAGCGAATTTAGTCATATTTACTGATCATACGGGAACTCTACCGAATGCATGAGCATTACGTGGTGGCTATCATATTTCTGTACTCCTTTCTCTCTTTCAAATTTCTTTTGTATAACTCTAACTAACTTCTTCCATCGTGTCTTCTTTATTGTTCATCACTGTTTCATTTTAGCATAGCCATGTTCTAGGTTGCCTTCATTTTTATTTATGTGATATTGGGATTTGAGGTAAGGTTTGAGGTTCCTAAACATAATGTTTAGGAAGACGTACGTAACGACATAACCATCAGTGTCAACCAAATTCTAATGTTGTCTTTCGTCTCCACCGGTACATACAAGCATTGATTCTTTATCGATATTATTTTAACATTTAAAGGTACAATCAAATGTTCTTTACCTACTTTTCTATTATATATTAATAAGCAATGAAGATGTAATGTTTATTCATTTTATAATCCAATTACAAGAGTAAAAATAACGTTTCTTGTCTACGTCGTATGTGGCACGCGCACATGAATGAACCCATTATCTCAGCCACGGAATAAACATTAACTACTATGGCTCAGGATACAGTTTATGCAATTGTTACTATGCCTGAGCCACAGAATAAGCAGCTACTACTATCTGCGCCTCCGAGATAGTAATTACTCAGGGAATTGGATTTGTCCATTGTTATCTCGCACGGCAGTGATTCACTTAATTAAACAAACATTTCTGATGCTATCATCTTGTCTTCAGGTATTATTTTCAACAGCTAAATCTGGACATATATTCTGATTGATTTTTATCCCACGGTCGCTTTTAAAACTGTTTGAATTTCTTTGTCCCATTTCGTTCTCGGTTATTAATCTTGAGATTTTTTCTCGTAATTATACATCTGCATGCTTTGAAGCATTAAACTAGGTTCTTACCTTGAGCCCTTGAGCTTACATTGAGGCCCTTTATGCTACATCAGTTTTTGCAGTTCTTCTAATATATCTTTTATCATGGAACCATAGTGGTCTCCCAATCGACGAATATTATCTAGCATTTGATGATCTTCGTTGTGTCTTTGATGATATTGTCTCAAGAGACTTTTGTTTTAGCTAAATAAACATAGAATGCAGCTCAGCTGCTTGGGTCTTAAGCAACTCGTAAAACTTATACGAGGTTCAGAATTCCTAAAGCGTTTGTGAAGATCTTTGAACCCAACGTTATTTTGCAAGTTTCAAAAGGAATGTCTTGTCTTGCGCTTTGTTTTTTAAAGGGCTACCCCCATCCATAGAAGAATAACAAAATTATTGTTTTGGTTCTGATTTTAAACGTTCAGTGTCCTATTTTAAACTACTACTAGATATTGGAAACTCCCGTGACTCCGTTCGCGTGAAGTTACTGTCTTAAAACTTCTGCGCTCGCTATACACTTAGGAGTTCAGTTTTAGAAATACATTTTTTAGTCCACACCTGTATTATAAAATAAAGATGCTAATTTCATACTCCTAGAACTTCTGGTTCAGACTGTGCGTTGATTGTCGGTCGGTCAGTAACGTAAGAGTTTTATATATATTGATGATTGCGGAAGTAATTACGATGGTTAGTCTAAAGTAACCTTTTGTACTATTTTAGTAGCAGTCTTCATAATAGCTTGAGTAGGATGTACCTAGGCATCTACCTAGTGGCAGCCTTCATTAATAGCTTTATTATTTGAAATGTCTATTACGCAATAATCTTTTCGCGTTTGGCCATGCGCAGAATAGATATATTTTCCGATAGGTATTATATCAGTTGCAGTACTATTTATACTTATACATAGGTAATGATAAGGTTATCTTGATATTGATAAGCCATATAATATTCTTTCTCTTCCGTATAAACCAGTAGGGCATGCCTGATTGTAACGGTTTTCTGGTTTTATGACAGGCAATAGTTTGAGCGTTCTAAATACTTCTGATATACGAGTATCTTGATATTTCTTCTTTTAATCATCATCACTCAAAGCCTAACTTGTCCCCCTGACGGTATATATGTAGTAGGCCTTTCCTTCTTTGCTAGTTATTTTTATGTCTATAAAATTAAAGCCATTTAATTTAATGGATCATTTGGAATAGTATTGAAACATACATGCATATTAGAATGTTCTTGTTCTTCGCGAATATCCGAATATTCTTCGCGACCAAGCGTAGATAGAACAAAAACTCCTATCTAGGTTCAGTCGAAATAGCAAGCAATGGTTTGCATATTCTGCCAGTTCTAATAGTTCTCGTAGTTCATTTCTTCGAAGTAATTTAGCAAAGTTCACTTCTAAATTAAAGTGCAAGTAACTCCAAGGCAATTCGTAGAATTCTTCGCTATTTACACTACGGGGAAATACTGAAGAAAATCATGCGGGACATTAAAACACAAAAGCAAATCAACATCAGTTGACGGCACAATATCATTCGTTTAACGTAATTAACGGTAATGTAACGTGATTTGGCCGGTATTTAGTTTCAAATCGCGGCCATGTCAGGAATTATGGCTGGTGACGTCATAGCTGACTCATGTGTTTGAATCGAATCGGTCAAACGCGGTGTTACTAGCTGATAAGACCGACGATTTTGTAACATTTCAATGAATTCTACATTTCCCATCTTGCTATGGTTTGCAACAATGTCCCACCTGTTTTCTTTCTATCTGTGGCTGTTAGCTAGGTAATAATTATTAGTGTAATTTTGTCTTGATTCTGTTTGAAGTGTTATAAATCGACTACTATTATAAATGCGAAAGTTGACTCCATCCTGGATGGATGTTCGATAGTAATCACGCCAGAATGGCTGAACGGATCTGCATGAAATTTGGCATAGAGATAGATTATAGCCTGGAATAGCATATAGGACTTTTTATCCCGGAAACGTTTTTCATCCGGTTCGGAACTTGTAGCTTTGATGATACATAAGACCTCAGAAGACGGAGCTAGAGCCTTCTGTTGAGACTGTCTTTGCTTAAAATTAGATTAGTAGAGACGACCATTCATCTACATCGTTTCATCCGTAGGACGTTCACTGCTGAACACAGACCTCCCCCATAGATTTCCAGCGCGACTGACCTTGTACAGCCTGCATCTAAACAATCATTTGGGGGGAATTGCCCATCGGGTTGCCGAGCGCAGGTTAAGCTATTGTTGATAAAGAATGCTGCTGCCCATATCCTAGCTTTTTCCTTTAGTCGCCTCTTACGACATCCACGGGTAGTAATGGAGGGGCCTAATCTTCAGCCGGTGCCAACACGGCGGAACGGAACTTTCGATTGAGATGAGTAAAATCGTTTTCTTTGCAAGGTTCCGGTGTTTTTGTCTTTCCGATCGCACTCATAACCGATTGTCTTCGTTTTAAGATCAACTCGAAGTTTTGGAAATAAATCAGCTGTTGTTGTGTTCAATGTTTGAAAACAACTGCGTTTTCTAAGTTGGTAAAAGTTATGATTGATCAGCGCATGATTGATGATCGGCATAATTACAATGAATTTGTAAACCAGCAAACCTGCCAGTCAATTTGTAGATTTTGTAGCTAATCTAATTGGATGCTGTGTTATAAAAATACTTTCATTATAGTGTTTTGTTTTAATAGTTTTTGAGCTGGCTGGCTGGAGGATTGCGCACACGTTAGTTTACGTGTGCGCAATCCTTTTTGCAATTTACATTATCCCGGTTTCTGTGTTATCAGTTGAAAAAATAGAATGTATAAATATTTACGACTGTTTTTACGGTGTAGGTATATTCGAAAAAGGAAAATGCAGTTTTTCGAATAATTTGGTTAGAGTTATGATCAAAATTGGATAGGGTTAAGTAAACCAGAGATTTCTGGGGAAACGGAGTTTATACCCACTTAAGCATCTCACCACAACAAAGGGCAGGGCCCAAGAATGGGTTTGACCATGGGAACCTCACAAAATTACATAGTTTTGTTTGATTATAATTTTTGACAATAATAATTTATTTATTTCAAATATTTTTAACATAAATAACAGAAAAATAATAATAATAACAGTTGTTAATTAATTATAATAGGATAGGTTATGAGTGTGTATCGCACAATGAGCACACATCAAATCATAGGTATTTTAAAGCATTATTTAACCTGGGATATTCTGTTAGAATTGTTGGTTAGTGTATAAACTCGACAAAAAGGTGCTATTGATAGGCACAGCATGCAATGATAATGCAACGTGGTACTGAATAAGTTAGGTACCTATCTATTTATTTATTGTGCGCAGGCAGGTAGAATGCCTCGGCAAGGATAAATATATGAAAAATATGTAAATGCATGCTTAACATATGCATGAGCAAAGCGGCACGGTGAGTCACCGACACAGTTTTGCGGCAACTGACTTTATAGTCATAAGATCATTATGACATCAAGCGTCTTGAATGCTGACTGGCCTAGAACTGGTTTTGTCTTCAGAGGTTGTTCATCGATATTCAAATTCAAAATGTGTTTATTTCAATAAAATCACTAGGATCACTTTGAAACGTCTTAGAAACTAGGTGAAGCTATGCCTATCATGCTGTTCATGTTCTCTATGTCTCTCTAGATACTCGAAAATAAGCGGACGGGCCTCTGCCTACCTATATGGTAAATAAAACACAATTCACTTGCGAATTATATATATATCAACTAAGTTAAAGAGTGTGTAAAGTTGTGTGTATATTGTATGGATTATAATTAATGATCTGAAATAAATGAATAATAATAATAATAATAAAGAACCGCGAAAGAAATAAGAAGCGCGGTCACCACAAATGTATGCTTGATTGTTAGTGGCATTCGGATGACCTAAAAATCTATCAACAGATTGCGCTACTACGTATCTATACGCACAACCTCGTTCTACCATATAAATTAAAATAACCGAGTGACCGATGCTAAAAGACCCGCCGACAGAATAGGGTTAGGGATAGGTTAGGTTCATCCCGTCGGCTTCTGATATAGAACGCTACCTGCGTCGATACTCTAGCGACATCTTCCCGGTACATCAACGCGAGCTGGCTCCGCAGCAGCAGTTCAGGGGCTCGCAAAAATTACAAGGACCTGGGGGAGACTTTTTGGAATCCACGCGTGACCACAGACGATGGCTTTTACTTCGGTCAGCGATTAAGTATTGCCATAGGTACAATACAACGCGGCAATGCCGCTAGTATTTTTGGCACGCTACCTTCTTGTGGCGACAAGGATCGACCGGATTATTTGTAACTGACTTCACAAATTATTTAGTCGTTGGTAAATTTTTGTTGTAGATATAGTAAGTACCTGGTTATAATGAATTAAGTTTTGTCTTAGTTGTAATTTTAATAGTATTATTGTATTATTTCACCAGGCCTTATTTACTAATGTAACTTTGCCTCTTTACGCCGTGTTCATTCAGACGACGCGACGTGAGATATGTCATCTAAATGTATTTCAAAATGATCCTTATCTCTACAGGATAAAGTTAATTTTGAGTTTGACTTTTGAGGGGGCTTGCGATATCGTACGCCCTCAAATTAATGTCAAATTCAATATTAACTTAATCCAGTAGATCATTTTGAAATAAATTTAGTTGACATATAGCACGTGTCGTATGTAGCTTACTATTGGACCGTAACATGGCGTTATGGTCCAATAGTAAGCTAAAAAACTATTGTGATCATCCGAGATTACTTCACGCTCCGACCTCCTGTAAAGGCAATAAAACGTCATGTTGATGTCTCGGAAACCAGACGTTTCCAATATCCGTCTGTAGGTACATAGTAAAGCCTAACACACACATATCAGATTATCAGGGCATGTCTCTTATGCAGACTACATAAATGAATTTACTCTCTTTGCGCTAGGTAATTCGTTTTTCATTATAAGAAAATGTGGCCCAGTTATCAGATTTTTAAATTGATATAACTCTTTAAGTTCTACTTACTCTTTTGCTGTAACAAACATATATTATTAATACATACGTACAATACACACATACGTACAATACACACATACGTACAAACATACAACGCCGAATCGTCCCAAGTGTTTGAGAGATGACTAACGTTTCGTTCTTCGACAGTTTTCTGAAGTTGTTCCTATACTTTTGGCAACTTCTTCAGGCTGCAACCCTTATTGTCTGGATCGGCCTTTATCTCTTCATCTGTCGGCGCACGATCGGCAAACGTCTGAAAAGAATTCCGCAAATACAATTGAGTTGTGTGCGGAATCACGACCTACATTACATTATTGCCGCGTAATCATATATGGGGATGTAGGTACAAAGGCCTTTACAAAACTTTTTCTGGCCAAACATTTTAATAGTAATTGTAGATAGCTTAATTTAAATCTTTATGATAAGTGCAAGTTATGTTTGTTTTGATCTTTGACATCCTTCTCAATGATTTTGGAAAAAAGGAAGTACGTCATTGTGAAGTCGGTGGATGGAGAAGGCTCAAGACCATTCGTCATGGAACTCTTTGGGGGAGGCTTATGTCCAGCAGTGGACTTCTATAGGCTGATGATGATGATGATGATGAAGTTCGTAATATTCACTCAATGACACTATGTTATGTGTTCATGTCTTCCACTCTTGCAGCGGTGGAACATAATGTCCGATCCCTCTTCCGATTATACTGATAAACCATCTAATGGAGAGCATTTTTTTTCTATCATTACCTACTGTTTTTGATCTACCCTTCTTTGGCTACCCTTAGTTTCTCTTCTTCTCTAGCTGTGTTGTAATGCATTGTGATTGCCAAGTGTAGGGTGACTTGGATTCCAGCGTGGAAGGATAGGTACTATTAGCTTGGAAAAGGTTTCGCATCTTTATATTATATTGAAAACGATTTCCATGTTTAGCTATCTGGTAATTTTGTATTGAGGAAGTTACAGTATGTTTCAGATTTCTAAAATGTTATGAACTTTGAATCCGCAAAAATACGGGCTATTTTATAAAATCAGAAAGATTTCTGATCGGAAGCGTCAGCGTTTCTTAAACCAGCTCTAAAATAAGAGATCAAAACATCGGTGATGTTCATTCTTAGATGGTTTTAGAGCGGGTTTGAGATAAGCTGACGTTTCCGAACGGAAATCTTTCCGATGTTTTAAACTGAACGGATTATTTTCCTATGGTACTCATCATCATCATCATCAGCCTGAAGAAGTCCATTGCTGGACATAGGCCTCCCCCAAAGAGTTCCATGACGAACGGTCTTGAGCCTTCTCCATCCAGCGACTTCCCGCAACCTTCACAATGTCGTCGGTCCATCGGGTGGGGGCCTTCCAACACTGCGTCGCCCGGTTCGTGGTCGCGATTCGAGAACCTTTACTCCCCAACGGTTGTCGGTTTTGCGAGCTATATGGCCTGCCCACTGCCACTTCAACTTGCTAATTCTGAGAGCTATGTCGGTGACCTTCGTTCTTCTACGGATTTCCTTATTTCGGATCTTATCACGTAGTGAAACTCCAAGCATAGCTCTCTCCATAACCCGTTGCGCGACTTTGTGCTTGTATATGGTACTAGTTACATAAAATATACTAGAACGTAACAGGTTAGGAGGTAGGAGTTTTTTACTCTGTCTGTAGAGGATTTTTTTACAGACAGTATTCATGTTTAATTTATGTTTTGACTTTTGTTTATAGTTACCTATTTTCAATTCACATTTAATATATATTCAATTTTTTTAAAGCATGATAGTTTATTTAAATATTATCTAATCATAAGTTATTTCAAATACTTACGATTATAAAATTGGTATTGGTGGTGAATAAATATATATGTATATGAATCCGACAGGATTGCCGTGGTGGCCCCGGCTAAAGAATAGGCCCCTCCATATCTACCTATCCGCGGATGTCGTAAGAGGCGACTAAGGGAAAAAAGCGGGGGGATGGGCAGCAGCGTCCCTCATTTTTACAACGATAGCTATAACTGCGCTCGCCAACCCGCATGCCCAGCGTGGTGAGTATGGGCAAATCCCCCCACATGATAGGAATTCGCTCTGTCTGTGGGGGAGGCCATGTTCAGCAGTGGATGTCGTACGGCTGAAATGATGATGATGATATGAATATGTTTTTTTAATTCACATAAGTATAATTTCTTAACTACCGTCCCAATTCTACTATTTTACTAAAGGCACATCCATTTCCACGTTCCACCAAAAGGTAATTTTCCTCAGTTCTGTTTAATACCTGTAATTACTCAGTGCAAACTGAGTGTTGCCATTTATTTACTTTTTTAGTAGGGAACGAAAAAAGCGTAGGAGTAAATTTTATGCGGAAAAATGAGGTCTGCTATCAAAGGAGCACTTGGGATGGTCACGGTTAAGCGAGTCTTTTTGATAAAAATTATGAGTACCTATATCTCCAGGCATTTCTACTTTTTCGTCGGAGTTGGCATGGATCGCTCAAATGCTTCTTTGATAATAACGCGAACGTTATGAGAGTCTGTATTTTATCTTTATCTCTTTAGGAAGGTCGGTACTTTTGTAATCTGAGTTGAGGGCTACTTATGGTTTTTATATGCTTTTACAATTTTGTAGTTAGAACTTAGGTACTGGACAAGTTTTCTTCCAAAATGTCCCGTTGCCCGTATTAAAGTATTAAATAGGTACATATTACTTTACATAAGCACACACGTTTTGATTTAGCAACGTTTAACCTTTATCGGCATTATACATAGCCTCATAGCTCAGTTGGTAGTAACTCTGCCTTCTACGCTAGAGGTCGTGGGTTCGATTCCCGCACTGGACAAACATTTGTGTGATGAATACAGATGTTTGTTCTGTGTCTGGGTGTTAAATATATATCTATTATGTATATCAGTCTCTGGTAAAGCTTTTATTTAATACATGATAAATTTTATTTACACAAAGAAACTTAAAAATAATACAAGTTAATATTTACAAAATACATAAGAAACAGTTGAGCCATCTAAAGACCGTTACAAACGATCTATAGATAGCTCAACTGATCCAGATCACTACCAGTCGGAAGCGTCCCAAGACGCTGGCGGAATTGCCACGCTGGATACTCATAGTACAGGCTATGCCTAGTTTGGAATCTGTTGACCGTGTGATAGGTCCGGAATATTTTATATTTTATATTCAAATTGCCATGGGAAAATATGTTAGTGATTTGAAAGTTGATCCCGACTCCAACGGATAAAACGCTTGCTTTTAGTTAGTTATCCGATTTCCTCGCATTGATCTCGGTAGCTTCGGTATATGTAGGTACGAGTAAGCTTATTTACTCCAGTGACTTTCTGAATGCGAAAGGTACTAGGTGGAATACACTCAAATACACTTAGCAACCTTTCTAGCTGGTGATTGACTCAGCGAGTCAGCGTTTCTTGGTAGAAATATACGAAGACAGCTCACTGAGTTCTCGTTGGGTTTGCTGTGTTTTGCACAGACCTTATATTTACCCGACTGAGCAAAAGGAGGCTTATTTTGAGCCCCATAAATTGCATTTAGGAGGTACCTCCGCCTTACAGAAGATCGCAGCGAAATACCATTATTTAATTCAAATAGTGTTGTGTTCCTGTGGTGAGTGAAAGCCAAAACAACATGCCAGCCTATTATTAAAAAAACCAATTAAGTATTTGAAGTTTTACAACAAAAATATTACCCGTGTCTTTAGTCGTTGCTGAAGATGACGCAATGTTGTGATTTTTATCAGCAATCACTATAAAACGGTTTATATTAATTCGTAAATTGCATTCGCCCCAAATTCCAATTTAATCTAGTCGGATAATGCACACAACGTACTCGCTAACATGGTTTCAAAGCCAATTTGGTTCCACGTTTTAGGCAATTTTAATTCCATGCATTGAAATACAGTTTAAAATGGTCCAACGTGTAGATCCAATTTATTCTTAATTTATCTATTACGTAACAGTAGGTACAGAACTAATTTTAGCAAAAGCATTGTTTTATAAAACCATGACACTAAAGTCCCTGGTATTATAAGCAAGCGTCACTTCACTTATCCTATATTGCCTATATTACCTACTCGGGCGGGAATAGTGTAGCTATATATCGGTGAAAGATTTATCAAAATCCGATCATTCGTTCCAGAGATTACCCCCTATATACAATCAACTAATCTTTAAAGTATTGATATACCTAGCTTGTTGAATGCTTCGAAGGGGGCAGTCGTCGGTCCTGGGTATTACCGACGGAGATCTTTCTAGGGCCTACGCACAAAGTCATCACTCTAAACCTTAAACTACAATCTTCACTATTCATTTATTCATTGAAACGTCTTAGGACTAGTAGAATTTAAGCCTTTTCTTCGCAACCAAGCTTAGAAGATACATGCGTTGCCAATAGCTTTGTACGAACGTCTGTTCAGATATGAGTGCAAAACGATTCTTCGATTTCGAAACTTCATACAAATACCGACGTACCGCTTGGCAAATTCGCTACCCACGGTGAAGGTGAAATTCACGTACATCTGAACATGCTTTTAGCTAGGTGTTTTCCAGCTCGTGTTTGGCAAGTGCTGGCAGCGTCGAAGCGTTTGACCGTTTAGGCTTAGCTTGCGTGCCTGAACGCATTGCCCTACTTCGTATAGGCAGATTTGCTGGTTTAAAACATAGATAAAATGTTGCAACGTGTTTAATGTTAAAGTTGAATGCTAAAGCCTTGGAAAATAGGTTTCATGGTTCAGTAAGATTTGCTCCACATGTGACCAGATGCCGTACGTTTTGTGTTACAAACCTTCGTTGGATTTTAAAATGCTCCTGCACGTGCACGTGTCCCACACGGCTACCTTCGTGCTGGAAAGCGTGCTTTTAATATCCGACATCCTGTTCTTACAATAATTTAGGACAAACATACCTACAATTTAAACCCTGTGACATACTGTCAAAATAAATATTATTTTCAAAGTGCGACTCATCGCAGACTTTCTTACTCATGTCATCGAGTATTAATCCTCTGTTACAAACACAAATCCATACATATTCGTAAATTAATCGAGCTGGGAAACAAGGCACGCCCTAATCACTAGTATAGGTAATGTCAGGGGGTTGTGGTGGTGTCACCACCTGATTAAATGGTGAGGGTCGCTCGTTACTTCATATTTAACGAACGCTTTACACCTGGCGCGTGTATCCTATTCTCATAGATTTATGGCTTTGTCGAGTATCCAAAGCCCCTTTTTCGGTTAGGTTAGTTATTATCTACTAAATAATGCAAGTATTTATTGATTTTTAGTTTTTGACAATTTGTAACACCATTCAAATTCGTTGTAATAAACGTAAATTGTGACCTACCTATAATGACATGTGTTTTTCTTGAAACTTAGATTTATTTTGATTGTTTTCCTTATACTTCAGAAACGCTCTGTTCGATATATCTTAGGTTTAAAGTATAGAAACTCTTGTAGAGACAGAGAGTTGAACATAATGACTATGGTTGGTGAATATATTCATCAAAATATTGTTTATATATTGTTTAAAATACGAGAAAATCTTATTAATAAGATTTTCTCGTATTTTAAACAATATATAAACAATCGCGGAAGCGTCCCCAAGACGCTGGCGGAATTGCCACGCTGGATGGCAATGCTAATTCGCTGGGCCAAATAAGAGCCAGCTCTTATTTGGCCAAAATTGTATAATAGAATTCCGATGATGGCCAAATAAGAGCTGGCTCTTATTTGGCCCAGCGAATTAGCATTGCCATCCAGCGTGGCAATTCCGCCAGCGTCTTGGGGACGCTTCCGACTGGTAGTGATCTGGATCAGTTGAGCTATCTATAGATCGTTTGTCTTTAGATTGCTCAACTGTTTCTTGTGTAATTTGTAAATATTAACTTGTATTAGTTTTAACAATGGTTGGTGCAGTCAATTTTTCAGTTTAATGACTAATTCTTCCAATATTTACAATATTGAAATCAAATTAATAAATAAATGTTAATACATTTAAAAACGATGCGCAATTATTTAAACTCAGACATTATCATATAAGTAAAAAATTTCGTTGGGCGATTGGCTGACGTTACTTAGCCCAGGCAGATCGTATTTTATTTATTATTTTACAGCTTAGAAACAAATTGGTTCCAATAACCGATTCCCTTTGTTCACTTACCTAGCATACGAGTATAGATCGACTAGAACGGACGGCTCATACCGTGGACGCCAGCCAAAATGTACTTCACAGTGAATATGGCAGCGCAGAAGGCAGAGTGGTTTATAAAACAAATAAAGAAGTAGATGACTGTAATCCTCAAATTCCAGGTGCTCAGATCCTTGGAGATGATAGAACTATATTTATTTTAATATTGGCTTGGAAAAAAGGTCGTCTTTTCACTGTTACGAACGACTAGGTAACCCCTAGTTGTTCATTTACCGAAATAAATATTTGTATTTTTTGAATGTTGACGAGTGGCTAGATAACGTTTCACATTAGCTACTGAGGTGGGCACAGCGTCAAGACACTCACGCGCTTGACTGCCCTTCCATACAAAATCAGCTTTTTGTGTGCTATGCGAAGCGGTACTAGTCAGGGCCAACCCTTATTGTCGTGAACATTTAATAGTAATTGGCATCAACTATCAAATTATTATTGTTCAACTTTTAACAATAGCAATTTGACAGATGAAGCTGATACCAGTTAGCCAGCTTATGGCAACTGACCCACCTCACGAGCGATCAAGAAAGAACCAGTGATACGAGGAACATAGCGCACCTACTCCATTCTGTTTCCTGTGTTGTCAGTGCGACCCGCCCTTGACCCGCACGGGTTTGGGCATAACTCGATTATACGGACGTTAACGACCTGCAGAACTGGAACGGGCAACTGCAGTTTGCGTATTACCTACCTTGTTTACCATTTACATCAATCCTGGATTGTACGATTTAGGTGCACAGAACAAATAAGCGCCGTTTCACACAAGTTCGCTTTTGCAAGTTAGCGGTAGCGCCATAATGCGCGTTGACTAACTGGCAAAACCAGATTGTGTTCCCCGAAAAAACGATCAATATGACATGTAATTCTAATGGAATTATTCATTAGACTGCAGTGAATTTTCTCTAGTTAAAATGATTCGGGTACATTTTTGGGCCTTGGATCTCATCCCAGTTTTCTAAGCCAGTACGTGTGTAGGCTTACATTGGCTTAGATGAGAGTTATTAATAGAAAAATATAAGAAAAATCTGTTAAAAAGTTATAGCAATCGTTGGATGGCAGATTATTGTAATAGTAAAGTTAGTGAAAAGGGACAATAACAGGATCCTAGTTTCGATTGATAGATTTCGAGAGATATCGAACTTCGCGTACGTTTAATAATTCGTAATGCTAACTTATAAGATGTAAAAATACTAAAAACTGCATCATCATCCTCATTATCAGCCTGTAGAAGTCCACTGCTGGACATAGGCCTCCCCCAAAGAGTTCCATGACGAACGGTCTTGAGCCTTCTCCATCCACCGACTTCCCGCAACCTGCACAATGTCGTCGGTCCATCGGGTGGGGGGCCTTCCAACACTGCGTCGCCCGGTTCGTGGTCGCCATTCGAGAACCGTTACTCCCCAACTAAAAACTGCATATTTGAAAAATTTAGGATTTTTTTGTTTTTTTCTTTCTTTTGGGTTGATTGAAGAAGTCCCTTTCGGGTAAGTATATAGGTAGGACAATCTTGTGACCTTCCTCTATACAATAGCTTAATCTCTGATATCGGCCAAGCCGTTGATGAGTAATCGGTGTTCGTAAACGTACCTACCTCCTTACATAGAAACCAAGAGTACAAGAAAAGCCGAAATAATAATGAGATACAGGATAGCTCAGTCAATCAGTATTCAGTGATGGTAGCTGGTCACGGCAGGAGGCAGGTGGCGCATCGTCGATCGATACCACCGCAGTACCACCTAGCTGTTCCTTAAGCTACAGATACAGTTTTAGAGTGGCTTGTAAAGAATGTTTTAAAATATCAACCATGATGAATTGATCATTAATTTATAGAGGTAAAATCTTGTCTCCAAAATGCTTCTGTCACAAGAATATTATCTGTATATATAAAAGAACAAGGCCTGAATCCACGATCAACGCACAGCCCAAACCGCTGAAGCTAAAAAGCTGAAATTTGGACAGTAGCTGCCTTATATGCCTAAAACATCCACAATGAAGGGATTTTTAAAATATCAAATCCTAAGAGGGTGAAAGGGATTAAAATGTTTGTATGAAAGATCATCCTTGAACCTACAGATTTGAAACTAACTAAAAATAATGAATGATAGATATAAGGAAAAACTGTATTTTTTGATTTTCAATTTTCAAAACCCCCTTAAGGGTGTAATGATATTTTAAAGTTTGTATGGGAGAATCTTAACGCATTGAGAGATTTATCTGAAACTTGGTACAAATACTCTTAGAGGCAAATAATGAAATACGTATTTTAGGGTATTTCAAAACTGCCCCTTTTTATTGAGATACCACGCGAGCAAAGCAGGCTAGCGTACGCTAGTAAATAAAAAAAAAATAAAAAAAAAAGATTTATTGCCTTTAAATTGGTAGGTACAATTATTAAAAAAGAGCAGGATACACAAAAAAATAATAATAAAAAGGCAAAAGGAGTAAATTCAGTGCTGAATGCATTGCATGCGCTGCATTATTCCTCATTCTTGTGACGAGAACCGCATGCTCTCTACCAATGCAAAGAAGGTCTTATTTCCACTTGAATCGGATTAACGACCGTCCTCGCCTCAAGGAGCACTAAATGACGTCACGCCAGTGCTTAGTTACCTACTCTAGCAGCCATCCTTGGCGACAGTGACATCAGCTTTCTAAATGACGTCACATCATCACGTGTGCAAATATTCCTCAGATTAAATCCACAGCCCCATTATTCATTCGTTTAGCTACGATCTGGTAAATATTAATGCTGGGTAATTGAATTCGTAACCTAATTTGGGAAATGTTGATCTCGAAATGGAATATCTTTGAAATCTGAGAAAAGTTATTTTCATTGAGTTTTCGTTTAGGCACGAGAGGTTCGCGTCCATGTCAAGTTGTTCTTTGAAGTCAGGAATAGAGCCAGAATATGGCCCAAAGAGGGATTGTCCATGAGAAATCATATGATAAGAACGAACTTTTCTGGATTCATCATCATCATCATTTCAGCCGTACGACGTCCACTGCTGAACATGGCCCCCACAGACAGAACGAATTCCTTATCATGTGGGGGTATTTGCCCATACTCACCACGCTGGGCATGCGGGCTGGCGAGCGCAGTTAGAGCTATCGTTGTTAAAATGAGGGACGCTGCTGCCCATCCCTTAGCTTTTTTCCCTTAGTCGCCTCTTACGACATCCGCGGATAGGTAGATATGGAGGGGACTATTCTTCAGCCGGGGCCTGGGAAGGATCTGGATGAATTTGGGCACAGAGAGAGATTAAAGTCGGAAATAGCACATAGGCTATCTCCCGCTAATCCTCGTAGGGACCACGCGAGGGAAGCCGCTGGTGAAATTATTTAGAATACATAACAGATTATTTGTATGTTAGTAATAAAATAAATAAGCTTTAGTTATACTAATTTAATCTAACATTACAACAGGAAAACGTATCCGATAAGAATTTTATCATAATGTTGTATTTACATCACGAAATCAGTTATATTAAATACGAATAGACTAACGAGCACTTTAATTAAAAGTTATAATGATGAAACTAATTCGAATAAAATAATTACATTTCAAAATGATTAAATTTTGAAATTCAGTTAGTTACCTATACAAAGCAACAACACAGTGGTGATTCCCAGTAACTACCAGTCTGATAACTAACTACCAATTTCAAAAGTTAAGCCCTTTTGAGGGCCACCATACCTCAACCTGGTCAGGGACCGAATGCAGGATGACTAAGAAAGAATCAGTGACACGACAAGCAAGAATACATTATTCAAAGTCACAAGAAAATCTATGACAATTCCTACTTTCTCAAATATGACTTCATCCCAGCCAATATTGTCTCGGTTCAATATCATGCTAATGTTTCTGCCGTATATCAATCGTAAAGAACTCCACGTCAGATAAAGAATACCAAATACCTACCAGAGGTCAATCACCCCAGGCCTTGAGGATTTGGCAAAATTTACAATCTGTGACAATTACGCAGCAGTGGTGAGGATTGGAGGAGTGCCAGCCGGGTCAAGGACATGTCATGGTGTGTAATAAAAATAAGAAATGTCAAGGTGTGTAATTTGAGATCTACTATGGAATTAGCTAGAGAATCGGAGGTGTGTGTTTGGAGTAACGTAGGTGATAACTAGGACAGTCGATATGACAATTCTCTATGCTATAGTATAAAAACATGTGCAGTGATTATTTATCTAAAAACTACAGTGGCTGCAGAGCCAAACGAAAAAAAAATACACGTTAAACTTTACTGAATCGAAGTGTTTTTCGCGCAAGTCAGTCTTGATATTGTATCTGTAATATCAAACCTTCCCTTGTCCCAAGAGACGCCACACGCCGCGCATCTGTATCCTATACCAGTCTACGTAATATTTTATCGAGCGTTGTCAAATTACATTAATAAATCAAAACTTTCTGCGGATAAGCTCAACATGTATAATATCTGCACCAGACTGTTCTGTATGTTTATTGACCTTCATTGTCCCATAATATAGCGTCTTCAGATGCCACACCATTGAACTGGAGATTTGCCAATGGAGTCAGGGTGTCCTGGTACTTTAAGGTCAGGGCCACGGTTCGGTGTTGCGTGATGTTACTCCTAGAAAGCTATGGCACTGGTTTGCCAACATTATTATGCACACGCAGAGATGGTTTTGTAGAGTAACTTGTAGCAATTCTTTCAAGCTTGGTGTTCTTATTCTTGGTGAACCAGCCCCTATTCTATTAGCGATGATGCTTGTAGAAAAGTCCAAAAAAATGTACGGAATTCACATGAGTTATCGAAATATCACGTGGTCTAGCCAGAAGAGAATGTGACTTGTTTGTAGGGGTAGGACCATTACTAGAAAGAAACCGTATCAATGGAATGGACTGACACCTATAGCTTCTGTTCTATACGCTCAGCGTAGCACTATTGCAAAAGCCCCGCCGTGCTGCATCTTAAAAAATATTAGTGTTTTTGGTATAATCTCGAAAAGTAATGGAATTAATGGGTATTCTGATTATAAAGGCTTGGTTTCCAAAGCGAATGGTGCCGTCTGCTCGCTTGTATGTAAGTGACGGGAAGTTGTGACGGGTCATCTAGTTTACGATTAAATTAGAAAGAAATTAACCTAATTATTTGACGGCCCAGATTGGACAGCAGTAAACTGGAGATGCTCCAAGCTCCACTAATGGTGTCAGGGTCAGTCATGTTACTGTGGCGTGACAGTGCTCAGTATTTATCAAAGTTACGGTATCCTGTGACCCGTACACGAATATTTCACGTATCGTAAGCGTAACGCTATCATGAATAATTCGTGCTTGGGGCACAGCTGTGAATGTTATTGTGCATAATTTATAGGAGTTCTACGAGTTTGTGTGGATATATTTTTTAGGATTATTTGGATCCATTCATGGATATCAAATTATAAATTCAAATGCCTCATAAATGATATACACTGAGGGAGAATACGCTTGTGTAGCCGAGCAGGCAGCAGTTTAAATCATGTTACTTGTCACATTAGGTAGTGCAGGTATAAAATAAATAACAAAGCACCATCTAGTGAAATTTTATTGATGTTGAAAGCTTAAATTCTCTTATCTGATTCCGATTATTAATACTTACTCAAACACGTCGCCCACACAGAGGAGTCCTTCATACAACTCGAGTGGGTAATTTGTAGCGCCTCACGCTCTTGAGAAAAGGAGATGAGGGTTTTATGTGCTTAATATCTCATGTGCATGCTACTGCAGACTAGCACTTTTATTACATCGAGATGTAATTTGTGAGAGTTATGGCCCTTGCACGCCTAAGCCATTTGTTTGAAACTAATTGTACCTTCCTATCCATACAATTTATAAAACACCTGGGACCCAGAAGGAAGGAACTTTAACCTACTGTAGCCTTGTTCGTAGCCTCACCTAGTTTCTAAGACGTTTCAAAGTTATCCTAGTGATTTCTCTGAAATAGACACCTTTTGACTTGATATAACGAGCAAATCAAATGAATTACTTACTCAAATTAGTCTCAACACTTCAGACTTAACCTGATGTCAAAAGCCTAAGTCCTTTTGCCCAAGCCAGCATGCCAGGTTACTGGCATTCTATGATAAATTATAGTTTAATAAGACGCTTTGTGAAGTGCGATGACAACCATGCGAGACCATCATCGGGGTCGGCGACGCGTGCATAGCTTCACCTAGTTTCTAAGACGTTTCAAAGTGATCCTAGTGATTTTATTGAAATAAATGCCTTTTGACTTTGACTTTGTGCGTGATGGTATTGCAAGCGTTCATAGGTTACGGTAACCATTTACGAAAAGGTGGGCCGTACGCTAGTTTGACACAGAAATAAAGTTGTAGGTAGTTTCTCGCACTTGCCAGTATTTACAGTTTTAATCTGGCATGTTTTGTGTGACCTGCACAGGCACGTGTATCTCAGGGTATGACATTTAAAGACCCTACTCTACTATTTACATTACTGTGTCCAGGATAACGAATTTATCCCGGATTAATAAGGGAGCTTTAGCTAACTGTCTGTAATTTGTTCCAGGTAAGGAGCCGCGGTAATTCCCCCGATGATTTATGGTGAGCTTTCAGTTATGTTTAAGCTTCGATGTTCCAAATGGATAGGTATTTAAAAGCCTTTTAAAGTTTGTTGATTGAAAATGCTTTGGCAGAAATTGGGTCATCGGTAAACTATAAACAAGTACTTGAATTGAGTAGGTGAAGTAGGTAAACTGGAAGCATTCTTTGTAACTAATAAAAGTTTGAGGTTTAGTTAAAAATATCTAACGTATTTTGCCATTATAATTCCAGTGTTGGACCTATTTATAGCTGACGCTAAAAAAAAGTTGTGCAAATATTGAAATCGATTTTCAGGGTTTTCAGGCAGTCAAAGACTTTCTTTAACTACTAAACAATTTTAGTGCTAACTTTAAGCGTTCGAAGTCGCGCGCTTATGCTAGTTATTTCAGAAGTTAATAGCAGTCCACAGCTAAATAAATCAAGTACATACCTACCTACTCACTTCACTATTGTACTAGATAGGTAGTTACAGTAAGTACTCTCAAATTCTCAATATAATTAACTAAGCGAAAAAATAATACCATAATTTAGTTAGCTAGGTTCACATATTTCATTACGAACCGACCTGATATTCATAATGTTAAACCAACTATTAAGTAAATTGTTATTGTGTTTTTGCTTCTCTACGGAATTAGATTATTGCAGAAATATTCAAATGCCACTCAACCCACGGTTATGTAGTAAAGTAGTAAATATTAATGTGGAAGGATATAAGGTAGACCAAAGTTACCAAAGTTTACTGGCCTCATAGCTCAGTTGGTAGTAACTCTGCCTTCTGCGCTAGAGGTCGCGGGTGCGATTCCCGCACTGGACAAACATTTGTGACTAACACAGATGTTTGTTCTGTGTCTGGGTGTTAAATATATATCTATTATGTATATCAGTCTCTGGTACCCATAGTACAGGCTATGCCTAGTTTGGGATCAGTTGACAATGTGTGATATGTCCGGAATATTTATTTATTTATTTAAAGTAAAATAAAGCATAGTAAAATTTAGATATAGTATAAAAGCAAGGTTCTTAATATCTATACAATTATACAAAAAAAGATTTAAAAAATAATAATAATAATAATGTCAAGCTCAAATTAAAAATTCATAACAAAAACAAATTGAAAAGAGAAAAAACAAAAGATGGATAGATTGTGTGAAAGACGATATGAGTAAGAAAGGAGTGAATACTGACATGACGGCTGATAGAGGGGAGTGGAAGAGAAAAACACGCTGTGCCACATGAAGTGGGATAACGGCAGGGAGATGATGACATCGGCTTGAAATATTCTTCCCTCTGAGATCCCTCTATAAGACCTATTATCCCCCTTGTTTCACGAGTAGCTAACTAACTTAGATAGTACCTAACTTAGAAACTGAGCACTAAGTATGTTGTGTCTTAATTACTCGGTCCCGCTGAAATTTTCTGAAACTCTTGTTCAAAGAACTACTCACTTGTAACATACGGTTTAATTAGGTGTTTTACCGTCGTACCCCCCTTAAGATACCTTAATTTGTATTACAGCTGGTTCTTTCTTGGTCATGTTGCTAGAAGTCAACAGGACTATAAAACTTAAAAAGTGTATGCCATTTTAAGCCTGGCTTTAAGATTTTTTCGTTAACATTTCGATAATTTGAACGATTCTTTACTTTATAAAACTGTTAGCCAATTTATTAAAGGCACTATTTAGAGGGTGGAATAAATTCGGAAAAATATTTGTTAAAAATATATTTTTCAAAACAAGCTTTTATATAAATGAGATTTCGGTTCATCTGGTTTTTACAGGGTAAGCATAAACAAAAGGAACATCAAACTGATTGAATCCATGCACGGGTAGGTATATTACTATTATTCTGAAGAATTGCGTGATAACAAAAATAGTAGCAACAGTTTAAACTTTACAAAGAAAATCATCAGTGGAGTCATAGGAAAAGGTTAATAGCCATATTAAATGAAGACGATTTGGTTGTTCTCGAACCCGCAAACAATAACATCTCACTGCACTGACGGGAATATCGTGAAACTAGATTAGTTTACATTGTCGATGCACTCAGGATATCCGAGCGATACCCAACTTAAAACTAAACTTGGTCTAGATTGAAGTTCAGTGCTTCTTGGAGCTGGGTCCTTAGGGCTGCCACTATGGAACTGGGGAATCATGTTATGCCACTAGTTTATTTCTGGTCATTGATTTTCTTGGTTTTGATAGGCTTATGTTCGCACCAGCTTCCGCCCGCGGCTTAGCTCGCGTGGTACCTATGATGATAAAAAGTAGCTATTCCAGACTCTATCTAATCTAATCTATCTCTGTGCTAAATTTCATCCAAATCTATGGAGCCGTTCTGGCGTGTATCAGTAACAAGCATAATCCAGCCATCCAAACTTTCGCATTTATAACAGTATAGCTTTATTGTCGTATCACTGATTTTTTCTTGGTCACCTGTATTAAGTCAGTGTAATAATAGTAAGATTCATAATCATTTATTCAGTATCATTAGTACCTAGTTCATTAGGATAACAGCGGCGATGGACTTGCAACCTGTCACGTATGGAATACTCACTACTGCAAAATGTGGGCACGTGCCAAAATATTTGGACGTGCCTTACTACCCCCCTAGACATCTGAGAGGTTGTCATTTTTTTAATTAACATTGTAGGGATGTTATTTAGATGCTCGTTTTGTTGACACATAATCACGAATGTGTCAAAAAAACTAGGACATGAAAATAACCATTAGTGCAGGTTAAGGAGTCGAAGTGGGAATAGGGTGCGGTTTCAGAGGAACTTCCTCCCGCGAACACTCAGGTTGTGGAATGATCTCCCTGCTGAGGTTTTCCCTAAGGACTACAGTATGGGGTTCTTCAAAAAGGGCGTTTTGAACTTTTTAAGGGGTCGGCAACGCGTGCGTGATACCTCTGGTATTGCAAGCGTACATAGGCTACGGTAACCACTTACCAACAAGTGGGCCGTATGCTTGTTATCTGCCTTAGTTGTATAAAAAAAAAGGGTCATCGTCATGACATAAAATACTATTAGGACAGAAAAGAACAAGTATTATAATAAAATTGGATTTTATACGATCCAATTCCGATATACATTTTCGATACATAAAATACATTTTGGAGTCTCCTCGCATATCGTTCGTTCATATTTAGTTTGCAATAAAAGCGTTTGCACCAGCCCTGTTAGCGACAAAGTAATTGTTTTGCACGCGTCTTCGCCTGAATACTAAGTGGGTATTGATCCAATACGTTGCGGAGCATTGTCTAGCGAACATGGAAGTTTGATCACACTTTGCTCAGAAATTACTTGCACAGAGTCTAGATAGATAAACTGCTTCACACTACAATTACCTACGTTAACCATTTTAGAAAATAAAAATTATAAATTGATTTTCCCACTTCTGAAAGTGCTAAGAAATTGCACTCAGTCTAAAGACGTGTTCAAACGGCAAGCGATATGTCATCTGATATTCTGATATTTATTTCACGACTTCAGTCATCATAAAATTCGATGGTTTTGTACAGGGTAAAATATAGATAAAGTTAAATCCAAGGTTCCGGAAACTCATGTAAACAAGTACGAAGTCGTTTTCGTGATTATAACAGTGTGTAGGCGTATAACTAGCTCACAAATAAAGGTCAACGATGGTTGCCATAGAAACAGTACATAAATAATAGTATGTATGTAAAAAAAAGAAACTTAAAACTAATACAAGTTAATATTTACAAAATACACCAGAAACAGAGCCATCTAAAGACCGTTACAAACGATCTATAGATAGCTCAACTGATTCAGATCACTACCAGTCGGAAGCGTCCCCAAGACGCTGGCGGAATTGCCACGCTGGATGGCAATGCTAATTCGCTGGGCCAAATAAGAGCCAGCTCTCGGGTCACGCGTCGCTTCAATCAGACGTCCTGATATCTTTTTGAAAACCCGGAGGGCCCCGCTTCCCCACGGACCCAGGGTCTCAACCCCAAAAGGCTCAAATATGTAAGCCCTATCAAGACTAACATATTTGCGCCTTTTGAGATCCTCGGCCGAATCTGCCGCCGCACCCGCTCTAACTGATGTCCCCGGAAGATGTGTGCGCGCTAGTGTATCAACACAAGTAGCGTCCCATACCATAGGCCTACCCTTCTCCCAAGGGACCAAAGTCTTACCGTCAGGCCGCTTACCATCATCACGTAGCAGACCATTCGGTTCGAGAATGGCTGGGACGTTGATGCCGGTAAGAGCCCGGCGGATGATGTCATTAAGGCTAGCGTGGCGGGATATTCTTCCGGCAGCCCTAGTGCACGATAATCCGTGGATAATGTATGTATGACATTTTGTGTAGGTAAATAGTTCAAAGTGTGAGTACTGAGATGACCGCTCGTAGAGCTGAGTGGAAGAGGAAAACTTGCCCCGGGATGTGATGAAGTAGGCAAACAAATGTGCGGACTACTTAAAGGATAGTAACTACCGAACGTTGAACCTAGACAGTATCAACTTCTAAACACACACCAAAACGTGCCAAACTCATCTCAGTGCGTTATCAAACATTCTCCATATCTACAAGGTGATTTATTATATGTATGCTATCCCGAATAAAGGCGTAAAAACTTTAACGTTTTTTCTAAACGAAAAATGTTGCATCTCGACATTTTCCATTTAGAAACTCTATGCAAAAATCAGCGGCTATGGGGTCAAATCAGTGCAAACTCAATGAATCAGCTGTTTGAGATAGCAATCTTGGTGCCGGTAATCTTACTATGCCATCCTACTTAAATGCGAAAGTTTGCGAGGATGTTTGGATATTTGTTGTTCAATCACGCCGTAACGGCTCAACCGATTTCGATGAAACTTGAATAAGATGAGATCTTTACCTAGAATAGCATATAGCATATAGGTACCACGCGAGCGAGCTAGTTAGTTATAAAGATGAAAAAATACAAAAAAAGTTAATTATAGTAGTCGCCCCTTATGAAATCCACGGGTAGGAGATATGGAGGGGCCTATTCTTCAGCCGGGGCCGCCACCGCAACTATCTTGCATCATGGACGTCAATTTTCGGTCGTTGCTTCTTAGAAAGCTATTATTCTTTAACAAAACGTTATCATATCAGGTCGTTAAATTCCACTAAAGTAAAGTTAAATCGTCTTCGGGCACTAAAAGCGAGTAGTTTAATGCTTATGCAGCACACTGCGGAATTTAAAAAGTTTATTATGAGTTTAATCTTGTGGTTTCTCGGTACTTACTGCTTAGTTTGAGTTATGCACGACTGATTGTGCCAGGAAATGTGCAATAATAGCCCTACTGTTGACATAAGTCCCATGCAGATCGGACGGTTCGAAAGTTACCATCAGGTGGGCCGTAAGCTTGTTTGCCACCTCTGTTGTATAAAAAAAAAAAAAGTTATGCATACAAACATACGACACCGATTCGTCAAGTTAGTTGAGAGATCTTCGCTCGCTCGATCAAAAATATCCCAAAATCCAGGGAGGATTGGAAAATGTTTTTTTTTAAGTTTACTAGGTTTGAAGACGTTTCATGCTCGGCTCGTCTTGCCATTCTTTGATCTATACTCAAAACTGTCAGGACTATCCACTTTTTCCATCCTACTAATATTACACAAGGTGATTCATAATATGTATTCCATCCCGAAAGGGGCTTATTCTACAACAAATTGGCAATAAAGTTAGTTCTACGACTTTTGGAAATTCGACATTTTTCATTGAAAAAACTCTATGCGAAAATCAGCTGTTTTGGGGTCAAATCAGGTCAAACGCAATGAATCAGCTGTTTTAGGTAGCAATCTCGATTCCAAACTGCTGATAAAAAACTATTTGTACGTTTAGTTATTAATTCTAAAGATGATAAAAATACCAAAAACAGCTAATTTGAGAAATTTTGTGAAAAAAAAACATTTTTTTTCGCTATTAGTATTATTTCGTTTTGTTGATAGAATAACCGCCTTTCGGGATGGTATACATGTTATGAATCACCTTGTAAATGCGAAAGTTCATGAGGATATTTGGATGTTGTTTGTTCAATGACGCCGTAACGGGTCAACCTATTTCGTTGAAACTTGGAATAGATTAAGTTCTTTACCTAGAATAGCATATAAGCTACTTTTTATGTAGGTAACACGCGAGCGAAGCCGTGTATGGAAGCAAGTAGAAAATAATTTCACTTTTCACCGTAAAATGTGAATAGATTACTGATTTTTGTAGGAGCCCGAGTTCGTGACACTATACAAAAACGGTAAGCTATTCTGAATTTTTATCTGAGATAAATGAGTTAATAATATTCACTGTTCACGGTCAAAAAGTGAGAACACACTGACTTTGCAGACTAGGCTCTCAGCTCTGTCTATGGTCAGGGGTAACTCAAGTCCAAGTCAAATCTCATACAGACACACAAACTTGTACAAATAATACTAGTCATGTATTTTTGAACTTAAAATATATCATGAAATTGTGGGATTAGTGTCATCATCACAATTGTGGTACATTTTACAGTCACCTATCACAGACACTTTGTTGCACAATCACTTTTTGACAAAAATTTCAATCACAAGTTTAGACAATCTAAATTTGTTCATCAACTTCTGATGCTGACTGTACATTACCTTTTGTACTAACCGTCGCGTCGTAGCACGTTGATACACTCCTCGTAGCATGAACAGCTATGCGTAGCACTGCTACGCAACGAAACCCTCCTGGATTTGTTGTTGGTAACTCTGCCTGCTGCGCTAGAGGTTGCGGGTTCGATTCCCGCACTGGACAAACATTTGTGTAATTCACAGATGTTTGTTAAATATTTATTGTCCGGGTGTTAAATATTTATGTTTTATGTATATCAGTCTCTGGTACCCATAGGCTATGCCTAGTTTGGGATCAGTTGCCCGTGTGTGTATCATGATTCATTATTTGTTTGCTCACTTTTGTGGAACGGAATATTTTATGGTATTGTAGTATTTTGTAGCAAAACTATTATTAAATAAATAAATAAAAAAATAAATATTCCGGACTCACACGGTCAACTGATCCCAAACTAGGCATAGCCTGTACTATGGGTACCAGAGACTGATATACATAATAGATAAATATTTAACACCCAGACACAGAACAAACATCTGCGTTTATCACACAAATATTTGTCCAGTGCGGGGATCGAACCCGCGACCTCTAGCGCAGAAGGCTGAGTTACTACTAACTGAGCTATGAGGTCAGTATTGAGTAGTAATATAATTAAAATCTATCTCCTCGAAATCCAAAGTTTTTTCTTTTAATGCCATCAGATTTAATCTTGTGTAACTATTCCTCGCCTACCTAGGATAATACGGCAAAGTCGATTTTGAGCCACGTAGAGAAGAAGAATCCAGAGCAGCCTCCTAGTCAATAAGGCAATTATTTCCATAGAATATCTAGCACAATAGCTGTTATTTCTGCATTTTTCTTTCCATTATACTTGGTTATTCGCTTATCGCATCGCGGTAACCCCCCAGGCATTGTTCTCCGTTCCGGCCGGGGAATTACATTGCCGCTGTAAACAGCGCCCGAGGAAATTACTCGACGACACTCGTACGGCTTTTATTATAGCGGAACCGGATCCCACTAGAAAATATTCCTATAAAGATGAAACTAAAATTATTCTTGAAAAAGTTCAGGTGCCTAGTCATTGAAAACGCGGTCACAGCTTCTACGAAAGCCTTCTGAGAAAATCTCCTTGTTTCCACAATCAACGTAAGAAGTTTATTTATCACGCTCCTAAAAGCGTCACGTAAAAGTATACAGGTACAATCTCATTTCGTCGCGAAATATAAACTTAGGCCTATAAAATATGCTGTTACTGCTAAATTTATATTTATTTGAGGATCCTTGTAGGAACCTAAAATATATCTGCTTGAGCTTTAGGTGATTCTATCTTAGTCATGTATTAGGTCAGTGGCCACATTGAGGTATGGTGGTCCTGAAAGAGCCTATGACCGTCTGTGAAAAGACTCCTTTCGAACATGCGTTTGAAAGTAAAGACGGTTATATGTTAGTAGAACTCTTGCTCTGAGGATTCCGCACTATTACACGGGGTCGGAAAACAGATCGAGAACCCAAATGTAAGAAGTGACAAACTTAAATTTTGCGGTCGCTCGCGTAGGTCACTGTATAAATTTACCCCCTAATATAATTTTGTCTCGTAACAGAAATCCGTAAACTATTTCATAATTTGCACGACTGGCTGTGCATGGAGGAGTGTTAGTGCCAACACTAATGTTTGGAAGTGAAAGTTGGGTATGGCAGAAAAATAATCAAAGTAGGATAAATGCAGTGGAAATGAGAGCTTTGCGAAGTATGTGTGGAGTAACTTTGAAAGATGAGTGAGGAACAGTGTGATAAGAGAGCGTTGTGGGGTGAAAGAAGACGTAGTGATGAGGATTGAGAAAGGTATGCTGAGATGATTTGGTCACGAAACAGGTGTACAAGGCGAGTGTGAATGGGACCTTTGGAAGGGGAAGACCTAGGCGTACGTTTAGTGACCAAATCGGTGACGTTTTGGAAAAAGGCCAGGTCATGAGTACCCTAAACCGACGAGCATGTATGAGGAATGTGATGAGAGTGAATGAAGCAAAAGAGGTATGTCAGGATCGTAGCAAGTGGAAAACCGTGGTCTCTGCCTACCCCTCTGGGAAACAGGCGTGATTTTATGTATGTATGTATGTATGTATGTATTTCATAATTTAAAGCCCTTTTCGAGTTTCAGGTACTTTATTGATCGTAGCCTTATGGATCAAACTCCACATATTATGCTTCATCAATTAATTGTTATGTCCCTCATTGATTTCGATGACGGCGAGCACAACTAAAGATATAAATGATAATTACTTACTAGCAGAGTCCTAATATGGCTCGCTAGGCTCTCACATGGTTGGCAATAGAGTTGACCTGCGGTGTTATACGTGTATGTGTAGGAGGGCTAAGGTCTTTCTTTACGAATTTGGCGTTTAACGTCAAGTGTGTCGATACGATTTTCCTCGAACACCTACCACATTAACAATGATTTGTATGGAACGATGTGTGGTTATTTCCACAAAGGTACACAATACGTTAGTATGTCCATAATTCTAAGTGCCCTTTTGTGATGTGCTACCCAGTAATTTAATCCTATGTCAATATTGTTTGGATCAATAGTACCGACAGAAAATATATATTGACCAGCTTTCCTTTTTAAGTTTCGTTACATAATAACGAGTACTATAATAACATACTTCGTTTTAAAATTACTTGTTATTTGCGTACGTCAGATTCAAAGTCTCAAAAATGTATTCTGGTATTGAAAGAACAGGTCTAAATATTCAGAAAGTTTCGACACGATAATCACCTTATTGGCTTTGCTACAAAATATCTCATAAAAAAAACATCTCTGATGGAACAGTTCTAATTAATGTTATAAGTATTTCAAAAGTTACTTGTAAACGTGCCGGTACCGTAGTTTTACCCAAAATAAACTTTACTTAAAATCGTTCCGTTTTTCTAGACTTGGAAAACCTGCGAAACGCGTTTCTAGCACAGCTGTATTTTGTACGTCATTACCCACACTTTTTATACGGAGGGAATAAAACTCGAATTTTCTACATGAGTACTCCCTAGGGGCTTGTTTAGTCTACCTCCAGTCGGTAAGTTGTGACTTAGATAAGGTCTAGACGTGGAATTTGTCCCGAGAGGCACCTCGGGGCATGATTTGGTATTTCGTTGTATTAAACTTATCTAACTATTTGTCTGTTAGTACATTACATACCAGCTTTCAGAAAGCTTTTGTTATCCGTGAAACATAAAAGAGAAGTTTTTGTGTTTTTGTTTTGCCCCCAGCATCATCATCATCATCATAATTTCAGCCGTTCGACGTCCACTGCTGAACATGGCCTCCCCCACAGACAGAGCAAATTCCTTATCATGTGGGGGGATTTGCCCATACTCACCACGCTGGGCATACGGGTTGGCGAGCGCAGTTAGAGCTATCGTTGTTAAAATGAGGGACGCTGCTGCCCATCCCCTAGCTTTTTTCCCTTAGTCGCCTCTTACGACATCCGCGGATAGGTAGATATGGAGGGGCCTATTCTTCAGCCGGGGCCACCACGGCCCCCCAGCATTGGTATCCTAAAATAGGCTACCATGTTATGGAGGCCGTAACACATTTTAACGTGCAGTAGACGTCATTTATCGCGTAAGGTTGAAAGACGCAATCCTATACATCAAGTTATAAACAAATTAAACGGTATAGTAAAGTATAGTTTGGTTTCCTCGATACAGGCTTAGCCTAGTGAGGAAACCACTCGATACTTCAATCAATCAATCAAAGTAATTTATTGCGTAATATGGATTAAGTACAGTTATTACATAATACAAAACAAATTTAGAGCTTCCATATTCAGCGTATGAGCGTGTGTGCATGTAATTTACATATTTTCAAAATAAATAATTACTTCCACCATAACTATATAGTTGTCTGCAAAGTACCTCAAAACTGTAGAATTAATTAAGATAAAGTTACTCTGTATATTCTTGCAGTAAATAAACATATTTTTAATTATTATTTTTTCATTGTATAAGCAAAAGGTGTTTATTTCAATAAAATCACTAGGATCACTTTGAAACGTCTTAGAAACTAGGTGAAGCTACGCCTGTTCCTCGCGAAGGGTCTTTTTTTTTTTAAATCTTTATTTTCTTAATTTGGTGGTTTTGTCACATAGTGACATGTCACTCCACAAAATTACTGTCTTCTTGGCTTCGCCACTATCCTAAACAATAATGCTGGCGAAGTCACATTTAATTACTTACTCAACTCGTGAATAAAGCTTGACCAGTACTTTCGCCTCCTCGGACAGTGGCGAAGCCAAGGAACTATTATAACTACCTAGATTCAAATCAATCCATTTATAAACACATTCCATATCAAAGGTTCTAGTTTTTGTTGACAGTCACAAAGATTCATATGGTTCGTGGTGTGTAAAATAGTGCTGATGATCCAGTTTAGGTCTTCATTTGAATGGTAATGAGACGTCTTGGCAGGCCTCGCCGTCACCAATCTCATCGACACGGAGCAGTAGTTTCAGAAACTGATATATTATACAAATCTGTCGTAACTGGAAAAACGTAATTTTTTTCTGAAGCCTGAACCAGGTATCGATTTCGAGCAGATTGAAATTAATTTCCGTTCATTAAAAGTGTACAAAATGAACTAGCCCGTCTTCGTTGAAATCATTTGACCTAGTTTCGAAGGTTTACCCAATAATATCCATGTGGGGTACTCACTAGAAGAGGTAGTAGGGTTTGTTTCAACATAGGGTTTATTCAACCATAGCTAATATATATAAACCATGGATGTGGTATCTAGCCTCAATTTTGTCAACCACGGCAGTCATATTATTAGTAAATTTCTACTTAATTCAGTGTAATCACCCTGTAACAGCCTTTAAGCTGGCTGTTAAACGGATACCTTCGACCTAATGGACCCCTTTACTAGGGACTGGGCACTAGTTTTAACGAGCCTACAATCTAACCCTGATAGCAGCTAACTAGATTCATTTTTGGAAGTATTAAAATAAACACCAGCAGTCACATAGGTACATGGACTGGGATTCCCTGTTTCGTGGGGACCAGAAACTACGAGTATTTTGGTACCACAAAACCCGGTTCTGGGTATTGTGGCACATAACCTGCACCTCTTGCGACCAGTCGGCCAGTTGCCTACCGCGCGACGGAGGTCATAAGGACATTTCGTTAGAAGGTTGATGTTGGTCGATCAGAGACGAGAAAATCCATAGTCATCATCATAATTTCAGCTGTACGACGTCCACTGCTGAACATGGCCTCCCCACAGGCAAATTCCTTATCATGTGGGGGGATTTGCCCATACTCACCACGCTGGGCATGCGGGTTGGCGAGCGCAGTTAGAGCTTTCATTGTTAAAATGAGGGACGCTGCTGCCCGTCCCCTAGCTTTTTTCCCTTAGTCGCCTCTTAAGATATCCGCAGGTAGGTAGATATGGAGGGGCCTATTCTTCAGCCGGGGCCACCACGGCCAATCCATAGTAATATAATAATAATAATAAGCCTTTATTTCTGAAGTTTTACATTTCTCTTTCATCACAATTCACACTATATAATATCTCTTATTTCAGAGTGCCTATCGGCAAAGGCCTCCTCTAGCTCTTTCCATTGAGCTCTGTCTAGTGCTGCCCTTCTCCAGAAGGGGCCAGCTGTTAACTTTATTTCATCCAATCCATAGTAATCACAGGTAATTATCCAACAACGAAATAGTTGCGAATGTCCGCATAATTTAAAAACACTCAGCGGGCACATTTGCCTCTTCCTGTCAATTAGCAAGTTCCGTGTCCAGCACTAGCCACCATAACCCGGGTCCGGCCGTTTATAGCCCGTAACAACATGGTATCCTAGCTTTCCCAAAAGTAATATAAAACAGGATAAGTGGCGGGTTCTGCGCTCTCTAGCCGGCGATTAGCGATGTTTATAGATATTTGGCACTAACACACAGAACAAACAGTTATTACTATGGCCCTAATGTTAGATTATTGGGTGTCAAGATATTTATGACATTGTTTGGAGAATGGTTATGGTGTGACCTAACAATTATATGCTCGAATTTTGTTTGTTTACTTTACTTCGTCGAGTATTATTTTTAATGTGAGAAATAAAAGGATATCTAATTGTACACTCATTAATTGAATTACTGATATATTAATTGAAATACCTGAATTACTGTCGCATATGTTCTTCAATATTAAATTTAGTGCGCGTAGATCTAATCAAACCAATGTTTTTGCTTTATTAATTTATAAAAATAATATTTCTTATTATAAATAGCAAAGACGAATATTGAGCTAGATATATTTAACTCTTAATTAAATAAATTTGTTAAAACTTTGAAAGACATCCACCATTTTAATGGCACCCCTGATGCTTCCGGCGGTGTCCAGGTTTATAGGTAATCTTAGATTTTTATGTATGTTTCTGATTTTGTTTAGTCTTGTTTTATATTATATTATTCTCGATAAGTTAAGTTCTCCCAACGCTTTTTGTCCGCTTGATGCTCTTATATTGTTTTAGCAGTACGCACGTAAGTTACGTTTCAAGCCAGATCAAAACTACTTTGTTAATAAGTATTATATTGTATGCTTGTAATGTATAATGTGTGTCCAAATAAATAAATAAATAAATATCTCTGAAAGTCTATTATTAAGCTATTTGCAGTGAAGGAAATGAAAAAGCATCTGTATACATTTATTAAGTATTTTCAAAAGAATCATCATCATCATCAGCCTGTAGAAGTCCACTGCTGGACATAGGCGTCCCCCAAAGAGATCAATGACGAACGGTCTTGAGCTTTCTCCATCCACCGACTTCCCGCAACCTTCACAATGTCGTCGGTCCGTCGGGTGGGGGGCCTTCCAACACTACGTCGCCCGGTTCGTGGTCGCCATGCGAGAACCTTTACTCCCCAACGGTTGTCGGTTCTGCGAGCTATATGGCCTGACCACTGCCACTTCAACTTTCTAATTCTGAGAGCTATGTCGGTGACCTTAGTTCTTCTACGGATTTCCTCATTTCGGATCTTATCATGTAGTGAAACTCCAAGCATAGCTCTCTCCATAGCCCGTTGCGCGACTTTGAGCTTGTATATGAGGCCTAATTTAAAAGAATTTGCTTGCAAAAATAAAAGAAATATATTTTTTTCTCTGAATCTACATAAATAAAATAACATTCAATCTCAAAAAGCAAAACATGTGTTTGTTTTTCTTTTTGAGATTGAATGTTATTTTATTTATGTAGATTAAACAAACGATAGTATAATTAAACAAACAAAAATAAGTTATGAAACAAACAAAACAATACGTTTATGGAACAAACTGAAAATAAGGAAATTGGAATGTTCATAAAACAAAGGAGAATATCGTAATAAAAACAAAGCGATGGAGACGAACAATATTGTAGGGCGTGGCCCCAGTGTCGGCGTCCAATATCATTTAAGTCTGAGGAAAAGTATTTTTTAACTTAAATTTGTCTAACATAATTGTTCCGTTTTTCTCGGTAGCGTAGAGGGCGAGTGCCCGTCTGAGACAGGTTCATTTCCCGCTGCGGGACTAATGTTTGCAAGATCTGCAATTTTTTTTTTTATACAACTGAGTTGGCAAACAATCATACGGCCCACCTGTCGGTAAGCGGTTACCGTAGCCTATGAGCGCTTGCAATACCAGAGGCATCACGCACGCGTTGATAACCCCAAACCCCCCTCCCCCTAAAGAGCACTGGCAACCTTACTCACCGCAGGAACACAACACTATTTGAAACAAATAATGTTATTTAGCTGCGATCTTCTGTAAGGCGGAGGTACCTCCCCAGGCGGGCTGCTCTAATTTAGAACGAGAAATCTCCTATTATATTATATTTCTTCCGGGTCTGGGTGTTGTGGCACCATGGTATTCGTAGTTTCTGATACCCACGACACAGGGAATCCTAGTGTGGGGTCAGGACTATGTATGTGACTGTTGGGTGTCATTTATTTATTTACCTTGGTACGGAAAACTAAAGTAAAGAAACGCTTACAAGTATATATAATAAATGTATTGAGTATTGTACCTACGACCATATGCACGGAAGCATCCGGCCAATCAGAGCTGCTCTGAGCGGATGTACAGATGATACACTAGCTACTATCCAGAAGTAGCGAGGCAAGGTAACTGCCGTCCGCCGGCGTCGAACCTGCGCTAGGCTTTTTGCGTGGGTGTGTGTTGTTGCTTCTCTGCGATTGTTCTTGTAATTATCGGTATTGTTTTGTGTCATTGCTGGGAGTTCTTGTTTATTATTTCTTATTTTGGGCTGTGTTACAGGGTAAATAATGCAGGATATAGAATGTAATTATTACAAGGCCAATTAGTGTGATTAGAAGACATACATACATAAAATCACGCTTATTTCGCTGAGGGGTAGGCAAATAGAAAAGTAGTAATTGAGTAGTAGGTAATTAGAAAACATCGCTTACAAAAGTCAAAGTGATGTTTTTTTCAATAAAATTTCTTGTCACTAGGATCACTTTGAAACGTCTTAGGAACTAGGTGAAGCTACGCCTGTTTACCACTTCATAAACTGACCACATCTAGAAATGACTTCTCTTGGAATTGAAAAACCGCTTCTGAAAATAAGTACTATCCAAAATTACAACAACTGAAGCAATGCTTGGAGTATTACCGGCGTGGAAATAAAAGTTTAAAGATAACTATGTTAAGATTAAGTTTTTGTAAAAGTCTCCGTGAAAAGCACACCTACTAGCATAATTTTTCAGCAATGAAGGAACGAAGGAGGAGGAAAGTGTACTTTAAATATATATTTTTTGTTTTTAATTTTATTTATTGCAATTTCAATTAGTTAGGGTACAGACACCCTAGATGTTTTGCGCATTTTACAAATTCTCTCTCAAGTCTCCCTTTAGCTAAAGAGCCGGAAAGTGACTTATTCAATAATTAACTGTTTTGATGAAGTATGAATATCTTGTAGAACGTAAGTGCTCGATTCGAAGGTTTCAGCCGTGGAGTAGGGCTTCGCGAAGGCCGGGGCCGCTTCCGCGTAATCCCACTCAACCGTAAGCAGTTTAAGATAAATGCTTACTGTCTGCCTAGTGGTAACATGATACTTGTATAGAAGTCATACAGTACATGTAAATAGATATAAGGGTATAAGGGAATTTATACGGTCCGTTTCGAAATGTAATGCGTAATTGCAATCAGTGTTTGAAGTATTGGAACCTTACGAACTTGAGGGCTTAGGGTCGAAACCGGGCTTAGTGGTATTGTATATTTTAACTCGAAAAATATTTATTATTAATTATTATTAATATCTTTAGTTCAGGCTACTTGACATATTACACAAACATGTGTAATATGCCATAGCCCATATTACAGACTAACATACATATAATATTTTATGCTTTTGTAGTTTTTGGGTTATGGACATTTATTTTGATAAACTTTATTTACAGAAAGAAACTTAAAACGAATACAAATTACTATTTACAAAATACACATGAAACAGTTGAGCCATCTAAAGACCGTTACAAACGATCTATAGATAGCTCAACTGATCAAGATCACTACCAGTCGGAAGCGTCCCCAAGACGCTGGCGGAATTGCCACGCTGGATTGCAATGCAATTTATTTTGATAGCTTTAATGAGTATGTAAGAGGAAGTTTGAAAGTGGCGCCATTGACGGAAAAGCTAAGGAGTAATCGGTTAGCTTGGTATGGGCATGTCATGAGGAGGGAAAAATGTCATGTGACAAGAAGAGTGTTAGATATGAATGTGGATGCATGTAGGAGTAGAGGTAGGCCAAAGAAAAGATGGATGGACTGTGTGAAAGTGGATATGGTGAAGAAAGGAGCGAGTGCTGATATGACGACTGATAGAGGGAAATGGAAGAAGAATACATGTTGTGCCGACCCCACATTATGTGGGATAAAGGCAGGCGAGATGATGATGAGTTTATTGGGTTATGGACATTTATTTTGATGAACTTTATTTACAGAAAGAAACTTAAAACTAATACAAGTTACTATTTACAAAATACACAAGAAACAGTTGAGCCATCTAAAGACCGTTACAAACGATCTATAGATAGCTCAACTGATCCAAATCACTACCAGTCGGAAGCGTCCCTAAGACGCTGGCGGAATTGCCACGCTGGATTGCAATGCAATTTATTTTGATAGCTTTGTGAGTAATCAATACCGAGGATAATAACAATGTATTTAACATCTTGCAAACATTTGATTAAAATATTAAAAAAATCTGAAGAACGAATAATTTCAGCAACTAAAAAACGTACAGATAGCGTCTAAAACCCTAAACCCTGAGCAGGTACGTATGCTACAAAAAACTTCTCGCATTTCGTTTAGCTGCCGCAACAGACTTTCTTATCACCCCCTATTAAATAAGCAGTTCCAGACTTTCATAAAACTTTTATTCTCCTTATCTGTAGAGCTCATCCGCCGAGAGCAAACGTAAACATGTCCGTGGCTTATTTGATGCTTCCTGTTGTTCCAGGTACCTTGAGTGGTCGTGTTTAGGGCCTTATCAGCTGCGGAATGGAAGCCTGGTCGCCTGCTGGGTGGAAATCGTCGTGTAAATGTGTTCGTTTCTAATTTGGAAATAAGTATCAACTTCGTTGTTTTCTTTTGGTTTTTATTTTTTGCGCTTTTATACACGTCCGCAATTCAAAATCGGCCCTAACGGAAGACCAGCGCGGGTTGTTATCAACCCGCTTCATGCTGAGTTAGGGACCACTAAAAAAAAAAAAAAAAATTTAGACAGTGGGTATGCCGTTTCAAATAGAAGGTTTTTTCAAGTTATGGTTTTGTGTTACGGTGGAACAATATTGATCTAACAATACAAAATATAGATATTAAATCTAAATTATCGAACCAGCGGGATTCTAACCAGCATTTTCGCCTAGAATCAGTAATGCGATACCAACTACGCCATGGAACGAATGACGCAATTGGTAGACTTCGTACGACGTAGCAATAAATAAATATTCCGGACATTTCACACACGTTCAACTGATCCTAAACTAGGCATAGTCTACTACTATGGGTAACAGAGACTGATATACATAATAGGTATAATATTTAACACCCAGACACAGAACAAACACCTGTGTTAGTCACAAATGTTTGTCCAGTGCGGGAATCGAACCCGCGACCTCCAGCGCAGAAGGCAGAGTTACTACCAACTGAGCTATGATGCCAGAAAACGCAATATCGTCGTAGACCCTCTACGAGTCTACGACGTAGCAGTAGCAAACAGTTGTACTTCTGCGTATACTTGCTTGCTTGTTTGTCGTGTCAATGATTCTTTCTTGGTTATCCTGTATGAGGTCACTGACCTGCTTGAGGTATGGTGGCACTGAAAAGAGCGGATGACCGCCTCTTGGAGGCTTTTTTGATGCACATGTCACATGTCTTCGAATTTAAGATTCAAGGACATGCCGGCTGCTTCACGATGGTTTCCTTCACCGTTTGAGAGCACTAGTATAGCGCACATACATTGTCCAAATGGAAAATCCCTTGGAGCACGATCGCGATTCGAACCTGCGACCTACGGATCGGAAGGAGGGGCCACTTCAGCAGTGCGTTTAGTAATAAATACAGCTGTTTAGTTACGATGAATGATAAGACTGCAAAATAGGTGGATATCTTTGTAGGGTACTAATATATCATACTTTCGTTATGGGCGTTCTATGTATGTGAATGTAAGGGGGTTATTTATTAGGGCTCTAATTCATTCCTTTCCCCTTGAAGATAACCAGAAAAATGTGCCCCATTATCCCGTCGAGTAAACGACGACAAATTGAACATGAGGCCTAATTTGTTACTACCTCCAGCAATATGTCCTACGGGAATGAGTATTGTCATTTTGAAATTAATCATTAGGGGCAATGTACTGGCTTGTAAACTATGCGATAGAAGGCGAACTAACTATCTAAACTTCTACCTAGGGGCTGTGCTTAGGTTAAGAAACTGGTTTACTAATAAATATGTTTGTAACTAGTTCTGAACAACTCACTTCAACTGGATACTTTTTACGGCAGTATTTATACACTTGTCGTGTCACTGATTATTTCTTGGTCATCCTGTATTAGGTCAGTGGCCAGGTATGGTGGCCCTGAAAAGGGCCTTTGACCGTCGGTGAAAGAATCAGTGTAGTGAAAAGAATTAAGTGCGTCTCTTAAAGGGCAACACACATATCACATACGGGCAACTGATCCTAAACTAGGCATAGCCTGTACTATGGGTACCAGATACTGATATACATAATAGGTACATATTTAACACCCAGACACAGAACAAACATCTGTGTTCATCACACAAATGTTTGTCCAGTGCGGGAATCGAACCCGCGACCTCTAGCGCGGAAGCAGAGTTACTACCAACTGAGCTATGGGGCCTGTCAAAATTACGAAAAGGCCAACTTTTTTAGTATTGGATACAATCGAATTCACAAACTTTAATAAAACAATACATAAATCCAATGTCCAAATAAACGACGTAAATTTTTTATCTATCAGTGTTACAAAAACGTGCCATCAATATAATATGGGCTACTCACATTTTTACTGGATCTAAAGTGCAGACCATTTGTTAGATAGACATCGATAATATATATAATGCGACCCAATAATCATTCACTTTGGTCCAAGGAAGCGCATGTTTGGAAACGTACAGTCAGCGAGAAAACCTTATATTAGCTTCTAAAGAAGAATTCTTGCATATTATATTGACATTTACATGCTTATATTAATCTAGTTAGAATTTTCAATAATAAGTAAATTTAATTTATTTTTGCAATAATAATTTTGTTGAATGTTTTCTGATAATATGTGACATGAATAATTTTAAATCTGTTTTTATGGTTACTAACATAGTTTATAGGTAGATAAATGTACTAACAATTATGGTGAACAATCGAAATAAATAAATTAAATTAAAAAAAATAAAAAAATAAAAGAGGTTGTCATAGATCTGTCTTTGTAGGGGATGATAGAGATAATGAAATGGATTCTCTCAATTAAAGAAATGGGAGTAAGAGGAAAGCTTTTATGATGTCTTTGTATTAAAAAATGTTCGGAACAAAGCCGTGTTTTTCAACTTATTCTTCTAGGCTTAGTCGGGAGGAACAGGCCTATTCATCTTGTTTATAGGACTATTAAACACGATCCTTGTCGTTTATTAAAAAAAAAAAGGCTCTGTTGTCTTTTGATTTGACTTCACAGGTTCCTATTAGAGTAAAAAGAATAATAATACAATTTTTTTTAAGAAAGTATAAAACATGTTTGATACACACTTAAAAAGCCCATATGGGCTTGTCTAAAGCGCGTACAGTTCTCCTTAGTAAGATTACCTACGTTTACGCTAATAGTACGTTCATAAAACTTAACTAAGAATTTAATTGAACAAGCATGACTAAAGTAGGCTTAATCTAGGTACATAACAAAAACACTTGAAACTCAAAAAATTAAGAGATAATTATGAGGTAGATAACTTAAACATCGCATCGTTCTCTATTACTGGCAAGAACTAGCGGTCGGCACCCGCTCTTATCAGTTGCTTAGTCAGCTAAAATACGCCGAACGCACTTGTTTACGAGTTGAGTGAATACAAGGTGTATACATAGGTTATGCCATTGTCAGTCCCTTAGTTAAATATCTGTTATCAGTATCTTGAACGCGAAAACTCATGAATTATAAACGAACGTCATTAAGCATCCCCCATTTGTGTTCGGCGTCAAACGATTCATATTGATGTGGTATTGTTTGATCGGTGATGTTTGCCATTAATCGCGGCTATCGCGTGATGCGCTATTGGTGATTGAGCGAGAGATTGATATATGGAACTGTGTTTAGCTATTCATTTATAATTTTGGTACTTTGTAACCGGACAAAGCGGATGCGTTTTTAATACCAAGCTATCAAAAATTAGGGCCCACAACTATGTAGTCGGTCCATCGGGTAGGTACCTACAACAATACAATTCTTTATTAATAACGCCAAGTTACAAGTCAGGTGGGTACATTATCTCTAATAAAATATAGTGACCACATTATTGGGTAGTTAATTAATTATTATTTATAAGTAGGTATATAATTTTATTATGTAATTGTATGTTGGTAGATACCTGTTAGGTACCTATGACTAAATAATAGGTAAGTCGTAGAGCTCATCTACTGAGTAGACAGTTACAACATTAGGTGGTGCAAGAAGTAGGTGGACAGAAGGGTCGGTTCCGTGACTTAATGAGGTAGTTTTAAGATTGATGGTCATAAAGTTGATAACTAGTCATAAGACAGTACAAAAAGTAATATCGTAAAAGCTGCCAGTTTTCAACCCTCGAATTGAATAACTACGTGTCAACAAACTGTTGCTTAAAAAAGTATTTTTCATTTCACTAAAACGATGCCTTATTTACAAGCGCCACAAATGGCTCAACACGCAGCGACGCCTGTGCTGTCAGCGGTACTTGACACTTGACTGACAAGTGACAGCTTGCGGAATGATAGCGCTTGTCTGCGCGAGTGTGTGGTTTCATTTGAATTCATTTATAATATAAGTTTTGCGTGTTGCGGTGGAAAATAATTAATGTTGAGTTATCCTGTTCACTATTTGGGTGAATTTATTAGGGCGAACGCCCCGATAATTATGCATCTAATTAATTTTAATAAGTTTATAGTTAACTATATTACATTTATACTTTTTTGTATAGGTGCCGTAGTGGCCCTGTCTGAAGAATAGGCCGATCAATTTCTACTCGAGGATGTTGTATGAGGCGTCGAAGGAAATTAGCTAACGGCAGCAGAGTTCAAAGATAGCTTATTCTGCGCTCGCTAACCCGCATTCCGAGCGTGGCGAGTATAGGCAAATCCCCCTGAATTATTGTTTCTCGTAACCTATGGGGGAGGTCTATCTTCAGCAGTGGACGTCTGAATAATGATGATTACTTTACTAATATATTTTGTAATTTAGCTATGAAACTACTTACTAGCTTAATTTGTATTTAGCCCTCATCATTATTTTAGCACTTAGCACGCTCAAATTGTGACCTCACAAATGGAGATGGCAGCATTTTCTTGCCTTTTAACGAAAACGATAAAATAAGCGATTCTTCGAGTTCTTTTACTCGAATGTGCGAATTCATCGCGTATTTCGTCTGCCGACGTCACAAATCAGGGGAAAATGATATATCCCATTTCTTGCGAAGACGCTATGTCTAGCATTTTATCGACTAACCGAACCTGACCCTTTTGCTACACGAATTTAGCTTTTGTTACAAGAAAATAAAGTGCTTGTTTTTGTGGTCAAAGCTTAGGGTATATTCGCCAAATAAGTCTGATCGCCTGTCAATCGCTCTATGACAATACCATTTGTCAAGTATTTCTCATTTCTTGTTGTGTGTATTGTTGGTGAATGGAATGTAAATGCTAGCCCCGACAGTATTTGTTCAGTTCGTTTACACTAGAAGCTAAGTATATCAACTTTTTATGACTGTCTGTGTTTACAATTATGAAAATTAAACCGGCTTGGTTAATAGTGTTGATATCTATAAAATAAATATGACTTAAAAAGCTAACTAGTTCATTATCACCATTTCAGCCGTAGGACGTCCACTGCTAAACATGGCCTCCCCCACAGATTTCAGAGCGAATTCCTATAATGTGGGGGGATTTGCCCATACTCACGACCCTGGGCACGCGGGTTGGCGAGCACAGTTTAGCACATCCCCTAGCTTTTTTTCCCTTAATCGCCTCTTACAGTAGACACGGTTAGATAGATATGAAGGGTTCAATTCTTCAGCCGGAACGCCACGGTAGTGTATCCGTATGCAAAAGTAAAGTAAAATAAAAAAGCCTTTATTTCCACTACATACAATTAATTACCTATTTATATTTATATTTTATACGTCTATATACGTATGTATTTCACTTAAAATCAACCCACAATTTTGCATTCTCAAAGTTAAGCCATTATTTTTACACAACATCGATTTTCGATAACTTTAAAGCTGTTTTGTAAACTAAGGAAGCAGTAACGTAAACAAACTGAGTTAACAAGGCGCAACTTGCCGTCCACACATAAAAGTTCAAAATGAATGCACCGACGGTTTTTCTCAAAAGCAATACTTTGGCGTTATGAGAAAAGTTGCTTCAAGCATCGCAAGCAAAACATGTTTGAATGGCATGAACGAAGCGCTAGTGACTTTTAGAACATTACTGACAACTTTGGATGGGTGACCGTGATATGACATTTACAACTTCGTCTCTAGTCATCATCATCTGCCCTTATGCCCTTCATGTGGGGTCGGCACAACATGGTTTTATCTTCCACTCTACTCTATCAGCCGTCATGTCAGTATTAACTCCTTTCTTCCTCACATCGTCTTGCACACAATCCATCCATCTTTTCCTTGGTCTACCTCTTCCCTTAATTTCATACGAACATAAAAGTAGTTTCTAGGGAAAATCGATTTCTATATCATAAGAAAAGGTTAATAAATGGTAACAGCTGGAAAGTATTTTTGGGGAAAAACAATTATCTTGGTCGTGAAGGAAAACAAATACAGAATAAGACTCTAGAGATTGTATTACGTCTTTTCTTGTTACCAATTATTGTTAACTTAAAGGTAGCGTCTTTATTTATTGTGTTATCGTAAACGAGCTTCTGCCCGCAGCTTTGCTCACGTGGTACCAACGTTAAAAATATCCTATATGCTATTCTTGGTAAAGAACTTTATCTATTCCAAGTTTCAACGAAATCGGTTGCCTTTACGGCGTGATTGTATAACAAACATCCGAACATCCTCACACACTTTCGCATTTATAATATTAGTAGGAAGTGGGATAGTGGGAAGTAGGCTTAGTACGTGAAAAAGGATCATCGAAAAAAATGATAGGCACCAAGCCGTGTTTGTTGCCTGATTCTTCTAGGCTTGATCGCGAGGAACAGGCATAGCTTCACCTAGTTTCTAAGACGTTTCTAAGTGATCCTAGTGATTTTATTGAAATAAATGCCTTTTGACTTTTGACTTTTTACGATAGTAGGATGATAATAATTAAAATGTACCTACATTACACTACAGTAATCTTGTCAGCATTTAGTGTTGAAATGATGAAGAAGATAGTAAATAGAATTGCAATCCTTTTCCTAATTAAATGATAACATTTGCGTTCCATCGGATAGTTTATCCATTCGATAGTTTAATCTATCTATGAGTATACCGACTGATCTGCGAGGACTCGCTTTTATTGAAGTTGGCAAGGGTTTTATAGATCCAATTTAATCTAGTAGTTTCTTGTGGACAGAATGAATGAATTGTTTCCGTCGCCGCCGTTACGATGGATTTGAAGAATAAGATAAATACAAATAAGATTTGATACAAATACTTGAAGTGGGGTGTCATGAAAGAGCTATTTGTTCATACATTCCAAAATGATTTGTTATTTGAGGTACCTACAACAAAAGTAGTTGGAAACCAATATAACGGGACGCTGCTGCCCATCCCCTAGCTTTTTTCCTTTAGTCACCTCATACGACATCCATGTTTAGGTAGATATGGAGGGGCCTATTTTTCAGCCGATGGTGGCCACCATGGCACTTAGTATTGAAATAGGATTATTCCCAATCCAGCAGACCCACGATTCATCATTTCTATACAGCCTAATTTAATCTTAAGTGACATCACATAGGCCCTATCTAAGAATTAGTGTTTGCCTAAAGCCGTGTTAATTAAATCCGATCTAGGCCAAACTGTATGTCATAACAGATTTATGTCACAGTCACACCGCAGCTGACGGTGCCGCTCCTCGTAAATTTGTTTACAATGTCGCCCGCACCCGGGGTTAAGTGACGGTGTAGCTGAAGCCCGTTTTACATACATAGGGTTGGGTCAGAGTTGATGAGGCTTGTGATGTGCTTTTAAGTTTTGTAACTTTATTTATACTTCCTATACATAAGGCAAAGATAAATTAAGACGGTCATGAGCGCGCCCTGTGGGTTCCGTACCATTACACGGGGTCTAACTAAGGACTTACTTATATTTTGCGGTCGCTCACGTAGTTCATTGTATGAAATTGACCGCAAATGCAACTAGGTCTCGTAATAATCCAATTTTAAGGGTAAAAACATAAAATTCCTCAATTTTATACTTTTTCCTTTATTTATGTCACAAAAGCTCTTAGCGTTCTACATTAGAGAATTGTGAGGTAAATAGTACTAAGGTACTAATGGTACTATGGTAACCTCTATGGAGGTTTTGAATTTTTGGCATTTCCATACAAATAATCTTGATTTTTTATACGGCTCTGTAAACTCACGGACCTAATAGTTGGTATAAATTTCAAGTTACCTGTATCCGCTCCTGAGAAAAAGGGTCTTGACAGACAGACGGAAAACAAAGTGATTCTATAAGAGTTCAGTTTTTTTCAAATAAGGTACAGAACCCTAAAAAAACTGAAAATCTTTTCGGTAAAACTCACTCTGTCTCTGCCTTTCAACTTTGACTTTCGTACCTAGAATGGCATTTAAGCCAGGTACTTATTATTTGCAAGCAAGTAAACTATAGCGCACTAACTATATCACAACTGATTACTCAAATAACTTGCACAGAATTTGATTGCTGGAATAGTACCTTGAAAATCAGCCCAGAGCTACTACGCTACTGCACTATCATTATGTGTGCAGGTAAATGTATAGGCCCACAGTGTTCAGAAGATAACAAGGTAAATATTGTCCCAACGGGATGGAGGATGTATGAGGGTACTAGCATTGACTGATCGGCTCCCCACCTCCTGAACACACAGTCTAAGTTATTATGTTTAGTTAAACTGGTAAGGGGATGTTTGGAATACTTGAACGGGCAGAATTAAGAGAAAAGTTATGTGGATCACATGAACATTCTAAGAGAATTCAAAATATAGCAATACTAACTATATTTTATTATTATTTCATACTATCAAGGCGGCTAACAAGCTTACGTACGGCCCACCTCTTGGTAAGTGGTTTGGTACCTAATTAAAATGAGATGTTTCAACATTTATTGATAAAACCGCAATCAACTTATTCTATATTAATTTCTATGTAGCTACGTTAACAACCAAATCATAAAATTCGGCGAACAAAAAATTCATTCGGGCTATAAAAGCATCTGATCATTGTAAATGCTCTGTTCAAGTTTTCTACGCGAGGAACAGGCATAGCTTCACCTAGTTTCTAAGACGTTTCAAAGTGATCCTAGTGATTTTATTGAAATAAATGCCTTTTGACTTTGACTTTGACTATCCAACTTTTACGATATCAATTTAAAGTTTTATATATCATCAAGTAGAGCATATAATATGTAAAGGAAATCCATCTATGCAAAGGGTCGGAAAGATGATTTTTATCGCCCCTAAAATTCTGTATTGATCGCGTCATAAACGGAGAAAGTTTATGTCCTTCCCAAAGTATCTTTAATTTGCCACCCGACACGTAGCAACTTCACCGGAAAATTATTACCAGTGAATAGGTTCAGAAAACCTAAGAAAAATCCCGAGAAGTCCGCACAAGGCTGACATTTTGACGCGACAAAAACGTTAAGCCAGCGAAAATTGAGAGAAAAAGTGTAGCCAGTTCCTAAACGTCCGTCGTAAACTCACTGGAGCGGACTTTGTGTTAATCCATCTAGGTAACTACGTATGTACATAAGCATCTACACTAGTGTTAGTGCGTATTCCTGTTACATAGCTATATCTACTTGCTGTACCTATAAACTAGGAGCTCAGGGGCTAATCCAGTCCGGATTTGCTAGTTTTTTAAACCTTTTAGCGAAAAGTTAACGCACGGACCTAGGTACAGTCGCCTGCAAAGATGTATACATTTAACAATTAAAAAAATGATACCTCAATACAGATGAAGATGGCAGTTCCATGTAAAGTTGAGAATGGCACAGGTTCATGGTTAGGTACATAATTTTTATATCAATATACCTTATAACTAACATACATACAATATAAAAACTTAAAACATTGTGACTACTACGACGTGTCGATGTCGATGTAATGAAATGGTCATCGTTGTGTAGACGTCTGGACATTGGAATTGTTTTCTGGTTCTCTATAATGAAATATACAACATACGGAATGACTTATGCCTTGTTCCTCTTTTCAAAATACGATCCGTATTTGCTACGAACCAGCCAATCCAGATGATCTAAATTTTACTCCGTCGAGGGTTGATCCAGCTTTGCCAGCGTTTTTGGAGTATTTTTTATGCTTTTTGGCGGGAAATAGGAAAGCTTTGGGGCTATTTAAATGCAATAATCTTGATGGAGTCTGTCTGAGACTTTTCTATAATCGAGCCTCTTTTAATGGTAATATTTGATGTTTCTCTATTTGATAATGTGGTTTTTGGCTTTGAATTTGAAATGATCTATTTGATGAATATTATATTTTGTGGATATTTTAGCATTCGTAGTCAATATAATTAGAATTGTAAGGGTAGTTCATAACCCTCATAAAAATACATCAAAGCTCTAAACTAGGATAGAGTTCCTAAAGTACGACTCTAAATATGGTGTTTACTACTCTCAGTTTAGAATTAGGACGTCGCCTCTCCCGGCTCCAGCCAAGTGGTCGTTAAGTTAGTGCTTAAGCGCGTCCTAGGGCAAAACTGGCTCTCAACGACTTGAATGAGACATTTTTGTGGTCTTAATTTGTTGGTCTACTTTAATTTAGACGTGAGGTAGGTAATTAGGTGAGTTACACGCCATTTCACGGATACAGAAGTATTACAACCGCATTTTGTGGGTAGCAAAGTCACCTTTTATTGTAGCAAGGACATTAAAGAACCACCAATTCGTGAAGTAACAGCTCCTGCCGTCAAACGGCCATTTTCGAGGTTTCTTTATATAAACATTGACTCGGCCAACAAACCAATTGTAGGTGTATAATACCATCTTGATGTTTGTGAACAAAAAGTTGGATAAAACGCTATGATGCAAATAATCGTAATACCAGCAGTTGTCATAAAGGTCTGGTCAATTTAACATTTAGATAGATAGATAGATTGAAAAACATTTATTCAGCCACCACAAAAAATAAACAAAAAAGTATGTATTTACAGAGCTAACAAAAAACACTTCTAAACTAAACAAGAGATAAAGTACTTATTACTATGTACTTAGTACTTATGACTTTTGCAGCAGTATGAATTTTTTTTTAAGTTAATTAATTTGAATATTCATAAGTACCAACTTTAGTTATTAATTTTAGCCTTTTACCGCCTGAGACATAGGTTTTCCTAGTTCAGGCATCGTTTAATTTGTTAATTAGATATTTATTCTCAATGTTATTCGTAGCACTAAGGTAATGAATAAAGATTTATTTATTTATATATTTTTGAAGAGGTAGCTTAAAAACAAATACCAAAAAATAGTGTTTTATTTTACTTTTTAAATGACCAAGTATTTGTATTAATTAAACAAGATTGTGGCTATTTCAACATGGGCTTCTTTTGAAAAGTTAATTATATCACGACCAGGTTAGGTTTTGTGCGTTATAGAGTATTTATAGTGCTAAATAGTGTCACTATCGAAATTAATGATATCGCATGCCAAAGCATTGACCTAACCTATGGCCCCACCTAAAACAACCTTAATATATCTAGATTCTAGACTGCTTAATCTGCTTATACTTTCTTCAAGCCAGTCCACTGATTGAATGCGTTCATGAGGTCAACTCCATTTGATCCCAATTGGGCCGACGATCAATTTTATTATACGTTTAGTTTTTGTGACTAAACGACTGGACTGGCACATGAGCTATCTACTAAACTCTACTGTTTTCCACAAGCCATATTCCTCAGGGCGACCAAGAATGAACCATGTAGGCAGGAAGTCAAAGTCAAAAGGCCTTTATTTCAATAAAATCACTAGGATCACTTTGAAACGTCTTAGAAACTAGGTGAAGCTATGCCTGTTCCTCGCGACCAAGCCTAGAAGAATCAGGCAACAAACACGGCTTGGTGCGTATCATTTTTTTCGATGATCCTTTTTCACAAAATGGAATTTAAAGCTTCAGTGTGGTGCCGATCGAACTAGGTGAGGCTCAAAAGAAAAGTAATCTAATTATAATCCCTAATAGGAGAGGAGATGAATCACTTCACCACATATCTTCTGGTTTCAACAGCAAGTGTGTCAAGTATTTTAAAAGTATCTGTGTCGTAATATCGTTAAACCATTACTTTGACGACACCATTCTTAAGATCTTCATCTCAAAACATTTAAACTCGGCTACTAAAGTCGAACACAGTCGTAAATAAGTGATAGATTTTACAATCGGTTCCGACGTCGGCGTCGCCGTCGACCGCTTTACGACATGTCTTCTCAGTAAGCTATTTTGCTACATGTTGTAAGTTTATAGTCTGTGCGCATATTCTGTTGTTGAGATGCATATTTAAATAACTTTAGAGAACAAACTGACTTATAAGTTTTGGGAAGAAAAGATGTTACTGGGCAGCTTGGATAAATGCAGAATATAATAGAACTAGCGTACGCCCGCGGCTTTGCTCGCGAGGTATCTTGATAAAGAGGGACAGTTTTGAAAAACCCTCAAATACGTATTTCATTATTTGACTTTTTTTATGTTTTACGGAGGCAAACAGGCTTACGGCCCTCCTGATGGTAAGTGGTTACCGTCGCCTATTGACATTAGCAACACCTGCAGCATTGCTAATGCGTTGCCTGCCGAACCCCTCCCCCCCGAAGAGCTCTGGCAACCTTACTCACCGCAGGAACACAACACTATTTGAAACAAATAATGTTATTTGGCTGCGATCTTCTATAAGGCGGAGGTACCTCCCCAGGCGGGCTGCAACTTAATAGCTTCAGCGGTTTGGGCTGTGCGTTGATCGTAGAATCGGGCCTTGTTATTTTATATATACAGATAAGATTTTGCAACAACACACTTATAATTATTATTACAGGTAGTTACAGTATTAAATAGGTACAGATAAAAATCTAACTGAAAAACATAACTATTAGAATACAATTAAATTACAATTATCATCAGTGCTATCATAAAGAGTCTATAGCCTTGCATCACAATAATAGTCTAAGACTATTACTGTGGGGCAACGCCATGGATAAAAGTAATTCACTTGAACTCACGGCCTCTACTTGCTTATTCATGAACTTATTGAACCATCAAACGACCATTTAACTTTTAAGTGATGTCTAATAATAGACAGAAGGCATTTAATTCATCAATAATTTACCTAATCGAAGAAATTTTTCATAAAGAACATAAGTTGCTAGCATTTCACTGACAAAGTCTTATAAAATTCAATTAAAATACACGTAAACAGGACCGCCTTTATTCAATTAAAACAACTAACTTTCGGTCGTTAAAAGACGTTTCAGTTGAAATGCACAGTTTGAGTATCACTTTATTGCCATTAACAGGACGCACTAAACTTGTGCTATCTGAGTTTTCTACAGGCACTTTGTAAGTCCTGGCTCGGCTCCTTTTGAGGCGGGGTGCGGTTGGACGAGGCTTTTCCCACTACACTTACACAACATTTTAAAGATATTAACAAAATATTTTTAGTAATCTAAGTATTGGAGACTAGTATATGTTCTGTTTTCTAAATTGGTAAAAAAATCATGGATCCAGATTATTAATTTCACACGGATCTGTATCACGTTATTGCTTTTTAAATATATTTTGCCAACGTTTCAATTATGTTACAACAATCATGGTCGTGGGCAGACTTGGAGCTCTCGTCAAGAAGTTGCAGAAACTAGAGTCACTTGCTCTTCAGAAATAGAAATGTCCGTGTTCACAACTAGTAAAATTAATAATTATGTATACCTACTCTCACGAAAGTTGATAAATATTATCCTGGATCCACCAAATATCAAGGACTTCATTTAGCATTTCAATATCCACATAATAGTATTGCGCATTAACAATCATTTCTAGGACCGAAATCAGCTCCGCTCTCCGCTACAGTATAACCACCACTCCAATGCAACGTAACCTTCAAGATCTTACAAGTTGCAGAACTTGGAAAAGTTTACCTCGTGCGGTCTCCGAATTCAAACTATCTCTTTGAAAGGACTTCGGTCTACACGCCGAACTGCTCTCCTCTGGTTCTGTGGTTTCTCTAATGCAGTTCTATGCTTCTACTTTTATAGCTACAGCAGTATCAAGAGGCTTTTAGGGCAGAGCTTTGTGCTGAGGTGGTCCGTGGAAGTACTGCCACCTTGCCTATAAATTCTGCCGCTGGCAATGCTGTATTTTTTGTGCACGAAAGGAGCCTCTAAGAGGCGCACTTTAATCCTTTCACTACACTGATTCTTTCACCGACGGTCATAGGCCCTTTTCAGGGCCACCATACCTCAACCTGGTCACCGACCTAATACGGGATGACCAAGAAATAATCAGTGACACGACAAGAAGAAGAATGCTGTATTCCGGTTTTAAGAGTTAGGAAGCCGGTGAAATTACTGGCACATGCTGTAGCACACAGAAACATAACAATACCTTGTTCTTTCCAAATCTTTGGTATCTTTCATGTTTTGTTATGTTTGTATACTGCATGCCTAGTGCGAGGTAAGTACTTCTAATTTCGATGAACAAGTAAAACATCTAGTACTAATTCGAAGTGGAGGATTAATATCTGCACTGACGTCCCGCGTTGGGGTGTATAGTGCATTTTAGCATCTTTCGAAATAAGTAGTGAGTTGTGCAACAACCCACTATTTCGATATTTTACAAAGCTAGTTTATAAAGCTTCGTAAATGTTGAAAATAATCGACACTGTTTGATAAGCGTTGGAATTTCTTAGGAATCTAGGGACATTTTCTGTGTTTCATTTTGGTCTGCAATTATTTTGTAACAAACAGAAAACAACACATGTTTTTAGTTTACTAATTATTAAACTGTGTGTCTAACTTGACTCGGGGTCGACACGCAAACGTTTTAGCGCAGCGTGTTCTTTGCTTTGTTTCGGGTTGAGACGTGTCGAGTAAATTGTTTAATAAGGAAGCACATAGGCACCGTAATTTACTTGAAACTTTGGTGAGCTTTATTTCAAAGCTAAATTTTCTTTGTGTTTACTACAATCTTGCTCTGTCTAAGTTTAAGAGAAAACCAGCGAAGAAGAAATTGCTAATGTTCTTGTTTTATTTTTTCAAATAATTATTTCAAGTTTTAAGAAAGAAATGAAAAGAATCCTGTATGATGTTGATGAGATGGAAAACAGAAAAACTTACAAATCCAATTTTGAAACATAATCATAAGGAATTATGTGATTTAAGTAAGATAATCCCTAAAATATAAAGACGGTCTCCTTTTTAGGAAACCAAAACTGGGATAGTGACCGTGGATTCTTTATGAGGTGTTAGCATTTAATCGGATGTAGTTTTTCAACGTTCGCGCCGATAGGATCTCCGCCAGTCGCCGGTCTATTCTCGCTCGTGACGGGAAGCAATGCGATTATCTCGACAATCGTATTATCGAGAGTAGGTTATTTATGGATGGTAGGATAAGGCACTTAAAAGCTAGCAAATCCATATCGTTCCACTCTTCTTTAGCTATTTTAGAAACAGCTTTAAAACATACAAAAGCTGAATAAATAACAGCCAACAGTCACATACATAGTCCTGACTCCACAGTAGGATTCCCTGTGTCGTGGGTATCAGAAACTACGTGTACCATATTACCACAACACCCAGACCCGGAACCAATATTTGCAGACCATGCAAACATTTGTCTCGCAGTGGGTATCGAACCCATGCGTCTCATACAGGCACCCGCTGCGCCACCTAAAGCTAATGATTAAAGGAGATTAAAGCCCACGTACGATGCAAACCTAAAACTTTTGATACTTAATCATAATACTGGAGTAAAAACAAACATTTAGCAAAATATCCGAATTGTTTGTTTTGAAAATATTTATGTTATTAAAATTGTGACATGGGTCACGTGATATATTTATGAGATACAAAGGCCGTGGGCACCGGGATCCCGCGCTGATAATCCCGTGATGAATGAACGGCTACGGCAGGTGACGGGGCTTCGCCAATACTGAACGAGAACCATATTTGTTTGTTTTTTTTTTGCGTTTGATTGAAAAGGTACTTGCGTGTACTTAACTGTTAATTAAGGAGCCTCTAACAGACGAAGTTTAATCCTTTCACTACACTGATTCTTTCACGGATGGTCATAGGCCTTTTTCAGGACCACTATACCTCAACCTGGTAACTGACTTGACTGCCCTCATAGCTCAGTTGGTAGTAACTCTGCCTTAGAGGTCGCGGGTTCGATTCCCGCACTGGACAAACATTTGTGACTAACACAGGTGTTTGTTCTGTGTCTGGGTGTTAAATATATATCTATTATGTATATCAGTCTCTGGTACCCATAGTACAGGCTATGCCTAGTTTGGGATCAGTTGACCGTGTGTGATATGTCCGGAATATTTATTATTATTTATTTATTATTTAACTGATCTAATACAGGATGACTAAGAAAGAATCAATGACACGACCAGAAAGCAATGTCCATATTGGATGTCACGCAAATAACACGCAACATCAAACGTAAACTTAAAAATAAATGTCCATGTTTTCCATAAAAAAATTGTAAAGCTTAGCATAAAACCGGCTACGCGAACAAAAAGCCTACAAAACATTATGAACACAGCGAGCACTTAATGCAAAAAGCATTTGCGAAGAACTGCAATAAGTAATATGGGCGGACACAGCTGCCTAATGTTTGCGGCCAGCTTATGCAATTACGCGGTAATAGTCCAAGTGTGCGCTTTTCATACTACGAGTAGCACACACTCTCACGCCTGCTCTCTGTAGAGGTAGGTAATTTGTTAAAATACATAATAGTAGGCACGAGACACGGGTTCTTTAAATACCTGATTGATATTCTGAAACCACGTAGCTTTCCGTCTGCATCTGAAGTTTTTCACAAAATAAATAAATAAATAAAAATATTTTATTTCGGACGCCTTGTATCCATAATTTGTTAGTAAAATTATATAAAAGAACTTATAATTAGGGTTAGTACTTAATGCTAAATAATCCTAAACATTTCAATAGATCACTCTCCTCACGAAGCAGTGCCACGTGGGAGAGGTGATCCTGCCAGCAATCGTTTGAAGGATGATATTGGGGCTATCACGCACACTGCCTTAAGTCGCAAAATTACTGAATTCGCTAAACATCAGAAACGCACAACGCGATAAACTCAAAATACCGGATAAATAAATACGAAAGTGAAATATAATTAAGTTGTGAAATAATTAGAGACCTCAACATGTTAAGATTTTATGCTCTGAAACAAATTACTTGATGAAGAGGACATTAAAAAAGTGTATACGAGCAGTGAATCTGCGGCCGCACTGCTTGCAATTACTCCGTAATTCACTGAGTGCGCTCCACAATGCTACCTACGGGTATATGCCGTGTATGTGACTTTGCTTTGTTCCATCAGCTCGCTTGATACGAATTTGTTTGCAGAAAACTAAAAAGAGTGAAAATCAGCCTAAACTTTACATTTTAGCATGTATTATGTAATATGCGTTTATGTAAAATGACACAGAAAACGCAAAATTATTCTGATGCAGTATGTTGATTTTGAAGGTAAAAAGCTAGGGGATGGGCAGCAGCGTCCCCTTTTTTAAAAACGATAGCTCTAACTGCGCTCGCCAACCTGCGTGCCCAGCGTGCTGAGTATGAGCAAATTCTCCCCACATGATAGGAAGTCGCTCTTAAAATCTGTGAGGGACGCGGGACGCCTACGTTCAGCAGTGGACATCCTGTGGCTGAAATGATAATAAGTTTAACGTGATTGTAGTAATAGCTTACTATATCTTTTAAAGGTCGCAAATCGCGGTCACTAATGTAACGGCCTTCATATGAAAGTGCCAGCATTTTAGAAATATATAGCATAGCTATGCTGCAGCGCTAATTAAATTTGAACGACCACGAGACAAGTTTAATATTCTTGTTTGTAAGAAACTTTGATCAGTATCAAAGTAATCTGTCTAGCGGTCCTTTGGACAGGGAATTATTTATTACAGAGTGTACCGTTTTTTTATAGAGTTATATAAAGATTTAGCGTGGCGAGTATGGGCAAATCCCCCAAATTATTGTTTCTGGTAATCTATGGGGGAGGCATATGTTCAGCAGTGGACGTACTACGGCTGAAATGATGATTATAAAGCTGAAGTGAGGATGTGTAGAGCGGTAAGCGGAGGAAGGAACGCATTATAACTGTCCGAGTTTGAGGCCAGATCGTCAGATTGACGGCAAAAAACCCATACAAATAAAAAGAATTTCTTGAATTGAACTTGAAAGTAGGCATTCTGACTTTGACTTTGAATCAAGGTAAGTTGCCACAAATAAAATCTCAACAAGCATCAGTGTGTACCAAACATCTTCATTACACCCCGAGGGACAAGTTTTAATATTCTTGTTTGAAAAAAAAAACCGACTTTAAGCGAAGTAATCCGTCGCGAGCGGTAAATATTTGAGTGCGGTTTATTACAGACCTGAATAATTTGTCACAGAGCTCATTAAATTGGGGTCGCTAGTGTGTTGCCGAACCTTATGAATCTTTTTTGTCTATTTATGAATATTTTTTCGGCTGACCGGCTTTAGGGATCATGGAAATTGGGTTTCTATTCATAGGACCTAGGGACTGACATTCTTTATTATTCAATTTTGATTTAAATTAGCCAATTCAATGATTACTTTTTTTTTCTAGTGGCGTTAAAGCAAATATCATTAAACATTGTTTACTATTTTATTTTTACTTTTGAATATCAAGAGTATGAATTACGTCACAACCGTATCCATTAAAAGAGTATTCAACTCACTGACTGACTGATTCACTCATTACGAAATCTCTGAAACTAAAAGACCGACAAACTTGAAATTTGGCACTTACTGCACTCGATAAGAACGAATTCTACGTAATTGACGTAAAAATGGGGCGAAAACGTTTGTATAAAAATGTTACCAGGTTTAAGTTGTAAAGTTGGCTTAGAAAGATGAATTTCCACGTTTAAGGAAATAGATGCTGTGCTAAAAACCCGGGCAGGTGCTTGTAAAGTGTTCACAAACAACTAGCGCCGCATCCGTCACGCGAAGTGTTCTAATTTGTAACATGACACAACTAAGTGTTCTCACACATATCTCGCCTATAACTCCAGTGATCATTCATCACTGCAATGCGCAGAAGTCAGCCGGTGAAAAGCTCCCCCGAAGTTGGGGGGTTTTCTGCGCTCGGGGCTGCCTGCATCTTTTTACTTGCAACTTTTAGATGGTTTGTTAGATTTTCTTCACAGATGAAGATGTATGCTGAAGATGTATGCATAAGTTTTCAGTTGAATATTTTGAAAGCTTACGGCAGGCGGGTCACCTCCTGGTAAAGCCGTGTTTAAACAGAGTGCGATATGTCATCAACATTTTTATTTAAACGATCCATAAATCTTTTGATTAAAGTGAATTTTTAGTTTTACTTTTTAAAGAAGAACCGGGCGACGCAGTGCTGGAAGGCCCCCCGATGGATCGACGACATTGTGAAGGTTGAGGGAAGTCGGTGGATGGAAAAGGCTCAAAACCGTTCGTCTTGAAACTATTTAGGGGAGGCCTATGTTCAGCAGTGGACTTCTACAGACTTATGATAATGAAATCGAAGCATGTTGGGTGTTTCCCACTGCGTGAGGTGTTCCCCATTGCGGCACTGCTCTATTTTTGTAGTGTGAGTAATGTTTTTATATTTCAAGATGGATAGTAGAGATTCAAAACAAGATGAGTAATGGACAATCGCGAATTCTCGATCTCGGCTCGAGTTCACTCTCGATAAATCAAATAATGGTTTTGAACTTTTACAAGATTTTTCCACTTCAGACACGGGAATCTGTTGTATTTTTTTTTATACTAACCTTTTTTTTGTAGTTCCATGTAAATGTCTCCCACGAGTAGGTATATACCTATCGGTAAAAGGTTTTACGGACGTAGATGCTTGCTGGAATGATGCTGCATTCATAAACGCCAGGAACAGGCATAGCTTCACCTAGTTTCTAAGACGTTTCAAAGTGATCCTAGTGATTTTATTGAAATAAATGCCTTTTGACTTTGACTTAAAAATATGCCGCATTAGTTATATTTTTAAAACTTTATACATATATACGTATCCGTTCCATTCCGACATAATAATTATCATCATCATTATAGCCTGTAGATGTTTAGACAAAGGCCTCCCCCAAAATGTCTGTTCATATAAATAATAATAATAATAACGTTTATTGAAACATACAATTTTGTACAAAATTTCTTAGTAGGTAGGTAGGATTTAACACATAAATGGTACGTTTAACCGTTGCAAATCAAACTATCCTAAACTATCATATCTCCGTTAGTACACGCTGTAAACTAACTAAACTGTGCTTCTCGTATGTTGCGGAACTAAACCACGATCACTAAACACACATTACATTACAAGGATGTTTCATCTCAACTTCAACACAACATAATATCGTATGTTGTGAAACTTTAAACGTTATTGTTGATTCGAAGTTAAGATATAACATAACAATCATCATCCACAGCCTGACTTCACTCACTGCAGGGTATAGGCCTCCCTTTGTATGAGCCATTCTCCTCGATCATGTGCAAGCCTCATCCAGTACATAACATAGCAAATTCTGTATTCATTCGTTTGTTACCTTCAACAAGCGTCCGTCCCTTTCCACGAGCGTCCTCGGGCCCTTTTCACTTACTTGAGAACATTTTCACTTATTTCTCCAATATTTCCTCATTGAGGTTAATTCCTGTTGAGTTCTTTCTCCGGGACAGCGGGACCGTGGGATTAAAACGCTTCTGACTACTGAAACCTTCATTCCCATAATTGCGGCGACATCGTATAGCGCCGTAATAAAGCGTCGAGCAAGACTTTTGCCGCGTCTCTTCCAAATAAATCGATCACTGTAGTTAAATGTGATCTCACACGGGCCATTAAAATTTCTCTGTTCAAGATAATCTCTATAATATTTTAACGTCACGAACACATCAACTCATTAATTTACCTTTATTGTATTGACGGCTCACAATCGCCATGGATGCTTTGCCACGCAGCGCGCAGTAGGAAAAAGTACCACATGGAAGTTGGCGTCGAGAAATACAATATGTGTTTGAAACTAAATGGAGCAGTTCAATAACACTTCTGAAAGCATCTTTACGGACGTCATAGAATGACGGTTACCGTTTCTTAGAAAACTAAAGCTTTACTTATAGTAAGTACGAGTAGATAGTTAGGTAACTATCCGTCTCCTAATGAAAACGTTTTATCTGGATAGTTTTTTGACGGGTTTTCCTCGTTCTTTATTTCTTAAGGCAGTTTGAGATCTGCGGACGATAAGAAGTTCTTAATTACTTCGCTTTTCATGTCAGCGTTCTCGAATAACGGTGTTGAAAATATGGAAAATTCTGATTAAAGAACAAGCTTTTATTTTATCGGTCTTGTATGTTGACTGTGTCGTAGCAATTTGGTCAGCCGATTTCTACAGATTTCACTTTGTCCGACTGAATTGAAAATTTGGAAAACCTTTTGAGATCCTTTACTCCATAACCAGGACTGGCTGCTCGTACAAACATACTTGTAACTCATAAGAACTTACCAAAGTGTAAATTTTGTATAGCAACGTAAACGTACCTGCATATTCGCAACTGAGTTGCACATTTTTAGTTCAAGTATCTTTTCTCAAAGTGCTCAATTCCGGAGATCGTTTCACAGTGTGTATGTCTACAGCTTACACATAACGAATTTCTGAATTCTGAGTATGCAAATATTTAGTGCATAATTGGTGCAATCTGAAAATCCAATTCAAAATTTAGGTGCCAAAGAGGTTTCTGAGATATGAGCCAAAAACTATGTGTCAGCTGGAGACCCGGGTCTACAGCTTGCACATCCAGTACTGCCAAACGGCTGACGCGAGAGCTTTGAAAACTAGCCAGATATTTAGTGCCAAATTAGTGCCAAAGGTACTAAAAATTTCAGGCCTGTAGCTTAAAAGGTTTCAGAGATATGAGCCAAAAACTATGTGTCAGCTGGAGACCCGGGTCTACAGCTTGCACATCCAGTACTGCCAAACGGCTGACGCGAGAGCTATGAAAACTAGCCAGATATTTAGTGCCAAATTAGTGACTAAGGTACCAAAATTTTCAGGCCTGTAGCTAAAAAGGTTTCAGAGATATAAGCAAAAAACTATGTGTAAGCTGTAGACCCGGGTCCCCAGCTTACACATTTCGTTACGCCAAACCGCTGATCAGAGGGCAATAAACTTTAGGCAGGATTTTAGCTCATAATTAGTGCCTAAGGTAACAAAAATTTCAGGCCTGTAGCTGAAAAGGTTTCAGAGATATAAGCAAAAACAGTTTTCCCGCCAAAAAATTCAAATAAAGTTATTGAAAATCGGCTCATTGCGGCGTTGCCGCTTCGCTTCAAACGACTTTAAACTTTATTTACATGTCACGAAGATTGATTTTGGTATTTGATCATTAAAAAAGTTAATTTGGTTTGTTGAGTTTAGTCTAGGAGCTCGGAGGATAAAATAGTTTTCAGCCAAAACATACCGTGTTGCCATCGATGTAATCGTATCTCGTAGACTTACGTCTTGATTGATGATGGAAGTCAGAGGCAATCACGACGACATCATCGCCCTGAGTCAAATTCTTTGTCAGTGTCGGCAAGTTATTTATAATCTCTCTGATAGGAGCACCTGGCTTACAAATGGATAGAACAGATTGGTAGTCATTATTATGTAAGTGTATAAATTCTCCAAGAGATTTTCCGTATGTATCGCACAATATTAGCATTTTCTTAGGTCTATTTTGTGAAATTACGGCGGTATTCTCAGCTTTATAGCTTTACAGCTTTATAGCTTTATAGCTTTATAGCCCAGACTTATGTCTGGGTTCATGGTTTTGGGTACTGTTATTCGTTTGGTTTCCAGTGTTCTCCTCCGTCGTTAGCTTCTCTACGGATCGAAGTCCTATTCTCGTAGTAATCCCGTTGTCTTCTTTATTCTTTATTGTCACGACCTGTTTTGTTGCTATTGATTCACTCGTTTTAGTCCGTCTTGTTTTTGTCTTCCCTTTTTTCGCTACTAATTTTTTTTGTATTTTTCTTTCTATTCTGTGAGTCTTTATCATGTTTCACTTGTTTATTCAATGTTATTCTATTTTTACTTAAGTTCTTGGTCTTTGCTGCAGTTTTAATATCTACGGTGTGTCTAGAACTTTTTAATTTTATGTTTTCACTTTGGAGCTCAATTATTTGGCTTATAAAATTGTCCAATTCTTCATTAAGTATTTGGGTGTTCTCATTGGTTTCCAACAGGAGCGTTTTTTGTAGTTGTTCGAACAGCGCTGCATTATTTTCGTGCAAACGTATTACGTTTAATGCTTCTTCATATTCATTGAGATCTGCAGTTCGTCGCTCAATCATCTCTTTTAGCTTATTTCTTTCCGTTTCAGTCTCTTGTAATTTTATTACTTGTTCTGCAAATGCTACTTTGAGTGACCCATTTTGCGCCAAGAGATTTTTATAATCCTTCGCGCAGTCGTCTTGTTCCTTTAGAAGCTTCAAATTAAAGTTTTGTGCTTTTTGTATTTCAGCGGTCAATTTTCTAATTCTACGGCAACCTGGTTTCTTGTTTGGGGCATTCTGGTACAGTCACTGGAACGATCAGAAAACGCAAAAAGTCGATTCGGATGAAGAGATTCGATCCAGGGCACGTCGTTACTGACGATTATTGAGTCCACCGCCTCAACCGCTGCGCCAGCGGTACTTTACTTACAGCGACGAAATAAGTGTAGAGGTTGAAAGAACTATTTCTTAGAGTCGCAGATCGTTGTAATAAAAAAATCGACCGTCATTACACTTTTTTGCACACCCTCATTAGCTTCTTAGTTCAATATGACTCTATTGATAAAAAACTTTTATTTAGTCATTATAACGTGGCACTTACGTATAATATTGTGACGCGTTCGTTATTTTGGTTGTTATAATTTTTGAGAGTAGATCGCCAAAATGGTTTAAGGTAAACATCATGAAGAAACCAGAGGTTTAGTCAGCTCGCACACTACGAGTACTTACATGTTAATAGGAAACAATACAATGCCACAAATCTAGGCCCCGATCGCGCTAAATTTTTGCTTGTGGCGCTCTGCGGTATATTTTAAGGGATGAAGATGAAGTTTTCCAAACGCTGGCCATTAGATAAAACAGAATCGAAACCATTGTGTAAGTATCATCATCATCACCTATTTGAGTCCACTGCTGTACATAGTGTACCTACCACTAATTAGAGGAGGATAACTCGAGTCAGTGACCGTGGCGGCCCCGGCTGAAGAATAGGCCCCTCCTAACCTCCTACCCGTGGATGTCGTACTAGGCAGGCGAGTAAGGGATGGGCAGCAGCTTCTCCTATTTTCACAAAGATTTTCAAATTCCCCCCACCCCCATCACAGGAAGTCACTCCGGAAATCTGTGGGGGAGGCCGCTGTTCAGCAGTGGACTTCAAACGGCTGGAATGATGATGATGAACTCGAGTCAGAACACGCATCCAGATCGAATCACAGGGTACTGAGCCGCAGGTAAATGGATCACGCCGCTCCCAAGCAGCTGAAGCAGCTCAACGGCTCAAAGTAGTTCTACTTCATCTGCGATTCATGCGACCCTGACCCTGATTAGAAACGATTTCATACGACAACAATTTGTATTATTTTCAACACTATTAAGCCCATATTAGAAAAGCTGACCCGTTTGATGAACTGATTGCTAGTACCTTATTGCATTGTTTGTTTCACTTTACCTGATTCATCTGAAATCATTCATAGATCTACTTGCGCGGTTCAAGAGCGCGAGCTGCGAGCTGATTTGCAGCTCAGGTATTTTGAGTGAGTTACCCACCGCTACCACTTAGAAACTTTGATGTACCAAATAAAAACTATAGTAGGTATTATTATAATATTATAACTACAAAATGTTTGTTTATTTTTAGATTTTGACGCCTTTTCTTTTTTAGTTACCAGCATAATTTTAGTGATACTTCATCATCTTATCCTATCTAAGCTTCTGAATTCTTTAACCTACATGATATATACTTTAAACATACATAAGCCTCTCGATTTGAGAGCAAAAGACTTGGCGGCAGGAATAAGATGCCACAGCCAGCCCGAACGGGAAAAGCATAAAAAAATGCAAACTTCAAGAAGGAAAGAATGACACGATAATGTTACGCGCCTGTACAATATCGGGCAGCCTGTAAGGACGTGGACACTCTGATAATGTACAGCCAGCCATATTCACAGCATCTAATTCTAAATGGGGGAATAAGATCTGCACTGACGTCCCGCGTTGGGGTGCGCATTCACAGCATTTTATTGCAATAATTTTTCCAATAAACCGAAGCCACCTAGCTTTAGACAGCGGAGTCACATATCTCATCATGTCACATAGGAACCTACTCATCATGTCACATAGGAACCTACTCATCTATTACTTTCGTGACGTGGTTTATAAATGGTTCATATCTACCTACCTTATGTGAGGTACCTACCTACTTCCCTATGTTTGGTAGGTCTAGGTACAAAGTGTAGGTACGTAGTACCTAGGTATAATAAATACTTGGTACCTATACCTAGCTAGACCTACATAAGTAAGTACCTTACATAAAGTACGTAGGATTGTATAATATTATGCAAACACGTCACGAAAGTAATAGATGGCTTCCTAGTACCTAGAGCTAACCAAACTTAGGTAGAACTAAATAGCCTAAATGCGTAATAAAACACGTCAAAAAACTATAGATAGGTAAATAACTAGTACCTAGGTAATAGGTAACTACCATCTATAATTTCCTAGCCAACTTAGATATGAACAAAATGAGCAAATACGTCACGGTAGTACCTAATAGATACCTGCATATCCAACTTTCATATGTGCTACCTACCTACCTACCAAGGTATCTTGATTAACCTAAATACCTTACCTGACTTCTTCTGACAGACTTTTATTTCTGTTTTAGTGTGTGGCTAGGCGGAGCAATGATCTATGAAATGCGGGGCGGTGGCGCGGGCAGAAAGTGTATGAGAATGGCCGGACATAGGGCTTAGTGGCGCGTATTAGGGTCGACCTATGTCCAGCAGTGGACTAGTGTGGGCTGATGATGATGATGGCTACAATGGATGCCAATTTAATACGTCAGTTTCGAAATTGAAAATCTATGGAACTTCAATCGAAGTAACAAATTATGTAGGTAGGTACTAACCAATTACTTACAATATATTTTTATTTTATCTAGATCGATCGACACCTATCTTACATATGAAATAACGGCTAGGTTAGAAGTACAACAAATTCAGAAGATGAAGATACTACCTAATAAGAAGATGTGTAGGTATCACAAAAATTATGCTAGTAACTAACAAATGTTAGTAACTTACCTACATTAGAGGTAGGTACAGTATGTCCAGTGGACTTCAATAGGTTAAAGATACCTCCTACATAATAGTTTCGATTCTGTTTTATCTATATCCAGCCAATTCTATCCATAGCCAGCGTTTGGAAAACTTCATCTTCGTCGCATATAATATACCTACCACAGAGAGCCTCAAGACGAAAGCCTACAGTCAGTGCGCGTTGCCAGCACCAAAAAGTTACGAACGGCGACCACACACCGAATGACGCAGTGTTGAAAGGCCCCGCACCCTATGGACCGACGACATTGCTAAGGTTACTGTAATTCACTGAATGGAAATGGCTCAAGACCGTTCGTCGTGGCACTCTTTATGGGAGGCCTATGTTCAGCAGTGGACTTCTGCAAAATGATAAAATATTTTTGTGATACATGTCCTCTAATAGGTAAGTATCCAAAAGGGAGGTCATTCAACTTATCGTTGATGTGTATATACTAATTCCGGAACATTTTGTATACATACACTAGTTCACTGAAGTAAAAGATAAATCTCTCTTTTTCGAGGTACGACACACAAGGTACATCGATGGCAGCACTGGGTATGTTTTGGCTGAAAACTATTTTATCCTCCAAGCTCCTAGACTAAACTCAACAAACCAAATTAACTTTTTTAATGATCAAATACCAAAATCAATCTTCGTGACATGTAAATAAAGTTTAAAGTCGTTTGAAGCGAAGTGGCAACGCCGCAATGAGCCGATTTTCAATAACTTTATTTGAATTTTTTGGCGGGAAAACTGTTTTTGCTTATATCTCTGAAACCTTTTCAGCTACAGGCCTGAAATTTTTGGTACCTTAGGCACTAATTATGAGCTAAAATCCTGCCTAAAGTTTATTGCCCTCTGATCAGCGGTTTGGCGTAACGAAATGTGTAAGCTGGGGACCCGGGTCTACAGCTTACACATAGTTTTTTGCTTATATCTCTGAAACCTTTTTAGCTACAGGCCTGAAAATTTTGGTACCTTAGTCACTAATTTGGCACTAAATATCTGGCTAGTTTTCATAGCTCTCGCGTCAGCCGTTTGGCAGTACTGGATGTGCAAGCTGTAGACCCGGGTCTCCAGCTGACACATAGTTTTTGGCTCATATCTCTGAAACCTTTTAAGCTACAGGCCTGAAATTTTTAGTACCTTTGGCACTAATTTGGCACTAAATATCTGGCTAGTTTTCAAAGCTCTCGCGTCAGCCGTTTGGCAGTACTGGATGTGCAAGCTGTAGACCCGGGTCTCCAGCTGACACATAGTTTTTGGCTCATATCTCAGAAACCTCTTTGGCACCTAAATTTTGAATTGGATTTTCAGATTGCACCAATTATGCACTAAATATTTGCATACTCAGAATTCAGAAATTCGTTATGTGTAAGCTGTAGACATACACACCGTTTCACAGATGAATCTTTGTGCGCGAAGAGTTCTAGTGCTGGTTATATTGTGTTCGTGTACTTACAATCTTCAATGTAGTTTATTTTGTACCCTCTATAAATTGTAAACGTTGAATGCAGTTTTACATTGTTCGAATACATCTTGAAGGTCTGTTGTTAGTAATTATAACATATTGCATTTTTTAACGAAAAAGAAAAGCTCGGTTTAGGAAAATGATTTCTACTTTATGAAAGAAAAACAGGAGGAATGCTGAAGCTCTTAATAAAATTGTCGCATTCAGATTTAATATTTATAACATTCAAAGAAAAATATATAATTTTACTGAAATAATATTTATTTTATTTCAAGTTGTGCTAAAGTGAATTAATATTGACGACGACATCTGTTGCGGATTTCGCCCTGATTTTATTTGCTAGAAACTAGAGATGAAAGTATGATATAGATATTTTCTCTCTAAATAGCACTACTTAGCTTATTTATCATCTAAACGCCTTAAAATCAAAAGTAAAAAGGTATATCTTATTAATATTTTACTAATTATGCGAAAAATATAAAAATCAGGCTTTATCAGGGAATAATATTCCCGTATAGCTCACAAAAAGCTCTGACCTATTAATTATCAATTCCGTTATTCATTTAAATCACAAGACACTTTTTCAATCATATAAAATAGGTGAGGTTACGCCTGTTTGAAATCGCAGATGCAAAAACTAATTTAACTAGATGTGGCAGAATCTTTCCACTTCAACTTTCGAGCGCTTAACAACTTCCGCGTTTGAAAGTCGGGGCGGGCGCTTTGTGTATTGTCCCTCCTACTTTTCAACGTGCCGGCTGTCAGTGATATAGGCTCACCACCTGTTTTTACCGCTATCCAGTTATTTCGCGTAGCAAACGATACGACGATAGGACGTCCACTGCTAAACATTGGCCTCTTCCATAGACCGAATTCCTATCATGTGGCTTTGCCCCTACTTACCACGCAAGGAACGCGGGTTGGCGAGCGCAGTTAAAGCCGACGTTATAAATGAATTTGGTAAGTTGCTGGCGTAAATTACAAGACAGAATATGCTAACCTAACAATATCATCATAATTATTAGTCGTAGCGTCTGCGCATTCCGTTTCGAGATCGCTACGAAATCCAATGCCTCTGCTATTTCTTTATCGTTTCGATAGACGAACTCGTCAGCTATGTTAAAACCTAAGACACCGATACTAAGAGTACATATTTCATCAAGTGTAGCGTATGCTGCCCTTAGATCATTTGTTGAAGCTCACATTTGTCTTCTTTTTTTTTTCACATTTTTATAAGCTCTTATTTATTAAGGATTATAATTAGATAATTTTTCTTTTGAGCCTCACCTAGTTCGATCGGCACCACACTGAAGCCTTAAATTCCATTTTGTGAAAAAGGATCATCTAAAAAAATGATAGGCACCAAGCCGTGTTTGTCGCCTGATTCTTCTAGGGTTGGTCGCGAGGAACAGGCATAGCTTCACCTAGTTTCTAAGACGTTTCAAAGTGATCCTAGTGATTTTATTGAAATAAATGCCGTTTGACTTTGACTGTTGTGAGACAGTTCCATCGAGTTCGGCTGAATAGGCGCTCACTCGACTGCAAGGTGAGTTTGCTAACGAGAAGTAGTTGTTAGTTGCATTGTAAAGTTCTCTTTGCATATAGTTTTGTAAGATCCGACTTTGCGTCGTCTGCTGCTGAGGGAACAATTGCTATCTTGTTTAGTGATACTGCTGTTGTTGGTATTGTGAAGATTTTCATTAAATCTCTTTATTTTTCATTTTCTTTAAGATTTTGTGAACAATAGTCCGCGATTGTCGTTACTAGGTAGTCATGGCGTATGATAGCGCAATGGGGCCTCTGGGAGTCACTCTGACTGAATTCTGTCACCACACTGCTTTTTTATCGTCAAACTTCAAACTGTCTTTACTCATCTAACTCATAAGGAGGAGAAAATGCATTTAGCACCACATCATACCTTTTTTATTCAGAAAAATGATGTCAATACAAGGTGATTCATAATATGTATTCCATCCCGAAAGGGGCTAATTCTACACCCAATTGGCAATAAAGTTTATTCTACGACTTTTGGAAATTCGACATTTTTCATTGAAAAAACTCTATGCGAAAATCAGCTGTTTTGGGGTCAAATCAGGTCAAACTCAATGAATCAGCTGTTTTAGGTAGCAATTTTGATTCCGAAGTTCGTGTACGTTTAGTTATTAGTTCTAAAGATGATAAAAATACAAAAACCAGCTAATTTGAGAAAATGAAATGAAAATATTGATGTTTTTTTCGCTAATAGTATTTCTTTTCGTTGATAGAATAACCCCCTTTCGGCATGGTATACATGTTATGAATCACCTTGTATAACAAACGTCATAAGAAGCCCGCTGCTTCGGGAACCGCGGCCTTAACCAACATCCGACCCCAATAAGTAGGCACGAACTGTATCCCAGGGAAATGCAAACGCGGCCCGCGCCCGCACAGCAGATAGAGTCATAAGTTTCGAATTGGCATCTCATAAGCGTTTTACGCGCGCCGATGTCGAAACCTATTTACGTGAATTGCTCTGAGCCAATTCCAGTTCAATCTTTATCTCTGGAGATCTCCGCGTTTTAGCCTCTTGAAAAGTGTCTGTTGAGCAAACGAATCTCTTATGATACCTATATCCGCTTTGGAAAAACAGGGCTTCAAAGTTTTTAATAATGTGTTCTAATGTATTCCTCCGTTGGTAACTCGATAGCCATTTAAAGCGAAAAATGTGTTCATAATTAATAAATTTGTATTCTATGTTCTGTTTAGTTAAAAAAATAAACGTGTAAAACTTTCGTTTCACTAAAATCTCGCTTGAGATATATGAAATAACGGCCGCCAAAATATTGCAAATAAACAATACTAGCAACTAACTCAACTTTTTTCAAACCAATTCCATACTTCGACATGTTCTTGTCTAGATTTTTATTTAATTTCACTCCCGTTTGTTTGAGTACGCCGCTTCTTTTTATGCATTTGTCCAAGGTTATTTCTTCGCAGTAACAGCGTCAGGTGGTGCTTTAAATTATTAAAATCACGTTCGCAGTTAATGCCCCCGTAGGTACCAGCACGTGACGAAGGTCGATGCACTTTTATTTAATTTAAGGAACTCTCCGGGGAACGTGTTCCTGGTTTCCTAGCTCGGCATTATGGCTACTCGGCCAATTGAATTTCGATGAAGCTACTTTTTACCTAGGAAATATTAGTTTTATGAACTCTGTTATAATTATGAACTTACTTGTCAGTCAGTGCAAAGTACAATATATTACAATTAAAAATCTGGTAATATTATCTAACTACATATTATGGGGTAGTATATATGTCTTAATCTTCTGAGATTAAGTTCTGAGATTCAGTTCTGATCTGTTCTGATCAGATTTAGTTCTGAGATTCAGCCTCTGGGCTGACTCCACTCTACATTTGTACGTGAACTATTCAAGAAGCAAAAATATTATACAACTTATCCATAAAAAAGTTCAAGGAGTGAGGAATAACGATATTTTATAAGATTTCTATAGTGCGAGTTTATTATAACTATGTGAGGCAGAATTTGTAATCTTTCTTAGTAGTAGTAGGTACTGTTAGAATATACATTCGATTCGAATTTCATTATGATTAATTTGAGTTCAGAAGTTAAATAAGTTACTCGTAGCACAAAGAAAATAACAAGTCGAAAAATCGAATTATCGTGTCTGTAGTTGACGCAATGTCCACGAAAAAGCTGAATTCGGCTTACTCTTTTGTAAAAAAAATATGTCTGCGTTCTAACAAGCGGAAAAAGGGAACGTTGATGATCTCTTGTTCACGGAAAATGTAAAAAGAAACAAAAAACATTAAACGTTTCGAGTAACTTCGCTCCAATGAAATGCCAACTCGAGGAAATCGTCTGTTCAGAGCCAAATTTATGAGCTTTTCATTTTGTAGGAGTTCTCCGTTCGATAGTTAATTAAGATAAATGAATAGAACATCCTCCTAATATTATAAATGCGAAAGTTTGTGAGGATGTTTGGATGTTTGATATTCAATCACGCCGTAACGGCTCAACTGATTTCTTTGAAACTTGGCATAGATAAAGTTCTTTACCTAGAATAGCATATAGGCTACCTTTTATGTACCCACGCGAGCGAGGCCGCGGGTGGAAGCTAGTTTATTATAACTCTACTGAACTTTGATGTCGAAATCCATTGTTATTGACTACATAGTTTAAGCATCATCATTTTCATCAGCCGCCGTTTTATATATTCTTCATGCACTACTCTTTTATGTTTCTATGTTGTAGACATGGCCTTAAAGTTTTACACAGGTTTGAGGCTATTTGGAACTAACTTTTTGCAGGGACAAGCAACTTGTCTTCCGTTTAATCTGCTCACGTACCTGGGCAATACGGCAAGGACCCTCAATCACTGTCACCCAGTTCCAGCTATTTTGTTTTTTTTGCGCTGGAAACACTTTTTCTCAATTTCGCATTGCGGTCTGTTGGCCACTTTAGGCAAGAATCTTCTCAGTTTTTTTGGCTTTACCTGGTTTTAATGACGATTCGAAATTATCATTGTGATTTTAATGTATAGAATTAAATTCTCTCTGACTAAGAGTATCAGTCTCTATGGGAATAGAATTGACTTTGATTGTGTTTCCAATTGCTGTCTTTGCATATCGCTCATGTGGTTGCATATGCGTGGTTTTCTTTTGAGCCTCACCTAGTTCGATCGGCACCACACTGAAGCTTTAAATTCCATTTTGTGAAAAAGCCTTGTTGCCATGTTGCCTGATTCTTGTAGGCTTGGTCGCGAGGAACAGGCATAGCCTCACCTAGTTTCTAAGATGTTTCGAAGTGATACCAGTGATTTTATTGAAATAAATAAAAAAAAAATGTACTTATCTCATAAATTCGTTAATTGGAGTTTGAGAGATATGGGTTTGTAGATTTAATTAAATGATTTGTGCACGAAAGGAGCCTCTGGCTGACTGATTCTTTCACCGAAAGTCATAGGCCATTTTCAGGGCCACCATACCTCAACCTGGTCACACCTCAGGATGACCAAGAAGGAATCAGGGACACGACAAGCAAGCAAGCAATAATCAAATCACATTTTAAATCGATGACACTGTACTCAGCCGCCATTTAAAAAGGATTAAAGGTTGAGACGCCGTATATTTTTGCGCGAGCTGTAAGCAAACAATGAAGAACTAACATTAACTGCGGTGATCGGATGCAACGTCCAAATGAGATTAGTTCGCAATGGGTTCCGAGCTTTTAGCTTTTATTGCACTTTCAAATGGCTCACTTTTCTGTTTACGAGTTAGTTATTACTGTAGTTTGTAATGGCTGTGGATGGAACTATGATACCCATATACCTTGTCTTTATATGTCATCATCATTATCAACAACCTGTAGAAGTCCACTGCTGGACATAGGCCTCCCCCAAAGAGTTCTACGATGAACGGTCTTGAGCCCTTTCCATCCAGCGACTTCCCGCAACCTTTACAATGCCATCGGTCCATCGGGTGGGGGTCTTTTTATTTAGTAGTTACTAATTTGACCACTCTCCTTTAATTTCTTAATAACTTGAATAGCAAGTATATATGTTTTTTGCTATGTATTGATAATTCCTAGTGCAGGTAGTTGTATTGCGCTGCACGTAACGGAATAAATAAACCCCCAGTTGGCTCTGAACCTCCGTGTTTTATTACAACATATCACTGGCGACGAGGATGGGTTAACCTATCGTTACGAAAAGCGGACGCGAACGAACACAAACAAACATTAAACCCTTAACCATAAGGAGGGACTTTGCCTCCTTATGTGTGTTCTACCGCCTGTATAACGGTTTGTGTTCTGAAGAATTGTTTGATATGATGCCTTCAGCTTCCTTTTATCATCGCACCTCTCGCCATAGGCAGGGGATCCATCCTCACACGCTGGAGCCGGGTTGGTCGAGTACCGTGCGGTTTCAGAGGAACTTCCTCCGGCGAACACTCAGGTTGTGGAATGATCTCCCTGCTGAGGTTTTCCCTAAGGACTACAGTATGGGTTTCTTCAAAAAGGGCGTTTTGAACTTTTTAAGGGGTCGGCAACGCGTGCGTGATGCCTCTGGTATTGCAAGCGTACATAGGCTACGGTAACCACTTACCAACAGGTGGGCTGTATGCTTGTTTGCTAACGAGTTGCTCAGGTTCAATCGATTTTTCTATCACGATTTGACGTTCTCCTTTGACTTACTCGAGCTTACTGCTTACTGGTGCTAATGCCAAACCATTTACCGCAGCAAAACCCGATTAAAACAAGGCTACCTAAGGCTAATGAGGGCAACTATTCAAATCAGCGGACAAGGAGATGTTTAACGACCGGTAACCAGTTAGCGCGCGGTTATAAATTGCATCCGAGTGCACCACGCCTCGCGATTAATTACTGATCTTACGGTTAGCTGGATTCCATTATAGCCACTGCTAATTTAGTTCTTGGTGGTAGATTGTATCCACCACTACCACGCTCGTTACTGTGGCTTAAATTAGCTATCACTGTGTCGCATTGGTTTATCTAAAAGTTAAAGTTAACGGAGAAAATAAAAGGTAATATGGGCAGAGGCCAAATACAACTGTCCCACTTTCTTATTAACGTCATTATACGTCATATTTCCGAATGCCTTCCATTATTTGATCATGCTTTGAAGATCAAAATTTATAAAAATAAATACCATATAATGATAAATAATCCCAACATTCACATACATAGTCTTGACCCCACACTAGGATTCCCTATGTCGTGGGTATCAGAAACTACGAGTACCATTGTACCACAACACCCAGACCCGGAATAATTATTTATTTATTTATTATTTATTTGTCCCGCAGCGGAAATCAAACCCGCACCCCTTGCGTTTCACACAAGAATTCGCCCGCTACGCCACCGAGGTCATCATATTTTATGTAAATAACTGTTTTTACGCTAGCCTTCTACTAGTGGCTTGATCAAAAAAGTCTAGTAATATTTTGTTGCAAAATGGATTGGAGCCCAGCTGTCATCTCATACAAAACAAAGGGATAACATGGTAACATATATATGACAACCTTTATGACCTGTGCCGTATAATGTTATTGTCTGTGTCACATCGGAGGGAACGCAAACAACCAGATGAATAGCACAAGTTCCACGACGACGTCTATAAAAATGAACACCCCAAACAAAACTCATATTAACATATTTACATTAAATATGTACATATCGCCGTGGTGGCCCCGGCTGAAGAATAGGCCCCTCCATATCTACCTATCCGCGGATGTCGTAAGAGGCGACTAAGGGAAAAAAGCTAGGGGATGGGCAGAAGCGTCCCTCATTTTAACAACGATAGCTGTAACTGCGCTCGCCAACCCGCATGCCCAGCTTAGTGAGTATGGGCAATCCCCCCACATGATAAGGAATTTGCTCAGTGGGGGAGGCCATGTTCAGCAGTGGACGTCGAACGGCTGAAATGATGATGATGATGTACATATTTCTGCAAAAACTAAGCTTCGTTGATATTTAGTGCGAACAGGTGTTGTGTAGTGCCGTAGTGTGGAGCGTGGACCTTGCGTATGAATGCTTACTGTGTAAGCTACAAGCTTGATTAGAAAATATTAATAATAATAATAAATATTCCGGACATAGCACACACGGTCAACTGATTTCAAACTAGGCAGAGCCTGTACTATGGTTTAAAGAAAGAAATTTATTCTCAAAAAGATTATTTATAATCACTTCCATGAGAATAATTATTTAGCTTATAAATGATAATAGTAGTATAAGTTACTACCAACTGCGCTATGAGGCCAGTCGTTCGTTTATGGCTTAGAATATACTTTTTAAGTAATTACATTTTTAGACGTATTTTTATTTTTTATTTTTTTTATTATACAACTGAGGTGGCAAACAAGCATACGGCCCACCTGTTGGTAAGCGGTTACCGTAGCCTATGAGCGCTTGCAATACCAGAGGCATCACGCACGCGTTGCCGACCCCGAACCCCCCTCCCCTTAAAGAGCTCTGGCAACCTTACTCACCGCAGGAACACAACACTATTTGAAACAAATAATGTTATTTGGCTGCGATCTTCTGTAAGACGGAGGTACCTCCCCAGGCGGGCTGCTCCAATTTAGAACGAGAAAATCTCGCTATGCCCTACCTCCTCCAAAAATTGGATTATTATTATTGCTGTTCTTCTTTGATAATCCTGCTTCAGGATAGTTACCAGCAGCCATAATGCAGTAATCAGCTTTATCTGTCGAATTCCCACTATACATACAACTGTCAAAAACCAATAGAAATTGTTTGAATATGAATACGGCGAAAAAGACAATTATCAGAAGGTTCCATGTGTAATGAAACGATAATAACACTTGACAACACCACTTTATTTATTCTGAACTTGTGCAATATGTTGCCATTATAACAAAATATATTACTTTTAAATTATGAATATCAAATCACGACACATGGTCAATCTACACAAATATTATAAAGAAGTATTTTATTTTGTACGTTAATAGCTGAAATACCTGAACCGTTTCTAAAAAATCTTTTATTTATATAAAGCTACACTACCCGGATAGATAATTACCACGGAGAATAAAGCATTCATTTCTAGATAAAGAAATTAGGCGAGAGAAAAGATATTTTCCACTTGAGAAATTTAGAAAGGTTAAAGATAAGTAAGATACTGAAAGGTGCCTAACCTAGAAAGAACCCGTGACATGACAAACTAGAGATCCTATTTAACTGGTTATAAAACTATCCGGCACTAAATCAGGTAAAACATCACAATCAAATCAAAAAATAAACAGTTTCCCGTGCCTTGCACCACACTCGCCGGAGTTTTGTTTTATTTAGTGCAGGTTTCCAAGTTTTTGTTTGTAGTGTACCGTCGCGCGCGCGTGGGCGTGGGCGTGGGCGGGCGGCTCTCGGTGTTATATTGCGACCTTATTCGGAGAACAAGGCTTGATATGTCCTACTTCATGAGACAACACGCTATAGAAAATACTACTTGGAAAATGGACTTAGTTTTCTTTTCAGACGGAATAGGTTGGGCTTTATTGGATTCCGAAAAGTAGCTCAATGCTTGCTTCTCGTGACACTGGTTCTCTCTTAGTCATGATCTATTAAAGTCAGTGAGCAGTTGATGTATAGTGGCCTTGAAAAGGGCCAATGACCGTTGGTGAAAGAACCAGTGTAGAAAAAGAGGCTCCTTTTGTGTACAAATAAATAGTATTTATTTATTTATTTCAGTAATCTAGGATTCACAGTTTACTTATCGTTTAATATAGGCTAGATGTATATGTCGTACTTGAACCAATTTGAATCCACATTTTGTATTCCACTCGCTTAAAAGTAACATTGTGCGAGTATGCTACGTACCTAGGTTAACTATAGTGTAAGAAAATATATATAAAAATACAGTAAGAAAAAAAATAACTAATTATAACTACTACCTATACTATTATACTAATTACTAATATTATTAATACAAAAATGTGTAAAGACATGAAGATGTTTATTCTCTTCATGCCGCAGTTATTTAACGGATTTGAATTAAATTGGCATTTATGCAGTGAATAGCCAGGATTAGGCGACAGACTTAAAGGGTACTTTCAATCCGAGTACCACGCGAGCGAAGTCGCGGGCGGAAGCTAAAATACATTCGATGCCTTTTACTCACCAACAGTTTACGATGCCCTTTTTTCTCTTAATACTATTTTGGAAAGTGTGTACCTAATAATAATAATAATAATATTCCGGACATATCACACACGGTCAACTGATCCCAAACTAGGCATAGCCTGAACTATGGGTACCAGAGACTGATAAACATAATAGATATATATTTAACACCCAGACACAGAATAAACATCTGTGTTAGTCACAAATTTTTGTCCAGTGCGGGAATCGAACCCGCGACCTCTAGCGCAGAAGGCAGAGTTACTACCACTGAGCTATGAGGCCAGTCCTGGTTCATTCTTTGTCATCCTGTTTAAGATTGAGGTTATGAATGCTGGCCGTGACATGAGATCATTTAGGGGTCTATAGAGCTGTCCAACACGACTTATTGTGACCATAAAAAGCACTCCCTATAATCCTTCCATTCGCCACGTATTCGACTTATCATCCTCCAAACAATGCTTATCGTCTATCTCTCTCTCTCCTGCAGCAAATAACGATTGGCTTCCTCGCACTACAGTCGATATATTTATAATCACTTACCCAAATCAATATTAAAGAACAAAGGTTTTATGTTTAATAGGCTTTTAAAGAATTGGCCTATAAGCCATAGTTTTTATTCCATTAATGAATTTTTGACATGCAAATTTTAATTTTATTTTATAAATCTGTATTTTTGACTTTTTTTTTTATTGACATGTAATTACTATTTAATATTTGTACGTCATGACAAATGGCTGAATATGATGAACAATATAAATATAAACACCTGCACACTACATACCATGTTCACAGCAAATAAATATTTTATCTTTATCTTTATCTACCTATTCTTCATAATAAATCTGGATTAAGGTTTCCAACGAAATAGCGCGGAAAAATACAGAATTGATTCGTTTAAAAAAAATACGGGTAACGGCAGGTAAAACTCGCGCACTAAGCCTTCCGAAGCATTATTTGACCCAGTTTTCCCAATATTGAATATTTTAAAATATTTAAAGAACCCTTCTATAATATCATCTTCATCATTTTAGCCGTAGGACGTCCACTGCTGAACAAAGGCCTCCCTTATAGATTTCCATCGCGACAGACAGCTGCTACCAAACAATTATTTGGGGGAATTTGCCCATACTCACTACGCTGGGCATGCGTGATTAAGCTATTATTTATAGGGAACGCTGCTGCCCATCCCCTAGCTTTTTCCGTATTTGCCTCTTACGACATCCACGGGTAGTAATGGAGGGGACTTTTCTACAGCCGGGGCCACCACGGCGAGTATTTAGTATTTATGAGGTAGGTAGAACTAACTATAGACGTTTTGTTTATTTAGCTTAGTAATATTACAAGACCCCTGATCAAAATGATTCAAGAAGAAATGCTAAACATGAAGCGTCTTTACGAGCAAAAGTTAATTTGTTCGTGACCGTTGTAATAACTTTGGTTGGTTAATCAGAGAAAACAATACAATTTCAACGAAATAATATGAAAGAGCTTTTTTTGCAAAAACCCGAAGACAGGTAGCAAAGTAAAGTTATAATTGTAAACATAGGGATACCTATCAAAACTTCTTAGGGCAATTGTCATTGATAAAAAAAACGGGAATTTATGTAACCATCGATTACCATCATTCACTGTTGGCTGAGGAAGTCCACCGCTGGACGTTGAGCTCCACAAAGAGTGCCACGACGAACAGTCTTGAACCTTATCCATCCACTGATTTCCTGCAATTTTCACAATGTCGTCGGTCCATCGGATGGAGGTTTGGTTCCTGGTCGCCGTTCGAGAACCTTTATTCCTCCAGTTACCGGTTTTGCAACCCCCTTGCCACTACAACTTTTTAATTCAGAGAGATATATTAATGACGTTGGTTCTTCTACGGATTTCCTCATTTCGGATTTTATCACGCAGTGAAACTCCGAGCATAACTCTCCCCAAAGCCAGTTGCGCGACTTTGAGCTTGTGTATGAGGGCAATAAATAAAGACCAAGTCTCAGTGCCATATCTCATCACTGGCAACTCGCACTGATTGTAAACTTTCGTATTAAGAGGATACAAAAATCATAATAAATTGTCGCGTGGGCGGAGTGAAGAAAGTGACAGCGCTATGTACTGTAATTGAATGCGGAAAGAGATAGCAAGCGTTAGAAGGCGCTCGAAAGTAATCGACGTAAGCGAAATAAAAGAAAATATCGATTATCTCAAAAATATCTATTTTTTAAAAAAGTGTCTTGGATTTAGGTACCCAATGCTATTGTCTAACAAAATATTTTAAAAAAAGTTATTTTTGTTAGATAGTCTCAGAGTATTTTCGAAAAAACGCTTGCAGAGGACCCAACTTTAAAAAATACATCTATCGAGAAAAGTTTTACCAATCGCGTTTCTGTCTTGGATTTACGTAAATAAAATGCTCAAGTTATCTTTGCAATAAAAATCAAAACAGTGCGTTTTGCGGTTATTGAGAAAAAACTATTCAAAAATCATAAAATAATTAAACCCTCACCTTAAGGCTCTGCGGAATTTGTGACGAGAAGACATGCCGAAAATTACCAAACGCTGCCTATCCGAGTTTGATTTGCCGGTTCACCTCTGTGTCAAAGTTGGACGTATCTAATTGAATCGTCTGACCCAAATACATAGATATAGTGGTTAGCAGGTGATTCTAGTTTCAACTTTAGTCTCACAAAAACATTGTAGCGTTATTTGATGGCACGAAGTCGTAAAATGTCTGCGACACAGTTCGTGAAATAAAAAGTTTAAATTGTAATAAATGGCTTGTAAGTAATTTTGTTTATTCCATGAAATCGGTTTTATAAAGTTAATTGAAATTTTGATCCAATTTAAAAATTAACTCACCCCAAGTATCTTTACATTTTCATTGCTATTATACTTGCTTGGATAATACACACGCATCTAGGGTCTGACATTGAAGGGTGAATGACACCACATTCCTAAACTTCTCAAGTACAGCTATCATACAAGAATTTCAGCTTTTGAAATTATTTATGTATGAGTACTCTTCTGCAACAGTAACCATCTTGCGCTGCATATTAAAATGAATGCTTAAATAAGTCTGCAATGTAATTAGAAAAGTTTTAACAAGACGTGAACTTTTCGCTATGTCAAAGTCAAAAGTTATAATGCACTTGAGTGTATCGTTATTAAACCACAGTGATTGTATCGCGGCAAGAATGGATTATAAAATGAGTATATCAGAAGAAGTTTGAAGAAGTTTGATACTTTGTGTGATGGATGACATATGTAAGGAAGGTGTGAATACTGAGATGACGGGTGATAGATATGGTTAGTGGAAGGGTTGTACTGACCCTACTTATTGGAATAAGGCCAGGGCGATGATGATAAATTTAAATTTCATTATTTCGCTTATTGAATAACATTTGTATTTCTGAGTGATTGCTAATTTAATTGACGTGAGCTCTCTGTTCATTTAGAAACAGTTTTAAATCCAATAACGATATATCGATACTGGTCTTCGAAAAGCAATACCAATCGCGGACTGGAATTGAAATGGCTGTCACGTTAAGCGTGTCATTTCCCTGGCTGACAGCTGACTCCGCTGAATCGTAATACCCCTAACCGTTCGATCCTGAATATTACCACGGAGCAGCGGAGTTTGGAATGAACGGATTACCTGCAAATAATTTAAACTAAAAGAATGGTATTTTTGGAAATAAAACGAAGGCTGCTACATGAACTTTTCCTGAAAACTTCTAAATTCAATATTCATTTATATCGCATGGATCATTTTGAAAGGTCTTAAATCTAATTTTGATTAAGTTTTAAGTAAAGGCAAAAAACCAAGGCGCGCGTTTTTGTTTTCATTTAAACAGTCGGATATTTTGTAATCAGGTTTTTAGTAGATTTTTCGCTTAATTATTGTACACGACTTGAAGTTTTTGAACTTCTAAATCGTTTTTCGTCCAACTTTTTCTATAACGTTGTATTTTTCCTTTTTCAGGTAATGAGCCACAAGGTTGCTTCATCGCGTCTTCACAACTATTACGAGCAAAGTTGCCGCAGGTAATCAAAGCAATTTCAACTTTACTGCGTGGGCGTAAAGTTTATTTAAGCGCAAAGTTCATTTATCGGTTTATTAGTAGTGATTATAGTAACGCTTTAATATCTTGTAACTAGTTGAAGAGTTTATCAAAAGCTTGATGGTTAGTAATTAACTTCAAGTTTTGCTGCTTTAGGACTTGTCAAGTTTTGGACAAGCAGCTTCGACATAGTTTTAAACTACAGGTAATTGTTTTTTTTTGTAAAACTTGTGTTGTTGAGAAACACTTTTTATTCTGATACCTATTATGTACCTATACGGTGGTTTTTAATCTCTTTAAATTGTCTAAAGTTTCTTAAACGCGGATCTGGTCATATATGCAAGCAAAATCTTGACTTGGAATTGAAGTTTTTAAATTGTCTTTTTAAATGTGAAACTCACACATGCATGCTATCACATGAATGTTTAAAATAAGGTTTAACTACAAAATAAATCTAGTTACATACATTCACAACTCGTTTTGAGAAGTTAAAGTGCCATTGAAAAATCTCGCGTATTTTCATCGCCATTTTCCGACAGGAAAGTAATAGTTTCCTTCCATCAAACACAAGCGAAAAGCTAATGTATTTGAGCTTTAATAAAACTTAGAAAAGAAGCCGTTAGTGAATCGGTTTTTCCGCTTTTATACGGCAGCTCGTGGCGGGACTTCGAACATTCCTGAAATGCTAGTGCTCGATCGCCAATACCAAATATTGATTCAGTTGCTTGAAATCCTTTTAATTTAACTCTCTTTGAACAAAAAAATCTTGCTTATACACTGACCTTACTCGATTTCGTTCATTATTTGTACATGGGGGTTCGAATATTGTATCTTATTTTACAGAGCAAAAAGGTTATGCCAACTTATTTCTGAATCTGTTTTACCTACATCCTACTAATTTCATAAATGTAAAAGTTTATAAGGATGTTTGGACGTTAGTGGTTCAATTACGTCGTAACAGTTCAAGCGATTGCGACGAAACTTTTATTTTTATTTTATTTATTAACAAAATCCACAGTTTTAAAAAAGAAAACATGTAAACTTATAACTAAACTGACAGCCAATAACGGATTTACATTTTATATCTAATACCTAAAAACAGTCACCAAGTATGTATTTATCATAAAATAATAATAGCAACTATAAAACAATAAAAGCTCTAAAAGCTCCAAACAAGTATTAACCATATATAAATATTATCCATGCCCGATGTATAACTACGTGCTCTGTTTATGTGTGTGTGTGTGTGTAAGTGTGTGTGTGTTTGTGTTTGTGTTTCCGCGTGAGAGTTTGATTTCATCCCGACTGACCCTCCATACTATCCTCATCGCGATCGTTGAGGACTTGAAGGAACTTCCGTTTGAAACCAAATTTGCTGGTGTGGAAAATATCAATGCCACTAAATATTTTATTATACTTTCCATGCAACTGACTAATTCGTGAATTTTGAGCATAGTTAGTAGAAGAGTGGGAGACAGCAAAAAGATTTGTATGTCTTGTTCGCTTTCTTGGGACACAAAATCGTAAGCTAACTTGGTATAGATTCTTCTTAGAATAGCTTACTTCTTTTAATCTACATACCACGCGAGTGAAGCCGCTGGCACAAGCTAGTATTAAGATAAAAATTTAATTTATAAAGCTACTAAAGTAAAATAATTCTAGTGGCCAACTCTGATAACGATTTTTGAAGCCGCTAACGACATTTTAACGTTCCCTCCAAAACACGGGCTTTAAAAGTTCTGGACCTCTCTAGTGGCCACGACCCTGTCGCTATAAATATCTACAGATTTTCGCGTCGACTTTTATTTTGACCAGTATTGATTCTACGTCAGTGGACACCGAGATAAGGGTGTGCTTATTGCCGTTGCCGGGCGAATTACATTCATGAGAACGGATTTTGTTCCAAATCACGTTCAGGCATCGTGATTTATGGTATTGTTCGATACCAGTTTAAATCTGTTTTTCTTGGTGTTAAAATATTGAAACAATCGTTATGATTCACTTATAAGTTGATTTTCTTGTTACCTTAATGTTTTTTGTGCAAATACAAAAACAATTTATTGCAATAAAATATTGAACAAGCATAAAATGAAAAAATGATAGGCCCCAAGCCGTGTTGGTTGCCTGATTCTTGTAGGCTTGGTCGCGAGGAACAGGCATAGCTTCACCTAGTTTCTAAGACGTTTCAAAGTGATCCTAGTGATTTTATTGAAATAAATGCCTTTTGACTTGACTTGACTTGACTCAGGAGCCAGTAACAACGATAGAGAGCGTCGACATTTGACACTGCTAATGAGATGCTAACTTGCTACGTTTTTGAGTTGGCTCGCATTCAAGTCAGTGAATTTATGAACTAGCGTTTCTTGACCTTTTTCAACCTGGTCACTGACCTAATACAGTATGACCAAGAAAGAATCAGTAACACGACAAAGAAAGAAGACAGCGTTTTTATGTTGAATGTATGATTATATGACGGTTTTGACTATACTGAAGTGTATATTAAAAAAATTGCATGACTGGTTGGATGCACCCTTGGACTCAAGTGTTACATGTAAAACGGCAACGTTTCAAGTCGCTTTTTTGTCAACTTACAACCGTATAAACATTATTACAAAGCCGCCCTGCCTGCTACACGGGTGCACAAATCACTTACACGACGAAATACAATTTTAGATAACCACTCGAAGCAATTTCCCCATTAACCCCTGTAAGTTGAGATAAAAAACGTAGATGGCCCAACTTTTTTCGACCAACGTGTTGTGTATCGATGTGTTCACCACGCATAGACAAGCAACTACTGCTGTTATATTGAAAGCTAATTCTTCTTCTTATGGTGTCACTGATTCTTTCTTGGTCATCCTGAAAGCTAATGTAATCATCCATAAAAAATAAGATAATTTATTGAAATTAACAGCTTTTACATAGTTTCTGTTGACGACCTCGGTGGCGCAGCGGGCGAATGCGGGACAAATGTTTGCATGATCTGCAAATATTTGTTCCGGGTCTGGATCTTGTGGTACCATGGCATATATACCGTGGGTTATATCTGATACCCACGACATAGGGTATCCTAGTGTGGGGTCAAGACTATGTATTTGACTGTTGGGTGTTATTACGTCGCTTGACCCTGTTATAGAACATATTATCCTGTAAAGTGATCCTAGTGATTTTATTGAAATAAACGCCTTTTGTCTTTGACTTGAAGGATTTACTAACTTTAGTCAGCCTTGTTTTTTTTATAATATCCCAAAAATTCGTAAGCCTAATCGTGGGAACAGTGAGTTTTTCTTTGCTTCTAGTACTTAAACCATGATTGTCACAATACTTTTGTAATAATTCATATTTTTGCGAACATACATGTCTTCACAAACGAATACTACAGTTCAGAACTAACTTGAACCGTTTATAAGATTTCCAGCTGAGATTACATGCCCCGAACGACGCCGTTGGTGACGGTGCGGGCGGTTAAATTACAATGTCCCACATGGAGATCACCCCTGATAGCTCTTAAACGAGAAAATTAAACCCGTTGCCTGTCGGGGTGGGTGACGTGTGTACCGGTCTTATCTTAGGTTTCCCAAAGCTTTTGTTCCCACATTTTAGAAATAAATTGTAACTAAGAAACAACCACGTACAATGAAAAGTATTGTCAAATCACGATAGTTTTATTTGTTAACGCGTAAAAAAATATTCCAGACTTTCATAGATCCAAAAAAAGGAGGAGAATGGTGATACCCAGGATAGAACTTCATCATCATTATCATCATCAGCCTGTAAAAGTCTACTGCTGGATATAGGCTCCCCCAAAGAGTTCCACAATGAACGGTCTTGAGCCTTTTTCATCAAACGACTTCCCCCAACCATCACAATGTCGGTGGCCTTCCAACACTGCGTTGTCCGGTTCGTGGTCGCCATTCGAGAACCTTTTCTCCCCAACAGTTGATATCGGTTAGAACTTAAAAAAAAATGTTCATGAGTATTTCCATTTTAGCCAGTTAAAATTTAATTCTTATCAAATGTTTGGTAAAAACACGTTGGCTGGTAAACAAAACATGTAATTTTCCCTAAACTGATAATAATTTCCCCCTGGGTTCAAGTAAACAGCTTGCACAAAGCCAGTTTTTCGCCGCTCGAATCTCAATATTTTCCGTTCGCAAAGACAGTTCTGTTGTTTTCAGATAAGGCTCTATTTACATATCTTACCGTTTTAATGAGATTGTGCACGATGTATCGGGGTTTAACATAATTTGAACCGAAACCACCGAGAAAATATTGGATGAGAGGAGGAGGCCTTTATTTATATTTATGAAGCTATTTTATTATAATTATTTTCCTAAATTTTGCTAATTTACAGAAAGAAACTTAAAACTAATACAAGTAAATATTTACAAAATACACAAGAAACAGTTGAGCCATCTAAAGACCGTTACAAACGATCTATAGATAGCTCAACTGATCCAGATCACTACCAGTCGGAAGCGTCCCCAAGACGCTGGCGGAATTGCCACGCTGGATGGCAATGCTAATTCGCTGGGCCAAATAAGAGCCAGCTCTCGGGTCACGCGTCGCTTCGATCAGACGTCCTGATATAATTTTGTTAGTTTTGAATATAAATTACTGTCAAACCTCAAAAAAAACCTAAAATATAAATATAGGTATGTCCTGATATTATTGCACTAATTGCGCTTTTTGCTAATTTAAATCACGCGCTTCTTTGTTTAAAGTTAATTAGCAAAATAACTCAACACCCACCTTTTGTTTCTTGTTGTTGCTTACGAAAACGGGGCTTCTGCCTTCTTGCATGTTAATTAAACGTAAATTAGAATTCCGTGTTATTTTTGTTTTTAAAAATTGAAATTTGCTCTACTTGTACCTTCCTAGATCATCAGTATCATAGTATCATCCTAAATCCTAGGCTTGTATTCTGACACTGCTTGTGAATCGAGTCACAAGTAGAGGTACAGATTTTTGATCACTTCTCATTGATAGCATGTGTGCTTGCTTGCTTGTCTTGTCACTAGTTCTTTATTGGTCATGCTGCTTTAGGTCAGTGACCAGGTTGACAATTTATAGATAGGTACATTCCAAAACTAATTTATATAATAATAATAATAAATATATTCTTATACAGTTCATTTCGTTTTTGTTATAACTCAGTTGACTGACTGACTGACTGGCTGACCTCATAGCTCAGTTGGTAGTAAGTCTGCCTTCTGCGCTACAGGTCGCGGGTTCGATTCCCGCACTGGACAAACATTTGTGACTAACACAGATGTTTTTTATGTGTCTGGGTGTTAAATATATATCTATTATGTATATCAGTCTCTGGTGCCCATATTACAGGCTATGCCTAGTTTGGGATCAGTTGACCGTGTGTGATATGTCCGGAATATTTATTTATTTATAAGCAATACTTGGTCACAAAATTCGTACTGCGTATAAGAAAATTAAATAATTAATCTCTTGTAATATTTGTCTAAGAGCATTTACACACTAAGCTATACACCAGGACGACTCGCAATACACAACAGCCTAAACTATAGACGATAGTATGAAAACAGGCAGACAACAATCTAACTTGAGTATAAATGAATCACATAAAAGTTTAATTCATGAGGAAATTCGTAGAAGAACCAAGGTCACCGACATAGCTCTCAGAAGAAGTTGAAGTGGCAGTGGGCAGGCCATATAGCTCGCAGAACCGATAACCGTTGGGGAGTAAAGGTTCTCGAATGTCGACCACGAACCGGGCGACGCAGTGTTGGCAGGCCCCCCACCCGATGGACCGACGACATTGTGAAGGTTGCGGGAAGTCGGTGGATGGATAGGGCTCAAGACCGTTCGTCGTGGAACTCTTTAGGGGAGACCTATGTCCAGCAGTGGACTTCTTCAGGCTGATGATGATGATGACATAAAAGTTTAATTACAATTTGAAATAAAAATTTAAAATACTGTATTATTCTCTCATTAATACTCATTGAACGTTATTGCCAAAGTTGTTAAAGTTAATTGCCAAAAATACTGTGTTATTATTCAAAAGTTATAGTCCGGCCGCCACTTGGCTGGCTCCTTTGAATATTCATTAGCGAGAGTTCGCTTCGTTGTCTTGCTTACATTGCGCTTAGTGCGCTTCTGCGCTACTAATATTTGCCTGATGCTTATACACGGGCAACTGTTGCCAATCATACACTGGACCAATTACAAGAAGCCGAAATCTAACTCAAACTTGCAATTGACTTATGTTCGTTGAAATCACAAGGATAACTTGTTTTTGTATACTTATTATTAAAAATACGTACATTGATCTTTTTTATTTATTTATTTACAAATGTAATATAAATTCTATTTATTGTTATTTTAGGGAAATTTGGAGTTATTTGTATTCACTGTTAGTTCTTCAACATTATTTTCTTACATTATGTTAGCAAGCTGACCTTTTATGTCACCTTTAAGGTTGGCTGTTAGAAAATGTTTGTAGCATTAAGCCCTCCTTTTGTACATCAATTGTATTAATATTGTGTGCAATAAAGTATTAAATATTAATAATAAAAACTTTGAACCATTTTAGAGATTTGAATTAGAGAAAATCAAAAGTCAGCAGTATCTTTTAAATGAAGAAATATTTTTATATTTTTAGCTCTTCCATGATTGATCCATAAATATGATCTTTTTTAATAAATAAATAAAATAAATATTCCGGACCTATCACACGGTCAGCTGATCCCAAACTAGGCATAGCCTGTGCTATGGGTACCAGAGACTGATATACATAATAGATATATATTTAACACCTAGACACAGAACAAACATCTGTATTCATCACACAAATGTTTGTCCAGTGCGGGAATCGAACCCACGACCTCTATCGCAGAAGGCAGAGTTACTACCAACTGAGCTATGAGGCCAGTCAAATTTTACTACTTTTTACTAATTGCTCCTTGATTGCTCCATAGCATTAGACTTGTATGGTGTATGACTTGACTTATGTATGGTGCCGATACGAGTTTTCAACTACTACTAAGTCGGACTAATATTCAAAGCAAGATACCAAATTACATGCAATTTTTGTGTTGGGAATGACATAAATTGTTGCAGTGTTACTCTGAGCGTCGCTCGTGTAATGACCTTTATGGTAATTTCGCAGTTCCCACAGGTTTTTGCTGTTTGATGGCTTTCCAAACAACGCCGACGAGGTTGTTTTTAAAACAACGATGCCAACGAGCTTGTTTGTGAGACAACAAGCGAGGCTCGTTTTTGCAAACGTTCATGTCACTTTTCTATTTAAACGGGTGTTTATAAGTAGGGGGACGTTCCCGAGGGTTGGTTTATCCGTGTTTTTAAGCAAGTGACAAAACCAAACAAAAATAAATTTATGGGTTCTGTTTTCTTTTAAGATTATTTAACCCTTTTGGTATATCAAACTTTCGTATCATAAATATTCAATACGTTTGGTTAGATCATAACAGGATCCTGCAATATCGGTTTCCCAATCGGGCCATGTACGGAACATTTGCATACATCAAATCAAGCCGAGATCCAATAGAGCGGTAACGGCGTAGCACGTGTCTACGAGTGTCTACACGCGCCGTAGCTGATCGCTACGGCGTAGCACCGGCAAGAACTTGCAAAGTTTAACAAGTTTGGTGTTCTTGAGTTTGTTTATTGAGTAGAATAAATAAATAGATATCCGGAATATCACACACGGTCAACTGATCCCAAACTAGGCATAGCCTGTACTATGGACTGAAATACATAATATATTAAATATTTAACACCCAGACACAGAAAAAACATCTGTGTTAATTAATAAATATTCCGGACATATTCACACGGTCAACTGATCCCAAACTAGGCATAGCCTGTACTATGGGTACCAGAGATTGATATATATAATAGATAAATATTTAACACCCAGACACAGAACAAACATCTGTGTTTATCACACAAATGTTTGTCCAGTGCGGGAATGGAACCGGCGACCTCTAGCGCAGAAGGCAGAGTTACTACCTATAGAGCTATGAGGCCTTCAGAATGAAGCAATAATCTTAAGCAAATACTTATATTCATCATCATCTCCCTGCCCTTATTCCACTTCATGTGGAGTGACTAGAATGGACAAGATACGGAATGAGTACATCAGAGGAAGTTTGAAAGTAGCGCCAGTGACTGAGAAGTTTGTGGGGATCCTCTCCACATTACTATTGGGTATTTTACCTTCCTAAAAATTGGTTTAATTATTTATATAAAACCTACACTACTACACTCGCGCACACGTCAGTCGGATGGAATCGCGATTGTACTGCTCTGGCTTTTACTTATGAACTTTCTTGTTATTCCTTTGGTTCATCCTTCTATTCTACGCTTGCTATCTACTCGGTGCCTCTCTCCTTCTGAACTGTTAAATGTAGTGCTTTGTGTATGTGTTGGAACAATATACGGTTAACCTTATCTGGACTACTTCTTCATACTTCAACTAACACCCACCAACCCTTAGCCTTCAAGTTGAAGAGCAAAAGGTTAGCGTGGTATGGGCATGTCATGCGGAGGGAAGAATGTCATGTGACTAGAAGAGTGTTAAATATGAATGTGGAAGGAAATAAGGGGAGAGGTAGACAAAAGAAAAGATGGATAGATTGTGTGAAAGACGACATGAGTAAAAGGGAGTGAATACTGATTTGACGGCTGATGGAGGGGAGTGGAAGAGAAAATATATAATAATCCTACTTATATTATAAATACGAAAGTTTGTGAGGATGTTTGGATGTTTGTGGTTCAACGGAACGGTTTGTGGAACGGATTTGGATGAAATTTGGCTCAGAGATAGATTATAGTACATCATCATACAGATTTTAAGTTTATTAATTTGAATATTTATAAGTACCTACTTTAAGTTATTAATGTTAGCCTTTTTTTCAGCCTGAGATACAGGTTTTCCAAGTTCAGGCATAGTGTAATTTTTTTACCTTTAATTAGATAATAATTCGCAATGTAAATCCTAGCACTAAGGTAATGAATAAATATTTATTATTATTATTATTATAGTCTGGAATATCATATAGGCTTCTTATCTTCATAGGTACCACACGAGCAAAGCAGCGGGTGGAAGCTAGTATTAGATATGTCCAATTGAATGACAAACTCCGTTGGCAACAAATGATTTTAATTCGATAAAAATTTCAACATGTAGCTAATAAATTAGTTTTGTGATCATTATTTTAATAGTTACACCATGTGTGTTTATCACAATAACGCAATTCCATCGATTTTTTCCCTATAATTAATGATATAGATTATCCTTATCAATAGTAGGTATTGTTACCACTATCCTTATCGGCTCCACGAGTGTACTCTGTTTTTGTTCTCGTATATTATAAATATCACGGCTCCCCACCACGTAGTTGCTATAACCACCTACTATATGGACCACGCAATAAAGTTTACGATTAGCAGTAACTCAATTTAAAATTTATTTAATGTCGCACGAATTATTCTGTGTTGTTTATAAACTAGGTACTATTGTACCTACAGAACAAATCTATAGTAAACACTTGTAGTATATATTGTGTGTCTTGAAGTAAATATGCCTGCTGAGTCGAGAAGACGGCCTCTAGAAGCTGTGAGCAAATTCATATCAAACATTTCGATGCCGCGGTGGCTGAAGAGACATAGCTTTTTAAAATTGAGTTTGATGAAGCGAGCTATTGTAAACATTTGGTAAGTGCTTTCTATTATATTGTTATTTATTTTTATTCAAACTATTATGCAATGTCAAATTTTTCAAAGCTTGAAAAAAATTAAGCAGTGAATCTAACTAAATTACTCGTTATTATTATCTTAGAACTTCACTTACCGTCTCTCTCTTCACTTTTACAATAATAATATTTACTTAAACAAATCATGATAATTTTCTTATAGGTAATGATAATGAATGAAACTCTATCCCACATTTTAAATTTAAATATATTATTTTTAATTTCATTAACAAACAACACTGTTTTGTTTTATAATTTATCAACATACCTAAATACTAATCCTAGAATGAGGGTTTTTTAATTTATTTTTAGGTGTTATAAAAAAGAACCGAGTTCTTATGTCTTATTAAGTTTGTGGTGTAGGGAACCCTTAGTTGTACTTTTACAAAATACGTTGCAAAATTGACTTAAATATTCCGATCGTCTCAGATTTCCCAGCCGGGACGTTAGAGAGATTGTTCCCATTTCGCATTATCTTACAAAACCTGACTCCGGATTTAATCAGGCTGGGCAAAATGAATAAAAATCTTCTAATTTTATTCAGCCCTGCGCTGGTTCCTAGAAGTTATCAAAAAGAGCAGTAATCTTAAAAAGTAGTCAGACGTTAAAAATAATGGCAAACATACTTACCTTCTTTTAGTTTCGTAACAGTCTTAGTAACCCACCTCAGGGCCAAGCCTCATAGCCTTGAGGCGGGGTTCTTAGAGTGCTAAATGCGTTCGTCAGCTTACCTTGCTCTCCGCAGCACAAAAGCGCTCAGTTTAAATGCCACCTGCAATGTGGATGGGTATCCAAATGCATATATTGCTGAAAGTCGTCGACCTAGAAAGCACGAGCTTACAGAAGTAGATGAGGCATATTTACTTTAAATTCAGCAGATTTATTCATCCGATTGCCTATTACCAGAGTACTGAATATATTACGATTAGGTTGCCTGTCAACCCTAGATCCGAATAGACAGTGGACGGGGAGCGACGGGACGCTGGAGTATCGGGTTGCCCTTAACTCTGTTATTTCTAGCTGAGGTTGCTTTGCTTGGTGTAAAAATTGACCAATTTTCGAAGCTTTGAGTTTAAACGGCTTCGTTTAAACTCAAAGCTTCGAAAATTGGTCAATTTTTACACAATAACACGAGTTTGCTTGTACGCGAGCTGCGGTGCTAATACGTTAACAACACGGTTATAGAGTGTGTAACTTTTTTTAATAATCTAACAATATTTAAATCGTTTAAATTTAAAAAGAGAAGTCTTGCAATCGCAACTTCCCCTTTTCATTATTTGAAACCTTTAGGATAGCACCAAGACTTAAAATTATCCTCAAGCTCTGCGGAACTGCATCGCTGGTCCAAATAATATTCAAAATCTTTATAATCTACATCTACAGAAAATTAATCTACAGATTTATTCTTTTTTAAATTATCTTTAAAAAAAATGGCTTACGAGTTTTATCCCCAATAATGGTAGACCTCCTCTCACATCTCCGGGCGATCACATCCTTGATTATGTCTAAGGAGGGTATTCAGAGGCATGTCCGAACTTTGGTACATGCTCACGTTTTGCAGTAATAAAAGTAGCTTGCAGTAAATATTCCTTTCGTGACAGGTTGCAATCCCATCGCCGCTTTAAGATTACTTACTAGTTTCCTCGCTATGATTCCCTTCACCGTTTTAAGCACGTGTTAGGCACTTTATTTTTTTCAATAGAAAACTCATGACATGTTTCGAACCCACTAGGCCAACAATAGCTCTCTTTATAAAGCTTACAATAAATAACAAAGTCGACTAATTCCCACAATATCTGCACAAATAGTCTTGTAATAATAAATTGGTCAAATACTACTCAGCATCAAGTACATTCAACATGAATTGAAACATTAAAATATATCATACAGTATCGAGTATCAATAATAATGTTTTCACATTGTACACTTCACCTGAACGAGAGTCAGCATAATGAAATATTGGAAATCAAACCGGTGGATGGCCATTCGGTCTGTTATTTGGAATGTTCAATGCGGCTCAGTCGAGTTTTATTGTTTGTTCCATTTTAATATGAACATGTTTGGAAGTCGAAATTGTTCGAAAATTATTCAGCGCCGCTAACCTTATAATGATACTAGTGAGTTCTGATACTTACCTACAGTTTTTTTTAATAATTACATACATAGTCCTGGACTCACACTAGGATTCCCTGTGTCGTTGCTATCAGAATCTACGAGTACCATGGTACCACAACACCCAGACCCGGAACTAATATTTGCAGATCATACTAACATTTGTACCGCAGCAGGAATGAAACCCGCACCCCTTGTGTCGCAGGTGGCCACTCGCCTGCTACGCCACCGAGGTCGTTATTATTTTATCATCATCATTGCAGCCGTAGGACGTCCACTGCTGAAAATAGGCCTCCCCCTTATATTTCCAGACCAACCTTGTATCCAAACAACTATTTGGGGGGACTTGCCCCTACTCGCTACGCTTGGTATGTGGGCTTGCGAGCGCCCATCCCCTTTTTTCTCCTGAGTCGACACTTACGTATGTAATGTATTGTGAAACACGTTTAGGCATACGATATAAAAAAGTATTTGTGCAGTATTATAAAATGATAAATAAATGTATGTCATGCTCAACGACCGAGAGACTTGTAGGAAAGTCGATCGTTAAAATTAATTGATTCACGCTCCGCATGTCCGATACCTCGATGGAATAATCAAACCTGCACCGGCCTCTTTTTTTATATATATTTATTATGAAAACCTGTTTTTAATTCATAATTTCGAGTATTTGAAAGCGTGTAAATCGAATTCAGTACTTCCCCCTGTCTTCAGGTATAAGGTAGAGTTGGGTAGAGTGTCCTTGCATTTTTTAATAGTTTTCACTAGGTGGCGTAGCAGGCGAGTGCCCGTCTGAAACGCAAGGGGTGCGGGTGCGATTCCTGTTGCGAAACAAATGTTTGCATGATCTGAAAATGTTCCGGGTCTGGGTGTTGCGTTACGAAAAGGCGACGCAGCAGCTGTGTGTTACACGAACCATTTTGACCCCTTAAGCTAAGTCAAATCTAGAGCTTGGCATCATTCAGCATTCATCATTTAGCATTTAATTTTTATTTTATTTTATTGTGTAGTAGTTCGTAAGGAAAATACAATGTTTCATTCGTTCATTCTTTCATTAATTCATTCAAACTTGGCACCAATTTAGATCTCAATTCTTTCGTCGGCGAAGTTGACAACTACGCATATTCTTAATCAACTTGGCTTCCATTTTCACATATATGTTTATGATGCGATGTTACATATACAAAATAAATCACAAATCCAGTCCAATATGTAACAGTTACATGTAAGTGCCCGACATTAAATCTGAGTTTACGCTCCAATGTGTCTCCCGAGGACAATAGGGCCCTCGGCCCCTTCGACCAATCACGTAATGGTACCCTCCTATCGCCATATTGGTTATCGCATAAATTACTACGGTTCTACATTGTTTCCATATCTGGGGTTGTTCCCAACCGAACTCTGTATCTTCTCTATATCTTTCGTACGCAACCGATCAAATTTAGGAAACACAATCTCACCCACCCAAGTATAACTGAATAAAATGCCACTGTACTTAATAGCCACTCCATTTTTTTGCTTTTAAACACTATTTGTACTTGTCAGAGGCTAAGTAAGGTTTACATACTATCAATTCTGTTTGCAATGACGCTAGTAACAAAATCCCAAAATATATGGCACTGACGTAGGCTATCGAAATATCACGTGATATTGTTTTTATTATTATTTTTTTATATAACCACCTGTTGGTAAGTGGTTACCGTAGCCTATGAACGCTTGCAATTTCAGAGGCATCACGCAAGCGTTTCAACCCGGAACCCCCCTCCCCTTAAAGAGCTCTGTCAACCTTACTCACCGCAGGAATACAACGCAATATGAAACAAAAAATGTTATTTTGCTGCGATCTTCTGTATAAAAGTAATTGTTCTAAGCTTTCGATGCATGCGATGGAATCGATTGAATGTTGCTATGGAGTGCTAGTTTAAGGAAACTAGCTTCATTTAATGCTTGTGACAACTTGATATTGTTGGGTTAGGACTGACCCAAATTCCGTTGGAATTGTTAAAGTGCGTTCGGGAGTTTTTACACATCTGGGCCTTGTTCCACACAGCTGGCACATTCAGGGCCGGTGTAATGTGCCGATTAAACTCTCGCCTGACACTTTTATGTGTTGGGTATAAATGTTTCAATTTTTGTTTTGATTTGATTGCCACGATACCTTGACCCCTTCGCATGACCTAAATACCTACAATATAGGGTGAATGTATGAGTTGTAGAGATCTATCTATACTGGTGATATGTTAAAGATGAGCTTTTGATAAATTTGTTTAATTGTTACTTTACTTTGAGAAATAAAATGGAAGCTTCTCTCTCTTAATTGGGTTTGTGTTTTCAAATATGTTTTTATTGGTTTTATAGGTTTTTCGGTTTGAAAAGAAACTCTAAGGGGCCCACTTTAATCCTTTCACTACAATGTTTCTTTCACCGAGGCCATAGGCCTTTTTCAGGGCCATCATCAGTGACATGACGACAAGCAAACATTGGTTTATTAATTTAATGGATTGTTTGTTTATTCATCATCATCATTTCAGCCGTACGACGTCCACTGCTGAACATGGCCTCCCCCACAGACAAATTTCTTATCATGTGGGGGGATTTGCCCATACTCACCACGCTGGGCATGCGGGTTGGCGAGCGCAGTTAGAGCTATCGTTGTTAAAATAGGAGACGCTGCTGCCCATCTCCTAGCTTTATTCCCTTAGTCGCCTCTTACGACATCCGCGGATAGGTAGATATGGAGGGGCCTATTCTTCAGCCAGGGCCACCACGTTTGTTTATTATGTTTGACTTTAAAACCATACATCACATCAAAGAGTTTTCAATTTGTTAAACTAGCTAATTTAAATAATAGTTTGAATCCAGCTTCAGATCAAGTTATTTTCATGTTTTCCGGACGAACTCTCGCTCTATTGATGTTATAAACCTCGCCGCAGAGTTTTACAGCCTGCAGTGCTGTGTTCAAGTATTCCACGGCAAATAGCAACAGCAACAGAGCAACACTGGCTGCAACTGGCGCGCCGCCAACAGCCAAGTGTTGCAATAAAACAATATGAGATAACTAACTAAACTCAACTAAATAAAAAGATTTAGCATACAACATTTGAAGCAGCCCGCCTGGGGATGTACCTCCGCCTTACAGAAGATCGCAGCCAAATAACATTATTTGTTTCAAATAGTGTTGTGTTCCTGCGGTGAGTAAGGTTGCCAGAGCTCTTTAGGGAGAGGGGGGTTCGGGGTCGGCAACGCTTGCGTGATGCCTCTGGTATTGCAAGCGCTCATAGGCCACGGTAACCGCTTACCAACAGGTGGGCCTTATGCTTGTTTGCCAACTCAGTGGTATAAAAAAAAAACTTGACTGAAGCGCTTGTTTTGCGTAAATGCCATGGTACATACGCTGATGTATTTTTGATAAATATTACTGTGACTTAGTTGTCCAAATCGATAGATCTGACTACACGTCAAGCTTTATAGATTGTTGTTCCAGTATAAATAAATGAGTTGAGTTTTAAACAAATGTTGTAATTTCAGATTCCCAAGCATTGTTTCATAAAATAGGCAACATTTTCTCAAAGAAAATGATCATAAATCCAGAGAAATGAGCTTCAGGGATGTTTCCCAATTTATCTTCGAAGTGGTTTCTTTTTGCGGATGTTTTTTTTTGCAAATAAAGTATCCTACTCTATTTTACTAAAATAATTTCATTTTGAAATATTAAATACAGCAAAAGTGGCATTCAAATAGAGATCTGTGAATATTTATTTGCGTGATAGCTACAGAAGAGGAGTAAATTACATCGAGTTAGTAATTACCCCGGTTAGTAGCTACATTACATTGAAACATGGCCGCTAACTGGCAGTTATCATTCGAAACTAATGATAACTGCTATTAGTAATTCATTTATTCATAGTATGTTTATTCTAAGCGACTGCTTTTAGGTAAAATATTTACGGAATTCATAATGCAAAGCAGCTTCTATATAGGTACTTATTTGGGAACGTTTTCAAGCATATTATGATACTGCGCCTCGCGGGCATTGCTATAAATTGCTTAGTGTGGCATGCTTTTGACGAATGTGCACGAAAGGAGGAATGTTTACGGAGGAGGTACGGCACAGCGAGATTTTCTCGCTCAAAATTGAAGCAGCCCGCCTGGGGAGGTACCTCCGACTTACAGAATATCGCCGCCAAATAACATTATTTGTTTCAAATAGTGTTGTGTTCCTGCGGTGAGTAAGGTTGCCAGAGCTCTTTAGGGGGGGGGGGGGGGGGGGTAACCACTTACCATCAGGAGGGCCGTAAACCTGCACTTTAGTCCTTTCTTTAGTTCCCAAGCCGTGTTTGTTGCCTGATTCTTCTGACTTTTAAAAGTGATCCTAGTGATTTTATTGAAATAAACCTTTTCAGGGTCACCATACCTAAACTGACCTAATACAAGATAGCCAAGAAAGAATCAGTGACACGACAAGCAAGCAAGCCCAGAATGGAGCAATTCCGGATTACCCGTGTATGAACACTTCAATAGGAACCAGAAGGCATGGCGCTCTGGTATTTTTTCCGACACTCATTCATACACCATCGATTTTAGGCACCAAGAAGAACCACTAACACGTAAACTGACGAATTCAATTTGATTCAAAAAGTATTTTTGAGAATCACCATCTCCATCATCATCGTTGCAGCCGGCTGACGTCTACAGCTGAACACAGCGACCGGATCCTGTGAAGATCATAAGAATGGAGTGAACCCCACTCCAACTCGTATAAGCAACGTTCACGTTCTCAATGAATAGTCAAAGGCTGCTTCATCAAGTAAAGTGTGCGAAGTCACACCTCGGCACAAAGGCACGGGCCAGTAAGATCGATCACTCACTTGTAAGTTCACTTGACTGGGCACGTGATACGCAATGCTATCAAACCAGTTTTTTTTTTTTTTTTTTTTTTTTTATAAATAAATAAATATTCCTGACATATTCACACGGTCAACTGATCACAAACTAGGCATAGCCTGTACAATGGGTACCAGAGACTGATATACATAATAGATATATATTTAACACCCAGACACAGAACAAACATCTGTGTTAGTCACAAATGTTTGTCCAGTGCGGGAATCGAACCCGCGACCTCTAGCGCAGAAGGCAGAGTTACTACCAACTGAGCTATGAGGCTATAGTGTTTAGTTGCAGTTGGAAATAAAATGTAGATCTCCAGCCAAATGGTTAGTCCATAGCAGCTTAGAAATATCAACAGAACGGGGGTTTAGCGCATAAACTATTTTTGCTTCGGTTATCGATCCAATCCAGTCTTTTTAATCATCCTAATGACTAATTATTAAACTTACGAAAATTTCGACATCATGATTGATACCCAAAATAGCTGATTATTGCATAGTGTTTTATCAATCCAGAATGTCTAATTACCAAAAGTCTTAGAACAAGCATTATGCAGTGAGGCGTAGAGTAAATCTGTTTTGGGACAGCGTAATTATGCATCACCTTGTTTTTAAACACAGATTTTTCCTCAAACAAAACCTTACATAGTTTATTTGTTCTCTACTTTTTGACACTTCTCACAATTTCGTACGAAATAAATACATGATGACGGATAACCCCCATTATACGAGCACACTGGTTGATGGATCGAGCTCGGCTTTTGTTGATTCAGTGAGTAGAGTATTTTTTAGAGTTATTCTGCGCTATATATATTCTCCTTTCGTACACATTTTGATTATTATGTACCCAATTGTTTTGGTTATAATGCAGAATAACTCTGATTATATTCCTATAAGTTTTATGCGAAGGAGTTCCGCGTTTACTTTGTGCCGAAGGCTGCGCGGTTAAGCACCACCTGCAATGGTATTTTTAACCGTTATTCCGCTAAAAGTGCTCATTTACTGTTATGGAGCTGAATTTCCAGGTTTTTACGAGGAAATAAATGATGCTTTGTTCATTTTACGTGGTTTGCGATAAGGAAACATAACTATTTGGTGTATAAATGGATGACTATGCCTTATTTGCTTGCTTGTCACTGATTCTGTCTTGGTCATCCAGTATTAGGTCAGTGACCAGGTTTAGGTATGCTGGCCTTGAAAAAGGCCCATGACCGTTGCTGAAAGAATCATAGTGTAGTGAAACAAATCAAATGGCGCCTCTTAGGTTCTTCTGATGTTTTTCCGCTAACCTACAACATGAAGAGCTTTAAGAAAAATACAAAAAGATTTCTCCAGGGCAGGCAACGCATTAGCAATGCTCCAGGTCTTGCAGATGTCAATAGGCGACGGTAACCGCTTACCATCAGGTGGGCCGTAAGCCTGTTTGCCTCCGTATAACATAAAAAAAAAAAAAAAAAAAACTTAGAGGCTCCTTTCGTGCACATGTCACATGTCTTCGAATTCCTGCAATGTTTTCCCTCCCTTTATTTAAAACACCAAAAAAATATCCAATGGTCGTCTTTGATTCTAAATTATGACCTGATTAATCTATCTAGTAATTTATGAGGAGTAGGGCACAGCGAGATTTTCTCTTTCTAAATTGGAGCAGCCCGCCTGGAGAGGTACCTCTGCCTTACAGAAGATCGCAGCCAAATAACATTATTTGTTTCAAAAAGTGTTGTGTTCCTGCGGTGAGTAAGGTTGCCAGAGCTCTTTAGGGGGGGAGGGGGGAGGGTTTGGCAACGCGTGCGTGATGCCTCTGGTATTGCATTCACTCATAGGCTACGGTAACCGCTTACCAACAGGTGGGCCGGATGCTTGTTTGCCACCTTAGTTGCATAAAAAAAATCTTAATGATAGCATCACTTGCGCCGTATTTAGTAGACACAGAAAATAAGATGCCTCCTGCGTCCTACCTCGTGTGTGTCCATGAAGGTTAGATTGACACACACGAGGTCTGTGTTGTTACAAGGGTGATACAAAATTCAAGAGACGAGAGTTACAAACTTGTTGACGCAACAAATTGGGCCCTTCAGTTAAGTCGTGTTTAGCCTTTCGAATTATTCGGCTGAAGCGGTCGTGTTCGTCAGTAAACACCCTTAAGGGCTCCAGTTGTAAGCACTTATTTAAATCCTGAGTTAAGAGGACCCTTTCCCTTTTTAGTGGGCCTTAGATAACATTCTGGCTGAGTTTTAGAAAAATGAGCGTAATAGTAAAAAATACGATCAGGTTCTGTTCATCATCATCTCAGGCTGTCTGTGTTAATCTCCTCTGCTCATCATATTGACTGGCCTCATAGCTCAGTTGGTAGTAACTCTGCTTTCTGCGCTAGAGGTCGCGGGTTCGATTCCCGCACTGGACAATCATTTGTGACTAACACAGATGTTTGTTCTGTGTCTGGGTGTTAAATATATATCTATTATGTATATCAGTCTCTGGTTCTCATAGTACAGGCTATGCCTAGTTTGGGATCAGTTGACCGTGTGTGGTATGTCCGGAATATTTATTTATTTATTATTTATGCGCAAAAGCATCTTCTGTATGGCTCCTTTTATTTATAATAAATTACCACAGTAATTGAGAGAAATGCCTTGTTCACTGTTTCAAAGGAAGCTGAGAACGCTGCTCATAGTTAAAAGTTACTACACCATTGACGAATTTATGAAAGATAAAAATATAGTGTAAATTGTTGACATAATATATTCATTTTTTTGACAAGGATATTATAATATTTAGTTGTTGTGTATCTAGTCCCTAATTGTTTTTAATATTTTAATTAGTTCATAATGACATTCTTTTTCTTCTATTTTTTATTATTATTTGTAATTTTTTTTATTAATTAAATTTTATTAAGATTGTAAATTAAATATTGCATGCCTCGATATAGGTAGAATACAATGATTCAATAGTATATAGTAATTGACATCTTTATGACATGTATTTCAAGCAATAAATTATACTTTGACTTTGACTTTATTATATTATTATCAACTCGGAGGTTTTGTGCGACAGTCACAAAGAAGAATGTTTCAAAATCGTGTAAAATAGAGCTGACAAGATCGCATTTGAATGTTAAGACGTCATGTAGGTCCATGGCTCGCAGCCGTCACTTATTACCCTACTCCACTTTCCAGTCCCAAGAATTGTAAGATATTTCACAAAGACCGCCTACGACATCGAAACATGTGTCTTGAAAGGGGAATGTAACCGCGACACGCTTCTAGCCGCATTCCTAGCAAGTCAAGCGAGCGATGCTTTGGACATTCCCCCACTTCTCTCCGTCTCCCCCTTTTGAGGGTCCGTGGGGGGAGTTCCGGTCGGAAACGGACGCGAGTGTTTCCTCCGGGCCTACTCTACTCGTCCACTTGTGGCTGTTGATTATGTATGTGCTTTTAATTTTATACCGTACGGTTGCGTTATTTTTATTTTTTGTGTAATGGAGCGCGCAGTGCGTGCGGTCGTTTGGGCTCAGACATGCGATATCTTGTTTAGTGATTTTATTCAAAGCTTCTGGAGCGAATATTACAGTTTTGGAAAATGTTTTATACCTATGAGTTGAAATGAAATAAATTTATTTCGACAAACACAGACAGGAGACACAAAAAGAAACAATAGATTATAGGTTAACGATAGGGAGATAGGTTAACGCAAAACAGATACACGGACAATAGATAGACAACAACACATAAGTAGGTACCTATCTATACGTGTGCATTTTTACAATTTAAACCTAAGTTTAAATAAGTTAACATCTATAATGCATTGAGATGCATAAGTCGACATCGATAATGATTTAGTGCGGGGTCAAGGTTACATATAAGTAATATTTTCAAAACAATTATTTTCGTGATTTATTTTGTAAAATAATTTTAAATTTCTATAAAGTAAATAAATAGATTTTCTTCTTACTTGGTGTTTGTTATAAATGCTCGGCTTGCGACGCGCGCTTCAATTTCAAAGATTATTTTGAATCGTCTTTAATCGAATTGAAATTTACCGTTTTTTTTTTTTTTTTTTATGTGGGGAAAATGCCGTCGCATTTCCTTTGCGCCATGGGGGGTGGCGGAAAGGGGTATGTGGGGCTCGAACCCACTAAAAACCCCCCTGTGAGCAGTCCTCCGCCTGGTTGAGGCGAGATGGGGTCGTGTTAGCATTCACCATCTCGCCTCAGCGGTAGGCCCGGATTTGCCTTAACCGGGCCACTGCGTCTGTGCCTTGCTCACTCAGGCCACTCCTCAGACTTGTGGGGCCGTTAAGAAATAGGCGGAAAGGTCCCCCGACCTTCCGCCCATGACCCTTCTACAAAGGGAGGAGGCGGGCAAACCGCCTCCTTCTCTCCCCTGTTCTTCTGCGGCGTAGCAGGTCTGCTTGGGCATCGTTCTCCCTGACCCGCTCCGCGGCCTCCTTATACGCCAATTCATCTACCAAGCCACCGCCACCATTTCAAAGTGATATCAGTAATTTTATTGTTATAAACGCCTTTTGACCTTTGACCACTAGAAGCCTAGAAGTTACAGGCAGTGCCACTTTGTTATAAAACAGTAATAGTGTCAAAGCTCTACAAATGAACTGAAGTAGGTAAGCAGTTCGCGGTATGGATTATCGGCCATTTGGTCAAAAGCCGCAACACATAAATCATACGGAAAATTATACAGCGCGATAGGAACGCAGGGCTGGCGCGCGCTGACATTATTATATCGAAGCTAGCTATTTCGACCTCTAGTCTCTTAATATGGCTATTTATAGATAACACGCGTGTATGTAGTATTTAGTTCGGTTATAGGGCGTTCTGCAGTAAATAACAATATTACATTTTATCGTGACTGTAGCTTTAATTATTATTTATTATTATTAAGTCATTTATTTCAGGCAACACAGCAAAGTACATGTACAAATACAGGGCCCATAGATATATATACCTTAAAACTAAAATACATATAATATTCACACTTGCATATAATATTAGGGTTTATTGTTCTTTGGCGCATCCCTATAGCGTCGGAAAACTATTCCTGCAGGCCAGAAGTCGGGAGAGAGGAACATGTCGCGAAGCTTCGCAGGCACCTTCAGCACGTACGACTTGAAGTTCGTCTCTCTAGACGACTCCAGGCTTTGCAGATGTAGCTGTATATTGGACGGGTCTCGGCTCCAAAACCGAGTCCTCTCCTTAAAGTTATAGCTTACAGCATCTCAGTTCAATTTCTGTACGCTATTGAATAACACATAACAAGTATAACTTTAAGTGAAAGCCCTATACCGCCCTCGCACTCAATATCACCCGTAATGCCAATAATATTCCGTATTTTGATGCAAAGTTCGAATAGTTTAACTGCAGTTAGGAGTTGATGGTCGGGAAATAAAGTTCGTTATCTCAGTTCAATGATTTTATTCAATAGACCGTGAGAGCTTTTCGAAAATAAGTAACGAACTCTGAAACTTTGCTAACTTACGAAAAGTATGAAGTGCTCTCACACTGGTGATGGTATTGCTCCATTCAAAGCAATCTGACGTCGCGATCACTCTTCAATTCTTTCTAACGATAAAATGTTGACGAAGGTCGCAACTCGCCAAGACAAAACTTGTTAGCAGGGTAAACTCACCCATATTTTTATATTTTCATTATGAAAGACTGGTCGGAAGTTTTTGTCACGATGATGACCATAACCAATATTATCTTTTCAATTATGACCCGTGTAAAAACACTGTAACAATGGATTAAGCTAGACTTATATTAACTGACATGCGTAACAACACAAAACATGCGTGCAAGGAGAAAGTATGGAAATATGACGATGAGGACAAAAAATTAAATGAAATAAGCTCACGACTTTTATCCCCAACAATGGTAGACAACCTCGCAGTTCTCCAGGCGATCAGATCCTTGAAAATGTCTGTGGAGGGTAGTCAGAGGCGCGTCCGAATATTTGACACAAATGCCCACATTTTGCAGCAGTGAGTATACCATACGTGACGGGCAAGCCCATCGCCGCTTTTAAGCATACTTACTGGTTTCATGACGATGTTTTCCTAACGCTTTTTTTTTATTTAAATAATTGGTGCACGACCGAGCTCGAACCCATATACGTCATATCATACAATACATTTCCCAGTAGCTTAAAAAATATTGTCATATCGCTTTCCCTACTTCATCATTCATCATTTCAGCTATACGACATCCACTGCTGAACAAGGCCTCCCCTACAGACAGAGCAAATTCCTTATCATGTGGGGGGATTTGCCCATACTCACCACGCTGGGCATGCGGGTTGGCGAGCATAGTTAGAGCTATCGTTGTTAGAATAAGGGACGCTGCTGCCCATCCCCTAGCTTTTTTCCCTTAGTCGCCTCTTACGACATCCACGGATCGGTAGATATGGAGGGGCCTATTCTTCAGCCGGGGCCACCACGGAATTTCCCTACTTAATGTTTTTTAAAGCAACATGCGGTTTTTTTTAAGTAATTTGTTGAAATATTTGCAGGGTGGTCGGGGGTTAATCGTCGCCGGAGGGCCCTTGGGTCGAGGGCCTTCGATAGGTACCCACTGGGCTTTGGAAGTTTCCAAGTGTGTTCACGGTTGTTGAAACATTGCGGTTGGTTTATTAAATTAAATTTAATGTGGAGAGGCAGGTTAAGTGGCATTATAGTCTGAGTTGAAACCAGTTTTATAATTGTTTCAGAACCTAGCTTTAAATTTCTTACGTGTACTAAATTGTGATGTTGGTTTACGTGCAGGTAAAAATATACATTTGTAAGGTTCAGGATAATATTGTACTGATTTATTGAGTGATTAATTCTACAAACCATTACTTGTTATTATTTTGTCACAATAATTGTCGATGTTCCTACTTTAGATGGTCAATTCGAGCATAAGCGGTTTTAATAAACAATATTTATTTGCTGTTAAAACATAGTTATTTTTCATGATAATTCATTTGAAATTATTTACTGATTTTAAAACTATTTTACATAGTCTTTAATCTTGGTTTGAAATTTAAGAAAATATATTGTAAGTCGTTCAAACGAATATCACCCGACCGAATCGCCATCTTGTTGTTTACGAACAGTTCTGAATAAAAAGAGCTGGGCGGGTCGTTCAGGGGGAATTCGTTATCCGACCGTGATGCTGACAACATGTTTCCTAGGGTAAGTCTGCTGTATAACTGTATAAAGATATATGTTCTGTGAAATGAGGATTATATTGGATTGAAATATAGTTGATCTTTGATTACCAGTGTGTCTTACACATTGACTGATGACAAGCCGTTTGAATAAAACAGGCCAACCTTTGAGGTTAGTTTCCGTTTGGTATCTTTGATTATCATGTTACCGCTTACGCCAAAAAAATTAATAAGAAATAGGCCCTCAACTAATTTGATTTGCATGTTCTGCAAATATTATTTTCCTGTCTGGGTGTTGTGGTACCATGGTACTCGTAGTTTCTGATAACTACGACACAGGGAATCCTAGTGTGGGGTCAGGAATATGTAAGTAATTGTTGGGTTAAGTTAGGTTTGGTTATTTATATTATTACGTTATTTTTTTTTTATTAGCGTGTGTATTAAGTTTCTATTTTAGTAAATTGAATAGATGAGCATTTTTTTTTTTTTTTTATACTACTGAAGTGGCAAACAAGCATACGGCCCACCTGTTGGTAAGCGGTTACCGTAGCCTATGAGCGCTTGCAATACCAGAGGCATCACGCACGCGTTGCCGACCCCGAACCCCCTTCCCCCCTAAAGTGCTCTGACAACCTTACTCACCGCAGGAACACAACACTATTTGAAACAAATAATGTTATTTGGCTGCGATGCTTTTGTAAGGCGGATGTACCTCCCAGGCGGGCTGCTCCAATTCAGAACGAGAAAATCTCGCTGTGCCCTACCTCCTCCTAAACGCATCACTCTTCAAGCTCATGGAGTCAGTGGTCAAAAGATACTTGTTATAAACCGGGTCTGTAAGTAAGTGTTTGCTCACGAGGCTAACTTATATGTACACGTCATGCCAATGCTCGCGCAACTCAAACATTGCGCAATTTAACTTATCTGATGGTGGGTAGTTTTCTCATTTATATGTTGTTGTTCTCATAACTTGAGATGGATTTTGGGTTTTATTAAACTTTATCAATTATGGTAACCTTTTAGTTTTAAAAACGTTTTATTTAAGTTTCAATAACAGTAACAGTAATAATTAAACGTTTTAATTGTTACTGTCTTAATCTCTCAAGGGCTAACCAGAACAAGAGCTTCTCGGCTCCGGCATAAAGTTAGCCGTTTCAATAGCATATGAAATGAAATGATATTATTTAATTTTGTTTGCTTGAGTCAAAGTCAAAGTATAATTTATTGCTTGAAATACATGTCATAAAGATGTCAATTACTATATACTATTGAATCAATGTATTCTACCTATGCAATATTTAATTTACAATCTTAATAAAATTTAATTAATAAAAAAAAATAACAAATAATAATAAAAAATAGAAGAAAAAGAATGTCATTATGAACTAATTAAAATATTAAAAACAATTAGAGACTAGATACAAAACAACTAAAGATTATATAAGCCTGATATATATTATATAGCCTGAAGAATGATAATCTTTTATAAGCAAACATAATACATCAAATACGAATATTGTATTTGCTACAAGTCGGAAATGTCGGAATGTAAGTGCGTGCCAACCGCAGTTTAGTCACAGAATACATAGTAGTGATGTTTTGGCACGGGGCCAGGAGTTGAACCTGCGTACATCTGGTCCTATCGTAGTTTATGCGTTGTTTACATTACGCTTTACGATGCGGGGCTTTGAATGGATAGAGTTGTGGTTGTGTTGTGTAAAGTATTGAATTCGGAATTCTATGATAAAATCTTTTGTCTGTCAGTCAGGACTTTTATATATTTATAAGAAGATTTATCAGGTTAATGCTCTAAAAGCTGCAGTGCAGCACACTATGCAGTCTTAACTTTATACAGTGGCGAGCTATTTTTTTTTGTGGCATTTTGATTAGATTAGCCTCGGACGACCTCGGAGCAAATCAATCGATCGTTGCGCGAGAACTCTACACTCTCATCAAAGTCAAAAGGCGTTTATTTCCATAAAATCACTAGGATCACTCTGAAACGTCTTAGAAACTAGGTGAAGCCACGCCTGTTACTCGCGACAAAGCCAATTACATTGCCCTTAGGAATACCTTACCTTACCTTAGCGAGATTTTCTCGCTCTAAATTGGAGCAGCCCGCCTAGAAAGGTACCTCCGCCTTACAGAAGATCGCAGCCAAATAACATTATTTTTTAAAATAGTGTTGTGTTCCTGCGGTGAGTAAGGTTGCCAGAGCTCTTTAGGGGGGGGGGGGAGGGGTTCGGCAGGAAACGCATTAGCAATGCTCCAGCTGTTGCTGGTGTCGATGGGCGACGGTAACCACTTACCATCAGGAGGGCCGTAAGCCTGTTTGCCTCCGTATAACATTTACTAAAAAAACCTTTAACTAATAAAGACGGTCATGTGCGAGAACTCGCGCTCTGAGTGTTCCGTACCATTACACGGGGTCAGAAAATCAAAATTCCAAGTGAAGGAAGTGACAAACTTATATTTAGCGGTCGCTCACGTTGTTCATAGCGGACTGCGTGAATCAGTTCGTGTAAAAAGCTTTTCCATAGATCACTTGCTCCTAAAACTTTCCCTGGGGAAATCAAAATATGACTTATTCACGGTGTAATAAATTGCAATTTTGTTTGCAAGATAAACTCGCATACAAACATATGCATTATAACACGTATGCCTTTCTTCTAAGTTGCGTATTTATTTGAAAACGTTCACGGTCCCATGGTTTACCTCAGTCTGCTTCAAAGCATGCAGCAACAAAGTCAGTCGTACATTTTTCACATAAGGTTCAAATTCGTTTGCAAGTGTTATACGTGCCCGGCTCCCACATAAGGCATTTACCGTAGTCTAGGGAATAGAATTATGCGGTGGAAGGTGAAGGCACGGAGCGGCGTGAATTGACTGTGAAACGGAATCTTTTGAAGCTCCTCTGTAATCCTTAAATGGATACGTAAAGCCTTGCTTCCTTCAAAGTGAATAGAATTTTATTCAATAGATGAAATCACAGACTGGCAGAGGGCAGTGCGGGATGAACCGCATGGCCTGAAGTCGCTCTGCCCCTCGACAGCTAAAATGCCATTTTACAGTGTCTTTACAGTTTTTGCTTGCATCATATTTTAAGTATTATTTAATTTTATATAAGCATTAGGTACATATTTCATCAAGTGTAGCGTGTGCTGCCTTTAGATCATTTGTTGAAGCTCACAGTTGTCTTCTTTTTTTTTTCACATTTTTATAAGATCTTATTTATTAAGGATTATAATTAGATTACTTTTCTTTTGAGCCTCACCTAGTTCGATCGGCACCACACTGAAGCTTTAAATTCCATTTTGTGAAAAAGGATCATCGAAAAAAATGATAGGTACCAAGCCGTGTTTGTTGCCTGATTCTTCTAGGCTTGGTCGCGAGGAACAGGCATAGCTTCACCTAGTTTCTAAGACGTTTCAAAGCGATCCTAGTGATTTTATTGTAATAAATGCCTTAAAAAAAAGGAAAAGGAGGTTTTGGAGGGCCAGCAGTGAAATCCATCAGGCTCATTGTATTAGAACATCACAAGGTTCATTTTGAACTGAACCTTTCGCACCGAGTCAATTTCGAGGAACAACGCCGAATGTCGTCGTATGTTCCAATCAAGACCATCGGCGAGACGTTGCATGGGTTTAATTAAAGCCTAAGACGATACAAGGACCGTGTCGAGACAGGTTGCATGGCTTTAATTAAAACCCACACACGTACGATAACAGACCCAGTTTGTATTTCATTTGCTCTGGACAATCGCCGGCCGGCATTACCAGGGCGATTGTTTACCCAATAAACTGGCGTTTGTTGTAACCATCGGTTATGTTGACAGCTGATGTATGTCTCTCATCAAATTATAGTGAGATTTTCCGGTAACAGTTAGGAGCAAAACTTTTTTAAACAACTATGGTGGCAAACGAACATACGACCTACCTGTTGGTAAGTGATTACCATTGCCTATGAATGCTTCAATACCAGAGGCATCACGCACGCGTTGCCGACCCCTTAAAAAGTTAAAAACGCCCTTTATCACCTTATCTCAATCCCACGCTATTGAGTGTCTGGCCATAGTGCACATTAATCTTCCATTCATTTTGTCAGCCGTCATCTGAATACTCACCCAAACCTGTCATTTAACTTCACCTGATATTAATGATTCTGTCATTTTGCATTTCATTATACACCCACAATTTTTAACGCAAGGTATCAAATGTCCATCCAGCTTTTAATTTGCCTAATTGGTTGTATCTAATTGAACTGTTCCGCTTTACCTGCAACTTCCTCTGCCAGTTAGCTGACTCTTACAAAATTGCTAGTAACTAGACCAGTAGAAAAGTATCTCTAAATTTCAATCCTCCAAGTATCTCAAAATTTCACATTTAATACTAGCACGAAAGACGAAGGATTTGGTTTAAAACTGATTCTTCTAATTTCTGATTGATTAGATTTTCTTGCTCTAAATTGGAGCAGCCCGCCTGCGAAGATACAGACGCCTTACAGAAGATCGCAGCCAAATAACATTATTTGTTTCAAATAGTGTTGTGTTCCTGCGGTGAGTAAGGTTGTCAGAGCTCTTTAGGAAGGGAGGGGTTCGGCAGGCAACGCATTAGCAATACTCTAGGTGTTGCTGATGTCAATAGGCGACGGTAACCACTTACCATCAGGGGGCCGTAAGCCTGTTTGCCTCCGTATAACATAAAAAAAAAACTTCAAACAACAAGTACCAAAGAGAAGCCTGCACCAAACATTACATAACTCGTACCATTCGCGTCCTCCACAAACATCAAAGGGTAATTAAATCTGGGCCGGATTACAAACATGCACGTGTACTTACAAACGGGTACTTACATACACAATTAGGGATTCTGCAGGGTAAAGCCACAAGCCGGACTCCCAACCACATGCCTACGGGTGGAATTTTTTATTTGCACTAGCACACTTGGGAGCTTAGCTTTTCATCCCCTGTAATTTAGGGACTGAAATCATTTCTTCAAATTGGGAAGGCTCCTAGGAGAAAAACTTACGGAAACTTTTTGAATAGTTACATGGTTTAAACCTAACTTGGTAAATTATTATTATTATTCATTTATTTCAGAGCATGTCCATATGTTTAAGAAGAGGTAAAGTCCTGCAAATTACAAGATACAATTAAAAGTTTCGGAAAGATTCGATATTCATGTTATGATACTTTCATGGTCACCTTGCTTGAGTTCCGAGGTGAAAAGGGCACCTACATTAAGTGAAAGTACCAGTGTAATGAATTAGAAGCTTATATCACGTACCATAGTTAGGATATTACTGTTAGGATATTTTTGCAAAATGTAATAATTGGACATGTCTCTGAAAACGTCCCTCACACATTTTCAAGAATCTGAGACCTATACCACACTTAGGGATAACAGTCGTAATTCTATTATTATAAAACCACTTTTCTAGAAGTGAGGACCAATTCCACATTGGATATACTAAGTTACTTTTAAGTGCTAAAGTGTACTGAAAGTAAACTTTTCAAAACTTAATCATCCGCGTTTAAAACATAAAACAACGCGCTGCGCAACATTCATCTGTTGAAATGAAACCGGCATTTAATTCCTAAGCGGCCATTAAGCTCGCGTGTGAGATTAACGCTCGGATCGCCGTCAAAGCAATATTATTGCTTACTCATCTAAACTTACATCATAAACCGTTTACGACTCAACCTTATTTCTAGTATCGCAAGGTTGAAAGTCCCACGGTGTTGTGGAGTATGAACTATCACGTCTCAAGTTGCGTGGGCGAAGGGCTAGATTGTAAATTGTAAGGGGGTTATAGTGATTAACCCGCTGATATTATTTACAGTTATTGGTAAGATAGCTTCTGATTTCTGAAAATATATAAATATTTGCGTAAATTTTGTTTTAATATACTTCATCACCATCATTTCATCCGTATGATGTCCACTACTGAACAAAGGCCTCCCCCATAGATTTCCAGCGTGACCGACCTTGTACGGCCTGAACCCAAACAATCATTTGGAGGGATTTGCCCAACCTCGCCATGCGGGCTGGCGAGCGCAGATAAAGCTATTTTGGATAGGGAATGCTGCTGCCCATCTCCTAAATTTTTTATATTCTTACTTACATAAGAAGACGTGTACCGTATTTAAAATCTCCCGACGACATTGTGAATAATGATCGACTGGAGACCCGAGAGATTTTTTTTGTATATTTTATTTTACCACTTAGTTCCAAAATTGAACGGTGAAAAGAGGCTTGTTGCCACTGGCGAGAAGACTAGTGTGGTAAGAGCGTTCAGCGCACATCGTAAATGTGTCGGTTCATTTCTGCGATAAAGTTACTGTGCGATAATTTCAAATCTCCAATTAGCGTGAGGCTGATCTGATGATGTGATAATCCGCGATTGGTTATGCATAACTGTATTGTTTATGGAAATTACACACGACTGTTACTGTTGCGCTTCGAGATAATCCGATTTCTGATAACATCTTAGCTGTAATAAGTTTTGTATTGGTTTACGTCAAAATTGACACAAATTGATTTAGTTTATTTACAATCAATCTAGTCTGACTGCCCGGAGTGCCCAGAGACAACCTACACTAGAAGTCTTACGGGCATGAAAATTGTAGTCAAAGTCAAAGGTTTTTATTTCAATAAAATCACTAGGATCACTTTGAAACGTCTTAGAAACTAGGTGAAGCTATGCCTGTTCCTCGCGACCAAGCCTAGAAGAATCAGGCAACAAACACGGCTTGGGGCCTATCATTTTTTTCGATGATTCTTTTTTTTTTATATATATTTTTTAATTGTTTTTGTACAAAGTTGAATTGAGAGCCAGTGTGGCGGAGAACTTAAAACTAACTTTTCACATACGCTGCTGCAGGACTGAAATAACCTAGACACTTTTAGAATCTGCAATGTTATTATGCCCCAACATGCGCTTCACTTACAGACGACGGCTGCACTCAACTTTTCCATTACAAGTTTTGTATATTCTTAAAAAAAACCTCGCCACAGCGAGACTTCTAAATCCGACTTTACTTCTTTCTCCCAGTAACATTGCAAAATGTCAAAACGTCGGGGCCAAGAAGGAATTACGCTCGCTGAATATTTATAAGTTTTTTTGTTGTTTTAACTTAACCCGAACTCCTAAATACTGAGAGCCTGATGTTAAGTGATTATGTTAATATTCGCTTTACCATTTGCCCTTGTATGTACTTAACGCTGTTAGCACTCGCTTTTAGCCTTTTAGCTTAGGTACAACAAATTAATGTAAATTGTTTTTTTTTCACCTTTTTCAGAAACTTTTTAACAAGTTTCGTCTGAAAACTGGGTTGAGACGACCCAAATCCTGAAGTGTGCCTAATATCCTACAAAACAGTTTTAGCAAACCGAATCTAGAGATATATTAAAGTTGGTCTGATTAGTTCCTTGTCGAAAAATATAGATACTGTCAACTTGGTCATTACATTGAAGTATGGTGATGATGTACCACATCACTGATGACGTCACTGGTCGCTTCGCTGCGCGGCTGGTCACTGTGGCCGCTGACCCACTTACAAATGCAATACGAACAGTCGAATGCCCATTCGGTTGGTAAATTAAACCTCTCTGTCCGATGGTATTGGTTCTAGCTGAAGGATCTAAAGAGAGATGTATAGGTTTTTTGTTCATTGAAATGAAGTAAGATCTATGAATAGCTAAAAATTTAAAAACTATTTCGAACAACATAAATAAATAAGAAAGCCAATACTTACACTTTGCAACTTTACAAATGTATCAACGTTACCGAGTGGTAGGTATCACTATGAATACGTTTACCGACGTTGAAACGTAGTTATACTGAGGCTTGACACGTTTCTAGTACAGACCAGCAATTGAGGGCCAATGCTGACTTTAACTTCTTATTGCAGAATCAGGGTTCTTGCTGGACTTGGAAGTACTGGTAGTGCCACATAAAAGTGAATTAAGAATTGAGTTCTTCGCATGATTTTTATGTCATAGTTTTGCATGAATAACTTACGAAATTGAGTCAATAATTATTTTGTGGGTACTAATAATGCCTTTTGCATTTTTTTTGGACGATACATCAGTATTATATTGTAAAAAAAACATCACTATCTTCTGGACTACTCGCCCATTCGGGGGATGTGCGTATTCTGGTCACGGTCCCACAGGGTGGACCCCGATATTAAAAATATAGAGCGGGGGGCTATAAATAAAGTGGAGAGGTTATACGCAGGGCTAACTACGCACGATACCCTTAAAGTGACGCGTGGCGTGGGGTTTAGTGGATGTACTGGCAAATGGCACTATTCAGAGACCCCAGGTAGAGTCCACTTAGGGTGTAATCTATGAAGAATCGTAGCGGAGTCATCCTGAGCGATGAGATTGCAGGTAGCTGTACCTGGTCAACTTCTAATTCAGCAGAAATCAAATTGAATTTCTTCTTATAGCGCTGCATTTATCTTCGTCGGAAATATTCTTAGTCTGTGCTACGGGTAAAATACTATTTTTTAAGGGTCAGGCAGTGAACCCACATACAAGTTACTTAGGTATCAGAATGGCGAGCGGAATTAAATGCTACGTTGAGCTTGTCATGGTTGATATGGTAAAGCGGGTATAATAGAAAGATTGCAATAAGTGAGAAATCTGCTAGAAGGTATATAGGAGGTATATACTTTATTATCGTCTCCCTGCCCTTATCCCACTTCATGTGGGGTGGGCACAACATGTTTTTATCTTCCACTCCCCTCTATCAGCTGTCATGTCAGTGTTCACTATTTCCAGACTCATGTCGTCTTTCACACAATCCATACACCTTTTTTTGGTAAACCCCATCCCTTATATCCTTCCACATTCTTAATCACCATTCTTGTAGTCACATGACATTCCTCCGCATAACATGCCCATACCTCGCTAACCTATTGCTCCTCAACTTCTCAGTCACTGGTGCTACTTATAGTCACTTGAAATTGAAACAGATTTTGCTTTTTGATGTCCAACTACCAAAGAACAACAAAGGTACAACTCATTTGGTACATAATATAACATCTTCGAGCCACAGTCTTATTACGAGGTTCGCTGTGGTGAGCCGGGCACGTCTGTCCGCTTCCGGTGGCGGGTTCGGACCGGAAGTGACCCTTTGTGCCGCGGGCGAAGGAAACTGCGTAACCGGTGGTGCCTTGATTTGTGTGTACTTTTGTATTTGGTTAGTGTGTGATAGGAGACTGTGATGGATATTTTTGAGATTATTTGATAGAATTTGATGGTCGATAAACGTTGTATGGTGTTGTATAGTGAAAATATTGCATCTTCGTTTATGGGTGATTATAATTGCTGCATATAAGGTAATCTTTATAAAAAATTGACCACGTTATGACCACACCATTGGGGAGATTGATCACCACTCTGTAGCTAAGTGGAGAGTAAAAAGTGTCATCAAACATATAAAGAAAAAACCGTTTTTGATCCACTTCAAAAAGGAGATAGTGGTGGCCTTTATTATCTAGCCTCCGTTGCGAACAACTGGCGCTACGTAGTTCATTTCAGCCGTAGGACGTCCACTGCTGAATATGGCCTCCCACACTGATTTTCTGAGCGAATTCCTATCATGTGGGGGGAATTTGCCAGTACTCACCATGGGCACGCGGGTTGGCGAAAGCAGTTAGAGCTACTTTTGTCAAAAAAAGGGGACACTGCTGCCCATCCCCCAGTTATTTCCCCTTGTTGACTCTTACGACACCCACGGGTAGGAGATATGGAGGGGCCTATTCTTCAGCCGGGGTCACCACGGCCAAGTTCGACGTAGTTCAATCCATTCAAAACGATCCCTCTGTAATTTCTGTGATATTATTATTTTTGGTCTGACTGAAATCTCTTTTGTGCAAGATATTTCATCCCATTAGGTGAGTGTATATATATATATATATACATAACTTACTTCAAGTTTTATCAAAAAACGCAAATGTCGTACATTACGCTGGCCACTGACATCCCTGAGGATTGATCCCTAATCTAATAGAATGTGGGATCCCGGGATGTTCGCTACATCACACACTAGTTTTATATCACACAAAACGTCAGGGGTGTGTTTAAATATAAGATGGACAAGTTCGCGTGGGAAAGCCCTGAGGGATCGGCATAGATATAACTTGTCTATACTTACTTACAAAACTTCTCCCACCTATTCAGAGAGTAAAAAAATGTACCGAAGTTCCTTCTTTTTGTAAATGTTCGTTTGTTTGTGTCTCAGCGTTTTGAAGCGGGACCTGGTGGCGCCGCTTGGTGTAGGAACTAGAGTACTACATTGGGGTAGGGTTGAATTTCATCAACAACTCAAAGTACCCCTAAGGCATAACATAAGTATAGTGCAAATCTGAAAGGATGCCGATGACACAAAAAAACTTCATCGGCTCCGCCCCGGTACGGGAGCTTGTGGGACTAATCAGGAAATTCCAGTTCTGAATATCAAGTTGGAAAAAATAGAAAACGTGTTTTTCCATACGGTGCGGAACACTGAAATCCGGTCCGTCTAAGAATTAAATCGTTTATCTAAATCGAGTCTCGTTTTATGGTTATGAATATTTATCGCTGATTACATCTGGAACGTAGATGAAGAATTCGATAAGCATCAGCCATTTCCGTGATACATTGAGATTACCGAAAACGGGTCGATATTTCCGATTACGAGGCTTCTCGGGCACGCAAATATTGTAATGATTTGACTCTATCTGACTTACATTAAGTTTATTGTTACTCGTTGTTTCAAAAAATACGCAGAGATCTTAATTCGTTTGGTACTTCAGCCACTTTCAAGATTTTAATCTTAGAAGCAGTAATGTGTCAATCAATTCATCTATATACCAAACTTTATCGAAAGCGGATGAGCCGTTGCGGCCTTTTTGATTTACAAACTAGTATCAAATCAAACTAATTGAAAGTTATGTAGGTACTCACAACCAAGAACCCCGATATTTTTATGTAACTTTGTCAAAAGTTCACACTCAATTTAAAATACCCAGTAGCAATAAACGCTATCAAGTTTTTCCAAAATGCTAACGCTACTACTTTACTAAAGTGGCTCAGTTCCACAATCTCATATTCTCAGCGCTCCCCAATTTCCTATTATCATGTAAATACAAAGCTCTCCTATTGACATACCTCCTTTTTGTTGCAGGTAAATACCGGATCACGCAACTTTACCTCACTCGTCGCAACATAGGTTCTTTCTTGATCAACCTGGACATGACCAGTGACTTTATTGCGTTACCATTTTGTTTGGACAGTTACGCAATGAAAAGTCGAAGCTGCTTCCGATTGGATAGAAATGATCCTTGTAGAAAGCATAGAGATGGCTTGAAAAAAAGCTTGTTTTTCATTCAACCTCTTTGTTTGAAAGAAGCATTAAAGGATTTGGAAGGCATCCCGGACACTCCCTTCTTCTGGTCTTGTAAGTGACGCGGTAAGAAGGCGGCAACTGATGCGGTTGCCCAATTTTGTTGTTTAACGATGTGTGTGACGACAGACGACAGCTCGCTGGAATAGTAAGTACCCATTTTATAGTTTACGGGGTTTTTTTTAGGGCTTCGTTGGCTTGGAATGAGCCACGAGGGACGAATCTTAACACAAAGTTTTATATTGGTTTCGTGACTTCAAATAAAACATAATTATTATAATATGTAGATAGTGTAATATCAAAAAGGGGGATAGAAAACGGACAGCGACTTCAGAGACGTAAACATGCTTTGGAATTTTGATTTTCACAGGCGGAGATACAACTTCAATAATGTAACCAACATATTGTTACCATTTTTCAGTCGTAGTCGAATTTCTTATTAATTTATGAGAGAAATTTGCAGCAAAACATCAGCATCGAACGCACCACAAAAATCACATTTATTTATTTATTTATTATTATAATTAGCACGGCTACATCACCAATTACACTAATAATTATACTTATCATAAAAGGTACCTACGTTAACAATTTGAAAAATATAAATTAAGATATTAAATAACACAAAATAGAAAATAATAATTAGATATCAAGAACATAGGAAGGAATTCCAGAAAAATAATTGTAATAGGTATATAAATTAAATTGAAATAGATTAAAATAAGAAATAAAAAATAAATTAAACCAGAGACAAAAACAGCAACAGTCATTAAACAACTTGCAATTTGCATTTAGCAGAGATTTGAACCATGATCTGAATTACGCAAATTCATCTTGGAGGCGCGGTCCGCACGCTGTATAAAGGATTAATACGCTGATCGGCGAAATTAGACAGTAAATTGAGACGGCAATTTCTTTGAACTTTTAGCTGGATTTCTAGTCACCTCATTGGATTTTTTGAAGATTTTTACCTACCTTAAATCACTCGCGGAATAAAGAAGAATCCAATGACACATTATTTATCGAAATCTATTAAGCTGTTAAGGCTGCTTTGGCGCATAAAGGAGCATACATACATCCATAAATACATATACACGATCGAAAAATACCCCCCTTCTCGACAGTCGGGTAAAAATTGATAATTAAATTGAAACAGACAACACATACTATGTATTCGCCAAAGCTTGTTGCTCATCATAAATTCTGTTTTCGTTTTGAAATGGACGAATAACAATGTTGCAAACCGATTTTAGATTCAATCCCAAAATTTAGTACTTTGTACAGTTTTGTTATCTTAGTTATTTTTAGCTACTGGAAGTAGCACTATATGTATCACATCTATTTTTTAATAATTTATTTCCTTATTTCGTCTGTCAATAAAATATTTTCGATAAATATTGCGTACATTCTGCTCGCGATTCCGGGTATAATGCCAGCAGAGCTCTCCTGCTTATTGAAATAAGGAAATACGGAAAAGATGCAATTTCGTAGACGCTGCATTTTAAAATTACCTCATAGAATTTCATATGAAGCAGTATGTAGCACCGTAGTAGCGTAGCACGTAGCGTCGTAGCACCGCCGTAGCAAAGCACGTAGCGTCGTAGCACCACCGTAGCATACCACGTCAAATATCTGTCAAGTAAAGTAGAAGGCACTTTTGTTTGGCTTAGTGGAGCGCCCTGGTGGCGCTTACAGGCTGCTCAAATGCCTTCATCATGGCTTAGCGACTATTATAGCTGTGACTTACTAATTGATATCATAAAATGCTCTTATTTTCTAATGGTTACCGATCTTCACCAAAATTTAATGGAAGCCGGTATATTCTGTCGAATTAAGTTGTTTAGCAAATTGTGAACTCAAGGAATGCTGTAGTTATCAAAGAGGAAAAAACTACTGAACCGACCTAGATGGATATGATGTTAGATGGTACCAGTCATTACGAACTAATTGGTGTACAACCTCCTGCTTTTGAAGTCGAATAAAAACCAACATGCCTCGTTTTTATTTTTTTTAGTTAGAAATCACCCACGGTCAACTGATCCCAAACGTCGAAACGGATGTAGAAAAAACGCGCAGAAGGCAGAGTTACTACCAACTGAGCTATGAGGCCAGTCTAATTAGGTCATAAAAGCTCTTTACACAGGCCAATTTAAAGCTAAAAAAAACATGAAATCTCCCAGTTAACCCAGCGATACATCATACTTACACGGCATCAGTGCTATTATCCCGCGGGTACAGGTGCGTTCTAGCCGAGTGTGGACGTGATCCTCATTCTCACACACATTTAAAGCGAAGGTCGAACCGACGCTTTTGTGACGCCTCCGCGACGTCGTTCACAGATTCGATCAGTTACTACCATTGTATTTGTAAATAAATAAATAAAAGGGCATTTATTCACCAAGAATCCTACACACAGTTATAAAGATACAATTGGTAATTTACAAGTTTTGGTATGTATGTAGGTAGACAGGTGAAATGGTCGAGGGCTCAGCTACGCTGCTTTTCAGCCTCGCCATAAAATGTCTGCTGTCGTCACAGCAGGTTTGATCCTCGGAAGCCATCAGCCGCTATCAGGCGATGAAGAGAAGGGCACAGATCATTATTAACCTAACCTAACCTAACTTATGTAAGCGTAGCGTACCTATGTAGCGACATGTTCAAACGAAACGCTGACTGGACGCGGTCCACAGGACGCAACAGTGTGACCTACCAACGAGTTCAATACAGACAATGACTGACGCTATCGTCGATATAAAATGGAGTTACGTTATTTGTTGTTCATTTGATGATCTGACAGGTATCTAATTAGAGCATATCTACTTACGCCTAATAGTCTGCCGTTTCCATGTGCCAGGAATTTCTAAGGCGCCGTCCTAATTGGCTAAACAACGTATGTGCAAACGATGAGATTTCGTAGGCCTTTGAAAATTGAAATTAAATAAACATTTTCTGTTCTGAGCTTCAATTAGGACACTCGAAAGAGATTTGCATGGTTGATCGCGAGTTCGTGTGTCGTGCGACAAAACTGCATATAAATAAATAAATAAATAAAATAAATATTCCGGACATATTCACACGGTCAACTGAGGCAAAAAAAGAAAAAAATCCGCTTCTTAATTCGAAGACCTTTATGAGATCTTCACCAAAATTTAATGGAAGCCGGTATATTCTGTCGAATAAAAAAGTTGTTTAGCAAATTGTGAACTCAAGGAATGCTGTACTTATTAAAGAGGAAAAAACTACTGAACCGACCTAGATGGATATGATGTTAGATGGCCATTACGAACTAATTGGTGTACAACCTCCTGTTTTTGAAGTCGAATAAAAAACCAACATGCCGCGTTTTTATTTTTTTAGTTAGTCATCACCCACGGTCAACTGATCCCAAACTAGGCATAGCCTGTACTATGGGTACCAGAGACTGATATACATAATAGATAAATATTTAACACCCAGCCACAGAACAAACATCTGTGTTCATCACACAAATGTTTGTCCAGTGCGGGAATAGAACCCGCGACCTCTAGCGCAGAAGGCAGAGTTACTACCAACTGAGCTATGAGGCCAGTCTGCCATCCAATTAGGACGGCGCCTTACAAATGCTATGAAGCTAAGCTCGGGCTTGCAGATAAGCCTCTGAAATCTAGTAATTATCGGCACCATTAAAGAATTATCTATAAGACCATAAATGATAGGCATCCATTCAAAGCTCCAAGCACTCAAGATCCTTTATGATGTCTAAAAGGTGTAGCCAGAGCAATGTCCGAAAACCACGTTCAAGTGTTTATACACTGAAAAAAATTCCTAATATGCTATGGCACTAATACGTTCGTTTCTTGCAACGTTGTAGAATTCTTATAAAACATTTTGTATTCGTATTGTAACCGCGTCGTTACACAGATCGGTCTCAATAACCGAAACGGGCCGAACGTTTCGTTCATAACGTCGCTTTATTCGGAATCACGTCCGTTATTCCGCGACGTCACGCCGTTTTGCAAATCGTTACGATCAGGATGTAGATAAAACAATTTGCGAACGCTGTCTCACGAATCTAAATTTTAGGAGGAGGTAGGGCGCAGCGAGACTTTCTCGTTCTAAATTGGAGCAGCGCGCCTGAGCGCCGCCGCCGCCTCCGCCTTATAGAAGATCGCAGCCAAATAACATTATTTGTTTTAAATAGTTTTGTGTTCCTGCGGTGAGTAAGGTTGCCAGAGCTCTTTAGGGGGGGGAGGGGGATTCGGGGTCGGCAACGCGTGCGTGATACCTCTGGTATTGCAAACGCTTATAGGCTATGGTAACCACTTACCAACAGGTGGGCCGTATGCTTGCTTGCCACCTTAGTTGTATAAAGAAAATAACAGTTGCGTTAGTCTGACTGACTCACAAAAAAGAGGGTGGTTAATTACGTGCACTAATAAAAGGTAATGACTGTCTTAGAAACCTGAATTTTAAAGTGAGCTTCCTTTGTGTACTAAGGGGTAAAATAAAGAAAGGATTCCCTAAATTCAACAGAGAGTACAGTAGCTGTTAGGTACAGGGTACAGAATGCGATCATTTTGTTTTTTATGCGGTGCACTGAGAAAGGAAATCCCGACCCTTAAGGGGGCAAAGCCGCGGTTACTTGAAGTTTGCAGTTAAATTATTCTACAAGAAAAAGTCACTAGCGGCCATCTAATAACACCGTATTATTAGATGGCTGTGGGCTGGAACTTGCCTTTGTAATCTCATTACCACAACGACTAGCATTAAGCTTGATAAGGAATATTACTATTATAACATTTACCTGATGTTTAGAACCTACACTGTAACTATTTTACTTGTGGCATTTCATATGGATGTAAATGAACCTTATGTCATAATATTTGTCCTCAACTTCTAAAGAACCTTTAGAATTTGAGGACAAATATTCCAATGAGCCTTAATTATTTGCTCTGTAAGTACCTGGGTGTTGTGGCATCATGTTTTTTTTTTTTATTTACTTTTTGTGGCTATGGTGTCACTGCGGCCACAACTGGCCTATTGTGATCGCCACTTTATTTGTGGAGCCCCTTTGCAGGGCCTTTAAAGTTCACCGCAAAGCCCAGCAGCTGTTAGAAACTGAAGGATTTTCTTTGGGGTGAGTTGCTTTAGCTCCATTGGGCTGAGGAGGTGCTTTCCCAAATGGATGCTACGTTTGAGCATAAGTGCTCCGCACTCACCTAGCAGGTGTAGAGGCGTTTCGTCCGCCTCCTTGCATAGCCTGCAGGTTTGTGTGTCGCATAGCCTTAGTTTGAACATGTGCTTATTAAGACAACAGTGTCCAGTTAAGGCTCTGACAATAATACGAAGATTGGTCTTATTTAGCGCTAGGATACGGTTGGTGTACTGTTTATCGAAGGCTTTTATAAGCAACTTAGAGTGGTTCCAAACTCTGGATAAAATCTTCGGCATCATGATACTTGTAGTTCCTAATAACCTCTTCACAGGGATTCCTACTCAAGGAAGTGTCAAGACTATGTTACGAAAGCAGCTGCTTGCTTGCTTGCTTGTCGTATCACTGATTCTTTCTTGGTCATTTTATTTTTTATACAAAATAGGCTAACGTTTGACCACAATCTCACCTGATGTTAAGTAATGATTTGGTCTACGGTGTAGCCCAGAAGAAACCTATTCACTCTGGTCTTGAAGACACCCAAATTATAGGTATTCGGAAACACAGACGCCGGCAATGAGTTCCACTCTTTGGCTGTCCGCATTATAAAGGTAGACGCAAAGCGCTTGGTGCGCCAAGGTGGTATATCAACCATGAACGGATGTCGCGTGTCCGTGCGTTTGGTTGTCCGATGATAGAATGGGGATAGGGGGACTAAATCAAAGAGTTCAATCGCACACTCTCCGAAATGTATCCTATAAAAGACCGATAGGCTGGCTACTCGTCATTCTGTGATAGGTCAGTAACCAGGTTGAGGTATGGTGGCCCTCAAAAGGGCCTTGGACCATCGGTGAAAGAATCAGTGTAGTGAAAGGATTAAAGTGCGCCTCTTAGAGGCTCCTTTTGTGCACTTATTTACGAGTATGTATACTGTAACACATAGTTTGTTTAAGCAAATCTTAAATCTAGAGCAAGATCTAATAAAACGTACTAACTTTAGTCAAAGTTAACGGCCAAACGAACCAGAAAGGTTCATAAATAATAAATGGCCCCAGAATAATGATCCATCACTTCCGGAACGCAGCACCCGATAAGGAAACAATTATCTCAACTTCCGGCATAAATTCAACTCGGCAACAATTCGGCGAGTTCCCTCATCTGTCGCGTGTCGGCCGGTGAGCTGATATTGATCGGCTGACTCAATCAGGCGAAGGATTCTGATTCATTACTAGACTTTTGACTGGCCTCATAGCTCAGTTGGTAGTAACTCTGCCTTCTGCGCTAGAGGTCGCGGGTTCGATTCCCGCACTGGACAAACATTTGTGTGATTGACAGATGTTTGTTCTGTGTCTGGGTGTTAAATATATATCTATTGTGTATATCAGTCTCTGGTACCCATAGTACAGGCTATGCCTAGTTTGGGATCAGTTGACCGTGTGTAATATGTCCGGAATATTATTATTATTATTACTTATACATCAATTTAGAATTCACTTTCTTTGAAAACTTTACTGCTAAAGTATTTTACCTACTGCAACGGATCATGAACTATGAACGTAACCATAAAGACACATGCAAAAAAATATCCTTTGTATAAATTAATATGAAACCATGCCCACTAGAATGTTCCGTCACCGACCAACACCGTAGCGTGCCATGAGCGGACCAACAGCGAATTCACGACGAGAATATTATGATACGTTCTGGTGGGGACAGTAATATCCGTCAAATCACTTGATTGTCCATGAGTCTTCTTTTGTGAAAAGAGTTTCTCGATCATTTCATGTCAAATCAAATCAGAAGGTGTTTATTTCAATAAAATCACTTGGATCACTTTGAAACGTCTTAGGTGGTGAGAAAATCGAGATGCTCCAAGCGATACTTGCGTTCATAAATAAGGTTACACTAAAGAAATTAACAAAAATACTACATGCGATGATCGTACGTGTAGGTTTATACCATTCCAAATAATTATCTGCTTCGAGAACGTTCAAGGCAAGAAATCTCCATTTAAAAGATGCTTTAGCAAAAATCGTGAAAAAAAATGGAGCAACAGTAAATTCTAGTTAGAATAATCTAGTTAGAATTTTCAATATTAAGTAAATTTAATTTATTTTTGCAATAATAATTTGTTGAATGTATTCTTATATATGTGACATGAATAATTTTAAATCTGTTTTATGGTTACTAACATAGTTTATAGGTAGATAAATGTACTAACAATTCAGGTTTAAGATTGTTTATTTCTCATAAAGAATAAAATTCACTTACATGATAACTTATAATCTAACGTGCACACTTTTTGTTCGGGCTTATCGTACACTAACATAAAATGAACAGTAAAATCACAGCATTCGTCAAAAACAAAAAAAAAAAAAAAATATATAATAGTATTTTGTGGGTAGTTTTGCATTTCTCGTGTCGTGTTCGCTCGAGCTGAGGTTGGAAACAAAGATTGGATGAGTAAACAATGAGTTAAGCGCAACTGGAAGCGGCAAGCAATTGTCAAAGTGATTTAGTATTTTTAAGTTTTATTGTTTTATTTTATAGTTTTCTATTTAAATGCCATGAATAATTGTTTTATTTGTTTAAAATTTGTTTGTATACAAGGTTTTATTGTTTGAACAACCGAAATAAAAATAAATTGAAATAGTAATTTGAATAATTAACTTTAACTATGATTCATTCGGATGAAACTATATTCAATCAATATCCAGGGTTTGAATAAATTAGCTTCCCCAGCGATTCCCTGGAGCGATTCCCTCGAAGCCTGCGCCCGGACGCGACTTTGAATGCTAATCTCGGATAACGTCTTTTTATAGTTTTTCTTGTGAGTAGTTTTTGCGAACTCACTTTTTGTTGAAAAAGGTTGATCTTTTATTGGCTTTCTTTTTGTTACAACTTTGTACCCTTTACGTTCTTGTGTCGCATGTTTATTGTGTGAAGGCGTATTTTGTTTTACAATCAGACATTGTACTATGGTTGGTGGAGATCCTACAGGACGGGTAGAGACGGGTACATGTATAATTACAGAAAATAGAAGATTTTAGTAAACACGATAAAGCACACGACCAGAGTAAAAGTAAAAGTAGTCTGACAGACCGTCCGTCCGAAATCAATAATTAATTCACTTGTTCGTCGCCATGCCAATTCAGAGGTATTTGAATGAGGCGGCGACGGAGTGATAGTGGTGGCGTAGCTCGCCACAGTACCTAACATTTAAAAACACGAGACTATGAAACGCATTATCAAAGAGACTTTTTAATACAAACGTACTTGACGGGGCCGCTAATGAGATCGATATTATTATTAACAGCTAGCTATCGAGTAATATAACATAGTAGGATAATGCCCCGAAGATTGAAACATGCCATTTCATCCACTAATTTTAGACTAGCTTACTAGGTACCTACATGAAAAGTAATGCTATTCTAAGTAAAGAACTCTATATATTCCAAGTTTCAATGAAATCGGTTGAGCTGTTAAGGCGTGAATGAATAACTAACATTCAAACATCCAAGTAACAACATCCAAGTAGGATAAGTAGGATAGGATAGTAGGAAGGATGCCATTTACTTAGCCCAACCTTTGTAAATCAATCCGTGATTTATTGAAATGTTTGTAAAAATACAGGTTTTTATGCATAAAACCTGAGCACAATAAATAACTCTGATTCAGCGTGCGAGGGCGGACTGGATCAGACATCTATCGCTATTTATTTACACCTTCATTTCACGATAACAAATCCCTAACCTTATTTCTCAAAGGGTAGAGCTTTTTGACTGTATTTTATTTGGTTTTCCGATGCTTTATTATTTGATTTATTAATAACTAGTGGCTGCCCGCAGCTTCGCTCGCAAGCTATACGGATTAAGGAACCTAAGGATTTAAGCTTAAAGATTTTTTTCATATAAAAATAGCATCACATGTTTTTTCCCGTCATAAAATGTTGCCACTTTTCTGTATTAATTATTTATTACCTAAGCATAGGTTCAAAACGTTGTTCTTCAACACTATCTAGCTACTTTATTTTTTTATAGTAGCGTTTACCGGGTGAAAAGCGGCGGCTGGAAATAAACTCGAGGCTTGTAGTGGGGGTGAAGTGGCCTATTGGAGCACTCCGTTGTACAATTTACGAGTAGTACACTCGGCGCCGCACCGGCCGCCCCCCGACTGCCCAAAAATGAACAGCCTTAAAATATCTGACTTATTTGTGCTATGGACTTTGTTCCCTTTTTGATCGAGTTTTATGCAGGTTTGAGGCCATCAGTCAATTCATAAGAAAAAACACGCTAGAATCTCCCGGGCTAGCGACTTCCGACAACGATAAAAACTATCTCATCATTTCATCATTTCAGCCGTACGACGTCCACTGCTGAACAAGGCCTCCCCCACAGACAGCAAATTCCTTATCATGTGGGGGGATTTGCCCATACTCACCCCGCTGGGCATGCGGGTTGGCGAGCGCAGTTAGAGCTATCGTTGTTAGAATAAGGGACGCTGCTGCCCATCCCCTAGCTTTTTTCCCTTAGTCGCCTCTTACGACATCCACGGATCGGTAGATATGGAGGGGCCTATTCTTCAGCCGGGGCCACCACGGCTAAAACTATCTAAGAGCCGTAAATTCAAAAGCGAGTCTTGACTACATCGTCACTTTCCATCGGTAGAACTGCGGGTGCAATGCTTGGCATTCGATAAAAGACATAAACAAAGGTGTAGGTACTCATTTATTTCAAAATTAAAATGTACTTTTCGCAGCAGTATTTTTCCTTAATAAAACAACTCAAAATGAAGTACAGTCTCGTGAGTAAGTAAAGCCCCGTGAAAAATGCGCCGGCTCCGCAGGCTGTATTTCCCGAGGGAGGCAATGTTTGGACACCGGGATAGGTCTTGTGATCTTGACCTAGAAATCCAAGATTTGAGATGTTTTTGTCTACTCAACTCTCAACTTGCTAGATGATAAAAATAACATAAGCTCATCCTGTCAGTTTGTGATGTACAGTTGAAAATAGTTATGCTTTGTTAACAAAATAAAGCATACAACTTTTTAAATTGCTTCTTGTTGTATATGTCTAGAATCGTTGCCATGCTGACGTAGGTTTTGATAAAATTGTAAACAAGCTATGTTTCGAAGTAGAAGAGTTCTTCAAGATTTTAGCCCATTCCAGTTTTAGTCTAACTAAAGCGTCACAAATTAATCAGTAGGTACAAACTTTAGTTATAAACGTTTTCATTTGACTATGTATTTTGAAATTAAAAACACTGCTGATAGTCTAAAGATCATTGCTGAGACAATTGTAATAAATGTACAATCAAACGATCAGCTTGCCTTTACCTAAAGCCATAAACACGAGGACTCTGCGTATGTAGCGAGCCGAGCGTCGGTTGCCAAGTTGAATTTGAGCAGTAGATTAACCCGCAGTGAATAATGAAACGCGTGCATTATTCATGGCTCTCTCATCCGTTTACTGTGATGGCGCTTTTCGTGTTTTTGTGCTCTACAGTGTGTTGGATAATCTTTACTTGTTGTGAAGTAAACAAGGATTTGTGCTGGTACAGCTTGGAACACAGTGTACAATAAAAGTTAATTAATAAAACCTACATTGTTTGTGAATATATGTTTCATAAAAAATGCCATGGCAGTACAAATGGCCTTTAAAAATAATCTGTGAAAATGGCTTCTCAAGGAACCTAGGTTGAGTGGCTGTATTTTTTTTTTATACAACTGAGGTGGAAATCAAGCATACGGCCCACCTGTTGGTGAACGGTTACCGTAGCCTATGAGCGATTGCAATACCAGAGGCATCACGCACGCGTTGCCGACCCCGAACCCCTCCACCCGTGAAGAGCTCTGGCAACCTTACTCATCGCAGAAACACAACACTATTTGAAACAAATAATGTTATTTGGCTGCGAGGTACCTCCCCAGGCGGGCTGCTCCAATTCAGAACGAGAAAATCTCGCTGTGCACTGCCTCCTCCTATGGGAATAAACTCCAAGCAAAAGTTACATATGGTGTGGTCGTTCGAGTTGAACTGTCCATAAAAAGATAAATTCCGTACATAAAACTCTTATGTTACTGATTTACTGACTCTGACTACAGAATATTCCACATGCATTTATAACTCTCGTACATTTTGTCTACATCGCTCAAACAGAAAAATAAAGTACCTAAGATTTCAACTTGCACATTTTCTATCTCTGAACTGAACATACGTCTTTATAAAGTAAAATGTAGCGGATATTAGCGGAGTCGCCTGCTATGAATCAGGGGCTGGCCGCGCGGCCGAGCGGAAAACACGAGCAAATAGATAACCGGGAGGAATTCCTTCGAGAATATAGCGCTGGAAATAATATGGAGCCTACCACCACCTGACTAAAGTAGGTATTTCAATAAAGGTCCTGTTGAAACAGCGGCGGGCTCGACGCGGTATACCACGTAATATATTTCTTTATAATAAGTTCATTTTGAAATACTAACGATGTCTTCAAAGTAGTGGGTAAAATCCTGACAATGCCAATTTTAGCTACCATGTATTTTTTAATATTGTTTAAAGACTTTCCCGAAAAAAAATTATCCTTAGTGCTATAATGGCAGGTTTAATAACGTTTTCGATGTTTAAGAAGTCGCATCTGTCAACAATTTGCAAATGTGAACCTAAAAGTTGGTAGACAGCTCAAACTTTGGCATACCATTTTCGATATCGGTTGAATAGTTACAAAGTTATTTGAGAAATTCACGGTATCTAGACACCCGAGCTAGCTAGCTAACTCGGAGTAAAGTCGACTTGTGAGTTCTTAAAAAGTTCCTACTTTGTAATAAGAATGTTTCATAGGATGTTTCAGAATAATAGGTTTCGAAATTCTAGCAAATTATGTTGTAATATTTATTTTCACATTGAAATTTTGTACGCTGTAACTTTGGTCGACTTTGAGCTCCATATTGGTTCGCAAACGATTTAACTTGAGTCAAGTGGAACCCTTTAGATCTTCTAAGCTTGAGAGACCGACCGACGCCGCGATCTCGCTTTGATTCAAAAGCGTTGAAGCTATTTTTGATCTGCACTTTTATTTTGATATGCGCTAAAGGTTCCGTAATTTCTTCAAGATAGTTTTTTTTCTACAACATATCTACTTAGAAAACAATTGCCTTATCTATGACTATGACCTTAATACCTACTGACACGTATAGTTACTATTAGAACACGAAATCGTAGACATGTTTTGACGCAATGACAAAAAGTATGTAATTTTTTATATATATCAAAACTATCATATGGAGGATTTTTTTTAAGATAATGGAATATTATAATGGATAATTAAACATCGAGTGTACATCAATAGTATATTTTAAAAATATAGTTACTACCATAATAGCCTTCGCTACTGTCCATTAGAACACACCACCATGGAGCTGGAGAGAAGGGAAGCTGAAGAAGCCCAGGGTGCTGAGAGAGCCTTGCGTGTGCTCTTATTGGTAGTGTGGCTGATAATCTATCATAAGACACACGCGGCTCTTTCAGGCCCGGTAGCCGCTCCAAGAAGAATACCAAGAAGACTCCTCGGCTGAAATGGGTAAAACATTAAATTAAAAATATTCCGGACATATCACACACGGTCAACTGATCCCAAACTAGGCATAGCCTGTACTATGGGTACCAGAGACTGATATAAATAATAATAGATACATATTTAACACCCAGACACAGAACAAACATCTGTATTCATCACACAAATGTTTGTCCAGCGCGGGAATCGAACCCGCGACCTGTAGCGCAGAAGGCAGAGTTACTACCAACTGAGCTATGAGGCCAACTATTTTTGAAGATAGAAAACTCTTTAGTACACCACACGGTAAATAAAAATATCTTTAGAAATAATTAAACCAGAAATAATTGCGAAGGTACAATGGGCAGTCTTATCACTTTAAGCGATTTCTTCCTGACAACATTTGGTTGGATAGGAATAATTGAGTACTATAAGGGCTGGTGGAGTATAATCAAGAATAAACATGTACAATACCTATAATACTATGAATACTGAAGGTGTCTTCTTAGCCCGCAGTTTCTTATTATTGTTATAAATCTCTTGCATTCTCTCTAAACATGTAGGTATGTAATCACTCCTGTAGAGGTCAGTCACATACATAGTCCTGACCCTACACTAGGATTCCCTGTGTCGTGGGTATCAGAAACTACGAGTACCATGGTACCACAACACCCAGAACCGGAACTAATATTTGCAGATCATACAAACATTTGTGCCGCAGCGGGAATGGAATCCGCACCTCTTGCGTCTCAAACGCGCACTCGCCCGCTACGCTACCGAGGTCGTCTTTTGAGAAGCTTATAAAATGGCACTTAACAAAAAAGTGCAATGTTACGCTTTTAAAATATTTCAAATACCAATCAATAATGCACTTACCAAATTAATCTCACTAAAATATACTCGTACATACACAAAATGTAGAAAATATCCCACAAAAATGTACCATGGAAAATATCGGTAGCTCTGCAGTTCTGCCGAATATTTTCCTACAAACACAGAATAATTAATAGCAAAGCGGGTTATATCGCACGTAGTACCACTAGCACCAGTTTTAGCTTTATCGATGTGCTAGAGAGTTCGTTGCAAATTGTCTGTCTATATCAGCCGGACCAAAGCAACAAGCCTTTATAAATACTGGTTAATATTTAATTTTTCGAAGCACTTTGACGACCACGGTGGCGCAGCGGGTGAGTGCCCTACTGAGATGCAAGGGGTGCGGGTTCGATTCCCGCTGCGAGATAAGTGTTTGCATGATCTGTAAATATTAGTTCCGGGTCTGGGTGTTGTGGTACCATGGTACTTGTAGTTTCTGATACCCACGACACAGGGAATCCTAGTGTGGGGTCAGGGCTATGTGTGTGACTGTGGGGTGTTACAAAAAAGTTAATAACTAGCTAATGATTTTAAAACGTCCTAACCCGGTGCTAAATATCCTGCTATCAATTAAAGACTACCCGTGTTTCCGTATTTACAATATCCAATACGGTACTGATTGGGTAGAGGGGTTGAGTGGCCGAGGGGATGTTTCCAATGCGTTATTGGAATTATCGCTGTTGCTTTTAGCCATAAACCCTCTGCAATATGGAGAGATGCATAGAACGCTAATGGGAATCCAAATATTGAAGAAATAATGTAAAAGTTTGCTTGAAATTAATAACTCTTTCTATAGCAACTTATTTAAAATTTCATAATTCTTTTCGTTTACGGTTTATGTATAGGATGAAATCAAAATACTAATAATTATATTTTCAAGTAAACCGCAATGTGAAATTACCGGCATTTTCGGATGATTACCGTTTAATCCAGCAGATTGAAGAGCACTTATACTTCATCTACCTATGTATAAGCGGCAACCACACTCTGACCCGGAATTCGCTCCCTAATAGATCCCGACCACAGCCAGTCCTTCAGTAGCGGGTAATTTCACCGATTAGCAGATTTATTAATTGCCCATTTGGACCTTGTTAGCCTTGAGGAATCACCCAAATAAACAACAAGAATAAGGGCTAAACCAATGCGAAACTAAAGGTTAAGGAATAAGAACGAAGTTCCTGTAACAAGTGTAGCCTCGAAGATTCTTCAAGGTGTCGTCTCCTATTTAATTGAACCATGGGTTAATTAATTGGAAAGTGTTGATTAAAATTCACAACTCTGATTGAATTTCATCAACATTGGTGTAAGATGTAACGAAGCTCTATCTGTGAGTTGGAAGATCAATGTATTGTTTTGTGAATTGTTTATTCGAAACTTGAAGAAGCTATAGGTACTGTGATTCGTTAGGTATTTATAAATGTGGCGCGTGAAGCAAATGCTGCTACTTACTGCTGTGTGTTATAAAATTCAATCTCTGTATTTAATGTATATAATAATTTTAATCTTTCTTTATGAAAATGCCCTATGTGAGGTGCTTATCTGGCAGGTTGTGTGGTAATTAGTACATAGAAAGATATAGTACCAATTTTACACCCAAAGGCAGTATGGGGAAGTATGGGGAATACTTGTTTCTTTCATTTTCTATGGGTTTCACTCAAATATGATGTGTATTTCACGAGTGTAGTTACGCATTCAATGATAGTAATGTCGTTGAGGCCCGCCATTAAATAGTTCCCTAACGAACGTAAAGTTTTACGCCGTGCCTTAAGAGGATACAAAAATCATAATAAATTGTCGAGTAGGCGGAGTGAAGAAAGTGACAGCGCTATGTACTGTAATTGAATGCGGAAAGAGATAGCAAGCGTTAGAAGGCGCTCGAAAGTAATCGACGTAAGCGAAATTTAAGAAAATATCGATTATCTCAAAAACTATCAATTTAAAAAAAAAAGTGTCTTAGATTTAGGTACCCAATGCTATTGTCTAACAAAATATTTAAAAAAAAGTTATTTTTGTTAGATAGTCTCGTTAGGAGTATTTTCGAAAAAACAGTTGCAGAGGACCCAACTATAAAAAATAAATCTATCGAGAAAAGTTTTACCAATCGCGTTTCTGTCTTGGATTTACGTAAATAGAATGCTCAAGTTATCTTTGTCATAAAAATCAAAACTGTGCGTTTTGCGGTTATTGAGAAAAAACAATTCAAAAATCATAAAATAATTAAACCCTCACCTTAACGTATTTGACCACGAAAAACTAAACTACATCAATAACATAACACACATTATTATTATTATAATTACATTTATATGGGTATGATATTTTACTTAATAATAATGGAATTAGGTTTGAAATCGGTTGCTAAAATATTTAAAACCCGTTTGACCTAGAGGTCAAATCGGTTTCACGAATTTATTATTTGAAATAGAATTCGAGCTGTAGCTATTTCCTCGGGAATTGCACGCTGCACTCGCCAAGGTTACTTGAGCAACCAATATTTTCTATTTCCGCTATTTTATGTTGAGGAAATTCACAGTTTCTCTTTATTTATTTGCCGTCGTCGAAGTAAATTAGGTATTTATTCCCATTTCCAGTTGAAATATATCATTGAATGTTTTTTATATTTTTTTTTATTGAGGAATGGTAAAGCCACCAACTCACTTATGCAAATGAAATGATAAGATGTTGGCAAGGTGAAATTTAATTGACCTGATTCCATAGAGAAAAGCCAGTTGCCATATTTCATTCAATCAGGAAGAAGATTGCTTCCAGTTTTGATGTAATATCTGGTACGAATTTTGCCAAAATTATGTTTCAATTTAACGTTAGGTACGTTAAATTGAAACTTTATACTTAAACTCTTATCAAAACATTTCATTGTTTCCAAACAACAGATTTCGTTGTGTGCGAATGAGCTATGTGCCCGAAGCTTGATGTACGAAAGCTGATTTATAAGCCTATGGCTCGAGCCTTTCAATAGAGACCTAATATTTAAGTACTTTTGGTGCGATCCGATTTATTTGTCAAATTGTAGCTCTAACAACGAAAACAAAGTTTGACAAATTATATCAGACCTGCAAACTCTTTTTGTAATTACTGGAATAAAACCCACCCATTGAAACAATTTTCTCGTCACCGGCGCCGTCTAAATTGATCTACCCCTGTGGTGGCTTGTTTGTGCAAAAATATTGCGATAGTAATAGTTATCAACCGTAACGGACAAATATTATTTTAGATGATTTTTGTGGGAAGATACGAATATAGGGGCGTTTATGGGAGTGAGGTACTTACTCTTCTAAGGATGGTTTTATGCAATCTTAAAAAGAAAAAAAGGCGAAGCTCGATGTTACATAGTCAAGTTACATTTAAATAATTTAATTTTAATATAACGGTGCTTGTTTGTTTAATAATATATTTTGTAACTATAATGGTAATTAACATAACTTTCACTAACAACGGGATATTTACCACGATTTGTGAGTTTATTTGTTCCTCGATATTATTTCGGCACATTTTCATGCACCATGATCACAATCTAAAAAATAAACTCACAAATCATGGTAAATATCCCCTTTTTAGTGAAGATTATACACCGACTATTTTTCTGTTAGTACTTTAGTAGGAAAGTGTATCTTTTTATGTTTCGTTCGTTTATGAATTTAAAAGACAGCGAATATTGTCGATACTTGGAGAGGCTTTAGCTTTGCATGCAGTGCTCCCCGAAACTGGGCGGTTTTCGCATAAATGAGCGGTTTTCGCAAAGCTGAACTGTTTGTTATTCTGGGCGGCTGGAGATTCTGAAAATTTCTGAGAACTGGGAAAATAATATTTCCCCAGTTGTTTGATATTTAAATATTGCGATATTCTGTTGAAATTCAATTAACATTTACATATGAAAGCATATGTTTGTATGTCTGTATGGTCAGAAATGGTAAATGCGCTGTTCTGTTTTAGTTGCTGTTTCTTTGAGCTTTTGCTTTAAATAAATAAATATTCCGGACATATGACACACGGTCAACTGATCCCAAATTAGGCATAGCCTGTACTATGGGTACCAGAGACTGATATACATAATAGATAAATATTTAACACCCAGACACAGAACAAACATCTGTATTAGTCACAAATGTTTGTCCAGTGCGGGAATCGAACCCGCGATCTCTAGCGCAGAAGGCAGAGTTACTACCAACTGAGCTATGAGGCCAGTCAACATCAATATCAGATATGCGGATCAAAGAGATATTTCACTGCAATTGTGCGATGTAATTTTGTGAAAATTTAATTCGACAGCCAATGTACTTAGTAAAATAATTGCATGTAGGTATGTGCTAAACAAAACATGTAAAACATATTATGTAACAGCCTACATAAAAGGTAATGACCAAGCTTCTGTTTATAGAACATATGAACATATGTTTATAGAACATTTATTCAAGCTTCTGTTTATACTACTCAAGTTTGTGAGCAAATTTCATACAGTGTTGTCACGTGTAGGTTAGATAGCCAGGGAATGAAAGAAAATGCTTCAATAACATTTTAGACCTTTAATATTGCTATGAAAACATGTGACAGCAGAACTCTCAAACTGTGTCTCATTTCACGTAATGACTATCTATATCTAAACGTCACAATTTTGCATAAGGATTTTTTTCACGTAAAAATACCATCCAATTTTCCGACACTTCCCGTGGACAAACGTTTCTTTCATACAAACCTTGTGCTGACAATAACGAAATAAACGAAAAATTAATTCCAAATCGGTTGAGCCGTTCTCAAGTGATGGTCCGTCGTACATGTTGCAATGGATTCTTATTTTTGTAAATAGGGAACATATAGAAGTTCATTTATATCACTATGCATGTAAGTGGTATTAGAATAGTTTCGTAAAACTTAAAATATAATTTATGACCTAATCTCGTCTTTCTACACCCCCCGACATTCCGAAACATTGTGTGTGGCAACAAATCGTCGTTTCGCGTGCCGTGATATGTCGCGAGCGGGCGGGGCGGGGCGGCCGCCCGCTGTCGTGTGCAAATTACGAATTACACGGTGTACCTACTGCGGCACTAGATACACTTCAGCCAAAGTACTGACGGTTCTGAGTCACATAAGTTTCTCGCACTCTCAATAGTTTACATCTGTGATGCGAGCGATTTCTATTCTATTAATCTAACTTCATTACGGCGAGGTGACATTTTAAAATTTAAAATCTATAAAGCAACAAAGCTCTTTTTACATTGAAAGCAGATTCGGACTGAAACAAGTTTGTTGTTGGCGCGGGTGACGTCACGTAATTACTGAGTATTGTATAGCATATTGTTGCTAACGACTGCTGGTGATGTCGCGTAATTATAACTTCAATTATTCTGTTAAATACTGGCCTTTATCAAAGTAATGATTTGGTGAAAACTTCGACAGACAGCTACTTAGGTACGCAGGTACTTGTGAACGTAGACCTCAAAGTGAAAATTGCTGTCAAGTTCAATTGGAATAATTCATCAAGGTATTCATCATATACGAAGGTTGCGATCAATTTAGTCGAGCACACAAGAGATGTATCTTCATTAAACTAGGCCCTGAAAACTAAAACCAATTAGTTCTACCCAAATTAAATTAAGATTCAGAACTCGACCTGCCGCACAAAGTAACATCAAATTCAACAGCGTCGACCAAAAACAAATCGTCAAACAATTAATTACATGGTGCTCGAGTCCTTCCAATTATCGTGGATGGGCCGAGCCCGGCCTATTGTGGGACAGTCTCCTTTGTCGCGCGACAGGGCGGGATGTAACTCGATTTATCTCGCTTTGTTTCGACGCTCATCCTTTTCGGCTTAGCCGGCTTATCTACTACGCGAGAGGACAGGAGATAATCAATTGGGTTAGGTGCCGCTGTGATAAGTTGAGTAGTTTTCACAAAATATACAATAATACTTTTTTTCTCAAGACCGTTCGCCGTGGAACTCTTTGGGGGAGGCCTATGTCCAGCAGTGGACTTCTACAGGCTGATGATGATGATGACTTAAGCTTTTTAAGAACGTTAACACCTCTGTACCTATCTACATATATTTCAAGCAATAATTTTTTACTTTACGTTAGAAACAAAAATATTCAAATATTGCATAGGTACACTACACAAAAAATACACACTAAAAATAAAATACACTATTTGCAAAAGACATTCAAACTTTTTTATGATCTCTGTTCCTAATTAGAAGAATTGTTATTTGTAGTCAAAAGAAGAACAAATGGGTATCAAAGGGAGTTAAAATATGCTGTTAACATGAGAGACAATATCTATGGCAATATAGAACTAACCCAACTGAAGCTCCGTGGCTGAAAGCTCTATTCATTATTATTCATTTTATTCAACCATTGGTTACGTCAATCATATAACTGAACAATAATAACCTTAAACATATTAATTAATATTGATAGAAAGAAACAGACAGGTATCAGGCATATCAAAACATTACCTTATTATTTAATCTGTGTTGTGTGTGTAATTAATACCACAGTCAAAACTGACATATGAGACTAGGTAAACTTTTTGTACAACATACATAAATCAAAGTATCGTGTTTCAATAAAACAAGTTTTTAAACAACTGATAGTGCCTTTAAAAGCTGCTGTTCACTGCTAGTACGCGCAAAAACAAAATATAAAGTGCTTATCGATACTTTGATTTATCTGTTTGTCTGTATGTTGTACAAAAAGTTTTCAAAACTGACAGCGGACATGCGCGCTGTGTCCCGAACACTGCTATTGCATCCGATGTGATAGGTACTACGTCGACACAAAAACCTAGCAAATGTTGTACAATACAAAGCAGAAATAGAACCCTAGATTTATTGAAATAAAATATGAAATTGCTTAGCGGCGCACTTTGAATTGAAATCTGAATATTATGTACAAGAATTGCATTTTGTACGACGGACGCGAGGATGGAATTTCATAAATGTGTTGACATATTCTTTCAGTAGCTGGTAATATTTAAATTTAAACAGATGTGTCACTGAAATGACTATGAAAAAATATATAAATTTTCCCTCTATGCGTGTTTTTGTGTTTGTTTTTCCGCACAAGTTTTTTTCAGTAGCCCTTTTAGTGGACTATTTGTGGGTCCTCTGTCCCGGAAACGGAAATAGAAACGCTTTCGGAGCATCAGAAGCCCACAATAGTGATATTTCTTACGGCAAATTGTCGCTTCGGAGCGTTAAGTTGCGAGTTTAGTGTGAAAGCCGGCCGCTCGCTACTTACTCGTGTAGGTACTTTAACGCTATCGAGAAAGTTTGGACCATGGGCGAATGTTGCTTGCTTTTATACTTGATAGCTTTTGGAGTTTATTGGTTTTGGTATTTAAAGTTTAGAAACATATTTTGCTAAGAAATAACTAAGGCTTTAGTGATATAATTTAGATGCTTTTTTATTGGTTGTGTATTCTGAATACGGTGAATCCAAATTAACAAAAAGTCAACGACCTTATTTTTCCAAATGATTTTTGTTGAAAGAATTATTTGTAAAAACTACTTAAAATGAATACTTGTATTTTAATAAAAACTGTAATTTTCACGTACTTGTAATATGGCCGAAAAGCACCCACTGTTTCAATCGTATTCGAGGTTCAGTATTTAAAATTCATTATTTTTATCAAACTTATACGTTTACTTAAACATTGGATAATAATTAATTTAAAATAAAGCAACGAGTAATTTTAGGTTAAATTTAATTACGTTAATATTCGTACATCCATTACAACGGTATTAATTTCTGCATGAAAGCATCGCCACGCCGCATCGTGTAATGAACCTAGGGCTGTACAAATGGTACTAAACAATTTAAAGGTACAACACAGGGAAGGATTTGTTCTCTACTTTTTTACCTTATTACGTAAACAAAGCCCCTGTCTTGTATGCTCACTCTAACATGATAATATAAACCCAAATGGCATATTAAACAGTTATTTTTTTGACGAAGCAAAATCCTTTAATTGCACTTTTAGAACAATTTTTATTTTCATTTTGAAACAAGCTTATTTCAAAATGAAGGCTTTTCTAATAAAGTCTACATAAAAGATGTAACTTTGACAATCATCATTATCATTTCAGCCGTAGTCTTTGCCCATACTCACCACGCTGGGCACGCGGGTTGGTAAGCGCAGTCTGATTTATCGTTGTTAAAATACAGGACGCTGCTGCCCGTCCCCTAGTTTTTTTCCCTAAGTTGCCTCTTACGACATCCACGTGTAGGTAGCTTTAGCCTGTGTCATCACGGTCAAAATCATTGTGACAATGTTCAATATGTTATGTACCAGTTCGGCCGTCTTCCCGGTGTAGCAGCCCTATCAGCACCCCGCACGTTTTTGTACATTTATGTTTTGTACATGTGCTGTAACTGCAGCTCAAAGCTCTGAAACAGAGCGCGCCTTTGTGCGCTCGTGTGTGCGCAGCCTTATCTCGGATTATGCCTTTCGCGAGCTTCATTTACGTACTTGTGTTTATTTGGTAATGGGTTTGTTCTTTGACGCGACATATTCCGAAATCTTTTGATACAGCACGGAGGGTTTTTTAGTGCTATTTCTATAAATGACTATGTAATAAATTTTGGGAAGATAAATAAATTAAAAAAAAAAAAAATTAAGCATACATACAATATTTGACAATACTGCCGATTCGATTCCTGCTGCGGGATAAAATTCCCCTTTTAGAGGTATCTTCGTAAGTAAGGTTTTTTTTTATACAACTAAGGTGGCAAACCGTCTTACGGCCCACCTGTTGGTAAGTAGTTACCGTAGCATATGAACGCTTGCAATACCAGAGGCATCACGCACGCGTTGCCGACCCCGAACCCCCCTCCGCTTATAGAGCTTTGGCAACCTTAATCACCGCAGCAACACAACACTATTTGAAACAAATAATGTTATTTGGGATCTTCTGTAAGGCGGAGGTACCTCGGGCTGCTCCAATTAAGAGCCTAAATCTCGCTGTGCCCTAACTCGCAAAAGTATTATGTACCTAATTGAAAATGTGAAGCGTCCTACAGCAAAATTCTGCGCATTCCGTGTAGATCAGAGGCCCGAGTGTGAGTTCTCACTTTTCGACCGTGAAAATTGTATAAATATACCGTTTTTGTACAGAGTCACGAAAAGGGGCACCCACAAAAACCAGTAACCTATACAATTTTCACGATCGAAAAGTTAGTGAGAACTCACACTAGGGCCTCTGTGATCGAATGTTGCGGTCCAGCGGAGCGCGGTGTCGGTCGCCATGGCAACGGTCAGTTCACAGAATAACCGGGAGTACGCAGTGGCCTCCCAATTAGCGACTCTAGTGCTGCGTGAACGCCGCTTTAGTGCCCGCCTTCGTATGGCTGCGTAACGTACCTATAGGATTAACCTGGGATTAATCTTTTTTGTAAATTTAAAAGAAGGTGAAATATTAATATAATCATACTTCCCCGAAATAAAATTGTTAAACAAGAGTTATGTATGGCTGTTCGTGTGTATTATCATCTACCTAAATCTATATTAAATATATCAAGCCTTGTAGTTTTGAAAGTGAGCTTGAAGAAGTTATTATTGAAAAAGGCTAATTGATTACCCATGATTATTTAAATTAGTTTTTTTTTACTATTGTATTGTATTTATCGTTGTTCTGATTGTTATCCAAATAAATAAAAAAAAAAATTTTATACTACCTGCTCGTCAATGGCATATTATGTGTCATGCAAACCTTTCCTAAAGTAAGTCATTACAGCCCTACGGTCTAGCCGGGTCATAATGTTGTACTGAATTTCATTATTTCCCATGGGACATAATGTGATTTGAATTTGGAATGCAACCCATGTAGTTGTGCTTGATCGAGGTTGGTTTCAAAAATGTTTGGGTGCAATGAGATTTTATTCTAATTAGGCTGTATGTTAACATTTTCTTTGCACTGCCTACAAATTAAAAAAAAGAAAAACATGAAAACTTTTTACTAAATTCATTTTCACCCGCGCACGGAGAAGGATTTATTCGAATGTCGAACTGACCACTACAGAATAGACTTCAAAAAAAGAAAAAAAGGCGCCAAGCGCTCAAACTGCTGTGCTGTTATCTAAACCGAAATTCAGTTTCGATTCAAATAAACTTCTAAAAAATATCAAGTGACGACGACAGTGATTTTGATTCGAAACTTACTTCCAGAAAAATCATTTCTTTCTACTTAACAGTCATTGTTTTCAATTGCCTCGCAGAAAGTATAAAAAGTAGAGTATGCATCGCGGGCTTAAATGTGTATTTGTCTTGGGCGATCTTGAACCCCTCGTACTCAGGATTCTTGCCTTAACTCCCTCGCTCCGCTCAGGAGTTAACCATAGAATCCCTCGTTCTCGGGGTTCAATATAGCGCCCTTGACATAATACACTACTTTAAGCCCTTGTTGCATAATCTACTATAAAGCACTGGCATACCTCCTTAAAATTTAATTGATAATCTGTTGTCAAATATTGCATGCGTACCGATGAATATGGCTGCCCTGAAATTATATCAAATAATATAACTGTACCTACTTAACCCATATTACGCAACAAATGACGTTGACTTTGTTTTTACTTCAGGAGTTTAGTAGGTGTTGACATTTAGAAGCTCCTACACGGGCTATTTAAAATTGGTTCTTGGACGATGTGAGACTGCTCTATTCTAAGCAATATGACTTGGCGTCACGACCAAACCAAGCAATTTATGACGCCAAGATAGGGGCGCTAATCCACGGCGATGTGGTCACACCTCCAGCTGTAATCAGGTGGTCGCTGCGTTGTGCTCGGATTTACAATAATGTAGGTATGTTAATTAGAAATGAAATCCCGACCCGCCGGCCTTTAACTAATTTTAATTGGCAAGCGTATTGTTACACAGAAACTAATCACATAACATGTGAAGTGAAATGTCCGCGTACCTTTCGTACCGAGCGTTTACTAATTCCCATAGGCTTGCTGGCCAGGAACACCTCGAAAGATTTAGGTACGGAAATACATTGTAAAATGATTTCGAACAACGGAGCAACGGAGCAATTGATCGTCGTGATTATTTTAAAATATAAAAAATATATATAAATATAAATATTCCGGACATATCACACACGGTCAACTGATCCCAAACTAGGCATAGCCTGTACTATGAGTATCAGAGACTGATATACATAATAGATATATATTTAACAACCAGACGCAGAACAAACATGTGTTCATCACACAAATGTTTGTCCAGTGCGGTCGAACCCGCGACCTCTAGCGCAGAAGGCAGAGTTACTACCGACTGAGCTATGAGGCCAGTCTTTTGCATGGATATAGTTAAAGAATCGGAGTTTTTTTAGCCATTCTTATAGCAAGTTAGGAGCTTTCAACACATTGATGATACCTTTATGTACGTTACAAAGATCCTTGTAATATAAATAAACAAAAATAAATCCTGAATGAATCCATCCTGGGTACAGTTATTGCCATGAAATTGCATTCGAATACAATCTGCATTCAATCATTTTAATTGACTTGCATATTAATTGGATATCAGAGCTATGGTGGAGTGGTGGTATTGGCCCCGCCTTCCGATGCACAGGTCGTGGGCTCTAAACCTGTCGTGAACCAATGAATTTTCCATTCGGATGTGTGATTTTATATGGCTATTAATATTAATATAGCTCTCAAGCGGCCAAGGAAAAACATCGTGATGAAAACTGCATGTCCTAGAACCTAAAAATTCGAAGACATGTGACATGTGCAAAATAGTAGCCTCTAAGAGGCGCACATTAATCCTTTCACTACACTGATTCTTTCATCGGCCCTTTTCAGGCAGGTCCACCTTACCTCAATCTGTTCACTAACCTAATACAGGATGACCAAGAAAGAGTCAGTGACACGACAAGCAAGCAAGCATTGACTTGGATTAAAAACAATTGAAATGATTTATCGCGTGAATCTCGTCAAACGGACAAACCTCCATATCCGCTTTCCGGATCAGACCGGATGTGACGCGGGTAACATTCATTTGTTCCCCGAATTAAACTTCTGACGATATTTGTTTTAATTGAGTTTCAACAGCTGGTTTTGGCAGAGTTTTAATTTTTGTTAATTAATGACGTTGATACTAAGTCGATTGTTAAATAATCAACTCATCTGGCTGTGTACCTACAAATCTACAATAGGCGTTGTGGTACAACTTTTTTAACTAAACTTAATCCATGCACTACACTGATTCTTTCACCGACCTAATACGGGATGACCAAGAAAGAATCAGTGACACGACAAGAAGAAGAAGAAGAAGACCGACGGTCATAGGCCATTTTGACTGACCTCATAGCTCAGTTGGTAGTAACTCTGCCTTCTGCGCTAGAGGTCGCGGGTTCGATTCCCGCACTGGACAAACATTTGAGACTAACACAGATGTTTGTTCTGTGTCTGGGTGTTAAATATATATCTATTATGTATGTCAGTCTCTGGTACCCATAGTACAGGCTATGCCTAGTTTGGGATAAGTTGACCGTGTGTGATATGTGCGGAATATATATACTATATATATATATTAAAAAAAAAAAAAAAAAAAATTGCAAGGCCACCATACCTCAACCTGCTCACTGACATAATAACAGGATGACCATGAAAGAATGAGTGACACGGCAAGCAAGCAAGCATTTTATCAAAATCATTTTATCCACCTACTGCCATAATGTCAAATACAGTTTATATTACAGAATATTTCACAAAATAACTTTATGGAGTAAAATCGCGCTGCAAATAATTAAAATTCTCATTATAACCAGATATTCACAATTTCCGCGAAACCTCCAATATAAATAAAAGCAAAGCTTGTTTGTGTTCGATGTTTGTTGAAATCCTTTGATAACTTTCAGCTGCAGTTGAAATGGGAATTTTTGCTTTTGTGTACACAGCTTTGTAAATAACGACGTGTCCGGTTTGTGTGTGTGTACTGACACTGAGTGCCACGGACAAAGGGAATGTCACTATTTGCCAAGTGAATACGTATTTTTATGTACATAATATATTTTTTAGAATTCCGAAATATGACTAGGCACCCTTATAGTACCGAGATTTTTTTCTTGTGTACACCTAGTTTTTTTTTTGTAATTGACATATTGTTTCTTTAAACTATTGCATTTTTATAATCAATATATCGTAAATAATTTTGTTTATGCGCGCAGTATTATTGGTCAGGAGCTAAATTCGCGAGCTACGCCATACATAGGGCAGCCTCTACACATGTCTACGTCGTAGACATCTCTACGTGTTCGATACAAGCTACGGACTAGTATTGCATAGTCGTAGTAATACGTCGTAGATGTCAACGCTTCTGCTAAGCGCTACGAACTAACCTCTGCTACGAGCAAGCTCTACGTGTCTGCTACGAGCTAACAAGTTTATATCGCTACAGTGTCGTAGCCATGTCGTGGTGTCTACGACAATATTGTTAGAATCAATTGTTAATACTACATCACAGCTGTGCTGGCCTGGTGGGGGGGTACCCCAATTTTCGATCCGAAGGTCGTGGGTTTAACCAATTAGTTACCTGTAAGAAAAAAAATATGTACCAGGGAAGGAAACCAGTAAGTATTCTTATAAGCAACGGTGGACTGGAGTAGCATATATGGAATACCCACTTTTGCAAAATTTGGGCATGAATAATAATTGTGGACGTGCCTCTAGCCCTCTTAGACATCTTTAAGGAACTGATCGCCTGAAGATCTGATCTGATCTAAAATGCTTGGGAATGAGCCGTGAGCCTATCCATTTTCATGTTTATAGTAATTCTGTGAAGAACAATAACTAAACACGTCTCGGTACGTTCGTGATGGAACTTGTGCGATAGATTAGCGTCGGCGAGTGATTTCCCGAGAGGCTCGCGGCGATACCGAGGAAGCCTTTGGACTTGAATACTTGCCCAAAAAGAGTTTGCTTTGCTTTCTATTAAACATTTGCAACCGCAGGATGTTACGTATTAGCTGGACACAAAAAGTTTCCAATGTGAAGGTTTTCCAACGCGTTGGGAAGACTCGTGAATTGTTGCAGACCATCAAAAGCAGGAAAGTTTGGTATCTTGGTCACGTGTTAAGACACGAAAGATACCAACTGCTTCAACTGATCATGATGGGCAAAGTAAGGGGCAAACGACGCGTTGGAAGGAGAAGGAAATCATGGTTGAGGAACATCCGGGAGTGGACAAACATCGCCAGACTCGAACATCTATTTCGCTTGGCGCAAGACAGAGAGAAATTCGCTGAGCTGACAGCTAACCTCCAGTAGTGGAGAGCTACCAAAAGAAGAAGAAACATTTGCATCTTATCATTGGATATTCTTAGTCAAAGTGACAGAGAGGCGCTTAGTGACAAGAGAGCAGTTCACATCCCGGTCGTGCAACAATGAATTTTATGTTCGCTTTACTTTCAAACGGCGAAGGATAACATCGTGAGGAAACCAGCATATCCTAGCACCTAAATATTCAAGGACATGTGAGATGTGATGATGATTCTTCACCGACGGTCATAGGCCCTTGTCAGGGCCTGGTCACTGACCTAATACGGGATGACCAAGAAATAATCATTGACACGACAAGCAAGCAAGTGACAGAACAATTGTAAGAAATGATTTGAGTGACCGCGTTTTTCACAATTATATTATGTTAACAAATAGGGTGAATAGAAAAATATTGTTTTTATAAATAAGTTATGGAATAGTTTCTACTGCTATTATCATAAACATGAAAGTTAAATAACATAATCCATTTATGTTTCTTAAGTGTTATCTCCAGCCCACACTTACATTATGCCGTAGAACTTTTTACTTTAATAATATTTTGGCATTCTTTCTGCTTGTTGGCCAGTATTGGTGTCAGGCTAAGTAAGCTAAGTGTAGCCATTATAAAATTATAATAATAACATAGATAATAAAAGCCTTAGTACTAATACCAATGGATCTTGGAATAAATGAATTATTATTAATTCTACTCTCCAGTTGCTGTTAACTGTGATGTTGGAACTTTAATTAATTTGTCTGCTAGTTTAAAAAATAACTCCACTTTATTTTTAAATGATATTGATTAGCGGTCTTCAAGGCGAATAACGTGATCAAGACTCGCTCGAAATCAATAATAATCTCCATTTTAACCTTAAGTTAACAGTATCTCATTCCGTTGGACATTTCAGCATATTAAATGTCTCGCAAAAACGGGGTTCCGCGGCGAAGTGCTGAGAACGGAAAATGCGGGCTCCGCCTATTTGTGAGCTGACAAGGGTGCAGATGGATATCGGCGACGTGTGCCGACGCGACGTCTTAGGAATTAGTTCGCGACGTATTTCATGGAGAGGAATCCAACTCGAATGGAAAGGGGTTTATTTATAGATTTAAAAAAAAAATCGCACAGTGTTAATCTGTGGTAAAGGGGAAGCTTCTCAATATAACTTGATACTTTGTAAAAAAAAACTATAAAACTTCTTTACTTGAGGTAGGGCACAGTGAGTCTCGCTCTAAATTGGAGCATTCCGCCTGGTTCCTCCGCCGTACAGAAGATCGCAGCCAAATAACATTATTTGTTTCAAATATTGTTGTGTTCCTGCGGTGAGTAAGGTTGCCAGGGCTCTTTAAGGGGAGGGGGTTTCGGGGTCGGCATCGCGTGCGTGATGCCTCTGGTCGTGCGTGATGCTTCTGGTATTGCGAAATAGACCAACTCGCTAAAAAATACATCATCATCATCAGCCTGTAGAAGTCCACTGCTGAACATTGCCTCCCCCCAAAGAGTTCCATGACGAGCGCTCTTTAGCCTTTTCCATCCACAGCCCTCCCGCAATTTTCACAATGTCGTCGGTCCATCGGGCCTTCCAACACTGCAAAAAATACATATTAAATGTAAAACTTGCTTGCTCTTTTACCGATAAAAAAATATGTATTCTGATATACGCAGTGCACGTGTTTCCTCAATCACTTGATTTTATTGGCCTCTGAACGCCATTACACCATTATCACCACGTAATAAATCTCTTCTATTCGCTTTTAACATTAACTGCCTAGAATTCATAGCGACATTCTTGTAAAGCAGCGGTTATGAAGTCCTTGTTCGGGGGAAAAATGCGTCTTCATTGTTTTCGTGTAGTCGTTGAGTTGATGTCGAATACGGCGCATATGATAATACGATTTTGTATACTAGAAAACCCAGGCATTACAAGTATCACTCAGATGCGTCACTGTACAGTATCAGAATAATAATAATAAATAAATAAATATTTCGGACATATCACAGACTGATCCCAAACTAGGCATAGCCTGTACTATGGGTACCAGAGACTGATATACATAATAGATATATATTTAACACCCAGACACAGAACAAACATCTGTGTTAGTCACAAATGTTTGTCCAGTGCGGAATAAGTAGAAGAGTAAGAATAAGTAGTCTAGTCCCTTTTCACCTGACTACTTAAGGTTAATGATTCTCACATGCTATGTGGGTATGTTTGTATATTTGTATGTATGTGACCCATTCTTTTTTGTACTATGCTGGCTTTCAGCCACGGCTTCGCTCATGTAGTGCCCGGAAAATGTTTCTAAAGTTTACCTTAAGATCCTACATACAAATACCTCTTTACAATAGTAAGTGTAGATGTAGATAGTGTAAATAACTTTCTGCCATCGTATAACTTTATTTTATAAATCCTACTAATATAATGATATATTTTGACAGGCCTCATAGCTCAGTTGGTAGTAACTCTGCCTTCTGCGCTAGAGGTCGCGGGTTCGATTCCCGCACTGGACAAACATTTGTGACTAACACAGATGTTTGTTCTGTGTCTGGGTGTTAAATATATATCTATTATGTATATCAGTCTCTGGTACCCATAGTACAGGCTATGCCTAGTTTGGGATCAGTTGACCTTGTGAATATGTCCGGAATATATATTTATTTATTTATTTATAATAATGGATGCTTGTTGTTGCCGTAACGGCTCAACCTTAGATAGCATATACCGACTCATAGGTTACTTTTTATCAAGGTACGGCGTGAGAGAAGGCTCGAGCGCTCGCTAGTATTTTATAAGTGTGAAATAGAGCAAATATTACTACTTCATATTTGCAAGTTAGTTTGTGCTACATGTGTCTCCCATCACGCAAAACAAGCCTATTCACACGATGCGAGCCACCCAGCCATTGTGCCTGTTCTCGTCACCGACTGGGCGTCCGCTCCGGGCTGCTATTGTGTGCAACTTGTTGACTTGTCTAACTTCTATGCTGTTTCATTGTCAAGGTGCCTATTCTACTTTTATTGCATGCTACTGGTTTTCTTTATGTTGTTATCTTAGGAGCCACGTGTTTTCTAGAAACGGATCATGACCACTGCAAGTGATGGAAGGATTAGCGACCCTCGGCCTGTACTCGTCGCTCCATTCATGCACCCCAAGTATCTAACTTACGACAAACCCGCTACTTCGTCCGCTTTTAAATGAAAGCTAGTAACTCGTAATTTTAAGATTTTGCAAAAATGTTCAAACGCGTGTTTCTTTCATCATCATCATCATTTCAGCCGTACGACGTCCACTGCTGAACATGGCCTCCCCCACAGACAGAGTGAATTCCTTATCATGTGGGGGGATTTGCCCATACTCACCACGTTGGGCATGCGGGTTGGTGAGCGCAGTTAGAGCTATCGTTGTTAAAATAGGAGACGCTGCTGTCCATCCCCTAGCTTTTTTCCCTTAGTCGCCTCTTACGACATCCGCGGATATGAGATATGGAGGGGCCTATTCTTCAGCCGGGGCCACCACGGCCATGTGAACCCTAAATATGAATTTTCAGATACCTAAATTGAGGATTGCCCAGAAATTTTAGATTATTTCTTCCCACGACATAATTTATCCCTTTCCGAAATTTCATCAAGATCCGTTCAGACATTTAGTCGTAAAAAGGTAACAAACAAACTGAGTTACTTTCACATTTATAATACGAGTAAGGATTTATAAAAACTTCGTACGTATAGAGATAAAGTAATCTTGCACGCTGAAACAATCCGAGGAAAGTCCCATTAGATAATTCTAAAAGCAACTCACCACTTTCTTTTCATATTTATTCATATTTACTAGCGGTCCTGTATCTCTGAGCGCAAGTACTCGTAACTCGCAAAGTTTAATCAGCTTCACAAACTTGAGCTTCAGAATTTATCAACAAAAAGCACGTTTATGCGATTGAAAGTATTTACCTCCTTAATCCTTTTGTAACTTCGACTTTCGCCCAAAGTCTCGTCGAAAATGAACAGAAAGTCAGTCAACTTTTTGAAAAGGGGAGGTGGTTCGTGTTGCGGTCAATGGATCGCTTAGAAACTTTTCGATTCAGAGCGTGCTGATACTGTTGTGCAGAAAGTTTGCTATTTACCTTGCAAAATATGTGTAGTTGTTTGGAGTCTCTGCGATAAATTTATTAACTACAAATGTATAATCTCTTAAGTTTGAAACTTTGTTTTGATTATTTATTTTTCATTGTTTCAGGTAATTTGGAAGATCCTGTCGTCATTTCTTAGTTATGCTGAGATGTAAGTTTGATTAGCAGTGAGTTACTTATATTAAATGTTACGAGCATAATTATTTTATGGACCCTAGAATCTAGAAGCAAATAAGATTTGTTATAAGTCACTATTTTGTGTAATTTTCCGGCAGAAATAAATCATTTTTTTCGTATAATTATTATTGATAAGTGTTTTTATTATTTATAACCTTTTACAAAGCATTTCCGTTTGTTCAAAGCGAATGCGAAATTCTAAGAAAATTTAATGCGCAGAAAATTATCATTTAACACGATCCTAATTTTGTAATAGAGCCTATCAAGGAAATAAGCAATAATGGAGGCTTCTTGTAACGGAATACGTAATGTATCATTTCCGAAAACACGATATTTTAAATCAAATACGCATCCTGTATGTAAATTAATTAAACTTGACATACTAATTTATACTTTATCTCTTTGATATAAAATTATAACGTCTATGAAGTTCTTGTTTTTATTATATGTACCTATATAAATTAGGACTTTTGAGTCCAAAGCTATGATCAGTGAATTAGTGTGAAACCTTGAATGGCTTTTGGTATTTATTTATTTTAAACAATTTTTTTATACGAATTTCCAATGGAGAATAAACATTTGTTTTAAAAACCAATCTTAACAATCCTAAGTGTGAAAGTGATTCTGCTAGATCCGAGACAGTCAACAACACTAGAATAAGACAGAAATTCAGATTTCTTTTACCTACATCGAGGAGGGGGAGCGAGCGAGGCCAAGATAGAGCATACCGGCGCCGGCGGCCTTAAAGCTCCAAAGTAAGCCAATAGCTTACCTACCTCAACATTCATTGATTCAGTCATTGATCTAATGCGGGATGACTAAGAACAAACCATTGAGGCGAAAAGCAAGCAATACGAACTTACTTAAAATGTATGTAGCATAGTGAGGATGTAGGCAGACGGCCACACCGATACGGGAGTCAGGATCAAACACTCAACGCCTCTGAATAAAAGATCACGCAGTACATACGTGCTGGCTTTCTGAAGTTTATTTTAGCGTAAAGGTTATTTGTAGAGAGAATAATTATGTAGTGAGTCTGACCTTGGTACTAGGTACGCTATTTCTCGGAAACAAACGGTACCGTTTTACTAGAGCGTACGGTGTACTGCATTCTCTTCGGTATACCGGACTATCAGTAGACTAGAATGCGAGTATGCAAGGTTGGGACATTTGTATAGTGTGAGTTTTGATTACTGTTTAAGGGTGTTTCCGCACGCGTCCGAATTTAGTCCGGTCCATCAGAGGGGTGCGGCGCTGCAGCCTGGAGGGACAAGTACGCAAGCATGGGTTTACTTTACCTTTGTAAATAAAATAATAAATAAATATTCCCGACATATCACACACGGTCAACTGATCTCAAACTAGGCATAGCCTGTTCTATAGGTACCAGAGACTGATATACATAATAGATTAATATTTAACACCCAGACACAGAACAAACATCTGTGTTAATCACACAAATTTTTGTCCAGTGCGGGGATCGAACCCGCAACCTCTAGCGCAGAAGGCAGAGTAACTACCAACTGAGCTATGAGGCCAGTCTTTGTAAAACCTTGTTGAACGATTCACGTCCGTATTTTCCCGGACCGAATTCAGACGCAGTGCGTAAACACCCTAACAGCAACAGTTAAACTATAGCTACAGTCACCTGCGTGATTTATAATTTTATATGTGTGTACTCGTAGAATAAGCGAACGGCTTACCAAGCACACGCAGGTAAGTCATGTTGCCTGTATATTAGGTACGTAGGTAAGTGCGAAGTTTGTGCTTAGTAGCTTTAACAGCTCAAATAGACTCGTGATTATATAATGTACTAAAGCGGTTTGATGCCGTAATTTGATGATTTAGGCTTTCAAGATTCTAATTAATTCATCAAAGCCATATTATACTATGTACAACTTAATCAAGCTTCTAATGCTACTGAAATTAAACACATTCAACGTTATTTCATTTGTGCCTTGAGTAGGTAGTCTAAAAGGATTTCAGCGAAATCAAAATCTTTTAAATTAAATATGAAAGTTAAGTCAGACAACTTACTTACCTCGGTATTTAATTGTGGAGAAAAAATCCGTTTTAACCGAGAAATTATGTGATATATAAAACTTTTTTTGGCTATTCTAGCATTTCAGTTTTATAATATCACATCATTTCTCGGTTAAAGCGGTTTTTTTCTCTAGATACAAATATCATTCTACGAATTCGGTTTTTTCACTGGCTGCTTTTCAGCCTATAGAGTGGTTTGAGTTTCTACAAATTCCTGTGTAAAATTATATTTTTTTAGTATTTCTCATATCCATTCTCGCGTAGAATATAAATGAATGTAGCACAAGCCGTACCTACCACCGCGCCGGAAATGAGACGCTCAACACATGCCGGCTTCAAACTGACGTTGATTTAAAATGTAGGATTTCACTCCGGTTTTTGGTAATATTCATTCTGCGGCGTAGGAAATGTTAATCTACCTACTAGAAATGAGCCTGGATTACTGGGATTTTAATTATGTTTTGTATGTAGTCACCGAGACGCACTGAATTCTTACAATACAGCACTGTCGTGGTCTTTTGCAACTCACAAGCGATACGAATCATAAGATTCCAATGGAATCGTGTGGATCTACTTGCAGATTGAATGGAAAATACAAGAGTTGACTGTACGTTCATTAGTTTTTATTTCCAATGGTTTTTACATTTCTGTCCTAATCCTCAAGAGATCAAATAAAACAGGTATATGTTCAATGGTCTAATATTTTTATCAGAAATCTTTCGATCTCGAGGCGCCTTTAATGCTCTTAAAATTGTTCAGGTATTCTCTAAGGGACAATTTACCATAAAAATAGGTCCTTGAATTTTTCGTCAGATGTATATTTTGTAAGTTACGGCAAAGATAAGGTACCCTAGGGCTTCGAGGAAGCGTGCGGCAGCCATTTAAATGATAAGACGTAATGTATTCCGGTTGATAGGATTTGTAGCCTTCTAAATAAAAAAACTTGCAACTGGAAGATTGTGTTTTAGGCTTTGTGTAACAAATTTTCGCGTGCCCTCTTGGCGAAAATTATATGTTTTGGGAAAAGGAATGTAAACATAATTGGCCTTATCGAGGGAGTTTAATACTTTATTTGTGGATATATTTCTGGATACATTTCTGCTATGTTACACTTTACAGACTATCGAGGGAGGAGAAGGAAGAATCGTTTGTGCAAATGTGTATCATTAAAGTTCCTTTCCTGTTACAAAATTTACTGTCGTGAGAATTAAACTTTCACAAAGAATTACACTGGATATACAAAATTAAATAGCGTTACGCTATAAATTAAATAGTTGATAGCGTACTCCGGGAATATAGGCAGGTACAGTCGCCTGCACTAAGTTGTCATAATTTTCAGAATGATGACTGATATAAATATGTACTTTTAAAAAGTTATGTACCTAACCATTAACTTATGCCATTTTTAACTTAACCTTGTGCCTTACATCTTCTTGTGTATTGTGCCATCATTTTGAAAATTATGAAAAGTTCTTATTGCGGGCCACTGTGCTTGTTAATACTTTATGAAGTATGAGTTGTACCAAAGTGTGCGCGATATAAATCTACAAGTAATAAAATGCTCTCAGTGAGCCACGAGCTTACCAACCTATAGTTAAACCATCAATATTTCTTACTTTACTTAAGCGAAACTACTATCGTTAGCCTCCTTGAGCAATCCGGTGCTTTGCATATTTACAACATAACTACCATCTGAGGCTCAGTGCCAACGTAAGGTTCGCTTTCCTAAAAAGCGCTAACCGTGACTCAGCGACCGTTATATAACGGCAAGCATGAGTATTTTAAAGTAATACTAATACTTGGATGTTTGTTTATTCCTTGTCTTAGCGTGTTACGGTTGAAGCGATTTAGATTAAACTTGCAATGGTATATCTCTAATAAGATGTATACCTTTCATAATTTACAAAATGATGCCACAGTAGGTACTCAAAATAGAGATGTACTCAGAAAAATCTTAAAAAGTATATACCCAACCATCAACATGTGCCATTATCACTGTGTACCATTTTAAAAATTCCTAAAGATAGGCTCTTAGAGCGTACACCTATACATGATAGTGGAGATGACTTTACCTGCAGTTCGCGGGAATAAGAAGCGTACCCTGACTTAGTTTACTTTGTATTTACTGCAGCAAGTCTCGGATTGTTACGCTGTAAGCGTAGGTGACAATCTTAAAATACAGTGTAGTCGCCACGATGATGTCTTGCGATACTTCCATAACTAACTAGTTTTTATAGATAGAGAGTCCGAGACGAGTCGCTGTGACCCTGCTATACAGGCTCAATAGAGACCTAGTGTGGGGGACAGAGCTCCCTCAGGTACAATAATCCAATCTCAACTTGTTAGACTAAGCTTACATTCATAAGTACCGCAAACATGTATTTTTGATACAAATAAACAATATTTATATTTTATACCCTTTTAGCGTAACAATCCCGAAGCCGCGGGTAAAAGCTCGTTGTCGAGACTACGACTGACTTCTCCGCTATATGACGGTCGTTTTACGACGTTTGTAAGTTTTTGAAAACCAGGGCTTTAAGTACAAGGCCCGAAGAGAAGTGAACTTCGTGTACTAACTTAACTTTTCTCGTTACTTACGCGATGAATTTTAATACAAAAAGGTTGAGTTTCAATGAATTATGTTATTAAAGGAGCAGATTAATTTTAAGAAAAACTTGGTATTCAATGGCTATGAAATTGCTTATTTTGAAACAGTCTATAAATTGTTTTGAAACTTGTTGATATAGCTCATGTGATGTAGTCAATGAGTGGATATGCCCCAATGTCTCACAGAACCTTTAACCTTTAGAGAATACGAAAGCAGCCTCCAAGAAGGCAATTTAATCTTTTCACTACACTGACTCTTTCACCTACGGTCATAGGCCCTTTCAGGGCCACCATACCTCAACCTGGCCTTTATACCTCTGACCAAATAGAGGCTGACCTAGAAAGATTCAGTGACACGACAAGGAGCAGCACCGTTCGATTTATATGTTGATAGACGACACGACGCCATTTTTGCTAACTTTTTTATTTTTAATTTCTATTCTATTCATTAACGTCAATATCATCATCAATATCAGACTGACATTATTTTTATCACAATCCCTGTAAAATTCAATACAGAGTGAGAGAGAACTTAAAATACCGAGGATAAATCTATTTTAGGCATAACTGAAACAGAAAGTAGATTTCCCTCGGTCACTCACTTCAAGTGTTACGGAGAAAGGTTGGCGCCGGCGACCGCAATGTGATAAATGCCTTGTAAACGCCGCCCTTTGTCCCGAGCCGCGGCTAACCGACTGTGGAGAAGTCGGGTAAAGCCAGCTCACGCTGATAACGCGTGAGGGACGTTGGCTGATGACTTGTAAATGTTTCTGAATTTATTAAAGGTCAAAATAATTAAGGTATATGAACTTTATGACATTGCATATGCAAGTAATTTACCAAGTTTTTTCGACTGTTCGCCAAGTTTCAGATTTTTTGATCTTCAAAAGTTCACTTTCCTTGAAAAATGACATCACCTTGATGTTCTTTTATTAGAAGTAAAGGCTCTATGCGTACTGACTTTTTAATTTTTTTTTTTTTGGACATATCACACACTTTCAACTGATCCCAAACTAGGCATAGCCTGTACTATGAGTACCAGAGACTGATATACATAATAGATAAATATTTAACACCCAGACACAGAACAAACATCTGTGTTCATCACACAAATGTTTGTCCAGTGCGGGAATCGAACCCGCGACCTCTAGCGCAGAAGGCAGAGTTACTACCAACTGAGCTATAAGGCCAGTCCTGTCTAGCCAGTTCCTGCTGATTAAACTTTCCGGCTACCGTTATGTTGCGACCAATCTATGCGGCTTTTTACATAACTGTAGCTTAGCGTGGGTACATAAAAGGTATAGCATGTATTAGTTCTACGGTAGCTATGATGCGGTCGTCGGTCCTCTGTTGTGATCTCGCTGAATTGCCATCTCGACCGTCGCTTTCATACTTTGAGGAAGTCTGTGTACCTTGATGAGTTGGAGGCGGCGACGAAAGATCTTATGATGCAAGTAGCTAGATGAAAAGCGGGAATTATTAATGAAGATCTTTTGCCAAGTTTCTGAAACTCTTGAAGTTAACAGTTTGATGTAGTAATACTTTTTAAAATATTCTACTTTTCAATCCGATCCTCATGGAATTCAGTGGGTCAACAGGCTGTACTATCAAGACTGGTAAGAGTATGAATTAAATCGGCCAAAGATTTGCGAAGATATAGGGGTCCAAAAGGGTTTTAAGAAAATATACATTTTTAAAATGTTATTGTGAGTAGGTACACGTAGTGGCGGGTACTTACACATAAAACATGAAGTTTTTTTTGCGTTATTTTGTAAGTAACTATGAACTGACCAAAAAAAATTGAGGCTTGCAACCCAAACGTAACTGGACCCAAGTCGAGTGGTTTTTTATGATTTTAAATACCGATAAACAAACCGCATAAATTTTCCAAATTACGGACAAAAAGAGATAATCTTCAACTCAAAACAAACTAAATAACCCTTTTTCTGTAACAAATGACCCAATTTAAGATAAAACGAATAAGAACAGAAGGTTTTACGAGAAGATGCAAAAGATTCGAAAGGGTAATTTTTCACTGATAGATACGAACGGGCAACCACAAGAGAAAAATGTACAAAGTTTTACTATGAGATCTCTGAACAGATGCTTTGTGTAAGATGCACAAACACGCGATATTAAACCTTCATAAAAAAATAAAATCTATGCTTTAGTTGCTATGAAAGAAAGAAAGAAAATTTGTTTATTTGACCCACAACGCAGGTAGGTACAGTAGTTAGGTGGTAGGTACATAGAAAATACTTTATAGGTAGGTAATAAACAACGCGGTAGGAAAACATAAAAAAGTAGGTAGGTAGATGGCTAAGTAGTATGCGTTGTGTGAGGCAAATGGGTCCCGTCTCAGCAAAAAGCTGCACCGAACATAATATTATGTACGGTGCGGCGCTGGTTTTCTGACGGAGCCTAGGCGACGCGACGTGACGAACACGATAAACATAATATTTATAGTAGGTATATAATAAGGATAAGGTTATAAGAACTAAACACAAATCAAGTGGCCATATTACTATTAATGATCCTTTTACAACTTTATTGATAATCGAGTTGGAGGTCCCACCAGGGATCAACTGGGCTTCGGCTCGCACTGGCCGGCTCGTTCACGCCGTGATGAGGACGATACCCCCTTATTCGATTAATTTTTCAATTTGCTTTGCCGCAGTCTTCATAATATTTTAGGAGGACCTTGAAGGAGATACATTTTTCGTCCACTGTGTGTGTCCAAGGTTATCCTAGGTAAATGCTTGTGCACCCGATTTTTTTATATTTATACTTGTATGACTAACAATAAGAATAGATTTAGAGTGATAATCAGCGAAGAAGAGCTCTGGTAGAGTGCGATCTCTTTCCTTTCCTTTGCGCAGTATGACAGTCACGCAGATATATAGCTTTTACGTTTTATTTTTCCATCTTTTCTTCTGCAGTATCTAAGCATTCTCTCTACCTCTAACTTATATAATACTAGCTCAAAATTAATTTCCTTACTTAGGAAGTAACTTTAATAATCCCATCCATAATAGCTATCTTTAGATGTCGGATAGCATTATATTAACCGGCAACTTCCCACTTTGTTAGAACAACAATAATTTCCATCACAATCGTTTGCTAAGCTTCGCAAACTTCCATTGTTTGCTTCGAGGATTCTGCCTTATTTCCTTAAACCAGAACTGAATCTTAAGTTCATACAAATAGAGCTAGTTTCGGTTGGTTTCAGTGGTGTGAATGAATAATAGGTACTTATGTGCTCAATGACGCATGGTGGGAAGGGATTTGTCTATCCCTAGTGAGAAACGTTCGAAGGTATGAAGAAGTTTGTGGATTCGACTTTCGGCTTTAAATATCACCGACAAAGCTGCGACTTAGCTAGGTAACGTCGTATCAACTTTAATAGTTCCTGCACTGGCAGAAAGAATTTAGTCAATAGAGAGCTGTTACTGAACAGCTCTCTATTGACTAAATTCTTTCTTTACATTGGATCTTTAAAAATCGCTCACTAATACATTTTCATGGCCATTCATATCACACGTTATGTATCTAATTAAAACGAAGAGTGACCAAGAAAGAGCAGCATAAATATACGTATGTATAACAGCCAACAGTCACGTACATAGTCCTGACCCCACACTAGCATTCCCTGTGTCGTGGGTATCAGAAACTACGAGTACCATGGTACTACAACACCCAGTCACGGAACAAATATTTGCAGATCATGCAAAAATCTGCCCCGCTGCGGGAATCGAACCCGCACCCTTGCGTCTCAGACAGGCACTCGTCCGCTACGCCACCGAGGTCGTCAAACGTCATTAGAGGTAGACTAAGAAGTAAAATGCTACCTCTGAATCATGTTTCCATTTCATGGCGTCTATTCATTCATCACAGACAATAGATACAGATCCACATAAAATCGCAATGAAATAATTTATGTGTGTTTGTATTCCAAACATCCATTAGTGCTGCTACAAATGAGAGAACTGAAACTGATGTTGTCCATTCACAACAAGTGGCACAGATGAATGCACCTCAGTCGAGCCGGACTGTCCGGGTTGTCCGGCCTGTCCGGCCTGTCCGGCTTTGTCCAGACGGTAGGTGGGTGGTTGGAGAAATAGGCCACAGTATTATTATCATGGGTAGTTGATATTGTGAGGTTTCTCTTTTGTGTGCTAAGAATGATGGGTATCTCATTGTTGATACACTACGAAGTTGCGATATAAGTTAAAGAGAGGGTAAAGCTTTAAATGAATTGATATCAGTGAAGTTTTTTTTCCATATTATAGGTTCATTTAAGGCAAATACTATGTATGAACTTTGATGAGATCAATATTTAGAAGCATGATAGGAGAACTATTTTACTCGTAGAGTAGTTAATCAGTCTACGTACGTAATAAGTATTTGAAACGACATTAATATTTGTACTTTTTAAAATTATTATGTAAAAATTATATGGCTATAATACCTAGCTATGTACTGTGTGTGAAAGCTGAAATAAAAAGATTGAATTGAATTGAATTAATTACTGGAAGCGTACAACTGCGTTCGGCAAATTTAGACGAATGTGAAGTTGCGCAATATATTTTTTAAGGGGTTCAAATTCATTTCTATGCAACCAAATAGAAATCTTCACATTTGCTTATATCTGCCGGCCGTGCAGTACCTACCTATAAATGAAACTATTCCTACAAAAAAGTTACTGTTTTATCACAATACATATCAGTATTTATCGCTATCTTTCTTTTGAAAGTAGTGTAGATTGTTACTTGAATAAAATCAGGCGCTGTTTCATACCGACCAGACAAACCTATGCCCATAATCTTCAACTCAAACACTGGTATTTTGCTGCAAATAATGTCCAATAAACAGATACAAAAGCACACGACATCGACATCGCAGCCACCCGAGCGCGTTCACTCGGATGCAACAGTTGATCGCGCACGGCTTTGCATACGGTGTGGGTTGTATAAACATCATCATCATCTCCCTGCCCTTATCCCACTTCATGTGGGGTTGGCACAACATGTTTTCCTCTTCCACTCCCCTCTATCAGCCGTCATATCAGTATTCACTCCTTTCTTACTCATGTCATCTTTCACACAGTCTATCCATCTTTTCTTTGGTCTACCTCTTCCCTTATATCCTTCCACATTCATATTTAACGCTCTTCTAGTCACATGACATTCTTCCCTCCACATGACATGCCCATACCACGCTAACCTTTTGCTCTTCAACTTCTCAGTCACTGGCGCTACTTTCAAACTTCCTCTGATGTACTCATTCCGTATCTTGTCCATTCTAGTCACTCCACACATCCATCTCAACATTCTCATTTCCGCAGCATGCACTCTTCTTTCATCCGTCCCTTTGGTTGCCCAACACTCAGATCCATACAGTACGACAGGGGTTGTGGGTGGTATAAACATACATACATAAATAAATAAAGCCTTTATTTCCAGTATCTAGAAGTTACATTAAATGATTTTATTAAAATTCGTGTGCTCAATGTGGCATCCAAAATTGGGCGTAGCCCTCCTCCATACTGCTCCATTTCCGTCTGTCTTTTGCCAGTCGAGTCCAGGTCTTTCCAGCGACATCCACGACGTCGTCGCACCATCTTCTCTTTGGTCTGCCTCTCATCGGTTTCGCGTTTCGTGGGTTATACATACTTACAGTAGAGAAAGAAAGGAGTGAAAGAATACGTAGACACCTGCATATTATTATTTTATTTATTTTTTATTTTCAAAATTTTAGGAAAACTTACAGCTAGGTCTTGGAATAGTTACTTAAATAAAACATGCCGGTACAGACCAGCGCATGAGTGCTGAGGGCCAATTAAAAGTTTCCGCAGATAATTACTTAAATAGAAACAAATGAACAGTAAGAGTAGACGACTTGAAAGGGAAAAAAAAAAGGAAGTACGCAAATATTATTGGCGAATTAGTAACGACTCTTATTTCGTAGATAATTTCACGTGGTTCGTGATCTCTTTTTTTTAAAGGAGCCTCATTTACCTTTTAAAATAATTGACTATTCCAGAAACCCCACTGGCTACTTACTGATAATTACCGAGAAACTATCCATAAAAGGAATAAAATTTACTCAGTGAAATAGATATAGAAGTTATGTAACTGTAAACGAACTTGGTGGGGATTTCTGAAATATATTTTCTATCTCTACTACATACTACTGCTACGTCGTAGCATACTACGGCATAGCAAGTGGAATCGCCTTTAAAAATCATTGTATCCAAAATAATGATCTTAACAGACTTTATTTATTTGAGTCACCAACATTGTGTACACCAATTCATACAAAACACTGTTCGCCTGCCACACGCCGCGAACTTGTCACGCTCATAATGCGCCAACGCTAAGAGCTCTCACTCTTTTAAATGCCTATGTACACGAGGTCCAACATGTCGACATCTTTAATGATAGCATTTGTACTCTTAGCGAATATTTAATTCGCTAAGAGTATATTTAAGTTTTAATTTTAGACAGTAGGCACTTTGGTATATACTGTAAGCTTGCTGTTTTAACTGAAATAAATAATTCTAATTCTAAAACAATACATAATAATAAGTAACAAGCCAAGTATCACAATAATTATAGGAGACAGACAGCGAGCTATTACAAATTGAGCGAGAGCGAGGTTAAAGTTAAAATAATAATAATTAATTGAATAACCTAACTCTTCAATAATGCACTGCTACTTGATCTGTTATTTAGTTTCTTTCATTCACATATTGCCAGCAAGCCCTACGGAATGATCAATAACTATCATCAATCGTTCTTCGTAGAGTAGAAGTCAGTTGCAAAGGTAATCTCTAAAGCAGTGCATCACCATCAATCAGGTGGCAGCGAGGTTCGTCTGTCTTCATTACCCTTTGCGCTTTAGCTGTGTGTTTCTAAGAGGATGACCGTCTTATGGCGTCCGTTATATATTTGTGTGATACTTAAACATTATCAAGATGAAAACGGAAATTCTAAACACAATCAGCAATAATTTGTCCGTTAAAGGTCATTGTTTTGTCACACCATGCATGTTTTTCGCATCAAAAATGCCAATAATTATGCGTAATAAAAGCATTCAAGATTTAAAAGAGGTGTTTACATGCAATCAGTAAGTATTTTTTGAATGCTAGTATTATACACAAGTTTTGATTTAAGCTATTACCATTTTTGGAAGGAGGATGAGGAAGTGAAGTCTCACCTCCACATATCGCTAGAAATATAACGGCCACTGGTTCTATGAAACAATACATTGCATGCTCTGTAATACCACGATATTATTTATTCTGTGCCTCGATATCTGGGTTGAGTGAGTGAGAAAAATGAACCTTTACGCGCTGATGTCGTCGATGTTCCGTAGTAGACCGTTGTTCGTGTCGGCACGATTCAAGTCACTTGATAGAGAATGATGGATAACTCGCAAAACATGTTAACTGGTATAAAACGTTACACTTTGTTTTCCTAGCAGTATACTCGTATCTAACGTTTGTACGTTTAGTACGTGAAGCAAATTTATAAACTTGTGCAGAGTAATGAGCGGTTGAAGAGAGATAGTGGACTTTTGTTTTCGTGCGAAGCATTGCTACTACTTGGACATGGATATCTACAGTAGACCATTTGATTACTGAATCCAACAAGGCTTCAGTCTTATCGGCTGCAGTTTTAACAAGCTCACAATGTTATTCCTGCTCTGAGCGCACCACATAAAACTATTATCAATCTTCATCTGCCTTTGTAATACTCGTACATACAAACCAATCGGATCAAAATCGACTCATGCGGTAACGCTTACAAGTTAGGTTTTCACTATACATTGTGACATGCCGGTACTAGCAACCCCGGCATGCCGCTGTCGGCAGGCAGACATCGGCAATCAATTTCCTATCCGTCAGCCGCCGTGCATTTCTGCCGGATAAACATCCAGACAAATTAAATAGCATGATAGCTCGGGGATGTTCGAAGTTCAGCTGTTGCCACCGCGTCAGACTGACGAAGCAAGAGAATTTAAATCATTTGTTGTCTGCTTACTCAGTACATCATCATCACTTGGGGGAACTTGCCCATACTCTACACACGCTGGGTACTCGGGCTGGCGAGCGCAGCTAGAACTATCATTGTTCGAATAGGGGGTGCTGCCTATCCCCTAGCTATTTCCCCTAAGTCGGTTGGAGATATTGAGGGGCCTATTCTGCGGCCGGGTCTACCACGGCCAACTCAATACATAATTCAATATTAGTCACTCAAAACCACAGATAACATAATACTATACCAAACCATAGCGGGTAAGTTTTATTTTATTTTATTTATTTATTTAAAGTTCTCTAACTGATAGACATGACGTGGCGTATGTACGTTACTCCGCCACAGGTACTTTCTTCAATATCTGGTTTGATCCAATATGAGCTCGAATTTGCGGTGACACACGCACACCTCTCCATATATAAATAGCAGGAAGATGATATGACAGAATGTTGCCTTATTGCTGATCAGTTTTGGGGAGAATGTCCCATAAATGCCATTCCAAACATCGCAGGTTGCGGGGTTGATATACAGATAAGAAGATACGCTTCGCTATGATAAGAGCATAATAAAATGAATACCTACGATTGTTAAACATTTTTGGTACTAGGGTCCTGCAGGGCTATTTTAAAACATCGGAATGATTTCCAATCTAAAACGTCAGCTTTCTCAACTCAGCTCTAATCCTATTTCGGAATGAACATCACCGATGTTTTGATCTCTTGTTTTAGAGTTGGCTTGAGAAAAGCTGACGTTTCCGATCGGAAATCTAACCGATGTTTTAAAATAGCCCCTCCCTGCTGAACATCGTAAACGCGTGGAGACAACTCGAAAAATCTACAGTCGGGAAAGCAGCAAATTACTAAAAGTAAATACTTTAGTTCTAGTTTAGCTGAATTGGAAAATTATAAACTTAAATATCGTATATTAAACAATTCCTGGCAGATATAGTATTACGGAATCCTATCTAAAGCATTGTAACACAAAATGTCACCGCTAGTGAAAACTAAAAAGCACTTAGTTAATTAAAAGCGACTCTACCATCTGAGTGTTAATTACATTTCCATATAGCATCGTTCATAATGCGTCATACACAATAGTTTGGCACACAATGGCTGGCTTTCATATTCATTTATCATACTCGTACCTACCTCACATCGTAACCAACATTATTAATAAACACTAAACGTGATCAATGTTCATAATTATACAATCTCGCAAATAGAGTAATATCAACCAAGGAGCCATTTCATTCTGGGCCTGGTCCATGTACACTACATAGAAAAATTAGGAAAAAATAGGAGATTACACGAAAAATACAATTTCATTAATATAAAGACAAATGCGATGGTACAAGAATAGTTCTTCTGGTAAGTTTTATACTATGTGAACACTATTTGAAGGCCGCCATGTTGGTTTATAATTGGCGTTTGACATGACATTGACATATTTTTCATGTCATGTTGTTTGATTTGATGTTTTTGTTTTGTCAGATAAATGTAGGTTGTCAAAATGACATTTCACGCACGTCCATCCGCCATATTTTTGTAGCGCTGTGTGTTGCTCTCTTTGTCGAAGAAAATCTTAATGTACCTTAGAAAAAAGTCAATTTAAATAAAATAACCAATTAAATACGTTTACTTTATTGCTTAGCCATATTTTAGAGCAGTGTACACAGTGCTGGCCCAGGCTCCATATATTGATGAAACGTCTCTTTATAGAGCGCAAAAGAGACGAGTGTATCGTATATTTAAAGTGCAACATTTTTCACATATATTACTAAATAATTCACATTGGGAATGCAGTAATAGTTATTATTGTTCCCATTATGTCCAAATTTATATTTAAAAAAAAAACTACATTGCTTTGGCATTAGGGCTTCGCCTACTCTTACAAATACAATACAAATACAAATATTTTTATATCAGTAAACTTAATCTAGGTTACATTTCATGGGTTTGGGACCCTCTTTTAAGTATAGATATACCTGTGTTAGAGGGTCTCGCTCTTCCGTAGTACATAATTGTTAGAATTAAGTAAGTAAAGAAATTAAAAGGATATTTATGTCTATAGTAAGTTAAGTTAAAGTTAGGATTTAGGAATACGTTTACATAGTTTATGTAGTGTGGGTGTGTAGTGTGTTTGTGTGTGTGTGAGCACGCCTGATCACTAGTCTACTAAGAGAATGGGTATTTAGGGAGTACATAGGTGCAAAGTGTGTGTTCATGTATGTGTGTGAGTGCTTCTGATCACCAGATCTCTTAAGAGCATGGGTATTTCAGCACTCTTGTTCTTACTTACCTGCGAGCAATGCTAAAATAATATTTGTCTCTATATATTATACGGGCATCGTACAGCAATCTCTGTTCATACTTAATAGGCTGCTCTTTTTCAGTGTTGAAACACCGCATTAACACCGCCAAAGGCCAGATAGCATTCATAGTCTCAATTCCAGGGGTGGAATGGTGGGTCCACCCTTAGTCTCTCAAGCACAATAGCAGGGGTGGCTCTTGAAATTATTGCTACAGTATAACAGAGGGCTGTAATTGTAGTGTTTCGTGTGAAGACGTACCTTGGGAGTAATTGTTACGGTAGTTGGTAGGTCTGCAGTGTGTGAGTTTGGTAATGATAGCGGAGGTGTGTCTTTGGGTCCTGGGGGGTGCTAGGCCGGTAAAGTTTGATTTAATATCAACCAAAGATAAATTCTACTTATATTTAAGGTTAGGTAGATATAACTGCCGCTAATATTAAGCTAAAGTAAGTAAAGTATTTATTCAGTAAAAAGTACAAACAGACCAATCAATGACAAGTGCACAGTTTCAAAAAGTAGTTAGAAGGCAATATAATATAAAAGCTATTTCCCGCGACTTCGTCCGCATTTATATGAAAGCTAGTACCTCATAATTCAAGAAATTGGAATTAATGTTGTATTACTACTAGATAGTTTATATATATTCCGGACATATCACACATGGTCAACTGATCCCAAACTAGGCATAGCCTGTACTATGGGTACCAGAGACTGATATACATAATAGATATATATTTAACACCCAGACACAGAACAAACATCTGTGAATGACACAAATGTTTGTCCAGTGCGGGAATCGAACCCGCGACCTCTAGCGCAGAAGGCAGAGCTACTACCAACTGAGCTATGAGGTCAGTCAAGATAGTTTGAATGTCATTTAGCAAATTAAAAATACTCTGCGATGCTGTCCCGGTTTGCGTAGTCCATTAAGGTGTAAACTAAATTTAAAAAAACATATGAAAAAGTTATGCGTCATGTTTCATAGAACTGTACATTGAATGGATTTTACTAAAGGATCTTCGCTAAGTCGCAAGGTATTCTACGAGACTTCAGTCGAGAGGGTCGGAGCTTAGCTCTCAAAGAGAGACATTCCATTCCGGTACCATTTCTCAAAGAACATTACCGTTTTATTTTTGAACGTGATATTTGCTTGGACGCGTCCGAGAGATATCGAGAGTTGTAAATTAGAGGGGGGTTCGTTTTTCCGAGAAAACAAGCAAAAGAATTTACTGCTCGATTTGTCGCGAAAATCACACAGTACCTAAAACTTTCACAATATTCTGCGAAAGATGTATATTAAGGTAGGTGTGACTAAGGAAGGTTTATAACGATTACTACGCCATTCGAGAACCTTTATTCCGACAACCGTTGGAGCGTAAAGGTTCTCGAATGAAGACCGGACAACGCAGTGTTGGAAGGCCCCCCACCCGATGGACCGACGATATTGTGAAGGTAGCGGGGAGTCGGTGAATAGGCTCAAGACCGTTCGTCATGGCACTCTTTTGGGGATGTCTATGTTCAGCATTGGACTTCAACAGACTGATAATGATGTAATGATGACACTAACTACGAAATGATTTTTCATTGAATACCTTTCTCTATAGAGCTTTCAAAACTTACGACACTCACTAGAACTTGGAACTCGCTCAACTAGAAATTGGTAATGTTACTTAAATGTTCGCAAATGTGGATTATTCCCACAAAACCGATTCATCTCCACAAGTCCCCAATGTTTGCGCATGTGACTTGAGGCTGCATCGCTGCTGGATTATCTCTGCGATATACCTAATCTAGACTTCACCTACCTAGGTACTTTAACGGCTTATATTGTACCTGTACTATTCAACGTAAGCTGTTATAATATATATAGCTTAATTTTGAACCGACTTCATAAAAAGAGGAAATTCTGGATTCGGCTTTTTTTTTTATTAATTGTGTGACGATGCATCGATTTTGATAATTATTTAGCTGGTGAGAATGAATGATTTTATAGGCGGCTCCTATAAATTTGATTCCTGAGGGATAACCACTCAAATTTTTATACTCTTTTAAGAGTCTTTCTTTTTTCAAATTTTTCGAAAGACGTGAGTTTGCGCTTGCATAGAAACGCCAATTACCTTTAAGGTGCCATAGGTTGAGAGAAAAGAGTTTAGTTCTATTGAATCTTAATTAAAGGTTCTTTTTATGTTTTAAAAAAGTTTATATCATAAAAATGGTCTTGATTTAATTGAAATTCAACTGCTGCCTGGTGCGAGTGCGACATGCAATTTTTTTACAAATCGCCTGATCTTTTGTTTTTTCGCTTTCGCGCGCAGCTAATTGAACATGCAGTCAAAGTAAAAAAAACTAGACATATCAATTTGAATTCCGTCAGAGTTCCACAAAGTGAGCTTCGGGTATTTTAACGAAGTTACAGTAGTTATATTCAGATAATTCCGCTTTGTTCATTCGACCCGCTCGGTATTGCGAATACCGGCGCAAGTATTCTGGTACCTATTTGGTTACTTTGTTGCAATACCATACCGGCTTCAAATGAATCATAGACTGAAAAATATGTTGTATGCTACATGTAAGTAGGTATCTCATTAGTGAGATTCCAATTTAATCTTATAATAGTCTATTTTTTTGTGGAAAACGAGTTGTTGCACTGAAAATGTTGCTTTAAAGAAAATTTCGCGAGGTGTTTTATGCAAAAATTACTCTATAATTCGTTCAAACGATCCAACTGTCACATAAAAGTAACTCCTACGAATGTTATAAATGTGAAAGTTTGTGAGGATATTTGGATGTTTGATTTCGTTGAAATTTGGAATGGATAAGGTTCTTTACCCAAAATAGCATATAGGCAAATTTTTATATAGGTACCAGGCCAAAGAAGCCGCAGGCGGAAGCTAGTATTATATAAACTTGCTTGCTTGTCGTGTCACTGATTCTTTCTTGCTCATCCTGTAGGTATTAGGTCAGTGACCAGGCCGAGGTATGGTGACCCTGAATAGGGCCTGTAACCGTCGGTGAAAGAATCGGTGTTTAAATACTGACCTGAGCAAACAATTAAATACGTAATTCATGATTTTTATAAACTACTCCTATTTACTAGGAGGATCTTAATATATTTTACTACGAAACAATTTTAAGCTGCAGTGGGAACCTTTAAAGTATCGCAAGTAGTTTTATTAAAATGATTACAATTCGTAAAAGCTACGAATCTTCAAATAAAAGTTATTACTCGCCGTTCGTTTGTAAATGAAATAAGAGATAGCATTGAAAAGGGCCTAAACCGGGCTCAAAGACGATTTGTTTGACTTTGTTTGTTTGGGGCTCAAACATCTAGAAGTTAGTCTTTTTGGCCGGATTTGTGAAAAGGGCAGTTATGAAACTTCCTCGATATTTCATGTCACTTCATGTAATTAGAAACAACTTTTTATGAAGGAAACTTTTACTATGAATGAGACCGTTTTTTGTATTTTAATTTGGCTTACAAAATCCAAAACTTGATTGAGAAATTTTTCAAACTTCATATTTCCTTTATTCATTAAAACTACAATGATCTTTTTAAACGTTCAGATATTCGTGTACTCATGTATGAGAAGTACTTACTTATTTCCTTTATTAAATTAATTTGAGCATCGCAATATATATCATCTATGTCTAAAGATCTGTAAGTATGGATATTATAAAACTATACACATCGTTACCACTAACCTGTGGTCCTGTCTGTCTGTCGTATGTGTCGTCACGATAATTACCGGAGGTTGATGAAACTTTCAAATGTATATCCCTTAGTTCAGGGAACAGTTTATATACCTAATTTGTTTCGTAATTGGTTCAAGAAAAATTAACTTATAATCACAGACTTTGAACACAGATTAAACGAATTATAGAGAATTGAAAAAAATATTATTCGTTCAAATGGTTTCTGTGATTTTTTACGTGTTTAGACCATAATTGGATCACGTGCGCGCAATCTTTTTCTGAACAAAATACACGGTTTGTTTGTAATTAGTAGATGTATATACTACATTGAAATGCTCGAATAATATCCCAGGAATCCGAGCCGTGAGTTCTAAAGCTTTTCTATTGAGACCTAATATTTGAAACAAAACACCTGGCCCCCAATACTACTAATTCAATGGCTTCTAAATGACAATGGTTCAATGGTATTCTGCTATCACAGTCGTATATCAATGGCAGTCATTGTTTTCGCAATGAACCAATGAAATCAGAGAAACGAAGGTGGCGACAATCGTAACTGAATCATAATGGTGCGATCATTATCATGCGATTATCATTTTCAAGTCATTGAATTAGTAGAATTGGGGGCCTGGAACGTGCCGCGGGTATAACCGCGGTTACGGCTAGTTTGAAAATATGTTCGAATTTGATTGGGGTGAGGTAATAAAAGAAGTAAATACATTTCATTTATGCCTGATTGCTTTAATTTCAATTTAAATAAATATTCAGAACATTGGTAATTTACAAACGCATCATGTTGTCCACGCTCATCAGCATGACGTCCTTGTAGGACCTCCTCATGAGCATGTCGGTGTCGTAACACGTCAGATCATCTTTCTTCATGATCATGTCCGAGATGTCAACATCCTTGATGGTGTTAGACAACGAGGAGAGGTCCTTCCTGAAGACGAGCACATCGGTGAACTTCATGTTGGTGGTGAAGAAGCGGGTCATGTCGATCTTGCGGTCGAAGGGGAAGCCGAGAGGCATGGTGTCGATGCAAGACGTCCAGCGGCAAGCGTGGCGCTGCTTCATCGTGTCCAAGTCGATATTAGGGAGGAGCAGACCGGTGCGTACCGGGGTGACGATCACAAACAACTGCAGAGGCAGGCCACCAAGGTGACCAAGAGGCAACAGCAGCCTGTGAGGGAATCCAAGACGAGTCTTGTACCACCAGTTCTCAATTGTCCTCCCTCCGGAGCCGGTAGTGTCCATGTCGCGGCTTAAGAGGCTGCGTGTCCACGGTCTCTGCTCAATGACGCCATGCATCTCCAAGGAATTGCGGACAATCGTGTTCTTGCCGGTCTCCAGCTTGTACAGGAAGCTGTCGATCTCAACCATGTCCAGGCGCTTGTCATTGACGCTAAGCAGACGGCCGAGGCAGTCGAATTTGGGTCCTACGAAGATACGGATGACAGCATCGACGGCTTTTTCGGAGACGACGTCGACGGACACTTTGAAGGGGTGGTGGTTCAGACGACGCATGCGTGCAACCATGATATGGTCAGAGCGCTTCTTCTGTAGCTCAGCCTTGTCTAGGTAAACAGCGTTTGTGATGTCAATATCGTATTCATCCATGAAGGTAACCAGCTTGTCGGTGCTTATGTGTTCGACCTTGACGCCCTGAAATTCGAATTCCTCCCGTGTGTAGTGGGGCAGAGTCTTCTTGAAGAGGTTGGAGGTGTCGACGATGCGCTTCATGATCATCCAGAAGACTGGGTCACGGAGGCAGGTGGAGTACATATCCAGAGCAGTGGGCACGTAAGTGTACCTGTCAAAATAAAAATATGATCACCATAAGGAGAGTTACGTAGAAATAGACAAGACACAAGACCGGAGAAACTGACTAGAAAATAAACGTACTTATTCCTGTTGTAAGTTCCGTAACCGAGGAGTTTTCTGAGCAGGTTGGTGACCAGCAGAACCTTGGCGTCATCCTTGATAATGCCGATACCACCGAGCATCAGACGCGCCAAGCTTTCAATGTCTTCGGGTTTCTTCAGGTTGATGATGGTTCCATCACGCTGTGAATTGAAAACGCATTTGAGGTTTCCGATGCTAATTTTGAAGCAAATAAAGTCATTTGTAAAGAAAATAGGGAAAGTACTTACGAGCTCGACTCTGCCCGTCATGATACCGTCGCGGATGAATCGCTCAACGTCGTCCAACTGGCGTTTGTACTTGATGTTGTCGTGAGTGACTACGATCATATTGTTGTGTCTCACGGGCATCTCGTCCCCGGTATGTAGGCGGATCTTTGGCCAGTAACCGACCTTCAGAGGCTCGTTCAGCGTCAGCTGCTTGATGTCGCACATGCCGTGAGACAGACGCTCCAACCTATATCTAGCCAGCAATTGCATGTTAGCGTACATTAAGATCTCTCCGCGACGTTCCTTGTTTAGGTTGTACACATCGTCGGTCATCCAGAAGGGGTAGTTCATGTGCAGGTAGTACATGTAGGTGTTAAGGTCAACGTCCTCAGTGAAGTAGTTAAGCTTGTCGAACTCGGAGAGAGAGCGACGGACTCCCTTACGCCAGTCTATGACGACGAGGTTCTTGTCGGTGACCTTGATGCCGTAGTAGTCAAGAAGGACGGGATCGGTGACAGCCTTGGTCATCTTCATCATGAAAGCCTTGTTAATGACGTGGCTGTCGACGAAGAAGTACGGGTAGATCTCGTACGGGGCGGGGATAGAGATTCCGACGCAGTCTGTTCTGTGGAAGCAGGCGCATGTCAGGGCGTAGACAAACATGCCTCCGTTGATGCGTTCGCGCAGCCAACACGCGGTCCTGATGAAGGTGTCAAAGTCTTTGGCGAAGTACAGGATCTTGAAAACCTTGATGGCCTGGTCGAGGTGAAGCTCGTTGGTGTGAACAAACACCTCACCACGAGGGAGCATGCCGTGCTTGAACGTCTCTATGAAGTGCTTGACCACGTCGACCTTCTGCAAAGAAACGAAAAACTAATCAGTTATTTACTGGCACAAATAAATATCAAACAAAGAAGGCAGCTTCCATTGCTTATCACGGAGAGAGCACTGGTGGAGAGACTGCAGTGACCCTACCTTCCGATCCACAGGTCGTGGATTTTCCATTCGTCTAATTTATATGCGCTATACTAGCTCCCAAACGGTGAAGGAAAACATCGTGAAGACATGTGACATGAAAGGAGCCTCTAAAAAGGCGCATTTGAATACTTTCACAGACGGTCATAGGCCCTTTTCATGGCCACTATTATACTTCAACCTGGTAAAAGACCTAATTCAGGATGACCAAGAAAAAATCAGTGACACGATAAGAAAAGGCACGGAGATTATGTAATCTAAAACTGCCAAGAGTTTGTAATTAGTGAACGAACCAGGTATTTGTCGACGTTGTCTTCGAGCACGTACTCGCGGGCCACCTCGCGGATGTCGTCGTACATGGTCGGCTGCAGGATGTGGTTCAGCAGCTTCAGGATGCAAAGCTCCTTCATCTTCACGTCCACATTCACTGTTACATCAAACATTATTCGGTCAGACTCACTACATCTAAAAAGCTTTATATGCTAGTATTGGTAACAGGCTCAAAACGCTGCAAGAGTTGACACTTTTTAAAAGTTACTTATAGCCAAACTGAATTCGGAATTCCTGACTGTGCGTGGTGCGACACGCTCTTGGTCATTATATTTTCTAAAGTCAACAACATGACCCCACACTAGGATTCCCTGTGTCGTGGGTATCAGAAACTACGAGTACCATGGTACCACAACACCCAGACCTGTAACTAATATTTGCAGATCATGCAAACATTAGTCCCGCAGCGGAAATCGATCCCGGACCCTTTGTGTCTCTGACGGGCACCCGCCCACTACGCCACCGGTAATAAGACTTTATAAATAAGCTCTGTGTGAAATTATTTTAGTTACAGAATAGTAATGTAAAATAAGAAAGTAGCTTTGATTGAATAATCTTACCCAAATTCTCCTTGCCGATGACAACGTTCAAAGTGTCATCCTTGATGACTGTGGCCGAAGCCACCGCCAGGAAGGCCGCTACCAGTAACAGCTTCATGACCAGTTCACCGCAGACGCTGGACTGTGCCATCCTCTGCTCTCGCTTGAGATTATATACCAAACCCCGGCACCACAGACTGTATACAAGTTCATAAAACAACGGTGGAGATAGTACCCGGAGACATAGATGAATATATAGTTAGTAAAGAAAACGGTAGACTTATCGGTTCCCTGGACCGTAGATTGACGAAGAGTTGGTGCAACAGTCATTGTATGAAATTATCGTCTCCCTGGAACATAGATCGTTGAATAGTTACCATAACAGCGGTGGCTATCAGGTGAGCGGTCAGGTGTGATAACCTCAGCAAGTTCTATGAACTAAGGTCCTGATGTCCTTACGGAAAGGTGTGCTGGAAATGTGAAACTAAGTTCTATGTGTTTTTGCACCAGGCAAATGATCGAAACTTGCGGTCTTCTGAAACTCTGCAGCTCAAAACTCCAGTTCATAGTTCCCAGAAGTATAGTAAATCTTTTACTATTCAAGCTGTACGATTATGGAACTTTTTACCTCTCCGTATTCGATCGGCTAAATCCCTAAATATTTTTAAAACTATGGTGTATGATCACTACTTGTCCTTGTCTTTGAACTATCAGTAGGTATAATCTTATCGCTCTCTATATTATATATTTACAAATAGTTAGGTAATATTTAGGTTTTATGTATTAGTATAATATTTTTTTTTACAGTACGTATTGTAGTGTTAAACTTTTTGTACACCTCCGTCTTATTTGATCTGTTTATCCTGTCCATCCAAAGGTTGTCTGGAAGAGATCGCTTTTAGCGATAAGGCCGCCCATTGTACGTATTATTTTTTTTGTTTCTCATTTTTGTTATTCTATCTCTGTGTACAATAAAGAGTTTATCTATCTATCTATCTAACTAAGTACTGAAAATGAACTGTTTTGGTGACTGGGTTCCAGTCCTTTCTGATATACTAGTGGTTCGCCCCGAACTGAGATCTCGCGGTATCCTCATTATATAAAAAAAAACATAATGAAAAAAGCAAAAAAAAACTACAGACTGTAAATAAAATTTCGTGTTTAGACAAAATTAAGAAAAAAATTGTAAACAGCATCGTTAGCATGTGCTTATATCCGTCTTAGCTGAACTACGAAGTCATTTAAACTCTAACAAATTGGAGCTTACGTTAAATTGATTTTCCAAATTAATCTATTTTCGTTTGAATAGGACAATCTACATCAAAATAACAGTCGTTTTTAAATGTATAAAAATGTACAGGATACCAATCATGCGGGGGGGATTTGCCCATACTCACCACGCTGGGCACGCGGGTTGGCGAGCGCAGTTAGGGCTATCTTTGTGAAAATAGGGCCGCTGCTGCCCATCCCGTAACTTTACTCCCTTAGTCGCCTCTTACGACATCTACGGGTAAGAGATATGTAAGGGCCTATTCTTCAGCCGGAGCCACCACGGCCAATAACACCCCACTTGATTTATTTGTATCATAATTTTACCCACTTTTGAAACCCAATATCGTAACAGCCCCTCTACTCATTCAGCTCATATACTTACTGAGAAGTTGAGGAACACTAGGATATGAGCAACATCTTCACTTTGACACCGGTATCCAAAAAAATAGAGCTTAGTTAGACGGCTCAAAATAATACATACGCTTGAAAAAGTTGTTGAATTTGTCACTACAGGAAAAATTTGATTGAATCCCAAAGTGATTGGCTACGGAACTGTTATTAGAGTTGGTAAACGACATGGAAAAGAGAATAGCATATAGGTTTTTTATATAGATAACACGCGAGCGAAGCCGCGGGCGCAAGCTATAGGTCAATAAGATAAAATTAGGTAGGTTTATGAGTTTATCTACATTGTATTAACTTTCTCGTGCAACAGTACACTCTTTGACACTGAGTTCAAAAACAACAATAACGTCACCTACAACTGTTTCCAGGCACAAGTGCCAAGATTAATTAGTAGAACTGCAGCAACTACAGCCACAGAATAAGAAACGATAGTATATTTAAGCGCCGCCTAAGACGTTGGCTTATCGAGCAAACTTTTTATAGTTTTGATGAATTCATAAATCCAAAATTACATCTAATTAATTACAATTGTATTGAATTATTTTTAACTATATAGAATGGTTGTGTTATTTGCCTCAGGGATATATTTTAATGTAATTTTATTGTGTGTACCTATAGGTAATCTAAATTTAATCAAAATGACATGTAACATTTTTGTTATAAATAAAGAACCATTGAACCATTGAAAAAAGAAAAGAAAGATCCCAGTCCCGAGATTTCAAATCGAACAATCTCATAAGTTCAGTTAACTAGGTTTTGACATTTTGTAACGTATTATTCTGTTTGCCCACAGACATTCCGGCACGGGTTTCCGTTCTCACCGACGGCGCTGGCCTGGGACCCCATACAGAAGCTGCTGGCGGTGGGCGACAAAGGCGGCAATATTAGAATGTATCCTTTTACAATTCATCATTGTTAGAATCAGTATCAAAATTCTCATCATCAACAGCTTGTACAAGTCCTAAAGAGTGCCATGACGAACGGTCTTGGGCCTTTTCCATCTACCGATTTCTGCAGCATTCACGTTCGTTGGTCCATCGAGTGGAAGGCCTTCCTATACTTCGCCCGGTTCGTGGTAAGCATTCGAGAGAGAACTTTTAGTCTGAGAGATCGAGACAGAACTGTTGTCGTTTCTGCAAGGTGCACTGTCACTTCAACTTGCTAATTCTGAAAGCTGTCAGTGACCTTGGTTCTTCTACGGAATTCATCATTTCGGATTTTATCACGTAGTGAAATTATAAACATTCTGCTATGCACAGCTGTTTCCATAGCCCGATGCGCTACTTTAAGCTTATGTCATACATAAGCTCAAAGTAGCCAATAGTTAGCGACCAAATCTCATAAAATTCTCAAGGTGAAGAAAAACCAGGTATAAAGTATATACGATATCGGCATTTTAACAAAATTTCAATTAGAATGTGCATGAATAGAGTTGGCCCTATTACCATATAGGTTTTTGAGACGTTTTGAACGAAAATTCTCAAGTGAGTTTAGTTAGCCTATTCATTTAGGTATGTTTTTAGTCCGTCGGTTGCCCATATCTAAAGCCACACTGGAACCTGATCACTCCTTGATTAGTTCAGAGTAACTTTGATTAGAAGATTAGGCGAGTTAATTTGAAACGTGATTGGACGCACAACATCCAACAGATATATTTAGATCAATCAAAGCAGTACCGAACCTTTTTCCCAGTTAGAAACATGCTTTGAATAAATAACTCGCTCACTCGTTTGTCACAACATAATATTGTAACTCGTAGAGTTTTTATTACAGCCATAAGTATAACATAATCCTAGTTCCGGTTTATTTATGGCCTGCCTCCCCTGCCCCTGCTGGGTCATAGTATAACTGGGCAGAGTCCTAACATGTCAGCTTTTGAAGCTTAGCCACAGGATTATAGAACAGCCATCCCCCTTTACTCACACTTCAGGCATTCAGGATAAAGTGAATAAATAAATAACACCTAACAGTGACATACATAGTCCGCACCCCAAACTAGGATTCCCTGTATCGTGGATATCAAAAACTACGAGTGCCATGTTACCACAACACCCAGACCCGAAACAAATAACTTCAGAAGGCCAGGGTTGTTCGTGCAGCTTGCGGCTAGCTTATTTGTGCAACATACAAAGCTACTGCCGTTGACTGTCTGTTGCCTTAGTAAGTTGCAGGTGGTCGTCGGGTAATTGGACACGGAGCTTACTTTAGTACCTACCTATGACTGTAACAAGTTTGCAGAAGACATAGCCTCACCTTGTTCGAACGGCACCACACTAAAGCTCTACGTTCCATTTTGTGAAAAAGGATCATCGAAAAAAAACGCTAGGCACGCGCGCCGTGTTTGTTGCCTTATATTTCTAGGCTTGGTCGCGAGGAACAGGCCTAACTTCACCCAGTTTCTAAGACGTTTCAAAGTGATCCTAGTGATTTTATTGAAATAAACATCATTTGATTTGAACCTCAGTTGCGACAGATTTATTTGTGTTATTGAGACGATTTGGGTGACCATCACTGAGCTAGCTTTCGTTCTTTGCACTATGGTTCAGTGTACGAGTAACTATCTCTCTGAGCCTCTCCTGAGCAGATAGTATTTATGTGCATTAAAAAGGTATTTTGGCAGTTACCCCGATAGGCGAGTAATGTTAATGTTCGGTGGTTGCTCGTAAAACGAGATTTAGGCTCGTTTGATGGGTTTTTGTGCAACGTAAAATGATGATGGTATAATACTTATTTATTTATTTGTTGTAAGGGCACAAACTTTGAGAAAAATACAAAAAGATTTCTCCAGGGCAGGCAACGCATTACCAATGCTCCTACTGCTATGCTGCTGCTGGTGTTGCAGATGTCAATAGGCGACGGTAACCTCTTACCATCAGGTTGGCCGTAAGCCTGTTTGCCTCCGTATAACATAAAAAAAAACAAAAAAAAAAAACATGTATATTACCAATTATATAAAATATCTTCATAAAAACAGGGTCTGTACATAAAAATAAAAGTGCACTATAGCATTCTCAAAAAAAAAACTTAAAATAAACATAAAAAAAACATAAAAATAAACATGGTCTTTAGTTTTAGTTTCTGTTTTATTTTATATTTTTCAATTTGTAAGGTGTACAATAAAGCATTTTCATTCATTCATAAACTTAAATAGTGCCCAATGAAAGAATAACAAAAAAAAAGTTGACTCCGTTAGAACAAATAACGACAGTCAAGTGCGAGTACGCCTCCCGCCCTGAGGCTTCCGTACCTAATCATAGAAACATAGGCATTCCGTTTTGGTACTTGGAGAGCAATAATCAGAAGCCAATGATCGTCAACTAATCTGAAAATAAAAAAAAACAAATCTATCCAGGGGACAAGAACCTCTACGTTTTTTTGTTATTTATGATTAGAGTATTTATGATTTATTACTTATTTGTGACACATTTAATACCGTCTAGCAAAAAAATATGTTTACAAACCTTTTTATAAAACTGATTGTGATTAATTGCAAATATAATATTAATCGGCTAATTATCTTATTAATGTATGTTTCGAACTTTATTGTAAACAAACACCGCCCTTACTGATAGTTTATTTTTCATAAATCAAAATTATTATAAATAATCCACGACAAAATATAAAAAGTTTTTTATCCTTAACTAGCTGTACCAGCGCGGTTTCACTCGCGTTGGTCATACTACGCCGATTTGTAACTTCGGGTTTATTTTATACAGTTTTTTTACGTGTAGGTTAGCCAGTGAATTAAAGAAAATACTAACAATTCAATAACATTTTGGAGCTTTTTTTTTGTTATGAAAACTGTGTCAGCAGAACTTTTAAACTGTGTCTCATTTCAATGACAATGCAATGCCTACCAATATCAAAACGTCCAAATTTTACATAATGATTTTTTCCATAGAAAAATACCATATATAGACTGGCCTCATAGCTCAGTTGGTAGTAACTCTGCCTTCTGCGCTAGAGGTCGCGGGTTCGATTCCCGCACTGGACAAACATTTGTGTGATGAACACTGATGTTTGTTCAGTGTCTGGGTGTTGAATATGTATCTATTATGTATATCAGTCCCTGGTACCCATAGTACAGGCTATGCCTAGTTTGGGATCAGTTGACTGTATGTGACAGGTCTAAAAAAAAAAAAGAAAAAAAAAAGTATATTCTTTGATCCAGAATAAAGAAATAAAAGCGAAAATAAAAACTAAAAGTTAAAGTAAAAAAAATTCAATAACATTTTGGAGCTGGATCAAAGAATATACTTTTTTTTTTTTTGTTATGAAAACTGTGTCAGCGAACTTTCAAACTGTGTCTCATTTCAATGACAATGCAATGCCTACCTATATCAAAACGTCCAAATTTTACATAATGATTTTTTCCATAGAAAAATACCATATTTCCGACTTTTACCATCTAATTTCCGACTTTTCCAGTGGATTTTCCAAAAAAATATTTCATACGCACATTGTCCTGACAATTACGAATACAACGAAAAAGAAATTAGCCAAACCGGTTAAGCCGTTCTCAAGTAATGTTCCGTCATACATGTGACAATTTATTCTTATTTATACAGATGATTCATAACAAATACCATCCTGAAAGGGGGTTATTCTATAAACAAAATGAAAGAACTTTAGCGTTATGAATAGATTGCAAAAAAAAACAAACATTCTCAAATGATCTTTTTTTGATATCCAAAAGTCGTAGAACAAACTTTATTTCTTTTTTTTTTTTTTTAATGTTTTACGGAGGCAAACAGGCTTACGGCCCTCCTGATGGTAAGTGGTTACCGTCGCCTATAGACATTAGCAACACCTGGAGCATTGCTAATGCGTTGCCTGCCGAACCCCTCCACCCCCCTAAAGAACTCTGGCAACCTTACTCACCGCAGGAACACAACACTATTTGAAACAAATAATGTTATTTGGCTGCGATCTTCTGTAAGGCGGAGGTACCTCCCCAGGCCGGCTGCTCCAATTCAGAGCGAGAAAATCTCGCTGTGCCCTACCTCCTCCGTTAATTAATAATAATAATTGGATGTAGAATAAATAAGCCCCTTTTGGGATGGCTTACGTTATTATGAATCACCTTGTATATTAGATAACTTAATTTTGTTTTCTGTAAAATGTCATCAGGTGCAACAAACGCATTCAATATCCATAACACAAGAGATAAGAAACATTGTAATAGTCAAAATAAATAATAAGTGTGATTAAATGACGCTGTAGTTATGCGTGATATCAACAAATACCAAACAATGATAACCGTGAGAAAATACCTAGGCTTGCTTGCTGTTCATGTCACTGATTCTTTCTTGGACATCCTGTATTAGGTCAGTGACCAGCAGTGGTGCAATTGCCTAAGCGTAATGGCAATGAAGTTCGTAACTTTGGGGGTAATTTTAACAGTCTTAGCAACATCCAAAACGTTCCAAACTTGACAAGGGAAAACTTCAAGACCTTAGCTTCTTCCTTTTCATGTTGGAAAAACTTCAGATGTCGCTATAATTGATAAAATCATAATTGAAATTGCGATCTTCATTACCATTTCGCTTACGCAATAGCCTGGCGGGTTGAGGTATGGTGGCCCCGAAAAAGGCCTATGACCGCCGGTGAAAGAATCAGTGTAGTGAAAAGATTGAAGTGCGCCTCTTAGAGGCTCCTATCGTGCACATGTCACATGTCTTCGAATTATTAGGTTCTAGAACATGTCGGTTTCCTCACAATGTTTTTCTTCGCCGTTTGAGAGCACTAGTATAGCACACAACAATTTCACAATTTAAAATCTATTGGCGCACGACCGGGATTCACGATGAAGATTCTCTAGACGAATCGAAACGTTGTCAGTGCTTTTATCGGGAATATAGAAGTGAGTTAAACCCTTTTTTTCGAAATGTCTACTAGACAATTAGTTTTTCTAAGGCACACTGTAAGCCAGTAAATAAATGAGTGGTTCTAAACAGTTTGATAATGAAGTGGCGTGTATTTTACGTGGAGCGGGCGCTCCTGTCAATTCAGCTCGGCAGCTCCCCTTTACTACCTGCCACCACTCTCTTAAAGTTTACTCTCTGCGACTCTCTCTAAAGCTTTACATTACACTCTGTGGCTCGTTCGAAAGGTTTATCGTCTCTGAGATAGAGTAGTTTTCAGTGTTTGTGAATGCGAAATGCATTCACAAACACTGAAGAATTTGGGAGAGTTTTTCTATGATTTGTACGTTAGAAGTTAATTTAAAATTCTTCTGTATATTTCATATACCTATTATATATATGAATATACCTACATATTCTATTGGAATTGGTGCGGCTTCGTTATATTTCAAAATAAATTTTAAATAAAAAATACATTTTATACCTTTTTCACAATTCTAATTTGTACAATTGTTTGAACCGTTTTTGTTGTTTCATAATAATAATGATCGTTTTCCTCGTCATATCTAATTAAAATAAACAACTCGGCAATGTAATCCACTTCAATGTAAGGTATTCCTTACAGTTTTGGACTGCATGGGCGGGACTTTGCAATTAGGCCTCCCAAGGGCCCACCTTTTTAGGATATTAGTGTAACGTCCCGGGCCGGGTAAGCCAACGATATTGTATTGCTTTTCAATAACAATCTGATTGTATGGGCTGCCTAAATTGCGGTCGTCGTCAGGTTTCAATATCTCTGCTTGTATAACAGCCGATACACAAATGGGTATAAAGGGTTTGGTTCATTATAAGAACGGTCTATGTCATGACTTTATAAGGTACCTTTAGTTATGATGAATACAAAAATAGTAGATTATGCAACAAGGGCTTAAAGTTGTGTATTATGTCAAGGGCGCTATATTGAACCCCGAGAACGAGGGATTCTATGGTTAACTCCTGAGCGGAGCGAGGGAGTTAACCATAGAATCCCACAGCACAGCAGTTTGAGCGCTTGGCGCCTTTTTTTCTTTTTTTGTAGTCTATTCTGTAGTTTTCAGTTCGACATTCGAATAAATCCTTCTTCGTGCGCGGGTGAAAATGAATTTCGTAAAAAGTTTTCCTGTTTTTCTTTTTTTTAATTTGTAGGCAGTGCAAAGAAAATGATAACATACAGCCTAATTAGAATAAAATCTCATTGTACCCAAAGATTTTTGAAACCAACCTCGATCAAGCACGACTACATGGGTTGCATTCCAAATTCAAATCAAATTATGTCCCATGGGAAATAATCAAATTCAGTAAAACATTATGACCCGGCTAGACTGTAATGACTTACTTTAGGAAAGGTTTGCATGACACATAATATGCCATTGACGAGCAGGTAGTATAAAAAGTATATTTTAAAACTACACAACCGAAAAGAGAGCCTGTGATAAATTTTAATTTGTGATTTGGGCGGTACGTGCAGAGGTGGTCTTCAATCGCACTAGTCCACTATCGCCACTTACACAGTATTGAAAATCAGGCTATTCTAAAAAGCCCACTGTTTTGTCCGAATGTAATATAGGTAGGTAACTAACCTAATCAAACGATTAAAGTAGGTATTTAATTTAAACCCGGCTCGGTTTGCAATCTGTGTACAGTTCCAAATGACGGATTTTACACATCTACACAGTGTTATTCTTTGCCGTTTCTTACTTTTATGGGGAATTACGAATTGAATTAATTTGTTTGCTTTTAGTATATACCTAAAGTAACTACAGGTGCTTGTATAAAATATTGCAGCGTCGTAGTACCAATGGTCTGCGATTAAAAAGGCTTAGACTAAGGACGGAAAGACAAGACTGACACGGCGCAACTTCAGAACTTCAGGAACTTCAGAAATCCAACGAGAACCCTTTATCCTTGTTGGAGTTTTGAACCCCTGAAAAGGGCATTGAGATGTAATAACGTAAATAACTCAAAGGAAAACAAAACAGCGATTTCAAGTAATACGAAATGAATTCGTATTACTTCAAAATTATATTAAATTTGAATTCTCAATAACCGAAACCCAATGTGATTCGCAATTTCATGTTTTGTCCAATAACGTACACAGGTAGACATTTCAAAGCATTCAACGGGCGATGCGAACCAATTTGTAAGCAACGTCTTCAACGTGAAACACATTGTGAACGGAACTCTCGAACTGAGTATTAGGTACGATTTCAAAGAGCAGGTTACGTCAAAGGAACCTACCACTCGAGGTAATAACGAACACAAGGGCAGATCAATAGCAGAGCAAAAGAGAAATGCGGAACGAGACGTACGAGGAATTTCACTCAGTTGAGCTCTTATAAAAAAGACTGGTTCTGTGAAGGCGCGCGCGGCGCTGATCCATAACACAAGTGTGGTGGGAAAATCAGGAAAAAACACAGTATTTTATCCTCATAGTGCTTGTTCACGAGTGAAAAGCGAAAGGCACTATTGCCGAGTTACTGAAGTGACAAATAGGTACTTATGGGTGAACACGTGAACATCTCTACGTGTGGAATAATTTACCACGTAGAGTAGAGATGTTCCCTTTGCAAAGCGGTGCTGCGAAGCTTTTGCTGTGTTTGTTAATTACTCTTGTGCTCGTATCCAGCTGGGTATAGATTCACTCGTCCGGGCACGAGCGCAGGCCGGATGTAAGCGTATTAACCGATTATAAAGGTATTAACAAGATATGAATGTTATTCGCTACTAAAGGCGTTGTTGCCTACAAAGGAACTACCTTCAGGAGGTTTCACAAGCTCTTAACTATGTAAGGGCTAGGTTAATTAAATTGTGAAGTTCGTTAACAATTCGTTTGAGCTGTTTCAATTATGTATTTACAATTAATTATACATACATGGTGACTATATTAATTCCGACCTCAGGCAGACAATTTGTGATATTAATTGGTTGGTTGGTTGAAAAGGTTGTACATCTACATCATTGAATATTGAAAAGGCAATCAATTGAACGCGATTTTACATGTTTAATACAGCGTCAGATGGAACTTGATACTCACTTACAGGGCACTGTAGTGCCCGGGCATGTTTAGATGGAGTAGGCTTGCCCAGCACCTACACGAGCTATATCCTCTTATCCACATCTTATGCTCGATCCATGCGGAGCTGACTGGGACTCGCCCACGGGTTTCCTCATAATATTTTCTTTCACCGTTTTAAACATGTTTTAATGCAAAATTCCATTATTGCATTCTATTCTAATTTTTTTTATACAACTAAGGTAGCAAACAAGCATACGGCCCACCTGTTGGATAGTGGTTACTGTAGCCTATGTACGCTTGCAATACCAGAGGCATCACGCACGCGTTGCTGACCCCTTAAAAAGTTCAAAACGCCCTTTTTGAAGAACCCCATACTGTAGTCCCTAGGGAAAACCTTCTAATCATGAATACCATCAAGTTTTGTGGGAGGCCGTTAAACAGCTGCATGTTTTTCTGTATTATTACCTAACTTACGCCTGTGGCTTTGCTCGCGTGGTACCTTGATAATAAATAGCCTATAATTCATAATAATGAAATAGTAATATAATAATAATAATATAATTCTATAATTTAATAATAATATAATTCTTGGTGAATAATTGCCCTTTTATTTTATTTTTTTATTTATATGGTATTCTCTAGGTAAACTCTATCTATTTCAAGTTTCATCGAAATCGGTTGAGCCTTTACGGTGATCAATCGCAAAAAACATCCAAACATACTCACAAATTTTCGCATTTATAATATTAGTAGGATAGTTGGATATCTTTAGCACAGCCCTTCGGATATGCGACGAGTTCCTCAGAGTTAACCTAGCTTCATCCCGCGGCTTCGCTTGCGCGGTACCCGCATAAAAAGTAGCCTATATGTTATTCCAGGCTATTTTCTACATACTCGTACAACGTGCAAATTTCATACATCTTCACATACTCACATTTTTACAAACTTTTCCATTTATTATATAGAATAGAATGATTATTTATTTGACACATAAAAACACAGAAAATAACAATAAAACAAGACAATTTGGTACAAGGTAGGTATATCAATGGGACTAATCTATCTCATGCTCAGACAGCCTCCTCTGCCTTTTACAACTGCCCAGTCAAAATAATATCTTCATCAGCAGGTGAGGTGTTAGAATATTCTAACTTTTACACTATTTCATTCCATTCCAAGTGTTCAATGGAATAGAATAGAAATAGAATAAAATAATTATTTATTTGTAACAAAAGTAATAATACAAAAGTATAATAATAAAAGACTAATGTACGTAAGTTAAATTATAAAATAAGTTAAGACAACACACTCTGGTCTTCCGTTAAGACCGATTCTAAGAGGCGACATGAAAACTATAAAATAAAAAAGTCAAAAAGAAATGGTATTGTTTCTTATTCAAACATTTTACTCTTAAATTACTCTTTGTCACATCCAATATACAAACATTTTAATCCCGATAATGAACTCTAAGATCCAACGCAATATTATCCTAAAAGCTGATTATTTTTAAATAGGTACAATAATATCATGATCATATCACGACCATATTATTACAGTAATATCGTCGGCACATCCGTTTTCCGTGCGACATGGTCCCGGGGCGATACGGCCCATTTGTACACGTCACTAGATTTGGGCCTCGCCGCTGGCACGGGCCCAAGCGGGCTCGGTTGCACCTTCCTTTTGGCTACGTTTTGCCCGATTATGGAGACAAGAAGGCAAAGCTGATTTATACGAGCAGGTGGGTGTTGGGACTTAATTGGATAGCTAGTTTATTTTGGCAGTAATGTTGGTATTTCTGCCAGGGAGCCAACCACGAACTCTTGTAGCAATATAATAATAAAATTTCGTACCATATGACCTTCTTTACTAAAGCACAATATTAAAGTAAGCTTACCGCTTTACTTTAATATTGTAGAGATAAAGAAGTTTTGGTGACGTCACCATAAATTGTTCATTCAAAGCGTACCATGAGGTTTCCTTTGACAGAAAATAATATTGTTATTACGTCAAATCTAGCAATCATAAAAAAGTTACTAAAAGTTCTCAAATTATGTAGTTGTTTTTTGTATTTTTATCATCTTTATAATTAATAACTGAACCTATGAGAAGTTCGGCATCAAGATTGATACCTTAAACCGCTGATTCACTGAGTTTCAACTGATTTGTCCCCAAAACAGCTGATTTTTGCATAGTTTTTTCCATGAAAAATGTCGAATTTCCTAAAGCCGTAGAACAAACTTTATTGCCAAGTGGGTGTGGAATAGCATACATATTATCACTTGCATTGGCTATAATATTAAATTTTATGTAGAGCTTCCAGTAGCATCTTTTATCCGCAGAAGCGAATTGTGAGGAAATGAGCAAACCGTCTCCGACCAATTAAATACACGCTCTGCGGTGATTGCCGCCTACCACTCGCGACTCCGCTGGCGACGCGCCAGCTGGTGGTATTGCACGGTAACCTACCAGCTTCTGCAAGAATAAATACTCAATTTAGTGGAAATTGCGTCAAGTCCTATCTTCTTATAAGATGACAAACAGATGCATTTATCTTTAACTCCGCCACATTTGAACAGTTCGTGCTGCTTTCGTAATTTTAGGGTAAAATGGCCAAGTAGCTATTTATGCGAAGCTTTTTGTCTCTTTGTGGTGAGTCAGGGTCTTCTCAGGGAGAAGCGTTCAGAGGGACGAGGAGATTTTCAGGTCAAACTGCTTTTATTTCATAGGTTCAAAAGTTGTAAGGTTTTGGTTGTCTTGTTTGCATTGCAAATGGCAATCAGCACACATTAGTCCACTGCTGGACATAGGCCTCTCCCAATACACGCCACTGAGCCCGGTGTTCGGCCCTTCTCATTACCACTTACTGCCCGACGCCGCCCGTGGGTCATCGATCCACCTAGCCACGGGGCGCATTTTTTTAGTGTGAACCTTATTTTAATATCCGGTTTACGATAACTGGAGAATTAAATTTTTTTTTTGTTTTTTTTTTAACCCGACATATCACACACGGTCAACTGATCCCAAACTAGGCATAGCCTGTGGGAACCAGAGACTGATATACTTAATAGATAAACATTTAACACCCAGACACAGAACAAACATCTGTGTTAGTCACAAATGTTTGTCCAGTGCGGGAATCGAACCCGCGACCTCTAGCGCAGAAAGCAGAGTTACTACCAACTGAGTTATGAGGCCATTCAAGTAATATAATAATGAACGACTTCCCCAATTTTGTAAGCATAGGTAGTTACCTAAAGCTAGGCCAGTCGCAAACAACCAATTAGGCATGCTTAGCAGAGCAAAAAACACTGTTAAAAAGTTTGGCTTTTCAAATAAAGTCTGAATTCGCGAAGCAATCACACGCCTCACGGCCTCCTGAAGGGAGAACTTTTACAATATTTCACTTTCAATATTCGAAAACGCCCTTCAAACGCTTTATTTCCTCTTTTCAATTCTTTCAAAATGTTGGCTAAAATGAGTACCTCATTTAGCAGTTGCCTGTAGAGCGCGAGCGCAATCTAATGAGAGCCAGTTGTTCCTTCCGAAGTCGACCAGTGGTGTGGTGCTTTCTCTCGGCGTAACTTGTAGGTCAGAAACAATGGCTTATTTTATACTAGACTAGCGTACGCCCGCGGCTTTGCTCGCATGGTATCTTGATAAAAAGGGGCCATTTTGAAAAACTCTAAAGTCCGTATTTCATTATTTGACTTTATGAGTATTTGTAGCAAGTTTCAAATTCAGAGATTTCTGAAGTCATTCTGTATGCGTAGATTTGATCAAAAACGATGACCCGCCAGTCGTCTAGATTTAATGCACAGCGATACTAGAACAAATATTGCAATAATATCACCATTCGATAGGTTGTATTGCACTTAGTTGTGTTCTGTAGATATTATTTATTTTTCTTTTACTTATCCTACTTCTTAGAGAATATTTTTTAAAGATGAATATTCTAACAAACTGTGAATCGGCAAGTGATCCCATGTCGGCAGACGGTCTCGGTTACAAAATGGAAGAATGACTTAGACATTTGCATATTTTGATTGGCGCTAGATCGTGAAAAGTTTGCTCGGAAAACGTTTTTCTTGAAGAAGGCTCGTGCACGATTACTTTTCTTTATGTGTTATTAATTTTATCTTTATCGTAGAAAGTGGTCTACAAAACACTTACAGTGAAATATATCTAATAATACCTAAGGTTCTTTTGCTTGTCACTCTGCAGTGACAATCAGAAGAACCGTAATACGCTTAAAAACATCTAACACAGTGTCCAAAAAGGCACGACTGGCTGTGCATGGAGGAGTGTTAGTGCCGACACTAATGTTTGGAAGTGAAAGTTGGGTATGGCAGAAAAAGAATCAAAGTAGGATAAATGCAGTGGAAATGAGAGCTTTGCGAAGTATGTGTGGAGTAACTTTGAAAGATAGAGTGAGGAACAGTGTGATAAGAGAGCGTTGTGGAGTGAAAGAAGACGTAGTGATGAGGATTGAGAAAGGTATGCTGAGATGGTTTGGTCATGTGGAGAGGATGAACGAAAGAAGATTGACGAAACAGGTGTATAAGGCGAGTGTGAATGGGACTGTTGGAATGGGAAGACCTAGGCGTACGTTAAGTGACCAAATCGGTGACGTTTTGGAAAAAGGGCAGGTCAAGAGTACCCTAAACTGACGAGCATGTACGAGGAATGTGATGAGAGTGAATGAAGCAAAAGAGGTATGTCAGGATCGTAGCAGCCTACCCCTCTGGGAAATAGGCATGATTTTATGTAACATGTTACTTCATCATAGCCTCCTGCGAGGCAATCTGTACTAAATCCACCTACGAAGAATAAATGTGTGCAATTTTGCCTTAATTCATTAACAGTCAATATTTCCCTTGGAAATCAAAAAATGAACATAACACAGCAGTCACATACACAGTCCTGTCCCCACACTAGGATTCCGTGTCGTGGGTATCAAAAACTACGAGTACCATGGTACCACTACACCCAGACCCGGAACAAATATTAGCAGTTCGAGCAAACATTTGTTCAACGGGAATCGAGCCCGCCCCCTTGCTTCTCAGACGGGCATTCGCCCACTGCGCCACCGAGATCGTCGAACATTGTTTGTAGACAACATTTTCCGGAAGGGGCGTTTGTGTGAGTTATTCGTTTCGCTCTTGGCCGATCTCCCCCCGCCCCCGCCGCCGCCGCAGAATAAGCAGCAGTCGCCGGGGTTCATTCTCGGGTTACGTCTCAACTTCCTGATTTATGGACAAAGAAAAAATTGTACTTTCATCGAGTTTGTTCTGCAAATTGTTATTAGATACTTCCGTATTCCCCTTTATTTAATTAAAAAGTTTCGCTCGATGAATACGACCGAATCATTTAGTTACCTCCGAGGATCATGGTTGATGAACTGATATGTATCCCAATGACTGCAAGTTTCCTCGTTTTATGTAGGTACTTAACGATTTTAATTATTTTCCAAGCCTTTCATGAGCTAAGTCTCTTATCAAGTGCCTTGTTGATATTTGAATAGTTGATAGTTCGAAATGATCTGCATCCCGGCGACCTCGGTTGCGAAACGGGAGAGTGCCCATCTGACGAGCGGGTTCAATTCCCGCTGCGGGAAAAATGTTTGCATGATCTGCAAATAGGATATTTGATCCCGGTCTGGGTGTTATGGTACCATGATACTCGTATTTCTGATAGCCACGTTATTCATAGAATATAATTTTAGCATTTATTTAACAATCTAATATTAATTTACCGCTCCAATCATCCCCTTTTCACCCTTCGATAACACACCCTAGATTTGGGATAGGTATTTACATAAGAAAATGAAGGTCTCTATTCAATTTTATTAAATTACCCTCCTCTGTGGACCTTTTCTCATTACGTGTAGAAAGGAAAGACGTCGGCTTATTCAAGCATCTAGTAACAATATAATGTTCTCGTTCATTTTATGTAAAGACTAGCTTCCGCCCAAAGCTTCGCTCGCGTTTGACCATCATTATACAATTTCTTGTTCACCTTACGTACAAATAAGTGCGTATCCTTATTCATATTCATTATATTGCCGATAAAGCTTTATTTTTATTTTTTTTCTCTAAAACTTTTAGCTAAATAAACCCTTCAACATGCCTTCATCCTTGTCCGCAGACACCCTCAAAAGTTGGACAAGCTATTTTTGCACCTGAAGAGAAGAGCCTAATAATAATAAGTTGGGCGATGTTGAGACACTCCCGGTGCTCGATCACACTTGACTGAGCTTAGCTCACAGTGACCGTTCAAAGGCACTTTCAAAGGGACAAAAATGGCAATAGATTTATCACACTAGGTCATTGTTACCTTAAATATTAAAAAAAAATATCCTTGCAATTTGCTATGTAATGAAACATTTATACACTATTTGTTGACTGCTTTTTGTTTCTCATTCAAATAACAAACAACAATTTATACATTATTTATAGCTTAGTTCACAATCTGTGAACCGCCATCATTTATGTTTCTGTTCAAATAAATTCAATTAATCATGTTACATAGTTTCGCCAAATAAATATCTACTCAATTTCCAATTGGATGAAAGAGAATAGAGCTTCAGCTTACTCAAATGTCATTACCTACCAGTCTGTCAAAATATACCCTCTTTTAACATCTCTGAGAGTCTGAAATAACATCGTTTTAATAACGTAAGTACCTACTTACATTAAAATAACCAGCGAGTGATTTTTTTGTACATCCTCGTTCTCTGGAGAGATTCTTCATTTGCAAGCATTGACTGACCTCACAGCTCAGTTGGTAGTAACTCTGCCTTCTGCGCTAGAGGTCGCGGGTTCGATCCCCGCACTGGACAAACATTTGTGTGATGAACACAGATGTTTGTTCTGTGTCTGGGTGTTAAATATATATCTATTATGTATATCAGTCTCTGGTACTCATAGTACAGGCTATGCCTAGTTTGGGATCAGTAGACCGTGTGAATATGTCCGGAATATTTTTTTTTAAGCGTTATTACTACGATACGAGTAGATACATTAAACTACAGCATCTGAGCATCTCATATTACCTTCATCATCATCATCAGCCTGTAGAAGTCCACTGCTGGACATAGGCCGCCCCCAAGAAGTTATGTTACGAATGGTCTTGAGCCTTTTCCATCCACCGACTTCTCGCAACTTTCACAATATCCGAGCAGAGATCTCTCCATAGCCGGTTGCGCGACTTTGACCTTGTATATGAGGCCTATAGTTAGCGACCAAGTCTTAGTGCCATAAGTCAGCAGTCATCACTGGCAACACGCACTGATTATAGAATGTAGACACTGATTGAAGATATGACGAAGTGTCCTAAACGCTGCCCACCCGAGTTGGGTATTACCTTACATTCGTTGTTTTTACAGTTCGTGTAACTTTGTCTCGCTCGTGTGTGGAGTTCAAGCAGATAGACAAACAAACATGGCCGCCGCCTGGCCCATGTGTACACTGATTCTAATTACGTTGGAATTCGGGACGAAGCGCTTTCAAAATATTGTTGAATCCCTCATTAGTAAACGAGCAAACAAGCATCCGTATCAGATGTACAACAAAAAAGGTCTTTACTCTGTCGATTTTTTAATTAAACGGTAGATAAGTCTCTATGTTCGGATTACAACATGAAGTAATTAATTATAAAAAAAAACCGGTCAAGTGCAAGCGTTTATTACTAAGGAAAATAATTTAATCACAAATCGCGAAGTTTATAATAATAGTAATAATATAGTCCCTTAATCTATTGGATTTGCCAAAATACACTTATGTTCTACTTCAAAAAGCTGTCATTTTAAATACATGCAGATTAGTTAGGAGCCTCTAAGAGGCGCACTTTAATCCTTTCACTACACTGATTCTTTCATCGACGGTCTTAGGCCACCATACCTCAACATGGTCACTTACATAATACAGGATGACCATGAAAGAATCAGTGACACGACAGGAAGGAGGAGTTAGGAAATTCCTGCAAATCGACTCTTCAACTGAAATTATAACAACGAATCCCAGGGATGAAAATAGTGTAGCAACTAGAACAACTGGTGTGCACTTGGCTTAGGCCCGTGCACAGCAGTTTTTAAATTCCGGCTCTCTAGAGCTGTTTAAATAAAACACAAATAGTAATAATATTAATAGTAGCCATCATATTACCTCCAGGCACATCCGTAGGGCCATTTTATTAAAGCATAGCCAGCACCAATATTGGAATATACATATTTATGTCTCTTTAATCTATAAAGCAATTTTCTCTTAAACTGTTGAACTAAATTCTTGATAAACAGTCGTTTGATTTCAACGATCCGTCTCTTCGTTCCTCGTTCCTAGAGCTTTATTCCGATTGATAAATCTAAATCATTAGCACCAGTTCGGACATTATTGAATCGCTAGTGAGGCCATTGCTTCTAATGGACTCCCTAGCAATTCGATAACGTCTAGTCTGGTGCTAAACCGCCTGAATTCTTTCAATATGGACGAGATATCTATTTTTCCCGCTCGGTAACGATGACAGACGGCTTGATAACGATGTAATTTATGCTCTATATAAAGGGAATATAATTCAATCTTCTTTTTTTAACAATGGACTTTGCATTAAAAATTAGGACTCTTGAAATTAGGAACATGAATAGGACTTAATAATGACAGAACCAGGTGTGATGTCATTTTATGCATACCTATACAATTTGAATATATATAAAAACATAAATTACACCCAACAGTCACATACTTCTGACCCCACATGGATTCCCTGTGTAGTATGGTACCCAAACAACCAGACCCAGAACTAATATAAAAGCATTTGTCGCGCAGCGGGAATCGAACCCTCACCCTTGCGTCTCAAACGAGCACTCGCCCGCTACGCCATCGAGGTCGTCAATTTAACAAACTGATCCTTAAAACTCGATTCTGAGATGTCACTGAGTTTTCACTTCTTGTGTCGTTTTAGTTGTTGTGACAGAGATGCCGGCGAGATGGATTTGTTCGCTGAAAGATAATTCCATTTATTTATGGTACGTTTTCCGTCAATAGTGGTAGTATACCCCACTGCCCACGGTGGTTTATTCAATCAACAAAAAGAAAAATGTTAGCTATCATCATCATATTCATCATCAGCCTCATGAAGTCTACTGCTGAACATAGGCCTCCCCAAAGAGTGCCATGACGCACGATCTTGAGTCTTCTCCATCCACTGACTTCGTTTTTGGATGTTTACTTTTTTACTCAGTGGCGCACGAAATTAAAACTGTCAAGGTTATTTTTGTCGCTGGCAGTAAGTACCTCACAATGTATTAATATTTTGTGGGTACGTTTGTGTGGTTTGCGGCGTTAATACTCAAGATACTCTGTTAAAGGGGATGGGGAAGTGGGAAGGGGGTGTGAATAGTTTAGAAGTTCTAGATGTACTCTGTGACAAGTTGATTTCACGCCCCGAAAATTATAGTTTGAATGTACTCGCGGTGAGGCACACTTAGAGGTTTTTGGGTCAACTAAACAATTTTCTTATGTTTGCTCTGTAATAAAATCTCTGCACTTCAATCAGTGCAAGTCAATCTAAATCTTAATAAAAACTTATTGATCAATGTTTTTAATTGCTAAATTTAATGTGGCGTGGCATGGCGGGCACAAATGTTTCCATAATTTAAATAGAATAGAAAAACGTTTATTTTGCTACCAATAAATACAACTCAAACTTAACATAACACAATAAAAAATGAAATTCAATTTAATGTTAACAAAAACCACCACTCAGCGTGTGCTAGGACAGAGCAGCTAATACCGAAGCGCTGGTCTTCCTGCTGGTACTACCATACTGCGATACAGTGTCTTAAAAATATATATTTGCAAATATTTGTCCTTATCTGGGTGTTGTGGTATCATGGTATGCGTAGTGTCTAGTGCCCACGGCACCGGGAACATTATGTTTTTTCTATGAATGATGTGCGATGCAAGTATTTCCTTAAGCATGTAACAGTTTAGGCGGGCCGGGGGTGGACGCGCACGTGCGGCACGAGGCGGGCGAGGCGGTGCTGCACGCCAAGTTCCGCGTGAACGAGGGCGCGCTGGTGACGGCCACCGCCGACGACCAGCTGCACCTGTGGACCTTCCGCGCGGTCAAGAACCCGCAGCGGCTGCACAGCCTCAAGTTCCAGAGGGAGAGGTGAGTACAAAACACCCCACAGCGGCACAAAACACCCCACAGCGGGAAGTCAGTGCAGGTCTAACCACCCCCGATTAGAATTAGAATTAGAATTAGGGAGAGGTGAGTGCTATCTACATTACTTCATTTGGAAAAAAACTGAACCCTTGTAGGATCACTTTGCTGTCCGTCTGTCTGTATGTCATGACCCTTTTTGTCGGAAACGGCTAAAGATAAAGATAAAGAGTGTTTATTTGCTTAAACACAATGTAGAAAATATTTAGATTCAATCATGTTTTACTAACATTAGCATGCAAATGTGTTAGAGTAAGTTTAACTATAGCCTATTTTTATTTAATTTTAAACAATGTCAAAAAAAAATTAAAGTAATATAAACTTGAAATTAAGAAAGAAACAAAAGGTCATCATCATCTTCCTGCCCTTATCCCACATCATGTGGGGTCGGCACAACATGTATTCTTCTTCCATTTCCCTCTATCAGTCGTCATCTCAACACTCACTCCTTTATTCACCATATCCACTTTCACACAGTCCATCCATCTTTTCTTTGGTCTACCTCTACTCCTACATCCATCCACATTCATATCTAACACTCTTCTTGTCACATGACATTCTTCCCTCCTCATGACATGCCCATACCAAGCTAACCGATTACTCCTCAGCTTTTCCGTCACTGGCGCCACTTTCAAACTTCCTCTTACATACTCATTTCTTACCTTATCCATTCTGGTCACTCCACACATCCATCTTAACATTCGCATCTCCGCTGCGTGCAATCTTCTTTCATCCGTCCCTTTGGCAGCCCAACACTCAGATCCATACAATACGACAGGTCTTATGATGGTTTTGTAAATTTTCCCCTTAAGTTTAAGGGGCATTCGCCGATCACATGTGGTTGCTGTGACCTGTCGCCATTTCATCCATCCTGCATTTATTCTGTTCCTCACATCCCTATCAATCTCACCATCATTCTGTACTACTGAACCGAGGTACCTAAAATCGGAGCAGACTGGTAGGGATACACCATCTAAGGCATTCGGTATGAAATTGGAGGGACCACCGAAGTCACAAAACAGATGCTCCGTTTTAGTTCTACTGATCTTCAGTCCGACACTCTCCAATTTCTCCTGCCATTTTCCCAGCCTGCTCTGGACCTCAGTTGCGTCTTCTCCGACAAGAACAATGTCGTCGGCGAACAGCATACACCAGGGTGCCTCCTCCTGTATGTCTGATGTCAAAGCATCCATTACCAGGAGGAACAAATAAGGGCTTAAAGCCGATCCCTGGTGCAAGCCTACAGCCACATTGAACTTGTCCGTGACGCCAGCTTCAGATCGGACATGTGTACAGGCTCGACTGTACATAGCCCGAATAAGCTGCAAGTACTTCCCAGGCACTCCTTTCTCTTTTATAGCCCACCACAGAACCTCACCCTGTCGTATGCCTTCTCCAGGTCAACGAACACCATGTGCAAGTTTTTGTGCGCACGTCTGTATTTTTCGCACAGTTGGCGAAGTGCAAAAATGGCGTCCGTTGTCCCACGACCAGGCATAAAACCGAACTGGCTCTGTGATACCTCACTCTCATCTCTCATTCGTCTCGCTATCACTTTCTCCCAGATCTTCATGCTATGTGACATGAGCTTTATCCCTCGATAGTTATTGCAGTCCTGTACATCACCCTTGTTTTTGAAAATGGGCACCAACGAACTGTTGCACCATTCGTCCGGGATCGCCTCCTCATGCAACAACTTATTGAAGAATAAAGTTAGCCACTTCCATCCATCAGCCTTTAAATACTTCCATACTTCAAAGAAACAAAAGGTATCAACTTGAAATTTATACCAACTATTTACTTATGGAAATTACTTATGGAAATGGCAAAATATAAGTTTGTCACTTCCTACACTTGGAACTTTGCTTATCTGATCCCGTGTGGTACGGGAGACTCAGGGCGCGATTTCTCGCCGTCTCTATTTTATTAAACTTCAGGGATCAATGTAACTGTTAGCTCTGGTATACCACCTCCAATCTACATGTGATGACACAGACAAGGATCTTATCTTCGTCTTTGGTCAGCTGATTTAATATAACAGTACCACCTGAATGTAACTCTCCTTTTAAAATTATTTAAATTTATTTGAAAAGATTCCTAATTTATTGCTGAAATCATCTAATTATACTGTCGGCGTCCATGACAATTACGAGTCTTACTTCTGTATATTTTATTGTTATAGAATTTCAAGACTGCTACGACCCTCCCCTCCTCACACCCCCCTTCCTTACTCCGCCTCGTGAAATTTATTCAAATGCGATGCCATTATGCTTAATTTGGAACCTCAGTGATCAAGCCTTACGGTAGTATTAGGTAATTGAAGAAGGTAAAGTTTAGCATTTCGATTCTCCACTATCAATCACGGGTTTCTCATAAATTTTTGGTTCCTTTAATTCTAAGATTTTGTAAACAACAGAGGAGTTTTCTCACACTCTGTTAGGACCGTCATTTATTTGATATTTTGTAGGTATATTTTAATATCTTGCTCTCCGCATGACTCTACCACGTTCTCTACAAAATTATTGGTACAAAGTAACCGGCACCAACGTGATCTCATCTAAACCAATCTGTCAGCCAATCAACAACAAAAGGAACTCGATGCCATTTAGAGATACATTATAGTAAATTTAAAGCAAATTCCGATTCGTCCGTGGAAACCTGCCGCCATTACGCTGCCGTTCGTAATAAGCTATCTGTATACAAACACCGGCTCGCCGACTTGCTATGCTAATGATATACCCGACTTGGCTTGCTCGAACTTGCTAAGAAATTAGAATTTATAGAAAACATTAGGAAACTTTACAAAACAAGACATTAGACGAGTTGTTTTTGAAATTGTTGTTGCCTTGGTCGAAGTTTCGCCAAACAGTTATAAAAGTTGTTCTATCTGGATACTTTTAATATAATTATCAGTAATGGAACCTCTCCTTCTAAATGATCTTCATCATTTCAGTCATAGGACGTCCGCTGCTGAACATGGCGTCCCCTACAGATTTCCAGAGCGAATTTTTTTTTTTTTTTTATGTAATACGGAGGCAAACAGGCTTACGGCCCACCTGATGGTAAGTGGTTACCGTCGCCTATTGACATCTGCAACACCTGGAGCATTGCTAATGCGTTGCCTGCCCTGGAGAAATCTTTTTGTATTTTTCTTAAAGCTCTTCATGTTGTAGGTTAGCGGGAAAACCTCGGAAGGAAGCTCATTCCACAATTTGCACGTATGGGGGAGAAAGGATCTCGTAAAGCGAGTGGTTCGAGATACCTACGTGTCGATGAGATGTGGATGAGCCTTATTCCGGTGACGCGAGGTCCGATGGTAGAACCTCGATGCGGGTATGAGGTCAAATAGTTCCTCAGAACACTCACCAATTTATATCATGTGGGGGGTATTTTCCCATACTCACCACCCTGGGCATGCGGGTTGGCGAGCGCAGTTAGAGCTATCGTTGTTAAAATTGGAGACGCTGCTGCCATTTCCTAGGTTTTTTTCCTTAGTCACCTCTTACGAGATCCATGGGTGGATATGGAGGGGTCTATTCTGCAGCCGGGGCAACATAACTTTTAAAATAAATCATGACAGTAAACAAACGACCCCGTAATTTGTCCTCTGAGCATTTCCCGCGTTCTCTTCCTGCTTTAATTTTATTGTTATATTCAACAACACCTTGGACATAAATAATTAGGTGCGCCAATCCCTAACACGCACGTAAATAAAATCCCACCTTTTTCGCATAATAATTTACATTATTTAGAACATCCCGGCTACGTGACCGAGTACTCTCCACACAATACACCGGTTGTAAATTAAGGAGCAATTTTTGATCCTTTTATCCATCACACTTGGAGCAAAGTCGGCGTGGAAAATGTGGAAATACTACAAAAAAACAAAACCCTGAGCGAAACACTTTATATTCACTTCATTCAGCGATGTTTCGAGCACTCAGAGCACAATGCCAGTAAATCAAAGAGCAAGAGCTGGTCCTTATTATTGCGGGTTCCATTCGTCAGGGCGCGCCGGCCGGCGGTAGGCAGGCCGCCAATTATCTTAATTAATGGCCGACGTTTTCATAATCATAACCATTTGCATATTTTTTGCGTTGAATTTTGATATTCCAAGTACTTTTACATACCTATGTAATGAAGTAAAATGAACATAATTAAACTAAGAAGTAAATTGTATATTGCTGGAATGGCTTACAATATGTTTCATGTTTAAAAGTAAAATAGCTTATCGGTACGAGTACCATGGTACCACAACACCCGGACCCGGAACTAATATTTGCAGATCATTCAAACATTTGTACCACAGCGGAAATCGAACCCGCACTTCTTGCGTCTCAGACAGGCACTCGCCCGCTACGCCACAGAGGTCGTCAGGTTTGAGCAAAGTTGCTTGTTATGTGGTATTTATACCTCATCATCTTTGTGGCCGTGGCGGCCCCGGCTTAAGAATAGGCCCCTCCATATCTACCTATCCACGGATGACGTAAGAGGCGACTAAGGGAAGAAAGCTAGGGGATGGGCAGCAGCGTCCCTCATTTAAACAACGATAGCTCTAACTGCGCTCGCCAACCCGCATGTCCAGCGTGGTGAGTATGGGCAAATCCCCTCACATGATAAGGGATTCGCTCTGTCTGTGGGTCCATGTTCAGCAGTGGACATCGTACGGCTGAAATGATGATGATCTTTGTTTGATAATTATTCATCCACCATAATAGAATCCTTTGAAATATCGGTGAAGCAATGTAACTTCAATCAGTGTTCGAATTCATAGAGCCTTCTCGGGGAAGGCAAGGCGCTTCATTAGCGTTCTGAGAGTCGTCGCCATGGCAACGCCTGCTTGCTTTGACACACAACCCGCCGCTCAAATAGCGCGGAGCCTCAGGTACGATGTCATCAATTTGGGTACACTGGAGTACATTGTGTCCTTTGTGTACCCTAGGTGTACCAATACGCCATGCCAATACTGTAATGTAATAAGAATCCAATTTGCGATGTGAATTGGAAACTGTAGTTAGGTATTTATCCTGTTTTTGGTATGATCAGCAGCATAAGATGTGTTGGGTACATCCTACCATCCTACAAATATTATAAATGCGAAAGTTTGTGAGGATGTCGGCGTAACGGCTCAACTAATTTCATTGAGACTTGGAATAGATAAAATCATTTACCTAGAATAGCATATAGGCTACTTTTATGAAGCACGCGAGCGTAGTAGCCGCGGGCGCAAGCTAGTAAAAGATAAACAAATATCTCTGCTTGAAGAATAATTATTATTTAATCCGTGCCTAATAAATTCTTCTTGCATAAAAGAGCAATTCATCGTCCATGATTAATAATGCCTCAAAGATTTACGAGCTAAGCATATCCCAGGCGGAGGCTCGGCGGGCATTACTGGAGGCTTCAGCTGAAGGCTGCGGGTAATTAGCCCGGCTGGTGACGTCATCTTATAATTAAATCAGGTGCCGCACGCACGGGAGTAACGTGCTGTATGCGAGGTTGAAAGTTGAACAAAGTGCTTCTCATTTTAGGCAAGATTCTTGGGAATTTGAAAGAGACGTGTCATAGCCGGGAATATATTGATTCTACTTCCGATTCCGCCTCGAAGCCTATTCTGATAATAAATAATAATAAATAAATATTCCGGACATATCACACATTGTCAACTGATCCCAAACTAGGCATAGCCTGTACTATGGGTACCAGAGACTGATATACATAATAGATATATATTTAACACCCAGACACAGAACAAACATCTGTGTTAGTCACAAATGTTTGTCCAGTGCGGGAATCGATGTGTTTATTGATAGAAAGGGAAGACCTCGGCGTACGTTTGGTGACCAAATCGGTGAGGTTTTGGAAAAAGGCCAGGTCAAGAGTACCCTAAACCGACGAGCATGTATGAGGAATGTGATGAGAGTGAATGAAGCAAAAGAGGTATGTCAGGATCGCAGTTTAATGTATGTATTATTGTTGGGGCAGATATTCCCATTGGTTTCCCAACGAAGGGAATAATTGTAAAAATAAAATAATCACTTATCCCCATTTATTGCCCATTTCTAAATATGTGTCTACAAGTCGTGCATTATTACTTGAACATATTATGTTAGTATACCAGTATCGGATGTTAATAAATACTGAGCATCTGTCAATATTGTTCAATGGCGATAATAAAAATATCTGATATATCAAAATTTAATTCCCCCTACTAACTTAAGTTTAAATCAAAATTAATTCTATTGTTCTAGGAACGACCCCTATTAATTGGTTCCCGGAACTCTAATTGCTCTGATGAATAGAGTCTCTGGCAGCGTAATCACTGCTCTTCTCAATATTAATTTATGTACTGTATGTAGGACAATCACACATGCAATAGAATACGGCTGGTTTATATCCATGTCATCTTGGTATGGCACAGTAAAAAAAAAATAGTGTAAGTATATCGTTCAAAGAATGGGTCTGCAGTGTGCTAGCTATTCTCTTCTGGCGATAGCATGCATTCATCACAGCCAGGAAGAGTAAGTGCAAATGAATACCTAGTTGTTTCTTAGAAGTGGACGCCGCTGCGTGGCGCAGGGCACCCATTTGTAGCACCTTTTTTTTCGACTGGAAGCAAACCAAACTTAGAAGGAAAGTTGCTGGTTCAAATCCCTTCGAAGTTGATTATTTTGGATTTTATAAGAAATCAAACCAAACTTACTTTGGAATAATCATTTGAAATATTTTATAATTATAAAATATTTCATGTATTAGTTTAGGTTTGTTTTACGATGATTTATGTACAATTGCTATTTCTGTTTGTTATAAGTAAGAATGAATTTATTTGGACCTACTACCTGCACATACCTACTACAGGTTCAATATGGTTACACGAATTAAACAATTGAATTACAGTATAATCATTAATTGCAATTATTTCGACCGAATTGAGCCACGACTAGGTCATAATTAATCTGTTAAGCTCGGCTGATAATTATTATGCATGGATCAGCGACCTCCGGTAATCCCGTGATTATGGCGCTTGGAGTGCATTCTGATGAGGCTGTCATTATAATTTATTTATAACTATTCTTCGCTCTAGAATGTCTACCACCATTTTTAGGTGATGAGATGTGTTAAATCAATCAATAGCGCTGTGTTAAATCAACCACTCTGTCCGCAATGGGAATCGAACCCGCACCCCTTGCATCTCAGACGGGCACTCGCCCGCTACGCCACCGAGGTTATAAGTGACAATGTTAAAAGTGAGAGTGGTTAGAACAATCCGTAGAATAAACGGCGGAATATAAAACTACTACTTAACTGCAATTGGCAAACTGAGGAGCCAGATGGCGGTAGTCAGTGCCAAGAAATAGCAATCTAGTGTTGGCAGAGAGTTGGTATGATCGCGCCCATTGGCCCCGTGCAATGCAGCGACACGCTGGCCGCTTATGCAAACGACACACTACAATCTGTACACGCGGTCGGTTATTGGTGTTGGTGATGATCGGCGCGGAGTTTGTTCAATCTTTCAGAAAGCCTTCGCGATAAATAGGTGATTACAATAACTTATTTTTATAGTGATTTTGACACACTATAGGAATAGTTACTATGTTTTTTTTCTCGTCAATGTATTAAAAAACTAGCTTTTATCGTTGGGCTGATGGAAACCAATTGTTTGTTCTGTGGATTTCACTTCACTTACGGAGCTATAAGGCGATTGCAAGTCCCAAAGATTTTCTTACAGACGGGAAGTGGCTCTGTAGCTTAGTTGGTTAGCGCATCCCTGGATATGCAAAGGTAGCGGGTTTAAATCCCGACTGAGTCGACATTTTTAGGATATTATGAAAAATGCAAAAAAAATGCATTATTCAGTTTTAATAGTTCATCTTTTTCTAATTAATTCCATAATCGTGTTTTTTGGCGTTACTCGATGACATAGGCAAAGGTCCTCGTCATAATGGCAATCGATCGTCACCTCGGAGACGGACCTAGAATAAACAAGAGCTACCAAGATTGTTTTTTTTTCAATTAAATATTGATTAGAACGGATCTGGACAAATTGCTATGCGGATAGAGAATCGAAAGCGGATAGTAAAGGTACAATACCCATTGGAACCGTGGGCGCACATTGTAGGCTTTGTGCGGTAACCCTATTGTCGCGCCGCGCGCCGCCTTTTTACATTGTCAACGAACTGGGACGCAGCGGAAATACTGTGCTTTTAGTTCCTAGTTTAGTTTTACATATGGGGATTAGGAAAAGAACGTAAGATTTAGTTTTTAGTGAAAATTGGTGCTATATTTAACTTGGCAAACATTCATTTCATTAGCAAACGAACCTTACACAATACTTACTTTTAGGTATATGCTAGAAGTAACGTCACGGATATTGCCCTGAGCGAGTACTAGGCGTAAATTCCCCTTGTTTAAATGATAATAATGCCTACTAATATTATAAATGTGAAATTATGTTACTCAATAGCTCCGTGACCACTGAACGGATTGGAATAAAATTTGTAAATTGCGTGGAATAACATATAATTTTTATCTTGGTACCACGCGAGCGAAGCCACAGGCGGAATCTATTATACAATAAATTCTATTGCGTGCCTTCTCCGTCCCACAACTGGGGAAAGTGATCCGTACTAAATCACCATTATCGCCACTTCTCTAGGTCTCGTGCTGTCGTTGCAATTTGAATTTGACGTTTCGATTTGTTGTTTGACCTCGTGCATGTGTTGTCGCCAGGATCACGTGCCTGCACCTGCCGCTGCAGTCGAAGTGGATCCACGTGGGCACGGAGCGCGGGAACGTGCACGTCGTCAACATCGACACCTTCACGCTCAGCGGATACGTCATCAACTGGAACAAAGCCATCGAAGTGTGAGTACTAGCCATAATACACGATTTGGCGCACTTTCACTACAGAAAATAATGTTTGTGTCTTATTGTGGTCCCACGTTTGACGCTCCTTGTGCAACAAGTTTTTGGTTGGACTATTTACCTAGTCCTGCAATCGCGGACTAAGTAAATAGTCCAAACAAAAATGCTCATGATGAAGATATTTTAAAAGTGTGTTTAGTTCTGCCAATCCACGTTGGTAATGAGGGTATCAAAGCTCTGCCTACATCAATCATGTCAGCTCGTCACTTCAAGCCTTCAATCCCAACCTGCCCATCAATTACTACGCCTATTGAAAATGCTGAAAGAAACACCTCCCACTGAAATGGCTACATCTATCACTTCACAAGATTGATTACTCCAATATAACATATTCACTTCCTGAATAGTTCTATTTAATAGGAACCGATTCATTGCGTACACATTCAATTAGCCCGCAATAGCCAGGGTTCAGAGGGTGGCTTGCAGCCCCACATTAATTGCCGCCACCCCTGGCTATTAACCACTTACCTACCCCACCAGGTGCGTGACCATTTAAGTGTTAACCGTTGAAGAATAGGGAGGCTAGGTTAAGGGTGAACGTCTTGCGCTCCACGATGTCAAAGAACAAGGTGACTAGGTTAGGAGTGCAGTCTTCTCTACAATTTGGAAGTGCTGAATTAATAAATTCCTGCTCTTGCTATAAAGTGCATACAAGGCATAGGATACACAGCATTGCCGTAGGTCCAATACCCATGCTAGAATTCCCTGTGTATCAAAACCGCGCAGGCACCAAAACTATGACTCAGCCTTACCAACCACCTTCACAAACAGCCTATGATAGTTATTTTGGATTTGATTTATAAATAATCTCCACACCCGCACTGTTTTTACGTTATTCTAAAGTAGGTATATCTCCAATTTTTCATCCAAATCGCTCCAGACACCAAGCATGAGTCGGTACTAATCCGGACGTGGCACGCTGTCGCCCTTTGTAAGGTGATGCAACTATTACCAACTGATATTGACTCCAAAAACGAGAGACATGTTTTTTCACCGTTTGTATTTGTCAAAGAAAATGGTCAAAAAGTCACGCTGGAACCCGGATATATTTTTTTAATTCATACGCTTTTCCGCGGATCTGACGACGTGCGAAACCTCGCAGTATTAAAAATAACAATGATAATAATAATAATGAATGTTATGAATTGGGCTCGATGAGGAAAATGGAGGAAACTGGGTAATAGTTGTTTAGTATAAGTATTCCGATCCTAATAACATGGGTTCAATAAAAATACGATAGCCTTTCAATATTTACTCTGCATTATACCTCGCTATTATAACATTTTATACGGAAATCCTTTATATTGGGCATTCATTATATGATCATTTTCCCTTGTTAATCAACAAAAGGATGAGGCTATCAATTCCGTTAGTATGTTTTTTTAAGCGACTCAGTGACTGCTGATCCGATTCTGGTGATTATATAACAGTTGTGGAGGGATTAACTTCTAGGTGGTCATATATTAATTTTAAACCAGGAGTTGCTCCTCTCCCTTAAAACTTAAAAAAATATCATCTTTTAGAATCACTTATTGCCGATTTATTTAAATCATGTTGTTATGCTAATTCTTAGTCGAAAGTGTAGGTGGCCAGTTTCATAGATAGATAGAAAATTCTTTATTGCACAGGACAAAGACAAGTACATAGGCGAACTTAATGCTAGAGCTTGTTGCTAGCATGCTGTTACATTTTCTTACCTTTCAGTGGTGAGGAAAGAATTTTATCCTGAGTTAGCGAAAGCGTGGAAATGCTAACTACCGTTAGGTGCTATAGAAGATGGTCTCAAGGCGTTTTATCGGATTGACTCTTCATTGAAGTCGGTTTTTTTTATTTTATTTTATTTATTTATTTCGACGCACAAACACATTAAAACCAAAAGTAAAAATAATAATTATAAAACACAGATTAGAACTAGGTAGTAACATAAATAATTATGTGCGTACAACAAAAGTATTAACAGTAAACAAAAGTGAGTGACATGTTTCCTAACGAACATCTAGTGTTTTAGGATACAAGATATCCTTAACATTTAAGTTTATAAAACGTAATTGTATTTTTTATACTCACTTATCGTAAACAAACATATGTATAATAGGAATAAAGGAAATACTTAGTAAAATAATAATAAATAAATAAATAATAATAAATAATTAGACGCTCAAAATGCAAAGGAGACCTTCGAACCGGCGCCGGCGTTCGTTGTTACGATACGAATAATGATTTCACAAGTGACGAAGCAAAATACACCTTGCATACCATAAGAGTAGTGAGTACTTATTGCGTAAAATGTAATATTTAACCGCGGTTTTGCTCGCATAAAGCTTTTGTCGGTATAATCGTAAGATTTTATGTCGTTGAAACATTTTCTTTCTCGCTAAAGCTCTATCCTACTTTCATGAAAATGTTTAAGCGTACCGATTATTTTGAGCGAAAATACCATTTTCAACACACTTGCATATAAAGTGGCTCTAATTTCACCGAAATTAGGCACATAATGATACCTGTTTTCGAACTGTGACTTTTTCATTGCTATTATTCACAAACGTGAGTTATTTTATTTTATTGGTTGAGTTGCTTTGTTCTTAAAAAAGTTTCGATACAAAAAAGATTGCGAAAAAATTTCACAACTCGTTTTTACAGTTATTTTTAGTATTATTTTATTCTCAAGCGTGTTGAAAAACGTCGTATGATACACGTGTATATTGATGATTACCAACATAACACACTTATACCATAATGTACTATTCTATTCTCATTGTAAGCCAAAATGACAGCTTTCATTTTACATTCATTTGTCGATATGTACCTATCAACTCCTTCGATTGCATTGTGGCTATATCAATCAATTCTATAATTTTTATCACTCGTATTCACATGTTACAAACACAACATCAGTGTAATCACATGCCTTTACGACGCAATCGTGTAAATTACCCGCCAATGACACTTTGCATATGAATCGGGTGTAAGGATGAGTCCACACGCGCGGGCACAGGGCAGGCCTCGAATAAGGTTGCATTCACGTATAAAGCAGGTTGCTGGTGGTCTACGGTGCTTATCTTGTTTCATTTGACGCTTCGCTTCGGTAGGCAAGCTGTCTACATGAAAACGCCCTAATACCGGTTATGGGCCCAGAATTTTAGGTTCTGGTTATGTAAGCTGAATAGCATGGGCCGGACGGACGGACTGATAAGCCGCCGCCGCCGGGTCGGACGGGCTCTATCGCGGTGATCGCCGCTCTTACACAGGATTACTGGACTGTGATTGGGTGGAATAACTCGATTACTGTATATGGCAGCCGAGATTGGACTGTCTGCGTCAGTCTAGCCAGATCATAAACGGAGGCTCTATGCATCAGAAGGGTCAGATCGTAAACGAAGGGTACGCAGGGAAACTTGGTTTTGGAAAATATTATGAGTAAAATATGAGCAACATAACTGGTTGCCTCGATATTTTTGATTGATCGCGTGTAACTCGCCTAGAGTCACATAGTGTGTACGCTGTAACAAGGTCCCAAGCGACGTGCTAAAGTTGTCTATTAGCAAATTTACAAACCTAGCTAAATTAAAAGTCTTTTTAAAACTCATTTTATTATTTACATGACAAAAATGATGGGATAGAATATTCACTTATTTATTTATCAAAAAAGTTATAAAAAGACCTTTTATAAAAATAATGCGCGCTGTGGCTTAGCTGTAGTATCTTTTAGGCTTGTACCCGAACAAGGAAATTCAATGAATTCATATTTAAATGGGAAAATTAATATTGGAGTTTGAAGTTGAATAGGTTCTGAGAGGATAGATCGATGTTATTTTATTGCAATATAAGTTCATTTGACCATGACTTTAAATCTTACGTCGAATAGTATTTTATTTTCATTTTCGGCGTCGCCGCTAAAGGCACTACTGTCTTCATAAGTACCTGGTGTATCGATATATTCCCGTTGGTCCCCCTGGTCTGTCCCCTTAGGGGGACAAACACGTGGATCTCGCGCCGTGAGCTACAATGTGTAGCACAATACTAAAGTCAGATAATGTGGCATGTAATAACGTTACTCTCGCAACGTACGGAGCTTATAAGTTGTAACAATGTTATGAAGGAAGCACTTCTGAACGTCTGATATAACATTTAGAAGGTAATGCTTACTTTCCCTAGCAGTGGGAAAGAATTTCCTTTTTAGTTAACCTTTATTGTGTCGTTCGAAACGTGACATCAAAGGCGATGTCTTCCATGCCTATATATTTTTTGCCTGTTAATTTAACGGCCTCGATAAAGCTAGCTTATATTGGGTTATTAAGTGTCATCTTAAAATTCTATGTTCTAATCCTGGTAAGCTTAGATAACATTATTTGTTGCCAATAGTGTTGTGTTCCTGCGGTGAATAAGGTTGCCAGAGTCCTTTAGGGGTGTGGGGGGTTGGTTCGGGGTCGGCAACGCGTGCGTGATACCTCTCATATTGCCAGAGATCATAGGCTTCGGTAACCGCTTACCAAGAGGTAAGCCGTATGCTTGATAGGCACCAAGCCGTGTTTGTTGCCCGATTCTTCTAGGCTTGGTCGCGAGGAACAGGCTTAGCTTTACCTAGTTTCTATGACGTTTCAAAGCAATCCTAGTGATTTTATTGAAATAAATTCTCTTTGACTTTGACTTTGTTTGCCACCTTAATTGTATATAAAAAGCGTCAAATCTCACAATCATAGTGTGTATTTATGTCGATAAAATATACTCAGTAATACTCACATCGTCAAAAGAATTAAATTTCTACAAAGTTGCAAAAGACAGTCGTGTATGCTCACTCATTTATTAATTGTCGCAAATGGTTATTTCGTCTGGGCCTCTCACTCACGGATCATTTATCCAATTAAATTCCGGCGGAGTCCCGCGGCGGTCCTCACAGACATTACACTGGAAGTTGTTACTAATTATTGTATGCAATCTCTCGCTCGCTGCTAGCGGCGCATCCTCGCAGAATCCTCGCTTATTAACCTAAGCACCAGTTTGTAGTTTTTGGATCGATTGCCACTCATAAGTTACTTCTATCATGTATATTCATTCATCTTATGTCTATCAGTCTCTGGTACCCATAGTACAGGCTATGTCTAGTTTGGGATCAGTTGACCGTGTGTGATATGTCTGGAATATTTATTTATTTTATTTTATTTATTTATTTCTGAGTATCAGCTCACCTTTCCACAAAGGTTTTTTTTCTTTGATAAAACATAATAAGTCTGATATAAATATATAGAATAGAATATAGAATATATTTATTTTCTTACAAAACCTACACCTCATCATCATCATTTCAGCCGTTAGACGTCAGCAAATCATGTGGGGGGATTTGCCCATACTCACCACGCTGGGCATGCGGGTCGGCGAGCGCAGTTAGTGCTATCGTTGTTAAAATGAGGGACGCTGCTGCCTATCCCCTAGCTTTTTTCCCTTAGTCGCCTCTTACGACATCCGCGGATAGGTAGATATGGAGGGGCTTATTCTTCAGCCGGGGCCACCACGCCAAAACCTACACCTAATTAAGAATAAACAAATGAATAAATAAAAATAGGTGTAGGTCGAGCAACAAAATTGGCTCTGCCTCAGCATGAGTTGGTTGGCTAGCAGGCTAGCAACCAACGCTGGTCTTCCGTCAGAGCCTTGGTTGTCGCTACGGACCAACTACCAAAAGTAAAAGATATCATACCACGTAGTATACGTTAGGTTTTTATTTGAGAACAGCTTCTGCCCACATCAGCAAGATAATACACCTAAATCAGTTCAGCAGTTACGACGTGATTGACTAACAAACATCATAAAACTAATTATAAGATTATTAGGTAGTATGAAGGATTTACGAATTTACGATCATTCCGATTAAAACGTCAGAAAACCATAGTAAGGCTTCTGTGCACTTACGGAGTGCGTTAATTTACTGAGCTCCTGAAACTTGCCTCTCTGTATATAGAATGTGAACTATTTTAGTTGGGAGCTCTAGTTACAGAGGCTAAGTTATGCGTCCAACTCATTTATAATTGACTAGTAAGAGATCAAAAAGTTCGCTTTCACAACTTCAGACACATGACTTTTACATAAAATTATTAATTAACTTTGTATCACCTTCACACAGAATTATTTCAAGACTAAGTACGTACTTCGCGACGTATTCACGTCATATTACATAAACTGCTCTTATTATTTGACGCCGGATAACCACCCCTCGTGAACGTTCTTCCAAAAGGACATAAATTCGATAATTTTGATGGACGTTTTATGCCATTCGGTTAGTCACCGACACTTAAGCGCGTTACACACGGCAGCTATAATGTAAAAATGTATATTATAGCACGATACATCTCATTACATCTTTCCATAGAAACCGTCAGGAGACCACACACGGCAGCTATAATGTATCTTTTTGCATCTTCGTATCTTCTGACAGTTTCTATGGAAAGATGTAATGAGATGTATCTAGCTATAACATACATTTTTACATTATAGCTGCCGTGTGTGAAAGGCTTTATGATGCGTCTACATTGTCGCTCGAAGCTTGGTGGTCGTCTATCGCTATGAAACTGCATAGAGAGTATTTACATTACCCTATGCTCATATTTTTGGGATTTGTAAATTTTTTACGCTACTGTCTAGTTTTTTTAGTACAGAAAAATGAACATCGATGTAAGTTATGTTGAAGAAAAAGTAATGTGGAAAAAACTATCAGAAGAGTAAGTTAAATAAAAATAAATAAATAAAATAAAAATATGACTACTTAGATCCATAATTTGTTAGTAACATAATATAAAAGAACTTATAATTAGGGTTAGTACTTAATGCTAAACAATCCTAAACATTTCAATAGATCACTCTCCTCACGAAGCAGTGCCACGTGGGAGAGGTGATCCTGTCAGCAATCGTTTGAAGGATGATATTGGGGCTATCACGCACTTTGCGCATCAGGGATGTGGTCTTTTTACGGAGAATTGCAGCAAATCCATCCGTGTCGAAATCCATCGTTAAGTCGAAACACATTTTTTTACAATTTACTGGGCTGCACTGCTACTAAAATGGCGTAGGTAAGATCTCCTCGAAGTCTGAGATGCAACCGGTGATACTTTTGCTGCAACTGAAGTGGCGCGAACTATAGACACGCAGCGAACAATGACGCCCTTTTGATTCGTGCCAATTTACCGACAGTGGCGCGATAGCCATTTGTCGCCCGAATATTTCGCGCTACTCCGAAGTACAACCATAAGTGGGTGGACCTATGTCACGACAACGCGAAACTTCACGTAATCATGATAATGTAAACGCGGCATTAAGGAAAATATTGAATTTGACATCGGCGGCACTTAAACACGTAACTCGTAAAACTTTATACGGCGCCGTTACAAAAGGCTATTTTGGTCGTTATATTTTGTGTCTGTGTGGACTGTAAATAAAATTCGACGTTTTGACCTTTATGTGCCCTCTTCGAAACGCTTCAGTATTATAACTGTTTTTTTGTTTTTTTATATTCTATACTAGCGTACACCCGCGGCTTTGCTCGCGTGGTATCTCGATAAAAAGGGGCAGTTTTGAAAAACCCTAAAATATGTATTTCATTATTTGCCTCTAAGAGTATTTGTACCAAGTTTCAGATAAATCTCTCCATGCGTTAAGATTCTCCCATACATACTTTAACATCTCATTTCACCCTTTTAGAGGTAGTTTTGAAAATCTAAAAATACTGTTTTTCCTTATTTCTATCAATGATTATTTTAAATCTGTAGGTTCAAGGAATACGATCTTTCATACAAACGCTTTAACCCCTTTTCACCCTCTTAGGAGTTGATATTTTAAAAATCCCTTCTTAGTGGATGTGTTTGGCATATAAGGCAGCTACTGTCCAAATTTCAGATTTATAGCTTCAGCGGTTTGGGCTGTGCGTTGATCGTGGAATGAGGCCTTGTTCTTTTATATATACAGATTGTAGAATTTTTATCGTATTGCGTGGCAATGTCTACGGCTAAAGAAGGCGCTAGGTACGCATATACTTGTTGATGTGTAGACTTTATTCTTTTTTGTAATATTGTAGAGGTACGTAGCAAGATGCGTAGAGGGGTCTACTGCTGACGTAGTAATACTCTAAGAACTTGAATTAGCTAATGCGTAAACTTTCTTATGTAATCATTTTAGATTTATTAAAACGGGTCTCTTGACCATTGACCTAACAAATTATAGCAGTAAATGCCACGTGTGTCTAATAAAACGTATTTAATAATGTTTGCTGGTACTTGCACAGCGCAGTACTTTCATCCATAAAATGTGGGGCGAACGTGCAAAGTTGTGGCACTTACAGCTGATTACGTTTCCGTGTCCTGACCGACCCGGTATTTACTGTCTGTCCCGACCTGGCACCCACTTACTGCGGTACTATCCCGCCAGTGACCCGCGACGCTGCAAATCCGGAAGATACTTGCATCCTACTTCTAGGCCTTCTCTTTAGCACCCCTTCTTTCTGATCCTGAAATCAGTTGAGTGAAGGTCCTTCCCGCAACTTCTACCTCGTCCACCGTCGCTCCACCTTCTCGGTCTTCCTCGTGAGCTATAAAGGAACAAAATAAATCTTCAGCTTATTCCCTTTGTAAAGTTTGTCCAGTGTTCGTGACTCTATTTACTAAAACAAAGACATTCGCAGCATTTTGTACAGTAATCTGTTACCGTGGATTAATTAACCTCTCGTCAAAGGTCCTTTGTCCGAGTCTGGGCGCTCGGGGGAGACTGGGTGAGGCTGGGGACATTTGTATCGAGATACAATCGATTGTTTTGGTGTGGCGTGCGGGTAAGCTTTGTTGGTATTTTTATCAGATCTCACGCTTGCTTTGTCCATTGTTTTTAGTTTGTTGTCAAAGGTATATGTGCGAAAAACAAGTACAAAAAATATATCTGGCAATAGTTGTACAAACAAAAACGCCTTTTAAACGACCTAAAATGTACTTAAATATTCAAATTGCTATTGATTATACCAACTGTCGATAGCAGATTACGCCTTTGACCAACTCTATAATTAGGTTGGCAACTCTGTTCATAAACGCTGGCCGGCCGTCGACTGTACTACACAGGTAGCAAGCCTCGCCCACTCGCCCCTGCTAATGGCGTCTCACCTACAGTGCGCTTAATTATAAACTTTGAAACGAGCCGGTGAAGCGATGTTCATCGAAGTTGAATGCTTTACATGTTTACTGTAGGTCGGTGCGAGATTGCTATTGGCGTTGGAATTGTTTAAGAGTGTTTTGATGTTTGGCTTGCAATTAAAATGTTTATAAAAAGGTCAAACAAAACGAGACAGGAAAATCGACTTGCTGGCTATGGCAATACAATTGGTTTTAAAAATGAGTTTGCTTTTGTTCTCTTTGGCGTCAGTATAATAATCAAATCACACATTAAGAACTTTCTAAACGAATTTACATTTAATATGCTTTTCTCCTGGCAAATAAAACCACAAATATCGTTTCGACGCTTATTGTGTAATGATTGCGTTTTCGCTATAGCAAAATAAATGGAAGGAATTTGCAATAGAGCGGCGTCACTCGCAGCTGCCATCTTGATTAAACGCGTTGTTACACTTGATGACGTCAGATTGGATTTCCATTGTGACGCGCCGCCGATACTATCAATCAATTTTGAATTAATGTTGGAAACTGACGCTCCTAAAACATATATTGCGAATGACGTTTATAAACTTTGTTTAAAAGCACAAAGAAAACAGCTGCATTTGATGAACCCAAAATATATACAAATATTTTCATAGAATTCAATTTTCATGAACCACCGTCAAAGGGCTTACGAAATGGCCAGTGAATGCGTTCAATTGGCTGCATTTAGTCTATTGAAAGAGACGTGTTGATTTCAATTTGAATGAAATTTCTTTCCATACGAGTTCAATTTAAATTTTATTTGAGTAAAAAGAACTCCAATGGCTCTTTGTTAGGTTTGGCGCGTTTGTGTGATAGCTTCAAACAAAGAACCGGTTCAAGCAGATTATTTGAATATTATATTATAATAGTTATAATATATCTGTACTACGATTTGTAGATTCTTTAGGTAGCTTTAGGACGTAAAATAGCTGCTACGACAAAAATGCGATGCGAGTCTCCAACGTTACCAGTATTCCTTTCGAGATCAATCACAATGCTAAGGATTCAATAATGGCTTCTTGAAACCACTCTTCCATACTAAATGCTTTGCAAAGATTTTATATAATACTTTTAGATATAAAAGTATCTCTAAGCAGATGAGCTACCTCCGATTTTATTCAAATTTTATTGCACCGAATCCTTAGAGTCGCCATTGAATTACCCAAATTCGATGTTTATAAATGCGGGGCACATTCAAAAGTAAGGTATTCATTTTATTTTTGATTCACTAATATTTCCCAATTCAAAGAAAATATTGATTGAGCAACTTCTTGTTGGGATTTTCTAAAAGATTCTCATCTTTCGCTTGCCAGGTTTCGTTATTCCTTCCTTCTAAATACTTATTTTTCCCAGGAAGATGATAAAAAGTTTATTTGCCGAGCTGACGGGTCTCGCCATGATCCTAAGTCTCTCGAGTTTATATCAGGATTCTAGTCACAAAATGAAACCTCCACATTGTAACGTAACGGGACCGCCACAAACTAGTTATTTTAAAATAATTACACATAGTCGCATAATCATTCGTTTGGCATCCTACTAATATGTATTATAAATGCGAAAGTTTGTGAAGATGTTTGGATGTTTGTTGTTCAATCAAGCCTCAACCGATTTCGTTGAAACTTGGGATTTACCTAGAATAGCATATAGACTATTTATGTAGGTACTACACGAGCGAAGCCGCGGGCGGAAGCTAGCTATGTACAAAAATGCGAAAATATTTTTCAGTAGGAAACGATAAGATCTACCAATAGTATTGTGTCATTCATAGAGCCTACGGGATATCAATACAATAACTTTATTTCAGGCAACAATAGAATAAAAAAACACATGGATTTTTTCTTATACTACGGCCCATATAGATATATACCTTAAAGACTAACATACATAATAATAAACACAATTAATTGCCACGTAGAAACTGCGACGTGGGACGCGAATTGTCATTGAAGCGACGGAACACAACACCCTTCGGCCAGAGATTCTCTTTTAGGTAGGTCGAAAGATGTTCGGTCGGTACCCTCACCACAAAGGAGTTGAAACTGACTCTGTGGCGGGACTCCAACCGTTCGACCCTCAAGTTGATCTTCTTGATATCGACGATGTAGTCACAACATGTTACGTTACGTGTTGTGACTAAATCTACGTATAGTTGGGAAGTGTCCCGTGCACGTCCGGTTACGACGTAATCGGTTCCCACGCAGAACTACCAAATAACTTAGTTCGACTTCCTCGGGCGGACGGAATCCTCGCAAAATATTGACACGTGTGATTGAGTTTGCTCGGGTTTTATATTGTTTGGGCGACGTGCGTAAAGAGACAATCTGCGGGTTTGAGAATTTTCTTCGGGACATTCTTAGTCTTCATATCAGATCAGTATATCTTTCGTTAGTAACATCCTTTATGTAGAATAGGTTTAATTAACGAAGTTGTAAGTTTAAAACAAACAAGTTTTAAACAATTCTAGGTTATAAGCCTTTGATAAGACGGAAGTCAATATTGAACGAAAGACGGTACTTACTGTATTACTTTATATCTTTGAGCCTGGCCTTTGTGGACCAATAATCCACTTAATTAAATCTCACTAAAGTCTCTCATTTTACTGACGTTATTGTATCATAAATGCAAATAGTTAGTACATCAAATGAGTGTGTCAGTTGAGCTTGACGCGAGACTATAATGGAATTGGATTTCATTTATTTGAATGAATTGGCTCCCAGTTCCGTTTACTTCTAAGATCAAATGAAATAAGTATCAAGAAATTTTATAAATGAGCGCCTTCACGTCTTCGTTAACGCCTGCTTTCATAAATAGCCACGTAATACTACGGTGCTTATTCTTCATTACTACAAGAGTGCCGAGAGATGAAAATTCATAAGATTTAATTAATAAAATCCACGGTACATAATGACGCTCTGTAATTGTTTCGCCGTTTGCTTTATTGTTTGAATCGCTTCGCCGCAGGTTAGAGCCGCGGCTAATGCTCTTTCAGCTCTATAAACAATAAGTTTAATTGCCGAAGTTGGCTCCTCTGCAGTAGGCACAGGCACCGGCGCCGGTCTACCATTATTGTAAACGTTAAATTCACAGACAATAAAGATCGTTATAACACGCCTGCGGGCGCGGCAGCCCTGCTGGCTTGCGACACTCTCTCAATTTAAATGACGCGCTCTCACTGGTGAGTGGTAACGAACTTCCGCCAATGGCGTTATCGCGACAATTAAACTGCCTAGGGATGTCACGCGCCCATTGTTAATACTGGCGATTTATTTGAACGCCTGAAGTGAGGTAACAGCGTCCAGAAAAATATCGTGGAAAATTTAATATAAAAAAATCTCGCAGTACCTCAATGAATAGGCTCGTTTGTTCGTTGGCTCTTATAATGATATAAATTATGGAAAAGAGCACCGTGAGTAGGCGCGGGCGAATATTATAAAGGATCTCGTAATGCTCCTCGAACTGGAAAATTGCTTAACTGTCTTGTATCTGAATACGCTCGCTATCATATTCGCCTTAATACTGCGAGTTTAGCTTTTGTGTCACGGTATTACGTCGTACCTATTGTCGAATATTGCCTTCATTATTATGTCTAACCTTCCATATCGAATTGCTTCAATCTGTGCGAGTAATATGACTCAATGGCTACATAGCGTTTATGTAAGGTTTTATGCTATGTCACTTTAGCAAATATACTCATGTATACATGTTCATTATGCATGTTCACAAGGCTGGCTCGCGAATCACTTACTGAAATGGAACACGTTTCTACCTTTAGTTTTGAACTGTTGAATTATTGATTGTACTCAAACAGTATCAGAGCTTGGATAAGAGAACATTTCCAGCGATTGTAAGCTATGGAGGAACAATCGCCGTCAGTGAGTGACGCCACCGACACGGCGATAGCGCCGGCGCCGCGCCGGGCCTCCGGGCCGGCGCGCGTGCCGGATGCCTATTGTCCGGTTATCGGCTCGGATGCTGTCTTGCAGAATCAACAGGCGGCTGTTGGCTACGCCGATGACGGAGTTTTATATGTATAGTTTGAAGGTGACTGCGATGAAAAGATATGAACGGTTAATGGCATGGCTTAGTTTGGATACTGAGAATTATTTGACTTTTATTGAATGCCTGGGTAAAAATTAAAAGACTTTACAATAAAATTATATGCTTCTTATTCATGAAACATCAAAGGAAATTATAATAGTAAAAATATTTATTTTCTGGGAGTGTTACAAGCAGATGCTCTTTGTTTCGGAAGAACAATTTATTACCGGTGCCGGTGGTATTAGTTCATAAACAGTTGTTAGGATTAACCTTGCGTCTTCTACATAAAATAAGTAAAAGGACAGCGCTTCACATTTGACATTCCCAACAACACCTCAAGCAAGGTAGAGACATTGAACAGCACTCTATTGAGGTAAAAAGTGCAGGCGAACCACAGCGAACAACTAGCACAAAGAGTGTACTGTTCAGAAGGCCAAGCACGAATTTTTTTTGGCACTTGTTATATATACTTAACCCGAACGTTTCAGAAAATTACAGACTTTTTTTTTTAGTAAGTAAATGTAGTAAAGTTTAAAATATATACACTTATACATACTATAAAATATAAAATCAAATATTTACAAAATAAAATAGAAACTAAATACACAAATAATTTTGGTCATGCGGCAAGGTGCCAAGAGCACTGTTTTTTAGTTAAAAACTAACTAATTGCAGACTAAAATGGTGCTAGCGCAGCCAATTTTAATAAGGTGGTGTTCATGTCTCCTACAAAAACCTAAATAAAATATATTAATTAGTCCTAGTTAATCTTACTAATATTTTAAATGAGAATGTTTGTGAGTGTGTTTAGATGTTTCGGGTTCAATCACGCCGTAACGGCTCAACCGATTTCGATGAAACTTGGAATAGATATAGTTATTTACCTAATATAGCATATAAACTACTTTTTTGTCTAGGAACCACGCGAGCGAAGCCGCGGTCGCAAGCTAGTTTTACATAAGTACCTGCTGTAGAGGCGCTGTAAAATCCCATACAAATGTCAAACGGTGACGATCACCAGCAAGTACACGTCACGCGCTGATGTAACAACAAACGGTATCTGATCTACAACTCCCGGCGTCGCGTCGCGTCGCGTCACACAGCCGGGGAACATGCTGATTGTTTGCCATTTTATACAAAGCTATTTGTTCTAAGTCTTTCTAGAGTTATTTCCTGGGATTTTATCCTGTAGGATTTGTCAGGCATCAAGGTTGTGTTTGAAATATGGAATATTTTTTACTGTTATACAGGAAAACTTGAGAGACTACATTTTTAAATTAAAGAAAGATTTCATTATGAAACTGCAGATTAACTGTAACCTTAAGGGTTCAAACACGTAAATTTTAAATTATGATACCCGCTCGGATTTAGTTTAAAACCAAGAAGCCTTTTAAGCCTTTCCCATATCTTTTGAAACACCAATATTTACAAGAAACGAGTAAACCCCCAGCCAGTACTGCAAACAAAGCTGCTCCGGACTGTCCGGTGAAATTAATGTAATATCCGGTCGGAGGGCGGACGCCGCGTCCGGTTGCTAAATCTAATATTTTGCGTTTACTTTGTGAGGTTGGTTTGCGAAAGGCTTCATTTTTGGCTGCTACGGACGTAGCTAGAGGCGAGAAATGCGTAGCAAGGTGCTACGGACGTAGCAAGAGGCTAGCAATGCGTAGCAAGGTGCTACGGACGTAGCAAGAGGCAAGCAATGCGTAGCAAGGTGCTACGGACGTAGCAAGAGGCAAGCAATGCGTAGCAAGGTGCTACGGACGTAGCAAGAGTCAAGCAATGCGTAGCAAGGTGCTATGGACGTAGCAAGAGGCAAGCAATGCGTAGCAATGTGCTACGGACGTAGCAAGAAGCTAAGCGCGTAGCATCTTGCTGCGTAGTAGCTTTTATTAAATAGTTTCAAGGTAATGAAAAATTATTGAATACTGCATACTTTACAAAAAAAAATTAAAAAAAATGATATAGTTCGACTGCTTCCATTTGAGTTTAATTTCATAATTACGGTTTACTTTTAAATGATTGCAAATAAAATATTGGTTCTCGGTTTTTGTGTTTCTGTAATATAGTAAAGCAGGTTGAATATTGAAATAACTTAGCCTGTAAAATTCCCTGTAAACTTACACCAATCTCCTAAAGACGTCTATCTGCTGGATCACCGGATAACTTGCCATTAATAGCAAGGACATTATCTCTGATTAACTTGCTGATAAGAGCACTTGCAACATTTTGTCACCAGTCGCTGTTACCTACATAGTACGTTGTTGCTGGCCTCATAGCTCAGTTGGTAGTAACTCTGCCTTCTGCGCTAGAGGTCGTGGGTTCGATTCCCGCTCTGGACAAACATTTGTGTGATGAACACAGATGTTTGTTCTGTGTCTGGGTGTTAAATATATATCTATTATGTATATCAGTCTCTGGTACCCATAGTACAGGCTAGTTTGGGATCAGATGACCGTGTGTGATATGTCCGGAATATTTTTTTTTTTTTTTTTTTTTTTTTTTGACAAATATTTCACGTGACCGTCGGTGAAAGAATCAGTGTAGTGAACGGATCAAAATACGCCTCATAAAGGCTCCTTTCGTGCACATGTCACATATCTGCGAATTTTAAGGTTCAAGGTTCTAGGTGTACTCACGATGTTTTCCTTCACCGTTTAGAACACTAATGTAGCGTCAATTTTAGGAATGGAGAATCCATTGGTGCACGACCAGGACTCAAACCCACGACCTGTGGCTCAGAATGCGAGGCTACTACCACCACGCCACCAACCACTATTTATAAACACCTACTAAATTCGATAGAGTAAATACAAATAGTTATTACAAGTGCCTTTGAGTTTGGCTGCACTAGTTGTGAACTTTGTCAATATGCGCAGTGTTGAGTTGATGCCTAGGTACTAGCGGTTTTGAAGTCAATAGTGGCGTGTGCAAGTTCATCTGAACTGATTCCTAACTCAGCCGAGCGACTCGTGCAATCCAATCAAGCAGGCTGAGTACAGTCGACAACTCTCGCACGAGTGTAAATATTTTTTTACAGTTCAGGCTTTTTGTGCAGTCTAGGTTTGGAGAACCAGTCCTGCCTATCCCAAGTTTTACGGAGAAATTGTATAGGTTCTGTAAAAACATACTATTTATATTTGTTTCACATGCAAAACTATCGTGAGTTGTACTATTAGACATTTTGAAAAACGGGATTTACTCACGTCTGCATAATGTCGATGAGAGCAACGACAATGTTAAAATTCGTCTAGAGAATCTTCATCAGGGTGAGTGTGATCTAATGCGCGCTCCAACCCTCTCGCGTTCGCCTCTCACACATTTCATTCATTTCATTTCATTTATTTAATCAATAACAATTATTACATTATTTACATTTGTCCCACAATAATAAAACAGAACGAATCTTTTGGAACTTCGACTAATATAAAGCTCAATAATATAAATACATTCCTGCACATGGTGCAAAGCAAGGTTAAGATACATAATTGGTTGAGTTAAAAGAGCTTTCATCTTTCCATCTCTACCTGTTACCGTAACAGTACCCATTCACACTCGTGGCCGCAAGACAAGCCCCCCTCTGGCGGGCGCCGCGGAACGGAACCACTCTAATCCCCCTCCACTTACCGCGGCAGGGGGAAGTGGGGGGCGGGGATGAGTGGGGACTGCGCGGGGAGGGGGGGGGGCGCAACAAGTGGCGCCGAGACTCCGGCTGCTTGATTGATACTGAGGCAGATTGTAATTATGTATGCGCCACCAAACACCATGTTAGGAACTGGATGGACCTGATTGTTTTTGTTTCGTAACAGGGATTCTCTTTATAAAGCGCACTTTTATTATAGCATTAAGAGGATACAAAAATCATAATAAATTGTCGAGTGGGCGGAGTGAAGAAAGTGACAGTAAGTGAAGTACATAGCGCATGTACTATAATTGAATGCCGAAAGAGATAGCAAGCGTTAGAAGGCGCTCGAAAGTAATCGACGTAAGCGAAATATAAGAAAATATCGATTATCTCAAAAACTATCTATTTTTTTTTAAAAGTGTCTTGGATTTAGGTACCCAATTCTATTGTCTAACAAAATATTTAAAAAAAAGTTATTTGTGTTAGATAGTCTCAGAGTAATTTCGAAAAAACTGTTGCAGAGGATCCAACTTTAAAAAATAAATCTATCGAGAAAAGTTTTACCAATCGCGTTTCTGTCTTGGATTTACGTAAATAAAATGCTCAAGTTATCTTTGTCATAAAAATCAAAACTGTGCGTTTTGCGGTTATTGAGAAAAAACAATTCAATAAACAATAAAATAATTAAACCCTCACCTTAAATCCCAAGAAAACTGAATACGCACGACTGTTGTCCACAAACAACAATATCTACTACGACAACCCAACACCTACGAAACATCAAAGACGGTCAGATCTCCTATACTTTTTTCAGCTTTTCTGCCTTTCCCATCTTTAATCTCTGGGTTATAGGCGGTATTTCCGCGTGAAATGTGTCGCTCGTGATATATCGGCGCCGCGCCTGACGTGACGGGACAATCCGACACCTTACTACTTTTACGTGCCTTCCTTACTTATTGTTATTTTTTTTTGTTTCAGAACAAGACCAAATCATCCTGGTTCTGTGGTTGATATTAGTGATAATCCTTTGGACGCCAGCAAGGTGAGCAATTATTTAAATAATGAGATTGAAGTGAATCATTATGCAAATTAGATCACCTACGTTTAACAGGTCGAGGTGTTCTTCATATACTTACATCATCTCCCCGCCCTTATCCCACTTCATGTGGGGTCGGCACAACATGTTTTTATCTTCCACTCCCCTCTATCAGCCGTCAAATCAGTATTCACTCCTTTCTTACTCATGTCGTCTTTCACACAATCCATCCATCTTTTCTTTGGTCTACCTCTCTCCTTATATCCTTCCACATTCATATTTAACGCTCTTCTAGTCACATGACATTCTGCCCTCCGCATGACATGCCCATACCACGCTAACCTTTTGCTCTTCAACTTCTCAGTCACTGGCGCTACTTTCAAACTTCCTCTGATGTACTCATTCCGTATCTTGTCCATTCTAGTCACTCCACACATCCATCTCAACATTCTCATTTCCGCAGCATGCACTCTTCTTTCATCCGTCCCTTTGGTTGCGCAACACTCAGATCCATACAGAACGACAGGTCTTATGATCGTTTTGTAAATTTTCCCCTTAAGTTTAATATCTTCATATACATAAAATTAAAATCCAACCAGCAAGAAAATAGTTTAGTATGTGAAATGACTATTGATTGATTGTATTCAAATGAACGAATTTAAATTGCAGTTACTGATAGCGTTCGAGAGCGGCTTGGTGGTGGTGTGGGACCTGCGCGCGAAGGCGGCGGAGTGGCGCGGCTGCCTCGGCACGGGCGGGCCGCAGGACGGCGTGCGCGCGGCCGCCTGGCAGCACGACGGCAAGCTCATGACGGCGCACGTCGACGGCGCGCTCGCCACCTGGACCGCGCGCGCGCCGCGCCCCACCTCGCTCTCCTACCCGCACGGTGAGACGCTCGCAACCATCACACAGGACTCACACCGCACAGGACTCACACCCCACACATGACTCACACCACACAGGACTCACACCACATAGGACTCACACCACACAGGACTCACACCCCACACAGGACTCACACCGCACAGGACTCACACCCCACACAGGACTCACACCTCACACATGACTCACACCACACAGGACTCACACCACATAGGACTCACACCACACAGGACTCACACCCCACACAGGACTCACACCGCACAGGACTCACACCACACACAGGACTCACACAGCACAGGACTCACACCCCACACAGGACTCACACCACATAAGACTCACACCACACAGGACTCACACCACATAGGACTCACACCACACAGGACTCACACCACACATGACTCACACCACTCAGGACTTACACAGGACACGAGAACTTAGCGATCAGAGATTATTTCATCGATCGCAGTTTCTGATCGGACGATAGAGTGGTTAATCCACGAAAGATAGAGATGGGTGTCGACCTGAGGCTCGAATCCGTTATTTTCACGACTCATTTGTCATCGTGAGACGTGAAAAGATAGCTTATCGTTTTTGTTTGGTGTTACATTAAACATTACGGACTCAGGCCTCTACACTGGCTCTAAATTCAATTCTGTACAAAAACAATTAAAAAAAATTATTATAATAAAAAAAAACAAGGGTCAACGAAAAAAATTATAGGCCCCAAGCCGTGTTTGTTGCCTGATTCTGCTAGGCTTGGTTGCGAGGAACAGGCATAGCTTCACCTAGTTTCTAAGACGTTTCAAAGTGATCCTAGTGATTTTATTGAAATAAAAAACTTTGACTTTGACACAACAACCTCACACGTTTGAGTCGTCAACTTGTGCATCGGTGTTATCTCACATGCTTTATAGGTGAGACTCAAGATATCCGCTCGCTCTTTATAACAACATATGGTTTTCTTGTTGCATTCTCTGCCCAGACTTAAATATGAGGATGATCTCTTTTTCCGATAATACGTGGGGCGCACTAAAAGTTTCCGGAATCGATAATAACATAATACTATTAATGGTCAAAAATTAATTACGTGTTTCACAAAATATTCTCCCTTTGCGTCAATGAACTTCTTCATATTATTGAACCAATTTTTATTTAATTATTCAAAATTGTACCACTCCTCCGTGGTGTCATTTTTTGAGGATCGATCAAATTGTGTGGGGTCCATCGAGAACACAGCTTTCTTACACCCAAATGTTTGTGTAGGATGTTGTCAGTCAATGTTTGTCTGTTTGTATTTGAGTCATGCCTATGTCCAAAGATGTCCGGATGTCATGGTAGGTCACATGCCTGTCTGTTTCGATCATACGGCGCACAGCATCGATGTTCTTGTCATTCACAGCGGTGCACGGGCGACCTTCACGAATTTCATCATGGAGATTGACACGACCGCGTTTGAATTCTGCAAACCAGCTATAAATGGTCGTCTTACATGGTGCTTCTTCGCCAAAAGCAGATTGAAGCCGAACGAGGATCTACTGAGCTGTCAAATAATACTTAAAATCGTAAAAAAAAATAGAAATTTTTCCCGAGTTAAATCCATTTTATTGTAATCACGCAATTTTTAAAATGACGCTACAATGTGAAAACTCTTAACAATAAGATGAAACAAATTGTATTCCACGGCTAAAGAGTACAATATTCAAATGTAATAATAACTTTTTAAATATTGTTTATGTAAGTGGCCAATTCCGGAAATTTTTAGTGTGACCATGTACCATGCTCGTTTTGGTGTTTTGATTTTCATATCAATTCTCCTCCTATTTTTAGCAAAAGCAAACAAAGATGGAAAACTGGAACCTTGCAAACCTATACTAAGACTGGAATGGAAAACTCCGAGAACAGGGTAAGTTTTTATGATTATTTTTTGCAAAATAAGCAACGCAAACTATAAGCGACATAGAGCCACGTATCTAGTCATCCAGAGCAGGAAACAATCCCAAAGTAAATGACAATCGTTTATTTAACGATGACTGGCCAAATGGTTCCAAATCTTTGCTTTGTGGGTCGCGCAGTGATTGCAGTGAGCCGGCTCGTTAGGCATTATCGAATCAGCGCGATGGATCGGAAAGCCGCTCTCACTGAACCATTTCTATATCTACCTACTTATTTGCTTTAGAGTCGATTTGTTTTTGTCAACTAAAAGCTCAGCTAAAAGTTCTCTAATTTACAAATCTCTAGCAATTGCTTTGAAAAGTGCGGGTTGGATTCGCGCCGCATTCGAAATAATACTGATTGTGATGCCATGGTAGGTCGTAGTTCCTGATACACATGATTTAGATAAAATATTATGATGAGGTGAGGTACCTCCGCCTTACAGAAGATCGCAGCCAAATAACATTATTTGTTTTCAAATAGTGTTGTGTTCCTGCGATGAGTAAGGTTGCCAGAGCTCTTTAGGGGGAGGGGGGTTCGGGGTCGGCAACGCGTGCGTAATAACTCTGGTATTGCAAGCGCTCATAGGCTACGGTAACCGCTTACCAACAGGTAGGCCGTATGCCTGTTTGCCACCTCTGTAGTATAAAAAAATAAAAAATAAAATATTTTCTGCGTTCCAGCGAAAGCCTGGTGATATTCTCTGGAGGGCTGCCCACAGACAAAGCCGGGCGCACGCACAGTATCACAGTCCTGAACGGGAAAAGCACGACGGTTCTCGAGATGGAGCATAGCGTCGTCGATTTCGTCACACTGTGTGAAACGCCACACACTGCAGGTATTGCTTTCAACGATTTAGATTCCCAGGTTCCTTCAAAGAGAATTGTGTTAACATTCAACAAAAGAATGGAGTGGAGTCATTACTTACATAGTTCTTTTAAACTTGCATTTCATCCATAACTTTACAACAGTTTTTACAGGTATTGGAACTCAGAATCAAGTTCATGCAAGCCCATTATTGCTTTAATATGAATTTGGACGAAAGTTATAGGTAAATGTAGTGTAGACGCTTCTTTTCATCCGGGTGCCAGCGAAGCGGAGAACAGAAGCTAACATATTGTTTGTAAGCCTTTGTTCCCCGCTTCGCTGTACTACGACTCACAGGAGGTTGACAGACTCAAGTCCATATACAAGACCATCGTCGCTTGGAATACGTACTCACCTTCAGCCTTCATTACATTGAACACTGGAACCCCTACTTTCCAGATTACCAAGAACCGTACGCAATAGTGGTCCTACTCCAGAACGACCTCGTGGTCATCGACCTGCAGTCCCCCGGCTACCCGTGCTTCGAGAACCCCTACCCCATGGACATCCACGAGTCGCCCGTCACCTGCTGCTCTTACTTCGCAGATTGCCCTTCCGATTTGGTAAGTCCTCTTTTAATCTAGCAGCAATTCAAAAGGTTAAGGTTACTTAACTTGAATTTGTTACTTAGAAACTGTCACGTTTTCATTATTTTCTGTATGTAATGACAGCCGCTCAATACTAAACTACCAGAATATTTAAAGGGACCATCCTTAATGGTTTAATTTTTTTATGATTTTTGAATTGTTTTTTCTCAATAACCGCAAAACGCACAGTTTTGATTTTTATGACAAAGATAACTTGAGCATTTTATTTACGTAAATCCAAGACAGAAACGCGATTGGTAAAACTTTTCTCGATAGATTTATTTTATAAAGTTGGGTCCTCTGCAACAAATTTTTCAAAAATACTCTGAGAATATCTAACAAAAATAACTTTTTTTAAATATTGTGTTAGACAATAGCATTGGGTACCTAAATCCAAGACACTTTAAAAAAAATTAGATAGTTTTTAAGATAATCGATATTTTCTCATATGTCGCTTACGTCGATTACTTTCGAGCGCCATCTAACGCTTGCTATCTCTTTCCACATTCAATTATAGTACATAGCGCTGTCACTTTCTTTACTCCGTCCACTCGACAATTTATTATAATTTTTGTATCCTCTTAACCAAATCATCAACACGCAGAGGGAACAAATAGAGGTACTATTTGTTCCCTCTGAGACACAGAGCGATTTACGAATGTTAATTGTTTTGTATGGTATTATGCAATTGTTTATTAACCTTTCCAGATCCCAGCGTTCTATAGCGTAGGCCGGCAGGGCAACAAAAAGGCGAGCGGCTTCAGCGAGAAGCTGTGGCCCATCAATGGTGGCGAGTGGGCGCCCGCCTCTTGCTCATATAGCGAAATTATACTAACTGGGTCAGTGACGCCTACATTATATCTTTCATTTATTTACTGCTGATTACTAATTTCCATTTATGAAGTGAACTCGATGGGGATATCGAAAATGATTCATTGACCGAGAAAATCTGACTGACTACTAACTCAATACTAATATGCTAGGTACACTACATCTTAACACATGGATGTCCGTTGGCCTAGCCAAACGTACAGTTGCCATGTGTAAGATTAGTAGTTTTCTCGTAGTGCGGGTTTTATCAATAAATGTAAACACAAACTAATTATATTTGTGTTTATTACTATTAAAAGAAAATATTTATGTATAGGATTCGTTGGAGGACATTGATATTAATGTTTCGAATATTCGTTCCAGGCATGCTGATGGGAGTGTAAAATTTTGGGATGCGAGTGCAGGGACCTTACAAATTTTATATAAGTTAAAATGTTCAAAAGGTAAGTTTCACTTATTATCTCAATAACATAGTATGAAAAAGTATATGATACGGATAAAGATTATCATCCCGTGTATTTCAGTGTTCGAAAGGCGACAAGGCAGCAGCGCGGGCGCCAGCGCCTACGAGGAAGATAGTCCGCTGGCCATCCAGCAGTTAGCGCTGTGTGCGGAGTCGCGCCGGCTGGCCGTCGCCTTGCCGCACGGACACGTCGTCCTGTTCAAGTTCCGGAAGGCGGAGACACACACGGAGACACAGGTACCTACAACAAAATAATCATCAAGTAATGATTCACACAAATAAATAAATCATTAATTCATAAATAAACAAAATACATTATTTGTTCTAGACTGTTTTAAAATCTGTGGTGTTCGTTTGTCTACATATATGGCAATACCCTATACTTTTCCTACTTTGAGAAGATTTTTTAAGCATGGGCTTGTTTACTTTGTGATTTGAATTGTCTAATTAATTTCAGGTTTTAGAAATCCCGATGATATCGGATACTTTAGAAGAAGAAACGTCACCGGAAGCGGAAGGGGGGCGATCAATGTCTTTCAGCAGAGGGGGCGAGTCTGTTGAAGGAGGGGAAAGCAGAAAAGTAAGTCTTCTAATCGCATCTTCTCTTTTTAGTTATCATCTGTTCACAATCAGTCATATATTTGTCTGTCTTTTATCTTCTGTGTAGTTGCGTCATTTACGCTGGGAAGCAATCATTAACCAAGCCGGTCTGTTTGTCGCCAATGGGTTTAGTCGATTATTAATTACTGAACTTTCCTCTGTTCACCTATTTACGTTTGCGAACGGGGTAAATGATTCGAGACAAACTAAACTCCGCAACATCCACTATTAATCACTTTGGTAACGAAATAATAATGTGTTTCCAGTCGGGGGTGTGGTGCGGCGGGGGCGGGGAGGCGATGCGCGTGCGCGGAGCGGTGGGCACGGGCGGCGTGCGGCGCGCGGCCGGCTTCCAGCCCACGCTCGTGGCGCTGCAGCAGGGCCCGCCGCACCCCATCGCCGCGCTCACCATCAACTCCTCCTACGGCCTGTGAGTGCACGCACCTTACACACTTTACTAATTATAATCTTACAAGAGTGTACCACTAACTTCGCGCACGACCGAACGAACTACATAGCGCTTTAGATATTAGAAGGCAGTAAATGTAAAAAGACCCAACATGGTTCCTTGTGGTACTCCATGAATAAGGGTTTAAATGAAACTTACAGCTTATGGTATTTTTTTTATTGCAGCTGCTTTATTCTGACTCTTAATTAAAAAAAATAGGATCATTACTGTGATGTATTTTTAGCATCAGCGTAAAGATATTAGCAGAGAAACTCCTTCAAAAGCCTTGGTCAAGTCTAACATGTGCATACAAATAAAAAAAACTCATCTAAAGATAGATCCTTGAAGATGTTAACCCTGTGGAGTATATTTTTCTCTCCCCTTACACTGACATCAAACTGATATTATTTTGTAAGAATTGCAGGTAAATTCGATTATTTTTCTGAAAATTTTCCTCACGTCGTATAAAGACAGGGGTAGGGCACGGCAGCCGGGTGTAGTTGGTAACTGTGCTAATAGGTGTTGTGTTGTGTTGCGGTGCCGCAGCATGGCGTGGGGCGGGGAGCGCGGCGTGGTGGTGGTGGACATGTCGGTGCGCGGCGCCGTGTGCGCGCTGCCGCCCGCCGCGCTCTACCACGCCGCGCCCGAGCGCGCGCGCGCGCCCGACAAGCACTCCGACCGCCAGCGCTCGCCCAGCCTCGACCAGGTAACTACCCTGAGCACAGTGACAACCTACACTATACAACACGCAGAACTTAACTAGGCACCTCGCCGTAACTTCCGACGAGGGCTATGCCAACCTTGGCATAGCCCTCTGGCAAGGTCGCCATGAAATGTGGGGTTTTGATGTAATTAAACATATCCGATTTGAGTCACCTTCGTGTATTGTATGAGACAATTAATATGGCCACCGATGCAAGGTGGCTCCGTCAGCATATCTATTATAAAGGTGACTCAAATCGGTTGTGTTTAATTCCATCAAAACCCCACATTTCAGTATTGTCTCACTCCCGAGAGCGGTAGGGTGTGGTGGGGGGGGGGAAGCACGTTCCACGCAGGTGCCAAGTTGATTTCTACGTGTAGTACCTACGGTGGTCCGCAAGGCTGCGAAGCATTCGGTATTATCCGATTCGTGTAGGCCGGCGCGGTGGTTTGCAAAATGTACTGAACACGCTGATAGATGTATTAATTACCTATTATGCAGTACGTGTGACCATGAAACATGTAAATTTAACTACCTACAAAATATACTGAACATTAGTATCACCTATGTGGTATCCGATAAACATGTATAGGTACATATAAACCAGAGCAGTCGATCTCGCCACCGATACCTCTATAATACACACGGATGATAAACACAAATTTTCACTTGACAACCCCCTATATGTTTACCTATATCGATGAACAGACGACCGATAAGCAGAGTGGAACTGTGTAGGTATGGACCATCATTCCTATGACTGAAAAATAGCAAGTGTCGAAAAACGTATCACCAGACAAGACTGTAGGTAAGGAAAGTTCATCTGAATGTCGACAACTCGATCAACAACAGACACACTAATTATCTCAAAAAAAAGATTTTACCACACAGAATGACATGGGGCGAATTCATTTTAAAGTATACTTATAACCGCAATAAAATGTAAGACTTTGTTATAGGAAATAAAAGTACTTATTTAGTCACTAGATAACCGAATTAGAGTTTATGTAGGAAACATAGTGTGCGTGTGCTGTTAAATTCTTCAATTTAACGTTTCTTTCTTCGATTCACACATACCTACTCGTACCGTACATACACTACACTACATCAGCTAATGGCTAGAGAACTTCCATCATTTTTTTAACTCGAGGGTCTCCAGATATCAAATGTTATTGAATTGTGATTAAAAGTGAACCTGAGATTGTATACAAATCTAAGTACGTACTGCGATAAAGAACCAGGTAAGACGAGGAACGAGCTCGTAGGAGACAACCGTCTACTTCACATTACATTTTGTTTGCCTTTTTGTTTATTTTAACTAATAAGTTGCTTCGGCCGACAGAGTCTTATTGGTAAAATAATTCGACTTCTGCTCGCCCGTATCCTGTCCTATTTATTAATTTTATTTAAAGTATTTTGATTTAATTTTAAGTAACTTAGCAGTAGCGCCGACCCCGGCTTTTCCCGTAGTAGACATGGCATGGCATCGTTAGTATTCTTTACTCTGAGCCTGTCTTCCTCTCTCGCATACAGTTCGAAAGTTTGCAGAACGTCACTATCTGTAGGAACGTGCGACCTCACCGTAGGCTAGAAGTAAAACTAGGATCACACTCGGGCTAGATACCTCGCTCGCACGCACGGTATGCAGCGAGTCTACGTCGACGTCACGCACCTCGCCCCAGTCGCACGGTCGCGGTCGCTCACGCTTCCCTCACCAATTTATTTTTTCCCCTCCCGTGTCCTCGAAGCTGGACGAGCCGCCGCGGCCCTCCCCCGCCGCCAGCCCCGCCGGCGCCGGCGCCGACCCCACCGCACCCGCGCCCGCACCCCTCGCCGACGAGCCGTCCTTCGGCGTCGCGCCCGAGGAGAGGGCCAAATTGGAGACGAGACGCAAATCCACCCCCTGGAAGACCTTCAACCTGAAACGACAGCTCTCTAAGGTCGACCTCAAGTTTAAGGCCGCATTCGCGGTGCCGACCGAGAACAACCTGGAGGAGGCCACCGAGAGGAGCAACTCCCAGTTCTTCTGCGACGCGGGGGAGGAATCCGACGCGACGCCCGTGGCCCCCACCGCGCCCGCCGCCGCCGCCGCCGACTCGCCGGACGGCGAGGAGGTGAAGCCGACCGAGGTGGTCGAGGAAGCGAACAACGCCGCGGATAAGAGCGAACTTTCATCACCGCTCCGAGTGTGCTCGGACGTGTTCGAGAGAATGCACCGCGAGCTGCAGGAGAAGCGGTCCGCGGACGCGTACGACAGGATGCACCGCGAGCTGCAGGAGCGGTGGCAGGACAAGGAGCGGGGGCAGGCCTCGCCCGAGGAGAAGCCGGCGCGGCCCGACAACCTGCCGCTGTTCGCGGAGGAGGGCCGGCCCGCGCGGCCGCCGCGCCGCCGGGCGCCCGCGCGCCGCGAGCCGGACGCGCGCGACCAGCGGCTGCTGTCCGTGCCCAACATCAAGTACAGCAAGCAGGAGAGCGTGCGCGACCTGCGCCGCAAGCAGTCGGCCGCCACCCAGCCGCCGGCCGCGCCCTCCTTCGCCGGCACGCTGATGCGCCGCTTCAGTAAGTATCCAGCCATCCCGCGGCCATCGCTCATCTCACCCACACATCACATCAGACATCCATCACTAATGCCGGGTCTCGCGAGTCTCCGTTGCGTAGCACTTAGAACGTTGACTGTTCGCTGACGTAGAGTAGACATTCGATTCGTCTCGGATTGGAATGGTAATGGTTTGGCGAATTTTTATATCGTTCACTAATACTGTACTTAGCCCCTTTTATTAACCACCGGTTAGATTTGACGCTCGTTAGAGGTGATGGTAGTTAGTTATTATGAAAACTAAACTCGTGTATATTGATTAAAGCGAACGTTAATAAGACTACCTAACACTACTTTTAATAATAGATAGATCCTAACGATTTTGTATTCTGTAGATTTAGGTACTTACGGTCGAAGAGGTCGCGTGTCCGCGACGACTCTTCGATGTGCTTCATGCTTTTTGTGATATTTGGCTTTTTACTTATTTTCATTTATTATTATTTGAAGTACCTACCAATGGAAGTATTTATAAAATGCGTATATTATATAAGTAATTATATGTACGATCACATGTAAAAATGCACAGGGTGTACTGGTATAAGTAGGTATTGTAAATAGGTTAAGTAGCTATGGATCACTGATGTGTGTATTTTCTTATTCCAAAGGACAAGGACTCGTCCGATGAAGACTCTAACTGCCTTAAATATCTATTCGCTGAATTTTTCGGTAAATGAACATTGAATGATGGTATGCATCGAACGTAGGTGATCAGTGTCTATGTCCTTTTGAGATGATGTTACATAGCTATGAGCCGTAGTAGTAGCAGCTCGCTTGTGTAGCGTTGACGCGCGCGCGCGTAACGTCAGCCACTGCATCACGACAACATTCACCCATACGACTGACGCCTGTCCCCAGGGGAGTTAGTAGCGACTGTAGCGAGCCTTTGCAACAGAGACGGTCCGTCCGCGGCCCCCGCCGGCGCGGACGAGGAGCCGCTCCCAGCGCCGGCCGCCCTAGGTATGGAACCACCCGGCACACACACTCACTAACCGGGACATAACCGGCGCCGGCGCCGGTCAAGGGCCGTGACTAACGGAAATATCACTACCTGCTATGGCACAGAGATCACGATTCCTAACTTCGTGTCGCGTCGATGTAGTAACAATCGTAACAGAGAGGGTCTTCCGTGTGTCGAGTTGCGGTGGTGGGAGCCTCGCCGGCGATACCGACTCGCCGAGACGACTGGACGGACTCGCGGACATCGAACTAACTAGTAACTGGTTCGAACCCAACGTTGCGCGCGCAACTTGAAGCACCTACTTAACACAGCATCACGCGGCGCATCGTTGGTTTGAGTCGGGCCAGCAGTCGGGCGTGAGGTACCGCCGGCGCGGCGGGAGCTGGTGCGGTGGCGGTGGCGGTGTGGTGCGGTGGTGCGGTGCAGCGCGGTGTGTGTTGTAGATGAACGGGCCGGGCGGAGGCGGCGGCGGCGGGGCGAGCGGGCCGGCCGCCCCGGTGGCGGGCGCGGCGGGCGGCGGGGCGGCGCCGGCGGGCGGGGCGGCGGGAGCGCGCGTGCGGCGCTCGCGCTCGCAAGGTACCCGCAAACTGCACAAGTGCCTCTCCACCGCGTCGGACGTGTACGCCGCGCCCCCCGCCCCGCAGCCCTCGCTGCTGACGACGCGACAGTATTGCAGTTTTGGTAGTACAGTCACCTTGTACCGACTCGATCTCCTTCCGATCTGAAGCAGTCGCAATTTCTCTTCTTTTTTGTTTGTCGCTCACCGTTTTGTTTGTCCGTTCCGTTCTCTGTCGGCTGCGGCCGGTCGCTTGGCCGCCCCGGGCTGTCCCGGCGGCGGACCGCATCTCACGAATCTTGTCGATGTGATTTGCATCTTGTTCGGCATTTTTGAGCTTATCGAAAACGTGCTTGGTATCATCGATCGTGTATTGCCGAAAGTCTGCAACGCCTACGGCTGCAACATTATGAACTACATTATTAAGTTGTTTTATTATTGTATTGCCGATTGTTTTGTTACTAGAAGTAAGTACTTCAGTGCCACCAAGCGAGCTCTGAGGTCTGTACTTGCTGTTTTGTTTTATGTTATCTTTTCGTTAGTTTATTTCGTGCACACTTACTAACTTCACTACTACTATACTTCCTTCCATTACTTACAAAATTCATACTATGTATACCTAAGTTAGATACATTTTATGAAATCGGAGATTCATACTTTATTTAATTTTACGTACTAAATACTGAATGTGATAACATTATTACTCTCTGCTTGAATCTTCTATTTCAAAACTGAAAGAAATTTGCTCTTAACATTCAAAATTGTTAAAATTTTTCTAATGGTCAATGATGAGTAGGTATGATGATGATGACTCATCAGTTGACAAGTGTAAATTAACTATAATGGACGTAAATAACTCAATGATTTTAAATAAATTGCAATAGGTTTCATTAGTCCCCCTTTTGGTTAAATAAAAGCATGTATTGAGTTAAAATTCGTCATTATTCATTTGTTAAATTTCCAATTTCAGATCGGCCTCATTTAAATGGTAATCATTGGAATATAACACGCCTACTTTTCATTTTAATTTTAATTTCAACTTCTAGTTGTGTTATCCAAGTAGCTTTATGTTTCGTTGTCATCTCAAATTATAAACCATAGAATGATATCTCCTTGTCTGTTTCAATGAAGTCTAATGAATGTCCACTCTGTCCATGTCGCCTATGTCGACCTTGTGAACCTCCTGTGAAAATATGCCCTTGGAACGGATGAGCCATCCGGATTTCTATTACCACACTAAACTCCTTCACGGACTAAAACATTTTTCCGATATGCATATCAGCATTTGCCTATAGATACATTTTGACAATGTTATGAACACAGCACACGACGAAATGCACTTGAAATCCGGATGGCGGCACTCCGCCGAAGACTGTCTTGGAGATCATGCTTGTAACAATGGACGTTTTATTTGTCGGTACAGAACCACCTATTCCGCAGACTATCGCATCTATGGAGTACTTACACATAATGCAACCAAATGGTACCCAAAACATTTGCATCGTTACTTTCCTTTGTTATTCTTTTATTTTGATTGTGTGTTTATTTCTCTGGCTTAGGCACGGGACCCGCGCCCACTCTTTAACTACTCACCCAGTAGTTTATGTTTAGATTTGAAATTGTGGCTGTGACTGTCTATCTTGTTCCTATACACACGACACTTCGATCGCACTGAACTTCTCAAGTGGCATGACTCTTATAGATTAATTGAAAAGGTGACTTACTACTCAAAACTATCTACTTTATATCTATCATCACATGATTATTATTTCGACCGGAATCTATTGTATGTTATATGTGCATAATAAAAGCGAGGCTTTCCATATTGTATCAGACACATGATGTATCTATAAATATCTATTATATTTCTGTTATTTCTATATTTTTCTTTATAATGGTAAATATTATTAGGTAATCACGAGCGCTCACGTTATTTGTTTATTTGCCTTTGTCCGCAACATCGACGGCTCCAACAGATCACTCGCCTCCCGCTCGACTCTCGACGCAGACTACCAGTCGTCGTTCTTCGACACATTATTTTTATAATAATCTTTACACTGTTGAGTACATGATTATTATTTCTTTTTCTAGCCCGTCCACAAAGCAAAAAGTTTATATGGCTCGTTTTTGGCTGCCTCTATATTCGGCTGTCATATTGTCTATGTATGCTTACGGTATTCTCTTAACTAAGAGCACTAGTTGCATGCGCCTAACGACCGCCGGTTGTTGCACCGACCCTTGTTTCACTAGACCTTATGTTTAATTGCATCTGACTTGTCTGTCCGTCCACACGGCCGCTTTGTATTAGTCGCGACGATCTGACCGGAAATGGTAAGGAGGCCTCGGTAGATGGTTTTTAGAGTACTTAAATATTTACGGGTTTGCGCTTCCTAGAGTGGGGACACCTAGTGGGATGCTTCGGTTCGGCTGCAGACGGGACCTCTCCGCTTCTGGCTACTGACCTGGTCATTATCAATCAACCCATGACTCATTTCATCGCGTTACTTTGCTGTTATAAATATCTACCTACATTTAATTTGTAAACTTTGAGTCAACGCTTCTCATTTGCTCTACCATTGTTTAGAGCTGTCTATTGATGTGCTAGTTTACTTAAGTCATTACTAAAAAATTGTGGATAGCTTAAAAGAGGTGATCGGTGTTTTGACTTTGTACTTCGACAGTTATACCTATCTACTTACTATCTTCTATATCAACCACATTATTCTAACAAACATGGGTCAAGACACTAACCATCGAAATAAAAATTCGAAAGTATAACAATAATAAATAACATTAAATTAAAAACATATTACGATTATCTAGATGACGTTGTGCAAATAAGCTGAGATTGGACGGGCATGCAGGCATGCCATGCTACGCCTGCGGGCTCTCTAAGCATGATTCTTCTCCTGACTCTCCCGATACGGCACTTTTTGAACTATTGCACCGGAATGGTGAATTTCAGCGTATTTCACAACCGCACCAAGAACACAGATTCCGTGGGCTACAGCTAGCTTTAGTTCTGCAACTGTATCTATACCTTGTAGATGAGATCCTCCTGTTGGTGATTCAAGTTCTGTTATATTTTAATTGTGATCTGTTAATAATTCGCCACGATCTTTATTTTTTGAAAATATGTTTATTTCGGAACTGGGTCGCCAACAGTCTGCTAAGAATCCGTTACCAGTGGCGTGTGGATGATGGTAATGGGTTCCTAGCAATACACTCCGGCGGGGCAATAATCTGTGGTTTTGTTGGCAACCGGCCGCGTAGACAAGCTGGACAGCTCGTTCTCGAGGTCGCGCTCCAGCAGCATGTCCAGCCTGGAGAACATCTCGCAGGAGGGCATCCAGTGCCTCGCCTTCGCGGATAGCTATATCAAGAAGTCTGGTAAGTAATGACGTCTGTTCCTCTTCTTTATTCATCAGTCCGAATGTTGGTTCAGCAATTTGCATAAGTGACTGTTGGAAAATCGATCGTACAATTATCTTCATCCACGAACTTTAAGACGCTTCTTCTACGGAGGTTAACCCAATCATACATATCTAATGAAACTTTATGACAATTTGTGACGTTTAGATCCGAGCACGCTGCTGCCGACGTTGTGGATCGGCACGACGCTGGGCTCGGTGCTCACCATGATGATAAGCCTCCCGGAGGCCGAACTCAGGCACACGCAGCCCGTCGTTGTCTCCACCAGTGGTAAGCCAATCATCAAAGCTACCTATCAAAAGCCTCTTGTCTCATCTGGGACTTTTCTGTCCCCTCCTATTTATTAATCTCGGAAATGTTTTTCAGGTGGTCCAATATTTAGGTTAAAAGGTTCAATCCTTACAATGTCATTTCTCGACTGCAATGGTGCTTTAATACCTTACTCATATGAAAGCTGGAGGGACGATAGTAAAGATGTGAGTATTATTTCTTCAAATTATTTCATTATCAACATCCGCAAAAAAAATCTTGGAATAAACCGCGGAAGATTAAGAACTTATTTCACCATCAGTCACTAGGTCCTTTAAAGGGCCACCGCTTTTCGGCCTATTTGTTGACCTAACGCAGGTTTATCAAGAAATAACTCTTGACACGAAAAGCAAGCAAATCACGCCAATAGATAAAAATGCCTTGCACCTAACTTATATTGTAAGCATTTGGGATGATTTGTTAGCAGATGAGAGAAAGGAGAGAAAGGACTCCGACGAAGCAGGGCTCATCGAGCAGCAGCAGCCGCATGAGCCCGACGCCGGCGCCGGCGCCGGAGTCGTGGGGCGCCGGCGACCGCCAGTTCGTGGTGATCGCCTCGGAGAAGCAGGCCCGCGTGGTGGCGCTGCCCAGCCAGAACTGCGTCTACCGACAGCAGATTGTAGATACTGACTTTGTTGTTAAAGCTGAAATTGTTAGCCTGAAAGGTATTCACAACACTTGCTAGTATTTTAAAACAATCCTTGAGAAAACTAAGGCTTATTCATATATACAATTCAGTAAAAGGTAGTACTTAGATTAATTATGCGAATGCACGTGTTGAACCTTGAGTAAATTTGACTCCGTTCGTTTTCAGATAGTGTCTGTTTAGTAAATTATCTATCAACGGGCCACCTAGTCGCATACAGCTTGCCGTCCCTGCGGCCACTAGTAGACGTCGACTTCCTCCCTCTTTCTGAGCTCAGGTAAGTCCACTACCCCCACTAACACCTTCTCACAACTTTTCTAAGATTCGATTCAGTCTTGATGTGAACACGCTACATAGCTTATCAAAATTACAAGTCATTTCACAGCCTGACATTTTGGTGCTGTTCTTTATAAGATAGTTTTTGCGGGCGATCGATTAAATATTCATATATTGATTTAAGTATTCCTGTTTAATGGATCGCAGAAACACGTGAAGATGATTACCGAAAAGAGATTTATAAAGTGTTTACATTAAGGATGGATGTAAAGCAAAAGGCGTACTTTGATATGAAGGCTCACGATAGACTGTCCAGTGACACAGATCACTACTGGTTTACTTGTGTGCACCAAACGAAGGCACTAAATGATAAACGGCTTTTTTTTATTAGAATTACATTTAGCTATAAATAGCTTACGCAATTTTATATCAGTATGAGGATGCAGTTTACGATTTGTTATTTTACATCCATTTGATATCATCCACAGGATTTTTTACAATCATTCGCTATTTTATCATTTGGGAGCCTCTCGACAGACTTCCTTATCGATGTTAGAAATGTAGACTTGTTTGGTGCAAGACGACAACTCGATAGAATCGCTCGCCGCATCTCATCTCTACTCGTGCCCTCGATCGCTAGCGAGATCAAGTTTTGTACCGAACAAGCGACGATGTCATCTTCTAAATTGTTGCCGGCACACGCTACTAGAGACAATTTATTGTGCTATTTCCGAACACAAGTAGTCAAAATTTTGCAAATCTGTCGAGCACCACTGTGCTTACAATGTTTGGCACTTTCTATTTGATTTAAAAAACAATTGGACATTCGCTAAAAACACGTACACACATCGGTACAAGAAATTTGCATTATAGGTATTTCTAACGAACCCGAGATGATTTGGTGCTTAACAATATACATAAGTGTAAATATATTACAACGTGTTCCGCAAGTTCTAGTAGGTATACTATCTCAAAAGGGGCTTAAGGCGTTTTTTTCCAAAAAAAAAAACAAATCATTTGCTTTTGGTCATTTCATCATCTATAGAACTTTTTATTAAACGAACGAGAGGTTCGATATCGAGATTGCTACTTAAAACAGCTGAATAATTGAGTTTACACATTAAACAGCTGAATTTTACATTTCAAGAGAAAAAAATCGAATTTATAAAAGTCATAGTACAAAATTGATTGCCACTTGGGTGTGCCCTTTTTGGGTTAGTATAGGTACATGAGTGATCTTGTATACACCGAAAGTCATTCCACACTTCAATGAGCTAACTAAAAAAAACTAATATTTGTAAAGAGCTGACATTCCCCTAAACTGTGCTACCGCTGACCTTGATATAATCACGTGACTCCCTGCCGATAACATCTCTACCTACTAGGTACTTGTATCTAATACCTACTTACACTTATAATTTTAACAGTTTCATTTTATTTACATCGACACGTGCTTTGTATTTTAGACAATACGGGGTTTCATCTAGTCTCCCTAAACTGAACAAACTCTAAGCAAGTTATACTGAACACAATAAATCCATTTCCTTTTCGAGTTTGTTTCTTCAGTTATCTAATTATTTGGATTGTGAACTTTAAAATTAAAAAGGGATAAGTAAAAACTCCAAAAAAAACATCTAAAATGGTTCAGTATCGAGATCTGATGACACCTCCGAGTGAAATGAAAGCATGTGTCGAGAACAGCACCGAGCTGATGAGTGTCTGTGTTCCGGGTAGTTTCCAGACACAGTCCAAACAGAGGGGTATCGTAGACCCAATGCTCTCCATATGGGGCCAACAGCTAATTGTAAACGAGGACACGGACCAGTAAGTCCCGCCGCCTTGTTGCGTCAGTTTGTGGAGCTCACTCCGGCCTCTGTTGCGTTAGACATGTTACTGTTCATGTACTTACTGTTACTCAGCTTCGATACCCATCCCATACCTACCCCTGTTGTGTTCTCTATTATTTCAATCGGTTACGGGCAAATCATTCGGTCAAAAAAAAACTGACAGTTATAAATATCTTATACTACCTAATTAATCTACACCTATCTAATGAGTACTATGAAATCTCAACAAAATCTGAATCATTTATCTGAAATTTAATAAGTATCATGGTTAAGTAAAAGTGATTTGCTCAGGCCCGCTAGCTGCTTGTGAAACTGCTTGACTAGTATCTACAATATTCTACATGACACACTCGGCCACACAACATCCTGTTTCGTCGACATGTACCGACACGCGCCGCCACGATACATACGTTCGATGTCTATCTTCAGTTGCTTTCCTTTTGACGTTATTTCTTCTTTCCATTCGCTGGGCTGACACTTGATCTTTACGGTACTTTGCAATCTTTAAATGAGGCAAAATAATCTTTCATCAGTCTAAAGTTGTCATATGTTTTGTGTGTAGATACCTGAAATCCGTTTCTTTGTTTGAATATGATCACTGTTGTAAATACTTTTTTGCCTCACGATATCGCTTAGCTCTCTGAATATTTGGCAGCATGAGAGCTTTTGATGAGCTTTCTCTGATAGTTTTGTGCTTTTCTTTAATGCAGCTGTATCTCTGTGTTCTCGTATGTAGGTACTTAGTCGCAATTAGATACATGTTAGCTACGCTTTATGTTAGAAATAAATTTATCCTCTTAGACACCGACAGAGGACTGTGGATAACTAAGGTGAGATTATTATTTTAACAATAGATAATGTTTCTGAACTCTCCTATCGCCTAAGACTTGACTCTCTCAATCTGAATGTATCTCCTTAAAATCTGATGAATCTTCTCATCTCTCTCAGACATCGCGGTAACTTGTTACCGATTCGTTCAGGGGCTATTTTTCAACCAATTTGTTTTTGTTAACGCTTAGTAAAGTCAAAGAATACATAAGAAAATAATAGAAAGAGAAATAGGCTCACGACTTTATAATACCCCAGAAATCAAATCAAAAAAATCTTCTTCCTCTCAGATCTCTAGGCTAACAAATCCTTGAAGACTTCTAAGGGGAGTAGTCAGATTCATGTCTGAAAATTTGGCACATGCCTACATTTTGCAGAAGTGAATACTCACTTCTGCAAAATGTAGTTTGTTCAGCTGGACAGTTTTCCTTCACCGTTTTAATTCAATTTATTTTATTTCGGTTGTTCACCATAATTGTTAGTACATTTATCTACCTTTAAGCACGTGCTAAGCGCACTTAAATTTTTCGAATAGAAAAACTCATTGGTGTTAAACCGGGATCGAACCCAGGATCTTCGGATCGAAAGTACCTCCCACTACCAACACGGCTTGTACAAATGTAAATACAATTACACGATCATGATTTAATAGTTTTATGAAATGAAGTATTTCGACCAAATGAATAGGTTCATGTTTATTGTAAGTGGCTGTTCTAATCGCGAGCTCGATGCTGTTTCAGGATAGCGAAGACATTCTGCTTCAGCAATAGAGGCCACGGCCTGTACCTGGCGTCTGCCTCCGAAATACAGAAGTTCACAATCGACGCTGAGTTCTGGTAAGTTTGTAGATCCCAGCAAGTAGCATACCGCTACTGAAACAGCAGCTAAAACCGAGGTAACTATGCAAATGGTAGGCAATGGTACGACCGGTGCATGTAGACTGACGACTAACCATAAGGTTAGCGAAAGTTCAATTAAGTGTAGACAATAAGATCACAGTACAGTGGGCGAGAAGACCAGTAGTGGGGCGAGATGTTGCTTTTAGCCAAGGAGCCAACGGCGGTGATGATGGTTCTCAATGGATAAGCGATTGATCGTCTGGTTGATTTTCAGCAACAGCCTGTACGAGATGCTGGGCGAGTTGTTCCTGCCGCGAGACATGCCGGAACCGCCCAAGGAGAGCTTCTTTCGGGGACTCTTCGGAGGTGGATCCCGCACACTTGACAGGGAAGAACTTTGTAAGTTGCATTCTGTATGATACCATACATTAGGATCTTCGTGATACATGTCTGAGCGCATATTTCAAAGAGATTTAATATTAGGTATGTCAATCATCATAATTGATCTTTTCAGAAGCTAAGTTCGCCAGTCCGATTTCAATAGAAATGAAAGAGAATGAAAGTTGGGCATCGCAAAATGTGTTACCTTACGAAAACTCTCTCTTGTTGTTTTCCTACTTAATTAAAAATGTCTTAATGAAGTCTTTCGTAATCACCAAGTTGTTCATGTCAAGGAATGGACTCCGTGACCGTTCACGACCGAGGCTTGCGATGCGATGGTCTACAGTTCCGCTAAGATCTAATCATTCCCAGCTGTCCAAGGAGTTTCCCGTAGCACGGTCGCCGATCAGGGTGTGAGTTGTCTGATGCATCGATCGCTTTCCAGTCGGCGAGAGCAGCGGCTTGAAGCCGAACCGAGCGGTGGCGAAGCACATCCCGGGCCCGAGCGCTCAGCTGGAGCAGCTCGGCACGCGCGCCTCCACGGCCTCCAGCGAGGTGTCGCGCGCGCACATGCTGGTGCTGGAGCGCGGGGACAAGCTCTCGCAGCTCGAGGACCGCACCGAGCGCATGAGCAACCAGGTCAGCAGCCCTCCACCTCCCTCCTCGAGACCAAAACTTTAGAGGCGCAGGATAACTTAAAGCCGCCCTTTTTCCAATTATGAGAGACAAACGAATGAACTTGGTCCAAGCTACATAGGTACAGGTTGCGCCCTGAACGGAAAGTAGATACCTTAGTAGAATTTTATTAATAAGAAACCGGTTATTATTTTACACAAGATAGCCCGTCTTGTTCTGAAAACTTTAGTTAGGTAGAAGAAGAAGAATAATTTATTTACCAAAAAAGAAATTAAAAGGCTTAATATAAATACGACTTTACTAGAAGGTACTACATAAATACATTTTAGCATAAATACCGGCGAAGACCAAACTAAGCGCGAGGCTTGTATCTTGGGCTTCTAGAGTGTAGTTAAAAAGAGGGGAGTAGGTACCTATGTCTGACGAAAGAAAAACGTATGGCTTACTATGTAATATAAAAACCAAAGTAAATAAAAATAAATGGAAAGTTAAACAGTTAATAAATAGGCTGACTACAGAAGGAAATCAAACAGTGAATAATAGTAGTCAGCCTGCAAAAGAGTTGGCGTTGTGAGTTGTTTGTTTGTAGGTATGTGAGTATACGAGTGTGTAATTGTAAGGGTGTTTGTGAATGAGTATGCGATTGTGTGTGAGCCTCACTCACTGTGAGGTGGATTTCCTGAAAAACGCCAGTCTCACAGTCTGGGTTTCACTGGATGAGCCCATGTGTATGTGTGTGTGAGGGTGAGAGGGTGTGTGTGCATGTGTGCATGTGCCCATGAGTGTGTGGAGATGTATGTGGCGCAAGTGAGGATAACCAATTATATGAGTTCTTCTGTGTCGCAATAGGACATATTAAGCAGTAATTTGTTTAGATTTTTTTTGCATTCAAAAATGGAGCAATGTTTAATATCACACACATTGCTCTCTGCAAACCTTGTTGTAGGTGTGAGGTAGTGAAAAAGCTGGACTGCGTCTTGCCATGAGTGAATTTGTGCGTGGGAGAGGAATCCGAAACGAACGTCTGGTCATCAGAATAATTTTTCCCATTATGTCTGTGCTGAATTATTTTTCCCAATCTGTAACTAAGTACTCTGCGCTTTCAGGCGGAGGCTTTCTCGTCATCAGCGCACCAACTGATGCTCAAATACAAGGACAAGAAGTGGTACCAGCTGTGAACACACGTACGTACGGCGCCGGCGCGGCCGTTGCGGCTCCACGGATACTCACAAGTGCATTCCATTCTGATCGCCAATAAACACATCATCGAGTGATGCGTAAAAATCATTCAAAACGATGGTTCACTTTTATAAGATAGCTGTTGCAAGATTAGCGATTCTCATTGACAGGTAGCGTCACCTTTCACTCGACTGAACGCAGGCTAGTTCTAATCTAATCGGCAGGGATTCTTTAAATTGTGAGAGGGGATAGCGATAACTTGAAATATTGTCGAATTTTCGGACTACTTAGGAATAAGGCGTTTCGATTGGGAGTTGTCGGTCGGTAGCACCGTTACTTCTAGGTGCTAGATTCCCAACGTCCGCACTGGGCCGGAGGTCGGTGGGGACGTTTGGAATGAGTCTTGTATTCGTATGAATTTGTAAATAGACCGTCGCCGCCAGAGCTTAGCTACCCACGTAGTGATCTTATGAACTTTATACTTAGACTCTTACTTAGCGTGCCTCGAAATTTACTTACGAACGCACAAACCTCTCTCATGCAAATTCGGTCAGTAGTGTCCCGCTTCCAGCCACACGCTGAATCGTTCAATTATTTCTGTGCCTCTATTAGTAGTGTACCGTCGGTCCGCGGACACGGGGCCTGCCTCGCCAGCGCCAGTCGCCACCAGTCGTGGACGCACGGGGGCGCTACCGCCCGCACTCGTTCACGCGATGTGATAATGTAAATAAACGAAAGCATATTATAAACTAAATCTTAAATCTTTTTATACAAAGTATGTAACGGTAGTGATGGTCGGTCGCAGACTCTTTCCGATTCTCTCGTCTCTCTTCTGTTTGTTGTTACGATATATTTTTCAGCGTTAGTAAGCTGCGTTTACGTTACTTGTATAAATAATTACTTACATAAATTAATGATTGTTTTAGTCCGTTAGGTAGGTATGTTGAGATTGTTTGATCGTTGCCGATTATATGAATATAACATTTACGATGCAGGTAGTTGTAAATTTAATAGTATCTAACGATGAAGTAACAGAGTAAACTGTTACTTAACAATGATGTTAGTGGAACTACGTTGATCTGTATAAAGTAAAGTGATAAGTAAATAAATTATAGTAAAAAAATATTTTAAAGATTGAAATAATAAGCATTGGATGACAATAATTTTGTTACATTTCTCACCGGCGATTACTTTGGCACTCAGTGTTTTTGCCTGTTGTTTTGTTGCGGTTCCTTTCCTTGCGTCCTGCATGTTGGTGAGATTTGAATTGGCTTCGTAACGTTCCACATTTTCATTTTGAGATCTCAAATTCGAACCTCGAATTTAAAACCGTACCTACTTATCATACGCAACGTTGCATATGATAAGTATGTTCCTAGTCGTACAAATGGAAGGGTTCCGGTTGCGTACGTGGGAGCAGTCTATCCTGTCTCAAAACTATTGAATTCTTAAAAGAATAATGTAAGACATTGCTTGATTTTTCAAAGAGATTGGTGATGGATCGCCTTCAGACAAATAGCAATACATTAGCGGGTTGCCAGCCTAAACCAGACCAATCGGTGTCGTGTTGGTGTTGCTAGATATAAATATAAACTAAAATAAAGCGATAAATAATATAAAATATCGGTAAATGCTACATTTTGTGTATATCGCTGGATATAAGTGTACAGAGAGACCTGTCGGTATACCATTCAGTGTAAGGCCAGGCTTAGCCGGTATATTGTATTCCAAAAGAATGTAGAATTTCTGTTCGAGTTAGTTGTGTCTGTGTGTGCCGCAGGTTTCGTCTGTGTGTAAATGTAATTACAGTAGTGGATATCGGTGTATCGCATGGCAATAATTATTTTCTACGTCGTCCCTCGCGGCCGGAGCCGGCCCGGGGCCCGGGGCCGACACTTCTGTACAGATCGCAACTCGCCGTCTGGCGACTGTTAGCTGTCATGTGCTATCCTAGTTACTTTCAGTGCACTTCTTTTCTGTATTAAGTGACGTCCAGTGTTATTTATATTCGCCTTACTTAGCTTGGGATATAGCAACGTAACTCTATAGTGACGCTAGTTCAGTTCTACATTATATCTACGTATTTGTTAGCTGTGTATTGTATTGGATGCCAAACGTTTGTACTATTTTGATGCTGTGTTATATTGTACTTCATAAACATTGTAATTTGTAATCTTTGAAATGAGTTTCGTTGTCTTAGTGAGAGTTTGTACCTAGTAGCGTGTTGCCTTCGTAATGTAAGGGATGCTGTTTGGAGATATCAGTAGATACATGCCATGTTTTATCTGGATTAACTTTGTTCAATTTTTGGAGTATTACTGAGAAGACATATTTTCATATGACAGTTTACCATTTTAACGCGAGCTCAGACCCGACTCCGTGATATTCATGAGTTACTGACTTGTCACCGTAAACCGTGAGTATCTCACGAGCCTTACGGACTCGGGCCGACAGTTTAATCAGTTTTAATCGGATGCCGTTTATTTAGTGAAGAGCTTGTGGATCACCCATATCTGAGTGTCATATCATGAGGTATCAGCCTTCGTACCTATACTTATCACAAGGTGTATGCTAAGTAAGCTCGTACCTATAGTTTTGAGATTCGCTACCACATTGTCTACCTAATGCCCTGTATGATAAAGTAGGATTTTTATTTTAACATCACTAGTAATAAGGCTAAGTATTATCAAGTACTTCACTGATTACTTCACGATATATTACAATTTCATTAACAATTTATTGTAGCTTAGGTATTTTTTTCTGTTCGACCAAATGTTATATTGTTACAGTGCTACATATGTATATTATAAATAAATAGGTATTGTTTGAATAAAATTGTGTGTACTAAATATTTTTTGTATCATCATGTTCAAGATCAGATTATCAAATGTTTATATAGGTACATAACATACATAGTTGGAAGAATATATTTTATCGGCTGCTTCAGCCCTAGTCGTCAGCACGTTACCTCACGCACGCGAATCCGTTCGTGGTATATTATTATCTACGTTAAGTTTTGTGAATTCTATTAATTGTTAGTGTGAGTTGGAACGCCACCACGTTGGTTCTATTTTAATGCAATACGTACCTACTAAGTATATAACTAAACGCAAGTTCCATCACAAACGCTAAAGATTCATTTGGAAATTATGGGACTAAATTACTATAAGATTTGTAAATAAATATTAAAACAAAAAAACTTGTGGCAAATTATTACTTGTTAATATGTAATAATTGTAGAATTCATTTAAACATTATTTTGTATGGATTAGATGACTGTCTCCTTTTCTAAAACGTTTGGAAAAACGAGGAAATTATAAAGAAGTATATAATAACTATACATATTGTATATAAATGGATGCTGTTGAATTATACTGATTATTTAGTTTGGTAGATGATTATTATAGTCATTATTATATATAAATAAATCGTGGAAATATTAAAATAAAAATATATCAAAGTATTTCAGTATTTCTATTTCCTTAAACGTATTTAAATTATTATAGAACGCAAGTACCTAGGTATGTTGAGCAACTTTTTTAATAAAACTAACTGAAACTGATCGCCCCTCCGCTGTATTAGTTACACTTGTGTAACGACAACGCTCCCAACCCAATGTTTAGTGGAAGCGTTCAGTTAAATTAAGCAAATCTTAGACCTCTTCATAACTATGATACAGAATACATTCACAATCCTTTATACGAATGGGGCGGGCTCGTGTAGGGCGGGCGGGGGCAGTTTATTTACAAAGGGGAGGTTTTCGCGACTTCTTCAGTAGCGCGGGCTCTACGATCTTGGTGGCTCTATGCACGTAAAGGCGGCGACATTAAAGACATCCTACTTCCTATACTACTTTAATATTATAAATGCGAAAGTTTGTGATGGTGTTTAAACACGCCGTAACGGCTCAACCGATTTCGTTGAAACTTGGAATAGATAAAGTTATTTACTTACCTTGCATATAGGCTATTATTATGTAGGTGTCACACGAGCGAAGCCGCGGGCGGAAGCCAGTAGAATAATATACCTTGATGCTCATGCCCACACGTGTATCGTTTACACGGCGTTGTCCGAAAGAGTTGACAATATTGACGTTTAAAAACATTTTTATCAGGAAGAAGAGAAGCATAGGTTGCTACCGGAATTGTTCATTAAAATAAGCGTATTTTCATTAATGATATATTTTACAAGAATAAAACAAACTAGATACAATCGTAACGTAATCAACAGTCCTAAATGCTTACGATTAAGTTTATATTAAATTTGACAACACTCAAAAGGCAACTAATTGCACAAATACGTTTCACAGCATTAACGTACCCTTAAACTATAATACTAGCTCCCAGGAAGACGAACCCAACCGATATTGCGTTCTACACGTGAACACACCGTGCCTAGATAACGTCCACTAGGCCGCGGCCGCGCGCCCAATCGACTCGAGTCTCTACATTCTGTACTCCGCTCAGAGAGGCTGTTGATGCCGTTGGTCGGAAAAAGGCTGCAAGGCGCGGCGATTCTCTTCAGCGGCCATAGTGGACGCCACGCTTTATAATCTCAATATATTCCTCAGCAATTCACTCTTAAATGATATTCCCCCTGATTTATTATACTCGTAAATCACAGCATTTATGTAAAAGATTTTCAATTTGTTTATTTACAAAAATATTCGTCGTCTCCCTAAAAACTTGGAACACCGGTAATGAACGCATTCTACTCATATTTTATTATTAAACAAGATTGTGTTTTAGTAATAATTCTCTCTTTGTATCACTCTTTCTTTCTTGGTCACTCTGCTCTTGGATCAATGACTCGAAAAGGACCAAACAACCGATGGCGAATTATTAAACGCTCAACTAAACAAGCGTTGAGAATTAACAGCAAACCTAGCTGTCGTTTATGGATGACAAAGTAGTTCCGTAGGCTGCCAATAATAGGTAAGTACTATCTACAAAATGTTATTTACAAGTTTACAAGTGCACAGTTCTCCCGATATCTGGCCTGAAGCTTTGCCCACTTCCTAGGATTATGTTTAGTTTTACTTTATGGCGGCCCAGATCTACATCGGAAGAACTGTAGTTTGTACTCCTCTGCAATTCGAGTAGGTAGGTACACACTTAGTTACTTATCACAAAGAGTAATCATAGGTTGTGTGGACGAGATTAAATATTAATGTGTGTTCGTACGCGTATCTGAAATATACATTTAGCACCTTTCAGCGACTAAGACATGCCTCATAACGAAAAGCTTTTCGTTCGAATGGATTTGGCACAAACATAATCTTTGTGTAAATTTTTTGCCTCTTCGCATTTTCAACTTTTCACGATCAGTACTACACTGCGGCTACTGATCCATCACGATGGACACACAAAGGTTAAGTTTCTCATTATGAGGCGTGTTAATCACCAGATTTTCGAGTTATATTCGTTATCTTGAATAACATACGAAACCATACAATAGTGACATACTATCTTTTCTTTTAGGGTCACCAAGCACGCTCCAATTGTATAGATGAAGTGCAGCGCAGTGCTGAGGGATACGAGTGGTGTAAGCAACCATTAGCAGGTACACAATTCAAGGCACTATAATGTGAAGTCAAGGCTACTGCTCACAAACACTAACACTACTATCGTCATCAATTATGTTGACATATAAAACATTATTATGAACCAACTTTTTTTTTTTTTATACAACTGAGGTGGCAAACAAGCATACGGCCCACCTATTGGTAAGCGGTTACCGTAGCCTATGAGCGCATGCAATACCAGAGGCATCACGCACGCGTTGCCGACTCCGAACCCCCTTCCCCCTAAAGAGCTCTGGCAACCTTACTCACCGCAGGAACACAACACTATTTGAAAAAATAATGTTATTTGGCTGCGATCTTCTGTAATCAACTGTTTTGATTGCGAGTATTTGATCGGTCTGTGTTGGTGAACTTTAGCCTAGATAGTATTTGTCGCCGGGATCAATGCAAATAAACAATGAACTAATCCACAAACAATGCTATATTGTAATAGAACATTTCTAAAATGTTCTATTAATAATAATAAATATTCCGGATCTATCACACGGTCAGCTGATCCCAAACTAGGCATAGCCTGTACTATGGATACCAGAGACTGATATACATAATAGATATATATTTAACACCCAGAGACAGAACAAACATCTGTATTCGTCCATCTGTTTGTCCAGTGCGGGAATCGAACCCACGACCTCTAGCGCAGAAGGCAGAGTTACTACCAACTGAGCTATGAGGCCTGTATTACAATATAACTTCATATTTAACATATTTATGTTATTTATTTAAAACTACAGCTCACAAATTACATGTTGCGAGTAAAAGGGGCGCTTTTTCCAATAATAAAACTCTGGCGCCTGACGTAGATTTAGTTATTGACCTCCAAAAGTACTTGAAGAAACTAATTGTATAAAAAAAATTAATTGACCAAACACAAGTAGTACAAAGGTATCGGAATCTTTACTGGTAACTGTTTTTGAAATAAATATTTACACTACAGTTTAAAAATACATTTCCATAGCATTCAGTGACTCTATATGCATGAAATTAGAAAAGTGATCGTTATGCTTTAGGTGCAGTATATACACACTAATTTATAAGTTTTAAAAGTAAATCTAACAACCTAGTTTTGATTATTTTGTTCACATAAATGGAGTCCTTCGCGCCATTTATACAATCTCAAACAAAGCGTACGATATGAATAGAATATGTTTGGAAAACCTCGAGATGTACTGAATATGTGGAGTTGTATTGTTATAGTTGGTTTCTAATAATCAACGATTCCCAGTACAAAAGCTAACTTCGTGTAAACATGTTAAACAATAAAGATAATAAGAAATAATATAAAAACAAAATCAAAGAAAAGCCATTTGATGTGCGGAATTCTAAAAGAGATCGTTACAATATTCACCGTAAGCTCATTGCAATAATGTCGAATTTCATAAAAAACAATAACTTAGGTACCGTATATTTGAATAAACTAAATAAACTAAAATTACTCCTAAATATACAAGTGGAGACACGCGCATTATATAAAATCATAGGTCTACATTTCATCACCAAGCCCACCAAGTCACGTCAAACCATCAAAAAATACTCCCAAAGTACCTGCAGAATAGTGACGTTCCGGATCATCGATATGTCGCAACTGATATTAATTATCGATATGGATTTAAAACTTGCGCATGTCTCGACTTTAATGCTCGATGGATATTGAAATATTATTCTAAAATACAGCAATATCATAACATCATGGTACATATTATTTGACATAATGCATAACGACTTATAATTTACATATGCTAACTAGTTTAGGTACGTGATAAGGCTACATGTTTCGATTATATGTACAACCGAACGATAACTATTTACAGTGTAGACAACATTTAAAATTGAAGTCTGAACACAGTGAATGAATAATTGGACATTTGACATCACATCGCTGAACAGCGCTAGTTTAGATCACTGATTTCATGTTTTTAATTTAAAATTACATGACATATTCATGAAAAATAATTAAGAACTTTTATATACAAGGTGATACATACTATGTATGCCATCCCGAAAGGGGCTTATTCTACAACCAATTGGCAATAAAGTTTGTTCTACGACTTTTGGAAATTGGACATTTTTCATTGAAAAAACTCTATGCGAAAATCAGCTGTTTTGGGGTCAAATCAGGTCAAACTCCATGAATCAGCTGTGTTCGGTAGCAATCTTGATTCCGAACTCCTTGTGCGTTTAGTTATTAGTTCTAAAGATGATAAAAATACCAAAAACAGCTAATTTGAGAAAGTTTTTGGAAAAAAAATGTTTTTTTTTAATAAATCAAGTTTTTTTCGCTAAAATTATTTATTTTCGTTGATAGAATAACCCACTTTCGGGATGGAATACATGTTATGAATCACCTTGTATAAAAGTTATCTACGGAATATACTTATATTTTTGGAAATAGTAAATGGAAACGTAAATTATTTGCTCTTATTATAATATTTTGATTGCACATAAATTCTCGATATCGATAGGCGTGTTTTCTCCACTCTAGTTACAAGTGTAAATAGGGTCAACAAACACACTACAACTTTAAATCATACCTACTGTTACTAAAAATCACTTTTATAAATTAATTTGAATTTATTATATTACAAATAAAGTATAATTTTGGAAGCAATTGTGTCTCCATCTAGAATGTGGGCCGCGTCGTGTCGTGACGCGAGCGATGCTAGTGAGCGTGACCTACACAATAACATTACTTTTACGAAGCTCGACAAATAACACTTAATTATTAATTTACAAAACCTCGTTGAACAATTATTGTGTACGGGTTAAGGGTTATTTAAAGTATTTCGAAAATAATACATTTCAAATTCGTTTAATTGTTGATAATCTGGCAAAGAGTGGACTGTTTTTGTATTTTTGTTAAAAATAGTTTATTGATGAAGTTTGCAAGACATATCTTTTTGATTTATGTTATTTCTTACAGGAATAGGTTAGGTTGAGTTAGTAGTTATTTAGTGAGATATTAAAATGAATTTTAACTAAGAGATTGGTTTAGCGTTTTATTGTACTAAAAGTGAAATAACAAGGGACGATGCCTTTCATTGGACCCCAGTGTTCGCGTGTACTAAACTAAAACAGTGTAGTTTTGTGCATTACACGAATTTTAATATTAGTATAGGTATTATATTTACTACTACGATATTATAAGTGAAAAAATGAAGCTGAAATAGTATTGCAAAGTATTTAGAATTGTATCTAAATTGCTATCTTTTCAGACCTATGATAGTACATATTTGTGTTTATATTGCATATTTTGCATTTTTTTAGTAAATTGCCAGGTGCAAGTGGTGCTGGTTTGATATGCAAATTGCGAATTTCCGTTCAGGGTAGGACTCGTTTGAGTATTTGATACGTCCGACTCTTGCAGTCTTAGTGTGGGTCCGGCAGGACTTGGGACTACGTAGCTCTGTTGTCCGACTTTATGTACAGGTGTAAGAATGATTACACAGATTTGCGTACAAGTTTATCTCGAAGCTATCACTAATCGTAACATATAAAAATATAAAACATTACATTTAACGATCATATCAACTTTTCAAATAAAATTTAAATCAATTTTAGAATAACTGTCGTTGAAATTTTAAAATCATGGCGTTTAGTAGTAACATACGTTATAAATGCTGTTTTCTTACAAAATAACGTTTAATCACATTGAAACGAAGCGCATTTTATAGACCACTTCAATATACAGTATTCTAAATAAACGTTGTCACGCCAAATGTTGTGGCTGGTCTGAATAATGGACGCATTCATCGCTGCAGGATACCGGGGTTTAGTTAGCAAATGGCTCAACCAATCAACTCAAACAAACAGCGCTTCAGTCAGCCATTAAAGACCGATTTTAGTGGAGTTTGGACAACCTACAGTACAGGGTCTCCTAGCTTCATTGTTGTATAAACGTGCAGTAGTGAAGGTAGCGCGCTTTAATCAGACCGGCCTTAAAGTTTGGCGTGACTTAGATGAACTAGCTACAGGGCAGTAGTTACCGGACCTCGCTGCATCATCTCTCGCTAGTGTCTGTGACCTGAAGTGGCGAATCTGTCACCTCTATCGCATTCGTATCTATCGCGGTGTCCGCTTTGTCAATAGAAACTTTATCTACCGGCGAAAGGTCGTTGACCTTGCCGTCCGTGGTACCGACGTTATCTTTAGAACTCTCCGACACGACGGGACCGCCGTCCACGGTAACACAATTTACCTCAACTGTTTTATCTGAAGGGCTATCTCGTGAACGACTACTTGAAGTCACATCTATCACTTCGCTCGGTAGATTGAGCTCATCAGGCGAGTTTAAGGGTAAAGTGGCTTCGGGCAAAGGATCAGGTAAAGTGGAGGTCTCACTTGGGAAGGCTGGCTGCGCAGGCGCATTGCCGAACTCAGCAGGCGGAGTTACTGGGTTGGCCGTGGTTACCTCGGTGGTGGCTTCGGGCGGTAGGTTTACCTGGAATTGTTTTATTATGTTAGTTGACTAAAGATGTATTGCATTTTTTTTCGAGAATGGGCTTTAACACGTGTTCAAAACGGTGAAGGAATTCCACGGTAGGTCCATGGTTGAATCGAGCTATGTGGGTACTGACCGTGTCTTTCCTATGTTATGCGGCCTTCAGCATAGGAAACACTAGACTAAGAGGATGGTATAAGTGCTGAGCCACCATACTCCATCTGCACATCTTAAAATTACACACAGAAGCGTCTCAAAATGATGGAATTTGAGGATGATCACCTGACGTAGTCTAAAACATTAAGTTATCTGTTATCCCGGCCGGTTCCAACGACAACGTATTGAATAGATTACTGGTTTTTGTAGACGGCCTTTTCGTGGCACCTACAAAAACGGTAAGCTATTCCCTTTTCCCATTTTTCGGTCTAAAAGTGAGAAGTGAGTGACTGACTGACACTGACTTTACAGACTAAGGCCTCTGCATTCGTATTCACGATGATGGTGATCGCGTTGGCTACACTATGGACTAGTGTAGCCGTGGGGGACGCAAGTTTATAAAGTAGCGCCATCTAGTTTGGAAATGGCAAGTTACCTCGACCGGGTCCAGCGGCAGCGGCTGCAGATTCGCATTGACGATGTTCGCGATGGCGTCGGGCGTCATCGCGCTCATGGCCGTCAGCAAGTTGTTGGCCAGTTCCACCGTAGATGCGTCGTCGATGGACTTGTCACCTTCCAGTCGCAGGGACCGCATGCTGTCTTCTAGAGCTTGATTGCTTGACTCTGGAAGGAATAATTCGATTTTAACATTTTCAAAATGTAGTCATGTTATAATGTCTTAGCACTATCTCTTGTTGTCCTAGCCGAAGAACGGATCACTCGCGTCTAAATACAAGCATAATGCTTAGTTAGAGCGAGTAGTCAACTATCGACTTAACACAAGGTTTTTATTAGACAAGGAACTCTCATGCACGTATTTTGTTTTGTCTCTATATAAGCTTATTTTATAAGTTTTTCTAGGTCACGAACTTGTTAAACCTTTCCTTTGCAAATAAATACTTATTTTAATTTATTTATTTTATTTGATTATTTAAAGTATAGGGAGGGATAGGGAGTCCTTATGCTTTAGAACTAAAGAATATCGACGCGCATTTCATGAAATTTTCTCGAGTTCATGTAGAGGGCGTATCAGTCGATATAAAAGGTATACATGTAGCATAAGACTCAAGATCTAATTGATCGGAAAAAGTGAACGGAGGTCTTCGCCCAGCGGCGGGTCAGAAACAAACCAAAAGTAAATAAATATTTTAGAAAGCCGGCTCGCTCGATCTTAAAGATGCTTGTGTGCGTTATTGCGGGCGAGCAGTATAGTGAATAGAGAAGGCAGGAACAGAATGCGTACCAGGTGCGGATGCGGGTGCGGGTGCGGGTGCGGGCGCGGGGGCGGGCGCGGGCGCGGGCGCGGCGGGCCAGTAGGGCGCGAAGGGCGGCGCCTCGAACTGCGCCCAGCCCTCGCCGCCCGCGGGCACCGCGCCGCCGCCGCCGCCACTCTCCCACGCTGCAACACGGAACAGAACTGCTACTAAATATTCTTACAAACCTAGATAGAATTATGTAACCCGCTGCAGGTGCAGCCAATGCAAGCGCACAGGCTCTACTAATTTTCACAACAGACAGCGCAGCACTCATCAATGCACTGTGAAGACCAGATACCAGGTCAGAATCCATTGCACAATGTCATGCTGCTCTTCAAAAGTTGTCCAAGAAACACATTGTTAAAGTCGCGGCTGTCTTCAGCACGAAGAAACAGTGGAGCACGTTGTACTACATTGCACTGCCACAAATGAAGCTAGGCTCAAAACAGGAATGCAGGAGGTGATCGGATCCTGCTCCTCTTCATCCACAACATCAACGGAGATTCTCGAACAATGTTGCCACCAACCCAGGGTCCTTCTCCGTTACTTTAAGGAGTTGGGCTGGCTGGGGTGAGGTCAGCAGGGGGACAATTCACAATACACCCCAACGCAGGACGTCAGTGCAGATTTTATTCTCCCATTTAGAATTAGAATTATGTAACCCGCTTAAACCTAATCTCTCGGTAACCATCTATTCGAGGGAAGTAAATTGAAAACCAGCGCTGCATGCAATGCATGCAGCAAATGCTGAATTTACTCCCTTTGCCTTTTTATTATTATTTTTTGTGCATCCTGCTCTTTTTTAATATTTGTACTTAAAGACAATATATGATTTTTTTAATTTCTTTTATTTTTATTTCATTTTAGATACGATTCAATATTTCTCCCGGGCAGGCAACGCATTACCAATGCTCCAAGTGTTGCAGATGTCAATAGGCAACGGTAACTGCTTACCATCAGGTGGGCCGTAAGCATGTTTGCCTCCGGATAACATATATTTTTTTATGTACTATATAATTACTATATAAGTAAAGGAGCTCGCATTGGAAAGATCAAAACGGAGGAAATTGCATCATTACACCGACAAGAGCAAAGCTCTTAAATCATAGTAGTATAAAATTAAAGGGTAAACATTTTTCATTTTGTTTCTATTTAACTTTTTTTGTATTTTATTTTTATAATTTAATATAAAAACGTTTACAATGATTAATTTAATACTGTAATATTGTTATCATGGAAAAGCCACTGCTTCCTGAAACACAATATTTACTAAATAGTTATGGAGCCTATCATTTAATTGTCCAATATTTTATGTCAGTAAATAGCTTTTTGTTTGTTTAACACACGTCCAATACTAACACTTCATCGCTTAATTGTTAATAAAGTGTTACATCGATGGAGAAACGATCTTAAGCCATCTTGATTTGCCAGTTGTTATCGGCCTGAGTAACTCCACTGCTGGATGTAGACCTTCAAAGAGTATAACGAGAACCGTTCCTGTCAGTATCGCAAGGCTGTTTTCAAATGTTTTACTAAGAGATAGAATAAGAGAGAGTATACGCACCAGGAACGGACCAGACGTCCGAGGCATCGGAGCTGTGTCCCGGCAGCGGCAGCGGCGCCGCGCCGAAGTCGTCGGGGTCCGGGGCGTCGTCCCACATGCTGGACACAACACATTATGTTCATTACACTGAACGGAGCCCGAGCCACCACAGACCAAGGAACACCGTCACAAGCCAACCTACTTAGGGTCAGGGCCGATCAGCGTTGCCAGAAGTCCCGATTTTGGCGAGACCGGACGTTCCGATTTTTAAATCAAAATAAAATATCCCGCGCGGGACAGGCTCAGTCCCGCTTTTCGGGGATAATTCGACCGGATAACACTTTTTTTTCTTCAGAAGACTCAACTATTTAACGATAGGGTAAATCTGATTTAAAATATCATATTTTTATTAAAATACATATTCTATAGCTATTTTTGCAATCTATTGTCGTAAACGTAATTTGAACTCAAATAAAAAGATGATATTTAAAAACTTCTGATAATATGCGTTTTTTTACTACAGAATAGTACAGAATCCTGCTTTTGACGACAGAATGCCGCTTTTTTCACGCAAAATGTTCCAAAATCCCGACTCAGAAGAAAAAATCTGGCAACGCTGGCGCCGATGGACGCGGTGGCGGCGGTCTCAAGGCTAACGATACTATTTATTTTAAAGTGCTATCACTAAAGGAATACCATGGTATTTTTTTATTGGGATAATATAATAAATCAACGATAGCGACAGTCAAAATAGAACCGTTTTTCCCCCAAAGGGTAAAAAACGGATATTTAGGTTTCTGCCGAAGCTTGAACCACATATGAGATTACTACCCTTGTAACTCAGTCATTCTCAGGTATATTTGAGGGTAAGCGCCATCTTATCTTGCGTGAACCGAACTAAAGTACACCGCGTGGACAGCGCTCGGCTGTTATTTATTCAGTACCTACCTAGAGCCGGCAAGGCCTTTAGGTGTGGTTCAAGCTTCGGCAGAAACCTAAATATCCGTTTTTTACCCTTTGGGGGAAAAACGGTTCTATTTAGGTGTTCGTGCCTTCGCTTGAACCACATATGAGACGTGTTTAACCTCTGCCGGCGCTGTACCAGGCGTACTGTGAATTTTATATGAATGTATTTCTTAGGACAAGCATAAGAAAACAAATGTGAACTCTTAATCATTTTCTGTATTAATTTGTTTATATAAAATAAACTTAACAAAACTAAATAGAATGATTTCTTTCTTCTGATTACATTTTCTCTTATGATTTAAGATAACCTAATCAGTCCATTTGGGTTTACATAAAAATACCTACTTATAAGTATCGATTAATCTATAGGCGAAAAACAATTGCTCAGGTTGTTTCTTGAGGAAGTTGCAGTTTGTAACTGAATTTCTCTGAGGTAGTGATTAAAAAATGTATTTTTGGATTTCCAATTTCCTCTTTTTAACACTTCGTCGATATCCATATTTTTATTTGTCCAGTTGTCCGTTGCAACACCTGCCCGTATACTTCCCGCTGTGGATGTAATTTGAGCCTCTTTAAAAAGGGTTTTAATCCATCCCGCAATCACAGCTCGTGATGCTTCCTTCACATTCCCCCTCGTAGTTATGAACAGGCTTTTTATTCGTTTTGATTTACGACGCTTCTCAGATAGTGCAATTACTTGCTTTACCCAATGAACCAAGTTAAAACGAGGTGTAGGGTGGTATTTGAGGCACCATCCTGATTGCCTATGCACGGCAGAATCTGTTTTAGACCCATATTTTGGCCAAAATGTTAGTTCATTATCCTGTTCTTGAAAGAGATCTGGTTGTATGCTTAACAATGTCAGGTCGTGAACTCTTCTGCCTGTTGCTAATAAGAGTAGGACACTCGTGTGGCGGGATACAGCAAATAGGCTTTCATAATTGAAGTTGTAGGTTTCAAGAAATCCTAATAAGTCATTTACTTTCCAAGAGAGAGTTCTTTTAACCATTGGTTTTTTAGAAAAAATCCCTTTGAGTGCATGAGTTACTATTGGATGTGAACTCAGTACTGAACTTGTATGTGGGTTTGTAAACGTTGCTACCACGGACTTATGGACTAGTATAGTTCTTGGAGCCAATTTTACCTCTTCGTGTAAATAGCAAAGAAATCTTGCCAAATCCGTTGGTTTGGGATCGTTTTTTCTAATATTGTTCTCTGATGCCCAGCATAACCATCTTTGCCATGCTGGACGATAGGTTTTTAATGTTGATGTTCTCCAAGAAGCTTGCAACAATTGAACTTCATGGTCCTTCCAGTTTAAAACTTCTCTGGCCCAGCCCGTACCTTCCAAACCTGCAAATTGAGTTGGTCTACCCTTGCGGGCGGTAGGTTCGTCTGAAGGTCGACTAGGTTGGACGATAGGTTGGGAATTTTCCATGGTGGTTGAGTGGCACGCTTCTTTATTTCTGGCATCCAGAATGCTTTGCTCCAGTTCGGTGCTACTAGAAGATAGGCTCCTGTTGATGTTTGAAGATGGTGTAGAACTCTCGGTATGAGAGCTGGCGGGGGAAATATCCACCCTAGGTCGTATCGCCATGCCTTGCTGAACGCGTCGGTGTATTGACTCATTTTGTCGGAGGCGTCTTCGCTCACATACTTTGGCAGTACAGCTGAACGAGTCGAGGCGAATAGATCTATTTCTGGAGTTCCCAGCAAGTGAAAAATCTGCCTGACGATTTGGGTTTTCAAGTGCCACTCTGGTAAACGTTTTGTCCTTGATAAACTGTCTGCCAGACCATTGTATGGGCCTGGGATGTAGCGAGCCGTTAGAATGCAATTGTGCTGTTCGCATAGGTGGAGTACGTATTTTGTTGTTTCTAGCAGTCTCATAGACTTCGTACCTCCTTGCTTCGTTATGTAAGCCGCCGCGGTACGATTGTCTGTCTGCCAAATTATTGTTTTTCCCTCTATTTGAAGTCCCAGACACTTCAAGGTTTCGTATAGAGCCCAAAGTTCTTTTTGATTGCAGTGCCACTGGCTCTGGCAACTCGTCCAACTTCCCCAGAACTTTTGGCTGTTTGCTATTGCCCCCCAACCGGAGTCGGCAGCATCCGTGGTGATGAACATTGTTGGGTTGGAGTGATGAATTGCCGTGCTTTTGTAAGCATTTTCCAGCCACCAGTTTAGTTGAGCTAGACACGCCTCTGTGAATGGAAATTTTTTGTGTGGCTTTAGTCTTGGCAACTTGTTGGATTCGATCTGTAACTGTCGGCAATGTAGTCTGCCTAGAGGCACTACGAATGTTGCAAAGTTTAATTTTCCCAAGATGACTTTTGCATCGTGCCAGCTCCAATACTTTCTTTTTATAAATTTTCGAATTAGTGTCACTAATTGGTTTATCTTTGCGTCTGAGAGCATTTTCTGGTTCTTGTTGGTATCCCAAATTACTCCTAAGTACTCTAAGCATCTCGAGGGTTCTGTTATAGATTTCCGCCTGTTCACTGACCACCCTAGTTCTTCTAGTTTGTGGACTACCAATAAAGACTGCTGTCTTAGCATATTCGGGTCTTGGTGAACGATTAGGAAATCGTCCAGGTAAACCACAACCTTTATATCCAAGGTCTGTCTGAACCAGTGTGCTAGCCAACCTGTCAATTTTGCGAAAGCGGATGGGGCGCTTGCTAGCCCGAATGGCAAGCATGTCATTTCGTAAGTTTTGGCCTCGTAAATTAGGGAAAGGAATCTGCGATGCGTTGGTACTATCGGCACGTGGTAGTAAGCTTGGGAGATGTCCACTTTTGCCATGTAGACCTTTGGACTGAGGATTGTAGGAATCCGGTGATGGTTCAGTAATCTGAATTTGGGTGTATGGACATATTGATTTAGCTTTTTCAAATTGAATATTGGTCTGTTTGTTCCATCGGGCTTTTTCCTTAAAAACATTGTCGACAGGAATCCAGTATTGTGCGAGCTTGGTTGAATCGCTTTCCAGGCTAACATCTTTTGAATTTCCTTCTTCATGTTTTCTGAGTATGGGGTCTGGAATGATTTTCTGTGACTGGACAATTTTATTATCAGTGGCTTTTTCTCGAACGGAATTCTGTAGCCTGACAAAATATCCATTACCGCTGGAGGGGCACCTATCGACAACCACTTTTCCCGATGGAACACCAGCTGACCTGCGACGAAAGCTTTCGAGTCATGCTCGCCTAGCACCTCCTTTCCATTTGTTATTCTGCCCTTTGAAGCCTTTATCTTGTTTATCATTGTTGGGGTATTGTGTTCTTTTGTTGCCCGAACCATAGGCAGTGTTGACATTTTTGTTGAAAAATTTATTAGTTTCCTTCTTAAAACCTCCTTTTCTGTTTTTGAAATCAGGCTTGTAAGCGGTCTTCGTTGTTGATGGAAAGGTTTTCTTGAAAGGAAAAAAACTTTTGTATGCCACCTTGGTCCTTTATGACTTGAGCCAAATCAGGTTCTTTGAATAGATGGGAGTCTGAAGGCGGTATGTTGTGAATAATTTCGTGTAGAACCTTATTTTTCACTTTGTATGTGTCTCTTCTTTGCTGGATCACTTCCGCTCTTCGGCCACACACATATTGTAGCGAATTCATACGAAATTTCGAGTTGCTTGACAAGAATTCCTGACCTACCCTTTGCTTGAAATTCTGTGGCAGCTTGTCACAAAGCTCATCAAATATTTTTCTCTGTTGAAGCAAACCATTTGTGATGGCTCCCAAAATCAGATCCATTTTTTCTAAAATGGCCACAGATGTCCAGATCGGTGTGACTCCAGCAAACAAGTTGTTAACTTTCAGTGCTGAAAACATTGGAGTGGCTTGGAACTGTTTCTGTACCTCTGAGTAACGAACATTTTTCCAGCTGTCGGTTCCCAATCGCTGACAATCTATTCCCTGCTGCGCTAAAACTGGGTCCGCTTTAGAAAATTTCGATTCAATCTCCGTTGTACAAGGTTTGAAATCAAAAGTTGTTGAGATTTCGTTTGTAGCTTTGCTTGCTTGAATTGCTTCCAAACGGCGTTGTGCACAAGCAATCTCATTCTTGATGGCTTGTTCCGGATCGTCTGTACATTCCAAATCGGAGCCTGCGTCGCTTCCTTCGCTTTCGAAGTCAACGACTGGTGAGCGACGACAGTTTGCTCTCTGTTCGTCGTCCCGCGTACAGCGCGTACTGTCAGGGTTCGAATCAAAGGATTCATTCAAATCGGTTGATTTTGTCGCTACTTCGTACAGTTTTTTAATATTACTGTTTTGTTCCGTTTGCATATCTAGAATTTTGGTAAACAACTCCATCTGTTTTTGAGCGATATCTACGAAAAGATGGTTACTGCTTTCAAGATCCGTGGATCCTGCCCCAGTTTGTCGTTTAGGTGGGGGTGAAGCCCCTCTTTCTTCACTTCGACGTTTGGTAGCTGCTGGCGAAGCGCGGGTGTCTCGATACGATGAGGTCTTGTTTGAGGTCACCTCCCTCGATTTTGATGTCGTCGAAAGTGGAGTGCTATGTGCTGACTGTGGTGCACCATCTTCATTCCTCAATAATTTGGATGTTTTGTCACGATTAGTCAGTTTGCCTTGAGCTCTTAGGTCACGAATAGTAGTCATGAATTCATGGTAAGAGGGGTCATGGACTTTTGTTGCGATCGAATGAGGTGAGTAAATCAATGCTCTTCCCAGCGGCCAATTGATCAAGACCCTCCTTAAATGACGATATGCTCTTTCGGAAAGATCTTTGGCGTTCGGGTAAAAAGCACGTACCAGATCTGTAGTCGGTATACCGAACCTTAACTTGCTATCCATAGTGGGCGAAATCTCTTTGCCGAATAAGTCTTCGTAAGATTGATCGGTCACTTCCCAGGTCTTCCATTCGTTTGGGTAGTTGTTTTGTAAAGAGTGGACGATAGTTTGGAAAGCTTCTGCTTCATCTTCGTCTTCTGGCACGAACAAAGCCAAACTTCCCATTGTCAGAGCTGATGAGCTCGCCATGATCTGCAAACCGTAAATAAAATAAAATTTAGGGCGACGTTATATTGTCGCACCAAATTGCAGTGAGACGACGTTGCATAATTCCACCTGGCGCCCCCTGTGTGAGGCGACACGGTGTCGCATCGACTGATGATACATTTTTAAGGACGGTATACGACGCGTCCTGTAAGACGACATGTGTCCGTTGAGACGACATGCGTTTGATGAGCCGACATGTGGCTGTTGAGACGACATGCGTTTGATGAGCCGACATGTGTTCGGTGAGACGACATGCGTTCGGCAAACAACGCGTTCGATGAGACAACGTGCGTTGTAAGCACAAATGATGGCTTACGTCACCAGGGAAGGTGACCGCATCTCGTCACTGGGCCAGGGGCGCCGAGCGGAATTTTTTGTCGTCAAACTTGAAAAACATTGTACACTTACTGATTTTCCTTTGTTTTGATCCTTTTAGTGTTTCTTGACTGAGTTACAAAAGCGTACTGAATAAATAACAGCCGAGCGCTGTCCACGCGGTGTACTTTAGTTCGGTTCACGCAAGATAAGATGGCGCTTACCCTCAAATATACCTGAGAATGACTGAGTTACAAGGGTAGTAATCTCATATGTGGTTCAAGCGAAGGCACGAACACCTAAATAAAGAAATGTTATAACAGAATACTCACTCATCGTCAAACCTTTGACTCGCTAGTTCTAGGAAGCTATTCTGTGCCGTCGCCCTCTGAAATAACGAAAACCAATTACTTATTATTAAGGTGAGGGTTTAATTATTTTATGATTTTTGAATTGTTATTTCTCAATAACCGCAAAACGCACAGTTTTGATTTTTATGACAAAGATAACTTGAGCATTTTATTTACGTAAATCCAATTATAATAATTTATTTTTTAAAGTTGGGTCCTCTGCAACAATTTTTTCGAAAATACTCTGAGATTATCTAACAAAAATACATTTTTTTTAAATATTGTGTTAGACAATAGCATTGGGTACCTAAATCCAAGACACTTTTTTTAACAAAAAAGATAGTTTTTAAGATAATTAATATTTTCTTATATTTATCTTACGTCGATTACTTTCGAGCGCCTTCTAACGCTTCCTATCTCTTTCCGCATTCAATTATAGTACATAGCGCTGTCACTTTCTTCACTCCGCCCACTCGACAATTTATTTTGATTTTTGTATCCTCTTAAAACAACAGAATACACTTCATAACAACTGCATGCAATATTTACAACTGGCTTGCTTGCTTATTGCTAGAGGTTGCGGGTTCGATCACAGGACAAACATTTGTGTGATAAATACAGATGTTTGTTCTGTGTCTGGGTGTTAAATATATATCTATTATGTATATCACTCTCTGGTACCCATAGTACAGGCTATGCCAGTTTGGGAGTTTGGGATCAGTTGACCGTGTGTGACATGTCCGGAATATTTATTTATTATTTATCTTGTCACAAATTATTTCTTGGACATCCTGTATTAAGTCAGTGATCGGGTTGAGGTATGTTGGCCCTGAAAAGAGGCTATGACCGTCGGCGTTGGTGAAAGTGTAAACTCTTTTATTTGTGTAAATAGTAGGTTCGTACTTACTCAACAAATTATTGTCTACGTTAACCATTTTAGTTTAGTACCATTTTTGGGAAGGAACTGACTCCTGACATACAGGTAACCCTAGTTTAGGAGTCAGGGCTTCATTTTGTTTTTCACATTGGTTTACTCAATAAATGTTTTATTATTATTATTATAAAGAATCAGTTTAGTGAAAGGACTAAAGTGCGCCTCTTCGAGGCTCCTTATGTGCACATGTCTCATGTCTTCGAGTTTTTTAGGTTCTAAGACATTAGAATTAGAATTAGAATTATTTATTTCAGTTAAAACAGCAAGCTTACAGTATATACCAAAGTGCCTACTGTCTAAAATTAAAACTTAAAAATACCCTTAGCGAATTAAATATTATACAAATGTTATCATTAAAGATGTCGACATGTTGGACCTCGTGCACATAGGCATTTAAAAGAGTGAGAGCTCTTAGCGTTGGCGCATTATGAGCGTGACGAGTTCGCGGTGTGTGGCAGGCGAACAGTTGATGTCGACGGCCATCAACTGTTTCATCGGTTGACATGCCGGTTTCATCAGGTTGTTTTCCGTGGGTTCGAATCCCGGTCGTGCACCAATGGATTTTCCATTTGGAAAATTGATGAGCGTTATACTAGTACTCTATATACCTTATCACCGCTGTCGAGTCCCAGCCCGTCTGCTATAAATTCGGCCGAGTCGGCGTGCTCCTCCGCGTTCCTCATCTGCAATGACAGGCCTCATAGCTCAGTTGGTAGTAACTCTTCTGCGCTAGAGGTCGCGGGTTCGATTCCCGCACTGGACAAACATTTGTGACTAACACAGATGTTTGTTCTGTGTCTGGGTGTTTAATATATATCTATTATGTATATCAGTCGCTGGTACCCATAGTACAGGCTATGCCTAGTTTGGGATCAGTTGACCGTGTGTGATCTGTCCGGAATATTTATTTATTTATTTCATTGTTTTATACTTTTGTAAGTACGCCGCCATCCATTAAAGCTCTGCTATTTTTCGTTCCATCCAAAGGTTGCCTGGTAGATATCGCTTTCAGCGATAAGGCGGCCCATTGTTTTACCCTTTTGTGTGCCATGTTTCTCAAAGTTTTTCTTGTGTGGTAATCAATAAAGAGTTATCTATCTATCTATCTATCTATCTATCTATCTAATGTAATTCACGCGTGAGACGGGAACCGACCTCGCGCTGCCGGGACAACTATATGTATACGCACCTCGTGGTCAGTGGCTAAATCATCGCCTAAATCGTCCATACACGCTGTAGCTGCCATATCGCTGAACTGCAAAAAAAAACAGCCTTTATTTGTTTGCCAACGCTTTTATAATATCCAATACAATATATTGCATACTAGCTTCTACCCGCGGCTTCGCGCGCGTGGTACCTAGATAAAAAGTAGTCCATATGCTATTCTAGGTAAAGAACTAACTAACTAGGTTTTAGGAGGAGGTAGGGCACAGCGAGATTTTCTCGTTCTGAATTGGAGCAGCCCGCCTGGGGAGGTGCCTCCGCCTTACAGAAGATGACAGCCAAATAACATTATTTGTTTCAAATAGTGTTGTGTTCCTGCGGTGAGTAAGATTGCCAGAGCTCTGGAAGAGGGTTCGGGGTCGGCAACGCGTGCGTGATGCCTCTGGTATTGCAAGCGCTCATAGGCTACGGTAACCGCTTACCATCAGGTGGGCCGTAAGCTTGTTTGCAACCTCTGTTGTATAAAAAAAAAAAAAAAAAGAACCTTATATATTCTAATTTTCAACGAAATCAGTTGAGCCGTTACGTCATGATTGAATAACAAACATCCAAGTATGCTCATCACAAACTATCGCATTTATAATATTAAGTAGGATTTCATGATCCTATTATTTATTTATTTATTTTTGGAAAACCATCGGCACTGAGAAAAACATTCTGGAAACTTAAATATATAGCTTAACTGGTAGATACAAGTTGGATAACGGGCAGACAAAAAAAGAAGATAAGTTGAGTAATTAATACCTTAAGGGTCACTCACAGTCACGATATCAATAAGCATAGTAAGTGCTAGTCACTAATTAGGATCTGGAAGATGTACAAAGAGGGTTACCGAGCAGCATAGAGGCCCATGTGCACTCTATGCTGGGAATATATATATATATGCATATTTTATGATTAAAATAAATAAAACACTCACGTCGTAATTTGCTGCCAATGCGTCCGAGATGTTGTCCAGCTGCAAAAGACACGAATTTATTTTCCCAAAATAAAATATATTAAACCAGCGATCAACAAATACAAGGTGATTCATAATATAATATTAATAATAATTGTGTGACTTGTTTCTACTAAATTATGTTAATTAATATAGATACATAATTAATTTTTATTTTGTTTGTACCTACATACAAAAAAAAAAATTATGTATGTACCTAATTGTATTGCATGCTCTGAAGCTGACTATGGCAGATATTTTTTAATTTGACATCTTTTTGTAACCCATTTTCGCAATAAATGAATCTGAATCTGAACGACTACAAAAAGTAACCCATTTACTTATTGTAGTCGTTGTAAGTTGTAGTTGTAAGTTTTGGAATGCACAATCTTTTATGGGGAATATTGTAAAATACTATAATTAACTTCCTTAAGAAGATTTTAGTGTACTAACGAATAATCTTTATAAGAAAGCGAACTTTACTATAGACAGTACTATGCTGTACAATTATTTTGTGAAAAGGATCATCGAAAAAAATGATAGGCGTTTGTTTCCTGATTCTTCTAGACTAAGTCGCGAGAAACAGGCGGAGCTAGTTTCTAAGACGTTTCCTCTTGGACGTTTTGTCTTACCTCTTCACCGGTCTCGTAAATATTGTCCGAGGGATATGTTCCGCCCTGAAAATAAATCAATTTTAAGTTCATATTGTGGTAAGCGCTTCACACTGTCGGTGTGGCAGCGGCAGTGGCAGCAGTAGTTACCAGCGGCGTGTCGTGCAAGAGCAGCAGCGGCGCGAGGCGCGCGGCGCGGAAGGCGGCCCAGCGCTCCAGCAGCGCGGGCGCGGGCTCAGCCAGCTGCTGCGCCAGCGCGTCCGGCGGCGCGGCGGCCACGTGCCCCAGCAGCTGCACCACGTGCCCCATGTAGCCGGCGCGCGGGCCCCCGCTCCTGCAAGCAAACATCGCTACTTCTCATTCTAATTCTCTCACAGGCACACTTATTTACACACATACACACCACATTTTTTTTTATTTTAGCCTCTTCAGATTATTTCAGTTAGGTGTATAATGTATATTATGTTTGGTTTTCTATGTTTCGCAATCTGTGTGCCCTCTGGCAAAGGCCTCCTCCAACCCTTTCCAAATATTTCTATTTTGTGCTGTCCTCGTCCCACACACCACATATATACACATATATATAATATTAGTTTTGTGTCAAATCAGTGACGGTCGTAATTAGTAAATGTATTAGCTAAAAAAAATTAAACCTTTATTGGCTTTAAGTAAAGTGAATTAGTTAAGTTGTACCATATTATCTAAGAGCGGTGGATTTTGTTTCATTAATAAAATAAAATGGAACTCATACACATCACTTTACACCTTCACAATTCATATGTACTACATTCACACACACTCACACATACACCTATATTACTTTATTTCATACTCGTCTGAATTAAATTTTATGTTATTTTAGGATACCTAGAAAACTTAAAAATAGACCTAAGCAAGAGCGAGATCTCCTATGACAAGTACTTCTTACTTAAAAGGAGATATCATCAATGTATAAAACTATGTAACATTTGAAAAGCAATAAAAAAACATTTAATTTACTTCTAAATGGGGGAATAATAATCTGCACTGATGTCCCGCGTTGGGGTATATTGTGCATTGTCCCCCTGCTGACCTCACCCCAGCCCAACTCCTTAAAGTAACGGAGAAGGACCCTTGGTGGCAACATTGTTCGAGAATCCCCGTTGATGTTGTGGATGAAGAGGAGCAGGATCCAATCGCCTCCTGCATTCCTGGTTTGAGCCTAGCTTAATTTGCGGCAGTGCAATGTAGTACAACGTGCTCCACTGTTTCCTGCTCATCGCAATCTCATCCCGAACACTGCAAGAACTCGCTACTCACAGTTTGTGCTCGTTGTCTTCGAAGGCGTCCATCAGCCTCGTCAGCAGGTCGCACTCCACGAATAACTGCAATTTAAGAAAACATCTTCCAATACAAGGTGATTCAAAACATGTATACCATGCCGAAAGGGGGTTATTCTATCAACAAAAAGAAATACTATTAGCGAAAAAAAACATCAATATTTTCATTTTATTTTTTCTATTTTTTTTTCTCAAACTTTTTTAATTAGCTGAGATATTTTTATCATCTCTAGAACTAATAACTAAACGTACAAGAAGTTCGGAATCAAGAATGCTACCTAAAACAGCTGATTCATTGAGTTTGACCTGGTTTGATCCCAAAACAGCTGATTTTCGCATAGAGTTTTTTTCAATGAAAAATGTCGAAATTCCAAAATTCGTAGAACAAACTTTATTGCCAATTGGGTGTAGAATAATCCCTTTTCGGGATGGAATACATATTATGAATCACCTTGTATACCTATAACGTTACAGTTTCTATAGTTTCTATCAAGACATTTCACAACTCGAAAGTCTTTTTGCAGACATCCTCTGATATAAAAAGTCGCCTAAATGCTATTCTAGATAAAGAACTCTATCTACTTCAAGTTTCATCAAAATCGGTTGAGCCATTACGGCGTGATTGACCAACACACATCTTCACAAACTTTCGCATTTATAATGTTACTAGGATTTTCACAGTATGGATACAGAATGAATACACGTCTACACCCTCCCACCTCTTGCCCCGCTTGAAGCTTTCGTAAGTGAAATGTCAGGCCACGCTAGGCCGCAACAGCTATGTATGCTGCGGCTTATAATAATAAGTCATTTATTTCAGGCAACACAGCAAAGTACATGTACAAATACAGGGCCCATAGATATATATACCTTAAAACTAAAATACATATAATATTCACACTTATGTATATGTAGTAGCGGCATGTAATCGCGTCTAGATTCCAAGTTACATTTATTATTATGTAGTACTCGGTGCATGTGGTCAGTGGGATGTAGTACTCACGTGTCGTGCGTACTGCGTGCGGTAGAGGCGGTTGTCGAGCGAGTGGAGTGGGGTGTAGTACTCACGTGTCGTGCGTACTGCGTGCGGTAGAGGCGGTTGGCGAGCGAGTGGAGTGGGGTGTAGTACTCACGTGTCGTGCGTACTGCGTGCGGTAGAGGCGGTTGGCGAGCGAGTGGAGTGGGGTGTAGTACTCACGTGTCGTGCGTACTGCGTGCGGTAGAGGCGGTTGGCGAGCGAGTGGAGTGGGGTGTAGTACTCACGTGTCGTGCGTACTGCGTGCGGTAGAGGCGGTTGTCGAGCGAGTGGAGTGGGGTGTAGTACTCACGTGTCGTGCGTACTGCGTGCGGTAGAGGCGGTTGGCGAGCGAGTGGAGTGGGGTGTAGTACTCACGTGTCGTGCGTACTGCGTGCGGTAGAGGCGGTTGGCGAGCGAGTGGAGTGGGGTGTAGTACTCACGTGTCGTGCGTACTGCGTGCGGTAGAGGCGGTTGGCGAGCGAGTGGAGTGGGATGTAGTACTCACGTGTCGTGCGTACTGCGTGCGGTAGAGGCGGTTGGCGAGCGAGTGGAGTGGGATGTAGTACTCACGTGTCGTGCGTACTGCGTGCGGTAGAGGCGGTTGGCGAGCGCGTTGCGGCAGAGCGCGACAACTTGCGCGTGCAGGAAGTTGTTCTCCGGGAACTCGAACATCAACTCCAGCAGCACGCTCGGCGTGCCTGCAACACAACACACCGACCTCACTCCCCTACCACACCATCCATAGCTCACACACTTATCTATTTACATATTAGAAAGGACATCAAAGTATTAAACTAAGCAATCTGTTGCCTGATTCTTTAAAGCCTCGGGCGGACGTTAGGATCAGGCGTAAGTCCAGCTAGTTTTATTTAAAAAGCCCGGTTTATAATCGAAAGTTTAAATGTGATGGAAGTTTATTCAAATAAAAGGACACAATTAAAAAAGTACAAATGGAAAGTAGAACAGCGGTTCAAGTAGCAGTACCAAGTTTTCGTGAACTCGTTAAGAGAGCCCGTGAGTAGGGGTCCGCTTGGAATGGTGCAGGACTGACCCAGAGTTAACAAGGTGGTGGCGACCTCCTCGACCTCGGAGAGCGCCAGCTGCGCGAGCAGCGCCGCCGTGCTGACGCGCGCGCTGCCCACGCGCCGCCCCGCCGCCGCCACGCCGTCGCCCGTCTCCCCGCCCGCGCCACCCGCGCCACCTTCCTCCTCCTCCTGACGTACAAACACATTTAACTACGTATTCCATAACAAAAAAAAGGTTAATACAAGGTGATTAACAATATATATGCCATCCCGTGGCCGTGGTGGCCCCGGCTGAAGAATAGGCCCCTCCATATCTACCTATCCGCGGATGTCGTAAGAGGCGAGTAAGGGATGAAAGCTAGGGGATGGGCAGCAGCGTCCCTCATTTTAACAACGATAGCTCTAACTGCGCTCGCCGACCGGCATGCCCAGCGTGGTGAGTATGGGTAAGTCCCCCCACATGATAAGGAATTTGCTCTGTCTAGACTCTATGCGAGAATCGCAAAGCTATTTTGGAGTCAAATCAGGTCAAACTCAATGAATCAGCTGTTTTGGGTAGCAATCTTGATTCTGAACTTCTTGTACGTTTAGTTATTCGTTCTAAAGATGATAAAAATACCAAAAACAGCTAATTCGGGAAAGTTTGTGAAAAAAAAATTAAATGAAAATATTAATATTTTTTTCGCTAATATATTTTTTTTGTTGTTAATACTCTTTGGGGAGACAGATCACTACACAGAAATAATTCAATGGATGACCATAGAAAAATGAGTTAAACAGTAAAACTTTTGGACGTGTTACCTGTGCATAGTAACTGGGGTCGTGTAACAAGGCCTGGTGCAGCAGAGGCAGGTGCGGCGCCACCGCCAGCTCGACGCTACATCTCTCCTCTTCGTTCTCGCTCCTGTCGGAAACAGGGGTCTTAAGGAATGATGATATCCTACAGAAATTAAGATATTATTTTTAAATGCGGTTCTTTTTAATCCGCCCGCCCGGGCACGTGAACACGTGGCCCGGGCACGTGAACACGTGGCACAGCACGCAGTCACGCTCAGCACTAAGAGGAGACTCACGTGTGGTGGTGCAGCAGCGCCTGCAGCAGGCGGGTCGCGTGGTGCAGCGCCTGCGCGCGGTGTCGCGGCGGGCACGTGAACACGTGGCACAGCACGGCGCGCACGCACGCGCAGCCGCCCAGAGCGCCCGCCAGCTGCCATGCCGTCCGCGACCTTATCGACAACACAATAGGGTTTCATATGCGACACAGAATTAGTAGAACTTTAACCACAACTCTATTCCAGATTCCACTAGCTGAATAGAGGCACCGGAATATTGTTATATTAAGCATTTGATACCGTGCCCATCAGTAAAATTGGATTGATTTGATACCCATTGCCTCCAGGCAATGGATATCAAAGCACTCTGCTACAGTGGTTCAGGGACTACCTCTCTAACAGATCACAGAAAGGGCGGGTTGGAGACTACACAAGTAATTAAGCCGAAATCAAGTTTGGCGTGTCACAAGGCAGCATACTTGGCCCCTATTCCTAGCATACATAAATGACCTCTGTAACATGACACTGCAAAATGGGAAAATAGTAACTAATTGATGACACGGTTATTTTGTTTCAAGGAAAGACATGGGCTGAAGTTCTGACTGTGGCAGAAGACATTCGAAATCAATATCGAAAAGACAAAATACATAAATTTCAGCATTAATGAGTTCCCAACCTAAACCACCATTTCAGATAAAAATGCACAATATCACAATCGATAGGATCGATAGGAAATCTCAGTTCGTGTTCCAGCCTTAATTGGACAGATTGCATCAAATATTTGGGTGTCATTGTGGACAATCAAATCATAAAGAATGAGAGTAACCTAGTAGCACAGCCTTCCCCCGCGCAGCCCGTGGTGACGAGGTCGCAGAGCAGCGCCGCGGCGTTGTCGGCCGCCACGCCCGCCCGCCGCCGCGCCGCGCCGCTCGCCCCGCCCGCGCCATCCACGCCACCCGCACCGCCCGTGCCACCAGCCCGCTCTATGCTGCTTTGCGGTGACCGGTGCCCCTGTGACCCTGCGGATAAAGATCACATTCATATTTTGAATCGTCAATAGTTTTTATCTGAACTCTACAGCAAACGGATTCAAAATCTATGCAACAGATATTTCAAATTACTAAATGAATTTATCTAGATCGATTACGGCTCGGACTGCGGCTACCGCCGTGCCGGTCTAGCCGGAAGCTCACCGTCCTCCTTCCTCCCCTCGGCCTCGGCGGGATCGTGCTCCTTCTCGCTGGGCTCCCTCTGGCCCTTCTCGGGCTCCTCAGCGCCGGGGAAGTGCTCCGGCACATAGGTACCGCATATTATCTGAATGAGGCTGTCGATGAACTGGTGCTCCTCTAGCCACTGTCGGAAATGGTGTACTAAGTTAATAAAGAGATCAAACATATCTATAATTTTTTACCTTATTATAAATAAGGTTAAACATAGGATTTATAAATATGTTTGATCAATTACATTTAGACCAGATCCAAAACAGACAACATGCACATAACAAATAATTTACCGCGCGCCTCATCCCACGATTGTTGCTAGTAATTCCAATCCACTGGTATACATTATTTAAACATAAATTATGAATTACACAAGGAATAGACACCCAATTTTGCACCCAATTTCACACTTGTAGCTTTCTTATGGCTACAGGTTGTTACTACAGGCTCGCAACTGAGATCAGACACCTAGAACATCAAATGATGTGACACTTTTTAGTAGTATTACCATATGATAATAATGTATTCAGAGTTAAACTTCACCAGCTTTCAAATTATGTTTCATTTATACTATTAGTAGGTACCTCCATGATAGGTTTGTTGAAGAGGTCATCCAGTCGGATCAGGTACTTGAAGGTGTCTGCAATGGCCGAGGTGGATATGTGCCTAAGTAGGTTGGGCAGGAAGTCCCGACGAGACTTGAAGAAGTCCAGCACTCGAAGACACACTATATGGTACAAATACCAGTCCTAAGACAAAGCAATAGGTGCCTTTGTAGACAGGTATTACAAAAATATATATTTCTATTTCTTTCTTCAAGCAGCACAACATTTTGGACATATATAGCCGTTCTAAAGCCAACATCATAATTTGATTAGCTCAACAGTTTGAATGATGATTCAAATACGACAGTCGCGCGATATGTCTTTCGTCATTTGTATATTGCACTTATCATCATCTCCCTGCCCTTATCCCACTTCATGTGGGGTCGGCACAACATGTTTTTCTCTTCCACTCCCCTCTATCAGCCGTCAAATCATTATTCACTCCTTTCTTACTCATGTCGTCTTTCACACAATCTATCCATTTTTTCTTTGGTCTACCTCTCCCCTTATATCCTTCCACATTCATATTTAACACTCTAGTGGTTCTTTCTTTGCATATCGCACTTATATAACCTATATTTGATATGCACCTTGCACCTATAAAAATCATGGTTTTGTATGTGGAGTGGCAGCCGCGGTCAGGTGCCGGAATGGCGTGATCATCATGAAAACACACTGAAATCATGCATTTTACCATTGCAATAGATTTTGAGCAACATACCTGTTTAGGACTTCGCTCAAGCAGCATTTCCACAGTTTTACTGAAGTAGGAAGCCAATAGGGGATTCAGGGGTGGTTCTTTATTGATGAAGTCACAAAGCCTGTTCATCTGAGCCGTGTCGAGTGTCAGCCGGTCACTGAGAGTGGACAGGTGACTCGTGAGTACTTCACAGGCAATGCTGGCGTGACGGTATTGTAGGGAGAGTTCTACATTCTTCTGAGGTTCTTCTGTTATGAGGGTTATCAGCTCCGCAAGGATATCGGGCCGTGTGAGGCTGGAAGTAATGTGATTTTGTAAGCAATCATAAAAATTATTCTATAGAAAAAAATATAGGCCCTTGCAAAATGGTCACTCAAATCATAATATTATTTCTTACTAGCTTCTGCCTGCATCTTCACTCGTACAGTACAATAAACTCGGCCTTGATTTTATTCCAGGCTATGTACAAATTACATGCTAAATTTTATTCCAACCATAAAGTGGCTACATTGCACAGTGTGACAAAGTAACAACCTTTCGCATCAATCAAAGGTATTTCATGGCGTAACTATAAGTCTGCTGTTTTTTAAAAAAATATTGACTGTAGTAGTTATTACACAACAGCATCAGATACAATAAACAGGCAAGTCATAATCCATAAAAGTAAAAGTATTTGTGTAGGTTGAAATTTTGATAATCCTTTGTTTTTGTCAATGACTTGTCATCAGTCAGGTTTCTTTGGCCTTTTCTGAACAGGATCTGTGTAAATACCTTAAAACATAGCTTACAATTGAATCAGAGCTTTATTATCCGCCTTGCACTCCTGAAGAATGTCATCAGCTTCCAGCACCGAGGCCAAAGTTACATTCTGGAACCAAGTTATCAAGCTTATCCAATGTAACAAATACACTTGAAATAACACTTTTATACCCCCATAACGCTGCGATATTCTCAAGCAAGCGAATAAAACACAAACAATAGGGAATAACAGCGAAAACCATCAAGTCAGCCCCTCATAACCATCAATTTTTGAACTGATACGCACCTCTTCTTTGAGAAGGAAATTTAGCTCCCTCACGACCATAAAATTTCCACTCCAAAACATAATTAAAATTAATAAGTACAACTGGTGTAATTATTCTAAATCCATAGAAAACTTATTATTTTTTACAAAATTCTTCGTTTTACGATAAGTGCAACGATCCGTTTTCTTTTTGACAGTTCTGGCGCGGTATTTCCAGCTACATTGTCAGATTCGCAATCAGATTTGACAGCACGAGCACAGACTATAACTAAACAAACAGAGAAGAAAACCACAAGGGGTACACAACGACTAGAAAACCTAATCCGAATACATCTCGTAAACAGATTCTTGGTCTACGGAATACATACAAAAATACGTACTTAACTAAAAACCAAAACAATGACCGAATTGCAAGAGTAACTTATAAATAAATCCAGTCGATCCCTGCCAGACTACTAGAATGCTATCAGCAAAGAGAATAATATATAACCACTGGCTATCAGATTAGATGCTATCGATATCCCTGTCGGTCGCCAGTTCGCCACCAAGCACAGAGTACTTTTTTACGAGCATTCAACCTCTTTGGGGTGTCTATGAATTATACGGAGGCAACACTAACATCTCAGGATGTTGGACTGTTGATATTACCCAGAACACCACAGGGTGTATGCTATGGGTGTATGTATGTACTAGTGTATGATGCGTGTCCAAAATATTGCATTTTGCGGAACTACATGTACATTAAAATTGAATTATAAAGTCCCGCAGCGGGAATCGAACCCGAACCCCTTGCGTCTCAAACGGTCACTCGCCCGCTAAGAGTACACAGGTAGTACCTACTACTACCTACATAGGCTGCCATGCCACGATGGCTCACAATCAAAGAGAATTAACTTATATTCCAAGCATTCCAAGATCAAGATACCACATTCTGACTGGCCTCATAGCTCAGTTGGTAGTAACTCTGCCTTCTGCGCTAGAGCTCGCGGGTTCGATTCCCGCACTGGACAAGCATTTGTGACTAACACAGATGTTTGTTCTGTGTCTGGGTGTTAAATATATATCTATTATGTATATCAGTCTCTGGTACCCATAGTACAGGCTATGCCTAGTTTGGGATCAGTTGACCGTGTGTGATATGTCCGGAATATTTATTATTTTTATTTATTCTAAAGGCAGCACAGCAATGCAACTCACTACCTACTAGGTACATGTTGACAGATGAACACGTTCTAGCATTTAGGTTCTAGGTATAATGCCAATAACTGCTGGGCAAATACAAGGATTAAAAAAAAAAAATTAGCTAAGTAGGTATCATTTGTATTTTATTTTGTTAAGATAGCACAATATCATCGCTTCCCCAGCAGCTGCATAGCAAGTGCCTCTGCCTCTTGCACGGACAGTGAAGCCGAGATGTCTTGCACTTTCTTGATCTTACGCGGCGCTATGCTCTCTTGCGGGATGCCTTTGCTTTCAACCAGTTTTCTTTTGCTGGGCCTGGAAACATATTAGAAAACATTTGAATATTATCAAAAGTGAGTGAGGACAGATGCCTTGTACAGTGAGCCTTGTAGGTAACCGGTAAGTGTGAATCTGCATAGGTTGGAAACCCAGCTGTGGGATTACTACATTACTGGACATAATACTATATTACTGGACATAATTTTCCCTTCAAAGTGCACTGAATTTCCTCTCACTTTCCTCACACTAGTGTAAGACCTATAGTGTGACATATCAATCACAGCACAGGATCTTTTTAGGACTTTTATTCATGCCCTGCTAAGCTGACAATACAATTGATAACATACCTATGGAATTTCTCCTCTTCTTCAGATTCATCATCATTAGAGTTTCCTGATGCTATCCCAATACTCTGCTGATCAGAATTACTATCATTAACAGTAACTTTCCCATCATACACCTTGTCAGGATCTGGGAGCCAAGATAGATCCGGTCCGTCTGATTCGGACTGAGAGCCAAAGTCGTCCTGTTCCTGTTCATCCTCCTTCTTTTTATTTTTTAGTTTGCGTTTCTGCTCCTTATGTTTAGCTTTGACTTTCTCTCTGAATCTGATCTTGTCAAACTTATCCTCTTCTTGCAGGACTTCCTTAGCTCTCTCAATATCAATACCGCCCACATCTTCATTAATAAACTGCTTGGCTAGTTCTGATTTCACATCTTTTTTTTCATCACCAATAGCTTCACCCTCGTCTGTGAACTTCACTTTTGTGTTCACTTGAATCTTTTTCTTTAATATTTTCTTTGCTACTGCTGCTTTAGTTATAGGCTTGGATTTCTTTTTGGACAAAGGCCTTTCATCTTCGGTGATAACATCATTTATTTCAGCAACACCTTTCTTTTTTTGAAGAAAGTCATCATCACTGTCATCATCTTTGTGGAAATCAAAGGTTTCAAGCTTTTTACTCTTAGACTTTTGTTTTTCTACTACTGGTACCGGCCCTTCTAATTCAACATCAGAGGCACTGTCATTAGTTTTTGATATTAATTTAACTACAACATCATCATTTTCAGATGCATCACCAGTCTCCATTTGTGATTTTTCCTTTTGGAATTTATACATGAATTTTATTCTTGGAGCAATCAGCAAGCCAAGGGACCTGGCATATGCATCTGTATCCAATTCTTGTACATTGAATATTTCTTTGTTTCTCATCATATACACAGACCTCACATAGCTGACAAAGGCCCGCTGAGCTGATTGCTTTAGGTCTGTGTTGTCTGACAGCAAGCTTTCAATATTTCTCTGAGGAGCCTGTACCTTTGATGGGTCCACTGTAATTTTGTTTATAGGAATCTTGGTCTTTTGCAAATTATTCACAATGTTCTCCTCATTGGGTAGCAGCATTAGCAAGCCTTCGCCTTTGCCAAACACTCCTCTGGCAGTGCGGCCTGCCCTGTGAATGTATGTCTCCACATCCTCTGGACAGTCCATTTGTATAACCCAGTTGACTTTGGGGAAATCGAGACCTCTGGAAGCCAAATCAGTAGCAAATAGCACCACATTAGACTTTCTACAGAACTCATTGTAGATCTTCTCTCGTTTCTCCTGGTGCAGGGTTCCATAGAGAGCCAGCAGGCTAACTCCCGGTCTCAACTTACAAAACAGTTCATATATGTATTTGACTTGTTTGCATGTAGCCATAAATACCAGCACTTTTTGTTTCAAATGGTTTTTGATGAATGACCATAAAATGCCAAGTTTTTCATCAATCTCACAGACAATGTAGCTCTGCTGCAGGGACTCAGGGGTAACAGTAGCAGCCTGCTCGTGGGGAGCTACATATGTGGGGAATTTCAAGCTGAGCCTGGCAAGATCCTTTACTGATTTAGTCTGCGTGGCGGAGAACAGGAGGGTTTGTCTCTCAGGAGGTAAGTTCTCTATGATAGCATTCATTGTGGTCTCAAAGCCCATGTCCAAACACCTATCTGCTTCATCCAGCACTAGCATTTGCAGGTGGCTACAGTCAAATAAAGGGTTCTCATCCATGTGCTGAAGCAATCTACCCGGAGTACTTATCAAAATGTTTATTTGATCCATTCTCTTTCTTTCAAATTTCAGATTTTGGCCACCAATAATGAGACCAGCCGAGAAGTCGTGAAGGCCACCAACTTTGCGCAGAGTCTCGTATATTTGGTAAGCAAGCTCACGAGTGGGCGAAATTACTAGAGCTCCGACCCCATCCATTCTTGTCCATTTCTTACAGAATAGATTTTCCAATATTGGTATCAGAAATGCCAGAGTTTTTCCTGAGCCAGTTTGAGCAGCTCCCAGAATATCCTTGCCTTGCAAGGCATAACCAATAGATTCTTTCTGAATTTCTGTTGGGATAGTGTAGTTATTGTCCTTTAATCCTTTTAGAGTTTTTTGCGATAGTGGAAAATCTTTGAATGTTTTTATTTCACTGGGAACAATCTGAAAAGGTTAAATATAGGTTATTTACAGGCTAATAGGGAAGATAAAATGTTCTGAAATATTATTATTTGATTACGCCGAGAGTAGTGGAGAGTATTTACCTTTTCGTACTGAGCTTGCAAATATTGAATAGCAGCATCCTCTTCAACACTCCTTTTCTTTCTAGGTTTATACAACTGAACTTTCTTCCGTCTTCCCTGATTTCTCTGACCATTATTAGTTTGTTTCATTGTGATAAAATTGAAAAATCATGACCCACATGCTGCATGCATGAGGTAAAGTTTGAAGCACAGACTACTAACTAAGAGTACTGTTTGAAGGAGGAAAGAAAGAAGTATTCACCACAGACTTACTAAGGAGTGAAGTATTTTAGAGGTGGTTCGTATTTACGCAACCAGGTTTTTGAACCAGGTTCTCGCATCAAATTATATACGCACCTAGTACGACTTTGCGATACTTTTAGACGTCTTAAAAATACTCGGGTGCAAATCCAACGCGCACCCTAGGACGCGACGCGCCGCGCGGTACTCAAGAATGACAGACAATATGTCGACTGAGAACGGACACGCTTTGAGAGTGGTACGACGACTTTGGTTTGGTACGTAGACCGAGAAGTTTGGTAACTTGTCTGCAGCAACTCTCTTCAAAATCATTGGACAGGCCAATCTGTGAGTCAGTCAAGCTCGTGATCGTGATCAATTCCTCTAATTGATTGATCTGTGTCACGATGCGGCGGCGGCGCGGCGGGTAGTGCCCTAAGTATTGGCAGGGCGGGGACGAAAGGCGACGACGACACGGCGGAGGGCGGCACGGCGATAAATCGCGAAGATTTATCTATGTAAAAAGAATAAACATTGTTCCATCCGTTCTTAGTGATCACGGACGCATTGCTTTAATCTAGCTTTTCGCTAGGGATCAACCATAGATTATGTAGCTACCTACCAAACAAAATTATTTTCTGTGATTGCTGGGATAGCTCATTTATGGTCGAATGAACTTGTTCATTCTATGAATGAATGGTGACAAACCATTCTTTATCAATTTATATTAGGGTACCGTGAGAAACGAACAAGAAACTGCCCTTCTTTAATTCGATAGGTAAACTTTTAGGTGAATTTTAAAGCCATTTTGGAAAGGGGCTTTTGCTGAGTTTTGTTGTGTTATCGAAGTGATACTCAGGAATTTTGAACCATCGATCAGTCACGTTTCACGTGTCAAATTCACTTTTGGGGTGATTAAAATAATACAATTTGTTTCCTAGTTCCCCAAACCGACAGATCTCGATGACTCACTCCTTAAACGTATGCTGATGCTACCTTTATTACAGATCTTTGGTAGGTACCGATTAAAACAAATTGCTTCAGGATAACTTACGGAATCTAAACCTACGCTACACTACGGAATTATAAGGGCGCACTGCCTAATCGCACTTGTCTTGTCCGCCTTTTTTGTTTGCTTTGTCCGTAGTGTATTATATAGTCTTTGGCTTTGTCTACAAAATATTTAAGTTGTCTATGTACAACACTCTCGCTCAGCCAGCAAAGAGCAAACTCTCAGAAATAATCGAGTCGCGGTTGGTAGTGCACGCGTTCTTCCCTAAAATTACGAAACGTTAACAATAGGTCGACTTATTATTGTACAATTTTAAGGTGAGTTTTATTTAAATTTACGTTTCTATTGTAGTTTTTTCATGCAAGGGGGGTGATTGCTTGCAGTGGGCTGTCTAGATACCGATTTGAGAACACGCAAGTCACCTCTATGTAGGAACCTTTACATCTCGATTCTTCTCGCCTTTGTTGTGTTGAATCACTGCGCAGTATCGCTTTTCGCGATCGTGTGTTTTGATTACGTTTTGTTTCTTTTTTTCTTAAGTACAAAAACACAAAGTTATCTCAGAAGTCCAACCTACCTACATAATACTTGGTACAGAATAATAATATTAATAGTAGTACCTACCGTTAAGGCGTTTACGTACCCTGAAAATACCTTACAAGGTTGAACAAGGAATTAATTATATCAACATTATGTACCTATATCTTTATTCTATTGTCTTTTTTGTTTGTGTTTGTCAAAATAAACTTATTTAATATCTTATTATTACCGAACGCAGAGACTTTAATCCTTATTGATACCAAATAAAATACCTAATTACCTAAAATTAAATACCTAGGTTATTCTTTTCTAGTCCTTCCGGAAGACATCCATTCCTCCATGACCATAATGTTCAATGGAATATATGGACTGGACTGGTTGTCTTACCTGCATAGCTAAAAGTATTATGGATGGTCCTATTTGTCCAAATATTACTTATAGGTAGGTAACTACCTACCTGCCATAAAGAATAAGGTACTAAGGGAAATAAATACTAACAAGGTTTATTGACATCTATACCTTTATACAGGTGAGGTTTTTTTCAGAGCCATTTAGGCGAAATCGGAAACCGTGAGAGTAATCGAAAAGAGATGTTAGGAGTTACGGGCTTGATTTTAAAAAAAATTAGATCTGCATAAAAAAAAGTGGCTATTTTTTAGTTTTTCACAAAAAAATATTTCTGTGTTCTATGTTTGATAATAATTAAATAAATATATATGTATATAAGAATGTGTATAAAGTTGTTGGAACACCTACAAAACTGCAAATTTATAAATTAAACAATATTTATTTATCGAATCTTTATTATTTCGGTCGGACTATGTGCAAGCAAAGCAATTAATTAGTAAAAAATAACCTATGGTAAATAAATGTTGTTTAATTTATAAACTTGTATTTTTGAAGGTGTTCCAACAACTTTAGACTCATAGTTATCATACATTAATTTATTTACTAACAAAAAAAGAACCCAAAAATGCAAAAAAAAAATGTTTTTCCAAAAACCTACATTTTCTAAAATACTGTAAATAAATAAATTTCAACTTTATTTAACGCAGATTTTATTTTTTTCAAAATCGAGCACGTGAACATCACTTTTCGATTACTCTCACGGTTTCCGATTTCGCCTAAGTGACCCTGAAAAATTACTCACCTGTATACTCCTAGAAGTAGTGTGATTGATTGATGTTTTGAACGTTTAGTCTGCAGGTGTGCAATCCTCCAGTATGAAGTGTGTAGCAGTCCTGCTGTGCGTGGTGGCGGCGGCCTCGGCGGTCTCCTTCATGGACTTGGTCAAGGAAGAGTGGGCCGCTTTTAAGGTCAGTTGTCTTTCAACACTTTACCCTGTTTTGCTTAGCAATTAGGTTGGTGTAGGTACCTATTTTAGGTTTCCTTTAGAGTGGAAAGGACCCGTTTCATCAGTCTATGGAGCCTGGGCCTGCACTGTGTACACTACTCTAAAATATTGCTAAGCAATAAAGTAAACGTATTTAATTGGTTATTTTATTTAAATTGACTTCGTTCTAAGGTACATTATGATTTTCTTCGACAAAGAGAGCAACACACAGCGCTATAAAAATATGGGATGGACGTGCGTGAAATGTCATTTTGACAACTTACATTTATCTATGTCATTTTGACAACCTACATTTATCTGTTGACATGTTTTTGTTTAGCTTCGTTGTTTTGTCTAAATACTGTGTTGTTGTTTAACATCCATTCATCTAACGCGTCCTTACACTCCACAAAGCGAAGTGTAATGTAAAATACTTAGTTGCGTTAGTTTAAGTTATTTTCTGAAATATCTACGTCTGATCACACACAAAAACATCAAATCAAACAACATGACGTGAAAAATATGTCAATGTCATGTCAAACATCAATTATAAACCAACATGGCGGCCTTCAAATAGTGTTCACATAGTCAAAAACTTACCAGAAGAACTTGTCTTGTACCATCGCATTTGTCTTCAAATTAATGAAACTGTATTTTTCTTGTAATCTCCTATTTTTTCCTAATTTTCCTATGTAGTGTACATGGACCAGGCCCAGAATGAAACGACTCCTTTAAAAAAATATAGAGCGGTATTGTTCTTACGAATTATTGCTAGGTCAATTTATCAAAAGGTCAAAAGAAGAAAATGCATTATTAAACTTTTTTTAAAGTACAGACACCTTAAAAATTCTTATGTTAAAATTAAAAAAAAACTTGGTCTCTATCGACTCTGTCTTCTCTAGGAAGAAACTTACCCAATCAATTCGCAAGATCTTGCAAAAAATAGTATATTTATATGTATAATTTCTAAAGAGAAATGAAATAATTAGCGAATTCTAGTTTACTAGGTACTGTTATGTAGTTATGCAATCTTAATAAAACCTTCCTTGTTCTAGATGGAGCATAAGAAGAACTACGATAGCGAAATAGAAGACAGGTTCCGCATGAAGATCTACGCCGAGAACAAGCACAAGATCGCGAAGCACAACCAGCGCTTCCAGAGAGGCCTGGAGACGTTCGACATGAAGCAGAACAAGTACGGAGACATGCTGCCGCACGAGTTCGTGCACACCATGAACGGGTTCAACAGGACCGCCAAGTAAGTTGCTGTCTTGTTTACTTTTCATTTTATTTTATTTTATTAATGAAACAAAATCCACAGCTCTTAGATAATATGGTACAACTTAACTAATTCACTTTACTTAAAGCCAATAAAGGATTTAATTTTTTTAGCTAATACATTTATTAATTACGACTGTCACTGATTTGACACAAAACTAATATTATATATATGTGTATGTGTGTGTGTATATATGTGGTGTATGTATGTGTGTGAATAAGTGTGTCTTCGAGAGGGTGAGTGTGTTAGTGTGGTGCTTGAATGTGCATGTGTGTAATGGATGTGAATATGAATATAGCAATAGACTTTACAAACAGTTACATGTTGGGTTGTTTCAACCTAATGAAGACTTAAGAGTGACTCATACTTTTATTGCATGAAATATATGTGTTATAGGCGTTATACAATTTATAAAGGTAGCAATGTACCCTACTTAGTTCGAGCGAGGAACTCAAACAACGTCTAGCCAAAGGTCTTTATTACACTACATCGAAAACTATTTGCATTGTAATCCGTATCCATTAGGTACTTATATTCTAATGTTGTATGTGTAAGTTTAAGACAGTGCAATAAACATATTTTATCTTTATCTTTAAAGGTATCAATCTATTCTGCCTGTTCAGGCGTGCAATTTTGTAATAACAATATAAATTAAATCAAAATTAGGTAAGGTAGGTAATATAAACATGCAAAAAATAAAATAGACAACAACTCGAAACATTTTGATAAAATTGAATAACATACAGTAAAAATAATTGTCAAGGAATTTAATAATAATGTAATAATTAATAATAGTCAAGGAACTAAACAAAAAAAATCTAAGAATAGGTGTACCTTTCTATCTTTGCAAGAAACTACTTAGGTACTCTAAGTTGTTTTAACTCTGAGAAGGTAGGTTACCTACCTACCGTTTACATTTTTCTGTTTTCTCGGAACATGAATTTCACTCAGGTAGTAGTTATAAATAAATAAATATTCCGGACATATTACACACGGTCAACTGATCCCAAACTAGGCATAGCCTGTATGATGGGTACCAGAGACTGATATAAATAATAGATATATATTTAACACCCAGACACAGAACAAACATCTGTGTTAGTCACAAATGTTTGTCCAGTGCGGGAATCGAACCCGCGACCTCTAGCGCAGAAGGCAGAGTTACTACCAACTGAGCTATGAGGCCAGTCGAACTTTTAGGTTAGGACATGCTCACTTTCTTTCTCAACCCATCACGTTGTTTAGGCTTGCCGTTACATTTATATTTTACGTGTGTATGTTTGTTCCCTCCATAAGGCTGAATGGATTTTCATAAGGTAATGAAGATAGCTTGAACTGGGGAAGGACATAGGCTGTGTCGCGCTATGTATGCGCGGATGCTAGTTATGAAGTACCTACATAACTCTAAGCCTTTTCTACCAAAACTCACAAATTATGTGAAGTCGAGATCTACATGGGTCTAGCTTCCAGTTTAGGTGAAAAATGGACTTGCATATAAACAAAGAAATGCCTGATGAAAAACGAGATTTAGTTCGCTGGTATGACTAATAAGTAATAGCAGAAGCATGATTCGACTAAGTAATGTTGTTTGTTAGAGAGCGATGCGATGTAATCGCACTCCGACCGAGCACTGCAGCCGCGCTGATTGACACTCCACCCACTCACGCAAAAGGGGGCGTATGCTCTAAAAATGATATAAAGTCAGCGATTATGAGAAAACCTAGACTAAACAGTAGGTATTCAATAATACTTAATTGAAATATTATGTACTAGGTACCTTATTATACAGAAGTGATTATTTTTTCAAAAATAAATTGTGTCTTTCGAATTTCTCAGCGTTATTATAATAAATAATCTCATTTTAGTCATAAACACAATATAAAAGCTTAAAGACTTTGTGTGCGGCTCCAAAACGGCTGTACCAATTTCGATGCAGTTTCTTTTATATTCGAAAGCTGGCTTCCAGAGGTTTCTTAGTCATTGTTTGACGAAAATCCAATCGGGAGTTTCAAAGATCTTCAGTGGAATTTTAAAATTTAGCAAAATTTTCTTGATAATGTGTTTTATCAAGGCCACTCCACTGGAGGAGCTCCACGTAAGGAGCCTCTAAGAGGCGCACTATAATCCTTTCACTACACTGATTTTTTCACTGACATAGGCCTTTTTCGTTGATGAACGGCACTGACCAAGTTAACGTATGGTGGATACGTTAACTTGGTCATTGACCTGATACAGGATGACCAAGAAAGAATCAGTGATACGACAAGCAAGCAAGCCACTTATGTCGATTTACGTCGTCTATAGACGATTAAGGAAAACAATGCAGTAGGTAGGTAGATCTGTAAGTACCTACTTTTGTTATCGTAACAGCAATTCGCTACAAAGGAATTGCATATTTTCAGTTTGGTATAATATTTTTGAAATAATACTTAAAGACATCTTTAATGATAACATTTGTAAAATATTTAATTCGCTAAGAGTATATTTAAGTTTGGTATATACTGTAAGCTTGCTGTTTTAACTGAAATAAATAATTCTAATTCTAAGAAATCTACTATAATGAGAACTATGATGAATCTACTAGGAGTTTGAGTGTCGTACATGAATACTGGGTAGATGCATGTTTTAGATGTTTTTCGTTAATTTACCCCAGACACAACAAGGGCCTGTTCAGCAGCAAGGGCCAGGCGGCGCGCGGCGCCACCTTCATCCCGGCCGCGCACGTGACGCTGCCCGACCAGGTGGACTGGCGCAAGCAGGGCGCCGTCACTGAGATCAAGGACCAGGGCAAGTGCGGCTCTTGCTGGTCCTTCAGTACCGTAAGTGTTATCCTCGCATTGTTTTGCAATGCACTAGCGTACGCCCGCGGCTTTGCTCGCGTGGTATCTTCATAAAAAGGGGTAGTTTTGAAAAACCCTTAAATAAGTATTATATTATTTGACTTTATGAGTATTTGTACCAAGTTTCAGATAAATCTCTCCATGCGTTAAGATTCTCCCGTACAAACTTTGACATCTCATTACACCCTTTCAAGGGGTAGTTTTGAAAATCTAACAATACAGTTTTTCTTTATTTTTACCATACATTATTTATAGTTAGTTTCAAATCTGTAGGTTCAAGGAATTCGATCTTTCATACAAACTTTTTAACCCCTTTTCACCCTCTTAGGAGTTGATATTTTAAAAATCCCTCCTTAATGGATGTGTTTGGCATATAAGGCAGCTACTGTCCAAATTTCAGCTTTATAGCTTCAGCGGTTTGGGCTGTGCGTTGATGGCACGTTGAGGCCTTGTTATTTTATATATACAGATAATCTGTGTTATCGTTCGCGCTCGAAGGCCTCATAAACATCTTCAAGTATATTGTGCCTTACCTAACAGCGCTAGGTACTGCTTATCAATATTTATGAGAAGCGCGTGACTGCACTTTCACCCCGTCTAGCCTATAGCATAACCACAGATAACATAATACTATACTAGTAGGCATAACATAAGTAATAGGTATACAACATGAACTAAGAAAATATACTTTAAAAAGTTGATCCGTCTGCGTCAAAAGCCTTTTTTTACCGTAAAAAATTGTTAAAATTAAATTACCATATTTTATTTGGGTATCAAATGGTAACAAAAAACGTACCAAAAAACAAGAGTAAGGGTCATTCAAAGTTCAAACAAAATGGCTGCGAAAGATAATATAAAAATTGTTTTCCTCCTGCGTTCTGTTCTTAACTTCTAAGAACAACTATGAACAAAATGCTGTTGTTTCTACACGGAAATGTAGCATCATTAAAAAAAAAGAAATGTCCTTGTTATGGATACGTTGAGTGACCCAGTTCATTATTTGTACAAATGCCAACAAATATTAGATACATATTCGGCCGACATGAATCTGCTCAAAGGCGGTGACAAAGAAGCCAGTATTTAATCAAAATAACGTCCGCATCTGTTTTTATGTTGTACATCGGGTCATTATTCACGAATGACTCACTCACTACACTACTCATTGCTCATTGTTATATTAAGTTACCTACCTTGTGATAAGCAGATGGTACAAGTTATCCTACTAATATTATAAATGCGAAAGTTTGTTAAGATGTTTCGATGTTTAGATGTTTGTTATTCAATCACGTCGTAACGGCTCAACCGATTCTTTGAAACTTGGAATAGATAAAATTCTTTACCTAGAATAGCATATATTATATAGTATAGTCATATATTTTACTGAGGACCACAAGACCTATAACTTTGAAAAGAGACGTTTCATCAATATATGGAGCATGGGCCTGCACTGTGTACACTACTCTAAAATATAGCTAAGCAATAAAGTAAACGTATTTAATTGGTAATTTTATTTAAATTGACTTCGTTTTAGGGTACATTATGATTTTCTTCGACAAAGAGAGCAACATTCAGCGCTACAAAAATATGGCGGATGGACGTGCGTGAAATGTCATTTTGACAACCTACATTTATCTGACTAAACAAAAACATCAAATCAAACAACATGACATGAAAAATATGTCAATGATCAAACACCAATTATAAACCAACATGGCGGCCTTCAAATAGTGTTCACAGTAAAAAACTTACCAGAGGAACTATTCTTGTACCATCGCATTTGTCTTCAAATTAATGAAAGTGTATTTTTCTTGTAATCTCCTATTTTTTCCTAATTTTTCTATGTAGTGTACATGGACCAGGCCCAGAATGAAATGGCTCCTTTGGCATAGGTAGGCACTCATTAAACAAAAATAGGTTTTTTTTGTAAATTGATGTAAAAAGTTGTACCTAGTAGTTTGGGTGAACCCGTGTGGAACCGGGATGGGCCGGCTGTAGTTGGGTATAGATAGAACGATAAGTGGATTGTTTTGTATGATAAGTAGGTATCAGCGGATGATAAAAAAATTATTTAATTCAAAACACATACAATTCAGTCATTCTATAATCTGATAAGTATCAATAACAACAATAACAATCACGTTACGTAAGGTGACGTTGCAGACTTGCATTTTGGTGTGATACATAGGAATGAATTTGCCGTGGTGGCCCCAACTGAAGAATAGGCCCCTCCATATCTACCTATCCGCGGATGTCGTAAGAGGCGACTAAGGGAAAAAAGCTAGGGGATGGGCAGCAGCGTCCCTCATTTTAACATCTCTAACTGCGCTCGCCAACCCGCATGCCCAGCGTGGTGAGTATGGGCGAATCCCCTCACATGATAAGGAATTTGCTCTGTCTGTGGGGGAGGCCATGTTCAGCAGTGGACGTCGTACGGCTGAAATGATGATGATGACATAGGAATATCTTCAAAGCGTTTTCCAATCACTGAACCTCTGAAGGTGGATCTGATGAAAACGTTGCCCCCAGACCGGAGCCCTGGAAGCCCAGCACTACCGCAAGACCGGCTATCTCGTCTCCCTGTCGGAACAGAACCTCATCGACTGCTCCACCGCCTACGGCAACAACGGCTGCAACGGAGGCCTCATGGACAACGCCTTCAAGTACATCAAGGACAACGGCGGCATTGACATGGAGAAGACCTACCCGTACGAGGGCATTGACGACAAGTGCAGGTCTGTCCGCCCTCTAACAAAATAACTGTCGGAAATAATAATAGCACACTCAACAGTCACATAGGTACATAGTCCTGACCAGGATTCCCTGTGTCGTGGGTATCAGAAGCTACGAGTACCATGGTACCACAACACCCAGACCAAGAACAAATATTTGCATCGAACCCGCACGCCTCGCATTTCGGATATTTTATTAAATTGTGTATCCTATTATTGTCATCATTTGTTGAAGCTCACATTTGTCTTCTTTTTTTTCACATTTTTATAAGGTCTTATTTATTAAGGATTACTTATAATTAGATTACTTTTCTTTTGAGCCTCACATAGTTCGATCGGCACCACACTGAAGTTTTAAATTCCATTTTGTGAAAAAGGATCATCGAAAAAAAATGATAGGCACCAAGCCGTGTTTGTTGCCTGATTCTTCTAGGCTTGGTCGCGAGGAACAGGCATAGCTTCACCTAGTTTCTAAGACGTTTCAAAGTGATCCTAGTGATTTTATTGAAATTCAAAAAAAAAAAAAAAATTAAGCAATCACATTTTATTAATAAAGCTCATAGGAGCGAACGAAACGAAGACGTTTCTTGTTCTTAGACTGTGAAGAAATATAAATTTTCTCCCCCCAGATACAATCCCAAGAACTCAGGTGCCGACGACACCGGCTTCGTGGACGTGCCTCAGGGGGACGAGGAGAAGCTGATGGCCGCCGTGGCCACCGTGGGCCCCGTGTCCGTGGCCATCGACGCCTCGCAGGAGAGCTTCCAGTTCTACTCCCACGGAGTCTACTACGACGAGAACTGCTCCACAACTCAGCTGGACCATGGGGTGAGTCAAAATCTTAAGACATAGACAGACATTTGTTTACCTTGCACACAACACTTATCACAATAGAGGCAAGAAATAGTTTTAAATAAGAGCAAAAATATGGAAGAAAAACATTTCATTCATTCATTTATAACAATTATTAAATCGTGTTTGAAATTACATTATAAATAAAAAAATGACATAAAAAATACAATCAATCATAATATTTAAAACACACACAAAAATAAAAAATCAAATAAAAATGTGAACAAGTAATACGTAATACATAGTTATTCAAATTAGTCAAAATAAATTAAATTATAATAAATTATCGCAAGTCATAAATTCCATAATTGAATAGAAACACCCTTTCAACAATAGTTTCTTAAGTTTAGATTTAAAAAGACAGCTAGGTTACACTTAAAAACTTAAAAGAACACGTGAAATGTTATTGTGCGCCACAGCAGCTAAAAGGTCTCGACTCAGCATAAATGCATTACCACTTCTTCTTCAGTAACCTAGTTAGGGACTAGGCTTCCGCGAATTCCTCTATTCCATCCGGCCGTGGACCTTGCGGGTCCAATTATTGCCCGCTATATTATATTCTATCTTCTATCCATTCATCTTTTTCGTGGCACCATTATTTTCATGAGTATTTATGTGGCATTCACTTGCACAGGAACAGGCATAGCTTCACCTAGTTTCTAAGACGTTTCAAAGTGATCCTAGTGATTTTATTGAAATAAATGCCTTTTGACTTTGACTTGCACAACAAGAAGTGAAGCAAGAACGAAATAAAAACAAATACTCATCAACTTGTTTGTAATACAACAGGCAACACACCATGCAATGCAACATGAAAATATCTGAGAAATATTATGCTTTCAATTAGATAAACGATGTTTTTGTATACTTATTGTAACTTTGATGGCCTTGTTTATTAGCAAATTTGTTTTTATTCGTAATTACTGTAACTGGTTTTGCAACAACAATTATTATATCTATTATGATGAATGTATACGTATTTATCATAATAATTTATTTTTGACCCGGTGGTCTTTATTTACACTTACATTATATACCTAATTATAAAAATACTGTCATCTGTTCATTGCCTGTTCTCCATCTGTTGTCATAAATTTGATTTGTTTAATATTTTAGCTATCAGGGTAGAGATTGCTGGTATCAAATGTCACTGGGCTAAACGTACTGGTTTAAATTACCCTTATCGTTAATAACGGGTCTATTTAATTATTTGACTATACTATTAGTTGTGACTAACGGTTTCGGCAGAATACCAGCGCCTTAACCTTCTCCTCAGCGACACCTTTTGCTGGTGTGGCGCACAATCACACTTCTCCTTTTCTATTAGATCCGTGTTCTTTATAATAACGTTTATGTGCCTAGGTACTTCATTATTATTTATTTTGTTTCGTTATGAACTGAGCCTTATTAAACGTAATTTATGTGTTTACCTCATAATAGATTTGTATTGTGTGCCAAGCTAGGTTGATAGGAGGTAAATAAATGTCTATAGCTGGCTTAAAATTTTAATTGATCGAGCGAGGTTTTTTAAAACAACCTGGCCCCCAATTCTACTAATTCAATGACTTGAAAATGATAATCGCATGATAATGATCGCACCATTATCATTCAGTTACGATTGTCACCACCATCGTTTCTTTGATTTCATTGGTTCCACAATGAGTGCCATTGACATACGACTGTTATAGCAGAATACCAAAAGTGTCAAAAGTGGTCATTTTGCCATTGAACCATTGTCATTTTGAAGCCATTGAATTAGTAGAATTGGGGGCCTGGCCTAATCGGCGTTGTATGTTTATTTGTTAGAGCTTAACTTTCGAACCGTCGTCAATCCGTAACAGGTTGTACTAAGTATCATTTGTTGGTAAGAAAATAGGTTAAATCGGCCAAGGTGTTGCTAAGTTATTCCAAAAGGAAAGTTTATACTATACCTACATGAAGTGGCGTCTAAGAAATAGCTTTGTTTGTACATTCCAAAATGATTTAAATTTTTATTATATGCTATATGGTAAATGGGATACAATGAAAATAGTAACATTTGAATACCTAACATTTGAGACTGGCCTCATAGCTCAGTTGGTAGTAACTCTGCCTTCTGCGCTAGAGGTCGCGGGTTCGATTCCTGCGCTGGACAAACATTTGTGACTAACACAGATGTTTGTTCTGTGTCTGGGTGTTCATAATACATATATATCTATTATGTATGTCAGTCTCTGGTACCCATAGTACAGGCTATGCCTAGTTTGGGATCAGTTGAACGTGTGTAATATGTCCGGAATAAAAAAAAAAAAACTCCCTCTTGGTAATGACTTCATAGTTCAGGTAACTTAGAACATGCTAAAGATGCTATTTTCAATGTGTATCTTATTTGTGCCACAACTATCATCGAAGCACCAACTTTTACCAGTCATCGTGAGTTCTCAGTTCGGACTAGGGGGTGCATTCCGAAATTTCGAAGTTTCATAGTTTCGAAATTTCGGACCATTTTGCCATGTTCTGCAATTTCGAAATTGACGCTTCCAGTTTTGAAAGTTCGAAACTGCTAGGTAAAAGTGAAACTGAAGTGAAATCTATTAAATAGTACATTTAAAACAAAATTTTGCCTTTATTGTGCGTTTTCCGGCAGATACAAAGATTTTTTTTGAAATATCTACCTTTTTTTACTTAAATACACTTCCACATCAAAGTCAAAGTCAAAAGGCATTTATTTCAATAATATCACTAGGATCACTTTGAAACGTCTTAGAAACTAGGTGAAGCTATGCCTGTTCCTCGCGACCAAGCCTAGAAGAGTCAGGCAACAAACACGGCTTGGTGCCTATCATTTTTTTCATTGATCCTTTTTTTTCTCGAACAATAAGTCTTATTTTCCTTAATTTATCGATCCTACATCCAAATTCCGATTTCGAAACTCCGAAACTTCGAAACTCATAAGGCCAATTTCATACGTCAGTTTCGAAATTGAGAATCTATGAGACTGCAACCCCTAGTTCGGACCGATGTAAGGTATGTGTGTAATGTATGTAAGGTTGGTAACAAACAACAATACCTACCTACCAACCGCAATGATCTAAATGACCATATTTTCCTTCCCTTTAAATGTTTAAATAGGTAATATCTTACCTACCTACCCACCTGCTATACAATACAATATATGTATAGACGGCCCTATAGTTAGGTACGATCCGAGTAGGTACCTACCCATTTGTGAGTTGAAGTTAACATGTATTCGTGTGTTCTCCAGGTGCTAGTGGTCGGCTACGGCACCGACGAGGACGGCGGGGACTACTGGCTGGTCAAGAACTCGTGGGGCCGCTCCTGGGGCGACCTCGGCTACATCAAGATGGCCAGGAACAAGCAGAACCACTGCGGCATCGCCAGCTCTGCGTCATACCCCCTGGTTTAGTCCTTTCCTAAACTATTAGCGGCAAAGTGACAGACAAACGACTACCCGTGTTGAAGTGAACCTACTACCTACGACAAAGTGGCGCACTCCCCGCTACCCACATGACAAAGTAGCGCACTCCCCGCTACCCACGACAAAGTGGCGCACTCCCCGCTACCCACGACAAAGTGGCGCACTCCCCACACTACCCACATGACAAAGTGGCGCACTCCCCGCTACCCACATGACAAAGTGGCGCACTCCCCGCTACCCACATGACAAAGTAGCGCGATGTCCTGTACACACTAGCCGCGTAAAGTAATTCTAACACTATAATTTCGTGAAAAAGTTTTAGTTCAATTTATAATGTTCTAATGGCCTAGCTTTTATTTGCATTGTACGTGACACATTCCATTGTAATTGTAGGTAAAGCTAGCATTGTATTGTAAGTAATTTCGTTTTAAGATAGGTACTAAACTTGTATTCTAAGCCCCCTTACACAATCACTCACTAACATTATCGGCTCGATAAAAGTCGCTATGTCGCTTCTTTCTTATGTTTACTGTTAGAAAAAGACGGCGAGTGTTATCGAGCCGATAGAGTTAGTAACCGGTTATGACTTACAGGTAAAGTGTAAAAATCAAGTTTAGCAAGTGTTTATGTGGATTAGGAATAAACATGTGATATTATAATTTACGTGTGTTATACAGTTCGATAAGATAATAAAAACAAATTATTTTTTTATATTATGTATTTTATTTTAAATACAAAGATTTATTCTGTAACTAGTGTTAACTATCCCGAAAGATTCCTATTTTATCAAGAAAAATATATCGTATTTGCGAAATGTTTTTTTTTTCAAATCAGATGTTTTGTTCTTTTTATCGTCTTGTTATTTAATTATTAAACGTACGAGGAGTCGGTACAACATCAAGATTGCTACCTAAATTGAGTTTGAGCGGATTTGACCCCAAAGTAGGTTTTATTATTTTTTGCAGTGTCTTTATCAACGGAATAAGTAAGTTGAATGTTCAAAAGCCGTAGAACAAACTTTGTTGCCAATTGGGTGAAGGAGGAAAGTTTTTTGTTCAGTCACATCGTAACGGCTCAACAGATTTCATTGAAACTTGGAGAAGATACAGTTCTTTACCTAGAATAGCAGGCTTTTATGTTGGTATAACGCGAGCAAAGCCACTGGCGGAAGCTAGTTTATAATATGTAGGATTGAACGCCCCTCCACGAAGTATTGGAGGGAGAGTTGACGTTAATGTGGAGGGGCGTTAACTTTGGATGAGACGATCTCTCTACCTGCCTATCTTATTACTTGAGACTTTCCAGAAATAGTCGGGCACAGGGGCCGATATGGCTATCAGCACGTGATGAGAGGTCGCAGGGTCACTGAACAGCTACAAACGGTAACTGCGACGCAATAAGGATATAAGCTTGCTGCGACGCAAAAGTATGACGGTTGTTGTACAGAGCAGCCTTCAGTGGTTGTAGGTACGCAATATTGGGTGCTGTCTAGACTTGGTGAGATATAAGCTAGCATTGCAGGCCACATGCCTACTTTTTGGGACAAAGACTGGCCTCATAGCTCAGTTGGTTGCCTTCTACGCTAGAGGTCGCGGGTTCGATTCCGGCACTGGAAAAACATTTGTGCGATGAACACAGATATTTATTCTGGGTCTCGGTTTTTTTATTTTATTTATTCATGGACAATAAACAACTACAATATAATATAATCTTAGATTTTTGGTAATAGTAGCCCCTTCGTCCATGACGCTACGCAAAAGTGACGGAACTCATTAGAAACTAGAGTTGCGGACTGATTGGAAACTCTGACTCGTCCACGGCGCTACTGGAATTTCCTGAAACTCAGTCACTCAGTACACGATTTTATATAAACAAAGTTTTGAAAACGAAAATAATTAACATGACTAGTGATAATTCGAGCGATGACACGGAATTATTACTTCTCCAGTCACATAGACGTCAGAATCACTTATAATTACTGTTTATTCGTTCATTTTTCACACAGTTTCTCGAAACCAGTCGCCTGGCGACCAGCATGTCGAGTCGCCAGGTGACTAGTTACAAACGCGTTCCTTTTGAGTAGCGCCGTGGACGGACGCGCATTGAAATACTAGTGCTATCGCAGTCAGGCTACTCATAAGTGACTACAGTTTCAGTCGCGTTCCTTTTGAGTCGCGCCGTGGACGAAGGGGCTAAATAAGTAGGTAACCTACTGAATGATGGCAATATTGTAGCCCACTGCATTATCCTCATTTTAAATCACTAAATTAACAAAAGTGACGCCACTAGAAGCAATAATCAAATTAAATGCAAAGTAATTAAAATAAATTGAATTGATACTAACCATTTAGATACTTTTGGTACTCTAATGGATTCTGTCACTTTCCGTCTTGCAACCTGTCTTCGGTTGGGTGCGCGTTGTTGTGCACAGTGCCAGTGTGGTACGGCGGTCGATCACTACGGCTGCCGGAAGAATATCCCGCCACGCTAGCCTTAATGACATCATCCGCCGGGCTCTTACCGGCATCAACGTCCCAGCCATTCTCGAACCGAATGGTCTGCTACGTGATGATGGTAAGCGGCTTGACGGTATGACTTTGGTCCCTTGGGAGAAGGGTAGGCCTATGGTGTGGGACGCTAATTGTGTTGATACACTAGCGCGCTCACATCTTCCGGGGACATCAGTTAGGGTGGGTGCGGCGGCAGATTCGGCAGAGGATCTCAAAAGGCGCAAACATGTTAGTCTTGATAGGGCTTACGTATTTGAGCCTTTTGGGGTTGAGACCCTGGGTCCGTGGGGAAACGGGGCCCTCCGGGTTTTCAAAAAGATATCAGGGCGTCTGATCGAAGCGACGCGTGACCCGAGAGCTGACTCTTATTTGGCCCAGCGAATTAGCATTGCCATCCAGCGTGGCAAGTCCGCCAGCGAGCGTCTTGGGGGGGACGCTTCCGACCTTCCCGCTTGCTTAGATAGCTATCTATAGATCGTTTATAACGGTCTTCAGATGGCTCAACTTTCTTGTGTATTTTGTAAATATTAACTTGCATTAGTTTTAAGTTTTTTGTAAATAAAGACCCTTTAGATTATATTACATTAACATTTGACTGAATCAAATGATTGAAAATAAACTTATAAAATTATTAAATATTTATTTATTAAGTATATCAGTCTGGTACTCATTTCTTTTTATTTACTTTTTGTGGCTATGGTGTCACTGCGGCCACAACTGGCCTATCGTGATCGCCACCTCGCCTGGTACACATAGTACAGGCTATGCGTAGTTTGGGATCAGTTGACGTGTGTGCTATGTCCGGAATATTAAAAATAAAAAGAATACATTCGTATCATAGGATTACGCCACATACCTAATTAATTGCACTAATGGTGGTGGCTTCTTGCGGTCGCAATAATTCGGTGCAACATGCTGGCCCCCAATTCTACTAATTCAATGACTTGAAATTTTTTATACGTATTTATAAGCTCTTATTTATTAAGGATTATAATTAGATTACTTTTCTTTTGAGCCTCACCTAGTTCGATCGGCACCACACTGAAGCTTTAAATTCCATTTTGTGAAAAAGGATCATCGAAAAAAATGATAGGCACCAAGCCGTGTTTGTTGCCTGATTCTTCTAGGCTTGGTCACGAGGAACAGGCATAGCCTCACCTAGTTTCTAAGACGTTTCAAAGTGATCCTAGTGATTTTATTGAAATAAATGCCTTTTGACTTTGACTTTGAATGATAATCACATGATTTCATTGCGAAAACAATGACTGCCATTGATATACGACTGTGATAGCAGAATACCAAAAATATCAAAAGTGGTCATTTTGCTATTGTCATTTAGAAGCCATTGAATTAGTAGAATTGAAGATTTTATTAGTAGAAATTACGGCTAGATGATGACGAAATGCTTCTGATGACTGTTTTCAATAAAATTGATGATTCAATTCCCATTATAATATTAATTAGTAACTTAACTCCTATTGTTTAAATGTGTGATTCACAAAGTGATGAATCCAACAAAAGAATAAGTAGGTGGTATTAAATGCAATGAACTAGACCGCGGGTTATCGTAATAGGCACAGATTATTTATTGAGAGCTTTGTTCGCAGAATAGAGGTCAGTGGTCCACCACTTCCAGTTACAGTGTTGTGTTGTAGTATGCCTGTGCTTACGTTATCTGTTTGAGTTAGTTGTCCCGTGGCCATAGATAACTGGTTTTTATAGGCGCTGTTTTCGTGACACCATACAAAAACGGTAAACTATCCACATTTCACGTTCGAGAAGTAAGAACACAATAACTTAGCCGACTAACGCCTGTCAAAGGTAAAAGGAGTGTATATGAGGCGCACTACACTGATTCTTTCATCGACGGTCATCGGCCCTTTTCAGGGCCACCATACCTCAACCTGCTCACTGACCTAAACCAGGATGACCAAGAAAGAATCAGTGACATGACAAGTAGAAGAAGAAAGGTATTCAGTAGTCCACGATGCGCTCGCCCACCAACTGAAGAGAAATGATAACGACATTTTACACGTTCTAAAGTCTTCACAACACATTTATTGGCAGAGAAAAATAAATATTTACAAAAATGATATTTTGGCACAAGACACTCAACAGCTACCTACCGACTCACTCGCAACATTATAAACATAACCGTCGAGTCCATACATCAATGCTACTTTACTTACATCTAGCTTATGTACAAAATCTACAAGATATTTTTTGAATAAATCTAAGGACTAAGGTTAAAAATCAAAACCACCAAATCAGTATTTACAATTGATTTCTCTCCAGAACGAGAGCCGGGTGTTACTTATTAATGCAAAATCAATCCAATGTGGATATTAATAAGTAGCACTCACATAAAACTAGTCAAGTAAGTACCTATAAAAAATACAAGGTATTCATTCGACACTGTGAGATGTAGACACATCAGCGGAAGCTGCTCGTCTATAATCCCGCCACAGAGTCAGTTTCAACTCCTTTGTGGTGGGTACCGACCGAACATCTTTCGACCTACCTAAAAGAAGATCTCTGGCCGAAGGGTGTTGTGTTCCGTCGCTTCCGCGGGCGGACCTACTGCCACGGACAATTCACGTCCCACGTCGCAGTTTCTACGTGGCAATTAATTGTGTTTATTATTATGTATGTTAGTCTTTAAGGTATATATCTATATGGGCCGTAGTATAAGAAAAAATCCATCTGTTTTTTATTCTATTGTTGCCTGAAATAAAGTTATTGTATTGTATTGTATAATCAAATAAATAAAAAAATATTTTACGAATTGATTGATTCTCATACAAGAACACAAAAAGAGTAATTAAATGACGTAGTCTAAATTGTAGCTCATTAAAACTATTCCTACTCTAGATCTTTGTCCGCGTGACATGGAAATGTTAGAAAGCTCTTTTTCACTATAAAAGAGATGACGCAATAACTGCACACAAGTAGTCACGTAACTTGGTCCAGAGAAACCAGAAAAGAGTTACTACATTCACTTAGATATCTACATTTGTTCGACTATCAACTATTGAAACCTCTTTGTTTTCATAAAGAAAATAAAGTACATTTGTATGATTCACGTTGAAACCATTCATTGCGCGATGATAGCAAGCGACCTTATGACTAGACAGGCGCGGGTTCGATTCTCACTGTGGGAAAATGGTTTGCACAATCTGCATGCAATTGTTCCTGCTCTGGGTGTTGTAGTCGCTGTTGCTTCTGATATCCACGGCACCACTAATCCATGTAATTTGTATGACTTAAGGTGCTCCCTCACCGAGAGCATTCGCCTGTAATGTAACGTTACATTACATCAGTGAGGGAGAAGAACCGAGCATTACAGTGCGCAAGCTGCTATAACATCAATTCGCCACACTAGTAGCTACCTACTTCCGTGTCGCGGACGCGGAGCGCTCCCCCGCTCAAAATCAGTATTGTAACGTAATGCTCAAAATAGAATCTTAATGTTACATTACAGGCGAATGATCGTCAGTCAGGAGGCAGTATTGTAACATAATGCTCAAAATCCTCTAGTAACTTGTTTTTCTTGTCATTCTTGTTTTTTAGTAAATAAATTTATTTGTATATGTAAAATCGAATCTAAAATGTTACATTACAGGCGAGGCTCTCGGTGAGGGAGCACCTTTAGGTGTCGTGATTTTATAATTGTTTTAACTTAGCAAGACTTCAACAGTCATTCATTGACTAGTGATTGGTTTTTGACAGTGACGAGTGGGATGTTCTAGCTAGAGGCTGGTGATGCACACATGCAGGGAGTAGGTTAGAGGGTCGGTCTATTTCTTCTTGGGCTTCTTGGGGTTCCGGCTGCGGGACTTGGCCTTGCAGAGCGGGCAGATGGGCGCGTTGCGGTGGATCTGCTGGTGGCACGACAGGCACGACTTCATCGGCGGCGGCTGCTGTCTGCGGCAACCAAACGCACATCGCAACACCTTCTACTACAGCGCAACGAGCTTCAACCTGCTCACTGAGCTAATACAGGATGACCCAGAAAGAATCAGTGACACGAAAAGAAGAAGAAGCGCAACGCTTTTTTTTTTTTTTTTTTTTATTGGAGATGGTTAGGCGTTTGACCACCAGCTCACTTTTGCAAGTGAGATATGGCCTAAGATGGAGCACGCTTTACCAGAAGGAACTTATTCACTCTAGATTTGAAGTCTCCTAGATTGTAAGCACAAGACTTTTTTGTCTGCTAATAATAGTTTCCAAAGTTGTAGAACCTTATTCCTTATTGTGGCCATGACCTAGGTGGTCTGAGACGCAAGGGGTGCGGGCTCGATACCCGCTGCGGGACAAATGTTTGCATGATCTGCAAATATTTGTGCTGGGTCTAGGTGTTGTGGTACCATGGTACTCGTAGTTTCTGATACCGGAGTCAGGACTATGTGTGACTGTTGGGTGTTACTATTATAAATATTATTATGTGTAGGTAACTACTTCGCTCGGCGGCAATTAAACTGGTGTAAATGATGATGGAAATTAACCTAAGCGAACCGATGTAATTATGTTAAAAACTACTTAATTAAAATACAAAAAGGTTTATTTGTAAATAAAGTATTCAGACCAAAAAGCAAAATTAAATTAAAGGACAGAGCAGGGACAGGGTATAATGGAGGAGCGTTGACACCGATGTGCACCTTACATATTATTCAATTGTATCTTACGCAAAACTAAACATAATGTTGCATAGCAAGATTATTACTTTTGTTAAATCCATTCTACTTTATGACGTCTATTAACTCTATTGCCGAGAACCAACTTTCTCCCAAATCGAATGGTAAATAGATAGTTCGGTAATCGGCAGTTACGATCGATCGATCATCATCATCAGCCTGTAGAAGTCCCCTGCAAGGCATCAGCCTCCCCCAGAGTTCCATGATGAATGGTCTTCACCTTTTTACTCTTAAAAAACTTGGGCGAATCTTGCTTTTTTGTTAGAGTAAAGCTTCCCTAAATCTAATCTCTAATCCCTAACAATCAGCATATCTATTGTGTAAGCAAAATGGGAATGAAGTTCGCAATTTTAAGGGCGATTCCAACGATCTTAGCATTATCTGAAAGGTTGCAAATATGAAAGGAAGATGGTTTAAGCTGAGAAGGTCTCTCTTCTACATTTTTGAAGCCTTTTGGAAGCGGCTTAGATTGTTAAAATCTTCTTCAAAGTTGCCAATGTCATTCCCATTTTACTTACACAATAGCACCCCCGCTCGATCGATCACAACTACCTATCCTATCGAACAGCTCCGTTCAGAAGAGTTGAACACGAGACGGCGGAACTGTCGCGGTGCAATCGGTGTCTCGGCTCAGGAGTAAATGAAAAGTAACAGAATCGAACCTCAGCGAGACGGTAATGAAATCTTGGTCGAGAGCAGACCTGAACGCGGGCGGCGGCGGCGGCGGCTTGCGCGGCGCCGCCGGGTACAGCAGCGCGCGCGGCGCCTGCGCCGGCTGCGGCGGGAACCGTCTGCAACACCACACCACCATCACCATCACCATCACCATCACACCGACACTACACTACTTCGCCTTTACATTTGGTAACATAACATAAACATTTATTTGCTGTGACCAAATCGGTGATGTTTTGGAAAAAGGCCAGTTCAAGAGTACCTACCCTTAACCGATGAGTATGTATGAGGAATGTGATGAGAGTGAATGAAGCAAAAGAGGTATGTCAGGATCGTAGCAAGTGGAAAGCCTTGGTCTCTGCCTACCCCTCTGGGAAATAGGAGTGATTTTATGTATGTATGCTGTGAACATGGTAGTGAATAGATTTATATTTATATTGTTCATCACATTCAGTAATTTTTCATGACATACAAACAAACTCAATACTGCACTGTTTAGGGTCAACCAACCAAAAGGCTATTTTCATTGTTTGTGATTGCATGAGCTGATTGTTGAGTTATCAAAGAATTTGATGTTTTCATTGTTGGTGTTACTGAAGAGATTTTCCAATTCTTAATTCTAATTGGGGGAATAAGATCTGCACTGATGTCCGCTGGGGTATATAGTGCATTATCCCCCTACTAACCTCACCCCAGCCGGCCCTTAAAATAACAACAGAAGGTTTTTTAGTTAGTGGCAAAATCCTCAAGCACCTACCTAAACAAATCAATACATTTATCAAATTATCACATGGTTTGTAAATATGATGACACCAAAGCTTATGTATCCTTTAGATGTGGAATGGTAGGTAGTTACTCAGGTGTGATGGGGCTGCCTTCCTCCTCGTGCAAGTCGGGCAGGCGCTCGAGGCCGAGGCACTGGCGCCGCAGCAGGTCCACCTCACTCTTCAGCGGGCGGTAGTCCTCGTGCAGCCGGGACGCGTTCGACAGCTTGCGGCTCATGCTCTCTTCTGTTTGTTTTATCACTGTCTCCATCTGGAATGTACATTTAAATTTTAATGCTGAACTAAACTTGAGTTATTTCTTGACTTGTCTTTTGTCAAAGGATCATAGTAAACAGGCAGAACAATGAAATTTTAAAATTCCAAGAGGAATAATTTTTATTGAAAAAAAAAAATTTAGCTCTATTGTTTTTTATAAAGTACACTTTATAAAAAACTTTATAGGGCTTAATATTTTTTTTATTTGATTAAAATTCTTCTAATTTATATAATAAAATTTTAGTTCAGTTCAAAATAAATGATAAACTTTTAAATATCTAAGAATTAGAACCTAAACATTCTTATTAAATGAAGCTCTGTTCATATGGATGCCTTCTGATAGTAACAGCACTCCGTGCTACATTCTGACACGGGATGTAAAATGAATCATTTATCAGAACAACACCACTCAGACAAACAGTATGGTCGGGCTGTTAACCGACTGGCAAAACAAACAACTGGAAATGTTCCAATTGTTCTAGCAATGCTCACTTCCCCCTCATCTATACACAAACAAACAAATCTCCAGTGATGTTTGTTATTATGAGCATATATAGCTACCTATTGGAAACGAAGTAGGTGTATACTATAAATTTTAGGTGGTTTGTCATACAAAATATGTTGAAAACTACACACACATGATTAAAATTGTATTGACTTTGAATGAATTTAGCAATAAATAACTGAGACCTGCCACCTTCACCTAACATTATAAGTGTACTTAGGCTGGTAGCAATGATGAGGTAAGTTTGTACAGGGTATTGTAGTCCAGAAGGCACCCGACGGGTGGTGTTATGAGCACGGAGAGCAGGGAGGGTTCACTGACCGCGTTGATGTCGGCGTGTATCTGGCGCAGCTCCTCCACATGGCTCATCTTCTCCTGCTGCAGCAACTCCATCTCGCGCTTGTACTGCGCCAGGCAGCGGCCCTCCTGGTCGCCGCTACGCACTTCGTTCACTATGCTGCGCTTCATCCGCTCTAGAGTTATAGTCTTATTTCTGAAATGGTGGAAACTTATGAGGTGTACCCCAGCTCAGACATTTCGTTTTTAAATAATTTTCGGAATGCTCAGAGGTAAAATTTCCAATTATTTTGATGGGGTCCTCAAGCAGCTAGGACAGGGATTAAACACTCCTTCGCTTACAAAAAAGAAAGCCCAGGGAAAACTGTCTCGGTTTCTGTGTAATCCCTCATTATTTTCAGATTTCATCTGAAGTGTTTATTGATCCAGTCTACAGGTGCTAAAGGCTGGAGGTTTACGGAGGAACAACGGTTTCTTACCTAATTTCTTTCATAGCCTCCAATTTATGATATATTTCGCGTTCGTTTTCAGCAGTCATATTTTATTTACACTGAAGAAAATAAAAGATTTCGCCAATTTTCAAAATAACACAAAGCAAAAATTCTCTCCTACCGCGCGACATGGGACGATACTTGCACAGACTAGTCAATCAATCAATCGGGTCATAGACACAGACTAGGAAGATACTACGGTTACTTGACACAGACTACTAAGGAGCAGTGCTGCCAGCCGGGTCTTGTCAAAGTTACCGGAAATACATAAAAAAGTAACCTCTTAGTGTTAAAATAAACTTTTTTGATTTTTCCTTGATGTAGTAAGAAAAAAAATTGTCAGACTTGTTTTTTAGGAGTTGCACTCACTGCCTTACGAACGAAGCTTTGCGTTAGCCAATATTACGTTCCGTTTCATGTTAGTTTCATTGAAAATGAAATCACACAAAAGTAGCCTTTCGAGTAATATTGTAACCTATAGGTAACCTGAAGGAGTCGAAAATCACCTAAAAGGTTACAAAAGTATCCTTCTGGCAACGCTATTAGGGAGTACTACGTACATAAACTTGACGTGGTTGACGATAGTGATGTGAATTGTGATGTCAGAATTGCCAGTTGCCACAATCAATCAATTGCCACTGCCACAACCAAACATTCTCTTGGCCACAAATAAACCCCAAAAATAAGTCCCCTCATCCATGACGCTACGCAAAAGTGATGGAACTCATTAGAAACTAGAGTTGCGGACTGATTGGAAACTCTGACTCGTCCACGGCGCTACTGGAATTTCCTGAAACTCAGTCACTCAGTACACGATTTTATGTAAACAAAGTTTTGAAAACGAAAATAATTAACATGACTAGTGATAATTCGAGCGATGACACGGAATTATTACTTCTCCAGTCACATAGACGTCAGAATCACTTATAATTACTGTCTATTCGTTCATTTTTCACACAGTTTCTCGAAACCAGTCGCCTGGCGACCAGCATGTCGAGTCGCCAGGTGACTAGTTACAAACGCGTTCCTTTTGAGTAGCGCCGTGGACGGACGCGCATTGAAATACTAGTGCTATCGCAGTCAGGCTACTCATAAGTGACTACAGTTTCAGTCGCGTTCCTTTTGAGTCCCTCCGTGGACGAAGGGGCTTAGTATTATGTGAGATAGTGATGCACAGACTAATAATGATAGGTAGTGATGTCAGTTTTGCATGCTATACCAATCATCAATCAATGTCGTTACATGCATCCTATTGGTCGTAGACCGTTGTTTACGGTCTGTGGTTACATTTGAGTGCGAGTGTGCGAGATTGCGTTAGCATCCTATTCCTATTGGTCTGTGGTGCGACGAGACGACGACGACGCCGATGTAAAAAAAAATGTATTCTTCTCGATTCTTCTTGCTGCAAAAAAAGGAAAAAGCATAAAATAGACAAGAATTTCAGAGCCGAGTTACGCTCAAATAACATTGATAACATGAACTTCGTAAGAAAAATCTCTACACATAATTATGTTAGTAATTTTACAATTCGATTCGATTTGCAGTTGTTTAATTAAAGTATTTCTAAATGCGAAAACAGGCGGTTTCCATTTGTTGATTGATACACACACACACACACACTACAGTCTACAAGCCAAGGGTTATTTATATAAATCAGATATTTTTTTTAATCTTTATTTTCTTAATTTGGGGGTTTTGTCACATAGTGACATGTCACTGCACTGGGAAGGACATGGCATCAACATCAATGGCGAATACATCACTCACCTTCGATTCGCCGATGATATAGTCATAATGGCAGAATCGCTGGAGGACCTTGGCGCAATGCTCAGAGACCTCAGTAACGTTTCTCAACAGGTGGGTCTTAAAATGAACATGGGCAAGACTAATATCATGTCCAATGCTCATGTTGCACCCATGCCGGTACAAGTTGGGAACGATACCATTCAAGTTGTAGACCACTATGTCTATTTGGGTCAGACGATTCAACTAGGTAGGTCCAACTTCGACAAAGAGGTCAACCGACGAATCCAACTCGGATGGGCAGCGTTTGGGAAACTTCGTCACATCTTCTCGTCGCAGATACCGCAGAGCCTCAAGACGAAAGTCTACAATCAGTGCGTGTTGCCAGTGATGACTTATGGCACTGAGACTTGGTCGTTAACTATGGGCCTCATATACAAGCTCAAAGTCGCGCAGCGTGCTACGGAGAGAGCTATGCTCGGAGTTTCACTACGTGATAAGATCCGAAATGAGGAAATCCGTAGAAGAACGAAGGTCACCGACATAGCTCTCAGAATTAGCAAGTTGAAGTGGCAGTGGGCAGGCCATATAGCTCGCAGAACCGATAACCGTTGGGGAGTAAAGGTTCTCGAATGGCGACCACGAACCGAGCGACGCAGTGTTGGAAGGCCCCCCACCCGATGGACCGATGACATTCTAAAGGTTGCGGGAAGTCGGTGGATGGAAAGGGCTCAAGACCGTTCGTCGTGGAACTCTTTGGGGGAGGCCTATGTCCAGCAGTGGACTTCTACAGGTTGTTGATGATGATGATGACATGTCACTCCCGTAAGGCCACTAAACAATATGATTATCTTCTTGGCTTCATACATATACTTATACTATACATATACTTATACTATACTTCATACTTCAGAATGATGATTACTTTGTACAGTAGTGAGTGAACGATCAACCTGTGGTGTTTTTGTGTTGGAGTCGTTTCATTCTGGGCCTGGTCCATGTACACTACATAGGAAAATTAGGAAAAAATAGGAGATTACAAGAAAAATACAGTTTCATTAATTTGAAGACAAATGCGATGGTACAAGACAAGTTCTTCTGGAAAGTTTTTGACTATGTGAAAACTATTTGAAGGCCGCCATGTTGGTTTATAATTGACGTTTGACATGACATTAACATATTTTTCAAGTCATGTTGTTTGATTTGATGTTTTTGTGTGTACGTCAGGGCATCGAGTATCTTCCTTCAGTGATAATAGATGTGATGACGCCGCTGGCGCCAGCGCGGCGCCGTCACGATCAAGCTAAATCTTCTGTAGTTCTTATATGACGTACGATCAGACGTAGATATTTCAGAAAATAACTTAAACTAACGCAACTTAGTATTTTACATTACACTTCGCTTTGTGGAGTGTAAAGATGCGTTAGATGAATGGATGTTAAACAACACAGTATTTAGACAAAACAACGAAGCTAAACAAAAACATGTCAACAGATAAATGTAGGTTGTCAAAATGACATAGATAAATGTAGGTTGTCAAAATGACATTTCACGCACGTTCATCCGCCATATTTTTGTAGCGCTGTGTGTTGCTCTCTTTGTCGAAGAAAATCATAATGTACCTTAGAACGAAGTCAATTTAAATAAAATAACCAATGAAATACGTTTACTTTATTGCTTAGCAATATTTTTGAGTAGTGTACACAGTGCAGGCCCAGGCTCCATAGACTGATGAAACGGCTCGGCAAAAAAAAAAAAAACCAGTGAGTGTGGTGAATGAACAGGGTGAACTGGTGAAAAAAAAACGACTTGAGGAAAATGGCTGACTGACCAATTTGATAGCGGCTTGCTGTCAAAATACTCAAAATAATTTCTTTACGCGTATGCAGATCAAATTGTATTTTACCAGGTTCTCATCGTAGACCGGATGAATATATCGAATGTCAGCTTACATGTCGTTTAAAAGCAAGAACGAAGGTCGTTTACACCTTTTCCTAGGGTGCTAGAGCTTCGTGTCGTGCCCACTGGGTGCACTCCGAAGCAGCGAATTTTGGACGCGAAGATGAGCGATGAAGGCGAAGATCCATCGCCGCGGCCGAAGCGCAAGATCAAGAAGGTGATGGTGGTGTCATCTACGTCCAGCTCAGACTCCGATGACAGCGGCCCCACCACTTCGACGCGCAAGAAGAGACTGAGGGTGATCATCGCATTCCAGCACAGTCGTTAAGTGTCGATCGATCGTGCGAGTGTAGTGAGTGACGGCGTGCGTCCGTTTGTCGCAGGTGCTGAGCGAGGAGGGCAGCGACAGCAGCAGCGGCAGCTGGGCCGCGGGCGCGCTGCGGCGGCGGCGCGCGCTGCCCGGCCTGCGCGACTCCGAGCCCGACAGCGACTCCTCGGGCTGGGCCAGCCCCCGCCCCTCCGCCGCGCCTCCCGCTGCCACCGCTGCCTCCAAATCCCCCTCTAATAAGGGGAAAGCTGTGTCTGGCTTCACTTCGGACAGTTCAGAGGGCAACTCTGAGAAATGCTCCATTTGTCTGATGAAATTCCTCAACCAGGAGGTTGGGATTCCTCAGAATTGCGAGCACATATTCTGCTTGGATTGCATTACAGAGTGGTCCAAGAACATGAACACGTGCCCTGTGGACCGCATTACGTTTGATTCAATAGTTGTGCGTGCATGCGCCACAGGCCGAGTGTTGCGCACGGAGATGGTGAAGGTGGCGGAGCGCACGCCCTCCTTGGAATTTATGATTATTGAAGATCCTACTGTGTGTGAGGTATGATCTAGTTACTTTTTTTTTGCGCAGCAACTATGTCAGTCCCATAGAGATCTCATAAAAACAATAACAACACTATACATCCTGCAGCAACCTGAACGCAGATTTGTAGAGCACAATAGCAGCAACAGAAGACTGCACCGCTAACACGCTCTGAAACAAACCAACATCAAGGCGGCTTACATTTATACTGTTGCTAATGTGTATGATAGAGTATTCTTACCTGTATCAGTTATGTCTATTTTATGTAAATATTTTAAAGAAGCATTTATTCATAAAGCTTATTATTTATTTACATCAATTATGTAGTTAGCATACTGGTTTATACCATGTATGGCTCCATGGTCCATAAACCAAAGAAGTCACAACAGTGTTTAATCAGATACTCTCAGTTCAACTCAGCTCAGTGTTGTACTAATAAATGGAGCATTTGTGCAGGTCTGCCACAATGCTGACCGGGAGGAATCCATGCTGCTGTGTGATGGCTGCGACCTTGGCTTCCATATGCAGTGTCTCACACCTCCTCTAACTCGGGTAATTCATTGTCTATGTAAAATTTAGTTTGTATTGTCTCAACAGGACGTACCCAGCCTACTAGGCAGATCTGCATCATATGTTTGCTTATAATCACTGTGAGAATCAAACCTACATTTATAGTATCTCAGCTGGTTACTTGTCTGCAATGCCACTGTGGTCATCTTAATCTAATGCAATGTAAAATAATTAGTTCTCTTTCCTATAAAACTAATTATATTAGTTTGTATTTTATTGCACTTCTGATTTGTAGACAAGCCCCAGTATTATAATTTATCACATTATAATTCCAGATTCCTGAAGATCAATGGCTTTGCCCCAACTGTAATGGGGTTTGGCGATCATCCCCCATCATGTTCTCGATGCAGTCACACTCGTACTCGTCCTTGGCCGATAGCTACGAGCGGCCGACTCGGGCGACCCGAGACGACAACGAGCCTTCTACTTCGACCGGACGACGCGGTGTCTCGACTCGCAACGAGCCGACCACTTCGCGATCCTCGAGGGTCTTCAACAGCGGCGCGTCTGCCTCTGCCAGGCGAACCACAACGCCGCGCACCAGGAAACGGAAATATAAACGGAGAAGAAGAACCGTCGTGGTGGAGTACGAGGTGGAGGGTGAAGGGAAGTTTCCCATCACCAAAACTAGAAGGGTCAAGACTAGGATCAAAAAGAGAAAGGTGGGTGTGCGTCAACATACAATCGAAACTCCATTGGGATACGTTGCACGCGCTCGATATTTAGGTTTAGGTTTTAAGAAATTTAATTCTTGTAAATAAGTTTCAACGAGGCAAGATATCTCGTGGATCGAGCGATCGCATCGAGTTGTCGTTTTATTGCAGTAGTTAGACAGTTCCACACAAGTGAGGTCTCTGGTTGCAGACAAAGAAGCGGCAGCCTCGCACCGCGGCGCGGCGCACGCACGTGCTGGCCAGCGTGCGGGCGCGGCTGGCGTCGCTGCGCGGCGAGGCGCGCGCCGGCGCCGCCGGGCCCGGCGCCCCGTCCGGCGCCGGCACCGGCGAGCTGGCGGCGCGCCGCGCCGGCGCCGGCATCCCGCCGCTCAGTCTGTTCGGCTCCGCGCACCAGCTCGACTACTTCGAGGAGGAGGAGGAGCAGTACTCCGAGGGCGCCAGCACCGCCGTCGCCGCGAGGCCCACCTCCAGCATGCTCAGTGCTTACAGACAGGTCATTATTTCATGAGGGCCTGTTGTGGCTGGAAAGTGATTTATAATGGTGTAGGAGTTACGATAGCGACAGCTGCATCACATTTTTGCATATTTCACGGTACATGGTCTGACATGCCCTTTCAATGCTAGGAAACCTGTACGTTCATCGTATTGCTCTTGGCACGTTGTGTATGCTTGATCTGGAAACGATGCAACAATAACTTAATGGTACTCTTTATCGAACCACTGATCAACAGGCTCGAAGAAAGATGATCACGATTCCGTCACCGACGCACGCGAGCTCGGCGCCGGACCTGCTGTCCAACATCCTCGACAGCCAGACCCTGCTGCACTCCAAACATTCAGTGGTCTCCGTGACCGTTGACGGGAATGTCAACATAAAGATCGAAACCCACCAGAGGAGAAAGGAACCTAAGCCTGAGAAGAAGGAGGATGTTCCTCTCGGTGACAAGAAGGAGGTTGATCTGACGAAGGGGGAAGGGACGCGGCAGGCGCCGTCGTATCCGGGGCAGGGCCGCGGCTGGGGCGGCGGCTACCGGTACCCGCGGGAACAGAACAATCATCAGCAGAACCATAATCAAGGCAACCATGGTAAGAGCATCCTACATCGTTGGAGTCCTGATTACTTATTCAATGTTAGCTAATATCAAACAATCACATCTAAGTATTCCAAAAGTCGTTCATGGCATAAAATAATTTATTTGTGAGCGTTCACAATTTGGACCCAGATTGCGATATTACATTAATAATGGAATTAAATAGATTTATTGTCAGGCTACGGTCGCGGCGGCTACGACAACGGCTACGGCGGGCCGCAGCAGCGCGGCGACGGCCACTACGACCGGAGAGACGACAACAATGGACAGTTCAACGACTATAACAATCGCAGACCGCACCAGTTTCATAATGAGGACGAGCCATGGCATGATCGGAATAGGTAATATTCATTATAGTACACTGGTCATCAAAAAAATCGACCCACTCTCTTTTTTCTCTATTTTTTTTTTAAACTTCGGAGATGAGTGGTTTTGAATTGTTTTATTTTATGACAAGGGTTTGTTACGATATTTGACATCTGCCTACCATAAATTACGGCCTACTTTAGGGTACTTAACAAACTTTTTAACGCTTACACTGATTAGTGTCGATTTCATTGTTTACGTCGAGATTCAGTTGAACCCAATTCCCTTTGTGAAACGGAACATTTAAACAGTGCGCTCGATAATTAACGCTATCTTTATTCACTAAGGCTGTAGTTTTGCAAGATTTCAACTGAAATTATGGACACTACTGAGGCAGAGGCAGCCCAAGTTGTAGCTTTGCTGCAACAAGGCTTCAGTAAATGTGTTGTGGCGCGAAGATTGAATCTCAGTCGATCTGCGGTTAGAAGAGTTTACCAGAGGTTTCTGGAGACTGGAGAGTATCGAAAAAGATCAGGATCTGGAAGACAAAGGGTCACTTCTGAACGAGATGACCGCTTTATTGTGACCTCAGCTTTAAGAAATCGGCACCTTTCTGGGGTTGATCTTCAGCGACGCTTACAAGAAGTGCGGGGTGTGGCTACAAGTGACAGTACAGTGAGAAGGAGACTCCGTGAACAAGATTTAAGAGCTCACAAGCCAGCAACGGGACCACAACTGACCGCAGCTCATCGACAAGCAAGACTACAATTTGCGCGAAATCACCTGAACTGGACTATGGACCAATGGGCGTCATTTCTTTTTAGTGATGAAAGCCGAATGACGTTATACGGTTCAGACGGGTGCCGTAACGTCATGAGACGGCCAGGTGAGCGTTATGCCCAATGCTGCATGAGCGAAACAGTCAGTTATGGTGGAGGCTCTGTAATGTTTTGGGGTGGGATATCTTTGACAGCGCGCACGGAACTGGTATTCATCAGGAGGGGTTCACTAACTGCTGCACGTTACATAACAGAGATCTTAGAAGATCACGTGATGCCCTTTGCGGGTTATATCGGAGAACACTTCCAGTTAATGTAAGACAACGCACGGCCACACGTAGCGCGCATCGTGACTCAGTACCTGGAAGAGGTCGGTATACAGGTTATGCAGTGGCCAGCAAGGAGACCTGACCTCAACCCTATAGAGCACATTTGGGACACCCTAAAACATAAGGTTAGAGCTCGAAATCCCGCCCCTACAACCTTAGGAGAACTGGAAACCGCCATCAAAGAAGAATGGGAGCGAGTACCTCAAGGAGCCATTGCTGTTTTGATAAGGTCTTTAAAAAGGAGAATGCAGGCTATAATTAAAGCAAGAGGAGGAAATACCAAATATTGATTTCAAGGATTCATCGGCTTAAGTGCAAAGGGTGTAAAATTACAGCTTGTTCAATATAAACCTAAAAATTGGGTAAAATTAAAGATTTTCCATTTTTCCTCATAATGTGCAAGTTTTCCAAAATGTGTACATAATTTTCAGTTCAAAATGTTAAAAATAAACAATTTTACATAAAAAATATTATTCCAAAACAACTTGTTTCATTCAAAATTAAAAAAAACGAATTTTTCGGCAAAAGTACAGGTGGGCCGATTTTTATGATGACCAGTGTAGTTACGAGACTCCTTGCATCTGTTTTCATAATTTTCTTATTACGACGCTTCACGTGCCTGGCTATGATAAGTTCAGTCAGATCATGCTCTGAAGTAATCACAATATGCATGAATAAAACAAGTTTTAATTCCTAAAGGAGACAGCATGAACCGAACCGCGGCCCAATAAACCAGAGGAACGACGAGCGGCGCTTCAGCGGCGGCCCGGTGTGGCGGCCTCACCGCCCCGACGGACCCCCGCACAGGCAGTCCTTCGGGGGCTTCGAGAACCCACTCGACATGAGGATGGGCCACGAGCCCCCACCCGGACCTGGCTTCTCCCGCTCCAACTCCTACCCGGAAGCGTCGCGTCAGGATAAACCGCAGCCCTACGAACCACTCCCGCAGCCGCCTAGCTTCGAATTCCAAGTCACACCCGAAGTCGAAGCCGACGAGGACGAGAAGAGCGATGAAGGACTGATCATCGACACGGAAAAGTACGATCCGACGGAGCCGACGAACGATGACGATAGCGGGGAGGATGATAGCGGCGCGCCGGGGCCGGCGTCGTCGCCGCCCGCCCCGCCCTCCCCGGCCGCCCCGCCGGGCGTCCCCCCCTCCCCGCCCTCCGTGGAGAGGATCCTAGCGGGCCTGGACACTTGCGGCATCGACGTGCCGGCGGACGTGCTGGACTCGGCCGTGCGGCAGGCGCTGCAGGAGCACCGCGCGCTGCGCCCGCCGCGCCCGCCGCGCGACGACGACGGAGACTGCCCCAACTACTCGATCTACTCCGCCACCAGCGTGCACATCGCCAGCGACTCCAGCCGGGCCGTCGCCGAGAAGCCCGAGGAACGAAGGAATAGCTTGGAAGATTTGGTACAGGAGGACGGTGAGCTGACGCCGCCGCCGCAGCCTTCGGATCGAGTCGACCGCTCGCCCGAGCTGTCCCCCGTCAAACCGACCTACGGCTCGGAGAAGACTCTGGAGGAGTACAAAGCTAAGGTGTCCAAGCGTTGTCCGATCACTACGAACACGCGCAATCCCATCAAGATCAAGCTGAATACACCGTCGCTCATCAAGCGACAGGTGTCTCTGTACGACGATGAAGATGTCAGTCAAGATCTGGGCGACAACGCGGAGCCAACGGAATCTCAGCAGGCTTCTATTGTTGAAGCTAAAAGTGCAGAAGACGAATCAAAGGACGACGAGAAGGTGCAGAATGAACCAGAAATCGAAGAGCAAAAATCGCCCGATGTTAGGAACGACGATACGGATTCTTCGAAGGAACGTAAGGACGACGAGATGAGCACCCCGCATATCTCAGATGAAGACGCAACCCCCAAAAGGTTAGACGAAGTCACGGACAAGACGGATGAAAAGGATCTCCACGATGATCGGACAGATGATGAACCGGAGACGGTCAATAAGGACAAGGACAAATCAGATTCCGAACTCTCGAGTCGCTCGGGCTCCCCTCGCTCCCCGCCCTCCCCCTGCAGCGCTCCCAAAATGACAGAATCCATCAGCGAGACGGAAGACGAGCGCTCCTACACCCCCTGCCTGGATGAGAACAAGTCCAAGGACGCCTCGCTAGAGGACAAGGGGATCGAGGGGCTCGATACCGAGATGATCTCGGAGGAGGAAGGGAACGATATGTTTTCGGAGGGCTCCCCGCCCGCCTCGGGCGCTCCGCCCCCCGAAGAAGGCGAGATACTGGATAAAAGGCCGAAGCCGGACGACAGCAAAAAGAAGAAGAAAAAAGAAAGCAAGAAGGAAAAAGAGAAGAGCAAGGGTCGCAAGCGAGACGTGGCCTTCAAGAAAGTCGCGAAAGGAAAGGAGCGGAACTACCGCGAGCGAGACAAGGAGAAGGAGAAGCGGCGCTCGCCGAGCTCCTCGCGCGAGCGGCGTCGGCGCAAGGACAAGCGCAAGGACCTCGAGCGGTACGACGTCCGCACCCTCGTCACGGAGCGGCGCCGGCGCACCAAGGACGCCTTCGGCCGCGACGTGTCGCCCTCCGGCTCGCGCTCCCGCTCCGCCTCCCCCGCGGAGCCGCCGCCGCGCCGCGCCTCCTCCTCCCCGCCGCTGTCCCCGCGCCGAGGCCGGCCGTCCCCCTCCCCGCGTCGCAAGAGATTTTCTCCCTCGCCGAGACGAGCTCGCTTCTCCCCTTCGCCGCCGAGGCGACGCGCGTCCGCATCGCCTCGCCGCCCGCGGCCGTCGCCGTCCCCGCGGCGAGCTCGCCTCTCCCCGTCCCCGCGGCGGCGGGCGTCCCCGTCCCCGCGGCGCCCGATCTCGGCCGCGTCGGCGCGTCGCTCGCCGAGCCCGAAGCGGCGCCGCAAGCGGTCCGACTCGCGGCCGAAGGCGACCCGCCGCCGACGCTCCGCCTCGCGGGTCCGGAAGCGCCGCCGCTCGGCCTCGCCCGCCGCCAGCCCGAAGCCGACCAAGGCGAAGAAGAAGAAGCGCGCGCGGTCGCCCAGGGCGGGCTCCAAGCAGCGGTCCCCGCGGCGCCGCAGCCCGCGCCGCAAGCGCGCGCGCCGCCGCTCCGAGTCGCCGGGGCCGGTGGTGGCGGCGGCGGCGGCGGCGGCCTGGTCGCCGGCGCCGCCCTCGCCCCGCACGCCGCCCCCCGCCGAGCCGGTGCCGCTGGAGGAGCGCCGGCGCAGGCGCGAGGTGGAGCGCGCGCACCGACGGCTCCGGGAGGCGGCCGGACCTTCCAAGGAGGTGAGTTGTCGAACCCTCGACGAGCGGCAAGGGAGGGCTCGGCCCGTGCGGTAGAGTGATAGCTCGGAACGATCGGCAGGTGTTCACGTCGGGCGACAACATCCTCGTGAGCGTGAGCTTCAAGGAGCAGGAGCGCGCGGAGGGCGTCGGGCGGCGCGCGCGGCGCAAGGAGCGGCGGCGCCGGCGCCGGCCGCTCGAGCCGGACGCCGGGCCCAAGCCCGTCGCGATCATCGACCTGGAGCGCTCGCCCTTCAGGGAGCTGACGCCGTCGCCCAAGAACGTGATCGTGCTGTCGGACGACGAGGCGGAGCGCTCGCCGGCGCCCCCGCCGGCCGCCGCCCCCGCCGACCCGGCCGGCGCCCCCCCGCAGGGCCCCAAGACGCCGCCCGACCCCGCCGAGCCCGCGCCGGCGCCCGCCGCCTCACCCCCCAAACCTACGACGGAAGGTAACTATTATGTTCTGTTTGTCAATGAAAACACTGATTAGATAAGAATCGTTTATTCAGCTAGGGTGCTATAAGGAGATACATGTCAAAACTATAACCGCCTACATGGAAATACTTTATTATGAACTCAACAAAGTAGCATAGTTAATATAGAATCTTACATAGCGTAAATTACAGTAACCAACTTAAATAATAAGCGAGCGCCCCCTTACGGCCGCTGTTAACATCGCGACGGTCGCCGCTCGGTCCTAAAAAACCTTAGACTTTGGTCCGCGACCGGATGGAGCCCGTCAGAGCGACGAGCTCGTGTAACTCGTGTGTTGCAGCGGAGCCGCGCGGGCCGCTGACGCCGCCGGAGCCGCCGGACTCGCCGGACGCGTACGACCCGTACGAGCCGACGCGCTCCGCCTCCGCCTCGCCCGCGCCCCCCGCCGCCCCCGCCCCCGCCTCCGCCCCCGCCGCCCCCGCGCTCGACGACGACGCCTCGCGCCCCTCCATGACGCTCGAGGCCGCGCAGAAGACCAACCTGTCCGCCGATGAAGTCTTGGACCGGAGGCCGCTCTCGCCCATCGAGAAGGTAGGCGCTTCTTGTTTTTGGTTTACGGTTTCATCATCATCATCATCAGCCTGTAGAAGTCCACTGCTGGACATAGGCCTTCCCTAAAGAATTCCACGACGAACGGTCTTGAGCCTTCTCCATCCACCGACTTCCCGCAACCTTTACAATGTCATCGGTCCATCGGGTGGGAGGGGCCTTCCAACACTGCATCACCCGGTTCGTGGTCGCCATTCGAGAACCTTTACTCCCCAACGGTTATCGGTTCTGCTAGCTACATGGCCTGCCCATTACCACTTCAACTTGCTAATTCTGAGAGCTATGTCGGTGACCTTGGTTCTTCTACGAATTTCCTCATTCCGAATCTTATCACGTAGTGAAACTCCCAGCATAGCTCTCTCCATAGCCCGTTGCGCGACTTTGAGCTTGTGTGTGAGGTTTACGGTTTAAGATAATTTATTTACTCGGTCCTTCGATATACAGTGGTGGTCATCTAATTAGAAACACCTAGTCACCTGACATTTTTATAAAGTAACTAACATTATTATAGCATTTAATAGGAGGTAATTTTTTTTTCACTACTTTACAATGTACTTTAATATCTCTAGTTTAATTACAAGCAATAATATTTGACAACCAATTCGACAATAAAAATAAATATCAGTGAAACAAAAAGTATCAACATCGTTAGGACTGGCAGAATGGACAACTAATTAGAAACATTGTATGACTTGGTTCGAAATTAGATTTTTTAAACTGAAATACTGTTCTCACAATTGTCAATCACATTGTAAATATTGCCGCCATTTCTAACTTATTACGAAAAGTTACTATTTATTGTTGTTTTATTAAAAATGGGTAAAAATAAGAGCTGTGATGCAGCAACGAGAAAAATTATAGTGAATTTTCATTTAAAACAAAAATGGAGTTACAGAAAGATCGCCGATTATTTGGAATGTTCCGTAAAGATGATATTTAAAGCCCTCGCACATTTCAAACTACACGGAACATCAGATAACTTGCCAAGAAAACTTCGGCCCAGGAAGACTACAGTTCAAGAAGACAGGCTTATGCTTCGATTAGCTAAGGCGGACCCCTTTAAAGGATCCAATGTTATAAGAAAAGATGTATTTTCAGAAGACGATCCTCGACACGTGTCCACTAAACTAGTTCGTAGACGGTTGGTTGAAGGAAAATTGTTAGGAAGGATCGCTAGAAAAGTACCACTACTAACCAGGCAACATAGAGAAAATCGTCTAGCATTCGCTCGCAAAATATGGCAGTTGGACTATTCATCAATGGAAAAAAGTTTTGTTCTCAGATGAAACTAAAATTAATTTGATTTATTCCGATGGAAAACGATATGTACGAAGACCAATAAACGAGGCTTTGAATAACAAGTACACTAAAAAGACAGTTAAGCACGGTGGTGGAAATGTAATGGTGTGGGGATGTTTCTCAGGGTACGGGATTGGTCCCGTGAGAAAGATTGAAGGGCAAATGGATCAATATCAATACAAAAAGATCTTGGAAGAGACAATGATTCCATATTCCGAGGAAAATTTGCCAGTAACTTGGATATTTCAGCATGACAACGACCCAAAGCACACAGCACGCAGCGTTAAAGCGTTTCTTACAGAACAATCCGTGACAGTATTAGAGTGGCCTGCCAATAGTCCGGATTTAAATCCCATAGAAAATTTGTGGCACACTATAAAGACCAACCTGTCGCAGAAACACGTTACTAATATTCATGGACTTAACAGTGCATTTGAAGACGCTTGGAGAAGTATTCCTGTAGAAACTTGTTATAAATTGATTGAATCAATGCCGCGTCGCTGCAAAGCTGTTATTGATAATAAAGGCTACCCTACCAAATACTAATTGTATAAGGATGTAGCATTTTTAGTATTTTTCAAAACTATTGGGGTTTTGTTCAAATTAAAAATGATTTAAGTAATGATTTTTTTGGTGTTTCTAATTAGTTGTCCGGTTTGTATCTCGTTTTTTATTTTGTTATTAATATAACTTTCAGTTTTAGAAACACAACCATTGTTTTCTGTTATTAAAATGGTATAACAATGCAATATAATATCCGATACATCGATTTTAATACGTAGGAACACTCAATGATACGTTAAAAATTAGTTCGAAAGGGAATTTGCAATAAAAATATAAGCCCAGGTAGGTGTTTCTAATTAGATGACCACCACTGTATATGGTCGGAGATATGAAGCGGCGCTTACCCCCAGGTGATGGCGCTCCTGCAGTCGACGCGCGACGTGTCGCCCGAGGAGCCGGTGCAGCGCTCGGCGGGCGTGTCGCCCGGCGCGGAGGCGGAGGCGGCGCTCGGCCCCGCCCCCGCCGCCGGCCCCGCCCCCGCGCCCGCGCCGCGCGTGCTGCTGCCCGAGGCGCCGCGCGCGCCGCCCAAGCTCTTCCTGGCCAAGCCCTCCCCGATCAAGTCGGACCCCATCAAGCCCATGCCGGTGAGCAGCTTGCCCCAGCATGCACCGCAGGATAATAGTTATTTTTTTTTTTTATTTTTTTTTGAAAACCATCGGCACTGAGAAAAACATTCTGGAAACTTAAATATATAGCTTAAGGCCATTTAAAGGTCTTCACTGGTAGATACAAGTTGGATAACGGGCAGACAAAAAAAGAAGATAAGTTGAGTAATTAATACCTTAAGGGTCACTCACAGTCACGATATCAATAAGCATAGTAAGTGCTAATCACTAATTAGAATCTGGAAGATGTACAAAGAGGGTTACCCGTCAAAGAATGTGATATTGAGTTTATTTCTAAGAGTTAGAATACTGCAGTTGAATAGATCAAGGTCTTGGTGTTTACTATTTAATAAGTTAAACGTTTCACTTGCGCGGTAAATAAATGCATTTTGGCAGTAGTTCGTAGATACTGAGGGCAGATAGAACAGATTGCTTTTCCTAAATGTTCGTGTAGGGGCATACCATTTGATCCTACTTAGAAGAGGCGGACAATCAACAGCTGAGTTGACAATGCGTGAGAGGTAGACTACATCCGCAAAGTCTCGTCTGAGATAAAGAGGAAGCAGGTGCTGCCTGCCACAGTTGGATAGGTAGTCCGGGTTATATTCAATTATGGATAAAAGTTCGATCGATTCCTTAACCGACGGTCGTAGGCCCTTTTCAGGGTCACCGTACCTCAACCTGGTCACAAACTTAATACAGGATGACCAAGAAAGAATCAGCGACATCAGTCACGACAAACAAGCGAGCAACCGCATGAATGTAGTTGACAGTGATCATGAAAGTAAGTTAACGAGTGAGTGCGTGTGGCAGGCGACGAAGATCTCGCGGCTGCCGCTGCCGGGCGTGGTGGCGGGCGTGCGGCGGCGCTCGGCCTCGCCGGCGGGGTGCGGGGGCGGGGGCGGGGGCGGAGGCGCCTCGCCCTACTCGCCGGGCTCCAGCGACTTCGGCGACCTGTTCGAGCCGCCCGCGCCGGCGGCCGCGCGCCGCGACGCCTTCGACGCGCTGCACGACAAGCCCTCGCGCCCCAGGAAGGGCCGGAACGGCAAGTCCGGCAAGCGCGGGAGGAAGGGTGAGTGTCGCCCGTTCCACTCTAAAAATCACAATTATAGACACATAGTTATCATACATTTATTTATTCATTATCAAACAAAAAAACCAAAAAAAAATATTTTTCCAAAACCAACATTTTCTGAAAAACTTTAAATAAAGGAGCCATTTCAATTCTGGGCCTGGTCCATGTACACTACATACAAAAATTAGGAAAAAATAGGAGATTACAAGAAAAATACAATTTCATTAATTTGAAGACAAATGCTATACAAGAATATGACATGAAATTGACATATTTTTCATGTCATGTTGTTGCTCGCCAAAATAACATCCCTAACAGACGATCAATCCTTCGTGCGCATCCTAGGGGAAATGCTTCGTAATCGCCGTTTCCAGGTCCATCTAAATGCTGACAAAAGCAGATGGCGTGTTCAAAAGAACGGGCTACCTCAGGGTAGTGTATTAGCTCCAATACTGTTCAACATCTACACCGATGACCAACCCATCACTCCCAATACGGAGAGATTCCTTTACGCTGATGACCTGGCTCTGGCTACACGCTCGGCAAATTTCGAAGACGCAGAGCACAACCTCGAGTCAGCCCTGGCAAATCTAAGTGCCTATTATGATGCAAATGCTTTAAGACCAAATCCTGCTAAAACGGAATCCTGCGTCTTCCACCTCCGCAATCGCCAAGCCAGAAGGAAACTTAATATAACGTGGCGAGGTGTCAACGTAAAGCACAGCGATAATCCCACCTACTTAGGAGCCACACTCGACCGATCGCTCACTTACAAAAATCACTGTATAAAAACCAAACTCAAAGTAGGCACTCGTAACAACCTGCTACGCCGCCTCACATCCACGTCCTGGGGTGCTTCCCCCCATGTTCTCCGAACATCAGGCCTGGCTCTCTGCTTTTCAGCTGGCGAATTTGCATGTCCAGTGTGGCATCGTTCTGCTCATGCGAAAGAAGTAGATGTAGCCTTAAACGAGACATGCAGGATAATCACAGGCTGCTTAAAACCGACACCCTTAAACCTGCTCTATCCATTAGCAGGTATAGCTCCACCCGAGGTCCGCCGTGAAGTTGCCTGCTCCGTTGAGAAACTCAAGCAGGAGTCCGATCCACGACACCCACTTTTCAATACCAGTGCTTGTTGCAGTAGATTGAAGAGTCGGCACAGTTTCATGAAAGCCTCCAAATCTACCACCGACCATCCAAGCGAGGCTCGATATAGACTGTGGCAGGAGAAACATCCCCCTTCTCCCGAATACATTGCGCCTGCAGAAAAGCTCCCAGCGGGCAAACTTCTACCTTGGTCAACCTGGAAATCGCTTAACCGATTGCGGAGTCAGGTTGGCCGCTGCAGGTACAATTTGAGCAAGTGGGGATACTCAAATGAGACGCAGTGCGATTGTAACGCAACGCAAACTATGTTGCACCTACTTTCGTGCATGCAGTGCCCTCACACCTGCACACTGAAGGACCTCTACGAAGCCACTGACAATGCCGTAGCTGTGGCGGAGTACTGGTCCAAAAAGATTTAGTCCCCCTGAACCATCGACACGACAGAAGAAGAAGAAGAAGAAGAAGAAGAATTTTATGTTTTTGTTTTGTCAGATATCAATCAATCGGGTCATCTGCAAGCTCGATCCAGAGCTGCGGGTAAGGGCCTCTGGCTTGCGCTATTTGCCCTAGCTTCAACTCTAGAAGCAACTACTTCTAGGTCGCGTGGCTTCGTTGAGATGTCTCTTCCATGTTCGGCGGCTCATCTCAGCGTTGTTTGTTTTTCCTTTTTTTTTTTTGTTTTTTTTCCTATGTACCTTCCGAGGAGGATTCCTCGGGTGCACTTAGGATCTCTCGGGGCAGGGGCCTCCAGGGTGTTCGGCTGTCGGGTGGTCGCGCGTGTAAAGGCGCTAGGGCATTAAAAATTAAAATTTGTCAGATAAATGTAGGTTGTGTGATTTTTGTAGCGCTGTGTGTTGCTCTCTTTGTCGAAGAAAATCTTAATGTACCTTAGAACGAAATCAATTTAAATAAAATAACCAATAAAATAAAATACTTTTACTTTATTGCTTAGCCATATTTTAGAGTAGTATACACAGGGCAGGCCCAGGCTCCTGATCTTATTATTTTCAAAATCGAGCCCGTAACTCCTAACATCACTCTTCGATTACTCTCACGGTCTCCGATTTCGCCTAAGTGGCCCTGAAAAAAAACTCACCTGTATATTATGTCAAAAGCGAGACTTAGCAGTGCGATTTGACCGGTTCTATCCTAATAATATTATAAATGCGAAAGTTTGTAAGGGTGTCTGCGGTTCGATCGCACCATAACGACTGAACCGATTTCGATGAAACTTGAAGCAGGTAATAGTTATTTACCTAGATTAGCATGTAGGCTACTTTTGATCTAGGTACGACGTAAGCTAGTACTTTATACTAATGTTCAACTTTGCAGGTAAAACGACGGTGGACGTGAAACTGGACGACGACAACCTGAAGATCCTGGACGAGCTGCCGAGCTCGGCCGTCGAGATGCAGGTCAAGAGCAAAGTGAGTAATGTAAGCATCCCCATAACGCACTTATGTACTTACTTCTACACTACACGCATGTCTCTAGTACCTACACCTAGTGCGGACACAACACGCTTATGTTTTAGCTTGCTTCTTTTGTGTAACGAGTTTATAATAATCGGTACCACGTATTTGAGTTGATTTTGTGATTTGGAGCTAATAAGCTGCTGATATTTTAAAGAATTGATTAGATTTTTAGGGTTCCGTATCTCATTTGGAAAAACGGAACACTTATAGGATCACTATGATGTCCGTCTGTCTGTCCGTCTGTCAAGACCCTTTTTCTCAGAAACGGCTAAAGGTATCAACTTGAAATTTATACCACCTATTAAGGTCTGTGGGCTTATGGTGCCGTATAAAAATCAAAGCTCTAGCTTAATGCATTAAAAAGATATGGCAATGAATGTATAATTTTTGTATGGAAATGGCTAAAATGAAAAACCTCTAGGGTACTTCCACTTACCTCACAATTCTGAAATTTGGAATGCTAGGAGCTTTTGTAACACAGTTAAAGGGAAAAGTCTGAAATTGAGGAATATCGAAGTTTTTTAGGAAACAAAGTTATATATTGCGGTCAATGTCAATTACTACGTGAGCGACCGCAAATATAAGTTTTTCAATTCCTACACTTAGAATTTAACTTTCTAACCATGACCACTGGTGCACGACCGGGATTCGAACCCACGACCAATTGTACGGAACCCTCAGGGCGTGAGTTCTCGTACTTGACCGTCTTTATTTTTTTAAAGAAGAATATTTTGTGATTCATTTTGTCTGTTTTATAAGTAAAGTAGAAACTCTCAGTAGCTAAATAAAACTTTCAACTGTTTGCTTAAAGTACCTAGTTGCATTTTAGAACCGTGCTTATAAGTTCCAACCATTTTTGTTGATCATGCCACAGGTGCATCCTTGATGACCATGCATTAGGGCAATGATAGTTAAGATACATAATAAATAACACCCATCAGTCACTGGCCCCACACTAGAATTCCCTGTGACCTGGAACAAATATTTGTAATTCAAGCAGCAAACATTTGTCCCGCAGCGGGATTCGAACCCGCATCCCTTGCGACTCGCCCGCTTCGCTATCGAGGTTCGATATAATTTGACAATGTGTTTTAAATGTATGGTCGTATCGTACCCATCATTAGCTAATTTTTTTCACGAGGTAGGTTTGCCAGAAAAGGACGTAATTGCTGTTAGATTTTCCTTATGAATCCTCATTATTAGCCCATGTCCATTGTTCATGTTTGAGAAATATATTATCTGAATTGTAGACCACTATACCTATTCGAGTGAGAAATTCCCACTGCAAAGGTCCAACTTCAACAAAGAGGTTAACCAGTGAATCTAACTCAGATAGGCAGCGTTTGGGAATCTTGGTAATATCTTCTCATCGCAGATACCGCAGGACCCCAAGACCATGGTCTACCATTAGGGCGTAGTGATGACTTAAGGCACACAATCAATCCTTATGAATGAATACCGATTTTTCCGAGTATATTTCAGCAGCTAAGTGGTTGTGTGTATTGCAGTTCCTGAAGAAGTTGAACCGCCAGGAGCGCGTGGTGGAGGAGGTGAAGCTGGTGCTGAAGCCGCACTACAACAAGAAGCACGTTTCCAAGGAGGAGTACAAGCACATCCTGCGCCGCGCCGTGCCCAAGGTACCGCCTTCCCTCACCAAACCCACTACCTTACCGCCCGATATTACACAGCCTGACGTTGTGAAGGCAGTATGGCTCTCTAATATCAGACGTATGGTCTGATATTAGAGAACCATACTGTTCCCGCTTTGCGAACAATTAGGGAATTACCAACCAGCCAGTTTCTCAGAATGCCTTTTCACATAAATATTGTTGCTGCAAGTACCATTCACTGTGCGTTTGCAGCGATGGCGAAACATCGCACCGGTTTAGGTAGCACGTGAAAAGGCATCAACAGATTCACAATTGTTGCGCCACTAAGCTCGTGTTGTTTGTAGAGTTGATTAAATATTGGATGGTTGTTTCAGATCTGCCACAACAAGACCGGGGAGATCAACCCCATGAAAATACAGTCTTTAGTGGAGGCGTACGTTAAAAAGTTCAGAAAAAGACGCAAGCTCGGACAATAGTGAATGTAGTGTAGAGAATGTATGTAAGGTAGGTATACAGTGTAGCATAGAGACCCTGCGCCCGCGCCGCAATCAGATGTTCTATCAGATTATGTAATTATAATTTATAATGTTAAATGTATTTTACTTATTATTTAAATAAAATAGTATTAAATTTTTAAGTCAATTGTATTATTCTGTTGCATGAAGTCACGATTTACATGTAGTAAGTATTTGATGTGATCCTGATATGCGCTTCAATGTGATCAAACAGTGTACCTATATATGTAGGTTTATCTAGAATAGGCTGAAAAAAACAACAATGTATTTTTTACGAATTGTATTAAGTTTTATTTATCAAAAACTACAATTAAAGAGAGAAAACCTGTTGAAATTTTGACATGGCGCTTTTGAGTTTCATGAATTTTGACTAAATTAATTCAAATATAACCAAGAGTTTTTTTTAATAAGTTAAATACACACAGATACCAAGGATATAGCATGGAATAGCCATTAGATAATTCTAAGAATAGGATCTAAATTTAACACTGGAACCCTAAAAAGCAACTTTGTCACTTTCAAATAACTTTGGTTAACATACGAGACAGCTCTCGCCATGAGGAACAAACACGCTTCAAACATAGTACTGCAAATCACTAAGTTTAAGGCCTCGGTATTAATTAACTAAGGCTCTCCTACACTACCTCTAAACCTTCAGGTGCGATAAGATGAATCGCAGGACTACTTGGCGGGCGCGAAGCCGATGCGCTTGTTGGCGACGTCGAACTCTGTGTAGTAGCGGCCAATGAAGACGTCGCCCAGGATCCACAGCGGGCCCAGCGGCGCCGGCACGTCCAGCCCCATGAAGCCCGACAGGCACACCGTCTTGCCGAACTGGGAGATCTGCAACACCAACCCAACCGTCCTCTCACCTCAGCTAACGTGACAACTCAAAGGCAGAAAAAAGCAAAAAAAAAACAATTAATATTTTATTTTTTTCAGATTTATTTCCTGAACTTTTTCTTTTTCTTTCAAATTAGCTGTTTTTGGTCTTTTTACCAATTATTTATGTAACTATTAAACGTACAAGAAGTTTGACATCAAGCTACCTAAAACCGCTGAATAATAATATTAATAATAATGCTTTATTGAGGACACAATGTAAGACATGTACTTATACGTAATATAAACACTATAGTCCTACAATCTGCGGTCTTATCGCAAGCAGCGATTTGTTCCAGACAACCTTATCTAACCTACAACCAATCTAATGTAGAAAAGCTATGCCAACCGTGACAAAGTCAATGCCATGAATATTCCCCATAACCATAACCTAAGGTCTATTTAGGTTTGATTGACCACAATCGGTTGATTTTTGCAGAGAGATATTTCTGTGAGCGTGATGTTTGACTGCGTGTCTAATTTGAGTATCACACTTTGACATTTTTGTTACAAATAAATTCCTGTTTAGTGCGACATCTTCAATTTGTGACGTACTGTAAATTATTATTAATATTTTTGGTTTCTGGTAATTTATTTGTTAATATCTGCTATCAGATTTAAGACGCCCATTAAAATACGATTAGTAAAATAAAAACATAGTTTCGTAATATTTATGAGTGATTCGAATGTTTTTACTATCTATAACACAACACTTGGTATTTAGATTTACGATGTGCACGCGCAATCCTTAGCACTTGCAATATCATAAATAAGTATGTACCTATTTACAGCTAGGCATGCCTACCTAAGCTTCGACCTTTTATCTACCTACATAATACTTACTATTGGTTCGCCTCGAACTGAGATCTCGCGATGTCCAGTAAAAGTTGGTGCTTTGATGATCGTTGAAGCACAATTGAGATAACTTTGAAAATCACATCTTTAGCATGCTCGTATCTAACTAACATCCGATTTTATATGAACTACGAAGTAGCACAGGTTGAGGGTTCGAATTCCGATCGTGCATCAATAGATTTTTTATTTGGAAAATTTATGTAAGCTATACTAGTGAGGAAACTGGAATGTTCTAGAACTTAAAAATTCGATGACATGTGACATGTGCACGAAAGGAACCTCTTTGGTGGTGCACTTTAATCCTTTCACTGCACTGGCTCCTTTACCGACGATCTTGGGCCCTTTTAAGGGCCATCATACTTCAACCTGGTCACTGACCTAATACAGGATGTCCAAGAAATAATCAGTGTCACGACAAGTAAGTAGTAGGTTGGGAAAAACTATGAATTACGTGCCTACTGCCTAATTACTTGTCGTAGAGAGTGTCGACGCGAATAAATAATAGTAAATATTCCGGACATATCACACATAGTCAGCTGATCCCAAACTAGGCATAGCCTGTACTATGTATTCAAAATGATCCTAGTGATTTTATTGAAATAAATGCCTTTTGACTTTGACTTTATGGGTACCAGATACTGATATACCCAAACACAGAACAAACATGCTGCGTTCATCACACAAATGTTTGTCCAGTGCGGGAATCGAACCCGCGACTTCTAGCGCAGAAGGCAAAGTTAGTAACAAGTGAGCTGTGAGGCGCAATAGCAGCGCGGGCGCGACTCACCCGCAGCACATAGTCGGCGGGCTGCAGCGTGAAGCGCGCGCCGGCGAGCGTGAAGGCGACGGGCGGCAGGCGCGCCAGCAGGCTGCAGTCCAGCATGTACTGGCCGGCCGCCAGCGCGGTGGCGCCCAGCGCCTGGTTCAGCGCCGCCACCTCCCCCGTCGGCCCGCCGATCAGCGAGGTGCCCGTGTCCGCGATGGCCTGGCAGCCCTGCAACACGCCCACCATCACCTACTTCATACAGCCCTCGTCTAGCAAACTACCTTGTAATTTTCGACACCTAACTTGAGGAATTACGGATTGCCCGGACGAACTTTCAACTCCTTTTCACCCACGTCAAGATTAACTTTTGAAAACATAAAAAGGATAGCCTGTGTCATTCCCCAGGATATAATCGCCAGATTTCATTACGATCAGTTCAGCCGTTTAATCAACGAACAGTATGGATGTACGGTAAACACAACTACACACAAATAGGTCCTTCAACTGTTCTTCTCCATCATAATCGCGATGAGCCCACTACCGCGATTCTCCTCGATTCTATGCATCTCTTGTCCGGGCCATATTTCCAGCCATAGGACATCCAGCATCCACTGCTGAACGTAGCCTCCCTCGCAGATATCCAGAGCACCTTACCATCATGTAGAGGGAATTTGCCCTGAATAAGCGCGCTGGGCACGCGGATTGCTGAGGGCAGTTAGAGTAAAAAATAATCCTATATTTTAATTTAGTAGTATCACTAAGTTTGGCAAGGTTACCTTAGCGCAGAAAGTGTTGCCGGCCACTTGCACATTGTCCATCTGGAACTGCCAGTAGGTGGGCTTGTCGACCGGCACGTACGTGAAGTTGCCCTCGTAGTGGGCGGGGTCGGAGCCGCCCAGGATGATCTCCCCGCCTTGCGCCGCCGCCGGGTCTCTGAGCGAATACTTCCAGTGAAATCGCAATAATTACTCTGAATTTGCGGCGTAAAGATTGGGGAAACGACTAAAAATACCTTGAGAGAAGGAACGAAACGTTACCTGTTGAGGTAGAAGGAGAAGACGGGCGGCAGGCCCTGCGCCACCATGTTGTCGAACACCGGTGTCACTCCGTCCACTGAAATGCTGCAAACAAACGGTAACTGTTAAAATTGTTTTTTTTTTTTTTTAATTCTGCACACCAGGCCTCTGGGGAGATGCCTAACTGGGATTACAGTGTACTACATCAGTCTATCTACTAGCATAGTTGTTTTCACTTCATTCTGAATATTAAGATAGCAAATAAACACGTTTCTTCACAGTTCTAGCATTCCACTTTCTCTCTTTTCACCTTCTCATTTTTGTCACGGGAAAGTGCACCGGCAGAGTTATGCAGTGTCTGTCCACCTATGCCGTAACACCATCAAATAAAGTGACGTTTTCGCATGTCGTGTGGTGGAGTTACCTGCGGAACGCCATCCCGAGGATGCCGTCGAACTTCGCGGCGACGAAGGCGAGGCCGGGCTCCGCCAGCGCCTCCGCGAACGTCTGCTCGCGCACCGTGATGCCGCCCACCTGCCCGCACACAATACACCTCAATACCATTCACCTCATCTCCTAAACGGAATCCACAAATATCTACAAAATAGATGACAAGTGAGCGAGTGCCGACTGAGACGCACGGGTTTGATCCCCCACGGGTCACAAGGCTGCTGGATCCGCTCTGCAAATATCTGTTCAGAGGCCGAGTGCTGTGGTGCCGTGGACTCTTTAGTTTCTGATATCCACGACACAGGGAATCCTAGTCTGGGGCCACGAATGAGTGTTATTATTCGTTGGTTGTTTAATATATTAACGAAGCCCCAACAAGTCACAGACCGGGCATTGGTTAGACATATGATAGTCGAAACGTGTGCTTCTTCTTGTCGTGTCACTGGTTTTTTCTTGGTCATCCTGTCTTTGATCAGTGACCAGGTTGAGGTATGGTGGCCCTGAAAAGGGCCTTTGACCGTCGATGAAAGAATCAGTGTAGTGAAATGATTAAAGTGCGCCTCTTAGAGGCTCCTTTCGTGCACATGTCACATGTCTTCGAATTTTTTAGGTTCTAGGACATGCCGGTTTCCTCACGATGTTTTCCTTCACCGTTTGAGAGCACTAGCATAGCGCACATAAATTTTGCGAATGGAAAATCCATTGGTGCACGACAGGTTTCGAACTCACGACCTGTGGATCGGAAGGCGGGGCCACTAGCACCCCTCCACCAGTGCTCTCGCTAACGTGTGCTGTAGAGACAGCATGCACTCACAGTGAGCTGGTCGGTGGAGAGGAAGCCGGAGAGGCTGCCGGAGCCGTACTGGATGGCGAACGCGGTGCCGTTGGCGCGGTACGTCTTTGACTTACTGCTGTCGTACTTGTTGTGAAGCACTGACAAATAAATACAACATTAGAGAGTATGCGCTGGCGTGGCTCTTCATCCGAAGACATCTACATTAAGATGGGTGACCGCGCAGCATTTGCAAATGAGCGCTTCCGTGCTCCGTAGGCTGTCGATCCGGGCTTCTTGAAGCATTCGTGAGAAGTTTATTCTAAACTAGCTTGCGCCCGCGGCTTTGCTCGCGTGTTATCTAGGTAATAAGTAGTAGTAGATAATGTATGCTATTATAGGTAAAAAAAACTCTATTCTAAGTTTCATTGAAATCAATTGAGCCGTTTCAGCATGATAGAACCGCTTCCACTCGGGGCTCAGCTCTTGTGGTACCTACGAGAATAAAAAGTAGCCTATGTGCTATTCCAGACTTCAATCTATCTCTGTGCCAAATTTCATCCAGATCCGTTCAGCCGTTCTGACATGATTGCGTAACAAACATCCAAAATTTTGCATTTATAATATTAGTAGGATGAACACAGTCACGCAAGACATACAATGAACAACGACATACAAAAAAGTAGGCACCTATATTAAATGCATCTACCTACCTACCTATTTACCTGCCAATGTGCCTTTCTGTACTTGCAATGTTTGCACAGTTGGCTCAGGTTCAAATATCATTAATAAAAATAAATCTTTATTGCAGACAACTTAGTCCATAGCGTATCACATAAATAGGTAGGTAAGGTACATAACACAATAATATAAATGAATGATGAGCAATTAAATTATAAGTGATGATGAACCCAGTGGTGAAGTATGGGGCAGTCATACTTTACAGATATCGTTTTCAGTATGCTGTTGTGACTGCCTCTGACTCTGCTCATTAGAGATGCTATACAGGCACCTAACCGCTGCGAACCCATCTACCCCACACTTATTGCAAAAGCACATTTTTATGTTCACACATTTTACATGTTGACTAATATTTTTATAGTCCAGGATCAGAATGATAGATATTTTTGAAACAAAATAACATGTTTTATGGCTGGTTTATTTCGCGGCACCCCTGAAGTAGGTACTTGCAATCTTTGTAGTCACAGACAGACGTTTTCAAGACGTTTTTTTTTACCTTTCTGCGTTTAACAGGAGGTTTATATGAAACACTTCTCTAAAGGATTGTTTTGTAGGCAGGTAGGTACTCACAGCAAGCAATGTTGGTGTAGTGGCACTTCTTGGAGGGCACCCACAGGTTGGAGGAGCCGGTGTCGAACACCACCTTGAAAGACTGCGGAGGCTGCCCGATCGAGATGGGCCCGTAGTATTGTGCCTACAAGTTCTTTCATTTATTATTACAGTTAGTTAAGTTAGTTTATGTTGGAAAGTTGACACCGATAAGCCACAAGCATCAGATAAAATATGTAGGTATCAATTTACAATAAATAATGTACTTGTGTGTAGAGTAGCATGCTCTTTACCAAGAAAACTCATTTTCTCTTAACAACAATTTGTAATACAATCATAATTTTTTATCAAAACCACTTGATAGGCTTTCAGGCTGTTACAAATGTTGTGAAATAACTGTGTGCCATCAAAATGTACGAGGCATTTATCACAAAGCTGATGAACTCGGACTTTTCTTATCTTGTCAAAAGATTGATGTAATGTGTTTGACTGAGACTTTTCTAAGACAACACAATATACCTGTATTTAATATAGAAGGTTTTTATAAGGCTTCCTCCTTTTGTAGAACTGAGCACGACAAGGGAGGGTGTCTTATATTAATAAAGAAAAATTTTAAATTTAAGGCTCGTAATGATATATCTAAGTTATCGGAAGAACTAATTTGTGAATTAGCATGTATCGAACTCAAAGATGCTATTATATTAGCAGTGTACAGGTCACCTTCAGCAGACTTAAATAAATACTTAGCCAAACTTGAGCAGTGTCTTGATAAGCTGACAAATAATAACAATAAAACAGTGATAGTATGCGGTGACTTTAACGTTAACTTTTTAAGCCAAGATAGTGAATGTGTAAGTGTAACTGATTTGATGAATAGTTTCTTGTTGAAACAACAAGTTTCCGACTATACTAGGGTTACGAAATCAACTATGACATGCTTGGACAATATATTTCCTGACTCATGCGAAACAAAAAATTGTCGCGTATTAACAGGCGTGAAGTCTGACCATTATGCTCAAACTGTAGATATAAGACTAAATGCAGAAAAAATAAAACCACAATATATGAAACTTAGGCAAATAAACAACGAAAGAATAGAAAAATTAAAGGACACATTACACAAAGATTTGCCAAATGCTACATCATTTTCTGACTATGATACATACTTTAATTATTTATTAATTAATATAGATGAACACATGCCTATTGTAGAGAGACGTCCTCGAGACTCAAAATACTTTTATGAATGGGCTACTAAGGGGATACTTGTATCGAGAAAAAGACTCTTTGACCTATATGCTTTGAGTAATATGTGTGACGAACCCATCTGTAAATCCTATGTGAGTAGATACAGTAAACTTTTTAAGAAAGTATGTTTAGTAGCTAAACAAATTCACATTGCTGCTAAGGTGGAGAAGTCAGCAAACAAAATAAAATGCGTTTGGCAAATAATTAAAGATGAGACAGGAAAAGAATATAGTGTAATAGTAAAAATATCTGTGATAAGTTGTTCTGTGATAATAGCAATAAGTTTATGTACGACAAAACTGACATTGCTAATTATTTTAATGATTATTTTGTAAATATTGCAAATGATTTGACATGTAATCTAGGTTGTTCAATTGACAGTTCTATGACATTTTTAAACAAATATATTCCGCCCTGTAATAATAATTTTACACTGAAACCTATTAATATAAATCAAGTTCGAAAACTAGTTAGATGCATGAAACCAAAAAAGTCTAATGACTTTTGGTACATTACCCCTTACCTTATAAAGAAATTAGAATGTGTTCTTGCTAAACCTCTCATGCAAATGATCAATAAAAGCATTATAAACGGGTATTTCCCTGAAAAAATGAAAATAGCGAAAGTAGTACCGCTGCATAAAAAAGGCAAAAAGTCTCTCTGCAATAATTATCGGCCCGTTTCAGTGCTTCCTAGTATAAGTAAGATTCTTGAAAAATACATTGCTGAAGAACTCATTAATTTTATTGCTGATAATAAACTCCTGAACTGTAGACAATTTGGATTCCAGAAAAAGAAATCTACGAGGCAGGCCATTACGAGGCTTATGCAAGATGTACTTGCGGGCTTGGAGAAATCTCAGAAAACCTGTGGTATTTTTTGTGATCTCTCGAAAGCTTTTGACTGTGTTTCGCATGATATACTAGTTAAAAAATTAGAACACTATGGTGAGCGATACAACGAAATGAAAATTATTAAATCATATCTACAAAATAGAGAACAGGTCACAGAATTAAACGGTTTTAGATCAACTCGAAGTAAAATTAAATTAGGTGTTCCACAAGGATCAATATTAGGGCCCTTATTATTTTTAATTTATGTGAATGACGTGTCTGTAGTTTGTAAGGATAGTAATATTGACATAATCTTATTTGCTGATGACACAAGTTTAATTGTTAAAGACAAATGCAGTGTTGGTTTGAGCCTTAAGCTAAAAGAAATCATACCAAATTTGAAAGAATGGTTTTCAGTCAACAACCTGCTCCTTAATGTGGACAAAACTTATATGGTTCAATTTAGTCTAGGAAATAGTTATAATTCGTCTCATTCGCATATAGGTAGTGTTCTGAAGGAACTTTCGTTACCAAGAACTGACCACATGAAATTCTTAGGGATATGGCTGGACTCTAAACTAACATGGGCATTCCATATTGAAGAGTTAGCAAAAAAACTGAACTCAGCGACATACGCTATAAAAAAAATTAAGGAACTAGGGGGGTTAAAAGCAGCAAGAGATGTGTATTTCGCATATTTTCACTCATTGATGAGCTATGGAGTGATGTTTTGGGGTACAGCAGCTGAATCAAGTAAAATATTTATACTTCAGAAACGCTCTTTTAGATATATCTTAGGTTTAAAGTATTTTTTATTACTCTTGTAGAGATAGGTTCAGAGAGTTGAACATTATGACCATGGTTGGTGAATATATTCATCAAAATATTGTTTATATACGAGAAAATCTAAGTAACATGACATCTAAATTCGAATCTCATGGATATAATACTAGAAATAAGGAAAATATTGTAGCGCCTAATGTTAGACTGACAAAAACTTTAAATAGCTTTGTGTGTATGTCCATAAAATTGTATAATAAAATTCCTAATGACATTAGAAATAAACCTGACATTGAATTTTTTAATTATATAAAAAGACTTTTGTTGCTCAAGAGTTACTACAGCATTGACGAGGCTTTGGCTGATAAATTTATATTTTGTGGTGACTGAATTGTAATTTGAATTTATAGGTTTCTTTATGACATGTGTAATTTATTTTATTTTTTTGAATTTATTTTATACATTCCTTATGAATTTATTTTATTTGCATAGCAATGTAACTACTATATTATTTTAGACATATCTAAGTGCATGTAACATGTGTATAGAGGAAAATAAATGATTATGATTATTAACATTGGCAATAGTGGGCATCAAGTTTGTACTAATTGAGGTAATCAAGTTGAGGTTGCATTGCTGGCCTGTGACACTGACTGATAACTGATAGGGACAAATTTTATTTGCTTTCAAACAATGAATGTTCTTGCTTGTCACAACACTGGTTCTTTCCTGGTCATCCGACACTGATATGTGGTAGCGGCGAAAAGTGCCAATGACCGATGTAAACAAACACGTCATGTAGATAAGCAGGCAAGGGGAGGAGGTTATCAACTGTCCGACCATACCTACCTACTGTCTGCAAACTATTTATTTAGCAGACCGAGTTCCAGAATGAATTGCCTAATAAGAGGCATATTTAAGCAATATAAATATGTTGTCAGTATCTTCACTGTGTATTAGTGTCGTATACCTACAGCTATTTGTGTACATAATAAAGCAGTCATATGTACGAAGAACGATATTGTTTTCAGTCATGCACACTCCTTACAGCTCCCTAGCTGAATACATATACGATTCTCATGTAAGTAATTACGGTGTTTTCATTGAAAATCAGGACCAAACAAATAGGTAGGTACATACATCAAGGTAGTTGGAGAGAGGCTCAGGGGCTGGCCCTGTAGCAGCATACTTCACTCTCAGCACGTTCAGCTCAGTGTCCACTTCACGGAACTGCTGGCGGACACTCTTCATGCGGTACAAAGGCACCCTGTACCAGTACACCACTCAATCAATATTCTTAAGTAATTTTGTAGGTAAGTATCTACAAAGAGAAGCGTAGAAATGCTTACCTTTGTAAGCCAGCCACGCAGGCGGCGACGGTGGCTAAGGCCAGGAGAAAAACGGGCACTCTTCCCATCGTAACTGCTGCAAGTCACGCACCGACTCTGACGAATAAAAAATATTAGGTAAGAAGCCCACGAAAGTGTAAAATTAATGCGCTTCGGACGCAATACAAAAGAAAGGAAGGTATGTATGAAAATAAATTATTTTAATTTAAAAAACTCACTGCTTACTAGCCCGCAGTTTCTTTCGCTGAAATAGCAATTCAACTGACTGTAACAAAAAACAAAATCGTTAAAGCTAACCGCGCGCGATGACAACCAAACTGCAGTGTAGGTAGACCACAGACTGACTAGTGTAGACAGACTGCAACTGACTGACTTCGGTCTACGGACTGAAGTGACTGACTGACTAACTGGCGTCACTGACACAAATAAATGAAAAAAATGAAATGTGTGTACCTAAGCACTTTTTTTACTGATTTGACCGTTCGTCCATGAATGACGCTACGCAAAAGTGACGGAACTCATTAGAAAACTAGAGTTGATTGAAAACTCTGACTCGGCCACGACGCTACTGGAATTTTCTGACACTCAGTACACGATTTTATGCAAACAAAGTTTTGAATAAACGTAATCCGTTTTGTACTTGCTAAAGCTTTTTATCAGCAGCTAGGTAGATACACACTAGGTACACACTATACACACACACTCCACAAAAACACACACGACACACTACAAACACACACCCACACATGCACATTTATGCGATTAGGTAAATCATATTTTGTTAATTTCGTAATTAGTATAGTAGTATAGGTAGTAGTTATAGTTAGTTATTTTTTTTCATACTGTATTTTTATATATATTTCCTTACACTATAGTTAACCTAGGTACGTAGCATACTCGCACAATGTTACTTTTAAGCGAGTGGAATACAAAATGTGGATTCAAATCGGTACAAGTAGGACATATATGCATCTAGCCTATATTAAACGATAAGTAAATTGTGAATTCTAGATTACTGAAATAAAATAAAAATAAATAAAATAATTAACATGACTAGTGATAATTCAAGAGATGACATGGAATTATTACTTAACTTCTCCATTCACAATACAGTTAAGTACTAGAGAAAGCTACTACTATGTACTACTATGTACTAGCTGTACATTATCGTCTCCAGTAATGGAGACGATAATGTACAGCTAGATTTTACCAAAATATTACACAGCTCTTTGTGCCTGAGAATGCAAGAACCGTTATTCTACAGTCCGTTAAAACGTTATTTTAAAGAAAGCATAAAATGCACTCGTTTTATGCTGCATAATATTATTACGCCCATCCAATGCCCATGCCACGTAGTGACTTATATCCTTATCCTCCCATGCCGCTGGTACATGCTGGGAACGATACCAAACGTAGTAGGTATCCTAGGAAGCATATTATCTAAGCTTTGACGCTACCATTTAAGTTGGAAACCACTATGTCTACGAGTATTTGGTACACACGATTCAAGTTTCAACTATGGTTTCCAACTTCGACAAAGGTCAACCGACGAATCCAACTCGGATGGGCAGCGTTTGGAAACTTCGACGTATCTTCTCGTAGCAGATACCGCAAAGGCGCTACGCTGAAAGGCTGGCCGTACACCATTAAAACATGTAGGTACCTAATCAATCAATCAGTAAGCGACATTATTTTAATTTTCCATCAGTAAGGACCGTAGGTACGTCCACTGATTAGTTGATTTAATTTTTCTGATAGTGTGCGGCTAGACTAACTTGGCCTCATACACAGGCTCAAAGATTAGTACCTACTGCCGATGGATCAACGACATTGTGAAAGTTGCGGGAAGTCGTCGGTGGATGGAAAAGGCTCAAGACCGTGCGACATGGAACTCTGCGGGAGGCATAGGTCCAGCAGTGGACTACTACAGGCTAATGATGATTACCTACGTGACGTGCCATAACAGCTATTAGACTCCCTCTCTCCGCTTCCTGCTCCCCGCAAGGAGCAAAGCTGGCATCTAGCATGCGAGCGACTAGCAGGACCTTGCTTGATACACATGTCGCGCTAGTAACTCGCACTTCCCAACGCTTGTTCGAGCTACAGCCGAATGAGTATCTAGCACGGCTATTAGTAATGCCCAGTTCCTGGCCGTAGGTAGATTACCGTTGTTTTTAATTTCCGTTACTTTTGCAACCGGGCATAATGCTACCAACTTTTTGTCCAGCACACTGACGAAAAAAAACTTTAAAGATTATGTGAATAAGGCAGTAGGTTCGTTAGGGAAGAAAAAAAAGCAAATAAATCAATAACACTACAATTTATTTTTATGTAATGGATGTTCCAATATTCTTGTTTGCCAACTTTTCAGTGCACTCTAGGTACCAAATGTCGCTGGCCACGTCACAGGCATCACAGACTAGTTTAAAATAAGTACCTATGTATTTACATTACACCTCCCGCTCCGCATACGCACCAACCTTATTGGCCAACGACTTGTGACTAGTCTAGTTATGAAGGCACGACCAATGTTATCAAACGCGATAAAATCAATCATTATTATAAACCTAGTGATTCTACTATAATTGTGAAGAATATATAAAAACCCTAATCATGAAGAGGAATGTTACATATTTCGCTCTAATACGCCGAGGAGTCCTTAGATCGTACGACCCAACGACGGGTCCGACGGGGTCCGTCCTCCGAGCCACTCCGAGGTAAGCCTGGTTAAGGGCTAAACTTGACTACCATCCAGATGTTGTCACATTACTGTGATGAAAAACCGAAGTCCATACAAAGTGTCTCTATGTCACATTATTGGGCTGTACATTATCGGGTTGCAGGTTATCAACAAGTGTGGATATTGTAGTCCGTTATTTAAAACATTATAGGCTAAGCAGTTTTCAAACGGCATGCGATATGTCATCTAAGAAAATATATTTAAAATTTATTTTAAAATGATCCTTACGTATACGTATTTAAGTCAATTTCAAGTTTAACATTTGAGGTCGTAGGATAAAGCTCGAGGGATTACAAGACTTGTAATAAAAAAAATGCACACAGTTAACAGTAAACGTAACGATCATTTTAAATTAAATGTTAATCGACCACCGAGAGATGATTGATACATTTCAAACATATCGTAAACATGATATGACATGTCAGGATTAAAATTATTTTTTGGTGGATTCCATTTCCAAGAATACAATATACTTATCAAGATATACCAAATGGGCGACCAAATCCAAAGATTTGGATCATTACTTACAAGCTAAATTACTGATATTTTATTAGGTATTAAGTTATTTATAAGGACGGTTAATTTTTATATCCATAAAGGTAGGATTATTTGGCCAAATATTTGGGTAAGTGATGCTGGAGGTAGAGCACTGATCAACTGAGCTGGCCACTATAAAGTTAGTCCCTGCTTTGTCCTTAGCTTAGACGGATAATGATATATCCACTAAAGTTATAATCTAGACAAAAGTCTATAAAAAATAATTGTAAATAAATAAATTTATCATAATTTTAGTGGCTTTGAGCAAAATCGTCACCAATACAGTTCAGTGGAGCCGGCTCTACCGCACTGAAAGGACATAATGGTTTCATAGAGTGCACTGAACCAGCAGGTACTACAAGTAAGTTAGTTAGTGTCACATTACAATAAGCACGCCTCCTGCTCACAGAGAGGGCGGCGCGCGGCTACTACTACGAATTGGCGCCCTGATCATATCAGGAATTGAGGGGCTATGCTCTCAAAATATCTAACTAAACCATACAAGACTTCCAGCTACAACTGCCAACTCTATTAATTCTTTTCACAATTATTAAAATATATATAATTAAATACACTAAATATACAATAATTAAAATATACATTCAAATATTGTAAATCTAAACCATATGCCCTCTCTCATTCAAGTATATTATAATTATATTTATATACACCTTATCAACAATGTAGGTACCAATCTATGTTCTACATTATTGTACAAATAGATTTTTGATAAGCTTAATTACTATATTTACATATAAATTATTTAAGCAAGTCAATATTCGTTAAAGTAACATAATTGATTACATTATTATGTCTTTTGATTCAAAATTGTACAAATTAAACACCAAACACCAGCAAAAATTATAAAATAAGAGGTAGGTGTTAGTGTGCCGTGAAAGCACATTACTCATAACTAAAATTATAAAAATATGTTTATAATTTATCTGATAATTCGGAAATGATATTCGACGTACTTTTCAGACCTAAGCAGACAAGTCTGTCAGCTATTAACCGCCTGTTTGGTTTCCTTCGCTAGCCTCGAACGACTCTTAACGTACGCGGCATCCGACAGGCTTCAGTGCAGCGTCAGCGCTCCTTGGGCGGCGGCGGAGCGCCATTCAGCGCTCATCGGGCGGCGGCGGAGCGCCCTTCAGCGCTCATCGGGCGGCGGCGGGGTGCCCATCAGCGCGAGCCACTCCTCGTCCTCCATGGCCGGCGGCGGCACCTCCTCCGACAGCACGCGCACCGAGAAATCGCCGACGGACAGCGGCTCGCCTTGCTCGATCGCCACTTCACCTCTCGATGCCTGGAACGGGTGCACAGGTTCATATCTTACAGCGGATACAAATGTCGACAGATCATAGATCGTCAGCGGGCCGCTTTCGGTGATTTAGGCAGTTGTTGCGTTACGGTCGGCGCGGCGCTCAGAGAGAGTTACCTTCATGAGTATGTCGAGCAGCACGCGCGCCGGCTGCGGCTGCGAGTGGCGCGTGGCGTGCGCGATGTGGCGCCACGTGGCGGCGGCGGGCGGCGGCGGCAGCGCGCGCCGCACGTCGCGCGCCAGCGCCGCCAGCCGCAGCGGCGCCGCCGCCTGCCGCGTGCGCCGCTCCGCCTCCGCGTCCGCCTCGATCCCGTCCGACACCTGCGCGCAACAAGACAATCACTCATCTGGGACTCCCTGAGGATCGTGTTCGGCTAGCATTCTCTATGGAGATAGGAAACGCCCGCGCGTCGAACAGCGAGCCGAACTCTCGAACCGATGAATGTCGCGATACGACGCGTCGCAAATCCTATCATAAATCCTCAAAGTGACCATTTTTGTAGGAGAGTCGGAAAGAGTACAGTGTTCGATAAAACGGGGTAGTAGCCTCCGAGGGGAAGCCTATCGACTTGAGTAGGTACCTGGTTGGAGTGGTCGAGGGAGAGTCTGCTGGAGCCCCCGAGGCTGGAGCTGCGCTCGTAGAAGCCGTCGTCGTCGCTGTCGAGGGCGGGGCGCCGCGCCGCCGCCGCGAGCGCGCGCGCCTGCGCCGCCTCCGCCGCCGTCCAGCCCGCGAACCCTAGCCATGCCACGAACAAACATCATGTACCGACCGATACACGACACCACTAGCCCTTTTTTTGTTTTTTTTAAACAACTGAGATGGCAAACAAGCTTTCGGCCCACCTGTGGGTAAGCGGTTACCGTAGCCTATGAGCGCTTGCAATACCAGAGGTATCACGCACGCGTTGCCGACCCCTCCCCCCTTCCCCCTAAAGAGCTCTGGCGACCTTACTCACCGCAGGAACACAACACTATTTGAAACAAATAATGTTGTTTGGCTGCGATCTTCTGTAAGGCGGAGGTACCTTTCCAGGCGGGCTGCTCCAAATTAGAACGAGAAAATCTCGCTGTGCCCTACCTCCTGTTATGTGCCCTTATGTGACGTCGATCATATTTATGTACGCCCGTGCCGAGAGTATCGCAAGATAATGTCGAACTATACCCTATCCATTCTGGATGTAGCATGATTACTAACAAAGCAACTGACAGTTCAATCAGCTGATGAAGGGGTGAAAAACATTTTATCATTTAGGTTAGCTCTTGCCTGCGGATTCGTTTGCGGCATTATGGATGTACATAATTTATGTCCTTATTAAATTTTATTGAACCAAAGACAACAAATAATCCTAATAAAAATAAATGTCTTAGTACCTACCTACATATTATAGATTTTTGATGCCATTGCGTTTGGCCACGTTTGGGACTTCGATTTTTTCTGAAAAATTCTGGTGATTATAATCTTCCGTGTTTGACCACCATAAGATGATTTTGTGAATTGAAATAATTGGATTTGCCTTAAATTGACGTAAAGATTTAAAAAGTTACAAATCTAATAGAATTTACGGGTGAAATCATTGGAATTCTATTAGGCCTGCATAAGTTCGTGGTGATAACCCTAAAAAACAGCTGGTTTCGTTTATTAGTAAACATGCTACATCCAGAATGGATATGGTATAGTGGCTGACCGCGGCTTCGCTCGTGCGGTACTCGGTTAAATAGATCTTTAGGATTTAGGCCGTTAGACGCGCGTTTGAATAACGTCCCGTGTTTTAACTGGGTCTTCTACTTCTAATATTGAGAATCAACTCACCTCCGATGTCCATCCATGACATATCGAAGCCGCGGAACTCTGTAACAGAAATTCAATGGATATGAGTAGGTTTTATTTTATTTTATTTATTTGGGTAAACAAACAGTGACACAATAAATAAATAAATAAATATTCCGGACATATTCACACGGTCAACTGATCCCAAACTAGGAATAGCCTGTACTATGGGTACCAGAGACTGATATATATAATAGATAAGTATTTAACACCCAGACACAGAACAAACATCTGTCTTTATCACACAAATGTTTGTCCAGTGCGGGGATCGAACCCGCAACCTCTAGCGCAGCAGGCAGAGTTACTACTAACTGAGCTATGAGGCCAGTCAATAAATACAATAAAACATAAGCTGTAACTTAAATGGTAAATGAACAGATAATTGTGACACCAACACCGTCTACCACGGATTACTTAAATATCTTATTTGTATGGAATAGCAAAGGATAGTTAAATTATTAGATTAGGTATCTACATAGATTTTAGAATTTAAAGTAATAGCTTTTTAAATGTGTTGCCGCTATACCTAGAGAGTTGAAATTATTGTTAAAGGAATCAACAAGCCGGAATAAGGGTGAACGTTTACCAGCATTGGTACGGCATCGAGTTGTGTAGAACATACGACATGGATTGCGGCAATGCGTTCTAGTAGGGATTCTATAGCATATTTTGTTTATTAACGGAATACAGTCATACCTGTCGTGGATCATAAAGTAACATAGTTTCTAATTGCGAGCGTCTCAGTTTAAGGTTCAAAAGTTTGTATTTATCGAGCAATTGTTCATATGATAGGCGACTACGATAGCATTTATAATACATACAGCGCAGAAACTTTCTCTGATCTTTCTGTGATCCAAAAATGCCCCTTAAACTTAAGGGGAAAGTTTACAAGACGATCATAAGGCCTGTCGTAATGTATGGATTTGAGTGTTGGGCTGCCAAAGGGACGGATGAAAGAAGAGTGCATGCGGCAGAGATGCGAATGTTGAGATGGATGTGTGGAGTGACAAGAATGGACTAAATAAGAAATGTGTACATCAGAGGAAGTTTGAAAGTAGCGCCAGTGACGAAAAAGTTGAGAAGTAATAGGTTAGCATGGTATGGGCATGTCATGAGGAGGGATGAAAGTCATGTAACGAGAAGAGCGTTAGGTATGAATGTGGATGGATATAAGACTAGAGGAAGGCCGAAGAAAATGGATGGATTGTATTAAAGATGACATGAGTAAGAAAGATGTGAGTGCGGAGATGACAGCTAACAGAAGAAGAAAACATTTTGTGCCGACCCCACATAATGTGGGACAAGGGCAGGATGAAGAAGAAGACAGCGTAGAAACTTTCTCTGGACTGCTTCGAGAGCATCACTATACTTATTATAGAATGGATTCCAGATGGGCACAGAGTATTCTAGTTGTGATCGGATTAAGGATTTATATAAGTATATGTATATAAGTTGATGGCCGAGTAAATTTGGTACTAGATCGCATGACAAAACCATACATTTTAAATGCTTTACTTACTAAGTTATCTATATGTGAGTTGCAGTTTACTATCAAGCATGATTCCTAGGTCCCTAATGGTTTCAACCGTTTCAAGTTCTACTTCACATAACTTGTAAGAAAATTTACTGATGTTTCTTTTCTTTGTAAAAGTAATAGCTTTGCATTTATTTAGGCTGAGACTCAGCTTGTTATTGGTACAATAGGTGGTGAAACGATCGAGGTCGTCCTGGAATCTGTGGTGATCCCCAATGTTATCTATGGTATGGAAGATCTTCAGGTCGTCCGCATAAAGCAAGAAGTCACAGTACGTAAAGTAGAGGTGTACATCATTTATAAACAAAGTAAATAGCAAAGGGCACAGAATGGAACCCTGTGGGACCCCAGAACTAATCGGTACAAATTCGGACTCGTAGCCGTTGGATACAACTTTTTGTGTTCGATTTGTGATATAATATTTGAACCAGCGCCACAGATTACCGCGAATACTGTTGAAAGCTAATTTATCTAGAAATATTCTATGGTCCACTCTGTCGAAGGCCTTTCGAAAGTCAGTGTACACACGGTCTGTTTGTTTATTGGAATCTAAGCTTTCAAAGAGGTATGCAGTATAAAGTAATAAATTAGTAGTTGTTGATCTTTGTTTGACAAATCCATGTTGTTGTGGTATAATACTGATATGTAATGATGGGTATACAGGGCGTCCCAAACTTATGGGACATGAAGGGGAAGTACCTTAAATATCGTAGATAGGGTATTTTGCTGAAAGAAGACTTTATGTTACTTTTAAAAGTTAGTAATTCTGCATTCATAGATTTTCTAAAAAATACTTGCTTCGTCTGGGAATCGAACCGACTTAAATGTCAAAAAAAAATCATCCTACTTCTATGATGCCAATCGAAAGAATAGCTAAAAAATAATAACTTTGCTTAAGTAACATAGTATTTTAAAAGAAAGGAACAACGTAAAATGATTGAGTCAAATTTTTCAAACACGTTTTATTTAGGATTATTTAGCGTTTGTTTTAATGCATACTTTAATATTTTTAAAAAGAACTAATATTTTTAAATGTTGTTCTTAAAGGAGTCGTTTCATTCTGGGCCTGGTCCATGTACACTACATAGGAAAATTAGGAAAAAATAGGAGATTACAAGAAAAATACAGTTTCATTAATTTGAAGACAAATGCGATGGTACAAGACAAGTTCTTCTGGTAAGTTTTTGACTATGTGAACACTATTGGAAGGCCGCCATGTTGGTTTATAATTGACGTTTGACATGACATTGACATATTTTTCACGCCATGTTGTTTGATTTGATGTTTTTGTGTGTACGTCAGGGCATCGAGTATCTTCCTTCAGTGATGATAGATGTGATGACGCCGCTGGCGCCTGTGCGGCGTCGTCACGATCAAGCTAAATCTTCTGTAGTTCTTATATGACGTACGATCAGACGTAGATATTTCAGAAAATAACTTAAACTAACGCAACTAAGTATTTTACATTACACTTCGCTTTGTGGAGTGTAAGGACGCGTTAGATGAATGGATGTTAAACAACACAGTATTTAGACAAAACAACGAAGCTAAACAAAAACATGTCAACAGATAAATGTAGGTTGTCAAAATGACATAGATAAATGTAAGTTGTCAAAATGACATTTCACGCACGTCCATTCGCCATATTTTTGTAGCGCTGTGTGTTGCTCTCTTTGTCGAAGAAAATCATAATGTACCTTAGAACGAAGTCTATTTAAATAAAATAACCAATTAAATACGTTTACTTTATTGCTTAGCAATATTTTAGAGTAGTGTACACAGTGCAGGCCCAGGCTCCATAGACTGATGAAACGGGTCCTTTGAAAATGGAACAGTGTGTGCGAGCGTTTGTTTTTGGATTGATCTGTTTAGTCTTAATAATTCACTTACACAAGTTTTGTGTTAATTTATTGCGAACATGGCATATCAAGTAAGTTTTGATCTAATGGAAGTTCTTCTTGAATCTTTCATGTTGTTCCTTTTTTTTAAAATACTATGTTACTTAAGCAAAGTTATGATTTTTTAGCTATTCTTTCGATTGGCATCATAGAAGTAGGATGATTTTTTTTTGACATTTAAGTCGGTTCGATTCCCAGACGAAGCAAGTATTTTTTAGAAAATCGATGAATGCAGAATTACTTACTTTTAAAAGTAACATAAAGTCTTCTTTCAGCAAAATACCCTATCTACGATATTTAAGGTACTTCCCCTTCATGTCCCATAAGTTTGGGACGCCCTGTATAATATTGTGGACCAAGTGAGGAGGAGTAAGTGAGGAGCGAACAGCAGAACTAGATAAGACGACGTCGTTACTTCAGATGCGTTCGCGTGACTCCTGTGCCTGCTGTGGAATCAGAACTAACGCTCGCACAGGATCCGGTCCCGCCGGTGCCGCACCACGCGCCGGATCCACCGCTCCGACAGCGAGCGCCGCACCTCCGACAGTATACAACACGTACCTAGCGGCGGCGGGTCGGCTCGCCGGCGCTCGCACAGGATCCGGTCCCGCCGGTGCCGCACCACGCGCCGGATCCACCGCTCCGACAGCGAGCGCCGCACCTCCGACAGTATACAACACGTACCTAGCGGCGGCGGGTCGGCTCGCCGGCGCTCGCACAGGATCCGGTCCCGCCGGTGCCGCACCACGCGCCGGATCCACCGCTCCGACACCGAGAACTCCTTTACCTCCGACAGGCGCGCGTGCACAACTGTAATCAAGGAAGCTACATCATTCATCTTTCTTATGAACGTTCATGGCTCATGCAGGCGGATAATCTATTAGCTAACTGATTAACATCGGCTTACATCTGCCGCAACCCAGTGTTGGCTATCGATCTCACCTTCGTCGATGTCCATATCGAAGGATTCAACCAGCAGTTCCTCGATGCGCACCTCGCTTCGTCGCTTCCGCGTGAGCGCCGTGGGAGGGGGCATGCGCGGCGAGGCGGGAGGCGGCGAGGCGGGGCGCGGCGAGGCGGGGGACGGGGTGCGCAGGGGCGCGGGCGGCGGGAGGGGCGCGGCGGCGCGCGCGCACGCCTGCTGCAGCTCCACGAGGGACAGCGGCCGCAGCTCCGAGCCGCAGCCCGCGGGGCCGCTCTCCAGCTCCTCCACCAGGAATCCGTTCTGAGGACACGGTGCGATAACGTGAATCGCCGTCCTGGGGTAAGATTAAGCTAAAATAGGATATGGTTTTTTTATATTTTTTTCCTTGTTCCTCTGCGATTAGCCCGTCAGCTATAAGTAGTTTTATTGAGTCTTTTTTAGTAAAACACATTTGTAACCGCTACTTTCTTTCACTCAAATACAGGATATAAGTTTGGCTTTATGTAACTTCACAGCCGGGCGGTTTGGGGACCCCGAAAGTCTCGACTCGTTGGATGCAATCTCTACAACTCCTCCTTGACTATTGTATTTTTTTAGTTCCACAGGCATCGGAGATAGTTTCGAGTGAAATAGGATGGGGTGATCGTGCATTTCTCTCGCATCAGCCGGAGGAACATCGAGACGGGTCTCGGAAGGTGCGGTTCAGAGTAAACTAACGTGCAGCCGCCAGGCGAGGCGGAAGTCATCGAGCGAGCCGATCGGCTCCCCGGCGTAGTCGACGAGCGCGCGCTCGGCGGCGGCGGCGCGCGGCTGCAGCTCGGCGTAGCCGCGCGGCAGCGTGGGCGGCGGCCCGGCCGGCGCCGCGTCGCGCCGCGCGCCGCCGCACGCCTCCAGCTGCACGGCCGCGAAGGCGCCGCCCGCAGACGCGAGCCGCCTCCGCGCCCCCGCCCGCGCCCCCGCACCCGCCTCCGGCGACAGGCACGACAGCTCCGCCTCCGCATCCGGCGATCGACTGCAACACAAGCGGGAGCCGTATTAGCCACGCTCAAACTAGTTTTAGGAGAACTAACGATGTGTCAAAGCAGTGGAACAAAGATAAACCCTTCATTGAACTGACAACCCAAGAATTAGGACTCATAGCATTTTGCATAATTCTTCTTCTTGTCGTGTCACTGATTCTATCTTGGTCATTCTGTATAAGGTCAGTGACCAGGTTGAGGTATGGTGGCCCTGAAAAGGGCCTATGACCGTCGATGAAAGAATCAGTGTAGTGAATTTCGCATAATCACATTTGACACTTTTTCACTAGTTCAAAGTTGAGATTTCACTAAACTCACGTTCTTACGAAGATATGCGTTTATTTACCGCGCAAGTGAAACGTTTAACTTATTAAATAGTAAACATGACCTTGATCTATTCAACTACAGTATTCCAACTCTTAGAAATAAACTCAATATCACATTCTTTGACCGGTAACCCTCTTTGTACATCTTCCAGATCCTAATTAGTGACTAGCACTTACTATGCTTATTGATATCGTGACTGTGAGTGACCCTTAAGGTATTAATTACTCAACTTATCTTCTTTTTTTGTCTGCCCGTTATCCAACTTGTATCTACCAGTGAAGACCTTTAAATGGCCTTAAGCCTTATTTAAGTTTCCAGAATGTTTTTCTCAGTGCCGATGGTTTTCCAAAAAAAAAAAAAAAAAGGCTAAAACGATACTTATCTAATTCGGTAATCGTAATGTAGCACTAAATGTGATGAGTTCAACTTGGTTGGGTTCTTCCTGTGGCGTTAACTGTGTAGTGAACTCACGCGACGCTGTCGTCGTGCAGCGCCTGGCTGAAGGTGGCGACGAGGCGGCTGAGGTGGTCCACCTTCTTGCAGTAGTTGTTGGCGAAGCTCTGGATGACGAGGCCGAGCTCGGCGTAGTTGTGCGGCGGCGGCGCGCGGCCCGCCTCCGCCGCCTCCAGCGCGCGCAGCCCCGCCGCCGTCAGGTACTCCTCCAGCAGCTGCAACCACGCACCCACACACATCATACAAGCTTGACGACATCACATTACTTGCTTCCGCTCGCAACGTACCTTAGTAAAAATCCTATATGCTATTCTTGGAAAATAACTTTATCTATTCCAAGTTTCATTGAACATCCAAACATCCTCACAAACTTTCGCATTTTCGCACGAGTTAGTTCTTTTTTCTCAGTAATTGTTCTTAGTCCTATTGTAAAAGCATATTTGTTGTCCTTGCTTCATTGCTACAATGCATGAACATTGAAAGGATACAGTGAATGAGCCTTAAAAATGTTAGGGAATCCTTGAAATTGAATTGATCAAGTAAAAGAGAAGGGGAAGAGGACCACCAGTCCCATTGCTTACGTGTCCATTATGTTTGCCTACATTGTATTGTAGAAGTTTTTATCATTTAAGGTCATAATTTTTAATTTATTATTAAGTATGCAATACATTTCTTTCATTGCAATGATTATTCATTGCTTGCTAATGATAATAATAAATATTCCGGACATATTCACACGGTCAACTGATCCCAAACTAGACAGCCTGTACTATGGGTACCAGAGACTGATATATATATATATAATAGATAAATAATTAACACCCAGACACAGAACAAACTTCTGTGTTTATAACCGAATGATGGAGGCTTTCAGGCAACCACACTCACATAACACTGTCACCAGAGTTGGAAACTACCTCATACTTCATTTCTCTAGCATCAACTGCTGATTGTGAGGATGTTTGTGATTCAATACACCATAATGGCTAAACCGATTTTGATAATGATTGTTCCACCACTATTCATCATCATCATCATCAGCCTGTAGAAGTCCACGGCTAGGTAGATACACACTAGGTACACACTATAAATCACACTTGATCACACACTCCACAAAAACACACAAAACACCGCTCCAGTACACTACACACACACACATGCACATTTATGCGATTAGGTAAATCATATTTTGTTAATTTCGTAATTAGTATAATAGTATAGGTAGTAGTTATAATTAGTTATTTTTTTTTCTTACTCTATTTTTATATATATTTTCTTACACTATAGTTAACCTAGGTACGTAGCATACTCGCACAATGTTACTTTTAAGCGAGTGGAATACAAAATGTGGACTCAAATTGGTTCAAGTACGACATATATACATCTAGCCTATATTAAACCATAAGTAAACTGTGAATCCTAGACTACTGAAATAAATAAATAAATAAAATGGACATAGGCCTCCCCCAAAGAGTTCCATGACGAACGGTCTTGAGCCTTCTCCATCCACCGACTTCCCGCAACCTTCACAATGTCGTCGGTCCATCGGGTGGGGGGCCTTCCAACACTGCGTCACCCGGTTCGTGGTCACCATATATGCCACCACTATTACTGATGTTCATTTGACAAGAACCTTGGAATAGATTCTAGAATAGTTCTTTGCCTAGAATAGGCTACTTTTTATCTCAGTAACATGAGAGCGAAGCCACGGACACAAGCCATACACCATACACCTGCATGCAGCGGTGATCAACCCTTTTTTCTGGCCTCATAGGTCACTTGGTAGTAACTCTGCCTTCTGCGCTAGAGGTTGCGTGTTCTATTCCCCCACTGGACAAACATTTGTGCGAATAACATAGATGTTAGTTCTGTGTCTGGGTGTTAAATATTTATCTATTATGTATATCAGTCTCTGGTACCTATAGTACAGGCTATGCCTAGTTTGGGATCGGTTGACCGTGTGTGATATGTCTGGAATATTTATTATTATTTGCTAATATACCCCCCTAGAATAACTATTATTTAAAATGGAGGCAAGGGAGGCGATTTGAATCCCACCTAAATCCAACTGGCTACGAATTAATAAATCAGTGCTCAATAAAGTGAACCAGACATGACAATTGACTTTCAATTTCGACACTGTGAGATGTATCAAAAACATTGTTGGGATATTATAAATATCATAAATGATGAATGATAAATGATTTTTTCTTTGATGCAGGTACATACTTTGGGTGCTCCGAAGGTATATTATGTAGGCACAAAAATAAATTCTACTTTTTCATTCATTATCATTAAGATTTGATCAATGATACCTGTCTACATTTGTATGCAGAGATAAGTGATGTCATTGTTCGGTAAACAATATTTGCAGTCACTGTGCTGTACCATCTTCCTGCTATATGCAAGGTCTTGCTAAGTTTGTTGGTTGTATTGTATTTCTATTATATGTACAAAAATTGTAAGTACTTATATAATTTTGGGTCAGAAAAACAAAATCTCGAATGATTGTAATACATATTAATTCAATAACTCAGAAATGTTTCATACAATCCTAACAGTACTAGGCAGACATCATGGATAGGATCATAATTTAATATTGATTATTTAGATACCTGTGAGTACAGGCAGAGAAGACTGCCAGAAGAGAAAGGAGGCTGAGATGATGATCAGTACATATATGCATTTTCAGTTTTCAATTATGTGAATATTTTAGTGATCAATATGTATGCTACTATTCAATATCAGTTTAACTAGCTCCCTAGATAGGGTAAGAAGGTCCTGGGAAAATATTTTGTAAATTCTAATCAGAATACTATGGTCTATTGAGAGATTTTCATTAAATTATAAAAGGCGGGAGGCGAAGCCGGGAACAGGCAAGGCCGCGCTTTTCCATTTCCGCTCACCCCAGAATCATCGCGGTCGAAGCTTTGCCCGTAGTGGCTAACAGGCTTCATCAGCGCCGCCACTATCTGCTCCAACCTTTGCGACGACATACTCCACCTTTGTTCCCGCAGGGATATAGAAGATTCCCTGAAAAAAGAGTCCTCTTATTGATAACATTACTGAAAGCGGCGGTACAGCGCAAGCAAACCAATACACACAACACAACACAGTAGATAGGTATACAAGTGGCGCGAAACTTTCTGTCAAACACGATGTTTTGATTTGCTAATTCATAGCGGGAATAGTTCTTTTCTGAACTAAAGTTTAATGGACATTAAGGGTAAGACAGATTACCTCCGCCTTCTTCTAGATTCAGCGTCCATTTTACAAACATTTATCGTGCTATGATAGAAGGAAGAACGTAGTAACAACGGTGGCCATTTATTTATGTTTTTGTGGGAGACATTTTCTGCCGCTTGTTTCGCTGTCAGAATCTGTTTGCTTCAATCTTGGCTTGATAAAATGACATTCTCGTTGATGTTAATGTACAACTTGCCAAATTTTTTTTAAACGAATAAATTTGTACTAGATAAACATTGGTTTTAATTCGTTTATAATTAGTTTATTCTATGGTAATTTCATTTGGTTTTAAAGTACTCCTTAGTAGTCTGTGGTTTTAATTTTTAAAACAAAAACCTACTGTCGTCAGGGCCCTCGGACCAATAGACAATATGAATGAGACCTTATTATTTTATATAACCAAATCATTGATTCTATTTTTTTTGTTGCGTAGACATAGAATCAACCACAGATCGGCGAATACCCCATAGACAAGTATAGATTCTTAACAGTATAGATTCTATATATACGGAAAAACAGCAAATTGGCTCAGGGGAGCGCCATAGGGAGCGTATTGTATGGATCTGAGTGTTGGGTTGGCAAAGGGACGATTGAAAGAAGATTGCACGCGGCGGATATGCGAATGTTAATGGATAAGATAAAATAAAAAAAATAAAAATAAGTGACGGCCGGCAGTGATGGAATAGCTGAGGAGTAATAGGTTAGCGTGGTATGGGCATGTCATGAGGAGGGAAGAATGTCATGTGATAAGAAGGTGAAATTATAAAAGCGTCATCACCATACACATGAAATCATCACCGTCCATAGATAAATCATCACCTATCATGACATAAATCATAGTCGTCATCACCATCACACCTCTAAATATTTAAATTGCAGATAACTTCGTAACTAACGCTTTGAAGTTTCGTCTTAACGCTTTTAATGTACATTGCAGTTATCCTACAATGATTTCACTTAGTTTTACAAGCATTCCAATGTGTTTTCAATTTCTTAAAATTTTAGTACGACGAAAAATATTTTTGCAAGATCCACTCTGTTACAAGTAAGAAAGGAGTGAGTGCTGAGATGATGACTGATAGAGGGAAATGGAAGAAGAATGTATGTTGTGTGTGCCAACCCCACATGATGTGGGTTATGGGTAGGAATATGATGATGAACGTAGACAAGACAGTACGATGATGAAGAATCAACTCAACCACAGACTACTGAGTCTGAGACATTATTTTATCGTTTATTCATTCATTCACTCAATCAATCGATTGATTTCGTTCATTCATACGTAGTATTCCCTATTAGTCTGTGGTTCATTCATATTCATTCAATCTAATCAATGTTTGTTGATTTGATTGAATTGATTCTCAATAAATTCATTCATTCATGGTTGGTTTACTTACTTTTTACTTTGTTGGGATTTGGTCGGTTGACTGACCTCTTTAAAATTATGTAAACGGAACGAAGTGAAATAACAATTAGTAGTGATAAGAAGAGTTGCCTTCAAGTCACTTTGCGAGTGGTGCATTGCGTTATAAGAATAATTAACTGCCCGCCTGCTAACCAGCGCAACGCCATGGGAATGTCGCGGTGCTACTCGCTCATGAAATGTTTGCTGATCATTTTTAATATATTATTTCTGGTAAGCTGCTAGGTTTTATTGCTAGAAGAATCATTAGACATCTATTCCTCATAATCTGCTTTGAATGTTTGGCTGATACTCGCGCACATTATCACCAACACCTCGCATGGCGTAGGCGTAGGTAGGTATACCAGTTTAATAGCATTTTCTGAGATTGAGTACAATATTCTTGAATCTCCCGGTCGGTGTGTACATAACGGGACACAGAGGAATTTGTCGTCAAAAAATTGCCAAAACATACTATCGGGACCGGGGGGATGTGGGAGTAGTAGGGTGGGGGAATCTAACGCGGGTCACCCAACCTTTGACCCGAGTGAACTTTGACCCCGAATTACATTGAACCCCAAGTGCCCTTTGACCCCGAGTGACAAATTACCCCGTGTGACCTTTGCTCTTGAGTGACCTTTGCTCTTGGCTTAAATTAAAAATGGTCTATACAAAAGTTGTTCCCCTCCACCCCCACTATCCATTTCCGGCATGAAAAAGGAGGGTCATGTTGACAATTGATATAGCTTAGCAAAAAAATATTTCAAGTGTTGCGTCCCATCAAGTATGCTTTTGCTTTTCTGCTGGAGAAAACGAGACTTAGATTATTTTTACATTGGGTGATGTTAACATGACCTCCTTTTTTTATAGTGGCAAGGGAGGGAACAACGATTGTTCAGACCATTTTTATCTTAAGCCTCACCCATACTCCCTAAGGGTAGTAGGTGCGTTCCACCAGAAGTCTCACTCATCGCCTCTTCGTTAAATTCGCCCACTCGGCCTTCACTCCGCTCAGGAGCTAAGCGGCTCACTTCACTCGCCACCTCGCCTCGTTCGCGTCGCTGTGGCCTCTGACTTCTGGCTCCACCTTTTATAAAAACCACCCGGGGGTAGGACCGTCACTAACGGATAAAGGTCACTCGTTTGTCAAAGGCCATTCAAGTTCAAAGGTCAATCGTGGTCACAGGTCCTTCGGATAACCGATCACTAGAAGTCAACGATCACTTGGGGTCAAAGGGCAAACGTCGATCACGGTCATGCGCGGTCAAGATCACTACTTGATTTCCTAACTCACTCCCGAAAGCGCGTTAATAATAATAATAATAAGTCCAAATTCCTCAGTGTCCCGTTATGTACACCCCAAGCAATCTCCCCGGTATCCCTTCAAAGCATCATTATACATTAAAGGTATAACATAGATAATTGGGGGCCAGGCTATAAAGTAAGGCAGTAATAAAAAGGCGATAGGTTTGCCGCGCGCTTGTTTACATTTCGGATAAACAAGGGTAGCACATCTGGTGAATGTCTGCGGCACGCTCGCTGGCCCCAACTACATCTCCCTCCTCTCACTAGCGTAATACAGCAACCCGTTCCTCCAATAATCAGCTGCTGTACATAATGTACCTAATCTACATTTAGTAGGTACTTTAATTCATAGGATCATTTACGATCTTATTATGAACATGTGTGGCATTATTCAAGAAATAGAAGAAAATTAAATTCTGTTCAATAATTTTATTCCAGGCAAACAATAGAAAAACACAACAGATGGAATTTTATTATAATACAGCCCATATATAAACAATTATATACCTAAAAAGTGCGACGTGGGATGGAAAATATCGGTGGCAGTCGGTCGGAAGCAAAGTAATGACATGCATGTTTCAGCTGGTAGGTTCGGGCTTGTGCGGGTTCGCGGCGTGGGCGCTGTACGACGGGCGCGCCAGCGAGAGCGCGGCGGCGCGCGCCGGGCTGTGCGCGCTGGCGGCGTGGGCCGCCGCGCTGTCGGCGGGCGCGCTGGCGGCGCTGTGCGGCGCCGTGCGCCACTCCGCCTCGCTGCTGGCCGCCGCCTTCGCGCTGCTGGCGCTGAGCGGCGTGGCGGAGGGCGCGGCGGCGTGGTGGGGCGCGGCGCACGTGCCGCAGCTGCGCGCCGCGCTGCTGGACTCGCTGGCGCGCGCCGTGCGGCAAGACTACGGCCGCGTCGACTCGCGCACGCAGGTGCTCGACGCCATCCAGCACGGGGTGAGCGCTCACCCTCAACCATTTTATTATTTTATTTTATTTTACAATTTTAGGGAAACTTACAGCTAGGTACATAGATAAGAAAAATATTAAATACATATTATGTTCATGTATACTGAAGGCCAATTATAAGAATCCACTGATAGTTATTTATAGTTATTACAGCATGGTTTCGTGTAATTCTGCACGGAATCTTAAGTTTGTGCAACCGCAGGAATAATTTATTAACAAAATACGTATTCTGTTGAAGGAGAATTTGATCGAAGTAATGGACGTAGCCAAAAATAAACAAGGTTGGGTAGATTGAATCTGTGCATCTTTTGCGCACTAAAAACCAACTTTATGACTTAGATATAAAGGAGCCATTTCATTCTGGGCCTGGTCCATGTACACTACATAGAAAAATTAGGAAAAAATAGGTGATTACAAGAAAAATACAATTTCATTAATTTGAAGACAAATGCGATGGTACAAGAATAGTTCTTCTGGTAAGTTTTTTACTATGTGAACACTATTTGAAGGCCGCCATGTTGGTTTATAATTGGCGTTAGACATGACATTGACATATTTTTAATGTCATGTTGTTTGATTTGATGTTTTGGTTTTGTCAGATAAATGTAGGTTGACAAAATGACATTTCACGCTCGTCCATCCGCCATATTTTTGTAGCGCTGTGTGTTGCTCTCTTTGTCGAAGAAAATCATAATGTACCTTAAAACAAAGTCAATTTTAATAATATAACCAATTAAATACGTTTACTTTATTGCTTAGCCATATTTTAGAGTAGTGTACACAGTGCAGGCCCAGGCTCCATATATTGATGAAACGCCTCTTTTAGTGAGTACGCGAGTTCTAGACGAGTGATAGTAACTAGAGTTTTGTAACGAATTCAATAGGTACTAGCTTAGCTTATCATTTTGAAATTTTCAGCGAAAACTATCAGTAGCTTTTGGAAGTGTAATGAAAGCCCGAAAACAAGGATAGCTCAACCGGCATCCAATCACAAAAAGTGCATTGGTACATTATGGAGACTCTTAATTGACTGCAGCATAATGTTTACTACTAGGTACGCGATCTATGGCTTACAATTTCATAGATCATCGTCATCAAATATTTTTTTCCACTAACCAATAACAGTTGTAAAATCATAAACTTCATGTAAAATAAAAACCTCAAAGTTATATAACTATACATTTTCGTTGAGTTATATATATCGTGGATTAAACCGATACGAAAGTGGCTTAGCACCCTTACAACAGTACAGTTATAATATGTTAGGTACGGGTGTAACGAGTCGCATCCGGACAGCAGCAGCGTAAGTGATGTTAACTGATGTTCGTTGGTCGCATTGCAGCTGCAGTGCTGCGGCGCGGAGGGCGCGCGCGACTGGCAGCAGTCGGCGTGGGCGCGCGCCGCCGCGGACGAGGAGGCGCGCGACGCCGGCGCCGTCGACCTCTCCGTGTCGGCGCCGGCCGCCTTCTACAGCGTGCCCGCCTCCTGCTGCTCGGTGAGTGCGCGCGGCGGCGCGGCGGGGGCCGGGGGAGTGGCGGGGGAGGGGCGGGGTAGTGACGGTAGCGCGCGGTGTGTTGCAGGCGGGCGACGCGGTGGAGTGCCAGGTGGCGCGGCGCGTGCCGGCGGCGTCGGGCGGCGGCGCCGGGCTGTGGGCGGCGGGCTGCGGCGCGCGCGTGCTGCCGGCGCTGGCGCGCGCGGCGCGGGCCCCGCTGGCGGCGGGCGCGGCGCTGCTGGCGGCGCACGCGCTGGCGCTGCTGCTGACGCTCGCGCTGTGCCTGCGCGCGCAGCCCGAGCCGCGCTACAAGGCGTAGGCCGCGCGCCGCACCCGCCGCACCCGCCGCACCCGCACCGAGCCCGAGTACCGCACCTAGCGGACGGCGATGCTGAGAGCTCGGCTGATGCGGTGGCGGCCGGTGGGCGGCGGCGGCGGCGGCGGCGGCGGCGAGCGGTCGGGTGTCGGGGCCGATCACTCGTTCTTATGTAACACTCGAGATCCGATGGAATAGAATCATTTATTCGCACGAGGCAAATTATTATTTTTCATATAATGTATTTACATTGAGACCGAGTGGAGGGTTGGGAGGGGAGGTTGCTAGAGGTTGATGCTGATATTTTATCGAGCTTGATTCGATCAAAAATATTCCTGATGGAAAAATAGATTTCATCATACATTGTGACGTATTTACATTCTCGCAAACAGTGTCTTACAGGAAAGATGTAGGTACATACTCAGTTGTCGAGAAAACTGAAATAGATATAGGTGTTACATATTTTAACGTCTACCTACTTTAAATAAAAGAGGAGCAAGTCAATATTTATGAATATTAACTGTTGTACGGAACATCAAATAATGATAAAGATGAAATATTTTACACTCACAATTAGGGAAAGATGTCGATGAGTCTTGGGTTAGCCGTGGGGCCCGGGCCCACACTATTGCACGGATATGCATGCGTTGCAAATCCGTATGTTCCGTGTATTGTACAACTGTTAAAATTCTACTAGTTAGTAGAATTCGCACCAGTACCCACACATTACTTAACATCTGCACTCTGGTCATAAAATCCAGATTTTTATATTATGAATATTAAAAACTATTTAATATGAAAACATAAACTCTATGAATTTGGTAGAGTAATGTAGGTACCTGTAATGTAGGTATCTAATGTAAATTGTAATGTTAGATAACTAGTTTAACACGGATTCGCGCGCGTGTTCACTCGAGGCTAAACACTTATGAGACTGAATTATTATTCAAAAAGACAAATTCTCATTAATTCAACATTTTCATGACAAAATTGCTTTAATTTACACGAATCTTTACTTAATTATTGTATCTGCCTATATTTAAAATAATTATCTTAGTATGTTAAAAAGTTCTTATAATTATAGTAACGGTACGGTACAACGTACATAGTCGAATCATTAATAAAAATAATATAACGCTGAAACTAACAGCAGTAGTATGTAAGTAAGATTATTATCAAAATGTGTGTGTTAGGTCTAGACTAGAACCCACCTACTGTTAGCCAGTTCGGAGCCGCCGCGGTACTTGTGTCAGCAGATATCATTGACACCGCTAGACCAACTTTATATGACAGTCACCTATCTGAATGTTCGGGTCGACTGAGTAAAAAGAGTGTGTTCAGAAATACTGCTGATGCTGGTCACAAGAACACTATTCGATTATTATATTTGGATTAAATGATATGTGTATGTACTTATGTTTCCCAGTTTAATATAGGTATTAAGTGTAATTTGTGTGTAGTGTATTGTCGTTTGCGTGCGGTGTTGTACCAAAGAGCTGGCGCCAGCGGCCGAGGCGCTCCCGTCACTGACTATTTACATTTTTTACTTATTTTTGTAATGTTTGTAACTGAAATAACCTGGAACGAAGCCGCGGGCGGAAGCTACCATACTTATTTATAGATAGTATTGTGTAGTGTTCCTCATATTGCAAGTTTCTCTTGTAAATAATCTTGAATCCGTGTCGACGAGCGCCTGTTTTGTATGCTTCAATACTCAGACTTATATAGGTAATATCTCCGTTGCCATGTTGAACAGTACCTTCCTATGCTTTAAGTTGAGACTGATTTTATTCACACTATAATTTACTTAACCAGTTATTACCAGTTTATGTTGTAATCAAGTACAAATGTTTAGTTTAAGTTACCTATGATGCTTCTTGATAATTTTATTGTTGCCATTGTTTCTAGACTGACTTTAGTTTTAAGTTCTTATGTGCGCTGCGCCGCCCTCAGATATTATCTTATCTTGCGAACCGCGCTGTCATTGTCATTGTATAATTTTGCCCAAAAACGCTACATTCTGAGCTAGATTTCGAAAACGTTCTAGTAACTGCATTTAATAATATTGTCATTGGAGTCAATGTTGTAGGATAAATATTGCAGGCGGGCCTAGTGCCTGATCGATGCTTTATAAGTTTAGTACGTAAAGTGTTGTTGAGTAATAGTTTTAGTTAATGCAGGGCGAGCCGCGGGGCGAGACACTCCAGAAATTGTACCTTTGAGTCGTTCTATTTAATACTAAGTACCTTTTAATTGTGAATGTTTATGTAAAGACGGACAATTTTAGTTGTCTGAAACGCACACTGCCCTATAGCAAGCGCATCGCGTTACTGCGGCTGACACGCCCCGCCCGCGCGGCGCGGCGCCGACTCCTGAGGTGCCATCTAGAGTTATAACATCCGTTAGTGTTCTCACAAATTAACAATATTTTTATGTAAACACTAATAAATGCGTTAACACCATGGCGTGAGTTCTCATTTTAGTTATGTAAGTTCCTGAGCGGCTGTAACAACTTACAAGTCACATACATTTTTTTTTCTCAGAAGGCTCCATGGACTGAGGTTTGAGTACCAGTAAACCAGTGGTTCGCCTCGAACTGAGATCTCGCGATGTCTGCTCTAAGTTGGTGCTGGTTGGTTGGTTTAGGCAGAGTTTCAGCTCAATCAGACAATTTGATGAGTTTCATGGGACAGCTCCTGACTCCATCATCAGATCAGGTCATTGTCATCACAATATTGTATCTTCGTACAAAATTTCATCAGGATCGGTTCAGCCATTCAAAAAATCCTTCTGAACTAAGAAGTCATTGAAACTGTACCAAATATCAGTTCTTGTTTTTTGAAGTTAGTAATTCGTTGTAGGTATCTCAAAAACCATGTGGCCTAGAATATAAAAGTTAAAATCGTTTTGGAATGTATGAACAAAGCTCTTTCATAATGATACCCCATTTCAGGTAGGTAGATATTTTTATCACTTTTTTTTTAAACCCCCCACCTTTTGACCCCTACTATCTTAGCAACTCCTCGGCCGATTGTTAGCCGTAAATTGAGATGGTACAACTTATTGACCTACGAAATTACAAAGCAGTTCGAAAGTTATGCTCGTAAAAAATTAAACATGCAACGCCAAATCGCCCAAGATGTTTGAGAGCTCTTCGCTCACTTCGCTCGCTCGATCAAGTTCCTTCGTCACCCTTGGAAGGAAACGTTATTCATCCCTGTTTGCAAGCGCATTCACTAGAGTAGGTACTAGGGATTGCAGAATCGGGTAGTTTTTAAGGAACCGGGAATACCGGGAAGCTTCATATAGGGAACCGAGAATTCCCGGGTATTTCGGGAATTCCCGGGACCAAACCCTAGTAGGTACCTATGTGAGCGATCGATGGCACAAGGAAATTGCGCTTTCTCGCATTTTGTGCAATGGAAATGCATTATAATCCCATTTGCATGTAGGTACCTACGTGCATTGCATTGCATCAAGCTTCGTTGCACAAACGGGGCGCAGGCGAATAAAAATAACTAATCTATCTGTCAGTCCGAGTGTTGCCGACTGTTGCCTAGAGGTAGATACCTCATTACAACAGTGCACGGTGCGGTGCCTACATGCTACTTTGACCTGCCTAGGCAGCTACCTAGTTACGGGGTGGTGGGTACGATGACGACTAAAGGGGTGCTCAAATGAAATGCTCGTTTGTGCTTAAGGTTTTTTATGATAAGAGATAAGAGAGCTGGCTCATTCCTTGCACAAAGAATTTCTTTGGCAATTCAACGCGGGAATGCAGCCAGTGCTCTTGGCACCTTGCCGCATGTCCAAAATTATTTGTTTAATTCGTTTCTATTGTATTTTGTAATTATTTGATTTTATAGTATGTATAAGTGTATATTTTTATGATGAAATATCTCTGAGCTTGCTCAGTAGGTGCTTATAATTCTGCCCTAGGTAGGTACTTACTATGAACTCGTGGAGAGACACTGATGGAACGATGGCAGTAGTGATCCTTGACCTGATGGCCTTGCTATCCAAAGATAGTGGTTTCAAATCCCGATCGTGCACCAGTGGATTTTCCATTCTTAAAATTTATTTGGTAGGCCTCGGCCGTATTTTTATAAATCACGTAGGTACCTAGAGAATAGAGCTTTTCTTTTTGAAGTCATTCTCCAGAAGAAGGACACGGAAGAGGCACTCACATACAGTGCTACCATAAAAAATAAAATATGTTGTCATTATTGCAAACAGTGTGCTAATTCGAAGTGAATGAGAAGAAGTGTTTTTTTTTTATACTACTGAAGTGGCAAACAGGCATACGGCCCACCTGTTGGTAAGCGGTTACCGTAGCCTATGAGCGCTTGCAATACTAGAGGCATCACGCACGCGTTGCCGACCCCGAACCCCCTCCCCCCCCCTAAAGAGCTCTGGCAACCTTACTCATCGCAGGAACACAACACTATTTGAAACAAATAATGTTATTTGGCTGCGATCTTTTGTAAGGCGGAGGTAACTCCCCAGGCGGGCTGCTCCAATTCAGAACGAGAAAATCTCGCTGTGCCCTACCTCCTCCTAAAAATTCTTGAATTCTTGTTGGCCGTTTGCAGGTGGTCGGTCGAGTCCATTGGGCTTTTATGAGGTCTTTAGAAGTGAAGCAGTAGGTTGAGTTGGGTATAGAGGTCGCGTCGTCGTCGTCGCCCACTCGAGCGAGCGGTGGGTAATTGCCGTTGATTGATTCTTAAAGACGACAATTGGCGGCAACGAGGCAGCCGATGGCCGCTCCCGGCCCGAGCTAGCTCAATGGTCGGGACCTCGTGACCGTAATGATCGATCGCTCGCTGTCCACTGTTATTACAGCATTTCGGATCGTAAGTACATACATCAAATTTCGATACGCGTTCTATTTTTTGTAAATTCTGTCGTTTTCAGTGCTATTCGAGCGTGTGATAGCTAAGAGCTTAGATAATATATGGTCTAAGCCTAAAAGTAGGTAAGAAAATAATAAACGATTGAAAAAAATACTATAACAATATGTTGTGATTTGTATTCTAGATTTAAGAAAACTTTTCTAATCTGAACCTGTGATTTTTTTATAAATATTTTTATTTACATTATTATCAAAGTAATAACTACAACAAAAACATCACAGCTTTAGCTTACACATGAAACATTGTGTAAAATAAAAGTATTTTTTTTATTTTACCTATGTAATGTTTCATGCTTCATTTATTTTTTTTGCTAACTCTGCTCAAAATCTCTTGGGGCGCGGTGGAACTCCGATATTAAATTATTTTATTACTTATGAACTTTAAAGTTTTGAGAACAATGGGTTTTGGAGCGCATTGGAACTACCCACCAAAAACATGTGAAGGTAATAAATATATATTTTTTAGGATACCGAACTACCAACATACAATATACAAGCTCCCATTTGAACTTCTATAAAACAGAAGCCTCGTTACTCATACATTTTACAGAGATAAAAAAATAAAGTGGTGAGGAAAATAGATCTATCTAAGTACCTATTGGTACCTACTATGACAAACAGGACCTGTCTGTCATGTCATCTCATTGAAATTACCCGATTTGTAGAAATCAATAGCGTGGTGTGTCGTGTCGCGCTGTGGAATGAATACCTAACGAGAAGCTGAATCTACCTACTGGGCGCAATCAACGGCCAAAATTGAGCATTCGAAGCATTCGGAACAGTAGACTGTATGTACTTACTTACTTATTTATTACACAGGTAGTTAGGTATGTGAACGCTGATAAACGGGAATTTAATTGAATGCCGCTCTTGTTGAATCACCTATGTATGAGTATGACATCAGGCGCGGCTGCCCGCGCACGTGGGTCTCTACTGCACTTTGATCCTTCGAGCTCAAAACTGCCTTTAAGGTTTATCTACTTAGATGGACATGGTTTGTTTAAAGTTCTCGAGAAGTACATATTATTACCAAATAATATAGTAGAAATTTACAGTGGGGGACGTTGATTTGTGGATGACAAAATATGTTTGTAACAAAACATTCAACTTCAACCTTTGTCAGAAGAGCACTGGTGGCGTGGTGGCGGCCAGGCCACGCTTTTTGATCCAAAGACCGGGGCGGGGGTTTGAATCCCGTTCGTGCACCCATGGATTTTCGATTCGGAAAAATGTGCGCTATAATAATAGGGAGGTAGGAATGTATACTATCGAAATATGGAAAAATGTTTAAAAAAATGAAGATATCGGTTTTCTGATTGTGACAAATAGTATGAAATTTAAATTTTAATAGATAAAGTAGGTAGGTACCTTGCTTGTAGGTACCTACTAGAATGAGGTCGTGATTTCACATCATAATGTAAGTATAAATATGTTAGGTAGTAGATGGATGGTAGGTAGATAATGGTATGCGAGGGTAATAGTAGGGAAGGGACTAGGGACCCTAGGCTAGGTAGGTCAGAAGTTGCCCGATCCCCGATGATCGGGCAAAGCTCTCGGTCGCGACGAGCCGAGCCGAGCGACTATTATAGCGAGGGTGGAAATGACGCGATAGCGAAGCGAGCGAGTCAGTCAGTGCCAGCCAGCCAGTGCCTTACGAGGCGTGACTCGCTGCGGTCGTCTCCGCGCGCCCCTGTCGCCGCCCGCGCCGCGCGCGTGCCATGTGCACTGACTGAGCAGCTCCGCGGCCGAGCCCGTGTCCTGACGCCGCCCGCCATGGGCTGCACCGGCCGCGTCTGCACCGCGGACAAGATATTCCTGTTCATCAACATTGCATTTGCGGTGAGTCCCTACACCCCAATGTTCGTAAAGATCGTTCCCGATTTGATTCCTCGGTGCATACACAAAAGTGGTGTTACATTTAGAACAGGTTAGCTCGTTAATTCCAAGTTTAGAGCTATTGTTTTTGTTTTTATTTCCCAACAAAATAAGGAATAATTTTATGTAGGTACATAAAATAACTAGGTAGGTAGGTTGCGGCATTACATTACTCAGAACTCACAAGTCAAGTGTTCAATTCAAACAAGAGTCACACGGTTTTTAGAAAACGATGCACAGGATGCATCATTTTGTAAACACCGTCTGGCGTGCGTCTAAAGATTGTGCCAGCCTTTGTTGATGAGTCGCCCCAGCCAGCCGTAGCCGTAGCGCGACACCCTACGGTTATGGACTCGCATATAAAAACTAAGAGTCGAGCTTCCGACGACTAAAGCTCCGCCGAATTGCACCGGGTTATTATCATCTCGTGCACTCTATTGTTTAGTTATTTTCATGCTTCTTCTTCTTGTAGTTTCACTGATTCTTTCTTGGTCAACCTGTATTAGGTCAGTGACCATTTTGAAATCTATTAAAGGAGTATTCACGAAATCTCCGAAACTGTTTTTAGTTTCGGAACTTGAAATTAACCTTATTGCAACGGATTTTGCAAATTCAACTCCTAGAGGGGTGGAATGGGGGGTTGAAAGGTAGGTAAAGGTATTCCTAAGTCTTGGAAAATCCCAAGTTTTTGAAGTTAGCGACATCGGCAAAATCGGTTTACAGGTACCTACTCCTACATAAAAAAATATTTTTTATTTATTAAAGCATATTTTTGAAAAAACAAATAAGTAAAATAAACTTTATACACCTACCTAGAAAAAATACTCGTACTCATGTAAAAAACAGAACATCATGATAGGTCTCAGTTTGGGGGGAATTACTTACCAGCCATTATAATTTTCTAAGCTACCAGCATACTTCTAGTATGTTAACCGACCAGAATGAAAGAGGTAAAAACCAAGTTCTAACTAGTTCCAAAGATTTCTAGTTCTAAGTAATGGACGTAGACAATATTGTGAATAAAATGACGTTTGTTGACATCTCGATATACCTAAGATACAAAATCCACAAAGCCATCAATGACGGCATCGGGCGCGATAATGAGACGTAATCGCCAGGGTCAGGGGCGGCGCCGCCTGACTGACGTGCTCAGCGCTAAATATTTGCTGACCCACCTAGAGATATTACAGTTTGTGTGTACAACAAAGGTGTACTTATACGTACATATTACCGAAAGGTGCTTACATAATCTATCGACAATAAGAATAAATATAGCCAAAAAATAAACATTTTATTTATTCCCAGTTTTTTTCTCGAACTTTTTCGAATTACTTAGTTTTTTTTTGTTTTTTAATCTCAATAATCACTTAATATTTAATGTCGAAACAACATTCAAAGAACCTCGAAAGAAGATTCGACTTCAAGATTGCTATCTAAAAGCGCTGAATAATTTCAATTCATTTTATTTTATTTCGGTTGTTAACCATAATTGTTAGTACATATACATTTACATGATCTTGAACGATCATGAATATAATAAAGTTTGAAATGATCTGACTGACCGCACCGTAAAACAGCTAAAATCAGCTGCATAGTATTTTTCAATGTAAAATATAGAATTTCCAAGAGCTTTCAAACAAACTTTATTGCCAATTGGGTGTAGTGTAGAATAAACCCTTTGATAAACATTATTATGAATTACCTTGTGTTGTGATGACTGTCATGTAATGTATGAGTGGTCTGGAGGATGGAACTCGATCAACTCTGTCGATATTTCTAATTCAATACCGGTTGTAAACGCGGTGGGTGGGAGGGGGAGCCTGGAGGAAAGGTACACTCTACTCATGGCCTTCATCATACCTAAGTAGTTGCTTACTTCGAGCGAACGATACGATAGTACGTGATATTGTAAACTTGAAGATGATGGTAGTAGGAATCCCGAGAGCACAGGACCAAATGTTCAGGACGAACTGGTACAATTTTTATGTAGGTGCACCGTGTGAGTGAGTGCCGCCCGTTTGCAAGAACAGTACAATTATTGTACTGTACTTACTTGTACAATGGCACAATGTAGTTTACAAAAACAAACAGTTTCTGAGACGGATGCATCATGCCGAGAAAAACCATCGAAGTTATGACCGTTTTATTGCTCATTATCCGGGGTAGGTAGGTACCAACTCGGAGATAATTTCGCACAATCGACGCGACGTCAGACCATTCGTAGTTTACGTATTTGTTTTACTGCCGAGGATGCTGTTTTTTTGACTTGATTACTAGGTAGTTGATTGAATCAGCGAGTAGGTATTTGTTGAAGCACACACTCGAGATCATTAGAGTCATTGCCATTGAAGATCTTCAAAGTCATGTGCAGAAACATAAGACCGGAGATCTGCGTGAAACCGTAACATTGAAAATAAAAACGTCAGCTCTTAGAATCATGAATTGCCAAAACATTTTTTATGGATGGTTTTGTTATTATACAACAAAATCTTCCCAGGGAGACTTTTACACGACTTGTATTATTCTGTAGTCTTATCCTAAATAACGTGCTAAGTTATGTCAAGCGATGGAAGTAGTCAATCAGGAATTACATGATTGATCTATCCATGATCGAATACGTACCCTTAATATTCATATTATACATAAATACTACATAGACGTAGGTAGGTACCAAATCAGGGAATGGTGTCGCTGCGCGGCATCGCATCGATCCAACGACTTGAACTTGGTGACGCAAGCCGCGCGAGCAACAAGTCCCTCGTCAACGCTTTTCTATTCGGTAGAAGGTATCGGGCGGAATTCATTTAATTTTATGTGGAGATTCGAGTCGCGCGGCATCACTACCGTCCGATCAGGTTCTGGGGCAATTGAATCGCGTTACGTTGTCGGAGATCGGACGACGCGAAGACGACGCGACGCGACTACGACGGTTCATCAACCGGAGCTTGATTGACCTTTATTGAATCTCAAACTACGAAACCAAGCCGCGATGCTCGTAGTCCCTTTTATGTATTTATCATGAATGTCTGCATCACTCGCGCGCGGGCAATGTGGGCATTTATCCGCATGTGAATAACGCAACATTCCTGACGCATGTTGCTGACTCAATACGAGACAGTTATTATACACAAAGCGAGAGAACACGTGCGATGTGTGTAACAGTATACGTAGTGTACCCACTTTATTTCCGACTTCATGTCTCACCATCTATCAATGTACCTAGGTTCACGAACAAGAAATGAATTATGAATTATGTTATCTCTGTATAGGTAAGGAAGGCAATGTTTACAATCACAACAGAGATACAATTCATCAGCTACATTTTATTAACAACGTTGTAAAGCTCGCACTGCCTAATGTCCGTAAATGTTATTAGTAATAGGTATATTATGTTCGTTGTCCACATAGATTCTTAGCAGAGTAAGCAGAGCTTTAAAGAATGTAGACGACTATAATTTAATTCCTGGGCCTTATTGGGCCTGGGAACTTTAATAGGAATGTGGTAAGACTAAGAACGGCCAGGGCCGGCCTTACGTATGGTATGGTATGTTGTTGCAATAGGTGCGACGCGGGGGCGCGAGTCTGAGGGGTACCCCTCAACTAGGCTCAGGGATGCGGCTTATTTTAGTGAACCGATTTGAAAATCGATTATTCGAATTTCACGAAAATCATCGTTGTCATCATCGTACCGACCTCCGGTCTAGCAAAGGGATGATGTAGCGCCGTCTTTGTCGCTACATAAGTACCACCTACTTGGTATCTGGTTAGTTGACTACCACATACTCTCGGAGAATGAATATAAATGTCCGAACAACATCAGTCGGTCCCGGTCCCCGAGCCTAGGCTCACTCGGCAGAACATCTTCTCTTTTCATTGGAGGACGGACGCACATTCCAAACGTTTTTCTCCAAAGCACCATCAGTCCTGCGGAGTCATGGTACATTAACATTTTATTTAGAAATCATTCATTAGTTATGCGTTTATTGTTTCTAAAGCCGTACAAGCATGCATGCATTTATTTGCAGGTACTTACTTACCCTACTTAACTAACACGTCGTAGGTGGTATGTCATTTTGAGCAAAGTGTGTTTAGCTGTTTTATGTGACATTGTCCTACTGAGAATCAAGGCGAGTTCAAACAAGAAATGTACCTGGGTTAGTTAATTTCAAGATTAGTTAGATTAATTTCAAGATTTCCATGAACCATGTGGCCTGGAAGTTTAGTGCAGTTCATTTAGTTCCAAGTCATGTCTATGTCTATCCTCAGGGGTATGTCATGTCATGTTCGCCATCTCGATAGCCATGGAATAAGTGTAATCAGCTTGCCATGCCAGTCTAAATGCATTTAAAAGCGGAAATTTGCATGAATTGGAACGATTATCATTACCTAACGATATTTTATTTTATTTATTTTATTAAGGCACGAACGGTTCACAAAAAAGTCATAGTAATGGTACATATAAAGTTCTTCAACCAATCAAGCTGCCACTAATAGAAACACTATACATGTTAGGTATATTATGTGTTTTGGATTTTCTGACTGGTAAATCCATTGGTGCACGACCGGGATTCGAAACCACGACCAATGGAACGGAAGCCTCAGGGCGCGAGTTCTTGCACTTGACCGTCTTTATTTTACGTTAAAAACTTAAAAACTATGTTTACCTATACAAAAACATATTTACTGCAAAAAAAAAATGATGTCGAGGCAATAAAGTACAACCATCCAAATCGTAGTGTTTTTTGTAGAACGAAAATGTAGTGTACGTGATATCTTTACGGAACTAAACTTATAGGCAACACTTTGTAAAGTTAATCGATTTCAAGAAATCAAATAAAAACTAACGTGAACTGTGACGTCATTCAAAGTACTTATCTGTATATAATGTTAATTTCATTGTTTTTTTTTATTGTTTGTAAAGAGCTTTTTACGCGGATCATTTTAGAGCAATGACGACTGACTGGCAGTGCTGTTCAGCTACACGAAAACAGTTTTAGGAGACTAGGGGGCATTTTGAATAGCCTTTTACCACACTGGTTATTTTGCTGAAAACAATGAGTAATCCTTGGCGAATTGATCCTTCTTGGAAAAATTATACTGCAGTCGTAGGAATATTCATATAAAAATATTTCTTAACTTAATAGGCGTTAATATTATTACAGTGTTCCATACATTACTGCATGCATGCATGCATCAGTACATTGAGCTTGAAGTCTGCGGGTATAACGACTGACAAAATCTGACAGGCGGGCGGATGGAGGACATGGCGAAATTATAGGATTCCTTCCTTGGAACCGTAAAATTGATGTTTATAAGTAGGTACCTTTAGGAAATTAGTTAGTTAGTTTCTTGGAAGTTTTGTCAACTAGTGTCAAGGCGAGCTGTCGATTGTGATTTGTGTGCAAAGTGGCTGCGAGGCCGCGGGCACGACACGCAGCCGCCCCGCGCCCGCGCCCGCCCCGCGCCCGCGCCGCCGACATTCTTTTCAGTCAGCGTCTCTCTGTCTGTTTGTAACGTTTTCACGACTAAATAGCTGAACCGATCTTGATCAAATTTACTAATGACATACCGAGGCCCTAAACCCTGAGGAAGGACGTAGGCTGCTTTTTATCGGAGTACCGCGCGAGCGAATCCGCCTGTAGCCACTAGTTATGGATCGAGCGAGCGAAGATCTCTGAAACAACTTGGACGATTTGGCGTTGTATGTATGTATTTACGTATCTTTTATTCTATTTACTCTCTACTACGAGTACTATGCCACGTTGTTTACTGAGTACGTGGTTCACTTCCCTGTACACACAATTTAAAATCGGTCCCTCAGATATTTAACACCTTTGCTTTGTCGCACCTTAAAAAACATTACCTACTCAATCTCCTGCGATGCAAGAACACATCTATTTGCTAGCAGTTATTATTTGCCTACTAATTAATAGACAAGTCTGCGCTAAACTCGGAGCTAACTGACATGTATTTCGGCGCCGCGTTGCGTCAGTCGCTACGAGCGGGCCGAGCACGCCCGGCGTTGGCTGGACGCCGCCGCTGCTGGTTGATTGCCATCATCAGTCATGCATGCATGGCGTGCACGAAGTCCACGAAGCCAACCGGCGCTATTAAAATTCATATAAATCATCATAATCATTTCAGCCCGGTATCACCCACTGCTGATTAAATAAAATGTGTTTTTTTTTTTCTTTAAAGTTGTCACTTTTGTAGGTATTATTGTTTTTTTTTTTTTCTCAAACTTTTAGATACCTACGTGGGTACTTGTGCGTACGTAGGTATATATATCACTATAACTATGTAAACTATTTAAGTAGGTAAGTTATTTCTAAGTTTAGTTTAATTGTCACGCCTCACCATCTTTTTTGCACGCCCAGGATGACTGGTAGAGAAAATGCTTTAGCATTAAGTCCTCCTTACACTAAGTTTAAGTGTGAAAGTATAAATAAATAAATAAATAAAAGGCCACTTTTTTGTAAGGCTTTTCAGTCCTGGGTGTCCCTGCTCCAGGTAATGGCGGCGCATAGGCCTCCTCTTAATCACGCCGCTTTCTCCGGTCCCTTCGAATCTCATGCACGTATTTCCATCCAATCGTTCGAGCACGTGCGGGGCGCGGGGTCGTAGAACCTTGTGGAAGGTGCTTGGCGACCATCTGTGATCGCCTTCGTCCATCTCTTGTGTTTCCCTATCGTCGACCGACACTCTTTCAATTTGGCATGGAGGGAGGTCTTTTGGCACAAATGAAGGAATAAATTCGAAAATAATATGAATCATCAAATCCCGCGTGGAACTATTACGAGACAAACTTATATTTTCAGTAAATATATAAAAGTGTAACTAAATAAAAGTTTGCCAGTTTGCCGTACATTTTCGGGAACCCGAATCTCGATTTTCCAATCCCGTGTAATGTTAACGGATCCTTCTTATGGACCGAGGAGTCTCATCGCACTTGACCGTTGTTTCGATAAGATCCTTTCTGGAAAATAAATAATATGCGAGATTTTAATACATATAGGTTTCACAATAACTTTCGTATAGATAAATGAAGTGAGTGCCTGTTTCTCTGTAAGTGTATTATCCAACCATGTATTATCAGTCACTCACTCACTACTAAAGACACTTAATTCTAAACCAAACTTTATACGAAAGTGTTCTCCACGTGCTTACTATAGTGTAGGTATAGATTCTATTGATCCCAATATTGTGATAGTACAGTTTTAATTGTACAACCCACAGAATAATATTGGTAATATTATTACTATTTTTTATCAAAAAAATGTAGTGTACAATGATAACGAAAGCTTAGTCTAGGAATAGAATAGAAAGAACAGTAAGAGTACCTCGCTCGCATACTAGGCTCGGCTGTTCTATAGTTCGACCGCTGAACGTGAAGTATTTCACAGAGAACGGATTAGAGTATTAGAGTAGGTAGGTACGTATAGGAGTGGATCATCGCCTTGGGTCGGGGACCGGTCGTCGGCGCGGCGCCGCCACGTGCGCCCGTAACTCCACATTCCGCTCAAGGCTGGCTGGAGCTGTGCGCCGTTATGCAACGCGCCCGCTGGATATTCATTTCTGGGAAATACAAATAGAATGATAAACCGATATTCAAAGTCAAAGTCAAAAGGCATTTATTTCAATAAAATCACTAGGATCACTTTGAAACGTCTTAGAAACTAGGTGAAGCTATGCCTGTTCCTCGCGACCAAGCCTAGAAGAATCAGGCAACAAACACTGCTTGGTGCCTATCATTTTTTTCGATGATCCTTTTTCACAAAATGGAATTTAAAGCTTCAGTGTGGTGCCGATCGAACTAGGTGAGGCTCAAAAGAAAAGTTATCTAATTATAATCCTTAATAAATAAGAGCTTATAAAAATGTGAAAAAAAAGAAGACAAATGTGAGTTTCAACAAATGATCTAATTATTCAAAATTCAAATACTGTTTGGTAGGGCCCTTGTTGAACCATGTAGTCTACAAAGTTTTATGTACTTGCCTACTCATAGCATCTTTGACGGCGCACACAGCACGAAAACTTCTATTTAGTGTCCGTGAGATCTCGTAAACACGCAGAACATAGGGATACTTCCATGTCGATGCATAGGTACCTCTACATGGGGTCCATTTGTAAGCAGGCTCTAGAGTAAGGTGATTCCTAGGATATGTTTAGAGTGCGCTGCATTCGGAGCACCTTAGACTCTGAGGTGCACCGAGGCTCTAAGGCGTAGAGCCCTGCCTTGGCAGTAGTTGGGGAGTTCGCTGGCCCGCAATGCCGCAGAGAATTGAATAATCCTTGACCGCGAATACAGGAGCAGTTCTTTAGTGAGGGTAATGCCCGCCGCGGCCGCTCCTTAGCTATTAGCGTCATCAACGCAGTACATCCTGGCCGTGAGCTCTTGCGCTGGCGGCCGTCTCGCTCTCCCTCGTACACACTGTATGGCCGCAAAACGGGAGCTACCCTATGCGTGTTTACCAGAAAAGGGGTCAAAGCAGAAACAAGTAAGCAAGAAGCACAACACAAGGTCTCAACTCAATCGTTCCAAACATTTGACGAAGTCGCTACTAAACTTGAGTAGGTAGGTACCTACGTAGGTAAATGTGTTCGTGACCTACATCCGCGATTGTCCAATTGTCGTGTCGTGACGCGAGTATTGTGCGATTGCCTAATGATTCCGTCTCCCAAAATAATCCGAAATGTATTACAATCGAAAAAAGTGTTGGCGGTGCGTTACCTACGTCAGGAACCTTGGTGGCTGACTGATGACTCCGCGTTATCGAATAATTGGGTAGGTAGGTACATAAGCCTCTAAGCAAGGTCTTACCGCGATCTCTCAAGCAACTCGGAAGAATTGGCGTTTGTTGTGTAGGTCTATTTGTTCGAGCATAACTTCCGACCGATCTGCATGGAATTTAGTAGGTCAACAGGTTATACTATCAAGATTTGCTGTTATGGATATGAGTGAAATCGACCAAGGGGCTGTTAAGATACAGATATGGTCCAATAGGGGGTACTTGGGGTACTTATAAATAAAGACGGTCAAGTGCGAGAACTCACGCTCTGAGGCTTCCGTAGGTACCAGGTTGTGGGTTCGAATCCCGGTCGCGCACCTATTACACAAAAGCTCCTAGCATTACAAATTTCAGAATTGTGAGGTAACTGACAGGATACTAGAGGTTTTTAATTTTTGCCATTTCCATACAAAAATTAGGGATTCATTGCCATATCTTTTTAATCCATTGAGCTAGAAACTTGATTTTTGGACGGCACCATAAGCTCACAGACCTTAATAGTTGGTGTAAATTTCAATTTGATACCTCTAGCGGCTAGAGTTATCAACTTGAAATTTACACCTGCAAGAAAGACCCTTTTTCTTAGAAAAAGGGTCTTGCTTGAGAGACGGACTGACAGACTGACGGACAACAAAGTGATCCTAATTCTAATTCTAATTCTAAATGGGGGAATAAGATCTGCACTGACGTCCCGCGTTGGGGTGTATTGTGCATTGTCCCCCTGCTGACCTCACCCCAGCCAGCCCAGCTCCTTAAAGTAACGGAGAAGGACCCTGGGTTGGTGGCAACATTGTTCGAGAATCCCCGTTGATGCTGTGGATAAAGAGGAGCAGGATCCGATCACCTCCTGCATTCCTGTTTTGAGCCTAGCTTTATTTTTTGTCGTTGCCTATACGTGTGCAATAATTAAATAATTAATTAAGGTTTTTTATATATTTTAGGTTAAGGTATATATTTCTATGGGTCCTAGAATTTAGTTTTTAACATCTGTACTATTCTTAAGTTACCTGAAATAAAATTTAAATTTATATTTATTTATTTATTTGTGGCAGTGTGCAAAGTGATCCTATAAGAGTTCAATTTTTCCAAATGAGATACGGAACCCTAAAAAAGTAATAAAAATACATGAAGTAGGATGTCATACCTAATAATGAAGAAGCTTTATTCATACATTCCTAAAAGATTTTTATTTTAGGTCATACGTCCAGCCAGCCAGACGAACGTTGCGTTACTGAATTTGAACCGTAATCACGAGTACTCTTCTTTCTATGTTTCACAGCATTCCTTTTGTGAGTAAACACGTGCCATACGTACAATGAATTAAATAAGCGTGGGCTATGAACTTATGAACCATCCTTTAGTTTCAAGAAAATGAATAAATAAGCTACTTTGTTATCAAGAAACACTTATAATAACTGTTGAATAAGTCCACTCTGTTAGACACAGAGGGGCTTATTAGTATCTGGCTGATAAGATAAGGCGCGCGACCCCGCTCGCCCCAACCGCAGCCGAGATGATGCCGGCTGGCGCTGGCGCTGGCGGCTCAACGAGCCCTTGTTGCCCACAAAGCCCCTCTGTACATACTAATTCAATGCACATTGAATACGAGAGGCCATTAGCAGGTGCTTTCACTGCTGGTAGGTACTTACTTCATCGTTATGAACATCAAGGAGCTTTGTTATGTAACTCATTATCTCTCTGCCGGCTAAGTGAACTTGGTTTATCATTTTATCTACCACATATACCATACACAATATATACTAGGTATTTTCTTAGTGCGGATCTCCATGTAAATACCTACTGTGGGCTATTTAGTAATTTCATCGCATGCAAATGTAAGTTATTACAGTTTTTATGAAGTACAAGTTTCATATACCTACCTAACTTATATCCTTTTAGTATGTTGGTGCTTTGCCGGAAACACGAGGCGCTCGGGTGCCTCGCTGTATGCCCTCTATCAGTACTCTACCTTTTAATGTAACAAATCACTAAAACAAGATCGGAAATAATTTCTATACTAATAAAGTTTTAAAGCGATATGTTGGTTGAAAGGAGATGTACACACGCCTCTAACTTTTATTCTAATTCATACTTCGAACATTTTTTTTTAATCTTCTTTCTTCTACATTTTGGAAAGGACCTAAATGTTATTCAGTTCTCACAGACTGACTGTAACGCGTCGCAAAACAAACTAGTCCGAAGAGCCTAAACACAGCCATCCCACAGTTAGTCATCTAGTTCGGTTGCACTGGTTTTTCAATTGCTTTTTTATAATGCCTAACACCTTTCGTATACTTACCTAATACGGAGTGATGTGTGGTGTGGCGCAGGTGGTAGGTAGGTACGTATATATTCAGGGATGGCTAGCCTTGGTTTGCGAGTGCAGTGCAGTGTTTGATTGATTGAGGTGTGTGTGTGTGTGGTTGCAGATGTACAGCGGCGCGCTGCTGGCGACGGCGGCGCGGCTCGCGTGGGACCCCTCCACGTACACGTGGTTCCGGTTCCTGTGCGCGGCGCAGTACCGCGTGTCGGCGGCCTACGTGGCGGCCTGCGGCCTGTGGCTGGCCGCGCTCGTGTACCTGGCCGCCGCCGCCGCCGCCTCCGCGCGCCACCGCGCCGCCGTCACCTGCCTGCACGTCGTGAGTACCTGCCTGCCTACCGAACCGAACACCTGCATGCGTGCACCATGTCTAGCTATGTGAACTTGGCACCCGACTTTGGAAAATCAAACTTTTTGCTTTTATTCTTGAATAAAGTTTGTATTTCCATAGACGCGGATTATTATTTTTTAAATCATAGATGTTTTTTTTCAAAGTCCCCTAATTTTTTTTAGAGCTACTACAAACGAAAATATTTTCACTACAATCAACTACAAACGAAGTACTATAGGAATCCACAAAAAACAATTAGATTTTCCAAAGTACGGATGATGTTTTTTTCTGAAGTCCCCTAATTTTTCCCCTAACAAACGAAAAAAAAATACTGCAATCAACTACAAACGAAACTCTACAAGAATAAAAAAAAAAGTTTGATTTACCAAAGTCGGGTCCCGGGTATTTTTCAAAGTCCCCTAATTTTTTTTAGAGCCACTACAAACGAAAAAAAATTCCTACAATCAACTACAAACCAAACTCAACGAGAATAGAAAAAAAAGCTTGATTTTCCAAAGTCGGGTGCCGAGTTCACATAGCTGCCATGTCTGGTGTTGGCTTTACGTGTATGCCTTTTTGAACCGCCCGCCTATTCATCCTATTGATTTCGAGGGCGGCAGCACTACTTTTATTTTTATGTTATACGGAGGCAACCAGGCTTACGGCGCTCCTGATGGTTAGTGGTTACCGTCGCCTATTGACATCAGCAACACCTGGAGCATTGCTAATGCGTTGCCTGCCGAACCCCTCCCCCTTCTAAAGAGATCTGGCAACCTTACTCACCGCAGGAACAACACTATTTGAAACAAATAATGTCATTTGGCTACGACCTTCTGTGAGGCGGAGGTACCTCCCAGGCGGGCTGCTCCAATTTAGAGCGAGAAAATCTCACTGTGCCCTACCTCCGTGAACTACAATGAAGTATGGGCAATATAGCGTTCATCAAAAGACAGAAATTTAACTATAAACTCACAGATCATGCGTTTTTAGTGATTGGTGTATAGAATATTATGTATATTGTTTAGTCATCGGACCTCGACAGTTCTGCTAAATTTGTGCCCTATCAGACAATCTGCTGAGGAGTTCCGTGTAAAGCCCCTGACTACATCGTCGGATCAGCTCGCTGTCACCATGATATTGTATTGTCATCGGAACTCGACGGAAATTAATCCAATGGCTACTTTCAACAATGTTCTCTATACCTAACCAACAGTTTATAATATCCACATACTGACTACAAATTGACTGACTGGCCTCATAGCCCAGATGGTAGTAACTCTGCCTTTTGCGCTAGAGGTTGCGGGTTCGATTCCCACACTGGACAAACATTTGTGACTAACACAGATGTTTGTTCTGTGTCTGGGTGTTAAATATATATTTATTATGTATATCAGTCTCTGGTACCCATAGTACAGGCTATGCCTAGTTTGGGAATCAGTTGACCGTGTTTAATATGTCCGGAATATATATTTATTAAAAAAAAAAAAAAAACACCTCACCGAGGAATTTACCGAGTCTCTCAGTAGGATGTCCACCATTTTTGGGGATAGAAGTCGTGAGCCTATTTTTTTTTATATGAATTTGGCGTCGGTCATCTTGCCCCCTTACGCGACTTGTCACCGGGCCACTTGAATCGCAATAGGTATTAAATGTCAAACAGTCGTCGGTCGGAGGAACGTTTATTGGTAGTTAATTAGAATTCATTCGTCTTTAAGCCCGACTCGACGCCGCCGCTGTCGCCATTCCGGCGACGATCAATTGGACTAAATATGAGCAATTGGATTTGAAATCGACTGGCCATCTCATGTTACAGGAATGTTGTTTAGCTCCGACTCGAAGGAATGAAAATTCAAACTTTAGCTTTTAATTTTGAATAATAAGTGACTAGCGTTTTGTGGCAATAGCTTAATGGAACAGATTGGAACCAACCAACCAACTATTGGAAAGCGGCAATTTCAAGAACCATATCTCGGCACCGCCTGATATTGCACCTAGATGTAGAGCCGCCGGAGTAGCCTTTTTTTATTCAACTAAGTTGGCGAACAAGCTCACCGCCCAGCTGTGGTAAGGGTTATCATAGCCTATGAACGCTTGCATTAGTTACCAGACGCATCGCGCACGCGTTGCCGAGCCTGGACCCCGAGAGGCAGAAGTAAAAAAAACTATTGTGTCTGGAAGGAATCTCGGTGTGACTAATTAAAGCCTTATTGCAAAAACCGAAGAAAGAGACGTTTCATCAATATATGGAGCCTGGGCCTGCACTGTGTACACTACTCTAAAATATGGCTAGGCAATAAAGTAAACGTATTTAATTGGTTATTTTATTTCAATTGACTTCGTTCTAAGGTACATTAAGATTTTCTTCGACAAAGAGAGCAACACACAGCGCTACGAAAATATGGCGGATGGACGTGCGTGAAATGTCATTTTGACAACCTACATTTATCTGAAAAAAAAAAAAAAAAAAAAAAAAAAACATCAAATCAAACAACATGACATGAAAAATATGTCCATGTCATGTCAAACGCCAATTATAAACCAACATGGCGGCCTTCAAATAGTGTTCAAATAGTAAAAAACTTACCAGAAGAACTATTCTTGTACGATCGCATTCGTCTTCAAATTAATGAAATTGTATTTTTCTTGTTATCTTCTATTTTTTCCTAATTTTTCTATGTAGTGTACATGGACCAGGAGTTCCCAGAATGAAATGGCTCCTTTCATTTTTTTTAAAACTCTTACACACAAAAACAAAAACACATACTTTTCGATTCAATTTATATTGTAACAAGATAGGTTATTAAGTGACAGTTTGTATCACTTGCGTGTAGCGAGGAAACCAACGCTTCTACCGACTCTGCAGGAGGCAGGTGGCAGGAGGCAGGGGGAGGGGGAGGGTTGTGTGTGTTGCGTGGAAGGAGTGCTTGCTAGAAGTGGTTGGTTGGTTGAGTGGTGGATGATTGTTGCAGTACTGCGCGGGCGTGGCGTGCCTGGCGCTGAGCGAGGTGTGCTACGGCGCGTGGATGGGCGCGTCGCTGGCGGCGTGGTGGCGCTCGGCGCCGGAGGCCGCGCTCGCGCGCCGCGGCATCGACCTGCTGCACGACCTCAAGCCGGCGCTACTCGCCATGCACAACTACCGCGACGTCGTCCGACCCATCTACGACATGATCGAGGTACTCAACACTACGAGTACCATGCTAGCGCAACAACCAGATGCGGAACTGATATTTACAGATCATGCTAAGTCGACGTCGCGGGGATCGAACACGCACCTCTCGCGCTAAGTAATTCGCCCCGCACTGAGACCACGCGATGTTCCGTTTAGTATGAGTAAATAAGGTGGTAGTAGGTATTTATTTATAATTAACTGTAACACTATAGATAACAGCAAAGCCAGTGATGTCATAAGCACTCAAACATTATCCATTTATCTACGGTTTTTAATATGTATACGTAATGAAGTAGACGCTGATTTGCTTCGAGAAAAGGTACCTCACGGCTTCGCTCGCTCTACTTATCTTCTTGTTAATTTTTGTAACTGGTCTTCACGACACAGGCTATGCCTAGTGTAGTAGGTACCTATGAGCTCCACGCGAGTGGAACCGCGCGGGTGGCTAGCTAGGTACAGCTCGCCTATGAAACACAAACAACTAGCAATTACCTAAGCACATCATATTTCCATTTCAGGAAGTAGAACATGAAGCGCCCAACAACGTTTTCGTCATCATCGTTTTCGGAGTCCTCGGGCTGATACTGCAGGTGCGTACCGCGACTGCCTTCCTATCTGACTGGATAACTTACCGATCCCGCTATTGCTTTTGACAAACTTCTGGATGTATTCACTATGTAGGTAGTAGAACGTAACGTGAATTGATTGTTATCGATTTGCAGATAGCAGCGTTCGTGATGGCGCGGCGGCTGGCGCACCGCAGCTCCTCCCAGCAGTCGCTGGCGCGGCCGGAGAAGGCGGCGGCGGCGGTGGGGGCGGGGGGGGGCTCCGACGAGGACAGCGACGCGGCCGACGCGCCCGCCTGCGCACACCCGCCCGGCTGGCGCAAGAAGGCCAACCTGCGCATGTACACCATACTTGACAAAATTTTCTAGCAGGTGAGAACCGACCGACGAATTGGTGCTCTTTGCTTCATAGAAGCTTTTTGAGGCTCCCAACAGTGCAGGTCGACCGACGATGCTGCTCACTAGAGCACACTAGTATGTACGGCGCGTTTCCACTGATTTGCTGTATAGTGATGGTATGCTATGCGCTGTTCAGACACTCTCGTTACGCTCTCCGCGCCTATAAAGAACTCCCACAGAAATAAACACTTACATATACGAGCAAGTTAGTACCCTGGCAAAATTCCTTTTCACGTGGTACTGAGTAGGTATGCCATCTCGTGCCTGTCCAGTACTACACTAACAGAAAGATACCTATTTAATCGTATTTTTTAGATATGTCGAAGGTATTTGACCTGGTTTGCTATTAGCTTCTCACAGATACTAATGTAGTGTACTGGTACCCAATGAACTCGTAAAACCTGTTCAAATTCTGGTAAAAAATACGGTGAGATGGGCGGGCTCGCACTCGGACATACACCGGTTGAAATGTGGGGTGAGCCAGGGGGGAGGGGGGTCACCTCACCAAAGCTGTTCAATTTGTATGATTCTTGAACTCAGTAGAGCTAATGTCGGATGCTCTATCAATAGTCATAGCGTCAGTAAGATTAGCTGCGCTGATGATATGGTTCGGCTGAGTCCATCGATCGATGCATTGAGAAGATTGCTGAGCATCTGTGAGACATACGCGGCATCCCATGGGCTCAGGTACAACGTGAGCTCATGCTTTGTTCAAGGCGGGTACTAAAAGCTACTCAGTTTTTGTTTGACGATAAAGACATTGAGAGGGAACGAAGGGCTTTGGCAGTGAGTTTTCAAGTCGCATTATACTTAGTGTCGCAATAAGTTGCATCTACACTACTAGTATCTAGCCGTGTTTGTTGCCTGATTCTTGTAGGCTTGGTCGCGAGGAACAGGCATAGCTTCACCTAGTTTCTAAGACGTTTCAAAGTGATCCTAGTGATTTTATTGAAATAAATGCCTTTTGACTTTGACTTTGACATCGCATACTAGGAGGAAGGAATTTTATATTTGTATCGTGACTCTTTCAGGACGCGCGAGGCGGGTCGGGGGGCTCGCCCCTCCCGCCGCGGCGGCGGGCGGGCGCGCGCGTGCTGGCGCAGCGCAAGCGGGGCGCGGCGGGGCGCGGGGGGGCGGCGCGCCGCCGAGCCGCCGCGCGCCCCTCCGCGCCCCCCCCGCCGCCTGCCCCCGCGCCCGCGCCCGCCCGCGACGCGGCGTGGGACGCGGTGCAGGCGCAGTTCCGCGCGACGCGGCCGCGCGCCCCCTCCGCGCTGCTGATCCTGCACGCGGACCTGTAGCCGGCGCCGCCCGAAGGCCGATGCGGTCGGGGGTTGCTTTCGGTTTGACGATCGATGTCATCGAGGACGGACGCGTGGCGACTTTGGAAATATTCCTAAACCTATTTAGGTGCGTGATTCGGGGAGTTGTATTCGGCTTCCTGCCGCGCTGTAGTTAGTTCAAGTATTCGAGTACTAGAGTCCATCTATATGTATACCTATCTTTTAATGTTATAAGAATCAAGTCCTGGCCGACTCACCGACTGACATGTTTGCGTAGACTACGCTGCTGTTGGTCTACGCAACAGGGTGTACCTAGAAGGCAATACTTTTCGATCGTACATCGAGATCGTATAAACTTGACGCTATTCGGGTCAAATAATTAATGTTAAATAATAATATAATAAATGAGCATACAATGTATATCAGTGATAGGTAAGTTCGCTACGGTCAGACACTCGATCTACGGACGAGCGTACGTAACTGTCAAGCGGTGAGCCGCTGCTGTTGCATGTGTTGTAAACAGATTTAAGGTGATCATTCCAAAAGTCTTCTAAGTAAACATGGAAGATAATTTATGTAATTATAAAATAAGTAGATAAACCTTACCTTTTATGACGCCAATTCACAGATCGGCCAGCATGCTGGACTGTGAGGCGGCCGCCCGTTAGAACTCGAGGTTCGTGCTTTACAACACGCTCGACTCGAGATGACCTTCCTTTAGTCCGACTACGAACGAAACCAGACTGCCATATTGTTTAGCGGATGTAGTTCGTTAGATTTTTCCTAAGTGATATCCTTAGCATTTAAGTTACATTATAGGTACAACGTGTTCCGTAACTAGTGAACTATCCCAAAAAGGGCTTATACAATCAACAAAACAAAAAAATATTAGTGAGCAAAAAATCGGAGCAAACAATCTTGAAATCGAACTTTTTGTAAGTACCTTTTTTTTTATTAAAGATGATGAAAAGATCAAAAACAGAAGATTTGAAAAACCCTTTTGTTTAATTGTTTTCTTTCGCATTTTCATATTTTGATAGAATAAGCCCCTTTCGGAATAGCAGCATATTATGGATCACCTTGTTATACCTTAGATATTGATAAACACAGGTTCATATCAGTGTACGTTGTGAGTAGAGAGAAGAGGTACTTCCATTGTTGATTATGATTAACAATAATATTATTCCTATATTTACTTACGTAGCTATAAAAGCATATTTTATGGTGCGTATTAAACTTGAACTTAAAACTTTTAATGATAAAGCTAAATAATTTATGTGGTATCTTTTTGACTGTGTACATACGTACGGGCGTCTCTTGCCTCGCCTCCTTGCGACGGACGTTACTGTGGACCGCCGGGCGCTCCCGTCACCTCTCCCGCACGCGTGGCGACCTGCCACTCGATGCCTGTTCATCGTCGCTTGCCAGCATGCCATTTACACATTAGTCTTGTAGGTAAACAAACATTCCACGTTTTAATCTATGTAGTATAAAGTGCCTAGGTACCAACATTATAACGAGTGTGACCACTCACGGCGAGTGAAGGCACACATAACACTATCCGCACTAATCATGCAATAAATACTAGGCAACTATAAACTTGTTGCCATATTGTTCCGTAGCGAGACGAGGCGGCGGTTCGACCGCCGCCGGGTGCCAAATAGCGATAAGTGTTAGCCCGTACTAAATATTTACCTAACCTACTATAGGTACCTACTATAAGCGTAGCCGTAGATGACTGTTCTCGGCGTTTATAAGTTACCTTTTTTAAGCGACATTTTGAAAAATCTTTTTTGAATACTATATTTTTTTAACTAATTATTATTGTTAATGCTACTTACGAACTATTCTCGCCTTTCTAGTTAAGTTTGCCTCTTTATTATTCGGATTGTCGAACTGTCGCATAAAATTGTGTACTTTAAAAGTGATAGGATTGTTCATTCGTTAATTAGACAATAATCAGAATGTATGAATGTAATGTTACGCACAGGCGCAGGCGCAGGCCGCGCAAGGGTTCATGAGTGTCATGTCAGTGGTGCTACGCCGAGCCACGTTGCGTAGTGTAGAGCTTTTAGGGGTGCTACGCCGCGCCGCGTAGTGAAGTGAAGCGTTACGAGGTGTGCTACGGCGTGCTACGTGGCGTAATGTAGCGTTTCGACGGGTGCTATGCCGCGCTACGTGGCGATATGTAGTGCTACGAGGGCTGCTACGCTATGTTACGTCGCGTGGTAGCTGGTTACGCCTGGCATGGTCGGGGGCTCACGCTCCGTGCCGACATACTACCAACGCGCATTGTTGCTTCTCTTTTTGACTTAATGTTTATTTAGCACGTAAAAATTACAAGCAATAAAGTGATATTTTTTCAAATAATATTTTGTATTTTATTATATAGGCTCATGTTGGCCACTGACTGGGAAGCACAAGCACAAGCCCTAAGCTGCGTACAGACAGACTCGCACGTCACCCTATTTAAAAATGCAAAAGTTCCCGAAGTAAATGCTCTGAGATATTTCAGTTTCAGAAATAAGACAGGCGTGAGTCAGACTGTGCACAGTACATGGTCCCGAAGTCAATAGTTCGTCTTAAACATCATCATCAGCCCACATTAGTCCACTGCTGGACTTAGGCTTCCCCCAATACACGCCACTGAGCCCGGTGTTCGGCCCTTGTCATCCACTTACTGCCCGCCGCCTTTCGTAGGTCATCGTAGGTCACCTAGCCGGGGGACGCCCCACACTACATTTGCCTAGACGTGGTCTCCACTCAAGAACTCGTTTACCCCAACGGTTGTCGGTTCTTCGGCATATATGGCCAGCCCACTGCCACTTCAGCTTGCTAATTCTCTGGGCTATGTCGATGACTTTGGTTCTCTGTCGGATAATCTCGTTGCGGATTTTATCCTTCAAAGAAACTCCAAGCATAGCCCGTTCCATAGCTCGCTGTGCGACCTTAAACTGGTGAATGAGCCCCACTGTGAGTGTCCACGTCTCGGCACCGTAAGTCATCACGGGTAGGACGCACTGGTTGAAGACCTTAGTCTTCAGACATTGTGGCTTAAACATAGCTAGCTCTTAAACATGATATTATCACATCGGAATGATTTTAGAGCTGGTTTGAGAGACTCGCTCCGTATCAGAAGGTCTACCAAGGAAATGACGTAGTTCGCAGAACGTCGTGACGTCACCGATCAGAAATATATCCGTTGTTTTATTTTCTTATTTATTGGAAAACCAACGTGTAACCAACCTAACTAATAGCCAATTACAGGTTTTCACGTTTAAAAACATATAAGAAACAGGAACAACTCTCTAAAAACAAAACAGTGTAAATATAATCTAATAGGTTAACTTTATTACAAATTAACCTTATCGCCTTGTTTTAAAATAGTCCTGCTTGTCTCGACAGAATGCACACAAACAAACGCTTCATAGATGACAGGCCTCATAGCTCAGTTTTGTAGTAACTCTGCCTTCTACGCTAGAGGTCGCGGGTTCGATTCCCGCACTGTACAAACATTTGTGTGATGAACACAGATATTTGTTCTGTGGCTGGGTGTTTAATATGTATCTATTATGTATATCAGTCTCTGGTACCTATAGTTCAGCTATGCCTAGTTTGGGATCAGTTGACCGTGTGTGATATGTCCGGAATATTATTTTATTATTATTATTATAGGTACCTAATAAAATGGCCGATTATGCTCTTTGGTCTCCTGTATAATGTGCCGAAGCAAAAATACCGCGGAAATAAAATATGACGGGGCTTAGCATAAAAACCTATTTGATACATTCTCAGGCATCGGGCAAGGAAAACCATAATTGAAGCCGAGTAAAGGGAGCGACCGCGATCTTCAAGCTAGGTACCTATGTACCTGTCTATTCATATAATGTTATTATTGTACCGCGCCGATATCGCGCGTCATGTTGATATCAGAGATAAGATAGCACTTGGATCGGCAGCGCCAGTCGAGACTCGAGCCGCGGGAACTGAAGGCGGGCGCGGCCAACTGTGTGTGTGTTTGTGACAGTCCGTAGTGTGACATGTGCGCGCGCCTGGCCCACCACTCGGATCTGCTGAGCCTCTGGAGCCGAGCCGAGCTGAGCCGAGCTGAGCTGAGCTGAGCCAGTAGCCGCGCTGCAGACATGGCGTGCTGCGCGCGCCTGGCGCCGGCGCTGCTCATCCACGTCAACGTGTTCCTCTGCGTGAGATCCTGAATATTATAACAAAAAGTAGTAACACGGCCGGGGCCAACCATGATATATGCTTGCCAATGCCAATTCACAACATTTCCCCAATTGAAATCAGATTTGCTTCTTCGTTGTGCAATCGGCTTTCCTATTGTAGTAGGTCTAAAATGCAATAAAACCGAAAAGTAAATAGGAGTCTTCACGAAGGTAAATCATAAATGGATCTCTCGAATGCCTAGCGACAAGTAGCGACGCATCACACTCTGGCTACTTCAAATAAATTAACTCCGAGTTGACTTTTTGCACTGGGAAGATTGTTAGCACTTCATACAGGTCGAAAATCCATCGCCTCATTTTATACCTAGGTACTAGGAAATCGCTAAAACGCATGTTATAATTACATCTACCTAGGTAAGTACAAAAAAAGCCACGGTAGCTACTTATTCAAAATTTATTCCGTATTTGGTTAACATTCCTACCTACCTATCTCCAGACTGTGCCGCAGAAATGTTTGTTTAGGTGCAAAAATGTATGTGCCTACGATCGGTTATCAAGAATATCAAGTAACGTGTAGGTAGGTGCCTACCGAATCTGATCGATATAACAGTAGGTAGGTATAGAACAATAGTGTCGGTCGATAGCTATAGTTCGTTTTGTATGGTAGGTAGGTAAGTATGTATGGGTTGTTTTATTTTATTTATTAGAAGAACAACAGCGGTTACAGAGTTAAATAATAGGTAGGTTATAATGTTAAGCAGTATACAGGCCAGTAATAATTCTTCCTAATTTAGAGTAATAGTTCTTCCTAATTGAGTGTTGTGTAAGTTGCATTGTGCGTGCGGTCAGGTGGTGGCGGGCGCGGGGCTGGCGACGGCGGCGCGCCTGAAGTGGGACCCGAGCACGTACGTGGCGGTGCGCGCGCTGTTCCCGCTCGAGTACCGCGCGCTGGCCGCCGCGCTGAGCGCCGCCGGCCTGGCGCTGCTGCTGCTGGCGCACCTCGCCGCCGCCGCGCTGGCCGTCAGCGCCTCGCACCCGAGCGCAGCTCGCGCGCTCCTCATTGCGGTGAGTACGCGGCGGGGAACACGTCAGCCTGCAAGCTATCCCACCCAACACCGGATCGCGGGATTCATGTCCACGAGAGCGTTTCGAGCAGGGTGGGGCGTAGGTACCTTATAGTCGGTTCGCTGAAGACATTTTGTAATTTTTGTATCGTTGTCAGTACGCGGTGGGCATGGCGAGCGTGGCGTGCGCGCAGGCGGCGGGCGGCGCGTGGCTGGGCGCGCGGCTGTCGGCGTGGCTGCGCTCGGAGCGCGCGGCGCACGTGCACGAGTTGCTCGCGCTGCGCGACAACCTGCGCCCGCTGCTCGCCTTCCTCGCGCGCTACCACCCGCTGCCCGACCAACTCAACGACCTCATGGAGGTACCGCGTCGTCTTCTACGAGTTATCGCCAAGAACAGCCGTTAATTGAACCAGATACTTATGTTCGATGCACATCGAACAATTTAGCATTAGCAATCTAGCAATTTTGGCTATGTAGGCCGCACGAGGCAGCGCGCGCGCGGTTTACCTAGCCAGTGCATGTACGGATAGCGTTCGGTCCGCACTCATCTATCATCATCATCATCCCTAGCACATAGCGTCAAAGTACAGTTAATAAATTCTCGCTGGAAACACCATCAACAGAATATTTTTGTTTTATAAATAAATAGATAAATAAATATTCCGGACATATCACACACGGTCAACTGATCCCAAACTAGGCATAGCCTGTACTATGGGTACCAGAGACTGATATACATAATAGATTAATATTTAACACCCAATATTTAACGATCCAACCACATCCACTAAGAATCCCTTGGATAGATAATATTATGTTAAACAGGCGTGAAATTGTTACTGCTATGCGACTAAGATCTGGACACATTCCATGTAATAAATTCTCTTATCTAATGCGTAAAACTACTACTCCAAATTGCACCACTTGTAATGTTATAGATGATATCTATCATGTTTTGATGGAATGTGTCCAGAATTCATCAGAGAGGGTTAATGTTAATTTAAATAGAAACTTAATTGGTGATTGTAATAGTATACTGGCAAATCCATCGTCGGATGAAGCCAAAAACATATTTAAGTTAGTTTACAGATAGATTATCAAGTTTGTATCTTGTTGATTATGTATAATATTGTTAATTTTTTTTACCAGGGCGTCATAATCGCAAAAGCGACAAAGCCCTTTTCAATTGATTAAAAAAAAAAAAAAAAAGTTTCCGGTTCCGGTTTCCGGTTGTAGCTGGCAACCGGAAATATTTACGTGTGTTTAATTTGTGAAGTTTAAATAATAACTAGTTATAAGTGTAACCTAGTAGAGTATACCTATACTTAGTAGAAGTAACCTTTGCGCTGCCAGCTACTACCAGCCCCCCGGACGAGAAATAATCCCATACGGTTTGGGTTTGTTTGTCGTGCGGGGCGGCTGGTAGCGGGCAGAGGAAAGGTGAAAAACAGCTTTGCTTGAGACACTCACGGACTTCAGTCCACAGAATGTTCCATTCCGTTTCAAAATGATCCATTGTGATTTCAAAGAATAAATACCTAAATATTGAAGTTTGATGTTTGAAAGAGCTCAGTGAGTAGTTTCAGCTACTATCGGTCACCCATTCATTGGGTTACCGCCGAGAACGTTGCTTTATCGTAGCGGTTATCGTATTAGGTAATACGATAATCGCTACGATCACACAGTAGGTACTACAAACCGTGTGTGTTGAAAATCGTATATAGGATCCGTACGATTACCGGTAACGATTAATCGTTACCGTTCAAACTGCATCGCGTGATTGAAGCGTTTTTTAAAAGAACTCTACCGAGCTCTCAGAATACCGGGGAGGGGTTTAAATGGAAGCGATGCGCGATGTCCTGTGCATGTGTTGTCAGGAGGCGGAGGCGGACGCGCCGCGCAACATGTACGTGGCGGCGGCGGCGGCGCTGCTGACGGCGCTGCTGCAGCCGGCCGCCGCGCTGCTGGCGCTGCTGTGCGCCCGCCGCCTGCCCCCGCGCCCGCGCCTGCCCCCCGCCGACTCCATCAGGTAACAGCAAGCAACCTGCCGCCCACACAAAACCTGATACAGTTACAGTTGATATAGTGATGAAATAAAAACTTCCCAAACCTGTTAGGTTTACATGACTTTGTGTCTAGCACCCATCATCGACACACCAGCTCTAGTACCTATGTCTAATAATCACTCTTTGATAGTACAAACACTTAAGACTCACCTAAGTTTCAATACGTTTTATTTACAAACCTATTCCAAGCAATGGCACGTTTCCACTAACTCGGGTATCTCTCTCTCGCGCAGTTTCAGCATCGCGAGCACCGACTGCGAGAAGGCGCCGCTGAAGACCGCCTACAGGAACGGCCGCCTCGTCATACTGTGACAGTGCTGCAAGCAAACCCCCCCCCGGGGGGAGGGGAACAATCCCCCACTAGTTCGGGGTCATTTCAAAATCAACATTCGACATGACACGCAAAATGCCGATAGCATTATCAGTTCTATAAAAAGGTAGTTAGGACCCTACTTTTACTTAGGTAGATAAATACTTAGTCGACTACTCGATAAATACTGTGAAATATTTCCAAGTTGGTAAAAAGGGGAGAAAGCGTTTGTATGAAAAATTGTATTGTTTGAACTTACAACTGCATAATTGATTTTTCAAAATTCTAGAGGGTGTAATTATAGGACCTAGAAAGGGTGTGCTTAGTACGGGAGAATCTAAATGCGTGGAGATATTTTATCTGAAACTTGGTCTACTTACTCATTAAATTAAATGATGAAACACTCTCTAAATTACCTACCAAAAAAAAGTGTTTTTTTTTACTAAGTTGACAACCCACTACACCCTCTTCGGCATTCGTTTGGAAAAAAACCTGAAATACGTATCTTATTTATTTGTCGTAAACTCGTAAAGTGTACAAATTACACCAAGCTCGGAGTCAATCGCATGACATGCGAACTTTACCGTTGACCCCTTTCTAGGGGTTTCTTCCAAAATCAATGATGCAGTGTTTCATAATTTATTTCAAGTTTGTAAGTTCAAGGAATACAATTCTTCATACAAACGTTTTCATCCCTTTTCACCTCATTAGGGGTTCAACCCCCATTTTATCACAATCGGGGGTGATTTTTCGTAAAATTATTTCATTACAAATACAATTAACTCTATAAGGAACCTGCGTGCCAAATTTCAATTGTATAGGCATAATAGGTAAGGAATTCCCATACAAACTTTCATCCCCTATTTAAACACCCTGAGGGTAGGTTTTCCAAAAAAAACTTATATAGGTATTTTATTATTTTGAACTTTCTACCTGATAACCAATTTTGATGTCTGTAACTTCAAAAACAAAGGACTTCCCGTTCCCATACAAACTTGCATCCCCTGAGGGTTGTTTTCCAAAAAAACTTATACAAGGTGATTCATAATATGTATGCCACCCCGAAAGGGGCTTATTCTACACCCAATTGGCAATAAAGTTTTGTCTACGACTTTTGGAAATTAGACATTTTTCATTGAAAATACTCTATGCGAAAATCAGCTGTTTTGGGGTAAAATCAGGTCAAACTCAATGAATCAGCTGTTTTCGGTAGCAATCTTGATTCCGAACTTCTTGTAAGTTTGGTTATTAGTTCTAAAGATGATAAAAATACCAAAAACAGTTCATTTGATTTGATTGAGATTACAACTGTTGCTCATCGAGATCGGACGTGTCCAATAATTAATAAACATAAAATCTGACCTAGTTCCGTGTCAGCAGACGTGCTAGCTATGTTTGTAGTGTATCTGCGGTAGTGTATAAACGGAAGTAACATGGACAGCCCTTTTGACCGAAGCAGGAAAATGGCACGCAGTCCATCGCCCACCCCAACTGCTGAGCCGACGCCACCACCGCGACCGTCTAGGGATGAAGTGTCCTCCATTGAAACTGTAGCTACGGTGGAGATCCAGAACTGGATGACCACTATTGTACAGTGCCTCAATGAAGTGTGCTCGATTGCCACTGAAGGAAAATTAAACAGCGACCAAAAACTTAAAATAAATAATTTGTGCAGAAAGGTAGCTCATGGCACATCCCAAATGGCTGTTCAATACCAAGCCCTGAAACAGAAGACCATCCAAGCCCAAATCTACCTAAAGGTTCACCAAGATAAGCAAGAACTATCGGAGCGCCTACAAGACCTGCAACAAAGCATTCAGGACTCGTCACAAACATCCGCGAAAACTTCCTTCGCAGACATGGTGAAAAAGAGCACCAACAACTATATCCGCCCTACTAATGTAAGCTCTGTCGCTATTTATCCCAAGGATAAACTAAAGACCAGCGATGATACTAAGTCATTAGTTCAAAAAATCATCAGTCCTAACGAAATGAAGCTGCATGTAAGAGGACTTCGTAAGACGATAAATGGGGGTGTCATCATCAGCACGGACACCAAAATTGACATGGAGAAGCTAAAAAACTCAGTTCATCTCACTGCTTCTGACCTGACTGTCGAGGAACCTCGCAAGCGCAGACCAAGAATTGTGCTAATTGGAGTACCATCAACTATGCAGGAGCAAGAGGTCCTTAAAAGCTTGTACGAGCTTAATCTGGCCGATAGCCTCCCGAATACATCACGAGATTCTTTCCTGGCATCTATCAAGCTAAGCCATAAATCAGGAAAGAAGGGAGCTGAGACCTGTAACTACGTGATAGAGGTACCTGCTACCATTCGAAAGGCCCTCATAACCCAAGACAGAGTCTTCGTAAATTGGTCTTCCTGTCATGTGAGGGACTTCACCCTGGTGACTAGATGTTTCAAGTGCCAACAATTTGGACATGCGGCCAAGACATGCAGAGCAGAGGCCTACACATGCGGACATTGCGGCGACCTTGGACACCAATCAAACGAGTGTCCAAAGAAAGCGGAGCCAGCAAAATGTGCAACGTGCCTGCGCTTCAAAAAACCGAGCAATCACAAGACGGGTGATTTAGATTGTCCTGCCAAAAAGGTGGCTGAGCTAAGGTACATTAATTCAATAGATTATGAAGGCGCCTAAGAGCGCCACCTTATAGATTAGTCTAGCCTTAATTTTGATTAGCATGACTGATAGCGTAATTAGTGACCTAGATCAATTCTCAGTTTCCGAGTCAAAGGCTTGTGATGTTGAAAACTGTAAACAATATCTCTCTCTTTCCCCGAACGGAATAACTATACTAACCCAAAATATTCGCAGCATTTACAAAAATATTAACAATTTCAGCACTTTTTTGCAACGGCTTAATGTTGACTGTGACTTAATTATACTAACCGAATGTTGGCTTGCTATACAAAATAACAACCTACCGCTAATGGACGGGTATAGAGCCCACAATACCAAGAGAAGTCACAATCAAAATGATGGAGTAGTAGTATACGCTAAAAACTCACTAATTATATCTGTCGAGGAATTGTATATTCAGGATTGTACCTGTCTGGTAGTTAAAATTGAAGCCAATTTTGCTATTTTAGCAGTATATAGATCACCCTCATTTACAAACGTAGAGCCTTTTCTGGAGTCCTTGCACACACATCTCCAAAAATTATCGTCATTTAATAATATCGCATTAGTAGGTGACATAAACATCAATATCCTCCCGGGGTGCTGTGATAGAACGGCACAGGAGTACTTAGACCGCTGCTCTTTCAACGGCCTACTTCCAGCACACACATTACCAACTCATCAAAGTGGCTCCTGTCTGGATCACATTATGCTTAAATCTGTCCTGCCAGCAATCACCCTGGTGACAAATTCCTCAGTAACCGACCACAAAGCTGCTTTAATATCAGTTAGTCTAAAGCTACCTAGCACCAAGCTTAAACTTACATCCAAATTAGATCATAATAAACTGGAAGACGATTTACGTAATATTGACCTAAAATCTATATACGTTTCAGCCAGTGCAGAAACTTGTATGGCAAACCTAATTAACGAAATACAGCTAGCACTACAAAATAATACCAAAATCATAAAATTAAGTAGACGCAACCTAAACATTAAGCCATGGATTACCCCAGGGCTCATTCGCTGCATGAGACATCGGGATAAACTCCACATGCGTGCCAAAGCATGTCCAAATAATTTAATAATACAAATAACATACAAGAGGTATCGCAACTTCTGTAACGACCTACTCAAAAAAAATAAAGACCAACTATGATAAAACGCTTTTGGAAAAGGCTGGCCAAGACAGCAAAAAAGTATGGAAAGTCATAAAAAATGTCACTTTCACATCTAAACAGCGGGAATCGTCTTCTAATTTATTAAAAACCCACTCCACCCCGCTTCTGGCCGCTAATAGTACTAACGAATATTTTGTTAACATCGGTAAAACTCTAGCAGAGAAGATTCATAACCGATCATCGGGACCTAAACCAGACAACAATCAGTCACAGTCAAAATCATTTGTATTGCTGGATACCGACATTACGGAAGTTGAAAAAATAATCACAGGGTTGAGAAATGACTGTGCGACAGGCTGGGATAATATACCTACTAAAATACTCAAGATGTACAAGCATATCCTTGCCCCACATTTAACTTTAGCCTTTCAGAAATGTTTGCACGAGGGAATCTTTCCTAGATGTCTAAAAAAAGCCGTAGTTGTTCCCGTTCACAAGTCAGGAAGCAAGGCGGAAGTTAAAAATTACAGGCCAATATCTGTACTTTCTTCTATTTCTAAAGTATTTGAGAAGATAATAAACAATAGACTAGTTTATTATTTAGAAACCAAATCGCTTCTATCTAAGGCTCAATTTGGGTTTAGGTGTAAACTATCAACTTCTGATGCTGTACATTATCTCACAGATTTTATTGGGAAGGAACTTGACAAAGGCAATAAGACAATAGGTATATTTCTTGACCTTGCAAAAGCCTTCGACACGGTTTCTATTCCCATTTTACTCAACAAGTTAGAAAATATAGGCATACGGGATATTCAGCTTAAGCTCCTTACTAGCTATCTGAGCGATCGGTGCCAATGCGTAAAGATGGACAATGTTATCAGCTCTGAGATGGAAAACACCTCCTTTGGGGTCCCACAAGGAAGTATTTTGAGTACAACTTTATTTTTAATTTACATTAATGATCTTTGTAACCTTGAACTAAATCACGGTAAAATAATATCTTATGCTGATGACACTGCTCTACTTTTTTCTGCCGGCACGGATTCGCTAGTGCATGAGTATGCACAACACGGCTTTAATATTGTAAATAATTGGCTCCAAGGTCACCTACTAACCCTAAATGCTGATAAAACAAAAATCATCAAATTCACGATGCGAAAATCGCAATCAGCACTTACTAATCCACATATATTTGCACACCAATGCAGTGGCCTCAATAAATCGTGTAACTGCCCCAACATAGCAATAACTAATCATATTAAGTATCTTGGAGTCGTTTTAGATGAAACCCTGTCTTTCAATAATCACATTGAAGTTTTAAGCAATAGAATACGAAAACTGATATTTGTGTTCAAGAAATTACGTTGTATTGCAGATACAAAATTAGTTATGCAAATTTATTCTGCTCTATGTCAATCAATAATTACCTACTGTATTACGTCATGGGGTGGAGCATGTAAGACTTTTATTTTAGCCGCAGAAAGAGCACAAAGAGCAATCCTAAAAGTATCCACTTTCCGTCATTTTCTGTATCCAACTAACCTGCTGTATAAGTCTTGTAGAGTTCTAACAGTTCGGCAACTGTTTATTCTATACACAGCCTTAAGACAGCACAAAGCTCTGCCCTATAATGCTGACGTTATAAGCAAAAGACGCAATGACATAATTCGTACTAACATTACCCCAGTAAAACATGTTTTCGCATCCAGATTCTTTATGTTCCTAGGGCCACACCTGTACAACAAACTTAATCGAAAATTAGGCATCTACACCATGAATTATACAAATTGTAAAAAAACCCTAAACATGGCCCTAAGAAATTTCTCTTATGACGAAACCGAGGCATTATTGAATAAGGTAATATAATTAAAGCAAATTATTTATGTCCTAGTCTAATACTTGCCCATGTATTTAAGTTAGCCCTAAATAGCATTTAAATTTAGCTTATAGGCTACAGATTTTAAGTTAATTAATTTGAATATTCATAAGTACCAACTTTAGTTATTAATGTTAGCCTTTTACCGCCTGAGACACAGGTTTTCCTAGTTCAGGCATCGTTTTATTTGTTACCCTTAATTAGATATTAATTCTCAATGTTATTCGTAGCACTAAGGTAATGAATAAAGATTTATTATTTATTTTATTTATTATTATTTGAGAAAGTATTTGAAAAAATAATTGAAAAAAAAACATTAAAATATTGATGTTTTTTTTCGCTCAAATTATTTCATTTCTTTGATAACCCCCTTTCGGGATGGTATACATGTTATGAATCACCTTGTATAGGTATTCCAATATTTTTAACTATTTACCTGATAACCGATGTTGATGTCTAAAACTTCAAAAAAATGGGACTTTCATACAAACTTTCGACCCCTATTTCAGCCCTTTAGGAGCTGAATTTTCCAAAATCCGAAAGAAAGTCTTCATGTTCCATCACTACCTATTGTCCCCTTTCTATGACTACCCTTTCGTGGATTTAAAAGGGAAATTATTTTTAAATGCTTTCCTTCACTTTTCGCCAAACCTGACGCGTGGGGTAAGAAAAGTCAATTGATTTAATTGTTCAACATTTATTAAATTAGAGCTACATTGAGATTGAAACGCTCAGTGACGACCTCTTCCGCACCAGCCCCCCCGCTGCTGCTGGGGGGTGGAGGGGGGGGGGGGCGGGGGGGGGGGGGCGGAGGAGGGTGCCCTTGCTTGCTCCTATACACTTAGGTAGGTACTTGTGACATTGACTTGCAGGGCGCCGGCGCGCCGGGCGCTCGCAGGATAGTTCGTGCAAAAATATATGACCGGTGCCTCTCGCCGAAGATATATTTACTATACAACAATTATGTATTACATATATTTAGCTATGACGATAGAATAATAATATCTACTAGTTACACGTTAACAGTTCGAGTGGCGCGACGCGCGACGCGGCCGCGAAATAACCAGTGGCGCAGCTCACACCGAACACTAAGCGACATTAACAGCTTTTTATCTTTGGCTATAACTTTTACAACAAAATGAACTGCAATCCAGAAAATATTCGACAGTTCCTACCAACAACGACCCGTCAAAATGTCGTTGCCCCTTACCACAAAAACAGGTTATCTATCCTAATATATGACACGTGTCGCCCTTCTGCCGCATGCAGCATGTCGCATATTATGCCTTATGTTGCATGCCGCATGAGCGAGCAGTCATTTCCATATTAAACAGTGAGTTTTTTTTCAGGGCCACTTAGGCTTAGGTCAAAATAAATTTCAACTTTTTTTAATACAATCTTATTTTTTTCAAAATCGAGCCCGTAACTCCTAACATGACCTTTTTGATTACGCCTAAGTGGCCCTGAAAAAAACTCACCCTGTATTCCTACTACGTATCTACTGGTAGGTAATTTTATACACCACTTTCCGCGGGGCTCCAAAAGCGGAAGGTATTTTCGAGCTAGCTATTTTTACACCTAGGGCTTGCGGAGCACATTAAGATGTTCAATTTGACTATAATAATTTACATACAAATCAAATCATTCACATGCACGAGTATGTAATATAGCCGATGTGAGAGGGATGAATGTGAATGATTCTAATTTTAACAATGTATAATATTATTTTGACATTTTTATTCAAACATTATGATTTTTAATTTAATTATATGTTAGTTTTGACTTTTGTGTGTTTAATGTATGTAGGTATCAAAATTTTAATTAATTAGTGTAATTGGCAATCGCCGTTCCAATTAAATAAATAAATGACGAAATAAATGTAATGTAATGGTGACCGACTGAGTCATGAAATAATTACTTTGTAAATATGTTTTCGGGGTAGATAGATAGAGAATACGGGGTAGATCAGATGCAAAGTTGCATACCTCCCAACGGGTGGGGCGTCGTCGTCGTTGAATAGCTCTTCAAAAATATAACAAGGTTTAGGGAACACTTTCTTGATACAGAGATCCGTTTATGAAGGGAAGAAAGTATTCCGAAGATAGCAACCGCACAGTTTCACGCGGCGCTGTTGGTCCGTCCGTCTCCGCCTACTGTCTGACAGATCAGCCGTTATTCTCACAGACTTAATTATTTTCATGTTGAAATTTTACACAAGTTAATCTGGAAATGCAACGGGGACACGCGCCTTATACCTAAACAATTATATTTTGAAAAGCTACCTACTGTACCGTTGTACTACACTACACGGTGTTTCTGTTGGTGAGTGTTATGTGAAGCGGCCCCTCGTGATCTAATCGAACCGAGCTCCACAAACGGTAAAAAAACACTGAAACATTCTGCTGTAAACATATCAAAAAAGAGCGTGTATGTATCGTTATCTATGTACCTAGAAACATACCTAATAGCAATCATCATTATCCATAACATTATATACCTATATCGAACGCAGGAAAAGTCACGTGTGGCGTGCTCTCTGTTCTGTGTAGGTTACCATATCTACTACTTACCTACATACAATTTTATAAGATATCTACTCATCACACCATGATATGACATCGCGTTACATTATTTATTCATTCATAGATATAGATATTAGCTCCCGCCCGAGGCTTCGCTCGCGTGATGCCGGCTAAAAGTAGCATATTTTCTATCAAAGAAAAGAACGAATGTCATAGTCAACAAACAACATTTAAAAAAATTATATTTCCCGTTCTTTTTCTTTTAATAAGCTGATTTGGTTATTTATAAGTCATCAATTCATCATCATCATCATCAGAAATCATTCCTAACATTTACCGGCATGGGTGCGACATGAGCATTGGACATGATATTCGTCTTGCCCATGTTCATCTGCTATTTTGAACCCAAAATAGCAGATTTTTGCACAGTGATTTTTTTTAGAAAGTCTTTTTTAAAATATATTTGAATACCTTGGTATTTAGTGGTTTTCCGCTTTTTTTTTTTGGTATAGGTACCTAATACCTAAGCCTTTCTTGATGGAATAGGTACCTACATTGCTGGTGGTTTATTGTAAGTCGTTTAATATAATATAGAGGTTCTTTTTTTTATTTTCATATTAATTAATAAGTACAGAGTTATAATTTTCTTGCGTAAAGAAATGTCTCATTCAGGGAACCGATTTGCTTTTCTTCTTCTTAAATACTTAGTCTTGATAACATTATTTTTGTCAAACTATTAAGATAATTACTGCGACATTCAAGTGTTGGTGACTAGTAGGTAGGTAAACGTCCTGCCTCCCTACAAACAAACAAACACACGCTTACCAAAGTACATAAAATGTAGTCTTTAAACTTAACAAATTCAAAATATACTACTTACCTACATGTAAATGTTACACACATACCTATAGTTAATAGCTATATAACAGTACATAGGTAATGTGAATATTTTGTCGTTTGTTACCGAACTGGGTATTCATTAGCACCCTGTTTATAATTTTTTTATTTGCGCTTGTAATATATACTTATTTATAGAAAACTCTTAATCATTGTTATGCAAACATCAAGCTATAGTTGGACGCGGGAACAGTGTCTTCAGACATACATTATTATATTGACTAAATCTACTTACACAATTATAAGTACTTAGGTAAAATAAATAATTCATATAATTTAAGGTTTTAGAAATTCGAAAATGAAAGTTGATGGTGGTGACAAATTGGCTATATTGCGACACAGCTAATTTGGAGCAGGGTAGATGCCTTTAAAAATAATACAAAGTGTCAAAAATAAAAATAGTAGGATGAAACCCATTGGAATACGAGAAGAATATTATAAAAATTCAAGGAAAAATAATTTTCGGGCGATCTGAGGTCGGGAAGGGGATGGGGGCGAGTGTTTAAGGGAAAAAAAATGGTTTATTTCGATTTCCGGCAAAACTACAAGTCCTATGGAAAAAAAGTCAAATAGCAAAGTTGTAGGTAATAAAAAGATCTACAACTTTTGTATATACACTTTTTTCACATAACCTCAAAATCTATGTGAAAAGTTCAATAAACTAATTTTCTGGATTTTTATTTTTATCTTTTAGAGAAATATATCCGTTGTTTTATTTTCTTATTTATTGGAAAACCAACGTGTAACCAACCTAACCTGCTTGTCTCGACAGAATGCACACAAACAAACGCTTCATAGATGACAGGCCTCATAGCTCAGTTGGTAGTAACTCTGCCTTCTGCGCTAGAGGTCGCGGGTTCGATTCCCGCACTGTACAAACATTTGTGTGATGAACACAGATATTTGTTCTGTGGCTGGGTGTTTAATATTTATCTATTATGTATATCAGTCTCTGGTACCTATAGTACAGGCTATGCCTAGTTTGGGATCAGTTCACCGTGTGTGATATGTCCGGAATATTATTATTATAGGTCTTAATAAAATGGCCGATTATGCTCTTTGGTCTCCTTTATAATGTGCCGAAGCAAAAATACCGCGGAAATAAAATATGACGGGGCTTAGCATAAAAACCTATTTGATACATTCTCAGGCATCGGGCAAGGAAAACCATAATTGAAGCCGAGTAAAGGGAGCGACCGCGATCTTCAAGCTAGGTACCTATGTACCTGTCTATTCATATAATGTTATTATTGTACCGCGCCGATATCGCGCGTCATGTTGATATCAGAGATAAGATAGCACTTGGATCGGCAGCGCCAGTCGAGACTCGAGCCGCGGGAACTGAAGGCGGGCGCGGCCAACTGTGTGTGTGTTTGTGACAGTCCGTAGTGTGACATGTGCGCGCGCCTGGCCCACCACTCGGATCTGCTGAGCCTCTGGAGCCGAGCCGAGCTAAGCCGAGCCGAGCTGAGCTGAGCTGAGCCGAGCTGAGCTGAGCTGAGCCAGTAGCCGCGCTGCAGACATGGCGTGCTGCGCGCGCCTGGCGCCGGCGCTGCTCATCCACGTCAACGTTTTCCTCTGCGTGAGATCCTGAATATTATAACAATAAGTAGTAACACGGCCAACATGGGGCCAACCATGATATATGCTTGCCAATGCCAATTCACAACATTTTTTCCCCAATTTAAATCAGATTTGCTTCTTAGTTGTGCAATCGGCTTTCCAATTGTAGCAGGTCTAAAATGAAATAAAACCGAATAGTAAATAGGAGTCTTCTAGCCTAGCGCCTAGCGACAAGTAGCGACGCATCACACTCTGGCTACTTCAAATAAATTAACTCCGAGTTGACTTTTTGCACTGGGAAGATTGTTAGCACTTGATACAGGTCGAAAATCCATCGCCTCATTTTATACCTAGGTACTAGGAAATCGCTAAAACGCATGTTATAATTACATCTACCTAGGTAAGTACAAAAAAGCCACGGTAGCTACTTATTCAAAATTTATTCCGTATTTGGTTAACATTCCTGCCTACCTACCTCCAAACCGTGCCGTAGAGATGTTTGTTTAGGTGCAAAAATGTATGTGCCGACGATCGGTTATCAAGAATATCAAGTAACGTACGTGTAGGTAGGTGCCTACCGAATCTGATCGATATAGCACTAGGTAGGTATAGAACAATAGTGTCGGTCGATAGCTATAGTTCGTTTTGTATGGTAGGTAAGTAAGTATGTATGTGTTGTGTAAGTTGCACTGTGCGTGCGGTCAGGTGGTGGCGGGCGCGGGGCTGGCGACGGCGGCGCGCCTGAAGTGGGACCCGAGCACGTACGTGGCGGTGCGCGCGCTGTTCCCGCTCGAGTACCGCGCGCTGGCCGCCGCGCTGAGCGCCGCCGGCCTGGCGCTGCTGCTGCTGGCGCACCTCGCCGCCGCCGCGCTGGCCGTCAGCGCCTCGCACCCGAGCGCAGCTCGCGCGCTCCTCATTGCGGTGAGTACGCGGCGGGGAACACGTCAGCCTGCAAGCTATCCCACCCAACACCGGATCGCGGGATTCATGTCCACGAGAGCGTTTCGAGCAGGGTGGGGCGTAGGTACCTTATAGTCGGTTCGCTGAAGACATTTTGTAATTTTTGTATCGTTGTCAGTACGCGGTGGGCATGGCGAGCGTGGCGTGCGCGCAGGCGGCGGGCGGCGCGTGGCTGGGCGCGCGGCTGTCGGCGTGGCTGCGCTCGGAGCGCGCGGCGCACGTGCACGAGTTGCTCGCGCTGCGCGACAACCTGCGCCCGCTGCTCGCCTTCCTCGCGCGCTACCACCCGCTGCCCGACCAACTCAACGACCTCATGGAGGTACCGCGTCGTCTTCTACGAGTTATCGCCAAGAACAGCCGTTAATTGAACCAGATACTTATGTTCGATGCACATCGAACAATTTAGCATTAGCAATCTAGCAATTTTGGCTATGTAGGCCGCACGAGGCAGCGCGCGCGCGGTTTACCTAGCCAGTGCATGTACGGATAGCGTTCGGTCCGCACTCATCTATCATCATCATCATCCCTAGCACATAGCGTCAAAGTACAGTTAATAAATTCTCGCTGGAAACACCATCAACAGAATATTTTTGTTTTATAAATAAATAGATAAATAAATATTCCGGACATATCACACACGGTCAACTGATCCCAAACTAGGCATAGCCTGTACTATGGGTACCAGAGACTGATATACATAATAGATTAATATTTAACACCCAATATTTAACGATCCAACCACATCCACTAAGAATCCCTTGGATAGATAATATTATGTTAAACAGGCGTGAAATTGTTACTGCTATGCGACTAAGATCTGGACACATTCCATGTAATAAATTCTCTTATCTAATGCGTAAAACTACTACTCCAAATTGCACCACTTGTAATGTTATAGATGATATCTATCATGTTTTGATGGAATGTGTCCAGAATTCATCAGAGAGGGTTAATGTTAATTTAAATAGAAACTTAATTGGTGATTGTAATAGTATACTGGCAAATCCATCGTCGGATGAAGCCAAAAACATATTTAAGTTAGTTTACAGATAGATTATCAAGTTTGTATCTTGTTGATTATGTATAATATTGTTAATTTTTTTTACCAGGGCGTCATAATCGCAAAAGCGACAAAGCCCTTTTCAATTGATTAAAAAAAAAAAAAAAAAGTTTCCGGTTCCGGTTTCCGGTTGTAGCTGGCAGCCGGAAATATTTACGTGTGTTTAATTTGTGAAGTTTAAATAATAACTAGTTATAAGTGTAACCTAGTAGAGTATACCTATACTTAGTAGAAGTAACCTTTGCGCTGCCAGCTACTACCAGCCCCCCGGACGAGAAATAATCCCATACGGTTTGGGTTTGTTTGTCGTGCGGGGCGGCTGGTAGCGGGCAGAGGAAAGGTGAAAAACAGCTTTGCTTGAGACACTCACGGACTTCAGTCCACAGAATGTTCCATTCCGTTTCAAAATGATCCATTGTGATTTCAAAGAATAAATACCTAAATATTGAAGTTTGATGTTTGAAAGAGCTCAGTGAGTAGTTTCAGCTACTATCGGTCACCCATTCATTGGGTTACCGCCGAGAACGTTGCTTTATCGTAGCGGTTATCGTATTAGGTAATACGATAATCGCTACGATCACACAGTAGGTACTACAAACCGTGTGTGTTGAAAATCGTATATAGGATCCGTACGATTACCGGTAACGATTAATCGTTACCGTTCAAACTGCATCGCGTGATTGAAGCGTTTTTTAAAAGAACTCTACCGAGCTCTCAGAATACCGGGGAGGGGTTTAAATGGAAGCGATGCGCGATGTCCTGTGCATGTGTTGTCAGGAGGCGGAGGCGGACGCGCCGCGCAACATGTACGTGGCGGCGGCGGCGGCGCTGCTGACGGCGCTGCTGCAGCCGGCCGCCGCGCTGCTGGCGCTGCTGTGCGCCCGCCGCCTGCCCCCGCGCCCGCGCCTGCCCCCCGCCGACTCCATCAGGTAACAGCAAGCAACCTGCCGCCCACACAAAACCTGATACAGTTACAGTTGATATAGTGATGAAATAAAAACTTCCCAAACCTGTTAGGTTTACATGACTTTGTGTCTAGCACCCATCATCGACACACCAGCTCTAGTACCTATGTCTAATAATCACTCTTTGATAGTACAAACACTTAAGACTCACCTAAGTTTCAATACGTTTTATTTACAAACCTATTCCAAGCAATGGCACGTTTCCACTAACTCGGGTATCTCTCTCTCGCGCAGTTTCAGCATCGCGAGCACCGACTGCGAGAAGGCGCCGCTGAAGACCGCCTACAGGAACGGCCGCCTCGTCATACTGTGACAGTGCTGCAAGCAAACCCCCCCCCGGGGGGAGGGGAACAATCCCCCACTAGTTCGGGGTCATTTCAAAATCAACATTCGACATGACACGCAAAATGCCGATAGCATTATCAGTTCTATAAAAAGGTAGTTAGGACCCTACTTTTACTTAGGTAGATAAATACTTAGTCGACTACTCGATAAATACTGTGAAATATTTCCAAGTTGGTAAAAAGGGGAGAAAGCGTTTGTATGAAAAATTGTATTGTTTGAACTTACAACTGCATAATTGATTTTTCAAAATTCTAGAGGGTGTAATTATAGGACCTAGAAAGGGTGTGCTTAGTACGGGAGAATCTAAATGCGTGGAGATATTTTATCTGAAACTTGGTCTACTTACTCATTAAATTAAATGATGAAACACTCTCTAAATTACCTACCAAAAAAAAGTGTTTTTTTTTACTAAGTTGACAACCCACTACACCCTCTTCGGCATTCGTTTGGAAAAAAACCTGAAATACGTATCTTATTTATTTGTCGTAAACTCGTAAAGTGTACAAATTACACCAAGCTCGGAGTCAATCGCATGACATGCGAACTTTACCGTTGACCCCTTTCTAGGGGTTTCTTCCAAAATCAATGATGCAGTGTTTCATAATTTATTTCAAGTTTGTAAGTTCAAGGAATACAATTCTTCATACAAACGTTTTCATCCCTTTTCACCTCATTAGGGGTTCAACCCCCATTTTATCACAATCGGGGGTGATTTTTCGTAAAATTATTTCATTACAAATACAATTAACTCTATAAGGAACCTGCGTGCCAAATTTCAATTGTATAGGCATAATAGGTAAGGAATTCCCATACAAACTTTCATCCCCTATTTAAACACCCTGAGGGTAGGTTTTCCAAAAAAAACTTATATAGGTATTTTATTATTTTGAACTTTCTACCTGATAACCAATTTTGATGTCTGTAACTTCAAAAACAAAGGACTTCCCGTTCCCATACAAACTTGCATCCCCTGAGGGTTGTTTTCCAAAAAAACTTATACAAGGTGATTCATAATATGTATGCCACCCCGAAAGGGGCTTATTCTACACCCAATTGGCAATAAAGTTTTGTCTACGACTTTTGGAAATTAGACATTTTTCATTGAAAATACTCTATGCGAAAATCAGCTGTTTTGGGGTAAAATCAGGTCAAACTCAATGAATCAGCTGTTTTCGGTAGCAATCTTGATTCCGAACTTCTTGTAAGTTTGGTTATTAGTTCTAAAGATGATAAAAATACCAAAAACAGTTCATTTGATTTGATTGAGATTACAACTGTTGCTCATCGAGATCGGACGTGTCCAATAATTAATAAACATAAAATCTGACCTAGTTCCGTGTCAGCAGACGTGCTAGCTATGTTTGTAGTGTATCTGCGGTAGTGTATAAACGGAAGTAACATGGACAGCCCTTTTGACCGAAGCAGGAAAATGGCACGCAGTCCATCGCCCACCCCAACTGCTGAGCCGACGCCACCACCGCGACCGTCTAGGGATGAAGTGTCCTCCATTGAAACTGTAGCTACGGTGGAGATCCAGAACTGGATGACCACTATTGTACAGTGCCTCAATGAAGTGTGCTCGATTGCCACTGAAGGAAAATTAAACAGCGACCAAAAACTTAAAATAAATAATTTGTGCAGAAAGGTAGCTCATGGCACATCCCAAATGGCTGTTCAATACCAAGCCCTGAAACAGAAGACCATCCAAGCCCAAATCTACCTAAAGGTTCACCAAGATAAGCAAGAACTATCGGAGCGCCTACAAGACCTGCAACAAAGCATTCAGGACTCGTCACAAACATCCGCGAAAACTTCCTTCGCAGACATGGTGAAAAAGAGCACCAACAACTATATCCGCCCTACTAATGTAAGCTCTGTCGCTATTTATCCCAAGGATAAACTAAAGACCAGCGATGATACTAAGTCATTAGTTCAAAAAATCATCAGTCCTAACGAAATGAAGCTGCATGTAAGAGGACTTCGTAAGACGATAAATGGGGGTGTCATCATCAGCACGGACACCAAAATTGACATGGAGAAGCTAAAAAACTCAGTTCATCTCACTGCTTCTGACCTGACTGTCGAGGAACCTCGCAAGCGCAGACCAAGAATTGTGCTAATTGGAGTACCATCAACTATGCAGGAGCAAGAGGTCCTTAAAAGCTTGTACGAGCTTAATCTGGCCGATAGCCTCCCGAATACATCACGAGATTCTTTCCTGGCATCTATCAAGCTAAGCCATAAATCAGGAAAGAAGGGAGCTGAGACCTGTAACTACGTGATAGAGGTACCTGCTACCATTCGAAAGGCCCTCATAACCCAAGACAGAGTCTTCGTAAATTGGTCTTCCTGTCATGTGAGGGACTTCACCCTGGTGACTAGATGTTTCAAGTGCCAACAATTTGGACATGCGGCCAAGACATGCAGAGCAGAGGCCTACACATGCGGACATTGCGGCGACCTTGGACACCAATCAAACGAGTGTCCAAAGAAAGCGGAGCCAGCAAAATGTGCAACGTGCCTGCGCTTCAAAAAACCGAGCAATCACAAGACGGGTGATTTAGATTGTCCTGCCAAAAAGGTGGCTGAGCTAAGGTACATTAATTCAATAGATTATGAAGGCGCCTAAGAGCGCCACCTTATAGATTAGTCTAGCCTTAATTTTGATTAGCATGACTGATAGCGTAATTAGTGACCTAGATCAATTCTCAGTTTCCGAGTCAAAGGCTTGTGATGTTGAAAACTGTAAACAATATCTCTCTCTTTCCCCGAACGGAATAACTATACTAACCCAAAATATTCGCAGCATTTACAAAAATATTAACAATTTCAGCACTTTTTTGCAACGGCTTAATGTTGACTGTGACTTAATTATACTAACCGAATGTTGGCTTGCTATACAAAATAACAACCTACCGCTAATGGACGGGTATAGAGCCCACAATACCAAGAGAAGTCACAATCAAAATGATGGAGTAGTAGTATACGCTAAAAACTCACTAATTATATCTGTCGAGGAATTGTATATTCAGGATTGTACCTGTCTGGTAGTTAAAATTGAAGCCAATTTTGCTATTTTAGCAGTATATAGATCACCCTCATTTACAAACGTAGAGCCTTTTCTGGAGTCCTTGCACACACATCTCCAAAAATTATCGTCATTTAATAATATCGCATTAGTAGGTGACATAAACATCAATATCCTCCCGGGGTGCTGTGATAGAACGGCACAGGAGTACTTAGACCGCTGCTCTTTCAACGGCCTACTTCCAGCACACACATTACCAACTCATCAAAGTGGCTCCTGTCTGGATCACATTATGCTTAAATCTGTCCTGCCAGCAATCACCCTGGTGACAAATTCCTCAGTAACCGACCACAAAGCTGCTTTAATATCAGTTAGTCTAAAGCTACCTAGCACCAAGCTTAAACTTACATCCAAATTAGATCATAATAAACTGGAAGACGATTTACGTAATATTGACCTAAAATCTATATACGTTTCAGCCAGTGCAGAAACTTGTATGGCAAACCTAATTAACGAAATACAGCTAGCACTACAAAATAATACCAAAATCATAAAATTAAGTAGACGCAACCTAAACATTAAGCCATGGATTACCCCAGGGCTCATTCGCTGCATGAGACATCGGGATAAACTCCACATGCGTGCCAAAGCATGTCCAAATAATTTAATAATACAAATAACATACAAGAGGTATCGCAACTTCTGTAACGACCTACTCAAAAAAAATAAAGACCAACTATGATAAAACGCTTTTGGAAAAGGCTGGCCAAGACAGCAAAAAAGTATGGAAAGTCATAAAAAATGTCACTTTCACATCTAAACAGCGGGAATCGTCTTCTAATTTATTAAAAACCCACTCCACCCCGCTTCTGGCCGCTAATAGTACTAACGAATATTTTGTTAACATCGGTAAAACTCTAGCAGAGAAGATTCATAACCGATCATCGGGACCTAAACCAGACAACAATCAGTCACAGTCAAAATCATTTGTATTGCTGGATACCGACATTACGGAAGTTGAAAAAATAATCACAGGGTTGAGAAATGACTGTGCGACAGGCTGGGATAATATACCTACTAAAATACTCAAGATGTACAAGCATATCCTTGCCCCACATTTAACTTTAGCCTTTCAGAAATGTTTGCACGAGGGAATCTTTCCTAGATGTCTAAAAAAAGCCGTAGTTGTTCCCGTTCACAAGTCAGGAAGCAAGGCGGAAGTTAAAAATTACAGGCCAATATCTGTACTTTCTTCTATTTCTAAAGTATTTGAGAAGATAATAAACAATAGACTAGTTTATTATTTAGAAACCAAATCGCTTCTATCTAAGGCTCAATTTGGGTTTAGGTGTAAACTATCAACTTCTGATGCTGTACATTATCTCACAGATTTTATTGGGAAGGAACTTGACAAAGGCAATAAGACAATAGGTATATTTCTTGACCTTGCAAAAGCCTTCGACACGGTTTCTATTCCCATTTTACTCAACAAGTTAGAAAATATAGGCATACGGGATATTCAGCTTAAGCTCCTTACTAGCTATCTGAGCGATCGGTGCCAATGCGTAAAGATGGACAATGTTATCAGCTCTGAGATGGAAAACACCTCCTTTGGGGTCCCACAAGGAAGTATTTTGAGTACAACTTTATTTTTAATTTACATTAATGATCTTTGTAACCTTGAACTAAATCACGGTAAAATAATATCTTATGCTGATGACACTGCTCTACTTTTTTCTGCCGGCACGGATTCGCTAGTGCATGAGTATGCACAACACGGCTTTAATATTGTAAATAATTGGCTCCAAGGTCACCTACTAACCCTAAATGCTGATAAAACAAAAATCATCAAATTCACGATGCGAAAATCGCAATCAGCACTTACTAATCCACATATATTTGCACACCAATGCAGTGGCCTCAATAAATCGTGTAACTGCCCCAACATAGCAATAACTAATCATATTAAGTATCTTGGAGTCGTTTTAGATGAAACCCTGTCTTTCAATAATCACATTGAAGTTTTAAGCAATAGAATACGAAAACTGATATTTGTGTTCAAGAAATTACGTTGTATTGCAGATACAAAATTAGTTATGCAAATTTATTCTGCTCTATGTCAATCAATAATTACCTACTGTATTACGTCATGGGGTGGAGCATGTAAGACTTTTATTTTAGCCGCAGAAAGAGCACAAAGAGCAATCCTAAAAGTATCCACTTTCCGTCATTTTCTGTATCCAACTAACCTGCTGTATAAGTCTTGTAGAGTTCTAACAGTTCGGCAACTGTTTATTCTATACACAGCCTTAAGACAGCACAAAGCTCTGCCCTATAATGCTGACGTTATAAGCAAAAGACGCAATGACATAATTCGTACTAACATTACCCCAGTAAAACATGTTTTCGCATCCAGATTCTTTATGTTCCTAGGGCCACACCTGTACAACAAACTTAATCGAAAATTAGGCATCTACACCATGAATTATACAAATTGTAAAAAAACCCTAAACATGGCCCTAAGAAATTTCTCTTATGACGAAACCGAGGCATTATTGAATAAGGTAATATAATTAAAGCAAATTATTTATGTCCTAGTCTAATACTTGCCCATGTATTTAAGTTAGCCCTAAATAGCATTTAAATTTAGCTTATAGGCTACAGATTTTAAGTTAATTAATTTGAATATTCATAAGTACCAACTTTAGTTATTAATGTTAGCCTTTTACCGCCTGAGACACAGGTTTTCCTAGTTCAGGCATCGTTTTATTTGTTACCCTTAATTAGATATTAATTCTCAATGTTATTCGTAGCACTAAGGTAATGAATAAAGATTTATTATTTATTTTATTTATTATTATTTGAGAAAGTATTTGAAAAAATAATTGAAAAAAAAACATTAAAATATTGATGTTTTTTTTCGCTCAAATTATTTCATTTCTTTGATAACCCCCTTTCGGGATGGTATACATGTTATGAATCACCTTGTATAGGTATTCCAATATTTTTAACTATTTACCTGATAACCGATGTTGATGTCTAAAACTTCAAAAAAATGGGACTTTCATACAAACTTTCGACCCCTATTTCAGCCCTTTAGGAGCTGAATTTTCCAAAATCCGAAAGAAAGTCTTCATGTTCCATCACTACCTATTGTCCCCTTTCTATGACTACCCTTTCGTGGATTTAAAAGGGAAATTATTTTTAAATGCTTTCCTTCACTTTTCGCCAAACCTGACGCGTGGGGTAAGAAAAGTCAATTGATTTAATTGTTCAACATTTATTAAATTAGAGCTACATTGAGATTGAAACGCTCAGTGACGACCTCTTCCGCACCAGCCCCCCCGCTGCTGCTGGGGGGTGGAGGGGGGGGGGGGGCGGGGGGGGGGGCGGAGGAGGGTGCCCTTGCTTGCTCCTATACACTTAGGTATGTACTTGTGACATTGAGTTGCAGGGCGCCGGCGCGCCGGGCGCTCGCAGGATAGTTCGTGCAAAAATATATGACCGGTGCCTCTCGCCGAAGATATATTTACTATACAACAATTATGTATTACATATATTTAGCTATGACGATAGAATAATAATATCTACTAGTTACACGTTAACAGTTCGAGTGGCGCGACGCGCGACGCGGCCGCGAAATAACCAGTGGCGCAGCTCACACCGAACACTAAGCGACATTAACAGCTTTTTATCTTTGGCTATAACTTTTACAACAAAATGAACTGCAATCCAGAAAATATTCGACAGTTCCTACCAACAACGACCCGTCAAAATGTCGTTGCCCCTTACCACAAAAACAGGTTATCTATCCTAATATATGACACGTGTCGCCCTTCTGCCGCATGCAGCATGTCGCATATTATGCCTTATGTTGCATGCCGCATGAGCGAGCAGTCATTTCCATATTAAACAGTGAGTTTTTTTTCAGGGCCACTTAGGCTTAGGTCAAAATAAATTTCAACTTTTTTTAATACAATCTTATTTTTTTCAAAATCGAGCCCGTAACTCCTAACATGACCTTTTTGATTACGCCTAAGTGGCCCTGAAAAAAACTCACCCTGTATTCCTACTACGTATCTACTGGTAGGTAATTTTATACACCACTTTCCGCGGGGCTCCAAAAGCGGAAGGTATTTTCGAGCTAGCTATTTTTACACCTAGGGCTTGCGGAGCACATTAAGATGTTCAATTTGACTATAATAATTTACATACAAATCAAATCATTCACATGCACGAGTATGTAATATAGCCGATGTGAGAGGGATGAATGTGAATGATTCTAATTTTAACAATGTATAATATTATTTTGACATTTTTATTCAAACATTATGATTTTTAATTTAATTATATGTTAGTTTTGACTTTTGTGTGTTTAATGTATGTAGGTATCAAAATTTTAATTAATTAGTGTAATTGGCAATCGCCGTTCCAATTAAATAAATAAATGACGAAATAAATGTAATGTAATGGTGACCGACTGAGTCATGAAATAATTACTTTGTAAATATGTTTTCGGGGTAGATAGATAGAGAATACGGGGTAGATCAGATGCAAAGTTGCATACCTCCCAACGGGTGGGGCGTCGTCGTCGTTGAATAGCTCTTCAAAAATATAACAAGGTTTAGGGAACACTTTCTTGATACAGAGATCCGTTTATGAAGGGAAGAAAGTATTCCGAAGATAGCAACCGCACAGTTTCACGCGGCGCTGTTGGTCCGTCCGTCTCCGCCTACTGTCTGACAGATCAGCCGTTATTCTCACAGACTTAATTATTTTCATGTTGAAATTTTACACAAGTTAATCTGGAAATGCAACGGGGACACGCGCCTTATACCTAAACAATTATATTTTGAAAAGCTACCTACTGTACCGTTGTACTACACTACACGGTGTTTCTGTTGGTGAGTGTTATGTGAAGCGGCCCCTCGTGATCTAATCGAACCGAGCTCCACAAACGGTAAAAAAACACTGAAACATTCTGCTGTAAACATATCAAAAAAGAGCGTGTATGTATCGTTATCTATGTACCTAGAAACATACCTAATAACAATCATCATTATCCATAACATTATATACCTATATCGAACGCAGGAAAAGTCACGTGTGGCGTGCTCTCTGTTCTGTGTAGGTTACCATATCTACTACTTACCTACATACAATTTTATAAGATATCTACTCATCACACCATGATATGACATCGCGTTACATTATTTATTCATTCATAGATATAGATATTAGCTCCCGCCCGAGGCTTCGCTCGCGTGATGCCGGCTAAAAGTAGCATATTTTCTATCAAAGAAAAGAACGAATGTCATAGTCAACAAACAACATTTAAAAAAATTATATTTCCCGTTCTTTTTCTTTTAATAAGCTGATTTGGTTATTTATAAGTCATCAATTCATCATCATCATCATCAGAAATCATTCCTAACATTTACCGGCATGGGTGCGACATGAGCATTGGACATGATATTCGTCTTGCCCATGTTCATTTGAAGACCCACCTGTTGAGAGACGGTACTGAGGTCTCTGAGCATAGCGCCAATGTCCTCCAGCGATTCTGCCATTATGACTATATCATCGGCGAGTCAAAGGTGAGTGATGTAGGTAATGTCTCGACTGAGTCTAAAACTTACTCAGTATAATTATTAGACGTATTGGAAGTTCGACTTCAAGGACCTACATAGACAGCTGAATAATTGAGTTTAAACTATATATTTTGACCCCAAAATAGCAGATTTTTGCACAGTGATTTTTTTTAGAAAGTCTTTTTTAAAATATATTTGAATACCTTGGTATTTAGTGGTTTTCCGCTTTTTTTTTTTGGTATAGGTACCTAATACCTAAGCCTTTCTTGATGGAATAGGTACCTACATTGCTGGTGGTTTATTGTAAGTCGTTTAATATAATATAGAGGTTCTTTTTTTTATTTTCATATTAATTAATAAGTACAGAGTTATAATTTTCTTGCGTAAAGAAATGTCTCATTCAGGGAACCGATTTGCTTTTCTTCTTCTTAAATACTTAGTCTTGATAACATTATTTTTGTCAAACTATTAAGATAATTACTGCGACATTCAAGTGTTGGTGACTAGTAGGTAGGTAAACGTCCTGCCTCCCTACAAACAAACAAACACACGCTTACCAAAGTACATAAAATGTAGTCTTTAAACTTAACAAATTCAAAATATACTACTTACCTACATGTAAATGTTACACACATACCTATAGTTAATAGCTATATAACAGTACATAGGTAATGTGAATATTTTGTCGTTTGTTACCGAACTGGGTATTCATTAGCACCCTGTTTATAATTTTTTTATTTGCGCTTGTAATATATACTTATTTATAGAAAACTCTTAATCATTGTTATGCAAACATCAAGCTATAGTTGGACGCGGGAACAGTGTCTTCAGACATACATTATTATATTGACTAAATCTACTTACACAATTATAAGTACTTAGGTAAAATAAATAATTCATATAATTTAAGGTTTTAGAAATTCGAAAATGAAAGTTGATGGTGGTGACAAATTGGCTATGTTGCGACACAGCTAATTTGGAGCAGGGTCCTTTAAACATAATAATAAGTGAAAAAAATAATAGTAGGATGAAACCCATTGGAAAAAGAGGAGAATAATATAAAAATTAAAGGAAAAATAATTTACGGGCGATCTGAGGTCGGGAAGGGGATGGGTATATGGGTATATGGATCATACAAAAGTTGTAGATCTTTTTATTACCTATAACTTTGCTATTTGATTTTTTTTCCGTAGGACTTGTAGTTTTGTCGGAAATCGAGATAAACCATTTTTTACCCTCAAACAATCACCCCCATCACCCCAATTTTTATAATATTCTCCTCCTTTTCCAATGGGTTTCATCCTACTATAATTTTTTTGTTGGTTTCAAAAATGATCGACCCTGGTCTTATTTGTCACCACCATCAGTCGCCGGGCGGCCGCCAGGCAGCGGGACGGCGACGGTTCATGCGATGCGCGACGCGTGCGACATAAGCCCCTTCTGATGGCGTCACGGGGCGGAGTCATCGGAAGTCAAGGCGTTACCACACGCACACAGTTAGTTAGGCCACAGAGATACTTAGTTACGTAAGACAATAATAAGTAGATGCAATGATGAATCACTCGTAGGGCTGTGGGTGGGGGGCCGGGGGCGAGCGGGCGCATTCGCGTCTACCTGTAGGTGGGCGCGGCGGCGCCGGCGCCGGCGCTCTGGTCCGACAGGAAGGGGTTGGCGGGGCGCGGCGCCCCCTGCCCCGGCGGGGCCTGCCCCGGCACGCCCAGGCTCTCCGCGCCGCTGTAGCTCTGAAACCGCACCGACATTTCATAACACGCACGACTAGAGCGACTCAGACCCCTAGGTAACACCACACACGGTCCTCTACGGACTTCTACGAAAGTCTACGATGCAAGAAAACAGAGTTTAGCAAGCGACGACATTATGTCAATAACGTTCGGTACCTAATATGCATGCAAAGGTACAATGAACAACTTGATGCGGTAGGTAGGTAGGTGTGGGTACCTGCGTCGCGCCGTACTGGTCGTGGTGGTTCGGGTCGGCGAGGCGCGTGGAGGAGAGCGCGCGCGGCAGCGGGTTGGAGGGCACGCCGTGCGGCGCCAGCACGCCCGCCTCCGCCACCGCGCGCGCCTCCTCGTCCGGCACCACGTCCGCGCCGCCGTCGCGGAAGTTGATGAACGCGAACACCACCAGCACCACGCCGCACAGCAGGCCGTAGCCGGCGAAGGTGCGCGTGGTGCCCCACTTGGCGACGGCGATGCCGCCCAGCACGGCGCCGCAGCCGCGGCCGAGTCCGTGGTGCAGGCCCTGCAGCACGCCCTGCGCCGACGAGCGCAGCCCGGGCGGCGCGCCGTGCGCGATGTACGAGCAGCACGCCGCCCACACGGCCGCATGCGTCACGCCCTGCACGAACTCGAACGGCAGCACCCACCACGGCGTCGACAGGTACGAGATGTACAGGAACCGCAGCACGTTGCCCGCCAGCCCCAGGCACAGCACCTGCAATCGCGCACGTCACTCATGCAGGTATCGTATCGAACTCTACTTACATGCTTCACTCGAGAAACGACGTACGCACCTTGACGTGTCCCATCTGCGTGATCAGCTTGAAGCTGAAGAAGTATGCGAAGATTTCGGAGATGTGGTTGATGACGGACGCTACGCCGAACAGAGTGGGCGCCCCGCCGATGTCCTGCAAACGACCGCACCCGACAATCGTTTAAATCCTCGCCACCGGTAAAACTGACCGTGCAGTTTCTATTAAATAATTGATAGGTACCTGAAGATGCCAGAAGAGGAACGTGAAGATGAGTCCGATGCCGAAGCCCATGAACCACGCCACGAACAGGAAGGAGGCCGCCTTTACGTTCTGAAACTGGCGCAGCACCGTCACCCACTCTGGCATCTCGCGCGTCGTCTGTGCGAACACCTGCAACCAAGCAGCGCAGCGTTAGAGGCCAGCGGCACCTGGCGGAGGAAGAGACACCGCGGGGGTGAGAGGTCAGAGTAGAGACCTACCTTGGCGTGTTCGAGCGGTGGCTGCGACGCTGACAGCGGTGCGCTGGTGTCCAGCCCCGGCAGCTGCAGCTGCTCGGCCAGCTGCTGCTGCATGCGCTCCTCGTGCGTCGGCTCCGACGTCACCGGCGCCGCTGCGTTGGACACCTCCACGTTCACGAACTCGTACTTGAATCGGATCTGCGCATAAACGGTAGCTAGTAGTAAGTCAACTAGACCAGAGAAGCAAGGAGGTGGTACAAAAGACCAAGCGTTGCATTCACCTGCGTGGCGGTGAGCAGTGCGGCGCCCATGAGCACGGAGAATGTGGCGAAGCATATAGTGTAGTTCTTCTCGTAGCGCTGCGGGCCGCCGCAGGGGTGCGTGCTGAACGCCGTGCTGTGGTCCAGCGCGATGCCCACGAAGAACATGGCCAGCCCCCAGCCCAGGGAGCCAAACATCCGCTGGTGCCCGTACCTGCAGGGAAACACGGACATGCTGCATCAGTCCGCCGCGACAGCAGCACCGTCGGCGCCGGGGAGAGGTGGCGTAGGCACTGACCGGTCGGCGTCCTCGCCCAGCAGCGTAATGACGGCTGAGTCGGCCAGTGTGATGGCGGGCGCGCTGAAGAACTCGCCGATGACCACTAGCAGCAGCAGCAAAAAGAACGTCTTCTGAATATCAGGTGTGCGGTACACGATGGAGGAATGCAGTGGCGTGACCCAGTCCGCGTTGGCCTTGGGGTCGTAGTTGAGTGCGTCGGAGACCGGCAGCGGCGAGCCGGCGCGCGAGCGCGGCCCGCGGAATGAGCGCGCCGCGGGCACCGTCTGCCAGTCGTCGTCGTAGCGCGGCTCCGTCAGGTTGTACGCGGTGCCGTTGTACGGCGTCACGCAGGACACCGCGCCCGGCTGCACCCAGCTCAGCGGCAGCGTGAACACGATCCACGCGCCCAGCGACGCCAGCAGCAGCGTGCGACCCTAACCACACCGCAAACGTCAACTTAAATTCAATAAAAACGTGCCATACAGAGACATACTAGGACAGGGACATACAGATTTAGTTAGAAGTAGTGCGCAACAGAGGTAGTTATTACCTTCTGCCAGCGGTCGGCGAGGCCGCCCCAGAAGGGCGCGGAGAGGAACTCGACGAAGGGCCGCGTGCCGATGAGCAGGCCGCACTGGCCCGCGTTCATGCCCATCTGCTTGAAGTAGACGCCCATCAGCGGGAACAGCGAGCCGAACGCCGAGTAGAAGAAGAAGTAGAACGTCTTCACGGTCAGCAGCTCGGGGTCGACGCCGCCCGCGCCGCACACCAGCTCCAGCACGTCGCTGCGCCCGCGCACCTTGTGCGTCGCGTCCTTCGGGGCCGGGTACCTGCAGCCACACCATCACCATCACCATCACCATCGACCCAGCCCAGCCCAGCCCTGCCCTGCCCAGCCATTCCTGGCACTGTACAAACTGTACAATCGTACCATTGTACATACCTAGTTATCGTAGCTAGCTACGTCGTCTGTCGTAGAATTGGATAAATAAATAGAGCCTTAACTTATTCTCAACTTGCTAGAGATGACATAACTGTTATGGCACTGAGACATGGTCGTTAAATTATTGGCCTCATAGCCTCATACCATGCCATCCTTAAACAAGCTTAAAGTCGTGCAAAGGGCTACGGAAAAAAGTTATACTGATAAAATCTGAAATTAGGAAATCCGTAGACCAAAGGTCATCTACATACATAGCTCTCAGAATTCAAATCGACAGCGCGTTCACATGATATTATTAGTCTATTCAATGGAGGAACTATGGTCGAATTTTCAAAATCCATTAAATTTCTAGGAATATACATTAGATCAGTGTTTGAATTGGAAAGATGAAGTAGAGTCAATTGAACGTTCGATTAGTTCTGCCTGCTGTGGCTGTGGCTGTGGCTGTGGCTATGGGCTGAGAAGCCTACGAGACGAGGTGAGTTTGGCTCAGCTCAAAATAATATATTTTGCTTTGGTAGAGTCCTGGCTCAGAGAGAGTCTCTTAAATTCAAACGCAAGGAGTTTTTTTACACTGTAGAGGAATGTATTTGACATGGAAGAAAATATAATAATTTAATTTCCCTTTTAACTATAATTTATTTTCATTTGTAATTTATATTCACAGATACGATGTAAAAAATGTTGTTTGAAAAATGAAATATACGCTTTGATCACAAGGAATATGATTTTTCGCGCAGCAGTATTAGTATCTACCTATTCGATAACACTTTCAACTTGATACCTAGGTACATCAAGCCGTTTTTGAGTTAAAAGGCCTTTAAACGCGGACAGACAGACAGACAGGCGGACAACAAAGTGATTCCGTTTTTGAATGAAATCCCTCGGATATGCGCGGCGCTGGTGCCCCCGCCCCCGCTAGCCGCGCCGCCGAGCGGCCGTCAGCGCTGCACGGCCTAGTGTCCACAACTTAGGGTATTTTTCCCTAAATTTAGGTTATTTCTTGGTTCCCGCCTAGGGTATTTTTTAGGGTTGGTATAGAATTTTTTAGGGGAAATTTTTTTACAGTGCGTGACAGATCTGAGAAGAGTTAAGCAATTTAAAGCTACTGTGAAATGCATGATTTGAAAAAAGAGAAAATTGAAGTTTGAAAAAAAAAAAAAAAAAATGTTCTTTACAGTTTTTGGGGGAAATTGGGCAAATATTTTTGTATTCAGGGTATTTTCCACTGAGTCTGGGGGAAAATCAAATTTCAGGGTTAGCAGCACTGGCGCGGCCGACTGTGCCCACATTGAGCGCCCACCCTTGTTACCTAACTCGGACCTACCTTGTCACTCGGATAATCAATCTTGCACCGAAAATGCAGCTAGCTAGGTCATCCATGCGACATTAAAAGCTAATATCCGCGCTAATATGTAAATACATGTTATGAATCCCCTCGTAGAACGCATATCGACATAGAAACTTATGTTTCTAAACTCTAAGGCACTAGTCTGAAGCATTAGTCTTCCGAATCTGTGAGAGCTCACTTTTCAATTTTCGACCGTGAAAAAATAATAGATTAAGTACACCACACAAAAACAGTAACCTGTTCACTTTTCACGATCGAAAAGTGAGATCTGACTGACTTTGCAGACTAGGGCCTAGGGTAGGTACAAGTACTGTTCAAGATCAGCCAAACCCGCCGTCGCAACCGCTTCTGGCTCGCGATCTTAACTTTGTAGGTACTTAAGGGCGGTTGCCGGATCGATAACGGCGGAGCCGGAGGCGGAGGTGGAGATGGACAGATAGAGGCCTACGACGGCGACGCGGGGGCTAGAGGCAGCACGCACCTGGACGCGTCCACCTCGCCGTGCTCGTCGGGGCGCACGAGGGGGCGCGCGGGGGGCGCGGGGGGCGCGGGGCCCGCCGCCGCCGACGCGGCACTTCCCTCCGGCTGCATGGCGCTCACTGCCGCCGCCGCCGCGCCGCCGCGTCGCCTCGTCAATATCTGCGCGCGCACTACGTCCGTGACATACCTCTCTACAGGCGGCGGCAGAGGCAACATGTAGACCCTACCAAACTGATTTATTTTGTTCTCTAGATTTCGATACCGTTGATTTAGTTTTGTACTAAATAAATAGGGAAATAACTACTAGTTTTGTACTTATATTTTATAATGAATGATATAAATATTAAATACAAGCTCCCGTCCGCGGCTTCGCTCGCGTGTTTCTTACATAAATTATAATTAGAATTATTTATTTCAGTTAAAACAGCAAGCTTACAATATATACCAAAGTGCCTACTGTCTAAAATTACTTACTTATTAAACTTAAATATACTCTTAGCGAATTAAATATTTTACAAATGTTATCATTAAAGATGTCGACATGTTGGACCTCGTGTACATAGGCATTTAAAAGAGTGAGAGCTCTTAGCGTTGGCGCATTATGAGCAAGTAGCATATATACTTTTCTAGTTTGGTTCTTCCTCTCTCTCTGCTATTCCGTCGCTCTCTTACGGAAGGAATCGTCCCATGCATATGGAAGACTGCTTTCATCACCCTCATTCACAAAAAGGGTTCTAAAAACCAGGTAGAAAATTATAGACCTATATCGAAGCTGTGGCGGTTTCTGAACGAAACACGCGCGGTTTTTGGACGACGGGCCAATGAGGGAGAGGCGTGCGTTATCTGACAGGTGGGAACCGAGCTGTCGGGAAAAGTTTATCCCAGAAATTTTCTTGAGAGATTAAAGGTCTAAATTAATACAAGAGTGGCCTCCATGCTCTGTTATACTATATTTCTGAAGTGCCCTGGTATTTTGTACTGTTGGACTAACATGTCATCGCTCCGAAGTATAATAATCTCGTCGAACTCCAATGTGCTTTAGTCCTGCCTAATTGTGTCCTCTATTAATAAACGATATTCAGTAAGTGGAATGAGCAGTGTTCAGTGAACTACCTATAGCTACCTGATAGTTCTTCCAAATTGGTGACCTTCTAAAACTCGCACGGTGCGGAAGCTGAGAGTGCATACGAGTTGCGATATCCAGAGTACACGCGGTACCTACTTACTACCTGCCCGACCTTCGGTGCCTTACTTCACACTTCATCGCCTGACGCCAGAAGCACTGCTGATCAGCTCGGCCGACACACCGGTCGCATCAGGTGCCTTGCAACGCTTGTGACCTACAATCAAGCTGAAAAATACCTGCAATACAGTGAGCAACTGCAAAACGTCCTCCGGGTCTACAGCAGCAGAAGTCCTAATCTAACACAAACGGTCAGTGCGTTCCATATCATTTTTACAAGAACATTCCTGTTGTGATTTTCATAGTGAACCAGACATTTTGTGCTACCCCCTAAAGACTTGGAAACCCCACTGCTGTAGTTACTTTATAATAATTTTATCAGCTTAAACAATTATTGACAATCACATAAAATAATAATAAAAATTTAACCCTTGAACAGACAAGGTAGCATATTGTTACTTAACCCGTAAGGACTCTATTGCAGTAACATTCCCTAGTTATTACATAGTTTCCAATTTATTTTAATTTGTCTATATTTTTTGAGCTTAGCACAATACTTTGGAATTTTAAATTCAGCTTTGAAACTGTACCATCAGCCTTTTCTAATTTTTTTTTAAGAAAAATAACTTTTTTAATTGAATTGTAAACTACCACTTAGTTATTAATAATTTTGTCAAATAACCAAGTATGGAGGCACAGCTCAAGTCCCTACAGGAGCAAAATGCAGCCCTGCAGGAACAGCTTGCATCATTTATAAGCAGCAAGCAAACCAGCTCAACCCCAACTAATCCCACCACCCCCACACTTAGTGTTTCGAAAGTATCAATTAAGTTACCTCCCTTCTGGGCAGACCGACCAGCTGTGTGGTTTGCTCAAGTAGAGGCACAATTCGAAATATCAGGGATCACAGCAGACTCAACTAAATATAACTATGTTATATCACAACTTGATACTAAACATGCTGCGGAAATTGAAGATATCATAACACAACCTCCAAAAACAGAAAAATATGAAAATGTTAAAGCTGAGCTCATACGACGTTTATCAGCCACTGAAGAGCAGCGTATCCGAAAACTTCTGACTGATGAAGAGATTGGTGACAGGAAACCATCGCAATTCCTACGCCATCTTCGCTCGTTGGCTGGAACAATTATGCAAGATCAGGGCATCCTAAGACAATTGTGGTTGCGCCGCTTACCATGCCACATCCAAGCCATCATAACTGTACAAGCAGATTTGACACTAGATAAACTAGCAAACCTGGCTGATAAAATTCTCGAGGTTACACCAGTGCCAATTAACCCAGCTGTTTATGCCGCCTCTGTCCCAACTGTGGCACCTAATGATATGCAGGTTCTGACAACCCGCCTGGAAGACCTCACTAGACAAGTTGCGGCCTTAACACGCAGAGGCAGGAGCCCCAGCAGATCAAATAGGTCCAGATCTAGATCAAAATCCTCTCATGGACAAAATGAATCTGAGTTATGTTGGTATCACCGAATCTATCAGAACAAGGCAGAAAAATGTACAAAACCGTGCAGCTGGAATACAACGACGGAAAACTCTCAAGGCGGTCAGTAGCATCGGCGACAGCTGATTGCCCCTTCTCGAGTCGCCGGTTGTTCATAACAGATACCCGTTCTAAATGCAAATTTCTTATAGACACAGGATCAGATGTTTGCTGTTACCCTCGGCGCCTTATTCAAAGCCGACTTTGGTCTGCTGACTATAGCCTTAACGCAGCCAATGGCAGCACGATCAAAACATATGGTGGAAAATCATTGTCGCTCAACTTAGGTCTTCGTCGTGACTTCAACTGGCGCTTTATTGTAGCTGATGTCGAAACCGCCATTATTGGCTCGGACTTTTTGGCCCATTACCACCTCCTCCCAGACTGCAGGAACAAAAGATTGCTAGACGGAAAAACTGGTCTCTGGGTTCCTGCCACCATAGCATCTATTGACCAAACTAGTGTCAAGGCAGTTGGAATTACGAATAATTCGGCATTTGACTATATCCTCAAAGAATTCCCGAACATCACGCGACCACCTGGGCTTCCTAGGATCATGAAACACAGTACTGTTCATCATATTAAAACAACTGATGGGCAGCCGGTATCATGCCGCCCACGCCGCCTCGGGCCTGGAAAACTAATAATAGCGAAAAAGGAGTTCAATGATATGGTAAAGTGCGGGACAGCAAGACCCTCAAAAAGTCCGTGGTCCTCCCCTCTCCATCTGGCTCAAAAACGGGACAACACCTGGCGTCCATGTGGCGACTACCGCGCTCTGAATGACAGGACAATCCCCGATCGATATCCAGTACGTCATATCGGGGATTTCAGCCACAATCTAGCGGGATCCACAATTTTCAGCACACTGGACTTGGTAAAGGCTTACCAACAAATTCCGGTCAATGAAGACGACATTTGCAAAACTGCAATCATAACACCCTTCGGCTTGTTCGAATTCCCCTACATGACCTTCGGGTTGAGGAACGCCGGTCAAACATTCCAAAGGTTTATTGACGAAGTCGTCCAGGACCTGGATTTCTGTTTCGCGTACATCGACGATATTCTGGTATACTCACGCAACTCCACAGACCACGCTGAGCACCTGCGCATTCTCTTCCAACGGCTGGAAGACTACGGGGTGGTCATAAATCCCACAAAATGTAAATTGGGCGCTAAAGAAGTGACATTCTTGGGATATAGCATAAACTCAGAAGGAACACATCCTCCAACGGAACGAGTCAGGGCTCTCCGGGAGTATACCCTTCCGAAAACAGTAAGCGGTCTTCGCCGCTTTCTCGGTATGATAAATTACTATCGCCGTTTTTTACCCCATACCGCAGAACTTCAAGCCCCTCTAATCGACGCAATAACATCAATTAAAGGCAAAGGTGCTATACCAGTTCCCTGGACGTCAGATCTAGAGCAGCAATTCCATACTTTAAAAGATAGCCTTGCCAATGCTACGCTACTGGCACATCCCATTTCCAACGTACCATTAGGTCTTTTTACAGACGCATCTAATGCTCAGATAGGCGCATGCTTGCAACAACGCGTTAACGATATGTGGCAACCCATCGCTTTCTTCAGTAAAAAGCTAAACGCTCAACAGTGTCAATGGCCGGCTTATCATCGCGAGCTGCTTGCTGTTTACGAAAGCGTTCAACACTTCAGGCACATCCTCGAAGGGCAGCTAACTACGGTATATACCGATCACAAACCACTAGTGTTCGCTTTCAGACAGCGCCGTGAAAAACTCGCACCAATTCAACTTAATCAGTTGTCGTTTATATCTCAATATACAACAGATATTGTGCATATTAAAGGCGAAAACAACGTGGTAGCAGATACTATGTCTCGCATAGAAGCCATCTCTATAGAGTCCGACTACGTCGCCCTGTCACAGTCTCAAACATTGGACGAAGAACTACGCGAGTTGCTTAAAGCTGAAGACACTTCACTACTTTTAAAGGAAGTTACAGTTCCAGGTACGAACACAAAACTTATATGCGACATGTCCACAGGAAAACCCCGCCCCTACTTAACTCCGTCTTTCCGGCGTCAAACATTTAACCAACTACATAACCTGAGTCATCCTGGCGTTAAAGCCACCTTACAACTCGTAACTGAGCGCTTTGTTTGGCCGGAAATAAGGAAGGACTGCCGATTATGGGCACAAACTTGCATACCATGTCAACGCAGCAAAGTGACTCGTCATACCAGCACTCCATTGGGACATTTTAGCAACCCTACCGGTCGGCTGAAACATGTCCACATAGATATAATCGGTCCTCTGCCAATGAGCAAAGGCTTTCAGTATTGTCTTACTGCCGTTGACAGGTATACCCGGTGGCCAGAGGTATGGCCGATGGCCGGAATTACCGCAGAAGAAGTGGCCGAAACTTTCATCAATGGATGGATTTCCCGTTTTGGAGTCCCTGGGGTAATAACGACTGATCAGGGGCGACAGTTTGAATCACAACTTTTTCGTAGGCTCCTCCAACATTGTGCCACAACGAGAATCAGAACAACTAGTTACCATCCATGTGCTAATGGCATGGTGGAAAGACTCCATCGTCAACTCAAAGCCGCCCTGATGTGTCACGAAGACACATGGGCCAGCGTATTACCTTTAGTGCTGTTGGGAATTCGGACTGCTCTTAAAGAAGATTTAAAATCATCATCAGCTGAATTGCTATACGGGGAACCGCTACGCTTGCCTGGAGAACTACTGGTCGCCTTGCCGCCATCTGAACGTCCTGAAAACATCTCGGATTACGTTGATCAACTACGCAAAAAATTCGCAAAATTACGACCGATACCAGCCTCTCATCATACACAACCAAAAACTTTTATCTTTAAGGACTTAGCATCAGCATCTCATGTTTTTCTACGAGATGACACAGTACGCAGACCTTTGCAACCTCCATACACAGGTCCTTACGAGGTCATCAAACGTAAGGACAAAACTATGACAGTCAATATCAAGGGAAGGAACGTAGAAGTAAGCCTCGACCGCGTTAAGCCGGCACACATTGAACACTTTGATGAATCTCCAACCAAAACGGTAGAGACAACACCCGTTCCTCACGTTCCGTCAACGATTTCTTCGCGTATCATGGAACCTACATTGACATCAATGGACCCAAAGAGACCATCTGCTGAGTACACCACACGGTCTGGTCGAAAAGTCCATTTTTCGAAACCGTTTGATCTTTGAATTAATAACTATTTTATTTTTTTTATCTCATTCGCTTTACTTATTTTTTTATTGGCTCTCTCGACTACGTAGGGGGGTGGTGTGGCGGTTTCTGAACGAAACACGCGCGGTTTTTGGACGACGGGCCAATGAGGGAGAGGCGTGCGTTATCTGACAGGTGGGAACCGAGCTGTCGGGAAAAGTTTATCCCAGAAATTTTCTTGAGAGATTAAAGGTCTAAATTAATACAAGAGTGGCCTCCATGCTCTGTTATACTATATTTCTGAAGTGCCCTGGTATTTTGTACTGTTGGACTAACATGTCATCGCTCCGAAGTATAATAATCTCGTCGAACTCCAATGTGCTTTAGTCCTGCCTAATTGTGTCCTCTATTAATAAACGATATTCAGTAAGTGGAATGAGCAGTGTTCAGTGAACTACCTATAGCTACCTGATAGTTCTTCCAAAAAGCTATGCTTGTTTGCGAAGGTTCTGGAAAAAATTGTCTACTCACAACTCTTTCCTGCACTCAAGCAATGTATTTCGCTCGATCAACATGGATTCCTGCCTGGTAGATCAACTACTTCAAATCTTTTGCTTTGTGCTGAGTCGCTTTCTAGGCACATGTCTGAACCATCCCAAATTGACATTATATATACAGATTATTCAAAATGCTTTGATAGAATCGACCATGATTTGCTGTTAGAAAAACTTCACAGAATAGGTATAAGGGGTAATCTATTTAGGTGGTTCTCATCTTACGTCCGAAACCGCTGTCAAACAGTAGTTTTAGGTGGCTACTCCTCTCTATCTATGGACATCCCTTCTGGTGTTCCCCAAGGGTCCTTATTAGGACCCATATTATTCACAATTTTCGTAAATGATCTCGCTTCCTGCTTCTTAAACTCCAAAATACTTTTATATGCCGATGACATGAAAATAATGCGTAAAATCAAGGATATTAATGATGCCCACTTCTTACAAGACGATTTAATTAGATTCCAAAATTATTGCACTGTTAACAAACTAGACCTAAATGTCTCTAAATGCTACGTAAGTACATATACACGTAAGCCCACTAAAATATTATTTGACTACAAATTTCATAACATTTCACTAACTAGAGTCGATTCTATTAAAGATTTAGTTGTAACTTTTGACAATAAATTACTATTCAATCAACATGTTGATATTATAGTTAAAAAGGCATCTCGTTCGCTTGGCTTTGTTTTCAGAATGTCGTCGGAATTTACAAGTATTAAAACTTTCAAAATTCTTTATTGTGCTTACGTACGTAGCCACCTAGAATACGTCTCCCAGGTGTGGAATCCAAGGTACGATGTGTACTCTGCGCGATTAGAGTCCATCCAAAAGAGGTTTCTACGATACCTGCAGTATCGAGCTCGTATCTATCTGCCAGACTATGAAACTAGATGTCGCAAATTTCACTTTCTTCCCCTTCACAAACGCAGAGAGATGGCTGATTTGACTTACTTAATTAACATAGCAAACGGCACTGTAGATTGTCCTGAGCTCGCCCTTTAGTTAGGACTAATTATAGGCAAAATGCATTTGTTTATAGAGCTGCTTGCTCTTTTAATTATCTAGTAAATGTAAACAGTGAGGTAGACTTATTTCACACCAGTACAAGTAAGCTCAGACGCTTACTTAGTGATCAATTTTTTAAAGTGTAAGCTAACTTCATTATGTAACTTTTTTAATTGAATTTTTGTTGTTTTTCCAATATGCTTCTTTTAATTATGTTTATATTGTTTTCAATAAGTCGTCAACTAACTTTTCATCATGTAATATTTAGTATACCTATCTGCAGAAACTTGTAATTAGCCGTCAACAAACATGCACTGGTCTTCCCAGGCATGTTATATTTTATATATTTTTCATTTGATGTTGTGTAAACCTAGCTGTAAGTTTCTTCTAAGATTTTGAAAATAAAATAAAATAAATAAAATAAAAATAAAATAAATAAATAACTCTTTATACTCCAAGTTTCATAGAAATCGGTTGAGCCGTTACGTACTGTATATTTATTGAATGACTGAAAGAAACAAAATAAATAAATATTTCAAATCTGCTGCCAACTAAGTATGCTCCATCTCGCTCGAGATGCAGTAGTTTCGGTAAAGTTGAGAGTGTCAGCGACGCAAAGAACGCTTGCGTGGCGTAGCGGGTTGCGGCGTGGCGGAGTCGCGCGCCGTGTGCCGCGCCAGGCGCAGGCTCGCCGCGTGCATGGACGAGCGCCTCCGCGGCCGCGACGCCGAGCGCGCGCGCGCCGCCTCCTCCTCCTCCCCCGCCTCGGCATCCGCCTCCGCCTCCACCTCCGCCTCCGCCTCCGCGGCGGGCGACGATCCGCTCGACGAGCTCAGCGGGCCCTGCAAACGAACAAGCGCGTCGTACTACATAACACTCGTCGGGACGTTGCCGTTGAGCAAAATGCGTGCGCTCACGTGCAGCGGTTTGATGGACTGCTCGAAGCGGAAGACGAAGCGAAGCTCGGCGGCGAAGCGGCGCCAGAAGGGTTCGCCGTGAGCGCGCGCGCGCCGCAGCGTGCTGGCCGCCAGGTCCAGCACCGACAGCAGGACGCCGAGCGCGCACCCCACCGCCAGCACCAGGAACAATCCGCGGAAGTTCGCCACCTCCAGCTCCTTGCTGCCGAACTCCTCGGGCGCCTGCGAGAAAGGGGGGGCAAACACTAGAGCTAGCGAACAGAGCCTGCTTACTGAGAAGGATATGTCTAGTGAGCGTGCCATGTACTTTAAGTTTTAATTGGCAGTTCGGCAGCACTGGCGTACCTTGCAGGCGCCGCCGCCGTGCTTCTCATTCCACCAGGTGTTCTTCATTTCGCGAAGCACGCCCGCCTCCTGCAAGTTCAGCAGCGCCAGGTTCAGCGCTTGCCGGTACTCCGAGTCTGCAACAGGTGACAGAGCATCAGAGCTGTTGCCGGCGCGTCACGTGGAGCGATGAGTACGCGCGCGCCTCACTCACCCTTCCGCATCGCGATGCCGTAGCCCTTGCTGTCGAGGAGCGGGCCCACCTGTGCACAACAAGGTTCGGTTCAGCTGAATCTCGTCCACGAGGCAGCACGACGAGACACGGACTCACCTTGGTAAGCTGGCAGTTGCGCTCCACCTCATACTCGATAGACGTCGACTCGCTTAGGAACGCGTAAAGTGTCTCGTTCGACATCACTCTGGAAAAACAATAGCCCTTACTAATTTGACTGTAGGTAGGTATACCTCATATAACTATCTCTGTAACACTTATTTCTGCAAATAAACATCTTGAATCTTGAATCTGGTTCAAAAAATCAAACTGGAGAACAACGGAATCGAAACATTAATAAGGTACAGAAACTCACTTCATGATACCTTCCTCGTTTGATTCGGGCATTTTTTGGGTTTTCATGTGCTCAAACATTTCCTTGTAGAGAGGATTTTGCGAAGACTGCGAAGGAAATAGTTAAAAATATTTAGTAAAACATCCCATACTAACACAGAAAGAAATAGCTTTAAGGATAAGCCCTAAGCAGTGCTCCCTAATTACCGCAAAGAAGGTGTAAGTTGAGCCTCCTTTCTTGGCGCCGTAATCGATGCCGAGCGGATTGCGAGGCAGTTCCGTCACGTCGTGGATGAGCTCGGTGGTGCTCTTCTTGGCAAGCAGCGTGGCGAGGTTGGCCGTGTACGAGCTCGATATGACGAGCGCGAACACCCACCAGGCGCTCGCCACCGCTCGCGTGCCGTACGCCCTGCGACAGACACGAGGCGAGCGTGAGTGCGTGCCTTCGTGCGTGAGAGTGCTAGTCAGTAGTCACGTCACCCGCCCGCACTCACGCCGGCGCTATCTCCGAGCCCTGCATCAGCACGGCGCCGAGGTTGAACCACAGCGCGTTACCGAGGGTGAACTGGTTCTCGAGCGCGGGCGGCTCCTCGATACAAGGGTAGGGGTTCTGCCACTCTTCGTGGCACAGCCGGCCCACCACGTACAGCAGCAGTGATGAGCCCAGGTACGCCAGCCCGAGGCACAGCCACACCTGTCAGAGAAGGAGAGGGGTCGGTCAGTAGGTGGGGCATCGCGCGCACACTAACGAGAAGGAGCATGTGAACGTACACCGTTTGAAAAGGGCAGCAGGAAGGCGAACAGCTGCGGTTTTGGTGGCTCCGGCTTGCGAAACAGGATGCTGATGCCGAGGTTCATGAAGGGCGTGGTGAAGTCCACCGCTTGCTCGCGATCCGCTGTGATCGTCAGGTCCGTAATCGCAAACTCGACGCTCTGCAACGAGAATCGGTATCAGCATGTCGCACTGTCAAGCCCCAGGCCACTATGAAATGGAACTCACCATGTCGGTGCGCAGGCGGCCGATCATACCGCTCCATTCACCGTTAGACTGCTTGGTGCCGTACCCACCGGGACCTTGATACTCTATGAACGTGTAATTGAAGTGCAAGATCTCCGCCAGCCGCTCGATCAGCTCGATGCAGAAACCTGAAATGCACAATATTTCGTTGTTAGCCGCGGGACTCAGTCAACTGTCGTCGTCGTCATCATCGCCATCGCGAACTTACCCTCGTAGCGTTGGTTACCCGAAAGGCGTCCGGTCGACTCCCTACGCATCACGTACGGCTGGTTCTGGAACAGGATTCATCATAAATGATTATCGGGAAGAAGCCGGACGCTTAGTGTTGCGGTGGGTGCGGTGGTGGGTACGTACGCGAGCGATGAGTATGTTGAAGGTGCGGTTGGTCATGGAATCGCGGGGCAGTGCGGGCGCAGGCGCCACGGTGCGTTGCCACACTACACCAGCACGTGCGTCCCACCAGCCCACGTGCTGCAGCGCGCCACCGCGCGCCAGCTCCACCACCTGTGCGAACAAACAAGTGAAAGAGGAAGAGACGAAAGGCTGAAGTCTAAGCCCTTTCTTAGCAGACGAGATGGTAAAGTCATTGTGTCTGGGCCTGGACGCATCTCACCTCGAACCTTACGTCGCGACGGCTGCCGTCCGCTTCCCAGGATAACGGGCCGCTCGTTTCATTGTCATTCCAATCCTCCTGTAACACACGGACGGACACTTCGTTATGGGATTCTTTATTTTTTTGCCGCATGTTTGCGCTCTGTCAACTTACGGAACGCAGATAATTAAGCAGTGTGTCCGCGTGAAAGGCGCCGTGGCCCGTGGTGCAGTTGGCACTTGGAATCGTGGGCAGAGCCAAGTGCGCTAGCGCACGCGCCGTAAGTACGGCGGCGTCGCGCGCCAGCAGCAGCGCAGTGGGCGGCTCGCTCTGCGTCGCCTGCAGCTCGGCGTCCTCGGCTGCGTCCTCGTGCCGCCGCTCGTACGCCTCGCGCCACGCACCCACGAAACGGCGCACGTCCTCCGCGGCGGGGTCGAACAGACGGAGCGCGGTGACGTTGGCGCCACCGTGGCTGTAGGGCTGCAGGCTGGCCGCTCGCAGGTCCGGCGCCAGCAGCAGGAAGGCGTGCCGCGCGCCCGCCAGCCCCGCGCGCTGCGCCGCATCCAGCACGCGCAGCGAGCACTCCGCAGAGCACCACACGATGAACTTATCCGCCGACAGCTTCTTGAGCACGAGCATCAACGTCCTGCGACGCAGAGGGCTCGGTTGTGAAACACCCGGAGAAGTCGCGGGCTCGCCCACCGATGTAACGCGTCACGCACCTGAGCACGGAGGGGTCGGCATCGGCGGGCGGCAGCTGGCGCGCCATCAGCGCGAGCGGGCGCGCGTCGGGCGCCAGGCGCGCTGCGTGCCCCGCGCCGCCCTCGTGCAGGAGCACCGCGCTCGTCCAGCCCTTCTCGCGGCACAGCTCCCCGCACGCCTGCCGAAAGTCGCGCTCGTCAGTGGCTCAGGAGGAAGGATGCGCGGTCGAGAGGGCGAGAGAAGGAGAGTCACCTGCGCGAATACGTCGGGATGCGGGTGAAGCTGCAGCGCCTCCCAGGCGGCGGAGACCTTGAGCGGCGCGGGGTCCACCAGCAGCAGCGGCAGGCCGGCGCGCGCGGCCGCCTCGTGCGCGAGCGCCTGCGCGCGCAGGTCGCCGCCGCTGAGCGCCGCCGCCGCGCCGCCCGCCGCCTGCTCGCACACGTGGCGCGGCGGCGACAGCGGCGCGCGGCGCGGCGCGGGTGCGACGCGCGCTTGCCCCTCGAGCTCGGCGAGGGCGAGCGCCGCTTCTACGGCCACGGCGAGCTGCTGCGCGCGCCCCGTGTCCTCCACCACTCCTGCGCATAGTGAGACCACTACATTACACCGATGCACACTTGTTTTACATTATTTTTCTAGGCTCGATCTTGAGGAACAGGCGTAGCTTCATCTAGTTTTTACGACATTTCAAAGTGATCCTAGTGAGTTCTTTTGATTTGATTTGAAAATTCCTCAAATAATACATGATTTAATTTATTTAAGATGAAATATTTGTTTCAATTTTTTTTGGAAATATTTATCTCTTCCTATTCCCTTTATAAATTATAATCAAGATTACAGTTGTATTAAGCTGAATAGGTAATAGAATAGAATAGAAATATATTTATTCATAGCATTATGAAAACTTAAAATTACCCAACACCATAAGGACTAAGACTACAAACTAAGACTATAAAAAAGAAAACTTAAATGCTATGAAATGGCGTCCGACTCAGCATTATGTTGTGATAGCCATTGAACATGGCCATCACAACGCTGATCTTACGTTGGAATTGAGTTTGAACTGAGTTTTTTAAAGTCGTAGAACGAACGTTATTGCCAGTTGGGTGTAAAATAAGCCCTATGCTATCCTGCAGGATAGCAAACATAGCATTTATCACCTTATACTAATGATGCCATTTCTTCTTACTTCGGCTTCACTGTTTGTTGGCCGACGCGCGTTTGCACATTTTATAATTTTCGTGAAAGTCATAATTTTTCTGAGGTAAGTAAAGCATTAGTATTAATAAGTAGGAAGAAGGCTTGAAATATGACAGAGCTAACCTATCTGCAAGTCCTCTGAATGTGCTGCTGCGCCGAACATCAGCAGCAGCAGCGGCAGCAGCGTCCTCGTCTGTCCGCTCATGGCGCGCGCTCGCGACGCTCTGGCGTATGGCGGCGGCGCCGGCGCGCGCGACCTCGTTTCGGTGCTATTCCCGTCTATTCCGGCGCGTCACGTTGCGTTGCCATGAAACGGGACGCGTAATATCGGTTAGGTACCTACGGCATAGTTCCTCAAAATCATGTGTATGTACATGATATACTGATGTACATACACTTTCTAATAATGGTACTCGAATGCCGATCAGCTTTTGTAAGCTGCGGCACGATTTTCTTGACACCGACATCACATCACATCAGATCCTGTATAATGGAAATAAAACCGGAAGAGAACTTTATACCCGAATTCTAAGACGAGTCAAATGTATATGATATAGGTAGAGTGTTGATCGATTTAAGATTATACTCATGCTTTGTCCTCGAGATTAGCATTAAGTTTACATGTAGTAGACACACTGTGTCGCCAACCCGCACTGTATTTGAGATTTTTTTTAATTTTCTTTGTGCGGTGGGTAGGTATTGCCCATAACCTTCATTACACATTTAGTGCTCCGCCAGTCCGCAAGCGTCGAATTTTATTGTGTTGTACAATTTTTGTTCCGTTTCAACATGGGAAAACGTACTCGTGCCGTTTCCGAGGACTATGAGTCCATAGCAAAAAAAATTAGAAAGTTGGAACAAAAACTGATGCGCACACGACGCAGAGATCGAACATCGAAGAGGCCGTCATCGTCTTCATCATCGGACACATCTAGATCGTCGTCAAGCTCGAGCTCCACCTCGCGTTCGCGGTCGCGGTCGCCGGCGCCGCGGGACCGGCGGCGGCGGGGGCGCTGCTGATGCCGCCGGATACACTATGCATTGAAGGTTAATATCACATACCTACCGACATATTCGTTTTGAATAAGTATTGAGGTTAACACATCTTAGTGATGTGACGACGTGTGGTTTTTTACGTTATAATATAGTGCTGCGGTTAGTCTGTGGGACTATCACTTTACTATAATTAACGTAGTACCTAAGTAAAAAGTGGAGATGCGGGCATTCTGTGGGAGTGTCACTTCATCGCTTTGCCCTCAGGGCCTTGGTACATGCATGCATGATACACCAACAGCAATAAATTACTAATGCGGTCAGTTAATTAGGGCTGTCACTTTATTAATATTTGCACAAGTATTCATTTACATATGCGGTCAGTCTTAGGGACTTTCACTTATTTAAATTGTACTACCCATAATTAACTTGGGATTTCGTTACCCCAGGTGTGCCAATACCATCAACCAACGCCACAGACACCGCCGCCACGGCCGCCGCGCCGCTACCTTCTACCAGTGCTACTGCTGCCACTGAACTGCTCTCGGCTAGCGTGGTCTCCCCCCCGGGCACATCAGCACCGACCACCAGCGCTGAAATCGACCTGCCACCAACACATACAGAAACGACACCGGCTCTTGATAATGAACTTCTATTAATACTAGGAGATGATCCGTCCCAGACAAAGTCTTACGGTGACCCCATCCAACCAGATCTTGCCATACGTCTAGAGCATATTGCTAGGACGGGTTTGCAAAAAGAAATCCGCAAGGAGCTCACGGATAAGTATTTAACGCCGGCAAACTGCACCTTGATTGAAGCACCTACTCTCAATCCGGAGGTGGTAGCTGCTGTCCCCGAGGCTGTATCTAAAAGAGACAGGGGTATTGAGCTCAGACAAAAACAACGCACCTCTGCAATAGCATGCATAGCTAACGCTCTGACTTTACTAATGTCGTCGGAACCAAAGAATACTGTCCTTATACAAATATTGATGGACGCTATTAAGCTCATGTGCGATAGCCAGAACGCTGATTCGACAATACGAAGAAGCTTCATACTCAACACTCTGAAGAAAGATCTTAAAGATCAATTACAAGCGACAAAAATCGATAAACTCCTGTTTAGTGAAGACTTAGCCGAGACATTAAAGGCTGCCAAAGCCATATCTAAAACCGGAGCGGATATGAAACCAGCTCTTGCGAAACAACCACCTATGAAGAATAAACCGCAACAGAAACAGTTAAACTGGCGTGCTCCTCCCCAGAACTACAGGCCGAAAGGGAATCCGAGGAGGAAGGAGCCTGCCTACAAGGATCGCCTCGCCAACTCATCGAAGCCGTCGTCGCGTCCAGTGCAGAATCGCGGCTTCAACCGTCGTTAGACACGGTAAAATACGCCGGTAGGCTTTCATACTTTCGCGACCAATGGTCACTCATAACACGTGACAGTACTATATTATCCTGGGTATCAAATACGCTTTTCTCGTCCAGTAAAACAAGCTAACGTTCCTGCGATAAGAGTACTTTCCGCTACGGAAAAAATTAAATACCAAAGTTCTGTTAGTGAACTTCTAACGATAGGAGCTATTAGTGAATGTCAACCCTGTCAGGGTCAATTTTTGTCTCCTATATTTTTAATACCAAAACCTAACGGAAAATTTAGGTTTATACTGAATTTAAAATCCTTAAATAAATTCATTGATACTTCTCACTTTAAACTTGAAGATCTGAGAACGGCCCTAAAACTTGTTTCTAGACATTGTTTTATGAGTACTGTAGATCTAAAAGACGCATATTTTTTGATACGCGTACATGACTGTTCCAAAAAGTATCTCCGCTTTCAATTTGACAAAAAAATATATCAGTTTAATGTTTTACCATTTGGCCTTAGTACTGCCCCCTTTGTCTTCACGAAGATTATGAAACCAGTAATCAGCTTATTGAGATCCTATGGCCACTTATCAACAATATATTTAGATGACATTTTGTTGATATCAAATAGTATAAAATCGTGCCAGGAAAACATTAACGATACAACTAGGCTTTTAGAGGCCCTAGGCTTTATTATTAACGTCGAGAAGAGTAATCTATCCCCTGATACCATGTGTAAATTCTTGGGTTTCATAGTAAACTCTCACAATTTGCAAGTCACCTTACCAGAAGAAAAAATTTCAAAAATCAAAATTGAAATCAATAAATTCTGTAGTTTAAAACACTGTAAGGTTAGAGAATTCGCTCGTTTAGTGGGCCTACTCACCTCAGCCTGCCCAGCTGTCAAATACGGTTGGCTTTATACGAAAGAACTAGAGCGATGTAAATATTTAACCCTAAAAGATGACGACAATTACGACAAACGCATGAGTATACCATCATCAATATTACCAGATCTTGAGTGGTGGTCTCGTGCGATTGTTCACCCCATAAATGACATTAAACAAAACGAGTTCTGTTTAGAAATCTTTAGCGATGCCTCAACTACGGGGTGGGGAGCTGCATGTAGTGGGGAACGCGCTAGTGGGATGTGGAAGGACAGTGAACATTCACGACATATTAATTATTTAGAAATATTAGCTGCCTTTTTTGGACTTAAAATCTTTGCTAAATCCTATCACGACTGCCAAATTCTTTTACGGATTGACAATACTACGGCCATTTCGTATATAAATCGCATGGGTGGTGTCCAGTTCCCTCACCTCACAAACGTCACCCGAGAACTTTGGCAGTGGTGCGAAGAACGCAATCTGTTTGTTTTTGCGTCCTACATTAGTTCAATTGAGAATGACGTCGCGGATGCAGAATCAAGACGTGTCCATCCAGACATAGAGTGGGAGCTCGCACATTTCGCATTTCTAAAAATTGTGCAACGTTTTGGAAATCCTGAAATTGACATATTTGCCAGTAGGTTGAACAAAAAATGTGCCAAATACATATCATGGCACAGAGACCCAGACGCTTTTATTACAGACGCATTTACAATCTCGTGGTCTGATCTTTATTTCTATAGTTTTCCACCATTTGCCGTTATTTTGAAGGCATTGAGGAAAATTATTAATGACAAAGCTAAAGGAATCATGGTAGTCCCCTTTTGGCCCACACAACATGTGGTACCCTTTATTTAAGAGTCTCTTAATTTCAGAAACATTGGTCTTTAAGCCCTCTGACACTTTGATTATCTCCCATTCCAGCAATCGAGATGTGCATCGGAAGACTACCCTGGTTGTCGGAGTGTTATCAGGACGTCACTTTTGAGTAAAGGTGTACCCCCAGCTTCCATACCAATAATGTTGGCATCACTTTCTGAAAATTCTGTAAAGCAATACAACACATGCTTGAAAAAGTGGTACATATTTTGTAAATCCAATAAAATTAATTTATACACGGGATCTGTACCAAATATTATAATGTTTCTAACGCAATTATATGAGTCGGGTGCAAAATATGGAACTTTGAATAGTTGTAGGTCAGCCCTATCTCTTATTCTTGGCCAATAAATAGCCAATGATGATCAGATCAAGCGTTTCTTTAAGGGGGTTTTTAGACTGCGTCCACCGTTGCCCAAGTATGACACCACATGGGACATATCTATTGTACTCAACTGCTTAGCAAGCTGGTATCCTAATGAAATATTAAATTTAGAAATATTGACAAAAAAATTAGCTACTTTATTCGCGTTAACAACAGCACATAGAGTTCAAACAATCACTAAGATTAACATAAAAAATATTGAAATTCTACCAAATAAAATTATCATTAAAATCCCAGAATTAATAAAATCCTCCCGTCCTGGAACGTCGCAGCCAGTGCTTATTCTTCCTTCTTTTCATGAACGACCTGAAATATGTCCTGTTGTTACATTGCGCTGTTATCTAAATAAAACACAAACCTTGCGCAGTGATGATAATCTTTTTATAAGTATCAGAAAACCGTACAAATTTATCACGTCTCAGACACTGAGCAGATGGATTAAATCAACTCTAAGCAGTTGTGGAATAGATGTGTCCATCTTTACCGCCCATAGCACAAGACATGCTGCTACCTCAAAAGCTCACGGGCTGGGTGTTAACTTGGACCTTATTAGAAAGACTGCAGGGTGGAGCAATAGCTCCAAAACATTTGGTAAATTTTATCATAAAAAAATATTACTGAAATTACTAATCATGATGATTCGTTCGCAAGAAATATTATTAATGATTCATTAAATGATTAAATACACTAATGTGATGTTAATTTAGAAAAAAAGATATTATTATGTTGTACTTAAACTAAATAAGATATATTTCATTTGTTTGTTAAGTAAATAAATAACTATTTCTTTAAAAAGTTGATATCTTCACTCTCAACATCTATATGTAAACTTAATGCTAATCTCGAGGACAAAGCATGAGTATAATTAATGATTAAACGAACTTACCTGTACGTGAAGTTCTATCATAATTATACGAGGGCTTTTAGGTTAGGTTAGGTTAGGTTAGGTTAGGTTAGGTTAGGTTTTTTTTTTTTTTTTTTTTTTTTTTTGTTTTTCTCGTTCCTTTGACGTAATCAAAGACATTGTTTACTTTATTTCTAACTACAGGTGGGGTTTACATTCTTATCGTACCCGTTTAGGGTCTAGGGGTTTCTTATTTTAAGGTCTCTACTTTAATGTTTTCTTATTTATCTTTCAATCAATTTTCTGCAATTTCATCTTATTTTCTATACTTAACTTATACAGTTTTTACTATCGTTATTATATTATCTCTTATTGCTTATTATACTTCTTGATTTTCTTTCATTTAACTTTCTACATGTTGAGCTTATTTTCTATACTTAAGTTATACATTTTTACTACATATGTTTATTGTACTATCTTACATTTCTTATATTTACTTATTCCACTTATTATTATATGCTGTTTATATATATCCTATAATATATATTCACCATATTTTATTTATCTCTATTTCTCTTTATTACGGATTCTGCTACATAAGTACAATATTCTAGGAATTTACACTTTTTCTTTTTATCTATTACAATTGAGCTTACATTTTCTGCACTTATTTGACATTCTATTTCTTGTTCGACTTCATACCTTCTTAACCCATTCATCGGACATTCGAACAGAATGTGCGGCACTGTTTCACTCACACCTGTCTCGCAGGCGCATGATGGGTTCTCTTTACATTTGAACCGAGTCAAATATTCAGAGAACCCACCATGTCCCGTCATTATTTGCGTCATAGTACTAGTCGGTTCAGTCAGTCGTACCGTCTTGTAAGCTTTTATAGCGTCGGGGTAAAATATTTTTGTTACTGACGCTGTGTCACCTGTCCTATAACGGTCGTTCCATTTGACAAGCGTCTCGAGTCTGATCTGTCTTTTTACAAATGATTTTGGGCACTGCTCGTAGTCGGCTTTTCTTTTTGTTTTTAGTGCTGCGTCCTTTGCAAGCTGGTCCGCACGCTCGTTGCCTTCGAGACCAGCGTGGGCTTTGATCCAATATAGGGATACTTCCTTATGTTGGGTCAAAGCCCCGCGTAAGTTGTTTCTGGCTTCTACTGCTAGCGGATGTCTAGAGCTTGAGTTGGTGACCGTTTGCAGTGCTGCTCTCGAGTCGCTGAAAATGCCAAAGGTTTGTTCGCTCCGTTTTAGGACTTCACTTGTGGCTCTACAAAGGGCAAGGAGTTCGGCTTGGTACACAGTGCAGAACGACGACAGCTTTAACTTGAGGGTTTTTGTCTCCGCATCACCGTTTCACAGCGATAGTGCTGCTCCGACCTGTCCCTCAATTTTGCTCCCGTCGGTAAATATTTTGACCTCCTGTTGGTTGTGCCTGTCCACTGCTTCTTGGTCAATCAGGTCGACGAACCCCATGCTCATGCAGTTTGCTGGGTGACGAGTCGTTGTGTAGCCCACCATCTTCTCCAGTTCTCTATCTGCCAGTACTGGCAGGGGTTCCCCCCGCTTCGCCTCATACAGAGCGGCTGCCTCCTGTATCCTGAGGTCGAGCGGGAGCAACCCCGCCAGCACTAGGGCGGAGTTTAGGGAAACAGTGCGGTAAGCCCTTGTCATCTTCTGGGCGAAGCCTCTCTGTACTGTGTTTAGCTGTTTCTGTATCCCCAGTTTCTTCGTTTCCTGTGCCCAGACACTTGCCGCGTACATAATGATGGGCTCCACTGTTGCCACGTAAATCGTTCGAACGACCTCTGGGTGAAGACCCCAACTGACCTTGGCCGCTGTAGCAAGCTTTTTATAAATATTTAGGGCCTTTTTGCATGCATTCGTCACATGGTGGTTAAAGGTCAGTTTGTTGTCGATGGTTACTCCCAGGATCTTGATTTCTTGAGACATTCCAATGTCGATCCCGCCCATCTTCAGAAGTGGGGTGTCAAACTTCAGCTTCCTAGTGATGACCATGGCGTTAGTTTTGTGTGGTGCAAATTTCAACTTGTTTTTGACACCCCACTCCCGAACATAGGCGAGGGCGGCATTGGCTTGTCTCTGTACCTCAATTGCAGTATCGCCGTCGAACACCAGTACTACATCATCGGCGAAGGCCTGGCAGTAGTCCTGCCGCTTCTCAAGTCCCTTCAGTAGAGAGTCCAGGAGGAGATTCCAGAGCATTGGTCCACCAATTGATCCTTGGACGCATCCCTTGTTGGTCATCTTTGAATGTTCCTGACCCGCATATCTCACTCTGACTCTCCGGTCCTGTAAGTAACTGTCCACGAGCCTTCTTATGTTTACAGGGCATTTTTCCTCAGCCAGTCTTGTCTTTATGGCTGGCCACCACGCAGCATCGAAGGCTCCCTCTATGTCCAATGATATCATCGTTATAAGTTTTCTTGCTTTTAGTTTGGTGCGTATGTATTTCATAAGGTCATAGAGGGAGTCCTCGGTGCTCGTTTGGGGTATGAAGCCGTACTGGCGAGTACTTAGTCTCGGGAGTATATGCCATTTGATGCGTCCGACTAACATCTTCTCTAATATCTTGCCCATAACCGGCAACAGCCCAATCGGTCTGTATGCCTTGGGGTTTGTGTAGTCTGCCTTTCCTGGCTTCCTTAGGACTATGACTGTTGCCTCCTTCCATATGGTCGGGAAGTGGTGCAACGTCAGGCACTTGTTGGTTAGGGCGAGGTATGTTTCTGGGTCTTGTGCTATTGCCTGAGCACAGATGTCGGACGTAAGGCCATCCATACCCGGGGCTTTTCTTGGGTTAAAGCTGTCTATCGCGGATTTCAGCTCTTCCATGGTAAATGGTGGGTCATGGTGTTCATCATGAACCCATTCGTTTACCAGGTCGGCTTCAGCTCTTGTCCGTCGGTGGTCTTCATTGTCCTCGCTTTCCGAGTCCTCCGGGTAGAAGGTGTCGGCCAACGTCATTGCCGACTGCTTAGCGCTCAAGACCTTTCCCTCCTTTATCAATGGTATGTCCTCCTGCCTTCTAGTTGTCCTTCCTATTACTCTGTAAATCCCCTCCCATAATCCCTCCCTATCCTGTTTTCCGCAGAACTCCTTCCAACTTTCCGTCTGTGCCTTCTTGGCTTCTGTCTCATATTTTTCTTTCGTTTGCAGGTACTCTTCGACGACCTTCTTCCTCCGGACCGGCGCTGCACATCGGATTCGACGCTTCCTGGTTGTGGCTTCCTTCTTCAGCTTCGCAAGTTCTTCGGACCACCACGGTAAGTTGAGTTTGTTTACTATTTTAATTACTGGTATACTATCTTTGCATGTTTCTATTATTATATTTATATATGATTTTACTTTATGTTCTAGTTCTATTTTGTTCCCTAATTTCTCTATTTCTCCCTTGTTGATTTTATTTTCTTCTCGCAATTGGGCAAATTTCCCATGAAATTTGTCCCAATCTGCTTTTTTACTATTATAGATTCTAGTTGTTCTGTTTATACTAATACCTTTTGATTTAGTGAGTCTAATTTTAAATGTTAATGCGTTGTGGTCCGAGCTTATTATGCCTTCGTTCACTTTCCAGTCTTCAACCAGGTTTAGCATCTCCTCTGTGCAGGCCGTGACGTCTACAATGCTGGTGTACCGCTTGTCACCCCTTATCGTGTCAAAAGTGGGGATGTCGCCGTCGTTGAGTATCTGCAAGCCTGTCTCTTCTAGGAACCCTGCCAGTTCTTCGCCCTTCTGGTCTGTCTTATCACTTCCCCACCAGGTGCTTTTTGCGTTTGCGTCACCCCCCATGATTAAGTATCTTGGTTTCTCTTGCTGCTCGATCCTCCTCAGTTGCTCCAGGTACTGATCTATGCTTGTTTGGTCAGGCTCAAAGTAAAAAGAGGCGGCAACGATCTCCCAGGCTCTCGTTTTTAGCTTCACCACTGTGATGTTATTTGTGGTTAGGTTCGGTAGTTGTATCACATCTAAATCGTCATCAAAGACGGCTATTGCCGCCTTTATTGTCCCATTTCCTTGATTTGAGTTCTGGAAGATCCTTGCCCCCCCGTAGTTTTTCATCTTGCCAATCGATCCAACGTAAGGTTCCTGAAGTAGCGCGAAGGTCATTTTCTTCTCACTAGCCATTAGCATCATCTCGTGTGTCGCCAGTTCTTTCCTTTGCAGGTTTGCTTGTGCTGCTAGCCTTCGCGCCATCTGAGGAAGATTGTATGCCCGGGGCCACTTCAGCACTGGTATGCTATAGTGGCTCTTGCTATAGTCTCCCACCTTCTCCTAATTGGGCATTCATTACTGAACGCGTTATGTTCGGCTCTATCCAGCTTTGCACGCGAGCAGTTACAGCAAGCTGGGGCTTCGCCCGCGAGCCAGTCCGCGCATTCCACTTTCTTGTGGGGTCCCCCGCAGTGAGAGCACTTCTCGATGGTCTCCTTGCAGAAACGCCGTCCGTGCCCATAGCCTAGGCACAGCGAGCACTGGACGAGTGGCGACTGGTCTGCCACTCTCACTCGTTGGAGATCTATCATGACTGTCTCTGCCTCGACCAAACGTTGCCAGAGGGGGACACTCTCATGATCACGCTGTTTGCCTGAGGGTTTCGTGAGCGTTTCTTGTAAAGGATTTCAACCTTGTTTGTTTTCTCTTCAAGGTCTTTCAGTATCTTCGCGTTTTGCTTCCACAATGCTTCAACGATGTCTCTGTCACTGTTATACTGAAAGACGTCCCTCAAAATTACCAGCGGATCTTTGTTCTTCACTTCTTGGACATTCAGGTGCTCTTCCGCTTTCTTAAGTCTTTCTTTCATTTGTTCCCTATCTTTCTGCGTTCTGCACCCCACGATGACTTTCCTGTCCTTTCCTTTCCGTATTCTTTCCACTTCTACTCCTCCTTCTTTTGCTTTGACCACTTCCCTTATCCTGTTCAGTATCTCATCCCCTGTCTCTGTCTCATTCTTCGCTGTGACTACTATCGAGTGTAGCGCGGTCTGCTCGGGGGGCTGTCTCCTGGGCTGTGCCGCTGCCGCACTCGCGTATGTCATCTTCCCTTGTAGGTCCTGTTGTTTCTCGATCGCCTCTCTCAGTCTTTCCATCTTTTCGTTGCTTTCTTGCATGAGTCTTGTGTGTTCTTCTATTCTCCTTACGAGGTCTTTTTCTTCTTTCCTCTTTGGTCCTTTCGGTTCTTCATGGGATTCTTGTTCTATTCCTAGTTCTTTTTCCTTCTCTGGTTCGTTTGCTTTCTTCTTTCCAAGCCCTTTCACACTGTCCGCTTCTTTCACCAATTGGTAGAGTCTGTCTATTGCCTGAGTTACTTCCACCTTTATTTCGGTTTTTATATTCCTAGAGTTTCCCAGGTGTGTTTTGGCCTTCTGGACACAGGCTTTTGCCTCCGCCAGTCGGTCGGTGGACTTCACTTTCAGTTGTTTTGGTGGGCTCCCCGTTGCCTCCGTCGATGTTCTTCGGGCTCCAGCCCTGGTGTCTTGTGCGAGAGTCCTCGTTGGTTTTGGCTTCAGGGTTTCCACCGGTGCGACCTTCTTCGGTGGGGTAGTCAATTTTATGAGAGGTTCGATGGATTTCCCCAACTCCCACTCACCAATGCTCCTACGTACACTTGAGGATTTAACACCTGATGTCTGGGCCATATCGTGATTCCGCGAACGTGGAATTTGTCCACTCGAATGCCCGGGTGATAACGAGATCTGCTCTTCGTTTGTGGCAGCTTCGCTCCCTTTCTTGGGAGTGCGAAAACCAAACATTCTCTTGGCGTTTGTCAAAGGAACACGTCAAATTTATATAATTGTAAAGTTAATTATAGGTTTGTATAAGTTGTAAATATTAAAAACTAAGATAAAAAGTAAAATAAAATATTTTAACCCAACTACTCTATGTAGAGTCGGTCCGCAGTCCGGATCAGGATCGCCGTAGATCTATTCTAGCGTCAAAATAAAATCCAAGTAAGATTTGTCAATAAAATAATTTGACTCTACCTAGAGTCTTTCTCTGTAACGTATGTTATAGTCCAGTCAAAGTACAGGTGTAAGGAAAAAACCGCGTCCAATTTGGAGCCCTGGTTAAGAAGTTACAAGCGTTTGAACTTTTCCAAGATGGCGTCCAAAATGGCCGCCTAAACTTTAAAGCTCCGCTGCTGTCTCAGATTTAAAGCTAGACCTACGGTGTTTTGGGTTTTCGTGATGGTCAAGACGCCACCTATCACTTCCGCTTGTCAGAATCGGTATTTAAATGTTGGCTCTGAATTAAGTAATTCTATGTAGGAGCGGGCAGTGGGGGTAGAGGCAATACCAACACTGAAAACCCTGTTCAAATCCGTTAATAAATAAGGAAGTTACAAGGATTTAAAAATTTCAAAGATGGCCGCCAAAATGGCCGTCCGAATCTAACTTTGGCCCTTTTCGCTCGAATTTGCCCGTGTTTGGGCTCGTTTGAAAGGTCTTTGCTAGGACTATTCAAATATTGCCCAGTCAAACTAAAATTTTCTGCCCCCTTATTTTTAAATGCAAAAAACGCAAAATTTTACACAAAAATGGTCATAAAAATTTCAAATTGGTCAAATTAATTCCGGAAAATTTTAAATATTTATAAGAACACGCACTCAAATTTATTAAAATTACTTGAAAAAATCTAACTGTAATATAAAGGGTACCTCGTGTGTACATAAAATATTCAAAAATCTATAACTCCTAAACTAGTTGATGAATATAAGTCAAGTTTTTTATGGATGGTAGAGTACCTTAAGCTCTATGTTAAGCAAATTTAAAAAGTATATGTTAAAGATCTTTTCAAAGAGTTATAAATTTTTGAAAATTGAAAAATTTTGTAATCTCAATAACTCAGTCAAAACTTAACTTTAAGGAAATTTTCAAGTGCCTCCCAGCTGCCCACGGTGGTGTCCTCTAGGCCCCAATTTCAGTCCTCTTCCAACAGCCCGGGATCGATGACCTCGTGTCCACGTGGTACTTGTTTTTTTGCCTTTATTTCCGCGCTTCAGTGCGGAAAAAATCGGCAAAAAGTTCCAAAATGTACAGCTCCAGAAGGCCTTTCCGAAGGCACAATAAAAACAATAGGTCGTCGCTGAAAAGCGCGAGATATATCACTTTGAAATTTCAAAATTTCCAACTTTTCACTCTTTTGCGAATAACTTCGCGCTCACTTCACTTAGCACATCCAAAATTGCACATACGTGTGCGCCTCGTGCTCCCGCTTCTTTTGGTGTATCACACTCTCTTATAACTTCACTTTTACTAATTTTCTTGATTTTTTGAGCGTGGAGGGGCTTACTTTCGTGGCGCTCTCGACTGCGGTTCGAGCGCGAATGGTTAGGTTAGGTTAGGTTAGGTTAGGTTAGGTTAGGTTAGGTTAGGTTAGGTTAGGTTAGGTTAGGTTAGGTTAGGTTAGGTTTTTTTTTTTTTTTTTTTTTTTTTTTTTTTTTTTTTTTTTTTTTTTTTCCCTCTGACTTAATCAGAGACTGTTTTCGCTAATTTAATTCATTACTTATTATTTATGTGTGTGTTAGATGTATGGAAAGGTCTGTGTGGGTATCTGCTAACTCTTTAAACCCTTTTATTAATTGCCTTTATTCATTGATTATTTTCTAGTATTTTCTTTCTCCTAAATTTCCGTCTTTTAATCATTTTCTGAGAAGCTTCTTATTTTGAACTCTTCATAAATCTAATATATCTATGCTGGTTATATATATTCAAATATATAATCATCATAATTCTGAATTGTCTTTTGTTTTTAAAATGTATGTTTTGAACTTTTCCTTCATAACTTTATCCATAATTTTTCTTTGTTTGTTGCAGGTTCTCATGGGGTTTATTATTTAAAGTATTTGTACAATATGTTATTAATTTTTTAATGTCCTAATGTGTTTTTAATAATTTTATTTTCTATTTGCAATTGGCCCACTTTTCCTATGAAACTTGTTCCAATGTGCTTAAATACTATTGCTGAGTCTACTGGATTTGCTATATGTATTAATTTTATCGAGTACCTGCTTGGAGAGGCTAGGGACCACCTTAGCAGTATGCTATGGTTGCTCGAGCCAGTGCATCCCATTTCCTTCGGATCGGACAGTCCTGACTGAAGGCATTGTGGTCAGTCCTGTCGCCCTTGGCTTTCGTGCAATTACAGCACGACGGGGATGCACCGGCGAGCAAGTCTGCACACTCAGACCTCATGTGGGGTCCCCCGCAGTGGCAACATTTTTCGGTGGTTTCGGTGCAGAAACGCCTTCCGTGTCCATACCCCAAGCAAAGTGAGCACTGGACTAGTGGTGACTGGTCCGCCACTCTCACCCGCTGGAGGTCAATAAGGACCGTTCCTGCATCGACCAATTGTTGCCAAGTTCCGGGGGAAACCCTCATGACAATGTGTTGTGTGTGGGGATTTCTCGCGCGCTTTTTGTAAGCGATTTCCATTGTCTGGCCCTTCAATTCTCCAAGGACCCCCTTATTCTGGTTCCTCAGAGCTTCCAGGACGTCTTCATCCGTGGTTTACTTGAAGACGTCTCTCAGAATCACCAGGGGGTCCTTATTCTTCATTTCTTCTACTTTCAGATCTTTATCTCCCTTAAGTTTTTCCTTAACCTTCTGTCTCTCTTCATTGGTTCTGCACCCCACTATTACCTTCTGGTCTTTGGCTTTTCTAATCCTCTCCACTGTTATACCACTCTCCTTGGCATTCATTACCTTCCTTATCCTATCCAATACCTCCTCCCCGGTTTCCGTTTCGTCTACAGCAGTGACTACGACGGAGTGTAGCGCGGTCTGCTCCGGCCTTCTAGGGAGCGCCGCTGCCACACTCGCGTACGTCAGTCTCTGCTGTATCTCTTCTTGTTTATCTAAACTTTCTTTGAGCCTTTCCATTTTTTCGTTACTTTCTTGAATGAGCTTAGCGTGATCTTCCATTTTCTTCATAAGTGCGTTTTCCTCTTTTCTCGTTTCCTTTTCTGGTTCTTTCTCCTTTTCAGGTTCATTTTCCTTTTCTGGTTTGCTTTCTTTCTTTCCTTGTCTTTTCACGCTCTCTGACTCCTTGACCAGTTGGTAGAGTCTTTCAATAGCCAGTGTCACTTCTGTCTTGATTTCAGTTTTTATGTTCCTTGAATTACCAAGGTGCAGTTTCGCTTTTGTGACACAGGCTCTTGCTTCCACCAACCGGTCAGTGAACTTTGATTTTGGTAGGGTGGGTGGACTCCCCGCCGCCTCCGTTGACGTTCTTCGACCTCCCAATGTGGTCTCCTGTGATGGAATCCTCTTCGTCTTTAGTAGTTTTGGGGGTTCCACCGTCGCAGCTTTCTTTGGGGGGGTAACACATTTCGCTTTTGCGTCCGATTTACCGGATTCCCACTCTCCAATACTTCTTCGCACGTTTGAGGTTTGGATTCGCTCACCATCCTGCGCAGTTTCATGTACTGGTGATGTCGGGCTGTCCACGTTTAAAGTTTTTGAGCCCTTCGCAGGAGTGCGAAATCCAAACATGTTGGAGAGTGGTCAGAGGGACACGTCTTAATTAGGTAAAATTATTTGGTACAATTTCTAATTCTAATTTAAGTTTGTATAAGTTATAAATATTTTAAAATCTTAGTGAATTATTGTATAAATAATTTTAATAAACCTAATCCTAACCTTTATGTAAAATGTAAATTTGTATAAGTTGTAAATAGAATTATTTTAAAATGATTGTAAATAAATAGTGTAAAATATTTTAATTTATCTATATCCTAGGCTTTATTTTATGTATTTATTGTGTAAAAAGTAAAAACGTTCAGTCTAAAATCTCGTATTTATATAATACTTGTACTGTTCTTCGGTAAAAATCAACTATGGGATAAAAACCCTAGTCGTCAAAGTCAATTTAAAAATAACTAATAATTTTGTCAATATTTTAAAGCAGACAATAAGCCTAGAAAGTAATAATAACGATCCAAAAGACCGCGTCACAGTAGGTGCCTTAGTTAAAAAGATATCGTTGGTTCCTACTATGGATATCGACTATGTTTACTTTAGTAAGTACAATATGGGAGGGTGGGCGGTGGTTAGGTTAGGTTAGGTTAGGTTAGGTTAGGTTAGGTTAGGTTAGGTTAGGTTAGGTTAGGTTAGGTTAGGTTAGGTTAGGTTAGGTTAGGTTAGGTTAGGTTAGGTTAGGTTAGGTTAGGTTAGGTTAGGTTAGGTTAGGTTAGGTTTTTTTTTTTTTTTTTTTTTTTTTTTCTCGAACTCTTTTAACTGTTGCTATTATATTGCAACAACATTATTAACAATAACTTAAAAATTACATGGGAGCTCGAAGATACTCCTATTTGACCTTAATTTATTATCAATACCTATTTTTCCAATTCTACTCTTTCACTTAATTTGACCCAATAAGATGATAAATAAAAGAACACCATTAATATAATACAATCAAATAATATACCTACCTACATCTTCCAGAAACAATAGTAATAACAATTCAATCATGATAAAATTTAACAATCAAAAATTTATAATTAATACCGCTACTAAAATAATACTAATTATTATAATACAACTACAACAATAATAACATACAATGCTATCAAGTGTAGTCGTTATACCAATTTTAAATTTTGAAGAGTAATTCCTACAAGTAATATAAAAAAAAAAAGATCACAACTAAACAAAAATAACAATTAAAGCTATTAAAGTCCAATCATGTTAAAAATAGTTTCACAATTTTGTACCTTACCCACCCTAAATCAATTAATTCAATTAAAATCAAATAACATACCTACATTGTGTATAACAAAAATTCATACTTAATGCAATTTAACAATTCTAAATCAAACAAAAAAAAAAAAAATATATATATATTTAAAATAATACAAAATAATTGAATACCGTTACAAAAATAATAATGATTATTTCGATACTTAACTATAACAATAATAACATTCAATGCTATCAAGTGTAGTCGATATACCATTTCTAAACTTTTGAAGCAATTTACTCAAGTAATTTATAGTTTAATCACCACTAAACAAAAATAACAATCACTATTAAAGTCCAATCGTTTTAAAAGTAGCTTATAATTATATTCATACCCAAAATTTCACAATAATTCAATTTTATCTCATTTCAAAAATTTGAAATTAAATAACAATAAAAACCTAAAATACAAACCCAATTCACAAAAATACACAATCAAGTAGTACTTACTAATTTATGAATCATTATATTATAATTTTATTCAAAACAAATATGATGTCTAGCGTACAATAATCATAACAACTAACAATAATTTTAGATAAGTAAATCAATACAAAATTTCCAAAATAAAATACCTAGAAATTATGCTAAAGTAAAAACGAACTATGATTTACCACTGGAACGCAGCAATACTATTACTGTCGAGTACTGTCACTTAACACTCCACCGTCACTGTCAAATGTCAACTATGACAAGCTTGCACGCAGCCATTTTGTTTTGCTTGTTTACAATTCCATGACAAAGTTTGATGTCAGTAAAATGAAATACTTAGTTATTATGTATTAATGGAATCTGCCACATAGTTGGGAATGCATAATTATCACAAGCACAAATGTTAGCAATGCGTGATAGTGAAACGCGCAGTGAAGAACTTTGTGAAAAACGGTAAATGACTAGCTAGCATTACAACATTTTCATAATGAAAACAACTAAATTTTCTGTTCTGCGTTCCAGGGTGGCGAGGCCAGACATTTCTCCTGGCCCTCAGACCCGAACAAATCAAGAAAAAGGCCTACCTAAAACCCCGGACCAAAATAATGTGACTAAATAATTTCTGCCTGACATAAAATGAAACCCAAAGTGTATCCACCTAATTTAACCTATTGAACAGTACCCATAACAATGAAGCTAAAAACAGCCTCAGAAACAATCAGAAAATGTGGATACCTATATAGCATTTATTACTTACTATGTTCTGTCTAATTTCAGTTAATCAAATCAGATGCTGGATAACTCCCGCTCCTGAAAACCCAGCCATGAACTACCGAACAATGAAATCAGGTAAGAACATGCATTTTAATTATAAAATAACCAATAAATTCACTACTCTAAGCTGCCCCCTTATAACTCATATATACCCACAGATAAATACTACTATATTAATCCACAAATGACCCGTTTTCTTTCCCAATCCTGTGAAATATTATCTTCACATAATTGAGAAAGACATCCCTGCTACTGCTGTTAGCCAACAAAATAGACAAATTACTTTCAATTATACTAGCATCCATTATGCATTCATAGTCATACCGGAGCCTTCCAAATTTAGAACATTCAACTAAAATATGAAGCACAGTCTGAGCCTCTTCACTACCACAAGTGCATAATGGAGAATCTAACAATTTAAATCTATGTAAATAAGACCTAAACCCCCCATGACCAGTGAATATTTGAGCTAAATAATTATTCATTGTAAATTTACTCAAAACCTTATAAGCCACTAATACTTCTTTGAAGAACATCCTAGTAGTTCCTCCAGCAGTAGCCGTTTGATAAATTCTTTGCCATGCCTCAATGGTATCTTGCCTAATATTGTATTTTGCAAAAGACAATGGAAACCTATCATACCCAGGCAACTGCTTATTATGTAATGCAGCATACTTTGCTAGTTCATCAGCTCTTTCATTACCTATTATTCCAATATGTGCCTTTACCCAATATAACTTTAATTTTATCCCCTTATCATTTAGTTGAGAAATGCAATCTCGAATATCGCAAGCAATAGGGTGCACAGAATTGGCATCACAAATCAACTCAAGCCCTGACCTACAGTCACTGACCACACTTAACTCATTCTCATCTCTTCTCTTCATCCAGTTAAGGGCCCGCAGTATTGCCGAAAGCTCAGCTTGAAAGACGCTGCAGAAATTTTCAAGCCGGAAACTGATGTGATTGATTTCGCGTCCATCCATCCAGCATGACACCGCAGCGCCAACCCTACCCTCCAGCTTGCTACCATCAGTATACAGAACCAGTGAACCCGCACCCAGCAACGCTACATCTTCCATTGAGGTAATTAAACCAAACCCAAACTGTTTCCTTTCCGCTGGATGAGGCAGCGAATACGTGCTCCTTCTCTGCTCTAACAATCTTCCTGGGAGGCAATCCATCGACTCTCCTCTTTTGATCCGGTATATTGCTGCATGTTCTCTCACCCTTAATTGCAAGGGAAAAATCCGCGCCAGCAACAGACTCGATACAAAAGAGACTGTTCTATGCGATTTGCTTATTTTGATAGCAAAGGATCTCGCCAGTCTATTCAAGACGGTCTCCGCGTATAAACGTTCCGCCACCTCCACCCAGCAACTTCCCGCATAAAGCATAGTCGGCTCGACAACTGCAATATAAATTAATCTTAAAATCTCAGAGTTCAGTCCCCACTGAGCTCGTGCCGCTCTTGACACAACTTTATAAAAGAGAATGGCTTTTTTCGCAGTAACTTCTAGATGTTGACGGAAGTTAAGAACCGGGTCTATAGTTAAGCCTAGGACTTTCAAACTTGACCCATACTCCAACTCAACTCCCGCCATTACAAGTTTTGGTTTGTGAAACCTGAGTCTCCTCGTGATAAGTAGCGACTGAGTCTTATGAGGCGCGAATCGAAGTCTCAACCTGCCCCCCCAATCCAAGATCGCAGCAAGAGCTCTATTGATCTTTTCCTCAAGCTCCTGCCCATCCGTGGAGGCCGCCACCAATAAAATATCGTCCGCAAAGGCCTGCACCAACACCCCATCATATTGACTCTGCTCTAGCACAGGGTCGAGCTGAACATTCCAAAGTATTGGACCACAAGTTGAACCCTGAATGCAACCCTTATTGGTGTCCTTTATGATAGTCTCCCCCGCATATTGCAGCACCACTTTCCTCTCAGACAAATACCCAGCAACAAGCCTAACAATCCCCGGATCCACCCCCTTGACGTGCAATTGACCCAAGATAGCTGGCCACCATGCATTGTCAAATGCACCTTCAATATCGAGCGACACCATAACCACAATCTTCTTCTCCTCAAGATGCGTTCTGACCGCAGACACAGCATCAAACAAGGAATCTTCAGTGCTTCGCTGTGGTGTGAAGCCATACTGGAGCGTGCTCAACTTCTCTTCCCTTCCTAGCTGCCACTGTAGCCGATTGACAAAGAGCTTCTCAAGCATTTTCCCCAAGACCGGTAGCAATCCAATAGGTCTGTATGCTTTAGGCTTAATATAGTCTTCCCTAGCCGGTTTGGGGATTACTTTCACAGTGGCAACCTTCCAGATCCTTGGAAAGCATCCTTGCCTTAAGCACTGAGTGAACAGCTCCAACAGCAGGTCTTTATTGCTTCTATAAGCAGCAGTGCATATGTCCAAAGTCAGACCATCTCCTCCAGGTGCCTTCTTAGGGCTCATGGCGCGAAGAACAGTTTCCAGTTCCAAACCTGTAAATGGCACAATACTTGCCGTAACCATTGGGTCAACCCTAAGCGACTCAACCAGCTGCTCAACGCTTGCTCTCAACTCTGCCTGCCGATCCGTATCCTGTGCCCTGTCATCTCGAGGTTAGGTTAGGTTAGGTTAGGTTAGGTTAGGTTAGGTTAGGTTAGGTTAGGTTAGGTTAGGTTAGGTTGGGGTGCTAGGTCGGATAACCTCCTCGTGGTGCACCCTGGTAACATCATGAAACAGTTCTGCTGAGTTTGGCAGAAATGTTTCATGATGGCTAATAATCCGACACGGTGGGCCTCTCCGCGCGCTATGATTAGCATAGGGCGCAGGATGAGGCGGAGTTAGGCGCATGGGCGCCCGAGGTGGTCTGGAGTCCACAAGTGGACTGAGGACGGACTGGCGAGAGCCAGTGGTTGGCGGACTGGGCGGTACTAACACCATCGTTCAGTTGCGTCGAGAGGAGTCTAGCTAACTTCTCTGCCGGTCTGTATTACTTGCTTCAGAGACCCCCGTTGTAGCGTAAGGGGGTATGTCGCAGTAATGCGGGCCGAAGGGCGGTTGCCTTAATTGGCCGTCGCTAGAGGTAGGATCCTTGATACAAAAAACCGGTGAAGGAAAACACGTTAACACCCTGGGAGAACCGGGCGCAACTCTTTAGTATATAGCCTTACCCGGGTACAGGGGGCACTGCTCGGGTGGACTTTTTATTTCCCCCATACTCGTGGGATTATTATGGAATCTTTTAATAATAAAAAAATCGAAGAGGGCCGCAAGGCCGTAGTTATGTTGGAGCGCGTGGAAGCGGTAGCTTTGCGCGAGGAGGATGAACTGCGTAAGCAGGTTCTCGAGAGTGGCGCACCTAGTGCGTGTGAGAGTGAGGAGAGGCCTCGATCTCGGCTGAGACAGAGGGTGTCGGAGTCGGAGTGCTCTTACGTCAGCATTCGGGACCGCTCGGACTCCGACGTCAGTGTGAGGTCGGCGTCGCCGAGTTCTTCGAAAGGACTGTGGCGAAAACGTCCCAGCAGCATGGAGGCAGACATGGAGGGTGCGTCGGCATCCAAAGTGGCTCCAAGGGGCCGTCGTGGGCGTGGTGGGCGTGGTCGCCCTGTTACGACAGGAGATTACGCTGGGCTAGCCGAGGCTCAGGCTGCTCTCAATGCGGCCAAAGCCGAAGACATTCGGCTTCAGGCGGAGCAGGAGCTGGCTGAGGACAACAGGCGGAAGATGGCGGCGGTACGGAACACTTTCCGCAAGTTTCCTACCGTCCCGGTTATGAGTGAAGAACTGGCTGCAGACCTTGAGAGGCACGTGTCGGATTCTTTGGCGACCATCCAGAAAGTCGCCAAGGGATCCGGAAATCTTAAGGGGACCTTTGTTAAGGGTCTCAACGACGCGGCGGAGACCATAAGGGTCTCTTTTACGGAGCTCAGGTCCAGATCAGCGTCCGAGGAGGTGCTGCGGCTGGAGGCGACTAACAGGAGGCTCTCGGCTGAGCTGCAGGACCTCCGAAGGGAGGTGGCAGAGCTGAGGGCTTCAGTCCCGGCACCGGCCCCGGCCCCGTCTACGGCCCCGGCCCCGGAGCTTGAGGTGGTTTTGAGGGAGATCATGGTGCACGTGGGTACCATGATTAACGCCCGTTTTGAAGGCCTGGAGTCGAGGCTCCTTCCAGAGGAGCGCCTCCGACCGACGCTTGCTGCCGACAGGCGGAACGCAGAGAGGGCAACGAAGGGCGCCAGGGTGGAGGCTACTCGTCCCGTGCCTATCCCTAGCAAAGTTCCAAAGGGCCCTGCCGCCCCAGCTGCTGGTCCAGCTGCACCACCGCCACCTCCGCCTTCGCAGGAGGCGTGGAATACGGTGACTAGGCGGGGGAAGAAGAAGGCGCGAGAGGCCCCTCCAGCACGGGAGGCCCCACCAGCAAGACCTGCCGCATCAAAGGCGGCTCCTAAGCCTGCGCCGGGACCGAAAATTGGGGCCAATAAACTACGACCCCCCCGCACAGCAGCCGTGGTAATCACGCTACTGCCGGGAGCGGAGGAGAAGGGCTTGTCCTACGCCAAGGTCTTGGCGGAGGCAAAGAGCCGCATTAGCCTTGGGGCTCTAGGGGTGCCACCCCTTAGGATGAGGACTGCGGCCACCGGGGCTCGCATATTAGAGATCTCCGGGGCCGAAAAGGATGCGAAGGCTGACTCTCTAGCGGCAAAGCTGAGTGAGGTCTTTGAGGTGGCGGCAGAGTCTGTCCGAATATCGAGGCCGAGTATGACCTGCGATCTGCGGGTGAGCGGCCTCGACGACTCCGTCACCACCTCGGAGTTGGTGGAAGAGCTCGCCAAGGCTGGAGGATGCAATTCGTCGGACATAAAGTCCGGCGAAATTCGTAAGGGTGCGGCGGGAATGGGCACGGTGTTTGTGCGGTGCCCACTAACGGCAGCCAAAAAGGTGGTGGCAAGTGGTGGTCGGTTGCTGGTGGGATGGGTGGCAGCGCAGGTCCAACTATTGGATGCGCGCCCCCGCCGCTGTTTCCGCTGCCTTGCGCTGGGTCATGTTCGGGCCCAGTGTAAGTCGGAGGTGGATCGCAGCGATGAATGCCATCGCTGCGGAAATAAGGGCCACAAGGCCAACGTCTGTTCAGGCGCCCCGCACTGCACTCTCTGTGCGGCAGCGGGAAAAGCGGCTGACCACCTCTCCGGGGGCAAGGCATGTGCCAAGCCCCCGACCAAGACAGGGGCGAGAAGGAGAAAGACTGGGACTGAGGCGAAGGCCAAGTCCAAGCCAACTCGCCCTGCAAAGGAGTCGGCGATGAACATGGAGGAAAGTTAGTATGTCCCTAACTTTCCTCCAGGCGAACATTAACCACTCCGCCAGGGCCCAGGATCTTTTACTCCAGACCCTGGCGGAGCGGTTGATAAAGGTCGCAGTGGTTGGCGAACCTTATCGGGTCCCGTCCAGGATTGACTGGGTTGGAGATCTGGACGGCTTAGTGGCGATCACCACGCAGTCGCCTGCCCATTCTCCTCCATTCGAAGGAGTAGTTAGGGGGAGGGGATTGGTGGCTGTGCAGGTTGGTGAGGTGGTGGTCGTGGGGGTGTACTTCTCTCCGAACCGCGTCCTCGCTGAGTTCGAGACGTTTCTTGACGAAGTGGGGGCCCTGGTTGGACAGAGTCGACCCCGGCCAGTGCTCGTTGTCGGAGATCTCAACGCTAAATCACTGGCGTGGGGATCTTCGAGGACAGATGCAAGGGGAGAAGCCGTAGGAGAGTGGCTGGTGGGGGCGGGCCTGTGCATTGTAAATAGGGGGTCAACGGACACGTGTGTGCGACGGAGTGGCGGATCAGTAATCGATGTCACATTCGCCACTCCCGAGATCGCACCGCGTGTTCGGGACTGGGAGGTTCTGGTGGACGAGGAGACGCTGTCCGACCACAGATATATTCGGTTTAGCCTCTCCCCGTCCTCGACGGTCACACGGGCCCTCCCGCCTTTGGCGAACGGTCCACGGTGGGTGCTCGGCCGGCTCGAGAGAGAAGTGCTGAGGGAGGCGGCCATAGTCCAGTCGTGGAATGCCCCTTCATCGGAGCCGGTGGACCTGGACGTGGACGCCGATAACCTGTGCAGGGCCATGACACATGTCTGCGACGCCGCCATGCCCCGCGCGGGGGCGCCGCATCGCCGCCGCCAAGTCTACTGGTGGTCGGACCAAATTGCCGAGCTGAGACGCCGCTGTGTAGCCAAACGTAGGGTTTACCAGCGGTACAGAAGGAGGAGGCACCAGGAGGAGGCCGAAGCGGACACCCTTTATGTCTCGTACAGAGAGGCGTCCAAGGCCCTCCGCATAGCCATAACTGAGGCAAAGGCGGGGGCCTGGCTGCTGCTGCTGGAGTCCCTGGAGCGGGACCCATGGGGAAGGCCATATAGGCTAGCGAGGCAGAAACTTCGCCCCTGGGCTCCCCCCATCACAAGCACTTTACGGCCTCCGGTTCTTCGGAGGGTGATCGAGGGACTGTTCCCAGGTAGCCCGGGAGCTGATTTTGTCCCTCTTACCATGGTGCCGCCTCAAGGGGCGTTGGAGGAGGATGAGGTGCCTGAGACCTCCGAAGCGGAGTTGGGTGCCGCGGTCCTGCGGATGAGGGCCAAGAACACGGCGCCGGGACCCGATGGGATTCCGGGTCGCGCGTGGGCACTGGCCCAGGACGCCCTTGCGCCCCGCATCCGGGACCTCTTCGACCGCTGTATGCGGGAGGGGAGGTTCCCGGTGCGATGGAAGGCCGGTCGGCTCGTCCTGCTCCGGAAGGAGGGACGCCCGGTCAACGAGCCCGGGGGCTATCGCCCAATTGTGCTGCTTGATGAGGCGGGCAAGCTCCTTGAGAGAGTTGTAGCTGCCCGCCTTGTCAAACACCTGGAGCAGGTGGGACCTGAGGGCTTAGAAAGAGTTTTTGTCAAATTCATACGAAGCTTCGCCGGATTCGATATCGTGGCCACGTCTGGCGTGAGAGTGTGAACGCCTTCGAATAGCACACCTGAGTATAAGTTGCATACAATGGCAAGCTAGACGGTAACGAGACCACGATTGCGCCCCCACGCTAGCGTATACAGGACTAGGGATTGACCCAGTTTTTTATGGTAAAAAACATGTTTTTTGAAGAAAAATTTGATATTGTAATGCGAAATATCACTGTCAGTGCCAATAGTAATTTGATGTCAATGTAAATTTCGCGGAAAAATTGACTATAGCCATAAAGTTAAAGAGGAAGAAGAAGCGAAAATTGTTTGTTTTGGTTTAGATTTGGTAAAATTGAAATCAAAAAATGTTTTGAAAGTGGTCAACGCGCATCGTTAGAAGTGAAAATCGCACTGCCTGTGGAAATTTAGACGAGTCACTATTATAAACAGATGTTACTGGAGTATAAGGAGAAGTAAGTTTTATTTCTAACTGTTGCAAACTGCCTGCCTCTGTCTGTGTAATATTAATTACGATTCCGTTTTTGAAACAAGAGGCTAATAAATGCTTACTTATTTTAGATACGGAGACATGGCAAAACTCGGGTTGACAGCGATGGGAAAACGCTGACATCGCAGGCGTAGGCAAATGTCCACGAGATAGCACTCAGCCGTCGAGTTCTTGCGGGCGCAGGCCGCTCATGAGGGCCTCGAGCGGCAGAAGATGGCTCGCGAGGACGCTAGTATAGTTGGTAATAAGAGCGGGAGCTCGCCCTTGAGAAGAGTTGGGTAGCAGTTGAGGAACGGCAAATATAGCAGCGGTCTATGAGATACTGTTACACTGGGCTGAGTTGTATTTTAACCCAGCAAACATAGTAGATGTAACAACATGAAACACATTTTTGAAAACTCAGCTTTGCTAGAGGAGCAAGGAGAAGTGGAATTGACAGTGCTTCAGTAATGGTTTAGAAGTGGTTTGAGAAAAAAAAACGGAAGTTTACCAAAATTTCCATGTTTCCTGATGCACACTTCAGCAATTAACAAGAATGAGGCCGTAAACTGCGGAGTATCCACTCCCCTCTCACTGCTGATGCAAACTGCGACGGATCAAGATCATTCAAGATGTTTTGCATCCAAATATGTGTCCAGGACAGCAATGTGCATTAGCGAGACCAAAGCTTTAGACTGAATCTTTCATGTGAATGTTAATAAAGTAATGTCTGCCTAACTTGTTGTCCGTTTATAATAAATAAAATAAGTATCCGGACATATTCACACGGTCAACTGATCCCAAACTAGGCATACCCTGTACTATGGGTATCAGAGACTGATATATATAATAGATAAGTATTTAACACCCATACACAGAACAAACATCTGTGTTTATCAGATAAATGTTTGTCCAGTGCGGGGATTGAACCCGCAACATCTAGCGCAGAAGGCAGAGTTACTACTAACTGAGCTATGAGGCCAGTCATAAACTAATAGCTACTATGCCAGAAACTTAGCTCGCATGATAGTTAGATAAAAAGTAGTAGTCTCATAAACAATCCAAGCCTTATGTATCTACACACCAAATTCTATGTTCACTTGTATGGTGTGAATGAGTAACAAACATCCATACATCTATCCAAACACCGAATGAGTCACAGTATCATTCATTGGAGCAAACATTCCCGAGTGCACTGTGACTGTTTTATTTGTCTAGGTGAGAATACATAGGCAAGAGAAAGTTATAGGAATGATTTATAGAATAGGTACCTCAGGTATTTCATAAATAAAGGGTTACTAAAGGTCATAAATAAAGGATGACTATATTTCAACTTTATATTAATATATAACAACAACAATAGGATAATGAAACCACATGAAGAATGTGGCTGATGATGATGATGACATAATTGAGTTCCAATTTCTTGTCTGCTCCTGATAACTCTCCCATTCTCAGACTCCTTGACTGAATGTATAATCTGCAACAAAGACACAAATATTAATTCTAATAGGCACTCAATAAGTACTTACATAATAGGTAGGGTACATAAGGAACCCCTCATAAGTATTATCCTTCCTACTATCCTATCCTACTAATATTATCAATGCAAAAGTTTATGAGGATGTTTGGATGTTTTTGGTTCAATCAAGCCGTAACAGCTCGGCAGATTTCTATGAAACATAAAGAGGTATTTACCTAGAATAGCATATAGGCTACTTTTTATCTTGGTACCACGCGAGCGAAGCCGCTGGCGGAAGCTAGTCTTACTAATATTATAAATCGAAAGTTTGTGAGGATGTTTGGATGTTTGTTGTTCAATCACGGCCAAACAGATTTAGATGAAATTTGGCACATAGTAAGATTATAGTCTGCACATAGGCTACTTTGTATCTTCATAGGAACCACGCGAGCTAAGCCGCGGGCGGAAGCTAGTAGTATATGTATAAAACTACAGAGAATAATTAATAAAATTTATTGAAACTCACCATGGGCATTGCCTTCATATGAAAAATCACCCTTCCTCTAATAAGGTTGGTGCTATGTCTTGGTCTGCCATTGGCTCTTCTGGTCCCGCCTCAGCAGTATCCTGATCTGAATAAATTAACACAATTAGTACTAAAAGGACTTTATAAAAACAGTTTCATTACCTACTACAGCAAATGAGTGAAAACCAGTAAGACTGTAGTTACTTAGGTATTTACATAGGTCTTTGTCAGGATGAATGCCAAAATGCAGGGCTATATTGTAGAGCACACAGCAAGCCTCTTAATCATCATCATCATCATCAGCCTGTAGAAGTCCACTGCTGGACATAGGCCTCCCCCAAAGAGTTCCATGACGAACGGTCTTGAGCCTTCTCCATCCACCGACTTTCCGCAACCTTCACAATGTCGTCGGTCCATCGGGTGGGGGGCCTTCCAACACTGCGTCGCCCGGTTCGTGGTCACCATTCGAGAACCTTTACTCCCCAACGGTTGTCGGTTCTGCGAGCTATATGGCCTGCCAACTGCCACTTCAACTTGCTAATTCTGAGAGCTATGTCGGTGACCTTAATTCTTCTGCGGATTTCCTCATTTCGGATCTTATCACGTAGTGAAACTCCAAGCATAGTTCTCTCCATAGCCCGTTGCGCGACTTTGAGCTTGTATGTGAGGTCAACGACTAAGTCTCAGTGCCATAAGTCATCACTGGCAACACGCACTGATTGTAGACTTTCGTCTTGAGGCTCTGCGGTATCTGCAACGAGAAGATATTATGACGAAGTTTCCCAAACGCTGCCCATCCGAGTTGGATTCGTCGGTTGACCTCTTTGCCGAAGTTGGACCTACCTAGTTGAATCGTCTGACCCAAATAGTCATAGTGGTCTACAACTTGAATGGTATCGTTCCCAACTTGTACCGGCACTTGTATTTGTACAGCCTCTTAATAATCCTCTGATTCCTCCCCTAAAAAATTAGCTATCTCCTAATGCAAATGTTTTGATATGCAGTCAAATTCAATTCTAGGTTAGGGCCTTTTTGGGTAGGTATGTTTCACTTTACTCACCATAACTAGGTACGGTATGCTGCTCAAGCTCTTCACAAATAAATTGAAAAGCGTTTTTGGACAGCCAACGACGGTATCCTTTGCCTGAATTCCGTCTTCGATAGATCCTTGACGGGGTTCAAGTATTTTCAGAGTTTGGTCCGCATTTCTCTTACATGCTGAGCTCGTGACTCCTCCCTCCACCTCCAAGCCTCATAAAAACCTGGCACCACTAATTTTCTGCCTGTATTCTGAGTTTTCTGCCTAGTTTTTATTAATTATAGCACTTCACGCCTTCGTATCGTCACGATCACACGGCTAAAATTGATGGTGAGAGCAACGCAATCGTACGCTACGATAGTACATGCAAAATTCAACACAATTTGTAACTCATACTCGCATTTTACAGAAAAAGCTGTCAAACACGATCGTAATCCACGATCCTTCGAGGCGTACGAAGGTCACAGCTTATAGAATAGTAGTTTGCCTTCGTATCGATACGATAGTGCAAAACTAATACTCAGAAATAAAGATACCGCTACTGACCGCTAGATGGCGCTTTTTATTTTCATACAAAATAAGGTAAACGCAAGCGTCCTATACGATTGCGTATAACTCGATAGCAAAGTTTAAAAACTCTTTCTAAGCACACTGACCTGGCTGACGCCCAGTTCGGATTCCGGAGAGGTCGCTCGACGGTGGATGCAATTTCCTACGTCCGCGACCTCTCCGAGGAGGCGTGCTCCAGTGGCGGGGTGTTGCTGGCGGTGTCACTCGACATCGCCAATGCATTTAACACTCTCCCGTGGAACACGATTTTAGAGGCGCTGAGGTACCACAGGGTACCCCAGTACCTTCAGAGCCTCATCGGGGACTACCTCTCAGATAGGGAAGTAGTCTACCCGACGGAAGATGGAGTGGGCCGGAGCCCGGTTGCACGAGGGGTTCCGCAGGGGTCTGTAATGGGCCCCCTGCTATGGAACATAGGATACGACTGGGTGCTTAGGGCCGCTAACCTCGATGGCGTCGACGTAGTCTGCTACGCCGACGACACTTTGGTTACCGCCCGGGGAACGAGCTACAGAGAGGCGTCCCTGCTGGCCACCGCTGGGGTGGCTGCGGTCGTGGCTAGGATCCGGCGGCTGGGCCTGGAGGTCGCGCTTAGCAAATCCGAGGCCATCTGCTTTTATGGTCCTCGGAAGGCGCCACCTGCAGGCTCCATCATTGTGGTGGGGGGAGTCTCCATAGCTGTGCGAACGACGCTAAAATATCTTGGCGTCTTACTGCACAGCAAGTGGAGATTCGGGCCCCACCTTGAAGAGTTGGCTCCGAGGCTCGTAAGGACGGCCGCCTCTTTAGGCCGCCTCCTTCCGAACCTCGGAGGTGGAGGAGGGAGCTGCCGCCGCCTTTATATGGCGGTGGTACGCTCAATGGCCCTCTACGGGGCTCCTGTGTGGGCGGGCAAACTCAACTCGAGGGAGACCGCCGTCTTAAATAGGGCCCAGAGGGTCATGGCGGTGAGAGTGTGTCGGGGATACCGCACTCTCTCGCATGAGGTGGCCTGCGTACTTGCAGGCTCACTTCCCTGGGAAATGGAGGCCGAGGTTCTGTCCTCGGTCTATTGGCGCAGGAGGCGGGCCCGCGAGGAGGACCTTCGGCCTGTGGCGCGGGAGGTTTTGCAGTGGCGTATGGATGCCAGGGAAGAAGCCCTGGCGTCCTGGAGTAGGCGGCTGGCCCTCGCCAACCCTCGTCGGGGTGCTGGGGCCAGCCGGCTGATAGAAGCGGTTCAGCCCATTTTGTTGGAGTGGGTGAATCGGGAGCACGGGGCGCTTACCTTCCGGATGACGCAGGTCCTCACGGGGCATGGATGCTTTGGGAGGTACCTGTGCAACGTTGCCCGAAGGGAAGCTTCCCCGGTATGCCACCAGTGCGGCTGCTTGGAGGAGACGGCGCAGCACGTTCTGGAGGCATGCTCCGGGGCGGAGGGACCGCGGCAAACTCTAGTCGCGGTCGTGGGGGCGGACCTCTCGTTGCCGACCATCTTACTCAATATGGTCCAAGACGAGGGGTCCTGGGAGGCGGTGGTCTCTTTCTGCGAGGTGGTGATGGCGCAGAGGGAGACGGAAGAGCGCGAAAGGGAGAGAGATTCTCTCGCTCTCCCGCTCCGGAGGGCGCGGACACGGAGGCGAGCTAGTCGAGCTCGCACTCCGTCTCCGCTTGGAGGGCCTGGGGCGATGGATGTGGGGCCATCCGTCGCTCCCTAGAGTAAAGGTCCTCCGTGAGTGGGGTGACGCGCTGGATGTCCCGGTGCGTCGCCGGAGCCGAATGGGGGGGTCCTCCCCTCCCGAGGCGGGTCCGCCCTGTTGTTGTAAGGGTGGACGTCGGTGGATGGGGCTGCGCGGAGTGTGAAAACGGACCCGCGGCCTCATCTACAATCGTGGAAGAGGGACATCGTGAGGTTTTAGTCGGTAGTGCCGTTTTTTTTAGGCGAGCCCGACATACCCCGCCCGCTTCCCCAGCGGGCGGGGATGCGTAAATGCATTTCCTCACGTTAAAAAAAAAAAAAAAAAAAAAAAAAAAGGTTAGGTTAGGTTAGGTTAGGTTAGGTTAGGTTAGGTTAGGTTAGGTTAGGTTAGGTTAGGTTAGGTTAGGTTAGGTTAGGTTAGGTTAGGTTAGGTTGGGGTGCTAGGTCGGATAACCTCCTCGTGGTGCACCCTGGTAACACCATGAAACATTTCTGCTGAGTTTGGCAGAAATGTTTCATGGTGGCCAATAATCCGACACGGTGGGCCTCTCAGAGGCAGGATGGAGGTCCTTTGTACTCCTCGCCTCATGTGGGTTGGGGTCGGGAGTATAAGGGTTAATAAGGGGGGGGGCAAACAATGCCATTTTTAAGGCGGACTGTGTAATATTTACCGTATTGCTCAGCCACGTCGGAGAGAGCACGCCACTCTCCAGCCGGTTTTGCACTGCCTACTTCAACGACCTTCGTTTTGGCGATAAGGAGGTATGTTGTAGCTGTGTGAACCGAAGGGGCTTGCCTTAATTGGCCGGTCCGAGTATGGAAAACTCGACACAAAACCCGTGAGTAAACACGTAAAAACCTGCGGATACAAGGGGACCTCCGCAGTATATACCCTTACCCGGGTACAGGGGGCACTGCTCGGGTGGACATTTTATTTCCCCCATACTCGTGGGATTCTAATGGAAATTCTTACTTTTAAAACTAAAAATGGAGGTGGCCGTAAAGGTCAATGTGAAGGAGAGGAGATAGTTGGCGCATCCGCGCGTAGTTACGCCGAGAAGGCGAGTGGAAGTAAAGCCGTCGCCTTGAAAGGGGAAGAACGGCTGGTTTCGGTGGAGAAGGGCTCGTGTGATGATGTCTCTTTTGCTAGCCTGGAGTCTGAATCTGACTCCAGATTGAGCACATGTAGTGTGCGGCTGGAGCCCATAGATGCTTCCAAATTCTGGAGGAAGAGGGCAATACAAGGCAAACGGAGGCATAACGAGGAGTCGGGGTCAGAGTCTGCTTCGAGCGATGACGCAGTCTCGACCACACCAAAGCCAATATCGGCTAAGAGAGGTAGAGGACGGCCACCCACGACAGGCAAGTACGTGGGTTTGGCTAAGGCTCAGAAAGAGCTGAACGCTCTTAAGAGAGATGAGGCACGTCGACAGGCCGAAGAAGAAGTAGCCACGCAGGTTGCTAGCCACAAAGCAACACGAACGGTGGCCCCACCGGTTCGAGAACCAAATAGTGGGCTGGCCTCGGACTTGGTGAAGCAGGTAGTTGATGCGGCAGAGGTGATTTTAATGGTTGCTACGAAGTCCGGCAATCTGAAGGGCACCTTTACTAAGGCTCTTAAAGAGTCGGCGGCATCTATTAAGGTAGCTGTAGAAGAGCTGCATGCGCGCTCGATGTCGGAGGAAATTGCGAAGCTCCAAGCTGACAACGCCCGACTAAGGACGGAGATGATGGAGCTTCGTAAGGAACTTAGCGAACGCCAAGCTCACACGCGAACAGAAGAAATGCGCTCAGCTAGTGTTAGCCACTCTGAGAAAAGGATGGATCAACCGGCGTCGGCACCCGCTGAGATCAACCATCAAGACGAACTGGTGCGTGCCATCATGTTGCAGGCTGGCAGCATGATTCATGCCAGGTTCGAAGGGTTAGAGGAGAGGCTTCTTCCTGAAAGGAGAATGCGCCCTCCCCTCGCTTCGGACAAGCGGAAAGATGTTGCCGAACGAGAAGAGAGGACCGTTCCTGAGGCTCAAACATCAGTCTCCGAACCTCACAGGAAAAGCAAGAAGAAGAATAAAAAGGTTACTGCTCCCAAAGAAGGTACAGTACCTTCCCAGAGACAGCAATGTGACATACCACCAGCACCAAAAACAGTGGATGAGGGTTGGTCCACTGTCACGAAAAAAGGCAGGAAAGCTAAAACGGCTGCTCCACAAGCGGCAGCCAAACCAGCAAGTGGAGGGACGAATAAGTCTGCTTCCCGTCAAGTTCAGACAAAGTTGCGTGCTCCACGGACCGCAGCTGTTGTTATTACACTGCAGCCGGGAGCCCAGGAGAATGGCATGACATATGGCACAATTTTGGCAGAAGCCAAGGCAAAGATTGATCTAAACAGCTGTGGCATCTCTAGTCTGCGGTTCCGCAAGGCAGCTACTGGTGCTCGAATTTTGGAGGTATCAGCGGGAGAGAGCAGTGGTGAGAAGGCAGACTCCCTTGCCAAAAAACTTAAGGATGTTCTAGGTGAGGAGGTAGCGAGAGTTGCCAGACCAACAAAATGCGCTGAATTCCGTATTTTGGGTCTCGATGACTCAGTGTCAAAGGAAGACTTAGTCACAGCCATTGCACAACGAGGGGGCTGTCCCAAAGAGACAGTTAAAGTTGGAGAGATCAGAAGCACCTATCAGGGTACTGGAGGAGCATTAGTCAGCTGCCCAGTAGCCGCTGCCAAAAAGCTAGCAGGAGAAGGCCGCCTGCTTGTTGGATGGGTCTCAGCTCGAGTTGAATTGCTGCAACCCCGACCGCTGCGGTGCTATCGGTGCCTACAGAACGGGCATGTTCGCGCCCAGTGTACTGCAGAGATTGATCGTAGCGACGAGTGCTACCGATGTGGTCAGCCCGGCCATAAGTCGTCTGCCTGTTCAGCTCCGCCAAAGTGCTCACTCTGCGCTGCGGCTAACAGGCCGGCAGCACACCGGCTAGGTAGCAAGACGTGTGCCCCTCCAAAACCAAGGAGAAAAAAGGCAGCAAACCCTTCAGGACCAACGCCCGCAGCAAACAGCTGTCCTCCGTCACAGGCGGAGGAAGAGGAGGTGGTGATGGAAACCACATAGGATGGCTCTACGCTTCCTTCAGGCGAATCTCAACCACTCCGCCAGAGCTCAGGATCTTATGCTTCAGAGCATGGCGGAGTGGTTGATCGATATCGTAGCCGTATCCGAACCCTATTTCATCTCATCTAATTCCAACTGGGTAGGAGATGATTTAGGGTTAGTGACAATAATATCTCGAACGGGGACTTTTGACAGAGTCATTAAAGGCCGGGGTTGCGTAGCGGCTCTGGTGAGTGGAGTGATGGTGATAGTATCGTATTTTTCACCGAATAAAACTCTCGCCGAGTTCGAGAACTTCCTCGTTGATGTAGGGGCCATCATTAGGCAGAGTCACCCGCATCCAGTGCTTGTTCTTGGAGACCTGAACGCAAAGTCATCCGCGTGGGGGTCTCCCGTCACGGATGTGCGGGGGGAAACGCTTGAGGAGTGGGTTATAAGCACTGGACTCATGGTCCTAAACAGGGGATCGGTGTTTACGTGCGTTCGGCCGCAGGGAGAGTCCATTGTGGACGTATCCTTTGCAACTCCGAATCTGGCGAGCCGTATAAATGGTTGGACGGTTCTGGAAAATGTGGAAGCGCTATCAGATCATCGGTATATCCGGTTCGAAGTTGTAAATCAGCCAGTGACCCCGAATAGGTCATGCCGAACCAACGTGCAAGGGGATAGTCCACGATGGTCACTTAAGCACCTAGATCGAGATGCATTTGAGGAGGCTTCGTTAGTTCAGGCTTGGGTTTCAACACCGAGCAGTCAGGTGGCCATTGAGCATGAGGTAGAATGGTTCCGTGACGCTCTGACGCATATCTGTGACGTAGCGATGCCCAGAGTCGGACCTTATCCTGCGAAGCGCCAAGTTTACTGGTGGTCAACGGAACTTGCAGATTTGCGATATGTTTGCGTCGCAGCGAGACGTCGATACACCAGGCAACGCAGAAAACGGCGCCGAGATCAAGAGGAAGAAGCAAACCTATATGAATTGTATAGAGAGGCAAAGCAGGCGCTACAGGTGGCCATAGTTAAGGCAAAGACTGAAGCCAGAGATGAATTACTCGAGACCCTGAATCTGGATCCCTGGGGACGACCTTATAGAATGGTCAGGGGCAAACTCCGTCCGTGGGCATTGCCGCTCACGCAAAGCCTAGAGCCTCAGCTTCTAAGGCAAGTGGTGTCATCTCTATTTCCCACCAGGGAGGAACACTTACCACCAGTCATGGTACCGCCTGGTGAGGAAATTGGAACAGATGATGAAGTGCCGGAAGTGAATGTGGTGGAGCTAAGAATGGCAATTCAACGGCTCCGATCAAAGAACAAGGCACCGGGACCAGATGGTATTCCCGGTCGAGCGTGGGTATTGGCCATGAAAGCTTTGGGGCCTCGGCTTCGATGCCTTTATGACGTTTGCTTAAAACAAGGACGCTTTCCAGTACCTTGGAAGATGGGCCGGTTGGTACTTCTCAAGAAAGATGGGCGCCCTGCGGATTCACCATCTGCTTACCGCCCCATTGTCCTTCTCGATGAGGTGGGGAAACTCTTTGAGCGTATTATCGCGGATCGCCTCACCGGGCACCTGAACTGCGTTGGTCCAGACCTGGATGACAACCAGTTCGGTTTTCGAAGGGGGCGCTCAACGGTTGGTGCGATCCTCAAAGTAAAGGCAGATGCTGAAGAGGCAGTGGCCCGGGGAGAGGTGGTTTTGGCGGTATCTCTTGATATCGCCAACGCTTTCAATACTTTGCCCTGGAGCTGCATAAGGGAAGCACTTAAATACCATCAGGTGCCCCGCTACCTTCGCCAAATAATAGGTGACTACCTCGACGAACGATTCATATCGTTCAAGGGACAAGTAGGGTGGACTCAACACAGAATGTCGTGCGGTGTTCCACAGGGCTCGGTCCTTGGACCACTCCTGTGGAACATCGGTTACGACTGGGTGTTACGGGGAACAAATCTCTGGGGTGTAAGTGTGACGTGCTACGCGGATGACACTCTTGTCACTGCGAAGGGAAAGTCATACCGAGAAGCAGCCATTCTTGCGACAGCAGGTGTGGCTCAGGTAGTCGGCCGAATAAAGCGACTTGGGCTAGAAGTGGCCCTGACTAAGTCCGAAGCCGTATGTTTTCACGGTCCACGTAATAAACATCCAGCGGGATCTCATATTGTGGTGGGCGGGGTCCATATTCGTGTCGAGTCGACGATGAAGTACTTGGGACTCGTCCTCGATAGCCGATGGGACTTCAATGCTCATTTCACACGTCTAACGCCGAAACTGATGGGAACTGCGGCCGCTCTCGGCGGGCTACTGCCAAATATTCGGGGTGCAAGGGTGGGCTGCCGGAGACTGTACATGGGCGTTGTCCGCTCTATGGTCATGTATGGAGCTCCTGTGTGGGCTGATACTCTCAGCAGCCAGAACATCGCTCTACTGCGAAAGCCGCAAAGAGCGATGGCGCAGAGAGTAATTCGGGGATACCGCACGATCTCCTTTGAGGCAGCGTGCGTGCTGGCGGGCTCAATGCCATGGGATTTGGACGCTAGAGGTCTAGCGGAGGTTCACTCCTGGCAGAAGCGAGAAGAAGCACGGGGTCAGAGACCTGCTGCTAGAGAAGTGGAAGTCCAAAGGAGTAACATAATTAATATTCTAGTGGAGGAGTGGATAAACAGACTGGCACAACCAAGTGCTGGCCTAAGAACCATTGAGGCCATACAGCCAATACTAAAAGAATGGCTCAACAGGGAGCATGGGGCGTTAACCTTTCGGTTGACACAGATACTCTCGGGTCACGGCTGTTTCGCGAAGTATCTGTGTCGAATCGGAAGAGAACCTAGCACAGTGTGCCACCACTGTTCCAATAATGTGGACACCGCGCAGCACACATTGGAAGAGTGCCCGGCTTGGGCCATACCTCGATGTGAGCTCAAGGATAAAGTAGGTAATAACTTGTCACTTGCAGCCGTTGTTAAGGCTATGGTAGAAAGTGACGAGTCTTGGAAAGCCGTTATAACATTCTGTGAAAACGTCATCTCACAGAAAGAAACTGCGGAAAGGGAGCGGGAGATAACAACCCTTAACCCTATCCGCAGTAGGAGAGCCGGGCGTCGTCGGAGGCGAAGCCTCCATGTAATCCGTCCCCCATAACAGAGGCTAAGGCGGCGGCACCGGGGGGTGCCCGCAGCCAACTGACTAGCCTCGAGGTGGCGCGCGCGGAGGTCCCGCGCGCCTCTCATAGAGATGTGATAAGAAGCAATAATGTTCCAATTTTAATTGACGAGATGGGGCTCATTGTGAGCCAATGCCGCCGAAGCAGTGGAAGAATGCAAATGCGTACCCACAGCCCCGACACAAGGCGTTCAGAAGGACCCCGATGGTTTTTTAGTCGGTATGCCATCGGTTGCTAATGTCTCATTAGCATTAGTAACCGGCGGAGAGCCCGACATACCCCTCCGGCTTCCCCCGAGCCGGGGGGGATGCGTAACGCATTTCTCCATCGTAAAAAAAAAAAAAAAAAAAAGGTTAGGTTAGGTTAGGTTAGGTTAGGTTAGGTTAGGTTAGGTTAGGTTTTTTTTATATTTTTTTAGTTCTCGTTCCTCTAACGTAATCAGAGACTGTGTTTGCTAATTTACATTTTCTTCTATTTCTTTTCCCTAGTGGTAGTGTTATTTAATTTTTTCATCCAAGGTTTCATTATCTATTTCATCTATCTATCTATTTCACGTTACGGGTATATCTTTTTCTATTCTAATCCTATTTCATTTTACTGTTACTCAATTTTAAATATTACAACTTATTTTCCTAATTTCGTTCGTTTTTGTACTATTCTTTCTTAAATTTAATTTCAAAGGTTACACAAGTTTTACTTATATATGCTGGGTATATATATCTTAGTATATATATTCATCATATTTATTTACTAGATTTTACTTTTGCATGGTCTTTTCATATTTGTACAATAATTTAAGTTTTCATGTTTGTTTTTCCGCAGGTACTCATTGATGGGGTGTTCTACTTGGGTTGGCGATGCTATTCGTATCCAGTGCTTCTTGATGACAGCTCTAGTATTCAGCTTCTGGTGAGTGTTTTCATTTATTTTAATTTTGCGTTCTATTTCTATTTTGTAAGCTATTTCTATTGTGTGATGTAATTTTCCAAATTTTGTTTTAATAATTTTGTTTGGTTGCCGCAATTGGGCCACTTTCTTATGAAAGTGGTTACAATATGCTTTTTTACTGGTGTTTGCTATTCTTCTAGTCGTTTCTATGAGTACCTGCCGGTTAAAAACGTTTTTGTTTGCAGGCTCGATGTTGCTTCTGTCCACCTTAGCAGTGGTATGATATTGTGGATCGAGCTATGGACTCCCACTTTTTTCTGATCACACACTCACTGCTAAAAGCGTTATGGTCCACTTTTGCGAGCTTGGCGTGAACACAGTTGCAACAAGCTGGTACCGCACCCGCGAGCCAATCGGCGCACTTTGTTTTCATGTGGGGCCCCCCACAGTGGCTACACTTTTCTACAGTCTCCTCGCAGAACCGTCTCCCATGCCCATAGCCAAGGCAGAGCGAGCATTGCACCAGTGGCGATTGGTCCGCCACGCTCACTCGCTGGAGGTCTATCAAGACGGTTCCTACTTCGACTAGGCGCTGCCACACCTTGGGGGACACCCTCATGACAACATGGTGCGCTTGGGGATTTCTGGAGGGCTTCTTGTAGATAATTTCCACCTTGTTCTCTTTTTCCTCCAAATCTTTCAACACCTTTTTGTTTTGAGCCCACAAAGCATCAACAATATCTTTATCGCTGTTCAATTTAAAAACATCCCTGAATATTACAAGAGGGTCCTTGTTCTTCATGTCCTGGAAGTTAAGGTGCTCTTTTGCTCTCGTCAGTCTCTCCTTTATTTGTGTTCTTTCTTCCTCCGTTCTGCAGCCCACGATCACCTTCCTATCTTTCGCTTTTCGTATTCTTTCCACAGCTATTCCTCCTTCCTTTGCGTTCACAACTTCCCTGATCCTGCTAAGGATTTCTTCTCCTGTCTCCATTTCATCCTTTGCTGTAACTACTACGGAATGTAGCGCGGTCTGCTCAGGGGTCTGCCTCCTGGTGTGCGCCGCTGCTACATTCGCATATGTTATCTTTTCCTGTGTCTCTTGTTGCTTTTCAATCGTCTCCCTTAGCTTTTCCATCTTCTCGTTGCTATCTTGAATCAGCTTTGCATGTTCTTCCATTTTCTTAACTAGTGCGCTTTCTTCTATAGCCTTCTCCTTCACTGGTTCCTTCTCCTTCTCAGGTTGTTTATCCTTGTCTGATTCTTGCTGAGTCATTCTTTGTCCTTTTACACTTTCCGCTTCTTTTACCAACTGGTATAGCCTCTCAATCGCTTGTGTTACCTCGTTCTTTATCTCGGTTTTGATGTTTCGCGAGTTACCAAGGTGCAATTTGGCCTTGGTAACACAAGCTCTGGCTTCTGTTAAGCGGTCAATGTATTTAGACTTCTGCTGTGTGGGTGGGCTCCCCACCGCCTCTGCTGACATTCTTCGAGTAACAACTCTGGGCTCGACTTGCGAGAGCGTCGTCTTCAGTTTCGGCTTTGGGGGCTCAAGCGTCCTGGACTTTGTCGGGGTGGTCGGGGGCTTGGGAAGTGCGTCCGGTTTTCCGGTCTCCCACTCCCCAATACTCCGTCTAACACTCGTAGTTGGACTCGAGTGAGCAACAGGGGTTGGGCTTCTTCTCTGCCTTGTCACTTTTGCGGGCGTCCGATGTCCAAACATCTTCTAATCACGGAGGAATACACAGGTATAACTTGTTAAAATGTCAGAGGGACTTGTTTTCGACTAATCTTTTATTTTTGTTTCAGGTTCGCCGTGATATGCGACGACGGGTCAACGTGAAGCGTCGAAAGGGTGGTAAGTATAACACTGCAGTAAAAGGTTTGTAAAAGTTTTAAATAAAAATACTTGCAGTAATATAAAAATAAATTTTGTCGAAATCCTAACTAAATATTTTAATAAAGATATTACGGTAAGCAATAAGCCTATCCTCGTACAATTGAGGTCGTAAAAACCCCGTGTCAAAATATGCCTTACTATAGAAGTTATTGATGGTACCCACTGTGGATATCGACTATCTTTACCTTAGTAAATACAATATGGGGGGGTGGGCGGGCGATTTTTTTCAATTTCTTGCTATAATTGGTGTTTTTTCTGTTGCAGGTACGTGCTCCCCGTCGGGCAAAGGTGAACCAGCCACGGGATGTGCAGAAACAAGCCAGGTGTTGGAGGAAATTTGAAAAAACGCGCAAAATCACCCTAAAACGGTCAAGATTTTCGGAAAATTGAAGTTTATGGAAGATTTTTCTATGAAACGTGAATAAATGCAGTCGCTCAGTAGATAGAGCGCCGCGAGCCGCTAATTATGATGTACCACACGGCTATATTCACTTGAAGAAAAAGTCAAGAAAAATCTTTTTTGGTTTTTTCCTAAGACAAAAGTACGTTTTCTAGCGTAAAACAATTAAATAATAACTTTCTACTACCGAAAACGATACAATGCGATAGGGGGCGCAACCAGCGCGGTAAAACACTACTTAAACAGCAGTCAGAAACTAATAATTTGGAAAAAGAAGTGTTTTAAAGCCAAATAATTATAAAAATTTTACAAGTCTTTAAGAAAATGCGAAAAAGGTCGAAAAATCACGTTTTTTATATAAAACGTGTGTCTTATTAAGGTATTATCGCACAATAGGCACCGAGACGCTTAATTTGATATATCGCATGCGACTGTAAGTCAACAAATAAAAGTCGGTATTTGTATGAAGTATGGGAATTTGTCGGGGCTAAGGTGGATTTTAGGTCGACGAATTCAGAGTGGTCGGGCAGTTTTTTCAATTTCTTGCTATAATTGGTGTTTTTTCTGTTGCAGGTACGTGCTCCCCGTCGGGCAAAGGTGAACCAGCCACGGGATGTGCAGAAACAAGCCAGGTGTTGGAGGAAATTTGAAAAAACGCGCAAAATCACCCTAAAACGGTCAAGATTTTCGGAAAATTGAAGTTTATGGAAGATTTTTCTATGAAACGTGAATAAATGCAGTCGCTCAGTAGATAGAGCGCCGCGAGCCGCTAATTATGATGTACCACACGGCTATATTCACTTGAAGAAAAAGTCAAGAAAAATCTTTTTTGGTTTTTTCCTAAGACAAAAGTACGTTTTCTAGCGTAAAACAATTAAATAATAACTTTCTACTACCGAAAACGATACAATGCGATAGGGGGCGCAACCAGCGCGGTAAAACACTACTTAAACAGCAGTCAGAAACTAATAATTTGGAAAAAGAAGTGTTTTAAAGCCAAATAATTATAAAAATTTTACAAGTCTTTAAGAAAATGCGAAAAAGGTCGAAAAATCACGTTTTTTATATAAAACGTGTGTCTTATTAAGGTATTATCGCACAATAGGCACCGAGACGCTTAATTTGATATATCGCATGCGACTGTAAGTCAACAAATAAAAGTCGGTATTTGTATGAAGTATGGGAATTTGTCGGGGCTAAGGTGGATTTTAGGTCGACGAATTCAGAGTGGTCGGGCAGTTTTTTCAATTTCTTGCTATAATTGGTGTTTTTTCTGTTGCAGGTACGTGCGGGGACGTCGGGCAAAGGTGAACCAGCCACGGGATGTGCAGAAACAAGCCAGGTGTTGGAGGAAATTTGAAAAAACGCGCAAAATCACCCTAAAACGGTCAAAATTTTCGGAAAATTGAAGTTTTTGAAGGATTTTTCTATGACACGTCAATAAATGCAGTCGCTCAGTAGATAGAGCGCCGCGAGCCGCTAATTATGATGTACCACACGGCTATATTCACTTGAAGAAAAAGTCAAGAAAAATCTTTTTTGGTTTTTTCCTAAGACAAAAGTACGTTTTCTAGCGTAAAACAATTAAATAATAACTTTCTACTACCGAAAACGATACAATGCGATAGGGGGCGCAACCAGCGCGGTAAAACACTACTTAAACAGCAGTCAGAAACTAATAATTTGGAAAAAGAAGTGTTTTAAAGCCAAATAATTATAAAAATTTTACAAGTCTTTAAGAAAATGCGAAAAAGGTCGAAAAATCACGTTTTTTATATAAAACGTGTGTCTTATTAAGGTATTATCGCACAATAGGCACCGAGACGCTTAATTTGATATATCGCATGCGACTGTAAGTCAACAAATAAAAGTCGGTATTTGTATGAAGTATGGGAATTTGTCGGGGCTAAGGTGGATTTTAGGTCGACGAATTCAGAGTGGTCGGGCAGTTTTTTCAATTTCTTGCTATAATTGGTGTTTTTTCTGTTGCAGGTACGTGCGGGGACGTCGGGCAAAGGTGAACCAGCCACGGGATGTGCAGAAACAAGCCAGGTGTTGGAGGAAATTTGAAAAAACGCGCAAAATCACCCTAAAACGGTCAAAATTTTCGGAAAATTGAAGTTTTTGAAGGATTTTTCTATGACACGTCAATAAATGCAGTCGCTCAGTAGATAGAGCGCCGCGAGCCGCTAATTATGATGTACCACACGGCTATATTCACTTGAAGAAAAAGTCAAGAAAAATCTTTTTTGGTTTTTTCCTAAGACAAAAGTACGTTTTCTAGCGTAAAACAATTAAATAATAACTTTCTACTACCGAAAACGATACAATGCGATAGGGGGCGCAACCAGCGCGGTAAAACACTACTTAAACAGCAGTCAGAAACTAATAATTTGGAAAAAGAAGTGTTTTAAAGCCAAATAATTATAAAAATTTTACAAGTCTTTAAGAAAATGCGAAAAAGGTCGAAAAATCACGTTTTTTATATAAAACGTGTGTCTTATTAAGGTATTATCGCACAATAGGCACCGAGACGCTTAATTTGATATATCGCATGCGACTGTAAGTCAACAAATAAAAGTCGGTATTTGTATGAAGTATGGGAATTTGTCGGGGCTAAGGTGGATTTTAGGTCGACGAATTCAGAGTGGTCGGGCAGTTTTTTCAATTTCTTGCTATAATTGGTGTTTTTTCTGTTGCAGGTACGTGCGGGGACGTCGGGCAAAGGTGAACCAGCCACGGGATGTGCAGAAACAAGCCAGGTGTTGGAGGAAATTTGAAAAAACGCGCAAAATCACCCTAAAACGGTCAAAATTTTCGGAAAATTGAAGTTTTTGAAGGATTTTTCTATGACACGTCAATAAATGCAGTCGCTCAGTAGATAGAGCGCCGCGAGCCGCTAATTATGATGTACCACACGGCTATATTCACTTGAAGAAAAAGTCAAGAAAAATCTTTTTTGGTTTTTTCCTAAGACAAAAGTACGTTTTCTAGCGTAAAACAATTAAATAATAACTTTCTACTACCGAAAACGATACAATGCGATAGGGGGCGCAACCAGCGCGGTAAAACACTACTTAAACAGCAGTCAGAAACTAATAATTTGGAAAAAGAAGTGTTTTAAAGCCAAATAATTATAAAAATTTTACAAGTCTTTAAGAAAATGCGAAAAAGGTCGAAAAATCACGTTTTTTATATAAAACGTGTGTCTTATTAAGGTATTATCGCACAATAGGCACCGAGACGCTTAATTTGATATATCGCATGCGACTGTAAGTCAACAAATAAAAGTCGGTATTTGTATGAAGTATGGGAATTTGTCGGGGCTAAGGTGGATTTTAGGTCGACGAATTCAGAGTGGTCGGGCAGTTTTTTCAATTTCTTGCTATAATTGGTGTTTTTTCTGTTGCAGGTACGTGCGGGGACGTCGGGCAAAGGTGAACCAGCCACGGGATGTGCAGAAACAAGCCAGGTGTTGGAGGAAATTTGAAAAAACGCGCAAAATCACCCTAAAACGGTCAAAATTTTCGGAAAATTGAAGTTTTTGAAGGATTTTTCTATGACACGTCAATAAATGCAGTCGCTCAGTAGATAGAGCGCCGCGAGCCGCTAATTATGATGTACCACACGGCTATATTCACTTGAAGAAAAAGTCAAGAAAAATCTTTTTTGGTTTTTTCCTAAGACAAAAGTACGTTTTCTAGCGTAAAACAATTAAATAATAACTTTCTACTACCGAAAACGATACAATGCGATAGGGGGCGCAACCAGCGCGGTAAAACACTACTTAAACAGCAGTCAGAAACTAATAATTTGGAAAAAGAAGTGTTTTAAAGCCAAATAATTATAAAAATTTTACAAGTCTTTAAGAAAATGCGAAAAAGGTCGAAAAATCACGTTTTTTATATAAAACGTGTGTCTTATTAAGGTATTATCGCACAATAGGCACCGAGACGCTTAATTTGATATATCGCATGCGACTGTAAGTCAACAAATAAAAGTCGGTATTTGTATGAAGTATGGGAATTTGTCGGGGCTAAGGTGGATTTTAGGTCGACGAATTCAGAGTGGTCGGGCAGTTTTTTCAATTTCTTGCTATAATTGGTGTTTTTTCTGTTGCAGGTACGTGCGGGGACGTCGGGCAAAGGTGAACCAGCCACGGGATGTGCAGAAACAAGCCAGGTGTTGGAGGAAATTTGAAAAAACGCGCAAAATCACCCTAAAACGGTCAAAATTTTCGGAAAATTGAAGTTTTTGAAGGATTTTTCTATGACACGTCAATAAATGCAGTCGCTCAGTAGATAGAGCGCCGCGAGCCGCTAATTATGATGTACCACACGGCTATATTCACTTGAAGAAAAAGTCAAGAAAAATCTTTTTTGGTTTTTTCCTAAGACAAAAGTACGTTTTCTAGCGTAAAACAATTAAATAATAACTTTCTACTACCGAAAACGATACAATGCGATAGGGGGCGCAACCAGCGCGGTAAAACACTACTTAAACAGCAGTCAGAAACTAATAATTTGGAAAAAGAAGTGTTTTAAAGCCAAATAATTATAAAAATTTTACAAGTCTTTAAGAAAATGCGAAAAAGGTCGAAAAATCACGTTTTTTATATAAAACGTGTGTCTTATTAAGGTATTATCGCACAATAGGCACCGAGACGCTTAATTTGATATATCGCATGCGACTGTAAGTCAACAAATAAAAGTCGGTATTTGTATGAAGTATGGGAATTTGTCGGGGCTAAGGTGGATTTTAGGTCGACGAATTCAGAGTGGTCGGGCAGTTTTTTCAATTTCTTGCTATAATTGGTGTTTTTTCTGTTGCAGGTACGTGCGGGGACGTCGGGCAAAGGTGAACCAGCCACGGGATGTGCAGAAACAAGCCAGGTGTTGGAGGAAATTTGAAAAAACGCGCAAAATCACCCTAAAACGGTCAAAATTTTCGGAAAATTGAAGTTTTTGAAGGATTTTTCTATGACACGTCAATAAATGCAGTCGCTCAGTAGATAGAGCGCCGCGAGCCGCTAATTATGATGTACCACACGGCTATATTCACTTGAAGAAAAAGTCAAGAAAAATCTTTTTTGGTTTTTTCCTAAGACAAAAGTACGTTTTCTAGCGTAAAACAATTAAATAATAACTTTCTACTACCGAAAACGATACAATGCGATAGGGGGCGCAACCAGCGCGGTAAAACACTACTTAAACAGCAGTCAGAAACTAATAATTTGGAAAAAGAAGTGTTTTAAAGCCAAATAATTATAAAAATTTTACAAGTCTTTAAGAAAATGCGAAAAAGGTCGAAAAATCACGTTTTTTATATAAAACGTGTGTCTTATTAAGGTATTATCGCACAATAGGCACCGAGACGCTTAATTTGATATATCGCATGCGACTGTAAGTCAACAAATAAAAGTCGGTATTTGTATGAAGTATGGGAATTTGTCGGGGCTAAGGTGGATTTTAGGTCGACGAATTCAGAGTGGTCGGGCAGTTTTTTCAATTTCTTGCTATAATTGGTGTTTTTTCTGTTGCAGGTACGTGCGGGGACGTCGGGCAAAGGTGAACCAGCCACGGGATGTGCAGAAACAAGCCAGGTGTTGGAGGAAATTTGAAAAAACGCGCAAAATCACCCTAAAACGGTCAAAATTTTCGGAAAATTGAAGTTTTTGAAGGATTTTTCTATGACACGTCAATAAATGCAGTCGCTCAGTAGATAGAGCGCCGCGAGCCGCTAATTATGATGTACCACACGGCTATATTCACTTGAAGAAAAAGTCAAGAAAAATCTTTTTTGGTTTTTTCCTAAGACAAAAGTACGTTTTCTAGCGTAAAACAATTAAATAATAACTTTCTACTACCGAAAACGATACAATGCGATAGGGGGCGCAACCAGCGCGGTAAAACACTACTTAAACAGCAGTCAGAAACTAATAATTTGGAAAAAGAAGTGTTTTAAAGCCAAATAATTATAAAAATTTTACAAGTCTTTAAGAAAATGCGAAAAAGGTCGAAAAATCACGTTTTTTATATAAAACGTGTGTCTTATTAAGGTATTATCGCACAATAGGCACCGAGACGCTTAATTTGATATATCGCATGCGACTGTAAGTCAACAAATAAAAGTCGGTATTTGTATGAAGTATGGGAATTTGTCGGGGCTAAGGTGGATTTTAGGTCGACGAATTCAGAGTGGTCGGGCAGTTTTTTCAATTTCTTGCTATAATTGGTGTTTTTTCTGTTGCAGGTACGTGCGGGGACGTCGGGCAAAGGTGAACCAGCCACGGGATGTGCAGAAACAAGCCAGGTGTTGGAGGAAATTTGAAAAAACGCGCAAAATCACCCTAAAACGGTCAAAATTTTCGGAAAATTGAAGTTTTTGAAGGATTTTTCTATGACACGTCAATAAATGCAGTCGCTCAGTAGATAGAGCGCCGCGAGCCGCTAATTATGATGTACCACACGGCTATATTCACTTGAAGAAAAAGTCAAGAAAAATCTTTTTTGGTTTTTTCCTAAGACAAAAGTACGTTTTCTAGCGTAAAACAATTAAATAATAACTTTCTACTACCGAAAACGATACAATGCGATAGGGGGCGCAACCAGCGCGGTAAAACACTACTTAAACAGCAGTCAGAAACTAATAATTTGGAAAAAGAAGTGTTTTAAAGCCAAATAATTATAAAAATTTTACAAGTCTTTAAGAAAATGCGAAAAAGGTCGAAAAATCACGTTTTTTATATAAAACGTGTGTCTTATTAAGGTATTATCGCACAATAGGCACCGAGACGCTTAATTTGATATATCGCATGCGACTGTAAGTCAACAAATAAAAGTCGGTATTTGTATGAAGTATGGGAATTTGTCGGGGCTAAGGTGGATTTTAGGTCGACGAATTCAGAGTGGTCGGGCAGTTTTTTCAATTTCTTGCTATAATTGGTGTTTTTTCTGTTGCAGGTACGTGCGGGGACGTCGGGCAAAGGTGAACCAGCCACGGGATGTGCAGAAACAAGCCAGGTGTTGGAGGAAATTTGAAAAAACGCGCAAAATCACCCTAAAACGGTCAAAATTTTCGGAAAATTGAAGTTTTTGAAGGATTTTTCTATGACACGTCAATAAATGCAGTCGCTCAGTAGATAGAGCGCCGCGAGCCGCTAATTATGATGTACCACACGGCTATATTCACTTGAAGAAAAAGTCAAGAAAAATCTTTTTTGGTTTTTTCCTAAGACAAAAGTACGTTTTCTAGCGTAAAACAATTAAATAATAACTTTCTACTACCGAAAACGATACAATGCGATAGGGGGCGCAACCAGCGCGGTAAAACACTACTTAAACAGCAGTCAGAAACTAATAATTTGGAAAAAGAAGTGTTTTAAAGCCAAATAATTATAAAAATTTTACAAGTCTTTAAGAAAATGCGAAAAAGGTCGAAAAATCACGTTTTTTATATAAAACGTGTGTCTTATTAAGGTATTATCGCACAATAGGCACCGAGACGCTTAATTTGATATATCGCATGCGACTGTAAGTCAACAAATAAAAGTCGGTATTTGTATGAAGTATGGGAATTTGTCGGGGCTAAGGTGGATTTTAGGTCGACGAATTCAGAGTGGTCGGGCAGTTTTTTCAATTTCTTGCTATAATTGGTGTTTTTTCTGTTGCAGGTACGTGCGGGGACGTCGGGCAAAGGTGAACCAGCCACGGGATGTGCAGAAACAAGCCAGGTGTTGGAGGAAATTTGAAAAAACGCGCAAAATCACCCTAAAACGGTCAAAATTTTCGGAAAATTGAAGTTTTTGAAGGATTTTTCTATGACACGTCAATAAATGCAGTCGCTCAGTAGATAGAGCGCCGCGAGCCGCTAATTATGATGTACCACACGGCTATATTCACTTGAAGAAAAAGTCAAGAAAAATCTTTTTTGGTTTTTTCCTAAGACAAAAGTACGTTTTCTAGCGTAAAACAATTAAATAATAACTTTCTACTACCGAAAACGATACAATGCGATAGGGGGCGCAACCAGCGCGGTAAAACACTACTTAAACAGCAGTCAGAAACTAATAATTTGGAAAAAGAAGTGTTTTAAAGCCAAATAATTATAAAAATTTTACAAGTCTTTAAGAAAATGCGAAAAAGGTCGAAAAATCACGTTTTTTATATAAAACGTGTGTCTTATTAAGGTATTATCGCACAATAGGCACCGAGACGCTTAATTTGATATATCGCATGCGACTGTAAGTCAACAAATAAAAGTCGGTATTTGTATGAAGTATGGGAATTTGTCGGGGCTAAGGTGGATTTTAGGTCGACGAATTCAGAGTGGTCGGGCAGTTTTTTCAATTTCTTGCTATAATTGGTGTTTTTTCTGTTGCAGGTACGTGCGGGGACGTCGGGCAAAGGTGAACCAGCCACGGGATGTGCAGAAACAAGCCAGGTGTTGGAGGAAATTTGAAAAAACGCGCAAAATCACCCTAAAACGGTCAAAATTTTCGGAAAATTGAAGTTTTTGAAGGATTTTTCTATGACACGTCAATAAATGCAGTCGCTCAGTAGATAGAGCGCCGCGAGCCGCTAATTATGATGTACCACACGGCTATATTCACTTGAAGAAAAAGTCAAGAAAAATCTTTTTTGGTTTTTTCCTAAGACAAAAGTACGTTTTCTAGCGTAAAACAATTAAATAATAACTTTCTACTACCGAAAACGATACAATGCGATAGGGGGCGCAACCAGCGCGGTAAAACACTACTTAAACAGCAGTCAGAAACTAATAATTTGGAAAAAGAAGTGTTTTAAAGCCAAATAATTATAAAAATTTTACAAGTCTTTAAGAAAATGCGAAAAAGGTCGAAAAATCACGTTTTTTATATAAAACGTGTGTCTTATTAAGGTATTATCGCACAATAGGCACCGAGACGCTTAATTTGATATATCGCATGCGACTGTAAGTCAACAAATAAAAGTCGGTATTTGTATGAAGTATGGGAATTTGTCGGGGCTAAGGTGGATTTTAGGTCGACGAATTCAGAGTGGTCGGGCAGTTTTTTCAATTTCTTGCTATAATTGGTGTTTTTTCTGTTGCAGGTACGTGCGGGGACGTCGGGCAAAGGTGAACCAGCCACGGGATGTGCAGAAACAAGCCAGGTGTTGGAGGAAATTTGAAAAAACGCGCAAAATCACCCTAAAACGGTCAAAATTTTCGGAAAATTGAAGTTTTTGAAGGATTTTTCTATGACACGTCAATAAATGCAGTCGCTCAGTAGATAGAGCGCCGCGAGCCGCTAATTATGATGTACCACACGGCTATATTCACTTGAAGAAAAAGTCAAGAAAAATCTTTTTTGGTTTTTTCCTAAGACAAAAGTACGTTTTCTAGCGTAAAACAATTAAATAATAACTTTCTACTACCGAAAACGATACAATGCGATAGGGGGCGCAACCAGCGCGGTAAAACACTACTTAAACAGCAGTCAGAAACTAATAATTTGGAAAAAGAAGTGTTTTAAAGCCAAATAATTATAAAAATTTTACAAGTCTTTAAGAAAATGCGAAAAAGGTCGAAAAATCACGTTTTTTATATAAAACGTGTGTCTTATTAAGGTATTATCGCACAATAGGCACCGAGACGCTTAATTTGATATATCGCATGCGACTGTAAGTCAACAAATAAAAGTCGGTATTTGTATGAAGTATGGGAATTTGTCGGGGCTAAGGTGGATTTTAGGTCGACGAATTCAGAGTGGTCGGGCAGTTTTTTCAATTTCTTGCTATAATTGGTGTTTTTTCTGTTGCAGGTACGTGCGGGGACGTCGGGCAAAGGTGAACCAGCCACGGGATGTGCAGAAACAAGCCAGGTGTTGGAGGAAATTTGAAAAAACGCGCAAAATCACCCTAAAACGGTCAAAATTTTCGGAAAATTGAAGTTTTTGAAGGATTTTTCTATGACACGTCAATAAATGCAGTCGCTCAGTAGATAGAGCGCCGCGAGCCGCTAATTATGATGTACCACTCGGCTATATTCACTTGAAGAAAAAGTCAAGAAAAATCTTTTTTGGTTTTTTCCTAAGACAAAAGTACGTTTTCTAGCGTAAAACAATTAAATAATAACTTTCTACTACCGAAAACGATACAATGCGATAGGGGGCGCAACCAGCGCGGTAAAACACTACTTAAACAGCAGTCAGAAACTAATAATTTGGAAAAAGAAGTGTTTTAAAGCCAAATAATTATAAAAATTTTACAAGTCTTTAAGAAAATGCGAAAAAGGTCGAAAAATCACGTTTTTTATATAAAACGTGTGTCTTATTAAGGTATTATCGCACAATAGGCACCGAGACGCTTAATTTGATATATCGCATGCGACTGTAAGTCAACAAATAAAAGTCGGTATTTGTATGAAGTATGGGAATTTGTCGGGGCTAAGGTGGATTTTAGGTCGACGAATTCAGAGTGGTCGGGCAGTTTTTTCAATTTCTTGCTATAATTGGTGTTTTTTCTGTTGCAGGTACGTGCGGGGACGTCGGGCAAAGGTGAACCAGCCACGGGATGTGCAGAAACAAGCCAGGTGTTGGAGGAAATTTGAAAAAACGCGCAAAATCACCCTAAAACGGTCAAAATTTTCGGAAAATTGAAGTTTTTGAAGGATTTTTCTATGACACGTCAATAAATGCAGTCGCTCAGTAGATAGAGCGCCGCGAGCCGCTAATTATGATGTACCACACGGCTATATTCACTTGAAGAAAAAGTCAAGAAAAATCTTTTTTGGTTTTTTCCTAAGACAAAAGTACGTTTTCTAGCGTAAAACAATTAAATAATAACTTTCTACTACCGAAAACGATACAATGCGATAGGGGGCGCAACCAGCGCGGTAAAACACTACTTAAACAGCAGTCAGAAACTAATAATTTGGAAAAAGAAGTGTTTTAAAGCCAAATAATTATAAAAATTTTACAAGTCTTTAAGAAAATGCGAAAAAGGTCGAAAAATCACGTTTTTTATATAAAACGTGTGTCTTATTAAGGTATTATCGCACAATAGGCACCGAGACGCTTAATTTGATATATCGCATGCGACTGTAAGTCAACAAATAAAAGTCGGTATTTGTATGAAGTATGGGAATTTGTCGGGGCTAAGGTGGATTTTAGGTCGACGAATTCAGAGTGGTCGGGCAGTTTTTTCAATTTCTTGCTATAATTGGTGTTTTTTCTGTTGCAGGTACGTGCGGGGACGTCGGGCAAAGGTGAACCAGCCACGGGATGTGCAGAAACAAGCCAGGTGTTGGAGGAAATTTGAAAAAACGCGCAAAATCACCCTAAAACGGTCAAAATTTTCGGAAAATTGAAGTTTTTGAAGGATTTTTCTATGACACGTCAATAAATGCAGTCGCTCAGTAGATAGAGCGCCGCGAGCCGCTAATTATGATGTACCACACGGCTATATTCACTTGAAGAAAAAGTCAAGAAAAATCTTTTTTGGTTTTTTCCTAAGACAAAAGTACGTTTTCTAGCGTAAAACAATTAAATAATAACTTTCTACTACCGAAAACGATACAATGCGATAGGGGGCGCAACCAGCGCGGTAAAACACTACTTAAACAGCAGTCAGAAACTAATAATTTGGAAAAAGAAGTGTTTTAAAGCCAAATAATTATAAAAATTTTACAAGTCTTTAAGAAAATGCGAAAAAGGTCGAAAAATCACGTTTTTTATATAAAACGTGTGTCTTATTAAGGTATTATCGCACAATAGGCACCGAGACGCTTAATTTGATATATCGCATGCGACTGTAAGTCAACAAATAAAAGTCGGTATTTGTATGAAGTATGGGAATTTGTCGGGGCTAAGGTGGATTTTAGGTCGACGAATTCAGAGTGGTCGGGCAGTTTTTTCAATTTCTTGCTATAATTGGTGTTTTTTCTGTTGCAGGTACGTGCGGGGACGTCGGGCAAAGGTGAACCAGCCACGGGATGTGCAGAAACAAGCCAGGTGTTGGAGGAAATTTGAAAAAACGCGCAAAATCACCCTAAAACGGTCAAAATTTTCGGAAAATTGAAGTTTTTGAAGGATTTTTCTATGACACGTCAATAAATGCAGTCGCTCAGTAGATAGAGCGCCGCGAGCCGCTAATTATGATGTACCACACGGCTATATTCACTTGAAGAAAAAGTCAAGAAAAATCTTTTTTGGTTTTTTCCTAAGACAAAAGTACGTTTTCTAGCGTAAAACAATTAAATAATAACTTTCTACTACCGAAAACGATACAATGCGATAGGGGGCGCAACCAGCGCGGTAAAACACTACTTAAACAGCAGTCAGAAACTAATAATTTGGAAAAAGAAGTGTTTTAAAGCCAAATAATTATAAAAATTTTACAAGTCTTTAAGAAAATGCGAAAAAGGTCGAAAAATCACGTTTTTTATATAAAACGTGTGTCTTATTAAGGTATTATCGCACAATAGGCACCGAGACGCTTAATTTGATATATCGCATGCGACTGTAAGTCAACAAATAAAAGTCGGTATTTGTATGAAGTATGGGAATTTGTCGGGGCTAAGGTGGATTTTAGGTCGACGAATTCAGAGTGGTCGGGCAGTTTTTTCAATTTCTTGCTATAATTGGTGTTTTTTCTGTTGCAGGTACGTGCGGGGACGTCGGGCAAAGGTGAACCAGCCACGGGATGTGCAGAAACAAGCCAGGTGTTGGAGGAAATTTGAAAAAACGCGCAAAATCACCCTAAAACGGTCAAAATTTTCGGAAAATTGAAGTTTTTGAAGGATTTTTCTATGACACGTCAATAAATGCAGTCGCTCAGTAGATAGAGCGCCGCGAGCCGCTAATTATGATGTACCACACGGCTATATTCACTTGAAGAAAAAGTCAAGAAAAATCTTTTTTGGTTTTTTCCTAAGACAAAAGTACGTTTTCTAGCGTAAAACAATTAAATAATAACTTTCTACTACCGAAAACGATACAATGCGATAGGGGGCGCAACCAGCGCGGTAAAACACTACTTAAACAGCAGTCAGAAACTAATAATTTGGAAAAAGAAGTGTTTTAAAGCCAAATAATTATAAAAATTTTACAAGTCTTTAAGAAAATGCGAAAAAGGTCGAAAAATCACGTTTTTTATATAAAACGTGTGTCTTATTAAGGTATTATCGCACAATAGGCACCGAGACGCTTAATTTGATATATCGCATGCGACTGTAAGTCAACAAATAAAAGTCGGTATTTGTATGAAGTATGGGAATTTGTCGGGGCTAAGGTGGATTTTAGGTCGACGAATTCAGAGTGGTCGGGCAGTTTTTTCAATTTCTTGCTATAATTGGTGTTTTTTCTGTTGCAGGTACGTGCGGGGACGTCGGGCAAAGGTGAACCAGCCACGGGATGTGCAGAAACAAGCCAGGTGTTGGAGGAAATTTGAAAAAACGCGCAAAATCACCCTAAAACGGTCAAAATTTTCGGAAAATTGAAGTTTTTGAAGGATTTTTCTATGACACGTCAATAAATGCAGTCGCTCAGTAGATAGAGCGCCGCGAGCCGCTAATTATGATGTACCACACGGCTATATTCACTTGAAGAAAAAGTCAAGAAAAATCTTTTTTGGTTTTTTCCTAAGACAAAAGTACGTTTTCTAGCGTAAAACAATTAAATAATAACTTTCTACTACCGAAAACGATACAATGCGATAGGGGGCGCAACCAGCGCGGTAAAACACTACTTAAACAGCAGTCAGAAACTAATAATTTGGAAAAAGAAGTGTTTTAAAGCCAAATAATTATAAAAATTTTACAAGTCTTTAAGAAAATGCGAAAAAGGTCGAAAAATCACGTTTTTTATATAAAACGTGTGTCTTATTAAGGTATTATCGCACAATAGGCACCGAGACGCTTAATTTGATATATCGCATGCGACTGTAAGTCAACAAATAAAAGTCGGTATTTGTATGAAGTATGGGAATTTGTCGGGGCTAAGGTGGATTTTAGGTCGACGAATTCAGAGTGGTCGGGCAGTTTTTTCAATTTCTTGCTATAATTGGTGTTTTTTCTGTTGCAGGTACGTGCGGGGACGTCGGGCAAAGGTGAACCAGCCACGGGATGTGCAGAAACAAGCCAGGTGTTGGAGGAAATTTGAAAAAACGCGCAAAATCACCCTAAAACGGTCAAAATTTTCGGAAAATTGAAGTTTTTGAAGGATTTTTCTATGACACGTCAATAAATGCAGTCGCTCAGTAGATAGAGCGCCGCGAGCCGCTAATTATGATGTACCACACGGCTATATTCACTTGAAGAAAAAGTCAAGAAAAATCTTTTTTGGTTTTTTCCTAAGACAAAAGTACGTTTTCTAGCGTAAAACAATTAAATAATAACTTTCTACTACCGAAAACGATACAATGCGATAGGGGGCGCAACCAGCGCGGTAAAACACTACTTAAACAGCAGTCAGAAACTAATAATTTGGAAAAAGAAGTGTTTTAAAGCCAAATAATTATAAAAATTTTACAAGTCTTTAAGAAAATGCGAAAAAGGTCGAAAAATCACGTTTTTTATATAAAACGTGTGTCTTATTAAGGTATTATCGCACAATAGGCACCGAGACGCTTAATTTGATATATCGCATGCGACTGTAAGTCAACAAATAAAAGTCGGTATTTGTATGAAGTATGGGAATTTGTCGGGGCTAAGGTGGATTTTAGGTCGACGAATTCAGAGTGGTCGGGCAGTTTTTTCAATTTCTTGCTATAATTGGTGTTTTTTCTGTTGCAGGTACGTGCGGGGACGTCGGGCAAAGGTGAACCAGCCACGGGATGTGCAGAAACAAGCCAGGTGTTGGAGGAAATTTGAAAAAACGCGCAAAATCACCCTAAAACGGTCAAAATTTTCGGAAAATTGAAGTTTTTGAAGGATTTTTCTATGACACGTCAATAAATGCAGTCGCTCAGTAGATAGAGCGCCGCGAGCCGCTAATTATGATGTACCACACGGCTATATTCACTTGAAGAAAAAGTCAAGAAAAATCTTTTTTGGTTTTTTCCTAAGACAAAAGTACGTTTTCTAGCGTAAAACAATTAAATAATAACTTTCTACTACCGAAAACGATACAATGCGATAGGGGGCGCAACCAGCGCGGTAAAACACTACTTAAACAGCAGTCAGAAACTAATAATTTGGAAAAAGAAGTGTTTTAAAGCCAAATAATTATAAAAATTTTACAAGTCTTTAAGAAAATGCGAAAAAGGTCGAAAAATCACGTTTTTTATATAAAACGTGTGTCTTATTAAGGTATTATCGCACAATAGGCACCGAGACGCTTAATTTGATATATCGCATGCGACTGTAAGTCAACAAATAAAAGTCGGTATTTGTATGAAGTATGGGAATTTGTCGGGGCTAAGGTGGATTTTAGGTCGACGAATTCAGAGTGGTCGGGCAGTTTTTTCAATTTCTTGCTATAATTGGTGTTTTTTCTGTTGCAGGTACGTGCGGGGACGTCGGGCAAAGGTGAACCAGCCACGGGATGTGCAGAAACAAGCCAGGTGTTGGAGGAAATTTGAAAAAACGCGCAAAATCACCCTAAAACGGTCAAAATTTTCGGAAAATTGAAGTTTTTGAAGGATTTTTCTATGACACGTCAATAAATGCAGTCGCTCAGTAGATAGAGCGCCGCGAGCCGCTAATTATGATGTACCACACGGCTATATTCACTTGAAGAAAAAGTCAAGAAAAATCTTTTTTGGTTTTTTCCTAAGACAAAAGTACGTTTTCTAGCGTAAAACAATTAAATAATAACTTTCTACTACCGAAAACGATACAATGCGATAGGGGGCGCAACCAGCGCGGTAAAACACTACTTAAACAGCAGTCAGAAACTAATAATTTGGAAAAAGAAGTGTTTTAAAGCCAAATAATTATAAAAATTTTACAAGTCTTTAAGAAAATGCGAAAAAGGTCGAAAAATCACGTTTTTTATATAAAACGTGTGTCTTATTAAGGTATTATCGCACAATAGGCACCGAGACGCTTAATTTGATATATCGCATGCGACTGTAAGTCAACAAATAAAAGTCGGTATTTGTATGAAGTATGGGAATTTGTCGGGGCTAAGGTGGATTTTAGGTCGACGAATTCAGAGTGGTCGGGCAGTTTTTTCAATTTCTTGCTATAATTGGTGTTTTTTCTGTTGCAGGTACGTGCGGGGACGTCGGGCAAAGGTGAACCAGCCACGGGATGTGCAGAAACAAGCCAGGTGTTGGAGGAAATTTGAAAAAACGCGCAAAATCACCCTAAAACGGTCAAAATTTTCGGAAAATTGAAGTTTTTGAAGGATTTTTCTATGACACGTCAATAAATGCAGTCGCTCAGTAGATAGAGCGCCGCGAGCCGCTAATTATGATGTACCACACGGCTATATTCACTTGAAGAAAAAGTCAAGAAAAATCTTTTTTGGTTTTTTCCTAAGACAAAAGTACGTTTTCTAGCGTAAAACAATTAAATAATAACTTTCTACTACCGAAAACGATACAATGCGATAGGGGGCGCAACCAGCGCGGTAAAACACTACTTAAACAGCAGTCAGAAACTAATAATTTGGAAAAAGAAGTGTTTTAAAGCCAAATAATTATAAAAATTTTACAAGTCTTTAAGAAAATGCGAAAAAGGTCGAAAAATCACGTTTTTTATATAAAACGTGTGTCTTATTAAGGTATTATCGCACAATAGGCACCGAGACGCTTAATTTGATATATCGCATGCGACTGTAAGTCAACAAATAAAAGTCGGTATTTGTATGAAGTATGGGAATTTGTCGGGGCTAAGGTGGATTTTAGGTCGACGAATTCAGAGTGGTCGGGCAGTTTTTTCAATTTCTTGCTATAATTGGTGTTTTTTCTGTTGCAGGTACGTGCGGGGACGTCGGGCAAAGGTGAACCAGCCACGGGATGTGCAGAAACAAGCCAGGTGTTGGAGGAAATTTGAAAAAACGCGCAAAATCACCCTAAAACGGTCAAAATTTTCGGAAAATTGAAGTTTTTGAAGGATTTTTCTATGACACGTCAATAAATGCAGTCGCTCAGTAGATAGAGCGCCGCGAGCCGCTAATTATGATGTACCACACGGCTATATTCACTTGAAGAAAAAGTCAAGAAAAATCTTTTTTGGTTTTTTCCTAAGACAAAAGTACGTTTTCTAGCGTAAAACAATTAAATAATAACTTTCTACTACCGAAAACGATACAATGCGATAGGGGGCGCAACCAGCGCGGTAAAACACTACTTAAACAGCAGTCAGAAACTAATAATTTGGAAAAAGAAGTGTTTTAAAGCCAAATAATTATAAAAATTTTACAAGTCTTTAAGAAAATGCGAAAAAGGTCGAAAAATCACGTTTTTTATATAAAACGTGTGTCTTATTAAGGTATTATCGCACAATAGGCACCGAGACGCTTAATTTGATATATCGCATGCGACTGTAAGTCAACAAATAAAAGTCGGTATTTGTATGAAGTATGGGAATTTGTCGGGGCTAAGGTGGATTTTAGGTCGACGAATTCAGAGTGGTCGGGCAGTTTTTTCAATTTCTTGCTATAATTGGTGTTTTTTCTGTTGCAGGTACGTGCGGGGACGTCGGGCAAAGGTGAACCAGCCACGGGATGTGCAGAAACAAGCCAGGTGTTGGAGGAAATTTGAAAAAACGCGCAAAATCACCCTAAAACGGTCAAAATTTTCGGAAAATTGAAGTTTTTGAAGGATTTTTCTATGACACGTCAATAAATGCAGTCGCTCAGTAGATAGAGCGCCGCGAGCCGCTAATTATGATGTACCACACGGCTATATTCACTTGAAGAAAAAGTCAAGAAAAATCTTTTTTGGTTTTTTCCTAAGACAAAAGTACGTTTTCTAGCGTAAAACAATTAAATAATAACTTTCTACTACCGAAAACGATACAATGCGATAGGGGGCGCAACCAGCGCGGTAAAACACTACTTAAACAGCAGTCAGAAACTAATAATTTGGAAAAAGAAGTGTTTTAAAGCCAAATAATTATAAAAATTTTACAAGTCTTTAAGAAAATGCGAAAAAGGTCGAAAAATCACGTTTTTTATATAAAACGTGTGTCTTATTAAGGTATTATCGCACAATAGGCACCGAGACGCTTAATTTGATATATCGCATGCGACTGTAAGTCAACAAATAAAAGTCGGTATTTGTATGAAGTATGGGAATTTGTCGGGGCTAAGGTGGATTTTAGGTCGACGAATTCAGAGTGGTCGGGCAGTTTTTTCAATTTCTTGCTATAATTGGTGTTTTTTCTGTTGCAGGTACGTGCGGGGACGTCGGGCAAAGGTGAACCAGCCACGGGATGTGCAGAAACAAGCCAGGTGTTGGAGGAAATTTGAAAAAACGCGCAAAATCACCCTAAAACGGTCAAAATTTTCGGAAAATTGAAGTTTTTGAAGGATTTTTCTA